>OX419725.1:0-10000000 GCA_948477245.1 Thumatha senex
AGGCCTATCGCACGGTCTCCTTAAACTCGGCGCTGGTCTTGGCTGGTCTGCTCCCTCTGGACCTCAGAGTTCACGGACCTCAGAGGTGGCCTCATTGTATGAGGCCAAGAGAGGAGTGAGCCAGTCATGGCTGGGAGACTGGGAGGTCGAGCGAATGGCCCCAGCGATAGAGGCCCCTCACCCCGTGGAGCATGTGCCTTTGGAGTTCACCAGCTTGGTAGACGAGGGGCAACTGGAAGATGCAAACCGCTTTGAGGTGCGCATCTTCACAGATGGGAGCAAGATTGAGGGCCGAGTCGGTGCCGCGCTATCGTTTTGGAATAGCCGGACCGAAACTAAGGCCCTCAAACTTGCTCTCGCGCCCCATTGCACCGTCTACCAGGCCGAGCTCCTGGCGCTATGCAAAGCGGCCAGTGAGGCCCTCAGGCGTGGCGCGTCCACGTTCGGTATCTTCAGCGACAGCAGAGCCGCTCTCTTGACGGTAATCAACCGTCATGCCCTCCATCCCTTGGCAGTGGAAGCCAGGGCCGCACTTCAGCGCGGATTGGCCCAGGGTAAGGAAATTTCCTTATTCTGGGTCAAGGCCCACGCAGGGCTGGAGGGTAATGAACGAGCCGATGAGCTCGCGAAGGAAGCGGCTCTGACGTTGAAGAGAGCACCGGACTACGGTCTGTATCCTGTCTCATTCGTGAAGCGTGCCCTTAGGCGGGACACGCTTGACGAGTGGAACAAGAGATACAGAGAGGGCGGGACGGCCTCCGTCACTAAGCTTTTCTTCCCATGCGCAGAGGAAGCGTATAGTATCGTCCGCAAAATGACGATCACCGGCACCGTAACCCAACTGCTGACGGGGCACGGTGGGTTCTCCTCATACTTGACACGTTTCAAGTGTAGGGAGGATCCATCGTGCGTCTGCGAGCCCGGGGTAGAGGAGACGGTCGTCCATCTCCTGACCGAGTGCCCTATACACGCAGCGGATCGCACGGATCTGGAAATAAAAACAGGTGTAGAAATCGTAAGCGAAAACTACCCTGAGTTAATTAAAAACCATAGAAGATAGTTCCTAAATTATTCACAAAAAAATATTAAAATAGTAAATTTAAGAAATCAAAATTAATAAGTATTTAATAATTATTCCAAATTTAACCGAGTCATTGTCCTTTTACAATATGCTTTCATATTTAACAAAAGGGCAATGCAAAGTAAGTAAATAGAGAAGGTGTCTGTCTGGAGTTTTTACCTACTACCTACCCAAATTAAAACAACCAACTAAATTAATTCTTATTATAGAACCACGCTCGTTGCCAAGACAGCTGTCAAACTATTATATTACCTGATTTGCATGACATTCCAGTTTTTTATACACATTATGTACAAATATAAATCACAAAGAAGATTAGGTATCCTGTTTAATTAAATTCAAAGTTTGAATTACAAATCAGAAAAATACTTAGTGAACATGAGTCGTTACATTAATTTTTTTAACCTTAAAAACTTCAAACATGGTAAAAATATAATATTCACCTATGTGATCAAAATATTTTACATCATCTGTAAGATAAAGAATATTCATCTGTAATTACTATCACAGATTATGTAAAAAGGTTTATTTCGTAAAAAAGAAGATTTATGTAAATATACATTCTAAAGAGTATTTAAACTATAAGTATGTTCTTATATTTAACTTGGAGTCAGATTGATGTAATTGAAACTTGATAGTTAGTTAATACCAAAATTTCAACCCCTTTGGAAAAATTAAAGGGGCAAACTCTAAAAATGTACATGAGTAAAATCCTTATTAAACATTTTCGTGATGGTACGGTATCGTCTCGTAATGCCATAATATTTATAGTACGATTAAAACATGATTCTACCAAATGAAGAGAGCAAATCAAAACAGATTTTACATGATTTTTTAAATTCCACATTCCTATTGTTTCCAGTAAAATTTATTACTGTAATTTTTAAGCAACCTAATATTAAAAATACCTGTTTTTTTGTGAAAACCCCTCGTGCTGGTCTCGAACCGGCTAAATATAAAAGGTTCCTGCCTAGCTATTGCCGGACGTTCCGGGTAACTACTCCGAAAGATATTACAGAGCTCCAAGCACACTTTGGCTACCACCGCGGCCTCACCTAAGGTGTCGGGGTGTTAACCCTCTTCTTTGGGGGTGGGTTCGGGTAATATCGCGCTTCTTGGGTCATGAGGCGTACGTGAACTTTCCGCCGTCTTGGGCCTGCTTCTGTAATTTACGGATGGCAGCAAGATTGAGGGTCGAGTGTCACACCGAAACCAAGGCCCTAAAACTAGCTCTGTCATCATACTGCACCGTCTTTCAGGCTGAACTTCAGGCTCTTAGACAGGTGATGGAGGTGGCAACCGGATATGCTGCAACCACACTTGGTATCTACAGCTACAGCAGGGCGGCTTTATCCACTGCAAAACTAAAGAGAAGAAGGTGTCGCTTTTTGGATTAATGCGCATGCTGGGCTGGCCGGGAACAAAAGGGCAGATGAATAAGCGAGAGAGTTCCGGACTACGACAAGTGCCCGGTGTCCTTCGTCAGGTGAGCTATTCGCCAAACGATTCTTGATGAGTGGGACCGGAGATATACCTAGACCGTATCCGGCACATGTTGGGTTCAGCGCAGTGCGCGGTCCTACTCTTCGGGGGGTCGGTGCACTATGCTATCTATGTTCATGTTGTCCCAACGATATTTATTTATTTATTCCCATTTAGCGTACGCCCGTAGCGGACGCTCTCTACCTTCTCTGCTTACAGAAAGGTGCACCAGAGCGGTGGTGGTGCGGGCTAGTTTCTGCAGCTTTTTAGGAAGTTCCAAGAGGGTATCACTTTCGGCCCACCCAAGTTGAACCCCACATCTTAGGGTGCCCCTTACCGACTAGCAGGGAAACTCTGGCCTATCCTGCGACAGAGGGACTCGCAGAGGCGACTCCAATTCCTCTGACAGTCTCCCGCTCCGGAAGATAATACACGAGTATTCCCAAAGACAAGGCTGTATGGACTAAGCTCCCTATACCTGCCCAAGATGGGCGAAGATAAATAACAACAACATTATAGTCGTCTGTCATAGTCACTGTCATTCGCAGATTTTAGCAGAGTCCTTGCCGTACATTGAAGTAATTTTCATAACCAAAATGTTTATTTTGGACTACACGTGCAAAAAATGTTTCCGTTATTTGAAACCAAAAATTGCTTGCTTTATATTAGCTTTTCATCAACTATTCACAATGGTAAGGCACCTAAACGCGTGTAGACCAACTTGGTTACAGGACATACATACAACATACGTGTGTAGTGCAGCTTACTAAAGCCATAATATAGTCCTGAAAGGACTCTTGGCTTGTAGAAATATTCAACAGTGTTAACCATCCGTGACCCGCTATTGGTATTTAGCTACAATTGAACCGAGATTGGTGACCAAGTAATAAATAATAGATACCAGAACTGACAGAACAGTAGATACATAGTTATGTACCGCCACACTAGCCTACTGCTGGCTCACAAATGTTGGCGCGTCAGTAGTGCAGTACAAAGGGATTGCTGGGTTCGCGCAGTGTGGTGAGAACAAGGTGCTGTTTTAGAGCGTGTGCTCTGGACACGCATCCTGTGAATGCATTCAGAGATTATATCTGTGTTAATATTATAAAGCTGAAGAGTTTGTTAATTTGTTTGTTGGTTGCGTGCGCTTATTTCAGGAAATACTGGTACTATTAGGAATAAATCTTTTTGTGTTGAATAATTCATTAATCGAGAAAGGCTATTGGCTACATAGCACCACGCTGTGACCAGTAGGTGCCAAACATCAATTAAAAGAGCAGCAAAATCGGGTAACATATTCTTTTGAAAGCGTTCGTATATAATTATGTTCGTATATAAAAACTATGTAAGACAAAATGGTTCCCGTGTACAAGTTGTAATTTAAAGTCCGCGACAGCTATATTTTCAGTGTTACTGTAATTAAATTTATTCTAAATCAACGATTTGTTGCGTATGGCAGCAGCGTAACAGCAACGTCAGCTAGTGCCTAATACAAGCCAAGTATTACCCAATGCACAGACACTGCCCTGCGCTGCGGCTCTGTAGGCCCACATAAAGCTGCTCGCTGTCCGTACGGAACACAAGAACAATTCCACCAACACCATGTATGTAGTGAGTTGTTCAGCGCTAACGATGTCCAACTACATCTCATCTAAAGAAACTAGTCGCGTACAAAATAATATCCTGATCATTTTGTATTCCAGGTCGCGTTTCATGAATTAATAATATTTTTGAAATGTTTGCCACCAAATATGATAAACGGATTATTTTACGTTAATAAGATGGTGGCCGTCGTAGCCGTTGCTATGGGAGTAGTGCTCTGTGTTGGCATTATTAAAAAGGTTTGTGTACTGTGCACGCACGCATTTCATTATAATATAGTATTATATGTGATTCTGTTAAATGTGTTCAGGTATCTACCAACAGGTCTATTTCAATAATATCTTGGCGCATTCTGAGCACCAACTATAATATATATACTTAGTACACACACTTCAAAGTATAATTGGCTAGGTATAGTCAGTATATCGTCACAACGACAGTACCTAAGTCTGAAATTAAAAAAAAAATGTTTTAGTAGTGTGATTGGTGTACCGATGATTTTAGTATGTCACGGAATTCGCTAAAGCAGTAACTACATCTGGGGGCCGAGTCTACTATTCTCCAATTGAAAACTAGTAGTTCTAGTTCTATTCTATAGCGGTTCTATTGCGAGTAGTCCAAAACTAGGTAGTCTATTAAAACGATGGTATATTTCACAGTTCCACTAGCAACAGCAGCAGCAGCCACATAGAGACAAAATAGCTGTTTTAGCTATCGAAGTAGACTTTCAAAAATGCAAATTAAGAGCTTATCAAGGCGCTACCCGTGTTGTAACATCCTATCGGCCGGCCTATAGATAGATACAATTCTATTGGAGCGCAATTGTGGTAGTAAACTATAATATAGAATACAATACAATATATAAAAGATTGTACAATTTTTTCTGTCGGCTCTCTATTGGTGCTAATTCTGTTGTTGAGACCACTAAACTAAATTTCTCTAAAATTTCCATATTTTTATTAAGAGATTGCCGTTGTAACGTGAAATATGTACATACACAGTCGAATGTAAATACATGCCGACTAACTTGATGATTGAACTGCCTATGTACATATTTCACGTTGCAACGTTTTACACGTTTTCACGTTTCAAACGGTTACTAAAATTAATAAACGTCCCACTAAAATAAGACATTTTGAATTTTGTGTGACGTTAAATTTGTATCTGATATCACTAAAATTCATTCTTTTATGTAAGTGTATGTATTATCTGTTTATGATATCACCAAGTTTAGTTCGACATAATAACAGAATAGCATTTGGCAATCTCTCAATAAAAATAAGAAAATTTTAGAGAAATTTAGTTTAGTGGTTTCAACAACAGAATTAGCACCATTGAGAGACCATTTCTATTCTTTTCTGACGCGATTGAACTAGTGGACTTGGCCCCCTGGAGGTGTGACGCGGTATTGACCTCGCGTATTATTGTAGGGTACTAATAGTCGCTCCTTTACCAACAAGCTTCATGTTTAATATAATGTTGTGTTCACAATATTTATCTATAACTTACACCATTTATAATGGTATAGCTGTGAGGAATAAGATTTAGCATATGGTTGTTCAAACCTGAAAATTGTCAAGCGGGGTTATTCAAACATTTTGTTCAAATCCGTCAAATAAATGTTATATTACATAACTGTTAACATTAGTTTTAATATACATTACACTTATTATATTCCGTATTTATGCAAAAAGAACTACCACTAGACAAATTTAGCTTTTTACTCATATTGAAGTATACTAATTATAAACCGGTCTAAATTCTTATACAAAAACGAACCACTTGATTTTTCTCTTGGAAACAAGGTTTATAAAAAGCAGAACAGAACCAACCGCAGAAAAGCTCATTAAATAAAACCGAACCACATGACAATAGGACTCGATTGTTCAAACAAATAAGAATATCACTACTAGCTACTAGGTATGTCATTTAATACAAAACAGATTGACACTTACGAGTACTTGGTACCTTTATACGTTCTACGGTATCTTTATACAATAATTTCATTTTTTTATTGATAATAATTTTTGACAAAATGGAACCGCTAGCGTTCGGTTTTGTAAAACTTTATTCTCCCTCTCCATTCCGTTCCCAAACAACGCTTCCAGAGCTGAGGAGTCACTCTCACCTACAGTGGAGAACTTTCACTACAAGGGAGCGATTCAAAAGATCGTTTCTCTGTCGAACCATAGAAACCTGAAACACTCTGCCCGTGCATGCGCTATCTTTCTCTTACCACCCCCGGTTCTTCAAGCGAAGCGTGAACATATACACCATTGGGCCGCGACCTTGAGGGACGCTCTCAGTAGTAATGTGGATAACGATAGTAGCCCTAACTTTACTAGACATGGCAATGATTTTTTGTCATGCGGGCGGCGACATTTTAGCATTAACCAAAACAAAAACTCGGATAATGTAATACCAGAAAAGAGACTTGTAAAACTCATTTATTTTAGAAGAGATTTATTCGGTAATTCTGTGGGAGTAAATATTACGACATCACCTGTACGCGGCAGACCAGCAGTAATCTTGACGGACCATTTAGTTCCTCTAGCCCGCAGGTAAGCCAGTACCTAAGAGCAATACGAGCCGATCGATATTCAACAGAGGTTTTATAATAGTTCCAGTTGTGGAGATGCGGTAGAAGCCGACATAAAAGACATGTAGTTCAAGAGTATTCAAAGGAAATTTCGTATATAATAAGTAATTTATCAATAAATTGTAAAACAATAGTGATTTTATTTAATCCAACAGAGCCACACGTGCTTTTGTAAATCTTTAGATATCGTGGAAGTGATTGTTTGCTGGGTGCATAAATACGGAGTTAAGTATTAGTTAAACTACCTACGGTAATGTGGACCCTGTAAATAAACTCAACAGTTTACTTTGATTACTTACATTAAATAAGTAATATAGGTAACTAACGTTTACTCCTTGAGAAAGGTTTGCGGCACATTGCTTGTACTAGAAAGACCTCTTTGATCATTAAACCAAATGCACCCATTAATAGTTTCAAATACGGCGAGGTTAGCCCTCGCGGCCCCGTGCCTCCGGAGTACTTGCAGGAGCCCATTGCAGAGTGACATGAGCCGTTCCTTTTATCCGATATTTGTGCCGGTCAAGACAAGATAAAGACAACGACATGTCGGTACAATGAGTAGCCACTCTCATTAGTTAATTGTTTGCAGAAGGCAGCACTGGTACTGGCGTATTTACTGGTCCAGCATATGTCCATCTTGTACGCGGTGGTGACGGGGCTGCTCCTGTACGTGACGTACCACGAGTTCGACGAGTGGTGCTTGCCGCCGTCGGTCGTGGCTCTCGTGAGCCTCTTGAACGTGCTGTGTGAGTATTATTTTAATAATATTTAGTATTATTTTATTAATTATTAATTATATATTAATTATAATATTAATTATAATATTATTCCTACTCATATCTTATATACTACTCGGGACTTCACGCGAAACTATTTTGTACTTACATTCACCCGAAACGTTGGTGAATGAAAGTACGAAATTGTTATACCTACTTGTATTACTTTTCACTAGTAGTTTCACCCGCGACACATTTCAAAAGTATTTTTGTGGATCATTACGTCAAAGTTACATGATCTTGTATCATGTAACTTTGACGTAATGATCCACAAAAATACTGCCGTGAAGTTTTCCCTTAGCGTTACGGTAGTCACACACGAACCGGATATCGGGGTTACGGTAGCCTAATGTTCAGGGTAGCCTAATGTGTTAATACAGGGTGTCAGCCACCACTACACAAGCGCCGATCCACTTTAGTGGGCGCGAAGGACATGCCCACGACCCGAATTGACCTGTGACACGCTATAGCGGTCTACGCTGAACTGTATTGACTCATGACGTTATTATGTAAAGCCAATAAAATAAATTATGGTACGTAATTCACTTAGCACCATAAAATTTAACGCACGTCAATAGGCCTAATACATAAAGGGACAGGGTTAAATGTTTGACGTGCAACGAGTGCTATGAAAATGTCACGAGCATTGCCGGGGGGCACAGCTAGTAGTATTATAAATGCAAAAGCTTGTGGGTGGGAGTGTTTGTGACTAATACACGCTCAAACAGCGACACGAATTAAGACACAGTTTGGTGTGGAGCTTGCTGACACCATGTGTTAAAACTAAATATAGTTTCAATACAGGCGCTTGTTTCTGAACGACAAGAGAAGCCAGTGTCGCCAAGAATTGATTTTAATAATATAATTTATCCCAAACGTTTGAAAGAGCTTCGCGGTCACGCGCCGCGCTCGCCCAGCGACGCACGCTGCCGTGTGTTGCTGTTTGCCTTCACTATTGTTGTACTTACTCACGGACTAGGTACTATTTTTTGTAGTTATACCTACTTCTTTTGGCGTGTTAGGGAAAAAATATGAGAGTAAATTTTCACGATGCACGCGCAGACCGTCACAAAACACCATCACCATGAAGTTAGCTGATAAGTGTTTGCATGACAACTTACAACTATACTATACATTCAGCTGGCTTTTATTCTTTTTTCTAACTACCAATTGATCTTTCCTGTAACAAACAAAGAGTAGTGGTATATGTGATGAAATCTAATTAGACTACAGCAGTACCTACAACTTGTAACGCGTGTACATAAGTACACACTCACTTTTTTATTTCAGGGCAAATGTACGTCTACATTTGTGTAAACAGCTTTCGAGTCAGCAACTAAATGATGTCAGAAGATTATTGGAACGGGCTTTGACTCGAGACAAGAAAGGACGGCTATACTTATTACCTATATGTAGTTAATGTAAAGAAATATGGATCTGTACATTAAAATAATTTCCAGAAATTAAATGTAATCCATGTAGAAGGGAGCCCGCAGTGTGTAGTAGTAGTGTACGAGCCTGGAGAGTGGCACTGATGGCTACACACCACCCGTTCATACCAGCCTTCGAGTCTGGCGCAGTCAAGCGCGAGCGCATTGGCCGTATACAATACTAGCCTTTGGCCGCGACTTCGTCCGCGTGGTAGTCGAAATAATCTATCGAAGAGGTTAAAATAAAAAATTTAAGGTCATATTTGTAAGACAGAAAACTGAGGGCCGTATTCCAGAACGTTTCTCAATACTCAATCGACTCTTGAGAGTAGATTTTATAAGGCAAAAACTAGCCTCAACCGTTGATTGAGTATTGAGAAACGTTCTGAAATACGAACCTGAGTGGCTGAGTGTTTATTCGCTGATATTATATATCAACGATAGTTGCTTAACGATAATTATAATATATAATTATAATATAATAACGATAGTTGTTTACAGCAATATGTCTTTAAGAACAAAATTCTTTACCATTTTAGTGGAAGAAGCTAAAATTTGCTTGCTTAAAGTTGCTTCTATAAAATTTCGATGCAAAGCTTAACTTGCAGTCAAATACCTTCGGTGGGTTTGTATACAGGTGCAGGTTCGTATGGCTCAAAACCACGACAGTGACGAATTTCAAGTTTACAATTTGAGCATAAAATGTTAAAAGCAATAGCCAAATAATTAAGTGTAACTGTATCGTTTGTTATTAAACTTAACATATTTAAAAGGGGCGCGCACAGATTTCACCATTTTTCAAATTACAGCGATTTTAAGTTAACTCGACAGCAAAAATCGTCATTTCAGGAACACAACTTAATATTTATTTTTAAATATAATGTTTATAGAAAACAATAAAACATAATTATGTTTAATAACATATTACTATATTTTTTTAAATGTAATTGAAAATTTGTTGAAAAGACATGGATATTTACAAAAGACATCAAATCGAAAATTGAAAAGAAGCTAAGTTTTAAATTTCAAGCACACAATTCAAAATATAACAAACTATAGATGACTTAAAAAGTTAAATTAGGTATTACTATAAAACTAACTTTATTGTGTTTGTATGTGTATATTTACATGTTCGAAAATATTTGAAATTAATATTATACAGGCAAATAAAAGTAGAGTTTCCGAAAACGAAGTCGTGTTCCCGGAATGGACTTTATTACAAGTAAAGGTATTTTTAAGTAATAAATGCGACAGTTATTTTATGTAACTAATTTGATCTTGTTTAGAAATATTATTTGTTACAATATTATAATCAAACGACATAGAATTGGAAATTAATAAAACATAACCGGTAACAAAACTCTTCTCAATACTTTACATACTTAAAAATAAAAAAAACACAAACTCAGCTTTGAACTAGTTCAATCTATGCCTAGCTTATTTCATTTTAATCGGTTTTTTCTTTAATTATAGTCTCCTAAATAATAATAAAATTAAGTATTACACTTTGAACTTAATAAAATTAAACAAAATAGGTAAGGCCACCGCATGAAATTAGAATAAAAACTATTTTATTTCTTTTCATCTATTTTATTATAAATAGCCCTAAGAAAATAAAATAATTAAAGTTTCTCCTCCTTTTTGAACTAACTAACTAACTATCTTCACGCTGTATCCCTGACGGGGTAGTCAGAGAGGACAGATCGCCAGGCTTCGCGATCCATGCATACTTCTTTCGCTTCTTAAAGATTCATCAATCGCTTCCTACACGCACGTCTGGGTATCCGAGTACTTTTGACCTTTCCGTTTTTGAGCAATCTGCTCACGTGGTCTTCATATGTCTTCTCCTTTCTGAAATTGAAGTCAGTTAAAATTCTTCTTTTTATGGATACCCCATTTATCATGGAAGACTATGGGCTATATATCTTCACGCTACCAAAGACAACGTAGCCGTAAATGTAAATGTCAAATCGTAGAATTTTTTTTTCTTTATTTATTCTGCATCATACTAAAGAAGAATCACGCAAATCGGATCATAAATCTCAGAGTAATCGATGTACATATATAAAAAAAAAACCTTTCAAACACATAACCTCCTCGTTTTTGGAAATCGGTTAAAAATAGTAATACTCGTTATTCTTTTCAACTTTCAGTGACAGTGTAGGCGTTCGGCATAGGACACATGTTTTGGGTCTAGCTGAAATATGTTTGCAAAATTTCATACTGATCTTAGGAAAGTGACTTCTCGACGGAGAAGTCACTTCAAAAACAGAAAGTTATGTGTTAAAGGCGACGGCCTTCAACACAAAACTGACTGATAGCCATGATCTATAGAACACGTTTCTCTTTATAAATAAGTAAACGGGATTACTCACGTTTTTACGACCAGTAATAGACCGACCGGTTTCAGCTGTATTTAGACAGCCTTTTTCAGAGATGCGAACCGTTCGCCGAGCACTCTTTACGCACACTGCGCGCATCCGCTCTCGCCGCTCGCGCGCTGCCCGCGTTTCGTTGTTTGAGAAGGCAGTTCTCCTCGACGCGACACGCATTGTGAGGAGGTTCCTGTCTCCGGAACCCTAACCACCGGTAGCTTGGTCCCTGTACTCGATACCGCTGGGCTAATATTAATATATTATAAAATATATTTGTTTTTAGATTTATTTAAAAATGTAATTTGTATGTTTAAATTGTAAATAAAGACGATAAAATAAATAAGTAATTAAATTAGCAAAAAAATTAGTTTGTGTATATATATTTTAGTTTAAGGTACTATTATAATTCTTTTTAGAGTTCATTTCAGTTCATTTGTTAATAGGCTCTAGTTCATTGTCATATACAACTTTGAAAAATATTAATTATTATTAATAAATTCTTTACATTACTATTATTTTCTACACCGCCTTAAGTTTTTTTGAAATCCACATTATGATTTCGTATATGCACGTGATCAACATATGGACATTCTGGTGATCCACGGGCAAAAATAATTGCCCGTGGTCCACCCAGGTGAACTACGCAGGTGGTCCACGGGTAATAAACGACTCACACACCATTGTAAATAATCAATCTCTCTCCGCTTTATAATATTAGCACAGCCGAAAGACATATAGGTATTCTCTCTTTATACTGTGATACTAGTAAGTATAGAAATGTTGCATAAAATTTCGGAATGAAGAAATGTATAATAAAAATCTATATGTACTAATAAAAGACAGTTCTTATTGATTTTTTAAAATTGCTAGCGTGCGAGTATAATCTCTCGGTTTTCCCCATGCAAAAACAATCGCATATTGTGTCATCGCCACTACCAGCTCTGGCGAGTGTGGCTGGGCAGACGAGTGAGCGGGACGTCGTCTCTCAGAGTGCATTATCCATTAATAACACAGAATCACCGCACAATACACCGCGCTCGACCGAGCTCATTGTTGATACAGCTGATCGATGTAAACAAATGAATGATTTAATTGAGAATCGTTTATCGTTTGCTGAGGTTACGCAAAAAGAAGGTAAATTTAAGATGTTGAATAATAATGAAAAATGGATTTTGGTGCAGAAAAGGAGACATAGAAACCGATTTATTACGCAAAAAGGAAGTGCGACGGTTGATGTTGAGGTTGAAAGCTCACAGTTCAGAGTGGCCGAATCCAAAGTCCCGTTATTTATTTCAAATGTGCATAAGGCGGTGTCTGAACAGGATATTATTAATTATATTTTTGAGAAGATAAAAGAGCAAGTTACACTTGTTAAAATGAAAATGAATCGGGTGAGAGATTATAATGCTTACAAACTTTTTGTAACAAAACATAAAATTGATATATTTTTAGATGAAAAGTTGTGGCCATCTGGCATATCGTTTAGGCGTTTCGTCAATTTTCGTTTGAGGCATAAAAATGATTTGGATGAAATTATACATAGTGACCATGGACTGTCTCAGTAAAATAGTAAGTTTCAATTGCAAATCACTCAAAAGATCAATGGAAGGAGTGAGAGAGTTATATCAAACGGCTGATGTAGTAGCCCTCCAAGAAACATGGTTGTTACCACATGATTTGCCGTTACTCAGCACGGTAGATGACCACTTTGGGAGTACAGGAGTGTCAGCTGTTGATACGGAGGCGGGCCCACTCAGAGGAAGATCATACGGTGGTGTCGCAATATTATGGCGTAAGGATGCGTTTGAATCAGTTTCACCTATAAAGTGTGATAATGTGCGAGTGTGTGCGGTTAACATAATCGTAAGTAACAGATCTATAGTAATTTTCAGTGTCTATATGCCCACAGACTCAATTGAAAATCTTGCGGAATTTACTTCTTGTTTTAGTACTATTCGTTCAATAATATAAATAGAGGAAAACAAGGGCGTTGAGGCTTTTTATATCTTAGGAGATATTAATGCACACCCAAATGAATTATTCTAAAATAAAATGATAAATTTCTGTGTAGATCAGACCTGGACATGTGTTGATGTTATTATGTGCGACAGTAATACTTATACATTTACGAGTGAGTCGCATGGTTGTAATAGATGGCTGGACCATTGCATCGTTACTCAGTCGGCACTACAATCAGTAGTTAGTGTAAATATACAATATGAATGACGTGTATTGGTCCGACCATTTTCCAGTAGTGGTCTTGTGTAACCTTCATAAACTGAAACCTAAATTTGTAGATACATTTCAGATTAAAAAACCTGTAGATCGTGTTATCTGGGGTGAGAGATCCCCAGAACAAATTAACGAGTATCACGATGTTTGTGACTATGGACTTAGACATATAGATAATCCACAGGAGCTGAGTGCTTGTTGTGATAAGTCTTGTAACAATAGCGACCATCACACTGTTCTTGACAAAATGTATAGGAGTATTGTAGACGTCCTAGTACGTGCCTCAGTAAAAACAAGCAGAGCAGTGTGTCGGAGGAAAGGGGGTTACATAATTGGATGGAACAGGTATGTCGCGGATGCTCACCGGGCGGCGCGGTCGCGGTTTCGAGTCTGGAATATGTCTGGTCGCCCGGTAAGTGGTCCTTTATTTTGTGAAATGGCGGAAGCAAGACGAATTTTCAAAGCGAAACTTAAATGGTGTCAAAATAGGCAAGATCAGATTAAAATGGATATTCTTGCCTCTATACCAACCAAACCAATTTTAAACAGTTTTGGAAAAATACAAACAAAATGAATGTGAGGCCGAGTCTTCCGGGGAGCATTGGTGACATGACTGACCATAAACATATTGCGAATGCTTTTAGGGAGCACTTTTCAGTGTTGTCGCCTTTGGGCACAGATTCTTGTAGGGGGGGCTGTGCTGAGGTAGTTGTGACTGAGCGAAATAAAAAAAAGACTATTGCAAAAATCATTTTTTGTTTTGTTACAAAAAGTTTGTAAGCATTATAATCTCTCACCCGATTCATTTTCATTTTAACAAGTGTAACTTGCTCTTTTGTCTTCTCAAAAATATAATTAATAATATCCTGTTCAGACACCGCCTTATGCACATTTGAAATAAATAACGGGACTTTGGATTCGGCCACTCTGAACTGTGAGCTTTCAACCTCAACATCAACCGTCGCACTTCCTTTTTGCGTAATAAATCGGTTTCTATGTCTCCTTTTCTGCACCAAAATCCATTTTTCATTATTATTCAACATCTTAAATTTACCTTCTTTTTGCGTAACCTCAGCAAACGATAAACGATTCTCAATTAAATCATTCATTTGTTTACATCGATCAGCTGTATCAACAATGAGCTCGGTCGAGCGCGGTGTATTGTGCGGTGATTCTGTGTTATTAATGGATAATGCACTCTGAGAGACGACGTCCCGCTCACTCGTCTGCCCAGCCACACTCGCCAGAGCTGGTAGTGGCGATGACACAATATGCGATTGTTTTTGCATGGGGAAAACCGAGAGATTATACTCGCACGCTAGCAATTTTAAAAAATCAATAAGAACTGTCTTTTATTAGTACATATAGATTTTTATTATACATTTCTTCATTCCGAAATTTTATGCAACATTTCTATACTTACTAGTATCACAGTATAAAGAGAGAATACCTATATGTCTTTCGGCTGTGCTAATATTATAAAGCGGAGAGAGATTGATTATTTACAATGGTGTGTGAGTCGTTTATTACCCGTGGACCACCTGCGTAGTTCACCTGGGTGGACCACGGGCAATTATTTTTGCCCGTGGATCACCAGAATGTCCATATGTTGATCACGTGCATATACGAAATCATAATGTGGATTTCAAAAAAACTTAAGGCGGTGTAGAAAATAATAGTAATGTAAAGAATTTATTAATAATAATTAATATTTTTCAAAGTTGTATATGACAATGAACTAGAGCCTATTAACAAATGAACTGAAATGAACTCTAAAAAGAATTATAATAGTACCTTAAACTAAAATATATATACACAAACTAATTTTTTTGCTAATTTAATTACTTATTTATTTTATCGTCTTTATTTACAATTTAAACATACAAATTACATTTTTAAATAAATCTAAAAACAAATATATTTTATAATATATTAATATTAGCCCAGCGGTATCGAGTACAGGGACCAAGCTACCGGTGGTTAGGGTTCCGGAGACAGGAACCTCCTCACAATGCGTGTCGCGTCGAGGAGAACTGCCTTCTGCATCAAGCCCTTGACCCAACTGCCTAACGCGAACCTCATAAGATGTTGATCGAGGCTTTTGGCCATCAACCCATTTGCTGATACGACTATCGGGACTTTGATTGGCGAATCCACATCCCACAGGTCGACAACCTAATTTATCATTAAATACTCTGGGAATGTAACATTTGGCAAAACGAGCGATATAGTTTGCGAAGTAGTTCCAAGTAATATGTGGATTTCGGCACATCTGGGTGAATTTTCTTACTTTCTTCGACGTTTCTGCCAAACATATTATTAGACTCAAACAAAACATTGTAACTTTTCCTGGGACTGCAGAGTTTGAATTCGGTGTAACTTTTCTTGGTCATAGCAGTAGATCCTGATGTTAGCGAAGTTTTTCTAAAGCTTCTCCCACTGAAATTTCTTGAGATACTAGTTGCCTTTGAATATTTGAAATGTATTTATCATTTTCAATATCTATTTTACGTCTCTTTGATTGTATACTTATAATTTCGTGCAGAACATTTGGCAGTCTAAATAAATTTGTCGTGTTTTTATTAATTTTCTTATTTAGCTTAGAATGGAACCCCTTTAAGACGTTATTCGTCCTGTGTCTTTGCCCAAAAACTGATAAGATTTGGTTAAAATATTTATTTTTCCAGAATTTATTTAAATATTTTAAAAAAAATATCATTTTCAAATCGCGACCTTCATTTTTGATAAAATCATATCCATCAAGTATTACTTCATTTGGCAGAAGTGGAAGTACTGTAGTAAGACCAACAATCCTTGTTTGGCCCTTCGATTTTAATTTTAATAATTTTCGCTTCCTCCACAAAGCTTTATGCCTGTGGTAATAGCACCCGCGTACTTCTGTGTTTGTAAAAACTTCTTGAATGGCATTAATAGTTGCTTTTTCAAAATCGCAATGGTACTTATCAGGTCTGAAGTTACTCAGTTGAGATTTAATTAAATTAAATAATATTGCATACGTTACTTGGGTTTTGTTTGGTAATAATGCAAATATTTGTGGCATGATGTTTGTCGTTTCAACAGAACTACCAATATCCCCAAAAATAGTGTACAACTGATAAAAGGGTTTAGGGCAGCATTTGAAAGTTCCATCACCCATAAACTCATGAATTTCTGTAATTTTTTTTTCTAGCATTTTGTGAACAAAATATAATAATGCGAGTACCCTCATGGTAGTAGTCAGCGAGTATAAAACTTTCAAACTTGAAAGGTACAACCACTTCTTCAAAACTTGCAAATGTTGTCTTATTAACGCCTAATGCCTTATTTCTAATGTCATATAAACAATGTTGCACACTTGACATAGGCGGTAGTGTTGTAACAATATCTAAGTCTTTATTTTTTAAACGATTATTAGTTTTAGCATATAGTTCAGGTACAGGTCGAGTAGATTACTTTACCGTATCTTTTAAAAGAGCAATATCTTTTGCAACTTCATTTTTGGACAAATCAGGCGTACAGGAATGATCTGTACTCTTTGAAATGCTTGAATTTTCCGGGGTACAAAGTGCTTCTCCCGCGACAAGATCTTCACCTTATCAAAACGGATAAAGTGACGCGTATCAGAGCTCAGTGCAAGCTCCACCACCGCGGATCCGTTGATATCTTGGTTCTTCATGGAACGTATGTGCTCGCTGAGTCTCGTAGAAACGTTCAACTTTGTCTCCCCGACGTAACATTTTCCACAATCAACGTTTCTCTTTCTTTCAGGGCTAATTAAATTGGGGTGCATATTTTCTTTGCTATTCGTATCATAAGATAATCCTGCTGCTATAACTTAAAAGTTTGTATTAATAGCTTTCTGGGGGAGAGAGATTGTTTGTAAATCTTCGTTATCAGATGAAGAAGAGTTATAAATGGTTTTGAAAATACTTGTTCTGTTATAATTGACGTAAGACTGGACTTTAAAGTTAAATTCAGTCGGTTCTTCTGTTTGATTTGAATCAATTTCTAAAGAAAAATATCGTCCGTGGAATCCATACACGTAACAGTGTTGCATTTATCTTTAGAAAGCATTTGTAATTTCAACACTTTTTGCAAATGTTGGTATTGGTACAATTCAATGAAAATTGCGTTTTTTATGAAAAAAAAATTGATTACTCCAGGATCAGCATGAATCGATTTGGGATTTTTTTGCTTTTGTGCCTTTGACTTCATCATCAGAAGTTTCTTCAACATGGATGCCAGATTCTATAAACAGATTAACAAATTCTGAAGGAGTCTTGATGTCTTTTCCTATTAAATATGGCTATCCGCAGTTCTTTTTAATACTCCGCCTACATCATCCATCTGCCCTTTTCTATGTCCGGGTTCACTAAATGTCCACGTAGAATTTATGACTTGTTGGAATTCATCAGTCAAAGTTATGAGCCACAAACCAATATTTGTACGATTACAAATTAATATTGGTCCGTCAGAGTAAATATACACATTTTGCATTCTTAACTATTTATTTTAAGTATTTATCTTCTTTTTCTTATCTTTATTTGGTTTCATTTTTACTGAAAAGAAAAGATCTTTGAATTTTACCAAAATATTTATTAAATCCTAATTCACCAATAATATGTCATATTAGAAACCACTACGCCAATTCGGGAGCGTGTCATCTGGGAACGTTCCCTTAATGACAGTTCACGAAATGATGTTTTGGAAATTACACGCCTACAAGTCCAATTGTCAAATTGTCTTAAACATATTATTACAAGGCTATTATGAAGTAATCTATAATAGTTTTAAAGAATACTCATTAACTAACTGGAATTTTTATATCATTTACTATTTCACCCATTCCCGCGATGACGTATAATTAAGGTACGGTACAAAATACATGAACATAACAGTACTTACCACCTCAATTGTTATTTATTTACAAACAAAACAAATGACACCCACCTCATAACACAATTGCTGGCTACTAAAGCACACTAGCATTGCAAGTCGCCTTCAGGAATAAAAGTTTTCACTACTTAATGCTGCGTTCACGTGTAGGACGTTTGATGGCTCGGACAAACTTTTGACAAATGCCGTGTTTATAATTATTTTATATTCTATATTTTGGCTTTCAATAATAATTGTTCAAAAACAAATAAAGTCTAGTGAACATTGAGAATATAAAAAGTATGAATTTACTATTTGTTAGCGTATGTTGAATTTGGAAGTTTTTATTTTGGACGTGTTCCCGAACTGACTTTTTACACATATTTCGTGTAAAATTATTTAAAACTAGCAGACCCGCGCGGCTTCGCCCGTGACAAACTTCGAACTCCCGTCAGTTTATCAGCCACGCCTTTATTCCTGTCACTCCTATGCAATCCCGTCGTTTATTACTTTAACAATAATATATGAATATTTGCCCGATTTGTTGATTACCTACTGCTCCGCTCCTCAGGGTAGTAGCGTGATGATATAGCCTTTTATCGTTCACGCCTTTATTCCCGTCGCGCCCATTTAATCCCGTCGTTTATTATTTTTACAATCATGTATGAATATTTGCCCGATTTGTCGGTACGTAGTCTAATCGAGCACCCGTTTTTTTGAGTTGATTTCATTGCCACGCGAGGACTTCGTCGCAGAGCTCGCTCGGGCTAGTCGCGACGTGGCGCATGCGTAAATCGAAAATCATCGGCCATACTCGTACTTTTCCCTTATCATTTTAAGAATAAATTTTTCACAATAAAATGATTATAGTAAGTTAACCTTAAAAGATAAACGGATGCTGTCGCGGACTTTATTTTAGAATTTTTAAAGGGGAATTATTATGTAATACATAGTTTTTGCGTAACTTTAATCATGTACGCAGCGTTCGCAACGGAAACTATCAAAAGGAATATTTTGTCCCCGATTTTGCCACATTTATCATTGCTGCTCCGCACCCATTAGTTGTAGCGTGATGCTATATAGCCTATAGCCTTCCTCGATAAATGGACTATTCAACACAAAAAGAATTTTGCAAATCGAACTTGTAGTTCCTGAGATTAGCGCGTTCAACCAAACAAACAAACTCTTTAGCTTTATAATTGATACCTATAGCATTGATACTTTACTTCCTGTTATTCATTCGTATATTTTTTATATTACGAGCTTCCAAACCCAATTCGCTACCTTCGTGGTTTTGAGTATGTACATCGATTATGCTAAGATATATGATCAGATTTACATGATTAGCTTTAGTTGTTTGCGGAAATGTTGCCATTTAGTTAGTAGTTTGCATTTTATTAACGTTTTTTTTAAATTATACTTAACTTAACTTAGCTATCTTCACGCTGTATCCCTGACGGGGTAGTCAGAGAGGACAGATCGGACCGGACAGACCAGGCATCGCGAACCATGCATTCTTCTTTCGCTTCCTGTAGATTCATTAATCACTCCATAC
This sequence comes from Thumatha senex, assembly GCA_948477245.1. Lineage (NCBI taxonomy): Eukaryota > Metazoa > Arthropoda > Insecta > Lepidoptera > Erebidae > Thumatha > Thumatha senex. The sequence continues at coordinate 20,008 of OX419725.1, forward strand.
ATGCACGTCTGGGTATCCGAGTACTTTTGACTCTTCCGTTCTAGAGCAATCCGCTCCCGTGGTCTTCATATGTTAGTATTGGTCAACCTTGACCCCTTCCGTCCTCTACTTTCGCACAATATATATTCTTCGTCAATAGTTCCTCACTCATTCGTTGGACGTGTCCAAACCAACGGAACACGCCCTTTTCCAGCTTAACGCTGACACTTTCACTCAAACCTGGCATATTGCGTATCACTTCGTTGCGTTTTCGGTCGGCCATGGTTACGCCGCACAATTTTCGAAGTGATCGCATCTCCACAGCATTCAGCTTACTTTTATGCATCTTCTGACTTACCCAGGTTTCGCTGCCGAAAAGCAACGTTGGCACTAGGACTGCGTTATGAATAGCGAGTCGTGGTTCTTTTACGATGCTTTGTCGCTTTACTAATTGGAACAAAGCACCGTTAACTTTGTTTCCGGCAGCTACTCGCCGTTCTACATCCGAATCACATCTTTCATCCGCGCTAAACATACTCCCAAAACACACAATTTCATTCACTTGCTCTAGACATTCCTGATTTACCCAAATCTCGCGCTTAGTTCTTACGTCTTCTCTTTCAAATACCAGAATCTTAGTTTTACTTGCATTCAAGCGAAGATCCTTTTTTTCACACTCCTCTTTCATATTAGTGACTAATGCCTGAAGGTCGGCTTCTGATGAGGCCATTAGCCATTAGCACCGCATCATCAGCGTACAGCAGACAGTTTCATGTTACTATAAGCGTAATAAAATAAGTGTAAATACAAAAAACATCAAATAATAAGTGTAACTCGGAAAGAACAGTACATTGCGTTTGATCAGAGCTTATGCTGTAATACTCGTAAGCTCTGAGGTCGTTCCTCGAACATCGCAGGTAAGGGATTCGGGGGTAATTCTAGAAAGTAAATTCACATTTAATGCGCATATTGAATATATTGGTCAGCAAAGCATACAAGTCCCTAGGCTTTGTAATGCGCAACAGTAAACCATTTGGGGATCTGCAGTGTCTTAAGGTTCTTCATTTTAATTATGTTAGGAGTATACTGTATTTTGCCTGTGTCATTTGGAGACCACATTTTAAAACACACATCGATAAAATTGAGAAATTCATAAAATATTTAAATTTATAAACTCAATTAAATAATAAAACATATGAAGATTCATGTAAATACCATAATATTCATACATTGGAATATAGACGCCAGTTAGCTGACATGATGCTCTTATATGACATATTGAATAATATGTCATATACTGGTTAATATGTATAAACTAACTGCAAACTTTATTAGAGGAAATACATTTTAGCGTACCACTTCGTCGAACAAGACACACGCCATTGTTGACTTCCCCATCTGCAAAAACTGACTATATAAAGATGTCACCTTTCCACCGCATACCGGACACTTCTAACGGCAAATTCGCCGAATTGGATCCATTTAACACTCCTCGCAACTCTTATAAAAGTAAGGTTATGCAAATCCTATCACAGGATCTCCAACCTCATTAATATAAATCATCTTTCTTACTTTCATGCACATGACACGTATTTCACGCACTTACATAAGCACACACACACACATACTCACATCCACCCACCCACACACACCCACACACACATACACACACACAACATACAAACACTCACTAGATCTAATCATATTGTATATACCACTGCACTGAATTTGTATTTTTATTATTGTTATTAATAAATTAATAATAATAAATTGTCGGCCACTTTTCACACAGCGCCATCTAGCCCAAAGTAAGCTAATATTAGCTTGTGTTATGGGATCTAGATAACTGATAAACATACTTATATATTTCTAAATACATACATATTATAGATAAATAACACCCAGACACAGAATAAACCATCGTGCTCATCACACAAAGTTTTTTCCTGGGTGGGAATCGAACCCACGACCTCTTGCGTAGCGGTCGGATGCACTCCCACCGCGCCACAGAGGCAGTCAATTATTAAACATATGTATACTCTTTTTAACGTTATATAAATTAAAGGTGTATGGATGTTTGTACTTCATTATGGCGTATTGTTTGGTAAACATATGTAACTAAATATTGTAAGCTGTGGAGGACCAAATAAATAAGTAAATTTACTGTTAAGTCACCCAAAGTCACACCCATATCACAATCTTTCAACTTCTGCAGGCAACTGTCCAGATACACTATGAACAGCCAGGCGGACATGACACATCCCTGTTTGACGCCTGTACAGACATCAAAAAGAGGTGACACATTCCCCCCTACTCGCACGCAAGCCTTACAGTCCCTATAAAGCGACTGTATTGCCCGCAGTAGCGAGCCGTCCACACCATATCCGGGCAGCAAGTCCCACAGAGTTTCTCTCACAATGTTATCAAATGCTTTCTCTAGATCCACAAAAGCGCAGAAAACCTTCAGGCTAACAGCCAGGCACTTGTCCGCGATCATGCGGAGAGAAAACACTTGATCCATGCAACCTCTTCCACGTCGGAATCCGCATTGAGCCTCCCACAAATACCTTTCAGAATTTGTTCTCACTTTTATTTACACGGACGTTGTAATTTTACTTTGTGTATGGTTATTTAATATAATTTAGGTGTTAAAATAAAAAAGAAAGAAAGGAAAAGAAAAAGAATATTTTAAATGCTTATAAAATTCAGTAATACAGTCATACATTGTACACAGTCCATCCGGACCTTTAAGGTCTGTGCGGTAATTTATTATGACAATTCCATAACCACCTGTCTATTCTTCGTATTATTTTTATTAGTTATTATTACTTCTATTACTTATTAAAATAAATAAAATCTATATAAATAAAAATGAACGGCTGGACCAATTTGAATAATTCTTGTTGTATTGGATAGCCCATTTATTGAGAAAGGTTCTAAGCTATATATAATCACGCCACTACACAGGAGAGCGCAGCAGTAATCTTAAATGTCAACAAATCAGGGAAATTTTCATACATTCTTGGAAAAGTAACTTACTATTGGTTTCACTTCAGCGACATACAATAGAAGTGGCGTACACCTGTACTGTACTCGTACGAGTATATACCAAACCTTCAAACATTAGAAATTACCTTACTATTGGTTTCACTTCAGCGACATACAATAGAAGTGGTGTACACCTGTACTGTCCTCGTACGAGTATATACCAAACCTTCAAACATTAAAAATTACCTTACCATTGGTTTCACTTCAGCGACATACAATAGAAGTGGCGTACACCTGTACTGTACTCGTACGAGTATATACCAAACCTTCAAACATTACGCTTGGCGACGTCAATGTAAGCAGTGAGAATGTGGAAAGTGTATGGCAGAACCTTAAGGACGGTATGATAAAATGCCGCTGTGGAAGTGTGTGGAGAAACGAAAAGAGGCAGTAGTAATAAGCGTGATGCATGGTGGAATGAGGAAGTGAAAGAAGCAGTTCGAATGAAGAAGAAAGCATGGCTGGACTACTTAGCCTCGCGGAATGATTTTAATATGAAAGAGAGATACAAGCTGCAGAAAGTTAACACGAAGGCACTGATAGAAGAAGCTCGTGAAAGGTGCAGAATGAAAGCGGATGAAAGGTTGTCGTCCAATTTCCGGGATAATACCAAGCTCTTCTGGAAAGAGGTTGGCAAGACCCGGAGTTGTTCGGCAATCTGCAGTATGAATAAAGTGCTTAGTGTTAACAATGACGTCCTAACAGACCAAAGTGACGTCCTGCAGAGATGGAGTGAATATTATGGAAAGATGTATGCAAGAAAAGACAGAGATGCCAAATCGGGAAGTGGAGCTCACTTCGATGCTCCGGATCCCGATGTCATTGAAGTCATTAGTATGAAAGAAATAGAACAAGCGATAAGAAGTATGAAATGTGGTAAGGCTGCGGGAAAAGACAGAGTTACTGCTGAGATGATCAAGTACGGTGGGTCGCGTGTCTGGGACACACTATGTCTGTTATGCAACTTGTGCTGGCGGACGGGTGAGGTCCCGGATGACTGGCGAGTAGCAGTTGTAGTACCTATTTACAAAGGGAAAGGCTCGCGCCTAAACTGCTCTAGCTACAGGGCGATCAGCTTGGTCAGCTTAGCTAGTAAGGTGTATGCAAAGGTTATAACGTCACGAATGCAAGAAAAGTCTGAAAGGTATTTATGGGAGGCTCAATGCGGATTCCGACGTGGAAGAGGTTGCATGGATCAAGTGTTTTCTCTCCGCATGATCGCGGAAAAGTTTCTGGCTCTTAGCCAGAAGGTTATCTGCGCTTTTGTGGATCTAGAGAAAGCATTTGATAACGTTGTGAGAGAAACGCTGTGGGACTTGCTGCCAGGATATGGTGTGGACGGCTCGCTACTGCGGGCAATACAGTCGCTTTATAGGGACTGTAAGGCATGCGTGCGAGTAGGGGGGGATGAGTCACCTCTTTTTGATTTCTGCTGTACGCTGATGAAGCGGTGCTCATGACCTCATCAGAAGCCGACCTACAGGCATTAGTCACTAATATGAAAGAGGAGTGTGAAAGTAAGGGTCTCCGCTTAAATGCAAGTAAAACTAAGGTTCTAGTATTTGAAAGAGGTGACGTAAGAACTAAATGCGAGATTAGGGTAAACCAGGAACGTCTAGAGCAAGTGAATGAAATTGTGTATTTAGGAAGTATGTTTAGCGCGGATGGAAGATGTGATTCGGATGTAGAACGGCGAGTAGCTGCCGGAAACAAAGTTAACGGTGCTTTGTCCCAGTTAGTAAAGCGACAAAGCATCGTAAAAGAAGCACGAATGGCGATTCATAACGCAGTGCTAGTGCCAACTTTGCTTTACGGTAGTGAAACCTGGGTATGTCAGCAGATGCATGAAAGTAAATTGAATGCTGTGGAGATGCGATCACTTCGAAAATTGTGCGGCGTTACCTTGGCCGACCGAATACGTAACGAAGTGATACGCAATATGGCAGGTTTGAATGAAAGTGTCAGCGTTAAGCTGGAAAAGGGCGTGCTCCGTTGGTTTGGACACGTCCAACGAATGAGTGAGGAACGATTGACGAAGAATATATATTGTTCAAAAGTAGAGGGTAGAAGGATTCAGGGAAGGCCGAGACTTACATATGAAGACCACGTGAGCAGATTGCTCAAAAACGGAAAGGTCAAAAGTACTCGGATACCCAGACGTGCGTGTATGAAGCGATTGATGAATCTCGAAGAAGCGAAAGAAGTATGCATGGATCGCGAAGCCTGGCGATCTGTCCTCTCTGACTACCCCGCCGAGGATACAGCGTGAAGATAGTTAGTCAAACATTAGAAATTACCTTACTATTGGTTTTACTTCAGCGACATACAATAGAAGTGGCGTACACCTGTACTGTACTCGTACGAGTATATACCAAACCTTCAAACATTAGAAATTACCTTACCATTGGTTTCACTTCAGCGACATACAATAGAAGTGGCGTACACCTGTACTGTACTCGTACGAGTATATACCAAACCTTCAAACATTAGAAATTACCTTACCATTGGTTTCACTTCAGCGACATACAATAGAAGTGGCGTACACCTGTACTGTACTCGTACGAGTTATACCAAACCTTCAAACATTAGAAATTACCTGACTATTCTCGCTCTCCAGTGAACAGTGCTAGGTACCAATCAATAAGTAAGTATAACAAGATTTTTCTTACTGCCGGGACTATTAATGGTTAATTATTACTAAACCCTGTCCCGATATGTGGGTCTTAGGCCACCTGTCATTGAAGCAGAGCGAGAGTGCGGAGTATAGAAACTGAGAAATTAGTATAACCAACTAGATGACCCCCACAGCTTCGCCCGTGGAATATTTCGACCTTCCGTCGCACCTATTTAATCCCACATAAATTCTACAATGATGCATAAAAATTTGCCCGATTTGTCGAAATTTATGACTACTGCTCTGCTCTTCAGCTTAGTAGCGTAATGATATATAGCCTATAGCCTTCCTCGATAAATGAGCCATCAAACACAAGTAGAATTTTTCGAATCCGACCAGTAGTTTCTGAGATTAGCGATTTCAACCAAACAAACAAACAAACTCACACCGTTTATTGCCCGTGGTCCACCTGCGTGGTTCACCTGGGTGGACCACGGGCAATTACTTTTTCCCGCGGTTCACCTGGGTGAACCATGGGATATATTTTTTTCCCTTATTTATAAAGGTGAACCACGGGAAAATATAATTTCCCGTGGTCCATCTAGCCATTATGAACCTCTATTAATTTTTACTTAAAAATAGAATGTTATTTTCTTCTGTTGGCTTTATGAATTGATGTCAGTCGGTTTGTACTATTTGATTTGTCAAATGTTAGGGGTTGCAGTTTTACTTTTACACTGAAACAATGTCCTCTGACCAAGAAATTAGTTTAATTAAGAGAAAAGGTGGTACGGTTCTCTTGTATGCAGAGCATCAGTATCATAAAGTAAAAACATTTAAAAATCAGTTGGAGTTGTGGAGATGCTCCTCTTACAAAAAAATGAAGTGCCGGGGAAACATAATTATCAGTATGAAGGTAACAATATTATTTTTAAATCTTAACTTTCCAAACGGGACTGTCAGAGTACAAATTTCAACTGAATATAAAACGTAAGTTACGTTTATTTAACTTAACTATTTTCACGCTGTATCCCTGACGGAGTAGTCAGAGAGGACAGATCGCCAGGCATCGCGATCCATGCATACTTCTTTCGCTTCCTGTAGATTCATTAATCGCTTCATACATGCACGTAGGGTATCCGAGTACTTTTGACTTTTCCGTTTTTGAATAATCTGCTCACGTGGTCTTCTTATGTAAGTCTCGGTCTACCTTGACTTCTTCTGCCCTCTACTTTCGCACAATATATATTCTTCGTCAATCGTTCCTCACTCATTCGTTGAACGTGTCCAAACCAACAGAGCACGCCCTTTTCCAGCTTGACGCTGATACTTTAACTCAAACCTGCCATGTTGCATATCACTTCTTTGCGGATTTGGTCGGCCAAGGTTACGCCGCACAATTTTCGATGTGATTGCATCTCCACAACATTCAGCTTACTTTTATGCATCTTCTGACATACCCAGGTTTCGCTGCCGAAAAGCAACGTTGGCACTAGCACTGCGTTATGAATAGAGAGTCGTGCTTCTTTTACGATGCTTTGTCGCTTTCATAATTGGGACAAAGCACCGTTAACTTTGTTTCCGGCAGTTACTCGCCATTCTACATCCGAATCACATCTTCCATCCGCGCTGAACATACTCCCTAAATACACAATTTCATTCACTTGCTCTAGACATTCCTGATTTACCCAAATCTCGCACTTAGTTCTTACGTCTTCTCTCTCAAATACCAGAACCTTAGTTTTACTTGCATTCAAGCTTCATTCAAAATAAAACATCCTACTACTTACTCTAACTATTAGACTCCAAATGAGCAAAAATAAATCTATTTAAATAGTGGTTTTTGGATGGCAGGTTGATTTTCAGTACATTTTTTTTAAATAGATGCTAGTAAATTTCTTATTTCTATTAGACCACATTATTTCTGCTAAGTTATTAAAAATAGCATTGACGTAGTAGAAAGATATTATTATTATTTTCAGGACCTATATATATATTATTTTCAGGACAAAATCATTTCAAAGAGTACAGATCATTCCTGTACGCCTGATTTGTCCAAAAATGAAGTTGCAAAAGATATTGCTCTTTTAAAAGATACGGTAAAGTAATCTACTCGACCTGTACCTGAACTATATGCTAAAACTAATAATCGTTTAAAAAATAAAGACTTAGATATTGTTACAACACTACCGCCTATGTCAAGTGTGCAACATTGTTTATATGACATTAGAAATAAGGCATTAGGCGTTAATAAGACAACATTTGCAAGTTTTGAAGAAGTGGTTGTACCTTTCAAGTTTGAAAGTTTTATACTCGCTGACTACTACCATGAGGGTACTCGCATTATTATATTTTGTTCACAAAATGCTAGAAAAAAAAATTACAGAAATTCATGAGTTTATGGGTGATGGAACTTTCAAATGCTGCCCTAAACCCTTTTATCAGTTGTACACTATTTTTGGGGATATTGGTAGTTCTGTTGAAACGACAAACATCATGCCACAAATATTTGCATTATTACCAAACAAAACCCAAGTAACGTATGCAATATTATTTAATTTAATTAAATCTCAACTGAGTAACTTCAGACCTGATAAGTACCATTGCGATTTTGAAAAAGCAACTATTAATGCCATTCAAGAAGTTTTTACAAACACAGAAGTACGCGGGTGCTATTACCACAGGCATAAAGCTTTGTGGAGGAAGCGAAAATTATTAAAATTAAAATCGAAGGGCCAAACAAGGATTGTTGGTCTTACTACAGTACTTCCACTTCTGCCAAATGAAGTAATACTTGATGGATATGATTTTATCAAAAATGAAGGTCGCGATTTGAAAATGATATTTTTTTTAAAATATTTAAATAAATTCTGGAAAAATAAATATTTTAACCAAATCTTATCAGTTTTTGGGCAAAGACACAGGACGAATAACGTCTTAAAGGGGTTCCATTCTAAGCTAAATAAGAAAATTAATAAAAACACGACAAATTTATTTAGACTGCCAAATGTTCTGCATGAAATTATAAGTATACAATCAAAGAGACGTAAAATAGATATTGAAAATGATAAATACATTTCAAATATTCAAAGGCAACTAGTATCTCATGAAATTTCAGTGGGAGAAGCTTTAGAAAAACTTCGCTAACATCAGGATCTACTGCTATGACCAAGAAAAGTTACACCGAATTCAAACTCTGCAGTCCCAGGAAAAGTTACAATGTTTTGTTTGAGTCTAATAATATGTTTGGCAGAAACGTCGAAGAAAGTAAGAAAATTCACCCAGATGTGCCGAAATCCACATATTACTTGGAACTACTTCGCAAACTATATCGCTCGTTTTGCCAAATGTTACATTCCCAGAGTATTTAATGATAAATTAGGTTGTCGACCTGTGGGATGTGGATTCGCCAATCAAAGTCCCGATAGTCGTATCAGCAAATGGGTTGATGGCCAAAAGCCTCGATCAACATCTTATGAGGTTCGCGTTAGGCAGTTGGGTCAAGGGCTTGATGCAGAAGGCAGTTCTCCTCGACGCGACACGCATTGTGAGGAGGTTCCTGTCTCCGGAACCCTAACCACCGGTAGCTTGGTCCCTGTACTCGATACCGCTGGGCTAATATTAATATATTATAAAATATATTTGTTTTTAGATTTATTTAAAAATGTAATTTGTATGTTTAAATTGTAAATAAAGACGATAAAATAAATAAGTAATTAAATTAGCAAAAAAAATAGTTTGTGTATATATATTTTAGTTTAAGGTACTATTATAATTCTTTTTAGAGTTCATTTCAGTTCATTTGTTAATAGGCTCTAGTTCATTGTCATTTACAACTTTGAAAAATATTAATTATTATTAATAAATTCTTTACATTACTATTATTTTCTACACCGCCTTAAGTTTTTTTGAAATCCACATTATGATTTCGTATATGCACGTGATCAACATATGGACATTCTGGTGATCCACGGGCAAAAATAATTGCCCGTGGTCCACCCAGGTGAACTACGCAGGTGGTCCACGGGTAATAAACGACTCACACACCATTGTAAATAATCAATCTCTCTCCGCTTTATAATATTAGCACAGCCGAAAGACATATAGGTATTCTCTCTTTATACTGTGATACTAGTAAGTATAGAAATGTTGCATAAAATTTCGGAATGAAGAAATGTATAATAAAAATCTATATGTACTAATAAAAGACAGTTCTTATTGATTTTTTAAAATTGCTAGCGTGCGAGTATAATCTCTCGGTTTTCCCCATGCAAAAACAATCGCATATTGTGTCATCGCCACTACCAGCTCTGGCGAGTGTGGCTGGGCAGACGAGTGAGCGGGACGTCGTCTCTCAGAGTGCATTATCCATTAATAACACAGAATCACCGCACAATACACCGCGCTCGACCGAGCTCATTGTTGATACAGCTGATCGATGTAAACAAATGAATGATTTAATTGAGAATCGTTTATCGTTTGCTGAGGTTACGCAAAAAGAAGGTAAATTTAAGATGTTGAATAATAATGAAAAATGGATTTTGGTGCAGAAAAGGAGACATAGAAACCGATTTATTACGCAAAAAGGAAGTGCGACGGTTGATGTTGAGGTTGAAAGCTCACAGTTCAGAGTGGCCGAATCCAAAGTCCCGTTATTTATTTCAAATGTGCATAAGGCGGTGTCTGAACAGGATATTATTAATTATATTTTTGAGAAGACAAAAGAGCAAGTTACACTTGTTAAAATGAAAATGAATCGGGTGAGAGATTATAATGCTTACAAACTTTTTGTAACAAAACATAAAATTGATATATTTTTAGATGAAAAGTTGTGGCCATCTGGCATATCGTTTAGGCGTTTCGTCAATTTTCGTTTGAGGCATAAAAATGATTTGGATGAAATTATACATAGTGACCATGGACTGTCTCAGTAAAATAGTAAGTTTCAATTGCAAATCACTCAAAAGATCAATGGAAGGAGTGAGAGAGTTATATCAAACGGCTGATGTAGTAGCCCTCCAAGAAACATGGTTGTTACCACATGATTTGCCGTTACTCAGCACGGTAGATGACCACTTTGGGAGTACAGGAGTGTCAGCTGTTGATACGGAGGCGGGCCCACTCAGAGGAAGATCATACGGTGGTGTCGCAATATTATGGCGTAAGGATGCGTTTGAATCAGTTTCACCTATAAAGTGTGATAATGTGCGAGTGTGTGCGGTTAACATAATCGTAAGTAACAGATCTATAGTAATTTTCAGTGTCTATATGCCCACAGACTCAATTGAAAATCTTGCGGAATTTACTTCTTGTTTTAGTACTATTCGTTCAATAATATAAATAGAGGAAAACAAGGGCGTTGAGGCTTTTTATATCTTAGGAGATATTAATGCACACCCAAATGAATTATTCTAAAATAAAATGATAAATTTCTGTGTAGATCAGACCTGGACATGTGTTGATGTTATTATGTGCGACAGTAATACTTATACATTTACGAGTGAGTCGCATGGTTGTAATAGATGGCTGGACCATTGCATCGTTACTCAGTCGGCACTACAATCAGTAGTTAGTGTAAATATACAATATGAATGACGTGTATTGGTCCGACCATTTTCCAGTAGTGGTCTTGTGTAACCTTCATAAACTGAAACCTAAATTTGTAGATACATTTCAGATTAAAAAACCTGTAGATCGTGTTATCTGGGGTGAGAGATCCCCAGAACAAATTAACGAGTATCACGATGTTTGTGACTATGGACTTAGACATATAGATAATCCACAGGAGCTGAGTGCTTGTTGTGATAAGTCTTGTAACAATAGCGACCATCACAATGTTCTTGACATGACATGTGATGATGACAGATGATGGAACAGGTATGTCGCGGAATCTCACCGGGCGGCGCGGTCGCGGTTTCGAGTCTGGAATATGTCTGGTCGCCCGGTAAGTGGTCCTTTATTTTGTGAAATGGCGGAAGCAAGACGAATTTTCAAAGCGAAACTTAAATGGTGTCAAAATAGGCAAGATCAGATTAAAATGGATATTCTTGCCTCTATACCAACCAAACCAATTTTAAACAGTTTTGGAAAAATACAAACAAAATGAATGTGAGGCCGAGTCTTCCGTGGGAGCATTGGTGACATGACTGACCATAAACATATTGCGAATGCTTTTAGGGAGCACTTTTCAGTGTTGTCGCCTTTGGGCACAGATTCTTGTAGGGGGGGCTGTGCTGAGGTAGTTGTGACTGAGCGAAATAAAAAAAAGACTATTGCAAAAATCATTTCAGGAATGCAACGAGGAAAATCGCCAGGTCACGGTGGCCTCAGTATAGAACATTTTAAACATGCTGGGAGTCATTTGCCTAGAGTGCTCTCATTGTTTTTTACTCTATGCCACTCACTCTTTTTTGCCCGAACCCCTTATGATGACTACAGTAGTACCCATAGTTAAAAATAAGACGGGTGAAACATCCGAAATCAATAACTATCGGCCCATCTCGCTCGCCACCATGGCTAAGGTGCTTGACGGTGTGTTGAATGGCTGCCTTTCAGGATACATTAAAGTGCATGACGCACAGTTCGGGTTCAGGGACGGATTGTCCACGGAAAGTGCTATACTTAGTTTGAAACACACAGTCAAATACTATACTTCGAGGAAGACCGGTCTACGCGTGTTTCCTCGACTTGTCAAAGGCGTTCGATCTCGTTTCTTAAGATGTCATGTGGGACAAGTTGAGGGGTGCGGGTGTACCGACGGAATACATAGCTCTCCTCAGATACTGGTATGCTCACCAGACAAACAGGGTGAGATGGGTCGGTACCCTATCGGATGCGTACAAAATGCATTGTGGTGTAAAGGCAAGGGGGGTTAAGCTCACCTCTGTTATTTAATGTTTATATAAACCAGCTTATTAAACGACTGGGCAGCACTCATGTCGGTTGTCATATAGACGGCACATGTGTCAATAACTTAAGTTATGCAGACGACATGGTGCTGCTGAGTCCTTCGATAGGTGGGTTGAGAGAGCTACTGTCGATTTGTGAGACTTATGCGAGGGTTCATGGTCTTAAATATAACTCTGAAAAAAGTAAGATTATGGGTGTTTAAAACACAAAAACAACTGCCTCCTTATGTACCTTCAGTTTTTCTTAATGGCACAGTGCTGAAAGTGGTAGAAAATTTTAAATATTTGGGCCATATTGTCACTAGTAATCTATGTGATAACACTGACATGGAGAGGGAACGCAGGGCGTTGTCGGTGAGTCAGGTTTTCTCGTTGTACGGCAGAAGTAAAGGTGACATTATTTAAATCATTCTGTCAATCCTTTTATTCGAGCGCCCTGTGGGTGTCATATACACGCCGAGCTTACAACGTCCTGCGAGTTCAATATAACAACGCTTTCAGGATGCTGTTGCGACTACCGCGACGTTGTAGTGCGTCGGGCATGTTTGCTGAAGCTCGCACAGATGGTTTTCACGCTATCATGCGTAAAAAAGCGGTTTCTATGTTACAGCGTTTGCGTAACACTCGGAACAGCATCCTGAAAATGATTGTAAACAGGCCGGACATTCAATACAAAACACTGGGTGGAATTAGCAATAGGTATAAATAGATAAGTTTGTGTTGTATCAAGTAACTAACAATACTAATGTAGATTATAAGTACATAAAAAAAAAAAAAACTAACTATCTTCACGCTGTATCCCTGACGGGGTAGTCAGAGAGGACAGATCGCCAGGCTTCGCGATCCATGCATACTTCTTTCGCTTCTTCGAGATTCATCAATCGCTTCATACACGGGCGGCCGGGTTTCCGAGTACTTTTGACCTTTCCGCTTTTGAGCAATCTGCTCACGTGGTCTTCATATGTAAGTCTCGGCCTACCCTGACTCCTTCTACCCTCTACTTTTGAACAATATATATTCTTCGTAATTATAAGTACATGACTGTTATTAACCCATTACTAACAAATTAATGGATTGTACATTTACGTGTTCATATCTGAAATAAAGATATTATTATTATATATTATAAATCGAGTCTAGTGAATGTAGCCATGTACGCCTTTAAGAGCAGTCAGAACATTTCGAAGAAGGCACGATTGGCTGTACATAGAGGTGTGCTGGTCCCCACACTTATGTATGGCAGAAAACACATAAAAGTAAAATAAATGCAGTGGAAATGAGAAGTCTGCGAAGTATAGCTGGAGTGAAGTTGATGGACAAAGAAAGGAACAGCACGATAAGGGAACATTGCGGTATGACAGAAGATGTAGTGACTAAGATAGAAAAAGGGATGCTTAGATGGTTCGGACACGTGGAGAGGATGGATGAAAGTAGACTGACGAAGCAGATTTATGTGGCGAGAGTGAATGGGCAAACTGGTAGGGGTAGACCTCGGCGTACGTATTTCAATCAAATCGAAGACCTTTTGGAAAAAGGCCAGGTCAAGAGTACCCTTAACCGGCGAGCGTGTACGAAAACACTTATGAAAGTAGAAGAAGCGAAAGTGGTATGTCAGGATCGTAGCAAGTGGAAAACCATAGTCTCTGCCTACCCCGATGGGAAACAGGCGTGATAATATGTATGTATGTATGTAAATCGTAACATTCAACTATATAATAGAATTTTTTTTATTAATAATTTCTAATCTGTTAAAGGGGCAACAATGTTATTCTAGTCCATATAATAGTAAAAACTCAAAGTATACGTGATGCAATCTAGAAAAATCCCACTGTAGTTTCAGACGATAGATAGATAAACCTTTAATTATTATTGATAGGTTGCTACCTATTGATAGGTTTGAATTCGGCGCCAAGCAAAGTGTAAAATAAGTAGAAGGGACACGTAGTGGTAAACGGGATAACTTCGTCTAGTGTTTTTTAAGTTATTTTATACTTTTAAGTTTTTGTAGTCGGTTTTTTTAAACGCAGATTTTTTAACTATGTAGTGATTACAATCTAGCCACCACATACGTCTATAATGCTAGTATTTAATTTTAATCTATCTTTATTTACTACGTATATTCTTTTCCACTAAAGAAACGTGTTCATTGCACTTCTTAGAGTCTAATAACCATAAAATCCAACGAAAATAGTTTGTTTAGGTGCTTTATATTATAGCACTTCACTATTGTTTGCACTAGTTTGCACTGCACAGATCAGTCCCAGGCCCAGGAGGTGACCCGAGTTTCACTTGGGAGCCCTTTCGATCGCATAATCTTTTTCAGCATAATGTAGTGTGGCATAACAGTTTCAGCATAAAGTTTTCTCGCATATATAAATTATGTTAAGCCTCTGCTTATCATAAATTATGCGAGTTAAAATAATCATCTCACTCAAAGCCAAGTTTGTAAGCTGTAACATATGAAATGATGTTTTAAAAAAGTTAATAATTTTAGACTAGTCTTGAGCAAAGTCGTAAATAGGTACGACGACGAGCGAAGCGAGGGGGAGGGTTAGGTCACTTGTGACAACAACGCGCGAGCCGAGAGAGCGAAGCGAGCATGCCGCGGCAGCGGCCGGCTATGCGCCAGAATCGCTTGTTTTAATATACCTACTTCTTTTTGTATTTTATTTATATATTCTATATATAAGTGTTGACATTTTGAACTTTAGAATAATTGTGACTATCGACATTTTTAATCAGTGGGCATTTCAATCTTAGACAGTTCAGCTTAGATATAAAAATAAAAATTGTGTACTCGTTAACATTATGGTATTCTATATGTATGACTTTTAATTATGCCATAGAGTGAGATGCTATTAAATGTTATGATTAGTAACCGTTATTGTAAAAAAAAATATGCGTAAACATTTTATGCGGGTAAATCATTATTATAAAGAAGTTATGGGAATCTAAAGTATGCCTAATGATTTATTCTGTTTGAACGGTATGCCTAAAAACGTTAAGCAGTTTTAAGTTATGCCTCTTATAAATTGCAACCCAATACGGACCCGTTTCACTATTACTTCACTATCTCAAAAGGTTTCGTTCTATTTAATCGTCTCACTATGATCGTGGTATCAAGCAATTGAAAGTTTCGATATTCACATGGTGTAGGAGCCTACGTTCGTAGGCTTCAGCAGATTTCTGGATGGTTTGGTTGACTGCAATCCACGTTGAAATTACGGTGTAGGGTCGTCTTTTCGTATGTACCGGGGCGCGTTGGCAATTTCCCGTAGTGGGGTTTGACTATTATACTCGTGTCTACATTGGTTGGTTTAGTACAGCCCCTAAGTTGAATGCTGTACTTCCAGATAGGTATAAACATAAGCTTTTATACTAGTACTTTGTTATGTATTGATAGACTGGCGTTTCGGCCTAGTAGCCATACGTACTTTTATATCTAACTAGCTGTCTCGCCCGGCTTCGCCCGTGACATACATCGAACCCCTGTCACCCATTTAGTCCCATCGTTTATTAAATTTACAATAATGTATGATCATTTTCCTAATTCGTTGATTACTTCTCCGCTCTCTTATTATCGCTTATTCTCCGGTGTTCAGTTATTCCCACAATTTATTAAGGTGATGTCCCACACCATGAAGATCTTCGAGAGATTATAGACTCTAGGATCCGGCAGGAGTGTACTCTCTCGGAGTGTCAATATGGGTTTCGCCCTGGTCATGGGACCACGGACCCTGTTTTTGCCCTGAGGGTTGTCGCAGAGAAATACAGGTCGAAGAACACGCCTCTGCACTTTTTGTTTCTAGATATGCAGAAGGCCTTCGACTGTGTTCCTCGTGCGATGATCTGGTGGGCACTGCGGTCCAAAGGGGTTCCAGAGGTCTATATTGACACTATCCGGGACATGTATCGCGACTCCGATTCCATGATTCGGACTATTGTTGGCGACACGAAACCCTTCCCTATCACGGTCGGGGTACACCAGGGTTCGGTCCTTAGTCCGCCTCTGTTCAGTGTGATATTAGACGAATTGTCGGACTGCATCAGGAACTCGCATGAGCAGCCTCCATGGTTGTTCATGTATGCTGACGATATTGCGCTGGCAGACGCGGACAGGGGCAGATTGGTGCGACGTGTCTTTACGCGTTCTTTTTTGCGTGAAAGGAAACGCTTGAGAACGGCGGTCTGAAACAAAATGTGGCGAAGACCGAGTACTTGGCACTAAACTCCACAGATCCCACATCCGTCCGCATAGGTGGTAATTGGTCGAACGCACGGACCAGGTTAAATACCTGGGATCTGTTTATCACACGTCCAGTGAAATCGATTGCGAAGTCAAGTCACACATTGCTGCCGCGTGGGCCAAATGGCGGGAGAAGACCGGTGTCATTTGTGACCCTAAAATGCCGATCCGGTTGAAGGGACTGGTCTACAAAACCATCATTAAACCTGTCCTTTTACATGGCAGTGAGACGTGCCAATTTTGGAGCGACATAAGCAGGAGCTACGTGTCACGGAAATGAAGATGCTACGGTGGATGTGTCATTCGGATGGACCACGTGAGGAACTCTCGCATCCCCGGCAGCCTTCATGTCCGTGACATTGCAGACAAGTTGTAAGAGTGTCGCCTTCGTTGGTATGGTCACGTCTTGCGGCAACCGCCGGGCTACATAGGTAACAAATGTCTGGCCATGTCAGGCCCGCCGGGTCCCGGTAAGAGGGGAAGACCCAAGAAGTGCTGGCTTGACGTCGTAAGGGATGACATGCGTGCCAATGGTCTCACTACAGGGGATGCCGACGACCGTGCGAAGTGGAGGAGAAAATGTGGGTAACCGGACCCCGGGCGTCGCGAGACGCAACTGGGACAGACGCTCGGATGATGATGATGATGAGTTATTCCCACAATTGTACGTCGGTTTCTTCTGCGTCACCAGTCTGGCTTATAGGGTGGTATTTTTTGCCTACTGTGAGCAATTATACGAACATAGTTTATAAAGAAGTTTGACAAACATTAATTTTGTTAGTAAAGGAAAGTGTAGTTTAAAAGGTATATTTTTGTAGTACCTACTAAACTACCCGAACCGTACCGAAACAAGTTGAAATTCTTCACTATATTGTAATCATCATTTAGAGTATGTCCAGAGCCATCTATTGAGCTACTTAATAACTCTGATATCAATGAATAGTGTTACAACCATTTTTAAACATTGATGCGATGGACATGGAAAAAATATACTAATAACTAATTGCTTAAAAACTAAAAATACTAATTGCTTAAAAAATATCTATAGATTGAGTCCTCTCAATCTATAGATATTTTTTAAGCAATTAGTATTCTAACTTTCATGTAATTGTAATTGAAAACAAAATGTGAAAAAATAAAATTTGGCTTAGCACGGGGATTAGTTTTAGTCTGTGGTATTGCAACATAACTTTTTTCACCTGTGCTATGTGAGGCACTCTGTTACCACACAAATATACTTATATGTCTGGGCTAAGTATATCTAGGGTAGGTATTTAAATATGGTATTAAATATACATTGAATATTTTTTAAAAAGTTTGTTGATAGAATTATATAACTTTGTTAAGTATGGTATAATATATCTCAAAACAATAGCTTATTAAATTTTGTATTTGTTTGTTTGTTAAATTTGGTCATCAAAAACCTATGGTCCAATTTTAACTATTTGACTCGGGATATAGGGACTCGGTAGAGAGTAATACAAATTTTGCGTCTATCACAATTCCCACGAGAACGAAGTCGCGGGCAACAGCTAGTTATTAAATAAATAAATATCCAGCACGCCCTATCCCCGAAGGGGTGGCAGAGGCATATTATATGCCCACTTTTCACCCATTGCCGTGTTGAAATAGACAGACAGGTTGTGGCTACCTGCTGTTGAAATTTTTCAAGCCGCCCATAAAGCTCAACCAGGCTTAACGACTGCCATTTTACTGGCAACCGGGACAAACGGCTTAACGTGCCTTCCGAAGCACGGAAACGCTCTCAAATGTAAATGCCACAAAGTGGTCACCCATCCGGGGACCAGTCATAGTGAAAGTTGCGTAACTCAGTTATCGTTTACAGAACACTGAGACCGCGGGGCCAAGAGCATTTCAATTAATTAATTAATATTATTGCGCTTAATTATTATTGAATAGGTATGTACACGGATGTTGTAAAATTTGTCAATTCGTGTCATTGTTGTGTTCTCACAAGCTCCAACAGCCACAGCTCCAGAGGCCACATTTGTAAACCTTAGTCTTGTCATAGACCTTTTCAGGTCATCTGTGTAGATTTGCTAGGTCCTCTACCAGTCACTAAAAAAAATCATATATCTTTGTTATAACCTGTTGTTTCTCAAAGTGCTGTTTGCTGTTTTCTATAAAGCGTGTTACAGCAGAAATAGTCACCAAAATTCTTGAGGAGTGTGTATTTTTGGTGCATGGTATTTTATCCACTGTTGTTTTGGACAGTGGTCTAAGATCTTCCCTCCATCTTGGCACGCGGAGGGACTTCCACGACTGTTGAACTTGTACCTAAATATTTCCACGGCACAATTGTATCGAACGCCGCCCTGAATGTATTTTCTCTAACTTCTAATATACATATTGTTGAATTTAAATTGGCTCACCTCTTAATTAATCTCTCAAGCTCTCACCTTCCTAATTTTCCTTAACTTGTTGACTAGGGGTAGTTGGTCTACCATCCCTCTCGCCAGGACCAGAGGCGCAATTCACAAATGTCGGATCCAAATCCTCTACCGCGCAAATGTCAGCGATTTTCGAGTTCTATGAGTGTCGATGACATTTGCGCGGTAGAGGATTTGGATCCGAGATTTGTGAATTGCGCTACAGGACCGTTTTCAGCAAGCTACCGCTTACAAGAAAATAATTACCCTACTAGTAAGAAAATACATGTCATTTTAACAGAGTTAACGGTGCTTTATTCTAATTAGTAAAGCGACAAAGCATCGTAAAAGGAGCACGACTGGCGATTCATAACGCAGTGCTAGTGCCAACTTTGCTTTACGGTAGCGAAACCTGGGTATGTCAGCAGATGCATGAAAATAAATTGAATGCTGTGGAGATGCGATCACTTCGAAAATTGTGCGGCTTAACTATGGCCGACCGAATACGTAACGTAAGGTTTGAATGAAAGTGTCAGCGTTAAGCTGGAAAAGGGCGTGTTCCGTTGGTTTGGACACGTCCAACGAATGAGTGAGGAACTATTGACGAAGAATATATATTGTGCGAAAGTAGAGGGCAGAAGAAGTCAGGGTAGGCCGAGACTTACATATGAAGACCACGTGAGCAGATTGCTCAAAAACGGAAAGGTCAAAAGTACTCGGATACCCAGACGTGCGTGTATGAAGCGATTGATGAATCTTGAAGAAGCGAAATAAGTATGCATGGATCGCGAAGCCTGGCGATCTGTCCTCTCTGACTACCCCATCAGGGATACAGCGTGAAGATAGTCAGTTAGTTAGTTATTTTAGCTCAACAAATTTTTTTGGTAAACAGTCTCGAACAATTATGAATGACCAAAGACCTTATACTTAATATCTTATATTAATAAGGTTTTTGGTAATTCATGATTGTTTTGTGGTAGGTTCAGCTATTTTGGCACTGAATTCTAGTTTCTAAATTAAAATTTTAGCGTGGAAAAATTCGTCAGTTACGAGCTGGACTCGAACCAGCGTCTTCTGGTTCAACGCACCAGACGCGCTACCAACTACACCACCGTGACCCGCTCGTAACTGACGAATTAATCGACCTCTTTACGTCTTAAGGCGTCTAGTTTACCCAGTCTTCTATCGAATGAGGATATATAGCTTAGAATTTGATTTACCTAGCTTGTCCTCAATGTCTGATGACTTGCCAGTTCCTTTAGTGACTTGCGCATAAAAGGCTTTACTAGTGGCCTGCTCGCTTGTAGTTTTTAATTGGTGTTGGTTTTGTCACTGTTCATGATGCGTGTATGTTGGGATTTTTCTTGGAGATAGGTTCATGTACTTACGATTGGTTTTCATTTTGGTTATTATTAGTGATCAGGCATTTTTTAATACGCAACATTTTTTTGTACAGTGTTAAAGAAATCGAACGCAAATATTGTTTGAATACGAGTAAAGACTGGCTGTTACGACGACCGACAGTCGCACCGCCGCCGCGCCGCTTGTATAAAGACTGGCTGTTACGACAAACCTACAGTCGCACCGCCACCGTGCCGCTTGTATAAAGACTGGCTGTTACGACGACCGATAGTCGCACCGCCACCGCGCCGCTTGTATAAAGACTGGCTGTTACGACAAACCTACAGTCGCACCGCCACCGTGCCGCTTGTATAAAGACTGGCTGTTACGACGACCGATAGTCGCACCGCCGCCGCGCCGCTTGTATAAAGACTGGCTGTTACGACAAACCTACAGTCGCACCGCCACCGTGCCGCTTGTATAAAGACTGGCTGTTACGACGACCGATAGTCGCACCGCCACCGCGCCGCTTGTATAAAGACTGGCTGTTACGACAAACCTACAGTCGCACCGCCACCGTGCCGCTTGTATAAAGACTGGCTGTTACGACGACCGATAGTCGCACCGCCACCGCGCCGCTTGTATAAAGACTGGCTGTTACGACAAACCTACAGTCGCACCGCCACCATGCCGCTTGTATAAAGACTGGCTGTTACGACGACCGATAGTCGCACCGCCACCGCGCCGCTTGTATAAAGACTGGCTGTTACGACAAACCTACAGTCGCACCGCCACCGTGCCGCTTGTTTAAAGACTGGCTGTTACGACAAACCTACAGTCGCACCGCCACCATGCCGCTTGTATAAAGACTGGCTGTTACGACAAACCTACAGTCGCACCGCCACCGTGCCGCTTGTATAAAGACTGGCTGTTACGACGACCGATAGTCGCACCGCCACCGCGCCGCTTGTATAAAGACTGGCTGTTACGACAAACCTACAGTCGCACCGCCACCATGCCGCTTGTATAAAGACTGGCTGTTACGACGACTGATAGTCGCACCGCCACCGCGCCGCTTGTATAAAGACTGGCTGTTACGACAAACCTACAGTCGCACCGCCACCATGCCGCTTGTATAAAGACTGGCTGTTACGACGACCGATAGTCGCACCGCCACCGCGCCGCTTGTATAAAGACTGGCTGTTACGACAAACCTACAGTCGCACCGCCACCGTGCCGCTTGTATAAAGACTGGCTGTTACGACAAACCTACAGTCGCACCGCCACCGTGCCGCTTGTATAAAGACTGGCTGTTACGACGACCGATAGTCGCACCGCCACCGCGCCGCTTGTATAAAGACTGGCTGTTACGACAAACCTACAGTCGCACCGCCACCGTGCCGCTTGTATAAAGACTGGCTGTTACGACGACCGATAGTCGCACCGCCTCCGCGCCGCTTGTATAAAGACTGGCTGTTACGACAAACCTACAGTCGCACCGCCACCGTGCCGCTTGTATAAAGACTGGCTGTTACGACAAACCTACAGTCGCACCGCCACCGTGCCGCTTGTATAAAGACTGGCTGTTACGACAAACCTACAGTCGCACCGCCACCGTGCCGCTTGTATAAAGACTGGCTGTTACGACAAACCTACAGTCGCACCGCCACCGCGCCGCTTGTATAAAGACTGGCTGTTACGACAAACCTACAGTCGCACCGCCACCGTGCCGCTTGTATAAAGACTGGCTGTTACGACAAACCTACAGTCGCACCGCCACCGCGCCGCTTGTATAAAGACTGGCTGTTACGACAAACCTACAGTCGCACCGCCACCGTGCCGCTTGTATAAAGACTGGCTGTTACGACGACCGATAGTCGCACCGCCACCGCGCCGCTTGTATAAAGACTGGCTGTTACGACAAACCTACAGTCGCACCGCCACCGTGCCGCTTGTATAAAGACTGGCTGTTACGACGACCGATAGTCGCACCGCCACCGTGCCGCTTGTATAAAGACTGGCTGTTACGACAAACGACAGTCGCACCGCCACCGTGCCGCTTGTATAAAGACTGGCTGTTACGACGACCGATAGTCGCACCGCCACCGTGCCGCTTGTATAAAGACTGGCTGTTACGACGACCGATAGTCGCACCGCCACCGTGCCGCTTGTATAAAGACTGGCTGTTACGACGACCGACAGTCGCACCGCCACCGCTCTATCTAACCATCTTCACGCTGTATCCCTGACGGGGTAGTCAGAGAGAAACAAAGAAATATCAAATTAAAACCGCGCGTAATTATAACCTGCGTTTTCGTCAATATAACTAACTAAATAAGTAAGTATCTTCACGCTGTATCCCTGACAGTAGCAGAGAGAGTATGGCAAGCTTTGCGAGCCATGCATACTTCTTTCGCTTCCTGCAGATTCATTAATCGCTTCACACATGCACTTTGATAGTACTCGGATACCCAGTATCCACGCTTCATGTGTTTTTATTTGTTTTATTAGATACCTACTATTTATTTGCAATTTAGTTGTTACCATCCATAAAGCGCTCGTGGCCCCGCGGTCTCAGTGTTCTGTAAACGATTACTGAGTTACGCAACTTTCACTTTGGCTGGTCCTCGGATGGGTGACCACTTTGTGGCATTTAGATTTGCAAGCGTTTCCGTGCTTCGGATGGCACGTTAAGCCGTTGGCCCCGGTTGCCAGTAAAATGGCAGTCGTTAAGCCTGGTTGAAGGTCTTATAGGAGTCTTGAAAAATTTCAGGGCATCTAGCCACAACCTGCGTCTATTTCAACACGGCAATAGGCTCACCACCTATTACGTGGGACAGGAATCCACACGGTGAAAAGTGAGCATATAATATGCCTCTGCCACCCCTTCGGGGATAAGGCGTGATGGATATTATTTTTTATTTTATTTTATTTATTTATTACTCTATGTTTTTTAAACATAATATGACAATAAAATATGAGGCTCCTTTTATTTCCTCATAGAGGGTAATACATAGTAGAGTGTGTCACTCGGGCGATATACTTTGACCCCTCGCAACGTTCAGGATTCTACGCTCTCTCACCATAAAAATATATTCTTTTACTCCCATATGATACAATCTACTTTTAATATCTTTTAAGTTTTAATGAATCAAAATAATATAATTACGTGACGTGGGAACAGGTAGGTTCTGGTTGCTATCCGACCACTTACATATTGCATAGGGGTGGATGAGCCTGAACTTATTTTGATTACCATCAAACCCCACATGGGAATGAATTCATGGGGTCCGTTGGTTAAAAACCACTTGTGAACCAGACGTGCCACGCGTAATGTTCTAAGCAACATTGTAGATCAAACATTGCTGACAATAATGAAATTTAATATAACACCACTTGTACTGTTCCACAACATTTACTTGATAAACCAAACCGGTTTTGCCTCACAACATTCTCACAGGCACTTGGTGGATCTTGCTACACATTTTAGTGTTATTTAAAATGTGTAGCAAGTTCCACCAAGTGACATCTAACGGCAAACGGTGTCCGTTCCGTTTGCCGTAAGTTTCTGAAGTAAACTAATGTTAAATAACTTAATATTTTTTTATTTTTTATACTGTTGTTTGATGGCACTTGGTGGAAGTTTCTGAAGTAACCCCTCAATTTCCTCACGGGTGAGACTTTTTTCTTTGGCTTTATCGATTGCCTGCTGTAACTCTATGTTTTGTGAAATCTTTGAATAGTCTACTTGCCCTTTTTTATCAGTTACAAGATCCATCATATTACTCATTATATTATTATTCTTTCCATTGACTCTCCCGACGGCGTTTTGGATATGTATAAGAAAATCAATAGTATAGGTAACGTCTATATTTGTAGCCAACATATGTTGGTAGAGCAGAAAGTGACGGTGGACGCGTTGCTCGACTCCGGCTCGGTTCAACAACGACGTCATGTGTCTTCGCCACAGACCAAGTTTACAAAATATGTATCCTATACGTAGTCTGTCGTTATTGTTATATTTATGCACTATAGGCTCAAACTCTCCTATCCTGTTTTGAATACTGTAAATGATAAACTTCATAAGGTAAAGGATCTGAAGTTTGTAAGAATTTCTGGTAACATTGTTAAATCTACGCGATGAAGTTTTGAGCAGTGGGTGCTGGAGTGGTGGCTGGTCAGCTAGTTCTTCTAAATCTCCATGTAGGGGGGCGACGCGCCGCGCCAGTACTAGCTCGAGGCGTTGGTCCGGCCCCACAAACGCGCTGTCACCCACTGATATGTAAGCCTCACATACGACATCTGTCTTTTGATTACCTGCAATTGGTCAAAACATATCAGCTCTATTTTTTTCGTTTTATCTATACTTATATTATAAAGCTGAAGAGTTTGTTTTTTTGTTTGTTTGTTTAGTTGAACGCGCTAATATCTGGGACTACAGGTTCGATTTGCATAATTCTTTTTGTGTTGAATAGTCCATTTATCGAGAAAGGCTATAGGCTATATAGCATCACGCTACGATCAATAAGTGCGGAACAGCAATAATAAATGTGATAAAATCGGGGACAAAATATTCCTTTTGAAAGCTTCCGTTGCGAACGCTGCGTAAACAATTAAAGTTACGCAAAAACTATGTATTACATAATTATTTCCCTTTAAAAGTTCTAAAATAAATTCCGCGACAGCATATGCCTATCTTTTAAGGTTAACCTATTATAATCATTTTATTGTGAAAAAAATGGTCTTAAAATGACAAGTGAAAGGTATGGCCGATGATTTGCGATTTACGCATGCGCGACGTCGCGACTAGCCAATAGCGAGCAAGCTCTGCGAAGTCCGCGCGTCTCCTTGGTAACTACTGCCGCTTTGGCGCGGTGGGAGTGCATCCGAATGCTACGCAAGAGGTCGTGGCTTCGATTCCCACCCAGGATAAAACTTTGTGTGATGAGCACGATGGTTTATTCTGTGTCTGGGTGTTATTTATCTATGATATGTATGTATTTAGAAATATATAAGTATGTTTATCAGTTATCCTGATTACCATTGTACAAGCTCCGCTTAGTGTGGAATCAGATAGCGTTGTATGAGTTGTCCCAACAATATAAAAAAAAAATACTAATAATAATAACTATACTAATATGTGTTGGATAGCGCATTTATCGTGGAAGTCTATAGGCTATATCATCACGCTACTACCCTGAAGAGCAGGGCAGTAATCAACAAATCGGGCAAATATTCATACACAATTGTAAAAGTAGATAATAAACGACGGGATTAAATGGGAGCGACGGGGATAAAGGCGTGACTTATAAAAGGCTATCTCATCACGCTACTACCCTGAGAAGCGGAGCAGTAATCAACAAATCGGGCAAATATTCATACATTATTGTAAAAGTAATAACGACGGGATTAAATGGGAGCGACGGGAATAAAGGCGAGAAATAAAAAATCAAAAATCTTTATTCATGTAGGTCACAAAGTAACACTTATGAACGTCAAGATTACTGCTTCTATATTTACATTTACTGCCAGATTTGCAAAGCAGTAGGTAGAGCCTGAGGAAGAACCTGGCAATAAAACTCATGGCCACTCTTTTCTAACCGCCATTTGACACAGTTTGATTAACATGATATTTCACCAATTATACAGTAATGAAATTATACAAAAAAAGAACAAAATAAATTTTGTGTTCATTAAAATTACCCTTACATAGTTCCTTTGAATTTATGTGAGAACAGTCGACTAAACTTAGTTTGCCTTAAATTTAAATAATATTATTTGTAACAATTGCTATAACAGATATGAGCTGACTGTAGGGTACCGTATTGTAGGGAACAAGGCGATCCGATACATACGCCACCACTGCCAGGACACTTAGGCGAGCATGACATACCCAAAAACTACACAGCAACTATCATGTCAATTTCAAAATTATAAATACGAGTAAGTCTACATAGTGCTCACACAATAACAAAGTCAAATTACATATAATTATGTATATTAGTTATTACCGGGACTAAACGCATACGGCTTCGTTTTAGTTGCCTGGCGTTTCAAATTATTTATACAGAAAATGAAAAAAAAAAATGTAAAAAAATACAACATATATATGCAGATTCAAGACAAGTAGATAATATGACACAAGATTCATTCGAATCCTAAATAGCTCGAGCGCAGAGCAAGCAACTCATTTCCATTTATTTTTATCATTCAAATAATCATTAATTGTGTAATAAGCCCTTTTCAAGAGGTGCGTCTTAATTTCCGTTTTAAATTTATGTAACGGCAGGTACATAATGTCTAAAGGAATTTTATTATATAGACGTACGCCAATTCCTGTAAAAGAGTCGTGAACCTTTTGTAAACGATGATGCGTTCCAATTAATTTATGCTTATTTCTAGTATTTATCGAATTTATTTCACTGTGTCTATGGTATAAATGTATGTTCTGTTTAACTAACATGATATTAGCAAATATATACTGTGATGCAACCGTTAAAATGCCAATTTCTTTAAATTTCTCTCTAAGAGACACTCTAGCACTCAATTTATATATTGCACGTATAGCTCTCTTCTGGAGTACAAAAATTACTTGTAGATCAGCTGCTTTGCCCCACAGCAAAATGCCGTAAGACATGACACTATGAAAATAACTAAAGTATACTAGCCTGGCAGTTTCTACATCAGTGAGCTGCCTGACTTTACTAACGGCAAAGACTGCCGAGCTGAGTTTACCTGCAAGACACGTTATTTGGGCGTTCCACCGCAGTTTGCTATCTAAGGTAATCCCCAAAAATATAGTTGATTCTACAATATTAAGGGTATCACCGTTCAATGTTATACACCAAAAGTTTTTAATCATGGCAATAACTTCGGGGGCCTATTATATAAGGCCTTATTGTTAAGTAGGCGTAGTTTAAATTATTAATATTTAATATTGACAAATTTGTAAAGGTTTATATTTATATCCCAAAAAATCAGTGAAATATGGCCATATTTTCGAACTTTATTCATAACATTACTGCTATCTATTATCACATGGTCTCGTTCTGACGCACAGTGACCCCGCGATGATAATGTTATCAAATAGCTTAAAACCAAAATACTACACTTTATTCTAACTTTTCCTTCATACTTAACCGGGCTTAGGACCGGCAAAATTACTTATCGTAGGTCCTTTTTAGTTATGAAAAATAAAAACTTATTAGACTGGAATTAAGTTTAAATAAGATAACTTATTTTTTGAAATCTAAAGCTTAAGCATAAAAAAATAATTTTGGCGTATTTAAAAAGTCAGAATCAACCGATTGCTATTTACAATAATTTACGTAATTACAAAACTTAAAAAAATAACTTACATGTATTTTAATTGTCCTTCAAAATGTCCTCCTGCATTATCAATACACACGCGAGCACGTTTTATTGAATTGTTTTTAAGGGAAAGAAGTATGGTTCTTTGGCGTTTCACTTCAGTAAAAGCGTCTATTATGCGCTGTTTTAATTGTTCTAAAGTATTTGGTTCACTAAAGTACACCCGTCTTTTTAATTCACTTAAAAAAAAAAAAGTCCAGCGGCGTTAGGTCAGGCGAACGTGCGGGCCAGGCAACCGGCCCACCTCGACCAATCCACCGATCACCAAACTCCTGGTGTTAGGAACTCACGCACTGCGCTATGATAGTGTGGAGGCACGCCATCCTGTTGAAACCACTGGCCTCGATAGTTGCATAGCGGAATATCATCCAACATCGAAGAAACCATGGTTCGCAGCAAGTTCTAAAACGATTCCCCAGTGAGACGTCCTTCAATAAAATATGGACCAATGATATGGTCGTTCAGGATTCCCGCCCAAACATTTACACTAAATCTGTGCTGGAAGGAATGTTGCCTAGTAAGCATCGGGTTACGATTGACCACCAGTGTTCATTATGTTGGTTGAACAATCCAATTCGCGTGAACAAGCATTCGTCCGAGTACAACACATTTGCGTCGGGATGACTAAGGATCCAATTGCAAAAAGTTATTAGAGGTTATTCTAGTTCTAGGTTCACGGTCGATGGTGGTTAGCTCTTGTGCTTTTCGGTAGTGAATTTTCCATGCACAGTGCTGGCTTATGTTAAAATGGCCAGTCAATGTTCGTCTGGGATCTTCATCAAAGTACTCCAGGACATTTTCGTACAAGTTCTGTGGGTACGCCGGTCTCCCTCGGCCTTGGGCATGTGATGGTGAGTAAAAGGAGCCATGATCGAGTAATCGCTGGTAAGCGTTTAGAACCGTTCTAAAGCTTGGCTGTCGAGCATCCGGGTATTGTTCTCGGTACATTCTTAAAGTGGCACTCACGTTCTCATCACATAAAAAGTACAAACGTACCATAGCCACATACTCCCGTGATGAAAACTGGTAAGCCATCACAACAAATTATGTTAAACAAACACGCGTAGGTAAAAAATCCAAAAGTAAGAAATAGTTATTACGCAGTACCACCAATTCACTCAAACAACATTTAAATCAAAATGGTTGTTGCGACCAGTGTGACCAGATAAAAGTTTACAAAAATACCGAAGCACCTTAAAAATACCAAAATATACCAATTTACATAAGCAAAAAAATTCCAACAATAAATACTGATTTTGAAATTCGTCATTACAATAAATGTAATTTGTTGCTTTAATAATAAATAAATAAAAATAAATAATTAACTAAAAATATGTTTAGCCTTTTTTCTCAATTTACTCCGAGGTCTCGGTTCACAGAACCACTAGTAATAAATACCTATATTCGGAAAAGTCAATAAAAATACCGAAAAGATATTAAAATACTGAATCTGGTCACACAGGTTGCGAATTGACCTATCTCTTTCTTGAGCTTACCCCTTTCGCCAATCGTGAGCTTACACGCGAGTGTTTGCCGTGATTTATCAATGGAAATCAAATTTACACTTCTACGCATTTCAATAAAAGCTATGTTCCACTTAACGCCCGCTACGATCGTAACATCCTCTGTATCGGTCTACCTAATATCCTTTACAAACGTATTTGGTTTGCTCCAGACCAAATCTTAACATCTGTAGAGTAGTCCGGCGGACATAATTATTGTTGACTAGCTTTTGCCTGCGGCTACGCTCGCGTGGTGTTTTGTGTCACTCACATAAAGTTCAAAACTTGTAGTTCACATGGTCACCCATCCAAAATTTGACCACACTAAGATAGCTTAACTTTACTTATCGGTTGGTTATCAGTGAAGGCAACTTGATACCAGTATGTGATTGAAAAAATGTTGTCTTAAGGAAATTATAACTAATAACCAAAATACTTTGAACTCTCCAATGTATTGCGCGTCTAGTAATATGTACAGTATTTAAGCTGAAAAATAACCACAATATTCTAATGCTAAAATTGTGATCAACCGTCTGGATATTGCTCCAACTCAGAACAAACAAACAAACAGACACAATGAAAAAAATTACAGTTTTGAAATCAGAATCCCCTAATTAGTCGTTTACATTTATTTATTTTAAATGTACCGTTAAAGCTAATTTAAAAAAATTATAATTATTATTAATTGATAGAGGGGTCCTCTTGCTCACTAGTATTTAGTAAATAAATCAATGTTGCCGTTTTAGCTGCTTTGTCGTAAATTTCCCCAAATCTAAATTTACTTTTCCCCAAAAAAACACTTTTTCATTAATTTTCCCCAATGTTTTAGGTACTTTTTCGTAAAGTTTCCCAGATCTGATTTAAAATTTTCCCAATAAGCTAGTTTTTTATAAATTTTCTCCAAAAAGGAATAAGATCTACGTTAATTCATAACGTGGTGTTTATTTGCTCTATGGAGAGGAATACCATGCAATCCAGGTATCTACATAAATCCAGGTAAATAAAATTGAAATGTCTGTTTAAAATTCTAATTTAATAGCTTTTCATTCAATATGAAAGTCATCATCATCCGAGCGTTTGTCCCAGTTGCGTCTCGCGTCGCGCCAGGTCTGCATTCCTACATTTTCTCCTACTTCGCATGGTCGTCGTCATCCCCTGTAGTGAGATCATTGGCACGCATGTCATCCCTTACGACGACAAGCCAGCACTTCTTCGGTCTTTCCCTCTTAACTCTTTACTTTTTTACCTTACTCTTACATGGCCAGACATTTGTTTCCCACGTAGCTCGGCGGTTGACACGTGACTTGACATCGCAATCGATGTCACTAGACGTGTGAAATACAGATCCCAGGTATTTAACCTGGTCCGTGCACTCGACGAAATCACCACCTATGCGGACGGATGTGGGATCTGGTAAGTGCCAAGTACTCGGTCTTTGCCACTTAAAGACCGACGTTCTCACGTCGCACCAATCTGCCTCTGTCCACGTCTGCCAGCGCAATATCGTCAGCATACATGAGCAACCATCGATGCTGCTCATGCGCGTCACTGATGCTGTCCGACAATACGTCTAATATCACACTGAACAGAGGCGGACTAAGGACCGAACCCTGGTGTACCCCGACCGTGATAGGGAAGGGTTTTGTGTCGCCAACAATAGTCCGAATCATGGAATCGGAGTCGCGATACATGTCCCGGATAGTGTCAATATAGACCTCTGGAACCCCTTTGGACCACCCACCAGATCATCGCTAGAGGAACACAGTCGAAGGCCTTCTGCATGTCTACCTCGCGACACGGCATCGGCTACCTTGCCGATGCCGTGTCGCCTAGCGAGTAGGAAATCGATCTGAGTTGTGCGCCTCCCGCTCTCGTAGGTGATGAGATGTTCGTATTTCTTTTTGAAATACGTGTTCACGATGGCGGGATCGGCAATAGCACACGTTCTGTAGATAATTTCTCTTTCAGCGCTGCGGGTACCGTATTAAAAACCATCATGAACACGCTCAAACTCCTCACCCACATGACCGTTTAGGTCACCGCCCAAAACGATTCCCTGTGACAACGTATTGCTCCGAAGCACTCCCGCGAGTTGGCCCCAAAACGACATCTTATCGGCATCGCTACAACCGGCCTCTGGCGCGTAGGCACTTAACAGGTGGGTAATAATACCATCGATAAAAACACTCAAGTTCATAAGCCGCTCGCTACAGCGTTTTACCTCCAAGATACCGCTCTGCAACCCCTCGGAGAGCACCACGGCCACCCCGTTCTCTCCACCAAGCGCACCAGGTGTAATACAACTTGTAGCTCTTCTGCATAGGTCAGGCTCTGTTGCCCTTCCACCGATTCTCCTGCAGGAACGCCACGTCCAGCCCTCCGCCTGGAGAGCTCTACCGCACACCCAGTCAGCGTTAATGTTCCACGTAGCGAAGCGATTACGGGACTAACTTCTTTAGCCGTGCTGGCCCTACATACGGTAGCCCTAGACCACATGCTACAGGAGTCGGGCTTGGCTCCTGCGCGCCGTTATGTGGCGGCGCCCCATTTCTATCAGTATTCTTATTGTGCTTTTCCATTAATTGTTTCGGCAGGTGTCTTTTATGGGAGCGACGCCCTCAGACCTCCCAACCCCAGAGGGGAAAGACTTGGGCCCCGAAGATCTTGGTGAGCCCCCTTACGAAATGCATATGAAAGTATTTACCTTATTAAATACTTTTTATTTCTCCAAAAGTTCCTCAAAATTTTTATTTTACCCCAGAATATGGAAAAACGCCCCTAATCTGTCAAAAGTATGTAAATACTTTTATATGCATTTAGTGACAAGCTGTTAAATTGGAAATACAAACAATTCATTTCAGTTTTATTCACCTATGTAGTAATACCTGGATTGCATAGTATTTCTCTCCATAGAGCAAAAAACACTTAGTTATGTATTAACGTAGTTCTTATTCCTTTTTAGGTATGTAAAAATGTATAAAAAAGTGTCTTTATGGGAATATTTTTTAATCGGAATTGGGGAAATTTACGACAAAGTAATTAAACGGCAATATTGGGCAAAATGTGTGAAAAAGTGTCGTTTTGGGGAAAAATAAAATCAGATCTGGGGAAATTTACGCCAAAGTAGCTAAACGGCAACATTAATTTATTTACCAGATTTAGTGCGAAGCAGACTATTTCCGACGTGCGAGTAACCGAACCGAGACGGACTCAATTAATAATAATTGAGACCGCCGGAATGCTCTACAGACGGTAAGATTTGGTCTGGAGGCAAACCAAATGCGAACGTTTGTCACGGCTATTAGGCGGAACGATATAGATGATGTTTCGATCGTTGTGGGCGTTAAGTGGAACTTAGCCTGTATTGAAATGCTCAGTTCAAGTGTAAATTCGAATTTCGATTTTCATTGATAAATCGCGGCATTCTCCCAAGTACACGATTGGCTCAAGAAAGAGACAGGTCAAGTCAAAACCAACCATTTTCTTTTAAATGTTGGGTCAGTGAATTGATACTGCATAATAATTATTTCTTGCTTTTGAAATTTCTAACATGCGCGTGTTTTTTATTTTAATTTATTGTGATGGCTATCTCCAACATAGTAAGGTAAGTCATTAATGTACATCAAAAAAAAGAAATGGACCAAGGATTGATCCCTGTGGAACACCCATTACAACTGGAGATCATTCTGATCGTTTACCGTTTACTTCAACCCTCTGAATGCTATTGCTTAAATAAGAAGTCATAAGGTCGAGAGCTTTATTTATGATACCGTAGTGGCGTAATTTCTTTACAAGAGTTTCGTGATGAACGCAATCGAAGGCTTTAGATAAATCGCAAAAAACACATAATGCATCCTGCAAATCCTCCCAAGCCGCAAAATACTTTTGAGTAAAGCAACCCCTGCATCCACCGTTGAGCAACCCTTTGTAAATCCAAACTGTTTCCTGTGTAGTAAATTATAAAATCTATACTTTCTGAAGACTTATCTAAAACATTTATGTTAAAGTCTCCACATACAACAATTGTCTTATGGCTATTATATATTTTACTTAAGGCTTCCTCCATTATTTCAAAAATAGACTTAACTGGCGCGCATGGAGGTTTGTACAGATTCAACACAATGAATCGCTCCAATTCAACACATGAAATCCCCACAACTCGCTCAACAGAGAGGCTCACAACATCCAATCTACCTTTAAATTTAAATGTTTTATTAATTAATAATAAAGAGCCACCTCGTTTATATTTCTTTCTATTGAACGAGCTTGCAACCTGGTGATTATTGAAGCTATGAGTGAATTGATGACTTTTTAGCCAGTGCTCATTTAAACATACAATATCAATACTGTTACAATTCATTAACAACTCCAATTCTAGCTCTTTACCTTTTAAACCTCGAATGTTTTGATGCACCAGGTTGAGACACTTCTTCATACTGTTACAATTCACAGATATGTTTGATGGGTTCATATTATTATTTGAAACCCTAGTTATACATTTTTTTTCTTTAGCCCCAGAGTAGGGAGGTACATCTTATTACTCAGTTTAAATTAAATAAATTTGAATTGTCAGTAGTAAAATTACTGACATTGTGAATGTTATATAAACATTGCTCAATAGGAGCAACTTGTTTAGCCAAGTTCTTGGCTGATATATCTAATAAATATGATAGCGAAGTAGCTATAGAATAATTGGAAAGATAATAATAATTATCTTTTAAGCTAAAGTAAAAAAAAAAGTAAGCGTTTTAAGTAAGCGTCTGAGGGAAGAAACTGGCGATCCTCGTGCAGTTAGTTTTCTCGCGCAAAGGCTTTCCATAGCTATTCAGCGTGGGAATGCTGCCTGCGTCATGGGTACCCTACCGAGGGGACCCAGTCTAAATTATAATAAATAGGTTAGGTAGTTTTTTTTTTTATTTAGATATAGTTTTAATTGTTTTTTTAACTAAGATTAATGTTAAATCATATTATTTATAAATTTTTATCTTATAAAAAATAAAAAAATAAAAAATTATCTTTTGTCAAATAAAATGATTTTCTAACATAGTTGTTAGTATCAATAAAATGAAACTTTTTTATTATTCATACATAATGTATGCAAAGTCATATTTAACTTATATCTAGTAATATTTTCCTCCTGTGACAAACTGTTACTATAGGGTAGTGTGAACATTATAATTTTCTTTACATTTAAAGAATCCAGTTTATTTATATAGTTTATCAAAGTGGACTTGTTCAAATTCCCCCTAATTCCTAAAAATATCATTAAGGTTTTAATATTATTTTATACATACTCAGTAGCTGACTTTAATATGTACTGGTGGGAGGCACCAGGCATACAACAGTTGATTGTGCAATGTCCCATCATAGTTAATAAATAACCTAATTTTTTTCCAATTTCATCACTAAATATTACTATATTATGCTTGCTTATGAAATTTTCATTTTTTTATATAACTTAGTAGCAAGGTGCTTCATTTCTACAGACAGTGATACACTCAAGGAGTCTTTACTATTAATGGATTTATTTTGCAACATAGCCGAAGAATCAGCTTCCAAAGAGGATTTTTCACATAACTGTTCATTGCTTAAAAGCTGACACTCACAAATATGCTAGTTTGATAAAGATTCAAACCGTTTATTACCCGTGGACCACCTGTGTGGTTCACCTGGGTGGACCACGGGCAATTATTTTTTCCCGTGGATCACCAGAATGTCCATATGTTGATCACGTGCATATACGAAAAAATAATATGGATTTCAAAAACACTTAAGGCGGTGTAGAAATTAATAGTAATAAGAATTTATTATTAATGATTAATATTTTTCAATGTTGTATATTATAACGAACTAGAACCTATCAACGAATGAATTGAAATGAACTCTTTTAAAGAATTATAATAGTACCTTAAACTAAAATATACATATTTACACGAACAAAATTTTTTGCTAATTTAATTATTTATTTATTTTATTCTCTTTATTTACAATACAAATATACAAATTACATTATTAAATATATCTAAAAACAAATATATATTATGTAAAAAAATAAAAAAAAAACATTAGCCCACCGGCATCGAGTACAGGGACCAAGCTACCGGTGGTTAGGGTTCCAGAGACAGAAACCTTCAAAACGTTCAAACCTTGTAAAACTAGAAAACTTGAAAAAACTTCTTTAAAATTTGCGAATGTTGTCTTATTAAAGCCTAATGCCTTATTTCTAATGTCATATAAGCATTGTTGCACACTTGACATAGGCGGTAGTGTTGTAACAATATCTAAGCCTTTATTTTTAAACGATTAATGGTTTTAGCATATAGTTCAGGTACAGGTCGAGTAGATTCCTTTACCGTATATTTTAAAAGAGCAATTTCTATAGCAACTTCATTTTTTGGCAAATCAGGCGTACATGAATGAACTGTAACTCTTTGATTTTGTCCTGAAAATAATAATAACAATTTATCACATCATTTTTGCAGTTATGCTATCATTATCATTGACTGCAATGCTTGTAGGTGAGATTGCTTGGACCTCGAATATCTTTGTGGGGGGGGGGGGGCATCTTTATACTTCGTCAATGCTATATTTAATAACTTAGCAGAATTAATGTGGTCTAATAGAAATAAGAAGTTTACTGGCATCTATTTTTATAAATTGTACTGAAAATCAACTTAACACCCAAAAACTACCATTTGAATAGATTTAGTTTTGCTCATTTCGAGTCTAATAGTTAGAGAAAGCAGTAGGTTGTCTTATATTGAGATGAAATTTGTATTCCGACAGCCGTTTGGAAAATATAAGATTTAAATAAAAATTGTTACTAGGGCTACAAGGCTTTTTAAAGAAATAGCAAAAAGGTTAGTCGACATCACAGGAGACCGAAGAGCTGGCAGCTACCTCGGCCAAAGAATTAGTTTAGCTATTCAAAGGGGGAACGCTGCCAGTATCTTCGGAACCTTGCCTAAAGGGACTCCTTATATTAATATATTTTAAATTTTCATATTTTAAGGTTATTTAATAATTTGTTTTAAATATTTTGTGTTACATTATTAAATATTATTTTGTTTATTAGAAAGTATAAAAAAAAAAAAAAAAAAAAAATTGTTACTTTCATACTAATTATTACATTACTACGACACTTTATTTTTTTTGTAAGAGGAGCATCTCCACATCTCATTTTTAAATGTTTTTACTTTATGATACTGATGCTCTGCATACAAGAGAACCGTACCACCTTTTTTTCTTAATGAAACTGATTTCTTGGTGAGAGGACATTGTTTCAGTGCAAAAGTAAAACTGCAATCCCTAATATTTGACAAATCAACTAGAAAATCAACTCCAACTTTTAGTTTGTGGCCATTGTGGAAAGGCTCTCTAGTCCGCCAATGTCATGTTTCAGACTGTTTCTGTACGGATTAGGAGGTTTCGAAAGGACAAACTGACAAACTTATTGAACGGTCTGTCAACTGAAGAGGAAAAAAGAATTTGTTTTCCGAACAATTGTTTAAAAACTAAATGTTCTTACTTAAGTGTATACATATGTAAGACTAAACATATAGTAGATATTTACAACTTTAAACTAACATACGCTATGTTTATATTTTTATTATCATTATCAATCTATGAAATAAAATTACCAAACTAATAATTACCTAGTTTAAATACAAGATTATATACAAGGGGCAAAAGTAGTTTAAGTGACGTGGGTCGAGGAATATTAGAAGGAATTATATCATAAAGCGAATATCTTAATTTATTACAACTGAAAAATATATGGTCCACGTCTCCATCTTCAAAACCGCATTCGCAAACGAATTGTCCCTTATTGTAAGTTTGGCCAAACATACAGGTGTACATAAATGATTTAACAGTAGAACACTGATTATAGAAGTTGTGTTTTTATCTAATTTAGGACATTTTGCAAACCATGACTTGTGAAATTGCTTTTAATAGTTTTTGATATATATTCCAAATTCTAGTCCATGAGTTTATGATGATCAAGGATGAGCATAGATCGTAGGAATATATTTCTGGATGATTAGAAGAACCCGAAATGACTGCGTTTATCGCACATGAACAAATAGAACATAGACTGGCAGAACCTATTTTTATTTTCATACAGCACACTACATATAATAAAAACTGATGAACCGAATTTATCCTTGACACAAAAGATTAAGAATAACTGTACTGTAAGCTCCTCGCCTTCTCCTGCCCCTCAAATGAAACATGATACCCCTCATAATCGCAACAAACTCATTGAAAACAAAATCTGTGACGGAGATCTCAAAGGTGCCGCTCGCCTTTTGTTCTCCAACGACGTGCTATCACCAGACACTCTTGACACCCTTCAGGCCTTACGGACAAAACATCCTCCAGCTCCAGTAAACCCATATTTTCTCGACCCACCAACAGCAGGGCATGCATGCCTTCAAATTCAAAACAAAGATGTAACGAATGCCATTTTATCTTTTAAACCAGGTTCGGCTGCAGGTTTGGATGGAATCTCACCCCAACATTTGAAAGACTTAACATCGCATTCTGTGGGTGATGCAGGCGAGCAACTTGTAAATTCGATCACTAAATTAATAAACTTTATGTATTCCGGTAATGTCAATCCAGAAATTGTTCCCATTCTTTTCGGCGCGAACCTCATTGCCCTAACCAAAAAGGACGGAGGGGTGAGACCAATTGCTGTTGGATCAACACTACGACGTCTGGCCTCCAAAATTGCTGTTCGACATATTTTACCAAAATTAATTTCGGAATTTGAACCCGTACAGTTAGGCTTCGGTGTAAAAGGAGGGTGCGAGGCAGCCGTCCATGCCTTACGCTCGTTCCTAACTTACGGACACCCTGACGTTTTGCTCAAAATTGATGTCAAAAATGCATTCAATTCGGTAAATAGGGATACCCTGCTAACGGAAATAAAACAACATATACCGGAAATTTACAATTATCTTCTTCTCAGTTACGCTGACCCAACTAAATTGTTATATCGTTCTAATGAACTGTCTTCGGAAGTAGGTTGTCAACAGGGTGATCCCCTTGGGCCTGCAATTTTTAGTTTGGCTATAAATCCGATAATCAAAAATTTAAATTCTAAATTCAACGTTTGGTATCTGGATGACGGAACCCTAGGAGGTGATGTGGATACTGTATTTTCGGACCTTTTTTTAATCAAAAATAAATTTGAAGCCATTGGTTTGGAGCTTAATTTTAGCAAATGCGAACTTTTTATAAATAACTGCGACTTAAATTTTAATGACATTGAACAAAAATTTAATATTTTGGCTCCAAATATTAAAATAGTTAATAGTAATTCCCTTTACCTTTTAGGTTCTCCGATTTTTGATGGATCTATTTCTGAATACATTAATAATTCAATAACTAAATTTCAAAATACTGCTGACCGTCTCCTTGAAATTAGTCCACATTATGCACTCTGCATCTTAAAATTCTGTCTTTTCGTCCCAAAATTTACATATGTGCTCCGTTGCTGCTCTTTTTGGAATCACCCAGATCTTTTGACACAAGTAGACGACATAATCAAAATTAGCTTAGAATCGATTCTCAATATGCAGCTAAACGAGCTTTCTTGGACCCAAGCATCCCTACCTATCCGTTATGGTGGTTTAGGGATTCGCAAAATTTCCAGTGTCGCTTTACCAGCCTTCCTATCTTCTGTCCATAGTTCAGCAAATCTCATAAGTAAAATTTTAAGGGCATCCCCTTCAAACTTTGAGATTGCTGGCTTGGAAGAAGCTAGAAACGCTTTCTTAATTGCATGCCCAGGTCAAAATTTTCCAGATTCTCCAAATTTACAGAGGAGCTGGGACGACATACATTGTAAATTGATTTATAACAATCTTTTGAGCTGTAGTACAGGTTCGGCGCGTGCTAGGCTTTTGGCTGTGGGTGCGCATGAGGCCGGCTACTGGCTTCACGCGTACCCTTCGTCAAATACAGGAACATTTCTTGAGCCTGACACGCTTCGAATCGCAACCTGTCTACGGCTTGGGGTTCCGGTCTGCGTTCCTCATAAATGTCCCTGTGGCAGTGATGTCGACAAGCTTGGACATCACGGACTGTCATGCCAAAAAAGTGCAGGCCGCTTCTCGAGACATGCCGCACTAAACGATATCATTCGCCGGTCTCTTGCCACTGTCAACGTGCCAAGTCTACTTGAGCCGACTGGTATTGCAAGAGACGATGGCAAGAGACCGGACGGTATGAGTTTGATTCCATGGAAGATGGGCCGGGTGCTGGTATGGGATGCAACCTGTTCAGACACGCTGGCCCCTTCCCATCTACATGGAACCAACAACAGAGCTGGTGCGGCTTGTGAAGCGGCTGAAAAAGCTAAAGCATGCAAATACAGGAGTCTAGGCTCCGAATATGATTTTGTCCCATTCGGTGTCGAGACCCTTGGTCCGTGGGGTCCTAGGGCTACAAGGCTTTTTAAAGAAATAGCAAAAAGGTTAGTCGACATCACAGGAGACCGAAGAGCTGGCAGCTACCTCGGCCAAAGAATTAGTTTAGCTATTCAAAGGGGGAACGCTGCCAGTATCTTCGGAACCTTGCCTAAAGGGACTCCTTATAATAATATATTTTAAATGTTCATATTTTAAGGTTATTTAATAATTTCTTGACGTTCATAAGTGTTACTTTGTGACCTAAATAGATATACGATATCCTTAAGAGATAGATATATACCGTCGTGAACTTTTTTATTCTACGCCTATTACACATTAACTGTCAATACATAGTTGTTTCCATTTATAAAGCCAACAGAAGAAAATAACATTCTATTTTTAAATAAAAATTATTAGAGTTATGAACCTCTAATAATTTTTATGTATAAAATGTCTAGGTGGACCACGGGCAATTATATTTTCCCATGGTTCACCTAGGTGGACTAAGGGTAAAAAAAAATTCCCATGGTCCACCCAGGTCAACCACGGGAAAAAGTAATTGCCCGTGGTCCACCCAGGTGAACCACGCAGGTGGACCATGGGCAATAAACGGATTCAAACCGTTCATTATTGTAATTACTTAACCGAATTAGTTCATCCATAGCAAGAATGTGCTGCTAGATTTGTAGTCCAGAAAGCTCATATTTTTTGGTTATTGAATGGAGTGAATCTTGGAGTTGGCTGATTGTAACTTGTTGGGTATGCACATCCAATGTATGTTTTGAAATAATATATTTTAACCTCATTGAATGTGCCTTTACATTATCTCTAAGTTGCAATCTCTCTCTATTAAACTTTTCATACTTAAAGGAAAACTTGGGTTTTTTAATTAATTTTTGAGTTTTCTTACTATACTTATTAATTTTAACATATTTCTTTAATTTGTTTACAGTCGGCATATAACAAGCACCAGAAATCATAGAAGCGTCCTCGACTAACAATTCATCATAGAGGGTCCGGTTCGTTGAAGCAACTAATGTATGTTCAGATTTATCTAATTGTGATTTTAATCTTGATATTTCATTATTTGCTTCGTGAAGCTCTTATTCCAACCTTAAAAATGGCTGCAACCCAAAGTCATACTCTCTGCGACATTGGTCAAACCCATCTATCACAAATCTATATAGGCCTATTCTGCTCATCAATGGCATCACATTATTGATTATATAATATCACCAATTGGTGTTTAAGAGATTTTATTTCCTCTGAAGATTGATTTAAAACTATTTCGTTATCCTCCAACTCTTTGCTGTACTGGTTACATAATTGTTTAGAGGCCTGTAGTTCCATCAGTACAATTTGTAACTTTTCCTCTGTTTGGCGAGCCAAGGCCCCAAGAGTAGTAATGCCAGCCATTATTGTTTAGATTAAAATATATAACAAAACTACAACAATCATGTAACTAGACAATCGAGGTAGGAGGTCAGGTTAGGTATGTTCACGCATTAACCAGTGCTATGTTCTACTTTTAAAACTGATAAATATAATAATTACTATATGTTACTTTGATTAAAAAAAAGAAATAAATTAAGTTTTACGTGAAATTGAGACCAAATACAGCATTTTTTACCTTACAAATCCGTTGTCAAACTACCGGTAATCTTCACACAATTACAAATTACTGTACATCCAGCAATTTCACACAAAAAAACACTAAAATAATACGTAATGATACCTAATTACACTTTTTATCTTTATATTGTAATGTAACATTTTTTACTTACTTTTTTAATTAAATGTTTTATTAAACGTTCTCTCCAAATTATCTGCATGGCCATTATCTGTAACATTCCTAGGCCTTTATATTTCGAAATACTTACGATTTTCTAGTTCTCTCATAATGTTTGTTTACCTTTTGTAATTTTTAATGTCAGTTAATGACAAGCCTAGATTTTATTTTTAATTTATTGTTAGAGCTGCCAGTATGTTAGGTTGTATAGATATTAGACCTTGTTATAAATTTATATTCTTAAATTATGTATATTCTAAACTTGTTTAAATTTTGAAATGCTCTGTAAAAGAAGGGAACCGGGGCCGTCAGATCAGTCTACTTTTGGTGCTCACCTTGAGAGGAGGTGCTGATGAATAAGTGCTGAGTGAGAGGGTTGTGCCCTCCAGAAATAGTGAAGTGATTGTCTGCTGTGTTGTGTGCTGTTAACCGGATCTGTTAAAGACGCCGACGGCTCGTTATTTTCAGCCCTCTACCTGCCTGAATTAGCGACCTGCTTCTCAGAGGTCGGCTACGTGGAGGCCTTCTTAGTGACGTGGAGGCCTACTCGAGGCTCCTTCTTAGCGGCGTGATCTGTTAACCGGCTCTGTAAAAGGAAGAATCAAGATCTTAATTTACTCCCGGCTTTCCTTGGTTTTATTTTTTAACATTTTTATATTATATTAAATTAACTTTACCTTTTCTCCTTTTTCTTTTACTTTTGCTTTTAAGCCAGGACTCCTCCAGTCCTGGTGATAGTTTTCTCTTAAACTTTACTTTCCCCCCCC
Organism: Thumatha senex; assembly: GCA_948477245.1. Lineage (NCBI taxonomy): Eukaryota > Metazoa > Arthropoda > Insecta > Lepidoptera > Erebidae > Thumatha > Thumatha senex. The sequence goes on from OX419725.1 coordinate 62,381, forward strand.
CCCCCCCGGAAAATAGTAACGTTACAATGTTAGGTGGCTATTATTAATAAATGGTATAAAAAATAAAATTTTATTTAAATAAAATTTGGGACAATTCAAAATCTGCTGTTAACGACAGTATTGCCACAGAAGTGGCTATATAAGTGCCATATAAGTGTCCATATAAGTCCATAGACAAATAAGTGATAGATACTCAAAATTAATGTACGTGACTGTACTTTGTCATTATTTTGGGTAAAATATGGACGTGTGTCCAGTTGACGAAAACATTTGTGTATTTAATTTAAGTTTCACTATGTGTAGGCGTAAATATCCTGGCGTGTCCAGATGACGAAATAATAAATATTATTTATTGGAGTTTCACCAACTGATCACACGTGTGTCCAGCCTCCCGTGTCGAGATGGTGAATAACCCAAATTTTCTATATTACTTCAGGTAGACAATAACCGTTGCCGTTGGTGCCGGTTGACAGTAAAATGCAAACGGCAATGGGCTAACCACATGTTACGTGGGACAAAAATGCAGACGGTGCAATGCGGGCGTTTAATATGCTTCTGCCTACCCCTTCGGGGATAGAGGCGTGACAATATGTATGTATGTATGTATGTAGTTTATTTCCAAGTTCATGAGCTCGGCGTGGTCATATTTTCGGCTTCTTTCATCTTCGCGGCTAGTTTATCTAACAGCGCCTTCGCTCGTTGTTTCCTCCTTTGTTTTTGTGCTTGGATTCGCTTTTTAGCCAGTGTGTGTAATTTCATCGCCTGGTCAATTCTAACTCCTACCCAGTACATGTAAATGTAATCGAGATGCGCTCTTACAATTTTCGAATGTATAATGAGGTGATAGCTCATATTGTACCAGTACTTAGCTTTCTGTAAAGCCGTTTTGTAAGCAATGTGCGCATTTCGATGCACCTTTTGACTCGCTCGATATGCGTACGCTATACGAAAGCTGCTGTCCTTGGTGTCGTAGTACTCGGACTGCTGCATCTCCCTCAGCGACGTGCGCGCCATGACGAGGATCTGCACCATGTTGTCGATGGTCCTGCGGCGTGTTCTCGCAGTTAGAGCTTGGTAATATGGCCACACGCCATCCCGCAAATGAAAAAAACCAGCACGTCGGGTCTCTACTGGTTTCGATTTCTTTTCCTCCGTCAGCATTACTTCATCTAACTTTCTTCTCAATCGGTCCACGTCTATATTTTCTATGTTTATATTACGAAGTGCATCCATCGGAACGTTGTCAAAATGTGAATCTGTATCCAACTGAGTGCTCAGTGGCTTGGGCGAGTTATCTTTGTTGCCATAGATGATGATATCAGCACCTGCAAAGTGAGGAAAGTTTCCTAGTTCGCATTCAGTAAGAGATTTTATTTTTCAATTTTACCTCAAAGGTACAAAGTAACACGATCTTATACGTTTTTATACGCCCGGCATTGTACCTTCAATGGTTTTGTGTTATTATGGGTAGATTAAAGAATTTTATATATATAAATAAAAAATAAATAAATAAATATCCATCACGCCTTATCCCCGAACGGGTGGCAGAGGCATATTATATGCCCACTTTTCACCGTGTGGATTCCTGTCCCACGTAATAGGTGGTGAGCCCATTGCCGTGTTGAAATAGACAGAGGCAGGTTGTGGCTACCTGCTGTTGAAATTTTTGAAGCCGCCCATAAGGCCTTCAACCAGGCTTAACGACTGCCATTTTACTGGCAACCTTTACCAACGGCTTAACGTGCCTTCCGAAGCACGGAAACGCTCGCAAATGTAACTGCCACAAAGTGGTCACCCATCCGACGACCAGCCATAGTGAAAGTTGCGTACCTCAGTGATCGTTTACCGAACACTGAGCCACGAGCGCTTCATATAAATATATAAATATATTTTAAATATATAAACATTAAATATATTTTAAATATATAAACATTAACAAGCGCTGGTGGCCTCGCGGACGTAGTGTGGTGTAGTGTTTAAATGTAGTAGGTATTAGGTCCGCAAGAGTGTGCCGGTTGACGACAGTCCTTCAGTCAGTTCCTCGTCCATTTGCCGCCACCAGTATCAAGTTCTCGAACTCACACGTGCACATAACCGTCTAGTTTGTAAAATGAACAACGCTCACAAAAGTTATAGGGCGGTTTACCTTAGGTCACTTCCATCTCCCCGGTAACGGGGACGATAGGAAAAAAGTAGCATCGTCCCCGGTAGACTCGATGTTTACATGTAACGAGGCAGATGGCACTCTTGAAGTGTCACTTGCCCCGTTACCACTATTAACGGGGTAGATTTTTTTTGGGACTAATCCCACCCGTATTTCCATCACTGTGACTCCTGTAAACTAGGATCTACAGCAATGACCATAACACCAGAAAATTACACCGAGCTCGATCTTGGTGAAGTCCCAGGAGAAGTTAGCATGTCTTGGAACCCGCAACGAAATTAATCAGAAGATAATGTGAGGAAGTAGAAAAAGAACGTAACGCCTTTTCCCTCATTTGCACAGCGGGAGACCTGGAATGCACCTAGGTGTAAATCTTATAGAAATATGGAAGCACCACGGTAATAGTATATTACTGGTCCTATGTGAGCTGTTTGATACCAGTAATATGTATGGCAGAAAAGTTTAAAAGCACGAAAATTCATCCTCGATGCCACGAGATCCGCATAGTAAACTACTCCCGATGTTACTTGTAAACAATTAAGTATATTATATTATATCGCTCGTTTTGCCAAATGCTACACTCCCAAAGTTTATGATGGGCGTACTGATCATATTTGGTTTTAGCAGTTGAACACTGACAGAATGGTGACTCCACCAATTTGCTCCTAAAGTTATTATGTCCCGGTACGGTTCAACGCGCTTATCTCAGGAACTCCTTGTCCGAATTGAAAAAATCTTTTTGAGTTAGATAGTCCATTTATAGAGGAAGGCTAAAGGCTATATGTCATCACGCTACTACCCAGGAGAATGAAGCAGTAATCATTAAAAATTACAAATCAGGCATTTTCATACATTTCTGTAAAAGTAAAAGCGACGGTATCAAATGGATGCGACGGGGGTTCAAAATATGTCACGGGCAAAGCCGCGGGTGGCAGCTAGTATAATAATATTTTTAAAGGGCGCAATATAGACATATTTGTGCAGTCTTTATCCAACTTTAAATTCCGTATCCTAAACCGATCCCGGAACTCCAAGTTACTCCTCTTGTAATTTATTTATACTCGTAGCATTGTTTTGGTACAACTGTTTTTTAAGTAGAATAGTTTTTTTTTTCTAGTTAATAGAAATTGCTTCCCAGTACATGCCGTAGCAGCGTGTATTTGAGGCAAGGGTTGTCACTCCGCAGTTTAGGTATACTCGGGCAGCGCACCGCTCGGAGCGGCTAATGGCAAAGGGTTTCCGCTCAGCTTGCACGACAGTCGCGCTCTAAATAAATCAACTATACTTTGATTTTTTTCTTTATATACTAGAATGGCATTTCTGTATGTCATTATTTGCTTTTAATGTTGCAAGTGTGCAACCATAGTGCCTACTTAGTCGATTTAGTTTATGAATCGAATCACTCGACTAATAGTTAAGGTTTAATAGAAACTATTCTATTAATACCACAATTATGTTAAAATTATCTATGTATTTCTTAACTATTGTTGGAACGAAGTTCCTTATCGTGCGTTGTGAAAGGGGGCTAAACGGAAAAAATTCTTACGAAAAGTTGTCACGACACTAAACTTCTTACGAAAAGTTGTCACGACACTTTTTGCTATTTGCTTTTTTTATTTTATATTTTTATTAATTATTTATTAATACATTAACATCATCTTTTTACATCTGTTGTTAGTTACATATTATATTATCTATATAAAAAAAAACTTTTTAAATTTTTTTTTTAATAACTTCGTTCCACCCGGGTGTCCCTTGACACCTCTCAAGTTTTTTTTTTGCTTTTGGATGAGAATATTCTCTCGTAGGAGACCATGGCGCTAGACATGGTCGAGTATTTCGAGTGCAGTTACGCCTCCAAGAAAATAAAAACGCCAGGTGACTTTGAGCGTCAGAGAAGACTGATATAAAACTAATTCGATCGCACAGTTTTTACAACGTCGTTTGTAAACGTCTAGTCAGAGTGAAATCCGATTTGTTGCTGATCCAGAGCGTACCTTTTTTTCTCGTGTTTCGCAGACTAGCAACGTGAAAAGCGCCTCAAGTAAGCCTCAAGAATGTCTCATATAATGTCATAATAAATTAGATGTAGCACAAACTTTTAACAACTATTTTACAGACATACCCGCGAAAACAACTAGCTCGTTAAATTCTTGTCTAATAAAAGCTCAACGTATGCTTGGGGGCAGCGTGGATCAGTGTAGTGTCTTATTTAGCTTTAAATATGTAAACCCCAACGATATCATTAAAGTATTCAAGTCGCTTTACTCAAAAAAGACGGCTGACTTGTGGGGTATTTCTGTAAAATTGATACAGTCTATTATTGTTAATATATCACCACATCTAGCTGAAATATTTAATAAATGTGTTGATAAAGGACTGTTTACGGCTTTAATAAAACACAGTAAAGTAATACCTCTATTTAAATCTGGATCCAAAACCAACCCTGGTAATTTCAGACCAATTTCAATACTACCTGCCCTTAAACTGGAACGCCCAAATAACGTGTCTTGCAGGTAAACTCAGTGTTCAAGTCAATTATTAGTTTTAAGACATTATCAACAGATGGCGCCACTCGGTTGTTCTAGATCACGCTAACGTTGTGTTGTATTAATTTATTTAATAGTTTTTGGATTTTGTGTTAATAAATTCGGTTTTGGGAAATACAGTTCATTATTTATACCTAAAAGTACAGACCTGTTCATGGTCCTTGACGAGCCGGATTTAAGGCATTTAGGTAGTGCACGGTGGTAGTTACCATCGAACCCGTACTCGCAGTGGATCGCTGCAAAAGACCGAGTACGTGGAAGGAAAGCGCCGCTCGTGGAATACGCGCTGTGTCAAGCTGTGTATAGCGGGCGGGTGCTGTGTATAGCTGGTAGAAGCGAGGTTGGCGTGCTGTGGGCTCGGCCGGAGCAGTGGACAAACAGGTCAACGGAAACCAAAGGAGTTCAGAGGGCAACACTACAGATCTTAAGGTTATTAGTGCAATCTGTGTGAGTGAAGTGCAAATCGTGAGTACATTTTATATTTTAAAAATTAAGAGAATTTCAACCTTATTTCAAGAAACTTTCTAACTTTAAAATTATCAAGATTGGTAAACATTTTCAAGACATTTTAGGACTTATAAAATTTTAACATTAGTTTTAGACTTAGAATAATTTTAACTGGTGGTTTGGGACTTAGAATTGTAAGCTTTAAAACGGAGGTACGGGGAATCCACGCTGGATTTCACCCAGAATTGTAAAATATTGAGAAGTATTTTCATCAAAATCTCTAAGTTGTTACTTTGACAATATGGCAACGCTTCAAGCACTTATAAATTATCAAAATGATTTATCTAATAGGATTATTAAGGCTAGAAGTAATTTTAAGAAGTCTCCTAGAGAAAGAATCAACAAAGATTATATTGAAAATAGATTAGAAGCTTTAACAGAGATGTGGGTTGACTTTAAGGAGGGTCATAAGAAATTATTACAGGAAAATGAACCTGCTAAATTAAAAAATGAACATTATATTTTAAATGATATATACGATATTACTGAAATACAATTTTTAGATTACAAAGGAGAATTAAAAAAGTCTTTATCTGATTTATCAAGAGAGTTAGGATTACCAAAAGATTTAGGAGATAATAATAAATATAATAGTGAAACCAAATCGAGTCAAATAAAGTTACCAAAAATTCAGATTCCTACATTTTCAGGTAAATATATTGAGTGGATTACATTTAGGGATCTTTTTATTTCAATGATCCACAAAATAAGTCGCTCGATAATGTTCAGCGTTTACAATATTTAAAGAGTTATTTAACAGGAGAGGCAGAACAACTCATAAGGAATACACCTGTAACTGCTGCTAACTATGAAAGTTGTTGGAATGTTATAGAGCAGCGTTACAATAATAAAAAATTCCTGGTTTACAATATTTTAAAACGTTTTTTATGTCAGTATAACGCTACTTTTGCGTCAGCTAGTGTTCTAAAAGACTTTGTTGGCACTACAACTGACTGTTTGACAGCGCTTTCTAATTTGGATGTAGATGTGTCCACTTGGGACCCCATAGTTATACATTTATTGTGTTTGAATTTTGACCCAGAAACCCGCAAGGAATGGGAATTGCATGTTTCAAACACTATAAATTCCGATTCCTTGCCTAGTTATAGTCAGTTGAGCGATTTCTTAAGTAGTAGATTTCGGGCTCTAGAAGTGATTGAACCGACTAAACATAAGCAATCAATATTGAAAGTTTTACATACTACTACTGATGTTAATAAAATCTGTTGTGAGTTTTGTAATGAGGCACATAAGTTATGTTTTTGTAAAAAGTTTTCTAATCAAGATTATGAAACCAGACGTGAGTTTGTTATAAAAAATCGCATATGCTTTAACTGTTTAGGGAGCAATCATGGTGTTAAATTTTGCCAAACACCCATTAATTGCCGAATATGTAAAAAACGACATCCAAGGCATGTCTCGACTTCAACTGTTGGTTCAGGGCTTGTAGGTCAAACGGTTGAGGAAGTTTCGGGTAGAGTCACTAAAACAAACGAGGTATCTAGTTCACATAGTGACTCGCTAACAATGGCAACGGTAAATCATATGGCATATTGTACCAAGAGTAAGAGCAGTCATGTATTGTTGGCAACAGCGTTGGTTGAAGCGAAGTCGAAAACGGGTCAATATAAAGTTATTACAGCTTTATTAGACCAGGGCTCTCAAGCATCGTTTGTAACCGAAGCTGCAGTCCAGAGCTTAGGGTTAAAACGAATTATGGTTACTAATGTAGTATCGGGATTGGGTGGTCAAAACTCGTCAGTGTCTAAATCTATGGTTGTAATCACATTAAGGTCAAAAATAGACTCTAGCGTTATATTACAAGTCAGGGCGTATGTTCTCAGCAAAATAACTAGTTACATACCAGGAACAGCAGTATCGTTGGGTAAGTGGGTTGAATTATCAAAAGTTGCATTGGCTGATCCTCATTTTGATATGCCAAATGGGATTGATATTTTGTTAGGAGCAGACGTTTACGGCCAGATATTAAAGGAGGGTATTTTACGATCGCCTGCGGGTGCCTTAGTGGCACAGTGCACTACTTTTGGGTGGATATTATCTGGGCCTATAGATGCTGCTACAGATGGAAATCGAATTACAGTTTTACATACTTGCACGGAAGAGTTTGATTTAAAGCGCTTTTGGGAGTTAGAATCAGAAAATTTATTGCCTTCAAAATTATTAACATCAGAAGAACAAAGGTGTGAGGACTTCTTCGCTGCAACTACACGACGTAGATCGGATGGGAGATACGTGGTCAAACTGCCGTTCCATGAAAAGGTACCCTCCTGCAAAAACGGACAATCACGAGATATAGCAATTAAAAGGTTCAAAGAGAGAGAAAATTTGCTTCAGATACAATACTAAAGGACAGATATACAGATGTTATACAAGAATACTTACATTTGAATCATATGAAGTTAGTACAGGAACCTGATGGAAACAAGGAACAAGCAGTATACCTACCGCATCATGCTGTTATAAGAGAAGATAAGTCAACAACTAAAGTCCGCGTGGTTTTTGATGCGTCCTGTAAAAATAAAAATGGCATTTCATTAAATGATACCTTAATGGTTGGACCTACATTGCAACCGGATTTGCGGCATTTGATTATGAACTGGAGGAAACACCCGGTCTGTATAGTCGCAGATATTATTAAGATGTATCGTATGGTGAGAATGGCAGATGAGGATTGTGATTATCAACGAATAGTATGGAGAAATGACTCAAAGAATGAAATAGAAGATTATAAATTACTAACTGTCACTTTCGGTACGGCATCGGCTCCTTACTTAGCGGTAAAGGTGCTCAATCAAATTGCGGTAGATTATAAGGATAAATACCCAATGGCAGCTGAAAGAGTATCAAAAGAGTATTATATGGATGACTGGATGAGTGGCTGTCAAACTGTGGAAGAAGGAGTAGAGCTAATTAAAGAAATGAATGAGCTTTTGAAAGAAGGTGGATTTGTATTACAAAAGTGGTCTAGTAATAAGAAAGAGTTATTACGAATGTTAGAGCAAAAGGAAACACAGGACAAAGGGAAAGAACAAGCGGAAACAAATAGGAAAGTAGAACAAAAAAAGGATAATATAGTAAAAATTCTCGGACTTACTTGGAACAGAAACGACGACGAATTTCAGTACTCAGTGAAACTGCCTCCGCTGTCTGCACCTGTAATAAAGCGAAAAATTATATCGGACGTATCACGTCTATTTGACCCGTTAGGATGGATAGCACCAAGTGTCATATTAGCAAAGATATTCATACAGCGATTGTGGATACCAGGAACAGGGTGGGATGAAGAACCTCCAATTGATATATTAAATGACTGGTATACTTACCGTAATGACATGTCACGTTTGACTGAATTTCGTATTCCTCGCTGGTTATACACGCAATCAAACGATGTTACTGTAGAGCTACATGGTTTTTCAGACGCATCTAACGTTGCTTACGCCGCTGTTGTTTATCTCCGTGTCATAAATGCATCAGGTGATATCCATGTCGGACTAGTAGGTGCCAAAACAAGAGTTGCACCAGTAAAACAAGTAAGCATACCACGGCTTGAGCTATGTGGAGCTGTTTTGGTGTCAAAATTGTTACTGGAGATTGCAGCAGTTTTAAATACCCCAAAAAACTGTATTAGAGCTTGGACAGACTCCACTATAGTACTTGCTTGGCTGAGTAAACATGCGAGTAACTGGAAGACATTTGTGGCCAATAGAGTCGCAGAGATTCATACGACTCTAGAATGTTCCCAATGGTCCCATGTGTCTACTAAGGACAATCCAGCAGATTGTGCATCACGTGGTGTTCAACCTGTGGATCTGGCTCATCTGGATATTTGGAAAAATGGTCCTAGGTTTTTAAGAGAACGACACATTTTATACACCAAATTGAGGAACAATGACACTCGCGAGGAAGAATCTATAAAAGCTCACATAGGTACAGTACATCAATCACAAGCAATTTTAGAGAAATATTCGTCGCTTAAAAAGTTAGTTCGTGTTGTAGCTTATTGCAGATGTTTTATAACAAGAAAGAACACTACTGCACAAAATGCTACCGGTTTAAGCTCATTTGAATTAGAAGAAGCTTTAAATACGTGTATAAGGTTAACTCAAGGTTTAGTATATAGACGAGAAATAGACGAGTTAAACACACATGGACAGCTTAAGTCGAAAGGATCAAAGTTATTGTCTTTGGCTCCATTTTTGGACCAACGTGGATTGTTGAGAGTAGGTGGGAGAATAGCACAGTCCCAAGCAAGCGAGTCAATGAAGCATCCTATTGTACTCCCGCATGAATCCCCTTTGTCAAAATTAATTATTGACGATGCTCACAGAAAAACTTTACATGGTGATGTACAGCTAATGCTAAACTACTTACGCTCAGCGTATTGGATAGTAGGATGTAAAAATCTAATAAAACTCCACGTCCGTAAATGCATTACTTGCGTCCGTCACAAGGCTAAATTGCAAACTCAATTTATGGGTTCATTACCTGCGGTTAGAGTCACACCTGCAAGGGCCTTTATCAACAGTGGAGTGGACTATGCAGGACCCATAATGTTGAGAACGTCTAAAGGTAGAGGACACAAGGCGTATAAGGGGTTTATTTGTTTGTTTGTGTGTATGGTTACGAAGGCTGTACACATTGAAGTAGTCAGTAACCTAACCTCAGTAGGATTTATAGAGGCGTTTAAACGTTTTGTGGCAAGACGAGGTCATTGTGCTAATGTGTATAGTGACAATGGCACAAATTTTGTGGGAGCTTCAAAGGAATTAAAGAATCTCTTTGATTCTGAAAGATCCAGTATGGTTCAAGAAATTGCTGACGCTCTCGCAATACAAGGAACCGCTTGGCATTTTATACCCCCCAAGGCACCAAATTTTGCCGGACTGTGGGAAAGTGGTATAAAATCAACTAAATATCACATAAAACGTGTGATTGGAGAGTCAACGTTGACGTACGAAGAGATGTCTACACTTTTGGCCCAAATAGAGGCTTGTTTAAACTCTCGTCCGTTGACTGTGATCAATAATGACCCGGAAGAACCTATCCCCATAACGCCAGGTCATTTCCTAATAGGTGAACCACTGCTCACAGTGTCAGAAATAAATTATGATAATTCCAACCTAAATTCTTTAAGACGCTGGCAGGTTACACAAGCGATGCTTCAGAGCTTTTGGCGTAGATGGTCGGAAGAGTATTTATCACAGCTCATGCACCGTCATAAATGGGCTTTTAAAATTCCTGAACCAGCAGTTGGAGATGTAGTTTTAATAAAAGAGGACGAGTTGCCTCCAAGTCGGTGGTTGTTTGGTAGGATTCTGGATAAATATCCCGGCTCCGACGGGATAACTAGAGTCGTTTTGCTAAAATGTAAAAACTCCACTTTAAAACGTCCCACCTCTAAGCTTTGTATTTTAATGATAATTAACTGTTAAAAATATGTTGCTGTTTCATTGTATATTTTGTTCATGTTTTATGCCATAAATTTATGATTTGGACTTTAAGACTTTGTAAGGTGGTGAATATCATGGTGGGCGGTTGTAACATGTAAAGGACATTCATTCTGTCCTTGGTGGGCGGAATGTTCAAGTCAATTATTAGTTTTAAGACATTATCAACAGATGGCGCCACTCGGTTGTTCTAGATCACGCTAACGTTGTGTTGTATTAATTTATTTAATAGTTTTTGGATTTTGTGTTAATAAATTCGGTTTTGGGAAATACAGTCCATTATTTATACCTAAAAGTACAGACCTGTTCACTCAGCTCGGCAGCCTTTGCCGTTAGTAAAGTCAGGCAGCTCACTGTTGTGGAAACTGCTGACTAGGAATACTTCAGTTATTTTCATAGTGTCATGTCTTACGGCATTTTGCTGTGGGGCAAAGCAGCTGATATACAAGTATTTTTTGTACTCCAGAAGAGAGCTATACGTGCAATATATAAATTAAGTGCTAGAGTGTCTCTTAGAGAGAAATTTAAAGATATTGGCATTTTAACGTTTGCATCACAGTATATATTTGCAAATATCATGTTAGTTAAACAGAACATACATTTATACAATAGACACAGTGACATACATTCGATAAATACTAGAAATAAGCATAAATTAATTGGAACGCATCATCGTTTACAAAAGGTTCACGACTCTTTTGCAGGAATTGGTGTACGCCTATATAATAAAATTCCATTAGACAATGAACCTGCCGTTTCATAAATTTAAGGCGAAAATTAAGACGCACCTCTTGAAAAGGGCCTATTACACAATTAATGATTATTTGAATGATAAAAATAAATGGAAATGAGTTGCTTGCTCTTCGCTCGAACTACTTTGTGTTATTTTGTACTTGTCTTGAATCTGCATATACCGGGTGCTTCAAAAAAATGTATACACACTTTGAACTTCCATAGAAAATTTATTTACCGTTTTACAAAGTTAAATTTCAGGAAAATAGAAAGCTGAAAGTCCAATGTAAATGAAACATAAATAACAAATGTTAATACTGTTCAAATTGGTGACCTGCAGCATCAATACAATTCTGAGTACGAGTCACCACAGATTCTGTACATCGTATCAAAACGTCCAATGAGATTTCTCTACACACTGCTTGAATCTGTCGGGCAAGTGGATAGGACGCAGGGGGCCAATCGAGTTTCCAGCACGCTCTCCAGACCTTACACCACTGGATTTCTTCTTGTGGGGCACAGTAAAAGATGAGGTGTACAAACGTAAACCACGTAACCTAGACATTCTTTGGAATGAGATTCAAGCAGTGTGTAGAGAAATCTCATTGGACGTTTTGATACGATGTACAGAATCTGTGGTGACTCGTACTCAGAATTGTATTGATGCTGCAGGTCACCAATTTGAACAGTATTAACATTTGTTATTTATGTTTCATTTACATTGGACTTTCAGCTTTCTATTTTCCTGAAATTTAACTTTGTAGAACGGTAAATAAATTTTCTATGGAAGTTCAAAGTGTGTATACATTTTTTTGAAGCACCCTGTATATGTTGTATTTTTACATTTCAGCATATTGAATATTTTGAAACGTCAGACAACTAAAGGTTTCTAAAGTGGCTGCGTTTAGTCCCAGTAATAACTAATATACAAATATGTAATTTGAGTTTCTGTGAGCACCAAGTAGACTTATTTATTATTTTGAAATTGACATGATAGTTGTGCAGATTTTGGGTATGTCATGCTCGCCTAAGTGTCCTGGCAGTGGTGACGTATGTATCGGGTCGCCATATTCCCTATAATACGGTTGAGTAGGGCGATGGCTGATATATACGTCATACCCGTGAACGGGTGCCGTCTGTTGGGACTGGTCAGCTCATAGCTGTTATTGTAATTGTTACAAATAAAATTATTTAAATTTAAGGCAAACTAAGTTTAGTCGACCGTTCTCACATAAATCTAAGGGAACAATGTAAGTGTGATTTTAATGTTGTAAGCCATACCTGCATTTTAAAAGCATCCATTGACTTTCTTGCTAGATTCTTCATCTTAAAGTGTAGGCTGCCCTTAGAACTGGCAACTAGAATAGCTCTAATTTTGATATGATTTTAAACACAACATTGATTTTGATTTTTTTGGTTTTTTGGTTTTGTATAAATTTATTTTACACACAACATTGATTTTGTTTTGTATTATTATTCATTACTATATAATTGGTCAAACATCATGTAACTCAAACTAATGTAATTACTTAGAAAAGAGTGGCCATGAGTTTTATTGCCAGGTTCTTCCTCAGGCTCTACCTATTGCTGTGCGAATCTGGCAGTAAATGTAAATGTAGAAGCAATAATCTTGACGTTCATAAGTGTTACTTTGTGACCTACATGAATAAAGATTTTTCATTTCATTTCATTTCTCACCAGAACTCCTTCCATGAAGGAAGGAGTTTTGGTGAGAAATATTCCACATGAAAGAAAGTCGCGTATTTAAACACATATATATGCAATATCCGAATAAAACCTGCATGACACAAATTAATTAAATTCTAAAATTTCTCATTCAATACTCCATGAATTTGCATAGACACAATTTCAAACTATATAATCAACTAACCACCTATTTTTTTTGGTCACGACACTATCATTTTATTGCAACACTCAAATTGTCATTCTAGTCTATAGAGGAAAAAATCACAGTGATAACGCCGCGCGGACTTGAAGCTCGGTCATAAAACTCTGGCGCGCAAAAAAATTAATCTTCCGCGCGCAGTTATAAGTTACAATTTTGCTTGCAGGCAGCAAGTCTAAGTATGTAACTAAGTATGTATAGTATGTATGTATCTAAGTGTGTATACCTAAAACTGGAACTTCTGTACGTAGTAACTATTACCACAGATAATTTATTATTTGGTAGTACCACACATAATAATAGGTCTTTACCTACGAAATTGCCGTTCTGCAGTACAGGTCGACTACCGAACCATAAGTCTCATGAGTCACGTTTTAAAGTTGTTCCTTTCTATTATTCATGGGAGAATTAGAGTGAAATGTGAGGAACAATTAGGTGAAAATCGGTTTGGCTTCAGATCAGGCGTTGGTACGAGAGAAGCATTATTCGCATTAAATATTCTTGTTCAGAAGTGCAGAGTTATGCAAAAAGATATCTGCTTAGGCTTCATAGATTATGAAAAAGTTTTTGACCGTGTTCGACACAAGGTACTTTTGCAGCAATTACTGGACATCGGACTTGACGGCAAGGATGTGCGAATTATACAAAATCTTTATTTGCATCAGACAGGTACAGTAAAAGTCGACGGAGAAGAGACTGACGAAGTTGCTATATGTCGAGGTGTGCGACAGGGTTGCATATTGTCACCGCTGTTATACGTATATTCCGAAGCAATTATCTCAGGAGCCGTGGAGCATCGAGAGTGGGGTGTCGTAATCAATGGCCAAGTAATTAACAACCTGAGATATGCCGATGACACAGCTCTAATTGCATCCACACCAGAAGATCTACAAAACATAGTGAATGTCGTTAATGAATGCAGTTCAAAGGCTGGTCTTTCCATGAACATACCGAAGACCAAATTCATGGTGATATCGCGAGATCCAACTCTTAACCCGTGCTTAAAGATTGCCGGAACACCATTAGAAAGAGTTCAAAAATACAAATACATGGGTTAATGAAAAATGGGAGTCTGGCATTGAGATCCGGAAGACCCGGATTGAAATAGCTTGTGGGTCATTCAACAAAATGAAAAAGATACTTTGTAACAAAAAACTAGACATTTAGCTTAGAGTCAGAATTCTTCAATGTTATATCTGGCCAATAATTTTCTATGGATGTGAGGCGTGGACTTGCAAGGAACAAATTCGCCAAAAACTGGAGGCTTTAGAAATGTGGTTTTACCGTCGTATGCTTCGAATAAGCTGGGTTCAAAAAGTCACGAACGAAGAAGTTCTACGACGTGTCAAAAAATCGCGAGAACTCATGACACTTGTTAAGAAAAGAAAGGTCGCTTATCTGTGATATGTATTAAGACATAAGCGCTACCATCTTCTCCAGACAATTATGGTGGGTAAGATTGAGGGGAAAAGACGCGTCGGAAGAAGAAAGCTATCCTGGCTCCGCAACATCAGTCAATGGACCGGTATCACCAACGTAGAGGAACTTTTTCGCCTCGCGAGTGATAAGAAGCGATTCGCAGAGCTGACGGTCAACCTCCAGTAGTGGAGAGGCACTCCAAGAAGAAAAAGAAGTACAGGCCATTTCACATCAAAATAATTTTTGTTTGGCTAAGAATTCTAATTTCAAATTAATTTTATTTTAAAAATATGCTATTCTTTTCCAAAAATAGTCTATTGTTTATTGATTAGTGTTACATTTTCGTCTCATTTCAATCTTTTTCGTCATCATGGATATAGTGCGACATAAAAGAGTTGACAATAAATGAGGGCGTCACTATCGCTTTTATATCTTGCATGTAGCAACACAGTTAGTAAGAAACAAACGTTTTTGATACTTGTATTATTTTTGCAAGTATAATATTTGCAAGACACGAATTCTCATTTAAACAGAATGAAATAAGTATCTATAAATGATATAAATATAGTATGTAAAGGGCAATTCAGAAAGGGCATGGAAATCCGAAAAGAGGTCAGTGTATCAATACGACTACTTTGCTAATTGAACATTATGCTAACCTTCCTGCTCTTTAGACGTTTTCCTAAGTCGACGTTTGATCGTGAGCGCTACTTTTACAATAGCATCAACCTTAAAATCGCGAAAAAAAGCTGGTGATCCATACAAAATGTCCGTCGTCGCGCGGTAATATGTATTGATAAGCTTTTCGATTTCAGGGTTGGTCTCATAGTAAATACTGTTCGTATTGATGGGTATACTGTATAATATGTATATATAATATGAAAAAACAGGACTAGATCAAATCAAGTTTTTCTTCTATTTTGTAATAATTATACGAAAAATGATATCATAATAGATCAAAATCCAAGTATTCCACTCCTTCCATGGCGCTGATTGATTCTTGTGATGCACTGGCCCCGAAGTTAGTAGTATGCGACTGTGCGATTGATTCGTCACTCTCTGATTTTGTGTCGTCATCAGTACTATCTTCACCAACCTGAATTATTAATTCCTCCATGGTACTGTACAATGTTCTCCCACGTTCATAATATTCTTTTTCGATTTTTTTTATGTGTTCGCAGCAATTTTTCCAATCATCGGCAGTTATTGATTCGAACGAGTCTACAGTCAATTTTTTTATGTCTTTAGCCCTACATTCTGAGTAGCGACCTTTCTTTTTGCAGGTGCCCAAATCAACTCAATAGGATTAAGATCACAGTGGTAAGGCGGCAGCCTTACCACTGTATGTCCGTGTTGACCCAAAATCTCGTCAATCTCATAAATAGGTTCAAGCTTATTTTTCTTTACCAGTACTAGCAAAGAAGGTTTTCTTAAATCAGGATCGAATGGTACATTATTTTCTTGTAGCCACAACTTTATTTCATTTACTTTACAAGCTGATGTCGGAGCTTAATTTTTGATTACAGAATGATCAGGAGCATTATCCATCACAATGATTGAAGGCTCTTTGATGTTGGGGATAAGTTTTTCTGTAATCCATTTAGTGAAATTAGTTTTGTTCATTTCGGAATGGTAGTCTTCCTGCTTATTAACTCCACTAAAGACTAAAAGTGCGTTTGGCACAGAACCTTTCTCGGTTCCTGCATGCACTATAATCCATCGTTTGCCTTTACTTATTTCCGTCTTAACGCCTTCTGTCTCTATGGACTGCCAACATTTTTTTAATTTGTAGCTAGAATGAATATAGCTTTCATCCAAATAAATTAAATCTTTTCGAAGCTCTTCTGGTAAATCTCTGTTCTCCATAATTGTTTTTAGGTATTTTTCTTGCATTCCTGGATTTTGAAGCGCTCGTGGCCCCGCGGTCTCAGTGTTCTGTAAACGATCACTGAGTTACGCAACTTTCACTATGGCTGGTCCTCGGATGGGTGACCACTTTGTGGCATTTACATTTGCGAGCGTTTCCGTGCTTCGGAAGGCACGTTAAGCCGTTGGTCCCGGTTGCCAGTAAAATGGCAGTCGTTAAGCCTGGTTGAATTCCTTATGGGTGGCTTGAAAAAATTCAACAGCAGGTACCCACAACCTGCGTCTGTACATTTCAACACGGCAATGGGCTCACCACCTATTACGTGGTACAGGAATCCACACGGTGAAAAGTGGGCATATAATATGCCTCTGCCACCCCTTCGGGGATAAGGCGTGATGGATATTTATTTTATTTTATTTATTTTTCCCTTTTGTGGGCAATTATGGGCTTTTCAATTAATGCTTGACGGTTTGTTCTGCATTTCTTGTATTGAAATCCAATTTTTTTCAATATTTTTCGTAAATGCTCACGGCTTCCATCATAATCCATGTCTTCTTTTATTTGAGCTAATAGTTTGGCAATTGTTGGTACTTCTTTTTTTACTGTATAAAAATAATGCACTTTATGTCGGATCGCACATATGTCAAAATCGTCCAAAACTTTTTCCGGACGACTTTTTCTATGTTTAGCAGGTGTCGAGAATATTCCGCCACTTCCAATGCTTCATGTAGAAAGTATGAAATACGCAATTGATGCAGTTTTACGATGAAGCGTTTAAATCTGAATGATCCCCGGTTGAAAAGAAACTCAAAAGAACAGAAGCCCCAAAAAGCTCGCTGTGAAGGAGAAAATGTTAAGGAGGACGTCTCATGCATCTACTGTGCTGACTCGAAAAACACTTATTCGAAGTCTTCGGAAGGTTGGGTGGCCTGCCAGTTATGTGGACATTGGGCCCATACAGCCTGTGCAGGAGTTGATGACGCTGATTTAGAAGAAATCCACATCCGCTTATTTTGTGATAGATAAAATAATATACCCCATACTGCCCCGCAATGGGTACCCCATACTGCCCCTACTCCGGGGCACGATGGAGTTTTCATAAAGTTTTAGTAAAATTAAAATAAAAAAATTTATTTGATTTCTTAATTCACAAAATTAGGTGTCAAATTATAATTTAATAAGTAACCAAAGGTTTGTCATTTGTTTTTATTAAAAGTATGTTATGTTTATTTTTTTATTGTTAATTTCCCTTCACGTCCCCGTTATGCCCCCTCCTCCCCTATATACTAATCACTTCTTTTTCACATAACTTACCCAGCTAAGTTATATACCTAGAATATTATTTACACATCTTTCGTATTGTCTAGAAGTATCTATCATTATAAATAGAACCAATTAAATATCTAACGAGAATTTAATTCACTTTCGAATCTATCCCTATCATTGCACTAATTAAAATTCTTCGCTAAAAACTATAGCACTTAGCATAATCGTACAGCTGTTAGTATTGTATATACTTTGTATACAAGGCATACAAACAATCTATTCCAGTCATCAGCGTGTCATTACAACAATCAGTGCAACGCGCCGACTGCAGGCTGACGATCCGCACCGGCCGGCCGATGGAGCACCCCAGTCCACGGCGCGCAGGTAGCCATCAGCTGATCCCTACCGGTTTGCGAGATCGCGGCAACAAAGCGAGGAGCGTATCGTATGCAATACTTATTATTTTACTACTTATCAGTAACTATTGGCTAACTTGTTGTTTGTCGTTCGTGCGTTATCTTTGTTATTATGGAGCCTACTTATAAATCTTTAAACTTAAAACGCGCGTCAATCAAAGGACGTATTACAAATTTTATTAATCAATTAGATGAATTAAAGGACAAAAAAACCAACTCCTATCAAAGTTAACGTACTGACACAAAGATTAGCTAAAATAGAAGTGCTATTCGGCGAATTCGATAGCGTGCAAAGTGGGATTGAGACACTTGAGCAAAGCAACTGAAGCTTAGAATTAGACACAAGAGAAATAATTGAACAAGCTTTCCACAATGCCATTGCAAGGGCCCAGGAAGTTATTTCGGCAAACACCGCAACAAAAAAATTATCACGTAGCCAAAATTGTAGCTTTATTGGCGCTGACGAAGATGATCACGAGGTTATAGGATTTCGATTACCAGTTATTAAAATTAGTTACTTTGATGGTACGTTTTACAAATGGTTGGAATTTCGTGACACCTTCAGCTCTTTAATTCATAACAATTCAAAATTAAAAAATATTCATAATTTTCATTACTTGATATCATATTTAGAAGGTGAGGCCGCACGTGTAATAAGTAATTTAGTGGTATCCGACAATAACTATCCTGAGGCTTGTAGTCTTCTGTGCGAGCGTTGTAATAATGTACGTCAATTAATTTATAATCACGTTAAAGCACTATTCAAAATTGAGCCGTTGCGAGAAACGGATAAATCTTTAAGATTTATTATCGATCACGTATCGAAAAATCTTCGCGCTTTGAATACTTTGCAACAACCAACCGACCATTGGGATACGCTGATCATATATATAGTTACAGAAAAGTTAGACAGCAATACCCGTGTTAAGTGGGAGGAGTATATACAAGCCAACATTAAAGTTAACAGTATGCCTACCCTTGACGACTTTATAATGTTTTTGAAGGGGCGCGCTGATGTTTTGGAGTCTGTTTACCGTAATAAACAAATTAAAGCACCGGCCAGCGATGCCTTTATAAACACCACTCGCGGCAACAAGCAAGCTTCCTTTCCACACACAAAAGCACTTATAGGTCAGGTAAAAAAGCAGTCTTCATCGCAAAACAATATAAATTGTGTCGTCTGTAATGACAATCATCGCATTTATAAATGTGCACAATTTAAATCAAAACCTGTGGCCGACAGGCTCGAGTTGATAACAAATTTAAATTTATGCTCAAACTGTTTACGTAAGGGACACACTGCACGCGCATGTAAGCTGCCAGGAACTTGTAAACTTTGTAAACAACGTCACAATACTCTTACATAAGTCCGCCGAGGACACTAACATTACAAGTTCTGAATCTGTCTCCATGTCAGCCGTTTTAACTTCTGAAACACTACTTTGTAAAGCCATGGTGGACATCATCAATCCAATCACTAAAAAATGTGTTACTGCAAAGGCTGACAATGGCAGCCAAGGTTCCTTCATTACGGAAAAATTAAAAAATAAATTAAACTTAACTTCTCTTAGCTATAACGTTCAAAATATTATAGGTATAGGCAATACAATGTTAAAGCTTCATGCTGAACGATGTAACGTTCACATACAATCCAAGGTAAGAACTTTCAGTATTAGCACGTCATGTTTAGTTATACCTACTATATCTAGCAAAATACCTAAGTCAATTATAGACATATCATCATTAAATTTAAAATCTTTCGAACTACTGCTAGTTCGAAAGATTTTAAATCCCCAGCTTTTACGAGCCTTCTGACGTAGAACTTTTAGTCCGTGCTGACATCTTTTGGAACATCATTGGTACCAAACAGCATTCTTTAGGAAAGGGCAATCCCATTCTACACGACTCTAAGTTCGGATGGCTCATTGCAGGTCCCATGCACTACTATCGTCCTAAAAATAAAATCAATACAACGTCTCATATACAATGCAATTTTTCAGGTATCTTAAATAATCCTGAAAATTTAATAGACCTTCACGGTGACTTAAAAAAGTTTTGGGAGCTCGAAAGTTTGCCTAAAAGGTCCCTATATACTGACCAAGAAAAAGCTTGCGAACTTCATTTTGTACAGCACACTAAACGGACTGATTCTGGTCGGTTTTGTGTCAAGCTGCCTTTATTAGACAGCGTTGATTGTTTAGGAGACTCATACCACATAGCCTTAAGGAGATTCCTTAACTTAGAACGCCGATTTCGTAAGCAACCAGAACTCAAATCTGCTTATGTGGCCTTTATAAACGAGTACAGTGACCTAGGGCACTTGTCAGTATCAGAGATACGCCGTCCTGAGCATGCCTATTTTGTTCCGCATCATCCTGTAATCCGCGAAGACAGTGAATCAACACGCCTACGCGTTGTCTTTGACGCATCAGCTTGCACTACATCTGGTTTGTCTATAAACGATATTCAAATGACAGGCCCAACAGTTCAAGACTCTCTTTTCAATATTCTTATTCGTTTTCGACAACATCGTTACGTACTATCAGGGGATATTGAAAAAATGTACCGCCAGGTTATTTTAGATGAGTCCGACAGAGATATGCAGCTGATTTTGTGGCGTGACGCGGAGAACAAACCATTACAAACTTTAAGGCTTAATACAGTCACATATGGCTATGCAAGCGCTAGCTTTCTCGCTACAAGATGTCTCTGGCAGGTAGGCGAAGAGTGCAATAACGGTGACGTCATTAAAAGCGTAATACAAAAGGACATACGTACGTAGATGATTTATTAACATCTCATGACGATAAGTTTCAGATTCGTCGTATTCAACAGTCTATTTCCACAGCCCTTAGTAATGCAGGCTTTCATTTACGAAAATTTAGGTCCAACAACGCATCTTTGCTTCCCTCTGACGTCAATCACTCAAACGAAGATTTAATAATAAGTCAATCAAATAATACTCTTGGTCTTCATTGGGACCCCTCTAAAGATAGTCTTAATTTCCCGATTACAGGGCCTAATCCAGAGGTGATCACTAAGCGGAGTATTCTTTCTTCTACTTTCAAGCTATTCGATCCACTGGGGCTCCTATCCTTGTGCACTATCGTTCCCAAAATTCTAATACAGACCTTATGGTCTCTTAAACTAGATTGGGATGATCCCGCACCCAAAGAAGTTATTAAGATATGACAATCCTTCATTGAAGGCCTTAAATCCATATCTTCTTTATCTATACCTAGATGGATATCAATAAACGATCCGGTATCAGTCGAGATTCATTGTTTTTGTGACGCATCGCAACGCACTTATGGTTCGTGTTTATACCTGCGATCTATTGACAAAGAAGGAAAAGTACACGTTAGTCTTCTTTGTGCCAAATCTCGCGTTGCACCTACATCCAATACGATCACCATTCCTCGTCTTGCACTATCCGGTGCGTTACTTGCTGCAGAGATGAGCTCTTCTGTGTCGCTAGCTTTACGGCGCAAAATAACACGACATGTCTATTGGACAGACTCTAGTATCATCCTTAGTTGGATTCGAATAGGTTCATCTAATCTAAAAACATTTGTTGCTAATAGAGTCGCTGCCATCAGAGAGTTAACTGACACTGCTGCATGGCACTACGTACCCACAGAACACAACCCTGCTGATTTGCTATCTCGAGGCGTAAATCCACAAGAAGTCTCTTCCTGTTTTTTCCAAATTTGGTGGAATGGACCAAGTTTTTTATATTTATCTGAGTCAAATTAGCCAATTTTACAGCCACAAAAGAATACTAAAACGCAAAATTTGCCGGACGAAAAGGCTCATGTCATTAATTTTCAATTAAATACATCAATAATCGAATTTGACAAATATTCCAAATTAAAACGTCTACAACGTATTGTCGGTTATATGTATAGGTTCATAAATAATTGTCGTAACAAAGATAATAAAACTACAGATTCACTAACTACTTCTGAGCTTAATAAAGCTCTCTATGCATTAGTTTATGTCTCTCAATTACAATCTTTCCCTAAAGAATACGACTTGTTAAGTAAGAAAAAATCATTAAATTCTAAATCAAACATTTTAGCACTTAATCCCTTCCTGCATGAGGAAATCATTAGAGTAGGTGGCCGCATACAAGCTTCACAACTTAGCTTTGATATGAAGCATCCCATATTACTGTGCTCTAGCCATCGTTTCACTCAGCTATTATTTCAACAAGAGCATCGACGGCTTCTACACGCAGGTCCTCAAGCGTTATTAGCCTCTATTAGAACTCGCTTTTGGCCTGTTGGTGGTAGAAATTTGGCTCGCCGTACAACTCGTAGCTGTCATATTTGTACACGATTTAAGGGCCAAGCTATGCAAGGCATAATGGGCAATCTACCAGCTAAAAGGCTAACACCAGACTTTCCTTTCATAACAGTGGGAACGGATTTTGCTGGACCATTTATGATCACGGATCGCAAGGGTCGTGGTTGCAAAATTACAAAATGCTATTTATGTATTTTCATATGTTTTAGATATAAGTGCGTTCATTTGGAAATAGTAAGTGAACTTTCGAAGGACGCATTTATTTAACTTTAAGAAGATTTATTTCGCGTAGAGGACTACTAAAACAAATTTATTGTGATAATGGTGGAAACTTTGTTGCTGCGTCAAATGAATTACAGACTTTCTTCAAGAATAACGTAAGCTCCATCTCAGACTATGCCGCTAGCGAGGGCGTTGAGTTTTGCTTCTCACCAGCATACGCTCCTCACTTTAACGGCCTCATGGAAAGTTGTGTAAAAAAGGCTAAATTTCATCTGTTTAAGATACTAGAGACCACGCATTATACTTTTGAGGAACTATCTTCCCTGTTTACACAAATAGAGTGCATCCTCAATAGTCGCCCTCTATGTCCCTTGAGTTCATCCCCATCCGACTTTTATCCCTTGACCCCGGGCCACTTTCTCAGTGGTAGACCCCTCAACTCGCTGCCATGCTCCAATCTGCAATTCACCAACACCAACTGTCTCGACCGCTTTCAACGCATTGAACAAGTCAAGCAACACTTTTGGCAACGTTGGAGCCATGAATATATCGCAGAATTGCAGTCACGAACAAAATGGCGTACGAAAAATAAACCAATATTGCAACTGGGTGAACTCGTAGTCATAAGGGAGGAGAACTCTCCCCCACTTCACTGGCGCCTGGGACGTATTTCCAAGCTATTTCCTGGACCAGATAAGGTGACGCGAGTAGCAGATATCGACTGCCAGAGGAACTATCCGCCGCGCCCTAAACCGGATTTGCCTGCTACCTAGACCTGTTGTAGCAGACGAGCTTGAAAGCAGTTAAGCTTTCCAGGGGCGGGAATATGTTGGCGCCTCAAGCAACGTTGAAGCTACAACAAGCATCGTACGTGCGAAAACCGGCTCTGTCGCCCCCACCAACATCGATTGTATACCCTTCACTTGCCTTACTACCTTGTTACCGACTAGTACACACTACTTGTAACAATCAAGTTTCAATAAACCAATTTGTGCAAGTCGTCTATATTTTATTATGTTCCCGTACTGAACAGTGTAATTTTAATGTTGTAAGCCACACCTACATTTTAAAGAGCATCCATTGACTTTCTTGTTAGATTCTTCTTAAAATGTACGCTGCCCTTAGAACTGGCAACTAGAATAGCTAAAATTTTGATATGATTTTAAACATAACATTGATTTTGTTATTGTTTTGTATAAATTCATTACTATATAATTGGTCAAACATCATGTCATCATCAAACTTATGTAATTACTGGCGGTTAGAAAAGAGTGGCCATGAGTTTTATTGCCAGGTTCTTCCTCAGGCTCTACCTATTGCTGTGCGAATCTGGCAGTAAATGTAAATGTAGAAGCAATAATCTTGACGTTCATAAGTGTTACTTTGTGACCTACATGAATAAAGACATTCTGCGCACCCCTGGTCCTTTGTGTTCAGCGAAAAACTGACAAATGAAGGTTGCGGCCCGCATGAAAGTGAGCACGGTTCGTGCGCTCAAGCCGTCCACACTATGGGAATTCTTCTCTCTCGGTGTTCATAGAAATCATAAAAACTCTCTTTAAATCTCTTTAACTGTATCTGACCGAGATTTATGAGGACCAAGTGAGCAGATTGTTCAAAAACGGAAAGGTCAAACGTAGGTACTGGGATACCAAGACGTGCATGAAGTGCAGTATTTATGTGCAGGAAGCGAAAGGACTACTCCGTTAGGGATACAGCGGGAAGTTAACTGTATTTAAGAATGTTCCTTTCTACAGTATTTGGATTAAACAAAAACTAATTTCTAATAAAATCTCTGTCCACAAGCTTACTTTCTGGACATGGCAACGCCATCTATTTTATGAAGAGGGCTTGAAGTGCTAAGCTGATCATCGTGTGACCACCGTTACGAGACCTGAGCCAACAAATCGATAATCTTGAATATCGCATAGGAGTTGAAAAGTTTTGGTTGCGACATCCACGTAGGTGTTCAGTTTTGTAAAAAGTTTTTCTGGTTACAATTGTTTGCAAACCAGCCACGCACCTAGCCGTCATTGAAAGACAATTGTACTTACTTAAGAACAATACGAGTTGCATTAGGTGCAAGAGTTCCATGACGTGGAAGTACCGTCCAAGGTAAGATGACTTGTTTGCGGTTCACCCTGAAGTGAAGGGAAGTCTTATGCGCGCGAGCACCTGAAGCATTATTGTGTTATTGCGTTATGTTCAATGAATTAATTTTATAGTCAATATACGATAGGCAATAATCGATTAAGTGCTAAAAGAAAACTATTAAAATAAATTAATGTATTTTGTAATTATCTCGAACTCTTGCCTTAAATATTGCTTACTTAAGTTTTGTTTTAATAACGAGAGGCTGGAGAGCCCCTTTGCAAGTGATTGACTCGTGGGGGTCATTTGGCGCGTCGTCCAGCAATAGGTAGGGAAGGCACGGTATTTCGAACTGTCAGCTTCTTACCCGACAGGTCGCGTCGTGCCCTCAGGGCAGCGATGGGCTAGGCCTTTCGATGCCGGCCGCAGTGCGAACCATGGGTAAAGGGTTTAGTGGGTAGGACGGCCCCTGCAAGGCCGTATTTTAAAGTCACACCTTTTACATTACGTGTATAACTGTGCTAAAGTCCGTTTAAATGGTGTATTGGAACTGATAGCGCTACTAATGAACTTGCGACCTAAAGTAACGTTTACAACATTACAGTCTTCCTTGATACTAATTACTATATAAGTGTAAACGTTTTCAGCTGTTGCAGTTCTTGTGCTATCTCGTGAAGCGTAATAAATGCTAAAACTCCCGATGGGAACAGTGGGTCCTTTTATAAGGCAGCAAAACCTGGGTATATCAGCAGATGCATGAAAGTAAATTGAATGCTGTGGAGATGAGATCACTTCGTAAATTGTACGGCGTAACTTTGGCCGACTGAATACGTAACGAAGTGATACGCAATATGGCAGGTTTGAATGACAGTGTCAGCTTTAAGCTGGAAAAGGGCGTGCTCCGTTGGTTTGGACACGTCCAACGAATGAGTGAGGAACGATTGACGAAGAATATATATTGTGCGTAAGTAGAGGGTAGAGCCTGACTCTACCCTCTACTTAGGGTAGACCGAGACTATGAAGACCACTTAAGCATAAACGGAAAAGTTAAAAGTACTCTGATACCCAGACGTGCGTATATGAAGCGATTGATGAATCTGCAAGAAGCGAAAGAAGTATGCATGGTTCGATAAGCCTGGCGATCTGTTCTCGGACTACCCCGTGAGAAACAGCGTGACGATTTAGTGAGTATTATATTTATATTATTTTTTGTGTAATAGTTTAAAAATAACGAATGTTAAAGCATAATTATGATTCCCTATTTTACATAAATTTTACGTAAATAGTATATTGTCCCGAGGCCCCGAACTTTCTAAACATAACTAACTAACTAACTATCTTCACGCTGTATCCCTGACGGGGTAGTCAGAGAGGACAGATCGCCAGGCTTCGCGATCTATGCATACTTCTTTCGCTTCTTCGAGATTCATCAATCGCTTCATACACGTACGTCTGGGTATCCGAGTACTTTTGACCTTTCCGTTTTTGAGCAATCTGCTCACGTGGTCTTCATATGTTAGTCTCGGCCTACCCTGACTCCTTCTACCCTCTACTTTTGAACAATATATATTCTTCGTCAATCGTTCCTCACTCATTCGTTGGACGTGTCCAAACCAACGGAGCACGCCCGTTTCCAGCTTAACGCTGACACTTTCATTCAAACCTGCCATATTGCGTATCACTTCGTTACGTATTCGGTCGGCCAAGGTAACGCCGCACAATTTTCGAAGTGATCGCATCTCCACAGCATTCTATTTACTTTCATGCATCTGCTGACATACCCAGG
The DNA here is from genome assembly GCA_948477245.1 of Thumatha senex. Classification (NCBI taxonomy): domain Eukaryota; kingdom Metazoa; phylum Arthropoda; class Insecta; order Lepidoptera; family Erebidae; genus Thumatha; species Thumatha senex. The sequence goes on from OX419725.1 coordinate 89,082, forward strand.
TTTCACTACCGTAAAGCAAAGTTGGCACTAGCACTGCGTTATGAATCGCCATTCGTGCTTCTTTTACGATGCTTTGTCGCTTTACTAACTGGGACAAAGCACCGTTAACTTTGTTTCCGGCAGCTACTCGCCGTTATACATCCGTATCACATCTTCCATCCGCGCTAAACATACTTCCTAAATACACAATTTCATTCACTTGCTCTAGGAGTTCCTGGTTTATCCTAATCTCGCATTTAGTTCTTACGTCACCTCTTTCAAATACTAGAACCTTAGTTTTACTTGCATTCAAGCGAAGACCCTTACTTTCACACCCCTCTTTCATATTAGTGACTAATGCCTGTAGGTCGGCTTCTGATGAGGCCATGAGCACCGCATCTTCAGCGTACAGCAGACAGTTTACTGTAAAGTCACCCAAATTCACACCCATATTAAAATCTTTCAACTTCTGTAGGCAGCTGTCCAGATACACTATGAACAGCCAGGCGGACATGACACATCCCTGTTTGACGCCTGTACAGACATCAAAAAGAGGTGACACATCCCCCCCTACTCGCACGCAAGCCTTACAGTCCCTATAAAGCGACTGTATTGCCCGCAGTAGCGAGCCGTCCACACCATATCCTGGCAGCAAGTTGCGTTTCTCTCACAACGTTATCAAATGCTTTCTCTAGATCCACAAAAGCGCAGAAAACCTTCTGGCTAAGAGCCAGAAACTTTTCCGCGATCATGCGGAGAGAAAACACTTGATCCATGCAACCTCTTCCACGTCGGAATCCGCATTGAGCCTCCCATAAATACCTTTCAGACTTTTCTTGTAATTTATCCGGGACCTCACCCGTCCGCCAGCACAAGTTGAATAACAGACATAGTGTGTCCCAGACACGCGATCCACCGTACTTGATCATCTCAGCAGTAACTCTGTTTTTTCCCGCAGCCTTACCACATTTCATACTTCTTATCGCTTGTTCTATTTCTTTCATTAGCTTCAATGACATCGGGATCCGGAGCACCGAAGTGAGCTCCACTTCCCGATGTGGCATCTCTGTCTTTTCTTGCATACATCTTTCCATAATATTCACTCCATCTCTGCAGGACGTCAGTTTGGTCTGTTAGGACGTCATTGTTAACACTAAGCACTTTATTCATACTGCAGATTGCCGAACAACTCCGGGTCTTGCCTACCTCTTTCCAGAAGAGCTTGGCATTATCCCGGAAATTGGACGACAACCTTTCATCCGCTTTCATTCTGCACCTTTCACGAGCTTCTTCTATCAGTGCCTTCGTGTTAACTTTCTGCAGCTTGTATCTCTCTTTCATATTAAAATCATTTCGCGAGGCTAAATAGTCTAGCCATGCTTTCTTCTTCATTCGAACTGCTTCTTTCACTTCCTCATTCCACCATGCTCATTACTACTGTCTCTTTTCGTTTCTCCAAACACTTCCACAGCGGCATTTATCATACTATCACTAAGGTTCTGCCATACACTTTCCACATTCTCACTACTTACATTGACGTCGCCAAGCTTTTCGGCTACCCTTTCATTATATTTATACCTAATGGATGCATCCTGCAGCTTCCAGCTTTTGATGCTAAAAGTCGGCTCAGGTTCAGGACACTCGGTACGATGACGCCAACCCGCGAACAGACCCCTAATCCTAGTTATGACTAGGTAGTGGTCTGATCCCAGCCCAGCGCCTCGATAAACCCTTATGTCCATCACCTGTTTACGGAGCCGACTATCCATTAGGAATAATGAAATCATCATGTTTCTCTTTGACTTACATCTCCTCGTATACATATGAATTTGTTTGTGGTTGAACATTGTGTTCGCCACAAACAAATCCTTTTCCTTACAAAATGCCAGTATTAGCTTACCAGCGTCGTTCACCCTTTCATCCCCATACTTCCCGAGTACCGACTCAAAACCATCGCGAGCGGTACCCACCCATCCATTTAAGTCTCCACATACTATAAGTCTTTCATTTCCTTCTATCACATTTAGACCTTCTCTCATACTCTCCCAGAAGTCATCTAGCTCACTCGCGTTCGACGAAGATACTGGCGCGTAAGCAGCGACCAGGAAAATCTTCGTCAAACCAAGTTTTACACGGATCCAGAGGATTCTAGGACCTACCAGTTTGTACTCATACATACCGGAGGCCAATCACGAGGACAGCAAAATTCCAACCCCCCGACTGCCATGCTCGCACTCTGGTACTCCAGACCAAAGCGCAAGCATCCCACCCGGGAGCTCCAAGACTTCGCTGCCCTTGTGCTTGGTCTCTGTCAAGCACACTGCATCTAATTTTCTCTCATTCATAACATCCATCAACTCATTCATCTTATCTGTCATTCCTCCCCTAACATTCCACGCAGCTACCCTGCACTCCATCCTCCACTTCCTTCCGTGTCGGGCCGCGCGTGTAGGGTGGCGGTCCCCTACGCCGCTCTGGCACACACTTTTCGCACCAGCTGGGACGATTTGGTGCGCGTCGCCTCGGGGGCACGCCCTAGCAGTATTCGCCCTGGTGGCACTCGTGTTGGAGTAGAATTGCAGCCGTAGCTGGCAGGGATGGCGACGTGCACGCTTCTACTCTTCATCCCCAACTTTCTAAACATATAATTATATTCCTGGTTTCCACCACTATCATCGTCTATAAGCGCAAATGAAACTAAAAGTAGCACATTGAATAAGGTTTTAATCGTCGGCCAGTAATAGCAGTAGGCGCTAGGAGGGGGGCGCTGGCGAGAGGCGCACGCGGTCGAGCGCGCGGTTGAGGCGCTCGATGTGGCGCAACTGGCGCAGCACGAGGCGCACGTGCGAGTCGCGCAGCGCGCGCACGCCGCCCAGCCACTCGTCCGCGCTGCCGCACGACCGCACGGCGCCCACACCACCGCCACTGCTGGGGAACAACCAATCACGGGACCAATAGTGAACAGGGAAGATAGTTATGGTACCCTCAGTATGACAGAGCATGCATGAAAATAAATTGCTGTGGAGATGCGATCACTGGCGTAAGATTGACATAATGAATACGATACGTAATAAGCTGATACGCAATTTGGCTAGTTTGAATGAAAGGATCGCCATTAAGTTGGAGAAGAGCATGCTCCGTAGGTTTGGTCACGTCCAACGAATGAGTGAGGAACGATTGACGAGGAATATTTATCGTGCGAAAGTAGAGGGTAGAATGAGTCAAGACCACGAGAGCAGATTACGTGTACGGTTAATCCGTACAATAATACGAATCAGCAAATTTTATACGCCGCTTAGCGAGCCATGAAGGGTTAGTCCGTTTAGTTCTACTACATATTAGTTCTACGATAGAACAAATTGGACAAAAAGGTCGAGATTGTTTTACTACTCACTGCGATAGAACAAAATAGACTAGACTGTTCTACTGCTTCACTGTGATAGAACAGAATGAACAAATTAATCCAAACTGTTTTATTGCTCAATGTGGTAAAACAAATTCGAATAATTAAATGAGGCACTCCGATTAGCTCCTCTAAGGCTTTCTCAGTTTTCCTGACAGACTTTAGCTACCACGGCCTAGCCTTTTGGTTCTGGTGTAAACTTATCCGACATTTTTAGGGAATATGATTGCTCGTCCGGGACAGAACATGCTTGCCTAGTGAGCTGCCAGCTGTCTGAAAAAGATTATACGTGTGCTTTTTTTATATCCGCTCGTCGAAATGGCGCGACTGGCCTGATGGGAAGCAGAGACGACTATTGAGATTGAGGGCCGCTATCATAGCCAGCAGGGCTCCGTTAGTGGCACTTAGATTGATGACTAACATAAATTGCATTTTCACTAAAGCTCGGCCCGCAGCCGCTGAACCGCGAACATGGTTTCCGTGGCTATGGTATGCTTTCCATGACTTTATGGTTGTACCTCATGGTCCAAATAATTTTGTTTGACTTTATGAGGAAATGACACAGCAAAATGTGTTATTTTGAGTGCATGCGCTGTTGCCTCGTCTGTTGATCAGCAGGTACACCACGTGCAGTTGTGGTCGAATTGGGCCCCCGACATGTTGATGGGGCCCCTTATATCGATAAACAGTTATTTTTTATTTAGATAGAAGCAACGGACATTGATGAATCTAAAAAAAACACTTATATTAAAGCAAAGGATAGGTAGACAGTGTATTGATATATCCATAAAGATGACTATAATTTTAAACCAGTTTTCCGACCCAGTTGTTCAATCAGACATTGAACAACTGGGTCGGAAAAGCGAGTGAGTAATTTTTTTTTGAAAATTCCAAATTATTTAATTATTACTGGTACCTACCTACGTACCATACAATTATATTTTTTTAGTATTTAGATTACACGAGTATTTGCTTGTCAGAGTTCCATACAAAGAAGTACATAGGTATGGAAGGATCAGAAGCCTGGCGATCTGTCCTCTCTAATTATGCTGCTGTTAAGGATACCGCATGAAGATATTCACTTAATATACTCGTACTTTGTCAATCTTCTGTTATTATTGTTATTCTTAGAAGCTATGTGCCACCTACACATGAACCTCATTCATAATTTAGCGGCTTAAGTTTACTGAAGATTGACTTTCTTAAATAATCTTTTAGTACGTAATCACAGAAGTCATTGGATTACTACTGACTGTCTACTTCCCATTTCACAAAAAAGTTCCTCCATCCAAAATTTTACCGTGATTAGACTGCTTAACCTCACTTGCCATTACTGTTAGTATCACGTTACGTTGGTAGTGGTGTTAAAATCGAGTCTAGTCTAAGTTTCATTTAATGCAACTGAACATTTTTATAATATTTTGTCGAATACGAATGACAAAATAATGAACGCATCTTCTTTGAATAGACACAACTTTTTTGTTTATAAACCGATTGAAATGAAATAAACACTAAATAATGAGTGAAGAGTTGCACAACATTTTAGTAAAACCGCACATCGATTGGTTAAACCGTTTCAGAAATTTGCGTGCACAAACAGACAGACAAAAAGAAAAGGATTCCAAAATGATTGATTGGATGCCTATTGCCTTTAATGAAGACCCCTATCGTATTTTTTCTCATTTTTGATCGATAAACAGACAGCGGCAGATTATATTAAATTTTAACCCCAGGCGGGTGGTGGTTTGGAACCAACTGTGAAATTGTTATCACTGAGACGGAGAATTCATGAGGATTTTGTCAAGGTATTATGTCGACCGGTTAAAATAAGACTAAACGCTGAGATATACAACGAAATATTGTACAACGATATTATTTCTTTTTATAGGGCTGTAACGAAGTCCTCGTGACCATTGTGAGACACTAGGAGAAAAGGGTACAGAAAACTTGACCACGCGGGCAAAGCTGCAGTCATCAAAAAAAAAAAAATAATAAAAATATCTTTATTTTGCATAGACCATTTTAACGGCGCTTACAAAATGTCATACCCTATTTAAAATATTTAAAGCGACCACCGGTTCGGAACGCGGCCCACCTGGGAAGAACCGGCAAGAAACTTAGGAAGGCTTTTTTTTTTGATGGCCTATTTACAATTTAATATTATTTCACTTTGCCAGCAGATCATTTCCAGGCGTCCCTGTCCTGCAAATAGTCTGTAACGGAGTAAAAACCTTTTTCACAAAGCATGTTTTTAATAAACTTTTTAAATTTATTTATTAGTAAATTTCTCAGGTCACAGGGAAGCTTGTTGTAAAAGCGTATACAGTTACCCTGGAAAGAATCGCCAATCTTATGTAGTCGACTGTGGTGGACTGAAAGATTATTTTTATTTCTAGTGTCTATATTATGTTTATCACAGAGTTTAGAAAACTGTGATAGATTTTTCTGGACATACATAAGATTGGCAAAAATGTATTGTAGAACGTACGGTACGGTACGGTTAGAATATTTACTTCTTTGAATTTTTCTCGGAGAGAAACTCTGGGGCCCAAATTATAAATAGCGCGTACAGCCCGCTTTTGTCAAAAATAATATTTAAATCTGCAGCACTCCCCCAAAGGAGAATACCGTAAGACATAATACTATGAAAATAGCTGAAGTAAACCATTCTAGCCGTATCCACATCTGTTAGAGTCCTGATCTTTTTTACAGCGTATGCAGCCGAACTTAATCTAGAGGCTGTCTTTTCTATGTGTGGGCCCCACTGCAAATTGGCATCAATAGTTATACCTAGGAACACAGTTGATTCTACAAACTCTAACACTTGCCCATTCAGTCGAACATTGGCCGCAACTTGTTTTACATTTGGTAGAGTAAATTTTATACATTTAGTTTTATTTTCATTAAGGCAAAGATTATTTGAGCTAAACCAATAAACTACTCTTGCAATTGCATTGTTTACATCGTCATAGTTATCTAATTGTCTTTTAATTTTAACAATTAATGAGGTGTCATCTGCAAACAAAACAATCCTATTCCTGTCCCCTACATAAAATGGTAAATCATTAATATAAATGAGGAACAAGAATGGCCCAAGTATCGAGCCTTGCGGCACACCCATTGTAACCATGGATCCTACAGAACGTGTACCATTAATATCGACCCTCTGTATTCTATTGTTCAAATATGAAGACAGAAGGTCGAGAGCTTTGCCTCTTATTCCATAGTGGTGTAATTTTTTGCACAGCGTTTCATGTTGAACGCAATCAAAAGCCTTTGATAGATCGCAAAATATACCTAATGCATCGTGCTTGTCTTCCCATGCTTCATGAATACATTTTAATAACTCAACACCAGCATCGGAAGTTGAGCGCCCTTTCGTAAACCCAAATTGATTCGCATGGAGTATTTTATGACTATTAAAATGGGATAGCATTTGATTCAAGATTATTTTTTCTAATACTTTGCTCAAAGTTGGCAGCACTGACACTGGTCGGAAATTAGACGTCTCTGTAGCGCTGCCAGCCTTGAACAAGGGAACGACTTTGCTGTGTTTCATTAAATCAGGAAATGTACCACTAGAAACACAGTCATTAAACACAGTTGCTAGATGGGGCGCAATTACCTCAATTATACATGATGCAGTTTTGACCGATAATCCCAAAATGTCCGCGGTTTTCTTAGCTAGTATACGTATAAATACTCACTCTCACTCGTATAAATACTCACTCTTTCTTCAGCTAGTATACGTATAAATACTCACTCGTTAGTAAGTGCTTGTGTCGCTACGTGCCGCCTGAGGCTTCCTTGGGCCAGAGAAGACACCGACGACAACCTGCGCGGTAACAAGCTACATGTAGGTACTACGACTTGAGCAAACAATTTCAACAAAGTATTTGTTTACCAAAGAGATATTGTTGTGGTTAGAATAAAAGTACAATTAAAATTGTACACCAATATTAAAGTCAATTTACATAATATTGTACAATCGGCGTTCTAATTACTAACACCCAATCACTTGCAGGCCACCTTGGGATGAACAGAAAAAGAATGTGATCGTAAAACAAAAAGATAGTTTAGGTGTAGAATTATGAAGCACATGAACAATACGTACAATAATACATGAGCATTACATCGGGTAGCTACAACCTGAGTCTGTCTCATAGAGGGGGGATGTGGACGTATAATATGCTTCTGCCACCCTTTCGGGGATAAGGCGTGATTATATTACACTATTTGAGATAGGAACTGTTAGGCAAACTGAAATATTAAGGCCCACGTCGTAACACTTAAGTGTTTAGAATATAAATCGAATCGCTGCAGGTATCGGCGTCAGTGTTTTACCGTCTTATTAATAATGAGTTATGAGAGGTTTAATAAGCCCTTATTTTTGACTGCCTCTGTGGCGCGGTGGGAGTGCATCCGACTGCTACGCAAGAGGTCGTGGGTTCGATTCCCACCCAGGATAAAACTTTGTGATGAGCACGATGGTTTATTCTGTGTCTGGATATTTATCTATAATATGTATGTATTTAGAAATATATAAGTATGTTTATCAGTTATCTAGATCCCATAACACAAGCTAATATTAGCTTACTTTGGGCTAGATGACGCTGTGTGACAAGTGTCCCACAATATTTATTTATTTATTTAAAGCTAAAAAGTCTTATTCATAATCGCTCAATTGAAACTTTAAAATAAAATTTTGAAATTTATTTTAAAATAGATTCTCGTAAATTTATTGTTGCATATTTGACAAAACTGTTCGTTTACAAATAAGTTCCACTGCAACATCACTTCCTGGATGTAAAAATGAATTTGGTTAGTCGCCATTGTTCTTATTTTGAATATTCCCGCTAAGTGTTGGTAAAAGCCCACTCGGACCCACCTATATTTTGCGGGCGATGTGGGCGTCATGCGGTCGCAATCAGTGACGTAATGTATGACGTCATACGATCGCCCGCAACGACCGCAAGCTTTAGGTGGAACGACACATTGGCTGTTACGATCGTTGTGGGTCTTTAGTGGAACGTGCCCTATGTAACTAAAATGGATATCAGTTTGATTGCGATTTGCGCCAATCAGCTGTCAAAATTCAATTTTGGTATTATCTAAGTTCAGTGGGCAACTAAAATGACGTCATAGATGCGATATCCATTATGATTCAAATTTGACAGCTAATTTCGTATCGATAGTCCTATAAACGCGTGAAATTGGTATTATCTAAGCATAATGGACTTCAAATTTATAACTAAAATCGTTTTCAAAGCAATTCGGTGACTTTGCCGAAAGCGGTTGCTAAAGAGATTCGTAAATGAAGTTTTGATAAAAAGCAACTATTATGCGGTTGATTTAAAAATTGTCAATAGCCTAAAAAACTAATAAATATTGATGTACTTGTAATTTGATGGGATAATATCCTTACACGCAGAGATTTACAAGTGTGATAACTGCAAATCTGTACGTTTTTTTAGATTTCAATAAGGCAATGGGCTCACCCCAATGCATATAGGGAAATGTGGGTGTATAATATGGCATTGCCTTCGGGGATCTGCGAGACTAATAAACTTATAATATAAGGTAGCTCGTGCTAAATTTTTTTAAGCAAGTATTTCATATAATGATAATAAATAAAAAATAAATATCCATCACGCCTTATCCCCGAAGGGGTGGCAGAGGCATATTTAATGATAATACCAAGTTGGTTATTTTGTCTACGACCAAGTCACCTTTCTTACGCCTGTCTTTTGAGAATATTATATTACCATTGCCATAAGGCATAATAAAAAAAACGATGAAAATTGGAAAGTCCTGCCTAAATATCTGACTATAATTCGGACCCTTCCTCTTCTGCATCGATTTTTTCTGTACAAAAATCTTGTTACTATTAAACTAAAATTGCTTACGATATACATAAAATAATTTACTCACATTACAATGTTCAATGAACAGTAGAAAACAAAAATACAATAGCTTTCAGATGCCAAATACTTCACAAGGTTTTTAAATTTGCCGCAAATAACCGACATTCCATAAATTCTCGGTGACTTTTTTTTTTAACGTGTGGAAATCCCCTCGGATGTCATGCCGGACTCGAACCGGCTAAAACCACACAGTCCCCGCCTAACTGTCTATTGCCAGACGCCCCGGGTAACTCATCGGAAAGATGGCCCAGAGCTCCCGGCAGACTTTGGCTACCACCGCGGCCTCACATCAACTATAAACCGTTCACGTTAAAATGTTTGTGAACTCTACAAAGATAACGGCTGAATAGGTATAATTAAACATGGCCGCGTAATGTCGATAAAATGGTAGAGTTGTCAAAAGGTTTGCTGAAAGCCACTGTGCCTCGGTCGCTTTGAATTGTAATACGTAATACCAATTTCACGCCACCTTCTAGTTGCTTTCAAAGCGTGGTTGTTATCGAACAAACCAAAGCGACATGAACTGCCAAAGTTACATAATAGCAGGGCAGCAGTTCCGTGTTTTGGGGCTTGATTGTCAGTCGGTCATACGGTCAGGTATAAAACTAAGTTGCTTCCCGCTCTCTCTCTGCTCCTAGGTATGTTTAGATATTTAAAACTACGCAATGGATTTTGATTCGGTATTTTTTTAATAGATAGAGTAATTGAAGAGGAAGGTTTTGATATATATAATTTGCTAAGTTTTTGTATAGGTACATTGAGTAAATTGTAACGATATTGGTTAATATCGGAATAAAATAAGCCGACTGGGGAGCTTTCAACGAAAACGTTATATAAACGCTTTGAGATATTACAAAATAATGTATCGCGGAGATGTGTATCTTAAATAGATCTGCAGATAAGTCGGCGACGGCATATGTCTAGCTTTTCAGTATATCATGCTATATCCAGTTTAATGCTGCAAAAATGGGCAATTATAAAGTGAAAATTGGAACTCTATTTTACACAAATCCGATTTTAATCCTTATCATTTTTAAATATATTTATTGGCTTGAATATCTTATGAAGATTATTGTTTCCTTTTACACCACGCTATTTACTTAATTGAATACCTTACGATCTATGGTAATATCAATAATAACGCGCAATGCTATATTTCGGGCCGGTCGCTAGTCTGTGATAAAAAAGTAGATAGAAATTATTGTAACTATAAGTAATTCTAATTTACATAGGAACCAATAATGCAATACGAAAGCATTGCGAGTGTTGCAAGCTTTACAAACCTCGCGTAGCATTGAAATTACTGCAAATCGTTCGTGCAGTAAAGTTTATCGTTTAACATTAAATCCATTTCTATAGATGATGTGGATAAACACTCGTATTAATTTTTATTAAGTTAGGTAAGATTTTCCTTCAACCACTAAAGGACTTCCGCGTTTGGGAAAGGAGGCGGTAAACCTCCACTTATCCACGCTTTGCAAGAGTTTGAGAGAGAAAAATTCATCATCATACACGTGGTGAACAACCTTAGCTACTAATGTCTCCCTCTGAAGCTGTCCGATAGTTCGTCAAATAGTCAGCTAAACAGAAATGGGCTAAGGACAGAACCTCGGTAGGTACAGCCCGAAGTAAACTATGAAGGTTTGGCCGCCATAGGTATCAATAAAGTGACACCCATACATACATATTGTCATGCCTTTATTTTCGAATGGGTAGGCTGAGGCATTATACACACATTTCACAGTATGTATGCATTTTGTCCCACGAACAGGTGGTAAGTCCATTGCCGTATTAAAATCGACAGGCGCAGGTTGTGACGACACAGCCTGCGCCTGTTCAATTTCTCAATTTACTGCAAATTTATTTATTATTTTCTGTTCAAAAATTTCAACTGCAGGTCGTCCTGGAATTGAAATTATTCAACCCGCCCATAACCCGTAACCCGTAACCCGTCCATAAGGACTCGAACATGGTTTAACGACTACCATGTTACTGGCAACCGTTACCAATGGCTTAACGTGCCTTCCGAAGCACGGAAACGCTAATAAATGTAAAATAAAATTGCATTAGTGATTACATATAATTTTAATTTTGATAAGATTAGATTTTTCTTCATTAAAGTCCCTTTCAATCCCAAATTTTGCTGCCTTAGGGTTTCATTACCCATTTCAATATGCACTAATTTTTCAGCTGGCATCGTAAACTGAAATATATACAAGAAAATAATACAAAAAATTTAAACGGTGCCTATATAGGTACCTAAGTTAAGTAAAACATATCATTATTTCGTTGCACATTCCGCTAACTTAGCGGAATTAGTTTTGTGCCAATATATTTATGTTCAATAACTGTGAGGTACCAAATAAATACTTGTAAATTATTTAAATTAATAATAAATAAGGTATATCTAAACAAAAAAAGCAACGTGCAGCGTACAAACAATCTCATGAAATTATTGACACCAACCTTGTCTTCTTGTAACTTATATTCCATTCTTTAGGCGCTTCAGGCGCTTATATTTTTGCGGCACCATTATTGAAACAATAAAAATTACTAGCCTATCGTTTTATCTGCAATATTTAACATTAATTTGTTTTGAAAAGCTCATACATTTACGCGCTCACAATGTTTAATAAAGTAAATGACAACAAATTTGACAACTATGACATGAACGGTGATTGATTTTCAACACCTAGCACGGGTTTTTTTATTAAAAGTCATGTTTTTTCCATCAATTGGCAACATTTTGTATTATAAAGCAATTTTAGTTATCAGCAGGTGTATTATGTAACTAAAATGGATATCAGTTTGATTGCGATTTGCGCTAATCAGCTGTCAAAATTCAATTTTGGTATTATCTAAGTTCAGTGGGCAACTAAAATGACGTTATAGATGCGATATCCATTATGATTCAAATTTGACAGCTAATTTCGTATCGATAGTCCTATAAACGCGTGAAATTGGTATTATCTAAGCATAATGGACTTCAAATTTATAACTAAAATCGTTTTCAAAGCAATTCGGTGACTTTGCCGAAAGCGGATGCTAAAGAGATTCGTATATGAAGTTTTGATAAAAAGCAACTATTATGCGGTTGATTTAAAAATTGTCAATAGCCATGGGCTCACCCCAATGCATATAGGGAAATGTGGGTGTATAATATGCTATTGCCTTCGGGGATCTGCGGGACTAATAAAATTATAAGGTAGCTCGTGCCATATTTTGGGATTCGCCGAGGAAGAAAGTTGGGAGGGAGGGAGGTAGGTATAGTAATGATATTTATGGTGGATTTATGGATTGATATTTATGGACTGGCAACACTAACGCCGTAACGTAAACAGTGTCTCTGTATATTTTTATTAAGGAAATTTATAAATATTAAGTTATACTACAATAAAAAAGTGTTAAAAGTGCAAATAAACACACAGAAAAACACCGTAAATACTATTATATACAAGCACAAGGCTACGACAAAGTTATTTGGGAATCAGTGATCAACCGTAAATGTTTTATAGAAAATAAAAAAATATTTTTAATTATGTTTTTTTAATTTTTAGTCTTTTTTTCCGGGGTTCAGCTGAAAATCAGCGCTGTGGTACTCCGCAGCATTATGCTGAGCTGTGGCCTTTTAGGCACATTAAATTTTTTTTTGTTTATTTTATTACTTGTAAGGGTTTTTTATTTATTTTGTTTTCATTTTTATTGTTGTTATTGTATTGTATGTGCCTAATAAATGTGTTTCTTTCTTTCTTTCATATTTTTTTGACCGTTGTGAAAAATTGAGTGGACGAATAAACTGTTAATAGTGATCCTAAAATCGTAATAAAAACAAACAAATATTGTGACTACATGTCACAATATTTGTTTGTTTTTATTACGATTATATTATATACATGAACTTAAACAGAAGAATAGCATACTTACTTATTACTAATCTGTATAAAATTCGAACATAAAAATTGAGAGTAGGGTACATTATATCAATTCAAATACCTACCGGAAAAACATATCACATCACCTATTGGGATATTAATATAAAAAATTGTACCTAAATAATAAAATAAATATAAAATATAATACTAAATAGTTCAAATAAATACAATACTAAATAGTTCAAATATATTAGGTTTGTTGTAAACATAGATATACTTACACTTATTTATTAGTGTGTTGAGAATTATTATAGATTTCTTGTTGATAATTATTAGGAATAAAATAATAAAATAAAAATGATGACCCGTAGTGCAGTATCCCGTGACTTGAAACAAAAGTTCAACCTCACTATAAAGGAACTGGAGATTTGCAAAAATCTCAACAAACAGTTGCTAGAGGAACGGGATGATAGTGAAAAAGAAATATTAAATGTAATTGACAAAAACACCCAACTCAAACAAGAGTTGACTGAGCTACATACGCAGGTCATGGAGCTCACCGTTCAGCGAGATCACCTTCAGTCAACAATGAAGGGTCTAGAAGAGTGCAGTAACACCCATGAACATGCTCTAAAACGTATTAGCATTCTAGAGTGTGAGCTGAGTGATGCTCATAACTCCATCACTCTTAGGGAAAATCTTAAATCGGTAGATCAGGCTGCCCTTTCCAACAGTCTGTATAATGAGCTAATGTGTGGGAGGTCGGAGCCAGATCTTATTTGTCTTGATGAGCCCATCACCTCGCACCTGATAGTTAACTCATTGAGTATTCCTATTGCAGCAATAGAGAAAACTGGTGACCACTTATTATCGACTAACACCAACACATCAATAAGATTAGTTAGTAGTAGAAGGAATAAATTAAAAAAGTACATAAACTCAATAAATTTATTTCGAAATCACAGAAACACATTAAAAAGCTTAGAATAGGAATGAACAATTATCTTAGGACTTGTAAATCAAATGAACAGTTAAAACAACTAATAGAAACAAGTGAAAAACATATATACACCCAAACAGAGCAATATGAGATGGATATACATCAATATTACAGACTGAAATTGTGTTTAAATGATTCCTTAGAGTCAATAACTTTAAAATACAAAACATTACAGAAAGAAATTGGGGAGTACATTAAGGCATTGAATAGCTTGGTGGAGTCTTGTCACAGCAATGAACAAAGGTTCTTATCACTTGAAAAATTATATAATCAAACACCTGACTGTGATAAATCCCTTTCATGTTCTTCATTGTCAATAACATCGCAGTCCGAGTCAACTTCTCCAATGGTTGACTCTGTAGGCAGTATATGTGACAATATTGTAGGCACAAATAACATTTACTGAGATAGCCCTGTAACAAAAATTACGCAACCATTAAATGTTGGAAAGACTGTTGTTTATTGTGATGAAAGTGGCAAAAGTTTAGGTTATCACTAAATTCAACATCTGGGTAACTCGGTTATAACACTTTCATTTCCTGGGGCATCCTACTATCAAATAATTAATAAGGTATTAACCAGTACACATTGCCCACAAACAACAATAGTGATACTTATTGGCAGAAGAGATAATGTGAAAATTAAAACTATCATAAAGTTTTATGAACAGTTGTCAAACATGCAAGTTAAACAAGTTATATTGTCTACACTGCCATATAGCAAATCTTTTACACAAATTGTTACATACCTTGACCACATATTGTAGGAATATAGAATTATTTGACCCTTAATCCTTTATTACAGAATTATTATTTTTTGACATTAGATAGTTGTTTACTATCAAAGTTTTTACGACGTCAGATAGCTGTATTGTTATCCAATTTTTTATTAAATCAACCCAAATTATTGGCTTATAAACCAGCTCCTTTTGAGCGTATTAGGAATGACTTACTAACTTGGGAAATTATCTCAAAAAACTAGTTTGTAAGGCAACAGGTAAAAAATCTGGCCATGGTTATAGGTCTTTTGAGCCCCTTGAGTCAATTTTTTTTTAAAGACACTGAAAATAATATTTGTTGTAATAATTCTGAGTATATTAACAATACTTCTAGTAGTTTAAACTTAGTTCACCAAAATATTGAAGGCATATCTGAAAAACTACTACAAATAGAACTTTATATAAAGGAACACAATGTTCACATTTTTGTATTACAGAACATTGGTTAAAAAGTCATGAACTATTGTTCAACAATGAATTCTATTCACTTAGCAGTGCGTTCTCTAGAAAGAAAGCTATTCGTGGTGGCTCTCTTATATTTGTATCTAATAATTTAAAATGTAAAGAACGTAAAGATATTGTGGCCCTTTCTATTGAGCGTACTGCAGAATTGTCCTGTGTTGAGATTGAGCAACTCATTGTCCTCTGTGTCTACAGTCCTCCAGATAGGGATTATAATTTATTAGAAACTGTAATGTATTGAAGCGTTTGTTCACTAGTAGAAAACATGTTGTGGTGTGTGGGGATTTTAATGTTGATTTACTTGTGCAGTCTTCAAAATGTATTAGATTTAAAAAATTATTTAAGTCTTTTGGCTTACAAAATTTATTTTGTGAGCCAACTAGAATCACCTCACATTCTAGAAAATGTATAGATAATATATTCTGCAACTGTGTATCAACAACAAGGGAGATACTAAGTAACTTTCCATCAGATCATCTTGGTCAGAAAGCAGCATTTCCTATTAATGTCACTTCTAAAAAGAATAAAATTCTATGTAGGCCAATTAGTGCACATCGATATAAACAATTTAATGTTAATGTTTCAGCAAAAGTCACTCATATTGACTTTAATCAGGAAGATCCAAACAGCTTATATGACTCCTTATTTAATACAATTAAAGCTGAGTACAACAACATATTTAATACAAAAACATTCTATAAAAACCAAAACTTGCAATTTTGTGAGTGGGCAATTAAACGCTAAGAAGACAAAATGTATCAGATTCAGCATGCCTAATGTCAGGAATTGCGGTACAAATATAACATTGAACGGTGATACCCTTAATCTTGTAGAATCAACTGTATTTTTGGGAATCACTTTAGATAGCAAACTGCAGTGGAATGCCCAAATAACGTGTCTTGCAGGTAAACTCAGCTCGGCAGCCTTTGCCGTTAGTAAAGTCAGGCAGCTTACTGATGTGGCA
Organism: Thumatha senex; assembly: GCA_948477245.1. Taxonomy (NCBI): domain Eukaryota; kingdom Metazoa; phylum Arthropoda; class Insecta; order Lepidoptera; family Erebidae; genus Thumatha; species Thumatha senex. The sequence continues at coordinate 105,464 of OX419725.1, forward strand.
ACTGCCAGGCTGGTATACTTTAGTTATTTTCATAGTGTCATATCTTACGGCATTTTGCTGTGGGGCAAAGCAGCTGATCTACAAGTAATTTTTGTACTCCAGAAGAGAGCTATATGTGCAATATATAAATTGAGTGCTAGAGTGTCTCTTAAAGAAAATATTTAAAGAAATTGGCATTTTAACGGTTGCATCACAGTATATATTTGCAAATATTATGTTAGTTAAACAGAACATACATTTATACAATAGACACAGTGACATACATTCGATAAATACTAGAAATAAGCATAAATTAATTGGAACGCATCATCGTTTACAAAAGGTTCACGACTCTTTTGCAGGAATTGGCGTACGGCTATATAATAAAATTCCTTTAAACATTATGAACCTGCCGTTACATAAATTTAAGGCGGAAATTAAGACGCACCTCTTGAAAAGGGTCTATTACACAACTAATGATTATTTGAACGATAAAAATAAATGGAAATGAGTTGCTTGCTCTTCGCTTGAGCTATTTAGGATTCGAATGAATCTTGTGATATGCCTTGAATCTGCATATATATGTTGTATTTTTACATCTCTACATGATTAATAATTTGAAACGTCTGACAACGAAAGGTTTCTAAATTGGCTGCGTTTAGTCCCGGTATTAACTAATATACAATGTAATTTGAGTTTGTTATTGTGTGAGCACCATGTAGACTTATTTATTTCTTTGAAATTGACATGATAGTTGCTGTGCAGTTTTTGAGTATGTCATGCTCGCCTAAGTGTCCTGGCAGTGGTGGCAAATGTATCGGGCACCTTCAGCTTAAAAATACATACATGGTATATGTATGTATTTTTAGCTGATATTTTTCAATTCATGGATTTATAAATTTTCTCTGGGATTAAACAAATCACAGCTTTAAAAAAAATCGGTGTACTTAGAGCAATTTAAAGGGGATTTTTTTCGTGTGTGTTAGAGAGGCGTGTTAAATACTTTCAGAGATAAGTTGGGCTAATAAATGCTCGCGGACTTGCTCTATCTGCGACTGTCGTGACTTGTGATGGTGTTGGAGGTGTGGGTGTGTGAGTTTTAAGAGGGGGCAGGAAGATGTTAGATGTATCATGTGAAAGTGATAGGGGGTAGAAGGATTTGTTTGTGTTGGTTACAATTTATATTGTACGAGTATCTTACATTGTTATATGTACTTTTTTATGATCTAATTTAGCATCCCGTTGCTAAAGATATGCGTAAATGAAGTTTAGATGAAAAGCAACTATTATGCGGGTGATTTAAAAGTTGTCAATAGCCTAAAATACTAATAAATATTGATGTACTTGTAATTTGATGGGATAATATCCTAACACGCTTTGTCGTTGTGGCTTTAGTGATTTACAAGTGTGATAACTGCAAATTTGTACGTTTTTTTAGATTTCAATAAGGCAATGGGCTCACCACCTGTTACTTGGGACAAAATGCATATAGGGAAATGTGGGCGTATAATATAACTGCTATATGCCTATAATATAGCTGACCCGCGCGGCTTCGCCCGTGACAAACTTCGAACTCCCGTTAGTTTATCAGTCACGCCCTTATTCCCGTCACTCCCATTCAAACCCGTCGTTTATTACTTTTACAATAATGTATGAATATTTGCCTGATTTGTTGATTACCTCCGCTCCGCTCTTCGGGGTAGTAGCGTGATTATATAGCCTTTTATCAGTCACGCCTTTATCCCCGTAGCTCCCATTTAATCCCGTCGTTTATTATCTACTTTTACAATTGTGTATGAATATTTGCCCGATTTGTTGATTACTGCCCTGCACTTCAAGGTAGTAGCGTGATGATATAGCCTATAGACTTCCACGATAAATGTTGGGACAATGATGTATTTTGTTGGGACAACTCACAAAACGCCATCTGATTCCACACTAAGCAGAGCTTGTACTATGGTAACCAGAATAACTGATAAACATACTTATATATTTCTATAATATCAGAGATATCATAGATAAATAACACCCAGACACATAATAAACCATCCTGCTCATCACACAAAGTTTTATCCTGGGTGGGAATCGAACCCACGACCTCTTACGTAGCAGTCGGATGCACTCCCACCGCGCCACAGAGGCAGTCAAATTATTATTATTATACTTACCAAAGACACGCGCTGACTTCGCAGAGCTCGCTCGCTATTGACTAGTCGCGACGTCGCGCATGCGTAAATCGCAAATTATCAGCCATGTTTTTCACTTTTCATTTTAAGACCAATTATTTCACAATAAAATGATCATAATAGGTTAACCTTAAAAGATAGGCATATGCTGTCGCGGAATTTATTTTAGAACTTTTAAAGGGGAATGATTATGTAATACATAGTTTTTGCGTAACTTTAATCGTTTACACAGCGTTCACAACGGAAGTTATCGAAAGGAATGTTTTGTCCCCGATTTTGCCACATTTATCATTGCTGTTCCGCACCTATTGGTCGTAGCGTGGTACTATATAGCCTATAGCCTTCCTCGGTAAGTGGACTATTCAACACAAAAAGAATTATGCAAATTGAACCTGTAGTTCCAGAGATTAGCGCGTTCAACCAAACAAACAAACAAACAAACTCTTCAGCTTTATAATATTAAAATAAATATTAAGTGTAGATATATGGTATCCTAACCGATTTTTGGCTACGGCGACCTAACTTCGTTATGGGCTTGGGTGTTTTGCCCGTATATGACTGCAGTATCCTATTTTAGCTGTAAAGGTACGCGCACAGTGAGGGCATGTGAGAGTGCCGTTGATGAAGTTATAATAGATGTTAGACGGCGGTTTATTCTTACGATGGTCACGTTTAATATCCAGATCACGCCTTCCCTCGTCCTCGAATTTGTAGACCTGGTTCTGGACATACTGCCTCCATTCAGATCTTAGAGCAGCGACAGACTCACAGCGTGAAGAGTCAATTTTGCATTTCTTCATGTGTCTATTCTGAACGTCTTTGAAACGCAAGAACTGGCCACCGCTTTTGCGTTTACCATGTTCCAGTTCAGAATAGAAGATGCGCTTTGCCTTTCTCTCGTCTGCCATACGAGACAGGTGCCCGCACCAACGCAGCCGTGGCAAGTCGTGGGTCCGGAAAACCTTGGTTCTAAGTTTACCAAAAACTGCCATTGCAGCACTGAGTCTGCTGTTAATTTCGGTATCAAGGTCTCCCTTTTATGTTATGTGACTTCCGAGATACTTAAACGAGTTTACCTGTTTCAGGGGCTGTGAACCGATGCACAAGTTAATCGGTGCCTGATCTGTTACATTCAGAGCCATCACTTCGGTCTTGGCGATTTTGATTTAGAGTCCAAATTTGGAACATGCTGCTTCAAGCCTCGTTATCAGGTTCTGAAGTCCCTCCATTGTTTCGGCGACAAAACAGAGATCGTCGGCATACATCAGCTCAGTGATAAGGTCATATGATACCTTTGTATGTGCTTTTAATCTAGATAGATTGAATATACTGCCATCTGTACGATAACGAATTCGTACACTTTCGCTGTTTAACTTAAGGGACTCCTTCACAACAACAGAAAAGTACAAGGCAAAAAGAGTTGGTGCCAGCACACATCCTTGCTTCACTCCACAGGTGACAGGGAAGTGGTCTGTTTGTTCACAATTGACGGTGACACATGTCGTAGAGTCATAAAGGAGTCTAATCATCCGAATGAATTTGTCCGGACAACCCAGCTTGGTTAGCACAATCCACAAAGCATCCCGCGGCACGCTGTCGAATTCCACAAAGCAAAAGTAATGGTGTTGATTTTGCTCCTTACCCTTTTGCTGCAGTTGCCTGAGGGAAAATATGGCTTCACCTGTGCCACTGTTAGGCCGAAACCCAAACTGAGTTTCAGGTAGAATAGCCTCAGACAACTCAATCAGACGACTTAAAAACACTCGTGCAAAAGACTTCCCCGTGGTCGAAAGGAGAGATATACTTCTGTAAGAGCCACAGTTAGATCGTTCGCCGTTGTGTTTGTATAGCGAACATATAAGTGAAACTTTGAAGTCAAGAGGAACTTCCTCAGTTTCCCACTCTCGAAAGAAAAGCTGCCAATTTTTAGTATGAAGCTCAATTCCTCCATATTTGAAAGTGAAAGTGAAAAATCTTTATTCATGTAGGTCACAAAGTAACACTTATAAACGTCAAGATTATTAACTAACTAACTATCTTCACGCTGTATCCCTGACGGGGTAGTCTGAGAGGACAGATCGCCAGGCTTCGCGATCCATGCATACTTCTTTCGCTTCTTCGAGATTCATCAATCGCTTCATACATGCACGTCTGGGTATCCGAGTACTTTTGACCTTTCCGTTTTTGAGCAATCTGCTCACGTGGTCTTCATATGTAAGTCTCGGCCTACCCTGACTCCTTCTACCCTCTACTTTTGAACAATATATATTCTTCGTCAATCGTTCCTCACTCATTCGTTGGACGTGTCCAAACCAACGGAGCACGCCCTTTTCCAGCTTAACGCTGACACTTTCATTCAAACCTGCCAAATTGCGTATCACTTCGTTACGTATTCGGCCAGCCAAGGTAACGCCGCACAACTTTCGAAGTGATCGCATCTCCACAGCATTCAATTTACTTTCATGCATCTGCTGACATACCCAGGTTTCACTACCGTAAAGCAAAGTTGGCACTAGCACTGCGTTATGAATCGCCAGTCGTGCTTCTTTTACGATGCTTTGTCGCTTTACTAACTGGGACAAAGCACCGTTAACTTTGTTTCCGGCAGCTACTCGCCGTTCCACATCCGAATCACATCTTCCATCCGCGCTAAACATACTTCCTAAATACACAATTTCATTCACTTGCTCTAGACGTTCCTGGTTTACCCTAATCTCGCATTTAGTTCTTACGTCACCTCTTTCAAATACTAGAGATTATTGCTTCTACATTTACATTTACTGCCAGATTCGCAACGCAATAGGTGGAGCCTGAGGAAAAACCTGGCAATAAAACTCATGGCCACTATTTTCTAACTGCCAGTAATTACATTAGTTTTACTTACATGATATTTGAACAAATTATATAGTAATGAGTCTATACAAAAGAAACAAAATCAAATCAAAATGAGAGCGTTTCTAGTTGCCAGTTATACCCCACCCTTTTGAGGAAGACTCCGGCAAGAAACTAAATGGCTGCTATTTTAAAATGCAGGTATGGCTTACAATATTAAACTTACATTGTTCCTTTGGAGTTACGTGAGAACAGTCGACTAAACTTAATTTGCCTTAAATATAAATAGTATTATTTGTAATAATTACTATAACAGGTATGAGCTGACCAGTCCCAACAGACGGCACTCGTTCACGGGTATGACGCATATATCAGCCATCGCCCTACTCAACCGTATTATAGGGAATAAGGCGACCCGATACATGCACCACCACTGCCAGGACACTTAGGCGAGCATGACATACTCAAACTGCACAGCAACCATCATGTTAATTTCAAAAATTATAAGAAGCTGTGTGGACGGTGCTCACACATTAACAAACTCAAATTACATATAATTATATTAGTCAACCTGACGTTTCAGATCACTTATGTTGAACAAATGTACATTATATTTATAATGTTTCTTTATTATTATTATTAATTCTATTTCTAAATTTATGTGTGTTGACGAGCGACTTACTCCCATGCATTTTTATCATTTATATAGTCTGAAATTTTATAATATGCCGTGTTACACAATTTGGCCTTGACTGTTGTCTTAAACATATTTATTGTCAATATTCTAATTTCATTGGGAAGTTTGTTATAGAATCGTATACATTGCCCCATAAAAGAATTGCTGATTATTTCGAGACGAGTAGAATGTAATACAAGATTATCTTTATGCCTAGTGTTTACATTATGTATATCACTTTTTTTAAGAAATGTGTCTATGTTTTTGTGCACATAAAGTAAATTCTCATATATATATTGTGATATAACGGTAAGAATATTAATTTCTTTGAATCTTTCTCTTAGAGATACCCTGGGACCAAGCTGGTATATTGCTCTCACAGCTCTCTTCTGTAAAATAAATATCGTATTAATGTCCGCTGAGTCTCCCCAGAGAAGAATTCCGTATGACATAACGCTATGGAAATAACTGATATAAACTATTCTAACCATCAGTGAGCCGTCTTATTGTTTTTACTGCATATGCAGCAGAACTTAATTTGCCTGACAATTTTTCTATATGTGGTCCCCACTGCAACTTTGAATCAATAGTTATACCCAAAAACACAGAAGCCCTAACAGTATCCAACCCTGATCCATTAATTTGCACATTGGTCGCCACCTGTCTCACATTAGGTGTCGAAAATTTAATTACTTTAGTTTTTTTATCTTTTATTTAAGCAATTCTCCGGGAATACTATCAACACCAACAGATTTGTTATTCTTCTGTGGTTTAATGGCATTGATTACCTCCTGAAGAGACGGAGTATCGTCAAGCGTAGCCACCTGAAGATAGTCAGGTAAGGATCGAATATAGTGAAGGTCTGCCGCACGATCCACATTAAGCAAATGATTGTAATGTTCAGCCCAGCGGTTTAAAATATCTTCTTTACTGGTAAGAAGAGTGCCTTCAGATGATCGTAAAGGCACATTTACTTTTTGTGAACCACCCACCAGTTGTCTCAACTCACTGAAGAACTCACCCTGCTGGTTGGTGTCTGCCAGCCATTGCATCCGTAAGACTTTATTCTGCCACCATTGATCTTTAGTTAAACGAGTGAGCCTCCTAACTTCCGCTGTGTTTTCACGGATCTTTTCAGGCGCATTATTACTCTCCCTGCGAAGAAGATGACGATGTTTTGATAGTGCGTCTACCAACATATGGTCGTTATCGTCATACCAGTCATTACGTTTACAAGGCTTAGACCCTAAAACTGAATTGGCTGCGTCAAGTATGCTAAAAGACAAATTCTTCCAGCTGTCACACACAGTTTCATCCCGGGGGGAGGTGTTAGCTATATTGCTATTTATAGTACCTATGTATTTATACATATATACATTCACCGGTGACTCTCAATTTCTTATGGTTTAAGAAATTTGGTTTGACCCTGCTTGATCTGCTGCAAGGGCGAAGACGCAAACGCAATTTAGTTATTACAAGTTGATGGTCCGGTCCGACCAGCAGTTTGCACCACGCATAACTCGTGTCACTAAGACATCAGCAACATCCTCTATTAGGTGCCAATGCTTTGACCTCGGGTGCATCCAAGATGTTTTATATTTACCAGTAAGTTCTCCCCAGGTCGAACTCTAGTGATTGCTTGTGATAACTCTTCATAGAATTGATCATTAATATCGTCGCTTTTGTCGAGAGTTGGTGAATAAACAATTAATACGTTCAAGTATCTGTGCTGTTCAAGATGAAGACGCAGCGAAATTACTCGATCCGATATACCAACAGGATATTCTACTAACTTAGAGGCTATTGATTTTTTTTATAGCGAAGCCTACTCCTGAACGTCTGGGTTTAGAAGCTGGTGTCCCTTTCCATTAAAATGTATAACCGTCACCCCGTCCATTAACTCTCCCTCGTCAGCCAAATGAGTTTCGCTCAGTGCAGCTACGTCCACATTGCACCTCTTAAGCTCACGAGCGACAATGGCGGAATTTCTTTCCGGACAAAGGTTGTTGGGCCTAATAAAGTGCGCACGTTCCACGTGCCAAAAGTCATGTCCTTGTCCTTCGAGGTGGTTGTTATTCTTCTTCTGTCCTGACCACGTGGTTTGGGATGCACAGGCAGCCGTGGTTACTACCTCCCATTGGTTTGTGGGGCGAGCGTTTGTTTGGGGCACCTTTTCTAGCCCCCTCCCTGGCTGAGCAGGGAAAGCAGTGCCTCCCTAAATAGGGCTGCTTTGTCGCAGAAGGTGCTGCCGAACCGCACTGTCACCCCTATGCAGTGCTTGAGCGACCACTCTCCTTCTACCGCCTGTGTGCAGACGTCAGACAAAGCCCGACAAGTATCAGTGCCGAACCTCTCTACCTCCGTCTGTCGCCATAGGACTTTAGTCTGATCGGAATCCTTTGAACGAAGCCAAGTCAGTTACGCAGGATATATTATGGTGCATAAGTGCGAGCGCAAAACACAGAGGCACCCTCTCGTCCGCTTCCCCCTTGACCCAATGGAACGTAAACCACTACAATCGGAGGAGGGGCGGATGCAGTGGTCTGGCTTACGATAATAGAGCCCCTATCGTAAACCTTATGGCATTCACATATATGCCTTGCTGCCTCGCCACCGAAAATGGACTGCTCTATTGCCGAGGCAGACTATGTGCACTAATGCGGGTGGCTACCGCAGACTCGGAAGTTGGTCTCCGAGTCCCTCTACCAGGTTGAGCCCACGAGCCGACGTGGGTTGCCGGGGTGTGGCCGCTACATGCAGGACAGCTACTTGGAGCCACTGGTGAGAGATTGTGGACTGTCAATGAAATTAACTGCGCTATGCCACCTGTACTATAGGTCGGCCGACGTAGCCAGGCTATTATATGCCGTATAATATGCCATTGCCTTCGGAGATCTGCGGGACTAATAAACTTATAAGGTAAGGTAGCTCGTGCCATATTCTGGGATTTGCCGAGGAAGAAAGTTGGGAGAGTAGGAAGGTATAGTGATATATTATAAGGAGCTAGGATTTGGGCAAAATTTAACGTTTTGGTATAGAAACGAGATTTTTGATTTATTTTATATGAAGCTTAAACTTAGCATCATTTTGGGCGGTTTTGTAGGTTTATCGAGACTTGTGAATATTTCGCGATTTGGACCCATGTGGTATTCGTAAAAGGGCTCTTGCGTTGTTTGTGGCAATACTAATTTAACCATTGGTTTATCGTACACAAGCGAGTCCATAGTTACCTAACCAACTTTCACACATTTTTTGCCATATCTCTTAAACGGTGCGTCTAAGCATGAAAATAATGAGATTTTTGGTCCCCTCTGTAATCCCCGAACACCTCCTTCACTACTAATTAAAATTAGAAGATAAAAAAGATAGAAATTTGACGTTTTTAATTTTTATTCTTGATTTTTCTATATAAGTATTTCAAATATGACAAAACCAAGTCACCTTTCTTACGCCTGTCTTTTGCGATTAATATATTACCATTGCCATAAGGCATAATAAAAAAAACGATGAAAAGTGGAAAGTCCTGCCTAAATACCTGACTATAATTCGGACCCTTCCTCTTCTGCATCGATTTTTCCTGTACAAAAATCTTGTTATCATTAAACTAAAATTGCGTACGATTTACATAAAATATTTTACTTACATTATAATATTCAACGAACAGTAGAAAACAAAAATACGATGAAAATTGGAAAGTTTCATTGCGTTCGGATGCCAAACGTATCACAAGGTTTTTAAATTTGCCGCAAATGTAAATAAAATGGCCGCGAAATGTAGATAAAATGATAGCGATGTCAAAAGGTTAGCTGAAAGCCACTTGCCACAGTTGCTTTGAATTGTAATACGTAATACCAATTTCAAGCAACCTGATAATTGCTTTCAAAGCGTGGTGGCTTTCCAACAAACCAAAGCGACATAAACTGTCAAAGTTACATAATAGACTTATCGGTCTGTTTTACGACGTACTGTAGTAAGACATGGTTAAGATACTTGTAGGAATAACTCTACATGCTTATTTAAAAATTATTTAATACCATGTTAAAAATAATATAAATATTCAGACGAACATTCAGCGCATATTTAAAATAAATAATAATAAAAAGGGCGGATGGAGTTATGATCCGTTTTACAAAAAAAAAATCTTTATTTTGCATAGACCATTTCAACGGCGCTTACAAAATGTCATACACTAAAACTAAAGAAAAAATAATATATTTAAAGTGACCACCGGTTCGGAACGCATATCATCATCGTTTATTTTGCAGCATATCATCATCCCTGTCCTGTAAATAGTCTGTTATAGAGTAATAACCTTTTTCACAAAGCTTTCTATTAATATACTTTTTAAATTTATTTAATGGTAAATTTCTCAGGTCACAGGGAAGCTTGTTGTAAAAGCGTATACAGTTACCCTGGAAAGAATCGCCAATCTTATGCAGCCGACTGTGGTGAACTGAAAGATTGTTTGTATATCTAGTGTTTATATTATGTATATCACAGAGTTTAGTAAACTGTGATAGATTTTTTTGAACGTAAAATGTATTGTGATGCTACGGTTAGAATATTTATTGCTTTGAATTTTTCTCGGAGGGAGACTCTGGGGCCCAAATTATAAATTGCGCGAACAGCCCGCTATGAAGAACAAAAATGTTATTTACATCTGCGGTACTACCAAGGAACACAGTTGATTCCACAAACTCTAACATTTGTCCATTCAGTTGAACATTGGCCGTAACTTGCAAAGATTATTTGAGCTGAACCAATGAACTACTCTCGTGATTGCATTGTTTACATCGTCATAGTTATCTAATTGTCTTCTAATTTTAAAAATCAATGACGTATCGTCTGCAAACAAAACAATCCTATTCCTGTCCTATACATAAAATGGTAAATCATTAATATAAATGAGGAACAAGAATGGCCCAATTATCGAGCCTTGTGGCACACCCATTGTAACCACGGATCCTACAGAACGTTTACCATTAATATCGACCCTTTGTATTCTATTGTTTAAATATGAAGACAGAAAGTCGAGAGCTTTGCCTCTTATTCCATAGTGATGTAATTTTTTGCACAGCGTTTCAAGTTGAACGCAATCAAAAGCCTTGGATAGATCGCAGAATATACCTAATGCATCTTGCTTGTTTTCCCAGGCTTCATAAATACATTTTAATAACTCAACACCAGCATCGGAAGTTGAGCGCCCTTTCGTAAAACCAAACTGTTTCGTATGAAATATTTTATGAACATTAAAATGGGATAGCATTTGATTCAAGATATTTTTTTCAAATACTTTGCTTAAAGTTGGCAGCATTGACACTGATCGGAAATTAGACGGGTCTGTATCGCTGCCAGCCTTGAACAAGGGTATGACTATGTGTGTTTCATTAAATCAGGAAATATACCACTAGAAACACAGTCATTAAACACAGTTGCTAGATGGGGCGCAATGACCTCAATTATACATGATGCAGTTTTGACTGATAATCCCCAAAGGTCCGTGGTTTTCTTAATTTCAATAAATTTAAAAGTTGTTATAATATCCTGAGCGCAAATATCTGTGAATACAAATGCATCCCTGCAATAAGGAACAGATTCTTCTAATAAATGTCTAGAGGAACTTGAAGACGCTTGGAGAGATTTAGTCGTCAAAATAGGTACATTTTTGAAGAAATGTTCAAAGTCCATCGCCACTTCCAGGTCCCCTGTAACATGGCAACCATTTACTTTTAAGTGGAAATTCCTTTCTGTCACCATAGAGTTAATGATATTCCAAGACTCTCCAAGCATCTTCCAGTTCCGCTGAACTTTTATTAGAAGAATCTGTTCTTTGTTGCAGGGATGCATTTGTATTCACAGATATTTGTGCTCAGGACATTGTAAAAACATTTAAATGTATCGAAATTAAGAAAACCGCGGACATTTGGGGATTATCGGTCAAAACTGCATCATGTATAATTGAGGTAATTGCGCCCCATCTAGCAACTGTGTTTAATGACTGTGTTTCTAGTGGTACATTTCCTGATTTAATGAAACACAGCAAAGTCGTTCCCTTGTTCAAGGCTGGCAGCGCTACAGAGCCGTCTAATTTCCGACCAGTGTCAGTGCTGCCAACTTTAAGCAAAGTATTTGAAAAAATAATCTTGAATCAAATGCTATCCCATTTTAATAGTCATAAAATACTCCATGCGAATCAATTTGGGTTTACGAAAGGGCGCTCAACTTCCGATGCTGGTGTTGAGTTATTAAAATGTATTCATGAAGCTTGGGAAGACAAGCACGATGCATTAGGTATATTTTGCGATCTATCAAAGGCTTTTGATTGCGTTCAACATGAAACGCTGTGCAAAAAATTACACCACTATGGAATAAGAGGCAAAGCTCTCGACCTTCTGTCTTCATATTTGAACAATAAAAAAAAAAAAATATCCATCCCGCCTTATCCCCGAAGGGGTGGCAGAGGCATATTATATGCCCACTTTTCTTTTTAATTTCTTTTTTTTTTTTCTTTTTTTTTTTTCCTTTTCACTTTTCACTTTTCTTTTCTTTTTTTTTTTCACTTTTCAACAATAGAATTCAGAGGGTCGATATTAATGGTACACGTTCTATAGGATCCATGGTTACAATGGGTGTGCCGCAAGGCTCGATACTTGGGCCATTCTTGTTCCTCATTTATATTAATGATTTACCATTTTATGTAGGGGACAGGAATAGGATTGTTTTGTTTGCAGATGACACCTCATTAATTTTTAAAATTAAAAGATAATTAGATAACTATGACGATGTAAACAATGCAATTGCAAGAGTAGTTCATTGGTTCAGCTCAAATAATCTTTGCCTTAATGAAAATAAAACTAAATGTATAAAATTTACTCTACCAAATGTAAAACAAGTTGCGGCCAATGTTCAACAGAATGGACAGGTGTTAGAGTTTGTAGAATCAACTGTGTTCCTAGGTATAACTATTGATGCCAATTTGCAGTGGGGCCCACACTTAGAAAAGACAGCCTCTAGATTAAGTTCGGCTGCATACGCTGTAAAAAAGATCAGGACTCTAACAGATGTAGATACGGCTAGAATGGTTTACTTCAGCTATTTTCATAGTATTATGTCTGACGGTATTCTCCTTTGGGGGAGTGCTGCAGATTTAAATATTATTTTTGTTGTACAAAAGCGGGCTGTACGCGCTATTTATAATTTGGGCCCCAGAGATTCTCTCCGAGAAAAATTCAAAGAAGTAAATATTCTAACCGTACCATCACAATACATTTTTGCCAATCTTATGTATGTCCAGAAAAATCTATCACAGTTTTCTAAACTCTGTGATAAACATAATATAAACACTAGAAATAAAAATAATCTTTCAGTCCACCACAGTCGACTACATAAGATTGGCGATTCTTTCCAGGGTAACTGTATACGCTTTTACAACAAGCTTCCCTGTGACCTGAGAAATTTACCTTTAAATAAATTTAAAAAGTTTATTAAAAACAAGCTTTGTGAAAAAGGTTTTTACTCCGTTACAGACTATTTGCAGGACAGGGACGCCTGGAAATGATCTGCTGGCAAAGTGAAATAATATTAAATTGTAAATAGGCCATCAAAAAAAAAGCCTTCCTAAGTTTCTTGCCGGTTCTTCTCAGGTGGGCCGCGTTCCGAACCGGTGGTCGCTTTAAATATTTTAAATACTGTATGACATTTTGTAAGCGCCGTTAAAATGGTCTATGCAAAATAAAGATATTTTTATTTTATTTATTTTATTTTAGATGTGCCATATTTTATTTCGCAGCAGGTACAACCGGAAAGAGTGTGTGTCGCCAACTTGCTTTGCAGTTCGGTTGGATGTTGGATAGCCGAACTCGTAGCATGCACAGTCACACATTATTATCGGCCATAATCGAATACAATTATTGTAATCGTGGGTGCTACTTGCTTTTACTTCTTGAACTTACCCAAAGATAAGGAACCCCAATGTAGTTTTTTTAAGAGCTTATTATGTTTTCCTACCTCTTCTGTTACAAACTGCTATAAGAACGAACTGTGAATAGAATTAACTGCGGATGGGAATAAGTGCGAATGGGGCCAAGCACGAATGGGATGAAATGCGCAAAAAACATAGTAAACACAGTGCAATTTAATTAAGTGTAGATAAATACGCTGTAACATTAGTTTTGTATTACATACATACGTATTTTTACGCCTTTCTCTCCGAAGCGGTATGCAGAGGCATACTATACGCCCAGGTTTATATACATTTTTGTCCCATGTGACTATGGAAGTTAGTCTAGCCGTCTTGAAAATAGACATGGGTGCAGGTTGTGGCAATCTACTGGTGACTTTTTTCAAGACTCCAGCAAGGCCTAACGACTGTCATGTTACTGGCAACCGGGAGCAGCGGGTTAACGCGCCTTCCGAAGCACGGAAACGCTCGTGAATCCCACAAACCGTTCACCCGTTCGAGAACCAGCCACAGCCAAAGTTACTCAACGCAGTGATTGTTTACAGAACATTACGTAAGAAACGGCCGTATACAGGTACTACTTATTTCATTTGTCACATTGCAGAGGCCGGGGTGCACCACTACTAACCAGCGAAGTGCTCAACTATGCGTTTGACATTTGGGCACGTCTCCAACTCTTACGGCATTACAGCCCAATTTGTAATACAGTTTATTACATTTATTTATAAAGCTCCGTAAAAGTCAGCCTCCTTTGCACCTGTCCTATCTTAGAATACATTAAGCATATCTAGCAATATCTGGTATATTATTTTGCCTTGTTTTTTTAAATTTACTCAATAAATTCATATGAATCAGTCTTTAATCAGGCAAAAGATAAAAAAAACTCGCATCAAAATTCCTTCAGGCTTAAAATCGAGCGCTTGAACAAACGCTCAAGTATTTGTTTGTTCAAAATGATTAGATTTTCAGAATATTTCAACTGTATGTAAAGGGTCTTCCAATAGGCACGTCTGAACTTTGGCAGTCTGTAGCGGCCATCTTGTTGAAGCTACATCTGTCAAAATGGTTGTCATTTATTCATTCTGTTTTGCCAAATCATCATGGATAGCTATAGCATTCAACAACACGTGCAAATGATAAAATTGTTTTATCAAAATGAGTGTTCTGTTCGGGCAACGCACCGCGCACTTCACCCATTTTACGGTCGCCATAATCGTCCTACCGAGAGGACTATTCGTCGTGTGGTGGATAAATTTGAGTCCACTGGTTCGGTAAATGCGATCATTTACCGAACCAGTGGACTCAAATTTTGTCGATACCAACACCCATACGTCAACGAAACGCAAGGTCTGCCGAAAACATCGCCGCTGTCCGTGAGAGCGGGCAGGAGAATCCGAGGCACTCGATTTCGCTTTGCTCACAAAAACTCGGCCTTTCACAGACCACAACTTGGCAAATTTTGCGTCGTGACTTGGGCCTGCACCCGTATAAAATTCTACTCACCCAGGAATTGAAGGTAAACGACCATAGACAACGACGTGTGTTCGCTGAATGGGCACTGGAGCAGTTAGCAACTGACCGTAATTTTTACAGAAAAATTATCTGCAGCGATGAGGATATCCATTTCTGGATGAATAGGTACGTAAACAAACAAAATTGTCGAATTTGGGACGATACCAATCCACATGAGATCCAAGAGCGAACAATGCATCCCGAAAAAGTTAGTTTGGTGTGGGTTTTGAGCTGGCGGCGTCATCGGGCCATATTTCTTTAGAGAACAACGTTGGCCAGGTCATCACTGTCAACGGCGAGCGCTATAAGTCGATGATTACCAACTTTTTTTTTGGCATAAACTGGATTATCTGAACACCAACCACATGTGGTTTCAACAAGACGGCGCTACGTGCCACACAGCTCATGCCACATTGAATATTCTGCATGAGAGATTTGAGGGCATGGTCATCTCACGTGGAGCTGATGTAAGCAAGGACTGGCCACCGAGATCTTGGGACTTACCCCGCTAGACTTTTTCTTGTGGGGTTTTCTTAAGTCGCAGATCTATGCGAATAAACCACAAACCACAGCGGCCCTCAAAGCCAACATAACCTATGCCATAGGTCAAATTCAGCCTGATATATGCGCAAAAGACATGGAAAATTGGATATCTCGCATGCGCTCCACCCAGAGAAGCCGTGGCGGACATTTGAATGATGTCATATTCCACACATAATGGCATCACTACATCTTTCAAATAAATAAATAATTTCGATAATATCTCACACACACTTTGTTTTATTTAAATTTAAAGATAGGACACGCTTAATGAAAGACCCTTTACATTTTCCAACGTGTACAACATATACGGTGCGGTACCTGGAGTGTCGGTAGGCAATGGGCGCGCGCCGCAGCGGCAGCGCCTGCAGCAGGTCGCGCAGTAGCGCGCGCACCGCCCGCTCCGCATCCACCGGGGTCTGCCAACACACACACACACACCCTCACTAGCGCCCGTACTTCAAGTGCTCACATTCTAATCACCAAGTTTTACATACTTTTGTAGGTACTTGAACGCTGGCGGTAGTGCAGCCAAACACTGGGGAGAGGTTTAGGTAGTGGGAGACCGGCACGAGCGACAGCGGCGCCGCCGGCGGCCGCGGTGAGAAGTACGCCACGCTCGACGAGACCGCGCCTTCTACTCTGTAAATAGTCGCAATATTATTTTTCTATTGAAACATTTGTATCATGTCGACGGAATGATACGGCTCAGTGGAGACATCCAGATAATCCATTATAGCATCACGATATTATATAAGTGTCAGATTCGTCCATGCGTAGGATACTGCTCACATCTCTGCATGCCAGATACTCCGTCAAATACTTACATTCTTGAAGATCTCGACGCGTTGGAGCGACGTGCCCTCCGCATCATAGATTGTCCAGATGTTACTGGCAATTTGAGCCGTTGGAGATGCGTATAACGTTCGCCAGTTTAGCTGCATTTTACCGCATCTACCACGGTGAGTGTTCTGAAGAGTTCTTTCAACTAGTCTCACTCTCCCCCTTCAGTTCCTGAACAACAGGAATGGGGCAGAGATGTCATCCTTACACTGTGGACACGATCATGCCCAGAACGGGAAGATTCCGTAGGTCTTTCTTATGTCGTACCATAAAAGCATGGAACTGTCAGCCGGCGAGAGTTCCTTTAACAGAAGCGTGAAAAGGCATATTTCTGGGCCGTCAAGTTGAGGGTCGCCATAGGAGCCTTGCGGGTTGAGATAGGGGCCCCAATCACGGGTCGTCGTCCTTGCTTACCATCAGCCGAACGACTCAAACGAGTCACGAATGCAAATAAATATGTGGCACACTTCCAGCTGGCTTAAAAAAAAGACGCGGTGTACTGGTACAGCATTTTTTCTATACCACTGAGGTGGATGGAAAGTGGTCACCGTAGCCTATGGACGTTTGCAACACCAGAGGTGCAGCACTTGCGCTGCCGACCCTTTATAAACCTTCTAAGACCCCTTTTGAAGAACCCCATACTGTAGACGTTCGGGAAATCCCAGACAGGGAATTCTTTCCACAATTTAAGCGTACGCGGATAAAGCCTCTATCGGACCTAACCGTATGCGTGCGCTCCAGACGCAAAGAGTGAAGGTGAACACCCTGTCTATGGAGAGCGGTGCGATGATTGAAGGTAGCCGTGGGCATCAAATCAAACAACTCCTTAGAGTACAGACCGCTGTACAGGCGATAGAACACGCATAAGGAGGCAAAGTCTCTCCTGTCGCGAAGGGGTTCGACATCGCCCGCTACTAGAGGATCGTTGACAATCCTCATAGCACGCGCTTCTACCGAGTCGAAAGAACTTACCTGGTATTCAGCTGCACCAGCCCAAAGGTGATGCATTCTATAAGATGAAATTTGTATCGACGTATACCTACATGGATGCGGGAAGTGAAGCGTAAATACCGATCGGCGGCGGCTCGAAAGGGGGTAGATTGGTGCGCCTGCGACCAGGAGGCGAGGGCGCGGTCAGCGTGGGGAACACTCCAGTGGCCCGAGGGGACGGCGCCGGTGGCAGCCCATCACTCGCTACCTCGTCGCCCTCGTCGCCCTCGCTACATATTCATACAATATTGAGATTATTAAAGCTGGTTTGCTTTCTCCCATTTTGTTTTGTTTTTGTGTTACAAATATTTATATATGTGTTTGAATTTAGAAATATATAATTATGTTTTTCAGTTGTTTTGACCCCATATCACATGCTAAAGGCTTAGTTTGGGCTAGACGGCGCTGTAAATAAAGTACATATAAGAAAATCTAACCTATACTAACAGTGTCACCTTATACCTACCAACCAATAATTTAAACGTTACAAAAATGCAATCGAGCAGAGGTAACTCTGCTGTGGTGTATAAGTTCCGTAGCGTCGCGAGCGGGAAGGGTAACCGTGACAAGCAGCCGCCTGTCTAGCGCCGGTGTCGGTGTCGGTGTAGACAACAGGACAGTACGGCCTGTCATTTAGTAGTTTTTTAAACTGCGCATTGAGCCTGACTGATATTTTAAAGTGTCTGTTTTTGTGAATGGATAAATAAAATAAATATGACATGTCGAATTTACTTCGCATCAACCTCTGTCTAAGTGTGCCTGCGTGATATTATTGCATATTTATTAGTAACCACGAAAGAGAACTCGAATATAACGGGGGCGAGCACAATGCCTATTGCATCTACAATATAGAGAAGGGACTCTTGTCGTTAACCGCAATCCAGTCCACCATCACAGTCGCGCCTCACGTATGGTGAGCGACTGTCGTACGCCGCCGCGCCGCCGCGCCGCCGCGCCGCCGCGCCGCCGCGCCGCCGCGCCCCGCTAGCAGTGGGTTTGAGCCCCCAGTATATGTTTCTCTTATGTAAGTTCACGCTCTAGCACACGCACCTCTCGTCGGGACCGTTACATATTATTGTCATTTGTTTCCTATTAATGTTTATCAAAATTATTTTATGACTAGCCGACCCGCGCAACTTCGTTAGCGCCACACAAGAGAAACTGACAAAGATAGAGAATTAGTTTAAGAGGGTGGCGCGTAGGCTATTCATAAGAAACAACTTTGAAGTGTTCGCTTTTTAACAACAAAAAACTGAATGAAATCGTAATACTTATTGATGAGTTACTTACAACTGTATAATATACCCGCGTGCGAAACTACTGGAACTGAATATCCTGTGCGAGACATTTCCTGAATTAATACCACGTGGGCGGACTCGCGGGCATCAATTTTTGAAAATGCTCAACCTACTCGTATATGCCGATTTTCATCAAAATGTGATAAAATTATAAACGTCCAAATAATAAAGAAATCTTTACAAAGTTTCACATTTATAATATTAGTAAGATTACATACCTGTGGGAATACTGGGTATTCCTTTCTTAGTGCTGATTCGAGGTAGATACCTATAAATACTTTTACCAAATTTCAGGTATGTACCTATGTTTGGTAGTATTGTTTCCATGTTTAATGTTAAAGCTGCGACCGGTTTACTGACATAGTTTCGGTTCCCGTGGGAACACCGAACACGCTAGTAATATAGTCATTAGGAGATTTCTTTAAAACAGGTGTAGGTACGTAAGTACATGTTACTAACTCTGAAAATGACGAACTTCCATACAACCGATTATCGCTTATTTACTTCCCTAGGGGTAGAATTTCGCAAAAGCCCTTCTTAGCGGAAACCTACGTATTCAAAAGAATCTCCATGCGAAGTTTGAGCTTCATAGCTTTGGTAGTTTCAGAGATTTCGTGATCAATGAGTCAGTCAGTGATTTTGCCTTATATATATATAGATATTAGTACTCGTAATTACAAATTAATAATTTTCAGATCATTCCTATACCTGCAGCATAAGCCAGTATTACTTTCAAAAATTTCATCGTTTTAGGTCTACAAAAATAAATTTTAATTCGCTTGAGAGCGTCAAAATATAAATTATGTGCGGCATACATGACCGAAGCTTATTTTCCTTTGTGTTTAGGTATGTTTTTCAACCTCCAGTTTCTAAGATAAAGCGTCAAAACAGGCAAACGGACCATTACATCCAAACGGACGAACGGACAACAAAGTGATCCTATAATGGTTCCGTTGTTTCTCCTTCTGAGGTGCTGAAAATGGTTAACACCTACTAATTGGAGTTTCGTGCAGGTGCAGTCTCTTTTCCTAATTTATTTCGAGCGTGTGCCAACTCGTCTCGCGAGAATCCCGCTCGCGTGGGAAGTACTTGCAGGTGAACAGAGCTCCCGCTGCGACTAGCTCGGTCGCAAGGCCATTGCTTGTGTACAGCCGTCGCGCTAAAGTGTCAAGCAGAAACATATTTACTTTAGACATTAATTCGTTTGGAAGGGTGCAAGGGAACCACCGAGCGCTGAGCACAAGTGACGTGCCCTGCTGGCGCCACTGACTACCAGACGAGGCAACGACGCAGGCGCTCCTATAGACGAGGCGGGGAGCTCAGACGGCTGTCGCTGTCAACTATTCAGACATCAATAAGCCAAACGATAGTTGCTTCCAGATGCTAATTAAAAGTGTCCCCAGGCTCCAAATTCATGTAAGGTTTAGCAGCAAATGAGAATGCACTGTGACAAGGGAGAGAGAGGTTAATTCGCGTCAAAGTTGTACAGCCATAAGTACATATACAATACATAAGTACTAAGTAACATGGATGTATCAGTATGGGGGTTTAGCGATGTGATGAGCATGTGCGATTCGGTCAGACTAAACTACCTAACAGGTGTCACCGCATATTATACATACAAAGACTCTGCAGACTCTGTTTTGTTAGAGTGGACAGTGCGCCCTTGAGTGAGTTGAGACCTTCATTTTATAAAAGCTCAAAGTTTCTCTGAGCATATCTCCAACATAAATAAGAACAATCAGCAACTATGACAATAAGAAGATGGTTCCCTTGGCACTTATCAGGCATCGAAGGTGTATAAATATAAAATGTAATCTAAATACCAAACGAGTTTGAGAATTGAGAACCTCCTCCTTTTTGAGGTTGGTTATTCAAGTGAAACTTCTCTATCGACGTTGAGAGTAATTTTATAACTGTAAAAAAATCATCAGGTTTTTCGTCGGCTTCGTGCTGTTGTTTTGAAGTGAAACTTGTTTATCATAAATGAAACTTCTTTAACTTATGAGAGCAATTTTATAGCTGTAAAAAAATGTCGTAAACTTTCACTTTTTACCTTTGTACTCTGGTACACTCACATGTTTTTATAGATACCCCATTTTAGGCTATGGGCTACTAAATCATTACGCTACTACTAAAGAGAACGGAGCCGTAATCATAAATGTCAACAAATCGGACAAATATTCACACTGTAAATATTTTAAATGTTCATAAAATGAAAACTACTGAGCTAAACTTGTTAAAATTTTTATGGGACCAAATTGACAACTTTTGTGCACCAAACTAAAGAAGAATCACGTAAATCGGATCGTAATCGATGTACATACATACAAAAATATGAGTTGAATACATAGCCACCTCGTTAAAAAGTGAATAATAATATGTAGTAATGAATAATTAAATTATTACATTTAAATAAGTGACATATGTAGGAAAGTAGTCGTATTAATGTGTGCAATGCCTTGACCTATGAGCTCCAGTTGCGTGGATAGTCAAGCAGGGGTCGCTAGCAGGTCTTTCTGACCGCTCTATCCTTTTAGCAAAACACCACAAAGACCCAAAATTCTCGTAACACTTTGTATGCCACATTATCCAATTATCTCTTATCTTATCCACAACTAGATGACCCCCCCCCCCCCACAGCTACGCCCGTGGAATATTTTGAGCTCCCGTCGCACCTATTTAATCCCGTCGCTTATAAGTTTTACAATGATGCATAAAAATTTGCCCGATTTGTCGACATTTATGACTACTGCTCTGCTCCCCGGTGCAGTAGTGTAATGATATATAGCCTATAGCCTTCCTCGATAAATGGACTATCTAACACAAAAATAATTTTCAAATCCGACCAGTAGTTCCTGAGATTAGCACCTTAACCAAACTAACAAACAAACTCTTCAGCTTTATAATATTAGTATAGATTATCTCTGGTCTTATAAAAACATCCGTATGTCAAAATATAAGGAGCTAATTTATTATTTTTTTTATTTATTTTTAATAATGTCGTAATGTATGTATTTGAGATACATAACTCAACGAGACATAACGCGTATATGTAGGTCTCTCTTCTTTGTTCATCATCATCATCGTTCGAACGTTAGTCCCAATTGAGTCACAGACTGGTTTTGCGAATGTAGTCTTATAAAATTATGCTTTTTTGAGAATATGATGTTATGAGAATATGATGTTTTACGAATATCATGTTTTGAGAATGTGGTGTTTTACGAATATGGTGTTTTGAGAATATGACATTCAGCGACTGAGCCATAAAAAGTAGTCTATGTGTTATTCTGATTTGTAAGCTATATTATTGAAAAGTTTCATCAAAATCCATTGAGTAGATTTTGTGGGAAACAGTAACAAACATCCATTAAAACTTACAAACTTTCGCGCTTATAATATTAGTAGAATTAGACGCTAACATATTCCAGTGTTCAAAGTAGGCACGGTACAACTTACCGAACAGGCGAAGAGTGTGGACGGCGACGTCTTTTTCGGCCTGTGGACGATACGGAGACGGAGTATATGGTAGGTTATTTTTTGAACTATTGAAATATGTTTACAGGCAAGGCTTCGATTTGGAATGTTGCTATAGAAAATTGAGCTTTATTGTAATAGAAAAATAGTATCGTAACCATAAAAACCATTTGTTTGGAAACCCTCATGAGTGCCTAATATAGCACAGGCGAAAAAGGTTATTATACAATACCACTGACTAAAACTAATTCCCGTTCAACTAAGTTGTATTTTTATGCTTTAATAAAATTTATATTAAAATTAGCTCTAGCCATACTCTTTAGCGAAGATTACAATATAGTTAAGAATTTCAACTTATTTCGGCATGGTTCCAGTAGAAGATTGCCCTGGTTAGGCCCGGAATCAATCCCCGTCCTAAAACTAAGTTGTAATTTTTCACTTTAATAAATATTTATAACTTCACTTTCCAGTATATACCACAATTAAATAGGTGTAAGTTCACAAACAAAAGTAAATGTTTATAAAACTTCTTTATAAAATACGTTTGTATCATTGCTCACAGTAACCAAAATATACCACCCGATAAACTCGACTGGTGACGCAGGAGACAGCGAAATACGATTGCGGGAATGACTGAATACCGCTTTCTCCAGGTTAGATTAGATGCAACTGAACCTGAGGTTGACACTCGAAGCTTACACTGAAATGTTTGCCCCTGTGACCGACTACAATGTCTGAAACCACTTAAATTCTATCGATTTCCTCCTATAAAGGTACTCCTGCTCTAGCTCCTCCTCCTATAGAGGACAGCCTCTGGTAGAGTGCCTTTGCAAAGACTCAGAAAAACTTCCGAGAATTCATGAGCTTGTGAAATTGTCACCCATGGGGGCTATAAAATTGATGGTCAGCAGGTACAGCCTATTAACTTATAATTATAATTAAAATTGTTTCCGACCTGATCCCTTGCGTCACTACGGATGACTCACCCGCGTCGTCGGAGGCGGCGCCGCTGCAGGACGACGTCGCGTGCGGCAAGGGACAACTGAAACTGTCCACCAGACACAATGGTAAGTACGAGTATAACATGTCACCGACGATAGGAGCAGATTGTAGCAGCGCACAAGTACAGTTTAAGGAATCTGAAATCTTACATAACATCGCTAATCATATTGAAAAACTGTAACAGTTTCAGTCTTGGCTATTAGACATTGCTTGTTAGTGACCCTTGAAATACCTTGATTTTATTGAAATTAATTGCTTATTGGGAATAATATACTAAAATTTCTGACATACGAAGACTCTTGAACATTATTGACAGGTCACTCTTTTATTTATGGTTAAAGCAAGCTAGCAACTACTATATAGTATTCTCTGTCTACGGCTAGCAACTAGCAAGACTATTCTCACGCAGTCAGTAACTTGTGCACTAACTATTTTTTTCTATTGCCGTGGTTTTCCTCGCACTTCAAGAATTCTTTTGGAAGTTAAGGTACTAGGACTCAACGAAGTTCTCATAAGTTATTTATTATTCGTAAGTTCGTAAGGCCCCCATTACACTATCATACTAGGCATTAGCCATATCGATAACTATCGGATCTCGTAAAAATATGATCATAGATGTGTGAGTTATTTTTATATGTAGAACATATGATGATACAGGAATACAAGAACTATAAATTCTGTTAATAAAATAAAAATGACTTGGAATATGATTAACTCGGAATGCGGTAGATCTATGGTGACAGAAAGGAATTTCCACTTAAAAGTAAATGGTTACCATGTTACAGGGGACCTGAAAGTGGCGACGGAGTTTGATTATTTCTCCAAAAATGTACCTATTTTGAAGACTAAATCTCTCCAAGCGTCTTCCAGTTCCTCTGGACATTTATTAGAAGAATCTGTTCCTTATTGCAGGGATGCATTTGTATTCACAGATATTTGCGCTCAGGATATTATAACAACTTTTAAATTTATTGAAATTAAGAAAACCGCGGACCTTTGGGGATTATCAGTAAAAACTGCATCATGTATAATTGAGGTCATTGCGCCCCATCTAGCAACTGTGTTTAATGACTGTGTTTCTAGTTGTATATTTCCTGATTTAATGAAACACAGCAAAGTCATACCTTGTTCAAGGCTGGCAGCGCTACAGACCCGTCTAATTTCCGACCAGTGTCAATGCTGCCAACATTGAGCATAGTATTTGAAAAAATTATCTTGAATCAAATGCTATTCCATTTTAATGTTCATAAAATATTTCATACGAAACAGTTTGGTTTTACGAAAGGGCGCTAAACTTCCGATGCTGGTGTTGAGTTATTAAAATGTATTCATGAAGCCTGGTAAGACAAGCAAGATGCATTAGGTATATTCTGCGATCTATCCAACGCTTTTGATTGCGTTCAACATGAAACGCTGTGCAAAAAATAACTATGGAATAAGAGGCAAAGCTCTCGACTTTCTGTCTTCATATTTAAACAATAGAATACAAAGGGTCGATATTAATGGTACACGTTCTGTAGGATCCATGGTTACAATGGGTGTGCCACAAGGCTCGATACTTGGGCCATTCTTGTTCCTCATTTATATTAATTATTTACCATTTTATGTAGGGGACAGGAATAGGATTGTTTCGTTTGCAGACGATACCAGATTGATTTTTAAAATCAGAAGACAATTAGATAACTATGACGATGTAAACAATGCAATCACGAGAGTAGTTCATTGGTTCAGCTCAAATAATCTTTGCCTAAATGAAAACAAAACTAAATGTATTAAATTTACTCTACCAAATGTTGAATTGTTTCAAACGGCCAATGTTCAACTGAATGGACAATTGTTAGAGTTTGTGGAATCAACTGTGTTCCTTGGTATAACTATTGATGCCAATTTGCAGTGGGGCCCACACATAGAAAAGACGGCATCTAGGTTAAGTTCGGCTGCATACGCTGTAAAAAAGATCAGGACTCTAACAGATGTGGATACGGCTAGAATGGTTTACTTCAGCTATTTTCATAGTATTATGTCTTACGGTATTCTCCTTCGGGGGAGTGCTGCAGATGTAAATAACATTTTTGTTCTTCACGCTATGAATTTCAATTTCACGCTATTCGCGCAATTTATAATTTGGGCCCCAGGGTCTCCCTCCGAGAAAAATTCAAAGCAATAACTATTCTGACCGTAGCATCACAATACATTTTTGACAATCTTATGTATGTTCAGAAAAATCTATCACAGTTTACTAAACTCTGTGATATACATAATATAAACACTAGATATAAAAACAATCTTTCAGTTCACCACAGTCGGCTGCATAAGATTGGCGATTCTTTCCAGGGTAACTGTATACGCTTTTACAACAAGCTTCCCTGTGACCTGAGAAATTTACCATTAAATAAATTTAAAAAGTATATTAAAAGAAAGCTTTGTGAAAAAGGTTATTACTCTATTAAAGACTATTTACAGGACAGGGATGCCTGGAAATGATATGCTGGCAAATAAAATATTATAGTCATAAAATACATGGTTAAAATATTAAATTGTAAATAGGCCATCAAAAAAAAGCCTTCCTAAGTTTCTTGCGGGTTCTTCTCAGGTGGGCCGCGTTCCGAACCGGTGGTCACTTTAAATATATTATTTTTTCTTTAGTTTTAGTGTATGACATTTTTTAAGCGCCGTTAAAATGGTCTATGCAAAATATAGTTTTTTTTTTATATGATACTATGAATCTAAGATAAAGAATATACTACTATGAATAACTACATGTGATTCATATTGTCTATGATAATAGTTGTGGGTTATGGTACGGGTTATGGGGTTATGGCGGGTTATGGGCTGTTATAGTAATCCCATTTGACACCTAGCGTACAATTAGGATCATATCCGTCTACAAACAATATCAAAAAGTGTCGCCTTCTAAAATCAAACAGTTTCGAAACTACAAAAACATGAATTAGGTAGTAAAAGTAATCCTTAAATATAATATAATTTGTAAGACGTTTTATCTCCTAATCTAAGTTGTTCGAGTAAGATGTTATAGGCCCTTTATCTGATCCTCCTTCTTACCCGAGATCTTACCCACATTCGTCTTTTTGTTCTTGTTTTTTTATCGCCATTGTCTTTCTTTTAGAGCAATTGAAATATAGCAATGGAAATCACAAATAGATTTGCGAGCGTTTCCGTGCCTAGGAAGGCACTATAAGCGGTTGGT
Source organism: Thumatha senex (assembly GCA_948477245.1). Lineage (NCBI taxonomy): Eukaryota > Metazoa > Arthropoda > Insecta > Lepidoptera > Erebidae > Thumatha > Thumatha senex. The sequence continues at coordinate 131,967 of OX419725.1, forward strand.
CCCGGTTGCCAGTAAAATTGCAGTCATTAACCGGGTTGAAGGCCATATGGGTGGCTTGAAAAATTTCAACGGCAGTCGCCACAGCCTGCGCCTGACCATTTAAATACGGCAACGGTCTCACCACCTGTTACGTGGGACAAAACTGCATACGGTGAAATATGGGCGTATAGTATGCCTCTGCCTACTCCTTCGGGGATAAAGGCGTGACGATTTGTATGTATGTATGCATAGATATGATATGTATGACAGACATCATTATTATATGATTGAAATATGATAATGTAATACAAACCTTTCACACTCTTGGGTGGGACCTGGTGAGACCACAGATTAGAAGATGTTTTATTTTAGGCACTAGTTGTAGGTTGAAATTTAAATTAAATATCCATCACGCCTTATCCCCGAAGGGGTGACGGAGGCATATTATATGCCCACTTTTCACCGTGTGGATTCCTGTCCCACGTTAGTGGTGAGCCCATTGCCGTGTTGAAAAAGGCAGACGAAGGTTGTGGCTACCTGCTGGTTAAATTTTTTAAGCCGCCCATAACGCGTTCAACCTGGCTTAACGACTGCCATTTTACTAGCAACCGGGACCAACGGCTTAACGTGCCTTCCGAAGCGGGGAAACGCTCGCAAATGTAAATACCACAAAGTGGTCACCCATCCGAGGACCAGCCATAGTGAAAGTTGCGTAACTCAGTGATCGTTTCCAAAACACTGAGACCGCGGGGCCACGAGCGCTTCTGATCTTTGAGGGTTGAGGTTGAAATTTGGTTTTCATTTTACTAAAGAATGAAAAAGAATAATACGGTAAATACTTACAACAATATAATTTAACTGTAGTAATTGCTGTTCCTACTGTACGAGTAGCAATACAGACACTTCAATTTTAATTATTTACTTAGATGTTTGGAACTGTGACAATTTGTATCGGCCTTAACGTTGTTAATGTACGTTCCGCCCTGCTATTATGTAACTTTGACAGTTCATGTCGCTTTGGTTTGTTCGATAACAACCACGCTTTGAAAGCAACTAGCAGGTTTCGTGAACTTGGTCTTACGTGTTACAATTCAAAGCGACCGAGGTACAGTGGCTTTCAGCAAACCTTTTGACAACTCTACCATTTTATCGACATTACGCGGCCATGTTAAATTATACCTATTTAGCCGTTATCTTTGTAGAGTTCCCAAACATTTTAACGTGAACGGTTTATAGTTGATAGACACCGAGAATTTATGGAATGTTGGTTATTTGTGGCAAATGTAAAACCTTGTGAAATGTTTGGCATCCGAAAGCTATTGTATTTTTGTTTTTTACTTATCATTGAGTATTATAATGTGAGTCAATGATTTTATGTATACGTAGGCAATTTTAGTTTAATGGTAACAAGATTTTTGTACAGGAAAATCGATGCAGAAGATGAAGGGTCATAATTCTAGTCTGGTATTTAGATACAGGACTTTCCAATTTTCATCGTTTTTTTATTATGCCTTACGGCAATGGCAAATATATTAATCGCAAAAGACAGGCGCAAGAAAGGTGACGTGGTTTTGTCATATGTAGATACTTATTAAAAAAATAATCAAGAAAAACTAATAACGTAAATTGTTTTTCCTTTTTATCTTCTAATTAGTAGTGAAGGAGGTGTTTGGGGGATACAAAGGAGACCTAAAATCTCATTATTTTCAAGGTCAGACGCACCGTTTTAGAGATATGGCAAAAAATGTGTAAAAGTTGGTTAGGTAAGTATGGACCCGCTTGTGTACGATAAACCACAGGTTAAATTAGTATTGCCACCAACAACGCAAGAGCCTTTTTACCAATACTACATGGATCCAATTCGCGAAATATTCACATGTCTCGATAAACCTACATAACCGCCCAAAATTATGCTAAGTTTCAACTTCATATAAAATCAGAATAATATATCTTAAGCAATTTTTGATTCTTATAAAATCAATCAAAAATTGCCCAAGTCTCGTTTCTATACAAAAGCGTTAATTTTTTCCCAAGTCCTAGCTCCTTATAATACATATATCACTATACCTACCTACTCTCCCAACTCTCTTCCTCGGCAAAATCTAAAATATGGCACGAGCTACCTAAGTTTATTAGTCCCGCAGATCCCCGAAGGCAATGGCATATTATACGCCCACATTTCCCTATATGCATTTTGTCCCAAGTAACAGGTGGCGAGCCTATTGCCTTATTGAAATCAAAAAAACCGTATATATTTGCAGTTATCACACTTATAAATCTCTGAAGCCACAACGACAAAGTGTGTAAAGATATTATCCCATCAAATTACAAGTACATCAATATTTCTTAGTTTTTTAGGCTATGACATTTTTTAAATCAACCGCATAATAGTTGCTTTTCATCAAACCTTCATATACGCATCTCTTTAGCAACCGCTTTCGGCAAAGTCACCCAGTTGCTTTGAAAACGATTTTAGTTATTAATTTGAAGTCCATTATGCTTAGATAATACCAATTTCACGCGTTTATAGGACTATCGATACGAAAGTAGCTGTCAAATTTGAATCATAATGGATATCGCATCTATGACGTCATTTCAGTTGCCCACTGAACTTAGATAATACCAAAATTGAATTTTGACAGCTGATTGGCGCAAATCGCAATCAAACTGATATCCATTTTAGTTACATAATACCAATGCCGAGTGTACTCTACTAACGAATTCTGTAAACCGACTTGATAGGAAACTAACGAATTAGGGACACTTGACGTGTTTGTGAAACTGACCAGTTAACGAAATCTTCAAAACTGGCAAATACGGACATGGCGAATCAGGTAAGCTGACCAATTAAGGAAAATGACGAGAGACGACCTAATTTGGTCCCTCGGACCACATACACATTATTCTATAGCATCATTAAAATGCATTGATTGATGAATCTCGAAGAAGCGAAAGAAGTATGCATGGATCGCGAAGCCTGGCGATCTGTCCTCTCTGACTACCCCGTCAGGGATACAGCGTGAAGATAGTTAGTTTAGTTTTTTATCATTAAAATGCAAAAATGGTTTTAATAGAACTTTGACCAATATCACTCTCGTCTTAGATCTGCAGGTGGGACAATAAGGAAAAAATAAAAACCGTCCAAATATTTTTACTATATAGTATTAATGTATGTCTTCCTCAGGTCTCCCAAGGAAACAGTTGCATCTTGTTTCCTCCGGACGATGACTTTCATTCCCCATATTCACAAGGGTGCAACGTGGGTGCGTAGAAATCAGATAAATCAATGATAATACACTTATCATTGATTTATCCGATAGCGATAAAACTTTCTGCAGTCATAGGCGGTATTTTCAGAGGTTTCTAAATGTTGATCATGGCCATCTTCGTAATAATCAACAATTTATAACAATCAAAAAGGCATCGCAAGGCAGGAAACAGAGGACATACAGGTAGTCTAGAATAAAATACGCACAAAAACAACTCACAATTTATTTCACATTGCTCAAGTTAGTTTATTAATAAAAACACTGAGGGTCAGGATATCTTCAAAACTTAACATGTTTTAATTGGATGGGTGCGGTAATAATTTGATTAAAGGATATTCTTCTTTAAGCACCACCATTTTTACTTTGGTTTAAGCAACCAAGTAGACTTACTCTATCAACTTCTCCTTAAATTCTTCAACTTCAATCATCTCTTGTATACTGACGTAGACACCAGAGACGAGACAAGTAAAGCCAAAGATTATGATGAAAATGTCACGTATTAGCTTGTACTTGAAACGTCCGTAACTTTTTGGGTAGCACAGGCAAAAATCCATAATACCCGGGAATACAATCGCGAGCAGCGACAAGCACAGGGCACCCAACAGAGAGATAAACGGCCCGAGGCTTGGTAGTGCAACCGCCATGGCATCTATCCAAACATAATGTATGAATATTATTTTCTATTACAACCAATTAAGTTGTTACCTACCTATATTAAGTTCGGTTGAGGTCTGTCACTACAGACAAACGTTTGCTGTGTACTCGTATGTACTGTAAATAGAAGATCTTGAGATACATACTCGTACATATTGCTTGCAACTTGGCTTAGCGACCGCTACGAGTATGCTACTGGCAACCGAGATGAACAAAAAATCCAAAGCTTGAGTTGGCATAATAATTAAATGTATTTCCTGATATGGTATATAAAGTGCCATACATTTTAATATGGAAAAGTAGTTTTCACTAATCTTTCTATTAGAATACTTGACCGCTAAAAATTCATATCCAACCCAAGATTTAAGGTGGGTCCTGAGTTTGGCATGAGATTTATTGCTCCATGATGGCGTGCTGCTATGGAACGATCACCTTATACTTTGTACAAAAATTTTCTATACCCGGAAATGTCATGTATTGTTTTCATTACCTTTATGTAATCCGACTAATAGCTATGCGGTGATGGTCTGCCGTCACCGCAAAGCAAACAAAAAAACATAACTGTGGTCTCAGCCCATGTTTTTTTGTTTTTGTCTAATGTTTATTATAGTATTTTTGTCATTCATTTCTTTATCAACGACGGGGTGGCAGAGAAGAGAAGGCAGAGAAGAAAGCTTAGAATATTCAAACGATATTCATGGAACCTCGAAACGCGCCTACGATGAAGAGGTGGAGGCAATGTATGAGGACATCAGTAGAGTTATTCGTAACTCCAACACAACACCAACTACCGTTGTCATGGGGGACTTCAGCTCAAAGCTAGGCGAAGGTTGCGGCGATAAGTCGGAAGTGGGGCAATTTCGATTTGGTGATTAGTTGGTAAGATTCTGGCCGACTTCATGGAGAAGAAGGTATAGTAGTAGTAGAAAACCGGCAACGGTAGAGCTTTGACATCTATACCTGAAATATTGGACGAGGTCGAGAGGTTATATGGACAGTTGTAACCCGTTACGAATCTGGCTACAGTCCCCAGAGCCAGATTACTCCACACTACACCAAAGACATACAGGAGGTCAGCCTGTACAATATTAGTTAGTTTTAAAACAACAAAGCGCAATGTTATGATGGAGTTATGGCTGAGCTTTCGAAGGCAGGTTGTAAACCAGTTTTAAAAAACTTTTAAAGGAAATAGACATAAAATAGAGGTGTGGTAGTGCTCTTCTTTTAGAAAGGTGATAGAGCCTTACTAAAGAATTGCAGTTTACCTGTTATTAATTTCAATTAGCTATTTCACTTCTGAGCCATGTCCATTAGCCGCTTTACAGGGTTATTACGAACCATCTAACTCGTAGGTTCGACAACCAGGCTCCTAACGAAGCTAGTTCCGAAAGGATTTCACGCTGCGGCAGGTAATACAGAACGTGTTTTCCTCCTCTTGCAATTGGTGGTAAAGGTGGATCCTTTAAGACAAGCGTGACAAGGCATATTTCTGGTCAGTCAAAATGAGGGTCGATATCGGAGTCCTGCGGGTTGAGATAGTGGCCCTCAATCACGGGTCGTTGTCTTTGCTTACAAACAGGCGGGAGATGCCATTTTGACGAGCCTAGTTTAAAAAAATATGACACTAATTATCAAATGTTGTACAACTCTATCAGTTGTTCAAGTCAATACACTTACATGGCAGCAGTACTAGAAATACACGTAATGAGTAGTCACAGCACTTATTGTCCGCTTTGGGAAACTTCTTCTTAATTTTTCTCCATATTAGTTCATATGCTACATAATTCTGCAGTGGAAATGAAAAAAATATCGCAAGTGCTAAAGCTACCTTCGTCGCCTGTGCCTTCCTGTGAACATAACAACAAAGTATTGGAATTACAATTTTGCGTTCGTATTCAGATGATCTCTTTAGGTTTCGTTTGATTCAATTACATACATACATATCATCAAGCCTGTCTCCAAGCGGGGTAACCAGAGACCAAAGCTTTTTACTTACTAATGAACCTGACATACAACTTTCGTATCTTCTACTTTCATAAGTGTTTTCAGATACGCTCACCGGTTAAGGGTACTTTAGACCTAAGGGCCGAGTTTTCAATCGTGTCGAAATAGAATCGAAATCGTCGCTCAATAGAAAGTTACCGGTACAATTTTGATAGTTTTTCGTACTCCAAGAGACTTCTATCGGTCAGCAGATAGAATACTACTAACACGTACCGCGCCAGTGGCCACTAGTCAGTTGCATTTTTGATAGTCTACTAACATTTCGACAGCTAAAAACAGCGATTCTGGTTCTATTCTGTTGCTTGTCTATAGTAAACTCGGCCCCCTGACCTGTTCCAAAGGGTCTTCTATTAGATTGACATACTTCCGCTAAGTTTCCATATTTACTCTCACTGCATAAATCTAATTCGTAAGTATATTTTCATCTATCCCCTCTATGTGTCCGAATCATCTAAGTATCCCTTTTTAGTCACTACATCTTTTGTCATACCGTAATGTTCCTTAATCACACTGTTTCTCTCTTTGTCCATCAATTTCAATGAATTTTTACTTTGTAGAATTCATCATTAATTTTATTTCTATGCTTCTTCTGCCTCGCCTAACTTTCACTATCATACCATTACCACCATAATGTCTAGGAACCAGCACTTTTCTTTGCAGATAGTCTTGCCCTCTTTAACACATTCTAGTCAGTTTCTAGTTGTTCTAGTCAGCAGTCGCTTGACGGTGTACATAGCTTCTTCACTTGATTTTCTGACTCTTCGCTCAAGGTCACACTCTCCATCTAGTGTCAATTTTGAACTTAAATATACACACACTTTCACAAGTTCCACTCTTTTTTCTTTCACAAAATTCGTCATACGTCATATTTTCCTCTCTTTCAAAAACCATTACTTTCGTCTTGTTTACATTGACTTTCATTCCTTTGCTTTTTAGTGCAGCAGGCATAATGGTTAACCATCAACTGCAATTCCTTCACTGATGATGCTAGTATTACCTGATCATCAGCTTATAAGAGGCATACGACTGCTAGGAACAGCTATAGTTTAGTTTCTGATTTTCGGTATTATAAGAAGCGACAGCCATTTGATTCAACGCCGGGTCACCAACGTCGTTGCCTCAATCAATAACTAGCAGAAGATGACACTCGTAGTGTACTGTATTTATTGGCATATTAAAATTTTGTATGCAATACTGAAGTTGGCAATCGAACTTTAACGTGGTAGAAATTGGCTCCCCTTTATATTGATCCAGGGTAAAGGTCAGCTACCCTTTTGATCGAGTTACGCAAGGTAGTTATACCTAAACATGCAATTTGCCTAAAAGCTGTTTGCCCTAAATGAGGGATAACGATGATGCAATATGCCTGAAAGTGACAATTTCCTAAGAAGTAGATTGATGCCAAATTAAAGTGGACCCCGAGCTCCTTATCCAGTAGGGTTTGGAAGTATAAGGATATATACTAAGGATGAGGTAAATACAAAAATTGACGTGCTCTAAGTCGCTTTATTAACCTCTTATATTGGTTTGTAGGCATCGACTTTATGCAATCTGCTTTTTAGTCCATTTCACATTTTAGGCATATTATTTCATCGGCACCCCTCATTTAGGGCAAACAGCTTTTAGGTAAATGGTGTGATATAACGCCGTCATGTTTATATATAACGCCTTCATTGGCATCTTGCGGTTATGGTAACCTGTTCAAAAGGGATCAGCTATGTGTAAACACATACAACTATTTGCCGAATTTACTGAGGAGTTAGAAAGTGATTGATCACCGTCATAAACTTTCATAATATGACTCACTTTTGCCTGTGGCTTCGCCTTCGCTGTGTTAATGATAAAATAAAAATAAATAAATAAATATCCATCACGCCTTATCCCCGAAGGGGTGGCAGAGGCATATTATATGCCCACTTTTCACCGTGTGGATTTCTGTCCCACGTAATAGGTGGTGAGCCCATTGCCGTGTTGAAATAGACAGACGCAGGTTGTGGCTACCTGCTGTTGAAATTTTTCATGCCGCCCATAAGGCATTCAACCAGGCTTAACGACTGCCATTTTACTGGCAACCGGGACCAACGGCTTAACGTGCCTTCCGAAGCACGGAAACGCTTGCAAATGTAAATGCCACAAAGTGGTCACCCATCCGAGGACCAGCCATAGTGAAAGTTGCGTAACTCAGTGATCGTTAACAGAACACTGAGACCGCGCGGCCACGAGCGCTTCATCATCATGTGTTGATGATGTGACCCAGTTCCGAAGAGGAAGCTCAAAAAAGGCATGAACTTGGGGAGAAGTGGTTTTCATTTCGTGGAATTTCATTAAGTCTTTCACTTACAGGTCCGTAACAATATCATCGTTTAATTGATTTAGGGTATGATTGGTCAAGCCTGAAAATTGTTTCAATTCGTCAATCGCGATTTTTCACACATTTTTGTTCAAATTCGTCAAACACTAATAAAGTTTCGTTTCGTCAAGGCATGTAAAGGTTCTGATGGAACAAGTGTAAAGTTCTAACTCGTCAAGTCTATCAGGTAGTATAAATTGGTCAAGTTTTAATATGTTCTGATTCGTCAAATCTATAAACCAACCAAATTTCCAACAGTTTTATAAGAATTGTTAATTAAAGCAAAGACTACCTAAGATAAGTATACTTTGTTTAATAAATTCGGCTTCATCACTTCATCATTCCACCATACATCACGCATATTACTACTGCCTCTTTTTGTTACTCCACACACTTCCACAGCGGCATTTACCATACGATTCCTTAGGTTCTGCCAAAGTATATTCCACATGCTCACTACTAACATTGACGTCGCCAAGCTTTCCGGCTACCCTTTCTTTATATTTATCCGTAATGGATGCATCCTGCAGCTTCCAGCTTTTGATGTCATAGGTCGGCTCAAGTCTACGACACTCGATACGATGACGCCAACCCGCGAACAGACCCCTAATCCTAGTTATGACTAGGTAGTGGTCTGATCCTAGCTCAGCGCCTCGATAAGCTCTTGTGTCCATCACCTGTTTACGGAGCCGACTATCCATTAGGAATAGATCTATCATGCTTCTCTTTGACCTAAATATCCTACACATATGAATTTGATTGTTGTTGAACATAGTGTTCGCCACAAACAAATACTTTTCCTTGTAAAATGCCAGTATAAGTTTGCCAGCGTCGTTCACCGTTTCGTCCCCATATTTCCCGGGTACCGACTCATATCCATCGCGAGCCGTACCCACCCATCCATTTATGTATCCACACACTATATGTCTTTCATTTCTACCACATTTAGAGCTTCTCTCATACTCTCCCAGAAGTCGTCTAGCTCACTCGCGTTCGACGAAGATAAAAGCGCGTGGAAAATCTTCGTCAAATGAAGTTTTAAACGAATCCAGAGGTTTCTAGGACCTACTACATACCGTCTTTATACTCATACATACCGGAGACCAATCGCGACTACAACAAAATTCCAACCCCCCGACTGCCATGCTCGCTATCCCGTACTCCAGACCATAGCCCGAGCCCGGAAGCTCTAAGATTTCGCTGTCCTTGCGCTTGGTCTCTGTCAAGTACACAACATCTTATTTTCTTTCATTCATTACATCCATCAACTCATTCAACTTATCTTCAATTCCTACCCTAACATTCCCCTTGCTACCCTGCACTTCGTCCTCCACTTCCCTGTGTCGGGCCGCGCGTGTGGGTTGCCGGTCCCCTCTGGACACTTTTCGCACCAAGCGGGGACAAATTGGTGCGAGTCGCCTAGGGGGCCTTAGCATTGGTCGTCTTGTGGCACTCGTGTTAGAGTAGAATTGCAGCCTGGGCTGGAAAGGATGGCGACGGGCACCAAAACGAAGGATCAAATTTCGAGATTTTTTTAAACAAATTATACTTATCTTGGGTAGTCTTTGCTTTAATCAATTCTTATAAAACTGTTGAAAATTTGGTAAGTCTATAGATTTTTTCCCATTGTTTTTGTTGTACAGAAAAGCTATGTCAAACGTTCACCTTTTAAGGCTAGTTAACTATACTGTGAAGCACGGGGAATGGATGCGAAGCTGCGGACATCAGCTAGTATTATAAGTTCAAATGAGAATAATTTAAAGGCAGACACACGACCGATCCTATATGGGACTTTTTGAGGTACGGAACATTGAAAATACAAAAACTTACTTTTCCCAAGCTGGAAGATTCAGGGTAATAGAAGCCTTTACGTCATCTCCGTACTTAAGGTATCCAGGAATACCTAGTAATGCAAATAATGTCAAAATGATGACCATTCCGACACTGAGGAGACCACACAAACCAACGAAATTCTTAGGGTTGTCCATGTTGTACTCGAGGGCCAAGACCTGTGTACAAAACGATATTAGTCCTTATCGTCCTTACATATTAGTAATAATTTAATGTCTTTCTAACTCATCCACACAAGTGGTGGATCCAACGTGTAGCTTCTACTTATACTGATGGACGCTGCTAGTGATGACGCTTTAGAGTAAACATAACTCACTGGCAGGTTTGCCTGCCAGTAGCTTAACTACATCTGATGTCGATGTGATCTAAGTCGAAAAAAAGCTTTGTCAAATTTTTATTAATAATTTTTTTTATGTTAACAAAGCTTAAAGGTAACGGCATTTCTAACATTTGTTCTCTTGTACCCCGTTCTTTATCAAATCCCGCTTGCTCTACTGGAATCTGCCACTGCAAGAATGGTTTAATGCGTTCATTTATGACGTTCAATACGAGATCTTGCTCGCATGGGATATGAGCGCTACGTTCTTGTAGTTGGTTGGACCTTTCTTGTGCAGAGGTGTTAAAATTGAATTGCGCTACTCACTGATCCATTCGCCACTTCTCCACATTTGATTGCATATATTTTGAAGAATGCATTGTACCGTCATCTATGAGCATGATATTTATCATAGAGTGCTATGATATCCCTAGCTTTGTCGTAGGTCGTCGGTCTAAAGGCCTGCACCCTAAAAAATCTATTTTTTGTTTTGCTGTTGAAGTGAGACATTTCAAATATATATCCCTAGTGAGGCGGGCAGTGTACATATTTGATCTTTCCGACGCTTGGTAATATATATAAAGGAAGTGTTGTGTGAGCGGGGCTGCACCACATTCTTAGTTGAAGACCAGGACCATAGATGGCCTGTATGTTAGTTATGTTTACTCTTAATGTCAGCACAAGTAAATATTGCAACAATGACTACGTACCACTCCCACCGCTTCCATAGCGAAAAGTGTAGTGCCGATAAAGTGAGGGATGTCAATTAGACCTTTCAATTTAATTTTGTCGTGGCTAATATGAATGTCGTCCTCAATTATATAATAGAACACAAGAGTAAATCCTAAGAAGGTCACAATGTTAGAAAATGTTGACATTGGGATGAGCAACTTCAATTTTTTCACCAAATTTAGCAAAATCTGTATCGGGAGCGTGATGGTGATCATCAATCTTATTGAGATAATCAAGTTATAGTAATCAAACACCTGCAAAACAAGAATTTGTATTATTTTAACTTATAAGGAATCTGTAAAAAATAATATGTTCATTTTTTTTTCACTACGTTCACACAAAACTGTTATACATTCAGATGTATCTGACATTTTCCACTCCCACCTTTAACACTTTTTCTATTACATGCTAATTACTATGAGGACTACTATTGTTATCACGTGAAAGTCCCCTTAACTAAAGTGCTATACTAGTATCATTACATAGTTTAAAATAGTGACTCTTTCATGTCTGTCTGTGCTTATGTATGCTTACATCTTTAAAACTAAGCAGCAGATTTTGATGCGGATTCTTTTAATAGATAGTGCTTATTAAGGAAAGTTTTTATGTATAATTTGTTAAGTTCTTGTATACATTGACTAAATTATAACGATATTTGTTGAGTGTGGAACGTAATACAGAAACATGTTTTATAGAAAACTTAGTTGATAGAATCATTGTTTGTAGATATCTCGGTTCATATAAAGCACAGTTGACAGAAATCTCTGTTCATAGAGAGCACGTTTCATCGAAAACTTCGTTAATAGAATGATTGTTCATAGAATCTCGGTACATAGAAAGTACAGTTGGCAGATCTCTGTTCATAGAGAGCACGTTTCGCCGAAAAGTTTGTTCATAGAATCATTATTCGTAGAAACTCGGTTTATATAAAGCATGTATCGCCGAAAACTTTGTGTTCATAGCATCACTGTCCGTAGTATCTTGGTTAAACTTATTTGATGGAAACCACTGTTTCCAAATACCTGGGTTAATTAAAAAGTTTCTTTGTAAGAACACAGTGTCTTAATATCTTTATATACTATGTCATTACAGGTCCTAATTTAACGATATTTAATGCAAAAAATAAAAATTATATTTCAATATGGTTAAAAATGCCATTACTTTTTTATAAGGTCAAAATAAGGTTTAAAGTTTAACCTATTGTTATATTGTTTTTGCAATGCTACATTTTCGATTAAAATTATGGTATGAAATAAACGTGTTATTACTACGGACATCTGCCAGAGATAACATAATATTTAAACTTTAATTTACATTTAACATATTTACAGAAGCGCTCGTGGCCCCGCGGACTTAGTGTTCTATAAACGATCACGGAGTTACGCAACTTTCAATATGGCTGGTCCTCGGTTGGGTGACCACTTTGTGGCATTTACATTTGCGAGCGTTTCCATGCTTTGGAAGGCACGTTAAGCCGTTGGTCTCGGTTGCCAGTAAAATGGCAGTCGTTAAGTCAAGTTGAAGGTCTTATGGGCGGCTTGAAAAATTTCAACAGCAGAAAGGCGCAACCTGCGTCTGTCTGTTTCAACACGGCAATGGGCTCACCACCTGTCACGTGGGACAGAAAAAAGTGGGCATATAATATGCCTCTGCCACCCTTTCGGGGAAAAGTGTTAGATTAATTAATAAAATAAATAAAATCTTTATAGAAAACAGTAATAAAATGGTGGATGGGGATTATTACAAATAAATAATTAACATAATTATACTAATACCCGCAGCTTTTCTGTACATGTTTCCACAGGGTATAGAAGCTATGCTTAAAATAAAGACATTATTATGCCACCCAAAACTTTTCTGTAGAAGGAATAATATCGTTGTAAAATGTTGTTTTTATATATTTCAGGGTTTAGACAACGATTTTAATGATAGCTCTCAGTCAGTCGGCTTGATTTGTTCGGATATCTTTATCAATTATTGTCCTATTTCTACAAATTTACATAAAATCTCAAATTTACATAGAATCACTCTATGTATTATTGATTATAGAATGGCCCTACTAAAGAAATCTTAAGAATATCTTTAACGAACAGATTTGTTAGGTAGGTAAAGATAGTATCTCCCCACAATGGAGCTTTCTATGAACCTATCTTGGCTTTGATCCTGGAAGTAGTTGTAAAACCGCAATTCTTCGCGTTATTTCATTCCGTTACCTCAAGGGTGACACAGTAGTTCATTTCAAAAGAATATACGGCGGGAAAATTTATTTACAAAAAAAAATTCCAACTATGCTTTCTATGAACCGAGATCCTACGAATAATGATTCTATGAACAAACTTTTCGGCGAAACGAGCTCTCTATGAACAGAAATTTCTGCCATCTGTACTTTCTATGTACCGAGATATCTACAAAAAATTATTCTATCAACTAAGTTTTCTATAAAACATGTTTCTGTATTACGTTCCACACTCATATTTGTTGGCGGTATCGGAATAAAATAAGCCGTCTGGGAGCTTTCTATAAAAACGCTGCCTAAACCCTTTGAGATAAATACAACAAAATAATGTACGGTTAATTGTGTTTTTAATATAGGTCTACAAATAATATGCCACAGTATATGTCTATCTTTAATGAATAACATAATATATCAATTTTAATACTTAAAAATGCCAGGTAGTATTATTTATTAGCGGTAATTTGAAGGCTATTTACCCAAATACGTAATGAATCCTTTTCATTTTTAATATGTTACTTGGTTTGAGCATTTCATGAATTTTTTTTTGTCCTTTACACCTTGCTAATTAAACGAATACCATAGAGATATAGCAAAATCAAAACAGTGCGCGACGAAAGTAATGTCGCCGAAATTCGACTGGGTCACGAACTACAGAATCAATTGAAATGAAACTTAGCACGATTTGAGTTTATGCTCCGAAGGAGGCCTTTTGATAATTTCGATCCCGATATTCTGTGGGTCCCTTTGGAAGAAGAAAAATTGTGAAATCTGTTGAAGTGCAGAAATTGGATACTTCTTAACTTTCAGTGTCCCTAAAATTTAAGGGTCCATTTGAATGTAGGGCTCATTCAAAACTGGCGCCTTGCTGTTATTCCTTTTTTAATCCACCTAATGAAAAAGAATAACCAAGGGTCGTCTAACTTTAGTGTTACTCGTAATATAACATGTGAGTAGGTACTTATGCCTACTTATTATTATTATGTATAACGAAATAATATCCACTCTTCAGGCATCTTATAGAAAGTCGTATTTTTACAAACAAGGAAGTGGCAGACAAGCAAACGGCCCCCTGATGGAGAGTAGCCCATTGACATTTGCAACACCAGAGTTGCGGCACTCGCGCTGCCTACGCTGTCCTTCTAAGACCCCTGTTGATGAACCCCACATTGTAGACGTTCGAGAAATCCCTGGCAGGGAACTTTTTTCAGAATCTAAGATTACGCGGAATAATTTTTTTTTTTTAAAACAAATTAAGCGAATAACCAACAAAGTATAATCGCGGAATCAGTATTTCTGTTTAAAACAAAGCAGATTGTTATAGGTAGGTACAATATTTCAAAGGTCGTCCAAATTATTAGGTTTTGGTATATATCTGCAGTATGAATAAAGTGCTTAGTGTTAACAATGACGTCCTAACAGACCAAAGTGACGTCCTGCAGAGATGGAGTGAATATTATGGAAAGATGTATGCAAGAAAAGACAGAGATGCCACATCGGGAAGTGGAGCTCACTTCGATGCTCCGGATCCCGATGTCATTGAAGTCATTAGTATGAAAGAAATAGAACAAGCGATAAGAAGTATGAAATGTGGAAAGGCTGCGGGAAAAGACAGAGTTACTGCTGAGATGATCAAGTACGGTGGGTCGCGTGTCTGGGACACACTATGTCTGTTATGCAACTTGTGCTGGCGGACGGGTGAGGTCCCAGATGACTGGCGAGTAGCAGTTGTAGTACCTATTTACAAAGGGAAAGGCTCGCGCCTAAACTGCTCCAACTACAGGGCGATCAGCTTGGTCAGCTTAGCTAGTAAGGTGTATGCAAAGGTTATAACGGCACGAATGCAAGAAAAGTCTGAAAGGTATTTATGGGAGGCTCAATGCGGATTCCGACGTGGAAGAGGTTGCATGGATCAAGTGTTTTCTCTCCGCATGATCGCGGAAAAGTTTCTGGCTCTTAGCCAGAAGGTTTTCTGCGCTTTTGTGGATCTAGAGAAAGCATTTGATAACGTTGTGAGAGAAACGCTGTGGGACTTGCTGCCAGGATATGGTGTGGACGGCTCGCTACTGCGGGCAATACAGTCGCTTTATAGGGACTGTAAGGCTTGTGTGCGAGTAGGGGGGGATGTGTCACCTCTTTTTGATGTCTGTACAGGCGTCAAACAGGGATGTGTCATGTCCGCCTGGCTGTTCATAGTGTATCTGGACAGTTGCCTGCAGAAGTTGAAAGATTTTAATATGGGTGTGAATTTGGGTGACTTTACAGTAACCTGTCTGCTGTACGCTGATGATGCGGTGCTCATGGCCTCATCAGAAGCCGACCTTCAGGCATTAGTCACTAATATGAAAGAGGGGTGTGAAAGTAAGGGTCTCCCGCTTGAATGCAAGTAAAACTAAGGTTCTAGTATTTGAAAGAGGTGACGTAAGAACTAAATGCGAGATTAGGGTAAACCAGGAACGTCTAGAGCAAGTGAATGAAATTGTGTATTTAGGAAGTATGTTTAGCGCGGATGGAAGATGTGATTCGGATGTAGAACGGCGAGTAGCTGCCGGAAACAAAGTTAACGGTGCTTTGTCCCAGTTAGTAAAGCGACAAAGCATCGTAAAAGAAGCACGAATGGCGATTCATAACGCAGTGCTAGTGCCAACTTTGCTTTACTGTAGCGAAACCTGGGTATGTCAGCAGATGCATGAAAGTAAATTGAATGCTGTGGAGATGCGATCACTTCGAAAATTGTGCGGCGTTACCTTGGCCGACCGAATACGTAACGAAGTGATACGCAATATGGCAGGTTTGAATGAAAGTGTCAGCGTTAAGCTGGAAAAGGGCGTGCTCCGTTGGTTTGGACACGTCCAACGAATGAGTGAGGAACGATTGACGAAGAATATATATTGTTTAAAAGTAGAGGGTAGAAGCAGTCAGGGAAGGCCGAGACTTACATATGAAGACCACGTGAGCAGATTGCTCAAAAACGGAAAGGTCAAAAGTACTCGGATACCCAGACGTGCGTGTATGAAGCGATTGATGAATCTCGAAGAAGCGAAAGAAGTATGCATGGATCGCGAAGCCTGGCGATCTGTCCTCTCTGACTACCCCGTCAGGGATACAGCGTGAAGATAGTTAGTTTTTTTATATATCTGCAACAACACAGGAAAGAGTATTAAAGTTACCGTTTAAAAACTGTTATCGTCCTTCTGTACATGTTTTAGAACAACAATCGCCCAAATAACATTATAGTGATTGATGATTGATTAATGAATAGTGCGGCCACAAAGATCTCCGGGCCCAGCGGTGCACCTGCAGGCTAACAGACTAAACACTGAGATATACAACGAAGAAACAATGTGAGATATCTTTTTTATAGGGCTACAGAGAAGTACTCGTGTCCATTGTGTGGCTCTGTGAGAAAAGGGTAACGCAAAATTAACCACGCGGGCATAGCTACTACTGTCACGTTGCCAGCTTCTTAGCCACCTGACTACGCCGCTGCAACGGCCAGCAACCCAGCTACAAAGGAGAGGAAGCAGAGCAGTGTCACTCAGCGCAGCACTGCACCCGTTAAGGCTTCGCAGAAGGAGCCTTGTGACGCAGAGGGTTTCACGGTAGTGGTAAAGAAGAAGAAGAAGCCCTCCTGCAAGAACCAATGTGGTACTGCTTCCGAGCAGAGGTACCGACTACGTTGATCTACGTATTGCAAGTTCACTAAAATGTGAACGTCGTAGACGTCATGGACTACCTCCAGAAGAAAACCGGGTTGGATTTGAGGGTGGAAAAGCTGGAATCACATCACAAAGTGAGTTTTAACTCTTTTGTGGTGAGGGTTCCCACACTACGCATCGCCACCTTCTTGAGTCCCGATTTTTGGCCGACAGGGGTGAAGTTCCGACGCTTCATAGGACGTCTGCCAACACGCGACCCCTCGCCCCGCGACACGTCGACATCGTGTGTAAAATAGGTTAAGTTTATATTATATGTATTTTTAGTTTTAAGGTATTTATCTATGGGCCGTAGAATAAGTTTATAACACCTGTAACTTTTCTCATGATGCCTGAAAATAAAGATATATTATAATATTATTATGTTTCTCTGTTTCACGGGTTTTTATTTCTTACGAAGATACCCGGTCATTTGGTAGGCTTACATGGAGACATACTGGTCCACCACGCAGAGCCCTTTGAGAATTTTAATCTAATAGGAAATGGGACCCCCGCTGCAGACAATCCACGCTCGCCTTATGTAGAAGAACGATAATGGACTACCTCCAATGGGAGTTAAACTATTGTACTAAATGTTAACTATGAAATGGGCTATTGGGTTGGGGGTTAGATGAACTGGGTGATTAGAACTTTGGATGAAGACGGCGTCTGCCATTTTAATATATTATAATCAAAATATTTGTAGACGGTGACTTGCCAACTCACTAGATGGGCCTATATAATCGCCATAGGCATGATAAGCCTATAAGGCGACATAGGGCAACACCGGTGTGAGCGGCTAGGGGCGTCGAGCGGTGCGGCGCCGGTTTCACCTTCGCAGGACTTTACTGGGGGAACTGGGGTTTGGAAGTAAATACACTAACATGAGAAGGGGAATAAAACACTAGATTCTAGAGGGTCGAAATTCTGTACACTGGAGATATAGTATGATAACTTCTTTTGTGGGGCATTCTATATCCGATTCTGAAGATAAAACAGTTTTTTTTCTGACTGTCAGTCTGTTTTATATGATAACGAGCATCACATCAAAGTATTGAATCGATTGAAATGAAATCTGAGTTTTTACTCCGAGAAAGCTTTAGGGTTCGTAATATTGATCTAAATATTCTTCGTGGTTCCTTTGAGAGAGGGGATGAAAGACTAACTGTGTATTCAATTGCAACTCATCAACGCATAGTCATCATCATTCTATATATTTTTTTAAGACTAGAAATATTTTCAGCCGAACCCGCGACCTCTCACTTGCCGGGTAGACGCTTAACCAACTAAGCACTGGCGCTATTGTCCACCTGTTCCTTCCTAAGACGACGTAGTAAAATTGTTTCACTTTCGCGTTTATAATATTAGTGTGATTTACAACGAGTTACTCAAAGAGATTGCGATTCAACTTACCTGTTTTATATTGGCGGCGACGAAAACGAAATAAACACTACACACACCGAGTTGCCAAAAAATGAGCATTGAATCCACGAGATAGTAAAAGAAAGCACTGCAACAACGACAGCACTTAGGTCCGTCCAAGATGGCCAGCTTCATGCTCTTATTGTAGGCCAAATAGCCTCTCTTTTGCCTTTTACACACTTCGAGTTGTGAATAAATCTGCAAGTACCATAGATTTATGAAATATTTCAAAGTTATTTAGACCACATAAGCTCTGTGGAACTTTACTACGCACCAAGAGTTGTAAGCAATAGGCGGCGAAGCTGCCGAGCGCCGCGATGCCCACCACCGCCGCTATGATACCAACTCGTTTACAGGCCTCCGGCATGGCGAGGATGCCGGCGCCTATGCTGCCTTTCAGCAAATGTATCATGGTCTCCCCATAACTGTGGACGAATTACACTTCTGTCAAATAACATTCAAATCAGCAAATTCAAGGCTTAGCAAACTTTTGTCCATCTAATCCGTCAGTAGTGTTGGATAGTCCATTTATCGAAAAAGAATATAGCCTATATTACTGTGATAAACCTACGAGTATTACCGAAATAAATGGAGGAGTTACCACAATTATCTGTTATGTTTATAATCAATTGCATAAAACATTACTGACCTACGCTGAAACTAGAATACGGCCGAGAAAATACTTTGATTGTAATATTATTTAATTTTATTGTTTTTCTACTTACTTAGCTGAACTGAAATGAAATGAAAAATCTTTATTCATGTAGGTCACAAAGTAACACTTATGAACATCAATATTACTGCTTCTACATTTACTGCCAGATTCGCAAAGCAATAGGTAGAGCCAGAGGAATAACCTGGCAATTAAACTCATGGCCACTCTTTTCTTACCACCAGTAATTATATTAGTTTAATTTACATGATATTTGACCAATTATACAGTAATAAATTTATACAAAAAAAAAAAACAAAATCAATGTTTTGTTCATTAAAATTACATTTACATAGTTCCTTTGAATTTATGTGAGAACAATCGACTTAACTAAGTTTGCCTAAAATTTAAATAATATTATTTGTAACAATTGCTATAACAGCTATGAACTGACCAGTCCCAACAGAGCTATTCTGGGCAAAGATAAAACCAAAAAATTAAGGATCATGAAAATTGGCGCACCTAGTCTTGAGTTATGAATGATGCAACTAAAACTTTGTTTTATGTATATTAAATTGTGTTTGGATAGAAGTTACGGCGGAAATCCATCGTAGAACGATAATAATGGAGAGGAGGAGGATCCCCACACACCCTCCATTCGTCAATCCTAACGTACAACGTTAGGTAATCCTAACAAAGCCTTCATTCGTCAATACGAATGGAGGCTTGGGAACGCATGGTCCGCTCAGTGAAGGCGGCCCTAACAGCGACGTCACATGAAGGCTTCCTACAGAAGAAGTACTCGTCATGCTACTAACAGAAGTCGAGTATACAGTCAACAGTCGCCCACTGACACATGTATCAGTCAACGAAGAGGATCCAGAAGCCCTGACGCCCAGTCACCATCAACGTTAAATGGTGCGATGGGAGTTCTAAGTACGACACGCGTGTAGCCGCGGCGCATAACTAACTACACAAAATATACAACGTGTTACAGAATGGTGTAGTCATATGCGAAGGTGGCGTTGAGAATCATATCAGTAACGCACGGCTCGCGGTTTTGAATCCCATCGACTTATCGTGTCCTGTGAAATGATTTTTTTCTTTCATCGACAGTGCAAAATATTGATATCGTATTTATGTTTCGAATGAACTCTAGCTTTGAACCCGAGTAGGTTCACCATATTGAAATCAATACGGCTTCGTCTGGTTTTCGCTCTGCCCAACGCTAAACACAGCTCAGATTGTAAGGTTATGTTACAAAGTAAGGCGAAGTCTACTTACAATTTCATAAAATAAGATAAGATACACAATAAGTATCACTTAAGTACAGAGACAGCATTTTAAAATTTATTTGGTATCAATGTAGATTGCGAGATTGTCTTGAATGCTTCAGAAACATATTGTCAACCTTCACATGTACCAGGCGCAAAACTAACGAATATTACCTTAATTTTAACGCTTAAATTAACTGGTTCCGTACAGATATTTCAAAACATATCTACTTTATGCTGCAATATTTGCCAGATATGTGTTAGGTTATGGATAATATATGATTTATTTCGTGTTATGTCTTTCTCATATCATAAATTTATTCTACTTTACATTGTAGGTGCACAAGGTTTTTACTGCCTCTTTGGCGCGGTGGGAGTGCATCCGACTGCTACGCAAGAGGTCGTGGGTTCGATTCCCACCCAGGATAAAACTTTGTGTGATGAGCACGATGGTTTATTCTGTGTCTGGGTGTTTTTTATCTATAATATGTATGTATTTAGAAATATACGAGTATAAGTATGTTTATCAGTTATCTAGATCCCATAACACAAGCTAATATTAGCTTACTTTGGGCTAGATGGCGCTGTGTGAAAAGTGTCCCACAATATTTATTTATATTTAAGTGAATTCATTAAAAATTCTTCGGATTATCGTAAGGGCGACGCATAGCCTTGGACACACTGTGAAAGCATATGAATCGAATGACACCACCCGTTTCAAAATCGGTAAAACAGTTTAGGCCACATGAAGTTACAATGGAACGGATACAAACATAAGCACATGATTATCGTAAGGGCGCCGCATAGCCTATGACACACTGAAAGCATGTGAATCGAATGACAGTTTAGGCCACATGAAGTTACAATGGAACGGATACAAACATGAGTACATGATTATCGTAAGGGCGCCGCATAGCCTATGACACACTGTGAAAGCATATGAATTGAATGACACCACCCGTTTCAAAATCGGTAAAACAGTTTAGGCCATATGAAGTTACAATGAAACGGATACAAATCTAAGTACATGATTATCGTAAGGGCGCCGTATAGCCTATGACACACTGTGAAAGCATATGAATCGAATGACAGTTTAGGCCACATGAAGTTACAATGGAACGGATACAAACATAAGCACATGATTATCGTAAGGGCGCCGCATAGCCTATGACACACTGAAAGCATGTGAATCGAATGACAGTTTAGGCCACATGAAGTTACAATGGAACGGATACAAACATGAGTACATGATTATCGTAAGGGCGCCGCATAGCCTATGACACACTGTGAAAGCATATGAATTGAATGACACCACCCGTTTCAAAATCGGTAAAACAGTTTAGGCCATATGAAGTTACAATGAAACGGATACAAATCTAAGTACATGATTATCGTAAGGGCGCCGTATAGCCTATGACACACTGTGAAAGCATATGAATCGAATGACAGTTTAGGCCACATGAAGTTACAATGGAACGGATACAAACATAAGCACATGATTATCGTAAGGGCGCCGCATAGCCTATGACACACTGAAAGCATATGAATCGAATGACACCACCCATTTCAAAATCGGTGAAACAGTTTAGGGACATGAAGTTACAACGCAACGGATACAAACATATAAACCCAAAAAAGCATTACCCTTCCACTAAGTCTAATTTTACGTAAGGGATTTTAGTACAATTTTTAGCAGCCAGTACAATTTTGACACACATTTGTAAAATACTTTCTTCTAATAAAAATATGTTGTGTACTTGGTAGAAGAAAAAAAGGAAACATACCCTTTTTCAAGTTAGGTTAACTTACATTTCGAAACATTTCTAAATGCATGTACAGGAAAAATTACCGCAAACGTCGCGATAGGCCTCCGGGACCCAAGTGATCTTACCTGCTAGCGGCTCACCTGCTGAACAAAGAACGAGGCCACGACGCAAGAGCCCTGACGGGGTTGGGGGGGTCAGACGGCAGTCGCTCCCAACAATGCCATCCATTTAGGATTTGAAAGCAACTGGGAATACACTAAGATCAAGGACTTACTAGGATTACATAATACTGTAGAAGGTACTCGTATTTGTGTCAGTGTACACTAAACCGTGCTTTACAGTACCCTAAAATAATATTAGGAAACGCCCATTATTCACCCACACAAAGAAACAATAGGGTGAATCGTTCAATTCTGAGGTCATAATATAAATTTTTGGTTTCATAGAACGTGAACACCCAGAAAATAGGTAGCTGACTTTAAAGAGAATCAAAGTTCACTCAAAAATCTCACCGGTGAACAATACCGTGATTACTATTTAACTTTTACTCTCTTAATTTCTCAAATGTTACTGCTAAATTAACATTAACAGAAAAAATACGATAATAATTGGCATGGTGTAAATGCCTAAAAACCAAACGAGTTCAGTAAGTCCGAAAAGCAGGGTTTCGATGCAACCGCCAAGATATTAAAATTTCAAATATTATTACTATCCTTAAATTTTAGGGTACCGTAAAGCAAGTTTTAGTAAACACTGACCGAAACACTTTCTACAGTATTATGTAAACCTAGTAGTGTAGAGATACAAGCTGCAGAATGTTAACACGAAGGCACTGATAGAAGAAGCTCGTGAAAGGTGCAGAATGAAAGCGGATGAAAGGTTGTCCAATTTCCGGGATAATGCCAAGCTCTTCTGGAAAGAGGTAGGCAAGACCCGGAGTTGTTCGGCAATCTGCAGTATGAATAAAGTGCTTAGTGTTAACAATGACGTCCTAACAGACCAAACTGACGTCCTGCAGAGATGGAGTGAATATTATGGAAAGATGTATGCAAGAAAAGACAGAGATGCCACATCGGGAAGTGGAGCTCACTTCGATGCTCCGGATCCCGATGTCATTGAAGTCATTAGTATGAAAGAAATAGAACAAGCGATAAGAAGTATGAAATGTGGTAAGGCTGCGGGAAAAGACAGAGTTACTGCTGAGATCATCAAGTACGGTGGGTCGCGTGTCTGGGACACACTATGTCTGTTATGCAACTTGTGCTGGCGGACGGGTGAGGTCCCGGATGACTGGCGAGTTGCAGTTGTAGTACCTATTTACAAAGGTAAAGGCTTGCGCCTAAACTGCTTCAGGTACAGGGCGATCAGCTTGGTCAGCTTAGCTAGTAAGGTGTATGCAAAGGTTATAACGGCACGAATACAAGAAAAGTCTGAAAGGTATTTATGGGAGGCTCAATGCGGATTCCGGCGTGGAAGAGTTTGCATGGATCAAGTGTTTTCTCTCCGCATGATCGCGGAAAAGTTTCTGGCTGTTAGCCAGAAGGTTTTCTGCGCTTTTGTGGATCTAGAGAAAGTATTTGATAACGTTGTGAGAGAAACGCTGTGGGACTTGCTGCCCGGATATGGTGTGGACGGCTCGCTACTGCGGGCAATACAGTCGCTTTATATGGACTGTAAGGCTTGCGTGCGAGTAGGGGGGATGTGTCACCTCTTTTTGATGTCTGTACAGGCGTCAAACAGGGATGTGTCATGTCCGCCTGGCTGTTCATAGTGTATCTGGACAGTTGCCTGCAGAAGTTGAAAGATTTTAATATGGGTGTGAATTTGGGTGACTTTACAGTAAACTGTTTGCTGTACGCTGATGATGCGGTGCTCATGGCCTCATCAGAAGCCGACCTTCAGGCATTAGTCACTAATATGAAAGAGGAGTATGAAAGTAATGGTCTTCGCTTGAATGCAAGTAAAACTAAGATTCTAGTATTTGAAAGAGGTGACGTAAGAACTAAATGCGAGATTAGGGTAAACCAGGAACGTCTAGAGCAAGTGAATGAAATTGTGTATTTAGGAAGTATGTTTAGCGTGGATGGAAGATGTGATTCGGATGTAGAACGGCGAGTAGCTGCCGGAAACAAAGTTAACGGTGCTTTGTCCCAGTTAGTAAAGCGACAAAGCATCGTAAAAGAAGCACGAATGGCGATTCATAACGCAGTGCTAGTGCCAACTTTGCTTTACGGTAGTGAAACCTGGGTATGTCAGCAGATGCATGAAAGTAAATTGAATGCTGTGGGGATGCGATCACTTCGAAAATTGTGCGGCGTTACCTTGGCCGACCGAATACGTAACGAAGTGATACGCAATATGGCAGGTTTGAATGAAAGTGTCAGCGTTAAGCTGGAAAAGGGCGTGCTCCGTTGGTTTGGACACCTCCAACGAATGAGTGAGGAACGATTGACGAAGAATATATATTGTTCAAAAGTAAAGGGTAGAAGGAGTCAGGGTAGGCCGAGACTTACATATGAAGACCACGTGAGCAGATTGCTCAGAAACGGAAAGGTCAAAAGTACTCGGATACCCAGACGTGCGTGTATGAAGCGATTGATGAATCTCGAAGAAGCGAAAGAAGTATGCGTGGATCGCGAAGCCTGGCGATCTGTCCTCTCTGACTACCCCGTCAGAGATACAGCGTGAAGATAGTTAGTTAGTTTTTTTAGTAGTGTAGCAATTTGTTCTGTCGGTATCGTTTGCATTCTGGTGTTTTTTTCGGTTGCATATAAAGCTTACGTTATGGACTGCTTCGTTCGTTTCTGTGTGCTATATCTTGCTATGCGCACGTGCCGCACGGCTTTGCACAGGTGTTTGATTCTCGATACCTTCTTGTATTTTATTAGAGTACTACGTACGGTAATGAAGTGTAAAAGACAATCTCGAAAACATTGTTGCTGCAACCGTATGAGATAGAGAGGTTACCAACTCACCTAAGTCATGAAAATGAATTGATTTGATTTATTACTTTTGATTCTGATAATTTAATTACAAGAAAATGTTTCACAAATTAATGTTTTTTAACTTTCGCGATTTTCACTTTTTTTATTATATTTCGGGTCTTATTCGCGCGTATATATATATATGTGTATATATATACGGTAGGCTTTGTACCTAAGTACAAAGCCTACCGTATACTTCCCGACATTTCGACCGGAAATATTGAAAAAAAAAAAAAAATTACTGATGTAAACTACGCTTAAATCCGATGTTTAATTTAAGTGCGTTCCATTGTGACTTCCTGTAGCCTAAATGGTCTCACCGATTTTGAGACGGCTTATGTCATTAGATTTGAATGGTTTTACGGTACGTCACAGGTTTTGCGGCGGTGTTTGATTTTTGAATGAATGTACTTGTACAGAATGTATAAAAAATAATTAATAAAGATAAACATAAAGGTGTAAGGGGCCCCACCAAAATCTACTGCGCCCAAGCTCTTAATGCTAATGGATGTGAGTGTGCACATGATAATGGATGTGGCAACGACGCAAGCTTCCATTTACGGGGTCGGGTCAGATATCGGTCGCTCCCATAATGCCAAAAACAAAAAGCTAAACGATAGCTGCTCCTTGCAGCCAAATAAAAGTGTATCCCAGACTCCAAATCGATATACGATTAAGAAGAAATAGATAAAGATACACGTATCTGGCAAATATTGCAATAAAAAAATGAACAGAAATTTTAAAACATTGACGATGTTTTAAAATACTAGATATATTATAATTGAATAGTCATATTATATTACGTGGTTGGATGTGGAACCTTCCGATGTTTGTATGGGTCAAATTCTTCTTCCGTTCCTGAAAGAGAAAGTAGTCGGGAGGTTAGCGAAGGCATGCTGGTGAACGCTCCGCATCAGACACGCTGCGTACCGTACCCGTGAGGGAATCCACGATTCCGGACATAAACTGGTAAATGAACATGGTGGCGTTACTTAGTCACTTGTTTTATTAACACTAATACACATCCCGCAAATTGGATGATAATAACATGAATATCCATATGTGCATCCTCATATGAATGTTAGTCTAAGTTTCTGTAATAATATTAACACAATTTAATTCAATTCAATTTTTTGGGTATGGCACAATAATAACACAATAGCCTATACTTTTACTCTCAACGTCAAGATGACAATAATTCTTATGCAATCGAAGTATTTTTCTTTTATGGTTAATTATGTCGACTTTCTTATTATCTATGATGTTAAAGAGGTTCAAATATTTCGCCTAAATCTAACTATGTGGGTGGCTAAAACTATAAGAGTTAACTATCCTTATAGTCACCCACATAGATGTCATGTCATCATGAACTTTAATAATGTATTTTTTTATACCACTGGGGTGCAGACAAGCATACGGCCCACCTGATGGAAAGTGGTCACCGTAGCTTATGGACGTTTGCAACTCCAGAGGTACATCACTCGCGCTGCCGACCCTTTAAAAACCTTCTAAGACCCCTTTTGAAGAACCCCATACAGTAGATGTTCGGGAAAACCCAGGCAGGGAGTTCATTCCACAATCTAAGCGTACTCGTAAATAAAGCCTCTATTGGACCTAACGGTATGCGAGCGCTCCGGACGCAAAGTGTGAGGGTGATAAAGGGTGCGATGATAGAAGGTAGCCGTGAGCATCATATCAAACAATTCCTCAGAGCACAGACCATAATACAGGCACAACTCGGGACCACACTGCTTGAGATATCATGTAGGTCACAAAGTAACCCATATGAACGTCAAAATTATTGTTTTTACTTTTTCATTTACTGCCAGATTCATAAAGCAATAGGTAACTTGAGGAAGAACCTGGCAATAAACTCAAGGCCACTCTTTTCTAACCTAAAGTTTTATGTAGATGACATTTGAACAAATTATATATTATAGTAATGCGTTGTAAACGAAAAATAAAAAAGAAATAAATTAAAAATCAAATCAAAATATAAGCGATTTAAGTTATCAAGTTCTAAGGGTAGCCTACACTTTATGAAGATGTATCTGGCAAGAAACTCCATGAATGCTTTTTTAAAACATAGACACAAAAAATATAGAACAACTTTTGGAGTTATGTGAGAACTGTCGACAAAACTTCTCATGATGTCGCACATGACGCTTAGCACTTTGCCTGTGACGAAAACCATCGTCAAAATATACCTGTGTGTGTATGTGCATCCTGTTGATTTCCTTGATTAGTTCATCTATTAAGGCACCATAGTAAAGGCGATAAGCATCCTCCCTGTGTGAATCCTCTGCTTGTCTCTACCTTTAAGGTCACGCCTGCCACCTCTGCATGGATTAGTCGGTGTCTCAGCATTTTTTCACCAATTCTGATATCTTTGTCAATTCCTTCGCGGTTGAGGGTGACGGTCTTCGTCCACCACAGTTGCCCTTTGCCCGGTTTGATCATCCTTAGAGGACATGCCTTGTGGTATGCTTCCCTCAGGGTTTCGTCCAGCCTGTTCCATTTCGCTGGTGATTCTTAATAGGGTTTTCTGACTAGAGCTCCAGTTTTCCTTCACATGACTTTCGAACTTTCCAGCCAGTTTACCTCGCGTTCCTCATTGTTATCATTTCAATCCTGCTCTTCAAACTGAAAGTAATTTTCCTATGGTCTGACATAGAGTCACTTTCGTCCATTTTCCAGACACTAATGCGTCGGCTTATTCTATCGGTTGCAATAGTAATATCCAACATCTCTTGCCTCGTACGTGTAACAAAATTGGGTGTGTTTCCCATATTTATTATTCCTAAGTCTGAGGCGCTCATAAAATCCATTTTTGTTGCAGTCTATTCTGCCCCTGGCAACATGATGTGCGTTGGCGTCACAGCCTACAAAAATAGGAGTGAACTCACCTTAGTATTTTCGACCAGTTCCCGAAGTTCTTGTGTTGGCGGCTCGAAATCTAGATCGCTTGGTAGATACGCTGAGATTATGAGAATATTTTCCTTCTCTTTTCTGTAATATTCTGCCTTCATTAGTCCTAACATTCTTCAAAAAAAGAAAAGTTGTGTAGACAACCTAACTCCTAAACGACTAAGAGCCATGACTGCCTGCATAAATCGCAAGCCTCTTGTAACGTTGATTGTTGTTACTGCGTTTCATCGATGCGCGCCCGGCTGTAGCTGTGGGACCGGTTTTCGACACGACCCGTTCCGCGCGCGGCTTACTCGCCCGGACAGAACTCGCTCACCGATCCTCGGTACGCGCGCACGCAACAAATCTTTCTCTAAAATTGTAATCAGCTATAAAATACAGTCTACCTTTATATACTAGAAGTTACATTAGCCAGGATTCCCAGCAACTACACTGGAGCTTGGCATTCAAACAATTGTCGATATCTGGAACAGGTGAAAAGTGCTACATACCTCGGTTTAGTGATAGATGATAGGTTTAGATGATAGGTAATCTTTATTTTTTAACTATGGTTTGATCATAAAGTGAACATGTCACGTCATAGGGGCTGATACACTATTTATATGCTACATATCCACTTATCTACGCTTAATACATAAGTTTACTAAATTATATATTTTTGCAGACAAGCTTAAAGGGTTACCAAGAATATTCACCTAGTTTATGTACATCAATATTATGTTCATAATAAATACTAACTCTCTCAGCATCGTTCCGGACACTTTCCACTAAAACATGATACACGTCTTCTGGGATATTGCACTCATCAGAGTTTTCTGATGGGACTTTGCCCATCATCGCAGCAAACTTATTCATTGGCATGTGTCCTGATCTCAGTCTGAAACTAGTTACTAATTCTTGTCTACCCATATCGGCACCGGCGAACCACTGTCCCAAACGTACAGTCGGCTGAATAGTTTTGAACCAAATAGCTTTCTCACGTGGATGTGGCGTTACGGGGATGTGGCGCATCATATTAATATATGCACATCACATTCTCCTTTATATTGAAACCTACTTATTATTACATGGATTAATGTGGCGTAACCAGGTGGCGCTGGCTAGTAAACACAGCTTCGTATATTACTTCTATAATAATAGGTTTTAAAAATAGTTAAATTGATAATTAGAATGTGTGATGTAAATGAAAGTGTTAATATGTTGATAAATGTACTGTGACAACGTTTGTGTTAGAACAAACTCACTATTTTTGAAAATACGAAGAAATTAAATTATACAATCATTGACCATTGATACTCGTATTAAGTAAAAACCTGGATTAAACAATATCTTTGTGCAAATATCGGATTTCTAGCAGTAAACAGTTGTTGTACAACATTAAAGGGAAATGGCAACAGTTTTGGATAACATAACTTACCGGAAACGTCATAGAACAATGTCACTGAGTAATCTAAGCGGAGATATAAGTAACTCTTTGTTTGACAACACAGTGATGAGCATACCTGATGATCTAAATGACAGTAGCGAAAAAATCAGAAGTTTTACAGAACAGATTAATACATTAGGGGATGAAGAGTAGAAGCGTGCACGTCGCCATCCCTGCCAGCTACGGCTGCAATTCTACTCCAACACGAGCACCGCAAGGGCGAACAATGTTAGGGCTTGCCCCCGAGGCGACGCGCACCAGTTCGTCCCCGCTGGTGCGAAAAGTGTGTGAAAAGGGGACTGCCACCCTACACGCGCGGCCCGACACGGTGGGAAGTGGAGGATGGAGTGCAGGGTAGCTGCGTGGAATGTTAGGGGAGGAATGGCAGATAAGATGAATGAGTTGATGGATGTTATGAATGAGAGAAGTTAGATGAAGTGTGCTTGACAGAGACCAAGCACAAGGGCAGCGAAGTCTTGGAGCTCCCGGGTGAGGTGCTCACGCTATGGTCTGGAGTACCAGAGTGCGAGCATGGCAGTCGGGGGATTGGAATTTTGTTGTCCTCGCGATTGGCTTCCGGTATGTATGAGTAGAAACTGGTAGGTCCTAGAATCCTCTGGATCCGTCTAAAACTTGGTTTGACGAAGACTGTCCTGGTAGCTGCTTACGCGCCAGTATCATCGTCGAACGCGAGTGAGCTAGAGGACTTCTGGGAGAGTATGAGAGAAGCTCTAAATGTGATAGAAGGAAATGAAAGACTTATAGTATGTGGAGACTTGAATGGATGGGTGGGTACCGCTCGCGATGGTTTTGAGTCGGTACTCGGGTAGTATGGGGATAAAAGGGTGAACGACGCTGGCAAGCTTATACTGGCATTTTGTAAGGAAAAGGATTTGATTGTAGCGAACACAATGTTCAATCACAAACAAATTCATATGTATATGAGGAGATGTAAGTCAAAGAGAAGCATGATAGATCTATTCCTAATGGATAGTCGGCTCCGTAAACAGGTGATGGACACAAGGTTTTATCGAGGCGCTGAGCTAGGATCAGACCATACCTAGTAATAACTAGGATTAGGGGTCTGTTCGCGGGTTGGCGTCATCGTACCGAGTGTCCTGAATCTGGGCCGACTTATAGCATCAAAAGCTGGAAGCTGCATGATGCATCCATTATGGATAAATATAAAGAAAGGGTAGCCGAAAAGCTTGGCGACGTCAATGTTAGTAGTGAGAATGTGGAAAGTGTATGGCAGAACCTTAGGTATAGTATGCGTAGTAGCGTCAAACAGGGTTGTGTCATGTCCGCCTGGCTGCTTATAGTGTATCTGGACAGTTGCCTACAGAAGTTGAAAGATTGTGATATGGGTGTGAAATTGGGTGACTTTTCAGTAAACTGTCTGCTGTACGCTGATGCTGCGGTGCTCATGGCCTCATCAGAAGCCGACCTTCAGGCATTAGTCACTAATATGAAAGAGGAGTGTGAAAGTAATGGTCTTCGCTTGAATGCAAGTAAGACTAAGGTTCTAGTATTTGAAACATATGATGTAAGAACTAAATGCGAGATTAAGGTAAACCAGGAATGTCTAGAGCAAGTGAATGAAATTGTGTATTTAGGGAGTATGTTTAGCGCGGATGGAAGATGTGATTCGGATGTAGAACGGCGAGTAGCTGCCGGAAACAGAGTTAACGGTGCTTTGTCCCAATTAGTAAAGCGACAAAGCATCGTAAAAGAAGCACGACTGGCGATTCCGAACGCAGTGCTAGTGCCAACTTTGCTTTACGGTAGCGAAACCTGGGTATGTCAGCAGATGCATGAAAGTAAATTGAATGCTGTGGAAATGCGATCACTTCGAAAATTGCGCGGCGTTACTTTGGCCGACCGAATACGTAACGAAGTGATACGTAATATGGCAGGTTTGAATGAAAGTGTCAGCGTTAGGCTGGAAAAGGGCGTGCTCCGTTGGTTTGGACACGTCCAACGAATGAGTGAGGAACGATTAACGAAGAATATATATAGTGCGAAAGCAGAGGGTAGAAGAAGTCAGGATAGGCCGAGACTTACATATGAAGACCACGTGAGCAGTTTGCTAAAAAACGGAAAGGTCAAAAGTACTCGGATAGACGTGCGTGTATGAAGCGATTGATGAATCTTGAAGAAGCGAAAGAAGTATGCATGGATCGCTAAGCCTGGCGATCTGTCCTCTCTGACTACCCCGTCAGGGATACAGCGTGAAGATAGTCAAGTTAAGCTAAGTTAAGATTAATACATTAAATATGCAATTATTAAGGGCGCATCAGGAGATAGACAACTTAAAACACAGAAAATAACGAAAATAAAGAAGGTCAGAGCCAAGGTTCGTGAACTGAAGGATAAGTGGTGGAAAGACAAAGCTGCTGAACTTGAGCTCTACGCAGATACTCACCAATCTGGAAAAATCTTTGAGGGAATCAAAGATATTTTCGGCCCACTAGTTAGAAAAACAGCCTCAGTGTGTTTTACAGATGGACAGCACCGAGTGGTCGAAAAAAATGCTGTATTTAAACGATGGGCAGAACACTTTCATGATGTACTAAACCCCGATGCGCTCAGTGTTGATCTGTCATATATAATAAGCTCTACTGCGGAATTGCCAGTTTCCGAGCATCTTGATTTGCCACCTACCTTCGAAGAGTTTATGAAAGCAGTGAAGCGTCTCTGAAACTCAAAGACGTCAGGAATGGACCAACTTCCTGCCGAGGTATACAAATACTGCGGTGAACACATGCGACACAAGTTGTACCTAATTCACCTAATTGCTTTGAAGGTGTGGGAAAGTGAAAACGTTCCACGGGCCTGGAAGGATGCGGTAATCTGCAAGCTGTACAAAGGAAAAGGGGATGTCTCTGATTGCTGTTCGTATCGAGGAATATCACTTCTCTAAAATATATATATATACTTCGGTAAAATAGTCGCACATGTCCTCAATACCCGCATGAGCGAAGTAGCTGAGCAGCATCTCCCCGAGAGTCAGTGTGACTTCCGTCCTGGTCGGGGCACTGTTGACGCCATTGCCGTCGTAAGGCAACTCCAGGAGAAAAGTCTTGAACAGCAAAGGCCTCTCTACATGTGCTTTGTCGACTTAGAGAAAGCTTTTGATAGAGTTCCACGTGAGGCTCTTTGGATCATTCTCCATAAATCGGGATACCCAAAGAAGTTCGTCAACCTTATTTGTCAATTCCATGTTGGCACGAAAGCGCAGGTTCGGCATGAAAACGAGCTTCCTGAGGAGATTTCAATCACTAGTGGAGTAAAACAGGGCTGTGTATTGGCACCCACACTCTTTGCCATATACTTTGCGCACGTCATGAGGGACGCGCTGAGGCGTTGCAACAACAAATGTTAGAACTGATAGGGGGGTTTTTGACATTACACGGTTTAGAGCGAAATCCAAAATTAAAAGGATGTCTATCTTGGAGATACTTTATGCTGACGACGTATGCCTTATGCCTGACACTATGGCCCATCTTCAGTTATGTTGATTTATTTATTTATTATTGATGCACTACATGAATCATGTCATCTCTTTGGTCTAGTTATAAGTGCTTCTAAGACTCAAATTCTCAAGCAGCCACCAAGAGGCAGTGACGCTGATCCATCGACGCTGAATTTAGACGGAAAGCAGCTAAAAGAGGTCTCGACCTTCAAATATCTCGGGAGCAATGTCCGTCGTGACAACACCTTAGCCTCGGAGATACCATCTCGCATTGCAAACGCTGCTGCCAACTTTGGTCGACTCACGGATCGCGTCTGGAAGTCCCATGACCTCAAGCTGGAGACGAAAATTAGCGTTTATAAGGTGTTAATAATTCCGGTCCTATTGTATGGTGCAGAGACATGGTGTCTTTACAAACCGGACATACAATCTTGACTCCTTCCACATAGGATGTGTTTGATCTATTCTGAAGATCATGTGGTAGGACCATATATCCAATTCAGAGGTTCTGCGTCGTTCCGAGTTCCATGAACGGCATGGAGGCACTACTCATGCAGAGACAACTGAGGTGGTGCGGGCATGTTTTTCGTATGGGGGACTGCCGTTTGCCTAAAGCTTTCTTTTACTCAGAGCTGACGGAGGGTGGGTGGAAGCACGGCGGTCAGCATTTACGATATAGGAATGTATTAAAAAGACACCTGAATGCCTGTGATATTGATCCTCATCGTTGGGAGGAGCTTGCTTCCAAAAAGTCCTCTTGGCGATCTACAATCTACAACCAGATTAAGGCGCCGGCAACATAAAGAGAGACCAAAGCCCTCCTACGCTTATACATATAATACCCAGGGTCATCTGTATTGTCACTCATGTGACAGGGTGTTCAAAACAAAATTTGGTCTGGCAAGTCATATCAGGGCTCATAATCGGAAGAACATATAGCCTATATAACTATATAGGGGGTCGCCGTCGTCGAAATCGATGAGGAGGACTATATCACGGAACATTTTATACGTTTCGGCTACGAAACCCAATTGTACATACCTAACTATAGTTTAGCCACATTTTACAGTAGGTACGCTATACAGAGAGGAGGTTCTTGCATTTTGGTTAGAAATGGACATTCTTGGAAAGACTTACCTGAAATTAAATTAATATCAGTTGCTAAAGCATTTGAATGTTGTGCAATAGAATTAATAGAATATAAAATAAAAGTAATTTGTTAATACAGAATGCCCCTAAGAAAAAACCTATTGACATTTTTCAGTAAACTTGAAAATTTATTAATATATTTAAAAAAAAATAAGAACTTTAATATCGTTTTGGCTGGTGATCTTAATATAAATGTTTTAAAAAATAGTAATGAAACGCGAGAACTTAAACATCTACTACGAAATTTTAACTTATCCTTAGCTATAGAACAACCGACTAGAATGCAGCAAAAAAACCTACTTAGATAATGTTGCCCATAATTTCCACAGAGCATGTACAGCTGATGTTATAGAGCTAACTATGTCTGACCCTACTGCACAAATATTGGCGTAGACCACAGAGAGCCTAATCTATTGAAAATATGCAAAAATTGAGATAATGTCTGGGGATTTTAACCTTTTCTGAAATTTATCAGACGGACAATTAGAATATAGCATTTAATGAATTCATAGAACTGTTTCGATTATTTTATGATCTATGCTTTCCGACTGTATACAAGACAATTAGAAAAACTAAAAAACCTTTTTGAATATCGCGTGGTATTAAAATATGTGGTTTAAAAAAAAGGGAGCTATTGTGGAAAGCTAGAAGGAGACCTACAATCAAAAATAAATTAAAATTCAAAAAATACACAAAACTATTTAAAAAATAATAACTTTGACAAAGAAATCTCAAAATAATTATAATATAAAGAATTCGAACAATACAAATAGAACGACATGGCAGATAATTAATAATAATGATAATTTCAATTTACCGAATGAATCTGTCAATACGATTCAATGAGATAATACAGTTATTGAAGACCCAACTACAATAGCAAACATACCTATTTAATGACTACTTTATAGATTAATTGAAGCGCTCGTGGCCCCGCGGTCTCAGTGTTCTATAAACGATCACTGAGTAGTAGTACGGATGGGTGACCACTTTGTGGCATTTACATTTGCGAGCGTTTCCGTGCTTCGGAAGGCACGTTAAGCCGTTGGTCCAGGTTGGCAGTAAAATTGCAGTCGTTAAGCCTGGTTGAAGGCCTTATGGGCGGCTTGATAAATTTCAACAGCAGGTAGCCACAACCTGCGTCTGTCCATTTCAACACGGCAATGGGCTCACCACCTGGCACAGGAATCCACACGGTGAAAAGTGGGCATATAATATGCCTCTGCCATCCCTTCGGGGATAAGGCGTGATGATTAAAAAATTAATCTTGACAAGACTCAAATTATGCACTTTAGACAAAGAACGACTGCACATACTGACATACACGTAAAATATCACAATAAGGAAGTTTTAGAAACAGAAATAACGAAGTTTTTTGGTTTGACAATTGATAGGCAACTAAATTGGAAGGCTCATATAGAAATCCTAGCAAAAAGAATTAATAGCTCTTCCTATGCCCTTTACAAGCTTGCTCCAGTAGTTAGCACTGAAACACTACTGACTGCCTATCATGGTATAGTTGCATCTGTACTAAGATATGGCATTATTTTTTGGGGAAATTCTACGAATAAGTCCCAGAAGCGATGCATAAGAGCCATGTTCAAACTTAATCTAATAGACAGCTGCAAGCCACACCTTATTAGACATAAGATACTTACGCTTCCCTCTATATATATTTTTGAAGTGGCTTTATTTGTGAAAACTAACCTTCACTTATTTCCTTGTCAGACATCTCGACTCGTAGTAGACGTAGAGATAAATTATGCAATCTAGTCTAGCACAACACTTTTGTGGAAAAGTGTATTCTGCCTTGCACCAAAGATATATAACAAATTTCCTGATCAATATAAAATGTTAAGCCTACACCTATTTATAAAACGGATTAAGGATTTATTAATTGCTAGGTGTTATTACTCAATCTCGGATTTTCTTGCTGACACTCTTTAATAGTTAACAAATGCACAACAACCATACGAGTATGTTATATCCTGTGCCTATGACATCTTATTATTATGTATAATTGACAGTGCCTTATCATTTATATTTCCTTGACATTTAAAATTATTATTATTTAATTAAACAAACAAACAAAGCGACTGATGAATCTTGAAGAAGCGAAAGAAGTATGCATGGATCGCGAAGCCTAGCGATCTGTCCTCTCTGACTACCCCGTCAGGGATACAGCGTGAAGATAATTAGTTAGTTAGTTTTTTATTATTTAATTAATCTGATTATTTTATTATTTGTATCTGATTGTTTGATTCTTAATTTATTGTAATTGTTTAGACCATGACGAAATTTATGTGATTAACAGATGCATGAAAATTTTATTATTTTTAAATTTTGCACACCTTCCATGTACGGTGAAACATGTTTGACCTACCATATTGTAATTTACCATCTTATTTACTATGTTTCTGGCAAATAAATGATTCTGATTCTAGTTGTGTTAATTTCTTCACGATTAGTAATATAATTTGAACATTTGTATTAAATATGAAAAATGAGAACGATTTGTCCTACATAAACCTATTGTTGGTTTTTAGGATAAATTAATTAGTATTGTACAATGTAAATATTTATATAGAAACCTAAAATTTGGTGAATGTTTACATTAAGTATTTGGATAAGCAATAACAACGCGATTTCATGGAAACAGGAACTACGCGGTTGTAGCCACATACAGTCTAAACTATCATACATAGGTACATACCTGAAATATTGTGAAAGTATTTATTAGGTGCATAACTTGAATCATCACTAAGAAAGGAATACCCGGTATTCTCACGGGAACGGGAACTACGTGGGTAAAACTATACGCAACCTAAAATTTGGTGAAAGTATTCTTTATGTACCTATATTAGACAAGCACCAAGAAAGAATTCCTGGTATTCCCACGGGAATATAATCTTACTAATATTATAAATGTGAAAGTTTGTAAAGATCTCCATATTTTTATTATTCAAACTTATTTGGACGTGTGTTATATTATCACTTGGGTGCAAGGGTTCCCACCAAGATCTATGGGGGCCCAAGCGGCCTCACCTGCAAGTGGCCCAACTGCTGACCAACAGACGTGGACGTGGTGGTATGACTCCCGTGTGGGTGCCAGGTGGTACAATGTGTTGGTCCGGGGGGTACCCCCGTGCAGCTGTGTCAGGCCCCCCAATTAACCCAGTTCCGATTGGGTTGCGTTAGGGGCTCAGAAGCTGCACAGCCGGGCCTGGGGCAGCGCTTGATGCAGCAGGCGAGGGACCTTAGTGGAGTCTAGTGTGGGTGATGTGTGTCGATCCGCCGGCCAGGGAGACCTGTAGAAACGGTGGTGCCACTGGTCGCCCGCGGCATAGTACAGAGGCCCAACTGAGACTAACCACCTCAGGAGGCTGCCCCACCAGGTGGCGCATAATCCCGATGTGGATCGTCGTGCCGGATGGTGACCGGCGCAGGGTCCGGCGACCACATTCGGGGGGGGGGGGGGGGGGGGTACGGGGGCCTTTCAAAGCTAGCGTCCCATGCATACTAGAGTTCCCATACATAGTCAAAGCTAGCGTCTGCGCCTTGTCACTCACTGCTGCAGGAAATGTTGCAACAACTACAAGCATTCCTTCAAAAAAAAAAATGACAGCGCAAAGAAAAAGAAATAGGATCACAGTGGCCGCCCAAACCTGCTTTCGAGGTGGAGTTCACTAACATCCGTGGACTCCACTCAAACCTCTATGCCGTCCAGCACCACCTTGAGACGGCACGGCCAGCTGTGTTGTTCCTCACGGAGACACAAATACGCCGCCCTGACGACTCGTCTTACCTGTGTTACCCCGGCTATATCATCGAGGAGCAATTTCGAGATAAAGCAGGGGCGTGCGTGTTCGTTAGGGCGGATGTTTGCTGTCGCCGGTTGCGATGCCTCGAGAACTCCTCCTACTCTGTCCTTTGGTTGCACGTGGATCATGGCTCCATGAGCCAGATCTACGGGTGCGTATACCGTTCCCACACAGGGGAAGCGGAGACAACTAGGCTGTTTCAATACCTCAGCGAGGGGGCCGATGACGCGCAGGTGCGGTTCCCGAACGCCGAGTTGCTGTTTCTGGGGGACTTCAACGCTCACCACACTGAGTGGCTGGGGTCCCTCAAGACCGATCATGCGGGACGTGCCGCCCATGCATTCGCTCTCTCCCACGGTCTGACCCAGATAGTACGCGGGATCACGCGGATACCAGACAGGTCAGATCACGCGCCCGCTTTGCTGGACCTACTGCTGACGAGTCTGGTAGTCATTTGGATTATTCTAACTATAGGCCAATAGCAATAATCTCTATTATTGATAAGGTAATTGAGAAAATTATTGTTTGTCAAATAAATAGTTTTTTAGAACGTCATAATATACTGTCAGAATCACAGCACGGTTTCCGTAAGGGGCGTAGTACTGCTACTACTCTAGCGGGGTTTTCTGATTTTTTTGAATGAAAGTTTAGACGCTGGTAAACAACTGATAGTAGTATACATTGATTATAAAAAAGCGTTTGATACCCTGGATCATTCTATATTGTTACAGGCCATGGATGAATGTGGTATCCGCGGTCCTACGAATAGATGGTTAGAAAATTATCTGACTAATAGGAAAAATCGCACCGTTATTTGTGGAGCGGCTGGTGATGAAATGGAAATGAACTTAGGGGTGCCGACTGGATCTGTGATTGGGCCAGTTGGGTATGTGATGCACGTTAACAGTGTGTCAAATGTTGTAAACCGATGTCGGGTGTATATGTATGCGGATGACATGTGCCTAGTTTATGCTTCTAAAGAAATATCTGAGATTCAAACATATGTACAAGAGGATTTCGATAATATTACCAAGTGGGCGCATGATAATGGCATAGTATTAAACTGTGCAATAACCAAATGTATGCATATACGCTCGCCATATGATAGACGGGCTAAATCAATTAACAGGGAAAGCCTTGCTGTAATAGGACACACATACAAATGTTTGCACAATACCAAAAGCAATTGTACTTGTAATAACTTAGAATATGTTGTAACATTTAGATATCTCGGTTTAAATATTGATATAAACTTTAATTGGAAGTCACATGTTGTTGATATTTGCAATAGACTGAGATCAGTATTAGGAAAGTTCTACCAATTAAAGAGAAATAAAAAAAAATAAAAATATCTTTATTTTGCATAGACCATTTCAACGGCGCTTACAAAATGTCATACACTAAAACAAAAGAAAAAATAATATATTTAAAGTGACCACCGGTTCGGAACGCGGCCCACCTGAGAAGAACCGGCAAGAAACTTAGAAAGGCTTTTTTTGGATGGCCTATTTACAATTTAATATTTTAACCATGTATTTTATGACTATAATATTTTATTTGCCAGCATATCATTTCCAGGCATCCCTGTCCTGTAAATAGTCTTTAATAGAGTAATAACCTTTTTCACAAAGCTTTCTTTTATTATACTTTTTAAATTTATTTAATGGTAAATTTCTTAGGTCACAGGGAAGCTTGTTGTAAAAGCGTATACAGTTACCCTGGAAAGAATCGCCAATCTTATGCAGCCGACTGTGGTGAACTGAAAGATTGTTTTTATGTCTAGTATTTATATTATGTATATCACAGAGTTAAGATAGATTTTTCTGAACATACATAAGATTGGCAAAAATGTATTGTGATGTTTAGAATATTTATTTCTTTGAATTTTTCGGAGGGAGACCCTGGGGCCCAAATTATAAATTGCGCGTACAGCCCGCTTTTTAAGGACAAAAATGTTATTTACATCTGCAGCACTCCCCCAAATGAGAATACCGTAAGACATAATACTATGAAAATAGCTGAAGTAAACCATTCTAGCCGTATCCACATCTGTAAGAGTCCTGATCTTTTTTACAGCGTATGCAGCCGAACTTAACCTAGATGCCGTCTTTTCTATGTGTAGGCCCCACTGCAAATTGGCATCAATAGTTATACCAAGGAACTCAGTTGATTCCACAAACTAACACTTGTCCATTCAGTTGAACATTGGCCGTAACTTGATTTACATTTGGTAGAGTAAATTTAATACATTTAGTTTTGTTTTCATTTAGGCAAAGATTATTTGAGCTGAACCAATGAACTACTCTCGTGATTGCATTGTTTACATCGTCATAGTTATCTAATTGTCTTCTAATTTTAAAAATCAAAGATGTATAAACGAAACAATCCTATTCCTGTCCCCTACATAAAATGGTAAATCATTAATATAAATGAGGAACAAGAATGGCCCAAGTATCGAGCCTTGTGGCACACCCATTGTAACCATGGATCCTACAGAACGTGTACCATTAATATCGACCCTTTGTATTCCATTGTTTAAATATGAAGACAGAAGGTCGAGAGCTTTGCCTCTTATTCCATAGTGATGTAATTTTTTGCACCGCGTTTTATGTTGAACGCAATCAAAAGCCTTGGATAGATCGCAGAATATACCTAATGCATCTTGTTTGTCTTCCCAGGCTTCATGAATACATTTTAATAACTCAACACCAGCATCGGAAGTTGAGCGCCCTTTCGTAAAACCAAACTGTTTCGTATAAAATATTTTATGGACATTAAAATGGGATAGCATTTGATTCAAGATATTTTTTTCAAATACTTTGCTTAAAGTTGGCAGCATTGACACTGGTCGGAAATTAGACGGGTCTGTAGCGCTGCCAGCCTTGAATAAGGGTATGACTTTGCTGTGTTTCATTAAATCAGGAAATATACTGCTAGACACACAGTCATTAAACACAGTTGCTAGATGGGGCGCAATGACCTCAATTATACATGATGCAGTTTTGACTGATAATCCCCAAAGGTCCGCGGTTTTCTTAATTTCAATAAATTTAAAAGTTTTTATAATATTCTGAGCGCAAATACCTGTGAATACAAATGCATCCCGGCAATAAGTAACAGATTCTTCTAATAAATGTCCAGAGGAACTGGAAGACGCTTGGAGAGATTTAGTCGTCAAAATAGGTACAGTTTTGAAGAAATGTTCAAACTCCGTCGCCACTTTCAGGTCCCCTGTAACATGGCAACCATTTACGTTTAAGTGGAAATTCCTTTCTGTTACCATAGATCTACTGCATTCTGAGTTAATGATATTCCAAGTCATTTTTATTTTATTAACAGAATTAGAAATTTTATTTTTAATGAAGTTTGACTTTGCAAGATATCATGTTTGTTTAAATATCTTAGAATAATTTTTAACATATTCCTGATAGGTTTGGTTAAAATTATATGATTTTTTTCTATATTTGTTTCTACTTTTAAAGATACCTGGTGTAGCCCAGTCACTAAAAACAGGACGACCACCAATCTGTAGAGTTTTTGAGGTAAAATTTTTGCCAAACTCATCATTAAGCAAATTAAATAAGTGTTTATATGACTGGTCTACACAAGTGAAGTCAGGTAGATATGGCAATCTCTTTACTATATTTTCTTTAAAAATATTCAAACGACTTTGGTTAATTGGTACATATTTAAATTGTTTTTTGCAAACTTTATTAATAGTTTTAGGAAACTTTATCCATTGGCCATGATGATCTGACTCTACAGGATCCACAATACCTTTATTTATAGGTTTAATATCAGTAAAAATATTATCAATACATTTTGCACTGGTGGCTGTAATACGAGTAGGTTCTAAGAATGTACTATGCAGATTAAAGGATTTAAATATTTTTTTCATTTTATTTCTCTCTGATGGAGTTAATGATGTGTCTAGTATATCAACATTAAAATCTCCACATACTATTATAGATTTCTTAGAACATTGGCATTTGAACAGTGCTTCTTCAAGCTTTTCTTCAAATTTAATGTAAGGAGCATCAGGG
Source organism: Thumatha senex (assembly GCA_948477245.1). Classification (NCBI taxonomy): domain Eukaryota; kingdom Metazoa; phylum Arthropoda; class Insecta; order Lepidoptera; family Erebidae; genus Thumatha; species Thumatha senex. The sequence continues at coordinate 173,990 of OX419725.1, forward strand.
GGTAGTATACACTTAACAAGATGAAATGCTCAAACTCAATACTGGCTATCTCAATAACTCGCTCAATGGATCGCTACTAAATCCTTACGTTCTTTAACTTTTAAGTTTTTATTAATTAATATTAAAGAGCCTCCACGTTTAGAATGTTTTCTATTGAACGAGCTAGCAACCTGGTGATTTATGAAGTTCAACAATGTGATTTCATGATCTTTTAACCAGTGCTCTGTAGCACAAAAAATATTAATATAATTTGCATTAATGTATAGCTCCAACTCTAAATCTTTACCATTTTTTAAACCTCTAACATTATGGTGCACCAGGTTTATAAAAACAATATTTTTATTAAGATTATTCTCAGGGGCCAAAGTCAACTGGCCAGATTTATTATCTGTTGTCCTATAAACTAGTTTTTTGGAATTACATTTTCCAAATGTGAAGTGTCAAAATTATCCTGCTCAATAAAAGCAGTTGTACTTGCCAATAATTTGGCTTGAAAAATTAAAAATTAGATAGCAACAGAGCTACCTTTAGTTGTAAAGTTTTTGATAGAAAATATCTATCTAATGTCAACACTATTATTATTGAAAATAATATTCCAATCTAACAATTCCATTTTTTTGGAATATGATACCATGGTATGTAGTTTCATATTTAATTTGTATCTTAAGTTGTTTTTCTTGTGGCTCACAATTTTTACCTATTTCATCGCAATGCACTATGATTTTTCCATTCTTTTTTATTTGCAACTTTTCTATTACAGATACCTCGCAGGTACTGCTTGAACTTAATATACTAGTATCCACACTGCACACAGTTTTAACTGGTGATGAAGTGAGTTTATCACCAGATGTTATTGAATGTGTAAATGATATATTACTATACATTGTACCACCGCACATTTTTTCATTTAGGATTAAAGAACTTTTTTGCTCACCAATTCCATCACTGCATATATTTTTTTTACAATTCAACGGTGAGGAGGGAACATGGCCAGCGGATATTAAATGGTCATTTTGACAATGACATGAATTTACTAATTTACCTATAGTTAACACCTGTTCCCTACTCTGTTTCTCTGCCGTTTCATATTTATATGTAATTGCTTTTAAAGAGTCTTGAAGCCGGTCAATCTGATACTGAAGAGCCCGTGTATCAGTTTTGTACTGTAGAGCGACAGTGTCCAGTTCTAACATAAACATATTAACCTGGTCAATCAGTTGCAATCTCTGTCTATTAAGTGACATACTATTTATAAAAAACTTATATTTATGTATCATTTTTTTAGATTTAGTAATAAACTTAATAACTTTTAAATATTTCTTTAACTTATTTTTACTACATTTTATAATTTTCAACGACTTAGAACATCCCCCGGATTCATCATCAGAGGTGAGGTCTATGATAATGGAGGGGTGAGCTTTAGTAGTATCTATGCTTGTAGCCATCAGTTCATCGAACAAACTCTGATTAGATTGAACCACATTGCTCTGTTTCTCAGCTTCAAGTTGTGATATTTTGATCTCTGATCGTTGTAGCTCCTCCTTAAGTACAGCAATTTGGTTCAGAGCTTGTTCGTAATGATCCCTACAAGAGTCGAAACTGTCAACTATAAGTTGTAACCTACTCCGATCCTGTAAGGTATCAGTATACAGTGAATGCAACTGTGCCAGTTCTTTCTTGAGCTGTCCGTTCTTACTTAAAATACCAAGCAGTTCTAATTAATTTTCGTCTCTTTCCTTGTTAAGTTTATCGCATTTCTCCCTCATAATTTTTAACTCTTTCAACGTTAATTGGAGCCTTGTCTCTTGCTGATTAGCCAAGGCCTTACGCGTCATTATCATATTAACAGTATTCGACATTTTTGATTATAATTACGTACTACAGAATCAGTGATTATTAGCAAAAAAGAGTAAGAAAGGCGAAACAAAAACAAGGTTATGTTCTATTCATAGAAAGTTACAAAATCAATCTATTAGTGGACATGTGAGAATGTAAAAGTATATTATATAAATATATATAAATAAACACACAAACCTTGATTTAAACAACTATAACTTTCAAAAATCTTGCCAAATCCAAATACTTATTTTAAATATTGAAATTTTTTTTCTGATGAATAACTGTCACTGCACCGGTACAATTTTAAAGTTTATATTTATCTACTTTTATCACAAATAGTTTATGTAACACTGAATATACTATTATTTGGCAATGAGGAAATGATTTTTACTTAAAATTATAATTATTTTTGTAATATTACAATTTAAAATACGGAGCTAATTCTAATCAGCTGTTATGCCTAGGGTTGCCACAAGGAAAAAAAAACAATAATTTAAAAAAAAACGAGAGTAGAGTATTAAACAAACACACATTATTTATTGTATACTATGCATGCACTAGCTGACTCAATAATTAGTTATGGCCTCGTTGTATATGGCAGAACTTTTAAAACACACGTAAAAACGATAAAAGATTTGCAAATTAGGTTACTCAAGTTTTTAGTAAGGAAAAAAGATAAGGAACAGTGTTGTAAAGATTATGAAAAGTTGTATCCTATTTGTAAAATTTTACCACCGGATAAAAAGGTACAATATTTGATTGGAATAGAACACTACTATAAAGATGAACATAAGGAATTTGTTAATAACAAATATAATACAAGAAATGTTACACAGAATAGATTAGTACAGCCACGGGTAAATAATTATTATGGTGAAAGATTGTCAAAATATTTAGTTCCAAAAGTATTCAATGAAATTGTATTATTAAGGCAATGTCCTAAGGTCAGTATAGGTGTGTTGAAATCAAACTTAAGAAACTTATTTCTTGATGACTATTAGTAATTTAATAAATTATTTTATATACGACATAGTATAACGTTGCTAGGTTACCTATTTAAATGTAGCTTTGTAATTAAAAGTTTTAAACAAGAGCGCCTCTCGCCATCAAACATTACAGTTTGGCGAGAAAATATAATACAAATATATTTATGTATGCTTCATTATACATAAAAAATAAAAAGAAAAAGATTCGCCTAGACCGGCACAGTGGTGACGGTGGGCGCTCCATTGGGCACCTCCGACCACTGTGCTGTGCAGACTCGCATGCTGGCATCATCTCCTGGACGTGCAGTAGAGGTAACGCGGCGATTATGGCATTACTCGTCGGCAGATTGGGATGGTCTTCGCGAGTACTTTGCGTCCATCCCATTGAGACAGCGCTGCTTTGCAAGCAAAGCTGCTTCGGATAGTGCCTCCGCGATTGCTGGCGAGATCAGTTTAGGAATGGAATATTACATCCCATATACTGATGTCGCCAGCATCCGCAAAACCCCGCACTGGTTCGGGCGTGAGTGCGCCGAGGCTGTTCAACAAAAGCAGATGGCGTATCGCACCTGGGTCAGGGCTCGGGCGGTGCGCGACCTGAAAGTAGACCGCATCAAAACAGCGTACAACAGGTCCACTAGGGCCAGCAAGAGGGCCTACAGGAGAGCGGATGCCCAGCGCGTCGCGCGGCTGGGCCGGGAGCTTACGTCACATCCAACGGGCAGCCGTGGATACTGGCAACTGGCCAAAGCCGTGCAGGCCAACTTCTGCCAAACCTCGTTGCCCCCGCTGCATTACCCTAATGGGTCACTGGCTCACAAAGCTCAAGAGAAAGCCGACTTGCTTGCAAATCTCTTTGCGGCTAATTCCCGGGTCAACGACTGTGCAGCCACCCACCATTACCAATTGTGGCTACACAATGCCTGATATTGTGATCAGGCAATGTGACGTACGGGCAGTGCTACGGTCACTCGACACGCGGAAAGCGAGTGGCCCTGACAGTATTCCGGCGGTGATACTTCAAAAATGTGCAGCCGAGTTGTCTCCAGCGCTAACGTCTGTACCGTCTTTTGTATTCTTCGGGGGACGTGCCGGTGGCTTGGAATGAAGCGAACGTACAACCGATTCCCAAAAAAAGGGATCGTTCAGATCCAGCCAACTATCGCTCCATAGCCATCACCTCAGTTATTTGTAAAGTGTTCCAGCTCATTGTCAACAAGCAGCTCATGCGATACCTAGAGGATCACTCGTTGATCAATGATCGGCAATATGGCTTTAAGCCCAAACGCTCAACGGGTGATCTTCTAGCGTACGTAACACATATTTGGGGTGAGGCTATGGAAAGGCACGGTGAATCCTTGGCTATAAGTCTGGACATGCCAAAGCCTTCGATAGAGTTTGGCATGCGTCGCTTCTTTCCAAGCTATGGTATGATATGGTCTACCGCCTCAATTGTGCTGCTGGATGGCCAGCTTCTTACAAGAGCGTTGTATGCGGGTCCTCTGTGATGGCCAGGTTTCTTGCTTTTTGCGGGTTAATGCCGGGGTACCACAGGGGTCTGTATTGTCGCTAACTCTCTTTCTTCTTCATATCAATGACATGCTGTCCCTCGGGAACATTCATTGCTATGCAGATGATAGCCCGTTGCACGGGAGTTATTCTGCCCGTCCAGCAGTGGGAAGAGCCGACATTGAGGAAAAAAGACGGCAACTTGTGGCTGATGTCGACCGGGTTCTGAATCGCATTTCCGGATGGGGTTCTGAAAACCTGGTTGATTTCAATGCCCGAAAAACACAGGCGTGTGCGTTCGCAGCTAAAAAATCCCCTTTCCTACCTCTACCCTCTCTTCAGAACACTACATTACCAATGAAGGACAATCTAGACATCCTCGGCATAGACGTTCTGTAATGTATGTTTACTTACGTTAAATCTTTTGTTATTCATTCTCTCAAATTATCTGCATGGCCATTATCTGTAGCATTCCTAGGCCTTTATATTTCGAAAGTCTTTAGGCTCTCTTAATGTTTGTTTACCTTTTGTAATTTGTAATGTCAGTTAATGACAAGCCTAGGTTTTATTTTTAATTTATTACTAGAGCTGCCAGTAGGTTAGGTTGTATAGATATTAGACCTTGTTATAAATTTATATTCTTAAAATATGTTTAGAATAATATTGTTAAAATTTTGAAATGCTCTGTAAAAGAAGGGAGCCGGGGCCGTCAAATCATTCTACTTTTGGTGCTCGCCTTGTCAGGAGGTGCTGATTAATAGTGCTGAGTGAGAGGGTTGTGCCCTTTGAAATATTAACGTGATTGTCTGCAGTGGCTTGTGACGCCATAGGAGTATTAGACAAAAAAATCCGGTTAAAAGTCAAAATCAAAAATTGAATGTAATGACACTTAAAATGCGCGTTTCGTGTGGCCTAGTAAACGGTCTATCGAGGAATAGCACCCCGCATGTCCCCCGCCCCGACCGTTTGTCTACCTGGCCAGTCGAAACTCAGTCGTTGTCGGAATCGCAATTGTTCTCGGCACTCTCTTTGTGACTCTTATAATTGGTGAAAAAATGTAGTGGATTGCAACAAAAACAACAATTGGATATGGAATTAGAAGGTATGTACTGTATTATAGATGAAACTTTGTGCAGTTCTTTCCCAATATCCTCACTTACTGAGTCAATATTTGAAACATATATTTACAAGTCGATGTTTTTACTAAATTTGAGATATCGTAGTGGATTTGACCAATTGTCGCGCCTTGTCGCCTTTTCCTTTAATGTTGGCACATATTTAAGACCTTTGTTTACGTGAATATGCAATAAAAGCGTTCACAAAATTTCACCTTTTTTTTTGTAGAATTTTATAATTTTAGGTATAGAAAATCCAAAATATCCAAATTTACCATTTGTGTTTGATTTTGTTACAGATCCGTCGGAGCGGGTAAAGAAACTTACAAGATTGGAATTATATAATATAATGAAAGAGTTCAAAGGAAAAAAACTTGAAGAATAGTTCGTTTTGTTGGAAGAAAACCTTGTTCGGCTCACATCATGCCCAGTCGAAGAAAAGAGCGTGTTAAGTCGTTCTTTGAGGTTTTTCAAGACCAGCTTCAAAAATAGTGGCTCGAATCTCACAGCATAGAGGTTAGGTTCTTAGATAAGAACGCAGATTGGCTCAAAGCAACAATTGAGCTGCCTATGTGGTCTAATAAACCGGGAAGACCGCAAAAACAATTCCAAGAATTAAGTGAAAGGAGCAAGCGGCGAAGAACAAAAGATTTACGGGAGCAGGTACCTGTTGATGAATTGACCTTTGCTGCTCGTGTAAGTCACGGCACTTTCGGGAATACTGATACTTCGAAAGTTTTGAAAGTAATTACGGCCACTCCCACAAGAGCTACAAAAATACGGAAAATCATTTTATCAGCCAAGAAAGATCAAACAAGAAAGAAATACACGCCACAAGAAGCATTGGCATTGTTCGTAGAAGGTGACTTCATACGAAGACAATGGGAACTCATCCAAGGCGAAAGGAAAGATATTTACCCTTGTTACTCTCTCATTCAAAAGGCTAAAAAGGAGTGTTACCCGAAAGAAGAATCGATTAAAGTTACGGAAACAAGTTTTGAAGTGGACCTTCAAGGTCTATTGAACCATACAGCTTTGCGTCTAATTGATTACGTAAGTGATGTTGTGGAAACTTTATCGGAAAATGAAAAAGAAAATCTGACTTTGATTTCAAAATGGGGTTGTGATGGATCCCATCAGACACAGTTCAAACAAAAATTTGAGCACACACTGAATGATGATGCTAATATCTTCCTAAGTTCATTAGTGCCACTGAGGTTGATTGTTTCTATTGATGGTGAAACAAAGAAGATCGTATGGCAAAATCCTGTACCCTCGTCAGTGAGGTTTTGTCGACCTATTCGGGCCCGTTTTGTTCATGAGACGAAAGATATAACCTAAGAAGAGATATCATTCATTGAAAACCAAGTAAAATGCCTCAAACAAACAAGATATCGAACGAGGCGCTAAAATAAAACACACCTTAGCCTTGACAATGGTCGATGGTAAGGTGTGCAATACCGCGACTGATACAACCACGACAATGATGTGCTACATATGTGGCCAAACTTCGAAAGATTTTAACAGTCTTAAAAAGGTAGAAAGTAATAAAGAATCATTGAAGTTTGGGCTTTCGATTCTTCATGCCAGAATCCGGTTCTTCGAGCAATTCTTGCATTTAGCGTATAAAGCACCTCTTAAAAAGTGGCAAGCCCGATCTAAAGAGGATAAACAACTTGTGAAGGAAACCAAGGAGCGCATCCAAAAAAGTTTCAGGGAAGAAATGCTTGTCGACATTCCAAAAGTCGATGCAACGATGGAAACACATCCAGAAGATTTTTCAATGACCCAGAATCTTCTTCTAGGATTACTGGTATTAACATATCGTTAATTAAACGATTTAATACCATATTAGAAGTTTTGTCAAGTGGTTTCAATATTGACTATGAAAAATTTGATTCGTATGCCCAAACAACTGCTAAAATGTATGTAGAGTTGTATGGGTGGCATCCCATGTCACCCACAGTTCACAAAATCTTAATGCATGGAGCGGAAGTCATTCAACAAGCCATTCTGCCAATTGGACAATTATCAGAAGAGGCATCCGAGGCTAGGAATAAGCATCTACGAAAGTATCGCCTAGATTTTGCTCGAAAATTTAGTAGGATAGATTGCAATAGAGATGTATTAAATAGACTTTTGTTTACATCAGATCCCTTTATAAGTTGTAGTGCAAAAAAATCTAAGCCCTTCTCAAAGGAGGCAATGGAAATTTTGATTCCAAGTGCACAATATGACAGCTCCGAGGAGGAAAATGATGATTCTGATAGTTTGTAATTTTAACTTGTTTTTTTTTAAAGTTTTTTTTTTAAATAATAAAAGTATATAGGTACTTGAAAAATATTTCTTACCATGTTTTATTTCATAACAATGAAGAAAAAATAAATAAATCATTTTGACCGGATTTTTTAGTATAATACTCCTTAGTGGCGCCGACGGCTGGTGTCTATCAGCCCTCTGCCTGCCTTCAACCACCGCGACCTGCTTCTCCGAGGTCGGTGACGTGGAGGCCTAACTCGAGGGCCCTTCCTGTCGACGTGGAGAGTTATTATTGATGTTAGAAATCAATAATTGAATGGCTTGAAGAAAATGACTTAACAATAAATTTTAACAAAACTAAGGTTATGAATTTTAAACAGCGACCAAAACCAGGTGAAGTATTGAATATTTGTTATTCTAGTAATAGTATTGAGGAGATAGAAGTAACAAAATTTTTATGATTACACTTAGATAATAAAATAAATTGGAAGGTACACATTGTACATATTTGTAAAAAACTCCACACATTCTCTTCATTGCAAAAAATTGTCATACTGTCGACTGTTTTAACGGCTTACCATAGCTATGTTGGTTCAACCCTAAGATATCGGTTAATCTTTTGGGGTAACTCTGTTGACAGAGAGTATCCATTTAGAGCCCAAAAACGATGTATAAGATCGATATTTAGTCTACGGCAAACAGATTCATGCAGGCAATATTTTAAAGATTATAGGATTCTAACTTTGCCAAGCTTATATATCTACGAAGTAACAGTGTATGTAAGATTACATTTGAATTTGTTTGATTACCGCACCAGAGCTCGTCATAAGGACAAGTTACATATTGTACCAAGTAAGACGACATTATTGCATGACAGTATTTTTTGCATAGCACCTCGTATATCTAACAAAATTCCGAATTATATGAAAAGTCATAATAATGGTAATGTATTTAAAAACAGACTTGCTGAACTGCTAATTGATAAATGTTATTACTCAATAAGTAACTACTTGGATGATAACTCATTAAATAATGCGAGTGCTTCATGTAATTCCTAGTGTAGTTAGTTTTTATCTGACGTGATATACATTTTTATTAACCTGACATAGTACCTATTTTGATGACATACTTATGGAATGAAAACGTGCATTGATTTGTATTTTTATTAACTGTATTTTTATTGATTATTGTGTTATGTTGATTATTTTTATTTTATTTTTGTTGATTATTAGTAATTTGTTTGTTAATTTTGAATGTAGCTAATATTATGATTACAATACTTAAACATTGTATGCCTAAGCGGCTGGACATAGCTGAGCTTAATTATTGTAAAACAACCTAAGTACCTATTTTTCCACAATAAATAAATTGAATTGATTGAATTGAAAAGAAAAAAAGAATTGAATTGAATTGTGAAAAGTGTCCCAAAATTATAAAAAACAATTAATTACCCTTTGATGGCTGACGTTTAAAATTGCCTAGGTTCAAGAAATATAAAACAGATTATCCTAAATTCAAATTCATGAAATTGTAAAAGTCATGGTTATGCTTAATTTCGATGCTTCAATATGTAGTATATTTTGGTTCAGGCTACTTATACTAAAAACATTTTATGCACTTGTTTATAAACGCAATTTGATAGGTTTAATATTTTACGTTTTAATATGTTGACATAAACAAATGTTACCCACATATCAACACGTATTACATCAACAATGAACTCATAATAAATACGCAGGTTCTCATGGATCTCCGGCAGTAGTGTTTGTTGTTCGCAGGATGACAACCAAACTCGCTGTAGTATGTGTTGTTATAAACTCAGGTGGATATAACTTTTAGTTCGTAGCTATAAGCTAGGATAGCTAGCTATAAGCGCTGTTACGCTCGCCATCGGGTTACAGTTTTAAAAATTGAATTATTGTGTTTCGTAAAATATTTTTGTATGTTATGCGTTGTACTAAGAATAATTTAGTGTGATTGCTGAGCAGTATACAGTAATGCCCCTATGTATTCGTCTATTATTTAGAAAAACTATGATACATATGAAGGAGTATTGTTGCATATAATTTTGACTATTACTATTTAATATATCGTTTCAGCTTCGTTATGCTCGTGTTGGATGTATTACGAAACCTTGAAGGAGTTTAATTCAGACTTAACGAATTCTTTCATTGAGCCCAGTAAGCACGCACTATTTATTTTACAATTTCATTTTCTAACAGGGTAAATGTGATGCTGTAGCACAGCTATGGTGGTTAATCTTTTGCTTAGTTAAGGTGCAGGACTGCATGTATGTACTCGAGATAGTAACCTAAACGCAACGCAGAATAAAGTTCAGTGATGCCAAACTTACAAGCACCCCAGCTATGCGGTCACTGCACGGCGCGGCAAGCGTACCCATATACTTGAGCAAAAAAAAAATTCTCATTCAGTCCTTTCTTAAGTCTGACATAATGGAGTCATGTTAGATTTAGACTGACGACTCACAGCTCACTATGCAATATCATCCAAATAGCACGTCGTGTATACAAAATATCTATATTCAGGACATCTGCTTCAAAATTGAGTTACATGATCCCATCCAAACAAATTATACATACCTTGCAAGCTAAGAAAGCATGTAAAATAGACTACTGTTAAGTCTTTATAATATAAAAATATAAATGGTCATTTTTTAATATTTTTGACGGTAAACAGTATTGATATCATATTTTCTATATCTGGTGCCAATAAGTCAAATGATACTAGTGAGGCGTAGCGAGGTGTATTTGCACTGGGATATTTACAGCAGCTTATAAATGATATTAAATTACAAGTCAATTTGAATGACAAATCTCAGCCAACGTTGAAGTAGAACCTACTTGTATAAGTACCATCGTATAGGGAATAGCGTTGTTTTGAGGACTGTATAAACCTACATACAATGTATGTTATAAACATATTATGTTAGTTATATTTATAACCTTCATACCATCTGGAACAGCAATAGCCTTGTTTCGGAGACTGTTCAGTGGATTGTTGTTGATGATATTAATGATGTTTTAATTTCCAGAATACACACATTCACAATACAAATATGGTGATTGTGAAAGAAAAGATATTAAGTTTTATGCTCACGTACATCTCGACAGTCTACAGTTTTTAGGAAAAATCTTCGTGCGGGTGAGTGGTTAACGTACTTACAAGTATTACTTGATAATTGCCGTTTGCATAAGCGAGTGAATTCATCCAGCCAGACGGAGAGCCCATTACATTGGAGTCTAAATGTGTTTAACAAGTACGGACCTCATTCTCGCCCACCTGTGAGTGGTAAACAAGAGTGCGTCGTGAATGTCCGCGGCGGTGCGCCGGCTTCTACTCGGGGACAGTTTGATGTAGACAGGACGACGTCGACTAGCCCTCAGGCCAAGGTGCACCAAGTACCATTCATCGGCTCGTGTGCATGGATATAGCTACTGAGCTACATCCTGAAACTTTTCAGTTTAATATTGACTGTTTCTATATCTATGTCATTGCGGAATTCGATTACTTTGTTATTTTCATCGTGTAGTTAATACTGAATATATAAACAGTAAAAGAGACTAGAGCTTGTCTAGAAAATACCTAATTCTCTCCTTTGAAATTCTTAATTTAAAAGGAGAGGATGCATTTTTCTTTACGCAATACGTATAGTGCACATAGAGTTGTGTGTGACAGAGCTGTGCTACAGTGGAGACAACGCTTGCTAATGCTCAAATAAAAACACTTAACGACTGTCATTTTACTGGCGACCGGGACCAACGGCTTAACGTGCCTTCCGAAGCATGGAAACGGGCTCACCATCTGTTACGTGGGACAAAATGCATACGGTATAATGTGTGTAAATGCCACAAAGTGGTAACCCGTCCAATGAGCAACCATAGTGAAAGTTGCTTAACGCAGAAATCGTTTACAGACCACTGAGTTAGCGGGGCCACGAGCGTTAAACCAATTGAAATATTTACATAAGTTCTCAAACAGCGCCAGTCTAGCACAAATTACTCCAATATAAGCTTGTGCTATGGCATCTAGATATGTGATAATAACACTTATATTAATCTAAATAAATACATATTATACCCAGAAAGCACCTAAAATCTGAAACAAACAGTCGCACACTGTAGTCAGTGTATGCAATCAAACACGATTCTCTGTTCATCCATTTGTAGTGATGTAAGCAATAATGATAATATACATATGATACGTTGGCAGGGCTGGCTCGATATAAGGAGAATACCCACCTGCATAGTGATGCGCGCGAAGTCGCTGTACTCCGACATGATCCGCAGCACGGCGTACCCGTTCCAGATCTGCGTGCCACGCATCGTGTACTGCCACACGCACAAGCGCTACCGATACTACTACTATGAGTGGTACATCCCCTTCAACTACGACGGCGGCATGGACTGGGACCTGTACTTCTACGGCCCGATGAGCATGACGTGGTGAGGCAGCAGCAGCCAGTACAATATATGTTAACTTGAGGGTCTCATCTCCTTGTGTGCGCGGCTCTACCAAATGTTATTACGACATAATGTAACGACACATTGTCATATTGACAATTAGTCAATAGTTATTTTTACAAAAAATTGTTAGATGTTTATAAAATAAGTTAATAGTAACTACACTTGAAGAGTTTTTATAATCCCTACTCCTACATTATGAAAAGTGGGCTTGTCCGGTGCCACAAGAAGAGAATGGGGATCTGACACCAAGCTCTAATACCTAGGTACGCTTGTTGAGCTGCAGTGGGTAACTAACTCACAGAAGTGGAATTAATGAGGTCATCATCAAGAGTAATGCAACAACACATGAAAACAAGTTTTTGTTTTGTTGTGTTCTTCTGAGTTAACTTTTGTGACAGTCTGTCCTCTCTGACTACCCCGTCAGGGATACAGCGTAAAGATAGTTACTTTTGTGACAGAACTTCATCCCGTAATTTTGTGAATTAAAATAATTAGAATATAGTAGTGTCTTACCACACTTTTTTACATTTAATAGACAGAAAAGTACACGTGCCCATGCCTCCTCCCTGAAAGGTCACACACAAGTATGTTGCAGTACCTGGCTAAAAACCAATTATACCTATATTTTAAACTCTGAAAAATTGAATAAATTTTAGTCTCGTGTCGGACTCGAACCAGAGTCTTCTGACTTACGGGGTTAGACGCTTTACCAACTGAACTAGGCTACCTAATACTGGAAGATAAAATGATCCATGAGAAAGGGTTAGGTATGTAATTTGTCAAGGTTTTATGAATATTGGTTGAAATATGATAATTAATTATTGAAGATGTCGAAAAAAATCAAGTAGACTGAGGGCTAGAAAACGTTGCCTAAACTCTGAGATAAAACAGTGTACTTACAACGATAAGTATTATTACTTTTTTAAGGGTCTACACTAAAGCGTTTGGTAGTATTTATATTAACCCTGTTGAAACGGGTACAGATAACCGCACCGGGTGAAGCATTGACCATCTGCAGGTATTTGTAGAGAGACGTTTGTCAGCGCAACTCATAGATTTCTAATGACGTATTTATGGAAAGATTAATTATATTATAAATTGATAATAATCAACAACACTGTAGATGCTACTGGAAAAGTTATGTTTCCGTTAACACACGTTCTGACCAGTTGCTAAACTTAACTTTACTATCTTCATACTATATCACTGACGGTGTAGTTAGAGAAAACAGATTTTGGTATAACTAATTTTGGTAGTCAGAGAGGATTCATCATACTTTATTCGCTTCCTGCAGATTCTTTAATCGCTGCATACATGCACGCCCTGTATTCGCGTAGTATTGAGCAATCTGCTCACGTGGTCCTAATGTTGACTCGGGTTATCCTGACTCCTTCTACCTTATGTTGACTTTCGATAGAAAATCGTCATTAAAAATGGCATGCGTTCAGATCCTTTGAAGACCGTGACGTATACAGAACTGTCAATTTGTCCAATTTATCCTCTAATAGTGCTGTAGCTAGACGAATGCCGAGTTAGACGTGCCCACTTACAACCTCTACAAGATAAGTAACAGTCGTCTGAGGGACAGAAGATTATCTATAATTTGGCGCGCTTAAAAGGTCAAAGTTGTCCACTTGGGATAGATCCAAGTTCACACACATATACACATATATTGTCACGCCTTTATCCCCGAAGGGGTAGGCAGAGGCATATAAAACGCCCACATTTTACCGTATGCATATTAGTCCCACGTAACAGGTGGTGAGCCCATTGCCGTGTTGAAATGGACAGGCTGCGGCGACCTACTGTTAATTTTTTTTAGGCCGCCCATCAAGCCTTCAACTTGGCTTAACGACTGCCATTTTATTGGCAACCGGGACCAACGGCTTTACGTGCCTTCCGAAGCACGGACCTGGGGTGGGTCTAAAGGGCCGAATAAATTTAATAAAAAGTGGCTATTTTAGATGTTAAATTTGGAAGAAATTTTGACCCCGTTGCCGTTTTTAGTGAGGTGGTAACAAAAAGGCTAAAAGGTCTTATGTGCTAGACACTAATTAGCACGACCAATTAAAGTCCTGGTAGTCTCGGACTCTCTAGATCCAAGTACCTCTGTGTAAAACATCTTGAGGGCAACCTGCTATACTAAGGCCTCGCAGTGAACAAAGATGGAGCAGCAAAAGGAGGTCAGGCACTATTCAGCCTGAAAAGCCTATGAGGCGGTATTGGGATACCGCTTCATTAGCCCACCTAATTTCTTTGTTTTCTGACTTCTTTCACTTGATAGTGAAATCAAAAAAGACCTTCACCGACCGACAGGCAGCCAAACAAATAATAAACAATAAAGTAATCCAACAGAGGTCTCTCAAGAACTAATGTGCTACGAAACTTAAAATACATCGATGTACAAACGAAACAATAAACTTAGACATATCTAATCTAGTCTGAAACTTAGTTTGATCGGTAACATGAGCATTTTCTGCGAAAACATCATTGTATAAATTGTTAAAAAACGTGTCAATAATAAATGGTCCGGCCACTCATCATTGCGGTACAGTATATATATTGTTTGAACGTATCATTTTTATAATACACACGGTGTTGGGTGCTAGCACAATGATAGGTTTATTTCCTACAGTATGGTTGCTACTATACACGGGTGTGTTGATTTGTTTATGCACGTACTTATAGTACATTTGAATCGGTTTCTAATACATAATTCTACTTTTATAGTGAACCTTGGATCTAGTTGGCATATGTTCTCCGACATGGCTGATACACCGAGAATCGGATACAAGCCTAGTAAGTACTTCCGTACTAATCATGGTTTTTAATACGTGTTTACGCAAACTTGCATCATTGAAAGAGATCGCATGATTAATTAAATTAATTCTAATTGTAATGTTTTACCACGTAACGGAAAATGCATATTTCACGTTAGGTAACGCATCATAAAGTGGGGTCCAGCACAATGAATGAATATAGAATTATTCTGACTTCTAATGTGGAAAGACGTGCCTTTATAATAATTAAAATAAACGAATTATCGACACTAAAATGGTGGCCTAGTTCGTATCGCCTGATGCGTCATTATTTTAGTTTGTCAAGTGTTCAGTATAGTATCCGTGTAAAGCAAATTGACTGATTTTTCAACGGCTATTGGCGCTGACTTTCAAATTAATTTTTGTAAGCGTGATTGATAAACAAACAAACAAATTAAACTTTGTTATAAAAGTATTTTTAAGTCACAAGTGTACTTGCAGGTATATCACACTCGACGTACGTGTTTGGCGACTGCAAGAGACGAGGCATCATACTGTTCAGTCACGTACACTTGGAAGGCCTTCAGATCTTAGGAAAACTGTTCGCGCGAGTGAGTTATTCACGATACCTTTTTGGCGAGACTGAGTTTACTCGATTTGTGCTTTGCCCAAATACACAACGACAATCTTGTCTTGACCTAATATCACGTTGTAAAGCTGAGTATTATACAATCTTAACAACCTGGAGGGAAAGGTTTCCTTTTAGTTATCTTACATCCCTTTCCTTGAGGAGTTCGGTTTCCTCCGTTACAATTAGTAGAGGATATCTTTGATCGAAGCTGTGTGGTGGGATCCTCCTCCCCTCCTCTATTATCGTTCTACGAAGGATTTCCGCCATGTAACACCAAAGTTCAAATTGTCAATTAGGGACACTTGATTAATAGCCGTATGCATTTCAGGGTTGGTTGGACATCAAGAGGATACCGACGTGCATTATACTAAAGTCATACAGCTACAACGAGGAGCAGCTCCGTGGTACTGCCGAGAGGTTTCAAATATGCGTACCTCGTATCACTTATTGCCATACGCACAAGAGATATAAGTATTTCTACTACGAATGGCACTTACCCTACTCTTTTATGGGAGGTATGAACTGGGAGTTATTTTTCTATGGACCGCCGAGCTTAGTGTGGTAGGCTAAGGGCAACCAGCAACTCGGTTAGTCTCTGGAGGCGACACGACGCCCTCGCGCGGCTCATGTTAGGCAGGCTCGGCCCGAGCGCATGTGTGCTATAATACCTACACATGCATACTTGAGAGCTTGTGTTTACTACTTTACACATCCTTTTTTTAATACAGCACGTGATCGCTTGCAAATTATACCAAATCCGTATAAACTTACTACTATATTTTACATAGACAACATTTATGTGTGAAAGTTAGTGTTATTTCGCCATACTACACGGGGCTATAAACAAAATCAATAGCACTGTTAAATGTATAAAAAGTACAAAAATACCTTCACTAATTTACTACTTATAATAGGTCAAAGGGTCATCAGATATAGAACAAAATTGAATGAGCAACATAAGTATTACATAGAACGGAAGCCTAGATGGTAGTTTTTACATCCCTGCGAGTAAATTCTATTAATTAACGAAAATTGATTGCATAAAAATAGTAACTTGTACACTTTGGCGTTGCATACTATAAAATACAATCATAACAAACGTCCACTCCAAACTGGGCAAAATAATGAACACACTGTATTTAAACACTGCCAATAAACCATTAGCAATAACGAGTTGTATTATTGTTAGTTGATAAATACTAGTGGTCAAAAGTTATTGAGTAATGTGTGTAAAGATTTCCCGTTCCCGTTTCTAACAGGAACTTCCCGGGATTATATAAAGCCCAAGTTCTATTCTGATGTGTAAGCTGTACATGGACATTTTTGAAACAGCAGTAACCTGCTAGGACCAAACAGATGATTTTTTAATGTTTTTTCAAATGTAATCTCTCGGTTGGTGCTTTAGGTCACCACACGTATGCATAAGGGGCGGTTATGCGAAGTAGTACACTTCACATAACCGCCCCTTACGCAAAACCAATCTTATTATCAGCCGATTTCAAAAAAGGTTAACAAGTCTGTTTGTTACTTAGACCATTGTTACAAAGTTTATAGATTGATCTTTCTATTCTGGTTAAGCATTATGTTGAGTTAAGATTTATGAGTTAAGATTATAGTAATTTAAAATTCAAATTATAATATTTTAATTGAAGCGCTCGTGGCCCCGCGCAATCAGTTTTCTGTAAACGGTCACTGCGTTAAAATAAAATAAAATAAAAATATAATTATTTTGCATAGACCATTTTAACGGCGCTTACAAAATGTCATACACTATTTAAAATATTTAAAGCGACCACCGGTTCGGAACGCGGCCCACCTGAGAAGAACCGGCAAGAAACTTAGGAAGGCTTTTTTTTTTGATGGCCTATTTACAATTTAATATTATTTCATTTTGCCAGCAGATCATTTCCAGGCGTCCCTGTCCTGCAAATAGTCTGTAACGGAGTAAAAACCTTTTTCACAAAGCTTGTCTTTAATAAACTTTTTAAATTTATTTAAAGGTAAATTTCTCAGGTCACAGGGAAGCTTGTTGTAAAAGCGTATACAGTTACCCTGGAAAGAATCGCCAATCTTATGTAGTCGACTGTGGTGGACTGAAAGATTATTTTTATTTCTAGTGTTTATATTATGTTTATCACAGAGTTTAGAAAACTGTGATAGATTTTTCTGGACATACATAAGATTGGCAAAAATGTATTGTGATGGTACGGTTAGAATATTCACTTCTTTGAATTTTTCTCGGAGAGAAACTCTGGGGCCCAAATTATAAATAGCGCGTACAGCCCGCTTTTGTGGAACAAAAATAATATTTAAATCTGCAGCACTCCCCCAAAGGAGAATACCGTAAGACATAATACTATGAAAATAGCTGAAGTAAACCATTCTAGCCGTATCCACATCTGTTAGAGTCCTGATCTTTTTTACAGCGTATGCAGCCGAACTTAATCTAGAGGCTGTCTTTTCTATGTGTGGGCCCCACTGCAAATTGGCATCAATAGTTATACCTAGGAACACAGTTGATTCTACAAACTCTAACACTTGTCCATTCAGTTGAACATTGGCCGCAACTTGTTTTACATTTGGTAGAGTAAATTTTATACATTTAGTTTTATTTTCATTAAGGCAAAGATTATTTGAGCTGAACCAATGAACTACTCTTGCAATTGCATTGTTTACATCGTCATAGTTATCTAATTGTCTTTTAATTTTAAAAATTAATGAGGTGTCATCTGCAAACAAAACAATCCTATTCCTGTCCCCTACATAAAATGGTAAATCATTAATATAAATGAGGAACAAGAATGGCCCAAGTATCGAGCCTTGCGGCACACCCATTGTAACCATGGATCCTACAGAACGTGTACCATTAATATCGACCCTCTGTATTCTATTGTTTAAATATGAAGACAGAAGGTCGAGAGCTTTGCCTCTTATTCCATAGTGGTGTAATTTTTTGCACAGCGTTTCATGTTGAACGCAATCAAAAGCCTTTGATAGATCGCAAAATATACCTAATGCATCGTGCTTGTCTTCCCATGCTTCATGAATACATTTTAATAACTCAACACCAGCATCGGAAGTTGAGCGCCCTTTCGTAAACCCAAATTGATTCGCATGGAGTATTTTATGACTATTAAAATGGGATAGCATTTGATTCAAGATTATTTTTTCAAATACTTTGCTCAAAGTTGGCAGCACTGACACTGGTCGGAAATTAGACGGCTCTGTAGCGCTGCCAGCCTTGAACAAGGGAACGACTTTGCTGTGTTTCATTAAATCAGGAAATGTACCACTAGAAACACAGTCATTAAACACAGTTGCTAGATAGGGCGCAATTACCTCAATTATACATGATGCAGTTTTGACCGATAATCCCCAAATGTCCGCGGTTTTCTTAATTTCGATACATTTAAATGTTTTTACAATGTCCTGAGCACAAATATCTGTGAATACAAATGCATCCCTGCAACAAAGAACAGATTCTTCTAATAAAAGTTCAGCGGAACTGGAAGATGCTTGGAGAGATTTTGTTGTCAAAATAGGTATATTTTTGAAAAAGTGTTCAAACTCCGTAGCCACTTCCAGGTCCCCTGTAACATGGCAACCATTTAATTTTAAGTGGAAATCCCTTTCAGTCACTAAAGATCTACCGCATTCAGAGTTAATGATGTTCCAAGTCATTTTTATTTTATTTACAGAATTAGAAATTTTATTTTTAATGAAGTTTGACTTAGCAAGATGACACGTTTGTTTAAATATCTTTGAATAATTTTTAACATATTCCTGAAAGGTTTGCCTACAATTATATGATTTATCTGAATATAATTCAAATAATTTATTTCTACTTTTAAAGATACCTGGTGTTGCCCAGTCACTGAAAACAGGACGACCACCAATCTGTAGAGTTTTTGAGGTAAAAACTTTGCCAAACTCATCATTAATCAAATTAAATAAGTGTTTATATGACTGGTCTACACAAGTGAAGTTAGGTAGATATGGTAATCTCTTTAATACATTTTCTTTAAAATTATTCAAACGACTTTGGTTAATTGGTACATATTTAATTTGTTTTTTGCTGACTTTGTTACTACTTTTAGGAAATTTTATCCATTGGCCACGATGATCTGACTCCACAGGATCCACAATACCTTTATCTGTAGGTTTAATATCAGTAAAAATATTATCAATACATTTTGCACTGGTGGCTGTAATACGAGTGGGTTCTAAGAATGTACTATGCAGATTAAAGGATTTAAATAAATTTTTCATTTTATTTCTCTCTGATGGAGTTAATGATGTATCTAATATATCAACATTAAAATCTCCACAAACTATTATAGATTTCTTAGAACATTGGCATTTGAACAGTGCTTCTTCAAGCTTTTCTTCAAATTTAATGTAAGAAGCATCAGGGGGACTGTATACGCTTAACAAGATGAAATGCTCAAACTCAATACTGGCAATCTCAATAACTCGCTCAATGGAGAGGGCTACTAAATCCTTACGTTCTTTAAATTTTAAGTTTTTATTAATTAATATTAAAGAGCCTCCACGTTTAGAATGTTTTCTATTGAACGAGCTAGCAACCTGGTGATTTACGAAGTTCAACAATGTGATTTGATGATCTTTTAACCAGTGCTCTGTAGCACAAAAAATATTAATAGAATTTGCATTAATGTATAGCTCTAACTCTAAATCTTTACCATTTATTAAACCTCTAACATTATGGTGCACCAGGTTTATAAAAACAATATTTTTACTAAGATTATTCTCAGGGGCCAAAGTCAACTGGCCAGATTTATTATCTGTTGTCCTATAAACTAGTTTTTTGGAATTTCATTTTCCAAATGTGAAGTATCAAAACTATCCTGCTCAATAAAAGCAGTTGTACTTGCCAATAATTTGGCTTGAAAAATTAAAAAATTAGATAGCAACAGAGCTACCTTTCGTTGTAAAAATTTTGATAGAAAATATCTATCTAATGTCAACAAACTATTATTATTGAAGATTATGTTCCAATCGAACAATTCAATTTTTTTGGAATATGATACCATGGTATGTAGTTTCATATTTAATTTGTATCTTAAGTGATTTTCCTTGTGGCTCATAGCAGTGCTGTATGGCAAGGTGGACAAAATTACTTGTTTTACTTGCAGACTTGATAACTTATCAAAAATTTTTAAAAGTTTGTCACTATTAATATTACCTCTTCTGCCAACCAGCACCACTATAGTAGACTGCATGCAGTGTGTACCAGTCAATATAAAATCTGTAATTTGAGAGTATGAAGCTCCTGGATATGTATGATTTATTACAGAATGACTTAACTGTGATAAATAATGTCCAAAATTTTTACCTATTTCATCGCAATAGACTATGGTCTTTGCATCACTTTTTATTTGCAACTTTTCTATTATACTCGTAGATGCCTCGCAATTACTACTTGAACTTAATATACTATTATCCACACTGCACACAGTTTTAATTGGTGAAAATTCATCATTGCATCTAATTCTTTCACAACTTAAGGGTGAGGAGGGAACATGGCCTGCGGATGTCAATTGGTCATTTTGACAATGACATGAATATACTAATTTACCTATGGCTAACACCTGTTCCCTACTCTGTTTCTCTGCTGTTTCATATTTATATGAAATTGATTTCAAAGAGTCTTGAAGTCGGTCAATCTGACATTGAAGGGCCTGTGTATCAGTTTTGTACTGTTGTGCAACAGTATCAAGTTCTAACATATACATATTTACCTGGTCAATCAGTTGCAATCTCTGTCTATTAAGTGACATGCTATTTATAAAAAAACTTGTATTTATGTATCATTTTTTTAGATTTAGTAATAAACTTTTTAATTTTTAAATATTTCTTTAACTTATTCTTACTACACTTAATAATTTTTAATGATTTAGAACAGCCCCCGGTTTCATCATCAGAAGTGAGGTCTATGACAATGGAAGGGTGAGCTGTAGCAGTATCTAAGCTTGTAATCAACATTTGCTATGGCTGGTAACATATGGGTGACCACTTTGTGGCATTTACGTTTCCGTGCATCGGAAGGCACGTTAAGCCCATGGTCCCAGTTGGCGGTCGGTTGTTTTTTTTTTTTTTTTTTTTGCACTGATAGAATTACAGTACTACGCAACTCGTACAAATTACAGGGGATTGGTACGGGTCGGTGATAGCTCCTTTGACCTCGACCATTTACAACCGCATTCATGCGCGCACGTCCGTTGTTCATCTGGCATGTAGTACGTTAGGAGAAGGAGAGACTCCGGAGTGTTCTTAAGCGGAAACCTATGACAGCTCGAGGGTTCAATATGTATGATAGTACTCGTTTCGTAACGAATTGCTAAAATGCTTTTCGGGTCTTTTTTGCGTAATAAATTGACTTTTTGTCACCTCTCGACGTTTCGGCTATATTGCAATAGCCGTGGCCAATATAGCCAAAACGTCGAGAGGTGAGAATAAGTCGATTCTTGACGCGATAAAGACTTGAAAAACATAGTAGAAGTCGTTTGAGATTAAAAACATAAAGCGTTTGCCCGCTCCGGCCCGTTGCCTGCAGCAGTGGAACAGACGTTGCTGGTCCTTGGCTGTCCACTCCTATCAGGTTGCTGGTGTTTTACAGATGACCCTGTGCATTTAATGTAATGCTTGAATTATAGTACCCAAGAGCCCAGCGCGGCACTCACGCTACCGACGCACTAACTTTAGCAGAGATACGTTAACATTGAATCGTTTTAGGTGAGCTGCTATTTGTTGTCTACATGTGACTTCACTTGCTGTAGACACTGAACGACTTCCAGTCTTTAAACAGCTTTATACAGCTTTCTAACCAAGAAGTATAACAGTCTCTCAAAAAAAAAAATTATTTATACGTAGTGTATGAGGTAATTCTAGTTGTCGTTGAGAGTATTTTTGATGATCATCGGCGTATCAGGGTGCGGCACGTACGTGAAGTTAGCGTCTCATAGTTTCGAAGGAGTTCTGAAAGCGAAAGGAGTTCCAGCATAGCTCTAGAGTTCCTGATACTTTTTATAAATAGTTCTGTTAAATTAAATAACAAAAACCGCATTTTAAAAAATGAGACGCAAGCGACCGGTACTTAGCGTCTCATTATATTGAAAACTACAAAATCTAACAGAAATGGTGAAATTTGGAAGGAGTTCTATCAGTGATTAAAAATCGGGATGATAGTGAGACGTATATTTACGTACGTATTGTTACGTTTGTTGGGTGGGTACTACTAGGAATTTGCCACTGATACCACAAATTTAAAAGAAACTCTTTAATTATTCTAAATAAAACAATAACACCACAATTAATAATAGCTACTAAACACAAACTATTCGCTTAGATAATCACACTGTTACAGTATCGCACTATTTAGCTTCGATCACTTCGATACGCTTCCTCAAAGGAGACTGTCCAGTAGCCGCGAGATCGGCCCTTTATATACGCCTAGTAATGTTCTGGAATATTCGGGAGAATTCGTTAGGTACCTACAATCGGGTACATCTCTAGAATGTTCCACACGATACTAGTTGCTCCTTTGGTATGTGCCGAAAGGTTCTCGACCTATTGTTGTCCCTTCTGGTGCTATCTCTATCACATAGTTCTGGAATGTGTAGCTATCTCTTTTTAATAGTGCTATCCCTGTCCAATAACTCTGGAATGTTCTGAGTGTAGCTCTCTCTTTCTAATACTACTATCCTAGTCACTTCTTCATGAAATTACGCTATATAATGAAGTGAGCTTCAAAGGCCCATAACAGGCCTGAAAACGCCTAAAAAAGGGTTTTTAGGTTTTGATGGCATGTGATAGGGGGTGGCCTGAAAAGAACTGAAAACATGTTTCAGGTGCCTGAAAACAACGGCAACAGGGGTGAAATTTAAATAATTTGATATGTGATAGAGCGGCCTCCTCTGAAACGGCCTGAAACCGCTTTTCAGCCTCCTGAAAACGCTCCCAAGGCCCAGAAAATGACGTTTGAAGTTGTTCACTAGTTTGCCAGCGTAACAGTATCATTATGTAACTTTATAAAAAAGTAGTAATCCAAGATGTGGTGATTTCCAGGAAAATATATTAGAAATTTAACTAATGCTTTATTAAAAAACAATTATGACTAGTATGTATAAGTATTATTGGGTGTAAGGGGCCCCATCATGATCTTCGGGGCCCAAGTCAACCTCCCCTGCTAGTGCGTGCACCTGCTGATTAACGGACGAGGCTCTGGCGCTGGCTTTTCTCTCTGGGGTTGGGAGGTCTAAGGGCGTCGCTCCCATAAAAGCCAAGCGCCGAAACAAAAATGAAAAGCAATAAAAGGAAAGCAGCTAGGGATAAGCAAAACGGCGCGCAGGAGCCCCGCCCGACTCCTGTGGCAAGTGGGCTAGGGCTGTCGTGTGTCGGGCCAGCACGGCTAAAGAAGTTAGCCCCAACCCGTATCCTGTAGCGACCGGCTTGTGATCGTGAGGGTGCCTATCGAAGGGATTATTACCCACCTGATAAGCGCCTACGCGCCACAGGGCGGTTATAGCGACGCCGATAAGATGTCGTTTAGAGTAGTGCTTCGGAGCATTCCGTTGTCACAGGGAATCCTTTTGGGCGGCGACCTAAACGGTCATGTGGGTGAGAGGTGTGAGCAGTTTGAGCGTGTTCATGATGGTTTTGGATACGGCACCCACAACGCTGAAGGAGAAACTATCCTCAGAACATGTGCGGCTGCCTATCTGGCCATTGTGAACGTATATCAAAAATAAATCCGAACATCTCATCACCTACAAGAGCGGGAGGCGTACAACTCAGATCGATTTCCTACTCACTAGGCGACACAGCATCGGCAAGGTGGCCAACTGCAAGGTCATACCCGGAGAGAGTCTTACTGCACAACACCGTCTCCTTGTCATGGACCTATGCGTGAAGCCCAAAGGCAAACGCCTCGAGCGGTGCAAGCACCGCATCAGATGGTGGATGCTTGATGAAACCAGGTCCCAGGAGTTCGTCTCAGCTGTCGGTGACAAGTGCATCGACACTGAAGGCGATCTAGTTCAAGATTACTGGGACAAAGTTCAGGCGGCCATCCTTGAAGCGGCGAAGGTAGTGCTCGGTGAGTCTAAGGGTGGACGCAAATATGACAAGGAAACTTGGTGGTGGAACGACGCAGTCCAGAGGTAAACTAGGGAAAAGAAAGCCCTCTTTAAAAAGTGGACCGAATCTCCCGAAGACCGCGACTCGGGCTGCCAAGCGCGCCACAAAGAGAGCTGTAGCCAGAGCCAGACGAGACCACTTACAACCTCTGTATGATAAGCTGAAATCGTCTGAGGGGCAGAAGCTCATCTATAAGCTGGCGCGCTCCAGGGTCAAAGCGACACAGGATATCCAAGTGGCGCTGTGTAAAAGACCCTGATGTCAACCTGTTAAGCGAAGACCTCGCGGTAAAGGAGAGATGGCGCTCGTATTTCTACGAGCTGCTTAATAAACAGCACAAAGAGGTGCAGCCTCCGGACCTCCCTCCGAATCAGGGACTAGGGGTAACGCCTGGAGAAGTCCTGACTGCGCTTCGCCGCATGAAAAATTGGAAAGCTGTCGGAACCGATGGAGTCCCCATCGAAGCCTGGAAGGCGATGGGTCCTCGCGGTGTGGGCATCTTAGTAAACCTTTTTAACCGCATACTCCTCAGCGGGCAGATTCCAAACCAATTGAGACTGAGTATTATTACTCCAGTCTTCAAAGATAAGGGGTCAGTGCAGGAGTGCGGGAGCTACCGCGGTATAAAGGTGATGTCACACACCATGAAGAGCTTCGAGAGGATTATAGACTCTCGGATCCGGCAGGAGTGTACTCTCTCGGAGTATCAATATGTTCCGCGTGCGATAATCTGGTGGGCACTGCGGTCCAAAGGGGTTCCAGAGGTCTATATTGACACTATCTGGGACATGTACTGTGACTCCGTTTCCATGGTTCGGACTGCTGTTGGTGACACGAAACCTTTTCCCATAACCGTCGGGGTACACCAGGGTTCGGTCCTTAGTTCGCTTCTGTTCAGTGTAATATTAGACGAATTGTCGGACTGCATCAGGAACTCGCATGAGCAGCCTCCATGGTTGTTCATGTATGCTGACGATATTGCGCTGGCAGACGCGGACAGGGGCAGATTGGTGCGACTTGTCTTTACGCGATCTTTTTTGCGTGGAAGGAAACGCTTGAGAACGGCGGTCTGAAACAAAATGTGGCGAAGACCGAGTACTTGGCACTAAACTCCACAGATCCCATATCCGTCCGCATAGGTGGTAATTTGGTCGAGCGCACGGACCAGGTTAAATACCTGAGATCTGTTTATCACACGTCCAGTGACATCGATTGCGAAGTCAAGTCACGCATTGCTGCCGCGTGGGCCAAATGGCGGGAGAAGACCGGTGTCATTTGTGACCCTAAAATGCCGATCCGGTTGTAGGAGTCCCTTCAACCGGATCGGCATTTGGTCTACAAAACCATCATTAAACCTGTCCTTTTACATGGCAGTGAGACGTGCCAATTTTGGAGCGACATAAGCAGGAGCTACGTGTCACGGAAATGAAGATGCTACGGTGGATGTGTGGAGTCACTCGGATGGACCACGTGAGGAACTCTCGCATACGCGGCAGCCTTCATGTCCGTGACATTGCAGACAAGTTGCAAGAGTGTCGCCTTCGTTGATATGGTCACGTCTTGCGGCAACTGCCGAGCTACGTAGGAAACAAATGTCTGGCCACGTCAGCCCCGCCGGGTTCCGGTAAGAGGGGAATACCCAAGAAGTGCTGGCTTGACGTCGTAAAGGATGACATGCGTGCCAATGGTCTCTATATCTCTGACCGTGCGAAATGGAGGAGAAATTGTAGGAAAGCGGACCCTGGGCGTCGCGAGACGCAACTGGGACAGACGCTCGGATGATGATGATGTTTAAGTATTAATTATAAACATCAACAAAATGTTTTATGATTAACTGTGCGTAATAATGCTATTATGAATACAAGTTGAATTGTGTCAACAAAATGGTTTATAAAATGTTCAATGTACTGAATGTGAAGGTTAGTAAAGCAGTCCAATCAGTAGCGATGCCAGACGCCGCCACCTGTGGCTGTGCCGCACGTGTGCCACAACTGCTCCTGATCACTAGCTCACTACTGTCCCTAGGTATGTAGGTATCACTTAGAAGTCATATTTTCTTACTCATTTTTTTAAGATGCAAGTGCTATGTATTGTGATATATTATAAGTTTGGAGCTAAGTCTGAAAGCACCGTGGCGCAGCTAGAGTAAAATAAATTGCACCAACATGATTGCGTGGGTCGTAGGAATAGCTGGCAGTAAGTTATTGGATACCATTTAATACCTCAGCAAACATGTGATGGTTCTAAACTATGCACCTGCCCTCTGTCCCATTTTGCCTTTTCCTTGAGAAGCGCCTTTGTGGATGTGGGCCACTCTGTCAATGGTTGGAGTGTTGTTGTATATAATTAATATCGAAAGAATCATTACCTTTATCGCTGTAATTATCGTTGCTATAAACAATTGATACCACATTCACTTTTCACTGCACTTGATACTCGATCAAAACATGTAAATGTACTATAGTATAGCAGCTGTCCACGCAGACGCATCGCTCACTCAAGTAGGAGAGAGACGGATGTCGAACGCTGCCGAACGCAAAGGCCGATTGTGCTTCTTTGTCGCTCGTTCCGCGCTCTCGCTTGCACTTCAAGCCTTACATAGAACGCCTCAGAGCGAGGTAACGCTGCATGAGTCATGTTTTTTCGTGTGTGCAGCCGGCTCTATCGAATTATAAGACATTGTCACGTCAAAAAAAACACACTCACTCACACACACACACACACGTGCCCGATATAATGAAACTCACTTGCAGTAGATATATCTACACCAATATAATAGAAAAGCAGTTACGTACCGTATCGTCCGTATTGTAAAGTTGTAAAAAATGTCTCACGACACTATCTCCTGAGATACAGGCTTAAGCCTAGTTCAGGAGTTAGAGCATTTGAACTCATTTCGCAATATCGACCACCACAAATTGCCACGGCTGCTATAGTTACTTAATTACCTTTGTTACTAACCTAACTACATATAAGTTTAAATTGTATACAACGATGTACCATAAAATGGTGAGAAATAAAGTATATTATTATCGTAAAAGAAACACGACTCGCAATTCATAACGCAGTGCTAGTGTCAACATTGCTTTTCGGCAGCGAAACCTGGGTATGTCAGAAGATGCATAAAAGTAAGCTGAATGCTGTGGAGATGCGATCACTTCGAAAATTTTGCGGCGTAACCTTGGCCGACCGAAACCGCAACGAAGTGATACGCAATATGGCAGGTTTGAGTGAAAGTGTCAGCGTTAAGCTGGAAAAGGGCGTGCTCCGTTGGTTTGGACACGTCCAACGAATGAGTGAGGAACGATTGACGAAGAATATATATTGTGCGAAAGTGGAGGGCAGAAGGAGTCAAGGTAGACCGAGACTAATTACATATGAAGACCACGTGAGCGGATTGCTCAAGAACGAAAAAGTCAAAAGTACTCGGATACACAGACGTGCATTGCATGAAGCGATTAATGAATCTACAGGAAGCAAAAGAAGTATGCATGGATCGCGATGCCTGGCGATATGTCCTCTCTGACTACCCCGTCAGGGATACAGCGTGAAGATACTCGTAGTTAAGTTTAAGTCTAAATGATAATTAAATATACTTCTTCCTTTTTTAGTGAAACTGGGCTCGTGTTGGAACTCTTACTACTCTCAGGTGATTACTGACAAAGGTATGATTTCCTATTCACCATAGATATATATAATTATAATAATGTATATTATAGTAGAGGATTTAAAGTAACAACAACCTTTACCCATCTGTTTAATCGTTGACTTTTTTTTAAACAATTTTTGTTTTTTTTTTTGAAAATACATCCCGTTAGTTAGCTTGCTATGATAAACTATAAATTGAAAAATAACCTACTTATTTAATGTTAAATACATGAGTTTAACTAATAAATTTTGCACCATCCCAATAAGAACCGTTAATGGATCTTTATAATATATTTTTATGGATCTAGCGATGGAAAGTATAGCGATGCAAACTTTGGGTTGGCAGACATAAACACTTAATGAAATAATCAAACAAGATAATGTAAGGTTGTCTGCAAAAACCCTGGCTTCAATGACGGTTGTCGAATTTTAAAAAGTGAACCTCAAATCCGGTGGTCCTCCGGTCCTCATAGAGCTGGCCACCTCGACGAGTTTCAGCAGGAGCAGGCCTATTGTGAGTGTATTGTAGCGTCAATTGTGAGTGGCCAGTCGAGAAGTCGACTGCCAGAGGCTGATTTGATTGATAAATTGTTTGACCACAGTCGCTCAGAAGCGACCACATGTTTGTTTGGCTTTATAGTGATGTTTTTTTAAATTTTCCACCACTATGAAGGATCACATAAATTAAATATGAGATGATTATTATGTAGTAAGTTTTACTTCACAGACAACATACACAACAGTAAGTACATATTCGGAGACTGCGATCTCAACAAAGACGTGAAGCTGTACGTCACCGTCGAGCAAACAGCCGCGGTCCTTAAGGGGAAAGTGCTCGTACGGGTAAGTGACATACATTTTCCGCAAATTTTGCAAAAAGTGGACAGAAGTTGTATAATCGAATTCATAGCAAAATACTATATTAAAGTTTATAAGTGGATAATGCACTTTTTGGATTCGTATAAAATATTATGTTGTTAACTCACTGAGCCTTAGAATATTTGAATGTGTTTATTTTCATTACGCAGAAATGAGACCCACATTTATTATAAGTTTCGATTTCTTGTGTGTCGCTATTATCAGAATAGGTAAGAGATTTGCCAACGAATTGAAACGTGTTTTAGCCTAGGTCACAATTATTATATTCTATGAACCTTTTGCCATGTATGTTTTTTTAATTTTAGGGCTTCTTAGAAGGTGTGCGAAGACAGCCTACTTGTGTAATTCTCAGGTCGATAGACAACGAGGTAGACGCTTACCCAGAAACTCCGTACAACTTTCAGTTTTGCGTTGCACGTGTCACTTACATATATACGAAAAGGAAATTTCTCTTATTTTTCTACGAGTGGTACATCATGCCCGGTTTCAACTATGAAAATGATTGGGAAATATTATTCTACGGACCAACACAACCGCTGGAGTGGAAGTGAAAAGTGGACTGGAAGTGAAACGCTTTTACAGATAAATACAGTATAGGGTTCTTCAAAAGGGGTCTAAGAAGGTTTTGAAAGGCACGACAGCTCGAGTGCATCGCCTCTGGTGTTACATTACGTCCATGGGCTATGGTGACCACTTGCCATCAGGTGGGGCCGTATGCTTGTCTGCCACCCCAGTGGTATGAAAATCAGAAAAAAATACAAAATGACGAACTACTAATTCATATATAAATATATTCTACGACAGATGTACTATCGTAGCTTATAGTAAAAAATGCTCCTAAGTATCATTAGTCATCTCATACATATCTTAAAACTGTTTACAAGTCGGCAGAGCACGCCCGCAGCAACGTAAGAAAATCCCAGTGCCAATAAGAACTCTCATTTTTTTTTTAATTTTGGGCAGCTCACACAACGCCATCTGATTCCAAACTAAGCAGAGCTTGTACTATGGTAACCAGATAACTGATAAACATACTTATATATTTCTAAATACATACATATCATAGATAAATAACACCCAGGCACAGAATTGGGAATCGAACCCACGACCTCTTGCGTAGCAGTCGGATGCACTCCCACCGCGCCACAGAGGCAGTCGAGTCGTACTCTTCACACCTACAACTCTCTCTATTTTAAAAAAGTATGTCTATTCATTTGCTTTGTCAGCAGTAGAAGCAAACCTGCCATTTTGCGTATCTTTTCGTTATGTATTCCGTTGACCTATGTTCATCTATCACGCCTTATCCCCCAAGGGGTGGCAGAGGCATACATATTGTAACCACTTTTCACCATGTGTATTGCTGTCCCAAGTAATAGGTGGTGAGCCCATTGCCGTGTTGAAATAGACAGACGCAGGTTGTGGCTACCTGCTGTTAATAATTTTCAAGCCGCCCATTAGGCCTTCAACTTGACTTAACGACAGCCATGTTACTGGCAATCGGGACCAACGGCTTAACGTGCCTTCCGAAGCACGGAAACAAACTTATAATAAATGCCACAAAGTGGTCACCCATCCCAGGACCTACCATAGCGAAAGTTGCGTAACTCAGTGATCGTTTACAGAACACTGAGTCCGCGGGGCCACGAGCTTTTCAGCGGTTATCGAAAAGCAACACAGTGCTTAGCGTTGTGGTACACAAGACCTGCTTCTTTTACTATAGTTTGACCAGTACCGCTGTACCGCTCACTGCATACATTAGTATTGGTTAAAATATAGTATGTTTATGTAAGACTAGTTGACGCCCGCGGCTTCGCACGCATGGTAAAATTTTCAAGTTCCCGTTTGCCACAAGAACTTGTTACCGGGATAACCTGTGTTAGTTATCAAAATCCTTTCAGTTGATTTTCCGTGAAAGAGTAACTAAAATCGCTTTTATAATATTAGTTGGATAAAGTACTATATTAATAACGTGACCACAGATTGGATCGCCGCCCACCCGAGAAGAACCGACAAGAAACTCGGAAGGCTTTCTCTGGGATTGAGCACTGCGCTACTCGGAGTAATCCAACAAATCTCAACTCTGACTGGTCTCAATTGGCAAGTCATAGAGAGAAACCCTATATAATCACGCTACTACCCTGAGGAGCGGAGCAGTAATCTACAAATCGGGCAAATATTCATACAATATTGTAAAAGTAATAACCGACGGGATTGAATGGGAGAGACGGGAATAAAGGCGTGACTGACACAAGACTATATAATCACGCTACTACCCTGAAGAGCAGAGCAGTAATCAACAAATTGGGCAACTATTCATACATTTTTGTATAAATGAATGAATGAATGAAATGAATAAATGAATGAAATGAAATTTAGCTTTGGCTGTTGGTCAGATCAGGGACCGCTTAGTGGCGTTTCCACTTAGGAGCCAATACGTGTTTTGGGAGACACGCACGCTTAGAGCCAAGTTAAAGGTTAAAAAATCTTTTGTCCAAAGTTTCGAATCTGGTCTCCACAATGCTGGCAGCAAAAAACGTTTTTGCGCACCATTAGTGACTCGCAAGGAGTACGTGGCCCACGCAACATTTGAAGGCTGTGTTCTGTGCGCAATCGGGAACTGGACCAATGAGAGCGTGATAACGCGTAACACGTGACCAGTATTGATCGGAAAATCCCAGGAGTTATATTTATAACTGACGGGAAGATGCGATCGGGGTGAACGGGGGGAAGGCATTGCGCGCAGTCGCACCGCAGGAAGCTGGCTCCACCCGGGTATGCACACGGGTACGTAGCAGAACCCAGAATGCAAATAAGACGCATTTTATTGTTTCATTATTTTTATGAGCACAACAACCTTCATAAAATAAGTACTCAATTTCTGTTTATACCGCTAAGCTTCAACTTAATTACTCAGCGTTTTTTAAAATTTTATTACAAAATTCTTATTCGTTTATTGAATCTTTTAAATTATAAATTTTTTATAAAGTGGAACAAGACAATTCGTTTCGAGACGGGTATTGAACCCGTGACCTTTGCCTAACCAGGGCAATGTTCTAGCCACCTGAACTACCCGAACCGTATCGAACCAAGTTGAAATTCTCCACCATATTCCGTCATTTGCCAGCCCGCCAGTCTCTTTAATACTTAAAAACCCCTCTATTAAGTAAAAATTATAATAATATCACATTTTTGATAGAATGATCATAAATTATGACGAAGAGTAATTTTTCCTTTTACGTTCAAAAGTACTGTCGATGGTATTACTGACACACTTCTAGGTCACTGGTACCATTAAAACCGTTTATTACCCGTGGACCACCCGCGTGGTTCACCTGGGTGGACCACGGGCAATTATTTTTGCACGTGAATCACAAGAATTTCCATATGTTGATCTCGTGCATATACGGAATCATAATGTGGATTTCAAAAAACTACCTAGACAGTTATCATCAACAACATTTATATAAACATTAAATATAACCTTAAAAATATGATACATAACTAAAATATATTATTAAAAGAGGTCCCTTTAGGCAAGGTTCCGAAGATACTGGCAGCGTTCCCCCTTTGAATAGCTAGACTAATTCTTTGTCCGAGGTAGCTGCCAGCTCTTCGGTCTCCTGTGACGTGTCGACTAACCTTTCGCAATTTCCTTAATAAGCTTTATAGCTCTAGGAACCCACGGACCAAGGGTCTCGACACCGAAACATCGTATTCGGAGCCAACAACAATTTCAGAACAAACACAAAATCGTATTCGGAGCCAAGACCCCTGTATTTGAATGCTTTAGCTTTTTCAGCCGCTTCACAAGCCGCACCAGCTCTGTTGTTGGTTCCATGTAGATGGGAAGGGGCGAGCGTGTCTGAACAGGTTGCATCCCATACCAGCACCCGGCCCATCTTCCATGGAATCAAACTCATACCGTCCGGTCTCTTGCCATCGTCTCTTGCAATACCAGTTGGCTCAAGTAGACTTGGCACGTTGACGGTGGCAAGAGACCGGCGTAAGATATTGTTAAGTGCGGCATGGCCCGCACATTTTTGGCATGACAGTCCGTGATGAAAAAAAAAAAAACTTCAGTCGGTGTAGAAAATAATAGTAATGTAAAGAATTTGTTAATAATAATTAATATTTTTCAAAGTTGTAAATTACAATGAACTAGAAGCTATTAACAAATGATCTGAAATGAACTCTTAAAAGAATTATAATAGTACCTTAAACTAAAATATACATACACAAACAAAATTCTTTGCTCTTTTTATTTATTTTATTCTATTTATTTACAATTTAAACATACAAATTACATTTTTAAATATGACGGCGCGTTGCCTGCGCCATCTATTATCACGTCGGAATGAGAGTGACAGCTGTCCACAGATGTCATTCTGACGGAGCGTCGTGTCTATGTTATAGAAGCGCGGTCATTTTAGGACAGTTGAGTTCAGAACGGCGTGCGCGATACAAGTCCGACGAATCGTCATTATTCCGCGTAATCTTAGAAATAACTTTAATGATTATAATTTCCTTAGAGGCAATTAGAGTTTCTCTACGTGTCTGAGTGCTGATTTTGATAAGTCATCATCATCATCCGAGCGTCTGTCCCAGTTGCGTCTCGCGACGCCCGGGGTCCGCTTTCACTTTCACACACTTTATTATAAAAAATTATCATTTTTGCAGTTATGCTATCATTTTTATTGACTGCACGTAGGTGAGATTGCTTGGGCCTCGAAGATCTTTGTGGGGCCCCATTTTTATACTACGTCAATGCTATTTTTAATAACTTAGCAGAATTAATGTGTTCTAATAGAAATAAGAAAATTACTGGCAGCTATTTTTTAAAATTGTACTGTTAATCAACCTGCCATCCAAAACCACTATTTAAATATATTTATTTTTGCTCATTTGGAGTCTAATAGTTAGTTAGTTAGTGGTAGGATATATTATTTTGAATGAAGCTTGAATGCAAGTAAAACTAAGGCTCTGGTATTTGACAGAGAAGACCTAAGAACTAAGCGCGAGATTTGGGTACATCAGGAATGTCTAGAGCAAGTGAATGAAATTGTGTATTTAGGAATTATGTTCAGCGCGGATGGAAGATGTGATTCGGATGTAGAACGGCCAGTAACTGCCGGAAACAAAGTTAACGGTGCTTTGTCCCAATTAGGAAAGCGACAAAGCATCGTAAAAGAAGCACGACTCGCTATTCATAACGCAGTGCTAGTGCCAACGTTCCTTTTCGGCAGCAAAACCTGGGTATGTCAGAAGATACATAAAAGTAAGCTGAATGCTGTGGAGATACGATCACTCCGAAAATTGTGCGGCGTAACCTTGGCTGACCGAATACGCAAAGAAGTGATACGCAATATGGCAGGTTTGAGTGAAAGTGTCCGCGCAATACACTATGATTTTTTCATTCTTTTTGATTTGCAGCTTTTCTATTACAGATACCTCGCAGGTGCGTGAAAAGGGCGTGCTCCGTTGGTTTGGACACGTTCAACGAATGAGTGAGGAACGATTGACGAAGAATATATATTTTGCGAAAGTAGAGGGTAGAAGGAGTCAAGGTAGACCGAGACTTACATAAGAGACCACGTAAGCAGATTACTCAAAAACGGAAAAGTCAAAAGTACTCGGATACCCTACGTGCATGTATGAAACGATTAATGAATCTACAGGAAGCGAAAGACGTATGCATGGATCGCGATGCCTGGCGATCTGTCCTCTCTGACTACCCCGTCAGGGATACAGCGTGAAGATAGTTAAGTTATGTTTTATATTCAGATAAATTTTGTAAATTAAGATTTAAATAGAAATTGTTACCTTCATACTGATGATTATGTTTTCCCGACATTTCATTTTTTTGTAAAATGAGCATTTCCACTACTCCAACTTATTTTTAAATGTTTGTACTTTATAAAGAAAGAAAGAAAGAGAAAGTTTTTATTGCCAAAAATCCACAAGCTATACAAAAATAAAAATATATTAATAATAAAAAAGAAAATCCCAAACAATAAACAAACCAAACAGCCACAATATGTATAAAAATCAAAAGAAAAGGAATCAATTGGCTGAATGCATAGTGACCCCAAGCCCGCCGAGTGGCTTCATGCACAAAAAACTAATTATTATAAAACAAAAAACATGGCGGACGGTCATGACGCAGTTTTTGTGAACATGGTTTCATCGACGTGTAAATAACCAATAAATTGCTGACGTGGTTTGCTCATCACAATCTTTATCAGATTTCCCACAATATTTATTGGAAGCTCAACTATAGCTTGTGTTTTACAATACGGTTCGACACTCAGCATACTCCGTAAATGGACGGCTCCCATTACAGCACTGATATTCTGTGTCGACCTTAAAATAATTGTTATTTGACGTCGCTAGTCATTAAAAAAGTATTCAACATAGAGAATATAATGAATTATATTTATCAATTGTCGGCGTCTGCACTGTTAAATGGCCACAAGTAAAATAATAATCGAATATAATGCTATACAGGTACCTATGTCTAAATCTTACAAACTACAAAGCCATACAAACAGCACACCCATCTCCAAAAACTTTAAATTGGTGAGTTCTTAAATTTTATATTCACTTACCATGTACTATTAATTACCTTAACCTTTAAAAACAATCATTAATGGTATTGGTCTCTCAACCTATAATATTTTTCTATATTTCAGGCATCTCAAGCATTTGAGTCCTACTTAATAGAGGGCGTAGGAACCAACATAACATAAAATATATATATCGAATAAGGACTAGGACAGCCCCCAAAACCAAAACATCAAGGTATGATCACTGATCCCTATTATATCTAGTATCGCATAAAAACTGCTTGCATATTTTTTTGCCACTAAAAGGAATGCTCTGTATTTCAAACTAAAATTATGTTATGTTTTTAGGTTTCTGAGTGGCGGTGGCAAACCATTCCAGATCTGCATTACAGCATATTTGATACACTCTCTAAAAGCTGATGTCCTATGCTTGGGAACCGACAGAGGCCTTGCCACAAACCTTATGCTATAAGTAAAATTATATTTTCTCCACTCTAATTTTTCATAAAGGTATGTAGGCTTTTTACATTTAACCAAGCCAAAAATTAAAGTGGCCAAATGTAGTTTTCTCCTGGCCTCCATCTTTAGCACATTATTATTATTTAGATATGAAGTGACATGGTGACGTTTGGATATGGCAAAGCAATATCGAGCACAAGATTTAGTCCTTGATAATAAACAAGGCCCGTAAACTATATCGCAGTAATTGAATTTAGATAGTATAAGACTGTCCACCAGTTGCTTTCTCAGGGCTACATTTATATAATCACGAATTTTATATATACAATTTTAAGCCTATAAAAACAACTTTTTACATTTTTATTTAAATGATCCTCAAATCGTAGCTCTGGATCCATCAAGAGTCCAAGGTTTGTAAATTCATCCACCTTATTAATCGATACCTGTGAATCATGCTCCAATATTCTTTGAATTTGTTTTTTACTACCAAGTACCATACATTTTGATTTTATTGGGTTTAAAATCTATGAGTGATCTCTTGACCATTGTACTACTCGTTGAAGATCCTCATTCAATTTATCAAGAGCTGTAAGTGTATTACCAGGCTTAACGGAAATATACACTTGTGTGTCATCTGCATATAAATGGTATTTACAATGCTGGAAAGAACCTATTATGTCTGCTGTATACCTACTCAAACGTTCAAGCTGCTAAAGCAGCTGACTTTTTTTGCCTTTTCTTTTTTAGAACTGACCTCATTTCAAAAATTTTTTAAAAAATGTTGTCTGTGGTTTTAATGAATGAATTTTATACCATTAGAATCGTGGATAAAAAGCCCGTGTATTAGAGGTTTAATATCTTTATGTCACAATATCAAAATTCAAAGTAAATACGGTATAAACATTGCCGGCGGCCATTTTCCCGCCATTTTTTTAGTTTTGCATTATTATTTAATGGGTTAACAAATTTTTAGTTTTTTTTAGAATAATTATAAGTTATTAGTGTCATATATCGTTTTAATCGTTATAATTCCAAGAATTTAATTATGTAAAAAAAAAATAGTGTTTTATATTAGTTTTTCGTGTGAGTGGCAAATTTTTGAAAAATAACGTTTATTTATTTTTTTACCGACTTTTTCGTGTTTATACCAATATATCAGTTAATTATGATTAAAATTCCAAATTATTATAGCTATAAGTTTTATCTTTATATATTTAACGATTTTTCAGTAGTTAAAATTTTTTGTCTAGATATTATAGTTTCCAAGATATCACGATTTTAGTTAATTAGGTCATAGGTTAATTACAAAAAATGCGCTGCTCTGGCAGCGTGAACGGATAGTGAACGTTTGAGTGGATACAATATAATTAATAGTGGGCCGAGAATCGATCCCTGTGGGACCCCTCCATTTACACCAAGAGTTGATGATGTGAGAACATTTCCATCTTCCCTCTGTATCTCCACATACTGTGATCTATTTTTGAAATAGCTGTAGAACCACCTAATAGTTTCAGAAGTAAAACCATAATAAGCTAACTTTGACAAGAGAAGAGATGTGTCCAGTGCGTCAAAAGCGCGAGAATAATCCAAAAAGACCAACACCGTTCCCTCTCCATGATGCCTGGCCTCAAATATATTACCCACTACATCACATAAACCTGTAGCTGTACCCCGTCCTTTCCTAAATCCTGACTGCTTGTCAGGAAGGATGTTATTTTTCTCCAGGTATTCCATGACCTGCATGTAGACAACCTTTTCTAACACTTTAGATAGGCAAGTGTAACGATATAATTCTGCTTACCTCAATAATGGGAATTGTAGTCAAAATCCCATCTTCAAAATTTAATCAAGGCGCCATCAAGTGAAACTGAATAAAACGAGTTGACTGATAAGCCTACGGATCTAATGAACGGTAGGATCGCCACGTTCAATAATTAGTACACGCGATCCTGTACAGAGGGCGCGGAACCTAAACTATAAAACGGAATTGGGACCAAAAATCTTTTAATATAATTCTTATATGTTGCTACACATATTGTTGAGTATCTATTATGTATGTGAAGATTATGAAGTTCTCGCCACGCCGACCTTGTGGGGGGCGAAGGCGAGGATCTCGAGTCGGATCAAGAAATCATGGACGGTCTGGATAATTTCAGGGTCCAAGTGCACATTTAGAGATTGTTATCCGAGCGCTTCGCACTCTGACGGGTTCGGGGTTCCTGTCAACGACCTTGAATTCATATTATGTTACGAACACGACCCTGAATTAGGATTAAACACATTAGATCATCGCGGTACCTGAGAGCATAATAAACTAAATTTGTAAAAGTTATACATCTATCATTTATCTCTCAGGGCCATTAATCAAAACTATCTGAAATAGATTCGTTTCACAAGGCAATATACTAACAGGTCGCAGAGCATCAGTATATTAATAACCAAATACCAAAAATTAGCAACCCTATACAAAAGAATCGTACCACATTTTCTCTTAATGATACTGATTTCTTAGTCAGAGGACATTGTTTCAGTGTAAAACTAAAACTGCTATCCCTTACATTTGACAAATCAAATAGAACAAACCGACTTACATCAATTCATAAAGCCAACAGAAGAAAATAATATTCTATTTTTAAATAAAAATTAATAGAGGTTCATAATGTCTAGGTGGACCACGGGTAATTATATTTTCCCATGGTCCACCCAGGTGAACCACGGGAAAAAGTATTTGCCCGTGGTCCACCCAGGTGAACCATGCAGGTGGACCACGGACAATAAACGATTAAAACGACAGACGATCCGTAGTCACACCAAATTGCCACACCTGCTTAGTATGTCATGCCGCCGTCTTAGGCCTGCTTCTATAAGGACGAGCAACCCACCCGCAGTCCTCACACCCCCGGTCATGGAGGCTGGTAGTTATGGAGGCCGGTAGTTTTGGGCGACTAACAATCCAATTGAACCACCACTTAGAACGTAACTATTTATGTAAGTGATGATTATCCTTTTCTACCTATATAAAATACTAGGGAACAATTCGTAGAACATCGAATGGAAGCACGAAGGAGAAGAAGTCGCGATATACATTTTCTTTAACTATATTATGTTATTAATTTATTAGCTGACCCGCGCAACTTCGTTAGCGCAAATGAGAGAAACAGACAAAGAAAGAGACATTAGTTAAAGAGGGTGGCGCGTAGGTTATGCTTATGAAACAACTTCTGAAGTATTCGCTTTTTAACAACAAAAAACCGAATGAAATCGGAATACTTGTTGATGAGTTACTTACAACTGAATAATATACACGCGGGCGAAACTGCTTGAAATGAAAATCCTGAGCGAGACATTTCCTGAATTAATACATAGGGTTATTTTATACCTATTTTATATCCCGGGAAAATATCTTTTTCCCGCGAGAAAACCTTTTTGTGTACTAACGACTTCACGTGAGCTTAGCCGCAGACATCAACTTTCGAAAATGTTCTACCTATGTGCCGATTTTTATCAAAATGTGATTAAATAAAATCTTTACAAACTTTCACATTTTTAATTATAGTAGTAAGATTACATTCCCGTGGGATTACCGGGAATTCCTTCTTGGTGCTCATCTAACGTAGCAACGTAAAGAATACGTTCACCAAATTTTAATTTGTATATTGGTTTACCCTCTTACTTCCCGTTCCCTTGGGAATACCGGGTATTCCTTTCTTAGTGATTATTCAAGGTAGATACCTAATAAATAGTTTCACCAAATTTCAAGTATATACCTATGTTTGATAGTTAAGACTGTGTGTGACTTCATCCGGGTAGTTCCCGTTTCCATGGTTTTACCCTCTTAGTTCCCATTCCCGTGGAAATACCGGGTATTCCTTTTAGGGGTAGAATTTCGATAAATCCCTTCTTAGGGGACACCTAAGTGTTGACACCTACATGGGAACCTACATGCGAAGTGTGGGCTTCATAGTTCCGTTAGCTTCATAGATTTCGTAATTAATGAGTCAGTTAGTACAACCACTTATTTACCCCCCTCATAGGTAAAATTTTGGGAAACCGCGATACACGTGCCCTTTAATTTGTAGTCAAAAATACGTGTGCGAAAATTCATGTTTTTAACTATGAAAATGATGAACTTTCATACAACCGTTTATCGCTTATATTTATCCTTTGCTTTTATCCTTAGGAGTAGAGTTTCGATAAATCCCTTCTTAGGGGACACCTACGTGTTAAAAGGAACCCCCATGCGAAGTTTGGGCTTCGTAGTTTTGTTAGTTTTATAGGTTTCGTGATCAATGAGTCAGTTATTACAACTCCTGTTTTATCTCCTTAAGGGTAGAATTTATCAAAATTCCTTAACACATTATTTTTCATTTGTATTCAGAAGCAGGTATAAGAAATTCAGTGTTGCTATGTGTGAAAATGAAGAATTTTCCATATAAACTTTTAACCGTTGTTATAGGTAAATCCTCCTTATAGGTAAAATTTTATAAAAACCGCGATACACGTACCCATTTTTTGTAGCTAAAAACAGGTGTGATGAGAATTCATGTTTCTAACTTT
The DNA here is from genome assembly GCA_948477245.1 of Thumatha senex. Taxonomy (NCBI): domain Eukaryota; kingdom Metazoa; phylum Arthropoda; class Insecta; order Lepidoptera; family Erebidae; genus Thumatha; species Thumatha senex. The sequence goes on from OX419725.1 coordinate 214,837, forward strand.
GAAAATGACGAACTTCCATACAACCGTACCGCTATTTACCTCCCTAGGGGTAGAATTTCGCAAAAGCCCTTATTAACGGAAACCTACGTATTAAAAAGAACCTCCATGTTAAGTTTGAGCTTAAGCTTTGGTAGTTTCAGAGATTTCGTGATCAATGAGTCAGTCAGTGATGTTGCCTTTTATATATATATATATATAGATTTAGTTTATCTCAGAGTTATATATTATAACTAGGTGACTCAACGGCTTCGCCCGTGACATAATTCGAACTCCTATCGCACCAATTTAATCCCGTCGCTTACAAATTCTACATCTATATAATATACAATCTATATAATATACACATCTACATAATAATAACATATAATAAAATCGTGACAAAGTAAAAACTGTACATTGAATATTTTTACAAAAAAACACTTGCCGTGTGTTCAACGAAGGATGCCAAAGCCAAAGTAGAAATTTTTAATATTTTTGTCTTTCTTTTTGTCTGCAGTAGGCTTTGTCCGGTATAAACTCAGAAATTTCTCATTGGATTTATTTCAAATCTTGCACAAATATTAATAGTAGACCGGGTCTACACACAGGCTGAATGTTATCAAGCAACATACACTAGGAGCTCGGCAGAGAATAATTAGGTATATATGTATACTAGCTGATGCCCGCGGCTTCGCTCGCGTGAAATTCGATTATTACACAAAAAGTGATTCCCGTAGGAATAAGATATTTTCCCGGTATAAAAAATTTCCTATTTAATTAAAAACATAAACGGGATTTTTGCGTAAAAACACTAACGTGTTGTCGATATCGATCGACAATTGTTTCGGCTTCAACCGGAAGCCTTCATCAGGATCATGAGTGCGGGGCGCTCGCTGCCGCGTCCCGTCCCGCACCGCGTCCCGTCCCACACCGTGTCCCTTCCCGCACCGCGTCCCGTCGACAACACGTAAGTGTTTTTTCGCAAAAATCCCGTTTATGTTTATAGTTATACACAATGTGCGTGAGTTTTAATAACATTTACTATTTGTTAATCAAGAAAATGTTCCATCTATATGACTAATTTCATCTAAAATTAATATTAATAAGTAACAAACATTCAAACACATAAAAGTCTACACTAATTGTCACTATTATAATAGTAGAAGGATTTCATCCTCGTGGGAACACCAGGAATTCCTTTCTTGGTGCTCATCTAAAGTACCTAAAGAATGCTTTCACCAAATTTTTGGTTTCTATGTCTAATGCCTGTGCCTGGTTTCAGCGATGTCGTTCCAGTTCCTGTGGGAATACCAGGAATTCCTTTTCTAGTGCTCATTCAGAATAATTAATGAATTATCTATATATAAATAGCGACGTCTGGCGGCAATATGTTCGCACTACCTCGCTAGTCAAAACTGCATGTTACAACTTTCAAATGTCACGTTTTCACGTTTAACAGCCGCGTTCGCCGCATCCGTCGTTCTCGATTAAAATTACTGAAATGATTACCATGCAAGTTTTACTAAAATATTATATTTAATATAATGATTCATTAGGGAGGTTTAGTATATACCTAAATTTGTAAAATTTGGTTAAAATATTACGATAATTGTTTAATATGTCGAATAAAATTAAGCCGATTTTTCTTTGAAAACATTGCCTAAACCCTGAGAATTATTACAAAACAATTTACAACAATTTTATTCCCTTATTATAGGTTTATTATAGGTCTATGAAGCACTAGTGGCCCCGAGGACTCAGTGTTCTGTAAACGATCACTGCGTTAAGCAACTTTCACTATGGCTGGTCCTCGGATGGGTGACCACTTTGTGACATTTACTTTTGCGAGCGTTTCCGTGCTTCGAATGGCACGTTGAACCGTTGGTTCCGGTTGCCAGTAACATGGCGCAGTTGGGCGGATTGATAAATTTCAACAGCAGGTCGCCACAACCTGTGCCTGCCCGTTTCAACACGGCAATGGACTCACCACCTGTTACGTGGGACAATAATACATAGGGTGAAATGTGGACGTATAGAATGCCTCTGCCTACCCCTTCGGGGATAAAGGCATGACAATATGTCTATGTCTATTATAGGTCTACACAATTGTCACAAATGTGTACAAAGTGTCTATTTTTAAAGATAGCTTGGAAACGGGTACAGGTAAAAAAAATATCTAGCAGTCTGAGTTGCGGGGCATAAGGTGGTATTGAAATATTTATTTAAAAAACCTGAAGTTTCCCCGTCTTAACAAAAAATAATAATAATTACTGCTTTGATGAGTTGCAATTGAATAAACAGTTTGTCTTTCAACCCCTGTCTCAAAGGAACCACAAAAAAAATATAGATCAATAGTAACTATACTAAAGCCTTTCTCGGAGTAAAAACTCAGATCATGGCAAGTTTCATTTTAATCGATTCAATAGTTACGACGTGATGCTCATTATCATATCGAACTCAGAAAATAAAATACTGTTTTGTCTTCAGAATCGTATATAGATTGCCCTACTAACGATTTTTTCAAAATATCTCACTTTTTTGTCTGCTAGGAGCAGCTTTTGTTCGGCTTTTAATTTCCAGCATTGATAGGAGGAGCGACTGCCTTAAACTTTCGGAAAATCCTGAAAAACTTCCATCTGTATTTCTAGTTATTTTAAGCGCTCGTGGCACCTTGACTCAGTATTTTGTAAACGATTACTACGTTAAGCAACGTTCGCTATAGGTGGCCCTTGGTTGGTTGACCACTTTGTAGAATTTACATTTGCGAGCGTTTGCATGCTTCGTTAAGTTTTAAGCCGTTGCCTCATGTGTGAAAAATTTTGAAAAATTTGAAAAATTTTAACAGCAGGTCGCCAACCGACAACCTGTGCCTGTCCATTTTAACACGGCAATGGACAACAAAGATGCATACGATGAAATGTAGGCGTAAAGTATGCCTCTGCCTACCCCTTCGGGGATAAAGGCGTCACAATATGTATGTGTATGTATGATTATATCTAAGAGATAGCTCATAAACACTTTTTTTATGAATATTAGTTTAAAAAAGGCGGATTTCCATGCAAACGTTCATCCCCTATTTTACGTTATCCCCTTAAGGGTAGAATTTCAGAAAATCGTGAAACACGTCTCTCTTAATTTTCTTACCGAAAACCAATAGACTACTATGTTGATTAGTTCAGAAATAACTGACTTCTTTACAAATTTCAAACCTTATTTAACTCACTTAGGAGTTGAAAATAAAAAATTCCTGAAACACGTCTTTCGTAAGTTAAAAGCGAAAGTCCACACACAATTTTTTTATGCATATTAGTTTAAAAATGGCGGATTGCTATTCAATCTTTCAGTCCTTATTAACCTCCTTAAGGGTTGAATTTCAAAAATCCTTATACACACATCTAACTTGAATTATAAACGAAAGCCCACTTACAATTTTTTATGCATAGTAGTTTAAAACGGCGGATTTCCATACAAACTTTCAGTTTGGTTTGGTATATAAATGGTTACATAATGTATAAACTTGTTTCAATTATTTTATATTAAACATGTGACAGAATTTATGACCTGACTAGGTATACACCTAATTATTCTATTTCAGGCATATACTCAGTAAATATTAAATGGATTTAACTGCTATTTTGTTCAACTATTAACAATAGGTTGGGTCTACATACAGGCTAAATATAATTACGCTATATGGGCAAACCAAAGATCTCGGCAGAGAACGATTAAATTCCGCATACAAATCCGGGCAAATAATAAATACTAGTGAATAGATTTAATTTAATTCTTTCACGTCGAATAACTAGACGTTTCTAGGTAGTTTTTAAAGGAGGGAGGAAGCGCTATGATGCCTATACTCGTAGCACAGGTTTCGACCTAGTTTAGGATCAGGGTGTCTTTATAATAAGCTGTAATGTTAATCCTGATATACTATTTAGTTGGGTCTATATATAGGCTAGATATATATAAGTATGTTAATCAGTTATCTGGTTACCATAGTACAAGCTCTGCTCAGTTTGGAATCAGATGGCGTTGTGTGAGTTGTCCCAACTATATTTATTTATTTTATGTCTGGGCTAAGTATAGGGTATTTAAATAACCTTTTAATATTTTTGGAGAAAGTAATTTGTATATTTATCTTTAGCTGCATTGAGTATGGTATATTAAACCTCAATAGCTTTGTAATTATCAATTTGTTTTGGAATTTGTTTGTGTGTTAAATTTGGTCTTCAAAAACCAATGGTTCGATTTTAACTATTTGTATTAACAAAGAGAGTAATAAAAATTTTGCATCATATCATAATTTCCACGCGATTAAAGTCGCGGGCAACAGTTAGTAATTAATAAAATCATGCCTGATTTGTCGAATACCTATAATGACTGCTCCGCTCTCCGGGGCAGTAGCGCGATGATATATAACCTATAGCCTTCATCGATAAATGAACTATCCAACATATAAATATTTTTTCAAAGTTGACTTGTAGTTCCTGAGATTACATTATTTCATTGTTAGGTCCGTATTCCAGAACGTTTCTCAATTCTCAATCAACGCATGAGGCTAAATTTTGCTTTATAAATACTCAGGCGTTGAGTGACTATTCTTCGAGACTTCTACTCCTATTCCTATACAGTTCCTGCGGAACTCTCTGCCGCCAAATATCAGAGACATTAATACTATAGTGAAGTTTAAAAACAAAGTCCGCAAATACTATCTCTCTACCACTTGTAACTAAAAGTATATCTGTATTGTCATGTATGTATATTTACATATATAATGCATAAGTATTATGTGTATATGTTGTATGTATGTATGTATATAAGGATTTTTTCTAGCTATTCAAAGGGGGAACGCTGCCAGTATCTTCGGAACCTTGCCTAAAGGGACCTCTTTTAATAATATATTTTAGTTATGTATCATATTTTTAAGGTTATATTTAATGTTAATATTAAGTTAATATTTATTAATATTGTATAATATAATTATTTAGATTAAAGTAATATTAATTTTATTGTATATACGTGTAATTGTATTATAGTAAGTAGTCATAATATATAGTAGGATTTTTTAATAATGTATGTAAAAAAAAAATCCTATTTACTTGGTTTTCACGCATTTTAAATTATTTTACTGTATGCCCTCGTCTCGTCGGCCTGCTGAAAGTTTTGAGAAATTTCGTTAAAATAAGCAGTGTCATTGTAGTTTTTACACGTATAATTGTGGCAGTAGTACCATTAATGGTACTTTCGACATAAAGTGTACAATCTGCGTCACTAGTACTATTGATAGTACTACTATTGATAGTCGTGGCACGTAGGCAAGTATTTATGTAAAGGCCAAACGGACCTTGAAGCAAAGAGATGAGCGTTTTCCTTTGGAAGAGATCCTGGTCCCTTTCTAACGTCATCATAATATGATCCTATATTCCTCATCCTCATCAAGCTCATACAATTTACCAGTAAATTTTCAATACATACGAGAGGTGGAAGTACTAGAAATAAAAACTTCAAAAAAAAGGTTATTAAACTTGTGCATCTTACTACGAGTCACATACGTGGGTGTAACACTGAGAAATCGCAATAGAGCAAAACTTAATGACCAAAGCAGAGGACATCATAAAGGAAATAAGGCAATATAAATGATGCTGGACCGAGCACATGACGAGAGATAGCAAATTAAAATGGATAATAATTATTACAGAATGGCAACCAGGAGATACAAAAAGAAAAAGAGGCAGACGGTGCAAGAGATGGGCAGACGATATACAGAGAATAGGAGGACAACTTGGACAACAAGAGCTAAGAATAGAAGAGCATGGAACTCTCGTGATTGAAGTCCGGAAAAGAGCGCCCTTGTTGATCTCTTCTGGGAGTGGGCCCAGAGGTGGATAGGCCCCTCGGGTAGCTCCCGCCGCGTGTAGCGCTCCCGGCGCGTCCTGTGTGTCCTTAGGTAGAAGAAGAACACGGACACTCCCAAGCTTGCATTGCGTATTCGTAAATTACTTGTGGGAGGTGGCGGGATGGAGCCGGATCCCGTGTATCGTTGGAGGAGCCGGAGGACTCGGTGGTGCAAGTAGGACACTCTCGCCGTGTGCCTCGACGCTCGGAGTGACATTGATTTCTTGCTCAGTGACTTACCCACACCACTACAGTTGACTCTCCTTTAAAAGTTTGTATTCGATACAACGAAGACATATCTACTCGTATATCTTCTTATCGATACAACACACGAACAAAATCGTAACAAAGTAGAAAGTGTACATTGAACACTGTTCTAAAAGAATACTTGCTGTGTGTTCTACTCGTATGTACAATGGATACCGAAGCGAAACTTAATTAATATTAAATTAAATTTTTAAAGCAATTATTTTGCTGTTTTTTTTATAATTTTTTAATAATGTGGAAAAAGACAATTCGATTCGAGACAGGGATTGAACCTGTGACCTTTGCCTAACCAGGGCAATGTTCTAGCCACCTGAACTACCCGAACCGTATCGTATCAAGTTGAAATTCTCCACCATATTTTAACCGCCATTTATTAAAAATTTATTAATTAATATTTTTTTATAATTGTATGTCCAAAATAAACTCAAAACTACTAAATAGATTTTACTCAAATTTTGCATAAATATTAGCTTATTTTTTTTCATATTACCTTAACTTCTGACTGTAATGGGTTTATTTACATTAAAGGTTTTTCAGGGCCACTCGATCAATTAAGTGGCCCGTATGTTTGTCTGCCGCCTTGGTGGTAGAAGAAACAAAAACAAATAGGTTCTAAGCGATAATTAAAAAATAATGAATACGCTTTCGGTATTCTGAAAGGTACCCCGCTCGAATGGGCTACCTGTGGCGGTGCGCGCGACGCGGGCTTCACTCACCCGGCGAGCGCGGAGCGAGTACACGGTGCTATGTGTCGCGTCTTTCTTAGCAGAGCTTGAATTGATGTTTGAACGAACACTGCTTCTGTGGCGATAATATCTGTGCTACCGCTGTCACTTGTACGCGGTGCACCATGAACGCGTTGTCTACATCTTCAACGTCGTCGGGGATCGAGTCCGATGTGGAGGGAAATGGCCGCCAAAGGCGCCGCCATCGCAGGAGAAGGTGCTATCATAACTTCCTACGCTTGATGCGCGAGTTCGCCAGCTACGATGAAACTTTCGAAAGATATTTTGGGCTTAACCGTGTTGACTTTGAAAGGCTGCAAAGTCTAGTCGCAGCTAACATACACAGAACTAACACGGAGTTCCCTGACATGAACCCCATCCGAGCCAGGGACCGACTGGGCATCTGTTTAAGGTAAATTAATTCAATCATTTGTATGTACTTCCAATAGCTGTGTGTGCTGGATACCAAGTTATTTGCGTACGTGCGTGCCATATTTAATCCAAAAGCATTGAGTTAGATGAGCTGTGCGTTTATTTTAAGTACTTTAACTTTAAAATGGCGAATAAATTGGACGTAGATAATGTTATAAGGAATTAAATTGTGTAACTAGCCTGAGTCAGTAATGGGTGCGAAAGATTTTTAAACGTAGAAATGTTACCTAGGTATCTATTCTCAGCTAGTTTTATAGATTTTATGCCTTGCCCGCAACGCATGCGTATACCCGACCCGCAATACGCATGCGTTGATACCCGACATGCGTGCATGAAACTTAAACAAGTTTCCTTTCTGCAACTCAATTAAAGTGAAATCTCAAATATGATTCATTTATTGTTCTTTGCAGGTTTCTAGCTTCGGGATATTCATTTGAAGTACTTGCCCATAATTATAATTTACCACCGGAAATAATTGAGACAATCATCTTGGAAGTCTGCGACTCCATCTTGAATTACCTGGAACCCGTCGTAATGCCACAACCGTCAAAAAAAAAGTGGAGACAAATAGCAGCAAATTTCAAAAAGATGCATTCAATGCCTAACTGCATTGGTTCCCTCAATGGCCGATATGTGACTGTTATGAGAGATATATCGTATATTCTTCTGTCACTTGTGGACTCCAATCAACAATTCATTATGATTGACATCGGGAAATACGGGACACTGCCTCAAGCAATATGGAATAACTCACAAATGGCAGCGCAGTTCGCCGGGCATCAACTGGACGTACCTGGCCCGAAAAGCCCAGGCAGGAATGCGGAGCCTCTGCCTTATGTCATTATTGGAGGAAACTCTTTTCCTCTTAAGCCATATTTGCTTTCCAAAAAACAGGAGGGAACACCTGTGGACAATAATGCCATCACAGTTTTCAACAACAGGATCGACCCAGTGAAGAGGACCGCCGAAGAGGCGGTGACACGCTTACGTCGGCATTGGCAAGTGATTCAGTCCGACTTCCCGGTACCCCTACCCATGACAAAGAAAATAGCGAAAACCGTTTGCTGCTTGGAAAATCAGTACGGGTCTCCGGACATATGACTAGACCGCCCCAAGAGCAAGAGGATAACTGCAAAAAAAATTGATTTAATTAAAGGATTGTTGCCAAATAAAAACTTAACTCTCAAGCAAAAGTTTACAAGATACTTTCTGAGTCGCCAAGGCCGAGTGCCATGGCAATACGACCAAGTCAAGTTCTAAGCGCACAACGTGTAACGAGCGAGGCATTGACACCGTGGACTAGGAATTGTTGAAACTGCTTCAAAAACCTAACTGACATAAGGTTGGACTGAATCGTTCAGAACAACGCGCTACACTGGAAACGAATTAGCTTTAAAATGTATCGTAATGTGTGTAATATAATATAATATTTTGTGTCATATATATATATTTATATATTTGAGTATATACAAATTAACAACATTAACCGAAGAACCCTACCGACACTTTTGATTGAAGCTTCTTGACTTTAAGCACTGACTTTCAAAACTATGGGACCCATTTAACCAGCCAAAGAAGTATTACAATAACCATACATAAATGTTAGCCTAATTTTAATAAAATAATTCAGTACGTGTGAGGAATATTATTATATCTTGATGTTAAAATATGTTTAAGAAATAAATGTTGTGCTGGTATTATTGGTAAATTAAAATAAGGGTTGTAAATTGGGCTAGTTAAAAACTGGGGTGCTGTGAAGTTTTGATTATTACTCGATAGTATCAAGATGGATTTGGATGTATTTGGATTAACTGTAGAAATATATGGATAATACATTTTAATACCTTTGATGTTTGTATTTGGTAAATATTTGGAATTGATGTGTTTCTTGGTAATTATAAGTAACAAATAGGAATTACTAAAGTAATATCGATGGAAAATGTGTTAACATCCTATATGGAAGTTTAATAATAATGTAGAATATTTTGATGTTGAATGTTAGAATATATTATTAATAAGGAAAGGGCGTGACGATTATTAAATCTAAGATGTGATATTTAACACCTGCGCCGGCGCCGCGGAGAATACTGTTCTCGATAGGTTGAAACCGGAATTATAGTCTTAAGGTAGGATAGTTTATAAATTATCTTATTAATGTTGGATGTTAGAATATAAAAATATTAAATGAAAAAAAGGTCACCTTGGAATGACATCTGGGAATTGAGATATACATGGTTTTACGTTTAATGTTTGAAGATGGAATTATATTGTATAATAATTATAACTTATGTATCGGTCATCAGTGTAAGTCAAATGGCATTTATTTCAATAAAGAATTTCTATGTGGACGTTTTTTATTTTTCTAAGCGGTCTCGTATATGTTGCAGTAAACGATAAAAATAAACTGAAAAACACGCTTTTTGGGAAACTGAACTAAAAAATTAAATTTTTTATAATACATTTTTTATTTTTACAGTTATACTTTTTTTGGGCGCGCTAGGAAAAAATGATGACAGCGCGCGCGCCCCGTCACGAAAAACCGGCACAATGGAGTTAGCTGATAAGTATTTCCGTGACAACTGAACTTTGCTGATAAGTGTTTCCATGACAACTTATAAACTACATTCACGGCAGCTTTTAATCCTATGATTTTTTTTCTTACTAATTTATCATTCCTGTTTCAAACAAAGAGTTATGGTATTCACGTAATTATGCGAAAGAAAGCGGCCTCTTTACTGCATCGCCTGCACGGTAGTGACAACACCATTCTGAAAATGATTGCTGCCTTAGCAGACTATTCCTTTCAGAAACACTGGGTAGGGACCGTAATAGGTCTTAATATCCAAATAAAAATGTTGAAACAACAAAAAATTAAAAAATAATACTCACAATACTAACTTATTTCTGAATCTTCGGAAAAATCTTTCTTCGCATTCTCGTTGTGAGCAGGCGTGTTTAAAACTATTAAAATAATATCTAAACAATAATTTACTGATTTGTGACCTTGTTTTGCCCAACAATTGGTAATAACGTAAATTGTGACAAATGTTTGCATATTGCTAAAATTGGGAATAATGTTTTTGTGAATATACTACAGCATTGTGATGGACGGAAGACGGACGACGTATCTGATCTTAAGTGGGCAATAGATGAGTCACCTAAATTTACAGCAGCAACTTCATTAGTCGACATGGTTAAAAAGGGGACTAACAACTACCTACCGAAGACGAGTATAAACTCATTAACAACTATGGGGCAGCGCAAGTAACTCTATCATCACAATATTACAAAGAGCACAGAACACTATACTTAGAACCATAGCGCATGCCCCTTGGTTCATTACAAACACAGAAATCCACAAATGTCTGGGAATGAGCACCGTGAAGGAGCAAATTGAAATTTCTTCACGGAAATATCAAAAGTGGCTGAAATATCACCCGATCGTACTTGCGGCGAGTCTAACTAAGCGCAGCTACCTAAAACGCCTCAAAAGGAAAGACAAATATAGATAAAGAAATCAGACTCTATAAATAAGATGAGTGGCTGTCGTCCTCACTGGAAGAGGCCCTCATCCTGTCAAATCAAACACACAACATACCTGTTTATAGTATTTTACTGATTGCAGATGAGAAAGGGAAACAAAAAAATACAACCAGAGTCTCGCGGATAAATTACAGAACTGCAACCTTGAGACGTTCTTTATCTCAATCAATCTAAGCCACAAGTCAGGTAAGAAGGGTACAGAGACCTGCAACTATGGGATCTAAGTTTCTGCTGATATTCAAGAAGCCCTAATCTCAAACGACCGAGTATCTGTAAACTGGTTTTGTTGCCCCGTTAGGGATTTTACATTGGTCACACGATGCTTTAAATGTCAGCAGCAGCAACACGCCACGACCTGTCGAGAAGCAAAATATATATGCGGACATTGTGGGGACCAGGGACACTCCATAAAAGAATGCACAAAGAAGGCGGAAGCAGCGAAATGCGCAACTTGCTTGCGTTTTAAAAAAGCAAGCGAACACACAACAGGAGCACCGGAATTTCCAGCAAAAATAGTAATAAATAATAACAATTATACACATTTAACATAGAATTGATAATTAAATATTTAATATATATTTTTTACTAGCTGACCTGCCCGGCTTCGTCCGTGACATATTTCCAACCCCGTGGCACCCATTAAATCCCGTCGCTTATAACTTTTCCAAAAATGCATGAGAGTTTCCCCGATTTGTTGACATTTATGATTACGCTCTCTTGTGTAGTGGCGTAATGATATATAGTTTAGAACCTTCCTCAATAAATGGGCTATCCAATACAAAAATAATTTTTCAATTCGGTCCAGGCGTTCAGGCGTGATGGCGTGACCAAGGGAAATAGGGATTCATTTTTATATAAATAGATTAGCCTCTGCTTACCTCATGCCTAAACAAATCCATAGAACAACAGCGTATAGAGGTAGTTTTAAATTTGCGGGCAGTCGCATATGGAACGATTTACCACCGCCTTTTCGTGCTCTTAAATCTATTCTTGCTTTTAGATTACACTATAAAATGTATTTATTAAATAGACAAAAAAATCAACTCACACTGGTCTTTGCGATGAAACTTATTGGAACAAAGTTCCTTATGGCAGGCTTGGAGGATATAGGGATTTTGCTGCGCGACCGAACTGAAAAATATGTGATAGTAAAACCGTAAGAAAGATTAGGTGGAATAAAACCGTTAAATGAGACGTGCGCAGGCGCGAAAGTCGTATACACAAGCGAGTAGTGTATAATACCTTTCTCTTTCTCCCTCTTTCAGTGAGGGTGAGGGTGAGGGTGAGGGTGAGGGTGAGGGTGAGGGTGAGGGTGAGGGTGAGGGTGAGGGTGAGGGTGAGGGTGAGGGTGAGGGTGAGGGTGAGGGTGAGGGTGAGGGTGAGGGTGAGGGTGAGGGTGAGGGTGAGGGTGAGGGTGAGGGTGAGGGTGAGGGTGAGGGTGAGGGTGAGGGTGAGGGTGAGGGTGAGGGTGAGGGTGAGGGTGAGGGTGAGGGTGAGGGTGAGGGTGAGGGTGAGGGTGAGGGTGAGGGTGAGGGTGAGGGTGAGGGTGAGGGTGAGGGTGAGGGTGAGGGTGAGGGTGAGGGTGAGGGTGAGGGTGAGGGTGAGGGTGAGGGTGAGGGTGAGGGTGAGGGTGAGGGTGAGGGTGAGGGTGAGGGTGAGGGTGAGGGTGAGGGTGAGGGTGAGGGTGAGGGTGTTTTCTTTTGTTTTTTTTGAAGTGAAAACTTCTTTAGCGGCGTTGAACACTTTTTCTGTAATGGGTATATAATCTTAAACTCGCGTCAGGACACGTGACTTGATCGAAAAAGCGTAAGACGGATGGAGTTTTTAAGTGAAAACGCCTCTTAGCGTGGTACACATATTTTTAGAGGAGATAAAATCTCTGGATTTGCGACTATAATCATCATCATCATCTAATGTTGAACCCGGTCATCTACAGGTCTTATTAAATAATATTGTGTAATCAATTAAGACTCTTTCAGAGTAGAATTTATGAAGTGAAAACTTCTTTAGTGGCGTTGAGCACTTTTTCTGTAATGGGTATAAAATCTTAAACTCGCGTCAGGACACGTGACCTGATCGAAAAAGCGTAAGACGGATGGAGTTTTTTTATCATCATCATTAACGTCCATCCCGGTCAATTTTTGAAGTGAATATTCTTTTAGCGCGGTACGCATATTTTTAGATGAGATAAAATCTCTGGACTCGCGACCATAATCATCATCATCATCATCTAACGTTGATTCCGGTCATCTACAGGTCTTATTAAATAATGCTGTGTAATCAATTAGGACTCTTTCAGTGTAGATTTATTTTTCATCATCATCATCTTGACGTCGATCCCGGTCAATTTTCGAAGGAAAAACTTCTTTTAACGCGGTATGAGATAAAATCTCTGGACTCGTGACCATAATCATCATCATCATCTAACGTTGATTCCGGTCATCTACAGGTCTTATTAAATAATGCTGTGTAATCAATTAGGAGTCTTTCAGTGTAGATTTATTTTTCATCATCATCATCTTTACGTCGATCCCGGTCAATTTTTGAAGTGAAAAATTCTTAAGCGGCGTTGAGCACTTTTTCTGTAATGGGTATAAAATCTTAAACTCGCGTCAGGACACGTGACCTGATCGAAAAAGCGTAAGACGGATGGAGTTTTTTGAAGTGAAAACTTCTTTAGCGGCGTTGAGCACTTTTTCTGTAATGGGTATAAAATCTTAAACTCGCGTCAGGACACGTGACCTGATCGAAAAAGCGTAAGACGGATGGAGTTTTTTTATCATCATCATTAACGTCCATCCCGGTCAATTTTTGAAGTGAATATTCTTTTAGCGCGGTACGCATATTTTTAGATGAGATAAAATCTCTGGACTCGCGACCATAATCATCATCATCATCTAACGTTGATTCCGGTCATCTACAGGTCTTATTAAATAATGCTGTGTAATCAATTAGGACTCTTTCAGTGTAGATTTATTTTTCATCATCATCATCTTTACGTCGATCCCGGTCAATTTTCGAAGGAAAAACTTCTTTTGGCGCGGTATGAGGTAAAATCTCTGGACTCGCGACCATAATCATCATCATCATCTAACGTTGATTCCGGTCATCTACAGGTCTTATTAAATAATGCTGTGTAATCAATTAGGACTCTTTCAGTGTAGATTTATTTTTCATCATCATCATCTTTACGTCGATCCCGGTCAATTTTCGAAGGAAAAACTTCTTTTGGCGCGGTATGAGATAAAATCTCTGGACTCGCGACCATAATCATCATCATCATCTAACGTTGATTCCGGTCATCTACAGGTCTTATTAAATAATGCTGTGTAATCAATTAGGAGCCTTACAGTGTAGATTTATTTTTCATCATCATCATCTTTACGTCGATCCCGGTCAATTTTTGAAGTGAAAACTTCTTTAGCGGCGTTGAGCACTTTTTCTGTAATGGGTATAAAATCTTAAACTCGCGTCAGGACACGTGACCTGATCGAAAAAGCGTAAGACGGATGGAGTTTTTAAAGTGAAAACTTCTTTAGCGGCGTTGAGCACTTTTTCTGTAATGGGTATAAAATCTTAAACTCGCGTCAGGACACGTGACCTGATCGAAAAAGCGTAAGACGGATGGAGTTTTTTTATCATCATCATTAACGTCCATCCCGGTCAATTTTTGAAGTAAATATTCTTTTAGCGCGGTACGCATATTTTTAGATGAGATAAAATCTCTGGACTCGCGACCATAATCATCATCATCATCTAACGTTGATTCCGGTCATCTACAGGTCTTATTAAATAATGCTGTGTAATCAATTAGGACTCTTTCAGTGTAGATTTATTTTTCATCATCATCATCTTTACGTCGATCCCGGTCAATTTTCGAAGGAAAAACTTCTTTTGGCGCGGTATGGGATAAAATCTCTGGACTCGCGACCATAATCATCATCATCATCTAACGTTGATTCCGGTCATCTACAGGTCTTATTAAATAATGCTGTGTAATCAATTAGGACTCTTTCAGTGTAGATTTATTTTTCATCATCATCATCTTTACGTCGATCCCGGTCAATTTTTGAAGTGAAAACTTCTTTAGCGGCGTTGAGCACTTTTTCTGTAATGGGTATAAAATCTTAAACTCGCGTCAGGACACGTGACCTGATCGAAAAAGTGTAAGACGGATGGAGTTTTTTGAAGTGAAAACTTCTTTAGCGGCGTTGAGCACTTTTTCTGTAATGGGATTAAAATCTTAAACTCGCGTCAGGACACGTGACCTGATCGAAAAAGCGTAAGACGGATGGAGTTTTTTTATCATCATCATTAACGTCCATCCCGGTCAATTTTTGAAGTGAATATTCTTTTAGCGAGGTACGCATATTTTTAGATGAGATAAAATCTCTGGACTCGCGACCATAATCATCATCATCATCTAACGTTGATTCCGGTCATCTACAGGTCTTATTAAATAATGCTGTGTAGTCAATTAGGACTCTTTCAGTGTAGATTTATTTTTCATCATCATCATCTTTACGTCGATTCCGGTCAATTTTCGAAGGAAAAACTTCTTTTGGCGCGGTGTGAGATAAAATCTCTGGACTCGCGACCATAATCATCATCATCATCTAACGTTGATTCCGGTCATCTACAGGTCTTATTAAATAATGCTGTGTAATCAATTAGGACTCTTTCAGTGTAGATTTATTTTTCATCATCATCATCTTTACGTCGATCCCGGTCAATTTTTGAAGTGAAAACTTCTTTAGCGGCGTTGAGCACTTTTTCTGTAATGGGTATAAAATCTTAAACTCGCGTCAGGACACGTGACCTGATCGAAAAAGCGTAAGACGGATGGAGTTTTTTTTCATCATCATTAACGTCCATCCCGGTCAATTTTTGAAGTGAATATTCTTTTAGCGCGGTACGCATATTTTTAGATGAGATAAAATCTCTGGACTCGCGACCATAATCATCATCATCATCTAACGTTGATTCCGGTCATCTACAGGTCTTATTAAATAATGCTGTGTAATCAATTAGGACTCTTTCAGTGTAGATTTATTTTTCATCATCATCATCTTTACGTCGATCCCGGTCAATTTTCGAAGGAAAAACTTCTGATGGCGCGGTATGAGATAAAATCTCTGGACTCGCGACCATAATCATCATCATCATCAAACGTTGATTCCGGTCATCTACAGGTCTTATTAAATAATGCTGTGTAATCAATTAGGACTCTTTCAGTGTAGATTTATTTTTCATCATCATCATCTTTACGTCAATCCCGGTCAATTTTTTTTTTCATCATCATCATTAACGTCCATCCCGGTCAATTTTTGAAGTGAATATTCTTTTAGCGCGGTACGCTTATTTTTAGATGAGATAAAATCTCTGGACTCGCGACCATTATCATCATCATCATCTAACGTTGATTCCGGTCATCTACAGGTCTTATTAAATAATGCTGTGTAATCAATTAGGAGTCTTTCAGTGTAGATTTATTTTTCATCATCATCATCATTAACGTCGATCCCGGTCAATTTTTGAAGGAAAAACTTCTTTTAGCGCGGTACGCAATTTTTTAGATGAGATAAATCTCTAGACTCGCTACACCCCGTTACGATACGCAGCTATAGTGTGTGCATATATGCATGTACCAACGCGTCTAGATAAATAAATTATTAATAAATTGAGTTTTTTTTTCATCATCATCATTAACGTCCATCCCGGTCAATTTTTGAAGTGAATATTCTTTTAGCGCGGTACGCTTATTTTTAGATGAGATAAATCTCTGGACTCGCTACACCCCGTTACGATACGCAGCTATAGTGTGTGCATATATGCATGTACCAACGCGTCTAGATAAATAAATTATTAATAAATTGAGTTTTCACTTCTGTCGGCACTCCCGGAGTGGTTAGGTTTTTTTTTACATAAAATTGAGCACGAATTTTTTTTTCCAATTGTGTCGAGTCTACATTAGCCGAAGGAACTTCGTTCCTACCTGGTGTCCCACGACACCACATCTTTTTTATTAATTTTAATCGGCTCTTTAGACCCACCCCAGTTCCGTGCTTCGGAAGGCACGTTAAGCCGTTGGTCCCGGTTGTCAATAAAACAGCAGTCGTTAACCCAAGTTGAAGGCCTCATGGGCGGCTTAAAAAATTTCAACAGCAGGTCGCCACAGCATGCGCCTGTCCATTTCAACACGGCAATGGGCTCACCACCTGTTACGTGGGACAAAAATGCATATGGTGAAATGTGGGCGTTTAATATGCCTCTGCCTACACCTTCGGGGATAAAGGCGTAACAATATGTATGTATGTAGAAAAAGTCTAACAATAATTGGACTGGGATTCGACTGAAATATTATACTACTTTCTTCTTGATAGCTTACTTTTCAAAAAAAACTGATTTGATTTTTACATCTTCACGCTGTATCCCTGACGGGGTAGTCAGAGATTTATACATGGGGCACACTAATAAGTTTTGCACTTCTAGCTAATCGGCACTATTTGAATTTCGAATGTTATATTTTTTTGAAACGTTGCAACCTTCTTAGTAATAAGAAAAAATCAATTGGCGGGAAATCATTTGTCAATTGTTTTTTATCACACATTGAAGTCACAATAAGTTCTACGTACGCAACGAAAATGAATTAAGTCGAAAAGATGTTAGAGCGATGATTTTTTAAGAGGTTCTCTCTCCGCAAGAATGTGCCGCTCGTCTTCAAAATGCTTTTCGGAGAGAAGCACCTTGTTTGAGCACCGTGAGGCGATGGTTTTCTGAATTTGAGAGAGGTCGAGTTTCTTTACATGACGAATTTCGTGAAGGGCGGCCTTCAACTGCCGTCAACGAAAATAATGTGGCTACTGTTAAGCGGCTAATTGAAGAAAACCCGCGGATTACCTATGTGACAATTGGAGGACTATTGGGGATTGGTATGAGCCAAATTCAGAAAATTTTACACGAAGAATTGAAAGTTCAGAAACTTTTTTGTCGTTTGATCCCTCAGGAGTAGAAGCGGGCTCGCGTGGAATGTTGCTCACAGATGCTACTGAAGTACGACCACGGACATTCTAATGCTGTTTATGACATTGTCACAGGAGACGAAATGTGGATTTATTATTTTGAACCTGAAAAATAACACTATCTTGTGAATGGGTGTTTGTAAATGAGAACAGGCCAACAAAAGTAAGGCAGGCGAGAAACGTTGGTAAAGAAATGATCGCGTTTTTTTTCTCAGCTACGGGTCCTATCTGTACAAATCCACTTGAAGATCAAAAGAGTGTTAATGCCGAGTGGTATTCTACCATTTGCTTACCCAGGGTGTTAGCAAGAAAGTTCGCGAAAAACTACCAAAAAGCCGCGTTCTCCTACATCATGACAACGCTTCTTCACACACGGTCAACTAAACAAAGTCATTTTTAGTTTCCGAAAAAGTATAACTCGTCACCATCACCCATCCTGAGCATAGCCCCGACCTAGCACCCTGTGATTTCTGTATTTTCCCCAAAATCAAAGATTTGATGAGAGGTTTCACTTTTACCAACTCCGAAGAGGCAGTGATAGCGTTCAATCAGCAAGTAGAGAACATGCCTTCATATCTGTGGTCCTCCTGTTTTAAAAAATGGTTCGAGTGTGTTTTGACATTTGGCGGGAAGAGTGACAAGTGCGGACGCTTGCTTTAGATTATTTTCTAAAACTAGTGCATTTATCTTGTTTTATGTGCGGGAGTGGTGGTTTCTTGGACATAAAAGTTGTGTTAACGTGCTATAGGGAAAGACAATGATATATATGCAGTGAAATGCTACTTTCTCTCTTGCCGCGAAACGTCCACTGACCTGGTCCACTGAACCTTAGTATAAGAATCACCATTATACTGAGGGCAAGGACCAGGACGGACAATGAGGACACGACATCGACTGGACAGGACTAATTAGAGGATAAGATTGAAGAAATATGATATAAAAAATAAGATTTGGCTAAAAGGTCTTAGAAACCAGGCCATTAAATAAATATTAAAAAAAAAAAATGGTTCGATCGCATGAAAAAATGATAAAATGTAAAGGACGGTATTTTGAAAAGCAGTAAACATAATATTTTGGTTTCAACATGTTGTTTTTGTAAGTAACGCAAAACTTATACTCGAAGTGTGACCTACATGTATGTTAGAAGTCCGTATCGGTTCGTTCTCATTAATCGATATATTTAATCAAGTCATCTCACTATGAAGCTAAAACTGACACTTGTCAAATGTGGCCTATTATAATGACTCAACTATAATAATTAAATAAATAAGATGCGACTGTACACAGAAATTTTAAAAATCATAAAGAAATCAAAAAGATTGTTTCGAACATTTATACGTCGGACATTCATTCGTCGGAGCTGTACAGCACTCGATCTATGACAACTGGAACACTAAGCGCTGATCTCCGCAGCGCTGGATCCCTAGAGCGCCGGTAGAGGTAAATAATCTTCTTTTTGAATTATACTGAATTTATAGAAAGCTAAAAAAATATTTACTAAAGGAGAATGCCCACCTTCCATACATCGTTGGGCCCAATAAATGATGAACAAGTACAGGACCCAAACTAATATCATTAGTTAGAAAATAATATGAAATTAAAAATTGCCAAAGTTTCAGTTGTATTGAGAATGGCATTCTCAAGAAATACGAGTATGACCACGAATATTTTTTGGTTATGTTGTTAGTGATATATTCTATATTAACCTTTTAATCCAGTCTCGTCGGAAGACAAATAAATAGCACTTCATATAAACTCTCACTTAAATACTCACTGAAAATATACAAGAAGACGCCGGAAATTCAACATTATAACAGAAAGATATTCACCTACATAGAGAGAGTCACAGAGCGAATGACCTGAAGGGACACGAACAAAGTACCGATACTTTGTGTTATCGATACTTTCCCTTTCGATACCGATACTTTTGTATTCGATACTGTGTGTATCGAATTGACAAACCTTAGAAAACTTACTCTTACGCCACAATTCAATTGTATTAAACAAAAATTGAGCTAGAAATCATTCCTTCGGTTCACAGTTCAGTTCGTATCCTTTCTTAATTCACTTCACTAATAATTTGACTTCATTAGTTCCACTCGTTAGCCACTGTTCTAGTATTAATTGTTTCATTCTACATGTTTGTATCGCGAATCTTCTGTTCAGGAGGAATGGGAACTTACTAAAGTAGATAACTAATAAGTAATATATTATGTTAAATTAATATTTTTAATTTGTGAAGTCACAGTTGCCTTTTTAGAGTTCTATACCTTAAAAGACAAAAAGCTGGATCCCTTATCACTTTGTTCTCCGTCTGTCTGTCAAAACCTGATGATATCCAGCATATAGATAAAACATTTTCTGGATTAACACAATGAAAACAACTATTTTCCTACGGAAAACACTTTGTGTAATAACCGAATTTAAACCGATTACCGAAAAAGTCTTATGTGGCAAACTGTAGTGTAAAAGAGATAGACATACCTGTTTCATTCTTTGTTCAATCATTAATGTTTGGTTGGATGACATGGAGTGACATAACACACTGGGTTAGTTGACCCGATGATATTTTTTTGCGATGCAAGACATGATTAGGGTTCAAAAGTTGTTTACTTAATTCCGAGTTTACCAACTCTATAATTATTTATTTAACCCCAGCATACATGCAAGTGGGCCTTAAAGACAACTTGAAATTTTTCACTGCAATCGATTGACGTTAGAGTTATAATCTTAATAATCTTAATCTTAATAATATAATAAATGCGGAAGTTTGTGTGGATGTTTGTTACTCTTTCACGTAATAACTACTGAATAGATTTTAATGAAACTTTACAATTTGTTTTTATACCACTTAAGTGGCAGACAAGCGTACGGCCCACCCGATGGAAAGTGGTCACCGTAGCCTATGGACGTTTGCAACACCAAAGATGCGGCACTCGCGCTGCCGACTCTAACAATAGCTTATACGTCAGAATAACACATAGGCTACTTTTTATCCTGGGAACAAGTTCTTGTGGGAAACGGGAACGGGTAACCTTCTCTACGCGGGCAAAGCCGCGGGCGTCAACTAGTATCATTAAAAAATCTATTTTTGATTGACGTGGGGAGAATCGAAACTACACAAAATGTTCTAAAGTCCCCAAGGAATGCGAAATCAGGCTTTAAAAGTGTTAAAGTTAAAAATATAACGCATTTACTTCAGTTGACCATCGCTTTGTACTTCTTTGAACCGCATTAAAATTAGTTGCGTAGTTTACAATATTTAAGCATATATATACACAGACTGCGTGGAGGGACTTCTGTTATTGTTAGTAAAGAAATGACCCGTGCGTATGATAATAAGCTTTATGTGTT
Source organism: Thumatha senex (assembly GCA_948477245.1). Taxonomy (NCBI): domain Eukaryota; kingdom Metazoa; phylum Arthropoda; class Insecta; order Lepidoptera; family Erebidae; genus Thumatha; species Thumatha senex. The sequence goes on from OX419725.1 coordinate 236,054, forward strand.
TTTGTTCTTTACTCCTAGACAGTATCTCGGAAACAAAACTTCTTCATCGAAGGTATTCTTGAAATATTTTCTGGTAAATTAGGTATCTACCTGTCATTCATCCATACGAGCAGAATAGTACAATTGAATATTTTTTCTGATTATTTGTTTAACTTTGTTTACTAAAGGACTGTAGGCTAAGCGTTTCCGAGATAAGGGGTCGTGAAAGACAGACAGACATACAGATAGTACAGATTCCTGATTCGTTGAGGTACGAAATGCTAAAAATAATCTAAATCTATCATTTACTCTATTTGAAAGCTTTAAAACTCTATCTATATAAAGTTCGTTAGTTGTTAGTGTTCGTTACTTTCTCCCGGCTATAGACAGATGAAAGGATACGTGTGGTTTTAGTCGGTAAGAGTCCGGCATAGCATCCATCCTCGCTAAAAGTCGAGAATTGCTGGACCGTTTGACTAAATTTTGGTATTGAATGGTTTGTAAATGTTTAGGGAAGATTTATATGGATAAGGATAAGAATATAGGATAAGGATAGTAAATAAAGGAAAATACTGAATATTGCAAGAGTGTCGTCTTCGTTGGTATGGTCACGTCTTGCGGCAACCGCCGGGCTACGTAGGTAACAAATGTCTGGCCATGTCAGCCCCGCCGGGTCCCGGTAAGAGGGGAAGACCCAAGAAGTGCTGGGTTGACGTCGTAAGGGATGACATGCGTGCCAATGATCTCACTTCAGGGGATGCCGAAGACCGTGCGAAGTAGAGGAGAAAATGTAGGAAAGCGAACCCCGGGCGTCGCGAGACACAACTGGGACAGACGCTTGGATAATGATGATGATGACTGAATATGGCGATTGCATTTTTCAGTACAAACTGTTTCTACCTGTGATATTTTGATGTTCGTCCTTTAAACTCGGGATGTTTGACCTCTTTTTCTATTTAATAATAATATATGGAGTCACTTTATTGTCAAATATCTATAGCCGTTATAAGGTTCAATCTATTTTAGAAATAAAACGTGTAAGAAAAATAAAAACAATAGTGTCAGATGATTTTGGTAAAAGAAAATTGTAACACAATTAACGCCATGGTCGTCACTGGTGACCGGTAACCAATGACATAACAATGGGTCGGTACTTTTTGGCAATTGGTGTGTTATATGTGTGTTATATATGACCCGCCCGGCTTCGCCCGTGACATAATTCGAACCTCGTGGCACCCATTTAATCCCGTCGTTTAATAATTTCACAATAATGTATTAACATTTTCCAAATGAGTAGATTACTTCTCCGCTCTCAAGTACCTATACGCCCGCACGGCCCGGTCAAATTAGATTACACGAAATTAACTTCCGATCGCATTTTTTTTTCATTTTGCCATATCTTCTAAGATATTCATTTAATTTGCAATGTGTAAAGGGCCAAAATAATCTTCCTAAAATGCTAAAGCCAACTAATATATTAAAAATGCTAAGGCTTAATAATGTATTCGTGCAAATAGCCTTCAAATTACCGCTTTATAATTGCTGTTTTTTAAATTATTAAAATGGATATAGTATGTTATCCTTAAGATATGGACATATATCGTCGCGGACTTTTTTGTAGACCTAAATAAGATACACAATTTCACGATACATTATTTTGTTATATCTCAAAGGATTTAGGAAGCGTTTTCGTTAATAGCACCCAGACGGCACATTTTTTTTAACGCAGGAATCACTCTAACTATTAAAACAAACTGCATCGAAATTCGTTGCGTAGTTTTAAAGATCTAAGCTTACATAGGGACAGACAGCGAAAAACTACTGTTTTATAATATGTAGTGATTCTCCTGTACCTGTGTTGGTAACATGTTTATCACCGGGACCGTTATAGATGAAATTTTGTTTAAAGGTATGTACACTTGGAGCCGGCGAGTGGCGCTGCTGTCGGCATGTTATCTAATTTGTAAAAGTGAACAACTAAGGCGGCTGCTCGAGAGTGGTCACTGTAGACTGGACGTTTGTCACACAGAAGCGTTGCACTCGCGCTACCGATCCGGCAAAAAACTTCCAAAACCCTTTTTTCAAGAACCTTATACTGTAAGTAGTCACAAAAATAGTAATTTAAGAACCGCCAAAATATTTTTTTTTTAGATATTTTTTAATTTATGTCTCATTATGTTTTTTAAGTAAAACTTCTTTATCGACGTTGAGAATAATTATGTAGCTGAAAACAGAATGTCGTAAAAATGTTTCACTTCTTACCTGTGTACACACACATAAAGATAGGAAAGCGAACCCTGAGCGCCGTGAGACGCAACTGGGACAGACGCTCGAACTAAACACAGAATTAAATAATTTTAAAGCGGTTCCAAGTCAGCTGGGTCAGCTAGTCCATCATAAAATAAAAGTAACTAAATAGTACTTACCTGAATTTGTTAGTAAAACGCTTAATTTATTATAAAATATAATATATTTTGTCTGATGATGCGATGCTCATGGCCTCATTAGAAGCCGACCTTTAGCCATTAGTCACTAATATGAAAGAGGAGTGTAAGAATCTTCGCTTGAATGCAAGTAAAGCTAAGGTTCTATGATTTGAAAGAGATGACGTAAGAAGTAGGTGCGAGATTTGGGTAAACCAGGAACGTCTAGAGCATTTGAATAAGATTGTGTATTATGGGCTTATGTTTAGCGCGGACGGAAGATGTGATTCGTATGTAGAACGGAGAGTAGCTGCCGGAAACAAAGTTAATGGGGCTTTGTCTCAATTAGTAAAGCGACAAAGCATCGTAAATGAAGTACGACTCGCGGTTCATAACGTAGTGCTATTGCTAACTTTGCTTTTCGGTAGCGAAACCTAGGTAGATGAAATTCATCACAAGATGCATGTAAGTAAGTTGAATGCTGTGTAGATAAGATCACTTCGAAAATTGCGTAGTCTTGACCGACCGAATACGAATATGGAAGTGATACGCAATATGGTAGGTTTGAATGAAAGTGTCAGCGTTAAGCTAGAAAAGGGCGTTGACAAAATTACTCGGATACCCAGACGTGCATGTGTGAAGCGATTAATGAATCTGCAGGAAGCGAAAGAAGTATGAATGATTGACGAAGCCTGGCGATCTGACCTCTCTGACTACCCCGTCAGGGATACTGATTGATAATTTAAAATTTGTAAGTAGTAAACTCGACCATAGATCATAATTATTGTGTCTGAGTTTACGCCTAGGTATGTCAACGATTAGCATCGCATCAAGCAACGGCTTTTAGAGTTAAAGGTACTTAGTTATCCAATCTTAGTATTGACCTAATTTGCAACGCATGACCAGTAGCTAGGTATTTATATCCGAATAATGACCTGCGAACTCCAGCACGGTGTCAATGGTAAGACAGAAAGTGCCGCCAATTGTCCACACCCAGAACAAACTTGCATAATTACGCAAATGTGATACGAAAAACTGTTCAGTATAAAAATAAAACTCAGCAGTCGTAGACACGTCGGGAGGACGCGCTGCGTGAGTCCACGAATACTTTACATACTCCGAAAATATTTTAAGATTACGTTTAAGAGAGCGCGCTCGTCGACGGTGGGAATGCTCCAACGAAAAAAATATCGTTTATAAACAAGTGGAACGGGCTACGCTCCACGTATCGTGTGTAGTGGCTGGCAGTGGTCTTAAATGGTGTAAGTGAGTGCAGCAGTGCAGGGATGTCCATCGAGTGTTGTTAGGCGGTGATGTTCGCGGGAGGAGGAGCCGGTTTCCAGAAGCAGTCCAAGCCGCCCTGGGAGAACGCCAGCAACAACACAGCCGCGGCCGACCTCCCGCAAAACCGGTAATGAGCTAACTTTACTGCACACAACCACTCATGTCAACATTACAGTAAGCTCGTGTACGTCACGACGTTTTATATATGTATCTTAGCAAATCATCACCGCACTTGTGTGAAACTGTAAGTAGTTCATTTGTTTATTTACTTTGACTTAATGTTTACTATGGATCTAGAGCTGTAGAGTGTGCCGCGCCGTCGGTCGGCTCCCTGAACTGCGCTGCTATCGTACACGTTGGATTGTTGCACATACGAGTATATCGTTGATCCATCAATGAATGAATTATAATATGTTTTGAATTTTTCATTTCGTTCAAATTAATTATCGTTTAGTATGGTAACATTTTTTGCTGGTGGTATATATATCTTTTTTTAGCATTATTGCAAATCATGTAATTATGTATGCCATGCCTTATTATATATTATAGCAGAGCTATTATTACAATATAAATAAAGAAGTGATCATTTGTGTGCTCTGTTCACACTCGCACCCACTTCGCTTTATGTCCTAAGTTGGTTCAACATCGTGCAGCACTGGGGGACGACATGTCTGCCACGGATATCACTAAAAGAAATGCTTACGCCTAGTGGCTTTTGTATTAAAAAAACGCTGAAGCAACGTTGAGTCCACTCCAAGATACAAAACCGGAGAGACGCGGTACCTCTAACTGAGCTTAGTACAAAGGCAAACAGGTCGTTATTACTAAGAGTCTGTTGGGATATTGAAGACTGTCTGTCCCCAGGCTATATCTAATAAGCCGTGACAGCTTGCAATTTTCACAAATGATGTATTAGACGATTGGATGATGATGAAGTGCATAACGACAGTAGTAACACCGAGGATTTAATATAGAGGGCCCAACGTGTCCAAAATAATTATTTGATAGTGAGTGTCCAAAAACCGTCGCACATTACGTGACCTTCGTAACGTGTTCGGTTGGCCAAGATACGTATTAGGAATAGTTAGAATTATAATGGCGGGTACCTTTCGGACAGCATAACCGTATTAGCTTTTACTATTATTATCTAAGTACCAGGTAACAGTGTAATCGCTTTTGTTCTCCAGCGGCCATAAGCGCGGTACGCTAGCTTCGCTTGCTAGCTTCGCTTGTTTTGGGACTACTAAACTTTCAAGTATATTAATTATTATGATTTTGACTCCATTAAAAGATAGGTGATAATGTGTAGAAATTATTAAACCTATGACCTTAACCTTATCAGTTTGTGTCAATTGAAGTACTACAGAACACCTATCTGACTAGTTTCTCCTTAAGAGGTCAAGTGAAAAAACACTCAGCTCTTCCAAAAATGTAAGTTAATTATTGTAAACTATCTTTCATAAATGTGAGTTTCATTGGCAGGTTCTTTCTTAGGAGGTTCCTCCTCTACCTATTGTTGCTTTGCACATCTGGCAGTAAATGTAAATGCAGATGTAATATGACGTGACCTACCTAAATAAAAATATTTTCATTTCTATTGTGTACGCACCTAATAGTATACTGTAGATGACATGTAACACGATCAGCGCTGCTTTTGCTAATATTATTTCTGCCAAATTCACGATTACACCTTGTATGCCATCTTGGCTTGTGAGATCGACAAAGACACATTTCTATTATTAAATTTTGGAAAGACCATCACCTAATTACACAAATATAATACAAAGTAGCCAGTACAAAGCCGTTAATAAGTCTCCACAGATAGTAGTAAAATAACAACATGTATAGTCCGAAATTACATAGATAAATACTAATAGGTACCAATACTAGTCACTAATACTAATTAACCACAGTTAAATTGATATCGAGAAATGAGAATCAATTGTAATATTAGCTGCCAATCCCTGTCATTGCCATTAAAGAAGATAGTTAAATTTAACCTGCTCTATTGAAATAAATATTGTATGAAATACGTTTAAATGATTTTATTAATGACGAATAATGTTATGTCCAATATAGGTCATTGACGCAACATTCTGTTATAACCAGCACATGACCGATACAAGAAATTGTTTTGGCCAATTTGCAAATACTGTACCTAGAAAAATAAAATTGAATATGCTTCTGGATGAACGGCAATTATTTATTAATGCCGATCGTTACTATAAAAGTGTTTATTTGTCGCCCATTATAAATTGAGCAGATCGTAAAAGTGAATAGGAGCTGATAATAAACTTCGCGAATAGGAACCGCGCATAGCTTTATCGAATATACGTATTGTGATTTATCACAAACTAAATAGATCCCGTATATACTACTAACACAGAGAGCTAACCAAACTTTTTAAGGGCCGGTAGGCCAAGTCGCGTAGGCACCACAACGCTTTCTCAGCCCCCGCCAAGATAGATTCACGATATATTTTCTGCTGGCACGCCACAGTAAAAATGATTGGCAGTAGCAATCGAAATGGAACATCTCTGTTATTGTGTTGGATTTTATTTTAGATTTATGATACTGACTAGTTGACGCCCGCGGCTCCGCCCGCGTGATGTAGTTTTCCCGTTCCCGTTTTCTAAAGGAACTTGTTTCCGGGATAAAAAGTAGCCTAGTGTGTTATTCTGATAAATAAGCTATACATATAATATATAGTTATGGTAAAGTTTATTTAAATTCCATTCCGTAGTTATACGTGCACATCCATACTTACAAACTTTCGCGTTTATAATATTAGCAGGAGTTAATGATGATATATTTAATAACAAATTTAGGCTTTATGTACAAGTACCAAATAAAATGTCCAGTACTCATTATACTCATTTTTTTAAATAATATTAAAATCAAAAAATCATAATGTTATGTTGCTGTCTTCGGCAGCTACTCGTAGTCACCGTTGTACTTTAGAACATATCTTCCGTACGCGCTAAACACGTAGTACACAATTTCATTCAATTGCTCTAAACGTTGCCGGTTTACCCAAATCTTGCTTTTAGTTCTTACTTTTTCTTTTTCAAATACCCGATTCTTAGTTTAACATGCAGCGAAGACCTTTACTTTTATATAAGTGACTAATGCCTGAAGGTCGGCTTCTGATGAGACCATCTTTACCGCATCATCAGCGTACAACAGACAATGTACTGTAAAATTTTCTAATTTTACAACACATCATAATCTTTTAACTTTTGCAGCCACACTTTTGCACAACTATTAAGAAACACTATGAAAAGTCAGGCGGACATAACACAACCCCTTTGACGCCCGAACAGAAGTAAAAAAGAGGCGCCAGGTGAACATCCCCCTTGGCCGCACGCAAGCTTTAAAGTCCGTATAAAGAGACTGTATCGCCCGCAGCAGCTGGACGTCCACACCATATCCGGATATGGTGTAAACGGCCAACCAGGCCACACGGACGAGTACCACAGAGTTTCTCTCAAAAGTTATCAAATGCTTTCTCCAGATCCACTAAAGCGCAAAAAACCTTCGCGTTAAAATGTTGGGATTATTAATTATTAGTTATATGAAATGTTATACATTGTTTAAGGCTACCAACATAAAGTAAAAACATAAATAAAAAGCGCTCGTAGCTCTACTAACTCTGTTTCTGTAAAAGATCACTGATTTAAGAAACTCTCTCGGATTTTGTATGGATGACCGTTTTGTAGCATTTTCTTTTACCAGCGTTTTCGTGCTTCGAAGGACGCATTAAGCTGTTTGTCCCGGTTGATATTAATACAAGTATATAAAAAGTCAAGTGAATGAATACCCTTTGAGCGACTTAAAAATTACAACAGCGAGTCGCTACAATCTGAGCCTGTCCATTTGAACACAGGCATTGGGCTCACCACAATATGCCTCTGCCACACCTTCGGGGATAAAGTCGTGGGTAAAATTTAACGGCCCACTGGATCAGTTGGTTGCATAACTGCCTTCTAACCTATTTTTAAATATAAATAAAAATAAATAAATAAAAATGTCTTTATTTTGCATAGACCATTTCAACGGCGCTTACAAAATGTCATACACTAAAACTAAAGAAAAAAATTGTATATTTAAAGTGACCACCGGTTCGGAACGCGGCCACCTGAGAAGAACCGGCAAGAAACTTAGGAAGGCTTTTTTTTTATGGCCTATTTACAATTTAATATATTATGACTATAATATTTTATTTGCCAGTAGATCATTTCCAGGCATCCCTGTCCTGTAAATAGTCTTGAATAGAGTAATAACATTTTTCACAAAGCTTTCTTTTAATAAAGTTTTTAAATTTATTTAATGGTAAATTTCTCAGGTCACAGGGAAGCTTGTTGTAAAAGCGTATACAGTTACCCTGGAAAGAATCGCCAATCTTATGCAGCCGACTGTGGTGAACTAAAAGATTGTTTTTATGTCTAGTGTTTTTAAATTATGTATATCACAGAGTTTAGTAAACTGTGATAGATTTTTCTGGACATACATAAGATTGGCAAAAATGTATTGTGATGCTACGGTTAGAATATTTACTTCTTTGAATTTTTCTCGGAGGGAGACTCTGGGGCCCAAATTATATATAGCGCGGACGGCCCGCTTTTGAAGAACAAAAATTTTATTTACATCTGCAGCACTCCCCCAAAGGAGAATACTGTAAGACATAATACTATGAAAATAGCTGAAGTAAACCATTCTAGCCGTATCTACATCTGTTAGAGCCCTGATCTTTTTTACAGCGTATGCAGCCGAACTTAACCTAGAGGCCGTCTTTTCTATGTGCGTGCCCCACTGCAAATTGACATCAATAGTTATACCAAGTAACACAGTTGATTCCATAACTCTAACACTTGTCCATTAAGTTGAACATTGGCCGTAACTTGTTTTACATTTGGTAGAGTAAATTTAATACATTTAGTTTTGTTTCATTTAGGCAAAGACTATTTGAGCTGAACCAATGAACTACTCTCGTGATTGCATTGTTTACATCGTCATAATTATCTAATTGTCTTCTAATTTTAAAAATCAATGAGGTATCATCTGCAAACAAAACAATCCCATTCCTGTCCCCTACATAAAATAGTAAATCATTAATATAAATGAGGAACAAGAATGGCCCAAGTATCGAGCCTTGTGGCACACCCATTGTAACCATGGATCCTACAGAACGTGTACCATTAATATCGACCCTTTGTATTCTATTGTTTAAATATGGTCGAGAGATTTGCCTCTTATTCCATAGTAATGTAATTTTTAGCACAATGTTTCATGTTGAACGCAATCAAAAGCCTTGGATAGATCGCAGAATATACCTAATGCATCTTGCTTGTCTTCCCAGGCTTCATGAATACATTTTAATAACTCAACACCAGCATCGGAAGTTGAGCGCCCTTTCGTAAAAACAAACTGTTTTGTTTGAAAAATTTTATGAATATCAAAATGGGATAGCATTTGATTCAAAATTATTTTTTCAAATACTTTGCTCAAAGTTGGCAGCACTGACACTGGTCGGAAATTAGACTTACTGCAATTTGGTTCAAAGTTTGTTCATAATGATCCCTACAAGAGTCAAAACTGTCAACTATAAGTTGTAGCCTATCCCGATCCTGTAAGGTATCAGTATACAGTGAATGCAACTGTGTCAGTTCTTTCTTGAGCTGTCCATTCTTACTTAAAATACCAAGCAGCAAAAAAGAGTAAGAAAGGCGAAACAAAAACAAGGTTATGTTCTAAAATCAGTATTCTATAATCAGTCAGTAAAATCTAAATCTAAAAAATCTAAAAAATAAACTAAATGCGAGATTAGGGTAAACCAGGAGCGTCTAGAGCAAGTGAATGAAATTGTGTATTTAGGAAGTATGTTTAGCGCGTATGGAAGATGTGATTCGGATGTAGAACGGCGAGTAGCTGCCGGAAACAAAGTTAACGGTGCTTTGTCCCAGTTAGTAAAGCGACAAAGCATCGTAAAAGAAGCACGAATGGCGATTCATAACGCAGTGCTAGTGCCAACTTTGCTTTACGGTAGTGAAACCTGGGTATGTCAGCAGATACATGAAAGTAAATTGAATGCTGTGGAGATGCGATCACTTCGGAAATTGTGCGGCGTTACCTTGGCCGACCGAATACGTAACGAAGCGATACGCAATATGGCAGGTTTGAATGAAAGTGTCAGCGTTAAGCTGGAAAAGGGCGTGCTCCGTTGGTTTGGACACGTCCAACGAATGAGTGAGGAACGATTGACGAAGAATATATATTGTTCAAAAGTAGAGGGTAGAAGGAGTCAGGGAAGGCCCAGACTTACATATGAAGACCACGTGAGCAGATTGCTCAAAAACGGAAAGGTCAAAAGTACTCGGATACCCAGACGTGCGTGTATGAAGCGATTGATGAATCTCGACGAAGCGAAAGAAGTATGCATGGATCGCGAAGCCTGGCGATCTGTCCTCTCTGACTACCCCGTCAGGGATACAGCGTGAAGATAGTTAGTTATAGTTAGTTAGTCAGTAAAATCAATCTATTACTGGACATGTGAGGATGTAAAAGTAAATAAACAAACAAGCCTTGATTTAAACAACTATATTTCAAAAATCTTTCCAAATCCAAGTACTTATAGTGCGACATAAAAGAGTTGACAATAAATGAGGGCGTCACTATCGCTTTTGTATCTCGCATGTAGCAACACAGTTAGTAAGAAACAAACGTTTTTGATACTTGTATTATTTTTGCAAGTATAATATTTGCAAGACACGAATTCTCATTTAAACAGAATGAAATAAGTATCTATAAATGATATAAATATAGTATGTAAAGGGCAATTCAGAAAGGGCATGGAAACCCGAAAAGAGGTCAGTGTACCCATCAATACGACTACTTTGCTAATTGAACATTATGCTAACCTTCCTGCTCTTTAGACGTTTTACTAAGTCGACGTTTGATCGTGAGCGCAACTTTTACAATAGCATCAACCTTAAAATCGCGAAAAAAAGCTGGTGATCCATACAAAATGTCCGTCGTCCAAAATATTGTTCTTTTACTAATTATTTTACCTACTATATTTCATTTCTAAAATATGCAATTTGTATGCATATATTACTTCTATACAAATTCTTCTTTATTTATTTATATGCTTATTTCTTACTTGCATTATTCATTGAGTGAAAACAAGTATCAAATGCAGTAGTCGCGCTATAAATACAGTAATTGAAAGTTCACATACTTTTTTTTGGTGTTGCCTGTAAGAGTGACTAGTTAGTTCTTAAATAATTAATTTCTACTCTTTTATGTCGCACTGTATTTGAAATATTGAAAAATTTTCCGATGTGTAACTGTCACTGCACCGGTACAATTTTAAAGTTTATATTTATCTACTTTTATCACAAATAGTTTATGTTACACTTAATATACTATTATTTGGCAATGAGGAATTGGTTTTTACTTAAAATTATAATTATTTTTGTAATATTACAATATAAAATACGGAGCCAATTCAAATCAGCTGTTATGCCTAGGGTTGCCACAAGGAAAATTGTGGGTTCGATTTTATACTACTTACAGGGATAATTCTAACGCTTCTGTGAAGTGTAGGTACTTTAATTTATATTAAATCTCTCATATATTTTATTTATCTATCACGCCTTATCCCCGAAAGGGTGGCAAAAGCATATTATTATATGCCCACATTTGTCCTGTCCCACGTAATAGGTGGTGAGAACATTGCCGTATATAACTCTCATATATATACTATATAAAGCAAACTCCTGGCGTCGCGAGATGCAACTGGGACGGACGCTCGGATGATGATGGAATGCTTACTGCTCTCATCAATATACTGTGCCATTGCGAAGAAATAGCAAGGGGAGCTCAACGTAAAAACCTAACACAGGTCTTACCTCAGTAAGCGCCAGCGCGCGACTGATCAGGCCTCAGCGTCGCGAATCTGATATTATTTTAACATTTGTTCTATAAAAATCACTGTATATAGTCAAAGTAAGCCATTATGTCTATAAATATATTTAGTAGCTATAGTTGTGTATAAAATTTCATGAAAATTTTCTGTAGTTTATATTTGGCACTGTAAAAACATTTCGAAAGGGGGCAACTTTGGGATGTTTTTCTATCAAGTGAAGTTTATTAGATTTTGTAACAGAAAGCCATTTTGACTAGCTTAAATCCTTCATCATCATCCGAGCGTCTGTCCCAGTTGCGTCTCGCGACGCCCGGGGTCCGCTTTCCTACATTTTGTCCTCCACTTCGCACTGTCGTCGGCATCCCCTGTAGTGAGACCATTGGCACGCATGTCATCCCTTACGACGTCAAGCCAGCACTTCTTGGGTCTTCCCCTCTTACCGGGACCCGGCGGGGCTGACATGGCCAGACATTTGTTACCTACGTAGCCCAGCGCTTGCCGCAAGACGTGACCATACCAACGAAGGCGACACTCTTGAAACTTGTCTGCAATGTCACGGACGTGAAGGCTGCCGCGGATGCGAGAGTTCCTCACGCGGTCCATCCGCGTGACTTCACACATCCACCGCAGCTTCTTCATTTCCGTGACACGCAGCTCCTGCTTGTGTCGCTCCAATATCGGCCACGTCTCACTGTCATGTAAAAGGACAGGTCTAATAATGGTTTTGTAGACCTGTCCCTTCAACCGGATCGGCATTTTAGGGTCACAAATGACACCGGTCATCTCCCACCATTTGGCCCACGCGGCAGCAATGCGTGACTTGACATCGCAATCGATGTCACTGGAAGTGTGAAAAACTGATCCCAGGTACTGATGATTGATTACTGATTTAATCCGTGCGCTCGACCAAATCACCACCTATGCGGACGGATGTGGGATCTGTCAAGTTTAGTGCCAAGTACTCGGTCTTCGCCACATTTAGTTTCAGACCACCGTTCTCAAGCGTCTCCACAATTTTCGTCGCACCAATCTGCCCCTGTCCGCGTCTGCCAGCGCAATATCGTCAGCATACATGAGCAACCATGGAGGCTGCTCATGCGGGTTTCTGATGCTGTCCGACAATTCGTCTAATACTACACTGAACAGAAGCGGACTAAGGACCGAACCCTGGTGTACCCCGACGTTGATGGGGAAGGGTTTCGTGTCGCCAACAGCAGTCCGAACCATTGAATCGGAGTCACAGTACATGTCCCGGATAGTGTCAATATAGAACTCTGGAACTCCTTTGGACCGCAGCCAGATCATCGCACGAGGAACACAGTCGAAGGCCTTCTGCATGTCTAGAAACAAACAGTGCAGAGGCGTGTTCTTCGACCTGTATTTCTCTGCGACAACCCTCAGGGCAAAAACAGGGTCCGTGGTCCCATGACCATGGCGTACCCCATATTAACACTCCGAGAGTGCTGCCACCGTCTTCGCCACATTTAGTTTCAGACCACCGTTCTCAAGCGTCTCCACAATTTTCGTCGCACCAATCTGCCCCTGTCCGCGTCTGCCAGCGCAATATCGTCAGCATACATGAGCAACCATGGAGGCTGCTCATGCGGGTTTCTGATGCTGTCCGAGAATTCGTCTAATATTACACTGAACAGAAGCGGACTAAGGACCGAACCCTGGTGTACCCCGACGTTGATGGGGAAGGGTTTCGTGTCGCCAACAGCAGTCCGAACCATTGAATCGGAGTCACAGTACATGTCCCGGATAGTGTCAATATAGAACTCTGGAACTCCTTTGGACCGCAGCCAGATCATCGCACGAGGAACACAGTCGAAGGCCTTCTGCATGTCTAGAAACAAACAGTGCAGAGGCGTGTTCTTCGACCTGTATTTCTCGGCGACAACCCTCAGGGCAAAAACAGGGTCCGTGGTCCCATGACCATGGCGTACCCCATATTAACACTCCGAGAGAGTACACTCCTGCCGGATCCGAGAGTCTATAATCCTCTCGAAGATCTTCATGGAGTGGGACATCACCTTGATACCGCGGTAGCTCCCGCACTCCTGCACTGACCCTTACCTTTGAAGACTGGAGTAATAATCCTCAGTCTCCATTGGTTTGGGATCTGCCCGCTGAGGAGTATGCGGTTAAAAAGGTTTACTAAGATACCCACACCGCGAGGACCCATCGCCTTCCAGGCTTTAATGGGGACTCCATCGGGTCCGACTTTCCGATGCTTCCGGGCTTTCCGATTCTTCGTGCTGCTTTGTGCTGTTTATTAAGCAGTTCGTGGAAGTACGAGCGCCATCTCTCCTTTACCGCGAGGTCTTCACTTAACAGGTTGCCATCAGGGTCTTTTACACAGCGACACTTGGATATATCCTGTGTCGCTTTGACCCTGAAGCGCGCCAGCTTATAGATGAGCTTCTGCCCCTCAGACGATTTCAGCTTATCATACAGAGGTTGTAAGTGGTCTCGTCCAGCTCTGGCTCTGGCTCAGCTCTCTTTGTGGCGCGCTTGGCAGCCCTGTACGCGTCGCGGTCTTCGGGAGATCCGGTCGCTTGCCACTTTTTAAACAGGGCTTTCTTCTCCCTAGGAGACTCTGGACTGCGTCGTTCCACCACCAAGTTTCCTTGTCACATTTGCGTCCACCCTTAGACTCACCGAGCACCACCTTCGCCGCTCCAAAGATGGCCGCCTGAGCTTTGTCCCAGTAATCTTGAACTGGTTCGCCTTCAGTGTCGGTGCACTTGTCACCGACAGCTGAGATGAACTCCTGGGACCCAATTTCATCAAGCAGCCACCATCTGATGCGGCGCCGGCACCGCTCGATGCGTTTGCCTTTAGGCTTCACGCAGAGGTCCATGACAAGGAGACGGTGTTGTGCAGTAAGACTCTCTCCGTGTATGACCTTGCAGTTGGCCAACTTGCCGATGTTGTGTCGCCTAGTGAGTAGGAAATCGATCTGAGTTGTACGCCTTCCGCTCTTGTAGGTAATGAGATGTTCGGATTTCTTTTTGAAATACGTGTTCACAATGGCCAGATCGGCAGCCGCACACGTTCTGAGGATAGTTTCTCCTTCAGCGTTGCGGGTGCCGTATCCAAAACCACCATGAACACGCTCAAACTCCTCACACCTCTCACCCACATGACCGTTTAGGTCGCCGCCCAAAACGATTCCCTGTGATAACGGAATGCTACGAAGCACTTCCTCGAGTTGGTCCCAAAACGACATCTTATCGGCGTCGCTACAACCCGCCTGTGGCGCGTAGGCACTTATCAGGTGGGTAATTTTCCCATCGATAAGCACCCTCATGATCATAAGCCGGTCGCTACAGCTTTTCACCTCCAAGATGCCGCTCTGCAGCCCCTCGGAGAGCACCACTGTCACCCCGTTCTCCCCACCAGTCGCACCCGTGTAGTACTGCTTGTAGCCTTTCTGCAGAGGCCGGGTTCTGTTGCCCTTCCACCGAGTCTCCTGCAGGAACGCCACGTCCACCCTCCGCCTGGAGAGTACTTCGGCCAACTCTACCGTACGCCCAGTCAGCGTGCCAATGTTCCACGATGCGAAGCGGATACGGGTTGGGGCTAACTTCTTTAGCCGTGCTGGCTCGACACACGGCAGCCCTAGCCCACTTGCCACAGGAGTCGGGCGGAGCTCCTGCGCGCCGTTTTGCGGCGGCGCCCTATCCCTAGCAGCATTCCTTTTATTGTTTTTCATTTTTGTTTCGGCGGGTGGCTTTTATGGGAGCGACGCCCTCAGACCTCCCAACCCCAGAGGGGAAAGCCAGCGCCAGAGCCTCGTCCGTTAATCAGCAGGTGCACGCACTAGCACGGGAGGTTGACTTGGGCCCCGAAGATATTGGTGGGCCCCTTACACTAGCTTAAATCCTTAACTAACATATATCCCTTTCTTCTACGATTCGCATTGTTTTAAAAAACTCAAAAGCGTGGCCTCGGCAGGAATACCAAGTCTTAATTTGTCACAATGGCGATAATATCGTAGAGCTATCCGAGGAATTGTTACTAATTGAAAATGTATTATCAATCACGTCTTTATCCCCGACATGGTAACATATTATACTAAAAACGTCTAAAGACGTGCTAGTCCACAATAGCTAACATCAATAATCGTTTAAAGGGGCAAGCCACGAAAATATATCAATAGACTACAGCAAGAATCTACCTTTGCAACACACATTCACACTAAGCTTAATAAATCTTGACAATTTACTTGCCAGTTTCATATCAAGATAATGATGCAGCCTCCGCTTGATCTACAATCGGTGCAAGATACATAATTATTCCATTCTATATGTGACGAGCCAAGTTCCCACATGACCGCGTCGATTTGGGTTGCACAGTTCGATCGTACTCGAATGTCGACTCCCTTAATTTTCTAATGAGTAATTGAATTAATTTAAAAGTATTTGCAACTGCTTTTTGTATCCATCGAATGCAGGTTATATAATTGGCATCCTTAAAAAACCAATGTTTCAATGAATACAAACTTGTTTTACCGTACTACACAATATTATGATGTTTTTTGCTTTACATAGGGATAGGGGCTCGGGAGAGAGCATTTTTAATTTGGCGTCATATGACAATTTTCACGCGAATTAAGTCGCGGACAACAGCTAGTATGTGTAATAATTCAGAAGTGGGCCATTGCCAGCACCAGCTGACACAAGTACAGTGCGCGCTACGTGCACGCTCCACATTCCACACTGTAATTCTACTTCAGCTAATGACGTCTACTGAAAATATTAATACGTTTCCTGATATGTTTTGAAAGAACAAAATAATGTTTATCAAACAATGCAGGAGTATTGTTAAGATATTAGAACAAAGATACACAAACAGCGGCATTTTGTTGCTGCGCCGATGTGACCTTTATAAACGCACATAACATTATACACCCGTCTACACATTTCACATGAATACTATGGTATCTCTTCTTCATTATAATGTCCTTATAGTTGCGTCCAAAGTGTATATTACGAACCCAGATTCTGTTTGGTTAATTAGAACATTTTGGCCGTGAAGAATGAAGAAATATTCTTATTGTGAAGGATAGCGCTCTGACTGCCCCTTTCCGATGAGAGACGAGAGGACAACCTAACCATTTAATTCAAATTAATCTTAATAATCTGTTTACGTGGTCTTCGCATCCCTCATATTGGCCGCTCTCTACCTTCTCTGCTTCCAGAGGGGCGCTCAAGAGCGGTGCGGTGCGGGCTTGTTCCCGCAATTCCAGGGAGCTGAAACATCCATTTGCCCCAACGAGAAGAGCTCTGGCGTCACGAGGCACCCCTTTGCCAGCTCGTAGTGATTTAACCCACATAGCCCACCCTACGAAACGGTAAAGGCGAGGCGGAATGCCGAGGTGGTTAGTTAAAGAAATAAAAAGTGTAACTAACTAACTAACTAACTATCTTCACGCTGTATCCCTGACGGGGTAGTTAGAGAGGACAGATCGCCAGGCTTCGCGATCCATGCCTACTTCTTTCGCTTCTTCGAGATTCATCAATCGCTTCATACACGCACGTCTGGGTATCCGAGTACTTTTGACCTTTCCGTTTTTGAGCAATCTGCTCACGTGGTCTTCATATGTAAGTCTCGGCCTTGCCTGACTCCTTCTACCCTCTACTTTTGAACAATATATATTCTTCGTCAATCGTTCCTCACTCATTCGTTGGACGTGTCCAAACCAACGGAGCACGCCCTTTTCCAGCTTAACGCTGACACTTTCACTCAAACCTGCCATATTGCGTATCACTTCGTTACGTATTCGGTCGGCCAAGGTAACGCCGCACAATTTTCGAAGTGATCGCATCTCCACAGCATTCAATTTACTTTCATGCATCTGCTGACATACCCAGGTTTCACTACCGTAAAGCAAAGTTGGCACTAGCACTGCGTTATGAATCGCCATTCGTGCTTCTTTTACGATGCTTTGTCGCTTTACTAACTGGGACAAAGCACCGTTAACTTTGTTTCCGGCAGCTACTCGCCGTTCTACATCCGAATCACATCTTCCATCCGCGCTAAACATACTTCCTAAATACACAATTTCATTCACTTGCTCTAGATGTTCCTGGTTTACCCTAATCTCGCATTTAGTTCTTACGTCACCTCTTTCAAATACTAGAACCTTAGTTTTACTTGCTTTCAAGCGGAGACCCTTACTTTCACACCCCTCTTTCATATTAGTGACTAATGCCTGTAGGTCGGCTTCTGATGAGGCCATGAGCACCGCATCTTCAGCGTACAGCAGACAGTTTACTGTAAAGTCACCCAAATTCACACCCATATTAAAATCTTTCAACTTCTGTAGGCAGCTGTCCAGATACACTATGAACAGCCAGGCGGACATGACACATCCCTGTTTGACGCCTGTACAGACATCAAAAAGAGGTGACACATCCCCCCCTACTCGCACGCAAGCCTTACAGTCCCTATAAAGCGACTGTATTGCCCGCAGTAGCGAGCCGTCCACACCATATCCTGGCAGCAAGTTGCGTTTCTCTCACAACGTTATCAAATGCTTTCTCTAGATCCACAAAAGCGCAGAAAACCTTCTGGCTAAGAGCCAGAAACTTTTCCGCGATCATGCGGAGAGAAAACACTTGATCCATGCAACCTCTTCCACGTCGGAATCCGCATTGAGCCTCCCATAAATACCTTTCAGACTTTTCTTTTATTCGTGCCGTTATAACCTTTGCATACACCTTACTAGCTAAGCTGACCAAGCTGATCGCCCTGTAGCTGGAGCAGTTTAGGCGCGAGCCTTTCCCTTTGTAAATAGGTACTACAACTGCTACTCGCCAGTCATCCGGGACCTCACCCGTCCGCCAGCACAAGTTGCATAACAGACATAGTGTGTCCCAGACACGCGACCCACCGTACTTGATCATCTCAGCAGTAACTCTGTCTTTTCCCGCAGCCTTACCACATTTCATACTTCTTATCGCTTGTTCTATTTCTTTCATACTATTGACTTCAATGACATCGGGATCCGGATTTTGTGTCGGTATGTCAAATAAATTCCTGTTTAAGTTATATGTTTCTTTTTTATACAACTGAGGCAGCAGACAAGCATCTGATCGAAAATGGTCACCGTAGATTATGAACTTGCGCTACCGATCCGGCAAAAATCTTCCAAGACCCCTTTATAAAACCCTGTACTATAAACAATAATATACATATACAATACTGTAAAAAAGTAATTGTGGAATCACAAAAACAAAAAAATAAAATATTTTGCTTGATTTAGGTCAAGCTGATTTTGCGGACATTTATCTCTGATTGTGTTGTTTTATTATTTGACTGTAGCAACGAGTTGAAATAACTCAAGTAAGTCTGAACTCACTGAGACCGAAGATCGAGAACTTGAACTTGGAGAACCGACGCAACAACGACGGGGTGTTATAAGTTTGACGTGTCTGTGTGTGTATCTGTCTGTAGCATCGTAGCTCCCGAACGGGTGAACCGATTTTGATTTTGGTTCTTTTTGTTCAAAACGTGAATTAGTCGGGAGTGTTCTTAGCTATGTTTGGTGAAAATCGGTCCAAGATGGCCGCCGCCACAAAATGGCGGAGCATATATTTTTATAGCAACCCCCTCAATATGGATATCAAATAAAAGGTCTTGAATAGTAGAATTACGTACAATAGGTAATACTATAAAAAAATTAAAACTCGAAAAATATCTTCGCTAGAAGCTATGCGGGACGGACTAGTTTGATAATGACATTGAAAGTACCAACGTGCTCCTTTTATTGTATTTTTAAGCCCCGACGCAAAAAGAGGGATGTTATAAGTTTGACGTGTCTGTGTGTCTGTCCGTCTGTCTGTGGCATCATAGCTCCCCCGAACGGATGAAGCGATTTCAATTTAGTTTTTTATGTACTAATGTGTGTGTCGTATGTGTTGTGTCCACATGTTTGATGGAAATCTGTTGAGCCGTTTAAAAGTTGTGGGGTTGAAAGTGGGGAAGAATAACCTAATATTTGCAGAATATACTCGAGTGGGGTCTCATGTAAAATATAATAAAATAAACTCAATCTTAAGGAACTTAAATATATATTAATAATTCTAATAAAAATACGTCGCGTTGGGGGACCGCTCCAAAACTTTTACTTCCGCGGCAGCCTTCGCGTCCGTGACATTGCAAATAAATTACAAGAGTGTCACTTTCGCTGGTATGGCAATGTCTTGCGGCAACTGTCATGCTACGTGGGGAACAAATGTCTGCCATGTCGCTCCGCCGAGTCATGGAATATAATAATATAGGATAATGCCTTCAACTTGGCTTAACGACTGCCATTTTATTGGCAACCGCGACCAACGGCTTAACGTGACTTTCGAAGCACGGAACTGGGGTCTAAAGGGCTAAATAAATTTAATAAAACGTGTCTATTTTAGATGTTAAATTTGGAAGAAATGTTGCCTTTTTAGTGAGGTGGTAACAAAAAGGCTAAAAGATCTTATGTGCTAGACACTAATTAGCACGACCAATTAAAGACCTGGTAGTCTCGGACAGAAGGATGCCGATAATAATGCGAAGTGGAGGAGTAAAGGTAGTAAAGGGGACCCCAGGCGTCGTGAGACGCAATTGGGACAGACGCTCGGGTGACGATCAACTGTACACACATTTTTTAAAATTATAAAGCGGATCGGTTCAGCACGTATGTAAAATTAAAATAAATGTTGAATACAGTACAATAATATCCTATCAGACGCTACGGCAAATGAATTATACTGCTTAAATAGGTAGAAGTAGCCCCTTAGTCATTTAAATATAATACAGTACAATAATATCCTATCAGACGCTACGGCAAATGAAATATACTGCTTTAATAGGTAGAGTAGCCCCTTAGTCATTTCAATATAATCGATAGTTTCTCGGCATATTTTAATTATAAATGGTATTTTTAATATATTTTTTTATATTTGACACGTCAAAATGGCGTCGCCCGCCTGATGATAAGCAAAGACGACGACCCGTGATTTTGGGCTGGTATAATATATTATATTATATAATCAAATCGGGCGTACTTAAGCCACTCGTTAACTATAAGTACCTACTTAATCTTATTATATTACGTTTGTTTTAAGTTATAAAGTATTTCCGCCATCTTGCAAGTAGAATTGAAACTAAAATGAATTAAAATCAGGCAAGGAATGATAAACGACAAAACAAGACGTACTGTTATAATGTGTTCTACCCGTATACAGATGGCGCTGTTATAACTTTCTCATTAGGTTTTCATTTTGTAAGGTTATGTTTTCTGTAGTGGTAGCGGGAGATGTGACGAAGTACTTAATATGTCAGTATGACCTCTTCACCTTTAAAATAACCCGTTTAGTTTTAATGAAATTCTGACAAATTTTAGCTGTAGCGAGGTTCGTCTAGTTTTGATTCTGAACGCTAGATAGCGTTACTTCCTTACTTAACATGTTTCAGAGCTGTCACAGCTCGTCAAATGTATCAACGGTGGAAGTCCGGATGTCATGCCGGATTCGAACCGGCTTAAACTGCAAGGTCCTTCCTTAATTAACTATTGCCTATCGCCGGTATTGAAGTGCTCCGGAAAGAAGTCCCAGGACTTCAGATAGACGTGGCTACCACTGCGGCATCTACTAAAGTTTTAAGTAATTATATGTGATATCCGGTGGGATAGATTACCATGGCTCGTCTCTAGCCACAAATCCATGACCGTTCTGATATGGCTGTAGCGAGGATTACTAAAATTATTTTCCCTTAGTTTTCTTTAAAATTTTGTAAATTGAGAGTAGGTATTATGAAATTGTAAAATTGAATACTTTCGTTATATTCATTGTATGTTTTCTATTTTATTGAACTATTTAAAATAATAAGCACTCGTGGTCCCGCGGACACAGTGGTCTGTAAACGATCACTGCGTTAAGCAATTTTCGCTATGGCTGGTCACGGATGGGTCACCGTTTTGTGGCATTTACATTTGCAAGCGTTTCCGTGCTTCGGAAGGCACTTTAAGCCGTTGGTCCCGGTTGCCAGTAACATGGCAGTCGTTAAGTCAAGTTTAAGAGCCTTCTGGGCGGCTTAAAAAATTTCAACAGCAGGTAGCCACAACCTGCGTCTGCCTATTTTCAATACAGGAATGGGCTCACCGCCTATTACGAGGGACAGGAATACACATGGTGAAAAGAAGGCATATAACATGCATTAAATTCATACACAATGACATCATCAGTGATATGAAATCCTTGGGCATTTGCCTAAATAATATTTAAACAATTGTAACATATTATTGCCGTCTGCCATCACTACTTGTCAAAGCTATCCTTCATTACAGAATCTAAAAATAGAGAATATTTCCCATTATTACGCTGTTATTATGGGTAGTCAGAGAGGACAGATCTAGGTTTTGGGATCCATGCATACTTCTTTGCTTCCTGTAGATTCATTAAACGCTTCATACATGCACGTCTGGGTATCCGAGTACTTTTGACTTTCCCGTTTTTGAGCAATCTGCTCACGTGGTCTTCATATGCAAGTCTCGGCCTACCCTGACTCCTTCTACCCTCTACTCTCGCACAATATATATTCTTCGTCGATAATTCCTCATTCATTCGTAGGACGTGTCCAAACCAACGGAACACGCCCTTTTCCAGCTTAACGCGGACACTTAATTCAAACCTGCCATATTGCGTATAACTTCGTTACGTATTCCGTCGACTAAAGTTTCTTCGATTTTTGAAGTGATCGAACCTCCGCAGCATTCTGCTTACTTTCATGCATCTTTTAACATACCCAGGTTTCGCTACCGAAAAGCAACGTTGCCACTAGCACTGCGTTCTGAATCGCTAGTCGTGCTTCTTTTGCGGTGCTTTGTCGCTTAACCAAATGGGACAAAGCACCGTTAATTTTGTTTCCAGCAGCTGCTCGCCTTTCTACATCCGAATCACATCTTCCATTCTCGTCAATCATACTTCCTAAATACACAATTTCATTCACTTGCTCTAGATGTATACGCTCCTGGTTTACCCAAATCTCGCACTTAGTTCTTACGTCATCTCGTTGATATCTTTTTGACAGGACGACGTACATGATCTCAACAACATTTTCATGAAACTTCATTTGGTGAATCTATACATTTCACCCATGTAAAAGACATAGTATGTAAGGTCTGACACCAGCTCCTTGCAACACATCAATAGTTCTTTGTCAGGTGGGTTAAGACATTTTGACATCGTCTTGTGTGGTTTCACGTAATTGTAATAAGGAACACGTGCTGAAGGAGTACTCTTTAATTGTAGTTATGGAATAAGTGTAAGATGAATAACAAGAAAGCAGTTAAATGGACAGAACTTTGCAGGAACATACACCTGATTGGTGGTCTGTTCTGATCTGTAAAATTATGGAAAAAATATTGATAATCGTAAGTAGGAAATGAAAAGAGTTTATTTTTTGTATGTTCACAATTTATATAAAAACTAAAGGTCCTAATTTTACAAACTGTATTACTACTATGCATAAGTTATGGTTCATCACACTGCTTTGCCTAGGTTAAGATCGGTGTACACACGTCATCTTCTCCTTTTCTAATACTACTATAGATTACAGGCAATATCTGAAAATGATAGCTGTATGCTATGCTATGTAGTTGACGTACTTGTTAGGTATTCAAAAGTATGTGTGTACATATACGGCCGTTAGAAGTAATACTACTTCGGCAAAAAAAAATCTTTTTAAAAATTTTATCTTTAGGTTTATCCTACGTTTGTAGACAAAAGTAAAATGTTGACTATAGCTAACTTTAGGATGTTTGAAAACTACTTTGAATGTAGTTATAGGTTATCATGGAAACACTAAGCAGCTAACTTCATCGTGTTGGTTCTACGAGACAGTGTGCGCGCGCATCGCAAAAATTTACAAATATTTTTTCCCTAACGCGCCGAAAGAAGGGCTGCAATAAAAGTATCGGGAATGGAACATTTCCACTGTTCCTGTCATATTAAAATCTTTTTAATTGAAAACTCCTTGGTTTTAAAAATCGAATACCATTTATTTATTTTACAAAAAGATTCTCGGTCTTGTGACAAGGTTTTGTCAAACTTGTTTAGTCGTTGAGAAAATGGAAACTCGAGAAAATTCAAGAGCAATGATTTATTATGACTTTCGAAGTGGTTTAACACAAAAACAGTGTGTTGACCGGATGATTTCTGCATTTGGTGATGAAGCCCCATCAAGACCACAATTTATTGCTGGTTTGCTGAATTTCAACGTGGACGTGCCAAGCTCAGTGATGATCCCCGTCAACGTCGTCCAAAAACTGCAGTCACCCAAGAAAACGTTGATGCTGTGCGTAAGCTGATTGAGGAAGATCGACATGTGACATACCGCGAAATTCAGGCAACTTTAGACATTGGCATAAGTCAAATACAAATAATCTTTCATGAACAATTAGGTAAAAAAAAGTTGTTTTCCCGATGGATACCGCATTCGCTCTGTGAAGAGCAAAAAGCGGCTCGCGTTACTTGGTGCGTCAGAACTCTCGAAAGATTCCACGCAGGATCCTCAAATGCTGTATACAACATCGTATCAGATGACGAATCTTGGATATACGCGTACGAACCCGAAACAAAAAACCAGTCACGAGTTTGGGTGTTCGAAAATGAGTTAAAGCCAACAAAAATTGTTCGTTCACGGAGTGTTGCAAAAAAAATGGTGGCCACGTTTGTCTTTGGAGACAAACCGGCCATGTTGCGACTATTCCTCTTGAGGGACAAAGAACGGTTAATGCAGAATGGTATGCTAGCATTTGTTTGCCACAGGTCGTTTCTGAACTCCGTAAAGAGATCTGCAACCGCCGCATCATCCTCCATCACGACAATGCGAGTTCTCACACCGCGCACAGAACAAAAGAGTTTTTAGAGCAAGAAAACATAGAATTATTAGACCATCCGCCGTACAGCCCCGACCTAAGCCCTAATAATTTCTATACTTTCCCTAAAATAAAGAATAAATTGCGTGGTCAAAGATTTTCATCACCTGAAGAAGCTGTAACGCCTACAAAACGGTCATTTTGGATACCCGAACTTCCGAATGGGATGGTTGCTTCAATGATTGGTTCCATCGTATGGAAAAATGTGTCAAATTTCGCGGAGAATACTTCGAAAAGCAATAAATACATTTTTAAATAGTAATGTTGTGTCACTTCCTTGATTCCCGAAATTTTCAGTGTAATCTATACTAATATAAAGTTTATGAATTTGTGTTGGTGAATTTGTAGGGGAAAATATCAGAATCTACTAAATCAATTTTCAAAATTCCTCATTCCTAAGTGCTTTAAGCTTATTGTCCTGGGAACTCGTATAACTTCAAAAAGCTTCAGTTTGTGAGCGATGTGCATGTGTTGAGTACTATCGATCGGTGCTATTTTAATGTTGGTGATACAATTTGAATGCATGTTTACTACTACCATGTTGCACGACTACCAACCCCTCCCCTCCCCTTTGTCCCTGGCATAGTTACCAGTCAGGTACTCTAGGACATTGTCACATATATTTAACCTAGGACACCCAATGACGTCAAACGGCAACTATTAACTCCTTAATGGTTTTAAACATGAAAGCTTGATCATTTAAACATTTACGTTGCTTTGTTCTCTACTTTGTTTTATAGTTAGGTTTCTATTTAATACCATGAGCGAGTTTCAGAAAGTGTTCATTCTTCAGACTTTGATCTAGGTGAGACTCGACTGTGGAGGGAAAGAGGCGCCTTCAGCAACTAATTGTAGGGCTTACGAAATCTTGGTGTCTGGTGTTAATTTTCTTTAATAAGTGGTACAAGTCTAGTGAAGTAGTCAAAATAAAAATAAATGTACTGTTGCCTGTGACTTCGTTCACGTGAAAGCCGTGTTCGCTGCTGAGCACTTGTTTGGTTGGTTTCGAACCTTGTTTCGGTCTCAATGGTATTTTCTACATTGAAGTGATAATACGACGAGTACTGTTCCACAGCTCCAGAGGAGACCGATTTCAAAGAAGCATAATCACTACACCGACTTACAGTTTTATGGTGCGACATGGAAGTTCACTTGCTGTTAGGGAAAATTAAATCTTTACAGAATAACACGTGTCGTTCTGGATCGATTACAGCATTTATAGAGCTGTAAACCTCTTTACTCCTTTCAATTTCCTAGCAAATACATTAGTGATAAATTTGTATAAAGAGACTACTCTGCGACTCTGTTGGAAAGAAGGCGAAATACCGCAAGATTTAGTGGGTAAAACACTCTAAGGGCTAATAGTCTCACACAACTTTGCAGCTTTAGCAAATAGAACCACCCTAGATAAATTATATTGCTATTAGTGGTCGATCCAATAATTAAAAACCTAGGTTCCTACGAACTAAGTTATTACGATTCCCACATCGTTAGTTTCAATAAGATGATAAGGGTTAGTTTGGTAACTGCTTGCATTACACGTATTTTTATATAGGTTTTCTTGTTCATGAATCGACTTTATTACCAACGAGGTGACCCCCCCCGGCTTCGCCCGTGACGTACTTCGAACTCCCGTCGCACCTATTTAATCCCGTCGCTTATAAATTATAGAATAACGCATAAAAAATGCCCAAATTGTCAATATTTATGACTACTGCTCTGTTCGCCAGGGTAGTAGCGTGATGATATATAGCCTATATTGTTCCTCGACAAAAAGAAGCATCAGCTTACAAATAAAAAAGAAAACGACTAACTGGTTCTTTATTTTGTGTGAACACCTTTGGTTTACTTATTAGGTGAACCTGGGGTACAGAAAGTTTACCGTGGAACACCTAGGAGAACCATGTTGGTGTACCACGGGTCAGAAACCTAATAAATAAATGGGGTGAACTGCACCCCGAAAAAAAGTTAACATCACACATAAAAATATTACAGGCGAATTGAATACCTTCTCCTTTTTTGACGTCGGAAAAAATAAAGTCCGGTCACTCTTGGCATCATGCTGATGACCTTGCTAAGTTGAGGAGGAAATGTAGCAAAGAGAGAGGATTCTGGGCTCCGAAGCGAGGACACCGCTTGCTATCGAAACTAACGCTTGGATGATGATTGTAGCGATTGCATAAGGGACTAATGCCCGTTTTCACCATCAACCCGTAACTTTTAGGTGTCACTTATCATATTTTAGGTGACACTTAACACACATTTCGTTTTCACCATCACTTAGGTGACACCTAAACTCTTAAGGGACTCCTTTAAGATAGGGACCCAATTCCCGGTCCCCTAAATGTTAAGTGACAGTTATAAATATAAAGAAACTGATTGTAAGCTACAATGGATACTGAATTAAATGATTTTTTTTTGAAGTTTCTGACGCAATAGAGACAGTGGAAACCTTTTTAAACACTAGTTTATTAAATCAACCACATATTTATCGTGAAAGACATGATTATTTCACTAAATATGACGTCATAGATTTTTTCATGAGGTAAAGTTTTATTAGATAAAATAGAACATCACTTGGAATATTCAAATAATAGGTGAATATAGTATACCTACGACTTTGGTAATTTGTAGCATAACTACCAATCATTAAAACTTGGATAGGTACTTCATTCTTATTAATATTGAATAAAATATTGGTAAAATTTAGACTGCAAGAACCCGTCCTGGGCTGAAGGCCTCCTCAAAAAAGCCCACTTCTCTCTGTCTTTGGTAACTCGCATCGAACTACTATAAATGGTAGTTACAATTTTAATAGTGTACGTTATGTAGGTACATAGGTATGTAATTGACCACTATCTTATTTTGTTTACAGAAATAAATCTGTGTCCCCAATAGGTCAACTGTTTTGTGCGTTAAGATTTTATGCCGCAGGTAACCACTTAATGGCTGTGGCAGATATGGGTGGCATCAGTGTTGCGACATGTAACAGGATCAAAAAAAGAGTTTCTGAAGCCATTGTTACTTTACTGACAAGAATTTATTAAGCTTCCTAACACACATGCCGAACAAAACTATGTGAAAGTAAAGTTTTTTATAATTGCTCGCTTCCCAAATGCCATAGTTTGTATAGACTGCATCCATCGGTCTTCTTATTTAAAATAGTATCCTTGTAGGTTAGTATTTTTTTTATTAATTTGTTTTCTTCGAGAGAAATAATGTTCCTCTTTTAGGTTTCCCAGCCATTTTAGTTTGTATCATATTTGATGAAGAAAGAAACACAAATCGAATGTAAGATGTAAGCTAGCAAGATCAAAGTAAAAAGTAACCTTAAAGTAGCATCAAAATCTTAATAATATTATAAATGTGAAAGTTTTTAAGGCTGTTTGTTACTCTTTCACCTAATAACTACTGAATGGATTTAAATAAAACTTTACAATAATATAGCTTACACATCAGAATAACACATAGGCTACTTTTTATCCCGGGAACAAGTTCCTGTGGGTAACGGGAACGGGAAAATTTATCTACGCGGGCGAAGCCGCGGGTGTCAACTAGTAAGTAATAACCTAACAAACCCTGTTCTGCCTGTCACTACCGTGTCATATCAGATGCTTTTTTTTGGCAAAGGAATCAAAGACCACTGACTGACCACTCTTTTATAAAATTTACATTATTAGCCGTTAAAATAAAGATTAGAATTTTGTTATCAACAAACTATGACATAATTTTAGTATTATTTCACTTAATTTCATGAAATACAGAAATTATTCATCAAAATACTTTTTGCGGTAAATACCGATGACGAAACGACACTAGCAACAATAAAGAAACGTCACCTAACAAAGTAGTCTTTAACAAAGGGTACCTTAACACGGTGAAAACGAACTTAGGTAAACGGTCGGTTTAGGGAATCACTTAACTTAGGGGATACCTATTTAGGGAATGGTTTAGGGATTGATGGTGAAAACGGGCATAAGTTTGCTTTTCACATTACCCGTACACACCCGTACAAAGCTGCGGGCATCAGCTAGTTAAGTATTACTGTACAAAATATAAATTAATGTACCTACGCATCCAATTCTGTGAAAAATTTATGTACCTAAATGTTAAGCTTTATTGTATTGGGAGAAACAAAAGTAAACAAATCATGCTGCCTTTATACAATCGGGAAATTGTTTGAGAAGAGCCGCAGGTACTTTTTCATCTCCAAGAAATATAATCCATTAGGATAACAACGAGATATAACAAAAGAAAATGTTATTTTTGATTAGTTGGTACCTTAAAAATATTGACTTAAAGGTATGTAATAACCTTAAGCCTTCAAAACAACTTAAAAAATGAGGAAGCACCACAATTGTCTGGCATTGCTGAATAGTTAAGGGCCGGTAGACAAGTCGCGTAGGCACCACAACGCTTCCTCAGCCCCCGCCAAGATAGATCGACGATGTATTTTCCGCTGGCACGCCACAGTAAAAATGATTGGCAGTAGCAATTGAAATGGAACATCTCTGTTTTTGTGTTAGATTTTATTTTAGGTTTATGATATACTAGTTGACGCCCGCGGCTATGCCCGCGTGATGAAGATTTCCGTTCCCGTTTTCAAAAGGTACTTGTTCCTGGGATAAAAAAGTAGCCTATGTGTTATTCTGATAGATAAGCTATTATAGATAATATATAGTTATGGTAAAGGACGAAATTAAAAACAGTTTGCTAGGCTATCACCGGCGCCTGCGTCATCACCCCAATCCCCTGGCCTCACAACTAACGCATCGAGGTTATAGCAAAAGGTTAAAAAGGAAAGACATAATCAGTGATGACTGAGCCCATTGGAAATAAACGAGGAGATGTGCCCACTGGAGAGCACACTCACTCACCTAATTACCCTCACACAATCTGCTTATAGTAGAACTGATTGCAGATAATAGAACACAGAAAAAAAAGGTAAAGTTTATTTTAATTCCATTCAGTAGTTTTACGTGCAAGTAACAAACAACGTTTATAATATTAGTAGGAGTTTATCATGATATATTTAAAAACAAATTTAGGCTTTATGTACAAGTACCAAATAAAATGTCCCGTACTCATTATACTCTTTTTTTTTAAATATATTAATATCAAAAAAAACATAATGTTATGTTCCTGTCTTCGGCAGCTAGTCACCGTTGTTCTTCAGAACATATCTTCCGTCCGCGCTAAACATTCTCCCTAAGTACACAATTTCATTCAATTGCTCTAAACGTTGCCGGTTTACCCAAATCTTGCTTTTAGTTCTTACTTTTACTTTTTCAAATACCCGATTCTTAGTTTAACATGCAGCGAAGACCTTTACTTTTATATTAGTGACTAATGCCTGAAGGTCGGCTTCTGATGAGACCATCACTACCGCATCATCAGCGTACAACAGACAATGTACTGTAAAATTTCCAATTTTACAACACATCATAATCTTTTAACTTTTACAGCCACACTTTTGCACAACTATCCAGATACACTATGAAAAGCCAGGCGGACCGACGCAAGCTTTACAGTCCGTATAAAGAGACTGTATCGCCAGCAGCATCTGGCCGTCCACACCATATTCTGCCCGGATATGGTGTAGACGGCCAGCCAGGCCACACGGACGCGTACATAACTGTCTTCTAACCTGTGGGTACCGGGTTCGATTTTATACTACTTACAGGGATTATTCTAACGCTTCTGTGAAGTGTAGGTACTTTATTTTATATTAAAACTCTCATATATTTGATTTATCTATCACGCCTTATCCCCGAAAGGGTGGCAGAGGCATATTATTATATATGCCCACTTTTCACCATGTGTATTCCTGTCCCACGTAATGGGTGGTGAGTCCATTGCCGTATATAACTCTCATATATATACACTATATAAAGCTAACTCCGGGCATCGCGAGATGCAACTGGGACAGACGCTCGGATGATGATCGAATGCTTACTGCTCTCATAAATATAGGTCGCCATTGCGAAAAAATAGCAAGGGGAGCGCAACGAAAAAACCTAACACAGGTCCTAGGTATAATAATAAGCGCCAGCGCGCGACTGATCAGGCCTCAGCGTCGCGAATCTGATATTATTTAAACATTTGTACTATAAAAATCACTGTATATAGTCAAAGTAAGCCATTATGTCTATAAATATTTAGTAGCTATAGTTGTGTATAAAATTTCATGAAAATTTTCTGTAGTTTATATTTGGCACTGTAAAAACATTTCGAAAGGGGGCAACTTTGGGATGTTTTTCTATCAAGTGAAGTTTATTAGATTTTGTAACAGAAAGCCATTTTGACTAGCTTAAATCCTTCATCATCATCCGAGCGTCTGTCCCAGTTGCGTCTCGCGACGCCCGGGGTCCGCTTTCCTACATTTTGTCCTCCACTTCGCACTGTCGTCGGCATCCCCTGTAGTGAGACCATTGGCACGCATGTCATCCCTTACGACGTCAAGCCAGCACTTCTTGGGTCTTCCCCTCTTACCGGGACTCGGCGAGGCTGACATGGCCAGACATTTGTTACCTACGTAGCCCGGCGGTTGCCGCAAGACGTGACCGTACCAACGAAGGCGACACTCTTGCAACTTGTCTGCAATGTCACGGACGTGAAGGCTGCCGCGGATGCGAGAGTTTCTCACGCGGTCCATCCGCGTGACCCCACACATCCACCGCAGCATCTTCATTTCCGTGACACGCAGCTCCTGCTTGTGCCGCTCCAATATCGGCCACGTCTCACTGCCATGTAAAAGGACAGGTCTAATAATGGTTTTGTAGACCTGTCCCTTCAACCGGATCGGCATTTTAGGGTCACAAATGACACCGGTCATCTCCCGCCATTTGGCCCACGCGGCAGCAATGCGTGACTTGACATCGCAATCGATGTCACTGGACGTGTGAAAAACAGATCCCAGGTATTTAACCTGGTCCGTGCGCTCGACCAAATCACCGCCTATGCGGACGGATGTGGGATCTGTCGAGTTTAGTGCCAAGTACTCGGTCTTCGCCACATTTAGTTTCAGACCGCCGTTCTCAAGCGTCTCCTTCCACGCCTTTACACGTCGCACCAATCTGCCCCTGTCCGCGTCTGCCAGCGCAATATCGTCAGCATACATGAGCAACCATGGAGGCTGCTCATGTGGGTTTCTGATGCTGTCCGACAATTCGTCTAATATTACACTGAACAGAAGCGGACTAAGGACCGAACCCTGGTGTACCCCGACGGTGATGGGGAAGGGTTTCGTGTCGCCAACAGCAGTCCGAACCATTGAATCGGAGTCACAGTACATGTCCCGGATAGTGTCAATATAGACCTCTGGAACCTCTTTGGACCGCAGTTCCCACCAGATCATCGCACGAGGAACACAGTCGAAGGCCTTCTGCATATCTAGAAACAAACAGTGCAGAGGCGTGTTCTTCGACCTGTATTTCTCTGCGACAACCCTCAGGGCAAAAACAGGGTCCGTGGTCCCATGACCAGGGCGACACCCATATTGACACTCCGAGAGAGTACACTCCTGCCGGATCCGAGAGTCTATAATCCTCTCGAAGATCTTCATGGTGTGGGACATCACCTTAATACCGCGGTAGCTCCCGCACTCCTGCACTGACCCCTTACCTTTGAAGACTGGAGTAATTATACTCAGTCTCCATTGGTTTGGGATCTGCCCGCTGAGGAGTATGCGGTTAAAAAGGTTTACTAAGATGCCCACACCGCGAGGACCCATTGCCTTCCATCCATCCTTAACTAACATATATTTCTTTTTCAGAATCAGAAACCCTTTCTTCTACGATTCGCATTGTATTAAAAAACTCAAAAGCGTGGCCTCGGTAGGAATACCAAGCCTTAATTTAGTTTCAGAATTGTTAGGTTTTTCTTGAGAATCTGACTTTATTGTTTGTTTGCTTGCTTCTTTCTTTTAAGTATGTCGTTAGTTCTATGATAACTGAAATGTCTACCTTTTTATAACACTTTGTATAATGACACTACTGTACAATAACAATAATAAATCTATATTTGTCAAAAGCCTTAGAATACTAATCTATATATATGAAAGAAAGTAGTGTTAGTTACACTATTTATAACTCAACAACGGCTGTACCGATTTGGCTGAAAATTTGTGGGGAGGTAGCTTAGAGCCAGGAGACGGACATAGGCTACTTTTTATCCCGGAAACAAGTTCCTGTGGAAAACGGGAACGGGAAAACTTCTCTAAGCGGGCGAAGGCGCTGGCGTCAACTAGTTGTACATATTTCTGAGATCTTCCAAGTAAGCTTATAAGAAGCCTGTGGCGGGAGGTCTCGCTCTTCATATCACAATTGTTACATCGGCCTTGTATAAAGTTTTCCAAGTGATCATGTTTGGGCGCGTTTGTGTTTGTGTTTTTTATGTCATGTTTTGGGTGTTGTGTGTTGTGCGTGGTTGTGTGTGAGAAAGAGAATGATAGATAAGTATGTGTACTTAATATTAAGCAATGTTTTTGAGTATGTGAAAAAGGGAGTGGAATGAATTATATCAGTGTAGTGTAGCCACTCACCTAGGTCCTTTGTTAGCACACCAAAAGACTCACAAACTTCTCCGCTTTACAGTAGTCCATAGCAAGTAGCCATTCATTTGAAGTTCTATTGCATTTAGATTTTTTAATTTGCGCATGTCAAATTGGTCACAATTTTTGTTATATTATATTATGTAAAATTTTCATTTAGCAAAGTTAGTTTTATGATTAGGGACGACCTTATTCTTCTATATTCCTACCAGTTTGTTTACTGGGGTTAAAAGATATCAATTTGTGCAACTTTAAGGTTGTCAACAAAATAAGTAGCTACCTAACAGAAAGAAGTTTACTACTTTCATATTAATAGTATTCTTTTATAAAAAAAAATGTGTTAAGGCTGTATATAGTGCCGCACTCCTAGAGTCCTGTAGACCTAAAAGAACTAGGTTTAGATTTAAAAGAACCAAAATACTCTCGGTCGTTTGCGTTTATATGTACGAGGTTGCAATGTTTGTCAGAGAACACCAAACCTTATTCTCCAAAGCTTGCTAACACAAGCCTTATATCTCCAGAAACCAAAACTAAATTGATTATGCCAAGATCTTTCAGCACCTTTCATCAGAAAAATTGTGGTAGTACGACAATTGAAGTATATAATAAACTGCCCGAAACTTTAAGAGAACTACCAAATGACTTATTCCGAAAACGTGTCATTGAGTGGCTTATAGCAAATTGCTTTTATTCAATTAATGAATTCTGGACATGCAGAGATTAACATTGGCACAGTTTAACTACGGATATATTAAATGAATACAATAATTGAAATTTGTAATAATTAATATAGATTCTAAAATGACAATAATTGTAAACCAAATAATCTCTTTTACAAATTACATGCCACTCGCCGTCCGGCGAAACATGTTTGTAACTATACAAATACACAATATAAATAAAAACAAATCTTTTTTAGATTAACTTTTTGAATTTATTTAGTGGTAAATTTCTCAGGTCACAGGGACGCTTGTTGTAAAAGAATATGCATTCATCATCATCCGAGCGTCTGTCCCAGTTGCGTCTCGCGACGCCCGGGGTCCGCTTCCCTACATTTTCTCCTCCACTTCGCACGGTCGTCGGCATTCCCTGTAGTGAGAACATTGGCACGCATGTCATACTTTACGACGTCAAGCCAGCACTTCTTGGGTCTTCCCCTCTTACCGGGACCCGGCAGGGCAGACATGGCCAGACATTTGTTTCCTACGTAGCCCGGCGGTTGCCGCAAGACGTGACCATACCAACGAAGGCGACACTCTTGCAACTTGTCTGCAATGTCTCGGACGTGAAGGCTGCCGCGGATGCGGGAGTTCCTCACGCGGTCCATCCGCGTGACTCCACACATCCACCGCAGCATCATCTTCATTTCCGTGACACGCAGCTCCTGCTTGTGTCGCTACAATATTCGCCACGTCTCACTGCCATGTAAAAGGACAGGTCTAATGATGGTTTTGTAGACCTGTCCCTTCAACCGGATCGGCATTTTAGGGTCACAAATGACACCGGTCATCTCCCGCCATTTGGCCCACGCGGCAGCAATGCGTGACTTGACATCGCAATCGATGTCACTGGACGTGTGAAAAACAGATCCCAGGTATTTAACCTGGTCCGTGCGCTCGACCAAATCACCGCCTATGCGGACGGATGTGGGATCTGTCGAGTTTAGTGCCAGTGCCATGTACTCGCTCTTCGCCACATTCAGTTTTAGACCGCCTTTCTCAAGCGTCTCCTTCCACGCCTTTACACGTCGCACCAATCTGCCCTTGTCCGCGTCTGCCAGCGCAATATTGTCAACATACATGAGCAACCACGGAGGCTGCTCATGCGAGTTCCTGATGCTGTCCGACAAGTCGTCTAATATTACACTGAACAGAAGCGGACTAAGGACCGAACCCTGGTGTACCCCGACGGTGATGGAGAAGGGTTTCGTGTCACCAACAGCAGTCCGAACCATGGAATCGGAGTCACAGTACATGTTCCGGATGGTGTCAATATAGACCTCTGGAACCCCTTTGGACCGCAGTGCCCACCAGATTATCGCACGAGGAACACAGTCGAAGGCCTTCTGCATGTCTAGAAACATACAGTGCAGAGGCGTGTTCTTCGACCTGTATTTCTCTGCGACCACCATCAGGGCAAAAACAGGGTCCGTGGTCCCATGACCAGGGCGAACCCCATATTGACACTCCGAGAGAGTACACTCCTGCCGGATCCGAGAGTCTATAATCCTCTCGAAGATCTTCATGGTGTGGGACATCACCTTTATACCGCGGTAGCCCCCGCACTCCTGCACTGACCCCTTACCTTTGAGGACTGGAGTAATAATACTCAGTCTCCATTGGTTTGGGATCTCCCCGCTGAGGAGTATGCGGTTAAAAGGTTTACTAAGATGCCCACACCGCGAGGACCCATCGCCTTCCAGGCTTCTATGGGGACTCGTAATTGTAAAAGCATATACAGTTACTCTGGAAAGAATCGCCAATCTTATGTAGTCGACAGTGGTGTACTGATGGATTGCTTTTATATCGAAGGTTTATATTATGTTTGTCACAGAGTTTAGAAAACTGTGATAGATTTTTCAGGAAATACGTAAGATTGCTAAAATTATATTGCGATGATACGGTTAGAGTATTTATTTTTTGATTTTTTATCGAAAAGGAAACTCTGGGTCCCGAATTATAAAAATATGTATTATTTTAATCTGCAGCACCCCCCCAAAAGGAGAATACCGTAAGACATAATTGTTTTTTTATATCACTGAGGTGGCAGACAAGCGTACGCATACTATGAAAATTAAACCATTCTAGTCGTATCCACATCTGTTAGAGCCCTGATTTTTTTTACAGCGTATTTAGCTAAACTTATCCTAGAGGCCATCTTTTCTATGTGTGCTCCCCTTTGGATGAGTGAAATTCCGTTTCGGTTCTAGGTCACTTTCTCGTAGCTGACTTCATAATACAAACTGCCTCGGTGGCGCAGGTCCAGGTTCGATTCCCGGGTCAAGAAAATATAAGTGTGATTCACAAATGTTTGTTTCGGAGTTTGGGTGTTTCCTATGTATAATATATATGTATTTAGAAATTTATATGTATGTTTATCTGTCGTCTAGATCGAAT
Organism: Thumatha senex; assembly: GCA_948477245.1. NCBI lineage: Eukaryota > Metazoa > Arthropoda > Insecta > Lepidoptera > Erebidae > Thumatha > Thumatha senex. The sequence continues at coordinate 272,262 of OX419725.1, forward strand.
AACACAAGTTTATATTGGCTTACTTTGGGCTAACGGCGCTGTGTAAACAAATGTCCCACAATCTTTACTTGTTATTTCTCTAGACTACAGAATGCTCTTTCGTTTAATAAAACAAATAAGTACAACGACGGCTTGCACTGCGTACCTGCTTATTCTCGTACCTGCTTATGGGTGCGGTGATTATAGTGTTTTATAGTAGGTACCTAACTAGAGAGTATTGCCACAGTATAAAGAGGTAAACCTATGAGGCTGTGCTATTACTGAGATTTGATGTTTCTAAATCACTCTATCATAATAATATGTTTATCTACAGTATGGTTACTTTAGATTACTATGGTAATTTATGGTTATTTTACGATTGATGAAGAATATATATTGTGCGAAAGTAGAGGGTAGAAGAAGTCAGGGTAGGCCGAGACTTACATATGAAGACCACGTGAGCAGATTGCTCAAAAAAGGAAAGGTCAAAAGTACTCGGATACCCAGACGTGCGTGTATGAAGCGATTGGTGAATCTTGAAGAAGCTAAAGAAGTATGCATGGATCGCGAAGCCTGGCGATCTGTCCTCTCTGACTACCCTGTCAGGGATACAGCGTGAAGATGGTTAGTTAGTTACTTTTGAAGCAAGAAGAGACGAGGTACAGAATGAGAGTGAATATTTAACCCAGAGCCGAAAAGCCTTTGTCTAGAAATATAGGTAAGCTTCCATAAATGATCTATTACTGTCTGTTAGCCGCTTGTATTAGACAATGTGGGCTCATCACTCCATTAAGGTAAAGGCACCTTCCGAGGTATTGTCACCAAAACATAACAGAACATTATAAATTAAGTATTTGGTATACTGGTATATAAGTTGTTTATAAAAACTTTAAAATAAATAAAATAAATATCCATCACGCCTTATCCCCGAAGGGGTGGCAGAGGCATATTATATGCCCACTTTTCACCGTGTGGATTCCTGTCCCACGTAATAGGTGGTGAGCCCATTGCCGTGTTGAAATAGACAGACGCAGGTTGTGGCTACCTGCTGTTGAAATTTTCAAGCCGCCCATAAGGCCTTCAACCAGGCTTAACGACTGCCATTTTACTGGCAACCGGGACCAACGGCTTAACGTGCCTTCCGAAGCACGGAAACGCTCGCAAATGTAAATACCACAAAGTGGTCACCCATCCGAGGACCAGCCATAGTGAAAATTGCGTAACTCAGTGATCGTTTACAGAACACTGAGACCGCGGGGCCACGAGCGCTTCTTATTTTACATAATTTATTACATAATTTAAAAACTTTAAATTATGTAAAAAATAAATAAGTCCGAGGCCCATAATTCCGATTTATAAATATTAATTCTGATGTATACACATCAACACCGTCTAGTTCTTAATCTCAAAAAATACTGGCTAGTCTTAAATTCTTTTGAAGAAAGCTTATTTAGTAAACCTTTTTGAACGTTCAAAATTTGAATTTAAAATAATAAATTAAGAACAAAAGATTTACGTGCCACAATGGTAAAGAAGGCCGAAGGTTTAATTTACCTACAGTAGTTTTTGGCCATTATTATATTATTATTAAATCAAGGTTATGGTCACGTTATCTGACAGAAAGACGAAAGTGACTGATCTGACACTGAAAGACACCCAGGTTGGAAGCGCATAACCACCATGCAGTAGTTTCCAGTCAGAGCAGAGCAACAGTTGCTTGTGAGTGGAGAGTGACCAAACTGTGAAGAGAAGACTGCTTAAGCTAGCCTTCATGCTCGCAAACCGCTTCGCTTTTAATGGTTATTTCTTAAACTATATTTCTTGGTATAAAGGTTTTATAAATTTTAAATTAATTTATAATTATTTTGGTTACCTTTTACGTTATTGAGCGTCGTCAAGTTCGCGCGCCAGGAGGGGAGCTGTAACCAGAGACCGACAAGACCACTTACAACAGTTCAGACGCGCAGAAGCTCATCTATAAGTTGGCGCGCTCCAGGGTCAAAGCGGCACAGGGTATTTCCAAGTGCCGCTATGTAAAAGACCCTGAGGGCAACCTTTTATGCGAAGATCTCGCGGTAAACGGACGTATTTCCACAAGCTGCTTAATAAAAGTACAGCTTCTGGACCTCCCTCCGAATCAGGGACTAGTGCCACTGTTAACGCCCGAAGAAGTCCAGACTGCACTTCGCCTCATAAAAATTCGAAAAACTCATAGGAGTCCCCATCGAGGCTTGGCTCTGGCTAGCACTTCCCCATCACACACACCAGAATTTTGTTCTTAGTCCGTTCTTTTTGAGCGCGATATTAGATGTTATATCAGATAGCATCGCTGATGATATCGCGCACAGTGACTGGTTGGTTTATTATTAATATATTTCTGTCTCGTTGGCGTAAGTCGTAGTGATCTCGATATTCGTGATACATCGGAATTAGGTGCCATTTCTAGAACCCCTCGAAATTGGGTGTCACCTTATCTGCATGGCGTTTAAGCTCATCAAAACGTTTCATGCAATCTCTAAATAGTATTAAGAAACATCGCACGACGTCTGTCTGAAGAGATTGAAACTGTGTGTTGTGGATCATGAACGGTGAATATCGGACTAGCCGTATCTGTTGGAATTTCCGTTGCGAATATATTGTATCTTAGTCATTACTCCGTTCACTCCAACCGGACAAATTAACGACCACAGAATCGTGCGAGTATTAGTCCAGGTTCGATCCCGCAATAACAAGCACAATTTAGGAACCTTATAGTAAACATAAAATACCATTATTTTCCTAAAATGCCTTTTAATAACAATGAACATTATAGTGAACAACGAATGACTTCGGAAACGATTGACGAAGAATATTATATATTTATTATAGGTAGAATGAGTCAGGCTAGCCCGAAATACAGATAATACGATAGAAGAATGCATTGATCGCGAAGCCTCGATCAGGCGATCTTTGACCACTCCATCAGAGGTACAGCGCGAAGTTAGATCTATTGTAAGCGACGTTTTACACTATTGTAAATTTAAAAATGGAATATTTATTTAATAATTACCAAGAGGTGGATTACTTCGTCAGTTTCGAGTAGGTCTCGGTGGTGTAGATGGTAAAAGCGTCTGATACGTTGGACCAGAAGACGCTAGTTAAAGTCTAGCTCGAGACTGAAAAAAATTACTACTTTAAAATAAAAATAAAATAGAAAAAGTTAGCAACTAATCAAAATTGTTTTACACAATGTCACCTATTCCAAATTAAAACTGATACTCGTAACCATACTTAGGTACTTATATTTATCTACTCTGATACTATAATACAAAGATTATAAAACTGAAAACAGAATTCTTATGACGAACATTACGTACAGGCCAAAAATAATAAAAAAAAACTTTTATTACGATACAGGTCTTGTATGACACCTGTATCATAATATAACTTTTAAATCATAACGATACACCTCTACAACTTCCAGCTGGACCAAGGAGGTAGAACATCTACTTTAAAAAAAAAGGTTTCAATGAACGAGTCCGCGACGCAAGCGCGCATGCGCCTTGGCGCCAAAATTTGACATTTAATAAATCTTTTCAATATTTAAACAAAGTTTGGTTTTGTTTGTAAAATACATAAGTTTTTGTGTAAAAACATGTCTGAAAGCGGGGATAGTGGTGATTGTACACCACCAGACATTCTGGAAGCTTCGTCAAACATGACCATGAACCTGTTGCCGGCGAAATCTAGGAGCAACTATAATAACTGTTACCACGAATTCATGGAATGGAAAATGAATAAAAAAGCTACATCATTTTCTGAAAATGTGTTGTTAGCGTACTTTCAAGAGTTATCTGAAAAATATAAAGTGTCAAGTATGTGGGTTAAATACTCCATGATTAAAAGTACACTCAATATTTACAACGAAGTTGACATAACTAAATATAGCAAGCTGATTGCATTTTTGAAACGAAACTCACAAGGATATAAAAGAAAAAATAACCAAGACTTTTACAGTAGAGCAGATAAATAAGTTCTTAAATGAAGCCCCAGACACATTATATCTCTTCGCAAAGGTATTTTAGTTGTTTATCAGTTAACCATGTACATTTTTTTTATTAATATTAAGTTAATTTACCGTAGGTAATATATATATGAGTTGTTACAAATTGCACTAATTTTTGGTATAATGGGTGCTTGCCGACGGCAAGAGTTATACAACATACAATTCAAAGATGTTGAAGTCTTCGAAACTACACTATTGATCAAAATAAGTAAAACTAAAACCAAGACGGACCGCTCTTTTACCATTACTGGGAAATATTATGAACAATGCAAAAAATACATAGAGCTACGACCAACTGAGTGCAGCATTCCCAGTTTTTTTCTAAACTAATTTGCCGGAAAATGCACGTCGCAGAGAGTTGGCATTAACAAATTTGGAGCTTTAGGCAAAGTTATTGCCAGCTATCTTCAACTTACCGACCCCGAAATGTACACAGGACACTGCTTTCGCCGAACATCTGCGACCTAGCTAGTTGACGCTGGTGGAGATATAATGGCACTAAAGCGACACGGTGGTTGGAAGTCAACGACAGTTGCAGAAGGCTATATCGATGATTCAATGACTAGCAAGATCTCTGTATCCAATTCAATACTTAACAGTATTGAAAATAACAGAAATGAGGTCAACATTAACATACCCTCTCCGAGTACCTCCAATAACGCTTCCTGTCCGGTTCAAATTCAGTTTCATAATTGTAATATTCAGAACATCAATATTTATTACAAGTAAAAATAAATTTGTTGTTACATTCAGCGTTTTATTTGCAATATTGTTTTATGTATTATAGTATGAGAGTAGATAAAGTAGTGTATGACACTACTTGGTCTTATAACACTCGTGTGATACTATAAAAAAAACACACTCATATTATAAGAACCCTTATTATGCAACAGTATCATAAACTACTATTATTTCAGGTGTCATTTGTGACGTAGAACATTAATATTCAGGTAAATATCTATTTCTAAATACTATTTTTAAGATGGAAAACATCTACTGCAGTGATTGTGTTTGTGAATGTATAACTCTACAATGGTTGTGACTATTTTGGTTCTATTTACAATGTGGTAATAGATTGCCTCCTGTATGGTACCCTGTGACGGCAATCGTTTTGCAGATTTTTACGTAAGATTAAAGACAATTGTAATAGTGGGGCGTATATTCTCTTTGGAGCCATCACTAATGTATGTATGTGCCTACACATTACGCTGGCTGTGTTCCCTTGTACCTTAGCAATTTATAGACTTTCTAGTTTGCAGCAAGCTAACTCTCTGTTTAAACAAGTAATCCCTTGACCTCTCTATTCGTGACTCGGAGCACATGTGTTGTGACAAATTGCGTTTAGTATAATCCTCAATTCACGTGTCTGAAATAGCTGCTGTACGTCATTTGCAAAAGTCCATGGAACTCTTTATTCACATCTGCACTTTGTCAAAACGGCGCGGCGGCGTGGTTCAGCTGTAAACTGGTTTTACGGCCACATCACCATTAAATAGACTTGTGTTGTGCGAACCATTGTTGCTACAGTCGTTCATTGTAACTGCAGTCAGCTACGGCCAGTCATTCATCTCGCCGCTCTTTGATGGTTTTATTTATTGTAACGTATCTACTTGTAGTAATACTATTCGCACTCACTAATTTAAATCAATATATTTCATAGATATTAATCGTTTACTCTTTAGCGAGAAACAGATTAACGGTTTGTCGACTGCCTCTGTGGCGCGGTGGGAGTATATCCGACTGCTACGCAACAGGTCGTGGCTTCGATTCCCACCCAGGATAAAAGTTTGTGTGATGAGCACGATGGTTTATTCTGTGTCTGGGTGGTATTTATATAAAATATGTATATATTTAAAAATAGATAAGGATGTTTATCAGTTATCTGGTTACCATAGTACATGCTCTGCTTAGTTTGGAATCAGATGGCGTTGTGTGAGTTGTCCCAATGATATTTATTTATTTAGTTTTAACGACGTCACTACCGAAAAATAAACAAGAATTTGCAGTCATATTGTAGCCATAATAACTGACAGCATCTTATCATTTATAGTCATATTTAAAGAGGTACTCTGTTAATTTGTGAGGTTGTAGTGAGAAATCTTTGGAGCTAATTTTGTAAATTCTTTCAATGTTAGAAAGGTATATTATACCTTAGTGCTATAAGTATTTTTTTGTTTTCGCGGGGAATGCCTTAACGCACCGTCATAACGGTGTGTGAGGCTCCCGGCCCGCAAGAGAGGGGCCGTCCTACCCACTTAGCCCTGCGATGTTCCGCCGCATCTTAAACCGACTCGCAGGTTAGACCTGAGGTTAAATCACTTCGAGCCGGCAAGGGGCACCCCAGAGTGAAGGGGTCCGTCTCGGGCCAACCACAAAACATGTTTCTGTAGGAAACGCGGGTATTAGATAGCCATAAATATAAATCATCACCTATGGCGCACTGTGGTCACTAAGAAAGTGATTTTTGTATTCCATGCGTCGAGAACCTTGAACAATTTAAGCAATTGCAAAACCTAAGTTCCTAACCCAGTTTCGCACTTTCTATAAGACCTGAAGTGACTTATTTAGATACACCTGTTACAATGTCAACCACATCATGTTTGAAAGCTAAAAAGTTATGCTGCTCATTTAAACGATAACGGGGTATCATAGAAGACAGATCGCCACACCTCGCGATCCATGCATAGCTACTTCTTTCGCTTCAACGCTCACTTCTAACCTGATTCATTACATAAACGAAGCAGGTTTGTGTAGTTCGGAACAAATTTAACCCTTCGTTTAATAATGTGTTACATAAGCTATTACAGGCGTTTGAGATTATTACACCCCAACACTATTTGAATAATCACCGTGTAAGTCGATATTTACAGGTGAGAGTTAGACGAGACAAGTAGCCCGGCTGTATCCTTTTATAGACAAAGGTTGAATTGACCCTAAAGTACCCAAATTCCTAACACTATATTTAAGTGAAACATAATCCAATACATCCTTATAAGGAAAGGCAAGGCCCTTCCTATACCATAATTTAGTAATTAATTGATACAAGAGACACAGGGTTTGGTAGAATTATTATAGTATTTTAACCCAATGCGTCCCAAAAAATGGCCACAACGTTTTGGCCTTGAGGTGTGTACGCCCACACGCATCCAGTGGTGCGATAGCTCATTAGTGCATCTTGTGAGAAGAGAAGCCGAAGTGTGAGAGTAGAATAAACCCCAGTAATACACTGAAACGCATAAGCTGCTCTAAATGTAACAGAAATGTACAGATGTGTGAAAGTTTGACGACGAGGGATCTTATGTCCAACAGCTGTGTTGACTTCATTATAATGTGAAATACAAAATATAATAAACATTTGGAATGCTAAATTGAGGCGTCTCTCTTAAGCGGTGAACTGCAAAATGAGAGGCTGCTCAATTTACGGGTAGGTACGGCTCACCGTTCCACCATCTAGTCGCCTCGCTGACTGTACATTATGTGCATGCATACATTATAATTACATTAACATTGCCATTTGATCCGCTTAAGCGGAACTAATTTGTAGAAAAAAGTAATGGGGCAGGTACTTACAATTAAGTACAACCAACCGAAGCGTGAGGAATTCATTATCTTAACGATATTGCCGGAGGTGGTAGGAATCCTCAACCTGCTACCGTCCGGCGACGAATTTTCACCAGTGTGGTAGACAGCGTCTATTTACAAGCAAAATGTTTATAAGATACTAACAGCGTATCGCAAAATATTTCGCAAACACTAGTTGTGTATGAACATACTCAAAATTAAACAAAATGTTCACTCAATAAGAAACAAACAAAAAATTTGAACATAATATTGTAGGTGGTACTTAGTGAATAGCATCTGAGGTATTCCGCATACGGCACTCCATATATTTGGAAGTTTCTAGTGGAACATGTGAAATTTAGTGAATCAATTTATTATATTCGTATGATCGTGAACTCTGGCGATCTGTCCTCTCTGACTCTGACCGGGATACAGCGGCAGCGTGAAGATTTTAAATAATAATTAACTAACTAACTAACTAACTTAGTTATTTATTATTTAAAATTTTGTTCCACAAATGGCACGTATGAAGCCACCATTGCTTGAAGGAAAGGGGCGCAAATTTCAGAGTTAATCAGCATTAAATCTACAGGCGACGAGAGCTGAATCATCGCATACAGTCCACTCGCTCTCGCCGTCTGTAGTGACCACCATTGTAGGGGCTACCACCATCTTGGTCCCTAACAACTAGCAAAGATAATTCATTCTATTCCCGTTAACCCCTATCACTAAGCTAAATATTATCGCTTGTGTTAAGAGTGGCTTCATTTCGATTGGGGATCGAGCTAAAGCTGCCAGAACGATCGTATTTAGTAAAGAAATTACTAGTTATAAAATAAGGTAGTCTTGTGGGTGGTGTGAGTTCAAAGTACTGACGCACGACGGGCTCTGGTGACCACAAACTCGTTTACACCACTCTACGACTATGTCGAAGAAGCGCTCGTGGCTCCGCGGTCTCAGTGTTCTGTAAACGATCACTGAGTTACGCAACTTTCACTATGGCTGGTACTCGGATGGGTGACCAATTTGTGGCATTTACATTTGCGAGCGTTTCCGTGCTTCGGAAGGCACGTTAAGCCGTTGGTCCCGGTTGCCAGTAAAATGGCAGTCGTTAAGCCTGGTTGAAGGCCTTATGGGCGGCTTAAAAATTTCAACAGCAGGTAGCCACAACTTGCGTCTGTCTATTTCAACACGGCAATGGGCTCACCACCTATTACGTGGGACAGGAATCCACACGGTGAAAAGTGGGCATATAATATGCCTCTGCCACCCCTTCGGGGATAAGGCGTGATGGATATTTATTTACGACTATGTCCGTTCTATATTGTGTTAAGTAAAGTTTGGTTTGTTTATAATACTAGATGACCCCCCCCCACAGCTTCGCCCGTGGAATATTTCGACCTCCCGTCGCACCTATTTAATCCCATCGCTTATAGTGCTTAGTGTTAGTGTGCTTATTAGTGTATCGCTTTAGTGGCAGTAACCATGACAATACCCATGAATAACGATTGCGATTAAATATATTTAAATTTATGACATTTTTAGCTAATGGATACAGTATTGACATTGGTATAGTAATATGACGTATGGTTCTGACTACTTTACTTTGTTTTGACTTAAATAGTCTTTTTATGAAATAATTAATTCAATCATATTTTTGGAATAATATTTTATATGAATAATTAATATGTTATAATTGCATGATAGATACTTGTAATTTTCTTAATATGTAATTTAATTATAATATTGTATGTATCATAATTTGATGCTAATGTGATTTTTTGTTATCGAATTGAATTATAGCTATGTAGTAAGCAATTTTCAACACTAATTATTTTGTTAAGAAATTAATGAAAATACAAAAATAATTGATGATTTTTTTATGGTTAATTAGATGTAGCATAATAGTGAACGTAATTGTGTACTTAGGGAGATGATATGATTTGGATACGTGTTAATTGTAAAACACCTGCATCCTGCCAGCAATAGATAGCTAAGGTCTTCACCAACAACATTTGTTTTACAACTTTTGACAAATCTGGGACAAAGCGAGTAGATCGAACCGACGAGCTGCGTCATAGGTATTTGCTGCAGGATTCGCTTCAAAGAACTCTTGGGTCTTATTTTCGACACGTGTTGCATGCATCGATGAACTATGGACGTGCACGAAGTAATACGACTGACATAGGTCAAGGTCAAAAGAGCTAGCACTGGCTTACCCCATCCCCTGTGATTTTCACGAATTGCATAGGTAGTATTATAATAAATTCAAGCATACAAGTCATAGAGTGGTGTAAACGAGTTTGTGGTCACCAGAGCCCGTCGTGCCTCAGCGCTTTGAACACACACCACCCACAAGAAACAAGCCACTCTTAACACAAGCGATAAAATTTAGTTTAGTGATAGGGGTTAACGGGAATAGAATGAATTATCTTTGCTAGTTGTTAGGGACCAAGATGGTGGTAGCCCCTACAATGGTGGTCACTACAGACGGCGAGAGCGAGTGGACTGTATGCGATGATTCAGCTCTCGTCGCCTGTAGATTTAATGCTGATTAACTCTGAAATTTGCGCCCCTTTCCTTCAAGCAATGGTGGCTTCAGGGTATAGGTTCCAGGCAGAGAAACTACTTGCTTCAGAGTATTCTTCGTTTATTTTCTTTTTTGATCCGTACAATATGAGGACCATGAAACCGTTTCGGCCTTATTCTACTATTCTGCTACTATTCTTATCTACAAACTCGGCTCGCAACTAATAGGATGTTTTTTTTATGTCACTGATGTAGTAGACGAGTATACGGCCCACCTGATGGAAAGTGGACACCGTAGCCTATGGACGTTTGCAACAGCACACGTGCAGCACTCGCGCTGCCGGCCCTTTAAAAACATTGTAAGACCCCTTTTGAAGAACCGAATACTGTAGACATTCGGGAAAATCCAGGCAGGGAGCTCATTCACGTTAACGCAGCGTACGCGAAATAAAGCGTCTATCGGACCTAACCGTATGTGAGCGCTCCGGACGCTAAGCGTGAGGGTGAACACCCTGTCTATGGCGAGCGGTGCGATGATAGAAGGTAGCCGTGGGCATCATGTGAAACAGTTCCTCAGAGCACAGACCATTGTACAGGCGATAGAAAACACATAAGGAGGCGAAGTCCCTCCTATCACGGAGGAGCTCAACACCGCCCGCTAGTAAAGGTTCGTTTAAAATTCTCATAGCACTACAATACTACCGAGTCAAAAGGTCGAAGCTGGTATTCAGATGCACCGGCCCGAAGGTGACAGCAGTACTCCATGTGTGACCTTGCGAATTATAGAAGAGCAGTGTTTGCTCCGCAGTAAAGTATGCTGTTAAGCACGACGAGCTTTTTGGACGCCAGTTTCACCTTGTCCTCTAAACGAATTTATTTTTAATTTATTAAGGATCAAGGTGTTGCGGGAGCAAAGATGGGCCTAGCCATGTTACAAAGTTCTTTTGGCTACACCTATTTTCGATTATTTATACTTTATTTATTCTTAAATTATGCTTATATATTATGATATATTTTAATTTTATTTAAAAAAAACAGTTTTTAGGTACCGTAGCTAACACTAGTGTTTTTGTTTTATTTTACCGAGGTTATAAACGAGCATACCTCGTCGTTCATCACACACACATCGTGATACATCACTTTAGCTTACAAAAGTTTGGGTAATTTATGGTTTTTTTATCATTTCTCATCTTTGAGATTTATAAAATATTAACATCATCAAATGTATAGAGCGATCTAGATGACAAAGCAAAGGAACTTAAAGTGTAGGTATAACAAGTTTGATACAAAACTTGTTGAACATCGGCCACTTTCTAAACACCCTTTATGCGATTATTACTAAGTAAACGGTTGTACTCACGTGTATATTTCGGGATCGCCCGACTAGTTTCGGACCTAATGGAGGTCCTTTTTCAAGAGACGCGTCAAGCCATGTCGGAAGCTGCGCTGGTACTGCGTTGCCATCGACCTCTCTGGTGAAGGGCACACTATGACAGTGTATGCGCCTGGTGCAGTGCCTCGTCCTGAGTCGTAGATGTGATACTTGCTGTGTTGTTAACTAACGTTGGAGGAACCGCACACACTGAACTTGTAGTGTCAAATTCCAAGTTTGGAGTGTTATTAAGGGAGCAAGTTTCAAAGCCGGTCTCCAGGCAGGGGGCAATACCACCAACCAGAGTCCCTGTTAAAGTTCGGACGACGGTTAATTTCGATAGCCTCGCGTACTTTACGCGGGACGAAGTATTTTTCTGTCGCTAGTACAGAGGCCTTATCGAACCTTATATAATGCGCTGTGTCCGTCTGGCAGGCGTGCTCGGCCACCGCTGATCTATTGGTGTCCATACCAATTTTCATGCTGCGTACGTGCTCCTGCAGTCTCGTTGATGTGCTGCGATAAGTCTCACGTATATAGCTCGAGCCGCAGTCACCTGGAATCGTGTATTCTCCTAGAGCACTCATCGGATCCGCATCCTTCGGGAGCGCAAGAGCTGTCTTAACTGCCCAGGTGGTCGAATGATTGTCCTGATGCAATACCCACGGCGTAGCAGTCATCCTATCCTGTCGGTCACACCTCGGATGTATGGTAAGTATGCGGGGTTCCTCTCCACACCAGGTGACCGTCGATGGGCTGCCACACTCGCAGCTCGCATGCTTCGTCGCCGCCGTATGCGACAGGCAGCCCTTAGAGTCACGAATCACCAACACGTCCAAAAACGGGAGCATTCCATCCCTCTCCTCCTCCACTGTGCACTGGATCTTACTGTGTACTGTATTAAGATGTTGTTTTAGTTAGATCACACGAAAGTTATTATTCTAACCCTTTATGCGAGTCTATAGACAACGACAAAATATGGCATCTTACTCACATCTGTTCTTCAAATGAAAGAATAAAATCTAAGCCAAAATATCGTTGGAGCGTGCAAAGGAAAATAAAAGGATAAAATATATGTAAGCCACTGAAATACATGTCTTAACACTATATAATTAAAGACCATAGTTGATTAGAGCGATATTCACAGATTACGCATCACTCTCAGATCAGAATGATTTATTATATTTTGATTGGCACTGAAAGATCTCATGTCATTTTATTGGTTCTATAAATTTATGCCGCCACGTGGGAAGTAATTATTCGTAATAAGTAGTCATCGGAGCGTTAGATGCGGTCATTTTTATTATTAATACAATACTGGCGGTAAAGATGGTAAACAAACCTCCCTGGCGGAAAGTGATCTGCAACGACATAGATTGATTCATATACGTATTCGTACTAGCTACATACAACTTCATTGTGTTGCGATCAACTGTGCTCTTTTGTTTTGACCGTCTTGTTTACAGAGTTGAATATGAGTTTTGGGTTATCATTTAGTTCGGAAAGAGTTCATTCTTGTTTACATTTTAAATCATTAAGTACATTTGAGAATGCCGTGAGGCGAAACCGGTAATGTTTACAAAGTAAATGTTGTGGAACAGTACAATGGTGTTATTTAATATGTGTAGCAAGTTCCACCAAGCGCCATTAATCAACAGTATGAATAATTCTTTCTTGTTCTTTTATTAATCTTTAAAGTTTTCAACAACTTACATGGGTATGAAAGTTGTTGTTGTGTGTAGGTGTGTGTACGAGTATATCTCTACTCACAGGTATGTTTAATAAGTTGTTGAAAACTGCAGCATATTGAATAGCTAAGCAGGTGAAGGATTTAATGATTTATTTATTCTACACGCACACGAAGTTTACTATATATATACTTATAGTACAGAGTGCACGTCTATTATGCGCCGTTGTGTTCGGGAGCAGTCCGCTCTATCAATAGTCACAGTCACAAATTAAATATTAGAATGTTATGCGGAAAATAATTGTGAGCCTGATGGAACAAACCAGGGATGACCGTATCCCGTAGTATTATAAATCTGAAATTATATTTTGATAAATCTTTCTCTAATTACACGGCTGTGAACGACAAAATTACTTTTTAATTGAAGGCCTTGAAAGTATATCGGCAGTTAAAGCTGTATTCAGCGATACGCTCACTTTGGGGCCGCACACGTAACGCGCCTATGTCAAGGTCAAGAGCGATCGTATCAAAGGGATCGCTAGCAATTTGAATTTTAAACGGCTTACCGCCCGCTGTTACCGACTGGCGGGCTGATTGTGATACATTTACGATAGTAGTTACCTAGTGGCCCTTTTACCCGTTAGCATGCACGTTTATTTCAGAGCACGCTTTATTTATTACACTTTTGTATCAGATGCAATTGTATCAGTCGTTCTCGATGGTATCCTTGAAAATGAGTTCTTTTACCTTCATAATCATGTTTTGTGTAGAAAGTATTTATATCACGTAGGTAGCTTTAGACGTTTCCCAGATTTCATTCTGTCTACTGCAGTGATAATAAAATATGTATGTTGTCCCACAAACAACAAAACTAGGTAGGTAGCTCGTTGCTTTTGTTACCGAATTGTTCTAAAGCTTTTTGATAAACCTTGTAAACTATTGACAGCTTTGAAAAATGAAGGTCAATGAAGCAAAAATGTTTTACAAAATGTATAGACAAAATGTACAGACAAAAAATACAGACAAAATGTACAGACAAAATGTACAGACAAAAGTACAGACAAAATGTACAGACAAAATGTACAAACAAAATGTACAGACAAAATGTACAGTTAAGATTTAGTTATAATTATAAACCTACGCTATATTTATTTATCTATCACGCCTTATCCCCGAAGGGGTGGCAGAGACATATATTTTTTTTTTATATTATATGCCCACTTTTTAACATGTGTATTCCTTTAATAACGTAGGACAGGAATACACATGGTGAAAAGTGTGCGTATAATATGCCTAAGCAACCTCTTTGGCGATAAACAAACTAACATGACTAATAAACAAACAAACAATATAACTATCAGGCCCGGGTGTCGTATTGAGAAATGACGTCGAGGTGTCATGAGACGGAACAACTCCTGCTGTGAACTTGTTATGGTTATATTAGATTTTATTTTTGTACCTCTCAGTATGACTTTTGAGAGGTAGGAAATAAGCTTACAGCTTACAATTGTAAATGGTTTTATGAAGCAAATTCTAAAATGCTGTCATTGTAAATTGTTCGCCCACGAACTCAGAGCTCTGTGGCTCTCACAACTAAATTGTTCTCTACTGAAAAGTTCCGTGTCCGCTAGTCAGAGATTAGTATACGGACTTGTGTGTCGAGCCGATTTATATGTAGCAGGATGACGTCAAGGAAGTTATTTTGAAAAATGAAGCTTTGGGACTTATTGGATCAATAGTGACACTTTAGTTCTCGGATCTGCTTAGTTATCTTGTACTCAATGTAGACTCAGCATCGGTACAATGTCCCCAAATGTACATCAACTCGATCAGGCCGGTAACCGGAGCAAGGCCACTCAATGCGGTGTTCCCGAGCAATGAATAATAAAAATTTCTAATCGCACGAACTCGGTCCTGTGTATTTTTATGCTCTGCGAATAAAAGCAATACGAATTAGGCAGAACTGTTATTGCTCTCACTTTATATACCAAATGATGATGAGATGGATACTTTTTTAAATTAAACATACTAACTTTTGTACCATTGAAGTAACAAATAAGATACGGCCCTACCTAACGAACGTTCGCCGGCGAGGTGATGGCAGCGAGATCAAAAAACTACAGCTGCGACGCTTCATCCCCGCTGTCTGCGCTGTCTGGAACAACGGGGCACTGCGACTAAACTTGCCAACTTGCAACTTAAACACTTTCGGTCTTTCGCTGCAGATCCTGCACGATTGCCATACAACGATGTTATTTTCATTGCCATTTCAAAACCCTTATCTGGCTGATGCGGTGTGGAGCTATACCTTAAATACTATTCAAATTGCTACAGGACAATAAGTACCTATAAACGTACTCATGAATTCTTTTAATATGAACAATTTGCTGCCGACAAGTTTTGAAAATTGTTGTAGTACAAAATAATATGCGAGCGTAGCCGAGGGCAATATCTAGTATTGAATATGAATGGAATAGCGGCTCTCAATCACGGGTTGACGTGTCTGCTTCCCATCAGGCGGGCGGGGCCATGTTGATAGGTCCTAAAATAACAGAAATGACCAATATGGCCATTTCGTCAGTCAGTCAGTGTTTCGTACGAAACACATTAGTCAAACATTCAGCAAACAACAAATTCAAATATAGGTAATAAAATAAAAAGTAAGTAAATAAACAAAAGATTTTATAAACTAACTTCAAACAAAAACGAGCTGCACTGAAAAGTGAAAAATGAACTATCCTACTAATATGTATTATAAACGCGAACGTTTGTAACAGTGTATAAATGTAAGTTTTTTACTCTTTTACGCGAAAACTACTGAATGGATTCTGATAAAAATTCCTGAAAAAAGCTTCCTAACGATTTTTCATACGGTTTTTTTATAATTCCTATTAGTATTACATAGTCATTGAATGTCAGATGTAAAGTCTCGCCTTGAATGAAGGGAAAGTTATAGCAAGTTGCCAGGTGCGTGTAGCCGTGTGCCGTGTACCGTGGTAGCCAACGAGAGGGCGCGGACGTTGAAGCCTCAGTCTTTCTTCGCTCATTACTTGGGTACTCTTAGAAAGCATACCTCAGTCTTTCTTCGCTCATTACTTGGGTACTATTAGAAGGCATACCTCAGTCTTTCTTCGCTCATTACTTGGGTACTATTGGAAGGCATACCTCAGTCTTTCTTCGCTCATTACTTGGGTACTATTAGAAGGCATACCTCAGTCTTTCTTCGCTCATTACTTGGGTACTATTAGAAGGCATACCTCAGTAGTTTGAGATTAGAGTGTTTATTACTTAATAATATTTTCATAATTCATAAATCTGTACAGGTTAGGTTCGTAGGATGTGGGTTACGTAACGTTTGTCTCGTCACAATAAATAAACAATTAATCTAGTTACAATTTAACGCACAATTAGTTCAATTACTATTTCATACTAACACACACAGCTTTTTATTATACTTGGACAAAATATAACTTCACCAACACAAGGACATTCCGTTGTAGAATTCAGACTATTCCATGTGCTTATTATTTCAGAATGTATCAATACTAGTGATTTATATGTACTAGAATTCGTTTTCTTAAAGATATTTCCTCCTGTTATTTTTTATGCATTATGAACACAGTGAAATTTGGCAAACGTAGGTGCTGCTTTTGGTACTCATGTAGTATCTACTCGTAGGTGGGTTCAGGGCTGTGAAAACACAAATTATGGTCTCAATCGCAAAAACTCGGGTCAAGGTTTGTTAGCGCTGCCAACTATTAGTGTGTCGTGTGCGGTGGAACATTGATTGCGATTAGCGAGATATTATATTATACACCGCACGCGAAAGTGGGCGAGGGAGAACCTGACTAATGCGGCGCCGACCTATGAAATAGGTCACTTTTCTAGTCACGTTATGTTAGTACGTGCGCTGATTTGCGCCGTACCTTCTAGAAATTAACTAACTAACTAACTATCTTCACGTTGTATCCTTGACGGGGTAGTCAGAGAGGACAGATCGCCAGGCTTCGCGATCCATGCATGAAGTATGCATTCTTCAAGATTCATCAATCGCTTCATACACGCACGTCTGGGTATCCGAGTACTTTTGACCTTTCCGTTTTTGAGCAATCTGCTCACGTGGTCTTACTTCTTCTACCCTGACTTCTTCTACCCTCTACTTTCGCACAATATATATTCTTCGTCATTCGTTCCTCACTCATTCGTTGGACGTATCCAAACCAACGGAACACACCCTTTCCAACTTAACGCTGACACTTTCATTCAAACCTGCCATATTGCATATCACTTCGTTACGTATTTGGTCGGCCAGAGTAACGCCGCACAATTTTCGAAATGATCGCATCTCCACAGCATTCAATTTACTTTCATGCATCTGCTGACATACCCAGGTTTCGCTACCGTAAAGCAAACTTGGCACGAGCACTGCGTTATGAATCGCCAGAATTTTAACTTATAGAAATTGAGCAAGTATATTAAGTACATCACCTCACCATCAACACAAAAATGCATACGGTGAAATGTAGGCGTATGATATTTCCACCTCTTTGGGCATAAATGCGTGACTATATATAATGTATCTATGTATGCATAATATGAAAGGACTGATTTTGAACTCAGCGTCAACGGATCTAGTTCCAAAATCTTAGTATATATATCCAGTTGACTTCTTTTGATTGATTAGGGATTTTGGAAAACTTTGAACTCATAAGGCTTCAATAGGTTCTCAATAAAAACCTAATGAGTTCATAGTTTTTGGCGTAAAAAATTGCATGTAGGTACTGTAATGAAAAGGGGGATTTGATCCTCAAACAATATGCAGAGGGTCGCTGCTAGGGTTTTATACTTAGGTTATACAAGGTTAGGTGGTTATTCAAAAATAAAATAAGCACCAAGTGTAGGGCGACAAACCTATCTCGCCGTGAGCCGGAGAACTGAAATCCTTGGCGCGAAAACAACATTATCTGAGCACTTGGATCAGCTGCGTCCAGAGTCCCCCAGCAATACTACCTACTCAAATACTACTCAAATAGTAGTTAAATATAGCTTACAAGTCGACAGTTGCTATACTGACTATGTATCGTAGTCCCCTCTGTATAACGACCTCGCCCAAAACCTCAGGAGTTTGATTGGTTTATTTAAAGTTCAAATATTTAACAGGATTCTCTGGCCGCTACTATCCTCCGTTTAGGTATCGGTACGCACTGGTAGTTCGACAAAACAGCGGCGCCTTTGTCAATAGTTGAATGAGTAAAGGCCTCTTATTGTGTACCTATTGGGTTTATTCAAAAGTTCTTTTGACCAAATTGAATACACCGAGTCGAGCTAACTAGTCTTATTTCAAATTCAAAGGGAAATATCTTCGGGAACTTTTCATCGCTGGAAGTTTAGGAAAGTTAGCGCTGTAATTAATACGTGATATACCTACGGCCAATACACGCTTTAATGGGCTCGAACTTTACTTATATGGGAATTTATGACAGTCATTATAATTATACTGTGGCCATTTAGGTCTCCGGAACAATGCCTGCGAGTCGAGACGAAAAATTCTATGCATTTTAAAGTGGATTGGTACGTGGAAACTTTAGAAATAAAGAGATGGTATTTCTAGTTCTTAAAATATGATAGGTTACACAAGGTGATAATGAAGTAGTGGCCTTAGGCTTGGAGATTTATGATTTTATAAAAAAGAAGAGTTAAGTACAGGTTACTACCCAATCTCGCCTTTATCCTCGAAGGGGTGGCAGAATTAATTGACTTCAGGTTATAATAATTTATTAATATTAAAGATCGAATGAATAAGTGTTTGTCACCATACTACACCCAAAACACTTGACTGATTATTATAATTTTTTATCAGTAGGTATCAGTTTTGGTCAGAAACCTATGTAAACTATCCCATACTAAAATTCTTTTCCAAATCTTTAAGAGAGATTTACTTGAACTAATCAATGGAGGTTGTGCTTTGATCATAACTAGGTGACTATGAAAATGCAACTATACTCAAGTGTTTGGGAAGTAAATAATATAGGCTGTTATGGACTGCTACGAGTGCTACGCGCTCTACGTAAACACGTAGCTCTCGTAGCTCTGTAGCTTTTAACCATTCACGTGATAGAGAAAATGGTTTGATATTGTTCTGATAGTGCATCATGACATGTGTAGTGGAAGGAGAAACCGTTATTCTCCATGAAAATTGAGTCCGTATAAAATTCTTTTAATGTTATTGATGGGGCCTACGTTTGTATAACCTACTTACTATTAGTACCTTTTTAAGACCTGAACGAACGACGGGGAAGTTTCCGCACCGCCACCGTTTACCTAGAGAGAATGATCGTCATCACACTTTGCATACGGAGTGCTAGCATACGATAAGGTTCAGATCTTCAAAATGGGGTCGGCTGCGAGTGTGAAGCATCTCCGGTGCGCTCATGGCTACGCTAACCACTTACAATTAGGTGTGCCGTATGCTTGTCTGACACCTTAGTGTCATAAAAAATGAGGGCGCTAGCAACTCTGTCCGAGAGATGAAGTTTTCTCGTACACGTTTCTCACAGGAACCTGGTTCGGGCTAAAAAGTCGCCCATCCCAATAAATTATCCTGGATTAATATCTAGGGTAATTTAATTTGAATTGGTGATGTCATTCTATTCAGGTGATTGAAGATCATCAGCTCACATCCTAGTTAACGAGGTACCCCACTAATACTACTAAGTTGGGACACATTCCAACTCCTCACCTAACCGTCATATTAATTACAGATGAGACGTGACGGAGCGACACTGGCAGTAGATAGTAAACTGAATCTTTGTCCACAAGCAAAAGTGAATCAAAACTGTGCGTCTCTTGAAACATAGTTTAGTTTCAATTGCTTCCACCCTCACGAAGGCGCTGTGTACAAGCTCAATCGTTACATTCTATAGGTACTTCTATATGTTACGTTACGCACTGCGGCCAATATCATACTCATGCCAACTCTTAAGGGAACTCGTAAACTAAAGCGAAGCGAGCGTGCTGTCTGCCACCTTGATATCGCACCTGACGCAACAATTACATGATTGGCGGCACTTTCGGCGCCGCCCGCAGACTGAAGAGACTCCATCGTAAGTGGTTGAGCGGAAGACGCTTAAGGTCGGACGTCGGCGCGGCTACAGGTGCCGGCGCGGCGCTCGGCGTCCGGCACTCGCGCGACCACCGGCGCCGCGCTCCCACGCCGCCGCGCACGTCCCGTCCGGTGAGGCACGAGCTCGCTCTCGCGGCACGCTTGCACGCTGCTCCCATCCGCGCGCACGTCATGCCGGCACCCGCGACCACCGACGACAGCCGAGCCGTCGCCACGGCCACGTCCCATCACAATAGCGGAACTACTTAAACATTATCCTCATAATTATGTAGGCAACTACTTCGGTAGCCCGCCGCCAGCAGAGTTACTTCCAAACTTTTATAAGTAGTTTTCTCAAAACTTTGCTTATTGCTTTTTACTAAGACTTTTTAGAATCGAAAATATATTAATAAAAAATAATTTTATATCAATTTATAAACATAAAAATTGCTGATATCACTGCTTAAGACCAGCTTATACTGCCGGCTTACTGCATCATATAAAGTGAGTCGTCAAAAACGAGCAAGATGCCACCAGGTCCCTCGTCCGTGACTCCGCCACAGTTAGCTCGCCGCCGGGGCGACCGCTGTCAAGATTCGCGACAATATCAGTTCGTGGGTGCTGTGGTGGCGTCATCGCCATCTTCGGATGGGCGCACCGCAGACACCTAAGCCGATCGACGATAATGAGTGCGTGCCGCGAGTGGCGCTAGTCGAAGCTACGCAGGAGGCCCTCGACAAGCTGGAGAAGCGCCGAGGAGCCGCGGCGCCGCGCCGGCGCGGCCTCGACAGCGACCTCGAGGGCGAGCGGCGGAGGCGCCGGCCCCGGCCCAGGTGAGTGGCGCTTGTGTACATATAGGTGTTAGCGTTCAGCAGCGTAGAGGCAGATTATAGCATTCTGAGGTCTGCGTGTTATTTGGTCGATTTAGTACTGCGGTTACTCTGGCATTGAAATGTTTCAACGTAATGAAGGTTCACGTGGCGTTCACCTTGAAATACTGAGCTATTTGCAAAATCGGCAGCCGCAGCCACCTCCGGTGGATATCGATCTCAGGAGGGACCTCTGATTGTAGAACCGGCTTTAAAAAATGTGTCTGTAGAAAATCTTCAAAGAATTACAACTTTTCAAAAACCATCAAAAAAAAAACAATAATTAGTTATGTAACTTATAACATATTTTTATGTTTTCGTTTCGTGGTCAAACTGATATGTCCATCCAGTTAATCAAAATCCTTAATTTTAGATTATAAAACCAATTATGAATAGAATACAATGGAACCATTACTAGACTATTTATCCAACTGATTTGTGATTGTGTTTTTGTATCATGTTATTATTTGACTGCCTTTGTGGTAGTTCTGTCTAGGTAGAATTTTGTCGTTTTTAATATAACTGCAATTATCAAGTTGCAATTAGTGGCAATTATTTTAAAATCAACAATCATCAAAGTATAAATTCAAGAACCCACTTGAAATTTAAATTATAGCTCAAAAGTAATAGGTAAAGTAATAGTCAAAAGAAGCGCTCGTGGCCCCGCGGTCTCAGTGTTCGTTAAACGATCACTGAGGTACGCAACTTTCACTATGGCTGGTCGTCGGATGGGTGACCACTTTGTGGCATTTACATTTGCGAGCGTTTTCGTGCTTCGGAAGGCACGTTAAGCCGTTGGTCCCGGTTGCCAGTAAAATGGCAGTCGTTAAGCCTGGTTGAAGGCCTTATAGGCGGCTTAAAAAATTTCAACAGCAGGTAGCCACAACCTGCGTCTGTCTATTTCAACACGGCAATGGGCTCACCACCTATTACGTGGGACAGGAATCCACACGGTGAAAAGTGGGCATATAATATGCCTTTGCCACCCCTTCGGGGATAAGGCGTGATGGATATTTATTTTATTTTATTTTAAGTAATAGGTAATACTTAACAACGTGACGAAGAAAGTCTAAAACTATTAATGTTGTAAGTAGAAACCTGACAGGGATTAGTGAAAAATAACGTTAAGGAAAAGAAAACTAAAACAACAAAATAAAAAGGAACAAAACAGCAAACAAAAATACAAATAATGGTTAATAATAATAAGATTAAAAGATAATAATAAAATGTGATAAAAGATACAATTACTATCTATTCTTAAACCATCGACGGAAAACGAGGGATTTTATTTTTCAATCCTGTAGCTACATTATTGTGTAGATCGGTAACGAAATTAAATGTAACCTTTTGTAACTGTTGAGCTCTTGTTTATACTTTTATATAATTTATCTATCTAATGAATTTTTTTGTCCGTAACAACCAGGACTTTAATTGGTCGTGCTAATTAGTGTCTAGCACATAATGCAAAATAAAAGAAAGACCTTTTAGCCTTTTCGTTACCACCTCACTAAAAAGGCAACGGGTTCAAAATTTCTTCCAAATTTAACATCTAAAATAGACACATTTTATTTAATTTATTTGGCCCTTTAGACCCACCCCAGTTCCGTGCTTCGGAAGGTACGTTAAGCCGTTGGTCCCGGTTGCCAATAAAATAGTAGTCGTTAAGCAAAGTTGAAGGCCTTATGAGCGACTTGAAAATTTCAACGTCTGAACCTGCGCCTGTCCATTTCATCACAGCAATGGACTCACCACCTGTTAGCCGGGACAAAAATGCATACGGTGAAATGTGGGCGTTCCATATGCCTCTGCCTACCCCTTCGAGGTTAAAGGCGTGACAATATGTATGTATGTATATAATTATTATCTCTCGTGACGCGCTTTTAAACGTAACATGACGTTTTGTAACATTCAACTTACTTTGTAACTTTCGTAATACTTTTAGAACACTTGAGCATTTCCCTCAAGGCTCAGTGCTCTGCACAGGAATGGCGAGTAAAACACGCTGCTTACCCTGGAATGAGATAAGCTGCTTTAGAGTTAAATGTCTCTTTTTGATTTATATCTACTTTTATATTTATTGCCCTTGATTAGTTTTAGCCCCCGACGCATTAACTTTTTGACCGTTGTGTGTAAATGTTTATGTGTGTGGCATTGAAATTCTTATTCAAATGATTTCAGTGCTGTTTTTTTTATCTCCGAAAAAGATGCTATTTGCCATTTGAGTCATACTGACGCCGTTACCAATGTGCAGTTTGCCCCGCGTGGAGATTGACAATCCTATACCCCAGGATATACCAATCAATCAATCATATATCAGCCTATGGCAGTCCACTGCTGGATGAAGGCCTGTCCCTACTCTGTGAGTTATGTCGAGCACTCTGGTTCTCTGACGGATAACCTCATTTCGGAGTTTATCTCTCAAAGACACTCCAACCATTGCACGCTGATAAGCACACTCCAAGCACAGCATACATGCAGCATATCCCAATTACTCGAATTCATTCTAACACTTTCATGTCAGTTAAGTTGTAACTATTTCACAACTTATTTTTTTTAAATAAAAGGATGTTCTTACTGCCTCGGTGGCGCAGTGGTAGTGTATGCGACTGCTGCGACTGAGGTCCAGGGTTCGCTTCCCGGGTTGGAAAAAATGTTTGTGTGATCCACAAATGTTTGTTTCGTAGTTTGGGTGTTTCCTATCTATAATGTGTATGTATTTAGTAATATAGAAGTACGTTTATCAGTCGTCTAGATCCCATAACACAAGCTTATATTAGCTTACTTTGGGCTAGACAGAGCTGTGTAAAAAAAATGAAAAAAAAATGTAATTTAATTTCTTTTTACTTTTAATATTTTGTGTTGGATTTAAAGTGGTACTCCACAGTCCAGTTCCAGTGGTGTAACCCGGTGCACCTGTTGACGAGCACACGTGGCACCGGCTCAGGCGTAGTCTGCTCAGTCGGCAGCGCTTCCAAACTGGCGTTTTATTCATAAACCAGCTACTTAATATAGATATAAACACCATAATATGGAATTAACCACGCCATGTTTTACACAACACTGAAAGCAGTAATGTTAGAAATTTTGTCCTTCCTGATTCGTCTCGAAAGTAATATTAATGGTTAATTTACTATTTGATTTTTGTTTTGTCGCCCATTTTGTTCTTATTTGTTTTGTCGCCCATTTTGTTCTTATTTGTTTTGTCGCCCATTTTGTTCTTATTTGCTTCGACTTTATGCAAACAACTACTATTACTATAGTAGTTTTTAACTTATATTTAACAATGTTTAGTAATTCAGCTTGTTATTAAGTGCTTAATGTAAAAAACCTAACTAAAAGCAACAAGAGCTTCTTTTTACCCAGTCAGTTTGGTATAACTGTAATTAAAGCATAATTGACTGAGGAGGTGAGCGAAGCGAGCCGACGAAAGTGCCCGTGTGAACTCCACTGGCACGGGAAAAATGCTATTGATGTCCGTCCATCCGTCCGTCCATACATTTATAGGTCGCATTTTTCATCGGATTTGCATGCAACTTGGCATGGACGATCCTTGATGTAGACAACAACTTTTAGAAAGGGGGTTTTTCGATCGGGGGAGAAATGGAGGCAGGGGAGGGGAAATGGTCCCGTAGCTGTTGTAAAGAGCACACGAAAAAAAGCAATGTTGAATTTTGTTATATGAATGTGAATTTTATAAATTGGAAAAAAAATAAAAAGTACTCCGAAGTCTACGGTTCACAGAACCACTAGTATTACTTACTTTAGCATACCGTTTGTCAGCTCAGGTGTCAGGGACGGAACAGAAACGTGTTTTTAAGGAATTGTTACAAGTACGGGATGGATATACGTGATCGGGTTCATGAACAATGCATGCGCACATATTTTATTAGAATCAGACGATAAAAAAAAAGACAGGGGGCTGAAACTTGTTCCAGACCCATGTCATTTTTATACTACTAAGGTAGCAGAAAAGTGTACGGCCCACCTGATGGAAAGTGGTCCCCGTAGCCTATGGACGTTTGCAACACCAGTTTGCAGCACTGGCGTTGCCGATGATTTTTAACATGGCAGTGATGTATGGGGATACACTTTTATTCTTTTAAATAATTATATTTGCAATGAAAGACAGCTGAAATTTCTTGTAATTGTCACGCACCGCATTTGAGTTTTAATCAGTAGGTATCAGATGTTAATTTTATCAAAATCCACTTGTTACTGAGAAAATAACTAAGTAAATAAAACAGTCTTGGCATGAAGGCGAAAAACTGATTGGATCTTATGAGGGTTCCTTAATTATTAAATACCCCAAGTTTTAATTATGCTTAAAATGAAAAGTTAGGTACATCAAACAAAATATTTATTTTGCGTTAAGAGGAGCAACTTGGTGGTTGAAATTCTTCAAAGTGTTGATATATAAGACCTGCACAAAAATAATTAGGTACATGTTTGGTTCAGGAACACATACTCTAGTGGTACAATCAGACAGTTTCAAGGTCCTACATGCCTCACATTCAAATTTTTAAGGTCATCAGAAAATTCTTGATATGTGATACACTGAAAAAGTGATTCACGTGTGCAATATTCTGCTAGTATTTATGAGCAAGCACAATAATTAGTTTCATATAAGAATTATATAATACTAGAATATAATTCTTATATGATACCTATATAATTTAAGAACCCGTTGCCTACAAGAGCCTGTTCTTCGCCCATCTGATATTCTAGGATGTCAGCCATTTCCACACTCTTAGTGTAGTAGAAGTAACAAACATAGGTATATATATCAGTTCCAAGATTTTCTCTATGCAAAGGTTCCCTGGAATAGTTCCATCGAAACTTTAATCGGTGCTATGAATTTTTAATAATGCTATGAATTTACAAAATAACGTTGATACTTCGTACAAGTCGGTATCAGTGTGGCGACATTGACACAACAGGTTGTAAAGCAAAAAGTGACAAAGTGCTCTCATTCATCAAATTTGGATAGGTTGTTCAAAGTAAACATAATATTTTATCAAGTATTCCAAATAATATCAGTGTTTTGCAACAATTTACTTTGCAAAATTGAAATGGCTCTGATACATTAAAAAGTGTCTACAATTTGCTAACTTAACTTAACGTACCTTAACTATCTTCACGCTGTATTCCTGACGGGGTATTCAGAGAGCGCAGCGCAGCGAGCGTAGTGATGATTCGATACCACGAAAGTATCGATTCCTACTCAAATGAGTAGTACTCAAATCATCTTACGATACTACTCATAACGAGTACTGAAAAGTATCAATACCTACTCATATCGATACTTTTTGTATTTTTTTATGCAAACTATGAAGCATGTTATTGTATAGTATTATTATAAGATATTTTAAGTCTACTATTTTATACTTAACCAGAGGACGCCCGCGGCTTCGCCTGCTTGGTTAAGTTTTCATGAACAGTTTTCCCATAATAACTTGATGAACACAATGTATTCATCCAGTCATAGCCTATTTTTATTATGGATCAATATTAACACTTATATTGTGTTAATCCAGTGTATCAACAGCCTCTACAACTAAGTGAAAAATTCCACAAAAACACGCCGTTTCATACAAACTTCGCAACTTTTACCCCTTAGGGGTTGAATTTTCAAGAATCCTTTCTTAGTGCACACCTACGTCACTTATGAAATATTTCTGCACAATTTAATGGTTCTAGACCCAGCGGTTTCAGCTGTGCATTGATCGATCAGTACGTCAGTTTCTGCTTTTATATAAATAGATTGTTTAATTTAGTTACTTTAATTAAACTGGTTTATACATTACATTCGTTTATGTTGTATATAATTAATAATTTATTGAGCAAAAAAAGTCCTCTTTTCATAAGTTTCCCAAAGAGAGCAATGGTTGTAAATATTTAGGAGACTAAACTCGTTGTAGATAAAATGCGACGATTCGAATCGATACGAGTACTTTCCTTTCGATACCGAATAGGTATCGAAAAAAATGATTCAATACCAAAAGTACTCGGTATCGAAACAAAAGTATCGAATACTTACTTGTATCGAATCATCACTATGCGAGCGAGTCAGTATTGCGATCAATGCATACTTCTTTCGCTTCCTGTAGATTCATAAATCGCTTCATACATGCATGTCGGGGTAACCGAGTAGATAAAATGCGACGATTCGATTCGATACGAGTACTTTCCTTTCGATACCGAGTAGGTATCGAAAAAAATGATTCATAACAAAAGTACTCGGTATCGAAACAAAAGTATCGAATACTTACTTGTATCGAATCATCACTAAGCGAGCGAGTCAGTATCGCGATCCATGCATACTTCTTTCGCTTCCTGTAGATTCATAAATCGCTTCATACATGCATGTCGGGGTAACAGAGTACTTTGACTTTTTCGTTTTTGAGCAATCTGCTCACGTGGTCTTCATATGTAAGTCTTATATATAAAAAACCGTTTAGGCACAAAATGTTCAGTGGTCGAAAAACGTCCAATTTTATGTTCATTATATTTGAACATTTTACTAAATCATTGTAATATAAATGTCCTATATATTAACAACTAGAGCTACTTTAGTGAATATTGGAACTGTGTTGCCGACATATTGTTCTAAGCGACGGCATATAGTCAAGGTAAAGTTTGAAAAGATGAATGCTACATACTCGATGTGTTTCCTCTTTCACACCGCGACAGGTTTCCCCTTTTAGAGATGTAATAGCAAAGTCTTTATGTAGATATTAGAAGACTTGCTGATTTAATCATTGAAGTGCTCGTGGGGAGTCACGTCATCCAAGTCACAACTCAAGAGTCCTGTAAACGATCACGGCATTAAGCAACTTTCCTATGTATGTTATGTCGTACATCTTTCCTGAAGTATGTACTGAATTAATGTTATTCCTTATGCGACGTCTACACGATTGCCAATCGTCGCCAAGCCTCCAAAAGTTCAAGCGTCTTCTGGATCTGGCGTTGGCCTGTGGCCGATCCGAAAGCATGTGTGTGGCAAGCGTTTGTGAATCATCCAATTACCTCATGTCGTTCAGTAACCTTTTTTTTATACCACTTAGGTGACAGACAAGCATACGGTCCACTGATAGCACATGGGCCACAAATAGTCCATAGGTTAAAGTGGTCACCTTAACCTATGGACTATTTGTGGCCCATGAAATTTAATTACATTACGACGATTTTTACTGGGAGGGCCCCATCCAATGAATTTGCCACGGGCACCAGATGGTATAGTTACGCCACTGGGTGTATGCGCATCACTAAGCAAGCATCTCACTCGAGCTGCCGGTCTGAGCCAACAACAGCTTTTAAACTGTGAAAAGTGACGCCCTTTGTAGGATTACGGTTACGAACTGACGCTAACAGTATGTAATAAAAGGCGTTCATTATCTTTAGTGGTCACCTTAACCTATGGACTATTTGTGGCCCATGAAATTTAATTACATTACGACGATTTTTACTGGGAGGGCCCCATCCAATGAATTTGCCACGGGCACCAGATGGTATAGTTACGCCACTGGGTGTATGCGCATCACTAAGAAAGCATCTCACTCGAGCTGCCGGTCTGAGCCAACAACAGCTTTTAAACTGTGAAAAGTGACGCCCTTTGTAGGATTACGGTTACGAACTGACGCTAACAGTATGTAATAAAAGGCGTTCATTATCTTTATGGTACTAAATGACCGGCCCATATTATATGCAGGGTTTAAAGTTTTAAATATTGATGATTGTATCATCATCATCTTCCGAGCGTCTGTCCCAGTTGCGTCTCGCGACGCCCGGGGTCCGCTTTCCTACATTTTCTCCTCCACTTCGCACGGTCGTCGGCATCCCCTGTAGTGAGACCATTGGCACGCATGTCATCCCTTACGACGTCAAGCCAGCACTTTCTTCACTTCCCCTCTTACCGGGACCCGGAGAGGTCGCCATGGCCAGACATTTGTTACCTAAGTAGCCCGGCGGTTGCCGCAACACGTGACCATACCAACGAAGGCGACACTCTTGCAACTTGTCTGCAATGTCACGGACGTGAAGGCTGCCGCGGAATCGCTACATCAACCGCAGCATCTTCATTTCCGTGACACGCAGCTCCTGCTTGTGTTGCTCCAACATCGGCCACGTCTCACTACCATGTAAAAGGACAGGTCTAATAATGGTTTTGTAGACCTGTCCCTTCAACCGGATCGGCATTTTAGTGTCACAAATGACACCGGTCATCTCCCGCCATTTGGCCCACGCGGCAGCAATGCGTGACTTGACATCGCAATCGATGTCACTGGACGTGTGAAAAACAGATCCCAGGTATTTAACCTGGTCCGTGCGCTCGACCAAATCACCGCCTATGCGGATGACGGATCTGTCGAGTTTAGTGCCAAGTTAGCCCACATTTAGTTTCAGACCGCCGTTCTCAAGCGTCTCCTTCGACGCCTTTACACGTCGCACCAATCTGCCCCTGTCCGCGTCTGCCAGCGCAATATCGTCAGCATACATGAGCAACCATGGAGGCTGCTCATGCGAGTTCTTGATGCTGTCCGACAATTCGTCTAATATTATACTGAACAGAAGCGGGCTAAGGACCGAACCCTGATGTACACTGACGGTGATAGGGAAGGTTTTCGTGTCGCCAACGGCAGTCCGAACCATTGAATCGGAGTCACAGTAGATGTCCTGGATAGTGTCAATATAGACCTCTGGAACCCCTCTGGACCGCAGTGCCCACCAGATCATCGCACGAGGAACACAGTCGAAGGCCTTCTGCATGTCTAGAAACATACAGTGCAGAGGCGTGTTCTTCGACCTGTATTTCTCTGCGACCACCCTTAGGGCAAAAACAGGGTCCGTGGTCCCATGACCAGGGCGAAACCCATATTAACACTCCGAGAGAGTACACTCCTGCCGGATCCGAGAGTCTATAATCCTCTCGAAGACCTTCATGGTGTGGGACATCACCTTTATATCGCGGTAGCTCCCGCACTCCTGCACTGACCCCTTACCTTTGAAGACTGGAGTAATAATACTCAGTCTCCATTGGTTTGGGATCTGCCCGCAGAGGAGTATGCGGTTAAAAAGGTTTACTAAGATGCCCACACCGCGAGGACTCATCGCCTTCCAGGCTTCGATGGGGACTCCATCGGGTCCGACAGCTTTCCGATTCTTCATGCGGCGAAGCGCAGTCAGGACTTCTCCAGGCGTTACGGCACTAGTCCCTGATTCGGAGGGACGTACGGAGGCTGCACCTCTTTGTGCTGTTTATTAAGCAGCTCGTGGAAGTACGAGCGTCATCTCTCCTTTACCGCGAGGTTTTTCGCTTAATAGGTTGCCCTCAGGGTCTTTTACACAGCGACACTTGGATATATCCTGTGCCGCTTTGACCGTGGAGCGAGCCAGCTTATAGATGAGCTTCTGCCCCTCAGACGATTCCAGCTTATCATACAGAGGTTGTAAGTGGTCTCGTCTGGCTCTGGCTACAGCTCTCTTTGTGGCGCGCTTGGCAGCCCTGTACGCGTCGCGGTCTTCGGGAGATCCGGTCGCTTGCCACTTTTTAAAGAGGGCTTTCTTCTCCCTAGTCTCCCTCTGGACTGCGTCGTTCCACCACCAAGTTTCCTTGTCACATTTGCGTCCACCCTTAGACTCACCGAGCACCACCGAGCCGCCTGAACTTTGTCCCAGTAATCTTGAACTGGTTTGACTTTAGTTAGCTGAGACGAACTCCTGGAACTAGTTTCATCAAGCAGCCACCATCTGATGCGGCGCTGGCACCGCTCGATGCGTTTGCCCTTGGGCTTTACGCAGAGGTCCATGACAAGGAGACGGTGTTGTGCAGTAAGATTCTCTCCGGGTATGACCTTGCAGTTGGCCACATTGCCGATGCTGTATCGCCTAGTGAGTAGGAAATCGATTTGAGTTGTACGCCTCCCGCTCTTGTAGGTGATGAGATGTTCGGATTTCTTTTTGAAATACGTGTTCACAATAGCCAGATTGGCAGCTGCACACGTTCTGAGGATAGTTTCTCCTTCAGCGTTGCGGGTGCCGTATCCAAAACCACCATGAACACGCTCAAACTCCACACACCTCTCACTCCCATGACCGTTTAGGTCGCCGCCCAAAATTATTCCCTGTGACAACGGAATGCTCCGAAGCACTCCCTCGAGTTGGCCTCAAAACGACATCTTTTTGGCATCGCTACAACCGGCCTGTGGCGCTTAGGCACTTATCAGATGGGTAATATTCCCATCGATAAGCACCCTCACGATCATAAGCCGGTCGCTACAGCGTTTCACCCCCAAGATGAGCCCCCTGCAGCCCCTCGGAGAGCACCACGGCCACCCCGTTCTCCGGGCGCACCCGTGTAATACAGCTTGTAGCCTTTCTGTAGAGGCCGCGCTCTGTTGCCCTTCGACCGAGACTTCTGCAGGAACGCCACGTCCACCCTCCGCCTGCAGAGTACTTCGGCCAACTCTACCGCACGCCCAGTCAGCGTGCCTATGTTCCACGATGCGAAGCGGATACGGGTTGGGGCTAACTTATTTAGCCGTGCTGGCCCAACACACGGCAGCCCTAGCCCACTTGCCACAGAAGTCGGGCATAGGGCGCCGTTTTGTGGCGGCGCCCTATCTCTAGCTGCAATCCTATTGTGTTTTTCCATTTTTGTTTCGGCGGGTGGCTTTTATGGGACCGACACCCTCAGACCTCCCAACCCCAGAGGGGAAAGCCAGCGCCAGAGCCTCGTCCGTTAATCAGCAGGTGCACGCACTAGCACGGGAGGTTGACTTGGGCCCCGAAGATCTTGGTGTGGCCCGTAACACCTAAAATATTGATGATTGTAATTTGTACCTATGGAAAATCCATAAAGCTAGGGCGTGACTTTAAAGTAGTTAATTCTCTTTGAATTATGGAGTGATATGTTGTACGGGTGGAGATGTTCGTTCGACACAAAGAGAGTATCCTCCGACCAGGCAAGGTGATGACGCCTGGCGGACTTCGGCCATGAAGCTGCAGACTGAAATGTACTACGAGAATTCTTTGCGTAGTACCCAATGGAACTGCAGCTTTGCTTCACTTCAAAAAATCTTGGCGAGGAAGTCTTGGCGAGCACGAAGTGTTATATTCCTTATCACTGAGTCCCCGCGGTGTGAGAGCTTTTTGCAGAGCCCACACCACTTTTGCAACCGTCCATTGTCACCACTTTCGATCAGAGCAACTGTATGCTTGTCTGCCACCTCAGTGGTATAAAAAATACGCGCAGTAAAACAAAGTAGGGATAGCACTGACCTACATTTATGACCATTGGACAGAAAGTTGGATAAACATTCGCCAGACCACAGTCCGTAGGACGGCAATTCGATTGAAGACCGCTACAAATATTTGGATTGCCACTACCTGAAGGCCGTGGGCGTGAGTTTTTTATCATTCAATGTCATCGAGACCATCTTAACATGATATCTTGTCTATATTAATAAAATTACTGTGTGACTCAACCCCAGTCGAAACCCTTGGACAGATAATTAAAACCGTATCAACCGATTAATTCGATTAATCTAATATTTAATAGTTTATCTAGAGATTTGTAACATAGAACTGTTAAAAATTCACTTCAAATTACCTCCAAAATATATTGTACTAACGGCCCGCCCCGGCTTCGCACGGGTGACAAGCCAGTAATATTATAAAAAATCCGTGATTTCTTTTAAATGGCACATCCGATTTTTTAAATTCAAAAAGCTATTTGTAGGTGCAGAAACAATACTTAAAAATAAAGTAATTTATTTGGATGATTAATACCAATAATAAGACTACCTCCATGGCGCCGCAGTGGCGTGCATGAGACTGCCGTGACTGAGGACAAGAATTTTTTATGTGATCCACAAATGTTTGTTTCGACGTTTGAGTGTTTCTTATGTATAATGTGCATGTATTAAGTAATATATGATTATGTTTATCAGTCGTCTAGATCCCATAACACAATCTTATATTTGCTTACTCTGGACTAGACGGAACTGTGTAAAAAAAATGTCCCATAATATTTATTGAAAAAAAGAAAGAATATTATCTGAAAATTTACTAATAAATATAAAAAATAAATATAAATAAATATCCATCACGCCTTATTCCCGAAGGGGTGGCAGAGGCATATTATATGCCCACTTTTCGTGGATTCCTGTCCCATGTAATAGGTGCCCTAGCCCATTGCCGTGTTGAAATAGACAGACGCAGGTTGTGGCTACCTGCTGTTGAAATTTTCAAGCCGCCCATAAGGCCTTCAATCAGGCTTAACGCCTGCCACTTTACTGGCAACCAGGACCAACGGCTTAACGTGCCTTCCGAAGCACGGAAACGCTCGCAAATGTAAATGCCACAAAGTGGTCACCCATCCGAGGACCAGCCATAGTGAAAGTTGCGTAATTCAGTGATCGTTTACAGAACACTGAGACCGCGAGGCCACGAGCGCTTCTACTGAATTTAATAATTTTGTAACATAAAAAAGTAGTTATAGTGAAGAAACTATTATAGTTATAAATATGCTTATGCGGTTTTGCTTGTAGATTTTAATATATTCTTTAAAATTGTACAGTATAATTTTGTTCTATCGTCAATAGCATTCGCAACGTAACAACAATAATGTAAGTTATTGAGTATTTTTTTATACCTTGGATTACATTATTCGAGAATTCGTACGGATCCCTAAACTTTTTGAAAATCCAATATAGCCTATGTTACTTTAAGATTTTTTTAAACATAGGCCCAGTAGTTTCTGAGCCTATTCATTACAAAAAAAATTACAAATTAATGTTTCCTCTTGATTATATGAGTATAGACAAATACTTGTTAATCCGTAAGTCAACGGCTTATATTCATAACTTCTATCCCGCTGGGGAGGTAGTTACTCAGAACCTAATTGAATATTATATTGAGCTATTTAATTTATTCATAAAAGGTATACAATTTTATACTATTATTTAACCTTTAAACGAAAAATGCCACCCACGTATATAATATAATAATAATAAATCTTTATTCACTTAGGTCACAAAGTAACTCTTATGAACGTCAAGAATATTGCTTCTACATTTACATTTACTGCCAGATTCGCAAAGTAATAGGTAGAGCCTGAGGAAGAACCTGACAATAAAACTCATGGCCACTCTTTTCTAAACGCCAGTAATTACATTAGTTTGATTAACATGATATTTGACCAATTATATAGTAATGAATTTGTACAAACAAAAAAAAACAAAATCAATGTTGTGTTTAAATCATATCAAAATTAGAGCGATTATAGTTGCCGGTTCTAAGGGCAGCCTACCCTTGAAGAAGAAGAATCTGGCAAGAAAGTCAATGGATGCCATTTTAAAATGTAGAAATGGCTTACAACATTAAAATTACACTTACATAGTTCCTTTGAATTTATGTGAGAACAGTCGACTAAACTTAGTTTGCCTTAAATTTAAATAATATTATTTGTAACAATTGCTATAACAGCTATGAGCTGACCAGTCCCAACAGACGGCACCCGTTCACGGGTATGACGCATTATATCAGCCATCGCCCTACTCAACCGTATTATAGGAAATAAGGCGACCCGATACATACGCCACCACTGCCAGGACACTTAGACGAGCATGACATACTCAAAAACTGCACAGCAACTATCATGTCAATTTCAAAGAAATAAATAAGTGGTGCTCACACAATAACAAACTCAAATTACATTGTATATTAGTTAATACCGGGACTAAACGCAGCCAATTTAGAAACCTTTAGTTGTCAGACGTTTCAAATTATTAATAATGTAGAGATGTAAAAAATACAACATATATATGCAGATACAAGGCATACGAGTATCACAAGATTCATGCGAATCCTAAATAGCTCAAGCGAAGAGCAAGCAACTCATTTCCATTTATGTTCATCGTTCAAATAATCATTAGTTGTGTAATAGGCCCTTTTCAAGAGGTGCGTCTTAATTTCCGCCTTAAATTTATGTAACGGCAGGTTCATAATGTTTAAAGGAATCTTATTATATAGTCGTACGCCCATGTCAACCTCTTTCACCCGCGTACGTAGTTTTCTAAAACACGACTCGATATTTATAAAGCTACATCCGGTGCTCTACGGTAATTAATTCGAATTCGGTAATATAATCTAATATTTTCATCCCATATTTCTGTCAGTAATTTATTATGTTTACAATACAAAACCCCGAATACAAACCTTAGGTATCGGGATAAAATTTCATACATTACTTCCAAACTCTTGAATAAGAAATTAAAAGTTGTAGTAACCAAAAGGCTACGCAACTTAGACTCAAATTGAAAATCAAATTTAAAATTTCAACAGCAGGTAGCCACAACCTGCGTTTGTCTATTTCAACACGGCAATGGGCTCACCACCTATTACGTGGGACAGGAATCTACACGGTGAAAAGTGGGCATATAATATGCCTCTGCCACCCCTTCGGGGATAAGGCGTGATGGATATTTATTTATTTTTTTATTTTAACTTAGACTCCAACAGTACAACACTTCTTCAGATATCTTTGCTTTTATTCTTATTAACTAATGTTGTTATTATAATTATTGTGCAGTGAAATGCCGGGTTTGCCTTTGAATTATATTTATTAAAACACAGTCTTCCAAAAACAAATTAACAATCGCCATGTTCACGGATAGAAAAAAGCATAGACAAAAACAGTTGAAGGCATGAATTTCCCTTTTTTTTTATTTAAAGTACTTGGCTGGTATTAATTATAATCTCAATACTCCTACCAAATTCTAGCCTTCCATATAGTTGCCTTTTAAATGTATAAGTTTAACACTTTAAAACAGTTTTGTGCACAATATTATCATATATGCTGAGTTTTCTTAAACCAATATTATATCTTAAAAACCCAAATTTATCCTTAGGTAAAGCCTATCAGCATATTGATTAGCAGTGTGTACATAGTTTAGGCTAATAATACCTTCACAATATTTATCTTTTACAAAGTTATACTTTATGTCTATGTGTTTACATCTATTGTGAAATTCACTATTTTTGATCAAATGAATAGTAACTATTGATTGTCAATGTTTAGGCACACGGAGTTTTGATTGTATTCACCAAGATCACTAAGTAACTGTTTTAACCATATAGCCTCTTTAGTAGCTGCACACGCAGCCATGAACTCAGATTCTGTAGTAGACAAAGCAACAGTCTGCTGACGTTGACAAGATCAAGTAACAGCAGCTCCATTTTTTAAATATACATAGCCTGTTATCGAACGTCTTGTTGCTATGTCATTTGCAAAATCTGCATCACTATACCCAGTTAAATCCAGACTGTTTGAGTCAGACATATAGCACAACCCGTAATCATTTGTTTCCTTTAGGTACTTTAGTATTTTCTTAACAGCATTTCAGTGGGAGTCATCAAAATAATGTAAGTATCGACTCACCTGGTTTACAGCAAACATTATATCAGGTCTGCTTACAGTAGCTACATGGATTAGTGATCCTACTGCCTCTCGATAAGGATACTTTCCTTTTGGAACATCATTGGCCTTTTGAAGCTTCACATTGGCATCAGAAGGAACGCAGGTGGGGTTGGCATTCTCCATGTTGAATTTCTTCAATAGTTGATCTATATATTTGGTTTGATGAATGAAAATAAAGTTTTCATTTATTTTAATTTGCATACCTACAAAATTACTTACAGTAGGGCATATTTTAAGATCAAAATTTACTTGTAAATCACTTATTACTTCCATTATGGTAGATTTATCTCTACAAAATAACAATCCATCATCAACATATAGGCATAGGTAACACTTGAAGTTATTTATTATGCCAATATAAACACTTTGGTCTGCATTACTTCTCTTAAACCCAAATTTGTTAAGGACTGAATTAAATTTATTATTCCAACATCTAGGAGCTTGTTTTAATCCATATAATGACTTCACAAGTTTACATACCATGTTTGGTTTACAGTGCAATCCCTCAGGTACTGTCATAAATATGTTTTTCTTTAATTCTCCATACAGAAAAGCAGTGGTTATATCAAATAATAATCAGAATCCGTAACTTCTGTTGAGCTGCAATAGATAATAATAAACGAATAGAATCGTACCTTACTGTATGTGAGAATGTCTTATCATATTCAATACCTTCCTTCTGAGAGTACCCTTTTGCACATAATCGGGCTTTGTAACGAGGACCTGTTGGCTCATCTTCGATTCTGAAAACCCATTTACATCCTATTACCTTTGTATTCTGGGGGTTTTTTACCAATGTCCAAGTTCCATTTTGATGATGAGATTCTAGTTCTTTCTGTATAGCCGTTTTCCATTTTTCAGAGTCAGCTGATATAATTGCATCATTGTAGTTCAATGGTGTTGAAATATATCCACTGCAGCACAGGTAACCCTCAGCTTTTTCATTTTGATATTTTAAAAACATTTCTGTATTTCTAGGCCTTAGAGTTATATTTAATGGAGATGTTTCTATCGTTTCTTCGGGTAAATACTCACTGCCTGAATTCGTATCTGGTTCAGAATAATAATCTGTGTTCGTAGATTGTAATGTGTCTTCAGAGCACTCTGATGTGCGTCTCCTGTCAATAGGTTCAGATGATGAGTCATACAATGTACTGTTCTGCATCAAATCTACAGGGACATAATTTCTTTTAATTGATGATTCAAGAAATACTGCATCTCTACTTTTTATTATTGTTCTGGAACCTGGTATCACAAATCTGTATCCTTTAGTGTGATCACAATAACCAATAGATATAGCCTTATGAGCTTTTGGATCCCATTTCTTTCTCTTTTCCTTGGGAAGATAAATCATTGCCTCACACCCAAATATTCGTAGGTGATCAACATTTGGCTTCTGCCCAGACCACATTTCTTCTGGAGTTTTATGTTTTAGGGATCGAGTTGGAGTTCTATTGATCAGATAAGCAGCAGTGTGTATAGATTCAGCCCAATATTGTTTAGGTAAATCTGCATTTATTAACAAGCATTTAGCTTTCTCAACTAAAGTTCGGTTCATGCGTTCAGCAACACTATTTTGAGCTGGTGTGTATGGTGTGGTGGTTTGATGAATTATTCCAGCAGCTTTCAGAAACTCAGTAAAATTAGAATTAACATATTCTAGGCCATTGTCAGAGCGAAGACACTTTATGTTGCATTTTAATTGATTTTGTACTTGATTTTTAAATTCTTTAAATTTCTCTAGGGCATCACTCTTCTTGTGTAAAAAATAAACAAAAACTTTCTTTGAATAATCATCTATCAGTGTCATAAAATATTTGGCACCACCAAGTGAACTTGTTTCCATAGGGCCACAGATATCTGAATGTACTAGTTCGAGTACCTTTGAAGATTTGGACACTCTTTGCTTTAAAGGTAATAGTGTTTGTTTACCTTCCAAACATGTTACACATGTCAGTTTTTCAGTTTTCTTTGTTATTTGAACAATTTTTACTTATATAAACAGTAATTTTTCGGAACTATTTTAATTGTAGTTTTGTACTTATAAGTTTTAAACAAGAGCGCCTCTCGCCATCAAACGTTACAGTTTGGCGAGAAAATATAATGTAAATATATTTATGTACTCGTACGCTTCTTTGTATACAAAAATTATTTTAAAAAAAAACTTGTAGTGGTCAACGTTACCTCAAACGCGTGGAAAAATTAAGAATCAATAATGGTATTTTTTGTATTTTTGACATTTATTAAGAAAACATATTGTAAATGAGAAAATTTACGTAGATTGGGGATGAATATGATATAATTTATTTTACGCAATAACTACTGCTGTGCCTGCAATTGCATTGGCGACTGTGTTCAACGCTGGCGCGCTGGGATATTTTTGTAGGTAATCAGTAGCAATTAGTATAACACAAATTTAATATTTCTTTTAAAAAACGTCACTTCATTTTTAACCTTTGAGTACTGACGTGGATTGGTTAAGTAATTATTGGTGATGTGACGACTCACAGACGTACTACAATAGTAGGTATTATTTTGTAAATTTTCATATACTTATATTTTAAACTAACTAACTAACTATCTCCACGCTGTATCCCTGACGGGGTAGTCAGAGAGGACAGATATTACTATTATTCGGACTTAAATTTTATAAATTATATATTCATGTTATGACACTATTTTCTAATAAAATGAGTAAAAATAAGAAAATATATATGACGGAGAAGGTATAGCCGAATAGTTAGCAGATAGAATAACGTCAGCCTTGCTGATGTTAATCCTCTCGTTGCCGGTGCTTATATTCATTGAAACACAATAATCACTTTACAATGACTTTAATAGCTTTGCCACAATATCTGCAATTTATCTTGATAGAAACTAAATCATAGTTTTACAAAATTCAGTATAGAAAACCTAAGTACTTAACTTATTTGTTCCTCGACCATCATTGACAAACGCTCCAACAAAAATGGACGATTTTTCAGTTCTCTAGCCTCTACAAAACCAACGGTCATATGTCACCAATGGCCGACATTGGATAAAACATAGGCACGGAAGTCGTTGATTTTGTAAAGACTGTACAATATAATTTCATGAGCTACAATACATATGAATGTTCGATTAATTTTAACTTATTTAAGGAAAATTATTTACAATTATAAGTACTTTAGTGAAAGTATAACTAAAGTAGAAGTTCATAAATTGGTTTCACAACGATACTAGATGACTTGTGAATTAATAAAATACCACACCGGACTTGCGGCTCAGTATTCAAAGATAATCGATTTTGTAAGAGGAAACTTCTTGCTTTTCATCAAGCACATTACTAATAAGTGTAGTCATCCAAAAAGACAAAGCTTTACTATAAATATTTATAAATTATCGACGTCGCGCCGACATATATAAACAAAAATAACCTTTATTCGACACTTTTAAAGTTCTTATCAAATTACAGCCTTATCATTGTGAGTTATCTTTTATTCAAAAATTTTAACATTAAATAGGAACTTTTACACTTAGAAATGCTATAAAATGACTATACTCTAGAAGAAATACTATTGGGAAGTAAGAGGTACTTATATTTAGGCCTGGAATTTACGTTGTATCAGCGCAATCAATACAAATAGTTTTAGAACATCCGAGACAGATAGGCGTAAGGAGAGGCGAGACAGAAAGGTGTAAATCAGCACCAAGAATGCGCTTTATCATCAGTCTTAGTTCTCTTGGCAGGCGATCGTTGTAGACAGGTGTGGCAAAACTAATAACCGAGCAAGATCTTGAAGTAAATTGCCCCTAGGTATTTCAGGCACATTATCACATTTCTTGTCGACTTCGTCGACTCCGCCTTTCGTGTTATTATAATCAATGATAACTAGGGGTTTATGGGTTTCCAGATCTAATTCAGATGTATGGTGCATAGAAGAAATCAACAGAACAGCTTTTGACTTTTTAGGTACGTAGGATACGGTATAATCTTTTGTAAATCCGAACAAAGATCTCGACAGCCTGGAGATTTAGAAGCTTGCATTTCTGGTGGAATGTGCCTCTTGTTTTTTTTCAATGTACCAACGTAGGTAAGACCTCTATTTTTTAGCTGTTCCGTCAACTCCAAAGAGCTAAACCAGTTATCGGCAGTTACATTTCGGTTACTTATTTCAAAAACTTTGCAAAGGCGTAGGACACTCTGAGTCGGTATAGACAATGTTTTTCTTCATCGGATAAAACTTCGCCATCAGAGTTTCTTCCATGGTATATTTACACATCATATACATAGAACGTTTTAGCGTCGCACACAATTAAAATTTTAATTCCATATTTGGCTGGTTTCTTTGGCAAATAGATATTATCTATTTGCCAATAATATATATCACGCACTTAAGTCACGAATTGTCTGAACTCACAAAACGCGATCTCAAACAATTAAAATTTTAATTCCATATTTGGCTGGTTTCTTTGGCAAATAGGGCAAATAGATATTATCTATTTGCCAATAATATATATCAATAATATATATCATGCACTTAAGTCACGAATTGTCTGAACTCACAAAACGCGATCTCAAACAATAAAAATTTTAATTCCATATTTGGCTGGTTTCTTTGGCAAATAGATATTATCTATTTGCCAATAATATATATCAATAATATATATCACGCACTTAAGTCACGAATTGTCTGAACTCACAAAACGCGATCTCAAACAATTAAAATTTTAATTCCATATTTGGCTGGTTTCTTTGGCAAATAGATATTATCTATTTGCCAATATTATATATCACGCACTTAAGTCACGAATTGACTGAACTGTCAAAAAGATTTTGAACATAACTATATTCT
Organism: Thumatha senex; assembly: GCA_948477245.1. Lineage (NCBI taxonomy): Eukaryota > Metazoa > Arthropoda > Insecta > Lepidoptera > Erebidae > Thumatha > Thumatha senex. The sequence goes on from OX419725.1 coordinate 313,719, forward strand.
AATCATGATCATACTAAACATCATTATAGCATTAGGTACATTTTGTTAATAATACATTTATAATATGTAATAACAAAATGTGACGTAACCAAGGTCAAGATTATCTATAGCTACAGCTCTTAGCCATTCAAATGCAAGCTCAAATGACGTAAATTGAGTCACGGCTCTTGAGAGCCGACATGCACGCGCATCGCGCGACTCTCTTTCAATTTCAACATGTGGCAGTGAATTTGACGCGACCACGTGTCATTTTTTTATCTTAGATGTCATTGATCTGCCATGACTTTTTGATTATTTTCTATTACTTTGTTTTGCATTGGAAATATTAGGGCAGAATTTAGTGATATAGTATTTTAAACATATAACGCATATAACGAAAATTGGTTCAAGTTAGGTGGAAGGTCAGACAGCAATCATTCCCTCACCCCACGATCCCAGGCTCCAAATACAGGCAGGGTTTCGAAGCAGCTGGGAAAACAATAAGATGAAGAAGAAGAAGAGGAGAATAGACGGTGAGAATAGGAGAAAGAATGATCCTCATAAATATTTATCGCTCGCTCAAGCAGACAACTATTTATTGACAAAGCGATTTTTAGGCGTGTCCACGGAATGTTCGGCCTATCCGCTTGCTCAGGCTGCTCAGAAAACATATTAGAAAGGTTTTCGAGTATTATAAAATTCGTTTCATTGATAGATTATGAATTTTAAATAACATGTTTTAAAAATACGTGAATATCTGCATTGAGAATTTGAGAAATACTTTTTTGTCACCAACCTTTGGAATCCAGTACCTGTAAATTAGCAGTCAAACCAAGCTAGCCGGTATGCATACAATCAAAGTCTATACAACCACCACTGTTTCTTTTAAATGTCATGGATGAAGATAAATTTAATTAACTATATTTACGCTGTATTCCTGACGAGGTAGTCAGAGAGGACAGATCGCCAGAATCCGCAATCCATTTGATCCGATTTGTCCTCTCTGACTACCCCGTTGGGGATACGGGATTAGGGAAGTATATTAAAAAAGGGTTTTAAGGATGCCTGAAAGTTTCGCTTTCGAAGTGTCAATATAGTTGGTGGAATTTTCAAGGAACAGTTCTAACTAAAATTCACAGGAGACTCTCGACTATGCTTCTTGTAAATGCAAACATACAACCACTCCAATTACAAACGTACAGAACTTGAACGACTGCCATTTTCAAAACACAGTGATTGCAGAGCTCTCTGCGATCGTTTCTATTTATTTTCGTATCTAAATCTCACGGGAGCCTCTTCTACACTGAAAGGTCTCTTAGCCGCTTGACCTTGGTGACAACATATCTATGTTTAACTTCATCTCGACAATAAGTCTCAGTTTTATAGAAAATAAATTCTATAAATGGCATGGCATGGCATAGATAGATTTTATACAAGTACGTATTTCTCAATAAGTTTTATGAACTGGAATAGAAGGGAACACCCACATACGTAGTCCACATTTATCTCTCTAGTGTATAACAATACGCCTTACATATTCCAAGTAGGTAACCGAAAGTCACTATCCCGGAACAAATCGGAAAAGAAAAGATTTTCCTCTCACAGTGGAAAAGTATGCGGCAATGCCCACCTGAAAAATAAAATATCCAAGCCTATATTTTACTTTTCCGATGTTCGCCTACGTGAAATGGATTATATTGTGCGTTTCCAGAAATCGTTTGTGCCTTTCTACTGAAATGAGGCATTTATATCGATAGTTTAGATAGATTAGATTAGATAGATATTAAATATACTCGTAATGCTGTGTGAAAGGATCTATCTTATTTATTTGTCAGCACCGCCCGCGCCGCCACCCAGTCTCTTCGCCGAGGGGTCTGCCCTGTCTACTTTTTGGTTTTAGTCTTAAGATTAAAGTTACGCACAAATAATATTAATAATCATAAAATATATAATTATAATATTAAATTGTAAATAGGCCATCAAAAAAAGCCTTCCTATGTTTGTTGCCGGTTCTCCTCAGGTGGGCCGCGTTCCGAACAGGCGATCACTTTAAATTTAGATCTAGTGTGTGACATTTTGTAAGCGCCGTTAATTGCATAGACCATTTGGTCTATGCAAAATAAAGACATATTTATTTTTAAGCTATTGCATAGTTTCTACAGCGGGCCTCGAGCGCGGCGACCGTTTCAAGAAATTCCGTAACGAAAAAAACCTAACACCCGAGCTCACACGAACTTCACCGAGCACGGCCGAGCGTTTGCTTAACGTGTATGTATATAAAACGACTGTACGAAGCTCGCACGGATCGAGACGATCTGTAGCAATAATATATATTTTATATTTTAATAATCTACATATATAAATTTCAATGTCACATTTCGTTATTTATTTAAAAATCTTGAATTTTTTTAAACTACATCCTTATCAAAATAAATTATTTCATCACTAATTACAGTTTATTTAGATAATATTTGGTCTTTGAATGATTAAAATTGGACGTTTCGGCCCGTTGCGAAGTGGGCGTTACCAAGGCGGGGGTGCGCGCGGGAAGGGAGTTTAGATCTATGAGTAAGGTATAATTCATGATGGTTTTATGTAAATTGACTGAAATACTTATAACGATTATTGTTGAAGAGGTCGTAAAAAATCTTATGCTAAATAAACTCGGTGAAAAAAGGATCACGGTTACCAAAATCCACGCGGGCGAAGCTGCGGGCGGAAGCTAGTATTATAAATATTAATAATCTATATACATAAAATTACGACTGATAGAGTATGCATTTGAATACAGGCTGTCCATAATGAACACTTAGAAAGCAAAGAGGAAATGGACTTGAGATTCGCCTGGTTCAAGGTACAAAAATAAAATTGACTTCATAATGGGATGAAGAGTAGAAGCGTGCACGTCGCCATCCCTGCCAGCTACGGCTGCAATTCTACTCCAACACGAGTGCCACCAGGGCGAACTATGCTAGGGCGTGCCCCCGAGGCGACGCGCACCAGTTCGTCCCCGCTGGTGCGAAAAGTGTGAGCCAGAGCGGCGTAGGGGACCACCACCCTACACGCGCGGCCCGACACGGCGGGAAGTGGAGGATGGAGTGCAGGGTAGCTGCGTGGAATGTTAGGGGAGGAATGACAGATAAGATGAATGAGTTGATGGATGTTATGAATGAGAGAAAGTTAGATGCAGTGTGCTTGACAGAGACCAAGCGCAAGGGCAGCGAGTCTTGGAGCTCCCGGGTGGGATGCTCGCGCTTTGGTCTGGAGTACCAGAGAGCGAGCATGGCAGTCGGGGGGTTGGAATTTTGCTGTCCTCGCGATTGGCCTCCGGTATGTATGAGTACAAACTGGTAGGTCCTAGAATCCTCTGGATCCGTGTAAAACTTGGTTTGACGAAGATTTTCCTGGTAGCTGCTTACGCGCCAGTATCTTCGTCGAACGCGAGTGAGCTAGAGGACTTCTGGGAGAGTATGAGAGAAGCTCTAAATGTGATAGAAGGAAATGAAAGACTTATAGTATGTGGAGACTTGAATGGATGGGTGGGTACCGCTCGCAATGGTTTTGAGTCGGTACTCGGGAAGTATGGGGATAAAAGGGTGAACGACGCTGGCAAGCTAATACTGGCATTTTGTAAGGAGAAGGATTTGTTTGTGGCGAACACAATGTTCAACCACAAACAAATTCATATGTATACGAGGAGATGTAAGTCAAAGAGAAGCATGATAGATCTATTCCTAATGGATAGTCGGCTCCGTAAACAGGTGATGGACACGAGGGTTTATCGAGGCGCTGAGCTGGGATCAGACCACTACCTAGTCATAACTAGGATTAGGGGTCTGTTCGCGGGTTGGCGTCATCGTACCGAGTGTCCTGAACCTGGGCCGACTTATAGCATCAAAAGCTGGAAGCTGCAGGATGCATCCATTAGGGATAAATATAATGAAAGGGTAGCCGAAAAGCTTGGCGACGTCAATGTAAGCAGTGAGAATGTGGAAAGTGTATGGCAGAACCTTAGGGATAGTATGATAAATGCCGCTGTGGAAGTGTGTGGAGAAACGAAAAGAGGCAGTAGTAATAAGCGTGATGCATGGTGGAATGAGGAAGTGAAAGAAGCAGTTCGAATGAAGAAGAAAGCATGGCTAGACTACTTAGCCTCGCGGAATGATTTTAATATGAAAGAGAGATATAAGCTGCAGAAAGTTAACACGAAGGCACTGATAGAAGAAGCTCGTGAAAGGTGCAGAATGAAAGCGGATGAAAGGTTGTCGTCCAATTTCCGGGATAATGCCAAGCTCTTCTGAAAGAGGTAGGCAAGACCCGGAGTTGTTCGGCAATCTGCAGTATGAATAAAGTGCTTAGTGTTAACAATGACGTCCTAACAGACCAAAGTGACGTCCTGCAGAGATGGAGTGAATATTATGGAAAGATGTATGCAAGAAAAGACAGAGATGCCACATCGGGAAGTGGAGCTCACTTCGATGCTCCGGATCCCGATGTCATTGAAGTCATTAGTATGAAAGAAATAGAACAAGCGATAAGAAGTATGAAATGTGGTAAGGCTGCGGGAAAAGACAGAGTTACTGCTGAGATGATCAAGTACGGTGGGTCGCGTGTCTGGGACACACTTTGTCTGTTATGCAACTTGTGCTGGCGGACGGGTGAGGTCCCAGATGACTGGCGAGTAGCAGTTGTAGTACCTATTTACAAAGGGAAAGGCTCGCGCCTAAACTGCTCCAGCTACAGGGCGATCAGCTTGGTCAGCTTAGCTAGTAAGGTGTATGCAAAGGTTATAACGGCACGAATGCAAGAAAAGTCTGAAAGGTATTTATGGGAGGCTCAATGCGGATTCCGACGTGGAAGAGGTTGCATGGATCAAGAGTTTTCTCTCCGCATGATCGCGGAAAAGTTTCTGGCTCTTAGCCAGAAGGTTTTCTGCGCTTTTGTGGATCTAGAGAAAGCATTTGATAACGTTGTGAGAGAAACGCTGTGGGACTTGCTGCCAGGATATGGTGTGGACGGCTCGCTACTGCGGGCAATACAGTCGCTTTATAGGGACTGTAAGGCTTGCGTGCGAGTAGGGGGGGATGTGTCACCTCTTTTTGATGTCTGTACAGGCGTCAAACAGGGATGTGTCATGTCCGCCTGGCTGTTCATAGTGTATCTGGACAGTTGCCTGCAGAAGTTGAAAGATTTTAATATGGGTGTGAATTTGGGTGACTTTACAGTAAACTGTCTGCTGTACGCTGATGATGCGGTGCTCATGGCCTCATCAGAAGCCGACCTACAGGCATTAGTCACTAATATGAAAGAGGGGTGTGAAAGTAAGGGTCTCCGCATGAATGCAAGTAAAACTAAGGTTCTAGTATTTGAAAGAGGTGACGTAAGAACTAAATGCGAGATTAGGGTAAACCAGGAACGTCTAGAGCAAGTGAATGAAATTGTGTATTTAGGAAGTATGTTTAGCGCGGATGGAAGATGTGATTCGGATGTAGAACGGCGAGTAGCTGCCGGAAACAAAGTTAACGGTGCTTTGTCCCAGTTAGTAAAGCGACAAAGCATCGTAAAAGAAGCACGAATGGCGATTCATAACGCAGTGCTAGTGCCAACTTTGCTTTACGGTAGTGAAACCTGGGTATGTCAGCAGATGCATGAAAGTAAATTGAATGCTGTGGAGATGCGATCACTTCGAAAATTGTGCGGCGTTACCTTGGCCGACCGAATACGTAACGAAGTGATACGCAATATGGCAGGTTTGAATGAAAGTGTCAGCGTTAAGCTGGAAAAGGGCGTGCTCCGTTGGTTTGGACACGTCCAACGAATGAGTGAGGAACGATTGACGAAGAATATATATTGTTCAAAAGTAGAGAGTAGAAGGAGTCAGGGAAGGCCGAGACTTACATATGAAGACCACGTGAGCAGATTGCTCAAAAACGGAAAGGTCAAAAGTACTCGGATACCCAGACGTGCGTGTATGAAGCGATTGATGAATCTCGAAGAAGCGAAAGAAGTATGCATGGATCGCGAAGCCTGGCGATCTGTCCTCTCTGACTACCCCGTCAGGGATACAGCGTGAAGATAGTTAGTTAGTTAGACTTCATAATAACGAACATTCCAGCTCTGGTGACTGACTGCGAAGTACTATTCCCTCGAATCGATTTCCCCTCAAATCACAGAATGCTACGGGCTACAGTGAGGCTAACACAAGGAAAAAGCCGAAAGAACCTTAAATCGACGCCGTATACCTTATCAACCGATGACGATATAAGCGCCTTCATTAGCAGTCTTAAATCTCAAAATCTTGTAAGCCCAGACCAAGAACCGACAAATATACAAGACTACTACGACATTTTAGAACAAGCATTAATTTTCAGTTCTACATTAAAATGCAGAACAAAAAATAATAAATGTAAAATAATAAGTTAGTATACTGAATCACTTATTCGAAGGCGAACCAATTTCATACGCACAAAGCCCAAAACTAAAAAATAAAAAGAGTACTAACTCAGCTATTTAAACAAACCAAGAAAGAGATGAAGAAGGACTACAAGGAACACAGACAAGCTATAATAAAACAAAACCTAATTACGTTCAGAAGCATGAAAAGAGCGTTCAAAGAACTAAGCTTACATAAAACATGGATACAAAAGTTAGAAAACAAGTCGAAGGAGTCTAGAAAAGATATAATAGATGAGGCAACACTCTTTTATACTGGACTATACAAAAAAAGAGACAATAATAGCGATGATCTCTTATTATAATTTTTATAAACTCCACTCTCAACTCTGAAATTATTGCCCCAATAACGGAAAATAAAGTACACAACCATATCAAAGGTTTAAAGACTGCGGAAAGCCCTGGAACTGATGGGGTAAGCAATGAATTGCTCAAGTACTCTGCACCTATTCTTCTCAGTCACTACACGCAACTATTTAATTTGATTATACAAACGGAAAAAGTGCCTAAACAATGGTGTTCATCTGATATTATACTAATGTATAAAAAATGAAACCTTCTTGATATTGGTAACTACAGGCCTATAAGTCTACTGAATTCCATGTATAAGCTCTTTGCATCAATAAATTTAAAGAGAATAACTGCAGAGATTGAGTTACCACAACCGATAGATCAGGCTGGATTTCGATCAGGCTTTAGTACAACTGACCTTTTACACTCACTGGAACAAGTAATGGAGAAGTACAAAGAATTCAGAAGACCTCTTTACATAGGCGTTTGACAGTATAAGCCATGAGTCAATTTGGAACACACTTGCTCTACTAAACATCAACATTGTGTATATAAACATTTTTAAATACATATATAATAATGCAACAAGCAGACTTAAACTTGAAACAAGAGGAAATGTAATCAGGATTGAGAGAGGGGTGAGTCAGGATGACCCTCTGTCACCAAAATTATTTATTACTGTGCGCTCGTGGCCCCGCGGTCTCAGTGTTCTGTAAACGATTACTGAGTTACGCAACTTTCACTATGGCTGGTCCTCGGATGGGTGACCACTTTGTGGTATTTACATTTGCGAGCGTTTCCGTGCTTCGGAAGGCACGTTAAGCCGTTGGTCCCGGTTGCCAGTAAAATGGCAGTCGTTAAGCCTGGTTGAAGGCCTTATGGGCGGCTTGAAAATTTCAACAGCGGGTGGCCGCAGCCTGCGTCTGTCTGTTTCAACACGGCAATGGGCTCACCACCTATTAGGTGGAACAGGAATCCACACGGTGAGGGGTGGGCCTATAATATGCCTCTGCCACCCCTTCGGGGATAAGGCGTGATGGATTTATTACTGTACTGGAAACAATATTCAAAAAACTTGACTGGAAGACAAAAGGTTTGTCAATAAATAACAGATGCTTGAGCAATTTGAGGTTTGCAGATGATATAGTTGTACTTGCGGAAACTTCCATAGATCTAGAATTAATGATAAACTAACTTGACCGAGAAAGTACAAAAGTTGGACTAGAGATGAATGCACTTAAAACAAAAATAATGACTAATAGCCAAATGAGTCCTATTAGTATAAAGGGTAACAACATAGAATATGTGAATAAATATATCTACCTAGGGAAACAGATTTCATTCAGTGCATCAAGCAATGAAGAAAAAATAGAAAGACGATGCAAAATCACATGGAGAAAATTCTGGTCGCTCAAGGAAATATTAAAAGGAGATTATACATTAAATATGAAAAAACTGTATTTGAAACCTGACTTTTGCATTGCTTACTCTATGGTTGTCAAACGTGGACTTCTACACGCAATGTGAAAAACAAAAGAAGGACAACTCAGAGAGCAATGGAGAGAAGCATGTTAAAAACCAGAAAAGTACACAAAATAAGGTCAGAAGTCATTAGAGAATGAACAAAGTTATCCGATGCATTAACGCAAGCTTTAAAATTGAAAAGAAATGTTGTCAGACCTGCTAGACGGTGGGCTGATGATATAGTTGAAAAAGCCGGACAACGTTGGATTACTTTAGACAAAGAAAGGGAATTATGGAAGGCGAAGGAGGAGGCCTTTACCCGTTTTGGGATCCAAATCTCATAAATAAAACTAACCTACTAACACCAGTTTTATAAGTTAAATATATCTACTAAAATTATTAACAACTATTTTGAATGTATTTACAATATTTGATGTGGAAATAAAGAAGGCTTATTATATATATATAAATATAAAATTCAATATCACTTTTCGTTGTAATTTTATAACTCGAGAACGGGTTCAGCTCATCATCATCATCATCATCCGAGCGTCTGTCCCAGTTGCGTCTCGCGACGCCCGGGGTCCGCTTTCCTACATTTTCTCCTCCACTTCGCACGGTCTTCGGCATCCTGTAGTGAGACCATTGGCACGCATGTCATCCCTTACGACGTCAAGCCAGCACTTCTTGGGTCTTCCCCTCTTACCGGGACCCGGCGGGGCTGACATGGCCAGACATTTGTTACCTACGTAGCCCGGCGGTTGCCGCAAGACGTGACCATACCAACGAAGGCGACACTCTTGCAACTTGTCTGCAATGTCACGGACGTGAAGGCTGCCGCGGATGCGAGAGTTTCTCACGCGGTCCATCCGCGTGACCCCACACATCCACCGCAGCATCTTCATTTCAGTGACACGCAGCTCCTGCTTGTGTCGCTCCAATATCGGCCACGTCTCACTGTCATGTAAAAGGACAGGTCTAATAATGGTTTTGTAGACCTGTCCAGACCAGAACGGGCTCAGCTATCTAGGCTGTTTAGGCTTTGTTCGGACTATTTAGTAGATGGTTTATGCGAAGTGTGCACAAAATCGGTCGAGCGGTTTTTCATTTATCACATTTTTTGTAACAAATCACTTAAGTGGCGCTAACGAAGTTATTCGGGTCAGCTAGTACAGTATAAATAATTTATTATAATTGCATAAGTTGACAAAAAACGCTATGCAATAGCTCTACCGCGGCAGTCCCCGAGTGTCACACGTTTTTAAGATATTGCATAGCTTCTATCGCGGGGCTTGAGCGTGGAGACCGAATCCAGAAATTCCGTAACAAAAATAACCTAACACCCCCTACTCCGACCGGCAAAGCGGTGATACTTTTTAGTTTTGCCATCTATCGATGAATAGCAGAACTGACTCTAGGTGGCATTAAAATAAAATAAAAAATAAATAAAAATATCTTTATTTTACATAGACCATTTTAACGGCGCTTACAAAATTTCATACACTATTTAAAATATTTAAAGCGACCACCGCTTCGGAACGCGGCCCACCTGAGACGAAACGGCAAGAAACTTAGGAAGGCTTTTTTTATGGCCTATTTACAATTTAATATTATTTCACTTTGCCAGCAGATCATTTCCAGGCGTCCCTGTCCTGCAAATAGTCTGTAACGGAGTAAAAACCTTTTTACCAAAGCTTGTTTTTAATAAACTTTTTAAATTTATTTAATGGTAAATATCTCAGGTCACAGGGAAGCCTGTTGTAAAAGCGTATACAGTTACCCTGAAAAGAATCGCCAATCTTATGTAGTCGACTGTGGTGGACTGAAAGATTATTTTTCTTTCTAGTGTTTATATTATGTTTATCACAGAGTTTAGAAAACTGTGATAGATTTTTCTGGACGTACATAAGATTGGCAAAAATGTATTGTGATGGTACGGTTAGAATATTTACTTCTTTGAATTTTTCTCGGATAGAAACTCTGGGGCCCAAATTATAAATAGCGCGTACAGCCCGCTTTTGTAGAACAAAAATAATATTTAAATCTGCAGCACTCCTCCAAAGGAGAATACCGTAAGACATAATACTATGAAAATAGCTGAAGTAAACCATTCTAGCCGTATCCACATCTGTTAGAGTCCTGATCTTTTTTACAGCGTATGCAGCCGAACTTAATCTAGAGGCTGTCTTTTCTATGTGTGGGCCCCACTGCAAATTGGCATCAATAGTTATACCGAGGAACACAGTTGATTCTACAAACTCTAACACTTGTCCATTCAGTTGAACATTGGCCGCAACTTGTTTTACATTTGGTAGAGTAAATTTTATACACTTGGTTTTATTTTCATTAAGGCAAAGATTATTTGAGCTGAACCAATGAACTACTCTTGCAATTGCATTGTTTACATCGTCATATTTATCTAATTGTCTTTTAATTTTAAAAATTAATGAGGTGTCAAGTGCAAACAAAACAATCCTATTCCTATCCCCTACATAAAATGGTAAATCATTAATATAAATGAGGAACAAGAATGGCCCAAGTATCGAGCCTTGCGGCACACCCATTGTAACTATGGATCCTACAGAACGTGTACCATTAATATCAACCCTCTGTATTCTATTGTTCAAATATGAAGACGGAAGGTCAAGAGCTTTGCCTCTTATTCCATAGTGGTGTAATTTTTTTCACAGCGTTTCATGTTGAACGCAATCAAAAGCCTTTGATAGATCGCAAAATATAACGAATGCATTGTGCTTGTCTTCCCAAGCTTCATGAATACATTTTAATAACTCAACACCAGTATCGGAAGTTGAGCGCTCTTTCGTAAACTCAAATTGATTCGCATGAAGTATTTTATGACTATTAAAATGGGATAGCATTTGATTCAAGATTATTTTTTCAAATACTTTGCTCAAAGTTGGCAGCACTGACACTGGTCGAAAATTAGACGGCTCTGTAGCGCTGCCAGCCTTGAACAAGGGAACGACTTGCTGTGTTTCATTAAATCAGGAAATGTACCACTAGAAACACAGTCATTAAACACAGTTGCTAGATGGGGCGCAATTACCTCAATTATACATGATGCAGTTTTGACCGATAATCCCCAAAGGTCCGCGGTTTTCTTAATTTCGATACATTTAAATGTTTTTACAATGTCCTGAGCACAAATATCTGTGAATACAAATGCATCCCTGCAACAAAGAACAGATTCTTCTAATAAAAGTTCAGCGGAACTGGAAGATGCTTGGAGAGATTTTGTTGTCAATATAGGTACATTTTTGAAAAAATGTTCAAACTCCGTCGCCACTTCCAGGTCCCCTGTAACATGGCAATCATTTACTTTCAAGTGGAAATCCCTTTCAGTCACTAAAGATCTACCGCATTCAGAGTTAATGATGTTACAAGTCATTTTTATTTTATTTACATAATTAGAAATTTTATTTTTAATGAAGTTTGACTTAGCAAGATGACACGTTTGTTTAAATATCTTTGAATAATTTTTAACATATTCCTGAAAGATTTGCCTAAAATTATATGATTTTTCTGAATATAATTCAAATAATTTATTTCTACTTTTAAAGATACCTGGTGTTGCCCAGTCACTGAAAACAGGACGACCACCAATATGTAGTGTATTTGAGGTAAAAACTTTGCCAAACTCATCATTAATCAAATTAAATAAGTGTTTATATGACTGGTGTGAGTTTGGATAGGAGCAAGTGAAGTTAGGTAGATATGGTAATCTCTTTAATACATTTTCTTTAAAATTATTCAAACGACTTTGGTTAATTGGTACATATTTAATTTGTTTTTTGCTGACTTTGTTACTACTTTTATGAAATTTTATCCATTGGCCACGATGATCTGACTCCACAGGATCCACAATACATTTATCTTTAGGTTTAATATCAGTAAAAATATTATCAATACATTTTGCACTGGTGGCTGTAATACGAGTGGGTTCTAAGAATGTACTATGCAGATTAAAGGATTTAAATAAATTTTTCATTTTATTTCTCTCTGATGTAGTTAATGATGTATCTAATATATTAACATTAAAATCTCCACAAACTATTATAGATTTCTTAGAACATTGGCATTTGAACAGTGCTTCTTCAAGCTTTTCTTCAAATTTAATGTACGGAGCTTTAGGGGGACTGTATACGCTTCACAAGATGAAATGCTCAAATTCAATACTGGCAATCTCAATAACTCGCTCAATGGAGAGGGCTACTAAGTCTTTACGTTCTTTAAATTTTAAGTTTTTATTAATTAATATTAAAGAGCCTCCACGTTTAGAATGTTTTCTATTGAACGAGCTAGCAACCTGGTGATTTACGAAGTTCAACAATGTGATTTGATGATCTTTTAACCAGTGCTCTGTAGCACAAAAAAATATTAATAGAATTTCCATTAATGTATAGCTCTAACTCTAAATCTTTACCATTTATTAAACCTCTAACATTATGGTGCACCAGGTTTATAAAAACAATATTTTTACTAAGATTATTCTCAGGGACCAAAGTCAACTGGCCAGATTTATTATCTGTTGTCCTATAAACTAGTTTTTTGGAATTTCATTTTCCAAATGTGAAGTATCAAAACTATCCTGCTCAATAAAAGCAGTTGTACTTGCCAATAATTGGCATGAAAAAATAAAAAAGTAGATAGTATCTAATGTCAACAAACTATTATTATTGAAAATTATGTTCCAATCGAACAATTGAATTTTTTTGGAATATGATACCATGGTATGTAGTTTCATATTTAATTTGTATCTTAAGTGATTTTCCTTTTGGCTCATAGCAGTGCTGTATGGCAAGGTGGACAAAATTACTTGTTTTACTTGCAGACTTGATAACTTATCAAAAATTTTTAAAAGTATGTCACTATTAATATTGCCTCTTCTGCCAACCAGCACCACTATAGTAGACTGCATGCAGTGTGTACCAATCAATATAAAATCTATAATTTGAGAGTATGAAGCTCCTGGATATGTATGATTTATTACAGAATGACTTAACTGTGATAAAAAATGTCTAAAATTTTTACCTATTTCATCGCAATAGACTATGGTCTTTGCATCACTTTTTATTTGCAACTTTTCTATTATAGATGCCTCGCAATTACTACTTGAACTTAATATACAATTATCCACACTGCACACAGTTTTAATTGGTGAAAATTCATCATTGCATCTAATTCTTTTTGGAACATGGCCTGCGGATATCAATTGGTCATTTTGACAATGACATGAATTTACTAATTTACCTATGGCTAACACCTGTTTTCTCTGCTGTTTCATATTTATATGAAATTGATTCCAAAGAGTCTTGAAGTCGGTCAATCTGACATTGAAGGGCCTGTGTATCAGTTTTGTACTGTTGTGCAACAGTATCAAGTTCTAACATATACATATTTACCTGGTCAATCAGTTGCAATCTCTGTCTATTAAGTGACATGCTATTTATAAAAAACTTGTATTTATGTATCATTTTTTTAGATTTAGTAATAAACTTTTTAATTTTTAAATATTTCTTTAACTTATTCTTACTACACTTAATAATTTTTAATGATTTAGAACAGCCCCCGGTTTCATCATCAGAAGTGAGGTCTATGACAATGGAAGGGTGAGCTGTAGCAGTATCTAAGTTGTAGTTCATCGAACAAACTCTGATTAGATTGAACCACTGTGCTCTGTTTCTCGTCTTCTAGTTGCGGTATTTTGATTTCCGATCGTTGTAGCTCCTCCTTTAGTATTCTAATTTGGTGCAGAGTTTGTTCATAATGTTCCCTACATGAGTCAAAACTGTCAACTATAAGTTGTAACCTTTCTCGATCCTGTAAGGCCAGTTCTTTTTTGAGTTGTCCGTTCTTACTTAAAATACCTAGCAGTTCTAACTCATTTTCGTCCTTTCCTTGTTTGTCTGTCTCTTGTTGATGAGCCAAGGCCTTACGCGTCATTATCATGTTATTAGTATTCGACATTTTGTTATAATTACGTGCTACAGAATCAGTAATTATTAGCAAAGTAGACTTAGAGCAAAGAAATGCGAAACAAAACGAGGTTATGTTTTATTCATAGAAAATTACAAAATCGCACTATTAATGGACATATGAGGATGTAAAAGTAAATAAACCCACAAAACTTGATTGAAAAAACTATTAGTTTTATAAATCTTGCCAAATCCAAGTAATAATTTCAAATATTGAAAAAATTTCCGATGTTCTAACTGTCACTACACCGGTACAATTTTTAAGTTTATATTTATCTACTTTTAGCACAATAAATGGTGAAAATGATTATTTAACACTCAATATGGTATTATTTGGCAATGATGAATTGGTTTTTAATTAAAATTATAATTATTTTTGTAATATTATTGGTTGTAACGGCGTTACTGCGCATGCGTAATCCCCCTCTTAGCCCCGCAATCTGGTGACTCATACCTGCACCTCCTCTTTGTATTTACTTCATGATACGACTCTACGAAGCTCGCACGTACAACAGTGAATATCTGTACTCGTATCTTTTTTTTTTAGGGTCGCTAATAAATTTCCACTTATCTTGGCTGTTTTTTTTAATTTTTAAGCTATTGCATAGCCTCTATCGCGGGCCTTGACCGTGGAGTTCGAATCCAGAAATTCCGTAACGAAAATAACCTAACACGCTTTAGTTCTGCAAATCGCCTTTAGGTGGCATTGGTTGTATCGGCGTTACTGCGCATGCGTAATCCCCATCTTCGCTCCGCAGTCTGGTGACTCATGCCTGCTTAGAGTTTCGGCGTTAGGGCACCTCCTCTATGTATTTACTCCATGGTACGACTCTACGAAGCTCGCACGTACAACAGTGAATTGTTATTATGATTGATGATGATGATATGATTTTTTTAGGGTCGATAATACTTGGTACAAATGGTAATAAATTTCCACTTGGCTGGCGATTTCAACATCAACTTCGCTGAAAAGAAATCAGAGCGATTGACAACTTTTCTTTCGAAAATATTGAAAATGAATAATGATCCACAAGAATCCACAACAAAATATGGGACCACCATTGACGCGGTATTTTCCAGATATTTAGAAGATATCAAGTCTCAAACTTATGTTTCTTATTTCAGTTACCATAAACCTATAGTTTCAATGATAAATATCCCTGAATAACCTACATGTATTGTAAGATAATAAGAATATTTTGAACAATATTAACTTCCTATTTTTTAAATGAAAGAAAAAAAAAATGTTTTCTTATCGGTCACCACGCTCAAAAAGTTTTTCAAATTTTAGTCACCGTTTGAAACGTGAAACCGTGTATAAGGTTGTAACGTGAAAAAAGTACATAAACAGTTCAATCACTAAGTTAGTCAGCATGCAAATACATGTTTTGTTGAAGTTTATCACATAAAATGAATTTTAGCGATGTCAGATAAAAATTTAATGCTGTTTATAATATCACTAAGTTCAGTTCGACCTAATAACAGAATAGCTTTTGGCAATCTCTTAAAAAAATAAGATAATTTTAGAGAAATTTTAGTTTAGTGGTCTCAACAACAGAATTAGCACCACTGGTTTTGTATTCGTAATACATAAAAAAAAAGACGTGTGGCACTCGGAGACTGCCGCGGTAAAGCTATTGCATAGCATTTTTATCAACTTATGTAATTATAATTATTAATTTATTTTATTTATGCAGAATTTTTTTCCTTTGTTTTTCTTTGAAATTAATTCAAGTTACACTTTTTGAGCGTGGTGACCGATAAGAAAACATTTTTTTTCTTTTATTTAATAAATAGGAAGTTAATATTGTTCAAAATATTTTTATTATCTTACAATACATGTAGGTTATTCAGGAATATTTATCATTGAAATCTCTTAATAAAAATAAGATAATTTTAGAGAAATTTTAGTTTAGTGGTCTCAACAACAGAATTAGCGCCAGTATATGACTAACTAACTTAACGAACTACTTTGTTAAAACTCGTCGTACACTAAGAGTTTGTGCTGGCATTGAGTTACTTGGTACTATACGAAAAACTCACAACACGTTCTAGAAAACGAATGACGAGCTTATAGACAGTCGTTGTAAATACAAATTGACGTAGCCCATGCATTAAGTCGTAACTCAAAAAGTAAGTTCTTGCAGGAGAGCCGTTTTAATGAACATTGTAGTTATATTGAATTTATAACACATTTTTTACCATAATTATAACCAGAGTTGGATGCAATAAAAATATTATATACGAAAATTATAGCCAATTTAGTAACTTAAGACTTTGTACTCTTCGTGTTAAAGGTCGTATCTCTTTGTTACGAGCATATGCTACTAATTATTATGAAACATGAATAAAGTAGTATGTTTAAAATACGAGTAGGACCCTTTTCTGCGCACTAACAACCCTCTCTGGTTCTCTAGTGGATAATCTGGTTTCGGAGTTTATCACTCAAACACACTTCAATCATTGCTCGCTCCATAGCTTATTGCCTAACTTTGAAGGCATGGACTACTCCCACTGTGAGTGTCTACGTCATGACACCATAGGTCATAAGTAATAGAAGGCATCAGTTGAAAATTTTCGTTTTCAGGCATTGCCACAGAAAGTATGCTAAACGCTGCCTAGTCCAATCGGATTCTCCTACCAACTTCCTTCATAATCAAATCTTTATTTCCTTACAATATGGTATCATGCATAGGTGTTACATTATTTTTGTTTCCAGCACCTTCTGCCATATGCGGTGTGGACAAATTGTGTTTCAAATATATACAATTTATGCAATAAATTAAGTACATGTCGATAAATTTCATTAAAATTATTTTTAATAATGGCGAATTCTTGAGTGCATGTCAATTACATTAAAACATAATTAATTATGAAACTATGTAAATACAAATTAAATATCTGAATATATTATTTTATCTTCCAAATACTCATTAACATTATAATGTTTTTTCTCTCAGTATGTCACATAGCTTACTGCGAAATACGGATGCTCTTAGTTTTTTTAATTCATCTGGCAGATGATTATAAAGTGTAATACACATGCAATTTACATTTTTCTTTGAAGTCTCCAGGGTTACCTTTGGGATGTGTAATCTACCTTTGTGCCTCGTTCGACTATTTGGCATATCACCTAACTTTGTAAACAGATGGGGATACTTTTTAACAAAAACGCATATTTCCATGATGTATAAACAAGGTAGAGGCAAAATATTAAGACGCTTAAAGAGAGGTTTGCAACTCGTCAAGTAGTCAACCCCACACATTGCTCGGATACATTTTTTTTGAACTATGAATGCTTTACCTGCTTCAACTGAATTACCCCACATTTTAATTCCATAGCGAAGAAGAAGACGTATGCATGATATGTCATAATGGCTGTGTGTAAATTAATTATTTGGCTCCTTTTTCATGGTTCTTTGCTAAAACTGATATCCTGCGCAACCTACCTGTATTCCTGGAGAGTTCCAATACTCAATTACTCGACGTAGATTGATCCCGTCGTGACATGCTGATTCAACATGATTTTGCTTTAATAGCTTTAATAGGTAATTTTCTATAGAAATTTTATTTCAAGTTTGAAGGCCGTTCATTTATTATGATTATAACGCATGCTAACATGAAATAAATATGATCCCCGTGAAGTAGGTGGACGATCCTGATGTTATGGATCTCGACAAACAAACCCCTTCATAACTTGCCTTGTGCTTTTATTGAATTTGATAATCACGAACAAAGTGCAGACGAGGCTTGGCCAATCGATATCGCCTTCAACAGAATCGTGCATATATTTTATTACATGCCCGATTCTTGTACTTAGTGTACCATGTCAAGTTTGGGACGGGTGTCAATAATAATTTCTTTTAAACACGCTACAAGAAGTGCTTGTTTATGATCATAAAATGGTATTGTATCTGAAAAAGTTACTATCAGTCATTTACTTATATCTTAACTACATACTCTTTTTATTATTTATTTATTTATTTAAAACTTTAGCACAAAGTACAAGGCGGACTTAATGCCTTAGGCATTTTCTACCAGTCAACCTTAGGGTGATGCAGAGATGATATTAGGTAGGTGCTCAGGGATATGAGAAAATGTACAGCATACTATATGATATACATAAACACGATTTACACAAATATATAAATACATACATACATATACACAGACATACATACATATATATAAAAAATAAAAAATAAATATCCATCACGCCTTATCCCCGAAGGGGTGGCAGAGGCATATTATATGCCCACTTTTCACCGTAAATATATAAATAAAATAAATACATACATACACAAAAATGGACATAGTGACGAAAAAGAAAACATTATTGTTTTAGCTATGGTCCACTATAAAGCAGCCGTACCTTCTCCCTAAAGGATTCCCGACTAGTAGACAACCTGACATCAAGAGGGAGTGCATTCCAGTAAAGAATTGATTGCACAACGAAAGAAGAGTGTACAAAACTAGAGTTGTGAGTGGGACAGAGAAGGAGCAGATTGTTAGAAGAGCGTAAGTGTTTATTATGATTAGAACAGAGTAGTTGAAAATTTGAAGTTAAATAAGGTGGAGTATAAAGGGAATTTAAAAGTGAATAGACCATAGTCACCGCACGCCAACTGCGACGTCGACGTATGGGCAACCAACCCATCTGCTCCCGATAAGTAGAGACGTGGTCATATTTTCTGAGATTGAAAACAAATCGAATGCAATTATTGAGAAGTCGGTCAAGCTTATTGAGCAGATCTGCATTCAGGTCGAAATAGCACATATCACCATAGTCAATAATAGGAAGGATTAGCGTCTGCACAAGCGTTATCTTAGCTCTAACTGGAAGAAAGTTTTTCAGTCTGTAAAATGCCCGTAGTGTTCCAGTAACCCTCTGGCTGACATTGGTAACCTGAGAACGCCAATCCAGAAAGGAATCAATATACAACCCCAAGTTCTTGACAGTAGACGTAACCGGGATAGCCTGGGTCTTAAATATACATTGTGGCAGGCTTACACCTTCCAGCCTACTCATCATCCGAGAGCTTCCTACAATTAAACACTGGCATTTATCCGGGTTAACCGTCAGGCCAAACCTATCACACCAGCTCCCAATTGAATCCAAATCTCTATTAACTCTATCAATAGCCTGCGCAATGTTATCAACATTCGCTTGACTATACACCTGCAGGTCATCGGCATACAAGTGATACGCACACTGAAGGTCAGAAGTGAGAAAATTAATAAATATAGCAAATAGAAGAGGAGAGAGTATACCGCCTTGAGTGACCCCAGCATCAAGGTTGCACCAGCGAGATGAAGTATCATCAACTAAAACTGATTGTTGGCGGTTACGAAGATAAGAGGAAAACCATTCCAGCTCGTCAGATGAGATCCCAATGTGGCCAAGAATAGCCAATAAAATGTCATGATTGACGCTGTTAAAAGCATTCGAAAAATCCACCAGCACTAACACTGTAACCATACCCTTTTCCATTCCGTCTCTAACATCGCCAGTTACCTTCAGGAGAGCAGTAGTGGTGCTGTGTCCTGGTCTAAAACCAGATTGAAATGGACTTAATATGGCATTGCGATAAATAAATTTCGAAAGTTGGCCTTGCACACATGCTTCTAACACTTTAGACAGAAAAGGAAGTATTGAAATGGGACGAAAGTGGTTAGGAAGGGAGGGGTTAGAAATTTTAGGCAACGGACGCACATAAGCTTTACGCCAGAGAGCAGGGAACTGACCGGAATCAAGGGAAAAGTTAATGATGTGACAGATAGCAGGCAGGAGTTGTTCTAGGATAGTGGTAATCATTCGGCTTATTATATTATATTAGTAAAGCGACAAAGCATCGTAATAGAAGCACGACTGGCGATTCATAACGCAGTGCTAGAGCCAACTTTGCTTTACGGTAGCGAAACATGGGCATGTCAGCAGATGCATGAAAGTAAATTGAATGCTGTGGAGATGCGATCACTTCGAAAATTGTGCGGTGTTACTTTGGCCGACCGAATACGTAACGAAGTGATACGCAATATGGCAGGTTTGATGAAAATGTCAGCGTTAAGCTGGAAAAGGGCGTACTCCGGTGCTTGGTTTGGACACGACCAACGAATGAGTGAGGAACGATTGAAGAAGAATATATATTGTGCGAAAGTAGAGGGTAGAAAAAATCAGGGTAGGCCGAGACTTACATATGAAGACCACGTGAGCAGATTGATCTAAAACGGAAATCTTGAAGAAGCGGAAGAAGTATGCATGGATCGCGAAACCTGGCGATCTGTCCTCTCTGACTACCCTGTCAGGGGTACAGCGTGAAGATAGTTAGTTAGTTCTTTTTATGAGCGAATTTGAAAATTCTCTGGAAGACATCGAACAAATTTTAATAATTATCTCATTCTTAGGCCCCGCGCATATACATTTTGCCCGTGCACTATTAGACTACACCACTGCATTATGAATCGCCAGTCGAGCTTCTTTTACGATGCTTTGTCGCTTTCTTAATTGGTAC
Organism: Thumatha senex; assembly: GCA_948477245.1. Classification (NCBI taxonomy): domain Eukaryota; kingdom Metazoa; phylum Arthropoda; class Insecta; order Lepidoptera; family Erebidae; genus Thumatha; species Thumatha senex. The sequence continues at coordinate 334,414 of OX419725.1, forward strand.
AAAGCACCGTTAACTCTGTTTCCGGCAGCTGCTCGCCGTTCTACATTCGAATCACATCTTCCGTCCGCGCTAAACATACTCCCTAAATAGACAATTTCATTCACTTGCTTTAGACGTTCCTGGTGTAAACCAGTGGAGATTAGGGTAACCTAATCTCACATTTAGTTCTTACGTCATCTCTTTCAAAGATTAGAACCATGGTTTTACTTGCATTCAAGCGAAGACCCTTACTTCACACTCCTCTTTCATATTAGTGACTAATGCCTGAATGTCGGCTTCTGATGAGGACATGAGAACCGCAAGATTTGAGTAAATTAACATCCGAAGGTTTCAATCACGATTGGTGAATTACCTACACGAAACCGATATTGGTCCTGTTACCAATTTTTTGTTGATCAAAGCTCGTAAATAGGTACCTATTGGTATTTTATTCAATTTCTACTAGTTGCTCCGACCGTTGACCGACCAACACGGCATCAGAAAGAAGTTCACCAATTGTATGATAGAAGATACACCGTACCCATACCTACAAGGGTGACGAAGTGATGGAATTTTATTTCAAAGAAACAGGAGAATGTCAGAGTCGTCTCGCCTGAAGAAGAAGCGACAGCGGAATAGTAATCTGAACTTAATATTATAAAACTGGATTGGTCGAAGTTGAAAAAATATTTTTGTGTTAGATAGCCCATTTATCGAGGAAGTCTATAGATTATATATCATCTCGCTACTTCCTTGGGAAGCGAGGCTTTATTCATTATTGTAGAAAATAAGCGACGGGATTAAATAGATGCGAGAGTTCGAAGTATGCCGCGGGCGAAGCCGTCGGGGTCCTCTAGTAAGTTATAAACCGACCCCTCTGATGCGGTTTCGGTGTTGCCGAGCGCTGAGGATTAATACCTGAAGCGTGCTTTACGTGTCCTGTGTGCACTACACAGTTTAGATTTCCTAGCTTTTATTGACTGTAAAACAAACATAGATGACTAGGATTCTAAAGACGAAGAAGCGTAGTCGAGTCACAACATTATGTCAAAATAAACGTTATTCCATTATTGTTATTAATTGTATAGCTGACTATGTAATGTTAAGCAATGAAAAAAAAGCCTAAGTACGGTAGCTATGTACGTTGTGGTTGGAACAGCTCAAATGTTGTCACAAAATGGACGGTTTCGTTCTTCAGCTATTTAAACTTTCTAATAACATACTAATTTGTAGCGGAATTCTGATAACCCGGTGATAGCTTATAGACCTCAACATAAGGGCCCTACACTATTGGAGACGGTAAGGATAGTGGCAGTATTGCGCCTCAGTATATGGATCTTAACAGTGAATACTAAACTCCTTCCTGGTAGGGTCAACTTAAGCTATATAGATTTGTTAACCACCGCCAAGTTCAGTACGATTTAGTGTGAAAAATACGTTTAAACTATTTATATTGTTCTTAAATTTTTTTTATTAACAAAAACTAGCTCTAAACATGCTAAAACATAATATGCTATAGGGTCTAGACTTTTGATAAGCTTACTTTTTCAAGTGGAAACACTCAAATTCGACACGATAAAAACAATATTTTTTTCTGATTCGGACTTAAGACTCAGCACCAGCACGCCGCTGAGGCAGTCAGTATATATCAATCTAAGTCATAAAGAAATACCCAAGGTCTGATGGGTTTATATGCCTGGGACAGTGAGCCTTACTGACTACGGCTAAACTAACTAGAACCAAACGCAACTTCTGAAGTATTGTACATACTGCTAACCTGAAATGAAAAATAGGCCGGTGTTGACCTGTTCGTGTGGTAGGTAATCATTCCAGATTTAAATACACGAACCCACACGTAATAGTGCAGCGCGTGACAGGGTTTTTTAAATATTATATACTCGTATTAATGGGTTTCATTTACTTTTAAGTTTATTTTCTAATTATTAGAAAGATTATTTTGTGGTCAAGATATTTTACTTACCTATTATAAATGTATGCTGTGTAATGTATTTTTACTTACGTTTTGATTATTTTGATTAAATATTTTATTATCCGTTCTCTCCAATTATCTGCATGACCATTGTCTGTAGCATTCCTAGGCCTTTATATTTCGAAATATTTAGATTTTCTAGTGCTCTCTTAATGTTTGTTTACCTTTTGTAATTTGTAATGTCAGTTAATGACAAGCATTGGTTTTATTTTTAATTTATTGCTAGAGCTGCCAGTAGGTTAGGTTGTTTAGGTATTAGACCTTGTTATAAATTATTATTCTTATTTTATGTTCTAGACTCACATTGTTAAAATTTTGAAATGTCAACCAATCTATAAAAGGAAGGGAGCCGGGGCCGTGAAGACAGTCTACTTTTGGTGTTCGCCTTGGCAGGAGGTCCTGAATAATAGCGCTGAGTGAGAGGGCTGTGCCCTTTGAAATAATGACGTCGTTGTCTGCAGTGGCTTGTGACCCCGACGGCTGGTGGCTTTCAGCCCTCTGCCTGCCCTCACTACCTACTCCTCTGAGGTCGGCGACGTGGAGGCCTGACTTGAGGCCCCTTCTTGGCGACGTGGAGGCCTGACTTGAGGCACCTTCTTGGCGACGTGGAGGCCTGACTCGAGGCCTAACCGATAACCTGCGAGCCTCCTTTAAAGAAATCTGGATCTTCAACTTTACCCCCGGTTTCCCTGGCCTTATACTTATATTTTAACATCTATTAAATAAATTTTACCTTTTCCTTTTTCTTTTACTTTTTCTTTTAAGCCGGAACTCCTCCAGTCCTGGTGATAGTTTTCTCCTTGACCTAATATTTTTCCCCTCCCGGAAAATTGTAACGTTACAGCTGAAAGTAATTCCAAACCCACTTGAGAGTAGTAGGTACGTGCAGACGCTTTGAAGGTCAGAGGGCAGTCGATACCAACAAAGCGAAAATAATTGTTCACTCTAAAAATGCTCCAATTATCAAATTGTAGTTTAACCTGGGTTCCAAATTCGAGATGTTGCAGGCACACTAAGCAGGATGATTATAAACATAGAAGATAGCTAGAGTGTAGCTTTAAATATATATTGGTTAAGTAAGGTACTCCACCACTGCGTAGAGCATACATTACTTTAACATCCTCACGTATTTATTCCTTTACGATACAGAGTCGGTTCCCTATTTCCTTATTATACTAAAAGTCATTAGCTAAGGTTGCGCCACAAGCTGTTAGGTTACAAATTGGCTTCACTTGCTTATTGAGGTGTCAGTCGGTGCCAAAGCGGCCTGGCATTTGGCAGCTCATAACGACGCTGGCGGTGCCTTGATTGGCTTCTTATTGTTATGTTGCAGCAAACATACCGACCTACACACTACAGGCGCATGGAACAATTTAAACCTGAGAAATCGTGCATTATCTTTGTTTAGAAAACTGCCGGGTAGATGAAGCTAACTCTCAGTAGGTGCTAGTTATGAGAGTTTCCTTATATATATTTGGCTCCTCAAAATGGCGTCGCCCGCTTGATGATATGCAAAGACGACCCGTGATTGAGGGCCACTATCTCAACCTGCACGGCCCCGATAGCGACCCTCATTTTAAAAGGCCAAAAATATGCCTTTTCACGCTTCTCTTAAAGGACCCAGGATTGTAAGAGGAGGGCAACACGTGCGCTGGCAGAGAGTTCCAGGCTTTTATGGTGTGACGTAAGAAAGACCTACGGGATCTTTCGGTTCTGGGCACGATTGTGTCCACAGTGTAAAGATACCCCGCCCGTGTTGTTCTGGAATGGAATGGGGAGGTTGGTACCAATTGGAAGAGTTCTTCAGAACACTCACCGTGGTAGATGCATTAGAAGGCAGCTAAGCTGGCAACTGTTCTGCCCATCTCCAACGCCTGCCTGCTCTATTAGTTATATTGAATAGTCTCGTGCGCTGTGTTGGAAGGGACTTCACTGTACATGCAAAAGTCTTGATCTTTTTGGTTATGACTGCGTCTTAATAACATCGGCTTGAAAAGAACGTTCAAAAGATATTTTTAGAGGTTTAGGATACTAGATATTCAAATTACTTAAATAAGGAAACTGGACCGAGGCTACTCCACTCTTAAACTATAGTTTGTTGTTTGTCATTGTGGTTCGCACCACAGCACACGCACGACTAACTAAAGCTAAATTATTTGTGACCCTTGTCACAAATAATTTGTATTTCAACATGTTTAGAACCTTTTTATTCTAGCAGGAATGTTAATAAAATGAATGTATTCCTTTTACAGTATTGTACGATTTGTTTATAAAGAGAAAAGATTAATTTATAAAAAGTAATATAAAATATGTTTTCAGCCCGGCAGCGCGTATGTACTCAGGTAGTAGGACGTCGAATCAGTGGGATTAAATGCAGGTGCGGGTGTGGAAACAGATTCAACCAGAATTATTATCTTGCCCCGTAAGAGATTTTATTAACACAATTGTAGTTGAAATAATCCTTTACCGGACGAAGACAGATGTCGACCTGTTATTGTGACAGCAATCGTTGGATTTCTACTGTTGTTTTTGGAGAAATCTTTAAAATAAAATAAAATTTGGCTCAAAACTTTAGCATGGAATGGCATTTTTATTAATTTCTTTTTTTTTATGTTACACAGCATATTCTCACGTATACCTTTCATACTTAGGCATATGACGATTCTGAAAGACAGAAACAGAATATATAATTCTTTGCCGACGGATAATGGTCAGCCTTTAGCTACTATTAACGCGGACTGACCAAGTAATGCAGTCTCAAATCTGTCAATTAAGTGAGGTGTAAACCCTTAAAGTGATTCAAAAGCGAGGGCTGCGCTTCATTACGTGGTAGCTCCGAGCGTTCGGCGCTTCCCTTAGAAGTACTTATGCATACTTTATGTTGATTTCGTTCATTTATGGACTATTTAGTAGTTTATTTTCCTTGTTTTAATGAATTTGAACAAGCTTCGTGGCAAATTACTAAATTAATATTGATGCAAAGTTTGTTTAGAAAATGTCTATATTGTAAATTTAACGATTATATCTGTACAACGGAAGTTCATCCACACTTTTTACGTATACATACAAAAATCATAACCCAGGCGGAAGGATAACATTATAATATATCACAGCTGTAAAACAACTTTATCCGCTGACTGAAGCGGGCCCTTCACTAAAATGGTTGAAACCCTAAGTCCTCTACACCGATCGCCCCTACTATGCATTTCATTTTCTTTATTTCATGAAATTCAACTAATGTGATAATGTGTATGAAATATAATTTAAAAGTATTGTACGAGCAAACCCGCACATTTATATAGTTTATATTTTATGCTGATGCGCGATTCCTCGCGCTATACATTGTACCTATATAATTAAGTCAATTGACAATACATGTAGTTGTTGCTTTAAGTATTTTGCAGGACAATAAACATTTCCGGCTATCCTCATCTATCATTTATATGTACTTCTCCGTACATTATGGTCCTTCGAGCCGGAGTTTCTATCCAAAGGTTCTTACAGCGTGCGAAATCAGCACCGAACCCTGTAAGAACCTTTGGATAGAAACTCATACCATTAACAATTATATTTAATTTGCTGCGGTCAGTATGTGGAGATCAAGTTACTGCCCACCAAGTGACAAATTCCGGGCTAGCAACCATAGATTACGGCTGTATACTCAAAACGGACAATTTCGAAGTTATTGCACATCAACAGAAAATGACGGATGTTAGTCTTATGGCTTACGTATACGTACCAGCAGTACCTTCTATAAATCACGTCGTCAATGTATCTATCCCTCCATTTTTGATCCATGACTACGCCAGCAAGGAATCCAAAATAGAGAGCGATCGAGCAGGAATTAAAAACATTGAAGATAAAATCAAGGCGCTGAAGGAAAGTGAAGCCAGTGTAGAGAGCACAAGTATCTTATTTCACGACATTCATCATTACACATTGATTTATGGATTAATGGGCCTAGCAGCAGTTTATCTTGGATGGCTAGGGTAGAAGCGAGCTCTTGCTCGCCGCTCAGCAGCGCTTCAGACGGTGGAGGCAGCGACTGCCGGGTGCGCGGCAGGTGCCGCAGTCCCAGGAGTACCGGCTCCGGTGCAACGTAGTGTCGGTGATACCAGTGTCACGTATCAGTGTGCCAGTGAAAGAGTACAAGTGGCTAGTGCGCGAGTTTTAGACAAGGCCACTTCTCCGATTTTAGGTTCATATACTAGTATCGCAAATCTGTGAAATTCGTAATACTTACCTAATAGAGACATTAAGAATTCATTATAAGTACTGTTTAGTATTTTATGATTCTATTTCACTTTCACAATTCAACGTTGTACTATCTTCTTCCTGCGGGGGAGCATGTACGAGCAAACCCGCACATTTATATAGTTTATATTTTATGCTGATGCGCGATTCCTCGCGCTATACATTTTGCCTATATAATTAAGTCAATTGACAATACAAGTAGTAGTTGCTTTAAGTATTTTGCAGGACAATAAACATTTCCGGCTATCCACATCTGTCATTTATATGTACTTCTCCGTACAAGTATAAAAAATGCATTAGGAAAAATTCAGGTTATCCGGAATGTGGAAATCTCAGTTATCCAGACTTGGACACAGCAAAATTGTGTCCAGACTTGGACACAGCAACGAAATGACATTGCAAATGAGGCGTCTATAAGGCTTCAGCGTGCAGCAACGAGAACAAAACGTGTTGGCACAAAAAAGCAATAATGAACGCGTGTCAAAATTGAATATTTTAATTATTAATGGTGTGATACTTAAGACCTTTTGGCCAAATCTTATTGTTTCATCGTCTTCTTAGTTTTTAATTTCGTTTTCTACTTCTCAGTCACGTATAGCTTTAAGCCAAAGTTAGTCTTGTACGCCCCAGTAACGCTTCTAACGCGTTACTGGGGCGTACACTGGAATTTTGGAGGATTGACATGAAAAATTGTATTTCGCTGCGATATATTTATCACTGTATTTCGCTATAGCACGTTGACACAACTTTTATGTCCTAAAAACAACAGCAAGCGGCGTTTCTCTATATGAGTAGAAGTATCTCTAATTCAGACTAAAAACAACATTACAAAAGTAGGTATTAATTATTGCTTATATAAAAGAGCAAGGATATGAATTCCAATAAAATAGGTGTTAGAGTACTTAAGACTAGCAGCCTGTGTAGAATGGTCATAAAGCGGGTAGCTCCTGCCTATGCAATGAACAGTTCTAGGATAGGTCAGTCACGCAATTTGAGCAAGCGTTAAAAAAATAAAAAAAATTGGGAAAATTTTCGACAACAACGGCTGTATCTTTTGATTTTGATTTCGCTGGCTTAGAAGTTTTTACAGCTCCAAGAGACAGTAGACTTCAGTATTTGATATAAATGAATGGAAAAATGATTTTCAATCACTACATACACTTTTTATCCCGGATAGACAATATATACCTACTGTAACACATATGTAAGAACAAACCTATCTTCAAGCGGCGGCTCACATGGCCACTGGCGTCCTTTAATAAATTAATATGTAATCATAACAAGGATGTTAAACGAAAGTAAGTTTCTCCGGCTTACACGAATGTTACATATTCCAATATCTCGAAGCGATCACCGACACGCTCACAACATTGACACGAAACAATAACTGCCTCGGTGGCGCAGTAGTAGTGTATGCGACTGCCGCGACTGAGGTCCCGGATTCGATTCCCGGGTCGGATTAAATATTTGTGTGATCCACAAATGTTTGTTTCGGAGTTTGGGTGTTTCCTATGTATAATATGTATGTATTTAGAAATATATATAATTATAAAAAAAAATGTCCTACAATATTGTGTCAAATAGCTTGACTCCTGCCTGACTAGTACAAACTGACTGACAGTAACCAACTGTCATTTGACAAAAGCAGACAAAGCTTAAAATTAAAGTTCAGATTACTTTAGAGATAAATGCAAAGCTCGCCGATAACCCGCCAGACTGTGGACGTTTCCAATAATTTCGAATACCTAACAATCTACAGAGTGAAATGTTCAATTTATTTGCCGGTCACCTTTCCGTGAATATTACATCTTGCACTTCAGGGAGTATTCAATATTTTCCGACGTACCTTGCCAACCTAACATAGACTATCTTGAACATCTTAGGTAAACTACATCTGTGTCGACATTTTTGAAAATGTGAAATATAATTACCTATTTAAAGAAGATTGATGTATTGTTAAATCAGTAACCTATTATCAGTCAAATCTATATCCCTGAAGAGGTGGTGAAGGGGAATGTACACGAATTTTTCACCTTAAGCATTTTTTTGTCCCACGTAATAGGTGGTGAGCCTATTGCTGAGTTGAACTAGACAGACAAAGGTTGTTGCTACCCTGCTATAGAAATTTTTCAAGCCGCCAGTAACATGGCAGTCGATAAGCTAAGTTGTAGTCCTTATGAGCAAATTGAAACAATTTTCTAAAGCAAAAAAATGTGGGCGTATTAATGTATAACATGCCAATGTCTGTGGTTTCATCAAGCGGATGGCAGCTAAATATTATATAAATACTGTTTAGGGATCGACTGAGCATACATAAGACGTGAGAGTACTCGTCGAGCGGGTCATCATCCACCTGATTAGTGTCAGTGAAGTGACAGCGGAGCCGAGTGGGTGTTATTCTGAAACGTGTTATGTGGCTTCTCGTCATCGCAGGGAATGAGGAAATAAACTGTTACGTATATATAGCGACGTAACTCCTGTGTAACCACCGGCGTGATCACCGTGCACACATTCTTTAAAAAGAAGTTTAGACATCCTACAGCAGTGGACGATGTGCTATACAAAATCAATTTCCTATTTATTAGGAGACACGTACCGAATCAGCAAAATAGGCAACTACGAGTTGATATTTGGAGAGAGAAGTATGTCTTTGGTTCTCTTGTTCTTTAGATTACGTATCTGGTGTTGTACAATCATTAGACTGAGAGGAGTCAGCTAACCGAAAAGATAATGTTAAACACATTTTACACTTTTAAAGTATATTATATAGTGAAAGTATGTAGTGACTTCTTAAAACCTATGACAAAGACTCTAAAGTGAAAAAAAAGGTACTACCCACAAATCGAATATGGGAACACATCGTGTCATGTTCATCAAAACCAATAACAAGTTATTTAACCCTAGACGTTTACGTTTATTTCTCCTACCTAACGTGTGAATAACTAGACCCAATAAACATTGAGACTGAAACTTGGTCTGTTGTCGAAAGTTGGCTGAAACTTAATGTTAAACACGCACAAATATTGTGTGTATTACGCACAGGTAAAGCAATAAACACAAAAAGGTACGTAAGAGCTTTATGAATAGAAGAGATTATAACAAGTACTTATACTTTATAAGAAAATCTCTTACGTTCCTTTACGCAAAATGCAATATAAAACTTTCCACAAGCTCGACTCATACTTTGATCAGTTATGTGTACTATATAAGGTACATTGTTTCATACAAAAATTACATTAAATTGTGCGTCAGGTTAATATAATTTTGTATAAAATTTTACAAAGCTGAGTTGATTAAAGATAACTGCTAACATTCTGTGATGTGAAATAATATGTTTACCCGCACGAAATGCTGTACAAAATATAGTTTTAATAGTTAAAAATAATTATAAAATACAATCACACACATACGAATTGATATAAAAATTAAATCCACTAGCGCTTTTCGATTAAAACGGTCTTGTTTCACCATCAGTGCTGTGTTGGGAGCTACCTGTATGTTTCTGTGACAGCCTATCACAGACAGAAGGCCTTGTTTCGCGTAGTAGGTGTGATGCACATCGACATTTGGGTTGCTTACCTTGTTTTTGTTAATTGTTTTAATTATTTTTATGTTTAATTTATTGTCCTCTGGTTAATTCTGTACCCATGCCTTATTTACTGTATTATTTTCTACATTGAATAATATATCTTTATTTTTTTCTTCATTTTTTATATATTTAGCTTGCCAAAGTGACGCCGCCCGCCTGATGAAAGCCATGGCGACATCTAGCGAATTAAAAGCCACTGTCACAATCCACGAGACTATTAACAGTGGCTCTCAAGTTGGCGGCCCCAAGTGCGCTGGCAGGGCATTCCAAATTTCTATTGTTCGAGAGGAACGATCTTTCTAGTATTTCAAGTGTTTACTCAGATAGTACACGGTGAAAACTTGTAGGAGCGCGATGGACGATAACGAAAATGTGGAACAAAGTAGGCGGAAGCAAAGGAAACACAAATAGCTCAGCTTAGAGCAGACATTTACCGAAAGGGCGTAACTATTAGCAGCTCAGCTTTAATCGTTTCTCCCATTTCGTTTGACTCAATTTTATTACAAACTCATCTTTCGGTGACACAATAATCTTTATGTTGAATAATTGATGATTAATTTCAATAAGGTATTGGCAATTTATTCATACATATTTCCAAATACTAATAGGAAATTTTCCATTTACGAGCGTTACGTTTTATAGAGCATGTCCATGCTTCGGAAGGCACGTTAAACAATTGGTTCCGGTTAAAGGCAGCATGAAAACTTTCAACAGCAGGCAGACACAACCTGCGTCTGTCTATTCCTACACGGCAACAGGAAAACACTCGGTTAAAAGTGGGCGTATAATAATTCTCGGCCACCATTTTGGGGATAAAGCGTGATTGATAAACAATATTGATATTTAAATGTGCAAAAAAAACCATAAATTTAGTAGCAGTACCACAGTTTTGACATGACCAAACCAGTCAAGTTGTACCCGTGTTATGCCATCATGTTTATTGACGTCGTTAATGGTGTAGCGGGGCCACCTGTTGCTCCACAGGAACACTCTATTGTCAAGCTGAGGTAACCTTTAACTCACTGGCTTCTAATAACTTGATGATTTAGTTAATTAATTATACAACCCTGTACTAGAGTTTAAGACGTTAAAGTACGTAGTTACCTACTGAGGTGCAGTGTTTTAAAGATAGCTACATAGATTCCGCCCTTGTTTCGCTCGGGTATGGAGTTTACTTGTGTTTTTGAATTAAGCAATAAATAAATAATAACGAGAAAGAGAAAGTTTATAAATATAATATCTATTTTAAAATACTGCTTTTTTATAGATCTATATAACAATTTACCCTTGAAAAATATTTTCTGTAGATCAATAGAAAAAGATCAGTGTACAGTGTGTGTTCTGAGCTATTTTTAACCGACTTCCAAAAACGAGGAGGTTATGTGTTCGATTGGTTATTTTTTGTATGTGAGTTAATTTAGTTACACAATTTCCTTGTTATTTTCCTACTTATTTACATTCTTCTCTCGTCGGTCTGCTCGCAGATATTTCTCATTGAAAGTAGCAATATCATTGTACCTATGATTCCTCCTACTGTTATTGTTGTATTTTTAGTGTATAGATATATAGATATATCAATATCATTGTACCTATGATTCCTCCTACTGTTATTGTTGTATTTTTAGTGTATAGATATATAGATATATCAATATCATTGTACCTATGATTCCTCCTACTGTTATTGTTGTATTTTTAGTGTATAGATATATAGATATATCAATATCATTGTACCTATGATTCCTCCTACTGTTATTGTTGTATTTTTAGTGTATAGATATATAGATATATCAATATCATTGTACCTATGATTCCTCCTACTGTTATTGTTGTATTTTTAGTGTATAGATATATAGATATATCAATTTCAGGGCTGAAGCAGCGTTTTCTATGAAACGCTCAGTCGCTTTATGATTTTCCGACATCTTAAGTAAAAGTAACTTTGTAGAACATTACTTGGAAAGTTAAGCCCACAAAAGTAACATTATTAACACCTTTTTTAAACACAAATGTACACGGTGAAATGTGGGCTTAATCATGCATATTATATTATGTCGGCAGCGCGAGTGCTGCACTGCACCTATGGTGTTGCAAACGTCCATGGGCTACGGTGACCACTTTTTATCAGGCTTATGCTTGTCTGCCACCTCAGTAATAAAAAAAAAATTCTGCCAACCTTTTGGGAATAAAGGCGTGACTGATAAGATACAAACGTGATTAACACTATAAGCAGCTTGGACACCGAATAACTATATTAAGAAGTAATGGAATTTAGACATTTTATGCTGCAACGCGATAAAGGCAGTCCAACTAATCATGAACTGCCTTTAAGAGGTATTACTTTTATGAGTAAAGTTCTAGGAGCAGTCACATGGCAGTTGAAGAGAGTGGTCGCCAGTATGGAATAGAAAACTTAAATACTATAAAATAAGAGGTACCGTACATATGACATGTAATGTAGAGTGTAATCACTTATCACTTTCCAAAGGTCGTATACCTCAAGTATGATAAGGTTCAAATAAATACACATTTTCATAAAATATGCACTGTTTCAAGCGCTTTTTCTACACGCGGACGCATGGAGCCCACTCGTGTCTTAACCCTCAGTCTTTGTTGTTATTTATAATTAGTGCATGTTTACTTACTAACTTTCTTTACGCTAATGCGGTAGTCATAGAGGCTTCACGATCCTTGCATACATGCTAGTCTCGGATATCCGAGTACCTTCCCGTTATGTAACTACCGGCCCACCCTGGCTCCTTCTACCCTTTACTTTTGCACAATACATATTTTTGGTCCATCGTTCCTCACTCATTCGTTGGACGTGTCCAAACCAACGGAGCTCGCTCTTTTCCAGCTTAACACCGACACTTTTATTAAATATTGAGTACCACTTCGTTACGCATTCGGTCCGCAAAAGTTACGCCGAACAATTTTCGAAGTGATATCATCTCCACAGCATTCAAACTTACTTTCATGCAAGTTCTGGCAAACCCAGGTTTCACTACTGAAAAGTAACGTTGGTACAAAGATTGCATTATGAACCGCGACTCTTGCTTCTTTTACTCGTACGATGCTTGACTTACATATTTACTAATCAAATATAATATTATCGGGAACCTTGCAAAAGCAATGTAATACAACTAATAATGTTTAATGCCTGGATATAGCGGAATTTCTGTTATCAGTAGTACGAAGCATCTGTCTGAGAATGCAAGGAATTCTCTAGCGGTGCATTCCGGAACGTACAGCTCTTCGTGGGGCTATTGGCTCTGACGCGTGCTGGTACAGGCGTACGACAAAATAATTTCGTAATTGAGCATGAGAAAGCAAGTATATATGCAAACAAGTGTATTATATCTATTACTTTATTGCAATAAATAAAAGTTTCTGAATTCGTGTCCAAGATAGCTGTTCCTTTCTAACTTACCTGTATACTTTAGCTACGTATTACTGAGTGCGTGAGTGATGATAAGCGCCACTTGTATAAATAGGTGTCAAACGACTTCCCTTAATTTCCCCTGGGAGGCTAAGTGTACGAGGTGATATTACAAGCACTGATATACTAGCTACGTTTTTATATACCCAGCTCACTGCGGGGTTTTCTTTTATCTTCGTTTAAATATATAAAACCAATAAGATATTGATGCTACCGCAGGAGGGCAAAGCGGTTTCTTTGCTATTAATTCAAAATAAGTCAGGGTGGCGCGTATTTGTTTCTCAAAGCAAAACGTGTTGACACTGAATTCCCACAAATAGTTGACTTGCGAGGTTTAGCATCAATCTTGCACTTTAGGATCACATGACAACTGGTAGAGCTGCCACTTGAAGCAATAAGAACTAATTTATTTATTTGGTCGTTCACAGCTTACAAAACAGACACACAGATTTAGTATGTTCACCAAACAATAAGCCAATAATGTTATAAAACTTTATATAATGTTATAAAAAGTAAATATATGTTCAATAACAATAATAAAATACAAACTCAGCGCAGTGGTAGATACAATATGATTAGGTCTAATTGAGCCCTGTATTAGCCCTGCATCACGGATGGCAAGCGATTCTGTGCTCTGAGGGTGGAATGAAGCGCCACTTGCAATTGACAATTGCAACAAAGGGGCTCGGATCTGGTTTACTTGCGGGGCTTTATGCAGTCGCACAGTGGTATGTGGTAGACGGAAATCAAAAATACACGGATATCAGTCAGTGAGTAGGTGCACCGCTTGTAGGAAACTGAAGCTTGCGCTTGTATTGCCTCTTTACACCCAAAACGGTTTAGAATCAAATAAGCTGAGTACATTCATTCAAACATTTCAATTAAAATCTGATATTAGACAGCTTTTGAACGATGCCGCGTTCTGTTTGTGTTCGGCCAGTAATTGATTGTCAGAATATTTCATTAGCAATTACTTAGTGTGATTAAATTAATTCGTGCATAGTTAACAAGTGAATTATAAATCAAGTTACTGATTTGAATGCCAATGCCACATAAAATTAAGTACTCCATGTCATTCTCATAAGATAAACCAAATGATACCTTTATATATAAAAATCGGTCAAAAGTTTGAGGCTGCAGAGCGAGCATACAAACACGCACTCGAAAAACATTGTTAACATAATATAAGTAGATGCAGTCTTTATGTGAATACAAAATAATTGAAGATTAAGTTGCACACGACACCATCAAGTGTAACATTAATTTTGTTTGTATTCCAATAATTTGGCTTGATGTGTTTCACCAGCATTCATTTTAAAACAATTTTTGAACAAACCACATCTCACTGGAAATAAATATTATTTTATTGTATAAAATATATGTTATTCGTTTTCTATACTATTCAATTTCTGTTTTTGGATGTTTATAGAAACGGAATATAATATGACGAGATATGTGAGCTATTTTGTAATCAAAGCAAGTGCTGCCGCGGCTCATATCTAGAAGTGTGAGTGCCGTTCTACTTGCTCCTTTCATGAAATTACAACTCTGTTGCACAGATATCAATAGGTAACTGTACGTTTTGCCATAGCCTTAGCCTAAATAAATGACCGAGGGTACGAAGATTAACAGGTATAGATAAAAGTTTATGGTAAATTCCAGTGTCTGAAGGTAATTGAGGCTCCCAGGTTCTATGAATCTCTGCCGTGCTGAGCAATCGCGTGACATAAAGGTCGTTACGTACCAAAGCTTTTCATTTTATTTATGTTAAACGTTAGGCAGCAACTACGGTGAGCAAGGACGATGACAATTGGGTCGAGGGTAAATTGTGACAGTGAAGTTTTACGAAACAGTTACGAAAACAATGCCCTTTTACTTACGGTTCTTTATTAATAACCGATCTATAACAGTCGGTTGTATTCAAATAATCTTGTAAACTACATAGTTCTGCCTTTTGATTTCAACATGTTAATCAAACAGCCTTTTGGAAAATGTACTGTTTCATTTTTGTAATATTGAAATAGTAAGTTAGCAAACTAATTGCTTTAAGAATATATACATTAACCTTTAGGCAAAAAGTTATGGCTGTACCATAACTATAGATTCATCTATCCAAAAGACGAAAATTAAGAAGAAAAGTACCTGACCGTAGAAATTAGAGATGCCCATGTGTATAGCAATATAATGCTCCTTGTTATTATAATTTGACAAAGAAAACGTCGTTTGAAATTGTCATTCATACAAGTTCTACATATTCAAGAAAAAAAAATCTCACATTCATACATACATAATGTCACGCCTTTATCCCCGAAGGGGTTTGGCTCATTTTACCGTATGCATTTTTGTCTAACGTAACAGGTGGTAAGCCCATTGACGTGTTGAAATGGACAGGCGCAGGCTGTAGTGACCTGCTGGTGAAATTTTTCAAGGCCCATAAGGCCTTCAACTTGGGATAACGACTGCCATTTTAGTTGCACCGGGACCAACGGCTTAACGTGCCTTCCGAAGCACGGAACTGAGGTGGGTCTAAAGGGCCGAATAAATTTAACAAAATAAAATGTGTCTACATTTGATGTTAAATTTGGAAGAAATTTTGAATCCGTTGCCTTTTTAGTGAGGTGGTAACAAAAAGGCTAAAAGGTCTTATGTGCTAGACACTAATTAGCACGACCAATTAAAGTCCTGGTAGTCTCGGACTTTTTTAACTCACATTCACTATGTGAAATATTAATATTAAATATAATAAATTATAATATTTTAGAATCGAATCGAAGCGCTCGTGGCCTCGCGCACGTAGTGTTCTGTAAACGATCACTGCGTTAAGCAACTTTCTCTATGGCTGGTCCTCGGATGGGTGACCACTTTGTGGCATTTATATTTGCGACCGTTTCCGTGCTTCGGAAGGCACGTTAAGCCGTTGGTCCCGGTTGCCAGTAACATGGCAGTCGTTAAGCCAGTTGAATGCCTTATGGGCGGCTTGAAAAATTTCAACAGCAGGTCGCCTGCACCTGTCCATTTCAACACGGCAATGGGCTCACCACCTGTTACGTGGGACAAAAAGCAAAGCATACGGTGAAACGTGGGCGTATAGTACGCCTCTGCCTACCCCTTCGGGGATAAAGGCGTGAAAGTATGTTATGTTATGTTATTTTAGAATATAAATATTTGACTGCCTTGGTGGCGCAGTGATAGGGTATGAGACTGCCGCGCTGAGGTCTCGGCTTCGATCCCCGGGCCGGAACAAATATTTGTGTGATCCATTAATGTTTGTTTCGGAGTTTTGGTGTTTCCTATCTATAATATGTATGTATTTACAAATATTTATGTATGCTTATCAATTCTCGGGGTCCCATACCACTAGCTTACATTTGCTTAGTTTGGGCTAGATAACGTTGGCTAAAAAAATGACCCATAATATTCATTAAAAATAAAATTCATTCATTTTATCAACAACGAGAGTTCATACGCGCTATAGTTGAGAGCCCAAAGACTACAACAGACATTAGTGTTTACACTATAATAATATCAATAATACATGTCAACACTTTGCTTCTGTAACAGGTGTTTGTTTACACCTGTTACAGAAGCAATACTTTTGACATGGAACTCATGGAAACAAATTGCAAGTGTATATATTTCTTGATCCAATAACTTTTCCTGTTTATTGGAGATTTGGCGAACTCTCTCCGTTTTAGATTAAGCACTCAATCGGACGGATGATCGAATCAAGTCAAGAGGAGGTGGCGGGTCAATCTGTCAATGGGCTTTGACTCAGTGATCTCGATAATCCGAGCTTTCTGTGGCGGCTTAGCGAGGGAGTCATTTGTTCGCACAACATTTAGCGTTGCGGCCATACATTTACCAAGTGGGAATTGAATGGATGTTGTAGTGATCAGTTTAATTGGTTAATATCTACTACGTTTTTAATTCGTCCTACTGTCACTGTGTAATATTTCATATGCGCTGAACCTGTTGTTTCTAGCCCTGCACCATGTCGACTATTTACTGTGTACGTACTACATCAATATATAAACACAAGTGTACGCCGTCTCAACACAGGTACCATAATTAATTTTGTGAAAGTTCTTAAACCTTGGAATTCCCAGAAACTTTCTACAATATTAATTACAAAGCAATCTCAAGACGCTATCAGTTACATCGGCCAAGTTGTTTTGATTCCTACGCAAACACTAATTAAGACAATTTGATTAGACGACACTTATTCGCAGCGGAATTCCCAAACAATATTTCAAAGAACATGGATACATATTTATCGTTGAAGCGCTCGTGGCCGCGCTGACTCAGTGTTCTGTAAACGATCACTGCGTTAACCAACATCCGCTAGGTTTATTCCCGTTGAGTTACACTCAGTTGTGTAACAGTGTAACTCAATGGGAATAAAATTCCCTTTGAGTACTACAGGTGGTCCTTAGATGGTTGCGAGTATAGTATGCTGCCTACCCCTTAGAGGATAAAGGCGTGTAAAATATGAATGTATGTATGTATGATTTATACATTATGGCAGACGGCAACCTTCTGAACCGCCAACCGAATTAGTATACATTTCACTCACACGCCAAAATATTTTCAATTCGGTAGACTTATTTTATTATGCTCGCTGACTCGTTATAGTCTATCATGCACGAGGGAGGGAAACTAGCTCACGCGACCTGCGAGACGCGGAAGGACATGTTCCTTCAGTAACTGTAGCAATTCCGTGCTTCGTGTGCGAGAGGCATACATAATATCCGGCTGAATATGGCCCCCGGTTGTAGATGTCAATATGGCGTCAAGTTAAATGCTTTATGCATTGAGATGGCATTCATAGATATTTACGATACAAAGACAGGGGTTATTTGAGACAATCATTGCTTTACGTTCGACTTTGCTCGTGTTAATTTAACTTTCTCGACATACAAACCCTTTTAGTTTGAGTGTCGCAAGAAGTTTATCAATTGATGCACATATGTGACAATTACAATTACATGTTCCAAATTGGTTCATCAAAGTAGACGTGAAAGCATTTTTTTTAATTTATAATAAGTAAGGATATTATTCATAATTTAAAGTAAATCCGTCTTTGATCAGCTTATTCCCAAATTCCAACTTGAGTTGATCTGAACAATAAGCTTTTGAGAAGATAACTAAATGTTATTGGCAAGACCGATCCATTACGGATAATTTCTTACTTTTCAGCTAGGAATTACCTTAATTAAAATGTCATGATGCCAAAGTAATTTGTCCAAGTTAAACATAACTGGATACACAAATAATAATTTCTTGGTAGCGCACGAATCACTTTGTTTAAATTGGTACTATGGTTAAATAATATTATGATGACTTATAGCAGTAGTCGAATACATAAAGAGCTGATAGTATAATGATTAGTATAAAAACTACTCACATACAGTATGACCAGTGAATAGGTACATTGATAAGATACGGTATTTTTTTATAACCTGTAATGACTATCTCCTGACCATGTGTATACTCTTATAAATAAAAACAAACACTACCCACTATCAGTTATTATATACATAATTTTTTTATTTATTTAGGTGACTTGAATATATTATGTTATCTGTGCGTGAAGCGATGAAAGTTTAGGCAATTAAAATGTCATACTCAGTCTTACCAAGCGCCATATTCGCCATCAATGAACGACCAAGCTCCGCCGTGCGCGAACTATATATTGTTTCATTAGGTCGTTTTATGACTATTTCATTCCTCAAAACTAGTCTATCTAGTGTCCATTACTTTTTTTTTTAATTTTTAAAATGTCTTTATTCAATTATAAATGGAGCTACTTTTATAATAATTTGAGTATATAGGCTGAGATCGCCTCTTTAACAATTAACAGTGAGGGGTAAATACTATTTAAACCATCATTTACATAGATATATGTAAGATAAGATAAGATAACGATGGCGCAAACACCGGCAGACCAAACATTTTAACAGATGTTTGATTGGTACCCACATTTAAAAATATTGGTGCGTTTTAACATTGTTAACAGCTCAGTTTTGCTGATCATATATAATATGTGTGAATTATTGTTCTTAAATGTAAAATAGAACGTTTTAAGGTGACAAGTCAACTAGTGAAATAAATATCTGTTAGTGCTAATGGGACTTGCT
The DNA here is from genome assembly GCA_948477245.1 of Thumatha senex. Lineage (NCBI taxonomy): Eukaryota > Metazoa > Arthropoda > Insecta > Lepidoptera > Erebidae > Thumatha > Thumatha senex. Next base: position 353,799 of record OX419725.1, read on the forward strand.
ATGGTATGTACCAATACCTATTTCTTTATTATATTTTATAAGTACAAATATAAATTATGATAAGGTTGCCAGTAAAATGGCAGTCGTTAAGTCTGGTTGAAGGCCTTATAGGCGGCTTAAAAAATTTCAACAGCAGGTAGCCACAACCTGCGTCTGTCTATTTCAACACGGCAATGGGCTCACCACCTATTACGTGGGACAGGAATCCACACGGTGAAATGTGGGCATATAATATGCCTCTGCCACCCCTTCGGGGATAAGGCGCGATGGATATTTATATATATAACTTAAATATAAAAATAAAGTGAACAGTTGCCAAAGCTGTTCGCGTCTATCAATATCATGAATAATAATTATGATTCTCAAACTGTTGTCTCCTTAAGCATCTGCATTTTTTACATTGCATTGTTACTCAATTTATTTTTTTTTTTTACACGCAAGTTAAAAACAAATACCTGCGTTAGCTTATCTTACATATATCTATGTAAATGATGGTTTAAATAGTATTTACCCCTTACTGTTAATTGTTAAAGAGGCGATCTCAGCCTATATACTCAAATTATTATAAATGTAGCTCCATTTATAATTGAATAAAGACATTTTAAAAATTATAAAAAAAAGAAATGGACACTAGATAGACTAGTTTTGAGGAATGAAATAGTCATAAAACGACCTAATGAAACAATATATAGTTCGCGCACGGCGGAGCTTGGTCGTTCATTGATGGCGAATATGGCGCTTGGTAAGACTGAGTATGACATTTTAATTGCCTAAACCTTCATTGCTTCACGCACAGATAACATAATATCTTCAAGTCACCTCCAAGTCACGCCAATATCCTTACGCAAGTTCTAGTCAATCTTTGTACCAAATCATATCAGAATCGGTTTAGCTATTCAAGCGTGAAAGCGATTGGTCAGAGTTACTTTCACATTTAAAGTTTACACAAGTAAGATTATACGAGTACTAAATCAAACTGAAATTCAACGTGAAAATGTATTTATATGTTTCAACTTAAAGAAATGCTATATATTGGAGTAACAAGTTAATTAAGCTCGTTAGGGTAAATACGCGATTAAATATCAAATATAAATTTGAATGGTCACGTTCTTTCTCCGTAGTACATTATATTATATTATCTGTGGTAGTACCTACTGCGCCGGCGAGGTATGCGTTTGCTCTTGGACTATCAGGTTTTCTGTTTGTTTTCAGAGTAATTCTATATCTTTTATAATAGCACTTGCATGTTAATTTGCACTTGCATGTCACTCTTTAACTAATTGAATCGGGCGTTACATGGCGGAAATGGACTTGACAAGAGGCATCTTCAAGACTGCTGCCAAGCAGTCTTGAAGATGCCTCGTGACTTAATGTCACCTTGTAAAGCGGCGTATTGCAAAAAGTTTTGACAACCTGGAGGGTAAGGTTTCCTTATTCCTGTCCTACATCCCTTTCTTTGAGGAGTTCAGTTCGTCATTCCTCCGTTACAATTAGTAGAGGTTATCCTTTACCGTTCTGCGTTAGGATTGAGGGTGTGTGGTGGGTTTATATTTGCCATTAGTTTATATTTGCGTTTATTTCATAGAGAAAAAAAATGTAAGCTATCAACAAAGAAAAGTAAGTTCTACCTATCTAAAAGTTTATCTAAAAGTAGATACTAACTCGTGGTTCTTCCACACCCGTTGTCCCACTATACTAAAAATGAATGACTCGTGGTTAGGTTTAGTGGGCCCACGAGTCATACCTATAATGTATGACTGATGGTCCCACTGTTTAGTAGGGACAAGAATGCATTATGTATAATGCGAAACTTGTGGTCCTATTAGCCATAAGTAGGTATAGTACTCATCATCGTGTACGATTAATTCAAAAACCAGTAAACTGATTTTTCCTGAGAGAGATAATATAGGTGTAAGTATAATAGATTAAGCAATATGAAGTTGTAAACTATCACCACGCTGTCTGAAGGGGTAGTCAGAGACGACAGATCGCCGGACTTCGCGATCCACGCATATTTCTTTCGCTTCGTGCAGAGTCATTAATAGTTTACACATGCGCGTCTGAATATCCAAGTGTTTTTGACCTCTTTTTCTTTTTTTGAACAATCTATTCACGTATGTATGTAACCCGTATCTCGTGAGTAAGATTGTGGAAAACAGTTGCATTTATCTGTACTTGAATCATAGTATGCTCAGGAGGAGTATTTTAGTTTATGTCTTGATGCTCCTACTGTACACTTCATGATTTCCTTTGTAGTGGGAGTATCAGGACATATAATTATGTCCTCGTGCGCCTAGTAGGAGAAAAGAGTAGAAGTTTTAGCATATATCACACCTTACCCCCGAAGGGGTGGCAGAGGAATACAAATTTTATGCTCACTTTTCACCATGTGTATTCCTGTCCCACGTAATAGGTAGAGAGCCCATTGCAGTGTTGAAATGGTCAGGCGAAGGCTGTGGTGACCCGCTGTTGAAAGTTTTATAATAATATGTTCTTACAATGGTTGTACTTTGTATTTCAGTCTGCTTATCAAGAGACTTAGCAAATAACCTGAAAAAGATTGATGGTAGAATGATCTAGTTAAAACCTCACTGAAATAAGTGGTAAGTTAAAACTATAAAATCTTTTAGATACTATTTTTGAACAGAATGTTGAGGGTGAAAGTGATTTTTTTTATAAATTACTAATGTCTGTAACTTTTCTGTTGTTACAGGGGTTTTTTTGTTTTTCTTCGTTCTTTTTAGTTCTTAATTTTAGATTTACATAATATTTGATAGTTTAACGTTTTTCACGTTCTAAGCAATCTATATTTTTTTACTCCTGGTGAATGTCTGTAAGAGGACTTATAGTAAGCTAAGATGTTTTTTATTTTTCTCTTCTCTGGTTACCTACTACCTGGACTTCTAAAATAGGAAGAGATGTGAAGGATTTGGATGTTCCTCAACCTTATATCCAGATAAGTAGTAATCCTTAATTAGTTTCTATGTATAATAACTCGGTAAAGGCCGACTGATGTTGATAGTTTAAACTTTTAACTTTAAATATTCATTTCTCTGTTACCTATGTAGATGTCAACTACTTTAATATACTGGACTACCGAAGTGACGTTTCACTTACACATATTTTATAATCTTTTTATTATCACAATGGAATATTAATGTGAATCTTTATTTTTACCTTGTTATGTTGTAGTGTATGATGATGATGATAGGAAGCGGTGTTGTGTGTTAACAAAACTCAGAGATAGTTTAAATGTATGTCTGTATATAATTTAGATATTTTTTTAAGGAATCTGACAACTGCTTTAATATTTGTCATTTTAGGCCACGCCCTCTTCCATACTTTGGTTTAAACTTTTGTTTGTACTAAATATAAACTTATTTTTAAGTGACCATATAAATATGGATCCCACTATGCATGACTAAGCCATTTCTTTTTACTTTCATATATGTATATTCATGTCTTCATATGGATATAGTTTAAATAAATATAATTAATAAGTTGGTACTTGAGTTTTTAATTGCATCATTCGTTTGATGGAGAGATACCTGGCGCCATCTCTTTATAAATTCTGGTATTTCTCTGCTCCGGGTTGGTCCATACTCACTCCCTATACTCATGCTCTGCTAGCTGGTGCACCGGTGGTTCTTTGAGATAGTGTTCTTTGAGATAGTGTGTTGGTAATCCCTGGAGATGTGTAATCTCCAGGGATTACCAACCTTAACTGATGGGTGTATGTAGGTGTGTTGTATGCTACCTAGTGCGCATCACCCCTGCCACGCGTATCCACTGTTATAAAGTGCCTCCTACTGTGGCTACCGTTAAACGATATGTTATTATTTTTCATTGTAACTTAGTTAAAGTAAGACAAAGCAGAAGACTGATTGATGTAATACCTGCAATATCTGTTGTGATTTATAACAGGGTGATTAAATTGATAGAGATGTAAAAGAAATATTCATTACTCACATAAATTTATTTAATTATACATATACCCGAACAATATTAGTTTAGATACAGGACAAGTGGTGTCTTTTATCTAAAGTAATAATGATTTATATATTAATTGTTACATGTTCTATTTGTTTTATTACTTCTAAGAATTAATATTTACCTGGTGGACAAACAGGAATAAAAAGTTCGAACTGTCCCCCTACCACCAATAAGGGGACAGATGAAACCGTTCATGAGTGGATAGAGTTCGATCTGTCTCCCTACTGCTGGTAGGGGGCAGAGCAGGGGGACACATCGGAATAATTCGGAATAATCCCGTTTCTCGGATGGTGAGGTGTGTGACCGCAGTTTTTTAACATCAACGTAAAATAGTGACAAAATTTAATAAAGGAGGCCGTAGGTATGCTTTATTCAAATTTGTAAGGTTTAAGGCTTGGTATTCCTGCCTAGGCCACGCTTTTGAGTTTTTTAAAACAATGCGAATCGTAGAAGAAAGGATTTTTGGTTCTGAAAAAGAGATATATGTTAGTTAAGGATTTAAGCTAGTCAAAATGGCTTTCTGTTACAAAATCTAATAAACTTCACTTGATAGAAAAACATCCCAAAGTTGTCCCCTTTCGAAATGTTTTTTAAATGCCAAATCTAAACTACAGATAATTTTAATGAAATTTTTATACACAACTATAGCTACTAAATATTTATAGACATAATGGCTTACTTTGACTATATACAGTGATTTTTATATAACAAATGTTTGAATAATATCAGATTCGCGACGCTGAGGCCCGATCAGTCGCGCGCTGGCGCTTACTGAGGTAGGACCTGTGTTAGGTTTTTTTGTTGCGCTCTCCTTGCTGTTTTTCCACAATGGCACAGTATATTTATGAGAGCAGTAAGCATTCCATCATCATCCGAGCTTCTGTCCTAGTTGCATCTCGCGTATATAAAGCTAACTAATATATGAGAGTTATATACGGCAATGGACTCACCACCCATTACGTGGAAAATGATTACACATGGTGAAAAGTGGGCATATATAATAATATGTCTCTGCCACCCTTTCGGGGATAAGGCGTGATAGATAAATAAAATATATGAGAGTTTTAATATACAATAAAGTACCTACACTTCACAGAAGCGTTACAATTGTCCCTTTAAGTAGTATAAAATCGAACCCAGTACCCACAGGTTAGAAGACAGTTAAATAACAATGTCAATGTATGTTTACCTATAAACAAATTTGATCAATAGATTCTGAAGCTTAAACATACCGACCGCCAATGGCTGAAGTAATCAATGCAGTTGTTATATTAAAGCTTCGCTTCGAATAAATTATTAAAATTGTATCCAAGACCTTTGTTTTATGCTTTCAATATTAATTATTTAAGTATATTTATAAATTTATTAGCCACGACTTTATCCCCGAAGGTGTGGCAGAGGCATATTGTGGTGAGCCCAATGCCTGTGTTCAAATGGACAGGCTCAGATTGTAGCGACTCGCTGTTGTAATTTTTAAGTCGCTCAAAAGTTATTCACTTGACTTAACGAGTATCGATTGCAACGTTGACGTGTCCTTCGAAGCACGAAAACGCTGGTATATGAAAATGCTACAAAGCGGTGATCCATCCAAAATCCGAGAGAGTCAGAAACCGAGTTAGTAGGGCTACGAGCGCTTTTTATAAATGTTTTTACTTTATGTTAGTAGCCTTAAACAATGTATGACATTTCATATAACTAATAATTACTTAAATAATAATAATATAGCAATTATTACAAATATTATAATTAAAATTTAAGGCAAACTAAGTTTAGTCGACTGTTCTCACATAAATCCAAAGGAACAATGTAAGTGTAATTTTAATGTTATAAACCATACCTGCATTTTAAAAGAGCGTCCATGGACTTTCTTGCTAGATTCTTCTTCTTAAAGTGTAGGCTGCCCTTAGAACTGGCAACTAGAATAGCTCTAATTTTGATATGATTTTAAACACAACATTGATTTTGTTTTTTGGTTTTGTATAAATTCATTACTATATAATTAGTCAAACATTATCAAACTAATGTAATTACTGGCGGTTAGAAAAGAGTGGCCATGAGTTTTATTGCCAGGTTCTTCCTCAGCCTCTACCTATTGCTTTGCGAATCTGGCAGTAAATGTAAATGTAGAAGCAATAATCTTGACGTTCAGTGTTACATTGTGACCTACATGAATAAAGATTTTTCATTCATTCATTCAATTAATAATACCAACATTTTAACGCGAAGGTTTTTTGCGCGTTAGTGGATCTGGAGAAAGCATTTGATAAAGTTGTGGGAGAAACTCTGTGGTACTCGTCCGTGTGGCCTGGCTGGCCGTCTACAACATATCCGGGCAGAATATGGTGTGGACGGCCAGCTGCTGCTGGCGATACAGTCTCTTTATAGGGACTGTAAAGCTTGCGTGCGACCGAGGGGCAGGTTCACCTGGCGCCTCTTTTTGACTTCTGATCGGGCGTCAAACGGGCCGTCGACGGTCCGCCTGACTTTTCATAGTGTATATGGATAGTTGTGCAAAAGTGTAGCTGCAAAAGTTAAAAGATTATAATGTGTTGTAAAATTTCCAAAACAAACTACATTGTCTGTTGTACGCTGATGATGCGGTAGTGATGGTCTCATCAGAAGCCGACCTTCAGGCATTAGTCACTAATATAAAAGTAAAGGTCTTCGCTGCATGTTAAACTAAGAATCGGGAAAGAAATAAAAGCAAGATTTGGGTAAACCGGCAACGTTTAGAGCAATTGAATGAAATTATGTACTTAAGGAGAATGTTTAGCGCGGACGGAAGATATGTTCTGAAGAACAACGGTGACTGACAACTAGCTGCCGAAGACAGGAACATAACATTATGATTTTTTGATTTTAATATTATTAAAAAAAATGAGTATAATGAGTACGGGACATTTTATTTGGTACTTGTGCATAAAAACTAAATTTGTTATTAAATATATCATCTTTAACTCCTACTAATATTATAAACGCAACAGTTTGTAAGTATGGATGTTTGTTACTTGCACGTAAAACTACTGAATGGAATTTAAATAAACTTTACATTTTTTTTTCTGTGTTCTGTTATCTGCAATCAGTTCTACTATAAGTAGATTGTGTGAGGGTGTAATTAGGTGAGTGAGCGTGCTCTCCAGTGGGCACATCTCCTCGTTTATTTCCAATGGGCTCAGTCGTCACTGATTTTGTCTTTCCTTTTTAATCTTTTGCTATAACCTGCTCGCCGGTGATAGCCTAGCAAACTGTTTTTAATTTCGTCCTTTACCATAACTATATATTATATATAATAGCTTATCTATCAGAATAACACATAGGCTACTTTTTATCCAGGGAGCAAGTTCCTTTTGAAAACGGAAAATCTTCATCACGCGGGCGGAGCCGCGGGCGTCAACTCGTATATCATAAACCTAAAATAAGATCCAACAAAATAACAGAGATGTTCCATTTTAATTGCTACTGAACATCATTTTTACTGTGGCGTGCCAGCAGTAAATACATCGTCGATCTATCTTGGCGGGGGCTGAGGAAGCGTTGTGGTGCCTACGCGACTTGGCCTACCGGCCCTAAACCTTGAAGAAAGCTTTATGTAGTGTAAACTTTGTTAACCTAGTAAAAATAATAAGATAGTATTCCTCGTTATGAAATGGAAACGAGGGCACAAAGAATAGTGACAATGAGGGATATTGCTGGTAGTACATACGTTATGGGGTCTTAGAAGGTTTTTAAAGGGTCGGCAGCGCGATTGCTGCACCTCTGGTATTGCAAACGTCCATAGGCTACGGCGACCACTTTCCATCAGGTGGAAATTGTGATTGTCTGCCAACTCGGTTACAAAAAAAAACAAACTACTCAAAACTCAATTGACAATGGTTCTATGAGCTCAGCGAGTACCAAAGCACCCAGTCCGAACAGTGGCAACTTGGGGTAGTTCAGATTACAATCAACGGTTAACCTTCAACAGTGCCGCAGCCAGAGGCCTTGTGCCATTGTTGTAATGGTAGTAAATTCGTCAACGAGTAATGTAGCTGTGTCGTGTTCACTTGTGATATTTTTACGATTTACTTTATTATTGTTTTTATAACTGTGAATGTACTTTGTTTTCACTTTCATCAAAGTTACAATAGGGTTAGACATAAGTTAGGTTCTAATTGCCTGCAGTACTTATTCAAGCTCGTTACTTTTATTGGTGGTGACGATGAATTATACCTTGATTTTTTTCTTTATATACTAGAATGACATTTCTGTATGTCATTATTGCTTTTTAATGTTAATTAGTAAAGCGACAAAGCATCGTAACAGAAGCACGACTGGCGATTCATAACGCAGTGCTAGTGCCAACTTTGCTTTACGGTAGCGAAACCTGGGTATGTCAGCAGATGCATGAAAGTAAATTGAATGCTGTGGAGATATCGCATCTATATATATATAGTTAAGAAATATTTACAACATTTTTGTAGTACTCGTATTAATATTAATAGAATAGTATTTATAATCCTTTCCTTCTAGTCGAGTGATTCGATTTATAAACTAAATCGACAAAGTAAGGCACTAAGGTTGCAAACTTGCAACATTAAAAAAAACTTAACTTAACTTAACTATCTTCACGCTGTATCCCTGACGGGGTAGTCAGAGAGGACAGATCGCCAGGCATCGCGATCCATGCATACTTCTTTCGCTTCTTCGAGATTCATCAATTGTTTCATACACGCACGTCTAGGTATCCGAGTACTTTTGACCTTTCCATTTTTGAGCAATCTGCTCACGTGGTCTTCATATGTAAGTCTCGGCCTACCCTGACCTCTTCTGCCCTCTGCTTTCGCACAATATATATTCTTCCTCAATCGTTCCTCACTCATTCGTTGGACGTGTCCAAACCAACGGAGCACGCCCTTTTCCAGCTTAACGCTGATACTTTCATTCAAACCTGCCATATTGCGTATCACTTCGTTACGTATTCGGTCGGCCAAGGTAACGCCGCACAATTTTCGAAGTTATCGTAAATGAGTTGGCCAAGGGGTCGACCGAATACGTAACAAAGTGGTGCGCAATTTGGCAGGTTGAAATGAAAGTGTCAGTGTTAAGCTGGAAAGGGGCGTGTTCCGTTGGTTTGGACACGGCGAACGAATGAGTGAGGAACGATTGACGAAGAAGATTGGCGAAAGAAGAGGTTAGAAGGAGACAGGGTAGGCCGAGATTTACATATGAGGACCACGTGAGCAGATTTCTCAAAAAAGGAAAAGTCAAAAGTACTCGGATACCCAGACGTGAATGCATGAAGCGATTGATGAATCTGCAAGAAGCGAAAGAAGCTGAATGAATCGCTACGCCTGGCGATCTCTCTGACTACCCCGTCAGGAATAATAAGTGAAGCATATAGCGTGAAGATAGTAATTATTTTTGCTCTTGAACGACGATAGCACTGCCGCGAATGAGGCGGCGTAGAGGGGGCGGGTAGTAACTCTCCAAATCGATCTGCAGTATGTCGTCGTAAACTAATTCGATAAGTTATTAGGTGACAAACGAAACAAGCGCCATTGTTCTCAAAAAACTAATGTAGTTTTGGGAATTGGAGTTTCCACTGTTTTATATGTTAAAAGATATAAACGAGAATGTGATGCTGACTTCGCCGCAACTATCTGGCCAGAGGCTGTCTTTTAAAGACAAGTTTGACGACTTCACATTTTCTGCCATTCAACGCAAAGCGCACAGTTTTTGAAACGTTTGTTTATAAACTTCTAGTCAGAGTGAAATCCGATTTGTTGCTGATCCAGAGCGTACCTTTTTTCTCGTGCGTCACAATCAACTTGAGATGAACGAAGTCGCGTATCTAAACACATAAATATGCAAAATCCAAATAAAACTGCATGATCTCATTTAATACTTCAAGAATTTGCTTAGACACAATTTCAAACTAATCAACTAAACACCTATTATTTTTGGCCACGACACTATCTTTTTATTGTGATATAGCGGCAACACTCCAAATGTCATTCTAGTCTATAAAGGAAAAAATCAGAGTCCTAGGTGGAGTCGCAAGTTCTTTGTCAGTAAATAAACCCTACAAAGCTGTTGCATATCTAAATGTTTTATGTACTTAATATTTTGCTCATTACATGTTATCACAATAGTTTTCGCCGATATCAGTCATTGCAAAAAAATTATTTTAGCTAATTGTCACAATAACGCGTGGTATTCCCGTACCTACCCCTATTTGTTAAAGATAGACATAATTACAGTATCGCGAGCAAACCTATTAAAAAGTATTACTATAGATGTAAATTAGTTTGTTATGTCACTCAGGGTTTAATCAGCATTTTCGAAGTGAACTGTTAGTACACGCCATTTCGTTAGCAATTTTGAATAATTATCGCCATATATTATCTTAACTAATTTACGCAAATATAAACATACATATTGTCACGCCTTTACCCCCGAAGGGGTAGGCAGAGGCATGCTATGCGCGCCAACAATTCACCGTATACATTTTAGTCCCACGTAACAGGTGGTGAGACTATTGCCGTGTTGAAGTAGACAAGCGCAGGTTATGGCGACCTGCTGTTGAAAATTTTCAAGCCGCCCATAAGGCCTTCAACTGGGCTTAACGACTGTCATGTTACTGGCAACCGGGACCAATTGCTTAACGTGCCTTCCGAAGCACGGAAACGCTCACAAATGTAAAGGCCACAAAGTGGTCACCCATCCGAGGACCAGCCATAGTGAAAGTTTACAGAACACTGAGTCCGCAGGGCCACAACCGCTTCTTACACAAATACAATATTAAAATCTATATGTATAAAAGGCAAAATCACTGACTGACTCATTGATTGACGAAATCTCTGAAGCTACCAAAGCTATGAAGCTCAAACTTCGTATGGAGATTCTTTTGAATACGTAGGTTTCCGCTAAGAAGGGCTTTTGCGAAATTCTACCCCTAGGGAAGTAAATATATGTATAAAACTCATTGTATATGTTTCATATTATTATTACGATAAAAACGGCATTAAAATCCGTAGTTCGAAAATTTTATGCGTAAATCCAATGTAAAAACAGCGGGAAGCGACTTCATTTTATACTACGTTAAGATAATAAATAGTAGCTATCTGTTAGCCTGTAAGTTTTTTAAAATATTTTGTTTTCTATACCTATAATAAAATTGTAATAAAGTTAAAAATGTACCAACAATATTTTTCCAAAAAAAAAACTCTAGCCGTGTGTTCATCAATGGATACCAAAGCCAAAAATGTAGTGTTTAAAATATTGTCTGTCTGTTTGTCTGCGGTAGGCTTTGTTGGAGATAAACTCAGAAACTACTGATTGGACTTCATTCTAATTATGCACGAACATTAACAGTAGGTTGGGTTGCTATATAATATCACGCTTTATGGCCTAGGAGCATGGCAGAGAACAATTAGGTATATATGCAATTTATTTAAAATACTAATATTTATTCTTAATTTATAATAGTTAAAAAATTTTGATGACAACATAAAATCACATACCTGTGAGTGTTATATCCATTCAAAGATTCCTTAAAATAAAAATAAATAAAATAAAAATATCTTTATTTTGCATAGACCATTTTAACGGCGCTTACAAAATGTCATACACTATTTAAAATATTTAAAGCGACCTTATGGGAAGATATTCACAAAAGTAACCACTAGTTCACATACTAACTTTTAAGATGGACGCTATCAAAGAATCTTTCTCCTCTGTTATGGCTGGGTTAGAGGAACGACTAGCCTGCTTCGAATTGGAACCACAAAAGAGCACTAAATCCATCACACCAAGTTTGGCAAATCTAGCCTCAGACTTTGCTGCCTTCAAAACAGTTGTGGTCACCACTATAATGGCATTCCGTACTCAAATTGAGTTCTTGACCCGTGAGGTGGAGAACATGGAGATGCGGGGAAGGCGAAAGATGTTGCTTCTGCATGGTGTCCCTGAAAAGAAAACTGAAGAAACAACCAAGATCGTTGTGAAGATGATCTCTGATCACCTCAAACCTGATGATTTCACTGTTGATGACATATTAGTGAAAATGCAACATGTGGCGGTTCGAGATAGTATTTGGTACAATAAAACTAAGTTCAAAGGTTCCGGGATTATATTATCTGAATTTATAAGGCGAACTAGGCACGAGGTTTTCATGGCGGCTCGGGAGCGTTTTGGAGTCTCCAAATGCTGGACCCAGAAAGGTCATGTATATATTGTTACGCCGGCAGACTAGTGAACAACTTTAAACGTCATTTTCTGGGCCTTGGGAACGTTTTTTTTCAGCAGGCTGAAAAGCGGTTTCAGGCCGTTTCCGAGGACGCTCTATCACCTTCCAAATTATCCGAATTTCACCCCAGTTGCCGTTGTTTTCAGGCGCCTGAAACATGTTTTCAGTTCGTTTCAGGCCACCCCCTATCACATAACATCATAACCGGAAATCCCTTTTTCAGGCGTTTTCAGGACCCCTTATGGGCCTTTGAAGCCCACTTCAGTATATAGCGTAATTTCATGAAAGTGTGACAAGGATAGCAGTATTAGAAAGAGAGAGCTACATTCAGAATATTCCAGAGCTATTAGACAGGGATAGCACTATTAAAAAGAGATAGCTACACTAAGAACATTCTAGAACTATGTGATAGAGATAGCACCAGAAGGGACAGCAATAGGTCGAGAACCTTCCGGCACATACCGAAGGAGCAACTAGTATCGTGTGGAACATTCTAGATTTGTACCCGATTGTAGGTACCGAACGAATTCTCCCGAATATTAAAGAACATTACTAGGCGTGTATAAAGGGCCGAGCTCGCGGCTACAACACAGTCTCCTTTGAGGAAGCGAACAGTGCGAATCGAAGTGATCGAAGCTAAATAGTGCGATTCTGTTACAGTGCGATTATCTAAGTGAAGAGTTTAGTGTGTTCAGTGGCGATTATTAGTAGTGGTTTTATTGTTTTTATTTAGAGTTATTAAAGTGTTAGTTTTATAATTTGTGATATTAGTGCAACTCCTATTAGTACCCACCCTACGAACGTAACATTTGGTGTCAGAAGTGGGATAGGAAATGCCGATTATACCACGTGAAACCGAGCCCAGGGGGGTTCAAACCCGAAGTCAAACGGGAGCCAGTGGGAAATCTACGCCTGTTGCTGGAACATCGGCGCCGCGGACCACACCCAAGCAAGAAGTGGACTTGAGCAGCATGCTAGTCCTATTAAAGGAGCTGGCTAGAAAACAGGACGAGCAGGCTAGAAAACAGGACGAGCAGGCTAGAAAACAGGACGAGCAGACTAGAAAACACGATGAACAGGTCAGAGAACAATCCGGAAATCTGCGTGAAGTTCTAGAAAATAGTGCAGCGTGGAATAAAGAAATGCATGAGGTCCAGGAGAAACTTACCGACATGGACGACAAATTTGAGACTAGATTTCACGACGTGAATGAAAAGGTGGAGACGCACGAGAACCGCCTGCAGAAATTGGAGAACAAGGCAAAAACAGTCACCAGTTCCTGTGTGCATGAGACCACCATGTCGGGACGTGGAAGATTCAAAGCACCTCCCTTTGATGGTACGTCGTCCTGGACTGCATATAAGCTGCAGTTCGAGTCCGTTTCCCAGGCTAACGGCTGGAGTAAGGAGTAAGCTAAGACGGCGTTAACGTTAGCCCTACGTGATGAGGCCCTCACCATCTTGAAGGCCCTGGGAGACGACAGGACGTACGACCGTCTTCTTGAAGCTCTGGAGGCGCGTTACGGCGATGGTCACCTGGAGCACGTGTATCGAGCACAACTGAAGGACCGAAGCCAGGGGCGTAATGAGTCCTTACAACAGTGGGCCTTAGAAATAGATAAATTGGTCAGGAATGCTTATCAACGAGCTTCAGCGTCTCTGGTGGACAGCATGCTGGTGCAAGCCTTTATTGACGGGATACGGGACCTTGAAGTAAGAGCCGCAGTGCGATTGGGGCACCACGGAAGTCTTAAAGATGCAGTTCCCCATGCACTGGAAGTAGAGGCTGTACGGCAGGATTCTTCGAGGCCTTACAGGGTGCGGGAAGTATCTGCTAGGGAGCCAATTGCACCTCGCCGTGAGTTTGGACCACGATGCTACAATTGTGGCGAACGAGGGTACATACAGTCCGGTTGCCCCAAGAAGAAGATAGATGGTCGCGACCCAGCCCCGATGACAAGGACGTCATGCTCAGCCGCTGCGCCGCAGCAGGGAAACGAATAAAAGCCAGGACGCGACGAGTGCTGGCTGGTGGTCGAAATGTCCCAGTTATGATCTCACAGGCGAACGACGGGAATAGTCTGGTTGTTACAGGAGACATTGGTGGAATACCATGTCACCTCACCATCGACACCGGAGCTTCTCGGACAGTGATCAGTTCTCGGCTACTGAAGTATCTGCCCAGAGATCATCTAGTCCGACCTAAGCAACTCCAGCTGCTAACAGCTACCGGCCAGCATATTCCCATCCAAGGTGAGCGGGAGGTAGTGTTTGGAATTGGTGAAAAGAACTACCGGCATAAAGTCATCGAAGCTGACGTTGTGGACGACTGCATCGTTGGCCTAGATTTCATGAGAGGATACGGCTGCAAGATCGACTTGAAAGTTGGAGTTCTGAAATTCGGTTCCGACGAGGTGCCTATGGAAGGTGGAATTATTGGGAATGTGTACTGTGCACGAAGGACCATCCTCCATCCGAGGTCTCAAGAGCTGGTTCCGATAAGTTTGCCCTATCATGCAGAGCGCGGGGCCCACCGTTGTGTGTTGGTGGAGAAGATAGACGACGGAAGACCCTGGATCGTCGCTCATACGATGGTAATGACATCACCTACCGCATTCGTAAGAGTTCTAAATCCAAGCAGTACTAAATGTGTCCTGGGAAAAGGAACTCTTATTGGGTCGTGTGAGGAGATCTCTTGGATACGGAGCTGTCAAGGAGCGGACGAAATCGAGAAACCTGGTGGTGCTTTACCTTCAGTGGATGTCGAGAGACTATTGGACGATGCCAAGAACGATCTCACCCTGGAAGAACTTTCTAAGGCACACAAGTTACTACTGCGATACAAAGATGTCTTCTCGACACATGACAGTGATATTGGCAGAACTAGAGTAGTACAGCATGAAATCAATACTGGTGAAATAATGCCCATCCGAAAGCGACCCCGGCGAGTTCCAATAGCTCGGGAGAAAGATGTAGAAGATATGGTCGAAGAGATGAGAAGCAGTGGCGTTATTGAGCCATCAACTAGCCCATGGTGTTCTCCCGTAGTATTAGTTAAGAAGAAGGATGGAACCATGAGATTCTGCGTTGATTATCGTCGACTTAATGATGTGACCAAGAAGGACAGTTATCCCTTGACACCAATTGACGATACTTTGGACACTTTAAATGGAATGAAGTGGTTTTCTACTTTGGATTTAAAAAGTGGGTATTGGCAAGTGGAAATCAAGGATAAATATAAGGAGAAAACGGCCTTTTCGACTGGAAAGGGATTCTGGCAGTTTAATGTGATGCCGTTTGGTGTAATGAACCGGCCACATTCGAGAGACTAATGGAACAAATACTTGCTGGTCTACTTGGCGACACTTGCCTGGTCTATTTGGATGACATCATTATTGTTGGAAGGGACTTCGACGACCACCTCAGAAAACTGGAGCAGGTGTTATCTAAGTTACGAGATGCAAATCTGAAATTGAGTCCGAAAAAATGCTCGCTATTCAAACGCAAAGTGAATTATCTAGGTCACGTGATCTCGGAGAACGGTATACAGACAGACCCTGAGAAAATAAGTGCCGTTAAGGGCTGGCCTATACCGAGGGACAAGACTGCAGTACGCGCCTTTTTAGGACTTTGCTCATACTACAGACGATTTGTGAAGAATTTCTCAGATATAGCAAAGCCATTGCATCAGCTAACGGAAGAAAAAAGAAAATTCGATTGGAATGAACAGTGTGCTGCAGCGTTCGAAGATCTTAAAAGAAGGCTTTGTGAAACACCCATTTTGTGTTATCCAGACCCGGAACTTGATTTTGTTGTGGACACGGATGCCAGCAATACTGGTATAGGTGGAGTGTTGTCACAAAAGAAGGGAGATCAGGAAGTCGTGATCGCATACTTTAGTAAGTCGCTATTAAAACCAGAAAGAAATTATTGCGTCACTCGAAGAGAATTACTGGCAGTTGTCAAGACGTTGCAGCACTTCAGTAAATATCTGCTCGGGCGAAAATTCCGTATCAGAACGGACCATGCTGCCTTGAAGTGGTTGTTGGAGTTTAAGAACCCCGAAGGACAGGTGGCACGGTGGATCGAACAGCTGCAGGAGTATGACTTCATCATCAAACACCGTAGCGGGAAGTCACATGGAAATGCAGACGCTCTCTCTCGAAGACCTTGTCCTGACGACTGCAAACATTGCCTAAGGCAAGACGACAAGGAATGTGTGAGAATGTTAAGGACCGACACCGTGAGCGAAGAGTGGAGCAATGAAGTCATGAAACAAGCGCAGCAAGAGGACCTAGATATCCAACCCATTTTCAATTGGATTGACGCAGGAATACCCAAACCAAGATGGTGTGAAGTAGCCCCGATGAGCACAGTAACAAAGAGCTATTGGGCACAATGGGATAGCTTGGTCATGCATAATGGCGTACTGTGCAGGAAATGGGAGTCTGCGAATGGGAAAGATGCTCACCTGCAGGTTGTTGTTCCAAAGATAAGAGTGAGAGATGTTTTGAAGAGTTTTTATGACGGAACTTCCGGCGGACATCTTGGAATGAAAAGGACGCTAATGAAAATTCGCCAGCGGTTTTACTGGATTCACTGCCGTGAAGACGTTGAAGACTGGTGTAAAAAGTGTACTAGCTGTTCATCAGTCAAGGGTCCACATACCCGCAGTAGAGGAGCACTGAAGTTGTAAAACATTGGAGTACCTTGGGAAAGAATTGCTTTGGATGTTGCGGGCCCGTTTCCAACATCAGACTCCGGGAATAATTACATTTTGGTGGTGATGGATTACTTCACCAAATGGCCGGAGGTATTTGCCATTCCCAACCAGGAAGCTACCACCATAGCGGAAAAAATTTGTGAATGAGGTATTCTGTTGGTTTGGAGTGCCACTTGAAATTCATAGCGACCAGGGCAGGAACTTTGAATCTATGGTCTTTCAAGAAACTTGCCGGATAATGGGTTTGCATAAAACGAGAACGACGGCATATCACCCACAATCGGATGGAATGGTCGAAAGATTTAACCAGACACTGGAAAGACACTTGACCAAAGTTGTCGAGAGTCACCAGAAAGATTAGGACCGACACATTTCGCTCTTTTTGATGTCGTATAGGTCCGCAACTCATGAAAGAACAGCTGTTACCCCGGCATACGTGAATTTTGGGAGAGAACTTCGTCTACCTGCAGATCTTTTAACTGGGCGTCCTCCAGACTCACCTAGATCCATCACCGAGTACGCGAGCGAGTTGCGGGATCGGATCGACAATGTTCACAAACTTGTTCGTGAACACGGGCTTCAAGCTAGTGAAAGGATGAAAACTCGATATGATCGGAGATCAAACCAAGTTGGGTTTGATGAAGACTCATTGGTGTGGTTACATAATCCTTTGCGGCGGAAAGGGAAGTCCCCAAAGCTATCCCCTAACTGGGAAGGACCGTATAGAGTGGTTCCTAGAACATGACGTCACGTATCGAATACAGCGGAGTCCTCGTAGTCCCTGCAAGATAGTTCACGTTGACCGACTTGCCAGATATCATGGAGACAACGATGCTCGGGACGAGTATGTCTTAGGAGGGGGTAGTGTTACGCCGGCAGACTAGTAAACAACTTTAAACGTCATTTTCTTGGCCTTGGGAACGTTTTCAGCAGGCTGAAAAGCGGTTTCAGGCCGTTTCCGAGGACGCTCTATCACATACCAAATTATCCGAATTTCACCCCAGTTGCCGTTGTTTTCAGGCGCCGAATACATGTTTTCAGTTTGTTTCAGGCCACCCCCTATCACATGACATCATAACCTTAAAACCCTTTTTCAGGCGTTTTTAGGACCCCTTATGGGCCTTTGAAGCCCACTTCAGTATATAGCGTAATTTCATGAAAATGTGACGAGGATAGCAGTATTAGAAAGAGAGAGCTACATTCAGAATATTCCAGAGCTATTAGACAGGGATAGCACTATTAAAAAGAGATAGCTACACTAAGAACATTCTAGAACTATGTGATAGAGATAGCACCAGAAGGGACAACAATAGGTCGAGAACCTTCCGGCACATACCGAAGGAGCAACTAGTATCGTGTGGAACATTCTAGATTTGTACCCGATTGTAGGTACCGAACGAATTCTCCCGAATATTCCAGAACATTACTAGGCGTATATAAAGGGCCGAGCTCGCGGCTACAACACAGTCTCCTTTGAGGAAGCGAACAGTGCGAATCGAAGTGATCGAAGCTAAATAGTGCGATACTGTTACAGTGCGATTATCTAAGTGAAGAGTTTAGTGTGTTCAGTGGCGATTATTAGTAGTGGTTTTATTGTTTTTATTTAGAGTTATTAAACTGTTAGTTTTATAATTTGTGGTATTAGTGCAACTCCTATTAGTACCCACCCTACGAACGTAACAATATTATTGACCCAGATGGTCAGCGTCATCGTGTAGTCTCCTTGGGTGACCTGAAGAAGTTGAACCGCTCCATCTGGTAAAGTTGGCAGTAAATCCTGACGGGCTGGGATTAATAAGAAGTAGCAACCGAAATAATGTTCTGGTTTATATTTGTAAATTGTACACGTCCAGGTACTGTTCGCTCAATTTATGTTCTCTTCATGTCTTTTCTTTTAACTATTATACATAATTCCAATTCTATAGGTGTAATATCTTATCTCAAATGAAATTTATCTAATGCAGCAATAACACAATTATGTTATTTACGACCAAAACAAAATGTTACCTACCTACTTTAAACGAAAAATGTCATTGAAGTTAAGTACTGTGTTAAGTGATGTAACACTGTCATGACTCGTTAGGAATGCGTTCCAAAAAAGTCGTAATGTTAGGTAATACCATAGACCTTCAAATTGAGATTGGTTCCAAGTACTATAATTTTTCAGGTACGTTATGTTATTATTTAGTTAATTTATCAACTTTTATTAATGTTCATTTGCCTGGACGTATAATTGTTTTCTTTTTTACTCTGGTTTTGTGAATATTTATATTATAATCTTATGCTTAAAACACAACTGGCAAGTGGACAAATGACCAGTTAAGGGTTACAAGTTGAAATTGAGAAGTTTTAAACTATATTTACATATTTATTTAGATTTTTTATTTATTTTAGAATTTTATACATTTATACATATTTATTTTATTTTATATAACTGTACTTGATTTTGATTTATTTTTATGTTAGGCTTAAACGAAAGTAGTGATAACGGTAGTTTTTTTCTCAACAAGTTGCTTGAATGACAGTTTCGTGAGCATTCCCTCACTGACTCAAACTATAGAGGCCCATTTCTCCGATGTCCCCAAGATTTTTAATGTAGTCCATATAAATGCTCAGAGTGTTCCGGGTCACTTTCCTGAGATGCTGACCACCTTTGACTGTGAACACATTCATGCCATTTTAGTGTCAGAATCATGGTTTAAAGCCATTCATCCTACGACGGCTTACTCGCTGCCTGGCTTTAATTTAATCAGAAATGATCGTACATGTCCATCTTGTGGTGGCGTTGCAATCTATTTGCGAAATACAATTCCCTACAATATAGTAGATTTGTCAACACAACCACCACCACAAAATGCAGGCGAGCACATTTTCTTGGAAATTGATCTTGGCTTTAATAAAGTTTTACTAGGCGTTTACTATTGTCCCTCATCACATTTTTTTTTTAGTCTTTTGAGAGTATCTTAGAACGCCTTACTCCATTTTATAATCAATCCAAATTGCACTTGCACATTATATTTAACTTTCCATACTTGACTATGCTGACGTTAGTTATCTCGATGTCACTGAGGAGCAACTCGATAAAATTGTATTGTATTGTGGGACACTTTTCACACAGCGCCATCTAGCCCAAAGTAAACTAATATTAGCTTGTGTTATGGGATCTAGATAACTGATAAACATACTTATATATTTCTAAATACATACATATTATAGATAAATAACACCCAGACACAGAATAAAGCATCGTGCTCATCACACAAAGTTTTATCCTGGGTGGGAATCGAACCCACGACCTCTTGCGTAGCAGTCGGGTGCACTCCCACCGCGCCACAGAGGCAGTCAAATAATAATAAAATCTATGTATTAGATTCACATTTGGTTTACGGAAATATGATCATGTATCTGATTATCGCAGTAAGCTCAATGGCTCCCAATTCGTCTTCGCCGGAATACTCACATTCTCTCGATTCTTTATAGCGTATTGTTTAATCCCTGCACCCCAACTTTTTTAAAACAACGTTTATGTTTCTTAATGATACACATTCAAGATCCTTGAGGTCATCGGAGTCCTTGGAACTAGCTGTCCCAGAACATGTAACTAAGTTTTATGACAAATCATTTACTGTCCAAGCAGTGCGACTGTGGAATGCTTTGCCTGTGTCCATTAGGCGTGCTCAGTCGCTGTCTGGTTTTAAGGGTATGGTTAAAAAACATTACCTAGGTGATTAGTCAGTGCTTTTATTATTCCATAAAATCAAATACTTTTATATACTTGGTATGCATATATATAAATATATATAATATATTTATTTAAGTGTAAAGTGTATGTATGTATCTATGTATATATTTATATTCATATATTTAAGTGTAATGTGTATGTATTTAATATGTATGTTAGATTTAATATGTATGGACTTATCTAACCTGGGACTGTAAAACTTTCCTTCTTTCTAACTTTTAAGTCAAAAGTTTTCTTTCTCACACCGTAAACTACCCAATTTCTCACAATTTTGCTATCATATTTGTCCATTCAAAGGTTGCCTGTAAGAAATGGCTCTTAGCGATAAGGCCGCCATTTGTACTTGCATTATGATTTGTTGTTATGTATTTTATGTTGGTGTACAATAAAGTTTTACTTACTTACTTGCTATATAAAATCAGGCGACATAACCTAAGAGCTCGGCAGAGAACAATTAAATTCCGCATGTAAATTCGGACACAACGCAGAAATTACTTATTAAACTTTATTAACTAACTAACTAACTTTCTTCACGTGGTATCCCTGACGGGGTAGTCAGAGAGGACAGATCGCTTCCCGATCCATGCAAACTTCTTTCGCTTCTTCAAGATTCATCAATCGCTTCATACGCCGAAAACAGTATCCGAGTACTTTTGACCTTTCCGTTTTTGAGCAATCTGCTCACGTGGTCTTCATATGTAAGTCTCAGCCTACCCTGACTCCTTCTACCCTCTACTTTTGAACAATATATATTCTTGGTCAATCGTTCGTCACTCATTCGTTGGACGAGACTAGACGTTGGGTCTACATATAGGCTACATATAACCACGCTTCATAACCTAGGGGCTGCGCAGATAACTATTAGGTTGAATCCACTGAATGGATTTAGTTTAAGTTGTAAACATTTCAGTAGCATAACCAAAAAGGTTCTGAATACTGCCAATCTAAATGTAGTCCATGTTACTGGCAACCGGGACCAACAGCTTAACGTGTATTCCGAAGCACGGAAGAAATGAAATATGATAAATGAAATAACATGACATTTATTTGGCACATTATATAGGAATTTAGGAAGGAATCTCTAAAAATATTTGTTTCTATACCCTAATAATCGAGAGACTACATTAAAAAGATATCATTCACCATCTTCACTTTTTTCATTACATTGCAAGCATTCTGCAGAAAAAAAATTGCTAATAAGTTGATTAAACCCTTCTCGCCACCGAGTACTTACAATATGTGGCTCAATACAAAACTATAAGATTTACATTTAAATTCACCGAGTTTGTACCGCTACGCTTCTGACATCCTATTATTATGACGTCTAGTACGTTACGCACCGGTTGTACTGCGGCTATGCTTGTTAATAAGACATCAGTAACTAAACACTTACATCAATTTACATCACAATATGAAACTAATTTTGGAACGAAGTTCCTTATCGCGCGTTGTGAAAAGCTTGACGGAAAAAAATCTTACGAAAAGTTGTCACGACACTAAAATTCTTACGAAAAGTTGTCACGACACTAAAATTCTTACGAAATGTTGTCACGACACTTTTTGCTATTTGCTTTTTTTATTTTATATTTTTATTAATTATTTATTAATACATTAACATCATCTTTTTAAATTCTTACGAAATGTTGTCACGACACTTTTTGCTATTTGCTTTTTTTTTATATATTTTTATTAATTATTTATTAATACATTAACATCATCTTTTTACATCTGTTGTTAGTTACATATTATATTATTTTTTTATTTTTTAACTTCGTTTCATCCGGGTGTCCCTTGACACCTCTCAAGTTTTTTTTGGTAAACTGACTGACTGGCTTTAGTAGCGTTAGTTTAGTGAGTGCTACTGAGTTGAGTGCAGCATGGCAAGAATCAGGCGGAAAGTGGGCACTACAACATGTCCTCCTTATAAACACAGGTAGCACAATCTTAGCAATATTTGAAAACATGGCGTACATATGGTTACGGAAATCTAAGTTAATGTGTTTACTGAAATATCTACAATTGAGTTCTGATACCTAGTTAAAACCATATCTTCTATAACCAGGTGCCAATAAAAATGCATAAGAAGTAACACCGTGTGCTGCACCTCTGATGTTGCAAACGTCCATAGGCTACGGTGACCACTTTCCATCAGGTGGTACTGCCTCCTCAGTGGTATAAAAAAACCACAAATATTGCTTCCGGTTCTCTAAATCAACCGTTTTTGTTCAATTTAAAGTATTTATTTCGTTTTAGATATTGGTCAATGTACTTAAACCTAGATTTTAAATTTATTATTTAATAATTATACACACATCAATAAAGTCAGCTGCGACAACTTGTCGCTGTAAGTGCATGGCTTTGAGCATACCAACAGCATGTACCTAACATATCATCTTAAAATAAATTGCGGCGCGCAAATCATTTTCTCTCTATAATAGTTTTTTTTCAACAATCACACACATAAGACCACAGCAACGGTTTCTTAATGTGTTTTTATTGTTAATCACGTCAAAATGCTTGCTGGAAGCAGAGACGACGATCCGTGTCTTAGGGCTGGTATGAAAGCCGGTAGGGTTCCGATAGCGACCCTCAGGTTGACGGCCCAGAAATATGCCTCTTCACGCTTCTCTTAAAGGACCCAGGATTGTAAGAGAAGCAGAGTGTTCCATGCTTTTATGGTACGCCACAAGAAAGACCTGCGGAATCTTTCCGTTTTGGGCACAACTGTGTCCACAGTGTGAGGATGACAAACTATTTTACTGTTCCTTTACATACTTTATTGCTTAAGATCATGATTTAAACCATAACAATGTTTTAAAAAAAAAATAGATTTCTAAGCAGGTATCAAAAGTAACTTTTTTGACGGGTGTATTTGAGCTTGTTTCAAGTTACTGTTCGTTGTTTTATACAAAACATATGTCACATTACCATTAATGTAAATGTTTTAACAAATTTCTTGTCATTAATAACTTCTTAGACCCTCTTGCTTCGCGAGTCATTGAATGCGATGCCTTAGCCTCGCTAGTAATTGGCTAAAAATATTGTTTTCAGGAGGGGGAAAATATAATAAATGTAAAGATTAGGTAACAACAAGTGTTCTTTTGAACATTGATATTCAAAATAAATTGGATCCGCGTCGGGTTCACTGAAACGTGAAGGCAGCCAATTACAATGACGGGAACTGTTGAGGCTTATTATCATAGGAAAGGGCCCCTGCGTCTCGTGCCCCGACATCGAACCTTGCGCTCGGAGATGGACTTTACTTATTTAACTCCAGATAGTAAATAAATTTTAACTCGTAACTCAAACTCGAAGGATATTATTTTGAGATGTGATTGATGAGATTTGACAAATTCGTTTGATTTGTGTCCTTAATTGACATACATTTAGATACCTTTAAGAAAATCAAAATTTATTACGCTCATAGCCCCGATGACTCAGTGTTAAGTTAACGATGACTGTGTCAAGGAACTTTCGCTGACTGATCACGCATGGGTGACCATTTTTGGCATTAACTTTTACGAGTGTTTCCGTGCTTAGGAAAGCACGTTAAGACGTTGGTCCCTGTTGCCAGTAACTTGGCAGTCGTTAAGCCAAGTTGAAGGCCTTCAGGCCGACTTGTAAAATTTCATCAGCAAGTGGCCACAACCTGCACTTGTCCGTTTCAACACGGCAATGGTGTGGCCACCTGTTGCGTGAGACAAACATGCACAGGGTGAAACAGGGCAGTATAATATGCCTCGTGTTCATTCTGGGATATATTTTAGTACGACTAGTTTCAGACCCAACGGAAGTCCTTCATTCTTATCATAATTTAAATATAGTGTACTAAATGACCCCCCAAGGCTCCACCCGTGGCATAGTTTGATCTCCCATCGCGCCTATTTAATCCCGTCGCTTATAAGATCAATATTAATGCATCAAAATTTGCCCGATTTGTTGACATTTACGATTAATGCTCCGCTCGGTAGCGTGATGATATAGCCTACAGTCTTCCTCGATAAATTAGCTATCCAACACAAAAATAACTTTTCATATCCGACCAGAACTTCCTGAGATTAGCGCGTTCAATCAAACCAATAAACGAACTATTCAGCTTTATATATTAGTATGTATGTATATATACGAGTATGTATCGCACAAACATTTAATAGTACAAAGTAGTCTGCACAGGCTTTTACGCAGTAGGTCAATTAAAATGGTTTTAAGGCGCTTTTATCAATTGCTACTTAAGTTTAGCTGGCCCACTTCATGTACCGGGATCTGCTGTGAATGCTTCCCATAGGCAACATTAATCATTGTAACATTACTCTGTGTGGCGAATTGTTCAACAATATAATAATAACCAATACAAAAGTTAGAAAGTCGCGTTTGTTGGAGTGGGCTCGCACTTCGATGGGCCGACACGGTGCCGGTGCCACTTCGACTTGGCAGCGAAAGGAAGCCTATTTAAATAAAATATATTTTAAAGAAAAATCAGTTAGTTTTTTCTCAGCGATCTGACGGAGACAAAGCTGGACTGATTGTTAAATACTCCTGAGAAATTTATGCAAATTGCATTTTTTCGTAGTCATTTATGTGTCTGGCAAGAACCAAGTGAGAACATTTTCAAAATCAATAGTTAATTGTTAATTTTTATGTTATAAATTTCTCCCGTCCCGCCGGCAATCGCGAGGGTGGCGCCGGGTGGAGTCCCGGCTCGCCGCAGACTAGTTTATGGCCGTGGGCGGAAGGTCGGGGGACCCCGTTCGCAATGGCCCTCAGGCGGCTGGCACCCCTCGTGTTCCGGGGTGCCTTCAAGTGCCCGCTCGATCGCTCTCCGCTCCTCTCTGTTCACACGGGGACGTTTGGGGACGGCTCGAAGCGGGCACAAACTAATTTCCTCCGGGAGATCGTGGGGGGCAGCACATCTTGCCCCCCGAGGAGAGCCTCATCTATATGGGGCATTACCTTAGCCGGGTCGCAGTGAATAGCCCTCAGGCCTATCCTGCGACCCGGTTGGGAAGAAGACGGAACACCGCGGGGTTTAGTGGGTAGGACGCCCCCCAAAGGATCGGGAGTCCCAGACACCATTCCTGCTGCCCCCGCAGTAAGAATGGCGTGTGTAGAAGTGGTGGTGGTGAAGAAAAAAAAATGTTATAAATTTATTGGAAATAAATAAAATGGGACACTTTTTTACATGGCACCATCTAGTCCAAACTAAGCTATAAGCCTGTGTCATGGGTCTAAGCAACTAATAAACATACCTACATATTGTCAGTCTGTACGTTGGGGGACTGCACCCACTCGAAGGAGGTGATTTTACCTCTCACTGCTTATTTCCCAATCGGCGTTCAGAGATCGCTACATGCGAAGCAGTTGATACTCCAATTCAATCGGTGGTAAATGAAAAGTTTTGCATTAATTATTGCTATAGAACTTACAGAGTGACTTACCTTAGTAGTTATAAACTATTTTAAACTAGTCCAGCTGCGAGGGACGTAAAGGTTTGTCTCCGTACAAGTCAGACGTAAGAGTCGCCTCCCTATAATATAATATCTATTGGAACTCGGAGAACCCTAAAAACATCGGAGTGCCTATTAGTACGAGAACCTTAACCGACTCGACGTGTTGCGTGTTAAAGCGAGTTTGTATGACACCTGGATTAGACGGCGCTGTTTTCATTAAAGACGCTTGCTTTCTCATTCTAGGCACCACCCATTCATTGTTACAACAGATGCGATAGCGAATGAAAGCACAAACTTCGAAAAGCTTTAGTAGGAACGAGTGGGTGTTTAGAAGTATATAATAAGAGTTTCTCTGTGCATACAATGTTTCCATTACTGATCAGCAGCTCTCTTTAGATATAAATCTTTCAAAAGCAACCCAACCCATTTGGTGAACAACCCAAACCATGAAGTAACAATGGACTAACATCGTGGTATCTGATGATAGAACGACATTTTCGTTCATAATATTTGAATGTATCTCATCTCGCAAAATCGTCATAGTCGTACAAAGTTTGAGACGTTTAATACCAAGTTACTCCCCAATATTTGTGGAGGTAGAGCGCGATGTTGGTTGTTCGAACACAAATTGTTACACGCAAGCAACTGTATACATAGTTCAGTGAAGGGTTCCGCAAACTCAGACTATTTACCACGTAGCAAACAAAGTCGTTTACTAGGATTTTTTGCAACCAAGTGCTGACGATGAATATGTCAATTTACAGCGAGTACATTTAGTAGCAGAACTAAGATGCAAGAAACCCTTATGACGGAGCCCCATTATTGCCTCAGCACCATATGTACATACATACATACATACATATTGTCACGCCTTTATCCCCGAAGGGGTAGGCAGAGGCATATCGAACGCCCACATTTCACCGTATGCATTTTTGTCCCACGTAACAGGTGATGAGCCCTTTGCCGTGTTGAAATGGACAGGCGCAGGCTGCAGCGACCTGCTGTTGAATTTTTTAAGCCGCCCGTAAGGCCTTCAACTTGGCTTAACGACTGCCATTTTATTAGCAACCGGGACCAACGGTTTAACGTGCCTTCCGAAACACGGAACTGGGGTGGGTCTAAAAGGTCAAATAAATTTAATAAAATGTGTCTATTTTAGATGTTGAATTTGGAAGAAATATTGAACCCGTTGCCTTTTTTAGTGAGGTGGTAACAAAAAGGCTAAAAGGTCTTATGTGCTAGACACTAATTAGCACGACCAAAGTCCTGGTAGTCTCGGACTACCATATGTACCATATGTAGCAACTGACAAATTATTTTGAACAGGAATTTTATTCGTTCAGGTATTAAATATGGATTTTCCATTTGTATCGGTTTCCATTTTTTTTTTAATTTTAGCTCTTGCTTATATTTTTCATTTTTGAACGGGATGTAAGCCACGAGTACTGGTACGTTATTTTACCAGTTTCGACAAACTTCTCCCGTGTATCCACAGCACTGCTCATGCTTGTCTGGCCGGGTGGAATTTTGTAATTTATTTTATTCTTACTTTGAAACTTTGATGTTAGAAATGTGGATAATTATGCAGAAGTGTACCACAATGCATGAAAATGTAAATAATAAAGAAGAACTATTAAGTCCATTTTAAGAAGATCCTAAATTTTTGTTAAATTTAAGCTTGTGTTAAAGTTGAATTGAAAATTAGGAAGTCTAAGTCAATATTTAATAAAAATCCTTTGAGTAATAATACAGTGCCGAGAATAGCCAAAAAAATGGCCAAAGACATTGAACTATCATGACATGTATTGACATGTCATGATAGTTCAATGTCTTTGGCCATTTTTTTGCCAATTTTATCATATAAGGTGATTTCCGTGAATATAAACTGTTTAAATTACCTTATTGACTGCAGCATAATTAATTCCTCGCCAATTGTACGTCGTTTTTGACGCTTGTGCAGTTAATAATTAAATTCTATATGATTTTCGTAGTTCAAAATATTCTTGATACAAAAATATTTGGTATAGTTGTCAGTTTCCAATTTAATATCCTTTATATTAGCATGTATTATTCAAATGCTTTTGGAACTGAGAGCCCTGTTAGTCCATTGTTTCATTCGTAATTCTTTTTTGGAAAATCAAGCACTCAGAAAGTAATTAGTATGTTGGAGATGACTTAAACCCATCTTTCAAATTCTCAATGTGCACCGCCAACATTTTTCTATGCTTTCAGACATTTGGAATTCACAATATTAATGCAATTACCGTTTCAATTAATTATCAGTTTAGCTATTAAACCAATGACTAATAAAGTCATTATGACCTCTCTACTAAAAAGTCACACGCGACTGTAGATGCTTGGCGAAAGACATAACAGCAATATATACGAGTAACATTAGACTCGCCACCTTTTAGCAAGTTGATTTCTAACGCAGAACAACAAATATCATTTGGTAAATAATTCAAAAGGGCGCGGTTTTTCTGTCACCTGACTTAAAACATAAAAAATAAAAATAAATAAAATAAATATCCATCACGCCTTATCCCCGAAGGCGTGGCAGAGGCACATTAAATGCCCACTTGTCACCGTGTGGATTCCTGCCCCACGTAATAGGTCGTGAGCCCATTGCCGTGTTGAAATAGACAGACGCAGGTTGTGGCTACCTGCTGTTGAAATTTATCAAGCTGCCCAAAAGGCCTTCAACCAGGCTCAACGACTGCCATTTTACTGGCAACCGGGACCAACGACTTAACGTGCCTTCCGAAGCACGGAAACGCTCGCAAATGTAAATGCCACAGAGTGGTCACCCATCCGAGTACCAGCCATAGTGAAAGTTGCGTAACTCAGTGATCTGAGTTACGCAAGAGAGTTTACAGAACACTGCGACCGCGGGGCCACGAGCGCTTCAGCATTTTTTTTTAAACATATAGGATATAAATGCCAGTGCTTAAAGGGAATTTCCATCCAAGTTCACATTAGGTAGTTATTAAGATATTGAAAACCTTATTTTAGGTAGAGTTATCGATGTGTTAAGCGGTAATACTACTCGATATTAGTGATGGTATGATATATTAATATTTTAATTCTGATTACTAATTGTATAGGAGCTTTTTTTATTTGTATTGTATAATATAACACAATACAAACAAACAAAAATAATCCTATAAAATTAGTAATCTGAATTAACAAGCAAAAATATTTTCACAAAACATGCTTATAAGAAACATATTAGTTGAAGTCATTGCCTAAAACAGTTAAAAAGAATCGAGTTAAGTGTAATAAGATCTATAGTATTTTATCATAGTTAAGTAAAGATATCTAGGAATAAGCACCGACATTTTGGATTTGAAGGCTGAGCCCTAAAAAAGTACCCTTGAAAGTCAAGGTCAGTTTTTCAATTTTGAATATCAAAACCCTAAATATACACGCTGTCACGTTAACGCTAAACCCTGTAAAATGCTCCTATAAAAAAAATTAATAATTGCATTTGTAAAGTTTGAAAACAGTGGATTTCTACAAAAAATAATATTGTCACGTTAGGGTTGGTTGGTCTACCACCAACCAACCCTAACATACCAACGCGAACCCGACTAACGCCCTAAGTAAACTTTAGTTAGCGTTGCACACACATTGGTAGGGCAATTGTTGACCTTGGGAAATTACAATAATGTAAGTATAAACTTTTCAAATCAAACCAAAATGTTATATGTACTTAGGCCCCTAGCGGTACCATCAATCTCCAACTTATTTTATTACGTTGACCGATCCAGGTGGGTTAGGTAGGGCCGTTGAGACTAGCGTTTTTGATTAGTATTGATTTAGTTTAAAATTATATTTGGGGAAAAGAATTGTCAATGTACTAAATGGTTATAAAATTTAATGAATGGTCTCAGCCGACCTTCATACTAATATAGGCATTGTACGTAAGACTCGGACAGTTGCCATTTAAATAGACCATAGAAAAATACCTTTTAAAATTTTATTATTTTTGTATTATTATGATACGTATTTTAGTAGGATTCTCTTCTTAATGTATGGTAAAATATTGCTTGCTTTCTCTTGAAATATTTAAATAAAGTTTGGTCCTTATTGGGAATTGAATAAAATACTCCAATGGAACAGCAAACACTTTAGTTTATGGAACATAACACATAAACAGAGCATAGAACCATTATAACCTGACCTGAAAAAGCAATTTTTCACAAAAATAGAAACAATTATAAGTAGGGAAACCACCCAATCATTGGCACTCCGCCAGTTATTGGCACTTTAGAGTTAAGACTTTAAAAACAAGGAAACCATTAAATTACTTGAAAATAATTACAAATTCGAAATTATTTGGATCCCAAGTCACCAAGGAATAGTGGGTAACGACAAAGCAGATAAAGAAGTTAAGAGTGAAACAATTAAAAATGAAAATTGGCATCTAAATAAATCAACTCCAAGTGAACTATAAATCTATTTTAAACATAAGATTAAAATCAACTGGAATCAGTGTTGGCGGACTGAAAATACAACAAAGTTATTCAGCATCAAAAAAACTATTTTTGAAGAGTCGCCTTATATCATCTGTAGAAGGCATTAAGTGATTATAACAAGATTGCGCATTGGACACACAAAAATGACTCATATCCATTTAATTACAAAAACTAACAAATACAAATGCAAGTGTGGCCTAGACCTGACTGTCTCACATCTTCTAATAGATTGCTCAGCTTTTATTAATGAAAAACAGTTGTGTAGGGTTCCAAACGACTTATAGGAGTGCTTAAATCAACACAGATACGCACGAACCTTACATTTCCTGAAAATTATTGGCATGTATAACCTAGTATAATAATATTGTTTATTACCTAATACGTTAACATAACCGATTGTTTATAATTGTAATATTATATTGTGGTTGTGTATAACATTGTGGTTAATTTTCCAACTTAACTACTTCGCTTAATTTTATCAAAATAGGTTGAGCAGAAGTAATAGTACAGCTTGAACTAGATCTTGGTAGACGCGCTATACATTGGACAGGTCAAAGTATTTTGGTTTGATATTATATTTGGCTTTAATGAAGACATAACTTTTCACATGCCTACTGATTTTCAGTTTTGCACATACTCGTATCGAGTTGCCTTCACTGACGACTAAGCAATGAGCAAAGTAAAGTTATCTAGGTGCGGTCAAATTTTGGAGTGGTGAACATTTAAAAAGTAGGTGCATCATATCAGCAGACACGTTTCTTTTAGTAACAGTCTCTAATGGGTAGAGGATCAGAGAAGGAAACACCCTAGACGTGGTCTACTTTTAGATGGGTCAGTTACGCATATTGAGTTAAGACGAAGGTGTCAACTTTAAGGCAGTGACCATTTTGAGAGAAAGTGAAACATATTCCAGCAGACATTTTGCTTTTAGTTACGCACAAGTTTCTGTCATCAATGGGTAAAAGACCAGTGACGTAAAGTAATCTAAAGACATTTTGCTTTTAGTTACGCACAAGTTTCTGTCATCAATGGGTAAAAGACCAGTGACGTAAAGTAATCTAAAGACATTTTGCTTTTAGTTACGCACAAGTTTCTGTCATCAATGGGTAAAAGACCAGTGACGTAAAGTAATCTAAGCACGGTCAACACTGCAATCAACACAAATCTGTAGTTTCTAAATCTGTAATATTTTTGCACATAAGAGACATTCACTTGGCTCAAGCCGGTTTTTTGCAGCACCTGCTAACTCGTATAGGTGCCCACGAAATCTCAGAAGGTCGAAAGGCCAGGTGGCAATTGCTACTAATGTATAATTTTCAATAAACCAAATGAATTATAACTAGCAGATAGATACTCTTTTACATTATACTAACAATTTTTTGTACCAGTGGCTCTACCTTAACATAAGATTTTAAATTATAGTTATGTCTTATGGTCTATCCATGCACTGTCTACCTCTTGAAAAAACAGTCGTGATTGTATGTGTTATAAGTACGTATCTATATCTTGCAGAGAACCGCTAATGTTTCAAATTAATTTTGGAGTTTGGTATAAATATCGTAACGATCATGGCGTTAAGCAACTTCTGCTATTGCTGGTTACGGATGGGTGAAAACTTTGTAGCTATTCCATTTTTTAGCGTGCTTCGGAAGGCATGTTAAGCCATTGGTCCCAGTTGCCAGTAACATATTATGGTAGTGGTTATGCCAAGTTGAAGGGCCTTCAAAGTTTTTAACAGGAGGTAGCTGCTTCTCTTTATTTCAACACGGCAATGGGCTCATAACCTATTAAGTGGGACAAAATGCATATGCATATGCTTCAGGTATAAAGGCGTCATTGATAAGCTTAGAAACATCGTTTCGTTGTCATTGATTTATGTTCTGATACTTATTTGCTTCAAATCTGTTCAAGTTTCATTTTTGCAAAATTAGGGCACATCACTAACCTGCTGCAGGAAACAGAAGGGCGGCTTTGTGGGGAACTCCCAGGCATGGAGAGCGGACTAACCATTAAACTACTATCAAGACGCAGGAGTTAAGTAACTCCAAGGAGGTGGAAAGCGAAAACACTGGGCCCCATATGACTATTGGTGGACGGGGTAGTATCGGCCACTCTCTTCGTGTTCGCACATGAATACTACTATGTTGCATGTATTGTCGCAAATGAATATACTAATACGAGTAATAAACTCGCTGGATGCTATAAATCCGAACCAACGATGCTGCAAAAACTCTTTCGTTATTTCGCCTCTTCTACCAGTTAGCCTTGGAGCGCAGCACTGCCGCAAGCCTTGCAGGCCTGGAATACCACAATGTTCTCATGCAATGGGATGGGAATTCGTACGACGACATATAGGGGCAGCGTTAAGCTCTACACCTGTTAGCTATCGCTCCATGGTGCATCAGCACCCCTGCTGCCGCTGACCCCGAGCAAGCCCGCCAAATCGATGTTTTCCGATTCGTATTTCATATTTCAGAAGTTGCCTTAGAGTTTGGAGCTTTGCGCCGCCTAATACAATTTCTTTTTTGGAATTTTACGTTTCCTCTTTTTACTTATAATGATATTCGGGGTCAAAACTATTTTTTATTATTACTAAGAATGTGAATAAACAAAAGAAATGAAATCCCGTCATATCCGCCATCGCCATCGCCATATATAAGAACGGCTGGCATCTTAGAAAGACCTTAAACCATATTTGAGAGATGTTGGGCTAAAATTCAGAGCGGAGAAACACTCAGTTCTCAATGAGATCATCAATACTTTTTTTGGAGACAACTTGATCAATGAGCGAAACACCGAAGCAGTGAAAAAAACCGTGTGAAATTGACGGATTACGCCGGAGGATTTATAACTTGGACCAAAGATCAATAGCATTTTTGTTATGCCATGAGTCTCTATTTGAGGTCCGATACAAAAAAATAACATCGGCGAGCATATCTGCGAGTAGTGTACGTAACATAGCTAAGAAAAGATAAAATTTAAACAAAGCCCTGTGACTCATCTGGTCCGCGCGCGCGGCGTGTAACAATAACTTTACACATCCTCCATAATGGCACAGGAAATAAGTATAAATGTGATTTTTTTACAATTTTTCAACTTTATGGTAGTCCCATCATCACGCGAGCGTAGCCGCGGGCAAAAGCTAGTGTATAATATGTATGTATTTAGAAATATATAAGTATGTCTCTCAGTTGTCTAGATCCCATATCACAAGCTTATATTTGACTAGATGGCGCTGTGTAAAAAAAGAAAAGTCTCACAACATTAATATATTTGAAATTATGTTCTGCTAATTATGCCCGTGTGTGTATGTACCTATACGGATCTTTAAACTTATTACGAAAATTTCCAGCCGGCAGTACTTCCATTTTATTTAAGGGCTGTAAAAATAATACTCAAATAATATAGCTCTAAATATTACGAGCACTGAAATCTCTATAAGAGGGCTCCAGAATGTTTGTGTCAGAATCAACGGAGCTTGCACAGACTTTTATCGCATTGAAAATGGTGTGAGACAGGGTTGTGTAGCTCTTTAACCTATACTCGTACATAGACAGCTGCTTGAAAGTACTGCAAGAGAGTGCGTATGGTTTAAAAATGAATGGCCTGACCGTCAAATGCCTCCTATACGCTGATGATCAGGTAATACTAACATCATCGGCGGAGAAGTTGCAGTTGATGGTTAATATTATGCATGATGCGCTTAAAGGAAAGGACTGGACGTAAACGACGAAAGCAATGGTTTTTGAAAGAGAGAGATTTTTGTGGAAGGAAAACGAGTGTATATTTGGGTTCAAAATTTGTGAGAGGTGGAAAGTGTGATGTGACATTGAACGAAGAGTTTTGGCTGGAAATCAAGTGGATGGAGCCATGTACACCTTTATGAGCAGTCAGAACGTGTCTGAGAAGGCAAGACTGGCTATGCATAGAGTAGTATCTGTTCCTACACTTATGTATGGCAGTGAAAGTTGGGCGTGAAAGAAGAAGCATAGAAGTTAACTTAATGCAGTGAAAATGAGAAATATGCGGAGTATAGCTGGAGTGAAATTCATGGACAAAAAAAGGAACAGTGTGATAAGGGAACATTGCGGTATGGTAGAAGTTGTAGTGACTAAGATAGAAAAAAGTATGCTTAGATTGTTCGGAAACCTGGAGAGGATTATTGAAATTGATTACGAAACAGATTTATCAGAAGAGAGTGAATGGGCAAACTAGTAAGAGGCGACCTCAACGTACATATGTCAATCAAATGGACGACATTTTGGAAAAAGGTCAGGTCAAGAGTACCCTTAACGGGCGTGTGTGTATGAAAACACATATGAAAGTGGAAGCAGCGAAAGTTGTATGACAGGGTCGTAGCAAGTGGAAAATCATTGTCTTTGCCTACCCCGATGGGAGACAGGCGTGACGGTATGTATGTTATGTATCACGATTTACGTCACATTAAAATAATGAGATTTTGCGTTGAGCTTTAATGTACTACGCTCGTACTATTCGTTGAATGAGATTTTGGCGATGAGCGAAATGGCGAAATGACGCTTCGTATCGCACTCGTATATTGTACGCACATTGTCTGTGATTGTACATAAATACGTTGATAAATATTCATGTAGGCAGCACGGCGCGGTGCGTGGTTTATCTATGAGTAAATGTTCTCCTACTGTTGATACTATTAATTAGTTTATGAATACATTATTATCCGCCTCTGTGATTGTGAAACTTCTATCTAACTTGTGAATAAAATATTTTATACGAAAGTAACAGAGGTCTGAATAATATTGCTTTTAAACATTTTCTTATCAGTAACTGTTACTAAAGTTATTCACACGAAAGCAATTGCTAAGCAAGCTTACATAGGTCGTTGCCGACAGTAATATAATAATCTATTTTACTTTATTGTTTTATTTTAAAGGGTTGTGTTGGTAACGCTATCCAAACCTTTATGGTGCGCTGTCTGTTAGAGCGTGCATTTGGATAAGAGTGAAGAGTAATGGGTTGTGATAGCGCTGCCTACGAGTATCAGAGCTTACGCACTTTGTTATGTTATTAGAAAATGCTGTCCTCTGCTTCCTTGGTTATGTTTTATATTTATCTCAATCACTCAAAAATTCGCCCTGACAACTGATTCTATTAAAAATTTACATTCAAACCTTTGACCGCGACCGAAATATATGCAAATTTGAAATGTTTAGATGACTAAACATTTCAAAATTGGATATATTTCGTATCCAATTCAATTAAAAAAAAAAGTAGTCGTTCGGTATGAACCTACATTAGTCACGCCTTATCCCCGAAAGGGTATTCAAAGGCATATTAAACGCTTACATTTCACCATATACATTTTTGTCCCACGTAACAGGTAGTGAGCCCATTGCCATTCAATGAAATGTTTTAACAGCTATTTTAAATTCAATTTAAGAACTCAAGGACAATAACGATTTATAAAACTACAAAAATAGAAAAAACCTTTCTAACATATATTTGTATAAAACTGTTTTCACAAAACGTATGTATTAAAAATGGGAGTTTTGTAAAGACAAAAGCACGTAGCATATTGACAATATAGTTGGTAACAGCACGTGGCCATGTTTGGTTTTATGATTTGAAATCCAGTATGGGAGTAGATTTATTTCACACCTCGTCGAAAACGATAGGTTATAAAAACATTTCGGAATTTTACGAAAATTTGGCCTGAAACTGTTCGGTTCGGTCGTCGTTTATTCAGATACAAATAAAGGCCTTCTACATTTGATTATAGCATTTAACATTCACTTGTGATATAAGGCGTATTATTAGACCAATCAAGGATACATTTAATATATTTATTAAACACTATATCAATATATTATAAGTTCGTTAATTTATTAATTCTAAAGTAAACTAACTAAAAGTAACTAAAAACCAATTACCTAACATCGTATTCCTCACGTGGTAGCGTTCCCAGAAAACTAGCAGAATTGCCATTTTGTATGACAATGCTTAGCCTTTGTGCGAAAAAGAAACTAGTCTTCAGGTCACGAGTAGTGTCAATGAGACGCTTTACAATGTCTTAAAAAACGCCATGTGCACTTGAACCCTCGACCCCAAACGGTTTGTTACGACTTGTTCTACTAAACAGTTCTACGGTAGAACTAATGGGACTTTTTTTCTCACTAGTTCTACGATATTAGGTGCAACAAAAGAGTACAACTAGTCCTCCCGTTTCATCGGTAGACTAACAGGAAATTTCATTTTTACTAGTACTTCGTATTGAGAGATGCGAAGAAGTGGCGGCGCTACCAGCGCAACCAGCAGTACCGGAACGATGAGATGAGCAAGAATGTCGACGCACGTAGCGTCCTACAGTAAGCACGTACTTAGTTATAAGGTTGCCAAGATCTCTCTAAAATTGAAAGTTTTGATGAAGGAGTCATAATATGTTTGTATGATAGATGATTATTGTGTTTCTACGCGTTGTTGTTTATAAGCCTGACTGCTTTTGTGGCGCAGTGGTAGTGTATGTGGCTGCCGCGACTGAAGTCCCGGTTTCGATTCTTAGGACGGAAAAAATATTGTGTGATACACAAATGTTTGTTTCGGAGTTTGGGTGCTTCCTATGTATAATATGTATGTATTTAGAAATATATAAGATGTTTATCAGTCGTCTAGATCCCATAACACCAGCTTATATTAGCTTCCTTTGAGCTAGACGGCGGGCACAAATGTCCCACAATAGTTAAAGCCTTTTCTGGTTATGATAGCGGTCCTCAAGACCAGGAGGGCCGAGTCTGCTATTTCAATCGTGTCGAAATAGAATCAAAAGCGTCGCTCAATAGAAAGCCACAACCTTGACAGTTTTTCGTAGTCTACTGTTACAATCGTACTTCAATAGAATTATATCGGTCGGCCGATAGAATTATACTAACACGTACCACACCAGTGGCCGCTAGTCAGTGACAGTTTTCAGAGTCTACTAACATTTTGACAGCTAAAAATAGCGATTCTGATTCTGTTCTACGGCTTGTCAATAGTAGACTACTCAATTTCAAAATAATAAGTCTACATGGTGCTCACACACCAACAAAGTCAAATTACATATAATTATGTATATTAGTTATTACCGGGACTAAACGCAGCCATACCTTTAGTTGCCTGGCGTATCAAATTATTTATACTGAAGAATGAAAAAAAAAATACAACATATATCTGCAGATTCAAGACAAGTAGAATATAACACAAGATTCATTCGAATCCTAAATAGCTCGAGCGAAGAGCAAGCAATTTATTTCCATTTATTTTTATCATTCAAATAATCATTAATTGTGTAATAAGCTCTTTTCAAGAGGTGCGTCTTAATTTTCGCCTTAAATTTATGTAACGGCAGGTTCATAAAGTTTAAAGGAATTTTATTATAAAGGCGTACGCCAATTCCTGCAAAAAGGTCGTGAACCTTTTGTAAACGATGATGCGTTCCAATTAATTTATGCTTATTTCTAGTATTTATCGAATATATGTCACTGTGTCTATTGTATAAATCGACCCCCCCGAACAATAAGTTGGTAATGTGCTATTATAGACTTTTTATTGTTATGCGAAATTCGGCATCTATGGATCGGGACACATTTCTGTAATTGTTTTCAGAATTTTCCTACTGAGTTATACGAAGATATTTGCAATTACCATTTTACTGTACGAAAACATGTCAACACAGGGAATAACCAGAAAAACTTCATCATGCATGGATACAAAAGTGTTTTTCTTTTCGATATTCGGTAAGTTGCTATTACCAGTTTATTGTGGTGAAAATTTTATAGTGATTGCCGGTAAACGCATATGTGATATTTATTTCGTATGATATTTATAGAATATAAATCGGTAATAGAAAGTACAACAACAAATAAAAAATACAAACACTTTTAGGTAGAAAATCATTAACATAATATCGTTAATATGCACGTCACAAGTATTTTCCTCCAGCACCTCATTTCCAGTGCTTCTATTTTCTTTTCCTCAATTTCTTGCAGCGTTCAGGTCTCGGTAGAGTACAGAAACATGGGGAATACCAGTATCCGGATAAGTCGAATATCTTCAAGTGGTAACCTGCTATGCTAAGAACTCGTGATGAAAGAGCGATGGCACTCGGTCTCCCACGACCTGCTGAATAAGCAATATTAAGAGGTGCAGTCTCCGAATCAGGGACTAATGCCAACTTTAAAATTATGTAGAAGTCTAGACTGTTCTTCGCTGCATGATGATTTGAGAAGCTATCGGAGTCGATGAAGACTCTATCGATTATATCAAGTCAAATCACGTACTCTTCACCGAAGTGATTCCCAGCCTATGAAGGCTGAGTATTATTACTCCAGTCTTCAAATGGAAAGCGGTCGGTGTAGAAATAAGGTAGCTACTGTGGCATGAAGATTAAGAAAAGATTATTAACCTCCGTATCTAGCAGACTCTCTTGGAGTATCAATATGGGTTTTACCCTGATAATAAAACTACGGACCCTGTTTTTGTTCTAAGGATCAGACTACTATCATTAGAACAAAAAACAGGACCCGTGTTCTCATTACTGGAGAAATACAGGATGAAGAGACAAAGAAATACTCGTACAGGAAGAAGAGTCTGCACTTTCTGTACGTGGACGTAAAAAATACCTTCGACTGTGTTCTTGGAACGATGATGTGGTGGGCACTGATGTCCAAAGATTATAGGCGCTTGCACCACTATTCTGTGGTTCTGATCGCTTTAGGCGCGCGGCTTTAACACTCTTTCCCACACGGACGGAGTACACCAGAGCACAGAGCATTCCACTTAGTCCATTTCTGTTAAAGAGTTTCAAATATGCAGCATCCATGGCTTACTATGAATTCTAACGATACAGCCCTGGCGGACGCGGACGAGGGCAGTTTGGTGCAACGTGTGAAAACGTGGACGGAGATGCTGGAGAGTGGTGGTTTAAAACTTAAGTAATACTTGGCGTTAAACTCTACAGATTCAACCTCCATAGACTCCATCTGGTCTAGGGCATGGACCAGGTTAAGTACCTGGGATCTGTATTTCACACGTCACGTCACGCATTGTTTTCCTTATGGGCTAAGTGGCGGTTGTAAGAACTACCTCAACCGCAGTCTTCATGTCCGTAACAATGCAGATAGGTCTTACGGCAAGCGCTAGGCATTGTGGGGAACAAAGTTTTGGCCATGCCATCTTTTCTACTCGTAAGAAGAAGAAGACCCAAGAAGCACTGGCTTGATGCCGTAAGGTTGGTATGTGTAAAAATAGTCTCTGCATGGGATGCCGAAGATCGTACAAAGTGGACATGTTCAGCAATAAAATGTATAATTTTTTTTTAATAATAAGTAGTAGAAAAGTGAAAAGTGAAAAAGTGCCTTAGGTATCGCGAGAAGCGTCTCGGATTATGATGATGGAACTGGACGTACAAACGTAAAATAATAATTTTATGATTGACTAAAATTAATTGGTACTCGTATTATTTCAGTAAAGTCTATTGAAGGACTACGTTTTTTAATATTCCTAATTCTGATGACATTCGTCAATTCCCATGGAGTGGTTTTCAATTACGATGGGTAAAACGAAATTTCGGTGATGTTTGAAATTTTCAAAAGCTTATATTTCAATAACCAATAAATATTTTATGATCATCTAATTAGTACATCTAATTAGTCATATTTTATGTATCAAATAAATCCTTAAATATAGAAATAAAATTTCGGGGTTATTCACCATCTCGACACTGAGGAGGCTGGACACACGTGTGATCAGTCGGTGAAACTCCAAAAAATAATATTTATAGTTTTGTCATCTGGACACGCCAGGATTTTTACGCGTGTCCACATAGTGAAACTTAAATTAAATACTTCAATGTTTTCATCAACACGTTCATATTTTACCCGAAATAATGACAAAGTACAGTCACGTACATTAATTTTGAGCCGTAATCTCTGAATGTATCAGATCAGTTATAGAAAAATTTAAAGAATTTAATAATATATTTTATAACAATATGCTATGATTTAATTTTTATTATTATTAGTGACATACCTTAAAAATACAACAATATATTTTGATGAGTTACATTGTATTTCTGAAATGATTATTCTATGACTATGTGTGTGATTTTTAGTTATTAGGTGTATTTAGATTACAATTATGTATATCTATATTCGTTATTTCTGTGGAACTCTAAATGATAGATATGTAAATAACACAATTAGTAGGTGTAGACCTCGACTTTGCCCGTGATATTCTTCGAACACCCATTACACCCGACATCTCTATCCCATGCCATTTATTATAAACAAATAATAATTTTCAGAATCATATGTACAAAATTAAAAAATGTTTGTTGAAATTCAAGCAGAGACAAATTACGAACACAAGTCCCGCATGGTACTCGTATCAAAATTTCAACAACGCTTTAGATCTAAAATAGCGCAAATAAAAACAGATGTCCCACAAGGGTCTATACTAGGTCCAATACTCTTCTTAATTTTTGTTAACGATTTAATAAATTATGTTACTCAAATATCAACTGAAGATATACAACTGGTAATGTTCGCCAACGACATTACCGCAGTTGTATCCACAAATTCACTAGACACGCTTCAACTGAAAGTTAATAATGCTCTTGGCATATTTTCTGGGTGGTGTTTCGCAAATAGTCTTCTCAGAAGCAGATAAAGATAAAAAAAATCCATTGACACACAAGAAGGTAAAATTTTGCTAAACCGCTAAACACGTTTACCTGTAACCAGATATAGGTATACATATTTCCACGTTTCTAACTATGAAAATTACGAAGTTTGATATGACTGCTTATCACCTATTAATACCTTTTTTAGTAAGTTCCTTATTTTAAGGGCATATTTTTATAAAAAATCAAGTTTCTAGGTGTAAGGGTTTCATCTGGGCGTAGAAAAATGAGTGATTCACCTCACAATTTTATTAATATAATAATTTTACTTCCCAGCTTTGCCCGTGGCTTACTTTAAACTCCGTTTTTAATCGTACATTCATATCATATTTTGTATACCTACAAAATATGATATGAATGTTTTGAAAATGAAGGATTTCCTATATAAACTTACAACCTTTATTTCAAACATACATATTATCACACCTTTATCCCCGTAGGGGTAGGCAGAGGCATACTATACGCCCAATTTCATCTTTATTTCATCCCCATACAACCTTGATACATCTGTACATATATTTGTAACCTGGAATAAACACCTGTTGCATCCTCCAGACTTCTAATGCATGCCCCTAATAATAATAATAATAAAAAAAGGCAGACGCCGTTTTCATCAATAGCTTAAATCACCCAATCCATTTAACACCCAACCCAATAGCCCATTTCATAGTTAGCACATTTCACAATAGTTTAACTCCCATTGGAGGTGATCCATTACCGTTCTTCTACATAAGGCGGGCGTGGACTATCTGCAGTGAGGGTCCCATTCCCTATTAGATTAAAATTCTCAAGGGCCTCTGCGTGTTGGACCTATGTCTCCATGTAAGCCTACCAA
This sequence comes from Thumatha senex, assembly GCA_948477245.1. Classification (NCBI taxonomy): domain Eukaryota; kingdom Metazoa; phylum Arthropoda; class Insecta; order Lepidoptera; family Erebidae; genus Thumatha; species Thumatha senex. The sequence goes on from OX419725.1 coordinate 395,939, forward strand.
AAGCCCGGGTATCTTCAAGAAAAAAAAGAAGATACCCGAGAAAAGAAGAGACATAATAATAATAACACCTCGAGGACAGACGTTATCTTTTATAGGATTAACGCAACCCTATGAGGGTAGATAGTAGATTCGCTTTTTGAGTCTTCCACTTTCTGATATCAACAAAAAATGTATCAGAAAGTTAATGAAAAGCTCACATCCTCAGGGCAGCTTGTGGCGAGCTGAATGTGCGTGGCTACACATCGCTCCCGATTCCTCAGAGTTTTGTTGCCCTTCTGCACCGGTTAGGACTTAATGGCCTAACGGGAGAGCAGTGAGAGTGCTACTGCCGGGAGTGCAGCAAATTTCAACTCCGGCTTGCCTTAATTGAGGGAGGGAGCCAGAGCTATATGCTCGGGGGTGGAAGTGTCATTTTCAAGGGCATAACTACGGGGAAGCCCGCTCCGGGCCTGTCCCGCGAAGGTGAAACCGGCGCCGCACCGCTCGACACCCCAAGCCGCTCACACCGGTGTTGCCCTCTGTCGCCTTACAGGCTTATCATGCCTATGGTGATTGTATAGGGGGCCCATCTAGTGAGTTGGGAAGTCACCGTCTGCCAACGTTTTGATTATGATATATTAAAATGGCAGACGCCGTCTTAATCAATAGTTCATATCACCTAGTACATCTAACCCCCAACTCAATAGCCCATTTTGTAGTTAGCATATTTCACAATAGTTTAACTCCCATTGGAGGTAGTCCATTACCGTTCTTCTACATAAGGCGGGCGTAGATTGTCTTTAGTGGGGGTCCCATTTCCTATTAGATTAAAATTCTCAAAGGGCCTCTGTGTGTTGGAGCAATATGTTCCCATGTAAGCCTACTAAAAGACCGGGTATCTTCATAAAAAAAAAGAAGATACCCGTGAAGAAGAAGAGACATAATAATAATAAATATGTAAAAACATATTTTCATGGGCGTACCCACGTTCTTGGGGGGGGGGGGGGGCAAATCCGATTTTCCAAAGAGCATAAAGCGCACATAGCCCCGCTAACTCAGTGTTTTGTAAACAATCACTGCGTTAAGCAACGGATTTACGGATGGGTGACCGATTTGTGGTATTTCAATTTACTAGCATTTTCATGCTTCGCAAGGTACGTTAAGTCCGGGTTGCCAGTAACATGGCGGTCGTTGGCCAAGTTGAAAAAAATAAATTCAACAGCCGGTAGTAACAACCGGCGTCTGTCTATTTCAACACCGCCACTGCATTTGGGATAAATTAGCTATTTTAAAAGTACGGGGGACAGGCTTTCTGCTGTCCTTACAGAAAACGGCTCAAGACGACGTCTTAACTAGAGAAATTCACGCACGCCTCATGATTCAACAAGCGGGATAACACCCAAATGCAAGTGGAATAACATCAAATCATCAGGCGAGGCCAAGTGTGCCACATAATCTGGGACATCCTTCCGAGGAGTTAACCTGGGCGCCCGGCGTTAAACGTCGTACACACATCACACACAACATCCTTGGGGATTACATCATAACTAAAACTTAAGATAACTATGGGATGTTCATTTAAAAGGAACTTCTGAGGGCCTTCGGCAGTACAGTTTAGGACGTGTTTGTGGCAGAATAACATAAAGTGCCAACAAATTTTAATGAAGACTACCTTAAATCAATCAAATCAACCTAAAGCAGTCCACTGTTGCACGTAGAGATAGGCCCTATTCACGCCAAAACACACACTCCTACGCCTTTCGCATCTGTCTTATACGACCATAATCTATCTTTTTAAGAACATCTAGAAGTTATTTTTTTACTTTTATTGACAAAAGTAGCGGACATGAACCGAATCCAGGGGGGGCAGCTTGCTGGCATAGCTCTTGCTCCGACTTCTTCCTCGTATAGATTAAATTATGTGACTGTTTTTCTTAATTTGTTAAGCAGGTTATTTTTAAAATATGTGTAAGATTTACTGAAATATTGTTTTGTGCAATAAAAACGATTAATCTATTTATTTTGAATTATTTTATTAAAAATACCTTAGTTTATTATACTCAAATGATTTTTGGGATTAAATGGTTACTGAAAAATGTTGTTGTCATATTTCCGAAAACAACCCTGTAATTTACTTGTGCAGTATTTTTGCCCTTTAATATTACTACAATAACTTGGTTATGATATATTATGATCACTAGTTGCTATACAAAATAACGTTATAAAAGTCCGCAGTATGCTAGCACGTATCAACACTCCTCAAAAAATTACCACAATAATCCGGTAAATTCCTATTACAGGACAATAGAACTTTTTTAAAAACTGTAATATCTATCTTCTCAAATTGTAGCTTATTAGAAGCATGTAGTTTGAAACTGATAACTAAATACTATTTCAAAAAATACTCCCACTGGTTGGAAAGTAATTCAACAAGAACAGTAAATCTTTTTTTTCTGTAAAATTTGCTTTTTGCGATTACCGACTTATTGCCCGGAAGGGTCGAAATGTATGTTCTGTTTAACTAACACAATATTTGCAAATATATACTGTGATACAACCGTTAAAATGCCAATTTCTTTAAATTTTTCTCTAAGAGACGCTCTAGCACTCAATTAGTATAGCTCTCTTCTAGAGTACAAAAATCACTTTAGATAGCAAACTGCAGTGGAATGCCCAAATAACGTGTCTTGCAGGTAAACTCAGCTCGGGAGCCTTTGCCGTCAGTAAACTCAGGCAGCTTACTGATGTGGCAACTGCCAGGCTGGTAGTTATTTTCATATTGTCATGTCTTACGGCATTTTGCTGTGGGTAAAAGCGGCTGATCTACAAGTAATTTTTGTACTCCAGAAGACAGCTCTACGTGCAATATATAAATTGAGTGCTAGAGTGTCAGTTAGAGAGAAATTTAAAGAAATTGGCATTTTAACGGTTGCATCACAGTATATATTTGCAAATATCATGTTAGTTAAACAGAACATACATTTATACAATAGACACAGTGACATACATTCGATAAATACTAGTAATAAGCATAAATTAATTGGAACGCATCATCGTTTACAAAAGGTTCACGACTCTTTTGCAGGAATTGGCGTACCCCTATATAATAAAATTCCTTTAAACATTATGAACCTGCCGTTACATAAATTTAAGGCGGAAATTAAAACGCACCTCTTGAAAAGGGCCTATTACACAACTAATGATTAATTGAATGATAAAAATAAATGGAAATGAGTTGCTTGCTCTTCGCTCGAGCTATTTAGGATTCGAATGAATTTTGTGATATGTCTTGAATCTGCATATATATGTTGTATTTTTACATCTCTACATTATTATTAATTTGAAACGTCTGACAACTAAATGTTTCCACATTGGCTGCGTTTAGTCCCGGTATTAACTAATATACAATGTAATTTAAGTTTGTTATTGTGTGAGCACCATGTAGACTTATTTATTACTTTGAAATTGACATGATAGTTGCTGTGCAGTTTTTGAGTATGTCATGCTCGCCTAAGTGTCCTGGCAGTGGTGGCGTATGTATCGGGTCGCCTTATTCCCTATAATACGGTTGAGTAGGGCGATGGCTGATATAATGCGTCATACCCGTGAACGGGTGCCGTCTGTTGGGACTGGTCAGCTCATAGCTGTTATAGCAATTATTTCAAATAATCTTATTTATATTTAAGGTGAACTTAAGTTTAGTCGACTGTTCTCACATAAATCCAAAGGAACAATGTTAGTGTAATTTTAATGTTGTAAGCCATTCCTACATTTTAAAATGGCATTCATTGACTTTCTTGCCAGATTTTTCTTCTTCAAGGGTAGGCTGCCCTTAGAACCTTCAACTATAATCGATCTAATTTTTTATGTTTTTAAACAACATTGATTTTGTTTTTTTGTTTGTATAAATTCATTACTATATAATTGGTCAAATATCATGTTAATCAAACTAATGTAATTACTGGCGTTTAGAAAAGAGTGGCCATGAGTTTTATTGACAGGTTCTTCCTCAGGCTCTACCTATTGCTTTGCGAATCTGGCAGTAAATGTAAATGTAGAAGCAATATTCTTGATGTTCATAAGTGTTACTTTGTGACCTAAATGAATAAAGAATTATTATTATTATTAATATGTAACCACAAATAAATTAACGTTAAACTACTCTGTAAACTGAACTCGCCAACAATACAATACCTCAATGCGATTACAAAGCCAATTGTTGAGCTCCTTGAGCTTTATGCGCTATTGACAATGCGCCAAGTATTGTGGAGGGGACTTTACTGTTCTCAGCGTAAAGTGCTTAACTACTGTTCAAGTAAATACTATATTACAAAACGTAATAATTTTGAATAAAGAAAATATGAGTCCGATTTTCGATAAATTATTTAGAATCTGTAATATTACAATAAACATTATCCGATATTACGGAAATTTTTAGGGCATCAAAAATTAGCACGGTACCTACATCTTATACTACATCTATAAATCTTGCACTTTATTTTAGCGAGCTTAAGTCATAATACAAGCCTGCGACTCATAGTCGATTTACATAAAACACACTTGTTGGAAATAAAAGAGGCCTTTTTACAAATTATGTTCTGTATAGTACTTACTTCGGTCGTTAGCGCTAAGAGACTTAAGTGCGAATGAAGGAACGAAATTGAGTGACACACATATGAAGGTGGCAGAGAGTCGTTTTGTTATCGTGACTAATGAATTTCCAAGCAATTAGTAATTACACTAACACTCTGCCCTATCTTGGCATGATATTCCGGTTGGATTTAAATGACATTGCATCAAACGTGGGAGCTCGGGTTCCGCAATGATATTGATCCGATGACAGCTTATACATGACCGTTTTGGCTTGTTTCGATATTCTAACTACAGCAAGATAACATTAATTTCTTGTAATTTGCTAACATCTGCATGGGAGCTTGTCCAATTATTAGTTTTTCCATCACTTTTAAGTTTTCATTTCTAGAATCATAAAAACAATGAGCTACCCATCAGCCTTGGTCTACCATCTTGGGAGGAATGCCAGAAAGAGCAAGCAGGATATAATGATAAAAAAGCTTAAGTTATGTAATAGATAGGTTACCTATTGCCAGAAAGGTTCTGCTGTCGGGTTCAAGAATTTGAATAGCAGAAGGAAAACGCTAGTTACCTCTTACAGATAGTATTGCCTCGTAATCTAAGTATCTTGGTCACGTTAGTAATGTTAAATTTATCTTTAGGTACTGGTATAAAACTTAATAAGCACCGTTGAAATGGTCTCTGCACAATAAGGACATTTTTATTTACTTTCAGTCGACTTTTATGGATTTCCAATGAACATCAGCAGCACCCGCAATTTATTTTTTATTCCTCATTCCTAGCTCAATACAACATTTCTGCTAGGTAGAAATCAAACCTAATCTTGACCGTTGTGCAATAGACGCAGGCATGTTCCTATGTGTCCATACATACATACATACATACATATCGTCACGCCTGTCTCCCATCGGGGTAGGCAGAGACTATGACATTCCACTTGCTACGATCCTGGCATACAACTTTCGCTTCTTCCACATTCATAAGTGTTTTCATACACAAGTTTAAGGGTACACTTGACCTGATCTTTTTCCAAAATGTCTTCTATTTGATTGACATATGTACGTCGAGGTCGCCCCTTACCAGTTTGCCCATTCGCTCTCTTCTGATAAATCTGTTTCGTTAGTTTACTTTTATCCATCCTCTCCACGTGTCCGAACCATCTAAGCATACCTTTTTCTATCTTAGTCACTACTTCTTCTACCATACCGCAATGTTCCCTTATCACACTGTTCTTTTCTTTGTCCATCAATTTCACTCCACCTATACTCCGCAGACTTCTCATTTCCACTGCATTAATTTTACTTCTATATTCTATAGAATATATATAATATATTATATATATTCTCTGTCACACCCAACTTTCACTGCCATACATGAGTGTAGGAACAAGTACTCCTCTATGCACAGCCAGTCTTGCCTTTTCAGACACGTTCTGACAGCTCATAAGGGCGTACATGGCTCCATTCACTTGATTTCCAGCCAAAAATCTCCTTTTAATGTCACAATCACACTTTCCATCTCTCACAAATTTTGAACCTAAATATACAAATTCTTTCACCTGTTCCACTCGTTTTCCTTTTACAAAAATCGAGCAATCCGTCATATTTTCCTCTCTTTCAAAATCCATTACTTTTGTCTTCTTTACATTCACTTTCATTCCTTTGCTTTTTAGCGCATCATGCATAATGTTAACCATCAATTCCTCCGCCGATGATGCCAGTATTACCTGATCATCAGCGCATAGGAGGCATTTGACAGTGCGTTCATTCATTTTTAAACCATACGCACTCTCTTGCAGTTCTTTCAAACAACTGTCCATGTATAGGTTACACAGCGCCGGCGACGCTACACAACCCTGTCTCACACCTTTTTCAATGTGAAAAAAGTCTGTGCAAGCTCCGTTGATCCTGACACAAGCACTGAAGCCCTCATAGAGAGATTTCAGTGCTCGTATCAAGTGACTGCTTACTCCATACATGGCCAGTGTTGTCCATAGTTCATGCCTCACCACTCGGTCATAGGCCTTTTCCAAGTCTACAAATATGCAATAGACCATTTGACATTTCGCCAAATATTTTTTGGCTATAACGTAAGGAAAAGACCTGATCCGTGCATCCTCTTCCTTTCATAAATCCTGCTTATACATCCCACATTTTCCCTTCAGTTTCATTCATCACTCTTTTTATCAAAACTTTTGCATAAAATTTGCCGACGATGCAGAGCAAGCTTACGCCGCGGTAGTTTTTGCACTCTTGCTGTGACCCTTTTCCTTTGTAAAGTGACACGATGACAGCCTTGGACCAATCTCCTGGCACGCTGCCACTCCTCCAGCAAAGATTATAAAGGCGGTACAGCTTGCAAGCTACCAGGCCATGTCCCGCTTTCAGCATCTCGACAGAAATCCTATCAAATCCAGCAGCCTTATAGCCAATTTCATACTACTCAATGCTTTCACAATTTCTTCCATACTTATGATGCTTTCGTTGCTAAGTTCATTCCTTTCCCAAGAACTCGTTTGTGCTTTCATATCCTCTTTTTCATATAAGCTTTCTAAATTTTCCATCTCCTTTTGGAAAACTGCCATCCTGGTTTCTGATATTACTGAGTTTCGATGATGTTTGTTGACCCCTCACAGATTTTATAGATTTCCAAAAGAATTTTATATTCTGCTGGAAATTATCAGATAATCTACTATTAAATTTATCCCTATCATTCTCTTTTTCTCTTTTTATAACTTCTTTTGCAACTCGTTTATACCTTTTATATTCATTCTTTGCCATTTTTACATCCTCATCCGTTGCACTCTGCATTCTTTGATTGACCTTTGAAGTCAGCCAGTCCAACCATGCCTGTGTATCCAGTACCTCAGAAAACAATTGGTGTAGCTGTTATTAATACGAAATCTGCAGATCAATTTTGCCACTTTGACCGGAGTCACGAATAGGAATTCAAGAATACCGTTATATCTATTAGGATGCCACGAGCGTCTCCTTGATTTACTATACCGGCTGATCTACGGCCGGATGCAAACGGAATGAATGTTGACATAAGGATATTATGCCACGGCCTTATTGTAAACATTTTTATTATTCTTATTTATATTGCCGAAGATAGAGACTTGCTCATGTTCCATTTCATATCTAATACAGACGCCGATCAGTCTAAGAACTAAACTAACTATTCACGGCCTCGGAAAGTTTAAACAAACTTTCTACTTGGTTTTCTACTACTACTACTACTAAACAAAGGACTAGAGAAGATTACTTAGTTTTAAATTACTTTAATTATTAATTATATTTTGAGATCATTTATGATACGAAAAGTCAAATGTGTAGCGGCATTCAATAAATTTAATTATGACAGGAATAATTTACACGGCTTGTAGCGACAGGTGGTTGTATGAAAGAACTTAGGAGGAAAACTCATTAATAACGTAAGTGTACTAAAGGCTTGTTCGGGCACTGATTGCTACCATCGTTCGCATACATATTTGATTGGTTTTGGAAAATTGGTTTATACCTTTTCTTAATTTAATTTCCTGGCGTTCTACGATCGAAAGTATATTTATCGCAGTTTATTAAAATAAAGCATAAAGCTTAAATTATTACCATTTTCATTGTGAAGAAGTTATTCATACCATTGTTAAAAACGCTGAACTCCCCGACTCTCTTTAGCGCTAGAGATTTATTCCTTAGCCGGCACTGGTCCGTTGCAGATGAGTCAAAATTTTAGTGGCTCGGATCCTCCAATATACTATTTTTTTTTTAATTTCAATTGAAGTCCCGTATTCCATCATTCGAGCGTTAGTCCTTGTCTTCAAATCCTGGGGCCAGTTTTGTCACGGTTCATACGATCTTCGGCATTTCTAGTAGTGAGTTAAACAACATATATCTCATCCTCTACCACGTCAAGTCGGGTTCCAAATTAATTTGAATTGAAAACAAATATATTATCACCGTTTAAACAGCTGCTAAGCATTAATGGCTTTTATTACAGGAATTATACAGAATTGAAATTGAGTCCCCATCTCAGGCTATAAGTAGCACACTCGTGCATAATGATGGATAACGAGTTCAGCGACATAATTTTAATATTTTCATCGTAATAAAGGAATTGTTCGAGCAATGCGTCCAAAGTTATTATATAGACACACAATGTTATTCATATGAGTACCAGTTACCTATCTACGGTATTATTTTTCGGATGTTAGCTTTAGTTGCATGTGATTGCATGGGTGTAAGAGTCCCCATCATGATCTCCGGAGCCCAAGTCACCTCATCTAAAATACCTGCTGACTAACAGACGAATCAACGACCCACGCTGATGGAGCCTGCTGATTAGAATAGCCATCGTGCTAAACATAAAAAAGATCAGATCGCAGTCGCTCCTATCAATGGCGAAAGGCAAAAGACAAACATTTGCTGCTCCTAGCAGTCAATTAAAGGTTACTCCAAAATTCAAGCTAAAAAGTCACTGAAAATCCACTATGATGAAGAGAGAGAGTTCCAGTTGCATGCGAGCTCTGGTCAAAGCTTAGGGACTCTGCTGTCCCTCATGACTTGATAGTAGACATGACCGTGACATTTCCGCATACTGGTATAAAAACCAACTTAACTATGTAAGGTGTGCCGTTCTTATAATTGACAGAACATGTTTCAGAGTGACTACTAGTGAATTTCAACTAGCTGTCTAGTTTTGCCCAGATCCGCTTGTACCCAAAGGGACTATATCTACATCAAAGGGTAATCTGCTAAATACAGCTTTAGTGCATCGGTAGAGACTCAGCCATGGTTAATTTGTGTGTATATTTAGAATAAGTCGATATGGATCGGTCATAGAGTAAAATATGCATCACGATTGCTTTCGCCGGTGTCCGTCAAAAATGAATTATTCCATGAAAGCAAAGTTAGCCTGGTGACTGTACGAGCAATTGTCAACAGCTAGCTATTTTAAGCTATACTTATTTTAACCTGTTTGTTTTACTGAATTATACCTACCTGTGTTTTAATGCAGGTATAATAGGCCTACAAGTTAGCATACTGAATTTCCTTGTAGCACTCAACGACATTGTAAATAATTGCAGCAATAGATTTAGATATAAATCATGCAGGGTAACAATGTGTAACATTTTGATACAAATTTTTTTTACACAACAACATCTAGTTTTGTTATTTGATGAGAGATATGAATTTTGTGGTATGGATATATTTTGTGGTAATTTTTTGGTCTATAAAACATTGAGTTAGGAAACTCTTAAAATGCAACTGGTGGTCCTATCAACTGGTGGTCCTATCAACCGGAAGAAAAACATATCTATCAAAAACTGAAGCAAGTCTTTTGGGATACAACGTTAGTTACTATCTCACTGATCACTTCAAATAACACACAAACGAACACGAAAAACTGTACAGATCTTTTTAAGTCGATTAAAATGTGTGATGTTTTTGCATGTGAGGTAAAGGATAGTTGTCGGACTTTATTCGTTTCGTGTACTTCTTCTATTCTTACCGCTAATCCTTCGCTCAGATTCGACCAGTGAATTGACGCCTGTGGTGGTTTCCATATTTACTCGTACAAAGGGAATACATCGCACTCCCTTTAATTCTGCTACATTTTACAAATGTATTGACTTCGAAGCATCCTTAAATAGCATTTTGTTTTGTGCCACCGCTAATAGTCGTTAACAATATAATTCATTTAGTACTGCTTGGGAGTGGACTGGACCCCTAAAGGCTGTGTCGGACCCTTGTGTGTTACTCATTTGGTATACAATACTAATTCACGCGGTTAATATTAATTCACTCTTGCTCCCGTAAGTTAAGCCTCACTGCGAGGACGGAGCGTAAAGTTACGTTCGTGATCTAAAGCAATTAGAACTCGCTTAACTTAGACTCGCCTGTTTGGTGTCACATATTAAATTAATTTCAAGTCGTAGGGAAACAATCGCGGTATAATTGTTTGGACCTTGGCGGCAGATAGTGAGATATAGGAAATTAACACATGTACAAGCAAGGGCTAGCTTCTACTTAAGTTCGGGGTATGTAATGAACTCTTGGCCTCGGTTCCTGCAAGGTTAATATTGTCAGTAATGCTGTAGTTACACCCCGAGAATTTTATAACGTCCATAGGCTACAGTACCACATTAATTCAGGTGAGCTGTGAGCATATATGTGGCCTTAGTGATGAAAAACTTTAAAACAAGATGGTCAAAGTAAGTTAGTCTCATTTGTAGTTTTGTTGAATTGACTAAAGAATTGGCATTCAGCCTGCCGGAATAAACATCTTTTATTGATAACCGCCGCCGAATCAATACGCACACTTTGGCTTTATGTTCGCATTTAGCCGTCAGCTACAACTGTGGACAGGATTATTATATTATACAATTGATTATTCTGCAATGGCGCTTTTGAGTCTCATACTTTAAAAACAAATTGAATTGAAAACATTGAAACAATGGGCTCACAATCTGTTACGTGGGATAAAAATGCATACGGTGAAATGTGGTTATAATAAATAAATAATAAATAAATAAAATAAATAAATAAAAATGTCTTTATTTTGCATAGACCATTTCACCGACGCTTACAAAATGTCATACACTAAAATTGAAGAAAAAAATTGTATATTTAAAGTGTATATTGTGAGTATATTTATTATGCCTCTGCCTCCTACTTCGGTGATAAAGGTGTGACAATAAGTAAGTATTTATGTAGTAAGCTTGGAACTTTTCCCAGCACACATGTTACCGCCAGTCTGAAACCCAAGGTTCTTCAAGCTGAATGTGAAATTGCATATCTTATTCAGAATCAGACTGACAGCTGTGCGTGCGTGTTGATGGTCTGCAAAGTGATCAAGCCTAACGGCCTCGGCTATCATTCTCCAGTGCAAGAACCCTTATAGCGCTTTACAGGATTAGTAGAGCAGGAATCTGAGTATCGATGTAGACCGATAGCATTTCGATATGCGACGCTTTTGGCCACAGCGATAATTACAGACCAGCTATGACATACATGGGACCAATAAGCCTAAACTTGTTGTTGTAATTGGTCTGACTTGACTTATCGTGTAGGGTATTTGACTTAATAAACAACACAATCTATAAACACAACTTAGCAAAACCGTCTTGAAACGGAACGCAAAATTCTTCCATTACGTCATTCCGGTTTAATATGGGTTTTCAGGTCTATTTCGTGTATAATTATCATTTTTGAAAACTTTCTACATTTCGGCCGTTTTAACATTTTGTTTACCTTTCAACATTTTGGCCATGACTAAGGCTATTGCAATATAGAAACGACAAGAGGGGTGCAGACTTTTTAAAACTGATAATTATACGAATCCTAAAATAATAATGATTTTTAAATATCGCTTACCTTTATAACCATTGTTACTCAGGTATATCATAGTGGAGGAGAAAATGTAGGAAAGCGGACCCCGGGCGTCGCGAGACGCAACTGGGACAGACGCTCGGATGATGATGATGATGCCTCGATTATATCATAGGTATTGATTTAATAAAGTATGAAAGTCTTAGAATAATAACTTTCGTGAGCGTTGTTCATTATTACAAACTAAATGGTTTAACTCAGGTGTCAATTTCGGTATTGCCCGTCTAGTTTCGGCCCTAAAGAAGGTCCTTTTTCAAGAGGAGGTCAAGCCACGTCGGTAGTTACGTTGGTACTGGGTACCTGGTGGCTTGACGCTCCACTTTTGTATTATTATTTATGTATGTATGTATGTATGTATGTATTTTATTCAGTACTTAATCAATCAACCGATTATAAAGCTAATTACCCAATTTAATCATTGTATCTATAATATGATATGCTTGTCAAAATATTTGTGCCTGTTAAAGTCACTATTTAAAATACTTGCTGATGTACGTTTATCTGTTTTCAGGTAAGACCATCACGACAGGGTAGTTTTGAAGTGGTATGTTTATATTCTAGTACTCGCACATAGATGTTACTCTTATTTGTAGACGTATACTTTCTACTATTATTTTGTAAAGGAGGTTGTAAGGAGCCCCACCAAGATATATAACGAGGGTCCCACGCAACCTTACCTGCTAGCGGTGTATCCGCTGAAGAAAAGGCAATGACGGTGGTCCCGTTACGGGTAGGACATCGCACCAACAAACGATAGCTAATCCTAGCAATCAAAATAAAAGTGAATCCAGGTAGGACTTGGAAATTAAAGTTGTTAAACTTTCGATATTTTCACTGATACTTATGGTATTTCAGTTCTCATTCGAGACGTATATTATTAGGTACGATGCGTGGCCCAATATATAGTGTTATATTTCCGATAAGTAATTCCTTCTGGGTAGTTGTTAAATTCCTACCTAATCAAATAAAAATAAATATCCATCACGCCTTATCCCCGAAGGGGTGGCAGAGGCATATTATATGCCCACTTTTCACCGTGTGGATTCCTGTCTCACGTAATAGGTGGTGAGCCCATTGCCGTGTTGAAATAGACAGACGCAGGTTGTGGCTACCTGCTGTTGAAATTTTTTAAGCCGCCTATAAGGCCTTCAACGAGGCTTAACGACCGCCATTTTACTGGCAACCGGGACCAACGGCTTAACGTGCCTTCCGAAGCACGGAAACGCTCGCAAATTTAAATGCCACAAAGTGGTCACCCATCCGACGACCAGCCATAGTGAAAGTTGCGTACCTCAGTGATCGTTTACCGAACACTGAGACCGCGGGGCCACGAGCGCTTCAATCTAATCAAACCTAATCAAATCAAATCAAAAAACCTAATCAAAGTGAGTACGCCAAACTCAAACCCATGACAATAATTTTGTAAATTCAATCAATAAAATATCGCGCGGTACGCAATTCTGAAACTACTACATAGGAACAATAAGCCACACAGAATGCGTTTCAATAGACGCTGATTGCCTACCTACTGTTATCGTCGAAATGCAGTTTTAAATGTATTGTTGAGTTCAATTTGATACACTCGAGACCAAAAATTATTAAATAACTGAACATGTTACGCGTTCAAAAACAATGTTGATTAAATCTACTTTCGATTCCAAATTTTTAAGGAACTATTGAATGTCTATGGTAAGTTGCTACTTAAATAACTTTATATAATACGATGAAGCTTACATTTTAATTGCTTTCAAATCAGTACATAATGCTAACTAGGCACCTCACTGGCGTAAGTGGTAATGAATGCGACTGCAGCGCTGAGGTCCCGGGTTCGATTCCTGGATCGGAATAAATATTTGTGTGATCTATAAATATTTGTTTCGAAGTTTGGGTGTTTCTTATGTACTAGTTGATGTCCGCAGCTTCGCCCGTGGTGAAGTTTTCCTATTCGAGATTTCGAACAGAACCCTAAACTTTTTGAAAATCCAATATAGTCTATGTTACTCGCGTAAAATATAGCTTTCTAGTTCGAGCGTGTTGTATTGCACTACCAAACATACACACTCACTCATATTGACCTAAATAAAAATGTGGCTTTCTAGTACTAGCGTGTTGTATTGCACTACCAAACATACACACTCACTCATATTGACCTAAATAAAAATGTGGCTTTCTAGTACTAGCGTGTTGTATTGCACTACCAAACATACACACTCACTCATATTGATCTAAATTAAAATGTGGCTTTCTAGTACGATCGTGTTGTATTGCACTACCAAACATACACACTCACTCATATTGACCTAAATAAAAATGTGGCTTTCTAGTACTAGCGTGTTGTATTGCACTACCAAACATACACACTCACTGATATTGACCTAAATAAAAATGTGGCTTTCTAGTACTAGCGTGTTGTATTGCACTACCAAACATACACACTCACTCATATTGACCTAAATAAAAATGTGGCTTTCTAGTACTAGCGTGTTGTATTGCACTACCAAACATACACACTCACTCATATTGACCTAAATAAAAATGTGGCTTTCTAGTACTAGCGTGTTGTATTGCACTACCAAACATACACACTCACTCATATTGACCTAAATAAAAATGTGGCTTTCTAGTACTAGCGTGTTGTATTGCACTACCAAACATACACACTCACTCATATTGATCTAAATAAAAATGTGGCTTTCTAGTACGATCGTGTTGTATTGCACTACCAAACATACACACTCACTCATATTGACCTAAATAAAAATGTGGCTTTCTAGTACTAGCGTGTTGTATTGCACTACCAAACATACACACTCACTCATATTGACCTAAATAAAAATGTGGCTTTCTAGTACGAGCGTGTTGTATTGCACTACCAAACATACACACTCACTCATATTGACCTAAATAAAAATGTGGCTTTCTAGTACGAGCGTGTTGTATTGCACTACCAAACATACACACTCACTCATATTGACCTAAATAAAAATGTGGCTTTCTAGTACTAGCGTGTTGTATTGCACTACCAAACATACACACTCACTCATATTGACCTAAATAAAAATGTGGCTTTCTAGTACTAGCGTGTTGTATTGCACTACCAAACACACACACTTACTCATATTGACCTAAATAAAAATGTGGCTTTCTAGTACTAGCGTATTGTATTGCACTACCAAACATACACACTTACTCATATTGACCTAAATAAAAATGTGGCTTTCTAGTACTAGCGTGTTGTATTGCACTACCAAACATACACACTCACTCATATTGACCTAAATAAAAATGTGGATTTCTAGTACTAGCGTGTTGTATTGCACTACCAAACATACACACTCACTCATATTGACCTAAATAAAAATGTGGCTTTCTAGTACTAGCGTGTTGTATTGCACTACCAAACATACACACTCACTCATATTGACCTAAATAAAAATGTGGCTTTCTAGTACTAGCGTGTTGTATTGCACTACCAAACATACACACTCACTCATATTGACCTAAATAAAAATGTGGCTTTCTAGTACTAGCGTGTTGTATTGCACTACCAAACACACACACTTACTCATATTGACCTAAATAAAAATGTGGCTTTCTAGTACTAGCGTATTGTATTGCACTACCAAACATACACACTCACTCATATTGACCTAAATAAAAATGTGGCTTTCTAGTACTAGCGTGTTGTATTGCACTACCAAACATACACACTCACTCATATTGACCTAAATAAAAATGTGGCTTTCTAGTACGAGCGTGTTGTATTGCACTACCAAACATACACACTCACTCATATTGACCTAAATAAAAATGTGGCTTTCTAGTACGAGCGTGTTGTATTGCACTACCAAACATACACACTCACTCATATTGACCTAAATAAAAATGTGGCTTTCTAGTACGAGCGTGTTGTATTGCACTACCAAACATACACACTCACTCATATTGACCTAAATAAAAATGTGGCTTTCTAGTACGAGCGTGTTGTATTGCGCTACCAAACATACACACTCACTCATATTGACCTAAATAAAAATGTGGCTTTCTAGTACTAGCGTGTTGTATTGCACTACCAAACATACACACTCACTCATATTGACCTAAATAAAAATGTGGCTTTCTAGTACGAGCGTGTTGTATTGCACTACCAAACATACACACTCACTCATATTGACCTAAATAAAAATGTGGCTTTCTAGTACGAGCGTGTTGTATTGCACTACCAAACATACACACTCACTCATATTGACCTAAATAAAAATGTGGCTTTCTAGTACTAGCGTGTTGTATTGCACTACCAAACATACACACTCACTCATATTGACCTAAATAAAAATGTGGCTTTCTAGTACGAGCGTGTTGTATTGCACTACCAAACATACACACTCACTCATATTGACCTAAATAAAAATGTGGCTTTCTAGTACGAGCGTGTTGTATTGCACTACCAAACATACACACTCACTCATATTGACCTAAATAAAAATGTGGCTTTCTAGTACTAGCGTGTTGTATTGCACTACCAAACATACACACTCACTCATATTGACCTAAATAAAAATGTGGCTTTCTAGTACGAGCGTGTTGTATTGCACTACCAAACATACACACTCACTCATATTGACCTAAATAAAAATGTGGCTTTCTAGTACGAGCGTGTTGTATTGCACTACCAAACATACACACTCACTCATATTGACCTAAATAAAAATGTGGCTTTCTAGTACGAGCGTGTTGTATTGCACTACCAAACATACACACTCACTCATATTGACCTAAATAAAAATGTGGCTTTCTAGTACGAGCGTGTTGTATTGCACTACCAAACATACACACTCACTCATATTGACCTAAATAAAAATGTGGCTTTCTAGTACGAGCGTGTTGTATTGCACTTCCAAACATACACACTCACTCATATTGACCTAAATAAAAATGTGGCTTTCTAGTACGAGCGTGTTGTATTGCACTACCAAACATACACACTCACTCATATTGACCTAAATAAAAATGTGGCTTTCTAGTACGAGCGTGTTGTATTGCACTACCAAACATACACACTCACTCATATTGACCTAAATAAAAATGTGGCTTTCTAGTACGAGCGTGTTGTATTGCACTACCAAACATACACACTCACTCATATTGACCTAAATAAAAATGTGGTTTTCTAGTACGAGCGTGTTGTATTGCACTACCAAACATACACACTCACACATATTGACCTAAATAAAAATGTGGCTTTCTAGTACGAGCGTGTTGTATTGCACTACCAAACATACACACTCACTCATATTGACCTAAATAAAAATGTGGCTTTCTAGTACGAGCGTGTTGTATTGCGCTACCAAACATACACACTCACTCATATTGACCTAAATAAAAATGTGGCTTTCTAGTACTAGCGTGTTGTATTGCACTACCAAACATACACACTCACTCATATTGACCTAAATAAAAATGTGGCTTTCTAGTACTAGCGTGTTGTATTGCACTACCAAACATACACACTCACTCATATTGACCTAAATAAAAATGTGGCTTTCTAGTACGAGCGTGTTGTATTGCGCTACCAAACATACACACTCACTCATATTGACCTAAATAAAAATGTGGCTTTCTAGTACTAGCGTGTTGTATTGCACTACCAAACATACACACTCACTCATATTGACCTAAATAAAAATGTGGCTTTCTAGTACGAGCGTGTTGTATTGCACTACCAAACATACACACTCACTCATACTGACCTAAATAAAAATGTGGCTTTCTAGTACTAGCGTGTTGTATTGCACTACCAAACATACACACTCACTCATATTGACCTAAATAAAAATGTGGCTTTCTAGTACGAGCGTGTTGTATTGCACTACCAAACATACACACTCACTCATATTGACCTAAATAAAAATGTGGCTTTCTAGTACTAGCGTGTTGTATTGCACTACCAAACACACACACTTACTCATATTGACCTAAATAAAAATGTGGCTTTCTAGTACGAGCGTGTTGTATTGCACTACCAAACATACACACTCACTCATATTGACCTAAATAAAAATGTGGCTTTCTAGTACGAGCGTGTTGTATTGCACTACCAAACATACACACTCACTCATATTGACCTAAATAAAAATGTGGCTTTCTAGTACTAGCGTGTTGTATTGCACTACCAAACATACACACTCACTCATATTGACCTAAATAAAAATGTGACTTTCTAGTACGAGCGTGTTGTATTGCACTACCAAACATACACACTCACTCATATTGACCTAAATAAAAATGTGGCTTTCTAGTACTAGCGTGTTGTATTGCACTACCAAACATACACACTCACTCATATTGACCTAAATAAAAATGTGGCTTTCTAGTACTAGCGTGTTGTATTGCACTACCAAACATACACACTCACTCATATTGACCTAAATAAAAATGTGGCTTTCTAGTACTAGCGTGTTGTATTGCACTACCAAACATACACACTCACTCATATTGACCTAAATAAAAATGTGGCTTTCTAGTACGAGCGTGTTGTATTGCACTACCAAACATACACACTCACTCATATTGACCTAAATAAAAATGTGGCTTTCTAGTACGAGCGTGTTGTATTGCACTACCAAACATACACACTCACTCATATTGACCTAAATAAAAATGTGGCTTTCTAGTACGAGCGTGTTGTATTGCACTACCAAACATACACACTCACTCATATTGACCTAAATAAAAATGTGGCTTTCTAGTACGAGCGTGTTGTATTGCACTACCAAACATACACACTCACTCATATTGACCTAAATAAAAATGTGGCTTTCTAGTACGAGCGTGTTGTATTGCACTACCAAACATACACACTCACTCATATTGACCTAAATAAAAATGTGGCTTTCTAGTACGAGCGTGTTGTATTGCACTACCAAACATACACACTCACTCATATTGACCTAAATAAAAATGTGGCTTTCTAGTACTAGCGTGTTGTATTGCACTACCAAACATACACACTCACTCATCTTGACCTAAATAAAAAAAAACATAAATACAGTGGGACATTTTTTACACAGCGCCTTCTATCGCAAAGTAACCTAACATAAGGTTGTGGTATTGTATCTAAATAACTGGTAGACATATTTATCTTCACGCTGTATCCCTGACGGGGTAGTCAGAGAGGACAGATTTATTCATTTCTAAATATATATATATCATACATAAGAAACTCCGAAACGCGGATCACACAAATATTTATTCCAACCCGGGAATCGAACCCGGGACCTCAGTCGCGGCAGTCGCATACACTACCACTGCGCCACCGAGGCAGTAATTGTGAGGATGTCTCTTCTCCCTTCTAGGACATGACATGAAGTCAAGACTGTTGAAAGTAACTGTAGGAAGGAAAAACGCAATAATGAGGTTATTTAATTACTCATGACAAAACAGAGTCATTAAGATTAATATTAATTGAATGTAACATCATTAAAATGTCGTTACTACAGATAGAATCTCATCCACGTAAGACAGAAGCCACATCAATTCGTATGCGTAAATTGTAAATCGCTTCGGTTGGTTGCGACAAACAGTTAACCTAGCTTTATACACCCTACGGTACCGCCCGCCACTTCGATATAAATGCTTTGGTGGCGTAGGACCAGCTCATACTTACAACTTGTAGTTGATCAACTATTTAGTTGTGTATCATATGACTATAGGACTATATTAAAGCGCGTATACTGTCTACTCGATAATTGTTCGACAAAACAGATAAAAAGCTGTATAGATCTACTTTGATTAAAAAGTTGGATAACTATCATAAAACGCTTAATTTGTATTGCATTGTATTGATGTGCACCATCGACTAAACAGTCGATCCGCGACAAAACAGTTTAGTCGATGCAAAAGTTGTATTTATGCGCTAGAAGTGGATGTGAATACAAATGCTGAGGTCTCGGGTTATAATCTCGAGTCGGAACAAATATTAGTGGGAGCAAGTTTGATTGAATACTTTAATAAAATTGTGATTCTTTGCATGTTCCTAGAAACATAATAAATTATACCTAGTTATATCGTTGGAATGAGCTTTTAATTATTTTATTTTTTGTTACTTTCAGATTTCTGCTTTTATCTTTTTAAATATACTGTTTGCGGGCTCTCCAATAAAATACTTGTTTAAACACTTTCACTTTTGTTTCGTCTTAAAATATACATCTTAATTTTATGCACTATACAATAATATCACTCTATTCCTATTTTTATGACAATATGCAATATGTAATGCTCACTCAACGGTTGCCGGAACAAGAAGGCCGAACCGTGCATTTTAACTTTATTAGCAAGTAGGGGCAAAATGTTGCCAGCCTAAGTTTGACGCTTCTACTTAATCAGATTAAATATTAACTAAATTATTACAACTTGATTACGTATATAATAAGTATAATTATACAGGCATATTTACTATATTTATTTAAGGATGCTAACAATACCAAATATAATTGATAGGGACTACGAAGTGCCCCTTACATTTGAACGACGCTGGCGATTTGCATAATCATATTTACCGACGTATTTGACCTATCTTCCATTTACTAAAGATTTCTGTTAAAGTTTTTGGATATTGTTGATAAGAGAAAATAGTTCACTTTATGAACCTCTTCTTGTTAGGTTTTCGTTTTATAGATTATGACTAAGTATACTCCAGTTAATATAAGACACTTCACACAGAAAAGTCATGAAGTGGTAGTAATTCACTTCCGACCACTCACGTCGGTGCGTTAGCGGCGGTCACAATGTGCTGCTAGAATTAGTATGTGCAACACGACCCCACAGCCTGCGATATAAGACTCTGTAATCACCGTTTCATCCTACTGTAGTACGCTGAACTCATATTGACACACTCGAATTTAAGAAAATAAAGCTTTCAAATCTACAACAACCTACCATGTCAGGGTCGGCAGCGCGAGTGCTGCACCTCTGGTGCTGCAAACGTCTATAGGCTACGGTGACCGCTTTCCATCAGGTGAGCCGCACGCTTGTCTGCCACCTCAGTGTTATAAAAAAAGTGTGGTATATCTAAAGAATTCAGGCATCTCATCAGTCACGTATTTTTCTGGAAGGGGTGGCAGTGGCATTTAATAAGCCTACAAGTCACCGTTGTGTTGGCGATCTGTTATTGAAATTTGCCAGCCGCCCACAAGGCTTTCAACTTGACTTTACGACTGCCATGTTATTGGCAACCAAGACCAACAGCTTAACATTGGCAACAAACACTCGTAGATGGAAATGTTACGAAGCGGTCACCCATCCAAGGACCAGTAATAGCAAAGTTGTTTAACGCAGTGATCGTTTGCATATCATGTTTGTACTAAAAGCAATCAGGGTTGACTGTGACCTGCATATTTTCCAGTACACTTGTGTGGCCTTTAAAAGTATAAACTAAGGCCTATTTAAAATAAGGCTATCACGGATAAACATTGTGATCCCAATTGTTTACGTGTCACATGTTTAGGATCATATGTTTATAAGTCGTACCTACCTAGGTAATGAATCCAGTGGACAAATTCCATCTATATCTATGTATCTAAGTAAAACAACAGCAAACAAGTTAAAAGTACATAATACTACGTGGACAATTTGCTTTGTACCATATAAAACGATAAATTCAATGAAAATAAGTGGGGCACCTGTAAAAAATTCCACTATTCTGTGAATAAAATAAAAATGACTTGGAACATCATTAACTCTGAATGCGGTAGATCTTTGGTGACTGAAAGGGATTTCCACTTAAAAGTAAATGGTTGCCATGTTACAAGGGACCTGGAAGTGGCGACGGAGTTTGAACATTTTTTCAAAAATGTACCTATATTGACAACAAAAACTCTCCAAGCGTCTTCCAGTTCCTCGTCTTTATATTTAAACAATAGAATACAGAGGGTCGATATTAATGGTACACGTTCTGTAGGATCCATGGTTACAATGGGTGTGTCGCAAGGCTCGATACTTGGGCCATTCTTGTTCCTCATTTATATTAATGATTTACCATTTTATGTAGGGGACAGGAATAGGATTGTTTTGTTTGCAGATGACACCTCATTAATTTTTAAAATTAAAAGACAATTAGATAACTATGACAATGTAAACAATGCAATTGCAAGAGTAGTTCATTGGTTCAGCTCAAATAATCTTTGCCTTAATGAAAATAAAACTAAATGTATAAAATTTACTCTACCAAATGTAAAACAAGTTGCGGCCAATGTTCAACTGAATGGACAAGTGTTAGAGTTTGTAGAATCAACTGTGTTCCTAGGTATAACTATTGATGCCAATTTGCAGTGGGGCCCACACATAGAAAAGACAGCCTCTAGATTAAGTTCGGCTGCATACGCTGTAAAAAAGATCAGGACTCTAACAGATGTGGATACGGCTAGAATGGTTTACTTCAGCTATTTTCATAGTATTATGTCTTACGGTATTCTCCTTTGGGGGAGTGCTGCACATTTAAATATTATTTTTGTTCTACAAAAGCGGGCTGTACGAGCTATTTATAATTTGGGCCCCAGAGTTTCTCTCCGAGAAATATTCAAAGAAGTAAATATTCTATTAACCGTACCATCACAATACATTTTTGCCAATCTTATGTATGTCCAGAAAAATCTATCACAGTTTTCTAAACTCTGTGATAAACATAATATAAACACTAGAAAGAAAAATAATCTTTCAGGGTAACTGTATACGTTTTTACAACAAACTTCCCTGTGACCTGAGAAATTTACCATTAAATAAATTTAAAAAGTATATTAAAAGAAAGCTTTGTGAAAAAGGTTATTACTCTATAACAGACTATTTACAGGACAGGGAAGTTAATTAAAAACAAGCTTTGTGACAAAGGTTTTTACTCGGTTAAAGACTATTTGCAGGACAGGGACGCCTGGAAATGATCTGCTGGCAAAGTGAAATAATATTAAATTGTAAATAGGCCATCAAAAAAAAAGCCTTCCTAAGTTTCTTGCCGGTTCTTCTCAGGTGGGCCGCTTTCCGAACCGGTGGCCGCTTTAAATATTTTAAAAAGTGTATGACATTTTGTAAGCGCTGTTAAAATGGTCTATGCAAAATAAAGATAATTTTACTTTTACTTTTTTAATACGAGCGCCATCTCTCCTTTAACGCGAGGACTTCGCTTAACAGGTTGCCCTCAGGGTCTTTTACACAGCGACACTTGGATATTCCTGTGCCGCTTTGACTCTGGAGCGCGCCAGCTTATAGATGAGCTTCTGCCCCTAAGACGATTCCAGCTTATCATACAGAGGTTGTAAGTGGACTCGTCTGGCTCTGGCTACAGCTCTCTTTGTAGCGCGCTTGGCAGCCCTGTACGCGTCACGGTCTTCGCGAGATCCGGTCGCTTGCCACTTTTTAAAGAGTCTTTCTCCCTAGTCTTCCTCTGGACTGCGTCGTTCCACCACCAAGTTTCCTTGTCACATTTGCGTCCACCCTTAGACTCACCGAGCACCACCTTCGCCGCTCTAAGGATGGCCGCCTGAACTTTGTCCCAGTAATCTTGAACTAGTTCGCCTTCAGTGTTGGTGCACTTGTCACCGACAGCTGAGACGAACTCCTGGGACCTAGTTTCATCAAGCAACCACCATCTGATGCGGCGCTGGCACCGCTCGATACGTGTGCCTTTGGGCTTTACGCAGAGGTCCATGACAAGTAGACGATGTTGTGCAGTAAGACGCTCTCCGGGTATGACCTTGCAGTTGGGTACCTTGCCGATGCTGTGTCGCCTAGTGAGTAGGAAATCGATCTGAGTCGTACGCCTCCCGCTCTTGTAGGTAATGAGATGTTCGGATTTCTTTTTGAAATACGTGTTCACAATGGCCAGATCGGCAGCCGCACACGTTCTGAAGATAGTTTCTCCTTCTGCGTTGCGGGTGCAATATCCAAAACCACCATGAATTCGCTCAAACTCCTCACACCTCTCACCCACATGACCAAATAGGTCGCCGCCCAAAACGATTCCCTGTGACAACGGAATGCTCCGAAGCACTCCCTCGAGTTGGCCCCAAAACGACATCTTATCGGCGTCGCTACAACCGGCCTGTGGCGCGTAGGCACTTATCAGGTGGGTAATAATCCCATCGATAAGCACCCTCACGATCATAAGCCGGTCGCTACAGCTTTTTAGCTACAAGATGCCGCTCTGCAGCCCCTCGGACAGCACCACGGCCACCCCATTCTCCCTACCAGGCGCACCTGTGTAATACAGCTTGCAGCCTTTCTGCAGAGGCCGGGCTCTGTTGCCCTTCGACCGAGACTTCTGCAGGAACGCCACGTCCACCCTCCGCCTGGAGAGTACTTCGGCCAACGCTACCGCTCTCCCAGTCAGCGTGCCAGTGTTCCACGATGCGAAGCGGATACGGGTATGTGCTAACTTCTTTAGCCGTGCTGGCCCGACACACGGCAGCCCTAGCCCACTTGCCACAGGAGCCGGGCGGGGCTTCCGCGCGCCGTTTTGCGGCGAGGCCTTATCCCTAGCAACTTTACTTATGTTACTTATGTGTTGTTTCGGCGGGTGGCTTTTATGGGAGCGACGCCCTCAGACCTCCCAACCTCAGAGAGGAAAGCCAGCGCCAGAGCCTCGTCCGTTAATCAGCAGGTGCACGCACTAGCACGGGAGGTTGGCTTGGGCCCCGAAGTTCTTGGTGGGGCCCTTTACACCTATCGCCTTACGAATTCGTCTTATGTGCTAGACACTAATTAGCACGACCAATTAAAGTCTTGATAGTCTGGGACTATACATACATAAATATTGACACGCCTTTATCCCCGACAGGGTAGGTAGAGATATACTATATGCACACATTTCACCGTATGTATTTATGTCCCACGTAACAGGTGGTGAGCCAACGGCTTAACATGCCTTCCGAAGCAAGGAACGCTCCCAAATGTAAATGCTACAAAGTGGTCACCCATACAAAGCCCGGCAATAGCGAAAGTTGCTTAACACAGTGATCGTTTACAGAACACTTAGTCCGCGGGCCACGAGCGCTTTATCTTTTAGTTGGGGATGTGATATTAGTCTTTTTCAATTTTGTATTATATAAATCAGAAAAGATGGTGCGTGATCAATTTCTATCGCTGCGTCAAAGCGCTCCTCCAACACAATCATAGTCGTATTCACGTTCCTGCTACAACGGTAGCGCTCAATGTTCCGTATTTCGATACAAGTACGAACATACAAATTGAGACATTAAACTCATATTGGATTTCGAACAGATAGAGCTTAAAAGTGGTACTTTTGAGGAGGGCAGTTTTGACATTAGTCGACGTGAGACGTGTTTTTGTTGCTACGTAATGATTAATTCAAAAAGTAGTGAAAAAGTTGATATTTGTTGTTGGAAATAGCTGTTCATTGCAAATTACAGTTATTGTACATATTCTGTAGCTGTACTTTTTTATCTTCGACTCGTAAATACATTGACTTTGAGCAAATAATACAACAGTGAGTGACATAATAGGGTTTTTTTTTTTTAACGTGTGGAAATCCCCTCGGATGTCATGCCGGACTCGAACCGGCTAAAACCACACAGTCCCCGCCTAACTGTCTATTGCCGGACGCCCCGGGTAACTCCTCGGAAAGATGTCCCAGAGCTCCCGGCAGACTTTGGCTACCAACGCGGCCTCACCTGGGGTTCGGGTGTTATCCCGCTTCTTGGGGGGTTGGCGCGGGTACTATCCCGCTTCTTGGGGCATGAGGCGTGCGTGACATTTTCATGTCATGCCTACGTCTTGGGCCTGCTTCTGTAGACATAATAGGGTAAAAAGTTACATCTTCTAATTCAAGTTTACCCACAAAGAAAGAATACTTATATATGATTGAGGCCTACTCGTCGCAGTGCTTAAGTTCCAACGTTATTATATACGTGTAAATTTGACTGAGTTGTGGCATGCGTACTTGTACTAGTCAGATGAGCATCCGACTTGCAATCAGAGGTACCTGAGATCGATCCCGAGTGACTGATTTTTCTTTTTGCTTTTTATTTTTGTCAAGTATTAATTTTTTACATTTTATTAATATGGCGAAGTGCTTTGCTTGCGGTAAATTTTTATCATCGGCAGACTGTGAGCATTTTATCATCGGCAGTGTGAAATGCAAGGGTGTATTTCATCGTTCTTGCGCTAAAGTATCTGCGTCTGCATCCCCTTTGTCTTGGCAATGCTCTGGATGTAAAATAAAGCTAACTTGCGAGGATGATTTCCATTCCCCGGATAAAATTTTGACACCAAATGTGAGTACAGAGGGTGTACAGGAAGCCATGGTAAATGAAATTAGGGGTCTTCGTCGTGAGTTTCTTGCCCTTAGGACTGAGGTTCGTGAATTCCGGGAGGAGATATCATCTTTACGAGAGTCCTTGAATACCTACAATGATCGGATGAATGCGCTGGAGGAACGTATAGTCTCGGTGGAGAAAGAGTCACATATTGTTGGGTCCTCTCGCTTGAGTGAACTGGGGGCGACGATTGATGGGTTGAAGCAAAAACTTGATGAACGCGAGCAGGAGTCTATGTTAAATGATATACAGATATCGGGAGTCCCAGAAACGCGTGGCGAGAATACTATGCAAATATTTCATATAATTACCACCAAGATAGGAGTAAAAATCGACGATCATGATTTAGTTGACGCCAAACGAATGGGTAGTGTTATGCGTGACCGAATTGAAGGGGACACAACATCTCGTGCTCGTGTCATTGCGATCCGACTGGCCAGACGGGAGACACGTGACGCTGTACTGAGTGCAGCGCGGGTCCGCCGCAGTCTCACTTCTGCGGACGCTGACGTGGGCGGTCCGGCGAGTCGTATTTATATAAATGAGCGCCTTACCCAGTACAACAAACAATTATTTTACAAGGTCCGACAGGCTGCCCTGCGATTAGAATGGAAATATACATGGACCAGAGATGGGCGTATATTCGCCCGTCAGGGAGAGGGAAAGCCTGTACAGGTCCGAAAGGGGGACTCCGATGTTAAACGGGTTTTTGGTATCGAATAGGTTAGGGATAAATAGTTTTAGAATAGACTTTAATAACTGTGTGGCTGATAAAATGTTTAGTAACTTTTTTCTGCATTATAATGTTTTTATTTTTGCAGGCAGTTTGGGTTTTTGGTATTGAATATGTTAGTGTTAAATAGTGTTTTAATATATTTTAATTACTTTTTTCTACATTTTTATGTTTTTATTTTCATAAGAAATATAGTATATAAGTATTGGCAGTTTGCCACAAATGAACATTGTTTTTTTTATGTTTTCTTTAGTGTATTACACACTGATGGCAAATGAAGCATTGAAAGCCAGGATTATGTATAGTTTGATTTCTTTTAGTACAGGATTTTGTAACACAGGCACGCAATATATATTGTATGTGTCACTAATAATTTTATGCGCAGATGTAGCCCACTGTGACTCGTTTCGATGTAATTTAAGTACCTTGTTTTATCCAATCTACAGTCGCGTGCGATGCACTTATATATTTGTATTTGAAACCCCATGCGACATAGGAATAACACAACAGTATCAAGATATACTATCTTGTCGGTGTATAAATATACATGTATATAATTATAAATATAAATACAAATATATATGTGGACTTTTATTATTGTACGTTTGTTTACGGTTATCTATACCCTATATGTTTTATAAAATACCTAGTAATATTGCAGTAACTTTTGAGACCATAAAACAATTGAAAGTCTATTATACAGTTTTGGGGAAGTTTCGGCGAATTTTTGGTTTGCGGTGGAATGTGTGAGGTTTACTTCAAATATGGGTATATTAAGTATCTCAATGAAAATTAAATTTCTAAAATTTGAACTATTTAATGCGGGCTCATTAGGCACTAAGCATGATGAGTTCATAGCAGTTACGGACAAGCACAAAATTGATATCATATGTATTAATGAGACGTGGATAAAGGATTACCAAGAATGGAAGGCACCACGGCTACCTGGTTACCGTTTACTAAACAGTCCTCGACCATTGTCAGTTAAGCGGGGATGTGGTGGTGGAACTGGCTTTTATATCAAGAGAGAAATAAATTCACGGAGACATTCTCATCCCATTGACGGTACCCATGGGACAGTCGAGCAAATGTGGATTAAGACGAGGGTAAGCGGCCGCCTATTAGCTATAGGAACTGCTTATCGGCCCCCATGGCAGAACGTCGACTTGTTTCTTGATGCACTGACTTTTGCATTAAATACCCTATCGCATTGTGATGGTATAGTATTGATGGGGGATTTCAACATTAATATGTTGATTAATGATGACTCTAAGACACTTAAATTTCAGACGTTCTTGAATTGTTTTAATTTAAAGCAATATGTTACTACTCCAACACATTACACCGCAAACGAGGCCACCCTTATTGATGTGGCCTGCACTGATTTAAAATTTCGATCAGCTATAGCCGAGTATATACCTGACTTAGGAGCACGTGCAATTTAAGTATGTGACTTAAATATTAAAAAGGAGAAGTCTAAATCCCATATGGTTTCTTTTCGACCACTTAAGAGCATTTGTAGGGAGTCGTTTGAAGCGGACCTTTCACGTATTGACTAGCAAAGTATTGCAAGGCTAAAGTGCGTCAACAATATGGTAGGCCGTTTTAGTGTTGAAATTATTGCCTTATTAGATAGACATGCTCCGAAGGTACATAATTGTTTAATGACACGTCACTCTCCTCCTTGAACCACTGAAAATATCAAGTTGATGATGAGTTTGAGAAATCAGGCACATAAAGCTTACTTAAAACAAAAAATCCAAAGTAAGTTACAATACTACGGAGAACTAAAATCACTTGTGCAAAGGTCATTATTTTTGGAAAAAACTGCATATTTCAGGGAAAGCATCACCAAAAATATACATGACCCGAAGAGGCTTTGGAAAAATTTAAAATCTACTATTCTGCCGCAGAAAGGGCATGCTGAACTTCCTCCGCATTTCAGTAACGCAGATGAGATATGTGATCATTTCATGAATGTACCCGGTAGCGACAGCCCCAATATCTCTATCCTTACCTACTATGAGCACTTTCGTTTTGGTGATGCAACGTTCTCTTTGCATTCAATATCTTGGACCTCAACATTAAAAATACTTCATAGTGTCAAGTCGAACGCCGAGGGTTATCATAAAATAAACTTGGATATGCTACTCTTGACTATGCCGTCGGCTATTGAGACGCTAACAGCTATGGTTAACACTAGTATTGAATCGTCTACTTACCCAGATTTATGGAAAACAGCTGTTATACGCCCATTGCCTAAGACGAGTTCACCGACTGAGGCTAGGGATTTAAGACCGATAAGTTTACTGCCCGTTATATCCAAGGTTGCTGAAAAAGCAGATTGCTCGCAGTTGGTACAGTTTTTAGAGGAAAATAACATATTGCCAGTAAATCAGTCTGGTTTTAGAAAAGTGCATAGTACTACTACTGCGTTGGCAGCGGTAACTGATGACATATTATCTGCTCAAGACTCTGGCATGTGTACGCTGTTGGTTTTGTTGGACTATTCTTGTGCCTTTGACACTATAAGTATCCCGATACTGTTGTCAAAAATGTCATTTTATGGATTCGACACAAAAACAGTTAAATGGTTCGATAGTTACCTAAGCGGTCGATCTCATTTTGTTGAAATAAATGGGAAAAGCAGGAATGTGGTGTCGTCATCAGTACGGTCGGTGACGAGGGGAGTACCCCAGGGTTCCATTTTGGGACCAATCCTATTTATATTATATTGCGCCGATATAATTAAGAACATTGTTTATTGCAAGCATCACATTTATGCGGACGACACTCAAATGTATGTGTCTTTTAAGCCGGAAGACTACGATGTGGCTATTCACAAAATTTGTAGTGATTTGGACAGAGTGGTGGAATGGTCTAAACGGAACGCCCTTGCTCTGAATCCGCTCAAGACCAAATATATGGTTTTCGGTACTAAAAGTCAAATAAACGCAATCCCCTTAAATGGTAGTCCGGTTAAATTGATGGGGCAGCCAATTCAACGAGTTTATGAGGCGCGTAATCTGGGGCTTATTATGGACCATGACCTACGGTTTGAGAAACATATTTCAGAAGTCGTGTGCAATTGCTTCTATAGGCTTAGGGTGTTATATCGAGCACGGCCCTTCATAAGTGAGGATATGCGAATACTTTTGGTTGAAAGTATAATTTTGTCCAGACTAAATTATGCAGATGCAGTGTACGGTCCACGGCTCTTATCTCGAACGAAGCGTCTAGTTCAGAGACTACAAAATGCATGCGCTAGGTTTTGTTTTACGATGCCTAAAAGGTCTCATGTGACACCTTTTCTTAATCGACGTAGCATACTCAAGATGAAAGCGCGCAGAAAATTACATATGGCAAGCCTTTTATTTGGAATTATTCAATCGAAGAAACCGCACTATCTCTTTACTAAACTGAGGTGGACATCTGGCCGAAGAAATTGTTCCCAGTTGTTATCGATCCCTCATCATAGGACTGCTGCGTTTAGAGGAAGTTTCTGTTACTCTGCATCTAAGTGTTGGAATAACATCCCACCTCCAATAAAAAATAGTGGTAGTGTTTTCACTTTTAAAAGAAAATAAAAAATATTTTTATTACTGCATCAAAAGGAATTTGAAAACATTAGAGTAACCTTGTGTGCTATATAGAGGGAAAAATGTTCCAACAGATTTATTTAGATAGTGCCTTTATAGTATTCTCTTCCAACCTCTTATGTATGTATTTTATGTTAAATCCTATATCTGTTTTATTTATATCTTTAATATGAATCTAATTAGAATTATAGAAATGTGATGATTTTGCACTATTTTTTGGTTATTAAAATTAAAATTATTAAAATTTAAGTTAACATATGCCACAACTCCGGGCGGCAGCTGAAAACCAGCGCCTAGTGTGTACTTGTGCACACTAAGCAAATGCTGAGCTGTGGCCCTATTGATACGTTAATATCTAAAATAGATGTAGTAAATTATTTGTAACTTCATGATGGTAATCTGTATCAATTAAACGTTTCTTTCTTTCTTTCTTACTACAAAGATTTTTCAAATGTAGTTGCTGGGATAATAAGGCTTGATTTTTACAATGGGTGTTATTTTTGACAGAAAGTCATACATACATACACCACTTCAGGCATAAACACAGATTTATTATTGTGCTGAAAAATTTGACGTTAAATCCTGCTCTCTAACTCACGGTAGGAAATGGGAAGTTAGTACTACTAAGCCCAGATAATACTGCTTATTAAGTAAAGCCCACATAATACTGCCCTACCAGATCTAGAAATCCATTCACTTGCATAGGAAAAATCTCATGACAACCAGACAAACTGCAAACGTTTACCCAATGACTTCGGACTGGCACCTGCTGTTCGACCTGTTCAACTGTGCTATACGAGTACCAAGTATCTTAAATATTAGGTATAGGATTAGTTATTCATTACATTGTAAATTTGTACACGGTCATGAATTCTGATATTGTTTAATTTGTTTAGATACGGTTTGGGTAGTTCCCTGGCTAGAACATTGCCCTGGTTAGGCAAAGGTCACGGGTTCAAACCCGTCTCCAATCAAATTGTCTTTTTTTCACTTTATATAAAAAATATGGGAAATTTAATTTAATAATTGCTTTAAAAAATTGTATTCATATGTATTACATGTACGCATTGTTTTAAATTAAAATTTACCATAATTTGAGTAGTGTTGACCTTAGTAGAAGAACGGCGTTTCTCCTAAGCATGACACAACATAGGCTTGGGCCTATTTTTGTCTTATTATGAAACAACCGTGTTATGCACAAAATCTATAATAATTATGATCTAATACTATAATTGCCGTACATTATTGGACCGCAGAGAGCTAATGACAGTCTCCGGTGAACCCATCTGCTGTGTGCTGGCCCCCAGCCAAACCCAATTCGCGAATTTCAGATACGGCGTTCCCTGATCGTGTTTGTAATGCATTTCGTTCGCGACACGGATGTTCGTTGAACTAGTTTCTAATTTTATCGATCAGTGCTCCTCCAACTTCTTTAAATATCCCCGACATTTCAAATCTATTTAATTCTTACTAAATTGATTTGAAATGTCGAGGAAGTAAGAATTCCTTCCTTAGGTAGATAATGACCTTACTACGATCATCAATCGCCAGAACTAACTGATTTAACATTTAAGTTTATGAAACCTTAACAACCTAAACCGTAAATTTAATTTTACTTTAAAATAAAGTATTTAAATCATTATTTCAAGAAAAGTTATTCCACAGACTTATAGTCACTATGACATCTTCCCATTTTTAAGTTTAAATCTATTCAAAATTTATTCTGTCAAACACGCTTGAACTTTTAAAATTTTTTCAATATTATTTTTACATATTCCTACGTTCTAGATAAAAATCTGTATTACCTAACTTAAAAGGAATAAAAAAATACTGCTTTGATAAGGCGCGACCTCCGTAGAGCAGTCGAGCAGAAATAAAAGACCCAGAAGGTTTACGCAAAATTGATCAGTATTTTTATTATTTAAATATGTTTAGTTCATGAAGAAAGTTAATTAAGAAAAAATATCTACAAAATTCATATACAGTTTGTACATTTAAAGAAATTGTTACCAAAAAAGAAAATTTGTCTGAATGTTTGTTGTCGTTGACGGCTGAATCTATGTTTTTAATTATGTAAAGTTTTATGCAGGGAAATATCATCACTTGAGAGATATTTGTGGTTGGTACACTCTTTGTATTTTAAGTAGATATATGTGCAATTAAAGGTAACTGAAAAAGAAACACAGTGAGCTATGCATGCAGAGACGCTCCGAGTAGTTTGGTTGGGAGCGATAGTGAAGCGGATCTCACGGGTGCCTCGGCGCAACCCTACGTCCACCGGATACCCCAACAACAAAAAGCGCGCAGCACGCGGGCGGCGAGAGCGAATGCGCGCAGTGTGCGTAAAGAGTGCTCGGCGAACGGTTCGCACCTCTGAAAAAGGCTGTCTAAATACAGCTGAAACCGGTCGGTCTATTACTGGTCGTAAAAACGTGAGTAATCCCGTTTACTTATTTATAATGTGTAATAATAACGTTAGTTTTCTAGGGATGATGATTGTTAAAGAAGTGCGATAACACCTGAACCCTTAGGTGAGACTCCTGAAATATACTTCCGAGGAGCTTAGGGACCTTAGGGACTGGGACGGTATGGTTTTAGTCTGGCATGACAACCCTGAATCTTATCATATATAAAAATGAACATCTCATAAGCCAAAGTTACAAGTACAAATTGTTATATTCATTACACACATTTGTTACATTCGTTAGTAACATTTGGCAGCGATTAATTTGTAACATGTTTTTCAGATTTTCAACTGATATTAAAAGGTCAGCAATAAGGCACGTTAAATAATTGGCGTCAGTTTCGTTTACCACGCGATCAATTCTGCGTGTCTGCTGACGTACCATAGATAATTGGCGTCCTTGCTAATATGGTTTTGCGTTTTAGTGAATAGTCTTTATTATATATAGCGGAGATTGCAATACACTGATGAGTCCGCAATGACTCAATTTCATAATCTGTGAAGTGAAGGGAGAACAGTAAGGTAGCAGTCCCTGTACCCCGAAGTAAGACCTTGAAATATAACAGTGACTTATGCCTGGATGATGATAAAAGTGTAACTGACTGTAATATCAGAAGTACTCTCTGAAATAAATTACGACTCCTGCTATCTTTGAATATTTTTGACAAATTCAGTTCTTATATAGTTCGTTTTTGTGATTGTGTTATAAAACTTATATGGTATAAAAATTTAAGTGCAGGTTTTGGGTATGTCATGCTCGCCTAAGTGTACTGGCAGTGGTGGTGTATGTATCGGGTCGCCTTATTCCCTATAATCCGGTTGAGTAGGGCGATGGCTGATACTGTTTGGGCGATGACTGGTTGGGACTGGTCAGCCCATGGCTGTTAGCAATTATTACAAATAATATTATTTAAATTTAAGGCAAACTAAGTTTAGTCGACTGTTCCCACATAAATCCAAAAGAACAATTTAAGTGTAATTTTAACGTGTAGGCAATACCTACATTTTAAAAGAGCATCCATTGACTTTGTTGCTAGATTCTTCTATTTAAAGTGTAGGCTGCCCTTAGAACTGGCAACTAGAATAGCTCTAATTTTGATATGATTTTAAACACAACATTATTTTTTCTTTTTTTTTATAAATTCATTACTATATAATTGGTCAAACATCATGTAAATCAAAGTAATGTAATTACTGGCGGTTACAAAAGAGCCATGAGTTTTATTGCCAGGTTCTTCCTCAGGCTTTACCTATTGCTTTGCGTAGAAGCAATAATCTTGACGTTCATAAGTGTTACTTTGTGACCTACATGAAAAAATATTTTTATTAATTAATTTATTCTAAAATGCAGTACAGCATCGCTCAGCCACTTACCCAACAGTACAGGTTTATATCATACTGACTTTGAATCAGTTTGAAACATCGAATAATTAGTAGAACTTAATGTATGGATGTTTACTGAGCATAATCCTGTGTATATAATGTCAGTGGAATCCTTAACGAGTTTTATAACTGTGTCTACTTGTTAGAGCTCCACGTGCGTGTGTAATTATAATAACAAATTGCTCAATACCAAATGTTTTCAAGGTCTGTTCACGGTGTCGGTATTAGTGAAAGCTCACAGCTGTATCTACCAATGAATAATTAATTTGTTGAAAAACTTGCTCCGAGTTCCTTCCAAGACAACATTGTCTATTATTATATGTTCATTTCAGATCTGAAACAAAAAATAGTTGTGTTTTGGTTCCAATTGAATACAAATAGTATAAAGCCTGAAACAAAGAACTTCTACGCAATCGTGTTGCGGAACCTCTTACTTAGCTTGAAAGTTTTCTCTCTGTACCGTGTCGCTACTGAGAAAACTTCTACGTCGCTGACATTTTATTTGTATTTATTAAGTTAATATATTAAAATCTGGTCTTATTTATTAATCGAGGTTCAAACTTATTTTTTGATATTACCATTTATCCATGAAGAACCATTGTTCTTCACCCAGTGTCAGTAGTGTTACAGCGTATTCCCGAGAATCTGCTTTTTTTGCCACTGAGAGACCCTTTAAAAATTTCTAAGAACCATTTTGAAGAACCCCATACATTGTTCGGAGACTTTAATTTGTCTTTTGACATGCGATGATTCCTGTACGTTTTTGAGCCATCTGCTCACGTGGTAGCAATGTGTACAATTAAACATCCTACATGTAGATACTACGATCAAAATAAAGGCGTGACTTTGTGTATGTATGTTTAAATGAGAAAAACATATTATTGCGTATTTAAAACAAATTTTAATGCACATGAAGCCTTTCCGTATGAGTAGGTACGTACTTCTGCGGCTTTAGATGCAACCGGAACGAACCTAACTTTAATGATGAAACAACAACAGCTAGCGGTACGGAGAGCAATATTAGTGTAGCCAAGCGAACGATCTCAATAATCGAGTCCTTGGCAATGTGATAACAATAATGGCGCTGGTTATTTACTATTCTTCAAAGCAATTCTGCGGAGCGGGGCGTCCCACGCTACCTTTGACTAGCTTCCAAGATGGCGTCCTAATCTACAATTCTCCATTTCATATTAATCTAATACACCAATCTAAAAATATTTCAGTATTTGTAAAAAGAAATTAATAATTCACAATGTTTCATCAAAGTAAGAAAAAATATATAATTTACGTATCTAGCAATTTTCTACCGGCTTTGTATGTACAGCTTGTGTTTACTTGTTTTATACCATTGATATATATTTTGGAGATATAAAAAATCATGTTAAAAATGTAGGTAAAAGTCCTCAGTTTATGTGCCCATCACCATCCGATTTATGTGGCATGTATCCGAACAGAGTCGTGCAATGTGGACTTCGCGCGAGAGTACCTGCATCAAGAACTTTCGCTTATAGGTAACTAACACGCCAACAGAATCACACGAATACCTATACTTTGTTATTAAAAATATTGTGGAACACTTTTCACACAGCGCCATCTAGCCCCAGTAAGCTAATATAAGCTTGTGGTATGGAATCTAGATAACCGATAAACAAACTTACATATTACTAAATATATACATATTATACACTCATACTCCTAAACACACATTTGTGAATCACACAAATGTGTGTTCCGACCGGGACCTCAAGCGTGGTAGTCGCATAAACTACCACTGCGCTACCGAGGCAGTCAATTCAAAGTCAAAAACATTATTCGCCCAAAAGGCGCACCACTGCTAGCAGATGTGATCGTTTGGGCTTTGGACATCATGGATGGGCCCTTCACACCACTCCTAATGTAAACAGTATCTGTTAATTTTGTGTCCCAGTGAATACCTACCAAAAAGTTTCCAGTACCTACTTCAATGGTATATGAACTTAGAATTCAGCGAGCGCACAAATTGTAACGATTTAATATCAATATTTTTTCAATAACATTCTTTTTGCAGTAGCGTGCAGGCCGTGCGTGTAAGACTGACAAATTTCTCACAAACGAAGCTCGCAAAATCTTCAGAAATTTAAATGGATTGCCTGAATGGTGACTAGTAGGTACCTCTCGACTTGCCCTTGATAGTTCCGATCAACTGAGGGCTCATTTGGTTTATAACATTAGTACAAACCACAAAATAATTGAAGCGCTCGTGGCCCCGCGGTCTCAGTGTTCTGTAAACGATCACTGAGTTACGCAACTTTCACTATGGCTGGTACTCAGATGGGTGACCACTTTGTGGCATTTACATTTGCGAGCGTTTCCGTGCTTCGGAAGGCACGTTAAGCCGTTGGTCCCGGTTGCCAGTAAAATGGCAGTCGTTAAGCCTGGTTGAAGGCCTTATGGGCGGCTTAAAAATTTCAACAGCAGGTAGCCACAACCTGCGTCTGTCTATTTCAACACGGCAATGGGCTCACCACCTATTACGTGGGACAGGACTCCACACGGTGAAAAGTGGGCATATAATATGCCTCTGCCACCCCTTCGGGGATAAGGCGTGATGGATATTTATTTATTTAAAATAATTGAGTCACAAATTAAAAATAGCAAAAATAAATTCTGTGTGTTTTCTCTTTAGATCGCC
The DNA here is from genome assembly GCA_948477245.1 of Thumatha senex. Taxonomy (NCBI): domain Eukaryota; kingdom Metazoa; phylum Arthropoda; class Insecta; order Lepidoptera; family Erebidae; genus Thumatha; species Thumatha senex. The sequence continues at coordinate 433,073 of OX419725.1, forward strand.
TTTTGCACAATTATTTTGGAAATATTCGCCACGTGTCTTTTGGATAAATTTATTTATGTGGATGATATTTGTTTAAGCTTTCCGTGCTTCGGAAGGCACGATAAGCCGTTGGTTCCGGTTGTAAAATGCCAGTCATTAAGCCGGCTTGAAAAATTTCAACAGCAGGTAGCCACAGCCTGCCCCTGTCCATTTCAACACGGCAATGGACCTTCACCTGTTACGTGGGACAAAAATGCATACAGTGAAATGTGGGCGTATAGTATGCCTCTGCCTACCCCTTCGGGGATAAAGGCGTAACAATATGTATGTATTTATATTTGATTAAGAAGAAACGTAGTAAAAGCCAGTGAAGTTCGTGGTTGAATTAATTATTTGTCCAACCTGTTTCAACAAAATATAAAATAGAACGCATATAGTTTTGTCCGCAGTGTTCCAAGTTCGCCTGGGAACCTCGTAACATTGAACCCGAGATTTCGTGCTGAAATCTAAGGAAACAATACCACTTTGCCACTGAGGCGGGTTCAGGTCTCTGCCTGTTATGAAATGAGTCTCGGTTCCGGGCGAACCTAGGTACCTACAGTGGGAAGTTCATTAATTATGCAATTTGTTGTAAAAAGTTCTTTAATTAACGTTTTTCACAAATAGTCATATTAAGTGTCTAAGTCAACATACCATTATTGCCATGATCGCGCTTAATTGTATAACTGTAAATAGAAATTATTGTTTGGTGATAATTTCATTTTGAAAAGATGATCTTATCTCTTCGGTATTTTAGAAAATTAATTAATTTATGCTCCGGCAGCCGACAGTCTGGCCTCCATCTGAGCTTAGTAATGAGATTTAGTAATATAAGAGATGACGCATCAAAGGATGTGCTCGCTGAAAGTGCCTTAAAGATAACATTAAAGCCGAGAAGGCTGATTGCAGATACATAAAAAAGGGGCTCCGGGAGGGTGAAAAAGTTTTCCCATACCCGTGTCCTCAGGAACTTGTTCTCGGGATGAAAAATAAGCCTATGAGTAAATCCAGGGCTTAGGGCTTCAGTCGAATTGTTCCAAGGGACGTGATTGGTTAACAAACATCTTAATATCCTGACAAACTTTCACATTCATTAGTTGAACCATTCGGCTTTTCAAAATAGGCTTACATAAAAAAAATTAAATGACCATTCTAAAACTCCGCCTACTTCTTAAAGCTTGAGATAGATAATTATGTAATTATAATATCAAAACATTTTCAAAGCTAACAACTGTTCACGGTTCCACAGACAAGCGAGGCTTGTAACAATAGCTGTATCCACAAGTGAATAATTAATGTGTTCTAAAACTTACAACTTGTTCCGAATTCCTTCTGAGACAATATTGTCTGTTATTTTTATGTTAACAAATAAAAAGTAATCACTTTGAATTTAGATAACAAATACATAATAAAAAATCCAAAATCAAAGAATAACAACATTTGAGTCAGTACTGGAAGGTTATGCAATGATCGTGTTGCATAACTCTCGAGATCACAGCTGGGCGGTGGCGCAGAAAAGAAAAGTTGTTACGTCGTCGCGGATATACGAGTACGATTGAATTCAATCATCGCACAGCTCACTTATGATATCACATTTGAGATCAGCGCTTGTTTATGGTGAGATTCGAAAGGGTACGTTTTGTTTATAAAATAAATAAATATTGTTTGACACTTTTTACACAGCGCCATCTAGCCCTAAGCTAAAGCTTGTGATATGTGATCTAGACAACTGATATACATACTTATATTTTTCTAAATACTTACATATTTTACATAGGAAATACCCAAACTCCGAAATCAACACTTGTGGATCACACAAATATTTGTTCCGATTTAAAACTCAAATGCACTCCATCCCACGTTTTTTTGAAACGTCTACAGCAGGTATACAATTCTTTAAGACGAGTTTTAAAAAGTTTTATTACTATAAAACTCTATAAGCTACGGTGACTAGATACCTCTTGGCTTTATGCTTGTTGGACGCTGTCATAACCTGTGGTGGTTTGGTGGGTGGGGAGGAGAATAAAGCGGATTAAATCATGCGCTCTCCCCACTCTCTGGCATCTTTTGTACAACTACAAAGATGTACTACTTTTACTCATATTCTTATAACATAACCATAATAAATCCGATTAGTGTCATTGCGTATCCCTCTCGTACAAGGAAAAGGTGGAAGCCTGTACAATTTAATATCTTCACTGCCTTTGCTTCAAAGTCGTTATTCCTGTCGAAAAAAGAAATAGGGACCAACTATGAACCAAGTGGCATCCATGACTTCCCGTACTACTTACGTTCTGAAACGAGATCACTCTCACAGATTGCACGAAAAATTTTGAACATAAAAAATATAGCTAAAGAATCAAAAGTGAGCTTGATTATGGCTCCCAAGAGTGTAGCAAGTGTTGGCGAGTTTGTGTTACAATTAATGTCCGCCATGAAATTTACTTTAAACTTGGTACTCATGCCTTTCGGTTTAATTAATGGAACGGTAATTGTCAACTCGACAAATCAACGCCTATGGGAGAAATTTTGCAACTTTATTTACTCTTAAAAGTTATTACTTTACTTTGTATTGAACTTGAGAGAAAATCTAAAAGACAGATGTTGACTGATGATGAAGGAGTCTAATTGGATATTTTCGAACTTTTGAAAAACGAACTAGCATCTTGTTCTCTTATATATCTCTGGGGCTCAAGTCGATCTAATCTGCATGTGGTGAATCTGTGGATCCGCAGGCACTCAAAATGGCGGTACCACTTTGCAGACACGGAAAGCTCCTATGTTACATTTGGGTTATGTTGGGCCGTCATTGGAGCCTTAGTGACAATGGCAGTAGACCTCGATCACGGATCGTCGTCACGACTTTTAAACGGGCAGTATCATTTTCATGTGACAATTATATCAAAAACCCTAAAAGGAAAGAAAGTTGGCTAGTCTAGTCAATAATTCCATCGGGTCTCACATTTTGTATGAAAACTATGAAATATTACTTATGATCAAATAAAATTGTCTAAATGTACTTGTATACCCAACAAACAATTTGGCTGCAAATAGAGCTTACCATATAACCTTAAGTGTTATGAAGGTAGAGTAGTAGCTGCAATTATAGCTTGCGACGGCAAAAAAGAGTTAGTGATAAAATATTACGCTTACAGTGACAAAGCAAGTTTATAAGAGCAATTTGTGAATGTGATTATTATCCCAATACAGACCAAAGCTTCTGTGTTATAGCTTTGAGTGAATCTTACTACTATAAGATCTATATTAGAAATTAACATTTATTATTGACTTCTAAAGTTCTAAGCAAGCTACCATAAACTCTTTTAGGGCACTGATAGTTGCACAATAGGAGCAATCAACGCTACTAACTCTACAATGGCAATCTTTTACAACACTTAACTCTTAAGGAGATACAAAGGTCCCTTGTATAGTTTAGGGCTGAATAGTAGGGATATTTCTCCCTATAAATAGAACGTATAGTGTCAAGTATAGCCTCTATATTATTTAAGGTTGAATTATTGAGTTCGTTACCACCTTAGTACCCCTAATTGGTCAAATAAGTGGTCATGAAAGCATAAAATGGCGCCGCAACAGAGCTCCTTTCAAAATTTTCTAACATGATGGTTCCATATGTAATGGAATGAAATCGCAACTGCAAGTCTTGATATTTCTGAAGGAGACAGTTATTACTCATTGAGTAGTGATGATGTGAATAATACCAGTGACTATATTAAGAATCTTTCATTTTAGTGAAAATTTGAGGACATGAGCTATTAAGATGAAACTGCTATGAAAGATTTGATGTTGATCTTAAATGATCTGATGATGATGAGATTTGGATTCTAACAAAAGATCCTCGAACTATTTTACAAACATCAAAAAAATATTTTAATATAAATACTAGGTGGCGATAGTGAATATTGGCATAAATAAAACACTAGGTCAGTGCGCGCATTATGTGTTATTATAAGTTAGATCATTTGTACGCTCCACAATCGATTTAAAAACAAAATTATTACATCACGATCGATTAATATCCGCGTGCAATGCAGTGCCTGTATTGTTATTGTCTTTTCTCTAATGTTCTTATTATTTTGAACGGCATTCTGAAATTGAAATATAATTGTAACATAATCAAATAAAATATAGTAGCGTTTATGTCGTCTTGTACTCCTATTTATTTTAGCAACCCTATTACAATTTATTTACGATATTATTTAGTGTATTATTAAGCGCTCGTGGCCCCGCGGTCTCAGTGTTCTGTAAACGATCACTGAGTTACGCTACTTTCACTATGGCTGGTCCTCGGATGGGTGACCACTTTGTGGCATTTACATTTGCGAGCGTTTCCGTGCTTCGGAAGGCACGTTAAGCCGTTGATCCCGGTTGCCAGTAAAATGGCAGTCGTTAAGCCTGGTAGCCTGAAGCCTGAAGGCTTGACAAAATTTCAACAACAGGTAGCCACAACCTGCGTCTATCTATTTCAACACGGCAATGGGCTCACCGCCTATTACGTGGGACAGGAATCCACACGGTGAAAAGTGGGCATATAATATGCCTCTGCCATCCCTTCGGGGATAAGGCGTGATGGGTATTGATTTATTTTATTTTATATATAAATGATTATTTTATTTTATTTGATTTATTTATTTTTTTTATATTATTTAGTGCTAATTTACAGAGTGACACTTTTAAAACAGCGTAATCAAAGCTGAAACGTGAACAAAGGTACGAGTATAGCAGTAGGTACATAGTTTTTACGAGGTATCGGACCACTGCGTCAAAAACAACAAATGTCACGTCGAACTTAGTGAAGGGCAGAGACTGAATGGTTGCTACTTATTTTATTTGCGCCCGGACTTGCTCTCGCTGCGTAGGTACAAAAAAGCTAATTAGTATCACATGCAAAGTTTAGACAATAGACGAGTCGTTTATGAACGTAAGGAGTTTTTGCTGGAAATTAAGTCAAACTTCCATTATAAAAATAACATTCCATTGCTACAAATATTAAAAGGCTTTAACTGGCAGTATGTTACAGTAAGTAAATTTTGTAGACAGAAATATGTAGGTATTTAATTCCAAATCAATTCAATTTTGGCAAATCAAACAATAAAAACAATTTAGCACTCGTGCAACTAGGAGATACCTACGTGTAAAAATAGTGCGTAGGCTAGGTAGTAGTTTTGAAAAATTACTACGTGTCTCTAAATTCATGGGTCCACCATTTTTAGATTATGAAGTTAATAAACAGTGAAACGGACTAAAAGGTAACATAATACAATGAAGGTATTTATTTTTATAGCATTCTAATAACAGGGTCACGACTCTTTAAGTCAATAGGCAAAGTTTTGTTACAAATTTACTAAAAATAATGTTTTGCTCCATGTGAAGTAAAATATTTTTTAGATAAATACACCGCAAAGAGTGGGCGCTTCAATTATTTGCTAATAATACTTACACATATTCACAGTTTACTTACCTTCGCAATGAAAATTCCGCTTCATTTTGCACTAAAAATCAGTTAAAAGTTTTGCACTCAACTCCGCCATTTATTTTCGTAAATACAACGCATTACACTATGTTTATTTGATCCCTTTGAAAAGGGAATATTTTTCTTAATTCGTTTATCAAATTATAAGAAAAAGGATAAATATATCCTTAGACGCTGTAATTTCCTATTGTAGATCCATACTGCAACTCAAGGCGTTACAATTTACCTTAAAACCGTAAGCAAGTTACATCATAGATCTACTATACCCCTTCCGGAGTTTATATTCATTAATTTACTCTCTTTATAATGGTCAAAGAGTCAGTAAGCTGCACGTGGCTCTGCCGTACCGCTTAAGGAGTTAATAGTCACCAAAATACTATTCTTACAGCGCATTAGGTCTCAGTTAGCGCTACTGTTCCTCCACAATTGCTCTTCTATACCTCCTAAATTCATTCTATAACTCCACTACATTGCCATAGTGGAACCTAAGATCATAAGAATTTGTGCCTGTATTATTTATGTTGTATATGTGTTTGTAGAGTTATAGCTTGCTATAACTCCTATGTGATAGCACTTATTGATGACCTTAGGATCTCTTTAGCTCTTTTATATATCTGTTCTAACTCTTATAGTAGTGTAGTGGGGTAGTGACGCGCGGAGGGAGAGTCGGTGGGCGTCCGTGTCTCTCCACCGTTCGCACACAAACCTATTTATTCTTTATTCAACACGAACTACCTAATTGAATACTCCATTGCTATTCCTTAGTACAATTCGATTCAGTTAATACAAAAGTAGGTACTTAAATATTTAATGATACTTAGCGTAAGCTCCCGTAGCCCCGTTAGGTCTGTTTTTCTGTAAAGGATCACTACATCAAGCATCTTACGGTACGGTCAGTCCTGACATTCTTGACAAAAAGTTGAAAATTCTCAAGCCGTTGGTTCCAGCTGCCTCATATGACATAATTCATGGTCAACCAAAGTCGAAGGTGTTATTGATAAATTTTTAAAGCAATTATTTACTAAATTTCTCATAAATTTTTAATAAAGTGGAAAAAGACTATCCGATTCGAGACAGGGATTGAAAAAAAGGGTCATACTCTTAAAATGACGATATAAATATGGTGGAGAATTTCAACTTGGTTCGATACGGTTCGGGTAGTTCAGGTGGCTAGAACATTGCCCTGGTTAGGCAAAGGTCACAGGTTCAATCCCTGTCTCGAATCGAAGGTGTTACGTAAAGTTTAAACAATTTTATTAGGAGGAAGTCAGCTACAGCTTGCCCGTGTCCATTTCTAAACTGTAATAGGCGTACCCACCGCGCGGGACAAAAATAACTTCCAATAAGAACCATAATTGTAACTTCATGGGTCACTAATTATCGAACATATAAATGCTGGATATCACAAACAAACACACTAATGCATTAATATTAATAGTTTATCTTCGTTTGGCAGATTGATTTTAAGAACAGGTTTTCATAAAACCTTTGTTAACATGCCTATGTTTAAAGAAGTACCTACTTATGTGGCAATTTATGTTAGTTTAGCTCCACAGCACTGCCATCCGAGTTTTGAGTATATGTTCCATTCTGTCCGCTTTAACCCCGGGATTGAAAGAAGTTAATATTATCAGTGTTTACTTTCTGACATTTTAATTTCATTATGTTACCGTATTCCACACTTCCTCATTACTAAATTTAACAAGCAACACAGCTCACATAATACCTAGGAAGTTCGTGCTATAAAAAGGCAGAGCAGAGAGTGGTCATTAGCTGCCAAGCAGGCTTGTGGGTGCCTCGCCTCTTTGTAGGCGAAACACGTGATGACTAAATTTCACGTTGTTAAGCGGAGTATTGCATAATCTTGACAACCTGGAGGGTAAGGTTACTATTAAATGAGATCAAATTCTGTGTTCTATCACCCTCGATGTTACCTGCCTTATCACGTCCCCGCTTGTAATACAAAGGTAGACCACGGCCAATAAACAGAATTATCGTACGCTGTTGACGGCCAACCAGTATTTTAATACCCAAGATATAAATTCATCTTTATTTGCTATTTTAAGAAGAAGAAATAAAGAGAATGCATAGATCGCGATGCCTGGCTATCTGTCCTCTCTAACTAGTCCGTCCGGGATATAGCGTAAAGATAGTTAATTGCTATGTTACAGTAATGACTCACTGCTGTATATATGTTGTTGTATACCTAAATAAGCGTATACTCGTATGGAAACCTATTTGTAAAAACACATAAATAGGTTTTAATAGTTAATTTTAAATATATTTTCAGTTTAAATAAGTTGTAAGTTTTCCTATGTACATATAAATAAATTACCGAGGGTAATTAAAATATCGAGGGCGAGTGGTCCGATCCTCTTCCCTTCCTTTCTTATCGTTCTACGATGGATTTCCGCTATGTAAGGCCGATTTCATTAGTTTTATCTTAGGGCCATCAACGTGAGGCACAATTTCCTTTCATTTTTTCTTTCTTACTTGAAAGCAACCAAGCCTTCCATTACTCTGGCAACCGCATTTTGACTGCATAATTGTAAAAAATAATAATAAAACAATGATGTGTTTTTGATTCTCGGAAATCATAGTGTATATGTCCATGATTATACACTAATAATAATCGACCCGCTATGTACCTGTCACTAACAAACGAAATGTTAAAACTTGTTTTGTATATGTATAAAGAGTATAATGTAGTAAGTGTATATGTACACAGGCTGTATAGGTATAACACCTAATCAGTTTCTTTATTGTATTTTTACATCTCTACATTATTAATAATTTGAAACATCTGACAACTAAAGGTTTCTAAATTGGCTGCGTTTAGTCCCGGTATACAATTTAATTTGAGTTTGTTATTGTGTGAGCACCATGTAGACTTATTTATTTCTTTGAAATTGACATGATAGTTGCTGTGCAGTTTTTGAGTATGTCATGCTCGCCTAAGTGTCCTGGCAGTGGTGGCGTATGTATCGGGTCGCCTTATTCCCTATAATACGGTTGAGTAGGGCGATGGCTGATATAATGCGTCATACCCGTGAACGGGTGCCGTCTGTTGGGACTGGTCAGCTCATAGCTGTTATAGCAATTATTAAAAATAATCTTATTTATATTTAAGGTAAACTTAAGTTTAGTCGACTGTTCTCACATAAATCCAAAGGAACAATGTAAGTGTAATTTTAATGTTGTAAGCCATTCCTACATTTTAAAATGGCATCCATTGACTTTCTTGCCAGATTCTTCTTCTTCAAGGGTAGGCTGCCCTTAGAACCGGCAACTATAATCGCTCTAATTTTGATATGATTTAAACACAACATTGATTTTGTTTTTTTTTGTTTGCATAAATTCATTACTATATAATTGGTCAAATATCATGTTAATCAAACTAATGTAATTACTGGCGTTTAGAACAGAGTGGCCATGAGTTTTATTGCCAGGTTCTTCCTCAGGCTCTACCTATTGCTTTGCGAATCTGGCAGTAAATGTAAATGTAGAAGCAATATTCTTGACGTTCATAAGTGTTACTTTGTGACCTAAATGAATAAAGATTTATTATTATTATTATTTCCTTTATTTATTATATACACATAAAAATTACATTTTAAATAAATTATACATATTAAAAATCTATTTAAAAATATAAAAAATAGTATCCCGCCGGCATCGGGTACAGGGACCAAGCTACCGGTGGTCAGGGCTGCAGAGACAAGAACTTCCGCACAATACGTGCCGTGCCCAGAAGAACCGCCTTCTGCATCAAGCCCTTGACCCAACTGCCTAACGCGAGCCTCTTGAGATGTTGGTCGAGGCTCTTGGCAATCAGACCATGTGCCGATACAACTATCGGAACAATAATCGCTGGATCCACATCCCACATGTCGACAATCTCGTGAGCAAGGTCCAAATATTTTATTTCTTTATCCTTTTCGGCTTTTACGAGATTCTCGTCATGTGGAATAGTTATATCAACGATTAATGCGAGGCGTTCTGACCGATCTATTACCACTATATCAGGCTTATTGGCTACAATAGTCCTGTCAGTGATAATAGATCGGTCCCAGTATAATGTGACACGACCATTTTCTAGAACTGGGTCGGGTACATACCTATAATACGGTACTTCTGAATCGACAAGGTTATATTTCAGTGCAAGTTGCTGATGGACAATCCTGGCTACTTGGTTGTGCCTATGCAAATACTCGCCGTTGGCAAGACGAGAACAACCAGATATTATCTGTCTAAGAGATTCACCAGGTAGGTGGCATGCCCGACATATGTCAACCGTACCATCTTTCAGAATATACTTCCGATAGTTATTCGTCATTACAACTTCATCAGTAATTGCACAGACAAAACCCTCGGTTTCGCCAAATAAATCACCGAACCGTAGCCAGGAGACAGATGCTAATAAACCGTCTATGCAGTTCCTTACTCTGCCATATCTCCTTGCGATCGTCAGTACTTAGTATATGGCAAGAGCGAGTGGGGTCAGTCCGTTATCTACTGTCACCATACCCTTATGCATACCCACGTCAGTACGAAGAAAATATTCTCTAAGGTTGCATATCTCACGGTTATGCAAAGTCTTGGCGTTTAAAAAGCCGCGACCTCCACATTTCCGTGGGATATACAACCTCATTATGGACGAACGCGGGTGATGCATCCGATATGATGTCAATAACGAACGGACTTTCCTATCCAGGGATTCTAACTCTGTTTGAGTCCACCTAAGTATGCCGAAGGAGTATACTAAGACTGGCATGGCCCACCCGTTGATAGCGCGCACCTTGTTTCCGCCTGATAAAAGACTTTTTAGTACCTTTTTCAGGCGGCCCAAGAAACGATCCTGCAACGAACGTTTCATGTCAGTCTCAGTAATACCCAATGCTTGCGACATACCCAGATATTTATAGGTTTCAGTCGCGGAAAGGGACCTAAGTTTTGTGAAATCTGAAAGTTGTACTCCTTCAGATTCCACAATTCGTCCCTTCTTAACATGCATGACAGCACACTTATCTACACCAAACTCCATTTTGATTGACTTACTAAAGGTTATAGTGACCTTTAGTAACTCATTCAAATGGGATTCGGTGGAGGCAAATAATTTCAAATCATCCATGTAAAGAAGATGCGACACAACTTGACCTCCTCTCCGAAACTGATAGCCCAGCCCTGAATTCTCCAGTAAAGTACTGAGAGGATTCAGTGCCAGACAAAACCATAAGGGACTCAAACTGTCACCCTGAAATATACCCCTTTCGATCTTTACAGGTTCACCATTCCCAAGAACCTGACGACATCCTGGATAAACAAGAGCCGTTTTCCATTGCCCCATACATGCCTTCAAGAAGGTGCGTAGAGTTGTATCAACTTTATACAACTCTAGCACCCTCAACAACCACGTATGAGGCACAGAGTCATAGGCCTTCTTGTAATCAATCCAGCATGTTGCCAGATTTCTTCGGTTACGGCGTACCTGCTGATTAATGGCCATGTCAAGAATAAGGAGTTCCTTACTACCTCGTGACCCGCTTCTACATCCGTTTTGAGAGTTGAACATTATAGTATTATTTTCAATGCGAGTTCTTAATTTCACTCTCAAAATGGACGTGAGAAGCTTATAGACCGTAGGTAAACAAGTAATTGGTCTATAATTTTTAGGGTCCGTAGTACTACCTGATTTATAAAGGAGGTGAGTGATGCCTGAAGTCATAAAAGATGGCAGCAACCCAGATTCAAGTGATGTTTGAAAGCGAGATGCCAAACAGTCATGTGAACTATGGAACCATTTAAGCCAAAAATTGTGCAGTCCGTCCGGCCCAGGTGACTTCCAATTGGGTAAAGAACGAACTGCACTGGCAACGTCATCAGATGTTATTATTATTGGTTCCGTAGTTTGTATAAATTCACATGAAAATCTGACATCCCGCATCCACTCATCTTCTGTATGACTAACAGGTGCCGACCAAATACTTCGCCAAAACGTGTTTGTGGCTTCAGCATCAGGTAGACACATGTCAGTCACACGAAAATCAGGCTGCTCCCATCTTCTATACACCCACCTCTCATCTTTTTGGAACGAACGATTCTGAGCATAGCGATCCACTCTCTTCTTGTATCGTCGTATACGATTTGCCCACGCATAAATTTTCTGCTTCAGGTGGTCAATACGTTTCGTGACCCGAAAAGAGTATTCGCAAGGACTAATATCAGTCCCCGCGAATGCCCGAGTTACGAAACGCATTACTTTCGGGCGTGTATTACCCGCCCTGAAGCAGCACAGCTTGCCAATGAGCACCCTAGTCTCGGCGATACGACGCTCAATTCTGCATTGCCAAGCTGGAACAGATTTTGGTCGAATAGCTGATTCAACTTGTCTAAATTTAACACCAGCTACCCGACAAACCGCAACAGCCGCACAATACAGAATTGGGTGTGCATCACTTAAATCTATACAAGTATCAAAATAGCTTGCTAGAACCGAGTCCAAAGCACACACCAGCGCTATATTCTTTTTATGCGTAGGCAACCGCGGTAGACGTGGACGATACTCAGGATCAGAAAACCTATACTCATTAATCGTTCGTTCCAAAGTACTCCTTAATTCGTCATTGTACTGGGTACTTACTCTTGTAACAACATCATCCAGATCTTCGTCAATGGATTTTCTGGATGAAAGTTCTGTGGCATTACACATTTCATTAACCTCACTAGTTTGAGACGAAGGAGGGATGATGTGGCTACATTGCAGTTCTGAACGAAGTCTCCCAAGTGCGGCATCATCTAACATATGACAGCGTTGAATGGCTCGCACTTGATCCGATAGCCGCTGTGCCGACACGTTGACTGTTGGCTCAAGTATCTGAAACAAAGGCAGCATACGAACACGGTACGCAGTGAGGTTAATTCCTCCCTCTGTAGCCGCAAAATATGCCCGCATAACGTTTTCATTCATAGATGAAGTCCATCGTATGCGGTGCACATTACCACCGGCAGCGGGAGCCCTATTCGAGGCCGGCGGGCCTCTGGACTCCAAGCACGTCGGTGGCCGGCGTCTCCCCTGCCGGTGTTGGCGACGTCGGGGGAGAGAAATACTCGTCGCTCGATGACGAGCTCAAAGCCTCAGCAGCAATCGGTTCCGAGGTTTCCATGTGCTGCGAGGCGGAGCTATGCGACGAATCCGGTGGTGTTGGTTGTGCATTTCGGCTTTTGGCTCTAGTTAACATCTTATATTGTTATATTTTCATAAGTTTGTTGTAATGTATGTAATATAGTTTGACATGACAGACGTCATGTCATTCTTCAAAAACATTATATACATATTTTCTTGTTTACTGCATATTTCGGTTCATTTTTATAATGTTGAGGTTGATTCTGTTTCTTTATTATTCTATTGTAATACTTAAATAAGTGCTTGTGTGTAAATACTTCTGAAAATTAATTATTATATACAATATAGATGCTTCTTATTATTATTATGTCTCTTCTTTTCTCGGGCATCTTCTTTTTTTTTTTCTTGAAGATACCCGGGCTTTTGGTAGGCTTACATGGAGACATAGGTCCAACACGCAGAGGCCCTTTGAGAATTTTAATCTAATAGGGAATGGGACCCTCACTGCAGATAGTCCACGCCCGCCTTATGTAGAAGAACGGTAATGGATCACCTCCAATGGGAGTTAAACTATTGTGAAATGTGCTAACTATGAAATGGGCTATTTGGTTGGGTGTTAAATGGATTGGGTGATTTAAGCTATTGATGAAAACGGCGTCTGCCTTTTTAATATATTATTATTAAACTATTGGCAGACGGTGACTCGCCAACTCACTAGATGGGCCCCCTATACAATCACCATAGGCATGATAAGCCTGTAAGGCAACAGAGGGCAACACCGGTGTGAGCGGCTTGGGGTGTCGAGCGGTGCGGCGCCGGTTTCACCTTCGCGGGACAGGCCCGGAGCGGGCTTCCCCGTAGTTATGCCCTTGAAAATGACACTTCCACCCCCGAGCATATAGCTCTGGCTCCCTCCCTCAGACCGGCCAATTAAGGCAAGCCAGAGTTGAGATTTGCTGCACTCCCGGGAGAAGCACTCTCACTGCTCTCCCGTTAGGCCATTAAATCCTAACCGGTGCAGAAGGGCAACAAAACTCTGAGGAATTGGGACCGATGTGTAGCCACGCACATTCAGCTCGCCACAAGCTGCCCTGCGGATGTGAGCTTTTCAATAACTTTCTGATACACTTTTTGTTGATATCAGAAAGTGGATGACTCAAAAAGCGAATCTACTATGCCCTCATAGGGTTGCGTTAATCCTATAAAAGATAACGACTGTCCTCGAGGGGTTTATTATTATTATTATTATCTTATAGCAACACGTAACAAAGTACACAATATATATTAGGTACTTGAAAAACGTTTTAGATTCATGAGGCTATGAGAGAACAAGTTGTGGCAGAACTCGATCGGAATCTGGAACGCATCTCTCGGTGGGGTTCCGATAATCTGGTCGAATTCAATGCCAGGAAAACGCAGGCGTGTGTATTTACTGCTAAATTATCCCCTATCCTTTCCCTTCCGAAAACAACACTAATTCTTCTTCTTCTTAGCTCATTCCCACTTTATGTGGGGTCGGTTCTACTAATATGCTTGCGCCAGAAATATCTGTCCTGGGTTGTTGGATCGGGTAAATTATTTATATTGACCATCTTGGTCATAGCGGTCCACCATGTAGCCGGTGGGCCTCCTCGTCCTCTTTTGTTCTCCAATAGGCTTAGCGCTCTTTGAATTATGTGGTTCTCGTTCCTACGCATGACATGACCATTCCACCTCATACACCTCTGCGTTAGCTTCTCGGATACCGGGGCGATCTTAAAGCTGCCACGATCGTATTCGTTTCTTATTTTACCCCTCCCACCCAACGTAACATCTTCATTACAGATGTATGCAATTTTTGTATGTGTGCATTTTACAGCCCAACACTTGGCGCCATACAGCATAGCGGGTCTCACTGCCATCTTTTATACTTTGCCTTTTGTGTGGATAGGCATATTTCGGTCACACAACACTCCAGCCAAAGAACTCCATTTTTGCCAAGCAACGTTGACCCTGTGCGTTTCGTCTGCTTTCACATCCCCGTTATTTGATATTACGGACTTCAAATATTTAAATTGTGTAACTTCTGGTGTTTTGTCAGGGTAACAAATGGTTGCCGACCTGGTTGAACGTTGGTTAAAGCAGCATGCAAGTTGCTTTGACCTACTTACCTTGAGTCCTGCACTTTCCAAAGCATTGACCCATAGGGAAAGCGTATACTCTAGTTTGTCTGGAGTTTTAGCGATAATAGCGACGTTGTCCGCATAAATAAAACTCCAGGGTAATGGCTCTTGAACATCTTTGATAATAAATAAATAAATAAATAATGTCCAGTATTGAAAAGCAAAGGGCTAAAAGTGGAGCCTTGATGAACATCCACCTCAAACTTAAAGTCCTGTCTACAGTCCTTTCTTTGCTCTTCCTTCGGCAACCACTAACTATCGCCAAAATAATTTCATGTATTGGTCATGCGCTGGTTATAACAGAATTTTGCGTCAAAGACCTATATTGGTCATAACATAGTTGTCATCAATAAAATCATTGAAACGAATTTTATACAATATTTATTTCAATATAGCAGGCATGGGCGTACCCAGGATCTAGGTTTTGGAAAGGATTTTTTTTACAAGATTAAAGTTACTTGTTTTTAACCCTATGACGCAGAAAGAGGGGTGTTATAAGTTTGACGTCGATTTCGGTGCGTGAATGTGTCTGTCTGAGGCTTCGTAGCTCTCAAACGGACAGACCGATTACAATCCTGTCCTGCAAATAGTCTTTAACAACGTTATAAACATTAAAACGTAGTAAAATGTATCTAGGTATATATATATAAGAAAGTCGTGTTAGTTACACTATTTATAACTAAACAACGGGTGTAACTATTTGGCTGAAAATTGGTGGGGAGGTAGCTTAGAGCCAGGAGACGGACATAGGCTTCTTTTTATCCTGGGATATTTATAAAAGAAAGTCGTGTTAGTTACACTATAACTCTACAACGGGTGTAACTATTTGGCTGAAAATTGGTGGGGAGGTAGCTTAGAGCCAGGAGACGGACATAGGCTTCTTTTTATCCTGGGATATATATAAAAGAAAGTCGTGTTAGTTACACTATTTATAACTCTACAACGGGTGTAACTATTTGGCTGAAAATTGGTGGGGAGGTAGCTTAGAGCCAGGAGACGGACATAGGCTTCTTTTTATCCCGGGATATATATAAAAGAAAGTCGTGTTAATCCAGCAGCTGCCCCCCCTGCCCCCCCCCCTGGGTACGCCCATGATAGCAGGTTAAATTTAACAATCTACTTTAGTGGCAATGAGATGTATTAGCAGCTAATGTTACAATTGATATTTCAATTTAATTATGGTTAATTAGTATTGGTACCTATTTGTATTATCTATGTATTTTTGGACCTTACATGTTATTATTTCACTACTATCTGTGGAGATTTATTAGTGGCTTTATAAAGCTACTTTGTCTTATATTGTCATATATTTAGCTGATGGTCTTTCCAAAATTAAATCAATAAATAAATTATACCCACAGACCGCCACAACAATTTCCCTGGCACCCGGTCGAATTCGTTTTCAAGATTGATGAACAGGAAATGCAGATTGTCATTATTTAGGCCGTTACGATTCTACCGCCTGTATTGCATTGGTTGCAGCCTTAGAAGAGGAGAATCCAAACCAGTTTTGGGTTATTGTTGACAGATTTTAAATACTCCTTGTAACATGCAGTTTTGACTAGCGAGGTAGTGCGAACATATTGCCGCCAGACGTCGCTAGCTATATTGACGGATAGGATGTTAGTGCCTAGCATTTGCGTATAGATGGCATTACCGGGTCTGATTTTCAACAGATCCCATTTTAATTAAAAAATATAACATTAAAATTGAATAAACTTTATTTTTTTAAGGAATACTAGTATTTAAATCAATAATTCAACATAAATATAAAATAACTTTAACATGGTCTATGGTGGTAGAAATTAGTATGTTGATTACTGAACGACAAGAAAAGGATAATTTTGACAGTTCTCCAGAGAGGGGTTGGAGTGAAAAAAAGGATAAATAGGTTGTGTGAGGAAGGATCTAGATGGATTATCGACCTGAGATAGTTAAAGGATACCCGAAGTTCTCCAGATTTATGAGATATTCTCCAAAATTCGTTAATAGTGATATTTCTTGTGCAAGTTTTGGCCAACCCAGCCTAATTCTATAGCCGTTATAGTCATAATCACGTACGAGTGTATAAGAAACCCCGCTATCCACGTAGTTGCTGGAAGCGTTGTGGTTTCCCTTGGAGGAAAGGCGCGGAGGCTTCGTAAGATTCTGCTACTTGTTTGTGAGTTGCACTCACAAGGACCGCTGCTCACGGTCTCTGTGGGGTTGTCATCGATAACTGCCTTGAGGTCAATCCTGGTCCTCGGGCGGTTTTTCTCAGCATTGGGCACCAGCAGGTCGACGCACGGAAGCTCGGCGAGAGCGGATTTGTCAGCTTGCTCCGCAAGTTCCGCACCCTAGCACAAAGCTGAGTACTTTTTTTACTTTTCTACTCCTGTATCTGCTGCATATTCTCTTGTGTGTGTGTGAAGAATACCAATCTATGAACATTATACCCTTAGCATCGCATTTATGTAATAATTAATACCTGTGATGAGCTTTTATTGTTAAATATTAATATTTTTTATTGTGAGGTAGATTTTGTTCCATCCTTTTTTTTATAAACCTTGTAAAGAACAATTGTGCAAGCATATTATTTATCTCCCAACCACACACACTCTTCATCAAGGCGCCCTGGGATATTTCTTTTTTGGAGTCTCTATTCATTGCTCTGCCCGGAGTGAAGCTGGTGGTAGCACAAAAAAAAGTGTTACAAAATTGGCGACCAACTCTGGGCTTAGTACTTTTTAAAATCTTAACTTATTCTTTAAATTTATTTTCTAAATTCTCTTTTTTTATTTTATTATGTGTGTTTGGTTGGGTGGTTAATGGACTTGCACATTAACCAGTTCGAGAGTACCGGGACTTTAATTTGTCGTGCTAATTAGACACTAGCACATAAGACCTTTTAGCCTTTTTGACATCACCTCACTAAAAAGGCAACGTTTTCAAAATTTTTTTTCCAAATTAAACATCTAAATAGACACATTTTATTAAATCTATTCGGCCTTTTAGACCCACCCACAATTTTTTTTTCTTTTTGTCCTTTTTTCTTTTTGATTTTTACAAGAGGTTTAATCAATCTCAACTTTATAGAGTTTTTTTGTGAAATCTTTATAACAGGCCACAAAGCCTGTGAAATTCAATTTTTTTATTTTATTTTATGTTTGAACTACCTTAACTTAAATTTTACATTTGTGACTTGATGCAACAAACTCTGATTGTGTGTTTGCTGTAATATACAACTATTTTACAATATCATAAAGGTGTTATAAAGCCTACATTGTATAAAATACTTTAAAATATGTTTTAAACAGAAGTGCACAACATTTTGGTGTACCTTCTAACTTTTATTTTTTGCAGGGTAAAGGTCAAAGAGTGTACTTTGAACAACCTGGGCACTGTGTGCACAAATAATCTGGTCAAATAATTTTATACTAGAAATTTTGTGAAAGTTCTAGAACAACTTTATAATTTTTTACAAATTTCAAAATCTTAATCTTAAACCTTAGTAATTTTTTTTTCTAACTACCATCATCAAACTTTTCTTTTGTTCTCACACTTATTGTGAAACAATTTGTACTAAAATATTTTCATCTAGTTAACTTTATTGAAACAATTTAAGCAATATATTCTTATTTTGTAAATCTCATTTCATATAAACTAAACTTAACTTTTGATATCATGTCTTCAATACAGAAGTACATCAATTACCTAAGAAAAGATGAACTATGTTATGGACTTGAAATAATTGGCATTTCAGTGAGTGCGGATTCGACTGTAGCGAGTTTGCGGAGCGAGCTGAGAGCTGTATTCCGGCTAGCGAGAAGAGGCAGTCTTAAGGCAGTCTCGGCAAAGACTGCGAACCCCCGCTCCGAGCTTCTGTGCGTTGAGCCAAAGGTGCTCGAGCTTGAGGAATTAGTCGTTTCAGGTACCCTTGATCCAAATACTAGGATTAGGACGGCTATCGGGGCCAACTATTTTTTGGATAGGCTGGCACGATGTGGGCTCGATTTTGATGAGTTGACTGAGATCAGGAATAGGCTCATCAAGGTTTAGGCTGTGACCGAACCTGGTACTGATGATGAATCCGACTTTTCCGAAAGTGAGGCAGGCCCCATTCAGCAAACTGAAGCTAGGACTCCCGCGCTAGGTCTGAGGAAGGAACACTCTGTGCGAGGTAGCACACGTAACATAGATTCAGTAGAGGAAACAATATTATATAGGGAACGTCCCATTAATTTGAATAGTTTTAATCTTAAGTATGATGGTTCTACATGTGTGCGTGTCTTTATAGAAAGACTGGAAGAACTTAGGCGTGCACGAGAGGTCAAGGAGTCCAAATTATTACTCGCTTTCTCGGATTTGCTGGACGGAGCAGCACTGGCCTGGTTCCGAACAAACAGATCCAACTTTAGTTCATATAATGATCTTCTTAACGAACTTAAAGAAAACTTTGACACTCCGGATTACGACTACCAACTACGCAGTGAAATTAGGCGTCGTACACAGGCACGAACCGAAACTTTGGTAAACTACATCTCAACCATGTCGGCTATGTTCTCTAGGTTATCAATCCCTATGTCTTGTGAAGAACAATTGGACATTCTTATGCACAACATAAGACCCGATTACATGAAAGAACTAGCTTTACATGAGGTAGATAGTATAAATAAATTGAAACAACTAGGTAAACGTCTTGAACTAGCACGTTTTCGAGCAGAAGGCTTTAGCGAACCCGTATTAGAAAGTTTTAAAATTTCATCTGATTTGCATCAAGTCAAAAGTAAACATGTAGTGAAACCCATCAAACAGGTCTCAGCAGTAGATTATATACCCCTAGTAATAGCAAATGTTTACGGTGTGGAGATACGACCCACGCTACGTACAGATGTAGGCAATCTAGGGAGATAGTTTGTTTTAAGTGTGGCATGAAAGGTGTCAAATCTCCTGGCTGCCCCAAGTGTAATTTATCCCTTCATTCAAAAGAACTAGTAGGGAAGGGCCTTGCGAATGAAGTGGAAGAGATTGGTTCCTTGTCCAACCCCTCCCACGGTAAGGTCCTTTTCAGCAAAAAACAAAAAGGTTTTCGTCATTATTTAGAAGTTCAAATTTTAAACTTAAATGTTCTAGGTCTACTAGATTCTGGTGCGACTTGCTCTATATTAGGGAAAGATTCGCATCATATTTTCTTAGATCTCGGGTTCAAAGTAGAGCACTTTGACTCAGTATTATGACGGCTGATAATACTAGATTAAAGTGTTTAGGCTATATCTCTCTACCAGTTTTATATAACTCTATAATTAAAGTAACAAAATTTTATGTAGTTCCAGAAATTTCTACTTCAATGATTTTTGGGGTAGACTTCTGGCAACAATTTGAATTAGCGATTAAATTAATTTCTCAGAATATTACTCTTGGTCGATTGAATTCTAATAATCCTATAGAAACCTTGTCAATTAACAACGGACTCGAAAAGTACGATAACTTAAATAAGCAGCAAAAATTAATAATAGATAATATTACTGAGAAATTTGATACTATAGAGCACCGCTAGGGCAAGGACCATGTTGTTCCCGATGTTCTATCTCATATTAAGATTAATAGTATAGATGTTGGTTTAACTAAAGATTCATGGTACTTGCATACTATGGAGAGTGTTCGGAAACATCCCCAACACTATCCAAATTTTAACATTAAAGATAATTTACTATATAGGTTCACTAAGAATAAATATAACCTAACTAGTGACTTTGAGTGGAAATTGGTGGTCCCACAAGAAGATAGGTTAGAACTTTTAAGGAAACATCACGATGATCCAGTTAGTGCTCACTTGGGTGTATGGAAGACACATAAGAGATTATCCTTAAATTATTATTGGCCCCAGATGTACGAGGATGTAAAACAATATGTAAGGAACTGCCAAATCTGCAAACAATACAAACCCGTCAACACATCTCGTCCAGGTCTCATGGGTAATCCTAAGATAGTGTCTAAGCCGTTCGAAGCTAACTCATGTGATCTTTTAGGACCATTTCCCACCTCTAGGAATAGAAATGTTTATTTAATCGTTGTGTCTGACTATTTCAGCAAATATGTTATGTTGCATCCTATAAGGACAGCCACAAGCGCTGCAGTAGCCAGGTACATAGAGAGGAATATATTTCTGGTCCACGGGGTGTGTAAAAGCATCTATATTGATAACGGACCGCAGTATGTAGGTTCTCATTTCAAACAACTCTTAGCTAAGTATAACATACCTAATATTTATTATAACCCTAGATATCATCCTCAAACGAATCAAGCAGAACAGGCGATTCGTAATGTTGTCCAGTCTATATCATGCTATGTGAAGTCTGAACACAAGAGATGGGACGAGAACTTGGTAGAACTGCAATGTGATCTCAACACTGCTGTCAGTGAGGCCACTAAGTTCTCACCTTATTTTCTAGTCCATGGTAGAGATTTCATAGGGGATGGTCGTGTCTATGATTGCGTAGTAGTCTGAGATTGCGTGTCATCCTGACTCCGTCACAATCGACAACCCGGAATCGTATGGGAAGAAACTGAAGGAGTTAGAACTCATTTACGCAAAGGTGAAGAGACATCTTGAAGTCGCTCACCGGCGTAATGAGAAGTATGACGACTTCAGAAAGAGACACGTCGAGTTGAAAGTGGGTCAGATTGTCTATAAACGAACTTACTATTTGTCAAATAAATCGAAGAATTTTTCTTCGAAACTAGCACCTAAATTTATAAAGCGTGTAGTAACAGCTAAACGTACGCCATTAGTGTATGGTTTGTCTGACATGAGTGGTAAAGCACTGGGTGACTATCACATCAAGGACATCCTGAAATACGGCAATGAGAATCAAGCAAATGGTTCTCAGTCACCGATTGTCTGAATCATCCTCTCTGGGAAGCTATCTACTAGTGGGTGACATTAACCATCACAGACACAGTAGTTTAGGAGTCGGCACGGACAAACCAACACAAATATTTTTATGTCTGGTACATAGGGCTATATATTAGGAACTATGATGAGACATCCTTCTTTTAAATCTAGATTAGTTATAATGTAGTATATCCTCTAGATATTTAGATAAGTAAAACCTGTTAGGTAGGCACCCGCACACAGTGTTCCTCCCTCAACAGTATTAGTGTTTAGGTATAAGAAATAGGGAAATACAACCCTATAATCTTTTGTTTAGTAGGAACGTACCTCGTCCCTCTCTTTGTCTCTTTTTACTTGACTTTGTTTAATTATTGTGGCTGCTGAAGAGTCACAATAATAATTGAGTTAGTTTGTTTTTTTGCTTCTTCTTAGTAGCCAGATTGTTTGATAGCAGATGGTTAAGCTAAGAGAGCTGTCGCTCAAACTTTTTTCGTTCTGCATTTCCTGTCGTTGCTTTTGTTTCGCACCGCAGGAAATCCTCTTATGGGGGGGGGGGGGGGGGGGTGTAATATGCAGTTTTGACTAGCGAGGTAGTGCGAACATATTGCCGCCAGACGTCGCTAGGTATATTGACGGATAGGATGTTAGTGCCTAGCATTTGCGTATAGATGGCATTACCGGGTCTGATTTTCAACAGATCCCATTTTAATTAAAAAATATAACATTAAAATTGAATAAACAGTTTTTTTTAAGGAATACTAGTATTTAAATCAATAATTCAACATAAATATAAAATAACTTTAACTTGGTCTATGGTGGTAGAAATTAGTATGTTGATTACTGAACGACAAGAAAAGGACAATTTTGACAGTTCTCCAGAGTGGGGTTGGAGTGAAAAAAAGGATAAATAGGTTGTGTGAGGAAGGATCTAGATGGATTATCGACCTGAGATACTTAAAGGATACCCGAAGTTCTCCAGATTTATGAGATATTCTCCAAAATTCGTTAATAGTGATATTTCTTGTGCAAGTTTTGGCCAACCCAGCCTAATTCTATAGCCGTTATAGTCATAATCACGTACGAGTGTATAAGAAACCCCGCTATCCACGTAGTTGCTGGAAGCGTTGTGGTTTCCCTTGGAGGAAAGGCGCGGAAGCTTCTTAAGATTCTGCTTCTTGTTTGTGAGTTGCACTCACAAGGACCGCTGCTCACGGTCTCTGTGGGGCTGTCATCGATAACTGCCTTGAGGGCAATCCTGGTCCTCGGGCGGTTTTTCTCAGCATTGGGCACCAGCAGGTCGACGCACGGAAGCTCGGCGAGAGCGGATTTGTCAGCTCGCTCCGCAAGTTCCGCACCCTAGCACAAAGCTGAGTACTTTTTTTACTTTTCTACTCTTGTATCTGCTGCATATTCTCTTGTGTGTGTGTGAAGAATACCAATCTATGAACATTATACCCTTAGCATCGCATTTATGTAATAATTAATACCTGTGATGAGCTTTTATTGTTAAATATTTATATTTTTTAATGTGAGGTAGATTTTTTTCCTTCCTTTTTTTTATAAACCTTGTAAAGAACAATTGTGCAAGCATATTATTTATCTCCCAACCCCACA
The DNA here is from genome assembly GCA_948477245.1 of Thumatha senex. Classification (NCBI taxonomy): domain Eukaryota; kingdom Metazoa; phylum Arthropoda; class Insecta; order Lepidoptera; family Erebidae; genus Thumatha; species Thumatha senex. Next base: position 456,355 of record OX419725.1, read on the forward strand.
CACTCTTCATCAAGGCGCCCTGGGATATTTCTTTTTTGGAGTCTCTATTCATTGCTCTGTCCGGAGTGAAGCTGGTGGTAGCACAAAAAAAAAGTGTTACATCCTAATTATATACGCTCCTAGATTTTGAATGTCTGAGATGTGAGTATTATTCCCCTGTAGTTGCCGCATTGAGCAACATCACCCTTATTTTTATAAAAGGGGACTAATAAGCAAAGACGCCATGATTCCGGGATTTTCTTGTTGTAACTATTAGACTGAAGAGATTTGTTAGCCACTCCAATCCAATAGGACCAAGCTTCTTCCGCACTTCTGCAGGGATTTCATCGGGGTCTACAGCTTTATGATTTTTCACCCTGGTCACAGCAGTGTCCTGTCCAGTGTCCCTCGTTAATTCAAATCTCCTCGATGGGGCCCCTTAACAGGCAGCAGGGGTTCCACGTGTATACTTGTGTAGTCTTCATTCATTAACTCCTTATACACAGAGTTTTTTTTTTCTTTGGTTCTTACTAAGTTAATATATTTATTTATCCTTAAAGGCCATGGGCTCACCACCTGTTACGTGGGACAAAAGCGCATACGGTGCAATGTGGGCGTATAGTATGCCTCTACCTACCCCTTCGGGGATAAAGGCGTGACAATATGTATGTATGTATTTATCCTTATATCTTGAGTTGTTCTACATTTGCTTTTGGCAAGTTATAAATGCCAGCATCCGATTCTGCATTTTAAATTTGCTGGCGCACGTGTTTTCCTGCTCTTACAATCCTGGGTCCTTTAAGAGAAGCGTGAAAAGGCATATTTTTGGGCCGTGAAACTGAGGGTCGCAATTGAGGCCCTGCGGGTTGAGATGTGGCCCTCAATCACAGGTCGTCGTCTTTGCTTACCATTACATTAAGTTCCATTTTAAGTATATTTCTATTTTAATTTGGCGTTTGAAATAGAGAGCCAATAACAAAATATATAGAGGATAAAATCATAGTACCAATACAATCTAGAGATGAACTGTCCAGTCCTGTGTCGAGCGAGACGTTTGACCGGCATTCGGGCGAGTAGTTATCGTTCTCAACATCGGGCTTTCAATTGTACCCTATTTGAACTACATTCAGTACATACTATAGCAATTGAAAAGATGAGACGCTTGCAAGATCACTCAGATTTTCTATACAATTTCAATATTTTAATATCATAAATATTATAGGTAAGTATATACAGTCCACGCTCATTCGCCATCATATAACATATACTTGCCTTGGGCTACATTATCGGGATTTTTTATAAAGAGAGCTTTATCTATTAATCTTTATTAATGGATGAAACTTTTTTATATTTCGAATAATGAAAAAACCTGAAAACATACTCATTACTGAAAACATTTTGGCAAATAATATATTAACTATCTTCACGCTCTATCACTCACGTGGTAGTCAGACAAAGCAGTTCGCCAGGCTTTGAAATACATGCATACTTCTTTCGTATCTTGTTCTCATTAAACACAAACACAACAGTTACGAGTTAATACGATATGTTGAAAACCAACACTTGGTACCTACAGTGTAGTTACAATCAGTGTAGTCAAAAGTAGTTTAGATAACATCTACATTTTGTAAACATTTATGTTTAGTGAGTGCGTAAGCCCAAACCGTGTGCATTGCAGCGTCAGACTACAGGCACAGGCCTGCCTCGGTCTCGCCGCGATGTCACCAGGATATTGTGCTAATGCCAACACATCTGTGTACAACTAACAGCTGCACCGTCATACGATTCACGTAACCGTGAAAACTGGAACAGGCCTGCGGGGAGTAGGATGCATTTCTCGTGTCAAAAAAGAATTGATGAAATGTGGGGTTTGGAACCTCCACGTGTTGCACCCTCGTGAATGTCTATTCTCGCTGTAAGTGACAACGGCGGGCAGTCCATCCGGCCTCCCACAGGAGAAAACCATTTTAGGGTGCCCCTTTTTGCTGAGTTGCAGTGATTGACTTATAGTATAGTGGCTTTAGTAGAAGCGAGATGATTAAGTAAGTAATAGTTAGGCCCTCTCTAGAATGGGAAGTCTTAGGGTGTCCCTAATACTCTGTGCCCCAATGCCATCACGTACAAAAAACACCGGGCTGTTGGTATTAGCTTTGTTACTTTGTATCTATTGAAACAATTCACACCTAATTATTTACAATAAATCGGCAGCTATCTTAGTGTAAAGCCGCAGTCACAATTTGATTTAGGACGCTATTGTGGGATAAATGAGCCTTAATTATGCCTGAGATACACGCGACATTGTTCTATTATGTACTGGTAGGTACTACTAGGTATTGTAAATGGTTGTTTTGAAGTTGGTTGTAGAACAAAGTATCCGTTATTTGCCCAGTTTCGCTCAGAAACCCTTAGAACCTGTAATTGGACATGGAAATACCTATATTCAGTTAGTTTAATATACACATAGGCCACGTTAATATTTTTTTTAAATTATTTTTTGCACATCAAAAATGCAGTAAATACATACACATACACACATATTGTCACGCCTTTATCACCGAAGGGATAGGCAGAGAAATACTATACGCCCACATTTCACCGTTTGTATTTTTGTCCCACGTAACAGGTGGTGAGCCCATTGCCGGGTTGAAATGGAGAGGCGCAGGCAAACCGCCCATACGGCCTTTAACCAGATTTAACGACTGCCATTTTACGGGCAACCGGGACCAATGGCTTAACGTGCCTTCCGAAGCACGAAAACGCTCGCAAATGTAAATTCCAGAAAGTGGTAACCCATCCAAGGACCATCTATAGCGAATGTTGCTTAACGCAGTGATCGTTTTCAGAACACTGAGTCAGCGGGACCACGAGCGCTTCCGGGAGCTAAATATATAGCAATTTCAATTATTATAATGCGTGCAAAAGTTGAAAGATTGTGATATGGGTGTGAATTTGGGTGACTTAACAATAAATTGTCTGTTGTACGCTGATGATGCGGTGCTCATGGCCTCATCAGAAGCCGACCTTCAGGCATTAGTCAATTAGTGACTTACCCTTAAGACCCTAACGGTCTTCGCTAGAATGAAAGTAAAACTAAGGTTCTGATATTTGAAAGAGAAGACGTAAGAACTAAGTGCAAGGTTTGGGTAAATCAGGAACGTCTAGAGCGAGTGAAAGAAATTGTGAATTTAGGGAGTACGTTCAGCGCGGACTGAAGATGTGATTCGGATGTAGAACGGCGAGTAGCTGCCGGAAACAAAGTTAACGGTACTTGGTAAGTTGGAAAAATAACGTAAAGCAGATTAATTTCGTTGCGGGTTCCAAGACATGCGGAACTTCTCCGGGGATTTCACCGAGATCGAGCTCGGTGTAACTTTTGTGGTCTTGGTCATTGCTGTAGATCCTGGTTAACATGAATCACAGTAATGGGAATGCGGGTGGGATTAGTCCCATTAAAAAATACATATTTCTAATAGACCTCCACTACTCATAAAGATATGTCTAAAAACGACAGAGATCAATTCAGTGTTCTCGTTAACATGCAGTAGGGTATCGTTGTAAAGGTCGGATATAAATAGGATAAAAGCATTATTAGGTTTTACAAAACCATTTTGCGATTAAGGGTTGTTTGTAAGCCTTTCAGTACATATTTCAGATTCCAGAGTCAAGTTCCCAACCCTTACTACAAGCTAAATGGTTGTTTTTAGTTATTTGAAAAAATGGTATAATAATGAAATTAAAAGTACAACTGTCACAGGAAAGTAGACGCTACAAGTTTTTGATTACCTATTTATGTATAGTTACTTATTAATAGTGAATGTAAACAAGTCGAAAGTAATGGTTTTTGAAAGAGAGGTAAGTAGGACGGATTGCTCAATTCTTGTGGCAGGAGAAAGAGTAGAACAAGTGAAAGAGTACAGACTCTTTAGAATTTTGTACTCAGATATACAGTATCTGAGTACAAAATTTACGTGTGTTCAAATACACGTGTCCCAATTGAGGTTAGTGATTACCCAGGGGAACCTGTTATATTCTGGAAAAACCACAAATTTTGAGCAAACTTATAACATTCTCTACCAACTACTTACTGACTGTTGCTTCCCTCACCTATAGAGAAGGGCGTGCGGCAACACTTCACGGCGCCGCCCTGCAATATTTCCAACCTTACAAGAATACCAGAATCTGCAGAAACATGAGGAACAGGTCTAAGTTATGCAATGGACTAAGACCTGAACTCGATCATCCCAGCAAAATTAATTAAGAGACCCCTCTTCGAAACAAAAGAAGCCTTTCCTAAGCTTTTTATGAACTTAACAATTTATTGTAGTTCTAGAAAATGTTGCTGAATATACTACATAGTCATACATAAATATAGTCACGAAGGAATGTTTATAAGAAATTTAGTTCCACGTAATAGGTGGTGAGTCTACTGTCATGTTAAAGTGGACAGGAGCTGGTGTTGAGTGATTTTTTCAAGTAATTTAGGAACTAGGACTAACGTTTAATGTGCTCGTAAATGGATATGAAACAAACGGTCACCCAACATCCTGCCACAGTTTGTAAAGGATCACTGCGTTACGCAACTTTCACTATGGTTGGTCCTCGGATGGGTGACCATTTTGTGGCTCTTACATTTGCGAGCGTTTCCGTGCTTCGGAAGGCACGTTAAGTCGTTGGTACCGGTTGCCAGTAACATGGTAGTCGTTAAGTCAAGTTGAAGGCTTTATGGGCGGCTTGAAAAATTTCACCAGCAGGTAGCCATAACCTGCGTCTGTCTATTTCAACATAGCAATGGACTCACCACCTATTACGTGGAAGAAGAATACATAATTATGGTGAAAAGTGGGCATACAGTGTGTATGCCTCTGCCACCCCTTCTGGGATTGGGTGATAGATAAATTAACGCAGTTATAATTTACAGAACGCTGAGCGAGCGAGATTACGAGCGGTTCACTTTAATTCAATGTACTAATAACTGTATTGACTACCCCGTTATGTATACAGCGTAAAGTTAGTTAATATCTAGGTATACTCGTATTATTATGATACAGTATACCTTTTTGAGCTTATAAATACGTCGCGTGAATAGGAAGGTATGTACAATAAATCCCCGTTAACATTTCCCGATATATTGCCGACTAAGTACGTGTTCTGCACGTCGCGTCGCCGTCGGTCGCTAATAAATGAGGAGGCAGGTGTGTGCGACAAATTGGAGCGATGTGTTGTCAATAACTTAATGGGTACGCAAACACATTATGTAGATAAAATAAAATAGACAAAGTAATTACCTACCTACAAATATAGCTCATTTAGTATATGCATCACGATCCGAGCGCTAGCCTTTAGCCCCGGTTGCGAACAAAACCTTTTTAATTATTACGTTATCATTATATCGGTGTTTGTGTAGTTTCTTTACAGTACACTATTGGCAGTTCCCTAATGTCCGCTGTGTACACCCACACGCAGACCTCCGTCGCTTGTATATTATATCTGTGTTTGTGTAGTTTCTTTACAGTACACTATTGGCAGTTCCCTAATGTCCGCTGTGTACTCCCACACGCAGACCTCCGTCGCTTGTATATTATATCTGTGTTTGTGTAGTTTCTTTACAGTACACTATTGGCAGTTCCCTAATGTCCGCTGTGTACTCCCACACGCAGACCTCCGTCGCTTGTATATTATATTCAATGTGGATTTTGAGCTAGAACCAGTGTAAAATAGGAATTAAAATATATTGTTATAAAGATATAGATTACTATTAATCAAAGTTGTTTGAACGATATTCACTGAACTCCCGCATACCTACTAAATTCGTATACCGTGTTTCGTGTTAATATGAAAGATTTTGATAACTCTGTGTAACCAAAGCATACCTAATTAAAGCATACATAAATTATCAATAGGTACTGTTAGCTATATCGGTAGTGATCTATGAATAGAACTTATATAATTCTTCCACTAACGACGAGTGAGGCGCCAACGTGGTATAAATAAAATATCAATTTCAGAAACCCCTTTAGAAGATTATTGTTTTATAATTCGACTAGTTGCCGCCCGCTGCTCCGCCCATGTATTCACGCTTCCCACAGAAATTTGTTCTCGAGATAAAAGTAGTCTATGTGTTATTCTGATGTGTAAGCTATATTATTGTAAAGTTTCATCTAAATCCAATTAGTATTTTTGCGTCAAACAGTAACAAACCGACATTCTTACAAACTTTCGCGTTTATATTTACAGTAGGATATACAAAATGTGCTTACAGTGTCGGTGCGCTTTGTATGGTTGTTTACTTTTGATTTAACATGACATTTGATTTATATTGAACATATCTTTTTGATTTAACTTAAATACAACAATACTATTTTTAGATATATAAATTAAGAAGTAAATAAATAAAAGATACTAAAAAATATGTGTGTGTACCAGAGGACGCAGACAAGGTAAGAAGTGAGAAGAAGTTTCACTTCAAAACAACGTGGCGCGTAATCGAAAAACGTGACGATTAGTTTTATACAGCTATTAAATTTCTCTCAACGTAGATAAAAAAGTTTAGCTTCAAAAAAAACACTCCATATACTAAGGGTTATTGGAGTGGCAATCGGTTTTATAGATAAACCTACATTCCGATAGTCTGCGTGGCTCGGAGAAACACCTAATTGCAAGACGGAGGTAAATAACCGATTCCAATAAATACTTTATTTGCTTTGGGCTCTGGAACAAGATCAAAGAAACGAAACGATTCCACCACGTTTGGAATCTCTATGTACTCAATTCGTAGATTTTGTAGTAGGCACCTACTTCTGTTCACTTTCCAAAAACGAATTCAACGTTTTGAACTGAACAGATACTTCATTAGGGTAACATCTGGTAGTTTCACTGTTGTTGTTGTTCTTTTTTGTTTAAATAAAAATATAAAGTAGAAGAAGCGAAAGCTGTATGTCAGGATCGTAGCATGTGGAAACCCAGTCTCTGCCTATCCCGATGGGAAACAGGCGTGATAATATGTATGTATGTATATAAAGACATACTGTACTGCAACACCACAGTACAATATACCTAATATCAAAATTGCACCCGTGCGAAACTGATTTCATTAATGATTCAATAATTTCTAGATGATCTTTGTGAATTTAGCACACTTGATGAGAATGATTTAGTGAAAAATTATTTTACTGTTGTAATTTCTCTTTACTTTCGAACAGTGCAGTAGGTATCGTATCTTTCTGTAATTATTTGTTAACATACCCACATATAATATACTGCACTTCTGTATTAAGTATCGAATATCTAACATAGTATTATTTAGTTAGTCCCCTTTTATTAGTTACACTAGAGGACAAACCTGTTCCCGGAATAAAAAGTTGCCTGTATTAATCTAAGGTATCTGCAATCTATATGCCAAATTCTTTCAATTTGGTCCACCTGTTATAGCGTGTGGACGTAACAAACATGCACTATAGCACCGCGTGAAGACAAGTCTCCTCACTTTTGTTCGCCCGCCGAAGTTGAAACAAAGAGTGGTTGGTATAAAGTTACGAAAACATGACCGATATTGTCTTCAAAGCAATCTCCTCTAAGAAAAAATGTTCTTTTTTAATATTAAAGCTATGAGTATGTAATCAAGGAATACAAAGGAAATATTACATTTATCAAAGAATAAAAATAATAAGCTTCCTACATCGGCGGAGAGCCTATGGGCCCGCAATGCGGCCACATTACACAGCCCGCTGATGGCAATAGCTGTAAGAGTACACCGTGTGTAAACATGCCAGGAACTTCTTGGGACATGAAAGCTGAAGCCCTAAATAGCGTAAGAAGGTGCAACGGGGCCACAGACCTCGGTACCTGTAGTGTACACACTGAAAGATAACAGCTGCAGAGTGCCAGTCAGTACTGCAAAGAATCCAGTGAGGACACGTGGCTCCACACAATGATGGAGTATTGACCGTGGGCGCGATAAAGGACCTCATTGCAAATGTGAGCGTGGACATTTTCTCTGGAGACCATGACTCGCACCATGGTCTCCAGCGGGTGCAATAGGGCACATCCGTGTTTATTTTTCTCAGGTTATGCTTACAAAAGAGACGGCGGTGAGAGAACGATAGCTGACTCTCCACCACTCTTAGTTTAAACTTCGGTGAGCTAACACAAGCGAGGCGACTTGTCAGGTTAAACTCTTTCACCCGTGTTTCACTTTCGCAAGGCTCTAGATTACCTACGGTCTCTGTGATCGGGAGCCTGATGAGGGTCGGCTACTTTGTCCTTACACGGAAGCAGGCTCAAGTTTGAAGACATCTATATATACTATTCAGTTATATAGAGTTTAGTTAGTTCAAAACAAAGTTTAAGTAATAATTGTGTAACAATAACTAGTGTAATTACTAATTTTGTTGCGGGTTCCAAGACATGCTAACTTCTCCTGGGACTTCACCGAGATCGAGCTCAGTGTAACTTTTGTGGTGTTGGTCATTGCTGTAGATCTTGGTTTACAGGAGTCACAGTAATGGGAATAGGGGTGGGTTTAGTCCCAATTAAGAAAAAGTTGTCAATTAGGGACTATGTCATTAAACATTTTCAGGAGAATATTTTTTTTCAAACCTCCATATTTTATGAAATACTTGTTCGTATCATAATCTCTTATGAGCATTAATGGGTAAATATATTACAAGGATCTGTCTTAACAAATACATCGCGCCATAAGTGCATATTTAAGAATTTTAAGTTCGATCAAATAAAAACTGCGACCAATTCTCGCAGTCTCAGCCTCATTCAACCAAATGTGAGACCGCGTCTTATAAGTAGATACAATGAATGAATGGAGCCACCTGTCGAGTTTCATTCATACAATAGCGCAGTGTATTGTTGATTAGTTTGTATCCTCGTTTTAACTTGTCAACCATAGCACATTGCGGTATTACTAATGTTACTAGAGTTGATGTTGTCTAAAACCTATACATATTGGCCACTTACAGAAATGGAAAGGAATTTTGAAGGGTAAGCCTCTGTATACTTATTCCGGTACTTTTACATTATCCACTTAAAATGTGAGTACCATATGCATGACGCGTAAATATGATAAATGATGAGTGTCACGATCGTCAAATTAAATCTCTGCGTTATGGATACCATTTTGTCTAATGTTTTCATGGCAATGGGAATATACTCGTATAAATGATTTTAACATGTAAAATGTTATAAAAAAATATTTTTGCAAAATGCCTTTAATAATAAAAGAAGTTATAGAACAAGTTTTATAAAAGTGTTTTCATATGTTTGTTTATACTTTACTTAAATGCCGAACTTATCTCCCAAATGAAATCAGTTTGGTCAAAATATTCACTTTAAGAAAATAATCGTCGAAACCGGCTGGTAAATGACGGAATTGTGAATTTATAACAGTCATGTCATAAGATAATACCGATTTGCTACTACGGGAAGTGGAGTGAATTTTGTAGCCCGGACCCAAATGTCATTGAATTCATTAGCATTAGTGAAATTGAACAAGCGACAGGAAGCATGAAATATGGTAAGTACGAAAAAGACTGAGTTACTGCTGTGTGTACACTATGTTTGTCATGCAACTTATGGTGGTGGATGGCTAGCAGAACTAAATGTAGTATCTCTCCATTAAGAGAAAGGCTCTCGCCTAAACTACTCCTGTTACAGGGCAATCAATTTAGCTAGTATATGCAAAGGTAATAAATGAAAGAATGCACGAAATGCCTGAAAGGAATTCGTGGGAAGCTGAGGAAAGCATTTAACCCTGTTCAGGCGTCAAACACGGTTGTGTCATGCCCGCGTGGCTGTTCATAGTGTATCTGGTCAATTGCCTGAAGGAGTTGAAATATATGGGTGTTACATGACTTAATAATTAATATAATTTTAAACGTTTCTACCATACATATTACTGGAATCAAACATAGCTCACATAGGACCCGTAATATACTATTACCGTGGTGCTTCCCTATTTCTATAGGATTTACACCTAGTTGCTTTCCAGGTCTCCCGCTTTGCAAAGGAGGGAAGAGGCATTACGTTCTTTTCTTACTTCCTCACATTATCTTCTGGTTAATTTCGTTGCGGGTTCCAAGACATGCTAACTTCTCCTGGGAAATCACCGAGATCGAGCTCGGTGTAACTTTTCTGGTGTTTTGGTCATTGCTGTAGATCCTGGTTTACAGGAGTCACAGTAATGGGAATGTGCGTGGGATTAGTCCCAAAAAAAAAGTAGAACGATAATAAAGGAGGGGATCTACGAGGATTTCCGCCATGTAACGCCCAATTCAATTAGTTGACTTAACAGTAATTTGTCTGTTGTACACTGATGATGCGGTGCTCACGGCCTCATCAGAAACTAAAGCTTACTGAGCCACTGGCGTCCTCTTGTATAAATTAATTATTAAAAAATGGTGTAGTCGACTTGACAAAATTCTTCTATTGTTAAGTGATAGGTACCTAGGTACTTAGCGTTATTTCACAAGAATCTATCAATCTATCTCCACGGTGTATCCATGACAACAATGATTTTTACGACAATGATGTGCAAAATTTTAAACTTACATCTTTCCTATCATAATTTAATACATAACTAGCTGACCTGCCCGACTTTTATTTAATCCCGTATGTATGAAAGTTTCCCCGATTTGTTAACATTTATGAGTACTGCTCCGCTCTCCTGTGTAGTGGTGTGACGATATATAGCTAAGAACCTTCCTCAATAAATGTATCTATCCAATACAAAAATAATTTTTCATATCGGTCCAGCCGTTCACGAGTGATGGCGTGACCAAGGGAAATAGGGATTCATTTTTATATAAATACTAGTTGATGGCCGCGGCTTCGCCCGCGTAGAGAAATTTTCCGACTACAGTAAGGTGTTAAAAAAAAGGGGTTTTACACGGTCGGCAGCGCGAGTGTGTCACCTCTGGGGGTCGAGTCTACTATTTACAAACCGTAGAAAAGAACCAGAATCGCTGTTATTAGCTGTCAAAATGTTAGTAGACTATCAAAAATGCAACTAGATTAGCGGCCTCTGGCGCGGTACGTGTTAGTAGAATTCTATCGGAGACCGATAGAAAGCTATTGGAGTACGATTGTAATAGTAGACTAAGAAAAATTTAAAAATTATACTGTTGGCTTTCTATTGAGCGACGATTTCTATTCTCTTTTGACCCGATTGAATTAGTAGACTTAGCCCCCTGGTGTTGCAAACGTCTTTAGGCTACGGTATAAAAAATATCACAATATCTACCTAAATGTATACACTGTATAGTAAGAAAAATAAATAACTTGGGACTTGAACTATTGAGGCGTTCACGACCAACGCCTCAATAGTGATGTAAAAGTTAAACCACATTATGTACTTCAATCATACACTAATTAGCTTACAATATATTTGCACTTATTAGATTTCATAGCTGTTAATTCCTAGAGGTCAGTTTAACCAGAGTAGGTAGTTGCTGTTAAGGATTTCCAACTAAGTTATACCAAGTTCTCGTTGATTTAGTTTTAGTAATAACAAGGTTGAGCACGTTTAGTAAACATACCTGCCATGTATGGTTACGAAACACTTCTCTTGTATAAGACCATAACCAATAGAAATATTATGAAATAGTTACAGTATAGATGTACAATACAACAGAACAAGGGTTTTTTGAATGGCAATATCAACACATTTTATAAATGCTTTTAAAAGAAAATAATGTCAACTTAACTTGTACAAGTAAACTGTACAGTTAATCCGACCCGTTAATTTGATTAACCGCATTACTCGAGTTGTCAACCATCCAAGGACCACATATAGCAGATTTTGCTTAACGCAGTGATCGTTTACAGAGCACTGAGTCTGCGCCGCTACGAGCGCTTCTGCGAAATCAAATTGGTAAATTTGATTTTCTTTCTACTATATTTAACTAACTAACTAACTATCTTCACGCTGTATCCCTGACGGGGTAGTCAGAGAGGACAGATCGCCAGGCTTCGCGATCCATGCATACTTCTTTCGCTTCTTCGAGATTCATCAATCGCTTCATACACGCACGTCTGGGTATCCGAGTACTTTTGACCTTTCCGTTTTTGAGCAATCTGCTCACGTGGTCTTCATATGTAAGACTCGGCCTACCCTGACTCCTGCTACCCTCTACTTTTGAACAATATATATTCTTCGTCCATCGTTCCTCACTCATTCGTTGGACGTGTCCAAACCAACGGAGCACGCCCTTTTCCAGCTTAACGCTGACACTTTCATTCAAACCTGCCATATTGCGTATCACTTCGTTACGTATTCGGTCGGCCAAGGTAACGCCGCACAATTTTCGAAGTGATCGCATCTCCACAGCATTCAATTTACTTTCATGCATCTGCTGACATACCCAGGTTTCACTACCGTAAAGCAAAGTTGGCACTAGCACTGCGTTATGAATCGCCATTCGTGCTTCTTTTACGATGCTTTGTCGCTTTACTAACTGGGACAAAGCACCGTTAACTTTGTTTCCGGCAGCTACTCGCCGTTCTACATCCGAATCACATCTTCCATCCGCGCTAAACATACTTCCTAAATACACAATTTCATTCACTTGCTCTAGACGTTCCTGGTTTACCCTAATCTCGCATTTAGTTCTTACGTCACCTCTTTCAAATACCAGAACCTTAGTTTTACTTGCATTCAAGCGGAGACCCTTTCTTTCACACCCCTCTTTCATATTAGTGACTAATGCCTGTAGGTCGGCTTCTGATGAGGCCATGAGCATCGCATCATCAGCGTACAGCAGACAGTTTACTGTAAAGTCACCCAAATTCACACCCATATTAAAATCTTTCAACTTCTGCAGGCAACTGTCCAGATACACTATGAACAGCCAGGCGGACATGACACATCCCTGTTTGACGCCTGTACAGACATCAAAAAGAGGTGTCACATCCCCCCCTACTCGCACGCAAGCCTTACAGTCCCTATAAAGCGACTGTATTGCCCGCAGTAGCGAGCCGTCCACACCATATCCTGGCAGCAAGTCCCACAGCGTTTCTCTCACAACGTTATCAAATGCTTTCTCTAGATCCACAAAAGCGCAGAAAACCTTCTGGCTAAGAGCCAGAAACTTTTCCGCGATCATGCGGAGAGAAAACACTTGATCCATGCAACCTCTTCCACGTCGGAATCCGCATTGATCCGCCAGTCATCTGGGACCCCACCCGTCCGCCAGCACAAGTTGCATAACAGACATAGTGTGTCCCAGACACGCGACCCACCGTACTTGATCATCTCAGCAGTAACTCTGTCTTTTCCCGCAGCCTTACCACATTTCATACTTCTTATCGCTTGTTCTATTTCTTTCATACTAATGACTTCAATAACATCGGGATCCGGAGCATTGAAGTGAGCTCCACTTACCGATGTGGCATCTCTGTCTTTTCTTGCATACATCTTTCCATAATATTCACTCCATCTCTGCAGGACGTCACTTTGGTCTGTTAGGACGTCATTGTTAACACTAAGCACTTTATTCACACTGCAGATTGCCGAACAACTCCGGGTCTTGCCTAGCTCTTTCCAGAAGAGCTTGGCATTATCCCGGAAATTGGACGACAACCTTTCATCCGCTTTCATTCTGCACCTTTCACGAGCTTCTTCTATCAGTGCCTTCGTGTTAACTTTCTGCAGCTTGTATCTCTCTTTCATATTAAAATCATTCCGCGAGGCTAAGTAGTCTAGCCATGCTTTCTTCTTCATTCGAACTGCTTCTTTCACTTCCTCATTCCACTATGCATCACGCTTATTACTACTGCCTCTTTTCGTTTCTCCACACACTTCCACAGCGGCATTTATCATACTATCCCTAAGGTTCTGCCATACACTTTCCACATTCTCACTACTTACATTGACGTCGCCAAGCTTTTCGGCTACCCTTTCATTATATTTATCCCTAATGGATGCATCCTGCAGCTTCCAGCTTTTGATGCTATAAGTCGGTTCAGGACACTCGGTACGATGACGCCAACCCGCGAACAGACCCCTAATCCTAGTTATGACTAGGTAGTGGTCTGATCCCAGCTCAGCGCCTCGATAAACCCTTTTGTCCATCAGCCGACTATCCATTAGGAATAGATCTATCATGCTTGTCTTTGACTTACATCTCCTCGTATACATATGAATTTGTTTGTGGTTGAACATTGTGTTCGCCACAAACAAATCCTTTTCCTTACAAAATGCCAGTATTAGCTTGCCAGCGTCGTTCACCCTTTTATCCCCATGCTTCCCGAGTACCGACTCAAAACCATCGCGAGCGGTACCCACCCATCCATTCAAGTCTCCACATACTATAAGTCTTTCATTTCCTTCTATCACATTTAGAGCTTCACTCATACTCTCCCAGAAGTCCTCTAGCTCACTCGCGTTCAGCGAAGATACTGGCGCGTAAGCAGCTACCAAGAAAATCTTCGTCAAACCAAGTTTTACACGGATCCAGAGGATTCTAGGACCTACCAGTCTGTACTTATACATACCGGAGGCCAATCGCGAGGACAGCAAAATTCCAACCCCCCGACTGCCATGCTTGCTCTCTGGTACTCCAGACCAAAGCGCGAGCATTCCACCCGGGAGCTCCAAGACTTCGCTGCCCTTGCGCTTGGTCTCTGTCAAGCACTCTGCATCTAACTTTCTCTCATTCATAACATCCATCAACTCATTCATCTTATCTGTCATTCCTCCCCTAACATTCCACGCAGCTACCCTGCACTCCATCCTCCACTTCCCGCCGTGTCGGGCCGCGCGTGTAGGGTGGCGGTCCCCTACGCCGCTCTGGCTCACACTTTTCGCACCAGCGGGGACGAACTGGTGCGCGTCGCCTCGGGGGCACGCCCTAGCATCATTCGCCCTGGTGGCACTCGTTTTGGAGTAGAATTGCAGCCGTAGCTGGCAGGGATGGCGACGTGCACGCTTCTACTCTTCATCCCCACTACTATATTTATGTTTACTATATTATGTTTAGATACTTTTACTGTTAGTTTTCCAAATACAATAAAATTAAAAATTCTGCTCAGCAATTGAATAGTGATAATACACTGAGGCTCATGGGCGTGCCCAGGGAGGGCAGGGGGGGCCAGCTGCCCCTCCCCCCCCCCCCCTCCTGTATTTAGTTTCGACTCCTACTTTTGTCGATAATAGTAGAAAAATAACTTTGTGCCATTTGCAATACCCTAGACATCTTTTAAAAATCGTGAGCCACCTAACTGTTTTTTAGCAGCGTTAAGCCGGATTTGAAACGACTAAAAAACCTCACGATCTCTACCTATCAGTTCAACACCGGGCGCCCCGCGTAACTCCTCGGAGGGTTGGAACTCCTAGGGTTCCCGGTAGACTTTGGCTACCACCGCGGCCTCTCCTAATGGTTTTGGTGTTATCCCTCTTCTTTGGAGTTTAGTTTGGATCCCGCTTCTTGGGGCGTGAGGAGAGCGTGAAATTGTAAGGTCAAGTTGCCTTCTTGGACCGGCTTCTGTAACAACAGCGTGTTATTCAGCGTACTAAACATAGTTAGTTATTTAAGAATTTATATTGAAAATACCTGTTTTAATTTATATGTATTTCTTATTTACTAGTGGACGCACAGCAGTTTCAACGAAAGAGCTGGATAAAATATAGCCTAAGTTACGTCTTATATATATTATAAGAGTGCCAGTGAAAGTCCCGTTAAAATCGGTTCAGTTGTGTCAGATATTAACCGGAATACAGAAACATTTTAAAAATAGTTTAATTTTATGTGGGTATCGTATTTGATATTATCAAAATCTGAAGACAAGCAAGATGCATTAGGTGTATTGTCCGATCTATCCAAGGCTTTTGATTGCGTTCAGCATGAAACGCTGTGCAGAAAATTACATCACTATGGAATAGGACGCAAAGCTCTCGACCTAAATTTCTAGTTCTATTAATTAAAAAAATGTTTTGTGAAAAAGGTTATTACGCTGTTAGAAACTATTTGCAGGACAAGGACGCCTGGAAATGATCTGCTGACATAGTGAAATTATATTAAATTGTAAATAGACCATCAAATAAAAGCCTTCCTAAGTTTCTTGCCGGTTGTTCCCAGGTGGGCCTCGTTCCGAACTTCCGAAATTAAATTTATCTTTAGTCTAGTGTTTGACATTTTGTAAGCGCCGTTAAAATGGTATATGCATAATAAAGGTAGGAAGGTGAGACTTGAGCAACCTAAGTGGGGACATACCACAATTGATGCGGTGAAGCCGGTCATAGAGGAGTGGCTGGAGAGGCAACACGGCAGCCACACCGGGAGGTAACACCAGAGCGCCAGCACTGCAGCGAGGATACGGCGCTGCATACACTAGTGGAGTGTTCAGCGTGGGAGCTGCAGCGCTGGGAGCTCGTTGCTGGTCTGGGCGTGGACATTCTCACGCTGGAGACCATGGTGAGAGCCATGATGTCCAGCGGGAGCAAGTGGGACGCCGCTGCGTCTTTTTGCGAGCAAGTCATGCTTGCAAAAGAGGCGGCGGAGAGAGAGCGAGAGAGAACTCTTCCCCCCGAGTTCCGCAGTCTGCGGCGCCCTCGCCTTCGCCCAAGAAAGTGGCGCAGCGTGAGGGTTACACGCACGCTCTTCACCCTCTCAATAGTGGTATAACACCCACACCCCCCAAAGAACCGAGATAACACTCGAACCCCCCAAAGAGGCAGGATAACACCCGAACCCCCCCTGAACGAGCCTGCGGTAGCGGACAAAGTCTGTCAGGAGCCCTAGGACTCCTAGCTATAGACAGATGAAGGGAAACGTGTGGTTTTAGTCGGTAGGAGTCCGGCATAACATCCATGACGACATCCACACGAAAAAAAATATTATAAAGGCATTTTTTTATCTAGTGAAAAGCTGTTAATTTATAATTACAAACAGACACTTCAATTTTATTTATATGTGTAGATTTGAACTTAGTCAAATAAAAAAATATAAATTATAAAATGAATTAAATTTTAAAATCCCCGATCGCCAAAATATATTTGTATTTTAAGGAACAGAACAACCCTTAAAAAGTACTATTGAACCCAAACACAATATGTCTGCTGTGAGTTTTCGAAGAGTCGGGTTCTCTGGAGATCATTTTCATTGCAGCATTAGGTCAAAGTTTTCAAATAATTGTTATTTAACGATAGCATAGCACTCGTTAAGTACTTAACCGAGTAATCATACGCCAAAAATTTTTAACATTATTTTTAGAAAAAGCTGATACTCTTACATTGCTAGACCGGTAGTAACCAAAAATAGCTAAGAACCACTACCAAGCAACGTGTTTTCAAATTAAAAAACCGCATTGAAATCGGTCTCTCCATTTGAGTGTTAGATACGATGCGACAGCTCAAAATTATAACACCCCTCTTTTTTGAGTAAAGTTCAAAATCTGTGTTATATCTGTGTTATTATATAGTGTACCAATTGCTTTTCAAAATTGTTTCTAATGTTTAGGCAGGTGTCATCACAAATCGAATGATTATAGATGCAATTCTGTACATTCGTACCGTGCAACTTTGCTAAATGCCGGTAGATGGCGCCTTACGTCGCCTTAAGACGTAAAGAGGTGGATTAATTCGTCAGATACACTTTAAAATTTAAATTTTAAACACCCTGAAGTTAGCTATAGTCAACATTTTAGTTTTGTTCTACAAACGTAGGATAAGGCTAAAGATAAAATTATGACATAGATTTATATCTTGTTACGCAAGATTTTTTAGTATAACTTCTAACGCGTGTAAGTACACACACTTATTTATTTATGTATCACATCATTATACATTTATAATATACATGCAAAAAATATAAAATATACATACTCATTGCTTTGTTAGAGACAACACAAACAACACCCTTCTAAATAAGTTAATGTCTATGGCGACCATTGATGTACAAAAAAACCAAGTATCATACAAAATTCGCGGCATCACATAAAATACCGTCTTGCACTTTTTGAATGCAATTCCTCCCTGTCTTATGTTCTAGAACAACGTTTTACATTTAATTTATCAGCAATCGCACTTATAAGTGTCTTCAAATAAATTGTTATGGTGCAACGTTAGAATATCTACGAGGATGGTTATTGGACTAAAACTATTCATTAAAGTTACTACTACACACATAATATTTTAGTACAAAAGCCCCACATTTGTATTTGTTTTCTTTTTTGTTATATTTATAACCAAAAATTAACGTTAATAATTGGGTTATATTTATATGTTACCGAAATGATTTTGAAGAACTGCTATTACAGTATTTGTTTTTAATGTCGTCGTATTTAAGTGAGCGGCACTCGAATAAGTGAACTGGCGCAGCGCCAGGAGCTTAATGTTCAAACCTTGCTCCACTCAGAGCCTAGTTTTCAAGGTCGCTATAGTAAACATTAAACTTGTGTACAAACGATTCGATACTGTAGAATAGTAGTATAGTTATTAATGGAATAATACCTCAAAATGCTTATGGAAACTAATATAATACCAACAATAAGTACCTACATTAAATTTTAGGGAATTGCTGTCAATTAATCATTTTCGGTGCAGTAGAGTAAGCTAAAAAAAGCGTCGCGCGCATGAGTCTTTCTGAAGGAATCAGATGTTACTGCAGAATAAAAGTATCGTTCCAAATACGGCCCGCATGCTTGCGATGTGAAACCCTTACCAATAAACACACTTTTGCAATCTATCTATCTATCTTCACGCTGTATCCCTGACGGGGTAGTCAGAGAGGACAGATCGCCAGGCTTCGCGATCCATGCATACTTCTTTCGCTTCTTCGAGATTCATCAATCGCTTCATACACGCACGTCTGGGTATCCGAGTACTTTTGACCTTTCCGTTTTTGAGCAATCTGCTCACGTGGTCTTCATATGTAAGTCTCGGCCTACCCTGACTCCTTCTACCCTCTACTTTTGAACAATATATATTCTTCGTCAATCGTTCCTCACTCATTCGTTGGACGTGTCCAAACCAACGGAGCACGCCCTTTTCCAGCTTAACGCTGACACTTTCATTCAAACCTGCCAAATTGCGTATCACTTCGTTACGTATTCGGCCAGCCAAGGTAACGCCGCACAACTTTCGAAGTGATCGCATCTCCACAGCATTCAATTTACTTTCATGCATCTGCTGACATACCCAGGTTTCACTACCGTAAAGCAAAGTTGGCACTAGCACTGCGTTATGAATCGCCAGTCGTGCTTCTTTTACGATGCGTTGTCGCTTTACTAACTGGGACAAAGCACCGTTAACTTTGTTTCCGGCAGCTACTCGCCGTTCCACATCCGAATCACATCTTCCATCCGCGCTAAACATACTTCCTAAATACACAATTTCATTCACTTGCTCTAGACGTTCCTGGTTTACCCTAATCTCGCATTTAGTTCTTACGTCACCTCTTTCAAATACTAGAACCTTAGTTTTACTTGCATTCAAGCGGAGACCCTTACTTTCACACCCCTCTTTCATATTAGTGACTAATGCCTGAAGGTCGGCTTCTGATGAGGCCATGAGCACCGCATCATCAGCGTACAGCAGACAGTTTACTGTAAAGTCACCCAAATTTACACCCATATTAAAATCTTTCAACTTCTGCAGGCAACTGTCCAGATACACTATGAACAGCCAGGCGGACATGACACATCCCTGTTTGACGCCTGTACAGACATCAAAAAGAGGTGACACATCCCCCCCTACTCGCACGCAAGCCTTACAGTCCCTATAAAGCGACTGTATTGCCCGCAGTAGCGAGCCGTCCACACCATATCCTGGCAGCAAGTCCCACAGCGTTTCTCTCACAACGTTATCAAATGCTTTCTCTAGATCCACAAAAGCGCAGAAAACCTTCTGGCTAAGAGCCAGAAACTTTTCCGCGATCATGCGGAGAGAAAACACATGATCCATGCAACCTCTTCCACGTCGGAATCCGCATTGAGCCTCCCATAAATACCTTTCAGACTTTTCTTGCATTCGTGCCGTTATAACCTTTGCATACACCTTACTAGCTAAGCTGACCAAGCTGATCGCCCTGTAGCTGGAGCAGTTTAGGCGCGAGCCTTTCCCTTTGTAAATAGGTACTACAACTGCTACTCGCCAGTCATCTGGGACCTCACCCGTCCGCCAGCACAAGTTGCATAACAGACATAGTGTGTCCCAGACACGCGACCCACCGTACTTGATCATCTCAGCAGTGACTCTGTCTTTTCCCGCAGCCTTACCACATTTCATACTTCTTATCGCTTGTTCTATTTCTTTCATACTAATGACTTCAATGACATCGGGATCCGGAGCATCGAAGTGAGCTCCCCTTCCCGATGTGGCATCTCTGTCTTTTCTTGCATACATCTTTCTATAATATTCACTCCATCTCTGCAGGACGTCACTTTGGTCTGTTAGGACGTCATTGTTAACACTAAGCACTTTATTCATACTGCAGATTGCCGAACAACTCCGGGTCTTGCCTACCTCTTTCCAGAAGAGCTTGGCATTATTCCGGAAATTGGACGACAACCTTTCATCCGCTTTCATTCTGCACCTTTCACGAGCTTCTTCTATAAGTGCCTTCGTGTTAACTTTCTGCAGCTTGTATCTCTCTTTCATATTAAAATCATTCCGCGAGGCTAAGTAGTCTAGCCATGCTTTCTTCTTCATTCGAACTGCTTCTTTCACTTCCTCATTCCACCATGCATCACGCTTATTACTACTGCCTCTTTTCGTTTCTCCACACACTTCCACAGCGGCATTTATCATACTATCCCT
The DNA here is from genome assembly GCA_948477245.1 of Thumatha senex. Lineage (NCBI taxonomy): Eukaryota > Metazoa > Arthropoda > Insecta > Lepidoptera > Erebidae > Thumatha > Thumatha senex. The sequence goes on from OX419725.1 coordinate 477,095, forward strand.
AAGGTTCTGCCATACACTTTCCACATTCTCACTGCTTACATTGACATCGCCAAGCTTTTCGGCTACCCTTTCATTATATTTATCCCTAATGGATGCATCCTGCAGCTTCCAGCTTTTGATGCTATAAGTCGGCTCAGGTTCAGGACACTCGGTACGATGACGCCAACCCGCGAACAGACCCCTAATCCTAGTTATGACTAGGTAGTTGTCTGATCCCAGCTCAGCGCCTCGATAAACCCTTGTGTCCATCACCTGTTTACGGAGCCGACTATCCATTAGGAATAGATCTATCATGCTTCTCTTTGACTTACATCTCCTCGTATACATATGAATTTGTTTGTGGTTGAACATTGTGTTCGCCACAAACAAATCCTTTTCCTTACAAAATGCCAGTATTAGCTTGCCAGCGTCGTTCACCCTTTTATCCCCATACTTCCCGAGTACCGACTCAAAACCATCGCGAGCGGTACCCACCCATCCATTCAAGTCTCCACATACTATAAGTCTTTCATTTCCTTCTAACACATTTAGAGCTTCTCTCATACTCTCCCAGAAGTCCTCTAGCTCACTCGCGTTCGACGAAGATACTGGCGCGTAAGCAGCTACCAGGAAAATCTTCGTCAAACCAAGTTTTACACGGATCCAGAGGATTCTAGGACCTATCAGTTTGTACTCATACATACCGGAGGCCAATCGCGAGGACAGCAAAATTCCAACCCCCCGACTGCCATGCTCGCTCTCTGGTACTCCAGACCAAAGCGCGAGCATCCCACCCGGGAGCTCCAAGACTTCGCTGCCCTTGCGCTTGGTCTCTGTCAAGCACACTGCATCTAACTTTCTCTCATTCATAACATCCATCAACTCATTCATCTTATCTGTCATTCCTCCCCTAACATTCCACGCAGCTACCCTGCACTCCATCCTCCACTTCCCGCCGTGTCGGGCCGCGCGTGTAGGGTGGCGGTCCCCTACGCCGCTCTGGCTCACACTTTCGCACCAGCGGGGACGAACCGATTTTAAAAATACTTTCACCATTTGAATGCTACAATATCACTGAATAATATAGGCTATTTTAATTGCCAAAAAGTTTAAAAATTTAATATCCACCGGTGCGAAGCCAGGACGGGCCGCTAGTATAAGTTAAAGTATAAATGAAAATACACTTGATAAAAAATCCAATTCTTGTAGTCTCAATTTTAGGGATGTCGAAAAACGTGAAGAACTTTGAGTTAATGAGCAACCGGTAGGTATTGTATACCGGTCTTGATAATGAATGTAGCTCACTGGGATCTGAGTGTAGCTCAGTCAAAGTAAGATTTGAAATAAGTTTATCCGACAGCATTTTCTCCGAAGCGAAGTTATTTTTATTTTTTTATCTAAAATGGTAAAGTATTTTTTTATGGTACAAGCGGAACAAGATTTACGGCATACAATAGCGACAAATGGTAGTCGTTCTTCACAGTTAAATAGCGACAATCTGGTCTGGTTTGTTCCTCTAAGACCGATCTTCGTCTATATTGAAATGACGTAGTGAATTCTCAAAAGTAATATTAGGGAAGTCACAGCGACCAAAGGAGATGCTTACTACCAATTTCAGTTAAATAAAGATTCATAATGCAGATGTACTCAAAGAGATTCATTACAAGAATCGTACCTATAGAAATATATTTTAACTCATCACAATGAATGGTGGAAAGTGATTGAGACACCCAAATGTTGGTAACTGTTTTTATAGCTTGAGATACCATTTACAATGGCAGTTGCCGGCAAATTGACGGATGTTGAAAGTTATAAGAGATAACTGTATCCTTGTATATCGTAAACGGAAATTGTTCTTCGCTTGCCCAAGACTACTGGCCTCAATGAGCAAGGGCCGGAGGACGGAGGGTGGGCAGCAGCCCACTGCGTAACGAGGCCAGCACGCCATTCTTATAGAAGCATATTCAAGACGGTGGCGTGATGGCTACAGGCATGCCCTTAAAAATAACTCAAATCCCAAGGATGAGCCTTTTTTATTACAATAAGTTTAAGACTAGAATGACGGGATACCTACCTTTACCCAGGAAAAAACATCATAGTCCTATAGGAAAATTCGTTCATGTACAAAATTATTCACAGGTGCATTTGCGGCTGTCCACTAGTGTAAATAAAAAGTAGCTCTCAACAAAAGACGAAAATCAGGGTTATAATTAATAGTGGTTAGAGACCTTCGTCAAGCAAGTACTACACGATAAGTGATAACGTGTACGTCTCCTGCGGACCATCCCGAGGATGGAGGCGCAAATGCTATTTTTACAGCCTTCGCAAGCTCGCTCAGTAAATAATATAAAGGACACACTTAGAACTTCGTGTAAAGTGTTTGAAATTGGTATACTATTTTTAGAACATTTTATGAAATACCACCAGTATTTCATGTTTTGTAACAGGGTGTAAGGGGCTCAACCAAAACCTAGGGGGGGTCCCCTAGGTTTTAAGAGCCTGCATCCTTGCCTCGTTCGTTAGCCAGCAGGTCACTTGGGTAAGTGACCTGCTGGCTAACGAACGAGGCAAGGATGCAGGCTCTTATTGGGTTGGGAGATGAGAAGGCAGAGACTCCCAATGACGCCAAAAATCAAAAGCCAGCCAGATAAAAGAGTTTGGAAGCAACTTGGAATACAGGATAAGATAAAGAATAACAGTATTTTATGAGTTTGTCCAATTCAATTCATTTATAAGGAAAACAAGACATAAATATCAGTCTTCTGGGAACGCTAAACGGGAGAAATATTGTGGCATCTGTTTTTAAGTTTTTTATTATTTTAACATACTAAGGGCCGTATTCCAGAACGTTTCTCAATCCCCAAGAAACACATTTGAGAGTAGTATTTATAAGGCAGAAACTAGCCTCAAGCTTTTTTTATCTATAACGCTAAAATACATTTTAATGTTTGACTCATATTCTCTTTTAAACAACACACGATTACATTTTTGTTCATCTGGTTATGGTTGTGTAGCAACTAGATTTTTAGGGGTTAATTTATTTATTTAGAACTGTGCTTATACTTATGTAAGTCATTATTTGTGACACTTGAAATTTATGAATAATAAAGTTAACTTAAGTTTTGTTAAGCCGTTGGTCCCGGTTCAACACTGCAATAAGTTCACCTGTTACGTGGGACAAAACTGCACACGGTGAAATGTGGGCGTACAATATGCCTCTGCCACACCTTCGGAGATAAAGGCGTGCTTGATACAACAATAATTGCGATCTCTAACTATTCTCATATTTTATCAAGATTCTCTAACTAAATTTTTATTCTTTTGAACGGTAAATCTCTTCTATATATGCAATGAGGAGCTCAAAGGCCTCATGGAAGAATATTAGACGGGCTGCTCTAGCCTAGGAGGAACCATATGCATAAATTTACATCAAATTGGAAAAGCAGCGAGACTGAAAGTTATTGAGGACATTTTTATAACGGTCGTATACTCGTACATAATGTAATATTAGTTACTTTTACCAGACTGTGGAAAATATAACAGGAAGGGCTTTGTACATACATTTAGATATGTTTCACTTCAGTATCTTAACTGTTAAAGATTATAACCACGTATTAAAAGAAGCTCTTAATTGGTGTCAATTGAAAAATCTATATTAGACAACCGATAAAAAATTATAAATCTATATTAGTCAATCGATATTTTATTTACAAAATATTAGTTACCTATGAAAAGGCCGTAAGGTGAAACCGGCCATGTTAAAAAGAAAATTTTGTGGAAGCGATTGATGAATTTGCAAGAAGCGAAAGAAGTATTTATAGATCACGAAGCCTGGCGATCTGTTCTCTCTGACCACCCCGTCAGGGATATAGCGTGAAGATAGTTTTTATTCGGTAAATTTACATTATCACATTTTCAAATTATATTTCTAAACCTGATAAACAAAAAAAACAAAGTATCGACTTTGTTTTCTTACATCATTTAGGTCGTCTAGATTTTGTACAAGACTACCATAATAATAAAGGGTGGCAGATTTCCTATGTGCCTGTGAAACATTAGGAACCGGGGGCAATTCTGTTACAGTTTAGGCAAAGTTGTAAGTGAATGTCTTCTGGCTTCCCTCCCAACTCAGATACCCCGAGACGAGGACTGAGGTTGACAAAGAATCCGGTGCGATATATTTTGATATAATTAAATATACGAGTATCATCTGTCAAACGAGAATCGGTACGGCACTCTCAATACATGACAGGAAAGTAAAAAAACGGAGAGGTCGTTAAGAATCTTTGGTCCATTGCGAAACTTTAAAAACCGGTAGATTCGCTATGAGCGTGTTGGCCAGCTGCTACCACTGTGTCCTATTAGATTTATTTTGGGTTGATATATATAAGGGTATCAGGGTTTTTAGGATTGCGTTTTTCGTCTAATTCATATGGCTGAAATTTAATTTCACTTTTAGGTCTGTTCAACATATTCATTTGCCTAAATCTTTATTTAATATATATATAATCTTTATTTAATAAGAATATATATTGTTCAAAAGTAGAGGGTAGAAGGAATCAGGGTAGGCCGAGACTTACATATGAAGACCACGTGAGCAGATTGCTCAAAAACGGAAAGGTCAAAAGTACTCGGATACCCAGACGTGCGTGTATGAAGCGATTGATGAATCTCGAAGAAGCGAAAGAAGTATGCATAGATCGCGAAGCCTGGCGATCTGTCCTCTCTGACTGCCCCGTCAGGGATACAGCGTGAAGATAGTTTAGTTTAGTTTTTTTTTTTAATCTTTATTTAAATTATATATGGGCTGTTGGAGTCTGGAGGCCAAGCGTTTTGTGGATGAGTTAGGGCGTAGACTGAGAGAGAAGTCGGGAGATCCCCGCGCCGGATCGTGGTTGGTGCAAAGGCTGGCCATTGCCATCCAAAGAGGTAATGCGACCAGTGTGATGGGCACTTTTGCACCAGGCACAAAGGTGTAAAATTGACAGATGTATGATTAATACTGTATTTGTAAAATTTATATACCAAAAACCATTTGAATTTGACACACGTTTTATTAAAATAATGTTTGAGATATTTAACTTCTAATTTTTTTCCCTTATGGAATGTGTTAATGGGCCCCAGGAATCTAAAATAAAATATTTTAAGTCTCTTCTTTATACGGTTATATTACATAATAAGTCTTAAATATTGCTAATAGATATTGCTGTACCATTAAATTATAATAAAGGTGCTAAAGATTCATATACATTCTGTAAGAATTAACTCGCGATATACATCATATTTGTATGAAACACTGTCCGTTCGAATCCAGAGTACGTATGTGGGTGAACAATCACGAATTCCCACGCCTACAAACGCGCCTCCTAAAAGGCAACTATTCTTAATATGATATGTTTATAATTTATAAAATCTTTTCAATGAAATACCTATCAAGCTATTTATAATTTTGTTAGGAAATATGGAAAACGGACATGTCAAATGAATCTCGAAGAATGAGTTTCCAACATTTTATTTATATATTTAGAAAGCAATTAGGTAACGAACGGAATTGATCTAAGTTACATTATAGTATAAGGTACAGCAAAAAAAAAACATTTTATTGGATGGTTTTTTTTATACCACTGATGTGGCAGACAAGCATACGGCCCACCTAAAGGAAAGTGGTCACCGTATCCTATGGACGTTTGCAAAACTAGAGGTACAGCACTCGCGCTGTCGACTCTTTATAAACCTTCTAAGACACTTTTGAACAAAAAGTTACAAAGATAAATCTCCAGTCAGCGAAAAGACCCAAGAAATACCCAAAGTGAGAGGGTACGGGTCTAAAACACCACACGCGAAGCCTGTGCAAAACAAAGTGAAATCAAGACGATAGGCTTTTGGTCCTTGTAGTTTTAATGAGATCGTAACTAGTAAGTCTCTTCAACAAACGGGTATTATTTTCCTTTGTTCGTAAGATCTTAACCTTTTAGAAGCTTATGAGTTTCAAGGCTGTCCTGAGTACACACCAGTGGTGTTACAGTTTTGTTCAGTACATACCAAGAGGGGGTATTTCAAGTAATGCCATGTATTCTCCTCAATCAATTCGTGTTTACTTGATATTGCAGGCTACGAGTACACAGGATCTTGTTTGTAGACCTCGGAGCTTTGCAATATACCACAATTTAGCGGTGTAAATTTCCGGATACAAATACCTCCTATTTTATGATCGGATAAAGTAAACTGATATGATCGGTAACTGTATATTCATGGTAACAAAGACATTTAGTCAGCCTTATGTCTTTATTGGTGTGAACATATCATCACTCTGAAATCTTATTGTTGTTTGCTGAATAGACATCTGGTTGAACAGTTCCAAATGCTGAGATGAATTCAACAATCATTCGAGTGATTTTTGAGAGTAGTAGAATAAATATTTCGTAGACATCGGTCTACGAAATATTTTTGGAGTATCATATTGTGTTGCCTACACAAAGAAAAATGTCAATATGTCGGTATATAAGCAGATGTGTACATATAGGTTCTTGTGTAATAATATATTTTGCTTATTCTTCTCAGTGACGCTCTTCCTTATCCCTGAACACTATTAAAAAAGAAAAAAATCTTTATTTTACATAAACCATTTAGTGGCGCTTACAAAACATACATTATATTTAAAATATTTAAAGTGACTACCGGTTTGGAACGCGTCCCACTTGAGAAGAACCGGCAAAAAACTTAGTAAGCCTTTTTTTTGAAAGCCTAGTAAATAATTTAATATTATTTCACTTTGCCAGGAGATCATTTCCAGGGTCCTGCAAATAGTCTTTAAGGCTTGGTATTCCTGCCGAAGCCACGATTTTGAGTTTTTTAAAACAATGCGAATTGTAGAAAAAAGGGTTTTTGATTCTGAAAAAAATATATATGATAGTTAAGGATTTAATCTAGTCAAAATGGCTTTCTGTTACAAAATCTAATAAACTTCACTTGATAGATAAAAATTCCAAAGTTGCCCCCTTTCGAAATGTTTTTTCTATGCCAAATCTAAACCACAGATAATTTTCATGAAATTTTTATCCCCAACTATAGCTACTAAATTTTTATAGACATAATGGCTAACTTTGACTATATACTGTGATTTTTATAGTACAAATGTTTAAATAATACGAGATTCGCGCCGCTGACGCCTGATCAGTCGAGCGCTGGCGCTTACTGAGGTAGGACCTGTGTCCGGTTTTTTCGTTGCGCTTCCCTTGTTATTTCTTCGTAATGGCACAGTATATTTATCAGAGCAGTAAGCATTCCATCATCATCCGAGCGTCTGTCCCAGCTGCATCTCGCGAACCCCGGAGTTAGCTTTGTATAGTGTTTATGAGATTTTTTATATAAAATGAGCTACGTACACTTCATAGAAGCGTTAGAATTATCCCTGTAAGTAGTAAAAATATCTCGAACCCGGTACCCACAGGTTAGAAGGCAGTTATATAATTAACTGAGCCAGTGGGCTGTTCAATGTATGTTTACCTATTTTTCCGCAAACTGTTGACGAATTTTAATTTTATTTTTTGTGTAACGTATACTTTCAATTTGGTTCTAAACAAATTTTATCAATAGATTCTGAAGCTTTAACATAACGACTGCCACTGGCTGAAGTAATCAGTGCAGTTGTTATATTTAAGCTTCGCTTCGCTTCGCATAAATTATTTAAACTGTATCCAAGATCTTTATTTTATTCTTGAAGTACAAATTATTTAAGTATATTTATAAATTTATGCAAGAAAAGACAGAGATGCCACATCGGGAAGTGGAGCTCACTTGCTCCGGTACCCGATGTCATTGAAGTCATTAGTATGAAAGAAATTGAACAAGCGATAAGAAGTATGAAATGTGGTAAGGCTGCGGGAAAAGACAGAGTTACTGCTGAGATGATCAAGTACGGTGGGTCGCGTGTCTGGGACACACTATGTCTATTATGCAACTTGTGCTGGCGGACGGGTGAGGTCCCAGATGACTGGCGAGTAGCAGTTGTAGTACCTATTTACAAAGGGAAAGGCTCGCGCCTAAACTGCTCTAGCTACAGGGCGATCAGCTTGGTCAGCTTAGCTAGTAAGATGTATGCAAAGGTTATAACGGCACGAATGCAAGAAAAGTCTGAAAGGTATTTATGGGAGGCTCAATGCGGATTCCGACGTGGAAGAGGTTGCATGGATCAAGTGTTTTCTCTCCGCATGATCGCGGAAAAGTTTCTGGCTCTTAGCCAGAAGGTTTTCTGCGCTTTTGTGGATCTAGAAAAATCATTTGATAACGTTGTGAGAGAAACGCTGTGGGACTTGCTGCCAGGATATGGTGTGGACGGCTCGCTACTGCGGGCAATACAGTCGCTTTATAGGGACTGTAAGGCTTGCGTGCGAGTAGGGGGGGATGTGACACCTCTTTTTGATGTCTGTACAGGCGTCAAACAGGGATGTGTCATGTCCGCCTGGCTGTTCATAGTGTATCTGGACAGTTGCCTGCAGAAGTTGAAAGATTTTAATATGGGTGTGAATTTGGGTGACTTTACAGTAAACTGTCTGCTGTACGCTGATGATGCGATGCTCATGGCCTCATCAGAAGCCGACCTACAGGCATTAGTCACTAATATGAAAGAGGGGTGTGAAAGAAAGGGTCTCCGCTTGAATGCAAGTAAAACTAAGGTTCTGGTATTTGAAAGAGGTGACGAGAGGTGACTAGAGCAAGTGAATGAAATTGTGTATTTAGGAAGTATGTTTAGCGCGGATGGAAGATGTGATTCGGATGTAGAACGGCGAGTAGCTGCCGGAAACAAAGTTAACGGTGCTTTGTCCCAGTTAGTAAAGCGACAAAGCGTCGTAAAAGAAGCACGAATGGCGATTCATAACGCAGTGCTAGTGCCAACTTTGCTTTACGGTAGTGAAACCTGGGTATGTCAGCAGATGCATGAAAGTAAATTGAATGCTGTGGAGATGCGATCACTTCGAAAATTGTGCGGCGTTACCTTGGCCGACCGAATACGTAACGAAGTGATACGCAATATGGCAGCTTTGAATGAAAGTTTCAGCGTTAAGCTGGAAAAGGGCGTGCTCCGTTGGTTTGGACACGTCCAACGAATGAGTGAGGAACATTAAATTTGATGAAAAATGAAATTTAAATATAGTTTACAATAATATAGCTTATCTATCAGAATAACACATAGGCTACTTATTATCCCGGGAACAAGTTCCTTTAGATAACGGGAACGAGAAAATTTCATCACGCAGGCGGAATCGCGGGCGCCAACTAGTATATCATAAACCTATAATAAAATCCAACACAATAACAGAGATGTTCCATTTCGATTGCTACTGCCAATCATTATTACTGTGGCGTGCCAGCGGAAAATACATCGTCAATCTATCTTGGCGGGGGCTGAGGAAGCGTTTTGGTGCCTACGCGACTTGGCCTACATGCCCTCAACAGGGTGGTAACCATTATCACAAAGCTTTATTTTTATAAACTTTTTAAATTTATTTTAAATTTCGCAGGTCACAGGGAAACTTGTTGTAAAAGCATTACCAAGCAGTACCCTGGAAAGAACCGCCAATCCTATGTAGTCGACTGTGGTAGACTGAAAGATTATGTCTAGTGTTTATATTATGTTTAACAGAGAGTTTAGAAAACTGTGATAGATTTTTCTGCACATACATAACTACTACATACTATGTATCTGCCTCTTTTGTTTTTGGCGCGTAAGCAGCCACCAGGAAAATCTTCATCAAACCAAGTTTAAACGGATCCAGAGGATTCTAGGACCTACCAGTTTGAACTCATACATACCAGGGACCAATCGCAAAGACAACAAAATTCCAACACTCTGAATGCCATGTCTGAGCTCTAAGTCTTCGCTGCCCTTGCTGTGGTCTCTGTCAAGCACACTGCATCTAATTTTCTCTCATTCATTACATCCATCAACTCGTTCATCTCATCTTCCATTCCTCCCCAACATACCACACAGCCACTCCGTCCTCCACTTAGGCAGAGGTAGGAACTGTGTGGTTTATGTCGGTTCCAGTCCTTCACAACATCCGAGATGTTTTCCTTACGTTAAAAACCTAGACCCAATGTGTGTTGTTTGAATTCTGGCGCATCCACTTTTAAGATAACACCTTACAAGCCGTTGGTATATAAACACACGACAAAATTGTTGCCTCAGAGAAAGATATCATTCCAGGTCAATATCAGAAACCCCATTCACAAAGAATCTGTACTGCAAATTGCCGCCTCTACCTCGGATCTTTTCTAACTTTTGTGCTGCTGAAAATTTTGTTTAAAGATAGTTATACTTATATCTTGGAAGAGGACCAAGATTGTTACAGTAAAACTGTTTTTGGACCATAAAAATAACCTCCGAATCTTACAAGATGTCTTTAAAGATCCTGTTGCTCTCACAATCCTACATTTAGCTGAAAGGCCTTTACGTTAGAATTTCAGAATAATAATAATAATAATTACCCCTCGAGGACAGTCGTTATCTTTTATAGGATTAACGCAACCCTATGAGGGCATAGTAGATTCGCTTTTTGAGTTAACTACTTTCTGATACCAACAAAAAAATGTATCAGTAAGTTATTGAAAAGCTCACATCCGCAGGGCAGCTTGTGGCGAGCTGAATGTGCGTGGCTACACATCGGTCCCGATTCCTCAGAGTTTTGTTGCCCTTCTGCACCGGTTAGGATTGAATGGCCTAACGGGAGAGCAGTGAGAGTGCTGCTCCCGGGAGTGCAGCAAATCTCAACTCTGGCTTGCCTTAATTGGCCGGTCTGAGGGAGGGAGCCAGAGCTATATGCTCGGGGGTGGAAGTGTCATTTTCAAGGGCATAACTACGGGGAAGCCCGCTCCGGGCCTGTCCCGCGAAGGTGAAACCGGCGCCGCACCGCTCGACACTCCAAGCCGCTCACACCGGTGTTGCCATCTGTCGCCTTACAGGCTTATCATGCCTATGGTGATTGTATAGGGGGCCCATCTAGTGAGTTGGCAAGTCACCGTCTGCCAGTATTTTGATAATAATATATTAAAATGGCAGACGCCGTCTTCAACCATAGTTTTAGTTACATACTCCATTTAACCTTCAACTCAATAGCCCATTTAGTAGTTAGCATATTGTACAATAGTTCAACTCCCATTGGAGGTGGTCCATTACCGTTCTTCTACATAAGGCGGGCGTGGACTATCTGCAGTGGGGTTCCCATTCCCTATTAGATTATAATTCTCAAAGGGCCTCTGCGTGTTGGACCTATGTCCCCATGTAAGCCTACCAAAAGTCCGGGTATCTTCATGAGAAAAAAAAATAAGATACCCGTGAAAAGAAGAAACATAATAATAATTTCTTTATTTTCTCTTCACAACAGTTACTTATATTAATGATAAAATAAGGTAAAAAAATTGTAATAATTAACATTGCGAGAAACTGGTACCTGAAGTAGGTTTGTGCATATGTACAACCTGTATTACTGGTCACCAGGACCCTCCCGCAGGTAATTAGATGACTGAGATAGGTTAATGATATTGTAAGCAATCACATTACAACTGTTTTCCGAAACAATAATCTTAGAAAACAACTGCAATGCGACTCCCCATAAACAGACGTTACAAGAAGAATAAAGGATAAAGACTGGATACAATTAAATAAATATAAAAATGTTGTGTGTTGTGTGTTTGAATATGAGTGTGTGTGCGAATGTGTTTTAAAGAGGGTGTGTTTGAGCGAGAGTATGTGAGCCAATTTATTTTAACCCAACAGCAGTTCCACCGAGCGGTATGCACTCCATCAAATTTTCCAACCAACCCGATACAAATGCAAGCATTATTTATTAAATGACAGGATTCAACAGAAATTCTGTCATTTAATAAATAATGCCAATAGCCTCATAGTCAAATGTCTTCAAGTATTGTGTTACAACAGCCTTACATTTAGGTCTGGTCATAGGATAAAAAAAGAATACAAAATATATCGCCTTATTATTAACAAATTGAGAGCCTTCTTTAGTGAATTTTAATGATATTACTCGTACGTAGGATGAACACCGTTTGATAACGGATAGATTACCGCCTAAGTAACCGCAACCCAATTAGCTAATGTGGGTGTGCTGTAATATCCAATCATTGATAGTTTTCCTCAAATTTAGTAAGTACCTATTGAGGAACTTTTAGAAACACTATCAAATTACTTCAGTCCAGTGACTACCTAACGTTTATAAATGCTTCGAGAATGTTTTACAGAAACTGCGTTGTCTTTTTTGTTTAAAGTTGAGTGAGCGTCATGTTCACAAAATATTGTCATCGTAGTCAAATTTACGAATCCTAGTTAATGAGTGTAAAGTTGTGACTAGTGCCACCGGTAAGGCCTGCAAAAGTCCAGATTGCTCTGAATCATGCAAGATGAATTGGAATGCCATGGAGCCAATGGAGCCCCCATCGAAATCTGAAGAGCGATGGGTCCTCACTTTCCTCATGATATCTGATATCGCCTCAGTGGGCAGAACCTAAACCAATGGAGGCTGAGTTTTATTACTCCAGTCTTAAAAGGTAAGGAGCCAGTGCAGAAGTTACTGCGGTATAAATGTTATGTCCCACACCATGGAGATCTTCAAGAGTCAATATGGCCTCAGTCAGTGAGACGCCTCACTTTCTCCCGCGACGAGACTTTCACCTTATGAAAACGAATGAAATGACGCGTGTCGAAGCTCAAAGCCCACTATATCAAACAACATAAGGGACTTTATTACAAATTAAACGGTTTTACTCACGTGTGAATTTCGGGATAGCCCGACTAGTTTCGGATCTAACAGAGGTCCTTTTTCACGAAGAACATGAAGCTGCGCTGGCGGAAGCGACCTCTCTGGCGCTGAGCACGCTGTGTAAGTGTAGGTGCGTGTGCCTCGTCATGAGTAGCAGGTGTGGAGATTGCTGTGTAAATGCCTGGCCCCGGTCCCGGTTAGGTCCCGGTAAGAGGGGAAGACCCAAGAAGTACTGGCTTGACGTCGTAAAGGATGACATGCGTGCCAGTGGTCTCACTGCAGGGGATGCCGACGACCGTGCGAAGTGGAGGAGAAAATGTAGGAAAGCGGACCCCGGGCGTTGCGACACGCAACTGGGACAGACGCTCGGATGATGAATTTCATCCACTATTCGTATTAATGACTTGTCAGCACATTTATTGGTGACGCTCATAAGCCAGACTGACTGAATATCTTCACTAAAAATAGAAAAATCTATTTATTGCCTGTTTTACAAATATAATAAGTACTTGGTAATATTGAACCTTACCTTTTTTACTATTATCAAAACAAATTAGAGTTAACAAACATACAGCCAAACAGAAAAGAATTGTCTATAATATTTTTCTCTCTTACCTTTAATGTACGGACAGCGACCACTTTTTTTAATTTATTATAGTACAGATATCTTAAAATGGGCTATCTTTTCCGTGTTATGAAAACTTTTGTATGAATATGAATAAAAGAGTAGTAAGAAAGTGTCAGCATATCCAAAATTTGCCGTCTATGATAGTGACCCGCAATCTCCAATGCTTAACATCAGCTAAACAACAAATTTATTATTTTCTTAAAAAAGCAACAATTAACGCGCCCTTCACTATCGTAGCTAAGGAATCAGACAGAAGACTTCAAACCCGAAACTTTAAAAACTTATACTACTATACTATAACTTAAATCTATACACGTAAGTACTCATGGTGTCTTCAATCGAATGCCGCAAACAGTTTGTCTCTGTCTCTTATGGTTCCTGAGAAATAGATGCGTAAAGACAGACGGGCGGACGGATGAACAGCCGTTTTATAAGACTTTTCTCAACTGTAGGGTTTGGAAGTCTAAAAAACCAGTCCAGCATGAGACGAACTCGTGCGCCGAGGGTTCCGTAGAAAATTAGTACCTTGAATTAAAGGGCAACACAACTAGATCTCCGGATTGTATGAGTTGTTTGTAGAATTGTCTCTGTTAATTGGTAAATTACATATGTATGGGTACACTCATTAATTCTCAATATTTTTTTATATGTATAGACGTTGCTTTGTACCAAGTTTTAAGATTCTGATTACACGGGAAGTACTCTGTAGGATTTCATTCCCTTACGAGTGTCGAAAATTTCGGATACCCCCTAATTTTCAACTCGTTTTTGGAATTTTTCCTTTATCTATATATAAGACGTTGTTTAGTACCAAATTTTCTGAGTATCTACCCTGTAAATCAAAATCCAAAATCTTTATTCATGTAGGTCACAAAGTAACACTTATGAACTTCAAGATTACTGCTTCTACATTTACATTTACTGCCAGATTCGCAAAGCAATAGGTAGAGCCTGAGGAAGAACCTGGCAATAAAACTCATGGCCACTCTTTTCTAACCGCCGTTTGACACAGTTTGATTAACATGATATTTGACCAATTATACAGTAAAGAAATTATACAAAAAAAAAAAAAAACAAAATAAATGTTGTGTTCATTAAAATTACACTTACATAGTTCCTTTGAATTTATGTGAGAACAGTCGACTAAACTTAGTTTGCCTTAAATTTAAATAATATTATTTGTAACAATTGCTATAACAGCTATGAGCCGACCAGTCCCAACAGACGGCACCCGTTCACGGGTATGACGCATATATCAGCCATCGCCCTATTCAACCGTATTGTAGGGAACAAGGCGACCCGATACATACGCCACCACTGCCAGGACACTTAGGCGAGCATGACATACCCAAAAACTACACAGCAACTATCATGTCAATTTCAAAATTATAAATAAGTCTACATAGTGCTCACACAATAACAAAGTCAAATTACATATAATTATGTAAATATAAAATATCCATCACGCCTTATCCCCGAAGGGGTGGCCGAGGCATATTATATGCCCACTTTTCACCGTGTGGATTCCTGTCCCACGTAATAAGTGGTGAGCCCATTGCCGTGTTGAAATAGACAGACGCAGGTTGTGGCTACCTGCTGATGAAATTTTTTAAGCCGCCTTTAAGGCCTTCAACCAGGCTTAACGACTGCCATTTTACTGGCAACCGGGACCAACGGCTTAACGTGCCTTCCGAAGCACGGAAACGCTCGCAAATGTAAATGCCACAAAGTGGTCACCCATCCGACGACCAGCCATAGTGAAAGTTGCGTACCTCAGTGATCGTTTACCGAACACTGAGACCGCGGGGCCACGAGCGCTTTAATTATGTATATATATGTATATATATTATAATTATGTATATTAGTTATTAACGGGACTAAACGCAGCCACACCTTCAGTTGCCTGGCGTTTCAAATTATTTATACTGGAGAATGTAAATAAAAATAATGTAAAAAAAAAATACAACATATATATGCAGATTCAAGACAAGTAGATAATATAACACAAGATTCATTCGAATCCTAAATAGCTCGAGCGAAGAGCAAGCAACTCATTTCCATTTATTTTTATCATCAAATAATCATTAATTGTGTAATAAGCCCTTTTCAAGAGGTGCGTCTTAATTTCCGCCTTAAATTTATGTAACGGCAGGTTCATAATGTCTAAAGGAATTTTATTATATAGGCGTACGCCAATTCCTGCAAAAGAGTCGTGAACCTTTTGTAAACGATGATGCGTTCCAATTAATTTATGCTTATTTCTAGTATTTTCCGAATGTACGAGTATGTCACTGTGTCTATTGTATAAATGTATGTTCTGTTTAACTAAGATGATATTTGCAAATATATACTGTGATGCAACCGTTAAAATGCCAATTTCTTTAAATTTCTCTCTAAGAGACGCTCTAGCACTCAATTTATATATTGCACGTATATCTCTCTTCTGGAGTACAAAAATTACTTGTAGATCAGCTGCTTTACCCCACAGCAAAATGCCGTAAGACATGACACTATGAAAATAACTAAAGTATACTAGCCTGGCAGTTTTTACATCTGCTGTGAGCTGCCTGACTTTACTAACGGCAAAGGCTGCCGAGCTGAGTTTACCTGCAAGACACGTTATTTGGGCGTTCCACTGCAGTTTGCTATCTAAAGTGATCCCCAAAAATACAGTTGATTCTACAATATTAAGGGTGTCACCGTTCAATGTTATATTTGTACCGCAATTCCTGACATTAGGCATGCTATATCTGATACATTTTGTCTTCTTAAAAAAGGTAGGTAGGTTTGGGTTCCATTGCGAGTGACTAAAATTTTGCGGAAATTTGCGGCATAAACGGCGGTTGGTTTAGAAGTTTGATTTTCCAAAGCTCCAAGAGACAGTAGACTTGTATTTGATAAAATTTCAGCTTGCTAACTTTACGCGTTTGTGAGAAAAATGGTCATGACAGATAGACAGAAAGACGGACAACAAAGTAAGTCTTTAAGTGTTCCATTTTTTATTTTTTGCATTTGAGGTACGGAACCCTTAAAATAAATATAACCCTGAAGAAATGTTTGTTCATTCGTTCCTTTTAAAGTAACCGTATCACGAGAACTGTTGCTACACAAGGGCTAACTGTGCTAATGCAATTTGCAGTTCCATCGACGTAATGCCATTAGCCAGGTCAAGGTGTGGTCTGCACATACAAATAAATCATATTTTATTAACCGTTGATAAAGATACTTACTTACATGTTAGGTACATGATATAGATACTTACCTTAGGTCTTACTAAGTAGTACTAATTTTAATTCTGTGGTCTTACTAGAACCTGTTTCCAAAAGCTAAACTCCTAAACTCCTTTTAGAAACTATTCAATCCTTTTCTTGTTATAAGTAATATTGACGTGTGGACACGAAGATGGAGACACAGTATACAATTATTCAATTATATTTGTTTTTATTATGAATAATCCTACTCGCATTCCCATTACTGTGACTCTTGTAAACCAGAATCTACAACAATGACTAAGTCCCGAAAAGTTAGACTGTTAAATATAGTAATAAATCGGAAGATAATTTAAGGTATTTGTGTAAGAGTACACAACATACAACTTTGTTTAATCAGCTAACTAGCTTCCTTTTCTCCTCGCTATCGAAAGACACGAACTTCGTTTGGTGAACATACAATAGCCCAATGAACTCACAGTTTGCTTTTAGTGACGCGAATTTTGCAAACTAGTATACGCTGCTTTTCCCTGAGTTAACAGAGTTCTTGTTTACTCACGAAGAAGAAGCAAATAATAAGTCCAAAGCCTGCGTTTGAACGGGTTTCAATTACGTGTGTTGACGTTGCTTTTAACTCAGCCCTGGGACATCTTTCCGAGGAGTTACCCGGGGCGTCCGGCAATAGACAGTTAGGTGGGGACTGTGTGGTTTTAGCCGGTTCGAGTCCGGCATGACATCCGAGGGGATTTCCACACGTTAAAAAAAAAAAAGCCCTGGGACATCTTTCCGAGGAGTTAGCCGGGGCGTCCGGCAATAGACAGTTAGGCGGGGACTGTGTGATTTTAGCCGGTTCGAGTCCGGCATGACATCCGAGGGGATTTCCACACGTTAAAAAAAAGCAAACAATAAAATTCATTCGAGGAGACATAAACAGGATTATTCAAGCGCATCTCTTATTATAGATTGACCACGACCGCTGTACTGCGCACTGCGTTCAAAATTGTATGCAGTGAGCGGTACAGCGGTCGTGGTCAAAGTGTAGAACATCAACGCTCTGTCCATAAATCAAAAGCTGAATGTGCGCTTTTTACCGAATGACTATACAAAACTTCAAGGTCATCAGAGCCAGGGTTGCGCCATTACCAACTTTAAATATGAAAAGTTGTGCAGTCCTGGGGGAGATCGAGTTAGCAAATGTCAGCTGTGAGTGTGAACTCTTTCTAGCTGCTAAAAGCAACGCGTATCAAAGGAGTTAGGGCACATTCAGACTAAGCGCTTGCAGGCCTGCTTAGGAGTTTTATTCTTAAGCTATGTTCTATTTATACCTAAAAATATATGCGCGGTTCTACATACATACATATTATCACGCCTGTTTCCCATCGGGGTAGGCAGAGACTATGGCTTTCCACTTGCTACGATCCTGACATACAGCTTTCGCTTCTTCTATACTTTCATGAGTGTTTTCATACACGCTTGCCGGTTAAGGGTACTCTTGACCTGGCCCTTTTCCAAAATATCGTCGATTTGATTGACATACATACGCTGAGGTACCCTTTTGCCCACTCACTCTCGCCACATATATCTGCTTCGTCAGTCTATTTTCATCCATCCTCTCCACGTGTCCGAACCATCTAAGCATCCCGTTTTCTATCTTAGTCACCACATCTTCTGTCATACCGCAATGTTCCCTTATCACGCTGTTCCTTTCTTTATCCATCAACTTCACTCCAGCTATACTTCGCAGACTTCTCATTTTCACGGCATTTATTTTACTTTTATGCGTCTTCTGCCATACCCAACTTTCACTGCCATACACAATACAATACAATACAATACTCTTTATTGTACACCATAAACTTACAATAGGAATTTACAATATTTATAACTTAAACTACAGGGTACAATCGGCGGTCTTATCGCAAGGCGCGATTTCTTCCCGACAACCTAAAATGGACATGGTGCCATGGATTTGCTTCTATAGGCAGTTTATTGGTGCACTGAATTTGGAAGATATAATTTTTTTTTGTACTAAGTTATGCATAACGATACTCACAGTAGGTACACAGAAATACATAAATATACACTTCGTAATACCTACATATGACAAATGTCTATAATACCATACATACACAGATACATACATATAACATATTCATACATACTTTCACATAATATATAATTTATATAACATAGATAGCTCAGATAAACTACAAATAATCAACAACATACATAAGTGTGGCTGGTCCCCACTTGGCTCCTTTATGTACAGCCAGTCTTGCCTTCTTAGATACGTTCTGACTGCTCATAAAGGCGTAAATGGGTCCATTCACTTTATTTCCTGCCAAAACTCTTCGCTCAATGTCATAGTCACACTTTCCATCTCTGGTAAATTTTTATACCCAGATATACAAACTCTTTCACTTGTTCTGCTCTTTCTCCTTCCACTAGAATTGAGCAATCCGTCGTACTGACCTCTCTTTCAAAAACCATTACTTTCGATTTGTTTACATTCACTTTCATTCCTTTGTTTTTTAACGAATCATGCAAAATGTTTGTATTACCTGATCATCGGCGTATAGGAGGCACTTGACGGTCAGTTCATCCATTTTTACACCATACAGTAATTTTTATACCATATTGCAGTTCTTTCAGGCAGCTGTCCATGTATAGGTTAAACAGCAACGGCGACGCTACACAACCCTGTCTCACACCTTTTTCAATGTGAAAAAAGTCTGTGCAAGCTCCGTTGATCCTGACACAAGCACTGGAGCCCTCACAGAGAGATTTCAGTGCTCGTATCAAGTGGCTGTTTACTCCATACCTGGCCAGTGTTGACCACAGTTCATTCCTCACCACTCTATTATAGGCCTTTTCCAAGTCTACAAATACGCAATAGACTTTTTGACTTTTCGCCAAAAGCTTTTCTACTACGCATCGAAAAGACCTGATCTGTGCATCCCCTTCCTTTCATAAATCCTGCTTGTACATCCCACATTTTTCCTTCAGTTTCATTCATCGCTCTTTTTATCAAAATTTTTGCATACATTTTGTCGACGATGCTGAGCAAGCGCGGTTCTAAGTTGTACAAATTGCAATCTCAAGGCTATATATCGCGGTTGCTAGTTAAATGGTTGTGAGGTTGTATTGTACAACCACTCTTTTCAGTGAATGGACCCACAAACATCTCTGAAGTCAAAATCGATCTAACCTGCATATGGTGCACCTACTGATCAACGGACGAGGTAACTGCGCAGGTAATCAGAGTGCGCAAGGTGGCACAAAATGTTTTGCTGGCACCACTATGCAGCCGTGGAGAGCTCTTCAAGTAAAACTGGGGTTATGGTCGGGGTTCGAGACGGCCGCTATCGGTGCCCTGATGGCTATATAGTGGCTTTTCAAAAAATTGTCATACAAATTTGCAGTTTCAAAGCAATTTGTACGGTCCACCCGTACAAAAGTGTACTCATTATCATTACGTCATTTTATCATAAGCTGTAATATACAAAGTTGCCACAGCTTCCATTAATAAACTTATTATTACAACACCTATCACTATTTATCACATTATATTTATCATTTATAGGTGTTGGTTGTTGTTGTTCATTATGTAACTTTGAAAAATCATTTTATATATATAAGTTTATAATCCTAATCCTATAATGCTAGGACATATTCTTAAGTGTTTGTTTTTCTACCATAAGTTCATAGTAGAATATTATAATACCTCAGTAAGCGTAATGCGCGCTAACTAAACGCTAGTCTGAAAGCACCCTTTGGGGACGGCCCTGAAACTTTTATCTATTTTGTAGAGGTCTGTTACTAATAAAGACGTCGCGTGGTGAATATTGAATATCAGTATAAAAAATGTTACAGTGCCTGCGTAGCAGAATTTTGTATACGTAAGTATAAAATATATACGGAATGATATACCTGGAATGAACTGTACGCTTGTCGCCTAAAAATCAGCAACCTATTCATATCAGTAAATATTTAATACCGTGTTAATTAAGATTGGAGTGTTTTTAAGCTATTGCATAGCGTCTATCGCGGGCCTTGAGCGCGGCGACCGAATCAAGAAATTCCGTAACGAAAAAATCCTAACACCCGAGGTCACACGAACTTCACCGAGCACGGCCGAGCGTTTGCTTAACGTGTATGTACATAATACGACTGTACGAAGATCTGTAGAAATAATGTATATTTTATATATTAATAATCTATATATATAAAATCCAATGTCACTTTTCGTTGTAATTTTATAACTCGAGAACGGGCAAACCTATCCAGGCTGTTTAGGCTTTGTTCGGACAATTTAGAAGATGATTAATGTGAACTTTGCAAAAAATCGGTCGGTCGGTTCTACATTTATTTGTAACAAATCTCTTAAGTGGCGCTAACGAAGTTGTGCGGGTCAGCTAGTACAAGTATAAATAAATTATTATAATTGCATAAGTTGATAAAAAATGCTATTTTTTAAGGGTCGAAAATACTTGGTACAAATGGTAATTCCACTTATCTTGGCTGGCGATTTCAACATCAACTTCGCTGATAAAAAATCAGAGTGGTTGACAACTTTTCTTTCGAAAATAATGATCCACAAGAATCCACAACAAAACATGGGACCACCATTGACGCGGTATTTTCCAGATATTTAGAAGATATCAAGTCTCAAACTTATGTTTCTTATTTCAGTTACCATAAGCCCATAGTTTCAATGATAAATATTCCTGAATAACCTACATGTATTGTAAGATTTTTAATCTAATAAAATTAATAAATAATTATAATTACATAAGCTGAAAAAAAAAGCAATGCCATAGCTTTACCGCGGCAGTCTCGGAGTGCCGCACGTCTTTTTTATTTTATTTTTTTGACTGAATACCGTGTTCTGCGATAGAAGCAGAAGTAATAAAATGTTAATTGTTAATAATCTTGCTCATAATAGGACAATTTAGCAGTAACACAATTTTAACCTATATTTGAATTAAATAAAGCAAGTATTTCTACTTAATATGGCAGGTTAGAATGAAAGTGTTAGCTGGCATTGAGCTGGAAAAGGGCGTGCTCGTTGGACGTGTCCTAACGAACGAGTGAGGAATGACTGGCGAAGATTTTTTTATTGTGCGAAAGTAGAGGGTAGAAGGAGTCAGTGTAAAACCGAGACGTACATACGAAGACCACTGTATTGTCTGATAGCTCAGGATATGAATTTAAGTTAGATCCCTTGAAAATAAATGGCTTTGGGCCTCACTCGATGTTCCGGGACGGTCCAATCAATTCGGAGGGTGCACAATTAGTTAGGGTCGAATAATAACCGATTTATTTAAAGGATCTTGCTGGTCTTCTTCTGTTTTACATAATTTTGGCGAGGAGCGCGTGCCGGTTGAGCGCTCGTATTTTTTGCGACGGTGGCGCTGCGCAGTGTGCGGCTTGACAGCGGAACTACGCGGCTCGCATCGCGCGATGGCGCGGAAGCATTGTTGGCGGTTGGCGGGTGATTTAAATAATAGGCCCAAAACCCTACAACCACTTTTTGAAATTATAATCTGCATTATTGTGACAACATAGGGTAATTTCAAAAAATATGTAGGTTATGTAAGTATACATATAATTAATAGGATAAAAAAGAAAATTAAGTGAAATTATGCTCAGCCGAGAAAAGTTATGTTTTTAGAGCGTATAATTGAGTCAGCAGAAAAACAATAATAATCAAGTCAATTATTTTTAACAGACAGTTGGATTTATATATTGTCTATTAAATTCACTTGTTTCCAAGTCTATTCCTGATACACTATAAAGCTACCCAATCCCATAATCTTACCGCAAGTTTTATTAGAATACTTTTTGTGATAGTTGTATGAAGCAATGTTTTTTTCGCCATCTAGTGGAAAAATACGGAAACAGATTGAAGGAGAGTATTGTTCCGGTCCGTAACCCTTTTATTGAGAATACACATAGTCAACTTGCGCTGTGCCAACACAAAAAATATAAATTGAACCTCTGAGAAAGTCAATAAAAATATAAATTATCATCTAAACATTGTTTTATCCAACCACATCAGTTAAATGATTTTACACCCGTAGAGACTACGGTAGGTACTTGTTTCAATTGAAAAAAAAAGGGTAAATATGGCTAGTTGTAACTTTAACAATAAACAACTTTGACAATTTACAATAACTTTTTTAATAAAGCTGGTGACGCTGGATAAAAAGGGATAGTTCATAGTTTACAAACAATTAAAGCGCCACCTGGTCGTGTGTTACGCACACTTATGCAACTGACTCAAAGGCCAGCAAAGGCCAAGCTTAGGTCGTTAAAAAGGAAAATCGCAGATTTGGTTCTTTGCCAAAATATTTGTAATAAGGTGCATAAAAGTAATCTGACAATTTCACTAACTCTAGATGATAGTTTGACTTTATTAGATTACTATCTATAGTTTTATGGCTTATAGCTTATTCCATTATACTGGTACCTATGACTTATTTACTCCATTTAGATACTGAAATTATATAGATACAAAACCTAAAAAGTGTCACTTTAAAATTCACACGAAGCTCCGACTAATGACACAATTTACCTTTATCTAGTTTTAATTGCGCCATCTACTAGAGAATTGAAGAAACACGAGACCTTAGAAGTACCGAGTTGGATGCATAGATGGCACTACTAGCTTAGCGATGCAAAAGCAGAGGCCAAATTCGCACTTAGTACCGGACTGTAATGCCAGCTGGCGCAGTTTCTGAAATGTTCACTTTTCTACTCTACAGTACCTAGTTTAAAGATGAACTCTAGACAACTAATTAACTTACACATATTTTCTAAATACATGAACATATTTTATAAATCGAAACCACCCATTTATTGAAACTAACATTGGTGGATTGAGCAAATATTTAATTTCTTAGGACCTGGGACTTAACTGAGTCTATAGGTAGATAACTAAGCTATATCACAGATAATATAATATAATTCTTATGCTATATCTAATACCTAGTAATAAATGTGCAGTAGGCAAAGAATACAAATATTCATTGCCACCCTGTTTTTATGGAAATCATCTGTATATTCACACATGTATACAGTCCGAGACTACCAGGACTTTAAATGGTCGTGCTAATTAGTGTCTAGCACATAAGACCTTTTAGCCTTTTTGCTACCACCTCACTGAAAAGGTAACGAGTTCAAAATTTCTTCCAAATTTAACATCTAAAATTGACACATCTTATTAAATTAAAATAACTTAAATTTAAATTTTCATGCTTCGGAAACACGAAAAGCACGTTAAGCCTTTGGTCCCGGTTGCCAGTAAAATGGCAGTCGTTAAGGCTGGTTGGAGGCCTTATGGGCGGTTTGTAAAATTTCAACAGTAGGTCGCCATAGTCTGCACCTGTCCATTTCAACACGGTAATGGGCTCACCACATATTACGTGGGACAAAACTGCATACGGTGAAATGTGGGCGTATAGTATGCCTCTGCCTACTCCTTCGAGGATAAAGGCGTGACAATATGTATGTATGTATGTATCTTTATATTTATGACATTTGCTATGATTAATAATAAAGGTGTGTAATGTTGTAAACATACAAAGCCCCATATATAAATAATAAAGATTTTCTGAAAAACTCATCGTTCCTTAAAAGGCGGTCTTATTAACTTTAAGTAAGACAGTTTATTATAAGCTATAATATAGCGTTGGTCCACTGTACAACTAAGTAGGCACTGTCTTTCTTTCAACTAATTATTATTATGTTTCCTTTTGCAGGTAAGTGTTCTTGCTACTTAGCGATAAGCCTCAAAGGTAAGATTTCTGCATCTGTACAATTTGAAACTAATCAAACTGCATAGCGTTGTTACAAAGTTATACGGTAAGCACATTCAGTCTCTTTACGTACTATTGCTACGAGTAGATCTTAGTAAGACATACTTCGGCAGGTATGTTAAGTCGTTGACCCCGTTTGCCAGTTACATGGTAGTCGTAAAACCAAATTGAAAGACTTAAGGTGGCTTGAAAAAGGAGGATATTAATATAAATATAATATTCCCAAGGAGGTTTGGTGTCAGGCTGGCGGCCGACCATAAAAACTAAGCCTAAACATATTGCAGTATGGCATTCAGACATACTGCGCCGACCCCAAATAAATTGGGACAAGGGCAAGAGAATGATGAAGGTGGCTTGAAAATTTTCAAAAGCAGGTGGCCACAATTTTCATATATCTATTTTTGACGTGGCTCAAAACTAAAAATTGAGCTCACCACCTGTTACGTAGGACAAAAATTCATACTTTGAAATGTATACCTCTGTTACCTCTTCAGGGATAACAGCGTGATTGACTACTTGTTTAATGTTCAATCAATGTTAGTGTACTGTCGGTGTGGTGAGTACCTACCGCCATAGAAAGTGCACTCAATTTATCAATCAAGACGGAGGCCTCTCACAATCATCGCTATTTGGGAGGGTGACTGGTATTTTACTGCCCCACGCTGCTGGCCATGGGTTGTCCCAGGCCAGGGTTTTGTTACGGGTTTACTTTCTGTACGCCGCGGCCGTTATCTTATTGGTTAGGCAGCATGTGCTCCACTTGCAGGAGACGCAGGCTTACGCCCCGAAGGTCTCGGTGAGCTGTATCGCACTCGCAGGTCGAGATACGAGTATAATATTATATAAACAAAAGAATTGGATGTACAAATCGATCAAACGTAGATGATGCGAGAGTAACCAGCACCAGTGACATGTGTTTAGTAGGAACAGTTGGGCGTAGATAGTACACGTTTAATGCCGACGAGAATCGACGAGAATGTTAGCGGTTCCTACCACGCGTATGTAGGCAGTACGATTTGAAATTGACGGAATATTGAAATTGACGGCAGATATTTCAAGTTTTACACCAGTCTCACATATTACAACGAAGTTATAGGGCAGTATAGAGAAATGATATTACAGAAAGTATGTCAACTTAGATTGTTTATTTCTTGACTTATAACGACAGAATGAACAGAGAAACATGTGCACACGCTTTTTATAAACTATCTACACGTAAGCATTGCCGCCCAATATGGCGTAGTAGGAAACGACGTAACAATTTGTGTCGGCTATTAATATGTATGTTGTCTGGCGTGGCGTTACACATGTATGTAGTATCCACGCGTAGAGTTCGATGTCTACAATCAAGCGTAGATGGTGTGGGTTCTACGCCAGTCTGTACAGTGATTACGGTCAGGCGTAGATACCTGGGCCCGAAGTCTACAATTTCAATAGTGTATCAATAGAGTGTCGATGGCCTGACAATGGCACAATTTTGCACTTTTCGTAGTCCGCTAACTATTTAAGACCAATGGCTTCTCACTGACTTGTCATTAACCTCCCACTAATACAAATCTGTATTCTACTAATCAATGACGTCTCGGTGTCTTTCCAATAGTTTGTCAAACGGTAGTCTACTAATTATTTGACATTAGTTTCAATGACCTCACGATGGCTTCGGTATTTACGAGTATTATACGGCTATTATACGAGTTGTTGATAGTATATTTATCTCATATTTAGTTAATAATTAGTTAAAAACGAAAAATATTACCTACACTTATTAATGTTAGGCAAAGATAATCGACGAAAATGCGAGAAAATAATGTTTCAGTACCTAATTCCCGAATAGAGAGAGTTGTAAGGAGAGTAACGTTACAATATTTAGACTCAGTAAATTTAAGTTATGGAATTTCATTTTTGTTTTAGGTACAAGTTAAGAAATATAAAAAAATATTGTGGGGCACTTTTCAAGTAAGCTAATATTAGCTTGTGTTATGGGATCTAGATAACTGATAAACATACGATGATATATATTTCTAAATACATTCTTATTATACATAGGAAGCGCCCAAACTCCGAAACAGACATTTGTGGATCAAACAATATTTGTTCCGACCGGAGACCTCTTGCGTAGCAGTCGGATACTCTCACCGCGCCACAGAGGCAGTCAAGTTACAACTTAACTGTACACTTCTCTTGTATTTCAGCTTATGTCTGATATATTCCTGTTATTTAATGCAGCAGGTTCTCCAAACTCTAATGGGTCAAAAACCAGTGCTATGTTGTGAGACATGTGAACAAAGCATTTTTGTAACTTGTGAAACCATTCATGACATATGAATGCTAGGCCCAACTCCTATTGACTAAAATCAGACAATACCCTTCCCTCTACGTATGGCCAAAGGCTAGGTTGGGGTGTTTTATACAAATATTTAGGTACTTCATGCATCAGAATCAGCTCATAGCCCACTTCAGCACAGATATATTTGTGACATATCTTCATCTTAACATATTTCCAGGGACTTGCGTTCTAAGTGGATTCCTAAAACTGGTGTTTACTTATTGTGAGTACATGAGCAGCTTTAGTTTAGCTAGTTAAGCATAATTGGAAGTGACCACTATCTTACCCCCTAACCTTATAGCGGCACTTGCATCATCTCATGCGTTGGTCTGCTGGTGCACAGCTAGCGGGTGTCACTTAGGGCCTAGTATTATTGGTGGGGCCCTTTACACCCTACACACATAGGTACACACGTTTCATATGTGATCTAAGTTGGAAAGATAACAAAAAAATAGTATCTTAGAAATAAATGTTTATTAATACATAATTGAATAAAATTTATAACAAATATATTTGAATATTTTATTAAAACTTAATCAGCTGTTAAATGATGAATATGTATGTGAAAAGGTTGTTTTTCCTCATGAAAGGTCATGCCATCCAGCATGCGCTAGAGAACAAATTTTGGGCAGAGAGAACTATCTTCACGCTGTATCCCTGTCGGGGTAGTCAGAGAGGACAGATTGCCAGGCTTTGCAATCCATGCATAATTCTTTTGCTTACTGCAGATTCATTAATCGCTTCATGCATGCCATATCCGAGTACATTTGACTATTCCGTTTTTGAGCACCATGACAAGACCATGTGAGCACACGGTCTTCATTTGTAAGTCTCAGCCTACCCTGACTCTTTCTCTTCGTCAATCGTTCCTCAATCTTTAGTTGGATGTTTGGTGGGCAGAGAGAAATGTCTTAAAATAGACTATTGCTATAAGTATTAATTTGTCTGTTTTCTTATTAGTTTGGGTGTAAATCTGAAAGCAATACTATCCTGGCTATTTGTCTCTGAAAGGAAAATACAATAATTTATTAAACAATATCAATAAAATATGTATGCCTAAGTATTAATTAGTAATAATCTATACTATTATAAAATTTTAAAAATAGCTGTGACTACATTCCAAATAAATAAAAATAAATTATTGTAATCAACTCCTTCAGGGATTCTGAGTCTGAAACTGTTTGTTCATTTCATAGCCAGTTGATCACAGCTCTACTATTAGAAATTTTTCCAGCTTAAATACTGCGCTATGTTTCATTAAAATTGCTTCAGCAGAAGTAATGATACAGCTTGAACTAAGTAGTACTAGATACGCTATATATTGGACAAGTCAAAGAATTTAGGTTTGTTAGTAAGACAACATTTTCCAATGCCCACTGGTTTTCAATTATGCACATGCTTGTTTCGAGTTGCCTGCCTCATCCACAAGTCAGTAGGTACAGCACTTGCCGGTGGATTGTGCCCTAAAAAAGTTACAAGAAAAACTACTGCACCGATTTTTGTGCTGATTCAGCAATAGATAGAGTGATTCTCGACGAATGTTTAAGTATATAATTTGTTGAGTTTCTGTGTATATTGGCGAAAATTTATAGATATTTGTTGAAGGTTTCGAAAAAGAACAAAACTGTCTGGGAGCTTTCACCAAAAACGCTGCCTAAGCCTTTTTAAGTAGGTTTAACAACATAATTTATGATTGAATTGTGTAATATTGGTCTACAGAAAAGTCCGCGGTGACATATGTCAATCACAAAGAGATGTTATACTAGCTTAGTATAACAATGAGGGAAACGAGTACGGGAAAACTCCACAACGCATTGTAAGCAGAAAATAATACTTTGTAGACTAAGTTTCAATGCAGGAATTGGAAGACTATTTCTGCAAGTCGAATAAAAAAAATAAAAAAACCTTTATTTTGACCATTTTAACGGCGCTTACAAAATGTCATACACTATTTAAAATATTTAAAGCGACCACCGGTTCGGAACGCGGCCCACCTGAGAAGAACCGGCAAGAAACTTAGGAAGGCTTTTTTTTGATGGCCTATTTACAATTTAATATTATTTCACTTTGCCAGCAGATCATTTCCAGGCGTCCCTGTCCTGCAAATAGTCTTTAACGGAGTAATAACCTTAAATAAACAGATCATTCATTCATACATTCATTCAATTATTCATTCATTCCTTAATTTCTGATAATTCCCTGTAAAACATAATTAAGGAGGACAGAACCCATACCTTAATAACTGTGGTGTCCTAATTCTAATATTTTTACTTGCAGAGGCGTTCTGTATTCTCTTCAACTTTATAACAAATCAAATTATGTTTGGAGTTCTCCTATCTTGGCTGCTAGTGTTAACTATAGGGACTGTCAAAGGATATATCGTAGGACTGATGCCTGTACATCTGAGGTGAGTAGATGGAGTTAGTACAGGCGGCCGAGTCTACTATTGACAAGCCGTAGAATATAACCAGAACCGCTGAGCAAGCTCGTGTCAAAATGTTAGGAGACTATCAAATATACAACTGACAAGCGGCCACTGGCGCGGTACGTCTTAGTAGAGTTCTGTCGGCCGACCGATAGAAGTCTATTGGAGTACGATTGTAATAATAGACTACGAAAAACTGTCAAAGTTGTACCGGTGGCTATCTATTGAGCGACGATTTCGGTTCTATTTCGACACAATTGAAATAGCAGACTCGGCCCCTAGTAAAATGGTCAGTAATAAAAGTTTCTGCTACCGTAGTTTACCCGTACCTACTTGTTTTTCGCAGAAACTTGTTTTCCGGATAAAATATTTTAGTTAGATAGTAGCCAAGAGGGACAAAATTACGGTGTAATGTGGGTATATATGTGCCTCTGCCACCCCTTTGGGTATAAAAACAAAAATGATAATTAAGTAAGATAACCTATGTGTAAATGTAGTGTGTTAGCTATCTGTATAGCAAATTGGTTCAATAGTTAGCGGAAAAAAAAGGTAAACATACATTGAACAGCCCACTGGCTCAGTTAATTATATAACTGCCTTCTAACCTGTGGGTATCGGGTCCGATTTTATACTACTTACAGGGATAATTCTAACGCTTCTGTGAAGTGTACGTAGCTCATTTTATATTAAAACTCTCATATACACTATACAAAGCGAACTCCGGGGGTCGCGAGATGCAGCTGAGATAGACGCTTGGATGATGATGGAATGCTTGCTGCTCTGATAAATATACTGTGCCATTGCGAAGAAATAACAAGGAGAGCGCAACCTCAGTAAGCGTCAGCGCGCGACTGATCAGGCGTCAGCGGCGCGAATCTCGTATTATTTAAACATTTGTACTATAAAAGTCACAGTATATAGTCAAAGTTAGCCATTATGTCTATAAATATTTGGTAGCTATAGTTGGGTATAAAAATTTCATAAAAATTATCTGTAGTTTAGATTTGGCATTAAAAAATCATTTTGAAAGTGGGCAACTTTGGAATGTTTTTCTACCAAGTGAAGTTTATTAGAATTTTAACAGAAAGCCATTTTGACTAGATTAAATCCTAAACTATCATATATATATTTTTCAGAATCAAAAACCCTTTTTTCTACGATTCGCATTCTTTTAAAAACCTCAAAATCGTGGCCTCGGCAGGAATACCAAGCCTTAACAAACCGTAACAAGAATATCAGATTACCATTGTAACGTGTGGTACAAAATCAGCACAGTTTACAGCTGGCATATGATGAACAAGGCAGCATCGACACGTTAAGGGTACTATTACTTATTCTGTGACTAAGGTAGCGTTCCGTTCTTGGCGAACGCAAGCAGCGACGGCGACCAGACGACCACGCGACCGCGGTCGCAGGGCGACCACTAGCTTCCGATGTCAGCGACCGCGACGTCGTCCGCCACTCTTCCCACATAAAAATTGCGGTTAGAAATGGCCTTCCATACTAAAAATAAAAAAATATTTATAGATACATAAACTGGTCCTTTTTAATAGACTATTTATTGCACGGTCAGCATGATTTAACATCCGCAAAATATCTTCAAAAAGATCTAATCAATCTATTGAAATCCGGTGGGTACAACCCTCAAAAGTGGGCATCTATATTTGTTTTATATTAAACTTGTTATTTAAGTACTTAAAAATAAATGGTTATAACAAGTTAGCCTTTTCATTTTCTCACTGATGTAAAGAAACTCTAGCAAATTGCTTTTCAAAATTGTTTCCAATGGCCAAACTTGAGCAAAATCCTATTAGTTAAACTTGTGACTCTATAGACCTGTAGACATTTAGGTACCTACTGTTTGTGTGACTCACCGTACATTTTATAATCTCCAACTTTATAATACATTAAAATATTACAACAATAGGTAGCGTCATATTTGCAAACAATCGAATTTTGTGATATTTAACCATAAATAACTTGACCTGCCGACACGAGATTTTACTTGGCTCTGAGTATAAGTATTTGCAGAATACTTACATGAAGGTATTTGCAAGTTACCAGCTTAATACGTCAAATTCCGAGTTAAAATACCTATTTAATTGAATTATACGTACCTGTAAAATGTAACAACGTTATTTTACTTGTCAGAATGGAGTTTGACGGGTCAGCTACTGGGTACTTAAGTAAAATCAAATGTATTCGTATTCCAGCAAATAAAGATTCATTCATTCATACGATGCTGAGTTAGTGGTGGCTTTGTCAGTCGAGACAATGTTGAGTTTAATAACATTCCTAGCGAGTCCACGTGACCGCATTGCGGAGTGTTGCGAGGCCTTGACTAAAAAACAAGGACTCGATGTTATATAAGAAAACATATAAGTAACACATATTCTATAAACAGTCTACAAAATTTGGCAAGAAATCGAGTTCCAGTAGATACTGCATCTACCACTGGTGTTTGATATTAAACAAACATTTGTTTTAAAACATTGTTTTAATTACGTTGTTGCATTTTCTCCTTTGTTAAAATGTCGTTTACTTATTAATCTAACTTATTAATCAAATGTTATCGTCTTGTGTTTCCATCCAGAACTACTTAAGATTCTGCTGGTGAAATGGTGAAAATAAAATGGCAAGACATTGTTATGGCAGGTTGTTATGGCATTAAGACTTACTTTATTTTTTAATTATGACCCGACGCATCCACCATAGCTTATTCGACCTCTAGACAGAGTTGCATACCCTCAGAGAACGCAATACTTTTATGTATGCAAAAATATATTCCGGGGCTAGCTACTTTATATGTGTACGCAATATTTATTTGTGTGGGTGTTCATTATACCACTGAGGTGGCAGACAAGCGTAGGTACCTGATATACTAAAATATTTGTATATCAGGTACGCTTCTGGTCGTTTTAGTCAGAAGACAAGATCTTTTCTTTTTGTTGTCTTCTTTAATAGTTTTATTGATAATTAATTAGTATTTGTATTATATTATAAAGGACAGGATAATATATGAATGTATATTATACAGGGAATGTAATAGGTCTAAGTAGAGATACACTACTTGGATGGTTATAGAACTCTAAGATGAGCAAACTTTTTCAAACAGTTTTCTCCTGTAAATCCTAGGAAATTTAGAAGGCAGACGGATAAATGACTTACCGTTGTGATAGTGATTTGATAGTGTCGTCCTATCTGGGTGCACCCACGTCTTGAAATTCTAGACCGCAGAATAGAACAAACGCAATCTACGTAATTCGACCGTTAGGAAGACCCAACGTAGGCCCATTGACGATCACCTATATGTTTTCTTCCTATTTCTCGCACTTAAAAGATCTTACTGTAAACATTTTACTGTCTGTTCGTTACAAACTCAAAAACTACTGCACCAATTGCAAGTAGATTACACCAATGTATTGAGTGATTCTCGAGGAATGTTAAGTATATCATTTGTTAAGTTTTTTTAATTATTTGTCGGGGTTGTCTGAAAAAAATAAGCAGTGTGCGAGCTTTAGACGAAAACGCTTTCTAATCCCTTTGAGATAAATAAATATTGTAGGACAACTCACACAACGCCATCTGATTCTAAACTAAGCAGAGCATGTACTATGGTAACCAGATAACTGATAAACATAATTATATATTAATGTATTTATTTCACAATAATTATTGAATAATGAAAAAAGCAGCAGCTGCACGTCTTCGACGTAAAATGTCCACGCGGTGTAACAATAACATGTCATGAATTAAAAATCTTTGCAGATAGATTATAAATATTTCTAAATACATACATATAATAGATTTATAAAAATTAATTAATAATAAAATTGAAAAAAAAAAGAATAACACCCAGACAGAATAAAACATCGTGCTCATCACACAAAGTTTTATCCTAGGTAGGAATCGAACCCACGACCTCTTGCGAAGCGTCAGATACACTCCCACCGCGCCACACACACGTCAAAAAAAAATGTCTAGTGCATTTGTCTAAAGAAAAGTCAGGGATGGTATAAGAAGATCGAAGCTACGAGCATCAGTTACTAATGAATGAAATTTATAGCAGAAGTTGGAATAAGGATATAGAATAGTGAAATACTAGTTTTACGTTTCTCAACCGCGTCTTAACCCCGATGGGGTGGCAGAGGCATATTATACGAATACGCCCACTTTTCAATGTGTACATTCCTGTGCCACTAGTTTTATCTTCAGAAATTATCTGACTCACATAGAGAACACGTTTATACGATAAATAAGTTTCACGCGGGCGAGTTCACAGGCATCTTCTAGTTTTACTAAATATTAAAACTAAAACAAAGCTTCAATTTGATTGTTATTTTCTAGGAAGTGTACGTACTGGAGACTTAGCAGTGGTGCATCAATCTCATAAAACCCCTGTTTTATCAGCTGGTTATTTTCCCTTCCGTTTCACGTATCCCTTTTCGATATTAATAAATTAATATAAAGGGAATAATAAATATAGAGGGATTGTATTTGTTGAGCACCCGCCGATGTGGAAGTGATGTATCTGTACTTGTATTTGTCTGACAAGTAAACTCCGGGAGGTTATATAGGTAGAGTGCTCATGTACTTCCTCTCTTTCGTAACAAATGTTCCAATATAATATTATTGGAAAGACCTGTAGGACTGTGGACACCATTGTTTCCAAAGCATCATTTCTAGAAAAATTAAAGAGTATTCTCGAAATGTCCATAAGACCACCGTACCTAAATATATCGTTTGTGTTACTGATATCAGGCGTAGTGTACCTTTTGTAAACCCTCTCTATTAAGACTAATTATTACCCTTCCCCAGCTCGTATATCGAACCATAACAAAGCACAAATTATTCGTTGTACAAGCAAAAAAAAAAAAAAATTAATAATAATGTACTGTGCGAAAAGTGAAAGCATGAATCGTTTTTGATGTTCTTGGTTAAATTAAAATACTGTACCTACACAAGTACATAGTAACACACAAGCAGATCGAGAGTTTTTTTTTTTTAAATTCAATAAGTTTCAAAATGCCACATGTCACTTAGGCACCAGAGGCCGCGCCATATCTCTAAATATTAAGTTAAATTTTAAACAAAGTTAGAACTCTAACAGTCGTGTGTATTCCAGCGACACCGGCAGAGTTTTGTGCTCTCGTGGCTATAAACTATTGTAGCGACCTCCCGTTGTAAACCACTGAATACGCGAATGAAGTTTAAACGGCAATTACCTACAGTAACAATAGTGGCTTAAATATCAATTGCCGTTTTAACATTGCGGCCACTTTAAATTAATATTAAATCTCCATATAGACAGGTTCCTGAGTAAAACTTGCACAAGCAATGTCTGCATGCTGTATGTAATTATTTTATGGCCTAGTCACTAGGACCTTTTAGCCAAATCTTATTTATTTCATATCTTCTTAGTCTTCTTATTACTAGTGTTTGTCTTTTACATCTTAGTCAAGTATGTGTCTTAAGTCAAAGCCAGTCTTATTCCATTAACGTGCTAGAAGTGTTTCTGAGGCTGTCAGTGGAACTTGCGTGGCAAGATGTAAAATTACATTACACTGCGAAAGCACGTTTACACAACTTTTATGTATAAGAAACTACCAATACTACACATAAAACAAGATTAACGCACTAGTTTTGGAAAATATTAACAGCAAACGTCTGGCATTCGAGAAAATAATAAAAAAAATAAAAATATCTTTATTTTGCATATCCATATAAATAAAATATAAATAAATATCCATCACGCCTTATCCCCGAAGGGGTGGCAGAGGCATATTATATGCCCACTTTTCACCGTGTGGATTCCTGTCCCACGTAATAGGTGGTGAGCCCATTGCCGTGTTGAAATAGACAGACGCAAGTTGTGGCTACCTGCTGTTGAAAAATTTTTTAAGCCGCCTATAAGGCCTTCAACCAGGCTTAACGACTGCCATTTTACTGGCAACCGGGACCAACGGCTTAACGTGCCTTCCGAAGCACGGAAACGCTCGCAAATGTAAATGCCACAAAGTGGTTACCCATCCGACGACCAGCCATAGTGAAAGTTGCGTACCTCAGTGATCGTTTACCGAACACTGAGACCGCGGGGCCACGAGCGCTTCTTTATTTTGCATAGACCATTTTAACGGCGCTTACAAAATGTCATACACTATTTAAAATATTTAAAGCGACCACCGGTTCGGAACGCGGCCCACCTGAGAAGAACCGGCAAGAAACTTAGGAGGGCTTTTTTTTTGATGGCCTATTTACAATATAATATTATTTCACTTTGCCAGCAGATCATTTCCAGGCGTCCCTGTCCTGCAAATAGTCTGTAACGGAGTAAAAACCTTTTTCACAAAGCTTGTTTTTAATAAACTTTTTAAATTTATTTAATGGTAAATTTCTCAGGTCACAGGGAAGCCTGTTGTAAAAGCGTATACAGTTACCCTGAAAAGAATCGCCATCTTATGTAGTCGACTGTGGTGGACTGAAAGATTATTTTTATTTCTAGTGTTTATATTATGTTTATCACAGAGTTTAGAAAACTGTGATAGATTTTTCTGGACATACATAAGATTGGCAAAAATGTATTGTGATGGTACGGTATGGTACGGTTAGAATATTCACTTCTTTGAATTTTTCTCGGAGAGAAACTCTGGGGCCCAAATTATAAATAGCGCGTACAGCCCGCTTTTGTAGAACAAAAATAATATTTAAA
This sequence comes from Thumatha senex, assembly GCA_948477245.1. NCBI lineage: Eukaryota > Metazoa > Arthropoda > Insecta > Lepidoptera > Erebidae > Thumatha > Thumatha senex. The sequence goes on from OX419725.1 coordinate 512,964, forward strand.
TCTGCAGCACTCCTCCAAAGGAGAATACCGTAAGACACAATACTATGAAAATAGCTGAAGTAAACCATTCTAGCCGTATCCATATCTGTTAGAGTCCTGATCTTTTTTACAGCGTATGCAGCCGAACTTAATCTAGAGGCTGTCTTTTCTATGTGTGGGCCCCACTGCAAATTGGCATCTATAGTTACACCGAGGAACACAGTTGATTCTACAAACTCTAACACTTGTCCATTCAGTTGAACATTGACCGCAACTTGTTTTACATTTCGTAGAGTAAATTTTGTACATTTAGTTTTATTTTCATTAAGGCAAAGATAATTTGAGCTGAATCAATGAACTACTCTTGCAATTGCATTGTTTACATCGTCATATTTATCTAATTGTCTTTTAATTTTAAAAATTAATGAGGTGTCATCTGCAAACAAAACAATCCTATTCCTGTCCCCTACATAAAATGGTAAATCATTAATATAAATGCGGAACAAGAATGGCCCAAGTATCGAGCCTTGCGGCACACCCATTGTAACCATGGATCCTACAGAACGTGTACCATTAATATCGACCCTCTGTATTCTATTGTTTAAATATGAAGACAAAAGGTCGAGAGCTTTGCCTCTTATTCCGTAGTGGTGTAATTTTTTGCACAGCGTTTCATGTTGAACGCAATCAAAAGCCTTTGATAGATCGCAAAATATACCTAATGCATCGTGCTTGTCTTCCCAAGCTTCATGAATACATTTTAATAACTCAACACCAGCATCGGAAGTTGAGCGCCCTTTCGTAAACCCAAATTGATTCGCATGAAATATTTTATGACTATTAAAATGGGATAGCATTTGATTCAAGATTATTTTTTCAAATACTTTGCTCAAAGTTGGCAGCACTGACACTGGTCGGAAATTAGACGGCTCTGTAGCGCTGCCAGCCTTGAACAAGGGAACGACTTTGCTGTGTTTCATTAAATCAGGAAATGTACCACTAGAAACACAGTCATTAAACACAGTTGCTAGATGGGGCGCAATTACCTCAATTATACATGATGCAGTTTTGACCGATAATCCCCAAAGGTCCGCGGTTTTCTTAATTTCGATACATTTAAATGTTTTTACAATGTCCTGAGCACAAATATCTGTGAATACAAATGCAACCCTGCAACAAAGAACAGATTCTTCTAATAAAAGTTCAGCGGAACTGGAAGACGCTTGGAAAGATTTTGTTGTCAAAATAGGTACATTTTTTAAAAAATGTTCAAACTCCGTCGACACTTCCAGGTCCCCTGTAACATGGCAAACATTTACTTTTAAGTGGAAATCCCTTTCAGTCACTAAAGATCTACCGCATTCAGAGTTAATGATGTTCCAAGTCATTTTTATTTTATTTACAGAATTAGAAATTTTATTTTTAATGAAGTTTGACTTAGCAAGATGACACGTTTGTTTAAATATCTTTGAATAATTTTTAACATATTCCTGAAAGGTTTGCCTAAAATTATATGATTTTTCTGAATATAATTCAAATAATTTATTTCTACTTTTAAAGATACCTGGTGTTGCCCAGTCACTGAAAACAGGACGACCACCAATCTGTAGTGTTTTTGAGGTAAAGACTTTGCCAAATTCATCATTAATCAAATTAAATAAGTGTTTATATGACTGGTCTACACAAGTGAAGCTAGGTAGATATGGTAATCTCTTTAATACATTTTCTTTAAAATTATTCAAACGACTTTGGTTAATTGGTACATATTTTATTTGTTTTTTGCTGACTTTGTTACTACTTTTAGGAAATTTTATCCATTGGCCACGATGATCTGACTCCACAGGATCCACAATACCTTTATCTATAGGTTTAATATCAGTGCGCTCGTGGCCCCGCGGTCTCAGTGTTCGGCAAACGATCACTGAGGTACGCAACTTTCACTATGGCTGGTCCTCGGATGGGTGACCACTTTGTGGCATTTAAATTTGCGAGCGTTTCCGTGCTTCGGAAGGCACGTTAAGCCGTTGGTCCCGGTTGCCAGTAAAATGGCAGTCGTTAAGCCTGGTTGAAGGCCTTATAGGCGGCTTAAAAAATTTCAACAGCAGGTAGCCACAGCCTGCGTCTGTCTATTTCAACACGGCAATGGGCTCACCACCTATTACGTGGGACAGGAATCCACACGGTTAAAAGTGGGCATATAATATGCCTCTGCCACCCCTTCGGGGATAAGGCGTGATGGATATTTATTTATTTACTATCAGTAAAAATATTATCAATACATTTTGCACTGGTGGCTGTATTACGAGTGGGTTCTAAGAATGTACTATGCAGATTAAAGGATTTAAATAAATTTTTCATTTTATTACTCTCTGATGGAGTTAATGATGTATCTAATATATCAACATTAAAATCTCCACAAACTATTATAGATTTCTTAGAACATTGGCATTTGAACAGTGCTTCTTCAAGCTTTTCTTCAAATTCAATGTAAGAAGCATCAGGGGGACTGTATACGCTCAACAAGATGAAATGCTCAAATTCAATACTGGCAATCTCAATAACTCGCTCAATGGAGAGGGCTACTAAGTCTTTACGTTCTTTAAATTTTAAGTTTTTATTAATTAATATTAAAGAGCCTCCACGTTTAGAATGTTTTCTATTGAACGAGCTAGCAACCTGGTGATTTACGAAGTTCAACAATGTGATTTGATGATCTTTTAACCAGTGCTCTGTAGCACAAAAAATATTAATAGAATTTGCATTAATGTATAGCTCTAACTCTAAATCTTTACCATTTATTAAACCTCTAACATTATGTTGCACCAGGTTTATAAAAACAATATTTTTACTAAGATTATTCTCAGGGGCCAAAGTCAACTGGCCAGATTTATTATCTGTTGTCCTATAAACTAGTTTTTTGGAATTTCATTTTCCAAATGTGAAGTATCAAAACTATCCTGCTCAAAAAAAGCAGTTGTACTTGCCAATAATTTGGCTTGAAAAATTAAAAAATTTGATAGCAACTGAGCTACCTTTCGTTGTAAAAATTTTGATAGAAAATATCTATCTAATGTCAACAAACTATTATTATTGAAAATTATGTTCCAATCGAACAATTCAATTTTTTTGGAATATGATACCATGGTATGTAGTTTCATATTTAATTTGTATCTTAAGTGATTTTCCTTGTGGCTCATAGCAGTGCTGTATGGCAAGGTGGACAAAATTACTTGTTTTACTTGCAGACTTGATAACTTATCAAAAATTTTAAAAGTTTGTCACTATTAATATTGCCTCTTCTGCCAACCAGCACCACTATAGTAGACTGCATGCAGTGTGTACCAGTCAATATCAAATCTATAATTTTGATGAATGAATAACAGCAAACGTCTGGCATCACACTAAACTCAAGATACTCAGATAACAAACACATTGTTTTTGATTTAACCGTGAAACTTCGACTTGACACGGACACGGTCCCCTTTTCCAGGTCATCCTGCCATACGTTATTGCCGAGTTGTTGACTCCAGAACTAGTTCTGTCTTCCTCTTTAAGGTACTCACTTTGTGAGCATGGAACACTCTTTTTTATAGTTAGCTCGCCAATATGACGCAACGCGCCTGATGGAAAGTCATGGCGACATCTAGCAATTTAAGGGCCAATCTCACAGTCTATAAGTTTAAAGACATTTCACTATTTGGCATTCCAATAATGTGCCTCTTCATGGTGTCTTTACGACGTTTTCGGAAAATTCACGGCCTTTTTTTCTTTCTATAGAGGAAAGTTAATTACGAGTAGTCACCTAACAAAAGGCGGCGGGTGCCAGATTTGAAAACTCTTCCGGATCCCAAGGATTTTGTTTTGATATCCGGTTCCCAGATCACGACGGCCACGACAGAGTAAAATAAAAACCTTTACTCAAACAAAGCAAGTTTAGGTGCCAGCTGGGAGCGTGCCCGAGCTACTGATATTGGTGCTACTTAGGAAAGATCTTAATTAACGTGGACTACTAAACTAACTGGACAGTTAATCCGTACTATTTTGTTAGCTCGATTATAAAAAATTCAAGAGCAAATGCTCAAATCATCTCCGCTTTGCCTTAAATTTTATTCACTTGTAAACATCGGCTATTTCGCCGATATAGATTGAATGGCTTCACCATTCCTGTGGCACATGAGAGTATTCGTGAAATAATATACTTAGGATTAGTTCACGAAAGTTTTGCAATCGGATATTACTTAATAAAGTTCAGAAAAGATATCAACTCAAGTATTAAAAGCCTACGCAGGTTCCAAGATATCCTTACATTTTAAAACTTTTATGTTCTTTTGATAAAATTCCTATGCTCTAAATTACTTCCAACATTATAATCAAATATTACTTACCTAAAAGGTAGGTATGCAATAAGAAATCGTAATGTGATGATTATTGGATTATTCGGTAATTAATACACCACTACAATAATAACCTCGTTACATTAAAGATTTAGTTTCCCCATTCCCTCGTGTTGTTATTTGGTCAACAGGTCTTAGCTCCTTGAATCATAATGAAGAAAATCCCTTCTCACAGAGCACGGCAGTACTTTCCTGCGGAGCAAAAATGCTACTTCATTATAAGTCGTAGGGGCGGCCACACATGGAGTAGGTACTGCTGTCACGTTTGGGCTGGTGCACCTGAATACCTGTTTCGACCTTTCGACTCGGTAAACAGGCGTTCTATGAGAATTGTCGACGATCCTCTACTGGCAGGCTGTGTCGAGCTCTTCGCAACAGGACAGACTTTGCCTCCTTATTCGTGTTCTATAGCCTGTTTACCTGTCTGTGCTCTGAAGAACTGTTTAATATGATGTCCACGGCTACTTTTTACCATCGCACCGCTCGCCATAGACAATGTGTTCACCCTCACACTTTGCATCTGGAGTGCTCGCATGCGGTTAGGGCTGATAATGCTTTACACGCGTACGCTTGGATTGTGGAATTAACTCCCTGCCTCGGTTTAGCCGAACGTCTATAGTATGGGATCCTTCAAAAGGGGCTTAGAAGGTATTTACAGGGTCGGAAGCGCTAGTGTTGCAAACGTCCATAGGTTAAGATGACCACTTTCTATCAAGTGGGCCGTATGCTTGTCTGCCACCTCATAAATTCCGTACACATTTTTTTCACACATATATTTATTCTCAATTCCGTGCAACTAAAAACAACAGAAAACCATACATACATACATATTGTCACGCCTATATCCCCAAAGGGGTAGGCAGAGGCCTATTAAACGCCCACATTTCACCGTATACCGAACTGGGGTAGGTCTAAAGGGCCGAATAAATTTAATAAAATAAAATGTGTCTATTTTAGAAGTTATATTATAATAAATTTTTTAACCCGTTGCCTTTTTAGTGAGGTGGTAACAAAAAGGCTAAAATGTCTTTTGTGCTAGACACTAAATATCACGACCAATTAAAGTCCTGGTAGTCTCGGACAGGAAAACCATAATGTTGTTTTATCTAAAACGAGTATGTATCCTGCACTGCGAATACGTATATAGGACACGTCTCGATATCGACTAGTTGGGAACACTTTATTGAAAATGGGAAATATCCGTGGCATTTAATATGTTCGTTGTAGGTTCAATAATATATTGAAAGACAGATTTCTTCACAAATATTAGTCTTTTCCTTCATCCTAAGTGTTTCCCCAGTTGCTCTCAAACCATAACTGGATTTAGGGGCTGGTAGGGTCCACTTATATTTGGCAAAGTAGTTATCGATTAGCTTTTAACTTTCAGCACTATTAGGAGCGACTGCTGACTGACCTCCCAACTGTTACTGACCTCCCGCTGCGTTAGTCAGCAGGTTTACCTAACATTCATTTTACCAATATTTGTACATTGTACCTTGTACGAGTACATGTGTATCTAAATAGTTTTACACCATTGGCATGTGTTCAAGGTGTCGGTACTCTCTGAAGAAAAGTAAATGCTGCAAGTTTGCGAACTTGGCCCCGGGGCCGCTCCAACTTCTTTGGTGCAATAAATTAGGATTGTAGCAACAAATTAGGCTGTGAGTCTGACTTTCGGGAGGCCTACATGCACCACGGTTTCCGGTACCTACGCCGTACGGTTGCCACTGGCCATCAGTTCTGCTCCACTACCTAATTTGCGATGTCGGTGATTTTAGTTCTCCTCTGGATATCCTCGGCTCGTATTCCAAGCATTTGCTTCTCTAGTGCCTTTAAAGAAAGCAAGCTGTTCAATGAAGGTCACCATGAAGAGCCACGTCTCAGTAGACAGCATCACTAGCAAAACACATTGGTCAACGATCCAATTTTTAGACATTATTCTATCTTCACGGTGATGGATACCTGACGAGGTAGTCAGAGGTAGGATAGGTCTGACTCCATTTACCCTCTACTTCGGCACAATAGATATTCTTCGTCAATCGAATCTCACTCAAATACACGTGTCTAAAACCAACCGAGCACGCCCTTTTTTAGCTTAATGCTGACTCTTTTATTCAAATGCAATTTTTTTTTTGTTGTGCATTCAGTCGGTCAATGTGACGCACCACAATTTTCAAAGTAATTGAAATATAAAAGTTTCTTCCGAAATAGCTATAGGAATTTACTGACAATAAAATAAGTAAGAAGTAATATAATGGAGAGATAATTATTTTAAAGTAATGTAATTAAAGCTTGACTGGTCCTGTTGATCTAGAGGTCGAACCCTAGTCACACCCGCGTGCACTTCAACGTTAGGATTTAAATGAACAGCCTGATGTTCCTCATTTACATTCCCGCCCGGGTGTTGCGTTCAGATTGGAATTATGAGGGTTTGTTTGAAAAACATAGAAATCAATAGCTATGTATAATGTACTTATAAATATATAAATTATATTTATCAGTTGTTGTAACACTTTTTTTTGGGTGCTACCACCAGCTTCACTCCGGGCAGAGCAATGAAGAGAGACTCTAAAAAGAAATATCCCAGGGCGCCTTGATGAAGAATGTGTGGTTGGGAGATAAATGATATGCTTGCACAATTGTTCTTTACGAGGTTTATTATAAGAGGAATTTGATTATAATAAGGAAGAAAAAAATTTACCTCACAATAAAAAATATAAATATTTAACAATATAAGTTCATCACAAGTATCATTTATTATATTAATGCAATGCTAAGGGTATAATGTTCATAAATAGGTATTCTTCACACACACACAAGAAAATATGAAGCAGAATGCAGGAGTAGAAAAATAAAAAGTACTCAGCTTTGTGCTGGGGTGCGAAGCTTGCGGAGCGAGCTGACAATTCCGCTCACGCCAAGCTTCCGTGCGTCGACCCGCTGATGCCCAACGCTGAGGAAGACCGCCCGAGGACCAGGATTGCCCTCAAGAGCAGCAGTAATCGATGACAGCCCACAGAGACCGTGAGCAGCGGCCCTTGTGAGTGCAACTCACAAACAAGTAACAGAATCTTGCGAAGCCTCCGCTGCTTTCCTCCAAAGGAAACCACAACGCTTCCAGCAATTATGTGGATAGCGGGGTTTCTAATACACTCGTAAGTGATTATAACTATTAACGGCTATAGAACTTGGCTGGACAAAAATCACTATTAACGAATTTGGAGAATTTCTCAGATATCTGGAGAACTTCGGGGGTATCCTTTAACTATCGCAGGTCAATAATCGATCTCGATCCTTCCACACTCCTTCTATTTATCCATTTTTTTCATCTCGACCCCACTCTGGAGAACTGTCAAAAATATATTTTCTTGTCGTTCAGTAATCGACATACTAATTTCTACCACCATAGACCAAATTAAAGTTATTTTATATTTATGTTGAATTATTGATTTAAAAACTGTTCATTCAATTTTAATGTTATATTTTTTAATTAAAATGGGATCTCTTGAATATCAGACCCGGTAATGCCATCTATACGCAAATGCTAGGCACTAACATCCTATCCATCAATATAACTAGCGACGTCTGGCGGCAATGTGTCCGCACTATATCGCTTGTCAAAACTGCATGTTACATTGTTTAGATGGTGAAGGTGGTCCTATTCCACAAGCTTTTATTAACTTACTTTGGGGTAGATAGCACTATGTAAAAAATGAAAAAAATATTATAAATAAATAAATATCCATCACGCCTTATCCCCGAAGGGGTGGCAGAGGCACTTTTCAACGGTTGTGGATTCCTGTCTCACGTAATAGGTGGTGAGCCCATTGCCGTGTTGTAATAGACAGACGCAGGTTGTGGCGACCTGCTGTTGAAAATTTTTCAAGCCGCCCATAAATCCTTCAACCAGGCTTAACGGCCTTCCGAAGCACGGAAACGCTCGCAAATGTAAATGCCACAATGTGGTCAGCCATCCGAGGACCAGCCATAGTGAAAGTTGCGTAACTCAGTGATCGTTTACAGAACACTGAGAACATGGGGCCACGAGCGCTTCAATTGTAAAGTATTTATTTATCTTATTCCATGTGTTAAAATACGTTTTCGTATAATCTTAAACAAGCAATAACAAATACATACATTCACCAGGAGTACTCGTGGCCTACTTACTCGTACGTGTCGCAAGTAACCCTTACAAAGGTTTCTTTATTTTATTTGCAATATTTTACGCAACGACACTTCTCTCCAAAATCTCGAAAGTTAAAAGCCAAAAGGCAAAGGTAGAGCTACTCCAAGTAGCCATATAAAAGTGGACCGCAGGTCCGATGTCCAGATAGGGCTGGAAACAACTGACTTAAGACATCGAAGAAGAATGCTGTAACCACGAAACTTCTAACAGTATTGACATTATTTAAAAGCAAAATTATAATTAACGATCGCGTATTGCTTTTTGTCTACGTATTGCTACTAGCAAGATCTACACACTGGACAACACGGAGGGAGGTGGTCTCATATGAGCCAAGACGTAAAAGAAGTTGCTGAAGTAGATAAAGTTGCACGAATTGTTGCGTAGTCACCTTTAAAGTTTAATTTGCGGTCGATAGGCTTAAACCCCTTTATCAGTAAGCTTACAAAAGTTGATACTACCTACACCGGAATATTTCAAACTAACTAACTACCTTCACACTGTATCCTTGACGAGGTAGTCAGACATCACGATCTAGGCATACTTCCCGATCCAGGCATACTTCTTTCATTTGCGATCATTTCATACATAGACGTCTGAGTATCCAAGTTAATATTTCCAACTAATTTCATTATAGGTATTTTATTCATTGATATAAGACAGACAAAGCCCTCACTGGGGGTCCACCGAGATCTGCGGGGCTCAAACCAAACCCCGTTCTATGGTAGTGCTCCTACTGCCCAACGGACGAAATTCTGGCAGCGGTAGAGGGAGTACAAGGTCGAACCTGGCAGTCGCTCCCAACAACGTTGATACACTACACAATAAAATCATAGCTACTGCAAGCAGCCTCTAAAAGCATTACATACCCAGTACTTATCTAAATCCAGGTTTAGATCAAGTAGATACAGGCACGGCCGGCTTCAGCAGGTTTACATCCTCAGTAGAATAATATCATACTGAGATATAGTTAATATATTTAGATATAACTTACATAGATTAAAAGGTACAATGGGAGTTCGAAATAACACAGCTAGTATTTACTGCATAATTTTGATATAAGACGAAATGGTCAGGGTTTAATCATCCACTTTCATAAACGTAAATTAACTTTTACCGGGTTTGTAATGAAAATGAAAGCAACGTTTTTATATTCAAGCGCTCGTGGGTCCGCTAACATAGTGTTCTGAAAACTATCACAACGTTAAGCAACTTTCTCTATGGCTGGTCAAGGATGGATAATCACTTAGTGGCATATATATATATCGACGAGCGTTATCCTCAGAAGGTACGTTAAGCTGTTGGTCCCGGTTGCCAGTAACATAGCAGTCGTTAAGTCAAAAAAGTCAAAAAAGTCGTTAAACAATAATTTTCAACTGCAGGTCGTCACAACCTTCGTCTGTTTATTTCAACACGGCAATTGGCTCACCACCTATGCATATATGTATACCCTGAGACAGAGATGCACATGGAAAAAAGTGCACGTATAATATGCCTCCGTCACCCCTTTGGGAATAAAGGCGTGACAGATTAATAAATAAAATGTTGTTATTAAAAGCAAAAACATCGTTTTCCATGATGGATTTTCTTACAATTTGTATGATGTTTGCCAAAAATTATCTAAAAATAATACTTTACATATAAAGATAATAAATTATTAATAAGCTATGTGTCGTGACACCCAGATGATGAATTGTATAAAAATAAAATCAATATACCTAATCCATTATAGGCCGACTCCGAAATTGTAACAAAATTACTCACCACTAACAGAATGTTTTGTGGCAGATTCAGGTTGTTTAGGTGGTGTTATTTGCAACTACGCCTCTGACACGGAAACTGGTAGGACTCAGCCCAGTTGCTACATAACAGCATCTGAATTTCGACCGGTCCGCTTTTATATATAGTGTTGGGAGAAAATGGCTTATGAAAAACATCCACCCGCCTTTTCTATAAAAGATAGGCGCGTGCCGAGCCTCGTGCATTTGTCGGTTGTAATTCGTGGTGGTAACATCGCTCAAGGCTTGTGAAATATAGTGTTCTTATAAATCATTTGTTTAGTACCGGTGTGATAGTTAAATTAGTGATTGTTATTCTGTTCCATGCTAAGTTAAAAGCGTAGTTACGTTAATTGTAAAGAATCTGATTATAAAGGTGTTTCCTATCATTGTGTATTTTTTTTAAATAATTGTGATACAGCTTCCTTACATCAGAAGTGGGATAAAGTCCCGAAGATTAAGGCCTACTAACATTCAGGTACGCAAGGAACAAAATAGCAATTTATTTTTCTACCCTCTGTTTTACCGTTGTTCTTGCTCATTTATTTTATACTCTCTGTCATTCGTGTGCACACTTTAGTGCAGACGTAAGTGGTATCAATGCCTAGAGAATCCGATGATCGAAGTTACCGAAGTAGGAGGAGCGAGCGCGACGGATCTCGCACTAATCCGCGAGACACGTCGCGAACGTAACTCGAGGGATAGCTCATATCCACCCCCTAAGCGGCATCCAGGTCGATATCACTAGCTACGCGTAGAACTCCTCCGCGATCTAATCACCTATCCGATACGCCTATTGAAAATAACCAATTGCACGGTACTCTGAATAGCATTTTAATGAGACTCAGCGCCATTGAGCGCAACGCGACAAATCCTCACAGTTCTGATATACAAGTGGATTCGATGCGTAGCAGTAACCCCACTGCACCTTCCTTGTAGCAGCCAGTTAGTGACATTACATCACATCTCTGTAACCGAGCGGACTTGAGCGATGTTCCACAGGGGGTTGGCGAGACCAACTCCGAGGGCATTTTAACAGCTTCTCACACACGCGCTCCAGTTGCCTGCGTTTCTGACGATTCGTCCATGGTCAACGCACTTACGGAAGCTATCAAGTCGTTGCGTCCTACTAAATCGCATAAATATTATGTCTCTAATTTTGACCCAAACATTCATGATATCGATGTGTGGTGCGAAGAAGTAGATCGCGCTCTAGACGTTAACGGTTGGAACGATTCAGAGTGTCTATCGCGGGTAGCTACGTGCCTTAAAGGCGATGCCAGGGTATGGTTAAATGAGTGGGTTACGAATGACCGTTCCTGGTCTAATTTTAAACTAGAATTCAAACCTCTATGCCCTCGGAGGTTGGACTACGCCAATATACTGTTCGAAACGATGAACACGACATCCGACAGATACGCAACTTATGCCGAGTACGCCCGGCGTACCCTTCTTCGCTTACGGGTGGTCAAGGGTCTTAGCAATGAGTTGCGAACACTCATAGTAATACGCGGTATAGACAGTCCACAAGTTAGGGCCGCGGCTGCAAATGCTAACTTGGCAGCTGAAGACTTAGTCTCGTTTCTCTCGAGTTATATGAAATCGAACCACTCTAAGACCCATAATTTACCGAATAAGAAACGACCCTTGTCTAAGCAAAACTTTGATCGCAATAATATTAAGTGTTACGTATGTAATCGACGTGGTCATTTGGGACGAAATTGCACTAAGAAACCTACCACTTCCACACCAAGTAGCTCCACCGGGACGCCATCGTCAGGGACACAGTGCGCATTTTGTAAAAAGGTAGGGCATACCGAAGATACTTGTTTCGCGAAAAATCTGTCTACACCTAGAAATCACCGTAACGTTAACTTGTGCTTAGAACACGTTATTAACAATAGAGATGTCGTGGCACCTGTGGTCCAAGGCATCCCGATGGACGTGCTGATAGATAGCGGGGCCCAAAACGTGTCTCTGATTTCTTCCAACGTTTTAAAACACCTGTCATGCCATTTGAAACCAACACGTTGCGTTCTTAAAGGCCTAAGTGAACAGGAAATTGTATCCACATCCATCGTTACAGTCACTATCGAATTAAATGATATTTCCATAGAGGCAGATTTAGTAGTAGTACCGAAGGCATGCATGAACACATCTATCATAATCGGGACTGACGTCCTTAACCGCGACGGTATTATGTACGTACGTACCAAGGATAAACAATTAATTACCCGAACCACTGACAATCGTATTCCAGTCAACAAAGTCCAAACGTTTGACCGTACCCTGGTGACAACTCCTTTGCAGGACACCTGGCGTGATTCTCTGATATCAGTGATTAGCAGATTCTCTGGTTTGTTTATTTCCGGCACTGCAACTACTACTGTCACCACTGGTGAGATGGAGATCAGGCTCACCAGCACTTGTCCTGTAGTATACAGACCCTATAAACTTTTCTTACGGAGAAAAGCTTAAGGTCCGTGAAATAATTAAAGATCTGTTAAGTAAAGGCATCATCAGAGAATCACGATCTGAGTACGCAAGCCCTATCCTTTTAGTTAAAAAGAAAGACGGAACTGACCGAATGTGCGTCGATTTTAGATCACTTAATCGCATCACCGAGAAAGAAAGATATCCACTGCCTCTAATAGATGACGACATTGACCGACTAGGACGTTATATTTACTTCACTAGCCTTGACATGGCAACCGGGTTCCACCAAATTAAAATCAAAGAGAACTCTGTACATCTGACGGGTTTCGTGACTCCCGAAGCCCATTACGAGTATCTTAAAATGCCATACGGTTTAACTAATTCTCCTATTGTATATCAACGCATCATTAACCAAACCCTTCGAGAATTCATTGAGGCAGGTGATGTGTTGGTCTATATAGATGACGTACTCCTTCTAAGTAATACCGTGAAGGACGGTATTTCGCTACTTAAAAGAGTACTTACCACCCTCACTAACGCGGGTTTTTCTATAAACCTTAAGAAATGCTCCTTCTTAACAACTGAGGTCGAATATCTAGGGAGAATAATAAGTCATGGCCAGGTACGGCCGAGCTCACGAAAAATAGAGGCTTTAAAAATTCACCGATTCCCGCAAATGTCAGACAAGTCCGACAACTCTTAGGTCTGGCAGGATATTTTCGTAGGTACATAAAGAACTATGCCACAAAGACTATGTGCATTTCCCGTCTGACCAAAAAGGGTGTAGAATTTAATTGGGGTCCAGAACAAGAACAAGTTAGACAAGACCCAATACAATGTCTTACTAGTGAACCCATCCTTACAATTTTTAAACCAGAACTTTCTACGGAGGTCCACACAGACGCAAGTTCCGCAGGTTACGGAGCAGTGCTCTTACAAACCCATGCTGATGGTGGAAAGCGTGTGGTGGCATACTTTAGCAAAGTCACGCAGGGAGCAGAGAGCAAATATCATAGTTACGAACTGGAAACACTAGCCGTCGTAAAGGCCCTACAACATTTCCGCCATTACCTTGTAGGGCTACAATTCAAGATCATTACGGACTGTAACGCTCTCAAATCAACAGAACGTAAAAAGGACCTGCTCCCCCGCGACGCTAGATGGTGGATCTATTTACAGGATCTTACCTTTTCTATTGAGTATAGGAAAGGAGTTCTGCTACCACATGCCGACTATCTCAATCGAAACCCAGTCGGACAGGTTAATCAGATATCAAGGCCTCGGAACTGGGCTCAAATAGCTCAAGCAGCAGACGATGAGACGAAGGAGCTCATACAAAAACTGTCCGAGGGCCAGGTGGATTCTAACCGTTATGTTGTCAGAAACGACCTTCTCTACTACAAGTATTTGCCGGTTGGTGAAGAACCACGGTTTCTTTGCTTCATACCCAAAGGTCATAGACTCAGTTTGTTGCGGATCTTTCACGACGAACACGAACACATCGGTCCCGACAAGACCCTTCACCTCATACTGAAACACTTCTGGTTTCCATGCCTCCGTCAATTTGTCCGCAAGTACATTGCACATTGTTTAGTTTGCATTTCCAAGAAAAGAGTCCCTAGAGCACCACTGCAGAACATTTCATCCTGGCCAAAGCCAGATACTCCGTTTGACACGGTGCATATTGATGCTTTAGGACCCTTACCGAAATCGGAGGGCTACAAATTCGTTCTAGTTTTGATAGATAGCTTCACAAAGTTTTGTCTCTTGTACCCAATCTACCGCCAAGATACAAGTGAGTTGAAGCGAGTGATGACACAGGCAATTTCTCTATTTGGCGTCCCTAATATGCTTGTTACCGATAGAGGTAGATTGTTCAAATCAGCCGAATTCGTTCAGTGGATATCCGAACTCGGTTCCAACATGCATTATATCACTCCTGAAATGCATAGTTCAAATGGCCAAGTAGAACGGTACATACGAACCGTACCTAATATGCTTCGTATTGAAGTAGGGCATCACAATGCTTCCTGGTCGAGTACCTTGTGGAAACTCCAGCTAGTTTTAAACATTACTAAGCAGAAGACAACCCAATCCTCGGCTATTAACTTGATGATTGGTACTGATGCTACTACCCCTGTAATACGGTCATTAGTACGAGACCTTGCCGTGGGCAGGCCCGAAAGTAACAGAGAAGCTATGCGTGAACTTTATAGGAGTCTAGCCAGTGAACTGTTAAAAAGGAACCAAGACCACCAGGATGCGTCCGTTAACCGATCTAGACATCCTCCTCGCCAGTACAAAGTTAACGACTTTGCTTTCGTTATAAAGCAGTCACAATCAACTGGTAAACTAGATTAGGGGATGCGAGGGCCATACAGAGTAACTAAAACGTTACCAAATGGCCGCTGCGAACTTAAACTACTAAGCGGAAGCTGCGGTAAAACAACTCAAGCAGCTTCACAGTACATGGTGCCTTGGAAAGGGGAATGGTGCCCTGATACTTGCTGTTAGCTAACCCTTGTTGGATTGCAGGAGTGGGCCAACGACACGGTCTACCCGCTCTGGGTATAAGCTGCCCAAAGGTGTGGTGAACCCACGCGTGTGCAGGCACCGTAAGTCGCACAAGGGCCCGGTGCGTGCTGCCCAATGGTGCCGAGGTCTGTTCAAGGACGCGGTGTGTGCTGCCTCCATATGCGATTGCTGCGCAGCGACGCGCCTGTCCGCGCATTTGTCCGCAATGCGGTTTTTCCACCGGTGGTTTATCATCAACGGTTAGTCCGTTTTGCGGTTAGTCCGCTACGTGGTTTGTCCACACTACGGCTAGTCCGTACTGCGGTTAGTCCGCCGGTGGTTTGTCCACCAAAACGGTTAGTCCGTTTTGCGGTTAGTCCGCTACGTGGTTTGTCCACACTACGGTAAGTCCGTACTGCGGTTAGTCCGCCGGTGGTTTGTCCACCATTGCGGTTAGTCCGCTACGTGGTTTGTCCACACTACGGTTAGTCCGTACTGCGGTTAGTCCGCCGGTGGTTTGTCCACCAAAACGGTTAGTCCGCTATGTGGTTAGTCCGCTATGTGGTTAGTCCGCTATGTGGTTAGTCCGCTATGTGGTTAGTCCGCTATGTGGTTTGTCTACTATGCGGTCAGACCGCTCATCAAAGGTTAACACGGTTTGTCCGTGACAACGGCTCATGTACAGCGTGCCCATATCAGGGCCAGTGGTAAAGTTAAAGTAACAATATAGGATGGGTAGGACGCTACCTATGCTATATTCTTGCTCTTTTAATTACTTTTGCACGAGTGCCTGTTTGTTCCGTCACCTATACTTGTAACAATTATTGGTGCGCCCAAAATAACTATTACATGCTTTCAGATGACGAAACGAACGATACTGCTGACGATAGAGAGCTTCCGAGACCCGGGCCATCAATGACCGATCTGAATGCCGAAGCAATCCAAAACATACCAGTCGAGGACGACTAGGTGTCAGGAGAGGCCGTGTTGGGAGAAAATGGCTTATGAAAAACATCCACCCGCCTTTTCTATAAAAGATAGGCGCGTGCCGAGCCTCGTGCATTTGTCGGTTGTAATTCGTGGTGGTAACATCGCTCAAGGCTTGTGAAATATAGTGTTCTTATAAATCATTTGTTTAGTACCGGTGTGATAGTTAAATTAGTGATTGTTATTCTGTTCCATGCTAAGTTAAAAGCGTAGTTACGTTAATTGTAAAGAATCTGATTATAAAGGTGTTTCCTATCATTGTGTATTTTTTTTAAATAATTGTGATACAGCTTCCTAACAATAGCATCTATAATTAGATTTTATATTTTCAGTGTTTTTGGTAGCCTGTCTACTCTTACCAACCTCGTATAGGCGCCTGTGCCAAATCTAGGTCATTTCGTCCGAAGGTGCACTACTTGCAGGACTGAGAGGCTTGGACCCGGAAGAAGTTGGTGAGACGCCAACTTTTGAAGATACATTTTATTATATTTTATTTTAGTTGAAATAAAAATTTACGTTTAAAACATCAAAGTGGATGTTTCTGAAATTTTTTGTCCACGAATAAAGAGTCATGAACCTTATCAATTATAGCCAAGGTACAAATCCGAAACTTTGGGAGCTATAACTCTAAACAGATACACTGACAAAGCTCAATACTTGGGTAAGCTCTGAAGGGGTTCAGTGCGTACCTTAGGTTCGTGCAACCGGTTGTACGATACACGAGTCTCTCGAAAAATGAAAAATTTTATTCATGTGTACGAGTGCTAACCACGTGAATAAAATCATTTCTTGTAGTACATTCGCTATTCTAATTCGGCCAGTTCAATTAAAAGAAGGCATACTCATGTAATACTATGTACTATGTACCTACGTAATTTTTTAGAATGTATTAAAATTAACTTATATTTAATAGGCAGTTAATTTAGACGAGATTTTTTTAGTTAGACGAATCTAATTGAATTGCTGTGCTGCCATGCTGATCCGAAACTGAGGTAAAATCTTACCTATATAGAAGACATCAGCCTATCACTTCGAAATGAACCCTAAGCAAGTCGACAGTCTGATGAGATTGTGTTATCGGCATGGAGTACTCATTACCAAGTACTTCCCATACCTCTCGACAGATACAATGTCACGGATACTTGGGTTGATCTATAGAAAGAAATAAATGTCGAAGATACGTCTGTATAGCGTTACTGATATGTCAAACAGGTGCCATACTGATGGCCAGTCCTATACTACTTTGCAAATAATTAACACTTAACAAAAAGGTGACAGGAAGAAAATATCTATAGCACCGCCGGAAGCTGGAACGCGTAGAAGTGAGCGGGACGCATGCGCAAACGTCTTAAGGCACGAATGTTAACTGGTGTTTCTGTGTGGTCAGGACGCGGCACTCAGTAAACTTAGGAGACCGGGAGCGACTAGTTGCCGAATTCCTTTAAATATCAGCGCGCGCGTGAATTTCTTCGATAAACCTCGCGGGTCGAGACGGTTATCTCGAAAGTTTGCCGGAACAGTTGTACTGGTGTGTTACATACAAAACTAACGGCTTGTAGTCGTACAGATTAGTTTAGCTTATTAGCTTCAAGTTGCAAAATGGGTAACTTCATCGATGCGATGCCCAAATGGCTCCAGATCGGTGTCGGCGTAATGAGCATAGTGGTCTTCTTAGATATAGTTAGACGCAAGTATAGTATGTGGATCCGAAATTTCAGATAGTGGTAAGTAGCTTTGCTTTTACTTATATTGAGTGTCCCGAAATTCAGCGATGAGGTGGCACGGTACCAACACAGATAAGTTAATGACTACCCGTAGTAGAAATAATGTCTAAAAACTAAACTTAAAACTTATTTTATAAAATCGTTTTTTTGCCGTCGGTAACATTTTCTTTTTAATGCGGTGTATGCATTTACGTACTTCGCTACGCTGCTGTGGGTCGGTTTCGAGTGGGACTCCAGGCCCTTGAAAAGAGACCACCGTGGTGTTTGTCCTCGCCTGAACCGAGTAGGATGGTAGGCCTTGTGGTTAAGTCACTGTAAACGGACGGCTCGAGTTGGAGCTCTCCTCGGGGAGACAGACGGCGTGCCCAAGTGATCAGGAGCTACAATCCACTACGACACCAAACTTCTACCAAACAGACTGGGAACTGCCGCACTATCTCGAACTACACGACAACTAACAGAGGTAGCGTGGAACTTATGTAAGCCGTCGCCCCAGCGCGCACCAGCGATCCAGCTTCTGTTACCTTGAGTATGCAAAAAAAGGAGAAGTCGAATTGCCAACATGGTGGTTTCCCGACCCCCACCCCAAGTAGCAAAACTGTTCAACTTAGTTCAAGTTACAAAATATTTTCTTCCAAATTAAATAAAATGTAAAATTAGGTTAACTTTAATCTTGCTTCAATCAATATTTCCTTTAATCAGCTTTAAACCTTTACGTTCTAAATATTTGTAAATATATAATCTTCCCCTAAGGTATTTTACAAGTAATTTTCGGTTTCCGGTAAAAAAGTTCAAATGGAGAATTGGATTGATCAATGGATTTACTTTTCAATTTAATTTCATTCAAATTATATTAATCTGTAACGAAAGTAAAACGAATAAAACACAAAATGCCATATATTTCCGGAATCGAGTTCAGTTCTCACCAGGAATTCTGCTTTATGTCTTCTACTGAATGAAAACGGGTGCCACGAAGTGGTAAATTAAGTTTAAGAAAAATAAAGAAGTCCGTTGGAGTCATATTTGGCGAATATGGTGGTAACACGATTGTATTTGTTGAGTTTTTCTTCTAAATTGGGACACATTAATGACCTTGTGCGAAGGTGCATTATCGTTCAAAGTAATCTGGCATTATTCGCCAAATTTGTACTTGAACATCTCTTCATGCTCAAATATTTTTTCATGTCTAACCTTTTGGCAAACATTCCGAGTACACAACATCACGGCATTTAAAGAAATTAGTCAACACGACTAACTTAAGGTCCATATTTGGCATGGTATATTCGGATTCGATTTGCATGTCAAACTTTTAAACCCTCGTCTTGTCACCTGACTTTTACTCAACTACTGCTGGGTCGAAATTTCCTAATTTGACACTCAAGTGATTGTTTACAGCGTCACGATTCGACTCATATGGCAGCTATCTCTGTCTCCAAAACTGAAATCAGGATTTTCAGTAACTATTTCCTTCACTTTCACGGTGTTATTTCATTTAGAAGCGTTATTGACCTGGCTTCGAACACATTTCTGAAAAAAATATAACGACTTAATCAATTCATAAGCACTTGTATTTGATGAAGTTGATTCACAGTAAGTCTTGGGTAACTCAGGTTTTTAAAGACTCTGAACACGATATTTTATTAGCTATGCAATAAATAAGACAAAATTTGAAAATGTTTTTGTACATTATGAAATTAACAATACACAGTATATATGATCTAATCAAAAACAGTACTGTATTTAATCATATTTATAGACACAATACGAACTCCTTACCAAGATGGAAAATAGTTTGGCAAATCTAACAGCAAGTTTAATGAGCAGTACCATTGTTCAAAACTGAAAAATACAACAAATAGAACTACAATCGACGTTGGATTAAAAAAAGTATCCATTCATGATTTTTTCGACAGAATGTAAATACCGATATTCTTGGCTAGATATTATAATACATATTTGAAATAAAAGCATATATACAAGTATTATTTGAAACAAAATGTCAATAATATGCATTGTATATTTCGACCTATATCAAATTGTTTACGAAAGTAAGTATCATTTTTATGATTTAAAAATTATATCTCTTTAAATATCTTTCCGGCTATTGTTATTTTCTCCGGGCAGTCATTAACATATATCTCCACCCTGTCAACGGTAACATCGAAATTTGGCAAGCGTTATACATAGCTTATTTAGGCAATCAATCATGTAGTATGACTACCCTTTAATTCAATTCAATACATACTGGTAAATTATATGTTTAATTTACTTCATGCATTGGTTAATAATAATACTGGTTTTGTAGCTTAGTTTAGCTTCAAATAAAACAAAAACTTACAAATTATTACTAAAAATATGAGCTATAGCTAGTTTCCATTGTAGCCCTATAAGAAGAACCCATTCAGCTAAAATATGGAAAGAAATACTTATTTCAATTAATATTGCATACAGATTTTTCAGACTTATAACGCTTGTGCTGCTTAGAATAGGCGTATGATAATTATTATTCTTATATGGGTTGATTAAACGCACATCAAAAATTGATAATAATTATTTTCCTACAGCTTTCTCTCGAAACAATTTTTATGGCGGCAAATTTCTATTGGTTGCGTCACAAATAGTATATATGACATACTTATGACAGTTCAGACTTCGTTTGGTGTGCGGTTAAAAAACCCATTTTTCAACAGTGCAATTTTAAGCAGCGGTGTTATAGTTTATTTGATCATCTGCCTGTCTTAGCAATAATAGACAACTTGTAGCTTAGTAAGTTCAAACTGATCATCAAATCAGTCTAACACTAATGCATTGATTTAATCATAAGACTAAACCTCTAGCGAGTCGTTCTTGAGCACATGCAAATTTGGTGAACCAAACTTCGAAAATTTAGCTCCGTGCTGACTTGAAGTATTTAGACATTAACAAGTATTCTGTATAGATTACACGACTCGTGTATAATTTTATTCTTCATTAATTTCATATTTTTAACAGCGGATCAAACACTGTCGACATTACTTTGATGGAAAATATTATTGCCAGTGTGATAATAATTATATAATTGAGACGTTATGTTGGTACCCATAAATATAAAGTATTTTTTAAATTTGCAGCAACTACAGTCTTTGGGTTACACCTCTTGCACGTAAGATGTAAGGAGTTTATTCCACAATATTAGTCAGTAGTATTTAATAATAAATTAAGCAACCCAAGTAACCGAGTCCCGGTCTGGTACGTTCGTAGTTCAGCTGCTGAGCAATCGGGCCGAGCCGACACTTGTTGTAGCAGGCGAGAGACCTGTGGGCTTTAAGTTGAGTCTACCCCACGCATACATGGACCCAACTGAGATGAACCACTTTAGGAGCACTCACTCTCCAAGTCACGCATATAAATGCTAAAGCTATCCGTATGGAATACTTCACTCCTTTCCGAGCTTCAGGCATATGGTTTTCCACCTGAATTGTACAGCTGTATGTTCAATTTCCCACGCGGCGCCGTATATCGTGGTACCACACACAGGGGTCTGTATTGCCACCAACTCTATTCCTTCTGAAATGCTATTCCTTGGAAGTACATTGCTACAATTTGAGGCTGATTTCGACCGGGACCTATGTACAATGTATTTATCAATGAGTTTCTACAAACTTGATCGATTTGAATACCCGTAAACCCAGGCGTGTGTGCTTATAGCAAATTCTTCAGGAAAGTCTTCAAAAAATCTTTTATTAAAAAGTTTAGAGTATAAAATTCAAAACATTTATTAAATCTAGTACTAATACAAATTATGATAATAATTATTTTAGATTATCATTAATGAACTACGTTTGCCGGGTGACTCTTCCTTTATTTAATTATAATACGAAGGTTTTTTTTTGTTTTCGCGGGGAGTGCGTTTACGCACAGTCATCACTGCTGCGGGGGCAGCAGGGACGGTGTGTGAGGCTCCCGGCCCGTGGGAGAGAGGCCGTCCTACCCACTAAACCTCGCGGTGTTCCGCCTAACCTTAAAACCGGCTCGCAGAGTAGGCCTGAGGTCAAATCACTGCGAGCCGGCAAGGGGCACCCCAAAGTGGAGGGGACCGTCTCGGGGCGGCCGGAAAATTGACCACCCCTGACCTCCCAAAGGAGCTGAAGAATCTAGCCCGCACCTCCACCGCTCTTGAGCGCCCCTCTGAAAGCAGAGGAAGTAGAGAGCGGCCGGTACGGGCGTGCGCTAAAGGGGGGCGCCCCCTGGAACACGGAAAGGGTGCCCGTCGCCATGTGGCCAGTTGGGCGGGGTCCCCCGACCATCCGCCCACGGCCAGAATACGACGGCGGGGCGGGAGCGTCTGTCCCGTACGCTCCCGCACTACACATTCCTCACGTTGAGCCTCCATCACCTCGCTAGCAAACGAGGCGACGGCGGCCAAACACTGTTGGCTGCCAACCATGGCTCGCACCACGGCCGGCAGCGATAAATCAACACCAATGAGGCCCGTGAGGGCGATACGCGGCCCGTCCCACGCCGGACACACGGCGAGTGTGTGCTCCGCCGTGTCCACGACGCCACTCGGGCAGTGACGACACACGGGGTCCGGCTCCACCCCCGCCACGTGCCACAGGTACTTGGCGAATACGCCATACCCAATGAGGAGAGTAAACTAATATGTTATATCATTATTATCAAATAAAATGTATGTTACTTATTAAATCCAAAGTATGATAATTAAACACATTTTTTTTTATAAATATATAGCGAGTTATTTCAAAAACACTGTCAACTGTTTATAAACGGTCTCTTAAGAGCGTGAGATACGACAGATTGTACAACTTGTTGCTTTGTACACTATTTTAGTTCGTCCGTCCGAATTTGATGACTAGCACGCCTTGCTATGCCATTTTGTACAGATAAGCAATGATTATCGATAATAATTTTCTATTTATTAAATTCGGTCATCAAAAACCTATGGTCCGATTTTAAAACTATTTGTATTACTACTACACATAAGATATAGTTCAATACACTACTTTGCCGAGGGATTCGGCAGTGAGTAATACTAATTTTGCGTCTATCACAATTTCCACGCGAACGAAGTCGCGGGCAACAGCTATCTATACATATAATAAAATCGTAACAAATTAAATACATCGAATATTTTTACAAAAAAAATGCTTGCTGTGTGTTCACCAAAGGATACCAAAGTCAAGAAGATAGTTTTTAGAATTTTTGTCTGTCTGTTTGTCTGCTGTAGCTAGGTTCGGGATAAACTCTGAAACTACTGATTGGATTTCATTTAAATTTTGTACGAACATTAAAAATAGGTCGGGCCTACACATAGGCTATATATTATCACGCTACATAACCTAGGAGCTTGGCAGAACACAATTAGCTGTAAATGCATGTTCGGGATAAACTCAGAATGTACGAAATGGATTTTATTCATATTATGCACAAATATTAACAGTAGACCGGGTCTACACATAGGCTATATATTATCACGATACATAACCTAAGAGCTCGGTAGAGAACAATTAGGTAAATATGCATGTCCGGTATAAACTCAGTAATTTTTAATGGATTGAATATGAATTTTGCACGAATATTAACAATAAGCCGGATCTAAATATAGGCTATATCACTGGCGTAGCCAAGGGGGGTTTATGGGGTTCAAACCCCGCCCCCCCAAATGTTGACGATATTAACAATCATCATCATCCAAGCGTCTGTCTGAGTTTTGTTCACGGCGTCTGAATTCTGCTTTCCTACTTCTCCTCCTCCACTTCGCACGGTCATCGACATCCCTAGTAGCGAGACCGCAGATGCGAGATTTCCTCCACAAAACCACCGCAGTGTCGCTGCGCACACAGCACCTGCGTAGGTGGCTCTAACAGAGCCCAAAAGTTGTCCCTGTCTCTTATGACCGGCATTTTTTAGCCACAAATTACACCAGGCATTTTCCGCAACTTGACTTACGCAGCAGATATATTACATTGTATTTACAGGTCCCCTGTAACATGGTAACCATTTACTTTTAAATGGAAATCCCTTTCAGCCACCAAAGATCTACCGCATTCAGAGTTAATGATGTTCCAAGTCATTTTTATTTTAATTACAGAATTCGAAATTTAATTTTTAATGAAGTTTTGACGTCACAATCGATGTCATTGGAGGTAATAAAGATCCAAGGAATTTAACCTGGTCCATGCGCTTGACTAAATCATTGCCTATGCCGACGGATGTGGGACCTGTGAGTGCCAAGTAGGTATTCGGTCTTGGCCACAATAAATAACCATGGGGGCTGCTCAAGTGAGTCCCTGATTCTCAACTGAACCAAACGGACTATAGACCAATTAGGGTACACCAACAGATCGAAACGATTTTCAAGTTCTGATTAAAACTTTTCGGACTCCAAATATATTTGGAGGGTAGTAGGTCAGAAACTGTGCTTTATCACTCTGACCGTTTCGGCGCGCAAATTAAAATTTTGTGATTTACAATGAATGAATGTAAATAAATAAAAAGTAGGGTATTTCCATAGGTTGCCAGAGTTAATCGTGTAAGTATGGTAGCCTCCTATAGCCTGCAGATTTTTGGCATCCCCTCTTCCGCCGTCGCTACCGTAATCAAGAACAGTGGAAGTGCGGGGAACTGGAGCCCGTTTCTTGTTTGTGCCTTCATATTAGGAGGGTTTGCCCTAACTATACCACGCCGGCCATGCTGGTTGGTACAGTGTTTTGTCTCGAATTTTCCTTTTCTTCGCCATGACCTCGTCTGTTAGTTAGCAGGTGCACCATTCGCAGGTGAAGCTGGATTGAACGCAGAAAATGTAGATAGGGCCCTAATGCATCTAAAATCTCCTTAAGAATGCTTAAATATTGTCGATATATCCAACAATTTACACTAACTAACTATCTTCACGCTGTATCCCTGACGGGGTAGTCAGAGAGGACAGATCGCCAAGGCTTCGCGATCCATGCATACTTCTTTCGCTTCTTCGAGATTTATCAATCGCTTCATACACGCACTTCTGGGTATCTGAGTACTTTTGACCTTTCCGTTTTTGAGCAATCTGCTACGTGAGCAGGTCAGGTCTTCATATGTCAGTCTCGGCCTACCCTGACTTCTTCTACCTTCTACTTTCGCACAATATATATTCTTCGTCAATCGTTCCTCACTCATTCGTTTGACGTGTCCAAACCAACGGAGCACGCCCTTTTCCAGCTTAACGCTGACACTTTCATTTAAACCTGCCATATTGCGTATCACTTCGTTACGTATGCAGTCGGCCAAAGTAACGCCGCACAATTTTCGAAGTGATCGCATCTCCACAGCATTCAATTTACTTTAATGCATCTGCTGACATACCCATGTTTGGCTACCGTAAAGCAAAGTTGGCACTAGCACTGCGTTATGAATTGCGAGTCGTGCTACTTTTAGTATAAAAAAAAAAATCTTTATTTTGCATATACCATTTTAACGGCGCTTACAAAATGTCATACACTATTTAAAATATTTAAAGCGACCACCGGTTCGGAACGCGGCCCACCTGAGAAGGACCGGCAAGAAACTTAGGAAGGCTTTTTTTTGATGGCCTATTTCCAATTTAATATTATTTCACTTTGCCAGCAGATCATTTCCAGTCATCCCTGTCCTGCAAATAGTCTTTAACCGAGTAAAAACCTTTGTCACAAAGCTTGTTTTTAATTAACTTTTTAAATTTATTTAATGGTAAATATCTCAGGTCACAGGGAAGCTTGTTGTAAAAGCGTATACAGTTACCCTGGAAAGAATCGCCAATCTTATGTAGTCGACTGTGGTGGACTGAAAGATTATTTTTATTTCTAGGGTTTGTATTATGTTTATCACAGAGTTTAGAAAATTGTGATAGATTTTTCTGGACATACATAAGATTGGCAGAAATGTATTGTGATGGTACGGTTAGAATATTTACTTCTTTGAATTTTTCTCGGAGATCAACTCTGGGGCCCAAATTATAAATAGCGCGTACAGCCCGCTTTTGTAGAACAAAAATAATATTTAAATCTGCAGCACTCCCCCAAAAGAGAATACCGTAAGAAATAATACCATGAAAATAGCTAAAGTAAACCATTCTAGCCGTATCCACATCTGTTAGAGTCCTGATCTTTTTTACAGCGTATGCAGCCGAACTTAACCTAGAGGCTGTCTTTTCTATGTGTGGGCCCCACTACAAATGGCATCAATAGTTATACCGAGGAACACAGTTGATTCTACAAACTCTAACACTTGTCCATTCAGTTGAACATTGGCCGCAACTTGTTTTACATTTGGTAGAGTAAATTTTATACATTTAGTTTTATTTTCATTAAGGCAAAGATTATTTGAGCTGAACCAATGAACTACTCTCGCAATTGCATTGTTTACATCGTCTTTTAATTTTAAAAATTAATGAGGTGTCATCTGCTAACAAAACAATCCTATTCCTGTCCCCTACATAAAATGGTAAATCATTAATATAAATGAGGAACAAGAATGGCCCAAGTATCGAGCCTTGCGGCACACCCATAGTAACCATGGATCCTACAGAACGTGTACCATTAATATCGACCCTCTTTATTCTATTGTTCAAATATGAAGAAATGTGAAGAGGTTTCATATTGAACGCAATCAAAAGCCTTTGATAGATCGCAAAATATACCTAATGCATCGTGCTTGTCTTCCCAGGCTTCATAAATACATTTTAATAACTCAACACCAGCATCGGAAGTTGAGCGCCCTTTCTTAAACCCAAATTGATTCGCATGAAATATTTTATGACTATTAAAATGGGATAGCATTTGATTCAAGATTATTTTTTCAAATACTTTGCTCAAAGTTGGCAGCACCGACACTGGTCGGAAATTAGACGGGTCTGTAGCGCTGCGAGCCTTGAACAAGGGAACGACTTTGCTGTGTTACATTAAATCAGGAAATGTACCACTAGAAACACAGTCAGTAAACACAGTTGCTAGATGGGGCGCGATGACCTCAATTATACATGATGCAGTTTTGACCGATAATCCCCAAAGGTCCGCGGTTTTCTTAATTTCGATACATTTAAATGTCTTTACAATGTCCTGAGCGCAAATATCTGTGAATACAAATGCATCCCAGCAAAAAAGAACAGATTCTTCTAATAAATGTTCAGTGGAACTGTAAGACGCTTGGAGAGATTTTGTTGTCAATATAGGTACATTTTTGAAAAAATGTTCAAACTCCGTCGCCACTTCCAGGTCCCCTGTAACATGGTAACCATTTACTTTTAAATGGAAATCCCTTTCAGCCACCAAAGATCTACCGCATTCAGAGTTAATGATGTTCCAAGTCATTTTTATTTTAATTACAGAATTCGAAATTTAATTTTTAATGAAGTTTGACTTAGCAAGATAACACGTTTGTTTAAATATCTTTGAATAATTTTTAACATATTCCTGAAAGGTTTGCCTATTATATGATTTTTCTGAATAAAATTCAAATAATTTATTTCTACTTTTAAAGATACCTGGTGTTGCCCAGTCACTGAAAACAGGACGACCACCAATCTGTAGTGTTTTTGAGGTAAAAACTTTGCCAAACTCAAATTAAATAAGTGTATTATTTGTGTAACTCAAAATTAATCAAATTAAATAAGTGTTTATATGACTGGTCTCCACAAGTGAAGTTAGGTAGATATGGTTATCTCTTTAATACATTTTCTTTAAAATTATTCAAACGACTTTGGTTAATATATATATATATATATATATATATATATACATATTTAATTTGTTTTTTGCAGACTTTGTTACTACTTTTAGGAAACTTTATCCATTGGCCACGATGATCTGACTCTACAGGATCCACAATACCTTTATCTATAGGTTTAATATCAGTAAAAATATTATCAATACATTTTGTACTGGTGGCTGTAATACGAGTGGATTCTAAGAATGTACTATGCAGATTAAAGGATTTAAATAAATTTTTCATTTTATTTCTCTCTGATTGAGTTAATGATGTATCTAATATATCAACATTAAAATCTCCACAAACTATTATAGATTTCTTAGAACATTGGCATTTGAACAGTGCTTCTTCAAGCTTTTCTTCAAATATAATGTAAGAAGCATCAGGGGGACTGGATACGCTTAACAAGATGAAATGCTCAAACTCAATACTGGCAATCTCAATTACTCGGTCAATGGACTACTACCAAGTCATTACGTTCTTAAAATTTTAAGTTTTTATTTTTTATTATTAAAGAGCCTTCACGTTTAGAATGTTTTCTATTGAACGAGCTAGCAACCTAGTGATTTACAAAGTTCATCAATGTGATTTCATGATCTTTTAACCAGTGCTCTGTAGCACAAAAAATATTGATAGAATTTGCATTAATGTACAGCTCTAACTCTAAATCTTTACCATTTATTAAACCTCTAACATTATGGTGCACCAGGTTTATAAAAACAATATTTTTACTAAGATTATTCTCAGGGGCCAAAGTCAACTGGCCAGATTTATTATCTGTTGTCCTATAAACTAGTTTTTTGGAATTTCATTTTCCTAATGTGAAGTGTCAAAACTATCCTGCTCTATAAAAGCAGTTGTACTTGCCAAAAATTTGGCTTGAAAAATTAAAAAATTAGTTAGCAACAGCTACCTTTCGTTGTAAAAATTTTGATAGAAAATATCTATCTAATGTCAACAAACTATTATTATTGAAAATTATGTTCCTATCGAACAATTAAATTTTTTTGGAATATGATACCATGGTATGTAGTTTCATATTTAATTTGTATCTTAAGTGATTTTCCTTGTGGCTCATAGACGTGCTGTATGGCAAGGTGGACAAAATTACTTGCTTCACTTGCAGACTTGATAACTTATAAAAAAATTTAAAAGTTTATCACTATTAATATTGCCTCTTCTACCAACCAGCACCACTATAGTAGACTGCATGCAGTATGTACCAGTCAATATAAAATCTATAATTTGAGAGTATGATGCTCCTGGATATGTATGATTTATTACAGAATGACCTAACTGTGATAAATAATGTCCAAAACTTTTCTATCTAATTGATTGAATGCTTCTTTTACTAATTCTTTTTTTTATCTGAAATCTGTCTTCTTCGAAATTGTGTCACGGGACGAATATTACGAGTATATACAACTCAAATTCGAAAATTCCGATGAGTTGTGGTGTCGGCGAGTCAGTGATTTTCCCCCTGATACCCGCGATTCTTCTTGTGTGCATAAGTTTTACAAAGGCCCTTAGCAAGACACAGGGGCAGATTCTTCAATATCAGCTTCGACCTCAGGTTAAGTTGCATTTAATCAAACCTTGAGAAAGTGGTGTTTAGTTAATTCCACAATTGTACGTCGGTTTCTTCTGTGTCATCAGCCTGGCTTATAGGGTGGTATTTTTTGGCTACTGTCAGCAATAATACGAACATAGTTTATAAAGAAGTTTTATAAACATTACTTTTTATAATGTAGGAAGGTGTAGTTTTGTAGGTATATTTTTTTGATAATGTGTTATTATAGAACTTGGTTTAGGACAGGGATTGAACCCGTGACCTTTGCCTAACTAGGACAATGTTCTTTCTGCGCTACTAAACTACCCGAACCGTACCGAAACAAGTTGAAATTCTTAATTAGGTATATTGTAATCATTATAAAGCGTAGCGTCCAGGGCCATCTATTGATCTACATAATGACTCTGATATTAATGAACAGTGTTACAACCATTTTAAAACGTGGATGCGATGGACTCCACTCAATCTATGGATTTTTTTTTAAGCAATAAGTATGCTAACTTATATTTCATTTTGGTAAGTTAGCAATTGCGTAGTTAGCAGTTGCGTTTGCCAATAAAAAATGAATAAATACAACTTAGTTCAGCACGGGGATTTAGTCAGTGGTATTGCAACATAACCTTTTTCGCCTGTGCTTTGTGAGGCAATCTGTTTCCACACAAATATACTTATATGTCTGGGCTAAGTATAGGGAATTTAAATATGGTATTAAATATACATTGAATATTCTAAAAAAGTTAGTTTTATGAATTATATACCTTTATTGAGTATGGTATAATATACCTCAAAATAAGAGCTTAATAAAATTTCTATTTGTTTATTTGTTAAATTTGGTCATCAAAAACCCATAGTCCGTTTTTAAAACTATTTGTATTACTACTACACATAAGATATAGTTCAAAACAATACTTTGCCGAGGGACTCGGCAGAGAGTAATACAAATTTTGCGTCTATCACTATTTCCACGCGAACGAAGTCGCGGGCAACAGCTAGTCGATAATAAATGACAATACATTTTGTACTCAAATTTGATCTCAAAGTAAACCTTAGCGATCTATAACACAATACCGATATATTTAAAAATAATATTAGAAAAAAAAAGGACAATAATATTGTATAAATCTGCATCAATGATCTCCATCTGGAAATTTAGAGTGCCGTATACTTTTGTCGTGAATCTTGTCATTTATCTAAATAGGCCTAGATTTCAGTCACTATGGGGCTACATCTTAAAATCAACATAACGTTTGACTCAGTGCCATGAAGCCCTTGCCTGCGTCCCATTCATGTTTCTCCTATTACATTATACAGAAGGATTAATATCCCTTTAGTAAGGTTACAAGGTGAAAGTGAAGGCACGTACGCCCTGAAGTTGTTTACTACTACGGCAAGAGATATTTAAACAGAAAATGAAACGAATTTAAATATAACGGAATAGGTACAACAGCTACTTACGTTTATGGCGTGGTTTGCTATACAGATAATACTAGCTACGTCGCAACTTTGTTTAACTGATATTTTCCCGTAACCGTTTCCCACATACTATGGAAAGAATATAAAAGACGATTTTTTTTGTAGTGACACAAATGAAATAATACCGTTGTAAATAATTTGGTTACATCTCTCAGGGTATAGGCAACGTTTTCAAGGAGGCCCTCAGCTGGTATGATGATGGCTTATCTTTAAGAATGTATTTTCAAAAATCCTATCGTAGAAAGGCCTACGTCAAAATAACGGTCACTATTGGTACTAAATATGAATATGGCGGATACTCGTAGAATGCCTATATTTATCTCTTTGGGAAAAAACTCGTAGTTAGCTATGTATGTATAATTTTACCATATACTCCTATTTTGAATC
Source organism: Thumatha senex (assembly GCA_948477245.1). Taxonomy (NCBI): domain Eukaryota; kingdom Metazoa; phylum Arthropoda; class Insecta; order Lepidoptera; family Erebidae; genus Thumatha; species Thumatha senex. The sequence continues at coordinate 544,109 of OX419725.1, forward strand.
GTCGCCATGTTTGTAGATTTTTTAGTGGCAATAATATGCTCTCCACCTATTGCGTTGGACAAAGTACGTATAGTAAGTAACATATAGGCATATAATACGCGATGCCGGAACACTCCGCAAATTTTATTTTAAATAGTTAATATTTAAAATAAAATTATATTTATTTAGATTACAGAAAATTTATTGAACGTAGGAATTGACTACTAGTCTATATGCTTTTACTGTCACTTTTACAATGTAGTAGCAACCGCGTCAAGTCTTCAATCTCCTATTGAACTCACACAATCAATAGGTGAGAGTACTTCTAAGTAGAAATGTTCGCATTTTCCTAGATGCTATAGATTGAAGCGCTCGTGGAGCCACTAATTCAGTGTTCTGTACCTTAACGATCACTGTGTTAATCAACTTTCGCTATGGCTGGTTACGGATGACCCATCCGTAACTTTGTGGTATTTCCATTTACGAACGTTTCCGTGGTTCGAAACGCACGTTGGGTCTTTGATCCAGATTGTGGCAGATAGAGCCACGCGATCTACAGTTGTAAAAAGTCGCGAGACGAACAAAGTGTCTGCAATACAAACAATTCCGGAAAAATAACGGCTTGACTCATCAGGCATCAAGTTCCCACTTCCCGCCTGTTACTTCACACCACCGTCACCAGATAAATATTATTTTTTTACTTAATTAAAACATTGTCAGTCACTGAAACAAAGCTCTTCAATGGCAGTCTGAATATTAAGGGAATACATTTGCTTTCCAGAAATTTTATGAGGATTTTTTTTCTAATGTCTTAATCCCTCTTCCACACATTTCACTTCACTGGAACTGAGAAAACTGACCAACAACCACAAAGTGAAAAGAAAACAGGCTTATAATTATATGTTTGCAGTTTACCACGTTTTTATAAAAGGAATAAAAAGTTATGTATTCGTATGAAAAGATTAATGAATCTGCAGGAAGCGAAAGAAGAATGCATGGATCGAGAAGCCTGGCGATATGTCGTCTCTGACTACTCCGTAAGGAATATAGCGTGAAGATTAGTTAAGATTAAAAAAAGTACTTCTACACATGTTTAATGCAAAATTCCACCGTCATTCAGGGTGGAATTTTACTTGAAAGTGATGTAATAAAAGTATGGTTAAGATATTACTGACTGAAGTGTCATAAGAGTTAGTCCTGAACAAAATATTGTTTTGTTAAAGGAAACCATCGATCACTGCGTTAAGCGACTTTCGCTATAGCTGGTCTTTGGATGGGTGATCTCTGTGTGTCATTTACATTTGCCAACGTTTTCGTGCTTCAGGATGCACGTTATGCCGTTTGTTCCGGTTGCCGTTAAATGGCATTCGTTATGCCCAGTTGAAGGCACTTTGAAAATTTTCTACAGCATGTGGGGGCGTATAGTTTACCTCTGCCTACCCTGCTGCTTTTTCAAAGTATGAAGGGCCATTTGGTTGGAACCAGTTTTCTGACCTGAAACCTTTTAAGTACTTACTTTCGTTGTATAATAAGTGTCCCAGCCGATCGGAAGGTCATTTAAAAGGATTTGAGTTAGAATTGAAATTCTAAAATCCATTGAAATTGTGTGAAGGAAGAAGAACTTCTCGTACCTACTACTTCCTGGGAAGAAAAAAAATCAATGCAAAATATTTTCCAAGTCACATCAAGTCGCTACAACTTGCGCCTGTCTCACGGCAATGGGCTCACCAGTCGCCACCAGTTACTTGGAACAAAAGTGCATAACGCGAAGTGTGGCCGTGTAGTACGTCTCTATCCGGAATATAGACGTGATTAATATATATTTGTTGTTAGAGTATTAACTCAATAGATACCTACCTAAATCCTAAAATTGCATTAATACAAAAATAAATACAGAAATGTCGTGTATTATTTGCTATGATCAATCTATGATTTATCAACATTCCATTTTCCGCTTAGATTCTTTTTCTCGAAAAATGCTATCTTAACATGTAATACAGGGAATACAGGGAATACAGGGAAACATGACCAGTACATAACTAAGTTATCTAAACCAAGTTAAACATTGATACCAAAACGGATATTTTCTATTATTAATGTCATTACATACTCGTAATAGTATGACACTGTGGCAACTACCTAACGTTTTTATATGTTTTTATATTTTAAACTACTACGTTTTTATATCAATTAGATTATTGCATTGCACATACGATTAGGCTGATATTTGCTGCACTCGTGGGAGAAATGCAATGTCAACTGGTCGAGAAGCTGGGAAATCCGGACCGAGCTCAGCACAAGCCGTTCTGCAATTTGTGTGCTAATCGTAAACTCTGCGATACAGTTTATAATTGGTATCAGAAAATAACGACGCAAAAAGTAAATTTATTTTAATGTTATAGAATTGCGTTAATTCTGTATAAATATATCAACTGTCCTCGAGGGATTATTGATATTTGAGCAAAGGCTCATTAACAAAACAAAGAAACGTTCGAAATGAAAATGCCAAAAAAAATAAAATCCAAAAGTAAGTATGATGTAATGTGACGTATAATCGAATCAGCTTAGAGTATCGTAGTGGTTATTCAACACCAGAATAAAAACCCAAAACTAAAATAGTACTATTTTACACCACTCTATACTATGCTATATTATGCTAAACTAAATACTATCCGTGCTTCACAAGGCACGTTAAGCCCGTATTGCCAGTAAAATGACAGTCGTTAAGCCTGGTTGTAGGCCTTATTTTGTTAGGCTTGAAAAATTTCAACAGCTGGTCGCCGCAGTACAGTGAAATGTGGGCGTAAAGTATGCCTCTGCCTACCCCTTTTGGGATAAAGGCGTATGCTATACGATCTTCATGATGTATCTCTGACAGGGTAGTCAAAGAAGACGAGGGCCCAGGATCGCCATAATTACCTAAGAATATTATAAAAGGTTCAAACGTATATAGGCCACTACTTGCTGTAAAGTAGTTATGTAGTAACTAGTACTACATAACTACTTTCGATCACGATGATCGTACACAATCTGCTACCTTAGTAGTATTAAAAAGCACGTAATAAAAAATATAAGATCTCTCAATTCGGCTGACAATGATTTATTCAGGGATCGATCAATCGTACTCATCTTTAATACCGAAATTAAATCCATACTAATATATAAAGCTGAAGAGTTTGTTTGTTTGTTTAGTTGAACGCGCTAATCCATGAACCACCGATCGGATTAAAAAAAATATTATTGTGTTAGATAACTCATTTATCCAGGACGGATATACAATGTGTTAAGAAAACCCTGTCCGATCCGTGAAGGTATTGGTAGGTATCGAGATGAGATTTCATTCATGTAATCCTTTTAGAAATTACTCCGAAATTACCCCAAAAAAATTACCCCAAAAATAATACCCCAAAAAAAATAACCCATAAATTTACCCCTAATAATATAAATTTAAAATTAAAATAATGTGGCAGTTTACATTGCAATACAAGGAAAGGGCTATTCGGAAATGCAAGGTCAAAAGCTCAGCTTACACCTGCCGGCGGTTTCTTTTGGTATAACATACACTCGTCGCCGCATGCCAACAAAAATGTAGTCAGTTTTTGAAAATTTGCTATATTTTGAGGAAGTTGGACTAATTTTGATAGAAAAACACGCATTTAAAAAAATTATAACTATTTCATACTTATATATAATATATGCGGATTCCGACGTGGAAGAGGTTGCATGGATCAAGTGTTTTCTCTCCGCATGATCGCGGAAAAGTTTCTGGCTCTTAGCCAGAAGGTTTTCTGCGCTTTTGTGGATCTAGAGAAAGCATTTGTTAACGTTGTGAGAGAAACGCTGTGGGACTTGCTGCCTGGATATGATGTGGACGGCTCGCTACTGCGGGCAATACAGTCGCTTTATAGGGACTGTAAGGCTTGCGTGCGAGTAGGGGGGGATGTGTCACCTCTTTTTGATGTCTGTACAGGCGTCAAACAGGGATGTGTCATGTCCGCCTGGCTGTTCATTGTGTATCTGGACAGTTGCCTGCAGAAGTTGAAAGATTTTAATATGGGTGTGAATTTGGGTGACTTTACAGTAAACTGTCTGCTGTATGCTGATGATGCGGTGCTCATGGCCTCATCAGAAGCCGACCTTCAGGCATTAGTCACTAATATGAAAGAGGAGTGTGAAAGTAAGGGTCTTCGCTTGAATGCAAGTAAAACTAAGGGTCTAGTATTTGAAAGAGGTGACGTAAGAACTAAATGCGAGATTAGGGTAAACCAGGAACGTCTAGAGCAAGTGAATGAAATTGTGTATTTAGGAAGTATGTTTAGCGCGGATGGAAGATGTGATTCGGATGTAGAACGGCGAGTAGCTGCCGGAAACAAAGTTAACGGTGCTTTGTCCCAGTTAGTAAAGCGACAAAGCATCGTAAAAGAAGCACGCATGGCGATTCATAACGCAGTGCTAGTGCCAACTTTGCTTTACGGCAGTGAAACCTGGGTATGTCAGCAGATGCATGAAAGTAAATCGAATGCTGTGGAGATGCGATCAATTCCAAAATTGTGCGGCGTTACCTTGGCCGACCGAATACGTAACGAAGTGATACGCAATATGGCAGGTTTGAATGAAAGTGTCAGCGTTAAGCTGGAAAAGGGCGTGCTCCGTTGGTTTGGACACGTCCAACGAATGAGTGAGGAACGATTGACGAAGAATATATATTGTTCAAAAGTAGAGGGTAGAAGGAGTCAGGGTAGGCCGAGACTTACATATGAAGACCACGTGAGCAGATTGCTCAAAAACGGAAAGGTCAAAAGTACTCGGATACCCAGACGTGCGTGTATGAAGCGATTGATGAATCTCGAAGAAGCGAAAGAAATATGTATGGATCGCGAAGCCTGGCGATCTGTCCTCTCTGACTACCCCGTCAGGGATACAGCGTGAAGATAGTTAGTTTTTTTAGTTAGTTATAAATAATATGATTTTGTTTTATTATGTTATTGAAGTGCCTATGTGCCCCTTTCGGGTCGGACAGGGTTTTCTTAACACATTGTATATTATTACGCTACTATCCTGGAGAGCGGACCAGTAATCATAAATGTCGACAAATCGAGATTTTTTTTGTGCATTATTGTAGAATTTATATGTGATGGGATTAAATAGGTGCGATCGGAGTTCAAAATATGTCACGGGCGACGCCGTGGGGGTCACCTAGTGTCGAATATTTTCCCGCATCAGCTTTTAAATTAAAATTCAATGTTACTTCACATGGACATGACTTCATTAACCGACGTCTCGCCACACCGCGCCGGCTGGAAATTTTGAACAGATATTGAATTGAAATCATCATCTCATGTTATCGAATTTGAAATTGTAATTTAGTTGCGTCATATTATATTGTTACTTACGATACTAGATAACATTGGCGTGATTCTATATTCAGTATGGGAGAGAATGACGTCAGAGAGATGGGATTATAAAATAGGAAAATAACAACATTTACCGACGGTGGATGCATCCATTTATATGCCTTTTTGTACCAACATCATCCGAGCATATGTCCCAGTTGCGTCTCGCGACGCCCGGGGTCCGCTTTCCTACATTTTCTCCTCCAAGTAGTGCGACCATTGGCACGCATGTCATCCCTTACGACGTCAAGCCAGCACTTCTTGGGTCTTCCCCTCTTACCGGGACCCGGCGGGGCTGACATGGCCAGACATTTGTTACCTATGTAGCCCGGCGGTTGCCGCAAGACGTGACCATAGCAACGAAGGCGACACTCTTGCAACTTGTCTACAATGTCACGGACGTGAAGGCTGCCGCGGATGCGAGAATTCCTCACGCGGTCCATCCTCGTGACTCCACAAATCCACCGCAGCATCTTCATTTCCGTGACACGCAGCTCCTGCTTGTGTCGCTCCAATATCAGCCACGTCTCACTGCCATGTAAAAGGACAGGTCTAATAATGGTTTTGTAGACCTGTCCCTTCACCGGGATCGGCATTTTAGGGTCACAAATGACACCGGTCATCTCCCGCCATTTGGTCCACGCGGCAGCATAGCGTGACTTAACATCGCAATCGATGTCATTCCCCTTTTGTACCATTTTGTACTAATTATTCACTTAGTACAACAGTTGTTTCATTAGGGTCTTTTTACGTGTGAAAATCCTCATGGATGCTTTGCCGTACTTTTACCAAATAAACCACATGGTGCCCGTCCATCTGCCTATAGCTGGGAGTCCCGGGTGAGCCCTCGGAAGGATGACCCTAAGGCTCCCAAAATACTTTACCCAACACCGGGAACTCGCTGCGGCTCGGCTCGGTTCTGGCTTCTGCAGTTATTGAGATTTTACGTTTTGTGTAGCGATTGTGCTTGTTCTGATCGTAATCCTAAAATAAAATTACAATTGTTAGTTAGGAATGGCTGGAGCGGCATCCCGATTGTGAAGAGGCCGTAATTTATGACGATGCGCCAACAAAGTTATGTAGAAATCAAATGAAATCAACCTTCATCTCCATTGAATAGGCAACCCTTGAGGATCAACACCTATGACCATTAAAATTTCTTATTACATTTCTGTACCTCTACTCTCAGAAAGTCATCCTCGATGTCCTCAGCATAATCCACCTCAATCCCTAGTAAAGAACAGTACAGCACGTGTTCTCATTTATTATGGCCTCGTAAATGGCCCTCGGTAATACGGAATCGATAACTTCTCGTAAGGATTTTTATTCCATCGAAACATATTGGAAATAACTTCGAATATTTACTTCTCAGACAAAAAATACGAAGACACCATTCCTATTACCTGTTGTGAGCACGATTTTGTTAGTCTTCGCCCACGGCCGTGACATTTTATGGATTATAGAAGGAAAGTAAATTCTATCGTATTTCTGAAAACAAACGCGCTCCTAAAGGCATGTGATTGTATTTTATTTTTATATAAACTAGCTTAAGCCCTTACTTAGCTCTTGTGGCCAACTAATTAAGATCGTATTTTATCTAGGTATGAAAGTACTACTTTTCATTCATTCATTCATTAATGTGGGAATAAATGCATAGACTACCGCGAATCATTCAGTTGCTCCTCACCCACTCGATGACAAAGAATAGTAAAGAGAGTTGTGTAGTTGTCCGTGATTATGATAGTAAATATAAGATTCTAGTTAGGAAGTTAATAGCTATAACCTCGACGGGAACTCGAGAGGGAGTTTGGTTGCCGTGTTCTCTTTCGCCGCTAAGGTGATGGCACCGAGAAGAAAAAAACTACAGGTGCGGCGCTTCATCCCCGCTGCCTGTCATGCGTGATCGCGACTGGAGTGGCTGTGGTACCCTGTCTAGCAATATTCATATGGGACCCCGTGTTTCAGGCGTGCATTTTAGTGCACGCTCTACCGCTTTCCACCACATTGAATCGCAGTGTTCTCACCTATCCTGGGTCTCGGTAGTAGCGATACTAAATAACCTGGTGATTTAATAAGTACTCCGCTCTCCATGACAAAGCCGTTTTGCTGCTCCCTGCAGCATGTTAGTGAAGAGCCCTGATGCATTCCATTCTGAAATCTGAACCTCTACCTAAGCTTGGAGCTCAAATGAAAATGAAACTTGAACAGAATTAAAGTAAATATGTAAGTATTGGAAAATGAAGTAATGACAACGAAATGATATTTAAACCTAGATCTTAATTAACATAAAATAAATAGATATTAACAGGCACACTTTTATGATTTGGAAATATTTGCGTTTGGCTATAATCTATACTTACGCACTTTATAATACATACAATCACTAAATTATTTAAGAGATAGACAGAGGTGTAAGACCATAATGTAGATAACTATAATTTTATCCATGGTCGGCAAGTGAATTTGCTAAAATCTGTTAAATTTTTCGTCAAATAGGGCCGTATGCTTATTTGTCACCTTAATAGTTCAAAAATTAATTTGTATAATTGAAATCGTAAAAATAGTATCTATCTAAAAGCCTTTGGCCTACCGACCTCCTGAACTTTCCTGGGCACCTTCACCAGAACCTCCCTCATCAACTGATGAGGGAGGTTCTGGTAAGTACAGACAGTACAGAAAATATCACTGAAGTTTCACCCATCCAAATGTTGACCGTGCTTGGATTACATACTTACGTTACGTCACTTATCTTTTACCCATTAATGACAAAAACTTCTTATGTGCGTAACTAAAAGCAAAGAGTCTGCTGAAAATTTATTCACATTCTCCCATCTAAAAGTAAAACGCGCATATAGCACTTAACTTCATTGAACCTTACCCATTGGAGAATATAACTGAATGAAACGTATCTGCTGAAATGTGAGGCACCTACTTTTGAAATGTTCACCCATCCAAAATTTGAACGCAGTTAGATAACTAAAAACCAGCAAGTATGTGAAAATGGAGTGTTAATAAAAGCAGACTTCTGCTGAACCGATTTTGATGACATAAAGCGCAGTATTTTTAATTAGAAGTAGATATACGAAATTTGATGTTGCTATCTTTTAAAATGAAGAATTTCAAATATAAACTTACAACTCCTATTTTACACCTTTATTATGTAAAATAAATAAATAAATAAATATCCATCACGCGTTATCCCCGAAGGGGTGGCAGAGGCATATTATATGCCCACTTTTCACCGTGTGGATTCCTGTCCCACGTAATAGGTGGTGAGCCCATTGCCGTGTTGAAATAGACAGACGCAGGTTGTGGCTACCTACTGTTGAAATTTTCAAGCCGCCCATAAGGCCTTTAACCAGGCTTAACGACTGCCACTTTACTGGCAACCGGGACCAACGGCTTAACGAGCCTTCCGAAGCACGGAAACGCTCGCAAATGTAAATGCCACAAAGTGGTCACCCATCCGAGGACCAGCCATAGTGAAAGTTGCGTAACTCAGTGATCGTTTACAGAACACTGAGACCGCGAGGCCACGAGCGCTTCCACGAGGTGGTCTGGTCACGAGCGCATTATGTAAAATTTTGTAAAAACCCGCGATTCACGTGTCCATTATTTAAAACCAGAAACACGAGTTAATACGTTATTTCATGTTTCTAAATATTAAAATGTGGAACTTCCTATAACTCCTTATCTTTTTTTTATCCCCTTAGCGGCGGAATTTTGAAAACCACTTTTCTAGTGAGTGTCTACATTGTAAGGGTAACTTACGCTAAAACGCAACAAGCGCAACTTCGTAGGTGTAAGAATTTCGGCTGGGCTTGATAGTTGAGTGAGATATCTGTAATTTTATAAATTTAGGTTTGCCACAATAACCCCCTATCCCCTCCTCCACACCTCTAACCCACTCCCCTAATTCATGTTCAAATATTTTAATTTGTTCGCGCGTCAAACGGGCGTTGTGTTATGTCCGCCTGGCTTTTCATAGTGTATCTAGATAGCTGTGCAAAAGTGTGGCTGCAAAAGTTAAAAGATTATGATGTGTTGTAAAATTGGAAATTTTACAGTACATTGTCTGTTGTACGCTGATGATGCGGTAGTGATGGTCTCATCAGAAGCCGAGGAGGTACCTGGGGTGGCCGGCAATAGACAGTAAGGCAGGAACTGTGTGGTTTCGCTGCTTCGTTTAACTGGGGAAGTGTTTCGGAACTTAGAATACCTGTTTAGATACTTATAGTCACGTCCTTGACTCAAAGAAGTAGGGAGAGGCATATTATGCACCTATATTTGAGCTGTGAGTTATTTAAGAAATAGGTGGTGATTTAGATAACAATAATTTTAATACGAGTGCAAATGAATTGGCACTTATTTTTTACTAATTGGCCTACTCAATGGTAGCCCGTGGCGACGTCTCGTCATTTTTCAGCTATGATGGGCTGCAATAGGAGGAAAACACTTGTACTGGTAAATGGATCCAAGACTCTGCGGTGTGGAATAGAATATACTTATCAGATCACTTGGTAGTATCCATCTTTGATACAGATTATCATCATTTTAAGTAGGACTTGGTTAGAAGCTCGAACTCAGTGTTCTGTCAACGATTACTGCGTTAGGCACGCCACAATTTTACTTGTACGAACACATACTCAATACATCAGTCAAAGTCTAGTGAAATGATTGTCTTAAAAGTACCTACGAAAATAGAATACAAAATCCCACAGATATATTTATAAAACTGAAATGTCGGACTAACATTCCATCCGATCAAAAATGTAGGTAAGATGTTCAAATTGAAACTCAAAACCAAACTCTTACAAATGCGGAACTTTGTAACTGGATTTCGTATCAAATCGTATCGTAATGCGAAAGAGGTTTCTTGATTCACAACAGACATAAACCCTATTCTTTAACTTGGATTGCTATTCGTACCTGTTACTTTAAGTAATCCGTTTTACTGAGCTTTTAATAAAGTAAACTTTATTTTTGATCCCTTTCGTATTTAATGGATTACATAGAAGTACTCACTTGATATCGCGTAATATGTATTGGCGTAGAACATGGCAATGTGGTCAGTCTTATGGGAACTTTACCGGTTGATTTTAATGTGGAGCATTTCTTCGACACCTATTCGGGGCATCATAGTCAATCTTGTAATAATCTTCACCCCCACCCACTATTTTTTGGACTGTTTTCTGTAAATATGTTAAATTTTGAAATGTTGGTATGTTATATGTTCATTAAAGCACTTAAGTACATTAAAACTTAGCGCTTTATCACAACAAAGAAGTTATAGGTGACCCAATTTATTAGCACCATGAAATACTATTTAGAGTTCCACAAATGAACATTAGTGGAACTCAAAATGAACCACATTTGGAACGCATATCGCGACAATACCTATTAAAAATGTTTATGTTAGCTCTGATATACTTAGTAAGACCACTAGAAATTTCCTGTCTATTATTTAAATCAAATAAAGTGTAATCACAGATGTTCATTTGTGATTTGTAACATTAAATAAGTTTAACGATATTTTTTTTCATAAATTTTAAGCAAAATAATTGCTTAAAAAATTTAACCAAGTTTATCCATATTTTGCAAACCAGTAGAACTATAAAGACTTACTTTTATATCCCAACGAGCAAGAGTACATAGTGAAATACTGTGGGAGGTCAAATACGTGGGAGTAGGAACAGTTTAATAAATGCAGCTATTTTTGTCTTAGGGTCTTTTTAAACGTCAAAGGGAATATTACATAATAAAGTATCGGTAAGAGGTCGAGTTGCCTTTGAGAGCTGAAAAAATAATAATCAGATGTATTATTTGCGATCATGACTAAATACAGACGTACATCGATAAAACATTTTCCGATAAGCAATATGATATATTGTAAATGGCTCTTCCTTTATTTAGACACTTTTTTTTAGTTTATTTGTGCTGTATAATTAGTGTTAAAAAATAATGCCCTTCCGAGATGAACCTCCCGATAGAGGGGGAGGTAAACGAGTATGTGCTACTATAAGGTCGCCACCGGCAAAGCGACTTTTTAGTGAAATGTCTCCGGTTTTCCTAACACCCGAAGATGTAAACAAACGGGTACAATCAGTTAAATTGGTCAATAGTGACTTGTCGGAATACCATAATCAAGGCGAATATTGCACGTTAGTCGAGCAGGCAAGTTATATTGCTACAATAAATAATATAATCAACGATCAGGGATCGTGAATCACTTTGTCTAATAAAACTTCAATCATGGATTTAAACCAGCGCTTGACCGGCATTATTTCTATTCTGGCATTAAAATCGTCATGCAACGAAACGGTCAAATATGGCCAAAGAACTGCAAGCACTTAAATGTCAGCAACCAAAAATGTCATTTGCGGATAAACTAAGGTTACGTTTGCCAGCTAAATCTGCCCCCGCCCCAGCAGCAGTGAAGACTCTTCCAGCCCGACCCTGTATGGTGGCTTACCCCGCCCCTGATCGTTCAACCGAGTTCACAACGGCGTCCGCGACTAAACAGGCACTTATGAAAGCTATCAAGCCCAGTGACGATGGCTTCCAAATTGTAGGCATTAAAAAATCGCGAAATCGGGTGTAGTACTTCGTGTTGCGAGCGAAAGCCAAGAAGTTGGAGTCTTAGAAAAACCCAAGGGTCGTAAACCGCGAATCCTAGTTAAAGATGTTCCTGGGTCTATGGAAGACCATGACTTTATAAGAGCCTTATATCGCCAAAACATTAAGGACGAATTAAAAATTAGCGAGGAGGACTTTATTAAGAATTCCAAAATAGTTCGTAGGCGTCGTTTAGCTAACGGTCGTTCGTGGGTGGGTTTGGAGCTAGAGCCGGAGATCCGGTATCATTTGGTGGCCACGAAGGATAAATTATTTATTTATTGGGCCACTTGTAGATTTATCGATGACCTCGAGGTAGTGCGTTATATGAACTGTCAACAATACGGTCATGTTGTGTACGGAGATGCGATTGGTGGAGTGATCGTCTAGCTCAGCTTCGAAGGCGTTTCCGGAGAGCTCGTAGAAAACTAATTATTTTAAAAAGCATAAAATTAGTGCCGGTGCGGAATACAATAGCGCTTTACTTGCTCTTAGAGTTGCCAGGTCCCATTACAGGGCGGCTGTTGAAAAATCAAAGGGTAATTTGCTACGTAAACTAGTGCATGGGCTGGAAGCTGAGGGTCCGTGGTCGCCTATATACCATGAATTTAGGGCTAACCGTTCTGTTGATCTTGCCTATGTACGAAATATCAAAATTAACATCTCGCATACTATAGGTCTGAAGGAAACCGCGGATTACCTCTTGGATTCTCTTATACCCGACGAATGCTCGGAGAACAATAGTGATTATCACTGACAGATATGACAGTGGGCTCTTGAGCCACCATACTCACCCCAGTCAGACCTACCAACTTCTGATGAGTTCCTCAATATTGTTAGGTCGTTGTCCATAGGTAAGGCGTCGGGTGACGATAAAATATCTAACAAAATGATAAAGGAGGCTTGCAAGCTGTCGGGTGAAGTAATATTAAATGTTTTTAACCGGTGTATTTACGAGGGAGTATTCCCCCGTATTTGGCGATGTGGCTATATTCGGATTATTCCTAAAAAAGGCGACAAGTCGCCAGATGACCCTAAGTCGTACCGACCGATCACATTGTTGCCCTCATTGGGAAAGCATTTAGAGCGTCTCATAGTACCCCGGCTCCTGCCGGGCGGTATTGAATTTCACGAAAATCAATTTGTATTTACAGTAGGAAAATCTACTATTGACGCAGCGATATCAGTGCAAAAGACTGTCACTTCCTCGTTTTCTCAATATGTGCTGGCCATCTTCCTAGATATTTCCAGGGCTTTCGATAACGCTTGGTGGCCAATGCTATTAATGAAATTAAAGTCTCGCGGTTGCTATAGAAATATTTACTCTCTTATTTATTCAAATTTTTCACAAGGTACAACAACTTTAAAATTGGTTCATTATTCTGCTACCAAAACGTTAACAATAGGCTGTCCACAGGGGTATGTGCTAGGCTCATACTTGAGGAACTTAGGATTTGATGACTTTTTCAGTTTACCATTACCGGAGGGCTGTTCAATGCCTGTCATTGAACAGACTAAACATTCGACTGAACGAGCAACATACCGCCATAGGCGTATCCTGATACGCCTATGACGGTATGTTGCTCGTTCAGTCGAATACTCGTGCGGGACTCGAGAGCTTGGCCCACACGTGTTTGCGCGTCGTTGCGGAGTGGGGCGTACGAAACAGGTTATTTTTTGCACCCAACAAAATATTTCAGTTGCTTTTAAAAGGAAGTTTGAAAGTACCACCGCGCATTAAATTCAATAACGTTTACATTAAAAATAAAACTTCGGTTTGCTATTTAGGATTGATTTTAGAGAGAAATTTTGCATTCGTTGAGCACATAAAAACTGTAGGTGAAGAGGCTAAAAATAGCTTTTATGCGTTGTCGAGAATATCTACTGCTACATGGGGACTTTCGTTCAAAACACTGAAGGTCGTTTACGGGGCCACTTATCTAGGATGTATGTGTTACGGGGCGCCGGTATGGGCAGATAAGGCTACTATTGGTGCTGCACGTTTAAAGTTACTGCAAAGTCAACGCCTTGCTTTGATATTTTTATGCAAGGCCTACAGGACGGTTAGCACGGAGGCTCTGCCGGTGATGGCAGGGGTCCTCCCGGTTGATCTCGAAATTCAGAGACGCGCGGCTTTATACTATTCGGCTAAGGATGGCATGGATGATAGGTTTTTGTTAGAAAGAGAGAGCCATAGAATTGCCAGACTGTATCGTGATAATGTACGTGAAGAACTTTTAGACGAATGGCAGCTGCGTTGGAACACTTCCATCAAAGGGCGCCACCTCTACCAGTTTTTCCCAGACGTTCGTGAACGACTGGGAATGTCCTGGCTGGAGGTTGATCACTGTGTTGCTCAATTTCTTACGGGACATGGTAACTTTAGGAGCAAATTACATTCGTTTAAGCTGGTTGAGTCACCGTTCTGTCAGTGTTCAACTGCTGACGCCAAATATGATCAGACCGCCCATCATATACTTTGGGAGTGTAGCATTTGGCAAAATGAGCGATATAATATGCTTAATTGTTTACAAGTAACGTCGGGAGTAGTTTACTATGCGGATCTCGTGGCATCGAGGGTAAATTTTTGTGCTTTAAAACGTTTCTGCCATACATATTACTGGAATCAAACATAGCTCACATAGGACCCGTAATATACTATTACCGTGGTGCTTCCCTATTTCTATAGGATTTACACCTAGTTGCTTTCCAGGTCTCCCGCTTTGCAAAGGAGGGAAGAGGCATTACGTTCTTTTCTTACCTCCCCACATTATCTTCTGATTAATTTCGTTGCGGGTTCCAAGACATTCTAACTTCTCCTGGGACATCACCGAGATCGAGCTCGGTGTAACTTTTCTGGTGTTTTGGTCATTGCTGTAGATCCTGGTTTACAGGAGTCACAGTAATGGGAATGTGGGTGGGATTAGTCCCAATTAACAAAAAAAAAATTGTAAATCATCATATTAATGTACTGGGGGTCCGTCTCTCGATATGTCAATAATATTCGGCTTGTTATCAACTGTCATAGCCATAAGTTATCTCTTACAGAGCTTTTTTGAGCTACGACCCGATTATTATAAATAAATTCGCGAACCGATAATACAAAAAATATGATAATCATGTATATTTTTTTCTTAATTAAATACTGTAAGTACTTATATATAAAACCCAAAACATAAGTCACAAAAATAATGCACAAACATAATTTACAAAGGCGAGCTAAACTCAGTTTATTCAATCACTGCATTAAGCATCTTACGCAATGGTCAATCTTGAGATAGGTGACCATTAGTAGTATTTTCGTTTTCGTGTGTTACTGTGTTTCGAAAGCGAACCACAAATACACTATTTACATGGGTTAAGGACCCGTGTGGTAGTAACACTGGGGGCAATACAGGCACAGGAGCTCTAAGGCAGTCGCTAAATGAAAATAAAGGCCGAGCTGCTAGCATAGCTAGATAGACACGATGTGCCAGTTTTAGTTTCATTATAACAATAAGATATCAGTAGTGTGCCTTACGAAAAATGAAATATGCCAATGAGAATTACGCCAGACAATTTGATTGATGAACCGTTGAGAGATTCAGTAAGTCGAGGCAAGGTTTACGCTGGTCTGGTTCGCACTGAATAGATTGACAGAGGCGTCGCCATCCAGTCTGGCCAACCGTTTATGCTTTATACAAATGTATTTTGAGGGCCAACCTGACGCCAACTGAAGAAGCATCCATTGTGTAGCAACACGCACAGGCCGCCTGATCTATGGAGCGTTCCTTGTAGACTAATTCGATTGATTGTGCGCGCTTGTTACCTTATCATAAATTTGGAAAAAAGCTACTCACGCTTAGGACGTTTATTTATGAATTTTATCGACGTTAAGTAAAATTTTATAGCTGAAAAAAACAATCGTCACATTTTTCGGTAATGCGCCATGTTGTTTTGAAGTGAAACTTCTTAATCATAAGTGAAACTTCTTTATCGACGTACTCGTATGAGAGAAATTTTATAGTTTTTTTTAAACATTTAAAAAACATTTAATACACATAGAATCTCACACAACCACACTTTATTCTAAGAGTTTGTTAGGGATGGCTCCTAAAATTTATAATAAGTTACCGAAAGATATGAAAGCAGTGGACACTCTGTTTCTGTTTAAAAAATCGCTGATGCGTCTCTTGATAAGGAAGTCATACTACTCAGTAAATGAATTTTTAACAGACACGGAATTATAAAAAGCGAAAATGGTGAGAAATGAATCTAATTTATATGCTACAGTTGACTCTGCTAGGATCCTTAGATTTTAACACACGCTATGTTTTAATTTGTTAAAAATGGTGTACATATAATATCTGACAAATATTTAGTTTAATTTTGATAACGATTTTAATTTTAATTTTCTATGTTAATTTTGAATTGTTATTTTGGTTTAAATTTTAATTCTAATAGATTGTATTTGTATATTTTGTACGCCGTCCTAGGCAAAACATAGAGGCACAAAACTATATTTTATTTTCCAGCATGTATTTCCTATGTTTACAAAATGAAATAAATTTGAATTTGAATTTGAATTTGAATAGTTGTAAATAAAATGTTGTAAAGAAGTTTCACTTCTTACCTGTATACTCTGGTACAGAAACATACTTAAATGATATTTATTAATACAGCATTAGTTTAATTTACATGATATTTGACCAATTATTTAGTAATAAATTTATACCATAGAAACAAAATCAATGTTGTGTTTATAAGCATATCAAAATGAGAGCCATTCTTGTTACCAGTTCTAAGGGCACCCTACCCATTATGAATAAGAATCTGGCAAGAAAGTCTATGAATGATCTTTTAAAATGTAGGTATGGCTTTCAACATTTAAATTAAAATTAAACTTACACTGTTCCTTTGGTATTACTGATCTTATAACGACTGAAACTTATTCTTGTTAAATCAGCACTGAAAGAGAGAATATATAATAATTGAATAGTATCCTTGTATTAATCTTCCTATTAGTATTATTTAATTATTAAAAGTATGCAAATAAATGAAATTACCTCGATAGCCCTAAACCTTAATGGACACTATGAGATCGGCCCTAAAGAAGTATTTTTACAAAAGAACATTTCGGCGCTTTAGTGTTCAGAAAATATTTATATAAACTATGTAAACTTACAAAACCTTTTAATTTCTTTTAATTTGTATGAAGAGCTTTGTTCTTTGAGTGCTTTTATCAAATTCCCTGTATTGTAATTGTTACGTTGCTCTGTTGCGGGTAAAGAAATTAGGCTCTAAGAATGCTTGTAATGTAATCCGACTGTTCCACAGGGCAGGCAAAGTGCTACACGGGAAAGTATCTTAAGAAAACTAGTTGAATCAAGCGTTACATGGCGGAAATCCATCGTACAACGATAATAAAGGAGGGGACCTTCGATTCGACAATCCTAACGCACAACGGTCAAGGATAACCTCCACAAATTGTAACGGACGAATGACGAACCGAACTCCTCAAGGAAAGGGATGTAGGATAGGTAAAAGGAAACCTTACTCTTGAGTTTGTAACGTTACTATTTTCCGGGGGGGGGGGGGATGTAAGGTCTAGGAGATAACTATCACCAGAACTGGAGGAGTCCCGGCTTAAGAGAAAAAGTAAAAAAAAAGGAAAAGGTAAAATTAATTTAATAAAAGTTAAAATATAAATATAAGGCCAGGGAAAACCGGGGGTAAAGAGACGGTATCGCAGGTTTCTTTAAAAAAGCAGGTTATCAGATAGGCCTTGAATCAGGCCTACACGTCGCCAGGAAGGGGCCTCGAGTCAGGTCTCCACGTCGCCAGGAAGGGGCCTCGAGTCAGGCCTGCACGTCACCGACCTCGGAGAAGCAGGTCGCGGTAGTTGAAGGCAGGCAGAGGGCTGAAAATCACCAGCCGTCGGCGTCACAAGCCACTGCAGACAATCACGTTATTATTTCAAAGGGCACAACCCTCTCACTCAGCACTATAAATCAGAACCTCCTGACAAGGCGAGCACCAAATGTAGACTGATTTGACGGCCCCGGCTCCCTTCTTTTACAGATTGTTTAGCATTTCAAAATTTAAACAATATTATCTATACTAATATTATGAAGCTGAAGAGTTTGTTTGTTTGTTTGGTTGAACGCGCTAATCTCTGGGACTACAGGCGCGATTTGCACAATTCTTTTTGTGTTGAATAGTCCATTTATCGAGGAAGGCTATAGGCTATATAGCATCACGCTACGACCAATAGGTGCGGAAGAGCAATGATAAATGTGGCAAAATCGGGGACAAAATATTCCTTTTGATAGCTTCCGTTGCGAACGCTGCGTAAACGATTAAAGTTACGCAAAAAGTATGTATTACATAATTATTCCCCTTTAAAAGTTCTAAAATAAAGTCCGCGACAGCATATTTTAAGGTTAACCTATTATAATCATTTTATTGTGTAAAAATTGGTCTTAAAATGACAAGTGAAAAGTATGGCCGATAATTTGCGATTTACGCATGCGCGACGTCGCGACTAGCCAATAGCGAGCGAGCTCTGCGAAGTCCGCGCATCTCCTTGGTAACTACTGCCTCTGTGGCGCGGTGGGAGTGCATCCGACTGCTACGCAAGAGGTCGTGGGTTCGATTCCCACCCAGGATAAAACTTTGTGTGATGAGCACGATGGTTTATTCTGTGTCTGGGTGTTATTTATCTAAGATATGTATGTATTTAGAAATATATAAGTATGTTTATCAGTTATCCTGGTTACCATAGTACAAGCTCCGCTTAGAGTGGAATCAGATAACAGAACAATATTAAAAAAATGAAAAATAATATACCAATAATAATAACTATACTAATATGTGTTGGATAGCGCATTTATCGTGGAAGTCTATAGGCTATATCATCACGCTACTACCCTGAAGAGCAGGGCAGTAATCAACAAATCGGGCAAATATTCATACACAATTGTAAAAGTAGATAATAAACGACGGGATTAAATGGGAGCGACGGGGATAAAGGCGTGACTGATAAACTAACGGGAGTTCGAAGTTTGACACGGGCGAAGCCGTGCGGGTCAGCTAGTTCTAAACATATTTTAAGAATATTAATTTATAACAACGTCTAATACCTATACAACCTAACCTACTGGCAGCTCTAGCAATAAATTAAAAATAACACCAAGGCTTGTCATTATCTGACATTACAAAAGGTAAACAAACATTAAGAGATCACTAGAAAATCTAAATATTTTGAAATATAAAGGCCTAGGAATGCTACAGACAATGGCCATGCAGATAATTTGAGAGAACGTATAATAAAAAATTTAATTAAAATAGCTAAAAAGTAAGTAAAAAATGTTACATTACAAGTTTATCTATCACGACTTATCCCCGAAGGGGTGGCAGAGGCATATATATTATATGCCCACTTTTCACCATGTGTATTCCTGTCCCACGTAATAGGTGGTGAGCCCATTGCCGTGTTGATATAGCTGCTGTTGAAATTTTTAAGCCGCCCATAAGTCCTTCAACTTGGCTTAACGACTGCTGCTTAACCCTTTAGGTTGTCAACATTTTGCAATACTCCACTTTACAAGGTGACACATTGTCCACAAGTCGACACGTGTTTCGCCTACACACCAGGCATGTGCAATGTGTCTTAAGATTGCCATGGGGTTTTTGATTGGAGGAGTGTCAATTCTAGACGTGGTCGAAAATATGATTCTGCGATCTCGCAGTTTGTGGAAATATTTTAGATTTTAGTATGCTACCTTTTTATTAATTTAAATTTAAAAGTAGAAAATAAAATTCGGTCTCGAATTGGACTCGAACCAGCGTCTTCTGGTTCAACGCACCGTGTTTACCAACTACACCGATGGTGCCTACGTCGCCTTAAGACGACATAAGAAAATCTATCAATAAGTGCAAAATCCAAACCAATGCCCGAATCCTAATTTTAGCAACTATATCTCAACGTGAAGTGCTCGCCCGCTGACTTAGTGTTCTGTAAACGATCACTGCGTTAAACCACTTTCGCTATGGCTGGTTACGGATGGGTGATTGCTTGGTAGTATTTCAATTTTCAATTTACGAGCTGTCGCTTCTATTTTAAAACGGCTATGGGCTCACCACCTATTACGTGGGACAGAGGCAGTATACGGTGTATAATTGGCGTATAATTTGCCTCTGCCACCCCTTCAGGGATAAAGGCATAACCGATTAACATATCTCAATGTAATTTGGGTCATATTGGATTTAAAAAAAGGTCCATCTCCTTTGGCGTTGTCTTAGTCATCACGCAGGCATCCACTTAGACCTAGATACATGTTGCAGTCGAAGCCACGACTGATAAAATATAAATCGTTCAAGCCCTCCAAAAATGATAAGTGGCTACTGCAAAACATTCCAATAATTCAAATAAGTTAAAATAAATCTTATAGAACTTCGTTGAAAGTGGGTGCCCCATGAATAAGTAAGTTAAAACCAAGACCAGTTACCTATGTCTGTACACCGTTTATAAATTCACCCCCCTTCGTTTTTGGGGTGATGCCGGGTCAAGCCCACCCTTCAATTACCAGTAAATTTATTCTTGTATTTGATTATAGTGGGTATTATTATGGGAATAATGAAGGACGTTTAAACAAATGATTATTTATTTTGTTCTGAAGCCCCCTAACTCAGTGTTTTGTAAACGACCACTGCATCCAGCAACTTTCTCTATAGCTGGTCCTTGGATGGGTGACCACTTTTGGCATTTACATTTGCAACGTTTACCTACTTCGGACGGCACGTTAAGCCGTTGGTCCCGGTTGCCAATAAAATACATACATACATACATATTGTCACGCCTTTATCCCCGAAGGGGTAAGCAGAGGTAAATTAAACGCCCACATTTCATTGTATGCATATGCCAATAAAATGGCAGTCGTTAAGCCTGGTTAAAGGCCTTGTGTGCGGCTTGAGACATTTCAACAGCAGCCTACGCCTGTTCCATTACAACACGGCAATGAACACGCCACCAGTTACGTGGGACCAAAATACATACGGTGAAGTGTGGGCGAGGCATCCTCAAGACTGCTTGACAGCAAGTGTTTGAGGATGCCTCGTGTGTAGGCGAAACACGTGTCGACTTGTCGACTAAGTGCCACCTTGTAAAGCGGAATATTGCAAAAGTTTTGACAACCTGGAGGGTAGGGTTTCCTTTTGCCTCTCCTACATCCTTTTCCTTGAGGAGTTCGGTTCGTCATTCCTCCGTTACAATTGGTGGAGGTTATCCTTGACCGTTGTGCGTTAGGATTGACGAATCGAGGATGTGTGGTGGGATCCTCCTCCCCTCCTTTATTATCGTTCTGCGATGGATTTCCGCCATGTAACGCCCGATTCAATTAGTAATATGTATTTATGTATGTATTTTGTTCTGTTCAAGTAAGCATATCTTCGTCCTGCACACGAAGGGCCGGATCAATAGTGCCCGGCAAGTTTGTATGAAGATACTCCGGAAAGTAAAAAAATAGAAGGAAATAATGGATATGTATGCAGCAAGTCGTAAAAATCGTAGTACGATTATAAAAGGAGAATGTAACAGAGATAGTACGCTCAGTCGGTTCACTTGTCTAACCCTGTTTCTATAGTGTGACCAATTCCGCTGTACCGCTCACTGCATACAACATTGTACGCAGTGACCGGTACAGCTGTATTGGTCAACTATAATACGAGAGATACATCAGTGTTCCACTCCGCCAGGTGCTTAAAGCTCTCCGCATTACCTCCTCCCACTATCGGGATACCTGATCTTCCGGATATTGGTATAATAGTGTATCCTTGTAGATCAAGAGTTATTATTTATACCTCCCAATCAGTCCTGATTGAGTTATAAATCATCGATATTACGAGAATTTATATATGATTCACTGTCTTCACCACTGCTCAAAATAAGTACTAAAAAGAGTCTACAACACAATAAACTCTGATATAGAGTTATGAGATTGCTATAGTTGAAGCAACGAGTACCAATGGTGTGACCAAGAGATATATTACCAGGTACTGCCTGCCGCCTACCGGAAACAGTGTTCGTATTACCGATAAGTTGATAACCTAACTACTATAGTCAAACTATCTAACAGCAGATGAAGAAGCTACCAGGGTGGGCCCGGTTGAAATCTTAACCTTCACCCAGTTTCTTCCAAACCCTACCTGGATTTAGAGTCCTGAAAAAATGGACCAGGTTTTGGAACCCGGCCTAGTCATTTTTTTTACTTGTCAATATATTAATAATTTACGAGTCAATTTATTAGCTGGATCAGCTTAGATTGGCCTT
The DNA here is from genome assembly GCA_948477245.1 of Thumatha senex. NCBI lineage: Eukaryota > Metazoa > Arthropoda > Insecta > Lepidoptera > Erebidae > Thumatha > Thumatha senex. The sequence goes on from OX419725.1 coordinate 566,405, forward strand.
TTGTTTTCTACGTGATTGAAATCTACCGTACCCAACAGAGTGGCTACACCAGAGCCTCATCGGCCAGCATTCAAGTTACACTTCAAATTATGATAACACATATATTTATTCAAATACCTTAGAAATTTATAAAATCAAAAAAAAAACTCCATATTAAGTGTTTCTGCTTCAATTTACGCTAGTTTATCAATTACGCCTTATCCCCGAAGGGGTAGTAGAGGCATATTATACGACCACTTTTCACCGTGATATAAATATATATATATATATATATATAGGTGGTAGCCCAATTGACGTGTGAAAATATACTGACGCAGGTTGTGACTACCTGCTGTTGAAATTTTTTAACATTACATTCAGTAACTTGAAAAATTTATCACTGATAGATTTTAGACGGTTTAGTACAAAATAGTCTGTCTGTTATTATTCAAACCCGGCCTAATAATTAACACAGATTGATGTGATTATTGCACTGCATCTAAACTTGCAGTTTTTCCTTATACGTAAGTATTGGAAAGAACTTAGTTATACGTGTTGAGAGAGGGTGTAACCATGAAATTAGGGATTATGAATATTACAGGTGATGATTGTAGAGTGAGCTGTGTATCGCGCAGTATGGCGGCCGACAACGACGCGACAGGTCGCTTCATTTCACGATACAAACAATCGAAATAATTATTACTTATTTCATTAACTACCAATGTTTCTCCAGTCCCGTGTTATGTTTTATAAACGTTCAGTATTTCGTGAAACTCTTTTAAGCGTTGTGAATTAACGTGCGGTCAGCTTCTCGTTAATTTCGCGTGGCGACGTATCCCATGTTTATTTATTTAAATGCAGTCATTATACTCATGCAGTGGTAAGTCTGTGCGTTATTATATTGTCAGTCAACAAAATTATAAGGGGTTACTCAGTGCTACTTCGACCCGACCGCTTGCAATGAAGAGATTATGAGTGCGATTTTACTAGTATGTGATGGGTTAGGGAAGGGATAGGGAAGTTTGTATGCGTAAGTCTTTATCACGAGTTCAAAATCAGCCTATCCGCTAGGGAGCTATGATGGTATAGACAGAGTCACAGATCAAAATTATAACACTAGTTGTGAATCGGGCGCTTAAAGTTGTAAAAAAATGATAAAAGTATTGAGTTAGTGGCAGTATGAGGTAATAATAAGAAGACACGGCCATGTCGGGTAGTTTTAATTAAACAAATGGATCGTATGTCTGTAGTACAATGTTTATTCTTAATTTATGGTCACGCGAAATTGATAGCCTCAGTTTGAGTGGCGCGCGGCTACCGCGACGGTGTATGCTAATGATCTGAAACTCGTCGACAAAATAACACAAATTATTATTTAAAACTTTGTGAATGTGGTAAAAAGTTACAGTGCTTAACGTGTTCAGAATATAAGTCCATTGAGGCGGTAATTCGCCAACTCTTTGTGGTTAATTTCGTGTAGTTCACGTACTTTACTTACTTAATATTTAGATGTATATATTAAATGTAGTTGAAATAGTCTTCTAAACCAAACAAAAGCCTAGTTTTATTCTTGTCAAAATAATTACAAAAGATATCACAAAAACCACAAAAAGCAATTATGTCAAATTGACTTATTTTTATTAAATGTCAACACTGTATGTCTAGAATAAAATTGTGCCCGGAACCTTTTCGCTGACCCGCTCAGAGTAAGCCAGGCTACATTAAGTGCACCCATGCAACGCACGGTAGACTGTACATAGCTGGATTGATGACTTCCTGATAGATTTAATTCATCTATCTTCATACATTTATCATGTGTGAATGAAACAAAAACAAATACTTAACAAAGATGATTCAGTACCTGCTTTTTTCTAAAAACTTAAAATATACAATTAATTTGTCCAATAACATAGTGTTAATCGAAATATAAATTACTTATGCATGCACACGATAAGTCGCTAGGGAACACGAACTCCTCGTAGCGTGCAGTTGCCGTTGTGTACACTTAGTCTTATAGAGATACTATGATACTATCACCGACAATATGTGTTAACATATACTAAGTATTTAAACAATGCCACTGGCAGTAGGTATAGGTATGACGTAAATCTTCTTCATTGCGCACAAAATTTTAACTGGATTTTGACTATCACACATAATGTTATTTTTAAACTTTTAAGCGGTTTATACTCATATTTTATATACTACTCGGTACTTCGAGCGTATCAATTTTCTACTTACATTCACCGACGTTTCGAGTGCGTTGCAGCGCCCGTGGTCGCGGCTGGAATAGTTTTGCGTGAAGTCCCGAGTAGTAGGTATATAAAATATGTCACACATAAAACAAGCATAATATCTGCCCACTGTCATTTAAGCTGGGCAATTGTTAACTATTTAGCTAGGCCAGTGCCTAATAGATACAAATGTAATAATAATATGTACTAAGCTGTATTCGAAAATCGCATACGTGACCTGTCAGTTGCCTACCATTTCTCTGTAGTAATTAGTGTACCTACTCGTATGAGTAAAAACACACTTTGATTGTAGGAAATATATAGAGTAGGCGCCTCTACTAGAAAGTCATTAATTTATCTCTGTAGAATCTTAAACTTAAACTTTACTATCTTCACGCTGTATCCCTGACGGGGTAGTCAGAGAGGACGGATCGCCAGGCTTCGCGATCCATGCATACTTCTTTCGCTTCTTCACGATTCATCAATCGCTTCATACACGCACGTCTGGGTATCCGAGTACTTTTGAGCAATCTGCTCACGTGGTCTTCATATGTAAGTCTCTCGGCTTACCCTGACTTCTTCTACCCTCTTCTTTCGCACAATATATATTTTTCATCAAACGTTGCTCACTCATTCGTTGGACGTGTCCAAGCCAACGGAGCACGCCCTTTTCCAGCTTAACGCTAACACTTTCATTCAAACCTGCCATATTGCGTATCACTTCGTTAGGTACGTATTCGGTCGGCCAAAGTAACGCCGCACAATTTTCGAAGTGATCGCATCTCCACAGCATTCCATTTACTTTCATGCATCTGCTGACATACCCAGATTTCGCTACCGTAAAGCACAGTTGGCACCAGCACTGCGTTTTGAATCGCCAGTCGGGCTTCTTTTACGATGCTTTGTCGCTTTACTAATAGGGACTAAGCACCGTTAACTCTGTTTCCGGCAGCTACTAGCCGTTCTACATCCGAATCACATCTTCCATCCGCGCTAAACATACTCCCTAAATACACAATTTCATTCACTTGCTCTAGTCGTTCCTGGTTTACCCTAATCTCGCATTTGGTTCTTACGTCATCTCTTTCAAATACTAGAACCTTAGTTTTACTTGCATTCAAGCGAAGACTCTTACTTTCACACTCCTCTTTCATATTAGTGACTAATGCCTGAAGGTCGGCTTCTGATGAGGCCATGAGCACTGCATCATCAGCGTACGGCAGACAGTTTAGTTTAAAGTCACCCAAATTCACCCCCAAATATCACAATCTTTCAACTTCTGCAGGCAACAGTCCGGATACACTATGAACAGCCAGGCGGACATGACACAACCCTGTTTGACGCCTGTACAGACATCAAAAAGAGGTGACACATCCCCCCCTACTCGCAAGCAAGCCTTACAGTCCCTATAAAGCGACTGTATTGCCCGCAGTAGCAAGCCGTCCACACCATATCCGGGCAGTAAATCCCACAGAGTTTCTCTCACAACGTTATCAAATGCTTTCTCCAGATCCACAAAAGCGCAGAAAACCTTCTGGCTAATAGCCAGAAACTTCTCCGCGATCATGCGGAGAGAAAACAGTTGATCCATGCAACCTCTTCCACATCGGAATCCGCATTGAGCCCCATAAATACCTTTTAGACTTTTCTTGCATTCTTGCCGTTATAACCTTTACTCCTTACCTGCTAAGCTGACCAAGCTGATCGCCCTGTAGCCGGAGCAGTTTAGGCGCGAGCCTTTCCCTTTGTAAATAGGTACTACAACGGCTATTCGCCAGTCATCTGGGACCTCACCCGTCCGCCAGCAAAAGTTGTATAACAGACATAGTGTGTCCCAGACGTGCGACCCACCGTACTTGATCATCTCAGCAGTAACTCTGTCTTTTCCCGCAGCCTTACCACATTTCATACTTCTTATCCATTGTTCAATTTCTTTCATACTAATGACTTCAATGACATCAAGACATCGGGGATCGAAGTGAGCTCCACTTCCCGATGTGGCATTATTCATACTGAAGATTGCCGAACAACTCCGGGTTTTGCCTACCTCTTTCCAGAAGAGCTTGGCATTATCCCGGAAATTGGACGACAACCTTTCATCCGCTTTCATTCTGCACCTTTCACGAGCTTCTTCTCGAACTTTTTGCAGCTTGTATCTCTCTTTCATATTAAAATAATTCCGCGAGGCTAAGTAGTCTAACCATGCTTTCTTCTTCATTTGAACTGCTTCATTCACTTCCTCATTCTCTTCATTCATCTGTAGAATCTAGTTACAAATAATAATATAATAGTATCATATATTAGTATAATGTTTTAAAATATAAAATATTAGATAATACAAAATAGTATGTTTTTAGGAGGTATCTTTCGAGAGACCATCACATCACAAAGAGCTTTAGAGATCTTGAGTGCGCACTCACATTATTTGTCGATGAAAGAGCTCTGAATAATCAAATATATAATACTTGAATTACTGACTTTATGATTTTTTTATGACCAACAATCACAAATAATTATAATTATGTAACGTATTTATGGGTTGCTTACTTAATTATTACTTGGAACTTCTGATGTCAAAGATTCATAAGGAAATTATCAGTACATACAGATAATATATAATAGAATATAACCTATCAACCTGTGCATATTAACCAGATTTAACGTGGTATAATAGCAAATTGTGGCTATAAAGCATACTAATAACCAAAGCACTGTGAAGCAACGAGCTTGAACATGCACAACATGCAATTACAACATTCAATTTGGCAATGAGTTGAATATTCTTCATGTCTATCTCACCAGCCATCTACCACGTCGGCTGAGAGAGATCCAAACCGGACATGCAATCAATATCAAACATCACAAACCATCATGCAAATCTCATCAAAGGTGTAAAAAAAAATTAAAATTAGTAGTTTTAAACCGACTGCCTTTTAGTGTTAGGACTATTTCAAATCATTATACGTACTTACCGTGGGGATTCTTAGATGACCATTAAAATTTATTATTTATTTATCACGCCTTATCCTCAAAGGGGTGGCAGAGGCATACATATTCTATGCCCACTTTTCACCATTTGTATTCCTGTCCCACGTGGTGAGCCTATTGCCGTGTTGAAATGGAGGCTTTGGTGACCCGCTGTTGAAAGTTTTCGCCCATAAGGCCTTCAACTTGGCTTAACGATTGCCATTTTATTGGCAACCGGGACCAACGGCTTAATGTGCCTTCCGAAGCACTGAACTGGGGTGGGTCTAAAGGGCCGAATAAATTTAATAAAATGTGTCTTTTTTAGAGTTAAATTTGGAAGAAGTTTTTTAGTGAGGTGGTAACGAAAAGGCTAAAAGGTCTTATGTGCTAGATACTAATTAGCACGATCAAATAAAGTCCTGGTAGTCTCGGACTATATATAAAATTTACAAATTATCTAATTTGCGAATTTTGACAGATACTAGAAATTGGCGTAGGGGACCGCCACCATACACGCGCGGCCTGACATGGCGGGAAGTGAAGGATGGAGTGCAGGGTAGCTGCGTGGAATGTAAGGGGAGCAATGGAAGAGAAGATGAATGAGTTGATGGATGTAATGAAAGAGAGACAATTAGATGCTGTGTGCTTGACAGACCAATAGCAAGGGCAGCGAAGTCTTGGAGCTCCCGGGTGGGATGCTCGCGCTATGGTCTGGAGTACCAGAGAGCGAGCATTGCAGTCGGGGAGTTGGGATTTTGTTGTCCTCGCGATTTGTCTCCGGTATGTATGAGTATAAATTGGTTGGTCCTAGAGTGCTTACGCACCAGTGTTTTCGTCGAGCGCGATTGAGCTAGAGGACTTCTGGGAGAGTACGAGAGAAGCTCTTAATGCGGTAGAAGTAAGTGAAAGACTTATAGTGTGTGGAGACTTAAGTGGATGGGTGGGTACCGCTCGCGATGGATTTGAGACACCAAGAGAAACTCTGTGGGACTTGCTGCCCGGATATGGTGTGGACGGCTCGCTACTGCGGGCAATACAGTCGCTATACAGGGTCTGTAAGGCTTGCGTACGAGTAGGGGGGATGTGACACCTCTTTTCGACGTCTGTACTGGCGTCAAACAGGGTTGTGTCATGTCTGCCTGGCTGTTCATAGTGTATCTGGACAGTTGCCTACAGTAGTTGAAAGATTGTGATATGGGTGTGAATTTGGGTGACTTAACAGTAAATTGTCTGTTGTACGCTGATGATGCGGTGCTCATGGCGTCATCAAAGGCCGACCTTCAGGCATTAGTCACCACTATAAAAGAGGAGTGTGAAAAAAAGGGTCTTCGCTTGAATGCAAGTAAAACTAAGGTTCTGGTATTTGAAAGAGAAGACGTAAGAACTAAGTGCGAGATTTGGGTAAATCAGTGCATTTAGGGAGTATGTTTAGCGCGAATGGAAGATGTGATTCGGATGTAGAATGGCGAGTAACTGCCGGAAACAAAGTTAACGGTGCTTTGTCCCATTTAGTAAAGCGACAAAGCATCTTAAAATAAGCACGACTCGCGATTCATAACGCAGTGCTAGTGCCAACGTTGCTTTACATCAGCGAAACCTGGGTATGTCAGAAGATGCATAAAAGTAAGCTGAATGCTGTGGAGATGCGATCACTTCGAAAATTGTGCGGCGTAACCTTGGCCGACCGAAAACGCAACGAAGTGATACGCAATTTGGCAGGTTTGAGTGAAAGTGTCAGCGTTAAGCTGGAGAAGGGCGTGCTCCGTTGGTTTGGACACGTTCAACGAATGAGTGAGGAACGATTGACGAAGAATATATATTGTGCGAAAGTAGAGGGTAGAAGGAGTCAAGGTAGACCGAGACTTACATATGAAGACCACGTGAGCGGATTGCTCTAGAACGGTAGTCAAAAGTACTCGGATACCCAGACGTGCGTGTATGAAGCGATTAATGAATCTACAGGAAGCGAAAGAAGTATGCATGGATCGCGATGCCTGGCGATCTGTCCTCTCTGACTACCCCGTCAGGGATACAGCGTGAAGATAGTTAAGTTAAGAAATATAATCAACGATACTTGCGGCACGCTATGATGGCCGTTTTGACATATTACTATAGTGATGGTATTTTACTTGTTTTACACAAGTACTCTGTTTTCTACCGTAATATAAATACCCTATGTGGTCGACTATTCACATATTTCTACAAATAAAAATATGTAATTATTTTTATTTTTATTAATATTAAGTTAAGTTAGGTATGTATTATTGAATTATTTATTTCATTAAAATTAAAACGAAGCTTCATAACATGACAAACGTCAAAACGGCCATTATAGCGTGCCGCTAGTATAATTGATGCCTTGTGGCTCAGCCCGCGTTGTGAAGTTTATCCGTTCCCGTTTCCTACAGGAACTTTTTCTCGGCAAAAGAATAGCATATTTCCTATTCTAATGGCCTTATCTTAAAAATATTATAAATGTGAAAGTTTGAATGGATATTTGTTAGTCTTTCACGTAAAAACTGCTGAATGGATTTTAATGAAACTTTACAATAATATAGCTTATACGTGGGTAGCACTGAAAATGTTAAGATAATAAAAAACGGCTTAATGTAGAAAGTTGCTAATACTTTTATTGCTTTTCGAAGTAATCTCCGTTCCTCTCTACACATCGTCGCATTCGATGGAACTACTGAGAAAAGCTGTGGGCCCATTCTTCCTTAGGGGTCTCTTCTATGACATTCTCGTACGCTTTCACCGCATCTTCAGGGCTCGTAAAGCGAATACCTCGAAGTTTATCTTTAGTTCTTGGGAATAAATAAAGTCGCAGGGCGCCAGGTCGGGACTGTATGGTGGATGACTCATTATCTCGTCACCTGCCATAGTTACATATTCAACAGTCCGTTTTGCGGAGTGCGCTGAAGCATTGTCGTGGTGAAGAAGGATCCTGCTTCGATAGCGCTGCTGTCGAATTTTTCCAAGACAACAGGCAAACAGCGATTGGCGTACCAGTCTGCAGTAACTGTCCTTCCATCTTCTAGCATAACTGCCGCAAAATGACCTTTCCGACCAAAGAACGAGGCTATCATCTTTTTTCCTTGACTTCTTCCTTTTTTTACCTTAGTTGGCCGATGCTCAAAAGGAAACACCCACTGAGCTGATTGTATTTTGGTTTCGGGTTCGTAGCAATATATCCAGCTTTCATTACCTGTGACGATGTCAAATACAGCATTTGAGTCACCGCCGTTGAACTTATCTTACATTTCGCGACACCAGTCCATGCGAAGGCGTTTCTGGTCGTCGGTTAAAGAATGGGGAATCCATCTGGTACAAAGCTTCCTGACGCCTAAATGTTTGTGTAATATTTTTTGAACTTGACGAATATAAATGCCTAGGCTTGCCCGTATCTGCGATAGGTCACTCTCTTATCTTCCTCTATCATACGTCGCACAGCACTGATGTTATCTTCAGTAGTCACTGTTAAAGGACGTCCCTCACACGGATCATCACTGAGATTGCTACGTCCACGCTTAAACTCGTTAAACCAATTGCAAATAGTGGCACTAGATAGGGCTTCATTATGAAATGCTAATCGGAGCCTATCATAGCTTTGTTGTTGAGTAAGCCCACAACGAAAGTCATAATAAATCATTGACCGAAAAAATTCTCGCGTTAAGTTCATTTTCACGTTTAACAAGAGTTTTACATTTGCCGTCAATTCACAAAAACAAATGACAAATAAATGCAATATATTACATTAGGTTACCAAAGAGTTCTATAATTGAAATTCAAAAAAAGTTTTCATTAGCAATATTTATTTCCGGCCAGTTTTAAACATTTTCAGTGTTACCTAGGTACATCAGAATAACACATAGGCTACTTTTTATCCCGGGAACACATTTCCTGTTGGAAATGGGAACGGGAAAACTTCTCTACGCGAGCGAAGCCGCGGGCGTACACTAGTAAGCTATATTACTGTACTTTGATAAACAAGTTGGAATTTTTGCGAGGGAAAAATTAGGTAAGTCTTGTCGATTAAAATCGACTGTCGAAGCCGGAACGATTGTCTATATAGATAGACAATCGTTCCGGCTTCATTCGGAATCAGGATCTTGAATCTTAATTGCGAAGCGCGTCTCGTCTCACACTGACAACACGTAAGTATAGATTGTCAACACGTATTTTCACGCGAAAATTTCATCTTGTATTATTAAAATAACTGTAAACTTTCATTAAAATCCATTCAGTTCATTTTGCATGAAATTCATTTTCATTTCATTTTTTAAGAGAAGACTCAAGATATCAAATTATTTTAGCAGTTATGAGGTTTGGTGGTCAGTTGCACTTGCTCAAGGTAGTAATATTAATCGTAGGTAGGTACAATAAGCCACACCACTGTCTTCTACAATAATTGTTTCCTTCACAGGTACGCCGGAGCTGTTGCGCCAGCTCCAGTGTTTGTCTAAAGAAACATTTTAATAGCCTTTTTTTTAGAATATGAGTTAGATGTAAGAGTACCAATACCGGACTATGAAAGTTAAGGTAATTATGGTTTTTTAAGTTATAAAGTTCAGTGAAACAAAAATTATTATTATTTATGTTTTAAATGGTTGTTTACGAGCATCAACTAGTTATCATTTTATTTGTATCCGATTTTATACACTCGTCGTGACATTTGTAAGGGGTCCAAACAGCCTTTGGTAACATTACTGACGAAGAGCCCGACACCTTCTTGTGTCCGGGTATGAGGTAACAAACGTAAATGAAAGCACGAGAGCTTTGCAGCAGTCTCATAATATGATATGCAGCATCTCAATACACATAGAAGTATTTTTTATATTATTTTTGTTCTTGTGACTCGGTATCAAATAGGAAGTACCGATAATGTATTCATGAATAATATCAAAAAAAGTATACTCTTTAAGGCCTAATGCACATCAATCTTAATTAGTCAGTAACATCAGTTTAGTTATACGAGTAGTAGAACATAACTACAATACTATAGTACTAGTGGTACACAAATTTAATACAGTAATTTAAAAAAGTGGTCTTCTGTACATATTTGTAGGTACATACTATAAATAAGTTCAGAAATTTATTTCTTATGATTTATTCACAACTGTAGGAAAACAGTTTTCAGATTTATCTCTATAATTGTACTATAGGACGTAATAGGTTGCCGAATTTCATAGGTCAACGACAGGTACCCTATATATTTTAAATCCTTTGATAGTGTCAAAATATAAGTATATAGAGTTCTCAAGTTTTGCGCTTAGACCGAATTCAACGGGAATTTCATAGCAATTCATTTTATAATAATTTCATAGCCTATTGACACCTGCCAGCCATCTTTGTAGAAGTTAGTTGAAAATGATGACTAGTTGAAAAGTGCCTTTACATGTTGCTCTACAACTAGTGGGTGGATTCAACGGGCAGCTGGGAGCATGCAGATGATCCTGGCAGCTGGAGGCGGGTAAGTGTTGATTATTTTAATTTGTTCAATAATGATAGCACTATACGACAATGACGTATGTTTTTTAAACGAAAGGTATGCTGTAGCACTGTCGCCCCCTACCTCGAGGGAAGAAGGAGACGGCTATATGAGGCAACACGGGGTTTATTTAGACAACAAACTAAATAACGGTATTCCATCGTGTTTCAACCGAGCCGCTGCTTGACCAGAGGTCGGTTGAGAGGGTACCCTGGAATTGGATTTTGCTCGAGGAGCTAGTTGTTGGACAGCAACGTTAAAGAGATGTGGGGTGATGAAGGGTTGAGAGTATTCGGGTGGGTGCTCGAAGCACTCGAAGGCACCCCCGGAACAAATATTATTAGCACAAAAATGTTACGAACGTTCTATTTTCTTCTCTCATTTCAAATAACTTTATTTCATGTAGGTATCAAAGTAACACTGATGAACGCCAGTAACACGTATAAATTGTATTTTGATAATGTGAATATTGCGATCCGTAAAGTGTTTGACGTGATGGCAAATTGCAGCCCTTGTTTTCACCCCAGTCGACTTAGAAAGCCTTAATTCTCTATGAAGATATCACGTTCGTATACAATCAGATCCCGGATAAAATGTCTTTTACATATAAATTTTTAATGGCCCTCACTATTGTTGTCTCAGTCCATAAACGGTGGAGCTCCGGGTCGAGTTCCAGTAATTGTATCGATTACAATAGGTACATTCTTAAAATAGAACCTACCTTAAAACAAAGGTTTTCCATTAGCAGTCTCAGGGATTACAAGTCAGTAGCAAAATAAAAGTAATTACTCTTTTTATTGCAAAACTGTAATATATCCTTTGATCTACTTACTTTAAACGTATTACTTAACGACCGTTTTACAAGTATACTTACTTCAACTTTTACCCAATCTTTGAATTAAATCACTTCAGCATAAGCGAATTCATTTCAGTCAACAAGTAGTGAAACTAACAACATTGTCTCTACATCTAGCGAAAGAGACATTCAATGTAGCCATTTTCTAAAAGTCAAAGGTTAAACTGATCAGTCGCCAACGGTTTGCAAGACGGAAAACAAATTTCAATGTTTTGTACAGGAAAATCGACAATGACTCACTACGGTAATCCTACTAATATTATAAACGTGTACGTTCGAAAAATTAGAATGGATATACATTTGTTTCTCTTCACGCAATAAATATCGAATAGATTTTGATAAAACTTTACAATTTATTTATTTATTCACAAACAATCTGTTACAATTGTATCGGAATATATAATAATCAATAAGCAAAAATCCCACCAAGCGTGAAAACATGTTCATTAAAGCACCTTAGAAACGTCGCACATTGTAAAAAAAAACCGCGGTAAAGCTATTGCATAGCATACGTTTGTTTTTCTTTGATATTAATTCAAGTAAAACAAAAAAATAAAATAAAAAAACACCCACACCCTTACCCTTACCCTCACCCTCACTCCTCACACTCACTCCTCACCCTCACCCCTCACTCTCACCCTCACTTTCACCCTCACCCCAACCTCACTCTCACAGTCACCCTCACCCTCACACTCACTATCATCACGTCTCGATCCGTGCGAGCTTCGTACAATAGTACCATATAATATATGTACATACACGTTAAGCCAACGCTCGGCCGTGCTCGGTGAACTTCGTGTGACCTCGGATATTAGGTTCTTTGCGTTACGGAATTTCTTGATTTAAGCCCACTCAAAGCCCGCGATAAAAACTATGCAATAGCTTAAAAACATCATTACAAATTTAACCTAACAAAATTTATACAACCATAACATACTTAACTGCCATGGCAATGTCACCACATCATACTAATATTAGTAACGCGAAAGTTTGTAAGTATGGATGGAGGTTGTTACTCTTGCATGCAAAATCTACTAATGGATTTTAATGAATCTTTACAATATATAGCTTACATATCAGAAAAATATTTTACTTTTTATCGGGAACAAGTTCCTGTGGTAAATGGGAACAGGAAAACTTCACCACGCGTGCGTCACCGGCGTCAACTAGTCATACATAAGTAACAAGTGAAGTTTAATTAAATGTCAATAAAAATGGTTATGCAATATGTCCAAAGAAATTAAATTCGTTATCAATATCTTCAGTGACAAATACAATTTATTCCACTCGCAAAACAACAAACAATCGCAATAGATTATGCCAAAGTTGTATGTGTATTTAGGTTCATTCCTACTAATATTATACTTATATTAACTTTGTTTGTTTACGCTTTCACGCTAAAATTACTTTACCGACCATCGTTTTTGTAACTTTGTACACATATTCTTCGAGATAGTGGGAGTAACATAGGATACTTTTTATTGAAAAACAAAATATTTATTACGAAAGAAAAAATAATTGTAGAAAATTTTTAAAATCTAGCTAAAAGTTTGTCTTTATTAATATAATTACTGGGTGACTCATTCTATTAGAAGCAACGCCCAGCCGAGACCCTTGTTATATTTTATAGGGTAAGCTATATTTATAATGTAGGCACTCACTAGAGGAGGTAAAATCAGGGGTAAGCAATTGTATAGAATTTCGAGATTATCAAAGTTAGAAAGACCAGATTATGTGCTTGAGTTTCTGTTTACGAATATTTTTAATTTTTTTTATTTTAATAAAATTGTTTCGCGTGAAGTCCCGATTAGTATATAAAATATACGAATAATTTTTTTCGTGCTTCGTGATTATGAATATTTTACCCATAAGAAGGTAAAATAGGGGTTCTTATTTCAATGAGAAATTCTTCATTTTCAAAGAAACTAATATCAAAATTTGTATACTTGCTTCTAATAAACAAAAAGAAATATATATTTCTAAAATTTTTAAGTTGTAGAATTGGGGAGCAAAGTTTGTATGAAAAAATGTAAAGCCTTATTAAGGGCGTGAATTTGAAATCTGGATGAAGCAACAGGTGTTTATTCCAGGTTACAAATAAATGTACTGATGTATCGCGGTTTTACGGGGATGAAATAAAGGTTGTAAGATTACATGGAAAATCCTTCATTTTCAAAACTGGCATATCATATATTTTGTATACCTTATGATTAAAATCAAACAAACATATGTTTTAGGATTTATGATTTATGACATATTTGAAAAAATTAACAAAATATTTGAAAACAAATGAACGGTATAGGTCAGAGGGATGTAAAGCGAGTTTAAAGTAAGCCACGGGCAAAGCCTATTATCAGGGGCTCCCGGCCATAGGCAGAAAGGACACCGTGTGATATTAGTCGGTGTGGAGGAACTAATATATTGATAAAATTATAGGGTGAATCACAAATTTTTCTACGCCCAAAGAAACCCTTACACCTAGACACTTAATTTTTGCCCTTAAAAGAAGGCACCTACTAAACAAAGATAGATATAAGATAAACAGTCATATCAAACTTCGTAGTTTTCATAGTTATGTATTTTTTTTGTTTATAGTTAAATTTCTATGTATGCCTGCTTCTGAAAAGAAATAAACACATATTTCAGAAATGGACAGAGATAGACTGAGTGGAGTCCATTGCATCAATGTTTAAAAATGATTGTAACACTGTTCATTGGCATCGAGTTGTTCATTAGCTCGATAGATGGCCCTGATCATACTCTTAAAATGAAGATCAAAATATGGTGAAGATTTCAACTTGATTCGATACGGTTCGGGTAGTTTAGTGGCTAGAACATTGCCCTGGTTGGGCAAAGGTCACGGCACGCAAAATATATCGTTGTATATTTATTATTATTTATTTATTTTATTATTTATTACATCATAGCATATTATTATAAAAAAAAATACATACAGAGATTACGACTCAAAATTAATCTACGTGACTGTACTTTGTCATTATTTTGGGTAAAATATGAACATGTGTCCAGTTGAAGAAAACATAAAAGTATTTAAGTTAATTTTCACTATGCGGACACGCGTAAAAATCCTGGCGTGAAATAATAAATATTATTTTTTGGAGTTTCTCCAACTGATCACACGTGTATCCAGCCTCCCGTGTCGAGATGGTGAATAACTCGTATTTGGTTTTCAAATACCTTATGCCCACTTCATCTCTTAAGCTTCTGAGCGTATAACAACAGATTCTATGATACTGATCAATCTATGGAATATAACTCATTTTTTCAAGTTTCATGTCAAATGGAATATAAACAACCAAAAATTTAACACTTTCAATTACATTTATATTCATACCTATACATTCATACATTACCTATACATTCATACCATGTTTATAAAATAAAATAAGATTTTTTTTAAATAAAGTGAAAAAAGACAATTCTATTCGATACGGGGATTGACCCCGTGACCTTTGCCTAACCAGGGCAATGTTCTAGCTACTGAACAGCTACCCGAACCGTATCGAACCAAGATGAAATTCTTCACCATATTTTAATCGTCATTTAAGAGTATGACCACGTCGCGGGTTTAATCCCCGTCTCGAACCGAATTGACTATTTCATTTTATAAAAAACTTATGAAAAATTTAGCATAATAATTGCTTTATAAATTTATCCAAAAATATGTTAATTGTTAAAGATAAAAACAAAGTATATTTAAGAAAAAAAATTAACAAACAAAAACAGACAATGGACTAAACATTAACAATAAAAACAGTATTGAATTAAATTTAAAATGTAGTGCCACCCTCCCTTGCCCTAATTGCTGTTTCCATGTTATCTTTTATGGAGGGAGGTAATGAGCTGCATGACACTTTTTTGAGAATGAGACCATACCCTTAGCTTTAGCTTATACCTAAGGTACTCTATTGGATTGAGATCCGAAATTCTCGCTGGACATTGCATAATTGTAATTCCTACCTCTTCAAGGTAATTACATAACATACATTGCATAACTGGAATTCCAACCTCTTCAAAGTAATCCCGCACAATGGATACTGTGTGAGAACAAGCATTGTTGTGCATTAATGTGAACTCATCGTCGAAATAACTCGCTTAAAGCTCCATATTCTCTACCAGTTACATACCGATGAGTAGTGATCGACCTTTGTCTATGAGCTCCTCTAGTCCGACAAGAGCACACAAGTTCGGTTCTGCTGCCGGCTGACGTGCCACCCAAAAACATACACGATCGGCCTCCATGTTCTACATCATCATCATCATCATCCGAGCGTATGTCCCAGTTGCGTCTCGCGACGCCCGGGGTCCGCTTTCCTACATTTTCTCCTCCACTTCGCACGGTCGTCGGCATCCCCTGTAGTGAGACCATTGGCACGCATGTCATCCCTTACGACGTCAAGCCAGCACTTCTTGGGTCTTCCCCTCTTACCGGGACCCGGCGGGGCTGACATGACCAGACATTTGTTACCTACGTAGCCCGGCGATTGCCGCAAGACGTGACCATACCAACGAAGGCAACACTCTTGCAACTTGTCTGCAATGTCACGGATGTGAAGGCTGCCGCGGATGCGAGAGTTCCTCACGCGGTCCATCCGCGTGACTCCACACGCCTTCCTGTAGACACTTTTTTGCCTGTCGTTACAGAACAGATATATTCTCATGCAAGAACGCACTATCCTTCATTTGTCCAGAGTCCACTCGTAACAATCACGGGTGAACTGCAACCTTTTCTCTCAGATGATGTGCAAATAATTTCGGACCCCTGGCAGGTCTGCCTGCCGCAATATTCATCCCCTGCAACCTTCTTCTAACCGTAGAAGTGCTTACTGTTATAAAATAAACTACTCAGAGCTATTGTTGCAACTCAACAGCATTAGAGAACCGATTGTGCAAAGACGCCATATAAAACGGTAATTTTTTTAAGATGTACAACTTTGTAGTTCTGATCTGTATCTACGGGTGTAGTCTGTTAAAACTTTTGGAATAGTCTCCGAATGACAAAATGACTCATATTGAATTGTTGTGCAACATTACACTGTCGCGTCCCTGATTGCAGTAGTGCAAGCACTTGAGGAGTAGGTTCCATCGTAAAAGATGGTTTTCTAGCAGTATGGGATCAAGTGTGCCCTCTTTTATATCGAATAGGGAATGGACCTAATTGGAACTTATCCTGGCGCTTTTATACCTCAGGATAATGGTTACAGTTGTGGGCCCAGTAATGCGTATTTAGCCAACATTTTCTATAACTTCAAATAACGAAAGCTCAATACTGTTTATGAAAAGAAGCCGTTGTATCAGTAAAGGGCATTAAATGTATGAAATAGAATGTAGTAGGTTCGAGATACATTGCGCTAAAAAAACATTTCAGTAGGTACGATTTTTGTGACGCCGAGTGTAGTAGTTTCTGTATGTGTTTGTTTGTTTTGTGTGTTTGTTTTCGTACAATACCAACGACTAGGGGTATATATTGCGTCTGCTGTACTTCACTTTTTCTGATAGCCAAATTGTCGTTCATGAACCAATTTAGATGGGTAACAAGCATAGTTTTTTATATTTTTTTTTAAATATATTTACATTAATATAGCTTACACATCAGAATTACACAAAGGCTACTTTTTGCCCTGAGATCGCGAAAATTTCTCTCTCTAGTGTGGAATAAAATATTATTAAAAACATGCATACCAACACGAATATAGTTTAAAAATATTATATTAAACACATGAAATATAATGTCATTCGCATTAAACGCTTTTTAACAAAGTATAAATTGAAGAAGCAGTTCATAAAAAGTAATGAAAATAACTTAAAGCTCCCTTGCGTAAATAAGGCCCTTGGCAAACTTCGATTGCTTTCTTAACTTTAGTGAACTAAGGTGAAATCTGTCATAATGTTTGACACTTAGATTATCAATTCGAAATATTATTCCTACATTTTAACTTGGTGTAAGCACAGTAAAAACCCAAGAATCATTCGTTCAAATCCAAGTTTTATGTATGAATATGGTGAATGTTGAGGTCGCGTTCTCTGCTAAAGGGATGGGCAGGGCAATGGGGCAGCATCACTATCGCTGCCCTACCGGTTCCACTGACGTCCTGGACGTTTCCTTAGTAAATAAATATCTGGCATCTCGGTGTCGTTTTAGTCAAGGAGCATATAAATCAAACACAATAATATGCGCGAGGTGTATAAAATTTATTAGGTGTCTACTTTTTATTGCATAGGTAAATCATTTACATATTCGCCAGGACAAACTAACTGCCTTGAAAAAATATCCATAAAGTTAATCTGAGAACTTGTCACAGAAAGGAACCGAACAACGCACAAGCACTCAAAAATTTTCCTAAATTTTCTGACATGACAAGGGCGCCTAAATTTCAATCAAACTTAGGCTTTTGCTAGATGTACGAAGTTATTGTAGGCAGGTACTTTGATCTTATATTGGTTGGCGGGCGAGATAAATAAATTCGACGTGGACTGTATTTGCGGGGAAAGACAAAAATGAAATTTACACGCGGTTGTAGACGAAAAAGAAATGGAAACGGGAATGGGCACACTACCTTGCTGCTGCTTCGAGATGCTGAGGTGGAGGCTGCCGGGGGACGTCCCTGGACTTGGATTCCTGGTTTCCTTGCACGAAAACACTATTTATCCATGGAAAACACAACTATAGCGAAAAGTTGATGCGAGCGCGCGCGCGGCCATTGCAGTTCTGTTTTTTCAGAGCGTCTTCGCTGCCTGTGTGTTGGCAGCACTGCGGTGGAGTTTTCTACCGCTAGATGACGGTAACAAAGCTGTCTCGCTCTTCTCTTATGCGAAACAAGGTAGGTGCGAAAGAGAAATGGAATGAAGGGTGGAGAGGTGGGAGTGTCGACAACTAATTAATTAAAAACAAATGGAGATCGGCGATGCAACATAGAACAAATAACGTGGCAACTTTCGAATCATATACCGGCGCAACCATTTCCCCCCCGGCTTAAAGGGTTACCTTCAAAAAAGGAACAACTGACTATACAGTTGCCACAAGCTTTAGCTGCTAACTAAACAAAATGCTATCGAACTAAACTAAACCTAATCGAACAACCTAAATTTGTTATTGAAGTTACTGTTGATTAGGCAAAGGACAAAGACAAATAACTGGTCGCAAGTACGAACTAGTTGCGGTTTTAACGCGAACGAAAAACTACCCCAAGAGGCCAATGTAATGGAGGCATATTTTCAGTTAAAATAACTACGACAGTACCGACAGTAATAGGGTTCGATGGAGTATTCCATTTCTGACGTGACTGTAGCGTATGCAAATAGTCTGTTCTCCAACGCTTCCAAAACGATTGAACGAGTTTATTTAATTCCAAATTTCTAATTTCAGACATAAAATAAAATCGCTGAAGTTCACGAATCACGATTAACTCAGCCTTGTTTGAGTCAAAGGCGGTAAAATGCTCGCGACAAGGAAGGATTTTCAAAAATCGACAAATAAAAACAACACTACGTAAAAGAATCGACCACGATATAACATGGCTAGCCAACTCAAAGATAGGCGATTTTTCGAGCGTTGCGGTAGTAACTAAAGAGGTTTTCTTTTCCTCTGGCGGCGTGGACACAGTAGCGGGTTTCAAAGGACTAACAGGTCATCCATCAGGTGGGGCTTGGCACCAGGAAGAGCCAAGGAACCACAACGGATGATCCAAAATCTATGCAGGTGTTAACCCACGAGACAAACAATCGGCAGGATTGTCCGTACCTGAGGCGTGATAAAAGTTTTGCGGCGCCAATTCCGACTGAATTTTTGCCACCCTATTTGCGACAAATGTATCCCAACGATGGGGCGAAGAATTTGTCCAACCCAAAGCGACGGTCGTGTCCGAGAATGCGAAAATTCTATCTATATTAATGCGGTTGCGACAACTACTAACAATCGAACTAATGAGCTGGGCTAGAACCAATATAGCGCACAGCTCGAGACGAGCGAGAGAGACTACCTTACTAGGGGCTACTTTAGATTTAGCGCTGATAAGGTTAAATGAAATGTCATCACCGTTACGAACGTGGGAATACACAACACCCCCATACGCACTAGTGTCAGCGAAACCTAAAACAGTTACAATACTATCATCGGAGATGCCAACATGGCGCGGTATTCTAATTTGCTCGAGCATAGGAAGCTCGGCTCTAAAGCGGTCCCACAATTTAATGATGTGGTCAGAAGGAGTGTCGTCCCAGTCACAATTGGACAGCCAAAGTTCTTTTATGAGAAGCTTTGCGTACAAGACGACAGGTGCTACAAAACCCATTACATCCCATATGCGTGCGACACACGACAATATGGTACGCTTAGTGCAGGTTGACGGTGTAGGACAAACCTTCCAACTAAACATGTCGGACGAAGGTGACCAACGCAAGCCGAGAACCTTGTGCGTATCATTACTATCAAACTCCTTGACAGTCGACAAGCGATGCGACGGTGGAATCGAATCCAAGACCGTTTGCGAATTACTAGTCCATTTTACGAGATCAAAATGACCAGCCTTCATGAGATCTATTACTTCCGCCGCAGTTGCGACAGCTTGATCTTCGGTCTGCACAGAATAAATATAGTCATCCATGTACAGACCAGTTTCTACAGTCTCCTTAGCCTTCGAGTAACTGTCGCCCTCATCGGCGGCGAGCTGCTTGACAAGAACGAGGAAGGGACTGGTTTTAAGTCCAAAACAAACGCGATTAAATTTCGTAAACCTGTAAAGGTTCCTACTGCGAAAATCTATACAAAATGCGTTGAAATCGGCGATCTGATTCGCGAACACCAATACAAAGAAACATTTGTCTAATGTCGGCTGAAAGCGCGACAGCGAATAAGCGAAAGTTAACTATAATTTCGAACAAATTACCTTGGAGATTTTGACCACTGTGCAACATATCGTTTACCGAAACATTCGAACTAGTTTTGGCGCTGCCATCTAAAACAACGCGCAACTTGGTGGTTAGTTTATCCTCTCGGACAACTCCATGGTGCGGTATGGTATACGAAGGAGCGTGCTTCGTCTCTTCGGTTTCGGGAGGCGCGGGTGAAATGAAAACTTTATCCAAATATTCTACTATTACGCTATCGTAAGCCTCCTTCAACTTTGGAGATGTCTGCATTTTCCGTTCTAAACAAAAGAAGCGTTTTTCGGCTGACTGAAACGAATCTCCAAGCGAATCCCCTTTAAGGGTGATAACATCACCCTTAAAGGGGAGTGCGACAACATAACGACCATCACTATCGCGAGTAGTCGTGCGACTATAAAACTCTTCACAAAGTTTATCATCCCGGCTGACAATAGGAGGGACGTTCACCTCTTCTATCTCCCAGAATTTACGGACAGCGGAGTCCAGCGGCTCGAAGGCGCAACAATATGACACTGTCGAGTTACAATCAAAACAAGCGGGTGCGGAACCAACAATAACAAAACCAAGAACCGTCTCTAAGGCGAGCGGCGCGGGGTGCGATGCGTGGCCTTGAACCTTATGCTGCAACAGAAGGTGCGGGAAAATCGAAGCGTCAACTAACAAATCAATATCTCCTGGAACGGCGTAAGTATCATCGGCCAAAGGAAAATCTCTAAAATTAGTCAATTATGAGGTATTGACTGCGACAGTCGGTAAAAATTCGGTAACCTTATCGACGACTACCGAATCCCTCGAAAAACTAACATCAAAATCAAAACGCGAGTGGAATTTAATCCCTACAGAACCTTGAACGGCTTTAGTGGAACCCCCAATACCTACAACATTACAGGCGGGGCGGTTATTAATATGCAAACCAAGACGACTACAACAATTTTTACTAATAAAATTACTTTGAGAAGCACTATCTAAAAGTGCGCGAACACTATGTCCCCTACCATGCGAATCGTAAACAACAACTCGATCGGTTGCCAGAAGTACCGTAGTAGGGCTTGTGTGCAAACTCGATAGCGAGCACAAAGTGACATCGTTCGGCTAGAGGCGCGCGGCAGTGGCGCCGCCGTCGCTAGGCGCGGACGGGGACGAAAACACGCGAGAGCGCTCCGAGTCGCCACTCAACGGCGCGGGCGGCTGTGACGTCACAGCGGGCGGACGGTTAATCACGAAGTTCGCGCAGCCGGAATCGACGGACGAACTACCGGACATGACGGGTGCATTGCTAACTACAAGCAAATTATTACCATTAACGCACGAGGTACCAACTGACCGATATACAAAACCAAAAGTCACAGAGGTCATTGACCTTGAGATTCTTTAGGGCGCGGACAGCTGATGCAAAAATATCTAAGAATTTTTCAAATTAATTATTATTTGATCCAAACAAGCGGTTGTTACTAAGCGTTTGTCTTCGTATTTGACCTTCAAAGTATTCAAAATCAAACTATAATTTTCAGCGCAAAGCGTTATTCCGGCGCAAACGGTTTTTGCTTTCCCGGTTAGTTTACTAACTAAGTAATGTAATTTTTCGTGATCCGATAACGAATTATTATTATGGAAACTAGCGAAAAACAAAGGCCTTTTTTTTATATCGCCATCAAATTCGGGTTTTTGTATGGGCGGTAATTTAGGTCGGTCCCGTTTCAGCAAATCAAAACCGACTGGCCCGGGTTTCGAATCGGTGACTACTACGGGCACGGACGCGTTTTATGCGACAAATTAAATCTTCGAAAGATGACATGGCGTCATAACTTAATAAGAAAACGAGATCTAATTTTAATTCAAACAAGTTAATTTTATCGAGGACATTTTCGAAATCTAAGCGCAAAGTATCTACGGTTTCGATCGAGGATTAAAACAATTCTTTTATTGATTCATCTGCGATCCTCGATGAATAATCACAAATTAAATGCATACGCTTAAAAAGGCTATCCTTCTTAGCGTGTAATAGTTTTAACTGTGGATCCGGAATCTCTTTCGGAGGCATTGTTAAAACAAAACAACTATAGCTACCTACAGTGCAGAACTAACGAACGATCAAAATGGAAGCGGTGACGAGCAGCGAGACGCGACGCGAGCGAGCGTAGGTACTTGTGCGAGCGGACTTAGGTACCTACCCGCGTGGTCTACCTATTACTATGCGGTGCAGTCGAAACTACCAACTATTTAGTACCTACCTATGCGAAAAACAGTAGGTAAGTATGCGTTTATTCCCTAATGGAATAAAACTATTACCTAATCTATGCGTTTATGCCGAATGGAATAAAAATTATAACCTATACCTATGCGTTTATTCCCTATGGAATAAAAAACTATTGCGTTTCTATTGGTAAGTTACTAAAGCGAATGGATCAAAAGTCCGGATCGTTAGGACCAGAAAATGGTTGAGCGGGCGAGATAAATAAATTCGAAGTGGACTGTATTTGCGGGGAAAGACAAAAATGAAATTTACACGCGGTTGTCGACGAAAAAGAAATGGAAACGGGAATGGGCGCACTACCTTGCTGCTGCTGCGAGATGCTGAGGTGGAGGCTGCCGGGGACGTCCCTGGACTTGGATTCCTGGTTTCCTTGCACGAAAACACTATTTATCCATGGAAAACACAATTATTGCGAAAAGTTGATTCGAGCGCACGCGCGGCCATTGCAGTTCTCCTTTTTCAGAGCGTTTTCGCTGCCTGTGTGTTAGCAGCGCTGCGGTGGAGTTTTCTACCGCTAGATGACGGTAACACAGCTGTCTCGCTCTTCTCTTATGCGAGACAAGGTAGGTGCGAAAGAGAAATGGAATAAAGGGTGGAGAGGTGGGAGTGTCGACAACTAATTAATTAAAAACAAATGGAGATCGGCTATGCAACATAGAAAAAATAAAGCGGCAACTTTCGAATCGTATACCGGCGCAACCATATATACTAAGAAATCTGAAACAGAATTGACCCAATAATGGTTGTTATAAGGTTTATATACTTTACGTAATAATAATGATGTATCCTGCACTAGCGCCGTTATTAATCTCCGGAGGACGTGCCGGAGGCTTAGAAGGAAGCGAACGTACAAACGATCTCGAAAAAGGGAAATGGTTATATACGGAGATAATATACAACCAATTCAACCAACTATTTCAATATTTTTGACCTATAATCCGAGTTCCTTCCTCTTTTGCTTTCGTTTTTGAGCAATCTGCTGCATACGTACACGTACATATATAAAGCGATTAATGAAACTGCCGAAAGTAAAAGAAGGAAGCATGGATCACAAAGCTTGGCGATCTGTCATCTGTCTTACAAAGAGTGATTCTTAGCGTAAGCAATACATATGTCTGATTCCAAATTCTGTTTAGTTTTTTGTTGTTAGATTGACACATCTCTTTTCTATTTTGGTGCGGAATTTTCGTGGGATCTGTTATCTAGATTAAATAACGTTTTATAAATAAAAAAATAAATATCCATCACGCCTTATCCCCGAAGGGGTGGCAGAGGCATATTATATGCCCACTTTTCACCGTGTGGATTCCTGTCCCACGTAATAGGTGGTGAGCCCATTGCCGTGTTGAAATAGACAGACGCAGGTTGTGGCTACCTGCTGTTGAAATTTTTTAAGCCGCCTATAAGGCCTTCAACCAGGCTTAACGACTGCCATTTTACTGGCAACCGGGACCAACGGCTTAACGTGCCTTCCGAAGCACGGAAACGCTCGCAAATGTAAATGCCACAAAGTGGTCACCCATCCGACGACCAGCCATAGTGAAAGTTGCGTACCTCAGTGATCGTTTACCGAACACTGAGACCGCGGGGCCACGAGCGCTTCTAGTATTATATCTAGTATATATTGCGAGTAAGTACAATGCTTACAAAAGAGGTCGAAATGTGATGGAAGGTTTTCCTCGCGCATCAATGACATGTTAACTGTTTTCTATTTTTGTGCTATATATTATTGCCGAAAGGTTAATTACTAAACAACAAATATTTACGCGTTAAAGAGAGTAAAATTAACAAAAGAGGGTCAGATAATTGTGATGATTTTTAAACATCACAATGATGATTAATTTGATTATAAAACCAAAAAATTAAAATTATATCCGAGCAAGCACCTTCAAAAATAGATTTTCTCTCATTTCGATCTTCATTTTCCTATTGGATTAAACGAAAATTATAAAGACATTTCTTGTGACTTGGAACCCCCAACCACGATACCGATGTTACGGTACAGCGTCGCCGTCGTAGCAACTAAAACTCGTGGGCGAGATGTTATAAGAGAAAACTAAATAAAAGGTTTGTTTGATGTTCTAATGGATAAATGTTGTACCTGTTGAAGTGATTTTAAAACGCTTTTCATTTAGTAGTAGAAAGTACATAGTAGAAAGTATAAACATACTTTATATACTATTTATAGACGGAACAACAAGGGATAAAATAAACATTTTATCCTTTGTTTTTCCGTTTAAAAATCGTATCAAGTCACCGTAAATTAATCATTATTATATGTGAAGCTTTTGCTTCGGAGCCCGCATTAACTAAGTGCATTTTTAATGCTTAATTTCCAGAAATTAAGATGGACATGATTTTTTTTTATATACCACTGAGTTGGTTGTATTGGAATTCGAGAGTATTTTAGTTAATTATTTAAGATGAATAAAAAAATAAGCTGTTGTACGTTCACTTTGGGCTTAATAATAGTATAATTATACATTGTGAGGTAGGTGACAATTAATTTTGTACTCCTGCATTTATCCGCTGATACTCAAGATATGTTTGGTTTGCTGTTACAATTCAGCTAGGCGATTTGCATAGACATACACCTGTCTTTCAATCAGAATCTTCAGACTCGAGAATTTCGGACAGCGGACAAATCTTGCAGAATGGTCTGCGAAGGAATCCAGTCGAAGTCTGGATATCGGCTAATGACACCGTCAGACCCAGGATGCACCGCCACAACTCAGTCTATAGAGGTGGCCAAGAGTCTTTCTTTGGGATGATAAGTGAGTTAAGCTTCAAAGAACCCTTGCACGTCCGCCAATTAGTACGTAACAAAAGTTCAGATACATAGGTACTTCTTACTCCATCTCTTTCAAAAATACTGACGTAATTGCTCCACGCGTTGAAATCGAGTTAAGGAATGCGTTGGTTGCTCTTGGAACTCTGGTGATGGCAGCGATGCCCTTGGACGGTGTAAAATCTGCCGGTTTTGATGATATCGGTGTAAGTAGTCTGGAGTTTAATACAGCTTCGATCTGGACCATGGTGGTATAAAGTTCCACGTAGGTGAGATTACAAAGGCCAAACACTCTTTAAAATTAATGCCTTCCTTTGCCATTTTCTCAGATAACGAATCACAATTTGTAGAAATGAATTTAGAAATTTCGGTATATGCTCCGTCAAACGAGGTGCCATTGTCCAAGATAGTCTAACCCCGGCGTGAGATAAATCTTTGTAATGCCAAAATGAATATTTTACTGGTTAAATCACCGAGTAATTCCAGATGAATTGCTTTAGTAGCAAAACACACAAAGACACCAATATAAACTTTAACCAATTTAGTACTACGATATTAACGTGTAACAGATTGAATGGGGCTTGCATAATCTAAGCCTATATTGCTGAAAGGGAAATCTGTTAAAAGTCACTGCTGTGGTATATTACCCATGATTGGAGTGACAGTCTGTACTTTGATGCGACAACAGCGCACACGTCATAGACGACACTTTCTTCTCTTATCTTAGGCCAGTACGTTACTCTTATTGACGTCAATATCAACTGAGGCCCAGCGAGTAATAATTTTAAATGTTCGTAATTGAATTATAATTTTGTAAAGGCATATGTGGCCTGTAACAGAATAGGTGGTTTCTGTTCATACACAAAATAAGAATTCTGGAGTCGACCACCGACACGCATGATTTGATTATCGTCAAGAAAAATGATAAATTTCAACAATGAACTCTTTATAGCAATTTTTTATGTTTTATCAGTATTTTATACTCGTCAAACGACTCACTCTGTACAGTACGTAAAACTTAATTTAATGCTTTTTGCAGCTCCTCAGTATTCAGAGGACCTAGGATCGATTCTTTTCTACATTAATTGACAAAGCGGAAAACATATGCAACTGAACGCTGAAGGCAAGTTAGCTTAGACACGCAACTAAAAATCAATAAAACACTACTTTGTTAAACTTTATCCGTCTAAACCTCAGACAATATTTCTTTATTTATCTTTAATAACTTAGCCGGTCAAAATGAGATATCACTCATGAAATAATGAAGAATAAATGTTTGAAGTTTATTTGGTAACATTCTTAACCAGTCTAAAACGACAGTAGAATCTGTCCAAAAGAAAGTATGGCTAGCAACAAAGCTACAACCTTTAACTATATTCCTTTTTCCTTTTTCTTAAGCACAAAAACGTATAAACCTGGGTATAGTCATTGGCTTGAGCGGTGCAACTCGACCCTTGACTAACAATAAAGGCAACACTACTTTACCAGTATCACTGACACTACGTACATAAAGACATGCACCATCGCACTCAGATGCATCAGTGAAAATGTGAAATACGATATATTTAAATAAATTAATAATATTGATGTGTTTTCTCTCCGCATGGTCGCTGATAAGTTTCTGGCTGTCGGCCAAAAGGTTTTCTGCGATTTTGTGGATCTAGAGAAAGCATTTGATAACGTTGTGAGAGAAACTCTGTGGGACTTGCTGCCCGGATATGGTGTGGACGGCTCGCAACTGCGTTCATTTTCAAAGCTAACTGTAAAACCCAATCGTTGAAAAGTATTCTCCGTCAGCAAACAAAATGTGCTGCCACTATCAAACACCGCGCGGACAATATGTTCGTGATTGATATGACCGATGACCTTAATGAATGCCGTAGATAGCAGCACACTACTCAAACAAGCATTCAAAAACAGCGACACATTGGAGTTGCGGAGTGATTGCGCCGGCAGTGGTTTAGTTGGTGTGCACACAGCCTTATTTTCGTTATCAGTAAGCGGACTGTTGTCGTTACGGACACGGACTTCGAATGGTCTACTACATGTACAAGAGTATTGTGATTGCGATGACAGATTTTACAACCTGACTTCTTACAATTATTAGCGAAATGATCTGAAGAAAGACAATTAAAACATACTTTGTACTGTGGTAGCAATCGTAAACGCGCTTCGTTGCTTAGTTACAGAAACTAAGCGCAATTTTCCAGCTTGTGCACATTTCCACAATTAGGGCAAGTCTTAGGCATTAAATTAACAACTCTTAATTTATTAGTGTCATTATTAGTAATATGTTTATGGTCCTGTACTATTATTAAATAAACTTTCATATTTAGATAGTTTACCAACTGTATAACAACCGCTAAACTTAGGCAACTTGATAGTCGGTAGTTTAAGTTTATGATTACTAGAACTACAATGTGAGCTTAACTTACTTTCTAGTTGGTCCCTTTTCCTACAATCACTATGCACTATGCGCTTAAGCTAGAGTTTTTCAGTAAAGAGACTCAAACTCGCTACGTTCTGATATCTCTGATAATCCTGGTCTTCGACACTACATTTCAAGAACGATTGCACCTTGTCATACTGCTCAAATAATTTCTCATACATGTACACGTAAATGTAATTCATTAACCTCGGTAGTGTTCATAGAAGTAGATTCCAATGTTCTCAAATAGTTGCAGAATATTGTTACCCGTCCTTTGTAAGTACCTCGTTTCCTGATCTAATCCTTATCCTCTGACGTTGCAGAAGCTGGTGCAGTCATCCTGATGTTATTATTAAAACCAAGAATTAAAACTAATATACTAGTGGTTTTGTGAACCGTAGACTTCGGAGTATTTTTTTTGTTTTATATCTATTTAAAAAGAAAAAAATTCAACATTTCTATTTTTCGTTTTGAGAGCTCTTGCCAACCACTACGGGACCATTTCCCCTCCCCTGCCTCTATTTCCCCCCCGATCGAAAAAACCCCTTGCTAAATGTTGTTGGCTACATCAAGGATTGTCCATGCCAAGTTGCATGCAAATCCGATAAAAAATGCGACCTGTAGACTGAATGGACGGACGGTCGGACATCAATAGCATTTTTTCAATACCAGTGGAGTTAAAACGGAGACTTTCGTCGGGTCGCTTCGCTCGCAATTACAAAATGATTACACAAAAAAATAACTATCATTTACCTTTAAATTACACTAATCTCACAACCTTTTACTTATATTATGTAATAGTACTGAACAAAACAGCGGACTATTGGTCAAAGGCTAATTTACAATAGGTACCTACTGCACCTATCGTGACGTGAAGTGTATTTATGAAGCGATTAATGAATCTGCAGAAAGCGAAAGAAGTATGCATGGATTGCACAGCCTGGCGATCTGTTCTCTCTGACTACTCCGTAAGGGATACAGCGAGAAGATAGATAGATATATACCTTTATGTAGTCACCATTATATCTAAACTTAGATATCTATCACCGCAGATATCTAAGTTCAGATATCTATAACATATTTATCTAGTCAAGATATTTATGGTAGACATTAGACACCCAATAAGAAAATTTTAGTTCCAAAATTCCACCCCTAAACGAGTAAAATTGGGGTTTAAAATTTAGAAACTATATTACAGGCAAATCCGAGGGTCACGGCACAGCTAGTAGTAAAATAAAAACTTTATCAAAACATAATCTGAATTTTGTTAAAGATAAAAACGATGGATTCCGCATTTATGGTATCTTTTCATGATGGTATTTTGTATGCGTAAGGTTTGCTTCGCCTAACTTTACGAATCTAAAGTGAGCATCATCAACAGATTGCGTACTCGCGTGCATATCAGCTTTTATATTATTGATATTGCCAACAAACGCAGGAATGTCGCTGCCTCTCGCATGGTCAAGTATTCTGCAGAGTAATAATACTGATGAAGGTGATTTAGCGAGACACCTGGAGATATCTTATACATGTGGTAACATGTATAAGATATCTCGCGGAATCATTTTCATTAGGTCTTAGTTCCTATTGCTAAAAGTTTCCTAAGGTCTCAAGAAATGTGGTTTGGTGTGGAGTATAAAATAATATTACTATATACCAGGAATATCGAAGAACGTATGAAGTGGCGCTCAATTTACAACGTGGATACCAAGTTGAAAAATAAAATGTCTAAAATGGGCTGCAAAGAAAATTGAGAATGGCGGTTGTATAACTTTCTAACCAATGTGAACCAGCCAAAATCTGACAGAGATCAATTTTGTGACACACGAGCTGAAATATATAACCACAATTGAACAAAGTTAATAGCAGCGTTTAATAAACGTCTCGCATCGGTGCCAAGCTCAGTGCAGGGGCAGCGCGGCGCGGCGGCCAGATGACATGCCGGTATAATTTGATGCCTCCACCGCCGCTGTTTGCCAAAAGTTTTGGCAACAACCATTGTTATTGACTTTGCTAGATTACTTGCTAAAGTGCAAACATACTGGAACACAGCGAAATCTCGTTACGTTTATACTTAGGTACCTACCAAACTTCATATAGATTAGAAATTCAGCCGCTTTTAATTAGAGTCCCATTATTTAGGTACTATGCTGTACTTCATAAAAACTTAAAAACAAAATACTCCATAAAGGTGAACCGTAATTCTCCTTCATAACCGGCATGTTTTATTTACC
The DNA here is from genome assembly GCA_948477245.1 of Thumatha senex. Taxonomy (NCBI): domain Eukaryota; kingdom Metazoa; phylum Arthropoda; class Insecta; order Lepidoptera; family Erebidae; genus Thumatha; species Thumatha senex. The sequence goes on from OX419725.1 coordinate 596,540, forward strand.
TTTTTTTATTACGGCCTGTCATCGAAATTGGTCCTTCTGGCAATTGACGTTGGCAATACCTGTTATTCTATATACTTAAATATTCAGAAATCTAAAACTCATCCCAATTTCGTGCACTATATTCAATTAACATAAAATTATTATTATTATATACATAGATAGCAATTATCTGTACAACAACAACATGTGGTGGCACCTAAAATGTGGCAAATTGACGAATACACTTCAGACTGTTCTAAGGTGAAATCGGCCAGGTTAAAAAGTAAATAATGTGGAATAGTACATGTGTTTTCAAGAATATACTTCTGTTGGCATTTCAGTATTATTTATATACCACTGAGGTGGCAGACTAGCTTGCGGCCCACCTGATGAACAGTGGCCACTGTGGCTTAAGGACGTTTGCAATCTATTATCTTATTATAAAAGTAGCTGATGCCCACAGCTTTGCCCGCGTGGTGAAGATTTTCATTCGAGATTTAGGACGGAACCCAAAACTTTTAGAAAATCCAATACAACCTATGTTACTCAAGAAGAATGTAGCTTTCTAATGGTGAAAGTATTTTTAAAATAGGCTCAGTACTTACTGAGCCTATTTATTACAAACAAACTAACAAATCTTTCCTCTTTATAATATTAACTAACTAACTAACTATCTTCACGCTGTATCCCTGACGTAGTAATTATTATTATAAAATAATCACATAAGGATTGTGCGGGTTACTGCAGAGTTTAAATAAATCCCAAGAGTTACAAAACTTAAAAAACGTTAAACGTAACGTAGTTTAACGTTTGTTAAACGCAGTTGTTTGGTAGACCAGATTACATTTCATTTAAAATTTATTTATCAAATATAAAGGGCATACATTGGATTATCGGAATTAACTCTAAAGCTCAGTGAATTTGAATCTCTTTTAGTACCTAAGTAGATTCGCCGCTGACTCACAGAATCAAATGTCATCTATTGAACAATAAATTGTCACTAATATGGTTGCTGCTCAGTGTTTTGTCAACATCATCAATCTAATTTGCGTAATACAGAATTACTAAGGTTTAACTACGAGTATATATAACTATACTATAAATGCGTATTTACTCAGTCCTACGATTTTCTGTCCATCCAAAGGTTGCCTGGAAGAGATCGCTGTTAGTGATATGGCCGCCTATTGTACATACATTTTTTAAATTATTTTTAAAAATGTATATTCCTTTTACGTTGTTCAATAAAGAATATTTATTATTATTAATATATGTTTAACAATCCAAAATGTTTTTCAATGTTTATTATAAGCGCTCGTGGCCCCGCGGTCTCAGTGTTCGGTAAACGATCACTGAGGTACGCAACTTTCACTATGGCTGGTCGTCGGATGGGTGACCACTTTGTGGCATTTACATTTGCGAGCGTTTCCGTGCTTTGGAAGGCACGTTAAGCCGTTGGTCCCGGTTGCCAGTAAAATGGCGGTCGTTAAGCCTGGTTGAAGGCCTTATAGGCGGCTTAAAAAATTTTCAACAGCAGGTAGTCACAACCTGCGTCTGTCTATTTCAACACGGCAATGGGCTCACCACCTATTACGTGGGACAGGAATCCACACGGTGAAAGGTGGGCATATAATATGCCTCTGCCACCCCTTCGGGGATAAGGCGTGATGGATATTTATTATAAAAAACTATGATTATTTTGTTTTTAAATGTTATTTTTGCAATATTCCGTTTTTTTAGAATGTCGTACGATGTCGACACGTGTTTCGCCTACACACGAGGCATTATCAAGACTATTTGGCAGCAAAAGCCTAATGTTTATTATGTTAAATAATAAATGCGTATTTACTCAGTCCTACGATTTTCTGTCCATCCAAAGGTTGCCTGGAAGAGATCGCTGTTAGTAATATGGCCGCCTATTGAACATACATTTTTTAAATTAATTTTAAAATGTATATTCCTTTTACGTTGTACAATAAAGAATATTTATTATTATTAATATATGTTTAACAATCCAAAATGTTTTTCAATGTTTATTATAAAAAACTATAATTATTTTGTTTTTAAATGTTATTTTTGCAATATTCCGCTTTTTTAGAATGTCGTACGATGTCGACACGTGTTTCGCCTACACACGAGGCATTATCAAGACTATTTGGCAGCAAAAGCCTAATGTTTTTTATGTTAAATAGTAACGTCATAATTTCTTAATAATTTCTTTATTCTTTAATAACCCTTTTGGTTCTAAAGGCTTATTAATTAGTACTACATAAGATAATAAAAAAAAATATTTATTTTGCATAGACCATTTTAACGGCGCTTACAAAATGTCATACACTATTTAAAATATTTAAAGCGATCACCGGTTCGGAACGCGGCCCACCTGAGAAGAACCGGCAAGAAACTTAGGAAGGTTTTTTTTTTGATGGCCTATTTACAATTTAATATTATTTCACTTTGCCAGCAGATCATTTCCAGGCGTCCCTGTCCTGCAAATAGTCTTTAACGGAACCTTTTTCACAAAGCTTGTATTTAATTAACTTTTTAAATTTATTTAATGGTAAATTTCTCAGGTCACAGGGAAGCTTGTTGTAAAAGCGTATACAGTTACCCTGGAAAGAATCGCCAATCTTATGTAGTCGACTGTGGTGGACTGAAAGATTATTTTTATTTCTAGTATTTATAATATGTTTATCACAGAGTTTAGAAAATTGTGATAGATTTTTCTGGACATTCATAAGATTGGCAAAAATGTATTGTGATGGTACGGTTAGAATATTTACTTCTTTGAATTTTTCTCGGAGAGAATCTCTGGGGTCCAAATTATAAATAGCGCGTACAGCCCGCTTTTGTAGAACAAAAATAATATTTAAATCTGCAGCACTCCCCCAAAGGAGAATACCGTAAGACATAATACTATGAAAATAGCTGAAGTAAACCATTCTAGCCGTATCCACATCAGTTAGAGTCCTGATCTTTTTTACAGCGTATGCAGCCGAACTTAACCTAGAGGCTGTCTTTTCTATGCGTTATTAAAAACAGCAAATTGGCATCAATAGTTATACCGAGGAACACAGTTGATTCTACAAACTCTGACACTTGTCAATTCAGTTGAACATTGGCCGCAACTTGTTTTACATTTGGTAGAGTAAATTTAATACATTTAGTTTTATTTTCATTAAGGCAAGGATTATTTGAGCTGAACCAATGAACTACTCTTGCAATTGCATTGTTTACATCGGCTTTTAATTTTAAAAATTAATGAGGTGTTATCTGCAAACAAAACAATCCTATTCCTGTCCCCTACATAAAATGGTAAATCATTAATCTAAATGCAAAACAAACAAAACAATCCTATTCCTGTCCTCTACATAAAATGGTAAATTATTAATATAAATGAGGAACAAGAATGGCCCAAGTATCGAGCCTGCGGCACACCCATAGTAACCATGGATCCTACAGAATGTGTACCATTAATATCGACCCTCTGTATTCTATTGTTCAAATATGAAGACAGAAGGTCGAGAGCTTTGCCTCTTATTCCATAGTGGTGTAATTTTTTGCACAGCGTTTCATGTTGAACGCAATCAAAAGCCTTTGATAGATCGCAAAATATACCTAATGCATCGTGCTTGTCTTCCCAGGCTTCATGAATACATTTTAATAACTCAACACCAGCATCGGAAGTTGAGCGCCCTTTCGTAAACCCAAATTGATTCGCATGAAATATTATATGACTATTAAAATGGGATAGCATTTGATTCAAAATAATTTTTTCAAATACTTTGCTCAAAGTTGGCAGCACCACACTGGTCGGAAATTAGACGGGTCTGTAGTGCCGCCAGCCTTAAACAAGGGAACGACTTTGCTGTGTTTCATTAAATCAAATGTACCACTAGAAACACAGTCATTAAACACAGTTGCTAGATGGGGCGCAATGACCTCAATTATACATGATGCAGTTTTGACTGATAATCCCCAAACGTCCGCGGTTTTCTTAATTTCGATACATTTAAATGTCTTTACAATGTCCTGAGCGCAAATATCTGTGAATACAAATGCATCCCTGCAACAAAGAACAGATTCTTCTAATAAATGTTCAGCGGAACTGGAAGACGCTTCGAGAGATTTTGTTGTCAATATAGGTACATTTTTGAAAAAATGTTCAATCTCCGTCGCCACTTCTAGGTCCCTTGTAACATGGTAACCATTTACTTTTAAGTGGAAATCCCTTTCAATCACCAAAGATCTACCGCATTCAGAGTTAATGATGTTCCAAGTCATTTTTATTTTATTCACAGAATTAGAAATTTTAATTCTGTGAATAAAATAAAAATGACTTGGAATCTGAATGAATGAATGAAAAAAAAAAAAAATGAATCTCGAAGAAGCGAAAGAAGTATGCATGGATCGCGAAGCTTGGCGATCTGTCCTCTCTGACTACCCCGTCAGGGATACAGCGTGAAGATAGTTAGTTTTAGTTAGAAATTTTGTTTTTAATGAAGTTTGACTTAGCAAGATAACACGTTTGTATAAAAATCTTTGAATAATTTTTAACGTATTCCTGAAAGGTTTGCCTAAAATAATATGATTTTTCTGAATATAATTCAAATAATTTATTTCTACTTTTAAAGATACCTGGTGTTGCCCAGTCACTGAAAACAGGACGACCACCAATCTGTAGTGTTTTTGAGGTAAAAACTTTGCCAAACTCATCATTAATCAAATTAAATAAGTGTTTATATGATCTTTAAAATTATTCAAACGACTTTGGTTAATTGGTAAATATTTAATTTGTTTTTTGCACACTTTGTTACTACTTTTAGGAAACTTTATCCATTGGCCACGATGATCTGACTCTACAGGATCCACAATACCTTTATCTATAGGTTTAATATCAGTAAAAATATTATCGATACATTTTGCACTGGTGGCTGTAATACGAGTGGGTTCTAAGAATGTACTATGCAGATTAAACGATTTAAATAAATTTTTCATTTTATTTCTCTCTGATGGAGTTAATGATGTATCTAATATATCAACAATAAAATCTCCACAAACTATTATAGATTTCTTAGAACATTGGCATTTGAACAGTGCTTCTTCAAGCTTTTCTTCAAATTTAATGTAAGAAGCATCAGGGGACTGTATACGCTTAACAAGATGAAATGCTCAAACTCAATACTGGCAATCTCAATAACTCGCTCAATGGAGAGGGCTACTAAGTCTTTACGTTCTTTAAAATTTAAGTTTTTATTACTTAATATTTAAGAATGCCTTCACGTTTAGAATGTTTTCTATTGAACGAGCTAGCAACCTGGTGATTTACGAAGTTCAACAATGTAATTTCATGATCTTTTAACCAGTGCTCTGTAGCACAAACAATATCAATAGAATTTGCATTAATGTACAGCTCTAACTCTAAATCTTTACCATTTATTAATCCTCTAACATTATGATGCACCAGGTTTATAAAAACAATATTTTTACTAAGATTATTCTCAGGGGCCAAATTCAACTGGCCGGATTTATTATCTGTTGTCCTATAAACTATTTTTTTGGAATTTCATTTTCCAAATGTGAAGTGTCAAAACTATCCTGCTGAATAAAAGCAGTTGTACTTGCCAATAATTTGGCTTGAAAAATTAAAAAATTAGATAGCAAGAGAGCTACCTTTTGTTGTTAAAAATTTTGATAGAAAATAACTATCTAATGTCAACAAACTATTATTATTGAAAATTGTGTTCCAATCGAACAATTCAATTTTTTTGGAATATGATACCATGGTGTGTAGTTTTATATTTAATTTGTATCTTGTGACTTTTCTTGTGGCTCATAGCAGTGCTGTATGGCAAGGTGGACAAAATTACTTGCTTTACTTGCAGACTTGATAACTTATCAAAAATTTTTAAAAGTGTGTCACTATTAATATTGCCTCTTCTACCAACCAGCACCACTATAGTAGACTGCATGCAGTATGTACCAGTCAATATAAAATCTCGACAAAATTACTTGCTTTACTTGCAGACTTGATAACTTATCAAAAATTTTTAAAAGTGTGTCACTATTAATATTGCCTCTTCTACCAACCAGCACCACTATAGTAGACTGCATGCAGTATGTACCAGTATATAAAATAAAAATATAAAATCAAAAAAAATATATGTGAGAGTATGAAGCTCCTGGATATGCATGATTTATTACAGAATGACCTAACTGTGATAAATAATGTCCAAAATTTTTACCTATTTCATCGCAATAGACTATGGTCTTTGCATCACTTTTTATTTGCACCTTTTCTATTATAGATGCCCCCGCAAGTACTACTTGAACTTAATATACTATTATCCACACTGCACACAGTTTTAATTGGTGAAAATTCATTATTGCATCTAATTCTTTCACAACTACAGGGTGATGAGGGAACATGGCCTGCGGATATCAATTGGTCATTTTGACAATGACATGAATTTACTAATTTACCTATGGCTAACACCTGTTCCCTACCCTGTTTCTCTGCTGTTTTATATTTATACGAAGTTGATTTCAAAGAGTCTTGAAGTCGGTCAATCTGACATTGAAGGGCCTGTGTATCAGCTTTGTACTGTTGTGCGACATTATCAAGTTCTAACATATACATATTTACCTGGTCAATCAGTTGCAATCTCTGTCTATTAAGTGACATGCTATATATAAAAAACTTGTATTTATTTTATTTATTTTGATTTTTTTTTTTTTTTTTAGATTTAGTAATAACCTTTTTAATTTTTAAATATTTCTTTAACTTATTCTTACTACACTTAATATTTTTTAATGATTTAGAACAGCTCCCGGTTTCATCATCAGAAGTGAGGTCTATGACAATGGAAGGATGAGCTGTAGCAGTATTTAAGCTTGTAGCCATCAGTTCATCGAACAAACTCTGATTAGATTGAACCACTGTGCTCTGTTTCTCGTCTTCTAGTTGCGATATTTTGATGTCTGATCGTTGTAGCTCCTCCTTTAGTATTCTAATTTGGTGCAGAGTTTGTTCATAATGATCCCTACCTGAGTCAAAACTGTCAACTATAAGTTGTAACCTATCCCGATCCTGTAAGGTATCAGTATACAGCGAATGCAATGGTGCCAGTTCTTTCTTGAGTTGTCCGTTCTTACTTAAAATACCTAGCAGTTCTAACTCATCTACATGACTTAAAATGGAACAAATTTTCACCTACATTTGTAAATTAATTATTTGTGAATTTATTCTCTTTTTAGAGGTAACACCATGGCAATAACTTTTGACAGCGCCTTTTAAATTCCGTAAAACTTAGTCCATTTCTTATGATGCAATAGTCGCGAACTTTAGGTCAAGCTTTCCTAACTTTTCTAAGTTGAAAGAGCTAACAGTGCCGATGTAGTAGCAATGTAACAGTTCCCGGGGATTGCTGAGAGATTCGGTAAGAGAGATATTGGTCTGAAACGGTATTGATAGGACTCTATCCTAAAAGTAAAGGTTCCACTAAAACTGTATTGCCGAAGCACAAAAAAAGTACTTCTTAAAACTACTACAAGAGTAGCGCTGAGAATATTTAATACAATTTAATGTTGAAATATGGACGTATTTTATGTTTCTGAATGACCCTTTTGGGGGTAAAGGTTTGACTTAATTTATAAATATCTAATTACAGATTCATCATATATATTCATCATAATTACAGTTACATCGATCTTTACGTCAGGCAGTCCTACTTGTGCTTATGTTAACCCCTTTGTTACACATTGCAAGTCTAGGACACAGGCTGGTGTGACGTCACACCAACCTCTCCTTTAGCGACCGAGTGACGCAGGTTGTCAACATCTTTGATTGATCTGATACGTTGTTATTACGCCTTGAGCAAACTCCCAAGGACCACTACATCACTATTGATGACATGTACAGACGTTCACCTAATAAAGGAGTACCTTGTATTTAATAATTCGGTGTTCATAACAGGACACCCAATAAGCAAGATTCGCTATTTTTGGAATCATTTAATCACCAAATACATGCCCCGCCGATATTACTTGATGTATCCTGACTACAAACTGGAGTACAACCTCAGGTGGCAAGCTGCAGAAGAACGTCCGGGATGATATCTGCTGTCGCCGTCTTAAGAGCCTCGAAGACAGGGATCTATCTACATTAAGCGTACACTTGGATTACGGGAGTCACACCCGTAACTACTTACGCGTCCATTTACAGGTCTTACAGCGGTGAAGTGGACAGTTTGCCTCTTTGACCACTTGTAACTAACATGATATGACTGACAAAGTAATTGAGCAATATCCCTCCACAGAGATAGTGATTCTAGTAGATTTCAAAGATCTGGGATTATTGCGGGAAGAGCTGCTCATAAATTTTCCCAACCGATGGGTTTTTATAAAGGAACACAATGTTCACATTTTTTGTATTACAGAACATTGGTTAAAAAGTCATGAACTATTGTTCAACAATGAATTGCAGGGCGTTCTCTAGAAAGAAAGCCATTCGTGGGGGCTCTCTTATATTTGTATCTAATAATTTAAAATGTAAAGAACGTAAAGATATTGTGGCCCTTTCTATTGAGCGTACTGCTGAATTTTCCTGTGTTGAGCTTGAGCATCTCATTGTCCTCTGTGTCTACAGTCCTCCAAAAAGGGATTATAATTTATTAGAAACTGTAATGGAAAATGTATTGAAGCGTTTGTTTACTAGTAGAAAACATGTTGTGGTGTGTGGGGATTTTAATGTTGACATACTTGAGCAGTCTTCGAAATGTATCAGATTTAAAAATTTGTTTAAGTCTTTTGGCTTACAAAATTTATTTTGTGAGCCAACTAGAATCACCTCACATTCTAGAAAATGTATAGATAATATATTCTGCAACTGTGCAACAACAACAAGGGAGATACTAAGTAACTTTCCATCAGATCATCTTGGTCAAAAAGCAGCGTTTCCTATTAATGTCACTTCCAAAGGAAATAAAATTGTATGTAGGCCAATGAGTGCATATCGACTTAAACAATTTAATGTTAATGTTTCAGCAAAAGTCACTAATATTGATTTTAATCAGGACGATCCAAACGGCTTATATAACTCCTTATTTAATACAATTAAAGCTGAGTACAACAATATATTTAAATCAAAAACATTTTATAAAAACAAAAACCTGCAATTCTGTGAGTGGGCAACTACAGGTATTTACAAAAGTAGGGCTATATGCTATATGGTATGAAGCAATTTAATTTTGATTCAATATGTAAAAAAATATTCCAAGACCTTCAAAAAGACCTGTGCTGCTGCCAAGTCGTTACATATCAGTAATAAGATTAAAGATTCAAAAAATAAGGTAAAAATGACTTGGAATGTAATCAATACTGAAACCGGTCGATTACTACCCCGTGATAATAACTTTGAGTTAATTATAAATAACAAGGTGATTAATAATAAATTAGATGTAGCACAAACTTTTAACAACTATTTTATAGACATACCCGCGAAGGTATCAGGAATCAAGGTAATACCTATGATTATTGCCGAACACCAATACATCATCATCATCAATAAGATTAGTAAGTAGTAGCAGGAATAAATTAAAAAATACATAAAACTCAATAAATTTATTTCTAAATCACAGAAAAACATGAAAAAGCTTAGAATAGGAGCGAACAAATATCTTAGGACTTGTAAAAAATGTACAGTTAAAACAACTAATAGAAACAAGTAAAAAACAATTAAACACCCAAACAGAGCAATATGAGACTGATATACATCAATTACAGACAGAAATTATGTGTTTACATGATTCCTTTGAGTCCATAACTATAAAATACAAAACATCACAGAAAGAAATTGGGGAGTACATTAAGGCATTGAATAGCTTGGTGGAGTCTTGTCACAGCAATGAACAAAGGTTCTATTCACTTGAGAAATTATATAATGAAACACCTGACTGTGAAAAATCCCTGCCATGTTCTTCCTTGTCTATAACATCCCGGGACTAGTCAACTTCTCCAATGGTTGACTCTGTGGGCAGTATATGTGACAATATTATAAACACAAATAACACTTGCTGTAATAGCCCTGTAACAAAAATTACACAACCTTTAAACGTTGGAAAGACTGTTGTTTATTGTGATGAAATAGGCAAAAGTTTAGGTTATCACTTAGTTCAACATCTGAGTAATTCCGTCATAACCCTTTCATTTCCTGGGGCATCCTACTCTCAAATAATTAATAAGGTATTAACCAGTACACATTGTCCACAAACAACAATAGTGATACCTATTGGCAGAAGAGATAATGTAAACACTAAAACTATCATTAAGTTTTACGAACAGTTATCAAACTTGCAAGTGAAACAGGTTATACTGTCAACACTGCCATATAGCAAATCTTTTACACAAATTGAAAATAACATTAGATACAATATGAATAGAAAATTACATACCTTGACCACATATTGTAGGAATATAGAATTATTTGACTGTAATCTTTTATTACAGAATAATTACTTTTTGACATTAGATAGTTATTTACTATCAAAATTTTTACGAAGTCAGAGAGCTGTATTGTTATCAAATTTTTTATTGAATAAAGCCAAATTATTGGCTTATAAACCAGCTCCTTTTGAGCTTAGTAATAATGACTTATTAACTTGGGATATTATCTCAAAAAACTAGTTTGTAAGACAACAGGTAAAAAATCTGGCCATGGTTATAGGTCTTTTGAGCCCAGTCGGTCTACTTTTTTTAAAGACACTGATAATAATATTGGTTGTAATAATTCTGAGTATATTAACAATATTTCTAGTAGTTTAAACTTAGTTCACCAAAATATTGAAGGCATATCTGAAAAACTACTACAAATAGAACTTTATATAAAGGAACAATGTTCACATTTTTTGTATTACAGAACATTGGTTAAAAAGTCATGAACTATTGTTCAACAATGAATTATATTCACTTAGCAGTGCGTTCTCAAGAAAGAAAGCCATTCGTGGGGGCTCTCTTATATTTGTATCTAATAATTTAAAATGTAAAGAACGTAAAGATATTGTGGCCCTTTCTATTGAGCGTACTGCTGAATTTTCCTGTGTTGAGCTTGAGCAACTCATTGTCCTCTGTGTCTACAGTCCTCCATAAAGGGATTATAATTTATTAGAAATTGTAATGGAAAATGTATTGAAGCGTTTGTTTAGTAGTAGAAAACATGTTGTGGTGTGTGGGGATTTTAATGTTGACATACTTGTGCAGTCTTCGAAATGTATCAGATTTATAAATTTGTTTAAGTCTTTTGGCTTACAAAATTTAGTTTGTGAGCCAACTAGAATCACCTAACATTCTAGAAAATGTATAGATAATATATTCTGCAACTGTGCGGCAACATCAAGGGAGATACTAAGTAACTTTCCATCAGATCATCTTGGTCAAAAAGCAGCGTTTGCTATTAATGTCACTTCCAAAGGAAATAAAATTGTATGCCAATGAGTGCATTTCGACTTAAACAGTTTAATGTTAATGTTTCAGCAAAAGTCACTAATATTGATTTTAATCAGGAAGATCCAAACGGCTTATATAACTCCTTATTTAATACAATTAAAGCTGAGTACAACAATATATTTAAATCAAAAACATTTTATAAAAACAAAAACCTGCAATTTTGTGAGTGGGCAACTACAGATATTTACAAAAGTAGGGCTAAGTTGTACGAACTATATGGTATGAAGCAATTTAATTTTGATCCTGCTTTTATTCAATATGTAAAAAAATATTCCAAGACCTTCAAAAAGACCTGTGCTGCTGCCAAGTCTTAACATATCAGTAATAAGATTAAAGATTCAAAAAATAAGGTAAAAATGACTTGGAATGTAATCAATACTGAAACCGGTCGATTAATACCCCGTGATAATAACTTTGAGTTATTTATAAATAACAAGGTGATTAATAATAAATTAGATGTAGCACAAACTTTTAACAACTATTTTATAGACATACCCGCGAAAACAACTAGCTCCTTAAATTCTTATCCAATCAAAGCTCAACGCATACTTGGGGGCAGCGTAGATCAGTGCAATGTCTTATTTAGCTTTAAATGTGTTAACCCTAACGATATCATTAAAGTATTCAAGTCGCTTAACTCAAAAAAGACAGCTGACTTGTGGGGTATTTCTGTGAAATTGAAACAGTCTATTATTGTTAATTTATCTCCACATCTAGCTGAAATATTTAATAAATGTATCGATAAAGGAGTGTTACCGGATTTAATGAAACACAGTAAGGTAATACCTCTATTTAAGTCTGGATCCAAAGCCGACCCTGATAATTTCAGACCTATTTCAATATTACCTGCCATTAGCAAAATTTTTGACAAAAATATATTGCTACAACTACAAGCTCATTTTAATTCAAATATGCTACTATATAAAGAGCAGTATGGGTTCACAAGAGGTCGTTCTACCATTCATGCAGGTGTGACACTTCTGAATCATATATATGACGCCTGGGAGAATAGACAAGATGCTATTGGTGTATTCTGCGATCTCTCCAAAGCATTTGATTGCGTTGAACATAAAACACTAAAAACTCTTTTATTATGATATCAAAGACTCTGCACTGGATCTTGTTGCCTCCTACTTAAATGATCGGATACAACATGTTGATGTTTTAATAAAATTCGCTCCTCTGGAGCATCTGTAGCTATGGGTGTACCGCAGGGATCAATTCTAGGTCCGTTTCTATTTTTAATTTATTTTAACGATCTGCCATTCTATATACAGAACTTGTGCGACATTGTTCTATTTGCTGATGATACGTCACTTATTTTTAAAGTAGATCGTACGCTTACTGATTTTAACGGCGTTAATAGTTCACTTGCCCAAGTTGTAGATTGGTTTACGACTAATAATTTGCTACTAAACGCTAAGAAGACAAAATGTATCAGATTTAACATGCCTAATGTCAGGAATTGCGGTACAAATATAACATTGAACGGTGATACCCTTAATATTGTAGAATCAACTGTATTTTTGGTGATCACTTTAAATAGCAAACTGCTGTGGAACGCCCAAATAACATGTCTTGCAGGTAAACTCAGCTCGGCAGCCTTTGCCGTTAGTAAAGTCAGGCAGCTCACTGATGTAGAAACTGCCAGGCTAGTATACTTTAGTTATTTTCATAGTGTCATGTCTTACGGCATTTTGCTGTGGGGTAAAGCAGCTGATCTATAAGTAATTTTTGTACTCCAGAAGAGAGCTATACGTGCAATATTTAAATTGAGTGCTAGAGTGTCTCTTAGAGAGAAATTTAAAGAAATTGGCATTTTAACGGTTGCATCACAGTATATATTTGCAAATATCATGTTAGTTAAACAGAACATACATTTATACAATAGACACAGTGACATACATTCGATAAATACTAGAAATTAGCATAAATTAATTGGAACGCATCATCGTTTACAAAAGGTTCACGACTCTTTTGCAGGAATTGGCGTACGCCTATATAATAAAATTCCTTTAGACATTATGAACCTGCCGTTACATAAATTTAAGGCGGAAATTAAGACGCACCTCTTGAAAAGGGCTTATTACACAATTAATATAGATATTTAAACAAACATGTTATCTTGCAAAGTCAAACTTTATTAAAAATAAAATTTCTAATTCTGTGAATAAAATAAAAATGGCTTGGAATATCATTAACTCTGAATGCGGTAGAACTATGGTGACAGAAAGGGATTTCCACTTAAAAGTAAATGATTGTCATGTTACAGGGGACCTGGAAATGGCGACGATATTTGAACATTTTTTCAAAAATGTACCTATATTGACAACAAAATCTTTCCAAGCGTCTTCCAGTTCCGCTGAACTTTTATTAGAAGAATCTGTTCTTTGTTGCAGGGTTGCATTTGTATTCACAGATATTTGTGCTCAGGACATTGTAAAAACATTTAAATGTATCGAAATTAAGAAAACCGCGGACCTTTGGGGATTATCGGTCAAAACTGCATCATGTATAATTGAGGTAATTGCGCCCCATCTAGCAACTGTGTTTAATGACTGTGTTTCTAGTGGTACATTTCCTGATTTAATGAAACACAGCAAAGTCATACCCTTGTTCAAGGCTGGCAGCGCTACAGACCCGTCTAATTTCCGACCAGTGTCAGTGCTGCCAACTTTGAGCAAAGTATTTGAAAAAATAATTTTGAATCAAATGCTATCCCATTTTGATATTCATAAAATATTTCATACAAAACAGTTTGGTTTTAATAAGGGCGCTCAACTTCCGATGCTGGTGTTGAGTTATTAAAATGTATTCATGAAGCCTGGGAAGACAAGCAATATGCATTAGGTATATTCTGCGATCTATCCAAGGCTTTTGATTGCGTTCAATATGAAACATTGTGCAAAAAATTACATCACAATGGAATAAGAGGCAAATCTCTCGACCTTCTGTCGTCATATTTGAACAATAGAATACAAAGGGTCGATATTAATGGTACACGTTCTGTAGGATCCATGGTTACATAGGGTGTGCCACAAGGCTCGATACTTGGGCCATTCTTGTTCCTCATTTATATTAATAATTTACCATTTTATGTAGAGGACAAGAATAGGATTGTTTTGTTTGCAGATGATATCTCATTGATTTTTAAAATTAGAAGACAATTAGATAATTATGACGATGTAAACAATGCAATCACGAGTGTAGTTCATTGGTTCAGCTCAAATAGTCTTTGCCTAAATGAAAACAAAACTAAATGTATTAAATTTACTCTACCAAATGTAAAACAAATTACGGCCAATGTTCAACTTAATGGACAAGTGTTAGAGTTTGTGGAATCAACTGTGTTCCTTGGTTTAACTATTGATGCCAATTTGCAGTGGGGCACGCACATAGAAAAGACGGCCTCTAGGTTAAGTTCGGCTGCATACGCTGTAAAAAAGATCAGGACTCTAACAGATGTAGATACGGCTAGAATGGTTTACTACAGCTATTTTCATAGTATTATGTCTTACGGTATTCTCCTTTGGGGGAGTGCTGCAGATGTAAATAACATTTTTGTTCTTCAAAAGCGGGCTGTACGCGCTATATATAATTTGGGCCCCAGAGTCTCCCTCCGAGAAAAAATCAAAGAAGTAAATAGTCTAAACGTAGCATCATAATACATTTTTGCCAATCTTATGTATGTCCAGAAAAATCTATCACAGTTTACTAAACTCTGTGATATACATAATATAAAACTAGACATAAAAACAATCTTTTAGTTCACCACAGTCGGCTGCATAAGATTGGCGATTCTTTCCAGGGTAACTGTATACGCTTTTACAACAAGCTTCCCTGTGACCTGAGAAATTTACCATTAAATAAATTTAATAAGTTTATTAAAAGAAAGCTTTGTGAAAAAGGTTATTACTCTATTCAAGACTATTTACAGGACAGGGATGCCTGAAAATGATCTGCTGGCAAATAAAATATTAAAGTCATAATATATTAAATTGTAAATAGGCCATCAAATAAAAAGCCTTCCTAAGTTTCTTGCCGGTTCTTCTCAGGTGGGCCGCGTTCCGAACCGGTGGTCACTTTAAATATACAATTTTTTTTCTTTAGTTTTAGTGTATGACATTTTGTAAGCGCCGTTGAAATGGTCTATGCAAAATAAAGACATTTTTATTTTATTTTATTTTTTATTGTGTTAGGCTTACATTAATTCTCACACACCAAGTATGTCCTACGTCTATTATCTAGGTTCTGGTCATATTTAAACAAACTGTGTTGTTTCGTAATAACGTTTAAGACAAAAAGTTGACGGACTGTAAGGACTTCACAATATTCATATAATGACTTGGTAGGGAATAAACGAGGTTTGAAGGTACTAACTTTGAGGATTGACCTTTGAGCAATCTCAACCGATTTTATTTTAGTTTTTGGAGCTCCTCCCCAAGACGAAATACAATATAGCAATACTGATTGGCACAGCGCAATATATACCTGCTTCAGAAGAAGCGCATCCAAAACACGTCTCAGCTTTTTAAAAACAAAAATAAGCTTTCTTATCACTCACTAAATAGTTTCACGTGTTCATAAAATCTTAGATTACAGTCTATTAATACTCCCAGATATTTCAAGTGATGAACCCGCTCTATTATACAGTTGGTACTATGGTGAGCAACTATTATATGCTTATCTAGACTAACACTGGGTTGTCGTATACTGAAAGTCAAGTATTTAGTTTTATCAGTGTTCAGAGTTAGGAGATGGTGTCGCAACCATGAATTGATTGCATCGAATCCCGTTTGAGCAGCATTAAAAACCTCATCCCATGTATCGGCAGAGAAAATAATCGCTGTATCATCTGCGTATGAGAAAATTTTGCTTTTGGGAATGTTAATGTTTGTAAGGTCATTAATATAGACGAGAAATTGGGTTGGGCCTAGAATACTGCCCTGAGGAATGCCGTAGGAGAGTGGGAGGTCTGTGCTGATATAGTTACCTATCCGAACACGCTGCACTCGCCCCGAGCGATAGCTCTTAAAAAGTTTCAGCTGAGTTCCTCTAACCCCAAGGTTTTCTAATTTTCTGATCAGTATGGAAGTAGAAATAGTATCAAACGCCTTTTTTAAATCTATAAATATACTCAAACATTTCCGTTTTTTATCTAAATTTGCACTTATGTGGTTAGTTAGTGCAGATACAGCCTCATCTGTGGATTTACCCGCTCTGAAACCGAACTGGGTATCTGATAATAAGTTATTGTGTTCTAGGTATTTGGTTAGCCTGACATTAATATTTATTTCTAGAATTTTGGAGATGGTTGGGAGGATAGAGATAGGTCGACAATTTGTGATATCGCCTTTATCTCCATTCTTGTATATTGGCCGAACTTCTGAGGTTTTTAATTGTCTAGGGAAAATACCTGACTCCAGGCATAGATTAAATATATATGTTAGTGGGCCTATAAAAAAGTGAGAATTTTGTTTAAGTATTTTGTTTGATATGTTAACCCTACCTACGGTGCATTCAGATTTTAGTCACCTAGTCATTCGGGAAACTTCTTCCTCGTCTGTATTCTCCAAAACAAAAGAATTTAATAATGAATGCGTGTTTGATGTTGATAATGAAGCCCGATTAGTACCAGTCTTATCTAAACATTTTTCAGCCAAGGTTTTCCCGATGTTAATATAATTATTATTTATTTCATTGAAAGATTCTACTGGTGAAGAGTTCATGCCAAGCAGCTGAGTGTGGTGATGATGCGTTTTACCTAAGCTTGTAATGTCTTTTAGGACTTTCCACAACTTTTTTAGGGTCATTATTCGTTTTAGCTACCTCTGACTTTTCGTATGCTAGCTTCACTTTTTTTAATACCGTATTACACAAGTTCCTGTAGCGTTTATCAGTGGTATTTAGAGTTTCGTTGTCAGGTGAAGCCCTTGACTTTTTATGAAAGATGTCTTTGACTCTTAAGCACCTCAGCAAACCTGGTGTAATCCACGGTTTCATAATTCTGTTGCGCGTGGAGTTGATAATAATTTCAGTATTTTTATTTATTACTTCCTGAACGCTAATGGATAGGTACTCAATGCAGAATTCAGAATCTATTGAACTGTAAATTTGGGCTAAATCTATATTTTGTAAGTCTGTGGAAACCGCTTCATGATTGTTTGTATGGTAAGAAGTATTGGTGTACGATCTGACATGGTTCAGATCCAGGCGCAACAGAACCAGATAGTGATCAGTGATTGCAGTATGCAGAATCACAGTATTCGCGGGACGGGAGTTTTCAGTAACACATGGTCAATGCATGAACCAGACTCGTAGCGAGTAATCTCAGGGTGTGCCAGCAGCAAGCCATGGGAAGCTGCGAGTGTTAAGTAATTTTGTCCAGCCATGCCAATTAACGAGTTATTAATTGGAATGTTAATGTCCCCCATAATCATCACACTATCAATGTCCCCCACTTTAATTAAGGTTTCATTTAGTAATTCCATGAAAATATCTGTGTCTTTATACGAAGGGGAACGGTAGCTCGAGATTATGGCAAGTTGCTTTCCCATGCAAGCCAGAACACAATTTCCTTCACGAAAGGGAGGTTCTTCGAAACAAGGCTGAAATTGGTCTCTATAATATACCACCACTCTATCATTTTGTATAGGATTGCGCTTAGATGCAAAATATTGAAATCCATGCATGACCGGTATCGCAGTGTTTTGAGGGAGCCGACATTCGGTTAAAATCAGTATATCACACTTAATTTTTAATCTAATCAACAGTACTTCAAGACCAGGGAGATTGCATTTTAAGCTACGGATATTTTGAGTGAGAATTGTGAGTCGATTGTTAGAAAACGGTAGTAATAATTTATGTCAGTCTTCAACGTCACAAATCGAGCTCTTCGAAACAATAGCACTGTCAATTTCATTTGATAAAGTATGTAAGTTATCCAACATAACTAATGTTTTGTACACCTTGGTCAGAGATTAAAAAGCGGTTTCGCTGCAATGTAGAATTCTGCCTTCCAAGAAGAACAATGACAACAAGGTAGCGGCCATGATACAAGTAGTTAATACCCTTTTGATCTTGATCAGTACTATTTGTGATAGTAGTTGCAGTGATTTCATGTGTAGTTTGTGTAAAATGTATAATATTTGATATAGTAGAAATGAAGGTTCAAATGTAATATAATAGTAAAAAAAAATAAAAATAATAAAAATAAAAATCCATCAAAGTCCGCTGTTGCAGATTATACATATTTTAAAATAGCTAATATAATATTTAAATCATCATCATTCTCTTGTCCTTGTCCCAATTTACTTGGGGTCGGCGCAGTATGTCTAAATTCCATACTGCAAAATGTTTAACCTAGGTTTTTATGGTCGGCCGCCAGCCTGATACCAACCCTCCTTGGGAATGCTATCGTTTGGTGGTTTGCCCGCCACCACACGGGAGCCTTTCCAAGCCTTTCAGTACTCCAAACCTTTACAAGGGGCAGGTTGCTTTTTCACAGTGGGAGGTTCTTTTTTGATATTAGTAGTTCTTGTTTATACAATGCGTTGACGTCAGCTATATCTATGCAATACGGCATATCCCTGTCCTGGTACAGGATAATTGTGCAGCCCGCGCTCCTTATACCATGACGTCCATCGTGCTAGGTTCTTCTTCCAAATATATTTATTTTAATATAATATTTCAATATTTATTATAATATTTTAATATTTCACGCCTTTATCCCTTCGGGGATAAAGGCGTGACAATATGTATGTATGTATGTAATATTTCAAGAATTTATTAAAAAAATACTTGGTTGAATTTATACAAAATAGCGGACGCCCCACTGTTTCACCTGTTTATTTCCTATTACCAAATTCACCTGCGGTTCCATGGAGGTTTCCGTGTCATCATGCCCTCAACGATATTGTTCGGAGAGCTTTTGTCTTGGCAGGTGTCCATGAGCCACCAGGTCTCCGAAGATCTGATGGTAATAGGCCCGACGGTCTGACTTTGGTGACTTGGAAGAACGGCAAGTGCCTGGTGTGGGACGCCACGTGCGTCAACGCCGTTGCCGCTAGTCACTAGGTCTACACCATGTACTCACCTTCAGCAGCGGCCGAACAAGCAAGGGAGAAAAAAAATGCTGAGGTGGAACTTCGGGGGGGAAGTTGGAGATTCGAGACAAAAAATTTAATTGGGGAATTTGGACGCAGAATAAGGGAGAAAACAGGTGACTCCCGCCGAAGATCGTTCATGGTGCAAAGGTTGGCTATGGCTATTTAACGTGGAAACGAGGCTAGTGTTATGGGCACCTTAGTAGCGGGAGCGGTCAGGGGTGGAATATTTGAAATTGACTATTAAATTGACATTTTGTTTATTGATTAATTTTTTTTTATTACTAGCTGACCCGCGCGGCTTCGCCCGTGACAAACTTCGAACTCCTGTCAGTTTATCAGTCACGCCTTTATCCCCATCGCTCCCATTTAATCCCGTCGTTTATTATCTACTTTTACTATTGTGTATGAATATTTGCCCGATTTGTTGATTACTGCCCTGCTCTTCAGGGTAGTAGCGTGATGATATAGCCTATAGACTTCCACGATAAATGCGCTATCCAACACATATTAGTATAGTTAACTTTATATTATTACTAGCTGTTGCCCGCGACTTTGTTCGCGTGGAAATTATGATATGACGCAAAATTTGTATTACTCTCTACCGAGCCCCGGACTATTCGTTTTTGAAGACCAAATTAACAGACACACACACACACACACACACACACAGGCACAAACAAATTCACAAACTAATTGAAAATTTAATAAGCTAGTATTTTGTGGTTTAATATACTCAATGTAGGTATAGATATATAATTCATACAACAAACTTTCTTCAAAAATATTCACTTGCCCTGGTTAGGTAAAGGTTCCAATCCCCGTCCTACACCTTCCTGTATACCACTATTAAATAGGTGTAAATTCACAAACAAAAGTAAATGTTTATAAAACTTATTTATAAGCTACGTTCAAATCATTGCTCACTGTACCCAAAAATTATCACCCGATAAGCCAGACTGGTGACGAAGGACAAACCGACAAATGTGTGAATAACTAAACACCGCTTTCTCAACGTGAGAATAGATGCAACTTAACCTCAGGTCTAAACTCGAAACTGACAGTGAAGTATCTGCCCCTGTGTCTTAGAGGAACTGCACGCGCTTAGATTAGAAAGAGGTGATTGTGTTGAATGGCGGGAATCAGGAAAAAATCACTGGCTCGTCGAGACGCCAAAACCCATCGGAATTTTTGAAGATGAGTTGAAAAATAAAAGTTACACAATTTCGAAGAAGACAAATTTAGAAGAAGCATAAACGATATACCGATCCTCGGTGGTGGTGTGCGCCAGAAGTTCACTTCTTCTTCTGTGAAAGTGAAGAGAAACTAAAGATTGACTTTGTGTCGTTATTTTGACAGACTATAGTATCTGTAAACCACTTTACACTATACACAATAGAAAGAGAAAAAGCTATACCTATCTTCTTATAAAGATACTTTACCAGAGGGCAGCCTCTGCTAAAGTGCCTTCGCAAAGACTTAGAAGAACTTCTGAGAATTCATGAGCTTGCGAATTGCAAATTGTTTGAATAGATCTGTAAGACCACCAATCAATTGTTCGTTCCTACGGATTTGTCGTAAAATTCTCTAAATGTTTACACTGCTTTTCTTATAAGACATCGAACATTTCATCCCAATTTTGCGATATGCGGGCAATCCTTGAGCAAGTGTTTCTTATTTTGCTGCATTATAAACTACTTTATAATGCAGCAAATATATAGCATATTTGGTGCGCTTTTTCTTCATACTTTGGGAGATTCTGTAAAATGCAGCCAAGAAAGTTATTGTTCTACGCAAGTGGCTCCAGGCTGCCCCTTACCCCAGAACAATCATAATGCGAATACCACGTCATGGAAAGCGGAGCAAATGTACTAAGAACTTTGCGGAGTAATGCAAAGATGTATTCGAAGCAGGGTCTAAATTGAGTCTTGACGAACACTTCTAGTGCTGCGTGAAGAATCTCCTCAGGATTCATAGCTTCCGTGAGGCTAGCCCATATCAACCTTACCTGGACTACTTCAAAAAATATCTTTCCTCTGAGTTATTACCACGATTGACCTCTGAGAGATTCAATAAAGAACATAATTATCGCTAACTAAGGCTATACATGCTGTCACACGTAGGCTATGGGTTGGCATAGCCTAGCTGTTATCGCGTGATAATATGTAGCCCCTGTGTAGATCCAATGTCTTTTGTCATTCGAGTAAGATTTAAACTAAATTCATTGAGTAGTTTTCGCGATTATCGCTCAGATATATATTTACCTAATAGTTCTCAACCGAGCCCCTAGGATACGTAGCGTGATAATATGTAGCCTATATGTAGACCAAACGTCTTGTTATTCTTCTTGAAAGATTTTAATTAAATCTATGCAGTAGTTTTTGCATTTTTTTTCTCTGCCGAGCTCTTTGGTTACCTATATAGAATAATTATATACAGCCTATTATACTCTTATGTAGATCCGACCTATTGTTAATACTCAAAAAAAAATTCAATTAAATCCATTTAAATGTTACTGAGTTTATACCTATTTATTTTCTGCCGAGCTCCTAGGTTATGTAGCGCGATAGTATATAGACCCGGCGTACTGTTAATATTCGTGCAAAATTTGAGTACCATCCATTAAGTAATTTCCGAGTTTATCCCGGACATGCGTATACAGATAATTGTTCTCTGCCAAGCTCCTGGGTGATGTAGCGTGGTAGCATATAGCCTATGTGTTGGCCCAACATATTGTTAATGTTCATAGAAAATTTGAATTAAATCCTATCAGTAGTTTCTGAGTTTATCCCGGACATGCATTTATAGTAAATTGTTCTCTGCCTAGCTCCTAGGTTATGTAGCGAGATAATATATAGCCTATGTGTTGACCCGACCTACTGTTAATGTTAGTGCAAAATTTGAATTAAATCCAATACGTAGTTTCTGAGTTTATCCCGGACAAAGGATTGCGGACAAACAGACAAACAGACACACAAAAATTTTAAAATTACATTTTTGGCTTTGGTATCCTTCGGTGAACACACAGAAAGTGTTTTTTTTGTAAAAATATTCAATGTACAGTTTTTACTTTGTTACGATTTTATTATATGTATAGATTAGTTTAGTTACACAGGAGACGTGAGGACTTCGCAGAGCTCGCTCGCTATTGGCTAGTCGCGACGTCGCGCATGCGTAAATCGCAAATCTCGGCCATACTCTTCACTTGTCATTTTAAGAACAATTTTTTTCACAAATCAATTATTATAATAAGTTAACCTTAAATGATAGTAATACATAGTTTTTGCGTAACTTTAACGAAAGCTATCAAAAGGAATATTTCGTCACCGATTTTGCCACATTTATCATTGCTGTTCCGCATCTATTGGTCGTAGCGTGATGCTGTATAGCGTATAGCCTTCCTCGATAAATGGACTATTCAACACAAAAAGAATTTTTCAAATCGAACCTGTAGTCCCAGAGATTAGCGCGTTCAACCAAACAAACAAACAAACTCTTCAGCTTTATAATGTTGGTATAGGTGAAATCTGTACAGTAGATTTAAACATAGTGATATAATAAATATAAATTTTCGACGTCTATTATTGGTGGCAGAATATGCGTAGATGAAAACTCCAAGCAAAACGCTGAACCAGTTGAGCTGGACGGGTTGGTACCCGTCCAGTTAGTATGATGTAATTAATTATTGAAGCACACCTCCTGAAGGAACTTGTATTTTTAAAATAAGTAATTGAAACCGAATTTATGACGTCTGATGTGACAACTACAATGGATAATGGGCTTACCACATATTACGTAGGACAGGAATGCAGACATTGCACACGCTGCAACGCCTTCGTGAAGCGTGATTGGTGATGTGTGACCACGAACTGACAAGGGTAGGGTGTGGTGCTGGCGCTCAAGCCTCGCTGACATCACAATGAAGTCTCTTTATTTATCACTCCGGAGTCATGGCACCCCTGATATGTACCGCTGGGCATGCCATGGGAACTTAACATACTTGCCTTAGTATAATACCACGTCAGTATTGCTACCTTAACACTCAAATTGGTTGTTACGTTACTAGTATGTTGTTGTATAGTGAATTGTAACAATCAGCAATTTTAATGAGCGTTTACAATTTGAAGAGGTCAAAACGTAAAATATTGGTTAAAATTACAGAGCTCGGTCTAAACGTTCAGCAAAGTTCTGATATTTTACATTTTCCTGTGTGAAATGGAATAAACGTTGTCTACACACAGACAAGTGTAGGCTGACTGTATTAATGTAAAAGACTTGTATAAAAATGTAGCAGTACGTATATATAAAGGAATACCACATAAGTCTTTGGTCTAAAACCGGCCAATGGGCCGCTACAACCTGACGCCACGACCTACTGTTGGTAACCACTTTGTGATGATTTTTAAGTTATTTTCTTTTTATTTTTGTTATAATGTGCACAACGGACAACGGACAGTTATGTTACTTACATACATAAATACATATTTTCACGCCTTTATCCCCAAAGGGGTAGGTAGAGGCATACTTTACGTCTACATTTCACTGTATACATTTTTGTCCCACGTAACAGGCGGTGAACCCATTGCTGTGTATGTTACTTATCTTAATTTAAGTACATTCGTGACAACTTTTAACACAAACCTGCTTGTGTCGTTTATCATGCAATACTAAAAGTACACCACCGCAGCTATTTCTAAAACTTTTTTAACATGTAGATATCCTCATGTATGCCATGCAGAACATTTACCGCCTAAAACTATACACTGTCCTTCCATTTGCCTATGGCCAGGAGTCCCAGGTGTGGAGTCCTAGAAAAGAACTGCAGGACTTCCGACAGATTATTTTCCGCCACCGCGGCCATGTCTCCGGGGTTTCGTGAGTTATCCTATTTACTTGGGGAAATATTTCATTTGCCAAGGTGTAAGATAACAGAAGATTGAATTAACAAAAACAACGACTCATGCGCCCTCACGGGTCAGGAGGTCAGGTGGCAGTCGCCGTCAACGATGCCGACAATCAAGGTCAAACGATAGCTGCTCAGAGCGCCAGATAATCTTGGATCCTGATGACCCCAAATCCAGGTAGAGTTTGAAAATAACTGGGAATACGCTTTATGAAGAAGAGAATGTTAGGAAGTAAAATAAGTGTAAAATACAGGTATTAACGCGATCATGCTAATTTACCTTAAATAGCTTGACGTTTCGACTGGGTTGCACCAGCCGTGGTCACAAGCAGACTGAAGAAGCGGTGTCACTCCGATTGTGAGGTAGAATCGTCTGAATCTACCCTCATATTGTCTATCCACGCACCGTACACACAACACTGACAATGTCCCTATTCTGTAGGCCGTCCGTATTCCGAGCGTTACCCGACTGTGCAAAACAACGAGGTAGTGTGATATCAATGACTGGATTCCACGTCGTAGATAATTTGAAGCCCTCCTCGCTATTGAAATTTATGTGGTTTTTGATTTCAATTGCTTCACGCACCATTCTCGAATAATAGTGGCGGTCAGTGGAGAGGACTTGGGGACGGTGAAACTCAATCCAGTGATTAGTGCCTGATTGTAATATATGTTCTGCAATCGCTGATTTGTTGGTCTGTCGGTTCTTTACAGAGGCGATTGTTCCTTTATTCTTTCAGCTATGGTCCGCTTTGTTTGGCCTATGTAGGAACTACAGCAGCTGCAATTTATTTTATAAACGCCCGGCGTTTGGAAAGGCAGTACATCCTTCGGTGTGCCCACCGTTTTGTTTACTTTAGCCCCCGGCGTGTACACAGTTTGAATTGAATACTTTCGTAACACCGTTCCGATCTTATCTGTTACTCCTTTTACATAGTGCTAGTAGGCAGGTTGTCTCTTTACCTCTGGATGCCTAACACGCCTTGCCTGCCTCTGTTGTAATCGCTTCACTTTAAATCCCTTTCGACTAAGTACCTCCTGAACATGGTTAAGTTCACCCTCTAAATGTTCAGGGTCACCAAGATCTTAGCTCGGTTCTTTAAAGAAGTCATTACAGATTGTAAGTGACGAGGATGGTAATGCGTCGTAGCGTGTAGGTATCTGTCTGTATGTGTAGGCTTCCGGTAAATACAGTGTGTTAAAGACCCGTCAGTTCTCACGGCCAATCTGACATCCAAGAATGACAACGAACGATCCTTTTCCATCTCATAAGTGAACTTCATCTTAGGGTGTATGGAGTTAAGATGTTTTAAATACTGATCTACTTCCTGCTTGTTTCCAGAGACGACGCTGAAAATATCGTCGACATACCTTTTCCATAGCCTGATAATTTTTGGCCCATCTCTCAACGCCTTCTCTTCAAAATGTTCCATCCATAGATTAGCTAGTACCGGGGCTACTGGACTCCCCATCGCGACACCATCTACTTGGAGGTAGTGCTGACCTTGGAAAAGGAAATAGTCGCCTTCTAAGCAGTATTTTAGTAGATCAATATAATTCAACGCCATATCGCTGTCAATCAGCCTGTCTTTTACCACATCCAAACACTCCTCAATTGGAACGTTGGTAAACAATGACTCCACATCAAAGTTGACCATCATTTCTCCTGGTTCCAATGTAAATAATTATAAAATAACAAACCTGAAAGTATCGGGGCTGTGTGAGGTGACGCGGCCGTGGTTGGTCTTTAGTTGAAAGGTTTGTGATAGAACAAGCTGCCAAATCGATCATCGCATTGGACAGCCCCCTACTTCGCCTCGTTTCGCGACCCTGACGCTCATCCACGTTAGTACTTAGTTATGAACAAATTAATATATTTCGGAATAAAAAACTCATTCCATGTTATGAGTAAATCTACTTTCAAGTAGAACTTCATACCACGGCTTAATAAATAGAGGCATACTTTATGCTTACATTTCACCACTTGTATGTTGTCGTACGTAACAGATGGTGAATATACTGCCGTGTTAAAACGCTAGAAGAGACAACCCGCTATTAATACTTTTCAGGCCGTCGTTAAGGCCTTTAACTTGGATTAACTACTGTCATGTTACTGGCAACCCAACGGCTCAACTGAGGGCTAGTTATAGCGCAAGTTGTTTAACGCAATTACCGGTTACAGAACACGAGCGCTTCTTTTGATTATTTTAATATCCTTTAATGTTACGTTTCAATCCTTTTCTACTCCTTTATGAATGACGTCTTTAAAATCCCGACCTAATCGTGATTTTAAAAACCACAGTAATCTAACACTTAAAAAATTAAAACATATCCTTTAAGATCATGAAAACTTTGGGCGTTTTGGTTCCAAAATTCTTCCCATTATCTTCTGGAACAATGCCTCTTCTGGAGAATAGAAGAAGTCCTCTATAGACCTAAAAAGACTGAAAGAACTAAAAGGACTAAAATTAGACCTAAAAAGTACAACTTTACCTCGCAATATTAAGAAAGGAAATCCAAATGTTTTCATACATAATCCTAGAGGGCATCAGGTGAGCATACCTAAATGGCAACTAATAATGAAGTTTTCTGACGTGGACGGAATAAATTAATTAATAGTGTTACTTATAAATTAACCAGAAGTGTACGTGGTAGATCTTCCTCTCACAACTATTACACTGAATAAAATAATATTAATTTACAAACGAATCACGAACTATTTGCAATATTCTCATAAGCAGAAAGAAAATGGAATAGAAGAATTATATTTTATATACTACTCGGAGTCCAGCCGCGACCACGAGCGCTGCAACGCGCTCGAAACGTCGGTGAATGTAAGTACAAAATTGTTTCGCGTGAAGTCCCGAGTAGTATATAAAATATGAGTATAATCCGCGAAAGTTTAAAAATAACAATAGAAGAATTATATTGAGAGTCAACATAATCAAGTCCAAGTGTTAGTTTACAGAAATCATGTAAAACCAGAGCACGATAATAAGACATACCTACAAGTTCATATAATGGATAAATTTTAAACGCAATTATTTTGCTATATTTGTCATAAATTTTATTAAAGTGGAAAAATACAATTCTAGACGGGATTGAACCCGTGACCTTTGCCTAACCAGGGCAATGTTCTAGCCACCTGAACTACCCAAACCGTATCGAATCAAGTTGAAATTCTCCACCATATTTTAATCGTCATTTTAGGTTAGGCAAAGGTCACGGATTCAATCCCCGTCTCGAACCGAATTGTCTCTTTCCACTTAATTAAAATTTAAGTTTATATAATAATTTTAAGTTTAAGTTCATATATGTCCCATCATGCCATCATAATTGACCACTAGCGGCCCGCCCCGGCTTGGCGCGGGTGGCAAAAACGTTTCCGTGGAAATTGCTTTATTAGTTCCGTGGAAATGTTCCGGGGTAGGAAGTAGCCTATAGAACGAAGTTTCTGCGGAAAGCTAGTAATGTTTTAATTGATAGTATGCATAGATATAAAATTCAAAACTATAAATAAATTAAATATAAATTATATTTAAAATATAAATTATTCAAAACTATACCTAAAATGCGATACTTTTAGATGGATGGGTTAAAGGGCTACTATAGACAAGCTGCTCATCCCCTGAAACCCAACAAGCGTGACGTTACGTTATGGAATAGTGAATATAATGTACGCTCGTTTCAATCGCGATTATTTTACGGTTTCTTATACCTACCGTTGTATACTTCCGTAGATGTTCATCAAAACATCACTTAATTTTCTGATACTTCCAAAACACCTTATTTAGTTTTTACTAAGTTATTACAGACGAAAATACACATTGTTAAGTATAATATAAAATTACAAGTGAGAATTTAATAAAATCTAAAGGTGATCACACGAGAAGCACTCGTTTTCGAATAAAAAAGAAATTATCTAAATCGGTTCACCCAGATTAGTCATAGAGTATAAAAGAGGTAACCATACATTGAAATAATACAGGCGAATTCAATGCTTCCTCTTTTTTTTAAGGCGGTGCAAAATACTTTAAATAAAGAAGCTGGTTGATTAGCCGGATCCACACCGGACGATCCAAAGCGATCCGATCGCGCGCGGCATGGAGCGCGCTCCACGGAGCGTGAAGTGTAGACGTGCCGCGCGCGGCATGGAGCGCGCTCCACGGAGCGTGAAGTGTAGACGTGCCGCGCGCGGCATGGAGCGCGCTCCACGGAGCGTGAAGTGTAGACGTGCCGCGCGCGGCATGGAGCGCGCTCCACGGAGCGTGAAGTGTAGACGTGCCGCGCGCGGCATGGAGCGCGCTCCACGGAGCGTGAAGTGTAGACGTGCCGCGCGCGGCATGGAGCGCGCTCCACGGAGCGTGAAGTGTAGACGTGCCGCGCGCGGCATGGAGCGCGCTCCACGGAGCGTGAAGTGTAGACGTGCCGCGCGCGGCATGGAGCGCGCTCCACGGAGCGTGAAGTGTAGACGTGCCGCGCGCGGCATGGAGCGCGCTCCACGGAGCGTGAAGTGTAGACGTGCCGCGCGCGGCATGGAGCGCGCTCCACGGAGCGTGAAGTGTAGACGTGCCGCGCGCGGCATGGAGCGCGCTCCACGGAGCGTGAAGTGTAGACGTGCCGCGCGCGGCATGGAGCGCGCTCCACGGAGCGTGAAGTGTAGACGTGCCGCGCGCGGCATGGAGCGCGCTCCACGGAGCGTGAAGTGTAGACGTGCCGCGCGCGGCATGGAGCGCGCTCCACGGAGCGTGAAGTGTAGACGTGCCGCGCGCGGCATGGAGCGCGCTCCACGGAGCGTGAAGTGTAGACGTGCCGCGCGCGGCATGGAGCGCGCTCCACGGAGCGTGAAGTGTAGACGTGCCGCGCGCGGCATGGAGCGCGCTCCACGGAGCGTGAAGTGTAGACGTGCCGCGCGCGATCCAAGTGCGCGGCGGAGAGAGCGCGCTCCTCGCCGCGTGCGACCATTTGTTGTCGGTTTTTTGTTCACGCACATGGGGGCCTCAGTCGCTTGGCGCGTCTGGACGGTTGTGATTTTGAATCGCGTGATCCGCCGTTATGGATAATTCGCAATGTATCCGTTTAATTTCCCTATATAGGTAGAATAAATGTTTATGGGATCCTAATGATACCAATTACACAAATAGAGGTGTAAGAGAAGATGCCTGGCGGAAAATTAGTCGGCAGACTGCATCACGATAGTTTGTATCCTTCTTTCTAATTTTGTTCTCCAATAGTGAACACAATAAGTCAAATTGATTTGCAGTCATTCGTGCAAAGTGAGCTTCAGCTCCATCATCAATTAACTCTTTGTAAAGTCGAGTCCCATATTCCAATTCCAACCGGTTTTTAAAAATTGTTTTAACCCAACACTATCATTTCGTTTTCGTAATTTTTGCCGTAAATATACTAGTAAAATGTAGCTTGCTGCTGCTATGGCTACTCGTCGCCGTCGTTGCACGTGTGACTTCATAGCCAGACAAAATTCGACAGATTCAGTATGGATCGGCAGGAGCGCGTTGGAGCAGCCAGTCAGGATCGCAAAAGATTGCTGTTGGATCGACCTAGAACGATCCACGCTCCACACATCACGATTTTGGATCGCGGATCGCGGGATCGCCAATCCATTTTGGATCGTCTGGTGTGGATCCGGCTATTGAATCTTCAACGCCCGCCTGAAGACAGAAATTTGTTTGGACAGTAGTTTTCTTTTGTGACGTAGAAAGATTTCAGACTTACAATTCCTAAGAGAGCAAAACTAAGTGGCATATTATGTACGGGAGATAACAAAACGATATTTGTTCATTAACTTCAAATTTAGCATAAGTAGGTACATACCCTTCAATAAAAGTAAATGTAAATTATGTTTAGGGATTTTCTGAAATTTTACCATTAGGAGTGTAAAATTGGAGTAAAGTTTGGTATGAAAATATTTGTAAACTGAGTGCCACGGGACATGAGAGTAGTCGGGGGTCACAGCTAGTGTCTATAAGTAATATTAAACTTGTTGATTAGTAAGTTCATGTATATAATGATTACCTTGTGATATTAAACGTAAGTAAGTTTTATTACGTTGGGCAATAATTCTTATTCTTTTAAATGAAGCGCTTGCAATCCCGCTAACTCAGTGTTCTGTAAAGGATTAACTTTCTATCACTAGAAAGTATCTGGCACCTTCTCTATACCTGGTCTTGGGATGGGTGATTGATTTACACGAGCGTTTCCTTGCTTCGGAATGCACCTTAAGCCGTTGGTCCCGGTTGCCAGTGACATGGCAGTTGTTAAGTTGAAGGCTTTATGGGAGGATTGAAATATTTTAACAGAAGGGTACCACGTCCATTTTACACGCTGCCACTTGTTACGCGTGGCTGGGACTAAAATACTTACAGTGAAATATGGGCGCATACAATGCCTCTGCCATCCCCTCGGGAATAAAGACGTGACTGATTAGTAAGTATTTTTTCACTTCTCATGCTCTGAAAGTGCTTATTTGTGCAGGATATAGGCTGAACAAAATCGAATTAAGTACACAAGTGCCTTACGTATCTACTCATACATAAATGTATCTAAATTGAAAATGTACCACACAGCATCACAATAAGAAGTTCATGTTGTTGTCAGAGTCATCTTTTCATAATATGCCATCTTGTCTAATATATCCTCTTCACAAATTCAGAAAAATACCGTTACCCACGACTCCTGACAAACTTTGGCTCCCGCCCCCACGGCCTCGCCTATGCGTTCTGGTGTTTTCCCGTTTCTTTGGGGGTTGGCCCGAGGGTGATCCCACTTCTTGGCGTAATTATTTTCGGGTACTATATGTCGTATTGACAGAGATATTAAGCTGAGAGCTAGACATAGTAGTGCCTAAATGAAAAAAAAAAAATTAAAATATTTAAAATTTTACAAAACAATCATTGTAGAATAATATTTCGTAGATATATTGTACTTACTGCAAAAATCGTGAATCTGAAATAATATCGACCCTATACCTTATTAAAAAATTGTCCCAGATGCCACAAAATCCAAATCGAAAGATAGCACTCTTGATGTTACTTGTAAACTAATTTTATTTTTCGTGTGGAAATCCTAATGGATGCTCTTCTTGACTCCTACCGACTAAAACCACACAGCGCCCTTCTATCTGTCTATGGTCAGGTGTCCATTCAGGAGGCTTACCCGGGATACGAAGTGATTTTCCTCGCTGGATAATATTTATTGCCCTCATTGACACTTCGCCCCGCACAGAATTGCCGGGTTCCTTTGGCATGTAATTTTGATAAAGCGCCATCTCTCGCTTCACAGTTGTACAAAGAGAACTTTTGAAGGCACTAGGTACTTATACTATTAATATCAACGCTACCGATATATTTTGCTTTGAAGCTATTCGAATACGCAAACATTGTGAAACTTTACGGTATTGATGTTACAAAAAGGGCATAGATGGCGCCTCTACCAACTACTTATCCGAATTGTTCAGGAGTGTCGATAACAGCGCCATCTAGTACAAACCAATGTAATGCAGCTTGTAGTACTTGAATAAATAGATGGCGCTTTATACAACACTGCTTGTCTTACAGTTGGTAGTTTAAGATACAAACCATCTTGAAGCTGCATCGTAAGTTACACATTATTCGCTATCCGATACTAGATGGCGCTGGCGGTATGCGGTAATAATATTATTGACGAGTTCAGTACCTATAAACTGTACATATACTGAACTCTTCATTTTCGTTGTCTTGCCAAACTAATACTCTACATTATTATTATTACACAGTTATACACTAGAGGTAGTATTTGTATGACGTCGACATTGCACAAAGCTATTTACTATTAGCGATGCGGTGATGCTATTTTGTATTTTAAACAAAAAATTGAATGAGGAAGTTATCCAAATCAGCAAATTTGCTATGTGTCTACACTAATATTATAAAGAGGAAAACTTTGTTTGTAATGAATAGGCTCAAAAACTACTGAACCGATTTAAAGAATTCTTTCACCATTTGAAAGCTACATTATCCACGAGTGTCATAGGCTATATTTTATTTTGGAAAAAAATAGGGTTCCGTAAGATATGTGGGTTTTTCGGTCACAAGGTGTAAAAATTCAACCAGAAAAGTTACTTATTTTGCATACGCTGCCTAAACTATAAAAGATAGATCCATAATAGTAGTTTATGATACTGTTGCATAATAAGGGTTCTTATAACACTCGTGTGATACTATAACCAAGTTATGTACAGTGTCATACACTACTTTATCTACTCTCATACTATAATACGTAAAACAATATTGCAAATAAAATGATGAATATAACAACAAATTTATTTTTTAAATGTCAAATGTTGGCGCCAAGGCGCAAACATTGATTGCGCATGCGCGCTTGCGTCGCGGACTCGTTCATTGAAACCAATGATTGAAACCTTTTTTTTTCAAGTAGAGGTTCTACCTCCTTGGTTCAGCTGGAGGTTGTATAGGTGTGCATATTGTATAGGCCGCACGGCCTGGTCGAAATATGTAAATATTATCTACATTAACTGTACTTAGTGGTACTACTGGTACTACTGGGTACCGGGCCGTGCGGGCGTAGTAGGTACGCCTACTACGCCCGCACGGCCCGGTTGAATTAAATTAATTTCTTTGCGCTTTATATTGAATTTGCGATAACTCGTAAGATATTCATTTAATTTGCAAGGTGTTAAGGGACAAAGTAATCTTCATGAAATGCTGAAGCCAACTAACATAGTAAAAATGATAAGGATTGATAGCATATTTGTGTAAATAGCCTTCAAATTATCGCTTTATAATTGCTGTTTTTTTGATATAGTATGTTATTCTTAAGAGATAGACATATGTCATCGCGGACTTTTTTGTAGACCTTTATTAGATACACAATTGCACCATACATTATTTTGTTATATCTCAAAGGGTTTAGGCAGCGTTTTCGTTGAAAACTCCCAGACGGCTTATTTTTCCGACATCCCCAACAAATATCGTAATATTTTTTTTTTTTTATTTTAATATATCCAAAAATTAACAAATTATACATAAAAACCTTCTATGAGAATCACCCTAACTATTAAAAAAAACCTTATCGTAATCCGTTGCGTAGTTTTAAAGATCTAGGCATACATAGGGACAGACAGCGAAAAGCGACTTTGTTTTATAATATGTAGTGAAGTATCTGTGGTATTGTAAAATAAACTCTGCCGTGAGCCAAGTGGTGATAGCGTAGGGTAACTTCGCCTGTTCGCGTCCACGTAGTGGAGTTCGTAGGTTTGAGCAAGAAAATAAAAATGTTAGAATAGTAATTTCGAATGAAAAATGGATTTCACTTATTCTGTATACAGTCTTGTTAAATTTATTATACTCTTTGGACATACCATTTGATATATCAATAAATATATAGACTAATAGCTAAAACATGATTTTCCCATCCCATTTTGCGTCCATAAAATCCAGATTGCGACCGACAGATAAATATAAGAGAAACTATCTTAATCTTTAAAAAAATCTTTTTTGTTGACAGAGACTAAGCGCAAGGGCGACGATGTCTTACAGCTTCCGGGTGGAGTAGAACAGATCCACAAGAGCACAGTAAATCTGTGCTCTTGGGGATCTGGAGAAGGCACTTTTTGTGAGTGACTAAAATGTGGAAGCAATCTTGTCTTAGGTCTCAGCTATAGGTACAGTTTGCGTCCAAGTATGATTTTCGACATCTGTGTCTATTTTTATAGTCGTTATAGTGGACGCAAAGAGGCTATTACAATGTGTATGTTAATAATGACGGAATCAATATAAAACTTATAATGTTTATCATGATTTGTCGTATAATAAAAACCATCCAAGTTAGAATTAGATACACCAGATGGTGTCCATTGCGGACGCAATGTGGCTAATGTATAAATTTGGTGGTGCTGTTCGCGTCCAGCGTTATTTTAACTGTTAATCAAATAAAATTTGAGCACAAACATCATTACTTTATTATATGGTTCATGATTAAGGTTTAGAAACAATTATATCCTGAATTTGAAATAAAGCCATTAAAACCTTCCCGTGAAACGCGCTGCTGTTCACTAATTTTTTTGCTAAATATCATATGATCGCAAGTATTTGTATCATACAAGATTTTAGTATATTTTTTACGTAATTGTGGTAACGCGCACAAAGCTTTTATTTATATGCATTTACCTACCACATATCTAAGATTTGTTAGAAATACCGTTCATTTTTGTTAGTGACTCGGTATGGTTATTTTTCACTATTTTTGAGGAGTGCTCCATCTTTTAGACGCGACCTGGGCGGTGGACGCAATCAGGCGACATTACCCTACTTAGGGAAGCGAATTTCAAGAGGGACTTCGGAACTAGCAGAGACTAAGGGTAGCAAATCTCGGTTTTCACTGAAATAAAATCACAGGTCGCAATTCTTCATCTCTTCTCTAACTAAGTGTAAAGCATTAGATAATGTACGGCTACACAATTGCTGGTGAGGTTGAATATAATCCTAACCTTATTGGTGGGGGCCCTTACACTCCTCCGTCCACTTCCGTGACGTTTGAACACCTATTTTTAAACCGCTCATTTATTACATGAGATAGATAGAGATTTCCTATAGTAAACGAGTATGTTTAGCGTGGATGGAAGATGTGATTTGGATGTCGAACGGCGAGTAGCTGCCGTAAAAAAGTTAACGGTGCTTTGTCCCAATTGGTAAATCGACAAAGCATCGTAAAAGAAGCACGACTCGCGATTCATAATGCAGTGCTAGTGCCAACGTTGCTTTTTGGTAGCGAAACCTGGGTATGTCAAAAGATGCATGAAAGTAAGTTAAATGTTGTGGTGATGCGATCACTTCGAAAATTGTGCGACGAACCCTGGTCGACCGAATACGTAACGAAGTGATACACAATATGGCAGGTTTGAATGAAAGTGTCAGCGTTAAACTGGAAAAGAACGCGCTCCGTTGGTTTGGACACGTCCAACAAATCAATGAGGAACGATTGACGAATAATATTATATTGTGTGAAAGTAGAATGTAGATGGAGTCAGGGTAGGCTGAGACTTACATATGAAGGCCACGTGAGTAGATTGCTCAAAAACGGAAAAGGCAAAAGTACTCGGATACCCAGACGTGCGTGTATGAAGCGATTGATGAATCTTGAAGAAGCAAAAGAAGTATGCATGGATCGCGGGATGCTGTCCTCTCTGTCTACCCCATCAGGGATACAGCGCGAAGATAGTAAAGTTTCAAAATTTCCTATTTGACCTACTGTTATTTCTGCATTAAATATGCGGCTCGTCCTGGTTTTTGGGACGTGGTGGCTAGGTGGGACAGAATTGCACACTATGAAACCTGGTCGTAGGTATAATATACCTCTGCCACCCTTCGGGGATAAAGTGTCATTAATAAACAAACAAGCATAAAAAGTTAGTAGAAGGCTTAAGAACAATAATAGTTCTGAACGCATTAACGATCCGGTTATTTTAGTTACCTATTAGCAGTAGCTAATAGGCATAGGAACTATAAATGATCTTATAAATGCTACTTATCTTTAGCTATTAGGTAGTGCTGAACTAAACCCCATTCTAAACGTTAGTACTATAAATTTATGGTGTGCCATACCAACTATCAGTTTACTATGTACGTAGTGCGTAGTAGATATTCGTAGACACATATGGAGTACGTTCCAGTGTGTAGAGCCGGGGACAATGAAAGAAAAGTGCATGAGCTGGCACGCATTCCACACAATCCTGAAGCGCACCAGTGACGTATTAAACCAATAAGGTTCACACCCACTTACGCATGACGGCATGAAGTGAGCTGGAGGCGAGTGCTTGCATTTGGAACCCCTATGCCGGATATAATTAAGAAAAGGTACAAGAATCATTTCCCAAATATTATTACTATTATCCTTTCATGTATCCCACTAACTACCTATTAACATGCATACATATTGTCACGCCTTTATCCCCGAAGGGGTAGG
This sequence comes from Thumatha senex, assembly GCA_948477245.1. Lineage (NCBI taxonomy): Eukaryota > Metazoa > Arthropoda > Insecta > Lepidoptera > Erebidae > Thumatha > Thumatha senex. The sequence continues at coordinate 633,008 of OX419725.1, forward strand.
CCGAGGCATACCATACGCCCACGCTTCACCGTATGCATTTATGTCCCACATAACAGGTGGAAAGCCCATTGTCGTATTGAAAATGGATAGGCGCAGGTTGTAGCTACCTGCTGTTGAAATTTTTCAAGGCGCCTATATGGCCTTCAACTGGGCTTCACGACTGCCATGTTACTGTCAACCGGATCAACGGCTTAACGTGCCTTCCGAAGCACGGAAATGCTCGCAAATGTAAATGCCACAAAGTGGTCACCCATCCGAAGACCAGCCATAGTGATAGTTGCGTAACTCAGTGATCTTTTACAGAACACTGAGTCCGCGGGGCCACGATCGAGCGTTTCTACCTATTAAGGATGCTAGAATTAACTCTATAGAAGTGACAAGAGGCTTGAATTAGTGGAAGCTTGCAAGTCATTGCGCTGTTAATATTAACTGTCTTGAATTGCAAGACAGAGCCCGAACCGTCGCCATGAGTTGCTTGCTCAGCCTCTCTGCTGAACTGTTGCAAGAGCAGTCTCCAGGCTGTCGAACCTTAAGGATGCTCAATACCCGCTTATTATGAAATCCTGAATGTGATGTGTTTTCTGATAAATGAAACGATTCGGTGCATGTGAGCATGGCATGTCTAGTCTAGGTTAATTATTGTAAATGTTTTACCGTTTTTTTGAAAAGAATCGAACTGACTCTATACTGGGAATCCATCGTAAAATGTACTTAGAAAGACCAACATGAACTGGACCTACAAATTCCCAGATGAAGCTCTAGTTCGTAATTATATTTTTAGACTATGGTGCTGTTTAGGATTAGTAGATCAAACGGCAGAAGCATTCAACATACATAGTTGAATAAAATTAGGTTACCTTAAGTGTTTTTCCTGTTGGTTACGAAGCCTACCTCAATTTGGAATTGAATAAATGTTCAGTAAATTGTTGTGAGCGGCTGTCGTCAGACCTTCCCACCCCGTCAGCGCGCCTGCAGTTATTGCTAGCCAGCATGTGCACCGCTGAGTTATCTTACAAAGAATAAAGTGTAAAAAAAGTAGGGAAGTAATCAAAATTGAACTCGAGTTTCTTCATTAGCACAATGCTTGTGGAATCTGATTTTGACCTGAGATTTATTATTCATTTTTATCCCAAAAGATTCATCATTATCCCAATTGGATAAGTAGTTCCAAAACTGACGCGTTGCAAGCCTTACCTATGTGCGGCTTGAAAATTTTAACAACAAGTGCCCATCTACGACCTGCCGCTTTCTGTTTCAATACGGCAATTAAGCTCATCGCTTACTTCATAGGACCGAACACAACTGGTGACATTATGATGGCGTGTGATGTGTATCTGCCTATCCCGTGGACGAAGGGCGCGTGACTATACATATATGAATAGAGATATATATGTATGTACTTGTAATTAAGTGTACTAAAAATTAATATTATCTTTTCTTTTCTAGGTAAGTTCAGCACTCTATCTCTGCTCACTTCTAAGCAAGCGGTAACTGTAAGTTAGTTGTAAGTAACACCACAGTACATAATATGAGCTAAACCAGTAAGTAAAGTAGGCTTAAATCTATATTACGTACCTATTTTCCACTAAAGCGTTAGGGTATTCTGTGTAAATAACACACCTACAAGTACTTAACTAACTTTTTTCAACCGAAAGTTATTGTTTACATGTATAATGAACTAGCTGAACCCCGCGGGCTTCGCCCGTGACGTATTTTTAATCCCCGTCGAGACCCTTTATTCCCGTCGCTTATTGCTATTACAAAAATATATGAAAATTTGCCCGATTAGTTGACATTTATAACGACTGCTCCGATCTTCTAGGTAGTAATGTAATGTTATATAGACTATAGCCTTTCTCAATAAATGGACTATCTAACACAAAAATAATTATTCAATCGAACGAGTAGTACCTGAGATAAGCGCGTTCAACAAAACAAACGAACTCTTCAGCTTTATATATTAGTATAGCGCATAGGTTATGATCTAACGCAGAGGAATGGTATATTAATAGTTATATTCTTAGATTTGGGCTAAGATTGTCACTCTTCACTACATATTATAAAACAAAGTCGCTTTTTGCTATCTTTCCCTATGTATGCTAAACTAAGGAACGAATTACGATTCGGTTTTTTTATTAGTTAGAGTGATTCTTAGGAAAGGTTTTTATGTATAAATTGTCAAGTTATTGTATATATTAACTAAATTATAACGATATTTGTTGTGGATATCGGAAAAAACAAGCCGTCTTGGAGCTTTTAACAAAAACACTGCCTAAACCGTTTGAGATATAACAAAATAATGTATGATGCAATTTTGTATCTAATGTAGGTCTACAAAAAAGTCTGCAACGATATATGTCTATGTCTTAAGAATAACATACTATATCCATATTATTGCTTAAAAAAACAGCAATTTTAAGCGGTAATTTGAAGGCTATTTACAAAAAAATGCTATTAATTCTTTTCATCTTTACTACGTTAGTTGACTACAGAATTTCATGAAGATTATTTTGTCCCTTTACACCTTGCAAATCACATTAAAATGTTACAAGCTATAGCAAATTCAAAATAATGTGCAACGAAATTAATTTCGTTTAACCATCGACCGGGCCGTGCGGGCGTACTGGAGAGCGAAGAAGTCATCAACGACTTTGGAAAATGTTCTTAAATCTTTATACATTATTGTGAAATGAATAAACGACGTGATTAAATAGGTGCCACGGGGTTCGTAGTATGTCACGGGTGAAGCCTTGCGGTTCAGCTAGTAATATATATATTTTTTTTATAATATAAAAATACCTACTCAATAAATATAACATGAATACTGCGACAACCCTAACCAATCGACTGTCACAGCACTGCGAAATGCTGTGTGATTAAGCCGTTTGTATCAACCTTCCTTACTGCTCATATATGTACTGTGGTAACACTCACTCACAAATATAGCAAATAGCTAAAAAAGGTACGATATTTATTAGCTATACAAAACATTTAGTCCTAACCGAATATACTACTATCGCAGCTAATTAAGACTACGCAGCACAAAATTTTAACTATAAAACAATTCTGAAACTAAAGTCCTACTACAGAAATGTCACGCTGCAAAAAGTATGAAAACAAACCAACGAGGTACGAGAAAACGTCGTACATTGCATTGAAATTTCTAAACGACTTATGTTATTAAAACATTTTATTTATGAAACTGTTTTAATTCGAATCGAAAACGATTTCTAGGTGTGGATCTAGAATCCGTTTTTTACGCATAATGCATCTGGAAGGGTTTCGTTGCTATCCCGTCACACGAAGAGTTATCCTTGGCTACTTTGTTCTTCATTATAACAGGCATTGTGGATACAATTGCGACTTTACGCTTACATGACATATACATTTGGACGAAATAAGATAGAAAGCTTTGTCGCAGATACGCTATAGCGGTTATATATAGATATACTATAATGATTGATTCGACGTGCAGGCTCATGTCCACGCGGTAACATTGCGATAAGCCGAGGCCATTCTCCGTCACGCATCAATCAGAGCTTATCTCCTAATACAGTGCATAGACGACATGAATCACAGTGTTAGTTTTTCAATGATATACTTCTTGGTTAGGAGTTATCATTAAATAAATTTTAAGTAGCCAATTATGAAAGCTAATTAACATTCCATTTCTGTATTTCATGACAAAGAGAAAATAATAATAATAGTAGAATGTTGTTTTACTGAGAAATTAATGAATGTAAAACTACGGATGGCTGCTAAAAGGTTAGTATACCTTTTTATTCCTCGACGTTTCGACAGGGTTGCACCTGTCGTGGTCCCGAGGCAACTGATGCACGTAGGCTGGAGCGACCGCTATGCACCGAGAGTTTTTAATGTACCCTCGGAATTGTTATTTTTTGGAAACACACGACACACAACACTGACCGTATCCGCGGACGCGTTCACTGATCTATTGCGGGACTTTAAGGTATTAATTATCGGATTCCAAGATGTTGAAAGCTTATATCCGTCTTCCCGGTTGAAAGGTTTGTGCTTTTTTATTTCAATTGCTTCCCGAACTATCCTTGGGTAGTAATGTCTGTCAGTTGACACTATGACAGGACTTTTGGCGTATGTAGCTCAATCCAATGATTGGGTCCCTCATTCAGTATAAGTGCTCGGCAATCGCGGATTTATTTGTTTGCAGGTTTTTAACTGCAGCTATGTGCTCCCTGACCCTTTCGGCAATGGTTCTTTTTGTTTGGCCGATGTATGAGCTTCCACAGCTACAGTCAATTTTATAAACCCCTGGTGTCTGAAATGGAACTACATCCTTAGGAGTCCGTATCACGTTTGCTACTTTGGTGGCTGGAACATATATGGCTGAGCGAGTATAACAATCTGCTACAGGTTTCAGAAGACTGATATATTAGGTACACATTAGAAGTACCCGCGTGGCGTGTGGCATATAACCATGATGTTTAATGGTTAGGTTAGATTTAAACAAAAATCATGTTAACCAATTGCTTATTTAGACGTTTCAGGTAGACAAACAAATTGGCACTTTCTTACTTATAATACGTGTACAGAATTCTCAATTTGAGTAAATTCCAATATCTTCACTTCAACTTATTGAGGGTGTCGTCAGAGAGATTACGTAATATATGTATATATTGGCACCGAAAATCTAGGCCAAGGTACATTGGGTACATTGCACTGAATATTGGAGTATAAAATATACCGATTTATTTTGAAGTGCGCCAATACAGGACCGCTAGCTACTGATTGCCAAATACGAGTAAATATTAGGCAACATATTTTTGCCAGAGATTAACACATACCTACGGCCTTTTCACCAAACAATATACTGAAATCTCCAAGGTTCGTGGCCACCAATCATTTGTTCGTGGTACTCATTATAACCGCTTTGAAGCGCTCATGGCCCCGCTGACTCAGTGTTCTGTAAACGATCACTGCGTTAAGCAACTTTCGCTATAGGTGGTCCTTGAATGGGTGACCACTTTGTGGCATTTACATTTGCGAGCGTTTCCGTGCTTCGGAAGGCACGTTAAGCCGTTGGTTCCAGTTACCAGTAACATGGCAGTCCTTAAGCCCAGTTGAAGGTCTTATGGGAGGCTTGAAAATTTTCAACAGCAGGTCGCCACAACCTGCGCATGTCCATTTCAACACGGCAATGAGCTCACCACCTGTTACGTGGGACAAATGTGCATACGCTGAAATGTGGACGTATAGTATGCCTCTGACTACCCCTTTTAGGGATAAAGGCATATGTCTATGTATTTTTATTAATCAATGTATGTTAATCAACGTAAGAATTTACCAAAAACCAGAAATGACTATTGTCTAATAATTAATATAAAAAATAAACATACAAATATAAAAAAGATAATTCTAAATTCATGTTGTATCTCTGACGGGTACTTAGAGCCAGAGGGCACAGATCTCCAGGTTTCAGGATTGCATACTTCTTTGATTCCTGCAGATTCATTAACAGTTTCATACATGCACGTCTGTGTACCTACGCCAGAACCTCTCCCATCAAACAGCAGGTTCACCACCTTCCTTCCCTGAAGGATTATAACACTCCTTAAAGAGGTATTTTTTTAAATATTCTATAGGACATTCTCGCACAAAGCCGTATAGCCAAATAAGCTTGTGCTATGAGATCTAGACAATTGATAAACATAAAAATGTTTGAATTTTACATTTTTTGCCATACATATTACTGGAATCTGTAATATACTATAGGTTTACTCTTTATACTGTGCTATTACCATAATGCTGCCCTTCCAGGTCACCCGCTTTGTAACTAGACGTTATGATATTTTTCCAACATAGTCTTCTGATTTTTTGACATCTTATCTTTTCCTGGGATTTCACCGAAATCGAGCTCTATGTAACTTTTCTGTAATGAAATGAAGTGAAAAATCTTTATTCATGTAGGTCACAAAGTAACACTTATGAACGTCAAGATTATTGCTTCTACATTTACATTTACTGCCAGATTCGCACAGCAATAGGTAGAGCCTGAGGAAGAACCTGGCAATAAAACTCATGGCCACTCTTTTCTAACCGCCACCAATTATACAATAATGAATAAATACAAAAAAGTAACAAAATCAATGTTGTGTTCATAGTTCCCTTGTATTTCTGGTCTTGGTCATTGCTGTAGATCCTGGTTTACAGGAGTCACAGTAATGGATATATGCGGGTAAATCCGAATATCGTCTGAAAATCCGTGGTATTAGTCCGAATTTAAAGAAAATAAAAAAGACACGCATAATGCTCCTAAATAAACTTATCTCTTTTAACGCTGTATAAGAGGTAAATATACCTATACCTATAATATCTAAATATTATACAAGAATTCACTCAAACTCCGAAAGAAATATTTGCTGATCACACTGACCCGGGAATCAAACCTGAAACCTCAGCACCACAGACGCATATACGTATTACTACGTCATCGAAGCGGTCATTGAGGTTAGCTACGAAGTTGTATGACTCGGTCATGGACGCAGGAGACATAAACGTACACACACCTAACCCTAACTCTATTACTATACTACATGACAAAACATTTTGGCAGATGGTCGTTTATGCGCCGGTACTTTACGAAAATAACCTCCTAAACTTTACAAACAATATAATGAAATATATAGAATCAACAACTTTAAAAAATAAAGTTATAGTTATACAGACCAGCCTCCGTATCACGGATGTTATATTTGGTTAGTTTCAAAAGCTCATCCGTTTCCTTGATGTCCAGTTGTTTTCTTATTCTTCCTAATTGCACAAACAATTTGCGTCGTTCTTTATTCATTTTAATATTGTAAGGAGTAATGCAAATGCAGATTAGAATAATACCTCGAAATTGCTGAAGTTATAAACAAAAACTTTTCTTAACCTAAAACGTACGAGTTGATGATTTTCTATGGAACTAGACATCTGCCAAGAAAATAATACCTTCTTGGTAGCCAATTTTCAGCAATAGTACAATGTTTTTTAAGCACTTTTATTTGAAAATTGACACAGGCCAACTTTTTATTTGTATGAGCAATATATTATTTTACATTTGAATTCAATAACGGCACTACTTAACAAAGTTATGACCTTACCTTGTTTAAATTCTTCGTGCCCATTAGTTCACTGACTTTTAATTATTAATTAAGTATTATATTATCCAAACAAATTAAACTTTGATCGTTATTTATTAGCTTAATAATACATCACTTTTCATAAAATGGCGGTAACATTTAAAAATGGAACGACAGCCATAGGTCAAACGGTCATAGTTATAAATTTTTGATTTTGGGATATGCATGTTTTTAAACATTTTCATAGATACGTTCTCATCGAACGCAATGAGTGCAGTTTATTTTTTAAATATTTATTCAGCATATTTCATCCCTATATTTTCGGCTAATGTGCATTTAGGGCCGATTGTCACCGAATTCATGTTTTACATTAGGAAGGTACGAGTATTCAAAACGACTAGGTACTCAGATTGAGCTTTCACTTAGCTACACTCTATAAAATAACATTATGGTACGGTCAACCCACGGTCATAAAGCGTTTCAGTTTTCGTGTAATCAGCGTGTTGTAGTAATACAGGGTTGAGGGATTAGTGACTCACTCGAGATTTGGATCACTCATCATCAGGTCCGTCACTTTAGAAAATTAATACAAATCACTAGATTTCTAATACCAGTTCTAGTTACCTGACTCCGATAGACCTTTCTCCTTTTTTTTGAAAAATTCTATAGAAATCAGATTTGACGGACTTTGAGTTTTTTCAATAATTAACTAATTTATATAATTATTGATGAGAAAATGCTTTATAGCTCTTATAATTCGTAAGGTTGGATAGGCAAATAATTATTCATAATTCATGTAGGGTTAAGTAAATTTGTCTTTTTCACATCGGCACTGATTGGAAGGTAAGTATAAACCTAGGTACCTACCTGCACTTAAGTAGGAATCTGGTAAAGCCTCGAACCTTTTAAAATCTAATGCATTTACTTTTTTATTAAATTTCTATATTTTGTGTTTAGAGACATGACTACTAATTTTCAGTTTTATATGAACTCTGATTTACTACTCGTAGATACATTGCGCGTCGAAACGAATGGGTAAAGCCGTTGTGTTATACTCGTATACCTACGGGGGTTCTGTGGGGAGCCTAAACTTCACAGGGGTGGAGCTGCGTGCGTCTGCTAGTTATCTAATAATAAGTATCTCTTCTATTCTGCACAGTTCACGGTCTTGATCCCTCTGTCCCATTATTGGGCACGGTGTATCTAGCCCCCAACCGCTATCTTGATCAAGATGACGCCACACTGATATGATAAGACAGCGCCAATTGAACGTCAACAGGCTGTAACGTCTTTTAAAGATTTTAATACTATTTGTAAGTATTTATAAACATAATAGCAGACCCACGCAACTGCGTTAGCGCCACAAAAGAGAAACAGACAATTATCTTTTGTTTTTTTTTTCAATAAATATTATCCTACGTTACTTCTAATACCTCCAAGAATATGTATAAATTAGTAGGGATAAAGGGCTGAAAATCGTACAATATCCTAAGGATATTGTGTAAATAATCCAATCATTTTTAACCCAATAACTTTACGCAATCATACGGGTAGGTTATTTCCTGAGGTCCACGTCTTTTGTTCGTCTTTTCTCATTGGGTTTATAAAAACTAATACAAATATGTTGTGTATTTCCAGTATAAAAAGTAGCTTGTAGCACTCTAGCAATAAAATACGTTAGAATAAATGAAATATTTTTTAAAAACCGGTTACGTAGATCCAGGTTTAAATTCTACAACATCACAAATTCCTGTTTATTTCTATTTAATTAATATAGAAAAAGCAGAAACGAAAGTAAAACCTAACCCACTAAGAAAATAGACACAGGATTGCTAGAGGTGATAAGTACCGCCTCACAACGTATCACTATGCCTATTGTATAAAGGATTGTACACATTAATACGTTACGTCATCGTAACGTGATTTCGAAATCTACGCTACGACGTTGTGACGTAGATTTCAATGTCAAGCAATGTAATAGTTTTCTTTACGCTGACGCATCGTGCCAGAAATTCATATTGCACTCCTGCAACAACAAACATTTGATAACAATATTCAAAGATGACGAACTAAATTGAAGTTGATCACTTAATAATTCTAAAGGCCTATCCGCACACAACAATGGCAGCACAGTGCCGACACGCACTGGCACTGTTGTGTGATGTGACGTTGCACGTCACTGTCACTGACGAGTACAGATAGCGTCGTACAAAATGTATGCAACAATATAATTTTTCACTGACACTGATGTATACGTTACTGATCGGCACGTGTCGGCACTGTTGTGTGCGGATATACCTTAATACGGTCCATTTTACGAAATTAACTGTAGGTAACACAACCCACTCGGTGCCCTTCCAATTGTCAGGTGGTAAGCCCTTCGGGAGGATAACCCCAGGGCTCCCGGCAGAACGTCGTGGTCGTGACATAAAGTGTGGCATGATACGTCGTCATGAAGTGAATTTTACGTTGCTTGACGGGGAAACGTACGTCACGACGTCATAAAGTAGATTTCCAGATCACGTTACGTCCTCGTACAGTGGCACGGCACGTCACATCATCGTATCGTGTTTATGTTCACGAGCCCTAACGTGGAGCGATTCGTGGGAGCCATCAGCAAAGTGTACGGACATACTTAGATACATACAAAATATCATAACGCATGTCTCTTATCGGCATAGGCAGAGACTATGACTTTCCACTTGCTACGGTCTTGACGTATTGATGTTTTCACACACACTCATTGGTTAAGGGTACTCTTGACCTAAACTCTGTTTCCAAAGATTTTCGATTTTATTGACGACGTACGACTTAACAGTTTGCCCATTCACTCTAAAATCTAACTATCTTCACGCCGTATCCCTGACAAGGTAGCCAGAGAGGACAAATCGCAAAGTTTCGCGATCCATGCATACTTCTTTCGCTTCTTGCAGATTCATACATGCACCTCTTTGTATCCGAGAGTATTTTGACTTATCCGTTTTTGAGCAATCTGCTCACGTGGTCTTCATATGTAAGTTTCGGCCTACCCTGACTCCTTCTACCCTCTACTTTCGCACGATGTATATTCTTCGTCAATCGTTCCGCACTTATTCGTTAGATGTGTCCAAGCCAACGGAGCACGCCCTTTTCCAGCTTAACGCTGACACTTTTATTCAAACTTGCCATATTGCGTATCACTTAATAAATAAATAAATAAATATCCATCACGCCTTATCCCTGAAGAAGTGGCAGAGGCATATTATATGCCCACTTTTCACCTAGTGGATTCCTGTCCCACGTAATAGGTGGTGAGCCCATTGCCGTGTTGAAATAGACAGACGCAGGTTGTGGCTACCTGCTGTTGAATGTTTTTAAGCCGCCCAATAGGCCTTCAACCAGGCTTAACGACTGCCATTTTACTGGCAACCGGGACCAACGGCTTAACGTGCCTTCCGAAGCACGGAAACTCTCGCAAATGTGAATGCCACAAAGTGGTCACCCATCCGACGACCAGCCACAGTGAAAGTTGCGTACCTCAGTGATCGTTTATCGAACACTGAGACCGCGGGGCCACGAGCGCTTCCGTATCACTTCGTTACGTATTTGGTCCGCCATAGTTACGCCGCACAATTTTCGAAGTGATCGCATCCCCACAGAATTCAATTTACTTTCATCCATCTACTGATATAGCCACGTTTCACTACCGTAAAGCAACGTTGGCACTAGCACTGCGTTATGAATCGCGAGTCATGCTTCTTTTACGCTGCTTTGTCGCTTTAATAATTGGGACAAAGCACCGTTAACTTTGTTTCCGGCAGCTACTTGCTGTTCTACATCCGAAACTCATCTTCCGTCTGCGCTAAACATACTCCCAAAATACCTACATAATCTCATTCAATTGCTATAGACGTACCTGGTTTACTGAAATCTGGCATTTAGTTCTTATGTCATCTCTTTCAAATACTAGAATATTAGTTTTACTTGGATTCAAGCAAAGACCCTTACTTTCACACTCCTCTTCCATATGAGTGCTTCTGATGAGGCCATGAGCCGATAAACAAATAGTTTACTGTTAAGTCACCCCAATTTACACCCATATCACAATCTTTTAACTTCTGCAGGCAACTGTTCAGAGTGTATCTGAATAGTTGCCTGCAGAAGTAAATGAATATGAACAACTAGACGGACATTACACAACCCTGCTGATCAAGCTGATCGCCCTGTAGCTGGAACACCTTTGGCGAGAGCCTTTCCTTTTGTGAATATTTAGCTATTCGCTAGTCATCTGGGACCTCCCCGTCCGCCAACATAAGTTGCATAACAGACATAGAGTGTCCCAGAAGCGCGACCCACCGTTCTTGATCATCTCAGCAGTAACTCTGTCTTTTCCCGCACTTTACCACATTTCATACTTCTTCGAATCGAAATTCGAAATCGCAATGTCATCGTCATACAATCAAAGTGGCAGCTCGTGTCCATCTCTAATGCTAAGTAAAGACGGAGCTTAGGTGGACCTCGATGAAAACTGAGAAGAGTTCCGGTTGTCAACCGCTGACTTTGGAGGGCACGTGGATTTAATTCCCACAAAATCGATTCATTACATAAAAGCTGCTTAAAAGTCATTTACAAATTTGGGAACATTGTGTTGCAAACACAGTAAACTAATACTTTTAAGGACTACATGTATAGCTCGTTACGAAACTAATAAATAGCTATTAGTCGGTGCGTCATTAGTCGCTAGTCGCAGACGATTATCGACGGAAGGTGGAGCGACCAATGTTATCGTCACTTCCTCCGCTCTTCCGTTTAAAGCACGCTTGTGTTATACAAGCGCTCTATATTAGCTACTTACATTGTGTTGTCGATGACGTTGTAAGTAACAGAGTCGTTTGTCAAATTTACCCCAAGTTATTAATCGAGTTTATAATTCCGATTGAATGACTGCTGGATGTAACTCTCTTGTCGTTTTCTCTATAACATACAGTTCTCTTCCTTTCTTTCCGGCCTTTCGCGTACAACCATTGCAAGATTGTAGGGGTATGGTAGCCCCAATGTAATGAACTCATCTGTACCTCTTAGATCTAACGACCGAGATAGGTAGGTAGACTTTGTGTTTAGGTTTCAGGAGACGAAGAGAAAAGTTTAATGTCTACATAATCTGGAGTATCTTGGCATATATTTTTTTGTACTGTTATATGTCTACGCCCATTGACGTATTACCCTCTTTGCTTACGTCAGAACATCTTTCTATGTAAAGCAGGCTGGTAAGAATGGCAAGGGCTTCGGGAAATTTTTAACAACACTTACCTTTATAGATCTAAAAGGGAACTGAATTATTATTTTTTTATTTATAATTATTTAATGGCCTGGTTTCTAAGACCTTTTAGCCAAATCTTATTTTTTATATCATATTTCTTCAATCTTATCTTCTAATTTAACTTCTAATTCTAATTTAACTAATTTAATTGCTCGTGGCCCCGCGGTCTCAGTGTTCTGTAAACGATCACTGAGTTACGCAACTTTCACTATGGCTGGTCCTAGGATGGGTGACCACTTTGTGGCATTTACATTTGCGAGCGTTTCCGTGCTTCGGAAGGCACGTTAAGCCGTTGGTCCCGGTTGCCAGTAAAATGGCAGTCGTTAAGCCTGGTTGAATGCCTTATGGGCGGCATGAAAAATTTCAACAGCAGGTAGCCACAACCTGCGTCTGTCTATTTCAACATGGCAATGGGCTCACCACCTATTACGTGGGACAGGTAAATCCACACGGTGAAAAGTGGGCATATAATATGCCTCTGCCACCCCTTCGGGGATAAGGCGTGATGGATATTTATTTTATCTTCTAATTAGTCCTGTGCAGTCGATGTCGTGTCCTCATTGTCCGTCCTGGTCCTTGCCCTCAGTATAATGGTGATTCTTATACTAAGGTTGTCAGTGGACGTTTCACAGCAAGAGAGAAAATAGCATTTCACTGCATATATATCATTGTCTTTCACTATAGCACGTTAACACAACTTTTATGTCCAAGAAACCACCACTCCCGCACATAAAACAAGATAAATGCACTAGTTTTAGAAAATAATATAAAGCAAGCGTCCGCACTTGTCACTCTTCCCGCCAAATGTCCCGGGAACTGAATTATGTCTGTCATAGATGCAGGAAATATAAACCTACTGTGGGTCAATACCATCTGTACAGGGTAACCTTTCCCTTCCTCTAATTCTATTACTACACAACAGGACTTACTTTATTGTCTCCTGGTGCTGGCCTCCTATGATGTGGTACAATCAGCCTCAGCAGTAGATTTACACAGCCCAATGGTACAAAATATATTTGTGAACATAAACATGCATTTTGGTCTTATTATATCAAATACTTTAAAAAAAGAAATATTTACTGAATTTTATAATTATTGGAAACTATTTTAAAAAACAATTAGTATGATAATTTCTTCTAAATTTATTTATATGTATTGTTTAGATTTGTAGATAACGTTCTGTTATGCTAAGTAAAGTTAGTTACTAAAATATAGATACATAAGTCAGCGCATGGTATATACTGACTGAATGTTTTAAATTAGGTATTGTGTCCTTTCAAAACTCAGATTGAGCTTCCACCTAACTGCACACTGTAGAGTAACATTTCCACCCGCAGTCATAAAGCGCCTCTGTTTTTGTGTAACCTCTACCACTGACGTAATACAGAGGTAAGGGATTAGTGACCCACTTGAGATTTATCTATACTAATATTATAAAGCTGAAGAGTTTGTTTGTTTCTTTGTTTGTTTGGTTGAACGCGCTAATCTCAGGGTCTACAGGTTCGATATGCAAAATTATCTTTGTGTTGAATAGTCCATTTATCGAGGAAGGCTATAGGCTATATAGCGTCACGCTACGACCAATAGGTGTGGAACAGCAATGATAATTGTGGCAAAATGGGGGCAAAATATTCCTTTTGATAGCTTCCGTTACGAACGCTGCGTAAACGATTAAAGTTACGCAAAAACTATGTTTTACATAATTATTTCCCTTTAAAAGTTCTAAAATAAAGTCCGCGACAGCATATGTCTATCTTTTAAGGTTAACTTATTATAATCATTTTATTGCGAATAAACTTGATCTTAAAATGACAAGTGAAAGGTATAATCAACAAATCGGGCAAATATTCATACATTATTGTAAAAGTAATAAACGACGGGATTGAATGGGAGCGACGGGAATAAAGGCGAGACTGATAAATTGACGGAAGTTTGAAATTTGTCACGGGCGAAGCCGCGCGGGTCAGCTAGTCATTCATATAATTTTCACCTTCTTATTTATAATACCTGTACAGAACCATTTCCTATACATTCACTTAAATTTATTGAGTGTGTCGTCACAAAGATTAGGTAACTTTATACTTGGCACTGCAAAACTGGGCCAAAACACGCAGTAGGTACTCGTATGTGTCTCCTATTGTTGGACTATAAAATAGTTATTTTGTAATGGGCTAATATTCGTAAAATACAGCAGCTGTAATTATCCTGGTCACTATAGTACTCAAAGGATTTAAATGCGGTTTTCTATATCGATAGATAATGTTTATATGTATAATACATGCAATTGCATATTGGTATATACTTTACATTAACAGCTACAATTAATCCATAATGAATTAATTTATATTTACAATTAATTTATAGTTAAGTATTAATTAATTTTGCGAATATGCCATACAAATGAATTCGAAATATTCAAAGTAATACATTTCGTAGTAATAGAATATTTCAATATCTGACCTAATTTGTTTCCGTTAAGGTTCATTTACGATCGCATTCGAGTGTTCCCAAAAATGGGCGTGTTTTGGTTTTGGCGGAAGATAGGCGGGAACATCCTAGGAGTTTATAAAACCCAGTGACACGGGAACAAAGGGATCATTCCGTTCGCTCACTCATTCTTTTTCCACCCTAGTGAACCCAACGGTAAAGACAACAAAAGATTTGGGAGTAGTCCATCCATATGGTTGCATAAAGTATGTCATAACGAGTTGAAAATTAGTACCTTCATCAACTCCATTGCAGTTGTGTCTTGCGATGCCTGAGGAGGTCGTCTTTTCCACTTTTCCCCCCCACTTCACGTGATCATCGATATTCCTAGTAGGACCATTTTTCGCAGCGTTACATGCAGTAGCCTTTTATCATTTTAATGATGTTGTCTTATTATATTTATCTGTGTGGCGCCATCTTGATCAAGATAGGGGTTGACGTCAGTTTCAACGTGCCGAATAATAGGACAAAGGGCCAAGCCTGTGAACTATGGAAAATAGGGTGAAAATGATAAAAATGGCGATAGCCAGTATAACTTATTGTAGATATCTAGCGAAAGCACGCGACTCCGCTTGTGTAAAATTTAGCTATCCTACAGAAATCTATAGTTGTATAAAGCTACAAAACAACTACTTTACTCTGACTCATTCAATGCACAGTGCGACTAGTAAATCATGTGTTGCCTAATGTTACCTGAAGTAAAGATAATTGAGTTAAAATAATGGTGAGCTGGTAGTAATTTGGCGCTGATGTATGTATGGTAGTTACTTTTAAGATATAAAAAGTAACGATAGCATAGTAAAGAAAGGCCATAAAAAAGTGTGTCTGTACTTACGTACACAAGGTAGAAGCTATACTTTTTTGACGTAGCAAGATAAAAATATTAAAAAAAAAACTATCTTTCGCCTTACCCTAAGTTTGTAGTTAAAACTAAACTGTTGACTTCAACTAACTTCAGGGTGTTTGAAAACTACTTTAAATGTAGTTAAAAGTTGTAATGGAAACACCTATCAGCTAACTTCATGGTGTCGGTCTTTCGTGACGATCTCATCAAAAAAATTATTTATTTTTCCCAAACGCTCCAGAAACGCAGTTCTTACTTGGATCTTATGAAAGAGAGCTTGGTAGCCGATATCTGAAACTGTTGCATAGGTTTAACAAGCATTAGAATATAACATGTGCACCTACTGCGTTACCAGACCTTTAAGAATGATTTAAGCTAATAACCTTGCATTCAGTGCAGAGGAACTTAGGAACTATAAACAAATACAAAGAGTACAAATCTATTTTTGACTAATGTAAAAAACTTAAGCTAGGTCGGTACAATCTGGCTTTGATAGAAAGTAATATTTTTCTTTTAAGCGCGGGTAACTTTAGGTGTATTAGCACAGCCGAAAGATCATAGTAGCAAGTTTTCTCTCTTTAAACCTAGTACCACACTAAAAGTACACTGTAGCAGGTAAACCCTTTACCTGCTACAGTAAGTTAGAAGCATTATTATATGGCCTTCTCTTCATCTTATTGTGTTCCCAGTTGCTTTCAAACCCTGACTGGATTTGGATTCAGGGGTTAACTCTTATTCCGATAATAGGAGCAGCTATCTATGACCTCGTAAGAGTGACTGCTTCGTTGCCTCGCCCGGTAGCCAGCCGGTGCACCATTAGTAGGAGACGTCGCTTGGGATCTGGGGATTTTGATCTCTATATATATGTTCAACTAATAATAATACAGTGTAATTTGTGAAGCGCTCGTCGCCCTGTGGTCTCAGTGTTCTGTAAGCGATCACTGAACGTTACAACTTTCACTATGGCTGGTCCTCGGATCCACCATCGGACCACTTTGTGGCATTTACATTTGCGAACGTTTCCGTGCTTCGAAAGGCACGTTGAGCTGTTGGTCCCGGTTGCCAGTAACATGACAGTCGTTAAGTCAAGTTGAAGGCCTAATGGGCGGCTTAAAAATGTTCAACAGTAGGTCGCCACAACCTGCGAAAATTTAACAGCAGGTAGTTACCACAACCTGCATTGCCGTGTTGAATTGGATTGCAAATCAATGGACTCACAATTTGATATGTACAGGACAGAAATGCATACTGTGAAATGTGGACTTTATGCCTCTGCCCACCTCTTCGGGTTGTATGTATATTGTTCTTGAAATCCTATGAAACAAATAATATAATATAAAATATCGCTCGGATATATGTAGCTGCGATCTGGCAGAGACAGAGTACTTAACCTACTAAAACACGTGACACGCGTGAACCACTTCCAGCAAATAGCAGATTCACCATCTATCCATTATAGCTTGCAAGTTAGATTGGCACGGGCCTCGAAACATTTTTGAAAATATCCTCCTTAACTGGGCGTATAGAGGATCGTAGGGAATGGATATCGAAAATGAGATTGGAACCTGGTGGAGTTAACACCATGTGTAAGGAAGGAACCTCCTACTACCTCTATTTCTATAACTACTACTCTATACCTTACTTTATTGATCCCTGGTGCTGGACGTCTGGCCGCCTGTAACGTGGTAAGTAGGTGGATGGTAGGTACATAGATAAGTTGCTTTGGATTCAATAAAAGATTAAAAACTACATACCTATTCTTTATCGGCAAAATTTATTTGTTCCAAATAAAGAGCATAACACCCCTAATGCTTAATTAATTTTATGAAAATTAAATTTGATGAAATTAGAACGATTCCTATTAAAATAAAAAATAGACACTGTTCATAAAATGGCGGCAAAATTTACAAATGGAATTACAGCCATATGTCATAAATATCAATGTTTGATCTTGGAATGCGCAAAGTTTTTATTAAAGTTCATTGTTAATTTTCCTCGCCCATCTTGAGTAGTCAAAGGAAACTTAGTCCATACAGCCTTGTCTTTAATGTTTATATTTTCTTATTATTTAATTTTAGTCATGTCTAGTCCTTTGTCTCAGTCTCAGGTCCTGGTCATAGTAAAGCAGTGGACCCTTTACTAGGGCTTTTTATGGAGATTTGGCACTAACACAAAGAACACCGCTATTCACTGCAATATTTCAATTTCCTTCACTCATGCATATTTTCGAACACTTTATGTATCATAATCCACCATTATTAAACACAAAATAACGAATTATACACTGTTTGAATTGGTGCCAAACCCCCTTTTAAATTTTGTAACGTCCGTAACTGCATAATCAACGCAAATACTATATTTTTAATGAGCCTTTTATTTGACTGGCTTAGGTTAGTCATGTTAGTGTTGACAACTATGGTGGCGTAAATGGTAGTGTATGCGACTGTCGCGCTGAGATCCCGGGTTCATTTCTGGCCCGGAATAAATATTTGTGTGAGCCGCAAATGTTTTTTTAAGAGTTAGCGTGTTTATTACGTTTGTATTTAGAAATATATATATGTATGTTTATCAGTTATCTAGATCCTATACTACAAGCTTATATTAGCTTTCTCTGGGCTAGACAGCGCTGTTTAATATATGACCTACAATATTTATATATTTATTAATAAATAAATAAGTGCATGTTTTACATTTAGGTATTGTGTTTCTAAACGACTAGGTAGACAGATTGAGCTTTCCACCAAGTGACTTAAAGTAATACAGTGGTGAGAGATTAGTGCCCAATTTAAGATTTATCTCCAGGTCAGCAATAAATAGCACATGGCCGACGACACTCGTAAACTCTCATCGCCTAAAATCACGAGATGCGTCGTCACGCACACTTGTTCGACGGCAATACTTGGTTAAATATTGATATTCGGGATATTTACACTTTCACGCACGAGCATCCGATATTTCGGCACTGTTGCAAGCGCCGTGATGTTTCAGCCGCAGTGGCTCTAGTTACTCCGTGATCATGGCGCTTGCAACAGTGTTATTGCTGCAACAAAGTGAATGACCATGATAGTTTAAAATGGCAATAGGTACTTAGTTTTAAACTAAAGTAGTTGTATCCATTGGCTAGCAAGGAATTTAAAAAATGTTACTGTATCTCAATCGGGTAACCACCTCCTAAAATCGAATTACTGGTTTTATTCATGTCATTGAAGAGCCTCGTGGCTGTTTTCTCGATGGCATCAAGAGCGGAGGCTTGTACCTGTACTTGGCTTGATGGGTCAGCTGCACAGCATCTGGAAAGATACTGTGCAGCTGACCCATCGCAATGGTGGGCACAGTATTCCATGTACAATTGTACTGGAGCCTGATATAGCATAAGTAGTAGTTCCATACTTACCGATGACTGCCAACTTCTTTGAGGCTACTTAGCCTTTGGTATATATACGGTCCAAATTTAGAGTTGGTGTTACCAAGGCTTACTAGGTAGGCTTAGTAGGTACTTAGGCTGACACCAAGAAGCGCCGATTCACATCGACCTATAATGGTTCCTTATTTTTCCTTTTGAGGGCTCTCTTTTCTTTTTCTTAGTGTATTCCTTATTGGTTCCAAGCTCTACCTGGATTTGGAACCTAAGATCCACTTTTATTAGACTAATATCGTTTGGGTATTGTTTTTTGTCATTGTTAGGTGCGGCTGCCTAGCTCCTTACACCTAGACATCTTGGTTACGCCCTTATCCCCTTTTTTCCTTTTGAGGTAATGAGCCGTAAAACCAAAAATTTTATTTAGAACCATAAACGAATCTTTCATTATTTTTCGAGTGTTATACTGGACTTCTACTGACTAAAACCATACGTTTCCCTCCTATCTGCCTATGGCTGAGAGCCCCAGGTTAGCCCTCAGAAGAACAACTTAGGGCTCCGTCAGAAATTGTTCACTACCGCAGCGTCGTCTCAGAGCTCGAGTTTTACCCCGATTTTTCAAGAATCATCCATACCCAATTCTTTTTACAGAATGTATATAGGAACATCCGCATTTCACTAGTAGTATTTCAACCCACGTTATTCTATTAACCTGCTGTAACATACATATTACCTACCAGTTGTTGATGTTGTAACTGATAAGTGCGGCCTATGCTAATGGCAGCCGGGATCAAGGGCTTGGCGTGTGTTCCACAGTTCAAACAGTCAGCCCATCTCAGGACTGACTATACCGTAAGATACATAACGCGGTGTTTTCAGAACAATAAGTAATTGGGGCTACAATGCCTGTTATTAAATAGTAAACGTCTCGTCTCTCATGAATGTTATACTATAATCATCTTACGGGCTTAGTCTAGTTGCATTCGAGGCTTTTGCTATTTGCATATAATAATGAAACCATTGACATCTCTGACTCCAAAATATCGACCGAGAGCTTTTTGGGCATTACCCTTTCTGAAGAGAACCTTTTAATAGTAGATTAGTAGCCAAGGGCTGTAAGGCATCAATTGCAGCCCGAGATATTTAGGCGCACGAGCGCAGCGAGAGCGCCTATAGTTCGAGGATGTAATTGATGCTTACACTCGAGCTAACTACTCTGCTTTACATCTCGATTGTGAGGTAAGTAGAAAGTGTTAACTTAAACGTAACGGAACACGTTTCATATTAGCCTTATTTCATCTTTTTTTTTAAATTATTTTTTTCAAGAACGAAATAGAGCTTCGCCGTTCGATATTTAAAATTGATGACTTTAGAATTGTATGAGTATAACAACTCATACGAAGACAAGGCTGAATAGCAAAGCGACCTCTTTTGACATTGGGCTGAATGCATGTTTTAGTTTTAATTGTTTTCGCCCATCTTGGGCAGGCAAAGGAAACTTAGTCCATACAGCCTAGTCATTAGTATTTATTATTTTCTTGTTTTAGTCCTGTCTAGTCATTTGTCGATGTCAAGTCCTCAGTCCTAGTCCGTGCTCCAATAAGGCAGTGGATCCCTTATTGCAGCTCTCTATGGAAATTTGGCACTAACACAAACAACACCGCTATTCATTGCAATATATCACTTTCTTTAACTAATGCACTACGGAACTCTTTATGTATAATATTCCACCATTATTAAACACAAAAACACGAAATTTACACTAGTTTTTGTAAATAATATACGACAAACGTGCGTCACTGCTCATCTTCGCGCCAAAAGTCCGGCTGAATGTATGATGTCTACGAGTATTGCCAGTATGATGGTAAGAGGTACGCGAACTTTTTGTAAGAGTAAAGTTTTTTTTTTGTAATTACTTACCGCCCTAGGGCTTTTCTAGCTACATTATTACCCTAGAGCACTAATTGGTCACCTACAAGCCCATATGAGGGTAATAAGGACCTACTTACCGAATATGAGAGATGTAAATATGAAATAGACGAGACGTGACCATACCAACGAAGGCGACACAAAGCTGCCGCGGATGCAAGAGTTCCTCACGCGGTTCATCCGCCACGCCACACATCCACCGCAGCATCTTCATTTCCGTGACACGCAGCTCCTGCTTGTGTCGCTCCAATATCGGCCACGTCTCACTGCCATGTAAAAGGACAGGTCTAATAATGGTTTTGTAGTCCCTTCAACCGGATCGGCATTTTAGGGTCACAAATGATACCGGTCATCTCCCGCCATTTTGGCCCACGCGGCAGCAATGCGTGACTTGACATCGCAATCGATGTCACTGGACGTGTGAAAATCAGATCCCAGGTATTTAACCTGGTCCGTGCGCTCGACCAAATCACCGCCTATGCGGACGGATGTGGGATCTGTCGAGTTTAGTGCCAAGTACTCGGTCTTCGCCAAATTTAGTTTCAGACCGCCGTTCTCAAGCGACTCCTTCCACGCCTTTACACGTCGCACCAATTTGCCCATTTTATTTACATGTTTATGTATATTTAATTAGTATTTATTTATATGTAAGTATATTTACTTGGTATTTATTTATCTTATTTTATATTTATTTGTTTTTATATATTACATAGTGTTATTTAGTTACGCTCTTACTTACACACTTTTACTTGTTATTTTCCTACTTCAGGTTCTCCTATCGTCGGTCTTCTGGGAGATATTTTTTTAGAAATAAGCAGTACCATTGTACCTATGTGTCCTTCAACTGTTGCTATCTGTTACTTAGTGTGTACATAAATAAATAAATGATGTTTATGTAGCGATTGCACCCGCTTGCGAAAATATAATAAATAAATAAAATAATTAAAATAAATAATAAATAAAATAAAATAAATAAATAAATATCCATCACGCCTTACCCCGAAGGGGTGGCAGAGGCATATAATATGCCCACTTTTCACCGTGTGGATTTTACCTGTCCCACGTAATAGGTGGTGAGCCCATTGCCGTGTTGAAATAGACAGACGCAGGTTGTGGCTACCTGCTGTTGAAATTTTTCATGCCGCCCATAAGGCATTCAACCAGGCTTAACGACTGCCATTTTACTGGCAACCGGGACCAACGGCTTAACGTGCCTTCCGAAGCACGGAAACGCTCGAAACTAAAATAAATAAATAATAATAATAAAATAATAAATAAATAAATATCCACCACGCCTTATCCCGGAAGGAGTGGTAGAGGCATATTATATGCCCACTTTTCACCGTGTGGATTCCTGTCCCACGGAATAGGTGGTGAGCCCATTGCCGTGTTGAAATAGACAGACGCAGGTTGTGGCTACCTGCTGTTGAATTTTTTCAAGCCGCCCATAATGCCTTCAACCAGGCTTCACGACTGCCATTTTACTGGCAACCGGGACCAACGGCTTAACGTGCCTTCCAAAGCACGGAAACGCTCGCAAATATAAATGCCACAAAGTGGTCACCCATCCGAGGACCAGCCATAGTGAAAGTTGCGTAACTCAGTGATCGTTTATAGAACACTGAGACCGCGGGGCCACGAGCGCACACAACGTGTGTACACAACACATAACTAATGCAGCTTAGATCGGACAAAAAATCAATTTCACCATGCCAAAAAAATATCTTAACAAATTAATACCGTCACTTCGCCCAATTCTCCTGGCTATCTCTCCTCATCGCTTTCATACTTTTGCAATAGCCCAATGATAAAGAATATTTGTTTACAAAATAATTGACTCCTACTTTTCCCTCGTCATAGCTCCGGCTATGTACACTCCTCGTTTACTGTTCAGTCGGTTTTATTTTGGAATGCGTTGCATGTGCATTTTGAAATGGCGACGCTACCACGACGATCCGTCATTGAGCGCCGCTATCATAGTCTGCAGTAGGATAATGGCCCAGAAATATGCTGTTCCAAGCGTCTTTTAAACAAGCCAGGGTTGTAATATGTATATATTACAGGGTTGTAATATGTTGTAATATGTACATTATTATGTAGGACATATTACTTTTATGTCCTACATAATAATGTACTTAGGTATGTTTTGTTCAGAGTGTAAATTTTCTTAGTTTCAACAATAACCCACCTTACTGCTCATTAAGTATACATTAAATTTATTTAGTGTGCCAACCCTCATACATAAATGTCTAAACAGACTGTTGAACGGCATAAACTTACAGAAAGCTTTATTTTACGTAGATTCGTACAAATTGTGTAAACTGATTGAAATATGACGATAATTGTTGGCGAAGTAACAATATGAAATAATGAAAATGAAATTTTGTACTAATTAGCGCTGTGTGGGTCGGGACGATCGATATAATATACCGCGACTGGCCATAGCACGTACTCGCACAAAATCGATTGCTTACATTACATGACATTCAAAGTGTAAAAACATACGGGTGACAAGGCGTGGCTGAAACGGTCATCGGACTTTCCTATCATAATAAAATAACTAACTATCTTCACGCTGTATCCCTGACGGGGTAGTCTGAGAGGACAGATCGCCAGGTTTCACGATCCATGCATACTTCTTTCGCTTGCAGATTTATCAATAAATGTCATAATTAGAATAAATAAATGAATAAATATTGTGGAACACTTGTTACACCACACCATCTAACCACCCGAGATAAGCTCTAAGTATGTGCTGTGGGATATAAGCAACTGATAAAACTACTTATGTATTTCTATAAATAAATAAAAAATTTTTTAGGATATTTTTTTCATATCGGCGTCTTACCCAAAGTAAGCTAATATAAGCTTGTGTTATGGGATCTAGGCAACTGATAAACATACTCATATAGGTGTAAAGGAAATAAATAATTTTCATGAAATCCTCAAGCCAATTAACGTATTAAAAATGATAAAGATTAATAACGTACCTTTTTGTGTAAATAACCTTCAAATTACCACTTTGTAATTGCTGTTCTTTAAAATATTAATTTAGTTTTAGTATGTTATTAGATGAGATATACAAATTCGTTTTACGTTTTTGTGGACCTAAATGGTACACAATTCCACCATACATTATTTTGTAGTATCTCAAAGGGCTTAGGCAGCGTTTACGTTAAAAGCTCTCAGGTTTATTTTTTTCTGCCGCCCCCAACAAATATTGTTATAATTTAGTCAATGTATACAAAAACTTAACAAATTATACATAAAAACCTTCCTTATGGGTTCATAAGGAAGGTTTTTATGTTACTCTATCTATTGAAAAAAAACAGCATCAAAATCGGTTGCTAAGTTTTACAGATCTAAGCATACATAGGGACAGACAGACAGGAAAGTGACTTTGTTTTATACTATGTAGTAATTAAACTTGAGACACATTTTACTTCTGCGTGTTTCCAATCATAACGTTCGTTACAAGTTACAACTGATGACAGTGCGTTGAAACATTACAAACGCTGAAACGTGCACTTATAGATAAAACTAATTCGTTAGATACACCACTTATAAGTCAAGTGTGTGGACAGATTTTATGATTTTTGTGTATTATTTTCATTTTTGTATTTAAAAAATGAAAAATTCAAAATAATGATTTATGAAAACTTATTATTCTCATATATTTTCTATAAAATTTTCTATAAAGCGGAAGCCAGAATATTTATATATACCCATAATCTACTCTAATATTTATATATAGGTACCCATAATCTACTCTAATATTTATATATAGGTACCCATAATCTACTCTAATATTTATATATAGGTACCCATAATCTACTCTAATATTTATATATAGGTACCCATAATCTACTCTAATATTTATATATAGGTACCCATAATCTACTCTAATATTTATATATAGGTACCCATAATCTACTCTAATATTTATATATAGGTACCCATAAACTACTCTAATATTTATATATAGGTACCCATAATCTACTCTAATATTTATATATAGGTACCCATAATCTACTCTAATATTTATATATAGGTACCCATAATCTACTCTAATATTTATATATAGGTACCCATAATCTACTCTAATATTTATATATAGGTACCCATAATCTATTCTAATATTTTAAAGCTGAAGAGTTTGTTTGCTTGTTTTTCGAGTCGAATTTGTAAAAAATATGTTTGTGTTAGATAGCCCATTTATCGAGGAAGGCTATAGGCTACGTATCATCACGCTACTTCCTTGGAGAGCGGAGCAGTAGTCATAAATGTCGACAAACGGGCAAATTTTAATGCATTTTTGTAGAATATATAAGCGACGGGATTAAATAGGTGCGACAGAAGTTCGTATGTCACGTTCGAAGCCGGGGGGGTCACCTAGTGTGTAATTGTAATATGTATAGCGGTTGCTTGATCAACTCCGACACTATTTCAACAACCTATTCTTTTAACTGAAATCAAAATATAGTATATCATTGTTATAGTCAAAACAAGTGTTCTTATGTTTTAACATTGCTTCCTAATTATCAAACCTCAAGCCACCCTCAATGGAAATTCATATAAACACTCGTTTGCCTAAATAAATCTCAGACTCGGCGTACGTGACCCGGCATTATAAATATTTACGGTTTTATAAATGTGTGTACACAGATTGGAATATTATATTATACTAGGAGACCTCCCCCGGCTGCGCCCGCGACATACATACTTTGAACTCCCGTCGCACCTATTTGATCCCGTCGCTTATAAATTCACAATAATTAATACAAATTTGCCCATTTTCTCGACATTTATGATTACTGCTCCGCTCTCCAGGGCGATGATAATATAGCTTATAGCCTTCAGGGCCCTTCAGCAATAAATGGGCTATCCAACACAAAAAGATTTATTCAACTCCGATCAGTTCCTGAGATTAGCGCGTTCAACCAAACAAACAAACTGTTCAGTTTTATATAATACCTACAGATAATATAATATCTACAGATACCTAATATAGAACTATAGATTGAGAACAATCTAAACTTACTTTAACGTTAAATCTTAGATAGATCCAACAGATCTTGGCACTTTATGCATCTGTGATTTGACTTATTTTGAACATTGTTGGAAGGCTGTGTCACCTTACCACTCATTCCTTTACGTCTAACCTTATTTAGGTCCGTGTTCCAGAACGTTTCGCAATACCCAATCAACGCTTGAGGCTAGATTTTGCCTTATAAAATCTACTCTCAAGCGTCGATTGAGTATTGAGAATCGTTCTGGAAAACGACCTTAGTCTGCACGTGTACCACTTGCAGATGGGGTTGACTTGGGGCCCCTACACCACATCAATATCGATTATTTTGTACCACGATAGGGAGTCGTGTATACTACCACAGTTTAAGTGACAGTCGCGCTAAGGTACCGAGTTCAATACCCGGGTCGGAATAAATATTTGTGTGATCCGCAAATATTTGTTTCATAGTTTTGGTGTTTCTGTTTTTCCGTGCTTCGGAAGTCACGTTAAGCCGTTGGTCCCGGTTGCCAGTAAAATGGCAGTCGTTAAACCTGGTTGAAGGCCTTATGGGCGGCTTGAAAAATTTCAACTGCCGGTAGCCACAACCTGCGTCTGTCCATTTTCAACACGGCAATGGGCTCACCACCTATTACGTGGGACAGGAATCCACACGGTGAAAAGTGGGCATATAATATGCCTCTGCCACCCCTTCGGGGATAAGGCGTGATGGATTTTTTTTTTATTAGTTGATTAGATAACACACAACTTTGCTTTAGCAAGATGGCGCTGCGTAACAAAATTTTTATCGTAATTACGCAGGCCTGCCCTTTTAATATCTACAGAATCATTAGAAGCACTGAGCTTCACAGTGATCCACCATTCTGAAATACTTGTGATTCTTTTAGTACCCATCCAAATGGAAGAAACAGGAAGGCTTTCATAGCCAGCAATGCTCTATCGGCGGCTCATGCGGTTAATGGCTTCAAACGCTTCAAGCGCAGCCGCTGAACCCCAAATATAGTTAACTCAGCGGTTACTAAATTTATGCGACACACATTCTTACAAAGTGCAGATGCGGCCCTTTTACACCCATAAATCTACCACTACACTATTCAAGGCAGTCACCATCTTCTGATGTAAATACTGATCCCCATTGCTTCAGTGACAGAGGACTGTGAGCCCCATTAATTGGGATTTTTCAAGACAGGGTTGTATACCAACCACCCTGTCTTGAAAAATCCCAATTAACTTCTTATATTCTTGATATACCAATTTTGATATACATTTTGATGTACCAATTTTGATATAACTTAATATACCAATACCAGTTTTGGCATGAAATAAAGTGAATGGAGAAATATACACCTTTATAAGCAGTCAGAACGTGTCAAAGGTAAGACTGGCTGTACATAGAGGAGTGCTGGTCCCCACACTTATGTATGGCAGTGAAAGTTGGGTATGGCAGGAGACGCATAAAAGTAAAATAAATGCCGTGGAAATGAGAAGTCTGCGAAGTATAGCTGGAGTGAAGTTGATGGATAAAGAAAGGAACAGCGTGATAAGGGAACATTGCGGTATGACAGAAGAGGTAGTGACTAACATAGAAAAAGGGATGCTTAGATGGTTCGGACACGTGGAGAGGATGGATCAAAATAGACTGATGAAGCAGATATATGTGGTGAGAGTGAATGGGCAAACTGGTATGGGTCGACCTCGGCGTATGTATGTCAATCAAATCGACGATCTTATGAAAAAGGGCCGGGTCAAGGGTACCCTTAACCGGCGAGCGTGTAAGAAAACACTCATGATAGTAGAGGAAGATTTAGGTATTCAAAAAATATCATTCAATTTTATTTCAAGTTTTCAATCAGTAGCTTAATACCGTTTATGCCTCCCTATCGCTCTACACCGGTCTCGCAGATGGCTAGGGGAGCTGTCCCTTGAGGGATCATTAAATACTCTCTACGCCGCGTGCTGTTTCACTGCAGTGTAATAATGCTGTTTCTATTTGTTTCTATATTTATTCTACTTGTCTAAATTGGTTTGGACACGTCTAACAAATGAGTGAGGAATTATTGACAAAGAATATTAATTCCGCAAAGATAGTGGGGGACAGGGTAACCGAAGCTAACATGAAGTATGTATGAAACGATTAATGAATTTTCACACAGTGAAAGTCTGCGATCGCGTCGTATGACGATTTGTACTCTCTGACTACCTCGTATACTGTAGGTATGAAGATAAAAAGAAAGAAAAGTAAGAAAGAAGAAATCTATTATCAAAAACCACACAACACACATGATATTCTTACATTTATCTACATTTTAATATGTAATATGTTGTGTGAAGCAGAAATATGGTTGCCACCTCCGCTAGAATGCTGCGATGCCATAAGACACTCACCGCTGGTATTCTGGAAGCGCCCATAATACATAAAGATAGTTAGTTAGTTTCTTTTTGTTAAAACAGCCATAATTTCCTGAAGGAATTACCGATAAATGATTTGTTACTTAAAGGTCTACATCCCACTCGCGCTTGGGCCCCGCTAACTCAGTGTTCCGTAACCGATCTCTGCGTTAAGCAACTTTCGCTGTAGCTGGTCCTTGGATGGGTGACCACTTTATGGCATACCAGTCGTTAAGCCTAGTTGAAGGCCATATAAGCAACTTAAACATTTTCAAGACCAGGTAGCCACAAGCCACAGCCTGCTCCTGTCCATTTCAACGCGACAACGGACTCGCCACCTGTTACGTGGGACAAAAATGCTTATGATAAAATGTGAGCGTATGCCCCTGTTTACCCCTTCGGGGATAAAGACATTATATATACTGTGTAGTTATGAGGCTTTTGTATACGACAACGGGTGTTCCACAACTCACACAAGTTGCAGCTATTTTAACAAAAGATTTCAACAAATTGTGTGAGTTGAGTACAATACAGTTAATAATATGAAGGACAGTGTAGTACGAAGGCGTTTAAGCCTTATATTTTTCAGTTAATGCTAGGTACTTATACCTACGTTATTGAATCTTTCAATAGGTAGACGAATTAGCTGTAAAATATTTATGAAGCCACAATCCACCGACCCACCGACAATATTTTATATTAATCTTGACGTTCATAAGTGTTACTTTGTGACCTACATGAATAAAGATTTTTCATTTTCATTTATTAGTCCTATAAATATTAATATTTAGAAATTTCGCTTAAAACATATATAAAATGCAAGTTAAAATGTAAGTTACAATAAATAAATAAATAAAAATATCTTTATTTTGCATAGACCATTTTAACGGCGCTTACTATTTAAAATATTTAAAGCGAGCAATACTAGAGTACAAATGTAAATGGGTCGGGTTTGGTAAACTAAAGGCACCTGTGCGATAATATTCTGAAAAAGCACGCGTGTTTAATATCTGGAGCCAAAAACAAAGGAATAAAAACGTCGTTTTGAGCTAGGAAGTTGAAATTTTTTGTTAATTACTTACCCAGCGTGAATTACTCTCGGAAAGTAACGCACATCCTCTGTTTCGTCAAAGTTAGCTGTATTACCATAAAAAATATATAATACCGGGAATAATTTGTAGCCTAAATCCCATCTCAAAAGCAGGTCATAATCGTGCCATAATTTGAGCTCTGTCGATATAGAATGTCTTGAATATTAATATTTTACGTACGAGTAAAAAGGCACAAGAAAACTGTTGAAAATTCCAATTTTGAAGGTCTTTTGATAGGATAGCGTTAAATGAGTCAATGAATAGCCACAGTTTAAACGATAAACTGAAGTCAAAGACATAAAATTACTATATAATATGTACATGCGGTAACAACCTATGAGACAAATAAGTAGATAGGTTTGCGTTGGTGAGAACTCGCCATGCTGTTCGCAAGTCGCTAAAGTACAAACGGAATTGGCACGGTTATGTTTCACACAACCTGATTTTGTATCCTATCGTAGCCGAGCAGACAAACGTATTAAACTCTTTCGCTATTTATCAGGACTGAAATACTGTAATTTATATTTATTATCTATACTAATATTGTACAGTTGAAGAGTTTGTTTGTTAGGTTGATCGCGCTAAACTCAGGATGTGCTGGTTGGATTTGAAAAAATATTTTTGTGATAGGTAGCACTTTTATCGAGGATGGTTATAGGTTATATATCATCAAGCTATAGCAGCATATAGCAGCCGCGAATTGTAAAACAATTGTTATCACTTTATCTTTATGTTTAAATGTAATTTGGTGTTACAGTAAAGAATATATCAATCGATCAATCAATCACGCTTCTACCCTGGAGAGTGGAGCAGTAGTCATAAATGTCGACAAATCGGACAATTTTTTTGCATTGTTGTAGAACTTATAAGCGACGGGATTAAATACGCTCGGAGTAAGTCACGGGCGAAGCACGGGGGAAGTGGTCACCTAGTTATATTATAATGTGAATTTATGAAATTTCTTTTCTTAAATCATAGTAACATAGTCATGTACACAAAGCCTCTCGAGTATCCCGACGAGTTGAGTTCTCTCCTACTCCTAGCTCACACCTAGGTTGTCTGTCAAAGATACGGCTATGTCGACATTAGTACATGTACTTACGTAGAAAAATTTAAATTTTCTAAAAGAAAACTGCTATAGATTTGCAGTGTCTTCTATCTTAAGTTAGTCACAAATGAATAGATTGTACTCCTTTAGATAGGAAAGTGACGATGGATATTGAAAAGAAGACTGAGAATTCGAGAGTTCCGGCGAAAGTGGATTGGGAGCCACTTGAGTTCTTTGCGAAATCGGGAAACATGATCGTACTTTCTAAGATTGAATATGAAGCGTATACATAAATTTTGCAACCTCTCAAGTTTATCTAGCAGCTCCTCAGTAGTCTAAGTAACAAACATGAGCGTAGTCGATAATGGGTAGAATAGTAGTTTGAGCAAGACTGATTTTCGTCCGCAAGGGCAGTAAGCTCTGGAGGCATCTCAAAGAGACAATAGAACAGTGCACTTTTTTACTGACAACACCAATTTGCGTGCTTCAAGATAGTGTGGTGCATAATTCCACCCAGGTTCTTCCCAGAGTCCGCGTAAGGTATCTGAGTGCCATTATTAATATTTCCCGGTCCCGTTTCCCACAATAACTTGTTCCTGGGATAAAAAGTAGCATATGTGTTAATTAAGTATTAGCATCTGTCCATTTTTTTTTTATATAAATTATGTGCTGTATTAGCGCATCATATAAATTACAATCTAGCCATAAGACTAATGAGTAATTACACTTTATCCTAAACTGCTAATGTAAAGTAAAATTATAAGAATGTGTCCATTAACACGTTTCTTAATGTCTCTATTAAGGGAAAGTCACTTTGTTCATGTGTTCTTTAAAAGTTGCATTTATTACACTATGTTACACTGACACTTCACTAAACCAATTCAAAGGGTTTTGTCCTTTTTAGTCTTCTCACTAAATATGTATGATCAAGGAGTTGAATAGCCTCGACATTTACATGATGATGAAGTCGTTTTTGATGAGCTTCGGCATACTTTTGTACTACATTAGCTACGAGATCCACTTTAAGGTCTCTGTGAAGGTCGTCATTTCTAATGTACCAAGGAGCTTTAACGATGCCCCTAAGTACTTTGTTCTGAAATTTTTGTATCACTTGGATGTTACTTGATTTGGTACAGCCCCACAGTTGTATACCATAAGTCCACACTGGCATTAGGACTTGTTTGTACAATAATAATTTGTTATGCACTGGCAGTGAGGAATGTTTGCCTAACAGCCAATGCAAATTTTTGTAGCGAAAATTAAGCTCGCTGCGTTTCTTTTTTACGTGGACCTTCCATCTAAGTTTTGCATCTAGTGTCATCCCTAGATATTTTGCTGAATTGTCATATGGAATGGTTTTGCCATTTATATACAGTGCACGATAATTAGCACTTTTATTTATGAAGTCTATGTGAACTGATTTGGCTTCATTTAATTTTATTTTCCTTTTTTTTGTCCAGTCCAGTCTATGTGAACTGATTTGGCTTCATTTAATTTAATTTTCCATTTTTTTGTCAATCCAGAACCTTTGCCACTGCATCCGCATGAGTGACCCCTGTAGCCATAATGGCTGTGTCATCTGCAAATGTTGCTATGGTGTGGTTTTCTAAAATCGGGATATCGCAGGTGTACAATAGGTACAGGACGGGACCTAATACACTACCCTAGGGTACTACAGCTTTTATTTCCCTTAAGTCTGAGTATGCATCGTCTTGTCTTATTCTGAACATTCTTTGGGTCAAGTAAGACTTTAAGATATCTGCAAACTGTTTTGGAAGCATATTTTGAAGTTTATGTATAAGACCTTCATGCCATACTTTGTCAAAAGCTTGAGCTACGTCTATGAAAACTGTTGAACAGACTGTTTTATGTTCTAATGCTTTTTCTATGATATTAGTGATACGATGTACTTGATCTATGGTAGAATGATTTTTTCTAAACCCAAATTGATAGCTTGGGATTAGGTTGCGTTCTTCTATAATGGGCTTCAATCGTTTTAGAAGCAGCTTTTCAAATAGCTTATGATATGATACTAATGAGTAGTAAAGAAATTGGTCTATATGAAGCTGTTTCATGGGCTGGTTTGCCGGGTTTGAGTATCATAATAACTTCAGCTACTTTCCACATATCAGGTATATGTTTTAATCTAAATGAGTGTAGTGAGTTTAACAATCGCTTTACGTGTTAAGTTGCGAAATACTTCCGCCGTAATTAGGTCATAACCTGGTGATTTCTTTGGGTTTAAACGTTTTATTTCATTGAATACCTCTTTTGGAGTAACAAATCTTATTTCTAATTCGACACACGATGCTTCACTTACAGGTAGATCTTCAGAGGTTTCCTCATTTGGTTGGAAAATTTGCTCTAGGTGTTGCGCAAATGTAGCTGCTTTTTGTTCATTATTTATTGCCCAGCCGCCATTTGTATCTTTAATTGGAGTGATCTGCGTAGTCGGTTTTTGGGAACTCTTTATTCATTTCCATAATTTGTCGACTGGTCACTTGTTAGTTGACTTAGGTAACTATTCATCATCATCCGAGCGTCTGTCCCAGTTGCGTCTCGCGACGCCCGGGGTCCGCTTTCCTAAATTTTCTCTTCCACTTCGCACGGTCGTCGGCATCCCCTGTAGTGAGACCATTGGCACGCATGTCATCCCTTACGACGTCAAGCCAGCACTTCTTGGGTCTTCCCCTCTTACCGGGACCCGGCGGGCCTGACATGGCCAGACATTTTTTACCTACGTAGCCCGGCGGTTGCCGCAAGACGTGACCATACCAACGAAGGCGACACTCTTGCAACTTGTCTGCAATGTCACGGACGTGAAAGCTGCCGCGGATGCGAGAGTTCCTCACGCGGTCCATCCGCGTGACTCCACACATCCACCGCAGCATCTTCATTTCCGTGACACGCAGCTCCTGCTTGTGTCGCTCCAATATCGGCCACGTCTCACTGCCATGTAAAAGGACAGGTCTAATAATGGTTTTGTAGACCTGTCCCTTCAACCGGATCGGGATTTTAGGGTCACAAATGACACCGGTCATCTCCCGCCATTTGGCCCACGCGGCAGCAATGCGTGACTTGACATCGCAATCGATGTCACTGGACGTGTGAAAAACAGATCCCAGGTATTTAACCTGGTCCGTGCGCTCGACCAAATCACCGCCTATGCGGACGGATGTGGGATCTGTCGAGTTTAGTGCCAAGTACTCGGTCTTCGCCACATTTAGTTTCAGACCGCCGTTCTCATGCGACTCCTTCCACGCCTTTACACGTCGCACTAATCTGCCCCTGTCCGCGTCAGCATACATGAGCAATCATGGAGGCTGCTTATGCGGGTTTCTGATGCTGTTCGACAATTCGTCTAATATTACACTGAACAGAAGCGGACTAAGGACAGAACCCTGGTGTACCCCGACGGTGATGGGGAAGGGTTTCGTGTCGCCAACAGCAGTCCGAACCATTGAATCGGAGTCACAGTACATGTCCTGGATAGTGTCAATATAGACCTCTGGAACCCCTTTGGACCGCAGTGCCCACCAGATCATCGCACGAGGAACACAGTCGAAGACCTTCTGCATATCTAGAAACAGACAGTGCAGAGGCGTGTTCTTCGACCTGTATTTCTCTGCGACAACCCTCAGGGCAAAAACAGGGTCTGTGGTCCCATGACCAGGGCGAAACCCATATTGACACTCCAAGAGAGTACACTCCTGCCGGATCCGAGAGTCTATAATCCTCTCGAAGATCTTCATGGTGTGGGACATCACCTTAATACCGCGGTAGCTCCCGCACTCCTGCACTGACCCCTTACCTTGGAGTAATAATACTCAGTCTCCATTGGTTTGGGATCTGCCCGCTGAGGAGTATACGGTTAAAAAAGTTTACTAAGATGCCCACACCGCGAGGACCCATCGCCTTCCAGGCTTCGATGGGGACTCAATCGGGTCCGACAGCTTTCCGATTCTTCATGCGGCGAAACGCAGTCAGGACTTCTCCAGGCGTTACCGGTGGCACTAGTCCCTGATTCGGAGGGAGGTCCGGAGGCTGCACCTCTTTATGCTGTTTATTAAGCAGCTCGTGGAAGTACGAGCGCCATCTCTCCTTTACCGCGAGGTCTTCGCTTAACAGGTTGCCCTCAGGGTATTTTACACAGCGACACTTGGATATATCCTGTGCCGCTTTGACCCTGGAGCGCGCCAGCTTATAGATGAGCTTCTGCCCCTCAGACGATTCCAGCTTATCATACAAAGGTTGTAAATGGTCTCGTCTAGCTCTGGCTACAGCTCTCTTTGTGGCGCGCTTGACAGCCCTGTACGCGTCGCGGTCTTCGGGAGATCCGGTCGCTTGCCACTTTTTAAAGAGGGCTTTCTTCTCCCTAGTCTCCCTCAGGACTGCGTCGTTCCACCACCAAGTTTCCTTGTCACATATGCGTCCACCCTTAGACTCACCGAGCACCACCTTCGCCGCTCCAAGGATGGCCGCCTGAACTTTGTCCCAGTAATCTTGAACTGGTTCGCCTTTAGTGTCGGTGCACTTGTCACCGACAGCTGAGACGAACTCCTGGGACCTAGTTTCATCAAGCAGCCACCATCTGATGCGGCGCTGGCACCGCTCGATGCGTTTGCCTTTAGGCTTCACGCAGAGGTCCATGACAAGGAGACGGTGTTGTGCAGTAAGACTCTCACCGGGTATTACCTTGCAGTTGGCCACCTTGCCGATGCTGTGTCGCCTAGTGAGTAGGAAATCGATCTGAGTTGTACGCCTCCCGCTCTTGTAGGTGATGAGATGTTCGGATTTCTTTTTGAAATACGTGTTTACAATGGCCAGATCGGCAGCCGCACACGTTCTGAGGATAGTTTCTCCTTCAGTGTTCCGGGTGCCGTATCCAAAACCACCATGAACACGTTCAAACTCCTCACACCTCTCACCCACATGACCGTTTAGGTCTCCGCCCAAAACGATTCCCTGTGACAACGGAATGCTCCGAAGCACTCCCTCGAGTTGGCCCCAAAACGACATTTTATCGGCGTCGCTACAATCGGCCTGTGGCGCGTAGGCACTTATCAGGTGGTAATAATCCCATCGATAAGCACCCTCACGATCATAAGCCGGTCGCTACAGCGTTTCACCTCCAAGATGCCACTCTGCAGCCCCTCGGAGAGCACAACGGCCACCCCGTTCTCCCCACCAGGCACACCCGTGTAATACAGCTTGTAGCCGTTCTGCAAAGGCCGGGCTCTGTTGCCCTTTCACCGAGTCTCCTGCAGGAACGCCACGTCCACCCTCCGCCTGGAGAGTACTTCGGCCAACTCTACCGCACGCCCAGTCAGCGTGCCAATGTTCCAAGATGCGAAGCGGATTCGGGTTGGGGCTAATTTCTTTAGCCGTGCTGGCCCTACACACGGCAGCCCTAGCCCACTTGCCACAGGAGTCGGGCGGGGCTCCTGCGCGCCGTTTTGCGGCGGCGCCCTATCCCTAGCAGCATTCCTTTTATAGCTTTTCATTTTTGTTTCGGCGGGTGGCTTTTATGGGAGCGACGCCCTCAGACCTCCCAACCCCAGAGGGGAAAGCCAGCGCCAGAGCCTCGTCCGTTAATCAGCAGGTGCACGCACTAGCACGGGAGGTTGACTTGGGCCCCGAAGATCTTGGTGGGGCCCCTTACACCCTACTTAGGTAACTATTCACCGTGTCGTTATTAAAATTTTGAATTGCTCTCCTCAGACTTTTGGTGATATTATTGAGTCGAGTTTTATCTGGTGGGAATCTATTTCTTTGCCATTTTCGTCTCAATGTCCGTTTTTCGACTAAAAATTTTCTGATATGTATAGGGTAACAGTTACTATTAACTTTTCGTTTTAATTCTGGCGTATTACGCCACGCGCATTGTTGTACAAATTTCAACACGTCACAATCTAATTGCTGCGGGCCTTTTAATGCTACCTTTAGGCTGATAACTGCTTCCAACTCATACTCGAAGTTTTCCCAATCCGTATATTTATTTATTAAAAATGGTTTACTCTCTTTTTGGGTAAGAGGGTGAAACCCAACATCAACAATATCGGTGAGTGGTCCGAACTCATGTCAAATCCTTCCTCAATTTGTAGAAAATCGGAAGACAAGTTTTTATATATGAAAAAGTCAATTAAATCTGGTAATTTCCCTTTTTCCGTGGGCCAGTAGGTTGGTTTACATGTTGATATAACGTTACAGCTCATTTCTCTTACCGCACAAAGTAACTGTTTGCCTTTAGAGTTTGTTAATCTCGATCCCCAGTGAGTATTTTTAGCATTAAAATCGCCACTTAAAATAAATCTATTACCAAGATTTCTAAGAATTGTTTTGTACTGCTCTGCTTTTAAATTATGTTTTGGCGGACAGTATATGGCAGAAATTGTAATTGGGTATTTTTTAGTCTTGATAGTAACAGCTATCGCCTGAATAAATTGTTCTTCACACTCATGTTGTACATAATGATTGATAGTATCCTTAATAACTATGGTACTACCACCTCACGCAGTGTTATTGGGATGTAACGAGTGATAACAATTATAACCCTTGATTCTAATAAATGATTCTCTAGTGAAATGTGATTCTGAAATAAGACAAATATTTATATTTTCTGTATTTAGGACTAATTGTAATTCATCTTGATGTTTTAGGAGTCCATTTGCATTCCATGCCATAATTTTTAATGAAAAGACCATGATTATTTTCTGTAGGTATTAAATTCAAGTTTTTTTAGCATTTCATCAAATGATGTCATTAAGCTAAGAATTTGGTTAATCTTATCGTCGTTATTAGAATTTGCTGGTTGTTGAGTTGGTTGTGGTTGCAACTGGATTCCCTTTGTTACTTGAGCAAACGATATGCCCTTTGTCACACGCCTTTCAACGTTCGGTCGCCCGACAGCACATTCACTAAAGGGCTTTGCCGTCGATGTAGAAGATTTTTTTTTTTATGATTTATTTTTAATTTTTTGAAGCTATTTAGCTACCATGCACCCTCTGTAATTAGATGGATGAGGTTCGCCACAATGTACGCATTTCGGTTTTGCTTCTGCTGGTTTTTGGCAATCTTTCGTGAGGTGTTTATCTGTACATTTTACGCATTTCGGTTCTCTAGAGCAATATTTTTGGGTGTGTCCATATGCTTGACATCTTTTACACTGTGGTATTAGTTTTGAAGTTTTCAAGGGTTGTATGTCCACTTTACAACCAAGTACGGACTTGATTCCATATATTTTTTCGATGCTTTCTTCTTTATCATATGAAAGCATAAAGATATTAAGAGGTTCTTTAGTCCTTCAACTTAGCTTATTAACCGCATCCAAGATTTTAAACCCTTTGCCTTTCAGATCTGCGATAATTCTGTCAGGTAGGCATGACGAATGTAATTTTTTTGCTACCACTCTTATAGGCCTGTCCTGTTTATTTTCATAGGAGTACCAGAGGCAGTTGTTTTGGAGTAGGATCTTAGTAATAGACCTATAAGAATCCTCGTCCATGGCGTTTATTTTAACGTTCTCGCCATTCATCATTTTCACGATGAACGAGTCGTTGGCAATTGATGCAGAGTTCAAATCGTAAAAATGTTGATAATTTTCAACATTTTCTACAACAATGGGTGGTGGTTGTGGAGGTTTTTTGACCTTCGTTATTTCTTCGCTGGAGCTAGTTCCATGATGTTGTGGTGGGGATGGTGTCAAGTTCAATTTCCTTTTTTTCCTATTCTTTTGACGCACCCACTCGGTTTCTTTGGCAAGTTATTCTTCGTCAGTCTCATATTGGACCGCTTGAGTGGAACTCTCGTTATTTACACCTCTTTTGTTATTAGAGGTGGTATAATTTTGCTCGAGAACTAAGTTCATTTGACTCTGGAGGCGCTCTATTTGGCCTTTCAGTTCTAGTACTAATTGTTGCAGGTTTTCTCTTTCTGCTTTCTCTTTGATATAGTGATCGTATAAAATACGTTCTGTCTCGGTTTTGATGTTATCTTTAGTAGTCGAAGCCATTATTAAATGTTAAAGATAGCTGCGCCTTAATTATTATTTACTTACATGTTAAATGTTTGATTTAACGATAACTGGGTCATCGCTTCGGACGGACGAGTCAACGTGACGTATTCAATGGCTGCATCAGCACTTTACTCGAACACAAATAATTATGCGCGAGGCAGCGGCGACGCGACCGTTCGCTGCGGAATTCGAACACACACTGTCCATTTAATACGGCAATGGGCTCACCACCTGTTACGTAGGACAAAAATGCATACGGTGAAATGTGGGCGTATAGTATGCCTCTGCCTAACCCTTTCGGAGATAAAGGCGTGACAATATGTATGTAAGTAAGTATTAGCATTGAGTAGTTCTTGCATGAATGAGTAACAAACCTACATCCATACATTATTACTAACTTTTGCATTTATAATATTAGTATAGATATTGTAGCGACTAGAATCTTTATCTGTTTGATTCACAACGTCTACTGAATATGCATCGTAGTGCTGACAATATAGGATGTCAATATTGTCATTGATAGAATTAGTGCCATCTGCCAAGTCGCATTATTCCGCTCCAATCGATGTTCTTCACCAAAGTGCATTGTCGCTGTGAATCGAATTGAATAGTGGTTTATGATTTAAGCATTCTAACATATATATCTGCCTTTTTGATTTTTACTTTGGCGATAGTAGGTCCTGGATCCACAGTACTTACCAAAGTATACATGATGAGATTTTATATGATTCATTAAATATGAATCACATAAAATATGAATGAAGATGAGATTTTATAAGATTTATTAAATTTGAATCATATAAAATCTCATTAATATGTTCTCATTTTACCTTTGCAGTCAGGGATGCAGTAGAAATAAAATCCCTTAGGGATTAAGGGCAGAAAGACAAGCATAAGTGGTCACTGTAGCTTTCGGACGTCTGCACTACAACGTGTTTTAAATGTGTTGCCGTCCCTTTAAAACCATTTTAGTAGAATTATTGGAAAATAGGCACCTGCGCCAGAGCCTTAAAAGTATACCCAAACCCAAATTAACCCAATCCTTACAGAAACAATTTTACCAATATCAAAACATGCTACGATATACTTTAGCCTATTCATAAAGTGCTCTTCTATTAAGAACATTGTACGAAAACATGCATTTGTTACAGAACCTCTCTAATGGTCTAAAAGGACTGCAACATAAGAGAACAAGGAATGTGAGTGCATTCTATGAATACATGCGAGAAGGGGCGGCCGCTCGGGCATTTTCCGCCAACGTGCGCTTCTTAGCAGGAACGTGCCCTCTGCACCGTATAGAGTTTCTGTACGGTGCGGTGACTAGCTTTCACGGAGCCACTATATTACAGTTAATATAAATAGCTAGGTCGTCTAAGCACGTAGTACACTCATAACGTGGAAAGCTTGAGAAGGTAGATGAAAAATGTCGTTGAAAATCGACTATACTGAAATAATTAAAACTTCAATATAACTGATTTTGAACTACATTTTTCATCTACCACTAAGTGTGGTTAGAAGCACCCATCTATAGCTTATAGTTACACTCGAGAAGTCTGTTGTAATTTAGAAATGGCCAAGTAAAAATCGTGCCACACTCGTAAAATTGTGAAAGATTGCATAATATACTACTAATAATTAAAATAGGTGGATAAATACAAATTAGAACTGAGGGAAAACTATAGGGTTTTTTCTCAGTTTTTTATAAATACATACATACATACATATTGTCACGCCTCCATCCCCGAAGGGGCAGGCAGAGGCACACTATACGCCCACATATTACCGCATGCATTTCGTATTTTATACATATAATAAAATAGCGTTATATATTCGAATATTGATAAAGTACAACTAATACTTAGGTGTCGAAGAAAGCAAATCTATCTATAAATAATGTTTAGTTCCCATTTATATACACATAAATTAACTTGCAGAGGTTGCATGGATCAAGTGTTTTCTCTCCGCATGATCGCGGAGAAGTTTCTGGCTGTTAGCCAGAAGGTTTACTGCGCTTTTGTGAATCTAGAGAAAGCATTTGATGACGTTGTGAGAGAAACTCTGTGGGACTTGCTGCCCGGATATGGTGTGGACGGCTCGCTACTGCGGGCAATACAGTCGCTATACAGGGACTGTAAGGCTTCCGTGCGAGTAGGGGGGGATGTGACACCTCTTTTCGACGTCTGTACAGGCGTCAAACAGGGTTGTGTCATGTCTGCCTGGCTGTTCATAGTGTATCTGGACAGTTGCCTGCAGAAGTTGAAAGATTGTGATATGGGTGGGAATTTGGGTGACTTATCAGTAAATTGTCTGTTGTACGCTGATGATGCGGTGCTCATGGCCTCATCAGAAGCCGACCTTTAGGCATTAGTCACTAATATGAAAGAGGAGTGGGAAAGAAAGGGTCTCCGCTTGAATGCAAGTAAAACTAGGTTCTGGTATTTGAAAGAGAAGAAGTAAGAACTAAGTGCGAGATTTGGGTACATCAGGAATGTCTAGAGCAAGTGAATGAAATTGTGTATTTAGGTAGTATGTTTAGCGCGAATGGAAGATGTGATGCGTATGTAGAACGGCGAGTAACTGCCGGAAACAAAGTTAACGGTGCTCTGTCCCAATTAGTAAAGCGACAAAGCATCGCAAAAGAAGCACGACTCGCGATTCATAACGCAGTGCTAGTGCCATCGTTGCTTTATGGCAGCGAAACCTGGGTATGTCAGAAGATGCATGAGCTGAATGCTGTGGAGATGCGATCACTTCGAAAATTGTGCGGCGTAACCTTGGCCGACCGAAAACGCAACGAAGTGATACGCAATATGCCAGGTTTGATTGAAAGTGTCAGCGTTAAGCTGGAAAAGGGCGTGTTCCGTTGGTTTGGACACGTCCAACGAATGAGTGAGGAACTATTGACGAAGAATATATATTGTGCGAAAGTAGAGGACAGAAGGGGTCAAGGTTGACCGATACTAACATATGAAGACCACGGGAGCGGATTGCTCTAGAACGGAAGAGTCAAATGTACTCGGATACCCAGACGTGCTTGTATGGAGTGATTAATGAATCTACAGGAAGCGAAAGAAGAATGCATGGTTCGCGATGCCTGGCGATCTGTCTTCTCTGACTACCCCGTCAGGGATACAGCGTGAAGATAGTTAAGTTAAGTTAAGTTTAAGTTTTAACTTACTCCTTATAACATCAGCTATCAGCCAGTGAAAATTTCGTTAAATTCCTGCTGTTTAGGAGATTGGCCAGAATAAGCGGACAGTAAGAGAAAAATAAAATTATTTCCAAAAATATTCATTATACTGGTATATTTTCATATGCATTTAGTGAAAAACTAGTATTTGGAATTACAAACATACACTCCAAGTTTATTTATCTGTACCGAGACCGACTACCGGGTCCCTTACTCATTAATGACACTCAATAAGAAATATTTTTTTAGATTACCTTCCCTAAAGTCGCGAAATAAGCGAGAAACAGTTGTATAAAAGTTCATCACTTTCAAAGTTAGAAGCATAAAATTACGTACACTTGTTTCTGGTTGCAAATAAATGGATACGTGTATCGTGGTTTAGCTAAATTTTACCGATAAGAGAGTAAAATAGGAGTTGTAAGCTTATATTGGAATTTTTTAAAAGCTAGCAACACCAAATTCTTTCTACTAAATACAAATTCTTATTTTAAATAAAAAATAAACACGGGTTTCAGAATTTTCCAGAACATTTATTTTACATTTGTGTGAGTTTATACTTTCTACAGATGTTGATAAATTGTGTTATATGAAAGAAATTGAAAATCATTTCATACATGAAATTGTTAAAACTCAAAGTTGTAGGAATGTATTAAAGTAACAAATAAAAGCTAATAAGGCTTCATTCAAGTTGCCAACTGCGTTATGAAAACAGTGAGGGTAGGAAATGTGGTGCAAGTAAATCAAACAAAGCCTGCTCAAGTTAAATGGATTTGTTCATTGCGCGCACTCTGCGCCGTGCCTTACTAGTATTTCATTAATTTCTCAATTTCCTGTTTTAAGAAGTTTGAAGTTCATAGACATTGTCACTATAAATACTGCTTAGATATATATCATTACTGCTAAATACTGTTAAGATGTCACATAGATTTACAAATG
The DNA here is from genome assembly GCA_948477245.1 of Thumatha senex. Taxonomy (NCBI): domain Eukaryota; kingdom Metazoa; phylum Arthropoda; class Insecta; order Lepidoptera; family Erebidae; genus Thumatha; species Thumatha senex. Next base: position 675,721 of record OX419725.1, read on the forward strand.
AAAGTTGAATAACAATAATATTGACGGTTGAAAAGATAATTGAGCTAAGCAAATTTTTGGAAATGTTCAGGAGAGTGATTTAAAGTTTAGTTTTTTGGAAAATATCATTGTATAAAAATCTATTGTATTTACAGTCTAGTCTAGTATCTAGTTTATTTTAAAATATTACATGAAATTCTACAATAAAGCGCACTACTTTTTGATTCAGTTTTATCTTTATTAGACAATTGTTTTAGAAAATAAATATCGTTTCAACCAAAATGCATGGAATCTATTCAGTGCGTTTTGAACTACACGCCCTTGGTGTATGTTGTCAAAACGATTTAATTACCTACTTGTAGCAAATTGGTCTAAGGTCCATATTCCAGAACGTTTCGCAATACTTAAGCAACGCTTGAGGCTAAATATTGCCTTATAAAATCTACTTTCAAGCGTCGATTGAGTATTGAGAAACGTCCCTGGAATATGGACCTAAGTATTGATGTACATAGAAAACAGAACGAGGGTAATTGCGTTATCTATAATAGTGACGTAATGATTAGGGTAAGTCAAATTGGTTGTAGTAGCACGAACCAGTTAACGAGACTTGGATCACAAAGATAACTGAATCATAAAAACTCAAATTTTACGATTATGGAATCGGATATAGTTCTTGAAACAATATTTGTGTATGATGTTAATGAGAGTTGGATGGGTGCTGACTTGTAGCGTGTGTAATCGTACATGCGCTTCAAAAATAGGTTATGTCAGTCACCTGAGAGCACACCAGCGAAGCTCTCAGTAGTAGCAGTAGTAAGTCGCTGTGGCCGAATACGGTCAGGGAGAGTATATATATAATGAGAGTTGGGTGATTAAAGCAATTTTAATATATTTTGAAGATAATGTGTCTGGTTGGTTGGTGTGGACTAGGTAAAACGACAGTGATTTAATCGGCTGTGCCGAAAAGCTAGATCGCTGAAGGACACTGCTGACAGAGCTTGGACCACGGCTCAGGCTCAATGCTGAAGTGGAACACAAACTAAATACCACTTCGAAGGCCAGCAAAAGAGCAATTGCAAGGGCTAAATTCGAATTTGACGATAGAATTAGTTACTAGATATTGGCGACTTTCAGGCTTCCCTTCTGCGCACCGCGCACATACATCCTGTACCCAAAAATAAGGCGTTTTAATAAATCTATGTCTATGCTCCAGTATATAAATGCTGGGATCCCGCAGGGCTCAGTGGTGTCACCCACTCTCTGTTTGCTGCATATCATTGACATGCTGTTCATTGACGGCATCCATTGCTATGCGGGTGACACTAATTATAAGGTTCTCTCCACTATCCCCCGATCTGCATTGCAAGAAAGTCGTTGTGTTTGAAATCGAGGTTACTCTCGCAAGAGTACTCTACTCCTGTAGACAAAATCTTGTACAATTTAACCTTACCAAGACTCAAGTTTGTGCATTCACCGCTAAAAAACATCATTTACCGTAGCGCCGCAATTCCAGGGTACACCTCTCTCAATCTCCAATAGTATTGGTATCCTTGGTATTGAGATCTCTAGTGACGTCCAATACCGTAGTCATTTAGAAGATAATGCTTCCCTGCCACCTTAGTGTTATAAAAAAGGTTTTTTTTTCATTGTTTGATAAGCAAATAGATAAAACATTAGAATAAAAAAAAAGAAAATACAAATATATGTTTGTAAATAAGTACCAAATTAAAATATGATCTGCTAAATTGATGCCTAAATAAAATGATAACGTAAAACTCAATGTTCCAACAGTGCCTACACATAAATATTTAGCTAGTTTAAATGTGTCAAGAGACATGAAACACTATTCTAATGCAATGCTAATTGTGTCAAACGACACAGCAGAGTACATACACAGTAACGTAAACGTTTCAACGTACATTTCTTATTCTAATTAAAATAAGATAAATGTATCTACAGACAGAATAAAAATGAGTTAAATATGCTTAAATAACTTATAAATTACATTGATTATATTTCAAGTCGGTTAAAACAATGATTTTCAAAATTATAGCAAAATTTATTAAGGGCCAATAAATGCTCAGATATAATTGAAACCCAAAGGACTCAAGGAGTCAGTGATTCCGAATATGTATATAACTCAATTTAGGAAAAAATGTAGCTTACACCAAAAAGCCTTTCAACAATATAATACTTTAAGGATAACAATAATAACAAAGGACGTGATAGCTTCATAAATATAAAACCTTAGATAGTCTTTGATATGACGACAATGGGCTCGCCACCTGTTACGTGAGACGGGGATGCATACGGTGAATGTGGGCGTATACTACCCCTTCGGGGATAAAGGCGTGACAATATTCATGTATGTATTTTTAAACCGTGACTGTTTATGCATGAAATGATAACTGAATCTGCAGGAGCGGTAAGGTATGCGTGGATCACGAACCCTTGCTCTCTAACTACCCCGTAAGGCATACAGCATAAATAAAGATAAATAGACAGTTCACCACCATTGTCTATATTTTTTTTGCGGGATGAAGTTAGGCTTGATATTTTAAATCAATAATTGAATCTGATGACCAAATCATTAACGGATCACATCTTTAAGGCGAGTGTGGATCGTACTAAATGGATAGAGTGGTTGCGAGACCCAGTATAAGTATTTGCTACTGAATATCTAATTCGATTCTAATTACAAGATACTAATCTTTCCCTGGGTCAGTTCTGGGTGTCTTGCTCAGTGTAGGAATCACAGTAACAGAATAATAAGTATCTATACTATATTATTTAACTGAAGAGTTTGTTTCTTAAACCGGCTAATCTCAAAAACTACTGATTTGAATTGAAAATATATTTTTATGTTGAATAGCTCTATTTATCGAGAAGGGCTATAGGGTGTACATCTTCATGCTTTTCACGCAGAAAAGTGGAACCGATGATTATTATTCCGCACTCTCTAAATGTCAAGAAATCGAGTGAATTTTCATATATTATTGTAAATACTTATAATAAACAATGGTATTGAATGGGTGCCACGGGGGAATCGAAGTAAGTCACAGGAGGAACCACGGGGCTCTGCTAGTGACAATATAGAAGAGGCATGTCTCACAAACATATTAGACTAGTGTTTGTCGATATTTGTTGACGGAGTGGTATTAAAACGCCGTGACCTATACTCGTATGTGGCGCCAGCGGTTAGTGGTGCCTCACAGTCTACGATTCACCTGACAAACTGGTGGTATCCGACATATTCCATATTCAAAATATTTTACAGAAAAAAAAAACAAAACTCATTCCAATGAGTTTTATTGATTTGAGAGAGATCCATCTTTAGCTACTTTTATCGCCTATTGACGCGTTGACTCCCAAAATAAGCACAAAGATTATTTCGCTGTCTACATTAAATGAATTTTAAGCCACCTAATAAACGTTCCATTACCAATGTCAATGATACCTTACCTACATATAACACTGTATAATGATAATGCTGCAATAAAATAATGCTGAATGAAAAAAAAATCTTGTTGCTTTGTTGAAATGGACAGACGTAACTTGTGGCGACCTGATATTGAAATGCTTCAGGCAATCTTTTATATTAGCTAGCCAAAGTGACGTCCGTCGCCCGCCTGATTTAAAGCCATGGCGACATCTAGCGAATTGAAAGCCACTGTCACAATCCTGAGGACTATTAACAGTGGCTCTCAAGTCGGCGGCCCCATGATGTGCCTCTTGACGCTCCGCATGAATATAATATATCCGCATTATAAGAATCTATAAGGCTTTGAACTTGTCTTAACGACGGCCATGTTACTAGCATCCTGGATCAACTGTTCAACAATCCGTGGCTTCAGAAGCACGGGAACACTCGTAAATAGAAAGGGCACAAAACGGTCACCCATCTGAGGACCAGTTTATAGAATACTGTGTTAGCATACATATAAGCATGTTATGTTACTAAATTTCTTTCGTTAATTCATGCTTCCGTTCTTGTAAAGATTGTTTTTTAAAACCCTATTAGCCAGGTTTGAGTTGAATTGCTGTCGGTTTACGACATTTTTGAAAGCAACTACCGTCGGACCCTCTAACTCCTTAGGGACGGCAAAACCAGAGTATCAACAGTAATGGACGTGAGTGTATGTGTTTGACCCGACATTTTGATACAAAACTTACAAATAAACAGCAACTTTCGTGCCAACCTGATATTTGATGTCCACACTTTCCATTTACACAAACTTTCGTAGGTGCAAATACATTGTGCAAACTCAATGTCGTGTGGACTGACTATTGCCACAGTATAAAGAAAGAAACTTTCGATGTTTCGGCTGTGCTATTAGTCAGTAGGTATTATCAGCAGGTATTATATTCCATTGTATTTACTTAAGCTCTCAAATCAATCTATACAGATAAATAAAATAAAAGTGTCTGTTTTTAATTCCTAAATGCATATGAGCTTTTTGAGAGAAATTACGGTACTTACAGAAAAGAACCAATTTTATTCTTTCTCTCTGTTAGACTCTCTCTCTCTCTCTCTCTCTGTTTTGTTTTGTTGTTCCAGCTAATCTCTGAAACGTCTCGACTGATTTTAACAGTACTTTCACGGGTAGATAGGTTATATTATAATGTATAACTTAGGCTACATTTTATTCTTGTATTCCCGTTGAAACGGGAACAATATGGGTGAAACCGTGAGACGTCCACATGTCTATAAAAATAAAATAAATTTGGAGAACCAAAAGTGCACGCCTCACACGCTTTTATAATGTTATAAAAAAATTGAATTACAAGCTTACAAACTATGAAATATCGCGTAGGGGTTATGAAATAAATAAAGTAAAGATAATAACAATTAAACCACATCGAATCAGACCGTGAAAAGTGAAAGGGTTCTATTCCTAATTATACTGAAGCGAAAGAGAAGAAAAAAGACTCGATTAGTAAAGTATTTCGGTCGTTATCGTGTTAATAAGACAATATCCGTAACATACAGACAAACGGACGTCCAAGACGGAACTTTTTTAAACAGTTTTTTTTTACTAGTTTAAATAACAAAAATTGGCATCAAAAATATCATGAGTGTTAAAATAGTGTTTTTTCTTGATATGTGTATATATTATTTTACAAGTGCAATATATGATAAATAGAGACATTCTAAGTTTGAAAAATCAGATGTTTTGCGCGAAGTGACAGTAGCACCCACCTCAACGCTTCGCTTATGAGGCGTGCAATTGAATCGCGAACTCTAATGAATGTTTTTATGTAGAGAAAATTTGGAAAAATTGCAACGGGTACGGGAAACCTTCATTGCGCAGGCGGAGCCGCGGACATTTAAGTTTGAATTCGTCATATCTTAATTAACGCCAATAATATCTAGTGCTTTTATGTTCAAGAAGTCCAGCGTAAGTACAGCGCAGAGAAGATAATCAAGTTTATATCTGCCACGGTTAGTCTGTTCCTGGATAGTGTAATCAATGAAAACCTCTCGGAAATATGAACTGGTTCTACTCATTTATCTCGAATTGATAACATTGTGTGACCTGGTTTCGAAGTTAATCCTTAAATCAGTTCCCTCTACCGTCCTATAGATAAACTGTGATATACAGGTAGATCTATGAAGCGCAAATAGCCCTGATTCAATTTTCTATGAACGATCACTGCGTTAAGCAACTTTCGCTATAGATGGTCCAGCAGATGGGTCTTTAAACACTAATTTGAATTTCTATTTGCGAGCGTTTCCGTGCTTCTGAAGGCACGTAAACCCGTTTGTCCCGGTTGCAAGTAACATTCTATAACAGTCGTTAAGCAAAGTTGAAGGGCGGATAATTGTATTAAAATTTTGAACAGTTGGTACCCACCTGCTCCTGTCCATTTCGTCAAGGCGACACAGTTCACCACTTGTTAAGTGGGACAAAAATTCTACCTAACTAACTAACTATCTTCACGCTGTATCCCTGACGGGGTAGTCAGAGTGGACAGATCGCCAGGCTTCGCGATCCATACATACTTCTTTCGCTTCTTCGAGAGATTCATCAATCGCTTCATACACGCACGTCTGGGTATCCGAGTACTTTTGACCTTTCCGTTTTTGAGCAATCTGCTCAAGTGGTCTTCATATGAAAGTCTTGGCCTACCCTGACTCCTTCTACCCTCTACTTTTGAACAATATATATTCTTCGTCAATCGTTCCTCACTCATTCGTTGGACGTGTCCAAACCAACGGAGTACGCCCTTTTCCAGCTTAACGCTGACACTTTCATTCAAACCTGCCATATTGTGTATCAATTCGTTACGTATTCGGTCGGCCAAGGTAACGCCGCACAATTTTCGAAGTGATCGCATCTCCACAGCATTCAATTTACTTTCATGCATCTGCTGACATACCCAGGTTTCACTGCCGTTATGAATCGCCATGCGTGCTTCTTTTGCGATGCTAACTGGGACAAAGCACCGTTAACTTTGTTTCCGGCAGCTACTCGCCGTTCTACATCCGAATCACATCTTCCATCCGCGCTAAACATACTTCCTAAATACACAATTTCATTCACTTGCTCTAGACGTTCCTGGTTTACCCTAATCTCGCATTTAGTTCTCACGTTACCTCTTTCAAATACTAGAACCTTAGTTTTACTTGCATTCAAGCGGAGACCCTTACTTTCACACTCCTCTTTCATATTAGTGACTAATGCCTGAAGGTCGGCTTTTGATGAGGCCATGAGCACCGCATCATCAGCGTACAGCAGATAGTATACTTTAAAGTCACCCAAATTCACACCCATATTAAAATCTTTCAACTTCTACAGGCAACTGTCCAGATACTCTATGAACAGCCAGGCGGACATGACACATCCCTGTTTGACGCCTGTACAGACATCAAAAAGAGGTGACACATCCCCCCCTACTCGCACGCAAGCCTTACAGTCCCTATAAAGCAAGTTCCACAGCGTTTCTCTCACAACGTTATCAAATGCTTTCTCTAGATCCACTAAAGCGCAGAAAACCTTCTGGCTAACAGCCAAAAACGTTTCCGCGATCATGCGGAGAGAAAACACTTGATCCATGCAACCTCTTCCACGTCGGAATCCGCATTGAGCCTCCCATAAATACCTTTCAGACTTTTCTTGTATTCGTGCCGTTATAACCTTTGCATACACCTTACTAGCTAAGCTGACCAAGCTGATCGCCTTGTAGCTGGAGCAGTTTAGGCGCGAGCCTTTCCCTTTGTAAATAGGTACTACAACTGCTACTCGCCAGTCATCCGGAACCTCACCCGTCCGCTAGCACAAGTTGCATAACAGACATAGTGTGTCCCAGACACGCGACCCATCGTACTTGATCATCTCAGCAGTGACTCTGTCTTTTCCCGCAGCCACACTTCATACTTCTTATCGCTTGTTCTATTTCTTTCATACTAATGACTTCAATGACATCGGGATCCGGAGCATCGAAGTGAGCTCCACTTCCCGATGTGGCATCTCTGTCTTTTCTTGCATACATCTTTCCATAATATTCACTCCATCTCTACAGGACGTCAGTTTGGTCGGTTAGGACGTCATTGTTAACACTAAGCACTTTATTCATACTGCAGATTGCCGAACAACTCCGGGTCTTGCCTACCTCTTTCCAGAAGAGCTTGGCATTATCCCGGAAATTGGACGACAACCTTTCATCCGCTTTCATTCTGTACCTTTCACGAGCTTCTTCTATCAGTGCCTTCGTGTTAACTTTCTGCAGCTTGAATCTCTCTTTCATATTCAAATCATTTCGCAAGGCTAAGTAGTCTAGCCATGCTTTCTTCTTCATTCGAACTGTTTCTTTAACTTCCTCATTCCACCATGCATCACGCTTATTACTACTGCCTCTTTTTGTTTCTCCACACACTTCCACAGCGGCATTTATCATACTATCCCTAAGGTTCTGCCATACATTTTCCACATTCTCACTGCTTACATTGACGTCGCCAAGCTTTTCGGCTACCCTTTTATTATATTTATCCCTAATGGATGCATCCTGCAGTTTCCAGCTTTTGATGCTATAAGTCGGCTCAAGCTCAGGACACTCGGTACGATGACGCCAACCCGCGAACGGACCCCTAATCCTAGTTATGACTAGGTAGTGGTCTGATCCCAGCTCAGCGCCTCGATAAACCATTGTATCCATCACCTGTTTACGGAGCCGACTATTCATTAGGAATAGATCTATCATGCTTCTCTTTGACTTACATCTCCTCGTATACATATGAATTTGTTTGTGGTTGAACATTGTGTTCGCCACAAACAAATCCTTTTCCTTACAAAATGCCAGTATTAGCTTGCCAGCGTCGTTCACCCTTTTATCCACTTCCCGAGTACCGACTCAAAATCATCGCGAGCGGTACCCACCCATCCATTCAAGTCTCCACATACTATAAGTCTTTCATTTCCTTCTATCACATTTAGAGCTTCTCTCATACTCTCCCAGAAATCCTTCAGCTCACTCGCGTTCGACGAAGATACTGGCGCGTAAGCAGCTACCAGGAAAATCTTCGTCAAACCAAGTTTTACACGGATCCAGAGGATTCTAGGACCTACCAGTTTGTACTCATACATACCGGAAGCCAATCGCGAGGACAGCAAAATTCCAACCCCCCGACTGCCATGCTCGCTCTCTGGTACTCCAGACTAAAGTGCTCGATCCCACCAGGGAGCTCCAAGACTTCGCTGCCCTTGCGCTTGGTCTCTGTCAAGCACACTGCATCTAACTTTCTCTCATTCATAACATCCATCAACTCATTCATCTGTCTGTCTCTATCTGTCATTTCTCCCCTAACATTCCACGCAGCTAGCCTGCACTCCATCCTCCACGTCCCGCCGTGTCGAGCCGCGCGAGTAGGGTGGCGGTCCCCTACGCCGCTCTGGCTCACACTTTTCGCACCAGCGGGGACGAACTGGTGCGCGTCGCCTCGGGGGCACGCCCTAGCAGTATTCGCCCTGGTGGCACTCGTGTTGGAGTAGAATTGCAGCCGTAGCTGGCAGGGATGGCGACGTGCACGCTTCTACTCTTCATCCCCATCTTCATTCACAAAAATTCTAACGGTAAAATATGGGCGTATAGTATACTTCTGCCAACTCTACGGGGGTAGTAAGTGGCTCAATGTTAGGTCTTGTTCCACACAATAAAGTACCCATATTGGTTGCGAAACAAAATAATAAAAATATCTAAAAAACAACGTAAATTAAATCTCTGCAAAAGGTTTTTTTAAAGCAATCCCATGAGTGCCCTTGCCCTCAAGGCGCGTAAACGGGCATCCCTCGATGTATAAAAGTGAATTTAAAATTCAGCATTTCTTGAACCGAGGGCTCGAATTCCTTTCAATAATCCAACGTCGTGCCGAATCCATTGCCACAAGAGTAATGCAATGTACAGAATTTATATGTGCTCGCATAATTAAAAATATTAGATGATTTTAAGCCGGATCTTAAGTAAACAAGTTTAGTTTTACAATATAACGGGAATAAGTAAACAATATACAACATCGATACTGACTATTTATTGTACCGGTGTAGTGACAGTTAGAATATCGGAAAAATTTTCAATATTTGAAATTATTACTTGGATTTGGCAAGATTTATAAAACTAATAGATTTTTCAATCAAGGTTTGTGAGTTTATTTACTTTTACATCCTCATATGTCCATTAATAGTGCGATTTTGTAATTTTCTATGAATAAAACATAACCTTGTTTTGTTTCGCATTTCTTTGCTCTAAGTCTACTTTGCTAATAATTACTGATTTTGTAGCACGTAATTATAACAAAATGTCGAATACTATTAACATGATAATGACGCGTAAGGCCTTGGCTCGTCAGCAAGAGACAAGGCTTCAATTAACGTTGAAAGAGTTACAGATATTGAGTGAGAAGTACGATAAACTGAACAAGGAAAGGGACGAAAATGAGTTAGAACTGTTAGGTATTTTAAGTAAGAACGGACAACTCAAGAAAGAACTGGCACCGTTGCATTCACTGTATACTGATACCTTACAGGATCGGGATAGGTTACAACTTATAGTTGACAGTTTTGACTCATGTAGGGATCATTATGAACATACTCTGCACCAAATTAGAATACTAAAGGAGGAGCTACAACGATCGGAGATCAAAATATCGCAACTAGAAGACGAGAAACAGAGCACAGTGGTTCAATCTAATCAGAGTTTGTTCGATGAACTGATGGCTACAAGCTTAGATACTGCGACAGCTCACCCTTCCATTGTCATAGACCTCACTTCTGAAGATGAAACCGGGGGCTGTTCTAAATCATTAAAAATTATTAAGTGTAGTAAGAATAAGTTAAAGAAATATTTAAAAATTAAAAACTTTATTACTACGAGTAAATCTAAAAAAAATGATACATAAATACAAGTTTTTTATAAATAGCATGTCACTTAATAGACAGAGATTGCCACTGATTGACCAGGTAAATATGTATATGTTAGAACTTGATACTGTTGGACAACAGTACAAAACTGATACACAGGCCCTTCAATGTCAGATTGACCGACTTCAAGACTCTTTGAAATCAATTTCATATAAATATGAAACAGCAGAGAAACAGAGTAGGGAACAGGTGTTAGCCATAGGTAATTAGTAAATTCATGTCATTGTCAAAATGACCAATTGATATCCGCAGGCCGCAGGCCCTGAGTTGTGAAAGAATTAGATGCAATGATGAATTTTCACCAATTAAAACTGTGTGCAGTGTGGATAATAGTATATTAAGTTCAAGTAGTAATTGCGAGGCATATATAATAGACAAGTTGCAAATAAAAAGTGATGCAAAGACCATAGTCTATTGCGATGACATAGGTAAACATTTTGGACATTATTTATCACAGTTAGGTCATTCTGTAATAAATCATACATATCCAGGAGCTTCGTGCTCTCAAATTATAGATTTTATATTGTCTGGTACACACTGCATGCAGTCTACTATAGTGGTGCTGGTTGGTAGAAGAGGCAATATTAATAGTGAAAAACTTTTAAAAATTTTTGATAAGTTATCAAGTCTGCAAGTAAAGCAAGTAATTTTGTCCACCTTGCCATACAGCACTGCTATGAGCCGCAAGGAAAATCACTTAAGATACAAATTAAATATGAAACTAAATACCATGGTATAATATTCCAAAAAAATTGAATTGTTCGATTGGAACATAATTTTCAATCCTCGGACATTTTGTAAGCGCCGTTAAAATGGTCTATGCAAAATAAAGATATTTTTATTTTTATTCCATCAGACTGATTTGATTGTCTGTGTATCTACTTTACAAACAGGCTCTTCAATTCAGTTGCCTTGTTGAGATACGAACATTTTTTTTACGGCGTACCTATCCTACTATGATTTTTGAGGCCCAAGACGCTCGACAATCATTCAGTTAGTACCAGGTTAAGCGATGGCCGAGGCTGGGGCATAAGTGTCCCCTAGGGACACTAGTGAATCAAGAAGAGAAGCAGTTTATATTTGTGTAAGTATATTAAGTGTCGTCAATACTGGCTGAAAACAAGCCACATTTAAATACTGAGAGCGGCCTAACATTTAATTAGAATGAATTACGAATTTCAATTTACTTTGTTATTACAATAAACGTCTTTAAGAAATTACTGAGTAAGCACCTAAGTGAACATTCTTATTGTGTTTAGCCAAATAAATATCAATTTGAGGAATTTGGTGTTTTGAATGAACTTTAGATATTTTCATTTAAAACGTTTGCCTGTGTGATTTGGACTAAGGGAAAAATTGCGAGTCATAGAACAAATAAACGCCTCAATATTATTGAAATAAAGCTCTCATGTACACAGGTCGAGTAAGAAATCGAAAAATTGTGAGCGATATATTGATGATCAAACATTACGTCTAGATGTCGAAAAGAAAAAGTGTAAGTCGAAAGATTTATAAAGTAATTGTTTTCGATAACACTGAATGATTTAGTGAAAGTCGTCTCTATTTAAGATGTTGATTGATGTGTACACATGCAATGAATGAGTGAGGAACGATTGACAATGAATTTTTATATCTAAAGTCAGGGTAGACGAAGAACACATAAGCAGATATCTCAAAATCACGGAAAGGGTAAATGTACTCTGATGGGTATCCGGGTACATCAAATTAATTAAGACCTTTAAATTAAATAATTAACCCCCTCGGAGCTTTTTGCTGATGAGTAAATAGCTCCTCTCTTTGTACATTTATAAAACTTTTTAAAAGAATATTATAAATTGGTATGCAGTAAAGCTTTTACATCGCAAATATATTCCCTGAGACACAGTTAATTCACATTTTAAATAGTTGTTTATTTTGAAAGTCCATTAATATCCACTCATCCGATTTTCGCTAAATTTCTAACAATTGTTCCATCTTCTTAGAGATTAAGAAAGTTGGAGTATTATCATTAGTTCTCAACAAAGTCTATCCTATACTTACTCTTTACAAAGAGGGAATGTCTACATCATTGCCTGGAAGTGGTTGCCAGGTAAAGCTGGTGGCCTAGCCTGTCAGGGACCATGGGCTTAACCCCTCTCGGGCACAATTGGGCTCGTTGGTCTCCGAAAAGGCATTGAATCGCCGCCTGGCCGCCTATGTGAAATAAGTTGATACGAGTACAACGTTACCCTAACCAACGCCAACGGCTCTGATAGAAAATTCTTACCCCTGAGTACGCACAGATAATATATAAATTTCTTAAACCCCAAAACAAGTCACATCATCTACCCATAATAACACAACCCAAAACCATTGAAGGCACATTGTCGGACGTATAAAATCGCGTTACTTTGTACCTTTCAAAGTAAATATAAAAAAAAAAACCCTGAGTACCAAGTTTTTAAATCCAACAAACCAAATATTTGACCGCTGATGTACATACATACATACATATTATCACGCCTTTATCCCCTAAGGGGTAGGCAGAGGCAAACTATACGCCCACAGTTCACCGTATGTACTTTTGTCCAACGTAACAGGTGGTGAGCCCATTGCCGTGTTCAAATGTACAGGCGAAGGTAGTGGCGTCCTACTGCTAAAATTTTTCAAGCCTAAAATATTCGACTGCCATGTTAAATTAATTTAAATTTAAATGCCACAATGTGGTCACCCATCCGAGAACCAGCCATAGTGAAAGTTGCTTAACGCAGTGATCGGTTACAGAACACTAAATCCGCGGGGCCACGAGCGCTTCATATACGACCGCTGATATAGATTAATATAATAAACAACGTACAAATTCCACTTCAGTTTTCATAAATTCAGATTGCATATCGGAATACTGCAGCACTTTTAAAGGAACCCGCACTTGCAAATCGAATCTAAGTAATATAATATCTGGCAGATATATTTATATAATTTCCAGATAATGTGTGGAGTACGTAGCTTATAACATTGAGTGCTGTCCTCACCGGGACGGGATCGTTGTTGTATTTGCGGAAATATTGAGACTATTTCTCATTCAGCTGGTATGGCGCAAGTGACATTTTAATTAGTTGCAGCGACGTCGATGCTCGCTGTTAGCGAAGCCATTGCCTATTTCTTGTCTAGTAATAAACATGTTATGTTTATGTTTAGTATTGTTTACTTGAGGGGTCAAGGCTACCAGTGTTGGAATGCCAACATAATATATTATTAATGCCTAACATGTTTACGTTAAAAATTAACACACTATCCGTTTCGATGCTATGGTCTTTTTTTCATTGTATAATTAGTTTTTTTATAAACTGCTATTTTCATCTTCTAATTATAATATAAAACGAATTTAAAAAGAACATTTCTTGTAATGTGCATATAAATTGTTTGACCATTGTAGTCCTACTTTATTTGATTGTTAACGCTTCTTCATCTTTACATATTCCCAGTTACTTTCAGAAATCAACTAGATTGGAAAACTGGGGTCATTTCAATTCACCTTTGGCATGACTGTTTTAGTTTCGACATTGTTGGAAGCGACTGCCGTCTGACCTTAGTACCTTAATCAGCAGGTGAGTGACTCCTATTTTATTATAATAATAATAATAAAAAAAGAAAATAAAATGAAGAGACATAATAATAATAATAACCCTCGAGGACAGTCGTTATCTTTTATAGGATTAACGCAACCCTATGATAGTAGATTCGCTTTTTGAGTCATCCACTTTCTGATATCAACAAAAAAATGTATCAGAAAGTTATTAAAAAGCTCACATCCGCAGGGCAGCTTGTGGCGAGCTGAATGTGCGTGGCTACACATCGGTCCCGATTCCTCAGAGTTTTGTTGCTCTTCTGCACCGGTTAGGATTTAATGGCCTAACGGGAGAGCAGTGAGAGTGCGACTCCCGGGAGTGCAGCTAATCTCAACTCTGGCTTGCCTTAATTGGCCGGTCAGAGGGAGGGAGCCAGAGCTATATGCTCGGGGGTGGAAGTTTTTTTATTTTCAAGGGCATAACTACGGGGAAGCCCGCTCCGGGCCTGGCCCGCGAAGGTGAAACCGGCGCCGCACCGCTCGACACCCCAAGCCGCTCACACCGGTGTTGCCCTCAGTCGCCTTACAGGCTTATCATGCCTACGGTGATTGTATAGGGGGCCCATCTAGTGAGTTGGCAAGTCACCGTCGGCCAGTATTTTGATTATAATATATTAAAATGGCAGACGCCGTCTTCATCCATAGTTCTAATCACTCAGTTCATTTAACCTCCAACTTAATAGCCCAATAGTAGTTAGCATATTGTACAATAGTTTAACTCCCATTGGAGATGGTCCATTACCGTTCTTCTACATAAGGCGGACGTGGATTGTCTGCAGTGGGAGTCCCATTCCCTGTTACATTAAAATTCTCAAAAGGCCTCTGCGTGTTGGACCTCTATGTCCCCATGTAAGCCTCCCAAAAGAACGGGTATCTTCGTAAGAAAAAAAAAAGAAGATACCCGTGAAGAAGAAACAAATAATAATCGTTTATTTGAGGTCACAAGTACCCATACAAAAAACAAATAAAATAAATTAAATTAAATGAATACACTGCAACAAAAAAAAGCAATTTCAAATAAAAATGTCAAATACATACAATTATAATATAAAATAAGATGAAAATAGCTAGCTGGAATATTGAAGATCATATATGAAGCTTATTTAAATTTTATGACATGTTAGGTAAAGCTTACAAGTTGGTAATTTATTCCGGAATAATAAATTACTCTTCCTAGACGGTCATGACTAGTCGAAATCTATTTATATGCCAGACAGGTCGTTCCGGCCAATTTTTCTTAATTGTGTACTAAACAAGGAAATTTTATTAAAAAACTATTTCAATATCTAAGGCGCGTTACTGTGTTAGTTAGTTTGAGAAAGTACAGAATGATATCTTAATTTCCGATAATAACCTCTTGACTTCTTTATATAGGACGCGACTGGTTCCTAGCTGTTTTTAGCGTTTCGTTGTATAGTCCGGTCCGGTGTAAAGTTATTTCGGTTCTTTTTTAACTGGACCTAAAATTATACGAGTTTCTGATCCTTTGGAGTACTTTATTTTTCTGATCCCGCGGTTAGGATATGAGACAGTATACCTTATCTCCATTTCCAATCTGCTCCTGATATCTTATAAATCGAAGCCATCCTTCAGCTCCGTAGAAATGATTAGAAACGGATTTTTTGGTCAGCAGGTGCAACGCTAGCTGGTGAGGTAGCTTGGGCCCAGATATCGTCGAAACGGTCCAATATTAAATATGCATTTGCTCAGTTTAGATAGATATCACATAAATACATTTGTCAGTGAATAACGTAATTTTCCTGGAAAAAAAGTAGCCCATGCCATCCTTCAAACCTAAAGCCATTCTCATTTAAAAAGCTTCCTTGCAACGTGAAAGAAGCATGAACAAACACAATTTACTATATTTCCATCAGACTAATTTACCATATATACGACGTAAATAACTAACTAACTGGTTGCGCCGGTATACGATTCGAAAGTTGCCGCGTTATTTTTTCTATGTTGCATCGCCGATCTCTATTTGTTTTTAATTAGTTAGTTGTCGACACTCCCCCTCTCTTCCTTTATTCCATTTCTTTTTCGCACCTACCTTGTCTCGCATAAGAGAAGAGCGAGACAGCTGTGTTACCGCCGTAGCGGTAGAAAACTCCACCGCAGCGCTGCCAACACACAGGCAGTGAAGACGGACTGAAGACGTAGTACGGCAATGGCCGCGTGCGCACTCGCATAAACTTTTCGCAATTGTTGTGTTTTCCATGGATAAATAGTGATTTCGTGCAAGGAAACCAGGAATTCAAGTCCAGGGACGCCCCCGGCAGCCTCCACCTCAGCATCTCACAGCAGCAGCAAGGTAGCGTACCCATTCCTATTTCCATTTCTTATTCGAAGACAACCGCATGTAAATTTCATCTTTGTCTTTCCCCGCAAATACAGTCCACTTCAAATTTATTTATCTCGCCCGCTCAACCACTAACTATCTTCACGCTGTATTCCTAACGGGGTAGTCAGAGAGGACTGATCGCCAGGCTTCGCGATCCATGCATACTTCTTTCGCTTCTTCAAGATTCATCAATCGCTTCATACACGCACGTCTAGGTATTCGAGTACTTTTAACCTTTCCGTTTTTAAGCAATCTGCTTACGTGGTCTTCATACTCGTATGTAAGTCTCGGCCTGACTTCTTCTACCCTCTTCCTTTGCACAATATATATTCTTCGTCAATCGTTCCTCACTCATTCGTTGGACGTGTCCAAACCAACGGAGCACGCACTTTTTCAGCTTAACGCTGACACTTTCATTCAAACCTGCTATATTGAGTATCACTTCGTAACGTATCCGGTAGACCAAAGTAACGACGCACAATTTTCGAAGTGATCGCATCTCCACAGCATTCAATTTACTTTCATGCATCTGCTGACATACCCAGGTTTCACTACCGTAAAGCAAAGTTGGCACTAGCACTGCGTTACGAATCGCCGGTCGTGCTTCTTTTACGATGCTTTGTCGCTTTACTAATTGGGACAAAGCACCGTTAACTCTGTTTCCAGCAGCTACTCGCCGTTCTACATCCGAATCACATCTTCCATCCGCGCTAAACATACTCCCTAAATACACCATTTCATTCACTTGCTCTAGTCGTTCCTGGTTTACTCTAATCTCGCATTTGGTTTTTTTTTTTTCATTCGTCATCTCCTTCAAATAATAGAACCTTAGTTTTACTTGCATTCAAGCGAAGACCCTTACTTTCACATGCCTCTTTCATATTAGTGACTAATGCCTGAAGGTCGGCTTCTGATGAGGCCTTGAGCACTGCATCATCAGCGTACAGCAGACAGTTTTCTTTAAAGTCACCCAAATTCACACCCATATCACAATCGTTCAACTTCTGCAGGCAACTGTCCCGATACACTATGAACAGCCAGGCGGACATGACACAACCCTGTTTGACGCCTGTACAGACATCAAAAAGAGGTGACACATCCCCCCTATTCGCACGCAAGCCTTACAGTCCCTATAAAGCGACTGTATTGCCCGCAGTAGCGAGCCGTCCACACCATATCCGGGCAGCAAATCCCACAGAGTTTCTCTCACAACGTTATCAAATGCTTTCTCCAGATCCACAAAAGCGCAGAAAACCTTCTGGCTAATAGCCAGAAACTTTTCCATGACCATGCGGAGAGAAAACACTTGATCCATGCAACCTCTTCCACGTCGGAATCCGCATTGAGCCTCCCATAAATACCTTGCAGACTTTTCTTGCATTCTTGCCGTTATAACCTTTGCATACATACACCTTACTAGCTAAGCTGACCGCCCTGTAGCTGGAGCAGTTTAGGCGCGAGCCTTTACCTTTGAAAATAGGTACTGCAACTGCTATTTGCCAGTCATCTGGGACCTCACCCGTCCGCCAGCACAAGTTGCATAACAAACATAGTGTGTCCCAGACGCGCGACACTTGATCATCTCAGCAGTAACTCTGTCTTTGCCCGCAGCCTTACCACATTTTATACTTCTTATCGCTTATTCAATTTCTTTCATACTAATGACTTCAATGACATCGGGATCCGGAGCATCGAAGTGAGCTCCACTTCCCGATATGGCATCTCCGCCTTTTCTTGCATACATCTTTCCGTAATATTCACTCCATCTCTGCAGGACGTCAGTTTGGTCTGTTAGGACGTCATTGTTAACACTAAGCACTTTATTCATACTGCAGATTGCCGAACAACTTCTGGTCTTGCCTACCTCTTTCCAGAAGAGCTTGGCATTATCCCGGAAATTGGACGACAACCTTTCATCCGCTTTCATTCTGCACCTTTCACGAGCTTCTTCTATCAGTGCCTTTGTGTTCTCTCTTTCATATTATAATCATTCTGCTAAGTAGTCAAACCATGCTTTCTTCTTCATTCGAACTGCTTCTTTCTCTTCCTCATTCCACCATGCATCACGCTTATTACTACTGCCTCTTTTCGTTTCTCCACACACTTCCACAGCGGCATTTACCATACCCCTAAGGTTCTGCCATACACTTTCCACATTCTCACTACTAACATTGACGTCGCCAAGCTTTTTGGCTACCTTTTCTTTATATTTAACCCTAATAGATGCATCCTGCAGCTTCCAGCTGTTGATGCTATAAGTCCGCTCAGGTTCAGGACATTCGGTACGATGACGCAAACCCGCGAACAGACCCCTAATCCTAGTTATGACTAGGTAGTGGTCTGATCCCAGCTAAGCGCCTCGAAAAACCCTAGTGTCCATCAACTGTTTACGGAGCCGACTATCCATTAGGAATAGATCTATCATGCTTCTCTTTGACTGACATCTCCTCGTATACATATGAATTTGTTTGTGGTTGAACATTGTGTTCGCCACAAACAAATACTTTTCCTTACAAAATGCCAGCCAAAAGCTTGCCAGCCCTTTTATCCCCATACTTCCCGGGTTCCGACTCAAACCCATCGCGAGCGGTACCCACCCATCCATTCAAGTCTCGACATACTATAAGTCTTTCATTTCCTTCTATCACATTTATAGCTTCTCTCATACTCTCCCAGAAGTCCTCTAGCTCACTCGCGTTTGACGAAGATACTGGCGTGTAAGCAGCTACCAGGAAAATCTTCGTCAAACCAAGTTTTAGACGGATCCAGAGGATTCTAGGACCTACCAGTTTGTACTCATATATACCGGAGGCCAATCGCGAGGACAACAAAATACCTAACCCCCGACTGCCATGCTCGCTCTCTTGTACTTCAGACCATAGCGCGAGCACCCTACCCGGGAGCTCCAAGACTTCGCTTTCCTTGCGCTTGGTCTCTGCCAAGCACACTACATCTAACTTTCTCTCATTCATAACATCCATGAACTCATACATCTTATCTGCCATTCCTTCCCTAACATTCCACGCAGCTACCCTGCACTCCATCCTCCACTTCCCGCCGTGTCGGGCCGCGCGTGGTAGGGTAGGGTGGCGGTCCCCTACGCCGCTCTGGCTCACACTTTTCGCACCAGCGGGGACGAACTGATGCGCGTCGCCTCAGGGGCACGCCCTAACATTGTTTGCCCTGGTGGCACTCGTGTCGGAGTAGAATTGCAGCCGTAGCTGGCAGGGATGGCGACGTGCACGCTTCTACTCTTCATCCCCATACGACATCGTCTACATATACGACGTCGTCTTCAAATTATATATATGTCGGAGAATGACCTGATATTCAACATCCTCTTCAAAGGTATCAGGTTTTGTGGGCGTCATTACGGGTTACGGCAAGTACATAACTCAATAAACTCGAAACACTCTTATTTATCTTCACAGATTATCGATAATATAATAAAGAACATTAACAATACAAGAGTAGTGGATTCGTGGTCCAATATAACTCTTATTTCGGTCATTATCACATTCACTTCACAAGACTTGCCACCATCTTTTTTATCATTCCTTAAAACACGACAAACGACAATCGACCGTGTTCCGTTCCCGCCATTTTTTAACTCGCTGGCCCGCGACTCCACTGAGGCAGTCCTGCCGTCCTGCCTCAACTCGTAAACAAAGACTATTTAATCTAAACACAAAGTATTTACACGATATAAATGTGTGATAAATCTAATTAAATAGAGTTAGGAATTAACATAGACCTTTCAGTATTAAAAATACCGCTATAACTTAATTAGGAACATTACAATGTTTCATTCCTCATCATGTTCTTTTCAAGCCATTAATTTTAGAGAGGGATGTTATACAATATTAGTAGTCGATAAAACAATTCCAATTAAATGAAGAATTAACAAGATATTACTTGTGAATATTATGATATCTAAAACAAACTATTAACTTTAGTACAAATACGCTTTCTACCAATCACATTACTAGATTATTGTGTTGCCTAAGCAACTAAACCCTTCCTCCGACATATATAAATACTACAACTAAACAATAGGTTGAGATGTTCGTTTATCCGAAATCACAACACCAAATGTCGGGCTCAACGGTCTCAAGAATTCGCCCCTGCCCTTTGCCTATCAATTACATAAAATGTCAAAAAAAAGTGAGAGGAGTGTCGTGTCTGCGCGTTTACGAGCCAACTATATCAAAACGAGATTATAATAAACGAACATATTACGTGATCGTGTTGAACGTATGGGCGTGCGTACGACGCGCGAGTCCTCACCGCCGTCTATATCTGACATAATATTATTTTTATTATTGTGTTTCAGATTATTTTCGATGTCAATGTCAATAAGATGGGCTGGAAATTTCGAATTAGGGCGTATACAGATTTGTTTTTTTTACTTCTGTGGCGAAACATTTAATACTAAACCCCCTTTCCTTTAACAGTTCGTTTTGGCATTCCTTACAGTTATATTTATTAGAAGTATGTATTTCTTTGACTGTAATCTTGGCAAAGATTGAAAAATATGCTGTTGGCTTACTCCTCTCCTCAGTTTTCGTATTTTGCCATAACTTCATTGGTGGATTCTATTGTTCTAAATTGTACAATAAATGCCTCGAAACCCACTTTAGTTACACATAAAGTTTTGAAAGATTGATTTAAATAGGTTCTGTAGAAGACGCGGGTCGCTAGTCGCAAATATAAATATTTTGCGGTCTCTGATTTAAATAGTAAAAAAATTGAGGTACGATTAATATTAAATACTAAGATTATGGAAAAGATTAGTAGGACTAGATAACTTCATGAGTAAAATCTAATGGAGTCTTCTGCAGTTGTATCACATTATTAGTATTAGGTAAGGCTTTATGAACTTCACTCATCTTCTGTAAGCATGAGATAGCACCAGCTAAGGTCATAAAATATATTATAAGGGCCCGTCCGGTTAGTATCGTTATTAAATTGGTTATTAGTACCTACGAGTAGGTCCGAGTGGACTTTTGGCAGTGATAAGGGTGCGTGGAATTATGTCATCGGGAGTTGAGCGGAATTCGTGATTGTTTTGTGGCATATTATGCCGAGACTCTTTTTTTTTTCTTTTTAACGTGTGGAAATCCCCTCGGATGTCATGCCGGACTCGAACCGGCTAAAACCACACAGTCCCCGCCTAACTGTCTATTGCCGGACGCCCCGGGGTAACTCCTCGGAAAGATGTCCCAGAGCTCCCTGCAGACTTTGGCTACCACCGCGGCCTCACCTGGGGTTCGGGTGTTATCCCGCTTCTTTGGGGGGTTGGTTCGGGGAACATAACTTTTTTGTTTTAACACAAATTCTGCTTTTATTGGCTGCTGGCATCAAAATGATTTGACTAACTTTTAAATAGAGAGAAGTTCATGCCATCTATACATACTTCTTTGAATTCCTGCAGATTTATTAATCGTTTCAAACTTGAACGTCAGAGTACCTTTGTACTCGTACTTTCATTTTTTTTTACTTTTTATGCTTCTCAATCGAAGGTAAGAACCGTGGGTGAAAGGAGGTATTTAAATTTAAAAAAAAGAGTAAGACGGTATTTCCGTAGTGTGTACTGTGTTGTACTTTTGAAGCTACTGCCCGACAATGTCTAAAATCAAATTGTAATGGCTCAAAAACCAGGTAAGATTTGAAAGTAACTGGGAATAAAGCAAAAGAGATATTTTGTACTGCCAAGGGGCTAAAGTATTGGTAAGGGGTGAGCGGATAAGGGTGAACAGACTCAATAGTTTCTGCAACATGAGATCACAGCCACGCCGCGGCATAAAACGCAGTCATTGAATAACAATCTTTAGAAACGAGAAATTCTTCATTTAGATATTAACTATAAGTACTTAAAATCTTATCGTGAAGTCAAAATTCATCATAATGAATGAAAACTTAACAAAGTCACAACTGTCTTTACTGAGAACTCTATAAAATTTTAACTACCTTGTAGATTCTAGTCTGAAATAACTTATTAAGTGTTTTACTTATATTTTCAAAGTCTAAATGTAAATATAAAGAAAAAAAGAAGTTCGAGCGGGAACTTTGACAATGGCTGCCATAAGCTGCGGCTCTTGAGGGTCGCACAATGAAGCGCAACGCGGTTCCATCGTAATTTGCATGTTGCGACAAAATTACGCTCAACTTTTGCTGCAAAGTGAAAATTAATGTTTTTCCAAATCGCTGTAACCATCTTATAATTAATTTAATAATAAAATATCTAGCCACTGCGGCGAATAAATTTAGTCACTGGAAATCTTTAGCGAAGCAAAGAAGCTATTCAAAAATTTAAACGTGACAAAATAAGGATTGTTGTTTGGATAAAATACAAAGATTGAAGCGTAATACTTAAAACGTTGTATCTACCCTTACACCAAACCACCACCAACACTACCTTATTAAAAAATAAAACTTACTGGTTGCACTCCGGGAGTGCCGACCGAAGTGAAAACTAAATTTATTTATCTAGACGCGTTCGCGGTCTACTATATGTACCTGCATAATCGTATATGCACACACTATAGTTGCGTCCCGTAATGGTGTCGCGAGTCAACAGGGATTTTTATTTTATCTAAAAATATGCGTACGACGCTAAAATAAGTTTTCACTTAAAATAACTAATAATTGTAAGAAAATTTATTAGTATTTATTTATTTTAATTAGTATTCTTCAAAAGGGGTTAAAGATTTTTCTAGGGTCAACAGCACGAGTGCAGTACGTACCTCTGGTGTTGCAATAGTTCATAGGCCACTTTTAACTCTGCATTTTTTAACAGAGCATAACTAGTAAATTCTATAAATAGCTGATGATATGCTACAAATTAAATTGGTAGTCATCCTTTTTTATTTAAAATATTTTTAAAATAAAAATACTTCTTTTACAACTGTACTTAATAACTGCAATATACCTGTAGACATCAATCCTCCTTCCATCATACCAATAAATTTTGTCACGCTTAGCTGAAAGAACATAAGTTTCTAAGAGTAGACAAACGTGTGTGCGGGTAAAATTTCATACAAAAATTAACAACAATTTTAGTATAGCGCTTTATGATATGTTTACTGGTGTATAGTTCATTGCCAAACGTCCAAGTTGAAGTCTGCAAAGTTTCCAACAACTTCTTGGAGAACTAAATTCTTAACCAGTATTGTTACTGTTATCAGCGTTGCTAGTGCTACTTATTATATTAAAAGTCATGTCTTAGGAATAAGTTTTGCTTTGAGCCACTGGTGTAGAACAATAGCTTCCTTGGGTGCATTAAAAGTCTTCAACAGTTCAAGATGCTGTTACACAAGCAGATCGTGAAGATGCTCATCATTGGGCCGCGTACTTGAGGGATGCTGTTATACAAGCGGAGCGTAAAGAGGCTCAAAATTCGGCGGCCAACTTGAGGGACGCTGTCAGGTTTCAAGTGGTCTACCTGGATCCAGAGCGTGGGGTCCACTGTTGTTTGTCTGCTAGGAGCAGCCATCATTGATTTTCGTCATTGTTGGGAGCAACTGCCATCTGACCTTCCAAGGCTGTAAGGGCTCCTGTGCCGATGCCCCATTCCTTATTTACCAGATGCGCTGACAACAAGTAAGGTCGTTTGCTCCCAATTATTCATAACTCAATTAGCCATTAGTGAAAACCACAACTCTTTTCCACTTTTCTTCCACGCTATCTACAACAACGAGAACCTTTAATAGCTGCCATAACGGTTATGTAGGATGAGAGGACGAATCAATTAATTTATTCATTTTTAATATAAGATAATCAATTCTTTTGTATTGTATTTTACTTATTTGTTCCCATTTTAATTATTTATTTATTTTGATTCATAACGCAGTGCTTGTGTCAACTTTGCTTTTCGGTAGCGAAACCTGGGTATGTTAGAAGATGCATGAAAGTAAGTTGAATGCTGTGGAGATGTGGTCACTTCGAAAATTGTGCGGCATAACCTTGGTCGACCGAATACGTAACGAAGTGATACGCAATATGGC
The DNA here is from genome assembly GCA_948477245.1 of Thumatha senex. NCBI lineage: Eukaryota > Metazoa > Arthropoda > Insecta > Lepidoptera > Erebidae > Thumatha > Thumatha senex. The sequence continues at coordinate 700,069 of OX419725.1, forward strand.
AGGTTGGAATAAAAGTGTCAGCTTTAAGCTGGAGAATGGCGTGCTTCGTTGGTTTGGACACGTCCAATAAATTAGTGAGGAACGACTGACAAAGAATATATATTGTGCGAGTCTTACTATACATATGAGACAACGAGAGCAGTCAAAAGTCCTCGGATACCCAGACGTGCGTGTATGAAGCGATTGATGAATCTGCAAAAGCGAAAGAAGTACGCATGGATCGCAAAGCCTGGTGATCTGTCCTCTCTGACTACTTCGTCAGGAATATAGCGTGTAGATAGTTAGTTACTTAGTTATTTTAATTATGAATAATTTTTGAACAGTATGTAAAATTTTTAATGCCTAAAAACTATGAGTACATGATTATTGTGCCCAACACTTTATTAAATGGAATACCACAATAATTTTATGAGTACTCCGCTATAAGTGTCGACGCGGTGCGGAGGCCCACGCCTCAGACACGACGTCACCGCTCTAGTGCCATACTTCTGCGATATTAAATGTCTACGAAATACTACGAGCAAAGATTTCACCGGGGAGTATGATAGCCATTATTATTTTATCTTCTAAAACTAGTTACTACCTCCCCGCTACCGAGAATAATCTAATGTGGCTTCAACATTATCATAGCTTTATCAATATTCAGTCTGCCGAATTTTGAAAGGCCAAAACGTTTTTCTCTTGAATTTTCCATTAAGACAGCTTTAATTAGATATTATTTTATACTTGGCCGAACGGTGACTGTTGTCATAAGTATATATTTACACTAGCGGCCCGTTCCGGCTTTCCCGGACATTTATTTTTGACTATTAAAATTAATCAGTGATAATGTACGAGTAGCATTCAAAAAAAATCAATCAATAAATCTTTAGAAAATAAAAAGTTTCTAGACAATTACAAAATTTATAGCGTTGTAAAATACAGAAAATCCTTGTAGCTTATGGAGATATCGGCAATCAAGTTTTAGGAGACAGAGTCTCACAAAGTAGCTAATAGAGACGATGCCTTATTCCGTAGCTAATGAAGATAAAAACGAAATTGTAGCTTCGAAAACAACGAAATTTATTTTGGACTTCTATGTTACGTTTAAGAAATATACATATAAACGTAACACGGAAACTACTATGATCTCCAAGCCCCAAGAGCCTCATCTGCAAGCAGTGCATACCACGGTGTTAGGAGATCAGGCGGTAGGCGCTCCTAACATTGCTGAAAATGTAAAGCTAAACGGTAGCTGATCCTAGCAGTCAAACAACAGTGAACCCCAGGCTCCATGTCCAGCTCTAGTTTGGAAGCAACTGGGAATACACTAAGGCGAAGAGAAAAAGAACTTGAAAATCCTGTACTAACCTGTCTGGTCATCATCATCATCGTCTAGCGAGGACAATCAACCTCCCACAATAACTGTGAGATTCTTACGTCGGCAGCGAAATGCGATGGTCTGATTTGATAGGTTCATAGATTGATGGACCCAATGTATACCTACATTTATCACTTTCAGCTCATTTGTGATGGCATTCAATTTGACTACGATCGTTGGGTTAACACACAGACAGTGATGGATTTGGGTCCAGACCTTTGCCCTGCTGTGAGATAAAATTGGTTTGGTACTACAAGTTTGCACCTCAACGTGCAAATCCCAAAACAGATGTATCTAGTTCTGTGTATAAGATGTACATTAAATCATTGTCAAATATGAATTTCAATGTATGAGTTCTGTGACGTTATTTGAGGTATCTACTATAGTATTCATTGTTTCTGCATAAAAGATGTTTCTTTTCGAATGGCACAACCATTACGTATACGATATCTTTAAACGAACACTGCAACATCAGCGTTGGCACTCAATATAAGCTAGCAATCAAAAAGGTTTGCATTTTCAATAGATTTCGGTTACGCTCCGTAGCGAGTGCTAGTCGCTTGCCTCGGTATCCCGTTCAACAGCACTAAATTACTTTAGGATCCGGTACGTCAAACTAATTGCACTGCAGTGAAATTCAGCTGTTTAAACCGAATGTATTTGTGAACACCTATTTTAAAGTGATATTTATATAGAGGTTTTTATAAAGGGAACGGCATCTGCAATTAGTAGTGTCATAATGGTAGGCACACTGCAGGCGGGTGAGTGTGAGGGTTCTTTGTGCGGCAGTAGCAGGGCGGGCAGAAGGCAAGAATGCGGCGCCGGCGTGCGTGGTGGTCGCGGGGGTGGCCGGGGGATGCGTCGCGGCGGCCGGCGGGCGCGTGCCGCAGTAGCGAGCAGCGAGGAGGCGCCGCCGCCACCCGCCGCCGCTCGGCACTCTCGCCGCCCGAGCAGCGCGGACCGCACATGTCACTGTGACGCGACGCGCGACGCGCGACGCCGCGAAATGTCACCGCTACCAGCGAGTTACTACTTCCGTCAGGTTCAGTGTATGTAATTCTCTGAGGGACCGCGACCGGCTCAACAAAGCGATCTCAGGTGTCGGTGAATGACCAATATTGTTGACATCCTACTGATAACACGAGCTCTCCGAGTCCTGTTATCATTCCATAGTCTATAGTTGCTTAAAAGCTTTGTGTCATTGTTTGGAACTTACAAGGTAATACAAGTACTAAGTTTCTCTGCCAAATCCGTAGCGCCAAAGTTATGTAAATGGTAATCGTCTCCAAATTTCAACTTCTTTGAACAATAGATTGTCACAGAGGGCCGCTCCGAATTGTTACGAGCCCTCGGCAGTTTCTATGAGTGGGGTAAACTGTATTCTTTTAGCTGTTCAAATGGTATCTTAACCTTTATTAAACGCCCCTGTTAGCTTACACTGACTCTCATATATATACTTTATTTCATTAAATATATATATTGCAGTAGAATTTGAAATGCCGCCAAGTTTTCAACAGAAAGTATCATCTATAATATAGTCGCTTATACATCATAGACTACAGTCAGTTTCTTGTTGTATCAATGCACGACCTATGTGCAGGATGATACCAAAACCTAACCAAACCTGATCGTTATCATACAGTTTTTTAAACTAATTCTAAATTAAAGAGGTCTATTTTAATTTAATTGTTTTTCTCTTTATATGTTCAGTTGTCAATATACAGTTAGTCAATAGGTTGATTTATAAACTCCCAAATTTTACACAGATACATAATTCAACCTAAACTCTTTCAACAACTTATTCACATTTTCTAATGACAGTTGGAAAACAGCATAGATATTTAATTAACCAACAAACCTTGGCGTCGACCATGGAAATGTGTTAAGTATTTAAAACTACATACCAACCATACACAATTCACAAACTAAGCTAACGATTCAACGAAATTGTAATGCCTTCTTCATGCACACTAACGAAGTAAACTTTTATCATCAATTTTCCTTTATTTACCGAGGTACCGAGCTGTACTAGAACGTTAAATAATGGACATTGGCGTATGAAAGTTACAAATATTAGCCTCTATTTTTCTATTTTTATGATTTCTACGCAAATACATATTGTAGTTACATACGAAGACCTCGTGAGCAGATTGCTCAAAATCGGAAAGTTCCAATGTACTTGGATAACCAGACGTGCATGTTCGAAACTATAAATGAAACTACAGGAAACAAAAAAGTATACGTGAATCGGGAAACCTTTCTACCTAACCCATAAGACACACAGCTTAAAGATAGTTAGGTAGTTTACATATTTTAATACGTCAAGAATATTGTAACGATTTTAATTTGTATACATTTCCAACTCATCCATGTCAACCGGCTAAGGATGGGCATTTCAAAGTGTTACAAATCGATAGTAATTTCAAAGATAAATCAATGGTTCTGTAATACGATTGCTTTAATAACTATAATTCAATTGTAGTGGTCATATAGTTAAAACTCACATAATATAATATATACTTTTAAGACGAGCAAATTATTTACTATAGTATATAAATGTGTTTTTACTACATACATACATACAAATTGTCACGCCTTTATCCTCTAAGGGGTAGGCAGAGGCGTACTTTACGCCCACATTTCACCGTATGCAGTTTTGTCCCACATAACAGGTGGTGAGCACATTGCCGTGTTGAAATGGACAAGCGTGGCGACCAGCTGTTCAAATTTTTAAGCCACCCATAATGCCTTCAACCAAGCTCAACGACTGCCATTTTACCGGCAACAGGGAACCAGCGGCTTAATTTGCCTTTCGAAGCGCGGAAGAGCTCGCAAATGTTAATTCCACAAAGTGGTCACCCATGCAAGGACCACCTATAGCGAATGTTGCTTCGCAGTGATCGTTTATAGAACACTGAGTTAGCAGGTTAAGGATAAAGGAAATGAAAATATCTTTTTTCATGTAGGTCACAAAGTAACACTTAAAAACACTGACTCAGTTTAACCAAATTTGGAATAGATTTTTGAGCAAAAAAAAAAAGAATAATGTTCTCAGTTCGTCAGAATATTTTTTTATGTATGTTTACCGATTATCGCGTAATCAATATTATAAATTCTCGTATAAAATTATTACCTCATAAATAAAAATATCTACAGTATAATTAATGTTTCCCGAAGCTTGTACCGAAATCACACAATCAAATGTTGATTACATTTGATTGTGTGATTTTGTTTTTGTTGTTGTTGTGATTGATTCATTTTTATCTAAATTAGCTATCGCGCCATGTTTTCACAAAAATCAATATTTTGCGTAACTGACACAATACATAAACCATAATATTTTTTTTAATTTAGGCCATATAATATTTTCCAAAAAATATATTTAGGATAATTAAGAAGTGCTCGTGGCAACGCGGACTCAGTGTTTTGTAAACGATCACTGCGTTAAGCAACTTTTACTACGGCTGTGTGTGACCACTTTGAAGTGACACTCGGAAGGCACATTAAGCCGTTGGTCCCGGTTGTTAGTAACATGGCAGTCGTTAAGCCCAGTTGAAGGTCTTATACCTATTAAGGCTTAAAAATTTTAACAGCAGGTCACGACAACCTGCGCCTATCCATATATAGTATGCCTCTGCCTACCCCTTCGGGAATAAAGGCGTGACAGTATGTATGTATAAGTATGAACTGCGATGAAATAATGATTCAGACATAACCTCAAAATCTGATATATAGTAGCGATTCAGCCAGTCCGTTTTTTAAATAAAAAGAAATCAGAATTCATATTGTATAATGCAAAACACAATATAAGCGTTCTTCTATTGTTGTTGGTTTTGGGGCGAATTATGCTTGGGCGGACACCAATGTGCTTACTTATATATATATTACTATTATCAAAATAAGATGAATATATATTTTTTAATTTAGTTGAAATACACGTCTGTAAACATAGAAACATTAGACAAAATCTCATAAAGAGTAGGTACACACAAGTCATACGTAAACTGGGAGTACTAATCTAGGTGAAGGAGGTTTCCCTCCCAAATAGAGCTGAGAGGGAGCAATATTTTTGGTACGCTTACGGACGTTGATGTGTGTGTTACTCCACGTTCTGAGACCGGGTAATAAATAGATACCGCGTCCAGTACAACGCGTGTCGTCAAAGTTGCTGCCACTTTTTTAGCCATGTGTGGGTAAGCGCGAGTATATTACGTACGCCGTTGCGTTTGTGTGCGTCACGTGTGCACCAATGACCGTATGGTGCGTCACGTGTGCGCCAATGACCGTATTGCGTCGCGATGACTCAATACTGTCATCGGCGGGCGGATTGACCGACATACCCGAACTAGTGTATATTTTTGGGCTGCATTTTCGTCGCGCGCTTTAGTAATTTGGGTGTTTATATAATCTAAGAAATTATGTCTCTAAGAAAATCATCTGAATTGAAGAAAACTAAGAGGGCTATTAAAAACTTTTTGTATTAATATAAATGGTTTAACTTGTAAATAATTAAAACATTACAAACATTATATTAATGACTATGGGTAGATATTATTTTAATGTTAATAATGGCTGCATAACTTAAAAGGGAAATATTCAGCAATTGAATATAAAGTAAATGTTTGAATTTCAAACAAAACAGTCTAAGTCCAACAAACTGTTTAAGTTAATTGCGTAATGTAAGTGGTCCATTATTACTTTGTTCTCGTTAATAAAAATAATAGAACGTATATTCTCTTCAAGCGACGCAATAATTTCTTTCTGGTTTTGATAGCGACTTACTAAAGTATGCGATCACGACTTCCTGATCTCACTAAAGTATGCGATCACGACTTCCTGATCTCACTAAAGTATGCGATCACGACTTCCTGATCTCTCTTCTTTTGTGACAAGACTCCCCCAATACCAGTATTGCTGGCATCCGTCTTTACAACAAAATCAAGTTCCGGTTCTGGATAACTCAATATGGGTGTTTCACAAAGCCTAAAATAATTAGAAAGTTACGCAATTGAAATGTTAAACGGTATAATTTACTTACAAATGTAATATAACTTTAAACAATGTATCTAAAAGTAATACGAACATATGGCCTACTAACCTTATCAAGGAGAAGTTCTCTGCCAAATCAAATAAAAAAATCGAAATCGATGCGTCTATCAAGAATCACAGACACAGCAGTAGCTACAGTGCTGTACGTACATTCTACAGTTACCATATTTTTGCGTAACATACTTTCTTTAACATAACATAACATACTTACACGCCTTTATCCCCTAATTGTTAGGCAGAGGTGAACTATACTACCACGTTTCACAGTATGCTTTACTTTTTGTCCCACATAACAGGTGGTGAGCCCATTGCCGTGTTGAAATGGACAGGCGCAGGTTGTGGCTACCTGCTCTTGAAAATTTTCAAGCCGTCCATAAGGCATTCAACTGGCTTAACGACTGCCATGTTACTGACACCCGGGACCAACGGCTTCCAAAGCACGGAAACGAAATAAATAAACCACATTAATAAAAACAATGGACTAGATTGACTAGTTTAGTCACCATTGTTTCGCGAACATGTTTAAAACCGTCAGCATTAATGATAGTGTTGTAAGAGAGAAGCAATATGTCAAATTTTACCCAATTACGCTATGTGAAATATCGAGGTCATGATTTCGGCTTTACGCTATTTACTTGCATTCTCAAGCTTAAAGCTTAGCCGATTTAATGAAAAAGCATACATATAGACAAACCTTTTCCTGACCGAGTAAGCAGAGGTGTAATATAAACCCACACTTATTTTGTCCTAGGTAATAGGCGGTAAGCCGATTGTCGTGTACAAAAATATCTACAAAATTAAGTTGTATTCAAGGCTTACTTAAAATTCATCTAGAGATTATTCTAAACTTATAAGAAGTCTTAAACTAAGCGCATTCCACCACAATTACTGATAAAAACATTACTAACGATCTGCATGACCAGTTTGATGATTGCTTTTAAGGAATTATCAACACAAATACATATAATTCACATTCGTTTAAGCCCAACGTGTTACGTTTTATGGAGTACTTAATTTCGTCATCTACGCATTTTAAGAGTACAAAACATTACATGATCCTAGTTTTAGTCAATATATATGACATACAAAGGACGTAAATCGTTTCATAAATATAAATCATCTTTTATGACTGAACACGTGTCAATTAAATAAAGGTCAACATCGCACACTTCAAATTTTTATTGTTTCGATACAGAAATGATCGATTGTGACTACTGGCACTTATTTTTCAATACCTATAACCTGTAAACTTAAATATTTACACGTGTAACCTATTTTGGTAAATCTTATACCTTACACCTACCTTATACCTTTCTAATTGGCAACTAGACCACTATTTTTAAATACTTATTGAAGCTATACTTCTTTTGGCGCGTTAGGGAATAATTATGAGTGTATTTTATTACGATGCGCTCGCACACCGTCACGAAAACGGACACCATAAAGTTAGCTGATAAGTGTTTCCATGACCACTTATAAACACCCTGAAGTTAGCTGATAAGTGTTTCCATGACAACATAAAACTACATTCAAAGTGGTTTGTATTCTTTTGTTTTAATTCTTACTGATTTATATGCGTATAAAGTCTGTCGGAAGCTCTAGGGCTAACCTTCCGAGGACTCACCCGAGACTCCTGGTCATAGGCAGATGGAAGGGCACCATGTAGTGTAAGTCAGTAGGATATCGGCATAGCATCCATGAGAATTTTCCGACTTTAAATAAAGCCATCTGTCTTTTGGGCTACCTCGGGATAAGTGAGTAAAAGGCGTAATAAACTGCATCGCCAACGTGGAAGTTACGCGATTTGCATCTTAGATTATTCTCAAAGGGATCATCCATCCTTAAATTCAATCCTCCTTCCACTCAACGAATAACGAGGCTCTGCTCTTAAAATGTCCAACAAACCACTCTAAAAGAAACCGTATGAAATTGACGGAGTGATGTAGAGATATAGAGTGATCGATAATTCATAAATTGAACCAAAGAGCAACAAGAAGGTTAACATTAGGGTGCATTGGAGGCTCTACCGAGATTTTTAGGGCCCAGGACGGCTTTATCTAGAAGTAGTGTACCTACTGACTAACATACGAAGAAAAGAAAAAAAACTCTAAACAAAACCCAATATCAACTTATCTAACCGGCGCGGCATGGAGCAGTCATGTTAAATTGATTGCCACAGAATAATAAGTACCTATAAATATATATTAATATATTAGTATGAACAATCGGTACCGACAAGTTTTGAGCTTTATGTTACAAATCACCACGTAAGCGTAGCCGCGGGCAAAAGCTAGTAATTTTATAAAATGGGTAGGTAGTTACGTCAATTCGCTTAAGTCGAGAGAGATAAAAATTTATACAAATAATAAATAATAAAATATTAATTGTGACAATACATTATTCGCGAGACGCAACTGGGATACACGCTCGGATGATGATGGGCCAGTTGCGAATACGCACGCGTTGAATCGTAGCTTGGTACAAGTTAGTATCATAGATATCATGTGTGTGTCCTCAGCACATTAGATATGTGTTACACTTAGTACCGCAGAAGGTTAAAAGTACAGTGTAAGTGTAGGTTCAAGACACGCCCTGAAAAGGCGTATGATTGATTGCTTTAGAATTCATATTCAAATATAATCCAGCAATGCAGTCGTCACTGACTTTGGTTGTTGGACCGTGCATACCTGCACCAGAAATGATTCGGACCAATACTCCCAGTCGTCTCTAAGAGTGTGCTATCTTCTCTACAAGGTTTTTGGCCTCAGCTTATAATATAGTTATACGTAATTCTCGCTCTATTATTAGGCAGTATAATATTGTTATGAGCTTCGCTATTAAGAGGAAATGCAGTTGGTAAAATATTTAAATGTTTTCCTTTTTTGATGACATTATCTTTTTGGGTCCTAATCCACAGAAATTTGCTCAAAATCACCTGTTTCGCTTCCAAATTGGTCCAATAAGTATAAATTCTACATGCAATTTGCTCAAACCCGCAGCTTTCCGTTTCTCGCGAAATTTAGACCGAGCACTTATAGCGCATGACAGCAGTTTATTCCAATGCCTATTTTTTTAGTCAATACTTAATCATCAAAACATAATAGGGCTGTTACAAATTTGAATTTAAAGCAGGCACTTTAAAACCGCTAGACATTTTCCTGATTAAATTATTTTCTCCCGACCTTCACCATCCTATAAAGTGAGGCCATTTGTCAGTATATCATTCTATACCAAATCTATGCACACCTTTTTCAGGCTCAGGCAGACATTCAAACTATAATTGCATTAGATACACCTCAAGTGCCCCTAACGTTTACGAGCCCTATCCCTCTGTACATATCGACTGGTGGTCAAGTGTATTATCGAGAGAGCAGTTTGAAGCGATCCGAGTTACATTACTCTTACATTTTTTAGTGATGTGTTTGTTCTTTTTAAATCAAGTGCAATAACTTATACGGACAATCTGGGATAAAATGGGAACGAATGCATCTATCAGTTATACATAAATCGATTCAGTTCTTACATCACTGCACAGTGAAGCTACTACTCGTATATATTATATAGAGACTATGAATATATTGAAGTGTTCTCGAAAACCACTGCAGGAATAAATCCATTCTCTATATCCGATATTGCAGCTTTTCTGTAAAGTAATGAAAATAACTGTATCGAATTTCATGACTAAACTTTTTATGGCATCTACTTAAAGTAATTTATTATCCTTAAGACATTTTGGAGTATCATTACTGGCGGGCTCAAAGAAATTTAGCAATATTGCGTAAATCCTATTTGCAATTCAAACCCTCATTAAGAGTCATTGTTTCTATACTTGCTACATTATTAAAACCTATTTTAATATACCTTCAAGATTACCGTCACCTTATCAAACTAAATGTGTACGAACGCTCCCAACTTCTTCATTATGACGGAGGTAACACAGGAATAGGAGACACGCATCAGTATAAATAGACAACACGAAAAACCCGCAGACGAGATTCAAAGTCGTGATTCAGAACAAAATTAAATGGTCCCTATATATAACGTTTAATTTAATTATAGATTCACTCTATGATATTCGTACGTATATTTTGAGAATATTGCCAAACGGTCGGATTCGCGTCGGACACTTGCAGCAGACTTCCTGTTGCCGTCTTTTTTTACTATCCCACTCCCTTTAAATGCATACACATATCCTACTAATATAATAAACGCGACAGTTTGTAAGTATGGATGTTTGTTACTCATTCATGCTAAATCTACTGAATGGATTTTGATGAAACTTTACAATAATATATCTTACACATCAGAATAACACATAGGCTGCTTTTTATGCCTGGAACAAGTTCCTGTGGCAAACAGAAAAGGGGAAATTTCACCATGCATTCGGAGCCGCGGGCGTCAACTAGTTTGACGTAAATGTCGACATAGCGTTTATTTTGAGCTTGCAATATGGAGAGCTACAGGACGATACAAAAACAATTAAGTAAAATAGTAGTAATAAACTAAACACCATACAATTTTGACCCAACTCACGAAGAAAATCAGAACCATATTCCGTTGTGGCATTGTCCAACCTGATGAAGTGTTAAGTGTAAATGGCTATGTGACATTAGTAAGAAATCATTATGGTAGAAAAACGAACAAATCTCACTTTGTTGGTTTATATATTAATATAACACGTCTGTACACCGTATCTGACTCTGAATTGGACTATGTTCAAAGCTCTCAAAAAGATACTAAATGATACCTAATTACGAAGACCCAGTAGATAGATTGTGTTGTCCCGCTGTCATCTGCCACAAACAGAAACAAAGGAAATAAAAGATGACTACTTTTGTTTTGACAAATGTGAGACAGATTAAGTGATTTGTTCTGTAACATTGCACGAGATTCAGCTTAGAGTGTAGCAACCAACCATCTTTGATATTCCAACAATGAAAAGTGTAAGTTTCGATTCCAACAGTCTGCATTGAATAAATAACATATTAAATTAGTTATTTTTCCCATTTTATGTCCATGCAGTTATAACAGTTTTTAAATCAATTACAGAAACTAATTTGGATTTTTCCCCGTAATATTTGATTTTGTTTTAAACATGTTATTCATTATGTCACATCACAAATATTTCATGTCCGCCTTTTGCTCCTGGAGTTGCTCTCGTACACAAAAGTAAATCTGTTATATTTTATTCTCATACTCGTATGAGAATGACATCGTCATTACTTTTTCAAATGTGCCGAACCGTAAGCGATAGTCATATTTATGTATGCTATAAAAATGCTATCTACCAAAATTGATATAAGCGTAAAGTTGGATCAGGATCTACAAACAATCAGCTACCTGCCGTTATATAATTCCAATAGGGATTGGAAATATAAATGAAATACTGCGAACGTTGATTGCATTCCTCATTAATTTGAAACTAAGCGCTGTTTTTCTAGAAACAATCGCCTTTTCTAGCTGGTTCGAGCGTTGCCAACTTTGTAATGACTTGATGGCTATCACAACCGTAGACTAATTGTTTCTTTTCCCACGTTGTTTATATACCTGGTATAACAGTAAATCTTTAAATGACGTCTAAGAATTTTGATATCAGCTTATGATATTTAACACCTGAGCAGATCTTCATAAATTATAACTAAAGTGGTCTATATAGCCAGTTACAGTGCATACTATGTCAAATACCGGTGCTAATATATAGTCACAATATCGCAAATTTGCCGAGCTGACAGCAGGCACAAAGCTATACAATGTTAGTGGCGACCTATCTTGGCAACGTGTCACAAGGTGTCGTCTGGTTAATTGCACATGGGCGCCATGTGTGACGTAAAGTACGGCCTATTAACCGCTAAATGTTGCATATTGTGGTCAGCTGGTCAGCATACTATCGTTTCCGTGCAATTACGTCTCGTGATACCTGATAGCATATCTCCAAGTTTTTCGAACAGGACCCTATGTTAGCTATATCTTATTAGTCTTTGAGGCACGTGTAGAAAAGTATTATTTTACTAACATGACTATTGGTTCGGACAGCGGTCTTTCTGCGAAGAACCGCTCAGAATCTCGGAGGGTTTAAACCTCAACTGTTTAACATAGTTAGTTATAAAGGTCAACTTCGCAGCTGAAACGAAATTTTACATTTATTGTGTTTCTTTTTAAATTGAAGAGTTTCAGGTAGGCAGCATTCTACTATCTGCGGCATGCCGATAGATATATAATATTTCAATAATTTCATCTTTTAATTCGAGTTGTTTACTTTAAAATTATTTCTATAAAAGTATTACCAGTATTTCCTTATTTTTTACCAAGACACACAAGTGAACACATCTGCCGGTTGCCAGCACGCTACTGGTATGCTGAACACAACATATTAAAACTTGTAGGTTGTAAGTAGCTAAATTCATTATAATTATGTATTGTTATTTATAGATCTGTGCACTTTGATAAGTATAATATTCTTTCAAACCGTGAGTGACTTACATAATTATAGATTGCATGATGTTTGGTATTAATAAGAATTTTAGTTTCAACGCTTTGAGTGGATATGCGACGATGAAATACGACGAACAAGTTTGGAAGTTCTGCAACTGGATCTGTAAAGAAATGAGGTTAGTAGTGCAGAAGTCCGGGCAGCGGTACATTAGCGCAACACAATATATAGGGGCGAGTGACCCCGCAGTGCATGCGACCCGGCCTATAGGCTCTAGTTATCAGTGCCAATTTAGGGTATGGCTGGAAGTTTTATTTACATAATTGTCTTATACTGTATGGTCATAAAATAAACAATGAAAATTAAAACATAAATTGAATTAGGTGCAATATACTTTATATTGAATTACTTAAATGAAAACTCTGGAAAACCGTAAAAATAAGATATCACGAAAGCAAAATCTGTCGTATGTCGATAGCCCCATGCCAACATGTTTCTTGCATGACATTTTATTACTCTTATAATTTTTATACTGTAACTTCACTGGTGCAGGATTATTATAACATTATAACATCATATTATATACACTCACGCTTTTACCATTGATGTAGAAGGGTTACTCCTTGCTTGAGCCACTCACTATGCTCCTGGCATAATTATTTCCGAACATCATTAACTGAATGGAATAAACACAACCTAATAACTAAATAAGATAGTAATATATTATATGAGCTGTTAAATAATTATTTCTAAACTTAACTAACTAAAAAAATCAAGAAAGGAAAACTTACGTAGTTCGTGCATGATAGCGTTCCCCGTAGACTGGCAGCATTGCCACGTTGTATGCTTAACCTTTGCGCGGAAAAGAAACCTATTTATTAGAAACTTTTAATATGTGGTTTATAATTGTATATTGTCACTAAATTGAAATATATTAAATGAATAAGCCCATAAGCGAACAATAGATTCGAACCGTTTTTTGATCCCGGATAAAGTAAAATGAATAGACGAAGAAGGCGCGCGGGACGTGGCCTGCCTCACAATGCAAGCTCCAATACGCTTTACAGTCAATTTACTTAGGTACTAAATAACACAAGTATGACATTTTGTATCAGTTTAAAATCGCGTGAAAATAATATTTTGTCGAAAATATGAGGTCATTAGGTTCATATTATTTTTAAAATCTATTTTTGAAATTATTAATTTTATGAAAATTCTTTGTTGTTTTCAATTCAATGTTATTACACGTGGAAAATGTTATTATTTGAATGTACCAAGTAACAGCAACTGCGGAAGTTGCAATGCATATAAGTGCATGTAGTAAGTACAATGCATAATAGATCTGAAGAAAGAAATCTTGTAGCTCAAAACTGCGTCACCGGGTTGTGCATGGTGAACATGTGGTTTCGTGTCTCGTGTGGTGGTGTCGCCACGCACCGCATTCTCCTTCATCGCCACGGCTTCTGTTCCACCACAGCAGCTGTCACCGCCTCATTCACGCAAAATAAATTGTCATACAGGTCACTGACCTGCAATTTGAGAAACTAATCCGGAACTATAGTAACTAAATGTAAATGTTACATCTCCATTCCATAAATAGATTTTAGGCTTAATGTTAATGATTTTAAAGATGGCTAATCACACACACAGACCGACTGCTGTGATGCCGGTACTCCAGCATACAAAGTAGTGATCAAGGCCTGAATTAATTAATTTCTACTTAGCACACGTGCGAGAGGAACTTAAAAACATCATTACTTATTCTATAATCTATGCATAGTTCTTATGTAGGTATTTACATTTTGTTCAATATTACATAGTGCATTTTTCACGCCAATGGTTTGTTATTGGCAGTCCATTTTATTAGTATAGGCTATTTTCGAACACTGAATTAAGCAACCAAGTGATTCACTTTATGCCATGTTTTGCTGAACCACTCACGAATGTTTTGAAAAATCTATTGCAGATGCTGCCCTTTGATTAATGTATTCCAGCCGCTACCGTTCACATCAGAAAATGCTGTGTCTAGTCTATGTTGCAATAAAATATAACCATCAATTTCTAACAAGAATTAAAAATAATTTAAATTATACCGGTTGCCCTTCCCTTTAGTACGAATCATATGATCTCGTTTCGGATACAATGAGCGGCTCAATGGCGTCGTAACCGCCTAGCTTGACTATAAAAGTTCGCCTACTTATAAGCATTTTTTTTCATGTGTGTTTACCAGGGAGGACAATTTTAATAATATTTCCCAGACATGGAGGCTTCACTAAAGGTAATTTGTGTCGAGCCGGTCTAGGAAGCCTTCTAAGTGCTCACCGCTCATAGCTGCTTAAGATAACGAACTTATAACATGAATCTGGCGAACTCTACGAGTAGAAAAGAGATGAAGAATATTACGGCTTTACAGGTTGTTGTTGATACAAGAACTATTAACCCATAATAGAAAATTCTTTGCAAAGCGATGATGGTTCTCCAATAAAGAACAGTTTAAATATACTCGTATACCGTAGTAGGGGGAGACTCGTCGTAATACACACGATAGCCGTCCGATGAATGCGTAAAATAAATGTGGTGACTCGAACGTGAATTTCTTGCCGAAGGTGCTGAATTCCGTCTTTAATTGGTATGGAATTTGTGGTACTAGTGTTATTCTATATTCTCGTGGAGATATTTGTTGTGCTGACCACAGAGGCTGTCGCACAATTACAGGAAATTACACAAGATTTAAGCTTACAAAGTTCAAATAATACTTGTGATTGTCTGTGTCGTTCAACTTATTCAGGCAAATATAATACCGACGAGAATCTATGGAGAAAAATAGTACCTACAAATAGTATAGGAGCGGCAACAGCTGCACCACGGAACAACCACAAACAGAAGTTAAGTTTCTGTTCGGCTTTAGGTTTTGTTTATTATCTAATTCAAAGACCGACAAATAACACATTTTTTCAACAGTTTACCCCATTCTATATCAATCACTACACTAACACACCTAAATATGCTTACTTATCTATATATATATAAAAAAGAAAGTCACTAGTTACACTATTTATAACTCAACAACGGCTGTACCGATTTGTCTGAAAATTGGTGGGGACCGGACATAGGCTACTAGTTTTTCCGTTCCCGATTCCCACAGGAACTTATTCCCGGGATAAAATTGACACCCGCGGCTTCGCCCGCGAAGAGAAGAGGGTTTTCCGTTCCCGTTTCCCACAGGAACTTGTTCCCGGAATAAAAAGTTATAAAATAATTAATTAAATAATTAATTTAAGTTATTGTTGTTATAAATAAATAACAACTAATGTACATAAATATGTTTTTAGCAAAGCTACTGTGTAATGTAGTGCCTTTTTCCTAAAAACTCAAATGATTGCACAGAAGCTCTGCTATGGAACTAGAAATAAATAAAAAGTTCATAAGAAATATTGCGGTACTATTGATTTGAATTTGTATTCACAGTAAAAATTTGCATTCGAATTTGTAAGAAATGCCACGTCTCCCTTGTGACAATAAGTTCTCCGTGGCACTATTCTAAATTAAACCCTTTTTGCAGCACCCTCAACATAATTTGTTAGGCACTCTGACAACTAATTAACGATCTACTCAGTACCCAGTTTTTGAAGACTTTTGTTTTCAAACAATTTAAAAACATAAAACAGTACCTAAGTAGATACTGTTGTACAACCTATTATGTATATCAAAAGGGTGTATTATGTATATAAATCTAAAGAACAACTAATATCTTTTGAGCTGTAGAACTTTCTATTCAAAAACTAGAATCTTTATAAATATTTATCTTTTGAACTTGTATAAAAACAAATAGCTTCAGAAACTGAGTGGATGCTGAGTAGACATACATACATACATATTGTCACGCCTTTATCCCCGAAGGGGTTGGCAGAGGCATACTATACACCCACATTTCACCGTAAGTACTTTTGTCCCACGTAATAGGTGGTGAGCCCTCTGCCATGAGTAGACCTAATGAAATATAATTATCATTAATTCACTATTTTGACACAATAGGTCAGCATCGTTATGTAAATAATAATACAGATTACTTAACAAGCATTGAATAATTATATCGTTCCGAAAATATCGAAAATTACAGTTTAAATATTCACTTGAATGAAACGGCCGACAAGTGCGAGTCGATTGATTGCGATTCAGAAATAATTGAGATAATAAAATATTTATCATAACGCTTGCATTTAACGGATTTACTGCGAAGCTCGGGTAGAATTTAGCTGATTTAACTGTGTTGAAACCATTTCTATCTAACTTACACCCCAGTGGCCCAACCCTTCGCAAGTACCAATGCCAGTTACATCAATCGATCAGTGGCTACCACCACCTTCAAGGTTATATCTTGATGTAACCTCTATACCTACAAAGTTTATCAGACACTTTAACCATTCCTTAGATCCTAACTATCGACATCTTTGAGATGTTTTAATACATTCAAGTCATTTCATATAAGTTGTCTAATGACTGGTTATCGAAAAGTTGATTTACATAATATTTTTTACTTACAGTCGACAGTGTTCATTAAAATATAAACGTATATTATATTATTCTGTGTGCAGATACTAAAGAGTATACTCTACTACTAGCTAAACGTGTGACCTGGATATCTGCCATGCATATCTTAAAGACTTTACCCGAAGCCTTCGTTATTTTTGAATGAAATTATATTCAATTTAGGAACTAACAACTATCACGAACAGTACTGCAGTGCTTTCCACATTCAAATTGTTATGTTCTAGTGTAAGCAGAAAATCTTTAAAACATTAAATGCCTTTACTAAATCAGAAACCCCATCAATGAACTTTGAATGCAGCAGTTGTCTATCACATAAAAGCTCCAATTCTGTGAAATAAGGTACTAAAATCCAATGATTTCTGCTCAAGATTTAAGGCCTTGTGACTAGATAATATATTTTACAAGTTGGCTCCAAAAATTATCTACGGTGACATCTAATGTTTAGTAGGTAATAGCATGTTCAATTCAAACACATTATACACCTTTATACGTCATCTGTCGGGTATTCAGTTACCCTAGATACTCAACAGATGTTAAACTATCCCACAACGAAACCATATTTTGAGACGTCAAGAAAAAATGGAAAATCCCTTAATCCACGTATCGATGTTCGTATTACCTAACCTAACCATACTATATCCCTGCTGTTCTTGCCATTTTTGTTATGAATATTTTATTAGCCACTGTTGAATAATAAAATGATGCCTTTATAAATATATGTTATTAAACCACCTTCGTGTGACAATGGCTCATAAGTATCGACGGCGCGTAACCATGGCTTGTTTATTGATAATCCGTCAGAATATATTAATTCATAACTTGCTTGCACAACCCTAAACTGTAACCATTAGTTACAGACGGCTTCTTAGCTGTCTCTCATGAGAATGAAATTATCTTGAATCGCAATTGCGATTTGAGATAAATTGAATCTTGTCCTTTAGTTGCTATCCTGTCATGGATATGTAATGCAACTGTGACCAAATAAAAAGCACTTAAAATTTTGAAAGACCTCAAAACAGAAGGATGTTCACCGATTACTTGAAGATGCCTGAATCAATTTGGAAATTGCTTTTTTTTATAGAAAATGAAAATTAACAAAAACCATTTAATGAATTACATGCCCAAACCCTACTTATAAATCACCCTGTTTATTAGTGGAAATATTTTTTGACCTTATCGCAGTCATTCAGGCAGTCTCCTGTGAATACACCTACACTTTGATTGACGGCAATAAAGACACACACAAACAGCGAGTCTCAGAAATAGTGAAACGTGTAAGGTAGATTTTTTTTTTCGATGAGGATAGAAGAAAAACCTCATTTCCCTTTGTGTAAGATGAAGGCTAGCAACGAACAAAAAAGCCGATGCAGGCAACTATTTTGTCAGTTACAACCAAAAATCGAAAAAGTCCCCAGTAACTATAGTTTGACCACGACCGCTGTACCGCTCACTGCGTACAATTTTGTACGAACTATCTCGTACGCCTACACATAATGTACTATTAAACTGAAATTTAAACTTAGTAGGGTCTAAAATAACCGACAACTTTTTATATTAAAAGGCAATAACCGCTTTAAAAATAACTCGGCCACAATAGTTTACGACATGACATGTGTGGTCACGCACACGATCGTACACTTTACTTGCACATCGCCCGCCCCGCCTCGTCAAGTCGTCACAGCCTAGCTTTTATATATAATCAAAGCTACGAACTACTTGCGTGTGACACATACAACTATATTCTTACGGTAACGTAGTATATAATATAATAAAAAGTAGCCTATGTGTTATTCTCATGTGTAAACTATATCTTTTATAAAGTAGTAAAATATATCTGACTACAATTGTATCTTTATCTGTTGTCTAGATTCTTAGTACAAAGACAATTCGATTCGAGACTGGGATTGAACCTGTGACCGTTGCCTAACCAGGACAATGTTCTAGCCACTGAACTACCCGAACCGTATCGAATCAAGTTGAAATTTTCCACCATATTTTAATCTTCATTTTAAGAGTATGATCAACAATCCATTCAATCCCCGTCTCGAATCAAATTGCCTTTTTACACTTTATTTAAAAAAAATGAGAAATTAGCATAACAATAAATTATTTAAAATGGCTGAAAGGGATGAAAAGTAGAAGCGTGCACGTCGCCATCCCTGCCAGCTACGGCTGCAATTCTACTCCAACACGTGTGCTACCAGTTCGAAGAAAACGAGAATTGCCTCCCTGGGAGGCAATTCTCGTTTTCTTCGAAATAATCTCGAATTCGAGTTCACTCTTCGAATCCTTTTTCGACCATAAAATCTCGTATCGTGATGGTTTTTTCGAATGTGTTATTCTCACCACTATTCGAACTTGATTACTTTGATTACTTGAGTTTTCGAACGAGATTATTGTGTTGTGAAATGTTGCCATTTAAGAACCATGTCACATTACGATGCGTTCCGTTCGACACGTTTCATCCGGTTTTAAAACGGTTACAACAAGACTACTCTTACAAAATGTTCTAAAAGTTTTTTAAGCTTATTTTACACGTTATAAACAATAATTACGTATTTTACGTATTTTATTAAAATTAAAGGAAAAAATATTGTAAACTGCATAATAAATGTTACTAAATGTATATTTTAAAAATTGCTTATACCGTCCCGTAAAATGAAAAATATCTGAATATGTTACTGTCACTGTGTGTTGTCTATATTATTGAAGACTGTGTTATTTGTAATCACAAATCAAATTGCTGAAATTTCCACATTGCTGAAACATCGGCGACGACGTGTTTGAAATTGAAGCGAGTTGCAATATGTTTTGCACGTATTAAACTATTAAATTATCACTCATTTTGATATTTATTAAATGTAAAATGTAATATAATGCTAATTTAGGGTCCGTCACTGAAGAAATGTCCTAAGATTATAGTGATTCGACTTCGATATCTGCGTCTCGACTGCTACCAACCATTCGAAGCAACCCGAGTGGCTTTCCTTCGAGAAAAGTCGAGTTCAAGATTTGCAGAATAGCTAAACGTCAATAAAACTCGAATAAAGTTCGAATTCGAGATTTATCTCGAAATCGAGACTGTTTCGAAGGCATGAGAATTGCGGTTCAGGGCGAATAATGCTATGGCGTGCCCCCGAGGCGACGCGCACCAGTTCGTCCCCGCTGGTGCGAAAAGTGTGAGCCAGAGCGGCGTAGGGGACCGCCACCCTACACGCGCGGCCCGACACGGCGGGAAGTGGAGGACGGAGTGCAGGGTAGCTGCGTGGAATGTTAGGGGAGGAATGACAGATAAGATGAATGAGTTGATGGATGTTATGAATGAGAGAAAGTTAGATGCAGTGTCCTTGACAGAGACCAAGTGCAAGGGCGGCGAAGTCTTGGAGCTCCCGGGTGGGATGCTCGCGCTTTGGCCTGGCTGTTCATAGTGTATCTGGACAGTTGCCTGCAGAAGTTGAAAGATTTTAATATGGATGTGAATTTGGGTGACTTTACAGTAAACTGTCTGCTGTACGCTGATGATGCGGTGCTCATGGCCTCATCAGAAGCCGACCTTCAGGCATTAGTCACTAATATGAAAGAGGAGTGTGAAAGTAAGGGTCTTCGCTTGAATGCAAGTAAAACTAAGGTTCTAGTATTTGTAAGAGGTGACGTAAGAACTAAATGCGAGATTAGGGTAAGCCAGGAACGTCTAGAGCAAGTGAATGAAGTTGTGTCAAAATCAAATCAATCAAAAATCTTTATTCATGTAGGTCACAAAGTAACACTTATGAACGTCAAGATTACTGCTTCTACATTTACATTTACTGCCAGATTCGCAAAGCAATAGGTAGAGCCAGAGGAAGAACCTGGCAATAAAACTCATGGCCACTCTTTTCTAACCGCCATTTGACACAGTTTGATTAACATGATATTTGACCAATTATACAGTAAAGAAATTTTACAAAAAAAAAAAAACAAAATAAATGTTGAGTTCATTAAAATTACACTTACATAGTTCCTTTGAATTTATGTGAGAACAGTCGACTAAACTTAGTTTGCCTTAAATTTAAATAATATTATTTGTAACAATTGCTATAACAGCTATGAGCTGACCAGTCCCAACAGACGGCACCCGTTCACGGGTATGACGCATATATCAGCCATCGCCCTATTCAACCGTATTGTAGGGAACAAGGCGACCCGATACATACGCCACCACTGCCAGGACACTTAGGCGAGCATGACATACCCAAAAACTACACAGCAACTACCATGTCAATTTCAAAATAATAAATAAGTCTACATAGTGCTCACACAATAACAAAGTCAAATTACATATAATTATGTATATTAGTTATTACCGGGACTAAACGCAGCCATACCTTTAGTTGCCTGGCGTTTCAAATTATTTATACTGGAGAATGTAAACTAAAATAAGGTAAAAAAAAAAATACAACATATATATGCAGGTTCAAGACAAGTAGATAATATAACACAAGATTCATTCGAATCCTAAATAGCTCGAGCGAAGAGCAAGCAACTCATTTCCATTTATTTTTATCATTCAAATAATCATTAATTGTGTAATAAGCCCTTTTCAAAAGGTGCGTCTTAATTTCCGCCTTAAATTTATGTAACGGCAGGTTCATAATGTCTAAAGGAATTTTATTATATAGGCGTACGCCAATTCCTGCAAAAGAGTCGTGAACCTTTTGTAAAAGATGATGCGTTCCAATTAATTTATGCTTATTTCTAGTATTTATCGAATGTATGTCACTGTGTCGATTGTATAAATGTATGTTCTGTTTAACTAACATGATATTTGCAAATATATACTGTGATGCAACCGTTAAAATGCCAATTTCTTTAAATTTCTCTCTAAGAGACACTCTAGCACTCAATTTATATATTGCACGTATAGCGCTCTTCTGGAGTACAAAAATTACTTGTAGATCAGCTGCTTTACCCCACAGCAAAATGCCGTAAGACATGACACTATGAAAATAACTAAAGTATACTAGCCTGGCAGTTTCTACATCAGTGAGCTGCCTGACTTTACTAACGGCAAAGGCTGCCGAGCTGAGTTTACCTGCAAGACACGTTATTTGCGCGTTCCACTGCAGTTTGCTATCTAAAGTGATCCCCAAAAATACAGTTGATTCTACAATATTAAGGGTATCACCGTTCAATGTTATATTTGTACCGCAATTCCTGACATTAGGCATGCTAAATCTGATACATTTTGTCTTCTTAGCGTTTAGTAGCAAATTATTGGTCGTAAACCAATCTACAACTTGGGCAAGTGAACTATTAACGCTGTTAAAATCAGTAAGCGTACGATCTACTTTAAAAATAAGTGACGTATCATCAGCAAATAGAACAATGTCGCACAAGTTCTGTATATAGAATGGCAGATCGTTAATATAAATTAAAAATAGAAACGGACCTAGAATTGATCCCTGCGGTACGCCCATAGCTACAGATGCTCCAGAGGAGCGAATTTCATTAACATCAACATGTTGTATCCGATCATTTAAGTAGGAGGCAACAAGATCCAGTGCAGAGTCTTTGATACCATGATAAAAGAGTTTTCGCAATAGTGTTTTATGTTCAACGCAATCAAATGCTTTAGAGAGATCGCAGAATACACCAATAGCATCTTGTCTATTCTCCCAGGCGTCATATATATGATTCAGAAGTGTCACACCTGCATGAATGGTAGAACGACCCCTTGTGAACCCATACTGCTCTTTATGTAGTAGCATATTTGAATTAAAATGAGCTTGTAGTTGTTGCAATATAATTTTTTCAAAAATTTTGCTAATGGCAGGTAATATTGAAATAGGTCTGAAATTACCAGGGTCAGTTTTGGATCCAGACTTAAATAGAGGTATTACCTTACTGTGTTTCATTAAATCCGGAACCACGCCTTTATCGATACATTTATTAAATATTTCAGCTAGATGTGGAGATAAATTAACAATAATAGACTGTATCAATTTCACAGAAATACCCCACAAGTCAGCTGTCTTTTTTGAGTTAAGCGACTTGAATACTTTAACGATATCGTTGGGGTTAACACATTTAAAGCTAAATAAGACATTGCACTGATCTACGCTGCCCCCGTGTATTTAGGAAGTATGTTTAGCGCGGATGGAAGATGTGATTCGGATGTAGAACGGCGAGTAGCTGCCGGAAACAAAGTTAACGGTGCTTTGTCCCAGTTAGTAAAGCGACAAAGCATCGTAAAAGAAGCACGAATGGCGATTCATAACGCAGTGCTAGTGCCAACTTTGCTTTACGGTAGTGAAATCTGGGTATGTCAGCAGATGCATAAAAGTAAATTGAATGCTGTGGAGATGCGATAACTTCGAAAATTGTGCGGCGTTACCTTGGCCGACCGAATACGTAACGAAGCGATACGCAATATGGCAGGTTTGAATGAAAGTGTCAGCTTTAAGCTGGAAAAGGGCGTGCTCCGTTGGTTTGGACACGTCCAACGAATGAATGAGGAAAGATTGACGAAGAATATATATTGTTCAAAAGTAGAAGGTAGAAGGAGTCAGGGTAGGCCGAGACTTACATAGAAGACCACGTGAGCAGATTGCTCAAAAACGGAAAGGTCAAAAGTACTCGGATACCCAGACGTGCGTGTATGAAGCGATTGATGAATCTCGAAAAAGCGAAAGAAGTATGCATGGATCGCGAAGCCTGGCGATCTGTCCTCTCTGACTACCCCGTCAGGGATACAGCGTGAAGATAGTTAGTTAGTTAGTTAGTTAGCTATTTAAAATGGCACAAAAATGTCCAAATATACATATTTGTTTACCTTATGTTTTTCTATAAAATTAGATCATCAATCGATATTCTAAGTATAATTTTTTTTAATAATCAAGACATTTAAATTGATAATAACTCTAGATACAGCTCAGTACCGAACAGTAATACCTATCTGTGAATGCATGAAAGCAGCTTACTGTTTTAATACATGCATAGATCAATTAATAATTGAAATGCCTAAAAAAGAATGAATAAAGCCATTGAGCGACGACCCAATAACATTCTCACTGTTACATAAACGCGGTAACCACTGAACCTGACGACATTGATTTGTGACCTTTTTGGGTTACGAACTCACCCTCATTGCAGTGTCCATACGGCAGTGACGTCACCTATAACCCTGCAAAACTCGGCTCCCCCTTGTCTCTATACTTATTATTTGTACGTGTATTTTTTTAACGTATCCATAGATTGTCTATAGTACAAAAAACATGCCGTCCAATCCATGGGACCACCGAATGGAAGCGGTTATTATCAACATGCTGAGCACTTCATTTTGCTACGAAGCGGGGCGCCCGCTTAGTTTTTTAATAACTATCTCTCTCCATGTTGTATTCCTGTTGGTGTAGTCAGGTATGTAGCGTGTTAGTGTTACTGTTTTCTATAATTGGACAACATTTTTGATAATACAGTTCACTATACTTAAAATTTCATAACTATGATCATATATTTAGCTACAAAAATCCAAATAATTATCTTCTCTCATTAACTCAAAATAAATTTGCGTGTCTAGATCCTAATTAAATTCGGCTATGCAAGGATATTCCTTTAGTACGTAGGATTTATCACGTCACAGATAATAAACATTATTGTTTGAAGTTACTCCCTCGAATCAGTCCCTTAAGATTATATTATCCGAGCCTTTTTGCTCCACAAACAACGATTACACGATCTCTTGGGAAAACATCTTTCTTTGGCAGAATTCTGATTCAAGGATTTCACTTTACAAGTTCTAAAAATTTGTGATATTCTTAAGCTATTTGGGGTGGCTCGGTTACATGGGACAATGAATGGGTAGCGAATTGAAATCTAATTTACTGATTAATTTAATTTTAGTACGGTTTCATTCAAAACCTGATCTGAAGTTTTCAATCACAGCGCAGGCATGGCACATAAAGAGGGGGCCGGGTCTACTAAAAACTGTCAAAATTGTACTAGTGGCTTTCTGTTGAGCGACGATTTCGACACGATTTTGAATAAGCAATTAGTATGCTACCTTTTCTAAAATTTAAATTTTAAAGTGAAAAAAATTCGTCGCCTTAAGACGTAAAAGATTATTTCGTCAGTTTAGAGCAGGTCAAGGTTGAGTAGTTGGTAGCGAGTCTGGTGCGTTGAACCAAAAGACTAAGCTCTGAACAATGTTTAGAAAATAAAACGGGTCCAATTGAATTAAGTCTGATATTTAAGGTCTTCAAACCTAATGATTTGGGAAATAGGCGTGTATATTACCAGTGTAATATGTGACACTCAGCGTGCTCCATATGACACTGATCGCAATATTATACCAACTGTGTAACGTAGATTCGCATCACGTACTACAGTTATCGTGGCTACATAGCGCAGATTGGGCATTACTAGTCACGCAAATACATTGAATAGCTACACTAGCCCTGTGGTATTGTAGGCTAACGTCTTAAGTTCGGAATAAAATATTTGTGTCATACATAAGTACTCTGAATGTTTTCTATATATATATTGAAATTACTTCCACACATATATGTGTAAGTTGTCACATAGTTGTAGATATATATATGTATATCTTAGCTATTTATTGATACGGACTAAAATATAGAAAAAAACAATAACATTTGTTATTTATTTCCAAATTCGAAACATATTGCCAGTGAACGAGGAAAATCTCATATTATATTTATTTTTGTTTGGTTTCTAAATCTGGAAAAATAATTATAAACATCGATTATTCAGCATAGGTTAAATGCTGTAGTTTTTTTTTATATAACTTTTTAGACTTTGATTCAGAGTTAAATATATTTATTTTTACAAGAGCTCCTATCATCTATGCAAATCCAGATCACTAAATCAAAAAAATTCATTAAAGCAAATGAACACCAAACTCTGCAAATATATAACATAGAATATAAAACACAGCTTTTCTCGGTATCTTTAAAACTAAAAGTATAATAATTACAACACGACGTTATTAGGAGCTGCTGCTGCATTCAGATTTAAAACTTCACCTCGGAAGAATAGTGTCCGCGGGGCAAGCTTAACGAAGGCACTTGCATAGTAAATGAGCTAACGGATTTAACCTTGTACTCCCGCCGCGCTCTGCGGCAATATAATTGTGTGGCTGAACTGAGACCTGGTCCTAAACGATATTCTGTGCATTGTCAAAACTACTTAGGTTCTTCTAAACTGTATTTGGGAGATTCTACTACAACACCCAAATTTAGCAAAATAAGCTTGTTTTAGACTATAGACATACATTTCTAAATATATACATATTATACATAGAAAACAAACATTTGCGGACTACACAATATTTGTTCCGAGCCGGGATTCAAACCCATAAACTCAGGGTAGTCGCATACAGTCGCGACAACGAGGCTGTACTGTAATGAGATTTGTAGGTGACAGATAATTAAAAAAACTATTATACTATAAATAGTTTGGTTACCAGCTGTTCGTATCAGATTTTAGTTCAAGCATTCATTAACGCTCTCCATTACATACTACTCTGCCTACCACTTCAGGGATTAATACTTGATTATGTATTGTTTATCAATCACGCCTTATCTCCGAAGGGGTAGCGAGGCCATCCCACGTAATAGGTGATTTGCCCATTGCCGGAAATAGATAGACTGAACCATGTATTCGTTAGCAAAGTTAGTGTTTGTAGAAACTCTTATCCGACACTGAAATGTATAGAATACTTCGTAACAGAAAAAATAATAGTAGTTAAGTTATACACTTTCTTTGCGTGTCCAATACAAATGTTGTACCTGACATTGATTTAGTTCTCAATTCTTGTCTAAGCCCTCTTACATAAACTGTCGGAGAACCCTTCTTCGATAAAACACGCGGGCTGTAGAGTTTTATGGATTTTATTTGCCGTTATGAAAATATATCTTCACGCGAAACAATTTTCTACTTACATTCACCTATACATTACATTATATAGTTGTTTCGCGTGAAATTCCGAGTAGTATATAAAATATTGGTATAGACCGCGAAAGAATAAGAATGACATCGACTGTTTCTTTTCGGAACAACGGAAAGCGCTCACTGAGCGGAGTCAATGATGAATGTTAGATTATCAGGGTGCCTAGTGCATGTTTAGAGGGTTCCTATCGCGACTGAGAGTGAGGCACATATTTAAATTGTATTGAGTCGCGGTAAGGTCCACGTTTAGTTTAACAGCGTGACTCTGTCTCAATTCTCTAAAAATCACAGTAACTCTTTCTCCATTAGTCTGCAAGATCCACACGCTTCACCTACTAGAGTTCCTAGTGATGAGCCAACAATTCCTACAAAAAAATCTCAAAGATAATACTTATGATAGTTTATGCTGTATCGGATCGAAATATTTAATTCGTTTTTCTAATATCCACTAATTAGGACCGTTCCAAGACTCATTCAAGATATCTTGCGTATTAATAACCACTAACCAGCCCATTTTGATCTAACTTTAACACTTTTGCATCCAATATTGCTAATATAGAGATTGCCTTTGTTGGTTGAAAGCTGGACAGTATTGTAATTACCTCTTTTGTTAGAAACGCTTGCCTTCTGAGCTTCCAACCTCGCCATGAACGCTATATCAGAGCCTCGCCTGTTAGATAGGAGGGTGCGGTTTAGCCCAGGCTTCTATTATCTCAACGTGACTAATGGCGGCTTATTCTCTTTCTTGCACGGTTTCGAGACACTAGATTGTAATAAAGGTTACAAATACCTAGTTCTAATAAACCGTAATATCAGAAGAGGTTTAAACGATACGTTCGACTGCCTCTGTGGCGCGGTGGGAGTGTATCCAACTGCTACGCAAGAGGTCGTGGGTTCGATTCCCACCCAGGATAAAAATTTGTGTGATTAGCTCGATGGTTTATTCTGTGTAACACCAAGTGTTATTTATCTACAATAGGTATGTATTTAGAAATATATAATTATGTTTATCAGTTATCTGGTTACCATAGTACAAGCTCTGCTGAGTTTGGATTGAGATGGCGTTGTGTGAGTTGTCCTAACGATAATTATATTTATTTATAAACGGTTTTTCATCAAACTTGACGTATCTACAAATCTACAATAACGTTGCAGATAGTGTATAATAGCAGTGTAGTGTATAATTGAAAAAGATACGTGGAGACCCGGAAGTGAGTTTCGTGGAGTATTAATCATTATGGCGTCGTATTTGTGACAGTGCCAATACACTTTTATCTAATCGTTAATATCGTCACTATATTGTCTTATAAATGACGTGATTTTAAATAACATTGTACACGTACATACTAAATAAAATAAAAAGATAATAGATGATAAAGGACATAAGTATGTTGGTATGTCTTATGTAATATTCGATCAGATCGTCCGGTGTTTCTATGTTTGTATGTCACCTTAGTGATATGAAAAGGAGTACAGATGGACCAAAAATGCGATACGATTGTACTTTGTAACAAAAATTTGAAACCTTATTATTCAAGTTATTGAGTACTCATAAAACGTTGTATGTAAATTAAACTATTCCGCAGTTTGCTACAAAATAATGATTATCTAAATCTATACCGTTGTCAGCTAAGCTGTTTTGTAAAACATCAAGACTCGAGTCCACCATAATAGCATTAAAAGAGACATGCAAGCAGCAGCACTTGATATAAAATATTATGTCCTAAATTATGTCATTTTAACGTCCTCAGAGATCTGTAGAGATCACATTACACAAACGATTTTACTGTCCCGACCAAGCTTCACTTAATTCCAGTGACGTAACAGCATTTTAACTGCACACGACTTGACACGACCCGCTGCGCTGAATCTACGGACACGTTAGAAAAATACAATAACTCTGCGACCTCCATTAAAACCCGTATATTAAATGTACTTCCTTTCCGATCGTGGCGTATTTTTCTGAAAGGAACCCCAACAGTTGGCACGCTGCCAACGACACGGGACCTTAGGGCACCAGTCCAGCACCTTGAGATAAAATTTGATATATCGCTTGTGACGTCCACAATATAAAAATAAAAAAAAAACTGAACAGATCTATTATTTCTCTAACTATTTGTCTATGTAGTTTCCACCTGGTGGCCTTAATCATTTTCTTTCGGAAACATAGCGACATAAAATCGTCATAAAGTCGCATTAGAAGAGCCATTCTAAAATACTTTATCGTCTATCATCTACGGTGAATGTGTTTAGAGAATACCTGCAACACAAAGATTGATTTATTTGTTATACATACACCAAACGAAGAGGCGGGATTTTAAGAATACTGAAAGTAGATATCAAGCGAATGATTTCACAATATCAAACCTCGTACGTTAACTTATCATCGTGAGTTCATGGTTCGTGATCGTGAATTCATTGATCATACTCGTAGTGATGGATCTTTACTCTTTACTTTTAAGCAGTCAATAATCAAACATTTTTATATTATACAGAATCATTTTAGATTAGTAAGTATGACATTTATGTGATCTATTCCAAAAGAACTAGCTAAGAAATATTTTTAAAAATGTATTTTAAATCTAAATTAATTATTTTACTACGATTAGCACAAAAAATGTATTTAAGGGAGCCATCAACATAACCTGTTGCTTCATAAGCTTTCAATCTGTTTGACTTCATAGGTTAATTACCATCTTTGAGTGGTCATCTCTTGGCTAGAACCGCCCCCTAAACCGGCGAAGATAATTTTATTGCAGCATGTCTATAATATGGAGAGTATTAGGTTTTTATCCCGACCCATTCTCGTGACCGGACTCATCAATGCTTCTAATTAGAATTTCCAATTAAAGGAAAGAAATTAAATTAACGGCTAAGTCGTTTTACTTATCTAAATCTCGCCTTTTATTATGAAGTCTTTCATTCGATTTTCCGATTTACATACATACATACATATATAATCACGCCTGTCTCCCATGGGGATAGGCAGAGGCTATAGCTTTCCACTTTCTACGATTAAATTTCCGTAATTACTTTTTTTTTGACGTAGTGTTATGTCTTTACCATGGAAAATGGATTCTTAGTATGAATGATTAAATTTTTTTATTGACCTTATTAAAAACGATTGCCGTTTGCCCTCTGATCAGTTTATCTAAGACGCATGTTTGCACCTTAGCACCATAAGATCAGCAGGTGTACATTACATGAGGTATGTTTGAATCAATAAATTATAATACTTTTCAGGAGGCCGTCTGCTGTTTAAATACTAATTTAGTGGGTGATTCGCCAAAAGATTTTGTACCCTAAGTTCTATGTACACAACATAAAGCCTCGAGATCGTTCCGGTAGTTCGACAAGCTAAACGAAGAGGCTCTATGAAAGTTAGTCCAACTTGAAACACACAGAACCTGCCCCGTTGGAGTTATTGCTCAAAGAGCTCGTCTTTATGCAAAGCAAAGTATCTTTAGTACCAAACTTGAGAAGGTTAAGCAATATCTTTCACATTAGAACACACGCTATGTCCATTTTCATCTATTTTACCCGATTCAGCTATTCTGTTTATAACCAATAAGTAATACTTAAAGGTTGGTGTTGAATTACACTATGATATCTGCAACTCAATTTTTTCCTACCTTTGTAGGTACTGTCTTATACTACTTGTTTTCAAGATCTAATTCAATATACATTTCACGAACTTCTTAAGTTTCAAAAGAACCATAGAACGGAGGTAATGAGGAATCGTTCGTGATTTGTGCCACGATTCCTAAACGAATTGTACTTTAGAGTGTTTTATGTGAACAATGACTATTCATAAGTTAGCGTTGTAATTTGAAGTTGCGGTAATGCTTGCTTATCATTGATAAATAACAAGTACTTCGTTTCAGGAGAGGTGTTTTGAAAGTTTTAACTACATTTTGTAGCGCTAACTTTACCTTATTAGCTAAAAGATCTGCGACATAAATTCTTGGAATAGGGACCGTTCTTTTTGTGTTATAATGTAACCTGTTGAGGTGTAAATGATGAAGTAGAGAGAGAGAAGAAGTTGAAGTTTACCAAATAGAGGCTACCAAGTCTAAAAATTTCGTAAATTAGTTTTGTTTATGTAGAGATATGGTCGGAATCTTTAAGACGGTATTTTTTAACTGCATTCTTTCAGTTTTGCGAAAATTAACCTTAAAAATGGATAAATTGGCTCACATCTAAATGTATTTAACGGCATAACCTGTTGCTTCATAAGCTTTCAATCTGTTTGACTTCATAGGTCCGGGAACCGCCCCCGAACCAGCGAAGATAATTTTATTGCAGCATGTCCATAATATGGAGAGTATTAGGACTTGAATTGGTCGTGCTAATTAGTGTCTAGCACATAAGACCTTTTAGCCTTTTTATTACCACCACACTAAAAAGGCAATGGGTTTTAAATTTCTTCCAAATTTAACATCTAAAGTAGACACATTTTATTAAATTTATTCGGCCCTTTAGACCCACCTCAGTTCCGTGCTTCGGAAGGCACGTTAAGCCGTTGGTCTCGGTTGCCAAAAAATGGCAGTCGTTAAGCCAAGTTGAAGGCCTTATGGGCGGCTTAAAAACTTTCAACTGCAGGTCACCGCAGCCTGCGCCTGTTCATTTCAACACGGCAATGGGCTCACCACCTATTACGTGGGACAGGAATACACATGCTGAAAAGTAAGCATACAATATGTATGCCTCTGCCACCCCTTCGGGGATAAGGCGTGATAGATAAATATATAAACATCTAAATGGTAGCTGCATACACAAGCTTATACTTACGCTGGCATCGCTGACCAGACACTGCGACGGGATAAATCTAACTTGATATACTGTGTATGCTTAGTTGGTAGTACAGGTGCATCTACAGTGGCTCACGTTCGCGAGCTTATGCATGGCAGACGGCTTCTATGTTAAGCTCTTAAAGAAGCTCACTATTTGCGCTGGAAGCGTTCATGTCGTGAATATATTGGGTAGGATTTAAGATTATCGCTGTCTGGAACATTAAGGTTCAGCCGCTGTATTGCTGAATAATGTTTCCAATACCATAAATATAAAAATGTTTACATAATAACTCACAAAAATTGTCTTGATATTTTAAATTTCCTTCAAATCTCGGAGATCTTGGATGTTAGATTTCCTTCTTGGATAGCAGGTGTGCTTTTCTTAACAGCTAGGGGGCCACTGTTGCTATGCAGTTTTGGTATTGATATAGAAGACGTCTATGGCTTTACTTTTTTTTTTTTTTTATATTAGTTTCTAAAAGTACTTCGTGAATCAAATATCTCTTATCTATACGTTAATGAAATGGTAATACAAATGAAGGGTAAAGATAGCTTTAGGAAGGCTTAGAAAGACATTAATATAAATGTCCAACTTAACGGCATAAATATTTAACAGCTTAAATCTGTTTAGCTACTTAGAATCTTAACCCTCGCTCAGTGGTTCGTCAAGAAGGCGACCGCTGTACAAAAGAGATTTAGAAATGTTAAAGTCATTTTAAAAATATATCTATGTAGATTTGCATTGCAAGATTTGCATGCTAAATGAGGGGAGTTTTTTAAAGTAATTATTACTAATGATCATCACGTTGTATTCCTGACGGGGTAGCCAGAGAGAACAGATCGCCAAGCTTCGCGATCCATGCATACTTCTTTTGCTTCTTGAAGATTCATCAATCGCTTTATAAAGCACGTCTGGGTTTTCGAGTAGGTACTTTGAGTTTTCCGTTTTTTGAGCAATCGCGTGGTCTTCATATGTAAGTCTCGGCCTGCCCTGACTCCTTGTACCCTCTACTTTCGCACAATATATATTATTCGTCCATAGTTCCTCATTAATTCGTAATTTAAATGAACCATAAATACTCACAATCACACCTTCAGGTTCTGTAAACAATCTAAACGTACTATACCTTCATAAATTAACGTTCCATTACTGAATAAACTCATTACGTATTGTATTTATCCAGTTCGAGAAAGAGTTAGTGAAAGAGTAGATCGCAAACAGTCAACACAGGAAGGGACACGTATTTCCCGGTACCCTCGGGACACTGAGCAATGAACCTATTGACTTGTCAGAGACCTCTACTGTTATTCTGACTTACATCAATTGAAAGTATTTATTTATTTTACCTTAGTCTGTAAATGGATGGACTGAGAGAATTACAAGATTACTCCCGCCCCTTATGTTGACTGTTCTGTGTGACTATAAACCCGAAGGTTCAGCAAAGGCATACGTGCAGAAGGCGACCTAGGGGGAGCTTATTACCGTCACAAGATTATCCGAATCCAATAAATAGGGTAGTGGCGGGCTTATTGACAACAGGTAAGTATAATATTGAATATTATAATTATTATTACATCCACCTGCTGTTTTAATTTATTTATATGAATGTGTTATATTAGTGTACAATAGATTTTATTCTATTCTTATACTGTTTATTATAATGATAATAAATACTTAACCTTGTATGTCCTTCTTAATTAATAATACGTACATACTCTCTAGACCTGTGTTATCTTTAAAAACATGAAGTAATATCTTTATATAACAAACTAGAGTAAACTTTTCTTTATGTAAACTCAACATTGCTTACCTACTTTGTAATTAAATACTTTACAAAATTAATATAATAATACTGAAGTGAAAATTATCCGACACCATTATTACGTGTATCAAATTACTTAAGTAAGTAATTTGAAACACGTAAAATGTGTTTCATTATATATGCCCATATTTTATCGTATTTGTATTTTAAACCCATTGTGTTGAAATAGACAGACGTGGGATATGACAAACGCGTAAGAAACCATGAACACTTAATAGGCTGGGCCCTTAATTTGGCTTAGCACCTGCTATGTTACATGTAACCGGGTGTTTAGACAAAACACGGGTCGATATAATAAGGAATATAGCAGAAATATTGCAAAATCAAAATGATTTATATAGTTCAAAATAAAACCAGTATATCTTTTCAATTTAGACATACAGTCACTCTATAACTCGATGTCAATTGAATCTTTCCTAAAAGCTGTCCAAATTATTGGATGAGGCTTGGCCGCAGAAATTCCCTCTTTATAGAATACAAGTGGCTCTGATAACGTAAGTTAGTGAGCTCCGCCACACCCGCCCCTCTACGAAAGATTTGCCCAAATATTTTATAACCTTTATTTTCAATCTTCTTTCCTACTTTTACGTTAGATGTCTTCATAAGTAACTATAAGTGGTTGATAAGTCTCTTAGTGTAAATTTTTTTGAAAAAAAAATTAGAACATTTCTTTTCTAATATAATTTGCGGTAGCCATAAATAAATAGATCGGAGAAAGAAATTAGATAGCCCATTTATCGGAGAAGGCTATAGGCTATATATCATCACGCTACACCATGGAGAGCTGAGCAGTAGTCATAAATGTCGACAAATCGGGCAAACTTGTATACATTTTTATAGAATTTATAAGCGACGGGATTAAATAGGTGCGACGGTAATTCAAAGTATGTCAGGGGTGGAGCCGTGAGGATCACCTAGTCTATATTAAAAAGGATTGAATGACATACAGTACATTGTAAATATAAAAGAGAATCTGTATTTAACTAGATACGGAACTTAATGGTAACGTCGACAATAGGTACGTAGGCAGCCACGAGCTTATATTGCCAGACTCTTAACTCGCAGCCGTGTATTGATTATTAATTAGTGCTCGAATAATTTTCCATTGGAAACCGTATTAGCACTATTACATACACTTGAATAAGTTAAAGTGGATCAAATGACGTTCCATTGCTTTATATAAAGTAATAATTACGAACTGATTATTCTTTTTTAACATTTCTAAGATCCACATGATCGTAAGCAGTCTTAAACCCATAGGATGAACCCCATACAGTAGACGTTTAAGAGTTAAAAAAGTAGACATTTGTTTTCAGTGGATAGACTCTGCTAGTAATTTCGATTTATACGATTTAAAACAATTTCCATTTCCATTCTTCCCCGATTCGGATAATCGCTTTGTCCTCGAACTCCTCCCAAAGCAATCTATACTTTTTGAACAAATTTGACTAATAATACGGTATAGATAGTTTAGAAAAACTAAGATTGAAAATTGGACATATCATCGAGGAATAATCACCGGAAGGAAATAAACATCGACAAAAGATCTCGAAAAACGGCCAAACGCTTCGCTCCATTATTAAGACTTACCGGGAACGGCAAGTGCACCTAGTAATACTTCGCACCCGGCAAATGAAAGATAGTGGGTTCGAAACCCGCTCGAGGCTGAAAACCTTTCCATTTTAAATTAATGATATAATCATCATTTACTTTTCAAAGTTGTTACTAAGCAAAAATAATAGATTGTAGGATCTCCAAAAGTGTTGAACACAGAGGTCACCCCTTTGTGGCTAACACCATTAACACATTACATTGGGAGGAAGGCCTTTACATTTAATTAAAATTTAATGTGGTTAATTTTTCAGTCTCCAACTAGATTCGAACCAGCGTCTTCTAGTTAAATGTAGTAGATTCTTTAATTATTCAATTTTCTAAAATCCCTGATGGGTTAGTCAGAGAGGACAGATCGCCAGGCTTCACGATCCATGCATACTTCTTTCACTTCTTGCAGATTCATTAATCGCGCCATACACGAACGTCTGGGTATCCGAGTACCTTTGAATTTTCAGTTTTTAAGCAATCTGCTCACGTGGTCTTTAATGTTAGTCTTGGCCTACCATGACTCCTTCTACCCTCTACTTTCGTACAATATATATTCTTCATTAATCGTTCGTTAATTTATCATCCATGAGAATCATGTTGTCTCTAGTAAACAGCAATCCATTCAAATTAAATGTACTTCTGAAATGATGATAAAGCCTCTGAAAAAAATTCTAGATAATATTATTGGAGAAAATCTTCGGTACTATATATTCTAAGATGCAATATCGGGTAGCAAAATGTTTGCCTAAGCCTTGTATTAGCGGTCGAAGAAGGCTTACAGCGAGATATCTTATTGTATACCTAACATCTTATAACTTATAATCATGAATAATGAAAATGAATGAAAAATAGGTCTTCCCTTTTTATATGACTAAACGTAAGGCGCTAGTAGTATCTTAGTAGGATTTTCGTGAGTAGCATACTTGTTTGTGTTTTAACAGGACGTTTTAGATTCTTTTTTAGACATAACTCCAAAGAATAATGTAAATTAATTATTGTAAGCCATACCTACATTTTAAATGAGCATCCATAGAGTTTCTTTCCAGATTCTTCTTCATGAAGGGTAGGCTGCCCTTGAAACTGGCAACTAGAATAACTCTCATTTTAATTATTGTCATGATTATTCGTAAGTGCCAAAAATGGTCTACATGATAAAAAATCGTTTAGTATGTTTTGTTTTTAGTTTTTTTACGTGATCCATTCACACAAAAATAGTAAAAACAGGTTTTCTACCTGAGGTGAAAGAGGAAACGCATCGAGTATGTAGCCTTCATCTTTTCAAACTTTACCTTGACTATATGCCGTCGCTTAGAGCAAGATGTCGGCAACACAGTTCCAATATTCACTAACGTAGCTCTAGTTGTTAATA
Source organism: Thumatha senex (assembly GCA_948477245.1). Lineage (NCBI taxonomy): Eukaryota > Metazoa > Arthropoda > Insecta > Lepidoptera > Erebidae > Thumatha > Thumatha senex. Next base: position 736,991 of record OX419725.1, read on the forward strand.
TATAGGACATATTTATATTACAATGTTTTAGTAAAATGTTCAAATATAATGAACATAACAATCCTCTTAAATATGAAGTAAGAAGGCTAATAACCCCTATTATCTCATAGTCTGAGCTTAGTATGCTAATGTACCAACCCACTGTTACCAGTTGTTGCACAAACAACACTAAGGGCCGTATTCCAGAATATTTATCAATACTCAAGAGACACTTGAGATAAGATTTTATAAGGCAAAATCTACTCTCAAGCGTTGATTGAGTATTGAGAAACGTTCTGGAATACAGACCTTAAAGTGTCTCTCCGTCGCAGCTACACGGAGCGGAAACTTTCACAGTGCTTTCATCCATCTATTTTTGGGGCTTATTCTGTTTAAATACTTTATGTTTTTTTGTGTGGAAATCCTCATGGATGCTATGCCGGACTCTTACCGACTAAAACCACACGTTTCCCTTTATCTGTCTATAGCCAGGAGTCCTGGGTGAGCACTCGGAAGGCTATCCCCAGGGCTCCTGACAGACTTTGTCCGCTACCGCAGGCTCGTTCAGGGGGGTTCGAGTGTTATCCTGCCTCTTTGGGGGGTTCGAGTGTTATATCACTTCTTTGGGGGATGTGGGTGTTATACCACTATTGAGAGGGTGAAGGGCGTGCGTGTAACCCTCACGCTGCGCCACTGTCCATGGCCTGCTTCTGTAAGAACGGCGAGGAGCCCACCCGCCGTACTCAGGTCACGGAGGTCGATAGTCTTGAGTTGGAAATGTTCTCTCTCGCTCTCTCTCCGCCGCCTCTTTTGCGAGTATGACTTGCTCGCAAAAAGACGCAGCGGCGTCCCACTTGCTCCCGCTGGAGATCATGGCTCTCACCATGGTCTCCAGCGTGAGAATGTTCACGCCCAGACCAGCAGCGAGGTCCCGGCGCTGCAGCTCCCACGCTGAACACTCCGACAGTGTATGCAGCGCCGTATCCTCGATGCAGTCCGTACAGTGCTGGCACTCTGATGTTACCTTCCGGTGTATACGCCACAGAAACTTACCGAAGCACCCGTGCCCGGTAAGTATCTGTGACATCCGGTAGGTGAGGCTCCCTTGTTGCCTCTCCAGCTACTCCTCCATGACCGGCTTCACCGCCTCAATTGTGGTATGTGCCCACTTAGGATGCTCAAGTCGCTCCTTCCATGTCTCCATGAGTTCCTGGCGGAGCAGGGATCCCTGAGCCGCGATTTCTCGGGGCACAGGCCTATAGTTCTGCTCTAGCGCCTCCTTGCGCATGACTTATTTGGGGTAATACACACCTTGGTCGAACAAATGCTTGTTGTGAATCGTAACAGCGACGAAACCGATCGATTGATATACTGTGTCCTGCTCTCTTACGAACCCTAAGTCGTACAATTTCTTGATTAATAAGTGTCTACGCAAAAAAATATTGTAAAATAGGTACAATTGCTAGCAATGATTTGATTGATAAGATAACAATCAAATTGAAAGTGAAAATCAATCAGTATTTGAAACACGGCATTTTATAAAACAGCTAATTTTTTTATGCCACTGAGGTCAAGCATTTGGTTTACCTGATGGACAGTGGTCAACGTAGCCTGTGGACGTCTGCAACATCAGAAGTGCGGCACTCGCACTACAGACCCTAAAAATAATAATAAAAAATTAATATGTAGGTACTTACGGTAGTTTAGCGACAAATTTAGACTCAGCCTAGCAATTATGATACCGTTATGGCACTCCCCACTCATACCATACCTTAGATTTGATAAACCTACCCAACCTGCATCGTGGCAAGTGGATAACTCCTTCTCAGGTCATTGTGACTATTGGCTATAAATTACATGGAATGTTTTTTCGTAGGGTCATCACTGTTTGACATTTGTGAGGTTTAGCGGTGACAAACGTAACCGATAGACGAGTTCCATTTGCATTCTACTATTCATCTTGAAGAAGTTCCAGTTACTCCTAAACTCTCGTGCGCTCGTGGCCCCGCGGACGTAGTGTTCTGTAAACGATCACCGCGGTAAGCAACTTTCACTATGGCTGGTCCTCGGATGGGTGACCACTTTGTGACATTTATATTTGCGAGCGTTTCCGTGCTTCAGAAGGCACGTTAAGCCGTTGGTCCCGGTTGCCAGTAACATGGCAGTCGTTAAGCCAGTTTAATGGCTTATGAGCGGCTTGAAAATTTTCAACAGCAGGTCGGCACAACCTGCACCTGTCCATTTCAACACGGCAATGGGCTCACCACTTGTTACGTGGGACAAAAAGCGTATAGTACGCCTCTGCCTACCCCTTCACGGATAAAGGCGTGAAAGTATGTTATGTTATGTTCCAAACCCATGAATTTGAAGCCGAAAGAGATCACTTTTACTTGGCTGAGACATAATGGAGTTATTCACCATCTCGTCACGAGAGGCTGGACACACGTGTGATCAGTTGGTGAAACTCCAAAAAATATTATTTATTACATCGTCATCTGGACACGCCAGAATTTTTACGCGTGTCCACATAGTGCAACTCAAATTAAATACTTTAATGTTTTCGTCAACTGGACATACCTAATTTGTTTAGGAAAAAAGGTACAGTCGTGTTAAGAATAGTTTCATTCATTAATTTCATAAATGAGGTGAGTTCATGAAAAATATTTCAAACGTCATCATTTTGCGTAATTTCAAGTTGGAAACATAAAATTACGCATATCTTTTCTTGATTTCAAATAAATAGATAAGAAGGTAAATAAAAGATTGTCTTTATTAATAAAATTACTGGGTGACTCATTCTTGTACAAGCAGCGCCTTGCCGAAGCCCTTCTTAAAATTTATAGGGTAAGCTATATTTATAATGTAGGCACTCATTAAAAGGGGTAAAATAAGGGATAAGCAGCTGTATAGAAGTTCGAGATTATCAAAGTTAGAAATATCAGACTATGTGCCCGTGTTTCTGTTTACGAATAAATGTATTCGTGCTTCGTGGTTTTCAGTATTTTACCTATAATAAGGTAAAATAAGAGTTCTTATTTCAATGAGACATTCTTCATTTTCGAAGAATCTAACATCAAAATTTGCATACCTGCTTCTGATAAATAAAGAGAAATATTTATTTCTGATCTTATAAAATTGTTGAAATTTTTTAAAGTTGTAAATTATAAAAATAAATAAATATCCATCACGCCTTATCCCCGAAGGGGTGGAGCGCTCGTGGCCCCGCGGTCTCAGTGTTCGGTAAACGATCACTGAGGTACGCAACTTTCACTATGGCTGGTCGTCGGATGGGTGACCATTTTGTGGGATTTACATTTGCGAGCGTTTCCATGCTTCGGAAGGCACGTTAAGCCGTTGGTCCCGGTTGCCAGTAAAATGGCAGTCGTTAAGCCTGGTTGAAGGCTTTATAGGCGGCTTAAAAAATTTCATCAGCAGGTAGCCACAGCTTGCGTCTGTCTATTTCAACACGGCAATGGGCTCACCACCTATTACGTGGGACAGGAATCCACACGGTGAAAAGTGGGCATATAATATGCCTCTGCCACCCCTTCGGGGATAAGGCGTGATGATGTAAATTAGGGGAGCAAAGTTGGCATGAAAATATGTAAAACCTTTATGGGCATGAATTAGAAGTCTGGAGGATGCAACAAGTGGTCATTCCCGATTACAAATAAATGTACAGATGTATCAAGGTTTTGATGGGGATGAAATAAAGGCTGTAAGTTTATATGGGAAATCCTTCATTTTCGAAACTAGCATATATTTTGTATACCTGCTTATGATTGAAAACAAACAAACATATGTTTCAGGATTTGAAATATATGAAATATTTAAAAAAGAAAACAAAATATTTGAAAACTAATAAGGGGCATAGGTCAGAGGGATCTAAAGGGACTTTAAAGTAAGCCTAAGGCAAAGCAGGGAAATAAAACTAATATATTGATAAAATTATGAAGTGAATTACTCATTTTTCTACGCCCAGACTATTCTTAATTTATTACAATTTTTCTATAAGTGATAAATACAGAGATTACGACTCAAAATTAATCTACGTGACTGTACTTTGTCATTATTTTAGGTAAAATATAAACGTGTGTCCAGTTGACGAAAACATTAAAGTATTAAATTTAAGTTTCAATATGTATGTACGCGTAAAAATCCTGGCGTGTCCAGATGACGAAATAAAAAAAATATTTTTTTTAAGTTTCCCCAACTTATCACACGTGCGTCCAGCCTCCTGTGTCGAGATGGTAAATAACCCCATAATGAGGAAATTTTTAGTCATTCTTGATTATAAGCCAGTTACAGTATTTCATATTTCTGATTCTGTTCATTTCGGTTTATTAATGACAGATTTTTCAATAAGAAATAACTATTTTTTACTAATAGTTATGTTTGTAATCATAAAATTTACTTCAGGCATTTCAGGCGGTATTAGTAAAAATCACAAAGCCAATAATTGTAAATTAATTTATTTTGTTATTTGAGTTTCAATCGCTTATCAGAGAGTAACATTCCACACGATTAGCACGTTCCGCAGAAACTCGGTAAACAACTAAAGCAAACTAACACAGGCCCTCTGACTATGATTCAGGGTCTGTCATTGTCATCATACCAACCTTTGCTCACAATATTTTAAAAAAACTAACAGACTAAGAGATTTTGAGAGCTCATTTATTGACGTCATCTATTGTTATTAATGACTAGTTGACCCCCAGCAGCTTCGCCCGTGTCATCTTTTAATCCCTGTCGCATTCATTTAATCCCGTTGCTTATTACTTTTACAAGAATATAGGAAAATTTGTCGGATTTATTGACTTTAACGATTACTGCTCCGCTCTCCTGGGTAGTAGCGTGATATTACATAGCCTATAGCCTTCCTCGATAAATTAACTATATAACACTAAAATAATTTTACAATTCGGCCCTGTAGTTTCTGAGATTACCAAACAAACGAACAAACTCTCCAGCTTTATATATTAGTATATTGATTCATTCGAAATAATGATGTCTGTAATGATACTTCAAATACCTGAAACAGACTTAACCAAATTGCTTCTACATAATCTGCTGACTTTCGTAATACACATTTTCAATTCAAAGCAGTTTCTGAGCGCTTCCCGAGCCTCATTCTCTAATCGGCTTGTCAATTATGCGGTCAACCACGAGGATTTCGTCTTCGCTTTTAATTATTTACGAATTGGAGTGGCACTTTCAGTATTTTAAATTTATTTAAATTGAACTCACTGAGAGTTCTATATTCATGAAGGAGACATAAATGTATTTTATTACAATCTTTTTTTTACCTGCAATTATTCTCTTCAAATTTGGGTTAGTCGCCAATTATGTGTTATTTAAATCTGAAAAAATCAAAACGTATTAATAACATGACTCATGTCACTGAGATTCTAAATAATATCACACAGTTTTTGCATGAACAAAAAACTTTTTTTACAGACCATACGGCAGATATTTCCACAGCACTAGGAACTAGTATTAAGTGAGACTAAAGCACAGATGATGCACTCGTAAGTATTCGTAGGAGTATATCTAGGTACACATACAAAGGCTACCGATGATTTTGTATCGGTGAAGGTTGACAAAGCTAATATTGACGTAGCAAATTGCACGTCGTACAAATGTGACCGGAAATTGTTACAGCGGAAACGGCAAGTGCACTGAAAGATATAAAGCATTTACCTTAGATTTAGTCAATTGTACGGACAGGAAATGGCATAAGTTAATGTCTAAGTATCTATTTAATTTATACAAAAGTAATCAACACTAATAAAAAAATAATAAAATATGTAACCGTTTTAGAAGTAGGTACCTATATATTTTACTATGAGTATATAAAAAAAAATTAGGGTTTATTTTTATTCGTTAGCATTTATGTCAGAAAGAAAAATTACGCAATCAAACAGAGAAAGATAGAAATATGGACCTACACTTGTGATAATATTAAATATCGTTCTTGTGTTGTTCTAAAACGTTTTGTATTTGGTAATTTTCAGTACCTAGTTATGTCACATTGTCTGTTCTTCCTCTCTTATAAAAATGTTTCTGCCGTATATAGCAGTTTAGGCCCGAACACATTCTATTGGCGCTCATAAATTAAAATATAACACAATTTACGTGAAGCGTGCAGACATTGCGACGATTAACGATTACGAGTATTCATACCTGAATGTACATATATTGCTACACATAGAGGGGGGACGATTGAACGAGGTATTTTTCATAACATTTGTAACATGTTTCGCATATAGCTTATAACTTAGTTAGGGCTGGATGGCGCTGTGTGAAAATTGTCCCACAATATATTTTTTACATGTATTTATAGAGAGAGAAAGATTTTATCGCTATTGTGTGCCTCGATCATCAAAACTAGAGCCATTAATGCAATTTCAACTTTATATTGCAGTTAAAAATCTATCGACTCAATCAACTGAGACTACCAGGACTTTAATTGGTCGTGCTAATTAGTGTCTGGCACATAAGTCCTTTTAGCCTTTTTGTTACTAACGCAACTGGGTCAAAATTTCTTCCAAATTTTACATCTAAAATAGACACAGTTTTTAAAATTTATTCGGCCCTTTAGACCCACCCCAGTTCCGTGCTTCGGAAGGCACGTTAACCCGTTGGTCCCGGTTGCCAATAAAATGGCAGTCGTTAAGCCAAGTTGAAGGCCTTATGGGCGGCTTAAAAAATTTAAACAGCGGGTCGCCGCAGCCTGCGCCTGTCCATTTCAACACGGCAATGGGCTCACCACCTGTTACGTGGGACAAAAATGCATACGGTGAAATGTGGGCATTTAATATGCCTCTGCCTACCCCTTCGGGGATAAAGGCGTGACAATATGTAATGTAAAATGTAATGTAATGTAAAAATCTTATAAATACCTACTAATATAACGTGAATGAATTTTACGTAGTGAATGAATTGAACGTTGTCGGATTGAAAGCGTATGGTGTCTCCCTAAGTCATTCTGGACAAAACACCTCAAGATTCTTTGAAAAATACTTGTTTGTATAAAAAATTACGTCACACGCAGAAGTCAGTGGAAAGTACCACCTCAAAACAACATTTACATAATAAATATTCATAACAAACACGAACTTCGAACCGCTTTCATTACAGGCGATCCCGTAGCACTTAATTCCGTAGCATTAAAAATCAAAGTTATAAAAGTAAAAGTAAAAAGTCTTTGTACAATAATAAACACACAGAATTGAATAGGGTTATGACAAAACACCGTATCATGTTGAGGGGGTGACTAATCCCACCCGCATTCCCATTACTGTGACTCCTGTAAACCAGGATCTACAGCAATGACCGAAACACCAGAAAAGTTAGACCGAGCTCGATCTCGGTGAAGTCATGAATGTTGAGGGGGTGTCAGGGGCGCCACCAACATGTCCGGGGCCGACCTCACCTACAGGGTCGGAGGATCAGATGGCCGTCGCTCTCATCAAAGCCAACACTCAAAAGCTAAACTATTGCCGCTCCTAGCAGCCAATTAAACGTGGACCCCACACTACAAATTCAGGTAGAATTTAAAAGCAACTGGGAATACACTACGGTGAAGGATAAGAAGAATCTCGTATGATTTTAGTCGTAGTAGTTATTTTTTAACAACTATATCATAATTGAAAGGTGAAAAGAGTAGGACAATAGTATAATGGTACTGCTTATTTCTTAAAGAAATCTTCAAGAAATTGTAGACGTAGAAAGGTGTGATAGACCTTACCGCTGTTTCCTCGCTGCAGAGAAGACGACGCCGATTATTGTTTAGTTTCAAGTATTTTTTTTCTTTGTGTATATCTGAACAGAAACATCAGGATGCATAACAGTAACGAGCCAGCCATAAAAATGTCTAATCAGAAGGACAACCTTCTATTAAAACGTCCAGTTACAAACATTATATTTAAATATTACAGTGTTCCTTAATGAAGGTAAATGTTTGAAGTAGTTTTGCTTAGTAAATCTCGCAAATTGCAGCCGCAAAAATAGTACACAACAATAATTTGGCATTACCCCGATGTCATAGGACATAAATCAAGACAGAACCTCTCGCTGCACCTCGGCTTTATTACCGAGTCAACAAACCGAACACGCGCAGATATTCAGTATATTCAAACATTAGAATGATGGCATATTTAATGAATGTGTAATTTGCAGGTGATTTGGTGTGCTAATGATTTGTTGTGTATTTGTCAGGTGTGAGTGTGTGGGCCATGTGTAACGTATATGTACTTTTTTTTGACTTCAACTACTGAACTGCAATTTTTTATTACATTCTGAGACAAAAGTTAGGCAATACTTTTATCTAACTTTTCACTAATCACCTAACTAATGTGCAAATATTTAAACCTCCGCATTGTAACTACGCCACCGTGGAATTCTTTTGACAGTGGTCTGGGCCTCTGTATATCGTAGTGGAGCCTTTTATTAAAAACATAAAGTGCTCGTGCAGTTAGCCGCTATCGAATAGGCATTATATATTTTGCGTGGAACCCCATACTGTTACAAATAAATTTACCCTAAAGTATTTCCTTTATCATCAGTTATCTAGAGGTAAAAATCCTCTCTAAATAGATGCAGAAGTTTGAACGGAATAGAGATATATAGTTTTAAAATACTGTTTTTTTGTGTTCCCAAAAAACAAACTTATAAATTTTACTTATCGGTCTAGATTTATAGAAGCAAGTAACATACAATTGGATCTTAGCGATTGATGGGAATAATAGACGTCCGCTAAATTTAGTTCTTATTGATTAATTGTAAAGTACAATATGAAGTACCTACCTTCACTATATTGACCAGCTCTCCAGTGCTGTAGATTTACGCCAAAATGGCTTAACTGAACCGAAAAATTTATACCGTCAATAAAATGAACGCAGAATTTTTGCATAAAAACAAAATGTTACGTATTTTTTACAGGTCCATAAACTGTCACGCATGGTCTAAACGGTTTTATTTAGCAGTCACGTAATAATTGTTTTGGCTATAGTAAGTAAATATACCTATGTGTCTAGAAAATGGAAATAACAACAATGATAATTTAGCATTTTTGTTAGTTATTCTTGTCGTTGTTTCAAAGCTGAAAAGTGTACAATTTTCACTTTTCATTATGCCTCTGAATTATGTCATATTTCAGTATAGCGAAACGTTGCTATATCAATTCTCTCAAAACCAAACTTCTGAAATCACAACCAACTTTTCATTTCAATAGCTCGATTACCTGCCAACTCCATAGTATGTACTTACTCAATCTAAAACTGTAATGCGTCCAATAGTAAAGAGGCTTACCCGTAGTACTTAATCCGATTAACTGTATTGATACTAATTACCACGGCCAACACCATCTCACGTTGTCAAGTGACATAATCCACAGCAGTCTATAATAAATTCTTCAGCAAATCGGGAAGCTAGGTATTGTAAAATATTTTGGCTACCTAGCTATTAAAGCAGGCCCTAGAAGGTTAAATATGTCCTAGATGGCAGCGTGGCATGATAGCTACACACGAGCCCTTCACCCCTTTAACAAAATTTACCTTCCGCAAAGAAGCGAGATGGCACCCGAATCTATCAAAGAAGCGGGATGACACCCGAACTCCCTGAAAACAAGGCCGTATTGGCAGATAAAGTCAGTCCAGAGCCATTGGGGCAGGCAAGGGCGTGATATTTTGCCACATGTCACCAGTTGTCTTACGTAATAAGTTAAGCTCAGCAGTACTTTGGTCATGTAAATAATAAAATAAAAAATGAAAATCGTTTATTGCAGGCACAAACTAAGACCCATAGTTTACATCTCTATCTAAATAAATAAAATAAAAATCCAGTGACACACTGTATAGCGGTGCTAGTCAATACAAATAAACATTCAAAGTAGATATTTACACAGTTATAAAGTACTGGGTCATTTTCCGTCGATATGAACAGAAACCCAATATCTAAAAATCGGGTTTATTATGTCATCAGAGACCGCCACAAGAATTTCGTTGGCGGAACGCCTCAATCTATTCCAAAAGGATGCAATTCCCGCTTTCATTATTGAAAATAAATCCGGGACCCTCGCTTCCGCAAACATACTCGACGCACTGAAACATCGTGGTAAGAGCCCGGAATGCATCATTATACTGAACTCTTATTGTACTGATAGCCTTACGTGTAAATGCAGTCCACAGTTGACACGTATAGGTACATACATAATTAATAGGCTTTAAATAAGGGGACCTTTACATCCCTACTGCATTTAGCAAACCGTCGAGCAAGAATGTTGCTTCTAACAGCAAGTGCCCTTCTCCCCCATTCAATATCTGCATCATCATTGAGACGTTCCGTCAACAAATGGCCTAAGTATTTAAACCGTTCAACCGCCCTGACTACCTAACCATTCAAGCGTACATTTAGTAACCTATCCGGGACCCTACCCGCAGCGAACACCATCATCTCTGTTTTAGAAACAGTATATTACACGGATTGAACCGTGGGCATTAGCATAATGCTCACAGATCGAAAGTAGCCTCCTCAGACCTTGATTGAGGGACAGAGCAGCACCATGTCATCTACGTAGCTCAAATTATTTAAACCCGACTTTGGTGCTCCTCAGTTCCTCAATCAAGCCATTCACATACAGGTTAAAGAGATCCGGAGAGTTAACCCCCCCTGGAGGGTTACTCCTTTTAGATAGGCCGAAGGCTTTACCCAAATGAGTGAAATAAAAGTAATACTCGTTACCAACCTCAGAACTTCTCGCCTAATAAGAAGTTTGACGCAGTGGTCGTTTAATGAACACTGAGCAAATACCTACGAATGTGACGGCAAATCAGTACAAGTAATATTAAAAATATTATAAACAGGACACTTGAGACCTTCACCCACTGTCTATAATTGGCTATACGCGTTCCTGCGTCGGTTAATTCAATGTTAGTTTCAATTCTCCAAGTAATCGCCAACTTAAGAGGCTTCGGGGACAATTGAATTATCTGATAGCCTGTTTTAGCAACAACATTTTGTGGCGTTGAAACTATTTGACAGTATCAAAATAGTTATGGTAAGCTTGTTGACAACAATCCCTACTTAAGAGCACCAATCAAACTTTGGAACCAATTTGACAAAGTAATTTAATAACTTTAGTGGCTGAGCAAAATGATAACATTAGTTAGTCTCAAATAACAAGTGTCCATATTGAGAAATCACATTAATTAAAATTATAATTGAGATTTAAAGTTCAATAATCAGTTCAGAGGTCCAGCCACCATCAATAAAAATAACATTAGTTCACCATCAAAGCCTCTAAGAGTTCCAATTCATCCAATCCCTCGCACTATCTTTAGAAAGAATATATTCAAAATTTAATTAATTTGTATTTTTTTTAATAGGGTCAATAAATTTTAGTTACTTTTTACAGTGAAAAGCATTTATTTTATTCCATTCACATTTTACCAGACAATAAATTTATGCAGCCAAAGCCAAGATATAAAGTAATAGTTGCCTGCATTATGATTAACCCTCTTAGAAAGAATTAACTTCAATAATATGACAACACACTTAAAACGTTTACAAAGTGATTTTATATTCCACAGTCGTGTTTTATTGATATCTGGTGCATGTTAACAGTTCTACAGCTAAAGTGACCGTTTACAGCATTGTAAAGTTATAAAGCCTCTCAAATCTCTCTTATTACTATTTCGAACTGATTTTTTATTTAAAGAATATGGAGTATAAAATCATGCGTGTATTTATCAGGACCATCAAAGAAAGATTTATTTTGGTTGAAATTATAACAAAAACTCATGGATGGAGCATTTGCGACAGATTTCGATTTCAAATTACGACAATAGATATGATTAGATAAGAAGATAATTGTATTAGAATGGATTAACACCCTAGCCGACGCTATGCTTTACAACCGTTCAACTTGTGCTACGAGTACACTCATTATAAATTATCACGAGATTTAGTATGTTGTACCTACTACGAGTATTGAATCTTTCAAATTGTACTAACAGAATCTAAATAAAATATAGATTTATTTGTAAATTCTAAATTATAAATGAGACTTTAAGAAAGCCGATTTAACAATAATTAATTAACTATTGTTTATAGTTGTACCTTATTATAGCTCACTCAAAGGTATAAGTTTAATAAGTAATTGTAATTTACAGTCCACAACAACAAAATAAAATTGGGAATCAAACTACCGGCACTCAATTAATCACAAAGTCTTTGTACGCTACAATAAATCCACAGAGTGTTAGTTCTTCGAAAATAGCGTCCAGTATCGATTGACTGCGGAAGAAGCAACCATTGAACTCTCGATGTTCTATACCTTCAGTAACCGATTAAAACTTAATCTCCACTCAACGCTCTATAAACTAAAAAGAACAACAAAAATACGAATTATAACTCACTAGTATCTGTACTAATATTTTAAAGTTGAAGAGTTTGTATGGTTGAACGCGCTAATCTGAGGAACTACTGAGCTGGGTGAATTTGGAAAATTCTTTTTGTGTTAGATAGCCCATTTATCGAAGAAGGCTATAGGCTATATATCATCACGCTACTACCCTGGAGAGCGGAGCAATAGTCATAAATTTTTATGCATTATTGTAGAATTTATAAACGAAGGGATTAAATATGTGCGACGCGAGTTCGGACTATGTCACAAACTTCGTAACTTACTCCAAACACGTAGTTTAACTATAAAATGTTAACTATTCTTCGAACAACTACTTTATTTATTTAAAGATTTTAATACCGATGAAATTGAAAACAACACGACAATGGGTTCTTCACCTATTACGTAGGACAGGAATACATATGGTTAAAAGTGGGCCTATAATAAGCCTTTGCCACCCCTTCGGGGATAAGGCGTGATAAATAAATAAATGAACTAAATGGAAAACGAGAAATTTGAACTGTAAAGAATATTTGGAGGCTAGAATGAGGCACGGTGCAAATATTCACGCTGCTGTTTTGTGTGGAGCGCAGGGACCACGCCTATTGTAAATGCAATACAATACATGAATGTATTGTTAGTGAAATACGTCACACGACTTTCGTTCTTACTTTGCTACGTACCTTTTGCCTGCCCTTAATGTGGGAGGCTATAATGTAAGTGAATGCTCGGAATATCTTACAGTAATAGCAACCTCGTCACGACGAACCTTCCAAAAGTACTCCTACACGAATACATCACGCAGCTGAAGTCATTCATTTAATTAAATATCTTAAGAGTGGCTTGACTTAGAAACACTTTTTTATACCACTGAGCTGGCAAACAAGCATACGTCCCACCTGATGTAAAGTGGTCACCGTAGCCTGCGCGCTGCCGACCCTATAAAACTAGGCCGGTAACATTACAATTTGGTTTTGTTGATGATAGTAAAATGTTGTTAACTACGGGATAGTTGTCTTTCTTTATATTGGTGGCGGTAGATTGGACGAGGCAATGGTTGTCGCTAATGTAAAAACTATGGTTCCCGGCGGGAAAGTCAAACACAGATATTGTTCGAACATTAATGAGACGAAAATCTTGTCCACCCTCCGTTTCTTCACACAAATCTGAGATAAAGTTATTGCTTTTCTGATTTTATTAGCCATGTTTCAACAAAGAATCTCTTTTATAATAATAATTCCTTTCTCTTTCTAAACTCCTTTCGAAACTGATTGTGTTTAATGATAAATTTATTTAGCTTATAACCAAAGTAATTATTCATCTAGACAGAATATCAGTTATGATTGAGTACAAAACAACATTTATTACTTTTGTTTGTATATTTGTTTATCAATCACGCCCTATCCCCAAAGGGGTGACAGAGGCATATTATATGCCCACTTTTCACCATGTGTATTGCTGTCCCACGTAATAGATAGCGAGCCCATTGTCGTGTTGAAATAGACAGACGCAGGTTGTGGCTACCTGATGAACTTGATTTAGCGACTGCCATGTTACTGGTAACCGGGACCAACGACTTAACGTACCTTCCGAAGTACAAAAACTCTCGTAAATGTAAACGCCACAAGTGGTCTCCCATACGTGACCAGCCATAGCGATAGTTGCTTAACGTAGTTAATGTTTACAGAACACTGAGTCAGCGGTGTACGGGGAGAGCCCTACACCTTGTTTTACTGGAGTTGAGTTAGGGAGGAGTGTTGAGTACCGACCGACGGTGCGCGAGGTTTCACAGATTAAAACAACGTTTACCGTACGAGGTGTTTCAATAAACACCTCGTACGGTAAACGTTGTTTTACCAATGTACTAAGGAAATGAATACTTATGATACTTAATTACATTGTCGGGTTGTGCTAGCGTTGCATATTAACAATACATATGCAAATGTACGGGTTTGCCCGTACAAGCGGGGCCACGAGATTCAATTAATTAATTTTTTTTTTTTAAAGATTGGTTCACACAACACACACAGGTTCAATCCCTGTCTCGAATCAAATTGTCTTTTTCCACTTTATTAAACATTTATGAGAAATTTAGCAAATAATTGCTTTAAAATAAAATTATCAATATACTGAGTGGAGTCCATTGCATTAATGTTTAAAAATAGTTGTAACACTGTTCATTGGTATCGAGTTGTTCATTAGCTCGATAGATGGCTCTGGTCATACTCTTAAAATGACAATATTAATATGGTGGAGAATTTCAACATGATTCGATACTGTTCGGGTAGTTCAGGTGGCTAGAACATTGCCCTGGTTAGGCAAAGGTCACAGGTTCAATCCCTGTCTCGAATCAAATTGTCTTTTTCCACTTTATTAACAATTTATGAGAAATTCAATTAATTACTTTTAATATTTTTATTAGTCAAAACTATAACTCAAGTACATAATACTGACATATTAAAATAAAAACTCTTTAAAAAGCAATATGATTTTCGAATGAAAAATGTATCCAACAAATATTTTTAATCATGTATTTCTCTATTTTGTTAGTTGTCACAATGATAACAAACATCTGTCGAGAATCCTGGGATTTAGCTTTGGGCATTAGACGGAAGGACTTTAGTGGGATTGACTCCATCATGAAATCTGTAGGCATTTCAACACGGTTAATAAAATTTTATTATTCTACAAAGAGAGATTCGAAACAATATATACTAGTAGTTACTTATTTTTTTGAAAAAAGAGTGTCTGCTCCGTATGAATATTGTAAATAGGTATTCATATCGTGTGTGAAGATTACTCGCTTGGGTGGACACTTTCTGATATAAAACCGATCCAATCCTCCCATATTACATACTAGATGACCCCCACAGCTTCGCCCGTGGAATATTTCGACCTCCCGTCGCACCTATTTAATCCCGTCGGTCGCTTATAAATTCTACAATGATGCATAAAAATTTGCCCGATTTGTCGACATTTATGACGACTGCTATGCTCCCCAGTGTAGTAGCCTAATGATATATAGCCTATAGCCTTCCTCGATAAATGGGCTATCTAACACAAAATTTTTTTTTTTATTCCGCCCTGTAGTTCCTGAGATTAGCGCGTTCAACCAACAAACAAACAAACAAACTCTTCATCTATACTCGTATAATCACTTCAACATGTAAAATAAAGTCGTTTTTCGCTGTCTGTCCCTATGTATACTTAGATCTTTAAAAGAAAAGGTTTTTATGTATATTTTGTTAAGTTTTTGTAAACATTAACTTAATTATAAGGATATATGTTGGCGGTGTCGGAAAATATAAGCCGTCTGGGAGCTTTTAACGAAAACGCTGCCTAAACCCTTTAGGATTTAACAAAATAGTGTATTGTGGAATTATGTATCTAATATAGGTCTACAAAAAAGTCCGCAACGGTATATGTCTATCTCTTAAGGATACCGTACTATATCCATTTTAATACTTAAAAAAAACAGTAATAATAAAGCTGTAATTTATAGGCTAATTACCATTTTTAATTTTAATTATCATTTTTAATATGTTAGTTGGTTCCAGCATTTTATGAAGATTATTTTGTCCCTAAACACTTTGCAAATTAATTTAATATCTTAGGCGATATGGCAATATCAAAAAAAATGCGCAAAGAAATTAAATTTCGTGTAACAAAAATTCGGGTCCGTATTGGGATGTATAAATTTTTGAGGCATAAATTAAAACTTTATATTCTTTATTTTCCCATAACTTCCTAATAATAATGATATACCCGCACAAAATGTTTAATCATTTTTTTTTTTACAATAACCTTTACTAATCATAACATTTATTGCTATTTCACTCACCCTCGCATAAAGATTACAAGTCATACATATAAAATACCATAATGTTAACGAGTACATATTTTATATCTAAGCTTGAACTGTCTGTGATTGAAATGCCCACTGATTATAACTGTCGATAGTCACTATACTGAAGTTTAAAATGTCAACACTTATATATAGAATATATAAATAAAGCACAAAAGAAGTAGGTAGATTAAAACGAGTGATTCAGTTCTGGCGCATCGCCGGCCGCTACCGCGGCACGCTCGCTGCGCTCGCTCGGCTCGCTCACAAGTGACCTAACACTCCTCCTCGCTTCGCTCGTCGTCGTACCTATTTACGACTTTGCTCAAGACTAGTCTAAAATTATTAAAATATCGTTTTATAATGTCACCGCTTACAAACGTGGCTATGAGTGAGATGATTATTTACAATTGTGTCTCATCATTTCTTAAATATTCTTAGTCAAATTTATTATTCATTTATGATTTAAACGGTTATCCATACCTCCATTATGCGTTTTGTATTTAATGATAAATTATCTTTAGGCGTATAACAATTATATACCCTTTACATGTATGCTGATAAAAATTATGATAAAAAAATTAGAGTAAGTTAAAGTTATGCCAATAAAACCATTATGCGTTTATAACACTCTGCTTATCATAATTTATACGAGAACACTTTATGCTGAAACTGTTATGCCAAACTACATTATGCTGAAAAAAATTATGCGATCGAAAGGGCACCCCAAAAATTCGACCGGGCCGTGCAAGCGTGGGCGTAGTACTTGAGAGCGGAGAAGTAATCAAGTAATTTGGAAAATGTTCACACATTATCGTGAAATTAATAAACGGGATTAAATGTGTGCCACGCACGGGGTTCGAAGTATGTCACGGGCGAAGCCGGGCGGGTCAGCTAGTATTAGTATAGATTGCATATTTGTTTATTTAGTTGCTATATGAGGTACTTTCTACGCATCCTTCAAGGGTACCTCCTCACCAAAGATCACACAGCGATCCCTCAAATCTGCTTTTATAACGATATTACTCTGTTGACCAGTACCTACCCAGCTCAAACTAAGTTTTGCTCCTTAATCCCATATTTCCGTGTCAGATATGCGGACATAGTGCAACTTGTATGTGTACCCCAATTAATTTCAGTAAATTGGCAATTACCTAAATGACTGTGAAATAAGATACTTTCCTCAAAGACCTTCATTAGGCTGAGGGTTTGTGAAGTAAGTGACCTTGGGGCTGGCTGGTCAACGATCAATAGCCCATCACTTAATCGCCCTTTTGTCAACACCTTAACTACCTTTATAAAGGCTTTGTTTCATTCCATACTACATTCAGTAGTTTAGAGCAGTTGACCATATTATTAAGGTCATAAATCATAAAAAATTAAGCGCAGTGGTAATGCCTATAATATAATGAGACTGTAAATCCCAGGTCGCACCAAATATTTGTTTGTTGTTGTAGGAAATGTTGGTTTCTATATTTGGTTATATTCTATCCTACTTCCTACTAATATTATAAACGTGAAAGTTTTTTAATATTAGTAGGAAGAAAAGGTTTTTACTACCACCGCGCCATGGAGACAGCCATATTGAAAGTTAAAATATCCATCACGCTTTATCCCCGAACGCCTGGAGAAGTCCTGACTGCGCTTCGTCGCATGAACAATCGGAAAGCTGTCGGACCCGATGGAGTCCCCATCGAAGCCTGGAAGGCGATGGGTCCTCGCGGTGTGGGCATCTTAGTAAACCTTTTTAACCGCATACTCCTCAGCGGGCAGATCTTAAACCAATGGAGACTGAGTATTATTACTCCAGTCTTCAAAGGTAAGGGGTCAGTGCAGGAGTGCGGGAGCTACCGCGGTATTAAGGTGATGTCCCACACCATGAAGATCTTCGAGAGGATTATAGACTCTCGGATCCGGCAGGAGTGTACTCTCTCGGAGTGTCAATATGGGTTTCGCCCTGGTCATGGGACCACGGACCCTGTTATTGCCCTGAGGGTTGTCGCAGGGAAATACAGGTCGAAGAACACGCCTCTGCACTGTTTGTTTCTAGACATGCAGAAGGCCTTCGACTGTGTTCCTCGTGCGATGATCTGGTGGGCACTGCGGTCCAAAGGGGTTCCAGAGGTCTATATTGACACTATCCGGGACATGTACTGTGACTCCGATTCAATGGTTCGGACTGCTGTTGAGGACACGAAACCCTTCCCCATCACCTTCGGGGTACACCAGGGTTCGGTCCTTAGTCCGCTTCTGTTCAGTGTAATATTAGACGAATTGTCGGACAGCATCAGAAACCCACATGAGCAGCCTCCATGGTTGCTCATGTATGCTGACGATATTGCGCTGGCAGACGCGGACAGGGGCAGATTGGTGCGACGTGTAAAGGCGTGGAAGGAGACGCTTGAGAACGGCGGTCTGAAACTAAATGTGGCGAAGACCGAGTACTTGGCACTAAACTCGACAGATCCCACATCCGTCCGCATAGGCGGTGATTTGGTCGAGCGCACGGACCAGGTTAAAGACCTGAGATCTGTTTTTCACACGTCCAGTGACATCGGTTGCGATGTCAAGTCACGCATTGCTGCCGCGTGGGCCAAATGGCGGGAGATGACCGGTGTCATTTGTGACCCTAAAATGCCGATCCGGTTGAAGGGACAGATCTACAAAACCATTATTAGACCTGTCCTTTTACATGGCAGTGAGACGTGGCCGATATTGGAGCGACACAAGCAGGAGCTGCGTGTCACGGAAATGAAGATGCTGCGATGGATGTGTGGGGTCACGCGGATGGACCGCGTGAGTAACTCTCGCATCCGCGGCAGCCTTCACGTCCGTGACATTGCAGACAAGTTGCAAAAGTGTCGCCTTCGTTGGTATGGTCACGTCTTGCGGCAACCGCCGGGCTACTCAGGTAACAAATGTCTGGCCATGTCAGCCCCACCGGGTCCCGGTAAGAGGGGAAGACCCAAGTAGTGCTGGCTTGACGTCGTAAGGGATGACATGCGTGCCAATGGTCTCACTACAGGGGATGCCGAAGACCGTGTGAAGTGGAGGAGAAAATGTAGTAAAGCGGACCCCGGGCGCCGCGAGACCCAACTGGGACAGACGCTCGGATGATGATGATGACGCCTTATCCCCGAAGGGGTGGCAGAGGCATATTATATCCGTGTGGATTCCTGTCCCACGTAATAGGTGGTGAGCCCATTGCCGTGTTGAAAATAGACAGACACAGGTTGTGGCTATCTGCTGTTGAAATTTTTTAAGCCGCCCGCCTTCAACCAGGCTTAACGACTGCCATTTTACTGGCAACCGGGACCAACTGCTTAACGTGCCTTCCGAAGCACGGAAACGCTCGCAAATGTAAATGCTACAAAGTGGTCACCCATCCGAGTACCAGCCATAGTGAAAGTTGCGTAACTCAGTGATCGTTTACGTTTACAGAACACTGAGACCGCGGGGCCACGAGCGCTTCTTTTTTTTTTACTTTATTAAAAGTTTTACTCTGAATAACTGCTATGGCCTTCAAACAGCTCTCAGGTATAGACTATGTTGTCCAGTTCTCTAACGGGCCGTCTATATTACTTAACATTGTGCAGTCGGGCTAGTTTATTTTTTTTATATATAAATTTTATAATTTTTAAGAGGATATATTTTAAGGCTCGAGAAGAACTCGAACCTATTTTTAAATACATTTTATAAATTCTTTAATTTTTTATTAATGTTGTTTATAAATAAAAACTCACGTTTATCCTGTCCATAACCGTTTTCACCTTGAATGCCTTCATTTAACATTCGCTGAGGCTGGGAAACTGTCTCTAGCGAAGATTAAATCTAACTTAAATATCTTGCTGGAGGGACAGTTGTTTATTAACTTTCTTTAATAATTGTATTTAAACACTGTTTCCTTAATTGTGTACTTAAGATTTAATTATAACCTGTCAATCTATATATATTCGCGAAGCCTCTGGATCTGTTCTGTCTGACTACCGAGTCAGGGATACAGGGTGAACTTAGTTAGGTTTGTTTTATATTTTAACTAGGTGACCCCCCAGGCTTCGCCCGTTACATATTTCGAAGTCCCTTCGCACCTATTTAATCCCTTTGCTTATAAATTCTACAATTATGCATTACAATTTGCCCGATTTGTCGACATTTATAACTACTGCTCCGCTCTCCGGGGTAGAAGCGTGAGAATATATAGCCTATAGCCTTTTTCGATAAATAGGCTATCTAACACAAAAAGATTTTTTGAAATCCTACTAGTAGTTCCTGAGATTAGCGCGTTCAACCAAACAAACAAACTCTTCCAAACCAACCAAAATATTAGTATTGATTAGTATAGATTATAATTAACTTAATATCTCGTTAAGATAACCTTTCTCTGGTGTACTGGGAGAGTATTTTGTAATTTTTCTGGTTAGTTAACCTAAAATTGCGTATTCGCTAGTAATGTTCTTTTTAAATTATTTCTCTGTATGAAACGTATTGTAATAGGAAAATAAAACAGCTACTACTGAAAAGTACACTCAGATGAAAGATGCCTTTTGACATTGACTCTTTGAGAGACCTTTTCAAGAGCGCCATTGTACTAACGTTCAGTGGTAGGGATGTGATATTTTCAGACTTAATACAATTTCATAAATCGGAACTTTGCATCGAATCTGCAAGTCGGATTGTGAGTATGTGATCCGATTTTTATATGATCGAAACATAAATAGCATTCAAATAAAGAACCGTTCGTAATAGAAATTATAATAATGAAAATGAAAATCTTCTGTCACAAAGTAACACTTATGAACATCAAGATTATTGCTTCTACATTTACATTTACTGCCAGATTGCAACGCAACAGGTAGAGCCTGAGGAAGAACCTGGCAATAAAACTTATGGCCACTGTTTTCTAACCGCCAGTAATTACTTTAGATTTATTTACATGATATTTGAACAAATTATATACAGTAATGAGACTATACTAAAGAAACAAAATAAGAGCCTTTGTAGTAGCCAGTTCTAAAGGCACCCTTATGACGAAGAATCTGGCAAGAAAGTCAATGGCTGCTATTTTAAAATGTAGGTATGGCTTACAATATTAAACTTACATTATTCCTTTGGAGTTACGTGAGAACAGTCGACAAAACTGAATTTGCCTTAAATTTAAATAGTATTAATGCTGGACCAGTACTTTATTACTTAAACTAACTAACTAACTATATTCACGCTGTATCTCTAAATATATATAGTCAAAGAGGACACATTGCCAGGCTTCGCGATCCATGCATTCTTTTGCTTCGTGCATATTCATCAATCGCTTCATACATGCACGTCTGGGTATCCGAGTACTTTTGACATTACTGTTATTGAGCAATCTGCTCACGTGGTCTTCATATGTAAGTCTCGACCTTCCCTGACTCCTTCTACCCTCCACTTTCGCACAATATTATATTCTTTGTCAATCATTCCTCACTCATTCGTTAAACGTGTTTAAACCAACGAAGCACCCACTTTTCCAGCTTAATGCTGATACTTTCATTCAAACTTGCCATATTGCGTATCACTTCGTTACGTACTCAGTCGTCGAAAGTTACGTTAATTTTCAAAGCAATCGCATCGCATCATTCACCTTACTTTCATGCATCTCCTGACATACCCAGGTTTCGCCACCGAAAAACAACCTTTCCTCTGTTTTCATTCTGCACCTTTCACGGGCCTTCTCTATCAGTGCCTTCGTGTAAACTTCGCATTAACTTTAATATGACCAAATATCTTTTTTTGCGATACCAGTACTGTATAAGAACACGTCTACGCTCTGAAAGGCACCAACTTTAAAACCTATAATATTATTTCTATGCTTTACAATGTAAAAAATTTGCAAATAAAAATCATCATCTTATAAATAGTTTTTAACGAAAATTATCCATTCCATAGTTAATGGAATTGAATCGATATCCATTTCGAATCTCACGGTTCTGGATCCATCTGAAATCGCCAGAATCGATTACTCACGGCCCGATCCGACAAATTTAGATCCGGTCGCCGCATAGCTTCGGTTACCATTCAGTTAGCGACGGCACGTCACTAAGAACCACTGTTTCATCTTAGCAACAAGTATGTATTGTCTCATGTTTAACATACAACAGGCTTTAGCTTAGAGTGTGTGGGGAATTATTATGTATTTTTGATTTTTAAATGAGTAAGATAAATCACAAAACTTAAAGACTATGTAGTTTTATTGTATAATTTTAACTACTTATTATTACAATACCACTCAATTGTAATATTCAAATTCTTTCAAAAGATAGAAAGAGTGAGCATGATTGTAACAAGTGGTCCATAAGGTTCCTTTGCCATTCATTAAGCGTAGTCATCGTTGCCATTTTAATAAAAATAGCAATAATTACTGACTTGCAAAATGTAACTAACTAATTTACTCTAAAATAAGCCACGAACCTAATCTACATAATTAAGTTCCGGTCGACGATAAACCATGCAAATTAGCGTAGAGTACCAGTCGAAAGATGCGTCTCCGTACATACAAAAATGTGTACGCATAACATTCACAATTTATCTTCTTTGTGGTGGTAATAAATGATATTCCTATTAACATAACAAGTAGGATAAAAAGATAGCAAAAAGCTGGAAAATATAATATTCTTTTCATACAGTTATTTAACTTTTTTGATGAAAACTTGAATAGCATAAAAGCGGAGCACTCATTGTAATGGAGGGTCTAATAACTTGCTCTATAACACGCATTAGCATTATAATTGATTTTTTTTAGAGAACTACATGTTATTTTATCAGAATAACCTACAACATACTTTCAAAATTAAAATAACTATAATAACTGCGACCCCTCTCAGCGCGCAGTATATAGTTTATTTTGGTGAATATTGTTCAAAGCTGAAGCTTAGAATTGTGTTTAATTACAAAGTTTAAAGTCTGATTGCCACACACTCGCATTCGTTGCGACTAACGTGTGGTACAGAATTCTACACCCTTTATACAACTATTTATTTATTGAATATACTGCTTCTAGCGCGTTAGGGAAAAATGATGAGAGTAAATTTTTACGATGAGCGCGCAAATTGTCACGACAACATTAAGTTAGCTGATAAGTGTTTCCATGACAACTTATAAATAAATTCAAAGTAATTTTCAAACACTCTGAAGTTAGCTATAGTCAACTATTTACTTTTTTCTACAAACGTGGTAAGGCTAAAGATAAAAATAAAAAATAATATATCGTATTACTCCAAAGAAGTATAACTTCTAAACGCGTGTACATAATGATTTTTGTGACACACACAGTTTTTGTGACACACACAGTTTTTTATTATTTATTTATTACTTTTACAGAAGGCGTACAGACTATTAGTAATATAGGCTAACATAACATAACATACTTTCGCGCCTTTATCCCCGAAGGGGTAGGCAGAGGCGCCCACGTTTCACCGTATGCTTTGCTTTTTGTCCCACTTAACAGGTGGTACAAAAAGCCCATTGCCGTGTTGAAAAATGGACAGGTGCATGTTGTGTGTTCAACTGCGGCCTGCAGTTAAAATTTTTTAAGCCACCCATAAAGCATTCAACTGGCTTAACGACTGCCATGTTACTGGCAACCAATGGCTTAACGTGCCTTCCGAAGCACGAAAACGCTAACAAATTAAAATGCCACAAAGTGGTCACCCATCCGAGGACCAGCCATAGTGAAAGTTGCTTAACGCAGTGATCGTTTAAAGAACACTACGTCCGCGGGGCCACGAGCGCTTCATATAGACTACTCAATTAATAAATTAACAATTCGCTAACAACAAGCCTCCGTATTTAATTAAGTACACACTTATATAATAGATATTTTGAAATCAATCAGTCATTTCCTCAGACATATAAGACTGCAAGATTACCCTTCATCACCCAAATATAAATTAAAAAAATGCTTAACTAGAATAAGATTTATTACTGGTCACTATATAAATGTCTATCAATTAAGCACAACTAATATAAATATTTTGATATTTGGCTACTCACAATACCAAATAATACCTACGTGATGAGACATTTGCAACCTAAGCCTTACACAAATACAAGGAAAAAGATATGTGCGTGTACCAGAGTACACAGGAAGGAAGTGAAACTTATTTACGACATTTGTTTATAGCTATATAATTTCTCTCATTCGTCGTTAAAAAAGTTTTACTTATGATAAAAAAGTTTCACTTTAAAACAACATGGCGCGTAACCGAAAACGTGACGATTTATTTACGGTTATAAAATTTCTCTCAAAGTCGATAAAGAAGTTTCACTTCAAGAAGTTAAGTGAAGTAACGCTTTACAGTTTCGACTGCCTCTGGGGCGCGGTGGGAGTGCATCCGACTGCTACGCAATAGGTCGTGCGTTCGATTCCCACCCAGGATAAAACTTTGTGTGATGAGCACGATGGTTTATTCTGTGTCTGGGTGTTATTTATCTATAATATGTATGTATTTAGAAATATATAAGTATGTTTATCAGTTTTCTAGATCCCATAACACAAGCTAATATTAGCTTACTTTGGGTTAGATGGCGCTGTGTTAAAAGTGTCCCACAATATATTTATTTACAGTTAACTGATATACATTGTATCTAATGCCGGAAAAAGCTTGTAATTAGTAGGTGACAACTGGGAACAAAGTTTCTAATTGGAATACAGACAACACTAAATTTCGGATCAGCTAAATACCAAGTAGAAATATACGTTTAAAATATTATCACGTCCTAACAGCTTCATTTTCTCGCATAAATCTGTCAAAATGTGTGATTAATTTAATATGAGCGCGACGAATAATAACAGGATTAAAATATGCGCACAGATGCATGAACAGTGATCTTTTATGACATTGGGTTCAGAAATTAATTTATGTGATGCGGTTTGTGCAGTTGGCAGGACGATTGTATGGGTTTTGTGGTTTCTATTGTGCTGCCAGAATGCAACTTTCTACCAGTAGCCTTTCATATCCGAACCCGCATACATTATCCTGCTTTTGGTTTAAGATGTTATTATGTAACGTGACTCGATATTACTACTTTGTACATGAGAGAACTCATGGGATCATCATATGTTATTAACCTTCGTATTCCCTCTTTTCATAGCATTAAAGAGTACTTATTCTTTATTACTTACTATTTCATCAAATTAAAAGGAATATATTTGTATGTTATAACTATCATAACAGCAACATTTGATACAAAAGTTCTAAACACTTAAGTAATTCCACCAAATTATTACAGTTTCAAGAATTAACAGTAATCAGGCTGATATTTGGTCTCATTAGTGATCAAAGTGATTGTAATCACAACTTGTTACTTTTACAATCGTCATGCTTTGTTGAACTATTTACAGCTTTTGAAAGAAGACGAATCGTTTAGATGTTCCTCGGGGCAGCCCTCGCCCGTCTCCGTACAAAGTAGTATTTGATCTTGTCAATTCCGTTACGCTCAACTCTAACACTTACCACATTGTCTGGTAAAGACGGGCGTTATTAAGTCGTACTTTTATTTCCTATTAGTGTTTTTGTTGTTTACGTAAATAGGATTTCATTTTTATATATTTAGTTACCTTGTTAACAAAAGATTGTGCGAGAATAAGTCATCCTGAGTACTTTATGCAAAAAAACATATGGCCTACTTAATTGTAAGAGGTCACCGTAACTCATACACATTAGTAACACCAGAGAGATATAAAACCTTGCTAAACATTGTACTAAGCTCAATATATAAATTCCTATACATTTGTGCTGAACAAAATACAAGGTATTTATAAAATCCGGTATTAGTACTTTTTGCTGGCTTTCAATAATTCCTTGGATAAAGCTTAAAGCTTGTTTGCTTTTTCATAATAAAATAAAAATAAGGAAGTGAATGAGTTTTAAAATTTATGAGTTTGATATAATAAGGATACCTGTGTTTTCTTTTTTTAAGAGAGAAATTGGCAAAATAAATCATAAAATACTTTTATTAGAGATTGATTGGCAGCCATCAGACAATATTGATAATTTAGGGCAATTTCGCCAGCTTTGTTGGTGGCATCTCAACACTAACTTAACGAAGAAGGTTGTGTTAAATTTTTAACCACCGCCTGGGTGATTTTGTAATTTAGATCGATTTTACATGTGTGTTGATTAACTTGTTTTTTTTATTTTGCATTTTTGTGTGTGTGCGAGTTTGTATATATATATATTCCGACACAATTGTTACACATTGTGAATAAATAAAAAACAAAAACAAATTAATCCAGGTAAACGTTTAAAGTACCTTATTAAAGAGTTGTATCGATTTAAAATGAATACAAATAGGAGATTAAAGGTTTACATACGATTTTACCGGCCATAAGCATGCTGTTACAGTGCTATAAACCTTAGCGGCGGATGCTTGACAAGATATGCAGCGGCTTTATAGTCCATTAAGCTACCTAGGGGACCTACGCAGTATATTATGTTCATTATGCTGTTACGCAAAATGTAGGTGCTTTTACATGTTTACATAGTAAATGTAGGTTCGAGTAGGAATATCTGTGGTTTTTCAACATAAAGATTTGTCACATATTAAATTGATTTTTAGCGTATCTGAAAGCTTTGGTATGGTCATCGAAGTGAATACAGTTCGGTCAATTCAAACCTATACGTTAAGAGGCTAATCAAATATTTTTCAGAAGGCACTGCAATGTTACACATTTATCCATATCCTATGTCTTCCAACATCCGGATACACGTGTTTCAGGTGTAAGGGCCAAAGGGGCCCCATCAAATTTTCCAGGGTCTAAGCGACCTGACCTGTTAGCGATAAACCCGCTGACTAATGTACGGAGTAATGACGTATGTGCTCTTTAGGGGTTGGGAGGTTAGATTATAAGCAAATAGGTGCATGTGAGCACAAATAAATATTTCTTAAACTGCATATTTACTGAAGCTAGCTAAAAATGTCGTATCTGTGGAATTATACCTTTTGCGGTAGGTGCACAAAATTTTATTGCATCACCCCTGCCCATTGTACTGCGTTCGTACTTCAGGTTAATGTACGAAGTGAATCCCTTACGTAAACCACATTGCAGAAAGGCAGTCAGTTATAGCAGCTATTGGAGAACTAGTGTCGGTACCGCAGTTGAGGGTAAAACCTTCTCAGATGGCACAAATATCAGAGCGTAACTAAATAACAAACATTTCCCTAAACGTAAACTGGACTTATTTCAGCTCAATGCGTGTAGTGTCGTAGACACGCACGGCAGTAATTCAGTAACCCCATTTGAACCGCGGCCACGTGGCGTCCGAGGGCCACTACAGCCGTTATTTAGCTTCGTACCACTAAACTCTTTATTACACCGCTTACACTCGCCAACACGATACTTTCAACTATTATAAACAGTAATTGTCCAGTCAAAAATGGTCGCTTTTACTTCCAAAAGTAGGTACTACATTATAGTTCAGATTGTTCTCCCTGAAATTCTGAGAGTAACCGACTACGAAATTTAATGTCCTTGGTTGAATTGCCTCCCAGGACTCATGTCTTTGTATAAGTGTGTGTGTGTGTGTGTTTGGGTGCAAATTATCTATAATGATTTATTCAGAAATGTAATTGTCTTGAGCAAAAATAAATAAATATAAAATAAACTGAGTCAAGATGCATCTTGTTAGTCTCAGGCAAAGCTAACGGATTGTTGTACTTATCTACACTAATATTATAAAGAGGAAAACTTTGTTTGTAATGAATAGGCTCAAAAACTACCGGACCGATTTTAAAAATTCTTTCACCAAAAGCTACATTATCCACGAGTAACATAGGCTATATTTTATTTTGGAAAAAATAGGGTACCGTAAGATATTTGGGTTTTTCGGACACAAGGTGTAAAAAATCAACCAGAAATGTTACTTATTTTGCGTACGCTGCCTAAACTATAAAAGATAGATCCATAAAATGTTTTAATTCATTGTAGATCTTATAAATATCTACAAAAAAGTCCGCGACACACTATACCTATCTATGTCGAGTGAGGCACAACAACCATTTTTTTTTATTTAATAAACTGAATTTTTTTTGGACTACATTTAAACGCGTTTATTTTACTCATGCTATTAATCCTTATGAAAATAAATTATTTTATCACGAAGTACAGTTTATGTAGATAATATTTACATATTTCGACCAGGCCGTAGGTAGGTACTGAAGGGCGAAGAAATAATCAACGAATTCGGAAAATCTTCATACATTATTGTGAAATTAATAAACGACGGGATTAAAAGGTGCCATGGGGTTCGAAGTATGTCACGAGCGAAGCCGGGCGGGACAGCTAGTATTAAATATTTTGATTGGTTTATTTGTTTAAATTGGACAATCACACAAAACTATTTTATGCCATTAAAATGTTAAAAATTCAGTAAAATTACTTTGCCCATTGGCTGTACTGTCTTTCAGTTCTGACATTGCTATAATGTCAGAGCTGTGATACTTGAATACTTAGCAACGCAAATGCCGCGAACTACTACTCAATGAAGTCATCCTTGTAGTGTTAACACATTCAATCGCATTGTAAATCTACTTTACTGCCTGCCATTAGTGACAATAATATTCGTACCCCAACATGCTAATAAAGGCTAGTGCTACTCGTACGGGCATTTTAGAGCGAATCACTGTTTGATCCAGCGTCAATATACCTAATTAATCAATATTATGGAACATTTTTACCTAGCGTCATCTACCCCAAAGCTAATATAAGTTTTCGCTATGGGATGTAGTGTACTACTGATAAACATACTTATTTATTTCAAACTAATACGTATAATAAATAACAACCAAACTCTGTAACAAAACGCAAATAACTGTTCCAACCCGGGAGTAGAACCCGAGCCCTTGGCTACGGCAATCACAGACGCTACCACTGCGCCACTGAGGTAGGTAGTTAAAATATGTACTATAAATATCGTTAAAAGATTGGTTTGTTCTAGGTAAGCTAAATTCGAAGTAGGGAAAGGGTGGATTTTGAAAATATTTCGTAAGCAATATACTGGAACTTTCACAAGCATCTCTCCATGGCACAATATTGCCAGTGTAGTGAATAACAAGTTATACTAACTTTTATATTTTTCACTAGTCACAATTTTCTTACAAGTGTTCTCTGTAAGAATTTATTGCAGATGTTATATTTTCATGGCGCGCTATGAAACGGTAACAACAAAATTGCGAAACTATAGCTATGTATTGTTGTAATACAGTTTTATTCATAACTGCTATAGCAGCCCCACGGCACTGCCCGTGACATACTTGAAACTTCCCCCTTTTAATATAATGCAAGTTATTTATTAATTGTAAAATAAAGGGTGGACGTGGACGTTTATCCGATTTGTTGACATTTATGATTTGTGCCTCACTCCCTTTGGTAGTAGGGTGCTGACAAATAGTAATTTATATTTCATTTTTAAGGATATATATTGCAATTTAGTTTCATTATTTAATCATTTATATATATAATTAGTTGTTGAAATGAGATGAGTAAAACTTGTACCTTATTCTAAGAAAACTTTAAACTTTTTATTTGATCGAACTACGACCAACGAGGGACCACTAGTACCTACTAAAACTTTCTCTTAAATCACTCCATCCTGTAGTTAAAATTCTTGACTACACAGAAACACAATATGTGAAAAAATTTTGACCAGAGAATATATTTAAAAAATATTTTTTAACAAAAATAATGGCTGCATTTTAATGCTTTAAGCAAGCATTCTGCTCTAAATAAACTTAAATACCTAATTCTCGAAATTAATCTTTCCTATTACTTGTTACGATTATAAATTGTGAATCAAAAACACAGTATATTTATGGTAAAGCTTATTTCAAAGGATAAGCAGAATAATTGTTTGTCCCATTTCTTGTGCAAGGGCTTTACTGTAAGCCTGTTAGCTACGGAAAGTGTGCACCGGGTCATAACAACAAAACCTACCGGGAATATTGAGATATAAGTACGTGTCGATAACAGCGTCCATATATATAGAGGCAACATCCTGTTCAAAACGATTCTAGCAAATATGAAAATCAAACTGTATCAAAATCTAATAAAAATCCTATCCGAATGACATATATGTTATACTAGTTGACACCCGCGGCTTCGCCCGCGTAGTGAAGTTTTCCCGTTCCCGTTTCCCACAGGAATATGTTCCCGGGATAAAAAGTAGCCTATGTGTTATTCTGATGTAGGTATAAGCTATATTATTGTAAAGTTTCATTAGAATCAATTCAGTAGTTATTGCGTGAAATAAATTTTCATGTTTATAATATTATTTAGATACTTCGTTCATTCTAAGACATTCATTGTTATTGAGTAATCATTTAAGTTTTAAATAATTTTGAACAGTTTTGCTTCCATATTAATGACGCTGACTTTATGTAATTTTCTTTCCAATGACGTATTTTTCTTAATTCTGGATTTGAGCCCTCCGTTTACTTGGCTTCCATGACTTCGCTAGAGCTATCCAAGACAAATATAACAGGGAATATTTGTTTGTATGGAAAAAGGAAAATATCTTCACCCTGTATCCCAGCCAATAGTAAAATGAAACTACTTTACATAGTAAAATAAACTTCGTGACAGGCGAGACTTCCGGACCTTATGCGTGTTCTACCGCCTGATAACGGCCTGTGCTCTGAGGATTTGTTTGATATGATGCCCACAGCTACTTCCTACCATCGCACCGCTCGCCATAAACAGGGAGTCCACACTTTGTGTCTGGAGCACTCGCATACGGTTAGGTCTGGATTGTGGAATGAACTTCCTGCATGGGATTTCCCGAACTTCTCCAGTGTGGTGTTCTTCAAAAGGGGTCTTAGAAGGTTTTTACAGGGTTGACAGTGCGAGTGCTGCTCCTTTGGTGTTACAATCGTCCATAGCT
Organism: Thumatha senex; assembly: GCA_948477245.1. Lineage (NCBI taxonomy): Eukaryota > Metazoa > Arthropoda > Insecta > Lepidoptera > Erebidae > Thumatha > Thumatha senex. Next base: position 768,135 of record OX419725.1, read on the forward strand.
TACGGTAGCCATTTTCCATCAGGTGGGCCGTATGCTTGACTGCCTCCTCAGTGGTAAAAAAATTTAAACCGCATGGTGCTGTACAGTGCAGTACAGTCAGCTACTAAAGTCGCTTAGCGTAGCAAAACGTTACCCTACTCTAAAATATAAACATAAGATTCAATCATACATGTATATATACGGCAATGGACTCACCATCTATTACGTGGAACAACAATGTGCGCAGCGTAATGTAGGCGTATAAAATGCCTCTGCCACCCCTTCGGGGATAAAGGCGTGACAGGTAATCATATATTACTTATCTACTACAACAAAACACTTTATATGTACTGTTTACAACAATTTGACATCTACATGCAAATTTTCATACACAATTCTATTCTGTAACTTTAGATTGTGTTAATCTACTTTTGAGGCTGACTGCACATTTCATGAATCTTATATTAGACAGCGAATAGTAATCTCCATGGATTTATATTAAAATATCACACTCACTTCAAGCTTCTCATTGGAGTTTGGTAAGTTTATACAAAGTGCATGATTCGTTGCTATACAGCATACTAATGATGTGATGTCAATTTTTTTTCAGCATAATAGAACACATTGACACAGAAAAGGCAAAAGCTGTTTTTTATAAAATTATAGACATTGGATTACGATTACGAATCATGAAGTGAAACACGTTCAAAGTGGTATGAAACGAATACTGCGTGTTTTACGATACAGCTTTGAGGCGGTAAATAAAAATGAAATGTTTTCATAAAAACTGTTTAATCCGTTTAATATTTCACATGATAATACGGAGAGAAAGACTCTCCTACCTAATGATTACCGTAGAATTACCTCAGGATACCGTAGCATAGTCTTTAACCCTTTCACATTTGCAGGTTGCGCATTAGAAAGTCTTGTTTTTTACTAACTAAGCGTAGTTTCCTTTACTCATCAATTTGCCAAACCTTGTAACATATTTCAAGCAAAGATATTTGACAGGCTCGTATATCCTTGACCCCAAAGCCACAAGCCTTTTAGGTGAAAAGCTATTGTCCTCACCACCTCACAAAGTAAACTACTCTGTCTCTTAATATTTATAGTAAGGGTTTAGAACATAATAGATTTTGGTCTAAAACAAAAGCTAGCACTGTCTTCTAAATAGATAAGTTGCCAGACTCATGTTGTTGTTTTGTAAGTACCTATATCATACAGCATGTGACCGGCCTCGAACATTTTGGTACGACCGATAACGTGCAACACATAGACACATACCGCCCTATCGACTCTCGAATTCAGATCTTAACTATGAACACCAAATCATAGTTGTGTCTGGTACCGTTGAACTTTCCATTCTAATAAACATTCCATGCACATTTCACATGCTTCAATAAAGCTATTAAAAGTTTGTTTGCAGTACTATATTCAAAATCCAACGTAAGTTTCCAGAACTATCTTATAGTACTAACAATTGTTCGCTACTTGTATCATCTGTTTAAAGCAGAACAACTTTCTCTGCACCACCGTCGAGAATATATCACAGTCGTGTCGCGGTGCGCCACGAAGGTGCAGGATTATGCTTTGAAGATGCAAATCTCTTCAATCCACAGTAAAACTATTTAAAAAGTTTAGCTAAGTTCTCTTCTTAAATGAATAATTAATACTGCTCCATTTATCTCGAATTATGTTTATGTGCCTATATGCTATGGGATGGGATCTAAGCAATTGATGAAAATCCAGGATAATAAATATTTACACGATAGGTGAGACACGTTTTACACCCAAATACAGAACAATCGTCGTGTTTATATGTGCATCTTTAGACCTCTGTAAAACAATAATCTAGGCAAATAATAAACTATCTTCACGCTGTATCCCTGACGGGGTAGTCAGAGAGGACAGATCGCCAGGCTTCGCGATCCATGCATACTTCTTTCGCTTCTTCGAGATTCATCAATCGCTTCATACACGCACGTCTGGGTATCCGAGTACTTTTGACCTTTCCGTTTTTGAGCAATCTGCTCACGTGGTCTTCATATGTAAGTCTCGGCCTACCCTGACTCTTTCTACCCTCTACTTTTGAACAATATATATTTAATTAATATTAATAAATAATTAATTAATAATTATTTAGTAAAGGTAAATAATACATAATATAACATAATAATAATAATTTGAGTAGGTACTTAAGTTCAGCTAAAGTATTAATTTAAAAAACCGTAGAATTACAAAGAAAATCCTTCCATTTCGCTAATTATTCTGAATAACTGATACAATAGAAGAGTGATACCTACCATAACTACACGAGTCCCCACACTGAAAATACGCCAGGAGTTGGAAAACCACGAAGTTTCCACGTGTTTAAATACTACTACGCTACTGTTTGTTACTTATATAATATGAATGATAGCTCCATTGAAATAAGTTTTGTTTAATTATATTTTATGCAAATGAGTATATTTCCGTGCACGAGTATATTTATACCGAAATGAGTTCACAAGGGACTTTAACTCTTTCGTTCTTTGTGCTGCTTTCACACTACTCTAGGGCTATATACTAGACTGCTTCTGTACAACGAGGTCATTTTGTCTTGATTGATAAGTCTCTAGATGCACTATTATTGAAATATGATAAAGTACAAGATTTTATTGAACACGATAAATACAATGTAGACTATATACGAGTATTAAATATACACTTACAAATTATATTTCTCATAGAATTCAATTTACAATCATAACAAAATATTAAGATAGTCATAAAAAAAATATTTTAATTCAATTTACCCAATAGATCAATGTTAAGTAAATGATCCAATCAATGAATTCGGAGGTACATATAACTCACCGTTAAATATAGGTATTGTGATTGGCAAAATGCAAAATGTTCAAGCACTTCCATAACTATTTATTTGTACAAATAACGCCTTGACGGGTTGTGTTCAGGATCTGGTAGACCAAAAAAAATAAATTTCAACAGCAGGTAGCCACAGCCTGCGTCTGTCTATTTCAACACGGCAATGGATTTATTTTATTTAAATAGCAGATGCCTTTGGGATCTTAGCACGAACAAATCCTATAAAATAGTACATTATTGTAAAGGCCGAAAAATTGGCAATTGCAGGTCGAGTATGAGTGTGTGTATACAATACGAGGCAGGCAATTGCCATTTCGCCGAGACAGAGACAGTGCTTTTCTCAAAAGAATGCAGGAAAATGAAACATACTTTTTAAATTATACATTTAATTTCATTTATATTAAAAGTTACATTAGCCAAATTGGGCAATTACTACCTACCAAAAGAAAATATTTTGGAATTTCTTTCAGTGGATTATACGCAGCAAGACGGAAAATCTAAAATTCGATTCCCGGTTCGATTTAGAACAAATTATTGTGTGATCCATAAATGTTTGTAAAAGAGTTTGGGTGTTTCCTTTAATATAATAATATGTATGTATTAAGAAATATTTAGGTTTCTTTAACAGTTGTTAGAAAGATACCATAGCACTAGCTTATAGTTTACTCGTAGTTTGGTCTAGATATGTTCAGAATCTACTACTCCCACACATAAAACAAGACAAATGCACTTATTTTAGGAAATAATTTAAAAAAACTTAAACTTAAGTATCTTCACACTGTATCCCTGACGGGGTAGTTAGAGACGACAGATCAGACAAAATAATATACTTAGGTACAATAAGCACCTAGAATTACATAATGAGGACCACGTGAGCAGATTGCAATTTTTTTTTTTTGCACATTGCAGGAAAAGTCAAAAGTACTCGGATACCCAGAAGTGCATGTATAAAGCTTCATGCTTGCATCAGCATGTATAAATCTGCAAGAAGTGAAAGAAGTATGCATGGATCGCGAAGTTTGGCGATCTGTCCTCTCTGACTACCCCGTCAGCGTGAAGATAGGTACAGTGAGTGTTTGCTGAAGAAGATGATAAAAGAAATCCAATGAAAGAGTATCTAATAATCCCAGCACGCCGTTTCATTCAACAATGCTGGAGCGTTGCAATGTTCCAAAATTCAAAAATCGCTTCAGTAATGAATTTTTATTTTCTTTGTCCGTAAATGCAACTGCATGTTTGAGAAAACAGATATTTTAATTGTCAACGTTGTCGTGAGACCCCAGCGTGAGACCTCTAGCTTCTGTTATTCAAGCGATGGCCCAAACATAATCTAGAATTAATGCGAGCAGCACAGTTTTAGCCGGTGGCAGCTATCTTTTCCTAGAATCCAGTAAAATTCACTCTACCTAGATGTCACTATTGACTTTAATAAATTGGATGTAATAAATCCCTTTGTATTTAGAAAGGTGCAATATATTTTTATGACTACATGCTTGTTACCGACTACTTTGATGATGAGTACAAAAGTGGTGGTGCAGTTTAATTCAATCTGGAGGGTAAGGTACAGTCAGATTCAGAAGTAGACACAAGCCAAACTTACTGGATAGACAATTATGTGAATGATAACTTACATGTTTGCTCTTATTTATGTCAATTGTTTAAGAAACAGTGTAACATTGTTTAAGATAGCGATATCATAATATACTATTCATACATCTGTAGTACTAACATGTAGATTGACTTATATATTTATATATTAGTTTTACAAATGATGTTTTGTAGGACCCGCCTTCACGTACAGAATTTGTCTCGTGATTCCCCTGTAGTTAATCCTTGACTATTGTGAGCTAGGATTGTCGGAACAAGGGTTTGTGGTGGACTCCGCCTCCACCAACCGCGCGTTCAGTATCGTACTCTTAAGATATAGATACGTCATGTAACTCCTGATTCGCCGAGCTTAACACTTTGTTACTGTGGACGCAAATCTAGCTAACCCTTCAGGAAAATGTTAAATGGATCAATAACAAAACAGAAAAGTACGTACCAGCATAATATTTTACACTCACTGTGCCATACTCAAAGAGCAACGATCTTGAAAAGGCTGTTATTTTATTTTGCGACAATAAATCATGTGCCGCCACCCGCCACACACCGAACGCTGTTTTAACATTTAGCCTCAAATTAATTCAGATATGGACATTTTTGATCGAGCGAGGACTAACTTAGTTTTTAGGTACTCAGCAGTTAGAATATAAATTACGACACCTGTATAAGGATAAGAATCCCTTTGTACTGAAACACAAAAAAACTTAATCGTTTTTACGTTGACACAAACAGCTAAACGAATCAAATGTTGCTATCGGCATTCAATAACAGCTTGTTATGTCGCATTCGAAGTCAGCCTTAAAAAGCAGATCAATTAGAAATGTCAGGTACGACAGGCTGAGTGTTCGTGTATGTATGTATATGTTTGTTTATTTTGGAAAAATATCTCTTATTATCGTTTAATTTCATCAAAATCATACTTATAAGGTTTTAATGAATCTATTTCATTATTTCTTATTGTTACGTATATAAGGATTTTCTTTAGCTAAATCAATTCACAGTATACCGTAGGACCGAAACGCTTTAGGCTGCAGCCAGGCTTAACGCTTGAATGATGATTTTATTTTTATTAAATTCCCCTACAGCAATAAAACTAAAAATTGTGGTTGTTAATTAAGTAAAGACCTCGGCGCTTGGCACTGCGCCACTGCTCATTTACTTTCGTATGCACGTGCTGCTAAATCTGCTCTTATAATTAAAAATACGATAAGTCACATTCTTTTTCAATCTAATTTTTAATTTACTAACTTTACTTTTGTTGCGAATATATTTAAATACTAGCAGACACCCCGCGGTTGTATCCGCGTACTAAGTTGAAATGTTACCTAGGTTACATACCACCCCTTTATCCCCGAAGGGTGACCTGCTGTTGAAATGTTTTAAGGCCTTCAACCTGGCTTAACGACTGCCATTTTATGGCAACCGGGACCAACGGCTTAACGTGCCTTCCGAAGCACGGAACGTAACCTAACCTAAGTTACTCTTTATAATACTAGTTATAGGTTGTCAGTGAAAGTCCTTTTAAATCAATCCGAACGTTTCAGAGATTAAATACCTACCATATTACTGACATTTGGAACCAACGGCTTAAAGTGCCTTCCGTAGCAAGGGTTCTCTCGTAAATGAAAAAGCCACTAATCCATTTCAAAACCTTCGCAAGGCCTACCCCAAATAGCAAAGAGACGACCATTTTGTCATTGATTGACATCCATATGCCTACTCAAAATACTTATTCTGTTAGTTTCTTAGTATTGACAGACTGTTTACCTTAGGTATCTAGTCAAGATCCAGGCCTTAATGTTTGGTGTGGACAGAAATTAATGTCATGTGAACAACCCCTTATCCCATGACTGGCTGCGTGCTCTCAGAGAGTACAAGATAAAATTGCAATATATCACACGGGCTTTATATTTCATTCTCTTTTTAACGAAGAGCTGCTCCCAGGGGCATCTCTTTGTCGATGTTAAGAGGATTTGTGCAGGTAAAACTATTATTTTGATGAATTATTTTCACTTGAAACCTGAATCATTTTACTGTGTTAGATAGGAATAGGTAACTATATGCTTTTATTTCTTACATATTGTTTGTAAAATAAAATAAGATTACTGGAGTTTCATTTGCTAGCGTTGCATCTCACCAACAGACGAGGCAAGGACACAGGTGCACCTACGGGGTTGAGAGGTCAGACGGCAATCACTCCAAACTAAATTTTAATATCAAAAGAATAATTCAATATATATACGTATAAAAATCAATGCCAATTTTCGTTGTAATTTTATAACTCAAGAACAGGCTTACTCCAAACCAAATGTTTAAGGCTTTGTTCGGATTATTTAGTGGATGGTTTATGTGAAGTTTGCACAAAATCGGTCGAGCGGTTCTTCATTTAAGTGGCGCTAAAGAAGTTGCGCCGGTCAGCTAGTTAATAATAAATATACTTCAATAAATATCCATCACGCCTTATCCCCGAAGGGGTGGCAGAGGCATATTATATGCCCACTTTTCACCGTGTGGATTCCTGTCCCACGTAATAGGTGGTGAGCCCATTCCCGTATTAAAATAGACAGACGCAGGTTGTGGCTACCTGCTGTTGAAATTTTCAAGCCGCACATAAGGCCTTCAACCAGGCTTAACGACTGCCATTTTACTGGCAACCGGGACCAACGGCTTAACGTGCCTTCCGAAGCACGGAAACGCTCGCAAATGTAAATGCCACAAAGTGGTCACCCATCCGAGGACCAGCCATAGTGAAAGTTGCGTAACTCAGTGATCGTTTACAGTACACTGAGACCGCGAGGTCACGAGTTCAATAAATATTGTTACACACAAATATTGTTAGAAACTTTTAATATTTTTTATTTACAGAAAGTACCTTCATAGTTTCTAGCAGCTAAATAAAAGTAGAACTCTAAGTCCAAACAGGATTTGGAAGCAACTGGGAATACATTAAGATGAAAAAGAAGTAGGTACTATCACGGTACATAAACATACGAAACATTTATGCCACCATTTCCATTATGGAATGCAGAGGAAAATGCTTTTATGTACGCATAATAAAATATTTAGCCAAGTCTACAAGGCTACAATTTTTGTGTGAGTTTTTTTCTATTAAGGTGGCTGCATTCATACATTATAATCAACATAATTTATCTGAAGACAATAAGCAAAAGCGATAAAGCTGCTTACCTATTGTACTGCTATTTTAATTAAATTTCTAAACTGTAATACTGTAAATATACAAATAAAAGTGATTATTATTATCTGCTTATCAATATATGTACATAAACAAAATATGCACAACCTGGGTACTATAAGTCTTTTGTTAATTAAGTAAAACTTAACTTACCTACTACAAATTACATAGGCACAATGCAATGAGCATTGGTGAAGTTTAAAGAAGAATGCCAAAGGGGCGGCTTGAAAAATTTCAACAGCATGTCGAACAAACCTGCGTCTGTCCATTTCAACACTGCAATGCTTACAAGCCTTCGCGGATCATCATCCTCTTGCCCTTGTCCCAATTTACTTGGGGTCGGCGCAGTATATGACTAAATTCCATACTGCAAAATGTTTTGGCTTGGTTTTTATGGTCGGCCGCCAACGATAGCATTCCTAAGGAGGGTTGGTGTCCAACCCTCCTTAGGAATGCTATCGTTTGGTGGTTCGCCCACCACCACACGGGTGCCTTTCCAAGCCTTTCAGTACTCCAAACCTTTACAAGAGGCAGGTAGCTTTTTCAAAGGGGGAGGTTCTTCTTTGGTATTAGTAGTCCTTGTCTATACAATGCGTTGACGTCAGCCATAGCTATGCAATACGGCATATCCCTGTCCTGTACCATACGGGCTACTTGTGCAGCCCGCGCTCTTTATACCATGACGTCCATCGTGCTAGGTTCTTCTTCATATATTTTTACGGCTCCTATAGTATCTAACGCTTTAAGAAACTGCCTCTGACCATCTCTAGTAAATCTGATCTCCCAAACTTGGGTGTTTGGAGCAAGGTGACGATCCACTTTGACGGATTATTTCTTAACTAGACGTAAGAATATTAATTTGTTAAAGGCAATTGTTATTTAATATAAATTTTATACAGAAATCATGATATTTGAGTAAAACATTTTATTTACTTACTGAAAATTTTGATGTCATTTTGTCACTTAAGCCTTCGCGGATAAAGGTGTGAATATAAAAAATGGACAATGTAATTTTACAATAAGTTATTTTTTAAAAGTGTCGATAAGGTATTGTAGTACCTTAGACGATTTCAATAATGAACAAATTTATTCAAATGACGGTAAGGGCTAGAGAGGGACGTGCGTCCAACGTAAAACGAAGATCGTGACTGGCGAGACAACCCGAAGGAGGCTACGGCCATCAGATCGTAACTTGCTCAACAAACTTACTCTCAACAAATAAGATATTCTTTAAAAAATTAAATTAAAAACAGAATTAATGGGTTAGGTACCAGTAAAATATGAGCTCTTTGTTTGTAATCTACAGAACTCCTCTTCTGTGTAGAAATGTTTATCTAAAACGGCTTTTTATAAATTAATATTTTTTTATAACTTTATTATACACTTACTTCCAAGTCATTACTCTTCTCTTCTTATCTTCTCCTTTTGTAAGCCTCAATCATAAGTCGGCTTCACGCATCTAGCCCTCCTTTTGCAATAAAACAATATATGAACCTTAGCCATACAGTTTCTATAGAACATTTTGCGCAATTTCATAGATTGTGCATAAAACATGCAGGATACAGCCACTTAAGGCACTTAAGACAGTTTTATCCTCCATTCCATCTCATATTTTTACTTTGCTACGTGCAGTTATTGTAAATCTCAGTGACTTATGTACCTATGAATGTAAAAATGAAATTCGTTTTTTAAAACTTTGCTATAATATCGGAGTGAAGTATAGGTGGTAATTCGCAAATTAATTTAAATTTTTATCCTAGATAAACTGATAAACGTACAATATAATTCCTTTTGCTGCAATTAACGCTAATGAAACACCAAACAGTATACGGCTTCAAGTACACGCGGCATATTGAAAGAAGCGTCAAATAAAATGTCCAGTGACCGTTCCGAAGAGAATTACATATATGGCAGATGACGGATGAACTCGCACAATGCGGTCCCAAATTTGGCTGACGTAAGACGTATTAAAACGTTCACCCTTGAACAGATGCAGCTGCAGCACACAGCGGTGGTAAAGCCCAATCTGCACACCAACTCGGTGTGGCAACGATAACAATAAAACAAAACCAAATATAGCCTAGCTAGCAGTTACTAACGACTTATGACGCCATACAATAATTTAAATTGTGATTAAAATTATAAATAATGTATTAACAGAAAAATTATGCGTCCAAATTTTTGTGGTAGTTAATTAGATATTAGTGTTGTAATGCGTCAGCTGAGCTGATAGGACCAGGTTGTGATGACAGTTTGAGGTGCATGTGAGTGACAATGAGCTCGCTATTGACTATGTGAGCGTGGGAGCGGGCAGGGCGCGAGCGCGACATGGCCGCCGTCGCCGGCCTGTACGGGCTGGGCGACGAGCAGCGCGCGCGCTACCGCCGCGGACAGGCCAACGCCGAGCGCTCCGAGTCGCGCGACGACAACACTGAAGCGTAAGTCACTCTCACTGTTCCATCAGCCTAATATTGTATACTGACCTGCGACGGTGCACTACACTGCAGCACGTTTCCAACAACAATACCTTTAGCGGTGTCGGTTCGGTCGCAGTACAACATATTTACTGTTCATGAAGCTTGAATTGTTGCTTTGCTTAGGTGTGTTGACATCGGTGGCCTTAGTGACATCAGCTATAGTAATCGTTCAGCCTAATCACTTAGAGCTTCTTGCGGCCCAACTCTAGTTTGTCACGTCATAGCTAGCTGTCACTGTCAGTGTCAAGGTCGCTCCATTATCGGTAAGTCAATACAGATGATTGCTAATTTAGTAAACGAGTAAACGCTTAACGTAATTGTTTCAGCGAAGGTTTGTGCGTGGACACAGCCATTATCTGTGATGTAAATAAATGTGTACACTACATTTCTTTAATAATGGGTGACGCCGCGGCCTACTCACTAACTACATTGCTTATAATACTGGTACATATATACGATAAAGATGGATGTAACATTACCTAGTTCTTATGTATTTGGTTGGCAAGACTACCAGTGACTGTGGCATCCTATATATGATAATTTTTTCACCTTCAATCATCTTTATTTAAAATCAAAAATAGATAATAATTATGGGCGACTACTGGCTAATCATTAACAGCATCAAGGATTCCTTTGATCAACGGCAGTTTTCAGCAGAACTTGACTATCTAAGTTAGATACTATTCCTAATAACAATCTGTTAGACACAGACATATTATGTTTGTTTACAATTTATTATTCAAAGTTTCTTAATGAAATACTCAGTGAGTGCAACGCTTACTACTTCTAGTTTTATATTTTCTTCTAGTTTTCTAACCTATCACTTAATAGTTTCTTAAGCTATCTCTTAACTGAAAGCTTCTACTGATTTCAGTGTGACCTAGCTTTTCAAACCCAAGCATAAACAGGGCAGGGAGAAGGGAACGGGTTAAAATAAGGCGAGGGGGAACATTCACGGTTGGGAAAAAACAGAGTTACAGGTTCTACCTTTCGTTTCGCAATAACCTTTATTACAGGAGATCTTAAGCTAGAAATCCATCACTGTTTTTGGCAAGCCGTGTGTGCTAAACTTTGCAGATTGTCCATACTTGGGACTCACTCTTGGATTGCGCAGATCTTGCGGGATTTTCTCGGAAAGAGGACACACATACGTTGTTGTGATCATAGCGAGTGTAGTAGTTGACCCCTTTCCATCCTTAAATCTATTACCGTGCATTGATGGACCGACCAATTTCGTTAGGTAGTTTCCATAAATTGTGTTATGAGAGACGTGTACCTCAAGCTATTGCGCTGCGAGTTGTCGGTTGGGTGGGGGGTCCATTAGGGTGTATGCAAATTGGAAGTATAAATTGTATAAGCCGTGAACGTTGTAAGAGTATTATATTAAATATTCATTATGTAAGAAGATTATATATGTGCTATTACTTGTTATGATTGTACGCGAAGAAGATAGAGAGATGATATTTAAGCCAATTGAAATCCGATAACTTAAACCAATGAAAATCGCTCGCGGACTGTTTTAGTTTCTGAAAGAATACGTACATTTTCCCTAAGCGCTTCCCACAGGAACAAAATTGACCGACGTGTTAATCCAGGGTTTCTAGCTATCCATATACCAAATTTCTGCCAAATTAGTTTAGGAATTCACACACCCCAACACCTATATCATCACATTTATAATGCGTTAAAATATTGATAATTCACTGATGGTAAACCTGAACGACGTATAACGATATGTTTATAACTTGCAGCTGCGCAGTTCTCACGAGCAAGTTGACTATTCCGTTCAGCATGAACTGTTTAATATTTCTCAAGTAACTTATTGCAATACCTACAGCATTACTTTAATTTAAAATACAATACTTGCTTTATTATATTTTAGTTTTTAGTTGACGGCCTCTGTGGCGCGGTGGGAGTGCATCCGACTGCTACGCAAGAGGTCGTGGGTTCGATTGCCACCCAGGATAAAACTTTGTGTGATGAGCACGATGGTTTATTCTGTGTCTGGGTGTTATTTATCTATAATATGTATGTATTTAGAAATATATAAGTATGTTTATCAGTTATCTAGATCCCATAACACAAGCTAATATAAGCTTACTTTGGGCTAGATGGCGCTGTGCGAAAAGTGTCCCACAATATTTATTTATATTCTTTATCTCTGCATAGGTTTCACAGTCTGATTTGTCATGAATAAAATTATAATCTTAATACTGCAAATTGTTATTTGTTGGAATTTCTTACTGTTCCCAACTGTAGGTCTATTAAGCGGGGTGGAAAGAGGTATATTATCTCATCTTCAAATTTGAGTACTTTACGTAATCTCTTGTAGTTACGATTGATAACTTTCTGCTTTTAAGCTTTCCATCAGGCGGGGATTGATGGTTGACGATAATATTTCATTTCTACGTACTACTGGTTTCATCACGTATAACTAAAGCCTAAATGAATCTAATTAGAATTCAGTTGATATAAAAAGTTTGCCTGAAATCCTGAGAAAACAACAAAAAAATTCGACTTGTTCACGTATGCACGAGTTAGTCTTGCTAAAAGATTTCCGTAGGAACATTTTCAAAGTGAACTTCTGTAAAGGACAAGTTTTGTTTCTACAATCATTCGTATAACTTATTTTTAAAACAAATTCCGAGTATTAAAGCCGCTTAACTCGTACAATTCACAAAATATTCAGCTATTACGCGGAAAGGCCGCCGCCCGTAATATACACTCCCCCTACACAATATCATTAATCCGACCGATATTCTGAAATGGCGGAAAGTATTTCGACAAAATATTTGCTGAGCAAGCCAAATGTTTTGCTAAGACAATCTTATATCCTACATGTAAATAAATTGATTCTCAATAAAACGTAGCATCTCTTTTTGATAAGCACAATATGATGCGTGGAAGTGAGACGGTATGTTTCGAGGTTACGAAGACTATTAATATATTAGATGTTACAAATAAATATAAAATACAGGTATTAATGCGACGCGAAAGTTTAACAGTTAATATTAGATGTTTCCGCGGAGCTTTTATAGTTTTACACTTTATTATATGAACATGATAAATAAATGGGCTAGGTGTCAATTAGAACTATTTTGTGCAGTGTAAACTACTAGCAGTGATGAAGGTGACCCTTTATTACACACTATAGCACGAGTATTAATATTCTCAATAAGCACCAATTTAGAACTTACAGATAATAACTGTTTCTGTACTTCATAATGTGTATTAACTTAACTTAACTTAACTATCTTCACGCTGTATCCCTGACGGGGTAGTCAGAGAGGACAGATCGCCATGCTTCGCGATCCATGCATACTTCTTTCGCTTCTTCGAAATTCATCAATCGTTTCATACACGCACGTCTGGGTATCCGAGTACTTTTGACCTTTCCGTTTTTGAGCAATCTGCTCACGTGGTCTTCATATGTAAGTCTCGGCCTACCCTGACCTCTTCTACCCTCTGCTTTCGCACAATATATATTCTTCGTCAATCGTTCCTTACTCATTCGTTGGACGTGTCCAAACCAACGGAGCACGCCCTTTTCCAGCTTAACGCTGACACTTTCATTCAAACCTGCCATATTGCGTATCACTTCGTTACGTATTCGGTCGGCCAAGGTAATGCCGCACAATTTTCGAAGTGATCGCATCTCCACAGCATTCAATTTACTTTCATGCATCTGCTGACATACCCAGGTTTCGCTACCGTAAAGCAAAGTTGACACTAGCACTGCGTTATGAATCGCCAGTCGTGCTTCTTTTACGATGCTTTGTCGCTTTACTAATTGGGACTAAGCACCGTTAACTCTGTTTCCGGCAGCTACTCGCCGTTCTACATCCGAATCACATCTTCCATCCGCGCTAAACATACTCCTTAAATACACAATTTCATTCACTTGCTCTAGACGTAATAATGTGTATTAGTTTATATAATTAAATGTTCTAGGAAAATAATTGTAACAATATGTTAAGAAGATAGGTTAAAAAACAAGTTACCAATTACATGTTTTCGCATTGCCTTAAATTGCTAACATCATCTAATTTGGTAACAAAGACACATTTACCAATAGATCATTTAATAAAATCTCGTCAGTTCCGTTATATCATTCGTTTATTACCCGTGGACCACCTGCGTGGTTCACCTGGGTGGTCCACGGGTAATTATTTTTTCCCGTGAATCATCAGAATGTCCATATGTTGATCACGTGCATATACGAAATCATAATGTGGATTTCAAAAAGAACTTAAGGCGGTGAAGAAATTAATAGTAATAAGAATTTATTAATAATGATTAATATTTTTAACTATCTTCACGCTGTATCCCTGACGGGGTAGTCAGAGAGGACAGATCGCCAGGCTTCGCGATCCATGCATACTTCTTTCGCTTCTTCGAGATTCATCAATCGCTTCATACACGCAAGTCTGGGTATTCGAGTACTTTTGACCTTTCCGTTTTTGAGCAATCTGCTCACGTGGTCTTCATATGTAAGTCTCGGCCTTCCCTGACTCCTTCTACCCTCTACTTTTGAACAATATATATTCTTCGTCAATCGTTCCTCACTCATTCGTTGGACGTGTCCAAACCAACGGAGCACGCCCTTTTCCAGCTTAACGCTGACACACGCTTTTTCAAAGTTGTATATTACAATGAACTAGAACCTATCAACGAATGAACTGAAATGAACTCTTTTAAAGAATTATAATAGTACCTTAAACTAAAATATACATACTTACACGAACTAAATTTTTTGCTCATTTAATTATTTATTATACATACAGGTTTATACATACATTTATACAGGCTGTTTATTTAGTTTCCAGTTACAAGGATTTCCTTGTAGCTAATTAAACAAATTGTATCTATTATCTTTCGGAAATGACAAAGAACAGGAATCTAAAGAAAGTAGAAAATTTTACTACCTTAATAGTTTGAATTACACACTCAATATTGTTGACATAATTTATGTAAGAGGATTTTTCAGAAATCGTCAGAAATGTATGTATGGCAGACAACAGCTTATTTGCAATATCACAAACAAAACATTTCAGCTACTAACAACACTTGGTTTGCACATTCAATAATTACTAATACTTGTTGTAGCTATGGTTATATTTCATAACTGTATAATATACATACATACATACATTATTGTCACGTCTTTATCCCCGAAAGGGTAGGTAGAGGCATAATATACGCCCATATTTTACCGTATTCATATTTGTCCCACGTAACAGGTGGCGAGCCCTTTGCCGTGTTGAAATGGACAAGCGCAGGTTGTGGCGTCCAGCTGTTGAAATTTTTCAAGCCGCCCAAAAGGCCTTCAACTGAAAAAGTATTATATAATCATAGCTATGGACTGAAAGCGCAGTGAAGTGCTCGTAGATCCGCTAACGCAGTGTTCTGGAAATGATCACTGCGTTAAGCAACAATCTTTATGGCTGGTCGTCGGATGGGTGACCGCTATTTGGTATTTCCATTTCCATACAAGCGTTTCCGTGCTTCGAAAAACACGTTAAGACGTTGGTCCGGTTCCCGTTAAGAAAAGTCAATATGACTTTATTGACGGTATAAAAATTTCAACAGCAACTGCAATGGGCTCACCACTAGTTTCGTGGTGCCTCTGCCACCCCTTAGTCTAGTATACAACAAACCAATATTGTACATGCATAACTATTGACTACATTGATAAATGTATGAAGATTATTAATGAAAGTATAATAACATATAAACGTCTGCACCTTCAAAGATATGCCAGTCTCGTGTGTTCGTTAGCAGGTGTACAGCGTTAGTAGCCCAGCATGCGAGGTTAGAAATAACACATTTATTTATCATCATTATTTATATCATCATCATTATACATTCTTGACTACTAAGCAAATATTTACTATGCAGTCAAAAGTTGCGTATAATTTGGGAGAGCACTAGCCATATATGCTGGCGATTGCAATTGCGAATTATTTTACTGTGCTAGCAAAGATTGTCCTGACGTACTTGGAGTTTACACGGGAATTCCGTGGATGGCGTACGCTTGCTGCATATTATTTTCTAAAACTAGTAGATTAATCTTGTATTATGTGTATAACATTTTAGATTATGTTAGACACTAGATGATGCCCGCAGCTTCGCCCGCGTGGTGAAGTATTCCTATTCGAGATTTCTTACGGAACTTTAAACTTTTTGAAAATTCAATATAGCCTTGTTACTCACGAAGAATGTAGTTTTCTAATGGTAAAAGAATTTTTAAATTGGCCCAGTAGCTTCTGTACAAGCAAACATACAAATCTTTCTTCTTTGTAATATTAGTGTAGATAAAATTGTATCAACGTGCCATAGTGAAAGGTATTGATATATATTGCAGAGAAATAATCTCAAAATCGATTTTACATCTTGGCTCGCGTATTCCAATAAAAGTTTCAATAACGCTTCTACCACTTTATTGGGCAAGACTGATTTTGTCTTGAAATGTGGGCGTATAGTAAGCTTTTGCATACCCCTTCGAGGATAAAGGCGTGACAATATGTATGTGTTTATGTATAACTTTGACTTAAGACTATACTTGATTAAGAATATGAAATAATTAAGATATGGCTAAAAAGTTTTTTGTAACCAGGCCATAATATAATTATTAAAACATTTTTTTTGCTTCTGATTCATTGCTATGTTATTAAAATACATAATCTCAACCGGAGTTCCTCATACAATCTTATAGCAGTACTCTATAGACAGGACAGGACAAACTGTTCTTATTTCTACCATTGAACATTAATTCTGTATCAGCACACGTGTACTATGTCTTCTCTCAGAATCCCAGGTTACTTATATGCGGCGTAAAGTACTTGGCCACAGCTGTATAGGCTTACCTGATAATTATGATGTTACAATGGGGAGCAACGGGCTTAAACTATAATTTTCATCATCATCCTACTAATATTATACCTAAATGCAAAAGTTTGTAACAATGGATGTTTGTTATGCTTTCACGTAAAAACTACGAATTGCATTTTAATGAAACTTTACAATAATATAGCTTATACATCAGAATAACGCATAGACTACTATTTATCTCGGGAACAAGTACCTGTGGGAAGCGGGAACGGGAAAACTTCCTTACGCAGGCAAAGCCGCGGGCGTCGACTAGTAACTAATAGTAATACAGATGTATCTAATTGAAGGGTCTATTTGTAATTCATTAAATGCAATTGAAAGTATATAGGTACTTACTGTACATACTCATATACATATTTTTTAATTTTTTTTCTCTGTCCTTTGATTCGTTCTAGCTTAGCTCTAAACGACTGGAACGATTTTAACGAGCCACTCACTGGCAGATAGCTAAAATAAAGAGGAACTTAGGGTACATTTTGTCCCCGTATTCCTGCGAGAAGCGTTGCCCGTTTTAAGCTATCTTCACGCTGTATCCCTGACGGGGTAGTCAGAGAGGACAGATCGCCAGGCTTCACGATCCATGCATACATTCTTTCGCTTTTACAAGATTCATCAATCGCTTCAAACACGCACGTCTGGGTATCCGAGTACTTTTGACTTAACCGTTTTTGAGCAATCTGCTCACGTGGTCTTCATATGTAAGTCCTCACTCATTCGTTGGATGTGTCCAAACCAACGGAGCACGCTCTTTTCCAGCTAAACGCTGACACTTTCATTCAAACCTGCCACATTGCGTATCGCTTCGTTACGTATTCGGTCGGCCAAAGTTTCACCGCACAATTTTCGAAGTTATCGCATCTCCACAGCATTCAATTTACTTTCATGCATCTGCTGATATACCAAGGTTTCGCTACCGTTAAGCGAAGTTGGCACTAGCACTGCGGTATGAATCGCCAGTCGTCCACGCCATATCCGGGCAGCAAACCCCACAGAGTTTCTCTCACAACGTTTTCAAATGCTTTCTCCAGACCCACAAAAGCGCAGAAAATCTTCTGGCTAACAGCCAGAAACTTCTTCGCGATCATGCGGAGAGAAAACACTGGATCCATGCAACGTCTTCCACGTCGGAATCCGCATTGAGCCTCCCATAAATACCTTTCAGACTTTTCTTACATTTTAAGCAAGTAGTAAAGCTTGTTACTGAAATTAAATCCATCTAGCCAAAACTAATCATGCGATTATGTATTGAGATTACCACTGATATTCATACTTATCATCAGCCTGCAATATTGAATTTGCAAAACAATTAGAACAATTAAAGTGCATTGGGACTCCATTGACATATTAGGAGGCCAAGTCAACCTCACCTGCAAATGTTGACTGACGGAAGAGGTCAAGGTGTAAAAAAGGAGAAGCGTCAAGCAGTGTACGATTTAGGATTGATACATATAATACATAAACAATATCCAATATCCAACACATTTTTTTTGTAACAGATATTTTTTTTGAAACAACCATTTGCCGTTCATACAAAAATATGATCCGACCTGATTATTCGAACCCATGACCTCATTAACTATTCCAACGAAGTAATCAACAAATAATTAAGCACCTAAAGTAAAATTTGAGTACCCTCTCCAGCCTAACTAATTTCCTTGTGTCATCATTGAACCAAATGGCTGGGCTGGGAATTGCAATCTCTCGCTTCGACATTTGCTTTCCAAATGCAAGGAGGTGACAATTACACTCTGTAACGGTGGATTACGTTCCTGGCAATTTAAACTTCACTCTACTACAGATACTCACGGTAGAATTCGAACAAGCGCAAAGTACACAAAATGAGCACGAGTCTCCAATGAGAGAGAGCACATCGGGCTCTCGGGGATAAAATCAAATTTAATTCGGAATAAATTTAAAGAGTTTGCGCTTCTATAAATTCACTACACACTCCACACTTGCTCCGGCCGTTCGCCAGCAAATTGAGGGATAGGCAGCAGTATGTTACATACGAAGGGAATGTATCTGAACCATATTTTACCTGGTCTAGCGTACATCAGGGAAATAACCTCGAACCTCTTCTGTTTATAATCATGATTAATGATCTGCCGAGGACTATGGGACACTCGAATTGCTTGCTATTTGCAGACGATCTTAAGCTATCGCTTACTAAAAATAGCAGCGATGATTGTGAGCGTTTGCGGGGAAGATTGATAGTGTACTCGTAGTTGCATGGAGTAAGGAGAGTTTGTTACAATTCAATATTCAGAAGTGTATTACTACCACATTCTCACGTGCGCGTACTCCAATCACATGCAATTATAACGTCGATGATGCTCAAATAACCCGGGTAAAGAAAATCATGGACCAGGAGTTAACTTAAGCACGGAGCTAACGTTTCGTAATCATATTGTCATATGTTGCAGGAAAGCATATAGAAACTTAGGTTTTATGCTACGTACAGCTCGTGCCTACACAAACACGCGTTATATAACGCTTTGGTTAGGAGTCGATTGGAGTGCAATGCAATCTGGGCCCCCCATGAAACTAAAATAGTCTCATGCTGGAGAGGGTCCAAAACAAATTGATTAGGTTTTTATACTTACGGTTGTACGGAGTGTACCCCTTCTACCCACTCATGTATCCAACTCTGTTCGTCCTAGGCATGGTTATATATAATGAGTTTAGAGTTAGGAGGGAGTTTTCCTTCTTGTCATATATATTTAAACTTTTAAGAGGTAAGCTACAAAATGCGGATATTTTAGGGACGGTTGGTCTCCAAGCGCCAGATAGGTACGTGTGGCGACGACGTAGATCTCGCCTGCTAGTGGTGCCGAACGCAAGCATCAATCTGCTAAAGGAGGCGCCACTGTCCCGGGCGTTTCGCGCTCTCACCCATGTGACAGAGGAGACCGATAAATTATATTCTTCTCTGAGTGAATACACTAAGTTAGCATTATATGTAACAAGTTATATTACCTAGTAGTATGCCTACTCTGTCGCATTGGATTCTGCCTGTCATGATAATAATAATAAATGAATAAAAGAAAATAAATACTTACCATTCCAATAATGAAATAAATTAATTGTGGAAATTACGGGATTGTAGGTTAATAGAATCAATGATAAAGAAACCGAATGCAAAAATATTAAGATGCATTGTAGATTATGGTACAAGTGTGTAAAGTTGGTGTTTACCGCTGAGGCGCTATTGCTAAAGAGAGCCGAAGACGGTAATCAACAATATCCACGTGTATCATACGACGTTTTTCAATACACTTATGAATAATATAATACTATATAAAACAAATGGATATTTTTCCTTGGAGTTTTCAGGTAGTAAACTTTCTATAAAGTTAAGGGCTTCACTCACATCTTATATCGGGCGGTGTAGGTACTACATAAATCGTTTTCTTCATAACTAGTACTTGAAGACATTTTAATTAATATATAACTTTAATTTTAACAGGGAAAACGAATTGTGAAACTTTTTGGTACGGGCGGAAAAACAATTATTTGGTTTATTTTTTATGCGCGCGCATTAACCACAGAGTATAGAATGAGGTTTTATTTTTTTTAAGATTTTGTATAAAGTTTTAAACAGAGAGACAATAAAAGTTATATTTGAGTGAAAGTTTTGTTTATTATACACGTACAAGATGAAATTTTCTATTTAAATACGAAGTTGCATGACATGAGCAAGCAATAGGTACGTATATTAATTTATTTGTTCCATTGAACGCGATCTTTTTAATATCGATTTTTTTAAGAATAATGCATCGAAACCAGTGCATTAAAAAATTTGGAAAACCCAAAAGTGCACGCCTCACACGAATAGAATTTCATATATTACAGCTTACAAACTTTGCGAAGCGCTCGTGGCCCCGCGGTCTCAGTGTTCGGTAAACGATCACTGAGGTACGCAACTTTCACTATGGCTGGTCGTCGGATGGGTGACCACTTTGTGGCATTTACATTTGCGAGCGATTCCGTGCTTCGGAAGGCACGTTAAGCCGTTGGTCCCGGTTGCCAGTAAAATGGCAGTCGTTAAGCCTGGTTGAAGGCCTTATAGGCGGCTTAATAAATTTCAACAGCAGGTAGCCACAACCTGCGTCTGTCTATTTCAACACGGCAATGGGCTCACCACCTATTACGTGGGACAGGAATCCACACGGTGAAAAGTGGGCATATAATATGCCTCTGCCACCCCTTCGGGGATAAGGCGTGATGGATATTTATTTACAAACTTTGCTATGAATTATCGCGTAGGGGTTATGAAATAAATAAAGTAAAGATAATAACAATTAAACCACATCGAATCAGACCGTGAAAAGTGAAAGGGTTCTATTCCCAAAAGTTTCTTTCCCAAAAGCGAAAGAGAGAAAAAAGACTCGATTAGTAAAGTATTTCGGCCGTTATCGTGTTAACAAGAAAATAATCCGTAACATACAGACACACGGACGTCCAAAACGGAACATTTTTAAACAGGTTTTTAACTAGTTTTAATAACAATAATGGCATCAAAAATATCATGAGTGTTAAAAATAGTTTTATTTCTTGATATTTGTGTGTGTATATTATTTTACAAGTGCAATATATGATAAATAGAGACATTTTAAGATTGATAAATTAGATGTTTTGCGCGAAGTGACAGTAGTACCCACCTCAACGCTTCGCTTATGATACGTGCAAAATCTATTATCCCACTAGTGATATAATAACAACCAAAAAACCACAGTTTGATCATTATGTGCCTAATTGCGGTGAGATAAGAGCCATATTATGAGTAAGTGTATTGAAAAATAAGTAAACATTAAATTGTATTTATTTAAAAAAACTTACTGAATCTTCTTTGCCTATAGGTGCAAAGAAGACTCAGTTATAAGTTTTTTTTTAAAGTAGTTATTACTCGTAAATCCACCGTATAGATTTTATGTATTATATTTTTGACACTCGGGAGATGAATAAATTTTAATCGACACCTCACTCATCGAAATCCATAAAGCGAACTACGGTGGCTATTTTCCATCAGGTATGCTTGTCTGCCACTTCAGTGTTATAAACAAAAATCGAATAAATATTATTCTAAAAATAATTCATATTAATTACTATATATACCTAAGTAGTAGGGTGTAAGGGGCACCACCAATATCTTCGGGGCCCAAGTCATCCTCCCGTGCTAGTGCGTGCACTTGCTAATTAACGGACGAGGCTCTGGCGCTGGCTTTCCCCTCTGGGGTAGGGAGGTCTGAGGGCGTAGCTCCCATAAAAGCCACCCGCCGAAACACAAATGAAAAGCAATAAAAGGAATACTGCTAGGGATAGGGCGCCGCCGCAAAACGGCGCGCAGGAGCCCCGCCCGACTCCTGTGGCAAGTGGGCTAGGGCTGCCGTGTGTCGGGCCAGCACGGCTAAAGAAGTTAGCCCCAACCGTATCCGCTTCGTATCTTGGCACATTGGGGCACGCTGACTTTGGCTACAAGCTGTACTACACGGGTGCGCCTGGTAGGGAGAACGGGGTGGCCGTGGTGCTCTCCGAGGAGCTGCAGAGCGGCATCTTGGAGGTGCTTATCGATGGGATTATTACCCACCTGATAAGTGCCGACGCGCTACAGGCCGGTTGTAGCGACGCCGATAAGATGTCATTGGGTCAACTCGAGGGAGTGCTTCGGAACATTCCGTTGTCACAGGGAATCTTTTTGGGCGGCGACCTGAACGGGCATGTGGGTGAGAGGTGTGAGGAGTTTGAGCGTGTTTATGGTGGTTTTGGATACGGCACCCGCAACGCTGAAGGAGAAACTATCCTCAGAACGTGTGCGGCTGCCGATCTAGCCATTGTGAACACGTATTTCAAAAAGAAATCCGAACATCGCATCACCTACAAGAGCGGGAGGCGTACAACTCAGATCGATTTCTTACTCACTAGGCGACACAGCATCGGCAAGGTGGCCAACTGCAAGGTCATACCCGGAGAGAGTCTTACTGCACAACACCGTCTCCTTGTCATGGACCTCTGCGTGAAGCCCAAAGGCAAACGCATCGAGCGGTGCCAGCGCCGCATCAGATGGTGGCTGCTTGATGAAACTAGGTCCCAGGAGTTCGTCTCAGCCGTCGGTGACAAGTGCACCGACACTGAAGGCGAACCAGTTCAAGATTGCTGGGACAAAGTTCAGGCGGCCATCCTTGGAGCGGCGAAGGTGGTGCTCGGTGAGTCTAAGGGTGGACGCAAATGTGACAAGGAAACTTGGTGGTGGAACGACGCAGTCCAGAGGGAGACTAGGGAAAAGAAAGCCCTCTTTAAAAAGTGGCAAGCGACCGGATCTCCCGAAGACCGCGACGCGTACAGGGCTGCCAAGCGCGCCACAAAGAGAGCTGTAGCCAGAGCCAGACGAGACCACTTACAACCTCTGTATGATAAGCTGGAATCGTCTGAGGGGCAGAAGCTCATCTATAAGCTGGCGCGGTCCAGGGTCAATGCGGCACAGGATATATCCAAGTGTCGCTGTGTAAAAGACCCTGAGGGCAACCTGTTAAGCGAAGACCTCGCGGTAAAGGAGAGATGGCGCTCGTACTTCCACGAGCTGCTTAATAAACAGCACAAAGAGGTGCAACCTCCGAACCTCCCTCCGAATCAGGGTCTAGTGCCACCGGTAACGCCTAGAGAAGTCCTGACTGCGCTTCGCCGCCTGAAGAATCGGAAAGCTGTCGGACCCGATGGAGTCCCCATTGAAGCCTGGAAGGCGATCGGTCCTCGGGCATCTTAGTAAACCTTTTTAACCGCAAACACCCCGGCGGGCAGATCCCAAATTAATGGAGACTGAGTATTATTACTCCAATCTTCAAAGGTAAGGGGTCAGTGCAGGAGTGCGGGAGCTACCGCGGTATAAAGGTGATGTCCCACACCATGAAGATCTTCGAGAGGATTATAGACTCTCGGATCCGGCAGGAGTGTACTCTCTTGGAGTGTCAATATGGGTTTCGCCCTGTTCATGGGACCACCGACCCTGTTTTTGCCCTAAGGGTTGTCGCAGAGAAATACAGGTCGAAGAACACGCCTCTGCACTGTTTGTTTCTAGACATGTAGAAGGCCTTCGACTGTGTTCCTCGTGCGATGATCTGGTGGGCACTGCGGTCCAAAGGGGTTCCAGAGGTCTATATTGACACTATCCGGGACCAGTACATGTCCCGGATAGTGTGACTCCGATTCAATGGTTCGGACTGCTGTTGGCGACACGAAACCCTTCCCCATCACCGTCGGGGTACACCAGGGTTCGGTCCTTAGTCCTTAATCCTTCTGTTCAGTGTAATATTAGAAGAATTGCCGGACAGCATCAGGAACTCGCATGAGCAGCCTCCATGGTTGCTCATGTATGCTGACGATATTGCGCTGGCAGACTCGGACAAGGGCAGATTGGTGCGACGTGTAAAGGCGTGGAAGGAGACGCTTGAGAACGGGGGTCTGAAACTAAATGTGGCGAAGACCGATTACTTGGCACTAAACTCGACAGATCCCACATCCGTCCGCATAGGCGGTAATTTGGTCGAGCGCACGGACAGGGTTAAATACCTGGGATCTGTTTATCACACGTCCAGTGACATCGATTGCGATGTCAAGTCACGCATTGCTGCGGCGTGGGGCAAATGGCAGGAGATGATCGGTGTCATTTGTGACCCTAAAATGCCGATCCGGTGGAATGGAGAGGTCTACTAAACCATTATTAGACCTGTCCTTTTACATGGCAGTGAGACGAGGCCGATATTGGAGCGACACAAGCAGGAGCTGCGTGTCACGGAAATGTAGATGCTGCGGTGGATGCGTGGAGTCACGCGGATGGACCGCGTGAGAAACTCTCGCATCCGCGGCGGCCTTCACGTCCGTGACATTGCAGACAAGTTGCAAGAGTGTCGCCTTCGTTGGTATGGTCACGTCTTGCGGCAACCGCCGGGCTTCGTAGGTAACAAATGTCTTGTTCTCTTCTCCATGTCAGCCCCGCCGGGTCCCGGTAAGAGAGGAAGACCCAAGAAGTGCTGGCTTGACGTCGTAAGGGATGACATGCGTGCCAATGGTCTTACTACAGGGGATGCCGACGACCGTGCGAAGTGGAGGAGAAAATGTAGGAAAGCGGACCCCGGGCGTCGCGAGACGCAACTGCGACAGACGCACGGATGATGATGATGACCTAAGTAGTAATTTCTTCCTGACCCTAAAATCTCAAAACTTCAGGTGCTTATGACGGTAGATAACATCTTGCTCTATGTAAAAACGTATTTTTTACATAGAGCAAGATGTTATCTACCGATAAATTCTTGTGTATTATGTGCAGCGTAATACACAAGAATTTATCTCAAGCCGTGGCAACTCCAACCATAAGACTTAATAGTATTCATGTAATCTATGATAATAACCCACTTTGGCTATAGCTTTTATACCTTACGATATCGCCATTCTTATCTAAGCCAGACAATTTCACGCTCATCTAAGTACGTATGGCCAGACGGTCTACGATAAATTCTCGCGCAACGCCACGAGACGTCTACGGGGGCTACGACCTCCTACGTCATCTGACATCGTAGACCGCCTGGCGCCGGCCCGCATCATCGCACGCTACTCAAATTTCATGGGTGTTAGTTCGCTAAGGACACGGGTTTGAGAAGTCAAGCACTTAAATGAGTTTAACTCAAGTTAAACCACTGAATGCACATATCGGCTGAAGAGAATGAGATTGGCCTCCATCTCAGCTCTGTAATGAGATTTAGTAATATAAGAGTGGACGCATCAAAGGATGTGCTCGCTCAAAGTGCCTTAAAGATTACATCACATCTAATTAAAGCTGAGAAGGCTGATTGCAGATACGTATTGAAAAAAAAAACTCAAGTTAAAGAGATAGATGTAGTAGTATTTGTAATAACTTTTATACCTTAATTAATTCCTGAGGTTCACCAAAATATATACCTTTTAGTCTCAAACCAAAACTTATACTCCCTTTCTGGCATATAAGTATTTCAGTACCTTCTTGATCACCATCCCAACCGATAGACGCCCCTCAAACCTCCCAAGAGTTATTCCTGTGTAATCCGTAATACCTGTGAGGGAGATAAGACTAGTCGACGTTCAGGTCCCAGAGATTATCTGTTGGATTCACTGCCAATGTAATTAAAAAAGTTAGTGTATTCTTTTAAAATGTTTAAAAAATTCAAGCTAGTTATTATTGCAACTTGCTTACTATGTACCTAGTATTTTAATATGTCTAGGACACTTATGGCCTCAACCTCTCCTGCCAGAGGCCACCGCCTCGCAGATTTACAATTTTTTTCGCTCATTGCAAAGGCGTCGAAAACTATTTCGTTTGAGGTTCCGCCTCGAAATTGGGCTTTTCATATTTCGTCCTTTTTTGTTTTATTGTACACTAGCTGACCCGCGCAACTTCGTTAGAGCCACATAAGAGAAGCAGACAAAGAAAGAGAGATTAGTTAAAGAGGGTGGTGCGTAGGCATCTATATTCTTATGAAACATCTTTTGAACTATCCCCTTTCTAACATAAAGAGTTGAATAAAACCGGAATACTTATAATGAGTGAAATAATATACACTCGGGCGAAGCTGCAGGGACTGAATATACATTTTGTCTTTCATCCTTTCTTCCACATTTTGTTTTTCATCCTTTCTCGCGCATTTTTATTTAAATTGATTCAGTTGTCTCGGCTGGATAGTTGATTATAGAATGACCTACAAAAAATATTCAATACACCTATGTACATGTATAATACATAAGTATATTGAAAATTGTATAGTTAACATGTATCTCCAATAGTTGATGCCCGCGGCTCTGCTCACATGAAGTTTGTTTTTTTTTATACCACTGAGGTGGCAGACAAGCGAACGGCCCACCTGATGGAAAGTGGTCACCGTACCCTATGGACGTATGCGACACCTGAGGTGCAGCACTCGCGCTGCCGACCCTTTATAAACGTTCTAAGACCCCTTTTGAAAAGTGTTTTTGGTTAGTGCCCAAAAAAGTTTTCTCGTGAGAAAAAGATGTTTTCCAGGATAAAAAGTTGCTACCCTATGTATTAATTTAGGAAATGTTCTATATGTATATGCCGATTTTCTACTAAATTGTTTTGATTAAATAACAAACGTCCTAATAATATAGAAATCTTTCATCTTTTAACACTTATAATATTAGTAGGATTACATTACCGTGGGTATATCGGAATCTACACACGGGCTCGCTTAGTAGCTGCCGTACTTGACTTTAATAAATTGCTTCTTACTAAACTGTAAAATGGTCCGCCGCATTGCCTTAGTAAGTCGGACGTTCGGACTTTTTCCAAGCATTAACAGCGTCAATCTTACACAATACTCCGAAATTTACTAGTGTAGGAACAAATATCTTCCTAGACAAGCCGTCCGTACAATGGGCTGATGACAGGCAAGCAAAAGGGATAGGGTTCGAACCCTGGATTTGAATAAATTGTGTCATTCACTATTTTATGTTTAGGTGGTTGGATGTTTCCTATATATATAAAATATATGTGTTTAGAAAAATTATATGCACCTAGATACCTAAGCGCTGTAAAAGAAATGTGTCCTACAATATTTATATATATATTTTTTGCTTTTTCTCTTTAAGTTGTAGACATAATTTAAGCGTTGGCAACCAACTAGATGAATTTAAAGAGTTAATGAATTAAATTTAGAGAGAATAGAATGTATGAACATTAAAAACAATAGGTAAAATGTAAGCCTAAATAAACATCATAACGTTTTGCGAGCTAGTGTCATTTCAAACTAATACAACATAGAATATGTTAATCAATTTTTTTTTATCTATTGAACATTCTCAATTCAATTTACTAAACATGTATAGTTTGATTTCAAGTTATTTAGGTACTTTAGGCACTAACTTCATATTTTGCTTTCTGCCATCTAGCGGCCAATAGCCTAAGCAACAGCGCTACTTAGTTGATACTAGATGGCGACTTTGTGTTTCCTAGTTTTGAAATCGCTTCAAGATAAACAAATACTATTATCTTGGAGTCGTTTATTCCTTAAAACTATCTTTTGATAAGGATACCTGGTTAAAATTATGTTGATCTTTTTGCTAAAAACACTAAATATGTAGTTACCGCCAGCGAAATAATTCAGAACTATTTATAAGCTCCGTAGTCAGCTACACATAAACAGGTGGCGTTGTTGACAAACTGCGTTACTTCTAGTGTATACTAGAGGGCGGCACACGACACATGGTTGAAAAGTAACAATTGTTCGCGAAATATATTAAGAACCTATAAATATTTATAGGTATTTTTCTTGGATAGTCAACATTTGTTCCAGCCTGTTATAGAAAATTATCAGATATTTTAGCTAGACGTACTAAGTATAAAAGAAACACATTAAATAACTAAAGTGTTTATTTTTTAATAATAAACCGTTTATTTATTATGGGTGTATGTAGATTATAACCAAACAAACTAAAGTAAATAAAAGAGTCGTTATCATAATTTGCTTGTATAAATAAACGACGAAATTGTTTGCCGACGAAAGTAAAAATTTCCCTTTTTTTAAATGATGTCGTATTATATAAATACCTAAATGGAAAGAATTTCTCTACGATACTACAAAACCGCTCAGTGCTCACAAAGGAAAACATCTTTACGAATGCTTACCCACATATTTAGGAGGTATTGGAATTCTTGTGGAACTCTAGCTTGTGTGTCTATCCGATGTGTACCTTTATCGTTCGTATTTGGGAAAAAAAAGCAATTTCGGAAATGGAAAAGCTATCAGGCGAGCCCTTGACACGCTCGCGACGCCATTCAGGTATTACGGAAAACTCCAAAGGCCCTTGTCACCGATCCAATTTATCTGTTTGTTGAAGGGCAGGAGTACTTTACACATATTGGATAACTATATGTGTATATTAGCAATTATGTGAGTGACGATATGATACCGCAGCCCTATTGGAGTATGTTTACGTGTTTTGTCTTTATTGCAAGTGGGCAAATCTAAGTACGGGGCTGAAATGAATCCATATTGTTTGTTCTTTTATTACTTACAACGAGTGTATACTCAATTAGTGGTTGACATCACACACCGCACATCCACACTTCGGGAGTCACAAAGGACTTATAATGAACTAAGCTGAGACAGTTTTGCCTAACCGCGCAATGCCTGCGGTCGCTACTCTGTCACAGAGCGCTGGGCACGGAATGTTGGGTAGGTACTGCTAGGTTAAAAAGCTTAAATTACTGGCCAACCATTATTTATAGATCGGGTATATATGCTAAGTTAGCACAGTATTTTCTCTCATCATTTTTGCCTAACGCGCCAAAAGTAGTATAACTTAAAAAATCTGAAATCAAACGATAGCTGCTCCTAGCAGCGCAATAATAGTGGACCACAGGCTCTAATAGGATTTGGAAGTAAAGAAGAAGAGGGATGAAGAAGAACGCTGTATTCAGATTTGCTCAACACCTGCTAAATGGGATCAGTGAAGTCAATTAGTTTTGAGAACGCCTGGCTATTATGACAAGTTGTGTGTTATTTACTTATTTATTAAAATGGTTGTAATGAAAAGTAGCAATGTCATAAGTACATAAAAGCAAATAATATTAGCGATAATATGCCTAACCAGCTAAATGTGGTATTTTTTGCCAAATATTAAATGCCAAGAAACTAAAGTAAGCTATTTATGGTGCAGTGCAATTAAAACGTGCAATAAAAACATGCAGCGATACTAAATTGCACTGCGCTCGCTGTGGCATATCGCAGCGTCGTCGTGGCACGCCTTAACATGTTTCTGTCTGTGCAAATTCTTGCTATTTAACTCTTTTAATCTATTTTATTTATCAAGTTTAGAATTTTGATGACGATATTAGTTGGTAGACTAGTTTTATACAGGTAGTTTTCTTCAAAGGTCTTAGAGTGTTCTTAGAGTGGATTACTCCAACCAACCCGTACTTAACCTATACTATATGTTATATATACACATTGTATACGCTGTAATTTTACATTTTCTACACCCATTTCTGTGGGTTAGAAGTGGGTATATTCACGGATGCAGATGACAGACGGAGAGGTTTTGAAATTCAACAGCATTAGCTAAGTAGCTCAAGGCAGCTGATATCATTTGTGACCCCAAATCCTATAAACTGATCACCTACAAGAATATCAAAAATAAAATAAGGCTTTAGTTTTTATACGTCATTGTCCTTGTATTGTCATACTCCAAATTGTGAAGTACAAAGGATAAGATTTAGTAGCAAATCTAATTCGCCCACATTGAAGCCGACGTTTACGTACACCTTCTGACATTTTCGCATTCGCTTCCAACAATACCTAAATAAGCAAAACACTTTACTAATAGCAACTAACCAAATCACCGGATGATGTTTTGTTGACTTTATACATACATACATATTGTCACGCCGTTATCCCCGAAGGGGTAGGCAGAGGCATACTATACGCCCACATTTCACCGTATGCATTTTTGTCCCACGTAACTGGTGCTGTGCCCATTGCCGTGTTGAAATGCGCAGGCTGTGGTGACCTGCTGTTAATTTTTTTTAAGCCGCCCATAAGTCATTCTACTGGCCAAACGGCTGCCATTTTACTGGCAACCGGGACCAATGACTTAACGTGCCTTCCGAAGCACGGAAACGCTCTCAAATGTAAGTTTCACAAAGTCGTCACCCATCCGACGACCAGACATAGCCAGAGTTGCTTAACGTAGTGATCGTTTACAGAACACTAGGTCCGCGGGGCCACGAGCGCTTCATGACTGTTGACTCTGAGATAAAAACATACTTCAAATGGATTTTAAACAGAGATCTTAAATTTTTACAAATTATTGGTGCTAGTAAACTAGTAGACGGTCGCGACCCGCTAACTTATTGTAGTCTTTAGAAATCTGGAATAAACCCTGTAATATATTTCACTTTATTTATTTATTTACACTTTATGCACAAAAATAGTACAATGGCGTACTTAATGCCAAAGGCATTCTCTACAAGTCAACCATAAGGTGGTGCAGAGCAAAAAGCAAGGTAGGCGCATTTATGTCAAATTAGTAATATATTTAATATGATGTTTTAATCCAACAATATTTTCTTTTAAAATACAATTCAATTACATATATAAACATACATATATACACACATAAATATACATACATAAATAACTACACACATACATAAAATAAACATATAGATTTATGAACAATTTCCCACTTCTGAAAAAAGCAACTGTCGCCCTCTGGCCTTAAATATATTGAGATTATTTGACAGTCTGACCTCAACAGGAAGCGCGTTCCAAAGGGTCAGCTAGTGTTCCATCTTTATGTTCTCAAAGATAAGATTCCGCCACTATTTGTCACAAAACTTAAATGGGACTTGTGAAGTAAAAGCCTATGTAACTGTTGAATAATAAAGGGTTTCAAAACACGAATGTGAGTTTATCACACGACGCGACTGTGAAAATACTTAGTATCACATGAATGTTGTAGTACATAATTACCAACAGTTGCATACTGGACTTTACTACACCCTATGAATCTATATTTATAAAAATCAATGCCACTTTACGTATTAATTTTATAACCCAAGAACGAGCTCACCTATCCAAGTCAAATGTTTAGGCTTTGTTCGGAGTATGTAGTGGATGGTTTATGTGAAATTTGCATAAAATCGGTTGAGTGGTTCATTTACGAGAGATAAAAAAAATTGGTGGGGCTGACGAAGTTGCGCGGGTCAGCTGGTCTTCTATAAAAGATTCTGAAGCAGCTTATTGCTATATCGAAGAAATATTAGAATAACTGTTAAGTAATTCGAATAACATATATTTTTTAAATTGTTCTGATAGTGGTACGGGCGTATATAACAATGATCTTTTTTTGAAATTCATACAGATACCACACATCGAGCTGTAAGTCTGTGGCTCTCTGTTGAGTAAACCCTTTGTGCGAAGGGATACAAAAAACAAAGCAGTGTTATTAAGAAATTCTTGGATGAAATAATGGTTATTATGACATTTGGTATTTTAATGTTGGCAATAAGCAAATTGTTTTAGAATCTTTTATAGAGGATTTAATGCATCGGTGTATATAAAAGTATTTATCTTTGGACTTTACTATTGGATATCACAAATTTATTAAATCACCTACTAGTTCATGAAACAAAATATCTTGATTTCTTACCAAAATTTGCCGTTAGTTCGCCACTGCGCTTGTGTAGGAAGCGTGGGCAAATTGATGTGTCGACGACGACTGCATCTCCCCGCGTGCCTCTCCCCTGCAGCCTTTGTTGTGTCTTGTTTGGAGCCCTGGTACGGCAACGGTCGGATTGAGCCGAAAATGGTAACAAGGAGCTCTTACGACATAATATAATGAAGTTTAATCTACATTTAATGTCGAAAAAATTACTCAAATGACAAAAGAGTAGTATTTTAGATTATGTACATATGCTGAAACCTTTGAAAGTGATAAAGTATTGTCCACCTTATTGAAAATAGCCATCCTAGCCCAAGGTCGTTAAAGTAGATTTAAAATTTAAATCATTCTTTCATTAATATTAACCCATAATAAGTCGCGAAAAATTGACAAATTAACTTAATATCTATAATTACGAGACTACCGTATTTTGTGATAATGAAATCAAATTAAATTATAATGGCCTTGCTTGTATTGTTCAACTCGAATATTCTCTAGACCCTTGAAGTTAGGAAGTGATCATGATTAAAAATAGTATTATAATCTGAACCTACACTAAAAATCGAGACATTCGAATACAAGTTAAAAGTTTGGGGGGGGGGGGGGGGGGGTTTACTTGGTTTTTTTCTAATACGAGACTATGAAGTCTTAGACCTGGATCTTCGCTAATAACCGCCCTCTCCTCCGCTGTCTCTACGGAAGCGTAAAATAGTTTTACCTGTACAGCTACAGGAGGAGTTGCGAATGAACGAATCTCAGTAATATCATTCTTGTCGAGGTCTGCCAACGGCAAACGGGCCGCTTCCAGCGCCGGCAGGGCGGCCGAAAGAACTTCTTCGGCTTCGGCCTTCTCTTCACTGATTACTGCGCTCTGCTCAGTTATCTCTACGGACTTTATTGAAGCCACCATCTGCTTCGTCACTGCTGCATCCGTAGCTAAAGTGTTACAGAAAATTGGATGATTTTATTCTACTTATATGAATTTTGTTAGTTTGACTGAAACACCAGGTAGGTACCTATTGATATTTATCAAATCAACCTATCGCGGTTCATACATACATACATATTATCACGCCTTTATCCCCGAAGGGGTAGGCAGAGGCATACTATACGCTCACATTTTACCGTATGCATTTTTGTCCTACGTAACAGGTGGTGAGCCCATTGCCGTGTTGAAAATGTACAGGTGCAGCCTGTGGCGACCTGCTGTTGAAACTTTTCAAGCCGTCCATTAGGCCTTCAACCAGGCTTAACGACTGCCATTTTATTGGCAACCGGGAGCAACGGCTTAACGTGCCTTCCGAAGCACGGAAACAGTCGCAAATGTAAATTCCACAAAGTGGTCACCCATCCAAGGACCACCTTAGAATGTTCCTTAACGCAGTGATCGTTTACAGAAGACTGATTTAGCGGGGCCACGAGCGCTTCACTATTAGACAAAGGCATACAACGGCGTCTCCCAATTATCGCGTCACCTAGGTACAGTACACTAAAAGAAAAATGCAAATTTTCTACAAGTAATCAGTCATAATCGTAAATGCAAATAATGCAACACGAAAAAGAAGTAAAGAATTGCAGAAAACACCTTCACGTGTGCGAAAATTATACCGACAGAGCAAAATGTCGAGTCAGCGTAGTGCCACAGCGATGGCACATCGGGGGTGGTCGGGTGGCTCCCACCCTCCGTCGTTACGGGAACGAGACAGCAGTGCGACGCTGTGGCAGGAACTGGGTAGACGCGTTGACGCCAAGCCGGCCTTGGACTTTCTAGGTCACTGGGGATTCTTTCTTATTGCGTCAACTATGATTCAAAGGAGACGCGCCTCTTATTGTTTGAGAGCTTTGACATTTGATAGAATTATGACGCTATCAACTGAACAGTTTGCCTAAATTGTTTTAATATTTATTTTGTTAAAATTTTGTTTGACATATCATTCTAATAAAATATTTTGTAAGTAAGACGAACATGAATTTTGATTATAATATAATAAATAACATAAACAATAACATCCAATGTTAAACGAGGGTTAGGGTAGTCTATTGTTAATAAGTGGCAGGGGTTTCTTGTCCACGAATGTGCCTCGTCCAACTCGGACACGAGAACCAATAAAATTATTAACTTTCACAATCATCAGGCAAGGCCTTAGATGTTTCAACGAGATACTCCTGAGGCTCTAGATAAGTTCCGAAGAAACACGAACTTGAAATGAACGAGAGGGTGGCCACTCGCCTCCTCTACAGAGATAAGTGGCTATTTCCTAAACCAGGTAGGTTTAGTGCTTTTATTGCCTTGTATTTTGAAGAGAAATGAAGAAAACAAAACTAGGACTGATAATAATTTAAACTCTTTATAAAACAACAAATGAATAATATTTTCGTGTCTATTTTTCGTCCTAAGGTGGGTCATATACCTTATATAAATTAATTATCAGTTTTTGTACTTTGTTATAGTATGTGTAGGTAATGTAGGTACTTTGTTATAGGTCTTTAAAACAATCAGAAAGAAGTGGTGACTAGTTTTCATAAGGCCTTTGATTTATCAAGTATTGTTAGACCCGCGCTTCGTTAAATCATTAAACCGTTAGTCCCGGTTGCCAGTGTAGTGGTGGTCGTTAATGAAGTTACCGCAACCCATCTCTGGCACAGGATTAACAATAGCGCATTACTGTACTAATAACATTTACGTTTAACGTTTACTCTTTATACTGTGCTACTACTGTCTAGAATAGTGCTGCGATAGCGTAAGTACCGAATTTATGACTTCTATGGAGATTTCTATGACTTAATAGTATACTTAATACTTTCATGAGCGTTGTTCATTATTACAAACCATACGGTTTTATTCACGTATACATTTTGGTATAGCCCGACTAAGCCCCGTTAGGAAGGCAATATCTTTATACATAATGTAGAATTCCAGAAATAACTTGGATAGGGAAATATTCTCCCTCAGAAATTGCCACAACAAGTTCCACGACGACCTCTATGGGTTATTTTGGTAATAAAGATTGTTATTCAAGTAATTAGTAATTTTTTTTAAAGTATAGCTAAATAGAAATAAAGGCTAGAAAAGGTTACAGCTATGAATACCTACAATACAATATTCCAAACCAGCCAATTACAACTATAAAGTCAATTAAATATAAGTTTTGATAGAAAAATAGGTACCTATTACCAGCAACCAACTTCAGAATAGGAGATTTTGAGTAATTATGTACTTGTGTTTCTTCTTAACTAGACATAGTACCTATACCTACAGCCAATATACGTAGGTAATTACGAGGTACTTAAATTATGTAAAACCAAACACGTACCTAATGCATAATCCGACAATTGGAGTTTCTCCTATAATTATTTATTTGTACCACTGTCGTCACAACAAATAATATTAGCCACATAATTTGTACCTAAAAGTAAATATTTCTAAATAAATTTACTTTCCGCCAGTTTTCCCGCGCGTTTAATTATTTTTTCAGTTTATTTTTTTCAAGGCTAAAGTATCGCATTAATACAGCCTAGTGATGATGAGTGAGATTGTATTAGGACAACTTTATTTGAAAATCGAAGCATACCTACACTGCATTACAAAAACTAATTATATAATTTTCCTGGAGCGGTAGCAGTATTATATTATTAAATACATGCATCTTCAACATTTGCACAAAAAATACAATTATATTCTCGAGCTCTTTCCTACAGGAGAACTTCGTAGGTTTACGAGACCGAAGGGGTTATACCGTGTAAGGAGCTAGCTATACATGGTTTTAAATGTTTATAGACCATTGTAAGAAATAAGAGTATATTATTTTTAAAATAATTTAAACTTTATTCAAAGATTTTTGAGTAAATCGCGTGTCTGAACTGTGAAATACACTACATGGGTATATATATTTCAAATATAATTTATTTCAAATATTAATATTATTTCAAATAATTAATAGCATCTTAAATGCAATGAAAACGCGTCCCGGTTCTAAGAGGTCACAGGGCTATTTATTACTATTTGTTCAGTTTCGATTTAATATCCTGAACCATCGTCATTCTTTCCAGTGAGACTTAGAAAGTCTAACTGATGATTTAAAAACTTGTTGACGCCCGCGGCTCCGCCTGCGTGATGTTGATTTAGGTACCATTTCCCACAGGAAATTCCCGGGATAAAAATGTGTTTCATTTCAATGAAACTTGGCAGAAATGCAGCGTATTTTATTGCAAAGTTTCATCAATATCCATTGATCCTGAGTTTTGATCAAGAATTTTGATCCTGAGTTGACAAATGTACATCCATACATTCTTACAAACTTTTGCTTTTATAACGTTAGTATATTATCGTCATCATCAGAGTCTTCTAGCTTTTACTCTTACGTATAGCTAACCGTGGTATAAAATAATAATAAAAAATAATAATATAAAATACCTGTTGGTATGTCCATTGACAAAAAGTCGGTCATCATCAGACCTTTTTTTTTCCTACTAACCACGAAGGTAGCATTCAAGAATACGGACTAAATTAACATAGGTACATAAAAGTAAAAACTGTGCAACACTTTCAAATTCAATTTTCTGTAAAAATACGTAGATGAAAGGCTTTTAGGCTTGCAATTATATTTATACCCCTAAAGATAATTTCTCCATCGTACAGGCCAGTACAAGGTACGGACTCCTTTCCACTGCGTCGTAATTAATCACCGTATGATACAATTGAGTACTTCTGAGAATAAGTGAGCCGATATTAATTGGTATTTTTGGTTGATTAATTCTGTTTACACACATCTTATTAATATTATAAATGTGAAAGATTGGATGGATGTTTGTTACTCTTTCACGTAAAAACTACTGAATGGATACATCAGAATAACACATAGGCTACTTTTTATCCCGGGAACAAGTCCCTGTGGGAAACGGTAACAGGGAATCTTCCCTACGCGAACAAAGCCGCAGGCGTCCACTAGTTCTCTATATTTAGAAATCGACCCACAAGGGATATGGCAAGGTTTACTTGCTATATTGTATTATTGTAAGAGTTTATTGAAAGAGTAACACTTACGTAAGTAAGTAATACTTACTTACCCGATATTGAATAAGAAAATAAAAACTTGAAATTTACGTAATATGAAAAAAGTATTGTATCAAACGAGGTGTATTTGGTATGAATATATTATGAGGTAGGTATTAAAATTGGTATTAAAATATACTTTTAAATTTATTTCAAGTTCAGTATTCATCTTGTAGGGGCCTCTGTATGTTCCAAATCTTAATATGGGAATCGGAAAGCATCAGTGTCATTCAAAGCACCTGTAGTAGCGTCAAAGACCTTACACTTATAACTGATTACCAAAAAATTTCGTTAAGTTAAAATGACATCTATTTTCTTACCAGTAGGGTAGCTATTCCCTTATAAGCGGTAGCTAGCTAAAAACGATCCTGGCGAGAGAGTTCAGAAAGGTGCTGTGTCCTTGTCTAACGTGCTGCCAGCTCAAATAACCATTGGATTTGGTAGAAATGGTAGAAAATGTTATATATTTTTTTTTATGATTTAGTTAAATTAATCATTTATAAACTTTGGAACTTATCTAAACATTTCTACAGTTCCTATAATTATAAATAATAACTTTATAGTATAAATAATAAAAAAAACCTTACTCATTAATACTTAGTAAGAGTAGCACTTATTTATTTATTTAACAGTTTATGTACACACATACACATTACAACAAAACTATATAGGAAAAAAGAGTACAATGGCACTGCTTATTTCTAAAAGAAATCTCTTCCAGCAGGCCGGCGAGAGGAGAGTAAGAATTAAAATAATTGAAAAAGGTAGAAGTGTGAAAGAGAACTAGGTAGAATCAAGTGTTTATACATACTTTACAAGCTAATACATACATACAAAAAAAATACATACATACATACAAATACAAATATTGAAGAAGAGACAGAGTATCCGAGTGTTCCTGTGAAGGCGAATCGGGAGCCACTTGAGTTCTTGGCGGAAATGTAAAACGTGATCATATTTTTTGAGATTATAAATAAAACGAATGCATACATTTTGCAGCCTCTCAAGCTTGTCTAACAGCTCCTCTGTGACTTCTAAGTAGCAGGCATCAGCATAGTCTATAATGGGCTGAATAAGTGTCTGGGCTAAAGTGATTTTAGTCTTCAAGGGCAGGAAGGCCTGGAGGCACTTCAAAGAGTGAAAGGTGTAGTGTACCTTTTTGCTGACCTCATTGACTTGGGAATTCCAGGATAGACTATCCTCCATTACTACCCCCAGATTCTTAACTTTCTGCACGTAGGGAATACGAGTTCCATCTAAGAGAACAGGCGGCAGCACCTCTAGAATATCGTCCGTAACCTTGATGAGAGTTGTAACTGTGCTATGTCCCGCACGGAAACCAGATTGGCATGAAATGAACTTAAATGTTTGGCTTTGGTAATACTAAATGCAAGATCCGCCTGGAGGGACTTTTTTGAAAACCTACGACGCGCTTTTTGATTCTCGTATAAAATATGATAATTTTTTTTGTGTTTAATTTTGCATTACAAACACATATTATAGAAAAATATAGCGGGCGTACCCCATTTGTAAAAATGGGGACGCAGGACGACAGCGAGGAGGAGCCCAGCGACCGAAAACGGATGCGAGAAAAAACCTCTACTAGCGACGAAGCTAAGTATAATACATATTTTAAAACAAATTACGCCCGATTTTTTCCTAAAAAAAAGTGCAGTTGACTACACCGTCTATATTGATACCAAAGAGAAAGAAAAAATTGGAAATAGAAACCCAATAAACCTCACTCAACTTTTCGTAGAGAATATTAAAGGCATTACCAGTGTATATCATGTCAATCCATATAAAATTGGAGTAACCATTCAGAAGGCCGCAGCAGCTAATAGCTTTCTCAAACAAGATAGCTTTTTGAATAAACATAAGCTTCGCGCTTTGATACCAGCTCACCTTGTGGAAAAGGTTGGTATAATCAAATTGGTACCCATCAACATATCTAATGAAGAGATCTACAAGAATATAACATGCGATGCGGACGTAATCTCAGTAAAAAGATTCATGAAAAAAGATGCCAATGGGCAGCTAATACCATTGACTACTGTTGCTATCACATTCTCATCTACTACCTTACCCAAAACAGCATTCCTACATTTATTCAGATACCAAGTACACACCTACATTCCACCACTCGTACAATGCTACAAATGCTTCAAGCTTAATCACTCTGCTAAAGTGTGCTGTGACACTCAAATGTGTTCATCATGCTCTGGAGCCCACCTTTTTAATGAATGTGTTTCGGATATTCTAATGTGTATTAATTGCGGCGGAGGTCACCTAGCCATTTCTAGAGACTGCCCCATAAAAATAAAGAAAACAGAAGAAAAACGTAACCAAATAATACACTCGCAAAAACCTCGTTCATTTGCCTCTGCTGTAGGTAAGATTGATGACCAAAATTTTCCAGCTTTAAAGTCAAAAAATTCAGAAAAGAAGGTAAATAATACAAAGACCGTTTCTCCCACATTATTAATTAATAAAGAAACTACATTCACTTTAGAACAAATAGCTAATAATGATTTTTTTTTTCAAATGCTATAGTCAAAGCCTTAATTGTATTGGCAAACTCCAAAGGTAATGAAACAGTGACTACTGCCAAAATAAAAGAATTATTCTTAAGCAACTTGCATTGATCTTTATGGACTCTAGGTTCTTTCAAAATAGACAAAATAGAAAAACATATATATCAATAGCCCAATTTAATATACAAAGTGTAAATAACAAAAAAGCTTTATTAATAAATTTTCTTCATGAAAAAGAAATTGACATTTGCATGTTGAATGTAACTTGACTCAAATCTAATATATTCAATGTATCAGGTTACAATACCGTTCTCCAAAATGGTTCTGGTGGTCATGGAGGTGTGGCCATATTAATCAAAAATTCTTTCCAATATTCTAATATTCATATTCTTATTATGATTTCCTTCAAACAGCTGCAATCACTTTAAAAACTAATGCTGGCGCTCTAACTTTATTATCTTTCATCAAAGTCTAGAGGTGTTGAGATTTACAACCTATTAGATGAATGTGATCTATGCATTTTAAATACAGGATCTTAAACTACTGTAGGCACCATTCGCAATGCTCCTTCATCAATTGACATAACATGTGTAAGTCCCAATATAGCTCCTTTAAGTCAATGGACTGTGCATGATGACCCAATGGGTAGTTATCACTTTCCCATACTGTTTGATGTTCAAATTTCAGC
Organism: Thumatha senex; assembly: GCA_948477245.1. Taxonomy (NCBI): domain Eukaryota; kingdom Metazoa; phylum Arthropoda; class Insecta; order Lepidoptera; family Erebidae; genus Thumatha; species Thumatha senex. The sequence goes on from OX419725.1 coordinate 808,624, forward strand.
ACCAAAATATGTTACAGCTGCTCCTTCTGAGCGTTTTAACTATAAAATTGCAAACTGGACCCAATTCAATTCTGACACAAAAAAAGCTTTTGATAATTTTACTATTAATTCTCTATGTCCTCTAGAAACTTATAACTCTTTCTGTAGTATATTAAACACTATTAAACAAAAATACATTCCAAAAATCGTCAATCAATCTCCATATAAGATGAAATTACCAGCACCTTGGTGGGAGAGAGAATGTGCTACTGCAGTTAATAATTGTAGGTTAGCCTTAAGAAACTATATATCACACCCGACACTAGAAAAGTACATAGAATACAAAAAGTTGATGCATTAAAAAAGAAATTATTAAGTCAGAAAAAAAAGGATAGCTGGAGATCTTTGTGTGAGGCTTTCAATAGATACACACCTGTTAGCATGATTTGGAATTACATCCATAGATTTAAAAGAGCTGGTTGTAGACAATCTGTCAAAAGTGATGAATGGATTCCATCCTTTGTAAATAAATTAGCCCTTAAGTCAAGGAAAGACCAGGACTTGATGACTTTGCATACAAATTAATTAGAGAATTACACCCCAAGGCCCAAAATATTCTCTTAAACATTTTTAATCTGTTATGGGAACATGAGTTTATTCCTGATATATGGAAAACTCAATGTGTTGTACCAATTCTAAAGCCAAACAAACCTGAAAATGATTGTAACCCATATCATTATCATCCTGCATTGGCAAATTATTTGAAAATTTGCTCAAATTAAGATTAGAATTTTACAGTGAAACATATAACATCTTACCTGAACAACAATTTGGCTTCATAAAAGGTAAAAGTGCAATATAAAACTACATGTCTTTTATAACAGATATCAAAAATTCTTTCTATAGCCATTCTTACACTGCCTGTGCTTACCTTGATGTCAGTGGCGCCTTTGATAATGTCAATCCCACAACCCTTATTCAGATTCTAAACCAAGCTGGAGTACCTGGAAAAATATGCAAATGGATTTTCAATTACCTTTATAATAGAACTATGTCTATAAAGTATAATAACATCTTACATGGACCTAGACAAGTCTATAAAGTTACAATGCAAGGTTCAACAATTTCCCCTCTGTTGTTTGGAATATATACATCTCAAATAAATAAATATTTGACTGATCCTTCAGTGAAATGTTTATTATTTGCTGATGATATAGTTGTATATTGTGTAAATAAAGATGTAAATAAAGCAGTTTAAAATCCCAAATTCATAATTTCTATAATAGTCTATCTTTAAATATCAATGTTGATAAAAGTGGGGCCATAATTTTTAGCAAAAAACATATAGACTTGGAGAATGTTCAGACAGTTTCCTATGATGGTAGTAACATAAGCTGGTTAGAAGAGAAAAAGATTCTTGGTATAAATCTAGATCCACAACTGAAATTTGAAACTCATATCATCATAGGAAATGCTAGTAAGGAGCTAAATATTTTACGTTCTTTAGCTGGTGTTCATTATGGTTCAGACCCAAACATATTATCAATGTTATACAAGAGCATTGTCAGAAGCCACTTTGATAATAGCTCATTAGCATGTATGAATGCTATCATCAGTCTCTTGCGAAAACTTGATGTAATCCAAAATAAAGTATTACGAATCATAGAAAATATTACCTTATTGTGGCATTCATACTGGAGAACTGTGTCTGAAAAAATAGGCAAATGGTATGCTTCAATACAGTCCACCCCGCCGCAAAGATCTTGGTACCATAAAAGAAAAGATATAGATTGCCGAAACTACATAACAACAATCAATAGATTAAGATTTGGCCACTGTAGAACACCAGCTCATCTAGCAAGACTTAAAATTGTACACAACGAAAAGTGCGAAACTTGCAACGAATTAGCCAACCTAGACCATATTATATTGAAGTGTCAAAAGTATAATCTCCAACATCTAGTTTTAATTTCTGAACTTTGTGAAAGTGAAGTGCCATCGGATTTAAATAAACTTTTAAGTAAATCTAAATATGTTAAGCCAATCTACAAATACATTGTTAATACTTTAGGAAAAATATAAAATCAAAAAAAGTTAATGGATAATCCCTTAGTTAATAAGTTAGGCATTAAGGACTTGTATCCATTTGCAGATAAAAAAAAAAGAAATGATCCGCGTGGACTCGCCATCTTGCTTAAAGTGTAGGGTCACCATAAATTTTATTGATCAAATATTTTTACCATCTCTTAATAGTAGGTAGGTAGAATATACTTACGTATCGATTGTTTTAAATTGGAGATGTACCGTTATAAGGTCATTGGATGCTCGTGCTTCGATTTGCGATTGTGTAAATTTTCATATTAAACCTGTTAGATTTTCATGAAATATGGTGAATTCATGTTGTGTGACAGGGTGCAAAACGAGTCTTATAACGGTAGCAGCTTTTCTTTCCACGGGTAAGTAGTACAGCAACATAATAATACATCAACCATATTATTTAAGTAACATTGTATTTTGTTGATTAAAGATTTTTAAAGTGAAACTTTTATTACGTCGTCGTCTCAAAAATTTTGGTCTGTGTGTTGCATGCCGTGTGACGGTCGGCCGCGGAGTATTAAAAAAGAATAATAAGAGCAAGTAAAAAAAGATTCACTCATCATAAAACCACACAAGCCTTTCCACTACATATTAGGGCCACTATATATTAGGGCTATTACATATTAGTGCCATTATATATTAGAGTCACTACATATTAGGGCCACTACATATTAGAGCCACTGCTTATTAGGGCCACTGCATATTAGGGCCACTATATATTAGGGCTACTACATATTAGGGCCACTATTTAGTATGGCCGCAAAAACTTTCGGATGGTGCTATTTAGTAGAAATGGTCGTAATAATGAAATGACATAAGCCATGTGTACCTACGCGTGTGTGTATCGAAGCTACAAATGAGCACACGAACTAGTAAGTGCGCAGCCGGGTGTACAACTCTCTCTCTTTGTCTCAATACACGTTTTTCTTTTTGCAATTATAATATTTTTTTAACGTATACCTCGTTTCTGACGGAGGTATACGTTAAAAAATTTCTTTACTGTATAATATTTTTATATTATATATATTCTTTTTAATATTTTTTTCTTACAATAAATTCACCAGGTTCGAACAATCGTTCAAGGAATTTGTCCTGTGTTCTAATAGGTCATGGTCACTTATTTAGAAAGGGACACCACCACTGCCGAGAGCCATCTCACGCGGACCGATTATTTCGCAGTAGTGCACAGTCTAGTTATAAGTACATATAAGGTCTTTGAGTATCGTAGGGTCATAAGGGTACGTAGTAAAGACAGTACTCGGGTAGTACGCAGCAACACAGATAATAAAATATAGATACAGAATAAGACTATGGATAAAACCAAATTAACTAATGACATAAAAGATTTTTACTATTTCGGGATTTTCTGTTTCTTTTATATTATTTATTTATCTATCACGCCTTATCCCCGAAGGGGTGGCAGAGGCATTCATATTGTATGCACAGTTTTCACCATGTGTATTCCTGTCCCACGTAATAGGTGGTGAGGACAGGCGCAGGCTGTGACGACCCGCTCTTGAAATTTTTAAGGCCTTCAACTAGGGTTAACGACTGCCATTTTATTTATAAGGGTACATATACAATTTGATTTTTACAGATATTATTGACCTTCGACAACGCTATACTTACAAGACTGAGGAGAATCAACGTCATCAAATATTAAATACTTCCTCTCCGCCGCCGCTGGTGCCTGGAGTGCTCAAAACCAATTATAGAGCCACTTCAGGTAGTGCTCCGCTGTATCAATATTATCTTTTTTCTTTATAGTGACCTCTTTTTGAGCGCTTCCATTTTCCGCTCGATCGCGGGTGGTGGTTATGTAAAGCAAACTGTCCTATGACTATGTATAATAAATGTATCTCTATGTTTTATATGTTCTACCCCGTCAGGGATACAGCATCAAGACAGTTAGTTCAGTTAGTTGGGTGTTAGAAAGTTTCTTAGCTATTGGTTAAAATTTGAATAAAAAATAGGTTTAATCTATTAGAAGTAAACTTATTAGGGCTATTGTATAATATTAAATAGTATATCAGAAATATTGTACCTATAATACCTTCTTAATGTTCTAGCCATTGTGGGACACTACATAATATGTCCTTCATTGAGAGGTATAATTATTTATGAAAAAGGACGTACAAATAGTCGTAGAAACAATCTCATCTATCCGAGACACTTACCTACCTTTCGAGAAGTGCAATAAACTCCAAAATACATTCTACGGACTGACCTTTAGATAGGTAATCACAACAGACCGTAGACCCTTTGTGAAATCGGTGACCGTGCGTGGGAGAGGGATAATGCCCTATTTTTTTTTCGGCTATGTAGGCGATCCCTTGTGGCGGAGTGTGACGTCACGCGAAACTGCAGTACTGCGCGATCTTTGCGCGACAACGCGATTATTTAAATCCTTGGGGCCGAGTCTACTATTGACAAGCAGTAGAATAGAACCATAATCGCGGTTTTTAACTGTCAAAATGTTAGTATGCTATCAAAAATGTCACTGACTAGCGGCCACTGTTGCGGTACGTGTTAGAAGAATTCTATCGGCCGACCGATAGAAGCTATTGGAGTACGATTGTAATAGTAGACTACAAAAACCTGTCAAAATTGTACCGGTGGCTTATTATATTGAGCGACGATTTCATCTATATTTCGGCACGATTGAAATAGCAGACTCGGCCCCTGGTGATTATTCGTTTAAGAATATTAAAGTAAAGATTGGCTAACGCAGTAAATTGCTTGTAACACTGAAATAGCCTGTAATTTGAAGCATATAATTATTTTAATTAATATTTATGAGTAAATATTTTACATGTAATTACACGTTTTTTTTTATTTTATACCAACTGACACACATAGCTTCGCCCATGACATACTTCGAATTCCCGTCGCACTAATTTATTCCCGCCGTTTCAAAAGTATACAGTAATGTATGAAAATTCACCCGATTTGTAGACATGATTGCTTCGCTCTCCGGGGTAGTTACGTGATGATATATAGCGCTTTCCTTGATAAAAGCGCTATCTAAGACATAAATAATTATTCAATTCGAACTAGTGGTTCCTGAGATAAGCGCGTTCATGAAACAAACAAACCAACTCTTCAGTGGATTTTGAAACCCGTAAATAAAATTATGTTTGTTTGCTTAATTTATCAATCACGCCTTATCCCCAAAGGGGTGGCAGGGGCATATTATACGCCCACTTATCACGATGTGTATTCCTGTCCCACTTAATAGGCGGTGAGACCATTGCCATGATGCAATAGACAGACGCAGGTTAAATTATTAACCATTTGAATTTGATCAATCAGTCATCCTGTGTCATGTCAAACCAATGTTATTCTGTGAATTTCGGTAGGAACATCCGTTGTCTCACCCGCAGGAATATATACTTATATAGTGCACACTATCTAAGCAACTTGAAATATTAATATGTTCATTAGAGAACTCTTGAACGTAACACGGAATCCCAAAATAAATTTAATTGTCTCTAAAAGCTGCAATATAGCACGCCTCATAAGCGAAGCGTTTAGGTGGGTACTACTGTCACTTCGCGCAAAACATCTGATTTTTTAACTTAATATGTCTCTATTTATCGTATATTGCACTTGTAAAATAATATATAGGTATACATACACATATCAAGAAAAAACACTATTTTTAACACTCTTGATATTTTACAATTTTTTTTATATATTTTGATTTTTTTTTTATTATTTTTTTTTTTTTGTTACCTTGGCCGATCGAATACGTAACGAAGTGATACGCAATATGGCAGGTTTGAATGAAAGTGTCAGCGTTAAGCTGGAAAAGGGCGTGCTCCGTTGGTTTGGACACGTCCAACGAATTAGTGAGGAACGATTGACGAAGAATATATATTGTTCAAAAGTAGAGGGTAGAAGGAGTCAGGGTAGGCCGAGACTTACATATGAAGACCACGTGAGCAGATTGCTCAAAAACGGAAAGGTCAAAAGTACTCGGATACCCAGACATGCGTGTATGAAGCGATTGATGAATCTCGAAGAAGCGAAAGAAGTATGCATGGATCGCGAAGCCTGGCGATCTGTCCTCCCTGACTACCCCGTCAGGGATACAGCGTGAAGATGGTTAGTTAGTTTTTTTTTATGATATTTTCGATGCCATTTTTGTTATTTAAACTAGTTAAAAAACTGTTTAAAAAGTTCCGTCTTGCACGTCCGTTTGTCTGTATGTTACGGATATTGTCTTGTTAACACGATAACGACCGAAATACTTTACTAATCGAGTCTTTTTTTTTCTCTTTCGCTTCAGTATAATTAGGAATAGAACCCTTTCACTTTTCACGGTCTGATACGATGTGGTTTAATTGTTATTATCTTTACTTTATTTATTTCATAAGCCCTATGCGATAATTCATAGCAAAGTTTGTAAGCTGTAATATATGAAATTCTATTTTTTAAATAACAAAAAGCGTATGAGGCGTGCACTTTTGGGTTTTCCAAATTTTTTATCTTTTATGTTTATCCCTAGAAGCTACGATGTTGGTTTTTGTCTCCAAAAGCTGCAACATTTATCTTATATCTTTGTCTCTCAGGAGTCAGTATATGTATGTATAGCTTTGTCTCCATCTATACTAATATTATAAAGCTGAAGAGTTTTTTTTTGTTTGTTTGGTTGAACGCGCTACTCTCAAAAATTACTGGTCGGATTTGAAAAATTCGTTTTGTGTTAGATAGCCCATTTATCGAGGAAGGCTATAGGCTATATATCATTACGCTACTACACTGGGGAGCAAAGCAGTAGTTAGTATCACCTATTTACAATTCACTCATCACATCATACAATTTTTAAATGCAAAGAAAGAATCACTTGCTAAATTTAAAACACTAAATTTTGCTTGATGTATAACAAAATATATTATAAGTTTATAAAAAATACACTTACTGTAAATGCGCAACTTTGGACTACCTACAAATTACGAAAGTGGATGAAAGGATAAAATCGTCCTATTATAAATAAGTAGAATCAGTTCATTAAATTACAAGAAATGAATCTGGCCGTATACGTTCGGAATCCGTATTCGATTAGCAAATTCGTTTTCCGTGGGCCTAGCGAAGACGTTCTTTTTTTTTGCATTCGGAATATTATACTGCCAGTACGAACGTACGAACGGATAATATTACGTACGGAAAAAAACGAGTGTGTGCGGCAGTCAATGTAATTTCTATAGATTTGATGCATTCGGGTCTACGAAAACGAATTCGGAAATCGTATACGGATTCCGAAGGGCCAGCCTAATACATATGACCAATTTTTTGACACAGATAGCAGATTACACAGAAAGCGGACTCGATGAAAGCCTTCATAGAGATAATTGATGGACAACAACGTTACCGTAGTCGTTTGTTACAGTCAGTACCACTAACGTGGATAAACATATACTTAAGACTATTTTTGGTTGATTACTACATAGGTTTGTTTTGCGATATCTGAATGGTGGAGGTATATTTAAATAGGAGAATTGATGGATTAAAGAATGCCCGTCGGGGCCCAAGCTAGTCCGCACCCGAAAGAAGTGAACTTGCTATCTAAAAACAGACGAAATCGCTGTGAAATGCTACAATACTGATGTTAATTTACAACGCAGTGTATCATTTTAATCTATGCCATAAATCTGATTTCGCTATTTCCTGATTTAATGGAACTCCTCACTTATATACTGCCTGATACTTTTGTAATGATTTCCCTGCTCATCTATATACTGACGTACGAAGTGAGCTCGGTTTCTTACCTTTCATTCTGTTTATAACCTTTCTATACCAGTGCAAATATATTTGATTATAATTGAGTTCATTATCATTAGGCTGATTCACGGGTTACCAAACTGTACATCGCGATACCCTCGAGTGTCATGGTATTATCCATAGGCGTCGTGAAGATATTCATTCCGATTGCCTACCTGTATCGATAACTTACGCCAGCCATCATATTTTTACGAAACAGGATGTACAGTTCAGTTAGCAAATAGCTTGTTTTAAGAAGCTATCCTCTACAAGGACATATTTCTCAGTAGAAATCTCATATCTCTTTTTATCTATTTTGAATATTTATAAGATCATATAAATTTAAAACTTCATACTGGTAAGTACAACCTAGACATAATAAAGTAAGTTAGCAAGGGCCTGGGCTCAGTAATTATATACAACTGCGTAAGGTAGGTACCGGTACCACTAACTTTGAATTCTCTAAGTGCGCCTCAGGCACTTGTTAACGAAAATTAGCCCCTCAGTTACCGATAACGGTAGAAGGTTTCCAATAACAAGATTGGTGAAAATACAATTTAAATATATTTTATTACAATATACGTAATTATTTTTAAGAAATTTCAAATTAATGTCTTATAATAATATTGCCTACACTCACACTTCGTGTTAGTGTGACTAATACTAACCACTGTGATATAGTGCAATGAAACTTATGATCTCCAGCATAAAGGTGTACTGCCTGATTTCTAATGCAACAGGAAACGATAATTTTACAACATATAAGATATATGATGTATATCATCATGATCATCTTCCGAGCGGCTGTCCCAGTTGCGTCACGCGACGCTCACTGTCCCACTTTGCATGGTCGCCTGCACGTCATCCCTTAGCACGCATATCATCTCTTAAGACATTAAGCCAGCACTTCCTGGTCCCTTTTACCGGCATCCGGCAGGAACGGCATGGCCAGACATTTGTTCCCCACGCAGACGGGCGATACCGGCGAGACACCCTTGCAACTTATAATCTACACTTCCACGTACGTGATAGCTAAGGATATCTCAACCTGTACATCGCAGTACATAAAAAATACACATAAAATATGTGCTAACCTTTGAAAAAGCCGTAAGGCGAAACCGGTCAGGTTTAAATAATAAATAAGTGGAACAGTACAAGTGTTTTTGTTCAAGATTTGTAGCAAGTTCCACAAAGTGCCATCAATCAACAGCGTAAACAATATCTCAACCTGTTTGTAATAAATTAGAAAAAGAAATTACCTACCTGTGCAATATATTTTCCGATAATTTACCCTAAAATGTCAATTACGAGATTGGTAGAAGTATATCCAACCTACAACAATTTAATTCCTTTTTCATTATTACTATATTGAACGCCGCGTTTGTAGGTAGGTACTCTGAGCAATTTTGTCGAGTCCATCATACATAAGGCAGACCCGTTCTCTAAGATCTCTTAAATAATAAATGGCCTCAGCTAAATTATATTATAACTTCAGGCAATATTTTTACTTGCATTTCTAAATAAAAAAATAAAAAATATAAATAAAAGAATTTTCCGTGTTTCCGTGTTTACGAAGCCTCAAAGTTAGCCCTTTTCTCTTTTACTTGCTTTTTACTGACTAGTTTTATATTCTACATGTTTATATACCACTGCAAATTTTATAAAATAAATAATATCCATCACGCCTTTTCCCCGAAGGGGTGGCAAAGGCAAATTAAATGCCCACTTTTCACCGTGTGGATTCCTGTCCCACGTAATAGGTGGTGAGCCCATCGCCGTGTTGAAATAGACAGACGCAGGTTGTTGCTACCAGTTGTTAAAATTTTTCAAGCCGCCCGTAAGTCTTTCAACCAGGCTTAACGACTGCCATTTTACTGGCAACCGGGATCAACGGCTTAACGTGCCCACCCATCCCATCCGAGGACCAGCCACAGTGAAAGTTACGAAACTCAGTGATCGTTTACAGAACACTGAGACCGCGGGGCCACGAGCGCTTCTAATATATATATATCGCAAATTTTATAATATATAAAACGTTGGCACAACTCACACAACGCCATCTGTTTCCAAACTAAGCGGAGCTTGTACCATGGTAACCAGATAACTGATAAACATACTTTTATATTTCTATTTATAGATAAATAACACCCAAACACAGAATAAACTACAGTGCTCATCACACAAAGTTGTATCCAGGGTGGGAATCGAGCCTACGACCTCTTGCGTAGCAGTCGGATTCACTCCCAACGCGCCACAGAAGCAGTCAAGTCATAATCTTATTGTGGATTTCTTTTTAATTATAATGCTTTATTTATCTCCCACAATAACATTGATCTTACAATATAGATAGGACAAAATATAACTTTAGCGCAATTAATCGTGGGAGTCTGGAACAAACTAGGATACCCTGTGCTATGAGTTCCTGGCCCACCCCTCCTATATAGTTATATATAAGGAATTACAATTACAATGTGTGTGTGTGTGTGTGTGTGTGTGTGTGTGTGTGTGTGTGTGTGTGTGTGTGTGTCTCAGCATGTATATATTGATCAACTCGATGCAAAATGCCGAGAAACTGTTCAGTATCATCATAATTCAGGCTTAAAAGCCACTCCATAACAATGTTTTTACATTGTATCTTAGGTTGAAAATGGACAGTAATTTATTTGCTTTATTATACAATTTACAACTTTACTTTAAAATTATAGAATTTTTGTGCAAAAGACGTTCTCACAGCTACAGTTTGACAGACCTCGTAGTGACGTCTTGTATTCATTTTATTGGCCAACTACAAAACATTTAAAGAGCTGTGTTTTATAAGGATAGTCACCATAATATAAACTTGTCTAACAGTTAAGACCTTGGCTTCTTTATTAACCTCCAAGAGGCAATATGTCTAAGATTTTTAAAGATATGAATCAACTTTCTTATTTGTTGGACCTATTGTGTTATATGGTTATACCAGAATACTTCCTTGGGGAACCCCCATGCTGATAGGAGTTAATGTATTCTATCTCTCGTCCTAATACATCTTAAAAGTCCGGGTGTTATCCAAGGCTTTATTGCAATTTTATTTCTAGGAACTTTGATGACTCTGTGTTTTATAATTATTCTTTGTAAGTTGTGTATTAAATCTATCATAGAGTTTTCGGGGCCATTATTTTTATTGTATATATAGCTAAAATCCATATGGTTACTATCATTACAGAGATTTTGATAGTTAATTTTGGTTATAACCTTCTTCTTATTAAAATTCTCTTGACCACCCGAATACAAGCAGAACAGCTTAGGCTCATGATCAGTAATTAAAGTCTGAAGAATTAATGTATATGAAAATGCACCAGTCCTTAGAATCACGTGGTCCAGGCAACTTTTACCTCTAGTCTCCTCGTAGTGTGCAGGGACCATGCCAACTCAAGAAAGCATATCAAGGTAACTGGATGCGTTCTCACCCATTTGCCTAATATTAATGTTAATATCACCCATCAAGATTATATTTTGAAACCCTGAGAGAGAGTGTAGCAGATCTTGCAGAGTTTGTAAAAAGTTTTGTATTTCATCAAAACACGGGCGTCTGTAAAGTGCAATAATGGCTGTATCTGCTTTTATCTTGATCAGTATACAACTGGCATCCAAAATGTGAGGTTCTAAAATTGTTATTTACATAAACTACCACGCCATCATTCTGGTTATAGTTCTGAGTGGTTGAGAAACTCGAATATCCCGACAAAAGAGGTAAATTTTTAACAACACTGAGCCAACATTCCGAGAGAATTAAAATATCACACGCAAAATCCACGCCGAGCATAACGTGCAAACTATTCAGATTTTTATTGATACTCCTAATATTCTGATGTAAAATCTTTAAATATTGATTTGGTTTTGTGATAATAGATTTGCACATCTCTGGTTCGCATATATGTATGTATACAAATTTGTCAATTTAAAATTCTCAATGCTCTGCAAATTATTCAAGTCACCAAATTTAAGACTCACAAATGAATAGTTGTATGGATTTGTGGTATAGAGTCAAGGGAGGAATTACTGTAATCTTTTTTAAATGTATAACTTCCGATGCCATAAAGCTTTCTGACAATATACTTTCGTAATGTATCGTTAAATAAGTGCAGAGCAATTGAGACACAAAGTAAAGCAAGTACGTGAACATGCATATGTAGGATATACTTTTGCGAGCGATGAATTTTTTTTGTATATTATAATATTTTTTTTTGTAAGTATAGTTTAATAAATACATATTAACATTAACTAAGTGTACGGTGTATAAAATGATCTCAACAATACTGTATGTGTGTGTGAATTCATTCTGTAAAGATATATTGTTAGGTAAATGTACTATTATTTGAATAGGACCAGGACTACATGCATAACAAAAAATGGTGAACAGACTGAACGACAAGATTATGAAGTTAAGTATACAATCCAATAAAGTTATCGAACAAATACAAAACAAGCTTATTACTAGTCATATTTTTTGGACTAGTTTTAATAAGTCGGCTTCGCATTTAATTATTATAGGTTTATCAGACTCACTTTTACGTAAAAACACTCTGCAGCTTGTGCCGTTTTTAGTACAATGGCAGTGAGGTCTTCTTCACTTTCCTTTAAAGTCAACGGAATGTTTTTAATTACGAGTTTTCTGGAGTATAACATACGCTCCAGTCCATCAATTCTCTCCTCTAGTTGCTGTATTTGCCTGTGATTTTCTTTTTTCTGTTTCTAGAAGGTCCAATCTGTTCCTCATATCCTCGTACTGATTCGATATGAAGTTGATAGATTCCTTTATTTCTGTGTTTTGTTGTAGAATTTCACTCATCATATTTAGCAGCATGGCGAGTGTACTTTCAGTCTTGGTACTACGTGCTTCACAGCGCAGCGTTCAGAGTGAGCCATAAATAATTTTTGCATCTCACTCACAAAATGCTCCTGGTCATCGTCGTGTTTGCGCTTTCGCTTTGTAGGATTTTCACTTGTGAGATTAGTTAAGTTTGGTGCAGATCCACTTTGGGTAATCTTCAGTGTTTGAAGCGTATTTGATTTAGACTGAGGTCCGGTGGATTTGAAAGTCGCATCCATTTGAACTGATCTTTGGGTACTGTGGTTGTCAACCTGTAGATTTATATCCGTATTTGTGGGGGTGGTAGGAGGAGTGCGCCGCAGTGGCAATTTCAAGTTTCAGAGCCCAGCTTTTTTACAAGCGCTCGATAGATGTCACTACAACAGTTTTACAAAACGCGGTTTTGGTTACGTTGACGTATTCACTAACGCGTGATAGATGTCGTTGTGCCAGATTCAGAAATCGCGATATGGTTTGGTTACTGGTTTATATCAGTAGGTTCCAGATATTTTCTGTTGATCTAGTACTCGATGCCACGTTACCGAGCCGAGGATCGAGCGGAAAGCTTTGCGGAACACCTGGAGAAACAGTTCCAGCCGAATCCAGCTTCCGACGCAGTTCGAGTAGAAGCTATCCAGCAGCATCTGAAGTTTTACTTCGAGGCGCCAATAACCCCCACGGAAGACCCAGTCGTGTTTTCCCCGGGCCAAGTGCAGCGTATGATTCGCCGCACCCAACTGCGGAAAGCCCCTGGCCCCGACCGGATCCCGAACGAGGCCCTGCGTCACCTGCCCCCGCGAGCTATCGCATCGGTGACGCAGCTATTCAATGGCATCCTCCGCACCAGCCACTTTCCCGCAGCATGGAGACTCGGCCGAGTCATTATGCTGCCGAAGCCCGGGAAAAACGTACTGAAGCCCGAAAGTTATCGGCCCATTACGCTGCTGTCGACACTCTCGAAAGTCTTCGAGAAGCTTCTACTCCTGCATCTGATACCACACATCCAGACACGCGACGAGCAATTCGGCTTCCGAGCCGAACACTCCACCACGCTGCAGCTCGCGAGGGTACTGCACCATCTCACCGTCGCTCTCAACAAGAGAGAGCACGGTGTTGCAGTACTCCTCGATATGGAGAAGGCCTTTGATCGCGTCTGGCACGACGGCCTGATCTACAAGCTGGCCACGTCTACTACTCCGCGACGAATAGTCAAGACTGTGGCCACCTTCCTCCAGGACAGACGCTTCCAGGTCATCGTGGACGGCGTCCTGTCCGGAGAGCGCAGCATCAGAGCCGGCGTGCCCCAGGGGAGCTGCCTGTCGCCGGTGTGCTACGCCAAGTACACTGACGACATCCCAGTCCCAGACGGCGCGATGTTGGCGCTATACGCCGACGACGCCGCCTACATCACGACCTCCTTAACCGCTACACACGCGGCGGTCAAAATGCAGCGTGCCCTGGATGTGCTCCCGCCTTGGCTGGATGAATGGAGACTGACGGTCAACGTGGCAAAGACCCAAGCGCTTGTTGTGGGGGGTGCGTGGCAACCCGCGCCCCTTACCCTGCTCGGAAAAGCCGTCGACTGGTCCCCGACGGTGAAGTACCTTGGAGTGACCATTGACCGTCGTCTCACCATGCGACACCACGTGCAGAACATTGTTGGACAAGCTCGCGCCGCTCGAGCTCTCCTGCGTCCGGTGATCTCTTCGTGCCTCCCGCTCCGCGCGAAGCTGGGCGTCTACAAAACATACATTCGCAGCCGCTTAACTTACGCCGCCCCTGCATGGTACGCGCTGGCAGCGGAAACGTACCGTGCACGGTTGCGTGCGCAGCAGTCGCTGTCGCTGCGACACGCCGTAGGCGCCCCTCGCTTCGTGAGGAACGAAACGATCGCCCGAGACCTACGCATGGAGAGCCTCGACGACTACATCGGTCCCTTGAGCGCCAACATGTTTGCACGCGCCGGGGAGTCGAACTTCCGCCACCTGCGGGAGATCGCTCCGTACCACCGGCGCCCCCCGGACAGACCTCTGCCGCGGGACTTAATCCCCGCTGCAGCTCGACCGGACTAGACAACGTCACCCTGAGGCCGGCTGATGGGCGCCTGCCGGGAACCTTTCCCGCCAGGCTCGACCTCGCCGACGCCCCAAGGGTGACCCCCAGATGACGACCTCAGCTGCCGCTGGCTTGTAGACCGCCCATCGGAATCATCCGGTGGGGTCAGGGCTCGCTAGCGGCACGCTTCACCACCGGACTTGACGCCCGGACTTGACCCCACGGCTATTACTAGCCACGCCAACGACCCGCCTGTATCGACAGGCGGCGCTGACATTTACTGAAAGAGGCCAATGCCTCGTCCAGTCTCCCGCCAACTCCCCTAGGGGAGTTGTGAGATGACCAGTCGGATCGATGCCAGATTAAATTACGTAGCACTGTTTGTCTTGCTCACCCACACTGCGCACTCACCCGCCGCCTGAGTTAGCTCTTCACTGAGTATGCACTCCTAATATTGTTATTGTATTGTCTTTAAATATTTAATTTTATGAATTTATGAATAAACAAAACACGTATATTCTACACACGTCCACTCGTTACCGAGATCCAAGTGGGAGGGCCCATTGGTAGAGATAGAGAGAGGGATAGGAGATTTTATGATCACATGCAACATGTTATCATTTTATTTTGTATACTTATACGTAGCTTGAAAGATACTACATAATGTATACTACATATGTCAGTCAGTGGCATTTACAGTCTATTAGGCCCGATCGTACCTAAGCCTTATAAAATTACATTGATGACGATCCGTGTCTGTCAAGTCCCTTAGGTATTGAATTAAAATTAAAACCATATACTCAGCTTTACGGTCCTTTGTGTGGAAAAATCAATCTTCTTAACGCAAAAAAAGATACGGCCGTTTATGCCGCAAAAAAGTATATTTCGACACTCCCAAGAGAATCAAAATTTCTACGATCTCTCCCGTTGAAGTTAAGTTATAAAATTTGGGTAATACCTTCTTATAGTACTTACAAGTATAGGATAAATTATATTTGTAATGAAATTATATAGCACTCGAGACTTCACGCAAAACAATTTTCTACTTACATACCAGATTACTGATATATTGGATGATACTAAGTGGGTAGTTAACTGAATGGTTGTGAAATAAAACTTCTGCTAATATTTTTTCATTATAATTGTATATTATACATTTACTAGTACTTAAATGATAGTAATTTGTTCTTGAACCATCTACGTGCCGGATTGTATCAAATCCTTTCCTTAATTTGCAACTTACACTACAATATTTTGCAAGCACATAATAATGGACACTATGCAGACTACTCTTGTGGAAATGAGTGCAAATTTTAACAAACGGATGGAGAATTCCATGCGTAATTGCAAGGGACATCAAGTTTATCACCAAGCTTGACTGGTTTGTCTTTATAATTTGCCTCATACAGAGCCTTTGTGTCACAGTCACTCACACTATTACAGCTACAGATGGATGCAGTAGCCCTAACTATTGATAGAATTGAAACTCAGAGACGGCGAAAAATCCTGCTTATACTTGGGGTCGAGGAGGCTAATATGAGGTGCCTGCAACCGCCGTCACTGACATCGTCAAGCAGCGCTTGGGTATTTCAGGGTTTTGCTCCAGTAACATCAGCCGCTGTCAAAAGTTAGGGAGAGCCACTTCTTCTAATAAATTCAGGCCTATTCTTGTAAAACTTCAGGATGTGGAGGTCAGAGATAAGCTATGGTTCGCCAAGGCTAAATTGAAGGGTTCCGGTGTCACCGTTTCAGAATTTCTAACCAAGTGCAGGCACGACGTGTTCTTGGCCGCTCGTGAAAGGTTTGGGGCTGCTCGGTGATGGACCAGAGAAGGTAATATTTTCGTCGTAGGTCCCGACGACAGACGACATCGAGTCTTTTCTCTCGCTGACCTCGACGAAATCAGCGCTAGTGTGCCTAAGCCCACAGTCACAACACAGATTACAGCTTCTAAAAGGGGACCTAAGTCGAAGCGTGCAGCCACGGTTAGAAAGTAAAGTTGATGATTATTCAGTTACGACACAGTTCAGGTACAACTTTTTCACTGTATGTTTACAACTTCATTAGCATTGTAGTTACGTAGGTACGTAGACCGAGAACTTTGCGTAGATACCTTCACAATTTGATTTGTTTTAAAAAGTAAAAGTAGGTAGATAAATAATTAGTATAAATTGACATTTGACAATTAGACTGACACTTTATATGTCAACTTGCTAGACTAGAGTCTGCGCGACAAAAGTAGGGCTGTGGCTAAAAATGGTACTAAAATTATTTTAGTATTTCATTGACATATGTCATGCCTTTATCGCCGAAGGGGTAGGCGGAGGCATACTGTACACCTAAATTTCACCATATGCAATTTGCCCTTTAGTTTTTTTTTACCTTAAGTACTTCAGTTTATTAATAATAACAGGGTATTGTTATTGTTGTCATTACTTTGTATATTATGCTATAGTATCGAAACATTTCATAATTCTTTGAATATGCTGACTTTATTGTATAATAACATGTTATTGCTTTAAATATGTGCAAGTGACAACCTATGACCTTTGTTTTTCTGAATCCGTGCAGACTTTATTCTATATTCTCCTTGCTTGTTCCTTCTGTTTTTACCTACTATATTTTTACATAACCTACAAAATTATATTTTTCGTATACCTATATATATATATATTTCTTTTTCTCTGGCCTTGGCAAGCTGTATTCACTAAAAAGAATTTTATATAATCGATTTTTTTTAAGTAAATTATGAGGTATGAATCTATATTATTTAATGTCTTTTTTTTTCTAATATTGTTGAAAAAAGGCTTTAACTTTATGAAAACAGCATATAGCCCCATTTATAAATAGGTAGATATTTGTATTTTTGTTCATGTGCCTCGTGTAGTGGTATGTAAAGCATGTAGAATTCAGTGAGAATCCTTAGTTAAATCTGTTGGGTCTGACAAACGTTTTTTACTTGCCAATGCCAATGCCAAATAAATCTACAAAAAATACGAGAAAAACGGCGCTTTTCTTTTTTATATTTCAAAAAATGGCTTAAATATTTACGATCAAAGGGCGTTTAACACGGGTGACCGCATACGTCACAACACGGCTCATTCAACAGCCGCGCTCTCGCTCGCACCCGTACGTCGCGCCGCGCCTTGTCGCAGTCTGTGCTACGTTGTGACGTCATAATGAGCGCGCCAATCTCGGAAATTCAAAAATGGGTTATAACTTCTCGTCGTTATAACACTTCGGAAATATTGCATGTATTGAAGTGAAATAAAAAGTTACGTAATGTACATGAACTACGCTCCAATTTATTTTGTATTTCATAGTAATATTTTGACCCCTTTGTGTTCTAATTTTAATACTATACACATTAATGTTCAAAGCATTCCGGCACACTTCCCAGATATGCTGGCATCATTTGACTTTCCTCATATTCATGCTATAATTGTCTCTGAGACTTGGCTTAATCCATGCTTATCTTTCTCCGCTTACGCCCTACCAGGATTTAACCTTGTTAGAAACGACCGCTTATCGTCGTACGAAGGTGTGGCAATCTATTTACGTTCTCACATTCCATATGATGTTATAAGTTTATCACCTCAGCCACCACCAGCTTATGCTGGTGAGCATCTTTTTCTAGAGATCGAATTATCTCATTCCAAAGTTTTACTTGGTGTTTTCTATGGTCCCTCTTCTGATATAAATTACTTTTCTTCGTTTGAACTTCTTTTAGATACTTTTATCCCATCGTACGATCATATCATAATTATGGGCGATTTCAACACCTGCCTCATTAAAAACGACACGCGATCCTCAACCTTCCAATCTATTATCACATCTTATAATCTCCCCATACTTCTATCTGATACTACTCATCACTTTCCAAATTGCAAACCTTCCTTTTTAGATCTTGCCGTTGTTTCTTCGCCTAATCTTGTAGCTAAACATGGCCAGTGTACTGCTGATCAGTTTTCCTTTCATGATTTGATATTCCTTTCCTACCAGCTACGTCCACCTAAACCTAAGGCTAAAGTAATTTTACATCGCAATTTTGGAGGTATGGATATTGACGCTTTGGGTGGCGATGCTGCTGACATAGATTGGGGTTTGCTTTTTGATGCTCAATGCATTGATGAGAAAATACAGCTGTTGACATCTTCTCTTCCTTCCTTGGTTCAAATAACTGAACTGAGGAACAGTATGGAAAACGGTAAACTGACGCTACTGACACTGTTGGACTTCAGTAATGCGTTCAACACCGTTGATTTTGAAATACTACTTGGCATTATGAGATCTCTTAACATATCTCCAACAGTAATTGACTGGTTTCGTAGTTACCTGTTTGGTCGTCGGCAGCTTATTAGTATCGAAGATACCATTTCCTCTTGGTGTACAACTTCTGCTGACGTACCACAGGGTGGCGTTTAATCTCCTTTACTCTTCGCAGTTTTTATAAACTCTATCACTATAGAACTAACTTCTTACTACCACCTTTATGCAGATGATCTGCAGATTTACACTCATGCGCCTTTGTATAAATTGGTGCAGGCTGTCAATGCCATCAATGAAGACCTTGTCTCTTTTTGCAAGTGGAGTAATTCTTATGGCTTAAAGGTAAACCCTAACAAGACACAGGTAATTGTTATTGGCAGTTCTAGAATGATGCCTAAAGTCGATTGGACGCTTCTCCCTTCGGTTTCTTGTAGCGGTACTATTGTACCTTACAGTCAAGAAGTTAAAAGTTTGGGCATATTGTTTGAGAATTAAGTCGTAAAATGTATGCTGCCACAGGTTCCCTGCATAAGCTGCGAAATTTTCTGCCTGTTGCCACAAAGACTGCGCTTGTGCAATCCCTCCTGTTTCCTATCCTTGACTATGCTGATGCCAGTTACCTCAACCTCACTGAAGACCATCTTAACAAACTTGAGAGACTTCAAAATCTCTGTATAAGGTTCATATTTGGATTGCGCAAGTATGACCATGTATCCGTATATAGAACACAGCTTAAGTGGTTACCTATCCGTCTTCGCCGGAATGCTCGTATATTGTCCTTGTTGTATAATGTTCTTTTTAACCCCCACACTCCGTCATATCTCAAAAACCGCTTTGAGTTTATGAATGACGCTCACTCCAGGACACTGAGATCATCATCATCGATCATCATTTTTAGACAAATCTTTCTCGGTTCAGGCGGTGAGGTTGTGGAATGACCTGTAGTGACCTGTAGTAGAAAGTGACAATTAGGAGAGCACAATCTCTGCCTGTTTTCAAAAAATCATTGAAGGAATATTACTTACGTGAAACCTAATGTAATCATCATTGATTAAAGTCTTTAGAACTGTATTGTGTGTATGGATGTATATTTTTATGTATGATTTATTGTGTGATTATATATTGGTATAGTTTGTAAATATGTATGATTATATGTAGGTATGGTAAATATGAAATGTAAAGTATTTAATTGTTTTTTATGTTATTATATTTTTTTTTGCCCATTTTTCCTGATTGCATAACTACATAGTTAGTAATGAGAATCGTAATCAGTATGCGTACACCACACTTCCCTTAATAAATTTCCTTTTTTTTTCTCCATCCCATGGGTGCCTGGAAGAGATTGCCGTAGCGCGATAAGGCCACCAATTGTACCTACAACTTACATATGTAATGTATTTTTTTTTATTGTAAGTTTGGTGTACAATCTTTATTGTACACCAAACTTACAATAAAAAAAAATACATTACATATGTAAGTTGTAGGTACAATTGGTGGCCTTATCGCGCTACGGCAATCTCTTCCAGGCACCCATGGGATGGAGAATAATAAGATATATTATTATTATTACCTGATTTCCTTAGAAAACCTGACCAAACAAAACTGACATAGTGAGTGCAGTGTGTCGCCGGACTTATCTTGCATTATTATAATAATGAAGGGTAGACACACTAAAGTATGTGCATACTTTCTGGCCTCACCACCAGCCAGTCCATACGTCGGTGAATATAAGTAGAAAATTGTTTCGCGTGAAGTCCCGAGTGGCATATAAAACATGAGTATAAAAAAGTTTAAAAATAACATTGTAATGAAATTATATATTACTAGCTGCCCCAACCGGCTTTGCCCGTGACATACTTCGAACCCTTCGCACCCATTTAATCCCGTCGTTTATTAATTTCACAATAATGTATGAATATTTTGCAAATTACTTGATTACTTTTCCGCTCTCAAGTACCTAACGCCCACACGGCCCGGTCGAATTATGGTTACACGAAATAAATTTCCTTTACGCATTTTTTGATATTGCCGTATCTCCTAAGATATCCATTTAATTTGCAAGGTGGAAAGATGTAATTTGCAAGAAATGCTGAAGCCAACTAACATATTAAAAATGATAAGGATTAATAATGTCTTTGAGTAAATATTCTTAAAATTACCGCTTTATAATTGCTGTTTTTTTTTAAGTATTAAAATGATATAATTGATAAATATCAAATGATAATTATTAATCCTTAAGAGATAGACATATACCGTCGCGGACTTTTTTGTAGACCTATATTAGATACACAGTTCCATAATATATTATTGTGTTATATCTCATAGGGGGTATAAATATCCAGAGGTTCGCAATATTCTAAAGATACTCTTCTCATGCAAGCAGAGCACGAAGTCGTGAAGGTTGGCCGATGTAGCCTCAGCCAGCCATAATACGAATTCCACATGCTCTCTTCTCGTGTAATATATGTGATGGCAATACTATAATATAGTCTGAGGCACCAGCGATTGGTATTCGATCAATTCAGAAGAGCGATTAAGGCATCGAATTTGCGGCTTTATCGAATTCAAGCAAAAATGTAAATACTTTCTTTTACATGATTTTTTCCTAATTTTGGCTTTTGTACCTGGCATTTTCTGATATCATATGAAAATACGACCCTGATTGCATTCACTTTTTACATTTGCACATGCAGATAAAAAAGATTTATAACAGATTATTAACGTTATTTGCGTATAAAGTACATCTGGAACCGACCAATAACAATCACTAATAATTATATCAATATTATTGTAATTACAAACTATTTTTTTGGTAATAAATGATAAAAAATATACCGTATATATCATAAGTAATAGGTACTATGGAGTACCTATTACTGATGCTTCAAGGCTATCCGTCTAGGGACACCTAAATTGGCTTCAGCAGCCATAACTGTTACTTAAGATCAGAGTGTTTGATCTTCGCTATTGCCGTACACAAATGAAACAGTAAGAGCGGTAAGAAATAAAATATTAAACAAAAAACTAGTTCAAGACGATAAAATTGGTTGGTGATATCACTGCTAATATTAAAGCTACTAATTGTAGTACTACAAGCAATTTATATACACTTTTTAGCGAAACTATTTATAATATTGTTACGAGTACGTAACGCGATTGAGCACAAAGAGGGCGCGCTTCCCTTATGCGTTTGTCGAGTGTGTTCATTAGCGTCACCCTGTCTCAGAAAACACCATCAAAACAAAGGTATCGTGTGTCGACAAGCCCCCACGCTGTACAATAGCTTTCTGAAATTTCATTAATTTTGCTAATCTATCGCAGCTAACCTTAAGGCTTATCTGGTAATTGAGCTCGGGCCAGTAATGAATTGCTATACATTAGGTAGCTACAGACTTAACTAATGGTCAATGAGAGTGATTGAAACCTATAATTTGGATGCTGACTACCGAGAGATGCAGAAACTTAACGTGTAGAAAGAGATCGAATCGCGGGCTCCAAAGCAAAGGCTTCAGATGGCACCAAAAATAGTGTAAACGTCAGCAGACGTATTACTTACAAATATGTATATATAGTCACACCTATATCTCGGAAGGGTAGTAAGAATTATACCATATGGCCACAGTAGAAGTCGTGTCAGGACGGCAGTTGTCCTATCACTGTAATCAAATTCGACACAAATACTAGATATCCAATTGTGCGATACGATAGATATGTGCATGTGCATGGAGCAAGCTTAAATATCTTAATTTCTACATAAAACATTTCGCAAAACTCGGCCCTGGTTCGGGAGTGAGTGCGCCGAGGCTGTTCAACAAAAGCAGACGGCGTATCGCGCCTGGATCAGGGCTCGGGCGGTGCGCGATCCGAAAGTAGGCCGCCTCAAGGCAGCGTACAACAGGTCCACTAGGGCTTGCAAGGGGGCCTTCAGGAGAGCGGATGCCCAGCGCGTCGCGCGGCTGGGCCGGGAGCTTACGTCACATCCAACGGGCAGCCGTGGATACTGGCAACTGGCCAAAGCCGTGCAGGCCAACTTCTGCCAAACCTCGTTGCCCCCGCTGCGTTACCCTAATGGGTCACTGGCTCACAAAGCTCAAGAGAAAGCCGACTTGCTTGCAAATCTCTTTGCGGCTAATTCCCGGGTCGACGACTGTGGCCTGCAGCCACCCACCATTACTAATTGTGGCTACACAATGCCTGATATTGTGATCAGACAATATGACGTACGGGCAGTGCTACGGTCACTCGACACGCGGAAAGCGAGTGGCACTGATGGTATTCCGGCGGTGGTACTTCAAAAATGTGCAGCCGAGTTGTCTCCAGCGCTAACGCGTCTGTACCGTCTATCGTATTCTTCAGGGGACGTGCCGGAGGCTTGGAAGGAAGCGAACGTACAACCGATTCCCAAAAAAGGGGATCGTTCAGATCCAGCCAACTATCGCCCCATAGCCATCACCTCAGTTATCTGTAAAGTGTTCGAGCTCATTGTCAACAAGCAGCTAATGCGATACCTAGAGGATCACTCGTTGATCAATGATCGGCAATATGGCTTTAGGCCCAAACGGTCAACGGGTGATCTTCTAGCGTACGTAACACATGTTTGGGGTGAGGCTATGGAAAGGCACGGTGAATCCTTGGCTATAAGTCTGGACATTGCCAAAGCCTTCGATAGAGTTTGGCATACGTCGCTTCTTTCCAAGCTACTATGGTCATGGTATATACAACTAATATGGTCTACCGCCTCAATTGTGCTGCTGGATGGCCAGCTTCTTACAAGGGCGTCGTATGCGGGTCCTCTGTGATGGCCAGGCTTCTTGCTTTTTGCGGGTTAATGCCGGGGTACCACAGGGGTCTGTATTGTCGCCAACTCTCTTTCTTCTGCATATCAATGACATGCTGTCCCTCGGGAACATTCATTGCTATGCAGATGATAGCACGTTGCACGGGAGTTATTCTGCCCGTCCAGCAGGGGGAAGGGCCGACATTGAGGAAAAAAGACGGCAACTTGTGACTGATGTCGACCTGGTTCTGAATCGCATTTCCGGATGGGGCTCTGAAAACCTGGTGGATTTCAATGCCCGAAAAACACAGGCGTGTGCGTTCACAGCTAAAAAATCCCCTTTCCTACCTCTACCATCTCTTCAGAACACTACAATACCAATGAAGGACAATCTAGACATCCTCGGCATAGACGTTCGTCGTGAGCTCAGTAACAAATCTTATTTAGAGAGCTGTATTGGGCTAGCCTCGCGGAAGTTAGGAGTCCTGAATTAGGTGAGACGTTTACACGCCGCAGCAGAGATGTATGTTGTACAAAACACAGATTCGTCCCTGCGTCGAATACTGTTCTCACCTTTGGGATGATTCCGCGAGGTATTTGCTGGACGCGCTCGACGCTATGCAGAGACGTGCTATTCGCATTATAGATTGTCCTGAGGTAACAGTACAGTGGAAAGAATTTTCGCCAGAACGGAACGATTTAAAAGATCGTTTCTCTGTCGAACTATAGTTACCTGTAACGCTCTGCCAGCGCACGTGTTTCCTTCCTCTTACAATCCCGGGTTCTTCAAGCGGAGCGTGAAGAGGCACATCATTGGGCCGCCAACTTGAGGGACGCTGTCAGTAGTCATGTAGACTAAGAGAGAGCCCCTCAATTCGCTAGATGTCGTCATGGCTTTCCATCAGGCGGACGGCGTCATTTTGGCGAGCTAGATATATATAAAAAAAAAAATATTTATATAAGTTCCTATACAAAATTATAGCTGACCCTGACTTCATCCGTGACATACTTTCTTAATAAACGAATTTAATATTACAAAACGAAATTTTAAAATCAGACCAATAGTTCCTGAATTTAGGGCCTGCAAACCTGACCTGTGCTGAAACTCAGCAACCTTGTTATTATAGGTGCGTTACTTTGTTATGTAATTTAACCTCTTTTTTAAACATTTTTAACATTCTAAAGGACAGTAAACAGTTGTGTAACATACCACTATGCATTTTTATGATAAAAATGAGAACTATTTTTTATGCGAACCAGGAAGTAAGGTAGTCCGAAATAGCGAGATAAAAGCTCCGGATGACAACTGGTATATATATAACATTCTGCTATCATAGCGACTACACGGTTCCCAAACGGTTGAAGTGTGTTTATAAATACAAGACGGAGTTCTAAATATGTCCACTATGTTGAATGAATGGGTCTGCGAGCGGAGCGTGGCATGATTGGCGCATTCTGAGTAAAAATATTGTTTTCGTTTTTGTTTAACGGTCGCACTATGATTTCATTGTATTCGTGAGTCTATTGTCGGGCATATAATTTTATTCTTATGGAAATTCTCATGGATACTATGCCGAACTCCTACTGACTATAACCAAACGTTGCCCTTTCATCTGCTATGGCCTGGAGTCCTAGGTAATCCCTCGGAAGAATAACCCCAGAGCTCCTGACCATAGCATTACATTTAAATCATTTTACAAATTACCATTGCTGTAAGGGATCAGTTTTTGACAGCAAGACAGAACTTGTGTGGTTTTGAAACATCGAAAATATTAAAAACATATTATTAAAAATAAGCAAGTGTGTTGTAAGACTCTGAGTAATAAGTCGGAGCTACGGTTTTTGTTGTTATCTTACTAATTTTTTGCGCGTCCTCGAATTTGGCTGACTGGCGCGCATGACATCTTATTGGATATAACTCAATTTGGCTGACTGGCGCGCAGGATATCTTATTGGATATAACTCAATTTGGCTTACTGGCGCGCAGGATATCTTATTGGATATAACTCAATTTGGCTGACTGGCGCGCAGGATATCTTATTGGATATAACTCAATTTGGCTGACTGGCGAGCAGGATATTTTATTGGATATAACTCAATTTGGCTGGCTGGCGCGCAAGATATCTTATTGGATATAACTCGTAACTCAATTTTATTTCTATATTATTTTTCCGTATCTACACAGCTGTAACTCTCCACCTATTAATATAATATGTGACACCAAATAGTGCAAGAGAAAATGGGAGCGTATATTCCTTGGGACAAAAGGCTATATATATGTAAATTGAGATTGAATATTTTCACTTTAGACAAATTGTGTAAGCTTTACCTATCATTTCCTTTTTTTTTTTATTTCAAAGTGTGGTGAAATTTCCCGTATCCGTTTTCCGCAGGTTATAGTAAGCTATACTCATTACTTAATAATTTAATAAGTTTTTCACGAAAATACAGACGCGGAATAATGTTCAAGTTCCCACATGTGAGAAATTAATAAGTTATATAGTATATACTAAGTATTAATTATTGCAGTACATGTCAGCTCGTACTTCTTAAATGAGTATTTCAGAGCGTGCAGTAATGATCGAAGCAAGTACAGCGGCTTACTCCACTAGTTGGCCTTTTAGTCGACCAGTCATCCAATCCCATAGTTCGTCCATCTCTCTTATATAATTTATTACGAATTTATGAATAAGATGCTTTTCATGCATGCCCCCTCCCGCCTTTATAACAAGTTACCAAGAGATTTATTAGAAATAAATGAATTTAATAGGTTTAAAGCTAGAGTCAAACTCATACTATTGAATAAATGTTTTTACTCAGTTGATGAATATTAAAATGGTAGTATGTGGTATGTGGTTTCGTAACATGGACATTATTATAATAATTCATAATATTGACATTTGATTGACATGCCGTAATTCCAATTTAATTATATTATGAATACGAATGAATTGACATTTATAACTAAATTTGTATGGATCATTTAAATTTTACATCATAATGTAGGTATTATAAGTTACTATGCCTTATTGTAATGTAATAATTTTGCAGGCCAGATAGGCAGAAATATAGTGAAACTAAAATTCAACACAAACACCTATGTACCTCTGATATACCTGTATTTCGCAATAATAAATGAAATGAATACGTCGTCCATTGATGAACGAATGACATGTCAGGTTCACTTTACTTGTGCACTGTCCGCTAGCTCAAACCTTTCAATTCAATGAAAAGAATCTTAAACAACTAATTATGCATTTATGCTATCAACATACATTAAAAACTATTTTATTGAAATGTTTGCTTGACTAAGTGGAGGTATAAAGTTGAGTGGAATGGTATAAACAATTCACCAATTACGCCTTTATCCCCGAAGGGGTGGCAGTGTCATATTATACGCGTACATTTCACATTTCATTTTCATTGCGATGTTGAAATATACAGACGCAAATACGGCATGTCATGGTTCATATTTATTATGTTTATACATAGTTGTCATAAAGACTTTTAGGGTCAATTATTATCTACTATTATACATATTCATATAAAATCAATATTAAAAGCAAGATATGTAATATGTGTAACTCCCTCTGTTTGTTTGAAGAATAATAGCTACTTGATTAAGCACCGAGTAGCTATTATTTTTGACAATTTGAACAATACAAAAATCGACTTTGTTGTGCAAGTGTTTGTGATGATTATGAAAACCAGCCACCAATTAGTAGTCACGGCTAAATGTTGATAAGCTTCGTATTATATTAACCTACTCTTAGGGCCGTATTTTAGAACGTTACTCAATACTTAAGAAACGCTTGAGACTAGTTTTTGCCTTAAAATACTACTCTCAAGTGTTTCTTGAGTATTGAGTAACGTTCTAAAATACGGCCCTTAGTACTTTAGCTATCTAATTGACTTCGGTGCTCTTTTCTTTACACGTGGAAAGGCAATATACGTAGCTCACGAAATATAATACTTCGTATTCCATGAAAAAGTTCCCGCCAGTAACATTTGCAACTTGATAGATTGTTGCGCTAAAGGTTAAGACTTGGAACGCAAATTGATCAAAGGCCGAAGAGCCAAGCTTAAAGGTTTACTGGATAAAGAGGCTTAAGGATTTAGCTTGCGATTTGGACAAACAACATTGTTTTCCTTGTAGGTACATAGCTCAAGCGCCTGTTGATTACTAAGGAAGCATTAACATACTTGTATTCGGCTTTTATCGTTATTTTATTTTAATATTAGTTACAAAATTGATTGAATATATTAACCATTAAGTCCTATAATGTGCAGAGAAAATACAGTAATGGTCGTCATGAATAGTATCTGTCTCATTTTGTTTTATCGTGTGGAAATTTCCATAGTTGTCAGGCCGGATTCGATTCAACTAAAACCACACGATTCCTACACCTATATGTCTCTCGCCATGTGCCACGGGTAACTCCTTGGAAGAATGTCCCAGGGATCCTGACAGACTTGGCAATCACTGCAGCCTCGTCTAATAGTTCGGGTGTTATCCCGCTTTTTTGGGAGTAGATATTGGGAGTTGAGTTGAGATGGTATCTGTCTGACATTAACAGTCTGGAGTGTCAAAACCCTCTCTTACGTCTTATATTAGACGCCTACCACCTCATAGGAACCGTGGCACAATTTCACTAAGTAACCAAACAACATTAACTTTTTTTTTTAGTATTGGTATACTATGTCTCCTATTTCAATTGCAAACAAAACACGATATTCGGTGTTGTACTTAATCGGATAAATAAATATTGTGGGACACTTTTTACACAGCGCCATCTAGCCCAATGTAAGCTATAAGCTAGTACTATGAGATCTAGACAACTGATATACATACTTATATTTCTAAATATTTATATATAACTAAAATAAAATAAATAAATATCCATCACGCCTTATCCCCGAAGGGGTGGCAGAGGCATACTATATGCCCACTTTTCACCGTGTGGATTCCTGTCCCACGTAATAGGTGGTGAGCCCATTGCCGTGTTGAAATAGACAGACGCAGGTTGTGGCTACCTGCTGTTTTAAATTTTCAAGCCGCACATAAGGCCTTCCACCAGACTTAACGATTGCCATTTTACTGGCAACCGGGACCAACGGCTTGACGTGCCTTCCGAAGCACGGAAACGCTCGCAAATGTAAATGCCACAAAGTGGTCACCCATCCGAGGACCAGCCATAGTGAAAGTTGCGTAACTCAGTGATCGTTTACAGAACACTGAGACCGCGGGGCCACGAGCGCTTCTATCTTATATTATAAGTTCTATATATAACTGATATACATATTATACATAAATATGTATGTATAATATGTATATCAGTTGTTCACACACAAGTATTTGTTCCGACCTGGGAATCGAACCGGGAACTTAACGCGACAGTCGCGTATACTAACTACCCAGTGGTTTTATACTAATTTAGCCACCGAGGCAATCAATAAGTAATAAGGTAAGTAATTTATACATTTAATAAAAAAATAAGTGTCTGATTGTAAGCAAATTAAAAGCTTTTCACTAAATAAAAAGTGGTATATACGATATTTAATAAAAAAGAAATAATTTTAAATTTCATATATCTAAAATTAAACACATTTTTTTTTCTCTGAAACGGTTGTGCCGATATTAAGGGGAATTTCTCTGACACATAGCTTAAGCACACTTGTGATAAGGAGTAATTTAATCTTAGTTTAAAAACATCTAACGTTATTAAAATAAAAATATACCAAATGTCTTCATATGATATGAGAAGCACCCCACTTATATGTATATCATACTGTAATCGATACTATAGCGGATAAGTGTAAATCGTTTATCGTATGACACTTTACACCGCCCTAATAAGTTGACGATTAGGGTATTACAAATTAAAGACAACTCTGTTACTTATTAAGACTAATTAATGTGCCTGTCTGGTTATAATTAAGTTGGGTTTGACAGTACTATTACTGTTTAATTACGATTTACGAAATATTGGTTAAACCATATTGCTGAAATAATCCAAATGTCTCTTTAACCTTCTGTAAGGATTTGCTAACTACCGAAACAGAGACCGTTTTTAATGATATTGGGATAATAATTGTAGGTATGTACTAAGAAGAAGGGATGTACCCGATGTAATTAGGAAAAAAATAGGCAATTGGATAGTAACATTAAGAATAGGAGAGTTTGATTTCCTGATATCCATCTGATTCCATGCATCCTTCTCATTATGCTGAGAGAAATCAATTAGTTCAACTTAACTGTCTTCACGCTGTATCCCTGACGGGGTAGTCAGAGAGGACAAATCGCTAGAAGCCCCTAACACCTCAATACATTTCTGGACTATGTAACTCATTTAAAATTTAATTGTGGGACTTGTAACGAATCATAAATTAAAATATGGCTGTCATTGACGTCGCTCCTTTCAAATAACTGTCAGCGTACGTCGACGGCTTTCGCTCTGATTGTTGCAAAGAGGACAGAATGTATTTTATGCTAGTAGGTACATATTAATATCTTTTATTCTGGAGCCATTAGATGAATTAACTGGGTAATGATAATTGGTCTGTGCATTCGATATATGAATAAAATTAATTGATTTATGTATATTTTGACGCTTATGTGAGATCCGTTTATTTATTTATTTATATTTTTGGTCCATTAACAGGACAAAACCGCAAACTTACAAAATAATAACAATAGTTTTAAATAAAACATACAGACACTGCGTGTATTGAAAATCTTTTTAAAAGCAATATCTAGGTTACAGAAAAATATAATCATAAAAAACGAAATCAGTGATCGAAACCAAAACGTTTAATTTTATTGACCGATGTGTAGAAAATGTCAAGCTCATGACAATAAGTACGGAACAAAGGATTCGCAGGTGCGTTTTGACCGAAGTTTGTACGAGATGTCGGTATGACGAATGTCTTGTGATTGCACAGACGACTGCCACTTCTAGACAGAGATACACCAATTTGCTCCAAAATATCTGAGCTATCAATTTTCCCATTGATGATTTTAAAGAGGTATAGCCAATCGATGTGTATACGTCTCAGACAGAGTGAAGAGGATTTATAATATTGAAGCCTAGAATCGGAGGCCTATAAAATTTGGCAGGATGATAGTAGAATATTTTCTGTATACCCTCAAGCCGGTTGACGTGGACAACATAGAATGGATTCCACACGGGACTACAATACTCCAGTACGCTACGCACATATCAGTTGAATAGCATGATGGTAAATCTCAGGCCGTGTGAAAATTTTTATTTTACCTCAATACAAACCCGGCAAACTTACTCCTCTTTCGGGTAACACATTCATAATGATCGCTAAAGTCCAGCCTCTGGTCCAAAACAAGTCCCAAGTCACTAATGTTGATTACTTCATTGACTTTGGTGCCATTTATCGTGTATGCTATATCAAATGGATATATCTTGCGTAAAAAATTTATGCACTAACATTTAAGGGTAACATTTAATGTCATAATTTTTTTCTGGCACCACGCGTTTATTTCTACATGATGCTTTTGTAGAATTAAGACATCTTCTCTCGATCTAATAACTTTGTAGATATTTAGATGATCAGCATATAATCTGTAACTGGAAGTTATCACAGAACACAGGTCATATCTGTTACTAGGAAAAAGAGGGGCCCCAGATGGGGATTTCGGAGTACGCCCAAAGGTATAACTTGCCAATTGGATTTGTAATTTCTGACACCAACAAGCTGATAACGATTACGAACCTTCGTAATCGTTATCAGCTTGTGTTCAAAAATTGAGACATACTGGTTTATTTGGTTCCTTATTTTTATGGTAACTCGTAGGTACGAGTTACCATAAAAATGTCTCAATTTTTGAACCAGTACATCATGATTGAACATCGAAGGCCTTTGAGAAATAAAAAACTAACTAACTATCTTCACGCTGTATCCCTGACGGGGTAGTCAGAGAGGACAGATCGCCAGGCTTCGCGATCCATGCATACTTCTTTCGCTTATTCGAGATTCATCAATCGCTTCATACACGCACGTCTGGGTATCCGAGTACTTTTGACCTTTCCGTTTTTGAGCAATCGACTCACGTGGTCTTCATATGTAAGTCTCGGCCTTCTCTGACTCCTTCTACCCTCTACTTTTGAACAATATATATTCTTCGTCAATCGTTCCTCACTCATTCGTTGGACGTGTCCAAAACAACGGAGCACGCCCTTTTCCAGCTTAACGCTGACACTTTCATTCAAACCTGCCATATTGCGTATCACTTCGTTACGTATTCGGTCGGCCAAGGTAACGCCGCACAATTTTCGAAGTGATCGCATCTCCACAGCATTCAATTTATAAATAAATTAAATTTATAAATCTGTACCTATATGCACTTACCTAGCATGCACTTCATATTTGTGTTCAATGGCTATTATTATGTCAGTCGTGTAGCTAAATAGACTTCAAGTTGTGGACCTCCCCGGCAGAAAGCCATGCTGGTTCAGTTCGAGCAAGGTTTTAAGATGAAATAAATTACTCTTAAATAATTTGGTTCTTTAAAACCCATTTTTAATTTTTCTTCAAACTATATTTGTATTTTCTACTAAAGAAATCACGAAACATGACATAATATCATAATCATAAATTTTACACTTACCAATTTAATTACATTATTACGCACTTCCAATTTATTTTCAGTGTTATAACTTCCAAGACATTTGTTATATTTAATTTGAATTCCATGTAAAATATAAATGACAGACAGTTTTTCAAATTTTCTACACGTCAATGGGTTCACCGCATAGTACCGGAATGCACACGGTATGAATGAATGAATGAATGAAATATCTTTATTCATGTAGGTCGCAAAGTAACACTTATGAACGTCAAGATTATTGCTTCTACATTTACATTTACTGCCAGATTCGCAAAGCAATAGGTAGAGCCTGAGGAAGAACCTGGCAATAAAACTCATGGCCACTCTTTTTTAACCGCCAGTAATTACATTACTTTGATGATGACATTATGTTTGACCATTAATATAGTAATGAACTTATACCAAACAAAAACAATATCAATGTTATGTTAAAAATCATATCAAAATTAGAGCTATTCTAGTTGCCAGTTCTAAGGGCAGCCTACACTTTAAAAAGAATCTAGTAAGAAAGTCAATGGATGCTCTTTTAAAATGTAGTTGTGACTTACAGCATTAAAATGACACTTAAATTGTTCCTTTGGATTTATGTGAGAACAGTCGACTAAACTTAGTTTGCCTTAAATTTAAATAATATTATTTGTAATAATTGCTGTTACAGCTATGAGCTGACCAGTCCCAACAGACGGCACCCGTTCACGGGTATGACGTATATATCAGCCATCGCCCTACTCAACCGTATTATAGGGAATAAGGCGACCCGATACATACGCCACCACTGCCAGGACACTTAGGCGAGCATGACATACCCAAAAACTGCACAGCAACTATCATGTCAATTTCAAAATAATAATAAGTCTACTTGGTGCTCACATAATAACAAATTCAAATTACATATTTGTATATTAGTTATTACCGGAACTAAACGCAGCCAATTTTGAAGCCTTTAGTACTCGTACTCTGACGTTTCAAATTATTCACAATGTAGAAATGTAAAAATACAACATATACATATGCAGATTCAAGACAAGTACAAAATAACACAAGATTCATTCGAATCCTAAATAGCTCGAGCGAAGAGCAAGCAACTCATTTCCATTTATTTTTATCATTTAAATAATCATTAATTCTGTAATAAGCCCTTTTCAAGAGGTGCGTCTTAATTTCCGCCTTAAATTTATGTAACGGCAGGTTCATAATGTCTAAAGGTAAAATGAATAATATCCCACCACCCACGTATGACAGATAACAGAATTTGTCAGAGTTATTTTAAATTGTTATCAAAATGCCTCTTATTAAGAGCCTGGTCATCATGCAACAGACTCATACAAACCGCCTCTAACGGTACTAGCAGTGAACCGAGTATCACTATTTTTTTAAATTATCCCTTATAATATTAGCACTTCGACTTCGATAACGTTTGATTAACGGACTGATGGATTTTAGTCAAAGCTCAAGAAATATTTTATGGCCAACTGCCAAGGCCAACCACCAAAACTACGATATCACCCTGGCATGCCCTGTTAAACTACCATTGAAAGGCGAAAAGGTGAAGCTATAAAATTTACTGTAGTGTCAAGTATTTCCCTTTTTTACTGACGTTTAATATATCCTGGTATTGTTCAGACCCTATCGTCACTCTGCAACCCTGGTATACGGTTAGGCCTCGTAAGGGATAAAATGAATTTTCTCACTGTCCCTTACCGTTAATCATTACCGCCATTTTGCCAGCGAGACACAAGAAGATTAGTAAAAATGAGCACCTTGATACATAAAATAGATATTAGTTAGATATTCTACTTGCTCTAACCGCGTGGTGCAAAGCGCATGCTCGTAGCCTCGTCGTATCTACTCGACAAATACAAACGTACATTTTGAATTCTGCAAAGCTCCTCCAATAAATCAAATGGAAATGCCAAACGGGTCGGCCACTCGCTGGGTTACCCATTTGGCGTTTCTATTTGAGTTGGGATTATAATGTTACTGTCCTTGATCGGAATGGCGGTATTTGGTAAAAGTGTTAGTCTATATTGCCTAAAAGTATTTGATTAATGTATCGTCGTGCAGAAAGGGTCTAATGTAAAGTAAACATACCAATTTGAATTGACATTTAATAAAATTTCTAATTATAGAAGATGACTATTCTTGTTTATTTATTTTAACAAAGTGGAACTTGCAAGTTTGGCCCCCATTGCAGTAACGTGAACGGTGGGCGAATCGAAGTTATCTCGAGTACATACTTACCGACGGTGGTGATTCGGTATATCGAGCCTCTTAACACCGCCTGCGGCAAACGAAGATAGGATTTACCTCCACTGCTGTACACGAAAGTGTTACTTCCATTCGGCCCCTACCTATTTGCTTAACGCCGTGCGTCCTGAGTAAATACTCCGAGGTAATGCCCCAGGCTTGTCAGCAGAGTTGGTGCCATCGCGCCTCGCCTAATGGTTCGGTTGTTATCCCGCTTCATTGAGGTTTGGTTAGGGTGCCATCCTGCTTCTTGGGGCATGAGTTGTACGGAAAATTCTCGCGTCAAGCGCCGCCGTTTTTCATCTAGCATATTAAAGTTATTCAAATACTATACTTTACAAAAATATGACGTTTATATGCACCGTATTATGCCTCCACTGCTATTGACACGGATATCATTTGAGAGTAAATAAAGTTCCTAGAAGTACTATATAGTAGGGGCAAGGAAAGCGAATGTTTTCCTTGTGCCGCCCGAAGGCGCGTAGGGGGTTGCGTGGCGGGTGGCTCGGCGCGGGTGTGCAGCTAGGCGGCGTGGCGAGCGCGTGGCGCGCGCGGGGGCGCTGCAGCAGTGGGGCGAGGAGAGGGTGGGGTGGGGGGGGGGCACGCACGCGCGCCGGCCGCCAGTCCTCCGCCGCCGCGCCACGGCGACACACCGCCCGCCCATCGCTGCTGCGCCACGCGGCCCGCCGACACCATGACTCGCCGCACCCGGTGAGGCGCGCCGCTCGCGCCCCCTGCACGCTTACGTAAGGAACGCCGCGACTACGGCGCCGGTGGCCCGCGTACCTCAACCCTACATATCGTCGACTACATCGAACGTTCGTGCTTCATCTAAATCATTTTAATTGATGAAAGTCGTTCGCGACCCGCTATAGCGCTCCGGACGAGCGCTCTTAGCTCGGCTGTAAAGTTGCGCATCCACCGGGCGAGCGGGTCGGTCGGGCGTGCCGCAGCGGGCCGCGGCGATGCGGCCGCCGCTGTGAGGTCGGCCGGGCCGGGCGCGTGCGGCGCGTCGCTGCAGCATGGCTCGCCAGTAAGGTGGCGGCTCCGCGCCGGCCGGGGGGCGCCGCGGGCCAGCCGGCCACTGCGCCGCGTGCCCGCTGCACCGCTCCTGCTCCGAGCCGATGACACATTGACGTTGAACAGCCACCATTGCTCGCATAGAGTTGGTCGAGAAATGGGGGCTGACGCCTGTCCTCAGGCCGAGGCAGGAATGCCCCCGGGCCCCGGAGGAAGGTGGAGACCAAAGGTACGTATACATCGTCCCGTAGAATCGGTGTACCGATTTATTGCGATGAGGTTTCGTCTCCGGGAACGGAAGCGTCCAACGGTCGTAAAGCGGCCTGTGGTCAGGAGATGTCCTGTTTACGTCACAATAACGGTAGCGCTCTGTGTCGAGCGATGGCACACGTATAACGAAGACTCAAACTAGTACACGCATGTTGATTCGGATTGCGATGGACTACTTTGCTATGTGCTGGTGAGTGGTCACAGACACGCCAGCCATAGCTTCGCACTAACCAGTGAACGCTTTACTACTATTATCTAGTATCAGGTAAGCGTCGTCATGAAACTCTTGAACTATCCGTCACAACGGTTTCCATGGACCTCAGTTCATTCTCATTTTGGATCTCAAACTCCGAAGAATAACACTTTTCTGTATACACAATGCACAATACAATGTAATAGCTCAAAGTGACAGATCCTTTGCCGGTTTTCCTCTCTGCTCTCAAATAACTATAATATTTCAGTGGCATTTGTGTGGACGTGCAAATAGTGTATGAATGCGGCATCGCGCCAGTCGCCTGTACAAAGATATGACAACAGATTCATGATTTCTTGTCTACCTGTCTCTGGGTGCTGTAAAAATATCCATGATTGACGTCGTAAATATAACGCGGTGAATGCTGTTCCGCCTAGCGTACTTGCAAATTACATAAAGCGGCTTTTAGCCTAGATCACGAGATCTGAACCTGTAGTATTAATCGCGGATTTGCAACTCATAATTAGTTTGGTGTAGGCGCAACGCGACGGTACCGTCCCGTCGCATCGGCCGCAGCACTATGCTCACCACGCGGCTATGGTTCTGTTAAGGTAGCATAGCTGGGTGACCCGGTGTGTAAAGGTGCCCCAGTATGTAGCCGCGTGATGCGCATCGTACAATATCCAAGTTAAACCACGAATAACCACTAAGTTGAAATAATAGAACATAAAGCAGGTTTAGTAGACAAGACATTATTCAATCTAATTGATATAGATGTCTTTACCGTGTACAACACTACTTTATGGTAGACTTGTTTACTGTGGTTCCAATTAATCTTGCTGTTCGAATTTAGTTTATAACCGTCTTTTAAAATCAAGCAATTATAGTTTAAATAGATACGCGCTGCAGTTGATATTGAAACATGACGCATCTATTGTCATAAAACAATAAATTATTGGTTTGGCATGAGATGTACTTAGTGGCCCAATGCGTTTCCTTGCCTGCATTATTTCGGGTTTGCATTATACCGTGCGGATGGATTTCCTCTGATTCTCATAAAGCTCATAATGCAACTCAGAAGTGATAAAGCTGCCTGCCTCCGCTCGTTCTAACTATTATTATAGTATTCCAAGAATCCAGTAGATTATAACCTAAACCACACTATTTATAAGTTTTAGGCAAAGTGCCGTAAGCAATCATCTACAGGCACGCTTTTTTTTACTCCTTTCAACGAAATGGGATAAGACCAGAACCCCCTCAACGAAGCGGGTTAAAACCGAAACCTCCTGAGGCGAAGCCGCGGTGGCGTAAAGTTGCCGGCTGTCGGTAGCGCAAGGGTTGTCTTTCCGAGGGCTCGTAAGACACAGTCGACCATATGCAGAAAAAGGGAACAATGTGGCATAGCATGGAAATAAATAAATAAATATTTATTACCTTGGTACACTCCAGTAGTCAGTTATAATTATTTGACTCAACACCATAGTAAATGTATGGAAGCAGAAAAGTGTTTTGGAATCCCCTTTTAACTATAGAGCTTATTAAGTACTTTCGGTACTAGCATTTATTATTTATTTTGTGGGAAACCTTACCGGGATATTAATAAAAAGTCCGTATAGTAAACGATTAATTATTACTATGAAAGTTTCCACACATGTTTACACTTATTAAAAATAAAGTGAAGAAACAAAACACCCAATTTTTATTTTTATTTATTTTATGTATTTATAGTAAAAGAACCATAAAATGTAGTCTCTAAATCACAGTAATAACGTAAGACCAAGATTAATTTCGAAAGCGAATACAGTAACGTTTGTTAGTTTAGAACTGAGCCAAAACCGAGGAGAAGCGTGTGTTTGCCGTCAGAGTTAGTTTTTGACTAGTTTTGAAAGTAAAATTACAACTGCGCTCTGCGCTTGCATCGGTCGCCGTACCGTTATTATGGAGCACAATGGAGTGCATACGTCACAACTAAAGAATTTGCTAAACAAGACGTTTAAGCTGGGTTTGCTCGTGAATAAATATTTAATATTTTAATTACAAAATACAATAAGTATGAGTAACTAGTAATACTATATAAAGTGAAATAATTGGTCAGTACAATTTGTACAGTTTGAGAGTAATCCAGTGAATACCTACACTTTATGTTTCCATCCTTCATAACTACATATAGTTCAGACTAAACAAATAAACAAATCTCTCCTGCTACGACACCACTTCCTCTACGAGTGACTACGCCACGTAGTCGTTCGTAGACGGACTGGGTGACCACTCGCTTTTACTATAAATAAATAAATATCCATCACGCCTTATCCCCGAAGGGGTGGCAGAGGCATATTATATGCCCACTTTTCACCGTGTGGATTCCTGTCCCACGTAATAGGTGGTGAGCCCATTGCCGTGTTGAAATAGACAGACGCAGGTTGTGGCTACCTGCTGTTGAAATTTTTTAAGCCGCCTATAAGGCCTTCAACCAGGCTTAACGACTGCCATTTTACTGGCAACCGGGACCAACGGCTTAACGTGCCTTCCGAAGCACGGAAACGCTCGCAAATGTAAATGCCACAAAGTGGTCACCCATCCGACGACCAGCCATAGTGAAAGTTGCGTACCTCAGTGATCGTTTACCGAACACTGAGACCGCGGGGCCACGAGCGCTTCTACTATTGCCGAGATAACAAACACTAATAAGTATAAGAATATAAAACAGACTAATATTTTAAGCTTAAAATACTTATCATAATGGTAATAAGCTGTATATATTATTTATCGAGTCTATAAAACATTGACAGTTATATTAAAGTTACCAATACAAAGTATGGTGTTCTAATTATTTGCTGCTCTACCAATACATCGTGTGTTTTCTATCTACGAATAGGCTTTTAGATGAATCCCTCCAAGATCTACGGGGCTCAAATGAGCTCATCTGCTAGTACGCCAACGCAGGCGCCCTTAAGGGTTTAGGAAGTCAGATTATAGTCGCCCCTAACATTGCCGAAAGAAAAAAGCCAAAAAATAGCTGCTACTAGCAGTCAAATTAAAGTTGACTCCAGGATTTAAAGTCGACATTGAGATGGTCTAACATAGAGAACGCTCGCGTAGAAGAAACATGTTTACTGTATATTTGGAAACGGTTTGGAAGAGGTTGTACTTATCGGGAATGTATTGCCCGACTGGACTCAGGCAATGAATTTCATGCACCTACTATATGAAAAACTTTTATTTTTTTGGGATTAAGTCTATTGTTATTTACATTAGTGCAACTTTCATTCTAATCAAGCTATTATTTATATACAATGGTACTTCCACCTAACAAAATATATCTCATGGCGTTTACAATAAAACTGCAATGAATTGTTAACTATTTACGAACCCGACGCTCTGCAGCGAACTGCTTACGCCGCACTGTGACGTCACAGTCTATCTACGCCACAACATACATTAAGAAAGAAACTACTACTGCAAGTACAGTTTGGCGCTGATAGGGATTTCTGTACGTTTCTTGGTAAATTACTAGCATCATTTGCCACGGATGTATTATAACGTCGTCAAAGTGTGTAATATCTTAAATCGTGTTATATGGGGGAAGTACCTCCCCTAAAAGATAAATATGTATTTTATTTCTCGTCTACTCTATTGTAGGCTATGATAAATGATTTTTTCTATTACAGGGTGCGTTTCTGAAATATTAAGCTTCATTCTATAATAAGTTCACAAATGCAAATAGTAGTAAAATATACACGAAATAAAAATTATCACAGGTAGATTGAGAAAATTTACCTTTCGAAGCGCTAAGTTTCACAACTTCGTACAATTTAGTACAGTTTAATTCACGCGCAATTTACGAAACCGTAATTTGCGCGTGACCCGACACACAATTTAAATTCATTTTCACAGAAAGCCATCAAGTCCTTGCAGCAGTAGAAGTTTCCTAACAGAGGGTTCTAAATGAACCTACACCAGATTTCATATAAAACGAACTTGATTGATCCTTTATCTCAAACGGAGCAATGTGTCGGCACGTTCTAGAGATATTTGTAAGACTAAAATAAAAATGAATGCGGCGGCGGCGGCGGTACTCGACTTCGGGAATCCGGCTCGTGTGCCTCCATTCATCTGAGCGCCTCTGTTTGTTTCTTTTACAAACGTTCACGTTTGTATACATCGTCTTATTCTATGAATATTCGCTTTTATTTTTAAGCTTACGTTTTTCTCTCTTCACATTGCAGTTGCCTGACGCTGCTTAAACACGCTTTCTAGAGGAAAAAATGCACATATAAAACATAAGCGGTCAAGCAGTACGAGTAGTGCGTGCAAACAAAGTACATTTAAGTGTGTATGGACATTAACAAAGCTCTTCGTATTACTAGTATAATTTTAAAATTATTCGACACGTGCCTCAGCAAAGATTTCTGATGCGCTGTCATTAATACCTTAGCCGGATAGTGTTCTCCACACTCCCAAAATATATTGGATTCAAGCTGTAGTCACATGTAACCACGGGATCCTGTACTGGTACGTCTGTCGAATGAGGCATCACTGGTACACGCTGTCACGTTGGATTTTGGCATGCAATGATATAAGGCACGATGAGAGAAAAATGACTCGATACAACAAAATTCAAATAATAACCGAAATGTAACGCTTTTCCTCATAGGATCATCAAATTAATTCCCAACATTCAACATTTTTGACGCTATGCTACTGGATTATCTCGCAGTGAAGAGAATTTATTTTTCATTTATCCGCCGAGGGAATAATCCCCCAAGTTGTCGGGATCAATTGGTGTATCTCAGTAAATTGTTATAATACGGTTCGACATCTTGACAAGATTTACACGATTCGCTGAGTTAGCGATTCAATATTATCCGTTTCCGTGTGATAAGATTTTATACGAGTACATTTGTCTTACTGCGGTTTATGTATGCTGTCTATAATAATTATTCTTTGTGTGGTGCTGTACACATTCGGATAGCAGAAATACTACCATTGTTAAGCAAACTCTTAATAGGAGACTTTTATTCTTCTATAAAACAGTCAGTGTAGTATATAAGCTTTATAAATAACTTCAAAACTACATAGTAAAGAGAAAAAAATTCTGTCGGAAAAGTTAACATTACACAAACTAATATCTATACACTTGTGTTTACACTCTTATCTATATTATAAACAAGACGCCAAGCACATCAATCAAATGGCGCCACGTATTTCTTGCAACTAGTTTTGTTTGTAAAAACAATACCTAAAAATATTTGTATAATGAAGTAGAATATGCAAATGTAAATACGAAGTAGGTTGCATCAGTGAGTGCTGAATATACGACGAATTTTACATCGACGAGGAGTTTTATATGTATCTATTATCTTATTTAGGTTTTTATTTTATTATCTTAGTTAGGTAGGAATAAGAATACCTATATGTTTTGATCTATCACTAAAGGCCTTACTTAAAAGGGGTACGTCACGGTTGAAAGCTGTTTATGCTACGATGAGCTACGTATTTATTTTCTCAAGCGACCTACGCTACGACAACCTGCGGAATAAAGCTTTCGTCAACTTGCCTATATTTTATTTCCAAAATCACTACGATGTCTACTCCCATTCAAGTGCTGAAGGTAAGATAGAGCGATGCTATTCCTCCGAAACTGAGGATGTAACTTAAGGTTATATCAAGGTTCCGAATTGGAAAGGATTGGTCATTAATGGAAACGGCAAATACTTCACTAAACTTCAGTTTGCCAATTATATAGTTATGGTTGACCTGTAGGAGATTAACACAATGCTTGATGACATAGTTAGACATCCGAAAAAGCTGAGTTGAATATTAACGTAAATAAATAAATAAATATCGTGCCTATCGTGGGGTCCCCAATTGCAGGAGTTGAGTCGCAAAATGTTTGCTGCTGGGAGCTCCTTGCGTAGATTGAGAAATTTTCTCCCTGTAGCGACAAAGATTGCGCTTGTACAAACGTTACTGTTTCCCATCCTCGATTACGCAGACGTCAGCTATCTTGATCTCACTGAAGACCAACTAAATAAGCTTGAGAGGCTCCAGAATTTTTGTATAGGACTCATATTTCGATTACGCAAATATGATCACGTTTCTGAATTTCGGCGGAAGCGGCGAAAAGCGGTCAGGTTATGGAATGCACTACCGGTATCAATTAGACGCGCGCAAAGTTTGGCTTCTTTTAAAAGCAAGTCAATGACTATTATTTGCTAGGGATTGGATATGCTTAGTGTTTCCTTAGCTAATCATTATTCTGTATATATAAATATATATGTTATCTATGTATGTGTACATATGTAGTATATTGAAATATGTATTGGTATATATTTGCTATATATGATTATATAAATGTAATGTACTTGTGTAATATGGTTTTTTTTTAATTCTTATTTATATAAAAATGCACCATACTGCCCCATGTCAAAATCCTTATGCCGTAATGTTCATCCCATGGTTGCCTGTTGCCATTGTGCGAGAAGGCCGCCAATTGTATCACATTTAATTGTATCTATTTCTCTCTAATTGTATTCTTGATGTGTCAATAAAGTAATACTTACTTACTGAGTTAAATAAATATCGTTAGGACAACTCACACAACGCCATCTGATTCCAAACTAAGCAGAGCTTGTACTATGGTTACCAGATAACTGATAAGACGACAATCCTGTCGAATGTCTATGTAGTGCTTACGATCTGAAGTTTATAATCGAGATGTCGATCATCATTTTATGACTAGGTCAAACCATTCAGCTAGGTAGGCCCAATTTCCAGAAACAGGTTAAACTTGAATCCAATTTGCGTTTGGGAAGCTACGCAACATATTTAAGTTCAAAATACCGCAATTGTAATGAAGACAACTATGATCGGAGTGTTACAATCATGTTGGCAATCCGTTACGATCTCTCCGAAAAAGATTCCAGTCATCAATATACTAGAGCTTTAAGTTTACTTTCATATTAGTCGTCTAAAATCTTGCAATTACATATCACAGTGGCGGTGGTCTAATATCCAGATAATAAATAAAAAAATCATAGTCGTTACCAGATTGTTGACGTAGACGGAACATTTACGTATAAACTTTACCATACACAACAATGCCTGTTTTGTATCGGGTGACCCTCACGCCTCCTAATGCGTAGGCAGGGGTGATTATTGAATGAGCCGCAATCATTCAATAGCAGTGAATAATTAGAGACGTGGTTTTTAATATTGGCAGTTTGATAGTAAACATCGCACCGAAGCGTATGCCTCAGCAGGTGTGACCAACGATGTACCTAATGTTACTACTTTGTTACACCGGCAACACAATCATATTTACTTTAACATTTATAAGTTACATGTAATAAATGAGCGACGTAGGTACTACAATAAGGTTATTATGTAAAGTCGAGGGTAGATTTAGTGGAGTTCATGCAACTAGGGTGAATACTCGTGTGTTTAGGCGTTCTTTGCTATAGATTAAATATAGGTCAACAGAAGTCATAATTCAGTAATTCCTTGGTTTTTAGAAGTTGATATTGTTATAGATCCAGCCGCAGCTGGCAGGTATAGTCTTTTCTTTTTAGTCAGTCAAACTCAATAAAATACGAAAAAATATAGATAAATAAAATACCTATGTGTGTGTACCAGAGTACTCAAGTAAGAATTGCGACATATAATTTTTCTACTTTTTACAACTTCACGAAAATTGGGTAGATAAGGCTTACGCATATGTCAATAAAGAAGTTTCACTTACATCGATAAAGAAGTTTCAATTCAAAACAACATGGCGCGTAACCGAAAAACAAGATAATATTTTTTACAGCTACGAGTATAAATGTTCTCTCACACGTCGATAAAAAGTTTCACTTCGTAAAATAAAATAAATGAAAATCATGAGACACTTTTTTTACGTAGCGTCATCTAACCCAAATTAAGCTAATAATAAGCTTGTGCAAGCAAATGATGAAAGTGTGTTCATATATACTTCGAAATACTAACATTTTAAATATAAACCAAGCTCCCGTAGAACCGCAAACTAAGTGTTCTGTACACGATCAATGCTTTAATCAACTTTCGCTATGACTGATCCTCAGATGGTTAAATGGTTTGTGGAATTTCCCTGCTTCGAAAAGCATGTTAAGCCGTTGGTCCTGTATACCTGTAATATGACATTAGTCCAGTAAAGAGTCTTATGGGCGGCTTGAAATTGATATTCTGAAATAAAAAAAAAGGACGTGTGGCACTCGGAGACTGCCGCGGTAAAGCTATTGCATAGCATACCTTTGTTATTCTTTGATATTAATTCAAATTACACTAAAAAAAATAAAAAAAAAACACCCTCACTCTCACCCCCACCCTCACCCTCACCCCGCACTCTCACAGTCACCCTCATCCTCACCCTCACACTCACTACCATCACGTCTCGAGCCGTGCGAGCTTCGTACAATCGTACCATATAATATATGTACATACACGTTAAGCTAAAGCTCGGCCGTGCTCGGTGAACTTCGTGTGACCTCGTCTCGACCTTCGTCTTAGGTTTTTTTCCTTACGGAATTTCTTGAATAAAGC
This sequence comes from Thumatha senex, assembly GCA_948477245.1. NCBI lineage: Eukaryota > Metazoa > Arthropoda > Insecta > Lepidoptera > Erebidae > Thumatha > Thumatha senex. The sequence goes on from OX419725.1 coordinate 853,346, forward strand.
CCACTCAAAGCCCGCGATAAAAACTATGCAATAGCTTAATAAATTCGGTGCAATGTAGGCATATAGTATACCTACCCCTTTGTAGTTACATATATAGAAAACACGCAAACTCCGAAACAAAGGTTTGTGGACCATACTAATATTTGTTCCGACCCAGGCTTCGAACCCGAAATTAAGCTAAACAATCTACTCTAGTCTTGGTGCCTAAGACATAGTGTGACTTTCACATTTGCTAGAAATGTCTGCAGGTTTCAGCTCAAACAACTCACAACAATTCTGGAAACAGTCTTTCCAATTTTTATCCCTTTCAAAACCCTCCTTAGATTCCTTTAGTATCGGTTGCGAGATTTACATAACTCAGTTCTAATAAACACAAATGACCAGCATAGCTCACATTAACCGCGTATTATCACGTAAGCTTTGTATTTACTTGTATAACAATTATGCGTATCAAAATTCCTGTGTTAGATAACTCTTAATGCGGTCCGTAATCCATATATTTGGGTAGAAACCCCGTCCGATTAATTCATTGTATCCCTAGATACTATCCCTCGTTTTGAATTTCGATTGTTTGTACTCAGGGGCGTGTGAAATACCTTCATGAGAGGGTTTAGGGACTATAGACTGCGGTGAAGTCGGTTTTGTGATGTATCTCAAGAGCTGTGTGTTGATTACGTGCTTCATTGCCTATGTATTGTAAAGGTCTAAACTTCACAATTTAAAACACGCAGTCTGCTACCAGATGCTAGAAACAAGCATCACGTATACTAAAACTAAATTGTTAAGGTCTAACACTTACCGCTAGATTAAAGTCTTCTCAATCTGTCTTTATTGCCAGATGCCGTCCTTTACGCGCACTTATACCAGAATCCTTGGTTTTAACTCACTACTCAGAGTGGTCTTACAACAGACCAGAGCTCTTTCACTTGCACAGATCTTAAATTTAGATTAAATTAGTACAGAACCTTAGCAATGTCTGCAGGTTTCAGCTCAAACAACTCACAACAATTCTGGAAACAGTCTCACCAATTTTTATCCCTTTCAAAACCCTCCTTGGATTCCTTTAGTATCGGTTGCGAGATTTACATAACTCAGTTCTAATAAACACAAATGACCAGCATAGCTCACATTAACCGCGTATTATCACGTAAGCTTTGTATTTACTTGTATAACAATTATGCGTATCAAAATTCTTGTGTTAGATAACTCTTAATGCGGTTTGTAATCCATATATTTGGGTAGAAACCCCGTCCGATTAATTCATTGTATCCCTAGATACTATCCCTCGTTTTGAATTTCGATTGTTTGTACTCAGGGGCGTGTGAAATACCTTCATGAGAGGGTTTAGGGACTATAGACTGCGGTGAAGTCGGTTTTGTGATGTATCTCAAGAGCTGTGTGTTGATTACGTGCTTCATTGCCTATGTATTGTAAAGGTCTAAACTTCACAATTTAAAACACGCAGTCTGCTACCAGATGCTAGAAACAAGCATCACGTATACTAAAACTAAATTGTTAAGGTCTAACACTTACCGCTAGATTAAAGTCTTCTCAATCTGTCTTTATTGCCAGATGCCGTCCTTTACGCGCACTTATACCAGAATCCTTGGTTTTAACTCACTACTCAGAGTGGTCTTACAACAGACCAGAGCTCTTTCACTTGCACAGATCTTAAATTTAGATTAAATTAGTACAGAACCTTAGCTCTGTTTCAAAGAATATTTGTTCAATACAACACGAGCCGTCGCGATTTCGGAATCTTATTCCTTAAAAGGCTGAAATGTCGGCGATATTACTCTGGCGAGGATTTCATATCGTGTCCGTACGAGAAAATGCATTACCTCCCAGAAATTTTACTAACCCTTTTTAAGTTAACTTCAACTTTTAGTGCTTGTGGCATTTGTGGATAGGACTAGTCCGCCAATGTCATGTTTCGGACTGTTTCGGTTCGGATTAGGTTTCGGAAGGACAAACTGTCAAACTTATTGTACGGTATGTCAACTGAACAGCCAAAAGGAATATATTTTCCGACCAATTGTTTAAAAACTAAATGTTCTTACATAAGTGTATACATATACATAAGACTAAAAATATAGTACAAGTAGATACCTTAAAGTAACATACGCTACGTTTATTTTTTTTATCATCATTATTATAAATCTGTGAAATAAAATTACTTAACTAAGAAATATACAAAATTACAGCCTAATTTTATTAATACTAATATAATTACCTAGTTTATATACAAAACGGGTATATACAAGGGGCAAAAGTAGTTTAAGTGACGTGGGTCGAGGAATATTGACTGTACCAGGTAGTAGACCCGTATGTAGGGTCGTCTCGGTAGGTACCACGGCCTTTCTTATTTCTGCCGTGAAGCAGTCCGCTGTGTTTCGGATCGAAGAGAAAGGTAGCCAGTGTAATTACTGGGCATGGAAGCCATCTTAGGCCCCAGGATGGCAACGCACTTGCAGTGTTAACCTTAATATTGCAAGTGTCTATAGGCGACTGTAACCACTTAACACCAGGTAAGCTTGTTTGCCATGTCGTAGTATGAAAAAAAATATTAGCATGAATTATATCATAAAGCGAATATCTTAATTTATTACAACTGAAAAATATATGGTCCACGTCTCCATTTTCAAAACCGCCCTTTTTAAATTAAATTACTAATTCCTTTGGCTGTCAACTTCAAACGTCAACTTTTTTAATGGTAGTGTTTCCTTGTGGCCCGAACAGCGTCTGTGACAAGAGAAGTGATAGCCGATAAACATTATCATTGAGCATAGATCTATTTCATTGTCTATTCGGTTAACAAAATTATTTATTTGGTTCGGTTTATTGATTATAGCGTTCTAGACATATATTTTTGCGTGCACATAAATGCGTCTCGTCAATGTTACTGTGCTTTTGATTTGATTGTACTGTGGAGAAAGATTGTATATAAGTGCCCTTGTATCACTTGCATGTTTGGAAGAATTTTTAAAATCTTTTAATGTTTTGCATTATGGTAACAGCCCGACGGTATTCGCTTTTAACAATGTCGAAAAGCACCAAATACAGCCATGCTCAACGACAAAGGCTAGTTAGTTTTCTATGATGTTGGATGTCTATAGCTCTATAAGTTTGTTAAAATATATAATTGTGTGTTTAACAAATTATGTGTCATTAAATATATAATTGAGTGTTTAACAAATTATGTCGTGGTCCCTTTAAATATATTATTTTTTTCTTTAGTTATAGTGTATGACATTTTGTAAGCGCTGTTGAAATGGTCTATGCAAAATAAAGCCTTATACTTATTTTATTATTTATACAATTTGTTAAATTATATCGGTAAACACACAAGATAATGTATCGACAGAATTCAGTGTCAAACATGCATTAGTCACGTGTTTATCCCCGAAGGAGTAGACGGTATACTACACGTCCACATTTCAGTGTGCATTTATGTCCCACGTTACGAGCGGTGTGCTCGTTGCCGTGTTGAAATAGACAGGCGTAGGTTGTGACGACCGACCTGCAATTGAAATTTTCCTTCAACTTGGTTTAACAGCTGCCATTTTATTGCATGCACGGAAACTGTCGTAAATGGAAATGTCAGCTAACTGAGGAATAGCGATAGCGAAATATGCTTAACGCAGTGATCATTCACAGAAGAAAATTTAAAAAAAAAATGTTATATTATTTGTGTCTCATAATGATAATCTTTAAGAAGCGAAAGAAGTATGCGTGGATCGCGAAGACTGGCGATCTGTCCTCTCTGATTACCCCGTCAGGGATACAGCGTGAAGATTATTTGTTAAAAACAATTTTCTAACAAAATGTTTCTTTGTCAGCATGAATAAAATCATTTCACCAATTCTTCACAGATTTACCATACAATGATATAATATATTTTAATGCTCTTTCGCTAGATATAAACCCTTGTCATAATAAATGTCGCGGTCGTTGACAGGGTAACACTCATTTTCCCATTATTCTCTTTGTCATAGTCCAGTTATTGGATTCAAGTTGGTTGATAAATGACGTACAAATTTAAACAAAAAATATTTTCGATGGCAGAAATACCTCTAAATTATTTTTTATACCACTGAGGTGGCAGACAAGCATACGGCCCACCTGATGGAAAGTGGTCACCGTAGCAAAAATACACACGTAGAGAAAAAAAGCTTTGGCAATCAGGAAATGAAGCATATCTATTACGTACACCTTTGCTCGATCAATGTGGGAGATGTTTATGTAAAACCACACATATTAAAGTAACGATCATGCACAAATAAAATAAACGAAAACTAACTAACTAAGACACCTCTGATTACCCCATAGACTACAGCGTTAAAACTATTTAATCTAACTATTTAAAAAAATTAATAACGTCTATGTTCCTCTAACATTTCCGAAAATCAAACGAAAAGTTCCGTTAGAAATATATAATGTCATTGGAGACCTGCATTGCAGTTACTTTTACCTTCCTCACAAAAATCTTCGTTTATTTGTTTATGGAAATTGGTATACGGCCTCCCTAATCATACTGAAAAAAGTCGAAAGCTCCCTCACGACTTTTCAATATCAGAGGTGTTATGCTAATGCTTACTAATTCTTTTTATTACACAGGAGCTGCCGACTCTGTAGAAGTTTAATGTCCCTTTTGTCCCTTACTACTGTATACTTTTGCAAAACGGTGACAGGTCATTCCACTTTGGTATACAGAATCCCTCAGGTAACAAATTTTACAGAAAGTGGTCATTGAACCATCTGGACGTCAACGAAACTCGTCACTCTACTGCTGGCAGACCTTTTAATTAGGTTAATGTATTTTTATCCCTGAAGGGGTGGCGGAGGCTTACGCCCACTTTTCACCGTGTGTCCAGTCCAGTCTCACATAATAGGTAGTGCACCCATTGCCGTATTGAATTGGACAAATGCAGGCTATGGCTACCTGCAGTTTTTTAAGCCGCCAATTAGGACTTCAACTTGGTTTCACGACTGCCAACTTTAAATTAACTATTCAAATTAGAATATATACCAAAAAGTAAGTATACAAATACTTAAAATCTATTTTGTATACACACAAAACACACTACATTGTACAAGCCGACACAAATCATTCTAAACAGATAAAATTACGAACGCTAATGAATCAATCGTCGACCCAAAACTATTTCGGCGCGTCGATGTAAACTCGTGAAAGATGATGTGGAGATATCAACACGTATACTTACTTCGGTACTGAAATACTCGGATTATGTACTGTTGATATTGAACAAGTATTAATATTCTTTACGATATTCCGATGCGAAGTATTATCAGCGAGCGCGGTAAGTCCCGCCGTCGAGTGACAGTCACGAGCGCGGCCCACGCTGTGTGTTTAGGAGGCGTCAATGTGTCAAAAGCGTTGATAGCCCCCTATTTGCACGAAATTAAGTACTCATCGATATTCAAGAATTACTAGAACAAACAACAAGCCATTTTGTTGCTAAGATCGTCATACGATTAGATCAAATTTACTAAAATACACTTCAATAATCCCTCTCGAGTTCCAAAATCAACAGTTCTGAATATTTTAATGTGATTCACAGTGAGGGCAAAACGTTAACTGCAGACGACTGAAACGCGTGACGTATCTGTCGCTAACCGGTTTAGGCTAAGCTAATCGATGTACGACGATATTTTTTCATTCGCCATTATAACATTGTATCGTAATCAACTTCAGTGCATTTTATTTACGATCTCCACATTCGTACCAGCCTATATTCCCTCAACATTTGGCCTTCATTACCGGATTATACAAAATATTAAGGATCAGCGTTATAAGACCTGGATTTTATAAAATACGGGAATAATCATAGTATATGTGAAGACCGGTCGCAGTGCATTGGTGCATTGGAATGTGAAATTTCGTTATGTGGTATTAAGTCTAGAATGGTAATTGAAATATAACCCAACACTCTTACAGGTATAATATAAGATAAATAAATTTGGAAAACCCAAAAGTGCACGCCTCACACGCTTTTATTAAAAAATAATAGCTTTACAAGCTTACAAACTTTGCTATGAATTATCGCGTAGGGGTTATGAAATAAATAAAGTAAAGATAATAACAATTAAACACATCGAATCAGACCGTGAAAAGTGAAAGGGTTCTATTCCTAATTATACTGAAGCGTAAGTGAAAAAAAAAGACTCGATTAGTAAAGTATTTCGGTCGTTATCGTGTTAACAAGAAAATATCCGTAACATACAGACAAACGGACGTCCAAGACGGAACTTTTTAAACAGTTTTTTAACTAGTTTAAATAACAAAAATGGCATCTAAAATATCATGAGTGTTAAAAATAGTGTTTTTTCTTGATATGTGTGTGTATATATTATTTTACAAGTGCAATATATGATAAATAGAGACATTTTAAATTTGAACAATCAGATGTTATGCGCGAAGTGACAGTAGTACCCACCTCAACGCTTCGCTTATGAGGCGTGCAATCAATTAATAAAAATCAACGCATTCTATGAGGTTAGTACAAACATTATTGTTCTATAGATTCGTTGCACGAAACTACCTAGGTACCTACTGCATTGTGAATGACTTGTTGACGCCATTGGAGATAAATCGTACATAAAATTGTATAATAAGCCGTTATTCAGTTCCATAGGTTAGTTAGTTATTATATGTAAAAATGTTGTAACAATGTTATTTTCTAGACAATACATAAAATTAACAAACAAATTGTGGTTATTATACTAACATTTGTGTAGTGTGTATATAAGCAACATTATTAAAATATCATTGCTAGACTCATTGTGATATTAGTCAAATCAAAAGTAAAAACCAAATTTGTAGATACTGTTGTGATTGATTATTAGGTATTTAGATAAATTTAATTTACTGTTGAACAGTTAATATCGCTGTATAGTTTATTAAATAAAAGCTAATGTAAAAGGTACTTATAAAATAGTTATTCTATAAAGGTATAATTTATATTTGCTGTGTGTATATAGGTATATTACACTTAGTGAACGTTTATAGTTCATTTGCAAATCTTTAAATACTATTACATTAATTTAGTTAGTAGCTAGGTTAGTTACGTTACGTTAGGTAGATTAATAATACTAAGTATAACATAATCACTATTGTATTTAAGAGTTATATTTAACACATTCCAGGTGATCGCGTCTGCTTCCCAGAATGGCAAATTCAGACTCAATTAAGGAATTAATAAGGAAAAGAGCCAGTTTTAAGGGTCAATTTACTACTTTTATTAATTACTATACGGAATTAAAGCAGCCGTTGACACCTAATGTAGCCAAGGAATTGCAGTTACGTTTAAATAAGCGGAATATTGCAAAAGTTTTGACAACCTGGAGGGTAGGGTTTCCTTTTGCCTCTCCTACATCCTTTTCCTTCAGGAGTTCGGTTCGTCATTCCTCCGTTACAATTGGTGGAGGTTATCCTTGACCGTTGTGCGTTAGGATTGACGAATCGAGGGTGTGTGGTGGGATCCTCCTCCCCTCCTTTATTATCGTTCTACGATGGATTTCCACCATGTAACGCCCGATTCAATTAGTTATATTGAGACAATTAATTGATCAGTTAAGAAAAACATGCGTGCTCTGGAGACTTTGGGTGAGCCTGTTGATCATTGGAACACGCTGTTAATTTATATATATTGACTAGGAAATTAGACCAAAGGACTTACAGGGAGTGGGAAGAGTATAAGGGTCGCTTGAATGAGGAGACTTGTTTTAAATTCAGTGAACTTATGTCTTTCTTGGAACTTTCCCACATTCTACACAAAAATAAAATTTTAAGTTAAAGTCTATGGTTTCTGTTCAACAAGGTAATAAAACTAGTTCACCTACTACTAGCCCGTTAGGAAAAATATGTCCTAAATGTAAGGGTGACCATACTTTGTTCAGTTGCTCACAGTTTCTCGCGCTTAGTAATGAAGCTCGACTCAAACTGTTGCCTACTCTAAAGGTTTGTTTTAATTGTTTCAAACACGGTCATTATGCAAACCATTGTAAGAAACCTAGTTGTACAATTTGTAAACGTCGCCACAACAGCCTTGTCCACGTAATTGAACCAAAATCGGTGATTATTAATAGCCCACAAAATGATAATTTACCCTTGCCTATGAATGATAACTCACCTTCATTATCTTCTGCGTTGCCCAGCGTTGGGAAAAGTAGTCAAACTTTATCAGCAAACGTAACATCTTCTGAACAACTCGATGTACTTCTATCTACCGCCTTAGTAAAGGTATATGATAATAATAATCAGGAACATGTTGTAAGGGCAGTCCTGGACAGCGGTAGCACTTCATGTATAATCTCGCAACGTTTATGTTTACAATATACAATAGCAAAAAATAAGCTCTTCGGCCTCCTGTGATGTCGACTAACCTTTTTGCTATTTCTTTAAAAAACCTTGTAGCCCTAGGACCCCACGGACCAAGGGTCTCGACACTGAATGGGACAAAATCATATTCGGAGCCTAGACCCCTGTATTTGTATGCTTTAGCTTTTTCAGCCACTTCACAAGCCGTACCAGCTCTGTTGTTGGTTCTATGTAGATGGGAAGGTGCCAGTGTGTCTGAACAGGTTGCATACCATACTAGCACCCGGCCCATCTTCCATGGAATCAAACTCATACCGTCCGGTCTCTTGCCATCGTCTCTTGTAATACTAGTCGGCTCAAGTAGACTTGGACGAAGTAGACGTTGACAGTGGCAAGAGACCGGCGAATGATATCGTTTAGTGTGGCATGTCTCGAGAAGCGGCCTGCACTTTTTTGGCATGACAGTCCGTGATGTACTAGCTTGTCGACATCACTGCCACAGGGACATTTATGAGGAACGCAGACCGGACAATAAAATAAAATTAAATTTAAAACCGCTCCATATAAATAAGTCAATACTGGGTATCAACAATGTTACATCACATGTAGGTAAAACTTGTCGGGTTGGTATCAAATCTTTAAATGACACCTTTACCTTTGATTTTTACTGTTTTGTTTTACCGTGTATAACAAATAATGTGCCCAGTCTTGAGATTGATATTAGTGATCTAAAAATACCCACTGATTTTTGTTTAGCAGACCCTACATTTTATAAACCTGCAGCTGTTGACATGTTGCTGGGTGCTGATCTCTTCTGGGATTTGTACGCAGGGTCGCAGAGAATAAGTTTAGGTTATAGAAAACCTATGCTCTGTGAAACAAAATTAGGGTGGATCATATCAGGCCCCGTTTCTGGTAGTAATATCTCATTATTGACAAGAAATCCATGGTGTTATTTAGTTAATCCCTCAGATAACCACGATTGTTTGAAATCTAGTTGTGGAATTGATTTGACGCGGTTTTGGCAATTAGAGGAAATTAATTCATCGTCGTCAAATCATTATTCACCTGAGGAAAAGCTTTGTGAGGAACACTTGTCCAAAATACGTCTCGTCTTGACGACGGTCGATTATGTGTACGTATTCCGTTAAAACAAAGTCCTAATCTTTTAGGTAATTCATTTAAAAGAGTAAATCACTGTCTTCTTTCCCTTGAACGTAGATTAAACACTCAACCTGACTTATTGAAATTGTATCATGATTTTAGGTGGAATATGAGTCTTTGGGGCATATGACTGAATGTCAACTCCCTATTGCGGGTACAGATGGATACATTTTCCCCATCATGGTATCCGTCGTGAGCAGAGTACGACAACTAAGCTAAGGGTTGTTTTTAATGCAACTAGTCCCACTTCATCAGGAATTTCATTCAACGATCTTCAGATGGTGGGGCCAACTGTCCAAGATGACTTACTGTATATACTGCTACGTTTTCGACAGCACAAATATATTTTACCAGCTGATGTGGAGAAAATGTATAGGCAGATTGCTGTCCATCCATCTGGTCGGTACTTGCAACAAATTCTCTGGCGTAATAACGTAGATGATCCAGTGAAGGTCTTCAAGTTAAATACGGTCACGTACGGCACCGCAAGTGCACCATTTCTAGCCACCAGATTCTTAAAGCAGATCAGTATAGATTGCAATAATGATGAAATTGCCCAAATCATCGCACATGATTTTTACGTCGATGATTTGCTTACGGGTGGGGATGATTTGGCTGAAGTGTTAAAAATACGCAAGGAAGTTACTGCTGCGCTCGCATCAGCTGGTATGCCTTTGAGAAAATGGCAGCCTAATGAGCCACAATTGGTATCAGACTTTTCTGGTGTACCTATTGATTTAAATATCGGATCTCATGAATCCAACAAGCTATTAGGTCTTGTCTGGTATGCAGAGTCAGATCAACTTTGTTTTCCGATAGGCTTATTTAAACCAAATAGCCATACCAAAAGTGATTTATTATCAGCAGTAGCGCAAATATTTGATCCTATCGGTTTACTAGCTCCTGTAGTGGTTAGTATGAAAATAATGTTACAAAAATTATGGTTACAAAATCTTTCTTGGGACGAACCGTTAAGCCCAGACATTTATAAACAGTGGAACGATATTCTGCAAACTTTATCTTTAATATTAAAGATATCAGGATTCCTAGAATCGTAGTCTGTGACCTGTATAAAGTAGTTCAATTACACATTTGTACAGATGCGTCCGAGCCGGCATATGGAGCTTGCGCATATGTACGCAGTGTCAACAATACCGGAGAGGTGATGGTTCGTTTATTGTTGGCTAAGAGTCATGTAGCTCCTATCAAGCCCACCACAATTCCAAGATTGGAGTTGTGTGGGGCTTTAGTCGGAACTCGCCTATTTGAGCAAATTATCAAATCTCTGCGAGTACCTATTAGCGAGGTTTGTTTTTGGACCGACTCCACCATTGTGTTGGGTTGGTTGCAGATGCTCCCTTGTAAGCTTTAGCCATTTGTGCGTAATCGCATCGCTGAAGTATTAGACAAGGCGGGCAGCTGTTCTTGGCGACACATCCCAACCGAGCTTAATCCTGCAGACCTATTATCCCGAGGTATGGATATTAGTTCCCTGCAAACCTCAAAGTTATGGTGGACCAGTCCTGAATTTCTTAGTTACGAACCCATACAGGTTCCGTCTCAGCCAAAATCTATTAGAGTTCTACCAGAAATCAAACCCCACGTATCATTAACTGCGGTCACTGTTAATATTGATAAAGACAAAATTATTGATATAAGTCGGTTTTCTAATTATCTTAGACTTGTTCGTACTGTTGTAAAAAGCAGCCTCCAACCTCGTTATTTTTAACCGAAGTTGAATTGAGACGTGCACTGTATTTAATAGTTAGAAAGTGCCAAAGGGAATCATTTCCAGAATATACAATTTTATTAAGTAATCAAATATTACCAAAGAAAAGTCCCTTGCTTAAATTTAATATTTATTTAGATGAAGACAAAATTATGCGTGTAGGAGGTCGCTTAGATAATTCTAATTTTGATGAAAATAAAAAGCATCCTATTTTAATACAGTCTTCTCATATTTTTACAAAATTAATATTTGAATTTGAACATCGTAGATTAATACATGCTGGCCCTCAACTACTCCTCGCTTCTATCAGGGAGACTTATTGGCCCATAGGTGGTCGAAATTTGGGACGAGCTTGCTATCGTAATTGTGTTCGATGTAGTCGAATAGCAGGCAAGATTGTTACTCCTCTGATGGGAAATTTACCCCGGAAAAGGGTATCATCAAGCGGTTTCCCTTTTGAAAATGTAGGGGTAGACTACGCGGGACCGATTATGTCTGCAACTCGTCAAGGTCGAGGATGTAATTTGGCTATTTTCGTATCTCGAATTAGTAGGCGGTTTGACGAGCAACATATTTTTAATAGCATTGCATCGCTTTATAGCTAGACAAGGTAGGCCTCTTAACCTATACTCCGATAACGGAACCTCGTTTGTCGGTGCTTACAATGACTTAGCGAATTTCTTAAAGAATAACTGCAATTCTTTAGCCGAAAGTGTTGCCAACGAAGGCATTACTTTTCATTTTATTCCGGGTTATAGTCCACATATAGGTCTCTGGGAAACGGGCGTAAAAGCCACTAAATATCATTTACAAAGAGTGCTGGGAAAACCACTTTGACGCAAATCGAAGCAATTTTGATCTCCCGACCGTTGACACCACTATCATCGGACCGTGCTGATTGTACCCCGTTAACGGCAGATCATTTCATCAGCGGGAGGCCCTTGACTTGTTTACCCCAGCCAAATAACAAGGTAAAGGTACCAGTAGCCTCTCCAGATTCCAACGCATTGAACAACTTCGCCAGCACTTCTGGTCAAGGGGGAGTAAGGAGTATATTGCGAAGTTGCAACTGAGAGTGAAATGGCAATCCTGCAAAGGTAGTCTGCAGCCGAATACCTTAGTGGTAGTCAAGGAGGATCACCTGCTACCTCTAAAGTGGAAGCTGGGTCGGATTGTTGCTGAGCATCCTGGACCCGATGACATTGTAAGGGTGGCCGATATACGGACATCAACCGGCGTGATTCGACGCTCGTTCAGCTCATTGCCAGTTTCTGCAGCATCTGGGTAAAAACAACGTTTTTACGGCCGCCGGAATGTTGCAACAAAACGTTAACTGCAGACGACTGAAACGCGTGACGTATCTGTCGCTAACCGGTTTAGGCTAAGCAAATCGATGTACGACGATATTTTTTCATTCGCCATTATAACATTGTATCGTAATCAACTTCAGTGCATTTTATTTACGATCTCCACATTCGTACCGGCCTATATTCCCTCAATAGTATGTACGATGATACCAAATATGTATGCGAGTGATATTAGCTTAGACAAAACCCCTAAAACTGGGATGTCCATTATCAAAAACGACAAACTAACGAAAGCCTAACTAAATGACTCGATGGCCCTGAAACGTACCTAGTGTGCGGTAATTGGTAAAGTGTGAGACGTATATAGTTAATTCACTAGTACAGTAGCGTTCTGTTAGTTTCAAATTTAGAATGCACTTTGACTAAATCTGCTCTCAATATTTCTACTAATATCGATATTATATATAATATCAATAAGAGGCTCTATAATTATATTCTTGACTCATAGAGATGGATAAAAGGAGACCCTTTCAATCAGATTACAAAGATACCGAGAACGACCTTGAATCTCGAGCGACCTCATCACAATTGCCTTAGCGCTTATCCAGATCTATTATATTGCAATTTTATAAGCTTCGACAAATACTACACCATCCTTGACAATATTATTAGACCTTGCTTGAGAAACTTGATTTATTGCCAGCGAAAATTATAATGTTTTAAAAGTGATACGGAACACATTTTTAGAACGTTCTATATTTATATGTTTCATAGTTAGTGATTCGCAAATTCGATAATTCGAATATTAGGTTTTCTTTAACTAGAAAGGTCCTTTTAGGAAGGTTCTCCTTAAATTTTCTTATGTAAAAAAAAGGAACGTCTTTGTCAATCTTTTATATCATGCGACACATGTACAACTAGATAAGTTATGGGCGCTTCTCACCAAAGTATCACTGATGTAATGAATACACGTGTTACAAACATCTATTCCGTTGACATAGACTGTCAGAGATTACTCAATATTTAGACCACCTGTCATTTTAAATAACAGAATCTATTCTTCATAATAATACTTGTAGCTTTACCTTAGGAGCAAACCAGTTAGGAGGAGTGCCACAGGGTAGCACTCTCAGTATAATGTGCTTTTAAAAAGAATAGTTTTGTTTTAATATGATTTCTTTCTTTCATCTTTAAACCTTTTTATTTGGTTGCTAGTCAAAGCAAACTGTAGAAACGAGATTTTGAGTAACATTGAACCATCTCTAGTGCGTACGATGATCATACATACACATGAACGTCTTCAAAATTAAGTACCAGATGTGTTTAATTTGAAAGCGTAGGTGCACTATAATTTTATTGGCATCGTAGGATCGTTGACATTGGTTTTGCGTGGAAAATATAAGTTTAATATAGTACTTATTATGTTTGTAAAATAGCCTCGCTATCTAAATAATTTGGAATTTTCCACACAAACAATTCCATTAATTTGCACAGTAAAAAAAATATTAGTTATTAGAATAATAACTTCTATCATATTACTTATTTTATACATAGCAAAACTCTGGCAAATTCGATGGGTGATATATATTCGTAATCTTTAGAAATATGGAGGCGCAATCCACCATTATGTCAAACTTAACAATATTAAACAATGTAGAATAGATATACCGTTAACACCTATAACAAGTGTACCAATAACATGTGTTTATAATTATCCGCTAATCTGCAAAACGACTGGACCAGTTTCAGTGAAACCTTGAAGACAAGCCGGCGACCGGCCGACATTGGGTGAAGCCCCGACACGTGTCTAAATTAAATGTGTCAAGTAGAGAAAGCGCTAATGTTACGTAATGCACAAAATTAACTCAAGGTGCAATCGACAATTTTTGGAAGTAAAGCACTTTTTCTATACTAAAATGTCTCGGTTTACTCACATAATGTTTAACTTCATTTCCATATCAAATCTGAGCAATTTTAAATTATATTTTCTTACACTATACTCTAAATACTTTTCTAAGATACAGGCTGATGTAAACAATAAATACATTCAGGTAAACACCGCTAAAAAGTACTACATGAGAATATATCACGTTCAATAACCTGTTTTGTACTCCATATTGTGGTTAGGTATTGTATCCTCCACAAAATGAAGCTTAAAGCGGTGTCAAATCAACGTCGCTCGTTGGGATACATCCGATGTCACTGATACCGACTGACACGCTGGTCACTTCAAGTGTGGAGACAAGTTTACCTTGCTATGTTGTACCGTCCCTAGCTTGCTGTGCTTTGCTGAGAAAACATAGTTTCCAACGGTGTCTCGATTTACAACTGTCATCTTTACACGATGCAGCTCAATATATTTTTAACCGATCGCTTCCACATTTTTTTCATTTTCATTACCATATAGACACCACATTTCATCAGATATTGCCCTAAGCTCTCACAGAATCTTTGTGTTCCACAACGTGAGGACTACTATGTAGGCGGACACTGGTTTTTATGACACTGAACATTGTGATGAAGGAAGTCCCTATAAACAACGTGATATTTGCTGCGAATGGATGGTAGGAGTCGCTGTCTAAGGATATATGCAGTGGTTCTCTAATGGATGTTACCTGCTCCTACCAGAGTGGTACGAGATGCAATTTGTCATCTCCGCAGCGGCCGCCCACGCATACATGTTTCTATTTATTATGATTTACCAATCCAACGGTACGTTGAACACTCGTCTATTTATAAAACAACCTTATTTTAGAGGTTGCCTGAAAACTCACTTTGTTAATGCGCAAACGCACAAACATAGTTGTTAAATGGAAAATTCGGATGTATAGTGTAGTGTTGGGCTTATACGTTCGGATGAGATGTTTTAATAACATAAACACTGAAACTGCACCGAACTAATGATTATGGGATCGCATACGAGAGATTATATTGTCGAATCTTACTGGTATAAAGATTTTGGCTACAGATTTGTACATGCATACTAGCAAACAATAATGAACCAAATATTTACCTATATCACAAGAAGTAGGTATTTAATGGTACGGAAATACCTAACCGAAATCTAGATATATACATTTCGTTAAATTGAGGCAGGTCATGGTTTGTTGGACTCCTTTCCAAAGGCCACTAAGCTCCAGTGGGATGAAACCCAGGTTCAAGAGTTGTTAAAATACATTCGTTTGTACCTAATGCTGTAAAACATGCTCCCGTGTGATGCTACAGTAGACTACAAATATAAATATATATAGTGTATTACAAATACCCACTACAAACGTTTGCTAAAAAGTATTGTCATTGTTATACCACTCATAATCAATGCGTTGCCAAACTATCGGAAATATTAGAAATTAATAAATGTTTTATTGTATATTTTTCATTCGGAATGTAACCAGCTGTTTTCTTGATTGTAATGTTAAGTCGCTAAGACCACGGTAAAAGAGCCGGCTTGCTCACGGTTCGCTCCGTAAGTGTGTAGTATACAGCCTTCCATCGGGGGGTTGGGGTAGTGATATCAGTCGCCAACAGTGCCAGTTAGTCTTTCGAGATCGGCCGGCAAGTTAGCACCGGTCTGAGTAACACCACCGCGCAATCGCGCGACGTGAAGCCTAGCCATGGAGATGTCCGTATACTCACCGGATATCAATTACTCCTCTGAGCAACGAGCAGTTGACATAGATGAGCATGATAGTCATCAGTGAGTTTCAGTTTTTTGAAACTTGTTCAAATATTTGTAAATTACTTCGTTCGATCGTTTTTTTTATTGCAGATTACACATATATTTTATGAGTTACTTCTTGTTTTATTTATTTTTATATATTTTGTTTATCTCTAAACTTTGATTTATTTTTTAGACTTATTTTTATTATTTATACAAAATATGTGTTGTTATGAAATGTTCCCAAAATAAACGAAGTTTATAAGTAAGTATTAAATCTCATAATTTAAGCGCCTAGTTTTCAAAAAATTGCCAATCACCATTACCGAATATTTTAAATTTCATATTAAAGTTTATTTCTTAATCGAGCTCAGTAAAATATGTGTTTGTGATTTAAATCGTAATAAATTATGTCTCAACAATTAAGTCTCAACAACGTCGATCAATTGCTATTGATACAGAACTCCACTCTATCTTACCAACTCCTGGTACACCTGATAACTGACGTGTGAGGCCCTGCGGTGGAAGCTTGTAGACATTTTGAGAGATTTGATGGCCAGCCCCAGCACTCAACCAAAGAGGATATCAAATATATTTGAACGGAATTTTACGTAAACATTCATACATTTATTTTGTCATGCTTTTTCATAGAGACATACTATATGCTACATCAGTTTACGCTAACATGAAAAAGGAAATAAATTATAATACCATAAGTAACATAGTAAAATTATTTATTTTGAGACTGCCTCTGTGGCGCGGTGGGAGTGCATCCGACTGCTATGCAAGAGGTCGTGGGTTCGATTCCCACCCAGGATAAAACTTTGTGTGATGAGCACGATGGTTTATTCTGTGTCTGGGTGTTATTTATCTATAATATGTATGTATTTAGAAATATATAAGTATGTTTATCAGATATCTAGATCCCATAACACAAGCTAATATTAGCTTACTTTGGGCTAGATGGCGCTGTGTGAAAAGTGTCCCACAATATTTATATTTATTTATTTATTATTCAGAATTTACGTAAACCCCCATAATTATCAACAAAATGTATATATTTAATTTTTTTATGCAAAAATTTACTTACCTCACAAGTTTAGCAAATATCCGGATTGAATAAACGGATCGGAAAAAGGATAAGTTGAAGATTAGACGTAGTGTTACGTATTTAGTTACTTAGTAAACCCTTTATAATAAACATAATTTTACTTAGTAACAATATTCTAAGTAACCTGAAAGTGCTGACTAGTGCTAGCGAAGTGGTCGAAGAGTGATAAGTGTCGAGTTTGATCGGTTCATTTTTAGTGTCATCATCGTATCATCTAGTAGTTAAGAGCATTTCAAGCACGACTAGAGAGTGATCGACCGGATAAAAGAAAGCTATTCAGAACAACGACGATTCGGCCCACTCAGCCGGTGGCCGTCGAGTGCTGACGACACCACTACGCATCTTTCTTACAGCACCTCTCGTCATTAGGGTTATCACTTTTGACAGTAGGTATGGTGTGTAATATAAGTACTTTAGGAAATAAACCAACTATAAAAACGTGATAACAGACCGAAATATACTGTTAGAAATTTAGTAAACTTATTGTACTAAGGAAGCAACAAAAAGAAATATCGATTAATAAGTGATTTAAAAATATATTTAAGAACTACCAAAGCTAACCCCGTGATACATGAAATAGAGCACGTTTTGATACATAAAAGCTTAGTTTATTAATGTATCTTGTATTCCGTAGTCACCTACTTTAAAGGGTAATCTTATCATCAATGATATCAGGCAAATAATTGTAACTTCAAAAAAATAATAAAGTAAACAAAATCATATTCAATTTTCAAATCTTCGACATTGATTTGAAATTCTCTTTTTAATGGTTTGTTTATATTAACAAACCATTAAACTTATTATATTCATATATTTGACGAAGCTATCGTCAAATAAGTAAATATGTTAAGTTAGTAAAGGTCCTAAGGCAAGTTAGTAAAGCCTGATTTACATAATTACCTTTCCATAATAACGCCTTCGAAGCTGCATTTTGACATCTCAACTGAAACAAGGCAAACTGCTAAAATCGATTCTTTTTCATTCAATTTTTATTTTTAATTCACAATCAATATGAATAAACTGGTTGACTTTTCGGTATAATTCTACCTTATACCACAGATAACATAATATAATTCTTATCAAATACACACTTATTTATTAATTTTATTTTAGTTTTATTTATTTATTGGATTTTCGTTAACAATAGGTAATAACAGAAAAATAACAAGCATTAATTTGATCTCTTGCGTTTATTATTCTGGAATACATTACACAGTTTCATTCAATCGAGAGCAACCCTGCAATGAAAGAATGACGCGGGTGGGTAGCTATCGGTCGGTATAGAAATAGGAAATACTGAAGTGACCTGAGTGGCATATTTGAGCACGTTTGGCCGCAAATGTCGCTGCAAGTATTCAGTTGAGTGTCAGCCCTAAGGCTGAGAAATTGGGCCGAGAGTTGCACTCTGATTTTTGTACCTGATGAGAATGAATTTTAAACATTCTTTGATTAAATATAATCGTCCAAGACTACCAGGACTTTAATTGGTTGTGCTAATTATTGTCTAGCACATAAGACCTTTTAGCCTTTTTGTTACCACCTGTCTAAAAAGGCAATGGGTTCAATATTTCTTCCAAATTTAACATCTAAAATAGACACATTTTATTAAACTTATTCGGCCCTTTAGACCTACCCCAGTTCCGTGCTTCGGAAGGCATGTTAAGCCGTTGGTCCCGGTTGCTAAATGGCAGTCGTTAAGCCAAATTGAAGGCATTATGGGCGGCTTAAAAATTTCAACAGTAAGTCGCCGCAGCCTGCGCCTGTTCAAAAATGCATACGGTGAAATTTTTATTTTTCACCCAATTTTACACATACAAGTGTGCCACGATCGTTTCCCAGTGCATTTGAAACTTTGTGTAAAAATGATAATGAACTTGTGAGCTGTCAAGGTTTCTATTAATATTTCTTGAAGGGACATCGACAACCAATAGTTATTGGGCCTTAATATGTGCCTAAGTGCCGTAATTTTGCACGAACTCGGTAACTTATATCCTCAAGGGTGAGAACCTCACGAGTTGTGAAGAATTACAATTTACAAGCTTACGAATGGTATGGCTGAGCGTTGCAACTTACATTGTAATGACTGGTTGTATACAACTGGGGTTAAATTGACGCATTTCGTGCACCAACTTTTATTATTCATGCGTCAGTAAACTCGTCTCAAATTCATGAGTGCAAGAAAAGAAGCAAAAGGAAAAAGTATATTGTTACAACCCACCGATACAAAGATTTTAATATCATAATTTTATTAGTTGCAAACAGCAAATAAAAAAAAACAACTTTATAGTGCTAATTACTCGGGTAACAAGAAAGCGCCTATTCAAACTACATTTTCTATCCACTGTGAACAAGCAGGTATACAAATTTCGTACTTAAGTATACTACTGTTTCATTTAAAAACATATGAAGAACACGTGAGCAGATTGCTCAAAAACGGAAAAGTCAAAAAAGTACTCGGATACACAGACGTGCGTGTATGAAGTGATTAATGAATCTACAGGAAGCAAAATAAGTGTGCATGAATCGAGAAGTCTCGTGATCTGTCCTCTCTCCCATCAGGGATATTTAAAAACGATTTTCATTCAGCCATTATTACTACAAACTTTCGTCAAACAGCGAGTCTCAAAGTCTGCAAGTTTCCTTTAAGTATTTCTGTTGCATTC
This sequence comes from Thumatha senex, assembly GCA_948477245.1. Classification (NCBI taxonomy): domain Eukaryota; kingdom Metazoa; phylum Arthropoda; class Insecta; order Lepidoptera; family Erebidae; genus Thumatha; species Thumatha senex. Next base: position 873,319 of record OX419725.1, read on the forward strand.
CACTTTGAACGTTCGAGTGTAATAAAGGACTCGTGACTCTATTCTTACACTCTGCAACTGTTTCCCCGACACGCTGCAATCTGGGCACTATAATTAATATAATCCTTTAATAAGAATGTAATATTTATTATTGAAGTTATTTTTCAAGACTTCAAGGCATCCTACGTTGTCAGAAAGATAGGAAAATAGGAAAGACAGAAAACTGAGGAAATTATATTATAATGAAAATAGGTTATTAAAAAGTTTTCTGTCGCGTAAATGAGAAAACGACTCTTGAATAAGGAGCGCTCGTGACTCAGTGTTCTGTAAACGGTCACTGCGTTCAGCACGTTAGACTAATGGCTGATTACGGATGGGTGACTGCTTTGTGCTATTTCCATTAACTAACGTCTCCGTGCTTCGAACGGCACGTTAAGCCGTTTGCCGCAAATGGCAAAATGCACACGGTAAACTGTGGGCCAATAATATATACCTTTGCCTCCCGGGATAAAGGCGTGATTGATGTGGATTTGAACCCGCTTCTACGAGAATAATAAAATTATATATTATTTAATGATGAAAAAATCCGCAAAAAATTATGGTATAGTCAGCATACTAATTGGTTTTCAAAATTAATCAGAATGTTTGGGCAGGTGGCAACATAAATCGAATGCTTATGAGCGCTATTCTATACATTTGTACCGAGAAACTTCAATAGTACAACTATATTCCTGATTGAAAAAGTCTAATAGTATTTATACGCTTGCAACAACATACAGTAGGAATTCGGGAAAGAAGGAAGACACTCATTGCACGATCTAAGCGTACGCGAAGGAAGCCCCTGTTGAACCTGACCAGGTGAAGTAAGTTATAATAGGCCAACTCGACTTGTAAAAAAAAGTATAATTGAAACCGTCATTTTTTCTAAAGGATTCAATGTTTCAAACTTAAGCTACGAAAACTTTTATCGAAAGCTTGTCACGGAAAAATTCACAATGTTCACAACAAACTTTAATCAGTTTGATAAGAACATTAATGGACTCTTACGTATAAAGTTTTTGATATGTATTTGATTATATTATAAAAAAACTTGCTACGTATTTCAAAAAATATCAATGTATGTTCTTAGAATAGAGTCTACCTTCAAATATTTCCCGTAATTTAGTATCGCTCTAACAGGTATATCATGAAATAATTTGTTGTTACAGGTCGCTGCCAAAATTGTGCAGCACCGACGAAGAGTCGGGCAAGCCCCCCCAAGGGGGGGTGGTAACATTCGAGCCTATAATCCACGACCACGAATTCTGCGAAAGAGTGGTGATAAACGTAAGTATAAAATATTTTTTTCATTTATACTTATTGAAATGAAATGTATTTTGATATGCGTTACTCGTGACCACTTGGATCGGCGTGCTGGCGCACAGAGGTGACATGTTATTCAGCCCACAGATCAAGGATATACAATTTTGGACTCCCCTATTGACTTCCTCATCTGACATTCTAACATATCTTTAGCCCCAACATAATAGGATTTAATGCGCTTTGAATGAGACGCAATATATGCGTGATCCGTTAATGCCAAAATTGATCAGACCGGTAATTGCACTGCAGAAATACCTTTTGATGTACATACACCTAAGCAGATACTTTGCAGGTGATTATTGCTCTGACTGTATAATAGTCTATCGATTATGATGTACCTATAAAATATCACAAACAGATTGCTTAATCAAGCGTATTTGAAACCGAATATTCAATTGTTTGCATCAAATACATACGCGATGAAGCGCTCGTGGCCCCGCGGTCTCAGTGTTCTGTAAACGATCACTGAGTTACGCAACTTTTACTATGGCTGGTCCTCGGATGGGTGACCACTTTGTGGTATTTACATTTGCGACCGTTTCCGTGCTTCTGAAGGCACGTTAAGCCGTTGGTCCCGGTTGCCAGTAAAATGGCAGTCGTTAAGCCTGGTTGAAGGCCTAATGGGCGGCTTGAAAATTTCAACAACAGGTAGCCACAACCTGCGTCTGTCTATTTCAACACGGCAATGGGCTCACCACCTATTACGTGGGACAGGAATCCACATGGTGAAAAGTGGGCATATAATATGCCTCTGCCACCCCTTCGGGGATAAGGCGTGATGGATATTTATTTTATTTTTGTTATTTTAAATACATACGCTGTTCCCATTTATTGAGCCGCTGGCTAAACTATCTCTTCAATCACAAATTGATGCTTTATGGTTTTCCATTTAACAATATAATTCTCGTTGTAAATAAATGTACTTAAATAACTCTGTCATAACGAAAATTTAAATTATATTCAACTCACGAAATATTAATTAACTTTCGTCTTTAATACCCTCTAGATATTAGAGGGTTTCCCCTCTATTTCAGGCTTAATCCTGATGGGTAATTTATTCTTCAATAAAATTAGAATAATTATTGTCTTTATACAGATACAAGTTACTGAAGAATAAGTTCTAAGTAAATGAAATATGAATAATCTGGGCTATAATTTTCTGAGAGCAAAGTGATTGTCTCAGTTACAGCAAGCCATGAGTCCCTAATACTAAAATTGCAGTCAGAATACTCTGTAGTCGCTTGTCAGTGTCTCGCAGTCCGGTGAGAGTACACAATTACGTGGCGCTCTTCGTTATCCAGTGAAGGCAGGTGTCTGGGCCACTGGCCTGGTGTTGTCATATCTCTCGTCTTACCTGATATTATCTTAACTCATTACTTTTGATTCTAAGCACCTAATAAATCCCATTTTATGTATGGCTTTAGCTTTTTTTAAACATACTCTTTTCTTTTTTCAACTATTCGCTTATATTGTTATTAATACGTAACTTCCACTCGTGAATAACAAAGTATTACTCAATTATATCAAGAATGTTTGTAAAATTATTGATTTTTTTATAATTGTCAATTTATAATTCAACGATTGTGTTCAGGTTACACATATTACAAAAAAAATGTAAATACTCTTTGTTACTCTTTGTTTCTCTTTGTGTATGTGATACTTTAACATCACGCCTTATTTCCGAAGCGGTGGCAGAGGCGTTTTATACGCCTACTTTTCACCTTTGTGTGGTTGTGGCTACCGGCTATTAAAATTGTTACAAGTGGGCGGCTTATAACATAATAAGGGCTTCAACTTGGCTTAACGACTGCCACGTTATTGTCAACCGGGACCAACTGCTTAACGTGCCTTCCGAAGCCGCTACCGCGTATCCTTACATACATATTGCCATTACATTAAAAAGAAGGAAGGAAGGTAAACCCGGCCATAGTTTAAATATTATTCGTTCCGCGGTCAGCACTCAGTGCGCACACATATATACAGATGTTTTCAGACACATAGAAGTGTTACCCTAATTTTAGCTTTGTTGTAGTCGCGTAAAAGTTATGTCAGAATTAGGTCAACCTCCGGAATCGTGAAGTTCGTCTGCGAAAAGAAAGTCAAGCGAAAAATTATCAAAACATCATGTTTATTTATTTATAGAAATCATTTATAGGCCGAAATCAAACGAGTGTGGTATGATTATACGATTGTTTATGATTTAATAATCTTGATCTTTTTAATTTTATTTAAATGTAAAAATAATCACGTCAAGTTGATGGTAGGACTATTAATTGAGATAAACTATCTCCAGTGATTCTAATACTACCAAAGCTTGAAAAATGATTATCGATGCAGCGCTTGAACACAGGGTTATACAAGCACAGAGACACGATACTGTTTAAATACTAAACAGGTAGAATAGGGTTGTCGGAAGTCTCGTTTGGGTTTAGATTATTTTCACGATATTTTCCCCATATCGTGAAAATAATCTGCGAGTACGAGAATGCATCGTAAAATATCGTCGAGAGGTGCTAGTTCTCTGCTCAACTCTGCTGGAGATATTCAGCAAACAGCTGAACCCGCATCGCCAAGAGTGGATATGTATAATTATATTCATAAAATAAAATAAAAATAAATATCCATCACGTCTTATCCCCGAAGGGGTGGCAGAGGCATATTATATGCCCACTTTTCACCGTGTGGATTTCTGTCCCACGTAATAGGTGGTGAGCCCATTGCCGTGTTGATATAGACAGACGCAGGTTGTGGCTACCTGCTGTTGAAATTTTTCATGCCGCCCATAAGGCATTCAACCAGGCTTAACGACTGCCATTTTACTGGCAACCGGGACCAACAGCTTAACGTGCCTTCCGAAGCACGGAAACGCTCGCAAATGTAAATGCCACAAAGTGGTCACCCATCCGAGGACCAGCCATAGTGAAAGTTGCGTAACTCAGTGATCGTTTACAGAACACTGAGACCGCGGGGCCACAAGCGCTTCGAACTATATTTCGGATCAGGAAAATAACTACATGTCTGTACCAGAGTACACACGTAGGAAGTGAAACTTCTTTACGACATTTTTTTACATATATAAAATTTCTCTCAACGTTGATAAAGAAGTTTCACTTCAAAACAACAATAAAATTAATCTTTCACAGTTTTCTAGATTTAGTGATAAACATAATATAAAACAACCTTTCAGTCCACCATAGTCGACTGCATAAAATTGGCAATTCTTTCCAGGGTATATATATATATATATGTTTAGCGCGGATGGAAGCTGTGATTCGGATGTAGAACGGCGAGTAGCTGCCGGAAACAAAGTTAACGGTGCTTTGTCCCAGTTAGTAAAGCGACAAAGCATCGTAAAAGAAGCACGAATGGCGATTCATAACGCAGTGCTAGTGCCAACTTTGCTTTACGGTAGTGAAACCTGGGTATGTCAGCAGATGCATGAAAGTAAATTGAATGCTGTGGAGATGCGATCACTTCGAAAATTGTGCGGCGTTACCTTGGCCGACCGAATACGTAACGAAGTGATACGCAATATGGCAGGTTTGAATGAAAGTGTCAGCGTTAAGCTGGAAAAGGGCGTGCTCCGTTGGTTTGGACACGTCCAACGAATGAGTGAGGAACGATTGACGAAGAATATATATTGTTCAAAAGTAGAGGGTAGAAGGAGTCAGGGAAGGCCGAGACTTACATATGAAGACCACGTGAGCAGATTGCTCAAAAACGGAAAGGTCAAAAGTACTCGGATACATGAACGGATACGGTGTATGAAGCGATTGATGAATCTCGAAGAAGCGAAAGAAGTATGCATGGATCGCGAAGCCTGGCGATCTGTCCTCTCTGACTACCCCGTCAGGGATACAGCGTGAAGATAGTTAGTTAGTTTAGTTTTTTTTATATACGCTTTTACAACAAGCTACCCACTTAGAGATTTGCCACTAAATAAATTTAAAAGATTGAATTTAAAAAAAGCTTTACCAAAAAGGCTATAACGCCTGGAAATGATCTGCTGGCTGCGTAAAATAATTTAATTTGTAAATAAGCAATCAAAGGAAAGCCTTCCGAGTTTCTTGCCGGTCTCAGATGAGCCGCGTTTCTAACCGGGGTGGTCAGGTTAATAATATTTTTGTGTGAAACTTCTTTATCGACGTATGAGAGAAATTTTATAGCTGTAAAAAGTGTCGTAAAGAAGTTTCACTTCTTACCTGTGCAGAAAAAAAAATGTCTGTTCTTACTTTAGCACACACATATAATTTTTTTTATGTAACTCTAGTGTATGACATTTTCTAAGCGCCGTTAAAACGGTATATGCAAAATGAAGTTTTTTTTTTAACTTGAGGCACGTTGTCAGTAGTCATTTGGACTATGAGAGTGGCCCTAAATTTGCTAGATGGCGCTATGACTATCCATCAGGCGGGCGACGATAATCTGGCACTTCAAATATTTAAAAAAAAATCATACACTTCTCTTTCACTAATTTACACTATACCCATACAATATATTCATTTATATTGTTGTAGCGTAGGGTTTGTGCATAGGATATGTGCATTGTAGCACTTGGATTATATGCGTAATATGTAAAACAACAGCACAATTCAATTACGTGAAGTCCGCTACGATAACCTAGACTTACCCTTCTCTCATCATTTTATATGTTTTTACAAGATCAAGACAAAGCGGTCATCATTCCTTCCCTGCTGGCGTGATAATTGGAAACACGATGTAAGAAATATTTAAGTGCATCGTATTCATTCCTCGTTTGTTTTGCGCCAGTGCTCCCGATACCGGTGCATACATTTATGTGGAGGAAAATTGTGCACGGCAGTAAAGCGCTGGTCGTTATTTCCTAACATACCTATTGTTTGTTCACAACAACCATTAACGGGCTTTGAGACGACGCTGTGAATCCCCGGCTGCTCATTTCGCATACACTTTGTGACTCAACTTAAAATAAATTATTCACAGTTGTAATTTTACAGTAAAGTGCCCGATAAGATACCTATCTGATGAAACTGAGAAGAATGCTGCTCGATATTCTGTGACAGAGGTCGCTAACTCTGAATCAATGATCTACTGCAACTCTAATGTGGCTAGAGGTTCACTGCCAGATGCCACGGAAACCTCCTGGCAGGGACTCTCACTTCACTCTTCACTTTCATTTCATTTCATTTCTGCGGCAGAGATAAACTTCGCAGAGAAACGGACGACGAATATTAATGAACACCAAAATCAAATCTAAGAACGATTCGTGTTACAATGATAATTCAAAATATTGAATTGAATCAGCCGGAATAAATTGAATAAAATTCATTCATTTTTATGGGGTAATCACACGGCTCTGAAAGGCAGATTTGCGTTCCAAAAAGCAACAGCAAGTGCGTGATGCTTGTTGAAATAATTAAAAAGATTTAAAAATTAATAAGATTTTTACTTCCATTATTTAACAAATACAACTGAATTTGAGTATTGATTTTTTTTATTTAAAGTCCATTAACAGGACAAAACAGCAATACTTACAAAATAATAACATAGTTTTAAATAAGACCTTGACTGAATGTCCTAAAAACAATGAACACAAAATGCATAGAAAAACTTTTTATAAACAATATCTACGTTGCAGGAACAAAAAAAATAGTCATAAAAAACGGAATTAGTGATCGATATCAAACGTTTAATCCTATTGACCGATGCGTCGAAAATGTCAAGCTCATAACAAACATCATTGTAAGTACGGAATAAACGATTCGCAGGTGCGTTTTGTCCATAGTTTGTACGAGATGTCGGTATGACGAATGTCTTGCGATTACACAGACGACTGCCACTTCTAGGCACAGATAAACCCATTTTCCCCAAAAATATCTGGGCTATCAAGTTTATAATATTGAAGCCTAGAATCGTAGGTCTATAAAATCTCGCAAGATGGTAGTAAAATCTTTTCTGCACAAATTCAAGCCGACTGATATGGACACCATAGAATGGATTCCACACGGGACTGCAATACTCCAGTACACTGCGTACATAACAGTTGAACAGCATGATGGGTATCACAGGCCTTTTGAAAATTTTAGTTTGCCTCAATACAAACCCGGCAAGCTTACTGACCTTTCTGATAACATATTCATAATGGTCTCTAAAGTCCAGCCTTTGGTCCAAAACAACTCCCAAGTCACGAATGTTGATTACTTTATTGACTTTGGTGCCATTTATCGCGTAAGCTATAGCCAGTGGTTTTTTCTTGCGTGAAAATTTTATACATTGACATTTAATGGGATGTAATGTCAAAAAATTTTCCTGGCGTCAATATTGTCAAGATCCTTTTGTATGATTAGAGCATCTTCTCTCGATCTTATAACTTTGTAGATTTTGAGATCATCAGCATATAATTTGTAACTGGAAGCTATCACAGAACACAGGTCATTAACAAATACCAGGAAGAAGAGGGGCCCCATATGGGAACCTTGGGGAACGTCCGAAGGTATAACTTGCCAATTGGATTTGTAATTTCTGACACTAACAAGCTGGGAACGATTACGTAGGTACGAGTCACACCATCGAAGTAAGGAAATACATATACCAGCATGTCCCAATTTTTGATCCAGTAAATCATGATTAACAACATCGAAGGCCTTTGAGAAATCTGTATAATATCGCATGCACTTCATATTTGTGTTCGATGGCTTTTATTATGTCAGTGGTAAAGCTAAATAGGCTTGAAGTTGTGGACCTCCCCGGCAGAAACTCATGCTGGTGCTGGTCGAAAAAGGTTTTAAGATGGAAATAAATTACTCTTTCAAATAATTTGCCAGGTGCCGATAATATGGAAATTAGTCTATAGTTTATTACATCACTACGATCACCGGACTTATGAATAGGTGTGACGTGTGCAGTTTTCCATTTCGAAGGAAATTTCCCACTTTCCAGAGACCTGTTGTAAATAATGTATAGTGGCTCGACCAACTGCTTAGCACAAGTTCTAAGGAAAATGGGTGGAATAGCATCAGGCCCAGGTCCTTTGTTTACATTTATATTTTGAAGTGACTTTAAGATTTCAGATTTTGACAGGTAACATGCGTGAAGGGTAGTATGGCTGGTGCTTACACTGGTCGGAGAAATGCTTGAAATAAGACTGCATCTATAGGTAGATTGGAAATGTTAGAGAATAAATCACTAATTTGTTGTCCTCCCGAAGCAGTTTCAGCATTAAGAAACATTTCGTCAGGTATTTCATTACTAATGGATCTAAATGATTTAATGAAATTCCAAAAATATTATGGATTTTTTCTAATGTACGCCGGGGCATCGGTTCTGAATTTAGATAAACAGTTTTGTATAAGTTTGTGCACAGCGAGTGCTAAGAAGTTTAAATGTTAGGTAGTCGTCGTTAGTAGAAACGTCGTTGATAATGGGCTTTTTCTCTCAGTTTCCGAATAAGGGATCAACTGAACCAACAAGGATAGTTATTATTATTTTTGATGGTAATTGGAGTGTGTCTAGTTATGATGAGTGTAATAAGGTCATAAAAAACATCAACAACTTCGTCAACCGCAAGAGAGGGCCATCGCATCCAGATCTTCAACAATGCCATCCATCATAATTTGCCCTCGAAAAATTTAAGAATGGTGTTCTTTGATGTTTGACTTTTTTTCGAGACTGACTTCTGGTGAAAATTGAAACTAAAAGAGCTGGATGATATTGCTTATCTAACCTTACAAGGGGTGAATTATATTTAGTAACAGAAGATATTATGTTGGGGGCGGTAGTAATCACCAGATCCAGAAAACGGCCGTTAATGTTGGCAATCGGGTTCACTTGATGCAAACCATTATAAGAGAGGAAATCTATGACAATTCCCCCCAATTTCGATTATGGTCTGAAAGAAAGTACACGGTTGGTACCGGCGGTGTGGTTCACAGGCCGCCACTTCATATGATGAAGATTAAAGTCACCCATGATTAAGATGTCAGAATGCTGGGGCATTTTGTTCTGAATTATTTTGCTAACATTGTTAGCGATACTTTCGAGACGGCTTTCAATGGCAGGTGAGGGGTTATACACTCCACATATACACAGGTGTCTAATTACACTACCATCTCTATACTTGATATCGATCCAGATGGTTTCATCCTTTGACTCCCACTGGAGTTTTCGGGTAGACTCATGGTTCTTAAGCACAGAAATCATAACACCACCTCCTTCCACCTTCGTGATACAGCTTAAAAGTCGGTCGCGCCTGAAAACCCTGTACCTATTATCAAAGAGTTCACGATCATACACAGAGTCATTAAGGTTCGATTCAGTAAACACAAAGACATTAGCACTTTGCTTCAACACATTGGTCAACAAATCTGCAGTCTTGGTCCTAAGGCCTAATAAATTTTCTAATTAAAAGATTAAAATGAACCACTAGAAGAAATAGAAACCATTAAATAATTATTGTATAAAGTCAAATTGGGTGGAAATAAAGGCCTAAATTGAAAAAATGCAAGATCCTTGATAATGAGACTTTTTGAGGTCGCGTTTTTTCGCATGAAAATTCTTCGAAAATTCGTTCCGAACCCATACAAAGTCAAAGCTAATATAAAATAAATAAATAAAATAAATATCCATCACGCCTTATCCCCGAAGGGGTGGCAGAGGCATATTATATGCCCACTTTTCACCGTGTGGATTCCTGTCCCACGTAATAGGTGGTGAGCCCATTGCCGTGTTGAAATAGACAGACGCGGGTTGTGGCTACCTGCTGTTGAAATTTTTATGCCGCCCATAAGGCCTTCAACCAGGCTTAACGACTGCCATTTTCTGGCAACCGGGACCAACGGCTTTACGTGCCTTCCGAAGCACGGAAACGCTCGCAATTGTAAATGCCACAAAGTGGTCACCCATCCGAGTACCAGCCATAGTGAAAGTTGCGTAACTCAGTGATCGTTTGCAGAACACTGAGACAGCGGGGCCACGAGCGCTTCTAATATAAAATAATTTAGCATACATTGACATAGTACCTGCGTCCCCCCGTCGACCATCGGGCAATCTAGCATAATATATCTACGAATATTTGACACTCTGGAAAGTTGGGACTAATATTAAAAAGAGTTAAAGTTTGTGGTTGAACGTGTAATTTCTGAAACTACTAAACCGATTTAAAAATTCTTTTACCATTAGAAAAAACGAATAGTATTTTAAAAAAGAGTAATCCAACCTGAGTGCGACAGGCTACTTTTTATCCCGAAAAAGTATGCCTGTGGGGAAACGGGTAGGGGAAATCTACGCCTAGCGGGTGGAGCCGCGGGCCTTAGCTAGTTATATTTGAAAATGATTCCATTTTCAGATGACTATGACCACCATTTTTAACTGAACTTGATTTTCATTTGAGAGATATCAGTATAAATACAAACTATGGAATGATTGCCCTACATGCATTTTCCTAATACTTAAAGTGGTCATTGACATTCTTTTAAAATAAATTTCAAGGTAGGTTCAACCTAGAATAACATTTTCGTCTGATGTAGTGCTCACTCACTAGTAAATAATAATTTCTTTACAAATATGCATACGACTACATAACAACATGGCAATGGACTCACCACCTATTACATGGGACAGGAATCCACACGGTGAAAAGTGGGCATATAATATGCATAAGGCGTGATGAATATTCATTTATTTTATTTTACTACATAACAAGCTTATTGTACTGAAGGGCCAGTAGGGAGGCTAAGCATAAAATACAGATGTACCCCCCACATCTTACTGCATAGGGGAGATTCTGTGCTTAATACAATACTAAATTTCAAAAGTATTTGGTCAATAATGGAATCTGATTGATTAATTTTTAAATCTAATATTGTAAGCAAAGCAGCTAAGCATTTTAAAAAGTGTTTTAAATTTTAGTCTCTTATACGAGCGGTCAGACAACTACGACAGCTAAGCTGGAGAAAGTTATTCGCGATTTATTCAGTTTATTTGACTACGTTCGTGAGCAATTTTCTCGTTACCTGTTATTGATTCTACCCCATTACGCAAAGCCTGACTGATCGCGTGACAACACCGTTGTATTTGCCCTCTGGACGTCGGTCAACTCATAATTTTAGTACGTAGCTACCTGTTGATTTATCAAAGCTTTCATACCTTATTAGTAAATAACGTTTGTTAGTTTCGCTTTAACACTGAAATCAAAGAGGAACTTAAAAGGTGTATACTGCTTTTACGGAGACGACTTGACGTACATTCACGTAGTATATGCAGCATATTTGAACTCAAAGTGATTAGTATTATTAGCCCAGAACTTAGTCCGAAGAAAATTTGGAGATACCGCTACGAGCTTACGAATAATACCAGTGAAACTAAAGAAAACGTTGTCTAGTTCTGTATGTGCATATTCACACACATTTACAACCAAAGAAATATTTTTAAATTTTTGTAGTTTGTCAATGACACACACATATCTATGTTTCAAAAACTGACTTCCTTAATTACCGTTTTGTAGCTCAGCTGATCATCTAAAACCCCAAGTCAAAAATCAAAGTTGTTATAAGTTTTACTTGTGTGTCTATCTGTGGATCATACTCCTTATATTGATGGACCGAATTAGCTTATTTTTGGATTCTAACGCATTTGAGATAGATAGTTCATAGCTACGGCTAGGTTTGAAATTCATCGGCACATCTCCGAGTTTAAATAGTTACCAAGAGAATCTGACTCACTTCCACATGTACCTAGTATTGATTTCAAAGGGGTAGATATTAATTTTAGTATGTCTCGCTCACTTCTAAGCGAAAGCTATCAAGAGTAAGGGTGAGGCTCTAGCAGTGAGCCTCGATATCGCTAAGCCTTTGAGTAGGTCGAACACATCTTCTCATATACTATACTATCTTCTGTCGAAGATGTTTATCTATGAACGATGGCACCGGATTGAATAGGTCCAGTACCAGTAGCAATTTAAGAGTTAAGGATAAGTTTGTGTCCAGAATGGAATGTCTTACCTTTTCCAGGTCGTCAGTCCATCTGGCAGGGAGTAGTCCTACTTACGTTTGCTGATTCGCGGTCTCCACTACAGAACTTGCTTGATCCCCAGGGTAGCCTATTGCCACTTTAACGTGCTTACTCCAAGAGCTATGTCGACCACACTGGTTATCTGACGGATAACCTCATTTCGGAGTTCATCCCTCAAAGACACTCCAAGCATAGCATACTCCATAGTTCGTTGTGCAACTTTGTGGGCATGGACTAGCCCCACCGTGAGTGTCCACCCCTTGGCACCGTGTGTCATAACCAGTAAACCGCACTGGATGTGAACCTTCATCTTCAGGTATTGTGGTATAGGCGAATAATAACCCTTACGCAGTTTGCTGAATCCTGCCCAGCCCAAGCTGATCATTTGTATAGATATACTTACTAAATGTAATAAATAATGTGCTTCAATATGTTCACAACACAGTAACGTGCGTTGTTTGATATCTGACGCGACGTTGCACGCATTATCATACGTCACTATTAACCACAATATAAAAAGAAACCCGACCTTAAAACATGGAACCATTCGCGGTTGATGTTTACAACGGAAGATTAATTAAAATCTCTTCATAAAAGAAACAGTAGGTACAATTCGGTCCGCCCGTGGGGAACACACAATTAAATGTATTTTTGTATACGGCCCGCCACGCTGCGGAGTAAGATCCTCGCTTCCGAAAGAAATATAATGTGTAACGGTGTGAAGAAAGTTAATGGGAGCGTGCGTGGTCCACGCTTGTAAATATAGACGCGTACATGTTCTCACGGGATGAGTGTTGGAAAAACGTAGCGTGCTCGGGTGCGCAGACACTGGGGTGTAGATCATCTCTAATTTAGGATTCATTTTAAATGTCAATTAGATGGGTCTGCCAGTACTGTTGGTAAAGTTTTTTCAAGAGAATTTCATGAGGTGTTAGTACTTGCAGTTTCTTACATATCGCTTCTTCTATAAATCACTGCAAAACTATGCCGCTATTTTATAAAGAAAAGTAAAATTTTATTATAAAAACTTTTAACCGCTAATAATTTTTTAAAGCATAATTTTTAGATTTTTAATTTAATAATAAAACTCATAGACTTAACACTGACCTTTCTCACACAATAATGGAGGTCGTGGTTTCGTTTGACACTGAGATCTATTAATCCATTTTTGAATGTCATATTTTTATATAATCTAAAAGTGGGAACAACGTAAGATCTATATTTTTTTAATAAAGTGGAAAAGGATTATTCGATTCGAGACAGGGATTGAATCTGTGACCTTTGCCTAACCAGGGCAATGTTCTAGCCACCTGAACAACCTGAACCGTATCGAACCAAGCTGAAATTCTCCAATATATTTTATTCGTCATTTTAAGTGTATGACCAAGAAATTTAGCAAAATAATTGCTTTAAAAATGTATCAACGTAATATCACAGCCGAAAGACATACAGTCGGTCGACGAAGCTGTCTAGACAGAGCAATCGTGCGGGGGACAAGGGACGAGACGTGGGAGGGTTTGTCCCGAGCTGCGAACAAAATGTTGTTAGTGGCTCGGGACAGTCTTTCAGGGCTGACGCATTCACGACCGCTTGCTATGATTTTAGAATTTTTGTATAGATTTCTTTAATTCATGGGGTTTTTAATATTCTAAATACAAATTTCGTGTTCATTTTGCAATCCAATATGGCCGCCGCGCCGTGGATATAAAATTTCATGATGGGTATCGTATAAGGGATTTTTTAGTATGCTAAATACGAATTTCGTGTTAATTTTGCAATCCAATATGGCCGCCGAGCCGTGGTTTTAAAATTTCATGTTGGGTATCATATAAAGGGTTTTTTGGTATGCTGAGTACGAATTTAGTGTTAATTTTGCAATCCAATATGGCCACCGCGCCGTGGTTTTTAAAATTTCATGCTGGGTATCGTATAAGGGGTTTTTGGTATGCTAACTAACTAACTATCTTCACGCTGTATCCCTGACGGGGTAGTCAGAGAGGACAGATCGCCAGGCTTCGCGATCCATGCTTCATACACGCACGTCTGGGTATCCGAGTACTTTTGACCTTTCCGTTTTTGAGCTATCTGCTGACGTGGTCTTCATATGTAAGTCTCGGCCTTCCCTGACTCCTTCTACCCTCTACTTTTGAACAATATATATTCTTCGTCAATCGTTCCTCACTCATTCGTTGGACGTGTCCAAACCAACGGAGCACGCCCTTTTCCAGCTTAACGCTGACACTTTCATTCAAACCTGCCATATTGCGTATCACTTCGTTACGTATTCGGTCGGCCAAGGTAACGCCGCACAATTTTCGAAGTGATCGCATCTCCACAGCATTTAATTTACTTTACTTTTTTTTTTTATTTACTTACTTATTTTATTTTGGTATGCTGAGTACGAATTTCGTGTTAATTTTGCAATCCAATATGGCCGCCGCGCCGTGGATATAAAATTTCATGTTGGGTATCGTATAAGGGGTTTCTTGGTATGCTGACTACGAATTTCATGTTAATATTGCAATCCAATATGGCTGCTGCGCCGTGGTTATAAAATTTAGTGTTGGGTATCGCATAAGGGTTTTTTTGGTATGCTGAGTACGAATTTCGTATTAATTTTGCAATCCAATATGACCGCCGCGCCAATTGTTATAAATTTCATGTTGGGTATCGCATAATTTTATTATGGTATGCGGAGCCACACATGTGGGATTATAACTATACTCTATACTATGTTATGCTGTGTTCAAGTTATTCGTCATAATTAAAATTTAAACTTGTTCAAAGCGTAACCTATATTTTTTTGTTGAAAACAACTTTAAGTCCAGTTAACCAAAAACCGAAAATATTAATCTTTAACTCATTTACTACTAATAATATACCTAATATACCCGACGAACTTCGTATCTCCATAGAATTTGGTTTTTTTTTTCTTAGAGTGCTCATCGGGGCGGAGACAAATTGAACAAATTAATAATAATAATAATAATATACCCCTCGAGGACAGTCTTAATCTTTTATAGGATTAACGTAACCCTATGAGCGTATAGTAGATTCGCTTTTTTAATTCATCCACTTTCTGATATCAACAAAAAAATGTATCAGAAAGTTATTGAAAAGCTTACATCCGCAGGGCAGCTTGTGGCGAGCTGAATGTGCGTGGCTACACAACAGTCCCGATTCCTTAGAGTTTTGTTGCCCTTCTGCACCGGTTAGCATTTAATGGGCTAACGGGTGAGCAGTGAGAGTGCTACTCCTGGGAGTGCAGCAAATCTCAACTCTGGCTTGCCTTAATTGGCCGGTCAGAGGGAGGGAGCCAGAGCTATATGCTCGGGGGTGAAAGTGTCATTTTCAAGGGCATAACTACGGGGAAGCCCGCTCCGGGTCTGACCCGCGATGGTAAAACCGGCGCCGCTCCGCTTGACACCCCAAGCTTCTCACACCGGTGTTGCCTCCTGTCGCCTTACAGGCTTATCATGCCTATGGCGATTGTATAGGGGGCCCATCTAGTGAGTTGGCGAGTCACCGTCTGCCAAAATTAGGATAATCAGATATTAAAATGGTAGACGCCGCCCTTATCCATAGTTTTAATCACATAGTTCATCAAACCCCCAACCCAATAGCCCATTTCTTAGTTAGCATATTTTACAATAGTTTAACTCCCATTGGAGGTGGTCCATTATCGTTCTTCTACATAAGGCGGGCATGGACTGTCTGCGGTGGGGATCCCATTTCCTTTTAGATTAAAATTCTCAAAGGGTCTCTGCGTGTTGGACCAGTATGTCCCCATGTACGCCTACCAAAATCCCGGGTATCTTCATAAAAAAAGAAGATACCCGTGAAAAGAAGAAACATAATAATATGAGATCACATATGTCAGCTCACCCTTGTTTGAATTCCCAGTTCCAATCCCCAGCTTCCAGTTCCCATTTCTCATCCCTAGTTCTCATCGTCAATTCTCATTCCTGGTTCATGCTCCCATTCCCTTGATTTTTTTTATAACGACACGGTGGCCATTATGGATTGCGAAATTAACACGAAATTCGTGCTCAGCATACCAAAAAGCCCCTTAAACGATACCCAACATGAAATTTATTAACCACGGCGCGGCGGCCATATTGGATTGCAAAATTAACACTAAATTCGTACTCAGCATACCAAAAACCCCTTATACGATACCCAACATTAAATTTGAAAACCACGACGCGGCGGCCATATTGGATTGCAAAATTAACACGAAATTCGTACTCAGCATACCAAAAAACCCTTTATACGATACCCAACATGAAATTTTATAAGAATAATTCGGCGGCCATATTGATTGCTAGAAACCCCATAATTTTATATCTACTACGCGGTAGCCATTTCGTAAACGCTTTCTCATAAAAAAAAAACTATCGATTCGACATGAAATGAACCTTATTTACTTCCGTGTGCGGCAATTGATGAAATTTCAGATCCTTTTCTTTAAACCGGTATTTATATTATTGATTTATTATATATACATACTAGTTGAAGCCCGCGGCTTCGCCCGTGTAATGAACTTTTCCCGTTCCCGTTTTCCATAAGAACTTGTTCCCGGGGTAAAAAGTATATGTGTTATTACGATGTATAAGCTATATTATTGTAAAGTTTAATTAAAATCTATTCAGTAGTCTTTACGTGAAAGAGTAACAAACATCTCTACAAACTTTCACATTTATAATATTATTAAGATTAAGATATTATATTATAATGTTGATAGTTGATTGCGAGTACGAGTTAATAAATAAATTATAAATAACATCAGTCTTGTATACTTGTGACAACCCTACAAGCATCACTGTCTAGACGTTGTCGGCATTTTTGTCAACTTCAAAGGCGTAACGCTACTGATAGGTTTACTCTTTATACTGTGGTAATATCTTGTCACCGAAGACAAAGTATATATAGAAAAATACTTGTTGTGACATGTTAAAATAGTTTATTCACTATCCCTGACGACAGACCTGGGTCAGAGAAGACAGATTGCCAGGCTTCGCGATCTATGCATACTTCTTTAGCTTCATTCACTAATCGTTGCATACCTGCACGTCTGGGTATCCGAGTACCTTTGATTTATATTTTATAAGCTCGGGCGTGACTAATTATTGCAGAGGCCAATCAACATAGACTAAATATTATGAAAGTGTCCTCGTCTTCTTCTTCATCTTAGTATATTCTCAGTGGCTAAACTACCTAGATTTGAAGTTCGGGGTCCACGTTTATTTGGCGTTCGGGGTTCACGTTTATTTGGCGTTCGGGGTCCACGTTTAATTGGAGTTCTTGGTCCACGTTTATTTGGAGTTTGGGGTCCACGTTTATTTGGAGTTCGGGGTCCACGTTTATTTGGCGTTCGGGGTCCACGTATATTCGGCTGCTTGATATCGTTTGTCTTTATATCGATCGTATCGTATCCTTTGGCGCGTAGTCGCTCCCAACAATTTAGAAAATCGAAATAGCCTGATAGTATCAGAACAAGTGCGAGTCAGACTGGCCCATTGAGGGTTTGGAAATATACGTTTTTTGCGTCGAATCGGATATTACATTTATTATGTTAAGTTGGAAGTTTAATTTTTTCATAGCTTTCAGGAACCGTAGACCGTATATAGTTATAATTTCAAATCGATAGTTGACAACAACGTAATCTAATAAGAGTTCTTTTTTCTTTTGAGATACAGAACCCTTAAAACGATACCCTTTTGGAATCTTGATTGATCGTCCGTCTGTCTGTCAAAACCCTTTATCTAAGCAACGAGTAGAATTATTGAGTTCAAACCAGTAACTCAGGTCCCTTGAAATCGAAAAAATAAACAAACTTCTAAGTTAACGTAAAAAGAAGGTACGGTAATGCCGAAAAAAGACGTATATTTGAACACACTCAAGCAAATCAAAATTAATAAGGTTCCCGTTGACATTGAACTATGAAATGTGGCAAATAATACCATCTTAAACTACAAGTAAAGAGAAAAATCAGAAAACAAAGCAAACATATATATTTTTTTATAATTATGCCCCTACGAATTTGTACGGAACCCTGGGTGGGTACCTCCACTCGCACTTATCCAGTTTTTAAAGTTTGCTTGAGTTCCTATTTCTTCAAAAATGTGTTTGTTATCGTTGAATATTGTCGTCCTTTATATGACTCGTAAACTTACTCGTCATGAATAACACCGACACCGAAACTCGTTTATATAAACGTGGATACTTATTACAATATCAATGAAATATTGAAATAGTAGTGATACTTTACCGGATATTCTTAAAGCGATCATCACTCAGTGTTCTGTAAACGAATACCTACTGCGTTAAGCAAACTTTTACTAAGGTCTTCGGACAGATGATCGATTTCTGGCATGGCATTTTTATTCACGAGTTTTTCCGGCACCTGGGAAGGCACAGACACAAAGTCGTTAAACCAAGTTGATAGCCTAATGGGCGACTCGAAAAATTTCAACAGCAAGCCGACTTCAACCTGCACCGGTTCAGTTTAACACTACACGGCTACACGGCTCATCACGTGGGACAGAAATGCTTACAGTGTCTATGCACCCCTTCGGTGATAAAGGCGTAAATGATTAAATATTTTTAAAATATCCATCACGCCTTATCCCCGAAGGGGTGGCAGAGGCATATTATATGCCCACTTTTCACCGTGTGGATTCCTGTCCCACGTAATAGGTGGTGAGCCCATTGCCGTGTTGAAATAGACAGACGCAGGTTGTGGCTACCTGCTGTTGAAATTTTTCATGCCGCCCATAAGGCATTCAACCAGGCTTAACGACTGCCATTTTACTGGCAACCGGGACCAACGGCTTAACGTGCCTTCCGAAGCACGGAAACGCTTGCAAATGTAAATGCCACAAAGTGGTCACCCATCTGAGGACCAGCCATAGTGAAAGTTGCGTAACTCAGTGATCGTTTACAGAACACTGAGACCGCGGGGCCACGAGCGCTAAATATTTTTCACGCTCTGAAATGACTAATGTTTGTAGTATAGGCCGATCAACATGAAAATATATGTACCCATTCACTGTTATATTTTCGCTGAAAACATAAATAGTCGTATAACAGCCGTAACTGATATTTATCCGTAACAACACCATTAGAAGCGCCTCTTCTTGATCGTGAACACCAAGTACTACGAAGAAAGGCGTACTTACTTTAGCTACATTGGAACTTGTAACGTTACTATTTTCCGAGAGGGGAAAAAGGAAAAGTCAAGGAGAAAACTATCACCAGGACTGGAGGAGTCCCGGCTTAAAAGAAAAAGAAAGAAAAAGGAATAGGTAAAATAATTTAATAAATGTTAAAATAAGTATAAATATAAGGCCGGGGAAACCGGGGGTAAATGAAGGTCTTGAAGGTTTCTTTAAAAGAGCAGGTTATCAGCACACGTCGCTAAGAAGGGGCCTCGAGTAGGCCTCCACGTTGCCAGAAAGGGGCCTCAAGTCAGGCCTCCACGTCGCTATGAAGGGGCCTCGAGTCAGGCCTCCACGTCGCCGACCTCCAAGAAGCAGGCCGCGGTAATTCAAAGTAGGCAGAGGGCTGAAAGTTACCAGCCGTCGGCGTCACAAGCCACTGCAGACAATCACTTTATTATTTCAGAGGGCACAACCCTCTCACTCAGCACTATTCATCAGAACCTCCTGACAAGGCGAGCACCAAAGGTAGACTGATTTGACGGCCCCGGCTCCCTTCTTTTACAGAGCATTTCAAAATTTAAACTAGTTTATTCTAAACATATTTTTAGAATATAAATTTATAACAAGGTCTAATATCTAAACAACCTAACCTACTGGCAGCTCAACAATAAATTAAAAATAAAACCTAGGCTTGTCATTAACTGACATAAAAAATTACAAAAGGTAAACAAACATTAAGAGAGCATAAAACCTTTAGAAATATAAAGGCCTAGGAATGCTACAGATAATGGCCATGCAGATAATTTGAGAGTATGAATAATAAAAGATTTAACGTAAGTAAACATACATTACAAACTGGAATGTGAACATGACATGAAGCTAGCCTATCTATAAAATATAGCCTTTTATAAAATACTGTAAAACTCCGCCACCTGTTGCATCTTCAATAGCCTTCCGTGATCCGGTCAAACACCTCAATAATTTCCCTCGTATAGTCGGTGTGCCGCACCGGCTCGACGCACGCTAACAATCAGCAAACACTTCGATAACACTCTCTGGGTGAACCTCCAATGACGTACTCACACTGAATGTGAGTTATGCCACCTCGCTATGTGTTATTTATAAAGTGTTTTCAAATTGAGTGTTTTATGTAGCGCAACTGTACACATTGCTGACATAACTTCTTAAAATCGACCATATTTCACATCAACAATTATGGTGGTGTAGGTACATAATGCTATTACAGTTTACACGGTGATTAGATGCCCAATAATATTGCACACGTGATACAAATATCAAAAATACGTATATTTTTACACGTTATGTCGAAAAACATCAATCACTTTTCAAATTAGCCTGGACGACATTTAATTAATTTCGGAAGCAACCAAATGCCACATTTTCCCAATGCCAAGTTAATAACTTCCAATTAGGCATACTAAATCTTGTTCAGATCAAACGAACGAAATTAGTAAGCTGCTACAGCTAACTGTCACACTCGGCTGTCGATTGGTAAAATGTACGATTGAAAGACTTGACCTTGACACTGAATTCTTTTTGACCGAACAAGCTTCCATTAGACGGATATGTCCAAAACAATCCACATGATTAAATGAAAATAAAACTAAATGTGTTAAATTTACTCCACCAAATTAACGGTTGCGGCCAATGTTCAATTGAATGAACAAGTGTTAGAGTTTGTGGAATCAACTGTGTATAACTATTGATGCCGATTTGCTATGGAGCCCATAGAAAAGACGGCTTCTAGGTTTAGTTCGGCTGCATACGCTGCAAGTAATATCAGGACTCTAACAGATGTGGATACGGCTAGAAGGATTTACTGCAGCCAGTTTTATAGTATTATGTCTTACGGCATTCTTCTCTGGGGGAGTGCTGCAGGTTTAAATAATATTTTGTACTTCAAAAGCGGCCAGTACGCGCTATTTATAATATGGGCACAGTGTCTCTCTACGAGAAAAATTCAAAGAAATAAATATTCTATCCGTACTTAGCGTCACAATACATTTTTGTCAATTGTATGTATGTCCAGAAAAATCTATTACAGTTTCCTAAACTTTATGATAAACAATATAAATACTAGATATAAACAATCTATCAGTCAGTACCACAGTCGTCTACATACGTGTGGCAATTCTTTCCAGGGTCCTATAGCTTTTACAACAAGCTTGCCTGTGACGTGAGAAATTAACCATTTAATAAATTTAAAAAGTTAATGCATAAAAAACTTTGTAAAAAAAATTTAATACCCTGTTAAAGACTATTTGAAGGTCAGGGACGCCTAAAATGGTCTGCTGGCAACGTAACATAATATTAAATTGTTAATAGGCCGTCAAAAAGGCCTTCCTAATTTTCTTGCCGGTTTTTCTCAGGTGCGCCGCGTTCCGAACCGGTGGTCACTTAAAATATATTATACTTGGTACCCCACAGCTTCGCCCGTGGAATATTTCGACCTCCCGTCGCACCTATTTAATCCCGTCGCTTATAAATTCTACAATGATGCATTTTGCCCCATTTATGTCTACTGCTCTGCTCCCCAGTATAGTAGCGTAGGTGATGATATATATCCTATAGTCTTTTTTGGTAAATGGACTATCTAACACAAAAATAATTTATCAAATCCGACCAGTAGTTGCTGAGCTGAGATTAGCGCGTTCAACCAACCAAACAAACAAACTCTTCAGTTTTGTAATATTAATATAGATTTATCTTTGGTTCTACAGTATGACATTTTGTAAGCGCCGTTAAAATGGTCTATGCAAAATAAAGACTTTTTTTTAATTTTTTCACCAGTTACATATTACCTACTGGATCAAATTGGAAATACATCTAGGTCACTCGTGTTTTGTAACAATTCTAATAAAAAACATTGAAAATTTTATCATTTCCGATTTGAATAACTGTAGAGAATTTAATGATTATTTAAATTGATAAGGTATCTACCTTATCAGTTTATTTTTAATATTTTTTAATCATTAAAAGTATTTTGATATGGTGGATACCTTATCAAATTATTTTAATAATTTATTTTACTCATTTAAATTAATTACATTTAATTATCATATACCTTTTTTATCGTCATACATGTTGTTGACAAATCGTATGCTCAATCACAAAGGCCAAAATTGTTGAATTTATGAGTATTCTTACAATCTTAGGTCCGTATTCCAGAACGTTTCTTAATACTCAATCGACGCTTGAGGCTAGATTTTGTCTTATAAATACTACTCTCAAGCGTCGATTGAGTATTGACAAACGCTGGAATACGGACCTTAGTCTTACTACACGGGTTGCCGAAGATCAACCTGATACAGCCTCCTGAGAGGTGAAGGTGAGGTTTCCCTCTCTGAAAAAAGCGCAAATTACACGCTGTTACAAATCCCATGTGTTGTTGGTAACGTCGAATTTCATGCCCGTGTAATTTACTCAATTCTCCGTACGTAGTACCCAGGTTGCTTCAGTTGTGGCTATCATTTTCTTATATCACTGAGATAGCAGGCAATCTTCCGGGCCCACCTGTTGGAAAGTGGTCCCCTTAGCCGATGAACGTTTGCAACACTAGAGGTCCGACACTCGCGCTGCCGTAAGTAATCTAAACATCTCGGTATTTGTGATTCTTCTTTCCAATGTTATATTCTACATGAAGGTGCTACCAGAGTTAAAACACCATGAAGTATTTATCACAAGAAAATAACACACAATAGCACAAAGATAGGTAGTGTTGACATTACAAGTCCGCGAAATAACAGAAGATTTTCCTGATTTGTATTATTTCTTTAAGTTTTGGATGGGCTGTAAAATTTTTGGCTTCTATAATAAGTACTACTACTTCAGTAACGTAATGTATGCCTCTCGCAACTCTTTTGCGTTGTATGTTGCCAGATCTAGTCGGAGATTTTTATCCCGGAAAACATCTAATTGACACGGTAAAAAAATCTTAGCGCGATAGCGAAATGCCACGTGCCTCAGACGTACGCTAGTATTATATACGGTATTTTTCCCATATGATTATCGACTTTGAAAACATTTACTCACCTCTCTACGGTTTAGCTATGTCTTAATGCCGTGGTCACTAGAAGACTAGGCAAAGCGGCGGAGATCATCATCTTGTAATTCTCGAAAGTTTTATAAAACATAATGAATTATACTTTATTTATTTATAGCCACAAACAGGGTTACATGGTTGATAATGCAACTTTTAGTGCGGAATACAAAACCTGAAAGGTTTAAAACATTTTTATTCACAAATTATTACACAGACATAATCTTGCAGAAATGCGAGCGAGTATCACCTTTACGCTGCAAGTGCGATCAAGTGCCTTATTTTTTAGAAAAAGAATAAACTACAGACCTATTTAAATTAAAGGGGAAAATGTTTTCAGTCTCGTTCTAGACTGAAACCAGCTTCTTCTGGTTCAACAATTTACACTTAAATTGGTGCGCTTTTCAAAATTGTCTACAAATCTATTATCTATAAATATGTTGTTTCTTTCACGGCAATGGCCTCACCACCTGTTACGTAGGACAAAAAATGCATACGGTGAAATTTGGGTCCATGGTATGCCCCTTCCTCCCCCTTCGGAGATAAAGGCGTGACAATATGTATGTATGTTGTTTCTTTTTGAGGTTTTGGTATAAAGTTGGTCCCGTGCAATTTCGGAACACTAAATAATAATTATTTTGAGTGTTCCGAAATTGTGTGGATAACGTGTGATGTGCCATCGTCATTTATGTCCCTGTAAAATAAAAAGTCCTAAGCCGCAGTGAGTTAAATATCACGCCTCGTTTAATCAACTCGTGATCATAGCATATGTGGTGGTAACAACGGCATGGAAATGTGGGTGAACTAATTAGTTTAGGTTTGGTTACTGGTGACATGTTATACTGCACTCTACTAAGTTATGAAAAATGATCGTTAAAAGTACACAGTAGCTGGTACAACCAGTCCGCGCTGTTCTTCTCATACGCTCTAAGATAAAGTAATGACTACCACAGTTTTAAACTTAACTGATTCTTAATAAATATCTATACTTATCTGCACGTTACAACACCTACGAGACCGCGTAACTTATAATTACTCGAACTCGCGCTTTGAGTCATTTATAGTTAGTATATGGCAACATTTGTTTGTTCGCAGATAAGCGGACTCAAATTCGAGACCCAATTACGGACTCTAAACCAATTCCCAGAAACGCTACTGGGAGACCCATCAAGAAGAATTCGGTACTTCGATCCTTTAAGGTCTTTATTTTTTTGTACCTTGTGTAATGTGCCAATAACGAACTGTTGCATAAAATCACCTGTAGATACTAAACTCAATACTAAACTAAACTTTCTTGTAGGAACGAATATTTCTTTGATCGAAACCGTCCTTCATTCGACGCTATACTGTATTACTATCAAAGCGGCGGTCGATTGAGGAGACCCGTAAACGTCCCATTGGACGTATTCTCTGAAGAGATTAAATTCTACGAGCTTGGAGAACAAGCTACCAACAAGTTCCGGTAAGAATTGCACTTATATAGTACGCATAGGTATATGTAGTAATGTATATGTAGTATGTAATATAGTACGCATAGGTATATGTAGCAAAATGTTCATCATTATATCTGGTTAATCACTTGCAGAGAGGACGAAGGATTTATAAAGGAGGAGGAGAAGCCCCTGCCCTCCAACGAACGCCAGCGCAAAATCTGGCTGCTGTTCGAATACCCGGAGAGTTCCCAGGCTGCCCGAGTAGTAGCTATCATCTCGGTGTTTGTCATTCTACTTTCCATCGTCATATTCTGCCTGGAGACTTTACCGGAGTTCAAACACTATAAAGTATTCAACACCACCACCAACGGCACCAAGATTGAAGAAGACGAAGTCCCTGACATAACAGACCCGTTTTTCCTGATAGAAACACTTTGTATCATTTGGTTTACCTTCGAATTGATAGTAAGATTTTTGGCGTGTCCTAATAAGTTCAACTTCTTCAGAGACGTCATGAACATAATAGACATCATAGCCATTATTCCATATTTCATCACCTTGGCGACGGTGGTCGCTGAGGAAGAAGACACGCTGAACCTACCCCGCGCACCTGTCTCGCCACAAGATAAGTCGACGAATCAGGCTATGAGTCTTGCCATACTGCGAGTGATTCGGCTTGTGCGAGTGTTCCGTATTTTCAAGCTGTCACGACACTCCAAGGGCCTGCAGATCTTGGGTCGCACTCTCAAAGCATCCATGCGTGAACTGGGCCTCTTGATATTCTTCCTCTTCATCGGTAAGTTTCGTCTTATACCTTCTTGTAGGTTTATAATAATACGCATTTCTAAATGTGTCTCGTGACCTAATGTATATTACAAGAACTATCTTGGTTCCATAATGTAGCCTAAGTCTGAAACCAAAAAAGCAAAATCTTTGTATCTCTGTCTGTCCCACTCAAGATTACAACTTATTTGGTTTAACCAAACTTGAGTAAATTTTGTCATATAATATAATACTTTATTCTAGACTGAGGGCCTGTTCCACGACGTACGTACGTATGTGTTCCAACTACTTAGCTAATCAGTGCCTACAAAAGTACTACTATTTCATTAGTTGACTTTTAAGCATGTAGAGTGTTTATTTGTTAATCAATTTCGAGCTAAACACTCTTCATAACAAGGTTTATTATACTTTTTATTGATTGTTGAGACTATTTACAACATTTTGAGAGATAGATATGCTAAGTGGCAACTATACAAAAGATCAACCATATGTTACCCCTAAAGCATGCAAAATGACAATACAGATTTTCCTAATAGTAGTGATAAGAGCTAATTCATTTCACTAGACTTTTCCGTTAAATATAATAGGTACATACTCGTATATAGAACAATAGTGTTTTGGCAGATTTATTATCTATATTTTAAAAGTTTAATTCTAAACTCAGAATCATTAATTAACTTCAACAGGGCATTATCCATTATATACATCAACAATAATAGAATATTTTATTATTAGACCTTCGATATTTTTCTGCTTTTAGTCTTAAAGGCCGATCCTCACGACCCCAACAGAAGTTTGTAAACGTGTTTATTAAATTTGAGGGTGGCACAGGAGTTTGTAGTTATTTGTAATTTGTATCAAAATATTGTCGCACATGTTCTTTGACGATTAATGAATTGCTTTTGTCGTGTGCAGATTTTAGTTTTTAGTGCGGTGAAGTGTTAGCACTAGTTGTCTGTTGTTTTGATTACGAGTCGGAACTTTGTCATACCTCGCGAGACAGGCCCTGAAACTAATAAAAATCCCAAGACCAGCGACTGTATATAATTAGGTAGGACTGAGAAGCTGGATGGGCAAACGCCTCACATCACCAACTCAATGTGACTTAGCGTCCACAATGCACTTGTCAACACACTTGCAGTATTACATTTACTGCACTGTTTTCTATTTTCAGTTTTTGTCCAAATGGAGTTAATTACTCATTTAGCAATTTCAATAACTGCATTTAGTGTCTTTTGCTTTACGTATATTTTTATCTAGCCAAAATTGAGTCAAAGAAACAAATTTTTATTTATGAAAAAATAGTTTACGGGTATGTTTATAGGTATATAAGGTACCATTTAATTATTAATGTCAGTATTTTAACATTAACGTAAACATCAAACAAAGTACTTTGTTGTCATTAGAGCGAAAAAAATTAAAAATTTTATCGTTAATAAGTTTATCGTGATTTAAAAAGAAATAAAAGAGTAAAAGTAAAGAATTTGAACAAAATACATTAAATAAATACTTATACAATACATTATCTCCAACATCCACAAAGTAAGTCCTAAAGCGCTGTCAACATTCCCATGAAAATGCAAACAGGTAGTAGTCGTTGTAAGTGTGTTGAAAACAGTCATATGACACATGTGAGTTCTGCTCGAGTGAATTACGCACAGACTCGTGCGTAATGATCAATTCAGCTCACTTGTATCATAATGTACTATTGTGTTCGCAGGAGTGATCATCTTTTCAAGTGCAGTGTATTACATTGAAAAAGATTTGCCTGATACTAATTTCTCGTCCATCCCTGATGCCTTTTGGTGGGCTGTCATAACCATGACGACCGTGGGGTACGGCGACGAGAGGTGCGTCTACCCCCGCGAGTCGCTGGCCCGCTCCCACGGCAGCGACCCCGCTCCCGCTCCTCGCTCGCTAACTACCATTGTATGTCGCACTGTATTCTCCGTTGGTGTGTGCTTGTTCTTCAAGGTGTGGTGCTGTTTTCGTCGGCGGTGTACTTCGCCGAAGCTGGAAGTGAAAACAGTTTCTTCAAATCCATACCAGACGCCTTTTGGTGGGCGGTCGTGACAATGACGACCGTAGGATACGGAGACATGACGTATGAGACAGCGACTCCACCTTATGTTTCATATTTGGCTTGTCGTTCTCGTTTCATTTCATTTTGTCCCACAACCATGCAACGATTAATTTAACACTAATGTGATTGTCTTTCGCCACATCATGTAACTAAGTACATAAGCTTCACTATGATTTTGTCGTTGGTTCGCCTCGGACTAAACTAAATAACAGATTTTGTTCACATTTGTAGTGACACTTGCACGTTCGATGACGTTCCTTGTCTTGTTTATTTTTATTTTGTTTAGTCTTTACGTCACTATTATCTTCCTGAACAATTATAATTAAACATGGAAGCTGTGTTGTAGAATTTTCCTCTGAAAGTAACGGATGCCACTTGCCGTCGTAGTGACTATCGCCCTTCAAAATGCGTATCCTTTTTTTTATAAATGATAAATTTTAAAATAAATGAGAGAGAATATCTCACGCAGCACACAATTGAAGTGACCGCAACCCCGTGTACCAACTGCCTACGTGTAGACTTCCCGACATAGCGCTCCTATGTAACGCTTACGCTAACCTTCAATGTATCCTGTATCGATGTTGTTCTATTGTGGCTATTACGTACATTCAATATCAGCTCATTGACAATGGTGGCTCGTATGCACCCACGTACATTTCAACCCCAGTAGCTCGGACTTAGAGCGCAATAGTAATGCATCGCTTGAGTCCCACTCTCTCAGGCTCTCTTCACGTCATGTATTTCTCTCTGGTGGTCCTGAGTCCTGACTCCTGGCCCCTGTTTACTCCATGGTGGTAAATTTTACACACGGAGGCTACTATGTAAATTTGATGTTCAGAATGATTCATTGCTTAATTTTGTCATTGGCTTCCCATCATTAGCTTCCACACGCTATTTCTGATAGAAATTAAGTTACGTTTAGACGTAAAGCATTATCAATTGCATGACTGTAAAGTCCTAACTGTAGGTTGGAAACCGAACGTCTTATTTGTTTTAGCACATTTCTGTCTAGATTGTAGGATTAGTCAATTATACATTATTTATTTCTGTTTATAACTTTAAACTGTAGCGTCCTGTGGTATTATGACTTTGGCGCAAGCGTTTTACCAAAACGTTTGGTATCGGCTGTTTGCCGAGACCCAAATAGTTGTGTGTAACACGTTGAGAATGTCAAGGTTGCATAATGTCATACGGCGCGATCGCTGGTGATACACAACAAACCGCACTGCTCTACTTCTAAACAGGTTACGGTGTTACTGTAACACGCCTAGCGGGAATGAATGGTGATGTATGAAATTGTAATGCTTGCGAACTACATATTGCTTATTGCGAATGGTCTTATCAATATATAAAATAATTGAAAACTTAAACTGTAATTCATTGTTATTTTTTTTTAATTTTCTTTAATTGTTACCCCCGTAGTCCAACACTGAATTAGTCTTATGTAGTTGTGCCGTACGTATTGAACATAATTAACGCATGAACATCATCAGCGTCCTGTTCGTCAGCTGTGCTGTGCATGGCGGTACGATCCGCTATTTAAAGATATGTTTCTGGTGTGTAGGCCTGTCGGAGTGTGGGGTAAGATTGTGGGCTCCCTGTGCGCGATCGCCGGCGTGCTCACCATTGCCCTGCCCGTTCCTGTCATAGTATCTAATTTCAACTACTTCTATCACCGGGAGACTGACCAGGAAGAGATGCAATCTCAGAACTTCAATCATGTCACCAGCTGTCCCTACCTGCCGGGGACAATGGGAGAGCCGTACCTGAGTAAGTAACCACACGATTGTATTGTTCCCCGCGTTCGCTTACAAATTACTTCGACCATATTCTGTGATAAGTCACAAAAGCGTAGCGAATACATTCTGTAACACAGCTTAGGAACTATTTCTTTTGTAATTACAATTCTAATAGTATGTGTAGTTTACCAATTTTATTAGACTTTTCCTGCGTGTTTTCTTTTCATTTTATTTTTGTTATTTTGAATGACTTCGTTATTGTTTCTTTTATGTTGATTTTCGGTAATTTCAGGTGGCAAAGATGATGAAAAGGACGAGGTCTGCAGTGATAATTGACTGTATGACAGTGTATTTCTGTTGTTTCTATTATAAGGACAAAATACAAATAAAGAATAAAGCAATCGACAGGGACGATATTTGTGATATTACCGCGTAAGGGACGAGAGAGTGCACTGTGTTCTTTTGTTTTGTGTACATAGTTTTAGTTTTTAAGTAATGTAAAGTAAAAATATTTGAATAAAAATTGTTAATTACTTTTTTGTTATACTTGTGTTACTTTTTTAACTTATTTTACGTTTTATTAATTAATAGGGGTAGGTATGTGTTAAGCGAATAGATACAGTGACAAAGTAGACGATGGAACTAATCCCACTAGCTGCTTTTTCAAACGGGTTAAAACGAAACCGCCTTACTTTTTTAAGTTAAAGTTATACTTTGACGTTGATATATTTGTTCGCGTTTAACTCAGCACAGACTGCGATAGCTTGTCATCGCTATAAGGCAGCGGGCAACTCCCTGGGAGGTCAAGCACGCTCTCACGGTAAGTAGACACTTGGTAGAGTTCACCCAGTGTCTGTAGTAGTACCGTTCCTTGTATTTAAAGGAGAGAGTAAAGCCAGCTGTCCCAGCAGACAAATATTAACTGTTTTAGCTTCACTTGGTGCTTCAAATAGCTTCATTTCTATAATTGTAATAAGTATGCGTTAACAAAAGTACGTAGGTATTTTACAAAGCATAAGTGGCTAATATAAATTTATTATTTGCTTTTAAGAATTATAAACTATTTTGAGTGAGTTTTACTATTAGGCTAGACTATTTTAGGCATTAAGAGTAGGTACACTCCTAAATTTTATGGTCACTCTGAATGTAGTCGGTAGTCTAAACTTGTAACCTACAGCCGAGTGGTCAATTAACATTATTAACTCGGGAGATCTGGCGAATGACAACCATTTAAAATATTGAACCTATAACACCGTCATAAATTTTACAAAAGCTGACGCAGTGTATCTCACATACACACAAAATGAATTGTGATTGTGATACATGATGTTTTACCCAGTTGGCTGAATTGTAGCACCTATGTTCAGAGCGGTCTCAAAGTTTGCTTACATTTGTAAAAGTAGGGCCACGGGGCGCTAAGTGAAGCTACATAAGAGTAATATAGATAGTATATAACCGCACAGTACCCATTCTGCTGACCTCTCATTCTTCGCAGTCAATCTTGACGTTTACATTAAAGCAGCCCATTCAAGAGGCCGGCAGGCCCGGCACTTAGGCATCTGAATGGCCCATGTCACTGGGTAAACACCCGTACCGAAATAGAGTAGAGCCATTTTTGTTTTATTTGTGGGACTACATTTTCTTATGTTGCAATTATCATGTAAGTAGTTTTTTGTTTATTTTTATTCTTCTTTTAACAACACAGTGCTTAGGTATCGTCAGCTTATAGATAGAATACGAATTGAGTGACTTCTCAACAGTACGTAGGTACACAGCTCCATAATTGCATATTTATTGTGAGAATACTTCAGACAGTCATCAAACTATCAGGTAAAATTAGCAGTGTTACAAATTAAGTTGTTAAGTAAGCCACGATACAGCCCCATACGAACCCTTCAAGCATTCGGCTTGACGGCTCGCGACTGGTACTGGCATCTTTTACTCTCCATGATCGGCTAATCGAATAATTATATTAATTGTCATTTAATTACTGAATAACATAAGAAAGAAAATTGTGACTTTGTGAAAGATTATATTTCTTCCACACTGCAGTTATCACTTTTTGACAAAATATGTATTGTTGGATGATAAACTGCATAAATTACTCTTTCTGCACTTCGTGGAACGGGTACTAAATAACTATAGCCTCATTTTGACATCTGTAGCCATTCGAGCGCAACAGTTTTAGCACCTCAGCCCAAGATCTACCCAAAGTGACATTGCATATTAGATTAAACGGGCGAAACAACCCAAGTACAAACTATAATATCAAGATATATCTCAAGTGATTATTGCCTATACATATCTATACATAAATAATTAATTTGTTAATGCTATTCATCCTCCCGTGAGCTTAAACACTACAAACAAGTGAGCTACAAAAAATAATACCTACTTAATACAACAATTTACACATAAATGTTGGTCGTGCTAATAGTTAAAACTAAACTATACTAAAAGTACTGTAAATCTATATGATGTCCGTACTAAAATAGATAGAATGCTATTTTAATAAAGCCGCTAAAAATTTGTAGCACCTATAAGATGATCTTAGTATTGATTATAATGTCTGGTGGACAGTTTCAGGACCAATTCACAAGAAGTCATCAATAAGTGACGACTCTTCCTCGGATACGATGGAGATGGACGACGGCGCGCTCGTGATCGACCCCAACCTGGAGGAGAACCTGCAGCGGCTGCAAGAAGAGGAGCGGGTTCTCTTGGAACAGCAGTCGCAGATGGAGGCCGGCGTGACCGACGATATCACTGCGCTGGAGCACCAGGATGCGCTGAGGCATAATCACGTAAGTAACATCACATTTCGAGATACCCACATATACTGCACTAACAAATTCGACTTCCTGAAAACTTTTATTCTATTGTATAGTTTCGTAGCCCACTGGACTTCTGAATAGATAACGACGTCAAAAAATGTAACATGGATAGGCATTCTGCAAGAAAGACAGAAGACTGTCTGACTAAAGGCGAAAAATTTCTCCTTAGACCTACTAAATAGCTCGGTGGCTTTCTGCATGTGAATGTTAAGAGTTTGCTGGTTGTTGGAACAGCTGCAGCAGATCAACCTGCAGAAGCAGCAGGCGTACGTGGCGCAGCATGCGGCGCGGCAGAGCTTGGAGGTGGGTGGCGAGGCGTCGCGCGCGCACTCGCCCGGCTTCGTGCACGCGTTCCGGCGCGAGGCCGCCGCGCGCCGCCGCGCTGCCGCCGCCGTCTGCACCGTGCGCGTCAACAGCCTGTACGCCGCCGCCGAGGCGCTCGAGACGGACGTCTGACTAGCGGGTACGTGCGCGCGCCACTCGCACCAGGTCACCCTCCCTCACCCACGACACTCTTTACGCTTTACAAGGCGACACTACATTACGGTCCGTACAACCGTTTCTCAATACTCAATCAACTCTTGAGGCGAGATTTTGCCTTATAAAATTTACTCTCAAGCGTCGATTGAGTATTGAGAAACGTTCTGGAATACCAACCTACGTTTGTAATCATTAAGAGCTTTTTAAAGTAATTTATAAATATTACTATTCGAGGACAGAAATGCTATTTGCTTCGTAAAGAGTTAAGTTTTTCCTAACTTTACCTACTCCATTTATTCCTATTTACCAATTTCGCTATGGTATTTTCGAATTAGCTAATTGCTTAGAGAATGATAAACAGTTTAGATTCATTAACATTTCTTCATCGTAGAAGATTTAGAGAAGACACAATTTTAATGAATGACCTAGAAGATTATTTTTATTAAACCTGTTTATTCACCATTCATAGGTAGTGTTAGCATTCAATTAATTCACTTTTTTTCCCCTTCACGGCTGTATGTAGCCAGGGCACCTGGTGTACCTTCGAAAGGAAATCCCAGGAACCCTTACCAGCCCTGGTTGCAACCTTTGACGACCCCTGTCAATGGCAGCGCGTGTAAGAATCCAGCGAACGCGCCACCACCTTGAGCCTTCCTTTGCTAGGGCGACCGCTAGCCCGGAGTGTCGCCTCCAGGCCCATGGTTATGGGGGACGCAGATCGTCTCGGCATCTCCGACGCTCAGTGCGCCTCCTGCGGCACGGGAGAGTACTATTCCTCTCCCGTTCTTTTTCCGCCGTCTCTTTTGTGCCCATCACTTCCTCACAAAAAGAGGCGACAGCATTCCAGGCGCTTTCACTACTGACCATAGCAGAAAACACTCGCGGCTAACTGCCAATGTGTGGAGCACCGTATCTTCTGAGCAGCCCTAACAGTGGTGGCACTGAGGCGTTGGCTCTCGCCGAATTCGATGTAGGTACATACCAAAGCAGCTGTGCCCGGTGAGCACCAGCGTCAGCCGATAGGAGAGGCTACCGTGGCGTCTCTCCAGCCAATCACCCATACCGGGTCTTACCGCCTCGCCCTGCACTTGGTTGCCCAAGTCGCTCCCTCCACTCTTCCACTTGGCGGAGCTGGGACCGCTGTCCCTCGATTTCTCCTGGGGCAGGTTCCAGATCCCGCTCTACTGCCTCCTTGCACCACAAGTACAGTGCTGCAAGGGCCTTCGCCTCCAGGTCCCATGGAGGTGTACCAGGTAAGAGGCTCGCCGCCTCAAAAAAAACCGTGCGGTATCCTCTTATGACCCTGACGGCCAGCAGCCGCAGTGGACGTCGCAATATTGCAATGTTACTGGCCGTCAGATTTCTCACCCATACTGGGGCCCCCTATAGAGCCATGAACCGCACTATTCCAGCGTAGAGCCTCCTGCAGGAGGTGTCGGGCCCCCTCAAGTTAGGCAGTAGTCGTGATAGTGACGACGCCGTCCCCTTGAGCTTGGGGGCCAGACTTCGGAAATGCGCACCAAAGTCCCATCGACCATCGAGTATCAGTTAATTCATCTAATAATTACGATTACAAAGCAAATCAACTTATAGTATTAGCGAGGAGGTCATAAGTATGAATGCTATCTTTATCACCCAGCTACAGCTAAAGGCTTTCGACTACACACCACATCGTAGCCGGCACATTCCGCACCACCCGGCCTCGCTCGCTCCGCTCCAATTGGCTCTTTAGTCATTCATGCCACACAGTGCGATCTGCCTACCGCGTTTAGACAATAAACTGACTAACTTAGACTAATTAATTTTATACTTCACTTATTACTGCATCGTGCTAATAAGGACAGCTGTAGTGAAACTGCTTATTTTGAGATCCTTTTAATCTAAGTATAATTATAATTTTATACTCTTTAGATTTCATTAATTTCAGTTTACTTAATGTTCAAATCGCCGAATAATTATATTAATAAAATTATATCTGTGTGTGTATGTTTCAACTAAACCCGACATTAGCGTGCCTAATTTAAATGAACAAACTATGGATGAAAGCAGATTTCCACATGTAGCACACTTGCGACGAGGTTTCTTTCGCAATACACACGCAAGACAGGTTACGGAAGAACTCAAGACCTTAACAAATATTGAGGGGTTCAGCCAGAGCACATAAATAATACAGGCACTTACTGGTCTCTTTATTATTATTACTAGATATAACTAGACACTAATAGGAGAATGGATAACACAATTTTTAGAAAACTTTCAATAAGTTCGTGAATTTTGTGGATAAACGAAGCGAAAGGTGCGCTTTGACGAATAATTCCTACGTTTCTCTTGGAATGCAGTACGACTAATAGGTTAAACTTGAACCTGGGTATGTCAGCAGATACATGAAATTAAATTGAATGTTGTAGAGATGCGATCATTTCAGCGAAAATAATATTTAGTAATGTCAGGTAATGATATGGAAGACCTCATCCTGATTGTTTATGTCGTTATTATGTATTTGCAATTATATACAGAGAAAAAATAAAAGTTAAACCAATAAGCGTAAGGCAGCGAACTCGTTTCTTGAGCAATGGGGAAGTAATGAGTGAATGGCACCATTCAGTGCAGAGGGTGATTTCCTTGCAGCGTGTGTGCTTGCCTTGTGGCTTGAATGGATGCGGGTGGCACGATCGATAGCCGCTGCGGAAACGGCGCGCCCGTGACGTCACCTATATATCCCTGCTGCCACCCCCAGCAATGCCACGTGCTCGCAGAGGCCGCTAGCCGCGGCCGCATCGATCCCGCGCGTCACCCGTAGCGCCCCGCCTGCCTCGGCAACACCCTTACTTTTGACACTGTTGTTATCACAACTCTACAACGAAAGGAATAACAATATCTGAACTGATTTTTTTTTAAACTCCAAAAATCTTTCCCTATGTTATGTTACTACCGACCAACTTTTTATTGGGGATGCGAGTTCTATATCAACATACGGATTTTTTGTGTGTGTATACATACTAAACGATACACACACACAATTTATTTTAAGTATTGAGGGTGTTAAAATTTATTAAAAAAGCTTCTTTTATTTCAGTGTGTTCCCGATTGCTTCCAAACTTTTCGTGTATTTGTAGTCTGGGACTCACTATTACTGACTGCTAGGTCAGCGGATATCGTTGGGCTTTTGGTGGTAGGCATTGTTAGAAACTACTGCCGTCTGACCTTCCAACCCATTGATGACGCTTGTCTCGTCCATTTCTCAACAAGTACATCGCTAACAGGTCGCTTGGGCCATGGAGAAATGGACAACACCAATTTAACCATTTTTTTTTGTAGTACAATAGATATTTTTTTATTAATGCGAATTCAACATTATCAACTTAGATACAAGTATTCGTATTCGCTTTTTACGTTTAAGCGATGCGGGAATACTTTTTAACTATAATTATATACTTTGCCCTGATTTTGTGGATATGCACTCTCGGATTATCGAAGGCATGTGCATGCTCTCAATAAGAGCCTAAGGTTTGCTTCAGAAATTTTATCCACATACTATGCTTGAGCTGCTCTGGTTCATTATATTCAACTGATTACTAACATGTTTTATATTATTTTATAAAGATTATGTATTAAGGTCATTGAGAAAACGGAATAACGTCAGTTCTGAGAACTTGTTCATGTATTGCTGAGTACGTAGTCACACCAGCAGTGTGGCAATTTGGTGTGACTACGGATCGGTTGGGTACCAATAATATCTTTAAGATCAGTTGAAACGATGAATGAGAGTAGATCTTGAAGTTATCGCCCAGTTCTCACCTAAATTAACGTACTAAATAGGTGTTAGGAGAAGATTTCTGAAGAAAACATCAGGCATATTATGAAGACAATGCCTTTTAGGATTTGATAGTATGTTTCTAAAAACAAAGTAAAGAATCGAATTACGAGTATCTTATTGCTTTCATTTACAATTTTAGTGCCAATTGCGCTAATATTCGAAATAGGAAATAGGTACTAAAATTTGTAAATCGGAAAACTATCATTTTTTTTATTACGATTAATATATTTTTCTTTTTACTTTCGAATTAAAATGAATGTTTAGTTATTTGCTACAAAATAAGTTGCATAAAATAATATGAAATGTACTACTCACCTCTTCCCCGAACCTCATATTTGGGCATTCCCTTAGCCGGGTCGCGCTGAATAGCGCTCAGGCCTATCCTGGAACCCGCTTGGGAAGAAGGCGGAACACTGCTGAGTTTAGTGGGTAGAATGGCCCACAAGGACTAGAAGTTTAAGAGGAACACACCGTTTCTGCAGCCCTTGCAGTAGGATTGTCGGCGAGTAAACGAATTCTCTGGGTCAACAAAAAATCCTTAGCACTTGTCAATCAATCTGATGCACTCGTCGCTTGTTGACCCTTCATCCCTCCCAGTTCAGGGTCTTAAAGACATCCTCAAGTGTGTTGGTCAATGTAGCTTGGGGGATATAACATCACCCTGTCTCACTCTTCTACGCAGCTCAATGTTTTTGATCTTCTGATCTTGGAGCTGGACTGTCATGGTAGCAGTCAATCAATACGACATCGCTGCAGAGCACCCAGGACGGCCCAGGTTTCGACAGAGTCGAAAGCTTTCTCGTAGTTCTAAAAAGCCATACACAGAAACTGATTGTATTCTTTCGTCTTCTGCACAATCTGCCTAACAGTATGGATGTGGACCTCGGTGCTAGTCTAGCGGTCCTTAGCCGTGCAGGCCTTTTCGAAACCAAACCTGCTCCTGTGGCTGTAACTCGTCGAGTTTTTTCTCGAGGCGGTATGTGACTACTCTCGAGAATAATTTGTGTAAGTGGCTCAGAAATGAGATGGGTCTGTACTAAGTCAGCAAGGTCTAATCACCTTCTTTTAAAAATAGAGGCACTGCATTCCCGCTCTACGCTTTAGGCGTTTGTCCCTGCTGGAGGACAGAACTAAATAATCTGGTCAGCTCCTTTAAGGACCTTTAATACCCTCCCGCTTTAAGAAGCTCGGTCGTAATTTCATCCTCCCCAGGAGATATGTTGTTTTAAGCTATTGCATAGTTTTTATCGCGGGCTTTGAGTGGGCTTTAATCAAGAAATTCCGTAAGGAAAAAAACCTAAGACGAAGGTCGAGACGAGGTCACACGAAGTTCACCGAGCACGGCCGAGCGTTGGCTTAACGTGTAAACATATTATATGGTACGATTATACGAAGCTCGCACGGATCGAGACGTGATGATAGTGAGTGTGAGTGTGAGGGTGAGGATGAGGGTGACTGTGAGAGTGAGAGTGGGGTGAGGGTGAGAGTGAGGGGTGAGGGTGAGGGTGTTTTATTTTTTAGTGTAATTTGAATTAATATCAAAAGATTAACAAAGGTATTTCCGTTAGACGGGGTCTTTCAAACTGTTGGGCAAACAACTTAGTACCCCTATTCTGCTCGATTGCAGTCTCGACGATGCTGGTATTGTAGCGCCCAAGTCCCTCTTGCCTGACAAAAACGTGTGTGTAGGTGGCATTTCACGCCTAATCCTCATAAGTTCGAGAGTCTCGGGCGAGAGCTTTGAACCCCTGTTATTGCTTTTCTTAGATGCTCTGACAAGTCGGTGATCATTTTCGGCGTTAATCACAGAGACAGCTGTAAATATACACTTCCTGTCCTTTACGATGAAATCTATCTCGTTACTTGATACCTTGTCGGGGCTTAAAGTCTATGTTCAGGTGCAATTACGGGGTTGAGACGGATAACTCCTCTTAGCATCCAAATAAAAGTAGAACAACTAATACACTAAGATAAAGAAAAGAAGAAAAGTTAGGTTGACACTATAAAACTCTTCGAGAGGCTTATCGTCTCCAAACCTCAAGAGGGGTTTATCATCTTGGATTGTCAGTACGGGTTCTGCTCTGGTAATGGTACCATGGTGCAAATATGTCCATCCTAAGCATTGTTGTGGGGTAAAACAGAACAAGGAATGCACTTTTGCAATGTTTATGTCTTGCGACTTGTTCTGTCCCAGCTTCTATCGTGGTACACTACGGCTCAGTCTTCGCAGTACTTCAACTCGCTCCAAGAGATCATCGAATATATTTCAATTAACAACATGTAAAATGAGTCCGCCTCTGCATGTATAACCATATTAATTTTTTGTAAAATTTTGTACGATGCTCATTTTCGTCGCCTCTATCATTATCCTCTTGCCCTTGTCCCTTTTTACTTGGGGTCGGCGCAGTATGTTTTCTTCTTCCATTCACCCCTGTTATTCGTCATCTGATCATTCACTCCTTTTATATTCATATCACTCCTTACACAGTCCATCCATTTTTTCTTTGGCCTTCCTCTAGCTCTCCATCCATCAACTTTCATATTCATGGTTCTTTTAGTGATATGACTTTCATCCCTTCTTATCACATACACATACCAAGACAAATGATTTCCTCTCATTTTTTCAGTCACAGGCGCCACTCTCAAACTCCCTCTTATATACTCATTTCGTATTTTATCCATTCTAGTCACACCACACACCCACCTTAACATTCTCATTTCAATCTTCTTTCATCCAACTTTTTAACGGCCCAACATTCTGATCCATATAATACCACAGGACTTATATTGGTTTTATATATTTTGCCCTTCAGCTTGAGGGGCAAACGTGGATCGCATGTTGTGGCCGTGACCTGTCGCCATTTCATCCATCCAGCATTGATCCGATGTGTAATGTCACGGTCGATTTCCCCATTGCTCTGGATAAGTGACCCCAGGTACCTAAACTGGGAGCATACTGGTAAAGATCTACCGTCAACAGATACGGCGACAAACCTGGAGAGACCGCCAAAATCGCAAAACAGATACTATGTCTTGGACTTACTCATTTTAAGGCCAACACTCTCCAGTCTTTGTCGCCAAATCTCCAGTCTGCTCTGGATCTGAAGGCCTTCGTCGGCTACTAGTACGATGTCATCTGCAAACAGCATGCACCAGGGAGCTTCCTCCTGTATGTCCGCCGTAAGGGCGTCCATGACTATGAGGAAGAGGTATGGGCTAAGAGCCGACCCCTGGTGCAAGCCTACATTGACACCGAAACCACTAGTAGTACCTGCTACAGACCGAACTTGCTCGGACCAACCGCACATACTTCTCAGGCACTCCTTTCTTCTCCAGGGCTCACCATAACACCTATCGAGGTATTCGGTCGTATGCCTTTTCGAGGTCAACAAACACCATGTGCAAATTTTTATGTGCACTTCTGTATTTATCGCACAATTGGCGAATACTAAAAATGGCGTCCGCTGTTCCCCAACCTGGCATAAAACCGAACTGGCTCTGAGAAATTTCACTCTCTTCTCTCAGTCGTCGCTCAATTACTTTTGCCCACACGTTCATACTATGTGACACTAGCTTTATTCCTCGATAACTATTGCAGTTATCGAGAAACTTATTTTTAAAAATGGGCACCAACAAGCTGGTGCACCATTCATCGGGTACCTCTTTTTCATTCTTTAGCTTATTAAAGAATAAAGCCAGCCACTTCCATGCCTCCCCTTTTAACAACTTCCAGACTTCCACTGGAATTTCATCTGGCCCTGTCGCTTTCCCATTCTTCATTCCATTAACAGCTTCTTTCACTTCATCTATACTTACCTTTCTTACTCAAAACTCAATATGTTTATTGCATTCCATAATGTGATTAAACAGATGTTAAGACAAACTATGTAGCAATTATGGACCCTGTCGGGCACAGCAAAAATATGATCGGAGAGAGGAAGCATATATTAATTTATAGGTGTTTTCTTTGCCATAATACTCATTCAAAACTTAAATGCAAATATCTAAAATTAGGCACTATTTCTCTTCCCCCTACTGATCATTACTTATTTATTATTATATTTAATTATTATTATATTGAATCCAAAAAAATGTAATTTCATTGTCTAGTACTTCAATATAAATTTATGGGTTCTTTGATTAGTCTCTTATGATTCAAATATAATACTGTTAAATTAGAATATGCATAAATTATTACCATTCTGAATTATGATTATAGTCTATATATAATTAATTGATATACTCAACATAATGTCATCTGGCTATTTTATAATTAGTTATTACTATTATTTAATTTTGAATTTAATTTAAATAATTAATTAATAAAAAAAAGAAAAAAAAATGAATATGAAATCAAAATAGTGCATTTTCAGACAGGTACAGTGTTCTTATCGTCAAGGTATTCTTGAATACTGTAATAACATTTATTTACCAAGAATGATTTCAGTTTATTTACGAAAGGGTTAAAAATTTTATCATTTTTTATCAGCTCTGGCAGTTTGTTGTATACTTTTATTGACATGACCAAAGGACCCGAGGAATGCATAACTAAACGGGATTTTGGTAAATTCAGTCTATTTTTGTGCCTTAGTATATATCTGTTTTGTATTTCTGCACGAGTAGTATAATATTCGCGATTTTCCTTACAAATTTACATATTTCCAAGATGATAGACATGGCAAGGATATACATGGCAAGGTTAATATTTTCAGATTCCTAAAATGTGATCTACACGTGTCTGTTTCTTCGATGTTCACTAATATTCTAATCAATTTCTTTTGTTGAGTAAAGATAGTCGGTGCGTCTGCACTATTTACCCCTTAAAATAACTCCATAACTTAGCCAAGAGTATGCATAGGCATAGTAGGTGACCAGAGCTGCTGCCAGGTCAGTTGTCTTCTTGACTTCCCGCAGCGCATAAGAAAATTTTGAAAGTTTTCCTCTAATTTTGTAAATATGGGGTTTCCAGTTAATATTCGTGTCAATTGTTAAACCAAGCCAGTTGAACTCATTGACTACTTCTAATTTAATCTCCTCAAATACAAAATTTATTTTTAGTGGTGCCTTTTGGTGTGGGTGGAATGGTATTACTTTCGTTTTTGAATAATTAATTTCTAAATTATGTTCTTTCATCCAGGATGCGGTTTTCTTTAAAATAGTGGTTAGTTTATTATTTAGGTTTGAGTTGGTTTTACATGAGACAAGTAGAGAAACATCCTCGGCAAACAACATACATGGCCCGCCCACTGCCCTAGGTAGGTCATTTATGTAGATGAGTAATAGTAAGCAGCCTATCACGCTACCCTGAGGGATTGAGGCAGTTATATCTGTATTGAAGGACTGTATTTTTTCAATCTCTTGGGTATTTTTATTAAAGAAGTCTATTTCTACAATTTGCTTCCTGCATGTCAAGTATGATTCCAGCCACTTGTGGGCTTGTCCACGTATTCCTAATTTATATAACTTGTGTAATAAAATTTTAAATTGCACCTTGTCGTAGGCCTTTGTCATATCAAGAAGTACACCTACAGCATATTTTTTGTTATTTATAATATCCAAAGCTTTTTGTATATAATTGTATACAGCCAAAGTTGTTGATTTATTTTTTCGAAAACCATTTTGGCATTCATTAAATATCTTAAATTTCTCACAAAAGGAGTATATTCTATTGCACATAGCCTTTTCGAAAATCTTTAAAGCGGTGGGTAGCAGCGCAATTGGGCGATAGTTGATTGGATCTGTTTTAGACTGCTTTTTATGTATTGGTTTTATCACAGCTTGTTTTAGTTGCTCTGGGAAAGTACCTTCTTCGAATGACTGGTTCAACAAGACATAAAATGGTACGTTAGTTCATCAGCACAGTATCTAAACAGATTCGGGGGTAGTTCATCGAAACCATAACTTTTTTTGTTATTTAATGATTTCAGAATTTTGTTGATTTCGAAGGGATCCACAGGTTTAAGGAACATTGTGTTTTCCGTAGCGTGGAGCGTGAGCGAGGAATTCACTGGATTCAAGATATCTGCAGATGTTTTCCCAATAGACGAAAAAAAATGTATTAAAATAATTAGCTATTTGGGCAGGTTCTATTATCAGATCATTTTCAGTATGTAAATTTATATTACGTTTGTGCCTCTCAATCTTTTTGTTTGTTCTTTCATTTATAATATTCCACATAGTTTTAGTTTTATTATTAGAGTTTATTATCCTATTTCTATAATGTCTTTTTTTGGAGGTTGCTACTGCTTTCTTTAATATCGTTTCATATTTTTTTATAATATGTATTTATTACTGGGCTATTAGTATTTATTAAGAGCAGTTTAAGAAGTCTTTTGTTTCTACAAGAGATTTTAATACCCGTAGTCAACCAAAGTGTTTTTTGAACTGGGTTTTTAGTTTAAGTATTAGTACTGGTATGCATGTCTTCATAATATCTGTTAGAATGTTCTTAAAGGTATCGTAGTTTTCATTAATATTTTTGTCCAATGTTAGAATCCTGCTCCAATTCAATTTATTCAATTTAGCTTTAAATGATTGCATATTGTTTGTGCTAAAAATTCTAGTTTTTTACATACATACATACATATTATCACGCCTGTTTCCCATCGGGGTAGGCAGAGACTATGGCTTTCCACATGCTACGATCC
Source organism: Thumatha senex (assembly GCA_948477245.1). Lineage (NCBI taxonomy): Eukaryota > Metazoa > Arthropoda > Insecta > Lepidoptera > Erebidae > Thumatha > Thumatha senex. The sequence goes on from OX419725.1 coordinate 916,685, forward strand.
TGACATACAGCTTTCGCTTCTTCTACTTTCATGAGTGTTTTCATACACGCTCGCCGGTTAAGGGTACTCTTGACCTGGCCTTTTTCCAAAAGATCGTCGATTTGATTGACATACGTGCGCCGAGGTCGACCCCTACCAGTTTGCCCATTCACTCTCGCCACATATATCTCATTTCCACTGCATTAATTTTACTTTTATGCGTCTTCTGCCATACCCACCTTTCACTGCCATACATAAGCAGTCCTCTATGTACAGCCAGTCTTGCCTTCTTAGACACGTTCTGACTGCTCATAAAGGCGTACATGGCTCCATTCACTCTATTTCCTGCCAAAACTCTTCGCTCAATGTCATAGTCACACTTTCCATCTCTCGTAAATTTTGTACCCAGATATACAAACTCTTTCACTTGTTCTACTCTTTCTCCTGCCACAAGAATTGAGCAATCCGTCGTACTTACCTCTCTTTCAAAAACCATTACTTTCGACTTGTTTACATTCACTTTAGTTCCTTTGTTTATTAACGAATCATGCATAATGTTTACCATCAACTGGAGCTCAAATGTTGCTAGTATTACCTGATCATCGGCGTATAGGAGGCACTTGACGGTCAGTTCATCTATTTTTATACCATACGTACTCTCTTGCAGTTCTTTCAGGCAGCTGTCCATGTATAGGTTAAACAGCAACGGCGACGCTACACAACCCTGTCTTACACCTTTTTCAATGTGAAAAAAGTCTCTGCAAGCTCCGTTGATCCTGACACAAGCACTGGAGCCCTCATAGAGAGATTTCAGTGCTCGTATCAAGTGGCTGTTTACTCCATACCTGGCCAGTGTTGACCACAGTTCATTCCTCACCACTCTATCAAAGGCCTTTTCCAAGTCTACAAATACGCAGTAGACTTTTTGACTTTTCGCCAAAAGCTTTTCTACTACGCATCGTAAGGAAAAGACCTGATCCGTGCATCCGCTTTCTTTTATAAATCCTGCTTGTACATCCCACATTTTTCCTTCAGTTTCATTCATCACTCTTTTTATCAAAACTTTTGCATACAATTTGCCGACGATGCTGAGCAAGCTTATGCCGCGGTAGTATTTGCACTCTTGCTGTGACCCTTTTCCCTTATAAAGCGGCACGATGACAGCCTTACACCAATCTCTTGGTACGCTGCCATTCCTCCAACAAAGGTTGAAAAGGCAATACAGCTGGCAAGCTACCACGCCTTGTCCCGCTTTCAGCATCTCGACAGAGATCCTATCAAGACCCGCAGCTTTTCCCACTTTCATGCTATTCAATGCTTCCACTATTTCTTCCATACTTATGACTTCTTCCTTACCAATTTCATTCATTTCCCAGATACTAGTCTGTACTTGCATATCCTCTTTTTCAAACAAGCTTTCAAAATATTGCATCCATCTTTTTAACACACATTCTTCCCCTTTCACAAGACTACCATCGTGGTTTCTGATATGGTTGAGATGCGATGTCGTCTGTTGACCCCTCACTGTTCTTATGGACTTCCAAAAGAATTTCATATTCTGTTGGAAGTCATCAGATAACCTTTTATCAAATTCATCTCTGTCATTCTCTTTCTTACTTTTCATCACCTCTTTTGCAACACGCTTATACCTTTTGTACTCCTCTTTTGCCATTTTTAGGTCCACATCCGTTGCCTTCTGCATTCTTTGATTGACTTTTGTAGTCAACCGGTCCAACCATGCTTTCTTCTTATCAGACAACACCTTTCGGACTTCAGTGTAAGGGGCCCCACCAAGATCTTCGGGGCCCAAGTCAACCTCCCGTGCTAGTGCGTGCACCTGCTGATTAACGGACGAGGCTCTGGCGCTGGCTTTCCCCTCTGGGGTTGGGAGGTCTGAGGGCGTCGCTCCCATAAAAGCCACCCGCCGAAACAAAATGGTAAAGTATTATAGGAAAGCTGCTAGGGATAGGGCGCTGCCGCAAAACGGCGCGCAGGAGCCCCGCCCGACTCCTGTGGCAAGTGGGCTAGGGCTGCCGTGTGTCGGGCCAGCACGGCTAAAGAAGTTAGCCCCAACCCGAATCCGCTTCGCATCTTGGAACAATGGCACGCTGACTGGGCGTGCGGTAGAGTTGGCCGAAGTACTCTCCAGGCGGAGGGTGGACGTGGCGTTCCTGCAGGAGACTCGGTGGAAGGGCAACAGAGCCCGGCCCTTGCAGAACGGCTACAAGCTGTATTACACGGGTGCGCCTGGTGGGGAGAACGGGGTGACCGTTGTGCTCTCCGAGGGGCTGCAGAGTGGCATCTTGGAGGTGAAACGCTGTAGCGACCGGCTTATGATCGTGAGGGTGCTTATCGATGGGATTATTACCCACCTGATAAGTGCCTACGCGCCACAGGCCGGTTGTAGCGACGCCGATAAGATGTCGTTTTGGGGTCAACTTGAGGGAGTGCTTCGGTGCATTCCGTTGTCACAGGGATTCGTTTTGGGCGGCGACCTAAACGGTCACGTGGGTGAGAGGTGTGAGGAGTTTGAGCGTGTTCATGGTGGTTTTGGATACGGCACCCGCAACGCTGAAGGAGAAACTATCCTCAGAACGTGTGCGGCTGCCGATCTGGCCATTGTGAACACGTATTTCAAAAAGAAATCCGAACATCTCATCACCTACAAGAGCGGGAGGCGTACAACTCAGATCGATTTCCTACTCACTAGGCGACACAGCATCGGCAAGGTGGCCAACTGCAAGGTCATACCCGGTGAGAGTCTTACTGCACAACACCGTCTCCTTGTCATGGACCTCTGCGTGAAGTCCAACGGCAAACGCATCGAGCGGTGCCAGCGCCGCATCAGATGATGGCTGCTTGATGAAACTAGGTCCCAGGAGTTAGTCTCAGCTGTCGGTGACAAGTGCACCGACACTGAAGGCGAACCAGTTCAAGATTACTGGGACAAAGTTCAGGTGGCCATCCTTGGAGCGGCGAAGGTGGTGCTCGGTGAGTCTAAGAGTGGACGCAAATGTGACAAGGAAACTTGGTGGTGGAACGACGCAGTCCAGAGGGAGACTAGGGAGAAGAAAGCCCTCTTTAAAAAGTGGCAAGCGACCGGATCTCCTGAAGACCGCGACGCGTACAGGGCTGCCAAGCGCGCCACAAAGAGAACTGTAGCCAGAGCCAGACGTGACCACTTACAACCTCTGTATGATAAGCTGGAATCGTCTGAGGGGCAGAAGCTCATCTATAAGCCGGCGCGCTCCAGGGTCAAAGCGGCACAGGATATATCCAAGTGTCGCTGTGTAAAAGACCCTGAGGGCAACCTGTTAAGCGAAGACCTCGCGGTAAAGGAGAGATGGCGCTCGTACTTCCACGAGCTGCTTAATAAACAGCACAAAGAGGTGCAGCCTCCGGACCTCCCTCCGAATCAGGGACTAGTGCCACCGGTAACGCCTGGAGAAGTCCTGACTGCGCTTCGCCGCATGAAGAATCGGAAAGCTGTCGGACCCGATGGAGTCCCCATCGAAGCCTGGAAGGCGATGGGTCCTCGCGGTGTGGGCATCTTAGTAAACCTTTTTAACCGCTTACTCCTCAGCGGGCAGATCCCAAACCAATGGAGACTGAGTATTATTACTCCAGTCTTCAAAGGTAAGGGGTCAGTGCAGGAGTGCGGGAGCTACCGCGGTATTAAGGTGATGTCCCACACCATGAAGATCTTCGAGAGGATTATAGACTCTCGGATCCGGCAGGAGTGTACTCTCTCGGGGTGTCAATATGGGTTTCGCCCTGGTTATGGGACCACGGACCCTGTTTTTGCCCTGAGGGTTGTCGCAGAGAAATACAGGTCGAAGAACACGCCTCTGCACTGTTTGTTTCTAGACATGCAGAAGGCCTTCGACTGTGATCCTCGTGCGACTGTGATCCTCGTGCGATGAACTGGTGGGCACTGCGGTCCAAAGGGGTTCCAGAGGTCTATATTGACACTATCCGGGACATGTACTGTGACTCCGATTCAATGGTTCGGACTGCTGTTGGCGACACGAAACCCTTCTCCATCACCGTCGGGGTACACCAGGGTTCGGTCCTTAGTCCTTAATCCTTCTGTTCAGTGTAATATTAGACGAATTGTCGGACAGCATCAGAAACCCACATGAGCAGCCTCCATGGTTGCTCATGTATGCTGACGATATTGCGCTGGCAGACGCGGACAGGGGCAGATTGGTGCGACGTGTAAAGGCGTGGATGGAGACGCTTGAGAACGGCGGTCTGAAACTAAATGTGGCGAAGACCGAGTACTTGGCACTAAACTCGACAGATCCCACATCCGTCCGCATAGGCGGTGATTTGGTCGAGCGCACGGACCAGGTTAAATACCTGGGATCCTTTTTTCACACGTCCAGTGACATCGTTTGCGATGTCAAGTCACGCATTGCTGCCGCGTGGGTCAAATGGCGGGAGATGACCGGTGTCATTTGTGACCCTAAAATTCCGATCCGGTTGAAGGGACAGGTCTACAAAACCATTATTAGACCTGTCCTTTTACATGGCAATGAGACGTGGCCGATTTTGGAGCGACACAAGCAGGAACTGCGTGTCACGGAAATGAAAATGCTGCGGTGGATGTGTGGGGTCACGCGGATGGTCGATGGCCGCGGCAGCCTTCACGTCCGTGACATTGCAGACAAGTTGCAAGAGTGTCGCCTTCGTTGGTAATATCACGTCTTGCGGCAACCGCCGGGCTACGTAGGTAACAAATGTCTGGCCATGTCAGCCCCGCCGGGTCCCGGTAAGAGGGGAAGACCCAAGAAGTGCTGGCTTGACGTCGTAAGGGATGACATGCGTGCCAATGGTCTCACTACAGGGGATGCCGAAGACCGTGCGAAGTGGAGGAGAAAATGTAGGAAAGCGGACCTCGGGCGTCGCGAGACGCATCTGGGACAGACGCTCGGATGATGATTATGATGCCTTTCGGACTTCTGCACAGATTCTCTTACTCTTACACCCTTGGCTTCTCTTGCTTACCCCACACACTTCCACCGCAACTTCCACTAGACCTTCCTTAAATGACTTCCATACTTCTTCGATCTCATATACGTCATCAGAATTTCAAATTTCTTGCTCAGCTTACACTTAAATTCCTCTTTTATGCCTATCCCTTGCAAATTCTCGACTTTTATGCGTTCTAGTACACTAACAGGTGCATGCACACGATGCCGCCACCGCTGAAACAGACCTCTTACTCGACTAACAACCAAGAAGTGGTCTGTGTCAATCCCGGCACCGCGGTATGCCCGAGTGTCTAACACTTTCTTTCTCATCCTTGCATCTACAATCACATAATCAATCATGCTTCTCTGGCTTCTTTCTTGTCTCGTAACCAAATGGATATCCTTGTGGTTGAACATGGTGTTGGTTACTACAAGGTTCCTCTCCAAACATACCTCAAGCAAACCTTCTCCATTTTCATTCACTCGTTCATCACCATATTTTCCCAATACACTTTCATAACCATCACGCTTCACACCAACCCAACCATTAAAATCACCTAACATTACCATTCTTTCATTCCGTTTGCATTTACTCAGTATATCGCTCACACTCTCCCAAAATGCCTGCCTCTCACTTTGGTCCCCTGAAGATCGGCGCCACCGCGCATCTAGCGGAGCATAAACTCCTACAACAAAGATGCGGGTGAGACCAACCTTCAGCCTCAACCAAAGGAGTCTTGGGCTCACACATTCATATTCTGTCACACATTCATTAATTCTCGCGGATAGTAACACACCCACACCCTGACACGCTGTACTGGTCGGGGCTTCACCTGACCAGTAGGCTGTATAGGGCCCATGTGTAGTGGTGTCACATCCTTTCCTCTTTGTTTCATTCAAACACAGAATATCAATTCGTCTCTCTCGCATCATCTCACATACCTCCTCTATTTTATCTTTTAATCCTCCTCTAACATTCAGTGTAGCAAAGCGGCTATCCATAGCCCACTTTTCGCCTCGATGGGAAACGGGACGTGACGGGTGGCGAACCGCATCGCCGCCATTTTGGGTTTTAAAATTTTGAAACACCATAGCGTTCCCACGAGTGGCAAGGGAAAACAAAAGTCCACCTAGACAGAGCCCCGCTTGTCTAAGTAAGGCTAGCCTTGTTCTGGGGTCGCCCGGTCCCAGGGCATAAGGCACGTTAATGCTAGGCTCGCCCCTAGCCACGCAGCACATAGGCACGGCAACCTTGGCTTGGCGGAGAGAGGATGGGAAGAGGATGAGGTAGGGAAAGGATTTATGGATAGGAAAATGACGATGTAGGAGAGGGGCTAGGATAGGGTAAACATAATATAATTTCCATATCAAAAGGGGCCGTATAAGAATTTAATAAAAAAGGTGTCTATTTTAGATGTTAAATTTGAAAAAAAAAATATTTTTGATCGCATTGCCTTTATAGTGACGTGGTAGTAAAAAGGCTAAAAGGTCTTATGTGCTAGACACTAATTAGCACTACCAATTAAAGTCCTGGTAGTCTCGGACCTAGTTTTTTTATACCATATAATTTGTTTTGATGTACTGGTGGATTACTAATCACACATTGACTGCAATATTTTCTGTCTGTCCACTCCCAATCGTTTTCCTCATTAAAAAGTCTTTCAAAATATCTCTTCCAACGTCCTGTAATTTTTTCATCACTAAACAACACCTCTTTCGCTCTTTATGCATTTTATTAGCGATACATCCCTCGTTTACCGTTCCCTCGCCTTGGCCATTCGATAAAGTCGTTTTTTCGCCTTCTGGGCTGTCTAGCGAGTTATATACTTGCTCTTGGTCTTGTTGTTTTGCTATAGCAAAAGCACAAGGCCAAAAAAGTCATAGCTATAGCTATGACTTTTTTGCCTTTCTTCTTGCATTCATCGTACTCTACCTTTTTTTCAGCTTTTAAAATACCGTTGTCTTCTTTAACGAGAATGGTCAGTCTTTAAATTTCCTCTTTTTCTCCTTCAGTATTTTTTGAACTTCATCTGACCACCACCATGTATCCTTGTCTATCATACCTTTACCTTTCGTTTCTCCCAATACATTCTTCGCCGCCTCCCTGATAAATCCTGCCATTTCATTCCAACAATCGGGGTCTGTGTTGTGGGACTACGGCTTCTCCCAGTATCACCTTACAGTCTTTTACATGTGTAAGATTTCTGCGTCTGATCAAGAAGTAGTCGATTTGTGTCGAGTTTTGGCCGCTTTTGAATGTTATCAAGTGTTCCTTCCTCTTTTGGAACCACTTATTTAGTACTATCTGATCGTACGCAGAAGCCGCTTGCAGTATACTACCACCCTCATTATTTCGATCTCCGTATCCCCACCCTCCATATACCCTTTCATAACCATCTTTTATACTTCCCACATGTCCATTAAAATCCCCGCCTACATAAATCTCCTCTTCCAACGGAATATATATCATAGCCATGTCATAGTCCTCCCAAAATTTATCTTTCATGTTATCATCACATCCCACCTGTGGGGCATTTACACATTGATATTTTTATTTTTTTAAACACATATTTTCGTCATCTCTATGTAGTTCATAAACCGTGAAGCGCCCCTATAACGGTTCCTTTCCCGTGGGTGTTAAATACAAATGTCCCCTTAGAAATCCAGTGGGTAAAGGGCGACTTGCTCCACCGAGGCGCAACACCAGATAACGATCCATAAAGTTGTGGTTTGACAAAGTAAAGATTAACATGCACGCTGTTGATCTCGCTACAAGGGATACTGAAAACCGTGGTAAAAGGACGCCTCCGAAAGCTTCGACTGAATGTTTTCTTTTATACACTCAGAACACAAGGTAACTTAAGTACGCCTTGTGTTCTGGGTGTATAAAAAAAAATATTCAGTTGTGGGCGAAAACTGAACATTCCCTAAACAGTACCTAAAAAAATAATGTTACATTAGATGATAAATCATCATGATGAATGACTTTTTCATATAAATTTTAAAATCTATGAGCTATGTAGCTCATTTCTACCTTATAATGATGAATGATGTCGATGAAAAGGAATATACATATGTACGTTCTAAAAAAAAAATATGTTATTATTATTAAGACTTAATTCTGTGAAGCGTGAAAACAAATAGGAAGAAAAAAGTGTATACTCGTAGTAACTTAGTTTGTGATTGAGTAGGGGGACATCTTGAAACGTAATATTTCCTTAGTCAGCATCAGCACCTCGCATATATACTTTAAAATTTGGGATTACTTTAGGGACTTTTAGGTACCTTCATGTGAACTAGGTATCCACATTCGTTACCTATCTTCCTGTGCCTTGTGTAACTTTAATCTGTTGGATACCTTTTAGGAGTATTAGGGACATATCCTTGCCCTGGTGACCTGGTTTATAGTTGTTTTGTGATCAAGAACTCTAAATTCTATTTTGTAAAATAGATTTGAACGCTTTCAGGGAAGGCGTGCCGGTGCGAAGGCGCGGAGGCAGTGTGGCGTGGCCGCCTGCCGGAGACCGCGTCGCCGCCGCCGCCCTGTCGCGTTTGACGCGCGAGTCTCGCGTCTGAGCCCTCCGCCGGCCTGCGCCGATCATTCCCCTGATCACCTTCACCGACTCTCTCTAAACCTACTTGCAATCCATAATAAATGCTACCTCTAACTCCGCCATCCGACTGCCCTCTATTTAGTCATACACACAACCCCTTTTACCCTATTCCGAAACCCATCCATCTAACTATAGAGACAGCTTCAATACATATACCCGTTACATACAAATATTATAACACATTAGCGACAAAGTGTTTTCAAGTACCTACTATAAAAATAACAAAATTAAATAAAAATTAATTCTTTTATGAAAAATCCGCTTGTACTGCGAGCGCAAGCCGCGCCTCTTTTTGTAAATATACTAAACTGCGACAGCTTAAATACCGCTAAATACACTTTCTATACATTATTGACACACGCGTAAGAAGTCTACTAAGTAGCCGCTGTAACAAAGTGGTCGCTGTTTGCGGAGGAACTGTTTGTAGTGTCGCTTGGATGCTGCTATGTGCATAGTGGTGCAGCAGGAGCACCTGCACTTACTCGGACTTGACGTTACACGTACGTGACACTCGCCAGTGATCACACAGACCACATCACCATCACCACTCGACGGCCACGCCTCGAGCTGAGCTGCCTTCCATTCATCGGAGGCCGACCCTCTCCGTGCATAGTTTAAAACGTTTGTTTGTTCTAAACGTCCGACATGCAGATACGGTACCTACCGACGGCGATGTTGAAAGGAAATCCGGACAAGTGGATTAGTTAGTAGTAATTTGTGTTGTAAAGTATATCATTGTTGAATATATCAGTGCGTATACACGTCGCCCTGCCCCTCGATGTGCCCTGTCCCACTCCCCGCTACCACGCAACAGCCTCGGCTCGGCTACATTCTAATATTAAGCAAACTTACAATTATTTAAACGTTATAGTTGTAATGACGGCACATGCCATCTTATCGATAGCTAGGTTGTAACAGGTATGCTTTGTAAGTGATAGGCAACAAATTCCAATCTAAATTATTACCTTGTGGACTTCATCTCCATACCCTGACAGCTAATGTTTCCTCTCGCTGTAATCTCCACAGTTTGTTGTAAAATTCTATCAGACAGTACTTACATGTAAATTGAAAATGCAGTCAATTCTATAAATTGCGTTCAGCCCATATATCCGCCGATAGAGTACCTATATGTTGTTATATCAACAATATTATTATAGATACAGGTTACAGCCAAATAATTTGTATCATATCACAGTAATACATTTCATAGCGTTAAACCTCTAGATAAAAGGAAATGAATGTTTACGCATTAGGTGTATATTATGGTGTAGTGTAGTTAAGTAGAAAGTATCAATTACAAGCCGCCCGTATACTCATACTGCGTCCCAACAATCGACTCAAGAGTTGATCTCCAAATACTACGAAATTTTAACTTCTTAAACTTTTCAACATTTTAAATTCGTAGATTAATATTTTCTTTGTGAAATATTTTCTTTCTAAATAGTGAAATAGGCTGTGATCAATGAATTGAGACAGTCGATTTATTGTAAAGCCATTATTTCGGCGACGTGTTCTAACAGTAGGTGTAGCTAACGCTGTTGCAGAGTTACGAAGGTCCGGTGTCAGTTCAATGTGTATCCACGCATTTTAGTCGATTGAATGCGCCCAGTCGCGTTCCGTTTGTCGTATCATCAAGAGATGGCCAAGTGAAGCGAATTGTATCCGTGGCCACGCCCACCGTCAGGACTCACACACCCAACTTGAGACACCGAGCCCAGCTCCACAATCAGATACAACGATTAATGAAAACTTGACAAGTACATATATTAGCTATTAAATGTTTAATTGATGTTGTTTGTAGATATATTGTGTGTCTCAGTTGTAATTAATTTCAATAAAATCGTCAATTAGAACTTGAACTTTCGACAAATTAAATAATCATGATAGTCTTCAGGAGATAACGTGTGTAGCAGAATGGCACCAAGTGTTACAAGCGAAAGACTTAGGGCGTTAGTTAATACTAGTGGAGTGGCTTGCGTGGCTATCCCTAAATGGCCAAATACTAGCAAAGATTATCATTGGTTATTTGATTTATCAATGAACACCATTTGTGTTTAATGTTTTCTTAATATGCAGGTATGCGTGGAAATAATAAGTAGGTGCTCTTATAATTTGTGTGCGTGCATATAATACGAGTAGGTGCCTACATATTGTGACGAACACAATAACACTTCACAATAATATTCCGAGGCTGTTGCGACCAAACTTAATGTCATCGATGTTTAGTGTCAAGATAGCAACTATGTTAGTTATATTGTGTATTATTTATATTATGTATGTAAAGTTTAATTAACGGATTGCACATGAGTCTTGTATGTAAATAGTGGGGGACGCTGCAACGCGACCACAACGTAAGTAAACTAACTACTCAACAGCAACAAATACATAAATCCCAACTTGGCGTTGCAATCTTTGCAAACCTAGTAGTGGCCCTGTTTGATTCGATTGCTCGTCTGACTGACTGCAAACTCATCTGACAGCAGGTAACTGTAGAATATCCTTATAAAGGAGTTATAAAAGCGATAAAGTTGGCAGAGTACGAGTAGAGCCTTTGCTTAAGGTTAAAAGTCTGTAAAGGCCAAAATCGATGTTGCTGATTCAGTTCCGGCGTGGTGCAGCGATGGTGTAATGTTAATCGAATGACTAAATCTCATTTACATTATGTGTGTCTATTTATTTTAGTCGATTAGTGTATTGTAGTCAGAAAACAAATTCAACTACAGAGCTTCTGTTCTGCTTAAAAAAATGTTAGCTTCAAGTGTTTAGATTATAAAAATATGGTGTAAATGAGTATTGGTCGATTGGAACGTATATTAATCAACTGAATAATGTACGAAATAATATAGAAACAGATGCGCCTATCCATTGAGAGCTAACCCGGTGTTCTCCAACTCTTCTCCGCATTTCAGGATGGCAACACCGTTGCACATCACACATACCGCATGAGGTATCGTGTATTGTGTAGCGCACTCGAATGTACCGCGGGCTATGTTTCAGTAACGCTTTCCGAGAGCTCAGATCTATGCAAGACCTGTGTGGTCAATTCTCATATACAGCCACTATCGGAGTGGTAAATTGTGAATTACTCATGTCGGCCAAAATTGTAGTTACGCCAGTTCACAGAGGCGTATTATGATTTTAGCTCAGTATTATTAGTTGATATTTGGTACGTAGTACAGAGGCGGCTAACACGGGCCCCGTGTCCAAGTAACCAGATAGTTCGTGAGATATCATCAAACCACTTCTGCGTTGCTGAAACTGAGAAACGTACTAAAATGTATTATCGTAGATAGTTAAACTCACATACCTAGATAACTCGAGGGAAATCACGATTTTCTATTTATCTGAGTACCTAATATCAATAACGTAGTTAGGAAGGAGTTGGAAATTTTACATTTACTAAGAAGTCTGAAATGTCCGTTACTAGAGGCTGTATTCGATACGGCCTTTCGTGAACAAATGTAATCGGTAATTTTATCTGTAATTACATTCCGTTTAAGATTTATAGTTAAGTGATATCGGCACACTTGTGCGGTACCTATACCTGAAGATCCGTTTATTTTTAGAACTGTTATAATGTTTTGCTTCGATGATTGGACTGAGCTAGAACCGACCGAAGTTTGTATGAATTCCGAAACGTTCCGATGGGAGCCCGCCATACAGGCGCGCGTGGTCACTCACTCCGAGTGCCCGTTGTCTGCGCCGATGGTCAGCTGCCTCTGCGCTTAACTTTCCACTCATGTCTGCACTACTTAGTAGTCTCTGCGGTGCTAAAATTAAAGATAACGTTTAGAGTTAGTGACGCTGGTCTCATTGCGCCTTTTATTTTTTCTTGTCTATTTGCTGGATGTAAGTAGGTAGGTATTTTCTAGCGGTACTAACAAATTATTTTCTATAATCTCTGGCCCCTCTCCGTCCAGGTGGAACCGTGTTCATACTAATATTCGATACGATATCAGAACACCAAATCAAATATCATTCTAAATACTAGCATCTATATGAACTTACATTTTTATTTATATAATACTTACAATCGTAGACATATAATATATATACCTACTCCAATATACCTACTTACACAAAATTCAAACATTAATAATAACCGCAAAATGAGGCGACATGCTTTGTTTATAAATACAATTTTGGATCAGATCCGTCGGTTGCTTTACCTCAAGCAAGAGTGGGTGTACTACCACTAGCTTCCAGTATAGGTTCGTACGTCTACTGACATGAAATACATAATCCATTTTTAATCAAGGACTAATGTAAGTTAAATTGAAACAAACTATGAAGACATATTATATAAAGACATTTTTCTCTCACAATACATACATTACATTTAGGGTTTGTATTTAATGTTAAGAGCTTTTTGACTAGTATACTTACAAAAAAAAAGAGATCTTATGAAATATTCTGAATTTTATTGCATTAAATGTCCATCCAGTATTATTAGATATAGATGTAATGGCGAAGAAGAATTGTCATTTTCTAGCTCCTATAGGGTGTTAACGTAATACGAAGTTCAGAAATTGGCCAATTAAATCTTTATTATATGTCAACGTTAATAGTAGGAACACTTTATAAACTGTTCCCAGTATTTACGTTTTAAAAGTTCTATCTCCAGTGAATTAAAGAATGCAGGACTCACGTCGGTCGGTACGTTCATTTTGTACTTGATTCTTATATAAAGGAACAAGGGTATAGAAGAACTAGACATGGTAAGCTCCCATTCTCAGATTTTTAAAAAAATGCTGCAGATCCTGCTTTACAAAAGTAATAAAATATATTGTTGTCAAAATTTGGAATAATTTACATAAAAAACAAGAAGCGATCGCACATTTTACAAGTAAAACAATTTTTTTAGCAAAGTTTGCTCTTTTTTTAATACACAAGTACACTCACCGCTGTGTTAGACATTTTATAGGACAAAAGTCAAGGGAGTATTGCGTAAGTAGAGTTTGGTAAAATAAAATCTTTCTCAGATTATAACTTAGGGTAATTTAGCACAAGATGCATGAATCAGTTTCGGAGTTCATCAAATCCTAGGTCCAATATCCGATAGTAGTGACAGATATTAAAGGTCGTGTTAAGTTGACCTTACATAAACTTATGTTATATAATCATAACGGATTTATTTCATTACGTAATTGCCGGAATGTAAACGTGTGCGTCATGGTTTTGACGTGGAAGGCAAACTATCAACACATGCGGTAAAGAGGCTATTACGAACCCGCTTACTTGAAGTAGGGCTACTTCAAGTCTACTTGTCGTAAAGTACGTCAAGGCATGCACGTGTTCCACAGTTATCATTTTACGAAGGGATATACACTGTATATTGAACACTTATTTATTTTTTATCACTTTGGCCAGTCATACTTAGTGTAAATATTTCAAGGCACTACGGCCGGTGATCGTCTTTGGTTGAATGTGAAGGTTCTGTAATACGCCTGTATGCTAATGAGAATTCGGATACATTGTACGCAATTAAACGCTTGTGTGAAAAAATAACTGTATTATTCAGAAATATTAAATGACCCGCTATCCCATAGTCGAAGATTTTGTTTCTGTGAAATATAATCGATGGAACTATTTGAAAATAATTTAGTGTGGTTGTTTGGCCTGAAAACTTCATTGTTGAAACTGCAATTAACATTTGTTCAATGTTTATAAATTAAATACCTACATTCCATATTTAATTTGAAAATTTTTATACATATTCTTCTCTGCGCGATAAATATCTTTAAACAAGAAAATCTTACTTACAGATTGAGATGAAAAAGTTGCTTCTGCCTAGTTCAACTACTATCCCCTGTGTGACTCTCCACACTTTGTTTCAACAAGTTGTATCAGCCCAAACACTTCGACACAGAAATAATTGCTAAAATTACCCATTTTGATCAATTTGGCATGTCTGGAGCTTTCCAATTTTATACTTAATTTCTATCGTAACAGTGCTATGCTGTGCTGTAACGCCTGGTTTCCTTTTCCGTTATCTAATGTATAAATGACTTAATAAAATACTATTTGTGTTTTATTTAACAATCAGAAGCACTTAGATATGGACCTGCTACATATCCTTGCAAAATCCTTGTAGTTGAAAAAATTGGACTACGAGAATGCGATCGATCTTTAGACCATAACATGCAGCCATCAACTAAAGATAACTAACCAACTACAAAACTACAGCAAAAATAGTGGTGAGTAGCTTCAGCTATATCGTTAGGATAACACACACACACGCCATCTGATTCCAAACTAAGCAGAGCTTGTACTGTGGTAACCAGATAACTGATAAACTAACTTGTATATTTCTTAATACATACATACATCGAATCGGAATCGAGCCCACGACCTCTTGCATAGCAGTCGGATGCACTCCCACAGAGGCAGTCAAACTATAATATCACAACATCGGTACAGTTTACGTAAGTAACTGCTGAGCCAGGTGCAGTTACTCTGATTAAAATTAAGTATACTTACTAAGTACTACAATTGCAACAAATGATTACGGGTTAAATTGAAATAACTATACTCTCGACGCAATACGTCAACATCATTTTATATTTTGTATGTAAATTTCCAATACAAGTATTAAGTATTAAACCTAAAAGTACGCCATGCATTGTATTTATTAATCTCACAAGCGTAACTAATATTACCTACTGTGAAGGAGTTTGCGGTAACAATAACTACGCGAAATTATTTACGTTTTTACGACCAATAATGGACCGACCGGTTTCAGCTGTATTCAGACAGCCTTTTTCAGAGGTGCGAACCGTTCGCCGAGCACTCTTTACGCACACTGCTGCTGTTAGTGTGCGTAAAGACTGGTCGTAAAAACGTTAGTAATCGCGTTTAATTATTTATAAGGTTAATAATAACATTGGTTTTCTAGTTAAAATAGTCATTACTAGATTGGATTCATCGGGACAAACTTTCCGTGACGGAAAAGATTGTAAATTTAAAGTAAACATTTTGCATTTATGTTTATCGGTATAATTATACACTGACGAGAGTACCAAGTTCACGGACGAACTGACACTACACTAAAAATAGTAAAAAAAAACAATATTCATTATAAATACCTTAAAACTACATAATATAAAAAATAAATAAAAATAAACTTTAATACTACATATAGGTAATAATAACTACATGACGTCGACGTGTTGTGCGACGAAGGGTCTGTCATGTGGCAGGCGTCCTCTGAAGCTCGGGAAGTTCACCCTTCTCGGCCAAAAGTCGATACTCATGAAGTTGAGTTGGCGATGTGTTCTGTGGGAACCCTCATCACGAAAAAGTTGAAACTCACTTTATCCAGCTTCTCCACCCTCAACTCAACTCGGTTTTCTTACCTTCACGCTATAGTGAAATCGGGATACGTAGATCATTGTGGTTGGGACCTCTCCGCGAAAGTGAGTCTTGAAGCAGTACCACACTGGTTCTTGCGGTCCTCTTCTTCTTCACCACTACCGTGAAACCCTTTGCATCGCAAGGATCCTTTCCTGAAGCCATAACGAGTGCAGTGCTGCGCTAAATGACGCTGCTCTGCTTCCTCTCCTTTGTTTGAACAACTTTACGAGTGCTGGCCGTTGCAGCTGCGTAGTCACGGGGCTGAGGAGCTGGCAACGTGACAGTAGACAGCACCTTTACTTAGGAAAAGGCGGCTGCGAGGACGGAGAGGGGGGCCTCGTGTTCGAGGCACACGCCACCGCGGAGCCTCGGGCGAATAAAATTCTGCTGACTTGAAACTGATATTATTTGAGGCCGCGTTAGGTGACTTACTAAGAAAAGAGTTCTATAATAGGCAATATAATTATCCCAACAAACACTTCTATAAGTAATTTGAGTGTGTCTTGAAAATCTTGATACCATAAATCACGATTTCGATCCCGGCGTGGCAGAGGCATATAATGCGCCAAGATTTCACCGAATGCATTTTCGTTTCACATAATAGGGGGTGAGCTCATTGCCGTGTTGAAATATACAGACGCTGAATGTGGTTACCTGTTGTTGAAATTTTCAACTGCTTTGTTACTGGCAACCGGGACCATGATACCTGACCGGGACCAGCATACCTGAATCACAGAAACGCTCGTAGATGGAAAGCGGTCTCCCATCGGAATCCAGCCATAGTAAAAAATACTTAACGCGGTGATCGTTTACAGAACACTGAGTCAGCGGGGCTACAATCGCTAAAGCATAAATGCTAGATGTAATTTAAACTAAATAATGAGAAATTATTCTAATTTTAGAAGATTTTCTGGATCTGTATTTGTAGTGTAATTGTAATTTAAAAAAAAATATTAGCTATCTGTGGTGGACAGCACTTCACATCCGGTGTACCTAGGTGTCACCTACTTCCAAAGTCGGGCGACCTGACGGGGTTGAGTGTTCAAGCTGCAGTCGCTCTTAATAATGCCCAAAAGTCTTGTAATGGTCCTAGCAGTTCAATAAAAGTGAACACCAAACTTCAAATCTAGATAGGGTTTGGAAGCTACTGGGCATACGTTAAGATGAAGAGAGCACTTGACATCGAGTCACTAGTCATTGGTAGCTGCCATTAGTTTATCAGTACCAACAATAAATACTCTCGAAGCGGTCGTGGCCCCGCGGTCTCAGTGTTCTGTAAACGATCACTGAGTTACGCAACTTTCACTCTGGCTGGTCCTCGGATCGGTGACCACTTTGTGGCATTTACATTTGCGAGCGTTTCCGTGCTTCGGAAGGCACGTTAAGCCGTTGGGTCCCGGTTGCCAGTAAAATGGCAGTCGTTAAGCCTGGTTGAATGCCTTAAGGGCGGCTTGAAAAATTTCAACAGCAGGTAGTCACATCCTGCGTCTGTCTATTTCAACACGGCAATGGGCTCACCACCTATTACGTGGGACAGGAATCCACACGGTGAAAAGTGGGCATATAATATGCCTCTGCCACCCCTTCGGGGAAAAGGCGTGATGGATATTTATTTTATTTATTTAACAATAAATACGGCAGTAGACAAAAGAAGGCAATGCAAACGCAACACACTTTGATATCGTCCCTATCTCCACTCTTCTACTAAATCTTGAGGATATGGGCGTTAGAGGAGCACTACTGGATCTATTTCTAAGCTATCTCACAAATCATACGCAAATAGCTACTATAGGGGAATAAGAGTAGCGAGCTCAACATAATTAATAAACTAGTTCAGTGTTATTTAAACGATCACTACGTGAGCAACTTTCTCTATGACTGGTCTAGGATGGGTGAACGTTTTGTGTCATTTACATTTATGAGGGATTTAGTGCTTCGGAAGGCACGTTGAGTCATTGGGTGGCTTGAAAATTTTCAACTGGACGTCGCCACAACCTGCGCTTGTCCATTTCGACACAGAAGGATTCGTCTCAAATATGAACTGGTGGGGTACATTGCTCTTGGAATTGACAGCCGATGGGACTAATAGTTAGAGAAAACCTCACGAGGTCTATCCATGCTGCGTAAGTAGTAGTTGTATTACAAGTAAGTGTAGTGCAAGGGAGGCTGAAGACCGCATAAGTGACATGGGAGTCTAACTTCTAAATCCGGTTGGTACTGGACTGATGTGGTGGTCACAAACATAAATAGTGGTATTCTATGAGTGATATATAGGTTCAGTAGCGCACATCAAATTCCGAAATTATGATTTACCCTGTATGCAACCTATATTTAGGTCCGTATTCCAGAACGTTTCTCATACTCAATCAACGCTTGAGGCTAGATTTTGCCTTATAAATCTACTTTCAAGCGTCGATTGAGTATTGAGAAACTTTCTGGAATACAGCCCTTTACTTATGTGAGTACACTTTACTTGTCCGAATTACGATTCCTTTTCTTTCACAATCATTCAGTGCATCCTCTATATCTTATAGTTGTATAGTATGCATGTCAATATAATAATGCGGATTGATTTGACCATACCCATTTTTCTTTAAAATTAATCCAACTATAATTTTCCCGAAAATTAAGTAAGTACCAAGTAAAATATGTACCCAGATATTTTAAATTTAGAAATAGATACCCTTTCCTGTAGAGGATTTACATGTGAAAAGATTGACAAAACGCGTGCGCAAGAGATTTCCATATTTAGAATAGTCTAACAGTGGGGCCACGTACTATTCCCTGCAGCGATTTCTGAGAATGGTGCGTTTTGCGACTTTGTCCTCACTAAAGCAAATATACATGTTAGTTATAATATCGACTGCATTACAACAAGTTTCACCGAGTGCCGATACTCTTGGTGAAACTTCTCGTAATGCATTACGACAATGGGTCTAACAAACGTTTTTTACTTTAAATGCCAAATATACAAAAAAAAGGTCTAAAACTTCTCGCTGTTATAACTTTGGAAATACTGCATGTATTGAAGTAAAATAAATACTAATGTAATGTACATTGCTCAACATACTACGCTCCAAGTTTAGCTTTATTTGACAGTTATATTTTTACCCTGTGTGTGTGTGTGTTCTCCTTTCAATATCACTTGTACTCACAGATTAAACTACGGGTAAAAAAATCATCTAATACAGTAAAAATTGACTTTGGAATTTGAGGGTGTATATAATATGCCAATATCACCTCACCTGCTGCACCTATTACGCAACGTCGACGAAACAACACTCGCTCCCAACAATGCCGAAAATAAAAAGCCCGACCAAAAATGCTTCTAGCATCCAGTAAATGCGGATCCAAACCCGAGTAGACTTTGGAAGTAACTGGGAATACGCAAAGATGATAAAAAAGAAGTATGCATAAGTGTCTTTGGGTTTTCGTAACGTATAGAAATGTGCTGACTGAACTACGGAGCACACCATGAGGTAGGACCAGTAATGCAGACCACCACGGCCACCGGACGGAGCCTTATGTAATAGCATATTTAAATTAAAATGAGCTTGTAATTGTTGCAATATATTTTTTTCAAAAATTTTGCTATTGCTTGCATTGCATGATATTGCTTTCGATTTACACAGGTTGTGACGACGCACGAATCACGAATTAACGTTTCGCAGCTTTGTATACGCGACTGTTCAAACTACCAACTTCGTGGCCCTAACAATATTCGGCGTACCTACCTGGAATCTACTCTAGGCATATTAACCATTCTGCGCTATCACAAACAAAACGACAGTAGGAAGGAGCGGAAGACCAAGACACAAATGGCTAATCAAGAGCAACCAATTATTCCAAAGCCGGCAGAAGAGTGTGACGCAGGTTTTGAAGAGTAAGTCTTTATAATTTGCTATCTTTTAGAACCCTTTATAATTTCAGGAATATTTACGTCAAGTTGACCAGCTTTTTTTGTTAAGATGATTTTATCATACAGATTTATTTAATCACTACATTATTATAAAACAAAGTCGCTTTTCGCTGCCTGTCCCTATGTATGCTTCGATCTTTAAAACTATTCCACGAATTTCGATGCGGTTTATTTTAATAGATAGAGTGATTCATAAGGAAGGTATTTATGTATAATTTGTTAGGTTTTTGTATACATTGACTAAATTTTAACGATATTTGTTGGGGGTGATAAAAATGCCGTCTGGGAGATTTCCACGAAAACGCTGCCTAAACACTTTGCGATACGAGTATAACAAAATAATGTATGGTGGAATTGTGTATCTATTATAGATCTACATAAAGTTCTGCAACAGTATATATTTTATCTATCTCTTAAGGATAACATACTATATCCATTTTAATACTTTAAAAAAACAGCTATTATGTAGCGATAATTTGAAGGCTATTTACGCAAATACGTTATTAATCCTTATTCTTTTAATATGTTAGTTGGCTACAGCATTTTATGAAGATTATTTGGTCCCTTAACACCTTGCAAATTAAATGAATATCTTAGGAGGTATAGCAAAATCATAATAATGCGCAAAGAAATTAATTTCGTGTAACCGTAATTCAACCGGGCCGTGCGGGCTTACTGGAGAAGCAATCAACTAATTTGGAAAATGTTCATACATTACTGTGAAATTAATAATCGACGAGATTAAATGGGTCGTCGGGGTTCGTAGTACGTCACGGGATACTATTTTAAAGTGCGACTTTAAATTCAACTGTCAAAATATAATTTAGCGTACTAAAATTACTAAAAGACAAGCGATCAGAAATCTTCTCAACAGTAGGCTATAAATACTCACATATACTTAATTTGAGTGCTTAAACTCTTAATTACAACTACATGTGTCGTCGTCGTCTGGGTAGGTACTACCGCCTTTCTTTATTATGGTATCAAAGACTCTCCACTGGACCTTGTTGCCTCTTACTTTTAAGTATCCGATCATTTATGATCGGATACAACATGTTAATGGTAATGAAATTCGCTCCTCTGGAGCATCTGTAGCTATGGGCGTACCGCAGGGATCAATTCTAAGTCCGTTTCTATTTTTAATTTATATTAACGATCTGCCATTCTATATACAGAACTTGTACGACATTGTTTTATTTGCTGATGATACGTCACTTATTTTTAAAGTTGATCGCACGCTTACTGATTTTAACGGCGTAAATAGTTCACTTGCCCAAGTTGTAGATTGGTTTACGACCAATAATTTGCTACTAAACGCTAAGAAGACAAAATGTATCAGATTCAGCATGCCTAATGTCAGGAATTGCGGTACAAATATAACATTGAACGGTGATACCCTTAATCTTGTAGAATCAACTGTATTTTTGGAATGAACTGCCAGGCTAGTATACTTTAGTTATTTTCATAGTGTCATGTCTTACGGCATTTTGCTGTGGGGCAAAGCAGCTGATATACAAGTAATTATTGTACTCCAGAAGAGAGCTATACGTGCATTATATAAATTGAGTGCTAGAGTGTCTCTTAGAGAGAAATTTAAAGAAATTGGCATTTTAACGGTTGCATCACAGTATATATTTGCAAATACTATGTTAGTTAAACAGAACATACAATTATTTATTTATTTTATTAGAACAGCCTACAAAGTGTACACCATCACATTATTTATCTCTTAGACCTAAGTTACATTTGTTTGGCGCTACCTCAATTACAAGGTGCCACGGCATGTACTGGGATGCAATTTCTAATAACTAGAAAAACAAACTATTCTACTTGAAAAAACAAACAGTTTTCCAAAACAGTACTATAAATAAATTACAATAGAAGTGACTATGAGTTCCGGGATCGGTTTAGGATATGGAATTTTAATTTAGATAAAGACTGCCCAAATATGTCTAAATTGCGCCCTTTAGAAATATTATTAAATTGTTGTTGAAGTCTGTTCATGCGCGAATGGAGTCCAAGATTACTTCTTGCTTTTTTACGGATAAATAGACGAAATCTTGACTTACGCGGAAGTTTTATCGGGGTACTAAATGTAAGCTTTTGGAGAAGAGATCGTGAACTCCATTTGCTATTTTGTGCAAAATTATTTGGTCTAATACTCGTTAGTTGCCTCCGAACTGTGAGACTTCGCAGCCCAAAACGATTTATTCGATTTTTGTATGAAGTCAGTTCTTTAGTATTATGGTGGTGGAAAGTTAAGTGGTACACGAATCGCTTCTGAACGCGTTTAAGAGCATTTCTATGGACTTCATAATGTGGATACTAGACTGGACTGCAGTATTCAAGCCTTGATCTGATTAAGGTATTAAATAAGATAATCTTTGTCGATGGGTTTTTAAAGCTTTTGCAATTTCTGAGAACAAAACCTAACATTTTGAAACCTTTCTTAGTTATGTTATTAATATGAGGAATGAAACTTAATCGATTATCTAACAGCACTCCTAGATCACGAACTAACTATGATTCACTAACTTCTTTAAGGGGTATATCATTGATAGAGTAGGTACTGCGAGGGCGGCAAACATTTCTTGTAAATTGAATATAATTGCATTTATTTATATTAAGGATCATGTAATTATTTGTGCACCATTGGGATAATCGATTTAAGTATTCTTGAAGAAGTTTAAAATCATCAAGTGAAAAAATGGATTTTGAGATTTTTAAGTCATAGGCATACATATATACCCTTGAATTTTTGAAACAGTACGTAATATCATTGATAAATATGTTAAAAAAGACTGGGCCGAGGTGAGAGCCTTGTGGTACACCGGTGGGGGAAGTAAAAGGATCCGAGATGTAACCCTCGCACAATGCTAGATTCACGATTATGTAGATAAGAAGCGCACCATTCAAGTAGAATGCCTGCAATACCAACCCTGCTGAGCTTCTTAACCAAGATATTATGATTTACTTTATCAAATGCCTTACTGAAGTCAGTATAAATGACGTCAACAGTCACTCGATTATCAACCACTTCAACGAGATCTGAGACGTATGATACAAGATTGGTGGCAGTTGAGTGAGATTTAACAAACCCATGTTGGTATGGTGTTAGGCATTGTTTAGTTAGGGATGATATTAAAGGACATATCAAAGATTTAAAAATCTTCCCAAAAACAGATAATATAGAAATAGGTCTATAATTTTCAGTTAAGTATGTTTCTCCGGACTTATGTACCGGCACAATTCATGCTTTTTTCCAAGTGGAAGGATAGAAACCGCAGGATATTGATTTGTTAAAAATTATGGATAGTGGAGGTGCTAGTTTTTTTGCACAGTTTAGCACAAAAATAGAAGGAATTCCATCCGCTCCAGCGCCGTTGGGTTTATCTACCCTTTTTAAAGAATTTTCAACATGATCATTGGAAAAGGAAACCGATGTAAGGACATTTGAAGATTCATTAGTGAAAGTGGTAGCCATATTGTTATAACCACTTGAGTTGTACACGGAAACTTTATAAACAGAAGAAAAATAAGATGCAAGCGTATTGTATATTTCGATACCATTATCTGCTATGCTTCCCTCGTGTTTCAGTAAAGTAGGGTAGGAGCTGCTATTACGTCTTCGTTGTTTAAGAAATGTCCAAAAATACTTAGACACTTTAGAGATATATTTATTATAGCAACAAAAGACACAGTTTTTTATACAATAGACACAGTGACATACATTCGATAAATACTAGAAATAAGCATAAATTAATTGGAACGCATCATCGTTTACAAAAGGTTCACGACTCTTTTGCAGGAATTAGCGTACGCCTATATAATAAAATTTCTTACATTATGAACCTGCCGTTACTAACATTTAAGGCGGAATTTAAGACGCACCTCTTGAAAAGGGCTTATTACACAATTAATAATTATTTGAATGATAAAAATAAATGGAAATGAGTTGCTTTCTCTTCGCTCAAGCTACTTAGGATTCGAATGAATCTTGTGTTATATTCTACTTGTCTTGAATCTGCATATATATAATATATTTTTTTTATTTTACATTCTGTATAAATAATTTGAAACGCCAGGAAACTAAAGGTATGGCTGCGTTTAGTCCCGGTAATAACTAATACACATAATTATATGCAATTTGACTTTGATTTTGTTATTGTGTGAGCACTATGTAAACTTATTTATTATTTTGAAATTGACATGATAGTTGCTGTGTAGTTTTGGGTATGTCATGCTCGCCTAAGTGTCCTGGCAGTGGTGGCGTATGTATCGGGTCGCCTTGTTCCCTACAATACGGTTGAGTAAGGCGATGGCTGATATATGCGTCATACCTGTGAACGGGTGCCGTCTGTTGGGACTGGTCAGCTCAAAGCTGTTATAGCAATTGTTACAAATAATATTATTTAAATTTAAGGCAAACTAAGTTTAGTCGACTGTTCTCACATAAATTCAAAGGAACTATGTAAGTGTAATTTTAATGAACACAACATTGACTTTGTTCTTTTTTTGTAAAAATTCATTACTGTATAATTGGTCAAATATCATGTAAATCAAACTAATGTAATGGCGGTTAGAAAAGAGTGGCCGTGAGTTTTATTGCCAGGTTCTTTCTCTGGCACTACCTATTGCTTTGCGAATCTGGCAGTAAATGTAAATGTAGAAGCAGCAATCTTGACGTTTATAAGTGTTACTTTGTGACCTACATGAATAAAGATTTTTCTTTCTTTCTTATTTCTACCGTGAAGCAGTCCGCTGTGATTAGGATTGAAGGGAAAGGTAGCCAGTGTAATTACTTGGCATGGAATACATATCATCTTAGGCCCCAGGATCGCAACGCACTTGCAGTGTTATCTTTAATATTGCAAGTGTCTATAGGCGACAGTAACCACTTAACACCAGGTGGGCCGTAAGCTTGTTTGCCATGTAGTAGTATAAAAAAATACATTTAAATATACTTGTATGATAATACAAACGAATGCATCACGGACTAATAAGTACAATAAGGTGATAATAACTCTTCTTACTTATTCTTAATTTTTCTTGTTTTGTTCTCCTGTTTTTATTTTCGTCTTTCTCTTAATATGTTACATAACGAAAATGAATGAAAATCATTTGCAACCTATATGTACTTATTGAGAAAAATTTTTTTTTTTATTTTTTTTTACCACGTGTGCAGATTGCTCTAAAACGGAAAAGTCAAATGTACCCTTGTAGTGTATGATACCCAGTCGTGCGTGTATGAAGCGATTGATGAATCTTCAAGAAGCGAAAGAAGTATGCTTGGATCGCGAAGCTTGGTGATCTGTCCTCTCTGACTACCCCGTCAGGGATACAGCGTGAAGATAGAGACATTTTTAGCAAATTTAGATTATTATAATAAATTAAAAATTACTAACAACTGCTGCCGATCACGTAAATAAAAGAATTTAGTACTTAACACTTTTTAAGAAGCGGTTTTTTATTTTTGTTAATAGTTATTAATTATTGGTTATTATAGAAGTAAGCAACCGCCCAAGTTACTTTTCCTTAAAAATCACTACTTGAAATATTTTTCGTAAAATAATGCCTTTGACATAGCCGACCACGCAAGCACACACATCGGTCCCGATTCCTCAGAGTTTTGTTGCCCTTCTGCAGCGGTTACCAATTAATGGGCTAACAGGAGAGCAATGCGCTACTCTCGAGAGAGCAACAGACCTCAACTCTGGCTTGCCTTAATTGGCCGATCAAAGGGAGGAAGTCATTGTGAGAACCCGCTCAGGGTCAGACCCGCGATGGCGAAACCCGGCGCCATATCGCTCGACAACCCTAGCTACTCACACCGGTGCTGTCCCCTTTCGCCTTACAAGCTTATCATGTCTTTGGCGATTGTATATGGGGCCCATCTAGTGAGTGGGTAGGTCACCGTCTGCCAGTATTATGATAATAATATATTAAAATGACAGACGCCATTTTCATCAACAGCTTAAGTCACCCAGTTCACTAGCCCATTTCATAGTTAGCTCATTTTACTGTAGCCTAACTCCCATTGGAGATATTCCAGTATGGTTCTTCTTTATCAGGCGGGCGTGGACTGTCTGCAGTGGGGGGTCCCATCCTATTAGATTAAAATGAACACCCTTTTTCTAAAGAACGCGTATCAAGCTGAAATTTAAATACTCAAGTCCCTTAGAGCTGTGAAAAAATAAAACTTCTAAGCCAACTCAATCAAAAGATACAGTCGTTTATGCCGCAAATTTCTGCAAATTTTCGACGTTCTCAAATGAAGCAAATCCTACAGGGTACTTCCCGTACGTACTTTCACACACAGATAAGGAAAAAAATTCCATATACTAAAAAACTTGAAAATTAAGGTGTGTCGCTATACATACATACAAATTATCTCAAATTAACTTAGACCTCTGAGTTGTATGGGCGCTGAAAATTCGGAGGTCTAGCTTAATCTGCTTTTATCTCAAATATGGTACAATTTTTTACGGAACACTCAGCGCACGAGTTCAACTGGTGCTAAACCGGTTTTTTACTAATAATTGTGTACTTATATCAACTAGAATACAATAAAGAATATCTGTGTATATAGTGACGATGAAGACGAGCAGATTCAGGACAAGGATTCCTCGGATGAGCTTGCGTCACTGTACAAGAGAAACTGTCACATACCTTCGAGCTTTAGGACATGGGAGACTATTACGAAGAGCCGCTGCAGCGGAGAAGGTATATTTCTCAATGTATCTAAACCATGTTTTTGTATTGACGAGAAACAGAGCACAGTGGTTCAATCTAATCAGAGTTTGTTCGATGAACTGATGGCTACAAGCTTAGATACTGCTACAGCTCACCTTTCCATTGTCATAGACCTCACTTCTGATGATAAAACCGGGGGCTGTTCTAAATCATTAAAAATTATTAAGTGTAGTAAGAATAAGTTAAAGAAATATTTAATAATTGAAAAGTTTATTACTATATCAAAAAAAAATGATACATAAATACAAGTTTTTTATAAATAGCATGTCACTTAATAGACAGAGATTGCAACTGATTGACCAGGTAAATATGTATATGTTAGAACTTGATACTCTGGCACAACAGTACAACACTGATACATAGGCCCTTCAATGTCAGATTGACCGACTTCAAGACTCTTTGAAATCAATTTCACATAAATATGAAACAGCAGAGAAACAGAGTAGGGAACAGGTGTTAGCAATAGGTAAATTAGTAAATTCATGTCATTGTCAAAAGGACCAATTGATATCCGCAGGCCATGTTCCCTCCTCACCCTTGAGTTGTGAAAGAATTAGATGCAATGATGAATTTTCACCAATTAAAACTGTGTGCAGTGTGGATAATAGTATATTAAGTTCAAGTAGTAATTGCGAGGCATCTATAATAGAATAGTTGCCAATAAAAAGTGATGCAAAGACCATAGTCTATTGCGATGAAATAGGTAAAAATTTTGGACATTATTTATCACGGTTAGGTCATTCTGTAATAAATCATACATATCCAGGAGCCTCATACTCTCAAATTATAGATTTTAAATTGACTGGTACACACTGCATGCAGTCTACTATAGTGGTGGTGGTTGGTAGAAGAGGCAATATTAATAGTAACAAACTTTTAAAAATTTTTGATAAGTTATCAAGTCTGCAAGTAATGCAAGTAATTTTGTCCACCTTGCCATACAGCACTGCTATGAGCCACAAGGAAAATAACTTAAGATACAAATTAAATATGAAACTACACACCATGGTATCATATTCCAAAAAAATTGAATTGTTCGATTGGAACATAATTTTCAATAATAATAGTTTGTTGACATTAGATAGATATTTTTTATCAAAAAATTTACAACGAAAGGTAGCTCTGATGCTATCTAATTTTTTAATATTTCAAGCCAATTATTGGCAAGTACGAGTACAACTGCTTTTATTAAGCAGGATAGTTTTGACACTACACATTTGGAAAATGAAATTCCAACAAACTAGTTTATAGGACAACAGATAATAAATCTGGCCAGTTGACTTTGGCCCCTGAGAATATTCTTAGTAAAAATATTGTTTTTATAAACCTGGTGCACCATAATGTTAGAGGTTTAATAAATGGTAAAGATTTAGAGTTAGAGCTACACATTTTTGCAAATTCTATTAATATTTTTTGTGCTATCTGTAGCTCAGTGTAGCTGTTATATCAGTACTCTGGCACTGGTTAAAAGATCATGAAATCACATTGTTGAACTTCATAAATCACCAGGTTGCTAGCTCGTTCAATGGAAAACATTCTAAACGTGGAGGCTCTTTAATATTAATTAATAAAAACTGAAAATTTAAACAACGTAAAGACTTAGTAGCCCTCTCCATTGAGCGAGTTATTGAGATTGCCAGTATTGAGTTTGAGCATTTCATCTTGTTAAGCGTATACAGTCCCCCTGATGCTTCTTATATTAAATTTGAAGAAAAGCTTGAAGAAGCACTGCTCAAATGCCAATGTTCTAAGAAATCTTTTATAGTTTGTGGAGATTTTAATGTTGATATATTAGATACATCATTAACTCCATCAGAGAGAAATAAATTGAAAAATGTATTTAAATAGGTACTTTAATCTGCATAGTACATTCTTAGAACCCACTCGTATTACAGCCACTAGTGCAAAATGTATTGATAATATTTTTACTGATATTAAACCTATAGATAAAGGTATTGTGGATTCTGTAGAGTCAAATCATCGTGGCCAATAGATAAAGTTTCCTAAAAGTAGTAACAAAGTCTGCAAAAAACAAATTAAATATGTACCAATTAACCAAAGTCATTTGAATAATTTTAAAGAAAATGTATTAAAGAGATTACCATATCTACCTAACTTCACTTGTGTAGACCAGTCATATAAACACTTCTTTAATTTGATTAATGATGAGTTTGGCAAAGTTGTTACCTCAAAAACACTACAGATTGGTGGTCGTCCTGTTTTCAGTGACTGGGCAACACCAGGTATCTTTAAAAGTAGAAATAAATTAATTGAATTATATTCAGATAAATCATATAATTTTAGGCAAACCTTTCAGGAATATGTAAAAAAATATTCAAAGATATTTAAACAAACGTGTTATCTTGCTAAGTCAAACATCATTAAAAATACAATTTCTAATTCTGTGAATAAAATAAAAATGACTTGGAACATTATTAACTCTGAATACGGTAGATCTTTAGTGACTGAAAGGGATTTCCACTTAAAAGTAAATGGTTGCCATGTTACAAGGGACTTGGAAGTGGCGACGGAGTCTGAACATTTTTTCAAAAATGTACCTATATTGACAACAAAATCTCTCCAAGCGTCTTCCAGTTCCGCCGAACATTTATTAGAAGAATCTGTTCTTTGTTGCAGGGATGCATTTGTATTCACAGATATTTGCGCTCAGGAAATTGTAAAGACATTTAAATGTATCGAAATTAAGAAAACCGCGGACCTTTGGGAATCTCGGTCAAAACTGCATCATGTATAATTGAGATCATTGAGCCCTCATGGTGATGATTGAGGTGATGGCACCCCATCTAGCAACTGTATTTAATGACTGTGTTTCTAGTGGTACATTTCCTGATTTAATGAAACACAGCAAAGTCGTTCCCTTGTTCAAGGCTGGCAGCGCTACAGACCCGTCTAAATTCCGACCAGTGTCGGTGCTGCCAACTTTGAGCAAAATATTTGAAAAAATAATCTTGAATCAAATGCTATCCCATTTTAATAGTCATAAAATACTTCATGCGAATCAATTTGAGTTTACGAAAGGGCGCTCAACTTCCGATGCTGGTGTTGAGTTATTAAAATGTATTCATGAAGCTTGGGAAGACAAGCACGATGCATTAGGTATATTTTGCGATCTATCAAAGGCTTTTGATTGCGTTCAACATGAAACGCTGTGCAAAAAATTACACCACTATGGAATAAGATGCAAAGCTCTCGACCTTCTTTCTTCATATTTGAACAATAGAATACAGAGGGTCGATATTAATGGTACACGTTCTGTAGGATCCATGGTTACAATGGGTGTGCCGCAAGGCTCGATACTTGGGCCATTTTTGTTCCTCATTTATATTAATGATTTACCATTTTATGTAGGGGACAGGAATAGGATTGTTTTGTTTGCAGATGACACCTCATTATTTTTTAAAATTAAAAGTCAAGTAGATAACTATGACGATGTAAACAATGCAATTGCAAGAGTAGTTCATTGGTTCAGCTCAAATAATCTTTGCCTTAATGAAAATAAAACTAAATGTATAAAATTTACTCTACCAAATGTAAAACAAGTTGCGGCCAATGTTCAACTGAATGGACAAGTGTTAGAGTTTGTAGAATCAACTGTGTTCCTCGGTATAACTATTGATGCCAATTTGCAGTGGGGCCCACACATAGAAAAGACAGCCTCTAGGTTAAGTTCGGCTGCATACGTTGTAAAAAAGATCAGGACTCTAACAGATGTGGATACGGCTAAAATGGTTTACTTCAGCTATTTTCATAGTATTATGTCTTACGGTATTCTCCTTTGGGGGAGTGCTGCAGATTTAAATATTATTTTTGTTCTACAAAAGCGGGCTGTACGCGCTATTTATAATTTGTGCCCCAGAGTTTCTCTCCGAGAAAAGTTCAAAGAAGTAATATTCTAACCGTACCATCACAATACATTTTTGCCAATCTTATGTATGTCCAGAAAAATCTATCACAGTTTTCTAAACTCTGTGATAAACATAATATAAACACTAGAAATAAAAATAATCTTTCAGTCCACTACAGTCGACTACATAAGATTGGCGATTCTTTTCAGGGTAACTGTTTACGCTTTTACAACAAGCTTCCTTGTTACCTGAGAAATTAACCATTAAATAAATTTAAAAAGTTAATTAAAAACAAGCTTTGTGACAAAGGTTTTTACTCCGTTAAAGACTATTTGCAGGACAGGGACGCCTGGAAATGATCTGCTGGCAAAGTGAAATAATATTAAACTGTAAATAGGCCATCAAAAAAAAGCCTTCCTAAGTTTCTTGCCGGTTCTTCTCAGGTGGGCCGCGTTCCGAACCGGTGGTCACTTTAAATATTTTAAATAGTGTATGACATTTTGTAAGCGCCGTTAAAATGGTCTATGCAAAATAAAGATATTTATACTCTTTTTTTTATTGGCTGCGGTAAAACATTATAGCCTAATCTTCTACGTCTCGGTCTACCCTGACTCCTTCTACCCTCTACGTTCGCACAATAAATATTCTTCGTCAATCGTCCCTCACTCATTCTTTGGACGTGACCAAAGCAACAAATCACTCCCTTTTCCAGCTTAATGCTGACAGTTTCCTTCAAAGCTGCCATTTGCCTGTCAATTTGTTATATATTCGGCCAGCCAACTTTACGCCGCACTATTTTTGAAGTGATTGCATCTCTACAGCATTCAATTGAATCAATTTACTTTCATGCATATTCTGACATAAGTACCATTTTTCTAACTATCTCTGAAAATAAAACGGCTCCTACTTCTTGTGAAGTATGGTATACACAGTGGGTATAGAATATTTCGAGACACCCATGAAAAAAAATCTCTATCCGTTTAGGAATATACTGTTTAATATCACCTGCAGTTTTTCTAATTACCATAATATTTTCTGCATTTCAAAACAGCCAGCACTTCACGTTTCACGCGTATAATGTATTACTTGTTGTCGCCATTCAGGCTCTCCGTTCCAGTTCAAGGTTATGTCCTACAACGTGCTGGCGCAGTATTTACTGGAATGTCACCGGTACTTGTACGTTAACTGTCTGTCCCATGACCTCCAGTGGGACGTCAGGGCGTCGCGATTGTTCACAGAGATCACCAGCTACTCACCAGACGTAAGTATTAGTATGACTGACTTGCTCATATAACTATACTGGGACTGCCTCTGTGGCGCGGTGGGAGTGTATCCAACTGCTACGCAAGAGGTCCCGGGTTCGATTCCCAGGTCGGAACAAATATTTGTGTGATCCACAAATGTGTGTTTCGGAGTTTGGTTGTTTCCTATGTATAATATGTATGTATTTAGAAATATATAAGTATGTTTATCAGTTATCTAGATCCCATAACACAAGCTAATATTAACTTACTTTGGGCTAGACGGCGCTGTTTGAAAAGTGTCCCACAATATTATTTAAAAAATATTAAAAATATATTATCATCTCATAACCTTAAATGTCAGTTACGCAACTAAACCCCGAATGAACTCCTAACTTTAAAATCCATCTTTGGATATTGAAATACAAATTTCCCAATCTAGAATCAGCTTTGATACTCTTCCGGGATTTGGGCAACTTTGATAAGGGTATTTTCACATAACTATGGGCAGTTGCCCAAGAGCCTTGCCCATCTGTCAGATAATACACTAGTTTGCAGGTCCAGCAAAAAGTTCTGCTGGGTTTTCTTCGTCATTGTGCGTGATCATATAGAACTAATGTATATACTTAATTTCAGATATTGTGCTTCCAAGAGGTACAGGAGTCATATCTAGACAGTTTCTTTTCGCGGTTCGAAGAGATTGGCTACTGCGGCATTTTTAAAATGAGGACTGGCTTGAGAAAAGATGGTTGCGCCATCTATTTCAAAGGAGCTCTCTTTGATATGGTTAATCACATCACTGTAAGTTTCAAATCATACAACATCTACCATCTTACGACTGTTACGTTTATACCTTCAATATTTACAGTGATTTTCGTTACGTTTTAGCCACACCAAGAGCTTAGCTTTTATCGCATACTGTGAGCTAGGCGATCTTTCTTCAAAAAATTCCTTTTCAGAAAAATTCAATGAGTGCAATTTCAGTAATAAGTAGATTTTCCATTTTTGTTAATAGATTCTAAGATCTCCAATCTTCATCATGCTCATGTTCATCATGCTCACCATGGCAATATTTAAGAGGATTGAGTCATGGATCCGGCAGGGACAGGATAGCAGAATCTGTGAAGGAGACGGTTAAAAACGATAGTCTGACCACTTTAATGTGATGATAACCGTGTACGCCAAGTACTAGATCTTCTCAAAATTCATTTTATACTTGACTGTTCGCAAAGTAAATGATTTGGCCGAGCGGACAGACCAAGTATAAAATAATACCTGGGATCTTTATTTCATATTCTTTGAATCTATTGTCAAAAGTTACCAAAGTTTATCTAATAACTTCCATCTGCTAGTGTTTTTTATTTTGCAGTTCATGGGCTAATTCTTTGTTTACAAATGCTTACTTTCATAAAGTACGTTATGGTTGTTTCCTTTGTATTACCAAATTCAAATTGTTTGTGACCTTAGTCTTTTGTGTAATCGATAAAATCTCGATTCCAGTTATGTTGCTCGTGGTTTAGCTATATGATTTATACGTACTTATCAAATAATACCTCGTCAGAACTGAAATGAGAATTTAATGACACTACCTACGTGTCATTATATTCTCATTTCCCTAAACGTAGATAGTTTATGTTTGCTTGGCAAGCCCAACACAACCAAGCCGGTGTACCGACCACGTCATGTTTTCTTCTTTTTATATTTAAGTACAGATATTATATCTTTAGTGACTGTCATGAGGATTTAAATATAGGGTTCCATTCGTTTCATTTCTACACATAATTTTCGAGGATTTCTTTTTTAGGTGGAATATTATCAACCGGAGCTGTCCATACTAGGCCGAGACAGTGTCGGTATTATAGTGAAGTTGATACCGAAGGCTTTTCAAGAATCTGCTCTGGTTGTTGCTACCACGCACCTGCAGTTTGGCTCACAGAATGAGGACGTGAGGCTCGCACAAATGCAGTTGTTTCTTGCAGAAATCGATCGTTTTACGTACTATAATACTGGACGAGAGTAAGTAACAACGTAACTGTATGGAAGCATCATTAGATATCGTTAACCCTGTGACACGAAACACTAATGAACATCGAAAGCTGCCTGAATTTAGAACAAACGATACGACTGGTATAATAGATCCTATTCCCAAACTCTTTTATATTTACTGGAGTCATATTTTATTACAGATCAGGTCATTTACCAACCATATTAACGGGGGACTTCAACTCGACTCCAGACGGTGCGACTATAAAATTACTGGATCGAGGATATGTTGGGTAAGTTCAGCAATGAAGATAGGATGGAAGTAAGGAGGCTGTTTCCTATTAAGCCAGATCCGGAGTTGTATTTAAGTACTATGTTACTGTTGCAGCGTGACTTCATCCCGGGCTGATTCAGACTGGAAGTGCATCGGTGTGACTGACAACTGTCAGCACTTTTCCGTGTTATTAAATCAAGTACAGGGGCGCTCTACTGAATTCGCAGACATCAAGGTCGGTGATATTCCTTAGGACTCTCCTTTGATAACGATTTTACCATTGTTTTGTCTACATTGTTTGTTTGACAAAATATCCTAAAAAGTAGCGTAAACTTCACATTTAACTCATTCATTAAATACGTTATATATATAGTCACCTAATAATTTATACAGATTTACAATTCGGAGATGTCTGGAAAGAAGCCTGATCTGCGAATCGGTCCGCAGCCGATGACCATGGCTGTGTTCCAAGGCATGTTCAACGGTGATGCCATAAGTCACTCGCTCAGGCTCACGTCTGTCTACGACAAGTTCACTGTCTTAGGAAGCGAGGCTACTACCTATCATGGAAAATGGATCACTGCCGATTACATATATTTTAGGTAAGATTTGTATGATTTCAAATGTAGAGTGTAAGGTAATTCATTCAAAATGTCTAACCTATGTCAAATCCGATCGGCTGATAACTGTGTGGAAATATATTGGACTGGCAACACTACTGCCGTAACGTAAACAGTGTCTCTGTATATTTTTATAAAGAAAAATTATAAATTTTAAAGTATAAAACCCTATAAAAGTGTTTAAAGTACAATTTAACACTTAGAAAATTAACGTAAATAGTATTATATTCAAGCACAAGGCGAATACGAAGTTATATGTGAATTAAGTGATCGATCATAAATTTTGAAAATTTTTACTGTTGTGAAAAATTAAGTGAACGAAAGTATACCTACAAAAAACTGTTATTGGTGATCAAAAACTTCATAAAAACAAACTAATATTGTGAAACGAATATAATCAGTAGAATTACGTTTATAGTAATCTGTAAAAAAAACAAATATCGAACATACAATTTTATGGTAGGGTACCTAGAACAAACATCTCGGATATCGGAATACACTTATTTACTAAAACACAAGTACACTCTTCTGGATTTGATTTACCTATTATAGATTTATTTTTTGTGAAATTGGAAATGTAATCATAACTTAGTAGGTATCATTTAAAGCGTAATGTACCTAGTTCTATATTGATTTGGATGATAATTATGCTAAGTACCTAAACAATTCAATTTAATATCTAATTTGAATATATTATTTCAAATATATTGGGTTTGTTGAAGACATTGATACACACATATACTACAGGTTTTTATCTTTATAATAGTATTTTATTTTTATTTTTCTTTATTGGGACAAATAACAGTACATATAGCTCTTAAGGTTTAACATTTTAACTTACGACTAAGTAAACATGTAACCCACACCATTGTCCGCAGAATTTTTTTTATCTTACAATTTTGCCTGTACCTACATGCGCCAATAATAATAATAAAAATATTTACAAAATAAAAAAAATCTCTAACTAATTCTTTAATTTTAAAATTGCCATTCTTCTAAATTTAGTTTCAGAAAGTGCAAAAATGTCTAAGTCAATAAAGCGTGTGTTATACATCT
The DNA here is from genome assembly GCA_948477245.1 of Thumatha senex. NCBI lineage: Eukaryota > Metazoa > Arthropoda > Insecta > Lepidoptera > Erebidae > Thumatha > Thumatha senex. The sequence goes on from OX419725.1 coordinate 952,319, forward strand.
CAACGATACTCTGGAGAGGAACCCGCTCACCCGCGTGTGTCCTGCACCCTGCGGCGTGAAACAAACGGGCCGCTCGCGCCTCACGAATCATAGAATTTCTAGGTACCACATAACATAGGTCATTAGTGATATTATTACAGTCAAATCTGTTATTGCACAAACCATGAAGCATCATGACCATCAGTAAACTACGTCTAGATTCTAAGCTCAGAAGATCATATCGCTGTAACAACTGTGTGTATGATATTTTGGACTTGAAGCACCGGTAGTGCATAGATCGCAAGAACTTTTTCTGGACCATTTCCAACCTTTGTATATAAACATCAAATATAGGACACCAAATCGGGACAGCGAACTCCAACTGAGATCTCACCAGTGTTTTGTATAACGTTAGGAAAGTGGACGGTCTTTTAAAGGCCCGCGAAGGCCTCATTATGAACCCAAACATCCGGTAAGCTTTGTTAATAATATTATTAATATGAACATCGAAATGTAATTTTGAGTCTATTTCAACTCCAAGATCCCGCACACAATCGACTCTTTGCAATGTGGCACCCTGCAGGCCATAGTCGAATATGGTAACATTTTTTTTTTGTGAAAGTGATTACATTGCTTTTTGGAATAGTAAGCTGAAGCTTATTATGGGAGCAGTACCTGGTAAGTCTGTCAAGGTCTTCCTGCAAAAGCATACAGTCATACTTATTACTACAAGACTTATATATTTTGATGTCATCGGCGTACATGAGAAATTGAGAGTGAATAAAACAATTTTTAATGTCATTAATGAACAGTGTAAAGAGCAATGGTCCCAAAATGGACCCCTGGGGAACCCCGGAAGTGACGATTGTAGAGCTAGATTGAAAACCATTTGCAATTACCTTTTGAGACCTATTATATACGTAAGCCATAAACCAACGCAGCAAGTTACCACGGATTCCATTAAAGGCAATTTTATATAGAAGCAATTTGTGGTCAACCCTATCAAAGGCCCTCCGAAAATCCGTATACACTGCGTCTACTTGAGCTCTATTGTCCATGCTATGGAATAAAAAGTTAGTGAAAACCATAAGGTTAGTGTTGGTTGACCGGCGCTTCACAAAACCGTGTTGTTGTTGAATAATAATGTTGTGAATGTGAGGATATATTATACCATGTACTAGACTCTCGAAGAGCTTCGATAGGGTACAAAGTATTGATATTGGGCGATAATTTTGTACATTATTTTTGTCACCACTCTTAAATACCGGAGTAATATGTGCACGTTTCCAAATATCAGGGAAGGTGCCCTCTCTTAGACACTTGTTATAAATAATATATAGTGGAAGTACTATACTTTTCCCAGTTCTCTTTATGAAAATTGGTGGTATACCATCAGGTCCAGCACCTTTGTTTAAATTTAGATCCTTTATTGCTTTATGTATAATTTCTTTCGGCAAATAAATAACGAAGATACAAGGAGAATTTTCCAAATATGAATTAGGCGGCTGCCATACATTGGGATCTAAGTGTGAGGGCTCATAAACGGAGGTAAAAAAGACGGAAACAAGTTACAAACTTCAATTGGATTGCTTGTGCTTATATTATCGAGATACATGGTGGCTGGCAACTCAACTCTGCCCTTTCGGTTAGTAACATAAGTCCAGAAATGCTTAATGCTAGGTGGGATGCTATCTTCAACCGATTTCATGAATCTATCATAACATTTGCCAGACTCAGATTTAAAACGCTTTCTAAGAACTGAGAAAAAAAAAAAAAAAAAAAAAAATATCTTTATTTTGCATAGACCATTTTAACGGCGCTTACAAAATGTCATACCCTATTTAAAATATTTAAAGCGACCACCGGTTCGGAACGCGGCCCACCTGAGAAGAACCGGCAAGAAACTTAGGAAGGCTTTTTTTTTTGATGGCCTATTTACAATTTAATATTATTTCACTTTGCCAGCAGATCATTTCCAGGCGTCCTTGTCCTGCAAATAGTCTGTAACGGAGTAAAAACCTTTTTCACAAAGCTTGCTTTTAATAAACTTTTTAAATTTATTTAAAGGTAAATTTCTCAGGTCACAGGGAAGCTTGTTGTAAAAGTGTTCATAGTCCGCTGCGTTACCATAGAGTTTCCACTTATGCCACGCTCTTTCTTTTTTCTTGAAGATTTTTATAAGTGCAGGAGAGAACCACAAAGGAAAGCGTGAGTTTCTAATACGCGTGAGTGGAATATTTGTTTTAATTATGCTGTAAATTTCATTATAAAATTGATCAACTGAATCTTCAGCAGAGAGATTGTTTAGAAGTTGATTCCAGTTCAATGTACTCAATTCTCCATTAATTAAATCATAATCAGCTTTAAAAAAATTATGCCTAGTAGAGAGATTTCGCTTCAATGGTGTAAATTTTGTAGTGAGTGAAGTTGATACTGTAAAAGGAGGATGTCCAATATCAAGTGGCACCAATGGTAAGCAAGGCTTGGCAACGCAGTCAACATTAGACATAAATAAGTCTAATATGCGTCCTAGATTATTTTTGTACGTGTTATACTGGAGGATATCATTAATGGAGATAAAACTGCACAAGCGGTCGGCTGCGGCTCAGCATGATTAGAACTACCACTTACCAGCCAATTAATGCCTGGTAAATTGTAATCTCCTATCATATAAAATGTATCAACAGTATTATCATTAATGAGATTTTGTAAGGTGTCAAAGTGAGACGTATACGCGAGCTCCACAGTTCCCGGCGGTATGTATACTGCACTTATGATATGGCGTTTGTTTGTTTGCGAAGATGGTAACTGCACCACGACGTGCTCAATGCTAGCGTGCGAGGGGCGCACCAAAATACTAGACGGTTTAAGTGTACGTAATACAGCTATAAGTACTCCGCCACCATCAAGCTTCGCCGTGGCGCATCGATCACGATCACATCTAAAAACTATGTAACGGTCGTCTATAAACTCACTCTCCGCTATGCTCGGTATTAACCAGGTCTCTGTGATAATGATTACGTCATACGAATTTGACAATATGTTCATAAATACCTTGTGCAGTTTGGTTCGCAGTCCACGACAATTCTGGTACATAACAGTCAAGTTGCACTTATCCATTGGGACGTAAATTTACTTATGTATACGATGCTACCACAATGCCTCAAGTCCATTTTCATCAAATTCAATAGCATATCGCAAAAAATAAACATGAACATTAATCGGCAGTAGTCGAGATGACGTACATCACAAGTTATCAGCAATTTACAAATTATAACTATTAAATTACCACAATAAATATATAACCCGACTATTGTGCAATAACAGCTAAATAAACATATAAATCTTTTATGATTAAAGTTTTTTAAACACATAATATGATGTGCGAGGGTCATCGTAAGAAATATTTCACACACTTCACTTCTAATTCCTAATTTACGAGATACTATACTGCTCATAGTTATTACTATTATAATACTTTTTTCACACTTATTAATTACTATTAGATAATAATTCAAAATAATGCTACAGCACACATAATATGCATTTACATTTTGAAACAGGTGGGTTGCAGTAAAAAAATTGTATGCACTCCAATATAAAGGATGGCGTAAACAACACAGAGCAATGAACACATCAGAGAATACATTTACGGTCTTATTAATAAAAATGACTTATTCTTACTTTACTCCACTCTTACTCTTAGACTAGTTACTCCTAGATTAGCCAAGGAGTAACGATGTGTTAACTAAGTTATTAGTAAACTGAGAGTAAGGTCCGACTTACAAAGCATTCCTTACTCCTGCATTAGTGCTTATGTAATGGCAACATTTCAATAATAAACTGAAAATAATCTTATACCCCATTTGCACTCTCGCACGAGGCACGAGACGAACTGCGAGACGAGCCGTGAGCCGCGAGTGTAGACGCATATTTAGGTATATTTTCATTCAAACTCGCGGCTCGTCTCGTGGCTCATGCGAGAGTCTAAATGGGGTATACGACGAAGTACCAAAAAATAATGAAGAATTGACCGAACAAAACGTCATTTGACATTGTCAAAAGTAATTTACTTGACATACCTTGGAAAATATGTTTGTTTATTTTATATAAATGATTTTTGATTAATTTTAAACTGAGCTTTTAAAAGATTACATACATATCTAACGAATAAAACAAAAAGAACTTGCAAGAAGAATGGAAATGTCAGAAGAGATAAGTGCCTCAGAAATGGCAATATTGAAAGAAAAGTTGTACTTGGATACCCGGACGTGGATGTGTAAAACGATTAATTAATAAATCTGTAGGCATCCAAATAAGTATGCATGGATCGCGAAGCCTGATGATCTGTGCTATCTGACTATCCCATCAAAGATACAGCGTGAAGATAAATACATAGAAGTTATAAACTACTCAAATAGAGAAAAATTAATTAGCCGAAAAACAATTAAAAAATCTTGTGTTAAAAAATAATATTTATTAAATTACATTTATAATTATTATGTTTATATATAGCTTATTATTAGGCACCCAACATAACTAAATCAATAAATCATGTCTGTCTCATTTCAATCTTTAAATTAGCGTATTCCTAATTCCTTACAAACCCTGCCTGCTTGTTTGTATATTATTGATATTGATGGTTGTCCCATGCCGCTTATATCACCTGCATATCTTGAATCAGTCAAAATACATTTTTTTTGACCTCGCTTACTTAATGTTCTGTAAACGATCACTGCGCTAAGCAGCTTTCACTATAGCTGGTCCGTGGATGGGTGACCACTTTGGGGCATTTACATTTGCGAGCGTTTCCTTGCTTCGGAAGGCACGTTAAGCGGTATTAGTCCTGGTCGCCAGAAAAATGGCAGTCGTTAAGCCCTGTTGAAGGCCTTATTGGCTAATTGAAAAGTTCAACAGCAAGTCGCTACCCTGCGACTGTCCATTTTTAACACGGCAATGGGTTCACCACCTGTTACTTCGGACAAAAATGCATACAGTGAAATGTGAGCATATAGTATGCATCTGCCTACTCCTTCGTATGTTAGTCTCATTGATAAATTATTCATATAATAGTCTCTTTCCATTTTTTACTTCCTAAAATAAAATCTAAAAATGTCCTTTGAATAAAAATAACAATTTAATATTTCAAAATATAAATATCATCTGATAGCGTGCTCAATAGGCTTTACACCGTTCTTACTCCGTCGCTAAACTAGGCATACCCCAGGTTTAACTTTTACACCAAGAGTAGAGTCGGATTAGCTTACTCCGTCCTTACTCTGTGTTTATTAATAGTAAAATTTGTTACTCCTGTCTTAATACTCGGATTATAGTTACTCTAGGTTTACTCTATGTTTATTAATAAGGGTGATAGTGTCTTAATAAAGTTAATACGCAAATGTAGTTTTACCGTGACATATGCAACATAATATATAATATCATTTAGTAGGTTGGTATGGTTTGATTTTAGACAGATCTGCCTCTGACCTGATAAGGATAGCAGCTTCTGGAACGTCAGCTCGAACAAAAATAATGCCCTGTTTGATCCAAACAAAACGATGTCCGTGCCGTTTAGCAGTCTCTCTAGTTTGTCGAAATAATTTCTTGTTTTGTAACGTAAGGTGTTCATTGATGTATATTTTTTGAGAAATACCACTCATTTTCAGCTCCTCAGTTGTAATACCTTTTTTGAGACGTGCCGCCGCGACAAAGTTATCACGAAGTATTTGGCTGGCCAATTTGACAACTATGTTTTTTGGTTTTGTAGATTTTGGGTTCATTAATTGTAGTCTTGTCAATTGTGTGTTTTTACTGATATTTATTAGCAAACAAAATATAAAAAATATGACCCGTAGTGCTGTATCCCGTGACTTGCAACAGAAGTTTAACCTCACTATAAAGGAACTGGAGATTTGCAAAAATCTCAACAAACAGTTGTTAGAGGAACGGGATGACAGTGAAAAGGAAATACTAACTGTAATTGAGAGAAACACCCAACTCAAACAAGAATTGGCTGAGCTACATACACAGGTCATGGAGCTCACACTTCAGCGGGATCACCTCCAGTCAACAGTGAGGGGTCTAGAAGAGTGTGGCGACACCCATGAACGTGCTTTGAAACGTATAAGCGTTTTAGAGTGCGAGCTGAGTGATGCTCACAACTCCATCACTCTTAGGGAGAATCTTAAATCGGTTGATCAAGCAGACCTTTCCAACAGTCTGTATAATGAGCTAATGTGTAGGAGGACAGAGACAGATCTTGATGAGCCCATCACCTCGCACCCAATACAAAACTCAGCATTGAATATTCCTATTACAGCAATAGACAAAACCGGTGACCACTTGTTATTGCCGAACACCAATACATCATCATCTCAATAAATTTATTTCTAAATCACAGAAAAACATGAAAAAGCTTAGAATAGGAGCGAACAAATATCTTAGGACTTGTAAATCAAATGTACAGTTAAAACAACTAATAGAAACAAGTAAAAAACAATTAAACACCCAAACAGAGCAATATGAGACTGATATACATCAATTACAGACAGAAATTATGTGTTTACATGATTCCTTAGAGTCCATAACTTTAAAATACAAAACATCTTTAAAATACATACAACGAATAGCTTGGTGGAGTCTTGTCACAGCAATGAACAAAGGTTCTATTCACTTGAGAAATTATATAATCAAACACTTGACTGTGAAAAATCCCTGCCATGTTCTTCCTTGTCTATAGCTAGAAAACCGTTCAAGCGTATTATGTACACGAAGGGTACTAATATTTTAGAATTGATTCACACAGATTTGTGTGGTCCAATGTCTTCATCTTCATTTCAAGGTAATAAATACATTTTAATCTTTGTTGATGATTATTCAAGGATGATATTTGCTTATTTTATTTCATCTAAAGCTGACGTAAAAAGGAAGTTTTGTGAGTTTCAAACTCTTGTAGAAAGACAAATGGACACTAAAATTAAAAGAATACGGTCCGATAACGGAACTGAATTTGTAAATAAGGATTTTACATGAAATTGGCGGGTGGACCGATTAGTTGGGAGTCAAAGAAGCAGCCGATTGTGGCACTCTCTTCGACCGAAGCTAAATATATGTCTCTCTGTAGTGCGGCAAAAGAAGCCATATTTTAGCGCAGATTTTTAGCGGAATTGACTGGTAAGCTTGACCAAGTAATTATTTCTAGTGATAGTCAGGGGAGCACAGAAAATAACTTCTAACCCGATCCATCACAATAGGACTAAGCACATTGATGTAAAGTTTCACTTTATTCGTGAACAAGTTGTTAATAAGTTTATTTGTTTGAAATATTTGCCTAGTAAAGAAATGCCGGCCGATATATTAACAAAATCTCTAGGAAGATTGGCACAAAATAATTGTGTTAAGAAAATGAGGTTAACTTAATTTATTATGTTATGTCACATATTATATGATTATGCTATGTAGTTATGTTATGTAATTGTTGTATGTTATGTGTTAGTAATTTGTTTTTCCTGAGTTAAATTTTAGATTAAGTGGGGCTGTTGTAAAACCTCTTTTGGATGTTTTTCTTTCTTTAATCTAAAATTTTGTATTTTTTCTGATTTAGAACTATCAATTACAAAACTCTGATCTCACATCAAGCTCTATTTATTTTTCATGATAAAATAATTACAACAATATGTGACAATATTATAAACACAAATAACACTTGCTGTAATAGCCCTGTAACAAAAATTACACAACCTTTAAACGTTGGAAAGACTGTTGTTTATTGTGATGAAATAGGCAAAAGTTTAGGTTATCACTTAGTTCAACATCTGGGTAATTCGGTCATAACCCTTTCATTTCCTGGGGCATCCTACTCTCAAATAATTAATAAGGTATTAACCAGTACACATTGCCCACAAACAACAATAGTGATACTTATTGGCAGAAGAGATAATGTAAACACTAAAACTATCATTAAGTTTTACGAACAGTTATCAAACTTGCAAGTTAAACAGGTTATACTGTCAACACTGCCAAATAGCAAATCTTTTACACAAATTGAAATCAACATTAGATACAATATGAATAGAAAATTACATACCTTGACCACATATTGTAGGAATATAGAATTATTTGACTGTAATCTTTTATTACAGAATAATTACTTTTTGACATTAGATAGTTATTTACTATCAAAATTTTTACGACGTCAGATAACTGTATTTTTTTCAATTTTTTTTATTGAATAAAGCCAAATTATTGGCTTATAAACCAGCTCCTTTTGAGCTTAGTAATAATGACTTATTAACTTGGGATATTGTCTCAAAAAACTAGTTTGTAAGACAACAGGTAAAAAATCTGGCCATGGTTATAGGTCTTTTGAGCCCATTCGGTCTACTTTTTTTAAAGACACTGTTAATAATATTGGTTGTAATAATTCTGAGTATATTAACAATACTTCTAGTAGTTTAAACTTAGTTCACCAAAATATTGAAAGCATATCTGAAAAACTACTACAAATAGAACTTTATATAAAGGAACACAATACAGAACATTGGTTAAAAAGTCATGAACTATTGTTCAACAATGAATTTTATTCACTTAGCAGTGCGTTCTCAAGAAAGAAAGCCATTCGTGGGGGCTCTCTTATATTTGTATCTAATAATTTAAAATGTAAAGAACGTAAAGATATTGTGGCCCTTTCTATTGAGCGTACTGCTGAATTTTCCTGTGTTGAGCTTGAGCAACTCATTGTCCTCTGTGTCTACAGTCCTCCAAATATGGATTATAATTTATTAGAAACTGTAATGTTAATGTTTCAGCAAAAGTCACTAATATTGATTTTAATCAGGAAGATCCAAACGGCTTATATAATTCCTTATTTAATACAATTAAAGCTGAGTACAACAATATATATAAATAAAAAACATTTTATAAAAACAAAAACCTGCAATTTAGTGAGTGGGCAACTACAGGTATTTACAAAAGTAGGGCTAAGTTGTACGAACTATATGGTATGAAGCAATTTAATTTTGATCCTGCTTTTATTCAATATGTAAAAAAATATTCCAAGACCTTCAAAACGACCTGTGCTGCTGCCAAGTCGTTACTAGCAGTAATAAGATTAAAGGTTAAAAAATTAAGTAAAAATGACTTGGAATGTAATCAATACTGAAACCGGTCGATTACTACCCCGTGATAATAACTTTGAGTTTATTATAAATAACAAGGTGATTAATAATAAATTAAATGTAGCACAAACTTTTAACAACTATTTTATAGACATACCCGCGAAAACAACTAGCTCCTTAAATTCTTGTCCAATCAAAGCTCAACGCATACTTGGGGGCAGCGTAGATCAGTGCAATGTCTTATTTAGCTTTAAATGTGTTAACCCCAACGATATCATTAAAGTATTCAAGTCGCTTAGCTCAAAAAAGACAGCTGACTTGTGGGGTATTTCTGTGAAATTGATACAGTCTATTATTGTTAATTTATCTCCACATCTAGCTAAAATATTTAATAAATGTATCGATAAAAGAGTGTTTCCGGATTTAATGAAACACAGTAAGGTAATACCTCTATTTAAGTCTGGATCCAAAACCGACCCTAGTAATTTCAGACCTATTTCAATATTACCTGCCATTATCAAAATTTTTGAAAAAATTATATTATAACAACTACAAGCTCATTTTAATTCAAATATGCTACTACATAAAGAGCAGTATGGTATGGTGGAGCAGGTATGACACTTCTGCATCATATATATGACGACTGGGAGAATAGACAAGATGCTATTGGTGTATTCTGCGATCTCTCCAAAGCATTTGATTGCGTTGAACATAAAACACTATTGCGAAAACTCTTTTATTATGGTATCAAAGACTCTGCACTGGATCTTGTTGCCTCCAACTTAAATGATACAACATGTTGATGTTAATGAAATTCGCTCCTCTGGAGCATCTGTAGCTATGGGCGTACCGCAGGGATCAATTCTAGGTCCGTTTATATTTTTAATTTATATTAACGATCTGCCATTCTATATACAGAACTTGTGCGACATTGTTCTATTTTCTGATGATACGTCACTTATTTTTAAAGTAGATAGTACGCTTAATGATTTTAACGGCGTTAATAGTTCACTTGCCCAAGTTGTAGATTGGTTTACGACCAATAATTTGCTAATAAACGCTAAGAAGACAAAATGTATCAGATTTAGCATTCCTAATGTCTGGAATTGCGGTACAAATATAACATTGAACGGTGATACCCTTAATATTGTAGAATCAACTGTATTTTTGGGGATCAGTTTAGATAGCAAACTGCAGTGGAACGCCCAAATAACGTGTCTTGCATGTTAACTCAGCTCGGCAGCCTTTGCCGTTAGTAAAGTCAGGCAGCTCACTGATGTAGAAACTGCCAGGCTAGTATACTTTAGTTATTTTCATAGTGTCTTGAGTGCTAGAGTGTCTCTTAGAGAGAAATTTAAAGAAATTTGTATTTTAACGGTTGCATCACAGTATATATTTGCAAATATCCTGTTAGTTAAACAGAACATACATTTATACAATAGACACAGTGACATACATTCGATAAATACTAGAAATAAGCATAAATTAATTGGAACGCATCATCGTTTACAAAAGGTTCACGACTCTTTTGCAGGAATTGGCGTACGCCTATATAATAAAATTCCTTACATTATGAACCTGCCGTTACTAACATTTAAGGCGGAAATTAAGACGCACCTCTTGTGCCATACAATACCAATTAATAATTATTTGAATGATAAAAATAAATGGAAATGAGTTGCTTTCTCTTCGCTCAAGCTACTTAGGATTCGAATGAATCTTGTGTTATATTCTACTTGTCTTGAATCTGCATATATATAATATATTTTTTTTATTTTACATTCTGTATAAATAATTTGAAACGCCAGGAAACTAAAGGTATGGCTGCGTTTAGTCCCGGTAATAACTAATACACATAATTATATGCAATTTGACTTTGATTTTATTATTGTGTGAGCACTATGTAAACTTATTTATTATTTTGAAATTACATGATAGTTGCTGTGTAGTTTTGGGTATGTCATGCTCGCCTAAGTGTCCTGGCAGTGGTGGCGTATGTATCGGGTCGCCTTGTTCCCTACAATACGGTTGAGTAAGGCGATGGCTGATATATGCGTCATACCTGTGAACGGGTGCCGTCTATTGGGACTGGTCAGCTCAAAGCTGTTATAGCAATTGTTACAAATAATATTATTTAAATTTAAGGCAAACTAAGTTTAGTCGACTGTTCTCACATTAATTCAAAGGAACTATGTAAGTGTAATTTTAATGAACACAACATTGATTTTGTTCTTTTTTTGTATAAATTCATTACTGTATAATTGGCCAAATATCATGTAAATCAAACTAATGTAATGGCGGTTAGAAAAGAGTGGCCATGAGTTTTATTGCCAGGTTCTTTCTCTGGCCCTACCTATTGCTTTGCGAATCTGGCAGTAAATGTAAATGTAGAAGCAGTAATCTTGACGTTCATAAGTGTTACTTTGTGACCTACATGAATAAAGATTTTTGATTTTGATTTTATATTTTGAATGTTTCGTTGATAGCTATTATGCTATATTTTGTACGCTATACAGGCAAAAAATTGAATTATATAATTATACTAGCTGACCCACGCAACTACGTTTGCGCCACATAAGAGAAACAGATAAAGAAAGAGACATAAGTTAAAGAGGGTGGCGCGTAGACTATTCTTACGAGTATGAAACCACTTCTGACGTATTCGCTTTTTAACAACAAAAAACTGAATGAAATCGGAATACTTGTTGATGAGTTACTTACACCTGAATAATATATACGTGGGTGAAACTACTAGAACTGAAAATCCTGTGCCAGACATTTCCTGAATTAATACATATGGTACCTACCTTATATCCCGGGAAAACATCTTATTTCCGTGAGAAAACCTTTTTGTGTAACCCCTTCATACCTACGTGTTAAAAGGAACCCCTATGCAAAGTTTGGACTTCATAGCTTCGTTAGCTTCCTGAATTTTTAGTTAGTACAATCCCTGTTTTGCCCCCTTATAGGCATTCTTTTACAAAACCGCGATACACGTGCCCATTTATTTGTAACCAAAAACAGGTGTACGTAAATTCATGTTTGTAACTGTGAAAATGACGAATTTATATAGAACCCTTTATCGCTTATTTTCTTCCTTAGAGGTAGAATTTCAAAAAGTCCATTCTAAGGGGAAACCTATGTGTTTAAACCCCGTGCAAAGTTTGGGCTTCGTAGCTTTGTTAGTTTTATAGGTTTCGTAATCAATGAGTCAGTTATTACAACTCCTGATTTACCGCCTGGGGTTGAATTTATCAAACTTCCTTAACACGTTATTTTCTTTTATACTGAAGCAGGTATAAGAAATTCGGTGTTGCTATGTTTGAAAATAAAGAATTTTCCATATAAACTTTCAAACCTTGTTTACTCCCTTTATAGGTACAATTTTGCAAAACCGCGATACACGTACCCATTTATTTGTAACTAAAAACAAGTGCACATATATTCATGTTTCTAACTTTGAAAATGGCGAACTTCCATACAACCGTTTATCGCTTATTTACTTCCCTAGGGGTAGCATTTCGCAAAATCCCTTCTTAGCGTAAAACTTACGTATTAAAAAGAATCTCCATACGAAGTTTGAGCTTTGGTAGTTTCAGAGACTACGTGATCAATGCAGTGATTTTTCCTTTTATATTTATACTAGCTGACCCGCGCAACTTCGTTTGCGCCACATAAGAGAAACAGACAAAGTGAGATTAGTTAAAGATGGTGGCGTGTAGACTATTCTTAGGAAACAACTTCTGAAGTATACCCTTTCTAACAACAAAGCACTGTATCGGAATACTTGTTGATGAGTTAAAACTGAATAATTTACACGCGGGCGAAACTGCGGATACAGAATATACATTTTACACACATTTCATCCTCTCTTGCAAAGGAACCGACCAGAATATCAGTATTTAAACCCAAATCATGCCAAATTAATTCAGTATTCTCGGCTGGATGGTCCATTATAGAAAGTCCTACAAAAATAATTTTTAAATATCTCCAATTATTGATGCCCGCGGCTCCGCTCACGTGAAGTTTCGTTAGTGCACAAAGAATTTCTCGCGGGAAATAGATGTTTTTCCACATAAAAAGTATTGTATCCTATGTATTTATTCAGGAAATTTTCTATCTACATGCCGATTTTCATCTAAATGTGATTAAATAACAAACGTCCTAATAATATGGAAATCTTCACAAACTTGTACATTTATAATATCAATAGGATTACATTCCTCTGGGAATACCGGAAATAATAATAAATAAATAATAATAATAAATAAATAATAATAATAAATACCGGTGTGATTTCGCCCGCGTAGTTCCCATTCCCATGGAAATATCGGAAGTACGGTTTAATTTTCTTTTCCAAAGACTTAAAGTATACGTTCACCAAATTTCAGGTTGTGTTGTATGTTTAATGCTTAGGCTGTGCGTGGTTTACCCGCATATTCGGTTCCTGTGGGAACACCGAACTCGCTGGTAATACAGAGAAGCTTTATTTTAGCCTTATGAGATTCTTCTTAAACAGGTGAACGTAAGTTCATGTTACTAACTTTGTAAAATGACAATCTTCATACAACCGTTGATCCCTTATTTACGTCCTTAGAGGTACAATTTCACAAAACCCTTTTATAGGGTTACCTACGTGTTAATAAGAACCCCAATGCGAAGTTTGGGCTTCATCGCTCCGTTAGCTTAGATTTTGTGATCAATGTATTAGTTAGTACAAACTCTGTTTTACCTCCTTATAGGTATTTTTTTCCGAAACCGCGATACCCGTGACCATTTATTTGCAACCATAAACAGGTGTACGTAAATTCATGTTTCTAACTTTGAAAATGACGAACTTCCATATAACTGTTTATCGCTTATTTACTTCCTTAGAGGTAGAATTTCGAAAATTCCATTCCTAAGGGAAACCTACGTGTTAAAAGGAACCCCCATGAAAAGTTTGGGCTTCGTAGCTTTGTTAGCTTTATAGGTTTCGTGATCAATGAGTCAGTCAGTGATTTTGCCTTTTATATATATAGATAGATTTAGTTTTCCACTATGTTATTCCTTTGTTTACAAAATGAAGTACATTTTAATTCACGTTGCATGATAAAGATTAATATGAAGTACAGGAATTTGGACTTCAATAGTTGAGTACAAATAAACATCTAGTATGTATCTTCTGTCCACAGTTGCTGCAGTGCTCTGAAGCTAGTGGAACGGCTGCGGCTGCCGACGGCGAGCGAGTGCAGCGTGCTGGGCAGTCTGCCGAACGAGCTGTACGCCTCCGACCACCTCGCGCTCGCCGCCGTCTTCCAGCTAGAGCCGAACAAGTCTACTTAACGGTTGTAAGCGGGTCTCAACGACTGCTGGCGCGGTTCTTGACAGTCCGGGTGAAATGTATTCCACTTGGACATTGTATCACAAGAACAAGAACCGCCTTCTGTGCCTGGTGCAGTTGCTTTTTAATTTATATCCTTCCTCCTACTATCTTCTATCTTGAATTTTCTGTATTTATTTTGAATGTTTTTATTAATATACCTGTTTTATAATATAAATTAGGGTTCCCATTTCTTTGTATGACATCAAATGATAAACTCAAAAATACACTTCTTTATAACCAGAAAATTTGTGTTTTTTTTTTAATTTAAAGTATCCATCACGCCTTATCCCCGAAGGGGTGGCAGAGGCATATTATATGCCCGCTTTTCACCGCGTGGATTCCTGTCCCAGCTTATTGCCGTGTTGAAATAGACAGACGCAGGTTGTGGCTACCTGCTGTTGAAATTTTTCAAGCCGCCCATAAGGCATTCAACCAGGCTTAACGACTGCCATTTTACTGGCAACCGGGACCAACGGCTTAACGTGCCTTCCGAAGCACGGAAACGCTCGCAAATGTAAATGTCACAAATTGGTCACCCATCCGAGGACCAGCCATAGTGAAAGTTGCGTAACTCAGTGATCGTTTACAGAACACTGAGACCGCGGGGCCACGAGCGCTTCGTTCGTTGATAAAAAAATATTGGTTATTTATATTGAAACTTAGTTTTTTTTGATACGTGAATAGTTAAAGCATAGTTGCGGAATATATTTATTCCAATGTTTCAAGAATACAACGAATATAAAAAATCATTTGTCCCAGAACCACCTTTCATCGCCATGTTCTTTACATGTTTAAAAATATTGTCTAATCTAAAGACTTGTGGTCCCCCCCTTGTGCGCTAAACGTTGCACAATAGTGCCACCTAAGTGCTTGACGTGGAAGGATGTACATTCGTGCATGCGTTTTCGCGCTATAAATGTAAATATTCCATTTTTTATGTTATGAACATTTTTTCTTTCATCGCCGCGGACAGGTATAACTTCTATTTGAATAAGTTTGTCTTCTTGATTAAGCATTCAATAGAATGCCATTTATCTTAAGTTTATTTGTGAAGTGTATAATACTTCGAATAATTTATAGATTTGTTGTTATTTTAAATTATTGCCTTGATTTTCATCGCCATGCTTTCATTGCCATGGTTTCCATTGCCAAAATTTGCTATGGCAATGAAAAAAAGATACACTAATGAAAAAAAATTCATTGCCATGCCCTGTTTCACAATTTAGTTTCATTGCCGTGGCCAGGTGTTTCATTTCCATGACTTATGTTTTCATTGCCGTGGTAAGATTATTCAAAAAAAAACATCATCATCCAACCCAGTTGCGTCTCGCAACGCCCGGATTCTGCCTTCGTACCTTTTCTTCTCCATTTCGCACGGTTGTCGGCATCGCCTGTAGTGAGACCATTGGCACGCATGTCATCCCTTATGACGTCAAGCCAGCACTTCTTGGGTCTTCCCCTCTTACCGGGACCCGGTGGGACTGATATGGCCAGACATTTGTTTCCCACGTAACCCAGGCGGTTGCTGCAAGACATGACCATACAAACGAAACCGACACTCTTGCAACTCATTTGCAATGTCATGGACGTGAAGGCTGCCGCGGATGCAAGAGTTCCTCACGCGGTCCATCATTAAGTTTCAGACCCCCGTTCTCAAGTCTCCTTTCACGCCGTCAGACATCGCATCAATCTGCCCCTGTCCGTGTCGGCCAGTGCGATATAGTCAGCACACATGAATAGAAGCGGACTAAGGACCAAACCCTGGTATACCCTGACGGTGTTAGGGAACGGTTTCGTGTCATCTAGCGGTTCAAACCATGAAATCGAAGTCGTGGTAAATGTCGCGGATAGTGTCAATATAAACATCTAGAACCCCTTTGGACCAAAGTGCCCACCAGATCATCGCTCGAGGAACACAGTCGAAGGCCAAGAATGTATACGCCTCTGCATGTCTAGGAATAGACAGTGCAGAGGCGTATTCTTCGTCCTTTATTTCTCCGTGACAACTCTCAGGGCAAATACAGGATCCGTGGTCCCATGACCAGGGCAAAACCCATATTGACACTCCAAGAGAGAGTACACCTGCCGGATCCGGGAGTCAATAATCCTCTCGAAGATATTCATGGTGTGGGACATAACTTATATGTCGCGGTAGCTCCCGCATTCCTGCACTGACCCCTTACACTTGAAGACTGTAGAAATAATACTCAGCCTCAAAATAACAAATATTTTTTATTCTCTCAAGTTTTTTTTTGCAAATGAAGCTTGAGAGTAGGATAAGTAAAGAATGACATCACTAATTATAGTCCTCAATTCTACAATAATTTACCACCCTACTACTCCTAAAAGTGTGTGTATGAGAGCAGAAGATTTGGATAGATATTAATCCAAATCTCACTTTCATACACAAACTTTTGCTGGAACAGAGTATAGGGTATGGGAGGAATATATCCTCGATCCTAGGATCCGGTGGAGTGACTCCGTCTGGGTATGTTTTTTTCCCTCTAGGAGACAGGTGTGTCAAACTCAGGTAATATAAATATTGTATTATGTTCAAAATGGATTTTCATTTCCGTGGATAGGTTGTACGTTCATGCCCGTGGCACAGTTCTTTTATTGCCGTGCACGCATGCTTCATCACCGTGCACGCATGCTTCATCGCCGTGCACGCATGTTTCATCGCCGTGGCACGACATTTTCAATCTTGTATATCTCGTTGGTTTTTTAAGTTATCTATTAGATATTAAGCAGGAATACTTACATTATCAAAAACTTAAGAAAAACGCAACTTATTAATAAAAATAACTTACAGATAAAAAAATCCACGGGAATGAAAATTTTTATGGACCTGTTGAAATTTGCCCTGAAACTCGAACAGGGTTACTTGACGGGGCAAATTGTGGCTGCACGGTGGTACGTTATGGTCCAAAAAATTGTGTCTTGAACTTGTCACAACAGTGATTGGCATTACGAGAAAACGACAAGGCAAATGTACGATTTTGAGTTCCTGCGGTGTTGCCTCGTCCGTGCACCACGTGCAGGTAAAGTCGACTTGAAATCAGAGATGTCAATGGCGCTTTTTATACCAATATTTTCTTTTATTTATATAACTAAAGCTTCTTTATATACAACTAATGTGGCAAATATCTATTAAAATATCACATCTTTTTTCCTAATTTCATCAATGTCCTTGGCTCCAATTATGAAATTAAGAAAAAAGATTTGCAGCAAATTATAAGCAGACTGTGTATTAATATTTTAATAGATATTTGCCACATCAGTTGTATAAAAAAAAGCTTTAGTTATATAAATAAAAAAAAACCCTAATAAGCTTTTGTTTACATTAATGCTGGTACATGCCCATCCATTGATATTTTAAAAAAATAAAATAAGTATCCATCACGCCTTATCCCCGAAGGGGTGGCAGAGGCATATTATATGCCCACTTTTCACCGTGTGGATTCCTGTCCCACGTAATAGGTGGTGAGCCCATTTGATATATTTTTTATTAATATCTTTTGAAAAGCAATTATTATGCTATATCCTAAATTTAAAATGGAAAATTTTCTCAGTCTCGGGCTGGACTCAAACCAACATCTTCATTTGCACCAGACGTGTTTACCAATTACACCAATGTGACTTCCTCGAACCTGACGAATTAATCGTTTACGTCTTAAGACGGAAGACAGTTCAGTTCATACGTTGGTACGAGTCCGACTCGAGACTTAATTTTTTTTCCACTTTTTCACTTTTTCCACTTTACAAGGATATTTATTATAATAGGTATGGAAAGTGCATAAGTTTATTAAACGAATAATGAATCTGCTGGAAGTGAATGAAGTATACTTACCTAGGTATCCGCAGCCTGGCGACCTGTCCTCTATAACTACCCTGTTAGGTAATAGTATACCGCATGAAGATGGTTAGTTACTTGGTCAAGTATTAGTATCTTCTGTTATTATTGTTATTATTATTATTATTGTTATTCTGAAGCGCTCGTGGCCCCGCGGTCTCAGTGTTCTGTAAACGATCACTGAGTTACGCAACTTTCACCATGGCTGGTCCTCGGATGGGTGACCACTATGTGGCATTTACATTTGCGAGTGTTTCCGTGCTTCGGAAGGCACGTTAAGCCGTTGGTCCCAGTTGCCAGTAAAATGGCAGACGTTAAGCATGGTTGAAGGCCTTAAAAAATTTCAGCAGCACGTAGCCACAACCTGCGTCTGTCTATTTCAACACGGCAATAGGCTCACCACCTATTACGTGGGACAGGAATCCACACGGTGAAAAATGGGCATATTGTATGCCTCTGCCACCCCTTCGGGGATAAGGCGTGATGGTTTTTTTTTTTTTTTTATTATATGAAACTTACAAAAGAACCTCGCTCATAAGTTAGCCGGTGAAGTTGAGTTATGGCCCTGACCCTTTAGTGTGAAATCACCCATTTCGTAAGACAAACCCATACCCATCCAAACGTTGACTGTAATAAGATTGCTTGTTCCAACATCCCTACCGGCATAAGAAATACATCACCTTCTGTTTTGAATTATAACGTTTTTTTATAATGCCCGCGGTTTCGCTTGTTTGGTGTAGTTTTCCTATTCCAACGGGAACGGGAAAACTACACCACACGTGTAACGACACGTAGGAACTTGTTTACTTGCGTCTGTGTGTGATTAAAATAAATGTAACAAACATCCACACATCTCAACAAAATTTTGCATTGATATTTTGTACACAAGGTCCTGTGGCAAATAGAACCGGGAAAAATTAACCACGCAGGCGGATTCAGTGATATTAACTAGTAATTAGATAGAGTGAAAAATGTTCAAACCAGCACCTTACACTATTAGTCGATAAATAAAGAAAAACATTTTGTAAATATAGTGATTATGCAGAGCTTTTTTGTGAGTATAGCCATAGAACAAACCCGACTATCCGACCGAAGCTATGGACTCCGGCAAAGAATTCCATTTAATCTATAGTGACTTTAGTAAAGCTTTTGACCGCATCCCGCATAAGATTCTTGTTCAGAAATTGTCTATGTATGGTATAACTTGCACATTACTAAAATGGTTAAGGTCCTATGTTCATGAAGGCAAGCCAGAGTTGAGATTTGCTGCACTCCCGGGAGTAGCACTCTCACTGCTCTCCCGTTAGGCCATTAAATCCAAACCGGTGCAGAAGGGCAACAAAACTCTGAGGAATCGGGACCGATGTGTAGACACGCACATTCAGCTCGCCACAAGCTGCCCTGCGGATGTGAGCATTTCAATAACTTACTGATACATTTTATTGTTGGTATCAGAAAGTAGTTAACTCAAAAAGCGAATCTACTATGCCCTTATAGGGTTGCGTTAATCCTATAAAAGATAACGACTGTCCTCGAGGGGTAAATTATTATTATTATTCCTTTTATTCATTAATTACACTTATCAATTACATTTTTAAATACATTATATAAAAAAAAATCTATTTAAAAATATAAAAAATAGTATCCCACCGGCATCGGGTACAGGGACCAAGCTACCGGTGGTAAGGACTGCAGAAACAGAAATTTCCGCACAATACGTGCCGTGCCCAGAAGAACCGCCTTTTGCATCAAGCCCTTGACCCAACTGCCTAACGCGAGCCTCCTGAGATGTTGGTCAAGGCTCTTGGCGATCAGGCCATGTGCTGATACAACTATCGGAACAATAATCGCTGAATCCACATCCCACATGTCGACAACCTCATGAGCAAGGTCCAAATATTTTATTTGTTTGTCCTTTTCTGCTTTTACAAGATTCTCGTCATGTGGTATGGTTATATCAACGATTAATGCAAGGCGCTCTGACCGATCTATTACCACTATATCAGGCTTATTGGCTACAATAGTCCTGTCAGTGATAATGGATCGGTCCCAGTACAATGTGACGCGACCATTTTCTAGAACTGGGTTGGGCGCATACCTATAATACGGTACCTCAGAATCGACAAGATTATATTTTAGTGCAAGTTGCTGATGGACAATCCTGGCCACTTGGTTGTGCCTATGCAAATACTCGCCGTTGGCAAGACGAGAACAACCAGAAATTATATGTCTAAGAGATTCGCCAGGTAGGTGGCATGCCCGACATATGTCAACCGTACCATCTCTCAGAATATACTTTCGATAGTTATTCGTCATAACAACTTCGTCTGTAATTGCACATACAAAACCCTCGGTTTCTCCAAATAGATCACCGAAACGTAGCCAGGATACAGATGTTAATAAATCTACATCAGGCCCATGTAAGGCCCGATAAAATCGTCCATGCAGCTCTTTACTCCTCCATATCTTCTTGCGATCGTCAGTACTATAGTCAGTATTACAGGTTTGCGCCAGTTCTCTTTGGCAAGAGCAAGTGGGGTCAGTCCGTTATCTACTGCTATCACATGCCTATGCACACCCAGGCTAGTATGAATAAAATATTCTCTAAGGTTGCATATCTCACGGTTATGCAAAGTCTTGGCGTTTAAAAAGCCACGACCTCCACACTTCCGTGGGATATACAACCTCATTACAGACGAACGTGGGTGATGCATCCGATATGTGGTCAATAAAGAACGGACTTTCCTATCCAGGGTGTCTAACTCAGTTTGAGTCCATCTAAGTATGCCAAAGGAGTATACTAAGACTGGCATGGCCCACCCGTTGATAGCGCGCACCTTGTTGCCGCCTGATAAAAGACTTTTGAGTACTTTTTTCAGGCGACCCAAGAAACGATCCTGTAACGTTCGTTTCATGTCAGTCTCAGTAATACCCAACGCCTGTGACATACCAAGATATTTATAGGTTTCAGTCGCGGTAAGGGACCTAAGTTTTGTGAAATCTGAAAGTTGTACTCCTTCAGATTCCACAATCCGCCCCTTCTTAACATGCATGACAGCACATTTATCTACACCAAACTCCATTTTGATCGAATTACTAAAAGTTTCAGTGACCTTTAGTAACTCAGTCAAGTGGGGTTCGGTGGAGGCAAATAATTTCAAGTCATCCATGTAAAGAAGGTGCGACACAACATGACCTCCTCTCCGAAACTGATACCCCAGCCCTGAATTCTCCAGTAAAGTACTGAGAGGATTCAGCGCTAGACAAAACCACAAGGGACTCAAACTGTCACCCTGGAATATGCCCCTCTCGATCTTTACAGGTTCTCCATTCCCAAGAACCCGACGACATCCTGGATAAACAAGAGCCGTTCTCCATTGCCCCATACATGCCTTCAAGAAGGTGCATAGAGTTGTATCAACTTTATACAACTCTAGCACCCTCAACAACCATGTATGAGGCACAGAGTCATAGGCTTTCTTTTAATCAATCCAGCATGTCGCCAGATTTCTCCGGTTACGGCGGACCTGCTGATTAATGGCCATGTCAAGAATAAGGAGTTCTTTAGTACCACGTGACCTGCTTCTACATCCATTTTGAGAGTCGGACATTATGGAATTATTATCAATATGAGTTGTTAATTTTACTCTCAAAATAGATGTAAGAAGCTTATAGACCGTAGGTAAACAAGTTATCGGTCTATAATTTTTAGGGTCCGTGGTACTACCTGATTTATAGAGAAGGTGAGTAATGCCTGAGGTCATAAAAGATGGAAGCGACCCAGACTCAAGTGATGTTTGAAAGCAAGATGCCAAACAATCATGTGAGCTATGGAACCATTTAAGCCAAAAATTGTGCAGTCCGTCCGGCCCAGGTGACTTCCAATTGGGTAACGAACGAACTGCACTGGCAATGTCATTAGACGTTATTATTATTGGTTCCACAGATTGGATGGACTCACATGACAATCCGACATCCCGCATCCACTCATCCTCTGTATGACTAACAGGCGTCGACCAAATACTTCGCCAGAATGAATTTGTGGCTTCAGCATCGGGCAGGCACATGTCAGTCACACCATGATCAGGTTGCTCCCATCTTCTATACACCCACCTCTCATCTTTTTGGAACGAACGATTTTGAGCATAGCGATCTAATCTCTTTCTGTATCGTCGTATACGATTTGCCCACGCATAAACTTTCTGCTTCAGGTCGTCAATACGTTCTGTGACCCGAAAAGAATATTCGCAAGGACCAATATCAGTCCCTGCGAACGCCCGGGTCACAAAACGCATTACTCTCGGGCGTGTATTACCCGCTCTGAAGCAACACAGCTTGCCAATGAGCACCCTAGTCTCGGCGATACGACGCTCAATTCTGCATTGCCAGGCTGGGACAGATTTTGATCGAATAGCTGATTCCAATTGTGTAAATTTAACACCAGCTACCCGACAAACCGTAACAGCCGCACAATACAGAATTGAGTGCGCATCACTTATGTCTACACAATTGTCAAAATAACTTGGTAAAACTGAGTCGCGGGCACACACTAGCGCTATGTTCTTTTTATGCGTAGGCAAACGCGGCACACGTGGACGATGCTTAGGATCAGAAAACCTATACTCATTAATCGTTCGTTCCAAAGTACTCCTTAATTCATCACTGTACTGGGTACTTACTCTTGTAACGACATCATCCAGTACTTCATCAATTGATTCAACATGATGTACGTCATTAGGTGTTATATTTATTTCACTAGGTTGAGACGAAGTAGGAATGATGTGGTTACATTGTACTTCAGAGCGAAGCCTCTCAAGTGCGGTGTCATCCAACATGTGACAGCGTTCAATGGCTCGCACCTGATCAGACAGCCGTTGTGCCGAAACGTTGACAGTTGGTTCTAGTACCTGAAACAAAGGCAGCATACGAACACGGTACGCAGTGAGATTAATTCCTCCCTCTGTAGCCGCAAAATATGCCCGCATAACGTTTTCATTCATAGATAAAGTCCATCGTATGCGGTGCACATTACCACCGGCAGCGGGGGCCCTAATCGAGGCCGGCGGGCCTCTGGGCTCCAAGCACGTCGGTGGCCGACGTCTCCCCTGCCGACGTACAGGTGTTGGCGACGTCGGGGGGGAGAAATACTCGTCGCTCGATGACGAGCTCAACGCCTCAGCAACATTCAAAGTTAATATTTCCATGTGCTGCGAGGCGGAGCTTTGCGACGAGTCCGGTGGTGTTATCTGTGCATTTCGTGTTCTGGCTCTTGTTAGCATAATATATTTACATAATTTTCGTATTGTAATATTTTCTGTTTGACATGACTTTAGACTTCATGTCATTCTCCAACATCATAAATTTCTTGAATTTTGCATATTTATTCTTTGGTAAATTTTTTATTATTATTATTATGTCTCTTCTTTTCTCGGGTATCTTCTTTTTTTTTCTTGAAGATACCCGGGCTTTTGGTAGGCTTACATGGAGACATAGGTCCAACACGCAGAGGCCCTTTGAGAATTTTAATCTAATAGGGAATGGGACCCTCACTGCAGATAGTCCACGCCCGTCTTATGTAGAAGAACGGTAATGGATCACCTCCAATGGGAGTTAAACTATTGTGAAATGTGCTAACTATGAAATGGGCTATTGGGTTGGGTGTTAAATGGATTGGGTGATTAAAGCTATTGATGAAAACGGCGTCTGCCTTTTTAATATATTATTATTAAACTATTGACAGACGGTGACTCGCCAACTCACTAGATGGGCCCCCTATACAATCACCATAGGCATGATAAGCCTGTAAGGCGACAGAGGGCAACACCGGTGTGAGTGGCTTAGGGTGTCGAGCGGTGCGGCGCCGGTTTCACCTTCGCGGGACAGGCCCGGAGCGGGCTTCCCCGTAGTTATGCCCTTGAAAATGACACTTCCACCCCCGAGCATATAGCTCTGGCTCCCTCCCTCAGACCGGCCAATTAAGGCAAGCCAGAGTTGAGATTTGCTGCACTCCCGGGAGAAGCGCTCTCACTGCTCTCCCGTTAGGCCATTAAATCCTAACCGGTGCAGAAGGGCAACAAAACTCTGAGGAATCGGGACCGATGTGTAGCCACGCACATTCAGCTCGCCACAAGCTGCCCTGCGGATGTGAGCTTTTTAATAACTTTCTGATACATTTTTTGTTGATATCAGAAAGTGGATGACTCAAAAAGCGAATCTAGTATGCCCTCATAGGGTTGCGTTAATCCTATAAAAGATAACGACTATCCTCGAGGATTATTATTATTATTATTATATATATAGATAACCTATATTGTTATTTTTATAACCTACTAGCTGTTGCCCGTGACTTCGTTCGCGTGGAAATTATGATATGACGCAAAATTTGTATTACTCTCTACCGAACCCCTCGGCAAAGTAGTGTTTGTTAATACAAATAGTTGAAATCGGATTATTCGTTTTTAAAGACCACATTTAACACATAAACAAATAAAAAAATCAATAAGCTAGTGTTTTGAGGTTTAATTTACTCAATGTAGGTATAGATATATAATATAAACAACAAACTTAATTTAAAAACTGTCAATGTATTTTTGAATATCCTATACTGCCCAGGCATACAAGTGTGGAATCACTCAAAACTACCTCGCATAGCACAGGTGTTTTTCAAAGTTTATGTTGCAATACCAGTGACTAAAACTAATCCCCTTGCTGAACCAAGTCTTAATTTTTCTTTTTGTTTGCAAAAGCAATTAAAATGATTTGAAAGTTAGCTTATTGCTTTAAAAATAATCTATGGATTGAGTGGAGTCCATCGCATCAATGTCTTAAAATGGTTAAAACGCTGTACATTGATATAAGAGTAGTTATGTAACTGATATATGACTCTGATCATATTCTGAAATGACGATTACAATATAGTGAAGAATTACAATTTGTTTCGGTACAGTTCGGGTAGTTTAGTGGCGCTGAACATTGCCCTGGTTAGGTTAGGTTAGGTTAATTTCTGTATTGGTATACAGGTGTTAAGGTGTTTAGGTCTATAATAATAATAATAAACGTTTAATTCAGGCAATTAAATCCCATATTTTCATAACATTGTAGATCGTCATAAAATATAATATAATCAAAATAATTATAATACTAAATTAACATACTATAATTGTAATTGTATTTTTAAAATGTATCATTATAATTAATTCAATGCATAATTGTAATCAATAATTTAACTTATTTCATAAACCAAAAAAAAAAAACATAAAAATTCGGGGACTGAGTAGTCTCATCAATTTAATACATTGTCCTTTATTTCCTACCTATGTAGGTATTGTCAGCTAATATTTAATATGGCAGATATCGTTTTCATAAACATTTTTGAATTTTTAATTTTTATTATTAAATAGGTGTAAATACACAAAGACTTCGAGACTCCTTTTCAGTAGTATTGTGGTGGCGCCATGTACCCCTGAAACACTTGCGGTCCTGCTGAGCAAGCACCCGGCGCCTGTAAATGACTTTCGTTTCCCTGAGGGTCCTGACTCAAGCCTTGACAGCCTCAGTGTTACTGCCAAGGATGTGTTGAATGCCGTTAATTCTTTTCGTTGTGGTTCTGCTGGTGGCCTCGACGGCTTGTCTCCACAGCATCTTAAAGATCTTGTGGGTCCAAGCACTGGGGACGCTGGTGAAGTGTTTCTTGGGAAGTTGGCGGCTCTCATGAATCTTATGCTCTCCGGTGATGTAGTTGATGACATCATCGATATCTTGTATGGGGCCAATCTGTGTGCTCTTTACAAAAAAGATGGTGGCATTCGCCCCATTGCCGTAGGGTGTACTTATCGTCGTATGGCAACAAAAATGTGTTGTAATTTTTATAAAGAGCATTTAGCTGAGGAATTTCAGCCCCTCCAAATAGGCTTTAGTTCACGCACTTTCTACATACCTTGAAAAGTGAGGTAATCCTCAAGGTTGATGTGAAGAATGCTTTCAACTCGGTGTATAGGGACACTTTGTTGTCCCAAGCTTAATTAGAAATTCCAAAAATTTACAACTTTTTTTGGCAATGTTACAGATACCCACCAAAACTGCAATATCAGGACAACGTTTTAGAATCAGCTGTTGGGTGTCAACAAGGTGATCCCCTCGGACCGGTAATTTTCTAGATGTAGAGGTAGATGATGGTACTTTGGGAGGGGAAGTTGAGACAGTTTAACAAGATTTAGTATTTTTTTAAAATAAATTTAGTTCCATTGGTTTAGAGCTTAACACAAATAAATGCGAAATTTTTATTAATGATGAGGACAAGAATTGAATATTTTCTAAATTTAATTCATTAACTCCTGGTATCAAAATTATCGGGAAAGACTGACTTCGCCGCCTAGGGTCCCCAATTTTCGAAGATGCCTACAATAATCTTATAGAACAGAAAATTCAAGACTTTTGTGATATTTCCGATCGTCTACTCAAAATTAACATTCATTCGGCTTTCACCATTCTTCCACCATTTGCTTGTTTGTACCAAAATTTACTAATGTTCTCAGGTCAACTCAATTTTGGAAACACTGTGGCCTTTTAGCTAAAATAGATAATATTATTATAAACACTCTCAGTAAGATTTTAAACGTGGCCTTGAATGACCGTTCGTCACTGCAAGCGACTCTGCCAATACGTTTGGGTGGCCTCGGCATTCGCAAAATTTCCGATATTAGTTTACCAGCGTTCCTGTCCTCAGTCCACAGTACGGAGGCGTTAACTAAGGAAATTCTCGCACCTACACTAGTTAATTCCGAAATACTGTGTAAGATTGATGCAGTAAATGCTTGGAAACCAAGGAACCTTTTCTCACAGCGTCAGTGGGACGGGCCGCTTTGCAGTTTAGTAAGAAACAATTTATTAAGCTTCAGTACGACAGCTGCTGAGCGAGCCCGTTTACTGGCAGTGGGCACGTGGGAATCGGGTCTGTGGCTACAAGCTCTTCCTTCGTCTAACATAGGGACCATGTTAGACAATACTTCCTTCAGCATTGCTTCTTGCCTTCGTTTGGGTGCGCCATGTGTTTCTCCGCACCAGTGCCATTGTGGAGTAGTCGTCGATCGCCTTGGACATAATGGCTTGTCTTGCTGCAGAAGTGCTGGGCGATTACCATGGCACGCGGGCCTTAACGACTTAATCCGACGTGCTTTTGTCGCCGGCGGTGTGCCAGCTAAACTTGAACCGAATGGTTTGGCGCGCGACGACGGCAAGAGAACGGACGGTATGTCGTTAATGCCGTGGAGGATGGGTAGGTGTTTGGTGTGGGACGCTACGTGTGTCGACACTCTTGCTCCTACTCATCTTCCAGGTACTGCTGGTTGTGCCGGTGCCGCCGCTGCTTCTGCGGAGACCCTTAAACGGCAGAAATATTTGCAACTCGTAAGTGATTACGTTTTTGAGCCGTTTGGGGTCGAGACGTTAGGGTCCTGGGGCCCAAGCGCTCATAATCTATTTCAAGAGATTGTAAAGCGCTTAATTGACACTACTCGTGACCAGAAGGCTGGTTTATTTTTCGCACAAAGGCTAAGCATTGCCATTCAACGTGGCAATGCTGCCAGCCTCCTGGGAACGCTATCACGTGAGGACTGCGATGCGGAGAAATTTTATGACGCATGTTAGGTCTTTGGTTCTTAGTTATTTTTAGTTAGTTTAGAATTAATTTATCATAATATTAAGTGCTGTATTAAACGAAAATTAAAAATAATTATTTATAATGAAAAACGAAAAATACACACACAAAAAAAATGTTTATAAAACTTCTTTATAGCTACGTTGGAAGCGCTCTGGGCACCGCGGACTCAGTGTTCTGCAAACGATCACTGCGTTAAGCTACTTTCACTATGGCTGGTCCTCGGATGGGTGACCACTTTGTGGCATTACATTTGCGAGCATTTCCGTGCTTCGGAAGGCACGTTAAGTCGTTGGTGCCGGTTGCCCGTAACATGGCAGTCGTTAAGCCCAGTTTTCAACAGCAGGTCGCTACAGCCTGCGCCTGTCCATTTGGAATGGGCCCACCACCTGTTACGTTTGACAAAAGTGCATACGGTGAAATGTGGGCGTATAGTATACCTCTGCCTACCCCTTCGGGGATAAAGGTGTGACAATATGTATGTATGTATAAGCTACGTTCAAATCATTACTCACAGTACTCAAAAATTATCACCCGATAAGTCAGACTGGTGACGAAGGAGAAAGAAGAAGAAGAAGAAGCTTGCGAATTGCAAATTGTTTGAACAAATCTGTAAGACCACCAATCAATTGTTCGTTCCTACGGATTTATCGTAAAATTCTTTAAATTTACACTGCTTTTCTTATAAGACATCGAACATTTCATCCCAATTTTGCGATATGCGGGCAATCCTTGAGCACGTGTTTCTTATTTTTGCTGCATTAGATAATTATATAAGTCAGACTGGTGACGAAGGAGAAAGAAGAAGAAGAAGAAGCTTGCGAATTGCAAATTGTTTGAACAAATCTGTAAGACCACCAATCAATTGTTCGTTCCTACGGATTTATCGTAAAATTCTTTAAATTTACACTGCTTTTCTTATAAGACATCGAACATTTCATCCCAATTTTGCGATATGCGGGCAATCCTTGAGCACGTGTTTCTTATTTTTGCTGCATTATAAAGGAGTTACGGTGCTCTTTTTCTTGAATTGAAGATTCTGTAAAATGCAGCAAAGAAAGTTATTGTTCTACGCCAGATGCTCCAGGCTGCCCCTTACCCCAGAATAATCATAATGCGCATACCACGTCATGGATAGTAGAGCAACTGTACTAAGAACTTTGCGGAGTAATGCAAAGACGTTTTTGAAGCAGGGTCTAAACTTAGTCTTGGAGAACACTTCTAGTGCTTTGTAAAGAATCTCCAGAGGATTCATAGCTTCCGTAGCCCACAGCAACCTTTCCTGGACTATTTAAAAAATTGTCTTTGGTCTGAGGTGTTACTACGATTGATCTCTGGGAGATTCAATAAAGAACATAATGATCGCTAACTAACGCTATATAAGCTATTACACATAGGCTACGGGTCGATATAGCCAAGCTGTTATCACGTGAAATATGTCTTGTTGTCATTCGTGTACAGACATACATATTGTCATGCCTTTATCCCCCAAGGGGTAGGCAGAGGCATATTAAACGCCCACATTTCACCGTATGCATTTTCGTCCCACGTAACAGTTGGTGATCCCATTGCCGTAAATTAATTAATGTCTTGTTGTCATTCGTGTACGATTTAAACTAAATTCATTGAGTAGTTTTCGCGATTATCGCTCAGATATATATTTACCTAATAGTTCTCAACCGAGCCCCTAGGATACGTAGCGTGATAATATGTAGCCTATATGTAGACCAAACGTCTTGTTATTCTTCTTGAAAGATTTTAATAAAATCTATGCAGTAGTTTTTGCATTTTTTTTCTCTGCCGAGTTCTTTGGTTACCTATATAGTGTAATTAATATATAGCCTTTATGTAACCCGACCTATTGTTAATACTCAAACAAAATTTCAATTAAATCCATTTAATTGTTACTGAGTTAATACCTTTTGTTAATTAATTATTAAATAATTATATAATTAATTGTTCTCTGCCGAGCTCCTAGGTTATGTAACTTAGTAATATATAGCCTATGTGTAGACCCGACCTACTGTTAATATTCGTGCAAAAATTGAATAAAATCCATTAAGTAATTTCCGAGTTTATCCCGGACATGCGTATATAGCTAATTGTTCTCTGTCAAGCTCCTAGGTTATGTAGCGTGATAACATATAGCCTCAGTGTTGGCCCAACATATTGTTAATGTTTATGCAAAATTTGAATTAAATCCAATCAGTAGTTTCTGAGTTTATCCCGGAAATGCATATGTGTTGACCCGACCTACTGTTAATGTCCGTGCAAAATTTGCATTAAATCCAATGAGTAGTTTCTAAGTGAAAAGTGAAAAATCTTTATTCATGTAGGTCACAAAGAAACACTTATAAACGTCAAGATTATTGCTTCTACATTTCCATTTACTGCCAGATTCGCAACGCAATAGGTAGAGCCTGAGGAAGAACCTGGCAATAAAACTCATGGCCACTCTTTTCTAACTGCCAGTAACCACATCAGCCTCATTTACATGATATTTGAACAAATTATATAGTAATGAGTCTTTACAAAAGAAACCAAATAAATTCAAAATGAGGGCGTTTCTAGTTGCCATTTTTAAAGGTAAGGTAGGTTTTTTTTTATGTTTTAACCCTTAGGAGGAAGACTCCGGCAAGAAACTAAATGGCTGCTATTTTAAAATGCAGGTATGGCTTACAATATTAAACTTACATTGCTCCTTTGGAGTTACGTGAGAACAGTCGACTAAACTTAATTGGCCTTAAATATAAATAGTTTTATTTGTAATAATTGCTATAACAGCTATGAGCTGACCAGTCCCAACAGACGGCACCCGTTCACGGGTATGACGCATATATCAGCCATCGCCCTACTCAACCGTATTATAGGGAATAAGGCGACCCGATACATGCACCACCACTGCCAGGACACTTAGGCGAGCATGACATACTCAAACTGCACAGCAACCATCATGTCGATTTCAAAATTTATAAAAAGCTATGTGAACGGTGCTCACACAATAACAAACTCAAATTACATATAATTATATTAGTTAACCTGACGTTTTAGATCACTTATGTTGAACAAATGTACATTATATTTATAATGTTTCTTTATTATTATTATTAATTATATTTGTATATTTATGTGTGTTGACTTAGAGCGCCTTACTCCCATGCATTTTTATCATTTATATAGTCTGAAATTTTATAATATGCCTTGTTACACAATTTGGCCTTGACTGTTGTCTTAAACATATTTATTGACAATATTCTAATTTCATCGGGAAGTTTGTTATAGAATCGTATACATTGCCCCATAAAAGAATTGCTGATTATTTCGAGACGAGTAGAATGTAATACAAGATTATCTTTATGCCTTGTGTTTACATTATGTATATCACATTTTTTAAGAAATGTGTCTATGTTTTTGTGCACATAAAGTAAATTCTCATATATATATTGTGATATAACGGTAAGAATATTAAGGTCTTTGAATCTTTCTCTTAGAGATACCCTGGGACCAAGCTGGTATATTGCTCTCACAGCTCTCTTCTGTAAAATAAATATCGTATTAATGTCCGCTGAGTCTCCCCAGAGAAGAATTCCGTATGACATAACGCTATGGAAATAACTGAAATAAACTATTCTAGCCATTTCAACATCAGTGAGCCGTCTTATTGTTTTTACTGCATATGCAGCAGAGCTTAATTTGTGTGTCAATTTTTCTATATGTGGTCCCCACTGTAACTTTGAATCAATAGTTATACCCAAAAACACAGAAGCCCCAATAGTATCCAACCCTGATCCATTAAGTTGCACATTGGTTGCCACCTGTCTCACATTAGGTGTCGAAAACTTAATTACTTTAGTTTTTTTATCATTTAAAAGAAGATTATTCACGTTAAACCAATGAACAACTTTTGAGATTGCACTTTTAACATCGTCATAATTAATTAATTGTCTATTAATTTTAAATGTCAAAGAGGTATCATCCGCAAACAGCACAATCTCATGTTTATCCCCAACATAGTAAGGTAAGTCATTAATGTATATCAAAAAAAGAAATGGACCAAGGATTGATCCCTGTGGAACACCCATTACAACTGGAGATCCTGCTGATCGTTTACCGTTTACTTCAACCCTCTGAATTCTATTGCTTAAATAAGAAGTCATAAGGTCGAGAGCTTTATTTCTGATACCGTAGTGGCGTAATTTCTTTACAAGCGTTTCGTGATGAACGCAATCGAAGGCTTTAGATAAATCGCAAAAAAACACCTAATGCATCCTGCGAATCCTCTCAAGCCGCATAAATAGTTTTAAGTAAAGCAACCCCTGCATCCACCGTTGAGCAACCCTTTGTAAATCCAAACTGTTTCCTGTGTAGTATATTATGTATATTAAAGTGACTAAGCAACTGTCCAAGCATTCGCTTTTCAAATATTTTACTTAGTGTTGGTAGTACGGAAACAGGCCGAAAGTTAGAGGGATCTGCATTATCGCCGGCTTTAAATAAAGGAATTACTTTACTATGTTTCATTAGGTCAGGAAATATCCCAGACTTGACACAGCAACTGAACACAGCTGCCAGATGTGGAGCTATTACAGTGATAATATGATCTCTCATATTATCACTGTAATTGTTGTTGTAAATGTAAACAGTTTTAACAGATAGACCCCACAAATCTTTAGTGTTTTTCATATTAATTGCCTTAAAAGTTTTTAAAATATCTCTAGGACTAACAGCTGAAAATTCAAAGTCTGTGCCACATTCCTCCACGCCTTGTTTTAAAAGTTGTTCAGCATCGTTAGAGCAAGACGAGAGAGTTCTTGTAATTGAAAGAGGAATGTTAGAAAAATATTTTTCAAATTCAGTTGCAACTTTAAAATCTTCTATAATATTTACGTTATTTATTTTTAAATGAAAATCATGACTGTGCACTTTGGATTTACCGGTTTCAATATTTATAACATTCCAAGTTTCCTTAATAACATTATTTGAATATTTGATTTTATTTTTTAAATAAATTGATTTTGCTTTCAGGAAAGTTTGTCTAAATGTTTTTGAGTATTTTTTTACAAACTCCTGAAAATTTGGATTATGATTATAGGACTTCTTTTCGTATAGTTGATACAATTTTATCCCGGACAAAGGTACTGCGGACAAACAGACAGACAAAAAATATAAATATTACATTTTTGGCTTTGGTGTCCTTCGGTGAACACACAGCAAGTGTATTTTTGTAAAAATATTCAATGTACAGTTTTTACTTTGTTACGATTTTATTATATGTATAGATTGTTTGATTGATGTTTGAGTATTATTTTCACAAAGATGTCTAGACCTAGTACATTAATAAAGCATGTTGCATATACCTATAATTATTTGTTGAACTTAGATTATAATGTTTCAATGTATTTCATGCTGCTGTACACGTGTAAACAAATGTTGATGAATCATATTAAATAAATAAATAAATAGAACAATATATGAAGGAGAACTTTTGACACACCAAGATATATATTATTCGTAATAGATCTGAAAGAAAAAGAAATTGAAATACTCGAGGCACCTATGTGAATCTTTCCTAACTAGGTGACCCCCCCCCCCCGGCTTCGCCCGTGGCATACTTCGAACTCCCGTCGCTTACAGGAACTTGTTCCCGGGATAAAAAGTAGCCTATGTGTTATTCTGATGTATAAGCTATATTATTGTAAAGTTTCATTAAAATCCATTCAGTAGTTTTTACGTGAGAGAGTAACAAACATCCATACAAACTTTCACGTTTATAATATTATTAAGATGTGAAACTTTGTATGGATGGATGAATCTTTGTTACTTGTTTATCAATCATACCTTATCCCTTAACAGATAAATTAATGTTTTGAAAAAATCAGCACCGTAACATAAGAGACAGCTTGAAAATGTTTTATAAGTTGTGATGAACATAATATAAGATAATAAGTTTCTGACTTCAAGAGAGTCTCCTTCGCTGGTTAAGTCACCCAACTTGGTGAAGTTTAGGGGGTGACTTAATTAGGCAACAATCCAAATACACTTTGAATGGTCAGGTGGACATGATACTGTTACGCCGGCGGACTAGTGAACAACTTTAAAGGCACATACGGAAGGAGTAACTAGTATCTTGTGGAACATTCTAGAGAATGTACCCGAGTATAGGTACGGAAGGAATATTCCGGAACATTATTAGGCGTATATAAAGGGCCGAGCTCGCGGCTACAGGACAGTCTCCATGGAGGAAGCGAACAGTGCGAATCGAAGTGATCGAAGCTAAATAGTGCGGTACTGTTACAGTGCGATTATCTAAGCGAAGAGTTTGTGTTTAGTGTGTTAAATAGCGATTATTAATTGTGGTGTTATTGTTTTTATTTCGAGTAATTAAAGTTATTTCTTTTAAATATCTGGTATTAGTGTAATTCCTATAAGTACCCATACCCTATGAACGTAACATTTGGTGTCAGAAGTAGAAGTGGGATGCCACGTGAAACCGAGCCCAAGGGGGTTCAAACCCGAAGTCAAACAGGAGCCAGTGGGGAATCTACACCTGTTACTGGAACATCAGAGCCGCGGACCACACCCAAGCAAGAAGTGGAATTGAGCAGCATGTTAGTCCTATTCAAGGAGCTGGCTAGAAACCATGACGAGCAGGCTAGAAAACAGGACGAGCAGGCTAGAAAACACGATGAACAGGTCAGAGATCAATCCGGAGTTCAGCGTGCAAAATAGTGCACCATGGAAAAAATAAATGCAAGAGGTCCAGGAGAAACTTACTGACATGGACGTCAAATTTGAGACTAGATTTCACGACGTGAATGAAAAGGTGAAGACGCACGAGAACCGCCTGCAGAAGTTGGAGACCAAGGCAACAACAGTTAACAGCTCCAGTGTACATGAGTCTACCCCGTCGGGAGGTGTAAGATTCTAAGCAACTCCCTGTGATGGTTCGTTGTCATGGACTGCATATAAGCTGCAGTTCGAGTCCGTTTCCCAGGCTAACGGCTGGAGTAAGGAGCAAGCTAAGACGGCGTTAACGTTAGCCCTACGTGATGAGGCCCTCACCATCTTGGAGGCCCTGGGAGACAACAGGACATATGACCGTCTTCTTGAAGCTTTGGAAGCACGTTACGGCGATAGTCACCTAGAGCATGTGTATCGAGCACAATTGAAAGACTTGTCCTTACAACAGTGGGCCTTAGAAATAGAGAAATTGGTCAGGATGGCTTACCAACGAGCTTCAGCCTCTCTGGTGGACAGTATGCTGGTGCAGGCCTTTATTGATGGGATACGGAACCTTGAGGTAAGGCACCACGGGAGTCTTAAGGACGCAGTTGCCCACGCACTGGAAGTAGAGGCTGTACGGCAGGATTCGTCGAGGCCTTACAGGGTGCGGGAAGTATCTGCTAAGGAGCCAATTGCACCTCGCAGTTTGGACCACGATGCTACAATTGTGGCGAACGAGCGCACATACAGTCCGGTTGCCCCAAGAAGAAGAGAGAAGTTCGCGACCCAGCCCCGATAACAAGGACGTCAGGCTCAGCCCCTGCGGTGCAGCAGGGAAACGAATAAAAGCCAGGAATACGGGACGAGTACTGGCTGGTGGTCGAAATGTCCCTTATGATCTCACAGGCGAACGACGGGAAAAGTCTGGTTGTTACAGGAGACATTGGTGGAATACCATGTCACCTTACTATCGACATCGGAGCTTCTCGGACAGTGATCAGTTCTCGGCTACTGAAGTACCTGCCCAGAGATCATCTAGTCCGACCTAAGCAACTCCAGCTGCTAACAGCTACCGGCCAGCATATTCCACATAAAGTCATCGTAGCTGACATCGTGGACGACTGCATCGTTGGCCTAGATTTCATGAGAGGATACGGCTGCAAGATCGACTTGAAAGTTGGAGTTCTGAAATTCGGATCCGACGAGGTGCCTATGGAAGGTGGAATTAATGGGAATGTGTACTCTGCACGAAGGACCATTCTCCATCCGTGGTCTCAAGGGCTGGTTCCGATAAGTTTGCCCTATCATGCAGAGCGCGGGGCCCACTGTTGTGTGTTGGTGGAGAAGATAGACGACGGAAGACCCTAGATCGTCGCTCGTACGATGGTAACGACATCACCTACCGCATTCGAAAGGGTTCTAAATCCAAGCAGTACTAAATGTGTCCCGGGAAAAGGAACTCTTATTGGGTCGTGTGAGGAGATCTCTTGGATACGGAGATGTCAAGGAGCAGACGAAATCGAGAAACCTGGTGGTGTTGTACCTTCAGTGGAAGTCGAGAGACTATTGGACGATGCCAAGAACGATCTCACCCTGGAAGAACTTTCTAAGGCACACAAGTTACTACTGCGATACAAAGATGTCTTCTCGACACATGACAGTTATATTGGCAGAACTA
Source organism: Thumatha senex (assembly GCA_948477245.1). Taxonomy (NCBI): domain Eukaryota; kingdom Metazoa; phylum Arthropoda; class Insecta; order Lepidoptera; family Erebidae; genus Thumatha; species Thumatha senex. The sequence goes on from OX419725.1 coordinate 988,688, forward strand.
GAGTAGTACAGCATGAAATCAATACTGGTGAAATAATGCCCAACAGACAGCGACCCCTGCGAGTTCCAATAGCTCGGGAGAAAGATGTAGAAGATATGGTCGAAGAGATGAGAAGCAGTGGCGTTATTGAGCCATTAACTAGCCCATGGTGTTCTCCCGTAGTATTAGTTAAGAAGAAGGACAGAACCATGAGATTCTGCGTTGATTATCGTCGACTTAATGATGTGACCAAGAAGGACAGTTATCCTTTGCCACGAATTGACGATATTTTGGACACTTTAAATGGAATGAAGTGGTTTTCTACTTTGGATTTAAAAAGTGGGTATTGGCCAGTGGAAATCAAGGATAAAGGTAAGGAGAAAACGGCCTTTTCGACTGGAAAGGGATTCTGGCAGTTTAATGTGATGCCGTTTGGTTTATGTAATGCACCGGCCACATTCGATAGACTAATGGAACAAATACTTGCTGGTCTACTTGGCGACACTTGCTTGGTCTATTTGGATGACATCATTATCGTTGGAAGAAATTTTGACGACCACCACAGAAAACTGCACTTAGATAACACCTTATCTAAGTTACGAGACGCAAATCTTAAATTGAGTCCAAAAAAATGTTCGCTATTCAAACGCAAAGTGAATTATCTAGGTCACGTGATCTCGGAGAACGGTATACAGACAGACTATGAGAAAATAAGTGCCGTTAAGGACTGGCTTATACCGAGGGACAAGACTGCAGTACGCGCCTTTTTAGGACTTTGCTCATACTACAGACGGTTTGTGAAGAATTTCTCTAACTAACTAACTATCTTCACGCTGTATCCCTGACGGGGTAGTCAGAGAGGACAGATCGCCAGGCTTCGCGATCCATGCATACTTCTTTCGCTTCTTCGAGATTCATCAATCGCTTTATACACGCACGTCTGGGTATCCGAGTACTTTTGACCTTTCCGTTTTTGAGCAATCTGCTCACGTGGTCTTCATATGTAAGTCTCGGCCTTCCCTGACTCCTTCTACCCTCTACTTTTGAACAATATATATTCTTCGTCAATCGTTCCTCACTCATTCGTTGGACGTGTCCAAACCAACGGAGCACGCCCTTTTCCAGCTTAACGCTGACACTTTCATTCAAACCTGCCATATTGCGTATCACTTCGTTACGTATTCGGTCGGCCAAGGTAACGCCGCACAATTTTCGAAGTGATCGCATCTCCACAGCATTCAATTTACTTTCATGCATCTGCTGACATACCCAGGTTTCACTACCGTAAAGCAAAGTTGGCACTAGCACTGCGTTATGAATCGCCATTCGTGCTTCTTTTACGATGCTTTGTCGCTTTACTAACTGGGACAAAGCACCGTTAACTTTGTTTCCGGCAGCTACTCGCCGTTCTACATCCGAATCACATCTGCCATCCGCGCTAAACATACTTCCTAAATACACAATTTCATTCACTTGCTCTAGACGTTCCTGGTTTACCCTAATCTCGCATTTAGTTCTTACGTCACCTCTTTCAAATACTAGAACCTTAGTTTTACTTGCATTCAAGCGGAGACCCTTACTTTCACACCCCTCTTTCATATTAGTGACTAATGCCTGTAGGTCGGCTTCTGATGAGGCCATGAGCACCGCATCATCAGCGTACAGCAGACAGTTTACTGTAAAGTGACCCAAATTCACACCCATATTAAAATCTTTCAACTTCTGCAGGCAACTGTCCAGATACACTATGAACAGCCAGGCGGACATGACACATCCCTGTTTGACGCCTGTACAGACATCAAAAAGAGGTGACACATCCCCCCCTACTCGCACGCAAGCCTTACAGTCCCTATAAAGCGACTGTATTGCCCGCAGTAGCGAGCCGTCCACACCATATCCTGGCAGCAAGTCCCACAGCGTTTCTCTCACAACGTTATCAAATGCTTTCTCTAGATCCACAAAAGTGCCGAAAACCTTCTGGCTAAGAGCCAGAAACTTTTCCGCGATCATGCTGAGAGAAAACACTTGATCCATGCAACCTCTTCCACGTCGGAATCCGCATTGAGCCTCCCATAAATACCTTTCAGGCTTTTCTTGCATTCGTGCCGTTATAACCTTTGCATACACCTTACTAGCTAAGCTGACCAAGCTGATCGCCCTGTAGCTGGAGCAGTTTAGGCGCGAGCCTTTCCCTTTGTAAATAGGTACTACAACTGCTACTCGCCAGCCATCTGGGACCTCACCCGTCCGCCAGCACAAGTTGCATAACAGACATAGTGTGTCCCAGACACGCGACCCACCGTACTTGATCATCTCAGCAGTAACTCTGTCTTTTCCCGCAGCCTTACCACATTTCATACTTCTTATCGCTTGTTCTATTTCTTTCATAATAATGACTTCAATGACATCGGGATCCGGAGCATCGAAGTGAGCTCCACTTCCCGATGTGGCATCTATGTCTTTTTTTGCATACATCTTTCCATAATATTCACTCCATCTCTGCAGGACGTCACTTTGGTCTGTTAGGACGTCATTGTTAACACTAAGCACTTTATTCATACTGCAGATTGCCGAACAACTCCGGGTCTAGCCTACGTCTTTCCAGAAGAGCTTGGCATTTTCCCGGAAATTGGACGACAACCTTTCATCCGCTTTCATTCTGCACCTTTCACGAGCTTCTTCTATCAGTGCCTTCGTGTTAACTTTCTGCAGCTTGTATCTCTCTTTGATATTAAAATCATTCCGCGAGGCCAAGTAGTCTAGCCATGCTTTCTACTTCATTCGAACTGCTACCTTCACTTCCTCATTCCACCATGCATCACGCTTATTACTACTTCCTCTTTTTGGTTTCTTCACACACTTCCACAGCGGCATTTATCATACTGTCCCTAAGGTTCTGCCATACACTTTCCACATTCTCACTTCACTCTCTCTTCTTTTGATGCTATAAGTCGGCTCAGGTTCAGAACACTCGGTACGATGACGCCAACCCGCGAACAGACCCCTAATCCTAGTTATGACTAGGTAGTGGTCTGATCCCAGCTCAGCGCCTCGATAAACCCTTGTGTCCATCACCTGTTTACGGAGCCGACTATCCATTAGGAATAGATCTATCATGCTTCTCTTTGACTTACATCTCCTCGTATACATATGAATTTGTTTGTGGTTGAACATTGTGTTCGCCACAAACAAATCCTTTTCCTTACAAAATGCCAGTATTAGCTTGCCAGCGCCGTTCACCCTTTTATCCCCATACTTCCCGAGTACCGACTCAAAACCATTGCGAGCGGTACCCACCCAACCATTCAAGTCTCCACATACTATAAGTCTTTCATTTCCTTCTATCACATTTAGAGCTTCTCTCATACTCTCCCAGAAGTCCTCTAGCTCACTCGCGTTCGACGAAGATACTGGCGCGTAAGCAGCTACCAGGAAAATCTTCGTCAAACCAAGTTTTACACGGATCCAGAGGATTCTAGGACCTACCAGTTTGTACTCATACATACCGGAGGCCAATCGCGAGGACAGCAAAATTCCAACCTCCCGACTGCCATGCTCGCTCTCTGGTACTCCAGACCAAAGCGCGAGCATCTCACCCGGGAGCTCCAAGACTTCGCTGCCCTTGCGCTTGGTCTCTGTCAAGCACACTGCATCTAACTTTCTCTCATTCATAACATCCATCAACTCATTCATCTTATCTGTCATTCCTCCCCTAACATTCCACGCAGCTACCCTGCACTCCATCCTCCACTTCCCGCCGTGTCGGGCCGCGCGTGTAGGGTGGCGGTCCCCTACGCCGCTCTGGCACACACTTTTCGCACCAGCGGGGACGAACTGGTGCGCGTCACCTCGGGGGCACGCCCTAGCATAATTCGTCCTGGTGGCACTCGTGTTGGAGTAGAATTGCAGCCGTAGCTGGCAGGGATGGCGACGTGCACGCTTCTACTCTTCATCCCCTAAGAATTTCTCTGATATAGCAAAGCCCTTGCATCAGCTAACGGAAGAAAAAAGAAAATTCGATTGAAACGAACAGTGTGCTGCAGCGTTTGAAGATCTTAAAAGAAGGCTTTGTGAAACACCCATTTTGGGTTATCCAGACCTGGAACTTGATTTTGTTGTGGACACGGATGCTAGCAATACTGGTATAGGTGGAGTCTTGTCACAAAAGAAGGGAGATCAGGAAGTCGTGATTGCATACTTTAGTAAGTCGCTATTAAAACCAGAAAGAAATTATTGCGTCACTCGAAGAGAATTACTGGCAGTTGTCAAGACGTTGCAGCACTTAAGTAAATATCTGCTCGGGCGAAAATTCCGTATCAGAACGGACCATGCTGCCTTGCAAACATTGCCTAAGTCAAGAAGACAAGGAATGTGTGAGAATGTTAAGGACCGACATCGTGAGCGAATAGTGGAGCGATGAAGTCATGAAACAAGCACAGCAAGAGGACCTGGATATCCAACCCATTTTCAATTGGATTAACGCAGGAATACCCAAACCGACATGGTGTGAAGTAGCCCCGATGGGCACATAAAACACTAGAGGGTTGGAATACCGTACATTGGAGACATTTTGAAAAAATCTTTAGTAGGGCATTTTATATACGATTCTGAAGACAAAACAGATTTTTTTTTTCTGAATATCTGCCTGTTTGATATGATAATGAGCATCACGTCGTAACTATTGAATCGATTAAAATGAAACTTGCCATGATCTGAGTTTTCTCTCCGAGAAAGGCTTTACGAGTAGTGTAGGTACTATTGATCTAGATATTCTTGGTGGTTTCTTTGAGAGAGGGGATGAAAGACAAACTGTTTATTCAATTGCAACTCATCAACGCAGTAATTATTATTATTATTTTGTTAAGAAAAGTATCCCCGACTTTAGGTGTTTTTTTAATAAATATTTTATTACCACCTGATGCCGCGCAACTCAGACTGCTAGTTTAATTTACCTGTACCCGTTTCCAAGCTATCTTACAAATAGACACTTTGTACACATTTGTGACAATTGTGTAGACCATAGACATAGACATATTTTCACGCCTTTATCCCCGAAGGGGTAGGCAGCACGTGCATTTTTGTCCCACGTAACAGGTGGTGAGTCCATTGCCGTGTTGAAACGGACAGGCGCAGGTTGTGGCGACCTGCTGTTGAAATTTATCAAGCCGCCCAACTGGGTTTAACGACTGCCATGTTACTGTCAACCGGAACCAACGGCTGAACGTGCCTTCCGAAGCACGGAAACGCTCGCAAAAGTAAATTCCACAAAGTGGTCACCCATCCGAGGACCGGCCATAGTGAAAGTTGCTTAACGCAGTGATCGTTTACAGAACACCGATTCCTCGGGACCACGAGCGCTTCATAGACCTATAATTAAAAACCTAAAACCTATAATTAAATAAGGGAATAAAATTGTTGTAAATTGTTTTGTAACAATTCTCAGGGTTTAGGCAGTGTTTTCAAAGAAAAATCGGCTTAATTTTATCCGACATATTGAACGATTATTGTAATATTTTAACCAAATTTTGACAAATTTTGGTATATACTAAACCTTCCTAATGAATCATTAAATCTAATATAATGTTGTAGTAAAACTTGCAGGGTAATCTTTTTAGTAGTTTTTAAGTTTATCTAGAACGACAGATGCGGCGAACGCGGCTATTAAACGTGAAAACGTGACATTTAGTAAAAGTATATATTTTGAATGAGCACTAGGAAAGGAATTCCTTGTATTCCCACGGGAACTGGAATGACACCGCTGAAACCAGGCACTGGCATTAGACATAGAAACCAAAAATTTGGTGAAAGCATTCTTTAGGTTAGATACTTTCAGCATCAGCTAGTCTTTGTATAAACCGTAGGTACTAAGTAGGCTGACCAAGCTGATAGTTCTATAAATCAAAGTTTAGGCGAGAGTCTTTCCCTTTATAAAGAGATACTACAACTGCTATTCGAAAGCCGTTCAGGCCCTCAGGCGAGAGCATAAGTTGCACAGCAAACATGTATGCGTCGTAAACGCTCGACCACTTGATCATCTCAGCAGTAACTCTGTGATTCCTGCAGCATTACGACTGTTCATAGTTTCCTTTTGCTCGACCAATCTCTCTTATGTATGGTGACACCGAGGTCTGGGGCGTCAGAATGCGCTCCGCTCCACGATGTGGCATCTCGATTTTTAAATCATTTATTTTATTTCTTAAACACTCGTGTTCTTTAAAAGTTCTTTGTATTACATAGGAGTGTATTGTTATATAACAATAAAAAAAAAAAAAAAAAAACTATCTTCACGCTGTATCCCTGACGGGGTAGTCAGAGAGGACAGATCGCCAGGCTTCGCGATCCATGCATACTTCTTTCGCTTCTTCGAGATTCGCTTCATACACGCACGTCTGGGTATCCGAGTACTTTTGACCTTTCCGTTTTTGAGTAATCTGCTCACGTGGTCTTCATAATGTAAGTCTCGGCCTTCCCTGACTCCTTCTACCCTCTACTTTTGAACAATATATATTCTTCGTCAATCGTTCCTCACTCATTCGTTGGACGTGTCCAAACCAACGGAGCACGCCTTTTTCCAGCTTAACGCTGACACTTTCATTCAAACCTGCCATATTGCGTATCACTTCGTTACGTATTCGGTATAACAATACACTCCCCAAACTGCATTACACTTAGGTGGTGATATGTACTCACCCATATTATGTTAGTAATATACTTAACCTCACACTTATTGGTACCATACGCGAAGTATTGCATTGACGGACAGGGAAAATGAAATTCATTGCTAGAGTGTTTTTTTAATTTAGAACTTTACACCGGTTATTAGATACTCTTTAAGTGAATCTCTTTTATTATTATTCTTCAGCGGACGCTTACTGTGAGTAAAGTATTTTCTAAAATAAGTGCATTTATCTTGTTTTATGTGTGGGAGTGTTTTTTATTTTGGGACATTAAAGTTGTGTCGACGTGCTATAAATAATAAATAAATATTCTGCGACGCTATTTCACACAGCACAATCTAGCCGAAACTAAGCTATAAACTTGTGATATAGGGTCTAGACAACTGATAAACATACTTATATATTTCTAAATACATACATATATTATACATAAAAATCAACCAAACGCCGAAACACACATTTATGGATTATACAAAAATTTGTTCTGACCCGGGAATCGGAAATACTTTTCTTTTAGATGTTCTATCTTGCTGCGTATAATCCACTGAAGGGAAATCAAAAATATTTTCTTAAAGTAGGTAAGTGCCCAATATGGCGAATGACTTATATATTATTTAAATAAAATGCATAATTTAAAAAGTTTGTTTTATATCCATACATTTTTTTGAGAAAAGTGCTATATATGTCTCGGTCAGAATGTCATTTAAAAAGCGCTATATATGCCTCGGCCAGAATGTCAATTGAAAAGCGCTATATATGCCTCGGCCAGAATGTCAATTGAAAAGCGCTATATATGCCTCGGCCAGAATGTCAATTGCCTGTCTCGTATTAGTGAAGTTCTCGCCTACGGCTCGGCCTTCACACTCATACTCGACCTGCAATTGCCTATTTCCCGGCCTTTGCAATAATGTACTATTGTTCGGTACATTTATGGAAGTTGTAGAGGGCTTAAAAACCAAAAAAAAAATATAATTTTGTTTGTCTTTTTACCAATGTATGCAATATTTTCTTTTAAATTATTAATGAGTTACCAAAAATAAATATGTTAATTATGTATTTTTGGCTTTTCATTGTCTCTCAAAGGTGTGAAAAGTTGAGTATGCACCACTGGATTAAAACATGTCTTCGTCTTGTGCGACTTGAACCTCTTGCGTCACTCAGGACTTCACCCAACTTCGATCTTGAAAATCTATCCAACGATTATTTCTTCGTTTAAAAGATAGTAAGTACTAAGCAAAAAATGTACCAATTATTTTTAAGATGTAAGTAACGTTGTTTGTGTAAAAGTTGTTTTGTAAGTGATAATTTACATATGAAAAGGTTGACAAACCCCATGCGAAGAGATTTCCATACTTAGAATAAGAGTACCTTACAGTGGGGCCATGAACCATTCGCTGCAGCGATTTATCAGGCTAGGTCATGTTGCGACTTTGCCTTCAACTACAGCAAATGTATAGACACGTTTAAAAAAGTAATCTCTTATTGGCACTTGATAGAACTTATTGCATCACAAAAATCTGCAGTCACTTGTATTATATTTCACTTTTTTTCCTTTAAAATAACCTAAACGATTTTGGCTCAGGTTAAAATAAAATAAAATAAAATAAAAATATCTTTATTTTGCATAGACCATTTTAACGGCGCTTACAAAATGTCATACCCTATTTAAAATATTTAAAACAGAGGAATATAGCAGGTATTTTTACTCTTTATACTGTGGTATTAGTGACTTTGGTTTTTCATGATTTATAGAAACGTGCTGGCTCCATTACCGACCAGTATGTTCAGGAGGCAAAGTGGGATGAATTATACTTATGTGTGTTCATATGTATAGGCGGGCAAAGAATCGATCAATTATAATTCTACCGTCAATAAAGAGATGAATTCATGATATTGCTTTCGATTCACACTGGTTGTGACGATGCACGAATCACGAATTAACGTTTCGCAGCCTCGTATACGCGACCGTTCAAACCACCAACTTCGTGGCCCTAACAATATTCGGCGTATCTGGAACCTCCTCTAGGCATATTAACCATTCTGCGCTATCACAAACAACACGACAGTAGCAAGGAGCGGAAGACCAAGACACAAATGGCAGATCAGGAGCAACCAATTACTCCAAACTCGGTAGAAGACTGTGAAGCAGATTTCAGAGTAGAGTATGTCTTTCATATTAATTTATATTTACAGCCCTATATGTCATTTAATTTCATTATAATACATATAATATCATCCGATTTTTGAGTATCTAAAGAGAATTGTTGTAGGTCCGATTTTTATAATTTAAATAAACAATTTAATAGTTGACATTTTCTATCAAATAATAATTTCATGATTAATTTTATCATTAAATGAACTTTTTTGTTTCATAATAAATACCTATTGACATCTTTAGTTCCACTCCGTTTTATACTAGATACTAATTAATTTTAGGTAATAATAATACGTTTTCTTTTTTATTGTCAAAGGCTTAACAAATAAATACGCGACTAAAATGATTTTTTGTATTGTTATGGTCTACTATTAATTAGGTACTTGTAAATTAATAATAAAATACTTTGCATGCCGAAAGGTGGAATGTGACGGGGCCGTTAAATCTTATGTAACACCATTTTGTACCCATATTCGCCAATAAAGGAATGAATTGAAATCTTTAAACAGTGAGCTATCGAAAAATACTTACATAAATATAAAAACCAGTAATTTTATAAAGGAGTAAATTAAATCTATACTAATATTATAAATCTGAAAAGTTTGTTTGTTTGGTTGAACGCGCTAATCTCCGGAACTACTGGTCGGATTTTAAAACTTATTTTTGTGTTAGATAGCCCATTGATCGAGGAAGGCTGTATATCATTACGCTACTACACTGGGGAGCAGAGCAGTAGTCATAAATGTCGACAAATCGGGCAAATTTTTGAGCATCATTGTAGAATTTATAAGCGACGCGACGGGACTAAATAGGTGCGACGGGAGGTCGAAATATTCCACGGGCTAAGCTGTGGGGTCATCTAGTGGTATATAATAGGTAGTGAATTCTTCGTCACATTTCTTTTAATTCTGCTGTTTTATATTTTTTTGTTGTCTCTTTCTATTTCTTCATCTTTATCTCCTTCTTTATATATCTTTATCTCTTTATACTTCCTTCCTATTCATAAACTCATTTAGTAGTCTATACTGTATCTGTTTAATTAATTTAGAAAATAATTTGAGGAATTGTGAACTTTATTTAATCTCAGCCCGAAATGTTCTGCGTGCAGCCATTACGATAGTTCTGTACTTGTATTAGTTGGTATACAATAAAAATATCTACGTTATAGTGCCGAAGAAGACCCACTTGAAGGATTACGTAAGCAGATTTTCTCAGATACGCATGCGGCACTGTACGACAGAAACTGGGACATCCCGTCGAACTTTAGGATATGGGAGACTGTTACGAAGAGCACTTGTAGTGGAGCAGGTAAGTATTTGGACTTATTTAGGTTCATCAATATCTCTGGGGCCCAAGCGAGCTCTCTTGTACTTGGTGCACCTGCTCATTACCAAACGAGGCAACGATGTAACCTCCATTACGGGGCTGGTAGTTCAGACGGCAGTTGCTCCCAGTCATAGATATTTAGATAAGATATCTATGCTCCCAAAAATGTCAAAAATAAAGAGCCATAGATAGCAGCTCACATTCAAGTAGACGCCATGCTCCTAATCTAATGTGGTTTGGAAGCGATTGGGGATACACTAAGATAAGGATACTTTTCATTTTGCCTTTGTGTAGGTGTCATTTTTTCTGTACCAAAAATAGCCATTATCGATGGAGCTTTTATGACGTGGAAATATAACAAGCAATCACACTTTCGCTATCACAATATTAGGATATTGTTGGACTTTGGCTATAAAGAGCTAAAAAGCATACGTTTTGGATGCATCCGGAATTATCGTTATACCCTGATGACAAATCTTTTGTCATATTGGCGTAATTGGTGAGTGGGAGGGAGAGCAGGCCACATTTATTTACTTAGCCTAATGCTCTAATCGACTTGAACCGTACCGAAACAAGTTGAAATTTTCACTGTATTGTAATCGCCATTTAAGAATATGAACAGATTCACTTTCATCACTACATATTATAAAACAAAGTCGATTTTCGCTGTCTGTCCCTATGTATGCTTCGATCTTTAAAACTACGCAACGAATTACGATGCAGTTTTTTAAATAGATAGAGTGATTTATAGGGAAGGTTTTTATGTATAATTTGTTTAGTTTTTGTATACATTAACTTAATTATAACGATATATGCTGGGGTTATCGGAAAAAGTTAGCCGTTTGAGAGCTTTTAACTATAAGAATTATATTATATTATCTGTGTTTTAACGAAAGCGCTGCCTAAACCCAGGATATATGTCTATCTCTTAAGGATTACATACTATATCCATTTTAATACTTTGAAAAAAACAGCGTAAACAACATTTCATAAAGCGTAATTTGATGGTTATTTACACAAATACATTATTAATCTTTATCATTTTTATATTTTAGTTGGTTTCAGCATTTTATGAGGATTATTTTGTCCCTCAACACATTGCAAATTAAATGAATATCTTAGGAGATATCGAAATATGAAAAAAATGCGCAAAGAAATTAATTTCTTGTAACCATAATTCGACCGGGCCGTGCCATAGGTACTGGAGAGCGGAGAAGTTCCTAATCAAGTAATTTGGAAAATCATCATACATTATTGTGAAATTAATAAATGACGGGATTAAATGGGTGCCATGGGGTTCAAAATATGTCACGGGCCAAGCCGGGCGGGATAGCTAGTTAAAAATTTATATGAAATTTGTATAAAAATATATCGATCTAAAATAACTTCAGTCAATAGTTACCTGCAAATAGGTCAAACTTTAAAAAATGATAATGCCTCTCCAACCAAACCCAGAACTACGTAACTCTAAGATACGTCGAGATACCTACTTCATTTCTATTTTAGTGGTTGTAGAAAAATGTTAAATCAGATGCTAAAGATATATTATTGTAAATAATTGTAGTATTGTAAGTAAGGTTGTATTACGTAGTTTTGGGAATATACTTAGTTAGTAACCTATTTTGTAGTCTTAATATGGATCTCCTTCTGGTCTACATGTAGTCTTGCTTCCCCAAAATAAAATAAAAAGATCCGTATTCTAAATATTATGGAAACTATTATTTCCTTATCCTCCAACGACGTTCAGGTGCAAGCACCTGAAACACAAATTAAAATGCTATTTACTAAGAAAAAGAAGGTGATTTGAAGGTGACTAGATGATTATTGAAGTAACAACGTTCAACTGTGTAATACTTATGTCGGTGAAGAGAGTCTCCACAGCTCATCGGGAGACTCTATGCGTTGCCGGTATCGGTAAAATAAATGACCGTATAAATTGAACAGTTTTGATTTCACAGATTCATATTCAAAAAGTTTCTTTTCCATATTAATTGAATTTGATACCTACAAGTGTTATCAAACCCATGCCTTTTACGTACCTACTTACCCTTGAAAGTAAAACGGCTCCTATTTCTTTTGAAGTACAGCATTATAAGTTGTTCTTGTGAAAAGAATACTTCGAGAGACCTATAATGAAAGTTTGTACATCCCTCTAGAGATATTCTGTTAAAAGTCGCCTGCAGATTATGTAATATTCGTAGTATTTCAGCATTTCCGGACAGAGCCCACACTCCTCATTTCTCGCGTATAATGCGTCAAATGCCTCCTATACGCTGATAATCAGATATTACTAGCATCATCGGCGGAGGATTTGCAGTTGATGGTTAACATTATGTAAGATGCGTTAGAAAACAAAGGACTGAAAGTGAACATAAACAAGTCGAAAGTAATGGTTTTTGAAAGAGAGGCAAGTATGACGGATTACTCAATTCTTGTGGAAGGAGAAAGAGTAGTACAAGTGAAAGAGTTTGTATATCTAGGTACAAAATTTGCGAGAGAAGGAAAGTGTGACTATGACATTGAGAGAAAAGTTTTGGCTTGAAATAAAGTGATAGGAGCCATGTACACCTTTATGAGCAGTCAGAACGTGTCTAAGAAGTCAAGACTGGCTGTACATAGGGGAGTCAGGTTAGGGAGGCTGGTCCCCACACTTATGTATGGCAGTGAAAGTTGGGTATGGCAGAAGACGCATAAAAGTAAAATTAATGCAGTGGAAATGAGAAGTCTGCGAAGTATAGCTGGAGTGATGTTGATGAATAAAGAAAGGAACAGCGCGATTAGGGAACATTATGGTATGACAGAAGATGTAGTGACTAAGATAGAAAAAGGGATGCTGAGATGGTTCGGACACGTGCAGAGGATGGATAAAAAAGACTGGCGAAGCAGATTTATGTGGAATGAGTGGGCTAACCGGCAGGGGTTGACCTCGGCGTACGTGAGTAAACCAAATCGAAGACCTTTTGGAAAAAGGCCAGGGCAAGAGTACCCTTAACCGGCGATCGTGTATGAAAACACTCATGAAAGTAGAAGAAGCGTAAGTGGTATGTCAAGATCGTAGCAAGTGGAAAACCATAGCCTCTGCCTCCCTCGATGGGAAACAGGCGTGATAATATATATGTATGTATGTATATAATGTATTATTTTCTGTCGCCGTTCAGGCTCTCCGTTCCAGTTCAAGGTGATGTCCTACAACTTGCTGGCGCAGTATTTACTGGAATGTCACCCGTACTTGTACGTTAACTGTCTGTCCCATGACCTCAAGTGGGACGTCAGGGCGTCGCGTTTGTACAAAGAGATCACCAGCTACTCCCCAGACGTAAGTACTCTTAAATTTTTTGAATTTTGCGGCAGACATATGAATTGATGACGTCATTTCAGATATTGTGCTTCCAAGAGGTACAGGAGTCGTATTTAGGCTGTTTCTTTTCGCGGTTCGAAGAGATTGGCTACTGCGGCATCTTCAAGAAGAGAACTGGCACGAGGAAAGAGGGTTGCGCCATCTATTTTAAAGGAGCTCTCTTTGATATGGTTGATCACATCACTGTGAGTATCATACAGCCTCTATCATCTTACGTCAGTATTCAATATGTTCAGTGATTTTCCTTAAGTTGCAATACAAATATTATGCAAAGTGCTTTACAGACAATTGTTATTACATCCTGTGTGCTATGCAATCCTTCTCAGTTAAATTTTAGGTCAGATAATGTGTAGATTGTCTTTTGTGTCCTTTGTAAAGTCAAATTTCAATTCTTTCTATGGTACCAACAAAGCCTTGGTATATTTATCTAATAACTTCCATCTACTGTCGCTTATTATTTTGCAGGTCATGAGGTATCTATTCGTAGGCAAATTTATTAGTTTCTTTTGTATTCCCAAATTCAAATCATTCCTGACGTTAGTCTTTTGTGTAATCGATAACATCTCGATAAGTACCATAGATATTATATGGCTCGTGGCTTAGCTAATATGATTTATAGGTAGAATTAGTACCTATTTCAAAAAGCAAGTGTGGATTTAAAATTTCAGAAATTTACGTATTATTACTTTAGGCTAAAAATTTTAGCTACGAGTATCACAGATGTTTTAGGTCCCTTTGCATATAATCGACTGTATTGTAGTAAAATTATACTCCACAGCTTTTTAATAGGTACCTTTGGCGCATTGCAGTGCGATAGTGTCATTTATAATTGTTAAAGGATTTTTTTTTTTTTTTTAATCATCATCATTCATTTTAATTTCGAATAAAATTGGTTCCTAAATGTATTACTAATGTTCTGGTGAAAACACCACCAGGAAAATGAATTGACCGCGTATCCTAGATCTGTAAAATTCGTTCATTTCAGCTGAGTTCACTGTATCTTCTTCAAAATGCTCACATTTTGGTGCACGTTTGGATCCTCTTTATGTATTTGATCGCCCCAAAATCACCCATCTTATTTCAAATGGTCCGTCAAGGCGGACTTATATCTCAGTGAGGTTGTTTCTATGACTAGCCTCATGTTTCCTCTTGTGAGCTTGATCAGTTGCTATTCAATCTCTTTGCATCCATTCTTACAGTAAATACCTTCTACTCTCTGATTGCTGCCAAAGACTTCCATCTTTGCTTCGTATGTACGGTAACCAGTGTTATTTTTTCATTCTGTTTGCATAAATACCTACATCTTTATTGAGGGATATGATTTGTTAAATAAATGATTTCATCTGCTTCATTTCTACTTATATACACATACTCTTCAAAGATTTTTTGACTGTAGGTGGAATTCAACCAACCGGAGCTGCCGATACTTGACCGGGACAATGTCGGTATATTGGTGAAGTTAGTACCGAGAGCTTTACAAGGATCGGCTGTGGTCGTTGGTACCACGCACCTGCAGTTTGGGTCGCAGAATGAGGACGTGAGGCTCGCGCAAATGCAGTTGTTTCTCGCAGAAATTGATCGTTGTACGTACTACAATACTGGACGAGAGTAAGTAACAACATGACTGTATGGAAGTTGTGCATTAAATTTTAATATAATTTGTCCTCTGAAAACGGACATGACACACTCATGAACATCGGTAGTTAGCCCGGTATAATTCAATCTATTTCCCAAACTGATTTATATTTAAAATAAGTGTAAAATACAGGTATTAACGCGATCATGCTTATTTACCTTAAATAGCTTGACGTTTCGACTGGGTTGCACCAGCCGTGGTCACAAGCAGACTGTATTGTTTAATATTTATATCGTATTCATATTTTATTACAGATCAGGTCATTTACCAGCAATAATAACGGGCGACTTCAATTCGACGCCAGACAGTGCGATTATAAAATTACTGGATCGAGGATATGTTGGGTAAGTTCAGAAACATTACAGAAACGAAGATGAAATGAAAGTATTAACATGCATCTACGGAGCTGGTCCGTGGTACTATTGATATTATTTTGCCTGTAATCATGTGTCTGGTGTTACCTCGGGAATGCAATAAAGTGTTTTCAAATAAATAAAAAAGATGTGGTGTCGTGGGACACCAGGTAGGAACGAAGTTCAAAAAAAAAATACCACCTCACCCTCACCCTCACGCTCTCCCTCACCCTCACCCTCACCCTCACCCTCACCCTCACCCTCACCCTCACCCTCACCCTCACCCTCACCCTCACCCTCACCCTCACCCTCACCCTCACCCTCACCCTCACCCTCACCCTCACCCTCACCCTCACCCTCACTGAAAGAGGGAGAAAGAGAAAAGTATTATACACTACTCGCTTGTGTATACGACTATCGCACCTGCGCACGTCTCATATAACGGTTTTATTCCACGGACTTTTTCTTACGGTATTTTTCTTACGGTTTTACTGTCACATATTTTTCAGTTCGGTCGCGCAGGAAATTCCCTATCTCCTCCAAGCCTGCCGTAAGGAACTTCGTTCCAATAAACAACTAAATATTTGCACCGAAACTGCTCAGCACGAGTTATTCTTAAATGGAAAGGAGAGCCCGGAGTCAGCAGTGATCAACGAGGCAACTTGTATCTGGACATTAGGTATACAAAGCAACTCGCTAGTGAAACTGTCTCGCCCTGTGCAGCACATCGAGGATCTACGAGTATTTTAGATACGGAGTTTATATTTATTATTATGCCAGATCATTGGTTGTACGCATGGGCGTACCCAGGGGGGGGTAGGGGGGGCAGCTGCCCCCCCCCCCCCTGGCTTTGGTTTGGTCTACTACTTTTCTCGATAATAGTACAAAAATAACTATTTCCCATTTGCAATACCCTATACATCTTTTAAAAATCGTGAGGCACGTCCCTTTTAACTGTTTGTTAGCAGCGTCAAGCCGGACTTGAAACGACAAAAAAAAACTCACGATCTCTACCTACCAGTTTAACACCGGGCGCCCCCAGTAACTCCTCGCAAATCCTCCCTGGGTTCTCGGTAGAGTTTGGCTACCATCGAGGCCTCTTTTAATGGTTTGGGCGTTATCCAGCTTCTTTGGAGTTTAATTTGGATCCCGCTTTTTGAGGCGGTGAGGCGAGCGTGAAATTTTAAGGTCAAGCCGCCGTCTTGGCCATGCTTCTGTAAAAACAGTGGGTCATCTAGCGTACTAAACATAGTTATTTAAGAAATTATATAAATAATACCTGTTTTAATTTATATGTATTTCTTATTTACTAGTAGACGCACAGCGGTTTAAACTAAAGAACGGGACAAAAGTAGCCTGAGTTACTTCTTCTATATATGATAATAGTGCCAGTGAGAGTCCCGTTAAAATCGGTTCAGTTGTGTCAGAGATTAGCCGGAACATACAGACAGAGATACACATTTTAAAAATAGTTTTTTTGTTATGTATTAGATTTATCAAAATCGGAAGACAAGCAAGATGCATTAGGTGTATTCTGAGATCTATCCAAAGCTTTTGATTGCGTTCAGCATGAAACGCTGTGCGAAAATTACATCACTATGGAATAAGACTCAAAGCTCTCGACCTTCTGTATTCAAATTTTTCTTCTGTGAATAAAAAAAAGTTTTATGAAAAAGGTTATTACGCTGTTAAAGACTATTTGCAGGACAAGGACGCCTAGAAATTATATGCTGGCAATGTGAAATAATATTAAATAGTAAATAGGCCATCAAAAAAAAACATTCCTAAGTTTCTTGCCGGTTCTTCTCAGGTGGGCCGCGTCCCAAACCGGTGGTCACTCTAAAAATATTAAATTTATCATTAAACTAGTGTATGACATTTTGTAAGCGCCGTTAAAATGGTGTATGCAAAATAAAGATTTTTTTTCTGAATTGAAAATCTGTAAATTTGGAATTACAAACGGAGATTTTAATTTTATTTATCTTTACAAATAGATTTGATCTTAACCAAAATAATTAATATAAATTATAAAATAAAATAAATTTCATAATTGAAAAATATTAATTTTTACATATATTTGTATTTTAAGGAACATCCCTTCCACAGACAGACACACTTACACACCGAAATCTACGTCTTACTTATAACATTAACACCCCTACTTTTGCGGGGGGGGGGGGGGGGGGTATTAAAAACAGGTAACATTATAAAAAATCTGAATTGCCCCCTTTGGCCCAGATCCTGGGTACGCCCATGGTTGTACGTTACTGTTGCAGCGTGACTTCGTCCCGGGCTGATTCAGACTGGAAACGCATCGGTGTGACTGACAACTGTCAGCACTTGTCCGTGTTCTTGGATCAAGTACGGGGGCGTTCTACTGAATTCACAGACATCAAGGTCGGTGTTATTCCTTATGATTTTTCCTCGTGATTCCAATTTCACCAATAGTGAGTCAATAGGTGCAATGTAATTAGTTATATGTTGTTTTGACAAAATATCCATACATTTGTCTGATTCATTCAATAGGAATATTCATAATCCCCGAATATTTTATACAGATTTACCATTCGGAGTTGTCTGCAAAGAGACCCGAACCATTCGGCCATCATCCGCAGCCGATGACCATGGCTGTGTTCCAAGGCATGTTCAACGGTGATGCCATAAGTCACTCGCTCAGGCTCACTTCAGTGTACGACAAGTTTACTGTCTCAGGAAGCGAGGCTACTACCTATCATAGTAAATGGGTCACTGCCGATTATATATATTTTAGGTAAGATTTACGAATTAAATTTTTATCTATGATCAGATCAGCATTCTAAAGACTTACGGGAGAATCAAATAATATAATATATTACATCAGCTCCGCACCGCACCATTCTTGTTTGACTCGATGATTTTAAAATGTTTATTATTTTTATTCAACTATTCACTTAGTGTCTTCTGTCCACAGTTGCTGCAGTGCTCTGAAACTAGTGGAGCGGCTGCGGCTGCCGACGGCGAGCGAGTGCAGCGTGCTGGGCAGTCTGCCAAACGAGCTGTACGCCTCCGACCACCTCGCGCTCGCCGCCGTCTTCGAGCTGGAGCCGAATAAGTCCACTTAACGGATGTAAGCGGGACTTAACGACCGCTAGCATGGTTCTTGATTCCACTTGGGCATTGTATCACAAGAACAAGAACCGCCTCCTGTGCCTGGTGCAGTTGCTTTTTTATTTATATCCTTCAGGTGGTGTTTTTTTATATTTTTATTAAAAAAAGATAAAATTTAAAAAACAAAAAATTTTATAATTATGAATTACTTACCTATGGTTTTTATAATTTTTGTTATTAAGTTAATAATAAAAATTTTAATAATTATTTAATTGTAGAAAATTAAAAGTTACAATAAAATGATTTATTTTTAATAATTATTAGTAACATGGTGTTAATTTTGATAAATATTAGTATTTTTTTAATAAAAACATTTGCACTTTCGTAAATTTTGATTGATTGACATTCAATTTCGAATCATCATCATCCGAGCGTCTGTCCCAGTTGCGTCTCGCGACGCCCGGGTTCCGCTTTCCTACATTTTCTCCTCCACTTCGCACGGTCATCGGCATCCCCTGTAGTGAGACCATTGGCACGCATGTCATCCCTTACGACGTCAAGCCAGCACTTCTTGGGTCTTCCCCTCTTACCGGGACCCGGCGGGGCTGGTCAGACATTTGTTACCTACGTAGCCCGGCGGTTGCCACAAGACGTGACCATACCAGCGAAGGCGACACTCTTGCAACTTGTCTGCAATGTCACGGACGTGAAGGCTGCCGCGGATGCGAGAGTTCCTCACGCGGTCCATCCGCGTGACTCCACACATCCACCGGAGCATCATCATTTCCGTGACACGCAGCTCCTGCTTGTGTCGCTCCAATATCGGCCACGTCTCACTGCCATGTAAAAGGACAGGTCTAATAATAGACCTGTCCCTTCAACCGGATCGGAATTTTAGGGTCACAAATGACACCGGTCATCTCCCGCCATTTGGCCCACGCGGCAGCAATGCGTGACTTGACATCGCAATCGATGTCACTGGACGTGTGAAAAACAGATCCCAGGTATTTAACCTGGTCCGTGCGCTCGACCAAATCACCGCCTATGCGGACGGATGTGGGATCTGTCGAGTTTAGTGCCAAGTACTCGGTCTTCGCCACATTTAGTTTCAGACCGCCGTTCTCAAGCGTCTCCTTCCACGCCTTTACACGTCGCACCCATCTGCCCCTGTCCGCGTCTGCCAGCGCAATATCGTCAGCATACATGAGCAATCATGGAGGCTGCTCATGCGGGTTTCTGATGCTGTCCGACAATTCGTCTAATATTACACTGAACAGAAGCGGACTAAGGACAGAAACCTGGTGTACCCCGACGGTGATGGGGAAGGGTTTCGTGTCGCCAACAGCAGTCCGAACCATTAAATCGGAGTCACAGTACATGTCCCGGACAGTGTCAATATAGACCTCAGGAACCCCTTTGGACCGCAGTGCCCACCAGATCATCGCACGAGGAACACAGTCGAAGGCCTTCTGTGCAGACAGTGCAGAGGCGTGTTCTTCGACCTGTATTTCTCTGCGACAACCCTCAGGGCAAAAACAGGGTCCGTGGTCCCATGACCAGGGCGAAACCCATATTGACATTCCGAGAGAGTACACTCCTGCCGGATCCGAGAGTCTATAATCCTCTCAAAGATCTTCATGGTGTGGGACATCACCTTTATACCGCGGTAGCTCCCGCACTCCTGCACTGACCCCTTACCTTTGAAGACTGGAGTAATAATACTCAGTCTCCATTGGTTTGGGATCTGCCCGCTGAGGAGTATGCGGTTAAAAAGGTTTACTAAGATGCCCACACCGCGAGGACCCATCGCCTTCCAGGCTTCGATGGGGACTCCATCGGGTCCGACAGCTTTCCGATTCTTCATGCGGCGAAGCGCAGTCAGGACTTCTCCAGGCGTTACCGGTGGCACTAGTCCCTGATTCGGAGGGAGGTCAGGAGGCTGCACCTCTTTATGCTGTTTATAAAGCAGCTCGTGGAAGTACGAGCGCCATCTCTCCTTTACCGCGAGGTCTTCGCTTAACAGGTTGCCCTCAGGGTCTTTTACACAGCGACACTTGGATATATCCTGTGCCGCTTTGACCCTGGAGCGCGCCAGCTTATAGATGAGCTTCTGCCCCTCAGACGATTCCAGCTTATCATACAAAGGTTGTAAGTGGTCTCGTCTGGCTCTGGCTACAGCTCTCTTTGTGGCGCGCTTGGCAGCCCTGTACGCGTCGCGGTCTTCGCGAGATCCGGTCGCTTGCCACTTTTTAAAGAGGGCTTTCTTCTCCTTGGTCTCCCTCAGGACTGCGTCGTTCCACCACCAAGTTTCCTTGTCACATTTGCGTCCACCCTTAGATTCACCGAGCACCACCCTCGCCGCTCCCAAGGATGGCCGCCTGAACTTTGTCCCAGTAATCTTGAACTGGTTCGCCTTCAGTGTCGGTGCACTTGACACCGACAGCTGAGACGAACTCCTGGGACCTAGTTTCATCAAGCAGCCACCATCTGATGCGGCGCTGGCACCGCTCGATGCGTTGGCCTTTAGGCTTCACGCAGAGGTCCATGAGAAGGAGACGGTGTTGTGCAGTAAGACTCTCACCGGGTATGACCTTGCAGTTGGCCACCTTGCCGATGCTGTGTCGCCTAGTGAGTAGGAAATCGATCTGAGTTGTACGCCTCCCGCTCTTGTAGGTGATGAGATGTTCCGATTTCTTTTTGAAATACGTGATCACAATGGCCAGACCGGCAGCCGCACACGTTCTGAGGATAGTTTCTCCTTCAGCGTTGCGGGTGCCGTATCCAAAACCACCATGAACACGCTCAAACTCCTCACACCTCTCACCCACATGACCGTTTAGGTCGCCGCCGAAAACGATTCCCTGTGACAACGGAATGCTCCGAAGCACTCCCTCGAGTCGGCCCCAAAACGACATCTTATCGGCGTCGCTACAACCGGCCTGTGGCGCGTAGGCACTTATCAGGTGGGTAATAATCCCTTCGATAAGCACCCTCACGATCATAAGCCGGTCGCAACAGCGTTTCACCTCCAAGATGCCGCTCTGCAACCCTTCGGAGAGCACCACAGCCACCCCGTTCTCCCCACCAGGCACACCCGTGTAGCCTTTCTGCAAAGGCCGGGCCCTGTTGCCCTTCCACCGAGTCTCCTGCAGGAACGCCACGTCCACCCTCCGCCTGGAGAGTACTTTGGCCAACTCTACCGCACGCCCAGTCAACGTGATAATGTTCCAAGATGCGAAGCGGATTCGGGTTGGGGCTAACTTCTTTAGCCGTGCTGGCTCGACACACGGCAGCCCTAGCCCACTTGCCACAGGAGTCGGGCGGGGCTCCTGCGCGCCGTTTTGCGGCGACGCCCTATCCCTAGCAGCTTTCCTATTATACTTTTCCATTATGTTTTGGCGGGTGGCTTTTATGGGAGCGACGCCCTCAGACCTCCCAACCCCAGAGGGGAAAGTCAGCGCCAGAGCCTAGTCCGTTAGTCAGCAGGTGCACGCACTAGCACGGGAGGTTGACTTGGGCCCCGACGATCTTGGTGGGGCCCCTTACACCCTTTTGACATTCAATTTCGAATAGTATGTAGATATTTAAAATAATTGTAGACCCGCTTCCAAAAATTTCTGGGGCTTTTAAACATAAAAAAATTGACAACGTGCCCAAATGTTGCAGAATTGGATAACTCAGTAGAACGCGGCATTTTCTCTTGCTTTCCAAAATCCACATACCTACTTAAAACTACTGAATTTCCGTTATGGAAATTTCGTTTCGAAAGATTCATATTACATACTTGATTCTTGCATTGCTCAAGCCGAGAAAGTCCAAAAATAAAGAAGAAGAATTAAAAACAAAAAGGGACTTTATATAATACCCATAAAAGTATTTAAGATATTTCATATATGATAAAAAAATAAAAAAGATGAAGAAATTTCCTTATAAAGTCTTCTCCTGGAACTAAGGACGGATCCTCCGGCTTTAACAACCCACGCTCCTTTCGAGCATTTTAACAAAAAATATTAGTGAAACATATTAAATATGTAAATTAATATAACCGCAGTGACCATCATCATCATCATCCGAGCGTCTGTCCCAGTTGCGTCTCGCGACGCCCGGGGTCCGCTTTCCTACATTTTCTCCTCCACTTCGCACGGTCGTCGGCATCCCCTGTGGTGAGACCATTGGCACGCATGTCATCCCTTACGACGTCAAGCCAGCACTTCTTGGGTCTTCCCCTCTTACCGGGACCCGGCGGGGCTGACATGGCCAGACATTTGTTACCTACGTAGCCCGGCGGTTGCCGCAAGACGTGACCATACCAACGAAGGCGACACTCTTGCAACTTGTCTGCAATGTCACGGACGTGAAGGCTGCCGCGGATGCGAGAGTTCCTCACGCGGTCCATCCGCGTGACTCCACACATCCACCGCAGCATCTTCATTTCCGTGACACGCAGCTCCTGCTTGTGTCGCTCCAATATCGGCCACGTCTCACTGCCATGTAAAAGGACAGGTCTAATAATGGTTTTGTAGACCTGTCCCTTCAACCGGATCGGCATTTTAGGGTCACAAATGACACCGGTCATCTCCCGCCATTTGGCCCACGCGGCAGCAATTCGTGACTTGACATCGCAATCGATGTCACTGGACGTGTGAAAAACAGATCCCAAGTATTTAACCTGGTCCGTGCGCTCGACCAAATCACCGCCTATGCGGACGGATGTGGAATCTGTCGAGTTTAGTGCCAAGCACTCGGTCTTCGCCACATTTAGTTTCAGACCGCCGTTCTCAAGCGTCTCCTTCCACGCCTTTACACGTCGCACCAATCTGCCCCTGTCCGCGTCTGCCAGCGCAATATCGTCAGCATACATGAGCAACCATGGAGGCTGCTCATGCGGGTTTCTGATGCTGTCCGACAATTCGTCTAATATTACACTGAACAGAAGCGGACTAAGGACAGAACCCTGGTGTACCCCGACGGTGATGGGAAAGGGTTTCGTGTCGCCAACAGCAGTCCGAACCATTGAGTCGGAGTCACAGTACATGTCCCGGATAGTGTCAATATAGACCTCTGGAACCCCTTTGGACCGCAGTGCCCACCAGATCATCGCACGAGGAACACAGTCGAAGGCCTTCTGCATATCTAGAAACAAACAGTGCAGAGGCGTGTTCTTCGACCTGTATTTCTCTGCGACAACCCTCAGGGCAAAAACAGGGTCCGTGGTCCCATGACCAGGGCGAAACCCATATTGACACTCCGAGAGAGTACACTCCTGCCGGATCCGAGAGTCTATAATCCTCTCGAAGATCTTCATGGTGTGGGACATCACCTTAATACCGCGGTAGCTCCCGCACTCCTGCACTGACCCCTTACCTTTGAAGACTGGAGTAATAATACTCAGTCTCCATTGGTTTGGGATCTGCCCGCTGAGGAGTATGCGGTTAAAAAGGTTTACTAAGATGCCCACACCGCGAGGACCCATCGCCTTCCAGGCTTCGATGGGGACTCCATCGGGTCCGACAGCTTTCCGATTCTTCATGCGGCGAAGCGCAGTCAGGACTTCTCCAGGCGTTACCGGTGGCACTAGTCCCTGATTTGGAGGGAGGTCCGGAGGCTGCACCTCTTTATGCTGCTTATTAAGCAGCTCGTGGAAGTACGAGCGCCATCTCTCCTTTACCGCGAGGTCTTCGCTTAACAGGTTGCCCTCAGGGTCTTTTACACAGCGACACTTGGATATATCCTGTGCCGCTTTGACCCTGGAGCGCGCCAGCTTATAGATGAGCTTCTGCCCCTCAGACGATTCCAGCTTATCATACAAAGGTTGTAAGTGGTCTCGTCTGGCTCTGGCTACAGCTCTCTTTGTGGCGCGCTTGGCAGCCCTGTACGCGTCGCGGTCTTCGGGAGATCCGGTCGCTTGCCACTTTTTAAAGAGGGCTTTCTTCTCCCTGGTCTCCCTCAGGACTGCGTCGTTCCACCACCAAGTTTCCTTGTCACATTTGCGTCCACCCTTAGACTCACCGAGCACCACCTTCGCCGCTCCAAGGATGGCCGCCTGAACTTTGTCCCAGTAATCTTGAACTGGTTCGCCTTCAGTGTCGGTGCACTTGTCACCGACAGCTGAGACGAACTCCTGGGACCTAGTATCATCAAGCAGCCACCATCTGATGCGGCGCTGGCACCGCTCGATGCGTTTGCCTTTAGGCTTCACGCAGAGGTCCATGACAAGGAGACGGTGTTGTGCAGTAAGACTCTCACCGAGTATGACCTTGCCGATGCTGTGTCGCCTAGTGAGTAGGAAATCGATCTGAGTTGTACACCTCCCGCTCTTGTAGGTGATGAGATGTTCGGATTTCTTTTTGAAATACGTGTTCACAATGGCCAGATCGGCAGCCGCACACGTTCTGAGGATAGTTTCTCCTTCAGTGTTGCGGGTGCCGTATCCAAAACCACCATGAACACGTTCAAACTCCTCACACCTCTCACCCACATGACCGTTTAGGTCGCCGCCCAAAACGATTCCCTGTGACAACGGAATGCTCCGAAGCACTCCCTCGAGTTGGCCCCAAAACGACATCTTATCGGCGTCGCTACAACCGGCCTGTGGCGCGTAGGCACTTATCAGGTGGGTAATAATCCCATCGATAAGCACCCTCAGCTACAGCGTTTCACCTCCAAGATGCCGCTCTGCAGCCCTTCGGAGAGCACCACGGCCACCCCGTTCTCCCCACCAGGCGCACCCGTGTAGTACAGCTTGTAGCCTTTCTGCAAAGGCCGGGCTCTGTTGCCCTTCCACCGAGTCTCCTGCAGGAACGCCACGTCCACCCTCCGCCTGGAGAGTACTTCGGCCAACTCTACCGCACGCCCAGTCAGCGTGCCAATGTTCCAAGATGCGAAGCGGATTCGGGTTGGGGCTAACTTCTTTAGCCGTGCTGGCCCTACACACGGCAGCCCTAGCCCACTTGCCACAGGAGTCGGGCGGGGCTCCTGCGCGCCGTTTTGCGGCGGCGCCCTATCCCTAGCAGCATTCCTTTTACTTCTTTTCATTTTTGTTTCGGCGGGTGGCTTTTATGGGAGCGACGCCCTCAGACCTCCCAACCCCAGAGGGGAAAGCCAGCGCCAGAGCCTCGTCCGTTAATCAGCAGGTGCACGCACTGGCACGGGAGGTTGACTTGGGCCCCGAAGATCTTGGTGGGGCCCCTTACACCCCGCCACATATAACCGCAGTGACCAGACACCTTAAAGCTCTCAAAAACATCGTGATTTTTTAGAAGCTTAGCACATGCGCTCACTCATAAAAAGATCAGTACAAAGGATAGATTGAAGATTGGGTGTAAAAGACCCCACCACGATCTTCGAGCTCCAAACGACCTGACCTGCGAGCACCTGCTGACTAATGGACGAGGCAACGACACATTGGGAAGTTTCTAGGCGACAGGCGCTCCCAATAATGCCGAAAATCAAAAGTCAAACAATAGGTGTCTCTAGCAAATTAATAAAAGTGAACCCCAGGCCAGTGGCGTAACTATACCATGTGAGGCCCGTGGCAAATTCTTTGTATGGGGTCCTCCCAGTAAAACTCGTCACATTGTAATTAAATTTTAATGAGTCCAAGTAGTTACCGAACACTAGTAACCTATACATAATGTATACTGTAAGCTATTAACATTGAAATAGAATATGAAGCGGATGAAGCGCTCGTGTCAACGTTCATTGCGTTAAGCAATTTTGGCCGTGGCTGGTCATTAGATGGGTCACCGCTTTGAGATATTTCTATTTACGTGCATTTCCGTGCTTCCGAGGACACGTTACGCCCTTGGTCTCGGTTGCCAGAATCATGACAGCCGTTATGCCAAGCTGAAGGCCCGGGCTGCTTGAAAATTTTCAACAGTAGGTCGCCGCAGTCCATTTCAGCACGTCAATGGGTTCACCACCTGTTACGTAGGACAAAAGTGCACACGGTGAAATAGCACATATTGGGTTTGTGCGAAGTCCGAAAACAGGGAAGGACACGCTAGGCCTTGGCGTCCGACTAGCGACTGCATTACACGGTACTGCTAAGGCTCACTACAACGTTGTTATAGGGGACTTTAACGCCAAAGTGGGAGTACTGGGACGCGGCGAAACGATAATCGGTCCATACCACAGAACAAAAAAAACAGGTCCATACGGTGGGTGGTGCAATAATGACCGGGGCCATATGCTTATCAACTTTCTCGAGTCACAGGTCACACTCTACTTAACGAAATTTTTCTGCGCTGCATATGGCCATGGGGCCCGAAAAGTTCTAATTGGAACATTAAAATCGTATCGGTCTGCTGGATACCACTGAAAAAGTTCACAAAATAACCATAGACTGGTGAAAATGGTACAACAAGTGTCTCGAAAGTTCTTGTCCATAACTTATGAGAAATAGACGTGAAATGCCACAGACGCACACGCCTTCGTCAGACCAGAGGGACCTAAACATCCGAATCCGCAAGCTGATACGACGCGACCTTAGACGCTACTACATCGTAGAGGTTGCGATCGAGCAGAACAGGTGCTATAAGTTGTTAGCTCAACAGTTTGGAATATTCCCGTCTGAGGAAACGAAAATAACGGGTGCCCCAATTGTGACTTTAAGGTTCGAGATTCTCGAGGAAATCGAGAGTTTTTACAGAGATCTGTATGCATCACGGAAGTAAAGCCCACGGGACCCAGCGAAGACCAAAAACTAACACGCTACTACACCGACGACATCCCAGATGTCGACCAGGCTGAGGTCAAAGCGGCTCTCGAGCAACTTAAAAGCAATAAACCCCCTGGGTATGACGAAATACCGACCAATCTACTTAAAGCGGGTGAGACTTCGGTCCTTAAAGAGCTAACGAGGTTACTAAATTCTGTCCTCCAGTAGGGACAAACATCTAAAGCGTGGGAAGGGAGTAAGGTGGCTCTGTTTTTCAAAAAAGGTGATAAAATCTTGCTGTAGACTGACTGTACTTGCTGTCACTTCTGAGCCACATATATAAGTTGTTCTCGAGACTAGTCACAAACCGCCTCACCGAAAAACTCGACGAATTTCAGCCAAAGGACAGGCCGGGTTTCGAAAAGGCTTTGACATCGTGTTCCACATACATACTGTTAGACAGATTGTGCAGAAGACAAAAAGTACAATAATCCTCTGTGTATGACTTTTGTGGACTACGAGAAAGCCTTCGAGTCTGTCGAAACCAGGATGCTCTGCAACGATGTCGTAATGGTTGGCACCATATCGAGGTGTTGAGATGCTTGTACGACACTGCTACCATAACAGTCCAAGGCCAAAAGACGAACCCCATTGAGTTGAGTAGAGGGGTAGGATAGGGCGATGTTATATTCCCTAAGCTCTTCACCACCACGCTTTAGGAAGTCTTTAAGACGCTGGACTGGAATGGGATATGAATATAAACGGCGACTGCATCTTACATTGGCCGACGACATCGTTTTGGTAGGGGAAATGCTGGAACAGTTGAGCGGGAAGCTGCACAGTCTAAGCAGAGCGTCTTGACGTGTTGGTCTCGGTATGAACTTGTATGAAATGAAACCAAGGTCATGTTCAATGAGCACGTCATACCGGGTCCAATATACGTCGAATGATTGAAACTCGAAATTGTCCAGGTACATACCTACTTTGGGTAGGTTATCCAACTCGGCAAAAAGAACTTGGACAAGGAAATGGCAAGAAGGATACCTTGTGTGTGTCAATACCTTTCTTTGGTCCGGCGTACTTACTTTCTTGATGAATAAATGAATAAAGGAATTCCCCGATCGTCATCGCGCATGTTCGCCCGCGCCTATATACCGCGACAAAAAATTAAGAAGCAATAGATAAGTTCTGAAATCGATCGACATTTTTTTGTTTTAAATGTACTGAAATCATTATGAGTAGTTTGAATATTATATCTTTAGTTGCATCTCGCTTTAATAGATTTTAAATACTTTTGAAAAAATTGTTAATAATGTTAGGTTCTTTTTGAACTGTCAGCCGCTGCTGCTTGGGCCGGGGCCCTCTCGGGTCGGGGGCCCGTGGCATTTTGCCAGCCCTGCCACCCTATAGTTACGCCACTGCCCCAGGCTCCAAATCTAAGTAGGCTTTAGGTAGAACGGGAGTAGACGGTAAAAATAGGAGAAGGAATGATTTTCAATTATATATTTCTCTTTTGCTCAAGCGGACGAATAATGACTTGTGTTCATATACTTACATAGCGACCCTTTCTACCTTGGCTGAAGAGATGTTTCGCCCATCCGATAGACTAATCGGATTGCTTAAAAAAATATTCAAATAATTCTTAGAGTATCATATTTAAAACATAAGATCGAGATATAAGTAAAGTCACACTTCTTTTGGTGGTTTATAGTATCTGGCCACAGTTGTCGCCGGTGGAAAGTGTCTGGCTGTATCGATTGTTAATTTTGGACAATCAATATAATTTTTTTATAAAATAAGTAAATATCATCCTTGAAAATTTGAGAAATGGAGGACTGTTTTACCAACCTTCAGCACCTGGCTCGTGTAAATTGGCCGTCATTCCAAGCTTATAGTATGTACAAATTCCAAGCTTATACTACTAGTACCACTAGTGTACCATAACGTTTCATTAGTGAGATTAAAAGGAATGTTAGGGCATATCGTCGACGATTTTTGGTGTTATCCAAATCACCCATAATTCAGTAGACTATTAAAGTGCGGTGTCACAGGTCAATTTGGGTTGAGGGCATGCCAATCATGCCCACTATAGTGGATCCGCGCTTGGTTGCTCCTCGGTGATATCAAGATAGCAGACATTAGCATAGTCAAGTAAAGGGAAAAGAAGAGATTATGCAAGTGCAACTTTAGTGGCTGTTGGCAAAAAATTGCAGTCTGCGCATGCAACCTGCTGATGCATAAGTACAATTTACAGCTCACTTCACTTATCTGTGATTGCCATGATAACGTATTATCTATAATTATACCTTATTTTTTTACTTCAGTGCTGATAGGTGTTACCACTCCATTAAATACTTAATTCTAGAAATCATCCAAGGGCTACCAACCAAAATAATATGCGTCTTGGAGGGATTCACTACCAAACCATGTCGTTTACTCCAGTTGGATATACCTACGTGTCAAATCACAGTAATACCTGAGAAAGCTTCAGACAGATCTTGCAATGGTGTTTGTGTATATATATTTGAAGATCGTCTGCATAAAGGTGGTAGGAGGAATTAATAAATTGGAGATGGAATTAATATTTTTTTTTTTTGTATTAGACCACGATGAATATGTTTCTTCAAAACCAATACGCTACCGGCACCCAAACAGGTAACTACGAAACCAATCAATTACTGTAGGATGCCAAGGATATCAAAATCTACAGTGTAAAAAGATTTTTTAGGCAACGGTATAACATGGGCCGGTATATCAGTTAAACACCGGGCGCCCCCAGTAACTCTTCGCAAATCCTCCCTGGGTTCCCGGTAGAGTTTGGCCACCATCGCGGCCTCTCTTAATGGTTTGAACAGTGAGGCGAGGTGAAATTTTAAAGTCAAGCCACCGTCTTGGACCTGTTTCTGTAAAAACAGCGGTTTAAACTAAAGAACTGGATAAAAGAAGCCTAAGTTACACTTCTTCTACATATTATAGGAGTGCCAGTGAAAGTCCCGTTAAAATCGGTTCAATTGTGTCAGAGATTAGCCGGAACATACAGACAGAGAAACATTTTAAAAATAGTTTTTTTGTTATGTAAATAACGTATTTGATTTATCAAAATCTGAAGACAAGCAAGATGCATTAGGTGTATTCTGCGATCTATCCATATAAAAGGTTATATGGATAGATCGCAGAATACACCTAATGCATGTTATAGGTATCTATATATATAAAAGGTTATTACGCTGTTAGACTATTTGCAGGACAAGGACGCCACAAACTGGACGCCACAACAACGGACGATAGAAAATAAATTAAATTTTAAAATCCCCTACGCCAAAATATACTTGTATGTTAAGGAACAACCCTTAAGAAGTACTATTGAACCCAAACACCATGTCTGCTGTGAGTTTTCGAAGAGTCTGGTTCTCTGGAGATCATTTTCATTGCAGCATTAGGGCAAAGTTATCAATTAATCGTCATTAACGATTATTCTGGGACGCGTTAAGTACTTAACAGAGTAAACATAAAGCAAAAAAAAAAATGAACGCCAAAATTGCCTTACATTATTATGAAAAAAAAAGCTAAAACTAAGCAAGAAACGGGCTTTCAAATAAGAAATCCGCATTGAAATCGGTCCGTCCGTTTGAGAGCTACGATGCCACAGAGACACAATCACACACCGAAATCTACGTCTTACTTATAACACCCCTCTTTTTGCGTCGGGGGTTAAAAACAGGTAACTTTATAAAAATCTAAGTTGCCCCCCCCCCCCCCCCCCCCCCCCGGCCCAGATCCTGGGTACGCCCATGCTCCCACCGCGCTACAGAGGCAGTCAAACTAACAAATACATCTCTTAACATCACAATCAGATAATTTTAATTGAAAATTTACCTAGTCTGGTCAAATTTAGACGATGATGAGAAGTGTTGATTTAACAACTCATTGTTTATGAACTGAATCATGCTGCGACTCACTACTTCCCAGTGTTTCAAGAAATTTCCATACCCTTGTGGGTTTGCCGTTTTCGACCGAATTATGTGTATTGACATTATACTTTTCTACACACCTTGTTGTAGAGATTGCGTATTGTGATATGCATATTTCGTGATTAGTATTAGTAGGAAGGTACATTTAGCTGCCGCCTACTTCGGCA
The DNA here is from genome assembly GCA_948477245.1 of Thumatha senex. Classification (NCBI taxonomy): domain Eukaryota; kingdom Metazoa; phylum Arthropoda; class Insecta; order Lepidoptera; family Erebidae; genus Thumatha; species Thumatha senex. Next base: position 1,020,056 of record OX419725.1, read on the forward strand.
GTAGAGTTTTATATGTAGTGCGTAGTAAGCCTCACTCTTACAGCACGGATAAGTGCATGCATGTCGTACAGCTCGATTATCATATTTATTATGTCTTTATCCACTTTATTAAAAATTTTTGACTAATTTAGCAAAATAATTGCTTTAAAAAAACATTATCCATAGACTGAGTGGACTCCATTGCATCAATGTTTTAAAAATGGTTGTAACACTGTTAATTGGTATCGACTCGTTCATTAGCTCGATAGATGGCTCTGGTCATACTCTTAAAATGACGGTTAAAATATGGTGGAGAATTTCAACTTGGTTCGATACGGTTCGGGTAGTTCAGGTGGCTAGAACATTGCCCTGGTTAGGCAAAGGTAACGGGTTCAATCCCCGTCTCGAATCGAATTGTCTTTTTCCACTTTATTAAAAATTTATGAGAAATTTAGCAATTAAGCAAAATAATTACCTTAAAAAAATTATCCAAATTTATTAAGTTCACTAACTTTACAATCAACAGATTCCATGGCTAAATGCGGGCCCTAATCAATATTGTAGGCATCGACGCATCGACATAGAGATTTATACCACCAAAATTGCGTTGAATGAGAATTTTGGAACGTTGTTTAGGAGGACGAAGAGTATAGGATAGAAAGAGTAAGTCATGGTACGAAAACGCATCAGCGGGATACTGCCCATGCTTAGCCACTAGATCGGTAGATGAGACAAGAATGAGATCAAGGAGTGATGAAGTACAGTTGGGAACATGACGTGTGGTATTAGATGGTAGGGCGGATAAATTGCAAGACTGAGGAAGGTAGAAGAGCGAGCATCTCTTTTCACAAGACATGTATTAACATCTCCTATTATGATCGTGTGACTATAAGAAGGGCAAAGACGTTCTAGAAGATTTTTAAAGGAGTGGAAAAAATCTTCAAGCCAAGCAGTAACCATAGATATGGCGATAATATTAATAATAATAAGTAAATATAGATATGGCGAGTTCTAAGTAACTACTTCTCTCGTAAAGCGAATCTTTCTTATATTGTCTGTGATTGTTCGTTTTAATAAAACCGTAAATTATTTCTATTTATTTTATTTGCCGATAAGTACTAAACATCATTGGTAAGAGAAATAAGGCCTCTTGGGATAAGCACGTTCCTGATAATAATTTAAAAACAATTCACATTTATTTGTATGACATCTAAAATAATATTACTATGTAAATAGTTTCATTTACAATCAGTGATGATTAAAAAGTTTTAGTTATTTACATTTGTTAACAACCATTATTGTCAGAAACATCGCATGGCATGTGTACCATCGTCGGAAGTTGGACGGTTTTTTGTCGGTTTGTAGTGTCCACGCGGTAATCATAACATCACTGGCCTATTGTTCTGTTTAGATGTCGCGTGGTTAGACCGAGCGTGTGCACGGTGGTGGATCGCCCTGTGACCGCGACGACGCCGGTGGCGGCGGCGGTGAAGGGCGGCCGCTCGCTATAAGGCGCACTTGTTCGGCTCCAGCTGGAAGACGGCGGCGAGCGCGAGGTGGTCGGAGGCGTACAGCTCGTTCGGCAGACTGCCCAGCACGCTGCACTCGCTCGCCGTCGGCAGCCGCAGCCGCTCCACTAGCTTCAGAGCACTGCAGCGACTGCGGACACAACAACAATCTATATTAAAAAATTACGTGTGGCTCTCTCATCTATCAACGCCCAGTAAAACCTTTACACCTAGGGTAGTGTACCTTAAAAATTTGAGGAACCCACTAAGAAAGGATTTTTCAAAATTCCACCCCTATTGGGGTAAAATACGGCATAAACGGTTGTATGAAAGTTCGTCATTTTCGAAGTTAGAGACATGAAATTACGTATACCTATTTCTCATTACAAATGAATAAGACTCGTGTATCGTGTTTTTGCTCATTTTTACGTTTAAAGAGGTAAAATGGAGGTTGTCTTTTATTGATAAAATTAGTGGGTGAATCATTCTTATAATCAACGTCCAGACGAAGCTCTTGAACCAACAAACTTAAAATTTTGAGGGTAAGTTACCCTTATATAGTAGTTTCCCACTAAGAAAGAGTTTTTTGAAATTCCAACCCTAAGGGGGTAAAATAAGCGACAAACTTTTGTATGAAAGTTCATCATTTTCAAAGTTAGAAACATATAATTACGTACACGTATTTTTGGTTACAAATAAATGGGTACGTGTTTCGCGGTTTTGCCTAATTTTGCCTAATTTTACCTAAAAAGGGGTAAACAGGGGGTTCTTAGTTTCTATGCTAGGACGATTTAACCGAGTTTCTATGGGAGAATCTTTATTTTCAAAGATAGTAACACTAAACTTCGCATACCTACTTATAAATAATAAAATACGGGTTTCAAGATTTTCCATAATTCTACCCTTAAGGGTGTAAAATAGGAGATCACGTTTATATCAAAGTATTTGAATATTTATAAGGAGCATGGGTCAAGTGTATGAGGTGCAACGGGTGATCAAAGAATTTCACGAGCGAAGCCAGGGGAACAGCTAGTATTACAATAATAATCATGTATTTTCATTAAGGTCACTATGTTCTAGATAAATAAATAAATATTGTAGCATTTATACCTAGCTATTATACAAACTAAGCTAATGCCATGTGAATGCACTCATGGGACGCATTTGGTCGAATCTGTCAATGCCGGTCGTGGCGCGAGTCATGGCCTAGTCGCCGAAAATGCTGCGGAGGAATATGAGGAGGTGCGGGAGCGAGCAGGATGCACACTCCCGTTCCGCCGGCTAAAGTTTGGGGGTCACAATGCTCTTCTGGCGACTGGCAACCCTATGTTTCGAAGAGAGTTGCCTCCCAGCCTACCGAGCAGAATAAGGAAGAGCCGCGCGAGGTTACGAAGTCCCATACAGGAGCAGCGTCTATGCTGCCCCCGCAGCAGGGACGGTATGTTAAAGAGCGTAAAATCATTCTCCACGTTAACAAAAATAGACGTTAATATAAGCTTATGCTATGGGATCTAGACAACTAATAAAGATACGCGAAATCATCCAGATTTTTTAATTCTCGCTTTGTCCACAGATTATAAAGATTATTTTAGAGCTGCGGTCCGTAATAACAATACTTGTCAATTTTTGAAAACTAAATACTAATGATATTTTTTGTAATGCGACATAATTGTTTACTGAATTATATAGTTACTAGCTGACCTGCCCGGCTTCGTCCGCGACATACTTCCAACCCCGTGGCACCCATTTAATCCCGTCGATTATTACTTTTCCAAAAATATATGAAAGTTTCCCCTATTTGTTAACATTTATGATTACTGCTTCGCTCTCCTGTATAGTGGCGTGATGATATATAGCTTAGAACCTTCGTCAATAAATGGGCTATCTAATACAAAAAGAATTTTTCAAATCGGTCCAGCCGTTCACGCGTGATGGCGTGACCAAGGGAAATAGGGATTCATTTTTATAAATATAGATTATTTTTCAATAAAACGTCCATAAACTAAAATATTTAAATTAAATAATTATACGGCCAGCGCTAGTCTTGAGTTTCTGACCGCGCTTTTGATTATTTCAAATTTATTTAAAAAGTTACTTTGCCACGCGCTCGCAGCAAAAGTGCCCTTTTGCTGCTGGAAAGTTGAAATATAATATATCATATCAAAGAGCATTTGCTAGCTATATGAAACGTTTCAGAGTAGAACCGTACCTAAAATAAATATAATCGACGGTGATCCAATAGTCCTGGTAGGTGGTGGCCTCGTTCCCCGCGTCCGTGAACTTGTCGTAGACCGAGGCGAGGTCGAGCGAGTGGCCCACGACGTTGCTGTTGAACATCTCTTTGAACCGGTCCGTGGCCGCCGCCTGCTGCCCACACTGCGGAGAACTACTCTCACACAGCTCGGAATGGTAAATCTGTATGACCCAAGAAGATAAAGGACAATATTTAAATAAAGGAATTTCAACTAAAATAGAATCACATCATCCGAAAACTGACCATTGACCACTGACATTCAGAATATAAATCTTTACTAATATTATAAAGCTGAAGAGTTTTTTTGTTTGGTTGAAGCGCTAATCTCAGGAACTACTGGTCGGATTTGAAAAAATATTTTTGTGTTAGATAGCGCATTTACCGAGGATGGCTATGGGCTATATATCATCGCGCTACTACCTTGAAGAGCGGAGCAGTAGCCATAAATGTCGACAAATCGGGCAAATTTTTATGCAATATTGTAGAATTTATAAGCGACGGGATTAAATAGGTGCGACGGGAGTTCGAAGTACGTCACGGGCGAAGCAATGGGGGTCACCTAGTATCAGAATATATGTGAACTTGAATAAATAAACTTCCTTTCTTAGTCGCGCCCATGAGTCTTCATATGTTCCACATGTTGTATCTTAAATTGAGATCAGCATTTACAAAGTACAATACTAACCTTAATGTTAGTGAAGGCGGTAGGTCGTCCCTCTTTCCTATTTAAGTACACGGACAAGTGCTGACAATTGTCTGTTACACCGATACGCTTCCAATCTGAAGCGTCACGGAAGGAGCCTGCGCTGCAACAATAAGCGCATATAAAATTGCCTCACCAACTCATACGTATTAGACGAGACGTGCAGCTCTGCATTAAACTTACCTAATATGTCCTCGATCCAGCAATTTTATTACTACACTTTCTGGGGGCGAGTTGAAGTCTCCCGTTAGAATTATTGGTAGATGACCAGATCTGTAATGAAAACACGATTCTAATAATAACTTATACAGAGTAGGAAATATCATAAGCTATCCAGAACACTTACATAATCGCCTTATTAATTTTATCAATGCCAATTTTAAACACCTCAGCAATTAACGCTACTACGCTACGCAACGATAGTACGAGGGCGGCACTGAAAATTTCGGGAATTAAAGAAGTGACACAACATTACTATTTAAAAATGTATTTATTGCTTTTCGAAGTATTCTCCGCGAAATTTGACAAATTTTTCCATACAATGGAACCAATCATTGAAGCAACCATTCCATTCTGAAGTTGGGGTATCCAAAATGGCCGTTTTGTAGGCGTCTACAGCTTCTTCAGGTGATGAAAATCTCTGAACACGCAATTTATTCTTTATTTTAGGGAAAGTATAGAAATCATTAGAGCTTTGGTCGGGGCTGTACGGCGGATGGTCTAATAATTCTATGTTTTCTTGCTCTAAAAACTCTTTTGTTCTGTGCGCGGTGTGATAACTCGCATTGTCGTGATGGAGGATGATGCGGCGGTTGCAGTTCTCTTTACGGAGTTCAGAAACGACCTGTGGCAAACAAATGCTAGCATACCATTCTGCATTAACCGTTCTTTGTCCCTCAAGAGGAATAGTCGCAACATGGCCGGTTTTGGAGACAAACGTGGCCACCATTTTTTTTGCAACACTCCGTGAACGAACAGTTTTTGTTGGCTTTAACTCATTTTCGAACACCCAAACTCGTGACTGGTTTTTTGTTTCGGGTTCGTACACGCATATCCAGGATTCGTCACCTGATACGATGTTGTATACAGCATTTGAGGATCCTGCGTGGAATCTTTCGAGAGTTCTGACGCACCAAGTAACGCGAGCCGCTTTTTGCTCTTCACAGAGCGAATGCGGTATCCATCGGGAAAACAACATTTTTACACCTAATTGTTCATGCAAGATTATTTGTATTTGACTCATGCCAATGTCTAAAGTTGCCTGAATTTCGCGGTATGTCACATGTCGATCTTCCTCAATCAGCTTACGCACAGCATCAACGTTTACTTGGGTGACTGCGGTTTTTGGACGACCTTGACGGGGATCATCACTGAGCTTGACACGTCCACGTTGAAATTCAGCAAACCAGCGATAAATTGTGGTTTTGGATGGGGCTTCATCACCAAATGCAGAAATCATCCGGTCAACACACTGTTTTTGTGTTAAACCACTTCGAAAGTCATAATAAATCATTGCTCTTGAATTTTCTCGAGTCAATTCCATTTTCTCAACGACTAAACAAATTTGACAAAACCGTGTGACAAGACCGAGAATCATTTTTTTAAATAAATAAATGGTATTCGATTTTTAAAACCAAGGAGTTTTCAATTAAAAAGATTTTAATATGACAGGAACAGTGGAAATGTTCCATTCCCGATACTTTTAGTGCAGCCTATGTACAGCAATGCATTGAAACTACTTACTCTCGTCCATTGCTATAGAAGGCAAAACGGTCGATTTCCGCTAGAAACACTTGCATTTGCGCAAGCCTCACGTCCGTCCTCTTGGGGTTATAGAGCAGGTGCGTGGTGGCAATAACCACAGTCGACTCTGGTAGAGCTTTCGGTGTCAACTTCGCCATAATACCGATGTTGTCTCGATTCAGTATCGGCAGCTGCGGCTGGTAGAATTCCACCTACAAACAAACGTGAACTTAGTGATGTAGGTCAACCAAGAATTATTTGGTCAAGTGTATCACCATCACAACGTGACATTTAACGCTTGATTCGCAGCGTAAGATATGTATTCTGGAAAAGCGACATTATTCATTTTTTCAACTGTTTTTAAGTTCCAAGTTGCTGTGACAAGATTAGAGAAATGAGAGTGATGTGTGAGTTTCACAAACTCATTCTCTGAATATCAGTGCTGTCATTTGAATTGACAGCATTAAACTGATAGAGGGTCAGATTCAAATAGACGGTCATTATGTATGTCCTATCTCTTATCTATTCGTGATTTCCTTTTATATTATTTTTTTTTATTACCATCGTATTGTTTTTCTTCCGCTAGAAGCGCTCGTGGCCCCGCGGACTCAGTGTTCTGTAAACGATCACTGCGTTAAGCAACATTCGCTTTTGGTGGACATTGGATGGGTGACTACTTTGTGGAATTCATATTTGCGTGCGTTTCCGTGCTTCAGAAGTCACGTTAAGCCGTCGGTCCCGGTTGCCAGTAAAATGGCAGTCGTAAAGCCTGGTTGAAGGCCTAATGGGCGGCTTGAAAAATTTCAACAGCAGGTCGCCACAGCCTGTGCCTGTCCATTTCAACACGGCAATGGGCTCACCACCTGTTACGTGGGACAAAAAATGCATACGGTGCAATCTGGGCGTATAGTATACCTCTGCCGACCCCTTCGGGGTTAAAGGAGTGACAATATGTATGTATGTTTTCTTACAAAGGGTATGTATACAATTATCGCCTAAATATTTTTTTTTTGGTAAATTAAACGATTTTTCTTTCTTCTCATTATATCATGATATGGAATAGATAAATAGTTGATAACAAAACGAAAGCACTCTAAAATACCTATCTACAATAATATATGTAGTAATAAATAGTCACATTACCTAAACCACTTATCTAGCTATCGAGATGTTATCGTTAACATTAATACCTAACGTCACAAACGTGCTGAATTTGGGAATACAAAGAAATCATCAATCTAGCGTTGGTCCCAGTTGACTCCAAGGTCACTTCCCTACAGTCTATGCACATAACTATATTTTATTCAGTCCATGGGCCCTCCAGTCTACAGTCTTTTTATTAACTAACTAAAATTAACTATCTTCACGCTGTATCCCTGACAGTGTAAACAGATCGCCAGGCTTCACCATACATGCATACTTCTTTCGCTTCCTGTAAATTCATCAATCGCTTCATACATGCACGTTTGGGTATCAGAGTACTTTTGACTTTTCCCTTTTTGAGCAATCTGCTCACGTGGTCTTCATATGTAAGTCTCGGCCTACCCTGACTCCTTCAACCCTCTACTTTCGCACAATATATATTCTACGTCAATCATTCCTCACTCATTCGCTAGACGTTTTTAAACCAACAAAGAACGCCCTTTTCTAGCTTAACGCTGTCACTCTCATTCAAACCTGCCCTATCACTACGTTACGTATTCGGTCGGCCAAGGTTACGCCGCACTTTTTTTGTAGCGATCGCATCTTCACAGCATTCAACTTACTTCCATGCATCTTCTGACATACCCAGGTTTCGCTACCGGAAAACAACGTTGGTACTAGCAGAAAAAAAAGGTTTTACTATATGTTGGGAATGGTTAAGTTTAGTGTACTCAAAGAGTGTCAAAACTGTCAGGCAAGATGGAAACTCTAAATTCTTAAAGAATCTCGACTTAACCAATAACCATAGACAACTACGTTGTACCAAATTTTATCAGAGTTCGAAACCCGAGTCGGAACAAATATTTGTGTTCCGTAAATGTATGATTTCTATGTATAATATTAATTCTTTTTATACCACTGAGGTGAGAGACAAGCATACGGCCCACCTAATATTGTAATATGTATGTGTTTAGAAATATATAAATAAGTATGTTTGTCCAAACCAACGGAGCACGCCCTTTTCCAGCTTAACGCTGACACTTTCATTCAAACCTGCCATATTGCGTATCACTTCGTTGCGTATCACTTCGTTACGTATTCGGTCGGCCAAGGTAACGCCGCACAATTTTCAAAGTGATCGCATCTCCACAGCATTCAATTTACTTTCATGCATCTGCTGACAACGAATGAGTGAGGAACGATTGACGAAGAATATATATATTGTTCAAAAGTAGAGGGTAGAAGGAGTCAGGGTAGGCCGAGACTTACATATGAAGACCACGTGAGCAGATTGCTCAAAAACGGAAAGGTCAAAAGTACTCGGATACCCAGACGTGCGTGTATGAAGCGATTGATGAATCTCGAAGAAGCGAAAGAAGTATGCATGGATCGCGAAGCCTGGCGATCTGTCCTCTCTGACTACCCCGTCACGGATACAGCGTGAAGATAGTTTTTAAGTATGTTTGTCAGTTATCTATCCTATACTACAAGGTATATTTGTTTATTTTGGGCTAGACGGCAGCGTTGCTTTAAAAATGATCCACAATATTCATTTTTTATTTATTAAATAACGAAAACAAGAGAGTAATAAAAAATATGCAACATAACTTACACTCATGTGATCCCTCATATCAAACATAGCTCGTTTGAAATAGATGGCGCAACCATCTTGCCGGTGGCCAGTCTTCTGTTTGAAAATACCATAATAGCCGATCTCTTCAAACTTTGAGTAGAAACTGTTCAGATGAGACGCTTGCACTTCTTGAAGGCAAAATATCTGAAAGACAAGCAATAAGTAAAATATTTCTATTCGTTATTGGCACTTATAGATTGAGTGAAGAACGGTTGACAAAGAATATACACTCCCGGACTCTTGAATCGAGCCACCTTACATTCCCGAGCCTAAAAGCCCAATACACAAAAATATACAATATAACAAAAAAGTTTTTATGCATTTTTTATGCTGGCATATTTCATCGTCTTTCCCGTATGTATTATTCCAAATTTTAATTTTAGAATTTAAAATAAAGAACAAAAGCCGAGCTTGGTCACTGATTTGAAAAAAATAATGACTGTTGAAAGTTGCTTTTGAAGCAATTTAATGTCTATTTGGTTTAAATTTTCGCAATTGTTGATAACCAAAGTTTAGTTTAGTTATTTTTCTATAATTTGAACCGTTTTTGGCTATAAAATTATGGATACTTCACCTGAAGTAGCCGCGCAAGCTGTAGCACTTCTTCAATCTGGGCTAAGTCAGCGAGATGTGAGTTCATAACTTCACATAGTCGTTCCGCTGTTCAAAGAGTAAACCACCGATACCTGGACACTGGCGGCTTCGTTCGCCGAACAGGAGGACCTCGTTACCGAGTGACAACGGCGAGACAAGATCAATACATTGTCACTACTAGCTTACGAAATCGACGCCATAACTCTGTTCAGATACAAGAACAGCTCAGGGACTTTCTCGGAGTGGCTGTAAGTGCTCGGACCGTTAGAAGGCGACTCAATGAACGTGGTTTAAAGCCCCATAAGCCAGCCAATGGACCGAAATTGAAACGAGCACACCGAATAGCCCGTCTAGAGTTTGCGCGCGAACATCTAAATTGGACTCGACATCAATGGAGCCAGGTTCTCTTCACAGATGAGTCCAAGATAATGCTATACGGTAATGACGGAAGGAGTAAGGTGTACCGAAGACAGAACGAGCGTTTCCCGCAATGCTGTATTGACGAGAAAGTGAGTTATGGTGGAGGATCATGGACAGTCTGGGGAGGAATCTCTATGGAAGGCAAAACTGAGCTAGAGGTAGTGACGGGACCACGACTGCCGCCCATAGATGGCAATAGATACATTCGCCAATGTTTAGAGAACCACGTGATGCCATATGCTGGATTTATTCGCCAAGATTTCATTTTAATGCATGAAAACGCAAGGGCCCATACTGCGGGAATCGTCATGGAGTACTTAAATTACATTGGTATCACTGTTATGAGATGGCCAGCGCGAAGTTGTGATATGAATCCGAGCATCTATGGGATGAGCTGAAGAGGCGTGTTCGAGCTCATCATCCTGCCCCGCAAACCATGCAGGAGCTCAAAAATGTAATTTTGGAAGAATGGGAGGACATTCCTCAACATGTCATAACGACATTCATTAATTCTATGCCAAACCGTATGAGAGCTGTCATAAATGCACTGGGAGGCAATACAAGTTACTAAATAAACATTCATTTTAAAATTTTCAAAAAAAAATTTCAAAAATCGGCTAGATTTTTTTCCTTGAAAAAAGCAAATATGGACTTGTTTCAACGTAACTCGACTTTTTTAATACAGTGTAGTTCAAATTTAGAACAGTGGCACTCTAAATGAATGATGAGTATACCAGCTCCAAAACAGCATCAAAAAATGTTCCTTCTTCATACATCTTTTATAAGTTACAGTACTCTAAACCATAAAAATCAAGGTGGCTCGATTTAGGTGTCCGGGAGTGTATATTGTGCGAAAGTAGAGGGTAGAAGGAGTCAGGGTAGGCCGAGACTTACATATGAAGACCACATGAGCAGATTGCTCAAAAACGGCAAAGTCAAAAGTACTCGGATACCCAGACGTGCAAGTATGAAGCGATAGATGAATCTGCAAGAAGCGAAAGAAGTATGCATGGATCGTGAAGCCTGGCGATCTGTCCTCTCTGATTACCCAGTCAGGGATCGTGCGTGAAGATAGTTAGTTAGTTAGTTTACTTATAGATCAAGGGTCCGCCTACTCGGTTTTGATGTTTTGAAGGTCGCTCCCAACAATGTCCACTAAATAACCAGACATTCATCTGTGGGCGTCGGGAAGCTTAGCGCTAGCATCACATAAAATGTCAGTCATATAATATAACTTACGTCTGGTGCGTAGCTAATGATCTCGTCATACAAGCGCGACGCCCTGATATTCCACTTAAGGTCGCGAGGCGTGCACTCCCTGTACAGGTACGGATGACATTCAAGTAAATACTGCGCTAGCACATTGTAGGACAGCACCTTGAACTGGAACGGAGAGCCTGGGTGGAAACAAAGAACAACGTGAAATGTGTGGCAGCTGGGTTATCTGGTAACGCGACAAATAAAAATATAGTTCGGGGTTTTAGGTCAAAACTGCATGGGTAAAATGAAACTGCAAAAGATTCCATGAGACAAATTTCTGTATGTGACCGTCCATGCTATGTACATGAATCAGTTAATCAAGCAGGACATGTAAACCCTATGAGATTATAAACAAATAAATATTTTAAAATGTCACCTTCTTTGGTAATGCTTCTCTTCGAAATAGTTTCCCATACCCTAAAGTTCGCGGGTATCGTACGTCGGCTCCCCTCTGCACCCCCACCTGAGGAAGCCGCTTCTCCAAACTGTTTTCTCCACTCCTCTAGCGGGTCGTCACTAAATACATAAGATATTCTTTATAGGACATACACCAACAGAGAACCTCAAACTGAATTTCAAGAAATAAAATTACGACAAGATTTAACTTCGACAAAAATTTCTATTAATAATGGTCATAATAAAAAAAATAAACTTTATTTTGCATAGACCATTTTAACGGCGCTTACAAAATGTTTACTGCATGGTGCACTATTTAAAATATTTAAAGTGACCACCGGTTCGGAACGCGGCCCACCTGAGAAGAACCGGCAAGAAATTTAGGAAGGCTTTTTTTTGATGGCCTATTTACAATTTAATATTATTTCACTTTGCCAGCAGATCATTTCCAGGCGTCTCTGTCCTGCAAATAGTCTTTAACGGAGTAATAACCTTTTTCACAAAGCTTGTTTTTAATTAACTTTTTAAATTTATTTAATGGTAAATTTCTCAGGTCACAGGGAAGCTTGTTGTAAAATCCTATACAGTTACCCTGGAAAGAATCGCCAATCTTATGTAGTCGACTGTGGTGGACTGAAAGATTATTTTTATTTCTAGTGTTTATATTATGTTTATCACAGAGTTTAGAAAACTGTGATAGATTTTTCTGGACATACATAAGATTGGCAAAAATGTATTGTGATGGTACGGTTAGAATATTTACTTCTTTGAATTTTTCTCGGAGAGAAACTCTGTACATAGGTATTTATAGTTTCAAAGTAGCACTGTGTCTTAGATATGCCTCGTCGATTTAAGATATTGTCAAAGTAGACTATTAAAACGGACTAGCATTGTTGTCTAACAAGAATATCGTCGTACTTACAATCGTTTACAAAGAAGCTTCAACTTCAGGTTCAGGCTAAGCCGAAGGACACACAGAACAGATGTAGAAAGCAGACAGGTACATGTATGTCTGGTTTCATACGAAATATATAGAAACGTCGGGAGTTAAAATACATAGAAAAGGCAGGGCACGGACACGACTTCGTTACACGGTTTCGCGTCTGCTTCCTATGGTAAAACTCTCAGAAAGAACTTGGGGCCAAGTCTACGACTTCAATCGCGTAAGAAGAGAATAGAAATCGTCGCTCAATAGAGAGCCGACAGAAAAAAAAAATCAGTTTACGTAGTCTACTATTACAATTGCACTCCAATAGAATTCTATCGGCCGGCACAAAGAATGTTATTAAGACGTGTAGCGCCTGTAAGTAGCTCTTAATTTGCATTTTTGATAGTCTATACGAGTATTAATATTTTGATAGCTAAAAATAGCTATTTTGTCTCTATTCTGCAGCTTGAGAAGTGTGATTGTGAATTATATAATAGTTTTAGTAGACTACCTAGTTTTGGACTAAACGCTTCGCAATAGAACCGCTATAGAATAGAACTAGAACGACTTTCTATAATATAGACACGATACACGATAACAATAGACACGAGCAGGAGACGGAAGCAAGAGGCAAGAAGAGGTGAGGGAGAATGCCCTGTCATTTCTGTTTAAAAAAATAGGGACGGTGTCTCATCTGTGCCCTGCCCGCGCCACGTACTCGCCTTGTGTCTTTTCATCTGTTGAGTCCCTTGTTTCGCCTTAATATTGTCGTATGAGTTTCAAGTAGTCGAAGTAAAATCTAGTCGTAAAACGATTTGACGAAATTCAGTTTGGGAGTCACCAACAACTCACAATTGTAAAACTATCTATGAGCTAAATTAAGCAGTTTGAGTTGTGCGTTGGGATCTGTCACTCACATTTGCCTTTTATTTATATACAGAAAATACACGAAGGCACTGAAAGAAGAAGCTCGTGAAAGGAGCAGAATGAAAGCGGATGAAAGGTTGTCGTCCAATTTTCGGGATAATGCCAAGCTCTTCTGGAAAGAGGTAGGCAAGACCCGGAGTTGTTCGGCAATTTGCAGTATGAATAAGGTGCTTAGTGTTAACAATGACGTCCTAACAGACCAAACTGACGTCCTGCAGAGATGGAGTAAATATTATGGAAAGATGTATACAAGAAAAGACGAAGACAGACGAAGTGGAGCTCACTTCGATGCTCTGGATCCCGATGTCATTGATGTCATTAGTATGAAAGAAATTGAACAAGCGATAAGAAGTATGAAATGTGGTAAGGCTGCGGGAAAAGAAGAGTTACTGCTGAGATGATCTAGTACGGTGGGTTGCGCGTCTGGGACACACTATGTCTGCTATGCAACTTGTGCTGGCGGACGGGTGAGGTCCCAGATGACTGGCGAATTGCAGTTGTAGTACCTATTTACAAAGGGAAAGGCTCGCGCCTAAACTGCTCCAGCTCCAGGGCGATCAGCTTGGTCAACTTAGCTAGTAAGGTGTATGCAAAGATAATAACGGCAAGAATGCAAGAAAAGTCTGAAAGGTATTTATGGGAGGCTCAATGCGGATCCCGACGTGGAAGAGTTTTTGACTGCCTCTGTGGCGCGGTGGGAGTGTATCCGACTGCTACGCAAGAGGTCCCGGGTTCGATTCCCGGGTCGGAACAAATATTTGTGTGATCCACAAATGTGTGTTTCGGAGTTTGGGTGTTTCCTATGTATAATATGTATGTATTTAGAAATGTATAAGTATGTTTATCAGTTATCTAGGTCCCATAACACAAGCTAATATTAGCTTACTTTTGGCTAGATGGCGCTGTGTGAAAAGTGTCCCACAATATTTTTTAAATTTAAGAGGTTGCATGGATCAAGTGTTTTCCCTCCGCATGATCGCGGAGAAGTTTCTGGCTATTAGCCAGAAGGTTTTCTGCGTTTTGTTGGATCTGGAGAAAGCATTTGATAACGTTGTGAGATAAACTCTGTGGGATTTGCTGCCCGGATAGGGCGTGGACGGCTCGCTATTGCGGGCAATACAGTCGCTTTATAGGGACTGTAAGGCTTGCGTGCGAGTAGGGAGGGTGTGTCACCTCTTTTTGATGTCGGTACAGGCGTCAAACAGGGTTGTGTCATATCCGCCTGGCTGTTCATAGTGTATCTGGATAGTTGCCTGCAGAAGTTGAAAGATTGTGATATGGGTGTGAATTTGGGTGACTTTACAGTAAACTGTCTGCTGTACGCTGATGATGCAGTGCTCATGGCCTCATCAGAAGCCGACCTTCAGGCATTAGTCACTAATATGAAAGAGGAGTGTGAAAGTAAGGGTCTTCGCTTGAATGCAAGTAAAACTAAGGTTCTAGTATTTGAAAGAGATGAGGTAAGAACCAAATGCGAGATTAGAGTAAACTAGGAACGTCTAGAGCAATGAATGAAATTGTGTATTTAGGGAGTATATTTAGCGCAGATGGAAGATGTGATTCGGATGTAGAACGGCGAGTAGCTGCCGGAAACAGAGTTAACGGTGCTTTGTCCCAATTAGTAAAGCGACAAAGCATCGTAAAAGAAGTACGACTGGCGATTCATAACGCAGTGCTAGTGCCAACTTTGCTTTACGGTATGGAAGTAAATTGAATGCTGTGGAGATGCGATCACTTCGAAAATTATGCGGTGTTACTTTGGCCGACCGAATACGTAACGAAGTGATACGCAATATGGCAGGTTTGAATAAAAGTGTGAGCGTTAAGCTGGAAAAGGGCGTGCTCCGTTGGTTTGGACACGTCCAACGAATGAGTGAGGAACGATTGACGAAGAATATATATTGTGCGAAAGTAGAGGGTAGAAGAAGTCAGGGTAGGCCGAGACTTAAATATGAAGACCACGTGAGCAGATTGCTCAAAAACGGATAGGTCAAAAGTACTCGGATACGCCGACGTGCGTGTATGAAGCGATTGATGAATCTTGAAGAAGCGAAAGAAGTATGCATGGATCGCGAAGCCTGGCGATCTGTCCTCTCTAACTACCCCGTCAGGGATACAGCGTGAAGATAGTTAGTTAGTTAGAAAATAATTTGAAACTGTGCAGCGGTATTCTGTCGGAATGAGTTGGACATCAAGTATCAGTAAGATTTGACTGTCTGTTGATCTAGAGATATGATATAAGTAAGTACCTTTGGAGGCTAACGAGTGCAGAAGGAACCCTACCAGAATGCGAATGTCCTGTGACTTGTTTAAGAAAATAAGCGTTTATAAAATTCTGTTTTTTACTGTCATAACTGTGTCACACTGAAATTACAATCATGCAATTAATTGCATGTATTAAGTCATTGACCTGATAAAATGTTCAATAGGTAAGCCAAATATCATAGACTTACACTTCAAAATGTCCTCCATAGCTAACATGATTAGTGGTTGGTTGCCACGGATCAGTCATTTGCTGGCGTGGCCCAGTGTAATTGATATCTAAAGAAGGTATCTTGATCTTCGGCCGCTTCTTTCCTCGGCCACTTTGCTTGTGACACTGTACACTCGTGAAGAACTGTGCTGTTACTATATGATAGGTACAAGCCGAGCCGCATGTCGTACTTTTACAATTTAAATACGTATATCTCCTCACATGTGTTCTATCAACCTTCTCACATGTAAACCAAAGACATCTGTAAAAACTGTTTGTCAATTTGAGCATAGCTTTCAAAAATTACTAAGTACGAGTCATATTTTAATTTTCACAAATAGCCTAGCTCTACGTCTTTTAAAACTGCTTTGTACATGCATTAACATTATCCTCGTTATCATACGTTATGCTTAAAATATGTTTATTGTAGCCATGGAATTTGCTCTGTTGGTTACCTATCCTGAAACAAAATTAGTGCAGTTTACAAAGAAATAATCATTATGTACCTATATAATGTTGCCCACATTAATACTGCTGTAGACATGCCTGCCAACACATTTAATTACAAGTTTTCATGCAAAGCCACACAAAAGTGATAGTGATGAAAATCAATTATACAAAACAACATGGACGGATGATTATTTTAAGTATTTCAACATGCACCAAACAGTTTAGCAACATTATTCACAGGGTTTAACATAACTAACGACAATAGTTCTTTTATATTTGTACTAAGTCTTAAAAGTAGAGGTACCTACATCGTGAAGTAGCACCTCTTGTTTGGGAACGCGGGCACCGCCACACGAACGCTCCGGCCGCGTGGTTTGCCGCCTACTTGGTTCAAAAGTATGTACTTCGTAGGTACCTCTACTTGTAATGGTATATCACATGTGAAGTAAAACGGTCATAACAAAACTTTTAGAGTAGTAAGAAGTTCGCGTCCACCGCCCTGATCGCGTCCAAAAAAAGGGGCACTCCTCAAAAACAGTGAGAAATAACCATACCGAGTCAGTAACAAAAATGAACGGTATTTCTATTAAAGCTTAGATATGTGGTAGGTATATGCATATAAATAAAAGCTTTGTGCGCGTTACCACCATTACGTAAAAAATATACTAAAATCTTGTACGAGTATAATACAAATACTTGAGATCGTATGATATTTTGCAAAAAAAAATTGTGTGCAGCAGTGCGTTTTACGGGAAAGATTTAATGGTTTTATCTTAAATTCGGGATACATTATCGTTTCTAAATCTTAATTATGAACTATATAATAAAATAAAGATGTTTGTGCTCAAATTTAATTTGATTTACAGTTAAAATAACGCTGGACGCGAAATGCACCACCAAATTTATACATTAGCCACAATGCGTCAGCAATGGACGCATTGTGGCTAATGATGCGCTGTCGGCATATGGTTGACAAACGAGTCTCTATGTGGAGTTGATTCAGGATCGATGCATTGGTGCGTTTCGCAGTCCAGGGTATTCTCAGCATTCGCCTCCAACACCACATCTCGAATGCATCAATCCTTTGCCTTTCTCGGGCTAGAATTGTCCACGTTTCCACTCCATATAGGAAGACAGGGAATACTAGGGCTCGTATCAGTCTCATCTTGATTTTGATACCAATTCCTCTTTTCTGGATTAAAGCAACCAGATGTTCAGGAGATCCCATTTCGAGTAGCACGTTCCACAGTTTGTCCCATTTCACGCAATCAAAGGCTTTTGTGTAATCAATAAATATGTCAACAATACTAAACCTAAAATCTCATATTTTTTTAAAGATTAATATAGTTTTCTCTTATATTTATCTCTTCTAAGTTGGTGGACGCAAACTGGTCCACAGGTGGTCGCAATCTGGATTTTATGGACACAAAATCAGAAAATCATATGTTTTGGCTATTAGTCTATTTATTTATTAATATATCAAACGGTTTGTCCAAAACTGTATATTAAATTTAACAAGACTGTATACAGAATATGTGAAATCCATTTTTCATTCAAAATTACTACTCTAACATTATTATTTTCTTGCTCAAACCTACCAACTCCACAAGTGGACGCGAACAGGCGAATTTACCCTACTCTCTTTTTATATATAACTAGCTGACCCACCCGGCTTCGCCCGTGACATATTTCGAACACTGTGGCACTCATTTAATCCCGTCGTTTATTAATTTTACGATAATGTATGAACATTTTCCAAATTACTTGATTACTTCTCCGCTCTCAAGTACCTACTACGCCCGCGCCCGCACAGCCCGGTGGAATTTTTGTTACACGAAATTCATTTCTTTGCAATTTTTTTTTGATATTGGCATATCGCCTAAGATATTCATTTAATGAGCAAAGTGTTAAGGGACAAAATAATCTTCATAAAATGCTGAAAGGCTAAAACCAACTAACATATTAAAAATGATAAGGATTAATAATGTATTTATGTAAATAGCCTTTAAATTACCACTTTATTATTGCTGTTTTTTAAAGTATTAAAATGGATATAGTACGGTATCTTTAAGAGATAGACATATGCCGTAGCGGAATTTTTTGTAGACCTATATTAGATACATAACTCCACAATACATTGTTTTGTTATATCTCAAAGGGTTTAGGCAGAGTTTTCGTTAAAAGCTCCCAGACGGCTCATTTTTTCCGTCAACGCCAACATATATTTAAGTTAATGTATTCAAAAACTTAACAAAATATACATAAAAACCTTCTATAAGAATCACTCTGTCTATTAAAAAAAACTGCATCGAAATTCGTTGCGTAGTTTTAAAGATCTAAGCATACATAGGGACAGACAGCGAAAAACGACTTTGTTTTATAATATGTAGTGATGAGTAGCTCGCATGATCGCGGAGAAGTTTCTGGCTATTAGGTTTTCTGCGTTTTTGTGGATCTGGAGAAAGCATTTGATAACGTTGTGAGAGAAACTCTGTGGGACTTGCTGCCCGCTTGCTTGCTAAGGCTTGCGAGTAGGGGGGAGGGATGTGTCCCCTCTTTTCGATGTCTGTACAGGCGTCAAACAGGGTTGTGTCATGTCCGCCTGGCTGTTCATAGTGTATCTGGACAGTTGCCTGCAGAAGTTGAAAGATTGTGATATGGGTGTAAATTTGGGTGACTTTACAGTAAACTGTCTGCTGTACGCTGATTATGCGGTGCTCATGGCCTCATCAGAAGTCGACCTTCAGGCATTAGTCACTAATATGAAAGAGAGAGGTTCTAGTATTTGAAAGAGATGACGTAAGAACTAAATGCAAGATTAGGGTAAACCAGGAACGACTAGAGCAAGTGCATTGAATTGTGAATTTAGGGAGTATGTTTAGCGCGGTTGGAAGATGTGATTCGGATGTAGAACGGCGAGTAGCTGCCGGAAACAAAGATAATGGAGCTTTGTCCCAATTAGTAAAGCAACAAAGCATCGTAAAAGAATTACGACTGGCGATTCATAACGCAGTGCTAGTGCCAATATTGCTTTACGGTAGCAAAACCTGGGTATGTCTGCAGATGCATGAAAGTAAATTGAATGCTGTGGAGATGCGATCACTTGGAAAATTGTGCGGCGTAACTTAGGCCGACCGAATACGTAACGAAGTGATACGCAATATGACAGGTTTGTATGAAAGTGTCAGCGTTAAACCGGAAAAGGGCGTGCTCTGTTGGTTTGGTCACGTCCAGCGAATGAGTGAGAAACGATTGACGAAGAATATAATACTGTGCGAAAGTAGAAAGTAGAAGTAGTCAGAATAGGGCGAGACTTACATATGAAGACCACGTAAGCAGATAGCTCAAAAACGGAAAGTCAAAAGTACTCGGATACCCAGACGTGCGTGTATGAAGCGATTGGTGAATCTTCAAGAAGCGAAATCAGTATGCATCATGGATCGCGAAGCCTGGCTATCTGTCCTCTCTGACTTTCCCGTCAGAGATACAGCGTGAAGATAGTTAGTTAGTTATTTAGCTCGCAAAGTGACGCCGCCCGCCTGATGGAAAATCTCGCTAATTGAAATCCACTGTCACAATCCACAAGACTATTAACAGTGGCCCTCAAGTTGGCAGCCTATGATGTGCCTCTTCACTCTCCGCTTGATTATTGTTTATTGTGTAATTATTATTATGTATTATTATTGTGTCGTAAACAAAATCGCCCTAAAGGTGAAGGAAAGGAAGCACTCTGATCAGATGGTCTAATGAGCAAAATGTCCAGCGTCCAAAACATCTAATGAGTAAGCCTAAATAGCATAATATCCATTTAGCAAAAGGTGCAACTATCAGGTCAGAATACTATATTTTTTTTAAATGGATATATATATGATATAAATTTTATACTAATAAAGCTGAAGATTTTGTTTGGTAGATCGCGCTGATCTCAGGAACTACTTGGTCGCATTTGAAAAAATCTTTTTGTGTTGGACAGCCCATTCATCGAGAAAGGCTATGTATCATCTCACTATTACGCTTGAGAGCGAACCAGTAATCATAAATGTCGAAAATCGGGCAAATTTAATATATTACTGTAGAAATAAAATTATAGATTCGGTTGTTATAAATTGTAAGGTAAATAGTAACAAGAAAAAAATGGGGGTGAATAAAGTTTACTAGAAGTGTGTTTAGTTCACATAGGTGAATTGACCCAGGTGAATTAAGTGTACGGCACCAGAATTTATAAACGACTGGATTGAATAGGAGCGAAGAGAGTTCGATATATTATCACCGGCGAAGCCGTGGGGGGTCACCTAGTTTATTGATAAAAAATATCTGTGCCTCTGAAAAATTGATAGGATACTAAATGCTTGAATTACCCTGAATTATTATGTGCATGGGGCCCTACCAAGACCTTCGGGGCCCAAGATAACCTCACATGCGAGTTCGTGTACCTGCTAAATAACGAACGAGACCCTACCGTCAGCTTTCCCCTTTTGGGGTTGGAGGTCCAAGGGCAGTCACTCCTCTAAAAGCACATTTTCCAAAAAAAAAAATAGTAAAGAGGAAAATGAATGCAGAAATGCGGGCGCCGCCGCAAAACGGATGATTCGTTCGAGCGCACGGACCACGTTAAATACCTGGGATCTGTATGTCAGTTCCAGTGACATCGATTGCGACGTCGGGACACGCATTGCTGTCGCGTAGTCCAAGTGGCGGGAGATGACTGGTGTAATATGTGACCCAAAAATGGCGACCAGATTGAAGGGACTTAAATAAACTTAACTATCTTCACGCTGCATCCCTGACGAGGTAGTTAGAGCGGACAGATCGCCAGGCATCGCGATACATGCATACATCTTTCGCGTTCTGTAGATTCATTAATCGCTTCATACATGCATGTCTGGGTATCCGATCCGATACTTTCGACTTTTCCGTTTTTGAGCAATCTGCTCACGTGGACTTCATTTGTAAGTTTCGGTCTACCCTGACTCCTTATACCCTCTACTTTCGCACAATATATATTCTTCGTCAATCGTTCCTCACTCATTCGTTGGACGTGTCCAAACCAACGTCACACGCTCTTTTCCAGCTTAACGTGTCAGCGTTAAGCTGGATTTCCACTTGTGTAGTAGAGAATATACCTAGGCAGTTGATTTACTTATAGTGATTTGTTGCAGATTGGCTCTCCGTTAGATTTACCTTAAAATTTAGTGTAAACCAAATACAGGACACACAATTTAAGTCAGGTTTACACAATTAAAGTACTTACTGCAGCATACGCTATTATAATTGGAAAGTGCCTGAAGATAATGGGCTCTCTGTGTGTAACCTTTTTTAATCTATACTAATATTATAATGCTGAAGAGTTTGTTTGTTTGTTTGGTTGAACGCGCTAATCTCAGGAACTACTGGTTCGATTCGCAAAATCTTTTTGTGTAAAATAGTCCATTTATCGAGGAAGGCTAAAGGCTATATAGCATCACGCGGAACAGCAATGTTAAATGTGGCAAAATCGGGGACTAAATATTCCCTTTGATAAATTCCGATGCGAACTCTGCGTAAACGCAGTTACGCAAAAACTATGTAGGTATTACATAATTATTCCCCTTTAAAAGTTCTAAGATAAAGTCAGCGACAGCATATGTCTATATTTTAAGGTTAACTTACTATAATCAATTTATTGCGCAAAAAATTGTTCTTAATGACAAGATAAAAGTATGGCCGATAATTTGCGATTCACGCATGCGCGACGTAGCGACTAGCCAATAGCGAGCGAGCTCTGCGAAGTCTTCGCGTCTCAATCAAAACAACTCAAACAAACGCATGCTCCATAGATTAGAATAATGCTCGATTGGACTACGTACGGATGTGTCCTGCTCCTTGGTAACTTGGTAACTTTACCAATAATAATATAAAGTTAACTATACTAATATGTGTTGGATAGGGCATTTATCGTGGAAGTCTATAGTCTATATCATCACGCTACTACCCTGAAGAGCAGGGCAGTAATCAACAAATCGGGTAAATATGCATAAAACGTTGTAAAAGTAGATAATAAACGACAGGATTATTTGGGAGCGACGGGGATAAAGGCGTGACTGATATCTCATAACGCTACTACCCTGAGGAGAGGACCAGTAATCAACAAATCGGGCAAATATTCATACATTATTGTAAAACTAATAAACGACGGGATTAAATGGGATCGACGGGAATAAAGGCGAGACTGATAAAAGGCTATATAATCACGCTACTACCCTGAGGAGCAGAGCAGTAATCAACAAATCGGGCAAATATTCATACATTATTGTAAAAGTAATAAACGACGGGATTGAATGAGAGTGACGGGAATAAACTGACGGGAGTTTTAAGTATGTCACGGGCGAAGCCGCGCGGGTCAGCTAGTTATTTATATTCGTAAATTAATTGATGATCCGAATTTGCTCTTGAGGGAATTATTGTTGCTTTATTTCTGCCACTGCTGTAGACAGCAGAAGTGTTGCTGCAAGAAAGTCTAAGGACTCAGAGATCAAAGTAAGGAGAAACTGAAGACAATTACGATTGTTGAACTGATAATTATATCCATCACGCCTTATCCCCGAAGGGGTGGCAGAGGCATATTATATGCCCACTTTTCACCGTGTGGATTCCTGTCCCACGTAATAGGTGGTGAGCCCATTGCCGTGTTGAAATAGACAGACGCAGGTTGTGGCTACCTGCTGTTGAAATTTTTTAAGCTGCCCGTAAGGCCTCAACCAGGCTTAACGACTGCCATTTTACTGGCAACCGGGACAAACGGCTTAACGTGCCTTCCGAAGCACGGAAACGCTCGCAAATGTAAATGCCACATAGTGGTCACCCATCCGAGGACCTGCCATAGTGAAAGTTGCGTAACTCAGTGATCGTTAAGAGAACACTGAGACCGCTTTTATATTTGACATCGTAAGTGTTTTATAAAAATTGTATGTTTTCTTTTATTTTTTTATATTATAATATTTGAATGGGATTGTGTTTATTATGTGATGATACCTGAGGATCAAGCTTATGACCGTTTTTTTTTTCTTATTTATACATTACCTTCACACCATAATTTCTGGGATAGCATTTATGGATGTGAAACTAGGTTTGGAATTTCTGTTTCCTTAGGCCCTTGCCTCTGTGATTAATGGCTCTAAATCTCTATGGCTGATATCCGTGTGCATAAGGTTGGTGGAAAATTTTAAACCCACCTGGTGCCTGAACTTAACTATCTGAATTGTTGGTTTGTCCATTAATCTCCCTAACGAGACTGCTAAGGTAATCCATTTATTTCTTATATACATATATTACATTTGGCTCCGCAACAGGGAAAATGTATTCCTTTGATTTATTATCTACACTTTCATTAAAACCTGCCATATTGGGTATCACTTCGTTACGTATTCGGTCTGCGAAGGTTACGCCGCACAATTTTCGAAGTGATCGCATCTCCATAGCATTTAACTTACTTTCATGCAGATGCATGAAAGTAAGTTAAATGTTATGTCTGAAGATTCAGACATACCCAGGTTTCGCTACCGAAAAACAACATTGTCACTAGCACTGCATTATGAATCGCAAGTTGTGCTTCTTTTACGATGCTTTGTCACTTTACTAATTGGGACAAAGCACAGTTATCTTTGATTCCAGTAGCTACTCGCCATTCTACACCCAAATTACATCTTCCGTCCGCATTGAACATACTCTTTCAATACACAACTTCATTCACTTGCTCTTTGTGAGTGGTACCCTCCCATCCATTCTCTCTCCACACACTATAAATAATTCATTTCTTTCTACCACAATTATACTTCTCTCATACTCTCCCAGAAGTCCTCTAGCTCACTTGCATTTGACGAAGATACTGGTGCATTAGCAGCCGCCAGGAAAATCTTCGTCAAACCAAGTTTTAAATGGATCCAGGGGATTCTAGGATGTACCAATCTTCTTTTTTTCCTTCTAGGAGACCAATTACTTATTAAAGTATAATTTAGTTTTATACCTCTAAGCTCTAAGAATCATTAATTTAAATAATATATAGTTTTATACCTGCCTACCTTACAACTGCCTCTGTGGCGCAATGGGAGTCGTGGGTCTGATTCCCACCCAGGATAAAACTTTGTGTGATGAGCACGACGGTTTATTCTGTGTCTGGGTGTTATTTATCTTTGGTATGTATGTATTTATAAATATATTAGTATGTTTATTAGTTATCTGGTTACCATAGTACAAGCTCTGCTTAATGTGGAATCAGTGGCGTTGTGTGAGTTGTCCCAATTATTTTTATATTTATATACCTCTAAGCCAGTCTAATAATTTTATATCTAGTTTTTTACTAGATATGAAATCATTAGGCTATGACCCTACACTGAATAATTATTTCTTGAGTCCCTAACATTCTCTTCTTGTCAGGTATTCATTAACAAGCTAGAAACCTAGATATAAACTCTGCCAATACGCTCATATCACTGAGGCTCGGAAAATTATTACTTTGTCCTGTCCATCAGAGATGATTTATTGTGTATGATGATTTTAAAACCCAAACAATAGTAGACTGATGCTTTTATTATAATTTTTACTACAACATATGTAGGTAGGTAGGTTATTAAATGTACTTAGTGTCCAACACCTTTTCCGAAATAATAGCACAGAAACAGAACTATAGTCATATATTATATAACTTAATTTCGTCAAAAATAAAGACACCAAATAATAGAAAACGGCAAAATAACACAATATTGACAATAAAAAATTTAACCTTGTAAATAATGTATGTAATGTGAACAAAATTAACTTACATGCATACAACGAAATCATAATATAACAAAGTTTAATAGTATAGAGCAAAAACCATGACGGACAACTAATTGCTACATTAAAAATACAATTTTACTGACCCATCGACCTTTCGTATCGTGTCTGATTATGTCTGTCTTGTCTTCTGTCATTTACTTTGATTTGATTTTTTTTATATTGTAGCCAAGCTTCACCCGTATCTTAGGCAGGCAATGGAAACTCTGTCTATACAGCGATGTAATAAATAAATATCCATCACGCCTTATCCCCGAAGGGGTGGCAGAGGCATATTATATGCCCACTTTTCACCGTGTGGATTCTTGTCCCACGTAATAGGTGGTGAGCCCATTGCCGTGTTGAAATAGACAGACGCAGTATGTGACTACCTGCTGTTGAAATAAATTTTTCAAGCCGCCCATTAAGCATTCAACCAGGCTTAACGACTGCCATTTTACTGGCAACCGGGACCAACGGCTTAACGTGCCTTCCGAAGCACGGAAACGCTCGCAAATATAAATGCCACAAAGTGGTCACCCATCCGAGGACCAGCCATAGTGAAAGTTGCATAACTCAGTAATCGTTTACAGAACACTGAGACCGCGGGGCCACGAGAGCTTCTAAAATCAGTAATGTAAAATACAAAAATAAAATAAAAATAAAAATATTATTTTGACTCAATATTTTTACATTCGGCGTATAGTTTTAATACTAAACCTTAGGATGGTTCACAAAACGTGTTGAAACTATTTCATAGTAGGCTAAAGCCTGTATTATGGAAGACAGTATTCAGTCATGGAAAAATGATATCACAAATACACCGGAGTGTATCGGATCGAGTTGTGTTGTGTGTGCGTGTGTGTGTGTGTGTGTGTGTGTGTGTGTGTGTGTGTGCGCGCGCGCTCGTGTGCGTGTTCGTGTGTGTGTGCGCTTGTGTGCGTGTTCGTGTATATGTGTGTGCGCGTGCGCTCGTGTGCGTGTTCGTAGGGGAGTGTGTGTGTGTGGGTGTGTGTGTTTGCGTGTTTGAGAGGGGTCTAGTTTTATATTTAAAAGAATTTGAGGATCTATTCTACATACTCGAACAATTTCTCAGTCATGTCATAATCTAATAGTTGTATCCTATTCTTAACTTTTTTTATTAATTCGAGATGTCTTAGACTGGAAATATTTAGATTTTTGTTAATTATATTGTAAATTTTGCAGCTCAAACTATAGAATTGTCGTCTCCCGAAGGAAGTCTTACAATGACCACTTGGGACAATTTTCTTATTACTCCGTCTGTTTGGGTCGAGAGTTGGAAGAGTGCGGTGCTTTCTTGAAACCAGTCGGAGTATAAACAGTTTTCGAACTGACAGTACTTTAATGTCTGAATACAGTCTAGAGGTGGGATACTTGTAAGGTTTTTTAGATAGCACTTTTAGTACGGCTCTCTGAGCACGTTCGAAGTTTATTAAATGCGTCTTTGCAGCCCCTGCCCACACCGCAATACAGTACTGGATGATGGATTGCCCAAGTGCCGAATATACACAATTAAAGTTTTTGTGGACTAGTAATGTTTAGCAGCGATTCGAATAAGTGGATTATACGTCTCACCCAACTTGTCATCAATTCTACATGTTTGTCCCACTTTAGCCCACTATCTATCAACACCCCTAGATATTTAACGTTGTCTACCCTGGTAATTTCAGTACAGGTGCATTCGATTGGTGTTAAGCAGGTGTGTGCCTTTTTGAGAAGCTTTGAGGGGGACTTCTAGCTTTTGTAATTGAAAAGAGAATAGAATTTGCTTTTGTCAAGTTCAGTGTTAGCCGATTTTCGTTCATTTAGCCATTGCTTTATTTTAGACAAAAGTATTCTGCTTTAACTGCTTTCTTTTCTACTACTTGCCAATTAGGTCCAGTAACTAAAATAGCTGTGGCATCTGCGTAAGTAAAGATTTTGGTATTTAGTAGAGAGAGAGTATAGAGATCGTTTATGTACATCTGAAAAAGTGATAATATTCATAAGTAATGTCTTTTTAATTTTTTTCTTATTACTTAATCTTTGTCGGTCGTTTACGTTTTAGAGCATGCGCGCACGAGCAACATTGGTCGCTGCAACTATTTGGTCTCTTACATTAAGTCTAGTCTACGGGATAGTATGAAAGTGAGCGCACGAAGCGACGCAAGTCCCGATTTCCCGAAAGACGTTTTTGTCTGCGGGTTTGGAGATGCAACTGTCACATTCTCAATTAGATTCTATGCAAGTGCGCGCACGGCGACAACTAAGAGCATGCGCGCACTAGCATCTTTTGTCTCTTACATCAAGTCTACGGGATAGTATGAATGTATTTAAAATACCCTACATGACATTTAAAATTAACACGAAATTCGTGTTCAGCATACCAAAAAACTCCTTATATGGTACCCAACATGAAATTTTTTAACCACGGTGCGGCGGCCGTTATGGATTGCAAAATCAATACGAAATTCATACTCAAAAACCAAATGTACCCAACATTGTAATTTCATCATCGATAAACTCGATCGATTCTGCCTGGGACCACATCCCTATCATTACACGTGCCGTTGATAGACAAGGACAGCTGTAGTAACTTACGTTATGAGTGAAAGGGACGTTGGCAATTATTAATAATACAAACCAGTAGAAAATGAATTCCGATGGGCTGCTTGGTATGTTATTTTTTAATAGAGAATACTCACCGATGAAATATTATGACAACTTTTTTATAGTGTGAAGTCTTGTGTGACTTGCTACACCATTTAATTGAATACTTAGCCATTTTACTTGTAGTTTATAAACAAAATTGAATTAAAATTGGTTTAACATCGTACGTATCTACGGGTCATTGACTTGGTCGATACTGGTTGCGTGATCGCTAGCTGCGATTCTTGTTTGAGTAAAAGCTAGCACGGGTTGCGCGCCTATGGTGTTGTGTATGTGTTCTCGATCTGTTGGAGTATATGGATATTAAATTAAAAAATATACATATAATAAAAATGCTTACATATTAAGTATGCACACAAACTTCTTAACAGATATTTGTGGTTGCACCCCAAGATAAAGAACAATTCTTTATCTTAGGTTGCACACAATATTACTTTTTTTCGATGTCGTCTTTGGTTTATAGCTAAGATAAAGAATAACTATATTCTTTATCTTAGGTTTATAGTAGAAACAAGTGCACAGATCACAATTCTCCACGGGATAATTGACAAGTGCGGACGCTTGCTGTATATTATATTCTAAAACTAGTGCATTTATCTGGTTTTATGTGCGGGAGTGGTGGTTTATTGGCCATAAAAGATGTATTAACGTGCTATAGTGAAATACCATGATATATATGCAGTGAAATGCAATTGTCTATCTTGCCGCGTAAAATCCACTGAAATCCTCAGTGTAACAACCACCATTATACTGTGGCGAGACTGACCTTGACTTAAGACTAGATTTGACTAAGACGTAGAGGGCGAGGATATTTTAGATCATATGGACAGAGCATAACTAAGCCGTGCTGTTGCTGTTCTTGTATCCGTGTGACTGCAGAATGTTATAAAAGTGAAAATGACAGCAAGTGTAAGTTTGGCAACGTCACACTGTCTGTGTGAAGTGTATCACACTTTGTGTAAAGTCCTTTTCACGAATATTATAACGAGGTTATAAGGATATGATATCTAGGGAAATAATATTACAGCAAGTATGTCAACGTAGATTGTTTATTGCTTGACTTACAACGACAGAATGAACAGATAAACATGTGCATACGTTTTTTATAACATTAGTACAGGTAAGCATTGCTGCCCAATATGACGTAGTAGGAAACGACGTCACAACTTGTGTCGACATTATACGACAGTATCTCATTACTGTTTGAGCTATCTGAGACTGGATGTAATCACAAGGCAAATCAAAGCATCCTAATCCATCAATAACGAAAATCCTTTATACTACGTATCAAAGATTGACGTGTCCAACTTTAATGTTTGTCCGAACTAGCAGCGATCACTTGGCACGGTTATAATAACAGGTTTGCAATGTTATCACAATTGTGTCTCTTTCAGGTACTGATTAGTTTGAATTAATATTATCTGTACTTCTAAGTAGAATGTCTATAGCTGCCTTGCACATTTAGTTCCATTAGTACTATCCTATCATATTCACTTGATAATAAAACAAATATAGAAAAGAGACACCGCGTTAGTAGATTGTACCTAACAGAAGGTACGTTGTAGTCCAAACGTTGCAAAAACGGCAAATCGCTAACCTATGTCAAATTATACACCAATTTAAAATGATTCTTTACAAAATGTAAGCATGTGGGTACTTCCATAGTATATTATTTTTAAGCTATTGCATAGCAGGCTTTGAGCGGGCTTTAACCAAGAAATTCCGTAACACAAAAAACCTAAGACCCGAGGTCACACGAAGTTCACCGAGCACGGCCGAGCGTTGGCTTAACGTGTAATCGTACCATATATTATATGGTACGAATGTACGAAGCTCGCACGGATCGAGACGTGATGATAGTGAGTGTGAGTGTGAGGATGAGGGTGACTGTGAGAGTGAAGGTGGGGTGACTGTGAGAGTGAGGGGGGGGTGCGGGCGAGAGTGAGAGTGAGAGTGAGGGTGAGAGTGAGGGGTGAGGGTGATCTTTTTTTTGTTTTTTGTTTTATTAATGTTTTTTTTTTTGCTTTTTTATTTATTTTTTTGTTTTTTTTAGTGTAACTTAAATTAGTAATATCAAAGTAAAACAAAGGTATGCTATGCAATAGCTTTACCGCGGCAGTCTCCGAGTGCCACACGTCTTATTTATACTGCTGAGTATGCCCACCTGATCGATAAATGCCGCTGTGGAATTATGTGAAGAAACGAAAAAGAGGCAGTAGTAATAAGCGTGATGCACGGTGGAATGAGGAAGTGAAAGAAGCAGTTCGAATGAAGAAGAAGCATGGTTAGACTACTTAGCCTCGCGGAATGATTTTAATATGAAAGAAAGATACAAGTTAACACGAAGTTGCAAAAGTTAACACGAAGTTGCAAAAGT
Source organism: Thumatha senex (assembly GCA_948477245.1). Taxonomy (NCBI): domain Eukaryota; kingdom Metazoa; phylum Arthropoda; class Insecta; order Lepidoptera; family Erebidae; genus Thumatha; species Thumatha senex. The sequence continues at coordinate 1,050,304 of OX419725.1, forward strand.
TAACACGAAGGCACTGATAGAAGAAGCTCGTGAAAGTTGCAGAATGAAAGCGGATGAAAGGTTGTCGTCCAATTTCCGGGATAAAGTCCTCCTAACAGACCAAACTGACTTACTGCAGAGATGGAGTGAATATTATGGAAAGATGTATGGGCGTACCCAGGTTCTTTCTACGTCTAGAGCAAGTGAATAAAATTGTGTATTTAGAGAGTATGTTTAGCGCGGATGTGATTCGTATGTAGAAAGGCGAAAAGATTTAACAGGAAACAGAGTTAACGGTGCTTTGTCCTAATTAGTAAAGCGACAAAGCATCGTAAAAGAAGCACGACTGGCGATTCATAACGTAGTGCTAGTGCCAACTTTACTTTACGGTAGCGAAACCTGGGTATGTCAGCAGATGCATGAAAGTAAATTGAATGCTGTGGAGATGTAATCACTTCGAAAATTGTGCGGCGTTACTTTGGCCGACCGAATACGTAATGAAGTGATACGCAATATGGCAGGTTTGAATGAAAGTGTCAGCGTTAAGCTGGAAAAGGGCGTGCTCCGTTGGTTTGGACATATCCAACGAATGAGAGAGGAACGATTGACGAAGAATATATATTGTGCAAAAGTAGAGAGTAGAAGAAGTCAGGGTAGGCCGAGACTTACATATGAAGACTACGTGAGCAGATTCCCCAAAAACGGAAAGGTCAAAAGTACTCGGATACTCAGACGTGCGTGCGAAGCGAAAGAAGTATGCATGGATCGCGAAGCCTAGCGATCTGTCCTCTCTGACTACCCCGTCAGGGATACAGCATGAAGATAGTTAGTTATTTAGAAGTTTCAATTTAAATAATAAAATACAAAAATCAGCCGTTTTAAATGTTCTCAGTAAGATTGTTTAAGATTGCATTGGTTAAATATAATGTTTAAAATCAATAATTTATCATTGAAATATGCATTAATATTGTAGTCATTTGTAGGGATTCAAGACCTTGTCACGCAACTAATGCACCCCGAAAGTTGCACACTACCATAAAATGGACACGCTAAACAATTTATAATAGAAATAAGCATTAATATTATAGCAATTTGTAGGAAATTCTCCGAGACTACCAGGACTTTAATTGGTCGTGCTAATTAGTGTCTAGCACATAAGACCTTTTAGCCTTTTGGTTACCACCTCACTAAAAAGGCAACGGTTTTAAAGTTTCTTCCTAATTTAAAATCTAAAATAGACACATTTTATTTTATTTATTCAGCCCTTTAGACCCACTCCAGTTCCGTGCTTCGGAAGGCACGTTAAGCCGTTGGTCCCGGTTGCCAATAAAATGGCAGTCGTTAAACCAAGTTGAAGGCCTAATGGGCAGCTTTAAAAAATTTAACTGCAGGTTACCACAGCCTGCGCCTGTCCATTTCAACATGGCAATGGGCTCACCACCCGTTACATGGGACAAAAATGCATACGGTGAAATGTGGGCGTTTAATATGCCTCCGCCTACCTCTTCGAGGATAAAGGCGTGACAATATGTATGTATGTATGTTGTAGTAAATTCAAGACCTAGTTACGCCGTATGTTGTAATAAATGTCTATGGCTCTGTCCATATGTCCATATGATACTTGGTCCTAGTTTCAGCTAAGTAATAAGAAAGAAAAGATATGGCTAAAAAGTCTTAACAACCAGGTCAAAGGTTAATTCACAAAAAAAAAAAACTAGTTTGACTTTGATATTTCTGATTGCAGTCAAACTAGTGTAAAAATCGGAAGTGCTGTGTTTCTGTTTATAATCTAATATCATACGTATTTTGTTCGTATTTTGAAGGCCATAATTTTAAATTTTTTGTTACTTATAGCGAAATGAACAGTGAATTCCATACTTCAATCTAGACTATAACTTACCAGTAAGTATAATTTATTTACGAGTTTTAATTGGGAAGGGAAGTTTTGTGTTTTTATTTACTTTAATTACTAAACATTTTATTTTATGCTATCCGGCTAGCTTGGTAGTAAACACTTCGCCACATTTAAAATGCCAACTTTGGGTATTTGTCATATAGCATTTTTATGACTATCGTTAATTATTAGTTAGCATGAATAGTACCTATACATTTTCAATCTGACGTGGTAATGTATTTCACTGATAGCGCCTATTATTACAGATCAACCTGAGAATATGTTCTTTTAGAATTTGATAAAAGAAATACTATTTCAAATTAAATCAATACATGGGTGTAAAAGGCTGCTGGTTGTAAATAGTCCCACTAACAATTTCCAGGGCTTAAATAAAATATACCTGCATATCGTTATATTTTATTAAATAATAGTTTGAATTATATAAATAGACATATTTACAACATAATTTGCACACCTGAAAACGAAAAGGCTAAAAGTATACAGTGATCCAAATTTACTCGTTAGATGCTACTTTTAATCTGTATAATACAAACTAGATGACCTCCACAGCTTTGCCCGTGGAATATTTCGACGTCCCGTCGCATCTATTTAATCCCGTCGCTTATAAATTCTACAATGATGCATAAGAATTTGCCCAATTTGTCGACATTTATGACTACTGCTCTGCTCCCCAGTGTAGTAGCGTAATGATATATAGCCTGACGGATGAACAAATCCATAGCTGCAGTGTTCTTCATATATCCAGTGGTTGCCATGCAGGCTAGTCTTTGTGTCCGTTGTAGTTTGACAGATGTTGTGTATTTGGTCGTTGGCCACCAGACAATAGCACCATACGTAATCATGGGGCGAATCACTGTTTCGTAAAGCCATAGAATGATTTTTGGTGTTAGCACCCACTTTTTACCAATCATCCTTCTGCATTGCCAGAAGGTCATCCCGGCTTTTTCTAATTTATTGTCTAGATGGCTCCTCCATTTTAACTTGTTGTCAATAATAACGCCAAGGTATTTCACCGCTTTTGACAGTTGGAGTTCAGTATTGAAGAGTTTGGGTGCCCCAGTACTTTTGTTCGTGAACATAACTAGTTCTATTTTGGTCGGATTCACCAATAGATCGAATTCCACACACCAAGGCTTGTTGGGTGAGATTGCAGACAGTTTCTGTTACATGCCCTGAGATGAGTATGGTTAGGTCGTCAGCATATCCTATTGTGTAGTCTCGGTTTTTGTTTTGGGTGATTATTTGGGCTTGTGATTAGGTCATCTATTACTAGATTCCATAGCAGTGGAGATGTGACTCCTCCATCCTTTGGCTATCAGGGCCATCTGATCTCCTTTGTCAAGGCGAACAACTCTTTTGCTAAGCATGTTTGTTATCCAGTCAATTAGTTCAGGTTCACTCCATGTTTGGACAGAGCGGCCTTAATGCTGGTGAAATTTGTTTTGTCAAATGCTCCTTCGATATCTATGAAGGTCCCTAGGCAGATGCCTTGCTGTTCAATTGCTTCCTTCCTTCCTCGGCGCATTCAGGGAAGTGTTTCTATTAACACGCGTCTGGTATCTTCTGCCGTTGTTGTGAGTGTATTGTCAGGTTTGCGAAGGGAGGGCGGTCGGTGCAGTCGATTTCTGCTGTGCTAGTACTTTCCTTACCCTGTTTGCTTGTTGGCATGATTCTATGTTTCTACAGAATTTCCGCCAACCCTGTTTGCTTCGATATCTAATGCATTTTTTGTAGTTGGATTTGGCCGAACGAAATGCGTCCCAGTCCTCATCCGCACAAGTATTCATAGCTCTATTAAAGACTTTCCTCACTTTGCCTCGCTTACGCTCTAGCTCTGGGCCCCACCATGGCTGTTTGCCTGGTGTTTTTGGAGGTAGGGTTTTTTTTTTTTTTATTTATTTAAAAACTTTATGCACAAAATATGTACAGAGGTGGACTTAATGCCGTAGGCATTTTCTTCCAGTCAACCTTAGGATGATGCAGAGATAGGTAAGTGAAGGAAGGTGCTCAAAGTTGATGTTCAATTGCTGGGCAATCTGTGTGGTAGCTGTCTATTATTGTTCTGGTTAGGTGATGTACCTGTTCCTCAATCTGAGTGATGTTCTCGAGAGTCATTTGACTCTGTCTGTTTTTCTGGGATTACGTTTTGGTGGAATCTGCAGTGTTTCTGCCTGTAGGTCGAAACGGATCCACCTGTGGTCCGAACAGGATGCTTCTTTGGAGACATGCCAGCCGATGACAGCCTTTACTACATCTTCTGTTGCTAGTGTTAGATCGATGATCATGCGGCTCCTCTTAGTGACGAAAGTTGGTTCAGAGCCGGTGTTTAATAGTATGAGATTTATAGTAAATAAGTATTCAACAAGGGACTTACCTCTCTCGTTTTGTGTGTTCAAGCCCTATAAAGGGTGGTGAGCGTTGGAGTCCGCCCCAATAATCACCTTCATCCTCTCCCTTTCGCAGTGGTCCACCAAGCGGATGAGGTTTTGTGTGGGCAGCTCTTTCTTTTCAGGCATATAGGCTGAGGCGAGGATAACCACCTTTTCCTCGTCATCTTGCTGCGTGTGCAGCTTTATAGCAATAAGATCCCTGCAACAGAAGTCAGTGAGGACCTGTGTTTTTAGGTTAGTAGTAACATATATGCATGATCGGGGGTGATCCTGATCACCAGTCACTATAAGCTTAACTCCTAGATTGAAGAGCCCCTAGATGTGGGAGAGCCCCTGAGGGACTTCGGTAAACCTACCGGCCCGACCCTGGAACTTTACATATACCGTCCCCACACCGAATGCGAGACGGCGCCCAGCCTTCATCAGGGTCGGAACTTGGTCCTCTGGGATTCCGACCACCAAAAACCACGCGGTGGTTTGCTTGGCAGCATTTAAGAGGGTCCATTTTGAAACCTCGACTTCGGGATTCTGGAAGGACATAATGCGCCCGATGTCACGCGCGTCTTCCAGAAGCCCTTGCTGGTCCGGTATTAAAATGCCACAGCGTGCCCGCTGGGGAATGTCTGATAGGTTCCTTATAATCTACTTTGTGTCGGGCGCAAGTTGTAGCTCAGGAACAGTATTTACGAGCATTGTACGTGTGTGGTCGTCCGTGCACCACATTTTCAGGACCCCCTCCGTATACTGCGCTCATCGCTGAAAATACGGGATTGTATTCCCGCAAGTACCTGCTCGGATACATCCTTACTGATACGACCTGTGCGTTCGCATGTGACTGCGACGCTCAGATGCGTATTGACAGCTTGGGCGTAGCTTATCCTGGCGAGCTTTATGGTCTGGTCCAGCCTCTGCCTCTTGTGCTCCCCGCGAGGCGAACTCGACTCGTTGAGGGCACGCTTGGCAGAGGACTGACCGCTACCGTCAGGGCGCAGTTTTGCATCCTCTCCCGCTCCACTGGTAGGTGGCATTTTTAGCTCCCCAGCAGCAAAGTTGAGAGGACCGTGGGCCTCTGTCATCGTTCCCGATACAGAGGGTTGTGTGGAGAAGGCTGTGTCAGCCTTGAGCCTGGCCGCTTCACGCCTTTCCTTCCTTGTTTTTCGGACCTTCCATTTCTTCGGGTTGGTAGATTCAGTGGCAGTTGCCACACTATCCGCGCCGGTGGGTTGGGTGCGCGGCCTGGTGGTATTTGCCCCCTTTCTCTTAGGCAGTTGCCAGCCTTCAGAGAAGGCATAATCCGGTGCGCTGCTCATCCCTGCCTGCCCAGGGGCAAGGCTGTATGAGCAGAAAGCCACCGGACTAGCGCTCCGGGGGCCTTCCTCGCGTGGAGGGTTTAGTGTCATAGGGTTTCTAACCCTATGAGTAGATGTACCATCTTGGGTGCCCGTTGTTGAAACCACTGAGTTTCCCGAAATGGTAGTTTTTGAGCCCGCCCTGGTGCCCGTAGTTTTCACCACTGAGCTACCGGCTTGGACTGTGTTTTTGTGCTTGTGGGGTGTGTGGGTGCTGTCCCTGGTGCCCGTAGCTGATACCACAGAGCTTCCAGATGGAGTGGTGTAGTGTATAGTGTTGGTGCCTTTCCCGGCGCTAGCAGCCGAGGCCGCTGAACCTCCAGTTTGGGCTGAGTGAGCGCTGAGGGCGCGTGTAGTGGTCTGGACCACCGAGCTACCAGTTTGAGTGGTGCAGTGAGTGGTGTGGATGGTGCCCTTCACGGTGCCCGCAGCCGAGGCCACTGAGCTGCTAGTTTGGACCAAGTGATCGCTGATGGCACGTGTAATGTTTTGCCCCTCGCTGGTGCCTGTAGTCTGAGCCACTGAGCTGCCAGGTTGGGAGTGTTTGTGTGTTGTTTGTTGCGATTGTTACTTTTTGGCCTTGTTGTATCCATGTTTGTGGTTCTCTTTTTTCTTCATCTCTTTGGCTTCCCACCCTCCACGGAGCCCGCAACTGGGAGTGCCTTACTCGACATAATTAGAGGGGCACTAGGACTACCAAAGAGATATAGGAGTGCAAGGCTGGCTTACAGTGCGCCATCGGGAGCTCGATTGGGTTGGCATTGGGAGCATTACAAAAGGCCACCCCTCAATGACTGATCAACCCTCACTTACCCCGTCAGCATGACCTTTGCCCACCACGATAGCCGCCCGGGGACGACTTTAGTGGACCCTACACTCCTCGCCAGTGGCCCACGAATGGGACACCTTGGCCTGATTTCCTCAACCGTGGCTAGTGGTTGAGGCCACCGTTTAGCTTGAAATCAGGGCCAAAGAGGGCGTGTTGCCTCACGGACGCATTACTGCCAGCGCCGATCGGCTCAGCCCCCCAGGATCCCCTCATCCCTGCATGCGGCGCTCAACTGCGCAGGTCCATGACGCAGGTGTCTACCCAGTCACAGTGGATTATTTTTCGTTTCGGGGTTTTCTTCCCCTAGCCAGAAATTTCGGTTATGGCGCCGAAGATTCGCCCTCGTGCTTCACATTTAGCTACTACAGTTCCGAGGCAGGTGGATTGAGCGAAGCCCGTTATGGAAACCGTAGCATTGCCCGGAGGGGACGACCAGCTAGGGTGGAAGTTAGCGGGCCTACCCGCAGGCCGCGCCGGCGACCTGGGGGCAGCGAGGACGAATATGAAGCACTAGCCGGTGCGCGCCGAAGTAGCCTAGCTTCGCTCACCTACGCGTACGCCGCTGATATCGTATTAGTATTTCTTGAACTGTAACTGGCAGAGATTACGTCACAAAGGACTAACACCGACCCCTCCCCCATCCAAAGGCTATGGTGTACATATCTGCAGCTAGGTTAGGATCCAAAAAAAATAAGTTTGATATTAGTCAATGATGGCTTGTGATCAATTAGGCAAATAGTAATCAGTTCAAATATTGTGGTAGATGATATTAAGTCAGATTTAAGGAAAATGACACTGCTTTGTTGGTCCAAGGTAACAGAAAAAAGGACCATACCTGGGAATCTAACTAGACAGTCACTTATGTTGCAATAATATCTGCTTAGCCTGCTACGAATCTACGGCCACTTATGTTTAAGAACTGTTGCGTTGCGACTTTGAAACGATCTAGCTCGATCGAATTAGCAGTTATATAGATATTGCTTTTAATTTTGTTCTCAGGAAAAAAAAAATTAAAAGTTTTTGGGAAGGTTTCCAGCGGTCTTAATTTAGTATTTCGATATTTTTTCCGCCTTTGTCCCTTTTTTGGAAAATTTTACTGGGATAATCTTCTTCTAACCACATGACATTCTTTTCTCTGATCTTATCAAATTTATTGCTATGATATTAAGGTAGTCTTGTACAATTTACAGCTGCTAGTCCTAATCGATAACAGACCGTACATTAATATTTTGTTAGTAGGTACACTTGAAACGTAAATGGCTCGGTTGTATGGCATATTGTCACGGCTTTATCCCCGAAGGGGTAGGCAGGGGCATACTATACGCACACATTTCACCGTAAGCATTTTCGTCCCACGTAACAGGTGGTGAGCCCATTGCCGTGTTGAAATGGGAGGCGCAGGCTGTGGAGACCTACTGGCGCCAAATCTAGGTAGGGTTTGGAAGCAACACTTAAGATGAAGAAGTCATGTTACTTATAAATGAATGTTTGTTACAGCTGCATCATGTGCATAATGTGGATTGCGAGACCATAGCTACTAACTGAAAATGTTTAAAATAGAATCCTATGTAACACCAATACTCTTGAGCTATGTGGACAAGTATGTTCGGGACTTCAACCCTGCCAATGCTCAGGTAAGTTAACAAATATTACAAACGGAGGAGAGAGCGCATGAGCACCTACTTATCATTTTACTCGGCTCTTCACAGACCGGCCCTGTGGAGAGCTGAATCTATGACTCAACAACACTACCTTCAGGCTCCACGTGTAAAAGTAACTTTGTTATGCATTTATGCATAGATGATGTTGTGGCGACATGTGATGGTGGACTTCAAGTATCAGGCGGCAATAATAAACTTTACACTGTTACAACAATCCATTGCGTGAATATTGTTACAAGGAAAGCATCGTATTTTTTACCACTTATACATGCACTAGGCGGATATCACACTCAGTATCGCGACCTCGTTGTGGCCGTAGAAGTGGGAAGTCTTGCGGAAGTTTGGGGGACCTTGGTGCTGCTGTATCACTTGAAATAATAGTGCGTGAAAATAGCATCTTCTACTTATTATAATAAACGATATGCGTTATATGGGTCCAGGAGTATAAATCTGAGAAGTAGATCCAGGATCGCCGCACGTCCTATACGCATACACATCTTAAAATATGGGGTAAATGGCGCATTCTGCTGGTGTTAAAAATTCCTTCCTAGGGTATACCTGGGTCCCCAGAACCAAGCACTGAAGTCGTTCACATGTTCAATAATAATCGTGTTAACAGATTTGACAGTAAGTACAACCACCAGAGCCTCGAGTTTGAAAATCTTATTTGTTAACGATATCTAACACCCGTTACGGTGTATCGATTTATCCAGGTGTCACTATGGGGAGGTGGCGTGGCACTACACAACCTGGTGCTCAAGCCGGACGTGTTACAGCAAGAGGTTTCTCTGCCCTTTACGCTTATTTCCGGACGCATCCACGAACTTCTCATACAGGTGCCGTGGACCAAGATTATGTCCGAGCCAATCATTGTAACCATCGATACCATCGGTAAGTTCGACTCTTGCTATTTATCTCTTTAAAGTCGCTAGATGCTTTGGGGTAATCCAGTGATCCAGTAAAAAATGAAATAGGATTATCCTAAAGTTGTATTTCCTTATGGTGACACCTTGTTGATCGTCTTAAAATTAAAGGACAGTGACCACTCGCTATGGAGTTTTGGCCTCGTCGCGGACAATTTTGTAGCGCCTTAAAAATACTGCTATTACATAGCTGAGACTATGTAGAAACCCACTATATAAAAATAAAATAAAACTGCAGGTTTTATTCTCAATTTAATTTTCAAATGTGATCATTATCATCTTCATATGTTACTAAAACAATGTCTAGGATAGAGCTGGAGGAGTAATATTTTCACCATACTTTACCCAACTTAAGTACCACATCACAAACATGATAGTAGCAAACAACCAATAAGTGTTTGGCCGACAATGCTGTAACAATAATAATGTTTTATGGTGTCTAGGTTACCAATGTTATTTTCATATATAAACAAAATATGTTTTAGCTTATATGGCATATATAAGCAAAAAAAAAACATATTTTGTTTGCTATATTTTTACCTCTTAATAATCTAAAGAAATCATGCTCAAAATCTTGCTAGTTCTATCTGTGCACTTTTCAACAATAAATATGTATCATTATTTCTTATGTGTTTACCATATTATGATCTTGGTTGTTTTATTTTGTAAAACTTAGCCTTTAAAATACTACATCAATATTATATAGAAAATAAAAAAAGGATTATTTTTTGTCACCAAGTATAAGGAAATTATAAATGGAATTGGCAAATCAGACATTGCTGTAGCATATATCATATATACTTTGTTTATATATGTACTCTGAGTCACCTAGAAACTTAATATCGCTCTTCATAGTTACTACATATATATACTACATAGTTACTACATCTGGCAAAAAGATGGTTTCTTCTGGGTTCTGTTATTTGACTTGAAAATTATTATGTCCTTACAGATTGCAAGTAACTTGCCCATTGGGCTAATCCAACAAGTATAACAGGTTCTGTCAGATGCTCTTAACTGAAACAAAAAAGGCAATGAAAAGTACTTAAATAGTTATATGTGTTATGTTGTGTAAAAGTAATACAGTAGAAATTATAAATATCAAAAAGGGGGCAGAGTTTAATACAATAATATACTGAATAACATTATATTCAATAAATTATTATAAATGGGAAGTCAGGCGTGAGGCACAGCTAGTCTATGTATATGTATATTGGTCACTTTAATAATACATACCTAATAAAGTAAATCCTTTAAAATCAATAAAAATCAAAAGGAAAAAAGTACCTCAAGTTAGATAATTCTTTTCATTGTTTATCTACTCTTAACTTACATATATAACTTATCTACATGTGCTCAGTCCCCATCGAAGCCTGGAAGGCGATGGGTCCTCGCGGTGTGGGCATCTTAGTAAACCTTTTTAACCGCATACTCCTCAGCGGGCAGATCCCAAACCAATGGAGACTGAGTATTATTACTCCAGTCTTCAAAGGTAAGGGGTCAGTGCAGGAGTGCGGGAGCTACCGCGGTATAAAGGTGATGTCCCACACCATGAAGATCTTCGAGAGGATTATAGACTCTCGGATCCGGCAGGAGTGTACTCTCTCGGAGTGTCAATATGGGTTTCGCCCTGGTCATGGAACCACGGACCCTGGTTTTGCCCTGAGGGTTGTCGCAGAGAAATACAGGTCGAAGAACACGCCTCTGCACTGTTTGTTTCTAGACATGCAAAAGGCCTTTGACTGTGTACCTCGTGCGATGATCTGGTGGGCACTGCGGTCCAAAGGGGTTCCAGAGGTCTATATTGACACTATCCGGGACATGTACTGTGACTCCGATTCAATGGTTCGGACTGCTGTTGGCGACACGAAACCCTTCCCCATCACCGTCGGGGTACACCAGGGTTCGGTCCTTAGTCCGTTTCTGTTCAGTGTAATATTAGACGAATTGTCGGACAGCATCAGGAACTCGCATGAGCAGCCTCCATGGTTGCTCATGTATGCTGACGATATTGCGCTGGCAGACGCGGACAGGGGCAGATTGGTGCAACGTGTAAAGGCGTGGAAGGAGACGCTTGAGAACGGCGGTCTGAAACTAAATGTGGCGAAGACCGAGTACTTGGCACTAAACTCGACAGATCCCACATCCGTCCGCACAGGCGGTGATTTGGTCGAGCGCACGGACCAGGTTAAATACCTGGGATCTGTTTTTCACACGTCCAGTGACATCGATTGCGATGTCAAGTCACGCATTGCTGCCGCGTGGGCCAAATGGCGGGAGATGACCGGTGTCATTTGTGACCCTAAAATGCCGATCCGGTTTAAGGGACAGGTCTACAAAACCATTATTAGACCTGTCCTTTTACATGGCAGTGAGACGTGGCCGATATTGGAGCGACACAAGCAGGAGCTGCGTGTCACGGAAATGAAGATGCTGCGGTGGATGTGTGGAGTCACGCGGATGGACCGCGTGAGGAACTCTCGCATCCGCGGCAGCCTTCACGTCCGTGACATTGCAGACAAGTTGCAAGAGTGTCGCCTTCGTTGGTATGGTCACGTCTTGCGGCAACCGCCGGGCTACGTAGGTAACAAATGTCTGGCCATGTCAGCCCCGCCGGGTCCCGGTAAGAGGGGAAGACCAAAGAAGTGCTGGCTTGACGTCGTAAGGGATGACATGCGTGCCAATAGTCTCACTACAGGGGATGCCGACGACCGAGCGAAGTGGAGGAGAAAATGTAGGAAAGCGGACCCCGGGCGTCGCGAGACACAACTGGGACAGACGCTCGGATGATGATGATGATGATAATTTTAATAAGACACTTTGTGTTGTTTATTTGATCAGTGTTGCTAGAAGATAAAAACCCAATACGGTTTAATTTTTATAAAAATATGCATTTATTTAAACATATTTAGTATCTTAAAATACAGAAGTATTTTAAAAAGCAATAAAATAATTACACAAAACATTAAGCACAGTTACAGTTATTAAATGAAATAGTAGTGACTAATAAATAAGGAGTTTCGACTTTTAATTCTCCCTACTCTTGTCATTACTTTTATTTTATGCAACACAAGGGTTACAATCAAAATAATATCCGTTTGTAAGCCAAGACAAATATTTTTTGAATTCGTTTTGTATATCAGATAAGTGGCTACAACCAAATTGTCATTAATATTTATTGTATAATAAATAAAAATTATTACAAGTTTTATAACTTTTCATAACTGCTGTTCGCGCTCAGGCCAGATTCGGTCACTGTCCTTTAAATATTCTTGTTATTTGCAGAATGTGTCCTCAATCTAAAGCCACCCGCGTCACCGGACGAAAGTCCCCCACCAGCACCGAGGTAATTCACTTATGTTCACTCGCTTTAGCTTAGTACTAGGTACTGGTTGATATTGAATACTGAAAGTCCATTATGCCTTTGCCAGTCACAAGACACAAGTAGTGGAGGCGCCTCCGGGCTATATGCAGGCATTAGTCCGGCGCATCGTGAGCAACATCGCGCTTCGCGTGCACCACCTCATCGTGAAGTACGTGCAGGACGACATCGTGCTGTCGCTCAACGTCAAGCATTTGTTCATTGACAGTGCTGGCATCAACTGGGAACCGGCTTTCGCAGGTACAAACCCTACTGAATTTGGCAGACATCCTACGCCATATTGAGTTTTAGTTATTGTCACGTAGCCTATCACGAATGGAATGAAAATTATAAACATACATACAAAACATTTCTACTCTCTTTCGGGGATTTTTTTATTTACTCTAAAATAGTCAATGGTTATGTGCAGATATTGATCAAAATCAGCCTACAGTGAGGAGACTAGTAAAGGTGGACGATCTTACTCTGTGCCTCGATAAGGCAGACGCTGATGGTAAGATACGGTATTACCAGGAGCCGCTGTTGTATCGGTGCCAACTGGACCTAAGGTATGCATTACACTATCTATCATCACTCAATAATACTAGGATTATGCAAAAGAAATACGATTGAATATTTATGATGTAAATAAGGTACACTTTACTTAAAATCTTGCCTGTGGGAGGAGTGTTTGTTAATGGTGAATGCATCCTGGTACGTAACGTTCCAGGGTGCTAACCCGGCTGGTATCAGCGAACACGCGGCGCGCGTCCAGCCTGAGCGTGAGCTTGCGCTCGTTGAAGCTGGCCTTCAGCGTGACGAGCGACCAGCTCACCCTGCTGCTGCGGCTCATGAAGGAGCGCGCGCTGGTCGAGGCCCGCCCGCCGCCCAGCGCGCCCCGGTCCAGCACCACCGCGCCCACCAATACACGTTAGTTACTATTGTCCATTTTACGTCAAGTGGAAAACAGAACATCACTTTTTGATTTCTTTGTCAGTTGAATAGAGAACGTATTTGCAGAAACAAGCACGTAGCTTCGAAATAACTTGATGGAAACTACATACAGTTGTAACCGTTGAGATGTCGATGGTGACCGCACGTTATAGCGGATCAAATGCTTACATAAAAGACTTATACTTATAACTAGATTGTGCACTACTGTGAAATAATCGGTCCGCGTGAGACGGCTCTCGACGGTGGTGTGTCCCTTTCTAAATAAGTCACCATAAAGAATTAGAACACAAGACAAATTCCTTGAACGATTGATCGAACAACTGAACTTATTGTAAGTAAAAAATACTAACTTAACTTAACTATCTTCAGGCTGTATCCCTGTCGGGGTAGTCAGAGAGGACAAATCGCCAGGCTTCACGATCCATGCATACTTCTTTCGCTTCTTTGAGATTCATCAATCGCTTCATACACGCACGTCTGGGTATCCGAGTACTTTTAACCTTTCCGTTTTTGAGCAATCTGCTCACTTGGTCTTCATATGTAAGTTTCGGCCTACCCTGACCTCATCTACCCTCTGCTTTCGCACAATATATATTCTTCGTCAATCGTTGCTCACTCATTCGTTGGACATGTCCAAACCAAAGGAGCACGCCCTTTTCCAGCTTAACGCTGACACTTCATTCAAACCTGCCATATTGCGTATCACTTCGTATTCGGTCGGCCAAGGTAACGCCGCACAATTTTCGAAGTGATCGCATCTCCACAGCATTCAATTTACTTTCATGCATCTGCTGACATACCCAGGTTTCACTACCGTAAAGCAAAGTTGGCACTAGCACTGCGTTATGAATCGCCAGTCGTGCTTCTTTTACGATGCTTTGTCGCTTTACTAACTGGGACAAAGCACCGTTAACTTTGTTTCCGGCAGCTACTAAGTATATATATGTTTAATCTTATAAATAATTTAATAAGATTAAACAGTTGGGGATAAAAATATTATACAGTCCGTCAGAAACGAAGTATACGTTAAAAATATAATTATATTGCAAAAAAATACACGTCTATTGAGACAAAGAGAGAGAGGGAGATAGAATTGCGCATTCGGCTGCACACTCACTTGCTCGTGTGCTCATTTGTAGGTTCGATACACACACGCATAGGTATACACATGGCTTATGTCATTTCAAGTTTACGACGATTTCTACTAAATAGCACCATCCGTAAGCCGCTTTAAACAAGTTCGATCCAAAAATCTAAATGTTAGGTTTTGCCTCTTTTGTACACTCTGAGAGTGACTGGTACATCTCCAATTTAAACAGATGCTACGTATCTACCTACCTACTTCTAAGAGATTGAAAAAATCCTTGATCAACATCATACTCAAAAAATATGGTTGTTACTGATACTTACCCGTGGATAGAAAAGCTGCTACCATTATAAGACTCATTTATGCACCCTGTCACACAACATGAATTCACCATATTTCATGAAAATCTAACAGGTTTAACATGAAAATTTACACAATTGCAATTCGTAGCACGAGCATCCAATGACCTTATAACGGTACATCTCTAATTTAAAACAATCGGTTCGTAAGTATCTACCTACCTACTATTATTAGATTGTTAAAATATTTGATCAATAAAATTTATGGTGACCCTAAACTTAGCGAGATGGCGGGTCCAGGCGGATCTTGCATTTAGTATTACCAAACCCAAACATTTAAGTACTACTCTTACTAAGTATTAATGAGTATTTTTTTGAATACTATGAAGTGCTTATTAATAATTATAGGAACTGTAGAAATATTTAGATAAGTTCCGAAGTTTATGAATAATTAATTTTACTAAATCATAAAAAAAGAAAAATATGAAATTTTCTACTCTTTCTACCAAATCCAATGGTTATTTGAGCTGGCAGCGCGTTAGACAAATACACAGTACCGTTCGGAGCTCTCTCGCCAGGACGTAAGTAAATAGATGTCATTTTTGCTCAACGAATTTTTTTGGTAATAAGTCTAGTTAAGTGTAAGGTTTACACGCTTACACGCATATGTGTACTGAAAGTGAAGTATTTGCGTTGAGAGAATGACTAAGGAATGAATGAAAAGATATGCTTAAATATGGTCCCATTCCATTATAGCCGCGCCACACTGTCAATAATTATAAGATGTTGGCAATGCGTGTCATTACAATGTGATTATTACTACTAGCATCTTGGCCAGTTATTATTAATGCACTTCTTAATGGTGTACGTACGTCTGGCAGTAATTCGCAGCACTTCTACGAAAATAATCACTTTCTACTGTTTTTTCTGTTCTGTGGTCTACCTACCACACAAATCCCTCTGAAATTCTTTACAGTTCCGCAACTATTTATTTGCTACGATTATTAACAGAACAGCCAACAAATGTAAAGTCCGCTTCAATGGAATCGGCGCGGTCATCTAACAGCTGGAGCGAGTGGGCGTGGTCGTGGCTACCCACGTGGTCGGATAAGGAAGGTGGACTGGAAGACATTCCAGTGTCCGCGACACCGATTCCACTTTACTTCGATGCCTTTGTAGACGATCTGTCACTGGTATTTAAGGTTCGTATAGTACCCACTACCTGCTATTTATATTGATTTAAATTAACAGATTTTAGAGAAAAACTGAACAGATTGCTATAAGTGATAAGTGCGTTTATTGTAATATTTGCATAAGTATTTCTGCTCCGTAAGTCCGCGACTACCAGGACTTTAATTGATTGTGCTAATTAGTGACCAGCACATAAGACCTTTTAGCCTTTTTGTTACCACCTCACTAAAAAGGCAACGGGTTCAAAATTTCTTTCAAATTTAACATCTAAAATAGACACATTTTATTTATTAAATTTATTCAGCCCTTTAGACCCACCCCAGTTCCGTGCTTCGGAAGGCACGTTAAGCCGTTGGTCCCAGTTGCCAATAAAATGGCAGTCGTTAAGCCAAGTTGATGGCCTTAAGGGCGGCTTAAAAAATTTCATCAGCAGGTCGATACAGCCTGCGCCATTTCAACACGGCAATGGGCTCACCACCTATTACGTGGGACAAAAAAGCATACGGTGAAACGTGGGCGTTTAATATGCCTCTGCCTACCCCTTCGGGGATATAGGCGTGACAATATGTATGTATGTATGTATTTCTGCTCCTGCAAAAGCAAATGCGAATTGACGCACATTATTTTCTATTGTATTCTGTATGTTATGTTAGATATTTAATCAATTCCTAATTGATTAAATTTAAACATTAATTATAATATTAATATTATTTTTTAACAACTAAAAGATTAGTTAAAACAAAGTTAGTAAAAATTAAGCTCTTTTAGGCTCATATACTTTGATTTACCAGATAAAGTTTGTGCTGCTGAAAAAGTCGTCACGTACTCCCAAACGTATTGTTCTAAACTTCATTACGACAGTAGGCCTCTTGTTTATCAATCACACTTTTATCTCCGAGGCGGTAGCAGAGGCATATTATTATATTACCCATATTTCACCTTGTGCATTCCTGTCCCACGTAATAGGTGGTAAGCATATAAAAATTTTAACCGTCTGTTAACATTTTTCAATTAGCCCATAAAGCCTTCAACTTGTCTTAGCGACTGTCATGTCACTAGCAACCGAGATCAACTGATAACTTGCGTTCCGAAGTAAGGAGTAGTAGAGTAATGTGGGTAGTATGCCTTTTGGGACAATGTATAATATGTTACCAGGTGATGGAGTTTGTGGAAGGGCTGACTCGCAAACGTTCGAGGAGCGTGATCGAGGTGGGCGCCACCCACGCCGCCGTGAAGAGCTCGGCGTGCTTCCCCACGTCCAGCGCCTTGCGCTTCGGCGCCCGGGACCTGGTGCTGCGCTCGCACGGCAAGTGTGTCTGCGGCGTCACCAACTACGACGCGGTGAGATGTCGCTGGTCAAACTTTCGATGGACCTCAGTGTTCATATTTTATCGGATAACATTACAAGTCTATGAAACGTTATGGTAAAAATAAATGAAACCGTGAAGAGTGATTGTAAATAACAATAAATATTAAATGTGGATATAATCTATTAGCACCAAATCAATATTTGCCATCGTTCTCATAATGACAAAAATTAATAGCTTGGAACATCCTACTGAAAAGTATTGATTAAAAAAGAATTGTCATATGTAGCATTACCATCTGCACGTAATGATACCCTAATAATGTATCCTGGTTATCAAAAATCTTTTAGACATAATAAATATCAAAATATCCACTATATCACAATGAGACGTTACATTCTTTTTCTACTTCCTTAAATTATCTTCTGTTTAATTTCGTTGTGGGTTCCAAGACATGCTAACTTCTCCCGGGACTTCACCGAGATCGAGCTCAGTGTAACTTTTGTGGTGTTTTGGTCATTACTGTAGATCCTGGTTTACAGGAGTCACAGTAAAGGGAATGCGGGTGGAATTAGTCCCAAATAAAAAAAAATAATGAGATAACATTAGAAAAAGAACTAAACTATCTTCACCCTGTATCCTTGACGAGAGGACAGATCGTCAGGCTTCGCGATCCATGCATACAACAACAAATACAACATTAGGTGTTGTTCAAGCAAACGCTAGAACAGGTTTGAGGCGCCGCGAACCCGGGCCCCACCGCTTCGTTTTCAACGGCGCAACACACTCATCTGCGATCGCTCTTAGAACACACGTCAAAGTAGCAACAATGTCTACCTAAAATATTTATTTTATATAGTTAAGTTCTACTTAATTCAAGAAGTAATGTACCTATGTATTCTTCAAACATTAAAACAAGTATTGTACGAAGAAAACAGTTTCGTTTCAATCAAGAAGTTTCCTCAACAGCTGTATTTTTTTGTTGGTAAAGAAATCACCATTGATGTCATGTCAGACTCGAACCGACTAAAACCCATCTATCTAGCGCCGGTAACACCTGGGCAAAGATGTCAGGATTCCCGAACATTAGCTGGCTACTGGATTACAAGTTTTCGTTGTAATTATAGATAGGCGTGAGCGATGTGTAAGGTAGCGTGTGGTGTTGCAGTCGAACGAGCGCGCGACGCTGTACGTGAAGCGCGCGGAGTGTGTGGAGACGGAGCAGCCGTGGGCGTGGCCGGGCGACGCCGCGGAGCCCCCGCCCGTAGGCGAGGAGCCCGAGTCCCCGCCGGTCAGTGACGCTTTACTCTCTCTACTCTAGGGTTTCAAGTCCTGCAAATTCTGTGCTGATACATCCTCTAAGCGAGACGGCTCCTCCTTTAAAACATTCTAACTTCTCCGCAGAAGTTAGAATGTCTCTAAATGTAATATAATGAAAAAGTCCAAGGGGACTTCAACGAAATCGAGCTTGGTGTCACTTTTTTGATCTTGATCATTGCTGTAAAACCTGGTGGACTTCTAACGAAATCAAGAACCAAGGTCAATTTCGTTGAAATCGACTTAAACTTTTCATTGCATTCCATTTACTGATCTTAATTATTGCTGTAGAACCTGCTTTACTGGAATCATAGTAATGGTAATGCGGGTAAGGTTAATACCATACCTCGTTGGCATAAGTGCTTGCGCTGAAGTCTCAGGTTCAAATCCTGGACCATAATACTATTTAAATCTGTAATTTTCAACAAAATTGAAGAACAATATCTACTTGTTTGCATTTTCATAAAAATGTGATATATTGTGATCACCGTTTAAAGTCTCAACTTTTTTATGAAACCACAATAAATACGTACGTAGTAGAAATTCGGGTAATAAACCACTTAAATATAGATAGTGTTTAAAGGGTTACTATATTTTCTTTACTTCTTACTACCCAGACATTTGTGAGCCTAACTCACTTGTGTGGTAATATACAACTAAATGGTCGATATATAATTGTGAATTGTTGTGCTTTGAATCGTGAAAATATCATAAACTAGGTGACAAAAAT
This sequence comes from Thumatha senex, assembly GCA_948477245.1. Classification (NCBI taxonomy): domain Eukaryota; kingdom Metazoa; phylum Arthropoda; class Insecta; order Lepidoptera; family Erebidae; genus Thumatha; species Thumatha senex. The sequence goes on from OX419725.1 coordinate 1,069,596, forward strand.
AATATATGAATTTAAACTGTCATGGTCATAAACATTACTAAAATATTGATTGTCGGGATATTTACCATATCGGATACTCGCAAATGAAAGTAGACATGGTAAATATCCCGACAATCAATATTCAACAATAATGCATCAAAATTTGCCCTGTCGACATTTACGACTACTGCTCCGCTCTCCAGATTCGTAGCGTGGTGATATATAGTCTATAGCCTTCCTCGATAAATGGTCTATCTATCACAAAAAGATTTTTTTAAATCCGACCAGTTGTTCCTGAGATAAGCGCGTTCAACCAAACAAAGAAACAATATCTTCAGCTTTATAATAGACTAGATGACCCCCACAGCTTCGCCCGTGGAATATTTCGACCTCCCGTCGCACCTGTTTAATCCCGTCGCTTCAACCGAACAAAAATACTCATCAGCTTAATGTATTAGTATAGATGTATCAGTAGGTGTTCTTTAATTTCGTACATACAATATTCCGTGCACATCACTTTGTTGAGCTCACCGCCCAGACCGCTTGTCCACGCGCGTTGCCAGCACTTGCCGCTGAGTGCTGTAGCAGTAGGGTAGTGCAGTAGTGCCATCTTTCTGAATAGCATTTTAATACTTGTAGCAAACCATTGCAAAGTGACCTTTTGACATATGTTCTAAACTGCATTAATAGATTTCAGTATAAATGGTCAAATGCTAAAAACTCATTAAATTTATAGAATAAATAATAAATGACCAATAAGTTTCACAATATATTTCGATACAGGAATGAATGCAACAATACGAGTACACTCGCGAACTTATAAACCTCAATAATTTGTCGATAGATCCCCGAGGATACTTCGCCGGAGGGAATAGACCGGCCCGCATCCTGTAACATCGAGCAGCCAAACGAGACATCGGAAGAGTCTGACCTCTTCTGGGTCAAACTGTGCCCCCTCATATACTTGGAGTTCATTCACGAACGGTCACCCCCGTCTCCCAATATGAACCCTTTTGACAACCCACCCAAGGATTTTCAATACAGGTAAGTGGTAATGCATTTTGATTTTCGGGTCTGTTTTCTTATTCTATTGAAACTAACACTATTGAAACTGCCGATTTGAACCTCTCGACCTACATCATGACTGGTATAGTCGTGGTCAAGAGCAGCTAGCATCTATTTTCTGTTTTTAACAGTTATTAAGGCGACACACTACTACCACGATATCAGAAAGTAGGTATAATAGGCGGTTAATGTCGACACATTCACTTAATTTTGCTATATACCTGACTTCACACGAAGTATTTTAAATGCACGGTGGCGTAAAAGTTGTGTTGTAATACATTTATTAAACTTTTACAGCCTTATTAATAAACATAGAGTAAACCTGGAGTAACTATAATCCGAGTATTTAGACAGGAGTAACAAATTTCGCTATTAATAAACACTGAGTAAGGACGGAGTAAGCTAATCCGACTCTACTCTTGGAGTAAAAGTTAAACCTGGGGGCTGCCTAGTTTAGCGACGGAGTAAGAACGGTGTTAGTCTATGGAGCTAGCTGTCAGATGATCTTGTTATCGTTTGCTTCATCCTTAGACTTTATTTTCGTTATTTTGGGAAGTTAAAAATGGAAAGAGACTATTATATAGATGATTTGGAAATAATCAATGAAATTGAAAATAACACTCCCTTACTAAGAAGTGTAAAATTTTATAAAATCCGTTATAATCCACTTGAAGAACTTGGTGAAGAAGAGTTTAAATACAAATATAGGTTTTCCCGAAGTACTGCTATTTTTATAATAGATATGGTTAAAATAGATCTAGCTGGAGACACCAGAGGTGGTCATATCCCTCCCCATATAAAATGTTTAAGTGCAATTCGGACATGGGCACGTGGAGAGGTAAGTACATCATTGTTGTTCAAAAAACCATTCGGTATTACTTGTATTACTTTCAAAAGTAAGTGATATCAATTTATAATTTCGACAGATTCAAGATGATGCAGGTGATATCAGTGGCATGAGTCAACCATCGATATCAGTAATATGCAAACAAGTTGCTTTAGCCATTGTATCGCATTTTGCTCAATGGATTAAAATGCCACAAAATGTAAGCGAACAGAAGAAAGTGATAGCAGATTTTTATTCCATATGTGGATTTCGACAAGTCATCGGAGCCATTGACTGCACACATATACGTATACCAAAAGTTGGTGGAGATATTGGACAGTATTATATAAACAGGAAAGGATATAGTTCCATAAATGTCCAAGTAAGTAATTCCCCATACCAATATTTGTCCCTACATAACCATTTAACAAGCATTACAACAGACATCAATCTCCTCCCTGCCCTGAATATAACTACATAACTTGTACTATTGCCTGAGTTATAAATATGTGACTTACCTTTTCTGCTGGTATTATGAAGTTTCATCCATGATACCCCAGTAGGTATGTTGTTCTTGAGTTAGACTAGGTACAAGATATGCGTCATGTACTTGGATTTACCTTCTTATTTTATTACAGGTTGTATCAAATGCAAATTTAGAAATTATGGACATAGTGGCACACTGGCGTGGCAGCACACATGATTCAAGAATTTTTAATGAATGCCGTTTGAAACAGAGATTTGAGCAGGGAGAGTTTAAGGGTAGACTATTAGGCGATTCAGGTTATGCCTGTACACCATTCTTATTTACTCCTCTCTTGAATCCACATACTCAAAAAGAAGAATATTATAACCATGCTCACATAAAAAACTCGCAACACTGTTGAACGATGCTTTGGTGTATGGAAACAACGGTTTCGATGCTTACTGTGTGGATTTACTACAACATTAGAAAATACGAAATTGTATATTGTTGCATTGGCAATAGTACACAATATAGCAATGCAAAAACAAGACCTACTTGAAGATGAAGGCATCGTAGATGATGGAACATTTGTTTCTTTAGAAACTCGCTCAATCAGTAACATGAGAGGAAATGCATCAAGAGCAGCATTTATTAATGAAAATTTTTAATATTTTCTATAAATATACACTGATTAAATTATAATTAGTTTTGTTTTTGTTGTATTGTTGACAAAAAAGTTCCAACTTTAGCAATTTTTTTTGACATGTCGAAAGCTTTTGATTTTGTTTCACACACTCTTTTATTACAAAAGCTGAATAATTATGGAATTCGGGGTCATGCGTTTTCTTGGCTAAAATCGTACCTGACAGACAGACAACAGTGCGTAGAAATAAGTTGTGTGGATAACAATTTAAATAAAACCCAGAGCAGGTCACCATATGCAATAAATAGATATGGAGTGCCGCAAGGGAGCGTGCTTGGGCCACTTTTATTCTTATTATATATAAATGATCTTCCAGACATTACAAACTACGAATGTATTTTATTTGCAGATGACATCTCAATAATTTTGACATGTAATGATTTAACGACTTACGACGATGACATAAATAAAACAATCTTATCTATAATACAATGGCTAGATTTTAACAATCTTAATGTAAATTTGACTAAAACCAACTTTGTAGAATTTCAGACCAGACAGTCAAAAAAAGTTAATAGGCGCATTGCTTACGATAACATAGAAATTAAAGAAACAAACACTATAAAATTCCTAGGCATAACAATAGACAAACACATTGATTGGAAACCTCACATTGACATACTATGTACCAAAATTCATAAATTTGTATATGCTCTCAGTAGACTAAGACGCACATCATCGTTATCAACTGCCCTTTTAGCCTACATAGCCATGGCTATGTAGGCTCGGTTTTACGTTATGGACTGGTTCTATGGGGCAACTCTACGGAAGTGAGCAGAGTCTTTCTATCGCAGAAACGATGTATTAGGGCCATAGCTGGAATACCACCTGATGAGTCTTGTAAACCCTTCTTTATAAAATATGAAATACTAACTTTAGCTTCGATGTATATTTACGAAACAAGTGTATTTGTAAAAAAAAATCAGCACATGTTCATTTCAGCGAAAGATGCATTTCCTCGAAATACAAGAAATTCTAGCAGGCTCGTACTTGAATTCATACCTAGGACGACTATGTTTCAAAGGAATTGTTATGCAATGTGTATAAAAATCTACAATAAGTTACCAAAGATATTACAGAAGTTACCATTGTTTAAATTTTGTAAAGAGCTCAAAAAATGGTTGTTAATTAGAAATTTCTATAATGTACAAGAAATGTTGGAATAGTTTTCATAGAGTAGGTACCTAATGCTTTGTATAATATTACGTATTATGTGAGTTGCATGACATAACCTGAATTTAAATAAGATAAAAAAACTAATGAATTCTTAGCCAAATTTGTAATAAACTATAGGTATTACTGAATGATATTTCATATTCATATGAAATGATAATTCACATACCTCTTGGAGGTAGAATAGAAGGACTACTATTAATATGTAATTAACACCTTAATGTACTCTATTTCATGTGAATAAATTTCAAATTTCAAATTTCAAAACCAACCTGTATGTGAAAGAAGTACTTAATGAACTGGGTGTATCCAGGTAGGGTTTGGAAGGATCTGGGAATACGCTATGATAAAGATTTTATGAAGTTTTTAAATGAGTAAATATTTATTGATTTGGTTAAGTAGGGTGGCAAATAATAAACTATTTATTATTAATTTAAAATATAATTAAAAAATATAAGTAATAAAAATATATATTATAAGATAGAAATAAATATACTACTCTAAACACTTAATTTTTTTTAATTTTTCTTCAGCAATTTCTTGCTCTATTTGAGCAGTTAATAATTTTCGTTTCAAAATTGCCATTTCTAAGGCATGTTTTTCTTCGGCCATTTCCATTCTTCTTGAATGTTCTCGGTCTTTTAATTCTTTAGAATGAAGTGTAATATTTGATACGTAGTCTTCATGATTCTGGAAATGAATAAATACTCATAATGATGGCTATCAAAATAGAAAAGAAAAGGACTGGGGTACAGTAGACCTACATATCATAACACTGTACAGTGAGAGCTATATCATGTGGCAAGTAGGCAGGAGTATAAATATTCAGGTGCTACATAACAGTAGCATATGAAGTCAAAGGCATAATTAACCACTGGAGTTATAACTAAACCGGAGGCTAAACCATCCAAGTTATCAAGTTGCCAGAATAATATCTACCTTTTTTAAGTAGTGATAAATAAGAAGTCATTTGTTCACTATATATTAAACTGAGTCTTAATAACATACAAACCTTTTGCAATTTCAAAGTACGACTTTGCAACATCTTGCGCGGAGTATTCTGAAAACAAAAAAGAATAATTTTTAGGCATTTCATGACTAAAGACTGTCGTTTTATTTTATCAATGATTTATATACAGACCTTCCTTGTCTTTGTATGCCTATTTCCGAGGGGCGTGACCACAGAATCATGGATAGATTTCTGTAAATAATGAGAAAAAATGCTTTTAAATCAAAACTGCATTTGTATCATACATGGAATTATTGTGTCAACCACGAGCATCTTATATCTTTGTAGACTTACATTTTGTTCCTCATCGTTGTCTACTTGTATCTTAGTTACTGTGGCTTCCTATAAAGAAATTATTATAGTGTTAGTTATAAATAACTTCATAGATCAATCATATCTATCACGCCTTATCCCAGAAGGGGTGGCAGAGGCATATTATATGCCCACTTTTCATCATGTGTATTCCTGTCCCACGTTATAGGTGGTGAGCCCACTGCAGTGTTGAAATAGACATCTGCAGGTTGTTGCGACCTGCTGTTGAAATTTTTCAAGCCGTTACTGGCAACCGGGACCAATGGCTTAACCTGCCTTCCAAAGCACAGAAACACTCGCAAATAACCAAGAGCATCTTATATCTTAGTAGACTTACATTTTGTTCCTGAATATTAGTCTCGTCACTTTCTATTTGTTTTATAGTTATTGTAGCTTCCTAAAAAGAAAATATTATATTGTGTTAGTTATAAATAATTTGATAGACCATAATAAAATTAAAATAAGTCAACTACCTGTAGTGCTGGCAGTGTACTTTCCTCATCAGCTACATCACAAACTAGTATATTTGTTTTTGAGGAAGATTGATTACCAACCTATTGAAAAAAAAAAGATTATACTATACTGTAATAAAAATATCAAAATATGATATTCTCAACGTGAAAACAAACCACAAAATATTTACTTACCGCCCCATCAGAATCATAGATGTTTTGAGCTGTCAACAATTCTGCTGGATTCAATAAATCTTGTATTTCAATTATTACATCATCTGGGGTGACCGGCCTTGCTCCACCACCTGTTTTATTACTTTCTTTTTTAAAAGCAGTGTATGTTTTTCTTGCAAGTATTTTCATTCCTTCCCACTGTATTTTGAGTTGATTTAGATCCCGATGTCGGTTATTCAAGCTATTAAATCTAATAAGGAAAATAAAATAGGCAATGTAAGTATTATAGCGAAACACCTATTGCTTTGATATCAAGAAATCAACTTACTTATGGTGAATATCTTCCCATGCTTTCATTTTCAATTTATTTGAATTCGTTGTCAATGTTTTTGATTCTATAATGTGTGTATAGTCTTTAAGCACACTGCGAAATAATTGCTAAAACAGTATACAATGATATAATTAGGTACATCAAATAAACACGATACGTACGACACGTATGATAATACTCTGCATGAATTTACCTTTTCTTCTTCATCCCAATTAATAGAACGAGGTCGCTTAGACATTTTGGTTATTTAAGTTATTTTTTATCAATTTATCTAGACAAATTAACGAAGAGGCTTTCTTAAGACTTATAGGACAGATTGTCAAAGCAATGATCAAAACTGAAGTAAATCACTTTTAACAATGTCAAATGACGTTTTGTTCGGTCAATTCTTCATTCTTTTCAGTTTAATATAGAAATGTTGCCATTACATAAGCACTAATGCAGGAGTAAGGTATGCGTTGTTAGTCGTACCTTACTCTCTGTTTATTAATAATGTAGTTAACACAGCGTTACTCCTTGGCTAATCTAGGAGTAACTAGTCTAAGTGTAAGAGTGGAGTAAAGTAAGAATAATCCATTTTTATTAATAAGACTGTTAAAGTTCATCGATAATCATCGTCAATCATCGTGTTTCTTTTTTGTTGTCTATACTAATATCATAAATGTGAATGTAAGTTTGTTTGTTACGCTTTCACGCGAAAACTACTTAACCGATCATCATAAAACTTTGATACCATATTCTTGGAGGTATTAGAAGTAATATAGATTACATTTATTATCAAAAAAAAATAAGATTATGTGATTTTTTTTATCTTGTCTAGCGGACTTCGTTAGCGCCACATAAGGCGGTAACGAAGTCAGCTAGTAATTCTATAAATCTTGGCCGCCATATTTTTGTTGTCGTATTCTAACTTGCCAACCCCATTCGTCATTTAACAGATGGTTGCTTCAGAACCTAGCCCCGCTGTCGGTTAGTACTTGATTCTAACCTAAAAGATAACAGTATTACATTTGTATATTAAATTTACGAATGCCTGTGTAAAAATATACCTAGGATTGAGTCTATAAAGTAAATTGAAATTAATAAAATCTATACATACTAATATTATAAAGCTGAAGAGTTTGTTTGTTTGTTTGGTTGAACGCGCTAATCTCAGGAACTACTGGTCGGATTTGAAAAATTGTTTTATCGAGGAAGGCTATAGGCTATATATCATAACACTACTACACTGGGGAGCAGAGCAGTAGTCATAAATGTAGTACAAATCGGGCAAATTTTTATGCATCATTGTAGAATTTATAAGCGACGGGATTAAATAGGTGCCGTCTCACCTATTTAATCCCGTCGCTTATGTCGCTTATATCGGAGGTCGAAATATTCGACGGGCGAAGCTGTGGGGGTCATCTAGTATAATATATCATTTGAACAACTCATACAACGCCATCTGATTCCAAACTAAGCAGAGCTAGTACTATGGTAACCAGATAACTGATAAACATACCTATATATTTCTAAATACATATCACGTTCACATCGTGCTTATCACACAAAGGTTCATCCTGGGTGGGAACGAACCCACGACCTCTTGCGTAGCAATCGGAGCCACTCCCATCGCGCCACTGAGGCAGTCAAAAAAAATTAAACTATTAGTGTAAATTATACTTAAATAAATTTAACTATTAGTGTAAACCGTGTCAAACACGTTCGCTAGTTTTTGAATTTATCTTTTTGAAGATATTTTTTAATAATATCTAAGTTTCCCACATAGTTCGGCTAGTGTACCTGGTTATTGCTTCCAGTGACTGGGTGGAGGACGTCCGCATCAAGGTGAAGCTCGAGCCGGTAGAGGTGCGACTGTGCATGGGCCTCATACATCGGCTGATGGCACTTCGCTCGATATTCAAAGAAGTTGAGATAGTAGAAGCTGGTAAGAATTTTATCATATCTTTTAATTTTCCAAACTAGTGCTGTCAAATTTGCTTCGAAAATAGTATGAATTACAAAAAAGGATAAAAGTGTATGAACATTTTTTATAGGTAATTGCATGATAAACATTTTTTTCTTACATATTTCTCTGATAAACCTTATCGATTAGCTAAAAAATGTAAAAACCCGATTTTTACAAGATTTTTGACTTAGAATGTTTTTTTGCACACGCCGCGCGCCGATTCAATGGAAACTTTTGAAAATTCATTTGCAATGATGTTCCCAACATTCATACCAATTTTCAGCTGTATGCGAATTATTGTAACCTTAAATGTCTATTTTGCGGTCATAATAGACATTAAATGTAATGCATTTAGCCCGGTGGCTCTGCGGTATAAAAAGATTTCAAAATCTTAGGAAATGAGATGTCCGAACCCTGAGTTTAATTTCCAGAGCTGCCGATGCGCGTATTGACAGTGGAAGAATGTGAATCTCTAATGGACAACTTGCCTGAGCGGCGGATCTCGCTGGAGGGGCGCGGGCTGCGCGTGCGCGTGGTGCCCTGGAACCACTACTTCACCGCCAAGCCCATTAAAGCACCCGCTGTCTTAGGGTTCGATCTGCCAAACATCAGCCTGTCTATCAGCGGGCCCTTGTACCCATACAGGTGAGTGCCATTTTTCCCATCAATACCTACCTACGGTTTTGTTTTTTTTTACCACCTACAAGTATCGTTTTATCATCTCCAGGGGCCCTAACTATTCTTCATGTATTTCATGAATAGATAATTTTAATTCTATTTAATGTACTTCGTCTTGGGCCACCGCTCTTTTTGTACAACATCATTGCCTGCCTTGTGAATTTTGGGTTCTTGGTCTCGATGACCCAGTTTTAAAAGTTTCACTTCTAATCCGTGTAAATATAGTAACACTTTTTCCCCATATAGGGTATGTTCTGCAGCGTGCCAGATGCCGGAAGACGCCGGCCCATTGTGGCAAGCGGCCCGCGTCCACGTCAACATCATCATCAAGGACGCGCAGATGATCCTGACAACCATTGACAACACTCAGCAGAGGCCCTGCGCACGTGCGCACGTGCACCTGGTCATGCACATGCTGCTCAATAAATCATTATTTAACAAGAGAGAGTCCGTTTTCTTCAGTTATTCGCTGAAGATAAGTAAGTGTGCTTATATTTTTTGTTGGTCCTAAAGCCCAATCTTGCAAAGTACAACCTCGCAGGTCAACCGCTCTATACCTTAATATATATTATTACTAGCTGACCCGCGCAACTTCGTCAGCGCCACTTACGAGAGAGAAAGAGAGCGAGGCGTAAGAATCTATAATACAATTCTAGAGGATCTGAAACGTTTTTCTCTATTACACACACAACTACATTCATAGTAAGAATACATTTCCGTGGGAATACCATCTAAAGTACCTAAAGAACACATTCAACAAATTTCATGTTTCTATGTTTAATAGTTTAGGCTGTGTGTGGGTTACCCGCGTAGTTCCCGTTTCCATAGAAACGTAAAATTGTATAATAGTACCTTATATAAGAGCTAAGACAGGAAAACCTGACATTCCCACGGGAAAAGGAACTACGCAGGTGAAACCAAAACGACCTAACTATTAGACATAGATGCCTGAAATTTGGTAAGGTAAAAAAGAACCAAGAAACGAATTTTCGATATTTCCACGGCAATGTAATCCTAATAATATTATAAATGTGAAATTTTGTTAAGATTATTATATATTTGAATGTATGTTATTTAATTACATTTCGATGGGAATCGGAAAATAGATAGAACATTTCCTGTTAATACATAGGGAAATTTTTACACCGTAAAACATATTACTCCCCCGGGAAACAAAATTCACGCGAGCGGAGCTCATCAGCTAGATAATAACAAATTTACTTGATAATATAATTAAAATGAGAATTACACTGAGATATTAAAATGAAAATTGTAAACGCCTCTTGAACTGAATCTTACAGGTGGACAGTCTTCTTTTCTTAAAGTAACATGATATGGTTGGATTTAGTGGCACTAGCCCTAATTTTCCATAAAAAGAATCCAAAAATGAACTCTGTCCAAATGCTCCTGTAGATTTCTGGATGCTACGGCTGGGTCTTTAGTTCTTTTGGTCGATAGTATTGCAGTGTCATCTGCAAAAGTGCCAATAATCACATTTTTTGATTTTGTTACGTCGGCAGTGAATAGTAAGTAAAGTGAAGGTCCCAATATGGATCCCTGTGGGACATCTGCTCGTATGTTATGAGAATCAGAGGTTGCATCAGCGCTTTTCACATAGAAGATGCGATCATTCAAGTAGGACTTCAAGAAAAGGTACATATTGTATGGCAAGAGCTTCTTTATTTGGAGAGCAGGCCTTGTCAAAAGCCTGTTGGACATGCAAGAATGCTCCAGTGCATTACTGTTTGTCTTCTAGGGCATCTCTCACATAGTCGCATACCCTGTGCACTTGTTCTATAGTTGAATGGTGTTTCCGAAATCCGAATTGTTTTTCTGGTATAGCTTCATTTTCAGTGAGCATTTCAATTAAGCCAGTGGACACAATTGTTTCTAGTACCTTCGGTGAGATTGGTAATAGGCTTATAGGTCGATAAGATGATGTCAGGTGAGGTGGTTTTCCAGGTTTGAGGACCATTGTCACTTGCGATACCTTCCAGCAGCACGGATAATACGCAGTTCTTAGTATGGCGTTAAAGAGTGATGTGATATAGACTATGCCCTTCCTTGGTAATTTTTGTAGCACTTCTGCAGTTATAAGATAAAAATCTTGGAGCTTTTTTCAGTTTCAGTTCCATCACTGTGCGCCTGACATCAGATGGTGTGCAGTGTCGAAGGTCCGTATTCCAGAACGTTTCTCAATACTCAATCAAGGCTAGAGACTAGTTTTTGCCATATAAAATCTACTCTCAAGTGTTTCTTGAGTACTGATAAACGTTCTGGAATACGGCCCTAAGAGTAAGACTGAGCTGAAGGTCACTTTCTAGAAATGATGAAACTACTTCATCCATATTACTCATGTCATGATCCTGGTTTGAGGTGAAAACATCAGCCAAAAACTCTTTCTTTGTTTTTCCTTGCCCATGTGCCATCAGTCATTTTAAGGGGATATTGAGCGACACGAGGCTTGTCTCTAGATTTTACAGTCTTCCACAGAGAGTTTTCATTTTTGGACGATGTAGTTAGTGTTAAAGACTGCAGGTGTGACTCCAGGATATCATTCTCCAGATATTTCAAGAGTTTCTTCAGTTAAGCTGCTGCCCTATTGAAATCCCCTTTGTCCAGAGGATGCCGACTGGCATGCCATATTCTCCTAACCGTCGTTTTACTAGAACCTTGTCTTTTATGAATTTTGGTAATTTGACTTCTTGTGATGAATTAGATTTTGGTACTAGTGATGGGGTGCTGAGCCAAGCTGCACTTATAATTTTAGTGATTTGCTCCACAGCAGTGTCGATGTCCTCTTGTGATTTCAGGCAGGTCTTTAGGTCTAGCTTTTCATTTAGATATTTTTGAAATGACTCCCAAATCAGTGTTTTTGTTATATAAGTAGGGTAGCGTGGATTTATATATTATATTTGATCATGGATACAATAATAAGGATGTGGTCAGATGATGAGTCGAAGCATTCTTCTATATCTAGGAAATGGGACTGCATTTCTTTGTATATGAAGAAGTCTAATAGGTCTGGTATTTTTGTAGGATTAATAGGCCAGTGAGAGTTGATAGAAAATTTAGGTTGTGCTTATCTATATTTCTACGTAGATTTCGCCCTCTTGTTGCTGTCAGACGTGATCCCCACAGGGTACACCTCAAACCAAAAGAACCTGCTGCCTAATGTTCCAAAATATTGATCAAAATCATTTTCGGTAGTCACAGATTTTCTCTTCTGTTTTGGTGGACAATAGATTGACGACAGACGACAGACAGAGCTCTGTTTGTCATATATTTCTATCGATGTCGCTTGTATTTGAGAGTCTCGATATTCTGGTAGTAATTGGTGTTTGAAATTTTGTTTTATAATAATGGCCGTGCCGGCGTGTGCCTTATTGCTAGGATGGTAGGTAGCATAAATGTCGTAGCCTTGCATGCGTATTGACACATTTTCTATGAGGTGTGCTTCAGAAATTAAAAATATATCAATACTTTGCACTTTTAAAAAACCTCCACTTCGTGTTTCTTGCCAAGCAGACCATTTATGTTTCAAGTTGCAATTCGGAAAGCCATTTTTTTGAATATTTTATTAACAATTGTTGTCAAGAGACCCATAAGAGTACCCATTTGGTTAATCAGAAGATCCATCTTTTTCGAGCTAGTGGCGCCCCGCATACGTAGTGTTCTGTAAACGATCACTGCTTTAAGCAACTTTCACTATGGATGGTCCTCGGATTGGTGACCACTTTGTGGCATTTATATTTGCGAGCGTTTCCGTACTTCGGAGGGCACGTTAAGCCGTTTGTCCCGGTTGCCAGTAACATGGCAGTCGTTAAGCCAGTTGAATGCCTTATGGGCGGCTTGAAAAATTTCAACAGCAGGTCGCCACAACCTGCACCTGTCCATTTCAACACGGCAATGGGCTCACCACCGGTTACGTGGGACAAAAAGCAAAGCATACGGTGAAACGTGGGCGTATTGTACGCCTCTGCCTACCCTTTCGGGGATAAAGGCGTGAAAGTATGTTATGAAAGTATGCAGCTTTTTCGCTTGTTGGCATAGAATAGTTTCTATGTTGGTCTCTGCCGTTACTTGTGCATAGGTTAGGTCAGGGTTAATTTTAGTTGCTTTTCCAGAAATTTCTGGAGGTATATCCAAGTTTTGGTAAGATTATTTTCTTTTGTATGTGTACTAGGTGTGTCTCTATTAAGTGGAACTCTTTGTTGGAATTTCCTTTAGTGACTTTCCTGATAGACCTTACATCCTTTATAGTTTGCAGGATCTTCACCAAAGCACAAAGCACATGTTGGAAGTTGAGTTTTGTCTGTCTTTTGACATTCCGCCGTATTGAGATTTTCTGCACATTTAACACAATAATTCTTGGTATGCCCATATTGTTGACAGCGTTTGCACTGAGGTATTGTTCTTATGCGTTTTAGGTATTCAATTTGTACCGCTGTGTGATAAATATATTTCAAATTTTTCACAGCATCATTGTTTGGACCAGATTCGAGATTTACAAATCAAGTTGACAGAGGTGTTTTGGTAAGTCCGTGTCTGGCATTCATTATCTCTGCCTTTACAGTATTTCCAGTGTTTTGTATAGTGTCCTGTATAGCATCAGTGGGTGTTGATGGGTGCAGGTTCTTAATTACAATGCGATATGGCCTCTCATTCTTGGGTGTGAATGTATGTCCAATAAGGTTTTGTTCACGAACTAAAGTCATAACACTTTAAAAGGTATCTATGTTCTCTGCTGTAACACGTAGTTGATTTTTGGCAAAAATGTTGAATGAATATTGTGATTACTCTATATTTTTATCTATTATTTGTTATATTTTGTACTCCATATAATACTATGGGCGGCGGCTTGATTGCTTTTATCTGAGTAGTATCTGATTTTTCTATTTCAGCTACCTGAAGCTGTGAGTAGCGGTTGTATATAGGTACATTTTCAGGCGAAAATGCTACGCTCAATCGTCGTTTTTTATGGGTTTGACTTCGCCTCAGTATTGGTACAGTTTGCCAATCGTTGCACTCATCATTTGTTTGGTTGTCGGGATCAAGGTTTATTATAGATGTTGTTGGTGTACTAAATATAATCCTAGCATTTGATATTGCACCAGTAGCATTTTTGTCACCGGAAACCTGGTCAGCCACTTCCGGAGGGTTTTGTTTTAGGGAATTAATTTTGTTTTTGTGGTGATCATATAAGATTAGGTCATGTTGACACTTTAAAAGTTTTAGCAACAATCACTATAAATTGAGGGTAGGTATTTTTTTTCCTAAGATTTGACACTTTCAATGTTTATTGCACTATTTTTGCTATATTTTAATGTTTTTTGGTCCAGATAACAATATGACTGATTTCACAATTTATGATAGGCACTTTGGTAATGTTTTTAGATCATTTCCTTTCCATTTCTACACAAAATTAGTAAACATTTCGATAGCAGTTTAGACTCTGATGACCGATTCGACAGATCATAGAAGATCATAAAATTATTATAATGACTATTAAAAAACACGGTTTGGTAATAGAAGAGTGAAAATTTAGGGTTGTATGTATTTTTAATGCCACATAATGGAAAAATAAAAAATAAAAATTTATCCAATTCAAAAATTTTTGGTCGGACACCCCTTATCACTTAGGGGTTTGATAGATAAATAGTAGCCGATTCCCAGACTTACTAAATATGTATAAAAAAAATCACAAGAATCGGTCGAGCCGTATCGGGGAGATGGTTTTATATAATATTAGATGTAACAATTTTTGCACAGGGCGATCTCACCACTGAAAGTACGAAACTCCGAAGACTCCAAACATTGACGGATTTAAGTATTTGTTGGGATTCCAAACTTTTTTCACTGCGCCTACAAGGCAGTTATTATCTGACTATCTGATATCTGATCCATACATGTTTGTCACCTTGATGGTATAAAATATGTAAAATGAATATCGCTAGCATGTATATTTCCTCAGGTGAGATGAGCATAAGCGGGTCGTCGCCGCGACTGCAGGCGGCGTGGTGCGCCATGGAGAGTCTGATCAAGGACCAGATGTCCGTGGTGCTCCGCCACTCCTCGCTGGCCAAGGATGCGCTCAACGATGAAGGTAACACAATGTACATTAGCGGGTCGTCGCCGCGACTGCAGGCGGCGTGGTGCGCCATGGAGAGTCTGATCTGAAAGGCGACACAGATTTTGACTCCCGGTAAAAACTACATCCATATGTGAATGAAAACGACACGTTATTGAATTATTTGAAATCGGAGTTCCTGTGTATTAGCTTCCAACTCCTGACTATATTTGGAGCCCGTGGCTCACTTTTATTGCCGATTATAACAACTTTTTGAGTTGAAACTTCTTTATCGACGTTGAGAGAAACTTTACAGCTGTATAAAAATCGTCACGTTTTTTGGTTACGCGCCATGTTGTTTTGAAGTAAAACTTCTTTATCATAAGTGAAACTTCTTTGTCGACATATGAGATAAATTTTATAGCTGTATAAAAAATGTCGTAAAGAAGTTTCACTTTTTACCAGTGTACTCTGGCACACACACATATTTTTCTATCTGCGGCACTGTTAGGAGCTACTGCCGTTTGGACTCATATTTAATTAAATTTTCAAAATTTTGACGTCGTTTATAACTGATAGTCCCGAAATGTTCGCCACGGCACTTTGCCACCACACCACGACACCATAAACAACTATTTTTGTAGATTTTCTTTAGTCCATCATAATTGTATAATGAAACCCATTGTAGTGACTTGATCGATTGATGGGCCTTCACCAGATGCTGTGGTGATAGACTTTTCACTTGAAGAGTTCATCTGCCGCGGGTACTTCACTAAGAACATTAAAACAATCATCCTCTCGCTGCAGTCCGCCAGAGCTACAGCTTTTCATGAACCCTGTGAGTATTTATTTTCAATCAGATTGTTTTCTGTAAGCAGTGAAATGAAATGAAATATCTTTATTCATGTAGGTCACAAAGTAACACTTATGAACGTCAAGATTATTGCTTCTACATTTACATTTACTGCCAGATTCGCACAGCAATAGGTAGAGCCTGAGGAAGAACCTGGCAATAAAACTCATGGCCACTCTTTTCTAACCGCCAGTAATTACTACTAGTCAGCGTTATAATATTTTTTATTATCAACCCTGAGAGTATTAATTTTCAATCAGATTGTTTTCTGTAAGCAACCGTTATAACATTGTTTATTCTTTTCAATGTGATATATGTTATTTTTTATTACAGCGCCTGGTAAAGTGAAACAAGCTTGGCTGTTCTCGGCACCGGATGCCCCTACGACTACGTAAGTTTATTGGACGCTAGTTTACTACTTTTCCTACTATTACACTATATGGATGTTCAAATGAGGCTACGTCTTTTTGTGACAATGTTATCTTCCAATAAACTTTTCACTGTAAACTATTCAGCGGTATAGTCGTGGAAAGTTATTACAGATAGTGATAGTTACTGTTCTTAATATATAATAATAATCATCATCCGAGCGTCTGTCCCAGTAGCGTCTCGCGACGCCCGGGGTCCGCTTTCCTACATTTTTTAATATATTATAATTATATAGAGGTGTAGTTATAACTTAAAATGGTTAGCTTGCAAAGAAAATATTGTCTATGATTTATTGACAGACTCCCATTTAAAAAGTATAAACGAAACATTTGTAGTAAGTTACAGCTAGTATGCCTGGTCATCAGCTAGTTACTTATATTTATGTATGTATTGCAGCCCTTACCTCCGCATGGCCCTCCAGTGGTGCGACGTGACCGCGCCCAACTTTTTCGACTACCTGGGCTTCTGGGCTGAGCCGACTGCATTGTCTATCGACCCACTGCTCATCGCTTGGTTGGCGTACAAGCCCGTCATGAAGCCTATCCGTAAGTTCTTCATATTTTACGACTGTATCGTTGTAGGATGTCAAAGCTAGAAACTAATAATACATAATTCCGATTGTTCACGAGTTTCAGAAATCCGATATTATACGATTTTTATAAGTCCCATTGATTCAACATTTCGATAACAAGATTTGCTATTCTAATAGTTGAGTCATTATAATAGGCCACATTTGACACTTCGTCAAAAATCACCAACGTAACTTTGTAACGGGAATAAAATATTCTTTCTTTTTTTGACGTCAGAACAACACAATTTTCAGTTACAATACAATTTTTTTATTTGGCAAAGTAAGCAATTTAAGCATTTACTTTCACTATCGTTGAGTCATTATAATAGGCCAAATATTGTACTTCCACTTTGTAGCTACCGTTGCCGCAATGTGTTGGCTCATATATTTTTTGAGTAATGTCTCAATAAAGACATTAAGTAACCAAAATATCCGTTTCATTCTATACATTGTGTATTAAGAGAAGGAGTTTTAGGCCGAAACGGGTGTTCTGGAGAATGAGGCTGGTAACCTAGCGACCAGCAAGTCGGACGTGCGGAAAAAACTATGTTTCACTCCGCGCTCCTAAATGTTCTCTTAATTAAATTGTTTTATTTTTTGCAGATTTGAGTGCAACTTCATTACAAAACATACCGAAGGGATCTGTACAATACTTTACAAAAAGAAGATTATCGGTAAGGCTTTCTATAGTTTTATTTTTAATAATTATTTAATGGCCTGGTTTCTAAGACCTTTTAGCCAAATCTTATTTTTTATATCATATTTCTTCAATCTTATCTTCTAATTAGTCCTGTCCTGTCGATGTCATGTCCTTATTGTCCTTCCTGGTCCTTGCCTCAGTATAATGGTGATTCTTATACTAAGGTTGTGAGTGGACGTTTCGCGGCAAGAGAGAAAATAGCATTTCACTGCATATATATCATTGTCTTTCACTATAACACGTTACCACAACTTGTATGTCCAAGAAACCACCACTCCCGCACATAAAACAAGATAAATGCACTAGTTTTAGAAAATAATATAAAGCAAGCGTCCGCACTTGTCACTCTTCCCGCCAAATGTCTCGGCTTTCTATAGTATATTTAGATCACGAATGCTTAGTAATGTAATGTACTGTTTTAATTCCAAATTAATAGGATACGTAGACCGTACATCTGTTGCATGAATAAAAAATATTACTGTCCGCAAATGTGGCGCGTAGCTGTGTTCAGACATACTTTTAGATTCTTATTTTAACTTAAAACTGTTAGTCAAGTGTTCGTGTTAGCACAATATTGCAACATACT
The DNA here is from genome assembly GCA_948477245.1 of Thumatha senex. NCBI lineage: Eukaryota > Metazoa > Arthropoda > Insecta > Lepidoptera > Erebidae > Thumatha > Thumatha senex. The sequence goes on from OX419725.1 coordinate 1,087,921, forward strand.
GTATGCCTGTAGGTCGATGCTATGGTTTTGGATGTTGAAATTAATGTGATAAATAAAATTTATAGTGAATATCTTCAGGGACATGTATGAACATGTTAAAAGTTAGACAGGAGGCCAAAAGTACAGTGTTGCCACAATAAAGTTATGCTTTTAAAGATAAATAAGCTTTTGCTATTAGCCTATCGAGACGTATCTATAATATATTTATTTATATACCACTGAGGTGGCAGACAAGCATACAAAACAAGCATTTCTGATGGAAACTATCTATTTATTTTTATTTGTCCTAATGTTGTAAAGGTAGGTGTATTTCGCCGTCGGTAAGGAATCAATGTATTAACTATGCTATCATCATCCTAAAGTCTGTCCCAGTTCCGTTTCGCGACGTCCGGTGTCCGTTTTTTACTATTTTTTCTTTACTTCGTACGGACTTCAGCATCCCCTGTAGTGAGACTATTGGCACGCATGTCATTTCTTATGACGTCAAGCGAGCAGTTCTTGGGGTTTTCCCTCTTCCCGGGTTCCGGTGGGGCTGACATGGCCAGACATTTGTTACCCATGTAGAGCGGCTATGAAGTAGTCGGCTAAAGGTATTAACGTTATACGGTCCCGGGTGTCATCTATGACATAAATACCATTCATATATTTGGTGGTAGTGATCCCTACTGTATTCGAGGTCATGATTGTATTTTATTGTGTCAAGATTTTTTATCAATTAAAGCCGCAGCTTCGCTTGCGTGGTGAAGTTTTCCTATTCGATATTTCGTACGGAACTCTATACTTTTAGAAAATCAAAGTAGCCTATGTTACAAACGAAGGATATATGTTTCTAATTTTTAGCGTAGTAGTTTTTGAGCCTATTCAATATATTTACACATATATATATTACAAACAAACTTACAAATCTTTCCTCTTTATGATATTAGATTGACATGAAAGCATACATATTGCTTTAAAACTGTATGGATGTTTGTAAGGCTCGTGTGTACTGTGTCAGTGGTCGCGGGGTGGTGGTGGCGGCGGTGCGAGCGCGGAGCTGGTGCACTCGCGGCCGCGCACCAGCATCGGCTCCAGCAGCGAGCCCAGCGAGCGGAAACTCTCCGCCAAACCCGCCGTACGTACACCTACACACACTACTATCTATTATTCAATGGAGAACACAAAAGGGTCAAAATATTACTATCAAATATAGCTAAAATTGGAGCGTAGTTCATGTACATTACATTAGTTTTTATTTCATTTCAATACATGCAGTGTTTCCGAAGTTATAAGGACGTGAAGTTATCCTTTTTTGAATTTCTGAGATTAGGCGCGCATTTGACGTCACAACGTAGCACAGACTGCGACAAGGCGCGGCGTGGCGTTCGGGTGCGAACGAAAGTGTGACTGTTGGGCAGTGTTGTGACGTATGCGGTCACCCGCGTTATACGCACTTTGATCGTAAATATTACAGCCATTTTTTGAAATAAAATTAAAATAAAAACACCGTTTTCCTCGTATTTTTCTCTACGATTCCGCCAAATACAGACATGCGATGTAGATTAATTGTGTCAAACAAGAGGAAATATAGTTAAAAGAAGGACAATTTTGGTTTTGGTCTAAGCCAATTGCACTAGTTGTGAAAGTGATATCTCCTGATTAAACACACTGAAATATTAGAGATACATTCTACTACTATCTATACATTGATTTAATTGAAGTGTATGTTTGTTATTTTAATTTGATAGCTTTCATTTAATGCATATGAAAGTATATAAAGATAAAACTTATAGCCTTTAATATAGACTTTAATTGGTCGTGCTAATGAGTGTCTAGCACATAAGAACTTTTAGCCTCTTTGTTACCACCTCACTAAAAAGGCAACGGGTTCAAAATTTATTCCAAATTTAACATCTAAAATAGACACATTTTATTAAATTAATTTGGCCCTTGAGACTCACCCCAGTTCCGTGCTTCCGAAGGCACGTTAAGCCGTTGGTCCCGGTTGTCAATAAAATGGCAGTCGTTGAGCCAAGTTGAAGGCCTAATGGGCGGCTTAAAAAATTTCAACATCAGGTGCCACAGCCTGCGCCTGTCCATTTCAACACGGCAATGGGCTCACCACCTGTTACGTGGGACAAAGATGCGTACGGTGAAGTGTGGGCGTTTAATATGCCTCTGCCTACCCCTTCGAGGATAAAGGCGTGACAATATGTATGTATGTATGTATAATAATTTGGAATTTTAATCATAATTAACTGATATATTGGTATAATCACGAAAAAGTCGGTAAAAAATAAATAAATGTTATTTTTCAGAAATTTGCCACTTACACGAAAAACTAATAAAAAACACTAATATTGCTTTTTTTACATATTTAAATTCCTGGAATTATAACGATTAAAACGATATATGACACTAATAACTTATAATTATTCTAACTAAAACTTTATTTAAAATACTCGTAAACAAAAGAATAAATCACAAAAACTAAAATCATGGCGGGAAAATGGCCGCCAGCAATGTTTATATCGCGTTTCCTTTGAATTTTGATATTGTAACATGTAGATATTTAACCTCTAATACACGGGCTTTTTATCCACGATTCTAATGGTATAAAATTCATTCATTCATTCAAACCGAAGATAACATTGTTTAAAAAGATTTTGAAAGGAGGTCAGTACAAAAAAAGAAAAAAACTAAAAAAAGTCAGCTGCTTTAGCAGCTTGTACATTTGGTATGGATATATGGTTCTTTAAGTGTAAATCAATTTTAATTTCACTGGAGAACAGACAAACCACCTGATGGAAAGGCTGACTGTGTTTTTTTGCTATATACTCTTTAACACGACTGAATCAATTTTACGGGACTTTCCCTGGCAGACGCTGATGATATACGGAGTGACTGAGACTACTTCGAATATTCATATTCTCATGGGAATAGGAAATACATAAATGCAAACACAGGTCTTCCTTTAGTGAGTTTATAGAAACACTACACATAGGCAGAAATGAATCTAACGCGAAAGACAGAATACAAATAAGCTTTTTATATAATAGCTTGTTCCAACGGATTTGATCACTGACTTGGAGTGGAATACGCTAATTTCGATTTTTGTGATTTCGATTCCTTCACCAATGAACTTCTTTGACTGCCTCTGTGGCGTAGTGGTAGTGTACCTGACTACCGCGCTGAAGTTCTGGGTTCTATTCCCGATCGGAATAAATATTTGTGTGATCTGCAAGTGTTTGGGTGTTTATTTAAATCAATAATTTTAAACTCTTAAAATAATTTTTTTTATACCACTGAGGTGGCAGACAAGCATACGACCCGCCCGATGGAAAGCGGTCACCGTAGCCTATGGACGTTTGCAACACCAGAGGTGCGGCACTCGCGCCGATAACAAGAAAGTTGTTGTCGATTTCAAAATATTAAGATGGAATTATGAACGCTGCAAGGATTGTGTTCCTTTAATATAACCGTTTCGTGTCCTTATTCTTTCTTACCCGAAGTGTGTTACATCGGTGCAGACGGCGACGGAGTCGGGCGGCGCGTGGTGGCGCGGCCCGGCGCTGGCGGCGCTGCACCGGCGGCTGCGCGGCATGCTGGTGCACGTGGAGATGGGGCTGCTGCAGGCCTACGTCACCATGAGCAGCGCCTCCGCGCTCGACTGCGCCACGCTGCGCGACGCCATGGAGCGGCACGCGCTCGCCGCGCACCGCGTGCTCGCCATCAGGTACCACCTCACACCTAGCTACGATCACAGCTTTTCTGTAAACCGGTAGTTTTCGACATTCGGAACCTGATTTCACTTGACAATCAATTTCTTTCAGTGTTATAAATCTGAAATGGGCATCCGAGGTCCGCTTTCCTGTGTAGTAGCGTCATAATATTTAGCATTTAGCACGTCCTCGATCAATGGACTATCAAACATAAAAAGAAAATATTAATTGTAATAAGTAATCGTTGAAATGAACGCGTTGAACCAATCAATCAAACTAATTAATACTTGTTGTATGGTAATGTATGGATGTGGATGGAACTCGATTTAATTGTATGAAATGTTTACAGCTTAGGACGTCTAGCGATGCATTCGAACGCCGCAAACAAGCATTTATGGCAAGATCTACGTCACGATGGACCGACATTTATTAACCAAAGTAAGTATACAAACACAATTTATGTATCGTATTTTCACTAATTATCAGCATTCGAACGTTATATTCCCAAGTCATCGCTTGGAGGTTCACGGTCGGCTTTTCAGTTGTTACTTTTCTAGTTCTTTTGATTCTTAGCATTCTTCACCAGCCTGTGGATGCTTTTTAAGTTCATCAAAGTGACGCCCGTCCGATGGATAGTCTTGGCGATGTCACAGTTAAAGTGACTTTGAAAGTAACTACATTTCCCAATATAGTAGGCACATAGTAGAAGTACAGCCGAAAGATCATACAGTCGGTCCACCAAGTTGTCTAGACAGAGCAAGAGTACGGAAAGGCAAGGGACGAGCTGCGAACAAAATTTTGTTGGTAGCTCGGGACAGTGTTTCAGGGCTGACATATTCAAGACCGCTTGCTATATTTATTTTATTTTAGTATCGACTTTTTTAATTAAATATTTATAATAAAAATGGCGCATACGAATTGTGAAAAATAAGAATCTTAACGGAAGAAAGGTAAGGTAGGTGTATCCATGGCGTATGGATAGCTGTTGTTATTAGAAAGCGTTTACTAATTGGCTGCTGTGTTATAGTTATAAATATATCTTGTTGGGTATCGTATAAGGGGTTTTTTGGTATGCTGAGTACAAAATTTGTGTTAATTTTGCTATCCAGTATAACTGCCGCGTCGTGTTACTCAGCATACCAAGAAACCCCTCATACAATACCCAAAATTAAATTTTATAACTACAGCGTGGCCATTTTGGATTGCACAATTAACATGAAATTAGTACTCAGCGTACCAAAAAGCCCCTTATACAACAACCAACATGAAATTTTATAATAACGATTCGGCGGCCATATTGGATAAGAAACCCCATGAATTATGTCCCCCACGTGATATTTTTTATTTACTACTCGGCTGCCATTTTGTATACGTTTCTCAAAAAAATAGACGACATGAAATGAACCTCGCATTCTTCTGTGTGCGGCAATTAATGAAATCGCAGTTACTTATTTTTTGTAAACCGATATTTATATTATTGCTTTATTATATATACATATTCTTAGTATATATAAATTACGTGTTACGTTGTTTGTTCGCGATGGAATCCTAAACTACTTAACCGATTTGAATCAAATTTGCACACCGTGTACAGTTTGATCCAACTTAAAAAATAGGCTATATATCATCACGCTACTACCTTGGACAGCGGAGCCGTAGTCATAAATGTCGACAAATCGGGCAAATTTATATGCATTATTGTAAAATTTATAAGCGATGGGATTAAATAGGTGCGCCGGGAGTTCGAACTGTGCAATGGGCGAAGCCGTGGGGGTCATCTAGTACTATATTGTAGATGGATAGTCGATTGCAAGTCAATAATAAATTATATTAGCCTTGTATACTTATGACAACCTTACAAGCATCACTGTGTTGACTTCAAAGGCGTAACGCTACCGGTAGGTTATATATTAGGATAGTGTGGTAGAAGCGTGGTGGTCGATGCGGTGTATGGTGCGTGTCGCAGAGCCCGAGGCGGAGTCGTTCCCGTGGAAGGTGCGCGTGGCGGACGTGTCGTGCTACACGCTGCAGGCGGGCGCGGACCGCGACCGCTCGGGCTCGGCGCTGCGCTCCACGCTCAAGGCGCAGCCCGCCCTGGCGCTCCCGCGCACCGTGCTCGAGCTCGTCACCACCACGCTCACCGTCTCCGTGCTCACCAGGACGCTGCAGATCAAGAACATCGAGCTCGTGCCCGACGCCAGGAAGGTCGACTCCTCCACGCACACCGACAGCACTAGGGTACGCCATCTCCGCACTACGCAAACTAGGCTGCAGTATGGAAATGTATATGAACAAACATATCTAAAACTACCCGGTTCCCGGTCCGCACACAGCTTGCTTTCAGTCGGCTCTAACGGTTACCCCGAGGGAGTGATGCAAGTAAAAACAGGGTGGGTAAACAACAGTTCAAGCCTACCATAAGAGGAAGTCTACAACGTACAACAGGATCTTCAAAGTGTACAGATATCTCACTATATTTTTGAAGGAATCGAAAAGATCGCAAAGCCTAGCGATGTGTCTTTTCTGTCACGGGGTAGTCTTTTTACTTTAGATAAATATCCATCACGCCTTATCCCCGAAGGGATGGCAGAGGCATATTATATGCCCACTTTTCACTGTGTGGATTCCTGTCCCACATAATAGGTGGTGAACCCATTGTCGTGTTGCAATAGACAGACGCAGGTTGTGGCTACCTGCTGTTGAACTTTTTCAAGCCGCCCATAAGGCCTTCAACCAGGCTTAACGACTGCCATTTTAATGGCAACCGGGACCAACGGCTTAACGTGCCTTCCGAAGCACGGAAACGCTCGCAAATGTACGAATGAAAATGAAATGTTAAATGCCACAAAGTGGTCACCCATCCGAGGACCAGCAATAGTGAAAGTTGCGTAACTCAGTGATTGTTTACAGAACACTGAGACCGCGGGGCCACGAGCACTTTAGATAGATAATTATATAATTTGTATTTATTATAAACTTCTTTCCAACGAATTACTGAGAACAAGATAATGTTTGCATACTTCCATTATTACTTTATAATAACTATACATTATAAAAAAAATGTGTATATTATGTAGTAAAAAGTGTTAATAGATTGACATAATTTTTGTAAGGGGTGGTTTAAATTTTGAACAGTGCCACGGGCCAATCTACTTACTGTTTTATCCCTAAAAATATTTTATTCCCATGGACAAGTTGAGCCCCGGAACATCCTGTAATAGTTTATATTCCAAATGAGAATTGTATTTAGGCGCTCAAATTTGTGTCTTATTATTATTTTAATTTCTTGTTATGGACGCCGGTAACGCCTGACGAACGATCCGACCGCATGGTATGCCGCCTACTTCGTTCATATCCCCAGACCTTCTCCTCTGGGTGTTGTGTATTATATGTATATGGACTTATAACACTAGCCATATTTCTTAAATCACTCATAACTGTATACTAAAACTGTACTTTAAATGTTTGTTAACAGAAGACGAAATATTTCACGGGAGGCTTGGAGTTCAAACCCACTACTTTGACGGAGTTTTTTCGCGGCCCACAAAGGTAAATCCAAGTGGAAAATTTTTCCCATAAGCTTTTTGCGAAACTCAAACTTGATGCTCATAATATTATTTTCAATTTGTGCAGACGCAGTTTCAGAAAGGAGGGAAGGAAGTTTGGAGAGGTAACAACTTTTTATGTGTTTTTTTATTTACAAACGTGTCTGTGTGCAGAGGGAATCTCAAACGGTCACGGTCACTTTCATTTCTTTATAAACCCCATGATCGGTCTTCAATCTACCGTGATATTTAATAAACGATTATGCGAAAAGTGTAAATGTTGAATCTTACCTGCAATCATGCACGTAAATATTTATTTATATAATTATAATAGTAGCGGGTGTCCGCGACTTCATTGGTCAAGAATCTGTTCGAGAAAGTTCCATTAAGTGAGTTACAACATTCGTTTAGTTTTTGCTCTGTAAGATCAACTATCCAGAGATACAGGGAGCGTAGCGTTCTTGTATCGACTCCCACGGCAAACCTAATAACGAGTATCAAATCGTTTATAATAATTTTGATCATAGGATTCTAAACCGGAGCCTGTGGACCCTCAAAAGGAGGGTCGCGAGAAGATCACGGTCAGGGAGGGGCCGGTGGTGTCGCTCGGGGTGCATCTCCACGCTGACACTCCGCCCGTCATCGTCAAGCTCGAGAAAGAACAGGTGAGTTTATTAGTTATGACGGGGCGTGCGTATGGGTGCGCGTTCCGCTTACTCGCTTTTCTATGACTGTTTGCTATATGTCTAAGGAAGAGAGAGCATCCATTGTAAGCTCCACCGAGGCCCTCGGGTCTAAGCGACCTCGCCTGCTAGCGCTGCACGGGCTGACTAACGGATCAGGCAACGACGGTGGCGCCCTTAGGTGGTTGGGAAAAGTATGCATGGATCGCGAACACTAGCGATCTGTACTCTCTGTCTACTCCGTCAGAGAAACGGTGTGAAGATAGATAGAGCTGCCTACTTCTAAGCTTTATTTTTATCATAACCATATACACAAAATTGGTCCAGTCGTTCTCGAGTTTTACGCTTAGCAAACATTTTTGGCGACTCTTTATATTTGAATAGATTACTAGAAGACGCTCGCGACTCCGCCCGTGTGTTGATTTATCAATACTCGTTTCTCACAGGAAGCTGTTCCCAGATTAACAAGTAGCCTATGTGTTATTTTAGGGTGTCAACCATCTCGTCATCTAATATTTGTTGAACGTGCTGTGCTGTGTGTTTGAACGTTCATGATGCATTGCGGGCCTGCGCCAGAACCTCGTTAAGTATTCGTATACGGGCAGATGTATATAAAATGATTTATATCTGTTTGAGCTATATAGCTTCACAATTCATATCAATCATGTTCAATCAACATGCGTGGGTCTTAAATATCCGCAGCGTTATATCGATACACCACTATTTATGTACTGGCTATATCTTTTTAGGTTATCGTCATGTCACATTGTAATAGGTTAACAAATATTTAATTAGAATAGCCAACTCGTGCCCGATATGAGCAACACTTACTTTATTACATAACTAGCTTTTACCCGCGGCTAGACTCGCGTTGTGTTTAGTATGTACCTAACTTAATGTTCAAAACTTGTCGGCCCCGATTGCTCAAACTAATAAAATTCATGAGTACGTTTATAGGTACTTAGTATCCTGTGGCAATCAATCACGCTGCGCCAGCTAGATAAGTTGATACAGGGTTTTGTTTAGACTTTTCTTTTTCTTAGCCATGATACTCACACATCCAGATAAAACCATCCTGGGCCCTAAAATAGCTCTTATGCACCCTAATGCTTTTTTTGGCCTAAGTTTATACGTTGCCGATCACTCTCGTGGATATTTTGAGAGTAGAGCCTCGTTGTTTGTTAACTGGTTTCAACTCCTCTCAAATATGATTGATGGTCGTTTTCAGATTTGGGTCACAATTTACAAATAAATATCTGATTCTGAGTCTTACTGCTCGCTAAGTCACTGATCAAGACATCTCTCAAAATGGATTATACCATATAGGACTTAGAGAATAATATGAGATGCAAATCGATCAATTTCCACGTTGACGATCAAATTTGTGACTCCTTGTAGGCTGGCTCGGAGTCAGCGAAAGCAGGACCGCTGATGCACCCTGGAGCGTTGGCTTTTTAAGTCCTTTTTGATGCTATGCCACACTCCTATCACTATAACCACACCGTACCCTTCCATCTGCCTATGCCTAGGAGTCGCCTGCGAGCCCTCGGAAGTATAGTCCCAGGGCTCCCGACAGACTTTATCTGCCACCGCGGCCTTGCCTTCGACAGGTCATGCTTCTCCACAAGGGCTTCTTCCCAATGAAAGTGTATCGAGGGGAATCAAATGTCCAAAATAAAAACGCATATAGGTATTATTAGATGTAAATAATTTAATTTTTATTGAAAAGGTATAAAATAAATATAATTGAAAACGTTTGTTAATGTTTGAAACTCATTAATATGGATTAGGGGTTAAACTACAGTAGATTTATAGCTCTTTTAATGAAAGGTTTAGTAATATCTGTAAAATATCATGCACAATAATTATTGAAATGATTTTATTATAAAAATTATTGAGATGAAAATGTGAACTATTGTAGTTATGTTATTATTAATATATTCTTATAACTAAAATAACTAATTACTAAAAACATAAAATTAAATGCCTTATATCACTACTGAACACATTAGAAACTTAAGTAATAGGATCACTACACTACACAAATACTAAAATAAAACATGAATTAAATGGAATTGCATCTCGCTAGGCCGACATTGTGACATAAAAATCATCGCACTGGCTCATAAGGTTAGCCTATTTAGCAGTTATAAACATATAACTAGATATAGAAAATATAAAAATATTTACGTCGGGACTAGTACTAGCCAACACACGAGCAGCCGAGAGACATCAATAATCATCTGTCGGTGCAAATAACGTGGCTTGTGTCAGTGCCGCTGCTCGACGAACTTATCAACGCGTGGAACGACTACGTGTTACTACATTAACACTTAATTACTACTATAATATACATACGCATAGCTGCTGACAGTGAAGAAAAGTGGTGTGTGATGGAAACTGGTATCGATATTGCGATTAGGTTGAAAGGGCAGATCTATAAAATCATTTCTTTTGGCTGATGCTTAAGCGACATACGCATGAGCCATATAGTACGAATATGAATTCGATGTAATCGAGAATAATTGCATTTCCCGACGGCCTTGACTTTCGTGTACTAGATTGTCACCTAACTGGTACAGTGACATTTTACATAGACCATGTGAATACGTGGCGATCGTGTGAAGCTAGCCATGCCCACCTCCGCCAGGTCCCAGTAGGAAAAGCATAACAGAGAACCGTGGCATGGCACGGTGGAGAATAACATGTTTCACTGCAAGGGACGACGAATACCGTTTATAATGACAAACTAACTCGCGGACGATAGTTATTCATACGTCTAATTAATAAAAAGAGACATAGTAGTTTTAAAAAAATCACTTACATCTATGACAGTGTTGGTTGAACATCTAATTTTGTTTAGCTTTCACAGACTGGATCTTTTTTTTACATAAGCGTACAATTCGATAGCACACGTATGTAATGAAAGCAAAATTGAGGGCCGTAATGAGCAGGAAAACCGCGAGTATTTCGAGCATGAGGTATTCGGTCCAGGAGGTGTGTGCGGCGGGCGCGCGCAGGTGCGCGCCGCCGTGGCGCAGCACGTGCTCCGTCCACCACACGGCGCGCGCCAGCGGCACCTGGGGCTGGTCGTTGATCACGGCGCGGACGTGCTTCAGGCTTTTCCTGTAACTGGTTATGATATGCACGCGTCAAATATATAAATAATAGCTGAGCAACTTTGGTAATGCCACCAAAAATGTGATAAATAAAGAACCGCTCGACCGATTTTGTGCAAACTTCACATAAACCATCTACTAAATAGTCCGAACAAAGCCTAAACATTTGGTTTGGATAGGTGAACCCGTTCTAAAGTTAGAAAATTACAACGAAAAGTGGCATTGATTTTTATGTTTATAGTTAATAACTTGATGAATCTCTAAGAAGCAAAAGAAGTATGCATGGGTCGCGAAGCCTGGCGATCTGTCCTCTCCGTCTACCCCGTCAGGGATACAGCGTGATAGATAATAACTTTTTCACATACAATACGCGAGAGCGCCGATAACATCCGTGTAGCAACTTACTGATCATTGTCTATGACTTCATTCACTGCGTTGACCAAATCGTCCGCTGTCATCGTGATTGCGTCCACCTTGATACCGATGCCGAGCTCGAGGTACTTGTTCACGTTGTACCACTGGTCAGCCATCATCGGAATACCGACGAGAGGTACCTCCGAGTCGATAGCTTCGTCCGTCGACTGCAAGCCTCCTTGCGTCACGAATGCTTTTATCTTAGGATGCACTGTGAACACACAAACAAACAACGTTATCGTACACGTGTTATACAACTCCATTATCGATATTATGTAATTTTGAATTGTTTCTTGTTATTACGTTGATGGCCGTTTGTTTATGCAGTAGGTATATGATGGGGACTGGCGTATGCAGTCGTACAATGCATATTTTATAGTAATATTATTTATAGAATTTGTATGTTTACGCCTTCATTAGTAAAGAATTACATTCGAATTATTACATTCTCAACATATTACAAAACGAACAATTATAGTCCTAATTCATACTGATTTAGATGAAATAAGAGTAATAAAATAATCGGGCTAATGATTTTGATGTCACCCAGTAGCGATATCTGTATGTGTTTGGATAAGAATATGCCTTACTTTGTACTTGAATAGATGAACTCTTTGCCAACAATTCCTTTCAAGTTACAATATAAACCCATTTATGCCTTTTTCAATGCCTGTTTATTTATTTGACCTACAATACATACGATAAAATGTGCCTCTGCCTACTTCTTGGCCTTTGGAGATAAAACCAGACTACGAAAACATTAAAAACAATTGATATTATATAACATGCAAACCTAACATTCCTTATAATAATGTAACTATGCTGAAAAAAGAAAAAGAATACACTGGACTAAATATTACGAAAGTTTATAAGTATGGATGTTTGTTACTCTTTCACACAAAATCTACTGAATGGATTTTGATGCAACTTCTCAATAATATAGCTTACACATCAGAATAACACATAGGCTATTTTTTATCCCGGGAATAAGTTTCTGTAGGAAACGGGAACGGGAAAACTTCACCATGTGTGCGGAGCCGCGTGCGTGAACTAGTTTAAAATAAATTGGTTTAAAAAACGTCGCAAGCTCCTTTACGGAGTTGAGACGTCAGACAACAATGCCGCAAATTAAACCCCAAATGATAGCTCGGATCCTTCTCGCAGCCAAATACAAATTTACTCCAAGCTCAAAATTATGGTACAGTTTGGAAGCGATCGGGAACACACTTAGATGGAGAACCAGCCTTCACTAAATATTTGACGATTCATTTGGAACCTCATCGAAATCCGTCCAGCCGTTAGGTCTATAGACGGAAACATACAAATACACCCTACGTATGTGCGCAAAACGTTACCTTCGCTGGCGCAGTCTGATAAAAGACACATTCTTTGATTATTTGGGCGTTATGAAATGACGTTTATAGGTTGAACAATCTTTTTTGAACATAATTGTTATTCTAATTTATGTAAAAAAAAAGATTTATTTGTTTTCATTTTATTTTTTACTATGTTTGATATTATTACTTATATTTTGAGAGTATAATAATTCGTAAACTAAAAGTGAATATATTATACGAACCTAATAAATCTCTTTGCGGAAACCATTTTTGTATTCTCACATTTTCCGGCAAATTTATTATTTGGTCACCGTCAAATTTCCATAAAATTTCATAAGGCAGTGCTTTAAACGCATTTAAAAATTGATCAAGGAAATCCTGTTCCATCATAGAAGGGCGCACATTACTCCCTAAACTGACATACACAACCCCACGCGAAGACTTGTCTAAATATGTCTGTAAATCCTGTAAATAAAAACAGATTAATTTAAACATTTTTAAAGGAAACTTAGAAAACCTGTAAAGAAAGACTTCATCTATCACGCCTTTATCCCCAAAGGGATGGCAGAGGCAAATTATACGCCCTCATTTCACCGTGTGCATTTCTGTTCCACATTATATGGGGTGAGTCTATTGCTTAACAAAAATATTTTTAGAAAGATTTCTTAAATGGGTCCCTAACGCTAAAAATTTTTTTTGGTAAAGCGTATGAATAGTCAAATCATTTAAATAGTAGCAAAGTAAATAAAAATACATATATTACCTGCGGCAAACGTTTCACGGGCTTCAAGTGGAGGGCACCGAGGTAAACCACACTGGGCGGCACTGGCCGATTATTACCGAACAGAGGGTGCGCATTCACGAAGAGCATCTGTATATTTTTATGCAGTTCCTGTACGGTAGGTACATCGGGCCCAAAGCGCTCTTTCAGTAGTCGGTTTTCTCGCTCTTGGTCCGATTTAATCATCCAGTATAATTTCCATTCGAGGTAGGTTTCCTGAATTATCTCCCAGAAAGTGAGGTTCTTATACTTCTGTCTAAAATAGTTAGGATAGTATAAAGGATGCCATGTAACGGCACCCATGGTCTCGAAATGTTCAGGGCAACCGTAAAATGATGAGAACAGTATTGCAGGTGCGTCAAATATGTGGGACACCACTAGTTGAAAATTTGAAATTGCTTCGACAAACACGAGATCAAACTTCTGTGTCTTGTCGTTCAGCAACTTCTGGACTTCTTCCAATTGAAATTGATATGAAATCAGTTCCATCATACCTTTAGCGGAGTCTTCTGTGAAAAGCATATTGACATCCATCACTATCCCCCTCTTGAATCTATTATTTCCTTGTGCTTCCTTGTACAACTTTCCCATTAATTCATATGCTTCTCCGGTGTCAATTTCGGTGATGTTGTCTGGAGGTCTATCTTTTGGCAGGGCAGGGTTCGGAGTTATTACGACCAACTCGTGTCCTCGTTTACCTAACTCAAGCATCAAAGCCTGGAACACTACCTGGTGGCTAATGGATGGCATCGGAAATATACCCAGGATTCTCGCAGAGTCCACCACCGGCACCGGCGATTGGATACATATCAGAATCAATAAAACTGCTCGGAACATTTTTTTTCAATTAGCCATGCAGAAAGTTCAAGTTATTATTTGAACACTGATTAATTCAATTTTAGGTAATCGATATCGGATTAATTTTGTCAGTCGATAAGTTGATCGTCACTTTGGGTAAACACAAAAGGGCTTTAATTTGCGTCTACTGTCAGCGGCAGATTGTGTGGAGTGGGTCGCGTCGACTAGCTTTTATCAGCAACATTGTCTGTTTGATATTAACAAACAAATGCACGCGTTAGGCTCCTATTCCATTAACAGTTGCAGAGCGTCGGCGATATACAAGAAAATTCGCATCAAAACGCAGTGTTTTCGAAGCGCACGGATTATAGACTGTGTTCTTGTAGTATTTTCGTCTCAGCTTGTGCATTGCATAGATACTACAAACGACCTTACTCACTATAGCTAGTATTGTGGTCGTATCGCTACTCTGTGCAATTGAAACGGCACATTTAGGTATCTATTGTGTATTGATGAATGTCAAAACTACAGGTTTTAAACACTATTAATAGATATGGTTTCTAAATGTAATTGTTGTAGGCACGTAGTGATAAATAACGCGCAGCCTATTTCTGTATTGTATGATGTTGGTCTGTGTGATTTTTTAATTTATTAATGACATATGATGCAATTTTGACTTTTATCTAGTGTTATTTACTTATTATTATTAATATTTTGTGTAGGACATTGATTATATAGTTATAAATGTATGAGTTTTAACCTGAAATAAATAAATTTAATTTGAGTATATTTATCCGATGCAAAGATAGCACATGACCATTCGTGACGTAAAACCCTGGAAAACGTTGCATGCGGGTCAGCTATCTGTTTAAGATACACAGCTTCAAAATATATTACATGATTAATTTAATTCTCAACACACTTGCTCTGTTGATCTTTGCATCATCATTTTTAGTTTCATTTGCGCTGTAAAAAATATAAATAAATGTAAAAATAAAAATAAATAAATATCCATCACGCCTTATCCCCGAAGGGGTGGCAGAGGCATATTATATGCCCACTTTTCACCGTGTGGATTTTTCTGTCCCACGTAATAGGTGGTGAGCCCATTGCCGTGTTGAAATAGACAGACGCAGGTTGTGGCTACCTGCTGTTGAAATTTTTCAAGCCGCCCATAAGGCATTCAACCAGGCTTAACGACTGCCATTTTACTGGCAACAAAATAAATAAATGTAAAAACGTAAACATATAGAAAACATCCATATTACGAAAAGATTATTAATTGCAAATCACTCAAATATTTGTGGCGACCGGGGACTCGAACCCGAGTCCTCACAACGGCAGTCGCGTACGCTACCACTGCGCCAATAAATAAATAATTTGTCATTATTTGGAGTAACTTTTACATTGGTTTAATTAAAATTTTTACCAAGAAGATGCGTATGGACACTAAATTGCCTATGTAGTATGCATTATTCTATTTATTTTCATACCATAGATGAAGGGGGTAGATCTGTGTTTCGTACTAAAAGACGCCCTGTGGCTCCGCCCGCGTGGTTATGTTTTCATTAAAAGTAGATGTTATAAGCCAAGGTAAGTATTGGCTACTCTCACACCATATTTTATTCAACTTGGTCCAGCTGTTACACACTCACTGTATTATAAGTACAGATAATAACCGATACGTATTTTTTTAAACATATCAAATCCATTACATTGAGACAAGGCCGCGGTGGCGGACAAAGTCTGTCGAAAGCTCTGGGTTTATCCTTCCGAGGGCTCACCACATGTTTCCCTTCCATATGCTATGGAAGGGAAACATGTTGTTTTAGACGGTAGGTGTCCTGCATAGCATCCTTGAAGTTTCCACACGAAAAAAACCCATCCATTTCATTCAGTTAAATATCGCCACTTTAGCACAATTAAAAATACTAACTACACAATATTAATACTAAAACTAACTAACTAACTATCTTCACGCTGTATCCCTGACGGGGTAGTCAGAGAGGACAGATCGCCAGGCTTCGCGATCCATGCATACTTCTTTCGCTTCTTCGAGATTCATCAATCGCTTCATACACGCACGTCTGGGTATCCGAGTACTTTTGACCTTTCCGTTTTTGAGCAATCTGCTCACGTGGTCTTCATATGTAAGTCTCGGCCTACCCTGACTCCTTCTACCCTCTACTTTTGAACAATATATATTCTTCGTCAATCGTTCCTCACTCATTCGTTGGACGTGTCCAAACCAACGGCACGCCCTTTTCCAGCTTAACGCTGACACTTAATACAATATTAATACACTTTTCTAAAACAAGACTTAAGCTATAATATCGTCGTTATTTTCAAAGTACGCGAAATGGCAAACACTAAAATACCTGCCAACTGCGTATCGTGGTTGGTCGGCTTAAACTGTGCCTACTTTCTATTCTCGCATCACTTGTCACAGACAGGGTGTTCTTCCTTACAATTTCGGACAAGGCGCGGAAAGCGCGTCTACTATAGGGTCAGATAGTCTTCCTTTCGCGTACACTTAGATTAAAGAATGAGCATCCAGTCTTAAATGTATAGTTTGAGGTTCTTAAAATGAGCCCTAGCAGGTTTCTGCAGTCTGTAGCGCGAGTGTACCAACTCTGGTGTTGTATACATTCATAGACTACGGGTACCACTTTAAATCAGGGAGGTCGTATGCCTATGTGCCAGCTCAGTGGTGTAAAAAGAACTTTTTAAACTTAATACTTATATCATACAACATCTAGAAACATTACAAATGATATATCAAAATGGCTGATGAGTGTTATATTTTAATGCACATCTTTCTACGTACTGTTAAGGTCAAGTAACAACAACTATTTATGCTGACAGGTAGAGGCTAGGTCTTGGGAATACGTTTTACAAAATCTTTTTGTAACAATCATGGACCTTATAAATACGGAGGTATTTTTAACTTGTACTTTGCACATTTTATGCGCTTGCGTAACAATGAAAGAATACCACGCACATATAGATGATTTAATATGAAAAATTTTACTTGATACTCACCTTATTTTTACATGATAGTATAGGCAAAAGTATTTTTAGGATGAAATTGTAAATAAAAAAGTGCCACTAAGTATATTTCTTTTAAATCAGATTGTAACTTCTTAGCTTCACGTCAACATTATCTGTTTTAACATGTTTGCGATATAGAATATAAAATGTAGGGAAACCCGTTTCGGATATGTTCGTACACGCGGTTCATAGTACACTATACTTTGCGTAATGCTAAGATATCCTACACAAAATCACCATACATTATAAAATGACGCCAGATGTAGGTACTTCAAAATTAATCTGACGGTACCCATAATATAATATTTGTCACAGTTTTTTTATGGTGTTGCAACTGAAAAATCTATACGACTATATTAATAACTTTTGGTGAGTTTTCAAAAATGCTTATTTCGAATAACATCACAGCCGATGACAGAACTAATCTATACTAATATTATAAAGCTAAAGAGTTTGTTTGTTTGGTTGAACGCGCTAATCTCAAGAACTACTGATCAGATTAAAAATATTCTTTATGTGTCAGATAGCCCATTTATCTAGGAAGGCTATAGGCTATATATCATCACGCTACTACCCTGGAGAGCGGAGCAGTAGTAATAAATGTCGACAAATAGGGCAACTTTTTATGCATTATTATAGAATTTATAAGCGACAAGATTAAATAGGTGCGTAAATAATAATGTCTGCTGCGGTAACGTTACCGCAGTAGGTAATGTTTTTATAAAATAGCGAAATCCTTTAAGCGCAACCAATTTTGAAAAGATCGCAGCAATTATAGAAGCGCAGCGACTGTCAATTTATTAAGATAACGACATAACATTTTGTTAAGGTAACGCGCATACCTTACGTCGATGTGTCGTCAATGCAAAACTCTGAGTCTAATAACATTTTGAAGTAATGAAGTCATCTGGCAAGCAAAATTCATGCATGCGACATGCAATTCGTGTACAAATATTCTCCAAACATCTGCGATTATCACTGCGAACATGCAAACTGTAGGTATTGCCATATCCATTTCTCTCCCTTTGTCCTTCAAGGTCATAGATGACTCAAATTATGCTGTTTTTGAGCAGAATAATAGTTAAGAACTTAGAGCAAAGAAACGCTGTTATCACTTGACATGGGCGTAGGTGCACAAAATTTGCATGTTTTAAATTCATACCTACATCAATTTTATTCATAGTATTCTCAGCGCAGTGCTCTAGTTACGAGTGCAATGAACCTGGGCATTTTACGTCAGTAATCTTTCGTTCAGCATCTATAACAATAGTACGCTTTCATTATATGACGGTCATATGTGACTTGTGAGCGACGCACTAACACACTGACACATGTTGCTATGTTTTTTTTTCATACATGCATGGAAATACTGCAATGATTTCGAAAAATAAATAGGTATGGTACGAGTATCGCATTCACGGACAGAGAAAATGAAATTCATTGCTGGAGCGATTCTTGAATTTGGAACATTATACTCGTAACGCTCCAGCAATGTCCGCGCTAGGGTTATTTGGTACTCTTTGTTTGGATTCTTTTAACATTCTTCTTTAGCGAACGCAGTATAGGTATTTTTTTCTAAAAGATGTGCATTTATCTTGTTTTATGTATGAGTCTTGGATTCTGGCAAATAATGTCAACGTGCTAAAATGTTCAAGGACAACTTTTCAAACAGTACAATCTAACCCAAAATAAACTATAAGCTTGTGCTATGGGATCTAGACAACTGATAAAGAAACTTAAATATTTCTAAATACATTGATATATAACGTAGGCCGACCGTAATACGTAACGAAGTGATACACAATATGGTAGGTTTGAATGAACGTATCTGCGTTAACCTGGAAAAAGGCGTGCTCAGTGGGTTAGGACACGTCCAAGGAATGAGTGAGGAACGATAGACGACGAATATATATTGTGCGAAAGTAGAGGAGGGTAGATGGAGTCAATGTAAGCCGAGACTTACCCAGACGTGCATGTATTAAGCGATTAATGAATCTGCAGAAGAAAAAGAAGTATTTCCGCTCGCGAAGCCTGGCGATCTGTCCTCTCTGACTACCCCGTAAGGGATACAGTGTGACGATAGATAGATATATTATACATAGAAAACACCCAAACTTCGAAACAAACTTTTATGGATCATACAAAAAATTGTTCTGACCCGGGATTCGAACCCTAGAGCTTAGAGCGGCAGTCTACTACTACACAACCATGTTTTTTTAAATTTTTGTCCTACTCTGTATAATCCACTAAAGGGAAATCAAAAATATTTTCTTTTAGTAGGTAATTGCCCAATATTCTATGTGTGTCAGTTGATATAATGTTTCTACCACGTTGAATTTAATTGTCTCACGAGAATCTTTACCGGGATAAAAATATCTTGAATATTATTCAGGTCAAGACATATCTGTACATAAAATTTCAGCCCAATGAGACCCACTATGATTGATTAACAAATATTCAAATTTGGAATTTATAATCACTGGAAACATGTAGCTTCGTTATCATCCGAGCGCTAGTCTCGTTTGCGGCCAAGACCTTTGGATCTTAGGGGCAGCTTTCCTACTCTTCACCCTCCACCTCTTACGATTTATAGCATCCCTGGTAGTGACGCCAACAGCACGCAACGTTCTCTACTATGTCAAGTTACGACTTTTTGGGTCTACCTCGTGCTGCGACTTGGCGTAGCACGAGGTCTCCGACGACACGTTCAATATAGACAGAAATGTGCTAAGGATGGAGCCCTGGTTTATCCGTACGGCAACTGGGAGGGCTTCGTGCCACCAACAGCGGTCCGAACTTGAGATAGTTTTCGTCCGATAATGTCAACGTAGATCCTCGGGACACAATCAAACGTTATCTGCATGTTTTAGAAACCGGCAAAGTATTATTATTCTCTGTATTTTGCCATGAGAGTTCTTAATACAAATACCGGGTTCATGGTTCCTCGACTTGAACACGCTTTGACACACCGAAATAGTGGTACTGGTACAACAAATTCTTTACTTTTTTAAGCTTAACAGGTTCTTATAGCGGAAGAGCCTTTTTTTTGTAGTCTAGCATATTATGTGTGCTACAGGGATACCCTAGGGGTACCGGTAGATAAGTATTACAAAATAAAATAAGATTTCTGAAATCATTTTAATTTGCCGATCATAGGATCTTTTTGTGCAATATTAACCATTAGAGGACTAATCGTTATCAGAGTCAAGCATTCGCTCCGAGTAACAGCTGTTTCTGATAATGTGAAAAATTTCACTGTCGTAGGATATACAAGTATTATAACAAAATCTATCTATCACAAATAGTACCCTTTACCATTTACGAGTAATAGGCGGCCAACTAGAATACATCTCAGTTGGTCAATGTATTTCTTTTTTAAATTAAGAATTTTGTACAAATTAGCAGCTACAGCTGTATAATTATTGTAATGTAGGGTACATTGCGCGAGCCTCCACACGCACTGGCATGGTTTTATTAGTTTGAGGTACAGGTTAGTTTTTGTAAGGTACCCTCTCGTAATGTTTGTTCTACCGCGGGTGTATTGGCAGATTACAGACACTGATTCATCGCATTATTGTTAGTTCAATGACCTCCGATGGATTTAATCCGACGGAATCGTATACAAATGCACTTAAATTCAAACCCAGAACAAAACATCATCAGTCTGAAACTATTCCATCGCTTAATCCGATCAGCTTATCGTAGTCTACTGTTGTACATAGGCCTCTCCCAATTTATTCTTCTAACCTATACTTAATTTCTCCTGGAGGCTTCCTTATCAGGACCGGTCTCGTAAGGTTATCCATTATTGGTGGTTACCCAATTACAGTCAATATATAAATACTAAAAAGGTGATCCAGGTAGATAATATATTTGTAGGCAATATTAATAGTGTAAATAGCGAATCTCAGTCCGGTTGCCATGTGTGTTTTACACTGGCTTCCGCTATCAGAACATTTGGAACGCAGTGAATGACCGATTACGCACTCAGCTCGCACCTATTTACGTATGAGTTGCAAATGTTACATAGCAACGCACATGTTTCGTGAATTAATTTACTTACAATGTTGCGTTCACTTTCAATAAGAATAATGGCTTATTTGTTTTGTTACGAATTGTTTCTGATAACTAGGTACCTACTAAGTTAAACCCGGAGCGCCCGGCGTTAAACTGATAACATCGCGTACTTTTAGTCAATCGAGTTCGGCATTAAATATAAATATTGAATATTGTGGGACACATCGTGAAGAATCGTGAAGATTTCTTCCATACGTAAACAAAAGGCACTATGTTAGCAAACGAACATTGTTTAATACAGGTCTTCTTGGTTCTATGCTACTTACCTAAGTACTTACTAGAAAAAATGCACGAATATAAAATAAACATAGGATTCGTATTTAGATAGAAAATACTATGATAATGTCCTGTTTTAGTAGCAGTTACGTACGGTATAGGTATTTATACTTTCACCGTCTTATTCATAATGAGTTATGAGAGGTTTTATAAGCCCTTATTAGAGGGTTGCTAAAAAGTGTTATTCATAATCGTTCAAAAGCACTAAAACGTTCTATAAACCTCTGATAAATCTATCTGATTTTATAGAAGCCAGACCCCTTCTATAAACCTATTTTAGTGAACAAAATGGCCGACCGCGATCAGCTGTTCCGTGTTTTGGGGTTTGATTGTCATTACGGTCAGGTATAAAACCAAGTTGCTCCCTGCTCTCTGTCTGCCCCTATGTATGTTTAGATATTAAAAACTACGCAACGGATTTTGATACGATTTTTAATAGATAAAGTAATTGAAGAGGAATGTTTTGATATAAAATTTGTTAAGTTTTTATATAGGTACATTGAGTAAATTGTAAAGATATTGGTTGATATCGGAATAAAATAAGCCGTCTGGGAGCTTTCAACGATTTCAATCTAAACACTTTGAGATATTACAAAACAATCTATCGCGGAGTTGTGTATCTTGAATAGATCTATAGATAAGTCGGCGACGGCATATGTCTAGCTTTTCAGGATATCATACTATATCCAGTTTAATACTGCAAAAATGGGCAATTATAAAGTGATAATTGGAAAGCTATTTTACACAAATTCGATTTTAATTCTTATCATTAAATATATTGGTTGGCTTGAATATCTTATGAAGATTATTGTTTCCTTTTACACCACGCTATTTAATTGAATACCTTAGGATCTATGGTAAAATCAATAACGCGCAACGCAATTAATTTCGGGCCTGGTCGCTAGTCTGTTATAAAAAAGTAGATAGAAATGATTGTAAATATAAGTAATTTTAAATTACATAGGTACTAATAATGCAATAGGAAAGCATTGCGATGCGAGCGTTGCAGGCTTTACAAACCTTGCGTAGCATTGAAATTACTGCCAATCGTTCGTGCAGTAAAGTTCATCATTTAACACCAAATCCATTTCTATAGATGATGTGGATAAACACTCGTATGAATTTTTATTTAGTTAGGGATGATCTTCCCTCAATCTTTAGTGGTTGAGGGAAGATCTTCAACGGTTGGGAAAGGAGGCGGTAGACCTTCACTTATCCACGCTTTGCAAGAGTCCGTCATCATCATACACGTGGTGAACAACCTTAGCTACTAATGTCTCCCTCTGAAGCTGTCCGATAGTTCGTCAAATAGTAAGCTAAATAGAAATGGGCTAAGGACAGAACCTCGGTAGGTACAGCCCGAAGTAAACTATGAAGGTTTGGCCGCCATGTCCTTGATGATGTCAACATAGGTATCAATAAAGTGACACCCATACATACATATTGTCATGCCTTTATCTTCGAAGGGGTAGGCTGAGGCATTATACACACATTTTCCAGTATGTATTCATTTTGTCCCACAAAACAGGTGGTGAGTCCATTGCCGTATTAAAATCAACAGGCGCAGGTTGTGACGACCTGCTGTTGAAATTTTTCAACCCGACCATAAGAACTCGAACATGGTTTAACGACTACCATGCTATTGGCAACCGTGACCAATGGCTTAACGTGCCTTCCGAAGCACGGAAACGCTAATAAATGTAAAATAAAATTACATTATTGATTGCATATAATATTAATTTTGACAAGATTTTAGACTTCTTCATCAAAGTCCCTTTCAATCCAAAATTTTGCTGCCGTAGGGTTTCATTACTCATTTGAATGGAGTACAGCTCTTTACGGCACCCAATTTCAATATGTACTAATTTTTTAACTGGCGTCGTAAACTGAAATATGTACAAAAAAATAATACAACAAATTTAAACGGTGCCTATATAAGTTAGTTAGAACATTACCTTTCCATTATTTTGTTGCACATTCCGCTATCCTAGCGGAATTAGTTTTGTGCCAATATATTTATGTTCAATAACTGTAAGCTACCATATAAATACTTTAAAATTATTTGAATCAATAATAAAATAGGTATATCTAAACAAAAAAAGCAACCTGCAGCATTCAAACAATCTTATGAAATTATTGACACCAACCTTGTCTTCTTGTAACCTATATTCAATTCTTTGGCGCTAATATTTTGGCAGCACCATTATTGAAACAATAAAAATTACTTGCCTATCGTTTTATCTGCAATATTAAACATTAATTTGTTTTGAAAAGCTCGTACATTTACGTGCTCACAATATTTAAAAAAGTAAATGACAACAAATTTGACAACTATAACATGAACGGTAATTGATTTTTAACACCTAACACAGGGTTTTTAATTAAAAGTCTGTTTTTTTCCATCAATTGGCAACATTTTGTATTATAAAGCTATTTTTGTTATCAGAGGTTTATAAGCTCATTATGAATAAAGAATTTTATTAAAGGTTTATTAGGCTTAAAATACGATTTAACTATAGAAGGTTTATGGCCTCGATAAGCGTTTCATTATGAATAAGACCGTCAGTCTTTAGTCCCTATTATTTGTAGGTATTTCTATCATCTATATAACTTCACACTATGTCCCTGACGGTGTAGTGAGAAAGGACAGTTCGCCAGGTTTCGCGGTCCATACATACTTCTTTCGCATCTTGCAGATTCATTAATGGCTTCATACATGCAAGTTCGGGTATCCGAGTACTTTTGAACCTTTCTGTTTTTAGAATCTGCTCACATCGTCTTCGTATCGTAAATAAGTCTCGATCTACCCCTACCTCTTCTATCCTCTACTTTCGCACAATAATATAACGTCAATCTCGTTAAAGAAGCGATTGAAAATAAAAAGTATAAGAATTTCAATAGCAAGGAAGAGTTTCAATTGTCGAATTTTGGCATCCAGTGGTCAGTCAAGTTTGGATCTGTTCATAAATATGCCCAAATAAAACCGTGGGTAGATACTCCAAGCGGTGCACCTACTGATGATGGATGATGTTCTATAGTCGCTTCCAACATTACCAAAGAGCAAAATCAAATTTTTTTCTTAATCACCGTCTTTGCATTTGTTGGCAAGGCGGTGTACTCAAGCCAGTAGTAATTGATAACTATTGTACCAGATCCACGTGGTTGCCGTGGCACTGCACTGCTTCAGCCACATCATCACGCTGCTACAACGAGACCGTGTCGACGAAGAAAAGGAGCCGTCGTACCATACACTCGGAGCAGCTGCCAGCTCTCACAGATCTTTCTTACCAAGGTATCAGTATATAGTTACTAGCATTTTATATTCATTGTCATTTGACTTCTTAGTTTATCGTCAATTCTCCTGAAGTTGCGAAGTAATTTCTTCTTCAGGAGAAATGTCAACTTGACTACTAGTGTAACACTGCTTCAGAGCCTCGTCCGTTCGACAGCAGGTGTGCCGGTTTGCACATTGAGTTGGAGTGGGTTCCAAACCCTTTTGTGGGATCTTTTCGTACATTTTAACTAAATGACTTCACTCTATATAGGGATATAGCGTGAAGATAGTTAGTTAGTTAACGGGGTAGTCAGAGAGGACAGATCGCCAGGCTTCGCGATCCATGCATACTTCTTTCACTTCTTGCATATTCATCAATCGCTTCATACATGCACGTCTAGGTATTCGAGTACTTTTGACTTGTCCGTTTGATAAATTTTAACTAGAATAATATATTTTTCCACATATCTCGATGTGAATACTTGTCTTATACATATAAACGTTAGAAGAAGCGATATTTGATAATAATTATCACTCCTTTAATTAGGCATAGGCACATACGAAATTAACTGTGTCATAGCAATTAAGGAGACAGATATACGAGCAAATTTACATATAAAGTAATTAGGGTTATATAAATACTGGCACAAAGTAATTAATATCTTTGTTGCACAGTGTGGCGCATCGCCCAAGTGACCGGGCATTGACCCGCGATCTACGCAGTGCATCGCGCGCCTTGCCCGTGCAGTATATCGGTCCACACGAACATGTCATCTTGCTTACCTATAATCGCGATTTGCAAGTCTCAGATTACCCTATATACAACAGAATATTAACGCGTATAACGGTCCGCATACTACTTGTGCCACTTCACAAAATATCAATATTTTAAAAACAGAAAACTAGTAGAATCACAGGGAACTGAAGATGACCTGTCAATCACGCCTTCAGACACCTTTCACCTTAAGTATCTTTATCTCACGTTACAGGTGATGAGCCCATTGTCGTGTTAAATTGGATAGGTGCAGGGTGTGGCGACCTGCTGTTGAAATTTTCCGAACTTCCTATAAGGCCTTCACCTTGATTTAATAACATGTCACTTGCCACTTGGACCAACGCAGTGATCCTTTACAGAACACTGAATTAGCGGGGCTACGAGCGCTTCTTAGAAATATATTCGACTCTTTTTTTTTCCACCACGTACCTCAAAACAGGACACCTTCTACCCGGCCCTGTCGATACTTTCGACCGAGCCGGGGAGAAGGAGAAAATTATTTTATCAATTTCGATGCGGTTTTCAAGATTCTCCAACTTCTTCTGAAACTTGAGCGAGTTCGAGCCCGTTTTTGCTATGGAGCCTGTTTCACAGGGGTCACATGAGAATGCGATTGGATTATCCCATTAAGAAAATCTCCACAGATTTAATAGCTTTTGGTGTGGAATGGAAAACTTATCCTGGTGCCGTGTTACAAGCATTACTGTTTCAAAATGTACAAAGATCCCACGTCACAGCTTGTATATTTGATTCAAAGCTTTAATGCAATTTAATTTTTATATTTTTTTATACCACTGAGGTGGCAGACTAGCATACCTGATGGAAAGTGGTCACCGTAGCCTATGGACGTTTACAACACCAGAGGTGCAGCACTAGCGCTGCCGATCCTTTAAAAACCTTCTAACCACATACTGTAGATGTTCAAGAAATCCCAGGCAGAGAGTTCATTCCACAATCTAAGCGTACGCGGAATAATGAATGCTGATAATATAACATACTAGCTGACCCGCGCAATTTCGTTTGCGCCACCATAAATGTGATAAATGAAGAAACGCTGCACCGATTTTGTTCAAACTTCCCATAAACCATCTTCTAAATAGTCCGAACAAAGCCTAAACATTTGGTTTGGATAGGTGAGCCCGTTCTTAAGTTATAAAATTACAACGAAAAGTGGTATTGATTTTATATATAACATATTAGTCGATGCTCGCGGCTCCGCCCGCGTAATGAAGCCATTTCCTATTGACCTTTCCCAGGGGAACTTGTTCCCGGGAAAAAATTAGCCTATGTGCTTTCCTGGGCTCCATGCCATGTCTGTACAAATTTTCTTTATCTTATATTTCCATAGTCTCAAGAGTAGATAGTTTATTCACCTGGGTTAATTCACCTAGATGCATCTGAATCATAAAAATATTGGACTGAAAATATTTATATATACCTACCAAATCATACGGAGTCCTCGTTCCGACTCGCACTTCTTTGCTTTTATTTTAATTCAGTCACGACGCCACACGGCTTACGGAAACTCGTGACGACACGTATTGAGAGGCACTATCACCGCTGGATGTGAAAGTCTTCCAGTTGACTGCCTAGAGATTTATCTCTTTATTCACCACTCTAAGAACCCAGCAAGAGTAAGAGAAGAGAAGAGACGTATACGCTGACAACAAATCAGCGGAACTTTGCTAAAATCTCAAGAGATTTGATTAAATCCAAATTTTGTTAATTTTCACTACTACACTAGAGATATAATCATTTCCCTGTCACTCAATAAATAGTTATAATGTGAACAGCTTAATTCCTGAACTATTTCATATTTAGTGACACTTTTCCTTTCAGGTCGGTATCGGAGCAGGAGCCCACTCGAACTCCCTCGGAAGGGTCTCTGAGCAAAAGTTCCGACTTAATAGAAATATTTGACCGAAGTCAAGAAGGAGGTACATTTCGTAAATATTTTTTTTTACGTTTAAACAGAACAGATTTGTTTGTTTAGTTTGAATAGAGTTGTTTTTAAATGTATTTCAAAGTATTAGATTTAATAAAGAAATTTATCCTTGCAGCCTTTTCGGATGCATCTTTAATTTTTATGATTCTATGACACCGTCATGGAGCTATAGTATTAACGTGTCCCTTGCATCACTTCATCCTTTTGCTCTTCAATGTTATAGTGTAGTTGTCCCCAATTGCTACCTGAATTGTGAGCGAGCCTGGGGTCCATTTTTATTGGGTTGCTAGGAGCAGCTATCATTTAACTTTTAATTTATGCCATGGTTGGGAGCGACCGCCGTCCGGCTGCCCAACGCCGTAAGGGCGCCGACGTCCTTACCTCGTGTGTCGGCAAGGGCACCGCTAGTAGGTTAGGTCGCTCAGGCCCTGGAGATCTTCAACCGCTCCATTCATCGGCGAAAATCCTTTTTGCTGTTTTTGAGTATATTACTTGCAGATAAACAAACTGACAGACTGATGCGGCGATAGACTTTAAATGTGAATGTAATATGATCAAAAGATTATAACAGCTTCTCTTAAGTTTTTTATAAATTTTCAGCTCCGAAAAAGCCCCTGACTACGTTCCTGTGGTGCCAATGGGTGGTGAGCCACGCGACTGTGATCATTGCGTCACGTACGGTCAAACTGGTTTTCGATGTAGACGACATCATATCAACGGTGGACTTGCAGCCACACTACAACCAGCTCAAGGTCAAAGTCGCGTCGGCCTCTGTCAAACACTATGAGCTGTGAGTATGGTGTCTTTCTTAGACACTCCTGCTAATGATAAGGTTACCAGCGTATGAGTTCCTTTCATCCAATCACGGGCTCTTGCGCGAGGCGTAAAGACTTAAATCAAACGTAAAAGTAGGGGGTAGTGTAATGTCCAAAATTCTACCCTTAAGGGTCGTTGGGAAGGGATCGTTTGTTTGAAACGATATGAAGATTAAATTAAGAGGTATCGGTTAGAGGTATGGGGTGCAACGGGAGTTCGAAGTATGTCACGGGTGAAGTTGGGTAACAAAGCTTGTAATTATTTATTTCTAAATACATACATAGTATACAAAGTAAACACCCCAACTTTCGAACAATTATCGATCACACAAGTATTTGTTCCGACCTAGGATTCGAACACGTGAGTTATATACACTACCTCTTACGCCACTGAGGCAATCGCCAGTCTCAACCTTAAGCCGTTGGATCCGGTTGCCAGTAATACGGCCAACCGAAAATCAAGTTAAAATCCTAATGAGTTATTTAAAAATTTTCAACAGCAGGTCCCCACAAACTGCGCCTGTCCATCTTGAAATGTGTGATCATTCTTTATATGATTATATTTCCACATTATAATAACGTAGTGTGTTGACACAGGAACGAAGACGACGAGTGGGCGCCTGGCGTGATGGGCGGGCGCGTCCTGGAAGCGCGTGAGATGACCGGCACCAAGGACGAGGACCAGTTCCTCGCGGTCACCATCACGCAGGCGCAGTGAGTACCACAGATGCCTTCCTCTTTACTCTGGGTAAAAAGGTTTTAAGCCGTTCGATAATACAAACGAACACACGGCTTAATTTACTTGTATTATTACTTAATAACTGTGGCCACATGAGAAGCTCCCGTTGTCTCGATATCCGTAATCCCGGAGCGTAGACCGCGAATCGAACGATGTATAACTGAGCTGTTGATGGTTTGCTATTTCTTGTCGAAGCTTATGCTATCTAACAACAGATGTCTGCTAAAGCAAAGAACTGCTCCAAAACTAACCATCTTGGCAATAATTATTCCCTGCTTAGTCACTTTTGTACTTATTATTAAACGCAAAACGATGTTCGGGGGTCTGGCAACAAATAATATTGATTTCGTTTCTTTATTTGCAGCATATCTCAGCTACCCGACAGTTGGAAACAAGAGTTGCACCCAAAACTAGTAGAAAACAAAGCGGTAAGTCTTCGCTTTGGAATCTTTATTATATCCCATACATAATCTTTTATTAGTTTTTAGAAAAAATAATAAAAGTTTTCACTTTACTTCTTTTAAAAATGTGAGCGCTTTTGACATCCTTCAACTATTTTTGATTTTGATCGAAAAAAAAACTGATATTAATATATTAAAGACAGTATCTATATATGATTGTAAAATATTATTATTTATCTATCATGCTTTATCCTCGAAGGGGTGGCAGAGGCAAATTATATGCCTACTTTTCACCATGTGTATTCCTGTCCCACGTAATAGGTGGTAAGCCCATTACCGTGTTGAAATAGACAGACGCAGGCGTATGGCGACCTGCTGTTGTAAATTACAAACTATTAATTATTATATAATTTGTACAATATACCGTAAAACAACAAGGCTCGACTTACTAACGTAGAATGAGAAATCACTTCCATCGAAATTTTCATCCTTTCCTTATGTGTCTACGAAAGATCCTACCCATAAGGTGAGGTTGGCTTGGACCGCATAAACTTTGTCCTTATTAACATCCAAATAGCAAGATAAGAGACGATGCCAAATGTTTGCTTAAAATACATAAATGTACAGTTAGCTCCAGAGAAATCTCACCCCCAGTAGATTACATTTACATTGAAAGGTGGTGAGATTTCTATGGAGCGGTCCATACAACGCAAACCCATCGTAGACGAGTGGGTGTGGGGGGCATTAAACACATATAATGTATAGAGCCATTCCACCCGAGTCCGGGACACTAGGGTATATGGAGAGAGTGGTTGAGTGTGAGAGTGCGTGTGCGTGGTGCAGGGCGAGGACGTGATGTGGGAGGTGTACGCGACGCTGGCGCCGCTGGAGGCGGTGGTGCAGCCCGTCATCCTGGACAACGCCGCCACGCTGCTGCGGGAGCTCGTGCCCAAGGCCTACTGCCCCATCGACGCCGACCTCGCCAACAGGTACACTCTCATACAGATATGGTGAATGCAGCGATTACTATGCACACCTGTGTCGACAAGTTTATCGGACTTCCGCGACATGTGGACGCACTTAGTTATAGCAATATAATGGCTGTTTAGCGTAAGTTTGGCATTCCATTGCGTGTTTGATTGGCAAAGGATATTTAAAAGTATACAAATAAAGTAAGTGATATTGTTTATAGTGTTGTGCGACTGACTGAATAATTTACATTGTAATCGAAATTAAGAACGCTTGTTGCAGAAAGGGAGACAGCGCTCCGCGCTTGTTATATAAAATATCTATGATCACTATCTATTTATTTGCAAACCAGCTGTGTCCTACGGCTTTGCCGATGTTTTAAATCGAGTGTTAGACGTCCTTCATTCATCCATCCGTCCATTTTCAATGAGTTAGGTCCTATACGCGACCTTATATTAAAAAAACCTGGAATCCCCGTCTGATGAAAATGATCCAAAAGAACCGGACAAATGCGAAACGGACTCGCCCACCACACGTTTCGTAAAAATACGTTTTAAGCGTACCTTACTAGTTTGATTTTTTTCACAGCTTCAAGGGACCATAGACCTGAATATTTAGTTTTAACTTCAACTCGATACCTTCACACGTTCTCGAAATAAAGGGTATTGACAGACAGACAGACAGACGGCCATACGGACTTACGGACTACATATCTTATAAGGGTTCCTAAAATGAATACAACAAACACTACCTCTATTGACTACCTCGGTGGCGCAATGGTAATGTATGTGACTGTCGCGCTGAGGTCCCGGGACAGAACAAATATTTGTGTTATCCACATTTGTTTGTTTTGAATTGGGGGTTTCTTATGTACTATGTATGTATTTAGAAATACATACATAAGTATGTCTATCAGTTATCTAGATACCACATCACACGCTTATATTAGCCTACATTGGGCTAGATGGTGCTGTGTGAAATAATCTGTATCTATTATTTATTATCTATAATTTTAAGTTTACTGCAAAGCAAACACTGCTCCTCTATAAATCGCAAGTGCGGCCACATATGGAGTACTGCTGTCACCTTTAGGCTGGTGCACCTGAATACCGGCTTCGACTTTTCTACTCGATAGAAAGGCGTGCTTATAAGGATTGTCAACGATGTACTACTGGCGGTCAGTGTCGAACCCCTCGCGACAGGAGAGACTTTGTCTCCTTATGCGTGTTCTATCACCTGTACAACGGTCTGTGCTCTGAAAAGCTGTTTGATATAAGGCCCACGGCTACCTTCTATCATCGCACCGCTCGCCATAGACAGGGTGTTCACCCGCACACTTTGAGTGCGCATACGGTTAGGTCCGATATACGCTTTATTCCGCGTACACTTAGATTGTGGAATGAACTCCCTGCCTGGGTTTTCCCGAACGTCTACAGTATGGGCTTCTTCAAATGGGGTCTTAGAAAAGGATCGGCAGTGCGAGTGCTGCCTCTGGTGTTGCAAACGTCCAAAGGCTACGGTGATTACTTTCCATGAGGTATTAGTATGCTTGTCTACTACCACAGTGGTATATCAAAAATAGATTACTCAACCCAAACGAAAAATGTTTTATGATGACTTGTACTGTGTATGTGTAGTGTATCGACGCGGCCGTGGCCATTCTGCTACGTGTCGGCCGGCGGGCTGCGACTGCTGATCACCGGCGCGGACTCCCCCGCGCAGGCTCCTGATGACGATACCTTGGTCTTCACCGTAAGTACACATACGCAACTCAAAAACAGCTGGGTCGCTTTATAACTAATTATTATTTAATTTCAAAGAAACCACTCGTAACGAAATTATTAGGTACTCTTCACTACAATCGGATTGACTAATATCACTAATTGAACAACATAAAATATTGTTATTTTCTTTTGCCAACTTTTTAATGATTGACTTTTGGTATGTGTTTATTATTTTAAAAATGTATTTCTATTTCTTTTCGCTGTACATCATATTTATCTAATTTCGAAATGCACACAAATTTTACGCATATCTAATGACGATTGTCTACATCCTCAAATTGTGAAACAGATGCAGAAACTAAATAAGCCACAATTGTATGTTAGTCTCCGTTTTGTATTTTCGTTGCAGTTCGACAAGGTAACCATGAATCCTCACCCAGACAACCCAATATGCAGGTATGTATACAACAGATACTTTTAACAAATAATACTATGTCTCGACGTTGTAAAACGTCACATTAGAATGTCATTGTTAGTTCATGTCCCCATAATAAGAGATCTATTATTATTTTTGGTTCGTCGCCATCATTAACAATTGTATTATTATTACAATTGGCACCTAACAGGGACCTAGTAGTCATCCTAGCCAATATTATTATTACAATTGGCACCTAACAGGGACCTAGTAGTCATCCTAGCCAATATTATTATTACAATTGGCACCTAACAGGGACCAGGTAGTCATCCTAGCCAATATTATTATTACAATTGGCACCTAACAGGGACCTAGTAGTCATCCTAGCCAATATTATTATTACAATTGGCACCTAACAGCGACCTAGTAGTCATCCTAGCCAATATTATTATTACAATTGGCACCTAACAGGGACCTAGTAGTCATCCTAGCCAATATTATTATTACAATTGGCACCTAACAGGGACCTAGTAGTCATCCTAGCCAATATTATTATTACAATTGGCGTCTATAAATCGACGTATCATGTTTCTAATGAATTTACTGCCAGTCGGTCAACACTTTTAAATATTAACCAAAGTTACATCAGTAACTAATCAAGTTGCAACTCGACATCCAAAGAGAAAGATCCGAAGAATTAATGTTTAAGGGGGTAAACGGGGCAACTATGGGCATAAACTTCAATTGGTTTAAGACTAAGGCCAAGTCCGGCTGCTTTTTGTGTTTGCTAACACACTATCATGTTTTAAAAACATTTTAGTGGCGTGGCCTAAAAGTTTTGTTGGCATAACCACTTTAAGATGTTTGCCACGACGAATGGATGTCATGTCTGGTGAACATAAAGAGAATTGGCGATCTGGGCCCTGCCTTATGATAATATAATAATGTTGCAATCCAGACGCCTGGTCAACGCGGCGGACTCCGGCTGGCTGGGCAGCGCTACTAACTACGAAGGACGCCAGTACGAGATCACGGTGAAACGCATCGAGCTGCGGTCCGCGCAGTTCAAACAACTCATTGCAGAGGTACGCCGGTAACTTTTTTCCAAAATCTGCAAATATGAATATAGATTTTTTTCTTGTAACTATAATTGTTAAAGTAATTGTTTGTATTACCCCGGCTCAAAAATACACCTGTAAAATACTTCTGTTAATTAAATCTACTAAGTCTAGAAAGCTGAAATTTGTTTACGTACTTATTGAGAATGGTTTTCTGGAAATTAAAACTTTAAAATGGTGAACGACATTGGCAAAAATTGCAAAATGAAAATTATAATACATGGGTTTTCCCATATGCAAAACATTATGCACCAAGGTGGTGGTCAAGTATGTCAAAGTTTGTATGGAACTAAAAAATATTGTCTATGACTCAAAACTTAACATAAATACTCCATATAAAAATCATGAAACATCAATCGTCTTAGGCAAGTTAAAATATTTCCCATTTTTCATTAATAAATTTGCTATAAAACGGGTTTAATAAACTGCAAGTAACACGTTCGTTTCTATAGTAAAGTCTCTTTAAAGTATACTTTATAGGGCGTTTGTAAAACATGATTTTTCTGTCTTCACAGGAGACCGTAGATTTAGAAAAGGCTACGAATTCCAACCCGGCAGTTAAGTGGAACCAGAGCGTAGAAGAGCCGTGTCTCACACCCATTCTTTACCCGTAAGCACTATTTTTTACACCTGTTACCATATATTGTTATTTTATACAAAGCTCTACTACTTGTTTACGTTAAGTATGTCGTGACACGTCGCTGTCACTCGTCCTAACGACGCCCCATAACCAATCAGGTTCGTCCAAAGAAACAAAATTACAACTATTTTGAATTGGTTTTACAATAATGAATGTTAATAAAGAAAGAACTCTTAGCTCCGCTGAGTAATTGTTCTGTAAACCATCACTGCGTTAAGCAACATTCGCTGTAGGTGACCACTTTGTGGAATTAACATTTGCGAGCGTTTCCGTTCATAGGAAGGCACGTTAAGCCGTCGCCAGTAAAATGGCAGTCGTTAAGTCTGGTTGAAGGCCTTATGGGCGGCTTAAAAATTTCCACAGAGGGTCGTCACAGCCTGCGCCTTTCCATTTCTACAACGTGGGGCAAAAATGTATACGGTGAAATGAGGGCGTATGGTATGCCTTTGCCCCCTTTGGGGTTATTGGCGTGACAATATGTATGTATGTATGTAAGTGTGTCGGTTGCAGCGTGGAGGTGTGCGTGGTGGCGGCGCCGGCGCTGTGGATGCGCGGCGCGCTGGCGTGCGGGCCCGCCGCCGAGCTCAACCTGCTCACCGACTGCGCGCTCGACCTCGGCGTCGACCAGCTCGTGCTGGCGCAGAGGCTCGCGGCCGACATGTGCGCCGGCTTCGCAGACAAGTACGAACACACTTCTCACTATACATCATGTTACATGTATACCTATAGTCTAGTCAACAAGTTCAAAAACGTGAAAAATTGAGATAAACGTCCTAAAAATATGAGCGATGGCTCATTCGATTCGGAATCACCTCTAGAAAATGTTTTTGAAGGATTTTGGTGCAGGTAAATAATTGCAATTGTTATTAACAAAATAAGATGGAAAATAATAATGATATTTCGTTTTTTGTTAATAACTCGAAAAATATTAACATTTAAGCAATTTTAAAAAAAGCTCTTTATAGAGGAGGAAATTTCCAATAAAAAGTCCTAACTCCCGGAACTCTATCTCCATTATTTATAATTTTAATTTGACGTTTAAAATAGGGCTCCGCGCGGAGGTTACGGCATGCGCGCGCCGACGCTGAAGAGAGTTAAGCAATAAAAATATTTTTTTATAACATAAAATGAAATTTTAAAAATTTGATAATATTCTAGTCTCTTCTTAACACTTGAAAGACTCGAGCCCTGAAGAAAAAAAGTTTAATCACCATTTTTCAAAAAGTTATTCAATTGTTAACTAACAAATTTTTTCCCATCTCCATTGGCAAAAACAACGGCATGAAAGGTATAAATAATTGGCCTATAAATTTTAAACTTCGTGGAGCCCTTTTGATATATGTACTTTATAAGATCCTGCGATAAATTTTCATAAAAGTTTATTAATTTGTTAATTATTATTTTTTATAACTATTGAAAAACTAAATGTCAAAAAAATGTTGATAATTTTTTTTTTCAATTACTAGTTAGCTATGCCTGTTTTCACATTAAACAATGGCAGTAATTAACATAGGTTATGATTTTATTACGTAATTTGTTTATAAAATTGTTTTAATAGATAAATTCTATATTTTTTGCTATTTTGTTGTCTACATAAAATTAAATAATACATATAATTGTATTTTATAGTCGTTTAATTTGATACAATTAATGGGAAGAAGGCGGGAGACGCGACGAACACTATCGACACGGACACGATAATATTAGGTACTGTAAACGCGGGCGCACGGCGTGAGACGTCTCGTCTAACAGGACGAACAAGGAACCGGCGGGCGGCCGCGGTGCCTGCGCCGACCGATCGCGCAGGTGGCGTGATACGCCTCGCGCATGCGCGCTATGCTCGGCGTCTGACTGTTAACCCTGCGACGGCCCTGTGATACCCGATCTAACCCGTTGACTGCGGAGTGCTACATACATTAAAAAAAAAATTCTTCAGTATTATTTTTAATTGTTTAAAAACGATTTTTTTTTATATTTCGATTGTTTAAATAATTTAAGTTAAGAAAAAAATTTGCTTTTAAAAACCATAATTTACACATAAATAGTTTGACAAAAAAAAATATTATTTATTATTTAATTGTTTAATAGTTTAACAATTTGTTATAAACAAATATTGACCAACGTTATATATATATTTTTTTTGAAGCAGAAAAAATATAAAAACAGCTATATATAAAAAAGTGCAAAAATAAAAACAAAAATAAAAAAATGGCTAATTATAATATTTTTTTGCACTTGTTTATATACACGAATAGTTTTTAACAACTAGAAAAAAAAATTGGGGTAATCAGTAAACGTAACTTAATCGATATATCCAGATTTACGAAAAGAAAATCTTAGAAAAATGTGACTATTTTGTCGCATAAAATCTAGAAAATATTTGGTCAGTGTCTCACCGCGCTCAGGGCTCAGAGCAGGGGAGGTGAGGCTCCCCGCCCGTGCGGCTCGTGTGATCGTCGTCAGACGTCAGGTTGCGAGGCGAGTGAGCGAGCGACGAGCGAGTGGTCGCGCGGGTGTTATTTGATGCACTTGTGTGTTACTACCGCAGCACCGTGACAATCGACTTACGAAATGGCATACCAATTCACGAATCGCGAGTACGTACTCATGCTGCGTGCATATTTTATGTGTGATGAAAATGTTAGTGTCGGTTTACGTATGTACCGCGAACTTTATCCAAACGCTCGGCAACCAAATCACTCCACGATGTTCGGCGTGTACCAGCGTTTGCTAGACCACGGGTCACTCCACATGCCCTCGCATGCACAAGGCAGAGGAAGACCGGCCCTCACACAAAACTTATATGACGAGGTACTAGAATTTTTCGCAGAAGATCCTCGTCGGAGCCCTAACGACGCCGCACATCGTTTTGGTATAAGTCAGCGTTGTGCCTGGAAGATAGTGAATTCCGCTGGAATGCACCCATTCCACTACAAAAAGGTCCAGGAGCTCACTGCTTTCGATCTAGCGCCAAGGATTGCATTCTGCAATTGGGTGATCACTAACCCTAACTTGAATGTCCTGTACACAGATGAATGTTTGTTTACGCGGATCGCGCTGTTCAACCAACACAACGAACATTGGTGGTCGTATCAAAATCCCAAATTAACCCGACAGCATTCATTCCAACACAGGTTTAGCGTGAACGTGTGGGCTGGGATCTTAAACGAGCACATTGTAGGTCCATACTTCATTGAGGGTCGGCTAACGGGCGAAACGTATCTAAATCTTCTTCGTTGTATGCTGAACAATATGCTAGACGACATTCCCTTAGTAAACCTAAGAGGGCTATGGATACAACAAGACGGGGCTCCACCGCATTACCATAGTGCAGTACGTACCTACCTTAATGCGGAGTTCGGAGATAGATGGATCCGTTGCGGAGGTGCCATCGCGTGGCCCGCGCGATCTCCTGACTTAACTCCAATGGACTTTTTCATGTGGAGTGAGATAAAACGAAGAGTGTATGTGAGTGAACCAAATACCCGGGAAATTTTAAAGGAAAGAATAATTAACGCCTTTGACGAAGTTCGACAACAAACAGATATACTATTAAGTTTAAAAAACAACTTACAAAAACGTGCACGTGTTTGTGTCTAAAATAATGGTGGGCATTTCGAACAAGTAGTGGGCATTTGAAGCGTTCGCGGGGTACGCAACTTTCACTATGGCTGGTCGTCGGATGGGTGACTACTTTGTGGCATTTACATTTGCGAGCGTTTCCGTGCTTCGGAAGACACGTTAAGCCGTTGGTCCCGGTTGCCAGTAAAATGGCAGTCGTTAAGCCTGGTTGAAGGTCTTATGGGTGGCTTAAAAAATTTTCCACAGCAGGTAGCCACAACCTGCGTCTGTCTATTTCAACACGGCAATGGGCTCACCACCTATTACGTGGGACAGGAATCCACACGGTGAAAAGTGGGCATATACCTAGTCAGGTCATAAGTATTGTCACACAGTAAAAACTTTTCTTTTAGAATGCTGGCCACAATAAAGTTTATTGAATTCGAATTTAGAATTGTTCATGAAAATAAAAATGTATACTTTTTAGAATTTTACTCATTTTTAAATATGGAGTGGACGCTTAAAGAAGACCGTGTTGCAGTTATTGCGTTGCATTGTTGCGGTTACGCGGCAATTCAAATTTTTGACATACTGAAAAATTTTAATATAACCAAAAGATTCGTTTATCGTACCATCAAAGGATACAATGAAGACTCTAGTGTAGATGACAGGTCAAGAAGTGGTCGCCCTCGGTCTGTTAGGACTCCAACAGTGATAAAAGCTGTGAAGCAAAGAAATCCCAAACGTAAGCAGAAACTGTTGGCCCTTCAGATGGGGTTAAGCAGAACCACGGTGAAAAGGGTGTTAAATGAAGTCTTAGGGCTACGGTCATATCGAAGAAAAACAGGACATCGTTTAAATGCTCGTCTAATAGACCTGAGACTGCAGAGATGCCGCGCTTTGTTGAAGCGGTACGCGGGAAAAAAATATCGGGAAATTCTATTTTTCGGATGAAAAAATTTTTACCGTAGAAGAGAGCTACAATAAACAAAATTATAAAGTGTACGCACACAGTAGTGAAGAAGTGAGCAACCGTATTCCGCGTGTCCAACGAGGTCATTTTCCACCCTCGCTCATGGTATGGTTGGGAGTTTCTTATTGGGGCTTAACAGAGGTACATTTTTGTGAGAAAGGTGTAAAAATGAATGCAGTTGTGTATCAAAATACAGTCCTGACGAACCTTGTGGAACCTGTTTCTCATACCATGTTCAATAACAGGCACTGGGTATTCCAACACGATTCGGCGCCAGCTCATAGAGCGAAGAGCACACAAGACTGGCTGGCAGCGCGTGAAATCGACTTCATCCGGCACGAAGACTGGCCCTCCTCCAGTCCGAATTTGATTCCGTTAGATTAGAAGATATGGCAACTTGGAGGAAAAGGCGTGCTCAAAGCCTCATTCCAATTTGGAGTCACTCAAGACATCCTTTATTAAGGCAGCCGCCGATATTGACATGGACCTCGTTCGTGCTGCGAACTGCGCGCAGATTGAAGGCCTATATTCAAAATCACGGAGGTCATTTTGAATAAACTTTATTGTCATAAGAATCTATGTTTTGTTAAGTTCATTTTGGTATATAAATGGTTACATAATGAATAAACTTGTTTCAATTATTTTATATTAAACATGTGACAGAATTTATGACCTGACTAGGTAATATGCCTCTGACACCCCTTCGGGGATAAGGCGTGATGGATATTTTCATTTCGAACAACAATTAAAGTATTTGTAGGTAAGTTGAAAGTACTTAACTATTTACTAGAATAAATCATATCAGCTGTTTGATCGTGTTCATATACCTACCTATACATGCCTACACCGACGCGCCGCCCATCGCGCCGGGCCGGTGAGCGGTCGCGTCATAGGCAAGTGAACCATGATTTGTGATCTGTTTTAATGTTCATAAATGGTAATAAATAAATAAATAAATATTGTGGGACACTTTTCACACAGAGCCATCTAGCCCAAAGTAAGCTAATATTAGCTTGTGTTATGGGATCTAGATAACTGATAAACATACTTATATATTTCTAAATACATACATATTATAGATAAATAACACCCAGACACAGAATAAACCATCGTGCTCATCACACAAAGTTTTATGGGTGGTAATAATGGTAATAACTTTGTCATAGTAAATAATAATAATATTCTCATTAGGCCAATGTCAAAGTATATTATGTCTGCTTCTGCCCTTAAATTTTTTCTGGTAGTTAAAAACTTTTCATGTAAAGCTGTTTTTATAATTTTTTTCTGCTTCAGAAAAATAATATAAAGTTGGTCAATATTTTTTTATAACAAATTGCTAAACTAATAAACAATTAATTAATAAATAAAGAAATATTATTTGTTTGCCAACTAACTAACTAACTAACTATCTTCACGCTGTATCCCTGACGGGATAGTCAGAGAGGACAGATCGCCAGGCTTCGCGATCCATGCATACTTCTTTCGCTTCTTCGAGATTATTCAATCGTTTCATACACGCACGTCTGGGTATCCGAGTACTTTTGACCTTTCCGTTTTTGAGCAATCTGCTCACGTGGTCTTCATATGTAAGTCTCGGCCTACCCTGACCTCTTCTACCCTCTCCGGCCGGTGAGCGGTCGCGTCATAGGCAAGTGAACCATGATTTGTGATCTGTTTTAATGTTCATAAATGGTAATAAATAAATAAATAAATATTGTGGGACACTTTTCACACAGAGCCATCTAGCCCAAAGTAAGCTAATATTAGCTTGTGTTATGGGATCTAGATAACTGATAAACATACTTATATATTTCTAAATACATACATATTATAGATAAATAACACCCAGACACAGAATAAACCATCGTGCTCATCACACAAAGTTTTATGGGTGGTAATAATGGTAATAACTTTGTCATAGTAAATAATAATAATATTCTCATTAGGCCAATGTCAAAGTATATTATGTCTGCTTCTGCCCTTAAATTTTTTCTGGTAGTTAAAAACTTTTCGTGTAAAGCTGTTTTTATAATTTTTTTCTGCTTCAGAAAAATAATATAAAGTTGGTCAATATTTTTTTATAACAAATTGCTAAACTAATAAACAATTAATTAATAAATTAAGAAATATTATTTGTTTGCCAACTAACTAACTAACTAACTATCTTCACGCTGTATCCCTGACGGGATAGTCAGAGAGGACAGATCGCCAGGCTTCGCGATCCATGCATACTTCTTTCGCTTCTTCGAGATTATTCAATCGTTTCATACACGCACGTCTGGGTATCCGAGTACTTTTGACCTTTCCGTTTTTGAGCAATCTGCTCACGTGGTCTTCATATGTAAGTCTCGGCCTACCCTGACCTCTTCTACCCTCTGCTTTCGCACAATATATATTCTTCGTCAATCGTTCCTCACTCATTCTTTGGACGTGTCCAAACCAACGGAGCACGCCCCTTTCCAGCTTAACGCTGACACTTTCATTCAAACCTGCCATATTGCGTATCACTTCGTTACGTATTCGATCGGCCAAGGTAACGCCGCACAATTTTCGAAGTGATCGCATCTCCACAGCATTCAATTTACTTTCATGCATCTGCTGACATACCCAGGTTTCGCTACCGTAAAGCAAAGTTGGCACTAGCACTGCGTTATGAATCGCCAGTCGTGCTTCTTTTACGATGCTTTGTTGCTTTACTAATTGGCACAAAGCACCGTTAACTCTGTTTCCGGCAGCTACTCGCCGTTCTACATCCGATCAACATCTTCCATCCGCGCTAAACATACTCCCTAAATACACAATTTCATTCACTTGCTCTAGACGTTCCTGGTTAACCCTAATCTCGCATTTAGTTCTTACGTCATCTCTTTCAAATACTAGAACCTTAGCCTTACTTGCATTCAAGCGAAGACCCTTACTTTCACACTCCTCTTTCATATTAGTGACTAATGCCTGAAGGTCGGCTTCTGATGAGGCCATGAGCACCGCATCATCAGCGTACAGCAGACAGTTTACTGAAAAGTCACCCAAATTCACACCCATATCATTTTTTGCCAAACTATTTAAAAGTGTAAATTATGATTTTTAAAAGCAAATTTTTGTCTTTAATAATTATTTAATCAATCGAAATATTAAAAAATCGGTTTTAAACAATTAAAAATTAAAATTAAGAGATTTCTTTTTTAAATCTACAAAAAATTTTGTAGACAAAAAAATTCATGAATATTGAAATTCTCTATTTGTTTGAAACAATTTTATAAACAAATTACGTAAAAAAATCTTAACCTATGTTAATTACTGCCATTGTTTAATGTGAAAACAGGCATAGTCAAACACGAATTGAAAAAAAAAATATCAACGTTTTTTAGATTTTTTATTTTTCAATAGTTATAAAAAATCATAATTAACAAATAAATAAACTTTTATGAAAGTTTATCGCAGGATCTTATAAAGTACATATTTCAAAAGGGCTCCACGAAGTTTAAAATTTATAGGCCAATTATTTATACCTTTCATGCCGTTGTTTTTGCCAATGGAGATGGGAAAAAATTTGTTAGTTAACAATTGAATAACTTTTTGAAAAATGGTGATTAAACTTTTTTTCTTCAGGGCTCGATTCTTTCAAGTGTTAGTAGAAGATACTAGAATTTATTCAAATTTTTAAAATCATATTTTAAGTTATAAAAAAATTTTTTTTATAACTTAAAATATATGAGCCGCGCGGTGCCCTATTTTCAACGTCAAATTAAAATTATAAATAATGGAGATAGAGTTAGGACTTTTTTATTGGAAATTTCCTCTTCTTTAACGAGCTTTTTTCAAAATTGCTTGAGTGTTAATATTTTTCGAGTTATTAACAAAACAACGAAATATCTTTTTTTTCATTTATTTTGTTAATAACAATTGCAATTTTTTACCTGCACCAAAATCCTTCAAATCATTTTTCTAGAGGTGATTCTAAATCGAATGAGCCATCGCTTATATTTTTAGGACCTTTATCTCTATTTTTCAAGTATTTGCACTTGTTGAATAGACTTTAAGTCATTTTTGAAGATAAAACTTCTTCAACCAGCGAACCGCACACAGATTTTACGTAGGTAGTAAGTTGGGCTGATCCGTCACACTCTGA
Source organism: Thumatha senex (assembly GCA_948477245.1). NCBI lineage: Eukaryota > Metazoa > Arthropoda > Insecta > Lepidoptera > Erebidae > Thumatha > Thumatha senex. The sequence goes on from OX419725.1 coordinate 1,131,181, forward strand.
GGTAAAAGACTCGATCGGGTGAACTCGAGAACGCCGAGTGTACCCGAGCAAGAAAGATACAGTCAGCTGCTCTTTACTGTTATATCGCTGTGTTCAGTATATTCAATTCATACATAACAATCGATTGCAATTGCCAATGAAGTTTTCACTTTTGTCGTGCGGTCTTAATGCACACTCTTAATTTTTTTTTTACTATTCATGATATTTACGAAAATGAAAAGAGCTCCTATTGATATCTTTATTTTAGTTATTTGTCTACTGATGTAAATCTTGGTTTGAGGTGAACATGATTCTTGTACCGTTTTACAGAGAGTTACGAATATTCGCGGATCACGATAATGTCGGTGTGTGCCCGTATGCGGAAGTCCTTAAAATAACCATGCCGGAAGCTAGTGACAGCGAAATTACAATATTAGATGGTAAGTGACTTGCACGCTGTAGTTTGGTTCACTTTATATTGTATTGTTTGTGCCCGGGTTACCCTTTTAGAGAAATAGCTTCCAGTATACCACAATCCACTGCTGGCCGTAGGTCGCTCCCAATGTTCGCCACAATACATAGTGCACGCCTTCCGCCATCCTCGGCCTTCACTGTGACCGTCTTGTCGTAGTATTGTCGTCAATTCATCGGTGCCGCACACTTAATTCAATTCACCTAGGTGAACTAACTACACTTTAAGTTAACTTGAAACACCTGGGTGCATTAAAATTACTTTTGACAAAACTTTATTCACCTGGGTGCATTAAATTTACATTTAAATATACTTTATTCACTTTATCATAAAGAAAATTTTGATCTGTCTTGAGGGACATCCTTTAGTACGTTTGCTAAATTGCAATCTCCATTCTAACTATCTTCACACTGTATCCCTGACGGGGTAGTCAGAGAGGACAGATCGCCAGGCTTCGTGATCCATGCATACTTCTTTCGCTTCCTGCAGATTTATTAATAATTATTATCAGAAAAGAAGGAGTCAGGATAGGCCGAGGTTTACATATAAAGACCACGGGAGAAGATTGCTCAAAAACGGAAAAGTCAAAAGTACTCGGATACTCAGACGTGCGTGTATGAAGCGATTGATGAATCTGCAAGAAGCGAAAAAAGTATACATGGATCGCGAAACTTAGCGACCTGTCCTCTCTGACTACCCTGTCAGGGATACAGCGTGAAGATTGTTAGTTAGTTATAAACATAAGTTTAATAGAATATACAGTAAGTGTAACACACACATATGTTTCAACAGAGGCAAGCCTGGCGGGTGACTCTGGTGTGGAGACGGTCGCCTCTCAGTCGACCTCGACGAAGGGTCGGGCTGGTTTTGTTGATGATGTTCCTCTGAAGAAATCTGTCTCTATCGCCTTTTCTGAACAAACGTGAGTATCTACAGTAGATTACTACAATCTAAAGTTGAAGCATAGAATGAAACTTAGGTCCGATCAGCAACAAACGTCAAACGCTAGGTTTAACGTTTGTTGCTGATCGGGCGTTTACTGTAAGCTGGTATTGTATTCTGCTAGTTGGTATGGGGTATCCCTACTCTATATACATAATTTCTAGTCCTCATAGATTGATTTATGGTGGTGCTGCTAAAATTAAATCGTTATGTTAACAAATAGCTTCCACAAGTGACTGTGGGAAAACAATAACCTTATTTTATTATTTTGATCAACTGAGCCCCGCATCTTTGATCGTGACATACTTCAAATCCCGTCGCACCCATGTAATCCCGTCGTTTACAAATTTTACGATAAAGAATTATTTAGGTTACTGCTCCGCTCTCCAGGGTAGTAGTGTCTTCATATATAGCCTATAGTCTTCCTTTAGAAATGGGTTATCCGACGCAAAAATAATTTTACAATTTGAACCAGTAGGTCCTGAGATTAGCGCGTTTAACCAACGAAACAAACCTTGTATATTTTCTTGGATTTTACCTATCATCAACCTATCGTGTTCAACGATTATTTAAGAGAAAAATAGTTTGATCTATTTTATATTTTGAGACATAAAAAAATGCATGATCTTTCGGAGGAGTTTGGCCACAAACACTGACACGACAATCCTACTAATATTATAAACGCGAAAGTTAATGTAAGTATGGATGTTTGGTGCTCTTTCACGAATGCAATGAAAAAAGAAATGGAATTTTACAATAATATAGCTTACACATCAGAATAACACATAGGCTACTTTTTTACCAGGAACAAGTTTCTGTGGGAAACGGGAACGGGGAACTTCACCACTCGTGCGGAGCCGCGGGCGTCAACTAGTAATATATATATATATATATATATATATATATATGTGGTGCTGTGTGTGTGTGTGTGTGTGTCAGGGCGGGCCCGGCGGACGACGTGGAGCTGTTCGTGACGGCGGGCACGCTGGAAGTGGCGCTGTACGTGCGCGACGACAACAGCCCCGAGCTCATCCCGCTGCGCACGCCGCACTCGCCCGCCGCGCCGCAGCCGCACGGGGCCGCGCCGCCGCTACCCGCCGTACGTACTCACCCGTACTGTCATCCGCATCAGAGCCTCCATAAATATTTATTTAATTCTTATTTTACTATTTGTTTCTATAAGTAGCAGCAATAAGAATACATCATCTGTGAAAATTTCAACGATTTAGGAAATACCGCCTGTGATATTTAATCAGACGGACAACAGAGTCTCAGTAATAGGTTCCTGTTTTTACTCTTTGGGTACAGAACTCTAAAATACGGCGAATTTTAAAGAAAAAATTAATGATAAAATTTAAGTGTATCGCTCTTAGAAACAATAGTTATCATTTAGAGAACGCAAGTCATGCTCATCTCATCTCACTACAGGGGATGCCGACGACCGTGCGAAGTGGAGGAGAAAATGTAGGAAAGCGGACCCCGGGCGTCGCGAGACGCAACGGGGACAGACGCTCGTATGATGATGGAGAACGCAAGTCATGCCCGGGAAGGTTTCCAAAATACCTTTTTTGAAATGGCGATTTTAAATAAGGGCGCGCTTTGATTATTCAAAAGCGACCCGTTTTTGTTAAGGTTCCTTTGCTATTTCGGGTTTTCCCAAACGTCTACAGTAAGGGGTCTGACACCTCAGTAATATAAAAAAAAGCATTTTGAAAATAAATTAATAATATCCTTTGAGTGCAGTGATGATGATGACAATATTCTCGTTGTAATTTTAATAGGTTTTAGATATTGTTCCTAAATTTATAATAGAAAAAGTCTAATAATAATTTAACTGGGATACGACTGATATACCATACTACTTTCTTTATGATAGTTTTTTTTTAAATAATTGATTCGATTCATATTTGCTTAGTTGCCTCTTATTATACTTCCGAGATTGAAGTGATACGACTGTTTTTTAAACAAATTCTCATCATGTTTGCGATTAATAATCCTTTTATCATTTAGCGACTAAAACCGGCTATGAGTACAACGAAACTAACCGACGGTAAAGACATGAGCACGTCTTCAAGCAAAAGTCTCACAGAAGTGCGCGAGGATCTCGGCAACAAAGAACAAATGCAAGTCAGTACTCTCATTATTGTAATCATCATTACTAATTTTCTTAGCCCTTTAGCAAACATGAATTTAATAACCAAATACTTTTAAATCTAACTTTACAGCAAAAAATTATTGTGGGATCGTCATTTTGCAAGTGTTCTAGTGAATTTTTGACTTACTTATTTCAATAACGCATAAAGTTTAGTATCGTACGATAATAGCGCATAAGTCACTGAGTATGTACATTTGCAGCCTTTCAAAGGAGGTTCGAACAAAAGGAATTCTGGCCACATCCCTCTGCTGCACGCCACCCTGAAGCAACCGAACCTTTACTATTTTAAGAGGAAGGACATCAAAAACTTTCAGGTAATAGCCTGTTAAAGGTTCCTGTGAGTAGTTAATCGTTTCTTGTGTGGAGACGCCGGCCAAGGCCAGTATTGTTATAAGTAGTTGTTTACAGGTGTCACTCTTTGACGTGCGAGCTGGGCTCGGTAAAGGCGAGGGCGCAGGGGTGTGGAACGCGATCCTAGTGTCCACTGCGAAGGGCACCCCGGACCCGGTGACGGACATACCGCCCGCGCTGGCCACCTTGAAGATCGTTGCCCCCAGCTCTAGTGAGTTTCGTTTAGACTACATGTTCGAGAATTTCTCGAATGGCACACGCTTGCTTTATATTATTTTCCAAACTTAGTTCATTAACCTTTTTGTATGTGTAAAGATGGTAGTTTCTTAGACATAAAAGTTGTGTAAACTTGTTATAATGAAAGACAGTGATATATGCAGTGAAATGCTATTTTACATCTTGCCACGCAAATTCTACTGAAGGCCTCCTAAACGCCACTACCACGTTAATGTGGTACGACTGACTTTGACTTGAGACCATACTTGGCTTAATCGTATAGGACGGGGACATTTTAGATAGTAAGATTGAAGATATACGTAATAAATTAGATTTGGCTAAAAGGTCTTAGTAATTAGCCCAGAATATAATTACAAAAAAAATTGTGTTTGTATCAGAGTACACAGGTAGAAGTATAACTTCTTTACGACAGTTTTTTACAGCTATAAAATTTCACTCATAAATCGATACATAAGTTTGACTTTAAATCAACATGGCGTGTAACCGAAAAATGTGACGATTTTTTACAGTTATAAAATTTCTCTCAACGTTGATAAAGAAGTTTCACTTCAAAAACTAGATGTGCACAGTGCAACACAATTCAAATAATAGTGCTACATTCTGATGCAGTCTTTTTTTGTCCTAAAGACAAAAATTTCTTAGTCTAGTATTATGGATCAGTAGTGGAATCGTCAAATGAGGGTATTTTTACTCTTAGCTTAATTTAACTTAGATCGTTTGCGTGTTGGTAAGTCGTGATAAAGTCCGAAGCCCCGCATAATATGCAGGGCTATAATATAGCTGCAGGGTGTATTATATCTGGAAGACTAAACTGATTTGTTCATGAATTTCATTGTTAGGTCACTGCTGTTTTATGCAGTATACTAGATTTCAATCCTTTAACCGATTTGAATATTGCACGCCGTTCAAACATTCAAAAAAGCTGTCAATTACAGGCAGCAACTATTCAAGCACTTCGAACCAAAAGGGCTCCATCCGGCTGGACGTAGAGAGACCCATCCAAGTGGAGATAAGCGCCGACAGTATCAAGCGGTTGATAAGCATACACAGGGTTGTAAGTATTATTAGAAGGTTGCTCTTAATATTCCCCTAAGAAATATGCATGTCTGGTAAGATTTCACCAACAAAATAAACACATCAACACGGTCTAGGGATATTTCATACTCAATTAAATAACTCGAAAAGTACTGGCCGCATTGGGATCTTTTATACACCGATTTGTTTGTAATTTATCTCAGACTAATTCCAAATTCAAATTTTTGAAAATTCTTTTGTTTCGGTGGCATAAAAATGTCTTGATGTGTAGGAGAGGGAATTTTCATTTGTGCGAAATTTAGAAAACAATACGAATTACGTTTAGTTACAGTTTTTTTTTTTTTCATTTTTAAACGGAAGATAAAGTTAAAATTGAGGTATTGTAGTCATGCAACGCCAACATTTGACGAGGGCGGAGATGTTACGAGCTGTGGGAATGCTGGAAGCTGGGTCTGTTCAGCGTAATGTTGCTGAGGCCATAGGGACCTACCAAAATGTAATTTCAAGATTGTGGACACGCTATCGTGCCACAGGTGAAGTAGCGGAGAGGCACCGGGGGCCAAGTCGCATCACTACCCCCAGACAAGACCGATTTTTGCAAATTACTGCGCGAGCTCAACCAAATGCAACGGCGACTCAATTGGTCCAAAGGCTGCGAGTGGAACACCAAGTGCTTGTGAGTGACCAAACTGTAAGAAGGCGACTGCATGAAAGCAATCTACGCTCTCGTAGACCACTCCGGGTCCCACCTTTACGGAGAGGCAATCGTGGACGACGATTAGAATGGGTTCGGAACCACGTGGACTGGGGCCGTGAGCTATGGTCCAATGTGCTGTTCACGGATGAATCCAGGTTCGTCTTCCATCCAGATTCACGAAGGACGCGTGTTTGGCGAGTTCCTGGACGATGGAGCCGTCTTCAGAACCCTCAGGAAGTTCACCCATACCAAGGAGGAACAATTATGGTTTGGGCAGGAATTCGTCTTGGAGGACGGACGGATCTCGTTTGGGTGCGGGGCAATATGACGGCAGAACGATACGTCCAACAGGTGCTGGGGCCCGTAATCTTGCCCCACAGAACACAAATGGGGCAAGATTTCCTGCTCATGCACGACAATGCCCGGGCACACACGGCGAGAACGGTAGCAGCTTGGTTACATACACACAATGTTAGGGCCTTAGACTGGCCTGCTCAATCGCCAGATCTAAATCTCATTGAGCATGCGTGGGATATGCTGCAAAGAAGAGCTCTGAAGGAAGTTCCTGAAAATCTGGCTACAGAAGATCAACTTTTTGCGCACCTCAGAAGGACATGGGACAATATTCCGCAGCAAGACATTGACAACCTTGTTCTGAGCATGCCGAATCGTTGCCGATGTGTTATGAACATCATGGGCGCTTTCTCAGACTACTAACTTCAAATTTATAAACACAAATTAAATGATTTTTCTATTTTTTCAGTTTTTACTCATAAATTAAAAGTTAATTCATGTACGGTTTCCGTCTATGCTTCATTTTTTTCCATAAAATCCTGAAATTTTAATCGAAGTACCTTAACCATTATTAAAAAAATGGTAGAATATTATTACGTATCTTTTAAATATATACATGTCATATAAATAATTAACACATTGATAGTAATTCGCTTTTTTAAAAATATCCCTAGTCCGTGTTGATGTGTGTATATAAGCAATTCTCTCGTATTTGAACCAGAACTGACACTAGCAGCTGTCTAACAAAAATACTAAACAAATAAAAAAAAATCAAATACAACAAAGTACGTACTCGATAATTGACAAAAAAACAAATGAACTTCGCCAACAATCATAGTAGTACCCGGTGATTGTAGCTTTGTTTTTGGATGAGTTAGACATGCACTATACCAATGTACAGTTTGACCCGGCTCAATATAGTAAACGGGAAAGAAAATAATCACCTCGTCATGAGTTGGTGAAGAGGCACCATTCTGATGGAACTTAATACAACTGGGAAAGTGAGGGCGTATGTTACGAGTATGTCTCAGGTGTATGCCTCAGGTGTACTCCGGGTTTGTTGCATAGCTATCTAGTTTTTTTATTTGTTGATTTGTGTTGAATAGTCTTCGGCGATAACCCTAGTGCGTTCTTTCCAGCTGATGGACAGGCTGATCTTCGACGAGGAGACTGTAGTGACAAGCGCGCAACAAGACGCTTCACCTCTTTACAAGTTACGACAAGCGTTGCGTAAGTAAAACCGTACATTTTTCTGTAGCTTTTCTTGAGGCTTCAAATAAATATTATGTTTTTGTAAAACCATACGAGTAAAATATTTCTTATCTTTGTTTACTAGGCTAATTAAATTGCCTTTTTATTGCGTAGTGTAACGTTAAACAAAATGTATGTATTGTGTAATGGCTTTTCTCGACTGATATTTAAAACATAGGTAGAACTAATACGTTAAGAAAGGGTAGAGAGGTTAAATTTAGAATCTATTTTTTTATGAAGAATTAAGCAGTCATCAGTAATTAAAATGTATTTTTTTTAGTAAATATTCTGCTTTGAATTTATTAAATTCGTGTTACTAAAATATCTCTCCATTGATACTAAATGTAGGAGGAATAATCAGTACAAAGAAAAAAAAACAGACCAAATACGGGTCGAACTCTCGTATGAAGGGTTTCGTATCGTTATCTATAAAAATGTCATAAATCATGTCAATTGTTTAGGAGCTCCCCATAAATATTTATTTTATTTTCATTTAATTATACCGGTGGTTACATCACGACAGACGACTTGGTCATGACGTATGGTGTGCCACGTTATTACGTTGGAAGGCGTTTATGTGTACGAGCCCTTAGTAATAGAATCCCTAGTTAGTTTTACCCTTTGGGTACGGAACCTTACAAAATAATAATTAGGTATATATCAAAGATTTGCTAAATTTCATTGCCTTAATCTGGTTTCTATTTTGATTGTTGATTATTACGAAGTTGATGTTAAAATCCACGGCTAAAATGAGTGGAAGTTTATCTAAATTTCGGTTGTACCTGCTAAGCGTTCGAGGTACATCTTTAGAATACTCTAGTAAATATCTGGCTTGCTTTCTATAAGAGAGAGAGAGAGAGAGAGAGAGAGAGAGAGAGAGAGAGAGAGAGAGAGAGAGAGAGAAACTAGCTGACCCGTCCGGCTTCGCCAGTGTCATACTTCGAACCCCGTGGCACCCATTTAACCCCGTCGTTCATTAATTTCATAATAATGTATGACCATTTTCCAAATTAGTTGATTACTTCTCCAATCTCCAGTACCTACGCTCGCACGGACCGATCGAATTATGGTGACACGAAATTAATTTCTTTGCGCTTTATTTTGAATCTGCGATAACTCGTATGATATTCATTTAATTTGCAAGGTGTAAATGGACAAAATAATCTTCATGAAATGCTGAAGTCAACTAACATATTAAAAATGATAAGGATTAATAATGTATTAGTGTAAATAGCCTTCAAATTATCGGTTAATAATTGCTGTTTTTTTTTAAATATTAAAATGGTTTTAGTATGTTACCCTTAAGAGATAGACATATACCGTCGCGGACTTTTTTGTAGACCTATATTAGATACACAATTCCACCATACATTATTTTGTTATATCTCAAAGGTAAACCCTTTGAGATATAACAAAATATTGTAGCGTTTTCGTTGAAAACTCCCAGACGGCTTATATTTTTCCGAGACCCCCCCACAAATATCGTTATAATTTAGTCAATGTATACAATAACTTAACAAATTATAGATAAAAACCTTCCTTATGAACCACTCTAACTATTAAAAAAACCGCATCGTAATTGGTTGCGTAGTTTTAAAGATATAAGCTTACATAGAGACAGACGCCGCCCGCACGGTTTACAACTGTAGCAAAAAGTGTCGTTACAAATTTTTGTCTTAATTTTTTCCATCTAACCCCCTTTCGCAACGCGCGATAAGGAACTTCTTTCCAAAAATATTTTGTTCAAAATAGCAATATACGTATATATCGCAGTCATCTGGTTGAATCTGCCATTTGATTGAATAACTGGCGCGCTCATAGAATGGCGACATTTAATTGTATTAAAGTTTATTTAATGTAACGTTCAACGTCTCGACTGAACGTCATTCAGCATAGTCGTTGTATGGGATATAGCCATTGTTTGGTTAGGGTTTTGTTGGCCTCGATATTATAGATATTTATTACTCATACTCTGACGACTCTGCACCTTTAAGCTTGTAGTCGTCGCTACAGGGTGCACATCATGCAAACTTAGGATCCCCTCTGTGTTTGTTTGCATCATTGCAATTTGATTCATTTTGGGAAATTACAATCACATCATTAATTTTACGTCCGCTCTGTTTCTTGTTCAATCAACGTTCGGCCTAGTCATTCAATTGAAAGTCGTCATTCAATGAACGTGCGAGTCTTTCAATCAAATAGCAGATTCAACCAGATGACGGCGACATATACAAGCTCAATTGGTATGGTACGTTGTTTATGTACTTACAAGAAGTTGTTGGTTGTGTGCAGTACAAGAGAACATCGAGCAGGTGTCGGTGAGCACGAGCCAGGTGGCGCTGAGCGGGTGCGAGGGCACGGTGTCGTGGGGCGGGGGCGTGGCGCACGTGGTGGCGGGCGCGCGGCCGCAGCGCCTCGCCGCGCGCGCGCTACTCACCGCGCTCGTGGTGGCCAGCGGGCCCGCCAGCGACACGCGCCACGTCGTGCTGCAGCCGCTCATGCTGGGGTGACCACCGCACACATACTAACTACCCTTACTATCAGCAACTTTGTCGTTTTTTAGAAGCTAAATATATCACGCGTGGTGAAGTTGTCCCATTCCCGTTTCCCACAGAAACTTGTTCCCGGGATGAATGTAGCCTATGTGTTATCCTGATGTGTAAGCTATATTATTGTAAAGTCTCATCAAAATCCATTCAGTAGATGTTGCGGGAAAGAGTAACAAACGTCTATTCTTACAAACTTTTGCGTTCATAAAAGCGCCTGCTACGAATACTAAAAGTAGCTAGTCTGTGGCAACCCAAAGCGATAAGAATATTTATTAAAGGACAGTGACCACTCTCTATGGGGTTTTGGCCCCAAAGCGGACAATTTTGTAGCGCCTTAAAAATACTGCTATTACATAGCTGAGCCTGTGTAGAAACCCATGATGTAGATTTTTTTGTAGCCAGGTAGTTTAAAAAATAAGGTTTTATTCTCAATTTAATTTTCAAATGTGTCATTATCATCTTCATATGTTAGTAAAACTATGTCTAGGATTAAGCTGGAGGAGTAATATTTTCACCATGTCTTGCCCAACTTAAGTACCACATAACAAACATGATATGAGCAAACAACCAATAGGTGATTGCCCGACAATGCTGTAACAATAATAATGTTTTATGGTTTCTTAGTTGCTAATGTTATTTTCATATATTAACATATGTTTTTTTAGCTTATATAATATAAGCAAAAAAACATATTTTGTCTGCTTTGTATTTTACCTCTTAATAATATGCAGTTGACGGCTAAAAAGAATCATGCCCAAAATGTTGAAAGTTCTATCTGTGCATATTTTAACAATAAATATGTTCCACTATTTCTTGTGTGTTTACCATATTATGATCCTGGTTGTTTTATTTAGTATAACTTAGCCTTTAACAAACTACATCAATATTATTTCAAAAATAAAAAATAATAACATTATTTTTCGTCACCAAGTTTAAGGAAATTATAAATGGAATTGGCAAATCAGACATTGCTGTAGTATATATCATATATACTTTGTTTATATATGTACTCTGAGTCACCTAGAAACTTAATATATCTCTTCATAGTTACAGTTCAGGAGAAAAAGCAATGTAATAGAGTATTAGCGGCTCTCTTCAAATCTGGCAAAAAGATGGTTCGTTCTGGGTTCTGTTATTTGACTTGAAAATTATTATGTCCTTACACATTGCAAGTAACTTTGCCCATAGGACAAATCAAACAAGTATGACAGGTTCTGTCAGATGCTCTTAACTGAAACAAAAAAGGCAATGAAAAGTACTTGAATAGGTATATGTAACAAACCTTTTGGTAAAAGTTGATTTAAGAGGCTTCAAAATAATCTATGGCCATATCACTTGCAGGTAATGCAGCTACTGGCTAGCCCACTGAACCGATTAAAAACAATTCTTTTAACATTTGAAAGCTATGTTGTTTAAAAGTAAGACAGTAGTAATTATAAATATCAAAAATCGGGCAGAGTTTAATACATTAATATGCTGAATACACTATATTCAATAAATTATTATAAATGGGAAATCAGGAGTGAGGCACAGCTTGTCTATGTATATTGGTCACTTTAATAATACATAATAAAGTACCTTTAAAATCAATAAAGTAAAAGTAAGTATGTGACCATTTATAACAACCTACTTAAAATAAAAAATAAAACTTACTACTCCCACTCAAGAATTACATACGGCACTTCGATCAGGTCAAGAGTTATGACGACTTCTGTGTGTACCATTACCACAACAGATCCAAGAAACAAAAAAATGCCATTGGCTTTTTTGGAGAAGTTGAATTAGTTGTTACGATATAAAACACTCGATAAATACAAACGCGAACCATATAATTATATTGTTGAAAATATAATTTTATTATGACACTTTGTTTGGTTACATTCGTCATTCAAGGTCGTTCGACTTCGATGACAGGTTAATCAGTGTTAAAAGATGAAAACTAAAATACTTAATACGTTTTATCTTCTATAAAAATATGCATTTATTTAAACATATTTAGTATTTAAGGCATATAGAAGTATTTTAAATAAACAATAAAATAATCACACAAAACTTAGCACAGTTTCAGTTATTAAATGAAATAGAAATGATTAATAACTAAACTAATTTCTCCCTACTCTTGTCATTACTTTTATTTTATGCAACACAAGGGTGACAATCAAAATTATATACGTTTGTAAGCCAAGACAAATATTTTTTTAATTCGTCTTGAATATCAGATAAGTGGCTACAACCAAATTGTCATTAATATATATTGTAATAAAAATAAAAATTATTACAAGTTTTATAACTTTCCAAAGCTGCTGTCCGCGCTCAGGCCAGATTCGGTCACTGTCCTTTTGTCTTAATGGGCGTTCTATAACGCTTTTTATTTTAAAAAGCATTGATGTCAGCAGACGGCGACCGTGACAGTTTAATGTTGGGAATACTTTACTCAATATGGAAGCACTTCAAATCTTCTACTTAAAATTCCTGTTCAAATGCGCGTCATCACCACCTAATCACTAACACCCACGCTGTTATGTCCAATATCTGATCGACATTGACCTTTATTGACTGTGTTCTTAAAATGACTGCTTAAGCAGCACTAATATCAAAAAATATTTTAAACATGATAATTTTTCACATACAATTTTAGATTACATAGCATACTTAACGTATTTAAAGTATTTTTGGGGAGCAAGGTACAAGCAGGATACAGACGGAAGTTGAGAGGGAGATATTAGTTAATAAAGTAAGAAAGATAGAGAATTACGTTTCGTATATTACCGTAGGGGCAAGAGAGAGAGGTGCGAGCACACATTTTCTCTCTCTTTCTCTCAAAGCCTGTAGATGGAGTTATAGAAGTTGTACTTTAGTCGAGTGGTTTAAAGCCCATTTGATTTAAGTTTCTTCGTTTTTATATTCGAATCAGATTCAAATATAAGAACGAAGAAAAGGCCCAACAATGTGCCTCTTCACGCTCTGCTTATGGAACTTGGGATTGCAAGGGTAACCGCGCGTTAGTGAAAACGTATTCATAAAGGAAATAAACAAGTGTACTGGCAGATTATTCGATGTTTTTGTGACTCATTTCTGGCGATTCATACAGATATTCTAAAGCCAAAAAAAATTCTTTTGAATAGCGCAAAATTGATAAACAACTATACTGAATGAAGCTGACGTGTGTGTGTGTGTGTGTGTGTGTGCGGGTGCAGTGGCGAGATGGAGGCGACGTGGGAGGCGTGGCGGCGCGCGGAGGGCGGGCCGCAGTCGCGCGAGCCCGGCGTCAGCGTGGGCGTGGAGCTGGGCCGCGTCGTGCTCGACCTGCGCCCCGACGAGCTCGCCGTCTGCCGCCGTCTGCGCCTCGCGCTCGACGACGTCGACGGACACCGGAAGGTACCACTTATATTGGTTTACGTTTATACATCTTTATTATCACCAAATACACTTGTCACTTATGTGATAACATTATTACACAACAAGAGAGGTGTTTTACTGTCCGTCGTCACTAGACAAACATAAGTTTAGTAATATTTGGTAAAACTAAAATACATTTGTGCAAATATTATCGAAGGAAAGGCAAAATCTTTATTCGTGCAGGTCACACAGTAACACTTATGAATGTCAAGATTATTGCTTCTACATTTACATTTACTGTCAGATGCGCAATGCAATAGTTAGAGCCTGAGGAGGATTCTGGCAATAAAACTCATGGCCACTCTTTTCTAACCGCCAGTAATTACATTAGTTTTATTTACATGAAATTTGAATAAATTAATAGTAACGAGTCTATACAAAAGAAACAAAATATAATATAAGGTTAATGATATACATATTGGAACTAATTGTAAATACTGTTTGGCAATTTGAAAAAAGTGACTCTTACTCACAGGGTCTACCTATTGCTTTACGTATCTAGCAAACAATGTAAATATAGAATCATTCAACACAAACTAAACTCAACCTAAACAAGCTGGTACACCTGCTGGCATATCATGGCACCCATAGACTATTCTTATACAACAAAAGTTAAAAAACATTTGTCTTGGTGGCTAATCAAAGTGCACCTGGACTTCTAGACTGTGTGTTCATGAGGCCCTTGTAATAACTAACCATTTGTGTGTGCCCCAAAGATAAGTTCGCGCCATGGCAGCCTGGACTCGCTTCTCCGACACCGCACTGTTATACCGAAGTCTTCGATGCGACACAGCGGCAGCTACGCAGGCGACAGTGAGGATGGCACTACCCACTACTACAAGGATGATTTGAGGTAAACGATTCTCCCATATGACCAGTAAATTTCTTCACCTCACAATGCCATTTCATTTGTTAGTGATGATAAAACAAATAGAAAAAAAAAATCTCAATTGCCGAAAATTCAAGATTTTTAAATTGGAACAATCTTTATATTATTAATATTACTAAGTAGTATAATATTCACGCAGCTACCCTGCACTCCGTCCTCGTTTATCTGTCCTCTCTGACTACCCCGTCAGGGATACAGCGTGAAGATAGTTAGTTTTTTTTTAGTTAGTTAGTATAATATTAATATTATAAAGTTTGTTGACGTATTTGTACAACAATTTGAGTATATTTACAGAAATCTTTAAATAGAAATGTACAAATAATAAGGAGGACCTTGCCTAAATTACAAATAATTGTAATAGAAACTTTTCCCACAAAGTGCCTTTTCTCAAAATTTCAAAGTCAAATACATTTCCTAAAGCGTTTCTTGAATATGGAACTAACAACGTTCCAGCAATTTTGTAGGAAAAGGCGTGCTGGGGTTGCTCCATACTCTTTGATTGGATCTCCTCTAATATTCTTGGCACTGTTTTATGTGTGGGAGTAGTGGATTCTTGGAAGTTGTATCAATGTGCTATAAATAATATATAAATAAATATTGTAGGAAACTTTTTCACACAGCGTTATCTAGCCTAAACTAAGCCATGAGCTTGTGCTATGACATCTAGACAACTGGTAAACATACATGAATATTTCTAAATACATACATATTATACATAGGTAACACCCAAACTACGAAACAAATATTGGTGGATCACACCAATATTTGTACCTACTGACCCGGGTATGGAACCCGAGACCGCAGCGCGGCAGTCTCATACCTACCAACTACTTTTTCCACCGAAGCTGTCAATAGTGAAACAGTGCGATTCTCCATCTTGCCACACAAAATCTACTGAAGGGGAATCATAATGTAACTTCTAGTGAGAATAGCGATATATATGCCACGGCGGAAATGGCAATTACCTGTCCGTATTTGTGAAGTCCTCACCTACAGCTCGGCTTCCAAACTCATACTAGACCTGCAATATTTTTTGCCTATTTGCCGGGCTTTGCAATAATGAACTATAGTTAGAAATTAACTATAGTAAGAAGAAGCGCTCGTGGCCCCGCGGTCTCAGTGTTCTGTAAACGATCACTGAGTTACGCACCTTTCACTATGGCTGGTCCTCGGATGGGTGACCACTTTGTGGCATTTACATTTGCGAGCGTTTCCGTGCTTCGGAAGGCACGTTAAGCCGTTGGTCCCGGTTGCCAGTAAAATGGCAGTCGTTAAGCCTGGTTGAATGCCTTATATATAGGGCGGCTTGAAAAATTTCAACAGCAGGTAGTCACATCCTGCGTCTGTCCATTTCAACACGGCAATGGGCTCACCACCTATTACGTGGGACAGGAATCCACACGGTGAAAAGTGGGCATACAATATGCCCCTCCCCCCCCTTCGGGGATAAGGCGTGATGGATATTTATTTATTTATTATTTTATTTATTTAACTATAGTTACTTTTATTTAAAACGTGTATTATACTTGGTGATGTCCAGGAGTGGTGCTTTCAAGATCCAGACTGGTAGTCAATTGCCGATGGCGTACCAGATAATGCTGTTCGGTAACGCTGTTTCCTGGCGGTATCCTCACCCACGGGCCATCACGCGTATCGTCGCATTCCCTTTGCCCGGAATGGTATGCTTCTCTATATTTTATCTGCAGTATGTCTGAGGGCACTGGCCTAATGAAATGCCACAGTAAAGTCTAGAATTAAATGAAGACTGCTATTTAATATATTAAACAATTGAGTACCACGTATAAGTTTAGAAGTATGATCATCACAGATACTGTTTTTTTATCAAAGGTATGTGAAATTGCGTGTGAATTGAGTTTTTAGGTCTTTTACAAGGTAGTACAAGGTAGTACTTTTAAGAAGCAGGATTAGTAGTATCACAGTAGTTAAACAAGTTTTTCTAGGTGGCACTGTTTATCATTTTACTAATAACATATCCTTGGTATTACCTTCAAAGTAGAAGCAACCTGGAAATTCGTGTCAAAAATTGTGACTTTCTTCTGTTAATCAACCATATTGAATAATCAAAAGCAAGCTTGTGCCTTGTTGAGAACCATTTGTCAGGTATACCAGTCGTATCCAATGTTAATAGTCCCTTCGTCCCTCAGGACCAGGAGACAGAGTGCGTCCTGGAACTCTACGCTGCTATGCAGGGCGAGTGGGAAACGCACACCTATTTCAAAATTCCTGTCGGTGAACCCAGAGAAATACAACTGCAGTCTAAACCGCCTGGTAAGTATACATACCTACTTTGTAACGTTTAATATCTTATAACATCTTAAAAATTAAACTTCGTGCCATCTAGCGGCGAGTAGCGTTTAATAATAGTCATGTCGTGTGTCTATCATCTTGGATTGGCATAAAGCTCGGGTTTGGTTTTCATCCAGTGAATGGATTATCTTGCTAAACCTTAATTAGTGCAACACTGCTGTCTCGGTCGATATAAAAGCTGGGGTCATTTCAGTCATCTTAATGATCTTATTTTTAAATTTGGAAAGGTATCGACAATATTGTAAAGCAGATTGGATATTGGAGTTATAATTGGAATTAAAATACATCTCTTGGAATTATATATATCTGCGGTGAGTCTGGTACACAGTCATTGATGTACTATAAAATTTATTAAGAGTATTGTATAGAATTTTCATAACGCTGTGTTAACTTAAATATGCTACGGACACCTCGATGATTTGACTGAGCCTTTGCCCTGTAATTCATCAGGTCTGTGTGCCTGAACTGCAGGGTGGGCTTTGCAGATTGCTCCCCACTACGCTTACCGCTACGTTTACCGCTAAGTTTACCACAAGTATATTATAATTGCAAGTACTGCTACCATTGTACGCTGCGCTATACGTTAGTCTTTTATTTCATTATTCTTAATTGAACTACACAATTCCCGATTGTACTATTGAGGGTGGGATCGCTGTTGTGGGACTGCTGCAGTTGGCAGCAGGTTAAAATTAAAGTACACGCCCAGAGTCTCAGGGTTAGAATTCAGATATTATTTCTTTTCTTTGAGAGTAACTGTGTTGTTGTGTTTTTCATTTTTCATGCATTTTTCAATTATATACGGATCCCGTATATAATTGATAACTTGCTGTATGTTTTGTTCTAGTATATGTATGTAAACTTCTATTTATTTGTGTTTATTTTGTTACGTACCTAGTGGCCATTAACAATTACCTTTTACCTATTTTATAAATGCACCTTAACTTTAAGTAATTATACTTATGGTTGTGACAACTTAGCCTATTTCTCGGTGGTCTCAAAACTATTTGGTGAGTTTTGAAGGAGTTAAGCGATGTTGTAAGCCTTTTCGGGTGAGACAGTGTAATTCTGGACCGAATTATTGTTAAGGACAAAATCGAGTGGGCGGTGTCTTTTGGCGAGATTAAAAGAATTGACGTGAACTCTCACGCTTTATGCAAACAATTTAGATAATTTGCTGGTTGTGATGAAAACAATAGCAACTTTGGTTTGTGGTAGTCAGATTGTAAAATTAATGAAATAAATAACAAACAACATAATCAAAAGAATTTAATTGTTTTAGCACTTATTTATATGTTTTTACCTATAGATATCGTGTTTTCATCGATATGGCGATTACGGACCTGCAGCGAGTCAGACCCAATCCCTAAACCTTATGAATTCAAAGTCGAGAAGTTTTTACAAAAACCCAGTTCACTGGTAAGATTTCTGATATTTTTTTTAATTATTTTATCAATCACACTTAATCCCTAAAGGGGTGGCAGAGGCATCTTATACGCTCACATTTCACTGTGTGCATTTCTATTCCACGTAAGTGGTGTAGTGAGTCCGTTGTCCTATTGAAAAAATATACAGACGCAGGTTAAAAATGTTTGAACCAAGACATCGCTATTTGGCTCAGTCGCTGAATATCATATTCTTAAAAGACCATATTCGTAAAACATCACATTCGCAAAACATCATATTCTTATAACACCATATTCTCAAAATATCATAATCTTATAAGACCACATTCGCAAAACACAACATTCTCAAAACATCATATTTTCAAAAAAAGGTCAAAAAGTACACTGGGCACAAAAAATTATAATGCCTAATGCGGCTTTATGCAAAAATACATTAACACCATCATTGAAATAACAGCACCACGTGTCTACGAATTTCTATTTTACTTATTTCAACAGCCAAAGATGAAAAAGGTAAGTAGTGATATAGTATAAGCTGCCATGACCAAAAGAATCGAACAACAAATGGTGTTGAGGGTTTAGCATCGCCGAATCAACTCAAGAATTCCATTAAACCCAGTATGAATCAGTTCATTTAACTGTCAAAAAAGGAAGCCAAAGTGTAATATGCACAAATAAAAATAAATGATTTATATGAAACTGATGTAAAACGAAATAGATAACTAATGATTCTTGATGAATCAATGATTGTGTAAAGACCAAATATGCGTTGAAGTGTGTTTGAAGCGCTTAAGTGCAATTAGAACTCTCTACCGGCGCACGTGCTTCTTTCCTCTTACAATATTTCTGGGCCGTCAAAATGAGGGTCACTATCGGAGGTCTGCAGGCTGAGACAGTGGCCATCAAACACGGGTCGTCGTCGTTGCTTTCCATCAGGTGGGCGACGGCATTTTGACATGCAAATATAAAAATAATAGTAAAGTATAAGAAATAAATACATAAAAAGAACTAAAAAATCATTTTTAAATATATAATTTAGTTTTTGTTTTTTTATAGAAATAATTTATTTTTTGTGTAGTAACTCCCGTTTTTAATAAAAATATATTAAATCATCGATACTGTACTTTGAATGTGACTGTACTTTGAATGTGGTATCACAAGAATGTTGTGTTTTGCGAATATGTTTTTATAAGATTATGATATTTTGAGAATTTGATGTTATGAGAATATAATGTTTTACGAATATCATGTTTTGCGAATGTGGTATTTTACGAATATGGTCTTTTGAGAATATGATATTCAGCGACTGAGCCCGCTATTTTTGTGGTGGTATAATCTAAAGGCAGTACAATTGTGTACTAAAAAGTTGGACGTTGTCTAACGTTAACAACAACTGACAAATGTCAAACA
Source organism: Thumatha senex (assembly GCA_948477245.1). Lineage (NCBI taxonomy): Eukaryota > Metazoa > Arthropoda > Insecta > Lepidoptera > Erebidae > Thumatha > Thumatha senex. Next base: position 1,150,572 of record OX419725.1, read on the forward strand.
ACATTCAATGCGTTTATATAGAAAAATATAAACGGTGACCACTTTCCGTCAAGTGGATTGTATTCTAGTCTGACTACTCGGTGGTATATAAAAAAGATTTAGAAATTTAATGGCTATATAAGTGAATGCTCTTCGAAGGTGCTATTATTTCAGTGGTACTTATAATGTTGCCCTTATGTGCGGGTCATTCTGATGTCGCACCATAAAAGCATGGTACTCTCTGCCAGCACACGTGTTTTCCTCCTCTTACAATCCTGGGTCGTTTAAGAGAAGAGAAAAAAGGCATATTTCTGGGCCGTCAAGTTGTGGGTCGCTATCGGAGCCCTGTGGGTTGAGATAGCGGCCCAAAATCACGGTCTTTGCTTACCATCAGGCGGACGACGCCATTTAGACTTGCCAAGTATAAAAAAATAAGATAATAAAAAAAGGTATTGTTCTAGGCGGCGGACAAGACCGCAGACAGCTGCAAGCCGAGAGTTGTGGACGGAGTGTCGGCTGAACAGCTGTCGGGCGTGGTGCGCGTGGACTCGTGGTTCGCGCCGCGCGTGCTGCCGCGCCTCAAGCTGTCCGTGCAGGTGGCCGACACCGAGCTGCACCTGCACAACTCCTTCCCCGCCTTCACCAGGTACCAGGCACACGGGACACGACTCGAAAGGACAGAGACATTAATAAATTATACCATTGTAGCATTTAAGGCCTATCCGCACACTACAGTGCCGACACGTGCCGATCAGTAACGTATACGTCAGTGAAAAATTATACTGCTGTATACATTTTGTAGTTGTATAGTAACGTTCAGTGTGTTCAGTGCGCACTGTCACTGACGAGTGCGGATAGCGTTGTACAAAATAAAATGTATACAAATATATAATTTTTCACTGATGTATACGTTACTGATTTGCACGTGTCGGCACTGTTGTGTGCGAAAAGGCCTTAACAGTAACCGTATTGCAACATGGTACAAAGTGAATATTCCTTCCGGTGCACTGAAATAATGCATTCAAACCTGTGTATGACCATTAAGAACTGAAACACTGGTCAGCCTACCAGTGTTTATTTCCTTAGAATATAAACAACCTCGTCCACATATGAAGACCACTTTAGCAGATTGCTGTAAATCGGAAAAGTCAAAAGTACTCGAATATCCAGACGTGCATGTATGAAGCGATTAATGAATTTACAGGAAGCTAAAGAAGTATGCGTGGATCGCAATGTCTAGCAATCTGTCCTCTTTGACTACCCCTTCAGGGATACAGCGTGAAAATAGTTAAGTTTTTTGTAAATTGTGTTTCGAACACTATGGCCAAGTCAAAAGCACCAGTTTGTTATGGAATACAATGTTTTTGTTTTGCTTTTATGTAATTTATTTAGCAAATGAAATAATTTCAATTTGAAGTGGGTTCGATGAAATGTACGTTCTTGCAGTTCAATGTGCCCATTTAAAATAATAAAAAATGTTATTTACTTCGGAAGTGAGTGTGTGTGTTGTGGTGCGTAGCCAGGAGACGACGCTGGAGGGGTACTACGTGTCGCGGCCGCTGATGCGCAGCCACCGCGTGCTGAGCGTGTTCGCGCGCTCCTCCAAGTACCACGCGCGCCTCGCCTCCGCCGCCGGCGCGCTGCTCGTGCTCAACACCGCGCTCTCGTCAGTATACACCCCGCCACTATCTCTGGCTGTCCTCACCAACTCGACACTGTTTTATTTCAATTTTTTACCAATTAAGGGTTCCGTACCTCTAAACATTAAAAATTTTATTTATGCATTTCAAGCACTTATGAATAGTCATGACAGTAATTAAAATGAGAGCGATTCTAGTAGCCAGTTCCAAGGGCAGCCTTCCCCTTATAGAAAAGAGTCTGACTAGAAACTCCATGAAACTCTTTTAAAATGTAGGAATGGCTTATAATTATTAATTTACATTGTTCTTTGGAGTTATGTGAGAACAGTCGACTAAACTTAGTTTGCTTTAGATTTAAGTCATATTATTTGTAATACTTGATATAATTGCTAACAGATGTCACCCGTTCACGGGTATAACGCATATATTTTAATTAAAGTGTGTCCCCATCTCGACATAGTTAACACATTAACAGAGATCTCTGAGTTATATCAGCACTCATATAATTTGAAGGTCTAGATTATTGTATATTAGGTAAGTATGGAACCCTCGCTGTACGAATTCAACTCGCGCATGACCGTTTTTCATGTTATTCAGTAGAAGTATTAGTTAAGTATATCCATGTATGAAAGTGGAAAATAATGCCACGTGACGCATTACACTTTAATCCTGTGATACGCACATTCGTTAGTGAGAAGTTATATTTTGGCTTTATAGCTCGACATTGGCAGCATATAAAATCAGATTCTTTGACTATGGTTTTTTGTGCGAAAATTAGGAATATATAGTAAATCAATATTATACTATGTAGCAGCGTGCTTCAACAATACAATTGTTGTGATATTTCGTAGTATCATAACGGTCTTTTCCGTCTTAAGTGTTTTTCCACCTGGTTTGGAACCAGGGTTCCATTTTAAGTTAGCTGCTAGAAGTTATTGTTTACTTTTAATTTTGATTGTGTTAGAAGCGCCTGCCGTCACAAGGCTTTTTTTTAAATTTTATTTAATTTTTGAATATTTATATTTATATAATACGGCTCACCTGATGGAAAGTGGCCACCGTAGCCTGTCAAAACGTTTGTCGTCGCTAGTGACGTGTGTGTGTGTGGTGGTCAGGTCGGACATAGCAGAGTGCGCGACGGGCACGATGGAGCAGCTGGTGCGCGAGGTGTCGGTGCAGGCGGGCGCCACGCTGGCCGGTGAACGAGCGCGCGTGCGCGTGGCCGCGTCGCGCGCACACGCCGCGCTCACCGTGCCGCGCCTGCGCACGCTGCACGCGCTCGCCATCGACTGGCTCGCCGCGTACCGACTGGTAACGCGCACACCACACTTTCACACATGAACATCTCATTGTAATGCAGGACTACGTAAACTGTTTTAATTTAAAATGGAACATACTTTGGACCACACGATTGAAGTAGAACTTTTTTAATCATCGTTCGCATAATGCTAGCAAACTCATAAACTAACCACTCACTGAGATATAAATAAATAAATAATATTTATATTGCATGCACTGGCTATATGAAGAAAAGTAAAAGTAAATGTACGCGCGTACTGCTTTCTCTTGCTCCCTCAATGTGAAACACAATAGGCCTGCGCTGTGTCATAAATCTATTTATGAAATGTAACGCTCTCTGTGTCTATCATGTTTAAGTTGGGGCTGTTAGTTGTCCCAACATTAGTTAATGTTGAAAATTGTTAGGTATTTGGGCAGAAATACCAATGTTGATGTTGTGAGCGTTTATTGTAAACACACTGAAAATTACATTATAAGTAGAACATTATATACTACGATTTTGATGACCAAGTACAATCAAGGCGAACGGAAGTTGAAAGATGTAATTTAAATGTACAAGCCAGTACTTGTACATTTAACTTATATCTTTCAACTTCCGTTCGACTCGCCCGATCACACTTTTCGTAACACTATCATTATACATTCGCCAGTATACACCCCAACTAAAGTTATAGTTCAAAATGAAAATTAAAGAACTGATTTCAAATAACTTGAGAAATTGTACCTCCGTAATCATGGCGCTGGCAACAGTGCCGAAATAGCAAAAACATAATAACAAATTGCTTATATTGTTGATTACATTTAATGGAACTTGCAACACATATACACATCTTGAATGAAAACTCTATGTATGCGATTGAAAGACGCTGTTTCTATGATCATAAAATAAATTTAAAAAAAAATCTGTAATGAAAACACTTGTAGTGTTATTTGTGGTAGTGGAACGTACAAGTGTTGTGTACATGTCAGTAATGCTATTTGTCCAGTACATGGCGGAGACGGAGTACTCGTCGCAGACGGAGGTGTGCTCGGAGCGCGAGGGTGTGCAGGTGGTGCAGGGTGTGCAGGAGGCGGCGCTGGCGCTGGAGGGGCGCGTGTCGCTGTGGGTGCACAACAGCTGCTCGGCGGCGCTGCGCGTGGGGCAGGAGGCCACGGACGAGGTGGTGCCGCTGGGGCCCGGCGTGCGCCTCGCCTACAGGTACCACTCACCACTCACCACTCACCACTACCTCATACTACACATTACATTTAGGCGGCAATATGGCTGACAGCATACGCTTGCTGTATATTATTGAAGTGAAACTTCTTTATCGATGTTGAGAGAAATTTTATAGCTGTAAAAAATGTCCTAAAGAAGTTTCACTTCTTACTTCTGTACTCTGGTACTCACACATTTTCTTTTTACTAAAACTAGTGCATTTATCATGTTTTTTGTGCGGCAGTGGTGGTTTCTGGGACATAAAAGTTAACGTGAAAGAGAGTGTTTATCATCTAGCCGCGTAAAATCCATGGAAAATCTCAGTTTAACAACCATTACCATACTGGGGTGAGACTGACCTTGACCTAAGACTAGACTTGACTAAGACGTAGAGGACGTAGATATTTTAGATAATGGGAAGATTGAAGAAATATGAAATAAGTAAGATTGGACTAAAAGGTCTTAGTAACCAGGCCATAAAACAATTGCAATAGAAACTACTACACATGTATTTCTAGATGTTCCTCAACTAACGAAGACTTTGTTATGAGATCCCCGAGAAAATATTCTTGGAATTTACTTACAAAGGAGATGTATGGAAATCATTAAAACTAGTCGTGATAATATCGATTGTATTTCAAAAATAAATATTGAATTCATAGAAGTGATGATAGCTTTTTGTAGATGTGTATTATGTTTGACTATATTATATTATAAATTATTGAAAACCGACTATATGATATATGTAGAAGGGGTGTAACAGGCCCCGCGAAGATCTCTGGGTCCCAAGCGACCTCGCCTCTTTAAACTGTAATATTGCTGGCAATCAAAAGCAAAACGATTACTGCTCCAAGCAGTGAAATAAAAGTAAACTCCAGGCTCTGAATACAGAAAAAAATTGGATACAATCGGTAATACACTAAATTGAATAAAATGAAGATGTATCAGGGTGTATTAAACGCTATTCTCTGTTGCAGATGGCGGTGTCCAACAGCTCCTAAAAGACTACGCCTGGCTCTAGCTACTCCTACTGCTAGTTGGCACTGGTCAGCAAGTGAGTCTAACTTTAATTCAGCGGCCTTCGTCTAACTAGGAAATATAAATATGCCTACTAGATGTTTAGCAACAATCAGCTCCATAAAACACAAACAAAATAAGAGATAATAATAGGTTATCATACCTATATGTTACATATTTTTATAGTACTGTATCTGTAGAGTTGTCAGTCTTAGCCAACTGTACCATACTACACTTGAATACTTGGTCAGGTTTTCCATTCACGCCCGGCTCGACGCGCGTCAAGTTGGAAGACCCAAATTTGACGGACAAGGATGAGGTGAACCGCAGCGTGAGCATGTACGTGCACGTGAAGGTGGAGGAGACGGGCGGCATGCGGTGCATGCACCTGTGCGGGCGGCTGCTGCTCGCCAACATGCTGCGCTACCGGGTGCTCTACAAGGTGCCTAACATTTGCCTCTATGGAATACCATAGAACCATTAATAGTGATCTAACAATTTTTTGAGTTTTTGGTTTCATTACTTACCTAATTTGTATGTATTTACAAAACTTTTTTAAGTTATACAAGATAGTTCCCAACAAATTTTGTAGCAATGTTTGGACAAGTTGTGGACACTATTAGTCTGAGATGGTTATATATAACTAGCTTCCGCCCGCAGCTTCGCCCGCGTGGATTTCGGTAACCGTGATCCTTTTTTCGCCTAGTTTATTTAGCATTACTCATAGATCTAAAACCCTCCCCCACGCGCATCCCCGCCATGGTGACGCCTACTTCGCAATTCGCCGAAACGTCCAATTTTAATCATGCAAAGACCAAATATTATCTACATAAACTGTACTTAGTGATGAAATAATTTATTTTGATAAGGATTAATAGCATGAGTAAAATAAACGCGTTTAAATGTAGTCCAAAAAGAATTCAAGATTATTAAAGAAAAGGTTGTTCTGCCACACTCGACATAGATAGAGGTATAGTGTGTCGCGTCTTTTTTTGTAGATATTTATAAGATCTACAATTAATTACAACATTTTATGGTTCTATCTTTTATAGTTAAAAATAAGTAACTATTCTGGTTGTTTTTTTACATCTTGTGTCCGAAAAACCCAAATATGTTACGGAACCCTTTTTTTTCCAAAATATAATATAGTCTATGTTACTCATGGATAATGTAGCTTTCAAATGGTGAAAGAATCGGGTCAGTAGTTTTTGAGCCTATTCATTACAAACAAACAAACAAACATACAAACAAAGTTTTAGTCTTTATAATATTAGTGTAGATGAAGATTGTATGAGGTACCTGTTCGCAGGGCTAAAAAATAGCATGGCAGTCGCCTCTAACAATATTGAAAAACCAAAGTCTAACGATAGCTGGTTCAAGTAGGTTAATAAAAATGAACTGAATATGGAGCCTGGGGTTCCAAATTCGGATTTGTTTTGGAAACAACAGGCAATACACTGATGAAGTGTTGATGTTAGTGAATACTAGTATGAAGTGTGGTTGGTGCAGGTGCGCGCGCGGGTGGAGGAGCTGGGCCAGTGGCGCACCGTGTGCTCGGACGAGATGGACGCGGAGCACGTGGGCCGCAGCGTGCTCTGCGCCGCCGACACCGAGATGGTGCTCAAGTACGTCACCCTCACCACCCTCAACACCCTCACACGCACACTAGCTACCACTCAACACCGCTAACTTAAAAACGCCGATTGAATCGCTTAAACGCGCGATTTCAATACCGTGACCAAACGCAGGAAGTCAGCAAAACACGATGCAGTAACGCCATACACAGTAACGCCATACATAGTACAGCATCGCCAATAATCTTGACGTTCATAAGTGTTACCTTGTGACCTATATGAATAAACTTATTTCCATTTTTATAAAAGTAGCTCGTCTGTGGTGTCCATTACTGATCTGCCTAAAGTCCTTTTCCATTCTTTGTATATTTATAGCCATACTTATAGCCAAAATAATAAAACAATTAAAAGCCATAAAGAGTAAGATCTTAATGTATCTAGTTAGTTCATTATTATATATTACTTATTTCGTATTTCCTTTCTACAAAGTGTCTGCCATATATTTTATGAGCAATGCCATGTACACCTTAATTGATATGTCACGTATGTCTGATGTGCGTACACTATTGTAATAAATAAATTAAAAGAGCCATTTGAGTCCTCACTAACTATGATAATATATTTCAGAATTAAGTTTATTAACCAAGACGCCGGCTGGTCCGGCGACATACCACTCAAAGAATGTCCAAAAGAAAACGTTCCTTGGCTCGTCAAAGGTGAGTGAATGGATTTCAAGAAGAATAATTAACTTTCTTTCGTACCTGGTACATACTTAATTTCCTTTTAAACTTGAATTTTAAACTTTAAAATCATATAACTTCCATATTTTTCTCAGTTTTAGTATTATTAGTTATAAAATTATCATTCATAACAGTTAAGTAAAACTATCCTTATAAAACCGCTTTGTTTACTTATATCCTTTGTCCATTGTACAGAAAGTTTAATACATAAAACAAAGTTCTGTTAGTTACACCATTTATAAGTCGAGATCGGGATGGGCTAACTTTTACGATTATTGATTTGTTGGATGTTTTTCTACCTTGAATAGCAAAAAAAAAACTTGAGAGGTGTCAAGGGACACCCGGATGGAACGAAGTTCCCTTCGATTAATTAGTGAAGGAATTGTAATAAAATTTTATTAATATTTTTGTTATAAAATAAATAATAATTTAATTAATTAATTATTAATTAATTTTTTTTTTAATAAAAAAATAATATTTTTTTTTTTATTTTTTTACAAAAAACCTGTATACACTCAACAAAAATAATCGTCGCGACACCACACTGTTCAATGCGAAATAGAAATGAAAAAAAAATATAAAATAAAAAAAGCAAAAAGTGTCGTGACAACTTTTCTTAAGAATTTAAAAAGATGATGTTAATGTATTAATAGATAAAAAAAAAAAATTCTGTAATTCATAATTTAAATTCAAAATTAAATATTTGGTATCTCGATGATGGGACCTTAGGTGGTGATTCACAGACTGTTCTTGCAGATTTAACTTTAATTATAGACAAATTTAACACTATTGGTTTGCATTTAAATTTTAAATTAAAATTAAATATCCATCACGCCTTATCCCCGAAGGGGTGGCAGAGGCATATTGTATGCCCACTTTTCACCGTATGGATTCCTGTCCCACGTAATAGGTAGTGAGCCCATTGCCGTGTTGAAATAGACAGACGCAGGTTGTGGCTACCTGCTGTTGAATTTTTTTAAACCGCCCATAAGGCCTTCAACCAGGCTTAACGACTGCCATTTTACTGGCAACCGGGACCAACGGCTTAACGTGCCTTCCGAAGCACGGAAACGCTCGCAAATGTAAATGCCACAAAGTGGTCACCCATCGGAGGACCAGCCATAGTGAAAGTTGCGTAACTCAGTGATCGTTTACAGAACACTGAGACCGCGGGGCCACGAGCGCTTCAGACCGCGGGGCCACGAGCGCTTCTAAATTTTAATAAATGTGAATTATTTATTTCAGACAAAATCAACACATCCTTAGTTTCTCAAATTCATCAAAATTTTTACCAAGTTTGCCCAAATATTAAACTCTTATCTAAGAACAGCCTATATCTCCTGGGATCTCCCATTTTCGATGACGCCATTCCTCATCTCTTAGGAGAGTTGGTAACAAAATTCAATCAATATTCAGACCGCATTGTCAAAATTAGTAGTCACTGCGCTTTGTTTATCCTTAAATTCTGCTTATTTGTGCCCAAATTTACTTACTTGCTCCGTTGCTGCCCTATTTGGAAATTTCCTAATCTGATGTTACCCATTGAAAATGTTTTAAAATCCCAAATTGAAACTATTCTGAATATTCATCTCAATGAGCAAGCATGGTCCCAAGCTTCCTTACCTATTAGGTTCGGTGGTTTGGGGACCCGAAAAAATTTTAGTATAGCTTTACCAGCATTCCTGTCTTCGATTTTCAGCACTCGTGACCTCATAGGTAAAGTCTTAAAGGCTCCTACAGCCTCAAACTGTGAGATTGCGAGTCTGGACGAAGCCTTGAATGCTTGGCTAGCTGGACCAAGTCCAAATTTACCCCCGATGCTCAAAAAGCAAAGGGCCTGGGACACAATAGCTTCTTCTGCTTTTCTCAATACTCTTATTGAAAACTCTTCCGGTACTAATCGAGCAAGGCTTTTAGCTGTATCTCGATCAGAGTCTGGGCAATGGCTTCACGCCATTCCTTCTCCGAACACTGGCACCTTCATTGATCCCACTACACTCCGCATAGCAGTTTGTCTCCGGTTGGGTGCTGATGTGTGCATTGAACACTCTTGTGTTTCGTGCGGAGCTTATGTGAGCCACCTCGGACATCATGGGCTTGCCTGTTCTTTTGCCGCTGGCCGTCACTCCCGTCACGCTGCACTAAATGATATCCTGAGACGAGCCCTTGTCAGTATAAATGTCCCCGCGGTCTTAGAACCGCAAATTATACGAGATGATGGTAAGCGGCCCGACGGGATGTCTTTAGTACCCTGGAGAATGGGACGTGCACTAGTATGGGATGCCACTTGCACCGATACTCTTGCAACGTCCTATCTCCCGGCTACTAGCAAAAAAGCAAGCGCTGCGGCAAATCTTCGCGAGCGGCTGAAGGTTGGCAAGTACAGTTGTCTCGGTACCCAATATGAATTCATTCCATTTGGTGTCGAGACACTAGGTCCATGGGGTCGCGGCGCACATGGTCTTTTTACGGCTTTAAGTAAGCGTCTGAGGGAAGAAACTGGCGATCCTCGGGCAGGTAGTTTTCTCGCGCAAAGGCTTTCCATAGCTATTCAGCGTGGGAATGCTGCCTGCGTCATGGGTACCCTACCGAGGGGACCCAGTCTAAATTATAATAAATAGGTTAGGTAGTTTTTTTTTTATTTAGATATAGTTTTAATTGTTTTTTTAACTAAGATATAGATAATTAATAAAAATATAAAATAAAAAAGCAAATAGCATAAAAGTGTCGTGACAACTTTTCGTAAGAATTTTTTCGTTTTAGCCCCCTTTCACAACGCGCGATTAGGAACTTCGTTCCAATAAGTAAAAACAGATCTAAGAATTTCTGAATTATCTTCACGCTGACTACCTACATACGCTAGACTACAGTTTTTATAAATTTATTAACAGGACAAAACAGCAAACTTGCAAAATAATATCATAGTTTTAAATAAAACCTCGACTGACTGAATGTCCTATAAACAATGGACACTGCATTCATAGGAAAACATTTTATAAACAAAATCTAGGCTGCAGAAAAAAATATAGTCATAAAAAAACGGAATTAGTGATCGATACCAAAGCTTTTAATTCTATTGACCGATGCGTCGAAAATGTCAAGCTCATGACAAATATTAATGATAATTGTCATGAGCTTGACATTTTAGGTACGGAATAAGCGATTCGCAGACAGCTGAGATAGTTATCGATACATAGAGTGTGTGTGTGTGCGCAGTGCCGAGCGAGGGCGAGGTGCCGTACGTGTCGGTGTGGTGCCGCGTGGTGCGCGCGCGCTCGGACGGGCGCGTGGTGGCCGCCGTGTGGCCGCTCTACGTGCTGCACTCGCACCTGCCGCTCGACACCGACGTCAGTACCATGTTGTTCTTACTTGTCTTCGCTAACGAAACTCACTCAATACGTGTACACCCTTGTCTTTAGTATACTCATTTTCTTAGTTTTAGATTTGTCAAGTCCACTCCTACGTCCTGTGTCCTTGTAATCAATCAGAGAAGCCTATACTAGGGCTTTCAGTGGAGACTTGGCACTAACACAAAGAACACTGCAGTTCACTGCAATATATTATAACTTTTCTTCATTCATGGACATTTTCGAACATTTCATGTATGTAAATAATCTACCATTATTAAACACTATAACATGTATTATACACTACTTTTGGATATAATATAAGGCAGGCACGTCATCCTTGATAATTGGCACCAAACCTCTATATACAATTTTAAATTATCGTCACAATAATAAAAAGAGGAACATTATTAGATGGCACGGCACGTGTTAGGTTCATTTTTTAAATAAAACTTGTTTACAAGTGCTCATCTTGGGGAGTGAGCTGGTGAATGCGTGACGAAAAGTGTGATCGGGCAAGACGAATTAAAGCTGATAGAGAGATATAAGTTAGCGAAAATGTAAGAGAGAGGGTAACGTTTCGTATATTACCGTAGAGATTTCGTATATTACAAGAGAGAGGGGTGCGAGTACACATTTTCGTTCTTTTTCTCTCTCATAGCCTCAGAGCTAAAGAAGTTTTACTTTAGTCGTATAGTATAAGGCACACTCGCTTAATTATTTAAGTAGAAATCACACGTTATTTCTAAGTTTCACCATCTCCGATACATTTCAATTTTAAACAAGTATACCCTGTTCTGTAAACTGCTACTACCACGCTTTTTTTGTTTACACCCTCTCCATTTGTTTCGGACAAGCATGGTTTGCTAATGTGTGTTTGTGTCAGTCTATTGCACCACATTTCCTAAACAAGTGAATTCATTTAGATTTTGAATTGAAAGCGATGCTTTTAGCGATGATTTTTAGACATGCTTAATCCAAATTGGTTCAGCCGTTTATTTTAATTTGATTTCAGGTATTAGTAGTGACGGAAAAAACCCGAGTGAAGCAGGGGGCACCAGCAGAGCAGCAACCGGCGCCACTGATACAGTCCACTCCGGGCCGAGGCACTAGCACGCACCTCCTGGCGCCCGGCACCACGGCCAACAAGCACACTCTCTCCTTCCAGTACAGGTACCTACACATATCTGTCTCATATTCAATGTTTCTCAACACAATTTGATTTTACGAACGTTTTCACAATTGAAATGACCACTCGCAGTTTCATACTCTTTGCCTAGCGATCTTTCTTTGACTCATATTGCATGATACATCAAAGATCCCAAATTGCAACCTAACTAATATGGGGTTAAGTTTTATCAATACCTTGCGTACTCGACTTTATCGACATCAGATATGACGTTAGAACTAGAGTTTCAACATACTATATTGGTGGTAAAAGTATGGTGAAACTCAAGTTGTAACGTCATCGCTGATGTTGTTGAAGCGCTCGTGGCCCTGCGGACTCAGTGTTCTGTAAGCGATCACTGCGTTAAGCAACTTTTACTATGGCTGGTCATCGGATGGGTGACCACATTGTGGCATTTACATTTGCGAGCGTTGCCGTGCTTCGGAAGGCACGTTAAACCGTTGGTCCCGGTTGCCAGTAACGTGGCAGTCGTTAAGTCCAGTTGAAGGCCTTATGGGTGGCTTGAAATATTTCAACAACAGGTCGCCACAACCTGCGCCTGTCCATTTCAACACGGCAATGGGCTCCCCAACTGTTACGCGTTGTTACGCGGGACAAAAGTGTATATGGTAAAATGTGGACGTATAGTATGCCTCTGCCTATTCCTTTAAGGATAAAGGCGTGACAATATGTATGTATATAGGTCTATAATTCACAATTGATTGTGATGGGTAATAATGTAGTGTGTGTGTGTGCAGGAACATCCAGTGCCCGGTGACGCGCGAGGCGGTGCCGCTGCACTACGGCGTGACGGACGTGTCGGTGTTCGACAAGCGCACGCCCGTCGCGCACGTCGACGAGCTCGTGCACGACATACACACCTGGTACTGTACTCATACCGCACACCGCACACTGCCCTTCACTTCAACCAGGGGGGTGTCACTCCGCAGCTTAGGTATATTCGGACAGCGCATCGCTCGGAGCGGCCAATGACATTGGGCTGCCGCTGCCGCTCGGCTCGCACGAACATCGTGCCCTAAATAAATCGACTAGGTACAAAACTTCTCAAGTGACAACCCCGCGCGAACTTACGTACGTACGTAGTACCATTACTTATTCTGTGCTTAAACCATACATTTATTGTATAGATTCTATATTGTGTAGCTTTTAAATATGACTAATTCGAACTGCATTCCTATTACTGTGATACCTGTAAACAAGGATCGACATCAATAACCAAGATTATAAAAGTTATACAGAAAAGTTAGAATGTCTGGAAGTTAAAATGTTTTTATTTCATGTAATGGCGATAGTCTATAAGCGTACCTTTACGAAATAAGTGAATTAATAACCCGCATCGAAAGTTATTAGAAGATACGGTAGGCAGCTCCTTCAATCGTAAGTGAAAATCATACAGCATTCTTCGCACAACATCATAATCAAAATTGTCCATATCTAAACGAAATTGCTTTTTGGTCACCTTTTTTCGGGGTATTGAACGTAATTGCAGTAAAATCTGTTTTAGTACTGACTTCCTTTAATATATTGTTCAAAGTTGATCTTTAAATTCCACTGGTATTTGAAACTCGCTCTTGCACCTTCTTAAAATAGTTACAAAACTTCATGATTTTTAATTTTTTCGACTTCAATTAAAAAATATTTAAACACTTTGTAGACAATTTTGCATGACTGACCATGGGTAAAGGCCTCTTTTTCCTAAAGATGCCATAGTACAATTCTAATTCATTTAAATTTGGGGTTGGTAACAACTCTCTATATGTCAATGTGCAATATTTCTTACCAAGTGCTGTACTTAATTTTGTATAATATTGCATTTCGAATTGAGAAGCAATTTTCTTGTTAATATTCTTCACCAGACAACATGGACGTCCAAGCTACAAAGATAATGACCATCCACCTAGAGTCCATTTATGCACGCACTAATCATCAAAGTACACCGCAAGATTTTAAAGCGTACTTATATATAAATAGTTTCTGAGAGATGGTTTTATAAATAAGAAGTCGATTATGCCCACATGTAATGTGATTAGTGTACAAACTCGTTTCCCATGGGAGTTAGATCTTTTGCCGTGATAAAGATAATTGATATGACAAACTAGACTTACAAAACTATTTTCGAATCTACTACGAGTACTATTAATGAATTGACTTTACTTTTTAATAATGATTATGTATCAATGAATTGACTTTACTTTCATAATGAATATGTATGCACAACGCATGTATACAGAAGCTTAGTGTTTAAAACATAAAATTTGACTCGACACAGTTACAGAAATATACCTTCAGCAAAAATACATTTTGCTGAAGGTGTTATATTTTTGATTTATTTTAAGTTTTAACTGGCAATAGCGTTAGCACGTATGTCCTGGATCTCGTAGAAAAAAGGTATTTAAATTCCATCTTAACTCGCATCGGTCCTAGACAAACCTCGTGACATTGCGTATCAAATCATTCCTCAGTCAATCTACTTAGAAGAATAATAAATGCTGTAAGTCATAGATAGTGCAGATGCACAATACACATCAACTGTTTGCAGGCTAAAGCGGTCGGGGCGCCTGGCAGCATCGCCGTGGCCCTACTCTCTAGTGGCGAAGCACTGGGTGGACACCTGGCAACCAGCGTTGTTACAGCCACGGTGTGACGTCACTGTAAGCACATTTAGTATTTCAGATATCTCATTTGAGTTTTTTGCATCAGAAATCCCTCCATGACCCTGAGGGTAGTGCAAAATGATACTTAAAATAGCTTCCTTGGATGCTATTTACAGAATCTACTACGGCGAGTGTTCTGAAGAGTTTTTTACCCTAATCCTCTTCTTTTTAACGCATTCCGGGTAGTGGTGCTACTCGTATAACATGACACTTTCCACTTAAAGAAAATTTGGTGGTGATGTCTAGAAATTGGGGACGGCTATCACCGTTGGAAACACTGTAATACCTTTTGATGTTTAGAAAAGCCTTTAAGTTGATGCCGCATAGAAAGAACAAAGAAAAAAAAAGGTTTTCAGAACACTCGCTGTGACGGTTTTGATTTCTTACAGGTACGTTACCAAGCGATCCGCGCAGGCGGCGGGTGTTCGCTGGAGATACAGCTGTGTCCCGTGGTGCTGCTGTGTAACGCCGCGCCGCTGGCCCTGACGCTGAGAGCGCACGACGCGGCGCCTCTCTGCGTCCTCAAGCCCGGCACCGCGATATCGCCTCCTTCTGCTATACTCACGGTCAGTTCTACTTCGATATTAGTAATGTTTGCATGAATAATACTACCTTATCCTATTGGAAACAAAGGTTAAGTTACTTTTCATACATATTATATATTCTATAGCTGTGCCATAAATTAGCTTGAGTCGACACACGGATAGTCAGTTAAAACTTTTTAAATTGTGATAATAAGGTTACTACTTTGCAATCTATACTAATATTATAAAGCTGAAGAGTTTGTTTGTTTGTTTGGTTGAACGCGCTAATCTCAGGAACTACTGGTCGGATTTGAAAAATTCTTTTTGTGTTAGGTAGCCCATTTATCGAGGAAGGCTATAGGCTATATATCAATACGCTACTACACTGGGGAGCTGAACAATAGTCATAAATGTCGACAAATCGGGCAAATTTTTATGCATCATTATAGAATTTATAAGCGACGGGATAAAATAGGTGCGACGGGAGGTCGAAATATTCCTCGGGCGAAGCTGTGGGGGTCATCTAGTGTTCAATAAATATGTAATACTGATTTCACAGACACCAATACATACGCATTATTTGTACGAAACATGCGTATTGGTGAGAAACGATATTTTTGCGGCGTACAACTTTTAGTTTTAAAAATGTTTTTAGTTAATCCTCAGACATATTGGTGCTAATTTTGTTGTTGAGATCACTAAACTAAATTTCTCTAAAATTTTCTAATTTTTGTTAAGAGATTGCCAAATGCTTTTCTGTTATTAAGTCGAACTAAAGTTGGTGATATCATAAATAGCACTTAATTTGTATCTGATGGCACTAAAATTCATTTTATGTGATAAAATTGAACAAGACGTGAAAAATGTACATAGACAGTCGAATGTAAATACATGCCGACTAACTTGGTGATTGAACTGCCTATGTACATTTTTCACGATACAACGTTTTATAAGTTTCACGTTTCAAACGGTTACTAAAATTAATAAACGTCCCACTAAAATTAGTCTTTTTAAAACGTCAAAATTTTGTGTGACGTTAAATTTGTATCTGACATCACTACAATTAATTTTATGTGATAAAATCCAACAAATAGTGAAAATTGTACATAGACAGTTCAATCACTAAGTTAGTCGGCATGTAAATACATGTTTTGTTGAATTTTATCACATAAAAGGAATTTTAGTGATGTCAGATACAAATTTAGTGCTGTTTATAATATCACCAAATTTAGTTCAACGTAATAACAGAATAGCATTTGTCAATCTCTTAATAAAAATAAGAAAATTTTAGAGAAATTTAGTTTAGTGGTTTCAACAACAGAATTAGCACCAATGTCATTATAGCTTTTGAAAACAAGGAATAAGTAACATTTTGTACTTCTGCTGAAACTGAAACAATTTGAACGGTACCTACTAGCTTACCTTTATTTCTATTTTGAGGAATAAGACTCGACATTCCTCTATTGCAATAAGTCAATCCTACTGACTATGCTTATGTAACAATTTCGTGTGTAGTCGGTGACTTTACGCATGTATGTTGTCGCGGCGACAGAAACCGTTCTACCTGTCGGTGGAGCTCGGGCGCGAGACGTTCGTGAGCGAGCGGCTGCGGGTGAGCGCGGAGGAGGCGGGCCGCTACGGCGCGCCGCCCGCGCACCACGTGGCGCTCGACCACGCCGCGCACTTCGCCGTGCTCTGCAACCAGAAGGTACAGTGGGAGTAGGTCGCGGGTTAACTTTGTGTGATGAGCACGATGATTTCTTCCGTGTCTGGGTGTTATTTATCTATAACATGTATGTATTTAGAAATATATAAGTATGTTTATCAGTTGTCTGGTTACCATAATAGTTGTGTGAGTTGTCCCGACGATATTTATTTATTTATTACGCCTTAATTCCGATTTTTAACAATATTTTGTTATTTTTAATACAGCTAACATTTTGTTTCGTTTTCCACATTGTTGGACATACTTACCCTATACACACCTGTGCCATATCTTCGTAACTCACTCAGTAGCCGGTGACTTGGGCCTTGGAAAACCTGGTTCCCCTAATTTTAACTAACTATATTCGCGCTATATCCCTAAAGAGGTAATCAGAGAGGACAAATCGCCGGGCATAGCAATCCATGCATACTTCTTTCGCTTCTTAAAGATTCATCAATACATGCACGTCTAGGTATCCGGGTACTTCTGACTTTTCCGTTTTTGAGTAATCTGCTGACGTGGTCTTCATATGCAAGTCTCGGCCTACCCTGACTCCTTCTACCCTCGAATTTTAACTCCTTCTAATTTTATTCGTCATCAATTATATTCTCTTTAATATATTCTTCTCAAAAATATTCCTCTTACCTAATTTATTCCTCATCAATTGATTATACCTGGGAAGTCATCTGAGAAATATTCGGGTTTTGGTGAGATACTATGTGCAATATCTTATACCTGTGTACCAAACAGTTAACAGCTAATAAAATCCATCTCGTCATCGCTACAGACTTGGCACCTATTACACGGGACCAAATACAACTGGAGCGCGAGCCAATAGTTATTTATCGTTTTAACTTACAGGTGGCTTTACTGACTATGTACTACGAAATCAAGGAAAATATCAACGTCCTAGGCATTTCGTCCACGTTTGTACTGATCAACAGACTCAACACAGAGTTGCGGGTACGTATCGTAAACTTACCATCTTAGGATCTAAATAGACTAACTATAATTGAAATGTTAGTCAGCTGCTAAGTTTGTTTGGTTTGTTTTTTGTCCAAATTATACAAACGCAACATACTGACATCTGACTGTACAGTGCACCTCGCTTGCAGGTGGCATGCAGTTAGAATCATTAAATTATTTTTACCAAATACAGCTTATCCCCAAAGGGGTGGCAGAGGCATATTATACGCCCACTTTAAACTGTGTGTATTCCTGTCTCACGTAATAGGTAAATTACTTTTTTAAAATAAATCTTTAAATTGACGTAGGTTTTTATACTTTAGGGTTTATAGTAAGAGCAGAATATATTATATTTGTCTCTTTGTAGATCCACTATTGTTAAGAAAATGATGTGGGGGAATAACCTGATGTTGAGACATCAGGTCATGTGAGCATGTCCTCTGGATTGTTGCATATCCTTTAACTTGCCACGTTATAAAGTTATAAGTCATTACGCATAATTTCACTTTTTAAATTTAAGTTAAAAGGTATTGAATACTTTATAAATATATCGTACCCTTCATTTAGTTCGAGTAAGCTTATTATTTTACGTCGTGATTGCATGTGCAGGTATCCGCCGTCGCAGTCCCGGCCGACAATATAGAACTTCACAACATTCGCGGCCAGACGTATAAAGTCGTCAAACCCACTAAAGAGGGCAGGTGAGTTACACATTTTTCTTTTTATCCGAGTACTGTATGCTTTACAGGGAACACTAATATATACTTTGTAACTTTATGTTCATGCAACTCAGATTTTTTTCTGCAACGGGTTGCGTAACACGGTTGCGATGACGGCCGAAAGCCCGAAAGGTTTCTGCCATCATAGCAACCATGTTTCACCGCCAGTTGCAAACGAATAGATTTTGTCTTCCTTGGCAACTAGTTGCAGTAGGTAAATGTTTTTAGCCTCCCAATGGCAACTAAGCTTCGCAACTAGTTGCGAAGCATATTTTATTTTCTTGCTATGCAACCCGAATAGTCACACACAGAATATACCTAGTCAGGTCATAAGTATTGTCACACAGTAACAACTTTTCTTTTAGAAAGCTGGCCACAAAAAAGTTTATTGAATTCGAATTTTGAATTGTTCATGAAAAGAAAAATGAATACTTTTTAGAATTTTACTCATTTTTAAATATGGAGTGGACGCTTAAAGAAGGCCGTGTTGCAGTTATTGCGTTGCATCGTTGCGGTAAAGCGCTTATTCAAATTTTTGACATACTGAAAAATTTGAATATAACCAAAAGATTCGTTTATCGTACCATCAAACGATACAATGAAGACTCTAGTGTAGATGACAGGTCAAGAAGTGGTCGCCCTCGGTCTGTTAGGACTCCAGCAGTGATAAAAGCTGTGAAGGCGCGAATTCAAAGAAATCCCAAACGTAAGCAGAAACTGTTGGCCCTTCAGATGGGGTTAAGCAGAACCACGGTGAAAAGGGTGTTAAATGAAGACTTAGGGCTTCGGTCATATCGAAGAAAAACAGGACATCGTTTAAATGCTCGTCTAATGGACCTGAGACTGAAGAGATGCCGCGCTTTGTTGAAGCGGTACGCGGGAAAAAAATATCCAGAAATTCTTTTTTCGAATGAAAAAAAATTTACCGTAGAAGAGAGCTACAACAAACAAAATGATAAGGTGTACGCACACAGTACTGAAGAAGCGAGCAACCGTATTCCGCGTGTCCAACGAGGTCATTTTCCACCCTCGCTCATGGTATGGTTGGGAGTTTCTTTTTGGGACTTAACAGAGGTACATTTTTGTGAGAAAGGTGTAAAAACGAATGCAGTTGTGTATCAATATACAGTCCTGACGAACCTTGTGGAACCTGTTTCTCATACCATGTTCAATAACAGGCACTGGGTATTCCAACAAGATTCGGCGCCAGCTCATAGATCGAAGAGCACACAAGACTGGCTGGCGGCGCGTGAAATCGACTTCATCCGGCACGAAGACTGGCCCTCCTCCAGTCCAGATTTGAGTCCGTTAGATTACAAGATATGGCAACACTTGGAGGAAAAGGCGTGCTCAAAGCCTCATCCCAATTTGGAGTCACTCAAGACATCCTTGATTAAGGCAGCCGCCGATATTGACATGGACCTCGTTCGTGCTGCGATAGACGACTGGCCGCGCAGATTGAAGGCCTGTATTCAAAATCACGGAGGTCATTTTGAATAAACTTTATTGTCATAAGAATCTATGTATTGTTAAGTTCATTTTGGTATATAAATGGTTACATAATGAATAAACTTGTTTCAATTATTTTATATTAAACATGGGACAGAATTTATGACCTGACTAGGTATAAGCTACTCAGGTGCACAATTTTTAACTAGAGTTATAGTTTCACAATGCTAAAGTTTGCGTTTCAAAATAGCAAAACTTCACTTAGAAGGGCAAAAAAAGAACGGAATGTTATACTTGTGAGCGAACACATACATTGTGAATTGTTTTTTATGTAGATCAGATAAAGAGTGTACCAAATTTAATCCTGGGGTATACCAGATGGCACCAGTGTCGCAATATGTAGTTAAATATCATGTAATATTAGCGACCTGCAGACCTGACAGATATATAATGCAATATATCAGTTGGCAAAGATCCACCATTATTTATACTGTACTTGCCATTGTCGTAGTTAAGTATGTAATTTATAACTTAACACAATCGTTAAGAATCGAATCGAAACAGAATCGTTGTTTTTAGCTGTCAAACTGTTTGTAGACTATCAAAAATGCAACTGACTAGCGGCTACTGGCGCGGTACGTGTTTGTAGATTCCTATCAGCCGACCGATAGAAATCAATTGGAGTACGATTGTAATAGTAGACTACGAAAAACTGACATCATTGTACCGTTGGCTTTGTATTGAGCGACAATTTCGATTCTATTTCGACACGATTGAAATAGCAGCCTCGGCTCCCTGTTATGTTACGTGGGACAAAAATACACATGGTGCAATTTAAGCGTCTAATATGGTTCTGTCACCCCTTATCCATGTATTTATGAGGTGTGCGTGTGTGTGTGCAGTATCCAGGGCACGGCGCTGTGCCGGTTCCTAGTGCGCGGGCGCTGGCGCGGCGGTAACCCGGCGGAGCTGAACAAGTTCTTGTGCCTGGCGCTGCCCACCGACTACTGCGCCGCAGGCTCGCCCGTACCCGTGCGATTGGGTGAACCGGCGCCCTCGCGTCGCGCGCTCGCGCTCCTCGACGGCCACAACGCATCTGTCAGTACACGCTTATACGCAATATTTACGCTTACTAGCATCACTCTAAAATATAAAACTATTTGTAATTAATAATTTAGGCAATCGTTCTCTTGCACACAGTTGTGTATTGTGGGGCAAAAATATACACGGTGAAATGTGGGCGTATAGTATTATTCTGCTACTTTTTCGGGGATAAAGCCTCTATATTTTCAAAATCTCACTCTTAAGACACACCTCTAACCTATGCTCGTTAACAGTTTTCAATTGCAGTGTATTCTATAAATTTCTAGTAGCTTATTCAAAATCTTCAAATATGTATACTTTTAAATGCCGAAATGGGAGGTTATGCTTTTGTTTATGCTTACATTTAGAGATGTAATTGATTGAGAGTACGATACTTTAGGTGCCAGTGACGGTGACGCAACTAAAGCACGACAACCGGTTTCTGGTGGTGGTGGCGTACGACACGTGTCCACAGTTCCTTGTGGAGAACCAGACGCGCGTACCTTTCTGTGTGGCGCAGCCGGAAATTAGGGAAGACGACCAGCCGTCTACTTCGAAAATTGTAGTAAGTACATTTTATTTACCTTCACCGTGTCGTTGATCCTTGTTTGAAATTAAATTCATGCTAAATTTGACCATTGTAACTGAAGAAAGTTACCAAAGAATAGCTTTAACTTTCAGGACATGATAAATGGCGTTGTTTTTTATTTTGTGAACATTTCCCAATACCCTACTGTTGAAACATTCCAGTTTTATATAATTGAAATAAAGCCTATTTTTGTTTACCTAATGTTTCGAATATGCACTCCTGTTATACATAGTACTTGAGTCGATTTATTCTATAACATCATTATGGTAACTATTGATTTTATCACAATCTTTGCCTCCTATACGCGATGACCAGGTAGTACTGGCATCATTGGCGGACGAGTTGCAGTTGATGGTTAACATTATGCATGATGCGCTAAAAAGCAAAGGAATGAAAGTGAATGTAAATAAGACTAAAGTAATGGTTTTTGAAAGAGAGGAAAGTATGACGGAATGCTCGATTTTTGTGGAAGGAAAACGAGTGGAACAGGTGGAAGAATTTGTATATTTAGGTTAAAAATTTGTGAGAGATGGAAAGTGTGATTGTGACATTGAACGAAGAGTTTTGGCTGGAAATCAAGTGAATGTAGCCATGTACGCCTTTATGAGCAGTCAGAACATGTCTGAGAAGGCAAGACTGGCTGTGCATAGAGGAGTACTTGTTCCTACACTCATGTATGGTAGTGAAAGTTGGGTGTGGCAGAAGAAGCATATAAGTAAAATTAATGCAGTGGAAATGAGAAGTCTGCGGAGTATAACTGGAGTGAAATTGATGGACAAAGAAAGGAACAGTGTGATAAGGGAACATTGCGGTATGGTTGAAGAAGTAGTGACTAAGATAGAAAAAGGTATGCTTAGATGGTTGGGACACGTGGAGAGGATGGATGAAAGTAGACTAACGAAACAGACTTATCAGAAGAGAGTGAATGGGCAAATTGGTAAGGGGCGACGTCGACGTACATATATCAATCAAATAGAAGACATTTTGGAAAAAGGTCAGGTCAAGAGTACCTTTAACCGGCGTGTGTGTATGAAAACACTTATGAAAGTGGAAGAAGCGAAAGTTGTATGCCAGGATCGTAGCAAGTGGAAAGCCATAGTCTCTGCCTACCCCGATGGGAGACAGGCGTGACGATATGTATGTATGTATGTATTTATTTATGCAACTGTTGTATTGAAGACATTTCGGAAAAAGGCCAGGACGAGTACCCTTAACCGGCGAGCGTATTTAAAAACACTCATGCGAGTAGAAGAAGCGAAAGTGGTATGTCAGGATCGTAGCAAGTCCAAAACCATAGTCTATGCCTACCTCGATGGGAAACAGGCGTGATAATATGTATGTTTATATCTTACTTTTTACGTAAAAACTACTGAATAGATTTTAATGAAACTTTACAATAATATAGCTTATACATCAGAATAACACATAGACTACTTTTTATCCTTGGAACAAGTCCCTGTGGTAAACGGGAAAGGGAAATCTTCTCTATGCGGGCGAAGCGGCGGGCGTCAACTAGTGTATAATAAAGAGTGTTTTAATATCTAATTATCACAACGTGATTGTTTTAATATCTAATTATCAACACTACGAGTATATACGGATACATTTTTTGAAAGCAATTATTTTGCTAAATTTCTTATATTTTTTTTAATAAAGTGGAAAAAGAGATTTAGATTCGAGACGGGGATTGAACCCGTGACCTTCGCCTAACCAGGGCACGCCGAACTTTCAACTTGATTCGATACGGTTCGGGTGGTTCAGGTGGCTAGAACATTGCCCTGGTTAGGCAAAGGTCACGGGTTCAATCCCCGTATCGAATCGAATTGTATTTTTCCACTTTATTAAAAAATTTATAACACTATATACGTTTAATATTCAATGTATATGAAAATGTGTGCGTCAGTATGTGACATGATGTGCGTGTGTGTGTGCGCGCAGCTGCAGGAGGAGTGCCCGGGCGCGCAGTGGTGGTGCGTGGTGCCGGCGGCGGCGGCGCTGCACTACTCCACGCCCGCGCACTGCGCGCGCTTCCCGCCGCCGCCGCCGCCCGCGCCGCCGCCGCGAGCGCCCACACTCACGCTGCTCTCCTTCGGGAAGCTCATTGGTACGTGCTCATACACCCACCGCACACTGGCTTCTCTTGGCATCGCTCGGTCGCTGCATCTGGCTTCCACAAAGCTAATTAGTCGCCGGTTGCGGATGCTAAAAGAAGCCAGTGTGCGGAGGCCCTTAGACAACGTTTTAAAGTGAAAATTTCTTTTAGCGCGGTACGCAAATATTTTAAAGGAGATTAAATATCTGGACTCGCGACACCGTTACAAGACGCAGGTATAGTGTGTGCATATATGCATGTTGTACATATAGCAGACCGAAAACGCGTCTAGATTAATATTTTATTTTGTTAGTTAATTGATAAAACGTGTTTATAACATGGATGCACCCAGAAATACACAAGCAAGTCCATGAGCCATTCCGTCACCACAGCACAAGCCCCGCCTACTCCGGAGTTTGATTGCGCTGTGCAAGTTGTCCCAACGATATTATATATTATATTAAAATTAAAATTATCTCTCTAAAATAATAGTGTTAGATTGACTACCTACACAGGAACATCCTCACACACCTGGCAATAGGTCCCAGTTTATCGTAAAACATATCTACATCTGGATACAGCTGCAACAAATTATTAATTAATTGGATAGCTCTGAAAGTAGGGCTGCCAGCAGTCAGAGTCCGCCAAGTTGATGGGCAAGCAAGGAGTTGATGCTGCCTGCAGCCAGTCCCCCGTATGTATTTATCTGGGACATAAAAGTGTATGCACTCGCGCACCGACGGGTTATCCAGTTTATTATTCAATAATAAGTAGTAGTGCATAATGTGCAAAAAGTCGCGTCTCAGGCTCAAAGTGTCAAGTCCAACCATCCCTGATACAAACAGGGAGAGATAGAGAAATGGTTAATATCCATAGGTACGCTTATATAGATATCGGGCAAACCTACGTTGGATTCTTTCTATCATGAGCGAATACAATTGTTCTCTGGGGCTCCATACAATCGCAGAATACTACGAACATAAGTATTGTATAGAAGCTCGATGACTTTTGTGTTATTTAACCGAGACGGCGTTCGAAGTATGAACCCCAGCGACCTACTCGCCCTCTTACACATATGTACGATGTGCTCATGGAAGTTTACTTTGCTATCCATTATTACTCCCAAGTCTCGTATAGATGTGACTCGTTCGAGCTGCGTTCCCGCCAACGTATATTTGCCATTAATTGGGGAAAGGGACCTGGTAAATGTTATAATTTTACATTTGGCAACGTTACCTTTAACGTTGTTGAACTACTGAACTAAATTATTTTTAATGCTCCACGATTGGACCGCATTGATTTCCTCCTGGAGAACCTTACAGTCTGATTCACTGGTCACGGGTAAAGCTCTATTTACTATTATGTTATGTCTATTATTATGTCATCGGCAAATAGGAGACATTTGGCACTACTAAGTACCTTTGGCAAGTCATTTATCATGATCAAGAACAAGGTGGGGCCCTGGCTTATTCCCGATCTGGTATAGAACTGCTCAGATACTTGATTTCCAACCCTTACATACTGTTTACGGTTACACAAATAGTCTGCCATGAACTTTAGTAGCCGCGTACAGAACCCCACTGACGCAAGCTTTATTAGAAGGACATTATTGCTTGACATCAAATGCTTTTTTGAAGTCAAAATATGCTGCATCAATTTGACAGCCTGCTCTTACCCTAGTGCGCAGGTAATTTACAAAATGAACATAGTTAGTTAGAGTAGAACGCGCGGGTCGTTGTTGTCATCAATCCATGTTGAGAGTCGTCGATATACTTGCTAATGTGATTAAAAATGCAATAATTTATGATGGTCTCAAAGATCTTTCCGAAAACTGACAAAATCGCTATGGGTCTGTGATCAGATATGTCAGATATGTCAATCGATTTTCCGCCTTCGGACACTAGTGTTACCCTAGAAATCTTCCAAGCACTGGGATATAGACATCGCTCTAAGCATAGGTTGTAAATATGTAGAAGCGGTGTCTCCAAGACAGCTATGCAGTCCTTAATTAAAAATGGGGGTATGCCATCTGGTCCATATGCTGAAGAGGCTTTTAGGTGACGTACTGCGCGCCTCAGGTCCAGGGGATTTATGCGCCCAATGGAAAGACCGGTTGCACATGCCGTCATCAACTGCAGCACGCTCTGCTGTGCACGGATCTAGTAGTGGAATATTTGGGTGAAATACCGAACCAAAGTACTGCGCGAAGGCATCTACGGCGCCCTGTCCCACAACCTTTGCATTATTGTACACATATTCCTTAGTTTGTTGCCTACTTTTCCGTTGACTCTTAATATATTTCCAAAAGTTCCTTCCTTTTAACCTTGGTTCTATAGTATTTAAATACCTCCCTTTTAAATTGTAATCCGAACATTTTAAACCTCTTTAAGTAAAAGTTAAACTTTAATTTCTTATCTCTTTAACTCTTTAACTTTAATTTTATGTAAAATATTATTTCTTTAGTATACCATGAAGGATACTCATATTTATGAGTAGGTAATTGTTTTTTAAAAGGTACATGTTTAGAGATTATATTGTTCAATATAGAGTAGAGCATGTCAACGGCCCTATCAACTTCACTCTGCTGCAACACACCAGCCCAATTGATACTGGAGATATCATTATATAAGTCCTGAAAACTAGCCCGACGGAAATTCCACTCTGAGCCCGAGGCATGGTTATAATACTTTTGTTCTAGTATATTACTTACTACTTTACCTCTTGGTATGGTGAGTAGCATCTCCAAAGGGGGATGGTGGGCCTCTATCTTCACAAGAGGCTCTATATCTGATCTGACAACTAGACTCTCAGAGTCCAAAGTAGTTAAAATTAAATCTAAGAAACGTCCCTTTCCTATACAGACATTATTACACTGGTTTAGGTTACAATGTTCTACAAAGTTCTCAAACTGCATCCGCACATAGGCACTACAAGAATATAAGTTAAAGTCACCAATTATCAGAACATTTTCTATGCATGCCAGTACATCCAAATATTTGTCATTTGTATAACTAGGTGGTAAATACACAATACATATCATTATTTTTACATTTTTCCATGATACTAAAAGAAATAATATTTCTTTGTCATTAGTCAAACCATCTATATCTGTAATAATTTTTTAATACAGTTGCTCAAAAAGTGGCATATTGCAGGGACGTATAGCGTTCTGGATGTGGGCTACAACACACGCGTGTTTTTTCTTTGCCATTCCCGAACTAGTGTTTTTTCTTTCCCAACTGACATAATAATGACTATTAAAAAGAAAAAACCAACCACATAGTTTTTCCTCTAAAAAAATCATAGAAGTTTTCATGATTCATGCAAATATTTCTATAAAAAGCTACTAATTTATTTCAATATCCGATTTAAAAGTAATATTAAGTACAAATTTAAACATTAATTTAATATTAGTACATATATGTATAGGCCAAATTAAATATATAAAAATAAAAAAGTTGGCTGTATGACGTGCACTGCCATAGCGTCTGCTTATATTCTTTTACTGTTGGCGCCATTTTCCAATAATTTTTTTTCTCGAGTTTAGTTGCTTGTTGCACAAAATGAGTAATTTTGACGACAAATTATTTGAATTAACGCCACCGGAACTCAGTTTAATTGCAAAAAATGCTTCGTAGAACATTTTACCTGAAAAGTCTAAAAGTCGCTACATGTGTGGAGAGAAGAGAAAAAGGCAAATAGTTTTTCAGAAAATGTTATTTTGGCATACTTCTCTGAACTTTCAACAAAATTAAAACCATCTACCTTATGGTCGAGGTATTCAATGTTAAAAAGTGTGCTAAAAATCAGGATTGATGTGGATATCAGTGAATACCCCAAACTAAATGCTTTCCTAAAACGACAATCAGACGGCTTTACAACTAAAAAGTCGAAAATATTAACATCGAATGAAGTGGAAAGGTTTTTGAACGAAGCTCCCGATGATCGTTATTTAAGCACAAAGGTAATTTATTAATAAGTACTACTACTATTTTTCTTTGGTATTCAGTTTACGAAATCGCAAAATACACTCAATATAAAAAAAATATTAATCAAAACCCTTTTTTTTTAGGTTGCGCTGATTTTTGGCATTGCTGGTGCTTGCCGCAGAAAGGAGTTAGTTAATATTACTTTAAAAGATATTGAAATCCATGGAAAAATGCTACTAATCAATATTCCGAATACAAAAAATAAGATACCGAGAAGCTTTATTGTTAAAGGAGATTTTCTTAAAATAGTGCAAAAATATATGAATCAGCGGTCCCAAAAAGCAAAAACCGACCGTTTTTTCCAAAATTATTAAAAAGGTAAGTGTACAGCTCAAGCAATCGGGATAAACAAATTTGGTAATATGCCAAAAGAAATAGCTACGTTTCTTGGTCTGCCGGATGCTGAGTATTATACTGGGCACAGCTTCAGCAGGACCTCTGCTACATTATTGGCAGATTCAGGAGCCAATTTGACGTCCTTAAAGCGACTAGGAGGCTGGAAGTCAGACAAAGTTGCAGAAGACTATATTGCTGATTCATTAAAGAACAAACTAGAAACTGGGAAAAAAATCACACAATCCATTAATTTAAAGTCCAGTCCATCTCCTTTACATGACAATACTGAAGAGAACGTTCGTCCGCCTACCTTCGTTGATAATTATAATTCATCAGATCCAATTCCATCAACTAGCAAACGCCCTTGTACCTTACCTTACCTTTAACAAATATACATGAACAATCATATGAAATTAATAATAGTTTGTCTCAAACAGCAAATATGCAACCGAAAACTTCCCCAGTTAATATAAAAAACTGTACCAATTTCAATGTATATGTGAACTATAACTTTTACAAGAAATAAATGATTAGTTACTTGAGTTTATTGTGTTTTTATTATTTTATTAAATTGCTTCTATTTTTCGCAACTGTATTAAAAATAGTCGTTCAATACACGTGCAGAACCGTCATTGCAACTTGTTCCGACTGTCAACCCTCACCTTCGGCTGCGCCTCGGCTCGGGTCGACATTTGTCGGAACTCGTTGCAATGACAGGCATTCCGCACTTGTATCAAAATATACTATTTACTGAATAATGAATTTTTACTGCTAATAGGACACCCCATCCAGCGTTACCCATACGATCATTACGAATCAGAGTGTAGTTTGGTGGAAATAGTTCTGCATCAAACACAGAGTCATCAAGAAAAGTCTCACAGATAAAAATAAAGTCATAACAACTGGCAGCAACATTATTATACAGGGGTACAGTTTTGGAACGAAGGCCTCTTACATTTTGGTAAAATATTAAAATTTTGTGAACTTGCATTTTAGTGTTAGCCTTTTTCACAGTATTTTTCTTAACATCATTATTACAATTTAACTTATTTAGACTATGGTTGTTGTTCAATAAAAAACTTTGGTCTAACAGACTCAGACGGATTTACAAAATTATTATGATTATTGATATATAGTCTGATACTTTTATATACAGTCTCTATTCCTTTTTTGTTAACCTTACCATTACTGCGTGAAAACATGTCAAATGACAGATTACAATTTGTGTAAATAAAATGAGCATAATTACTATTTTGCAGGTCAAAATATAATAATTTATTGAATAATTCAATTTTATAACTATGAATTAAAGCCCCATACACATATGTGGGAGCAAATATTAGTATGTTTGTATGGGTAATGTGTTCTAATGAGTCTCTTATTTTTTTCACTAGTTTGTTAATGTCACGTGATTATTTTAAATCTATATCTCCCATTATAATTATACAATAGTCACTTTTAGTGTAATTTAATAACTTAAAATCAATGTTATTTAGCAGTTTTTCAATATTACAGTTGTTCAGTACATACCGACAATAGTCAAACTGGCTGCCAAATGTATCTTCAACACTCCCGGACACCTAAATCGAAGATTGGAGTACTGTAACTTATAAAAGATGTATGTAGAAGAAAAATTTTTTGATGCAGTTTTGGAGCTGGTATTCTCATATATTACTCCTTCCGTCATTACCGTATAGCATTATCTTGGACTCATCTGTGAATGTAAGGTGGCTCGATTCAAGAGTCCGGGAGTGT
This sequence comes from Thumatha senex, assembly GCA_948477245.1. Classification (NCBI taxonomy): domain Eukaryota; kingdom Metazoa; phylum Arthropoda; class Insecta; order Lepidoptera; family Erebidae; genus Thumatha; species Thumatha senex. Next base: position 1,180,416 of record OX419725.1, read on the forward strand.
ATTACCTGCAGGGTACCACAGGCTCTGTTATCTAAAATGCACAATTTTCGAGGCCTAAGCGGCCCTTGTACAGTAGTAGCTGGGTTAGTACCATGCATTGGTCGAGCTCCCTCACTTCCTTTATTTTGCAGTGCAAGCTATAGGGACTCAATCTTATCACCCAAAATGGCTATTTCAGTCTTGGCTTGGTTTAACTGATCTTCCAGAAAATCAACTTGTCTGCACTGGATCTGGATGGTCTCCTCGAGATGTTTGTCTGTCCCCGATGGCATTTTTGAAGGTGTCATGATGGGGTTACCTCAACTGGTTGTAAGGAATATCTGCACTTTGGTACAATATCATTATTTCGCGGCAGCTGGTTCTTCAAAGAGGTGCTAGTTAGAAGCTTTTTCAATGTCTTGTTATCGTTAGTTAATTTTATATTATGATGGCGTAGATCGTTGTTTTCCAATATTACGTTCTCCAATTCGTCTTGTGAGGTAAGAAGTTCAGATTGTAGCCTTGTAATAACTTCCTGAATTTCCTGTGCATGTATAGAATCCGCGATATTGTAATCAGCACTCCTTGACAATGTTTGTTCGACGGCAAGTAGAGTGTCATGGTGCCCAAGATCAGTGATGTGTTTTGTATTTCATTAATGGGACTCCGAGTAGTAGAACAAGGTATGACACTCTGTGACGAAATAGGTGACTCAGTATCTGCGTTAGATTTGCAGGCAGAATGTTCATTTCTTGTTGTCACAGATGATTGGTCGTAAACAGGTATATTTTGCACTTCAGTCTTTGTGTCACATGTCTTACGCACTGTCCTAGAGTATTTTTTGACTTTGTAGCACTGCCTGTCATGTTTAGAATTCGAAGCTGGGTCGCTGAGGCTTTTTGACACAGAGCATGTTGTTGTATCGCTTGACAGTTGCGTTTGATCAACTTGCTCCGGGTGTGACAACAATCGCGCCATCTTGCGGCGTGTTCCTCCAATTTTGAGTTTAGATGCCATTGTATCATAGGATTACCCTTATCTTTCACTAGATGTCGCTCGTTTGTAGGGAGAAAAGTACTTAAGTTAATCTATTTACTTAGATGCTGAGCGTATTGTATCAGGAAAATTTACCTCATTCTCAACCAGATGTCGCTTTTCGTTGCTAGCCCTCAGTGACTATTTAAGTTAGGATTTAATCCTCTATGGCTTTATCATCATTATCATCCGAGCGTCTGTCCCAGTTGCGTCTCGCGACGCCCGGGGTCCGCTTTCCTACATTTTCTCCTCCACTTCGCACGGTCGTCGGCATCCCCTGTAGTGAGACCATTGGCACGCATGTCATCCCTTACGACGTCAAGCCAGCACTTCTTGGGTCTTCCCCTCTTACCGGGACCCGGCGGGGCTGACATGGCCAGACATTTGTTACCTACGTAGCCCGGCGGTTGCCACAAGACGTGACCATACCAACGAAGGCGAAACTCTTGCAACTTGTCTGCAATGTCACGGACGTGAAGACTGCCGCGGATGCGACAGTTCCTCACGCGGTCCATCCGCGTGACTCCAGACATCCACCGCAGCATCTTCATTTCCGTGACACGCAGCTCCTGCTTGTGTCGCTCCAATATCGGCCACGTCTCACTGCCATGTAAAAGGACAGGTCTAATAATGGTTTTGTAGACCTGTCCCTTCAACCGGATCGGCATTTTAGGATCACAAATGACACCGGTCATCTCCTGCCATTTGGCCCACGCGGCAGCAATGCGTGACTTGACATCGCAATCGATGTCACTGGACGTGTGAAAAACAGATCCCAGGTATTTAACCTGGTCCGTGCGCTCGACCAAATCACCGCCTATGCGGACGGATGTGGGATCTGTTGAGTTTAGTGCCAAGTACTCGGTCTTCGCCACATTTAGTTTCAGAAGCGCTCGTGGCCCCGCGGTCTCAGTGTTCGGTAAACGATCACTGAGGTACGCAACTTTCACTATGGCTGGTCGTCGGATGGGTGACCACTTTGTGGCATTTACATTTGCGAGCGTTTCCGTGCTTCGGAAGGCACGTTAAGCCGTTGGTCCCGGTTGCCAGTAAAATGGCAATCGTTAAGCCTGGTTGAAGGCCTTATAGGCGGCTTAAAAAATTTCAACAGCAGGTAGCCACAGCCTGCATCTGTCTATTTCAACACGGCAATGGGCTCACCACCTATTACGTGGGACAGGAATCCACACGGTGAAAAGTGGGCATATAATATGCCTCTGCCACCCCTTCGGGGATAAGGCGTGATGGATATTTATTTTATTTAGTTTCAGACCGCCGTTCTCAAGCGTCTCCTTCCACGCCTTTACACGTCGCACCAATCTGCCCCTGTCCGCGTCTGCCAGCGCAATATCGTCAGCATACATGAGCAACCATGGAGGCTGCTCATGCGGGTTTCTGATGCTGTCCGACAATTCGTCTAATATTACACTGAACAGAAGCGGACTAAGGACCGATCCCTGGTGTACCCCGACGGTGATGGGGAAGGGTTTCGTGTCGCCAACAGCAGTCCGAACCATTGAATCGGAGTCACAGTACATGTCCCGGATAGTGTCAATATAGACCTCTGGAACCCCTTTGGACCGCAGTGCCTACCAGATCATCGCACGAGGAACGCAGTCGAAGGCCTTCTGCATGTCTAGAAACAAACAGTGCAGAGGCGTGTTCTTCGACCTGTATTTCTCTGCGACAACCCTCAGGGCAAAAACAGGGTCCGTGGTCCCATGACCAGGGCGAAACCCATATTGACACCCCTAGAGAGTACACTCCTGCCGGATCCGAGAGTCTATAATCCTCTCGAAGATCTTCATGGTGTGGGACATCACCTTTAAACCGCGGTAGCTCCCGCACTCTTGCACTGACCCCTTACCTTTGACCGAAGACTGGAGTAATAATACTTAGTCTCCATTGGTTTGGGATCTGCCCGCTGAGGAGTATGCGGTTAAAAAGGTTTACTAAGATGCCCACACCGCGAGGACCCATCGCCTTCCAGGCTTCGATGGAGACTCCATCGGGTCCGACAGCATTCCGATTCTTCATGCGGCGAAGCGCAGTCAGGACTTCTCCAGGCGTTACCGGTGGCACTAGTCCCTGATTCGGAGGGAGGTCCGGAGGCTGCACCTCTTTATGCTGTTTATTAAGCAGCTCGTGGAAGTAAGAGCGCCATCTCTCCTTTACCGCGAGGTCTTCGCTTAACAGGTTGCCCTTAGGGTCTTTTACACAGCGACACTTGGATATATCCCGTGCCGCTTTGACCCTGGAGCGCACCAGCTTATAGACGAGCTTCTGCCCCTCAGACGATTCTAGCGTATCATACACAGGTTGTAAGTGGTCTCGTCTGGCTCTGGCTACAGCTCTCTTTGTGGCGCGCTTGGCAGCCCTGTACGCGTCGCGGTCTTCGGGAGATCCTGTCGATTGCCACTTTTTAAAGAGGGCTTGCTTCTCCCTGGTCTCCCTCAGGACTGCGTCGTTCCACCACCAAGTTTCCTTGTCACATTTGCGTCCACCTTTAGACTCACCGAGCACCACCTTCGCCGCTCCAAGGATGGCCGCCTGAACTTTGTCCCAGTAAACTTGAACTGGCTCGCGTCCAACAGTGTCGGTGCACTTGTCACCGACAGCTGAGACGAACTCCTGGGACCTAGTTTCATCAAGCAGCCACCATCTTATGCGGCGCTGGCACCGCTCGATGCGTTTGCCTTTAGGCTTCACGCAGAGGTCCATGACAAGGAGACGGTGTTGTGCAGTAAGACTCTCACCGGGTATGACCTTGCAGTTGGCCACCTTGCCGATGCTGTGTCGCCTAGTGAGTAGGAAATCGATCTGAGTTGTACGCCTCCCGCTCTTGTAGGTGATGAGATGTTCGGATTTCTTTTTGAAATACGTGTTCACAATGGCCAGATCGACAGCCGCACACGTTCTGAGGATAGTTTCTTCTTAAGCTTGGCGGTGCCGTATCCAAAACCACCATGAACACGCTCAAACTCCTCACTCCTCTCACCCACATGACCGTTTAGGTCGCCGCCCAAAACGATTCCCTGTGACAACGGAATGCTCCGAAGCACTCCCTCGAGTTGGCCCCAAAACGACATCTTATCGGCGTCGCTACAACCGGCCTGTGGCGCGTAGGCACTTATCAGGTGGGTAATAATCCCATCGATAAGCACCCTCACGATCATAAGCCGGTCGCTACAGCGTTTCACCTCCAAGATGCCGCTCTGCAGCCCTTCGAAGAGCACCACGGCCACCCCGTTCTCCCCACCCGGCGCACCCGTGTAGTACAGCTTGTAGCCTTTCTGCAAAGGCCGGGCTCTGTTGCCCTTCCACCGAGTCTCCTGCAGGAACGCCACGTCCACCCTCCGCCTGGAGAGTACTTTGGCCAACTCTACCGCACGCCCAGTCAGCGTGCCAATGTTCCAAGATGCGAAGCGGATTCGGGTTGGGGCTAACTTCTTTAGCCGTGCTGGCCCGACAAACGGCAGCCCTAGCCCACTTGCCACAGGTGTCGGGCGGGGCTCCTGCGCGCCGTTTTGCGGCGGCGCCCTATCCCTAGCAGCTTTCCTACTGTACTTTACCATTTTGTTTTGGGTGGCTTTTATGGGAGCGACGCCCTCAGACCTCCCAACCCCAGAGGGGAAAGCCAGCCTCTTTGCCAGAGGCAAAGAGCCTCGTCCGTTAATCAGCAGGTGCACGCACTAGCACGGGAGGTTGACTTGGGCCCCGAAGATCTTGGTGGGGCCCCTTACACCCAATATGTCACCAACCCTCTATGGCTTTATATATGGGTATATAGACGGGTAGCACAATCAATTATATATTGGAAAAATTAACACCTCTCGTACGTTTTCGATTTACTACATTATTCACAAGCAACAATTAACGCTCACACAATTTATTTTTCACACTTTTATACCAAATATCACATTTATTTAAAATTTTCCAATATTTATTTACGGATCACATGTTAACGTTGGCACAGTGTTGCCAGTCCTCAATAAATTTAGTTTTCACTTCTGTCGGCACTCCCGGAGTGCAATCCGTAATTTTTATTTAATTGCAATGTATGCATTGATTCTAGTGGAATTATACAGCTCAATTTTGAAGCACATATCTTCAATCAATAGGACTGATATTTGCATACACTTAAGTTTTAATGACAACGCTATTAAACGTCACGATTAGATGATTAGCTATGGGACGTCATTCGAAATACAACACGGTGAAAATCTCCAATATATCGGACTAGTTCCCGAACGCGACAATTGATTCTTCTCAACAAAATATAAACCTAGTTCTTTGCTCACTAATTCTGGAAATATTAGACAATACAAAACGTCGGAGGATGTCCATATTGTGCCATACTGGAATGCAAAATTAACACGTAATTCATACTCAGCATACCAAAAAACACTTATACGATACCCAACATGACATTTTAAAACAGCGGCGGCGGCCATATTGAATTGTAAAAATGATATGAAATTCGTACTCAGTATACCGAAAAACCCCATATACGTTACCTAACATGACATTTTATAATCTTGGCGCGGCGGCCATATTGGATTGCAAAATAAATACAAATAACATAACGTAACCGATATAAAATTTCTCTCAACGTCGATAGAGAGGTTTCACTTCAAAAATTCGATACTGTATTAAAATAATAATAACAACCGGTAGGGACATGCCCTCCCGCATGCCTGCCCGCGTCTCGTCCCTTGCCCCCGCACGATTTCTCTGTCTAGACAGCTGCGTCGGCCGACTGTATTATCTTTTAGTTTGGCTACAACTTACAATTTCGTTCGAATCCACCTAATGCATGTCGTCGACAAACTTTTTATACTCTCTAGGAACTTTTTGTTGCGTCAATTACATTAGGATTTTTAATTTATTACAACTTTTAGCATTATATCTATACTTGGCCTAAAGGTATTTAACATCAGTTAGGTTACGTTGAACATTTTACCGAAAAATATCATACTTTATATACGGTTGCCACCTGAACGTTGAATGATCACCCACAGAGGACTCGATCCGCGTGTACCACGAGTGGTGCGCGCCGGTGGCCGTGACGGAGGGCGAGCAGCTACTGCAGTTCCAGGGCGGCGTCACCATCAAGCTGCGCGTGCGCATACACCCGCACTCCACGCTGCTCGTGCTCAGGGACACAGACCAAGTAAACGCGCACCGCACTACCTACTCAAGTGAACGTCCAACTAAACTATCTTCACTCTGTATCCCTGTCGGGGTATTCAGAGAGGACAGATCGCCAGGCTTCGCTTCCTGCAGATTCATTAATCACTTCATACATGTACGTCTGGGTATCCGAGACTTTTGACCATTCCGTTTTTGAGCAAAATGTCCACGTGGTCTTCGTATTAAGCTTCGGTCTACCCTCTTCCTTCGTACATTTGGCGGGACAAAATACCTCTACTCACTTCACTAAAAACGTGACTTCTCGTATGTACCTCTATACGTATTATAGTGGTTGTGCTTTATGTCCCAGAACGACTTGTCAGCCAGTGATATCAGGAAAAGGCTTCATACAGCGCTCCGAGCACAATCCTCTGCCATCGATCTACACCTGAACGTGAGTAAATTGTGTAAACAGTAATATAAAACGAAAGATCAGAGTGTAGCACTTTTACAACAACTCCTATTCCCGAGGATGATGCAAGCGGTCGTGGTCAAACTATATGACAACACCTATCTATATATATTTGTGTTTGACTTGACGACGACACCAGCCTTTTGGAAGGTCACGGCAATTTTTAAAGACCGAGAGTCGGAAAGGTAATAATCGAGACCCTCAGTCTGCCTACAAATATGCCCGGTTTTAAGAACCGGGGATCTAAGACTATGTACGCTGGCGAAGAATTCAAGTTTCTATGGTACAGTAGAGAGAAATTATTGGGATGCTAGCTTGATGTTGCGATTCTGTCAACTATAAGATGTCTAGCATCTTATTATTCGGGATCAAATAATAAGGGATAAATAATATAAGGTGAGGGTGCAAATAAGTGAAACAAGCGATAGTTTTGCGTCCGCCAATAACGACCCGTGATTTCTGATCATTTAAATACTGGTAATGGCCTTACACATTCTTGCTCAACGCGTCACTCATTTAATCAAAATTATAAGCGTGACGTAATACTTGAAAATTGAAATTAATGATAATAACTTTTGTAGATGTATATCGTATCTTGATGATTGATAACTGAAAAGTTTAAGAGTGCGTAAAGATGAAGTAGACCCTCAGTGTGGTGATGTTTGATTGCAGCGGGACAGCATGCGCTCGTCGTCGGTAGACCGTATCAACGCCGTATCCCGCCGTGAGTACTCTTTATTCTTTATATAGTGGTATTAATTAAATAACTTAAATGTATTTTAATTTTGTTTAAAAGATTAATATTTTGTAGAATTGCGAATGCGAAGTCAATTTTATAATTTCAGTATTCGATGCTCCAAAAGAGTTTGATCTGCCTAAAGATACCCCGTCACTAATACCCCTGATGCAAGACTCGGAACAAATGAAAGAAGGTCGAAACGCCTCAGTAAGCATGGCCCCCACGCCAGACACTGCAACCACTTCTTCGAGGGAATTGAACGACTCTGTTGACACAGAGGCGTTACCAAGTAAAACTTCGCAGGAAAATATGAAGAATTCTTCCATGCATACACCTCCTACTAGAACAGAAGCGATGACGTCCATACTGGCGGAGCCCTCGGACCTTGAAGCCGAATCATCTCAGTTACAAGAAGACACGGAGTCGCATGAACGCCACGAGAAAGATTCCATGATAAAGCTATTGGAGAGGTCTTCGATACAGGACATTCATCCTTTGAAAGCGGACTCACTTAGCAGTTCTATGACGTCTGGCTCCGTCTTCAGTAAAGGTACGAATACAATGTTGGCAATTTTTGAATGAGTGTATTTATAAATGAAACGAAAACGTTGAATTTCGTCTATCCTCACGTCAGGGATCCTCTTGTTGATACAGCGCTCCTGTCAATTGGTGCTCTAGCTTCTAGGCGAGGTATACGTTTGTCTGGTACTGTGGATGAAATTTTGATTAAACCCATTTTTTATTAAATTTACAGTCGCTTTTAAGGAGCCTACTGTTGGAGAGAGCGTGAATAGGAAAACTCGCAGCGACATAAATTTAAGCCGACCAGATTTAGCTTTCCACGAGAAACCGTCTGGTGAGTAAGTTAGGCCAGTGTCGTCTTTACCACAATGGTAATTATCGATCACGGCACGCAAGTGATTCCAGCCATCTGCCACGCCTTTAGTTGCGATGGGTGGATGCAATCGTCTCTATATTATTCTGTGATATATAAAACATTATAGTGAGTTTAGTGTGAGTGCTGCACCTCTGGTATTGCAAAAGTTCATAGGCTGCGATGACCTTTCATCAAGTGGGCCGTGTGCCCTAAGTGGTATAAAAAAGGGTATAACATAGTAATTAAGCCTTGCTCATGGTACTGGCTTGTTAGCACTTAAAATACGATTTTAACTATTTGGAGATTAATAACTGACGCCTATGTTTTCTTTAACTCTCGAATTACCATTAAAAATCACGTAGAAAAATTATAGTAACTTATAAGGCTAATTTATAAATTTGAAAATGTATGTATAATTTGATGCTACGACGTGCGTTAGTATTGGTCTTTGGCATGGTATTTTCAACGTTGTTGCTGGCTTAAGATTTTTACTATTCGTTATCAGCCTATTTACGGCCCACATTAGGTTCGCGGTGTCCCATAGGTGGTTTTCCGATAGATGCTTAATTCAGCGTACGATTAGATAACACGGCAATTGGCTCACCATTTGTTACGTGGGATAAAAATACATACGGTGAAATGTGGGCGTATAGTATGCCTCTGCCTACCCCTTCGGGGATAAAGGCGTGACAATATGTATGTATGTTCGATTATATTGTGTAATAAACTCCCTGCATGGGTTTTCCCGAACGTTTACAGTATGGGGTTCTTCAAAAGGGGTCTTAGAAGGTTTATAAAGGGTCGGCAGCGCGAGTGCTGCACCTCTGGTGTTGTAAACGTCCACAGTCTACGGTGACCACTTTCCATGAGGTGGCCCGCATGCTTGTCTGCCACCTCAGTGGTATATAAAAATAAACTATAGTTGATGGCACAGAGGAGCTGGAGGTTGAGTCTGCGGAGGAGTTGGAGCTGGTGCGGTGCGTGGTGGCGGGCGTGGTGGTGGAGATGGCGGCCTCGGCGGAGCAGCCGCCGCTGTGCGCGCTGCACCTCGACCGCACCGCGCTCATGGTCATCGCCGACAACCAGGTATAGGTGTATTTAAACATCTTGGTCCCTCTGAGTTGTAGCGAGTCACTTGCGCAGAACGCAATATTAGGTGTCGTAGGGAATGGGCGCGGGGAGCGGGAGGAAGCTCGTGCTACGTAATCACACGAACGTTTCCGAACGCCGAGAATTCGGGCGGGTCATCGCGCCATACGAGCGAGCGCGAAGAATGTTGAATTAAACGTAGCTTGTTATCCTGCTCATTCGTTCCTAGAATACAGTCGGGAATAGACTGAATAATTAATGTTTTTAACATTTATTATATTATTAGTTACATTCCGTGTTTGTTGACTGTTATGGTTTTTAGTTTCAATTGGTTTATTTACTTTTAATATTTAGCTTTTTTTAAGATTTTGTTTAGTATTTGCTTTTGTTTTCTTTGATAAGATTATTAAATTTGCCAAAACGCAATAACGTTTTACGTCGGCAATCGAGAAAAATGGTGTATAACGTCTTGCAATTCATAAAAAAGGAACCTGAGGAGGGAATAAAAATTGACCTTAAAGCTATTCAGAGACGAACTGCATCAGCTACCGGAGTGTCAATAATTAAAATATTATTATATTATTATAATTATTATATTATTACATTATTTTGTTATATCTCAAATGTTTTAGGCAGCGTTTTTGGTAAAAGCTACCAGACGGCTCATTTTTTCAGACGCTGGCAACATATGTTATTATAATTAAGTTAATGTATCCATATGTATCCATAAACGTAACAAATTATACATATAAACCTTCCCTATTAATCACTCTAACTATTAAAAAAACTGCATCGAAATTCGTTGCGTAGTTTTAAAGATCTAAGTATACATAAGGACAGACAGCGAAAAACGACTTTGTTTTATAATATGTAGTGAGGATAAATTCGTAAGCATTGTCTACTTAACTGTACGTGCGCGAACCGAGCGCGGCTCCAACTTCAGAGGGACCAAGATGTTTGACTTAGACTGTACCGCCGCGCCGTGCCGCCAAGCCTCTTGTAACACTTCTTTAACGTACTAAATATCTTCGTTTCTAAATTTAAAATAGAAAAACATTAATTATCTTCACGCTGTATCCCTGACGGGGTAGTCAGAGAGGACAGATCGCCAGGCTTCGCGATCCATGCATACTTCTTTCGCTTCTTCGAGATTCATCAATCGCTTCATACACGCACGTCTGGGTATCCGAGTACTTTTGACCTTTCCGTTTTTGAGCAATCTGCTCACGTGGTCTTCATATGTAAGTCTCGGCCTACCCTGACTCCTTCTACCCTCTACTTTTGAACAATATATATTCTTCGTCAATCGTTCCTCACTCATTCGTTGGACGTGTCCAAACCAACGGAGCACGCCCTTTTCCAGCTGAACGCTGACACTTTCATTCAAACCTGCCAAATTGCGTATCACTTCGTTACGTATTCGGCCAGCCAAGGTAACGCCGCACAACTTTCGAAGTGATCGCATCTCCACAGCATTCAATTTACTTTCATGCATCTGCTGACATACCCAGGTTTCAATACCGTAAAACAAAGTTGGCACTAGCACTGCATTATGAATCGCCAGTCGTGCTTCTTTTACGATGCTTTGTCGCTTTACTAACTGGGACAAAGCACCGTTAACTTTGTTTCCGGCAGCTACTCGCCGTTCCACATCCGAATCACATCTTCCATCCGCGCTAAACATACTTCCTAAATACACAATTTCATTCACTTGCTCTAGACGTTCCTGGTTTACCCTAATCTCGCATTTAGTTCTTACGTCACTTCTTTCAAATACTAGAACCTTAGTTTTACTTGCATTGACCCTTACTTTCACACCCCTCTTTCATATTAGTGACTAATGCCTGAAGGTCGGCTTCTGATGAGGCCATGAGCACCGCATCATCAGCGTACAGCAGACAGTTTACTGTAAAGTCACCCAAATTCACACCCATATTAAAATCTTTCAACTTCTGCAGGCAACTGTCCAGATACACTATGAACAGCCAGGCGGACATGACACATCCCTGTTTGACGCCTGTACAGACATCAAAAAGAGGTGACACATCCCCCCCTACTCGCACGCAAGCCTTACAGTCCCTATAAAGCGACTGTATTGCCCGCAGTAGCGAGCCGTCCACACCATATCCTGGCAGCAAGTCCCACAGCGTTTCTCTCACAACGTTATCAAATGCTTTCTCTAGATCCACAAAAGCGCAGAAAACCTTCTGGCTATGAGCCAGAAACTTAAAGTAGTTAAAAACATTAATCTTGAGCTGGATTTGAACCTGCGTATTCTGGCTTCTTGGTGGCGGAAGAGGTTATGAAATACACTATCGTAGTGCGCAGAAATGGCGGCGATCTAAGACAATTTGGCTGCTTCCGAAAATATTAAAATATTTTAAATAACATTTTCAATGGTCATATACCTAAAGATTTTAATTGATAGAAAGATAATTTATGTACAGTGCTACATTTGCTAATACCTAAATACATCTAAAATATTATTTTAATTCACAAACCAACTAACCTCTCCGTACGCGCACACATCCATACAAATACACGTAGAAGATACTGACAGATCAGTGTCAACAATCAAATTTCAACTGCTCATACTGACGGTTTGTCAAACTTAATTTATTGTTTATTTATTGCTTCAAATATGGTCGCTTACATAGATGTCATATCATAATACAATTGAATCACATATTTGGCTTAAAAATAACATGCAATATGCATTATGTTTTTTAACATAATTGTCCTGGATGTTAAGAAGAAAATATTTAATTCAACAATACAAACACATCACATACACAACATTTTCCCTACTTAAGCTATATTATATGTCAATACAGTTATAAAATTTACAGGAATTTTTATTTAAGAACTCTTCAATTGAATAAAAACACTCTTCTAGTAACCACTGCCGCAACACAATGCAGAATCTCTTTCGCGATAAGGTCGCTATTGAGTTCATTCAAAGATTGATTCAAGGTTCATTCAAAGAGTAAAATTTTATTTAGTTCGGTCATTTATCGAAGTTGTATAATAATACAATTAAACCTTATAATTACTGTACATTTAACGACCAATATTAAATAAAATTTGTGACAAGTGACCTGAGCACAGATCCGTGCTTCCGCATAGTTCGCGTAGTAATATGTTAAGCACGGATCCGTGCTTCCGCAACCGAAAGGAACTTGCACCAGACGGTTTTACCATCTAAGCTATCGAGACCATTTGAAACTGAGGAATGTATCCATCTCTTTCTGACTTAACGTCGTAACGTAAGGCGCCATCTACCGGCACTTAGAATACTATAAAAATTTCAAAATTGTTTAATATATTCCTTTATGTTCCTTGAATTATAATGAAACGTGATTTTTTTAAAAAGTAACAGTACAAAATGCTTTAACGTAATATTATGCGAAACAAGACACAATTTTGCAACGGGATGGGGGTTTCATTCGGCAACTAACTATTACCTAGAGGGCAATGGAGATATGCTCGGATTGTATCTTTGTAATGATAAGATCCATAGAAGATCCTGGTCATTAAAGTTTCTTAATTAGGGCGGTGTCACCTAGACGCCAGTTAAGAAAGGCAAACTTTTAGAACACTTTAGTAGGGAATATACTGGATGCAAGTAGTACAAGACCTAAACGTAATGGCGATTTTGAGGCCTTATATCCCACCAGTAACCGACAATTTAGTCTATGTAATGTACCTGTAAGGACACATTATGTACTCATGCTAAATGCACAGAAATGCAGTTAGCTTGGCCAGTCACCAGTTGTTGTAACGCTCGGTCCGTGAGTACACGTTGAAAATAATACCAGTTGTATAATATTTTGTTTATTTTATCTTCGCTTAAGACACCTCTCGTAGAACACGCATTGTGTAATAGTCCGCAGGTTAGATACCATCTTGGGAGTGGAGACCTAACCTTAACATACCCATTTTGTTTACAGAAAACACGAACAGTAATATCGGTAGCGGACATACAGCTAGACAACCTGCAGTATGAGAGTGGTCAATATGACTTCGCCGTAGTGGCGAGTACCCGCGCCACGCCGCTGCCGGCCGACCCCTGGCCGGCGCTGTGGAACATGTTCGGGGACAAGGCCACCTTCTCCACCCGCTACAAGGACGCCAGCGTCATGCTCAAGATACACCAGGACAAGTGGCACGTGGTCACGCACAGCCACAACGGTCGGTATATCTCACTTTTAAAATAATATTACCTATATTGCGTAGTTGGGTTAGTTGGAGTAGGTGCTAGTGTGAAGTGGTCCGAAGTGGTATTCCGAGCTGAAACCAAACTCATCTGTAAGCGGTTACACTGCAACTTTTGCACCGGCTGTGGGCCGGGGTCCGATTTGTTTAATAATAATATGGTTGTAGGTAGTTTTGTAAATTATTATTTTCTATCACATTTTATTAAAATCACGACTCTATGAAACAATAAACATGAATATCATATATACTAAAAATAAATCAATGTCTACTATCTTGATGTAAAGGAGGAACACGAAACAAACTGGAACGACTGCAGAATCTGGGTAACCGCTTCATTTTTGGTCTTCGTAAATATCATTCGGGCAGGCTTTGAGTTTCTCATCCCCAGGGGTGAATCCTGTCTTACATCCTTCTCTCTTCTTCTCCGTATGCCTTCTCACTCTTCTGCTTGTTATGACGTTGTCTTTTCCATACGTGCAGTGCGGTTATGGAATTCGTTGCCACACTCAATGCGTGATAGTACCTCTTTGGGCCTATACAAGGATAGAGTTAAGAAAGTATGCAGATATTCTTCTATTGTGTAGGTATATTTAGTGTATTTTCTTATGTTCTACAATATCGCAATACTTATGTATACAATTTGTTTATCTTATTATAAATTTCCTAGGCATTTATGTATTTGTTTTGTGTATGTATGTGACATGTATGTATATGATAGATATATGTACTATATGTAAACGTACACGTCTACTATGTGTATACTATATGTATACGGCAATGGGCTCACCACCTATTACGTAGGGCAGGAATACACGTGGTGAAAAGTGGCATATAATATGCCTCTGCCAAGCATTTAGGGATAAGGCGTGATGGATAAATATATGTGTACTATTAGTATTATTTTTTGTATTTTGTATCTAGGTACACAATTTTTAGTCCTTTCGTTGAACATTCTCTTCTTTCAACCAAAAGTTTGCTGGGGAGAAAACTCAGTGTTAAGTTAAGCTCGCCTTTGTACATCACTGTTTTTAATAATGTACTAGCTTCCGCCCGCAGCTTCGCCCGCGTGGATTTCGGTAACCGTGATCCTTTTTTCTCCTAGTTTAAGGGATAAGGCGTGATGGATATTTATTTTTATTTTATTTTTTATTTAGCATAAGATTTTATGCGACCTCTTCAACAACAATCGTTATATTTCAATTAATTTACATAAAACCATCATGAATTATACACCTAAACCTTAATCATACTATTTTTTGGTGCAAAATGTACAAAAATCAGTTCCGTAGTTTTTGAGTTTAGCGCGTTCATACAGACAGAGAGACGCGGCTGGAAGACTAAAATATGTCTGGATTTGTCCCAAAATTTTCTAAGAACGTAACAACCCTATGTGCTATGTACTTGTCAGAACCAATGTGTCTAAGGTCCGTATTCCAGAACGTTTCTCAATACTCAATCAACGCTTGAGGATAGATTTTGCCTTATAAAATCTATTCTCAAGCTTCGATTGAGTATTGAGAAACGTTCTGGAATACGGACCTTAGACGGTCACCGATTCAAAGAACAAATATTATCTACATAAACTGTGCTTAGTGATGAAATAATTTATTTTGATAAGAATTAATAGCATGAGTAAAATAAACGCGATCAATGTAGTCCAAAAAAATGTCAATTTATTTAAATAAAAAAATGGTTGTTGTGCCTCACTCGACATAGATAGGTATATTGTGTCGCGGACTTTTTTGTAGATATTTATAAGATCTACAATTAGAACATTTTATGGATCTATCTTTTATAGTTTAGGCAGCGTACGCAAAATAAGTAACTTTTCTGGTTGATTTTTTACACCTTGTGTCCGAAAAAACCCAAATATCTTACGGAACCCTATTTTTATTTCAAAATAAATTATAGCTTATGTTACTCGTGGATAATGTAGCTTTCAAATAGTGAAGGAATTTTTAAAATCGGTCCAGTAGTTTTTGAGCCTATTTATTACAAACAAACAAACATACAAACAAAGTTTTCCTCTTTATAATATTAGTGTAGACTAGTAGACGCCCGCGGCTCCGCACGCGTGGTGAAGATTTCCCGTTCCCGTTTCCCACAGGAACTTGTTCCCAGGATAAAAAGTAGCCTATGTGTTATTCTGATGTATAAGCTATATTATTGTAAAGTTTCATCCATTCAGTAGATTTTGCGTAAAAGAGTAACAAACATCCAGACTTTCACGTTTATAATATTAGTAGAATTATCAATGTACCTTATTTCTTTGTGCAATAAAGAATTAAATTAAATTAAATCAACTCAAGTTCACATTTCATCTCGGGTCAACCTTTACAGTCGCATAGTGTGAAAGCTTACGATAGTGGCACTGGCTATGATAGTGGGAGGTGCTTTAGTTGTCCATGAGATGGGATGTCAGTTTGATAAGGAAATACTTACAGAAATAACCGAGCTGGAGCTCCGCCTGGGCAGCCTCGCACTGTTCATAGAGGACGCGTACGTGGCCGCGCTGCTGGAACTGTCCCGCCTGGTGGTCCCGCCGCCCACGTGCGGCGAGGCAGACGTCCATGTCGCCGAGGAGAAGTCCATACAGAACCCGCTACGACTGCGCCTGCTCTACATACACCCGCTCAATCTCAATCTCACTCTGCACACCGCCGTGAGTATCGAAAAAATGTAAAAAAAATAAAATAAATAAAAGCAAACCCGCCTTTGTCCGTTAATAGGCTCGCCACCTATTCGTTCGACCAAATACAATAGCAACGACAGGGCCGCATAGTATGCCCCTGCCGACCCTCTTAAAAAATCCCTCGAAAATGTGTATATGTATGTACAAACGTTTAAAAATTAAATACAAATGATATACCTGCTCCTATATATCTAATGTTTGTGTATATAACTCGCACACATGTGCACAATTAAACCCAAACGATCACGCACCTCTCTTGTGTTAGTATTCAATGAAATCAGAGTATATTTATTACTTGCACAGTATCACAGTAGCCACCTACAGATGCGGTTAGTTTGTAATCCACCGCTCTTCGTGTCACACCCTAAAGAGAAATGAAGGTAATTTCGAAGACATCTAGGGATGTTTTTTACGTAAACTATAATAGTGATGTAACACCTTACAAATCTCCCTCGGTACGCGCTTCGTTGCGCCTGCTTGTGTACTGTACGTAGTGCCTTTGATTCGTGCTTGTATAAGCGCACTCTCAGTTCAGTGTATATGTCTCCGGAAGATAACCCGATCCTTAAGTTTATAAATTACCTAAAAATTTCCTAGGAAATTTACAAACTTGCGGATCTGTTTATCTTCCGGTGATATATATAGTACATATAGATACTATTACTATAACTATAAACGGTGAAAATGTGCGTGGACCTACACAACAGAATATTGATATTTTGTTGCGATTCCGAGCTAGGGATGAAGATATTGATGATAAACAGAGTTGGAGAGAGGCCTTTACATATTGTTACGTTCGTAGGGTAGGTACTAAGAGGACTTGCACTAATACCACAAATTTAAAAGAAACACTTTAATTACTTTCAAATAAAAACAATAACACCACAATGAATAATCGCTACCAAACACACTAAACACAAACTCTTCGCTTAGATAATCGCACTGTAACAGTATAGCACTATTTAGCTTCGATCACTTCGATTCGCACTGTTCGCTTCCTCAAAGGAGACTGTCCTGTAGCCGCGAGCTCGGCCCTTTATATACGCCTAGTAATGTTCTGGAATATTCGGGAGAATTCGTTCGGTACCACAATTGGGTACATCTCTAGAATGTTCCACACGATACTAGTTGCTAGTGCCGGAAGGTTCTCGACCTATTGCTGTCCCTTCTGGTGCTATCTCTGTCACATAGTTCTAGAATTTTCTTAGTGTAGCTATCTCTTTTTAATAGTGCTATCCCTGTCTAATAGCTCTGGAATATTCTGAATGTAGTTCTCTCTTTCTAATACTGCTATCCTTGTCAAACTTTCATGAAATTAAGCTATATACTGAAGAGTGGACTTCAAAGGCCCATAAGGGGTCCTGAAAACGCCTGAAAAAGGGTTTTCAGGTTATAATGTCATGTGATAGGGTGTGGCTTGAAACGAACTGAAAACATGTTTCAGGCGCCTGAAAACAACGGCAACTGGGGTGAAATTCGGATAATTTGGTATGTGATAGAGCCTCCTCGGAAACGGCCTGCAACCGCTTTTCAGCCTGCTGAAAACGTTCCCAAGGCCCAGAAAATGACGTTTAAAGTTGTTCACTAGTCCGCCGGCGTAACACTACCCCCTCCTAAGACATGCTCGTCCCGAGCATCGTGTCTCCATGATATCTGGCAAGTCGGTCAACGTGAACAATCTTGCTGGGACTACGAGGACTCCGCTGTATTCGATACGTGACGTCATTGATTCTAGTATCCACTCTATACGGTCCTTCCCAGTTAGGGGATAGCTTTGGGGACTTCCCTTTCCGCCGCATAGGATTATGTAACCACACCAATGAGCCTTCATCAAACCCAACTTGGTTTGATCTCCGATCATATCGAGTTTTCATCCTTTCACTAGCTTGAAGCCCGTGTTCACAAACAAGTTTGTGAACATCGTCGATCCGATCACGTAACTCGCTCGCGTACTCGGTGATGGATCTAGGTGAGTCTGGAGGACGCCCAGTTAGAAGATCTGCAGGTAGACGAAGTTCTCTCTCAAAATTCACGTATAACTATAACAGGGGTATATGGGTAACAGCTGTGCTTTCATGAGTTGCGGACCTATACGACATCAAAAAGAGCGGAATGTGTCGGTCCCAGTCTTTCTGGTGACTCTCGACAACTTTGGCCAAGTGTCTTTCCAGAGTCTGGTTAAATCTTTCGACCATTCCATCCGATTGTGGTGATATGCCGTAGTTCTCGTTTTATGCAAACCCATTATACGGCAAGTTTCTTGAAAGACCATAGACTCAACGTTCTTGCCCTGGTCGCTATGAATTTCAAGTGGCACTCCAAACCGACATAATACCTCATTTACTAATTTTTCCGCTATGGTAATCGCTTCCTAATAGCAAATACCTCCGGCCATTTGGTGAAGTAATCCATCACCACCAAAATGTACTTATTCCCGGAGTCTGATGTTGGAAACGGGCCCGCAACATCCAAAGCAATTCTTTACCAAAGTACTCCAACGTTGTACAACTTCAATGTTCCTCTGCTGCGGGTATGTGGACCCTTGACTGATGAACAGCTAGTACACTTTTTACACCAGTCTTCAACGTCTTCACGGCAGTGAATCCAGTAAAACCGCTGGCGAATTTTCATTAAAAACTCTTCAAAACATCTCTCACTCTTATCTTTGGAACAACAACCTGCAGGTGAGCATCTTTCCCATTCGCAGACTCCCATTTCCTGCACAGTACGCCATTATGCATGAACAAGCTATCCCATTGTGCCCAGTAGCTCTTTGTTACTGTGCTCATCGGGGCTACTTCACACCATCTCGGTTTGGGTATTCCTGCGTTAATCCAATTGAAAATGGGTTGGATATCTAGGTCCTCTTACTGCGCTTGTTTCATGACTTCATCGCTCCACTCTTCGCTCACGGTGTCGGTCCACACACATTCCTTGTCTTCTTGCCTTAGGCAATGTTTGCAGTCGTCAGGACAAGGTCTTCGAGAGAGAGCGTTTGCATTTCCATGTGACTTCCCGCTACGGTGTTCGATGATGAAGTCATACTCCTGCAGCTGTTCGATCCACCGTGCCACCTGTCCTTCGGGGTTCTTAAACTCCAACAATCACTTCAAGGCAGCATGGTCCGTTCTGATACGGAATTTTCGCCCGAGCAGATATTTACTGAAGTGCTGCAACGTCTTGACAACTGCCAGTAATTCTCTTCGAGTGACGCAATAATTTCTTTCTGGTTTTAATAGCGACTTACTAAAGTATGCGATCACGACTTCCTGATCTCCCTTCTTTTGTGACAAGACTCCACCCATACCAGTATTGCTGGCATCCGTGTCCACAACAAAATCAAGTTCCGGGTCTGGATAACCCAAAATGGGTGTTACACAAAGCCTTCTTTTAAGATCTTCGAACGCTGTAGTACACTGTTCATTCCAATCGAATTTTCTTTTTTCTTCCGTTAGCTGATGCAAGGGCTTTGCTATATCAGAAAAATTCTTCACAAACTCTGTCGTCTGTAGTATGAGCAAAGTCCTAAAAAGGCGCGTACTGCAGTCTTGTCCCTCGGTACAGGCCAGTCCTTAACGGCACTTATTTTCTCAGGGTCTGTCTGTATACCGTTCTCCGAGATCACGTGACCTAGATAATTCACTTTGCGTTTGAATAGCGAGCATTTTTTCGGACTCAATTTAAGATTTGCATCTCTTAACTTAGATAAGACCTGCTCCAGTTTTCTGAGGTGGTCGTCAAAGTCTCTTCCAACGATAATGATGTCATCCAAATAGACCAAGTAGCAAGTGTCGCCAAGTAGACCAGCAAGTATTTGTTCCATTAGTCTCTCGAATGTGGCCGGTGCATTACATAAACCAAACGGCATCACATTAAACTGCCAGAATCCCTTTCCAGTGGAAAAGGCCGTTTTCTCCTTATCTTTATCCTTGATTTCCACTTGCCAATACCCACTTTTTAAATCCAAAGTAGAAAACCACTTCATTCCATTTAAAGTGTCCAAAGTATCGTCAATTCGTGGCAAAGGATAACTGTCCTTCTTGGTCACATCATTAAGTCGACGATAATCAACGCAGAATCTCATGGTTCCGTCCTGCAGTTGTGCTCAATACACGTGCTTCAAGAGCTTCAAGAAAACGGTCGTACGTCCTGTCGTCTCCCAGGGCCTCCAAGATGGTGAGGGCCTCATCAGGTAGGGCTAATGTTAACGCCGTCTTAGCTTGCTCCTTGCTCCAGCCGTTAGCCTGGGAAACGGACTCGAACTGAAGCTTATATGCAGTCCAGGACGACGTACCATCAAATGGAGGTGCTTTGAATCTTCCACCTCCCGACATGATAGTCTCATGCACACAGGAACTGTTGACTGTTTTTGCCTTGGTCTCCAATTTCTGCAGTCGGTTCTCGTGCGTCTCCACCTTTTCATTCACGTCGTGAAATCTAGTCTTAAATTTGACGTCCATGTCGGTAAGTTTCTCCTGGACCTCTTGCATTTCTTTTTTCCACGCTGCACTATTTTCTAGAACTTCACGCAGAACTCCGGATTGTTCTCTGACCTGTTCATCGTGTTTTCTAGCCTGCTCGTCCTGTTTTCTAGCCAGCTCCTTTAATAGGACTAGCATGCTGCTCAAGTCCACTTCTTGCTTGGGTGTGGTCCGCGGCTCCGATGTTCCAGCAACAGGCGTAGATTCCCCACTAGCTCCCGTTTGAATTCGATTTTGAACCCCCTTGGGCTCGGTTTCACGTGGCATAATCGGCATTTCCTAACCCACTTCTGGCACCAAATGTTACGTTCGTAGGGTAGGTACTAATAGGACTTGCACTTATACCATAAATTTAAAAGAAACACTTTAATTACTCCAAATAAAAACAATAACACCATAATTAATAATCGCTACCAAACACACTAAACACAAACTCTTCGCTTAGATAATCGCACTGTAACAGTATCGCACTATTTAGCTTCGATCACTTCGATTTGCACTGTTCGCTTCCTCAAAGGAGACTGTCCTGTAGCCGCGAGCTCGGCCCTTTATACAGGGTGACTTTAAATAGGTGTAATTGTTTTAAGGGGGTAAGAGTACAGCCCATGGGATGTTCAAAAATGTGTGGAACACCTGGTCGAAATCTACTGGTTTCGGAAATACACGATACTTTAACTTTTTTAGGAAAATTACCAAAATTCAAGAGAAATCCTTAAAAATAAAAATAAATACTGGATGCATGGATTTTATTTTTATTTTATCTGATTGCTGGATAAATTATCCATAAAATAAAAACATCAAATGTTATGAATCAGTTAAAATTTTAGAGTTATGAGAGCTAAAACTTGTAACAATAAAAAAAAATTTGCTTTATCGAAATTTCAATTGATTTTAGTGAAAAATATCCACTCCGAACTGGTCGTACAAACGATGTCATTAAATTCCTTGTTTCCTTAGCTTTCTAAAAAGGTATAATAAGTGTACAAAATTCTCAGATAGCGCCCAACATACTCAGTTATTGCCGAGTAGGTAATACGTAAACTGCACATTAATAACATTATTAGCACTTTACCATACTACCCTGCTAAGGTTTTTTCTTTAAGTGTCATTAATTTACCTCGTAACACGTCTCATTGATTTGCTTTAGTGGACTTTATGAATGCATTGTGTATTGTTGCCCATTTGGTTCTCCAAGCAAGTAAGGATGACTATGGTTAATTTTACTAAGAGTAGTATGAAAAAAATATCTAATGTAGATGAAATAATACTCATACTGATTGACTGACATATTGGACCTAGTAACAACTCCCGTAAGATCTTGCTGTATTTGATTAGCAGCTGCTATGATTCTAGCTTTCAATTCTTCAACATTATTGACGGGAGTTGTATGTATAATGTTGAAGAATTGAAAGCTAGAATCATACGCCTAGTAATGTTCTGGAATATTCGGGAGAATTCGTTCGGTACCACAATCGGGTACATCTCTAGAATGTTCCATACGATACTAGTTGCTCCTTCGGTATGTGCCGGAAGGTTCTCGACCTATTGCTGTCCCTTCTGGTGCTATCTCTGTCACATAGTTCTAAGTGTAGCTATCTCTTTTTAATAGTGCTATCCCTGTCTAATAGCTCTGGAATATTCTGAATGTAGCTCTCTCTTTCTAATACTGCTATCCTTGTCACACTTTCATGAAATTACGCTATATACTGAAGTGGGCTTCAAAGGCCCATAAGAGCTCCTGAAAACGCCTGAAAAAGGGTTTTCAGGTTATGATGTCATGTGATAGGGGGTGGCCTGAAACGATCTGAAAAAATGTGTCATGCGCCTGAAAACAACGGCAACTGGGGTGAAATTCGGATAATTTGGTATGTGATAGAGCCTCCTCGGAAACGGCCTGAAACCGCTTTTCAGCCTGCTGAAAACGTTCCCAAGGCCCAGAAAATGACGTTTAAAGTTGTTCACTAGTCCGCCGGCTTAACAATATGTAATGTATACATACCAGGTATCCGCAACCGCATCCGCAACGTAAACCGCAATGGACTCGGTATAAAATTCATTGTTAAATAGTAGTATTTAACAATAAATTTCATACCGAGTCCATTGCGGTTTCATAATCTCACTTCGCAAGTCGCTCTGTCAAATTGTAACTTCTGCTTTCCATTGAGTTCTGTCAGAGACACGAGTTAGACTCGGCTTCCTGTATATATTGTGTGTCAATAAGTAACCGGTGTGTGTGTGTGTGTGTGTAGATGCGCATGTACATCGCGCTGGACCAGAGCCCGCTGCGGCTGAGCGCGTTCAAGCTGCACAACATGATGACGTCGGCGGAGCGGCTCTCGCACGCGCTCACCGTGCACTACCTCTCCGCCGCCATCCTCGGCGCAGGTACACTACAACACTCCACTCAATACAAACACAAAATAATATATATATATGCATATATGCTTTTACTGATGGCAGTAGTTATGATTTAGCTAAAGAATTTGCTATTAATGACGTCACAACATGACAGAAATATTGTTTACTGAAATGATATTTACATAGTTATTAGGAAAGTTGTAGTTGTTAAGTTTAAATATTTAAAGCAGATTTTTAAATAACAGGCTGGGTCGTGGGAGGTTTGGAATTACTGGGCGCCCCGGGTGCTATAGCTGCCAGGTTGGGCGAGGCCACAGGCGGAGTCAAGGGCATGGCTTCAGCTACTGCTGCTGCCCTACTCCGCTCGCTGAGCGCCTGGGCGGGCTCTCTCGCGAGGAATCTAGATCTGCTGGCCGGGGATGAAGAGCATGCCAGGAGGGCCGCTGCGGCCAGGCGACGCCCGCCGTCCAGCTTTATAGCGGGACTTGCAGCAGGAATCACCAATTTTGCTATCAATATACTCGGTACGAAACAAATTTATAAAAATCTATTCCGTGCTTTTATTTATTATACATCTTTCTTCTCGGTAGTATAATATATTTTTAGGTAGTGATTTTGGAAAAGGGACGAAAATGTTTTACAGGAAACTAGAAAAGCGCGCGTTCTTTGATTTGACTATTAAATGCGCGTGGTGTTGTGGCTTAGAATAAATTCCATCAATAATATAATGAATAAATTAGTTTTTAAACATATATTTTTATCTCAATTTCATAGTAGAATGCGTCTACTGTACGGCTTCCTCCTCTGCTGTCCAAGCATAACTTTAGAAGTGCGTAGGTGCGGTGGGTGGTCTCGCGCACCACCCTCTGGTGGGAGTGGCGGTGGGCGAGACGGCCAGCAGCGCGCTGGCGCTGCGGCGCGGCCTGCTGGGCGCGCTCGCCAAGCCGCTCAGCGCCACGGCGGACCTCGTCGCCTACGCGGGACACGGCCTGCTGCGGCAGACGGGTTGGGACCCCATGCTACAGGTACACGCGAATTTCAGTACAATACCGTTTTTTTAGGCCAAAATATCTGAGTATTTATATTAGAAATTGTTAAAAATGTCAATAACAGATAGCCACAACTTGCGTCTGTCTATTTCAACACGGCTCATGGGTTCACCACCTATTAAGTGGGACAGGAAAACTCACGGTGAAAAGTGGGCATATAATATACCTCTGCCACCCCTTCGAGGCTAAGGCGTGATAGATAAATAAATAAATAAAATCATTTTTACCATAATATTTATTAAAGAATGGGTCGCTGTGTGGCTTTTAAATATGGCTGTTTATTTTTTTTTCAAATTACAATTTACCCCTTTAATTGAACGACTCGCCAGGTAAAATACATGTTGTACAGCTTTTTTCCACAACAAAAAAGAAACTTAGAGCAAATACAAAACGTAAGATGAAGAAGATTAAAGGTTTTGCTAAGAACCTTACGTTTTCTGTGTAACAAACACACAGCGCCCTCTACATAATAGTTTTGCGTTTTCTTCCCGATTGTTACAACAATAAGTCTGTTGGTCCATTTTATTATTCACTGTTTAGAAACGCAGCCAATTTGATCTGCTAACAGCTTAGCTGTAACTGTTATTACCACACTATTACAATAAACTGTGTGTGTGTGTGGTGGTCAGCCGCGCAGCACGTGGAGCACGGTGAGCATGCGCGAGACGGCGGGGGTGGCGGCGCGACTGCGTGCGCTGGTCGTTCCGGCTGGCCGAGCTGCACGCGCTCTCCGGCTTCGAGGTGATGCTGGACAACTCGCCGCTCTTGCTGCTCATCACTCACAAGGTAACTCGCACGCTGTAGGAAACACTCTATAAATGCATCATCCCCTTGCCCTTTAGCCCTTGTCCCAATTTACTTGGGGTGGCCGCAGTATGTCTTCCTCTTCCATTCATCCCTGTTATTCGTCATCTGATCAATCCCTTTTTTCATATTCATATCACTCCTTACACAGTCCATCCATTTGTTCTTTGGCAGTTAGTTTTTTTAGTTGACTTTCATCCCTTCTCATCACATGCCCATACCAAGACAGACGGTTCTTGCTCATGTTTCAGTCACAGGCGCCACTCTCAAACTCCCTCTAATATACTCAATAAATGCGAGAGATACTAATCAATAAAAGCTACTAATAAATTAAATCTAGATCGTGCTAGTGTTGAGGAAAATCATTTTTAACTGCATCATCTAGTGTTAATACATAACTTTATTTATTGTAGGTAGCAGTACAATGGGCCCACGTTGGGCGCCAGGCTCAATGTTATTATAATGTAACGGTTCAATTGGTGTTCCAAGTTGGGCGCCAGTTTTGGTTCCAATTAATACATGGTGCCATTCCATATGAAAGATAAGATATACACTCATCTGAAATTATTATTGACAGGAATTCATAGTTACTATTTCTTTTGTTCCAGTATCTGGTGGTAGCCGATCCCGAAACCGAACGAATAGTTGAGATGATCGATCTCAAATCGTGCACTCTATCTCCGTACCACGGGCAGATCGTTGAGGTAATTGACGTTAGTTGTAACTTACGAACTTTAGAAGCGCTCGTGGCCCCGCGGTCTCAGTGTTCGGTAAACGATCACTGAGGTACGCAACTTTCACTATGGCTGGTCGTCGGATGGGTGACCATTTACATTTGCGAGCGTTTCCGTGCTTCGGAAGGCACGTTAAGCCGTTGGTCCCGGTTGCCAGTAAAATGGCAGTCGTTAAGCCTGGTTGAAGGCCTTATAGGCGGCTTAATAAATTTCAACAACAGGTAGCCACAACCTGCGTCTGTCTATTTAAACACGGCAATGGGCTCACCACCTATTACGTGGGATAGAAATCCACACGGTGAAAAGTGGGCATATAATATGCCTCTGCCACCCCTTCGGGGATAAGGCGTGATGGATAATAATGTAACTTGTGTAATAATGTAAACTGTGCATATATATATTGTCACGTCTTTATCACCAAAGGGGTAGACAGAGACATGCTAAACATTTCACCGTATGCATTTTAGTCCCACGTAATAGTTGGTGAGCCCATTGCTATGTTAAAATGGACAGGCTCAGGCTGTGGCGACGGCTGTTGAAATTTTTCAAGCCGCCCATAAAGCCTGCAACTTGGCTTAACGACTGCCATTTTATTGGCAACCGGAACTAACGGCTCACCCATCCAAGGACCAGCTAAAGCGAAAGTTGCTTAACGCAGTGATCGTTTACAGAACCCTGCGTCCGCAGGGCCACGATATTGTAGTTGACTATTAATTCAACTTGTACAAATGCATTCTGTTGTAAACAAATATTTGTCAGCTAACATTTGTTTGTTAGGAGCATATTGATATTAGATCATTATCTAATATCAATACAGTTTGTACAGAATGAACATTAATAAAACACACATATATTTTGTATTAAAAACTCGTGAATCCGATTTCATAAAGTATGTATGTCATTCTTTTATCTTTTTATTAATTTTCTTTTTCTTTTCTTGCTATTCAGTGAAGAGACAAATCCAATAAATCAGGCATAGTAACTAAGAACAAATAAACTAGAGGAAGCCCGTGGCCCTAACCGCCTAAAATCCTCCTATCCCACAAAAACATTTTTCCAACACCAATAAGCAACTCTTTTTTTCTTCGAGTTTATGTGAAATATTTGACTATAAGGGTATGGGTGTTTCAGCTGAACGTGGCGCATGGTCGCAGGACGGCCAAGACAGGTGAAGGAAAGACCTCTGACGAAGACGACGAGTACCAGGTACGTGAGCAACGCTCCAATAGATCATCTTTGGCATAAATAGTTGTCGCCCCTGTGGGCATAGCCCTCTAAGAAAGATTAGCTCAAATAAAGGTGCTGGCACTTTAAAATTAAGCTTTAAACAAAAGACAAAAATAATTTATCAACTCACCAAGTCAATTCTAGTATTGTGTATATTTGCTTACACAAGGACTATAGTTTTCTTTTTAACGTATGTATACTATGCCTTGGTATAACCAACAGTCTAATGCCACTGCGTTCGTTGGTAAAGCAGCTTTAAGCAGCTTTCTCAATACTTTGTGTGATGGTGTGATGAAAGCGGTGAGTTCGCTTATATTACTTACTTATATTGTGAAACCGAGTGGCAATTCACGATTAAACATAAAACAGTACAAGATACGATTACATATACGTTTGATTTTTTACCGACTACAAAAGGAAGGAGGTATTCAATTCGCCTGTTTTTTGTATAATAACTTTTTTCTGCGTAAAGCGATTTTTAGATTCATTTATTTCAAAGCAAATGTTTCAAATTTGGTCCAACTAAAATATTATCAAAATTTAACATGCAGTTTTTGAGTAGTACTTACTATTGCGTATTTTAAGTTGGTAAAAAAGTCGGTTCATGAACACGAAAAACTATATAGGATGGCTTAGAAGAGCATTACATTATAATATTTTATTTAAGTAATGTTCTGACGGAATATATTTATCTTAACTCGTAAAGTTATTACAATACCAGTGAGCGTATATATTTTTAGATAGATGTGTTAATTTTTTATTACAAACTGATTACAATGAGGATTTTTGATTGTGAACTATTGACTATGTTTTGAGCGGCTGTTTGACAAGAGTGGTACTAGCTAGTTCCATTTGTTTCAGATAAGCTCCGCAGCTATGGCGAGAGTGGCTCGGTACACCGGCGCCGAAGGCACTCCCGGGTACTCGGAGCTGCGCCTACTGTCCCTGCTGACCCCGCCGGGCCGGGACCACTCGCTCTACGCCGCACTCTCCACCTTACTGCACCAGAACGCTGAAACGCACCTATCGATACTATGACCATAGGAATTACCCGCAGTCGTTTAAAAGAAGACTAAACAGGTGACGTCATACTTCATTCTATAGACTGAAACCTAAAAAAAACTGTAGTGTTACTGAAATAAGACACAATGTGTAAATTTACAGTGATTATGTATTGTCGACTTGTAAAAATTGTAACAATCTTCCTTGTTCAATCGTTATTTTGTTTAACAATAAAAACGAAGATTTCAACAATTGTAAAAATTTGTCCACAAATATTGTAAAGAGATGTCATTAATTAATCACCTCAGCTACTAATTAATGTGGGCTATAAAACATCAAGAGAAATCATGAAGTCGTAAGTTTCTATTTTGTACAAAATTCATTACCACTTAGATAAAAAAGTAGTTATTAAATTTGGTAGTCATCTACCATTAACAAAATTCGTGTACCACATTTTTAGATTTAACATATCGTGTTGATGAAAGAGTGTTTAATACAACAAACGTCATCAAAATTATTTATCACAACGAAAGCATAGTTAGTTCGTTTAGTTTATTAAATATAAAATAGTGTGTTCAAGAAGCATTTTGCTAATATCTTTATTCGTGAATTTTATTACTTATGAGTTTCTCACACGTATAAAGCAAATATTGTGACACTATCACTCGTGATCACTTAAAATGTAATGTTGCTAAGGCTGATAGAATACATATTTTTTTTAATAAACAACTGTTTAGTTGAAAGTCAAAAGTGACATAAATGGCGGTTTATTTCTATTTGAATCGATCGACTAACTATCGATTATCCTAAATTCAACCCGCAGTGATTTAGTTGCAAACGATTTTCATATTTCAACTTGATGTGCATACATCGAGTTCTAAAAAATCTAATTTATTTATAAGAATACAATTGATTAAATACAAATTATTAAATTACCTTAAAAATATGATATATAACAATAATATATATTATTAAAAGGAGTCCTAGGCAATGAGGTAATGAGCAAAATCGTCGACGTAACTATTTTATCCCCACCTAACCGTCAAAAATATTTACCTCAGCAGTTGCATATTATGCGGTAGGTCGATACATTGGCGAGTTGCTGCTAAGAGCACTGAAGGTGATAAAAATAATAGAATTAAATGGCACATTATCAGGAATATTATCATAATCCTATCGCTCAGTCAGATCGAAGCCTTACAAAATGTTGTGTTAGACGTGTGTGTCAGTAGATTGTAATTGTTTTCGTAAAGCAATAACTGAGTACAAAGCTTACTATGTGGTGGCTTTGTTTTAGTTTTAAATATGTGTATTGTGTGAATAATAAAAAAAGACATTTATGTGATGTAGTTTTTCTGAGTTGGAAGTCGAGACTTTTAAAATTGGCAGTATTATGATTCCAGCCTCTTAAATCCTAACAGATCTCTTTATGGATATGAAGCAAAATGATGAAGTTCTATTCACAAATGCAAACCTATAAAAAACATATCATACAGTTGTTTGATAACCGAAATTCAAGTGTCGTTGTCTATCACATGTCACAACACTATGCGATCAGTAAGGGCCTCCGCACACTAGTCTCTTTTAGTATCCGCAGCCGGTGACTTAGTAGCTTTTTAGAAGCCAAATGCAGAAATCGAGCGCTCCCCCAGACACTTAAAAAAAATTACGAGTCCAGATATTTAATCTCATCTAAAAATACCGCGTACCGCGCTATAAGAAGTTTTCACTTCAAAATGAAGCCTAAAACGCGACGCAGCATCCACAGTCTCAATATCACCGGTTGCAGATACTAAAATAAGGTTCACCTAATAGATTAAAAGCAGACCGACACTATCACTGAGCATAACATAACTACGGAAAATGTGAGGTGATTGGATCGTCGCAATGTCGAGAAATGATCTAAATGCTACATTCCAACCGCCACGCTTTTATTGGTAAGTGTGTATGGGCCGCTTCGTGGTTAAACAACCACAATAAACGAGAAAGTTGTTTAGCAGTATTTCAAATGTATTGTGTGCCTTCAAAATGTTGTGGAACTGTGAACTTTAATTCCTAGAACTAATATCACAGCCTTATTGAAATGTAAAAGCAATTGACATATATCCAATACGTTAGCTTAAAGCTTAAATTACCTAATTAAACATATCACTTTGTTACAACATGATTGTAACGGATTCATTCGCAATCAAACTTTACTGTACATGATTTGTGATATGAAAATTAAGAAAGAACGCTATTTGAAAGATTGAAAAAATTCAAGACATTTAAGGCATTTTTATTGAATAATTAATTTGGAGTAGAAATTATAATAGGCATTTCTCGTTTTATTAGTGTATAGTTAAGTCAGCTATCTACAAGGCTATCGTGTTTGTGTCTCTGTCTTGCTCTGACTTTTGCCATTATTAAAACCTTAAGTTTTCTGCTATCTCACCCAGTTTATGAGTGCCTACGTCAGAATATTGTCCGTCAGTGAGAACCAGCTTGTAAGCTGTAGGAGAGATATGGTTTGGACTCTGGAGGAGTTGAAGGGGTCTTGTATAGTGGCCAAAGGAAGTTAGTGTACAGGTTCACACTATAAGGCATGTTTTTATCTAGGAATTCCTGTATGTATTTTTATGAGGGTTTGTTTTCCAGCAAACATTTTATAAAGATATTAAATATTTTCTGTAAACATTAATCAATCCTTATTGGGCGGCCCATATATGCTTATATCCTTTGCCCGCAGCGCAAAGGTTTGTTTTTCTTTTCATTCAAACTAATAATGATTTACATTGCAAATCCACAAACTGAGCACTCATCATAGGATGTACTTTGTAAAAAATAACAAGGGTGAAAATAAACGTATCCCACATGGGTGAAACACTCTTAATTTTAGAGCCACATTATGAAATGTCACTAAGAAACGTTTGCGGTAATTTTTCGCTTTATAAAACTACCGTCAAGCGTTTTTTAAGTTTTGGGATACTTTTTATAATAGTGCTCTAAAACTGTAGAAAACTTCGCTGGACGGTAGCTGTTACTGTATTAATGACAGTATTGTATATTTTGTATTAATATTATGTATATTTTCCTGTACAAGACTATGTGATGAAAGATGTAAATATTGTACGACTCAAGTGTCATATTTGTCAGTGTGTGTGTTAATTGTGCATTGCACACAACATGTACTGAATTATTTGTTGAAAATTATAGTAATTAATATATAAATTCTTTCTACAAATGTTAAATTAGCACGAAATCGTACTGCAATTTATTTATTAATGTGTAATGTTTAATTTATATCAAGCGAAGAGGCCAAATTTATAATGTGTCTTAGAATGTAGTATATAAGGTCTCTTGTTAATAATGGATTAACCGCCAAATGGGTTTTTGAAAAAAAAAATTTTTTGTGATAAACGGAAAGATCATATATTATATAAGTTTTATAACAAAACTATTTTTAGTTTTCTTTTTCGGTATAATTAAAAAGTTATATCAAATAAAAAATATATTTTTGAATCCAGTACCGAAAACACGCCGACAGTTCCCGAGCAAACCCGAGCGCGTGTGACGTCACAATGTTAATTTCTACTCATTGTAGCATACAGCTGATACAGTGTTTTGACGTGTAACCGATAATATCTCGTTATTATCGTCAAATATTTAATATATCGATAAATATATAAAAATGTCGTATTTGAAAAGTTATCGTGCTTGCTTCGTACCGTTATGTACAAATACTACAAAAACAACCCCCGAAAAAATGTTTTTAAATGTTCCTCAAGATGTTAAACGTCGTAATAAATGGTTTCAATCAGTGCGACGACCTAATCCCAAAACATCATTTTTTTTTTGTTGTGAAGATCATTTTGATGTAAGTATTTTATAATAATATAGCAATCAACAATTCGTTATGTAAACGAATAAATTGAATAAATAGAATTCAATAACAAAAAATTTTCAACTAAACTCCAAATCGTAACATTAAAAGTCATAGCATTAAAAAAAATTCTATGAATAATTTCAAACGATTACATAATAAATTTGTATATTGTTATCAAATGATTTTGGTTTAATTTAGTATCTTTATATTTTTATAACGCGTTAGGTTATGTATTATAGGAAATTGAAATTTCAAAAGTCTATGTAATTCTCACTACGTACCAGTTACCGTAACTCTCACGTGATACTCTAAAAATAAATTAATTATTAATTGTATTTAATAGAATAGATGATTTGATATTTTAATTCACAATATTTTTTACAAACTTACCTTGATGCTTTATTTAGCACCTCGAACTTCAGCTGAATTGAACCGAATATCATTTTTTTTTAAATCGGTTATCATAAATATATCCACATCAGGTATATTATCGGAATTAGCTTTTATAAATCCTTTATCACACATGACTAAATTGAAATTCTTAATATTATTAATTTTTTTTGCACTAAAGTTCGGATATTTTTTACATATAGAAGCCGTTGACACTGTACTATCTTCAAATTCCTTTAACATTGTGACGTCACAAGCATGGCGACCAATCGCGGCGCGTGTCACGTGGTATTTTTTAAAATTTTATCAATTTTTAATTGTTAATAATTAATTGAAAAACAATGTTGATAAGATTTTCGCATCAATTATAAAAATAATTTATTTTAAAGATTTGATATAAAAAAAAATCCATATTTTTTTTTTTACCAAAAACCCAATTCATATTGGTCCAGTCTTTGGGCTGTAACAAAAACTTATTTTCATGGCATGGATGAGGTAGGCATTTTTTACGTTGTTGTTATGGAAGGAATGAATGAAGCTTGAGGCTTTATTTGCAAGAACTTGGGTACAATTATTCGTTAGTACATACATAATGATTGTTTCACCATATTCAAATTCTGAAGTAGTTTTGCAAATATTTTTATCTTAAATTAACCACCATTCAGCTGTAGTTCGGAGGGCTCCCATCATCTCTTAAAGCGGTATTATTTAAATATTAAATAAATATTGTGGGACACTTTTCACACAGCGCCATCTAGCCCAAAGTAAGCTAATATTAGCTTGTGTTATGGGATCTAGATAACTGATAAACATACTTATATATTTCTAAATATATATACATAGGAAACACCCAAAATGCGAAACACACATTTGTGGATCACACAAATATTTGTTCCGACCCGGGAATCGAACCCGGGTTATTATTTTTACTTTACCACCAGTCTGGATCGGACAGTGTTGTAGTCCTTTAAAATATTCTGAATACAGAAAATTTGTATCCAGACGAAAGCCTGATAGCAACCCTGTCAGGAAAACACATTTTTGTTCAATTCGACAACAGTACCAACGTCAGTTCATAGGTAATACATTATTTACGACGGACCCTGTATATAGATACTGCAGTCATATTCGGGCAAAACACACAAGCCCATAACGAAGTTAGGTCGCCGTAGCCGAAAATCGGTTAGGATACCATATATTGGTAGGTTCGGTTCGGATACCGTTGCGGTCTAAATCACAAACCCGTTCTTATGAATGGAAGACGTCAAACCTATGTAGATAATATAATATTCAATATGATGACGGTTGTATAAAGCGCAACCTGTTACATTTAGGATTGTGTTATGGATTAGAGAAAGAAGAATGTTAGTTTAGAATTAATTTATCATAATATTAGAGAAACTCATTTAAAGAAAATCTTTAATATAATCACAAAGTACGTAAATTTTAAGAAAATGTGCTAAATGAAAGTTTCTCTACCTAGAAGGTACATAAATTTTGTATTCAACTTGTTGTCCAGTAGGATCTCTGTGATAATAATAGCGTCATCTCTGGTGCCTAATGCACCATCCCAAATGTACTGAGCATTGGTCATATCATAATGCAACAATTGTCCCTAAGTATATTTTACGTCTTAAGAGAAATCCTCTCAATCTTTGAATGAAATTAGCAATATTTCTATGACGAATTTTAATTTGGGACCCATTTCCTCGAAATGTTGTTAAAACATTCCCAATGCAACGTCACGTCACGGGAGGGTAGGTTCAGACACGAAACAAAATTAGCTCTACATATCGCCAGCTTTTCATACGATATTCCACTTTAGATGTGTTCCAAAAAGATTACTTATACCTAATTCATACTTCTAGTACTCGGATACCCAGACGTGCGTGTATGAAGCGATTGATGAATCTTGAAGAAGCGAAAGAAGTATGCATGGATCGCGAAGCCTGGCGATCTGTCCTCTCTGACTACCCCGTCAGGGATACAGCGTGAAGATAGTTTAGTTTAGTTTTTTTTTTAATTCATTACAGTAAACATATTGTTTTGTTATAGAAGTGAAACTTCTTCATCGACGTTGAGAGACATTTTGTAGCGGAAAAAAATATCGTCCCGATTTTCGGATACGCGCCATGTTGTTTTGAAGTGAAACTTCTTTATCATAAGTGAAACTTTAAATACATAGTTTAAACGTCACTGTAGCAAAAGAAAGTATGAATATTGAAACTTCGGGAGATGCGAAATAGAAATATAAAATGACAGAGCTTCACGATTAAATGAAACTAAAAAGTAAGAGCAATATTTCCATGATAAACATATTATCATGGAAATATTGCTCTTACTTGAATGTTACAGAACGCAACGAACAACAGCTTCATAATCACAATTAGTTGTAGCTACTAATAGGCCATAGTTTTACGATACTTCATCCTAAATCTCGTTCGCTGAGACTTGGGACTTGGAAGTATGATAATACTTCTCACGTCATCCACAAGTGAATAATTGATTGACTTGGTGATGCAGCTCTAATAAATTATCTAAATTTACAATCCCTTTTCACACCCTTAGGGGTGGAATTTTCAAAATACTTTTCTTAGCGCACACCTACATCTAGACCCAGCGGTTTTAGCTTGCGTTGGTTAATCAGTCAGTCAGTTTCTGTTTTTTTTATATAAATGTATAGATTACGTACAACATGATTAATTTCAATCTTCAGTATCCTCGTCCGCTATCAGATTATAGTCGACCATTAAATTTGCATTGCATTAAAAATTGCGAAAGCCCTTTTTAAATGCAGTAAATAAATCTACATTTATTTACTGCATTTAAATCACTACATATTATAAAACAATGTCACTTTTCGCTGTCTGTCCCTATGTATGCTTAGATCTTTAAAACTACGCAACGAATTACAATGCGGTTTTTGTAATAGTTAGAGTGATTCTTATAGAAGGTTTTTATGTATAATTTGTTAAGTTTTTGTATACATTGACTAAATTATGACGATATTTGATGGGGATGTCGGAAAAAATTAGCCGTCTGGGAGCTTTCAACGAAAACGCTGCCTAAATCCGTTGATATATAGCAAAATAATGTATGGTGGAATTGTGTATCTAATATAGGTCTACAAAAAGTCCGCGACGGTATATGTCTATTGAAGGCTATTTACACAAATACGTTATTAATCCTTATCATTTTTAATATGTTAGTTGGCTTCAGCATTTCATGAAGATTATTTTGTCCTTTTACAGCTTGAAAATTAAATTAATATCTTAGGAGATACGGCAAAATCAAAATTTTGCGCATAGAAATTAATTTCGTGTAATCATTATTCGACGGGCCGTGCGGGCGTACTCGAGAGCGGAGCAGTAATCAATTAATTTGGAAAATCTTTATACATTATTGTGATATAAATAAACAACGGGATTAAATGGGTGCCACGGGGTTCGAAGTATGTCACGGGCGAAGCCGGGCAGCTAATATTATATGAGTATTTCCTTCAGTATTATTTTTTTCTGGCTGTGTCAATAGTGAATGTACTTTTTATTGGTAGATGAGTGTGAATACATATTGTAAAAATGGTCAATAAAAATGTTCATTATTTTTATTAAAATATATTTTTTTGTATTTGCTTACTTTGGACTAGATAGCGCTGTGTAAAAAATGTCCCACAATATTTATTTATTTATATGAGGGTATTACAATATTGTACGTATAGATAATTAGTAAAACGTCTCATTTATTGGTGCATTGGTTCGATAAATAACGGTAAAAATAATGTGTATAATAATCTTAATAATATTTTACAATAATACGTATCGTTATAACTTTGACAATACCTATACAATTGTGATGTGAATGAAAATAAATGGCTTATAATTTCAACAGTGTTTTAATATTATTATATAATATGTCCAATGTTGATCTGCGATATTGCATCTTACCTGAAACAAATAAATAAAGCATTGAAAGACGCTCATTGAAAACCTATACTAATCGAGTATATAAAGTGTATGGCAGAACCTTAGGAATAGTATGGTAAATGACGCTGAGGAAGTGTGTGGAGAAACGAAAAGAGGCAGTAGTAATAAGCGGATGCTCGGTGGAATGTGAAAGGAAAGAAGCCGTTCGAATGAAGAAGAAAGCACTTACTTCTTCATTCATTTAGGTGGGGAATCGTCGGTGGAGTTTTCTGGAATAAAGCAATACAGTGTTAATACAGTGCCCAAGCTTCATTTGATTGCAAACAATCATTATCAGACTGGTTTATTACAATAAATTATGAACAAACAGAAAATCTTCTATTTCCTATCACTCCATAATGTATCTTATAAAGATGCAAATAATTAAATAAAAAATAATAACACATCATTATTAAATAGAAACATATTATAAAACAAAGTCGCTTTTCGTTGTCTGTCCCTATGTATGTTTAGATCTTTAAAACTACGCAACGAATTACGATGCAGTTTTTTTTTAATAGTTAAGAGTGATTCTAATAGAAGGTTTTTAGGGTCTTATAGAAGTTTGGGGATGTCGGAAAAAATATTTTTTTTCTCACTAGGCACTACTAGGTTATCTATCCTTTTTTAATGACTATGACTGCATAATTATATCGTATAATATCGTAAGTATGTTGTATGCATAGATTAGAATACGTACTACGTACTGTATGTATTTTATGTATGTTAGTTAAGGTGAAGCGAGGTGGCGCCGCGCGAGCTAATCTTACGATTATATAATGCATTTTATTTGGGCTCGTCCGCTCCGGCGGCACCGGTCAGCCGAGCGTATTGTGATAAGTGTTACGTCCCGTGCCCATGTCGTGCGCGTTCCGTGCGCGAGACGGGGGCGACCCGGGCCGCGGGCTTCTTTATGTTTTAACTATATAAATCGTATCTTCACAGTGGTCTTGTTTTATTTAGTACTAGCTGACCGGCCCGACTTCGTCCGTGACATACTTCCAACCCCGTGGCACCCATTTAATCCCGTCGCTTATTACTTTTCCAAAAATGTATGATAGTTATCCCGATTTGTTGAAATTTATGATTACTGCTCCGCTCTCCTGTGTAGTGGCGTGATAATATATAGCTAAGAACCTTCCTCAATAAATTTGCTATCCAATACAAAAATAATTGTTCAAATCGGTCCAGCCGTTCACGCGTGATGCCGTGACCAAGGAAAATAGGGTTTCATTTTTATATATATAGATGATATTACCCGTGATGGCTCCGTGACACTACCTAATGACACCACTGGCTGTGTCATGGGTATTCATTCCCCACGACACCACCGGTAGTGTCGCAATAGATTGTCGAAACGCACGTCCAATCGATGGGGACTTTTGATATTTCTTGTATTATGGTGTATTTAAAATTACATACATACATACATATCGTCACGCCTGTCTCCCATCGGGGTAGGCAGAGACTATGGCTTTCCACTTGCTACGATCCTGGCATACAACTTTCGCTTCTTCTACTTTCATAAGTGTTTGCATACACACACGGCGGTTAAGGGTACTCTTGACCTGACCTTTTTCCAAAATGTCTTCTATTAGATTGACATATGTACGTCGAGGTCGCCCCTTACCAGTTTGCCCATTCACTCTCTTCTGATAAATCTGTTTCGTTAGTCTACTTTCATCCATCCTCTCCACGTGTCCGAACCATCTAAGCATACCTTTTTCTATCTTAGTCACTACTTCTTCTACCATACCGCAATGTTCCCTTATCACACTGTTCCTTTCTTTGTCGATCAATTTCACTCCAGCTATACTCCGCAGACTTCTCATTTCCACTGCATTAATTTTATTTCTATGCTTCTTCTGCCATACCCAACTTTCACTACCATACATGAGTGTAGGAACAAGTACTCCTCTATGCACAGCCAGTCTTGCCTTCTCAGACACATTCTGACTGCTCATAAAGGCGTGTATGGCTCCATTCACTTGATTTCCAGCCAAAACTCTTCGTTCAATGTCACAATCACACTTTCCATCTCTCACAAATTTTGAACCTAAATATACAAATTCTTTCACCTGTTCCACTCGTTTTCCTTCCACAAAAATCGAGCAATCTGTCATACTTTCCTCTCTTTCAAAAACCATTACTTTTGTCTTATTTACATTCACTTTCATTCCTTTGCTTTTTATGTATTTAAAATTCCCAACAATTTTTTCAGCTCTATGCGAATTTATGCAAGCTCAATAATGTTTATTTTGTCTGAATCATAGGTTCAATCACGTTACCGCGATTGTAAGATTACTGAGGGAACACAAAGATAAAACGACAATAAACGGACAAGGGGTCAAAACGGACGAAAATTCTTGTTCAGTTTATCAACGGAGAATTATATCGGTTGGTAACTTGTTGAAAAAGTTGAGATAGATATTTTCAGCGTGTAAATTCAACTCACTTATTTTATCGTTTATTTATTTAAACTTAATGCTCAATAGAAGATATTCAATTTCGTTTTCATTATTTATTCAAAGTCCACAAACGAATATTTAAATCTAATCTAATCTATTGGACGGTAGTGCCACGGGTAATTAAGTAGATCACGGGTAATTTTGTTGTATGCGTTCAATGAGCCAATCAGAGAAGTAGTGCCATGGGAAAGTAAAATTTCCCATGACACAGCTGGTAGTGCCAAGCAGTAGTGCCACGGGTAATAAACGGAAAGCGACGGTATTTGTCTATCTCTTAAGGATAGCATACTATATCCATTATAATACTTTGAAAAACCAGCAATTATAAAGCGATAATTTGAAGGCTATCTACATAAATACGTTTCATTTTTAATATGGTAGTTAGCTTAAGCATTTTATGAAGATTATTTTGTCCCTAAACACCTTGCAATTTAAATGAATATCTTAGGAGATACGGCAAAATCAAAATTGTGCGCAATGAAATTAATTTCGTGTAACCATAATTCGACCGGGCAATGGGGGCGTACTACTACAGCGGAGAAGTAATCATTTAATTTGAAAAATCTTTATGCATTATTGTGATATTAGTAAACGACGGGATTAAATGGGTATGTCACGGGGAAGCCAGGCGAGTCAGCTAGTTAGGAATATAAAATTAAATCTCACAAATGTTTTTAAAAACACACAACAATAAAAAAAAATTTAATTAGTCTAAGTTGTTTTCAATACTGTATTTTTTTAATTCTAGTTGTGGAAGAGTGAGGTCCTCTGTTACAGGTATTGTCATTACCTTAAAGAAGGCCTTAACATTGCTTTTGTTATTTAAGTGCTATAAGTTCAATAAATTTCATTTCATTTACATTCACCTAATTTAATATTAGTTTTACAACACATATAGGCCATTACTGGTTTCATCCGCAAGAGTACCTTTCCCATGGGAATATCTGGAATTCTTTTCTTAGTGCTTAATTATGATACTACCTATAGAATACTTTCACCAAATTTTATGTATCAATTTATAGTTTACGCTGTGTGTGGTTTCACCCGAAAGAGAGACGGGGACAAGAAACTTTTTTAAATAAGATAAAATGAGTGCAACGTGCGGAGCTAGATATCTGTGTGAGATAACACGGGGATGTGAAATAATCAAAAATAGGTTTTTTGTCTAGTCGAATAAAACTCAAGAAATAAAATTGTAGTGTCTGTTTATAATTCCAAAATAACAGCTTTTCACTAAATGCTTATAAAAGTGCATACGTACTTATTATTTGTACTAAAATGAGTTTGAAAATTTTTGCTCAGTCTATCTATTGGTAATGTCTGCAAGGGCTGGACCAGTTTAAACGGGGCTACAACTGGCAGATAGATGATTCTATAAGGAGTTGGTAACGTAGGCTACATTTTATCTACATATTTCCAAGAAATCAGGTACTACAACAGGTTCTACCCTTTGGGGGGTTTATGGGTTTCTAACCTC
This sequence comes from Thumatha senex, assembly GCA_948477245.1. Taxonomy (NCBI): domain Eukaryota; kingdom Metazoa; phylum Arthropoda; class Insecta; order Lepidoptera; family Erebidae; genus Thumatha; species Thumatha senex. The sequence continues at coordinate 1,220,467 of OX419725.1, forward strand.
CCCCAAAATTTTAACAATATTAACAATCATCATCCCGTCTTCACGCACGGCTTCAACTACCCCGTCAGTGCTTCCTGAGGTCGAGGTATACACTGCAGTTGTTCAGGGATACCTATCGGTGAACTTCAGTTTTAAGTATGCTGCCCGAGATGACACACGGCTGCTTCCACAACGCTGCTAAGAAGGTCATTCATCATAAAAACCAAAACCGCCCTAGTTTTATTTGCTTATGCAATTTTACGATCAATCCCAAATAAATTAGGAGGGGTAATTGCTTTAATTATATCAAATTTTATTTTAATTGTTTTACCTTACCTTTAATAAAAATATTCAAGGTATCCAATTTTATGCTTTCCATCGCTTTTCGAAAGTAGTAAACATTGGTGGATGCAAGGGTTAGTGACTCCTCCCCTTTCTTCGGAGCTCGCATAAACTTAATATGGGCCAGTTTATGCTACCCAGTTCCACCTCAAGTTCGGTAAAGCGCTCGTCCAGCCGCAGGGTATTTCCCATTTTGAATATAATCGATAATAGCGAATAAGCCGAGAACTGTAGCGTTTCTTGTTTGTGTCTTCATACTGGGAGCGTTTGTCCTTAATATACCACGCTGACCAGACGGGTTGGTACAGAGATTTGTCTCAAGTTTTCCTTTTCTTCGCCATTACTTCGTCTGTTAATCAGCAGGTGCACTACTCAAAGGTGAGGCTGGCTTGAACCCTGAAGATGTAGGTAGGGCCCTATCTAAAATCTGCTTTAGAATGCTTAAATTATTAAAGCGCTAAAATATAATGCCGCAAAGTGGTCACTCATCCAAGGACCGGCTATAGCAAAATTTGCTTAACGCAGTTTACATTTGTAAGCGTTTTCGTGCTTTAAGCCGTTAGGTACTTTAAGCCGTTAGTCCCAGTTGCCAGTAAAATAGCAGTCGTTAAGCCCAGTTGAAGGCCTTATAGGCGGCTTGAAAAATTTCAACAGCAAGTCGCCACTACCTGCGCTTGTCCATTTCAACACGGCAATGGGTTCACCACCTGTTTCGTGGGATAAAATGATACGTGAGATGTGGGCGTATAGTATGCCTCTGCCTATCCCTTCGGGGATAAAGGCGTGACAATATGACAATGATGTATGTAAATAATTGTGCGATCTATCCAAAAATGTATACATTATTTCAAGTTTTGAAAACCCCCCGAAACCGAATAGATTTGTGAATTCTTGTTCTTATTTACGTCAGTGTTTTTAAGGCCAGTGTGTACTACTCAATTATATATTCAATCGTATATTTAGATTTAATGTTATGTTAAACGACTTTCGTTGCTGACCGTACCTATCTACATTAAACCCATAGATGTTTAAACTAATTAAGTTATGATATCTATGGGTATGTAATGGTACTGTTAAGTAATAGGACTATAATTTACTCATTGAAGGATTGAAGATGACTGTCGTGATTGCTTTCAAGGTGATCAAAATGTGGGCCATCGGCAGGATACTGGTCATTTGCACACCGCTCCGGATAACGTTGCTTCCCAGTCTAAGTATTTTTATCATTTCCTAACAAATACCTATTGTGTACCGTTCAATACGAGTCCCTACCAAATACAGGTTCATTCCCACAAATATTAGTTTAACTATTACGGCTGGTGTTGTGCTACTGTGTACTATTGAAATAAAAGTGCCTGGGTTTTGTATAGATAAGTATTTTGTGTCTGTAGTGCATGCATATCTATACTAATATTATAAAGCTGAAGAGTTTGTTTGTTTGTTTGGTTGAACGCGCTAATCTCAGGAACTACTGGTTGGATTTGAAAAATTCGTTTTGTGTTAGATAGATCATTTATCGAGGAAGGCTATAGGCTATATATCATTACCCTACTACAATGGGGAGCATAGCAGTAGTCATAAATGTCGACAAATCGGCCAAATTTTTATGCATCATTTTAGAATTTATAAGCGACAGGATTAAATAGGTGCGACGGGAGGTCGAAATATTCCACGGGCGAAGCTGTGGGGGTATGTTTTGTCTGAGCTACTAGAACGCCAGCCTTTAGAGTTCAACTAAATGGCATTTAAGCGTTTCCAAGTCGTGGCCAAGAAAAAGACAATTTGAATGACTGTGTTGTCTGGCCAGCGTGGTATAAATAGTTACTCCCCGAATTTTCTGCACAACCACGGGTTCTTCAGCAGGCGGCACGTTATAAAGTATAGAAGCCACTCTATCAATAGCATTTGCGATATAAGTATAAGGCGGACCGAATAATTTTGAAACATGTGAAATGTGCGTCATGTATTAGCAATTGACAGACGGCTTGTGACTAGCACGACCCTGTATTTACTTATTGAAATAGCTTTAAAGTAGCATGTATAGATGGGTATTAGATCAATGCCTATGTGCCCAATTGCAGTAAGCAAGTAATATGATCTCACGGTACCATTAAAAACTCGTAAAAATGTTGCCTGGAGTCATTAATACATGGCATAAATCAATTTACGTGCCGCTCGAGGCGTTTGGTAACTAGTGAGTACTTATGTAGAATTCTTAAGTATATAATGTCTACAATGTAATGTGCAATGCGAGTCGCATATCTTATTAGATTATAGTTCTAGAAGGGCTTCGCTTGTCGGACCAGTTGTCCCCATGTAAGTCTACCAAAAGACCGAGTATCTTCGATACTCATGATATAACTAGCTGACCCGGGTAAATTCGTTAGCATCACTTATGAGAGTTAAACACATATATATTCTAAAGAAGCTAAATCTTTATTTGTCTACGGTAGGTACACTTAACGAACGAAAGCATAAAAAACCTTAAATAATTAATTTTAATTTTTCATCCCTTTTATTCGAAAAGTTCCGTTTATTTCCTCTATAAGCGGGAGGAAAGTACCTAGCTCTTATCTCCAAGAGAGTTTTTAGCGGACGGAAATGAGAATTGAATTTGGAATTGTTCATAGAAATCAAACGAAAACTGTATGAATTACTGGCTAGAAAAAGGGAAGGCCCTAACTAAAAAAAAATTAACGCGCGAACTAGGTATGTCTCTGTTCTTGTAGTCGGAATTGATTGTATATTGTAAAAATAAAAAGAGTTATACTGCAATTTATGAATGAAATATACTTTATTACGAGAAACATTACAAACATGTTTCGCCGGACGGTGCGCGGCATGTAATTTCTAAAAGATCAAATGGTTTACAATTTTTGTCATCTTAGAATCTATATTAATTATTAAAAATGTCAATTATTATATATTATTATGTCAATTAAATAACTTTACACTTAATTAAATTATAAAAAAAAGAGCATTCATTTATCATTATTTCATTCAATATATCCCATAATCCGCGTAGTTTAACTGTTCCAATGTTAATCTCTGCATGTCCAGAATTCATTCATTGAATATAAGCAATTTGCTATAAGCCACTCAATAACACGTTTTCTGAATACGTTATTCGGTAGTTCTCTTAAAGTTTTGGGCAGTTTATTATATACTTTAATTGTCATGCTACCACAATTGTTCTGATGAAAGGTGCTGTTAGATCTTGGAATAACCAATTTAGTTTTGTCTCTGGAGATATAATGCTTGTGTTCGCAAGCTTTGGAGAATAAGGTTTGGTGTTCTCTGACAAACATTGCAATCTTAAAGATATAAACGCAAACCACCGAGAGTATTTTGGTTCTTTTAAATAACGGTCTACAGGACTCTAGGGGTGCGGCACTATATACAGCCCTAACACATTTTTTTGTTATAAAAGAACTCTATTAATATATGTGGAGTTACCCCATAACAGTACTCCATATCTGAGTACAGACCCTATATATATCCGTGGTAGGCATGTAAGGCAGCATCCATTTCGACCTATTTTTTTATATTTCTTAGGGCAAACACAGATCTATTTATTCGGACACAAACGTTTTTTAATATGAGCCTTCCAGTTACAGTGTTTGTCAAGTGTTATACCTAGAAATTTAATTTCTTTTACCTCTTGTATTGTATTTTTATCATAATTAATATTTATTGTATCATAACTATTTTTATAATTGTGAAATTGGACTAACTTAGTTTTGCTTAGATTCACCGCCAAGTTGTTATCATCCAGCCAACCAGTTACAGTCTCTATAGTTGATTTCAGTACATCACTATAAGTATCGAAATCACGTTTCTCAGATATTATCACAGAAATATCATCTGCAAAGAGGACACACTTGTGTTGTTTAGCTTTCGGGATATCATTGATGTAAATCAGAAAGATCATCGGCCCCATAATACTGCCCTGCGGTACACCGAACCTATTAGTTTTATATTCAGACTTAAATGACTCTACAGTGGAATCTTCACAAATTTGATCAATTTGAACACATTGCATTCTATTCGAGAGGTAACTGTGTAACCAATTTAATGCTTGACCTCTTATTCCATAGACCTCACATTTTTTTGAGCAGTATTTTTTTATTTTTTTTATTTCGTGGTTCACAAGATCGAATGCCCTGCTTATATCAAAGAAGATAGCCGTGGTTCGTAATTTTTTATCAATACCCTTCGTTATTTGATCAATTAAAGTAAATGCAGCAAGGGTTGTGGACTTATTTTTTTGAAAGCCGTTTTGTTCTTCCACTATAACCTCGAATTTTTTAAGAAAATTTATTATGCGATTGTACATCAGTCTTTCAAACAGTTTTGAAAGTATGGGGATGAATGTTATTGGTTTGTAATTACCTAAGACAGTATTACTCCCCTTTTTGTGTACCGGTTTCACGACAGAGAGTTTTAGTTTGTCAGGAAATATCCCTTGGTCAAAAGACAAGTTCACGAGTTGGGTAAGCACCCTTTTGAGCTCCTTACTACACTTTTTCAAGATTGGCGTTGATATACCATCATAGCCAACAAATTTTGTATTATTTAGGGTATTAAGAACCATTGAGACCTCAGTTTCTGACGTCGGAGTTATTTATGAAAGTGATAGTGCATTACGCTTCAATAAAATAGCGTTATACAAAACTTGCTACACACGAAATTCCTGGAAAAACATTTAAAGACCATTATAGAAACATAGACAAGGAGCAAAAACATTTTAGGAAATAGTATTTTAAAAATTGCGCCAGTTTATCAAATATATTATATTAATTTGTAATAGTTAGCCACCTTTTTACATTAATTTGTTTGTCTGAAATTAATTAAAACTTATGTTTATCATTCACGCCATACGCCATACATTACACCGTGTGCGTTTTGCCTACATATAAAATGGTGAGCCCATTTCCCTTGTTGAAATGAACAACTGCAAGTTGTGGCGACCTGTCGTTGTCGTTGAAATTTTCAAACCGCCTATGAGGCCTTCAACTTGGCTTAACGACTGCCTATGTTTCTGACAACCGGGACTAATGACTTAACGTGCCTTCCAAAGTACGGAAACGCTCGAAAATGGAAACGCCACAAAGTGGTCACCCATTCGAGGACCAGTCATTGTGAAAGTTGCTTAACGCAGTGATCGATTAGAGAATCATACCCAGTTAGCGGGGTACGAGCACTTATAAAAACTTAGTCCAAGGTTTCTGGGACTGTAATTATTGTTTTTAGAGTGTCACTTAATTTTCGTGCTATTATCAGAAAGTCATTTTATTTGACACCCATATTGTAGTAGCACATAAAAAATATAACTAGTTTGCCATATTAAGTGTTCGTATCACCACCATATTGAGAGTAAATTGGATTTCGAATGACGTCACACAGCTAACAATGCATTATCATCCGAGCCAAACGTTTATTCAAAATTGCAGATTTTTGTAGCAAGATTCTGCTCGAACTACCTACTTAATTACATACCTACATTGCAAGTTAAAAAAATATTTTTGTAAAGCAATTATTATGCTAAATTTCTCATAATTTTTTAGTAAAATGAAAAAAGACAATTCGATTCAAGAAGGGAAATGAACCCGTGATCTTTGCCTAACCAGGGCAATGTTCTAGCCACTGAACTACCCGAACCGTGTCGAATCATGTTGAAATTCTTCACTACTACACTATTTTAATCAACATTTTTATTACTCTTAAAATGACGATTAAAATATAGTAAAGAATTTCAACTTGATTCGACAGGTCACGGGTTCAATCCCCGTCTCGAATCGAATTGTCTTATTTCACTTAATAAAAAAAATATGTTAATAAATAGCTTGTAATAAAATACAGCTATCATTGTAAGTGTATTTAAAAAAATTCCAAAATTATCCTAAAGTGTAATAGGGATCGTCCCATTACTCAACAGCGAGACAGTGCATTTCTGTGGGGTTTGGCAATAATTGACCTTCAATTCATTGTGATGTTATTCCAATAACTCCTGAATTTGATGTTTGTTTGCGGCGTTTCATCATAGGCTAGTTGCTCTTTAGGCATATTAATTGTTTAAAGTGTAATTACTGGTCATCATTACGTGTACCTAGCCTATGACGAAAGGGCCTCATAGGTAAACAAAATATAAGGAAATTATGCTTATTTAGGTTGGAAATATAACTGGTGAATACAAATTAGCTACTTTAACACCAAAGCAGATAGCTGAGTTTGAATGAATAGTACCTAGCTTTATCCTCAATAGAGGAAATCCCCGCAAATGGAATAAGTGGCTGAATAAATTTGTAACTCGAGATAACTAAAAAAAATTATAAATACATTAAAAAGTAAAGACACCGGACGGACCGACGTCGAAGTTATAAAGTATATTAAAGATTTCTGCTTGGCAGCCGTATATTTCTATCAAAACATTATTAAGGACTACATAGGCTTTGTGTTGTTCCAATGTGTAAGCTACATTATTGTAAAGTTTTATCTGAAATCCATTTAGTAGTTTTTTGCGTGATAGCCTAACAAATATACCTCCATACATCTATATTTTCTTACAAACTGTCGCATTTATAATATAAGATATATACATATGTCGCATTTATATACATGGAACTCTCTACCGGCGCACGTGTTTTTCTCCTCTTACCTACTATCCTGGGTCCTTTAAGAGAAGCGTGAATGCAAAAGCGTGAGGGCATATTTCTGAGCCGTCAAGTTGAGATAGCGGTCCTCATTCACGGGTCGTCGTCTTTGCTTACCATCAGGCTGGAGACGCCATTTTGACGTGTCAAATATAAAAAAAAAAAAAAATTTATTATAATATTTTTTGATCACAAATTCAAATTTTAAATATATTTAAAATTTGAATTTGTGATACGTGCATTGAAATCTCTCTATGAGGGCTCCAGTGCTTGTGTCAGGATCAACGGAGCTTGCACAGACTTTTTCACATTGAAAAAGGTGTGAGACAGGGTTGTGTAGTGTCGCCGTTGCTATTTAACCTATACATGAACAGCTGCCTGAAAGAACTGCAAGAGAGTACGTATGGTATAAAAATGGATGAACTGACCGTCAAGTGCCTCCTATATGCTGATGATCAGGTAATACTAGCATCATCGGCGGAGTAGTTGCAGTTGATGGTAAACATTATGCATGATACGTTAAAAACAAAGAATTGAAAGTGAACACGAGTACAAACAAGTCGAAAGTAATGGTTTTTGAAAGAGAGGTAAGTACGACGGATTGCTCAATTCTTGTGGAAGGAGAAAGAGTAGAAAAAGTGAGTTTGTATATCTGGGTACAAAATTTACGAGAGATGGAAAGTGTGACTATGACATTGAGCGAAGAGTTTTGGCAGGAAATAGAGTGAATGGAGCCATGTACACCTTTATGAGCAGTCAGAACGTGTCTAAAAAGGCAAGACTGGCTGTACATAGAGGAGTGCTGGTCCCCACACTTATGTATGGCAGTGAAAGTGGGTATGGCAGAAGACGCATAAAAGTAAAATAAATGCCGTGGTAATGAGAAGTCTGCGAAGTATAGCTGGAGAGAAGTTAATGGATAAAGAAAGGAACAGCGTGATAAAGGAACATTGCGGTATGACAGAAGATGTAGTGACTAAGATAGAAAAAGGTATGCTTCGATAGTTCGGACACGTGGAAAGGATGGATGAAAATAGACTGACGAAGCAGATATATGTGACGAGAGTGAATGGGCAAACTGGTAGGGGTCGACCTCGGAGTACGTATGTCAATTAAATCGACGATCTTTTGGAAAAAGGCCAGGTCAAGAGTACCCTTGACCGGCGAGCGTGTATGAAAACACTTATGAAAGTAGAAGAAGCGAAAGCTGTATGTCAGGATCGTAGCAAGTGGAAAGCCATAGTCTCTGCCTACCCCGATGGGAAACAGGCGTGATAATACCTCTGTATGTATTGTTGACTTTGCATCACTCCTGTCAGTTCAGAAAAACTGCAATTGTGTCGCCTTCGCTGATATAGTCATGTCTTGCGGCGGCCGCCTAGCTTCTTGGGGGACCTAAGCTATCTCTGGGCATATCGGCCCCGGTAAGACCTTAGAAGTGCTGGCTAGAGGTCGTAAATTGTACATGCGTGATGGACCATGGGACCATGGTCTCACCACAGGGGATGCCGATGACAGTGCAAAGTGGAGGAGATAAAATAGGAAAGCGGACCACGGGCGTTGTAAGATGCAACTGGAACAGACGCTGGGATGATGATGAGTCGTAGAACTAGTCGTAGATATATTTATTCAATTATTGGTAGAGCCGCATTGTTAACTGGACTAATATAAAAAACCCTCAGTCTAATAAGAAATGATACGGCCACTCTGAATCCTTAGTTCAAACGAAGACAATTAGAACACTATAGAAACTGTTTTGAAATCGTAAAAACTGTTTTTACGACTACCAGTCGACCTCATACATCAATTTTAAAGCTCCTGCACGGTTTAGGGGGTAGTGATACGTCAAGACAGAAACGGTCCCTTCCAAACACTGCGTAAGCTTAGGTACGCAGTAAAATATGAATTGAACAAAATATGTTTATGAAATCGACTAGTCACGGACCTCAGAGCGAGGGTTTTGGATAAAACGGGGAGAAACTCGGATGACAACGACTTTGTAAAAGGTGATTCAAACTGAACTCAACATAACAATAATAATAAATCTTTATTCATTTAGGTCACAAAGTAACACTTATGAACGTCAAGAATATTGCTTCTACATTTACTGCCATATTCGCAAAGCAATAGGTAGAGCCTGAGGAAGAACCTGGCAATAAAACTCATGGCCACTCTTTTCTAAACGCCAGTAATTACATTAGTTTGATTAACATGATATTTGACCAATTATATAGTAATGAATTTTTACAAACAAAAAAACAAAATCAATGTTGTGTTTAAAATCATATCAAATTTAGAGCAATTATAGTTGCCGGTTAGCCTAGCCTTGAAGAAGAAGAATCTGGCAAGAAAGTCAATGGATGCCATTTTAAAATGTAGGAATGGCTTACAACATAAAAAATACACTTACATTGTTCCTTTGGATTTATGTGAGAACAGTCAACCAAACTTAAGTTTACCTTAAATATAAATAAGATTATTTGTAATAATTGCTATAACAGCTATGAGCTGACCAGTCCCAACAGACGGCACCCGTTCACGGGTATGACGCATTATATCAGCCATCGCCCTACTCAACCGTATTATAGGGAATAAGGCGACCCGATACATACGCCACTACTTCCAGGACACTTAGGCGAGCATGACATACTCAAAAACTGCACAGCAACTATCATGTCAATTTCAAAATAATAAATAAGTCTACATGGTGCTCACACAACAACAAAGTCAAATTACATATAGTTATGTAATTATTACAGGGACTAAACGCAGCCATACCTTTAGTTGCCTGGCGTTTCAAATTATTTATACTGTAGAATGTAAAAAAAAAATACAACATATATATGCAGATTCAAGACAAGTAGAATATAACACAAGATTCATTCGAATCCTAAATAGCTCAAGCGAAGAGCAAGCAACTCATTTCCATTTATTTTTATCATTCCAATAATCATTAATTGTGTAATAGGCCCTTTTCAAGAGGTGCGTCTAAATTTCCACAAAATTATCACCGCAAAATCTTTACGTAGTTTTGTGCTGCATTCAATAAATATCAATACTTCAGAAGTACCGTATTACGCTTTTGCGATGTAACATAACAGTAAGTAAAGTAATATTTACAAGACGTTTGTCAATGATCAGCTTGTTCCACTGGGCTATTACATCCTATAGCAGCCCTTTAACAGCACACAGAAAACTCACGTCGATTATGAACGTCGCATTTGTATGCGTCAGTCTGCTACGAAAAAAACCCGCCGAGTTTGGTACCAGTTATTCCCAAGAAGGGGGAGTTTAACAGATGCGTATTCTTCTAAAGCTAAGAAATGGTTCTCTGATATGATAAATGTGTGAATTCTGGAAAATAACTATTATGTCACTAAATCTAAAGTTATTCGCAACACCAATCTTGTCACACTAAGGTCGTTAAAACATAAGTAAACACCACGTAATGGTTTTATTGTGATGGTAGATAAAATAAATAAATATCGTTGTGACAACTCACACAACGCCATCTGATTCCAAACTAAGCAGAGCTTGTACTATGGTAACCAGATAACTGATAAACATACTTGTTTATTTCAAAATACATATATATTATAGATAAATAACACCCAGACACAGAATAAACCATCATGCTCATCACACAAAGTTTTATGCTGGGGAATCGAACCCAAAACCACGATCTTGCGTAGCAGTCGGATACACTCCAACTGCACCACAGAGGCTGTCAAATGGCTTTCAGATGGTCAAGGGATATTGATCCCACCAATTTGATCTACTGGTAGGACTATATTATATTACTATTGTAATATAATATATTGTAGATAGTATGTAGATACCTATACACCTACCCACGGTCCTACTGGTGACTTTTCTGTCTGGTGTATTCTTCGTCAACCGGCTCATTCTATCGTTGGACATTGTTCAAATAACCATTTATTATATATACAGTTAATAACTTCACGATTAGTGCACTTTAGTAATGGGAAGTAATTATCTAAATGGAATATCGATAAAACAAATGAACATTAGCGAAATAAATGAATATAAAAAAAACATATATTCAATAACGTACATCAGTGAAAAAATATGAACCACGACGACGCCGCGACGCGACAACATTAAAGGACCCCTCCTTTGAATCTACTTAAATTGCCCTAAAAGCAATACCTCCTCTACGCTACCTGCTAATGTATATATACGAGTAGCAGAGGTTGAACTATATGTCGTAGGCACTGCTGTTTTATACGTGGTTCTTTCCTCATTTTTCAAAGCTCCTGTCACTAGTACCTAGTACTACGCTCTGTAAAGGGTTTTCCATCCAAAATACAATATGTCAGCTACGACGACAGTAAAATATATCAGTGGAAACTTTCATCCTGCGTTCTACTTACCCACGTACAATAATTTCATGTAACTATGTATACGAGTTGTGTAGAATCTTCCATGGCTGCCGTCCCAGTGATTTTCCAGCAGCGACAACGTGACGAATCGGTAATGATCGCAATTATCAACTCTTACCATTAAAATCCCTAATTCCACTATAAGTAGAAACGTAATTCTGAATATATTGCCGGCCTTGTTACATTGCGCCGGTTTTGGGCTAAGTTCAAGATTAGGTATGATATTTTATACTCGTCAAAGCTCGTGGTGCTACTTTCAGTGCAGTTCAGTCATTCCATATGTAGGTACTACAATAATAATTTCTATATATACTTAGTGCTGCTACTTCGTAAAAAATAATCACATTAGAGGCTAACAAGTACCCAAACTGCCCTTTAGACCCACCTGGCGAAAAGGTTTCGTTGTAGCATATTCACGAAGAAAGAAGAAAGAAAACTCATTTATTTAGTGCAATCAATAAAATAATTATGCGTTGGCAACACTATAGAAGTAGGTACTCTCTGACATTTATGTAAAAAATATTTCTGTAGCTGTTTGAGAATGCCATTGCAAGGAGCTTATTTATTTCACAATCAAGTGACTTCTATCACAGTAGGTATAACATAATGTACCTTTTGTGTTTCTATGATGAGGTTGATAATGGCTAATAAGTAATAAGTACCTACTTAGCGTCGTCACCAACACCATTGCTTTCAAACATTACCTAAATTAGGAGCCGTCCGCCATTATTAACTATTGGGTACAACTACGAGTAGGATTTGGCGTTTTACTTTCGGCATTATTGCGAGCGACTGTTGGTTCGTTTGACCTGTCAACATGGCGTCCCCTGGACCAATGATCGAGGTTCAAGCACGATCATTGATCAGCAGTTGCATCAAATAATTAAGTAATACCGTACAAACAACAAAGGTTTTCTCGCATATTAGCATAAGTATAATGACGCCACAACGGCTGAACTAATTCAGAAAAAAATGGTACAGAGATAGATTATAACCTGGAATAGCTCAGTGACTGAGACCTTTATAGTGGTCTTTTTTATTCTGACAGTTGATTACGAGGGTCGAGGAATTGAGATCAATACTCACATTCCCCGTGACTAACAAATAGAAAATGTTTGGATACTTTCTATGAATGGCGCGTGAGCACGTAAGACACATTTTTTCAGGTGCACGATTTTTCTATCCATCTGGTTGCTAGTTCAACATAAAATAGAAAACATAGCATTGTTCTGCATTGTAAGAAACATTAATGCTACTGAAGTCTTAATCAAATACGTACAAGTAAGTAAAGTGCAGCAGGTTTTACTATACTTTAAAAATATTCTTATGGCGCTCGACAATACGAGTATTAGGGACTTACCTTAAATGCGACGGTTTATTTCAAACGAGCTGGGCCTTGATACCTTGGAAACTGGTACTGGTGACTTTATACTTACAAAATTTTGAGGCAGTTGGGTTTGGGGGTTAGCTGGTTCTAAATTATAACCGGTAGTACTGCTCAGATAGTTCTAGCAGTTTTCTTTTTATCCATCACGCCTTATTCCCGAAGGGGTGGCAGAGTCATATTACATGCCCACTTTTCATCATTTCTATTCCTGTCCCACGAAATAGGTGGTGAGCCCATTGCCGTGTTGAAATAGACAGACTCTGGTTGTGGCTACCTGCTGTTGAAAATTTTCAAGCCGCCCATAAGGCCTTCACCCAGGCCTAAGGACTGCCATTTTACTGGCGACCGGGACCAACGGCTTAACGTGCCTTCCGAAGTACGGAAACGCTCGCAAATGTAAATGCCACAAAGTGGTCACCCATTCGAGGACCAACCATAGTGAAAGTTGAGTAACTCAGTGATCGTTTACAGAACACTGAGATCGCGGGGCCACGAGCGCTTAGTTCTAGCACAGATAATGTTCTAGTGATTATGAATTCACATTTATAATTACTCCTCCGCTCTTCTGGGTAGTAAAGCGATGATATATGTGATCAAGCTATATAGCGTATGGCTTCATATTGTCTTTTTCGATAAATAGGCTTGAAACCACAAAAATATTTTTTCTATTCAAACCATTAGTAGGTAGGTACCTCCTTGAGAATACTGCTTGGAAGTTAAACAAAAAAAAATTCTTAAGCTTTATAATATTTGTATAGATAGATGACAGAAAATATCAAGTGTCTGATTCATGAAGAGATGATCTACGTAACGTAACGGTTCCCAAAAGAAGTAAACTTCTGCCCAAACACGAACGGCGATGAATCATCACCATTATATTTAATACTTTTAATGATGTGGACATAGTTGCGAAGAGATTTAAACCTACAGACAAACAAAATCAAACCTATTCCGATAAAGTAAAAAGAAGAAAGGGCCAACAAAAATAAAAATAGCGGTTTTTGAGTTGAAGTTTAATGGCAACGAATTAACGTACTCGTAAAAGGAAGTCCCGCAGATTCTAGTTTTAGAAAAGAACCTCAAATCGACGGCCGAGGCGACTTTAGAGGCTAAGCATATTATTAACGATACTAACTTTATAGTTAAGGATAATTCAATATCAATAACTAAAGTGAAATTACTACCTTTTTTAATATATTTGGGTAAAAGAACAGCACCACAATAGAATATTTCCTCATAATAGGGTTATATAAACGTCTTAAAAATGTGTTACAGCCTGCGCCTGTCCATTTCAACACGGCAATGGCTCGCCACCTGTTACGTGGGACAAAAAAGCATACGGTGAAATGTGGGCGTATAATATGCCTCTGCCTACCCCTTCGGGGATAAAGGCGTGACAATATGTATGTATGTATGAAAATGTGTTACCAAAGCTTAGTTCAACAATAAAGAAACAAAATAATACCAATGCGTTTTAAACTAAGATTGCCTAAGATAATGATAGGACTATGTTAGGGTTTACTTAATTTTACTTTCGAAGGTACGAGTACTAGGTCGCTTTGCCGCTATATCTGTCAAGTTGAAACTGCTATTGTACAAGTCAACTAAGCGATACAACCGTTGTTATCCATAGCTAAAATATCTACCAACCTTAAAGAAAACCATCATAGCTACCCTTGAAGAATCGGAGTTAAAACGGAATGACATACTTTTTGAAAAGGTACGGTTTTTGTGATGCTGAGTGGTAGTATAAATGAAAGGGGGCCTAAAATTGAACCTTATGGACTTACTCCAGAGCTTACAGGTACAAAATCAGACTTGAAACCATTTTGAGACAACCTTTGGATTGAAGATGACAACCACTGCCACAGGTTTCCACATATGCTATTGAAGGCAAGCTTATCTTCTTATTAAAGGCGAAAATAAAATAAGTACAGCCGAATGGAGAACACTCTTCTTTTTGAAGTCGATTAAAAAGACTAGATAGTATATAAATGAATAAAGTATGACCAGTTGTAACACTGTTCATTGGTATATGAGTTTTTGAGTTGCTCGATAGATGGCTCTGATCTTACTCTTATATGACGTTAAAAATATAGTGAAGAATTCAACTTGTTTCGATACGGTTCGGGTGTTTCAGAAGCTACAATATTGCCCTGGTTAGGCTAAGGTCACGGGTTCAATCTCCGTCTCGAACCAGTTTGTCATTTTACACTTTAATAAAAATTATGAGATAGTTAGCATACTAAATGCTTTAAAAAATTTTCCATAAAATGAACTTGCTGATTGCTTTCTGATATCGAACAGGGTTGCATTAGGTACTAGTTACCGGTTAGAAAAAAAAACGCTTCAACCTAAAGAAGGTCTAGGATGCAGGAAAACTCTGTTACCTTAAACTGTGTGCTGACTATCTTTGCGGAAAGGTGCGCCTTGAGCATGTTCCCTGGTAAGGATTTTAAACTACGTCAACTAATCATAAAAATAGCTACCGGCCTACGACCATGATGGTACCGCTGCCGTCGCATAACATCAGCGATATACGGGATATACCTGCTACATCGAGTGTGTCAATGGATCCTATGTTGGTTACAAAAGGTATAAAACCTTAATTTATTATAGCAATCATAAATAATATTCTTATAAAGATAGAATATTCTTATCAGAGATAAGACAGCAATAATTTATTATAATATATATTGAATTAATTACCTACCTATATAAAGCGAACAAGGAAATAATTATCATAAAAATAATAATGGCTAACTATGACAATTACACGAGTATTAGAGAGAATTAAATATTAAAAGGTACGTGCTTTGAATTCGGGGTAAAATAATTACATGACATCAACAAAAAATCCTTGATGTGGTCAGGGCTCGGCGCAGGTTGTGTGGTACAGGGCGCAGGCTGTGCGCGCGCGAGCCGCTCTGTGACGTCACGTGCGCCCGCGCCGCTATAACTGCGCCCAGCGGAACCGCGCGCTCATTCGCTCTTCTGCGCGCACACCGCGCACCTCGCGTTACCTGGACCACGACGTGTACAAAACCGCGCGAACTTTCAAATTATATACGTTTATTTTTTTGAACTGACTGTTAAGTGACAAAATGCCCAAGAATATTTTAGCGGAGATGGGATCCCAAGTGGGCCTCACGCCCCGCAACGCGCAGAGCAAGAAGGTGAGTCTAGTATAGAACTATAATAAATACTGCGAATGTGCTATAATACGCTGGTGCGCCGTGATATACAACATACATTGCTAAATAGATAGTTAGAGGTATTTAAGATGAATGAACAGATAGTCGAAGCTCACGGCCGGACCGAAATAAACCCTACCCGCACGTCACTGGTACAATGTCAACACCGCATACCCTCGGCATTGTGGAGCAGCGATGAGTCGAGCGGACGCACTCTGCTGCCGCGGCCTCAACGGCTACTTAACTGGAACTAGATAAACTTTCAGTTTCTGAACTTCCACTTTGCAATAAACTTTACGTTTCAGAACGAATGCAACAAATTGTCGTGTTTTACCAGTCTAACAATTTAGTTATGTTATTAATCTAATGCACGCTCGTGTGAGACGTTGCGTTGATTACGTTAAACGTACGTGCGATAATTACATTTATATTTATTTTTATTCGAATATTATAAAAAAATATCTGTCTAAAATTGATTAAGATAAATTATACTTGGGCAAAAAATAATGTAGGAATTACTAAATAGTACACTGCAGTGCGTCTCATTTTACATACCCACTACATCAATACATCTAAAACAAGATGTTAAAAAAAAATCTCACTATTACCAAAATGTACTCGAAGCGCAAAACTTAATATTTATTAATCCTAAGTAACAAGATTGCAAGCGTTCGCAGTGATGGCCGTATAGCTATAAAAACTGGCTTTTCGCCAAATTTCACGCATTTTTTCATCTCTGAATAAGACCGGCTCCCGTATCCCATCGACTCAATCGTCACAGAGTGTATAGGATACATTCATTTAAAATTGTGTGGAAATGTCAAGGATAATTCGCATTTTGTATTTATATATGATATAAATACAAAATGCGAATTATATTTGACTATTTATATCATACTGCGCCGGTCAAATCTAAACTGTCGACTGAAAACTGAAATAATGATGTACGAGTATATTTATGTTTCCAGGAACACACGCGTATAATAGAACTTACTCGCTGTGTGGAATGCGATAGTTCAACAGTTAGTGTTTATGTATGAAATCAAAATGCACATGAGGAGCCCAATCATTGAATCGCTGGCCTCTCCCAAGGCTACCTCAGGGATGGGGCATTAGGTTACTAATAATTATCCGAATATTCCGTTCCGTAAAACAGTTGAATTTAAGCAGATTAGGTTTCATACAGAATAATTATATTCTCGTTTCATTGAAATGTGTCAATATGAGCTTTTTAATCGAGGTGCGAAAAATATTCCACAAAAAAAAAAATGTTAACCAATTTTCCCAAAATTATGGTGTGTTAGTCCTTAGACCTATAATTATATACAGATAGTCAAAGCCTTTCGTAAAGGATAGTCTTGATAATTTACGAGTATAAGACCTCTAACTGTACTAGTAATACCAATAAGTTTGTCAAATTTAAACCAGTCCTTTTTTTTGGTCTACAATTCAACAAATCTAAAAAGTCAATCAATACGTTCTCCTTGCAGTACTTTAAACATTTTTTAAGAGTAGGAATATAAGATCCTATAATAGATCACAGTTTTACCTATAACTAGCTTTACCAAGCCGGAGCGTCTGAGACATATTTCTAGCCCCAGTACCATCCTTTTAATCCATACATTCTGTAATTTAATTTACGTTAACGATGTAGGAAAATTTGCCTAATTTCTAAAAAAAATACATTTTATTAATTTAAATAACTAAATTACAAATTGCTTTTTAAAATTGTTTCCAATTTCTTAAAATGTATGATTAGGGTAAGGGCGCCTAATTCCGCGGTATTTTCACCAGAAAAATTAATAGAACTTTGAAAATTATATTATATTTTGAAAACTGGATATAATTATCAGCATTTTTATTTAAAAACAGACGAACAGACATACAAAAATTTACAACAAATAACTACAGTGTGTAAATACTTCTCAACCATGTTTGTTGGCCGTGTTCACGTACACGTTTACGCTACACAACATGTTATGATATTTACTAATATTTCTCCAATTTATTTACTGGAAACAAGACTTCAAAAACAACATTATTGGGGATGGAATCCCCAATTTCTCGGTCACAAGTTCAAATAGCTTTGAACTTGTGACTTTTTAGAACTTTGTGGCTAAAGCGAATCAAATATTAGCCTACTGTACTTTGCACATCGTGGTGCACAACCATCTATCGATAGACTAAATCAAACCATAGTTCGGTCTCGTTTTAATTTCTAGAACTTCTATTAGTATATAATGGATATACATTAACATTTACTAAGCTACAACATAAAATAAAAACAGGAAAATGTCGCATCGGGATTTTTTTTTTATATTTACAGTATTGTTAACCAATGGAAAAATACAAGGAAATCTTTACCAAGAAATATTGTTTTCAGTTTCTAGTCCTCCATGCAATTCACAAGTAAAAAGTCTGCTATTCACAAATCTCGGATCCTAATCCGCTGAGGCGCAAATGTCATCGATATACATAGAACTCGAATATCAATGACATTTGCGCAGTAGCGGATTTGGATCCGAGATTTGTGAATTGCATAGGCTCACAAATACAATCAACTAATCACAAATACATCATTGATCCTCAAAACTCTTAAAACCCAGAATCTATACCTCCTTAAACCCATCAATTTAAGATTATTGACTTTCATACCACAAAACCGTTATTGCGGTTTGACGCCTCTATACTAAAGCTATATACCTACCTAAGTGTCTTATGATATTAACGTATTAGCGATGAATAATAAAAATTTAAAACACATTATTCTCACCATTTTTAGATAATCTACCGCCGTAATTAAACATGTTCAGCATTTTGATATGACCTTACATTTAAATTATCTAAGTATTATAATGTATAAATTACAAAAAATCTGTTGTTTGTGTGTTAATTAGGTTTATGTTTAAACTACGGACAACAGCATGGCCGGCACAATTAACTCTGTTCACGCAAGAGAATTCTTTAAATGAAAATCAATCTTCAAAACCCACCTAGCCGCAACGCACTTCTTAGCGCTAGTCCGCAATCCTTGATCCATTTTCAATTGATTACTCTCTAGCAAATTTTCCATGAGTAATTTCATTTAGATCAGACATCCTTTTCCTCTGTCTAAATTATCAATAGTGGTAGCTAACAGAGGGAGCAAAGACAACATAAATATATAAATAATACAAAAAAATATCCAATAATATACAAATAAATCACATATCCCCTCTTTCAAATGTGTAACAATCTAACGGAAAAGTCAAAAGTACTCAGATACCTATCCCTGCATGTATGAAGCAATTGATAAATCTGCAAGAAGCAAAAGAAGTATGCATGCGATCTATCCTCTCTTACTACCCCGTCAGGGATCTAGCGTTAAGATAGTTAGTTAGTTAACAATCTATCGGATCAGCATTTGGATTTTGGGCCAGGTCAACAGTAAGTAAGTACCATAACATAGCTAAAATGGGATATTTATTATTTAAACACACACACACACACATACACACACACGTAAAAGCGCACTTGTATGCACATATATAAGTTACTTACTAAATTGAAATGTACAAGTATCTTGATACTTAAAAGAACGCCCCTAACATTGTAATTGTATGTATTAAAACTTTTGTAAAAGAAATAAATAAAAAAAAGTACCACTAACTGTTGGTTGAATAAGTTTGACAACTTAAAGTACCAGGTATTAACAGCAAGTGGAACGGTAATCTAGCTCTAGAGCTAGGGGTTTAAATATATTTCAGTATGGGGTGGATTTTAATACTGAAAGATTATCTGGCAAATAAACAACTGGTATTACGTCAACTCACTATCATTAGCAATCCGAAGTCACACCTGAACGCCTTTTGGTAGGCAGCTGGTCAAAAATGTACCAGAAACAGTTGTACGTAAATTCATGTATCTTACTTTGAAAATAACGAACTTCCTTACAACCGTTTATCGCTTATTTACTTCCTTAGAGGTAGAATTTCTCAAAATCCCTTCTTAGGGGACACCTACGTGTTGAAAGGAATCCCATGCGGAGTTTGGACTTCATAGCTTCGGTAATTTCAGAGATATCGTGATCAATGTGTCACTGAGTGGTTTTGTCTTTTATATATATAGAACACGTTTATTAAATAGTACTTTATTTTGTTATTGATACGTTAGTATAAAGATTTGATTAGATATGTTGATAGACTTGCTGGCGTTTAAAGTGTTCGTTTAATATCTGAAGGGCTGTAGATAACAGTGGTATGTTAGAACTCTTTATAATTAAATAGACTGCTAGTGAACGAACTATAGGAATTTTGCGCTGCTGAAGAGGTTTACTCAGTCGTCACTTATCTAAGGCGTGTTTATGCTCCTTGCAATATTATTACAATTGGTTTCAATAGAGTCCTGACGCACTTCCCTCTTATCAATCAACGACCAGTGAACCCAACCGTTGAATATACAGCTGACATTTAGTAGAAAGGTAGGAAATTTCTATTTATCAGCGCTTCCGTGCTTTGAAAGGCACGTTAACCTATTGGTCCAGGTTACCCGTAACAAGGCAGTCATTAAGCCATGAATGGAAAATTTTCAAAAGCAGGTAGCCACAACCTATGGTTTTCCAAATCAACACGGCAATGGGCTCACCACCTGTTACGTGGGACAAAAATACTTACGTTGAAATGTTGGCGTATATATGCCTCTGACCCAGGACACCCCATAGGGGGTTAAGACGTGAATTAAAAGTAAGGAAGTAAGTAAATACAGTGGAATTATAAATATTAACTCGTGTTATCATAAAAATATTGCAGAATTGAGACCTTATTATATTCTCAAGACTATAATGTTGTGGTCGCAATAGCTGTTATCAATATCGTCATGAATTTCTCAACGAGAACGCTATGGGGTTCTCCAAAAGGGTCCTTATGAGCGTCTACCAGGCTGCAATTCTTTATAGGATACAAAGAGCATTTTCCATGAGATGGGGCAGTAAAAATATAAGGAAATAAATAAAATAAAAGAAAATATTAACTAACTAACTAACTATCGTCTTGCTGTATCCCTGACGGGGTAGTCAGAGAGGACAGATCGCCAGGCTTCGCGATCCATGCATACTTCTTTCGCTTCTTCAAGATTCATCAATCGCTTCATACACGCACGTCTGGGTATCCGAGTACTTTTGACCTTTCCGTTTTTGAGCAATCTGCTCACGTGGTCTTCATATGTAAGTCTCGGCCTACCCTGAATTCTTTTACCCTCTACTTTTGCACAATATATATTCTTCGTCAATCGTTCCTTATTCATTCGTTGGACGTGTCCAAACCAACGGAGCACGCCCTTTTCCAGCTTAACGCTGACACTTTCATTCAAACCTGCCATATTGCGTATCACTTCGTTACGTATTCGGTCGGCCAAAGTTACGCCGCACAATTTTCGGAGTGATCGCATCTCCACAGCATTCAATTTACTTTCATGCATCTGCTGACATACCCAGGTTTCGCTACCGTAAAGCAAAGTTGGCACTAGCACTGCGTTATGAATCGCCAGTCGTGCTTCTTTTACGATGCTTTGTCGCTTTACTAATAGGGACAAAGCACCGTTAACTCTGTTTCCGGCAGCTACTCGCCGTTCTACATCCGAATCACATCTTCCATCCGCGCTAAACATACTTACTCCCTAAATACACAATTTCATTCACTTGCTCAAGACGTTCCTGGTTTACCCTAATCTCGCATTTAGTTCTTACGTCATCTCTTTCAAGTATTAGAACCTTAGTTTTACTTGCATTCAAGCGAAGACCCTTACTTTCGCACTCCTCTTTCATATTAGTGACTAATGCCTGAAGGTCAGCTTCTCATGAGGCCATTAGAAAGAAAATATTGAAATGAAAATAAATGTTGATGCTTGAAATTTTTTTTTTATTTCTATAATGGTGGTGGTTGGTGGAAAGGGCGCATACTGGTTTGGCACCTTTGCAACAAAATGTAACCCGGGATCAATATAAAGACACAGAACAGCAAACTGTACATCAGTCATTTCAGTTTTCTTCCATGTGTCACAGTTGACAGCAATGCGTCAAGAGAGCACCGTGTCAACTGTCAACCGATAGAACTCAAGAATAGAACGTCTCAATTCACAACCGTGTAAATCGCATGTTGTCTAACCTGTTGAATAATGTATCAACTAAAAACTCTACAGCAATGATGTTATATTTTTATTATTAATTACCTATTTTGTTTATTACTGTAGCTATGTCTTTTTTATTAAACTATAACTAGGTATAATAAATTCTGCCTCATTCCTATGTTTGTTAATTATAATTGTTATTATCATATGAATATATTCTAACTACAATAAATGTAATAGAGATTGTTTCAGTAGTACCTAAGTAAAAAATATTTATTAAATAAACTAGCTGACCCGGCGGAATTCCTACCGTCTTAAAATTAATACATTTTGTTTTTAGTGATTAGCTGAGTTTGAAAGCAGGAAAAGCAGCTTCTTTCTCTGTAGCTCTGAGGAAATGTTTGATACGATGCCTATGGCTACGTCTTATCATCGCACCGCTCTCCATAGACAGGATGTTAACCCTTACACTTTGTGTCCGGAGCGCTCGCATACGATTAGGTCTGATATGGTTTCATCCGCGTACGCTAAGATTCTAAAATGAGCGCCCGGTTTTCCCGAACATCGACAATACGGGGTTCTTCAAAAGAGACCTTAGAAGCTTTCTAAAGGGTCGGCAGCGCGAGTGCCGCACTTCTGGTGGGCCGTATGCTTGTATGCCACCTCAGTGGTATACAAAAATCTTTACATGAGCTCTTCTAAAGGAGTATTAGAAGGCTTTTATCGGGTTGGTAGCGCGAGTGCCGCCCCTTCTATGTGACAAACATCCATAAGCTACGGTGACCACTTTCGCCACTTAAGTGATATAAACAGAGAGAAGAGAGAAGATAGAGAAGAGATAAGAAAATAACAAAATACTTGTAACGAATCTACTCGGTGTTTCAAAATTATGGAAGTTTCTCTTGTACAGCGCGTCAGGTGACACACCGACAGCAGCGCCGTCTACCGGCTCCAATTGTATTTTCAAACAATCCAGTAACCCATTAAAATATACACACAAAATTACATTGAAATCGGTGTCGTAGTATAGGAGTTAGGTAACAAACACGCTTACAGTAGCATTATAAATTAAGATTTTCTTTTTTCGGCAACTAACTTACACTATATTTTTTATTTCTGAATAATAATAATAATAAATAATAAAAGCATTTATTCAGCATTTTCAACCGTTTAAACATTTTCATACGTCTGCCAAACTGCATAGCAGTTTGTTGGCAGAAGCAACTCCCTTTAAAATAATAGTAAAAAGCAATTTATATATTTTTTTTTCAGACACTCTCTGTTACTTTAAACATCCAAACCCCTACCTACAACCGATTATAAACATAATGACAATACCAACAGAGATAATGAAAGGCGCGAGGGTTTAGATGCAACCAACGTTTGGGTGAAATTGAAAATTGAATTATTAGGTTAACAAACTATATTGTTGCGAAAACTGTCCAGTAGGCACTTATGCATGCGTCGTGGGTTCGATTCCCACCCAGGATAAAACTTTGTGTGATAAGCACGATGGTTAATTCTGTGTCTGGGTATTATTTATCTATGATATGTATGTATTTAGAAATATGTAAGTATGTTTATCAGTTACCTGGTTACCATAGTACAAGCTCCGCTTAGTGTTGAATCAGATGGAGTTGTGTGAGTTGTCCCAACAATATTAAAAAAATAAAAAATAATATACTAATAATAATAACTATACTAATATGTGTTGGATAGCACATTTATCGTGGAAGTCTATAGGCTATATCATCACGCTACTACCCTGAAGAGCAGGGCAGAAATCAACAAATCGGGCAAATATTCATACACAATTGTAAAAGTAGATAATAAACGACGGGATTAAATGGGAGCGACGGGGATAAAGGCGTGACTGATAAAAGGCTATCTCATCACGCTACTACCCTGAGGAGCGGAGCAGTAATCAACAAATCGGGCAAATATTCATACATTATTGTAAAAGTATTTAACGACGGGATTGAATGGGCGCGACGGGAATAAAGGCGTGACTGATAAAAGGCTATATCATCTCGCTACTACCCTGAGGAGCGGAGCAGTAATCAACATATCGGGCAAATATTCATATATTATTGTAAAAGTAATAACATCATCCTTTTGCCCTTGTCCCAACTTGGGGTCGGCGCAGTATGTTTTCTTCTTCCATTCATCCCTGTTATTCGTCATCTGATAATTTTTTTTCCGGACTTGTATGTAACAAATATATAGCATTTGTGGCCATAATATCGCTTAACAGACACACACTGCACTTCACTTTTACTTAAAATGAATATTACGTAATTTTTATCACTTATTCCGACATCTTGAACAAATAAATCAGCTTATTAAAGTCTGGATGGCAAGAAACGACTTCGTTTTATGTTATCCATATTAATATTATAAAGCTCAAGAGTTTGTTTGCTTGAACGCGTTAATCTCCGGACTGGTTCAAATTGAAAAATTCTCTGTGTTGGATAACCCATTTATCGAGGAAGGGTATATATAACAATAATCATATATGTCAACAATTTCGGCATATTTTTTTGATCAAAATAAATAAGAGTTTAAATGGCGCCGCTGGGGTTTGAATTGTGTCACGGGCGAATCTGCTAGACTCAGCTAGTGTAAAGATAATTTTTATTTAAAAGCTTTACGGTTGCCTCCATGTATCCCTGGGTTACCAGACAATGGGTACTTATAGCCAACTGAAGTTCTATATAGCAATTAAAATGATGCACTGATTATGGTACACGTAGATTAACTTTAGAGGTTTTAGTCTACACACAAGTGAAGGTATCAGCCCTTTAGTATAACTTTAATATAACCTTTAGTAACCCTTTAGTATAATAGACTGACTAAAAGTTGCTTACTTCTGGGTTCCGTTGTCTATCTGAAAGTGAAAACCACAATATAGTAATTAATTTCTTAAAAGGTACAGTTTTTTAGTAGAATATAGAATTATAGTATTATACAGACAAGAATTTCATGAAAAAATAAGGTATGTTAATTCTGAAGCGAAACATCATCAACATTGAATTACTATGGCACTAATTGGTGTGTTTGCTTACTACAAGCTTACTTGATTGGATGTAAATGTTCTGCATGTTATTCTTATAGCATAGCAAATGCTGCCATTGCGAAAGAGCCATGGCGAATACCTTATGAATTTCATTTCTTCATACAGTTTCAAGTCCTTGCATTTCAACTGTAGTTATTATTATTTATCTATCACGCCTTATCCCCGAAGGGGTGGCAGAGGCATACATTTTGTATGCCCACTTTTCACCATGTGTATTCCTATCCCACGTAATAGGTGGTGAGCCCATTGCCGGGTTGAAATGGACAGGCGCAGGCTGTGGCGACCTGCTGTTGAAAGTTTTTAAGCCGCCCATAAGGCCTTCAACTTGGCCTAACGACTGCCATTTTATTGGCAAAAGGAACCAAAGGCTTAACGTGCCTTTCGAAGCACGGAACTGGGGTAGGTCTAAAGGGCCGAATAAATTTAATCAAATGTGTCTATTTTAGATGTTAAATTTGGCAGAAATTTCAACTGTAGTTACTTTGCGCTATAGACGAAATTTATGTACATCACTAATTTATGACTTTTCGTTATATTTTTAGTAGCATTAAAATAGGTGGGGCTTATTTTGCAATTGTTGATTCCTGTGCATTAATGTAGATGAATATTTTTATAAAATCGAATGATAAGCAATAACTGTAAATGATTTTCATAAAAAAATGATACGAGGTCATTGAAATGTATATATCTTATTACTTTCATTTCTATGTGTTCAAAGCAAATTGTAAATAACATTTCAGCGTTTTAATATTGGTGTAGATATATATAGAATACGCTGTGATATCTATCAGCTGTCTAATGTAAGACTTATGCCAAGTTTCCTTATCCGTTACAAGTCACTAGACAAATAGCTGCTTTCAAAGTGATCGAAATATTGTAAGACTAGACAGTGACTATTTACTAATTTCGTTGTTAAATTTTGTTCTGTATGTACTGTTGACGCGGTTCGTGTACACGTACGCGTGCGCCAGATATTAACGACCAAGACCGATATTGCGAGGGTGGAGGACGCATTGGATTGTAAATACCGACAAAACTAGAACATCGTTAAAATCATTTATATTTTTGCTAATAAAAGCATATACATGCATACATATTGTCACGCCTTTATCCCCGAAGGGGTAGGCAGAGGCATATTAAACGCCCACATTTCACCGCATGCATTTTTGTCCCACGTAACAGGTGGTGAGTCCATTGCCGTGTTGAAATGGACAGGCGAAGGCTGTGGCTACCTGCTGTTAAAAATTTTAAGCCCCCCATGAGGCCTTTAACTTGGCTTAACTACTGCCATTTTATTGGCAACCGGGACCAACGGCTTAACGTGCCTTACTAAGCACAAAACTGAGGTGGGTCTAAAGGGCCGAATAAATTTAATAAAATGTGTCTATTTTAGATGTTAAATTTGGAAGTAGTTTTGAACCCGTTGCCTTTTTAGTGAGGTGGTAACGAAAAGGCTAAAAGGTCTTATGTTCTAGACACTAATTAGCACGACCAATTAAAGTCCTGGTAGTCTCGGACTAATAGGTGAAGCATGAAAGCATATACGTTAGAAGCAATAGGATGTATTGTGATATATTGTCTTAAATGCTTATATTATACAATGCTATTGGCTATTTTTACGATGTCTTTTTTGGTATACAAAGATAAAGCTAAAGGTCCATCCAATCATTATGCTGCACAATGTGTAGCAGTTATCATAAATTATCTAATTCGATTTTTTTTGTTTGGACAGATACCAATTTTATACAGTACAATGTAACGATAATATTATTAATTATTAAATTATAAATTATATAATAATAAAAATTAAATATCCGAACAACAGGTTTGATTCCAATATTGAAACAATTTATTTACTGATTTATCGGTTAACTGTGCAAGTTTAGAATCTAAACCTAATATGAATTACATGTTACGTGTGTGTGTGTGTATGTATTTGTGCGTGTAATGAGTGTGTTTGTGTGTATTAAATGTCAACAAATCGGTGCACCGGGTTTCGAAAGCCAGAGCGTCATAAAACGGTTACTTTTAACTTACATCGACAAAAAGCAAGCTTTTTGATTTGATGATGATGATTTTGCCTACACATTTGGACAACATTCAACATTTTGAGTCGAAGATAAAATATTGTCTGGTCCCAATGGTCTGGTCAAATATTTTCAGGCGTCCGCGGCTCCGCCCGAAAGTTAAAGTTTTCCTGTACTTATTTCCCACAGATACCTAAACCCAGAGTAAAGTCCGCTACGCGTTAATTTAGTGTGTCAGCCACCTCCACAATAAACCGAAAAAATCCACAAAAAGCACGTTGTAACCGAATTAGGGGTTGAATTATTGAAAATCCTTTCTTAATGCACATCCATGTGTCACTTAAGAAATATTTGTACAAAATTACATGGTTAATAGACCTAATCGTTTCAGCTGTGCGTTGATCTATCAGTCAGTTAGTTTCTGCTTATTATTATTTATATATAGATCAATAGCCAACATTGTAGACTAAGGAACACCACATATCAGCCGTGCTTCCCACAATGCAACAATAAAAATAACAAACCCACGTAGGCAAGAAAAAAACCTAATTATACATATTTTATACCTACTATAACGTGTGAAAATAGTTTTAATTAGCTAAGTAGATAATTAAAACTGTGTGCAAGGACTTGATGAGATGGCCGCGTTATTTCAAATGGTAAATATAGTAGGTAGGTAAATTCCGTATGTATGTAGCTGAGCTACATAAAAATACAATTTCTTTCTTCAATTTATTTACTGAAGAACCTTTGGGCAGCTATGCTAGACATATCACAATATTGGTGCAATTTTATACGAAGGAGATACTAAGCAAAACTTGTCTTACATTATGTAACAACGACACTCGCATGTACAGCTACGTTCTCTCACAATCAATCTTCAATCAAACCAGCCTGTGGCAGTCTACTGCTGCTGCTGCTGGACGTATGCCACTCCCAATTCACGCCACAATACATCATTTATGCAGAGGGCGTTTGAACACTAGTTGCCCAAAAATCTGTTTATTTTTCATTTCACTGAAAAATTTGGAACGGCTCATGTTTATTGTTATTACACCAACAAGCTAGAAATAGAACCGTTTCACGAAGTTATTATAAAATTGTTTCGTGGGACAAAAATGTTTTGATGAAATGTAATTAAATGTGATAAAAATATATATGGTATGCTTCAATCTACCCCTTCCGGGATAAAAAAGTGAGTGATAGGTAAGATAGTTATATTACAAGGTGATATTGCACTCAAGAAATGCTTCTTAGTTGTGCACGTTACAAAATTACGCTCAAACGGCTTTTGAGTATTGATAAAAGTTTTATAGTACATTGCGATATATTGGGTACTAGATGAGCCCCACAGTTTCGCCCGTAGAATATTTCGACCACCCGTCGCACCTATTTAATCCCGTCGCTTTTAAATTCTACAATGATGCATAAAAAATTGGCCTTTTTGTCGACATTTATAACTACTGCTCTGCTCCCCAATGTCGTAGCGTAATGATATATTGCCTATAGCCTTCGTCGATAAATGGGTTATCTAACACAAAAAGAATTTTTACAAAGAAACTCTTCAGTTTTATAATATTAAGTACAGATTACGCACGAGGCAGTATTTGAGTCCGATCCGAAGGCGAGGGCGTAATTGAGCCGAGTAAGTTTAACCAATATACGCACGTATATCTTACGTCGTTTCTCAACAGACTTGCGAGTAAACAGAATAAAAATTCAATCAAAATTGTATTATTTCCACGTACGGGAAGCGCTCATGGTCCCGCGAACTCAGTGTTCTGTAAACGATCACTGCGTTAAGCAACTTTCCCTATGGCTGATCACTAATGAGTGACCACTTTGTTGCATTTACATTTGTGAGTGTTTCCGTGCTTCGGAAGGCACGTTAAGCCGTTGGTCTCGGTTGCCAGTAACATGGCAGTCGCTAAGTGAAGTTGGAGGCCTTATTGGCGGCTTGAAAAATTACAACTCCAGGTAGCCACAACCTGCGTCTGTCTATTTCAACACGGCTATGGGCTCACCACATATGACATGGGACAGGAATACATATGGTGAAAAGTGGGCATATAATATGCCTCTGCCACCTCTTCGGGGATACGGCGTGATAGATAAACAACACAAATAATTTCTACTTACGTAATTTGTCCTACGTCAAAACACAAACATGCCCTTGTTTTCACGAGAGAACGAAAACACTCGTGTAATCTATAAAAGATTAGCCTATTTAATTATTGGAAGTTAACATATTTAGATATCCAAAATATCAAGAATAAATACAAAGAAAACAAAATTAGATTTTTTTTAATAATTATTTTATGGCCTGGTTACAAAAACCTTTTAGCCAAATGTTATTTTTATATAATATTTTTTCAATCTTATCTTCTAATTAGTCCTGTCCAGTCTTTGTCGATGTCGTGTCCTCAGTCCTAGGTCCGTCCTTGCCCTCAGTATAATGGTGATTCTTATACTGAGGTTTTCAGTGGACTTTTCGCAGCAAGAGAGAAAATAGCATTTCACTGCATATATATCATTGTCTTTCACTATAGCACGTTAACACAACTTTTATGTCCAAGAAACCACCACTCCCGCACATAAAACAAGATAAATGCACTGGTTTTAAAAAATAATATGCAGCAAGCGTCCGCACTTGTCACTTTTCCCGTCAAAAGTCCAAACAAAAATTAGAGAAAATGTCGTGCATATTTTCTGCTATGCGTACGCTAAAGCTAATACTACATACAGCCAAGATTTTAAAAAACATTTTTTTTTATTATTAAATAAAAGAAATTACTGTTTATTTGTAGACAAACCTGAATAATGGTATTAAAATAAAACGTTTATTTGTTTAATTTTAAGTAATAGACTTAATTTATTAACAAAATATTTGCATACTATTTCTATGATAACCCTTTGCTGATTAAAAAAAGCAAATAGTGCGATTAAGAAATATAACACACAATATACACTATTCTAAACGCAAGCGTGCTTTATGAGGTGCTTTATGTATCTAAAACTGGTGAAATTAGACCCACTTTACGAGCAAGTGTGTTGAAAAACATATATCGTACGACGTTATACCCACCAAAACGCACTCATATCGTAATAATTATCGATCGCTTAAACTCCATGCAGCGACGGCTTCTGTATTTTTGTTTATGGCTTACTTGGAGCTACTTCTTCTGTAGTTTTTCTACGTCTTATGTAGTTACGCTAGGTACCTATATATACCATTAGTATTTATGAACCTAGCAAATTTCAGCCTCAAAGTAATATTCCAATTTAAATTCTTACCTATAGCAATATGTTATTCAAATCCACCATACAACTGATAATCAAATTACGCGCGTAACAAGTGGCGCCCTTGATGAGGCGCGTTAATGCGCAAGCGCAATGGGGCATAACATATTTATAACGATACCGCACTGTATTGAAAACTGTTTCATATGGTACATATATTCATTTAATTAAAAGTTTTTAATAAATAATATTTTAAAGCGGAAAGTTACTAGTAATAATATAAGGATGTACGTTTGTTCTTCTTGCACGCAAAAACTACTAAATGTAATTTGATGAAACTTAACAATAATATATTTGTTTTTTTATTTGTACGGATCTAAGGATGTTTGACATGGATCACCATTATAATAATGGGTTAATATAATATTAATGTAGTGTGGATCTTCAAAGATAAAGAAGGTATTAACCGTTTGTTTCTTTATTTCTGTCATCTTATTTTACAATTTTACGGAATCTTTATATCAATAAAACTAGGCTTCGCCCGTGACATACTTTAACCTCCCGGCGTCGCACCTATACACGTTGAATTTATGGTCGTTTTGCAGCGAAAGATGTTTAATTTGAAATCATTCATGGATTTGATTAATATTATTTATTAGAAAAAACAAAGTGTATTTTTTAAAAAACTTCAAATTTAGTTTATAGTACTTCAATTTTTATTATTTGAACTTGAATCAGTAAAGAATAATCTTAATAATATTATAAATATGAAAGTGTGTATGGATGTTTGTTACTCTATCACGTAAAAACTACTAAATGGATTTTAATGAAACTTTACAATAATATAGCTTATACATCCGAATAACACATAGACTACTTTTTATCCCGGGAACAAGTTCCTGTGGGAATCGGGAACGGGAAAACTTTTCTTTGCGGGCGAAGCCGCGGGCGTCATCTAGTACTCAAATAATAATAATTTTAATATCGCTCGAATTTCAAATAAATAATATTAATCAATTCTATTGTTAATACCGAATTCAAAAGCTTTCACTCCAAAACGACTGAATTTAATTTGTATTATCCCATCGTTTATAAATTCTGCAATAATGTATAAGAATTTACCCGATTTGTCGACATTTATGATTACTACACCGCTTACCAGAGTAGAAGCGTAGTATACCGTATATGTAGTATAGCGTAGTAGTTTTGTAGGCCTATAGCGTTCCTCGGTAAATGGACTATCCAACACAAAAATAATTTTTCAAGTTCAACTAAACAAACAAACTCTTCTTCACTTCTTCAGCTTTATATATTACAAGATGACGCCCAGGGCTTCGTACTCGTGCTGAAGTATTCCCGTTGCCGTTTCCACAGGAACTTTTTCCCGGGATAAAAAGTAGCCTATGTGTTATTTTGATGTGTAAGCTACATTATTGTAAAGTTTCTACAAAATCCATACAATAGATTTTGCGTAAAAGAGTAAAAAACATCCATACTTACAAACTTTCGCGTTTTTATAAACGTTATTAGTAGGATTAGTATGGATATGGATGAAGCGCTTTGGTCACACATTGTGGCATTTACATTTGCAAGCGTTTCCGTACTTCGGAAAGTACGTTAAACCGTTAAACCCGGTTGCCAATAACTGGCTAGAAAAAAGTTTTTAACAGGAGATAACCACAATCTACGTCTGTCTATTTCAACACGTCAATGGTCTCACTACCTATTAAATGGTACAGGAATACACCCAGTAAAAAGTGTGCGCAAAATATGCCTCTGCCACCCCTTCGGAGATGAGGCGTGATTGATGAACAAACAAATAAAATAAAATTAGTGAGAATGTTGGTAATAGAATGTGAGTAATAGTTTCGTTCCTCATCAAACATGCATTATTAAGACCTCTGTGCTACTTGGGTTGGTTAACGTGTAATATTAACAGTAATTCATTAATTTCGCTCGCAATACCTCAATGTGGATGTCCTATATTAATTTTCTTCCCAACGGGCAATGTCTAGTCATAGGCATAGCCATTATATAATTCTTTAAACCTCAAACCATAAAGTATGGTCGTCGTCCGGCTCATGAATGCTGAAACGGCACCTGTCCACCAATCAGGTTCCTAAAACATCCAGGATTTTAAGAGGGAATTACAGGATACAGCCCTTTTACCCATGGGACGTATGTGTTGTATTGTGACATATGGGAAAGACCTTCAGAATCGTTCGGTTTTGGGCACGATTCTATCCAACGTGAGGATGACATGCCTGCTCCGCCGTGTTCTTTTCTTAAATTTTCAGTTTTCCACGCTTTTGATACCTATTAGATAGCAATTTGTTCCAGGCAGAGCTCTAAATAATATTCTAATTAATTGGAATAGATAATATAAAGCTTTCAATTTGCAACGCTACGATTTTTAATAAATTACCAAATATGCGACTACAAATTGTGGTTAAGAATTTATGAATCGAGATAGGATTAAATTACATATATATACGTAAGAGCTGTAGAATCTCTGAACTCATTACAACTTGCTACTCCCACCGATTTCACTCCTTTCAATCAAATCAAACACTGACTCTAATAATACATCCAACCATTAGGTACCCTACACCAGTACAGTACCAGCCCACACTCTGAAGTTACACTAAATGGGTTCACTTTGAGCTAAGGCCTCACTCAGAACATATCTACTATGTACTATTAGTATGCAGTTCAACATTGATTCGAAATAGCAGAATTTTTATTGAATGCACGACACAGTGCCTTCCAACCTACAGGTTTAAGATAATAAGCTATAACAACATTTAGATATTGGCGGTGGAGTTGTGAAAGATGCTTTTTCATGCTAATTAAAGAATTCACTTCTCTCTCACACACACACAAACACACACCGCGCGGTTATTATTGTGTAATTTATAAAGGTTCATAACGTATAACTTACAAGTTTTAATGTCGCTTCAGCCGTTGTGTACAGCGCTTTACGTTATACAATGTTCCCAGTACAGACACTATTAAAGTTTAATGAAACACGCGCATGTAGTAATCAATCGGCAACGAATACCACCGCTGCTGGTTTAACTACCTGAGAGTACCTGACTTATTCGAATACACAACACACCCCTCTAACGTAGCTAGTAGGTTCTTTGTAGACCTGTCTAGGCCAGCATGTATAAGCTCTAGTTCTAGTACATCAAAATTTATTTTCATATTTCATTCACGCCCCGACTAGGTTTAATGGTAATACTGACCGCCTCCCCCTCCCCCTTTCTGTAGGATCTTTCAAGCGCTACCTGCTGGGCCACCTCCTACCCTGCTCCCAGAGTGGTGCTCGGGGTATTAAAGTCTTCAACTCCATGCGTTTGCGCCTTAAAGGTCCACATTAGTCCCGTGTGTGTAAATGCATTCCCCACGTCTAAAATAGTCCTACAATAAGCGCAAAGTAAATAGTACGGCCGATATATTGTCCGTCTCTATCAGAAACGAACAAACGAATTTATATTTGGTTCTCTGATTCACTCTTAGTCTTTAACAAACGAAAAATTTAAATTGGAGTTCTCACAAATCAAATAAACACATAGACTATTATTTAATTTAAACTCGTTAACTAAATAGACTTGGTAGGTATCGTAAAACGTATGAAGAGATTTATTATAATAATTAAGTACTTACGTAACAAACAGCCGGTTCGCAAAGTTTTAGCAAGAAAAACGTACAACAGAGCAAAAAATATAATTAAAAAAAATAGTGGCTCGTTTACTTTTGTAGATTTCTTATAAGTAGTATTTGCTAAACGAACATATATTATATCTTTATTTAGATAGCCATAATTGCCATTTAGATTGCGTATAAGTTCATTATATATAGCACTTTTTTGGCGGAATAGATAGGTATTAATCAAGTGTAATAAAGGCTCTTGTTATTAAGTTCAAAAACAATAAATGTTTTCTTTTTACTTAATATTCTATGAAATATGACGAAACATGTTCTTGCGTATTTTTTTCTTCTATTTATAATATTAACTTTTCAGCTGAGTTTCATAGTATAGAACCAAATGAGAATCATATTTTCCTAATATCTTCCATGAAAAACTAAATTTAATTTAGTGACAATTATTCTTACCATCAAACTAACAAAAAATCTGCCACTTTGATCATTTAATTACTGCCACAACAGTTAAAATAATTCTGAAAAGTATCCTAAATATCGATATTCATGACAAGAAGCAGTTTCAGAGCAATTAAATAACATATACATAGCGAACAACCATTACACTCAAGATATAGGAAAATTCTTATAATGCAACCAGTTAATTCAGTCACTTTGACAAGTGCTTCGATAGATTATTATAATTCAAGTGAAACTTCTTTAAATATTGACGTTGAGAGATATTTTATAGCTGTTACGCACCATGTTGTTTTGAAGTAAAACTTCTTTATCTTAGGTGAAACTTCTTTATCGACGTATGTGAGAAATTTTAAAGCTGTAAAAAATGTCTTAAAGAAGTTTCACTTCTTACCTGTGTACTGTGGTACTCACACATTTTTTTTTTCTATAGGCCAGTACGTCACATACATGACTAGAGTGACGGATGTAGCGATGGTGATAGCGTCAAATTGGTATTATGATGCAATACCAATTCATTCGAAAATCCCGTATGACCTAATTAAAAGCTTTTTGAATCAGTTTTCATATAACACGGAGACGACTATTAAAGTTTGTTAGTAAAATTTTTCATTTAGGTGTACTAAAATATTACATTTTAATAGTCAATTTCTGTCTACGCTTTCTCGCCGTATGTTTGAGGATTTCTAAAATAGAACGAGCACTCCCAGGCCCACAACACTCTTTATTTCAATATACACGTCAATTCTTTACTCAAAAAAAAACTAACACCCATCCCCATTTATAATATTACATACAGAATTTAAACAGAATTATATACAGAATTTAAAATATCTAAGAATAAAATATAAACATAATTTAAACAATTCAGTACGAGTATGTACCTATATATGTATTACCAATTAAATTATGTACTGCAATTCAATATACCTACGTATAATGTACGAACATGCGGAAGTACTGTATAATAATATTAAACGATACCCACATGCGTCTCACGCGCGATATACTGCTTTGCTCCTGGTATCCATTATATCACGACAGGTGCGTTGTTATCAACTTATAGGTACTCGTACAATTGATATAAATTCTGTGATACCTAAGAGATACAGAAATTTAATGAAGCGATTCGACTTTTATCCTTTTTCTTCCAAGGTTCAATATTCTGAGGAATTATTTGAAATAATTCCCACTGGCACTTTACATCATCGTACCGCACGCCACCGACAGGGCGTTTAACCTATACATAGCGTATGGCACTTGTTTAGCCTTAGTTGTATAAAAATATAGAAGCGAGAAGTTGCACTGAAGTTCTAATGTCATATGCGTTTATATATCGACACCTTAATCACGAATATTCCATTTAAGCCATTTCTTGCATAACTACTTTTCCATTGTCACGGTTATAAAGGTTGGCGTTCATCTGAGAGCCAGAGACGCCAGTTTCTTGGTCGTCTAAATGACACAAAGTTTCCATTTTCACTGCAGCGTCTTCATTATTATTACCTTGCTGCTTGCCTGCTTGCTTGTATCTCTGAGTTCCTTAGAATAGAAGATTGAGCTTTTTATTTCGAACTTGAGTACTTTACTGATTTAGGTACCTGAGTATTGGTAAAGATATAGAATTATATTATATTATCTATGGTAAAGACAAGATTAATAAAAGAAAGTAAGATTCATATTTTTACAAATATGAAAAAACCTTAATTATTTATTTTAATTTACTTACTTATTTATTAATTAATTAATAACTCAAGTAACACAATGCAATTCGCTCAGATTCTAGTCTGCTAGTCACAAAAGATCAATAAGTATGTGCAGTGTGAAGTGTGCAATGGAAACACGCTCCACAGTAAATGGTTGTGTTCGAAGGATAACGAGTTATTCCGCGTTCGCTGCCAGTGCCTGCCTTGTACCCTGTAATCATTATTTAAAACTGAATGAGCCGAGATCTCTTAAAACGATTTTTTTTCAACAAGGTTGTGCTCGAATTTACAAGCCACCCTGTTTATTTGAAGCTATTTTAACCGACTTCCAAGCCTGTGATTTTTGCGACGATGGGGTATTCATTTTTCGACTGAATAGATTGCCGCTGGTAAATTTCACAATCATTGTTGTACTGTACTCCGACTCTTTGCACCTTTCTCTATCTTCAGCATTCTATATTAGTTGACCATTAGCAAACATGCGAGTATGTTAAGACCAACTATGTCCCCAACCACCTATTACTAAGTTTAGGTGTGAATACCAGTACGATGCAGTTATTGAAGGGTCATTGCAGGCCAGTCTTTATAGGTTAATCGATATTAAAATTTTGAAATTAGTTACTTAGTAAACTAAGTTTTCATCAAAGACATGACATTATAATCGTAAATAAGATTTATTCCACGAATTCGACGCCGTTATGAGCAGCTGTTTACGGCAGAGGTGTAAGGGAATGTTCGATGCACATTTCATTGACTGTGGAATGTTACATTGAGCTTATGTCGAAATACGTGTTTGTAATTGTAGGTAGAAAGACACAACTTGTCATTGTGAACTGTTGTGAATTCATTAATCGAGTACGGATATCAAAAACATCAGAAATGAAAACAATTTACTCGAACAGCAAAAATTGCGTCTTGTTAGATAGTTATATATAAAACCGATACAAGAACATTAGTCAACTTCTTATTTCTAGATTTCACACTTCATAGTACTCGTACTTTGCACACAAATCAACATAAGCATACTTACTAATTAATAATTAACATGCTTAGACAATAGCGCATGTTGTAAAACAAAACATTATATTATGTATTGAAGAGAATTGCCATTTAATTTTAGGGCGCCACTGCGCTTATTTAACGCTTTTTTTTAATTTTTTTTCTTCTCCTTCAATAGCAAACATTATTATACGTGTTATATATAATAAAAAAACCATGACTGTTTCATCTGTCAACGATCAGATCATACCGTTGAACGGTTTCCATACAATTATTTCGGAATATTTTGCAATTACGACGTAGGAAAGCACTTTCGCGGCACATTAACTAGTTTAACATAATATCAGTTATGTAACGGTCAAATTTATAATTGAGTTGGCAATGAAACTGTACTACTTAACCATTTTGATTCCGATCTAGTTTCTTATTCTTGAATATTCGTCGGAAACTTCACGATTGGTTGTGAATAAAGGGGATGATATGCATTGTAAGTATTATTAACTTTCACCAGTCTCATTCTAAGTATGAACGCTTAGATCTTGAAATCTACATAACGAATTTAGAAGTTACGAAAGTGAGTTAAGTTTAAGTTCAAAGTAGAGGGTAGAAGGATTCAGGGTAGGCCGAGACTTACATATGAAGACCGCGTGAGCAGATTGCTCAAAAACGGAAAGGTCAAAAGTACTCGGATACAAACAATCAAAAAATCTTGAAGAAGCGAAAGAAGTATATATGGATCGCTAAGCCTGGCGATCTGCCCTCTCTGACTACCCCTTTCAGGTATACAGCGTGAAGATAGTTTAGTTTAGGTTTTTTTTAGGATTCAGAAGTACTTTTCGCTGCCATTCGATATTTTCCTGATAGTACCGCGGACTTATGCCTGATATATTTACAGAAACTCTAAGAATTAATAAAAAATAAAAATAAAATTAATTAGAAAAGGATTACACGAATAAAATCGCATCTCGATACCTACCAATACCTTCACGAATCGGACAGGGTTTTTTTAACATATTGTATACTGTATGACATAACCGTCGCGTATAGGACAGTTTGCTTGCTATTCAAGAACAATTTTTTATGTGTGGATATAGATTGGTCTCTAATTAAATAGACCAACAGATTTCTTATGAATATCTAATCAGAGCTGCGTAACTTGTTTCAAGGATTAAACTATTTTAGAAAGGGCAACCTGATTACCTGTGTGTATGTATCTAATAGGTACTAATAAGTTCTAGCCTAAAACAAGTACAAAACTCTTTGCTCACACTGCACGCTAGATGTCCACTTTACAATATCTCCAATTTTATGTCCGTGAAAACAAAGAAATAGGAATTTTAGAGTTTACTTGAACATCCTAGATCTAAAATAAATAATAATACTAGTTATAGAAATTGACAAAGTGCTCGTCAAAGCAACAAGATAGCTTCACTAGAAGTAACCAATGAGCTTAATGTACTACGTACGCTAGTAATATTAGTTCAATGGAAGGAACAAGTTTACCTGAGGTTACAGAAAGTGTCGCACATGAATGTAGGCGAGCTGCTTCTCACCAATTACTGTGCAGACGGCCTTGCCACCATTTATCACCTGCTAGTATCTCGTTCACTGAGCACAGTCTTGCCTATTAGATGAATTATGAACCATCTCGCTTATTCGTTATGTCTGACACTGAAGGGATAGTGCGCAAATGAGTTTTCAATATACAGACCTCATGTATATTGTAGATAGGTAAATAGACTTATGCAGGGCGTAAAATGGCCAATTATAACGAGGGAGTAGATAAAACCCGAGACATAACGGTTTTAGCGCCTCGCAAGATGTTCACTGCAATCGCAAAAAAAAAAGAAAATGACGATGTTATTAATTTAATAAGTACAGCATAATACAACAACATAATGGTAACGCGAAGATCTCCACCAAAATCTCCAGGTGTAAGAGTACCAACAAAATTTCCTTCAACGACATCGATACTGAAGAGCTAAACGATTGCTACTCATAGTAGCCAAAAAAAAGTAAACCCCTTTCTCTAGCTAAATAACTAACTAACTATCTTCACTCTATATCCCTGACGGGGTAGTCAGAGGGGACATCGCATGCATGAATCGTCAGGCTTTGCGATCCATGCATAAATCTTTCGCTTCCTGCAGATTCCTTAATCGCTTCATACATGCACGTCTCGGTATCCGAGTACTTTAGACTTTTCCGTTTTTCTTTTTTTAACCCCTTTCTCCAAACCCAGGTAAAGTTTTAAAGCGACTGGGAATATACTAGGATGAAGATGAAGATCCAAAGCACGCATGCAACCACCTGCACAGCGTAAAGATGGTCGGTGTTAGTACCATTCAAACTCATCATTCAACTTTGATTCTTGATGAAACAGTCAGTAGAGACCACCGATCACTATTTTAGGTATATTCTTCTACAGGATAGTAGTACAAAGTTGCCTTCCTGCTATGCAATTCACAAATCTCGGATCCGAACCCGCTACGGCGCAAATGTCATTGATATTCGAGTTCTATGAACATCGATGACATTTGCGCCGTAGCGGATTTGGATCCGAGATTTGTGAATTGTATAGCTGGTTTCCAGATTTGTAGGAGGGAAGAGCCGTTACTTTTACCAACTCCCGCAAATTATAGTCTTATGATTAAATTGCGGATTCCAAGACACTATAACTTTTCCTTTGACTTCACCAAGTTAGAGCACGGTCTAAATTTTCTTGACTTGCTCATTGCTGTAGATCCTGGTTTACAGAAGTCACAGTAATACTTGTACTCATAGCTGTTATTGAGATTGTTACCAATAAAATTATTTAAATTTAAGGCAAACTAAGTTTAGTTCACATAAATCCAAAGGAACAATGTAAGTGTGATTTTAATGTTGTAAGCCATACCTACATATTTGAAAAGAGCATCCATTGACTTTCTTGCTAGATTCTTCTTCTTAAAGTGTAGGCTACCCTTAGAACTGGCAACTAGAATAGCTCTAATTTTGATATGATTTTAAACACAACATTGATTTTGTTTTTTTTTTGTTTTGTATAAATTCATTACTATATAATTGGTCAAACATCATGTAACTCAAACTAATGTAATTACTGGCGGTTAGAAAAGAGTGGCCATGAGTTTTATTGCCAGGTTCTTCCTCAGGCTCTACCTATTGCTGTGCGAATCTGGCAGTAAATGTAAATGTAGAAGCAATAATCTTGACGTTCATAAGTATTACTTTGTGACCTACATGAATAAAGATTTTTCATTTCATTTCATTTGTATGCTTGTCTGCCAACTAAGTGAAATAAAAAAAAACCAACACGACAATGGACTTATCAACAAACACACGGTGAAATGTGGCTTTATAGCATATGCCTCTGTCTACCCCTTGGGGCATAAAGACGTGACTGTAAATTTACGCAGTATATATTTAGACACAAACATTAATCGTACTATTACACATAATTATAACAAACTAAAAGTGGTGAAATGACCTCGAGACCGAGGTCGTGCCATGCGTGCTAAATTCACAGATTTAAAAATACAAGTTGTTTGCACACTATCTTCACTGAATTAAGAAAAGAGTTTATTACACTACACGACTTTAAGGGACCCTTACGGTACATCGTATCGTAGGTAATCCGAAACTCAAATAAGACTTTATGATTGCGCAGCACCTATTCATCACGTCGCTAGTATCCTATCTCTTAGTGCTTTTAAAGTTGATATAGTTAATTTACTTATTTATTAATAGTTAATTATAATTCATAAGAATCGCTAGTAATAAGCTAACATTTAAAAAATGGCATTAACTGCAGAAGTCTTTTCACAATTCACCGGTAGCGTTAATGACATTTAATTAAACAACGTCCTTTTGCACGTTCTCTAAATTTCCACACATCAATAAGCAAGTGCTCGTGGGGCCCAAGTGCTCGTTCGCAATACAGTGATATCGCAAAGCGACTGGTCGACTCTTCTCGTGACCATAGGGCTGGCCTCTTTCTCGCTCAGAGAATAAGCATTGCCATACAACGTGGCAATTTGACCAGTCTTATGGGAACCTTACCGGTTGATTTAGATGGGGAGGAATTCTTGGACACCTAGACGGGGCATCATTGTCAGTCTTGTAATAATCCCCACCACCTCTATATTTTTTTGTACTGGGTTCTGTAAATATGTTAAATTTTAATAAGTTAAATATCTAATTATTATGAATAAATTGTAATAAATACGAGAATATAATATCGTAAAATGAATAATAGAATGATCAATAAGCCTAAAACTCGGGTTATCACGTTTTATCGAACACTTAATGTCGTAAAGTTTAATATTTTCATAATAACGTAGTAAATCAATACTTAATCATCACCATGCACTGTGGTTACGAAGCGGCGTATATATGGCCTCAAACGGGCACAGTAGAAAATGCAGTGCGTACGCGCTGCACACCAGACCGGTTGGCGCGACCGGTGTAGCCTGAGAATTTTCCATGCTTTTCTCGTGTCGGCTTCGTCAAGGGAACACGATAAATGATTGCATCTTTGCTATGAATTCGTACCTCGACATTTAAGGAAGGCAGTCTTAAATAGTTATGAGTTGGCCTTTCTTAACTTTGCGCTTTTCGGCTCGACTGTGATTTAGTGTTTATAAAAGTTGATTTATTGATGAAAAAGTTGAATATTTCTGTGCTACCCCGAGAACAAGAAAAGCAGAAGTTGTATTTGAGTGCTGTGATAGTAATTACCTGTCGCGCTGAGTGAAAAATCACACATCATGCAATAACAAAATTCCTATTATTTCAGAAGACGCCATAAACCCAGTTATGATTTAACGCCAGTTGGCACAATTTGCATGACAGTAATTTTAGATTTACAGTCAACCGAATAGCAGATGGTCGATGGTCGCTTGGCAAGCCGGCATCTAGTCGCGCCAGGCGCCCCAATATTTTGGCAAGCTAGCCCCGATACCATAGTACACTGTAAACTGTGCTGATGTGATTTGCGACTTCCACCAATGGAATGCAACTTGGTGATGGAATGCATTATTTATTTTTGATATAATCATATCATACAGTGACTAGGGGTGGCAGTAAATACGAAACTAACGAGGACACTTCTATTTAACGTGTAGAAGTCCGCGTGGATGTTAAGCTCAACTCGAACCAACTAAAACTAGGTACACGGTATGTCTAGTGACGGGCGCCTCGAGTTACTAAAGGCACCGCCTCGAAAAGATATCACAGTGCTCCCTACAGACTTGGCTACCACCGCGTCCTCATCTGAGGGTTCGGATGCTATCTCGCTTCTTTGGTGTGTTGATTCGGGTGTTATCTCTCTTCATTGGGCGTGAACCGACCGAGAAATTCTTACTTCACGCTGCCGTCTTGGGCTGAACACATTCAGAGAGTCATGTTTCATAAAAGACGACGAAAATGAGGGCCTATTTAATTTATAATTAGTGATTTACAAAACCATTAGAGATGTAAGGAAGCTATCTGAGTACACATTAACACCTGTTTTCCATGGCGACTGGTCCGAATTGAACTCAAGGTTAGGTATGCTGGTATTTCATATACAATGTGTTAAGAAAACCCTGTCCGACCCGAAAGGGGCAAATAGGTAATTCAATAACATAACCAAAAAAAATTAAACACCATATTATTTATAAGTATATATGACTGCCTCTGTGGCGCGGTGGGAGCGTATCCGTTTGCTACGCAAGAGGTCCCGGGTTCGATTCCCGGGTCGGAACAAATATTTGTGTGATACACCAGTACAAGTGTGGAATCAGATGGCGTTGTGTGAGTTGTCCCAACAATATTTATATATTTATTTATTTTATAGAGCTGAAAATGAGTATGTTTTTAGGGAACATTATAGTAAAAAAAATTCATTGGTGGCCACTGATCCCGTTTCAGAAAAAAATTTGGTAAAAGGACTCAAAATTGTATATTTTGCCCTTTTCAGCAAAATGGTAAAATTTATATTAAAAAAAGATGGGTAGTAGTACTTAGTTAAATAGTAATCTACAGATTTTCATTATTAGTCGTTTCATTCGGCATAACTTTCTCCTACAAGCTGTTTCTGATATCAGTGACATTGACTTTTTAGCAGGTATGGGATCTTCTCAGATCGTTTCTCAGGTAGTGATGGAGACTTTACAGTATTTTTTAATTATTTATAATGTTTTTAGCACTGCGAATTCGTGTACCTTTGCATTAGCGCAATTTTTCGATGTTTGAGTTCTATGAGTATCGATGACATTTGCGCGGTGGAGGATTTGGGTCCGAGATTTGTGAATTGCGCCTCTGGTCTAATTTAACTGGATCAAAATTGGCTCCATACCTCACCTCAATGTGTTCTGACTTTGAGCTCCATCTTAAACTTATCAAATAAATGTGAATAGTTGGTTAAACCGAAGCCTTTTCGTTTTATAAAGGTGGATAGACTTGACTGAGCTGAACCGGCAAAAACATTAAAAGCACCTAGGTAGATTATATTTATTATGGATAGTGCTTTATTCTGTATTCATTTCTTTTTGCGATAATTGGTATTATGATACAATATAAAGGTGTGTCCATAATAGGACAAATATATCTCAGAGAACATTTTTACACAGTGCTCGTGACAAAACGGCGATGAGAGCTCTTCTTTAACAAGTTTATTGTAAGTCTGTTTACACTGGTGATTGATGGCACTTGGTGGAACTTGCTACACATCTTGAACTAAAACACTTGTACTATTCCACTTATTTATTACTTAAACCTGACCGGTTTCGCCTTACGGCATTTTCAAAGGTTAGCACATATAATATGTATTTCGGATGTCATTGAGTACAATATGAGTAATACAGTACAATATCAAATATATCAATAGTAATATAGTACAAGTGCAGCACCTCTGATATTATAAACGTCCATATGCTACAGTGACTACTTTCGAACAGGAGGGTCGTAAGCTTGTCTGCCATCTTGTTGGAATAAAAAAATACAATTCATCTTCGTCTTAAAAATTGTCGTTTAAACTGTTTAAAAAATTCAATTATGAAATATAGTGAAATAAATGAAATTGCATTAGCTATATGCATTTCAATTTGTTTTTAACTTTCACTTCATTTATGATGTTGAAGTGAGCTATGAGTTTGAACCGATTCTGGAATAATTTTTTTTTTTAATAAATAAAGTACCCTGACTGCTAAAGGCTACTTTCATCAAATTCAAAAGCAGTTCAGTAGAAGTCAAAGTCCAGCTTGAACTATATTTTACTAGACGCGCTATACATTGGCCAGGTCAAAATATTTTGGATTTATAATTTACTTTCGTTATAACTCCATTTTTCAAATATGTACTTGCTGGTTTTCAGTTATGCACATACTCATATCGAGTTGTTTTCACTGATGATAATACATATGATACGATGAGTGAA
The DNA here is from genome assembly GCA_948477245.1 of Thumatha senex. Classification (NCBI taxonomy): domain Eukaryota; kingdom Metazoa; phylum Arthropoda; class Insecta; order Lepidoptera; family Erebidae; genus Thumatha; species Thumatha senex. The sequence continues at coordinate 1,265,114 of OX419725.1, forward strand.
GTTAAAAAAAAAACTTAACTATCTTCACGCTGTATCCCTGACGGGTTAGTCAGAGAGGACAGATCGCCAGGATTCGCGATCCATGCATACTTCTTTTGCTTCTTCGAGATTCATCAATCGCTTCATACACGCACGTCTGGGTATCCGAGTACTTTTGACCTTTCCGTTTTTGAGCAATCTGCTCACGTGGTCTTCATATGTAAGTCACGGCCTACCCTGACCTCTTCTACCCTCTGCTTTCGCACAATATATATTCTTCGTCAATCGTTCCTCACTCATTCGTTGGACGGGTCCAAACCAACGGAGCACGCCCTTTTCCAGCTTAACGCTGACACTTTCATTCAAACCTGCCATATTCGTTACGTATTCGGTCGGCCAAGGTAACGCCGCACAATTTTCGAAGTGATCGCATCTTCACAGTGATGATGAGTAAAGTTAAGTTATCTATATACGTTAAAATTTTGAATGGGTGACCAGTTCAGAAGTAGGTGCATCACATTTCAGATGATACGTTTCTTTCAGTTACAGTCTCTAATGAGTAAAAGACAGCGTAGTTAAGCGCCCTATGGATTGGTACCTAAGCTTTAAAATAAGGCTGTGGTGATCCACGCAATCAAATGTCTTGGAAAGGTCGCAGAACACTCCTAGAGCATCCTGTGCATCTTCCCAAGCCTCTTGTAAGGTTCTTAAGAATACGGAACTGGCATCCACAGTTGATCGCCCCTTTTCCAAGACATGCTAACTTCTCCTGGGACTTCACCGAGATCGAACTCGGTATAACTTTTGTGGTCTTGGTCATTGCTGTAGATCCTCGTTAACAGGAGTCACAGTAATGGGAATAAGAGTGGGATTGGTCCCTACAAAAAAAAAATTGATAGCCCCTTTGTGAAACCAAATTGCTTATCATGGAGGATGCTATGTTTATTGAAACTAACATTTGATTGAGTATTATTAAAATTTTGCACAAATCTGGCAATACAGATATTCGCCTATAGTTAGATGTGTTGTTTAGGCAGCCGGCTTAACAATTGGTACTACTTTGCTATGTTTCATCATATCAAGGAGACACCATCTGCGATACTCGTATTAAAGATCACTACCAATACCGGGGCAATACTATCTATAACTGCTGAAATTACTTTAACATATATATTTTGTTCTAGTTGAGGCCCGCGTAGAGAAGTTATCCCGTTCCCGTTTCCCACAGGAACTTGTTCCCTGGATAAAAAGTTGCCTATGTGTTATTCGTTAGATCTATAAGCTATATTATTGTAAAGTTTCATTAGAATCAGTAGTTTTTACGTGAAAGAGTAACAAACATCCTCACAAACTTTCGCATTTATAATACCTAGGTAACACTGAAAATGTTTAGAACTGGCCAGAAAGAAATATAATATAAACTTTTTTTGAATTTCAATTATAGAAGTAATGTAATATATTGCATTTATTTGTCATTTGTTTTTGTGAATTGGCGGCAAATGTAAAACTCTTGTTAAACGTGAAAATGAACTTAACGCGAGAAAATTATCGCTCAATGATTTATTATGACTTTCGTTGTGGGCTTACTTAACAACAAAGCTATGATAGGCTGCGATTAGCATTTCATAAAAAAGCCCCATCTCGTGCCACTATTTACAATTGGTTTAACGAGAGGACGTAGCAATCTCAGTGATGACCCGCGTGAGGGACGTCCTTTAACAGCGACTACTGAAGATAACATCAGTGCTGTGCGATAGAGGATATCATACGATAGAGGAAGATAAGAGAGTGACCTATCAGCAGATACGGGCAAGCCTAGACATTGGTATGAGTCAAGTTCAAAAAATAATTACACGAACATTTAGGCGTCAGGAAGCTTTGTACCAGATGGATTCCCCTTACTTTAACCGACGACCAGAAACGCCTTCGCTTGGACTGGTGTCGCGAAATGTTAGATAAGTTCAACGGCGGTGACACAAATACTGTATTTGACATCGTCACAGGTGATGAAAGCTGGATATATTGCTACGACCCCAAAATTTAAAAGACAATCAGCTCAGTGGGTGTTTCCTTTTGAGGATCGGCCAACTAAGGTAAAAAAAGGAAGAAGTCAAGGAAAAAAGATGATAGCCTCGTTCTTTGGTCGGAAAGATCATTTCGCGACAGTTATGCTAGAAGATGGAAGGACAGTTACTGCAGACTGGTACGTCAATCGCTGTTTGCCTGTTGTCTTGGAAAAATTCGACAGCAGCGCCATCGAAGCAGGATCCTTCTTCACCACGACAATGCTTATAGCGCACTCTGCAAAACGGACTGTTGAATATTTGACTATGGCAGGTGTTGAGATAATGAGTCATCCGCCATACAGTCTCGACCTGGCGCCCTGTGACTTTCATTTATTCCCAAGAACTAAAGATAAACTTCGAGGTATTCGCTTTACGAGCCCTGAAGATGCGGTGAAAGCGTACGAGAATGTCATAGAAGAGACCCCTAAGGAAGAATGGGCCCACAGCTTTTCTCAGTGGTTCCATCAAATGCGACGATGTGTAGAGAGGAACGGAGATTACTTAGAAAAACAATAAAAGTATTAACAACTTGCTACATTAAGCCGTTTTTTATTTTCTTAACATTTTCAGTGTTACCCACGTATTATTAAGATATACCCGGACCCCAAAAAGACGAGGCTACGGTGGTGATTAAAGTCTGTCAGTAGCCCTGGGGCTATTTCCGAAGGCTCACGTGGGACTCCTGGCCATAGGCTGATGGAAGGGCACCGTGTGGTTTTAGGTGGTAGGATTTCGGCATAGCATCCATGAGGATTTCCACTCGTAAAAAAGCCAACGGTCCAGGGTTAATAAACTGAATCGCCAACGTAAAAATTACCCGATTTGCACCCAGCATCTTATATTATTCTCAAAGAAATCATCAATTCTCTTTGAGAGATGTCAGTGGGCAGAAAGTCTCAAATCTGAAAACGACCATCAATCATCTTCGAGAGGCTCTACTCACAAAATATCCAACAAACCACCCTAAAAGAAACTATATGAGACGTAGTGATGTAGAACGCGCAACGCAGATGTGAGTGATCGAGAAAGCATAACATGGACCAAAGAGCAACAAGAAAGTTAACATCATATTATTTGCACCCTAATGTTGACCTTTGGCACCAACAACTTTTGAACTTAATGTTAGTTACATACAAAGCTTCACACGAGCGTAGTCGCGGGTATAAGCTATTGTCACTCGTTAGACAACTACCTTCCTGTTCACGTTCTAGATAAGCAACAGGCTTCTTACAACGACCAGCTTCTTATAATCCCAGGTTATCTCTCATTAGCTTGATATTAGCTGGGTTTTCTTCTTCTTCTCCGTTTTACCACTTCCCAGGTTTTGAAACTGGCGTTCGCATTGTAATACCTGCTAGGAGAAGTTATGATTTAACCAATTAGGTTTTTGATGACGCTTGTGCGAGTGCTAATAGAGATGCTTCTTCGCATTTTCGTTTAGTCCACGCATCAACCACAAGACAAATCATACTTTGAAGAATCAGACGGTCGGTCAGAAAATTACCCCACACAACTCACATAAATAATGTCTTGGAAAGATCCCCTTTTTTGCAAAGTACATTTCCATGGTTGTGTGTAATTTGAAATCCGATGTCTGCTATTAGTGTATTAGTTATTACCGGGTCTAAACTCGATTAATTTTCATACCTATTGTTGCCTGACGTTTCGACCAGGTTGCACCAGCCGTGTTCACAGGCTGAGATGCCGATGTTTGCTTTTATTGGTTAAAATTACTTTATCAGCTAACGAAAGATTGGTCTTTTGAATGACCTTTGAACAACGTTGAAGCACGTTCAAATTTTTTTTTTATATAAACTGAAGATCGCGCAGTCCGTAAAATTTAAAAAATCGTAGTTGATTGGTTATTGTGAAACTACCTTAGGGCAAAGTCAACCTACTACTTAATAACAGACGCGGCGGCGATCACTCGGCGGCAGCGTCCCCGCGCAATATCTTGCCAATAATTATACCTCTAGTAACAATTGCCCGCGGGAACTTTCGACAGTGACTGCCCCGCTGTTTGTTGGCGCTTACAGAGTTGTACCTTATAGCCAAGATCATCACTTATTTATTTGCCGCTCAATCTTTCAGGCGCATCTTTCAGGCCTGAATTTTGACGGAATATTTTGCCGCAGTACCTATATGTTTCGTGATAGTTTATTATTCGTTTTGTGTTTCTTCGTATTTTAACCAACTTCAAAATAGGAATCAAAATAGGAGTCTGAATTTGGTTGCATTTATTAATTTTTTTGTTAGACAATACTTTGCACCGTGTAGTTTGATGGACAGTTAGTTTAAGTTTATTATTTAATGATAACATAACTATATTCATGGACGTACCTAGCAAAATAATTTTTATTAATTTTATATGTGCAACAAAGAGACTGAGCCAACAAAGGGATTGAACCCAAGCTCTTGGACAATGGGGTCCAATTCCACTTCTTAGAGAGGTTTTGATTCAAGTTTTTCTTGAAATCAGTGCTGGCCGAGCCTAACCTCTTTTTCATCTCAGCGTAAGTATTTCCACTATCGCTTCCAAACCGTCCCTGAATTTGAAACCTGAAGTTCACTTTGCTAGAAGCAGTTATCTTTTGGCTTTTTGCTTTCGGCATTGTTAGAACTGTCTGATCTCGCAACCCCATAAGGAACCAGCAGTATCCTTGCCTCGTCCCTTAGTCAGCAGGTGCACTGCTAGCTGGTAAGGTCGCTTGGGCCCCGAAGATCTTGGTGGGGCCCTTTTTAGCCCTGACGTTGCCCCTCTAATAAGCTACAATCAACTAAACTAGCTAAACTTAATTACTATAAATATTGAAGTTCATCAGCATTCGTTTGTGTAGTGGATGCCACTATACAGTATCACACGTGCAAAGTCAACGAACTCATACAAAAAATATGAGCCTTCGTTGACTCACGAAATATAATTACGTATTGTAAAATTCGGCAGCTTGCAACAAATAGCGTACAAACGGACAGGTCGGAGTTGCAGGAACCTGTTATATGAGTGTTTCTTTTCGAGACACCCTCTGGCGAAACAAGTAGGCAATTAAACGAATCGGGATGCAAGCTCGAGTAAGCTCTGTAGCTGAAAACAGTAAGCAGTAGTGAAACTGGTTGAAGTGACCTCACTTTCATAATACTAATATTTACCAATTAATTTATTATAATAAAATAAGTACGTACTTACATTATTACATTTACTATTAGGTTACAATTCTCTAAGGGCCTCTGTGTGTTGGAAAAGTATGAGGGGACCACAGACGTACAAGTGTAGGTAAGGTAGGGATATACTTTTCCATTTCTTCGTAAGAAAAAAAGGAAGATACCCGCGAAAAGGAGAAATATATTAATCATACTTTATTTTCTTTCATATACAATTTATTGTCTTCTTAAATATTACTAAACTACATAGTTGTTTGTAAAAAACAAATTAAATATGTACCAATTAACCAAGGTCGTTTGAATAATTTTAAAGAAAATGTATTAAAGAGATTACCATATCTACCTAACTTCACTTGTGTAGACCAGTCATATAAACACTTATTTAATTTGATTAATGATGAGTTTGGCAAAGTTTTTACCTCAAAAACTCTACAGATTGGTGGTCGTCCTGTTTTCAGTGACTGGGCAACACCAGGTATCTTTAAAAGTAGAAATAAATTATTTGAATTATATTCAGAAAAATCATATAATTTTAGGCAAACCTTTCAGGAATATGTTAAAAATTATTCAAAGATATTTAAACAAACGTGTCATCTTGCTAAGTCAAACTTCATTAAAAATAAAATTTCTAATTCTGTAAATAAAATAAAAATGACTTGGAACATCATTAACTCTGAATGCGGTAGATCTTTAGTGACTAAAAGGGATTTCCACTTAAAAGTAAATGGTTGCCATGTTACAGGGGACCTGGAAGTGGCTACGGAGTTTGAACATTTTTTCAAAAATGTACCTATATTGACAACAAAATCTCTCCAAGCATCTTCCAGTTCCGCTGAACTTTTATTAGAAGAATCTGTTCTTTGTTGCAGGGATGCATTTGTATTCACAGATATTTGTGCTCAGGACATTGTAAAAACATTTAAATGTATCGAAATTAAGAAAACCGCGGACATTTGGGGATTATCGGTCAAAACTGCATCATGTATAATTGAGGTAATTGCGCCCCATCTAGCAACTGTGTTTAATGACTGTGTTTCTAGTGGTACATTTCCTGATTTAATGAAACACAGCAAAGTCGTTCCCTTGTTCAAGGCTGGCAGCGCTACAGAGCCGTCTAATTTCCGACCAGTGTCAGTGCTGCCAACTTTGAGCAAAGTATTTGAAAAAATAATCTTGAATCAAATGCTATCCCATTTTAATAGTCATAAATACTCCATGCGAATCAATTTGGGTTTACGAAAGGGCGCTCAACTTCCGATGCTGGTGTTGAGTTATTAAAATGTATTCATGAAGCATGGGAAGACAAGCACGATGCATTAGGTATATTTTGCGATCTATCAAAGGCTTTTGATTGCGTTCAACATGAAACGCTGTGCAAAAAATTACACCACTATGGAATAAGAGGCAAAGCTCTCGACCTTCTGTCTTCATATTTGAACAATAGAATACAGAGGGTCGATATTAATGGTACACGTTCTGTAGGATCCATGGTTACAATGGGTGTGCCGCAAGGCTCGATACTTGGGCCATTCTTGTTCCTCATTTATATTAATGATTTACCATTTTATGTAGGGGACAGGAATAGGATTGTTTTGTTTGCAGATGACACCTCATTAATTTTTAAAATTAAAAGACAATTAGATAACTATGACGATGTAAACAATGCAATTGCAAGAGTAGTTCATTGGTTCAGCTCAAATAATCTTTGCCTTAATGAAAATAAAACTAAATGTATAAAATTTACTCTACCAAATGTAAAACAAGTTGCGGCCATTGTTCAACTGAATGGACAAGTGTTAGAGTTTGTAGAATCAACTGTGTTCTTAGGTATAACTATTGATGCCAATTTGCAGTGGGGCCCACACATAGAAAAGACAGCCTCTAGATTAAGTTCGGCTGCATACGCTGTAAAAAAGATCAGGACTCTAACAGATGTGGAAACGGCTAGAATGGTTTACTTCAGCTATTTTCATAGTATTATGTCTTACGGTATTCTCCTTTGGGGGAGTGCTGCAGATTTAAATATTATTTTTGTTCTACAAAAGCGGGCTGTACGCGCTATTTATAATTTGGGCCCCAGAGTTTCTCTCCGAGAAAAATTCAAAGAAGTTAATATTCTAACCGTACCATCACAATACATTTTTGCCAATCTTATGTATGTCCAGAAAAATCTATCACAGTTTTCTAAACTCTGTGATAAACATAATATAAACACTAGAAATAAAAATAATCTTTCAGTCCACCACAGTCGACTACATAAGATTGGCGATTCTTTCCAGGGTAACTGTATACGCTTTTACAACAAGCTTCCCTGTGACCTGAGAAATTTACCTTTAAATAAATTTAAAAAGTTTATTAAAAACAAGCTTTGTGAAAAAGGTTTTTACTCCGTTACAGACTATTTGCAGGACAGGGACGCCTGGAAATGATCTGCTGGCAAAGTGAAATAATATTAAATTGTAAATAGGCCATCAAAAAAAAAAGCCTTCCTAAGTTTCTTGCCGGTTCTTCTCAGGTGGGCCGCGTTCCGAACCGGTGGTCGCTTTAAATATTTTAAATAGTGTATGACATTTTGTAAGCGCCGTTAAAATGGTCTATGCAAAATAAAGATATTTTTATTTTATTTTATTTTTATTTTATTAAATTGCAAATAGGCCATTAAAAAAAAAGCCTTTCTAAGATTCTTGCCGGTTCTTCTAAGGTGGGTCGCGTTCCGAACCGGAGTGGTGACTTTGAATATATAAAAAAAAAACTAACTAACTAACTAACTATCTTCACGCTGTATCCCTGACGGGGTAGTCAGAGAGGACAGATCGCCAGGCTTCGCGATCCATGCATACTTCTTTCGCTTCTTCGAGATTCATCAATCGCTTCATACGTCCGTGTATGAAGCGATTGATGAATCGGGTCTGGGTATACGAGTACTTTTGACCTTTCCGTTTTTGAGCAATCTGCTCACGTGGTCTTCATATGTAAGTCTCGGCCTTCCCTGACTCCTTCTACCCTCTACTTTTGAACAATATATATTCTTCGTCAATCGTTCCTCATTCATTCGTTGGACGTGTCCAAACCAACGGAGCACGCCCTTTTCCAACTTAACGCTGACACTTTTATTCAAACCTGCCATATTGCGTATCACTACCTTACGTATTCGGTCGGCCAAGGTAACGCCGCACAATTTTCGAAGTGATCGCATCTCCACAGCATTCAATTTACTTTCATGCATCTGCTGACATACCCAGGTTTCGCTACCGTAAAGCAAAAAAAAACTATTATATTAATATCAGTTATAGTTTAGTAATATCAGTCGAAGAAACGTTAATATGCGAATCTGTCTAGAATAAAACTAAATAGGACCTCGGACAACCACCTTGAGCCACTAAAAATGCAAAACACATGCAATGACATTAACGTGAAGCCTTTTACTTGCTTATTATATTTAAAACCTACTAGGACCCCACGGCTTCGCCCGTGACATACTTCGAGTTCCCGTCGCACCTACTTAATTCCGTCGTTTATAATTTCTACAATAATGCATAAAAATTTGCCCGATTTGTTGACATTTCTGATTACTGCTCTGATCTCCAGCGTGATGATAATATGGCCTTCCTCAATAAATGCGCTACACAAAAATAATTTTTCAAATTCGTTCCTGAGAATAGCGCTTTCAACCGAACAAACAAAGAAACAAACTCTTCAGCTTTATATATTAGTAGAGATTCAAAAGTGAACTGCGTATTAATTTAAGTGACTTTGCAAATATAATTAATGTCCTTATATAATACACTGAGATGCCAATAAATTAATTTATGTCCTTACATAACACTGAGATGCCAATAAATTAATTTTGTCCTCCAATTTTTATCTATTTAATTGGTAGAAGTTCGTATTACAAAATTACAAAATACTCAATAAACTGGTGCATTCTCGATTTGCGCCTTATATGGCCTTTTATAATATAGCCCTTGAACAGGTGGAAAAAATGCATTTTTTTTTCCCGGCCCGGTCTGTATTAGCCCGCGATCATAACCAAAAGTACCTGCATCATTAGATATCTACTATCTGTACTAATTTAATAGGCTGAACGCGTTCATCTCAGGAACTACTGGTTCAAATTTTAATATACTTTGTGTTAAACATAAACATAACATACTTTCACGCCTTTATCCCCGAAGGGGTAGGCAGAGGCGTACTATACGCCCACGTTTCACCATATGCTTTGCTTTTTGTCCCACGTAACAGGTGGTGAGCCTATTGCCGTGTTGAAATGGACAGGTGCAAGTTGTGGCGACCTGCTGTTGAAATTTTTCAAGCCATAAGGCATTTAACTGGCTTAACGATTGCCATGTTACTGACAACTGGGACCAACGGCTTAACGTGCCTTCCGAAGCACGGAAACGCTCGCAAATATAAATGAGAACTTTTTGTGTTGCAGAGCCTATTCATTGAGGAGGCTATAGATACATCACTACCCAGGAGAGTGGAGAACTGCTATGCAATTCTCAAATCTCGGATCTAAATCTGCTACTGCGCAAATGTCATTGATATTCGAGTTCTATGAATATTGATGACATTTGCGCCGTAGCGGATTTGGATCCGAGATTTGTGAATTGCATAGCTAATCATAAATGTCAACACATTTTTATACAGTATAGTAATAAACGACGAGATTAAATGGGACGGCTTCGATGTACATTACAGGCTAAGCCGCGAGGGTCAGCTAGTATACTGTGACAGTATCTATGTACTTATGCTGTACCTACATTAATTTTGTAACCTTGTAAGGAAAATAAAATAAGTTGTACATTACAATACGTTTCAATTATAATTAAATATCTAATGATTCCTGCTAAACGAACCGGTTTTCCTTATTGAAATGACGATTGTAAAGATACTTAAACGGAACATTATTTAGAAATACTGCATTAAATTTACGTTACACTATTAATTTTATCATTAATCGTTAAATAAAAAGTTATTAACTTGACAAACTAATTAACAGCAAAATTGATTATTATAAACAAAGACTGTAAAATACAAGATATAGGTATATTTATCCTATAGCTGAAGTTGCAACGTTTGTTCCGGTAGTACCTACCTATAATATACTTACTATTCGGAACTCAAAATAATATTAACGTTTCGCGCAAGTAGCCCTGCGGACTCAGTGGTTTGTAAACGATCACTGCGATAAGCAACTTTCACTATGACAGGTCCTCGGTTGGGTGACCACTTTGTGGAATTTACAGTGTGTGGTTGCCAGTAACAATGGCAGTCGTTAAGCTCTGTTGAAGGCCTTGGGCAGATGGAAATTTTCAACAGCAGGTCGCCACAACCTGCGCCTGTCCATTTCAACATGGCAATTAAACCACATCGAATCAGACCGTGAAAAGTGAAAGGGTTCTATTCCTAATTATACTGAAGCGTAAGAGAAAAAAAAAATACTCGATTAGTAAAGTATTTCGGTCGTTATCGTGTTAACAAGAAAATATCCGTAACATACAGACACACGGACGTCCAAAACTGAACTTATTTTAAACAGTTTTTTAACTAGTTTATATAACAAAATGGCATCAAAAATATCATGAGTGTTACAAATAGTTATTTTCTTGATATGTGTGTGTATAAATTATTTTACAAGTGCAATATATGATAAACCGAGACATTTTAAGTTTGAAAAATCAGATTTTTTGCGCGAAGTGACAGTAGTACCCACCTCAACGCTTCGCTTATGAGGCGTGCAATAACATTACTGTTAAACTGTTTTAATACTTTTTGAAGTGAAACTTCTTTATCAACCCCAGGTTCAGAACCTAGGTATAACATGATTGGGAGAGGCCTACGTCCAGTATATTGGACTACAATAAGCTGATTTAATTGATAAATTACTTATACGATGGTAAATTATTCATTTATTACTATAATATAAAAAAAAAATATTATGACCACTATAAGTATGAATTTCTATAGTTCCTATCAATACACAAATTTCAGGTAGATATTTTTATTTTCCTAAAATAAGGTTGGTACCGACTTCAAAAATGCAATTCAATTTAATTTATTAATTCAATTAAATTGATTTTTATTTAAATTAACAAAGTTATCTTGACAAAAGCATACAAAATATTGTCACACCTTTATCCCCGAAGAGGTAGGCAGGGGCATACAATACGCCCACATTTCACCGTAGGCACTTTTGTCCCACGTAACAGGTGAGTGAAAGTGAAAAATCTTTATTCATGTAGGTCACAAAGTAACACTTATAAACGTCAAGATTATTGCTTCTACATTTACATTTACTGCCAGATTCGCAACGCAATAGGTAGAGCCTGAGGAAGAACCTGGCAATAAAACTCTTGGCCACTCTTTTCTAACTGCCAGTAATTACATTAGTTTTATTTACATGATATTTGAACAAATCATATAGTAATGAGTCATTACAAAAGAAACCAAATCAAATCAAAATGAGAGCGTTTCTAGTTGCCAGTTACCCTTATGAGGAAGACTCCGGCAAGAAACTAAATGGCTGCTATTTTAAAATGCAGGTATGGCTTACAATATTAAACTTACATTGCTCCTTTGGAGTTACGTGAGAACAGTCGACTAAACTTAATTTGCCTTAAATATAAATAGTTTTATTTGTAATAATTGCTATAACAGCTATGAGCTAACCAGTCCCAACAGACGGCACCCGTTCACGAGTATGACGCATATATCAGCCATCGCCCTACTCAACCGTATTATAGGGCATAAGGCGACCCGATACATGCACCACCACTGCCAGGACACTTAGGCGAGCATGATATACTCAAACTGCACAGCAACCATCATGTCAATTTCAAAATTTATAAAAAGCTATGTGGACGGTGCTCACACAATAACAAACTCAAATTACATATAATTATATTAGTTAACCTGACGTTTCAGATCACTTATGTACATTATATTTATGATGTTTCTTTATTATTATTATTAATTATATTTGTATATTTATGTGTGTTGACTTAGAGCGACTTACTCCCATGCATTTTTATCATTTATATAGTCTGAAATTTTATAATATGCCGTGTTACACAATTTGGCCTTGACTGTTGTCTTAAACATATTTATTGACAATATTCTAATTTCATCGGGAAGTTTGTTATAGAATCGTATACATTGCCCCATAAAAGAATTGCTGATTATTTCGAGACGAGTAGAATGTAATACAAGATTATCTTTAAGCCTAGTGTTTACATTATGTATATCACTTTTTTTAAGAAATGTGTCTATGTTTTAGTGCACATAAAGTAAATTCTCATATATATATATATTGTGATATAACGGTAAGAATATTAAGGTCTTTGAATCTTTCTCTTAGAGATACCCTGGGACCAAGCTGGTATATTGCTCTCACAGCTCTCTTCTGTAAAATAAATATCGTATTAATGTCCGCTGAGTCTCCCCAGAGAAGAATTCCGTATGACATAACGCTATGGAAATAACTGAAATAAACTATTCTAGCCATTTCAACATCAGTGAGCCGTCTTATTGTTTTTACTGCATATGCAGCAGAGCTTAATATGTATGCAAGTTACTGGGAACCGGGACCAACGGCTTAAAGTGCCTTCCAAAGCACAAAAACGCTCGCAAATGTAAATGTCACAAAGTGGTTACGCATCTGTGACCAGTCATAGCAAAAGTTGCTTAACGCAGTGATCGTTTACAGAACACTGAGTCTGCGGGACCACGAGCGCTTCACCAGCACCAGTAACGCTCCGGATAGAAATATTCATACGGTTGATTAAGGGCATTGCAACTTTTTTTTCAACAAAATTTGCAAGTATCTGTGGGAAACGGGAACAGGTAAGTTCCCGTTTTCCACAGAAACTTGATCCCATGATAAAAATTAGCCTTTTGTTATTCTGATGTGTAAGCAAATATTATTGTAAAGTTTCATCAAAATCCATTTAGTAGTTATAGCGAGAAACAAACAAACAAAAGAAAAACCGTACTTCTTCTGTACTTCCATACAGTTTTTTAAACATTAACGTTATTAATTTATTAGTAAGTAGGATAAATCATCTATAAAATTGTGGCAACACTTAAAAATTTGTTCCCATAACTACATATAAGTATAAATTCTCATTCATGACTTAACGTGTTTGCAAAAATTACTACGATTTTTCCAAATGCTTTCCACTTACTTTGGGAAAATTCTCACTAATAAATGAAACAAACCGCGTCGGTTCCACTCCGCTCGTGGCCTATGCGTCACAGAAGTAGCCCACATAATATCCCAGTGTTATGTAAATTATTATCCTCATTCTCGGTGAAATCCAGTTATATCTGGGTACGTTGACGACCTGATAAAGGCTGATGCACATTGAGGTAAACAATAATTAAGTTATAAACCGGTATACGCCACTGTCATACATAATTGTTAAAGCTGTAACAATCTACTTCAAGCCGTTCTAGGCTCTCTAAAGCAAGTGCGAAAGTAGAGCAAGCGAGCTTACACGCCCTACAGCATCTTCAAGAGCCTTTTGTAGGAAAATGAATTGTACCAGGATAAAAGTATGTACGTGACATTTTAATACATTGATTGACTTCTTCTTCGTTTGAAGTGTTTTCCTAATTGCTGCCAAGCACTACGGGGTTCAAAATATGTCACGGGCGATCCCGCGGGGGTCAGCTAGTAATATTATAATAGTCCGGCTTGGAATCATACTGGGGGCATCAATCAATCCTCGTCCCATGAATGAGGTCCTTCATTACCGCACCTTTGCTCGCCACCGCGATATATCGCTCAGTACGGTTGCTATGAAACCGCAATAAAAATATATTGATAACTGTACTTCAGATTTATCTGGATATGGGCAGAATTCACAGTCAGATAGGAAGAGAGTGTTGTGCTTTTCTGTCGAGTACATTTTAGCTTCGGATTTTGTTCAATCTGCGTACAATTATACTTACTAACACGAATTTTTCAGCTTCTCTAATTCTGTAGGTACATTGTAAAATCTCGACATAAGAAGCCATATTGAGATATAAAATTTAGAGTTTAAATTTTACTTCCCTAAAAATAAAATAAATAAATTTCAAAATAGCTGTTAATGCAGTAACGCTCAAAAATAAATAAATAATATAAATATTGTGGACATTTCTTTTACACAGCGTCATCTAGCCCAAAGTTAGCTAATATAAGCCTGCGGTACGAGTATGATGCAATCTAGACAACTGATAGACATACTCATATATTTCTAAATACATACATATTATTCATAGGAAACATCCAAACTCCGAAACAAATATTTTTGGATCACACAAATATTAATATTATGCAGCCGACAACGGAGCAATACATTTTAATGTGCAAAGCAATTAACATTGATCCAATTTTACTGGTATGTAGGTACCTATCACCTCGTATCGTCGCCCAGACTATTCTGCCAATGAGTTCCGCCGTGAAATAATTTTCCGTGACATCTGTGACCGCAATGTTTACCAATACCACCTTCGTGAGAATTATAATAACATTCAAATGTAGTCTAGAGATGACGGTGACTAATGAGCAGACATTATTGTCATTCACTCAGTGCCTAGAATGTGTTTAGGATAACAAACCTTCCGCTGAATACCACTAATGAGGGAAAATTTTGATAGCCTACTGTTATCGATATCGTTACAACATTTTAAATATTCTTTGTAATATTTATATGGGCGTGGGCTTAAAAAAAAACTAGCAACCAGTCCGCATTGTTTTAATTGCTTGTGTAAGACTCAGAAGTGTTTCAGGTAGGTTTTGTCAAATACATGTAGGTAGCAATTAAATATTTAAAAAAAAACGACAAAGAAAATATTATAAATAAATTATTTGTTAATTAGTAGGTAATACTACAAAACATTTAGGTATATAATTAAATTATTTAAAAATTATTGGACTACGTATGGTACATATACTTATGGACTTAAATTGCATCGCAATGATGATTGTAATCATATTGCATTGAGTGAAATGCATCGCAATGGCCATATTCTCGCCACGCCCAAAAACAGGTTTACCCTCTAAAGATATTCCACATCAAAATTGTACTCAACAAAATTGAACTTGTTTAATTACATCGAATTGCAATTGTTTTATAGTACATTACGATATAAGTGCGTTATGAAAATGAAATTGACGTTTTTCAACACACTTGTGAGGAAACAGAGTAAAAACTCAATCAAAATAATATTTTTTGCTCTAAGTGCCTTACATGGGTACCTACCTGTAACATCAAAACACAACCATTCAACAAATCACAGTCATTGTTTTCACGAGGGGAACGAAAACACTCGTGTAAAGCAGTAATGCTACAAAAATAATCATATAACAATATCAATAATCATTTATGTATCTAAAACCGGTGAAATTAGTGCCACTTTACGAGCAAGTGTGTCGAAAATAAATAAACAGTATACGTTGACTTTATTATTACAGACATTATCTCCCAATACGCATACATCTGCAACTCAACTTTCTATAACGAGCATTAGGTGAACAATGGCGCATCCACCTCTGCTTGGATATTCCTTGTTCCTAAGCGGACTGGATCAGAACAACAAGACGAGTTGTCAGAATAACAGCAGGGACACACTGCCTACTGATAGGGATTAAAGTTAATACGAGATGAATCAAAAAATCCTTAGATAATCGATACGATAATTCGATTACGGTGTCAGTTACTGTTGGACTAATAACTACTACATTTTAAAATATTCTATGTTCAATAGCGCCTAAACCTTCCACAAGAGGAGGATGTTAAGAATTAAGGTAACCCTTGACCAGACACTTGCACGCACTTGTCGGCGGGAAGGCTCTCGTTACGATTGTGCGGAGAAGGAAAGCTAAATGGCAGATACAAATTAAAAAGACGTGTGGCACTCGGTGACTGCCGCGGTAAAGCTATTTTATTGCATAGCATTCCTTTGTTTTTCTTTGATATTAATTCAAGTTACACTTAAAAAACCAAAAAAAAAACTAAAAACAAAAAGTCACCCTCACCCTCACCCCCACCCTCACGCTCACCCTCACCATCACCCTCACCCTCACCTCACCCTCACCCTCACCCTCTCCCTCACCCTCACCCTCTCCCTCGCCCTCACCCTCACCCTCACCCCACCCTCACTCTCACCTTCATCCTCACCCTCACACTCACTATCATCACGTCTCGATCCGTGCGAGCTTCGTACAATCATACCATATAATATATGTACATACACGTTAAGCCAACGCTCGGCCGTGCTCGGTGAACTTCGTGTGACCTCGTGTCGACCTTCGTCTCAGGGTTTTTCCTTACGGAATTTCTTGATTAAAGCCCACTCAAAGCCCACGATAAAAACTATGCAATAGCTTAATAAATTAATTCAACAGTTTTTGTTTCTAGTATTCATCCCCTTTTTGTTTTTGAGTACTTAGTTAGAATGCGCATATTAATAGAAAATATACCTACTGAGCCCTCCCAACATTAACAAAACCAACATTCAAAAATTTTAAAAGTATGTAAGAAGGCTATGGAAGCTATTTCTCCAGTATGAACGATGTAAAAATAATAAATATTGTGGAACATTTTTTTTACACTGCGCCGTTTAGCCCAAAGTAAGATAATATAAGCTTGTGTTATTGGATCTATACGACTGATAAACATGCTATATATTTCAAAATACATATAGTACATAGTATACATAGGAAACACCCGAACTCCGAAACAAACATTTGTAGATCACATAAATAATTTTTCCCATCCGGGAATCGAACCCTGGACCTCAGTCGCGGCAGTCGCATACACTACCAATGCGCTACCGAGGCAGTCTTATTATTATTATCAACTTATTGTACCATTTCCTTGTGATCGAATATATATATCAATTTAAGTTTAGAAACTTATGGGACACCGTGGACTAGTTACTTTTAGCATCAACGCACCAGCGATTTTGTGACTACACTCCCGGACTCTTGAATCGAGCCACCTTACATTCCCGGGCCTAAAAGCCCAATACACAAAAAATATATAATATAACAAAAAAGTTTTTATGCATTTTAATGCTAACATATTTCATCGTCTTTCCCGTATGTATTATTCCAAGTTTGAATTTTAGAATTTAAAATAAAGAACAAAAGCCGAGCTTGGTCACTGATTTGAAAAAAATAATGACTGTTGAAAGTTGCTTTTGAAGCAATTTAATGTCGATTTGGTTTGAATTTTCGCAATTGTTGTTAACCAAAGTTTAGTTTAGTTATTTTTTAATAATTTGAACCGTTTTTTGCAATAATTATGGATACTTCACCTGAAGTAGCCGCGCAAGCTGTAGCACTTCTTCAATCTGGGCTAAGTCAGCGAGATGTGAGTTCACAACTTCACATAAGTCGTTCCGCTGTTCAAAGAGTAAACCACCGATAACTGGACACTGGCGGCTTCGTTCGGCGAACAGGAGGACCTCGTTACCGAGTGACAACGGCGAGACAAGATCAATACATTGTCACTACTAGCTTACGAAATCGACGCCTTAACTTTGTTTAGATACAAGAACAGCTCAGGGACTTTCACGGAGTGGCTGTAAGTGCTCGGACCGTTAGAAGGCGACTCAATGAACGTGGTTTAAAGCCCCATAAGCCAGAGAATGGACCCAAATTGACACGAGCACACCGAATAGCCCGTCTAGAGTTTGCGCGCGAACATCTAAATTGGACTCGACATCAATGGAGCCAGGTTCTCTTCACAGATGAGTCCAAGATAATGCTATGCGGTAATGACGAAAGGAGTAAGGTGTACCAAAGACAGAACGAGCGTTTCGCGCAATGCTGTATTGACGAGAAAGTGAGTTATGGTGGAGGATCATGGACAGTCTGGGGAGGAATCTCTATGGAAGTCAAAACTGAGCTAGAGGTAGTGACGGGACCACGACTGCCGCCCCTAGACGGCGATAGATACATTCGCCAATGTTTAGAGAACCACGTGATGCCATATGCTGGATTTATTGGCCAAGATTTCGTTTTAATGCTTGATAATGCAAGGGCCCATACTGCGGGAATCGTCAGGGAGTACTTAAATGACATTAGTATCACTGTTATGAGATGGCCAGCGCGAAGTCCTGATATGAATCCTATAGAGCATCTATGGGATGAGTTGAAGAGGCGTGTTCGAGCTCATCATCCTGCCCCGCAAACTATGCAGGAGCTCAAAAATGTAATTTTGGAAGAATGGGAGGACATTCCTCAACATGTCATAACGACATTGATTAATTCTATGCTAAACCGTAAGAGAGCTGTCATAAATGCACTGGGAGGCAATACAAGTTACTAAATAAACATTTCTTTTCATGTAAAACAAGTCTTTATTTTAAAATCGATTAGATTTTTTTCCTTCAAAAAAGCAAATATGGACTTGTTTCAACGTAACTCGACTTTTTTAATAAACTGTAGTTCAAATTTAGAAATGTGGTACTCTAAATGAATGATGAGTATACCAGCTCCAAAACTGCATCAAAACATTTTCCTTCTACATACATCTTTTATAAGTTACAGTACTCCAAACCAAAAAAATCAAGGAGGCTCGATTTAGGTGTCCGGGAGTGTATAATGGTATCGACGATGCATCACGTTTTTAGCGACTCTTAGCGTTCGGACGCAGCATCAGAATCGTGAGCTACAGTCGCTCAGATAATGGTGATAAATGTGATCCATTGTCGAGAAGGTCATGTTGATTGGCCGACTGCGACCGCCACTGGAGTATAAAGCCTCGGATCCTTCACAATGGACCACTTCACCAATGAATCCATTAATCATCATCACCTATAGTGCCAATCTACACCGTTTACAACCAGTTTGTTTGATTGATAAATTTTAAAAAAGCAATTATTTCCTAAATTTCTCATAAATTTTTAATAAAGTGGAAAATGACAATTCGACTTGAGACATTGTACGAATTGTCTTTTTCCGCTTTATTAAAAATTTATGAGAAATTTAGCAAATAATTGCTTTAAAAAATTATCAATATACTGAGTGTAGTCCATTGCATGGTTCTAATGTTACAGGTTCACAGGCTACGGTGACCACTTTCCAACAGCGGGTCGAACGCTTGTCTGCCACCTCAGTGGTATAAAAAGAAAAGGCCGACGAATAAGAAAGTTATCCTATGAAGGTTCGGGTTTTGTTATAGAACCCTAAAAACGCATCCCTATCTGTTAAAACAACCCTGTTTTTGGCACCGGGGGTTTTTAAATAACTTTATTTATCTAAACTTTCCTTAAGTATTATTTGGAAGTGAAACTTCTGTATCGACGTTGACAGACTCTTTATAGTTTTAAAAAAATCGTCACGTCTTCGGATACGTGCCATGTTCTTTTATAGTGAAACTTCTATAGCATAAGTGAGACTAGAAATTTTATTGTTGTAAAAAAAATGTCTTAAAGAAGTTTCACTTCTTATCTTTGTACTCTGGTACACACACATATTTTTTTAGCTTTTGCATAGCACTTCGACAGTCCGCTCGCTTGGTGTCATTTAAAGGTCCTATACATTAACCCAAGCAAGGCTAAGTAGCAAGATTATGTAATTATGTTTATTAATTACGGAGTTCTGCGTAAACTACAAAATGAAATCTAATTGAGTTACCTTTTATAGAACATATATTTTTGATTTGATATCTGATAAAATAAATACTTATTTACATATATATAACTAATTATATGGAGACAATTTATTTTATATTAAATAATAAATTGTCTCCATATATATGAACACAATCTGTTTTCAACGCAGGCCTTTTAGATAAATACCCAGTTCTTTCAATATCGATAATGAAATATGAAAATATCTACTTTAACAAGTTTAGCTATTCGCTAATTTACGCGAAATGTTGGGTCACGACTTCTAGGAAAGAATTCTTAAAGGTGTGAATTCCTGAAACTTTTCAGAATGATCCCTTTAGGGCCTCTGATTGTGTTTACTTCCAATAAGCGTGATCGTCTAAGTGGAATATTACCACGTTGTTGAGCAGCGGCGAGTCACTGCTTGATATTGAAGTCGCCATACATAAGGTGTTAAATATTCATTTGTGTACTTAGTAATTATGTAAATTATGCAAACATACATGGCTCACATTAACTATCTACACATACGCATAGTTACACAAATATCTAGATAATATAGGTATATTTTGCGTTACAAATAAAATAATTATCTGTTTATCGAATGAGAGTAACTAAAAATTAACCATCTTCATACTGCTTCCCTGACAGGGTACCTTACAGAAGACAGATCGTCAGGGTTAGCGATCTTAAGTACATAATTCTGTGACATAAGTTCGGTTACCTAAAAGCGGTTGTTTGCTGGTGCTTTGGCAGTAGCTTATGCTTAGATCTTAGCTAAGCATAAAAAACAATATTTGACGACACGTTATCTAAAAGTGTAAAGACAGAGACTAAGAGATACTTCAACGCGTGAACGCCTTTAACTTTGATGCTAATAAACCTTAAATAGATTTAATTAAGTTAAAGGTCACATCAATGAACAATTAGAACGCTACGGAATCCGATTTGTCGATAAACCGGTAAGTTTTCAAAGAATCATCTTAAAATTTGAAAGATAAATTAGGTTCCCTTTGTAATCTCCTATCCTGACTGCCTGTCACCAACACCGATTGATGATACCAACCGATTGTATCGTACATCTATTCGAGTCAAACTAATTTTAACTCGAGATGTTTGACATACATATTTTCACGCCTTTATCCACGAAGAGGTAGGCAGAGGCAAAACTAATCGTCCACATTTCATCGTATGCATTTATGTCCCACGTAGAAGGTGGTAAGCCCATTGCCGGGATTACTCGAGATGTGGTATCTGACTAACGGATTCGTCTCGGAGCCTAACATTCAGTAATGAAGACACGTTGTTAGACAACATTGTGATAGGCGTACGCGGCTCAGGAATGGTTAAACTCATCCTTGGGATTGCAGTACAACAGTAGGGTGGGAAATGAATGTCTTTTTTTTTTGTATTTTTTTTTGTTTTTTTTTTTATTTTAACTTGTGGAAATCCTAATGGATGCTATGCCGGACTCTTACCAACTAAAACCACACGGCGCTCTTCCATTTGTCTATGACTGCGGAACTCGAGAGGGAGAATTCTCTCCCGCTCCAATTACATGCTCGCAAAAAGACGCAGCGGCGTCCCACTTGCTCTCGCTGGAGATCATGGCTCTTACCATGGTTTCCAGCGTGAGGACGTCCACACCCAGACCCGCAACGAGGTCCCGGCGCTGCAATGAAAAAATGCTGAAATGACTGTCTGTTATAATACAAAAGAATTTAATTAGAAAAATATTCAGCCTCGAGTGGGACTCGAACCCGTGGCTTTTCACTTGTCGCCTATATCTATTGGGGAGAGTTCCACAGTGCCGAACACCTAAGCCTAAGTGACAATTAAAAAAAACGGGTTTCAATGAAGTTACTCAGCGCAAAACATTCATATACATGCACATAACAAGGAAAATTAAACAATATTTATGTTTTGACATAAGTTTTTTTATTATGTTGTGTTTTATTGGTGTTTTTAAATATAAGTATTTTCTCATTTTCCTCAAGCATTTTCTTATTTTCTGTACCTTGTAAAGACAGATGTCCTGGTTTTCTCGTGAGTTATTTTCATTGGTAATTTTTGTAATTCCACTTGCAAATGACCTTTCTTGATTTTTTCATAGTGTATGACAAACTTTTTCTGAAATAATTCAAGACATGTATAATAAATAGGCACCGGATAAAATAGTGTTAACCCACATTGAGCAAAAGAACAGTCTGGTAAAATTTGTCCATTCTGTGCTATCACAGAGAAGCAGTAGGACAATCTGGAGTATTTTCTATAAATAAAAAATAAAATAAATATCCATCACGCCTTATCCCCGAAGGGGTGGCAGAGGCATATTATATGCCCACTTTCCACCGTGTGGATTCCTGTCCCACGTAATAGGTGGTGAGCCCATTGCCGTGTTGAAATAGACAGACGCAGGCTGTGGCTACCCGCTGTTGAAATTTCTTAAGCCGCCTATAAGGCCTTCAACCAGGCTTAACGACTGCCATTTTACTGGCAACCGGGACTTAACGTTGACGTTAACGTGCCTTCCGAAGCACGGAAACGCTCGCAAATGTAAATGCCACAAAGTGGTCACCCATCCGACGACCAGCCATAGTGAAAGTTGCGTACCTCAGTGATCGTTTACCGAACACTGAGACCGCGGGGCCACGAGCGCTTCTTTCTCCATTTTAATATATCGCAGTGAGTAGTTAAACAATCTGGGCATTTTTTGTTCTATCGTAGAACTTACAGTAGAACTAAATGAACTAACCAAACCGAAAAGTTTTTGTTCGGTCATAGGGAAAAAAAAACGATTTGGTACTAGGGACTCATTAGAGGAAATTAATAGTCAAGATAAATAAAAATAATTAACTAAATTTATATTTTAGATACCAAATCATAAAAACCACTTACCAATGATAATTAAGATTCATACCAAAATGAGCTCACACTTATAATTATTCACAACTAACACGTAAAGTTAGTGGGCGACGACAATTTCTGGCGTAAAAATCATAATGACCGCACGAACGGTCATTATTTACGCACGCATGCTGCATGCACGTTGCGTGCACCACAGGTCACTACTCGCGCCAGCCGCTGCCGATCTGGATGTATCTCTTTAGTTTGCACACCGTTGTCATCCTTGTTCATTTGTTAGTTACGGTTACAGCTTACGTTCGGTACTACCTACCCGTCTCCGCTAAGGGACTTCCCCCTAAATAGCACTTATGAAGCCTTAAGACGTGATAGTTGGAAAATTCATCACTTCGGTGTGTCCTCGGTAGCTTACCTAGTTAAGCAGCTCACCCAGCACTTAAAGAGTTACGAGATCCAGCCTCGCTTGATGCTGAAAATTTATGATATAGCCAGCATTCTGATTGCTATTTAAATAAAATAATTACCTAAATAAAGTACCAAAATTCACACCGGCATGTGCTGTGTGAAATTCAGTACTGAGCTGGACCTCGTCCAACTAATGCTTGTTGGTAAATATGAGTGGTGATATACAACGACAGCTGTTTATTCTAGCTAGACCGGCTGTTATTTATAGTTCTCGGCGTTTAGCACTAGGAAATACGGAAATTATTAGGCACAAGTCGAATTACAATGTGTTTACAATATACTCGCGAATTCAAAAGTCGATTGTGTGAAGTGGCCGCCCGAGCCCTCTGGACCGCCAGAGTTCTATTTACTGTTCTTTATTAAACAAAGAATCTTTATAGTTCCGCCATGTCAGTCCATCCATCTGTCCGTGGTCTAGACAACACACAGTAAGTAGTACGAGATCATTAGAAGGCCGTAATTAGGCAAGGATGACATACGAGTACATATTAGCCACGTCGACAAAGTGATAAAATATAATAAAAAATTTTAGCCAGGATTTTTGAGGGTATTTCCACCACATCCTTTCTTTTTATCCTATATTTTTCTTATATTCTACAACAAGGTGTAGGGATGGATACATTATTCAAAAATAAATAGGTTTAGCTTCTAAAGTAGATAGGTGCGGTAATAGGGCCATGTTCAGATAAGTAGGCACTCTGCGTTATAATGGTGGCCACACGAACAAACTGAAACACGAAACGATTATAGGAGCTACAGCGTTAGATTTATTTGTAACGCCCTATTTATAATTCGATTAGTTTTCGTCAAGCGTCACAGGCGTCAGACGGGGGCTCGCCCACTGAGGTATTCGTACCGCTATGTGGGTATACGAATTTGGTAAGCTATAATCAGCTATAAGTACTTCCTCAATTTACACCCCGTGATACGGAATGCATCCAGAAGTATGTTCATTCTTCTGAGAACACTCATTCAAGAATTGAGTGTTCTCTCAAAAAGAATAGAGAAAACACTCAATTATTTTTCTTTATTAAAGATCTTACAGTCAATCGGTTGCTATATAAATAATGTGACACATTTTTTTTACACAGCGCCGTCTAGCCTATAGTCTAGCTATAAGCTCCCGCTATGATGGGATCTAGACAACTGACATTGACATATGGTTTCTAAATACATACATATGAAACACCCAAACTCCGAAACAAATGAGGACCTGCCATTTTTTTTCTGACCCGGAAATACAACCCAAAAGTTTAGCGCGGCATTCGCATACCACCACTTAAGCCACCGATCGACGCAGTCTAAAACTTAAGTTGACTATAAATTATACAAAATATGTTTCTGTAGAGGAACAGAAACAGAACAGTGTAGAAGTTCCTGCGACTGTCGATGTTTGATGGAAGATGTTGGGCTGTTGTGTATATATATATGTTTTGTAATGACTTTAATGTTACTCGCTCAGCGTCTACATCTCATTGTTACCTGCAGTGAATTACAGGGGAGATTTTATATGTTTCAGGAGCCAGAAGAATGGAAGCGACGACAAAGCGGGCCTATGGTCAACCCTTCCTTCGAACCAGACGACTTCCTACCACAAAGGTAATTTATGCCCTCCCTTCATATCAAGGAGCGCTTATGCTTATCCTAAGTCTAAGTACCTATGTACGAGTATTTCTCCATTGGTTTAAGATAACTGATTCCCAAACCCCATAATGATAAAAGGGACTTCTCATCTCACTTGCATGCTATCCTATAAGGTAAAACGGCAATTGACTCACAACAAAGCTAAAAATGACTGGATACAGATGGGATTTAAAATTAACATATCATATTTTTCTAAATTACTTGACCTTATTGATTCGTCCACATGATGGAAAACGCTGCGTACATCCAGAGATTGAGAATTAATATCAGACCGACCCCGACACGTCGCCCACTTATAATTGCTTTTTCAAAGATCGTTTCAAAAACCTAGGATTGCATTGCAAGAGGAAAGCATCAAGTACACGGAACGCCTGATTCCCTCCAAGAGTTCTTAATGTAGATCAAGCTGATACAGACTGGTGTATAGATATATATGTATTCCTGTATTATTATTCTAAATTGTGTCTCGACATTAAATGCTGTACAATGGATGATTAAGGTGTGACGTCAATAGTCCTGGCCGGTCTACGTCCTGACTTCAGTTTCGTACTTAAATAGCATTACAGTTATAGAGGAATTCATAAATGGGTACAAGTTCAAGGCCATTCTGGTTACAAGGCACAAAGGTTTTCAAACAACGAAAAATCTCTTCAATACAAATTAAGCCAATATAAACTTGTACTCGTACTATAGATAGATACTATTGCACTATATATTATATAGATAATTTTGTATTATATAGATTTAGACGACTGATAAACTTGCTTATTTATATTTTTAAATAGAAACCTCCAAACTCCGAAAGGAACATTTGCGAATCACACAATATTTGGTTCCAACCCGGGAATTGAACCCGACGCCTTAGTGCGACAGTTGCATATACTAACGCCACCAGGTTAAATATCTGCAAAAATATATCAAAAAGCTTAACTTAAAACTATCGTATTATATGTTGTGGTTTACCCTGTCTGTACACGAGCGCTTAAACACTGCAGCAAAACTGTAAATCAATATACCAGCAGTTGTGGTTACCTAGCAATGTCAAACTACACTTTGTTATGGAGGGGTAGGTGCAAACATAACCTTCTTTATATTGTAGTTTTTTCAAACTCCTCCATATTTTCCAATGTTCAAATCGTCTATTTGTAATTTTAATTAATATTTTCATATCATGTTACAGTTACTATAACTGTTGCTAGTTGATAGAAGTGAGTTAAAGGTCTTGATAATTTTAAACTCTCTTTTATACCAACGTGGCTTTTTCTTCTTTCTAAACATTATTTCTTCTTTGCCAACAGTTTATCCCCAGTCAAGGATGAGAAGAAACGACCAGGGGACAATGGAATTTTCTTAGTTAATATGAAACAGAAGGACATGCAAGAGACCGAAGAATATGAACCATATGACAACAGAGTTGTAGAACACCCCACAACGTAAGTAGCACTTTATTTAAGTATTTAACTGAACTGTACGGTATTTCTAATTTATTTATATATCTATCCGTGAAAGACAATTTATTTAAAATCTGTTATATTATATCTACACTTTTACAATTATTGATAATTTAGAAATATTTGAAATAAATATAATAATTTACAATTAATGATTCAACCATGTAAGTAAAATTACCTAATATTTTCACCAAATTTTCATAAAGTACGAGTTTAATATCATTTGAATGAAAATTAAAAATGTAAAATCTTTATTCATGTAGGTCACAATGTAACACTTATGAACGTTAAGATTACTGCTTCTACATTTACATATACTGCCAGATTAGCAAAACAATAGGTAGAGCCTGAGGAAGAACCTAAAATCTATGAGTTATGTAGGCGTATAATATGCCCCTGCCACCCCTTCGGGGTTAAGGTTTGATTAATAAACAAAGAAACAAGATAGTCTGTATCTTTGCAAATCAAATATAGAGTTTACAAGCTAACAAAAGTCTAATTATAAATATATATACGGATTACCAACTTCAATTAATGTACTACCATCAGCGTCATGTACAAGGCAAAGTCATAGATTGTAGGTATTGTCCATTACACATTAATTGTGTACGTCAAAATCACTTAAATTTGTATTATTACGTATATTACTCATAATAAGGGAAAATCCATTTGAAAATATTCAAGTCTCGTCATCGTCGACGTACATATTTCAAAGTCACTGAGAATGTAGTTCGTCGTCCCGCGAATCCACGAGAAATCAGCTCTTCGTTGTCTGACAAATCAATCTAACAAGGATTTTCCTTCCAAATTAAAATCATCAACTTCTTCACTAAAGTTCGGATTTCGTGACAACATACATTAATAGTATGGTAATTTGAGAACAGCCTTTGTGATATTGCCAATTCTCTCTCGTCTTCTTTTCTGTAGGAGACGTATCTATTACGCCTTATTATTTAAGTCTGTATTATGTGAGAACCAGCAATATGACCATGCAATATCGATATGGTGATAAACCACTTATCGATTTGCGTCTAGTGTATATTATTGAGCTGCACTTTGAAAAGGACGTCGTTCGTAGCATCGGGGGTGCCGCAAATAAATGCAGCAGCTATAAGTTACATTGCCACCATATCCCAAATGTGGTCGCCTGCACAACAATCCATAAAGGGACTAAGCATGACTGTTACTGGTTCCAGAAAGCAGTCCAACTGCCTAGGGTTTTTCCGAATGTCTATAGTAAGGGGTTCTTCAAATAGGGTTTTAGAAGGTTTTTACTGTATCAGAAACGCGAGTAAGACACGGTGCACCTTGCAACACCGCCTTAGGCTTATTAAAAATAATTTTGGGCGTCTTCTAAGGTAGGTATGTACGAGTATGCTGTGCTTCATGTGTCGTTTCTGTTTGTAGCAAATACATCATCATTCCCGAGATTATCTGCGGCCTGTAGCATTCTCGTCGTCAATTCGATCTATTAACGGAGGTTTCAATGCGGTTTCTCTACTATCGGCATGCGGGTGTAGTCGTATTGCGACAAAAGTACATTAATAATGTAATATAACTAATCGCAATCGCATTACTGGCGCATGTAAACAAATACCTACATATATAATACTATTTGACGCCCGCGGCTTCGCCCGCGTAGAGAAGTTTTCCCGTTTCCCCACAAGAACTTGTTCCCGGGATAAAAAGTAGCCTATGTGTTTTTCTGATGTATAAGCTATATTATTGTAAAGTTACATTAAAATTCTATATTTAAGTGTTGATATTTTGAACTTCACTATAGTGACTATCGACATTTTTAATCAGTCGGCATTTCAATCTTAGTTCAAGCTTAGATATAAAAATATGTACTCGTTAACATTATGGTATTCTTTATGTATGACTTGTAATCTTTATGCCATGGAGTGAGATGCCAATAAATGTGGGTTATACACCATCTCGACACGGGAGGCTGGACACACGTGTGATCAGTTGGTGAAACTCCCAAAATAAATATTTATTATTTCGTCATTTGGACACGCCAGGATTTATACGCGTGTCCACATAGTGAAACTTAAATTAAATTAATACTTTAATGTTTTTGTCAACTGGACACACGTTCATATTAAACCTAAAATAGTGACAAAGTACAGTCACGTAGATTAATTTTGAGTCGTAATCTCTGTATGTATCACTTATTGAAAAATTTTAATAAATTAAAAACATATATGCTATGATTTAATTTTTATTATTATTAGTGACATACATACATACATACATACATATTATCACGCCTGTTTCCCATCGGGGTAGGCAGATACTATGGCTTTCCACATGCTACGATCCTGACATACAGCTTTCGCTTCTTCTACTTTCATGAGTGTTTTCATACACGCTCGCCGGTTAAGGGTACTCTTGACCTGGCCTTTTTCCAAAAGATCGTCGATTTGATTGACATACGTGCGCCGAGGTCGACCCCTACCAGTTTGCCCATTCACTCTCGCCACATATATCTGCTTCGTCAGTCTATTTTCATCCATTCTCTCCACGTGTCCGAACCATCTAAGCATCCCTTTTTCTATCTTAGTCACTACCTCTTCTGTCATACCGCATACTTTAAAAAATACAACAATATATTTTGATGAGTTATATTGTATTTCTGAAATGATTTTTCTATGACTGTGTGTTTGTACTCTATGTGATGATTTTTAGTTATTAGGTGTCACGATTTTGAGTTTTTTAAAACAATGCGAACCGTAGAAAAAAGGGTTTTTGATTCTGAAAAAAATATATTAGATAGTTAAGGATTTAGTCTAGTCAAAATGGTTTTCTGTTATACAAAATATTTGTTGTACAAAATCTAATAAACTTCACTTGATAGAAAAACATTCCAAAGTTGCCCCCTTTTAAAATGTTTTTTCAATGCCTAATCTAACCTACAGATAATTTTTATGAAATTTTTATACCCAACTATAGTTACTAAATATTTATAGACATAATGGCTTACTTTGACTATATACAGTGACTTTTATAGTACAAATGTTTAAATAATATCAGATTCGCGCCGCTGACGCCTGATCAGTCGCGCGCTGGCGCTTACTGAGGTAGGACCTGTGTCAGGTTTTTTCGTTGCGCTCTCCTTGTTATTTCTTCGCAATGGCACAGTATATTTATCAGAGCAGTAAGCATTCCATCATCATCCGAGCGTCTGTCCCAGCTGCATCTCGCGACCCCCGGAGTTCACTTTGTATAGTGTATATGAGAGTTTTAATATAAAATGAGCTACGTACACTTCACTGAAGTGTTAGAATTATCCCTATAAGTAGTATATAATCGGACCCGGTACCCACAGGTTAAAAGGCAGTTATATAATTAACTGAGCCAGTGGGCTGTTCAATGTATGTTTACCTATTTTTCCGCTAACTATTGACGTATTCTAATTTTTTTTTGTGTAAAGTATACTTTCAATTTGGTTACTAAACAAATTTTATCAATAGATTCTAAAGCTTTAACATACCGACTGCCACTGGCTGAAGTAATCAGTGCAGTTGTTATATTTAAGCTTCACTTCGCTTCGCATATTTTTTTTTAATTGTACCCATGACCTTTGTTTTATTCTTAAAGTATAAATTATTTTAGAATATTTATAAATTTAATAGCCACGAATTTATCCCCGAAGTTTTGGCAGAGGCATATTGTGGTGAGCCCAATGCCTGTGTTCAAATGGACAGGCTCAGATTGTGGCGACTCGCTGTTGTAATTTTTATATCGTTGAAAGGGTATTTATTCACTTGACTTAACGAGTGCCGATTGCAACGTTACTAGCAACCGGGACAAACAGCTTAACGTGTCCTTCGAAGGACGAAATGGTAAATGAAAATGCTACAAAGCGGTCATCCATCCAAAGTCCGAGAAAGTTTCTTAAACTAGTGATCTTTTACAGAGAACTGAGTTAATGGGGCTACCAGCGCTTTTATATTTATATTTTTACTTTATGTTACCTTAAAAATGTATAACATGTAATGTAACTAATAATTAATAATCCCAACATTTTAACCCGAAGGTTTTCTGCGCTGTAGTGGATCTGGAGAAAGCATTTGATAACGTCGTGAGAGAAACTCTGTGGTACTTCTGCTTGTGGCCTGGCTGGCCGTCCACACCATATCCGGGCAGGATATGGTGCGGACGGCCAGCTGCTGCGGGCAATTCAGTCACTTTATACGGACTGTAAAGCTGAGACCGGGACATAACATTATAACTAACTAAATAACTATCTTCACGCTGTATCCCTGACGAGGTAGTCAGAGAGGACAGATCGCCAGGCTTCGCGATCCATGCATACTTCTTTCGCTTCTTCGAGATTCATCAATCGCTTCATACACGCACGTCTGGGTATCCGAGTACTTTTGACCTTTCCGTTTTTGAGCAATCTGCTCACGTGGTTTTCATATGTAAGTCTCGGCCTACCCTGACTCCTTCTACCCTCTACTTTTGAACAATATATATTCTTCGTCAATCGTTCCTCACTCATTCGTTGGACGTGTCCAAACCAACGGAGCACGCCTTTATCCAGCTTAACGCTGACACTTTCATTCAAACCTGCCATATTGCGTATCACTTCGTTACTTATTCAGTCGGCCAAAGTTATGCCGCACAATTTTCGAAGTGATCGCATCTCCACAGCTTTCAATTTACTTTCATGCATCTGCTGACATACCCAGGTTGCACTACCGTAAAGCAAAGTTGGCACTAGCACTGTGTCATGAATCGCCATTCGTGCTTCTTTTACGATGCTTTGTCGCTTTACTAACTGGGACAAAGCACCGTTAACTTTGTTTCCGGCAGCTACTCGCGCTTCTACATCCGAATCACATCTTCCATCCGCGCTAAACCTACTTCCTAAATACACAATTTCATTCACTTGCTCTAGACGTGGTGCCTGGTTTACCCTAATTTCGTATTTAGTTCTTACGTCACCTCTTTCAAATACTAGAACCTTAGTTTAATACATAACATTATGATTTTTTGATTTTAATATTTATTTAAAAAAAAGATGAGTATAATGAGTACGGGACATTTTATTTATTACTTGTACATTTGTACATTTGTTATTAAATATATCATCATTAACTCCTACTAATATTTTAAACGCGAAAGTTTGTAAGTATGAATGTTTGATGACACTTACATATAAAAACTACTGAATAGAATTTAAATAAACTTTACAATAATATAGCTTATCTATCAGAGTAACACAGAGGCTACTTTTTATTCCGGGAACAAGTTCCTTTAGAAAACGGGAACGAGAAAACTTCATCACGCAGGCGGAGTCGCGGGCGTTAACTAGTATATCTTAAACCTATAATAAAATCTAACACAATAACAGAGATGTTCCATTTCGATTGCTACTGCCAATCACTTTTACTGTGGCGTGCCAGCGGAAAATACATCGTCAATCTATCTTGGCGGGGGCTGAGGAAGCGTTTTGTTGCCTACGCGACTTGGACTACCTGGCCTTAATTCTGTGGAACTCGAAGTGATAGTTTTGACTATGAAGGATTTCCTATATAAACTTACAACCTTTATTTCATCCCTGTTAAACCTCGATACATCTGTACATGTATTTGTAACCTGGAATTTGTAACCTTTTGCATCCAGACTTCTACTTCATGCCCCTATAAGGTTTTACATATTTTCATAAAAACTTGGCTTTCCTATTTTACAAACTAATAAATTCAGAAATATATGTATCTATTTGTTCATTAGAAGCAGGTATATATTCTCTGAAAATGAAGAATTTCTCATTGAAATAAAAATCCCTATTGTGTTGCTTACTAAATTCATCCCTATTATTCGAATTACTTTAAAACCTAGACACCAGCATATGCATGATAAAATTAATAAATTGTTACAGAGTTTACAAAATAACTTTAAAGAGGGATGTGTTGCACTTAATAGATATTTAATTTCTTAATTTAACACATGATTAACTTAATTCAAGACATTTATTTCATGAAGAAACTCAATCAGCGGTTTGTGACAACAGGAAAACGTATTGCGTTAAAAATATTTATCAAGCATTTTGCATCTACGTAAATATAGTTACCTATTGGCACAGATAATACAGTGATGCTACGCTCAAGGCAATTATAATTACGTATTGGGGCACAACAAGCTGCGGAGAACGAAAAAAATATGTTTTCTTATCTTTTTGACAACTATGAGGACATCGACGAATGCAGTTCTCTTATAGACTTACCTATATAATTTTTTATTTAAATTGACCAAGGTTTAGCCTTAATCGTACGACGATACCCACATAGCATGGAATCAATGCCATTCGCACAAACGAGAGGGTGCGAACATCGTTCCCTAAACCATATTTCCTATTTTTATTTTATTGTCCCGTTTTTGTTAAGTATTGGTAAAAAGTATATAGTAACTTTAAGTTGTAAATATGCCTCTGCCAACCCTTCGGAGATGAGGCGTGATTGATGAACAAGTTGTAATTATTAATAATCTTCAACTTAATCATAATTTATTACTTTGAAATATTATTAGAAACCAGTGGCGCGGGCTAACGTTGCACCGCCCACGCCCTTACAATAATGTTCCAGGAAAATAATGAGAACAATAACGTTCCACCCGTTCTCTATTTATAAAGCGTGTAGCACTTTGTTGTATCTATATAAAATATTCACAATATTAGATATCAAGACGACGGAACCAAATCAGTGAAAGTAATCTAAATAGAAATTTTATTTGTCTACAGGAACATAGAAACATTTCTACATCTAATGAAAGGGAGTTTAGGCACAGGCATTCTGGCAATGCCTCGCGCCTTCGCCAACGCTGGTTACGTAGTTGGCTCAATAGGTACCATCATCATCGGTGTCCTGTGCACATACTGCATCCATATCCTCATAGACTCCTGCTACGTCCTTTGCAAGAGAAGAAGAGTTCCTTCCATGTCGTATACTGTTGCCGCCGAAGCTGCGCTCTCAGACGGCCCAGCCTGGTGCAAAGCTTGTGCGCCGTATGCCGCGTAAGTGTTTAAACCGATTTTAATTAAATTTGTTCGCGGCATAACCATCAATAATTTCTAATGTGTTTTTAAATATTGTTCACAGGCATTTCGTGAACATCTTCCTATTAGTGTACCAAATCGGGACCTGCTGCGTCTATGTTGTCTTCGTGTCAGAGAATATATACTTCGTATTGAAAAACCACTTTCACTTAGATGTGACCGTCTTCCAAATAATGCTATGTGTTCTGCTGCCGCTAATCCTCATCAACTATGTGAGAGACCTCAAGTATCTCGCCCCACTGTCAGCGATCGCCAACGTGGTTACGATCACGAGCTTTGCCATCATCCTGTACTACCTGTTCAGGGAAACACCCACATTGGAAGGCAAGGCTCCTGCTGGGAAACTGGCCAATTTCCCACTTTTCTTTGGGACTGTGCTCTTTGCGCTTGAAGCAATTGGTGTGGTGAGTATATTTGCTTTTCTTTGTAAATAACAACGCCTGTATGTGTACAAGGAGGAGACACAAAATATAAATATATACATCACAGAAATATGAGACTTTATTCATAATAGCTGACCGCGACGATCCAAGTGAACTCAAGCTTTTAAGGAATTTGGGTGTTAAATTGGTATTTTAAATTGAACTCGTTAAATGACATCGCCCGCCGGGTGGAAAATCATGGCGACATCCAAAGATTGCATAGCGCAAGAAATAGGCCGTAAGGCTGTATAATATTCAGACTTAGTATCTATGTTCTGTAGTTCGTTTTTCTGGACATACCATACAGCCTTTATTCTATCCCCATATATTCAAAACACATATTTTGGATGGTGCCTTGAAGACGTTGGATGAAATTAAACAAAACTTTATATGCGATTTCTCAGATTCTCCCCCTCGAGAATGAAATGAAGACTCCAAAGGACTTCGTGACCAGATTCGGTGTACTGAACTGTTCTATGACCAGCATTATTGTGATGTACGTGGGCATGGGTCTGTTTGGCTACCTGTGCTACGGAGAAGACGCCGAAGGCAGCATCACGCTCAACCTACCTTCGGAACATGAGATGTGAGTTTTATATTGTGCCTTAAAGTCATGTAACTTTAAGTGTTATACTTAAGACACCTTTCTTGCAGGCACTTCATATAAAAGATAGTAGGTATTGTACTCAAAGTAGACAAACAAACAAACAAAATAAAAAAATACAAACAGCAATAGATAGCGTGGTACCACGGGTAATATAAAATCTCCCGTGGTACTACCAGACATGATAGTAGTAAATACTAAATAGTACGAACGTATCATAATACGTACTAAAATAGTTTGAGAAAATATAAATAGTACGTATCAATCACGATACTTACTATTTATATTTTCTATCTAGCATTGAGTATATCAATACTCAATGCTAGATTTAGATTTTTGATTTGTTGATAAAGTTCTGGTTTGCTAAACGACTGCGTTGCTGACCCTACCAGCGCAGCTGCGGCCCATATTCTGCACACACGGATATAAAAGTGTAATATTATTTTTTTCAGTCTTGCTAACGTGGTACAATGCTTGCTGGCTTTTGCCATTTACATAACCCACGGTCTCGCCTGCTACGTAGCAATCGACATCGTCTGGAACGATTACGTTGGTGCTCGTCTCCTCAACAGCAAACACAGAATCATTTGGGAGTACCTTGTTAGAACTATCATTGTTCTAATTACCTGTGAGTATAATTAGTATTATATATCATAGCCGTATGATATTATAGATTCATTCATACTCTCTTATTATTCACATTGGATTTCTCTAAAACAAACCGATTCAGTAATAAAGAATTATATATATTCTAGTATCTGTGGTAATAATAAATACCTACCTAAGTACTGAAACTCTTTAATGAGTAGCTGATTCTAGAAAAAATATCACTATTTAGAATTGGTGGTTCTAAACAGTTAACTGATTTATTTTTTGTTCTTGTTTTTGTGTGATAGTACTTAATATAATTAAGATGCATATATTTTGTCCATGCCTTTAGTTGGGATCGCAGCCGCTGTGCCATCACTGGAGTTGTTTATCTCCCTGTTCGGAGCCCTGTGCTTATCTGCCCTCGGCCTTGCCTTCCCGGCGTTCATCCAGAGTTGCACGTACTGGTATTACGTGTCAAAATCCGAACGCGTCCGCATGATCGTGAAGAACGCTATAGTTGTGGTATTCGGAGTTCTAGGACTGGTTGTAGGTACCTGGACTTCGCTGGAACGTATCATCGAAGAGTTTGGTACTTCGCCGGAACAGCACTTGTTGAATAAAACACATAACGGAACTCTATGATTACCTGAAGCAGTACAATTACTGTAGTTAGTGCCATCAGAAACCGTCTCATTCATATAGTACTGGTCAATATTGGGTAGATTAGAGACATTAGTACATTGTAGGTTATAAAATATAAGGTTGTATTGATGAAGTATTTTTGATGTTTCCAATGAAATTGTTATTTATAAGAGATGTATTATGAATTGTTGACTCGTATTATTTTTAAGACAGATTAATTTAGTGTAAAGATATTATTTTATATTACTTAATACATTTTATAGATACATATTTCATCGAACTAATTGTAAGATAATTTTTCGTTAACCAAAATGTATAGTTGCAATATTACATTTCGTGGCCATATAATGATTGCCTTCAAATAAGTATTTTCAAATTAAATATATCGATTTTGCCGACATACCTATAGGTACTTACAGGCTGAAAGATATTACAAATAGAGATTTACCCAAACATGCAGTCCCAATTTGTAAAATCTCAGTATATAAATATAATGTGAATAAATTCGAATACATTTTATGTAGTATCAATAGACTTAGGTTAGGACAGGCCATAATAGGGATCAGCATAATTAGGTACTAGGTGTGTTCTCCTCATCTAGACACTAGCACTACTTATATAGTTAATCAAACTACTCAGGCTGCTATAATAGTAAATAAACTTTTATGAAACCATATTTATTTTCAGCTAAAAATTGATTTTGTATAGATGTGTAGTGTTTCGTATGAAATCAAAATCAATGTATCCATCGATAAATTAATCTATTTCGTCGTAGGATAAATAACATTGATCACTTGGTAAAATATTTTGGCAATGAAAGTTTAAAGAACAATAGCAGCCAATATCCATTACCTAGCCACCATTATGTATATTAGAAATATTAGGCGATATAAAATTGCTTAATACGAATGATTTTAATCACACTAAGTATTCGAGAATTATAAATTAGGATTAGCTACTGACCGTAGGTAAAGTAAGCATTTAGTAATAGGACAATGAAAATAAAATTACAATACCTGTTAGTAGTTAGGCTAGAAACACGGCCAAATTGTTATAAAATCATCAGTAAGATGTTACTCAAGTGTTGTGTCGTTAGTGTCATAAACCCGTGAGAACTATTATCATATTTATGTAACAATTATGGCATTTTAATAATGTAGCAACGTAAGTACAACGAAAGTAGATATGTAAACATAATATTGAATATTTTCGAAATGATTCCACCCAGTGATGTATGTGTAGCTGTCAGCTCTAATGTTTCAAATGAACTAGACTTGATAGCAGGATTTACATTGCCGCAAAGTCGATACTAAAAGATACAACAATGCGTGCAATTATTGAAGATGCAAGTACAAAAACAGGTATTATCGAAAACAATCTGACTGAACATCGACGAAGGCTATTTCACCTGTCTTTGACGTTGTCTATAGTAACTTAAACGTTGTGTAGTAAACTTAGAAATCAAATTGCTTTGCGTTAAATAGAGATCAAAGCGCGTTGTCAGCTAATTTCCCCATTAAGTGCAGCTTTTAATAGTCAAGACACTGTCATATTTTCAAAATAAAAGGTACTATAGTTAAATAATAATACTTAGATTTAAAACAAAAATTAGCCTATAACTATGAACTTCAGTGACACGCTCACAAACATTGTACAGCATTCACTTTAAGTTCGTATAACACATGTAGATATATAATCGACTACGGCCATTGGGTTCGGCGTTTAACCCTTTTATTTAAAAACCCATTCCTGCTTCACTCCATAGAGATGACTGTGAGTTGGAATTGTCGGCTATCCTAAGCCAACCTTGAACGTCAACCGTAGTGACCCCATACTTTCTTCGGTGGTCACTACCTATTAGTCGATTTCAAACTGGGTATAGACTAACTAATGACGTTTTGGCACGATGAATTGGACAAACCTATATAGAGACAGCACCATAATTATTGAGTTTGACGAATAGTTTAAACTGAAAACATTACCTTACACCTCCTCTACAGCCTATAACACTTATTCCTTTTTTGTACTCAACCCTCTTTCCTTTAACACCGTTTTCTGAACGCGGTATTTAGTTTCGATAGTAACAAATTAGTAGATACCGTAAGTATTATTCATTGCTTAATCTCCTAACCAGTCCTGACAGAACTGAGGAGCTTGTTTGCCCTTCGTTCTGTTTAAAATTTGTAACAGTTTCGATCAAATAAACTTCCACGCTGATAACCTTCATGGCAGTAGTCGCATTGTATTGTCAAGGATTTACCAACTAATAATAGTAGGTACAGTTTTCTCAAAACCTCTTAAAAATATATTTTCGTTTGGTGATACTTAGGTAAGTAATTTGCTGTGCGGTAATGTAATTTAATTACTGAACTATTCGTTAACTAGTTGAACTATTCGTTAATTATAGGTTCAATCGTTTTTATACTTTATTATCAGATCACAAATATTTAACTACATACATTTTAACTTCTCACGTAAAAATTGTTACCGATTAATTTTGGTTGTAGTGACCGGATTTACTCAAAATTACTTATTGACCTTCTTACGTGTCCCCGTGTATTTTATAGACTCCTTGATGTTAAAATCCGTAATAAACGTTGCCAACTTGAAAGCCAATTAAGGCAAGGCAAATACTTAAGAGATAATGCAAATCGTACGTTTCAATAAAAACTACATATTTAAATGAATTGAAAGTTCGAACCTATGTATAGTCAGCTAAAATGTGATCCACCACCCTACTGTTAAGACTCATATGAATCTCAGCGAACGACAATTTTCCCTTACAATAAAGAAAATCAAATTCAAGTTACAATTGTGAGTTTTAAAAACAACCTCCGTTAAGTTTCTGTGATATGTTAATTAAATAAGAAAAGGTTGACTATTACCTTAGTGATAATTAGATCTCGCAGAAACTCTTGTCTAAAATGGTATATCACTTTCTTTGTCAACTGTACCTTCGCCTTGTCAAAGAGAAAAAATAATACAGCACCGCTAGAAAGTGTCATATTTTTTTAGTTAATTATTCAACCGTAGACAGACAGAGAATTCTATATTCAACAGTTATTTTCGTACTTCGTTTTTTTTCTTTATCGTAAGTATTTTTACAGTATTTTGACTAGGTAGCCTGAATGCAAAATTGTGAGTTCCGTTTAACACGTTTTTGTAAAACTGTTAATACCTTAATGAAGATGATAGATCTCTATCATCTTCATTAAGGTATTAACAGTTTGGCAAAAACAGATAACTATCTCTCGAAGCTTCTGTTGTAATTAATACCTTTTTTATTAACACTGAACGACAGCGTTATATAATTAGTTCCTATATTATTATTGTGTACAAAATTGAATAATATGTAATTGTTTAGTAAACGTAAGTAGGTACACGGCGTAAGTTTAATGAATTATTTATATGAAAAGAAACGTATTCCGGTCACCAATTTCATAGAAACTGTGATGTTCGTAGCTGTTAATATACTTATTTATTAGGATGTATTTAATAGTCTCGTTTAGTGCATCTGACAGGGTGCACTGTGTCTAACACAACAGCGAAATGTGCTCATGTGTAGGTATCGGGTCATACCCGCGACAACGTAATTTTTAACTTAGTGTTTTGATGACTGTAGTGGCCAATTAATTCTAAAATGTAATTTCGGTGAACGTTTTAAGATACAAATAAAAAATAAATATACAATTTAAACATGACTTTCTTTTACGACGAAATGGAACCGGCGATTTTGTGACGCGGGCGCAGTGATGGGGTGTGTAATCCATACACAGCTCTCAACATACCTAGAAGAACACGACCTGGGGGCCGAATCTACTACTGACAAGCCGTACAAAAGAATCAGAATCGCTGTTTTTGCTGTCAAAAATGCAATTGACAAGCGGCCACTGGCGCGGTAAGTGTTAGTTACGGAGTTATTGTACTCCAATAACTCCGTAACTAACACTTACCGCGCCAGTGGTAAGTGTTAGTTACGCCAGATTGTAATAGTAGACTACGAAAATCTGTAAAAATTCTACCGGTGGCTTTCTGTTGATCGACGATATCGACACGATTGAAATAGCAGACTCGGCCCCCTGTTCAGTGACGGCAGTACGGTTTCCGTATTTGACCTTAACCAATGACACTCTACTTGCGGGCGGTGTCGAGCACTTTCGCGTGTTCGCCTCCTTATACATGTTCTATCGCCCGTACTATGGTTTTGGTTTGATGAAATGTTTGATGTCATGCCCACGACTACTTTTTATTATCACACCGCTTGCCACAAACTGGGTATCATCCTCACACTTTGTGTGAGGAGTACGTGCAAAATATATGGGCCTTATATTCTTGGCGCTCTTGGCCCCGCGGACGTAGTGTTCTGTAAACGATCACTGCGTTAAGCAACTTTCATGGGTGACCACTTTGTGGCATTTATATTTGCGAGCGTTTCTGTGTTTCGGAAGGCACGTTAAGCCGTTGGTCCCGGTTGCCAGTAACATGGCAGTCGTTAAGCCAAGTTGAAGGCCTTATGGGCTGCTTAAAAAATATCAACAGCAGGTTACCACAGCCTGCTTACTGTCCATTTCAACACGGCAATGGACTCACCACCTGTTACGTGGGCCAAAAATGCATACTGTGATATGTGGTCGTTTAATTTGCCTCTGCCTACCCCTTCGGGGATAAAGGCGTGACAATATGAAAGAAAAGAAAGATAGAAATCATATTTATTCTTGGCAACAAAAGTACATACACATTTACTATAAGTGCAATATAGTGTGACAAAAGACCCATGCAAATAACAGAAAAAAAATTATCAACATGATTAACACAGGAAAATAAAAAATAATTAAGATATTAAACAATCTAAATTTCATTGCCAAGAAATGGTCGCTTCTCCGCTATATGCTGCGGTGCAGTAGGTCAAAGAACATGAATCTACACCACAGCGCTGCTTTTCGTTAACGACCTGTTTGAAATGACGTGATGACGCACGACACCCGGCAGATAAAAACAGGTGGCGTGCTCCAACTAAACTCCAACTTTATTAAGCAGTTCAATAAAAATAGCTTCCTCCAACTCCAACAGTACATGTCCCATAGAACTATTGTCCCCATCCCGTAGTTTCGTGTAAACATTACAAAAATCACTTATAACCTACTGTTCCTGGAGTTTGTACTAGTTGGCTCTGAATTAAATATGGCACTCGTCAGTGTATTTTTATTTGTGCAACAAGTGAAAAGGCATAATAATAAATAATAAAAAAATTTCGTTCTCAACCAAAGGGAAGTTCGCACGCAGTCCGCCATTTATGTTTGTTGTGAAGTATTTAAAGATGAATTATATTATGAATTTGGTAAAAAATAACCATGAACAGAACAGAAATTGAACAAGAACAAATATGAGGTGAGTTTCATGTTTTTGCGTAATTATTATCTTCAATATATTACTAATCAATATTACTATTCAAATGTTAGAATTTAAATAATAACACTGACCAATTACACCAACTGTGCCACAAGAAAAAACAAAAAAAAGGTATATCAATATAATATTTAAAAAAAAAATTGTTTTACGATACATTTAGTTAAGTACAGTACCATTTGATCTAAAAAGTTTGCATACTTATATTTTAAGATGTTTGTAAGTTTGTGTAAGTTAGTGATACGTAAGGATTGTTTCTGTTGTTCCAAGTATTGTGATTTGAGTTTATGCAGAAAATTATTTTTTGATTTAAGGGCCCTAAGCGGTGGCGGTATATTGTTCCAGCAGCGAGTAGCGGAATAGCGAAAGCTGCCTCTAAATGCAGTTGTTTTATTATTGTGCCGTATACGACCCGCATATCCTTTTCTCCATGTCATCTTATCATACAGGTATCTTGGTTTTTGAGTTTTTATGGTTTCGAAAAGTAAACTTGCGAAGTGAACCTGTCTCCTTGCCGCCAGTTTTAAGATATTGTTGTTATTCATATGTGGTGTAACATGGCATCTCACCGTTCTCGACAGCAGGCATGGCCCATAAACGGTGTCACAGTAGTTTAGTTTTGACAGAACCAGACTATCTATCAGTCTTTTTCTAAGGTCAATACAAAGGCAATTCCGTATATTGTACAGTACCTTAAGCCTGAAAAAGCAATTGCTAATAACACTTGATATATGTGATTCAAAGTGTAACTCCGGATCAATTGCTAATAACACTTGATATATGTGATTCAAAGTGTAACTCCGGATCAATTGTTAATAACACTTGATATATGTGATTCAAAGTGTAACTCCGGATCAATTGCTAATAACACTTGATATATGTGATTCAAAGTGTAACTCCGGATCAATTGTTAATAACACTTGATATATGTGATTCAAAGTGTAACTCCGGATCAATTGCTAATAACACTTGATATATGTGATTCAAAGTGTAACTCCGGATCAATTGTTAATAACACTTGATATATGTGATTCAAAGTGTAACTCCGGATCAATTGCTAATAACACTTGATATATGTGATTCAAAGTGTAACTCCGGATCAATTGTTAATAACACTTGATATATGTGATTCAAAGTGTAACTCCGGATCAATTGTTAATAACATTTGATATATGTGATTCAAAGTGTAACTCCGGATCAATTGCTAATAACACTTGATATATGTGATTCAAAGTGTAACTCCGGATCAATTGTTAATAACACTTGATATATGTGATTCAAAGTGTAACTCCGGATCAATTGCTAATAACACTTGATATATGTGATTCAAAGTGTAACTCCGGATCAATTGTTAATAACACTTGATATATGTGATTCAAAGTGTAACTCCGGATCAATTGCTAATAACACTTGATATATGTGATTCAAAGTGTAACTCCGGATCAATTGTTAATCCCAGGTTACAAGCTGCTTCCACCCTTTCAAACTTTTTATCTTGTACAAAAATCTGTGGGTTGGCCGCTAATATTTTGTTTATCTGGTTTTTAGACCCCAGTACCATGAATTTTGATTTCCCGGGATTAAGAACCAAGGAATTCTGTTGAGACCACAAAGTCACCCGTTGCAGATCAGCTTCTATTTGCTGCACGGCTGTTAAAGTATGGCTTGGATAGACTTGTACATCATCTGCATACATATGGTACTGGCAATTTTGAAAAGAATGTACCACATCTGCGCTATACAATATATATAGAAGCGGGCCCAATATCGACCCTTGTGGTACACCACGATGGACATATCTGGGAAACCGAATTTAGTGTGTTTCCATCCTCCTGATGTACTTCAACATCAGCATTCTGTTTTTTAGATAGCTTTGAAACCATTGAATCGTTTTCAAAGTGAAACCATAGTAGGCAAGCTTAGATAGTAGTAGGGTCGTGTTTATCGAATCAAAAGCACGGGAGTAGTCCAGCAATACCAGGATAGTACCATGCCCTTTATCCCGTGCCTCGAGCAACATCCGACAATGCAGTCGCAGTCCCACGGCCCTTTCTAAATCCAGATTGTAGGTCTGGTAATATATTATTATCTTCCAGGTAATCCACCATTTGGGTGTATAATATGTATGTATGTATAATGTATTAATGCAGACAATGAGTATGTAAATAAACAGGTGCACGCAAAATACTGAAAACATGTCTGCCTTACCACGTTAGTGTTGTAATGATGAATCATCTGGCCTACGAGTATATCTAAACTTATAGTTTATTGAGGATAGGATACTTGTAATTAGATGTAGTAAGCATGTTGTGTTGTGTCCGTTGCTTTTTTACTCTTGGCAATATTATACAATGTAAGGACCACTAATTTATGTATGTTATACTTGTAGGTTATTAAGACTAGGTAATTGTTGTCTGT
This sequence comes from Thumatha senex, assembly GCA_948477245.1. Classification (NCBI taxonomy): domain Eukaryota; kingdom Metazoa; phylum Arthropoda; class Insecta; order Lepidoptera; family Erebidae; genus Thumatha; species Thumatha senex. The sequence goes on from OX419725.1 coordinate 1,308,502, forward strand.
ATATTTTTTTATTTTTTGTCTATAATGTGATGTATGTACATAATTTTGTGACTGCTGTAAGATATCTATGAACAATGTGAATTAATATAAACGTCACCACTATGTATAAATGTATGTAAATATTGAACGACCGGTTATCCCCTCTTGTGCACATTTTATGCGTCGAGTAATATGTCTTAGTTGTGTGCCGTAGTATGTAATGTAATTTTTCTGTTCACTGTATACTTTTTATTAAATACCCAATCTTACCATTATTTGTACATAGACAGAAATAGAAAATCTTAACCATACCATAGTTTACATATAACTGATAACCCATGTCATGCCTGATCCTCAGTCTCTCCAATATGAAGTAAAATTTCTTCCTCCGTAGTAATCCGGCGTGTGTGATCCCCTGGTGGTGCTGGTTTGTCCTTGTCCTTGGTGAGGCGCTCCTTTACGTAAAACCGTCTGGCTGTCCCTGCCACTCCAAGTTCTTCGGTCGTAGCACCTCGTCTAACACGTGCACCACTAAGGGCCGTATTTTAGAACGTTACTCAATACTCAAGAAACACTTGAGAGTAGTTTTTGTAAGGCAAAACTCGCCTCAAGCGTTTCTTGAGTATTGAGTAACGTTCTATAATACGACCCTAAGTAACGCGTTACGCTGATCCCGGCGCACGAAACTTACCATAATGGCTCTTGGTCGCAAGGTTCCGGCCCCTGTCATTTTGGTGGCATTGATAACGCGCGCCCCAATGTGATCAGCAAAGACAATGTCCCCCGACAATACCGTCGCAGCAAGCCCAACACATCCACGGTGGAATGATATGAACTTCCCACATCGATGAACATGATATGAACTTCACACTTAGCAAATGTGTATGTTCGGATTTCGATATAAACTCGAACTATACTATGGTTGGATCATATAAACAAAAAAAAATTGAACTGTTTCACACAAGATCGGCTGGTTGGTTTTTAGTGGGTAACTTTGAAAAAAGAGATATCACTATTGATTTACTCTTATCTACTTTTTATGTCACTAAACGTAGCCCACTACACTGTTATTTTATTTATTCTTCATCTATGAATACAATAAATTGTTTTGTTATTGTCTTAAAGATCGATTTATATGTATGTCCAGAAAAATTTATCACAGTTTACTAAACTCTGTGATATACATAATAGAAACACTAGACATAAAAACAATCTTTTAGTTCACCACAGTCGGCTGCATAAGATTGGCGATTCTTTCCAGGGTAACTGTATACGCTTTTACAAATAAAATATAGCAATTATTACAAATAAAACTATTTATATTTAAGGCAAATTAAGTTTAGTCGACTGTTCTCACGTAACTCCAAAGGAGCAATGTAAGTTTAATATTGTAAGCCATACCTGCATTTTAAAATAGCAGCCATTTAGTTTCTTGCCGGAGTCTTCCTCATAAGGGTGGGCTACCTTTAAAACTGGCAACTAGAAACGCTCTCATTTTGATTTGATTTGGTTTCTTTTGTCTCATTACTATATAATTTGTTCAAATATCATGTAAATAAAACTAATGTAATTACTGGCAGTTAGAAAAGAGTGGCCATGAGTTTTATTGCCAGGTTCTTCCTCAGGCTCAACCTATTGCGTTGCGAATCTGGCAGTAAATGTAAATGTAGAAGCAATAGTCTTGACGTTTATAAGTGTTACTTTGTGACCTATATGAATAAAGATTTTTTACTTCACTTCATTTCACTTCACAACAAGCTTTCCTGTGACCTGAGAAATTTACCATTAAATAAATTTAAAAAGTTTATTAAAAGAAAGCTTTGTGAGAAAGGTTATTACTCTATTCAAGACTATATACAGGACAGGGATGCCTGGAAATGATCTGCTGGCAAATAAAATATTATAGTCATAATATAATTAAATTGTAAATAGGCCATCAAAAAAAAGCCTTCCTAAGTTTCTTGCAGGTTCTTCTCAGGTTCCGAACCGGTGGTCACTTTAAATATACAATTTTTTTCTTTAGTTTTAGTGTATGACATTTTGTAAGCGCCGTTGAAATGGTCTATGCAAAATAAAGACATTTGTTTTTTTTTTTTATTTTATATATTTTTATTTGCGAACACAACTCCACAAACCCACCGCGACGAACGTCAAATCGTCACTCATGTATGTATGTATGTATATTATTCAATAGATTTATTTTTCCATAAACTAGCAGTAAGATGAATAGCGTTCAATGAACTTACCACTATTTCAAGTAGCCATTAGTTTTATAAAATAAAAAAAAAAAAAACTAACTAACTATCTTCACGCTGTATCCCTGACGGGGTAGTCAGAGAGGACAGATCGCCAGGCTTCGCGATCCATGCATACTTCTTTCGCTTCTTCGAGATTCATCAATCGCTTCATACACGCACGTCTGGGTATCCGAGTACTTTTGACCTTTCTTTTTTTTTTTAAAATAAAAAGTCAGCTAAAATTAAACATAGTCTTTATTTAGAATAATCTTGGGATAACAATAGTATTCTAAAAAAAGCAGGGAAAAACCTATTACCTACTAGACTAACAATGCTTACATTTACAAACTATATAAAATAACCACAGTTTCTTAGTAAGATTTTATCTCACAGAAAGAAATAAAAGTGTACTTACCACTTATTTTAATCTTAATATGAAATACTCGTAAAACATTAACATTTTTTCTGATTAAATTTAGTGAACAAACTGTACCTTGTGTGGCAACTCCGTACCGGAGCTAGCGGTGAGATACCAATGTAAAACTTGATCCGACTATAAAGGGCACGGCTAAACTTCGGCGTCTTTAGTAAAGCGAGGGTACTTGTATGAATACCCTCGAAAAAAATCTCTGGTGCCCTGACCAGTCCAAGTCGTTAACACCTGGCGACTTCTGCCCAGTTAGGAAATTAACATTTCCTTACTTCTAACAAACATATTTGACTGCCTCTGTGGCGCGGTGGGAGTGTATCCGACTGCTACGCAAGAGGTCGTGGGTTGGATGTCCGCCCAGGATAAAACTTTGTGTGATGAGCACGAGGTTTATTGTGTCTGGGTGTTATTTATCTATAACATGTATGTATTTAGAAATATGTTTATTAGTTATCTGGTTACAACCTCAAGCTTAATAGTAGCTCTGCTTAGTTTGGAATCAGATGGCATTGTGTGAGTTGTCCCAACGATATTTGTTTATTTATATTTATATAAAATAAATTATAGACCACAGCTCGACAAGCGAGCGGCGCCAACTAAGTTTAGCATGTGTACATTAACGTTCACAGTCCTTCGCGGACCGCGTTGCTCTGGCGGACTACTAACTATATTCTCTTCCGTTAATTTTCTGGCTTCAGTCTTCCTTCAACTGAGTGTAACTTGTAACTCTTCTTCACATTTACGCTAACGGGGTAGTCAGGGAGGACAGATCGCCAGGCTTCACGATCCATGCATACTTCTTTCATGTATAGCAGATTCATTAATCGCTTCATACATACACGTCTGGGTATCCGAGTACTTTTGTCTTTTCCGTTTTTGAGCAATCTGCTCACGTGGTCATCATATGTAAGTCTTAGCCTACCCCGACTCCTTCTGCCCTCTAATTTCGCACAACATATATTATTCATCAATCGTTCCTCACTCATTCGTGGGACGTGTCCAAACCAACAGAGCACGCCCTTAAAGTGGCAGCATTCAGTTGGAAAACCAACTTAATAAAAAACCTGTCTAGTGCCGGGTGCTCCCAGTAAGTCCTCGGAAAAATGCACCAATGGACGGAAAAATGTTTCAGTGTTCCAAAACCTTCCAGGATTTGGAGCCTGGGAGCCACTTTTATTCGGCTGCTATGAACAGCTATCGTGGACTTGGCTTTTGGTTTTCAGCATTGTTGGGAGAGACTTCTAATGCAGTAAGTGCACGTGCGTCGATGCCTCGTCCGCTAGTCGGCAGGTGCACCGCTAGCACTCCCGCTCAACACGACCTCACCAGGTCACTACCTTCCTACCTTTTCCGACACACCAACACTTAAATAACGACATGTTACAAACACGATTATACTTAAGATATCCCTTAAGACGTAAAGAGGTGGATTAATTTGTCAGTTTCGAGTAGGGCTCGGTGGTGTAGGTGGTAAACGCGTCTGGTGCTTTGAACCAGGAGACGCTGGTACGAGTCCAGCACGACACCGAAAAAAACTTCCGCTTAAATATTTTAACTTAGAAAAAGTTAGCATACTAATTGCTTTTCATAATAGTTTTTAATGTTACAAACAATACACAAATTAATAATCCATCTCGTGACCTAGCGGAGTATGCTAGGAAGATAGTCGAATGATATATTTCTGAACTACAAATAAAATTCATACAATAAAATCTTAACATGTTTTATTAATAAGAATTAACATAATTATTCACAAGTACCATAAAAAAATACATAATTATTCTGAAGGATTAAAATCACGTTTGCCCATACGTCTGGATGCCGTCAATTTCAAGGTCATCAGCACCAGAGAATATATATATGAGTAAGCGACGCTTTCCTGCATATTTATACTACACATTATAAAAGAGTACAACCGCGCAGTACTATCGAAATAGCCTAATGCGTTTATTAATATCGTCTGTACTCTATCTCCCTTCTGTACTCTACTTTATTTTAAACCAAATTACATAGACCAAAAGACGCTCACCTTATCTACTGGTGACTCTTAACAATACATGGAAGGACTTATTAACATGAGTATATTTAGAATTTAATAACTATCAAAAAAATAACAACAATATTGAAGTACAGCCATCGAATGTTTATAGAAAAGCATCATAATTGTCTTTTATTTCATCAATCTTATTTAGTGGTTACGGTGGATTATACTCGCTACTTTTAGTATCAGGTACATACGATTGCACAACAGCCAAAACGTGATGTAGACACTAGTATACTCTCCATCCATTAATGTATCCATGTGCGAGCCACACTTATAGTAGTGTGTAGCTACTATAACTGTGTTAAAAAGCATGTTAGTCACCTCGAATACGCTACTAATATGCAAAAACTTGTCAATCGTCAGTTCCCGATGCTAAAATTAGCACGTAATAAGAATCAACATTAAAATAAATAAACAATATCATTATAAAACATCATCAATTGTACGATAGTTAAATGCTTAAACGAGGCGCATTGGTAAAGCGAGTACAACTAAATCATTCCGAGCTTATAATATTTGTACTACACATAATTAAATTATAAATACAAAATTAAAACAACGGGTTACAATAAAAAATAAACAAAGAATAAATAATATAAAATCGCTTACCACAGCTCATATCACACATTGTCCCAACACTGTCTGTCTCTGTCGCACTCACGCAACTATAATTCGACATAATAGAGACCACTGCATCTGTGTGAGCCAAATGCTAGTATATTTGCACGGGAGGGACAAAGACAGACTGTATCTGATCATTGTACGAAATTCTTTTTGTTTCACGATTATACTTGTTTTACTTAGTCCAGCTTTTTATTGTAAACTAGTTTTCATCTAGAGCAGGCGTCCGAATGCCCCGACATAGGTACATCTATTTTAATTAAAAGTGCGTGACATTTGAGATCACGTACTTAGAGTAACAGTATTAAAAGTAGCGCATTGTACAAAATAGTAAATGTGTGTTAAATGCCCGAATACGCTTTGTAGCTTGTCATACAAAAAGGCGCATAAGCCGAATTGCATTAAACACAATTTACGTCAATCGTAACTATGAAACTCTTTGGTTTAAGCATCGCCTATGTTGACATTTCATTTGCATCGACTTGTGTTTAAGATACAACTAGGTGATGCAATGTGTTTTTTCATTAGATGAGTCATAAGAACTACAGGTGTGAACTTTAGTGCAGTAGAGGTTGACATGCGTGCCAATGGTCCCTCAATCAGCAATGTCCTGGGATCCAGCGAAGAGGTAATGTAGCAACTCAGTTGACAATGTATCGCATACCGTTATTGCGATGCCTGCAACGCTAGTATGAAGAAGCTATTATTTTATAACGAATTTAAAACAAACAATATAAAAAGACTAAAACCTACGTTTATTTAAATACGTACTTTCAATATTTCAAATCAATCGTATCAGATCATAATTTATAGCTGGAAAGGATCTCGATCAAGTCAGCTTTCAAGACCTAACATCTTATACAGATTATTTTTTGTGGAACATTGCTTTACATAAAAAAAATACTCAACAGACTGACGGTATAAACATGAAAAATAAACCTAAGCCGTACATATTGGAGTGACATTCACAAGCCCACTATCCATTGATACTTATGATACCCATTATTACTGTATACTATTTTATAATATTATATAAGAACTAGTCCAATCTATGTTAATAACCAGCCAGCATCAATAATATAAAGGCGAAAGAGAATTAAACCGTAATCTAATCCCACCCTCATTTCCATTACTGTGACTCCTGTAAACCAGGATCAACAGCAATGACCAAGACCACAAAAGTTATAAAGAGCTCGATCTCGGTGAAGTCCCAGGAGAAGTTAGAATGTCTTGGAACCCTTGGTCTTGCAACGAAATTAATCACAAGATAATTTGAATGAGTTGGAAAAAGAACGTAGCGCCTCCTACCTCTTTTTGAAAGCGGGAGACCTGGAAAGCAACTAGGTGTAAATCCTATAGAAATAGGGAAGTACCACGGTAATAGTCTATTAATGGTCCTATGTGGGCTATGTTTGATTCCAGTAATATGTATATTTGCCTCAATCGTTATAACTGCCGAGCACGTTTGTAAGATGCGTTGGGACATGACATCTTTCTGAGCAGGTACCCAGGTCGCCCGACACTAGACACACAGGTAGGTGCCGTGTGGTTTAGTCGGTTCGATTCCGGTATAATTTCCGCGGGGATTCCCCCACGTAAAGACTAAAAATAGGATCATTTTGAACAGTCTGTACGCCTGTATATTATTGACGCCGTCTGTACCTACCTATACCTGTAATACACACAAATATATGTTGTCCTTAGAAGCTACTATATGTATAAGCATTTGGTAATATGTTGGCGTTTGATAATGCATAATCCAAACATTCACAAAGTCCATATTAGTTGAACCTAGTCCTATCAACAAAATAACAGTATGATACTACACAATGCTTATTAGATATTTAAACCTACTGCATGAGGTAGTACGCTATATTTATATATAGCGTATATATTCGTACATCATTATTCGTAATTTAGTATGGGAAGAAACCCACAGACATTTTAAATCTATGTGTACATATATAATATACACGTCATTTTTCCTGAAGAGGTAGTTAAGCATGTTATACTCCCACATGTCGCACACCCAGAGGAATATTTTAAAGGGAATCCCAGTATTCAAGGACTTATAGCATTATATTGTCATTTCTCTCACATAATCGTGGTCAGGTGAAAGTCTCCTTGTATATACCTATACAAGCAAGCAAGAGCAAATAAATGCTAAATATATTAAATTCAAATCATGATCAAATTATAAAAAAAGGAAGTCAATATTACTAAGGCACTGCAGCATTTCATTGTCTTATCCTTCAAATTAATAGACTTTTCTCAATGTTACTATTCTGGCTCTCTCCCAGATTATCAGTTTCTACCAAAATGTCAATTTATAAAAAAATCTATACTAATGCGTTCATTGTAAATCTGAGTAATTTTGCGTTAATTTTTTGGAAGTATGTTTTTGGACGAAATATTCTGGCAAAAGACGACATGCATGAAAAATATAATTTCTAATAAATTTTAGTGATTAGGTATTTGAACGACATTTGTAATATACTACTAGGACTGCGCACAAGCATACAGTCCATCTGATTGAAAATTATCACCATAGCCAATGTATGTTAGCAACACCAGCACTTGAGATATCGTCTGGTAAAGAAAAAGACAAGTATTTATCAACTATAACCAAACATTAGATACTTATAACATGTATTAAGGGCTTTCTTTAAAAACTCATTAATAATTCCTATTTATAACTATCTGACTACTTCTTTCCTGCATCGTATCCCGCCATGATGCTTCGCAGCGCACCTTTGAGCTTCTCATTCGGTTCCACCTCGTACTTGGCTAGACTCTGTCGGCAGCAAGGACATTGCGGGCCCGTGGACTTGAAGGCTAGCTTTATACACGCCTGAGAAAAAACAATCAATAATTATTAATATTATATTTAAAAAACACGTCTGCCATCTCAGTGGTATAAAAAAAAGTCTATGTCAAGGTGCAAGGTGCTCCGCGAAGGTCTCCGGCGCCCCAAGCGATTTTATCTGCTAGACTCCTGCTGACTAACGACGCCACGACGAAGTTGCCATTATGGAGTTGGCAGAGTAGGTCAGAAGGCACACACCCACCAATGTCGAAAAACAAAAGCCATAAAATGGCTGGTTAAGCAACAAATATACGTAGAATTTGAAAGCAACTGGGAAAAAATATTGTGGGACACTTTTTACACAGCGCCATCGCGCCCAAATTAAATTATAAGAATTTTCAAGAACATTTGTGGATCACACAAATATTTGATCCGACCCGGGAATCGAACCCGAGACCTCAGCGCGGCAGTCGCATACACTACCACTGCGCCACCGAGGCTATATACTGGAGATGAGGATGACCAGTCTCTGTCGATCTTATACTATTCTAAAATGTTTTGATGCAAGAGGTCGTTGTGTGTGTATGAAATAGAGGGTCGCAAAATAGTAATGGGTCATTGAACGAAATTCAATATGCTGCAGAATCAGATATATTAATGTTCTGGTTTGACCAACACTAATTTCCATACTGTCGAGTTCAATTTCAGTTTATCCCTGCAGCACAATAAAAACAATGTATTAAGGTGTTCATTGTACATGCTTTCTTTCATTTGAGACTAATCACACTGGCAAATCCATTACTGTGACTCCTGTAAACCAGGATCTACAGCTGTGACCAAGACTGGAAAAGTTACACCGAGCTTGATCTTGGTAATGTCCTAGGATTCACAATGTCTTGGTACCCGCTTCGAAATTGATCAGAAGATAATTTGAATGAGATGGATTACACATCCTACTAATATTATAAACGCGAAAGTTTGTAAATATGGATGTTTGTTGATAAATTTTTAAAGCAATTATTTGCTAATTTTCTCATAAATTTTTAATAAAGTGGAAAAAGACAATTTGATTCGAGACAGGGATTGAACCTGTGACCTTTGCCTAACCAGGGCAATGTTCTAGCCACCTGAACTACCCGAACCGTATCGAATCCACACAACTATTTTTAAACATTGATGCAATGGACTCCACTCAGTATATTGATAAATTTTTCAAGCAATTAATTATTTCAACTTATTTATTGATACGGTTCGGGTAGTTCAGGTGGCTAGAACATTGCCCTGGTTAGGCAAAGGTCACAGGTTCAATCCCTGTCTCGAATCAAATTGTCTTTTTCCACTTTATTAACAATTTATGGATGTTTGTGTTTATTTTATGGCCTGATGGTTACTAAGAACTTTTAGCCAAATCTACTGAATGGATTTTGATAAAAATTTACAATATAGCTTACACATCAGAATAACACATAGGCTACTTTTTATCACGGGAACAAGTTCCTGTGGGAAATGGGAACGGGAAAATTCACATGCGTGCGGAGCCGCAGGTGTGAACTAGTTGTCTAAAAGGTTAAATCAGTATAAATCCGCAGTTCGAGCTGCAAATTTCACTCACATCAGTCACACTTGTCTATACTTACCATGCAAAAATTGTGTAAGCATGGTGTCGTCACAGGGCTCACCACTACGTCTTGACAAATGATGCACAGGAACATTTGAGTTACGTACTCCACAAATTCCTGTACAAATGACAGCATGTTCTTACTTTACAAAAAACATGGAGCAGCTTAAAATATCCAAATATTTTTTAAAAGAAAAATCCAAACTATCTTTACGCTGTATCTCTGACGGGACAGTCAGAAAGGACAGATCGCCAGGCTTCAATCTTGCAGATTCATCAATCGCTTCATACATGCACGTCTGGGTATCCGAGTACTTTTGACTTTTACGTTTTTGAGCAATCTGCTTACGTGGTTTTCATAGGTAAGTCTCGGCCTACCCTGACTCCTTCTGCCCTCTACTCTATTTAATTTATTTAATAACAATCAGGAGAAGCGGCTTATGATGCAAGTGCTTAGTCAAAACAGTTATGTACATCTAAAATTAAATTACGCCAACAGATGGTTAATATATCAATCCCTATAATTTTACAATAAGGTTACAAGCGGGAGGTTCCCAGCTACAATTAACTAAAAAAGTTAACATTCTGTTAAGCCGAAAAATGTTGAGACCTACTTAAAGCAGTGTGCTGAAATAGGCTGATTTTATACATCCATTGGGCATATATAGATGATACTATATCAAAATAATATTGCAGTATGAACATACCTTTTTACCCTTGCTGTCGCATACAGTGAGACAGTCTTCCCACAATTTGCTGTTGAGCGTGTCAGCCAGAATAGCTTCTCTTTCCTCAGCGGTCACACCACTGTCAGACTGTGGCTTTGTGTCGACAGTAGACTTCTTCTTACCAACAGGACTTTTAGTGAAGATGCTTGCTATTTTACCTTTAGGACTTTCTACAGGCCTTTCTTTCTTTTTATTTGAAGCTGAAACAATATATGGGGAATATCAAAAAATTTGTACAAGTGATGAAAATCGAGGTTAATTTTTTTTTTACTGTAGGACGTTTCTGAGAACTGAACTGAAATAAAATATTTATAATCCAGTTTTCAAAAATAAATATATCATAAAATATAAAATAGTATTTATTAATAAAAAAATAAAAAAGGTGAAGGCAAGTACGATTTTATGTCATTTTCGATACCGTACATTGTGTTGAAATATAAATAAAATTGACTGGTTACTTCTGGGTTGGCTGCGCAGTAAAAGTTGTTCATTATGATGAGATTTGCCGTTATTATGTCCACATTGAGTATTAAAAACCAGTAAGTAACGCTTTTACTTTATTATGCATTTGTAAAAAGATGTTAATTTGGAATTACAAACAGACACATCAATTTAATTTATCTGTATAGACAGTAAGGTGTGTCAAATTCAGAATATACATCTACTATACTAGAATAAATAATCTGCGACATAACCCTCCTTCTGTCGCAGCCAGGACAAAAGACGTAACATCTAAAATACATTAACATTAACATCGCAAGAGGAGAGAAATACATAGGAAGCTTAAAAAAATCATTCGTCTATGGTAGGGTAGAGTTGGTTTGTTGGATGGCTTGTTTCGAGGTACGATAGAGTGGCACCCTCTGTGACGTATAGGTTAGAATGGGATTAAATGGAAAAGGTTTAGAAGGTAGTGAAACCAGCAAATGGACAACTCTGAGTCTTGTAAAAGACTTCCTATTTGAAGTAAAAACTTCTTTTGGGGCACCGCACACAGATTTTTCCGTAGGCAGTAAGTTAAGCTGGTCCGTCACGCTCTGAGGTGTGCGGCTCGATCGGGTGAACTCGGGAACGCCGAGTGTACCCGAGCGAAAAAGATACAGTCAGCTGCTCTTCGTTGTTGTGTCGCTGTGCTTAGTATATTCAATTCATACGTAATAATTGATTGCTATTGCCAATGAAGGTTTCACTTCTGGCATGCGGTCTTAAGCACACACTCTTAATGTTTTAAAGTGAAACGTAATAAAACAAAATGAAAAAAAAAATGTCGCGTGGCGGTCGGCCGCGGAGTATTAAAAGGAGTATTACGAGTAAGTAAAAAAAGTTTCCCTTTTACCGTGGTTTCTTAAAACCACACAATTCTTTCCACTACATATTAGGGCTACTGCATATGAGAGCCGCTACATATTAGGGCCACTACATATTAGGGCCGCTACATTTTAAAGCCACAACATAGTAGGGCCACTAAGACTTTCACTAAGTTTCACTTTTACCGTGGTTTCATAAAACCACAAAATCCAACTCTTCTTTTGTAGTAATAACCCTCCTGACTACATAATATAGTATCTTATCTTACCTCCATTAATCGTCTTTCTCTTCTTAGGCGGTGGTGAAACCTCTGTCTCAGACTCTGTGGACTGGTTACTTTCTCTCAACGCACGCTTTTTGTTGCCTTTTTGTTTGTTTACAGTCTTGCCTTTATTCTTCGCTTTGAGCGCTTGCTTCTCTGCCTCAGCTTCTAAATAACCGTCTGGATACTAAAGAAAAAAATGAGAATTTAAAATCAGTTAAAGCAACAGGAATAATAGTGAAAAGGAGAATGGCTTTCTAACTCGTTTTATAAGTCGAAACTAATAATCTATCGACTAGTATGCCATACACCTATAATAATTTATAGTTAATGAATTATTTATATAGATATTTTTTTGTATTTTTAATACTAATATACGAAACAAATTCTTTCAAATTAATTCCCTTTAAAATAATGACACAGAAGTTTAAGATATATATTATATTCACGACTGTTTTTCTTTATTTTAGTCTATTTCCAATTACTTTAAATATATTTAAGAGCCTGTAATAAACATAATAACGCCTAGTAAATATAAATGTACTTACTATAATAGAATACTGTTTACTGCCAGGCGCCCAAGGCGCCGGGGCAGGGTCATCTCTCCTCAGCAGGTACTTCCACACTCGGTACCCCGATATGCCCTTCTCCGGGTAGTACTTCACTACCTTATAGATGCCGTCGTACCTGCGCAAGGCCCAATTGTGTTACAATCCTTACACTAAATAGCATCCTTACACTGTCAGAACCAAAAGATTCCATAGATCTTTCTTATGTCGTACCCATAAAGCATGGAGCTCTCTGCTATCGCAATGTTTCCCTCATCTTCCAATCCTGGTTCCTTTAAGAGAAATGTGAAAAGGCATATTTCTGAGCCGTCAAGATGAGGGTCGCTATCGGTGCCCTGTGGGTTGAGATAGCGGCCCAAATCACAGGTCGTCGTCTTTGCTTACCATCAGGCGGGCGACGACATTTAGACGTAGTACGTACAAAAATAAATGCATAAAACACATTTCTCATACTCTAGATTACAATCATTTTCTTTATACTCCCAGTTCGGCACAAATATGAGTGTGATCCACAAGTATTTGTTTCGAAAAGAGCCACATAATAGATGACAAACATATTGCCGACATCAGCAAGAGTCTGTAAAGATAAGTGGAGAAAGGTTGCCCCATCCGCATACTGAAGTAGTAGATTTCAATGACATTCCTAGGAATTAAGCAACATACACCATCAGTGATTCATTTTCGCAATTCGTTTAGCTACATTACGTGTTCACCGTATACTACTCTCTCTTTCGCACCTGTATGAGATCAAACTTAAATGCGAAAGCGGATTCTGGCGTTCAAATTCTGGTAGGAATGAGAAACAAATAGAAAATGATTGAAAATGAGTAAGGTGAAAGAAGAAAAAACTTACCGAATGCCTTCTTTAGGTGCGTATTTGGGGAAGTGTTTCAACATCTTGTAGGAACGAACGACGCGGACTGGCTTGCCGTGGCGCCACTCGTCACCCGCGTCGCCGCCTTCCTCGGTGATCTGTTTCACAGCGCAGTTGCGTGCTAAAGCTCTAGCGAAATAGGAAATTTACACAAAATATGTCAAATTTTAGTGTTTATAGTAAAAACACAATTGATTTTTCAAGAATTCTTTTCAATGTTTTACTTTTTGATGTTATACTTCTTATGCGCGTTAGAGAAAAAATATCAATCAATATCCATCACGCCTTATCCCCGAAGGGGTAGCAGAGGCATATTATATGCCCACTTTTCAGCGTGTGTATTCCTGTCCCACGTAATAGGTGGTGAACCCATTGCCGAAAAAAAAAGAGAAAAATTATGATGAGTAAATTTTTAAGATGCGCGAGCAGACCGTCATGACGAACCGACACCATGAAGTAAGCTGATGAGTGTTTCAATAACAAATTATAACTACATTCAAAGTAGTTTTCAAACTGTTTTTGTTTTTTCTTCAATCGTAGGATAAGGCGAAAGGTAAAATGTTTAAACAGATTTTTATCTTGTTACGCCAAAACAGTATAACTTATAACGCGGGTACATAAATACACACACACTTTTTTATTAAGTAGCATTCATTTGCAAACAAAAATATGTACAAATATTCGTTAACAATCATCATCATCCGAGCGTCTGTCCCAGTTGCGTCTCGCGACGCCCGGGGTCCGCTTTCCTACATTTTCTCCTCCACTTCGCACGGTCGTCGGCATCCCCTGTAGTGAGACCATTGGCACGCATGTCATCCCTTACGACGTCAAGCCAGCACTTCTTGGGTCTTCCCCTCTTACCGGGACCCGGCGGGGCTGACATGGCCAGACATTTGTTACCTACGTAGCCCGGCGGTTGCCGCAAGACGTGACCATACCAACGAAGGCGACACTCTTGCAACTTGTCTGCAATGTCACGGACGTGAAGGCTGCCGCGGATGCGAGAGTTCCTCACGCGGTCCATCCGCGTGACCCCACACATCCACCGCAGCATCTTCATTTCCGTGACACGCAGCTCCTGCTTGTGTCGCTCCAATATCGGCCACGTCTCACTGCCATGTAAAAGGACAGGTCTAATAATGGTTTTGTAGACCTGTCCCTTCAACCGGATCGGCATTTTAGGGTCACAAATGACACCGGTCATCTCCCGCCATTTGGCCCACGCGGCAGCAATGCGTGACTTGACATCGCAATCGATGTCACTGGACGTGTGAAAAACAGATCCCAGGTATTTAACCTGGTCCGTGCGCTCGACCAAATAACCGCCTATGCGGACGGATGTGGGATCTGTCGAGTTTAGTGCCAAGTACTCGGTCGGTAACAATAACAAGGAGTAAAGCAATCCGTGTAAGAACGCTAGACCCTTAGTATATTACAGTGAAGTGAAGAAGCAAATTAAAATCATTTCAAAAACACTTCCTATCAGTTTTGAACAACAGAAAAATTAGAACTGTCCAGTCTTGTCATACTTCATGTTCAGACTGCTAGTAGGGTAGACTTGAACATCGTCGTTATGATTAGATTCATTTAAATACATACATATCATACTAATGTTACTAGTGGTTCTGTGAACCGTAGACTTCAGAGTAATTTTTTTTATATTGACTACATTTTTTCTTTTATTTTTATCAATTAAAAAAAAATCAGTATTGCTTTTTTTCGTTTTGAGTGCTGTTGCCAACCACAACGGGACCATATCCCCTCCCCTGCTTCCATTTCCCCCCCAAACGAAAAACCCCCTCCCTAAAAGTTATTGTCTACATCAAGGATTGTCCATGCCAAGTTGCATGCAAATCCGATGAAAAATGCGACCTGTAGACTGCTTGGATGGACGGACAGTCGGACATCAATAGCATTTTTCCCGTACCAGTGGAGTTAAAACGTAAGAATGGATGTTTGTTACTCTTTCACGTAAAAACTACCGAATGGATTTTAATGAAACTTCACCATTATATAGCTTATACATCAGAATTACACATAGGCTACTTATATCCTGAGAACAAGTTCCTTTGGGAAACGGGAACGGGAAAACTTCTCCATGCGGGCGAAGCCGCGGATGTCAACTAGTATTATATACTTCGTACTTACTTATTTTCTCTAGTCAGAGTTTGGTCACAAGACTGTTCGGCAGTCCGCTTGTTGCCGGAGAGGTCTCGGCCGCCGCTGCCCGTGTATGTGAATTCATTGCCATTGTCCACGTCGTCTTCATAACCACCTTTATAACATAGAAAATCTTTAGAATCCGAGCCCCACTTTGTATTCTCAATCATAAAAAATAAAAATCAATGTAAGCAATCACTTCAGAATGGCCCGGCACCTACGTGGCTATTTTATTTTCTTGTCTATTTAATAAGTGTCAATACTTATATTTTTTACTAAGTAAAATGATATAATGTATCCATGAACTAATAAATTTAATAAGAAATTTAGCCATATTAAATAACACCACTTGTACTGTTCCACAATTTACTTTGTAAACCTGACCGGTTTCGCCTCACGGCATTCTCAAAGACGACTGGACCTAGAAAGTATACTAAAACTAATAACCGTACAATGTAGGTATATCGACATTACAAGTTACCAGTTTAGAAATTTACCCCAAAATTAGGGAGAATACAATTTTATATTTGAAAAAAATTAAATACTACGTCATATCATAATTCTATTTAAATTATAATTTATAATATTACTTTATAATATTTTAATTATAAAGAAATTTAGCGTTTGTGGCCCCGCGGACTCAGAAACGATCACTTTCACTACGGCTGGTCCTCGGATGGGTGATCACTTTGTGGCATTTACATTTGCGAGCGATTCCGTGTTTCGAAAGGCACGTTAAGCCGTTGGTCCCGGTTGCTAGTAACATGGCAGTCGTTAAGTCAAGTTGAAGGCCTTGAAATGGGCGACTTGAAAAATGTCAACAGCAGGTAGCCACAACCTGTGTCTGTCTATTTCAACATGGCAATGGACTCACCACCTATTACGTGGGACAGGAATACACATGGTGAAAAGTGGGTACACAATATGTATGCCTCTGCCACCCTTTCGGGGATAATGCGTGATAGTTAAAAAATCCACCTTTACTAAAATAGTCGATAAGAGAATAGATCTTAAAAAAGAGGAACAATCACAAACCTGATAAGACTATACTGTAAGCGCCTTCCACATCTCGTCCATGTATTCCAGATACCGGAGGTCGGTGGACACCAGTCTCTGACAACTGCAATAAATATGCATATTGTCATTTTATTGCATACAATATGAATAAATTACTAAATACATCCTACTAATATTATAAACGCAAAAGTTTGTATGAATGTAGGTTTGTTACTCTTACACACAAAAAACTTCTAATGTATTTTGAAGAAATTTGATATTTTAGCTTACAGAATAACACATAGGCCACTTTTTATCCCGGGAACAAGTTGCTATGGGATACGGGAATGGGCAAACTTTACCACCTAGGATATTTTACATTATATCTTAATCTATTCCTTATATCAATGTAATTTATATTAGTCGGTGGTGCAAAAGAAGTTATATGTGCATAAAATATTATCAAAAATAAATAGTACGCTCCGTATTGCTTTATATGGAACTGTGAAGTGCTAAGCTATTTTGTGCGGGTGTTGGAGTTTAAAAAGCAAAGAATTAGTGGATGTACAAATTGTTTGTAAATGTGAATGTGTTTATAGTATGAGCGTTTCGAACAGGTGGTTGAAAATATTAAGTTTATCTTTAGTTCTAGTGTATGATGTAGTGTAAGCGCCCTTAAAATGTTCTATGCAAAATAAATATAGACATATTATCACGCCCTTATCCCGGGGTAGCCAGTTGTATACTATACGCCCACACTTCAGCGTATAAAATATGCAAAATAAAAACAATCTAATATTATTCAATAGCATTTTCTTTAGCAAATGATAGATAAATAGTGGATGGAATAGTAAAAAAGGCTTCTTGTAGCTAACGGTATGTAGTTGTGCCTTACCTGTATTCTGAATCTCCAACACATGCCAACTTCAATGCCAGGGATGGGACCAAAATGGTTTGGAGGCATTGCACAAGTCTTCGTTTTACCTGTATGACAAAAATACATAAAATAATACATGCACATACATATTGTCACGCCTTTATCCCCGAAGGGGCAAACTATACGCACACATTTTACCGTATGCATTTATGTCCCACGTAACAGGTGGTGAGCCCATTGCCATATTGGACTGAAAATGGTTGTGGCGACCCGCTATTGAAATTTTTCAAGCCGCCCATTAGGCCTTCAACAAGGCTTAACGACTGCCAATTTACTGGCAATCAACAAATACATATATAAAAACTGTATGTTATTGTAGAAACAGCCAAATCCTGAGCTGATTAGGCTACTTTTGGACTACCATGCTAATGCTATTAAGCGCTCGTGGCCCCACTGACTCAGTAAACGATCACTGCCTTAAGCCGCTTTCACTTTGGCTTTCACAGGGGTTTCGCCCTGGTTATGGGACCACGGACCCTGTTTTTGCCCTGAGGGTTGTCGCAGGGAAATACAGGTCGAAGAACACGCCTCTGCACTGTTTGTTTCTAGACATGCAGAAGGCCTTCGACTGTGTTCCTCGTGCGATGATCTGGTGGGCACTGCGGTCCAAAGGGGTTCCAGAGGTCTATATTGACACTATCCGGGACATGTACTGTGACTCCGATTCAATGATTCGGACTGCTGTTGGCGACACGAAACCCTTCCCCATCACCGTCGGGGTACACCAGGGTTCGGTCCTTAGTCCGCTTCTGTTCAGTGTAATATTAGACGAATTGTCGGACAGCATCAGAAACCCACATGAGCAGCCTCCATGGTTGCTCATGTATGCTGACGATTTTGCGCTGGCAGACGCGGACAGGGGCAAATTGGTGAGACGTGTAAAGGCGTGGAAGGAGACGCTTGAGAACGGCGGTCTGAAACTAAATGTGGCGAAGACCGAGTACTTGGCACTAAACTCGACAGATCCCACATCCGTCCGCATAGGCGGTGATTTGGTCGAGCGCACGGACCAGGTTAAATACCTGGGATCTGTTTTTCACACGTCCAGTGACATCGATTGCGTTGTCAAGTCACGCATTGCTGCCGCGTGGGCCAAATGGCGGAAGATGACCGGTGTCATTTGTGACCCTAAAATGCCGATCCGGTTGAAGGGACAGGTCTACAAAACCATTATTAGACCTGTCCTTTTACATGGCAGTGAGACGTGGCCGATATTGGAGCGACACAAGCAGGAGCTGCGTGTCACGGAAATGAAGATGCTGCGGTGGATGTGTGGGGTCACGCGGATGGACCGCGTGAGAAACTCTTGCATCCGCGGCAGCCTTCACGTCCGTGACATTGCAGACAAGTTGCAAGAGTGTCGCCTTCGTTGGTATGGTCACGTCTTGCGGCAACCGCCGGGCTACGTAGTAGTGATGGAAATTAAATCTATTTTTTGTTAATTTCATTAGCGTGCTAATTTTTATCTCTTAGCATGCGACGTACTATTGCTATGCTAATATGAATGAAGTAAACATCAACTTACTAGGTCCTCCCGTTCCTGAGAAAATCGATGATGACACATGGATAGACAGACGAACTGACGTCCAGACGGACATTATGAAAAAAAATAAGGGTAGCAAATTTATTAATAATTACCAAAAAACGAAAAATTTACCGGGATCGACGTTAATGATGATGATGATGATGAAAAAAAATTCTAGACCGAAAGAGTCTTAATTGATTACACAATATTTTTTAATAAGACCTGAAGATGACCGGGATTAACGTTAGATGATAATGATTAAAAGAAGTTTTCAATTCAATAAAAATAAAAAAACTTTAGTTCCGTTGTTTTCCTTTCGAGAGACGGAACCCAAAAAATACATTTTGTTTTACATTATTTATTCCACAATAAAGTACAATCACACGATTTTAGAGTTTATATATTCAAAATAAAAGAATAATACATAAAAACCAAAGTATCTAAAACTCGTAAAAAGTACGTACGAATTTCGACTTCTTACTCAACTCAATGGCATTAACAGATTGTTAAAAAAAAATTATACTATATTAGAATAAATAACCCCAAACACAAGCATTTAATAGTTAAAAATAATGGGCCAAATATCAACCATGCACATTTTCATTCACACACTCCGTATTTCGCAATAGCACAATGACACGATCCATTCATGAATTAGACGTGAAAATTCATTTTAGCAATCGCAGCAACGCATCATTCGCAGCTCGCCTGCCTCATGATTTAGTCGTCGCAGCGACGCAGCGTTCACAGCTCGCCTGCGATATGAATTTGTCGTGAATTATAATTATGAGTTTTGGCAATTTAATTTAGCATTCACAACTCGCCACTCAGTAGCGGCGTGAACGTCGATGCGCTTAGTCATGTATTGGAGGGAGATTGTGGGTTCGTGACGAATTGTCAATTATTGCGTAATCGATGTCTCTTAGCAATAATTAATTTTAACAAGTACTTTTAATTAAATTAATACGAATGGAGTCTTTGCAATTAAATATGATTGCTAACGCTAATATTTCCTACACTACTACGTAGGTAACAAATGTCTGGTCATGTCAGCCCCGCCGGGTCCCGGTAAGAGGGGAAGACCCAAGAAGTGCTGGTTTGACGTCGTAAGGGATGACATGCGTGCCAATGGTCTCACTACAGGGGATGCCAAAGACCGTGCGAAGTGGAGGAGAAAATGTAGGAAAGCGGACCCCGGGCGTCGCGAGACGCAACTGGGACAGACGCTCGGATGATGATGACTTTGGCTGATTACGGATGGGTGACTACTTTGTGGTATTTTTTACAGTTGTATTATAGTAATATAAGTATAATATTTCTATTTACGAGCATTTCCATGCTTCGGAAGGCACGTTAAGCCTTTGGTCCAGTCAGGTCAGTAACATGGCAGTCGTTGGCCTTATGGGAGGATTGAAAATTTTCAACAGCAGGTAGCCTAACAAAAACTTACAAAGTGCGTCTATTAACTACCTATGCACACGGTGAACTGTGGGCGTATAATATGCCTCTGCCACCCCAGCGATAAGACGTGATTAATAAACTCCATCTGATTCCAAAATAAGCAGAGCTTGAACTATGGTAACCACATAACTGATAAACATACTTATACATTTCCAAATACATACATATTACAGATAAATAACACCCAGACACAGAATAAACCATCGTGCTCATCACACAAAGTGTTATCCTGGGTGGGAATCGAACCCACGACCTCTTGCGTAGCAGTCGGATGCACACCCACCGCGCCACAGAGGCAGTCAATTGTTTCTCAATATATTTGTCGTTCTCGTTTAAAGTATACCAATCAACAGTGGCGCAGTTCGTTTATTCTCGATCCGTCACTCATGGCGAGAGGACGCGCCGTTCAGCGGGGTACCCAATTACTGAATTATCTGGTGTTTTATTTATAACCTGAGGTGTATTAGTAGACATCACAGTAGGTAGATATATTTATTATATTTATGTATTTTACATGATAGTATTTTTGTGTTTAGCAATTTATCAGTCTTGAACAAAACACTTGTACTGTTCCACTTATTTATTATTTTAACCCAGAGGTTCCCAAACTTATTTTGTATACTGTCCACTTTGAGACCAAATAAATTTTTAGCGCCACTCTTTTTAGTAAGCAGCGTTGCCACAGCACTAAATCCACGTTCACACAAATATGACGATGGGAATGCTATCAAGAATCGTTGAACGATTGACCACAATCCAGGGTACAATTGCGGGATCGGTTTTTGTAGCCAAAATTCTTGATAGCCATTTTTGAACTTGATTTTTATTTCCTCGTTTGTTGTCAATTCCATAAGTTCTTCTTCCGGCTGAGGTGAGATTGCTGTGTTGACATATGAAAACGGATCTAACACCCAGCCTAGTATTTCCTGGAATCGTTCGGTGAAGTCAATGTGGAGGTTTTCCAAATGTTGGCAGTAGGCAAACAAGTCGTCGTTACTGCAGGATACTGATAAATTCGGAAAATTGTGAAAGTCACGTCTGCCCATATTCTTTTTGTGTAGAAGCAGTTTGGCTGCGAAAGCAGCAACGACATTTTTTGTTTTAATTAAATTTAGTTCATCGCCTTGCAGTTGGAGATTCATGTCGTTGAACAATTTATACAGGTCTGTCATGTAAGCTATATCATTTTTGATGTAATGAGCTTGTTGCGCAATTCTGCATCTTTAGTTTCCAAGAACTCTATCACAGAGTCAAACAGGTTATAAAATCGAGTCAGACAATTGCCTCTTGATAGCCAACGAACCTCAGTATGAAGCAACAAACGGTTGGAATCTTCGTCATTAGTAACACAAAGCTGATGAAATAATCTATCATTTAAAGAGCTGGTACGGATTTTATTCACTGCTTTGTTGACATATTGCAGTGATTGAAATAGTCGTTCACTTAAGTTTCTAGCAACCAAATGTTGTCTATGAATAAAGCAAAGTAGAGCAAGTACATCTGAAATTTTATTTTTTAAGTACGCTATGAAGCCTTTATGGCACCCTGTCATAGCTGGAGCGCCATCCGTAGCAACTGATATAATATTTTTCAAGGGAATCTTTTTCTCATCACAAAACATTTCCAATGTCAAACATTGGAAAAGTCAATATGGTTTCGCCTTTTGTATCGGTCTCTAAATTTCTAGCAAACAATAGTTCTTCACATATTTTCTCATGTTTAATAAACCTCACGTAAGACAGCAACAATGCCATATTAGTAGGTAAAGTGGACTCATCGAGATGAATTGAGAATTGACTAGTCTTCAGATGATTGCACAATTATCCTTCAATGTTTTCAGCCATTTCATCAATTCGTCTTTGCACAGAATTATTACTCAAAGGAATTTTTCGGATAATATCTGCGGCCGGTTTATGAAGTACAGTAGTTATTACTTCCTTTATTGCTGGCAAAATTAACTCTTCTCCGATGTTGCGTGGTTTGCCTTTTTGAGCAATTAACAAAGAGATATTGTACGAAGCTTGAAGTACGTCGTCATCTTGCTTAGCAGCTGCCGAAAATAGTTTTGCTACACTTGGCTGAGTATTATGCTTCATCTCTAGGTCTTGAAAATATGCTACTTTCTTGTCTTTCTTATCTGGATGCATTTTATTCAAATGATCTTGTAGTCTTGCAGGCTTCATTGCTTCATTCGAAAATGTTTTTAGACATAGATCCCACAAACCTAATGGGTTTGTGGGATTTTCAATGAATCCGAATTTAATATATTCCACAGAGTATTGCCGTCTCTTCTTTTTTACTTTCGACTTTGTTTTGGTTTAAGAAATACGTAAGTAAGTGTTGAACTTAAGTACTGCTTATCTATTACGCGCGAAACCGCAAATGAAAATAAAATAAATATTCCGTTGTTTATATAGGATTGCATAAGCAGCACGCACCGACAGGAATAAGAAAAACATGCATTAACTCGTTTATCTCATTCGACGCTCAATTGTACTCAACAAGTAAGAACAAGTATTCTAAATCCGCCGATTGATACAGGAATGCACAAATCGGGTTATTTAACAAAAACTTGTTAAAACATGATTACCCGCGGCCATCGACGCTCATTCTACGCTCAATTGTACTCAACAAGTAAGAACAAGTATTCTATGAATCAGCCGACGGGTTATTTAACAAAAACTTGTTAAAACATGATTGCCCGCGGTCTATTATCTACGAAAATTACCTATCTAGGAATACTAATAACTATTAAAATGCGAACGCGTGTCTATTGCCTTTTTATTTGTTTGTTTGTGTCTACTTTCAATTCGAAACGAAGCGACCGATTGACATGATTTTTCTTCTATTTATTGAATAAAACGGACAGATACATGAACTACGCGGAGAGAAATATCGAACCGAGTTTGAGCAATCTCTTAATTAATATTAGTTGATGTTCACAAGTTGTAGCCGAGAGTCGAGAACTCTGTCGGTGTCTAAGAGTCCTCCCAGCTAGATGAAATTACACAACGCCCCCTTTTTTTTTCTGGGTCTCTTACCGCCCCCCTTTAGGTCTACAAGGGGGCGTTATCGCCCACTTTGGGAAACGTTGTTTTATCCTGACCGGTTTCGCCTTACGGCATTTTCAAAGGTTAGCACATATTTAATGTATTTCGGATGTCATTGAATACAATATGAAGTTACTTCATATATTGTATTCAATGACATTCGAATAATAAATAAGTGGAACAGTAAAAGTGTTTTTGTTCAAGATGTGTAGCAAGTTCCACCAAGTGCCATCAACTGCCAATCAACAGTGTAAACTATTTATCAGTACCATTATGATCTGTCCTCTCTGACTAACCCGTCAGGAACATAGCGTGAACATAGTTAGTTATTAAGATGGTACCGGTAAGAATTGTATGTCCTTTACAAGAGCTCAAGGCCTGTATTACAAAACACCAGGCCCCCATATTAGTGAAATCGTACATAAACATATTAATAAATAAGAACCCGATTTCTGGTAAATATAATTGTAGTTACCTTTCATTTCCACTGGCTGAGTGGTATACACCTAATGCGTGCGGAAAATTAAACTAAGAAATATTTTGAGCTGAAAACTAAAGCAAATAAAAATTATCAACTTATGCTGTTTGGAACTGCTACTTAGGCTTTACATTTAAAGGTAATTATAAATCCCGTAACTTGCTAAAAACCGGAATAATATTTTATTTTGATTTTATGTATTTTTTTTTTCTCAAGTAATCCACTGTAGTTGGAAAAGTTATATATACCAACATTGAGGTCTACTATTTCACTATAGATAGGAAAAAAATCATATCCAAATCTCGTGGAGTCTAGAAGTTATGACCAATTATAAATTTTTGCCAGGGTTGTCACTTCAGTATAACCGGATTTTTAATAGTTTGAAAAAATGTGTATGTAGTAATGTCTGAGTAATAGGTATATCTCATTATAAATTCAGGACTTTTTACACACACAGACAAACTTTATCATCAATATGTTTTATCCGGGAATTACCAATAACCTTCGATCTTCAATGGGGATTTTAATCTTAAGTGAAATGAAATTTATAAATGAATCTGCTATTAGCGTAAGCTTCTAAGCAACTACGGAATAATAATAGTGCTGTCTGACCATAAGTGGCTCTTGATGACATGTAGAATTATTTTATTAATCTGAATCCGGCGTTACTTGGTGACAATACATTTTTTTTAGGTATATTTATTGTATTTATATTTCACCTACCCTGTTAATTTTGACTACGTTCGCGTGATAATTAGATTTTTTTAAATATTTTAATTTCTCGTGATAGATCAAATCTTGAAAAAAATAATTGTAGTAATGATAGTAAAAAATACTAGATCGGGCTATTGATTTTTCAGTGGTGCTTAAACATACCAACAAATTGACCAAGATTAACTATTTTGAAGTGTGTCATATGTATGTATGCACCATTTACCTTTTTCAAATATATTTAATTTATAATAAAATTATTTTTAGCAACGTGTCTATTCTAGCCTCTTTTCGTGATTAATTGCTGTACAGTTACACCCATTCATGTATTAATTCGACTCATTAAGAGTTGAAACCCTATTTCGTTATAAGTGTGACATTATTGTCAATTTTCCAATAAATAATACCAAATAACAACAATTACAAATTATCGTTATTCAGTGTCACTTATTGGAAAAAAGTCACAGTGTGACTGAGCAAGAAAAAATAATCCTTCAAAATTGCACCATTACTAAAAAATCTACGTTTTCTCAGTTTTACTGCTTTGTAACTTCTTTTGAGATATGATAGATATAGTCACATTCCTAGATTGATATTATTTATTTTTTATTATATTTATAAATTACATCTTCCTCATAGGAAAAAGTAACATTATGTCACACGTGCTACTCAATTCAAATTTGACTCCTAGTGAATCACACTGTTACATTAAGGAGTAAAAGTGAACGGGAATAAACCAATGTGAAACGAGATGCGACGTGTGGCAATCCACATTTTTATACTATTAACATAAATAATAACGTTCCGACTTGGGACCTACTGGGAAAGGGCATTTTCAAGAGTCTCCTTAACCGGCGAGCATGTATAAAACACTTAGATGATAGCAAGTGGAAAGCCAGTCTCTGCCTACCCTAGTATAACTAATTTATAATTATTCCCGTCACTCGAGAATAAGATTCCCATTGAAGATCGAAAGTTATCGGAATTTCCCACATTTCCCACTGGACAACATGATGATGATAAAACACGATGTGTAAAATCGTAGGCAACAATTCATGGTCTAATTAGATAGTATAATATGTGCACCTTTGTGAGATATAAGCCATTTTGATGCAATTTCCGTTGAAAACTTATTACCTATCAAACACCGTAAGTTAAATAATAGGTAGGTACTTAAATATTGTCCTTCTGTATATTATATAACATTACAGAAACGTCACAGATAAATAATAGGAATTATTACAGAAACATAAAAAAAAAATTACATCTGGATAAATATATTATTTTAAAAAGTGACAACCCTAACGAGAAAATAACCGGGTATTACTAAAATGGCCTGTAGTTTCTAAACTCCACGCGATTTAGGTGTGATTATTTTTTTGTAAATAGGACTATAATGGATCTTAATTTTGACATATCTTTTCCAACAACCGTGGATATTTTGAGAAAAAAATTAAAAACTGAAAAAATAAAAATCATATATCTCGAGTTCTAAGCAAGTTGGAGGTTCGTGATTATTTTAAAATATGTAGCTTTTATTTCGAGTTCTTATTGCATACACTTTTGGTTTTTAATTGATTTAGTTTTTAGTGTAGACAATTTTTGAACTTTATTGGGCGAAATTTTAATGGAACTTTAACATTTTATACTGACTTAACCAATTAGTAAATAGAAGCGCTCGTGGCCCCGCGGTCTCAGTGTTCTGTAAACGATCACTGAGTTACGCAACTTTCACTATGGCTGGTCCTCGGATGGGTGACCACTTTGTGGCATTTATATTTTGCGAGCGTTTCCGTGCTTCGGAAGGCACGTTAAGCCGTTGGTCCCGGTTGCCAGTAAAATGGCAGTCGTTAAGCCTGGTTGAAGGCCTTATGGGCGGCTTGAAAATTTCAACAGCAGGTAGCCACAACCTGCGTCTGTCTATTTCAACACGGCAATGGGCTCACCACCTATTAAGTGGGACAGGAATCCACACGGTGAAAAGTGGGCATATAATATGCCTCTGCCACCCCTTCGGGGATAAGGCGTGATGGATATTTATTTATTTATTTACTTAACTAATTATTTTTATCACCCCGGAGTTTTACTCTAGCTTTCCAAATGAATTGTTTCACACGTTTTTGTAATAAAAAGGGGATGTCCGAAAAATGGCTTCTGTAACACATAGTGCGGCGTATGTATGTGCTGCGTGAATACATATGTGAGTGATTTACGAATGTTACATTCTACTCTTCTCCAAAGAAATTGGCGCCCCTCTTGTGGGGTAATGAATACGATTCTATAAGAAACTTACCAACGAGATTAGAATATTGTCAAAAAAAGAAGGGCAAGAAGTATTTGGAGCACATACTATTTTTTTTTATATTAATATGCTCTAAAATTGTAATGAATTAACTGTAAGAGACTAATTTTATTTTAGAAAACGAATCGTTTTGAGTATTTTTGGCAGTTTCTCAATAGTGGTGAAGTCAAGCACTGCACAGTAGGGTTAAAGCAATAGAAACGAAATTTTATGAACAGAGCCCTAAAATAGGAAGTACTACAGGTCTTATAGCAGTCGAAAACCGGAAAACAAAATTTCACTTAACCTTCAGAATCACATTCTTTGCACTCAAGGTCATAGCTGAGTTTTGGAACAGCTTAATGTCATTAAAGTATCTTTAACAGATTTTAGTTTCGAGAACTTAAATATTGCTTTGACTATCAGAATTAATAATTTTAAATTTAATTGTTTTGGCCGAAATCAAGTAAATGGATCCATGTAAAATTGGTTGGCTTGACATAAAAAAATGCTTCTTTCTATGCTTAGGTATAACAGTGAAAATTGGGAGTGGCAGAAAAAGCATAAGTGTAAAATTAATGCAGCGGAAATGAGAAATCTGCGTAGCATAGTTGAAGTGACCTTGATGGACAAATAAAGGAACAGCGATAATGGAACATTGCGTTATGAGTTTAGAGTGATTGGGCGAACAAGTAGGGGTCGACCTCCGCTTATGCATGTCAATCAAAGCAAAAACGTTTTGGGAATAGGCAAAGCTATAAAAGAAAAGTGGAAAGCTATAGTCTCTGCTTATGCCGCTGGGGGCAGGCGTGATGTACGTATGATAAAAATTGTATCACGCCTGTTAATTTTTTGTTGGCAATCGCGTTACTTACGCAGCCATGATTAAGAAAGAACAAGCTGTAGTAGGTCTGTTCTTGAAAGAGATATAAATCTAGTTGTAGATAGTTAAATAATATAGGACTGATTATACCTTCCTGTGGAACGCAGTATGTCTCTGGGATCAATCACCAGCCGAAACACACAGCTGTGTGCCCGATAGATTACCCAAATGTTCAAACAGTACTGTAGTTATTCAACTGAAATCTATGCCCGTCTTATAGACTTGTTAGCTTATAGATCTGCTGCCAGTTGTTACCAGTTTACACTCAGATGTCGTCAGAAGTTCATTGTTGTCTCTATAGTCTGTGACACGGCTTCTGTATGCCACTGTCTTAGTTTGAATTCTATAGTATTACAATGTGACCGTTATACTGTGTAACAAATAAATATATAGATTACGGAACTAAATAATACTGAATAGGAACACTACACCAGCTTTTGTCCTTTTCTTGCGGTGGAATTGCCCTATAAGGGTCGTATTACAGAATGTTTCTCAATATCCCAGAAACGCTTAAGGCTAGTTTTCTCCTTACAATACAACTCTCAAGGGTTTCTTAAGTATTGAGAAACGTTCTTATATACTGCCCTTAGTCACTGTTATGAAATAGGTGACGGATGACATTGCTGTCTCCATGTAGTGCTTTTACAGGACACTAAAACATAATGCTTCTAGAGTTTAATCTAATTACCGATTATATTATAAATCGATTGTTGTATAAAAAAAAGACATTAATACCCAACGTTAAACACAAAAAAAAACCATTGGCTAAGCATTATACACTGCCAGCGACACTAAAATGGTACCGACCTACACACGCCATGCCTCTGCCCCAATCACGGTTCGTCTTAGATGACTTCTTGATCTGCTTGGCAGCCCCCGGCGCTATGACGTCATTGGGGTCTCGTTTACATGAGGGGCAGTACCAATCTTCTTCGGGTAGTTCCATGAGTGGGGGGTCGAGACAAATCATATGGTAGCCGTTGTTGCACTCGTCACATAGCACTATCTGCAGGTCAAAAGATAAAGTTGATTATAAAACCGACTGAGATTCTATACAATGGTAGGAATTTCTATGCTGGCCCAGGGCTGAAATTAACATTCTGTCCTTTTTTTTTATACCACTGAGGTGGCAGACAAGAATACGGCCCACCTGATGGAAAGTGGTCACCGTAGCCTATGGACGTTTGCAACACCAGAGGCAGCTCTCGCGCTACCGACCTTTTAAAAACCTTCCTTCTTCGAAAAAGTCTACGATTGAATACATCAATTCCTAACATTACTACCACTTCGGTCGTATCAGGTTTAAGCCTAAATAGCTGAAGCCTTGCGGTTTCCACCGTGTAGGATTTAAAACACCATTTGTTACGTGGGCAAAAATGCATACGGTGTGATGTGGGCGTATAATATGCCTTTGCGTAACCCTTCGGGGTTGAGCGAAGTAGGCGGCAGAATACGCGGTCAGATCGCTCTCTCGGCGGTGCCGGCGTCCCCTACTAGAAAATAATAAACCCTTCGTGGTTAAAGGCGTGACCGTATGTATGTGAGACTAAATGTACTAATTTGGCAAATTGACGTCATTGCCATTGCCTACTACTTTGGGGCATAAAAGACTAACACCTGGCCCAAAATATTTATTTATTTATCATCCATCATGAAGTAGATACTGATGAACAGATCCAGTGGGACAGGAAGACAAATTCGAATAAGCAATTATGCAATAGTCATTTACCTTTTCAGGGAACTCCTTCCCAGAACACAAGTAACAGCCGCACTCTTTGCAAGGTACGTCCTCGTCATCACGGCATTTTAAACAATTCAATGGCACTGACCCTGCAAAAGTAAAAAATACTTTAGTTTTAAACCAATCTTTTAACTAACTATCTTCACGCTGTATCCCTGACGGGGTAGTCAGAGAGGACAGATCGACAGGCTTCACGATCCATGCATACTTCTTTCGCTTCTTGCAAATTCATCAATCGTTTCATACATGCACGTCTGGGAATCCGAGTACTTTTGACTTTTCCGTTTTTGAACAATCTGCTCACGTGGTCTTCATATGTAAATCTCGGTCTACCCTGACTAACAAATAACGAGTTTGACTGCCTAGGTGGCGTAAGTGATAGTGTGTGCAACTGTCTTGCTAAGGTCTTGCAAAGGAATCCTGGGTCTAAAACATTATCTAGAGATCTAAAATGTTTGTTTTGGTGTTTGGTTGTTTCCTAAGTATAATATGTATATATTTAGAAATACAGAAGCATATTTATGTTGTCTACATCACAAGCTTAATTAAGATTAATTTGGGCTACATACACAAAACTATGTAAAAAATATTCCACAAAAATGTTGACAATGACTTGTTGATTTTACAAGGTTGTAAATTATTGCTCATGTAAATCTCTACTAATACTGCCTTCTGGCTGCACATCGATAACAAAAGATATTGTTAGAACACTCATACTTGCTCATGTTTTATGTTCTTTAAGTAGATGTTAAAAAGCATACCTTCAAAATGTCAAATTCAAAACTGCAGTAAAGACTTGCAACCTGTGGGATAGTGGCCCTCTATCTCAGAATATATTGTTAAAAGTGGGCATATAATATGCCTCTGCCACCCCTTCGGGAATAAGGCGTGATAGATAAAATTTAAAAGAATAAAAGAAAATGTTATAAATAAAACATACTTTTCTCAGTGGGTGTAACCATCATCTTTTTGTAGTCATCAGTTCTATCAGCAATGGGGACCACTTGTTCAATAGCGAATATCTTGTCGAGCACACGCACTCTAGTGTCATGTTGTGGTACAGCCTCCGGGCCCAGGTACAGAGTTCCAATCAGCTCATGGTTTAAACGAATTTTCTTAATTTCTGCCACTTTGAAATCGTACCTGCGGATGAAAATGGAATTTATTGGCTTCTGTGTATAGAATGAAGCCACAGTTGACATGTTGGATGAACTTGAGTATATCAACTATTAAAACAGGCTTGAATGAAGAAAAAGAAACTTGCAATGCAAGTACACACAAATCAACACACGCTAATACACACAAATGCAATAATTACTAATAAAATACACTAAAGCTTAACTGTAGTTGTGGCGAATTTTGAGCAATATGTCTTTTAGGAGGTATCAAGGAAATGGAAGTGCTTGTTTTTTTTTTCAGACAAGCGTACAGCCTGATGGAGAGTGGTGGTTTGCAACACCAGAGGTGCAGCATTCGCGCTGCCGACCCTTTAAAAACCTTCTAAGACCCCTTCCCTTCTAAGAAGGCTTCCAACAATGTCCATGGAAAAGTCAAACCACTGCTAGCAAAATAGTGCTCGATGAAATTGGCCAAATCAAGTGGCTAAGTGTGGCAATGGCCCAAATAAAACAAACAATGGTCCTCAGATTCCACGATAGAGATTTTGGTTACAACTAGTACTCAGATTAGTATCTGCACAGAGTATAGTTGGTTCAGCTTTATTTCGCGGTATCAAAGATTTTTATAACATTGTGGCACATGTTAAGCCGCATAGCATTCAGGAAATTAAATATATGGTGCGCCAATCTTATTCTATGCAAAGGTATGTAGTTTAAAATTGTATCCTATCTCCATTCGCTTCCAACATATTACTTTGCGAATGCGTTGGACCGAGAACAATACACAGACATACTCGTAACATGGATGAAATTAAAAAATCATAAGCACTACTTGTGAAGTCAACAATCTGATATTAAAAAGTCAAAATTGGCAATTAAACTACTGTATGCAAGATTATAGATCATAGCAAATAAAGACAATATGGAAGTTACCAGTTAGCCATAGTAGTACCTTCAAACATTTTAACCGCTAAGCACTGTTAGTACATTTGCAATGCAATAAAATTTACTACTAGCCTAGTTCAGAGTAATGAATACCACCATAAATTACACATATATTACAAATGGGGGTGTGGTGGTATTCCACTACGATTTCTGGGGTCATATCCAAATCAATTTCGCCTAGAAGTACGTGCCACCTTCTGACTGATGGATGAGACTGGAGCAGGCGCCCATAGTGGTGTTATAGCCTAGGTGAAGTCATTAGTTAAGAGTAGGCAAAACAAAAGACTACCAGGTTGTGATGTATTACAATATCTACCTCAGTCTACATAGCATAAGGTAATTTTCTCGATATTTATGGCAAGATTTTCCATACCAATATGCCAATTAAAATAGGCTAGATGTGCAGTTTTACTACAGTAAAGAGATGTGTCTCCCAAGTAAATTATAGATATGGAGTCTAAGCGCAGCTATCTCGCTATATTTAGTGCAATAAGATCACACAGCAGCATAAGCTAACTAAGTAACAGAAAACAACATAAAAAATAAACACAAACTACAACTAACTAAGTAACACAAATGAAGATACTTAGATTAGAATTGGGTGTGAGATCATGATATCCAGGTACAAGCAAACCTCACCTTTACAGGCTCTTATTAATTTTTTTTTAAACCTACATACTGATTGGCACGCCTCCCAAAGGCAGACATACTATACGCCCACATTTCACCATATGCATTTAAGTCTCACGTAGCATGTGGTAAGCCCATAGCAGTGTTGAAATGACCTGCTGATGAAATTTTTCAAGCCACCCATATAGCCTTCAACCAGGCTTAACAACTGCCATTTTACTGGCAATGGAGACCAAAGGCTTAACGTGCCTTCTGTAGCACGGAAACGCTCGCAAATGTAAGTTCCACAAAGTGGTCTCCCATCCAAGGATTACCTATAGCAAATGTTGCTTAACGCAATGATGGTAAAATCAGTTCACACAAAGAAAGTTACTCGTACTTCTATGATATCAAAATAATAATAAAAATATCATACCAATCTCCTTTCTCCAAAAAATCGTCAGGGTTATGGTTTATCATAACTGTCTGTCCTATAGCAAGATTAGTGATGTCAATTACTGTCCGTGCCCGAGGCCTTATTTCTTGTAATTTACAGTAGATATTCGAGTCTTCTTCACTACAACACACAATAATATTAATAATAAAATAAAATACACAATAATAATAACAACACATGACAAACAATAATACAGTTGAAACCTGATATAATGAGATTGAAAGGACCCTATAACTTCAGACTTGTATGGATAATTGACGCAATACCTATACAAATTTTTATAGGTCCTAATATAAGTATGTATGAGCTAGTAAGAGGTTTGGATAGTGCAGAAGAAAGTGCAAAACAAAGTGTGAACTTGCATAAAGAAAAACGGATCTCGTTTTAGCCCATAAATAGCAAGAGTTTTAAATGATTTCTTTACTGTCAATATTTTCTATCTATCCTTGCAGGTATAGTGATGAACTATATGCACGCATTCCGTTATGTTGTAGATTTCCACCTTAAAACTAGCAAGTTTGGATAGGTGTAATAGATCTCTATATTTCTATTTAGATCTAATATACACCTGGCGCAATAGAGATAAGGCAATTATTTTCTGAAATCATCTGTTCGTGGCCCCACGGTCTCAGTGTTCTGTAAACGATCACTGAGTTAACTAAAACTTTGACTATGGCTGGTCCTCGAATGGGTGACCACTTTGTGGCATTTACATTTGCGAGCGTTTCCGTGCTTCAGAAGGCAAGTTAAGCCGTTGGTCCCGGTTGCCAGTAAAATGTTGTTAAGCCTGGTTGAAGGCCTTATGGGCGGCTTGAAAAATTTCAACAGCAGGTAGCCACAACCTGAGTCTGTCCATTCTCAACACGGTAATGGGCTCACCACCTATTACGTGAGACAGGAATCCACACGGTGATAAGTATATAATATGCCTCTGCCACCCCTTCGGGGATAAGGCGTGATGGATATTTATTTTATTTATTTATTTATTATCTGTAAAGTAGAGGAAACAAATGCTTTCATCTATTTACCAGTTGGCTCTCTTAACTACATAGTTCTCATTTTAGGGTAATTTGTATTTTTGTTCAATGCTTCTTGATTAGATTGTCATAGTACAAGAAGAGATAAAAAAAAGGTTCATAAATAGAAAATAATACTTACTCTGCATCAAATTGAACTTTATAAAGCAAATTTGCTTCAAAAGTGTGTTTGTTTTCTTCTGCTTTTCTATCAATGCTCGTTTTCTTCCGCACTGGTTTCGGTGATACAGTGAAATATCTTGCTATACCTTTATTATGTGTTTTTGGTGTAGTGTCTCCATTTGTTTGACTACTAGGAGGCTTGTTCTCAACATCATTTTCTTTATTGAACCTTTGATTAAGTTCACTGTAATCTGAATTCATAGTGACTTCAGCATCAATATTATTAGATGTATTATTTATGTCAGGTATATGTGGAATGTCTGGATTATAAACTATCCTAGTGATTTTGCCTTCATACCATGATCCTTGTTCACGGTCTCTTATGTCAATTAGATCACCAACTGTATACAGGGTGCTCTCAGCATCTGTGGTAATTCAAAATATGATTTATTTTTAAAGAGATTATGAAAATTCCAATTGCAAAAATTTTTAAGTTAAGGGATAAGGATACAGCGTGAAGATTGTTCAGTTCAGTTCAGCTATGCAATCCCCAAATCTCGGATCCAAATCCGCTACGGCGCAAATGTCATCGATATTCATAGAACTCGAATATCAATGACATTTGCGCAGTAGCGGATTTGGATCCAAGATTTGTGAATTGCATAGGAGGTTTTGCATAATAAAATATAGATGAAATATCAAGAAAATAAATACATTTGGTGATGATAAGAAAGGACATGGATGATTGATCAAATTCAATCACATTATAGCATCATATCAGTAGCACACAAAATTGTGGTGGGTCCAGAGTTTCTTTTGATTGTTTCTTTAAGTTACAATATTTTTTATATTCACCTTTATATTCCTTATCCTTCTTGTCATTCTGTTTCTCATTGATCTCTTTGGTTTCACTCTCGTTTTTTCCCTTAGCACTATCTTCTGGCTGAGACCGAACCATGAGTTGAATAACATCATTGAGTTTGATGTTATAGTCGTGGAATGTATAACCATTTTCAAGCTGTAACAAATTTATGCATTTAAAATCTTTGTTAAAAATAATAATAGATTCACCACCTATGTGGGACAGAAATGCACATTGTAAAATATGGGCATATAATATGCATCAGCCACCCTTATGGGGATATAGGCGTGATTAATAATAATCAGGGATTAGTTATCACAGTTTCATCCAATTGACTGTCTAAATGTTGGCAACTACAACCTTATGTTTCATATGCCATGCACAAATAGGTACGTAATTAGTTATTTGATAATCTGATGGTGTCAGTTTTGGCATTTAAAAGTTATGGATGTATGTGATATTTTCTTCTTGCTGACAACCTCAGGTTCCAAGTCAACTTACATATTTGTGGACAGGATTGTGTATACTGTCATACATTTTTAGCTTATAAATCGTATTAAATCTAATACCCTTACTAACTATGCTTTGTATTCAAAGACAGTAATAGCAAGACGGTTCATGTCATTTGCATCATCACGCTACATCACGAGTTTACTCACATTTAAAACACCAAAGATCTTTTTATCTAAGCGAGAATTAATTCTATATGAAAAAGCACTTATTTGATAATACT
This sequence comes from Thumatha senex, assembly GCA_948477245.1. Lineage (NCBI taxonomy): Eukaryota > Metazoa > Arthropoda > Insecta > Lepidoptera > Erebidae > Thumatha > Thumatha senex. Next base: position 1,344,067 of record OX419725.1, read on the forward strand.
TAACAAAGAAACACGTATGCAAAGAACACAAACTTACCAATTTTCCGCCGTAAAATAATCGTTGCAATTTTGGTTCAACATTGAATTTTTCCTTTATCACCCGACGGAAGTGTTCTATTTTCGTCAGCTTAGACTCAACTACTACTACAGCATCTTGTTTACCGAAAATACGAATGCGTACATGCATGTTGATGAGAATAATTTACAATATTTTAACTCGCTTCATAAGTACATCCGAAATTTAAAGAAGTAGTTTATCGAAATGTCATAAGAAATTGGCGCCAATTTAACATCAGTTTCACACAAATATGTTTGAGGCTGACCGGTTTGAAACGGATGGAGAGAGTGAATAAAATAATTGTTGTTTGTTGTCATCGCCCATCTTGGGCAGGCAAAGGAAGCATGGTCCATACTGCCTAGTCTTCAGTATTTTTTATTTTCTTGTTATTTAGTTTCAGTCATGTCTAGTCGTTTGTCGATGTCAAGTCCTCAGTCCTAGGTCCTAGTCCGTGCCCCAATGAGGCAGTAGCTCCCTTATTGTAGCTCTCTATGGAAATTTAGCACCAACACAAACAACAACGCTATTCATTGCAATATATCACTTTACTTCACTAATGCACTTTTCCGAACTTTTTATGTAAAATATTCCACCATTATTATACTCAAAAACACGAATTTTACACAAGTTTTGGAAAATAATATACGACAAACGTGCATCATTGCTAATGTTGGCGCCAAAAGTCGTGAATGAAATAAATTTTGTTCATTTTGTTTTAATTATCTTCGCTCATCTTAGACAGGCAACGAAAACTCAGTAGGTGTGGCAGTGAAAGTCTTAACGCAGTTATCTATGCAGAATTGTATCTAACACAAACAACACCGTTGTTTATATTTTCAAACTCTTTATGTATCTAAATAATCTTATAAATGCGAATGTTTGTATGGGTGTTTGTTACTCTTTCACGTAAAAACTACTGAATAGATTTTAATAAACCTTTACAATAATATCAGAATAACACATAGGCTACTTTTTATCCATGCATACCATGTCCTCTCTGACTACCCCGTCAGTTAGTTAGTTCGTTAGTAAGTTACTTTTTATCCCGGGAACGTGTTCCTGTGGGAAAAGGGAACCGGAAAACTTCTCTACGTGGGCGAAGCCGCGGGTGTCAACTAGTAATAAATAATCCAATATTATTTAACAAAAACACACAATATAAAAAAAGCTCGTGGCCCCGCTAACTCAGTGTTCTGTAAACGATCACTGCGAAAAGCAACTATTGCTATGGCTGGTCCTCGGATGGGTGACCACTTTATGGCATTTACATTTGCAAGCGTTTCCGTGCTTCAAAGGCACGTTAAGTTGTTGGTCCAGGTTAAAATGGCACTCGTTAAGCACAGTTGAAGGCCTTATATAGGCTTGAAAATGTACAATAGCAGGACGCCACAGCCTGCGCCAGTCCATTTTAACACGGCAATGGACACACCAAATGTTATGTGGAACAAAAAAGCATACGTTGAATATAATAATACGTATGTCTTTGCTTACCCCTGCGGGGATAAAGGCGTGATATGTATGTATGTACACAATTTTAAGAAATTTATATTTACATTATACAAATTTATATTATACAAATATCTATTGGCTTAACGACTGCCATGTTATTGGAAACTGGGCCTATCGGCTTAACGTGCTTTCAATATTTACACTATCTTATACATACTTACTATATAAAGTGTACTATACATATATAAATAAGTAAACATTTACAGGATGGCCCATTTAGAACGCTCAGTATTAGCTGCTCTGTAACTCTAAGATATAGACAGATCTGTTTTAAGGAAACATGTCACCGATTTTGGTGAAAATAAAATCTGCATTCAAGATTTTAAAAAGTTTTTTTATTCAAATCGGGAATCGAATTATTGAAAAATAAAACTTCTATTATTATTATTTGAGTAGTGATTGTGTAGGTCTTAAGCGGTAAATGTTACGATGGAATATTAAAGTCTGAAAGGTATTTATGGGAGGCTCAATGCGGATTCCGACGTGGAAGAGGTTGCATGGATCAAGTGTTTTCTCTCCGCATGATCGCGGAAAAGTTTCTGGCTCTTAGCCAGAAGGTTTTCTGCGCTTTTGTGGATCTAGAGAAAGCATTTGATAACGTTGTGAGAGAAACGCTGTGGGACTTGCTGCCAGGATATGGTGTGGACGGCTCGCTACTGCGGGCAATACAGTCGCTTTATAGGGACTGTAAGGCTTGCGTGCGAGTAGGGGGGGATGTGTCACCTCTTTTTGATGTCTGTACAGGCGTCAAACAGGGATGTGTCATGTCCGCCTGGCTGTTCATAGTGTATCTGGACAGTTGCCTGCAGAAGTTGAAAGATTTTAATATGGGTGTGAATTTGGGTGACTTTACAGTAAACTGTCTGCTGTACGCTGATGATGCTGTGCTCATGGCCTCGTCAGAAGCCGACCTACAGGCATTAGTCACTAATATGAAAGAGGGGTGTGAAAGTAAGGGTCTCCGCTTGAATGCAAGTAAAACTAAGGTTCTAGTATTTGAAAGAGGTGACGTAAGAACTAAATGCGAGATTAGAGTAAACCAGGAACGTTTAGAGCAAGTGAATGAAATTGTGTATTTAGGAAGTATGTTTAGCGCGGATGGAAGATGTGATTCGGATGTAGAACGGCGAGTAGCTGCCGGAAACAAAGTTAACGGTGCTTTGTCCCAGTTAGTAAAGCGACAAAGCATCGTAAAAGAAGCACGACTGGCGATTCATAACGCAGTGCTAGTGCCAACTTTGCTTTACGGTAGTGAAACCTGGGTATGTCAGCAGATGCATGAAAGTAAATTGAATGCTGTGGAGATGCGATCACTTCGAAAATTGTGCGGCGTTACCTTGGCCGACCGAATACGTAACGAAGTGATACGCAATATGGCAGGTTTGAATGAAAGTGTCAGCGTTAAGCTGGAAAAAGGCGTGCTCCGTTGGTTTGGACACGTCCAACGAATGAGTGAGGAACGATTGACGAAGAATATATATTGTTCAAAAGTAGAGGGTAGAAGGAGTCAGGGAAGGCCGAGACTTACATATGAAGACCACGTGAGCAGATTGCTCAAAAACGGAAAGGTCAAAAGTACTCGGATACCCAGACGTGCGTGTATGAAGCGATTGATGAATCTCGAAGAAGCGAAAGAAGTATGCATGGATCGCGAAGCCTGGCGATCTGTCCTCTCTGACTACCCCGTCAGGGATACAGCGTGAAGATAGTTAAGTTAAGTTAAGTTAAGTTATGGAATATTATATCTAAAATGAATAAAAGGCATCGTTCTTCATATTATTTAATTAGATTTAGTAGGTGTTCGAAACGATCCCTTTATTTCAGTAAAACATTCAACTCCTTTAAATAATGATTTAACTATTGGGTTTATAATCTTCAGTTGTGAATTAGACTTAAAATCGAATCTGTAGTATTCATGGCGACATAGCTTGTTTTATACTCCTCGACTCCTCGTCCTTAACGTATAGGTTCACTTAAATAAACCTCAATACTTATCACATATATACAACACTAGACTTAGTGGAGTTAAAACGCGAGATGTCGCTTTTTGATAGGGCTATTTGTACCAATCCATTTTTGAGGAAAGTTATTATTTTAAAAGTCTAGCAATTTGACTATTGTAAGCTGGTGCTCCACACTGTTAAATATTTGAAATTATGTATGTAACATGTTATGACACCGATCATAGATACAGTTTTACGCACAACGAGTTGAACGTTATCTTGAAAAAAAATGGCAGTTATTTTTAACAACAACCCACTAATTTTAATAAGATAAGTATGAAAATCAATGTATATTATTCACTTTTGATACCATGTTTCATAGTTACAATTACTTCTCAAGACCCAAAAAGTAGATATATCCAAATAGAAAAAAAAGGTTTTATTTTTCTAAACTTTCAGGTTCAATAATTCGATTCCCGATTTGAATAAAAATACTTTTTTAAGAACAAGTTTTATTTTAAATCTATAAACGCAGCTTTTATTTTCACTAAAACCGGTGACATGGTTCTTTAGAATAGATCTTTCTAAGTCTTATTGTTTCTGAGTTGCTCATACTGACCGTTTTAAATGGGCCACTCTCTATTCTACACCCTCAATAAATAAATAGCTGAGATAAACAGAACTTACAAACGTTTCATACAGTTAAGTGAGTAAAGTGCTATAGGTGTTTAGTGATAGATTGATATTATTAATATTTTTTTTGAAATGACTAGAGATTGTATACGTCGCACATTGTATACAGGCAAAGCATTTCACGAGCGAACAGCCTAATTTAAAGATAAAATATTGCAGTTCACAAAAAGTTCGCATGCTAATTGCTTTTCAAAATTGTTTCTAATGTACAAGATTTTATTCTAATAAATTTAGGAATGCATTGGCATTTTAAGGCGCAAGTTTAATGACATTAGGAATCGCGATTGCGTATCATCTAAGAACTCGAAGCGTTCTTCAAGATAAGTGGGAGTTCATGGATTAAATCTGTCTTTTCTGACTACCCTGTCAGGGTTACAGTGTGAATATAGATAGATGCTAAATTATTTTTGCTCGTACTTTTAGTACAATATCGTACCCGTACAAAAATACTGTTACAGAGATAAGATAAATAACGATACAGAGTTATTCTATGTGTTTGGTCAATTGTGAAATGCCTCGAAAGTCAAACTGAATATCAGGAATTTTACTAATAGCATCTCAAATAATTTTGCATTCAATAGTAGTAGAGATCATAGGTCTGTCTGTATGAGTCAGGTTCATTGAGTAGTTTGCCAGTCTTTGGTATAAAATTATTTCAGCTGCTCCCCACATAAAACTTACTTTCTTTAGAATTACGGCCGTTTTACGATTTCTATTTAGTATACGTATTCCGTACCATTCACCCTTTGGGTACGGAACCCTAAAAAGACAGTCAAGGGTGCCAATTAAGTACCATTAGTTTTATTGTATACTTGTACCAATTATTTTATGCCTTATCAAAGCAAGTAAGTTATTCAACTTTATTGAAACGATTTTTAATTGCCTGTTACTCATTTTAATAACCAATATAGTAAGTAACGTATGGAAGTTTTAACGAGTTACGACTATTGCTTATTTAGCAGCCTTGCCTCAGATTCTCTCTAAAAACATACGATGTCAGTAGTCTGGATACCGGCATTATTTTTTTTATATATATGCCAGAATGTCAGTTGCAAATTGGCATCTTTGGTAATAAAGCTATAATTCAATATTGCAATTAAAATAAACGAATACTAGCAAGCATCTTCATTATTAATATCTATGTATTTGTACACAGCACCCAGTACTAGTGGCCCGTTCATCATTGGATTGGATGCCAAGTAGGGTGAATTCACTATATTCCGATGTTGGAGCATGGAGTGGGAAATTCGTTGGTATTTATTGGTATTGATACATATGGATTTGTTTCAAATATAAGCATAATACTTCAACACACATTTTCAGAGGCCGGTAATGGATGAAATTGAATCAGATGAAGCATTGAGGTTTTATCAATTTTTAAACTATTTAGATGGTTCAAGTTTTGGGACCGGTAAGTACAATAAAAATGTCTTAGATAGATATTTTTGTAATAGCATTTCTTTATTTATTTTCATCTTTTACTAGGACCCATTGATGAATTCGTTGAGGCCATGACGAGACTAGCTAATTATATGAAACAATCGAATAGCAGAGAAACTCAAGCCCGAGGCATGAGAGAGTTGGAAGCAATAAATGGAGAAAAAGGTACTTAAAGACTTTAATGTACAGGTATATTTGGATTTTATTTTTGCAATGCCGCTTTTAATCTTTGAATATTATTTCAAGGTAATAGTATTAAAACAGTACTCGAAGTAAGCACACTAATTATGCGGAAAAAACGAAAATTTTTCTGCACTGGTGAAGTCAAAGAACCTATTGTAAATAATAAAATCATATGCAAGGTAAGGTTACGGTTCGGTTACTTTTCTAGTTTATCATAGATTATCGTGTTTGACTTAAGTTTATCGAATTTTTCTTAGGATAGGATACTTCTACCAATTGCTGGTACTTCCTGTAGAGACGCCATTATGTATTGGCACCCTGATTTAACAGAAGAACATTATTGCGTCGGAGCTCTTGAAGCTAAAAGTGCGGTTCATATAATGGATATTGAAGGTAATGCAGTTTATCAATTTTTTTTATGACTAATCCCACACGCATTCCCATTACTGTGACTCCTGTAAACCAGGATCTACAGTAATGACCAAAAACCACAAAAGTTACACCGAGCTCGATCTCTGTGAAGTTCCAGAAGAAGTTAGATTGTCTTGGAACCCGCAACGAAATTAATCGAAAGATAATTTGAGGAAGTAGCAAATAAAATGTGACTTCCCTTCTTTGCTAAGCGGGAGACCTGGAAAGCAACTAGGTGTAAATCCTTAAGAAAAAGGGATGCACCACGGTAATAGTTCGGGTCCTATATTTGATTCCAGTAATATGTATGGCAGAAGCGTTAAAAGGCAGGAAAATTAACAAAAAAATAATACTTGTAAACTGCTTAGCATATTACATCGCTTGTTTCGCCAAATGCTACACTCCCAAAGTATGTAATGTGCTGACTGATTATATTTGGCATCAGCTGTTGAACACTTTGTCAGTGTTCAACAGCTGATGCCAAATATAGGGTAAGCAAGAATAAGGTGACTCGACCAGCTTAAAGGAATCTATTTTACTCCTAAAGTCACCATGTCCCGTAATAAATTGAGCAACGCAAAGATCCACCTCCATTCAGGACAAAAACTGGTAGAGGTATCGCCCTTTGAAGGAAGTTTCCCAGCTCAAATGCCATTCATTCAAAAGTTCTTCACGTGTATTATCACAATACAGTCTAGCAATTCTATGGCGATTTCTTTCTAACAAAATTCTATCAACCATGCCATTGTCAGTCACCAAAAATAAAAGCACTGCTCTGACAGCTTGAACGTTTGAGTGACTACTGCCGCACCCTATTGAGCACGCCGAGCTTTTTGGAGGCCAGCTTCACCTTGTCTTCTAAATAACTAAGGTATTGGACGTCACTAGAAATCTCAACACCAAGGATACTATTGGAGATGCAGAGAGGTGTGCCCTGGAATTATATACAATATACAAATATTACTACTTATGTATTAAATTTAAATTAAAGAAAAGGTAGCCGAAAAGCTTGGCGACGTCAATGTTAGTAGTGAGAATGTGCAAAGTGTATGGCAGAACCTTAGGGATAGTATGGTAAATGCCTCTGTGGAAGTGTGTGGAGAAACGAAAAGAGGCAGTAGTAATAAGCGTGATGCATGGTGGAATGAAGAAGTGAAAGAAGCAGTTCGAATGAAGAAGAAAGCATGGTTAGACTACTTAGCCTCGCGGAATGATTTTAATATGAAAGAGAGATACAAGCTGAAAAGTTAACACGAAGAGTTAACAAAAGTTAACACGAAGGCACTGATAGAACAAGCTCGTGAAAGGTGTAGAATGAAAGCGGATGAAAGTTTGTCGTCCAATTCCCGGGATAATGCCAAGTTCTTCCGGAAAGAGGTAGACAAGATCCGGAGTTGTTCGGCAATCTGCAGTATGAATAAAGTGCTTAGTGTTAACAATGACGTCGTAACAGACCAAACTGACGTTCTGCAGAGATGGAGTGAATATTATGGAAAGATGTATGCAAGAAAAGACAGAGATACCACATCGGGAAGTGGAGCTCACTTCGATGCTCCGGATCCCGATGTCATTGAAGTCATTAGTATGAAAGAAATTGAACAAGCGATAAGAAGTATGAAATGTGGTAAGGCTGCGGGAAAAGACAGAGTTACTGCTGAGATGATCGAGTACGGTGGGTCGCGCGTCTGGGACACACTATGTCGGTTATGCAACTTGTGCTAGCGGACGGGTGAGGTTCCAGATGACTGGCGAATTCAGGCATAAGTCACTAATATGAAAGGGGAGTGTGAAAGTAAGGGTCTCCGCTTGAATGCAAGTAAAACTAAGGTTCTAGTATTTGAAAGAGATGACGTAAGAACCAAATGCGAGATTAGGGTAAACCAGGAACGACTAGAGCAAGTGAATGAAATTGTGTATTTAGAGAGTATGTTTAGCGCGAATGGAAGATGTGATTCGGATGTAGAACGGCGAGTAGCTGCCGAAAAAAGAGTTAACGGTGCTTTGTCCCAATTAGTAAAGCGACAAAGCATCTTAAGAGAAGCACAACTGGCGATTCATAACGCAGTGCTAGTGTCAACTTTGCTTTACTGTAGCGAAACCTGGGTATGTCAGCAGATGCATGAAAGTAAATTGAATGCTGTGGAGATGCGATCACTTCGAAAATGGTGCGGCGTTACTTTGGCCGACCGAATACGCAACGAAGTGATACGCAATACTGCAGGTTTGAATGAAAGTGTCAGCGTTAAGCTGGAAAAGGGCGTGCTCCGTTGGTTTGGACACGTCCAATGAATGAGTGAGGAACGATTGACGAAGAATATATATTGTGCGAAAGTAGAGGGCAGAAGAAGTCAGGGTAGGCCGAGACTTACATATGAAGACCACGTGAGCAGATTGCTCAAAAACGGAAAGGTCAAAAGTACTCGGATACCCAGACGTGCGTGTATGAAGCGATTGATGAATCTTGAAGAAGCGAAAGAAGTATGCATGGATCGCGAAGCCTGGCGATCTGTTCTCTCTGACTACCCCGTCAGGGATACAGCGTGAAGATAGTTAGTTAGTTTTTTAGTTACTTATGTACATTAATTTGTTCAGGTGAAATGTTTTGTAAAGGGGATGACTACTCAAAGCGAGAATTTCTATTGGCTTGTGATTTTTATGAAGATCAAGAATCACCGGTAGCAGACCTTCTTCAGTATTATCCTGACGCAGACCCAGAAATTACACCAAAATTATTTTAATATTTTAGTTTGGTAAAATACAAGAGGCATTTTAAAAACCTACCTTTCCTTTATTTGTATTTTGCATGAAGTTTTTATTTTTAATGTATTTGTAAATCAAATTAAACGTGAAATGACTGTTGAACAGTTGAACTCGTGCGCCGATGATTCCGTAGCAACCCATTTTTTTTATACCACTGAGGTGGAAGACAAGCGTACGGCCCACCTGATGGAAAGTGGTCACCGTAGTCTATGTACGTTTGCAACACCAGAGGTGCAGCAATTGCGCTGCCGGCCCTTTATAAACCTTCTAAGACCCCTTTTGAAGAACCCCATACTAAAATTAAAATTATAACCTTATTATTAAGTAAAGTCCAATTAACCTAGACCTCCAGATTATATACACTCCCGGACTCTTGAATCGAGCCACCTTACATTCCTGGACCTAAAAGCCCAATACACAAAAAATATACAATATATCTAACAAAAAAGTTTTTATGCATTTTTATTGGTGGCATATTTCATCGTCTTTCCCGTATGTATTATTCCAAATTTGAATTTTAGAATTTAAAATAAAGAACAAAACTTGGTCACTGATTTGAAAAAAATAATGACTGTTGAAAGTTGCTTTTGAAGCAATTTAATGTCGATTTGGTTTGAATTTTCGCAATTGTTGTTAACCAAAGTTTAGTTTAGTTATTTTTCTATAATTTGAACCGTTTTTGGCTATAAAATTATGGATACTTCACCTGAAGTAGCCGCGCAAGCTATAGCACTTGTTCAATCTGGGCTAAGTCAGCGAGATGTGAGTTCACAACTTCACATAAGTCGTTCCGCTGTTCAAAGAGTGTACCACCGATACCTGGAGACTGGCGGCTTCGTTCGGCGAACAGGAGGACCTCGTTACCGAGTGACAACGGCGAGACAAGATCAATACATTGTCACTACTAGCTTACGAAATCGACGCCTTAACTCTGTTCAGATACAAGAACAGTTAAGGGACTTTCACGGAGTGGCTGTAAGTGCTCGGACCGTTAGAAGGCGACTCAATGAACGTGGTTTAAAGCCCCATAAGCCAGCCAATGGACCCAAATTGACACGAGCACACCGAATTGCCCGTCTAGAGTTTGCGCGTGAACATCTAAATTGGACTCGACATCAATGGAGCCAGGTTCTCTTCACAGATGAGTCCAAGATAATGCTATACGGTAATGACGGAAGGAGTAAGATGTATCCACACTTATGTAGTTATATAGGGCGTGTATAGCCTTTGGCTACACACCAGAATGCTGGAGAGGTGCAAAAGTCATATTTTTGCCGAAACCAGGCAAAGCGGACTATGGAGATCCAAAATCGTAGAGACCGATTAGTCTAACATCGTTTTTCCTCAAAACACTAGAAAAACTAGTTAATAAGCACATTAGAAGGAAAGCACTGAAGAAATATCCTCTTCACAAAATGCAATGTGCATACCAACCAGGGAAGTCAACCGAAACAGCACTACACCACGTGGTGAGCAGGGCGGAGTTGGCACTGGGTAATCAAGAAATATGCTTAGCTGCATTTCTGGAAGTGGAAGGAGCGTTCGACAGGACCACATTCGGAACCATAAAGGCAGCGGCAGAACGGCATGGTATCGAATCCACAATCTGTGTTTGGATGGATAAGATGCTCAAAGGAAGAACAATACTCGCGGAGTTACTGGGGGAGCGAGTGGAAGTTCAAGTCACAAAAGGCTGCCCACAGGGCGGTGTTCTATCCCCAACATTATGGTGTCTGGTGATAGATGACCTGCTGGGCAGACTTAACAGAGGGCCACTACATACAGTTGGCTACGCGGACGACCTCGTGATACTAATCAACGGAAAAGTACCAAGTGTCGTTTCAAAAATCATGCAAAAAGTGCTGGATACAGTCGAGGGATGGTGTGGACAAAACCACCTATCAATTAACCCCAAAAAAACGGTGATAGTAAATTTCACGAAGAGGCGAACCCTAACAGGAATGGAGACGCTAAGGCTAGATGACGAAGAACTTTGCTTTTCCACAGAAGCAAAGTATCTAGGAGTCATCCTAGATAATAAGCTAACATGGAATCGACATGTGGAAACAGCAACCACCAAAGCAAGAGAGTCTTTGGTATGTGCCGTTCCACCTACGGTAAGACATGGGGACTACAACCAAAAGTGGTGCATTGGATTTACACAATGATGGTGCGGCCACTAGTAACATACGGGAGTATAGTATGGTAGCCCAAGACTAAACAGGAGAGCTGCAGGCGAACCCTGAACAAGCTACAGCGGACGGCATGCATGGATATGACAGGAGCTTCAAAAGCACTCCTACGGCGGCGATGGAGATACTTCTAAACCTTACTCCGCTGCACATCAGAGTGGAGCTGTAGGCAAGGAAAGCCGTTCACAGGCTCGGACCTAAAGGCCGAAGCCGGAACTACGGGCATATCGCGCTTTAAGCAACACAGGAGCAAGGGGTTATGACTATGAGTCTAGATAGAATACAGACGGTTTATAACTTTAAAAAGAACTACAGTGTGCACATCCCCACGAGAGAGGAGTGGAAGTATGGATTGCGGACACAGGACAGAAATGTCCAGATATGGTTCATGGACGGATCCAAGATGGAAACCGGCTCAGGTGCAGGGGTTCACAGCGACAACTGCAACATTAGTCAAAGCATGGGCAAGTATGCAACGGTCTTCCAGGCGGAGACCTACGCTATACTGACATGCGTGCTAGAAATATTAGATAGACGGGTCAGTGATGAGACAGTCTATATTATGAGTGACAGCCAAGCTAGGCGCTCACATCATGTGAAGTGAAATCCGGATTGATATTGCAGTGCATTGAAAGCCTAAATAGGCTGGGAAGACGCAATACAATCCAATTGGTCTGGGTGCCAGGACATAAGGGCAGCGAGGGTAATGAGAGGGCGGACGCCCTCGCAAGGAAGGGTTCATTGGACCGGAGCCGTTCGTCGGACTCGATTATGGAGTAATATGACGAACACTAAAGGAGGCAGCCACTAAGGCACATGCAAACCAGTGGCAGTCGACAACAGGTCTAAAACACGCAAAGATGTTTCTGGGAAAGAGAGGGATGGTCCAAGAAACTGTGGACACATACCAGGGAGCAGCTGCGAAGAATCACCGGAGCACTCACGGGGCATTACGCAACGAGGCAGCACCTCCACAGGATGAGGCTCACGGAAGACCCAACGTGCAGGGCCTGTGAGGACGCTGGCGAAACGAAACCATGCACCACCTGCTGTGCGAATGTGTGGCACTTGGTGCAAGAAGAATTAGTCTTCTGGGTCAAGCATACCCGACTCCGGAAGATTACAGGCACATCCTCCTAGGGAACATATTGAGGTTCATGGAGGCGCTGCATAGGCGCTGGGGGGATGGGTGATGCGATGGGGTGTGGCACAATAGTTCCGGAAGGGACGCAGTGCCACGGTATTTACCGACCCCGGAAAAGATAAGAAAGCTGTATTGACGACAAAGTGAGTTATGGTGGAGGATCATGGACAGTCTGGGGAGGAATCTCTATGGAAGGCAAAACTGAGCTAAGGGTAGTGCCGTACCACGACTGCCGCCCCTAGATGGCAATAGATACATTCGCCAATGTTTAGAGAACCACGTGATGCCATGTGCTGGATTTATTGGCCAAGATTTCGTTTTAATGCACGATAATGCAAGGGCCCTGCGGGAATCGTCAGGGAGAACTTAAATAACATTGGTATCACTGTTATGAGATGGCCAGCGCGAAGTCTTGATATGAATCCTATAGAGCATCTATGGGATGAGCTGAAGAGGCGTGTTCGAGCTCATCATCCTGCCCCGCAAACCATGCAGGAGCTAAAAAAATTAATTTTGGAAGAATGGGAGGACATTCCTCAACATGTCATAACGACATTGATTAATTCTATGCCAAACCGTGTGTGAGCTGTCATAAATGCACTGGGAGGCAATACATGTTACTAACTAAACATTTCTTTTCATGTAAAACATGTCTTTATTTAAAAATCGATTAGATTTTTTTCCTTGAAAAAAGCAAATATGTACTTGTTTCAACGTAACTCGACTTTTTTAATGAACTGTAGTTCAAATTTAGAACAGTGGCACTAAATGAATGATGAGGATTCCAGCTCCAAAACTGCATCAAAACATTTTCCTTCTACATACATCTTTTATCAGTTACAGTACTCCAAACCAAAAAAATTAAGGTGGCTCGATTTAGGTGTCCGGGAGTGTATATACATACCTCCACCCTTTAAAACATATCCGTCTAGAGCTGAATACACCGACGAAATTTAAAAAAATACCTATGCGGTTAGGTTAAAATTGATGACATTGAAAGTTTTAGTGTTTTGATGTTTCATGGAGTCCCTAGGTATTGCGTATCGACTTTCCAAAATCTATTCTAGAATCTAGAATTTAGATCATGCATTTAGAATAGATGTCGTAATAATAATAAACAGAAACCTATACCTAAATTTTATTATTATTTGTCTTTTCTTCTCGGGTATCTTCTAATTTTTTCTTACGAACATACCCGGTCTTTTGGTAGGCTTACATGGGGACATAGTGGTGGACATGGGGCCACGAGCGCTTTTTCATCATCAGATACCAACCTATTGAAAGAGAATAGCCAATGGTCGTTTGACAATTAGTAGTAACTTTGAGCTTTTATTATGATAAAGCAAACACACTTGTTAAGATTTAGCCTTACATGCAAAATAAATCCTTGAATATAAATTCTAGCTATAATGGGCTACCTTCACTATACCTAGAATTCAAGGATTTCTTTTTCTCTCAACAGATGTCTTTAATTTCTGAACTACAAAACCCAACGCATTGAAAAATTTATGAAACGAAATGTTGGGCTTCAGTATAAATTAGGTATAAAGCGTCATACAAAAATAATCATTCTCTTCAATGTACAGAACTAGATTTTTAGGAACCCAATTTTGTAAGAGGAGGCGTTTTAGGTTTCTATGATTCGGCAAACAAATGTTTTTCGTCAATTCATTTCTCATACTATTTCTCAGTACCTACTGCAGTGGTTTTACCTTTGAGGCCGTGATTTCACTATACAGGGTCATTGTAAAACATCTGCAACCCACCAGGAGTAGATAGCAGTTTGTTCACGGTTATTTACGGTGACTAATAGGCGGGAACGGTGTTCTTCACCATGCCACTTAATGCCCGTTTTTTATACACTACTATAAGACTAAATAATATGGTACCTTGTAGTAGACATTTAACTAAATTAAGAGAACGTTTTACTGTATACGGTTAATAATACACATAAAAATGTAAAATGGTCGGCAAATTCATTCTTTATGACGTTTTGTCAGTCAGACTCAACCAACAGGTCAAATTCTCCGAATATTTTTTATTCTCGTGTCTGTATATGTTACAGAAATGGTTTAAAAATTTATCCACAGTACACACTTATACTTTGTCGCATTAATTAAATCAATTTCACATTCCTGATAAATAGATTTGTTTATCAAGCACGCCTTATTTCCGAAAGGGTGGTGGTACAAGCATATTATAGTCTACATTTAACCGAGTGCTTTTCTGTCCTACGTAATAGGTGGCGTGCCCATTGCCGTGTTGAAATAGACAGACACAGGTTGTGGCTACCTGCTGTTGAAACTTTTAGAGCCTCTTTGAGGCCTTTAACTTTACTTATCAACTGCCATGTTACTGGCAACCGGGACCTACGCGCTAACGGACGTTAGGACCTAAAGCGCTTGTAAATGGATATACCATAAAGCGGTCAACGATCAGTAACCAGCCATCGAGAAATGGCTTAACGCAGTGATCGTTTACGGAACACTGAGTCAGCCATCAGTAAGCCACGAGCGAATAGGATACATTCTTCAATATAAAAGTCGCTCTACCTATTCTGAAAATCAAAATCCAAACGATAGCTGCACTTTGCAGTGAAATAAAAGTAGACCACAGATTCCAAATCGAGCTAGGGTTTGGAAGATGCTAGAAATACGCTAAGATAAAGGAGAAGGTGTTTGAAATTTGTAAATTGTATTTGGAAGTAAATATCTCTCTTGTTACGTAAATTTCGGTTTCAAAAGTATAAATCTTCTTCAAATTAGGTATGGGTTAATTTTCAAGTAGAAAATATGAACCTTCTAAATTCAAAATAAGTAAATTATTCTTGTAAATAAAAGCGTATTCATGTATAATGCTTGTTTACTGTTCTACTGCAGTAAAATGATGGTAAATTTTACTGCAGTTGTATGTGGTTTTTGGAAGGTAAAAGGTTCTGCACGTTGTCGAAGCTTTTATGTTTAAGAAACCATCATTTTTAGACATAAACACTCGAAGATTACTTCATTCTCTGTTCCCGCCAAAAAAGAAATGGTCTTATTCAAAGTCAACGTCTTTTTTTTTAATTTCTATTCGGCAATTGTAGGCTGGCAAAGGAAACTCAGACCACACAGCCTTGTAATTAGTATAAAATTTTTCTTACTACCTATTTGGTCACGTCTAGTCCTTTGTTGATGTTACATTCGTTCTTTTGTATGTAATTTATACATTTTATGATTTAAAATTTTTATTGGGTAAAGTGGGTGCGAGGGCGTTGCACGGAGGACGTTCCAGATTTCGACCAGGCGGAGGTCAGGGCGGCTCTCGAGCAACTTAAAAACAATAAATCCCCTGGGGAGGACGGAATTACAACCGTAAGCTTATTTAATTCTGTCCTTCAGCAGGGACAAACACCTAAAGCGTGGGGCGGGAGTGAGGTGGCTTTTTTCTTCAAAAAAGGTAATCAAACCTAGCTGAAGAACTACAGACCCATCTCACTTCTGGGCCACATTTACAAGTTGTTCTCGAGAGTAGTTACAAGAAGCTCGACGAATTCCAGCCAAAGGAGCAGACCGGGTTTCGAAAAGCCTTTAGCACCGTGGACCACACCCATACTGTAAGGCAGATTGTGCAGAAGACAAAAGAGTATGTGGCGACATGACGTTTAGTTCCCAATCTCGCCACTAGAGTCTAGATAGGTAATCTGTAAATGAGTAATAGATTATCTGTGGTTCTTGGCCTTTTATTGTTCTTGAGATTATGCATACATATGTTATGCTAAGATCTGTTATGTACGCCGACTGGTAGAGAGTGTTCTTAGCTTATATATTGTTCTTGTAAGGATTACATTATTGTACCAAGTGCAGTTATCAATAAACGCATCAAACATAGTGTAAGTCGTATTAATATAGGTGTTCGACGTATCAACGAACCACGAAAACAGCCTCTGTGTATGACTTTTGTGGACTACGAGAAAGCCTTCAACTCTGTCGAAACCTGGGCCGTCCTGGATGCTCTGCAACGATGTCGTATAGATTGGCGTTATATCGAGGTGTTGAGATGTTTGTACGACACCGCTACCATGACAGTTCAGCTCCAAGGCCAGAAGACGAACCCCATTGAACTACCACTACTTACCAACGCGCTTGAGGATATCTTTAAGACACTGGACTGGAAGGGATGGGGCGTAAACATAAACGGCGAATGTATCTCACACCTTCGGTTTGCCAACGACATCGTTTTAGTAGCGGAAACGCTGGAACAGTTGAGCGGGATGCTGCACAGTTCATGCGGAGCGTCTCGACGTGTTGGTCTCGGCATGAACTTGGATAAAATCAAGGTCATGTTCAATGAGCATGTCACGCCGGGACCAATATACGTCGAAGGATCAAGACTCAAAGTTGTCCAGGAATATACCTACCTAGGGCAGATAATCCTACTTGGCAAAAAGAAATCGCAAGAAGGATTCGCTTGGGCTGGGCAGCGTTCAGCAAACTGCGTCGAGTTTTCTATTCGCCTATACCTCAATGCCTGAAGACGAAGGTGTATAACCAGTGCGCGTTCTACCGGTTATGACTTACGGTGCCGAAACGTGTACACTTACGGTGGGGCTAGTCCATGCCCTCAAGGTTGCACAGCGGGCTATAGAGCGTGCTATGCTGGGGGTATCTTTGAGTAGTCGACATAGCTCGTAGAGTAAGCACGCTAAAGTGGCAGTGGGCTGGCCACATCTGTAGAAGAACCGATGGCCTCCATCGGCCATCGGTTCTTCTACAGATGTGGCCAGCCCAGCAAACGAGTTCTGGAGTGAAGACCGCGACTCGGCAAACGTACGGTAGGATGATCTCCTGCCAGATGGACCGATGACCTGGAAAAGGTTGCAGGGAGGGACTGGATGCGGAAGGCGCAGGACCGTGTATTGTGGCGTAAATTGGGAGAGGCCTACGTCCAGCAGTGGACTGATATAGGCTGATTTGATTGATTGATTGAAATTTTTATTAATATGTGCTCAGACGTATTTTAATCATCTTGACATGTGTGTTTTATTTACGCTTTATCCAATATGTGTAATTTAAGTTTGTTATTATGTGAGCGCCATGTAGACTATTATATACCATTTTAAAATTGACTTAACATTGTTGTGCAGTTTGATTATATCATGCTCGCCTTAGTGTCCTGGCAGTGGTGGCGTATTTTTCGGTTCGCCGTATTCCCTATAGTACGGTTGAGTAGGGCGATGGCTGATATATGCATCATAACCGTGAACGGGTGCCGTCGGTTAGGACCAGTCCAAACCGACGGCACCCGTTCACGTTCACGTTTAGCTATAACAGCTATGAGAAGACCAGTCTTCTCATAGCTGTTATAGCATTTATAAGTATTACATACATACATACATATTGCCATGCCTTTATCCCCGAAGGGGTAGGCAGAGGCATATTAAACGCCCACATTTCACCATATGCATTTTTGCCCCACGTAACAGGTGGTGAGCCTAGAGCCTATTGCCGTGTTGAAATGGACAGGCGCGGGCTGTGGTGACCCACTATTGAAATTTTTTAAGCCGCCCATAAAGCCTTCAACTTGGCTTAACGACTGCCATTTTATTGGCAACCGGGACCAATGGCTTAACGTGCCTTCCGAAGCACGGAGCTGGGGCGGGTCTAAAATGCCGAATAAATTTAATAAAATAAAATGTGTCTATTTTAGATGTTAAATTTGGAAGAAACTTTAGATGTTAAATTTTTAGTGAGGTGGTTACAAAAAGACTAAAAGGTCTTATGTGCTAGAGTCGTCGAGACTCGTCGTCGAGTCGTCCGAGACTTCCAGGACTTTAATTGGTCGTGCTAATTAATTTAGCACGACCAATTAAAGTCCTGGAAGTCTCGGACGGTGTTTATAAGTATTAAGTATTAAAATTACGTTATTTAAATTTAAGGCAAACTAAGTGTAGTCAACTGTTCCCACATAACTCAAAGAGCAATGTAAATTAATTATTGTAAGCCATGCATACATATTTTAAAAGAGCATCCATGGAGTTTCTTGCTAGATTCTTCTCCATGAAGGGTAGGCTGCCCTTGGAACTGGCAACTAGAATCACTCTTATTTTAATTATTGTCATGACTATTCATAAGTGCCTAAAATGGTCTACACGAATAAAAATATTAACAAAAAAATAAATAAAAAAGACCAGTCCCCAATTTCGAGTGCTTACCCCAGTAGGGCAGTAAAGTTCTTACTGTAGCTTTCTATGAAGATTTGGTATTAACACAAAGAACCTAGCTTTTCACCGCAATATATCACTTTCCTTCACTTAAGTACATTCGAATACTTTGTTATTAAACATAAAAGCACGAATTATACATTTTTTGGGTATGGCACTCGTCGAACGGACTCAACGATTCAGCCAAAAACAGACATGCGATGGAGATTATTTGTAAATGGGAAATTATAGGTATAACAATTAGCAATTTTGGTTTTGTTCAATATGTGAAAAATTCTTGAATAAACACAATAAGAAAAAAAAAGCACCAATATAAACAAAAATAAATACGAATAATATAAATAATAATAATTTTAAAAATAAGGAGAAGAGAGAAGAAGGATCAGAGTCTGATGGAGTTACACTGAATGAAGGAAATTAAAAGTTTAAACAATTCAGAAATTATACATTAGTATTGAAAATAATATAGGACAGTGTTGGCAGTGGCTCCAAACGGTAACTTTTTCAGTAGTAGTAGTAGTAACATTCATCCATTTGCGGATAAGCAAAGGCGTTAGACATACAGCCTATTCTTCGTGTAACTTTTTCAAATCTTTACCTCATTCACTCATGTTCAGTCAGACATGTCAGTTTTCTTGCTATTTAATTTAGCTTTTATTTCAGTCAGACCCGTCAGTCAAATAGATTTTAGGGTAGCGATGTGGTAGCGCGGAATGTAAATAGGTAGCAAGCACGTTGCATTACGAAAATAACATTATTACACTCCTCCCACAACCCACAACGCACATTGCATGTATTGAGAAATCCTCCTCAAGCAGTTATTTCAATCTTATATGTTTTTTACAACACCGAATATTATGACCGAGCAGAGACTTTTTGTTACACAAATAAGAAATGTGAAGTGAGGGGTTATTTTTCGTTACATGGTTTGTGTTCGTGGTGTATGTTAATTTTCTTTTTGAATAGTAGGTAGTTAATTAGTGCAAGCAAAAAAGTGGAACTGTAAAAAAATGAGCGAAGACAAAGTAAAAATGAAGAAGCAGCTAGGTCTGCTGGAAGGGGTAGCGATCATACTCGGAATAATATTTGGAAGTGGTATTTTTATATCTCCCAAAGAGGTTTTGAAGCAGACTGGCTCGGTGTACGGAGCCCTCACAGTCTGGGCAGCATGCGGTGGTCTCGCGACTCTTGGAGCTCTATCTTACGCGGAATTAGGTAAGATATTTTAGCGCAATGTTAGTGAGTTAAAGTATTAATTCTGTCGCACATATAATTATGAAATTATTTTATAAAAAATATTCCAATATATACTTATATCACAAAACCAAATTTGTTGGATTAAACATTGTTATGATATAGATCATATTATATATATAGATATACAAATAATATTATATAAAGCCAAAGAGTTTGTTTATTTGATTGGTTGTATATGTGAAACTTATAAACCAAAAATGAATTTAAAAAAACTTTATTATGCTGAATAGTTCATACATCGAGGAAGGCTATATATATATCATCACACCCTTGACAGTGCAGCAGCAGTAATCATAAATGTATTATAAACAGCAAATTTTTCATACATCGTTGTAGAAATAATAAATAATGGGATTAAATGGGGTTTGAATTATGTTATGGGTGAACTTACGGGGGATCAGCTAGTGCCTTCATAACATAACATATCTTCATAACATTAATTATCGTTATGTGAGCAATGGTCTCACTGTACCCAAAAACCTCTCTTCGGGGTCCCGAATTAAGACCCTAGGATGTGATTCTACTGTAAACTGAAATGTAAAATAAATCAGAACTGTTTGTTGTGTAGGTACAGCATTGGCGCAAAGTGGTGGAGATTATCATTACATCAATGAGGCATATGGACCTTTGCCAGCGTTCCTATATCTTTGGGATGCCAATTTGGTGTTTGTGTGAGTAGCTTGATATATTATTGTAGCATTCCAAATATGTATGTACTTCCAGTAGTGCATATCTATACAGATAAGTAAAATATATCCATACTAATATTATAAAGCTGAAGAGTTTGTTTGTTTGTTTGGTTGAATGCGCTAATCTTAGGAACTACTGACTGGATTTGAAAAATTATTTTGATGTTAGATAGCCCATTTATCAAGGAAGGAAGGAAGCTGCTGGGGTCACCTAGTATACTGTATATAACTTTGTATTCCAAAAAAACATTTTATTAACCACATGGGAATATTATGTATTTCTGGGATACAAAGTTTACATGATAATCGAACTGCTTGTGGGTAATTAAAATATTATGTAATGTTAGTAGGCAGGGTACTAATAGCTAGCATCATTAAAAACAGATTATAAAAAAGATAAATAGACAACCTACTTTGTCTATTTATCTTTTCATCAAAGTACTAATTAAGTAATAGCAAAGTTATTAAAGTAGTAGTCAAACAGGGTCTGTGACCATATTTGTCTGTCTGTTCCCAGTCTAACTCAGAGCCTGTTAGTACTAGAAATTTTACTAAATGGCGTGGGGTATCATTAGGTAGATCGCGTAAATGGTCGACTGCCGCGGCGAGGTCTCGGGGTGGCGCGTGTAGGGACAACCTTCATAGTTTGCTTGAAAAAACATCGCTTATATGTACAGTAATGTTTATGTAGAGAAGCCATGCCAAGCTAGAGCCATGCTCTGTGTCTGTATCGCGCCTTTTAATATAGCGTTGCCCTGCGTGTCAGTAAATGAGGCTTTAGTCATTAATTCATTATCAATCAATTGAATCAGCCTATCACAGTTTACAACTGGAAGTAAGTGTCCCGCCATTTTCTGACAACATACATGGTTCATGCCGAGATCAGCACTTTACGACTTTTCACATAGTTTGTGAAGCATCGCTGAACTGTTTCATTTTCACTACTACGAGTAGGTACTATTACTCTACTCACCCCTCACTTCCCAGTCCAGTGTTTTAAAGACTTCATCAAGCATGCGGTCACATGCGGGATACTCCTCAATGGGTTTGGTCTTCTGGGTAGATGGTCATGACAGTGTTGTCATACAAAATATCTCTTGCTATATCATCGTTCAATACAATATCGTATAGCTACAAAGCATCCACTGCCTAGTTTTTTAAAAGTCCGAAAGTTCTTCGTAACCCATATAAATAGCTTCTGATTGTACACTTTTGTATTCTGTATTACGTACATACTAGTGGACGCCCGCGGCTTCGCCCGCGTAGAGAAGTGTTCCCGTTCCCGTTTCCCACATGAACTTGTTCCCGGGATAAAAAGTAGCCTATGTGTTATTCTGATGTATAAGCTATATCATTGTAAAGTTTTATTAAAATCCATTAGTTAAAGTTAAAATCCAGTAGATTTTACGTGAAAGAGTAACAAACATCCATACAAAGTTTCACATTTATAATATTATTAAGATTAAGATTATTACTCACTCAGAAGGTCTCTAGTTATTCAGTGAGGTCTTATTTCCTGTTTTGAAGAGCTTTCCCTCATCCTGCATTAAATGTGCTGTCCTTAGTGAATCACGCATTATAAAAACGGCCCCCCAGCAGCAGTAGTAATTTCGTGATTACATGTTCTTGCCTAAAAGCCGCCCCGACTTCGCCGTGATCATGCATACGGTGTTTCGTCCGATTCGATCAGCGTCGCAGGGTGCGTGTTTTTATCTGTCGATGCTTGGGGTACTCTAAAAAAACCTAGATTTCCTCGAGAATCTCGAGCTTTAAAGCAAGCTTTAAAGACACTCGCCCTTTTTAATTGCCGGGACGTCGATGCGACGAGTTATTGGCCGAAGATAGGTCTTCGGCCAATTACAGTTTTGCTCATTCACACACATTAAATTCATAAAAAAAAGCAGATTAAATAACATTATTTTACTCACCACTTGTATAATGCACTAGCGGCCAGTCCCGGCGACGTACGAGTTAATTTGATTAAATCTTAAACTAAAGTTTTGTTACTTTTGTTTACTATAGAACAGGTGGGCCGATTTTTACGACGATGATTGTATGTTTTATTTGTCTCGGATCCGAATAGAAGTAAAAAAAAAATAGAAGCTCATGCAAACACACTTATTCTCCACGAATCTGGATGTGTTCGCAAAATGTGATCATAAAAGCTTAAGCGACACAATATCACGAACATGAAAGCTACAACGGTTGCGGGCATGCTTCATGCTGTTCCACCGCATGACTCCTCAAATCCATCGTAGCGTACATGCGTCTTTCATATTCGCAACATGCACCTCCTGCCTATTTCGCGCTTAAGCCATTTTTTATGTAATGCATCATGACTTCCGGGTCTTTTTCGCGTATTATTAACTGTTTTGTTGATAGCAACCTATGCCTATCGCCCTATTTCATAATAATGTGACAATAAATAGATACTATGCGTAACATATATATAGGTAGTGACATTGAGGAATTTTGATTATGTATTGTGTTTTTAGGCCGAGCACAAATGCGATAATGTCTATAACATTCGCTAACAACATTCTGGATCCAATTTTCCCCGATTGCCCCATAGATCATATAGCAAGGAAGTTGATAGCTGCCGCGACTATATGTAAGTATTCTTTTAATAATACCTAAACGATAATGACTAAGTATACATATTTTTCCATGCTTAACATGACAATAGCGATTACAATGACATTTATTTCGATAAAAACGCACAAGTATTATTGTCCTTCAAGTGGGTTGTATAGTATTCGAAGGACATTCGTGAGTAATACACGCTCAGCTGCATTATCCCTAGGGCTCTCCTCCTTTCCACTTTTATCCATATAATTTCTGTTAATAAATCATATCTCTTTGCCAATACCGTGGTAGTTTAAAGATGCCTTTTTTCATGTAATCAGCCAGACCAGGATGAATAAAGCATTTTAAAACTTAAATTTTCTGTTATCATTTATTGCAATAAAATACGTAAATTTATTCAAAACCTTGGGTCATTTATGTTGCACATCACTACATATTATAAAACAAAGTCGTTTTTCGCTGTCTGTATGCTTATGTATGCTTAGATCTTTAAAACTACGAAACGAATTACGATGCGGTTTTTTTTAATAGTTAGTGTGATTCTTATAGAAGGTTTTAATGTATAATTTGTTAAGTTTTTGTATACATTGACCAAACTATAACGATATTTGTTGGGGATGTCGGAAAAAATAAGCCGTCTGAGCTTTCAACAAAAACGCTGCCTAAACCCTTTGAGATATAACAAAATAATGTATGGTGCAATTGTGTATCTAATGTAGGGCTACAAAAGAGTCCGCAACGATATATGTCTATCTCTTAAGAATAACATACTATATCCATTTTAATACTTTAAAAATCATTAATTATAAAGTGATTTTTTGAAGCTATTTACACAAATATTAAAAATTATAAGGATTAATAGCATCCTTATAAATTTTACTACATTACTTGGCTTCAGCATTTCATGAAGATTATTTTGTCCCTTTACCCCTTGCAAATTAAATGAATGTCTTACGAATTATCGCAGATTCAAAATAAAACGCAAAGTAATTAATTTCGTGTAACCATAATTCAACCAACCCGTGCGGGCGTACTCGTAGGTAGAGGGGTTCAAAGTATGTCACGGGCGAAGCCGGGCGGGACAGCTAGTTATGAATAAAATATATAACTGGCCAATGTGAGGAGTTTATACATTTTGGGAATATTAAAGCACTCGTGGCCTCGCTGACTGTGATTCTGTAAACGTTAACTGCGTAAAGCAATATTCGCTATGAATGGTTACGGATGGGAGAAGACTTTGTGGCATTTACATTTGCAAGCGTCTCCGTGCTTCGGAAGGCACGTTAAACCTTTGGTCCCGATTGCCAGTAACATGGCAGTTGTTAAGTTGAAGGCCTTATGGGCGGCTTGTAAAATTTCAACAGGAGGAAGCCAACCTGCGTCTGTCTATTTCAACACGACAATGGGCTTACCACCTCTTACGTGGGACAGGAAAACACACGGTGAAAAGTGAGCGTATAATAATGCCTCTGCTACCCCTTCGGGGAAAAGGCGTCATTGATAAACAAGCAAATATTTTGAGGATTGAAAGTATCTTTATATTATTATAGAAAATATATATTTTCTTTCTAGTCCATACTAAACCTAGGGCTACTTATATAGGTAGTGACAAATCGACACTTTTGTATAATATTTTCGTGAAATATTTTTTTTTCTAATTTCTCCAATTAAAATAAGAATTATTATTTCTTTTTTTCGTTTGTTACGTTAAGCAAAAATTAATAAGTGTTCGTAGTGATCATTTCCTCTTTGTGTTTGTTGTACCTGACAGAGGCACGGCTGACCGCAGACTGTGGTCAACTTTGATTATTATGCAGTGCTCTCCTAAACATTCGCAACAATGTAACTTGTGTGGCTATGATTGTCATTTGGGAGACTAATAATAATAATAGGATTAACGCAACCCTATGAGGGCATAGTAGATTCGCTTTTTGAGTCTTCCACTTTCTGATATCAACAAAAAATGTATCAGAAAGTTAATAAAAAGCTCACATCCGCAGGGCAGCTTGTGGCGAGCTGAATGTGCGTGGCTACACATCGGTCCCGATTCCTCAGAGTTTTGTTGCCCTTCTGCACCGGTTAGGATTTAATGGCCTAACGGGAGAGTGCAGCAAATCTCAACTCTGGCTTGCCTTAATTGGCCGGTCAGAGGGAGAGAACCAGAGCTATATGCTCGGGGGTGGAAGTGTCATTTTCAAAAGCATAACTACGGGGAAGCCCGCTCCGGGCCTGTCCCGCGTAGGTGAAACCGGCGCCGCACCGCTCGACACCCCAAGCCGCTCACACCGGTGTTGCCCTCTGTCACCTTACAGGCTTATCATGCCTATGTTGATTGTATAGGGGGCCCATCTAGTGAGTTGGCAAGTCACCGTCTGCAAACATTTTGATAATGATATATTAAAATGGCAGACGCAGTCTTAATCAATAGTTCATATCACCTAGTACATCTAACCCCCAACCCAATAGCCCATTTTGTAGTTAGCATATTTCACAATAGTTTAACTCCCATTGGAGGTAGTCCATTACCGTCCTTCTACATAAGGCGGGCGTGGATTGTCTTTAGTGGGGGTCCCATTTCCTATTAGATTAAAATTCTCAAAGGGCCTCTGCGTGTTGGACCAATATGTCCCCATGTAAACCTACCAAAAGACCGGGTATCTTCATAAGAAAAAAAAAGAAGATACCCGTGAAGAAGAACAGACATAATAATAATAAATTTTATTTCGGACTATAATTATCCATATGAGTTAGTATACACAAATGCATATGAACTATGTTAGTATGACCTTTAAGAATACACATTTAAAAAAAAAATAACGATACAATGAATTAAATAAATATATAAAAATGACAATCTTTGAAATAAAGTATAATTTTAACTAACTTGAAATTATTCGAAATGAAAAACACAATAATGAATGGAATAAATTAAATTTGAATTAAATTAAATAATTACAAGTAATAAATAAAATTTTAAATAGGATTTGTATATTGGATTAATAAAATGAATTAAAATAAATTGAATTTAATGTATGTAATTTTTTGTATTATTAGTTTCAATTCATGTAGCTTGGTGCCCCGGGTCGGTACGTATGCAAACGCTGCCAGTACCAAGCGAAGGGACAGTTAGCTCGATCTACAATTACTCTCAAGATGCTGTTGGAGCTGTCCCTCAACCTCTGTAAAAGTGATGTTACTCGCTTTCTTAATAGCGTCTGAAAGCTATCTAGGTTTGCTTCTGCAAACATACTTGATGCGCTACAAAATCGAGGATAACCCAACAGCATCCTGAAAGCATTATTATACTGTACACGGAGCGCGTTGCAGGCCCGCTGCGTATAATTAATCCACAAGCTGCACGTGTACATAGACTGACAGTACGCTTTGAAAATCATTCTTTTTACATCTTGTGTTCATCGAGCAAACCTTCGAGCCAACATATTACATCTGACCGACAACGCTCTCCGCTCCCTGTCCATTTCTCTATCATCACTCAAGTGTTCTGTAACAATGAGCCCCAGATATTTAAAATAATTAATATATTTTATATATACTGGCGGGACCGTGTCAGGTTTTTTTGAGCCTGCTTTTAATTATACTACTAACTCACACTTTTTTTCGTTGTACACAAGACCATGAACCTTAGCATACCTTTGACATACATCAAGCAGCTGGCGTAGTGCACTAATCGATGCGCTCAGCAGCACCATATCGTCCGCATAACTGATACTGTTTATAATTTTAGAGTCTATAGAGCATCCGATTCTGGTGCTACTAAGCTCCTCGATCAGCTAATGATTAGAGAATACATCGTTTGACACGGCCGTTGTTTGATCGACTTTTGAAAATCGCGTGACTGTACTTTATTTGTCTATAATATGGATCATCGGGATTACTACAAACAAGTCTATATGATTTTATGACGAAAGATGAACGATGATAAAAATTAGTTATTATTGGATTTGGATTAATTTCATACTTTAAGTTACGTTAATAGCGTGAAGTTCCGCGTAGTAATAGAGTATGAGTATGCACCGTAAAACTTTATAAAATACATACATACATACATACTGTCACGCCTTTATCCCGAAGGGGTAGGCAGAGGCATCGTATTCGCCCACATTTCACCGTATGCATTTTTGTCCCACGTAAAAGGTGGTGAACCCATTACCAATAAAATAGATTTATATATTTCTAATCTCTACGAGTCCTACGAGTACACGGCCTTTAGTTTAGAAACGAAAAAAAATTGGAAATCAGTGCACGCCTCACACGAATAGAATTTCATATATTACAGCTTACAAACTTTGCTATGAATTATCGCGTAGGGGCTATGAAATAAATAAAGTAAAAATAATAACAATTAAACCACATCGAATCAGACCGTGAAAAGTGAAATGGTTCTATTCCTAATTATACTGAAGCATAAGAGGAAAAAAAAAAGACTCGATTATTAAAGTATTTCGGTCGTTATCGTGTTAACATACGCACATACAGACATACGGACGTCCAAGACAAAACTTTTATGTACAGTTTTTTAACTAGTTTAAATAACAAAAATGGCATCAAAAATATCATGAGTGTTAAAAATAGTGTTTTTTCTTTGTATGTGCATGTATATATTATTTTACAAGTGCAATATATGATACATAGAGACATTTTAAGTTTGAAAAATCAGATGTTTTGCGCGAAGTGACAGTAGAACCCACCTCAACGCTTCGCTTATGAGGCGTGCAATAAATACTTGTTAAATATCGAAAAAGTCGAGATGACACTGCAAGAAAGAAAGGTTCAAGATCACAAAAAATACGTTTAGTTCTATGGTCAGTAACAATGTTTAATGTTGTGTAATATTATTAAAAATTAACTATCTTCACGCTGTATCCCTGACGGGGTAGTCAGAGAGGACAGATCGCCAGGCTTCGCGATCCATGCATACTTCTTTCGCTTCTTCGAGATTCATCAATCGCTTCATACACGCACGTCTGGGTATCCAAGTACTTTTGACCTTTCCGTTTTTGAGCAATCTGCTCACGTGGTTTTCATATGTAAGTCTCGGCCTACCCTGACTCCTTCTACCCTCTACTTTTGAACAATATATATTCTTCGTCAATCGTTCCTCACTCATTCGTTGGACGTGTCCAAACCAACGGAGCACGCCCTTATCCAGCTTAACGCTGACACTTTCATAGAGGATTTCAGAGAGGACAGATCGCCAGGCTTCGCGATCCATGCATACTTCTTTCGCTTCTTCGAGATTCATCAATCGCTTCATACACGCACGTCTGGGTATCCGAGTACTTTTGACCTTTCCGTTTTTGAGCAATCTGCTCACGTGGTTTTCATATGTAAGTCTCGGCCTACCCTGACTCCTTCTACCCTCTACTTTTGAACAATATATATTCTTCGTCAATCGTTCCTCACTCATTCGTTGGACGTGTCCAAACCAACGGAGCACGCCCTTATCCAGCTTAACGCTGACACTTTCATTCTGGGTTCTACTGTCACTTCGCGCAAAACATCTGATTTTTCAAACTTATACCTGCCATATTGCGTATCACTTCGTTACGTATTCGGTCGGCCAAGGTAACGCCGCACAATTTTCGAAATGATTGCATCTCCACAGCATTCAATTTACATATAATTAAAAACTATCTTCACACTATATCCCTGACGAGAAAGTCAGAGAAGACAGACGACTTCCTTGCGTTTCATACAACACGTTTGGGTATACTGCGTAGACGTGGTCTCCTCCTACCATGTATTTTCGCTCAATTCATATTGGTCGTCAGTCGTACCTCACTCATTCGTTGAACGCGTCTAAACCAAAGTAGCACGCCCATTTCCATCTTAATACTGACATTTCCATTCAAACCTACCTTATTTCGTATAATTTCATTACGTATTTGGTTGTCTAACGTTAAGCCGCACAATTTTCAATCCAATTTTTTTTATTTTTCACTACACTATATAAAAAGTATCACGGATTTTTGATAAACGATGGGTTGACCGGCGATTACATATTAACTATTAAAATTAAAATTAACATTCTTTATACATATAACTCCTAAGTAATCTCGGATACCCAGACGTGCATGTATGAAAATATTTATAAATCTTATTAACGAAAGAAGTATACCTGGATCCCAAACCTGGCGATCTGCTCTCTCAGACTACCCCGTCATGGATACAGCGTGAAAGCTGCTTAAAAAGTAAATTATCACTTCCTAAACAAAGACAAAATTCAATTAATTCATCTACGCACTAATTATGGCAAAATTACAATTTCGTTTGATGGTGCAAAGCACATAATGAATGTAAACAGTAACAAAGTAAACTATAACAATACATAGGTACTTTATTTTTGGGACTAATCCCACCCGTATTACCATTACTGTGACTCCTGTAAACCAGAATCTACAGCAATGACCAAAACACCAGAAAAGTTACACCGAGCTCGATCTCGGTGATGTCCCAGGAGAAGTTAGCATGTCTTGGAACCCGCAACGAAATTAATCAGAAGATAATGTGAGTAAGTAAGAAAAGAACGTAATGCCTCTTCCCTCCTGTGCAAAGCGGGAGACCTGGAAAGCAACTAGGTGTAAATCCTATAGATATAGGGAAGCACCACGGTAATAGTATATTACGGGTCCTATGTGAGCTATGTTTGATTTCAGTAATATGTATGGCAGAAACGTTTAAAAGCACGAAAATTCACCCTCGATGCGACATAGGTACTGTGAGCTCCAGAGAAATCTCATCCCCAGTTGTTTACATTTACATTCTAAGGGGGTGAGATTTCTTTGGAGCTTACAAGAAATGTGACTGTTTAAACATCTGTAGGTATAGCCTCAAGGAAAAATTGTTATTAGTGAAATTGCCACTGTAAACCTTATGGTTCTACAGTATCCTGCGGGTCATAAATAAAAAGTAGTAGATAGATTTTATAAAAATATATTTCAGGGCCAATAGTAGTCGTAGTCAGGGTTGCGGGTGACGAATTAGAATAGGCAAAGTAGTCGGAAACCCAGACGTGCTTGTATGAAGCGATTGATGAATCTTGAAGAAGCGTTAGAAGTTTGCATGAATTGCGAAGCCTGGCGATCCGTCCTCTCTGATTACCCCGTCAGAGATACAGCGTGAAGATAGTGTAGTATGTTTTTATAAGAAATAAATTACTATGTACCTACTTATTGTCTAGTTACTAGAATACACATGAAAATATCATCATGTAGTATTATTAAAAGCATACTCGGGATTGTGTCTACTATTATTGTTACAGTGGCGTCGGATTTAAATAGCGTTTTCACATTTACCGCTCCCCGATAGAAGATATTATGTGGTATCTTCACATACACCTGATTCTACAAGATATTTGTTTTCTACCGATCCGTATGAATCGGATAATGTTGAAACGCTGTATTGAGCAACACCTTGACAATCACTATCTATATAAAATAAATAAAAGTAAAGTGTCTATTTGAAATTCTAAACGTACATGTCTTACATATATTAGGAATTTACATAAAAAAAAATCTTTGTTTATATCTGCCTGTCCGATAAGCTCTGTAACGGCTGTGCCAATTTTAAAGGAACTTTCACTGGCAGATAACCGATGTTATACGCAGTAACTTAGGCCAACCATTATCGTGAGGCGTTAGATAGTTTCAAATAAATTACTCAAGTAATAACGAATAGATACACGTATCGAATGTACGATTGACATAATGAGTAACAATTTAGAGACATAGATAGACATAGTTATTGGTTTAATTAAGAATGTCAATATCTGCTAAAAATTGTGGGATAGTAACTAACTACTAGACAAATCCCATGGCTCCGCCTGCGTGTTCAAGTTTTCCCGTTTCCGTTTCCCACAGGACCCAGGTCCCGGGATATCTAGTAGCCTATGTGTAAATCTAGGGTTCGGTTACCACCGCGACAAATTTTATATATCATCTGGCTTAACTAAACTCTACCTTTTCATGGGCTCTGCTGACTCCAGAGCCTCGATTACCTAGCGTACCTAGCCTGCATTTAGGATTGACTTCAGCCTCAGAGATCTTCGTGGGCTGCTTTACTACCACCGCAAATGTTGTAACAAAGTCTGCCGGTTCATTAGAATATTACAACATTTTTTTAGATTTTATGTCATTCATATTTACATATGTACCTTTTTAATATTACTGAGAAGGCGTATGTTTATTTTTCACCTCATTGATGGAAAGTGATTATTGTATCCTATGGACGTTTGCAACACCAGAAAAACATTAAAATTAATATTGTGGGATTTTAGTACACAGCGCCATCAAGCCCAAATTAAGCTTATATACTCGTGTGGTATGGGATCTAGACAACTGATAAACATACCTAAATGTACCGTATCATATTATATCCTAAATACAAATAGGTAACATCCAAACTTAAATGTGTGGCACTTGCGCTGCCGACCGTGTAAAAGCCTAAGACCCCTTTTTAAGAACCCCATACTGTAGACGTTCGTTAAACCCCATGTAGGGAGTTCAATTATGAATTGAATATTTACTTACTTCTCTGTGATATTAAATGAAAGTCCTATTTCAGGTATCCTCACTTTCATAAATGCTTACGACATCAAGTTCACGACGAGGATTCAGAACGTGTTTATGTTCACCAAGATAGCTGCGCTGATGATCATCATCGTTGCCGGGCTTGTGTGGATTGGCAAAGGTAAGTTTATTCATTTCAGATCATTTGCACTATACTACTGCTAGCTTACGGCATTGCATCACGCATGCATACTTGATATTGAGATAAGAATGTGTATAGTAGTAGTAGTCCGAGACTACCAGGACTTCAATTGGTCGTGCTAATTAGTGTCTAGCACATAAGACCTTTTAGCCTTTTTGTTACCACCTCACTAAAAAGGCAACGGGTTCAAAATTTCTTCCAAATTTAACGTCTAAAATAGACACATTTTATTAAATTTATTCGGCCCTTTAGACCGACCCCAGTTCAGTGCTTCGGAAGGCACGTTAAGCCGTTAGTCCCGGTTGCCAATAAAATGGCAGTCGTTAAGCCAAGTTGAAGGCCTTATGGGCGGCTTAAAAACTTTCAACAGCGGGTCACCAAAGCCTGCGCCTGTCCATTTCAACACGGCAATGGGCTCACCACCTATTACGTGGGACAGGAATACACATGGTGAAAAGTGGGCGTACAATATGTATGCCTCTGCCACCCCTTCGGGGATAAGGCCATATTTTGGCGTCTAGACATAAAAAGACAATCTCACAATCCTAGTATTATATTATTTACTAGTTGAACCCAACTGCTTAGCCCGTCACATACCTACAATCCCCATGGCAACCATTTAATCTTCGCCGTTAATAAATTTTACAATAACGTATGAAATTTGCCCCATTTATACGACATTTATGATAACTGTTCCGCTATAATCCGTGGTGGCGGAGAAGTGGCGTGATGATATACATGACACCCTACAGCATTCCTGACGAAATGAAAAAACCCGAAAAGCATATAATGTATAGTGCAAGTCGTGTCACGGGTACTATGAGAGTTCACAGGGCCTGTATGTAACACGAGTGTAACACTTACTTATCTATAGCATTGCAAACGTCTATAGGCCATAATGACCGCTGCCATAACTGTGGCGGTCATTATGGCTTATAGACGTTCGATCAGCGAGAAATGAGTAACACTCGCTCGCGCGCTCGTGTGTCGCCGTAACATGCTCAACATACGCACAAGATTATTCGCTAACGGCGCCACGGACAAAGGTGCTCTTTTGTTCCCCACCGCGAACTTTGCTTTACAGCATTTTCACTTAAAAACTTTCGCAAGCCATGAATATTATAAATATGGCTACGTGATTCCAGGAATATTGTAGGGTTAAATTGTATTTGATACGTACTAGATTGTTCAGCATTTTGCGGCGACAGGTGGAAATAGGTACCTACCCCTTGCGGTAACGTCCAAATATCGGAAACTCGAAATACAAGTATGAAGTAAATAAACCGCCATCTGTAATAGTAATGTGAGTGACCATGAAAGTTTGAATACAAATATTTTAGTGTGTGTGTGTGTGTGTTTCAGTTTATTATTTAATTAATGCCCGTCCGCCAGTTGGATATTATAGAAAAAACGTTCTGAAAAGTGTTTCAGTGTGTCATTTCTGAGTTTTCTCTTCATTTTTTTTCCTTGATAAATTACAACAGCTGGTAGCCACGACCTGCCTAGTATTTCAACACAGCAATAGGCTCACCGTCACAACCTATTTCGTGAGACAGGAATACACATGGTGAAAAGTGGGCGTAAAAAATGCCTCTGCTACTCCTTCGGGCATAAGGCGTGATTGATAAACATAAACATTTTTCCCTTTACCTTGTTTTTAACCAAAATTAACTATTCTAGGTGAACCGGAAGTACCCTATAGGTTTTGGGTCAAAAATCTATATGTATGGTAGTTCCCGTTGACCTAGAATCATGAAATTTGATAAAAAGAAAGATAAACGAAAGGAAACAAGTAAAAAAGGTAAAAAATTAAGAGGTTCACCCATACATACATAAACAACCCCAATTAACATTAAGTTCGAGTATAGGTGCTCATATATTTTAATAATTTGGAGGTCTAACATAATTGGCAGTTACTTCAAATAAGGTACTAAATTTTATTAACCTTGGCGCACGAGTTCGGTATTTTTTCCCTTTTGAGATAATAAACCCTAAAGACACCATTGAAAGTAGATCCAAGAAAGTGATTAATGACTTGTGATTTATTATTAGTTATCAGTATCTGACTTTGGAGTATAGCCTATCTACATCATGTAAACACCTGGCCCGCAAATAATCGATTTCGTTGCTATGGTACATGTTTTTCCTCTTCGCTCCACTGCAGTCTGCCGAAGCGCCCGCGGGGATACATTTTGTAAAACTTGTTTCGTCTCCGCTATGATCGTTCACATTAATGTTCACATTAGCCTATGGACGTTTGCACCTCTGTTGTTGCAAACGTCCATAGGCTACGGTGACGGTATGCTTGTTTGCCACCTCAGTGGTATAAAAATGGTAAAAAAATGCGAAACTTGAAATTCTAGCTACTTTTTACACGTGTCCTTTCTTTTTGACTTCTGAGGAAAAGCATACTTGTTGTAGATATCGATTGTGAGATACAGGTCCGTATTCCAGAACGTTTCTCAATACTCAAGAAACACTTGAGAGTAGATTTTACAAGGCAAAATCTAGCTTCAAGCGTTGATTGAGTATAGTGAAACGTTCTAGAATACGGACCACAGACTCTGAGGAGTATGTATGAGTTGTGAGACAGTACTCACTCAATCGCACGTTACAGCATTGATTTCATTATGTACACGTGAAAGCGCCTCAAATCAACCAGTTGCATCTTATCAGATGTTTGTGGAATATACGGATGAGGGATCTTTGGAATTGAATTATAGGTAGGATCTCTGGTGACCCCGACCGTGACATGGAATTGCTGTTTTCATTTTACCATTTGCTTTGTATATGTATAGGTTAAATGGAAATTCCGAATCACAAAACCGGATTCGACATACGTCAAGCTTTTTTTCGCAATGTTTTGTCCAACTACTTATATATGTAAAAAAAAAAAAATTAATAACCCATTTAAATTTAAAGATAATAATAAAGTATAATTAATACCACACAAACAAAATAATGATTTAGAGTATGATTGGTCAAGCCTGAAAATTGTTTCAATTCGTCAAGCGCGGTTTTTCACACATTTTTGTTCAAATTCGCCAAACACTAATAAAGTTTCGTTTCGTCAAGGCATGTAAAGGTTCTGATTGGACAAGTCTATGTTAAGTTCTAACTCGTCAAGTCTATCAGTAGTATTAATTGGTCAAGTTCAAATATGTTCTGATTCATCAAGCCTATCATTAGTTCTGATTCGTCAAATCTATAGACCAACCAAATTTCCAACAGTTTTATAAGAATTGATTATTAAAGCAACGACTACCTTTTTTTTTAACGTGTGGAAATCCTCATGGATGCTATGCCGGACTCTTACCGACTAAAACCACACGGTATCCTTCCATTTCTCTATGGCCAGGAGTCCCGAGTAAGCCCTTCGGGAGGACAGCCCCAGGGCTCCCAGCAGAAGCAAAGACTACCCAAAATAAGTATTCTTTGTTTAATAAATTCGGTTTCTTTCACTTCTTCATTCCATCATACATCGCGCATATTACTACTGCCTCTTTTTGTTACTCCAGCGCTTCCACAGCGGCATTTACCATACGATTCCTTAGGTTCTGCCAAAGTTTATTCTACATCCTCACTACTACTATTGACGTCGCCAAGCTTTCCGGCTACCCTTTCTTTATATTTATCCGTAATGGATGCATCCTGCAGCTTCCAGCTTTGATGTTATAGGTCGGCTCAGGTTCACGACATTCGGTACGATGACGCCAACCCGCGAACAGACCCCTAATCCTATTTATGATTAGGTAGTGGTCTGATCCTAGCTCAGCGCCTCGATAAGCTCTTGTGTCCATCACTCACATCCATCGCGAGCCGTACCCACCCATCCATTTATGTATCCACACACTATATGTCTTTCATTTCTACGACATTTAGAGCTTCTCTCATACTCTCCCAGAAGTCCTCTAGCTCACTCGCGTTCGACGAAGATAATAGCGCGTGGAAAATCTTCGTTAAATGAAGTTTTAAACGAATCTAGAGGATTCTAGGACCTACTACATACCGTCTTTATACTCATACATACCGAAAACCAATCGCGACTACAACAAAATTCCAACTTCCCCCCGACTGCCATGCTCGCTATACCGTATTCCAGACCATAGCGCCAGCACCCCACCCGGGAGCTCTAAGACTTCGCAGCCCTTGCGCTTGATCTATGTCAAGTACACAACATCTAATTTTCTTTCATTCATTACATTTATCAACTCATTCAACTTATCTTCCATTCCTACCCTAACATTCCCCTGCTACCCTGCACTTCGTCCTCCACTTCCCTGTGTCGGGTCGCGCGTGTAGGTCCCCTACGCCACTCTGGACACTTTTCGCACCAAGCGGGGACAAATTGGTGCGAGTTGCCTTGCGGGCCATAGCATTGGTCGTCTAGTGGCACTCGTGTTGGAGTAGAATTGCAGCCTGGGCTGGCAGGGATGGCGACGGGCACACTTCTACTCTTCATCTCAAAAAAGATCTAATTATAGATTTTTTTAAACAAATTATACTTATCTTGGGTAGTCTTTGCTTTAATCAATTCTTATAAAACTGTTGAAAATTTGGTAAGTCTATAGATTTGACGAATCAGAACTAATGATAGACTTGACGAATTAGAACATATTAAAACTTGACCAATTAATACTACTGATAGATTTGACGAGTTAGAACTTTACATAGACTTGTCCAATCAGAACCTTTACATGCCTTAACGAAACGAAACTTTATTAGTGTTTGATGAATTTGAACATAAATGTGTGAAAAACCGCGCTTGACGAGTTGAAACAATTTTCAGGCTTGACCAATCATACCCTAAATCAAAATAATTACCCCTATTTCACAACAACAAAACCCTTAATAATTCTCTGATGAAAAATGTTAACCTTCATTTTATTACAATTCCTTCCAATTCTACATCAAAATGAATTTATGTGAATTATTATAAAGCTGAACGGTTTATTTACTACGAGTATGAACTACTAGTTCGATTGATTTTTTTCGTGTTATATAGTCAATTTATCGAGGAATGCTACAGGCTATATAATATATAATAATCTATATATAGTAATCATAAATCTAAACAAAATGGGCAAATTTCCTTACATTATTATCAAAGTGATAAATTACGTGATGTATAGTTTAAATGGGTGCGACGAAGGTTCAAAGTACCACGTGTGTAGCCGCGGGGCACAACAAGCATGTTTATTTCTAAAAAGGCATATTGTATTATTGTACCTTTAGAGATAGGACCATGTATCAAAATTTTGACCTAATCATTGCAATAGGTCTTGAACTTTGAGCCTCTAGCATAAATCCATATAATATGACCTCCAATATGGCAGCAAGCAATCCTTTGAATTAGGAAGGACAATTATCGATTGGCAAACATTCTGCACTAAGGTTTTATTTTAAACTTCAGGGTTTCTCACCCTCTCACCAACCGTTTCAAAAAAGTATATTTGAGCATTTGAAAAATATTTTTATTGACCATATTATATGATGGCAGTTTCCAACGAGTATATTTTTTGCCAGCAAGTTTTGAGTACTTTATTGCACCATGCAGTAATAATGTTACCGATAGGGAACACCAGATAGCCCTGGAAGTGTAAATATCATCAATCAGTTACATGAATAACTAACTTGGTTTTGGTAAAACATAGTAGTTTAAAACTATCGTGAAATGGGAAATGTCCGGCAGTCTAACTTAATGTTTAAAAACATCTTTGCTACATTTTTATCAAAGTGAAATAAGACAACTTGGTTTCAGACGGTGATTGAACCCGTGAACTTTGCCTAACCAGGGCAATGTTCTAGTCACTGAACTGAACAACCCTAATCGTATCGAATCAAGTTGAAATTCTTCACTATAATTGAATCGTCATTTAAGATTATGACCAGAGCCATCTATCAAGGTACTTAACTTTAATTGGCTACCCTGTTCATTGGTATCAAAGTTGTTAAGTAGCTCCAAAGATATAACACAAGCTATTATTACATATTAGCTTATTTTGGGCGGTGTGTAAAATAATGCAACAACTTAGTGGTACTGCGGCAGAATCCACGATTTTTGATTTTTTTTTGCATAATCTTGAAAAGAGGTTCTGCATATGTTTTACAAATCTGTTTTATGTGCGATCATGCGATTTATTTTGGAGTAAAATAAACATATTTCCAAAAAAAAGTAATAATAGGTTCTAGTGAAGGTACTAGAACCTATCTGGATTTCATCAACCAAGGGGCCTTACAAATTTAGTTCTGGCTATTTCCACGTCACAGGATTTTATTAAATGTTAGTTGCTATCCCCAGCAACCGACTCCGAGAGGACTCCGTATTTCAATTTGTCTGGCTCACACAGCCGTATCTAGGCAGAATTTAATTAGCATCGGCGGAATCCTATATGCGTCTGTATTTGTCAGCGACAAGGGGATCATGCACCCTCCTCTCGGCC
Source organism: Thumatha senex (assembly GCA_948477245.1). Classification (NCBI taxonomy): domain Eukaryota; kingdom Metazoa; phylum Arthropoda; class Insecta; order Lepidoptera; family Erebidae; genus Thumatha; species Thumatha senex. Next base: position 1,382,307 of record OX419725.1, read on the forward strand.
GCCCTACTACGTTTATTAGTGCTGATACATCGCCGCTCTTTGATGTCTAACGTGTCATTTCGCAAACCTTTCATATTATAGCAAACAGGTGTTCTTACAAAATATGTTTGAATATAATTTGTAAACGTGGATGTACTTCATTTTTACGGGGAGCAATCAGTTCAGCAATTACGCCTTATTCTCGAAGGAGTGGCAGAGGCATATTATACGCCCACATGTGCATTCCTATCCCATGTAATAGGTGGTAAACCTATTGCCATGTTGAAACATACAGACGCAGGTTGTGGCTACCTGCTGTTGAAAATTTTCAGGCCGCCCAGAAGGCTTTCCACTTGGTTTAACGACGGCCATGTTAATGGCAACCGGCCTTCCGAAGCACGAAACCGCTCGTAAATGGAAATACCACAAAGCGGTGACCCATCCGTAACCAGCCATAGCGAAAGTTGTTTAACGCAGTAATCGTTAGAAAACTCAATCAGCGGAGCCACGAGTGCTATTATGAACAATCAATTACTGCAAAGGATGTGATGAGGCAAAATATTAATTTTTATGTCACGTCCAAAATGACACCCCTATGCCAGCATGATGCCCAGATACTATTAGGGGTTGAAGGCCATTTACTCATTTACGTGGTTGCCAAACTTAATTATTTTGTTTAAATTGGTTTTATCACGTAATGCATAAACTCCCTGGATTTTATGGGGAGGGAAATATGTGTGCCTATGGTACAGCATAGAAATAGCTTTATTTTCTACTAGTTTCATTCTCTACTAGTTTATACCCCGCAACTTCGCCTGTGACATTTTTCGATTTCTATTTACACCCATCAAGGTGTGCATTTCCGAAATTAATTAGATAATGCTGTAGGCGTAATATAATAACAGCCTGTATACTGAAGTTAAACCAACTCCACTTAACGTTTGTGATAATGATACACAGATATTATTGTTGAGGTGTGAAAACTGTGTCTATTGCGTCATCCTGTTCTGGACTCACTATGTTGAGCACTAATGCAGTCTTCAATATAAGCCACGTCACTACTAAGTATTGCATCTAGCACAAAAGACTTAAAAGGGACGAAGTCTACGGTATCACCGGCCCCAGAACATTACAAGTATTGCCACGCGTGTCTGCTATTCGTCTCATGTACGAAACTAGTACATGGCACACGCTATTTAATATCAGATGAAATTAATCGTGCGGCTGTAGAGCGAAAAGTGTGAACGAACCTCACTGGGATAAGTACGCCTGATTAATCGATTACCTCTGTAGGGTCGGACACCAAAGTCTGTAATGAAAATATTCACAGCCAGCTTCACTCTTGATTCGTCTACAGATTTATTTATTTCGAATAACGTACGCGTAGGAAACATTGATCAGATGTCCGCGACCGAAACCGCGTGAGTACCTACTGAGTTAGTTAAGTTAAGTTAGTTAAGTTAAGTTAGTTAAGTTATTTTTATTTACTCCACGGGCATATCATCCAGATTTGAAAAAAAAAACCGTTAAAATAAATTATAACTAACTATCTTCACGCTGTATCCCTGACGGGGTAGTCAGAGAGGACAGATCGCCAGGCTTCGCGATCCATGCATACTTCTTTCGCTTCTTCGAGATTCATCAATCGCTTCATACACGCACGTCTGGGTATCCGAGTACTTTTGACCTTTCCGTTTTTGAGCAATCTGCTCACGTGGTCTTCATATGTAAGTCTCGGCCTTCCCTAACTCCTTCTACCCTCTACTTTTGAACAATATATATTCTTCGTCAATCGTTCCTCACTCATTCGTTGGACGTGTCCAAACCAACGGAGCACGCCCTTTTCCAGCTTAACGCTGACACTTTCATTCAAACCTGCCATATTGCGTATCACTTCGTTACGTATTCGGTCGGCCAAGGTAACGCCGCACAATTTTCGAAGTGATCGCATCTCCACAGCATTCAATTTACTTTCATGCATCTGCTGACATACCCAGGTTTCACTACCGTAAAGCAAAGTTGGCACTAGCACTGCGTTATGAATCGCCATTCGTGCTTCTTTTACGATGCTTTGTCGCTTTACTAACTGGGACAAAGCACCGTTAACTTTGTTTCCGGCAGCTACTCGCCGTTCTACATCCGAATCACATCTTCCATCCGCGCTAAACATACTTCCTAAATACACAATTTCATTCACTTGCTCTAGACGTTCCTGGTTTACCCTAATCTCGCATTTAGTTCTTACGTCACCTCTTTCAAATACTAGAACCTTAGTTTTACTTGCATTCATGCGGAGACCCTTACTTTCACACCCCTCTTTCATATTAGTGACTATATAAAATAAATTATATTCTTAGGAAACAAATAACGATTACGTTGTTTAGTAGAACAATTACAAAAAATGCTGGGAAGTTTTACAATGTTTTTAAATTACTAATATTGATATTTTTGATCCGGTGCTACCGCTATCTTATGCTATTTCGTCCGTCGGCAAGTGCGGAGTTTCCTGTTGAGATATATTCTTGGCCTCGGTGCCAAGACGCAAAAAAGGAAACCGCTGATTTAACAATCAAACTATCAATATTGATCCTTGGCTGATCTCTGTTTTAGAGATAATGGTTTCTGTTATAATTTTATCAACCACGTGGCATGTCAGTCAAGTTCGAGGCTAAAATCTCGTAAAGTGGATTTCATTGGTACTCGTGAATCCGTGCATAACTTTAATACAAGCAGGAATAGCGTACCTATAGCGAAAGATAATATAATAATAGTACTACATACAGATAGGCAACTCCCCGCCTCCTGCTGATCCAATTTTCCCCAACTGCACCCCTCGGCGCCCTACGGCGTAAGTGACATTCCGAGTGGTAGACCACCAAGTGATTGCTATTGCGGTGCATGACGTACTACGTTATAATCTGACAGATAACCAACTACCACTGTTGCTATGACGACAAACTAGCTTCGCTTCGTTTGTCACGGTGGCTACAGGTCAAATTCCGAGTCACTGACAAATTTCCTTTGCGTTGCTAGGTTGCTAGTTCTAACACTGGAGGCTGGCGAGTTGCTGCTAAGAGCACAAAGGCAATAAAAATAATTTAATCGAACAAATATGATTAAATAACTGACACAAATTGTCTTATTTATTGATAGTTTTTCAATAATTTCTTTAATGAACTGCAAACAATAAAATTAACGTTAGGCATAAGCTACAAGTTGATTAATTTGAGTTGAGTTGTGTCAGAGCAGTGTGATAGTACTTACTCACATACGTATTAAGTGTTGCTTATAGTCGAGTCATTTTAAGAAGCCACATTTGACACTTCATCCAAAATCCTCAACGTATTTTTGTAACGGCGGGTATAAAATATAAAATTTTTCGAAGTTAGAACTACACAATTGCTTAACTTTTCTCAGTTCTCACATACATATTTTATTGTCTAAATTCCCAAAGAAGGCTATTTTACTGTCTACTTTCACATATAAACCATTGTAAAGAAAATAAAATTATAATATAATAATAATTAAACCACTGTTTAAGAAAGGCAATAAATCAGATGCAGGCAATTACAGACCTATAACTCTAATCCCAGTACTCTCAAAAGTCTTTGAGAAGGTAATGAGTACCAAAGTCCTAAAATTCTTAGAAAAGAACGAAGTAATAAACAGACAACAAAATGGCTTTATGAAAAATAGATCAACAACGCTGGCATGTTTCAACTTAGTAACCGAAATCCTTAAAGCTATTGATAAAAAAGAGAACCCGATAGCATTATACTTAGACATGAGCAAGGCTTTTGTTACCGTTTGTCACCAGAAGCTTCTGCAGAGATTGGAAAATTATGGTATTAGAGGACCCGCGAATAAATGGTTTGATAGTTATTTAAATGGACGACAGCAATGTACTGAAATTACAAAAACGTGCAGTGCTACAAACACGTTGAAAAGCTTTAGATCAACATTTATAGAAATCTATTTTGGTGTACCACAAGGGAGTGTTCTGGGTCCCATTCTATTTAATATATATATTAATGAATTACCTAATATCACAGATCAGTACACAATTTTATTCGCGGACGATATTACTATTCTAAGTAAAGGCAAAACCCTGCGGGACTCTGTTAACAACGCAAATAAGGCCTTAAATGAAGTTACTAACTGGCTCGAATCTATTAATTTGCAAGTAAATAGTAGCAAAACTAAATTTATGAGATATTTGACATATATGGACAATAGCAGACACATTTTTGACATACCTATAAAATTGAATAATTTTGACACTGAAGAACTAAATGACACAAAAATTTTAGGATTATTAATAGACAGATACTGTAATTGGAAACAACACGTAGATAATGTATGCAATAAAATAAATAAATTTATATATGCCCTGAGTAGGATTAAAAGTATAGTAAATGTGCAAACTGCTTTAGTTGTATATCATGGATATGTATGTTCCGTATTAAGATATGGTCTGATACTATGGGGGAACTCTAGCGAGATTCAAAGAGCTTTTATTGTGCAGAGAAAATGTATCAGATCTATTTTCGGCCTTAAATGGTTTGACTCTTGTCGACCTATATTTACAACACAGAGATTGTTGACTCTTCCTGGTTTATATTTGTATGAGATGTGTAGATTTGTTAAAGACAACTTCTCCCAATTTGAACAAGATGGAAATGCCTGTTTCAAACGAAAAATTGTGCAGAAGCCATTAGTAGTGCCAAGAAATAGATTAGTATTGTGTGATAAAAACTGCTATACAATGGCAGTAAAAATATATAACAAATTACCTATAACAATCAAAAATCTAGAAAATAAAATTTACAAAACATTATATGATTGGTTATGTGAGAGATGTTTTTATTCTGTTGATGAATATTTTGAATTTAAGGGGCAATAACTTATTGACAATAAAAAAAAAGTTGACATCACTAATCTTATATTCTGACTATATTTTAATTTTAAATTAAGTATTATTATTTTGGAATTTGTAATAATGTAATTGATTGAGATTTTGATATAATTAGTAAATTTATAGATATTTTTGACATTAATTTATATATGTTTTATATTAATATGCTCTGACACTGTTTTTATAAGTATAAAATAATATTTGCATAACTTCTAAAGTTGAATATGGTGAAACAAACATCATGTAATGTAACAACTAACAAATTAAAGTATGTACCCTTGTTCTTGCAAATAAAGCTTCATTCATTCATTCATTCATTCATTCATAAACAATTTATGTTTTTAAGTACTGAACGTCGTTACGTTTCGGCAGTGGACCCTTTTCCTTTTTAAACACTAGGGAGGTTAACAAGAAAATCGAAAGTTATATATATATATATATATATATATATATATATATATATATATATATATCCATCACGCCTTATCCCCGAAGGGGTGGCAGAGGCATATTATATGCCCACTTTTCACCGTGTGGATTCCTTTCCCACGTAATAGGTGGTGAGCCCATTGCCGTGTTGAAATAGACAGACGCAGGTTGTGGCTACCTGCTGTTGAAATTTTTAAGCCGCCCAAAAGGCCTTCAACCAGGCTTAACGACTACCATTTTACTGGCAACCGGGACCAACGGCTTAACGTGCCTTCCGAAGCACGGAAACGCTCGCAAATGTAAATGCCACAAAGTGGTCACCCATCCGAGTACCAGCCATAGTGAAAGTTGCGTAACTCAGTGATCGTTTACAGAACACTGAGACCGCGGGGCCACGAGCGCATCGAAAATCGAAAGTTGAATAGCAGAATCGAATGTAATGAGACTTATTTGAAATAGTCTCTCACTTTTAAAGTTTTGTTTTAATTATACCTGCTCTTTTTTCGTCATTCTTATGTAGTACTAGTTGACGCCCACGTCTTCGCCCGCGTAGAGAAGTTTTCCCGTTCCCGTTTCCCACACGAATTTGTTTCTGGGATAAAAAGTAGGCTATTTGTTATTCTGATGTATAAGCTATATGTTATTATTGTAAAGTTTCATTAAAATCCATCAGTATCAGTAGTTTTTGCGTGAAAGAGTAACAAAAATCCATACTTACAAACTTTCGCGTTTATAATATTAGTAGGATATATTCATTGTCAGCAGATGCATGAAAGTAAATTGAATGCTGTGGAGATGCGATCACTTCGAAAATTGTGCGGCGTTACCTTGGCCGACCGAATATGTAACGAAGTGATACGCAATATGGCAGGTTTGAATGAAAGTGTCAGCGTTAAGCTGGAAAAGGGCGTGCTCCGTTGGTTTGGACACGTCCGACGAATGAGTGAGGAACGATTGACGAAGAATATATATTGTTCAAAAGTAGAGGGTTGAAGGAGTCAGGGAAGGCCGAGACTTACATATGAAGACCACGTGAGCAGATTGCTCAAAAACGGAAAGTTCAAAAGTACTCGGATACCCAGACGTGCGTGTATGAAGCGATTCATGAATCTCAAAGAAGCGAAAGAAGTATGCATGGATCGCGAAGCCTGGCGATCTGTCCTCTCTGACTACCCCGTCAGGGATACAGCGTGAAGATAGTTAGTTAGTTTTTAGTTATATATTCATTATTTTCATGTCTCTTTAACACACTTTTCCAATACTATATAAATATTTCTCTTATTTTGTCAGGTTTACTAACTTTTGCCAGTAACATGGCAGTAGTTAAGCTCAGTCGAAGGCCTTATGGGGGAGTATTAAAAATTTTCAAAAAAAGGTCGCTCCATCCTGCAGCTGTCTATTTCAACACGGCCATGGGTTAATCACCTGTTACGTGGGACAAAAATGCATACGGTAAAATGTGAGCGTATAGTATGCCTCTGTCTACTCCTTTGGGGATAACGGCGTGACAATATGTATGTATGTTTGCTGATTTTATTTCGATATTTGGTTTCTTAACATGTTAAGGTCTAATGTGCTTGCAACATTGCCCTTCAACACAATTTTTCCTGATCACTTAAAATATGATCCTGACACGGTTCTATCAACATAATTTAGGTAGTTTTTTTTTAGCGTTCTAGAAAATGAGCTGGCTATTCATATCCAGCTGTCCCAGATCTAGTGCTCTAGAGCTCCGAGGTATGAGGGTCCGGCGTACAAGACAATCTTTTTTTTTTCTCTAAATCCATACCTACTCCAGGACTTCTTTTTGTTTATTTTTTATTATTTCTGTGCAACTAAACGGAATATTAGTACTACGGTATTTATTTATTTATTTCATTTCTTTAAAAATAAATTACGTAAAATAAATGAATACCCACATTGCCAGCCTTCACGTTATAGAGTACTCGAGGAAAATAACAATTATACATTTTTAACATTAATATATTTAATTGATAATTATATATTCCATAAATTTTTATTCATTTAGTTTTCAGATATTGTTCCTAAATTTACGTTAGAAAAAGTATAACAATAATTGGTCAGGGATTCAACTGAAATACTATACTAATTTTTTCTTGATAGCTTACTTTTTCGAAATACCTGATTCGATTCATACATGTTTGAAGTCCATATCGGTTCATTCACTTTAATCGATATTTTTAATCATGTCATCTCACTATGAAGCAAAAACTGACACTTGTCAAATGTGGCCTATTATATTGACTCAACTATAGGTTCCCTAAAATGTTCACGCACACATTCAAGCTTTGTAGATACAATGTGTTTATTAATGTTATTTTTAAACTTTCGCGGTTTATTTTCATGTTTTATATACTACTCGGGACTTCACGCGATACAATTTTGTCGGTGAATGTAAGTACAAAATTGTTTCGCGTGAAGTCCCGAGTAGTATATAAAATATGAATGTGTTTATTAGTTTTCACACAGTTGACAACAAGTTATTTGTATGGAATTTCCGCCCTATGCAACAGCAACAGGTCCCTATTCGGCACATTAGTGACGTAGTGTAAGTACGAAATATACTTACATAAAAAAATAACAACAAAAGAATTACAGACACTTCAATTTAATTGATATGCATACCTGTGATGTATTGAGTCGACGATAGGTACCGATGGTAACTATTTTGACATCAATTTAGACAATAGTAAAATATGGATAGGCTATTGAGACCGGCCTTAAGTTGTTCGGTAGACGTCCTACATGAACCTGAAGATCACCTTGATGCCATTGTAGTGCAAACCATCTAGGGACCCATTCAAAATTCCACTGATATCGATCCAGGCAGCGGTTTGGGTTGAATTAAGTGACAATAAAATGTACAGAAGAATCATTTTATACCTACATCAAGATGTCTAAAATAGCGTATACTCGCTACAGCTGTAGAATTTGTAATTATCTAGTTGATCAATTGCTTTGCGAACTGTCCTAATATGAACATGGCTTACTGAAAATTTCCGTTGTAGGTAGGTACTTCCTTTTATTAACATCTTTTAACCTTTTGAATTAAATATATATATGACAAACTTTACCTTAGGCAGTCGCGTTTGATGTGAAGTGCTAATTTATTGTTATAGTGTGACTGGTTTATCAAATAAATGTTGGTTAATAAGGTAATGTATTTTTATTCTTAATTAAAATTAAATACCAGTCGATGGATTGTCCATGTCGAAGTCAGAATATACATATCTTTTAAAATGTTATACATATCTTTTATAAGAATGACCAACGAGGACAACGACTCTCTTCTATGTGATGTTGGTTAGATTTGGGTGTTAAGGTTGGGAGAGAGATAACCGCTAGCGAGCTCTGATAATATGCTTAATTTTATTTTACTCACTGGAACTTGGGGGGAAAGAGAGGCTAAGCATACCTTCAACGTAAACAATAGTTCCAATGTCTATTGAAATTATTAGTTACCCCTGGCCCTGTAGTAAGCGGTTACCTAACTATCTATCATCAAATTATTTACAATCTTGCACTAGGTTATGCAGCAAATCAGTTTCAATATATGTCACTAAGCATGCGTGCAATGCCCTGTTTATATGGAGCTTGTTAGTGATAAGCGACGTAAAAGGAGCTACTGGGGAGCAACAGGTGCAAACCACATATATTTGTTAAATAATTTTAGGGCTATTGAAGAAATTTGAATTAAATGGAAAGATGGAAAGAAAAAGAAGTTAACCGACTTTAAATTTACTATTGATGAAATTGATATGAAATACAGAAGAATGAGAGTGTAAGTAAGATTAAAAAGAACCTATACCATATATAAAGAACCTATAATTTCGTTAATTATTTTAAGGGCCGAAAGGCGATATATTTGTTTTTTTTATTAGGGTAAACTAACAACATTACAATAATAGTTTTCTTAGGAGTATTAATACTAAACAATGTAAATGATTGTGATATCCACACCGTTTACCACATGTAAGCTATTATTTAAAGTTGAGACGTACAGCGCTGAATATTTGCAAAATTAATATAAATCAATTAATTTTATTAACTAACTAACTAACTATCTTCACGCTGTATCCCTGACGGGGTAGTCAGAGAGGACAGATCGCCAGGCTTCGCGATCCATGCATACTTCTTTCGCTTCTTCGAGATTCATCAATCGCTTCATACACGCACGTCTGGGTATCCGAGTACTTTTGACCTTTCCGTTTTTGAGCAATCTGCTCACGTGGTCTTCATATGTAAGTCTCGGCCTACCCTGACTCCTTCTACCCTCTACTTTTGAACAATATATATTCTTCGTCAATCGTTCCTCACTCATTCGTTGGACGTGTCCAAACCAACGGAGCACGCCCTTTTCCAGCTTAACGCTGACACTTTCATTCAAACCTGCCAAATTGCGTATCACTTCGTTACGTATTCGGCCATCCAAGGTAACGCCGCACAACTTTCGAAGTGATCGCATCTCCACAGCATTCAATTTACTTTCATGCATCTGCTGACATACCCAGGTTTCACTACCGTAAAGCAAAGTTGGCACTAGCACTGCGTTATGAATCGCCAGTCGTGCTTCTTTTACGATGCTTTGTCGCTTTACTAACTGGGACAAAGCACCGTTAACTTTGTTTCCGGCAGCTACTCGCCGTTCCACATCCGAATCACATCTTCCATCCGCGCTAAACATACTTCCTAAATACACAATTTCATTCACTTGCTCTAGACGTTCCTGGTTTACCCTAATCTCGCATTTAGTTCTTACGTCACCTCTTTCAAATACTAGAACCTTAGTTTTACTTGCATTCAAGCGGAGACCCTTACTTTCACACCCCTCTTTCATATTAGTGACTAATGCCTGAAGGTCGGCTTCTGATGAGGCCATGAGCACCGCATCATCAGCGTACAGCAGACAGTTTACTGTAAAGTCACCCAAATTCACACCCATATTAAAATCTTTCAACTTCTGCAGGCAACTGTCCAGATACACTATGAACAGCCAGGCGGACATGACACATCCCTGTTTGACGCCTGTACAGACATCAAAAAGAGGTGACACATCCCCCCCTACTCGCACGCAAGCCTTACAGTCCCTATAAAGCGACTGTATTGCCCGCAGTAGCGAGCCGTCCACACCATATCCTGGCAGCAAGTCCCACAGCGTTTCTCTCACAACGTTATCAAATGCTTTCTCTAGATCCACAAAAGCGCAGAAAACCTTCTGGCTAAGAGCCAGAAACTTTTCCGCGATCATGCGGAGAGAAAACACTTGATCCATGCAACCTCTTCCACGTCGGAATCCGCATTGAGCCTCCCATAAATACCTTTCAGACTTTTCTTGCATTCGTGCCGTTATAACCTTTGCATACACCTTACTAGCTAAGCTGACCAAGCTGATCGCCCTGTAGCTGGAGCAGTTTAGGCGCGAGCCTTTCCCTTTGTAAATAGGTACTACAACTGCTACTCGCCAGTCATCTGGGACCTCACCCGTCCGCCAGCACAAGTTGCATAACAGACATAGTGTGTCCCAGACACGCGACCCACCGTACTTGATCATCTCAGCAGTGACTCTGTCTTTTCCCGCAGCCTTACCACATTTCATACTTCTTATCGCTTGTTCTATTTCTTTCATACTAATGACTTCAATGACATCGGGATCCGGAGCATCGAAGTGAGCTCCCCTTCCCGATGTGGCATCTCTGTCTTTTCTTGCATACATCTTTCCATAATATTCACTCCATCTCTGCAGGACGTCACTTTGGTCTGTTAGGACGTCATTGTTAACACTAAGCACTTTATTCATACTGCAGATTGCCGAACAACTCCGGGTCTTGCCTACCTCTTTCCAGAAGAGCTTGGCATTATCCCGGAAATTGGACGACAACCTTTCATCCGCTTTCATTCTGCACCTTTCACGAGCTTCTTCTATAAGTGCCTTCGTATTAACTTTCTGCAGCTTGTATCTCTCTTTCATATTAAAATCATTCCGCGAGGCTAAGTAGTCCAGCCATGCTTTCTTCTTCATTCGAACTGCTTCTTTCACTTCCTCATTCCACCATGCATCACGCTTATTACTACTGCCTCTTTTCGTTTCTCCACACACTTCCACAGCGGCATTTATCATACTATCCCTAAGGTTCTGCCATACACTTTCCACATTCTCACTGCTTACATTGACATCGCCAAGCTTTTCGGCTACCCTTTCATTATATTTATCCCTAATGGATGCATCCTGCAGCTTCCAGCTTTTGATGCTATAAGTCGGCTCAGGTTCAGGACACTCGGTACGATGACGCCAACCCGCGAACAGACCCCTAATCCTAGTTATGACTAGGTAGTGGTCTGATCCCAGCTCAGCGCCTCGATAAACCCTTGTGTCCATCACCTGTTTACGGAGCCGACTATCCATTAGGAATAGATCTATCATGCTTCTCTTTGACTTACATCTCCTCGTATACATATGAATTTGTTTGTGGTTGAACATTGTGTTCGCCACAAACAAATCCTTTTCCTTACAAAATGCCAGTATTAGCTTGCCAGCGTCGTTCACCCTTTTATCCCCATACTTCCCGAGTACCGACTTAAAACCATCGCGAGCGGTACCCACCCATCCATTCAAGTCTCCACATACTATAAGTCTTTCATTTCCTTTTATCACATTTAGAGCTTCTCTCATACTCTCCCAGAAGTCCTCTAGCTCACTCGCGTTCGACGAAAATACTGGCGCGTAAGCAGCTAAAAGGAAAATCTTCGTCAAACCAAGTTTTACACGGATCCAGAGGATTCTAGGACCTATCAGTTTGTACTCATACATACCGGAGGCCAATCGCGAGGACAGCAAAATTCCAACCCCCCGACTGCCATGCTCGCTCTCTGGTACTCCAGACCAAAGCGCGAGCATCCCACCCGGGAGCTCCAAGACTTCGCTGCCCTTGCGCTTGGTCTCTGTCAAGCACACTGCATCTAACTTTCTCTCATTCATAACATCCATCAACTCATTCATCTTATCTGTCATTCCTCCCCTAACATTCCACGCAGCTACCCTGCACTCCATCCTCCACTTCCCGCCGTGTCGGGCCGCGCGTGTAGGGTGGCGGTCCCCTACGCCGCTCTGGCTCACACTTTTCGCACCAGCGGGGACGAACTGGTGCGCGTCGCCTCGGGGGCACGCCCTAGCAGTAATCGCCCTGGTGGCACTCGTGTTGGAGTAGAATTGCAGCCGTAGCTGGCAGGGATGGCGACGTGCACGCTTCTACTCTTCATCCCTCATCATCATAGGACTCAAGTAGACGATATAGGGGTGCACGTTTCCCCGCATTAGTGCGAGTTGTGTGAGTAGTGAATAGGGGATACGTACGACAAGTTCGGATACACATGTTACGAGGTACGTTATAATTAATTTTATTAATCTAGAAAACATTATTTCTAAATTAATTACAATAAGCAAATATTTTATTCTTTTCACACACTGAAGTTACTGCTTATACATTATTTCTAAACTAATTTGGTCATTCAATACTGAAATACTACATCACGTTCGCGTAGTGTCTGAATTACAATATTTTTAAAAGTACTGACATTATTCCCAAATATATCAATGTGTCTAAAATTAGTATTATAGGACTCAAGTAGACGATATAGGGGTGCACGTTTCCCCGCATTAGTGCGAGTTGTGTGAGTAGTGAATAGGGGATACGTACGACAAGTTCGGATACACATGTTACGAGGTACGTTATAATTAATGTTATTTATAATATTATTACAGTCGTACCTGTTGTGACAGATATCGTATAAAAACATGGCTTGTATTTGTAGTCTCCTAGCTTTTATATCTAAGAGGTTATATCTTTCCAAGAGCCTTGGATAAGATTCATAAATATTTTTACATTTGTACTGCATACAACGCAAAAACTTTTTTTGCACTCTTTCAATTCTATCCGAATACGTTGCATATAACGGGTCCCAGACACAAATTGCGAATTCCAGCTGTGAGCGTATTAGGGTATTATAGAGATACAAATATGTCTGTGGGCGCTTAAAATCATTACTGGCTCGCAGTACAAAACCATACATTTTAAATACTCTACTACAAATACTATCAACATGTGCATCCAATGTCAACTTATTATCTAACTTTACTCCAAGGTCACGAATCATTTCAACATTGTCAAGATAATGACCTCTTATCGAGTAATTATACCTAATAACATTCCGTTTCTTAGTAAATGTAATAGCTTTACATTTGTCGAGGCTAAGTTGTAGTTTATTAATATTACAATAATGAGTGAATCTATGCAGGTCCTCTTGAAACTCTAATTGATGAATAGGATCATTTTTGTTTTATAGATTTTTAAGTCATCAGCGTATAATAAAAAGTGAATGTGTTTAAAGCAATCATGAATATCATTGATGAAAGTACAAACAGAAGAGGGCCAAGAATTAAACCCTGTGGTACACACCCATATTTGATTTGACAACCATATTTGACTCGTATCCATTGATGACTACCTTTTGCGTTCTATTGGTGACATACGACTTAAACCATCTCCAAAGATTACCACGGATACCATTAAAGGCAAGCTTTTCTAATAGGATTTTATGATCCACTCGGTCAAATGCCTTTCGGAAATCAGTATACACACTATCTGTTTGCCTGTTGTCATCAAGATTTTCAAATAATTCAGTAACATAAACAGTAAGGTTAGTGACTATGGTTCGTTTACTGACAAAACCGTGTTGTTGTGGAAGTATATATGGATGCAAAAGTGTATAGATAACATATATGAACTAATCTCTCCAAAAGCTTAGCTAATACGGATAGAATTGAAATTGGGCGATAGTTAGCTACGTCATCTTTTCGGCCACCCTTATGAACTAGAGTTATTCTCGCAGATTTCCATATATTAGGAAATATTCCCTCCGTAAGAAATTTGTTGTATATTATACACAATGGCCTATATATTGTTTCAGCAACGCTCTTAAGGAATGTTGGAGGAATATTATCAAGTCCTGCACCTTTAGTATTATCCAGATCTTTTAAGCCTTTCAAAACATCTTCCGATAAATAAATAAATAAATAAATATCCATCACGCCTTATCCCCGAAAGGGTGGCAGAGGCATATTATATGCCCACTTTTCACCGAGTGGATTCCTGTCCCACGTAATAGGTGGTGAGCCCTATGCCGCGTTGAAATAGACAGACGGAGGTTGTGGCTACCTGCGGTTGAAATTTTTCATGCCGCCTATAAGGCATTCAACCAGGCTTAATGACTGCCATTTTACTGGCAACCGGGACCAACGGGTTAACGTGCCTTCCGAAGCACGGAAACGCTCGCAAATGTAAATGCCACAAAGTGGTCACCCATCCGAGGACCAGCCATAGTGAAAGTTGCGTAACTCAGTGATCGTTTACAGAACACTGAGACCGCGGGGCCACGAGCGCTTAATGCACAGTATTTATAATTATATTATTGGATACCTTTGTGTCAACGTCAGCTATATCGTTAATACAAAAAGACTTAGGCACACTAGTAGCCTGGAAAACAGAATAGAAAAATGAGGAGAATAAATTACAAATATCTTCCGGATAATATGCAAATGTACTGCCATAGTGGATTAAGAAGTTGAAGTGAAGGTTGGCTGGAATGTACACCTCTTTTTAACGATTTTTAATATACATCCAAAAGTGTTTTATGTCATTAGATATACTGTTCTCAACCGAATTCATGTATGCATTGTAACGCAATTTTGATTCCCTTTTAAATCTATTCCGATACATAGAAAAAACAGAGTAATCCGACAAATTATTATAAGATTTCCATCTAATCCAAGCCTTGTTTTTGTTTTTAAAAATGTGTATCAAAGCAGGAGTAAACCATACTGGGAAGTTTGAATTAGAAATACGCTTACAGGGAACGCGTTTACGAATTAAGTTAAAAATATTTTCGTAGAAGATGCTCACACACTCTTCTGCGGACCTACTCCGAAAGAGTTCACACCACTTGATTTCTAAAATGTCTTGGTTAATTTGCTCATAATTTGCTTTCATATAACAAAATTTTGTAAGTGGCCTCACTAACATACGTTTGGAAGGATTATTGTCAATTGGCGTTAACAGGTAATAAGGAGGGTGAAGCGGATCCGGTGGAACCAAGGTAATAGGCGCAGAGTAAGTCCTACTGTTGAATATATTAGTTAGACATAGATCAAGAATTCTCTGTTTATTATTCTTGAATATATTCACTTGTATACAGTCCATGACGGACATAAAATCGGACAAATGAGAGTACGGAGGCACAAGATTACCTGAGTTGTTAATTTTTATTTGAGTTTCATCAAGTACCCAATCTATACAAGGTAAATTAAAATCACCAATTAAGTAAAACCCTTCATAGGGTTTCATTTGAATAATTTCTTGTATTTTATTGAAATAAGTGTAAATTATCTCAAGATTCTGTTTTGGGAGGAATATAACTGGCACTTATTAGATATTGAGATTTACCAATGGATATTTCCAATAGAATATAGTCTACAATAGGCGGAATATCAAGAGGCGAGATCGGTGGGGCGGGCGCGTACCACGCAGCACATAATTAGCTCAGCACAGCTACTAGTAACCCACCGCCATCTAGACGATTCACCGCCACACGATTTCGATCGCACCGGTAAACATTGTAACGCGAGTCCGGTTCGGTTAATATTATTATATCATAATTATGCAATAAAATATTCATGTAAATAGTATTTAATTTCGTTCTTAATCCACGACAGTGATAGTATATTGATAAAACCTTATTGTTTATATTATCGAAATTTATGTATGTAATTATAAGAAGATATTGAATAAACAAAACATTTAGTTGCACGGTATACACAATAAAACGCTGTCGATGGATGCACACATCGATACATTATAACAAGAATATTGTCTATTACAAGATAAGAAAATATATTCTAGCACGTTAAAAGTTAATATATTATTGCGTAACGATTGAAGCAAATAACGACCATAATAACATAACAAATTTTGCCAAGTATTATTGCTTAACATACAGTCCCTTAACACATATTTATATTTTATGAATCAGTGAAACAGGTAATTTGTGTCAATAACTTTGTACCTAATCACTTATTTATTACATACATTTTTACGTTTACTATATTTACGTAGATTATAACGATACATAATGCCCATATAAATAAGAAAAATATAATGCGAACAAATAGCAGTTTACAATTTATATTAGGAATGTTTACGTGTAGAAAGGTATTTAACAAAATAATCAGCAAGTGCAAAAACAAACCCAAAGAAAAACAGTCCTTAATATGCTGCCTATTTGATTTTACTAATGTCTTGGAGCGATCTAATGGCGATAGCAGGGGAAGTGTCCGATTTTATTAATAAACTAGATGACCCTCCATGACTTTGCACGGGTACAAACGGTTTCATACACGATTAACCTAATTAATACTCCTCCTATGTTCGATACAAAACTAAAATACATTTTTTTATTTTGACAATTCTTGCCGTTGCAATGCCGAAGTGTGCTAACCACAGAGTGAAACTATATTGTGATAGGCAACTGAACATGTGTTTTGTAAGATACATCGATTACTTAGGTCCGTATTCCAGAACGTTTATCAACACTCAAAAAACACTTGACAGTAGATTTTATAAGGCAAAATCTAGTCTCAAGCGTCGATCGTGTATTGAGAAACGTTCTGGAATACGGGCCTTAATCTTTATAACCTTTGATTATAAATAATGGCGTATACTGCGGTGTAATAGCAGTAGATGAGTCTACCCAACAGTGACTCACGTTTACGCTCTCTTAAGAAAGCTTTCAATGGTTTTAGCTAGTAGTAGTATTTATTATAATTTGATATTTTATTGTAAATCTATATCATACGAATATTTTAAAATTTGTAAGTATGTATAGGTCTATCACTTTCCACGCAAAAACTACTAAATGGATTTTGATGTAACTTTACGATAATGTAGTTTAACTTACACATCAGAATAACATATAGGCTATTTTTTATCCCGGGGACAAGTTCCTCTGGGAAAGTGGACGTCAACTATTGTTTATATGTTATAGACAAAGGGATTATTGCAGGCATTTTTCATAATGTCCGAACATTGTTAAAAATGTCTAGCTCTATCTCTGGGCAAAGTGATAAATTACAACCTAAACTTCATTAATTATCATATTGCTCTGTTATTATTATATTGTTAGGTATGTGTCAATGGGCAATTGGATAACTCAGTAAAGTTTTAAATATAATAGATATGTGGGTCTTACGTATAAATTTTATGAAGAAATGATACAATTTGAGACGCCTGCCATAGTAAAAAAGAAAGCATTTCCTAAAAAAAATAATTTGATGCCTAAATTACATATTTTTATATATTGACTTGTGTTGGTACTACGGGGTATTTATTCTGTTTTTGTTTCGACGCATGTGAGTGTTTCATAGTTTGATTGCATTTTTTTTACATTTGACATTAATTTTTTTTTAAATTTATCTATTGATTCTGTCATCACAAATTGATCTCTGATACAGTACACCTGATGTTGGTGAACTGTTGGTGTGGTGAACAGATTTAAGCACGGTAGTTATTGGAAAGCAGGTTTTCTGGCAGTGGATCCGAGTTAGCTCTTTAGTGGTTTTATGAACATCAGTTCATCCGTTACCCGTTTTATATTATTTTTGAATAGAGTTTTTTTTAATTTGATTTTACGTGAACATTACTTGAACATTTTACATGAACATTACATATCTGACACCTGATATCTGACAAAATCGTAATTTTGATGTCTTATCTGCAAACCCATAAACAAGAGTTAAAGCGGAAACAAATAGCATGTGAGTTATATGTACTTACAAAGGGCGGTTAAGACAACATCCCATTTTTATAATTGTTTTTTGTTAGGATTCATCAACATAATTAACGTTGCCACACTGCCTTAATCACTTGATACAGTCGAGTGCGACTTTATCACGTGTATAAGGCATAAATAAGCGTTTAGTTCAGTATTATTATCGTTGGCTGACGGTGATGCGGGGGTGCAGACTGAGTGAACTTTCATCTCGTTTTTTCCCTTTCTTCCGGTAACTTGTAAAAAAGTGTTTCAATTTCTAAGATCATGATGGGAATCCAATTTACCCTATTTTCCCCCTGAAATATGATAAAAACTTAATTTTAGCGCAACCGGATACTGAAATTTTAATGTTTATCGATCACGCCTTTATCCCCGAAGGAGAAGGCATATAATGGGCCCACATTTCACCTTGTGCATTTTGTCCCACGTAATAACAGGTGGTGAGCCCATTGCCGTGTTGAAATGGACAATTGTTTTTTTTTATATACGGCGGAAGAGTTACAAAATAATCTCTCTTATAAAATAATTCAGGGTGATTAACCTCAATTTGTCCCAAATAGAAGCATGCAACTATAAAATTAACACTTAAATTTACATTACTTGCATCAATATTAGAGTAAAACATTACATAGGTAATGAAATAGCGCATGCGTTTATTTTCTCCAAAGACTGGTTAATCGAGGTTAACCACCATTGTTAGTGATTGTACCAACATGTTTACTCAATGTAAACAACGAGACATGTGCGGTATCATGTGACGTTTTATTAACTGGTCTGCCAGCGGAGAGGCATCAAGTTATATTATCTGTGTATACGTAAGTACGTAAGGGATGCTATCGTCAGCCAAACACGATATTGCAAGATGATTATTATTGGGCATAATTTGGTCTCATAATCAAAATCATCTAATGCAAAAATCCACTAAATATATTTGAAATATTTTCGGAATAATTCCCACTCAGTGTAGACGTTTCACGTAATTTGATTTTATATTCCTTGTTTCCTGAATAAACAATAAGCAATTGTTACCTGTTGCTGATTGAAAAGCTGTCAAGGTAAGAGGATAAGTAGTTACGTAAATCACCGTTTTGTAGGCGAAGGGTCTCGAGTGGTGATTCCGTAACGTTCGGATGACGCTCAAACCTTATTATAAACTTCCAAAAGGAAGGAAATTATTATATTAATATTTGCGCTCATAATCTCTCTCCACACCATAAATAAATACGGGGTACAACGTTTACGATATGGCGCGCCGTTCATTATTAGTTTATTGTTAGCTACAATAAACCTCTAGATTACCTGACGGCGCTAAAATATCCGAATATATTTCCTCCACAAATTGTCGACAGATCCAACTAAACTAGGCAAGGCCAAGACACAAGTTATTGTCAAATAAACTCCGTTGTCCTAATTAAAGTTGAATACACGATCATCGCAAGTTCGCTCAAACAAGTAGAAGTCTAGTTAATAAACTTATTCCAGTATCAAACTACACTCCAGTTACCCAATATCAAACTACCCTCTCTACCTCTTTCACTCATTGAATTTTTCACAGAACTCTTCTTCAATATGCATGCAATTCTATAGTTAACTAAGCTGGAGTTGTGCTACTAACGGGTCTTGCCAGTCGCTAACAGACTTCCCTGTGAAATCACCCAGAAGTGTTTTAAAGGTTTTTACTATTACCGTAAGTAGGTGATTTACCTACACATAAATACCGGATAATTTTAGTGGTAGAGGACGTATGACAAGATTGATTCAATTGGTGACCACTTTGTTGCATTTTCATTTACGAGCGTTTCCGTGCTTCGGTAGGCACGTTAAGCCGTTTGGTACCGGTTGCCAGTAACATGGCAGTCGTTAAGACAAGTTGAAGGCCTTATGGGCGCGGCTTGAAGAGTTCCAACAGGTCGCCACAACCTGCGTTTGTCTATTTCAACACGGCAATGGACTCACCACCTATTACGTGGGACAGGAATACACATGGTGAAAAGTGGGTAAATACCAGGCCACCCTTTCGGGGATAAGGCGTGATAGATGCAATTTGCCCAATTAATCACTTGTACCGCTTAAAATATGCTCAAACATAGTACCAGCGTAATTAACCCGATGATTTTGTACATAGGATCGTAGTCTTCTTCCGTTGTTTACCTTTATAGTGACAATAATTAAATTATATCCTTGTTATAGGTGGGGTGGAGTACTTCGCAGATGGGTGGGCTGGCACCACTACATCTGTGGGTGACTGGTCTGTCGCTTTCTACTCCGGGATCTTCTCTTATTCTGGATGGTAAGTGCTATATTTGCACCAAGTGCTACAACTTTTTTTTTGATATAATTACCTGCTCTGTAAATTTTATATAATGCAATGCCCATTGTATAGCACATCAGGGGTCTAATTCTCGATCATCCGACTTGAAATCGTAGACGTAAATTTACTGGTAAATTGTCTTTTGTCTCTTGTTTCGCGGTTTCTAAATACGAAACAAATTACATTTTACTAGAAAATTTCCGTCTACGCTTTCAAGTCGTAGGATCGAGAATTGGTTCCCAGGATATTATCCAGCTTCAGCGAGTGTAAGCTATCTACACTTCCAACACAGAATAAAAAAACATAGTAGGTATATTATGTTACTTTCATTACTCAGGGCAAGTGGAGTTTTATATTGCATCAGTCCTACAAGCCGTTAAATTTACTACATTTTTCTTTTGTATCCTAAGGTTAGACTACCATTTTTTGTAGACTTACATAACAGTATTTTAACTTTGTTTACATTCACTAAACTTTATTTCTATTCGACAATAATTTAAAAAAGAACTTTATTTTTAAAATACTTGATAAGTCGCGGTGTTCAAGTGGAAAGCAGGGGCGACATTGTCAGAATTGACAAAGCTCCAAAAAAAAACGGAATAAAAAAAGTGGAAAGCACATAAACTATGTTAAAAAAAATGTCCCTTTAAATGTCCCACAACTCGATTAGTGTTACGAATTCCGCATTGTTAAATAGCATGTTAGAACGATATTTTGTTCGTTACCTTAATCGACTCAAAGTCGGACCGAACGGAAGACTTAATGAAGTGAGCAAGCGGACGCTTTACAGTCATTAATAGAAATGAAATGTAAATCAAGGGAAGATGCGAAGGGGTAACTAGCGATGTTCAAGTGGTTTTATGCAACAAAATTATAGTACTTTATTTTGCAAATAAACATTTTTTTTTTGGGTTCCGTACCTCAAAAAGTAAAAGAAAAGAACCCTTATAGGATCACTTTGTTGTCCACACATCTGTCTGTCAAGAGCCTTTATCCCGGGAACGCATGAAGGTATCGAGTTGAAATAAAACTATATACTCAGGTCTACGGTCCTTTGTTGCTATAAAAAAAATAGACTAAGTAAACGAAATAAACAATGCCGCCAACAGCGTAAAAAAAATTATGTAGCCCTCAGTGTGCGAGTCCGTGGCATCACGCCTTTATCCCCGAAGGGGTGGCAGAGGCATATTATACGCCCACCTTTCAACGTGCGCATTCCTGTCCCACGAAATATATGGTGTGCCCATTGCAGTATTAAAATAGACAGAAGCAGGTTGTGGTATGCTACCTACTGTTGAAATTTATCAAGCCTTTATACAAGGCCTTCAACTAGACATAACGACTGCCATGTTACTGGCAACCTGGACCTACGGGCCTTCCGACCCACGGAAACGCTCGTAGAGAATAAAACTCAATAGATATCCTTTTTTAAAACAAAATTATCTATTACATAACATTAACAAACTAAACTATCTTTACCCTGTATCCATGCATACTGCTTTCGCTTCCTGCAAATTCATTAATCGATTCCTACATACACATCTAGGTATCTGAGTACCTTGACCTTTCCGATTATAAGCAATCTGCTCATGTGCTCATTTGCCTATTCCACAATGCCTGAAGACGAAGGTTACCTACGGTGCCAAGACGTGGACACTTACGGTGGGGCTAGACCATGCCCTCAAAGTTGTTCAACAAGCAATGGAGCGTGCTATGCACGCAAGCATCTTTGAGTGACAAACTTCGAAATGAGGCTATCCGTCAGAGATCAGAGACTTAGCTCTTACAATAAGCTCGTTCAAGTAGCAAGGGGCTTGCCACGTCTGTAGAAGAACCGATGGCCTATAGAGCAATCGAGTTCTGGAGTGGAGACCGCGACTCGGCAAACGTACGGTAGGCCCACCCTGCCAGATAGACCCACGACCTGAAAAAGGTCGCAGGGAGGGACTGGATGCAGAAGGCGCAGGACTGCGTGTTGTGGTATGAATTTTGAGAGGCCTACGTCCAGTAGTGGTCTGCTATGAGCTGATTTGATTGAATAAATGCAATATAACTTGTCCAACCCAAAGGTGTAAATCTTTCAAAAATTTCAAGAAGCTAAAATCGATATAATATCTCATGATTTTCCTTATTTTATTGCGTTCATCTATGACCACCAGCGCCCACCCATGTCGAACCAGATCCTATTAGTAAAAAAATAAAATAAAAATCTTTTATTTCAAAGCAACTTAGGCTCATAGTGTGTTAGTAAAATTACTTATAAACTATGTTAGTGATTAAATAAAATAAAATAAAATAAAATAATAAAATAAAAACAAAACATAAATAAAAAGATAGATAGCCACCATCAGCAGACTTACCCAGATCGCTTGACAACATGCAAATTGATAAATCTACCTTTGGTTGGTTTGTTTCCTTTTGGTTGGCCCATCCATCCTCTCTGCAAATGTGTTCAGAATGCCGTTAGTGCTTTCACATACTCTTCGTATGATCGATGCTACTTGTTTTCGCATAATTGCAAAGTAATCATCTGTATGAGCATCGGCAAATGCCTGCCTGACGCACTACAATAAGGTGGAAGCCTCAACAGAGCCCTGAAAGCATTATTATATTGTATTCGCAGGGTATTGGCTGCTTTTTAGCCCAAAGGCTGCTGGTATAAAATGTTTGGCAATATGCCTTGAGAAGGGTAATTTTAACAGGTACTGAACAACCAGCAAATCTTCTTGCTACCATATTACCTCTTACAGCCAATGCCCTGCGTTCTCTTTCCATGTCCGGATCGTCATTAAAATTAACTGTAACAATGTGACCCAGGTATTTATATTGTTTTACTCTCTGTAGAAGTGCACCATTCAATTTAATAGGAGGCACGTGTGCCGGATTTTTATTTTTTCCTCTAAACACTAGCAACTCACTTTTTTTTAGGATTATATTTTAGTCACTGCTGCTCAGCATAAGCTTCACATATAGAAATCAACTTTCTAATGCCACATATTGATGGACTCAGCAGCACCATGTCATCAGCATAGCTTAAGTTGTTTACACAAACTCCATCTACATGACATCTAACATGTGTGCTGCTGAGGTCAACAAGTAATTTATAAGGTATAAATTAAAAAGTCTCGGTGAAGTGAGACCCCCCTGTCTAACTCCACACCCCAATTTATAAGGATCAGACAATGCATTTGACATTTGAGATGCAGACAAAATTTCTTTGCTTGTCATACCACATAGAAAGTATAGACACCAGCGGCTCTGGTACACCCTCCTCCCGAAACTTATTCCACAGGATATTATAGGAAACCAGGTCGAAGGCTTTTGATAGGTCCAGGAAACACGCATACACGGGTGTTTTCCTATCGGTATAATACTTGACAGTACCTTGGAAAGTGAAATAAAAATTAGCAAAAGCAAATTAAAATATACTAGAAACAATTTTGAAAAGCAATTAGTATGCTAACTTTTTCTAAATTTAAATTTAAAAGTGGAAAAATTTTTCAGTCACGAGCTGGACTCGAGCCAGCGTCTTCCGGTTCAACGCACCAGACGCGTTACCAACTACACCACCGTGACCTGCTCGTAACTGACGAATTAATCCACCTCTTTACGTCTTAAGGCGACGTAAAGCGCCATCTACCGGCACATTCGTACCTTGCAACTTTGCTAAGTTCGTACTAGAGCTAATGAAGCAACAAATTGATGTCATTGACACCGACATGCACAGTGTATATCTGTAAAAAATCCTGTACAATGACACTGCTTGTATATATCACATTCATCTGAACTACTAACTCAACTATGATATGCTTAAATAATAATGTTACAATTGGAGATTAATTTAAAGGGGATAAAGAGTAGAAGCGTGCACGTCGCCATCCCTGCCAGCTACGGCTGCAATTCTACTCCAACACGAGTGCCACCAGGGCGATTACTGCTAGGGCGTGCCCCCGAGGCGACGCGCACCAGTTCGTCCCCGCTGGTGCGAAAAGTGTGAGCCAGAGCGGCGTAGGGGACCGCCACCCTACACGCGGGGCCCGACACGGCGGGAAGTGGAGGATGGAGTGCAGGGTAGCTGCGTGGAATGTTAGGGGAGGAATGACAGATAAGATGAATGAGTTGATGGATGTTATGAATGAGAGAAAGTTAGATGCAGTGTGCTTGACAGAGACCAAGCGCAAGGGCAGCGAAGTCTTGGAGCTCCCGGGTGGGATGCTCGCGCTTTGGTCTGGAGTACCAGAGAGCGAGCATGGCAGTCGGGGGTTGGAATTTTGCTGTCCTCGCGATTGGCCTCCGGTATGTATGAGTACAAACTGGTAGGTCCTAGAATACTCTGGATCCGTGTAAAACTTGGTTTGACGAAGAATTTCCTGGTAGCTGCTTACGCGCCAGTATCTTCGTCGAACGCGAGTGAGCTAGAGGATTTCTGGGAGAGTATGAGAGAAGCTCTAAATGTGATAGAAGGAAATGAAAGACTCATAGTATGTGGAGACTTGAATGGATGGGTGGGTACCGCTCGCGATGGTTTTGAGTCAGTACTCGGGAAGTATGGGGATAAAAGGGTGAATGAGGCTGGCAAGCTAATACTGGCATTTTGTAAGGAAAAGGATTTATTTGTGGCGAACACAATGTTCAACCACAATCATCATCATCATATTATCACGCCTGTTTCCCATCGGGGTAGGCAGAGACTATGGTTTTCCACTTGCTACGATCCTGACATATCACTTTCGCTTCTTCTACATTCATAAGTGTTTTCGTACATGCTCGCCGGTTAAGGGTACTCTTGACCTGACATTTTTCCAAAAGGTCTTCGATTTGATTGAAATACTTACGCCGAGGTCTACCCCTACCAGTTTGCCCATTCACTCTCGCCACATAAATCTCCTTCGTCAGTCTACTTTCATCTATCCTCTCCACGTGTCCGAACCATCTAAGCATCCCTTTTTCTATCTTAGTCACTCCATCTTCTGTCATACCGCAATGTTCCCTTATCGTCCTTTCTTTGTCCATCAAATTCATATGTATACGAGGAGATGTAAGTCAAAGAGAAGCATGATAGATCTATTCCTAATGGATAGTCGGCTCCGTAAACAGGTGATGGACACAAGGGTTTATCGAGGCGCTGAGCTGGGATCAGACCACTACCTAGTCATAACTAGGATTAGGGGTCTGTTCGCGGGTTGGCGTCATCGTACCGAGTGTCCTGAGCTTGAGCCGACTTATAGCATCAAAAGCTGGAAGCTGCAGGATGCATCCATTAGGGATAAATATAATGAAAGGGTAGCCGAAAAGCTTGGCGACGTCAATGTAAGCAGTGAGAATGTGGAAAGTGTATGGCAGAACCTTAGGGATAGTATGATAAATGCCGCTGTGGAAGTGTGTGGAGAAACGAAAAGAGGCAGTAGGTATAAGCGTGATGCATGGTGGAATGAGGAAGTGAAAGAAGCAGTTCGAATGAAGAAAAAAGCATGGCTAGACTACTTAGCCTCGCGAAATGATTTTAATATGAAAGAGAGATACAAGCTGCAGAAAGTTAACACGAAGGCACTGATAGAAGAAGCTAGTGTAAGGTGCAGAAAGAAAGCGGATGAAAGGTTGTCGTCCAATTTCCGGGATAATGCCAAGCTCTTCTGGAAAGAGGTAGGCAAGACCCGGAGTTGTTCGGCAATCTGCAGTATGAATAAAGTGCTTAGTGTTAACAATGACGTCCTAACAGACCAAACTGACGTCCTGCAGAGATGGAGTGAATATTATGGAAAGATGTATGCAAGAAAAGACAGAGATGCCACATCGGGAAGTGGAGCTCACTTCGATGCTCCGGATCCCGATGTCATTGAAATAGAACAAGCGATAAGAAGTATGAAATGTGGTAAGGCTGCGGGAAAAGACAGAGTTACTGCTGAGATGAACAAGTACGGTGGGTCGCGTGTCTGGGACACACTATGTCTGTTATGCAACTTGTGCTGGCGGACGGGTGAGGTCCCGGATGACTGGCGAGTAGCAGTTGTAGTACCTATTTACAAAGGGAAAGGTTTGCGCCTAAACTGCTCCAGCTACAGGGCGATCAGCTTGGTCAGCTTAGCTAGTAAGGTGTATGCAAAGGTTATAACGGCACGAATACAAGAAAAGTCTGAAAGGTATTTATGGGAGGCTCAATGCGGATTCCGACGTGGAAGAGGTTGCATGGATCAAGTGTTTTCTCTCCGCATGATCGCGGAAACGTTTTTGGCTGTTAGCCAGAAGGTTTTCTGCGCTTTTATGGATCTAGAGAAAGCATTTGATAACGTTGTGAGAGAATCGCTGTGGGACTTGCTGCCCGGATATGGTGTGGACGGCTCGCTACTGCGGGCAATACAGTCGCTTTATAGGGACTGTAAGGCTTGCGTGCGAGTAGGGGGGGATGTGTCACCTCTTTTTGATGTCTGTACAGGCGTCAAACAGGGATGTGTCATGTCCGCCTGGCTGTTCATAGTGTATCTGGACAGTTGCCTGCAGAAGTTGAAAGATTTTAATATGGGTGTGAATTTGGGTGACTTTACAGTAAACTGTTTGCTGTACGCTGATGATGCGGTGCTCATGGCCTCATCAGAAGCCGACCTTCAGGCATTAGTCACTAATATGAAAGAGGAGTGTGAAAGTAAGGGTCTTCGCTTGAATGCAAGTAAAACTAAGGTTCTAGTATTTGAAAGAGGTGACGTAAGAACTAAATGCGAGATTAGGGTAAACCAGGAACGTCTAGAGCAAGTGAATGAAATTGTGTATTTAGGAAGTATGTTTAGCGCGGCTGGAAGATGTGATTCGGATGTAGAACGGCGAGTAGCTGCCGGAAACAAAGTTAACGGTGCTTTGTCCCAGTTAGTAAAGCGACAAAGCATCGTAAAAGAACCACGCATGGCGATTCATAACGCAGTGCTAGTGCCAACTTTGCTTTACGGTAGTGAAACCTGGGTATGTCAGCAGATGCATGAAAGTAAATTGAATGCTGTGGAGATGCGATCACCTCGAAATTGTGCGGCGTTACCTTGGCCGACCGAAGTGATACGCAATATGGCAGGTTTGAATGAAAGTGTCAGCGTTAAGCTGGAAAAGGGCGTGCTCCGTTGGTTTGGACACGTCCAACGAATGCGTGAGGAACGATTGACGAAGAATATATATTGTTCAAAAGTAGAGGGTAGAAGGAGTCAGGGTAGGCCGAGACTTACATATGAAGACCACGTGAGCAGATTGCTCAAAAACGGAAAGGTCAAAAGCACTCGGATACCCAGACGTGCGTGTATGAAGCGATTGATGAATCTCGAAGAAGTGAAAGAAGTATGTATGGATCGCGAAGCCTGGCGATCTGTCCTCTCTGACTACCCCGTCAGGGATACAGCGTGAAGATAGGAGATTAATTTCAATTTTTATAAGCCTTTAAACCTGAGTCTGTCTATTTTCGACGACGATGGGCTCATCACCTATAACGTGGGATAAAATATGCTTACAGTGAAATGTGGGTGTATAATGTATATGCCTGCAGCTCATTTTTAAAGTAGATGTCTTCAACCAATTGAACTGAAATTTTGTATCCGTGTTCATATTGGATGGCAATGTACTCGTATGAATAGCTTATGTGACTTTATTCTAAATTAACATGGTGGAACACCCAAATTTAAGGACTAATTATTTTTAATGCACTGCAATACAATATGGGTATCAAATAAAAGAGCTTACTTATTAACTCCAAAAATAAAGTGATATCACTCTAAATTCAATATGGCGAACTTAGCTTTTATGCAATCCGGTAATATGGGTATCAAATAAAAGAAGTTAGTGAAAAAGATTTCTTGTAGCACAAGTTTGTTAGATTTAACCATTAATTTATTGCATAGGTAATCTTCTTCAGTTCCTAGTTGCTTTTCACATACATAGTACATATCTACTTCTTATATATATAAAAGAAAGTCGTGTTAGTTACACTATTTATAACTCAACAACGGCTGTGCCGATTAGCCTGAAAATTGGTGGGGTGGTAGCTTAGAGCCAGGAAACGGACATAGGCTACTTTTTATCCCGGGAACAAGTTCCTGTGGAAAACGGAAACGGGAACGGGAAAACTTCTCTACGCGGGCGAAGCCGCGGGCGTCAACTATTGTATAATGCTGATATTGTTGATGCTGATGAATATTATAAATGAACTACTTAGTAGACCTTTAAAGATAAGTAATAACTTAGCCCAGTTACGGTAGCAATATAATTGGCGTTTACTAATTTGATCCTAATTTGCGTTAAATTAGTGGCAAATTATTCTTTAAAAGACAAAATGTTATCAATGTCAAAAACACCTTTAGATTACCTAATAGAGTATCACTATTGGCATTATTGACCTGCATAGATCTCAATCTTATTTACTTTTTTATACTTTTATATATATTATATGTAACTCACCCAGACGTGCGTGTATGAAGCGATTGATGAATCTCGAAGAAGCGAAAGAAGTATGCATGGATCGCGAAGCCTGGCGATCTGTCCTCTCTGACTACCCCGTCAGGGATACAGCGTGAAGATAGTTAGTTTTTTTTTAGTTAGGTTAACTTAACATTTTTTTTATATTAAAATTTATATTTTTTAATACTTTTTTGCTCATATTCCTGTCGTTTGATTCGAACCCAAAACTTCACAAGATATTAGAAGAACGCCGCTTCAATGAGGAAAACAAACCAATAGGTACACATTAGGCCTATTTACGAGTATTAGCCGTCGATTCTCAACCCTGACAAATCTTATGATGAGCTCTAGTTAGTTGGATGTCTCCGTGTGATTGTGACATTGAACGAAGAGTTTTGGCTGGAAATCAAGTTAATGGGGAGCCGTGTACACCTTTATGAGCAGTCAGAACGTGTCTGAGAAGACAAGACTGGCTGTGCATAAAGGAATACTTGTTCCTACACTTATGTATGGCAGTGAAAGTTGGGTGTGGCAAAAGAAGCATAGAAGTAAAATCGGTTTAGCCGTTTCAGAGATTACTTTATCTCTGAAACATGTACTTTGCTACCGTACATACAACTATATAAACTCAGTCAAAAGCTTGTAATTTGGAATTACAAACACTTAAATTTTATTTATCTGTATAGATTAAGATATCTCTGACGTGCTACTTACGCCACCAAGGCAGTCCGTCAGAGATATCTAAATCTAGATACTAAGTTGACGTGGTTTCCCCGCTGAAGTCTCAGTTTCGAAGCTATAATATTTGTGTGCACAAAAGATTTGTTTCAGAGTTTGTTGAGTGTTTACTATGTTTAATATGTATGTATTGAGAAACGTATGAATATGTTTATGAGTTGTCTAGATTCTATAACACAAGGTTATATTAGCTTAATTTGACTAAATAGCGTTGTGGGTTAAGGTCTACTCCACCATTTGTAATGATGAATCGTATCCATGGCAACTGTTAAGAGCTTCCGTGAAAGTGTTATTGGGTGCTGTTTCCGTTCTTATGATAATGTTTTATAGGAACGGAAAACATTTGTAGCCCCGCCCAGGGCGGATACCAGTCACCATTCAAGGCGGGGATGAAATGGTAGGGATGGAAAGGCGGGGATGAAATTGTTTATTTTGCCGCGAGCCGTGGCCAGAGGCGCCAGGCTGACGTCTGCCAGTGATTATTTTATTACACCTTTACATCGTTTCCTCGTGAGCAGTTCGGGTGCTCGGAAACAGACTAAATATTTTCAACTTCAAAGCAAAAATGTTGCATTAATTTTATGTAGTAACTAAACATTTAAACGTACCTTTATTTCACAAAAAGCTAGTCAACTGATCGGGTAGAAATTTCATAAATAAACTCCAAATTTAAATACAATTTTCCGCGTCGGGTTTCTCGGAGCTTTCCTATATACCGAAAAAATTTGATTTGAGAAATTGCAACTTAGCACGAACTTTCATAGAAAATCCATAAACGATTTGAGAACCAATTCATTTTTTATACATTCTTAATTAACTTAAACATTATAAAAAAAGCGTATATTAAAAAGCAGTGTGGCCATGTTGGGCGAAAATATGGAGATAATTATTTAAAGTTGAATTTCCGATGGGTTCCAGCTTATATTTTGATAAGTAGGTATCTTCCAACTCTCTCAATTTATTTTCTGAATAATTTCGATACGAGTTACAAGCCACTCTTAACTTTTTCTGGGACTTTACCGATTCCAATTCGATGTATCGTATTACAGGAGTAATTTTACAGTAATGGAAGTGCGTGTGATTATAAGCCATTCAGTTCTTAGTGTATATTTCGATAAAATTTTAATAAGCAATTTGTATTGTGACGTGAAAAAATTCATGAGACGTGAGACGTATAGTTGAAATATTAGTTTTGAGCGTGTTACCGACACACTGTGTCACACACACAGCTTAGTACACAAAAGTAGTGGTTCAGGATTGATCAAAAACGCGGTTTCAAATCCCACCCGACCCACCTGAATTACTTTGTCATATTAAATTCAAGTGTACAGAATTTAAGTTCACCTAATATAAAATATTTCTGGTGCTATAAATACTGTTAGTATAAGTGGGTTAATAAGTATATAAAATATTGATTAAATGAAACTACATTTGAAAAAAGTCGCAGATCAATTTTCGATGCAAATTTTATGAGATTTCTTGCCATTACAAGGTTTTATACTTTTATCATTTTACTAATTGGTATTTATAATTTGCTTAATAGTTTTGATATAAGGTAGGTGTTCTGGGTAATAAAAACCCACTGTTAACTTTTTTAACAAATAACTTTCAAGAAATTTAGTATCAAAATCATTCAACCCTTTTGAATCTGTTAAAATTCCATCGATTACTATAGTGCTTCGAAATTCTCCAAGTAGCAAATTCAAGAAATTTCTCTGCAACTAGCTGTAATGAAATGTCTAGATTTCTCCGCCATACCTTTCTCGAGGGTGGAATGACAGGACAACAAATTTGACGATTTTATTTAGTTTAAATTTAAAGGACTCTAATATAAGATATGTAAATAAAATAATATCTTTGGATATTACGCAACGCAATCTAGCTTAAACTAAGCTAATGTAAGCTTGTGCTATGATATCTAGAAAACTGATAAACGTACTTATATATTTCTAAGTACATCTACGCCAATATTATAAAGCTGAAGAGATTGTATGGTTTAACGCGCTAATCTCAGTCAACTAGTGGGATTTGAAAATTTTTATTTGTGTTGGATAGCCCATTTATCGAGGAAGGCTATATATTGTATCACGCTACCTTCCTGGAGAGCGCAGCAGTAGTCATAAATCTCGTCAAATCGTGCAAATATTTTATGCATTATTGTAGAATTTATAAGCGACGGGATTAAATGGGTGCGACGGGAGTTCGAAGTATGTCACGGGCGAAGCCGGAGGGGTCACCTCGTACATATTATACAATTGCAAACACACAAATTCCAAAACCACTATTTTCTGATCACATATATATTTGTTTTTACCCCGAAAATCCCATTGGCCCCATCAATGGAACTTTCCAATGGAACCCACCGTCCTGAACCACTTTATTCAATATCAATTTTCCTTTTTCATTTACGTGTAGCAGAAATGTTATATCTTGACGTTACCTAGGTTGTAAATTACTGTAAAGCATATAATTTCAACTTTTATTTCTCAATTGTCTTCTACTTAAACATATGCTATTTCCGAAATAAGTCTGACTTCGATATTCATAACATAAAGCAAGGAATGTTGTTGGGTTCCTCGCTCGAGCGCGGTTGATATTGATTTCATTAAAACATATTTTTACGTACCTCCTTCCTTATTCCTCGTTCAATGTCAATGTCAAACGGGCCACGCTCTAGAAAATAGAGTTCTACCGCGTGGCCACCTGTAGATTCCTGTCGCTTATCTATACTACTACTAATTGACACGCGCGGCTTAGCCCGCGTAGATAAGTTTTCCCGTTCCCGTTTCCCACAGGAACTTGTTTTCGGGATATATACGCTACATTATTGTAAAGTTTCATTAAAATCCATTCAGTAGTTTTTGCGTGAAAGAGTTACAAACATCCATTAATACAAACACTCGCGTTTATAAT
The DNA here is from genome assembly GCA_948477245.1 of Thumatha senex. Lineage (NCBI taxonomy): Eukaryota > Metazoa > Arthropoda > Insecta > Lepidoptera > Erebidae > Thumatha > Thumatha senex. The sequence goes on from OX419725.1 coordinate 1,414,919, forward strand.
ATTAGTAGGATTAAAAAGAGGAAAGCTTTGTAAGTTTGTAAAGAATAGGCTCGAAAACTACTGCAGTGATTTTTAAAATTCTTTTAAACTACTTTCCTCGTAAGTAACATAGGCTATATTGCATTTTCAATAGGTTCCGTACGAAATCTCGAATAGGAAAACTTGACCAGGCGGACGAAGCTGCGGGCATCAGCTAGTCACCTAATAAAAAAATACATAATGGGCGGTGGGATTTACAAACCATTGAACTGATAGCTTCTGTATGGAGTGCACTAATACTTTTCCGTGGTTCTTTGTACGTTGTCTTTCAAGTGTATACTTTTAGAGCCGAAGTACCTATGGTTTGGGCTTTTTTCCTGACTACCCCGTCAGTTACACAGCGTGAACATAGTTTGACTAGATGTTTTTTTTTGCGCCAGTCCGACTACCATCTGACCATCATCATCATCATCTATACTACCTAGTTGGTGAAGATGACGCTGTAGGGGAGCTCTCTACTCTTATATAATATTGTTTTTAGAATTCTGAAACTCAATAGGATAAACCGAAACCCTTTGTTGTCCGTCAGTCGATCCGTCTGCCTTTCAAGATCAGTGCGGGAAACGGGAACAGGAAAACCTCTCTACGCAAGCGAAGTCGCGGGCGTCAACTTGTAAAGAATAATTCAAATGTACAATGTACATTCAATGTACTTAATACATGTACATACTGGAGGTGCGTCATTGACGGGTTTTCAATTAAATTAATTTAACAGTGTTTCGTCAATAGTCTACAGGTTAAAAACGTTGTAGTAAGTCACACTATAAGTTTTGCGTAACTTAAAAACAACATGTTATAAACAAAATATTATGTTTATTGCTTTACAAAATACTCTCCTTTACATTTTAAACATTTTTTTATGCGATGGTACCATTTTTTAAAACAGGAGGACCACTGATCTGTTTTCTACGTGCTGATTGAACGCTATCACTGCCTCTTCTGAGGTGGTAAAAGTGAAACCTCTCATCAAATCTTTGATTTTGGGGAAAATACAGAAATCACAGGGTGACGAGTTGTACTTTTTCGGAAGCTAAAAATGACTTTGTTGGCCGTGTTTGAAGAAGCGTTGTCATGAAGTACGAGAACGCGGCTTTTTGGTCGTCTTTCGCGAACTTTTTCTAACACCCGGGGTAAAGTAATGGTAGAATACCACTCGGCATTAACACTCTTCTGATCTTCAAGTGGAATTGTACAGATGAGAAAAAAACTTTTGCTGGCCTGTTCTCATTTTCAAACACCCATTCACAAGATTGCTGTTTTTTTCAGGTTAAAAACAATTAGAAAAACATTTTATTAAACATACATAAATTAGCCAGGACACTTCTACTTAGCTTTAAAATCATAAAACAACACAATAACTGCAACACGGTCTTCTTTAAGCGTCCACTCCATATTTAAAAATGAGTTAAATTCTAAAAAACTATACATTTTTATTTTCATTTTTTTTTGTTGTCTTTCTCCGCACTTTATCCGCCCTTCATGGGCAGGCTAAGGAAACTTAGTCCATACAGCCTAGTCTTCAGTATTTAATATTTTCTTATTATTTTGTTTTAGTCCTGTATAGTCGTTTGTCGATGTCAAGTCCTCAGTCCTAGGTCCTAGTCCGTACCCCAATAAGGCAGTGAATCCCTTATTGCGGCGATCTATGGAAATTTGGCACTAACACAAACAACACCGCTATTCTTTTCAATATATCACTTTCGTTCACTAATGCACTTTTCCGAACTCTTTATGTATAATATTCCACCATTATTAAACACAAAAACACGAATTTTACACTAGTTTTTGAAAATAATATACGACAAGGTGCGTCACCGCTCGCGTTGGCGCCAAAAGTCCTTTTTATTTTCATGAACAATTCGAAATTCGAGTTCAATAAACTTTTTTGTGGCCAGCATTCTAAAAGAAAAGTTTTTACTGTGTGACAATACTTATGACCTGACTAGGTATATTGTATGTATGGCTTAGATGTCAATTAATAAAAAAATATATAATTTTATCAAGATCTATCACGCCGTGGCAGAGGCATATTTTAATACATTTTACCGTGTGCATTTTTGTCTCATTATTGTTTCACTAGGTGCCTCACATGGCTTCGCCCTTGACATACTTCGAACTCCCCGTCGCACCGATTTAATCCCGTCTTTTTAAGAGACGGGAAATTTAAATTAGTGATTACTGCTCCGCTCTCCAGGGTAGTAGAGCGTGATGATATATAGCCTATAGCCTTCCTCAATAAATGGGCTATGCAACATAAAAATATTTTATCAAATCCGACCTGTAGTTTTTAAGATTATCGCGTTCAACCAACCAACCAACCAACCAACCAAACAAACAAACAAACAAACAAACTCTTAAGCTTTATAATATTAGTATAGATGTCTATCCATTAAGATTATATTACTTCGTAAAAATATATTAACGAAAATTTGATGTAACAATATTTGTTAGTAGCTGTAATCGGTTCAGTTGCTTCCCCCTTAATACATTAACGAAAGACTCTCCAATTTTATTTATCAGTGTAGTGGGTATTAATTTCTAAGAAATGTAACCAAAATATATAATTAAAAGAAGCTCAAGGAAAACCAATGCCTTTGTTGCTATTCATCACTCCATGAAAATTCCGCAGGTCGACAAAGTTCAAGGTTTATGTATAGTATACCTAAATGTAATTTATTAGTCTCGGTCACTATAAATACGAGTAGGTAGGTACGTAGGTTTGCGGTGACAACTATAAAGGTTTTGGTAGGCACGGCTTAGTTACTTAGGTCTGTATTCCAGAACTTTTCTCAATACTCAATCTACGCTTGAGAGTATTTATAATGCAAAAACTAGCCTTAAGCGTTGATAGGGTATTGAGAAACGTTCTGGAATACGTCCCTTAGGTATGTATTCCAGAACGTTTCTTAATACTCAATCAACTCTTAATTTAATATTTTGCCTTATTAAATCTACTCTGAGTCTCTATTCTACTCTGAGTACTATTGAGTATTGATAAACGTTCTGGAATACGGCCCTTAGTACACAAGTAATGTCAACCACGTATTGACAAGGGACCTTTATATCATCTGCAACTGTCACTTATGTGAACTACACTGTATATGTATTATGTAATGCTTTATTTAATGGCATTTTGAATTTATTTGAGACTAGCTAATGCCCGCGGCTCCACCCAAATTTCCCGTATCTATCTCCCACAGGAACTTTATTTTATTTATTTATCTATATACGTCATTATAGGTATTCCCCAATGCGACAGTGTAGAAACATTACTATTATAATAACATACCATTAAATCTATATTTGGGGATGAAGAGTAGAAGCGTGCGCGTCGCCATCCCTGCCAGCTACGGCTGCAATTCTACTCCAACACGAGTGCCACCAGGACGAATACTGCTAGGGCGTGCCCCCGAGGCGACGCGCACCAGTTCGTCCCCGCTGGTGCGAAAAGTGTGAACCAGAGCGGCGTAGTGGACCGCCACCCTACACGCGTGGCCCGACACGGCGGGAAGTGGAGGACGGAGTGCAGGGTAGCTGCGTGGAATGTTAGGGGAGGAATGGCAGATAAGATGAATGAGTTGATGGATGTTATGAATGAGAGAAAGTTAGATGTAGTGTGCTTGTCAGAGACCAAGCGCAAGGGCAGCGAAGTCGTGGAGCTCCCGGGTGGGGTGCTCACGCTATGGTCTGGAGTACCAAGGAGCGAGATTGGCCTCCGGTATGGTATACAAACTGGTAGGTCCTAGAATCCTCTGGATCCGTCTAAAACTTGGTTTGACGAAGATTTTCCTGGTAGCTGCTTACGCGCCAGTATCTTCGTCGAACGCGAGTGAGCTAGAGGACTTCTGGTAGAGTATGAGAGAAGCTCTAAATGTGATAGAAGGAAATGAAAAACTTATAGTATGTGGAGACTTGAATGGATGGGTGGGTACCGCTCGCGATGGTTTTGTGTCGGTACTCGGGAAGTATGGGGATAAAAGGGTGAATGACGCTGGCAAGCTTATACTGGCATTTTGTAAGGAAAAGGATTTGTTTGTGGCGAACACAATGTTCAACCACAAACAAATTCATATGTATACGAGGAGATGCAAGTCAAAGAGAAGCATGATAGATCTATTCCTAATGGATAGTCGACTTCGTAAACAGGTGATGGACACAAGGGTTTATCGAGGCGCTGAGCTGGGATCAGACCACTAGCTTGTAATAACTAGGATAAGGAGTCTGTTCGCGGGTTGGCGTCATCGTACCGAGTGTCCTGAACCTGAGCCGACTCATAGCATCAAAAGCTGGAAGCTGCAGGATGCATCCATTAGGGATAAATATAAAGAAAGGGTAGCCGAAAAGCTTGGCGACGTTAATGTTAGTAGTGAGAATGTGGAAAGTGTATGGCAGAACCTTAGGGATAGTATGATAAATGCCGCTGTGGAAGTGTGTGGAGAAACGAGAAGAGGCAGTAGTAATAAGCGTGACGTATGGTGGAATGAGGAAATAAAAGAAGCAGTTCGAATGAAGAAGAAAGCATGGTTAGACTACTTAGCCTCGCGGAATGATTTTAATATGAAAGAGAGATACAAGCTGCAAAAAGTTAACACGAAGGCACTCATATAAGTAGAACGTGAAAGGTGCAGAATAAAAGCGGATGAAACGCTTCTGGAAAGAGGTAGGCAAGACCCGGAGTTGTTCGGCAATCTGCAGTATGAATAAAGTGCTTAGTGTTAACAATGACGTCCTAACAGACCAAACTGACGTCCTGCAGAGATGGAGTGAATATTATGGAAAGATGTATGCAAGTAAAGACAGAGATGCCACATCGGGAAGTGGAGATCACTTCGATGCTCCGGATCCCGATGTCATTGAAGTCATTAGTATGAAAGAAATTGAACAAGCGATAAGAAGTATGAAATGTGGTAAGGCTGAGGGAAAAGACAGAGTTACTGCTGAGATGATCAAGTACGGTGGGTCGCGCGTCTGGGACACTATGTCTGTTATGCAACTTGTGCTGGCGGACGGGTGAGGTCCCAGATTACTGGCGAATAGCAGTTGTAGTACCTATTTACAAAGGGAAAGGCTCGCGCCTAAACTGCTCCAGCTACAGGGCGATCAGCTTGGTCAGCGTAGCTAGTAAAGTGTATGCAAAGGTTATAACGGCACGAATGCAAGAAAAGTCTGAAAGGTATTTATGGGAGGCTCAATGCGGATTCCGACGTGGAAGAGGTTGCATGGATCAAGTGTTTTCTCTCCGCATGATCGCGGAGAAGTTTGGCTATTAACCATAGGGTTTTCTGCGCTTTTGTGGATCTGGAGAAAGCATTTGATAAAGTTGTGAGGGAAACTCTGTGGGATTTGCTGCCCGGATATGGTGTGTACGGCTTGCTGCTACGGGCTGAAATTGAATAACGAATAACGAAAACGAATACGGAATGAAATTGTGTATTTAGGGAGTATGTTTAGCGCGGATGGAAGATGTTATCCGGATGTAGAACGGCGAGTAGCTGCCGGAAACAAAGTTAACGGTGCTTTGTCCCAATTAGTAAAGCGACAAAGCATCGTAAAAGAAGCACGACTGGTGATTCATAACGCAGTGCTAGTGCCAACTTTGCTTTACGGTAGCGAAACCTGGGTATGTCAGCAGATGCATGAATGTAAATTGAATGCTGTGGAGATGCGATCACTTCGAAATTGTGCGGCGTTACCTTGGCCGACCGAATATGTAACGAAGTGATACGCAATATGGCAGGTTTGAATGAAAGTGTCAGCGTTAAGCTGGAAAAGGGCGTGCTCCGTTGGTTTGGACACGTCCAACGAATGAGTGAGGAACGATTGACGAAGAATATATATTGTGCGAAAGCAGAGGGTAGAAGAGGTCAGGGTAGGCCGAGACTTACATATGAAGACCACGTGAGCAGATTGCTCAAAAACGGAAAGGTCAAAAGTACTCGGATACCCAGAGTTGCGTGTATGAAGCGATTGCTGAATCTTGAAGAAGCGAAAGAAGTATGCATGGATCGCGAAGCCTGGCGATCTGTCCTCTCTGACTACCCTGTCAGAGATACAGCGTGAAGATAGATAGTTAGTAAATCTATATTAACACTAAATTATCAAAAATATTTTTAATTGTGCACTTTAATAACATAAATATAAAAATTCATTTCATTTAATAATAACATTAATTTACTAATAATATATCATTAAAAAGACAAATTTGTTTCCTTGATATAAAATATAGGCTACTTTATATCTCGCGAACAAGTAGGTACTCTGGGATAATATAATCTGATCTAACAAAAAATAATTTTCGAAATAGATTTAGTGGGTTCAGATTACAGCCTCATCTATCAAGTAGAATTAAAAAATCAGTGTTAATTGGTGGCCCCGAAGTATGGATTTCGCCTGGCTACTCGGCTGCCGATCTTAACATAAGCTTTCAGATAAAGTCGGACTCCAGAAAGCTTATAATATAAGTGTTAATAATAGTACATTTTGATTAAGTGCGTTATAGTTGGTATAACCCACGAGGTTACTTTTGTGGCCGTCGACAAGGGCGTAGTGGAGCCTAGTGAGTTTAACCAAATACCAATATACGCACGGATATCGTACACAATACAGATTAAAAAAATAATTAATATAATATTATTTCCACATAATTGATATGTTCTACATAGGTATTCCTACCTGTAACATCAAACACAAACATGTCGTTGTTTTTACCAGATAACGAAATAACTCGTGTAATGCTATAAAAATGGCCTATATTTATTTATTAGAAGTTGACTTAGATATCCAAAATATACTTAATACAAAGAAAAGAAAATTAGAGAAAAACGCGCACTTTTTTGCTGTAGCTGCTTACGCTAAAGCTACTACTACATAAAGCCAAGATTTTTAAATATTTGATAATTATTTTTATTAAATAACACAAATCACTCTAATTTGTAGACAAAACTGAATAATGGTATGAAAATAAACGTTTAATTTTAAGTAATAGATTTTATTCATTAACAAAAATATTTACATACTGTTTCTATGACAGCCCCTTGCTGATTTAAAAACAAGCAAGTAGTGCGTAATTATAGAATATAACTTCACCTATTTGAGTCTATAACGCACGCGTGTTTTATAAGCTACTTTATGTATCTAAGACCGATGAAATTAGATACACTTTACGAACACGTGTTGAATAAGTAGTAACTCATATGTCCTGTGATTAAAAGAGTCTTTAAAAAATAAAGTATAAAAGCAATGTTAATCTTATTAGTGCGTCGAGTGCAGACGGTGCCTTTGTATCGAATGTATCTCGATTTCTCTTTCAGTAATAAATATTACTGAAGGACAGTCTTTTTTATCAGGCTTCGTTTTTTAATTTACCGACTTATTAGCTTTTAAACAGATTCTCTTTGATAGTGAAATAAGTTTGACGTTCGTTCTTATTAAAATCTAAAGTGCGATCTTTTTCTTCATCTGAACTGTTTTCCTAGTTACTTCCAAACCATATCTGTATGTGAAGCCTGAGGTCCAAGTGTATTGGACCCCAGGTATGTATGGCTGCTAGCAGCAGCTATCGTATTGCTTTTGATTTTCGGTATTGTTGGGAGCCACTGCCGTTTGATCTCCCCTGGTGCCTGAATCGTTATCTCGTTCGATATTCAGCATGTGCACCGCGAACAGGTAAGGTCAATTTGGCCCCAGAATTCTTGGAAGAGAATACAATCCAGGAACACTCAAATCTAAAGTACTGTACTCTCAACAAAATATATTTAACAAAAAAAAATACAGTGCGCAAATGTAATTGTAGATGAGATATGCAACTGCTCACGTGTCCAAAAATGCTGTTAACACACGCAATGTCCTCGCACTCCTCTCACTCCATGTCTTTTCGGGTTACTATTACATACGTTACTGGGAACATCCAAGGCTCTTCTATAAGTTGGCTACAGAACGGCAGTTTTTTGAAGTGAATCCTCAGATGGATAACGATCCTATTGATATCATTGTTATTACTATAGCATTTGACCAATAACATATTCTCGTTGGGAAGTCTCAGAGACTGACCACACATTATACCATGTGGTGGGCATTTGTTACCATCGACTTGGTCTCTGCCCTCTGCTCTGCGGTCGTAGCATATTTTTCTATATTCGGATTCAAGAGGTCAGACAAATCAAAGATACATCCTGCGATGGCTATAGCATAAAGAAAATTTTGTACGCAGCCGGATGTAAGGCTTCTAATCAATTGCGAAAAAGAAACATTTACTAAATAATGATTACGGGATGAATGTCTGTGTGTGTGTATTAATTACATTTCGGAACTTTGCACCGCGGCCTCTTTTCCGGTCGTACAATTAATCTTAGAAAAGTGAGAATACATTTATTTTACTAGCATCTACTAGCGTCAGGAATAAGGGTGTTGGATGTGAAGAGGGTTTTGGGTGAAAGTGGCCCCACCAAGATCTTCGGGGCCCAAGTGACCTCATTTGCTAGCGGTGCACCTTCTGACTAACGGACAAGGTCGACGACGCTAACCTCATTTGCTAGCGGTGCACCTGCTGACTAACGGACAAGGTCGACGACGCCGGTACCTTAAATGGAGGCCAGGCGGCAGTCGCTTCCAACAGTGTTGAAAATCAAAGCCAAAACCTTGCTGTTACAAGTAGCCAAATAAAAATTAGCCCGAGGCTCTAAATCCAAAGTAACTGGGAATACAATGGAATGTAGAATCGGATATAGATAATTATTTTTGTACTAAATAACAACGCATAGAATAAGATAAACTGTACCAATTTCAAGTGGATCTATGGAGAGTAATTAATTTGTCAACGTAGGGTTGTCGACATTTGAAACCCGGTATCCACTTTTCGCCCTGGCTAAGTTGGCTATTTCGCTAATTAAAGAAACTTATGTGGGAGAATCTCCCGTCGGGGTTAAAACTTGAACAAGGACCTAGTCAGCTTCAGAACTTGGTCTAGGTCTTGACTGTATCTCATACAGCCAACATTCCTACAAAACTTTTTATTTGTTTTCACGCATTATTTAATTTCTCTCGATGTATCGCTAAAAATGCTATACATGTAGGTATTGAAAGTTCGATAAGAATTATCGTAGTAATATAAAACCGTCGACCATGTTATCAGTGCTTTACGTGACATTGGAATTCAAGGTGCCATAAGTGAGTAAAATGGCGAAAGGTTATGCTGCCCATACAAATGAACAGTGTTTAATTAGCATCGTCAATTGTTCGTAAATTATAAGTAATACTCCTTTTGGAAAAAAGCCAGGTCAAAAGTATCCTTAGCCGGCGGGCGTGTATGAAACCACTTATGAAAGTAGGAGAAGCGAAAGTTGTATGCCAGGATCGCAGTAAGTGGAAATCCATAGTTTCTGCCTACCCCCATGGGAAACAGGCGTGATGATATGTATGTATGTATGTAAATTGTTCCTCACTTATTCTTTGAACGTGTCCAATTCAACGGAGCATGCCCTTTTCCAGCTTAAAGCTTCATTCAAATCTGCCATACTGCGTGTCATTTCTTTACTCGCATCTCCACAGCATGCAATTTGCTTTCATGCTTCTGACAAACACAGGTTTCATTACTGCAAAACAACGTTGGCACTAGCACTGCGTTATGAATAGCGAGACGTGCTTAATTTACTATGCTTTGTCGCTTTACAAAATAACAATAAAATAAAATTTCCGGTAGCTACTTGCCGTTCTACATCCGAATCACATATTCTGTCCGCTCTAGACGAACTCCCTATTTCCTACTAATATTATAAACGCGAAAGTATGGATGGATGGATGTTTGTTACTTTTTCACGTAAAATCTACTGAAAGAATTTTGATGAAACTTTACAATAATATAGCTTACATATAAGAATAACACATAGGCTACCTTTAATCCTGGGAACAAGTTCCTGTGGGAAACGGCAACGGGAAAACTTCACCACTTGGTGAATAAATAAAAAATAAATAATTTGTGTAAACAATACTTATTTACACAAAGTATGGCATGGATATCACCCGAACTCACAGAGGCGAGGCCGCTGTGGAGAAAAATAAAACCCTAAAAAGTGCCTCAAGGAATGAAATTAGTTTGTTTTAAAAAAAAAAAAAATTTGTAAACATTTTACTTTTCAAAGGTTTACTTAAGATAAAAAATAGGATTTTTAATCTTTGACATTTATATATTTTTTAAAATTCTTCAATTTGTCCTGCTTAATTGACATAAACAACTTGCATGGTTGGGTATTTTTTTTCTCAGGGTGCGTGACTTGTAGCCTACGGGGATATTAAAACCCCCATCCATTCCATTGTCATTGGATAACTAAAGCGACGTAGGGACTTTACTTAAATTTTCTTTTTAGTAACTTATACAAACTTATGGTTTCTTATACATGACCAGTTATTCTTGAGATTAGTGCGTTCCACCAAACAAACAAACTAACTCCTCAGCTTTATAATATCAGTATAGATAATATGAATTTACTTAACATGCCCAAAAACAGAGAAAGATTTTCATCAATAAAAGTAACATATTGAAATGGTCAACCATATGGAGTTAAGTGAAAGGTCTAAAACGTAAAAGTGAAACTTAGTCAGTGTAACAATACCATTTAAACCATAGATTAAAATTTATTTATTTTATTTATTTGGTGGAGTCAAGGTAAATTTTCTTGTGACCTTGGCTCCCCAAGATGGAGGAGACAAGGCACCATTAGAATTTACAAATTTATTAGTTTATTTAACTATCTAGACTTATAAATTTGAAAGCATTTTTAATAAACATTTATTTTAAAAAAGTAACTTTCCTAAACTATTGTTGCAATTGTTTCTTATCATAACTTTTCCATGAACATGACAGCCTCTGTGGCGCCCCTGTGTTAGGTTTAAAAAATGTGTAAAATTTAAGGAAGTATGACATAACTGTTGTATATGTCATACTTCCTTAAATTTTCCATCTTCATCTTAGTTGCTTCCAAACCCCACCTACTTTTAACCTTTGATTTTTGGGAACTACTGCCGTCTACTCTTTCAACCCATAAGGACGAAAACGTTCTTGCCTCGTCCGTAATTCAGCAGGTGAACCGCTACTAGGCGAGGTCACTTAGACTCCGGAGATCTTCGTGGGCCCCTAGCCCCTAGTTTAGATGATGACTGAGTTTGAGAATGTATGGAAATAAATCACAGCCTTCATAATATTAATTAATACTTTATTTTCTATAGGAGTTACCTGAACTTCATGACGGAGGAGCTGAAGGATCCGTTCGTGAACCTTCCACGCGCTATCTACGTGTCCCTCCCGTTGGTGACCGGCATATACCTGTTAGCCAACGTCGCCTACCTGGCTGTTCTCGGTCCAATAGAAGTGCTGGCCACTGAGGCAATAGCTGTGGTAAGTATTACTTGCATGTGTATTGTTTATTTATTTGATCTTGTGTATTGTACCTATACATCACTCAAATAAAAGTTATTTGACGATACTGCGTTTTCAGTGTAAAAGGTTTAACCATAGCCTATCTATGAATTAAGAAGTAACTTTAGATGCACCGAGCGTAGTGCGCTACAAGTTACAACAATAGCAAGTTTTCATTGAAGTTGATCTCAAAGTTAGATTGATTTATCACGTTGTTTTGAGTAAGGAGTATCGTTGTATCTGTATGAACAGTTGATACAACCACCTGGAAGTTTCATCGTCTGCCCGGTTATATTCCTAATTACTGAGCGAATAAGGATATTTCAACGTAGCCACCTCATTGCTAACTCTGGAGAAGTTACAACCGTGTAATGTGGCAATTTATGGGATTCTATAGGTAGCCTTAAAATGATATTATTTTAGAAGATAGTAATCAAAAATTTCCTCCTAAAGGATTTTGCGAGCCGGTGTCTAAGTGCAGTGAGCTGGGCTATGCCCGTTTTGGTTGCGATTGCAGTAGTGGGGGGCCTGTCGGTCCATATCATGGCTTCATCCCGTATGTGCTTCGCGGGCGCTCGCAACGGACACATGCCCGAGTTACTGGCTCATATTAACCTGAAATGTTACTCGCCTATGCCGTCACTTTTATTTTTGGTAAGTCTTACTTTAATGCTGTTATAGTTGTAGTCTAAGTTAATCAATAAAGACACACCTCGTGTAGTCCCATTGGTAATGTGTACAACTATGTGTTTGACAACAGATGATGTCACTTATAAATTGCTATTGAAAAATAGAGCAAGGAATAGTGGTAATAAAGGTGATATGGGAAGTTGGTAACTACGTGTATATTCAGTCACACAGTGCCGATATTTCCACCATCTCCTAAACTAGCTATGGGATATGTTTGGCTATAGCTGATATTCGCGGCTTTGTACTAGAGATGCTGAAAACCTTACAAAACAGAGGGAGAAATAATAATCAAAATATTTTAAAGGCCTAAGCTACCGTACCTGCTAGCGGAGCAGCTCAATGGACAAAAAATAGCTCAGGAGTTAGGAGGTCAGGTGGCAGTTGATTCCAAGAATGCCGAAAACAAAAAGTCCAACCTAAGCTGCTCCTAGCAGACAATAAAGGCAGACTCTAGGCAATAAAACCCTACCACTAAAAACATACCCTAAAAATCAAGGTAGGGTTTGCATGTAAAGGAAAATACGCAAAGATAAAGAAGAAGAGTAATCCAAATATTATTCATCACGTAACATTGCTACACACTTAAACCGCTGGTCTCTTTTAGACCATACCAGCTCAAAAACATTAAACCTACCGTCACTTTTAAAATAAAAACATTCATTTTTCGTTTATGTTTCGTAATATTGATTTTTTACGCAAACAGCTAATTTGAGTGGCGTCACGCGCGTAGGGAAGTTTTCCCGTACCCGCTGCTTACAGGATATAGTAAACTAAACTTAAATATGCCACCGTAGAATTTTCTGTACACCTATAAAGAGGAATAATATAAATAAAGTAATTCAAATATCATTATTCATCCCGTAAAACTACGTTTTTTATCCCTCATAGTCTAGCCAGTGTTTTCGATGTACGCCCTCAATCGACTGGATGCACCATTCCTCATAGTTTTGGTTTACTTGTATACGCTCCCTTGAAAAATTCACTGTGTACAAGACATGTCTCTTTTAGATGAAGAAGGGCTTTACGAAAGTGTACGAAACCCAAGATAACGTAATCTGGAAGCTGATACACCTGCAGATCCATTGGCAAAATTTTAAAGTAGGTGCTTTCACAGTGACTGAAGTGTTGAAGTGATTTTTTTTCTTACACGTCAAAATGGAGTCGCCCGCCTAATGGTAAGCAAAGATGACGACCCGTGATTGGAGCCGCTATCTCAACCAGCAGGGCTCCGATAGCGACCCTCATCTTGACGGCCCAGAAATATACCTTTTCACACATCTCTTAAAGGACCCAGGATTGTAAGAGGAGGGAAACACGTGCAAAAGGGAATATAATATGTCTGTTGATACTCCTTCGGTTGACTATCTCTGAATTGACTTGGCTAACGTTTCATTCAACTTCTGAATTCCTAGCTTCGCAATGCACTCAAATATGATGGCAAAGACGTAAGTAAGGATTCCGAGTCTCTTTGGTAACTTAAACTTGTTAGTAATGCGATGAAATGAAATTCGCATTGTCGGAGGAAATGCATTCGTTGGTATTTGGCCTTTGACAAAGAGTTTGTGTACTCATTTTTTATTCACTTTGGGATGGAGTTTGCCTTCCAGCTTTTCATACCTGTTAAAAGTTAATTAAGTTTCATAGAACTTGAGAAAGCGCAAATAGAATTTACTACACTTACTAATTCATTCTTAATAACCTTTAAAAAAATTAAGACATTGTTTATTTAGTGTAGTAATATGTGGGCTATTCATATGGGAGCCGAATTATTATTATTTTAATATTTTTATCTCAGAAACGAAATTGACTTTTCTAAACTTTAGGGCTTAGAATTCTAAAACTATGTAGGTACATATCATCGTTATTCCACGTCGGTCGGATCTTGATAATATAAAAAATCCTACGAAACTGCTTATTTTTTGGATTTATTGATGATTGATGGTATAATATCCATTTCAACACGGAAATGGGTTCACCACATGTTACGTTGGACAAAAATGCATACGGTGAAATGTGGGCGTTTAATATGCCTCTGCCTAACCCTTCGGGGATAGAGGCGTGACAATATGTATGTATGTATATGTATGATGGTATAAAATACTGTCCTCTGTGTTGATTAATGTACTGCGGCGTTTCTTATACTTGAAATGAATGTTAACCTATTATTTACATTTGTCATTAACATTTGCGAGCGTTTCCGTTTTTCGTAAGGCACGTTAAGCCGTTGGTCCCTGTTGCCAGTAACATGGCAGTCGTTAAATCAAGTTGAAGGCCTTATGGGCGGCTTGAAAAATTTCAACAGCAGGTAGCCACAACCTGCGTCTGTTTATTTCAACACTGCAATGGGCTCACCACCTTACGTGGGACAAGAATCCACATGGTGAAAAGTGGGCATACAAAGGTATGCCTCCCTCACTCCTTCGGGGATAAGGTGTGATAGAGAAGTAAGAAAACTATTATTAATATTGAACTTCTGGAAATTTTAAGTATTATTAATGTATAAAGGTTTTAGGTATAGATATTATGAACTTCGATTTGAAACCATCGTTATAATACCTATACTAATGAAATAATATAAAGCCCGTTCTAGGTATTTAGATGTCTGGATTTTTATAGAATACTGCTGGTAGTGTTGTAGTGTATCGTTTCTAAAAAAGAATGAATACACTTTGTGACGCATAGGTAATATAATATAAAATAATTATAATCATTTCAAACAAAAAATAATAAACAAACCTTGGAGGAAAATCTCCTTCGAAATCGTTCTCAATGACATACAGAGCACACAGAGCAGATAACATTTAGGGCCGTATTCTAGAACGTTTCTCAGTACTTAATCGACGCTTGAGAGTAGATTTTATAAGGCAAAACCTAGACGAGTTTTGAGATAGGTTCTGGAATACGGACCTTAGCGTGTTATGAAGCCTAAGGTATAAGCCGCTTATTTAATCAGATAAGTGTATGACGCTGGTGCTTTTTAGTGCTCTACCTCCGTTCTCCACCTGAATGGATCATTAGGAATTGTATAGTACTTAATTTGGCAAAAGAGGCTCTGCTAAGTAACATAAACTTCATCGAACAGGTATACCTTTTTGCGTTATTTACACATTGTGCAGAACAAAAATTGATAATTTATTGTCAAACGATTCTATTTCTAGACACGTTAACAATTGTCGGCAATTATTATGCTGCCGCTGATACATTTGTCTCGTCAAGCTACTGCGCGTTAATACGTAGGTTTCCGCTAAGAAGGGCTTCTGCGATACTGACTATGTCAGTAAACCGGTCACAGCCTTAACATTAAACATGGAAACAAAACTACCAAACATAGGTACATACCTGAAATTTGGTGAAAGTATTTATTAGGTATCTACCTCGAATCAGCACTAAGAAAGGAATACCCGGTATTCCCACGGGTATGTAATCTTACTAATATTATAAATGTGAAACTTTGTAAAGATTTCTTTATTATTTGAACGTTTATTATTTTATCACATTTTGATGAAAATCGGCATATAGAGAGAGGTAGAACATTTTCGAAAGTTGATGCCCGCGAGTCCGCTCACGTGGTATTAATTCAGGAAATGTCTCGCACAGGATATTCAGTTCCTCTTAAACTAATGTCTCTTTCTTTGTCAGTTTCTCTTATGTGGCGCGAAACGGTACCGTACGGGTTTTTTAGTTTTTTTTGTTTCCCTTCTTTCAACTCGTCCAATATTTTTTCAATTAGGGTCATTTTTTTATAGTTAATATTATAATAGATAAATTAGCAAGGTTTGGAACGTCCAACGCCAATGGACTATCCGGTTAAGCCGGTTGCATACGGACACCATACAATATAATCTATATATATAAAAATGAAACCCGTTTTCCGTTGTCACGACATCACGAGTAAACGGCTGGACCGATTTGAAAAAATATTTTTGTATTGGAAAGCCCATTTATCGAGGAAGGTTCTTAGCTATATATCATCTCGCCACTACACAGGAGAGCGGAGCAGTAATCATAAATGTCAACAAATCGGGAAAACTTTTAAACATTTTTGGAAAAGTAATAAGCGATGGGATTAAATGGGTGCCACGGGGTTGGACAAGTATGTCGCGGGCGAAGCTAGTACGGACATAAAACGCATACCTTTTATAACTTCATATGGTATGCATATGAAGTTATAAAAGGTATGCGTTTTATGTATTTGAAAAAATTTGAAAAAAAAAATCATAAAATATTATTCTAATATTATTCTAGAAAAAGAAAAGAAGAAGTAAAAAGCGAAAGAAGTATGCATGGATCGCGAAGCCTGGCGATCTGTCCTCTCTGACTACCCCGTCAGGGATATAGCGTGAAGATAGATAAACTAACAAATAAAATTAATAGTACATTACAATATAAGTGCGTTATGGTGGGTATAACGCACGAAGCGGTTTTTAAACCCGAGCCGTAGGCGAGAGGGTGTAATAGAGCCGAGTGAGTTTAATCAATATACGATATCGTACGCCGTTTTTAAACAGATTTGCGAGTTAACAGAATTAAAAATCAATATATATAATTTTACTTCCACTTAAGTAATTTGCCCTACATAACATCAAAACACAAACATCATATCGTTGTTTTCACGAGAGAAGTTGGAAGTTGACATATTTAGATATCCAAAATATCAAAATATTAATACAATAAATAATATAAAAAATGGCCCGCATATATTCTGCCGTAGCTGCGTAAGCTAAAGATGCTACTACATCCAGATCAAGATTTTGAAGTTTTTATATTGAACTAGATGACCCCCACCCCACAGCTTCGCCCGTGGAATATTTCGACCTCCCGTCGCATCTGTTTAATCCCGTCATAGCCTATAAATTCTACAATGATGCATAAAAATTGGCCCGATTTGTCGTCATTTATGACTACTGTTCTGCTTCCCAGTGTAGTAGCGTAATGATAACCTATAGCCTTCCTCGATAAATGGGGTATCTAATACAAAAAAAAAATTAAATTCGACCAGTAGTTCCTGAGATTAGCGCGTTCAACCAAACAAACAAACTCTTCAGCTTTATAATATTAGTATAGATAAAACAAATTACTGTTAATTTGTAGACAAAAGTGAATAATGGTATGAAAATAAACGTTTATTTGGTATATTTTAAGTAATACATCCAGATCAAGATTTTGAAGTTTTTATATTGAACTAGATGACCCCCACCCCACAGCTTCGCCCGTGGAATATTTCGACCTCCCGTCGCATCTGTTTAATCCCGTCATAGCCTATAAATTCTACAATGATGCATAAAAATTGGCCCGATTTGTCGTCATTTATGACTACTGTTCTGCTTCCCAGTGTAGTAGCGTAATGATAACCTATAGCCTTCCTCGATAAATGGGGTATCTAACACAAAAAAAAAATTAAATTCGACCAGTAGTTCCTGAGATTAGCGCGTTCAACCAAACAAACAAACTCTTCAGCTTTATAATATTAGTATAGATAAAACAAATTACTGTTAATTTGTAGACAAAAGTGAATAATGGTATGAAAATAAACGTTTATTTGGTATATTTTAAGTAATAGATTTTTATTGTTAACAAAAATATTTACATACTGTTTTTATGACAACCCTTTGCTGATTAAAAAAAAAGCTAATTGTGCTGTTATAGAATATAACTTCACTATTTGAGTCTATAACGCATATGTGCGTTATGAGCTACTTTATGTACTTATCTAAAACCGGTGAAATCAGATCCACTTTACGAGCAAGTGTGATGAAAATAATTTTTACATTAGTTTTTATACACGAATTGTTAAAATTGATTTTCATTTTAATGTATGTCGTTTTTTAATTGTTTTTTTTTTTCGACATTGTAGAAGTTTACCTCACTTGTCGACATGCATGGAAAACGTTTTTTGGCGAATTCTGTAATCGTACCTTAAATGGTCTAATAGATCAATCTTTGATCCTCATATGAAACAGGATGAATTGGCATAAATCTATACGTCTATACTAACATTATAAGGAGGAAAGATTGGTAAGTTTGTTGTAATGAATAGGCTCAGAAACTACGGGGCCGATTTTAAAAATTCTTTCACCATGAGAATGCTATATTCTTCGTGAATAACAGGCTATATTGGATTTTCAATAACTTTAGGGTTCTGTACGAAATCATCAGGCATCAGCTAGTTTTCAATATTTTGGTATGAACAATATACAAATAATTTTGCCATCGATCATTGGCGTGATGTCATTTACATGAAGTGTTGCGTCACTTTGTAATTTTTTCTTCTTTCTGCATTTGGATGTATCACAACCAAGAAGTGCGTGCGTTCAATACAAAACTTGTCTTTTGAATTTTTTTACCTACATTCTCCATTTTTAACCGACTTCCAAAAACGAGGAGTTTATGTGTTTGATTGGTATATTTTACCTTGAATACTCGACATAAAAGATGGATCTTATAAGTGTGGAACGCAGTGCTATAAATTTACCAAATCCATACGATAGATTGCTCATTGGCATAGCAATGAGTAATCTATCGCTACAAGAGAGAGAAATAGAAGTGCGTGCAAAATTTACCATAGTTCATTACAACGTTTGCCGTTTGAACTAGGTACATAAAATACAAAAGCAGTTCTTATAGAATTTTGTTTGTAAAGCCTTCTTTTGTAACCATTTGTGAAAGGAGAATAAATGGAACCATAAGTTTATAAAGACCTGTTGGAAAAATTCGCAAGCCCTTGTTCAAGCAGACACTGTTAAAGTCGCAGTACAATAGAGCCACTCTGTAACTGTGGATTTCCTCAATCGTGTAGTTTTGTCGTACGAATTGTATGTTTTTAAAAGAGGTTAATTTTATTACGTACGAAATTTTTAGTCCAAACGAAATTTAACAAGTACCAGTCGCGTACCTATATAATTCTAGAAGAGCTCTGTGCTTGCCAAAATTTGCAAAACTGATGTGTGAATTGTGTCTTTAAATTTGTTGGACTTATTTAGGAGGTTATTAAATCTTAGTATTTACTAGTTTAGTCGAAAGAAGCGAAAGAAGTATGCATGGATCGCGAAGTCTTGTGATCTTTCCTGTCACGAATTAAGACGTCCTTCTTTTTCGTAAGGTAAGCAGATGTTCTCAGTTCAAAATCTCAATAAGTCGAATGATAGTTTATTTTGAGAACAAAATGAAATTTTTCTAGTCCCAATACTTATACTATATTAATTTTAAATTAATTAATTACTTATTTATTTATTTTGCACATGGGAGATTTACTCTTGATAACGACAACATAATAATATGTGTGGCTGCAAAGCAATTGTGTGTGTCATCGCTTGCGGAAACAACTTCCCATTCAATCTTATTCTCATCTTCGTTCCAACCCGTTTTCGCCGGAACACTCGAATTACTTGTTCCTTTTTGAATATCCTCTACAACCTATCGTCAACTTCCTATCTGAGGGTTGCTCTCTACGGACGAAATCTACGCCCTAACCTCAAAGTCCCAGTTGGCTGAAAACTTTATCTGAATTTAGAATCTGGGGACTGCTTTAGGAGCAACAACGATATGACTTTTTATTATTGTCACCGTCAGTGTATACGTACGTACTTATGATAGCGCTAGCGTAGTTTCCATACCTCTGCTCATAATCAATTTTAAAAATTTCATAATAAATTGTTATGTCATAAATACTATCGACACTATATTTTAATGGATAAATCGTATAAATCGCACACACTCACATACATGCAAATGCACGCCGTGTTGCACATAGCAGCCAAAGCCCGCACTACCCCGGCGAGCAAGGCCGGCGGCCTATTTTAAACGACCGATCGGGCTTACCCGCTGGGTTAGTGCTGACCTAAGCCGCCGGGTATGGATCGGAGGCTTAGGTGTTTAGACAGCCTAAAACGGCACGGTAGTATCCTTTTAAAAATAATATAAAATAGGTACATTACAGCGATCAATCAAAACGTTTCGTCGACGAAACCTTCCGGTAAACGGGTAACTGGTTAAGGTTTCACATCACCAAAGATATAAGAATATTACGAAAATTGTGACAAAAAATACGAGGCGTTTTTTTCCTTGTAAAGGCTCATTAATTTTGAACCAGAATGAATGAGCTTTCAGAGTACATACCGTTCAACATCCAAAAGTGCGTAGAATAATACTTGACATGAATATCCGAGTCAATATTTATGATTTTCCCTTCTTGTTAAATATTTAATTGTTAAATTTTGTTGGAGGAAATATCTTTGATAGCATCAAAGTGATTTTTCTGCCGATAACATGTGCCGATACACGCGAACGATTTACCATTAGCATTTTAAGATGACTTCAACCAAAATTCACTTTTACATTAGTGAGCCAATTATAGTATACTAAAAGATGCTTGCAGTTCCGCCTGCTTGGTAAAATTTCCCCATTCCCATTGCCCACAGAAACCTGTTTCCGGGGTGAAAATTAGCCTATGGCGTTTGCATGTAGAAGTACCATTAATACACACTTACAAACTTTCGTCTTTATACAACATCAACATATTGTCACGCCTTTATCCCCGGAGGGGTAGGCAGAGGCATATTTAACGCCCACGTTTCACAGTATGCGTTTCTGTCCCACGTAACAGGTGCTGAGCCCATAGCCGTGTTGAAATGGACAGGCGCAGGCTGCATCGACCTGCTGTTCAAATTTTTTAAGCCGCCCATAGGGCCTCCAACTTGGCTTGACGACTGCCATTTTATTGGCAACCGGGACCAATGGCTTAACGTGCCTTCCGAAGCACGGAACTAGGGTGGGTCTAAAGGACCGAATAAATTTAATAATAAAATGTGTCTATTTTAGATGTTAAATTTGGAAGAAATTTTGAACCCGTTGCCTTTTTAGTGAGGTGGTAACAAAAAGGCTAAAAGGTCTTATGTGCTAGACACTCATTAGCACGACCATTTAAAGTCCTGGTAGTCTCGGACTGAAGACACTCATTAGCACGACCAATTAATAATCGTTTTTATAATATTTATTAATACTTATATTCGAAATCAATTTTAGACGTTTTATGAATATTGTACTCTTTTTGTGCTTGTGGTATAGGATCTGACAAACAAATATTTGTGGTTCACACAAGTATTTGTTCCGAACCGGAAATCGAACCACACACACATAGTCGCACACACACATACACGCAGTCAAATGTACAATTACAATGTAGTTTAGATAAAACAATTTTTGTTGTAGTTGTTTACAAGAGCAAAGCTTGTAATACTAGCACAAGGCTTGTAACTTTTGATAACGTAGTAACACCATACACATTTAAATTACTAAATTACATTAGACTGAGTATTTTATCGTTTTTACTCCATTTTACGTATATTACAAAGTCGTATGTATTAAAAAGGTGTGTTGATTTGTTGGTCTTTTTTCACGTAGGAAGCAATTAATCGGTATCATATCTCTACTAAAATATATAGCTGAAGAGTTTGTTTGTATTTTTGCTTAAACTACTGTTCCGAATTAAAATAATATTTTTATATATATAACATCACGCTACTACTCAGGAGAGCGGAGCAGTAATCATAAATGGGCAAATTTTCATGTTTGTTTTTGTAAAAGTTATGAGCGACGGAATTAAATGGAAAAGACGGGGATTTCATGTATGTCACGGGTATGCTAGGTCACCTAGTTTGACAATGGCAACTTTTTATAAAGCACATCACTAGGCTTCTTGCATCCTTCTTAGGCACCATGGTTTTCAACGTGCGAATGTTCGCAGATGGTGATCTCGATCATAATGTTGATCCCCGACAACCTGACATCTCTGATCACGTATTGCACCGTGGTGGAGGCGTTCTTCACCACCCTCAGCTGCAGTGCCGTGCTATGGCTCCGGTATAAGAAACCGCATCTCGCACGACCCATCAAGGTATACATAAATAGTATCTGCTTACCTTTTTTGCACACAAGTATAAAAACACTCATATAAAGAGATTACAGTTTCATAAATGTACAAAGGGCGGCCTTAACGCTAAAAAGCAATGTCTTACAGGCAACCTTTGGAAGGAGAACATTGTCAAGAATTATATGGGAAATGGCAACTTAGCAACTTATTTTTATAATTGTAAACCATTTTTCTTTTATCACCACGGTGGTAAATAAGCACAAGAGCAACCTCATGAAGTAATCCACCGCACTGTATGTACGTTTGCAACACCCGCTGATCCAGTAAAAACCTCCTTATGCCTTTACAAGAAAACCTATAGAAAACTACAATAAAATCTGAAAATACGCTGTTCGGTGGCTAACGGTACGAGCGCCTAACAAAGTCTAAAATATTAGCAAAATCATAGCTGTCTGCTGGTTCCCGCTCTAAAGTTGCCACCGAAACTTAATGCTTGATATATGATCATGTCACAGGTGTGTGGTTTGCTTCTATAGGTACAAATATGGATGCCCATCGTCTTCGTAAGTGTGAGCACAGTGCTCCTGATAGTACCAATCCTGAGCGAGCCAATGGCGGTGGTGGCCGGTGTCCTGATGACCCTCGCTGGTGTTCCTGTGTACTACACCTTCGTTAGGTACAGGCCCAAGATCGTCGCTGAAGTCGCAAGTAAGTGTCTCTATCCAGTTTAATCATTTAATTAGATCTTTTTTTCCAAGGGTTAAGTTCGTTATTGTAATATTCGTAACAGAGACAAGTTGTAGTTTGTAGTGGGTATACTAGTATAAAAAATATAAACAGATTCCATCAGCAGGTCGCCACAACCTGCGCCTGTCCATTTTAACATGGTAATGGGCTCACCACCTGTTACGTAGGACAAAAATAATACTTACCCCATCAGGGATAAAGGCGTGACAATATATATATATATACTTGTATAACCTACTCATGGTTCTAAATAAGTACCGATATAAATTTCGCTGTTACAGTTACTTGATATTATTTGGAAGTATACAGTTTTAATAGAACTAAAATTCCAATAAAAATGAAAATTAGAACTAAAAAATACAAGACACCGAAAATCGAAAACGGAGTACTTGAATAAACAAAAAAAAAATCACCTGAACATAAATAGACAGCAATTAAGTAGAAGGGGACAAATATATGATAGAAGTGGCACAGAATATTCTTGGCAATTAAGTGCATCAAAGAAAGTCTTCTTTTGTTGTCGCTACCAACGTGGGTAGTTCTTACTCCAGGTCCCTCGTGCGTGCTCCATAGTCGTTGAGCTACCCACGTAGGCACCGATAGTAAAAGAGTTTCTTTGAATTACGTAATTGACACGCTTGAATAGTATCTACGCAGGCTTGGGTGATACGCCATCATTGATACGCCTTTTTCATTTATTTGTGTAATTTAACAAAGTAATATATCAATTTTTCTTAAGGATATTAGTCCTAAAGGAAAACTACAGAACGTGGCCCTATGTTATTTTCAGACTTTCCTGTTTGATGTTATTCAATGAAACATTATTAATTTCATATAAATAAAAGCAGAAACGGGTGACCGCCGGGTCCCGGTAAGAGGGGAAGACCCAAGAAGTGCTGGCTTGACGTCGTAAGGGATGACATGCGTGCCAATGGTCTCACTACAGGGGATGCCGAAAACCGCGCGAAGTGGAGGAGAAAATGTAGGAAAGCGGACCCCGGGCGTCGCTCACCGCAACTGGGACAGACGCTCGGATGATGATGATGAAAAGCAGAAACGGGTGACCGATCGATCAAGGCACAGTTCGGTAGCCTCGCTGGCGCATTGGTTCTGTATGCGACTGTCGCGCTTAGGTCTCGGGTTCGGTCCCCGGTCGGATCAAATGTTTTTGTAATCCGCAAATGTTTGTTTCGGAGTTTGGGTGTTACCCTATAATATGTATGTATTTAGAACTATATAAGTATGTTTTTCAGTTGTCAAGATACCATACCACAAGCTTATATTAGTTTACTTTGGGCTAGGTGGCGCTGGCTTATATTAGATTATATTAGTTTATTTCGGGCTCGATGGCCACCGAGGTCCACCGTGGTCGAAAGTAGCTCTTATACCATTCCTAGATTTGTAGCTAGGGCATGTACACTGTAGCATGCACGTCGCATTGTTTAGCACAGCTGTCATCTGACCTGCGCCTCGTCCGGTAATCAGCAAAGGTTGGTTTGGATCTTAAGGTCACGGTGGAGTTCCTTTTGTGTTCATTCAGTTACATTTGTGTTCATTCCAAAAAATATTGTCAACAGCCAAGTTCACCCACGTCTGCCAAAAACTCCTCATGTCTGCTGTTGAAGACAAGGAAGACTAAGGAAAACTACAATCGATGGAATCTCTCTCTTATACTCGTGTTTAGTATATAATCACTATTTATTAATATATTGTTACAGATTTTGGGTTCAAACCAAAATTCTGTATTTTTTAATATAATAACCCAATGAGTGGGACTATATTTGTAAGCATGCGAAATCTCTCCTATGTTACATAACACAAATAATTGTAACATAGTATATACAAATATATATATGATTAATCTGTAAAATGTTCTCCTGTACAGGGTTGTGAACGATTTTTACGAAGTAATTTACAAAACTTTATATTATTGTAGCACCTGTAATCGCATTGATTTGAAAATATGCGAGCAGTTTGAATATATTTTAGTCCTAAATAAGCATAGCTTATTCTTACTGAGGCCAAAGCATGCAAAATATTTATACTATTTTATTAAACCTTTAAGACCCCCAACGCTTACACAAAGTTTAGGTATAATATTAGTTGGTAGTAGTAGTCCAGCCTGAACTCCTCAGGCTCCTTAAGCTCTCGATTGCCCTAACAAGGTCGTAACATTACCATAAGTAAAGTCTTGTGTTTCTCATTTTCTTAATAGGTATCTAACGTTCTACTAATTGTTTGGCTTAACCATTGTGTAAATCCTACTTTCAAATTCCAATTCATCGTATTTCGTGGACATAGGTGTAAATATGTGTTTGGACACTGCTGTCTCTCGTGTCAATTCTTCGAGAAATTTATATTTATAAGTAAAAAGTTGGTAGTCAAATAAGAAATCGTGTCATTTACAACTTTATAGAGCGGAACTTTATCCAGTGTCATTTTTCTGTAGATTTTTTGAATGATATGTTTGCAATAGTTTTCATATAGTATTAAATTATTATTTTTTATACCACAGTGGTGGCAGACAAGGTTACGGTCCACCTGATGGAAAGTGGCCACCGTAACCTATGGACGTTTGCAACACCAGAGATGCAGCACTAAAGCAAGCTCTAATTATATTTATGGCTTGGACTACGACGATTTTAATAGGTACACCTGGTACAATACCCGTCGATAATTATAATCTCGTCTTGATCATCTCACACAACTTGTGTGAAGTTAGTCAGACTTAGTGTTTCGTTTGAAAAAGTTGGCGCTGCCTTCTTTTCATTTCTTTTTGTATTGTACTCGGCACGTCTAATTGGTGACGACCGCCTGATGGAAAGCAGAGACCTGTGATTTATGGCCATTATCATAACCAGCAGGGCTCCGATAGCGGACTCTTTTGGTTGACGGCCAAGAAATATGTTTTTTCGCAAAATATCCCGAAATCATTCATTCAAATAAATCATTAATTCATTCATTTATTCAACCCCGAACATAACCCTAGAATTACTTATAGAACCTTCCACGTCTAAATTTTGGTACCGCTTGGTCCAAATTGTACCACCTGACATATTCTGAGAGCTTGTGCCATTACTTCGTCAATTGATTAGCAAGTGTACCTTATGCAGATGAGGTTGACTTGGGCCCCAGTGATGTAGATAGGGCCATTACACCCATGTACCATTTCCCTATTACACTCTCCTTATAAAGTTCAATGGAAATTATTATCGTCGGGTCCTGTACACTTGTGATCAATAATAGCTGTAACTAATAAAGAACTAGGATTATAAAATAGACAATATGTTGCATATATAGTAACTATCCAAAGTACCCCCCATTCCAGACGGAATACAGAGCACCAAACTCACGCATACAAATATGCGTCTTATAACACGAATTATAATGTACATATTCAAATGTATAAGTATAGGTGTCTGATATACTTGACTGGACAGGTATCAACACTTATAAGTCTACAAATGTGATAAGCATAAGGCTTGTGTAACTTTTTGATGGATTGTATATACAATATTTACATGAATTTTACTGTCTCGATACACGTTTACAAAATAAATTTACGAAGCATGTCTTGACATTAACTTTCTACTACAGTTGTCTAAATATAACTTGTACTTAGGTATAAGTTTTGTAGAATGTAAGTTATAATATAGATGCCATATATTTCCTTGAAATTGAGTAGTGTGTATATATTTGTAATTGTTAACTTAGTCATTTAATATCAAAGATGGTAGTCGTAGAGTTAATATAAAACTAATATTAAATGTATTATAATCATTCTAGTTGGTAGGCAATAGTGTATGCGGATTAACTTTTGTTTTTACACTTGCTCTAGAAACACACAGCTTGGCAAAATAGAGTAGTAAACTATGGGGGCGACACTTTCCTTGCAAGCAAGCCGCTAAAATGGTTCTCTTTTCAGCTATAGTGTTCTTGATGTGACGTCTAGTGAGAGTTTGAGCGGAATTTGTGAAAAATAGAGGACGTTTGCTGTATATTATTTTCTAAAACTAGTGCTTAATCTTGTTTTATGTGTAAAAATGTTGGAGTTTTAGATATAAAAGTTATGTAAACGTGCTATAGTGAAAGACAATGATATATCGAAGTGAAATGCTTTTTTTCATGATACCGCGCAAACTCCTCAGAAAGCTTCAGTAACTCTTCTACCACCTTACTGGGGCAAGACTGACTTTGACTTAAGACTATACTAGACTAACTGCCGCACTCAGAGTCGATTTAATGATTGATTAAGGAGTTTTAAGTAAAGATTAATAAAAAATTACTCTCAGAGACAGTTAACGAGTCATTATTGTCATTTAATGTCAATTAACTTTAATGGCCGCTGAACCCTTACTTAAATCTTAAATAGATATTAAATTGACGTTCACATGTCACAATTATGGTAATAGCGCTAACACACGTTCGGACTTGGTTTCCGATCCGATCTCGGATTTGATTTGCCTTCCGACCAAATCTTGCCGTTTGTACAGTAGTCCAGCGGATATAATTATTATTAATTGAATCCGTCTCGATCCGCATCGGATATGATCAATGTTGCCGTTCTAGCTACTTTGTCGTAAATTTTCCCAGATGTAATTTTATTTTTTTCCAAAAAATACACTTTTTCATAATGACAGCAGATCATAATGACAGATTTGGTTGGCGGACTCGGCGGATTTGATCTGTCGAAGTCCGGCAGACCAAATCCGAACGTGTGTTAGCGCTATTATGTCACCTACGTTTTGTACGTAGAGAATCAAAGAGCGATATGTATAGTAATCTATCCATATCTACCTAGTCAGGTCATAAGTATTGTCACACAGTAAAAACTTTTCTTTTGGAATGCTGGCCACAAAAAAGTTTATTGAATTCGAATTTCGAATTGTTCATGAAAATAAAATGTATACTTTTAAGAATTTTACTCATTTTTAAATATGGAGTGGACGCTTAAAGAAGACGTGTTGCAATTATTGCGTTGCATCGTTGCCGTTACGCGCCAATTCAAATTTTTGACTCACTGAAAAATTTGAATATAATAAAAGATTCGTTTATCGTACCATCAAACGATACAATGAAGACTCTAGTGTAGATGACAGGTCAAGAAGAGGTCGCCCTCTGTCTGTTAGGACTCCAGCAGTGATAAAAGCTGTGAAGGCGCGAATTCAAAGAAATCCCAAACGTAACCAGAAACTGTTGGCCCTTCAGATAGGGTTAAGCAGAACACCGGTGAAAAGGGTGTTAAATGAAGACTTAGGGCTTCAGTCATATCGAAGAAAAACAGGACATCGTTTAAATGCTCGTCTAATGGACCTGAGACTGAAGAGATGCCGCGCTCTGTAGAAGCGGTACGCGGGAAAAAAATTACGGGAAATTCTTCGGATTTCTTTTTCGGATGAAAAAAATTTTTACCGTAGAAGAGAGCTACATACAACAAACAAAATGATAAGGTGTACGCACACAGTACTGAAGAAGCGAGCAACCGTATTCCGCGTGTCCAACGAGGTCATTTTCCACCATCGCTCATGGTATGGTTGGGAGTTTCTTAATGGAGCTTAACAGAGGTACATTTGTGTGAGAAAGGTGTAAAAACTAATGCAGTTGTGTATCAAAATACAGTCCTGACGAACCTTGTGGAACCTGTTTCTCATACCATGTTCAATAACAGGCTTTGGGTATTCCAACAAGATTCGGCGCCAGCTCATAGAGCGAAGAGCACTCAAGACTGGCTGGCGGCGCGTGAAATCGACTTCATCCGGCACGAAGACTGGCCCTTCTCCAGTCCAGATTTGAGTCCGTTAGATTACAAGATATGGCAACACTTGGAGGAAAAGGCGTGCTCAAAACCTCATCTCAATTTGGAGTCACTCAAGACATCCTTGATTAAGGCAGCCGCCGATATTGACATGGACCTAGTTCGTGCTGCGATAGACGACTGGCCGCGCAGATTGAAGGCCTGTATTCAAAATCACGGAGGTCATTTTGAATAAACTTTATTGTCATAAGAATCTATGTTTTGTTAAGTTCATTTTGGTATATAAATGGTTACATAATGAATAAACTTGTTTCAATTATTTTATATTAAACATGTGACAGAATTTATGACCTGACTAGGTATAGTCATGCATTCAGGAAATATTCCGTAATTCACAGTAATTTTCCTTAAAAATAATAGTAAAACATTAAACTTTTTTTTACCTTGAAGGAAAATAATAACTTTACCCTATAAAAACTAATAAATTTTATAAAATTATTTAAATGTCCTAAGGCATGTATCGATATTGCACTTTACCGACATACGTTTCGATACGGCGCACCGCCCTACGTTGAAGTAAGTTAAGTTGGCATTAACTAATGAACCATTAATTTTCGTCTCTAGGAGCAACGGCCAATTATTTATTTTAATCATAATTATTTAAATGACAATTTACACTAATTTAATGAACGACTCTGAGTGCGGCTGTAAGACTTAGAAGATGAAGATGTTAGGACTTTAACATAAATCTTTATAAAATACTGCATTCTTAAGCTATTGGCTTTTAAGCTCAAGCTTCAAATAGATTTCAAAGAAAGTTAAGCAAGACCACTTAGGTTTAAAAGTTTAGAGTTAACAAATTACAAAAGAATCATTAAATAGCCTTCTCTTATTCCTATTATGTTTCTGCTGTAAATAAATTAACTGTAAATAATATTTTTGAATGAGTTCTTCAGTCTGTGCCACCAAGGTAGTCCTTTAGATGCTAAATCCGCAACATATTAATTTCCACATGAATTTTACCTTGAACCTACCAAAAACGACATATTCCGAGGTCTTTAGAAAAACACTGCTCTCTTTGCATTGCAAGCTATATAATGTCTGATAGATCAATAGAAACCTTTTGCAATTAATAATTATCTGATCGCTTGTATAATCTCATCGATTAGAAATAGATTTAGTAGTTTTAGGCTAACGCAATTTTCATACATTTAAGAACATTATCACGTAAGATTTACTAAATTGTGTTTAGATGAATATTTAATATTTCCGGCAATATTTATAGCATAAATAAGTTTCAAACTTTAACGTCATTGGCGCCGAATATTTTACTTGGTTCTTAAAAACGATTTATTTTCAACATTTTGCTTGGCAGGAAATAAAGTGAATGGAGCCGTGTACACCTTTATGAGCAGTCAGAACGTATCTAAGAAGGCAAGACTGGCTGTACATAGGGAAGTGCTGGTCCCATACTTATGTAAGGCAGTGAAAGTTGGGTATGGCAGAAGACGCATAAAAGTAAAATAAATGCCGTGGAAATGAGAAGTCTGCGAAGTATAGCTGGAGTGAAGTTGATGGATAAAGAAAGGAACAGCGTGATAAGGGAACATTGCGGTATGACAGAAGAGGTAGTGACTAAGATAGAAAAAGGGATGCTCAGATGGTTCGGACACGTGGAGAGTATGAATGAAAATAGACTGACGAAGCAGATATATGTGGCGAGAGTGAATGGGCAAACTGGTAGGGGTCGACCTCGGCGTACGTATGTTAATCAAATCGACGATCTTTTGGAAAAACACCAGGTCAAGAATACCCTTAACCGGCGAGCGTGTATGAAAACACTCATGAAAGTAGAAGGAGCGAAAGCTGTATGTCAGGATCGTAGCAAGTGGAAAGCCATAGTCTCTGCCTATCCCGATGGGATACAGGCGTGATAATATGTATGCATGTATGTATGTATTTTGTTTACAATCTTCTTGTTTCAGTTTTAGCTTTGATAACTTCAATAGACAATAAATATAAAAATTTGTTTCCGAAATACACTTTAAGAGTCGTATTTACAAAGGTATATTATTAGATCTATCGTTTTTTCTTACAACTCCACTTTTAAGTACTTTAGGATTTTATGCGATAAATTATATTGAAAAATATAGCTTAAATTTCTATACGCATTTTTTGTTCTTCAATAAAAGGCTTTAAACAAGCTGCTCTTTCCGCAGCAAATTACACAATTATTCTTACAAGTTTTCTCGAAAAAATATGTATTACATGTTTATCGCTTCCATTACGAATCTATTGTGTTACAGATATAATTAAAAATATGTTACCTTAATTGTTTTCTTCAGAAAATAGCGTATTACCTAAAAAAAATAATTCAATTTGGTTCCTTTCTTGAGTTTTGAGCTTACATTTGGTTATTTTTTTTATATCTATCTCTCTTCATATTAGTGAATTCTAAACCCACATTTTTGGGTTCATGGTTCTGGGGTTCATTTTAATTCAATTTTAATGTTATTGGGTGCGACTGCAGCCAAAACCTCCCCATAAGATTGCCTGCGTCGTGACCTCGTCCTTCAGTCTGCAGGTGCACCTCTAGCAGATGAGGTCGCTTCGGCCCCGGAGATCTTGGTGTAATCTTGAGACATTTTTTCGTTGTTAATTATAGCTGAACTCCATTTAAGATAATATAAGATTTTCATTTTTTCTACAACCTTTTGCAGAAATTCAATTGGTCTCTCAATATTTTATCAAAAACATCTTAGACTTAGAAGCGTTTTGTGTGATATGTATGCTGTTGAGTATGTGTGTTTGGCATGGATGTTATGACTGTTTTAATTATAATTAGTGCTATGCGGCATTAGAATAGGTAACCCCATATATAATAGTGCTATCGGCTGCTGGGGTGGCAAGAGCTGAAAAACGCCGCCACACCCACACCCCTTCCTTTCGAAATCCTTTGTAAAAACGAACACCCTTACTCTTATGGCAAACCAACACGTGCCTGCTATATGCAAAAGTCAGTATATATACTTAGCTTAGTTACCCTATTTGACAAGGGGTTATCTTTAGTATTGCTTCGAAGGCATATAGGTATATAACTGCGTAGTGATTAAGGCTAGTACAGTTGTAAGCGAAAAAGAGTGCTCTTTCGCTTTTGATGCGGATCTGCTTTTATATATTCACTTTGTATGCGAGGCAAGTTTCTGCTTCCGATGTAAATAAATTATTGTGGTTGAAACGCCCGCAGTTAACAAGTCAATATAACCGTAACATCTAAGTGTACAAATTCTGTTTTAAGCACGTATTTTCAATAGCTAGTTTAAATCTATTAATATACCTCTGAGCTTTCAACGTCGTACAGAATTAACTGGCTGACATGAACTCAATTAACTATATAATGTATTTTTCGAGTATAGCTACGTATTCATTATAATTCTTACATATTGTAAATATGGAACGTTATCGAACTCTGAGGTCACAACAGTTTTCATTACTTTTGTAAATAGACTTTAACTGCGCCAAATCTTTTCCGGCGCATGCGCCTTTTGCGCGGCAGAGTAGTGGAGATCCACAGTTTAATCGAAAGACCCAAGTTATTTACGTATAATACCATAAATTATTGATTGGAGCTTTTCATATTTAGAATCAACACAGATTACGATTACACCATCACTGTGGCTGACAAAAAAAAACACAATCATATCCGCAGATAGAAGAGATTTCTGGTTACTCTCAGAGGTGTAATTTTCAATATATAAACAATACTAAAGAAATATAGCTACAAATAAATGGATGGGTACTATCGGACTATCAACTCTACAAACGCGTGCGCTCATTGGTCAAATCACATAGCGCGCTATTCCGGCTTCCGAGCAATAGACACACCGTGTTCTTTCACAACATTACTCCTACACATTGCAGGATATCTAGACTTTTCTGGATGGACGCCCTTGAAAAATTGCTCCTCTCAATATATGGGGAACCCTCAGTTAATGATACCTCATTATCATTACCTATCTCTGCCGATTATAGCCACAACTGGACTTGTATAAGCCATCGTTATTTCTCCAGGGTTTCGCGACCTGTATGCACGAGATCGCCACATATTTTCATTCCCTGACTGACTATAAATAACATTTTGTTTAATCCATTCCAGAATCACTTAAATAAACATTATTTCTTCGATTTGAGTACTGCCATTTGCTTGTTCCTTGATAATTATTTTTTTTTTATTTTTGAAACATAATTATGTGATTTTTCTCTTGTCTCTATATAAAGAATAGTTTAATGAGTTACCAAGTAGCTTCTAAAATACCCGTAAACAACCCACCTCAATATTGACTGGTAGAAAATACCGTAGACATTAAATCCGCCTTTGTACAACATGTTTGTG
Organism: Thumatha senex; assembly: GCA_948477245.1. Lineage (NCBI taxonomy): Eukaryota > Metazoa > Arthropoda > Insecta > Lepidoptera > Erebidae > Thumatha > Thumatha senex. Next base: position 1,447,821 of record OX419725.1, read on the forward strand.
TATAAAGATTAAATAAATAAATCAATAATATTACTGTATATAAACTGTATTGGATACACGTAATAAATAAATATATTACTAATTACAATATGGATAAGGTTTATAATCTTGTAAGGCTTGTTTGAGAGCTTGCCAAGAGCTTGTGGTAAATTTAAAATAGAAACATTTTAATATAGATACAAACAGTATAAATTAAATAAACATAAGCACATTTTTTTATGTACATTTTAAAAAGTGGAAATTACGCAAGATTTTTTATATTTAATTTATCAGTCCAAATACAAAAATATACAAATTTGACACTACGAAAGCGTGACGTCTTAGGTCAATTTGGAATAGGACTTGTATTTATAAACTGACAATGTGTATAATAAAAGGAATAAATTTACTCGAAAGTCTGTCCATCTACCCTATTCTACACGTTAACTGGGCGGTTTTAAGTAAAACGGCTAAAAATGCACAAAATTTGATTTGACATATGCACTTAATTAAGGTTTAATAAAATCTACTTATTGTGTAAGGCCTTTTGTACTAAATACATTATATAAGATAGAAGATTCCAGAGATATATTTTTCTGGGTTTCACAATAAAAATCTCTTAGTTATAGTCTTCACATAATTATGTAAAAAAAAACTGTTTTGAAAAGAATCCTTCACACTAATCGCTGCCCCTTCTACTAACAGGCCTGTTGTAAAGACTAGTCAACATTAAATTACAACTAAATGTTATCACCATTTTTTGATATATCTCTTTCTGCAACAAGCCATCTTGTTGCGTACGTAGTCGGGTGGTCAGCTTATGACGTCATCGTACTTTTCTTTAAGGTGTCAGACATGCTTCATAAATGATATTCCCCACAGCATCTTTGTCTCAGTCACACGCAGCTTCTACTTGTGTGTTGTCTGGTATTTCGGGTCACGTCAACCCGTAACGAAATGTCAAACAAATACAAAATTGTCAATGTTATTTGAGTTTTGTTTAAAAAACAAATTGATAGATGATTATGAATTGCTTATGAAAAATATTAACAGATAGGTTTAGGTATGTTTTAGTAGTGTCATAGTTTTATTGAATCTCGTTTAAATTCGTCAGCTTGATCTGTTTAATTGTTTTGATGTTGATTTTATGCCAATATAATGTTTGATTTTGTAGTGTTTATTAATCATGAATAAAATATGTTTTTGTAATATGGTATTTTAATGTATTCCTTCTATACAACGTATTCCTACTTTCTTGAAATATGGCATTTTAATGTATTCCTCCAATACAGCGTATTCCTACTTCCTTGTAATATGGCATTTTAATGTATTCCTCCAATACGGCGTATTCCTGCTTGCTTGCAAATTCTACCTTGATTTTCCAGCCTGGAGTTCACATTTTTAAGAGCAACTATGTTTTGACATATTATTTTCGGCATCGTTGTGCCCGGAGATCTTGGTGGGGCCCCTTATACCCAGTACAGTTTAGTTCCAATGCAAACGCCAGGCAGCTGGTGGAGGGCATTGTAGACAAGGAATAATGATAATACATTATTTAATGCACTGGATTTGGAAGTCTAAAAGTACTGAGAGGGTTAAGTGCTAGAGAAAACCACAAAGGACTCCAAACTATCACCCTAAAAAATACCTCTTTATCTTTATAGGTTCATTATCACCCAGAATTTCTCGACATCCCAGATAGCGAAGGACCGTACGCCATTACCCCATACATGTTTCCAAGAAGCTACATAGAGTTGCATCAATCTTATACAACTTCAGCAAACTCATGAGCCATGAATGTGGCACGAAGTCTTTTCGCCTTCTTTTAGTCTAACCAAGATGTCGCCAAATCCTTTCGTTTATGACGGACCTATTGCCTAATAGTCGTATCAATAATGAATGTCTCTCATCTCTCGTCCATTCACCTGACGTACCAGTGACAGGTACTGCCCAACTGTGGAATTTCAGTGATTAAGAAACTTGAACGTAAAAAACTTGTGCCAAACAAAACTGACGTAGTGAGTGTGGTGTGTCGCCGGCCCTATCCTTCATTATAAAAAATTATGGAGGGTAGTTACACACAAAAGTAACTCCATACATTTCTCGGCCCTCACCGCCAGTCCAGCCGCGACCACGGACGCTGCAAAGCGTTCGAAACGTCGGTGAATGTAAGTAGAATTTTGTTTCGCGTGAAGTCCCGACTAGTATATAAAACACTGCACAAATACTACGCCAAAATGAATTCGTAGCCAGGTTGCTTGAAATTTCTATAAACCTACCGATCATCTTTTTGAAATGTACGATTTAGGATATATCTATCTGAACTAGTTTTGTATCATCTAATGCGGTTTGCCCATGCATAAACTTTCTGTTTTAGAAAATCAATGCGTTCTGTTCTCGGATTGCGTAACTTATTCCAATTCCTGCAAAAGCCCAAGTTATAAAACGCATCACCCTCGGGCGAGTATTGCCTGACCTAAAGCAGCTAAGCTTGCCAATGAGTACCCTGGTCTCAGCAATTTGCCGCTCAATCCTGCTCTGCAACAGTGGTACAGCAGGAATTAATCGAGTAGTGGTTTTGTGGCCTGAGAACTAAACACCAGCTAACCGACATGCTGCAACAGCTGCACAGTACAGAATTGAGTGCGTATCACTGAGATTTACACTAAGTATTATCTAAATACCTAGGTAATAGTGAATCCAGGGCACACACACACCAGTGCCATACTGCGTTTATACATTGGCAAACGCCGTAAATGCGGTCTCAAATCCAAATCAACATCAATTATCTCTCAATCTCATCAATTTATATATTACTCGTATTACTCCTTATTTGTTCATTCCACAGTGCTTACGGTTAAAGCCAACGCTATCCATTCTACCAAAGCTGAGTGTGAAAAGTAATGGTCTTGATTCCCCTATGACTTGTTATGCGGGAGAGATAACATGTCTATGGCGTAAGTCTGAGAGTAGTCTCTGAAGTACGGTACTATCCAACTATGTCAATGTTGGATTGCACACACTTGTTCCGACAGTCGTTGTGCCGTAATTTTTACACCTGGTTCAAGCTCCTGAACTATATATAGAGCATTCGATCGCGATACGCAGTGAGGTTGGTTTCGTCCTCTGTAGCCATAAAGTATGTCCGGATGACGTTTTCATTCACTGAATGAGTCCATCGCATGCGGCGCACATCACCACCGGTAGCGGGAGTCCTATTCGAAGCCGATGGCCTCGGGAGCGTATCGGTAGCCGGCCTCTCCCACGTCACCGTGCTGGTGTTGGTGACGATGGCGGAGAGAAATACTCGCCGCTGGAGCATGAGCTCGACGCCTCAACAGTAGTCAGTGTAGCGAATGCTCACCGTGGGCTGCGAGGCGAATCTATGCGGCGAATCCGGAGATTGAATTTGTACATTGCGTTTTGCCCTGGATCATGTTTAATATAATTAAATTTAATTTTATTGTTAAAAACTATGGTGTAAGGCTTTTTTTAAACTATAAGATGTTTACTCGTGCTTTATAGACGTACCTACTACCTGTGAGTTCAGGCAAAACACAGGCGCTGCAACGCGTCCGAAACATCGGCGAAAGTGAACATTATTTAAATTATGTAATTTAGTACATAGTCATTTAGGTAGTGTATTAAGTTTAGTTAAGGACTTTGTTTTACGTGAGGAAAATTGTCTTGAGCAACTATGGAATCCGGAGGGCTTGAGGCTCATTACTCGAATGCCTTTATTCATTGGTTCAGTTGTCCTCAGTTGCCAGACCAATGCCAAGACTGCGGAGGTAACTAGTACCTACTCGCTTATCAAACTCATTTTTATCTGTACTGAGCTTGTTATTTTTAACTATGTAATCAATTAGGCAGAACAATAAAGGACTAATAGTATCCACAGTGCGCTGGTGGCGCTCGTGCAAGATGTGGACTGTGACGGTTTTATTGCTAGCTATATTTTATTTTAAGCAGGTAAGTAAATTTGACATGGTCAATTTCTTCATAATTTTCCTGAATCTTTTATGCCACTTATTGTCAATTAAGACCACATGTACGCCGTTGCCAGCAGCAGTATGGTCCGCAGCTAAAGATTTGTTCTTAACCGATTATTTTAGGTACATTATTTCTATGGTCAGCAGAAAGAAGCCCTAGGAATACCGGTAGAATCTCTTTACTTTCTATATAATCTCGAAGAAGCGAAAGAAGTATGCATGGATTGCGAAGCCTGGCGATCTGTCCTCTCTGACTACCCCGTCAGGGATACAGCGTGAAGATAGTTAGTTACTATTCCACGGAAAATTATCTCGAAGGGGGTCGCGCTTGTCTGTTTTTCTCCGCCACATTGATAGAAGAATGTAATTGTTAAAAAGCCTTTTAACAATTACATAATACAATACTTTCACCTATGCTTTTGTACTCCCACCGTTTATAATTGTCCATTTCAATATGTGCCAGCAGTCTGTAATGTCTTCCTACCTAGTAAAGTAATTGGTGTGTATACCCGTAGGGCGATGCTATCCGAGGGCACTTCAACAACCAGTCTAACCATGAGTTCACGACGCCCGCAGACGAGATCGTACCCATGTTGCCGGACGAAGGCCTGCAAGTCTCAACCATCATCTCTGGACTAATGCCTGATAGCTTCGGGGAGATGTTCAATTTTTTGGACGGAGATAGTTTCGGCATAGGTCAGTTATATAATAGAAATAAGGTGAAGTAAGTGTAGGTAGGTAACCCACCTAAGCAGGAAAAAGTAAATTAAAAAACTGTATCTCTGGAAAGAGTGATGAATGTATTACATTCATCACTCTTCACTCGACTCGGAGTGCCATAATCGTACAATTACATTTCACTTCAAGTTTATTGCGCTTAATCGCAGAGCCATTGCCATTCAATGCCTATTTTTTGATACAAAAATCACACTATTGATTCATACAAATCTTTGAATTCTGGATCTAAGAAGCATAAGGTTTTTTTACTAGTCTTTCTTCATGCCACGAAAGTATACAAGCACTTTGCCCACTAGATTAAAAGTGGCATAATGGATATTTGCAACAACAGAGGTTCTAGATTCGCGCTGCCGACCTTTAAGAGAGCTTCTAAGAAGCCATTTGAAGAACCCTATGATGCAGACGCTCGAGAAAATCAAACTTCCGTATAGGTACTGGTAGGTAGGTAAGTATCGATATGCGAAAGCTTTTGAAGATCACTCAAAATCAGCTTATGGATTTGAATGAATTTTCTCATATACATAGCGATATTATGTAACGATAACCTGTATTAATCAAGGCATACAGAAGTCTATATTACGTAGTATCAACACATTGATTTCTTTGTGCGATGAGGTTGAGGAGGTGAGAGGTCACGGTACCACGAGCAGTATTTCACGTGGGCAAAACAGCGAGCATCCGATGTTAGAGGTATTTAGTGGACCAGATTGCTTCATTTTATTAAATTCATGACTGACTTAATAATAAATGAGTGCGTATTTTTTTAAATCTGTAATCCGAGAAGATTAATAGGTAAACGTTCGTAAGCTTAACAAACAGCTCGGATTTCAGGCAACAAAACAACAACCCTTAATTATGTGGCTTTAAATATAAATTGAACTTGTATACAAAACTCAATGTTCTGTATACGATCACTGCGGTAAGCAACTTTCGCTATGGCTGGTACTCTGATGACAGGTGACCAGTTTGTGGCATTTCAATTTACGAGCGTTTTCATGCTTCGGAAGGCATTTTAAGCCATTTGCTCCGGCTGCTAGTTACATGTCATTCGTTAAGTCAAGTAGTAAAGTAGAAGGAAAGTAAAAGTAGGGCTTATAGGCGAATAGAAAAATTTCAACCGTGTCTCTACAACCTGCACTTGTTCATTTCAACACGGCAATGGGCTCACCATCAGCGAGAGTAGCTACTATTATTAATACGAATTGGACACAGAGAGTTAACCGATAGTACCTATATAGCGACCCATGTGCTAGGGAATGTAGAATTTAGAAAGACCCCGCAGCATTCTTTTTGCGACCTACATGTTTTCATCTCTCAATCTTGTACGGACATTTTAATTCGGTCGAAAGATGTTAGCTTTTGGTAGAATTTACCTGTATTCTACCATAGGTAACCATAGGTATGGTTCTATAAGGTATAATACATTTTTCAGTTTTGTATTATTAGTGTAAAGTCTACACTATATTGCAGGGCCTATGCACGAATTTGTGTACGGCTGGCAGGCGATAGTCAACACTATGAGTATGAAGAATAATGTAGAGGTTCGCAAGCGAGCTGGTCTTCAGCGGTTTGCTCTCGCTGGTATAAACGGCATTACACTCATCTCCCATATAGGGGTCACAGAGATCATGATCAATGGAACCAGGACATACTGTTTTGGAGGTGTGTCGCGACCACCAGGCAGACGAAGTTTAATTTGTAAGGTACGTTATCTTTTTATTTTTTCAATAGACAATAGATAGACTTAAAAATCCGATGAATATTTCCAGCATACCATACTTATATTTAAGTATTTACGATATTAAATATGTAAATGAAATAAGGATAGTATTTATTTACGCATTATTTTGCCTCGGAGATCTTTATAATTTTCTTGTTGCTTAGTATAGTGTCTGAAAAATAAGAAACCTAATTGAACAAATATTTTAAGTAAGATAATGTATTCTTGTTATGATGGAAACGCTCGTGGCCCCGCCAACTCGGAGTTCTGTAATCACCGCGTTAAACAACTTTCACTATGGCTGGTCCTGGGATGGGTGATCAATTTGTGACATTTACATTTGTGAGCGTTTCCGTGCTTCGGAAGGCACGTTAAGCAGTTGGTCCCGGTAGCCAGTAAAATGGCAGCCGTTAAGCCAAATTGAAGGCGCTATGGCGGCTTGAAAAAATTCAACAGCAGGTCGTTAGCCTGCATCTTTTCAGTTCAACACGGCAATGGGATCAGAACCTGTAACGTGGGACAAAACTACATACGGTGAAATGTATCTATATGTGATAATGGGCATATAGTACCTCTGCCTACCCACTTCGGATAAAAGCGTTACAATAAAAATGTACGTAGGTATGTGTGTTATTATATTCTTCTATATTTTATTTTGTGTTACCGTGATTTGGAAGGCACATTTAACCGTAGGTTAAATGTGCCTTATCATCATCATATTACCGGACGGACAGGCGCAGGATGTGGTGAGCCGCTAAAGAAATTCATTGACCGTCATTGACCGTCGTTAAGTCAAAATAAAAGCATAATTGGTGGAACGCAAAATTTCTTTAGCGGCTCACCACATCCTGCGCCTGTCCGTTTCAACACAGCAATGCGCTCCCCATCTGTTACGTGACTTATGTGCGGCAAAGTTAAAATACTAATACTAAATGCAAAGTATTTAAATACCTAACATAAGAATGTGCCTACCTGTTTTTCAGGGCGCAATGTACCAAGAAGGACGGTTCTCATGCAAGGTACCCTACTTAAGATATCCAACAGTACTCGGCTACAGATACTGTATCGACAAGTACGCAGCGGTCAACTCACTCGATGGAACGTACAAAAGTAGGTAACTAAAGATGATCCATTCATTGGAAATATGTATGCAATTTGTGGAATAAACTGCGCGAAAATATACAATTGAGAATTAGTTTAATACCAACAAGGTGGCAAATAACCACCTTAGTAAAAACGATTAAAGGAACCCACTCGAGGAAAAGCAGGTAATCCCATAATCCCATAATCTTCGAATGTTTGCGATTCCTACCCGGTCATTTCTGGGCAGTAAATATTTATACCGAAATTAAAAGGAAAGCTATCACCGATAAATAGGCTTTTAGGTTTACGATTAATAGTAGAACATCAAAGAAAATATATACGTACCTTTCGGAATAAAGTAGGTACAAAAAAAAAGAGTTTTGTAAAGTAAACATTTCGTACATATTTCTAGCAACATAAACTTGCTTAAATTGCGTCTGACACGCCTTTGATCTACTTCTACAATCGATTAAAGCTTTCCATTCGATATCCTATCCACGTCATTTGCCTTATTATTATTTTAAAAGTGGGCATATAATATGCCTCTGCCACCCCTTCGGGGATAAGGCGTGATATTTATTTATTTATTTTTTATTTTAAATTCTTACATATCATTTAAGATCAGCCTAAACTGTTTTTCTTTCAGAAACTTACTGCGCCAGGGGCGAATCCTTACCCAAATTCCATTATGACTATATCTGTGAGCGCAGAGATGTCAAAATTAAACGTATTAATTTAACGGACCCTAATGAAAGATTTAATATACGGAACCCTGTAGTACGTAGAGCCGAGTACTATAGGGCACCTTATGATTTATTAAAAGCGTGCCCTGATTGGTGAGTATATTTACTACTTGACTAACACTAATTTGCACTTTCTATGTTCTTCAAAATAGCTCCACATTCAGAATTTCCATTTGAACCACTGTGAGTGACTACTTGGAGAAAACTGGAGTTTACTTTTATTTTGGGTAGTCTTCTTGGCGCCGTCGTCTGATTTGGTCTATCTGTGTGCAATACCAGAGCTTCTTCAACCAGTCTAAAAATAATATAAACACGCAGTACATGCGTTAAAAGTTATACTGCTTTAGTGTAATAAGATTTCATCACATATAACAACATACAACAACTCTTTGTTAGTAACAGGATTAATAAACTTGTAAGAAAAAACACCATCATAAGAATTAAATCTACTTTTCAATCTTATAAATTGCCATGAAAACACTTATCAGCTAACTTCATGGTGTCGATGTTTCGTGACGCTCAGCGCGCGCATTTTAAAAATTAACTATCATCATTTTTCCCTAACACGACAAAAAAAGTATAACTTCTAAAATTTCTAAGTAATTCCATAATCAGGTATTATGTTACTTTGAATTTATTTAGGTACGGCTGCAATCTTCAGATTTACCAGGATATGCTACATCACGAGACTCCAATAGGTTTAATGGATGCTAACGAAACTGCCTTCGTTGGTCACGGTGGAAAGTACTGGCTTGCGTTGTACTACACACAGGTAATACTCATCAATATTTGTCTTTTAAAAATAAGTAAAGGTTAGCAATAATCTGCGGTATGACTGTTTGATATTGTTGAGGAAATCTATTAAAGTAGAAGTGTTTTTAGCTGTCTACGTATGCAACTTACTTCCAAGCCCACGGAGAATACCCTTGGCAGTCGAACAGGCCCATTATGTCTGTGGATAAAGGTAAGCAAATACCCTTGGCAGTCGAACAGGCCCATTATGTCTGTGGATAAAGGTAAGCAAATACTCTTGGCAGTCGAACGGACCCATTATGTCTGTGGATAAACGTAAGCAAATAATAATATAAGAATACTTTGAATACAATTAAAAAACTACTGACAGTGTAGTCATAGAGGATAGATCGCCAAGCCGAAACAATGCTATACAAATATTAGAGTGAGTTAATTAATAGGTCCAAAGCTTGCTGACATTTTCTTAACAAAAACCTTCAAAACAAGTCAGTATATCTTCATTATGTCATTATTCAACTTTATTCTTTGTATCTACCAAGTGTTTTTCTTTTCTATAGAATGGATATCTAATTTGCTCTCTCGTTTCCCGCTAAGCAATATTAGAGGCACGTGTATTTCCTATAATACCCTCTAATTTATAAACTTCTATGTGTGTGTTCCCTGATAAGGCCAAGTTCGGTAGGCTCCGACACGTGTACAATCCTAGTGTGTGAGTGTAATATTTCCAGTAGATGTTTTGTGATGTATTTGTATTTATTACTTCTCGATTTCGCTTATTATCATTATATCATCCTCTTATGTTTTTTTTACTCGGCTGCGCAATCCTAGGGTCATGTTTTACGCGTATGTATTTATTTAATTAGGTTAATTAAGTAGTTTTCTTTGATCTCCAATATAATAAATAATAAATAAATATCGTTGGAACAACTCACACAACGCCATCTAATTCTAAACTAAGCAGAGCTTGTACTATGGTAACCAGATAACTGATAAACATACTTATATATTTTTAAAAACATACATATTATAGATAAATAACACCCAGACACAGAATAAACCATCGTGCTCATCATCGTGGTATCTATGGTATCATGGTAGTCTTATCCTGGGAAAAACCAGGACCGAACTTTGTGAACCAAAGTTTGGTACACGAAGTAGTTTTTTTTAGCAGTAGCAGTCTACACTCCTACCGCGCCACAGAGGCAGAGTAAGTAGTATATTTAGCTAACGTCTGGATAAATTTCGATGAGTGAGGTATCAAATGAAAGGGTCAAAGATCAATAATCATCTGGTATTCTATCTCATTCTGCCGGGGCCAGGTTTATTAATTTAGCTACTTCCTTGGCTTCTTGGAAGCATCTACTACATCTGCCGTCTGGCTCTGACCACCAAAATCCTGTGCGCCTGTAGCAATTGGTGCACTATCCTGCTGCTGTGGTTGGATTGGCCCCTAACATTGAATTCTGGATCTTATGAGATCAATATCAAGTCATTTATGGTCAATAGATATTGTAAATACCTACTAATTTATACCTTATACCTATATAATTTATACTACTACATATTTTTAGGTGGAATTTGGGAACAATTGCTGAAGGCTAATATAGGTCCTGATATGAATCTTCATTACAATTTGAATGGTATTTATAACAGATACCCAGGATCTGTATTCCCTGATTTAATGAGGAATGAAGGCCAGGTAAGAACATGACATCACATTAAACGTAACTTACTCATCTTTAAATATATAATTCTACTGTACGTGTGTATGTCACTGAACTCCTCCTAAGCGGCTGGACCGATTGGTATGTTTTTTTTTGTATGCGTCTGGTGGCACCCTGGATGGTTTAGATTCACAAATTAAAGAAAAATGTCTACTAGTGTATAATAGTACATAAATGTATATGTCCTCAAATACTTCTTATAAATATTTTTATTTCTTTTTTTATATACCACTGATGTGGCAGACAAGCATACGGCTTACCTGATGGTCAGCGGTCATCGTAACCTATGGACGCTTGCAACACCAGAGGTGCAGCACTCGCGCTGCCGACCCTTTAAAAACCTTCTAAGACCCCTTTTGAAGAACCCTATACTCTAGACGTTCGGGAAAACCCAGGCAGTGAGATCATTCCACAATCTAAGCGTACGGTAAGACTACGGTGCCAGACCCGGTCAAAGGCCTTACATATATCGAGACTCAATTTCTTTTTTAAATCTTTGGCGACACATAAGATTGATTATAAAAAGGCTATTGACTATAGGATCAATAGTTTTTTTTTTCACGCTAAGAAGTAAGGTATAGGGCCTATGCCCTATACCTTACTCCTGGAACTATCTGTTCCTACAGAGTTTCTAACCTTTCTGTTTTCTTCTTTTATATTGTGTTTGTATGTACATAAACATAATAAATAATAAATGAATAACTAAATCGCCGAATGCTACATAATTGTGAGTTTATTGTTATGTCGACGTATAAAATTTAGAAAAAACAAAAGCCAGAGATGCGGTGCAGCCGCATGACGTGTACCTATACTTTTTGGAATACCGGGGTCTTGACTCACTGTGCTCGCGACTATCTTCGCTGAGGTGTCGAGTTCAAAGCCCGGGTCATATAAACTTAACTATCTTCACGCTGTATCCCTGACGGGGTAGTCAGAGAGGACAGATCGCCAGGCTTCGCGATCCATGCATACTTCTTTTGCTTCTTCGAGATTCATCAATCGTTTCATACAAGCACGTCTGGGTATCCGAGTACTTTTGACCTTTCCGTTATTGAGCAATCTGCTCACGTGGTCTTCATATGTAAGTCTCGGCCTACCCTGACCTCTTCTACCGTCTGCTTTCGCACAATATATATTCTTCGTCAATCATTCCTCACTCATTCGTTGGACGTGTCCAAACCAACGGAGCACGCCCTTTTCCAGCTTAACGCTGACACTTATATTACTTATTTCGCTGTTCATATATTAGTATGATTTGCAAATGTAAATCGTATTGATTTAAAAGTGATCAAACCGATTCAACGAGGCACTTCTAACAAGTACTAACATTTAGTTTGGTGTCAATCTGTTTTATAGGTGCAACCATCGAACTTCCGTTCAGAATCTCGCGATACTGGCTCCGAAGACATTCTTATTGGTAACCAACATTTATCAGGTGAAGGCGCAGGTACGTCCTTTAAAGTAATACAAGACAAGATGCAATAATAGAGTGTAAGGTTGTATTATTTAACCACATTTCAAAATTACTTCGGTTGCCTGATGGTAGTAAGCGATATCATATAATAGGCTTACTTAATTTAATAAAAAACATGAGTAGGTTTGTATGTAGGCTTAACGAATAACACTGAAAAACGGAAAAAAAAAAAAACAAACTTTGACCTTTATGGAAAACAGAACTACCTTTCAGTTGTGTGTGTGTGTGTGTGTGTGTGTGTGTGTGTGTGTGTGTGTGTGTGTGTGTGTGTGTGTGTGTGTGCGACAAAGCTAAATCTAACGAATACCAGAACATTAGGTTTCTATGAGGTTTCTATATTAAATGAACAGTGACAGATCTAGAATAAGTAAATTGTTATGACGATGACGTCTTCATAATTCATTTTGCTATGCTACTAGTTTCTAAATACTAGAAAAATATTAGGCTCACACTACCAGTTGGCAAAATAAAATGAAGCAGCAAACGAGTTGAGCTATAACATTTGGAAACACTTTGATATACCACTACGCTTTTTGATCGCACAGTGCGTACCTGCACTAATTTAACTTGTATTTACAGGTTCAGAGACTGGCGGTGGCTCCTATAACATGATTCACGGCGAGCAGGTCGCTCCCTCCTTCGAACACGGCAAAAATATTTGAAGCCATTAGGAATAAAACATTTAGGATAAATTAATGATTAGATTTATTTTTCTTGAACAAAGACCTAACCCATAAAAATAACTTAGAAGCCCATAAATAAACTTACAGAAATGGATCTTAACCCCAAACGGACCCAAACAAAACATTGCTGAAATTTTAGTAAGAGAGAGATTTTGGACTGACGCGATTAAACATGATAGTACTTCTCACTTCACAGTCGCCCTTTCATGCGCCTTAGTCAGCGCTTTCTCGACTCTCAGTATCTAGACCACTCCTGCACCCCAGACCTGCATCTCCAAGGCACCCGGTTGTCGTGCTAAATCTCTGTACAATTTCTCTAATTAATTAAATATTTTATTCAAGGACTTCCAAAACTTCGGCCCGTATAATAATGGGCATCATCAGAGCTTTTGTCGCATTTATAGAGTCAAAACATTTCTCTTACCCAAAATACGTACTACTACGTATAGTCACGTCTTTCGCGTAACAGAGGCTTTCTTGCCACAGCTTTCTTTCTTACTATACTACATGGTGCCTTATGTTGCCAAGACGAAAAGATGTGGATTCATTTGTCAGTTTCAAATGGGTCTCGATAGTCCACTTCATAAAGAATCTGGCGCGTTTAGCAAGAAGAAGCAAGAGCAACTAGAAGCTAGTTTTAATTCAACAACTGGTGGCTGAAAAGAAAATCCACTATCAGCTTTTCAAAATTGTTTCTGACTGTCATATAACTGGCAACCGAGACTAATAAATTAACGTGCCTCCTGAAGTACGGCAGTTGGGCGGTTCACCATCCTTACAAAAGCAGGTCCAAGAAGCAGGATAACACACGAACCCTTAGGTGAGGGTGCGGTGGTAGCGAACGTCAGCCAGGACAGGAAAGTTACCCTGCGCCAGGGCCCTAGACAAAAAGGTGTGAGCCATGTGGTTTTAGTTGGTTCGAGTCCGGCATTTTATTTATTAATATTTTGCTCGCCAAAGTGACACCACCCGCCTCATCTAGCGAAGAGACATCTAGCGAATTGAAAGCCACTGTCACAATCCACAAGACATGATGTGCCTCTTCACGCTTCGTTTTAAGAACCCTGGATTGTAAGAGGAGGGAAACACGTGCGCTGGCAGAGCATTCCAAATATTGTTCGACAGAAAAACGATCTTTTTAACCGATCAGTTCTGGCGAAAACTCTCTCCACTGTATGAGAGTGGCATCTCTGCCCGGCACGCGTGGATCGGTATCGAAAAGGAGAGGGTAGGATTAGGTTAAAGAGCTCTTAAAAATCCGAGGTGTATGTACCATGGATGGTATATACTGAAGAGTTCGTAAAACGCAGCCAACCAAGCTATTCTTCTACGCTGCGTTAGCGGTTCAAGGCTCTCTCTCTCTCTCTTACGTATTTATTTATTTTTAATCAAAAGTAGGTATGCGAAGTTTGGTATTGCTATCTTTGAAAATGAAAAATTTCCTATTGAAACTTAAAACCCATATTTTACCCATTTAGAAGGAAAATCCCTTTATTTGTAGCCAACAATACGTGAACGTAATATTATGTTTCCAACTTGAACAATGACGAACTATCATACAAAAGTTTGTCCCCTACTTTACCCGCTTCAGGTTGTAATTTTAAACAACTCTTTATTAGTGGGAACCTACTATATAAGGGTAGCTTACTGTAAAAAAAATAAGTTCGTTGGTCCAAGGGCTTCGTCTGGACGTTGATTATAAGAATGAGTCACCCACTAATTTTATCAATAAAAGACAACCTCCATTTAACCCTGGAATTTTGAAAAATTCTTTCTTATTGGGTGTCAAAATTATAAGGGTAGTGTACCTACCCTAAAAATTTTAAGTTCCTGGCTAGGCATTCATAGATGAGTGAGTCACACGTGATTTTATTATAGTAATATTAATATATAGGTAATAATAAGAAGGCTAAGAAAAAATAAAATGAATAAAGACATTGCTGGGTAAATGTAGATAAACTGCCATTTCTAACTTTTAGCATTGCTTAAAAGTACATACTTTGAACATCTGTGAAAATTCTTTTTTCACAACACCGTTTTTGAACTTTTCCACTATGGACAAGAAAATTTATGTTGCATCCAGATTTTTTACTGTATCTTGGTCCATGCGTCCATACCTACTTTAGGTAGGGACCAAGATACATCGAAAAGCCATTTTGCCCAGATATAAACCTATTACATAGGAAAGGGACATTCATTATTCCACGTATTTCAATTAAATTAAGTTCAGCTTGCATCAGCTCACATCTCTAGCTGTCTGTGCTACTATACACCAATCGCCGTGAATGGGCCCTTTAATACATCCATGGCAACAGTTAATTTGCTCGAAGCGAAGGGGACAAAGGCCGAAGTATCCATGCCATAAACATAAAAAAATGCTAAATGTGAGTGACACTTCTAGTGTTGCAAGCTTTTATAATTCCCAGAGATGCTACTTATTTAGCAATTGTTTTAAGTGTATAATTTCAATAACAATATAATAATAATTACAGAAGAAAGAAAAATAAATTTATTCTTTATTAAGAAATGCATAATACATAGGCACACAAAATAGTTTCAACATAAAATAATAATCATATTTTTTAAAACAAAACAAATTATTATACAAAATATTTTCTACACCTATAGGGACTTTTTATTTATCTATCACGTCTTATCCCCGAAGGAATGGCAGAGGCATACATATTGTATGCCCACTTTTCACCATGTGTATTCATGTCCCACGTAATAGGCCATTGCCGTGTTGAAATAGACAGACACTGGTTGTGACTATCTGCTGTTGTATTTTTTCAAGCCACCCATAAGGCCTTCAACTTTACTTAACGACTGCCATGTTACTGGCAACCGGGACCAACGTCTTAACGTGCCTTTCGAAGCACGGTAACGCTCGCAAATGTAAATGCCACAAAGTGGTCACCCATCCGAGGACCAGCCATAGTGAAAGTAACTCGCGTAACTTAGTGATCGTTTACAGAACACTGAGACCGCGGGGCCACGAGCGCTTCACTATTGGCAAATAATAATAATAAATAATAGAAGTACATACAGATAGCCTACGGCCGACCTTATCTGTATTTATAGCAGCTACTAGACAACTCGCTAGGCCTCCCGATGACACAAATTTCCCCATCAGGACCCTCCGCTGCCCTACCAACTACAAAATAATTCTAACCAGTACCTTCTGAACTTGTAACGCCTGTCACATATTTTTAATGTTTAACTTTGGGCATACAATAAGTATGCCTCTGCCACCCCTTCGGAGATAAGGCGTGATAGATAAAAATAACAACCTTTCGCTGTGATATAACCTCATTTGGTACTAAAGTTGGTGGTTTCGACCAAAGCCCTTATACTTATAACTAGACAGTGCACAACGGTGAAAAAATCGGTACGCGCGAGATGACCCACAGTGGTAGTGTGTGCCTTTCTAAATTAGTGACCATGATCAAACAGAACACAGAACAAATTGCTTGAACGATTGATCGAACCTACTTTCTTGTAAACAAAAAAAATAATTATTAAACCAAAACGTGCGTACCTCTTTTTGGAATCTACATTACGTACCCACAGAACAAAAGTACTTTTGACACGTGGGTTACGTGTCGGAATTACTTTTGTACCTGCTTTTAGAGTAGGTATTATCTAACTTACCATTGGTAGAATACCGTGTACCTGTCAAGTGGGTGCGCCATGTGTGTCTCCACAGCGGCAATGATTTTGACAGTCTTGGACGCCATGAACTTTCACGCAGCAGAAGAGCAGGAAGTATCGCTACAGCTCCAATTTAAAACAATCGGTACCTACGTAATTTTCTACTTACCTACCATTAAGAGGTTGTAAAAATATTTGATCGACAAATTTCATGGTGACCCTAAACTTTAAGAAAGATTGTTGATCCTGCATTTAGTATTACCAAGCCCAAACATTTAGGTACTACTGTTACTAAGTATTAATGAGTTATTTTCTTATACTGTGCAATTATTATATTTTTATAGGAACTGTGGAAAAATTTAGATAAATTCCAGATTAGTAAATTATTGATTTAACTAAACAAAAGTAATTTTCAATTTTTTACCATTGCCACAAAATCTAATAGTTAGTTGAGCTGGCAACGCGTCAGACAAAAAGCTCTCAAGACCGTTTTTAGCCTTTTATGGAAACAGCTACCTTCTCTGTCGTAATGTCGTAGTATCATCTGTTAAACACTCAAGGGAAATCTGAATACGTAAAATTATTATTTCAAAAGTGGCGGCCCATTTCGTAATTATTTTTTGATCCTTTTACTTTTTTTAGTGGTGTAATGGCATTTTGGATGAAAATGATAAATATGTAGATGCAACACCAAACTGTATTATCTTGATTTTACTTGGGAGCAATTTCAAAATTTCAAAGGTGTACTCATGTTAAAGGAGAAAATAGGCAATTAATAAGTTTATGTCTATACCTGTGGGATTCTTAAGGTAGGTATAATTTCGTATTACATATCCATGGCAATTTCTGTCAAAATACGGGATTTCCATTACCGTAAATGGCAACACTGTTCTATTCGATTTATCATCTGTGTCACTGTCTGACATCTTTCTTTGTGCAATTTCTGTACAGTCTCTCGTGAAAAATCCCGTTATTTCGCTTTCGTAATTCATCTAACAAAGGTAATTTCTGTTCGCGAGTGTCTACTGTTATTTGTTGGGCAATAATTAAAATTTAACGGGTGTTCCGTGACATAGTGTTAATAATTTATTTTCATTTTAAAATTATCGATTTTACTCGAATTGTCGAAAAGAATTGTTTTCATGCTGTTTATTTATTAGTGTCGTTGAGTGACTGGCGATCGAGCAACATTTTTCGGGTCACAGTCCAACCTAAGGTGAGTGGAACGTAGCGGGCTCACTGAGGTTGTCAGCCTCCCTCATCTGTGTCCTTTGTGACGCAAATCCTGCTTTTAGCGGTAGGTATTGAGGTGCTCCCGAAGGCATTATCAATCATCTGTCGTTATATATGACTCGCGTGTGTTGATTTGTGCTCCGTGCTGGAAGCAATATATCAGTGATAAGCATATCACATATGAATTATTAGCTGATAGTGTGGAATCACATTTTCTGTTTGTGTTGCCCTTAATACTTAGTCTTGCATCAGTGTGAATTTCTTGTAAAACCTAATTACATTCGTTACTGAGCTGTTCCATGTCATTAAGTTTAATGCCCTATGTTATATGTCAAGTAATCCAATCACTTATCTGAACAGGGCCAGGCATTGTTAAGGATCATGCATAATATTTTTTTATTAGTATGAAATTTATTTCTGAAAGAGGCTGTTCAAGCCAATTTATATGTAAACAATTTACTGTAGATTGAAATAATACTGTTGATACAAGGATGCAATGAACAACACATTTAGTTCAGGTCATTGTACAGCATGCATTGTATTTCTAATCAAACAATCCTGATTGATCAATGCATGCCCTTATTAATCAATACATCATGTTTGTGTTGAAATATTTGTACTATCTGAGATAGGGAATGCCATTATACAGTGTGAGTGAGTGAGTCACGAAACTGTTTTGTTATTTATCTGATAAAGTTATATATAGTATAGTCATTTATAGTATACTCAATTTTTGTAATAATTTCTGTAATTTGGAATTGCATGTTCCTGGTTGTTTCAAACAACAATAGGGTTAGCACTGCAAGTGTAACCTCTGATATTGGCAACATCCATAGTTACCACTCTCAATGCTAGGTACTAGAGTATGCTTGTTTGCACCATAGTCATACAACACATTATTCTTTTTTATATATTTTGAATGATTTACTTGTAGAGCATTCAATTATTGTTAATCCTAAATGACAAACATGCAATCGTACGGCTATTTACTTTCACTAAATTGTTGTCCGATTCAACTATGCAATTCACAGTTCAATATCAATGTAATATAATATGTTCTTACAGTTTTTTTTATTATGGTCCTATGCCGTCTGGTGTCGCCACTGGCTATTCCGCCACTGTCTAATATGCAATGCAGCCTTTTGGGTGTATTAATTCGTTGTGTATCTTGAATGATATTTTTGTGCCAGATATTTTGAAACATTATAATTACGTCCCAGCCTGAAATATAAATTATAATATTGTGAACCACTGCAGATACTGTGAATTGCACTTCTAGTGTCCCAGACAATGTACAATGACAGCCATAGTGTTTAAGTGATCAAAACTATTACATTTTGCACTTATACATTACCAAAAATGTGTTGTGTGAGATTCACTTGTGGTCTGAGTAACAAATTTCATTGAAATGATGTAATTTGTCAACAACTTAAAATACATAAGTTAGACATTAGCTGTCATTTTAAAAATATTATACAAAAAATTGGTTGTATTTCTTAACATTTATATGAATACACTTAGATGACATGGTATAACCTTCTACAATCCTCGCCACCTACAATTTCAAAAGATGAGAATTATTTCTTAGCAATCCATTTGTTATGTGGCAGATATATAAGAGACATCACTTCCAACTTATAGTGACCGGGACTTGCAACACTGGATATCACACTGATGAATTTCAACTTCACAGGAGTGAAGGCAAAATGCCAGTGTACTATACTATATACTATAGTATGCCAGCAATTGCGGTTCTGGCAAATGATGGCTTGATCCTATGTCCTACAATAAAATGGATTTTGCATTTAACAACTGTTGTTAATTGTTATGCTGGGGTCCAGTACACAAAATTTCTAACCAAACATGTCATCCATTCGTTCCAGCATATATAATAAATAAATATTGTTGGGACAACTCAAACAACGCCATCTGATTCCAAACCAAGCAGAGCAGTTTCCATAGGTAACCAGATAACTGATAAACATACTTATATATTTCTAAATACAAACACATTATAAATAAATAACACCCAGACATAATAAACCATCATGCTCATCACACAAAGTTTTATCCTGGGTGGGAATTGAACCCACGACCTATTGCATAGCAGTCGGATACACTTACACCGTGCCACAGAGGCGTCCTACAATAAAATGGATTTTGCATTTAACAACTGTTGTTAATTGTTATGCTGGGGTCCAGTACACAAAATTTCTAACCAAACATGTCATCCATTCGTTCCAGCATATATAATAAATAAATATTGTTGGGACAACTCAAACAACGCCATCTGATTCCAAACCAAGCAGAGCAGTTACCATAGGTAACCAGATAACTGATAAACATACTTATATATTTCTAAATACAAACACATTATAAATAAATAACACCCAGACATAATAAACCATCATGCTCATCACACAAAGTTTTATCCTGGGTGGAAATTGAACCCACGACCTATTGCATAGCAGTCGGATACACTGACACCGTGCCATAGAGGCAGTCAAATGTAAGGATATTTGCCCTAACAAAGCTGTAAAGCCACTCCCCTAACATGTTAGTGTGTTAGCATAGCGGACCCAGCGTAATGAAAATGTTATCAAGTCAGTCTGTTATAAATTTCTATACCTACAGACAGTTGAAATTTGTTCCAAGCCTCAGAATTAGTTCATGTAGATTGTATATTCCAGACTGTTCTTCCAGATCTCCCATTATTATTACTTTATTTTTTGTTTTACTATTTTCTATTGGTATACTACAAATTATACCCTCACTTTCTCTGATTATAACTTTCAGTCCTGGCTGCACCCAAAATTTCCAGTCCCCATGCTGCATATTAAAGCTTGGGGTTTTACTGGCCTGGATTTTGATTATGACAGATTGCCTGACATTTGTCTGAGATAAAAGCCACATTTACTAGTCAACTTTTGTGCACTACAAATGTGCACCACCTTGCAATTGAAGTTACCTCGGGTTCAGATATGGTCCAAGGATGGTGAAAATAACACCAACATTTGCGATTGTTTCTGTGCTTCAGAAGGCATGTTAAGCCGTTAGTCCCGTTGCTAGTAAAATGGCAGTCTCCAGTTAGCCTGCGACTGTATATTTAAATATGGCAATGGGTTCACCACCTGTTACGTGTGACAAAAATGCATACACTGAAATGTGGGCGTATAGTATGCCTCTGCCTACCCCTTCGGCGATAAAGGCGTGACAATTTTTTGGCGCCATACACTTAGATACACAAATTGGCACAACACTAATTGACAGCAGGTATATATCCTATAACAGCCTATTACTGTAATCATACTTATTTATTATTTAAAAGCATACAGTAACTGCCTTGGGAAAAAACATGTGCTGGTAAATAAAATACATGTCTATTTATTTTATTTTATTTATGTACACCCTAGTAATGTAATAGTTGTAGTAGGTAGAAACATAAGTACATTAGCACTGCTTTGTTTTTTACCTATGAGTACTTACAAAGAAATCCGTAGAAGATAAACCCTGCCACACCAGTTCTGTACACAGTAAACTATTAAAAATTGTATTGACATGTAGTAATTGTTTTAGAGTGAGCCGTGTCTTGGGGGAAAAGCAACCCGGGCACTACGGTGGCCCCAGATACACCGGCTCCAGCGCCCCAGCCTC
Source organism: Thumatha senex (assembly GCA_948477245.1). NCBI lineage: Eukaryota > Metazoa > Arthropoda > Insecta > Lepidoptera > Erebidae > Thumatha > Thumatha senex. The sequence continues at coordinate 1,469,248 of OX419725.1, forward strand.
CGGGTAAGTGGTTAATTACTTAGTGAAACTTGATATATAGAGAGAAAAAAAAAGATTTTGTTTTTATTATCTGTCTATAACTTTTTACTGTCTGGTCTAATTTTAATTGCTTCCAGCCAGATCAAGGTTTCATAGAATATTCTCTTCTTTCATGCTATAAATCGTATTACGCGGTTGAAATTTCAATCATGCCAATCGATAGAGCGCGAAGTTCAGATTCCAATGATAAATATAGCTCATTTTAATATTGACCCTTACGTTAATTGATACTTCGGGTATAGATACATACATATTGTCACGCCTTTATCCCCGAAGGGGTTGGCAGAGACATATTAATCGCCCACATTTCACCGCATGCATTTTTGTCCCACGTAACGTATAAGTATATAAAAATTAAATAATGCATAAGTCTTACTTATTATCTATATACTTATTTTGAGAGAATTAGAATAGGCAAAGCATAGACTTGGCTTGGTAATTCATTGCATGCGGTGTTTCAATATGTTACAATATTACTTCATTTCTTAATTGCTATTGTGTATTAATTGATATCAATTCTCTATGCGCGTATATTTGTACTGAATAAAACATAGTTAACATTATAAACTTCAAAATGTTGTTAGATTGTCCATGTGTTCTTTCACGGCGTAAGAAAGCTATTTGAAAAAATGAGGATAGTATTTCTGGAGAGTGGTATAGACTATTTTGTCTTGGATAAACGTATTGTTCCCGTAGGACAATAGATTGTGGGTTAACCAAACATTACGCGGGAGGACCACTGGGGTTCTCTAATTCTAAGATTTCTCTTTTAAAAAGGTTTCAGAAGCTATAAATATACACACTCACAACGGACGCGGTAAACCGCATGTTGTTTTATACGTGAGTATCTTATATATCATGTGGCACCTCAATCATAATTATAATAGTTATATTATCATGGGGCCGTTAATTAGAGGAGAGCCACTGTTAAGGGCCTGTTTTCAGTGTCACATTGGCTTCAAAACGCTTCCTCTACCCCCGCCAAAACAGATCAATGATGTTTTTTCCGTTGGCGTCGGCTGTACCGCGAATACACGTACAGTATAAATTATTGGCAGTAGAACAATCAAAATGAAACATCTCTGTAATTGTGTTGGATTTTTATGTTTATGTTTTTGATAGATATAACGATTACTACTATATACGAATACTTATTACATGTACAGGTGGCGAATAAAACTCTCGTACTCCTCAGTCATCTTTTAATATAAAACAATATTGAAATAACAAGTATGAATAATAGTTTTATTAAAAATCGGTAATCCACAATTTAATAAATAAAGTAATTTACAACTTTTTATCTCAGGTAGGTTAGGATTTTACCACTATCTGACCTGCTAGTAAGTTTCTTACTGAAAGTTATTCATGTACATGAGTAGGTACAATGACTTCTTAAAGATTTGACGTTATAAATATTGGGATTATTAATTATAACCACGACGGCCTTACGTCGTCGCCTTAAGACGTAAAGAGGTGGAATAATTCGTCAGTTTCGAGCAGGTCACTGTGGTGTAGTTGGTAAACGCGTCTGGTGCGTTGAACCAGAAGACGCTGGTTCGAGTCCAGCTCGGGATTGAAAAACTGTTCCACTTTAAAATTTAAATTTAGAAAAGGTTGACATACTAATTGCTTTTCAAAATTGTTTCTAATTACTTGCACCTGTTTTTAAAACCTCTCCAACTACACATTTTTTGATGACTAAATTATCGCATAAGGAAAACTAATCATATGAACGACAAAACTCAATTTAAATTGAAATAAGTTCAATTACACGAGTTGGTTGCGGTGTAGACGTTCACGTCATTGAATGACTCCTGGGTATTTCTACTATGGTCATATAGTTTTTGACAGGGTCATTGTCGCCTTAGCAGAAGCCTAGGCTGAGAGCGCGGCATTTTCTTTAATCCGTCTCTTAGAGAAGAGGGAAATAGACTCCAAACAAGGGGCAGCTCTTATCAGGAAAATTTCGAAGGCTTTTTTTCGAGAATAGCTTGACACACACAGGAGCAGAAAGCATATAGTCCCACTTAAAAAAATTCTACAATCAGGACGCTGTAGAAACTTTTCATACAGACTGAGCAATGTAGACTCTGCCTAGACTCCAGTTTCTATACTTACAGACTGTATGGATCATGTGTGCACCTACGTAGATGTAAACTACGGTTATTGATAAATTTTTTAAAGCAATTAATTGCTAAATTTCTCATAAATTTTTAACAAAGTGGAAAAAGACAATCCGATTCGAGACAGGGATTGAACCTGTGACCTTTGCCTAACCAGGGCAATGTTCTAGCCACCTGACTTAAACTACGGTTAGTTCACTAGTAGATGACATGCCACAATGCACTCAGAGATGATCAGGAGGATCGTGATTGAGGAAATGCAGTCATTCTTAGCAGATACTTGTGTTGCCTCAAAACAACGTATGGCTTATGTTATATCATAATCTAAAGTTCATTTGGCTCTCTTAATAAGAATTTAAATCAAATTACTACCTAATTAGATTTCAATAGTCCTATCAAATATAAAATGATAGCACCATCATTACAGTTTCACATCACATACGAAATGGGGAATACCTGCTACGTACCTCTGAGTCATTTTTAACTCATTCAAGGCAAAGTCCTAAATATGTGAGTAACAAAATATTGCTATAGCAAATAAATGTTTACTCGTACACTTACAATAGTCCATTGTACGGTACTATAGCAGATGAGAGCAACGATGTATGTTGACCTGATTCTCCATGTATCTATAAGCGAACATCGTATGAGCACATCATACGCACCATCACATAATGTCATATCTTGTGATGACGCAAGATCGCTCCATTAGTGTGGTATGAAATCAAAGTTAATTTGTCTTGATAGTGCCATGAACAATTACTATATTACATTTATTATTGAACGTTAAAATCAAGGACGAAGGTTGAAAATGTCGTACACAGTATTGAGCTAACGGTTAAGCTCAGTTAAGTAGCAACGCCAGCCAGAATACATTGTCTGATAGGCTTTCACCTCGAAAATGGTATTTATAATTTGACCTGATTTATACACTACGAAATATTAAAATATTGAATTGGAAAATTATGCAAATTGAACCATTACTCCTAACTTATAATACTAATGAGATTATAATTATGCTAGTTACTAAGGCAGTAACTAAAGTACCAATGTACTAAGTAACAAAGCACTTGTTAACAGAGTCACCCACCCCTTGAGCAGTTGACTGTGTTTATGAATTTTATATAGTATAAAGTCTGTAAAAATCTGCGCCTATCTCATTCGAGTAATAAAAAATATAAATACGCTAAAAATACGCTATTAACCAAAAAAAAGCTTTAGTTCACGAATATACCTACTCATGATGTCATTGTTTTGAATATAACAGCGAATATTTGAACAAGTGTAGTAACTCGATATTGCTAACTAAAATGTGGAAACCTTGAAAAGTGCGCTATGAATTATGATTTATTGGCTATCTGTCTTCCGTTGTGGCGTGTTTACTTGAACATTGATATTATGTCCGTCGCCGGGCCCTAAATGCGCCGAATGGAATTGATACTGAAAGGTTGAGCGAACACGTATTCACGTTGCTTGTACACTCAAGTATTGTCTCTTACCATCATTTTATCTTCCATAGTGGGAGATCATAGGTAGGGAGCCGGATTATAGGTCAATTGGGCCATGACGGCCCCACGACCATGATTACTCAACGTTAATAAACTCTGAAGATAATGCATTGCTCGCTGTTAATTTTATGATCAGCTGGAAATGTTAACTAAAATTCTGACCTGTCGATCAAAGTTCTCAGTATTTTTAGATGTCTGTCGTCGAGAAAATATACAAAGTGCCCTGTGACCACAAGCCCAATAATCTAAGAACTGGCATACTACGCCATACCTACATTGAAGTCATATTTGTCTGCACAATGCGCACCTACATCTTAAAGACAGACATTCTCGGTGTGTATTCCCTTAATTGGTGTACATTGGCTCGATCTCTGTATATCTAATGTATTTTTGTTGCCTAACAGTCATCTAAATGCCATCAATAGATCACTGTCCTTGGTAGTCTATAAATATTTGCACCGCGTTCATGAAGCAAAGTATTTTTCAATGAAGATTTACGTTAAAATAACGACACATTATTGTATTGCGAAATATTACGTGGACGCCGGTTTCTTAAAAAATAAATGGTCTACTGATTTTTTGAAACTCTTCTCTCTGTCAACTCTCTTTTTTAGAAAGCTTTACGTCCGTTTAAATTACTTCGGTATACCTAATTATACCGAGATCAAATAGAGCTTTTTAGCTTGGAGTTTCACATGCGTGGTTGAAAATTTCTATCTCAAATTTTATTATTGTTGAAATATAAATATAATTCTGAAATGTAACTTTAAAAATAATGATTTTTTTTTTTGAAATCAGTTCTAACTGTTCTGATTAAAATTAAAAAGATTTCTGTATTTGTCTGCTTTTCCAACCATTTAAATATATGTAGGTACCTCTTTTAGAATACCAGTACATTTGAGGAATAACAATGCTTTATGCTAAGCTGCTCCACAAATGACAGTGTTACGAGCTAAGATAAAAAAGCACAGACGATATTTCAACCTCTTCTTTTTTGACTAAAAATGTTCTTGACAGATACGAGTATATAGTAGATAGTTTATGTTTAATCGAAAATGAAAGGTCAAACGATAGATGCTCCTAGCAGCCAAATGAAGCTCTAAATCTAAATAGAGTTTGGAAGTATGTAACTGGGATTACCCCCAGATGAAGAGAGAAGTTTAATCAGGCAGGTAACACGAATTCTGTATAGTTCGATTAGTTTCTTATAAAGATCTAGTAAGAAATGATACTTTCAACGGCGTAACTTAGTGTACCCTAGTCATTAGCATAGACTTCATTGGCTTGAGTCTTGTGTCAAGGTTGCCGCACGGTGATGTCCGACATCAGTAGGCGTGTCCTATGACGTCATAAGCTTCTTATAGTGTATGCCTCAATCGCATGCTGTTTACAAATTTATCCGATTATAATAAACATATTTATAAGTTAAAATAAAAAATAAGTTGTTACAATAACATCAACTCATATTCAATTTTGACGGGCGTTCAGTGGGAATATCTGTTACTCTCAATTTTGACATACAACCTTTCAAATAAGACACCTACTTAGAAACCTCGTTTAGCTTGATGAAGAGAACTTGATGAGGTTTTATTCTTAAATGCGGGCAAAGCAGAATACATAGGTACTTGTGTGTCAGTGTTGGTGTGTTCATTTATTTTAAATTTTATACATTACATCACTGATACTGAATTTATTGCAAAATAAATCCATTATCAATAATGACTCCTTAAGTGTGTCACTATCTGTAGAAATGAAGCACCTTGTTACTAAGTTATATACTAAAAATTAAAATTTTAAAAGCAAGCATAATGTTGTAATATTCAGTGATGAAATTGGAAAAAAAATAGTTATTAACTAAGATAGAACATTGCAAAATCAACTGTTGTATGCCTGGCCTCACCAGTACATATTTAAAACAGCTATTGAGCATGTATAAGTATAATTATAATAAACCTGGTTCAGGCCCGTAATGTTGAATTTGCAAAATGTTGAATCCCAAAATGTAGAATTCCAAAAAATGTTGAATGTGCAAATTCAACATAACGGGTTGCAAGGATAAAACTTTAATGATATTTTGGGGAATTGGGGGAATTTTAACAAGTCCACTTTGATAAACTATATAAATAAACTGAATTCTTTAAGTGTATAGAGAATTATAATGTTCACACTCCCCTATAGTAACAGTTTGTTTTTATCCTAATATCCTACTAATATTATAAACGCGAAAGTTTGTTAGAATGGATGTTTGTTACTTTTTCACGCAAAATCTACTAAATGAATTTTGATAAAACTTTAATATAATATACCTTACACACCAGAATAACACGCAGGCTACTTTTTATCCCGGGAACAGGTTCCAGTGGGAACGGGGAAACTACACCACGCGTGCGGAGCCGCGGGCGTCAATTAGGTAGATATAACTTAAATATGACATTGCATACATTATGTATGATAAATGAAAAGTTTCATTTATATTGATACAAACAACTATGTTAGTAAATCATTTTATTTGTCAAAAGAAAATTATTGTTTTCTTAATTACAGTTTACCAGGACAGCTTTTTGCACTTATAATGAGCCAATAGGTTAACAAAACACCGTCCTACACACTTCAGGGTGCTCATGCTGGCTGTCGAAAGGGCAAAAGTAGATCACACTTTAGCATTTATCGTCAAAAACTCTGGAAGGTTATTTATTGATCGAAGTTCGTTGCAACATGTTTTACTGAAGCGATGGCGAAATATCTCAATCCTTTATATAAGCAACGAGTTGAATTTCTCACTAATCATAAATATCGATCACTTTATTCGCTTAGACGCCATTATTACTGGGTTTCACCTGCACGTTTAGGGAGAGCCCCACTTCTACCCGTAGGTTAATTTCTTGCCCAAAAAACTTCAACGAAAGAAATGTGACAACTTAAAAATGTGGATAAAGGATTACTTGTAAATAATTATCAATGTAGTTAACTTATTACAAGTTCTTACGTTTGGTAGGTATGCCTTAAGATTTGCATTAAAATCCTAAGGTACTTAGTTTTTATTTGCGAAATTTTAGTCGAATACTGATTGAATCTGGTAAATTATAACCTAGAAAAACACAGGTTATGTTTATTGCGAGAATACCAATACTCAACGCCGTTTTTTTTAAACTGCACATTTTACAGTAAATTCAGTGTCCAGATTTTAAATACTGCAGAATAGCTTGACATTATCCGACGCATGCAAATCCATGGGCGTCAGCTAGTTATCATGCTTTATCAATTTAGTATCGTATATTTCGGAGTATATACATTCAATTATAAGTTCAAAGGAAAGATAACACTGAGACGGTGTTAAAGTAACAAACTGAAGTGCTGGAGGTTAAAGACGCAGAAATATCCACGTATTCATAACTAGATAACCCTCACAGCTTCGCCCGTGGAATATTTCGACCTCCCGTCGTAACTATTTAATCCCGTAGCTTATAAATAAATTCTACAATGATACATAAAAATTTGCCCGATTTGTCGTCATTTATGACTACTGTTCTGCTCCCCAGTGTAGTAGCGTAATGAAATATAGCCTATAGCCTTCCTCGATAAATGGGCTAATAATAAAAATAATGAGCTAAAGAATTTTTCAAATCCGACCAGTAGTTTCTGAGATTAACGCGTTCAACCAAACAATCAAACAAACTCTTTAGCTTTATAATATTAGTATAGATTATTTGCTATTTTTCCCTAGTATTGAAGAATAGAGCGATAAGATGGCACGCTCTTGTGGCAGAAGATGGGGCGCAATATAGGACGATTTTTCGTCCTAGGGCGCATTGAGTAAAACATGACGTAAAGTTACACGTGGCGTAAGCGTATTCCAATGGCACACTTGTACTATTATGTACTATGATTTGATGATCAAAATGTATTATAACATATAAGCGATAATAGTCATAATATAGATAGAATAAAATAAAGAGATAGAATGGAGCGAATACTATCTTAAGAGATAGTTTACGCTCCATTCTACAAAGATCTTAAAAGTCTTAGCCAGTCCTAAAAGTTTTCTTCTTTCTACCATTTCTTTTTCAGTAAGTAACTAATTAAGGTAGGAGACTTAAAAATGCGTATAAACCTAAGACGTAGAATATATTTTTAGTTTATCTTCCTACAATGACTGGAATCGAAATAAATGAATAAGCGTATTACGTCATGCACGGACAAAGATATGCGTATGTTGATGTAAAAAAACACAATTATTATGTATTTAAATTATCAAAATATAAGCGAATGCGTCCTTGACGAATCTTCGGGTAAAGTAGTACGGGGTTTTATTTAAGTTTTTATCTTGAATTTACCCAGAATAGCGTTTTTATTATTCTAAATTAAGACTGAAACAATATAGTTACATAAATCTAATGAAAAAATGGCCTGCGTGACCAGTACACTTCGTGAACATTCATTATTCACACTAGTACTTTGAAATTATTTTTAAAGATACATACATACATACATATTATCACGCCGTTATCCCCGAAGGGGTAGGCAGAGGCATATTAAACGCCCACATTTCACCGTCTGCATTTTTGTCCGTTTGCATTTTATTGTCAACCGGGACCTACAGCTTAACGTGCCTTCCGAAGCACGGAACTGGGATGGGTCAGAAAGGCCGAATTAATTTAATAAAAATAAAATAAGTCTATTTTAGATGTTAAATTTGGAAGAAATTTTGAACCTGTTAAAGAATAAAATAGTATACGAGGGCGACACTGAAAATTTCGGGTATCAAGGAAGTGACACAACATTACTATTTAAAAATGCATTTATTGCTTTTCGAAGTATTCTCCGCGAAATTTGACACATTTTTCCATACGATGGAACCAATCAGCAACCATTCCATTCGGAAGTTGGGGTATCCAAAATGGCCGTTTTGTAGGCGTCCACAGCTTCTTCAGGTGATGAAAATCTCTGACTACGCAATTTATTCTTTATTTTAGGAAAAGAATAGAAATCATTAGGGCTTAGGTCGGGGCTGTACGGCGGATGGTCTAATAATTCTATGTTTTCTTGCTCTAAAAACTCTTTTGTTCTGTGCGCGGTGTGAGAACTCGCATTGTCGTGATGGAGGATGATGCGGCGGTTGCAGTTCTCTTTACGGAGTTCAGAAACGACCTGTGGCAAACAAATGCTAGCATACCATTCTGCATTAACCGTTCTTTGTCCCTCAAGAGGAATAGTCGCAACATGGCCGGTTTTGGAGACAAACGTGGCCACCATTTTTTTTGCTACACTCCGTGAACCATCAATTTTTGTTGGCTTTAACTCATTTTCGAGCACCCAAACTCGTGACTGGTTTTTTGTTTCGGGTTCGTACGCGTATATCCAGGATTCGTCACCTGATACGATGTTGTATACAGCATTTGAGGATCCTGCGTGGAATCTTTCGAGAGTTCTGACGCACTAAGTAACGCGAGCTGCTTTTTGCTCTTCACAGACCGAATGCGGTATCCATCGGGAAAACAATTTTTTACACCTAATTGTTCATGCAAGATTATTTGTATTTGACTCATGCCAATGTCTAAAGTTGCCTGAATTTCGCGGTATGTCACATGTCGATCTTCCTCAATCAGTTTACGCACAGCATTAACGTTTTCTTGGGTGACTGCAGTTTTTGGACGACCTTGACGGAGATCATCACTGAGCTTGACATGTCCACGTTAAAATTCAGCAAACCAGCGATAAATTGTGGTTTTGGATGGGGCTTCATCACCAAATGCAGAAATCATCCGGTCAACACACTGTTTTTGTGTTAAACCACTTCGAAAGACATAATAAATCATTGCTCTTGAATTTTCTCGAGTCAATTCCATTTTCTCAACGACAAGTTTGACAAAACCTTGTGACAAGACCGAGAATCTTTTTTTAAATAAATAAATGGTATTCGATTTTTAAAACCAAGGAGTTTTCATTAAAAAAGATTTTAATATGACAGAAACAGTGTTGTTGTGTGTTGAAATGTTCCATTCCCGATACTTTTAGTGCAGCCCTCGTAATTATAGGAATTCTTAAAACAAGCAATTTGTGAAGCATTTTAAACACAATAGCTGATCGACAAACTTTATCCTTATTTTTCTTCTCAATGTCAAAATCGACGATGACCATAATTTTCATACAAAAACAAAAAAAAACATACAACGAATTACCGAGTTTCATCGAAATCGGTTGCGAAATATGACCTTAAGAGGAGAACAAGCACACACATACACTCGAGAAACATTGGACATCTGGAAGTGGAGACATGCACATTACGTTTGTTTTGTCTATATAAATGGGAATGTATGTGTGTTTGTTTGCTTCTCCGTCTCTTACGTTTTAAAGAACGAATAGACAGGATATTTAATATGGATATAGTTTATGAAGCAATATGATCTACTTTATATCGTGAAAAGTTTTTATCTTATCTACACCGTAAAACATTTATTGTTGTGATATACAAATATCTTAAATTTCACATGGGCCAAGCGAGGGCTAGCACTTTCCCCAGTAGGTAAATCCCAAATGGTTTAGCCACCAACAGTAATGCCAATCACTTTCCGAAGATGATTGGAAGAGGGCTACGTACAGCAGTGGACTGTGATGATAGACTGTTTTAACTGTTATTATCATACAACGCCAAAATTGTGGTAAAAAGTAGGTTGGAGTGTGACGGATGACGGTAACAATTGAACCGAGGCAATAATCAGGCCTCGACAGGCAGATGCTTGGTCTCAATGGCCATGGTTATTCATCGATTTGCACCGCGCTCGGTTATTGCACTAATTGCCAACCCGTTACCGTTTGTTTACTGTTAATTGTTTCTTGCATTGTTATCGGCATTTATATCTACATCGTCATCACACATTGTGTCGTCCACGTTACGAAATTAAATCATGTGTATTTATTTCAATGTGAAAGGTCATTTTTAAAGAGGATAATGTTTGGGCTGTTGTACTATATCAATGTCGTGGTTGGACTAAAAAGGAATGATATTACTGATAATTAACTAGATTAATAAAAAAAATACGTTACCATAATCAAATCAGACAATGTCAGTATTATGACTATAAATTGTCATGCCTTTATCCCTGAAGGGGTAGGCAGAAGCATTCTATACGCCCACATTTTACCGTATACATATTTGTCCCGCGTAGCAGGTGGTGAGCCCATTGCTGTGTTGAAATATAAGACTTTCAGCTTGGCTTAACGACTGCTATTTTACTGGCAACCGGCACCAACGACTTAACGTGCCTTCTGAAGCACGGAAACTTGCAATTGTAAAATTCCACCAAGTGGTCATCCAAGGACGAGCCAAAGCGAAATGCCGCAGTGATCGTTTACAAAACTCTGAGTTGGCGCTGCCACAAGCGCTTCATTCATTGATATTTTCAAGATTTCTCATTTTCCTACTAGATTTGACTTAACATTTTTTTCTTCCTTTTGAGTTTATTTTTCGGTCCAAACTATCTTTTTCAAGAAAATAATGATCGGTTGCCATATTGTCATAAAGTTACTTTCTCGTGTATAACATTACTAAAGATTCTTTCTTACTCTTGTGTTATAATTGTGTATAAAGTAATAACAAAAATGTTAGTTCCATTGTAGTCGAGAATAGCGTCGTACTCGAAACCTTTATGAATAGATTCTTTGTAATAAAATTACACACATTTATAAATACCTTTCTCCGTATATCTCACGGCCTTTCTGTACTGTCTCTCAATGGTTACCAAGTTCTTTTTAAATTCTTTTGCTACATATAATAGTCCAGCAGAACCTTATATTGTTCCAGTTACCGCTTATAGAATTGTGGAGATGTTCCGATATTTCTGTAAAGAACCTAAACTTGTTTTAATGTTTTCTATTATAAAAATATCGATTGTGACGCTCAAAGCTTAACTGTGAAGTCACGAAGACTAACACTTTTTATAAACAAGTATTGAAATACGTATCGGTTTTTTGATGGCCTTAGAATAGAAAAGTGACTTTATTGTATCAGTACCTGTGTTGTTTGTAACAATCTACAAGGACAGCTTAAGAGTTGGTTTGCTTGGTTGAATTTTTAAAATCGAACCAGTAGTAGTTGAGATTAGCGCAATCTCTGAACTACTGGATCAAAATTGAAAAATTCTTCTTATGTTGGATGGCCCATTTTTCGAGCAAAACTATAGGTTATATATCATCACACTACAACAGGAGAGCGGAGTAGTAATCATAAATGTCAACAAATCGGACAAATTGGCATACATTATTGTGAAAGTAATAAACGACTGGGTTAAAGGAGTGCGACAGGAGCTCAAAGTATGTCACGGGCGACGCCAAAGTGGTCGGCTAGTATTCAATAGTATTAAGTCACACGTGAGAGCCGAGTGTACCACGCCACTTCAAGGTACTCAATAAAACTTCGTTTCCTACTGAGGGCTCTAAATTGTTGTGTAACACCGGCTGCCAATTGATTCGATTGATTTTTCGTTTCGTATTATTTTTATGGTCATAATAAGGAAGAGCTGTTGAGTAGAAGGCCTATTTCAATCGACTTGAATAATATCAGCATATTTAATAGGAAATTTTAAGGTGTATGCTCTGATTCATACAGGGTTAAATCTCACAACACTACGGGTTAGGTCACGATGCTCTGATTCATACAGGGTAAAACCCGACAACACCACGGGTTAGGTCACGATGCCCTGATTCATACAGGGTTATACCCGAAATCACCACGGGTTAGATCACGACAAACTTTACTGAAACCAATCTTACTGTCAACTCTTCCACGACATTGAAGCCGCCTCACACGCCCTCTTTCCAAATGGTGACGTTAATGATCAATATTATAGCATTTTACGCAAAATAGGCTCAATTAGGGACTTCGAGTTGCGGAAACCAGCCTGTAAACACATTTTAATTTGTTATCAGTTGCATGTTGTCCCTTAAAAGGAGTTCACTAATATGGTAAACCACGGTAAACTGTATGGGGAAATCGAAATAGTAATAGACGTCGATTAAAAAATAATATTGGCACTGAAGTTATAGGTTAAACATAGACTGATTTCAATGTTTGTTGTTCGTAGGGGTGCTGGAAATGACAGGGACCGACAACATACGGTTTAGCGGGCACACGCTCGACAAAGCCACGAAAGCGAAGGTCACCTTAGAAAACTTCTACACCAACCTCATCACACAACATCTAGAGAGGAAACAGAGGTAAGGCCAATATGTTTATTTTATTCTTCTAACTATAATACGCACTTTAGTAATTCTTTTACGTAGATGTGCTTACGTAGATGTACGTTTGACAATAAAAGGGCTGATCTGTGAATGTGAAGGATGCTGGAAGTGAATCAGTTATAAATAATAAGGACATTGTGATAGCGTGGTTTCAATGAAGGAGTTTATGAAAATGTTCTAAATTCTTCGTACCAATCATCACACTGTCAATAGTAACGAAAATACTTAAATCAAATTTGTCACTATAAATAACTGATATGTGTAGCCCGCTATAATTTGGTAAGTGGAAATACTTACATTAGGAACTTAATATTATTAGTTTGGGTATATACTTACATTTTTATGACTGAAACACAAAAGATACTCCTGTTTTACCATAATCAATGTTCTGGAGTGCCTCCACCAGGAGGCTATATATAAACCGACAATCGATCGTTAATACCCGGGAGTATTTGAGGTCACCTCACCCCATCCCTTCAGAGACATAGGAATATTTCCGATTCGATAGTCTTAACGAATATTATAAATTCGATTATTTACTTGGTCACACTATCTGAGAGTTCGAGTTCCTCGTATATTTTTCCGAAGAGGGTGTGCTTATCTATTACTTCTATCCTTCTATCCTTATACCTTATTACTCCCTAGCCCTATTTAATCGCAGTTCACACTAGGTGAATGCAGAGATTTTCACGCAGTATGAACAGTGCGAGAGGAGCAAGGAGCATGCATGACGCAATCAGACACTTTTCATTGTACGTGAAGGTTTCGGTCGCGCGAGTTTCGGCATGACATAAACTATCAGCAGTCAGACGAGTACACGACCTCCGTTCACGTCTATTTGGGTCTGCCCATTTTTCATCATAGCCAGACACTTGTTTTGACCGTATCCGTCAGAGCTCCTGTAGCTAGTGTTATAGACCTACACCTGCAAAATCACCGGTGTCTTGTCATAAGTGACATCTCCTGGCTCCTGGCTCAAAATGTGACATGACGTTGCAGTCGATGTTACTGGATCTGTTAAATACGCCCGACCCTGTTATCGCCCAGGATCTTAGAGGTTACCAAGTACTCTGTATTATATATATATAGCTTTAAATTATCGTTCTCAAACCACTCCCTTCTCATCAAATTCACACTTCGCACCAATCTTCCAGTACCAGTTCACCGCCGCGCGCGATGTAATCGGTATTCAATATAACGTGAGCAACTATAGAGATTTCCCGTACGTTGTATAAAATGTTTCACATCGTACTACGTTGTACAGAGACTGGCTGAAAGCAGAACCATCGTGTAGCCCAATGACAGTAAAGGGTTTAGTGATGCTAACCACCGTCGAAACCACAGAACCGGAGTCATGTCACAGATTATGTCTCGGAAACTCTTTAGAAATGTCAAATGTGGTTTACTATCAACGGACAGAAAGACACGTTGCGTAAATGTTAGACGCGTGAGAGTTACTATATCGTTGATTACCATCTGTCAAATGTGATTCACGCTGTGTTAATAAAAATAATTGAATTGACTCAAATGACGTTCACGATGAAGCGTCCAAGAGTTTATAAATTTTATGCTGAGATAAACTTATTGACAATCGAGAACGCTGACGATTAGCCGGACAGGTTAGGCTACCTCCGCACTGTGTCCGTTTCTTGAATCGAACTTTCTCATTGTCCTTTTGAGCAGCCGACTACTGTTAAACATGATGTTTTTTAAACAGGTAGACAAGTTATGGAACCTTACATTAAATAAATAAATAAATAAATAAATATCCATCACGCCTTATCCCCGAAGGGGTGGCAGAGGCATATTATATGCCCACTTTTCACCGTGTGGATTCCTGTCCCACGTAATAGGTGGTGAGCCAATTGCCGTGTTTAAAAAGACAGACGCAGGTTGTGGCTACCTGCTGTTGAAATTTTCAAGCCGCCCATAAGGCCTTCAACCAGGCTTAACGACTGCCATTTTACTGGCAACCGGGACCAACGGCTTAACGTGCCTTCCGAAGCACTTAAACGCTCGCAAATGTAAATGCCACAAAGTGGTCACCCATCCGAGGACCAGCCATAGTGAAAGTTGCTTAACTCAGTGATCGTTTACAGAACACAGAGACCGCGAGGCCGCGAGCGCTTCTTACCACGAGCGAACCTTACATTAAATTATCTTATTTCGATAAATAGTCTTCTCTCTACAATGTTGCACCAAAACACGCGTTACCTATATTACAAATTTATTACTAAACTTATTTCCTGTCAAAAACTCAGAAGATTGGCGATTACAATTTTCATTACATTCACATAATTCAACATATTAAACACTTACAAATTCATTTGAAATTTCATAGTAAGATAAGCTTGAGATACATGCTACTCGTCTCGAAAAAAAGTAAGTATATTAAAGTAAATTTAAGACAACCATCAAGGCCGAATTGTGTAGTAAGGCATATTATAAAATGTCAATATGTCATACTATAGAAATGATAAAATGCATGGGATTAAGTCATCAGGCTCAGTCAGGCGAATAATGTTTAGGATTCCTACAGTGTTTCTTTTGACAGTGTTTCTCAGAATTACAGTCAAGAACTGCATGTTAGGGCGAATAAAAAGAGGATACCAAGCAAATTATACGATTTAACGGAATAAATGAATTTTTTTATTATAAATTCGGACCATATCGCAAAGCTAATCATTCATACCGACTAATTATTACTAATCTTTAATAATGTTCGCATGTTGATGAAACGAACTTTAGAAGGCTTTATGATTCTTAAGAGGACTAATGTATCCGTTTTGTTGGTTATTTCTAGGCTAGACAAACTAGAAGAGTCCCTCAAAGATGACAGTCTATCAGAGAGCCAGAAGCAGGAAAAAAGACAACAGCATGCTCAGAAAGAAACAGAGTTCCTTAGACTCAAACGATCCAGGCTAGGCGTCGAGGACTTCGAACCGTTAAAAGTATGTATTTACTTACCATTCGTTTATTGCAGGATTCGGTGGCGTAAGAGGTATACGTGATAGTAGTTCGGAGTTTGGATGTTTCGTATTTAGTATTTATAAATAAATAAATAAATAATCTTCTAGAACATCTTTTAGGAATTTAAATAAAAAATTAAATCTCTGTTGAGGGCGATACTGAACTTAAAATCATGTAACCCAAACTAAGCTTAGATTTATCTCGTGAGTGTAAAAAAGTGTCCCACAATACTAATAATAATTACTTAATATTTGTTTATGTAATAACTTCAAGGTTGGTTTAGAACGTGATTCTTTTGATTCATAGACTTCAGATGAATGACGAACGGAAAATAATCCCTTGCTCCGCCATAAGGCATTGATAGTCTAATTTCGCGGCCATGTAAAACATTGATAAAGAAAACAACCATCACAGAGTGCTATTTATTTCTTTTTCTAATTTCTCTGACCTTTCAATTGTCCAGTTTTGATCAGATCGAAAATTACTAGAACTAATTTCTGTAAACATTTTTCTTCTCTGTGCAGGTAATAGGAAGAGGGGCGTTTGGAGAAGTTCGTTTGGTTCAGAAAAAAGATACAGGACACATATACGCAATGAAAATTCTCAGAAAAGCAGACATGTTGGAAAAAGAACAGGTATGTTGGACCACTAAAGGTATACGAGAAATTATACCAAGTTCAAATTCAAAATTCAATCAGTAAAATTTTGGTCAAGTGAGGCACTGGAGTAAAGTTAATCATCTGGGTATAGACAAGGGTTGTTAGCGTTGTTGACAAAGATAAACTTTTATAAGTCTTTGTCTCGGATTTTTTTTTAATTTTTTTTTGTGAAAATGTAAGACAATGAACCAGAATTTTAAAACATAACACCGCCGTTCCAGTTAACTAGTACTGTACAAAGTAAGTTTTAAGTATGCTATTACGATAAATTTCTTCAAGTTATCTGTGTATCTGTCTGGCGCCTTGGTGATATAAAAAAATATACAAAACGAATGAATTCCTTTTCCTCATAAATGTTTTTGGCAAAGTACAGTTGAACCTTTTCGTTATTGTTATCGATTGTGGCACAAACCCCACGACCCTGAACAAGCACGTTCTAAAT
Source organism: Thumatha senex (assembly GCA_948477245.1). NCBI lineage: Eukaryota > Metazoa > Arthropoda > Insecta > Lepidoptera > Erebidae > Thumatha > Thumatha senex. The sequence goes on from OX419725.1 coordinate 1,486,226, forward strand.
ATTGAATGAACAACTATAGTTTTTCACGAAAAACGAAACGGAAATTTAATATTGTAATCGATAACTTTTAAACCGATTTTCATGTAGTAATGAGGACATTCAAAAAGCTTACGAAGCTTAGAAGTTACTATATTGTTTAAGCAGTTGGGTTTTAAACTTAATTTATACCCAACTGCCTCAGAAAGAGTGTATATTTTCTGTTTCATTGTGGACTCGTGTAACGTGTACGAACAACTTGACCCCCATTTTAAGTATTGGAGATCTTCAGAACGAAATCAATATTAGTCGAGTTCTTCACTTATTGAATTTGAATGCCGTTTGATTTGTTACGACTTGCCTCAGGTGGCCCACGTCCGAGCCGAACGTGACATCCTCGTCGAAGCTGACCACCAGTGGGTAGTTAAGATGTACTACAGTTTCCAAGACCCCATGAACCTTTACCTGATAATGGAGTTTCTGCCCGGAGGCGACATGATGACGCTACTTATGAAGAAAGACACCTTGAGCGAGGAGTGCGCACAGTTCTACGTGGCCGAGACGGCTTTGGCTATTGATAGTATACACAAACTAGGGTTTATACATAGGTATGTTGGTTTTTTTCACATACTAGTAGGAAAAATTGACGAAACTGTAAAAAGTGTGGGTGAGCAAGAGGTTAAGCGGCCATCCAGGAGTATGGTCTGCCTCTCTCTACACAATTTTTTTCTACGAACGCTAAACACGTATTACTAAGATGTCAACGATACGTCATGTGAGTCAGTACGTAGAAGTTTTGGATCCAACGGAACTTAACGATACGAGTACAATGTGATATCTGAGTAGCCTAGCTATGGACCTATTGACTGATGATTTCGATTTCATATTACAAATTCTTTTCATTAATGCCAAACCATAGTAATTGACATTAAAAAAAAAACTAAACTAAACTATCTTCACGCTATATCCCTGACGGGGTAGTCGGAGACGACAGATCGCCAGGCTTCGCGATCCATGCATACTTCTTTCGCTTCTTCAAGATTCATGAATCGCTTCATACGCGTACGTGTGGGTACTTTTGAGTTTACATAGTCTGCGCACTTCCAGTCCCTTCCGGTGACTCTCTGTATGGATTGGAAGTATAAATGGTTCTGTATTCTATTGCAGGGACATAAAACCGGACAACTTGCTATTGGACGCGCGCGGTCATATCAAGCTTAGTGACTTTGGTCTTTGTACGGGTCTCAAGAAGAGTCACCGCACCGACTTCTACAGGGACCTGTCGCGAGCAACGCCCAGTGACTTTAGTTAGTACATTACTTTCATACCTTGACAACATTTTTAAAAGTTTTGGACGCTTCTAAGAACACAATAAAATTATTATTGAAATGAAACAAATATTTAAATTTGTCAATGCTTTAGACGTCATAATTCGAACTATACAGTGTCTAAATTATAGATACAAAATTGTATGTGCACATTATTTGAGCCGCATATAAACTACAAGCACAAAGTGAGAAACTTATATACATAACACCTTTTCGGTATTTATCCAGGCTATGACAGTGTGATCTTACATCTCCTCTATGGACGCCTGTGTCAGAGATTCTCTCTTACAGGTGACTTTGGATTGGGTTCCGTAGATGTTGATTGATTTGCCTATTTAGAACGGTATCAATAGTATTCCCCATTCACGTTTAATATACCCTCAAATGTATGAGAAAGTTGTAGTGTGTTGAAGACATACAATCACGTTCCTATAAAAGTACATACGTACATTCAAATAACTATTGACAGAAGTGAGATAGAATATAAAAGTACCCTCAATCTCATCGCTTCGACATTGTTCCGTAGCGATATAAACTAATGATGTACAATTCCATTTCTGTAGACTATTCCTTCACCTTCAATCTGTCGTGTGCAGTATCGACGTCTTCGTCCGCCATGGATTCGAAACGTCGCGCCGAGTCTTGGAAACGGAACAGACGGGCGCTCGCTTACTCGACGGTCGGCACGCCCGACTACATAGCGCCGGAAGTGTTCTTGCAGACGGGCTATGGCCCGCAAGCTGATTGGTGGAGTCTCGGTGTCATCATGTTAGTATAAGTACAACAGGGCGCCTTACTATTTGTTCGTCATCGTGTTTCTCTTTTTACATTTAGTTAGTTGTAATGCTACTAAGTGTTACTTCATTGTATGCTGTGATTACAATATATTTACATTAAACTTCATACTTCAACGTGCTCAAGGACATTTTCTGCTGGTCAATCTCAGGTGATGCAGAGAAATGCTAAGTAGGTGCGTTATCGTCTAGGTGAGAAACTGAGAAAAGTAACACTCCAAATCAAACAAACGTAGTTAGTACATACATACTTACATGTAACTTATTCTGCCAATCTGTTCAACATAAATTCGCATATATTTTTTTTACACATATAATAGTGACTACCCTGATGTATTATATGCCTTGATGGCTAGTGGGCAATAGTCTCTATATTAGAAGTTATACCAGAAATTTTAGAAAATAGTAAACACTTATAGCACTATTAATTCAGTGTTCTGAAAACGATCACTGTAAACATCTTTTGCACTGCTCACTGCGATAAGCATATTTCCATTTACGAGTGTTTTCGTGCTTCAGACGGCAAGTTTTTTTTTATACCACTAAGGAAAGTGATCTGCACTCGCGCTGCCAACCCTTTATAAACCTTCTAAGACCCCTTTTGAAGAATCTCATACTGTAGACGTTCCGCAAAACTCAGGCAGGGAGTTCAAACCACAACCTAAGCGTACGCCTATTAAAGCCTCTATTGAACCTAACAGTCGTTAAGCCAAGTTAAAGGCCTCATGGGTGGCTTGAAAAACTTCAACAGCTGCAACGTGCGTCTGGCCATTTCAACACGGCAATAGGCTCACCTGTTACGTGGGCCAAAAAATGCGCACTCTGAAATATGGAGTCGCCTATTTTAGACAATGAGGCTGGCTTGTGCCCTACAGATGTCGGTAAGACCCTAATTCGAATGTAACATCATCATCACTTTTGTGAGTCACATCATGTGCTTCATTTCAACAGGAAAGCTACACCAGAGGTAACAGTATAGTTCCTCACTGCTCCTGTAGATATGATTTCAGTGTTTTGATTTGTATTTACTATTTTATCTAATTAAATATTATTTCAGTAATGTTTGTCAACACTTATTTAAATGTTAAATCCTCTTTATGTACAATAGATTTGATGTTTAGATTCATGTTATTTATATATGCTAATTAATATATTTTGCTGCCATTCGTAAATAAATTATCTTGTTTTTTCTTATTACATGTAAGCAAAATATTACTTTAAGCTGTGCGTGTTTTTGTGTTTTGTACTATGTAATATGAGTTATTTGCAAACTTTTGTTGCACTGTTTTGATGTTTGTATGGATATGTGTGTATTCAGAAATATCTAAGTATGTTTATCAGTTGTCTAGATCCTATTGCATAATTCTCTATTATGTTTTATATAATATAATTATGGTAAGCAATTAAAGTTCATCATATGTTTGGTCACTGTTGATCAGACTTTATGCAAAGCGATTCAGAAAATTTTTAGCGCCAGGCACCGCTCTGTATTCGTATCCATGTAATGCGAATTTTGCTTGCGTATTTACATTTTACATATTTAAGCCTTTTTTTCTATACCACTGAGGTGGCAGACAAGCATACGGCCCACCTGATGGAAAGTGGTTAACGTAGCCTATGGACGTTTGCAACACCAGAGGTGACTCGCGCTGCCGACCCTTTATAAACCTTCTAAGACCCCTTTTGAAGAATCTCATACTGTAGACGTTCAAGAAAACCCAGTCAGGGAGTTCATACCACAACTTAAGCGTACGCGAAATAAAGCCTCAAGCCTAATCTTCTATTATCTCATCTTTAAAACCCGGAGACCGCTTTGATTGTTAGTAGCGACTGCTGCCAGACCTCCCTACTTCTTTGATTGTTAGTAGCGACTGCTGCCAGACCTCCCTACTTCTTTGATTGTTAGTAGCGACTGCTGCCAGACCTCCCTACTTCTTTGATTGTTAGTAGCGACTGCTGCCAGACCTCCCTACTTCTTTACGGGCGCATTTGCTCTATCTTCGTCAGTCTGATAGTTATCAAACGAGTAAAATATTCCACTTTCGTAGCTTGTTACGAAAGAGTTCAGTTACGAATGTGGATGAAAGAGGTGTATCACTGGAAAAAGAGGTTGGCTTAAGTTCCAGTGATCTTAGCCGGGGTCCCATAAAGTCAAGTCTACATCTATGTACTTTCAAAATATGACACTGTTGGGTGCAACGGCATATTACCGAATGTTATGGTCAATTGGCCCGCAACTTTCTTTAGATTGACGAAGAATATTATATTGCGCAAAAGTACGAGGGTAGAAGGAGTCAGGGTAGATTGAGACTTCGACATGAAGACCAAGTGAGCAGGTTGCTCAAAAATGGAAAGGTCTAAAGTACTCGGATACCCAGACGTGCATGTATGAAGCGATTAATGAATCTGCAACACGCGAAAGCAGTAGCAAGGAGTGTGAAGCCTGGCGATCTGGCCTCTCTGAGCAAGTCAGGGATACAGCGTAACTTTAAACCAAAACCCTGTTCTTGAAGGTTCTGAAAATCAGAGCCAATTCATTTTAGCGGTTTGAGCTGAGCGATGATCGATTAGTCCTTCACAGCGTATATATTAACTTGTGGACATTTGCTGATGCTACAGGCGCGCGCTGCAATTTCATAAAGTTTCTTTGCAATGTTATTAGTGCTATATTTGGAAAATAAAGTAATCTTTAAATTAAGCAATATGCTTTGTTAAATACATTTATATAATATAAACGTTCCAATTGGACACAATATATGAAGGTTTGACTGCTTCAGTGGCGCCGTGGTAGTGTATGGACTGCCGCGACTGAGGTTCAGGGTTCGATTCCCGGGTCGAAAACAATTATTTGTGTGATCCAGAAATGTTTGTTTCGGAGTTTGGGCGATTCCTATGTGTAATATGTATGTATTTAAAAAATATATAAGTATGTTTATCAGTCGTCTAGATCCCATAACACAAGCTTATATTAGGCGCTGGGCTAGACGACGCTGTGTAAAAAAACTGTCCCACAATATTTATTATTATTATTTCAAAGGTTTTTTAGCGACGTATTTATACCTTAATCGTATTTTTTTTCATCCATAGGTACGAGATGTTGATCGGTTATCCGCCGTTCTGCTCAGAATCGCCCCAGGAGACGTACAGGAAAGTGATGTCGTGGCGTGAATCCCTCACTTTTCCGCCGGAGATACCCATCAGCGAAGAAGCAAGGGAGACCATACTCCGTTTCTGTTCTGAACCTGATCGAAGGTAAGTAGAACTGGGTGAAGGAGGCTGGATTTTCTCAACTAGCCAATCGTCGAGGATCATCATCAATTTCGAACTAGAACAAACACATTTGTCTATGCCGTGTATTTTATTGATTAGTGGAATAATTTGTTACTTACGACTTCGCTCGTATGTTCAAGGAGAATTTATCAGTCTAGTCTTCACGCTGTATCCTTGACGGTGTAGTCAGAGAGGACAGATCGCGATCCATGCATACATATTTGGCTTCCTGCAGATTCACCAATCGCTTCATACACGCACGTCTGGGTATCCGAGTACTTTTGACTTTTCCGTTTTTGAGCAATCTGCTCACGTGGTCTTCATATGTAAGTCTCGGCCCACCCTGATTCCTTCTACACTCTACTTTCGCACAATATATATTTTTTGTCAATCGTTCCTCACTTATTCGTTGGACGTGTCCAAGCCAACGTAGCACGCCCTTTTCCAGCTTAACGCTGACACTGTCATTCAAATCTGCAATATTGCAAATCACTTTGTTACGTATTCGATCGGCAAGGGTTACGCCGCACAATTTTCAAAGTGATCGCATCTCCGCATCATTCAACTTACTTTTATGCATCTTCTGACATTTCCAGGTTTCGCTAATGAAAAGCAACGTTGACACTAGCACTGTGTAATGAATCGCAAGTCGTGCTTCTTTTATAATTATCAGTCAGTTGTGAATATATATACATACATGAATTGTCGAGTATAGGTACACAATATTTGTTGTGCTTATGTATAAGCAGGTTAAGCAACACACCATGTGTGTCAAGAAGAATGAACATTGCAATTTTTTTTAAAAAGAGCAATAGCTTTGTTTATAGGGAATCTGCGGTGAAGTGCTTTCGATCAAGTCAATGACTTCATTCTCCTTACATTTTATGAAATAAAAATTTTCACTGGGTCTGTCTGGTCGCGATATACTTAAAAACAGAAAATTTTCATGCGAGTTTTTGCATTCTTTAGAAAGCGTTAGGAATTTGTTGATTGTGATATTTGTTCAAGATTTCATTGCTCAAAAAGGTAAGAAGAGGAGAAGCAATAAAAGAATATGAGAATTATAAGAATTGTTCAGAAGAAAAAAAATGACTCGACTTCGAAAACAATGCCTAAACCTTGAGAGACATATTAAGTACAAGTGTTTTTATTTCAGATGCATATGAAATTATATACGGTATTTAAATAAAAAAAATATCTTTTACTCTATTTGCCTATTCGTTCCGGCTAATCTCTAAAACGGCTGGACCAATTTCAACACGACTTTCACGGATAGATAGCTGATGTTATAAGTAGTAACTTAGGCTACATTTTAGCCCCGTATTCCCACGGGAACGGGCATCACGTGACCTAAACCAAAGGCGTCCGATAGTGAGAAATAAAAGTATAATTTCAAGCTCCATAGTTCCACAATTTATTTTTCTTTTTATACCACTTAGCTGGCAGACACGCGTGTACAGCCCACCTGATGGAAAGTGGTCACCGTGGCATATGGACGTTTACAACATCAAAAGCTGCCGAACCTTTATAAGTCTTAAACAATATCAACTTTTGTCTTCAGATTGGGTTCTCAGCGGGGCATAGAAGACGTGAAGTCGGTGCCGTTCTTCCGCGGAGTGGACTGGAGCCACGTGCGGGAGCGCCCGGCCGCTATCACCGTGGAAGTGCGTTCTATCGACGACACATCCAACTTCGACGACTTCCCAGACGTCAAGCTCGAAATACGTGAGTTTAGCCCCACCTTTTACCTTTATGCCTACTTTACTTTCAGAAGAAGAAGAAGGGTAGAAGGAGTCAGGGTAGGCCGAGAGATAGAGAGTTTTAATTTCTACACAAGTGAAGTATGTCGTTAGACTTGGATGATGAGGTTTATTTAGAAAAAGGCAACATTCTTGAAAGGTGTAGTATTGTTGAGATTCCAAGTACCACTATGTCTTAAAGATAATTAATAGATGAAGGTAACTCTAAATGCTGACAATGTATGCTGAGCTAGTCAACCGCGTACGTCATAGCGTACGTATACGTCACAGCGCGTAACGTTAAGTTGCATTCATATTATAAAATAGACTTTATATGTATACTACACAAGCAATAGATCAATGTTAGTAGCACAGGAAACTGCGATAAACGAATGAGAGTAGTGTACTCTCATTGGTAGATCGAGGTTTCAGCTTTGTTCACCAGTTAGAATTACAGAGATTAACATTAATCTACAAGTTCCTTTTACAAAAAGTTGTGCTGTAATATACATGATGGAATCTTGTTAAGCTTTACGTCCATATACACTTTTATATTTTACATCTCATATTCTACTACCAGATACCTTTCTGCATTAACAAACAGACAGATTAACAAAAATGTGACAGCATTAAATAGCATAATATCAAATTTAAATTCTTTGCTAAAGGCTTGACTAAAGGTCAGGTCAAGAGTACCCTTAATCGGCGAGCGTGTATGAAAACAATTATGAAAGTTGAAGGAGCCAAAGTTGTATGCCAGGATCGTAGCAAGTGGAATGCCATAGTCTCTGCCTACCCCGATGGATGACAGGCGTGATGATATGTATGTATGTATGTATGTATGACAGCATAAAATTGTTCTGAATTTTGGAGGAAGTGTAAAGTTTGGATGTATAGATCTGAAATCGATATGAGCTTAAGCTCAAGCCTTATCTAGTATGAACATTGTGTAAATTGTTGCAGCATCAGCGCCGATACCTCAAGACGGTGAAGTGGCGTACAAAGATTGGGTGTTCATCAACTACACGTTCAAACGATTCGAGGGCCTCACGCAGAGAGGTACGCCGACAAAGAAGTGAAGCCGCGTCGGCGTCCTAGCTTACAGCCAAAAGTCGCATACTGTATCGTCGCTTCGTCACAACATGCAATGTAGTTATACTAAAAATTAGAAGGTTTTCTTATGCGAATTGTGATAGAAGCGCTAGATAGCCACGTTTTTACATTCGAATGTATCTATAACACCATCGCTAGGGTATTTCTGACCGTTATTTATAATTAATGTAATCCAAATTAGATATTGTTTGTAGTGGCTCATTTTAATATTTGATATTTCTTACGTGATAAAGTTTTTGGGTTGTATTAATTACCAATTTCGGCGGTAAGCGGCCTGTAGTGGACCTTGGTAGGTTTTTAGGCACCATCTTTGACTATTACCGACGCAATATTAACATTATTAAGTATTATGAGGGTACTCGAAGATATTCTCTACAAACGGTGACAGATGAATTGTTACAAGAAATGTTATCATTTTTGGTTTTTGAATTTGTGATACATATTATATATCTATGTATAGGATGTGGCAAAAATATATTGCATCTACAAAACTATTGTTAATATTCAATAAATTATCTACAAATTAAATATAGAAACGGCATTATATCTGCACAGTTTTTTTTATGAACGTTGCACCTACAAGAAATACGTTTTTACCAGGGCAACATGGTTTATGCATCTCAAGAATTCTTTGCCCATTGATCTCACTTTCCTTGAACGGCGTTTTCAACACGTGAAGTGCTTTACTTGTATATGATGATGAGCAGTTAGATCTAGTTTCACCCGATTATAACTAGGTACATTTGGTAGCATATGGTTATTTTATTATCAGACTTATCAGATTTTATAACAACAATATTATTCTATTGACTCCCACTACTGGACAAAGGCCTCCCCAATAATTAAATCATCTACTTTTGGGGTGAAGGGAGTGCTTAAGTATTTATGTAATTAATGTTGGGTTCTCATTGTAAGGTTCTGTGTCCACAGACTGCCGTGGGTAGCAATCCTTCGATCAAGGGTGGCAGTGTGCTTGTTTGCACAGTAAGGTGACTGGAATAAAAAATAGAGTGTATTTATATCGAGGTCAACATACCGTTAGTTCCTGTAGTGTGGATTTGTAGGGGGTCCTCCTACACTTAATAAAAGACTTTTTATAGGTTACACCTAAGATATAATTCTCGTAAGAGTTTAAACCGTTCTGTGACCGGCGACACCTAGTTTTAACCGGCTAAATTTAGATGTAACTGACTATTGGATTTTACCGGGTCATATGCGTTGAACAAAACAGTACTAGATAGACTATTTAATCTTGTATTACTCTCTTCTGCGAGCTGCTAAGTATTATTCGGTATTAAATACATAAGTGCTTTTATCTGTATCTTTGCACATAAAGCGGTAAGATATGAGTGCCTATTTCTCTTGTGCCTAGCCTCACGTGGCATGCGACTTTAGTCTGAAAGCACGCTTAGTACCACATTGTGTGATGTCGGTGATTGCAAGAGTGTACTCTATGTATGAATGTATTTGTGTATGGAGCATGAAACTAACCTGAACACATGCTGTAGTAGTGCGCGTTACGTAAAGCAGGATGAATAGTTCTCATACAATCAGTATAGATAGATATAATCTTTATTTGCTTGAAATACGGTAATTTACAGAGATCTTAAAACATTTCTTAACAAATCACTTTATACTTCGCCTACTTGTTTCGGCATGCAAATATCAACACATAAAAATAATACCTAATTAATTTGCCATAACAGTAAGTAATAAAATTTGACCATAAAGCATTAGTAACGTTCAATTTTAAGGCATGGAATACATGTCTGAATTATATTACATTCTTAAGTACTATGTTATGATTTTAATAATGTACATAATTATTCCAATATTACAATCCCATTCGATGTCAAAGTAATCAGAAGTTCCCGAAGTTAAAATAGTTAGACATTTCAAAAGTACCTAATCTAAAATTTATAATATCGAAAGCTTACGAAATCCAGTAAAATAGATACTAAATCCAGAAAATCCTTCAATCGGCTGTTACGATATACCGGATAGCGCACTAGACACTCGGTAATAATGTCATTTTTTCTTTGATAAGGCTGTCATTCCAAAGCGCTATTAGTAATGACATTAAATAAATATGACGGTTTCAGTCTCAATTGTTGAAAATTTAATTAATTTTGTAAAACTAATATATCAATATTTTATTCTTCTGACTATTGACATTATTCAGTCATCATCTACGTTTGAAACTTAGAGAAAGCGTATCGTGCGCAGTATTTCAGAGGCTGTCTATTATATATGTTATGTTCAAAGATCGAAAACGTTCAGTGAGTGGAAAAATAGCTCACAACGCGTTGTGGTCACAGTAAAACATTCACATGACGAAATTTGTGTTATGACTCTAATGAAAACGCGCACGACGCGTTGTGGAAATCACAGAAAGACCAAAACGCAAAATCTAAATGTTTGTTGAACAAATTTAGAGGGGCCGTGGCGTTAATGGTCACAACGTGCACACAACAAGTTGAGATCGAACCTCTAGGTTAGGTTATGTTAGAACAGTGACCATTAACGCCACGTCCCCTCTGTATTTGTTCAACAATTCGCTATTTGGTCTTTTTGTGATTGCCACAAAGTGTCGTGCGCGTTTTCATTAGAGCTACGACACGAATTTCGCTATTTGGTCTTTCTGTAATTGCCACAACGCGTTGTGAGCTATTTTTCGCTCACTGAGTGTTTTCGATATTTGAGCGTAACAAATATTAAAACCTCCTTATATTGATGAATGTATTGTGTCGATAACGGGGTCTAGAAAATTAAGATGAATACTACAAATTAATCTTTCAAAAAGATCCCATTTCTGATTATAGTTACACAGTTTCGAGACAGACAATTGAAATATAATATTCAAAAATTATTTAAATGTAGTATTTATAAAGTTATGCCAACAATGTATATTCATATGAATATAGTATTATAGATACCAAATATTTATAAAAAAGTAACACTGAAGTGATGAACAAAAAGAGTGATTTATTGTGTTCAAAATGTAAATAGTGTACAACTAAATAGACGCCCATCTCATCCTAATTATATCCAAGGATAAAAGTAAAACATAGAATAAACACTATATTAATACTTGTTGGTTAAGTTGAGTATTGAATATCGGCTTGATGCATCATAATTTATGTCTTTATAGATATAGTAGTGTCTTTGATCTATATTACCTACATACACTACATTGTACCTACACAACCTTTCCAAGAAGCACGTACACATAAATCAAACCCGGTCCAGGTATGATTTCATATGATAATATCTGAATTTATAAGGAAGGAGTCCTATAAACAGTCAATACGAATTAGTGGGCAGATAAACGTTGTAACGTCTCGAACATTGGTTGAACAGAATTGGACGCTTAAACCATTTAACAAACAAGAATAACGCGGCGTCGTCGTTGTTCTAGCGCCGCGTAGCGCCTCATGCATTACGACGCTCGCACCGCCTGACGAGTTTATACATGTTCAGTACAACTAAGGCGAACTCTATCATACTAATGTTATAAATGTGAAAGTTTGTATGGAGCACTGGGATGCGCTCGTAGCTCGCTAACTCGGTTAATTCCCAGTGGTTCTGCGATAGAACTATAATAAGTTTTTCTTCCACTAGTTCTATTACAACAAAGTAATGAGTAGAATAGAGAAGAAAATAGGTCTCACTAGTTATATCGTAGACCTACAGTGCTAAGCACCTATCGCTAAAGTCGTTCCTTGGATGTGTTACTGCTTTTTGGTATTTACATTTACGTTCGTTTCCGTACTTCGGAACATTCGTTATACCGGTTATTCGTAACATGGCAGTCTATAAGCAAAATTTGTTTAAGTAGACAACTTTGCAGTCGTCATAAAACTGACGTACCGTAAATAACAAGTACGTGGGACTCAAAAAACTAAACCTAGAAGGTTAATTTAAGAAATAAACAACATTTTCTATCTCGTAGTTTGAAGAATAACTCATAAATGATCCCACAAATACTCTAATTTGACCGAATATGTACAAAATAAGATACTTATAATACTTATATGACTGACGAAACGATGCAAGCTCTTTACACCATTTGTAGGTCGTCTTTATGTTGGCCTTATAACATTATTGACTACATAATTTCTTCATCCTACACAATGCTTTCTACCTTAGCTTAAAACTTAAAATGGCGTTAACAGTATAGTGAAAAAGTTGTCCCGTGTTAAAACTTAAAAACTATCTCCACGCTGTATCCCTGACGGGGTAGTTGTCCTGTGTTGCTATAAATAAAATTAGTATGAAAGGCTATCGCTATCCCGATAGCCGAGAGGTGGTAATTATTCAATCTAGTATATTACAAACTCGATATCACCTTGGTGGGTTCGAAGCCCTCGCTTCCTGTCCAGAGACCCGTTTTTCTACGATATATTAGTTGCTTACTTCTAGTTCTCAAGAACCCTTCACCACGCCAATCAAACTCACTTCTGCTTTAGCTGGTGGAGGCAGCGTGTACTGGATGTGAATTTCATTGCAAATCTTGCATTCTACCTGGGTAGCATACTGGTACTGAAAAGCGCTAAAACGGATAACGCGTAATACTTTTAAACGTATTTCTCTTAAACCCCGGGATCGATTTCGATAAACTTGTTGTGTGTCCTTATTTTATTTAGATTTACTATTGGCCCTTTGTGGCGCTGCTGCGATCAAATTCTACGTGGCAGGACCTTAAATCATATGATTGTTGTCTAAATGAAATATTCAAAATATTATTCAGCTGTTAGACAGACTATTTATCGATATACTTGAATATGTGAACAACCAATCTTGAATGCTCTAGCAATACATTTTGTAACGATTTTAGCGTTTATATTAGACCTAGTTTAGATCCTAACTTTGAAATAATTGTGAATTAAATAGTAGTTCTGGATTTTATAGATAGTTTTATAGCGAACTAACGGAATTGGCTGTAGTGAGCGCGCTCCAATATACAGCGAACATTAACTACATTTTGTCGTTGTAGGTAATACGTCTATTACTGTTATCATTTCATTACTTTATTTTGAAACTAACCTTAAAAGCCGAGAAAATCTACACACCAGAAACAGTAGATTTTGTTTGTTTAGGCAAACATATGTTACATCGTACTCGACTTCATAAATACGCCTTTTTTAATAAACTTAAAAGATTATAGCATACAGTAGCAACTGTTAAAATAAAATCTCTTGTAATCTATGGTAAAAGTATATTTGAACAGATAGTGTTCAAATATTTTCGTCTATGCTTTATAAATCGTCCTCAATGCTTTATAAAACCGCATTTATCACAAACTTTTTACACATGTCTAACTCAACAACTCTACGATTTGATGTAATACATCAAATACCCAGGAATGCCTATCCTTCTCACAAAATCTAAATAAACCCCCCATAGTTATAAAGAAATAGTTTATTAATTTTGTATATCTTTATGCCGAACAGAAATATTTGAAAAGCCGCGTACAATTCAATCGAAATAGAATTCCGTCCAAATTAAGTTTATTATATTATCATATTAATATAAACAAAGCATATAATTATATTAGAAAAACGGGAACCGTTACAAATATAGTTCAACTATTCTAATTTTTAGCAAAGCCTGAACAAACCTCCGTTATATGAGAGACCTGTTGATAACTAGTATATCACGTGATGATCTACAGGTCTACCATTTATCCGCTATCCCAATACACACACACACACGTAGCCATGAATTTTTAAAATGAGACACCCTAATTTTACTAACACAAAAATGTACGAAGTACATTTCTATCAGATATATTAAAGAACAGTTGCGTGGTGATATAAGCCTATAGCCTTCCTCGGTAAATGGGCCATCCAACATAAAAAGAAAGATTTTTTAAATTCGAACCAGTAATTTCTAATTTTAGCGCAATTAACCAAACAAATAAACTCATCTGCTTTATATATATGTATTTTAGAATAGATGAAAGCATTTCACGTATTGTTCTAAACTTCGCGGATATATTGTTTATCCATCTGATATCAATAAATATATTTTCCGAATAAAAGAAATAAACTGGTGTGTTACAAATATAAATAAAAAGGTATAAAATGAAAAAAAAAAAGACAATGAAAACAATCTTATGTATATAGAAACTAATATTAGCTTTGTGTAGCAGGTGGGGCATTCCTGACCAATCAAATACTCAGCTAAATATTGACACTAACTGTAATTTTAGTTACCGGAAATTATAATAATATATAAACCTACCTTAGTGTAGTTGTCTTATATTTAGAAATTTTTTTTTACTCCTCGGCCGTATGTAGCCAGACAACCTAGTGTATCCTCGAAAGGAACTTCCAGGGACCCTGAACAGCTTTGATCGCTAACCTGCCAATCATATTTAGATACCAATCCTTTTGAGTAGTCCACTCTGAAATCAATACAAGCATGTTGCCAAGCCGATTGGAATTATTTCCTGGAGTAGTACCCCTCCAGGAAATAGTTAATGATGGAATTTTCGCGTGCAATATCGCTCAAAATAAATAAACACTTTATTAGCATACCATCTGTAGTTCTTTTGTAGTATTTATTAAAAACGTCAAGGGCGTATTAAAAGCTGGATAATTTACTCTTATTTTTATTCACACTAATAATATCAATAGTAAAGCGTGTTTGTTTTTTTGTCCTTTCGTGTCGCAAAAAGCAAGATTTTCTTTAATTTTATCTCGAAAATCTTTTCACTCTCACGGTAAGACTCATTAATAGAATCAAATTATTTATACAGTTGATTGAAATAACCCATTTCTATCGTTCCACAATATTTACTTTGTAACCTAACCGGTTTCGCCTCACGGCATTCTCAAAGGTTAAACCTTTTTTGTTTGAACCTTTTGAGAATGCCGTGAGGCGAAACCGATTAGGTTTACGAAGTGAATGTTGTGGAACAGTACAAGTAGTGTTATTTAATACTCATTTGTACAATTATAAGCAGCTGAAATGTAAGTTCACAGAAACACAAAATCGACAGGCAATTCATGTCTGTCGATTTTGTGTTTCATTGATAAGTCAAATGTAATTGTAGTTTGAACATGCGTCAGTATTTTTCTACGTACTCGATAATGAGGAAACCTTATCTTTGTTCGTCGTTGGATTTATCTCTCCTCCCACATATTAGCACCTGTAAAATAAATGCATTTTGCAATGCTCACTACGGATATCCTTAGAGTAGAAGCCCTAGAGTTCCTTTCATCGAGCTAGTACAGTAATAATAGTAAATTTTATACATATTAAGGCGATGCAATTGTGTTGAATTTTTGTCGAAGCCGAAAATCTATCTTAGATTTGTATTCTCTAAGCGGGTGTGTGAATAATCATATACATGATTCATTAGAATTAAAAGATATGGTATAAAAAAGACAAGTCATCTGCTCCGTCCTACTAACAAGTTGTTTGAAGCCAGATTTGATGAGAGATATGACTACAATACATAAAATGCTAATAAAGTAGTATTACCTTCATCTACGTCTTCTATGTTTTAAGCTCTATAACATACATTATGCTTCATAGGGCCTCCGCACACTGGCTTCTTTTAGAAGCCGAATCCGGCAACTTAGCTTTGCGGAAGCCCGAAACCGCAAATTGTTGCCGCCCCCCGCACACTACTGGATGCCGGCGAGTCGCCGAAACCCGAAACAGTTTCTAAGTTGCCGGTTTCAGCTTCTAAAGAAGCTAGTGTGCGGAGGCGGTAACGTATAGTTCGTAAGTGTTCGTTGGGCTGGAACTCGGTATTCGATTGTCGCAAGCGCTATGGACAACACTAAATAACTAGCACACCGATAATTTCTATTATCGATAAAACGACATCACTGATATACGTAAATTTAACTCATAGCTAAGAATGTAGACTGTTACTGATAGTCATTCTGTAATGTAAACAATAATAAGTCTGCTAAATTGTGGGAGGTTATACTTGTAGTTCGCCATCACGCTATAGTAACTTCTGTAATATAGAAATATGTAAGTCATACCCTAGAGGGTACGATAGACGTAACAATAATCCTTTACAATGAAGACCAACAGTTCACATTCACCGCTACTATTTACACTAATAGTTTAAGAAATAAAACTGAAATACTAATTTATTTATTCTATAATATTTTTGCACTAACATAGAAATCACATTATAATTCTCATTACGTAATATAAACTTGTACAAACTGACAGATTATTTTCTATTGATACAGTATATTTTAATGGCACATACTCTGGAATTGAGAAGGCACTAGAACATGCGTACTCAACAACATACTCTACAGTGACGCGGTTTGTTATTGTCAAAATCTTAGTGTAACATCACAATGTATATGCATCCTGTTTGAGTTTGTATTCGTCTCTGGCAAAGTAATTGAAACACATGGGACAATGAACACATGAAACGTAAAAAGACTACAGAACCAACTTTATCAACTCCTTAATGGTTAATTTATATATATTTTGTATATATATTTACATACGAACTATTACGCAGTGCAGTGTGGTCCTTAGTGATAACGACGTTACGATACCAACGATTCTGATGTATGTGGCGCTAGCTGAAACATTGAGGCCATTAGCAGCCAATGTGATGTGAGTGACGGCGCACACTTTAGCGAAACCCTACCCAAGACACAGATTTGATGGTTGTCATTTGGGTTAGCCATTACGAGTTTCACGTGTTTTAATTATTTGTTTTCAGGCATTTTCCTGCTATTTCGGATTCGATCTTTACAGTCTTAACTAATCTAATATCAAACAACAGGAAAACACTATAATCAATGGATAGGTTGCATTTCTTCAAAAGATCAGAGTAGTTTTAAAGATTACTGCAGATTAGTGCTGGTATATATGTTTGTGTCAGCCCCTAGGAGTTAGCTATAGTATTAAAATGACAAGTTTGGTGTTGTATAATTTTAATGTTAGCTACTTGTGTATTTACTTCAGTTATATGTATCTAAAATTATATTAATTTAATTGAATTGAGCTGAGCTAGGACGGGTGCAGTTACCGCCTACGCTTGCCAAAACCGCTCAGATATCACATCTACTGTATTCTTGTTGAATAAGTTAATTACTATATTCTAATATTCATAGAGAAATTTATTAAAACATTACGAACTGAACAAGGAAGCCAAATCATTGCCAACCGCGATGTAAATTTCTAAATGCATTATTTTGACTAGCGTGCAATATTTTTCAGAGTGATAGACTAAGCAGCGTTTCGTCTTCAAGGCTGTTCACAATTGCCAAATTTGTTCTGTCAACTATTTTGTACATTTTTCGATTTTAGTTCTTACCCACATACAGCAGTATGTAGTTCATATGATTAGTTTATCTTATTAAAGTTTCATAGAGGCTATAAGCAAGCGAGTCTCAAACTGTTCATGCGAGAATACTTGTGCTCACCGTTCACTAGAATAGCCCCTCCGTGTTGTAGTGATAACTCGATTAAAATTAGTTTAATTACTACTTTTCTTTGTCAATAATTCATGATTTATTTAAGTATATGCATTTTAAGTTGTTCGGGTCATTTTCGCGTAATGTTTTAACTTTTTCTTACCCAATGACTGTTTGTGAATTAAATGTGTGTACCTGAGGAACGTACAAGATGATGACGACGCTTTCCCCAGTCTACTCGTGACCAGGGCTATTGCAATATAGCCGAAACGTAGATAGGTGAAAAAAAAAGTTAGAATATTACGTGAAATAGACCCGAATAACATAAGGTGCATAGTATAAGTCGTGTGAGTTTAAAAACATTATTATTTTTATATTGTTTAGCAAATTTTATTTAACATTTAGACGTACACATATCACAGTTCAGGAAAAAGGGAAGCGGTTCTGAAAGTTGCTCTTGAACCCAAACATGTGCCTATAACATACATTGCTGGTCATGTTCGGTGTTTCTATAATATTCCAACTGAATCACAATTACTTGTTATCTATAAAGAAATTGATAACAGTGTCGGTTTAGCTATGTTGGCTTCAAGTAAAAAATATCTAGTGAATTCATTCATCATGTTCTACACAATGCCAAAAGACTTCTTTCTATATACTCTTATATTATCAGATTCGGTGTATAACAGCTACCTCTTCAGTTTGGCAAAAAGAAACGCGCATTAAATTATTCAATAATTTCTAGTAACAACATCCAAATGTGTATCCCGTACAGCGACGTTGGACTTACGTATAGTGAGACCTTGTATGTAATTATGTATTGTTATTCACTTGACTTACTGAGGGTGGCGGACGCGCTGAGTTTTAACGCTTACTGTTATCTTTTTGTATTAGTTATAGTATCTAATTCTTTCAATAAATAGTAATAGAATAAATATGTATCATAATATATTGTACAAGCCGCTACGTCTGTCAGACGAATGAGGTGAAGAGAATAGCTACGCACGTAGGACGTGGATTGCTCATATCTGTGTACATATATATATTTTATGGGTATTGTGTTTATAAATAATAAAATATTACATACACACACACACAATAAACTTTACAGACGCTCTTAAGTGTAAGAGATTTCTATTAAATACAAGGTTCTTTAGAAAATCTATCTAAGATTTTCTTTAGAAAGTCTATTTAAGAAAAGTGCGTGACGTGACGACTAGTGGAGTCCTATATAACTATTACGTAGAGTATTATTTGTTCGGCTCATTCGGCTGACATGCAAACATACGTTCAATCACTGCGCTGTGATGAGTCGCGAGGCGGCGCTACGCGTGCACACATTTAAGTAACACATACACTTCGCTTTGTTATTGTTATTCGAAATGATAGTAATGAAAATAATTATGAATTATTTAATTTCTTAAATTGTAAGTTTTTAAAGTATGTTTTTAATACTTTTATTGTTTCTTCCATGTGATTTAAGAAAGTGGCAATACGATTAAGCATTAAAGCGATATGAACTTTGAAATTGCATTATTTATGTCTGCGCCTGCCTTCCCAGGGCCGCCGCTTCACACCTCGTCTGTCCCTAAGTTTTCAAATACACCATTTTGAGGTCAGGTACATGGGGTATAATTGTTTTCATGGTACTGGTGCAAAAACCTGGGTATACTAATCAAGTCAATACTGATATGCCACTAAAAGATCTATATTAACGACCCCTTCGAGTTGTTTGGGGTTATTTCTCTACAGATGTAGATGTAAATGCCAGCTCCTCAGCGGTATCTTCTCGAGCATGAACACAACATCAAGGATCACTGGCTGCTGATTCAGTCTTCAGGGGTGTGGATTATATGATTCCTATGTTTGGATCAGGGTAATTGCGAGTGGCCAGGGGCTTCTAAACGATATACCAACATTTCGCTTAGACACTAGCTAATAAAGTCAGTATTAGTCTGAGGTCTCACAGCCATTGACAGAGTAATCTCAATGACCTCGCTAGGCTCCTCTTGCCCTCACCGTCAGAGAAAATTGCACAGTATTCCAGAGGGTTATAGGAATATAATCTAATATTCAGTGTGATTTGGGACATGTTATTATATAGAAGGTAATGGTAATTTTTTTGCAGACAGACTGTCCGAATGGATCCAGGACCATGAAGTGGAAGGTGATTCACACTGAAAGTTAAAGTAATATTATTTTAAAGATGGTGGTAGTCTCCAGGTTACAATAACAAAGATCTGCAGACTAAAGGTGCTGAGTCAGTCAGGCGGCTCGTCATAAGAAGGTCAGCGTCGTCGGAGTGACCGGTCACTAGTTCACTACCCATATTTTTATCGAAATAATTATACAAAGTTGTTCCCTTATAGCTACTAATCGTAAGACAATTGCTAATCTTGATTAAATGAAATAAACAATTTTTTGATGACTAACCATTCTGTTCCCAGAATGGTCGGTCACCTATCCAGTGAAAACAAACTGTGCAAATAATATTGTTTTCGTAAACAAATATTGTGGGCCATTTTCTTTTCTTACACACCACTGTCTAGCCCAAAGTAAGCTAATATAAGCTTGTGTTATGGGATCTAGACGACTGATAAACATACTAATATATTTCTAAATACATACACATTATACAAAGGAAACACCCAAACTCCGAAACAAACATTTGTGCATCACACAAATATTTCCGACCCAGGAATCGAACCCGGACCTCAGCCGCGGCAGTCGCATACCCTACCACTGCGCCACCGAGGCAGCCAAATAGCTGCTACCCATATCGGTAGATAAACATTGTAAAGCTCATAAGAATAAAAGTTGGACTATTTCGATACATAGACGCCTATAGAATAAGTTTCAAAATAAAAAAAAACATTAGTATTTTACACAAAGTAAGTAATTAACATCACTCACGTTCTACAAGAGACGCCTTATTCTTGTATATGTAAGTACTAGCTGAGTCCTCGTCGTATCCATTTAATCCCGTCACTTATTGCTATTACAAAAATGTATGAAAATTTGACCGATTTGTTGACATTTATGATTACTGGTCCGCTCTCGTGGTGTGTCGTTATGGTACCTATATAGCCTATAGCCTTCTCCGATAAATAGACTCTCCAACACCAAAATAGTGTTTCGATTCGGACCAGTAGTTCCTGAGATTAGCGCGTTCAACCAAATTGACATTTATGATTACTGGTCCGCTCTCGTGGTGTGTCGTTATGGTACCTATATAGCCTATAGCCTTCTCCGATAAATAGACTCTCCAACACCAAAATAGTGTTTCGATTCGGACCATTGGTCTTTGAACCAAACAAACAAAGAAACTCTCCAGCTTTATATTTTAGTATAGATATCATATAAACAAGAGGCGCGAGCGAAAGGGAGCTAGCACCATTCCTTGCTCTGTGGTATTTTATAAGTTGGCGCCAGCCTGTTAGTGTACCAAAATTTTTTCAAGGTAATATTTCGAGGTAATTATAACAAGCATACCTACTATAGTTGATGAAATGAGTAGAAACAATGCTTAGCAATGGGATCTGGGGCAACAGACTCAAGTGTGGAAGATCACAATTAAATTCATCTCAGTAAGCTGCTGTAGGTACAGCAGCTGTAGGTAGTCAGTACCTACAGTACTCTACTTAGACGACAAAGAGACGCTGTGGTAGCGATAGCGTGAATTGAGTATAAAGGAATCCACCTATTTGATGTTCACCGATCAATGGAACCAATGGACTAACAAAAGAACAGCAATCTACATTGTGTGATTTATAGTAGATACTTATTATCGCTAACACAAGTACCTTCTTATCATTTCCTAAGTGTTACATTTATCAATAAAATTCCTATTACAACGAGGTTATAGGGCAGTATAAAGAAATGATATAACGGCGAGTATGTCAACGTAGATTGTTTATTGCTTGACTTACAACGACAGAATGAACAGAGAAACATGTGCATACGCTATTTATAACAATCACAGGTAAGCATTGCCGCCCAATATGGCGTAGTAGGAAACGACGGCACAACTTGTGTCGACTATTAAACTTATTTTCTGGCGTGGCGTTACAATCGGCCATCCTGTAAGCAATTGCTCCTGCAATAAGAACGAGTTGTCTTAGTAGGTTCGGCTTGGCTTGGGCATAGCTTGGCAGGCATTGGCGTTGCCTGGCATCGGCTTCGTCTGACATCGGCATTGGCTGGCATTGGCATACCTGGCTTGGTATCTGCCTGGTTGTGGCATTGGCTTGGCATTTGCCTGGCTTTGGCTTGGTATGGCTTTACATCACGGTAGACTGGCTCGGTTTTTCCGTAACAATTGTTCCCATAAAGGGAACAAGAGAATTGGTTAGTGGCTGGCTAGATATACAATGAACGTAATAAGCACTACAATACCATAGTCGCCCTAGCTATCCTAAGATCGGTCTTTGCATTATACGGCAGTATCTCATTACTGTTTGGGCTCTCTGACATTGGATCTAATCACAAGGCAAATCAAAGCATCTTAATCCATAATTAACGAAAATCCTTTATACTATGTATCAAAGATTGACGTCGTCCAACTTAATGTATGTCCAAACTAGCAGCGATCACTTGGCACAGTTATAACAGTTTTGCTATGTTATCAAAACTGTGGCTCTTTCAGGCACTAATCAGGTTTGAATTAATGTTATCTGGACTTCTAAGTAGAATGTCTATGGCTCCCTTGCACATTTATTTTAATTAGTACTATCCTATCATATCCACTTGATAATATAAAATGTAAGCATGTGGGTACTTCCATAATCTATTTTTTATACTGATGAGTATACAGCCCATTTGGGCCTCAAGTCTACTAATTTACGTTAAAGAACAAGCCATGGTCATTCCATCGCCACTCAATTGACATGCCATTGCCATTGAGCAAAAATCGGTAATCTACTAACGTAAAAACACGGTGGCAGCAAAATGTCGATAGAGTGGCAATGGAATGACAATGGCTCAACAGTGGCGCTGGAAACCACATTGCCATTTCGTGAAAATCAAATACCCAGTTTTCTTATAAAATCAAAATGCATTATGTTTTCTATAATTTTGAGCCAGAGAATTGTAAATTTTATAAAAACGTATCATATTTAATGATAGAAGTGTAAAAATGTGGCAACCAAAACAAATTAAGCATAATTAAACTAAAAAAACAGAAATTATATCTTAGGCTGTTTCTACTTGCCTGTGTACATGAAAAAAAGTGATATTGATGTGTTCATAAAAAAGTTTGAATAAAGTTGTAACTTAATAAGAAATAGTAAGTACATAACACAGTATGAAGAAAACTTTTGTGCACACTTTATCGTTTACTTTGAATCTTGAAAATACAAAGATTCAATTACTTTTAGCAGAAAAATGACAAGTGTGGGAGCACCCAGAGTTTATTAGGAACCCTATGGACCTGGCTATGAGATGTTCTCTGTCCAAGGAAGAGTTTTGTCTGAAAGTAGTAGCTATTCATTGTAGCAAACTTGTTCAAAGTAGTTTATTTGTCAGAACAGAAACCAAACACGACAACACCTAGCTAGGCACATTTTTCAATCGAATCTAGACATTTTAGCAAACTATTTAACTATTTAAAAAAGATTACAGTCTTATATAAAGCATTAATTAGCAATACCAAATTGTATCATTACACCAATCTTTATAGCAAGTGCAATTATATTTATGCGATGCCTAGCTAAATAGATCCCTGAATACAATTAAGCGGGAAAAACACGCATCTTCCTTTATATTTATCAAACGCGACAACCGAATCATACGTATAATAAAATTGCGAAACTCACACGTTATCTAAAATGTCATTTAAACTAAATTAAGCCCTACCGTCGCTCGTTCACTATATTTGAACCAAGTACCTACATAACCGGGAAGTAAAGTGTTACCGTCAGTAGGATTTATGTTTCAGTATGCGTACTATACCTATTATGCTTAGATTATATAAACACACAGATTACTAATGCGCGCGACGAAAATGCAGCCAAAAAATATACACTAGTTCGAGTATGTCGGTCAATCCGCCCGCCAATGACCGTATTGAGTAATCGCGACGCAATACGGTCATTGGCGCACACGTGACGCACCATACGGTCATTGGCGCACACATGACGCACACAAACGCAACGGCGTACGTAATATACTCACGCCGGGCGTGGCTTTCCCACACATGGCTAAAAAAGTGGCAGCAACTTTGACGACACGCGTTGTACTAGACGCGGTATCTGAGTGTTTATATAATATTATTCTTATTCCTTACACATACACTCTTTAAAGCGTGTAATGTTCTAACTGTACGTCAATTATTTATTCTTCACACTTTACTTAAAAAGCACACTGAAGTTCCTCTCAGTACAATATCGAGTGATCGACGAAGAAAGGACATAGTTTGTGACAGATCAATGACCAAACATGCATTCGTAAATAGATTTTATATATTTTTAGGTCCATATCTTTATAATAAGTTTAATAGGTTATTGCATATATATACAACTAACTTTAAGGTTTGAAAAGTGATCCTGTCAAAATATCTGGGTGAACTAAATTATGATGACACAGAAAATATTCTAGAGATTTTGAGTTAACATGAGTCTGTTATTGGTATTAAAAATTTTCTTTAAGTATTTTATATTTTTTGTCGATATTTTTAATTAAATTTTATTTTGATTTCAAGTCTAGGGCTAAATCAATTGCCCTGCCCTTACATATTGGTTAGTCAAGCGATGGTCTGAGACACAGGTAAATTCCTAGTTCAGACAAGGCAACTTATATATTCACTGCTGTACTAAGTCGAGTATTTTACCGTAGCTATTAAATTAAACATGTTACTTTATTGTACTTACCTTTGTTATTTTTAGTCAGACCTGTTCTATTTATAAGCAATTAATTGTAAAATGTTTTTAATGTATGATATGAGACGGAAATAAATTTATTATTATTTCCTTTATTTATTATATACACATAAAAATTATATTTTTAAATAAATTATACATATTAAAAATATAAAAAATAGTATCCCGCCGGCATCGGGTACAGGGACCAAGCTACCGGTGGTCAGGGCTGCAGAGACAAGAACTTTCGCACAATACGTGCCGTGCCCAGAAGAACCGCCTTCTGCATCAAGCTCTTGACCCAACTGCCTAACGCGAGCCTCTTGAGATGTTGGTCGAGGCTCTTGGCAATCAGACCATGTGCCGATACAACTATCGGAACAATAATCGCTGAATCCACATCCCACATGTCGACAATCTCGTGAGCAAGGTCCAAATATTTTATTTCTTTATCCTTTTCGGCTTTTACGAGATTCTCGTCATGTGGAATGGTTATATCTACGATTAATGCGAGGCGTTCTGACCGTTCTATTACCACTATATCAGGCTTATTGGCTACAATGGTCCTGTCAGTGATAATAGATCGGTCCCAGTATAATGTAACACGACCATTTTCTAGAACTAGGTCGGGTACATACCTATAATACGGTACCTCTGAATCGACAAGGTTATATTTCAGTGCAAGTTGCTGATGGACAATCCTGGCTACTTGGTTGTGCCTATGCAAATACTCGCCGTTGGCAAGACGAGAACAACCAGATATTATATGTCTAAGAGTTTCACCAGGTAGGTGGCATGCCCGACATATGTCAACCGTACCATCTCTCAGAATATACTTCCGATAGTTATTCGTCATTACAACTTCATCAGTAATTGCACAGACAAAACCCTCGGTTTCTCCAAATAAATCACCGAACCGTAGCCAGGAGACAGATGCTAATAAATCTACATCGAGCCTATGTAAAGCCCGATAAAACCGTCCATGCAGTTCCTTACTCTGCCATATCTTCTTGCGATCGTCAGTACTTAGTATTAGTGGTTTGCGCCAGTTCTCTTTGGCAAGAGCGAGTGGGGTCAGTCCGTTATCTACTGTCACCATACCCTTATGCATACCCACGTCAGTACAAAGAAAATATTCTCTAAGGTTGCATATCTCACGGTTATGCAAAGTCTTGGCGTTTAAAAAGCCGCGACCTCCACATTTCCGTGGGATATACAACCTCATTATGGACAAACGCGGGTGATGCATCCGATATGATGTCAATAACGAACGGACTTTCCTATCCAGGGATTCTAACTCTGTTTGAGTCCACCTAAGTATGCCGAAGGAGTATACTAAGACTGGCATGGCCCACCCGTTGATAGCGCGCACCTTGTTTCCGCCTGATAAATGACTGTTTAGTACCTTTTTCAGGCGGCCCAGGAAACGCTCTCCCAACGTTCGTTTCATGTCAGTCTCAATAATACCCAATGCCTGCGACATACCCAGATATTTATAGGTTTCAGTTGCGGAAAGGGATCTAAGTTTTGTAAAATCTGAAAGTTGTACTCCTTCAGATTTCACAATCCGCCCCTTCTTAACATGCATAACAGCACATTTATCTACACCAAACTCCATTTTGATAGAGTTACTAAAAGTTTCAGTGACCTTTAGTAACTCAGTCAAGTGGGATTCGGTGGAGGCATATAATTTCAAGTCATCCATGTAAAGAAGGTGCGACACAACTTGACCTCCTCTCCGAAACTGATACCCCAGCCCTGAATTCTCCAGTAAAGTACTGAGAGGATTCAGCGCTAGACAAAAGCATAAGGGACTCAAACTATCACCCTGGAAAATACCCCTCTCAATCTTCACAGGTTCACCGTTCCCAAGAACCTGACGACACCCTGGATAAACAAGAGCCGTTCTCCATTGCCCCATACATGCCTTTAAGAAGGTGCATAGAGTTGTATCAACTTTATACAACTCTAGCACCCTCAACAACCACGTATGAGGCACTGAATCATAGGCTTTCTTGTAATCAATCCAGCATGTTGCCAGATTTCTCCGGTTACGGCGGACCTGCTGATTAATGGCCATGTCAAGAATAAGGAGTTCCTTAGTACCACGTGACCCGCTTCTACATCCATTTTGAGAGTTGGACATAATAGAATTATTTTATTTTATTTTTATTTTATTATTATTCTCTTTATTTACAATACAAACATATAAATTACATTTTTAAATATATCTATAAAAACAAATACATTTAAAAATATAAAAAATAGTAAAAAAAACTTAACTTAACTATCTTCACGCTGTATCCCTGACGGGGTAGTCAGAGAGGACAGATCGCCAGGCTTCGCGATCCATGCATACTTCTTTCGCTTCTTCGAGATTCATCAATCGCTTAAAAAATAGTAGCCCACCGGTATCGGGTACAGGGACCAAGCTACCGGTGGTTATGGTTCCAGAGACAGGAACCTCCTCACAATGCGTGCCGTATCGAGGAGAACTGCCTTCTGCATCAAGCCCTTGACCCAGCTGCCTAACGCGAGCCTCGTAAGATGTTGATCGAGGCTCTTGGCAATCAACCCATGTGCTGATACGACTATCGGGACAATGATTGCCGAATCCACATCCCACATGTCGACAACCTCGTGAGCCAAGTCCAAATATTTTAATTGTTTCTCTTTTTCTGCTTTCACGAGATTTTCATCATGTGGAATGGTAATATCAACAATCATTGCGCGACGCTCTAATCGATCTATCACTACTATATCAGGTTTATTGGCCACAATAGTCCTGTCAGTAATGATAGATCGATCCCAGTACAAAGTGATACGACCATTCTCAAGAACTGGGTCGGGTACATACCTGGAATAGGGCACCTCCAATTCCACAAGTTTATATTTAAGAGCTAGTTGCTGATGGACAATTCTGGCTACTTGATTGTGTCTATGCAAATACTCCCCGTTAGCAAGACGAGAACAACCAGAAATAATATGTCTAATAGATTCTCCCGGACGATGACATGCCCGACAAATGTCAATCGTCCCATCCTTTAGAATATACTTCCGATAGTTATTCGTCATTACTACTTCGTCTGTAATTGCACAGACAAAACCTTCAGTTTCTCCAAAGAGGTCACCAAGCCGTAACCAGGAAACAGATGCTGTTAAATCTACGTCGGACCCATATAGGGCCCGGAAAAATCGTCCATGCAGCTCCTTGCTCCTCCATATCTCCCTGCGATCATCAGTAGTGAGTATCACAGGTTTGCACCAGTTCTTTTTAGCCAGATTAAGCGGGGTAAGTCCATTGTCTACTTCTACTACATCCCGATGCATACCAACGTCCGCTGACAAAAAATATTCTCTAAGGTTGCATATCTCGCGGTTGTGGAGAGTCTTAACATTTAAGAAGAACAAAGGAGTAGGTTAACAATGGTATGACCCAATCGTTATAAGCGCGCACCTTGTTTCCGCCTGATAAAAGACTTTTCAGTACCTTTTTCAGGCGGCCCAGGAAACGCTCCATTAACGATTGTTTCATACCCTTGTCATCAATTCCTAATGCCTGTGTCATACCCAAATATTTGTAGGTTTCATTTGCAGAAAGGTATCTAAGTTTTGTGGAATCTGAAAGTTCCATGCCTTCAGATTCCACAATCTTACCTCTTTTAACATACATGGTTGCACATTTGTCTACACCAAACTCCATCTTGATAAATTTTTAAAGCAATTATTTGCTAAATTTCTCATAAATTTTTAATAAAGTGGAAAAAGACAATTTGATTCGAGACAGGGATTGAACCTGTGACCTTTGCCTAACCAGGGCAATGTTCTAGCCACCTGAACTACCCGAACCGTATCGAATCAAGTTGAAATTCTCCACCATATTTATATCGTCATTTTAAGAGTATGACCAGAGGCATCTATCGAGCTAATGAACAACTCGGTACCAATGAACAGTGTTACAACTATTTTTAAACATTGATGCAATGGACTCCACTCAGTATATTGATAAATTTTTAAAGCAATTATTTGCTAAATTTCTCATAAATTTTTAATAAAGTGGAAAAAGACAATTTGATTCGAGACAGGGATTGAACCTGTGACCTTTGCCTAACCAGGGCAATGTTCTAGCCACCTGAACTACCCGAACCGTATCGAATCAAGTTGAAATTCTCCACCATATTTATATCGTCATTTTAAGAGTATGACCAGAGCCATCTATCGAGCTAATGAACAACTCGGTACCAATGAACAGTGTTACAACTATTTTTAAACATTGATGCAATGGACTCCACTCAGTATATTGATAAATTTTTAAAGCAATTATTTGCTAAATTTCTCATAAATTTTTAATAAAGTGGAAAAAGACAATTTGATTCGAGACAGGGATTGAACCTGTGACCTTTGCCTAACCAGGGCAATGTTCTAGCCACCTGAACTACCCGAACCGTATCGAATCAAGTTGAAATTCTCCACCATATTTATATCGTCATTTTAAGAGTATGACCAGAGCCATCTATCGAGCTAATGAACAACTCGGTACCAATGAACAGTGTTACAACTATTTTTAAACATTGATGCAATGGACTCCACTCAGTATATTGATAAATTTTTAAAGCAATTATTTGCTAAATTTCTCATAAATTTTTAATAAAGTGGAAAAAGACAATTTGATTCGAGACAGGGATTGAACCTGTGACCTTTGCCTAACCAGGGCAATGTTCTAGCCACCTGAACTACCCGAACCGTATCGAATCAAGTTGAAATTCTCCACCATATTTATATCGTCATTTTAAGAGTATGACCAGAGCCATCTATCGAGCTAATGAACAACTCGGTACCAATGAACAGTGTTACAACTATTTTTAAACATTGATGCAATGGACTCCACTCAGTATATTGATAAATTTTTAAAGCAATTATTTGCTAAATTTCTCATAAATTTTTAATAAAGTGGAAAAAGACAATTTGATTCGAGACAGGGATTGAACCTGTGACCTTGAAAAAATTATGAGAAATTTAGCAAATAATTGCTTTAAAAATTTATCAATATACTGAGTGGAGTCCATTGCATCAATGTTTAAAAATAGTTGTAACACTGTTCATTGGTACCGAGTTGTTCATTAGCTCGATAGATGGCTCTGGTCATACTCTTAAAATGACGATATAAATATGGTGGAGAATTTCAACTTGATTCGATACGGTTCGGGTAGTTCAGGTGGCTAGAACATTGCCCTGGTTAGGCAAAGGTCACAGGTTCAATCCCTGTCTCGAATCAAATTGTCTTTTTCCACTTTATTAAAAATTTATGAGAAATTTAGCAAATAATTGCTTTAAAAATTTATCAATATACTGAGTGGAGTCCATTGCATCAATGTTTAAAAATAGTTGTAACACTGTTCATTGGTACCGAGTTGTTCATTAGCTCGATAGATGGCTCTGGTCATACTCTTAAAATGACGATATAAATATGGTGGAGAATTTCAACTTGATTCGATACGGTTCGGGTAGTTCAGGTGGCTAGAACATTGCCCTGGTTAGGCAAAGGTCACAGGTTCAATCCCTGTCTCGAATCAAATTGTCTTTTTCCACTTTATTAAAAATTTATGAGAAATTTAGCAAATAATTGCTTTAAAAATTTATCAATATACTGAGTGGAGTCCATTGCATCAATGTTTAAAAATAGTTGTAACACTGTTCATTGGTACCGAGTTGTTCATTAGCTCGATAGATGGCTCTGGTCATACTCTTAAAATGACGATATAAATATGGTGGAGAATTTCAACTTGATTCGATACGGTTCGGGTAGTTCAGGTGGCTAGAACATTGCCCTGGTTAGGCAAAGGTCACAGGTTCAATCCCTGTCTCGAATCAAATTGTCTTTTTCCACTTTAATAAACTCCATCTTGATAGAATTACTAAAGTTTTCAGTTGCCTTTAGTAAATCTTTCAATTGGATATCGTTGGAGGTAAAGAGTTTCAAATCATCCATGTAAAAGAGGTGGGATATAACTTGACCACTTCTCTGCAAATGATAGCCCAGCCCTAAACCCTCTAATATAGTACTGAGAGGGTAAAGTGCTAGACAAAACCACAAAGGACTCAAACTGTCACCCTGGAAAATACCCCTCTTTATCTTTATAGGTTCATCGTCACTAAGAATTTCTCGACATCTTGGATAGCGAAGGACCGTACTCCATTGCCCCATACATGTCTCCAAGAAGGTGCATAGAGTTGCATTAATCTTATACAACTCCAGCACCCTCATGAGCCATGAATGAGGCACGGAGTCATAAGCCTTCTTATAGTCTATCCAAGATGTCGCCAAATCCCTTCGTTTACGACGAACCTGTTGGCTAATGGTCGTATCAATAATAAGGAGCTCTTTAGTACCACGGGCCCCAGTCCTACATCCATTCTGAGAGCCTGATAAGATTGAATTTTCAGTAACATGAGAATTAATTTTTACTCTCAGAATAGATGTAAGTAGTTTATATAACGTTGGAAGACACGTTATAGGTCTATAGTTTTTGGGGTCCGTGGTACTACCTGACTTATAAAGCAGGTGGGTTACTCCAGTGGTCATAAAACTTGGAAGCAACCCAGATTCTACGGATGATTGAAATTGAGATGCCAAATGACTGTGTGAACTCCGGAGCCACTTTAGCCAAAAATTGTGCAGTCCGTCCGGTCCTGCAGCTTTCCAGTTAGGAAGTTGACGGACTGCATTTGAAACATCATCAGATGTTATTGATGGTGGCTCCATTGGATGAATGGAGTCACACATTCGCTTGACACCTCTCATCCATTCACCCTCTGTATGGGTGACAGGCACTGACCAAATACTACGCCAAAATGAATTCGTAGCCTCATTATCTGGTAAATGCGTGTCACCCACTACATCTGGTTGCTCCCAATTTCTATAAACACGCCGCTCATCTTTTTGAAATGTGCGATTCAGGACATATCTGTTCTAGTTTTGTATCGTCTAATGCGGTTTGCCCATGCATAAACTTTCTGCTTTAGGAAGTCAATGCGTTCTGTAACTCGGTTTGCGTAATCACTTATTCCAGTTCCTGCAAAAGTCCGAGCTACAAAACGCATAACTCTCGGGCGAGTATTGCCCGACCTAAAGCAGTTAAGCTTGCCAATGAGTACCCTGGTCTCAGTAATCCGCCGTTCAATCCTGCACTGCCATAGTGGTACAGCAGGAATTGGTCGAGTAGTGGTTTTGTAGCCTGGGAACTGAACACCAGCTACTCGACATGCTGCAACAGCTGCACAATACAAAATTGAGTGCGTATCACTGAGATTTTCACTATTATCTAAATAACTAGGTAACAGTGAATCCAGGGCACACACCAGTGCGGTATTGCGTTTATGCATTGGCAAACGTGGTAGACGCGGTCTTAAATCTAAATCAACATCAAAATATTCCCGTACCGCACATTCCAAAGCACTCCTTATCTGTTCATTGCACTGAGTACTCACGGTTAAAGGCACGCTATCCATCCCAACATCGTTAGGTGTGAGAGGTAATGGTCTTGATTCCCCTATGGGTTGTGATGCGGGAGAAATAGCATTTCTCTGCCGTAAGTCAGAGAGTAGCCTCTCAAGTTCAGTACTATCCAACAAATGACAACGTTGGATAGCACGCACTTGATCCGATAGACGTTGTGCCGTAACGTTGACACCTGGTTCAAGGTCCTGAAACATAGGGAGCATTCGATCACGATACGCAGTGAGGTTGGTTCCCCCCTCTGTAGCCACAAAATATGCCCGCATGACGTTTTCATTCATTGAATGAGTCCATCGCATGCGGTGCACATCACCACCGGCAGCGGGAGCCCTATTCGAAGCCGATGGGCCTCGGGACCCCAAGCGTGTCGGTGGCCGGCCTCTCCCACGCCGCCGCGCTGGTGGTGGTGACGACGGTGGAGAGAAATACTCGCTGCTGGAGCTTGAGCTCGACGCCTCAGCAGCAGTCGGTGTAGCGACTTTGCTCACCGTGGGCTGCGAGGCGGAGCTTTGCGGCGAGTGCGGAGATGGAATTTGTGCATTGTGTTTTGCCCTGGATCTTGTCAGCATGCCAATATTCGTGTTTCATCATCTAAATTGTTGCATAAACTAAGGTATGACGTTAGACGTCATGTCAATCTATAACATTTCATTTTTTATAAATAATATTATATTTAAGGTGTTATACCAAAATTAATATTTATTGCTCTTGAAATCATGATTCGGTTGTCATAAATAATATGTTAGATGATATTATTTGTTGAAATTCAATTTTAAAATATTTAACTCAGATAATGACATTGGTTGCGTAGTGTTGCCATGTATATTATTATTATTATTATATTATTATTATAATCTAAGCTATTATGTATCACTATTTTGCAAGCTTTTGTGCGTATCATCTAACTGCAATTATGAATCGTAGATAACTAAATAGCTTAAGCTGTACCACTATTCCAATAGCAAATACACAACATTATTTTTTCAAGTGCTACAACAATAAATAAACTACATAAATTGACAAGGCGTTATATTATGTAACTTCGATTGTTATAGAAACTCTGTACTCGCTAATAACCAATCGACTCGCAGAACGATTAGGATATTTCGGAGGCGGAACCCAAGTGAAATAAACAAATAATATGCTAACATGTATCGATAACGAACGGCAACGGCTTCTAAGTTCTAGTGCATCGTTGTAGTTTTACTTTTTTTTTAACTAAAAAATACTGAACTGCGTATAGGCGAGGAAATTCTAGTTTGATAAATCTATTAATTTCACAAACAACACTATGATTTCAATCAGCTACCCTCTATCTTCAACAACTGGCTCGATCATAGATTTAACCCACCTACAGTTAAATTGCTATTTTACTAACTAACTATAACTATCTTCACGCTGTATCCCTGACGGGGTAGTCATACACGCACGTCTGGGTATCCGAGTACTTTTGACCTTTCCGTTTTTGAGCAATCTGCTCACGTGATCTTCATATGTAAGTCTCGGCCTACCCTGACTCCTTCTACCCTCTACTTTTGAACAATATATATTCTTCGTCAATCGTTCCTCACTCATTCGTTGGACGTGTCCAAACCAAAGGAGCACGCCCTTTTCCAGCTTAACGCTGACACTTTCATTCAAACAAAGGTTATAGGGCAGTATAGAGAAATGATATAACGGCGAGTATGTCAACGTAGATTGTTTATTGCTTGACTTACAACGACAGAATGAACAGAGAAACATGTGCATACGCTATTTATAACTATCACAAGTAAGCATCGCCGCCCAATATGGCGTAGTAGGAAACGATGTCACAACTTGTGTTGACTATTAAACTTATTTTCTGGCGTGGCGTTACATTCAAGTGCACATCACCTTACGAGACCTTAAAACTTTACCAACTAACTTAATTATCTTTACGCTGTATCCCTGACCGGGTAGTCAGAGAGGACAGATCAGCGTGTGATTCTTGGCGGAAAGAGTCAGGCATATAGCATCTACAAGTAAAAAAAAGACGATTCACGATCCATACATAC
This sequence comes from Thumatha senex, assembly GCA_948477245.1. NCBI lineage: Eukaryota > Metazoa > Arthropoda > Insecta > Lepidoptera > Erebidae > Thumatha > Thumatha senex. Next base: position 1,520,262 of record OX419725.1, read on the forward strand.
TTCTTTCGTATCCTGTAGATTAATTAATCGACTTATACATGAACGTCTTGGTGTCCGAGTACTCTTGAACTTTCCGTGCACGAGCAATGTGCTCACGTAGTTATCATATGTAAGTCTCGGCTACCCTAACTCGTTTTATCCTCACCTTTCGCACAAAATATATATGTTCTCCGCTTCGCCACTCATTCGTTACAAACTTACGAATAATAACTTATGAGAACTTCGGTGAGCACTAGTAAAAGCAAAGAAAAACACGGCAATAGAAAAGTAGTGCACAAGGTTAGCGCAACATTAGACTATAGGTCTTATTGGGGTAAATATTTTTCATTTTTATAATTATAGTTTTGGGGCAGATCAAGCAACAAAATCGCACTCTGGGGGAAATAAGTATAAGTTCAAGGTAGAACCTCGACTTGACACATTGGTTAGTTTTTGAAATATAATACTTTGGCGTTTATGGGTTCTGATTAAACCTAGAACTGGTCGTAATAGTCTGTGCAAGAACCCTTACAGTTTAGCTATTTCCATAAGTTCATAATTTAGAACGTCCGTAGTTTAAATCAAAGACTCCTATTTCAATCAGGCACCAGGGGATAGTTGAAGTGGTCAAACATGATCTCACTAAACTTAACGTGGGGAAGAGCGGAGTTTCAAAAAATGTTAGGTATTTTTTCTTGTAAATAATTACTTATACATACATAATTACATCTACATATCTACATACAGTCATTTGTTTTCCATCGAAAGGATTCTTTTTATAACCATGCGTGTGGACATTATTCAGATCTCCTCGTTCGCATTGTTGACGGGGTGAATAAGTCGTACTCGTACTGAGTAAATAAGCCACACATCGATACTATACCTTAGTCAGATAGTCTGGGTATGCCTTAGAGTGGTTAATCCCATGGCCCAGACGGCCTAGGTCGCCAGCATTACCAGATGACCACTTTCTGGGAGGAGGCTTTGAGAAAGGCGCGTGGAATGCCTGGCGTGAAACGTGGCTTCCACGCCAGGCATTCCACTTACGAGTGCAGCCTCGAAACAACGAAGTGGATGACTCGACCGGGGATAGTTGGAGTTTGTTGGTTCTCCTAAGTTTCACTTCATATCATTATTGTTACTACGAGTATTTAAATGCGTGGAGTTTTATGTATAGTTTTGTATGTGATTGCTGTATGTTTTTTATAAATATAATTATTTACATTTTGTTTTTCAAATTGTATCATTGTTAATAATAATGCTCATGGGAGTACTCATCAGAGGGGGGCAGCTGACCCCCCCTGGATTCGGTTCATGTCCTATACATTTCTCGATTAAAGTAAAAAAATTACTTTTAGATGTTCTTAAAAAGATAGATTATGGTCGCATAAAATAGATGCGAAAGGCGCAGGAACGTGCGTTGTGGTGTGAATAGGGAGAGGCCTACGTCCAGTAGTGGACTGCCATAGGCTGATTTGATTGATTCATTTACGTCTATATTAAAATTTGTTAGCACTATTTGTTATTCTGCCAGGAACACGTCATAAACCGTTCTGACGAAGGCCCTCAGAAGTTACTTTTAAAATAGCATTTTTTACGTGTGGAAATCCTATAGATATCTTAACTTTTAGGCATGATATAAAGTAAACATTTCGTAGCAGTTAGGAACCCCTACATGGCTCGACACGCACCCTGCTACAATAGATGTAAGAAAACTTTCGGCTGGCTATAATATCACATTACCAAGTCTAAACAATACTGACGCTATATCATGTAGATGTTCACGCGATAGATTGACCTAGAAGTCAGGTGACGACGACGCACCACTGCCCGTGAACCAGGAAGAGGGCTCAAGGTCAAAATGACGCATGCGCCGTGAACACCCTCGTGGGTGATATAACTTTGTACCAGCGTGTGGTAACATTTCGTTTTTATATTGAAGAATAATACTACACATTGAAATGGGTTGGGTTAGTAGTGTACCTAACGACCAAGATTTGAAGCTATGTCTATAATAAATACCGCGACTTTATCTGATTACTTTTCTCAGCAGTTTTGATATAGTATAATTTCAGACTTCAATGTAAAGCAACTAGGAAGAATAGTTACTCAGATGATTGATTAAATTATAATCTATCTGTTTCTACCTTTGCCGCAGGCAGACAAGTATTACGACCAGTTTAATTTATATTTTATTTCTTTTAATACGAAAAATTCCTAAGTACGTGTTCATTTGGAATCTCTACGTCAGTAAAAAAAGAACTATTATCCAAATTTAACTTTTCTGTCTTCAGTTGCTTCGACTGGGCATTGATTCATTCAATCAGTTTACTTTATATATTGATAGTTTAGTACTTAAATTTATGCCCATTTTATTTCACATACATTTCTACATATTACAGTTTAACACCAACTGTGTTGGTCGTACATAAATAGAGAACTTTCAATATCTTTATCTTTAGTAGAACCCGAGATCTCCTTTGATTAGTTTGCTGAATAATGTGATTTGGTTTTGGTTTTTGTTAATCATTTTGATCTCCCACCTTTTCTATGAGCACCTGTGCGGGAGCCAGCTGTCTGTCAGCTTACAACGGTTGCAGGTGAGGATTACTTGAAAGTTATAGTATATTTATATCCTTTTCAGACATGACATATTATATGACATACCATAAATGACATGACATACATGTTATGACATACATGTTATGACATACATGACATGACATACATGACATGACATACATGGCATACATGACATGACATACATGACATGACATACATGACATGATATACATGACATGACATACATGTCATGACATACATGACATGACATACATGACATGACATACATGACATGACATACATGACATGACATACATGACATGACATACATGACATGACATACATGACATGACATACATGACATGACATACATGACATGACATACATGACATGACATACATAACATTTATGACACGACATATTGTCACGCCTTTATCCCCGAAGGGGTAAGCATAGGCTCAAATCACGATCTTTATTCATGTAGGTGTATGGTATGCCATACACCCACATTTCACTGTATGTACTTTTGTCCCACGTAATAGGTGGTGAACCCACTGTGTAAACCTTTTCATAGTTACGATAAATGTCTCAAACTTAAAAAAAAAGCCTAAACCCCTCGTTCAAGAACAAACATATATCGTAAGTCCCGGCTCAAAGTTATATCTTTATTCTACCGCACCCCCTACAGAGATTCTACGCTACACAATTGCAACCGTAGCTTTCCGTGATCCAAAAATGTGTCATTTAATATCTAATAACTATCTCTATAGTAACTCGTATAGCTAATAAAATTTACTATCATCGATAACAGTATTTTTAAGTTTAAAATTAAATGTTACATCATTCGTACAATACAAAAACTCTAAGGCTTATTGTGCTTTTAAATATGATTAATATAAGAAGTGATAATACGAATCCTCATTAGTGATGAACTGCTTGGTGTTATCCGAAGCCACAAGTTCATCAAACGCAGAAGATGATCTCTACACGTAAGTATACCATTTTATTTACATTTTAATTTATTAGATATCTCAAAATAACTGATTTCTTATAATGCCGTATAATAAAACGTGCCTCAAAATTCAAAACAAGCTTGAATTCTGTTCTTATCTTGTGAAACTAAACTACAAGGCTTCCTGACTTTTGAGAAACTTTCTAGTATGTAGAAAGTTTTTCAAAAGGCAGGAAGCCCTGTATTTTGTTGAAGATTCCTCCGCACTGATTTATATTGAGTATCTACGCATAAGCTACGGTTCAGTACTTTATTTATAGATACAATAGCATTATATTATAAAAATCGATATATTATGCGTGTCAGCTGTTACCCTAACCGTGGCCTTCCAGAGCCTATTTCCAATAACCTTGAATAAATCTGTAATCTTCTATCAAAACTGCTCAGGCAATAAATAAACATACATATTATTCAAAAAGGGCATGGAGAGAAAATGAAAGTGAAAAATCTTTATTCATGTAGGTCACAAAGTAACACTTATAAACGTCAAGATTATTCCTTCTACATTTACATTTACTGCCAGATTCGCAACGCAATAGGTAGAGCCTGAGGAAGAACCTGGCAATAAAACTCATGGCCACTCTTTTCTAACTGCCAGTAATTACATTAGTTTTATTTACATGATATTTGAACAAATTATATGAGTAATGAGTCTTTACAAAAGAAACCAAATCAAATCAAAATGAGAGCGTTTCTAGTTGCCAGTTTTAAAGGTAACCCACCCTTATGAGGAAGACTCCGGCAAGAAACTAAATGGCTGCTATTTTAAAATGCAGAAGACAGAAAGTATGCAATTTTTTTTCAGTGGGTACAAAATGTCGTGAGCTGTTCGCATGAATACTTAGAGATCTGGAAAATCGATTGTGGCCTTGAATGCGGAAAACGGTCGGCTCACCGCCGGTCTCCGTGGCGACTGATACCCGAGTTTTTTTTTATTAAAATGGACTATTCCAGCTCTGAATATTTTCACATGGAAAATTATTTGGCATTATTTGAATAATATTTCAAGCAGTAGGTACACTTACTTGTAGCTAAGGTAATAGCACAATATTTTTCAATATTCAGAAAACAATTATTTGTTATACAGGACTAAGTAAGTAATACATTATTGTAAAAAAAAAACTAAACTATCTTCAGGCTGTATTCCTGACGGGGTAGTCGGGATCGCCAGGCTTCACGATCCATGCATACTTCTTTCGCTTCTTCAAGATACATCAATCGCTCCACACACGCACGTCTGGTTATCCAAGTACTTTTGACTTTTCCGTTTTTAAGTAATCTGCTTACGTGGTTTTCATATGTAAGTCTCGGCGTACCCTGACTCCTTCTACCCTCTACTTTCGCACAATATTTATTCTTTGTCAATCGTTCCTCATTCATTGCTTTATTGTATTTACCAAGAATACAAATAAACAGAAATAATTACAATTTACATGCGATACAATTGGCGGCCTTATCGCACAATGGCAATTTCTTACAGGCAACTATGGGATAAACACTTCTGGATTAGGATTGTGTGATTGTGTGTGAGTGGCATTATCAGCTGTAGATTCTCTGACGATTTTAAAAATTTTGTATTAAATTTATTCAGAAAAACAAAACGTTCTTTCAGATAGGAAGGAGAAAAGGGGTTAAAGAGTACCGTTATAATAAGGAGAGGGCATTCCGGCGAAAGCGTATGGGCAACCACTCGGATTCGAATTTCAGAAAAGTGATCATTATTGCGTAATACAAATATGAGTCTTATACAAAAATTCTGGAGCCTCTGAAGCTTATTTAGATGGTCTTCAGTCAGATCAAGACAATCTGCGTAATCGAGGATAACAGTAGCGTTAGAACAAGCGCCATCGTTGTTTCAACTTATACGCAAGGAACTCCCAGCAGCAAACATTTTGCGACTTAATTTTTGCAATTGGCATTGATTGGCATGATTTTAACACAGCGTAGAAAGGGTCTCGGCCAAGCAAAACAACTTTTCACCTAACTAAAGCGAAGAAATTGCCATATGCAAAAATACTAGCTATATAAGTTTATATTTTTATTACAATAAAATATCAAATTCGCTGACGCCATCTACATCGGCGGCTCAAGTCACCCAATACAACCCCGAAGCTACTAGCCCATTTCGTAGTTAGCATTTGTCACAATAGTATTTTTTTCCCATTCTAGGTAGTCCATTACCGTTCTTCTACATAAGGCGGTGGTCGATTGTCTGCAGGGATGGTCCAATTTTCTATTTAATTAAAAATCTCAAAAGGCCTCTGAGTGTTCGACAATGTAAGCTTACCAAATGACCGGGTAACTTCGTAAGAAAAAAAGATGATATCGGAGTAGAACAGGCTAATTTTCAAATAATTTTTGGAACGGAGTTCCTTACGGCAGGCTTGGAGGAGATAGGGATTTTACTGCGCGACCGAACTGAAACCGTAAGAAAAAGTCCGTGGAATAAAACTGTTAAATGGAGACGTGCGCAGGCGCGACAGTCGTATACACAAGCGAGTAGTGTATAATACCTTTCTCTTTCTCCCTCTTTCAGTGAGGGTGAGAATGAGGGTGAGGGTGAGGTTGAGGGGTGAGGGTGAGGGTGAGGGTGAGGGTGAGGGTGAGGGTAAGGGTAAGGGTGAGGGTGAGGGTGAGGGTGAGGGTGAGGGTGAGGGTGAGGGTGGGGGTGAGGGAGAGGGTGTTTTTTTTTGTTTTTACATAAAATTAAGCACGATTTTTTTTTTGCAAATTGTGTCGATTCTACATTTGCCGAAGGAACTTCGTTCCTACCTGGTGTCCCACGACACCACATCTTTTTAATATTTATTACGGGTACATAGACAACAGATTAAGTAAAATAGGAACTTCCTTCTGTCGCTTAGCATTCTAATCCAGAAGTCCAATAACTTAAGCTTTACTGCGCGGTGTATATTTTTCAACTATATATTATATTGTACAACAATTGTATAAATTTAAACAAATTATAGGTTACGTTATTACCAATTTTCTGTGACTTCACCAACTCAGAAGTAAGAAGTCTCATTTTTAGGGTTCCGTAGCCAAATGCCATAAATCGGACTCTTATGGAATCGTCATGTCTGTCTGTCTGTCCATCCGTATGATACAGCCACTTTTCTCCGAAACTATAAGAACTATACTGTTGAAACTTGGTAAGTAGATGTATTCTGTGAACCGCATTAAGATTTTCACACAAAAATAGAACAATATAAAAAAAAATTTTGGGGGTTCCCCATACTTAGAACTGAAACTCAAAATTTACTTTTTCATCAAATCAATACGTGTGAATAGGTCTATATATAATCTCATATAAACTATGGATAGGTCTTCAAAAATGATATTGAGGTTTCAAATATCATTTTTTTCTAATATGAATGTTTGCGCACTTCCAAATATGATGTTTATTACCATGAAAACTTCCACTGAAAATTGGTTTGAACGAAATCTAGTAAATAGTTTTTTTTAATACGTCATAAATTGTTAACCACAATTTACCTTTCATTCAATTACTTGCTGCCACGGAACCCTTCATGGGCGACCCCGACTCGAAGATGTGCGCTTTTAAAAATTTTCAATGTCTTATGTGGGTGTGAATGACGTCTATCTAGCTCTCACCACCTCAAAGCCAAAGTGTAGGCTAGGTTTCTCTTGCCTCCATGCTCCATTAGTCATGATGCTTTGATTAATATTTTAATAACAGTTTAATAATTGATAACCGTTAGGTATTTTATTAGAACATCCATGGATTTTGGAGTTGTAGTCGAATTTGTAAATATAATAAGACGGCGCGCAGTTGGAGCACAGCTGCATGTATGATTTTCGTCAATGTTTTACAATTCAAATGTCAACTCTGACGCCCAAGTCTGTTAGATCACCAAAAAAAAACCTACATGAAAATGTAATGGAGCTGGCCTTGACAGTAAGTATCTATTTACTGAGTGTCCCACTAGCCGCAATATAAAACAAATGTTTCCATAAAACAAGACAGTTGCTAGTTGACCTATTTTATGTCTATCAGATTTTCTTGGTGCTCTCGCTAACTCCCAGAGGCTTCTTCTGAGGAAGTCTTTGAACAGTGCTACAATTCTTTTAGGTGGAAGTTTTCAAAACTGTTTTCATAACGGATATCTACATAATGGCATGATTGCCTGGGCAATGTGTTGAACTTCGGGTGTACGTTGATAGTCATCATGCTTTTTATACAGTACTACCTGATGCCTGCCACTTTGCCTTCGAGATTTTGTACGGAAACCTAAACTTTATTTAAACCCAATATAGCCTATTTTACTCATGAAAAATAGTCAGTAGTGTCTGAGATTTGTAAGTTTGTTTGTAATGAATAGTCATTACAAACAAACTTACAAATCTTCCTCTTTATAATATTACTACATAAGTATAGACAACAGGGTAGACCAATTTGATTAGACCCCAGAACTTTTATAATGGAACTTTGTAGGATTCATACTTACTAAACACCACCGTATTCTGTTTCCCGTCTACATAGTCGCAGGATAACTATAGTCACGCCGTAACTACTGACTAGAAATAGGTGATAATTCTGTTATTGAGACCACTAAACTAAATTTCTCTAAAATGTTCTTATTTTTATTAAGAGTTTGCCAAATGCTATTCTGTTATTAAGTCGAACTAAAGTTGGTGATATCATAAATAGCACTTAATTTGTATCTGATATCACTAAACTTCATTTAATGTGATAAATTTGAACAAGACGTGAAAAATGTACATAGACAGTCGAATGTAAATACATGCCGACTAACTTGGTGATTGAACTGCCTATGTACATTTTTCACGTTACAACGTTTTACAAGTTTTCACATTTCAAACGGTTACTAAAATTAATAAACGTCCTACTAAAATTAGATTTTTTTTAAAAATTAGATGTCACCTATTTAGGTCTAATTTTAGTGAAAACGTCTAAATTTAGTGTGACGTTAAATTTGTATCTGACATCACTAAAATTCATTTTATGTAATAAAATTCAACAAAAAGTAAAATGAATGTACAGAGACAGTTCAATCACTAAGTTAGTTGGCATCTAAATACATGTTTTGTTGAATTTTATCACATAAAAGGAATTTTAGTGTTGTCAGATACAAATTTAGTGCTGTTTATGATATCACCAAGTTTAGTTCAACATAATAACAGAATAGCATTTTGCAATCCCTTAATAAAAATAAGAAAATTTTAGAGAAATTTAGTTAAGTGGTTTCAACAACAGAATTACCACCAATGTATTACTTATTTATTTTCAAAATCGAGCCCAAAACTCTTTTGTGTATTTTTTTACTATTCCTCATTATCGATTTTAACCGGTTTTTTCACCGGGGGATTTGTGATGATTTTGTTATCTCTACCTTAAAGGATCTGGCCTAAATACCAATAAAAAATAAAAAAGCACAGTAAAATAGTTACAAAATCCTTATTTGGCATGTGCTCCTAGGTTAACGAATTTAATAAATATACAGCAGATCATTGAGAAGTGCGTCATTGACTTCATTATTTAACCCGGGCTTTATTTTGATTTCAAGGGGTGCATAATGTATTTCAAAAGGTTACATACCACTATCTCCAATCATTATGGCTTTATCTGAACATAATGGCAAGCTCAAAAAATTTCTATGTTCACTTAGTAGAGTGGGCAACGCATTACTAAGAAAATCAGTATTCAATAAAAAGTTTATTTATATATCACGCCTTATCCCCAATGGGGTGGCAGAGGCATATTATATGCCGACTTTTCGCTATGTGTATTCCTGTCCCACATAATAAGTGGTGAGCTAATTGTCAGTGTTGAAATAGACAGTAGCAGATTGTGGCTACCTGCTGTTGAGGATTTTCAAGCCGCCATAAGGCCTTCAACTTGACTTAATGACTGCTGCTGCTGGCAACCGGGACCAACGCTCGCAGATGTAAATGCCACAAAGTAGTCACCCATCCGAGGACCAGTCTTAGTAAAAGTTGCATAACTCAGTGATCGTTTATGGAACACTAAGTACGCGGGCCCGTTACCAGGTATCGTTCATTGTCATTCACTCCACTTTACCTTTTAATGTGTAGGATGGTACTTTTTTTTCTGCAGCACTTTAAAACTAGGAACTCTCCACAACACACGTTTTATGAGCTTGTTCAATAAATTGTGTAAGCATCATCATGAGCAGATTGCTCAAAAACGGAAAGGTCAAAAGTACTCGGATACCCAGACGTGCGTGTATGAAGAGATTGATGAATCTCGAAGAAGCGAAAGAAGTATGCATGGATCGCGAAGCCTGGCGATCTGTCCTCTAACTACCCCGTCAGGGATACAGCGTGAAGATAGTTAGTTAGTTATAATCACTAAGTTTTCAACTTTAGGCCACTCGAAGTAATTTTGACGAGTAATAAGTATAAATGAGCGACTACGTTCAGAGCGGTCAAGAATTTTGAAGACAACTGTATGCATGTTGTTTAAGTTTATTGTTCTTACTTACAGATTTAAGGACGAGCTGGAGGAGTCGGTGTCGGGTCCTTCGTCGGGTAAGGACATTTTGTTATTTATTTGTGCATTTGTTTGGTACTACATTTTTTTACACGTTCGTGGCCCTGCAGTCTCAGTGTTCTGTAAACGATCACTGAGTTACGCAACTTTCACTATGGCTGGTCCTCGGATGGGTGACCACTTTGTGGTATTTACATTTTGCGAGCGTTTCCGTGCTTCGGAAGGCACGTTAAGCCGTTGGTCCCGGTTGCCAGTAAAATGACAGTCGTTAAGCCTGGTTGAAGGCCTTATGGGCGGCTTGAAAATTTCAACAGCAGGTATCCACAACCTGCCACTGTCTATTTCAACGGCAATGGGCTCACCACATATTACGTGGGACAGGAATCCACACGGTGAAAAGTGGGCATATAATATGCCTCTGCCACCCCTTCGGGGATAAGGCGTGATGGATATTTATTTATTTTATTTTTTTACACAAGCGTCTGTAATCGTCTAAGAAAATCTTCTAAACGGCATACGGCGCGGCCTTTTTTAAATATCATACCGCAATCTACTTGATAGGAAGTGGTTACCGGATTGCAAAGAAAAAAAAAACTATATTTTAAAGTCATCATTTACTGTGGCGCTACCGCTACCCGTGCAAGTATAATCTGAGTGGGACATAAAAAGTAACCCAACACTAAATACCTTTACTACATGCATTAACTATTTAGCTGACATTGCATGGAACTGTTATGCATTATCAAAGTTTTGCAACGATGAGTTCACACAGTTGCAGCGTCGCATAGTTAGCGCTAACTACTGAGCGCTTACTTATTAAAATACTTTAAAACTTAATAAGGTGAAGTTTGTGAACGGTGTTCGATTAAGTTATTCTGTACAAGTGTTCTCCGGTGGATACTGTTAATGAGCGGGTGGAGTAAGTACTTCTTAGTTTCTGTAGTAAGGTGAGATCTGGTTAGATATAAGTACGCTAACTATGATGGTATTGGAAATTCAAATAGGTTAGAGTAAGGTTTCACATGATAAGTTAGAACTAGAGAACTTTTCGACATATATACGTTTGGCCAACAGTTCTGCAAACAATGTGTCCTTCTCCTGCCCATGTTGGCCTTCTTCGGAGATCCTTGTTATAAATTTAATGTCTGAGACCCTGATTTAGTCCTCTTCATTGCCTTCTTAGTGACAATAAGCTTCTGAGTGTAGACCACTATCAAGGGCCACATCACTGGCACTCATTACTGGCAATATACATTGTTCAAATATTCTACATTTAAAACGTTGCGATATTTTGGACCATAAGTTCCGTAGCTGAATGCTGCAAAACCGATAGTTCAATGATGAACTTCATTCTCAAAGAAAACACAAAGTATCTATACAAAATATCTATCTATCTAGAAATTAGAAGCCCTTCGAATACGTAATTGTCCTAGTGTAGACAGTCCGATTGTTTTTGTGCGCAGGCCATGTATGCTCGTTTCAACAAGTTTTTCATCTTGTCCATGTTATTTTTACATCCAGGTCTATTGACAATTGCGTCCAGAAGTAATATTCGATAGGCTGATTGAAATTATTGGATCCACTCTTTGTCGAGGTCATCGAGCAGTGAATTGAGTTTTCTCATAGACGCTGTCTATACTTTTGCTTTAACATTTAAATTTTGAGACAAATTTTGAGGCAATTTACGTTAAACTTATAAAATTTTATATGCATGAAAATATATTGGAGAAACTAGCCTTGCAAGCGTTGCTTTTCTATATGGCGCGATTGTTGCAAAGATCGAATAATACCTATGATATAAAATGCATGGTTTTGTAGAAAGACAATATGTGTTTATAACAGACATTTAAAATTGAAATGTTTGGTGTCAAGTTTTAAATTTCAATATTTTGCTAACTTCAATACAGATGCATGTTCGTATTCCGTGGACTATTTTTTTTAAATTTACTTTACTATCATTATGATTTCAGTCGGTTAACTATGACAATCATGCTATGCTGGATATGCTAGTGGTCTGATTACATCAGGTACTTATTAGTTAGTCCCCAAAACGGGTGGCGAATTCAACAGTGGTGGTTAATTTGTAACTAGTTTACAATTACCTTCAATATCAAATTAAGGTTACAAGTTGCATACTCTTCCTCCGTGTAACTTGAATCACAAACTACTTTAGCTTCTTTATCTCTTGTAGTTTAGTTTCGTTCAAGTACCGTCCCTTCATATCAAACGTACTTAGTAGTGATACTAAAAAGGGTATTTTGAACTAGCTCCTTCTCCTACAAGATCTCTTAAAATAAGAACTTTAAACTTATTTATCACAGTTCATTTTGAGGTTTGCGACCTAACGCCACAGGAGGAGTACCGCGGTCCTGGTGGTTATTCCGGACCTACTCTCGGTTATCAACAAATCTTAAGGGACCTACCTGCTAATAGCACTCCTTTGCAAAATATCCAAACATTGCTCAGTTAAATACAACTTTAGATTCTAAAGAGAAGGTACAATTTCTAATGAAGATGATCAGAAACGTGTTTGATTAGATGCAACATGGCATGGTTGGTAGAATTAAAAGATTATATACTGTACAGTCAGGACTATAAAGGATATATTTCCTTGTCAAGGATTATCTAACAGCCATACCTGGTTCAGCGACCTGTGGAAAGGTTGAGCTTCCTAAGTTGCTCACAGCCTATGGTTATAGTGATGTGTGTGGTATGAACGTCATCTGTTCTGTTATCGATCTATCGTCGATTAGGGTTTTGAATGTGTACCAAAGTTTTAAACAATTTATTTCCCGGGACTGTACCCAGATCTACGGTCCCTACCATATTGACTAGCTATATTGTATACAAACAGACACTATTATTTATTTGTTGTTATAATTAAACTGATCTCTTCTTGTGCTTTTATAATAATGAACTAAAAACTGACTAAAACGGCTTTAATAAGCTTTATATAGAATTTTAATCATTGGCGAATTTCGTTAACCATTGGCATTATAAGTGTCTCTGATTTTAGATTTCGTCTTTACATCTCAGTAAATTGGGAATGTTTTCTAAGAAATCGAACGGATATTTAACAATATTCAAATATCTTTCCTAATGCAATATCATCTGTCTTTTTATATTTAGCTCGCCAAAATAACGCTATCTGTCCTCGAGCTAATAACAGCCCTCATGTGCCTCACGTTTCCCTTGAAGAACACTGTTGAACAACCCCTAAACTATGCATTTTGTCTTTATAAATGTCATATCTTTAAAACCGCTTAAGCCACATTACATTAAATAACCTATTTCTAAGATTAGAAACAACTTTGAAAAGCAATTATTATGCTAACTTTATTTTGAAACTTGCGTGGCGTAGACTATTAATGTTTTATTTTCTACACGGGACTTCACGCGAAATCAAATTCTACTTACATTCACCGACGTTTCGATCACGTTGCGCAGTCGAAACGTCGTATGCTAACTTATCCTAATTTTAAATGTCACTCTCAAGCCGGTCTCATCCACTAGAAGGCTCAAACCAGCGTTTTTTGCTTTAACGCACCAGACGCGTTACCAATTACACCTATAGAAAACTGACCAAATTAACCACCCCTTTTTATGTTTCCCTTTATATGTTTGTAAAATGTATCCATGTGATTGTATATTAAATTGTAATACTTAAGTCAGCAGTGCTCACCAAAGCAGTCGTGGTCCCCCATATAAATCGTACACAATTTATACTCATAACTGAATTGAAAGGTTTTTATTGATTTGTGATTACCTTATTACATTCCCCAGTGGTTAATAATTCATAATCAAACTATTACAAATTAGCTACAATTATATTTTGAAGGACTGTCGATGAATCGATACTGGAGCACAGAACATCACTATTGCTTATTACTGTACGTGTATTGCCATATGAATTTCATACATATATTACATTTGTAACATATACAAAGAAAATACTAAATTGCAAGGTATAGGGAGCCTTCAATATACCTGGTTGGACGTTTCATTCATTTGTCAACTCCCTCTTATAATCTTCTTATTATTGTCTGGTTAAGCTCAGTGTAATTTTTGTCTTGGTCACCGGTGTAGATCTTGGTTTACTCATAAGCTCAGGGGAAGGGGAAGAGGTGCTCAACCAAATATCCAGTATTATAGATATAGGTAATTATAAATTTAGCTGTAGAGTTATAGAGTCCTCGATAGTGTTTGTGCGCAGCGTAAGGCCAGAGGTAGAAATATATTCTTACACAAGACTCAATTTAAACCTGATAGGAAATAATAAAAAAATTACAATCCTACGGCTGCATTTGTATTAATCTGGGCAACAACAGCTTGTTGGATTATAAAAACATAAACAGTTTCACTATTCCAGCCATGGGTGTAAGACCCCTAATCACGAAGGCGTGACGCGGGGCGATAGTGTCTGATCATACGCTTCCGCAACCACAGGGCCTCTGGTTAGTTCACCATCACCTCGCGAACGAACGTGGCGATGGTGACCTCCTTAGACTTAGGAGAAGACATGACTAAGACGACGAATATTTTCGAAATAAATTATACTTATAAAAATATGTAGGTACTTACAAAATATATACCTTATTTATTTATTGCTTCAAATATGGTCGCTTACATAGATTACATATCATAATACAATTGAATCACATATTTGGCTTAAAAATAGCATGCAATATTGTTTTTTAACACAATTGTCCTGAATGTAGGTATTATTAAGCGTTAAAGAAGAAAATATTTAATTCAACAATAAAAACCCATCACATACACAACATTTTCCTTACTTAAGCTATATTATATGTCAACACAGTTATAAAATTTACATTTAAGAACATAAAAGATTTTTATTTAAGAACTCTTCAATTGAGTAAAAACACTCTTCTAGTAACCACTGTCGCAACATAGCAGAATCTCTTTCGCGATAAGGTCGTTTTTGATGAAGGTAATGAATTGTATATAATATACAGCCATATAAACGCAGCTTTGGCGGAACATTTCCAATTTTGGAGCATGTATCTTAAAAACTAAATGAATAGCTTTTCTTTTATTTGCATTGTCTTTGACTTCAAATAGTGATGGATTATGATGATGATGATGATGATTTGACAAATTTGGAGATTTCCAATATGATAATACATAACAATCATATTTATCACAAAGATCTTACCAATTAGACCAATCAAAAGTACGCGGTACCCAGACGTGCGTGTACGAAGCGATTGATGAATCTGCAAGAAGCGAAAGAAGTTTGCATGGATCGCGATGTCTGGCGATCTGTCCTCTCTGACTACTGATATAGCGTGAAGATATATTAGCAATTAGACCATAAATATTCAGAAATAAAAATAGGCACAAAAGAACCGCCAAAGTCAATAAGCCGTACGTAGCGGATTTATTCAAATAAAACCGTTATGTTATTGGTGTACTCCTTAGAAATTCAACAACACACTGAAAGTGCGTGAGCGGGACAAAGAAAGGCTCACAAATGAATCGAAAAAATATATTATGTAAAAATTATATAAGTTCTTATAATATTTTTGATAGGTAGCATTGAATATGTCCAGCACAAAGAGAGCGCTGGAGCAAAAAGATACAAGTACGTCATAAAGATTTTAGATCATAATAATATATTTCGACTAAAAGCAGAGTATTATAAAATATTTTGTATCATATGTTACATATAAGTGCAGGCTAGTGTAACACGCATGTGTGTGTGCATCATCATCATCTCAATCAATTGAAGTCCACTGCTGGTATAAGACCACTACTAAATTACCACTACATTTAGTCTAGTGACGCCCTCGCCCATGTTCTGTAGTTTCAAGTGACAAGTGACTATATACATTCATACATATCGTCACGCCTTTATCCCCGAAGTGGTGGGCAGACGATGTGCCAAAATTTCACCGTAAGCATTATTGTCCCACGTAACAGGTGGTGAGCCCATAGCTGTGTTGACAGAGACTAATCCAAGAAAAGAAAGGTTCTTCAACAGAATACGCACTAGATGTATTAGTAGATCGTTCTATAGACATATCTCTCAATTTTTTGAAGCGTTCGTAGCCACGGTAGGTCTTGAGATGGGTGGGTGAGATCCGTGCTTCGGAATTTATAAGTCGTTGGTCCTGGGTACCAGTATTATGGTGGTCGTTAAGTCAAGTTGAAGACCTTATGGGTAGTTACAGTGTGTTTTTGTCCGATTCTACATAGCCATAAAGGTCAGCACTATTACCGTGTTGAACATTATGTAGGTAACCACTTTCTATCAGATGCGTCGTATGCTTGTCTGCCACTTCAATGCTTTGTATAAATAATAATCTCTAAGTAATATAAGTCGAACATGTATGCGTTCAGGCGTTTAGTGAAGACATGCATCATTTGTGGCAAAAAAACTGAACTTTCATTCTCAGTTTTTTTCTTTAGACCGAGTTCTATCTTAATTATGGAATGAACTTTTAGCGTATGAAATAAAGTTGTATGAAATCAATTGAGTTGGAGAGATTATTACATACTAGAAATTATTTACACGTACATAGGCGTGTTGTTTATCCTAGTGGTAGACAGCGGTATACTATGCGTCCATATTTTAAAAGTTGTACCTATTTGGTTGCATGTCTTAGGTTCTGAGCTAATTTCCATATTAAAACCAAAGACCTTATACCTATAACTAGACTGTGCAATACTGCGAAATAATCGATCCGCGTGAGATGGCTCTCGGCAGTGGCTGTGTCTCTTTCTAAATAAGTGACCATGACCAATTAGAACACAGGACAAATTCCTTGAACGATTGTAAGAGCCTACTGAATTAATTGTAAGTAAAAAATATTAAAAAGAATATATAATAATATAAAAATATTAGAAAGAAAGAAAGAAAGAATTTTCATTTCCTTCATACGACGATTTCTACTAAACGGCGTTATGCCCCTAAATGTTAGGTTATTCACACATCTCCAATTTAAACAGATGCTGCGTATCTACCTACCTAATACCGTTACGCCTTTGAAGTTGACAAAAATGCCGACAACGTCTAGACAGTGATGCTTGTAGGGTTGTCACAAGTATATAAGGCTGATATTATTTTAATTTATATATTAACTCGTACTCGCAATCAACTATCAATATATAATATCATATCTTGATAATATTATAAATGTGAAAGTTTGTATGGATGTTTGTTACTCTTTCACGTAAAAACTGTTAATCGGATTTTAATGAAACTTTGAACCCAAGCCAACCTCCTAGCGGATTGCTTCAAAATTGGAACAACAGGTTCATAAACTATAGAATCTGCCTCTGTCGGTTTTAATCAAAGACTTTACACTTATAACTAGACTGATTACCAAAAAAATTCGTTGAGCTAAAATGACATCTATGTTCTTACCCATAGGGTAGCTATTTCCTTTTAAGCGGTAGCTAGCTAAAAACGGTCGTGGCGAGAGACTTACGAAAGGTCCTTGTCTAACGCGCTGCCAGCTCAAATAACCATTGGATTTGGTAGAAATGGTAGAAAATTTTATATATTTATTTTATTATGATTTAGTATATTTATTTATTTTATTTTATTTTATTTTATTATTCATAAACTTTGGGACTTATCTAAATATTTCTACAATTCCTATAATTATTAATAAGAACTTCATCCTATTAAAAAAAAACTCATTAATACTTAGTAAAAGAAGTACTTAAATGTTTGAGTTTGGTAATACTAAATGCAAGATCCGCCTGGACCCGCCATCTTGCTTCTATCTATACGCGGGCGAAACCGTGGGCGTCAACTAGTATGTATTCATAATAAATCAATAATATGAACACCGGTTTAAAAAATAAGGATCTGAGATTTCATCAATGCCGCACACGGAAGAAGGTAAGGTTCATTTTATGTCGAAATATAGTTTTTTTTTTTGAGAAAGCGTTTACGAAATGGCTGCCGCGTAGTAGATATAAAATTATGGGGTTTCTAGATTTTCTTTTCTAGATTCTTATAAAATTTCATTTAAACAACGGCGCGGCAGCCATGTTGGATTACAAAATTACCACGAAATTCGTGCTCAGCATACTAAAAACCCCTTATACGATACCCAACATGAAATTTTATAACCACGGCGCGGTGGCCATTTTGGATTGCAAAAGGAACACGAAATTTGTATTTAGAATATTAAAAACCCCATGAATTAAAGAAATCGATACAAAATTAAAATAATCATAGCAAGCGGTCGTGAATGCGTCAGCCCTGAAAGACTGTCCCATGCTACTAACAAAATTTTGTTCGCAGGTTGGGACAAGCCCTTCCCCGTCTCGTCCCTTGTCCCCCGCACGATTGCTCTGTCTAGACAGCTTCGTCGACCGACTGTATTTCTTTCGGCTGTGCTAATAATAAGAGATTGAAAAAATCTTTAATTAACAAGATACTATGTTACTTAAAAAATATGGTTGGTGCTGTTACTTACCCGGGGGAAAAATAGCTGCTACCGTTATAAAAGTAATTTTTGCACCTTGTCACACAACATGAATTAACCATATTTCATGAAAATCTAACAGGTTTAATATGAAAATGTACACAATCGCAAATCGAAGCACGAGCAAACAATGACCTTTTAACGGTATATCTCCAATTTAAAACAATCGATACGTAATTATATACCTACCTACTATTATGAGATTGTAAAAATATTTAATCAATAAAATTTATGGTGACCCTACACTTTAAGCAAGAAGCGGGTCCAGGCGGATCTTGCATTTAGTATTACCAAACTAAAACATTTAAGTACTACTTTTACTAAGTATTAATGAGTTTTTTTTAATAGTATGAAATTCCTATTAATAATTATAGGAATTGTAGAAATATTTAGATAAGTCCCAAAGTTTATGAATAATTAATTTTACTAAATCATAATAAAATAAATATATAAAATTTTCTACCATTTCTACCAAATCCAATGGTTATTTGAGCTGGCAGCGCGTTAGACACGGACCTTTCGTATCTCTCTCGCCACGACCGTTTTTAGCTAGCTACCGCTTAAAAGGAAATAGCTACCCTATGGGTAAGAACATAGATGTTCGAAAATAGAAAATAGAAAAAAAGAACATAGAAATTTCCAGGCTAGTCTGTTAGTAACTAGGTTGGCTTGGGTTCATCCCTACCTAGTTACTAACAGACTAGCCTGGAAATTTCCGATAGATACTGTTATTCCATACTAAAAAAATATGAGCGAATGACGGGCATAATTTGCTACGAACAGATTCATGAGGACAAATAAATTTAAATCGTTGAATAACATAATAGACCAACTGTTACATTATCATTATGTTTGGATACCGGCAGGGATTCGAGAGATCGACACGTAGATAATATTCTAATTAGCTTTATATTACTTGGAGTTACCATTTACTTACCTGGTGTCTGAGAAGCCCCATATTATTCCGGCAATGGCGAAAAGGATCTGGGGACAGTAAATATATGTCCATAATAATGACTGGCACCCATAACGGTAGACATAAACTTTTAAACCATTATGCCAGTGTACTAGATCGTTCAATAAGTCCCGGGACTAACTTGGAAATGGCGTCTATATTAAAAACTCTTTTGATATTGTAAAAGTAATGGCCTTCTATAAAAGATATGTGTCAAATTTTAAAAAATGGAACATTATAATATTGATTTTGCAGATATTTAAGTGACGCTACGCTTGTAGTTTCGATACAATGAAAAGAAACTAGTTTCACGTGTTGATAAAACATTGTTTTTAATGAAAAAAAAAACCGTTGAAGCACAGCAATGGCTTATAAAATGTTATGCGGGATCAGCTCCTCAAAAGCAACCATTTGTCGATGGTATGCCGACTTCAAACGCGGTCGCATGGACACAAATGATGGGGAACGCTCAGGTCGTCCAAATGAAGCAGTGACTCAACAAAATATTAACCAAGTCCTCAAAATCGTAATGTAACATCGGAAGATAAAAGTGCGCGAGATAGCCGAGATAGTGAAGATTTCAGCTGGTAGTGTTTTCACTATTTTACATAAAATTTTGGCCATGAAAAAACTTTTTTCCAAGTGGGTGCCGCGTTTGCTTACAACTGATCAAAAGGAACAAAGTATCAGTGATTCAGAGCGATGTTTGGCGCTGATGAATCGTAATAAAAAGGACTTTTTACGTCGGTATGTGACAATGGATGAAACATGGAAACACCATTTTAATCCGGAATCCAATCGGCAGTCAGCGGAGTGGAGAGCGGCTGGTGAAAGCCGCCCGAAGCGGTCAAAGACTCAGAAATCGGCTGGTAAAGTTATGGCGTCTATATTTTGGGATGCGCATGGAATACTTTTCATCGACTACCTTGAAAAGGGGCAAAATATAAATAGTGACTATTACATGTGCTTATTGAAGCGATTGAAGTACGAAATTGCGGATAAACGGCCTCAAATAAACAAAAGAAACTGGTGTTTCACCAGGACAACGCGCCTTGTCACAAGTCTGTGAAAACGATGGCCAAAATTAATGAATTGGGCTTTGAATTGCTTCCTTATCCCCCTTATTCGCCAGACTTGACCCCCAGCGATTACTGGCTATTTGCAGATCTTAAAAAAATGCCCCAGGGTAAGAAATTTGACTCAATTAGTGAAGTTATCACAGCAACAAGCAACAAGCTAAAGGCTTATTTTGAAGCCAAAGCAAATCGTTCTACACGCATGGGATAGAAAAGTTAGAAAAGCGTTGGAGGGACTGTATCGCTCTCGGAGGAGATTACGTTGATAAATAAAAAATAATTTTATAAATAAAACTTGTTTTGGTACTTAGTCTCGGGACTTATTGAACCACGTGTTAACTAATCGCACCTATATGAGACAAACAGATACTACATAATCGAAATTTTTTGTGAAATTTGTCTTCATTCCCATGTATCATAAAATTACTACATTGCTAACTGCAAATTATAGCTAATTTATTAATAACTAATTAATAGCTAATTTGAATTTTCTATCAAAATTCATCGTAGACGCTATATGGCGTTTTTTTTTGAATTTTTTTTACCGCTGAGGTGGCAGACACGCATACGGCACGGAAAGTGGTGACCGTAGCCTATGGATGTTTGCAACACCAAAGGTGCAGCACTCGCGCTACTGACCCTTTATAAATCTTCTAAGACCCCTTTTAAAGAACCCCATAATGTAGACGTTCGGGAAAACCCAGTTAGAGTAAATAAATCATCAATGCATAAAATGCAACATTGCGTCTATTATCAGTTGATACGTGTTTGCTTAGGAGTGTACACGAAAGTAGTTTGAAAAAAAAAATTTGTTAGGGTATTTTTTTATTTAAGCACAGTTTTCGTTTTAACATAATTAGCAATTACACATATAATATTTCATTGACAAAATGTTTCGTTTAGAATAGGTAATTACCGTTTACTTTTAAATTGCTGGCTATTTGTATAATAATGTTAGGGTCCCTTAAAGTGTTACTTTGACTTAAGACACTGTTATCTATCATGAATATATCATGAATCTACTTAATAAGTGTAAATAATTTAAAACTCCCGATGCAGTAAAAAAATTTACGACAATTATTATTTATCTTCTGTATTGTATTATATTTATATTTGAATTATACTTGAATTTCATTACATTATTTACACAAATTTCATAATTACCAATAAAGATTTCAAAAAGTTAAAGTTAAAGTGTTACTTTAAAAACTAAAAATAATGAAATACATAGTGCTAATTATAAAATAATCCTTCTCTTTTTTGTTAACGAGTATAAAGTAAATATATAGCTATCGTATGACCTATAAACAGGTATATTATTATTTATTTATTTATCTATCACGCCTTATCCCCGAAGGGGTGGCAGAGGCATATATATTATATGCCCACTTTTCACCAAGTGTATTCCTGTCCCACGTAATAGTTGGTGAGGCAATTGCCGTGTTGAAATAGACAGACGCAGGCTGTTGCTACCTGCTGTTGAAATTTTTAAGCTGCCCATAAGTCCTTCAACCAGGCTTAACGCCTGCCATTTTACTGGCAACCGGGACCAACGGCTCAACGTGCCTTTTGAAGCACGGAAACGCTCGCAGATGTAAATGCCACAAAGTGGTCACCCATCCGAGGACCAGCCATAGTGAAAGTTACGTAACCCAGTGATCGTTTACAGAACACTTAAACCGCGGGGCCACGGGAGCTTCTTTTAATTTAATTTCCTCTAAAATTTTATATTTTCCTTAGCATCAGTTCGCCTTTAAAGATACGTATCAATTACGTTACTTTGCCATTTTTACCATTACAAAAAAAAGGAGCGTGTGTACTTATGTACACACGTTAGAAGTAATACTTGTCTAGTCTAATTAGATTTCATCACATATACAACAACTCTTTGTTTGTAACAGTAACGATAGATTTATATTAATAAGAAAAATATCATCAGAAGAATGAAAACTACTTTGAATGTAGTTATAAGTTGTCATGGAGACTCTTATCAGTTAACTTCATTGTGTCGGTTTTTAGTGACGCACGCATCCCAAAACTTTACTCTCATCATTTTTCCCTAGCGCGCCAAAAGAAGTATACCTTCAATTACATAGCTACTCTATATATTCATTGGTTTAAGTAAAATTTAAAAAAAAGTTAAGCTAATGTGCACGATTTTTGCAAGACAATGACAAAATGTTAAAATATTTTTAGAGGAAAGTAACATATTGTTGAAAAACACACACACACACACACGTTAGAAGTTATAAAGCGCGCATCGTAAATATCTACTCTCATAATTTTTCCCTAACGCGCCAAAGAACTAGGCATAACTTCAATAAATAAATACAATTATATCTCTGTCTCTTTGTCTCTCATATTGAGGGTTAACCCTAGTGACTAATATTTTAAAACATACCAACATAATAGGCATGTCACAATTTCTAAGGCCCACACGAATTAAGTCTAGGTGTTTATTAGCCATAACACTATAGGCACCTTAATGATTTTCAGTGATATTAGAGCTAATTTGTTTTTACAAAGGTTTTGTTGAGTGTGCAACACACACAAAAGAAGTTGCGCACCTACCAGCCCAAAAGGTCTTGTAATTTCATTCACGTGTTGTGCGTTCTATAACTATACAACTTGTTGTAAATAAATTAGAAGGTAGTCTATTTTATTCATCACAGAAACTTTCCAGCACTAAAGGCTCTTTTAAAGTCGATACAGTAAGTACCTCCGGGTGTACGGGGCCCCACCAAGATCTTCGGGGCCCAAGTCAACCTCCCGTGCCAGTGCGTGCACCTGCTGATTAACGAACGAGGCTCTGGCGCTGGCTTTCCCCTCTGGGGTTGGGAGGTCTGAGGGCGTCGCTCCCATAAAAGCCACCCGCCGAAACAAAAATGAAAAGAAGTAAAAGGAATGCTGCTAGGGATAGGGCGCCGCCGCAAAACGGCGCGCAGGAGCCCCGCCCGACTCCTGTGGCAAGTGGGCTAGGGCTGCCGTGTGTCGGGCCAGCACGGCTAAAGAAGTTAGCCCCAACCCGAATCCGCTTCGCATCTTGGAACATTGGCACGCTGACTGGGCGTGCGGTAGAGTTGGCCGAAGTACTCTCCAGGCCGAGGGTGGACGTGGCGTTCCTGCAGGAGACTCGGTGGAAGGGCAACAGAGCCCGGCCTTTGCAGAAAGGCTACATGCTGTACTACACGGGTGCGCCTGGTGGGGAGAACGGGGTGGCCGTGGTGCTCTCCGAAGGGCTGCAGAGCGGCATCTTGGAGGTGAAACGCTGTAGCGACCGGCTTATGATCGTGAGGGTGCTTATCGATGGGATTATTACCCACCTGATAAGTGCCTACGCGCCACAGGCCGGTTGTAGCGACGCCGATAAGATGTCGTTTTGGGGCCAACTCGAGGGAGTGCTTCGGAGCATTCCGTTGTCACATGGAATCGTTTTGGGCGGCGACCTAAACGGTCATGTGGGTGAGAGGTGTGAGGAGTTTGAACGTGTTCATGGTGGTTTTGGATACGGCACCCGCAACACTGAAGGAGAAACTATCCTCAGAACGTGTGCGGCTGCCGATCTGGCCATTGTGAACACGTATTTCAAAAAGAAATCCGAACATCTCATCACCTACAAGAGCGGGAGGCGTACAACTCAGATCGATTTCCTACTCACTAGGCGACACAGCATCGGCAAGGTGGCCAACTGCAAGGTCATACCCGGTGAGAGTCTTACTGCACAACACCGTCTCCTTGCCATGGACCTCTGCGTGAAGCCTAAAGGCAAACGCATCGAGCGGTGCCAGCGCCGCATCAGATGGTGGCTGCTTGATGAAACTAGGTCCCAGGAGTTCGTCTCAGCTGTCGGTGACAAGTGCACCGACACTGAAGGCGAACCAGTTCAAGAGTACTGGGACAAAGTTCAGGCGGCCATCCTTGGAGCGGCGAAGGTGGTGCTCGGTGAGTCTAAGGGTGGACGCAAATGTGACAAGGAAACTTGGTGGTGGAACGACGCAGTCCTGAGGGAGACCAGGGAGAAGAAAGCCCTCTTTAAAAAGTGGCATGCGATCGGATCTCCCGAAGACCGCGACGCGTACAGGGCTGCCAAGCGCGCCACAAAGAGAGCTGTAGCCAGAGCCAGACGAGACCACTTACAACCTTTGTATGATAAGCTGGAATCGTCTGAGGGGCAGAAGCTCATCTATAAGCTGGCGCGCTCCAGGGTCAAAGCGGCACAGGATATATCCAAGTGTCGCTGTGTAAAAGACCCTGAGGGCAACCTGTTAAGCGAAGACCTCGCGGTAAAGGAGAGACGGCGCTCGTACTTCCACGAGCTGCTTAATAAGCAGCATAAAGAGGTGCAACCTCCGGACCTCCCTCCGAATCAGGGACTAGTGCCACCGGTAACGCCTGGAGAAGTCCTGACTGCGCTTCGCCGCATGAAGAATCGGAAAGCTGTCGGACCCGATGGAGTCCCCATCGAAGCCTGGAAGGTGATGGGTCCTCGCGGTGTGGGCATCTTAGTAAACCTTTTTAACCGCATACTCCTCAGCGGGCAGATCCCAAACCAATGGAGACTGAGTATTATTACTCCAGTCTTCAAAGGTAAGGGGTCAGTGCAGGAGTGCGGGAGCTACCGCGGTATTAAGGTGATGTCCCACACCATGAAGATCTTCGAGAGGATTATAGACTCTCGGATCCGGCAGGAGTGTACTCTCTCGGAGTGTCAATATGGGTTTCGCCCTGGTCATGGGACCACGGACCCTGTTTTTGCCCTGAGGGTTGTCGCAGAGAAATACAGGTCGAAGAACACGCCTCTGCACTGTTTGTTTCTAGATATGCAGAAGGCCTTCGACTGTGTTCCTCGTGCGATGATCTGGTGGGCACTGCGGTCCAAAGGGGTTCCAGAGGTCTATATTGACACTATCCGGGACATGTACTGTGACTCCGACTCAATGGTTCGGACTGCTGTTGGCGACACGAAACCCTTCCCCATCACCGTCGGGGTACACCAGGGTTCTGTCCTTAGTCCGCTTCTGTTCAGTGTAATATTAGACGAATTGTCGGACAGCATCAGAAACCCGCATGAGCAGCCTCCATGGTTGCTCATGTATGCTGACGATATTGCGCTGGCAGACGCGGACAGGGGCAGATTGGTGCGACGTGTAAAGGCGTGGAAGGAGACGCTTGAGAACGGCGGTCTGAAACTAAATGTGGCGAAGACCGAGTACTTGGCACTAAACTCGACAGATCCCACATCCGTCCGCATAGGCGGTGATTTGGTCGAGCGCACGGACCAGGTTAAATACTTGGGATCTGTTTTTCACACGTCCAGTGACATCGATTGCGATGTCAAGTCACGCATTGCTGCCGCGTGGGCCAAATGGCGGGAGATGACCGGTGTCATTTGTGACCCTAAAATGCCGATCCGGTTGAAGGGACAGGTCTACAAAACCATTATTAGACCTGTCCTTTTACATGGCAGTGAGACGTGGCCGATATTGGATCGACACAAGCAGGAGCTGCGTGTCACGGAAATGAAGATGCTGCGGTGGATGTGTGGAGTCACGCGGATGGACCGCGTGAGGAACTCTCGCATCCGCGGCAGCCTTCACGTCCGTGACATTGCAGACAAGTTGCAAGAGTGTCGCCTTCGTTGGTATGGTCACGTTTTGCGGCAACCGCCGGGCTACGCAGGTAACAAATGTCTGGCCATGTCAGCCCCGCCGGGTCCCGGTAAGAGGGGAAGACCCAAGAAGTGCTGGCTTGACGTCGTAAGGGATGACATGCGTGCCAATGGTCTCACCACAGGGGATGCCGACGACCGTGCGAAGTGGAGGAGAAAATGTAGGAAAGCGGACCCCGGGCGTCGCGAGACGCAACTGGGACAGACGCTCGGATGATGATGATGATGACAGTAAGTACCTCCAGAGAATAATCACAACAAAAAATTACCCGTTTAAAATATTTGTAGTTATATCTTTATTGTAATATCATTTTTTTATAATCGAGAACAAATTAAATTTCAATATTTGATATTTTTTTCCGTATAAATATTTGTGAATCAAATTGGCCATAATTGAATGCAATATTTGCGATATATTCCTTGTTTCTTACCTATACTTGCTTTAGACAATTGTTGCCTAGACCACCGAGCTACTCGTAGTTAGGTATTCTAGACGTGATCTTGTTTGCTTCTTGCAGTTAGCAGATAGGGAAGTACAAGGTACGTAGATCGGAATCGAACCTTTAACTTTACTTTTTTAATTCTATAGTATTGTAGTTAGAGCACTGAGAAGGGTAGTCATTTCCGTCCGGTCAAGCTTCATCGCTAAGTATTATTTGTTCAGATTTCCACATCAAGGGCTAGAACCTATGCTAATGATTCAAGAAAACCAGTATGCCCTTTACCTCTTGAGTTATTGGGGAGCAGTTTTTGCTAAAACGCTTTGTAGTGGGGGTATAGCTGCAGATCTCTATAACGACATTATTCTCACCGGGAAAACCCAATCGGAATTAAGGCTTAGTATTACAATCCTGTCTACGATTATATGGAAAGGTGTGTTTCTAGTGCGAGGTTGGAGTGTATCAAAATTTCTGTTTCCTTGGACTGTACCATGGACGGGGAGACCCATGAGAACTGCTAGGTATGATAAATACTATGGAAGCGGGTCATGATCAACCAAGACCAACCCTCAGATGGTGAGAAAGATAACCCAACCTAACCTATATCTCAATAATAATAACTCAAAAGACTCTCCTAATCAATGTAGTACATCTGAAGGTTGTCTGACTGCAGTGTTCGATAATATCGCTCTGTGTGCCACATTACAATCATATGGATTTTGGAGCACAATATGGACCGTCCTATTTATTTCTATAGTAATGTTAATTTTTAATACATTATTCGTATTTTATGACGCCCTAAGATAATTTTTCAAGGAGTTTCTTATCAACTGTGTCGTCGTTATTGACGCGTTTTGACTGCCTCTGTGGCGCGGTGGGAGTGTATCCGACTGCTACGCAAGAGGTCCCGGGTTCGATTTCTGGGTCGGATCAAATATTTGTGTGATCCACAAATGTGTTTCGGAGTTTGGGTGTTTCCTATGTATAATATGTATGTATTTAGAAATATATAAGTATGTTTATCAGTCATCTAGATCCCATAACACAAGCTAATATTAGCTTACTTTGGGCTAGATGGCGCTGTGTGAAAAGTGTCCCACAATATTTATATTTATTTACTGCACTCTTTGAGCTGCTCTCAAGTGGGAATTTCCGAAACAATTTTATTGCCTCGGTGGTGTATTGACAGTGTGTTCGAATCTTGTAATGAGGTTCTGGTTCGAATCCCCGGCCAGAACAAATATGATCCGCAAAAGTGTGTTTCTGGGTTTGCGTGTTTCTAATATAATATGTGTATATTTAGTAATATTATATTTGCTTATGTTTATTTATAGTCCTTATAGCACATGTTAAAAGGCAACAAAAAGACTACTAGATGATACCATGTAAAATACAATACTCCACTATTTAAAAAAAAAAAAATGCCTACGTCGAAGGCAAGCTGTTTGAGTAGTTGCGCTTCTTCTCTTCTCCTCTTAGAGTCTATCACCAAACAGTCAGTCTCAACCGAGCGAGTTTTCATGTCCAATTTCTTTTTGCTTAGAGATTGATCACGGTTTTAGAGTTCTGAACATAAGCCACTTATACCCTGGAAAAACAATTTATTCCTGCCAGAAGATATATTTATGTGGGTTGATACCGAATATGAAGTGGTCCCTTTGTGTTCAAAATACGAGGTTTTCGAGATATTTCGATAAAAAATTCTATTTTGAGCCATTGTTTCCAGACAATCTGCAATTGCAGTAATAAATAAAAATAAGAAGCGCTCGTGGACCCGCGGTCTCAGTGTTCTGTAAACGATCACTGAATTACGCAACTTTCACTATGGCTGGTCCTCGGATGGGTGACCACTTTGTGTCATTTACATTTGCGAGCGCTTCCGTGCTTCGGAAGGCACGTTAAGCCGTTGGTCCCGGTTGCCAGTAAAATGGCAGTCGTTAAGCCTGGTTGAATGCCTTCTGAGCGGCATGAAAAATTTCAACAGCAGGTAGCCACAAACTGTGTCTGTCTATTTCAACACGGCAAGGGGCTCAATACCTATTACGTGGGACAGGAATCCACACGGTGAAATGCGGGCATATAATATGCCTCTGCCACCCCTTCGGGGATAAGGCGTGTTGGATATTTATTTATTTTATTTTTATTTTTATAAAAAATAATAAAATGCAGACAAATTGTCAACGTATGGAATATATACTCGTATTACTCAGTCTGAGATCAAGGCACTGGATATGGGGTACAGTGGGTTACTAGGTCATGTAACACTCGTCTAGGAGTCAGAGATACGCTTGACTGAAATTATATTTTCACTTCACAAGGATTTACATATGTAAATCCTTGTGAAGTCATGTGCCGATGGGAGACAGGCGTGATGATATTTATGTATATATATACATAAATATCATCACGCCTGTCTCCCATCGGGCTAGGCAGAGACTATGGCTTTCTACGATCCTGGCATACAACTTTCGCTTCTTCAACTTTCATAATTGTTTTCATACACGCTTGCCGATCTAGAATTTGATTGGCATATGTACGTCGATGTCGACCCTTACCAGTTTGCCCATTTACTCTCGCAAGGATTTAAGTATTTTTACTTGCGTGACGAGTCTCTACCATTCCGTAATATCATCAATTATGGATGTGGCAGAAGCCCATGGTGCATCTCACGTAATGACGACTATCGCACCATTGTAAAATGTTAGCATATGATATAGCTCTGCTTACCCCCTAGGAATAAAGGCGTGACTATATTTATGTATGAATATATCGCACCACGCATTACCTGCCAGGTTTTCTATTATGAAGCACTTGTAACCTCCCCTTGTTCAGTGATCTATAAACTATGACTGCATGCATTTTACCTACGATCAGTCTTGAGATGGGTGACCGTTTTTGGCATTTTCAGTAACGAGCGTTCCAGTGCTTCAAATAAAGACATCTATCTATCATCTAAAAACATGTAAACTTGGTTGGACTGGAGCTGGTTGCCAGTAAAAAGGTTAAACATCTTATGAAAGCCACTACCTCTTTTTACTTTTGTATATTCTCGATTGCTTCCATACCGGATTTTACTAGGAGCCTGGCGTCAACTTTTAGTTGACTGCTGGGAGTCACTTTAGTTAGATTTTTTTATTTTTGGCATTGTTGACAGCAACTGCCGTCTGACTACCGTACCCCGTTACCTGTGTCTCCTGCACGGACCTGTGTCTTTGTATCGTCCGTTAGTCAGTAGATACACCGCAAGTAGGTCAGGGCACTTGGGCCCCGGAGATCGTGGTTGGACTCACTTGCCCTTACTTATAACGCTACAACACGGTAATGGAGTCGACAGCGCGAGGCTAGCGGTAAGCACCTTCGATCAGGTAGGCTGCATGCTTGTCTACCACTTTAATATTAACTTAACACGTTTTACAGCCGTTTAGAAGAACTGGCCTAATGCTGATAGCTACAACCGAACGATTTAAGCTGAATTTGTATTTTGTCTTTTTTTCTTTACTCTACGGTTAACGGTAGAGTAACAATACATTTATTAAATACTAGCTGTCCCGCCCGGCTTCACCCGTGACATACATCGAACCTTTTTTTTTCTATTATTTGTGAATCTAAACCATCCAGAGCGCCACCCAAACGCATAAAAAAATAATCATTCAAATCGGTCCAGCCGTCTACACGTCACACAAGAAATATATATATATATATATATATATATATATATATATATATATATAAAGATTATTAGTTTAGGGAAAAGTTTTAATGAAATAATAAGTAGCTGTACATTTTGAATAAAATACAAGGGCTTTATTCAAAAGTTCCAGTAAGTTCCACCAATGCAATCAATGAACAGTAAAACAGTAGGTATGTTTTAATAGTTTTTATATTACTACTAATTTATGTATACATTTTAGAAACTTTTATATATTAAATTATTTCTATTAATATAGAACATAGAACATTTTTCACACAGCGCCTTCTACCCCAAAGTAAGCTAATATAAGCTTGTAGTATGGTTCTGAGTAACATACTTATATATTTTTAAATAAATACATATTATGAAGCGCTCGTGGCCCCCCTGACTCAGTGGATCAGATATTTTTGTGATATTTGTTTCGACCCGTGAATCGAACTTAGGATCACAGCGCGTCAGTCGCATAAACTACCACTGCGCCACCGAGGCAATCGCACTTATAGCTAAACTTAGCTACAATCTATCCTTTTCATCGAATTTGTAGAGGGATACCTACGCCCTTCGTTTAATGTGACTACTTTCTCTGTAGGTTCCGAATCATTCCGAGCCTGTTGAATAACATTATTTAACAGTAAGGCTTGTTGTCAGGAGTATAAGACATTACTGTCTGCCTATGTAAATGTTTTACAAGTATCTTGACTGCATAAACAGTTAACTAGGATTACAATTACCTTTTCACTAGTTCATGAGTTTCAAAGGAATCTAAATACCCTATAATACTAAGCTTATCTTTTATTTTACGTGTACTTCTATTTGAATGATAATTTTTAAAGAGCTTTAAGAGTGGTCCCAGTATACCGCTGCGTGATAACCTGTCATATAATATAGGTATATTATATTGGAGCATATCAAACGCTTTGCTGAAGTCTATAAATAATGCTAAGATATGTATTTTAGCATCTAAATGTGTGTTAATCTCATTAGTAAATTTAGATAATAGTTGGGTAGTGTTTTTGTTTTTCTGAAACCCAAATTGATTTGTATTAGTATAAGACCGGAATCAAGTTAGCACGGACATAATTAAAAAATAATTTAAATGTATTGACATTATTTTTTCAAATAACTGGCCTGTTCAAATTAAGCTAATATAAGCTTTTGCTGATCTAGACATCTGATATACACACAAATATTTCTAAATAAATAAATAAGTTGGGACATTTTTTACACAGCGCCGTCTAGCTGAAAGTAAGCTAATAGGTATGAGCTTGTGTTATGGGACCTAAACAACTGATAAACATGCTTATATATTTCTAAATACATACATATTATATATAGGAAACACCCAAACTCCGAAACAAACATTTGTAGATCACACAAAAATGACCCGGGAATCGAACCCGGGACCTCAGTCGCGGCAGTCGTATGCACTACCCCTGCGCCACCAATAAAAAATATAAGTTAAGATAAATACATACTATGAATGGAAAACAAAAATTGGTGCATCACACAAAAAAATGTTTGACCCAGGATTTAATCCTGAAACCTCAGCGCTGTAGTCGGTTACTAGCGTACACTGCGCTACCGAGGCAATCACAATGAATGACCTTGTGTAGGTACTTCTTGGTCGAGATGATAAATTTTCAATGGGAAAAGCTCTCAAATGGAACTCTCTTTAAAAAATATTCTCGTGTATGATTTATAATGTCTGTTAATATAGGCCTAAAAATAAGTGTAACACTATCCGGTTTTGGAGCGTGAGATAATAATAATGACATTTATTATCTTGAGTACCGTGGTCATAACCCCTAAATCGCCACCTCTGAGTATATTTACAATTTTTATTACTCTTCTATGTAAATTAAAAAAACTGTTAATCGATTTACAGATATTAACGCAGATAATTGTAACTACTCAAATCAACAAGGCGCAAATCTATTTAGTAACTAATATATTGTTTTTGTATTTAAACTTTTACTTTGCCTATCAAAAAACGAAATACTGAAAAAAAAAACATAAATAAATTAAAGAATATAATTGTTACCAAAATTTTAACCGAAAGTCATTAAAAGAACATTTTTTATATTCATTTAAGAACTGGTCTGGTCTCCCCCTTTCGAGATACACTATCAGACTATAAATAAATAATAAATAAATATCGTTGAGACAACTCACACACGCCATCTGATTCCAAACAAAGCTGAGCTTGTTCTATGGTAACCAGATAATTGATAAACATACTTATATATTTCTAAATACATACACATTATAGATAAATAACACCCAGTACCAGAATAAACCATCGTGCTCATCACTCAAAGTTTTATCCTGGGTGGGAATCGAACCCACACCTCTTGCGTAGCAGTCGAATACGCTCCTTGTTCACTTGCGTAGCAATCAGATGGCGTTGTGTGAGTTTAATAACTGGTCTGGTCTTCCCCCTTCGAGATACACTATCAGACTATAAATAAATAATAAATAAATATCGTTGAGACAACTCACACACGCCATCTGATTCCAAACAAAGCTGAGCTTGTTCTATGGTAACCAGATAACTGATAAACATACTTATATATTTCTAAATACATACACATTTTAGATAAATAACACCCAGAACCAGAATAAACCATCGTGCTCATCACTCAAAGTTTTATCCTGGGTGGGAATCGAACCCACACCTCTTGCGTAGCAGTCGAATACGCTCCTTGTTCACTTGCGTAGCAATCAGATGGCGTTGTGTGAGTTGTCCCAACGATATTAATTATTTAAGTGAAGTGAAGTGAAAATTCTTTATTCATGTAGGTCACAAAGTAACACTTATAAACGTCAAGATTATTGCTTCTACATTTACATTTACTGCCAGATTCGCAACGCAATAGGTAGAGCCTGAGGAAGAACCTGGCAATAAAACTCATGGCCACTCTTTTCTAACTGCCAGTAATTACATTAGTTTTATTTACATGATATTTGAACAAATTATATAGTAATGAGTCTTTACAAAAGAAACCTAATCAAATCAAAATGAGAGCATTTCTAGTTGCCAGTTTTAAAGGTAGCCCACCCTTATGAGGAAGACTCCGGCAAGAAACTAAATGCTATTTTAAAATGCAGGTATGGCTAAACTTATATTAAACTTACATTGCTCCTTTGGAGTTACGTGAGAACAGTCGACTAAACTTAATTTGCCTTAAATATAAATAGTTTTATTTGTAATAATTGCTATAACAGCTATGAGCTGACCAGTCGCATATATCAGCCATCGCCCTACTCAACCGTATTATAGGGAATAAGGCGACCCGATACATGCACCACCACTGCCAGGACACTTAGGCGAGCATGACATTCGAACTGCACAGCAACCTTCATGTCAATTTCAAAATTTATAAAAAGCTATGTGGACGGTGCTCACACAATAACAAACTCAAATTACATATAATTATATTAGTTAACCTGACGTTTCAGATCAATTATGTTGAACAAATGTACATTATATTTATAATGTTTCTTTATTATTATGATTATTAATTATATTTGTATATTTATGTGTGTTGGCATAGAGCGACTTACTCCTATGCATTTTTATCATTTATATAGTCTGAAATTTTATAATATGCCTTGTTACACAATTTGGCCTTGACTGTTGTCTTAAACATATTTATTGACAATATTCTAATTTCATCGGGAAGTTGGTAATAGAATCGTATACATTGCCCCATAAAAGAATTGCTGATTATTTCGAGACGAGTAGAATGTAATACAAGATTATCTTTATGCCTAGTGTTTACATTATGTATATCTTATTTTATTTTTTATTTTATTTTTTTTTATTATGAAGGAACAACAAACAGCTACACTATGTAATATTATTAGAAGTAATAACAGTAGGTTAATAATAATGTAGCCCACAGCGCTGTTCACAGATTACCAGAAGATTTTAATTAAATTTGAGTCGCTCGAAGGTCGAAATGAAATGAAATAAAATATAAAAGAAAATAGTTGCAAACATGCTAAAATTAATAAGTGATTTTCCGATTTGATCATACCCGCTATTAATTTGTGCACAATTTTTCGTAAGTCAGTTGTCGAAACTTATTTGCTGAACATGCAAATATGTCGATGTCCTCAAAAGAGTTGTTATACGAGTCAGTTAGTCGATGCAGGGGTGCTCGTAACCCAGCATTCGTTCGACATGTACCAACCGCAAATAGTTTACCTGCACGTACCTGGCGCCTATGAACAGTTCTAGGGACTAAGTAACACAATACATTATTTAAGGCAATACAATCAAAATGACCGTGGACAATATTAAACAAAGTCATTGCCTCCAGCTGCGTGCGCCTATCACTCAACTTTAGAAGCCCATACTCGCTCAATAACCTGTCATAAGATAGATAGAAACCGCGACATCTGTAGTGCACCGCACGCAAATACCTACGTTGAACATTCTCAAGCATATCTGCGTACTTATTGTAATAAATAAAATATCACTTTTTCTAAGAAATGTGTCTATGTTTTTGTGCACATAAAGTAAATTCTCATATATATATTGTGATAAAACGGTAAGAATATTAAGGTCTTTGAATCTTTCTCTTAGAGATACCCTGGGACCAAGCTGGTATATTGCTCTCACAGCTCTCTTCTGTAAAATAAATATCGTATTAATGTCCGCTGAGTCTCCCCAGAGAAGAATTCCGTATGA
This sequence comes from Thumatha senex, assembly GCA_948477245.1. Taxonomy (NCBI): domain Eukaryota; kingdom Metazoa; phylum Arthropoda; class Insecta; order Lepidoptera; family Erebidae; genus Thumatha; species Thumatha senex. The sequence continues at coordinate 1,555,302 of OX419725.1, forward strand.
CATAACGCTATGGAAATAACTGAAATAAACTATTCTAGCCATTTCAACATCAGTGAGCCGTCATATTGTTTTTACTGCATATGCAGCAGAGCTTAATTTGTCTGACAATTTTTCTATATGTGGTCCCCACTGCAACTTTGAATCAATAGTTATACCCAAAAACACAGAAGCCCCAACAGTATCCAACCTTGATCCATTAAGTTGCACATTGGTCGCCACCTGTCTCACATTAGGTGTCGAAAACTTAATTACTTTAGTTTTTTTATCATTTAAAAGAAGATTATTAACGTTAAACCAATGAACAACTTTTGAGAGTGCACTATTAACATCGTCATAATTAATTAATTGTCTATTAATTTTAAATGTCAAAGAGGTATCATCCGCAAACAGCACAATCTCATGTTTATACCCAACATAGTAAGGTAAGTCATTAATGTATATCAAAAAAAGAAATGGACCAAGGATTGATCCCTGTGGAACACCCATTACAACTGGAGATCCTGCTGATCGTTTACCGTTTACTTCAACCCTCTGAATTCTATTGCTTAAATAAGAAGTCATAAGGTCGAGAGCTTTATTTCTGATACCGTAGTGGCGTAATTTCTTTACAAGAGTTTCGTGATGAACGCAATCGAAGGGTTTAGATAAATCGCAAAAAACACCTAATGCATCCTGCGAATCCTCCCAGGCCGCATAAATACTTTTGAGTAAAGCAACCCCTGCATCCACCGTTGAGCAACCCTTTGTAAATCCAAACTGTTTCCTGTGTAGTAAATTATGTATATTAAAGTGACTAAGCAACTGTCCAAGCATTAGCTTTTCAAATATTTTGCTTAGTGTTGGTAGTACGGAAACAGGCCGAAAGTTAGAGGGATCTGCATTATCGCCGGCTTTAAATAAAGGAATTACTTTACTATGTTTCATTAGGTCAGGAAATATCCCAGACTTGACACAGCTATTAAACACAGCTGCCAGATGTGGAGCTATTACAGTGATAATATGAGAGACAGTTTTAACAGATAGACCCCACAAATCTTTAGTGTTTTTCATATTAATTGCCTTAAAAGTTTTTAAAATATCTCTAGGACTAACAGCTGAAAATTCAAAGTCTGTGCCACATTCCTCCACGCCTTGTTTTAAAAGTTGTTCAGCATCGTTAGAGCAAGTCGAGAGAGTTCTTGTAATTAAAAAGAGGAATGTTAGAAAAATATTTTTCTAATTCAGTTGCAACTTTAAAATCTTCTATAATATTTACGTTATTTATTTTTAAATGAAAATCATGAATGCGCACTTTTGATTTACCGGTTTCAATATTTATAACATTCCAAGTTTCCTTAATAACATTATTTGAATATTTGATTTTATTTTTTAAATAAATTGATTTTGCTTTCAGGCAAGTTTGTCTAAATGTTTTTGAGTATTTCTTTACAAACTCTTGAAAATTTGGATTATGATTATAGGACTTCTGTTCGTAAAGTTGATACAATTTCTTACGACTATTATAGATTCCTGGAGTTGCCCAGTCACTGAAAGTTAGGCCTTCACTCTTAGATAAGTGCTTAGGAGTAAAAATTGAGCTGAACTCACCATTAATCAAGTTGACTAATGAGTTGTATAAGTGATCCACATTTCCGTGACAGGGCAAAAATTTAACGTTTTTTGTAAAATTACATTTAAAATTTTCTATACGGTTCTCACTGAATGGTATCACATTTATTTGTCTTTTTACATTAATTTGAGAATTACAAAAGGAAACCAACTGCCCTGTGTGGTCCGAGTCAACCTTATGAATTATAGATGTATGTATTGGTTTCACACTACTAAATATGTTATCAATACATCTTGCAGTAGTGGCCGTTATTCTAGTGGGTTCCATAAAATTGTGATATAAATTAAATGATTTTGCTAAATTCAGAAAATCTATACTTTCTGAAGACTTATCTAAAACATTTATGTTAAAGTCTCCACATACAACAATTGTTTTATGGCTATTATATATTTTACTTAAAGCTTCCTCTTATTATTTCAAAAAGAGACTTAACTGGCGCGCATGGAGATTTGTACAGATTCAACACAATGAATCGCTCCAATTCAACACATGAAATCTCCACAACTCGCTCAACAGAGAGGCTCACAACATCCAATCTTTCTTTAAATTTAAATATTTAATTAATTAATATTAAAGAGCCACCTCGTTTATATTTCTTTCTATTGAACGAGCTTGCAACCTGGTGATTATTGAAGCTATGAGTGAATTGATGACTTTTTAGCCAGTGCTCATTTAAACATACAATATCAATACTGTTACAATTCATTAACAACTCAAATTCTAGCTCTTTACCTTTTAAACCTCGAATGTTTTGATGCACCAGGTTGAGACACTTCTTCATACTGTTACAATTCACAGATATGTTTGATGGGTTCATATTTTTATTAGAAACCCTAGTTATACATTTTATTTCTTTAGCCCCAGAATAGGGAGGTACATATGTAGGTACTATGCAAGAAAAATTATCTGTTGTCTTATTACTCAGTTTAAATTAAATAAATTTGAATTGTCAGTAGTAAAATTACTGACATTGTGAATGTCATATAAACATTGCTTAATAGGAGCAACTTGTTTAGCCAAGTTCTTGGCTGATATTTATTATAAATATGATAGCGAAGTAGCTATTTGTCTTATAGAATAATTGGAAAGATAATAATAATTATCTTTTGTCAAATAAATTATTTGTGAGGATCAGATTATAATTTTTCACATCGCCTATTCTAGCACGTCAATCTCCACCAAATACTTGCATTCATTCGTGTACAGCGCCTTACAAAGCCCCCATTCCCCATTCAAATTATTGATATGTAAACCCTCAGCAGGTCACACGATATTTCTTGGAATTTATAGCTCGAAATACTAGCCTTCTTAAAGTTTCAAGTCATAATGCATACAATATCGTATATTTTGGACATTGACAAGAGTACCAGCAGTCTAATGGAGACGATTTTATAGTGAATGCGCTGTCACAGTTCATTTACATCGCTCATTAAAAAATAAAGACCCCTATTTTCTTTAGGAGTACAATATCTTCTCTCCGAGCTACTACGCCTGAAAACACTACCAGTCTCCTGGCACGGAATCAATAGCTTTCGAACATCCTACCTACAAAGCTACGGAACTTTGCTATTGCTCACTTTCAATCATTACATTGACCTTAGTTACCTCAGCATTATAAATGTGGTGTCAAGTTCTAGGCATGGTAAAACTTAACATCATCGTTACCCACTACATCTTGACAGATTATTGTTACAATTTTAACATACCATTTATAGATTGTTTAAAACATAAACAAAAATGATTTTTCAAAATTTCATCCTTGGGATGGGCAAACATGAAATTTAGAAAAACCATTTTTCAGTGGAAAACTGTAGCTTCCAATGAATACTTCAAAGTTCTAGTTGTATCGGTTTCGGCTAGGCTGTGATAGGTGTTACACGATAATTTTATTAATTTAGAACTATATTAATAAGATTGCCAAGTGATTCACGCACTCGGTATTTTGATATCGATAAATATAAAATTTCCAGGTGACTCACACACCAATCAACGTCCAACCTCAACTCTTACTAGTAGAAACTTGAATGTTTTAAAGTGTTTGCCTAAATTTCACCCTTATAGGGGGTTATATGGGATAGCTAAATTTCACGCGAGTGGAGTGGCGGGTGTCTGCTTCTATATATATAGTTTACAAACATGAATGACTGAACAAAGAACACCTTCAACCGCTGTACGTATTTGGTTCTGTTTCGACATGTGCTCGCAGCTAAAGAGTTAGTTAGTTAGTAACTCTCAGTTAAGTTAGCGCACATGTTTAGAACATGTTAAGCGTAAAGTGAATAGTAGGAAAGCGAATCTCTAGTTCCTAAGCGAAGGCCTCGAATGCATTTGGGGCTAACGATCATCATCAACGTTTTAATATGTTCTAATTAAAGCATTGCGTATGCCACTGAGTCAGTATAGCGTACTACTCGTATCTTATCTCATTGAATGGTCAGTAACACGCATTTGTGTCGCGTAAGTTCATCGCGGAGTCGCTTTTGTAGTCTGGTTTAATGCTTAATTTAATCATATTTTAAGCATTAAACCATGTATAATTTATAGCATACAGTCCTGGGTGTATGCAAAACCTCCATGTTAGAGTCCGGGCTATTTTTGATCGACTGCTTTTCGAAGGGACTGCCTTCTACACTTTCACTTTGATATGCGTTTTTTTTATTATTTTCAAAAATTTATAACAAATAATTTATAACAAATAATTTGTCGATATGCGATGCGATATGGATATAACTGATTATGATGTAACTGAAGCGCACGTGGCCCCGTTAAAACAGTGTTCTGTAAACGATCACTGCGTTAACCAACTGTCGCTATGGCTGGTCCTCGGATGGGTGACCACTTTGTGGCATTTTTATTTGTGAGAGTTTCCGTGCTTCGACACGTTAAACCGCTGGTCCCGGTTGCCAGTAACATGGCAGCCTTTAAGCCTAGTAAGCCTTATGCGAAGTTTAATCTTTAAGTATAAATGTCAAAAGCCTGCCTGCCACAACCTGCGCTTGTCCACTTCAACATGGCAATGGGCTCACCACCTGTTACGAGGGACAAAAAAGTTGGCGTATTGCATGTCTCTGACTACCTCTTCGAGGATAAAGGCGTGACAATATCCGAAAAAAAATTAGCGGATTATACAAATAAATCGGCAGTCGCATACACTACCACTCACCCCCCCCGCGGCAGCCTTATCACTAATATTAATGAAACAGATAATTCGTGTGGTTATTTGTAAAACGCAGTCATAGATGCGACGGACGGTTGTTGAGTAGAACTCACCCATTCACAGTATATTGTGCACGTAGAGTCCCAGCGTTCCACATGTTACATAGGTAGCTACCACCTGTTAGGTGTAAGTCAGTACGTTAGACGGGGAGGTCCATAATAGGTATTTAAAATTCGAATGAGGGTTTAATAACCTTCGGAAGGCAAGTTAAGCAGTTGTTCCCGGTTGCCAGTAACATGGCAGTCGTTAAGTCAAATTGTAGGTCTTATGGGCGGTTTGAAAAATTTCAATACCAGGAAGCCACAACCGGCGTCTCTGCCTATTTCAACACGGCAATGGGCTAGCCACCTAGCTATTACGTGGGACAGGAATACGCATGGTGAAAAGTGGGCATATGTGGATCTGCCTTACTTCTCTCTTCCTCTGCATACTTTCGGAGATGAGGCGTGATAGATAAATAAATGTAAACTCTAATAAAGCCGCAGACTCACCGGCTTGTTTTACTACTTTATATACAACTCTGTATTTAGCTTTTAGACTTCAAACACATAAGTTATTTATCAAGTTTTAAGTAATAACTTATCATTCAAGCCTTTATCTCCGAAGGGGTGGCGGAGGCACATACACCCACATTTTACCTAAAGCCTTTTTTGTCAGATTTAAGTAAAATCAGCTTTCTAACTTCAAACAAAAACCTACGTCAAAAGAGTATTTTTATCAATTTTAGGTAATAACTTATTTCACTACTTTATCTCCGACGGGGTGGCGAAGAAAAAAAAAGCCCACATTTCACTGTAGCCTTTTTTACAGTTTTAAGTAATAAGCTCTATTACTCGTTCAATAGTATATTTAATACACAACAATGGTATTTAAACCTACATAAAGTTAGTGTGACGATATTGGATGGCTAGATTAACCTTTCAACAGCCTTCTTGGTCCATTTACCGTGGACCAAGATTATTCCACCATTATGGACATAAAAGAGAAGGCTGGTCCATTTAGACTACACATCTAAGGTTGTGTTTTGTAAGCATTGTAATAAAACTTCTCGGTTTGCTTGTTTTAACCAAGCCGTTCAGCAACTGTTTAGAGTCTATTTATAGAGGCTTTGAACTCCTTACTAGTAGCGTTAAGATTATAAAAAAGTAAGCTCATCATTAATTTATTCATCATAAAAGTGCTCTAATGTATTCAGAAGAGTGGCCTGTTGTGTCAAGCGCCCGATGACCGCTCTAGTAGTTGATGTAGTAAATATGTTAATTAGATCTTTTAATTGCCGCACTGCTATACACCGTGAAGTTAGACCCTCCCGCGCGCGCATTATAAAACATCTCAGCAACAACCGCGAGTACATCCTACTTACTTAAGTATATATAACTATAGCAAAAAACAGCAAAAAAAACACCATACCGAATTTAAAAACTCTCACTGCTTCGTTCAGTGCTGCGGTGCGCGGGCGCCGATAGCACCCAGTCGTTCCGGACTTATGGTAGTCAAGCTCGGGAAAGCTCAGTACGCGGGTCGTGTCGAGAGCTGGCGGACGCGGGCTGACGTCAGGTGAAGCACGGTGGACATGTTCGCAATATGGACGTGTGGAGCGGCCGACCGAGGGCGGCGGGGCACGCCTCGCCACCCCTCAGCGTAGACACCACCACCGACAGCTATGGGCTCGGCTGGCAGGATCAGCAGCCGAAACAAGGTATTGTTTCAATCCCGTGTACTTACTCTAACAGGACATGCTTGCGTACATTGCGGTTATACACAAATTCTTACAGCGAATGTTTTTATTGTTATCTATTTAAATTGGAAATACATACTAATGACTGTCTCAAACTATAAAGTTGATGGCGCGCTGGTCAATCGGACATGGCAGTTTTATAGCTATCTATATAGGTAAAAGAGAATTTAAGAAAGAAAGAGCCTGACTCATAATAAAAAATATATTTATGACAACAGAAGTTAACACGTTCCGGATAAAAATAAACGCTTTTAATCATTGTTAGTCGTTTCGATATTAAGGGCTCAACTTTAGGTGAGATGTATTGTGACTACTATGGTAGAAAATAATCTGCCATAGTTGCGTAAACCTGTAAGATTTATTTACTGTATTGGTAGGTCGCTCTCCAAGTACCGAGTCTGAACTTGAAGATCCTAATACTTAAAATTTCCATTTTTAGCTTTTTTTTGGCGGTTTCGGGCAACTGTAATATTACTTTTCGAATCTTGTAGACACGATAGGGCTTTGCAGGAAATCAGCCAAACACAGACCGAATTTTAAAAAAGTTTCTAGCTATTTCGGTGGCGTAGTGGTAGTGTGTTGCCGTGCGACTGCGACTATTAGGCTGCGGTTTGAACCCTGACTTGGAACAAATATTGATGTGATCCGCAAATGTTGGTATGGGTGTTTCCTTAATATTATTAAGTTATATCGGTATGTTTATCATTAGTCTATATTCCGTAGCACAAAATTATATCCCTTAATCTGGCCAAGATGCTGTTCTATAAATAATTCCCATAATAGAACAGAAATACGTATTACAGTAATAATAGCTTTGTTTTCTAGGTATTTTTTATTGTGGCTTGTACTAAAAATATTCCACCCTACACCTACCTAATAATAATAATCAGCACTTAATTTTCTTAAAAGGGTCAAAGCTTCATCTTTTTTGTAACCAAGGTATATAGCTTAGTTTGCATCTTACGTTTTCACGTTTAAACTTTGACCTATCCTTACCGCGGTCATTGAATGCAATTACAATTTTACATATGCACATTTAGGAGTTTTTATACATATTGTACACAAACTCCTATTCTACCCAAAATAATGCACTCCGTAGAAACAATTAACATTTTATACCAAGCGGTCTAGCATTATGTGTTTACCACCACGCACAATCATGAATTGTTTGTTTGTAGGTAGTACTCCCGTGCAAAGAGAATACATTTGTTTGTTGCCGGAAAAAAGCAAAAATGTCACGAAAAAATCGACAAATCATAATTTTATTGATTTGTGAAGATTATTTGGAGGCCCTATGGGCGGCTTAAAAAATTTCAACAGCAGGTCGATGCAGCCTGCGCCTCTCCATTTCAACACGGCAATGGGCTCACCACCTGTTACGTGGGACAGAAATGCATACGATGAAACGTGGGCGTTAAATATGCCTCTGCCTATCCCTTCGGGGATGAAGGCGTGACAATATGTATGTATGTGAAGATTATCTCCTCAGCTCGAAAATCCTTTAATACGTTTTAAATCATTATAAAAAGCAGTTTATTTTTAGAAACCAACGAAGAGGTAGACTTCCCTGTGAATTGAATATACGATTAAAATATTAATTTAATGCTGAAAAGATATAAAATAAAACAAAATGTCTAACTCAGGCAGCGCTTCGGTGAATGCGAATCAACACAACGCCCGTGTTATACCGTTAGGTATTTATATCAGCTGTATTACCTACATTACAACGCAAATTTTATGTAACTTATTCGAATGATTGCAAATACTCGGCTCTTTTAGTACAAGTTATAAACGAAAATCTAGTATAATCAGAGTAATAAAATTACATTTCAATTGTAAGGCGAAAGAGTTGTTAGTCGTGCCCTACGAATTGTCTTTGGTAAAAGTTTTGGTAGTTACCTAGTTTGTGTATACCCTCACGTGTTTCAGGAATATAGATTGTGGGACACTTTTTACACAACGCCATCTAGCCCAATGTAAGCTAATATAAGCTTGTGGTATGGGATCTAGACAGTTGATAAGCATACCTAAATATTTCTAAATACATACATATTATACTCGTACATAGCAAACACCCAAACTCCGAAATACAAATTTCTGGATTACACAAATATTTGATCCGTCCCGGGTATCGAACCAGGGACCTCAGTGCGGCTGTCGCATACTAGTGTAGTATGTACTAGTGTATGCGACTAGGTAGGTATATTGTAATAAGTACCCTAAGAAGCCCTAGCAAAAGGTAGACCACAATGTTCTAACAAGGTTTGTTAGTCGACACAAACGGTGCTACTTCACGACTGCTCGCGGCAACTGAGCTTCCCGGGTCACACAAGGCCGTGAAGCCGTACCGGGTGGTTTTAGTAGGTTTGAGTCAAAATTATCCAGGTTACCGTAAAATAAAAATTGAGATAGGCAGCAAGAGCATTTTTCCCTGTAAAGTGGGCAAAGACTTATCTTACCATTTGCCAAGATACTGACATGACTGTCATGTCAGTATTTTGGCAAATGGCAAACTCCTCTAATAACCTTTTCCCAACACGATTGGATTTCGTCAAGGTCCTAAACCTGGGTTCGGTCTACGAGCTTATACATTCCCACCACAGTAAGGAATCGATGTCACTCTGTCACAGGGCGCGAGTGAGGGTCTAACCTTATAAATATATTTGTATTTTGGATATAACTTAGATAAAAATAGTGCTCAACGTGCCAATAAATATTACTAATATTATTATCAGAGCCAGCTACGCAGTTAATATGCGTGAATCCGTGATCTTTCTTCTTATTACCTGATCTATTTACTGATGGTATGTTTTCCCTAATGTATGTATATATTTAATTATATATGTACATGTGCATGTATATATTTGTGTATGAACATAGTAAGACGTATTTCAGACGTCCATAGTCTACAGCGACCACTTTTAATCAGGTGGCTGTATCCTTGTCTGCAACCTAAGTATATTAAAAAAATACTTTTTCCTTCCGAATTCTATTTCACACTCCTAAATTTTCAAGTAAGTCATCACCATCTCATGTTAATAATGGAGAATATTTTTAAAGAAATAAGCCGTACTGTGCGTTTTACTATTTTGCTTCTAATACCAATTTTCCTTCAGAATATTGGTAAAAACTATTTTTAAATAAATAAAATAAAAGTCTTGATTATTTACGAAAGTAATAACTTGTTAAATCGGTCTTGAATATGCTTCATTGGAATCTGCAACTTAATATCTCCGCTTCACAGAACGAAAGGAACGTTTACATAACTAAAAGTGAAAGACATTCACTAGACCCAAATAAACTGAGCAGTGATGGATGTTCTACTGTCTAATGGCTGTAACATTACAAGTGCAGTGGCATGATTGCAGTGCGAGAGCACTAGGGTCATCGCGGGTGAATAATACTATTGCTTATCGACTCGGAAGTTGTACAAACTACGTAAAGATGCATTCAGATGGATATTATGTAGTACAAAATATGAACTTATAATATAAAAGTTATTTTACATTTTTTTTATTTGGTATATCAAAATGGACGCCATTCTGATGTAAGTAAAGACAACGACCCTTTACATTATAACTAATTAAAGTCATTAATTTTTTATTTTTATTAAATCTTCTATAGGACTTTTCTATAGAACTATATAAGATACACAATTCCACCATACATTATCTCGTTATGTTTTATAAGTTAGCGTTTTCTTAGAAAACTCCTAGACGGCTTATTTTTTCGGACACTTCCAACAAATATATGTAGTTAAATTTTAGCCAATGTTTACAAAAACTTAACTAATTATACCTATGCTAAAACTCTCCTGTAGAACCACTATTATCCAGTGTTGCAGTAGTTTATCGCAAACAGACAGACAGACGCGGAGGAGGACTTTGTTTTATAATATGTAGTGATATTAGTGGCAATTATTATTTATAGAAAGTATCAAATATATGATAAGTCAAGTGATTATAAATATAGTAAATTCATCGTAAACATCATTATGTCTTACAATTGTTATACCTAATTTGTAACATATTGATAACAATATAATTGTACATAGGTACATGATAAGATGTACTATTTTTTTTTCACTTGATTTTTATCGGTTCACATGTAATAAATCGAGTTATTGCAAAAAACTATCCACTGTCAAACAATCAAATTTAAAAGGTCTCTCAAAGGGTTCTAAGGTCCGTATTCCAGAACGTTTATCAACACTCAAGAAACACTTGAGAGTAGATTTTATAAGGCAAAATCTAGTCTCAAGCGTCGATCGAGTATTGAGAAACGTTCTGGAATACGGGCCTTAAACGCGAAAGTTCCGAAGAGTATCGGCACCGATATACTGTCGGGTTCCTTGACATTTACAGCCGTTTAAGAGAAGGTTCACTGAATCCAGTTCTTTGTCGATCGGTAATCGAAGTTGTGACTAAGTTTAGAATTCAAACTTTGATTTCTATTTCAGTTCTAACTCTTGAACTTTTTTAATCATTGCTAACTATATATATAGTTCGTTACATGTATAACTATCTAAAGAACCGTATAAAATATTCAAATCATATCATTTTGTTAAGAAAATCGTGGTGCAACTGAAGGCTCTAATTTGAAAAAGATCTTTAGAAAAATTCCTTTGATACTTTTAATGAAAGGTTAATATTTTTGTAAATAACTTTTAACTTAATAAGATTTCTAGGATTAATATTTAGGTATGTAGCAAGAAATGTTCAACGCTTCTTCCCTATTCACCTTTCACCTTTTTCCCACTACATCCGAGTTTAGGTCATCTCAGTTTTCGTTTTAATATAAAATTAATTTATAAAATATATTGTGTGACATATTATGTACTAACGTAACCCTAATTAAGTACTAAAATTATTGTGTTATTATATTTAGACAATTGATAAACATACAACAACATACTGATAAACATACAACATTGGACTCGGGAGACCCTAAAGAAAATCAAACTATTTACGAGCAACGAATTACAAAGGCATGCAGAATAGTGTCGTGTCATCTGTCGATCAGCTGATTTTTGTTTTCGTGTCCATCACTTTCACACGTGAACTTTTATTATAGCCTTTACATTGTCTAGTAGACACGGAATGCGGTATTTATATTATATTAGGTAGGTACCTACGTGATTATGTCAACTAAAGTACATATACCTAATAGGTATTATGTTTGTTTGTATAATGGAATTGTTGTGCAATCAATCAATTTTAAATTATATTATTTGTAAATTATATACTATATAATTTCAAAATTAATATGTATAAAAAATCATTATAATTACTAATATTACTAAATTAATTTTATTATATTAATTCAGTTAATTATTTTAATAAACATAACTGAATTGATAATCTGAATAGGGATGTAAGATTATGATATGACTATCATAAGCAAGTGTAAACAGTAAAATTTATATAACTAACTATCTTCACGCTGTATCCCTGACGGGGTGGTCAGAGAGGACAGATCGCCAGACTTCGCGAGCGATGCATACTTCTTTCGCTTCTTGAAGATACATCAATCGCTTCATACACGCGAGTCTGGGTATCCGATGGTATCCGAGTACTTTTGAAATTTCCGTTTTTGAGCCAGCTGCTCACGTGGTCTTCATATGTAAGTCTCGGCCTACCCTGACTCCTTCTACCCTTTACTTTCACACAATATATTTTCTACGTAAAACTATTATTATTCTTAAAATTTATATAAATATCCAAAAACATATGAAATGATTAATATAATAAGTTTATATATATAGTAATAAATATAATAAGTTTATCATTATTTAGTACTCTTATCTGGACACGACTTAGCATTTGCCTTGGTGACGACATGGCGGAGATCTCGGCTCGGCGTGCTCCGTGGAGAGCGGGGGAGGGCAGTGACTGTACTCGCGGCACACGCGTCTCGTGCGGTCATTGCCCTCACGCGTTATGCAACCGCGCCGTAAGACATTGATAAAGACATCCATGAGGTTGCACGAGCACGCCTGAGGTAGCGTTAAGGTTGTGCGTAGGATGTTACGGTCTAGACATTCAATTCCTCTAAAAATTTATATTGAATTCGAGCTGACCCGCGCAACCTCTTTAGCGCTACCATTTTTTTTTTATCTCTCGTCAATGAACCGCTCGACCGATTTTGTTCAAACTTCACATAAACCATCTACTAAATAGTCCAGACAAAGCCTAAACATTAGGTTTGGATTTGGATGGAGGACGTGGGCGAATTTGAGATATTTTTATTTATTTTTGGCTTCCTCTGTAGCTTATGTGATAGTGTATGCTACTTCCGAGATGAGGATAAGGTTCGATGATCCGCGTGATTGTTTCGGTTATCAGTTCTTTAGATCGCATAGAACAAATTTATATTAGCTTAATTTGGAGTAGACAGCGATAAATATAACTCACAACGTATTATATTTATATTATATAAATATTTATTTTATATATCAACAGCAAATCAATACATATAAAAATCAATTCTACTTTTCGTTGTAATTTTATAACTCAAGAACGGGCTCACCTATCTAGACCAAATGTTTCAGGCTTTGTTTGGACTATTTAGTAAATGGTTTATGTGAAGTTTGCACAAAATCGGTCGATCGGTTCTTAATTTATCACATTTTTGGTGGCGCTAACGAAGTTGCGCGGGTAGTTAGTGGCAGCTAGTTTTATATTAAAGATTACCTTTTACTGGTCAGTGGTGCAGTGTTACTACATTATTATTTTTCAAGGATTCTTTTAAATCCTTAAATTAAGTATTTATCATATAAATAATTGATTTTAAGGATTATTATATGTATTGTTGTTAAAGAGGTCAGTTAGAAATTCCATGGACCGTTTGTATAAAAGATGTCATTAAAAATTACTGCTGAGAAATTCTTAAATTTAAATTAATTTGCCTACGTTTTCCCGAAGGTCTACAGTATGGGGTTCTTAAAAAGGGCTCTTAGAAGGTTTATAAAGGGTCGGCAGCGCGAATGCTGCACCTCCGGTGTTGCAAACGTCCATAGGCTACGGTGACCACTTTCCATCAGGTGGGCCGCTTGTCTGCCACTTCAGTGATATAAAAAAAGGTGAATATTCAAGGGGGATTTTGTCCTTATCTTCGCCAACTAAGCGTATAGATTTTTAGCTGCAAGCAATCCTAGTCGGATAAGCATGTAAAATCTCTGATCTTAGTCATCAATGCCGTTCAGTAGCCGCCAATACCTTGCGGTGTAATTTAAATACATATATGTATTTAGAAGCGCTTACACACATATGCAAGTCAGTGAGACCGGATATTTCGCTGACTGATAAGAACGCAAAATCATGAACAGCAATGATTTTATTGTTAATTTACGACTGCCTCTGTGGCGCGGTGGGAGTGCATCCGACTGCTAGGCAAGAGGTCGTGGGTTCGATTCCCACCCAGGATAAAACTTTGTGTGATGAGCACGATGGTTTATTCTGTGTCTGGGTGTTATTTATCTATAATATGTATGTATTTAGAAATATTGGTATAAGGATGTTTATCAGTTATCTAGATCCCATAACACAAGCGAATATTAGCTTACTTTGGGCTAGATGGCGCTGTGCAAAAGTGTCCCACAATATTTATTATTATTATTATTATTTAGGCAGCCACTGATAAAATACATTTAAAGAATTTGAAATAAAACGAGAATTGAATGTATCGAAGCATAATTACCAGTATTGCGAGCTTCGGAATTATTTATAGGATAGTATTGTTAATGTATGTGTTTGTATGGAGATTAAGGGTTCAGAGACCAACGGTACGAGGCGGATGAAAACATTTCCACAGACAGAGTCTAACTAAAAAAAAAACTAACTATATCTTCACGCTGTATCCCTGACGGGGTACAATACAGACAGAGTCAATATCAGAATTTTTAATACCAGAGATAGTGTAAGATAATAACTCAGACTAGTATTTTTTTTTCCAATTGAAAGCCGGCCTAGTTCTATTCTAGTGGTTCAAATGCGATTAGTCCAAAACTAGGTAGTCTACTAAAACTATTATATATTTCATAATCACACCTCTCAAGCTGCAGAATAGAGACAATATATAGCTGTTTTAAGCTATCAAAATATTAATATAGACTACCAAAATTGCAAATTAAGAGCTTAGCTTACACGTGTCATTAACATTTTATCGGGCGGCTGATAGAATTCTATTGGAGCGCAATTGTAATAGTAAACTACAAAAACTGTCAATTTGTTCTGGCGGCTCTCTATAGAGCGACGATATATTCTAGTCATTTCTGTATGTCTTGGTACAAAAAATTATATAAAATTTAAACAGAAATAAATTAACATAGTTTTGTAATTCAAAGTGCCGTTGCATTTTATTGAGCAACATGTACTTAAGCCAAGTTAATACTTAAGTCGTTAAGCCAAGACGAAGGCTTAATAGGCGCTTTAAAAAATTCAACAGCAGGTAACCTCAACCTGCGTGTATCTATTTCAACACGGCAATGGGCCCACCACCTATTACATGACACAGGAATATAAAAAGTAGGTGTATAATATAACTAGATGACCCCCGTCATCGACCCCCCCAGCTTCTCCCGTGGAATATTTCGACCTCCCGTCGCACCTATTTACGAGATCCCGTCGCTTATAAATCCTACATAATATTTGCCAGATATTTCAACATTTATGACCACTGCTCTGCTCCCCAGTATAGTAGCGTAATGATATGTAGCCTATAGCCTTCCTCGATAAATGGGCTGTCTAACACAAAAAGAATTTTTCAAATCTGACCATTAGTTTCTGAGATTAGCGTGTTCAACCAAACAAATAAACAAACTTTTCAGCTTTATAATATTATAGTATAGATAATATATATATCGTTGGGACAACTCACATGCCTCTGCCACCCCTTTAGGGATAAGGTGCGATTGATAAACAACAACAAATACTTGAAAAGAGGTGTAGGTAGTTTTGCCTTAGACATGTTCGATACGGTCGTGACGTGACCTAGGTCAGTTCCACAGGGTATGAATCTAGTTCAATCATTTGCATTTCAAACGTCACAGCTAATGTACGGGAGTTAAACAAACTGACATACGAGAATATTGTTTCTACTTTGATGTTTATATTCTGAAAAGATATCGAAGCTCTTAGCTGGGGAAAGTTTTAATAATTAGAAATATTAGAATTAATGTAAGGGACGGCTTGCAAATCACACATTGAATTAATATCGCCCAGATATCAATATTAAATAAATATCGTTGGGACAACTCACACAACACCATCTGATTCCAAACTAAACAGAGCTTGTACTATGGCAACCAGATAACTGATGAACATACTTTTATATTTCTAACTCCATATATATTTTATAGATAAATAATATCAAGACACAGAAAAAACCATCGTGCTCATTGCACAGAGTTTTATCCTGGGAGGGAATAGAACCCACGACCTCTTGCGTAGCAGTCGAATACACTCCCATCGCGCTACAGAGGCAATCAAATAAATCATTGTTTTGTGTAAGTCACGGACCATGCCAGAGTTAGTCAAATTATATATAAATATCTCGTGTCACAGTGTTTGTGGTTGCAAGCGCACTCAATGGTTTTTTTTTGTATATTTGGAGTAGGTCTGCTAAGGACATAAATGCTAACAGTGAAATGTTGACGTATAGTATGCCGCTGCCATCCCTAGGAGTAGTAGGGTGGAGAAATTTTTTAACTCCTTTTTTTACCATACCATTATGACATTTCATTCTGCAGTATTTTATTTTAGTTTATTAATTAATTAATAAACGTTTTGAGAAATCCTCACACAGCGTAATCTAGCCAAAATGTAGTTAATATAAGGCAAGGCAGTCAAGCATACAGCCCACCTGATGGAAAGTGGTCACCGTAGCCTATGGATGTTTGTCGATTATCGTATATCATCAATTTCCGACGCAAACATTTGCCAATCACACGACTTTGTTTCGACCCGGGATTCGAAGCCAAGACCTCAGAAAATTCAGCACATAGGTACACTTCCCACTGCGCCAGCTGTCAATCACAACTGAATGCAAAAAATAACAACGCTAATATTACGTGACAGTGCTTCGTTTACTATCGTAAGCTAGAACTTTGTACCTGTTAACTAGGGAGGACTTGGGTACCAACTTATAAAAAACAAAATTCAGTCTTCCTCACTAACTTTCGCATTCTCGACCTACAACATGTGCACCATTCTTTACATTATTGCACTTATCCGCAGCCACACACTTGACGGTTTTACTTTTCTTTCTTTGCAACGCACGAGAGCTTTTCGTTGGTGCTTAGAGCACAAAAAGCTCAGCAATAACACTCATAATAGAGATAGCCTATTCATTATTACGTACGTCGATACATCTGACATTCGAAACACTCTTAATTATAAAGATAACAAACTGAGCGTTCTACAATATAGAAGTTTTTTTATATCGAAATGGCAACTAGAAATAGTTTCTGCTTTTTACTTAGTCACGCAAGAGGGAACTCACTCCCTAAGCTGGGTAATTATAAGCACTGTGTTTAGACTACTGCTGAGTACAATGCGTAGCAGAAATAATACTTGTTTTATTTCTGCTTGAATGTGTTGACTGCCTCGGTGGCGCGGTGGGAGTGCATCCGACTGCTACGCAAGAGGTCATGCGTTCGATTCCCACCCAGGATAAAACTTTGTGTTATGAGGACGATGGTTTATTCTGTGTCTGGGTGTTATTTATACTTATATATTTCTAAATACATACATATTATAATATGTATGTATTTAGAAATATATAAGTATATTTATCAGTTATCTGGTAACCATAGCAAAAGCTCTGCTTAGTTTGGAATCAGATAGCGTTGTGTGAGTTGTCCCAACGATATTTTTATTTATGGAGTAAACAGAAACAAAGTTAATGTAAGTTTTATTTGTACGATTAAACTAATTTATAAAATAAATTCAAATTACAGCATTATTAGATACAGCGTGAAGATAGTTAGTTTTAAGAATTAAGCGTAGAGATTATAGAGAATGTAACTAATAATATAAGACTTGTGTGAGATATTACCTTAGGAGCTGTAAGTGTCGTACTGTGTACACTTATTGCAAGTCAACATTAGATGTAAATCATTTCGATCATGATAGCTGACGCGTGTTTCTGTCATATGTTCCAAATTTAGAGATTATGTTTATGGATTATAGTCATAAAGTAGATATTACTAATATAAGCACAACGTTATCTTGCTCTAAACTAAGCAGAGCATTATTTGAACAGTTTAAAGGATGACACCTTAAACATTTTAAAAATTATGTATTAATCTCGTAATAATGTATAAATTTACATTTATGTATATATCTCGCACAGTAAGAATGATTAACTTAACAATCGTGCAAATATTTTGTTTTCGAAGCCTGAAAATTTATATCTACTGAAAACTAGAGCCAATGCAGATTAAATATGACTTTATTACAATCAGAATACTTAGTAATGACCTTAGGTAGGTCTGTTGTTCTAAATGTGCTTTGTTTTTTAGGAATTATTAATGAATCTGCAGAAAGTGAAAGAAGTACCTATGCATGGATCACAAAGCCTGTCTGTCGATCTATCTTTTCTGACTACCCTGTCAGGTACACAGAATAAAAGTTTTAATTAATAAATAGTTTAATAACGTTCCTGGACAATACATAGTCACAAGTGGCTTTAGAGGTTACAGAACGTACAACTTATGAAGCCTAGTGTTGTAAAATTTAAATAGGTAATTAACTACCTGATAATAAAACGTTTATTCAACTTTATTGTTACATGAGATATTTTTGTAATTATGTATCTGTCTCTTTCTACAGGCTTGTATCTACTGTTAATTATACTGTGCTACTACAGCGCTGTCTTTCGTGTGACAATGATGAGCTTTGAGGTGGAATAAAAGTTTACGAATGATATACCAAATACATTAAAAGCCGGTTTTTAATTATTTTGGTTTGGAAGATAAAATGTATGATAAAAGTTTTACTATACTTTCCTATAAAACGTATTTGCTTCCTGATTGACTGGACAAAATTGTTGGTCAGTTTAAAATTGTTCAATTTTATCTGACCCATTGGGAAGGAAAATATTGGACCGTAGATTTATGTAGTCCATAAAATCACAGAACGATTTGTTTCGGGCAATATAAATAGTTTTAGTGCTTACTTGCCACCTACACGTATTCTATTCACTATCAACTCAGTTATATGCACAAAGGTAAATATGAAATGTTATTCGTAGCTTTCCATTTGCACTAGCAAGAGGATGTCGCTCCTGCGGTTTGTGATTGAACCGGACCGACGACACGGTAGGTAGGTAGGTACTGGTAGAAACGAAATGATACCGTTAATGTACGTAGGTAAGCTGGAATATGAATTATTTTTAGGATCAGAAAAAAGAAAAGATTTATAACACAATTACGTATATATTTATATTGTAACCATTAATCGGCATTTGATCATAATTCATTAAAGTTTTAATTGATCCTTTTTATTTATTACTAGCTGATACCCGCAGTTTCGCCCGCTTGGTGAAGTTTTCCTATTCGAGACTTCGTACGAAACCCTGAACTTGTTAAAAATCCAATATATCCTATGTTACTCACGGAGAATGTAGCTTTCTAATGGTGAAAGAATTTTCCCCACACGTTCCATCCACGTGACTCTACACATCCACGGCAGCATCTTCATTTCCGTGACACGCAGCCCCTGCTTGTGTCGCTCCAGTAGTGGCCACGCCTCACTGCCATGTAAAATGACAGGCCTATTGACAGTTTTATAGACCTGTCCCTTCAACCAGACCGGCATTCTCGAGTCACAAATGACACCAGATAACTTTAAGAATTTCTTCTCTATATAAACTTTTCCGTGTTAATTTTCAAGTTCGTCACTTAAATTCATCAATTAAATTCTTCCAAATCAATCTCAACTGTTAAGCGGGACATGTCAAATGAGATCATTTCTTTTGAGCTAAGTAAAGACGGTCACCGGGTAGTATCAAAGATGTTTTGCCACCCTCAGACCCAATGAACCTAACGTATCTACCCTAAACTACTCTATAACGTCCCCCGTCTAATCCGAGACTACCAGGACTTTAATTAGTGTCTAGCACTTAAGACCTTTTAGCCTTTTTGTTACTACGTGATTAAAAAGGTAACAGGTTCAAAATGTCTTCCAAATTTAACATCTAAAATAGACACATTTTATTTTATTTTATTAAATTTATTCAGCCCTTTAGACACGCCCCAGTTCCCAATAAAATGGCAGTCGTTAAGGCAAGTTGAAGGCCTTATGGGCGGCTTCAAAACTTTAAACAGCAGGTCGTCACAGCCTGCGCCTGTCCATTTCAACACGGCAATGGCCTCACCACCTGTTACGTGGGACAAACATGCATACGGTGAAATGTGGGCGTTTATTATGGGATAAAGGCGTGACAATATGTATGTATACTCTATAACGAGTACTACAACATGATTGAACATTTCTTTATATTCTTTAGACTAATGCTTTGGGCAATGTCAAAGCAATGCCCGTGCAAAGTAAAGCTAACATTCAATTGGGTTATATTATAATGCGGCTTATTATTATTAAATTGATAATGAACAAACGGCAATAGGCTCACCACCTATTATGTGGGACAAAAAATACAATTCGTTAAAAATATCGGCGCTCTACTACCTACTACCATACTACACACACCAACCCCTTCGGGGACAATTACGTAATAATTAATAGTATGAGGCATAATTTACAGATGTACGTAACTAGTTGACGCGTGGTGAAATTTTCCCGTTCAAGTTTCCCACAGAAACTTGTTCCCGGAATAAAAAGTAGCCTATGTGTTATTCTGATGTGTAAGCTATATTATTGTAGAGTTTTATCAAAATCCATTAGTAGATTTTGCGGGAAAGAGTAACACACATGCATTCATACAAACTTTCGCGTTTATAATATTAGTAGGATTCTAGGACATAGCGTTCCATTTTGATCTGACTTCAAAAATAGGAGTAGATTCAGATTTTCTAATAAATGAATGAATGTAAAATAATATAATTATATAATAATATAGAAAAAAAAATTAATTAAATATAATATTATTATTATTAGATGTTAGATAATATTTTTTGAATGGCTGTAGTATTTGTTTATTCTAACTTTAAAAACATAGGAGTTATGACAATTTATTATTGTTTTGTTTTTGGAAAATCGTACTCGTACCAGTATAATTTTAAGCTCTAAAGTCCGTCATAGCCTATGTGTTATTCTGATGTATAAGCTATATTATTGTAAAGTTTCATTAAAATCTATCCAGTAGTTTTTACGTGAAAGAGTAACAAACATTCATACAAACTTTCGCATTTTAAATAAAATAAATAAATAAATATCCATCACGCCTTATCCCCGAAGGGGTGGCAGAGGCATATTATATGCCCACTTTTCACCGTGTGGATTCCTGTCCCACGTAATAGGTGGTGAACCATTGCCGTGTTGAAATAGACAGACGCAGGTTGTGGCTACCTGCTGTTGAAATTTTCAAGCCGCCCATAAGGCCTTCAACCAGGCTTAACGACTGCCATTTTACTGGCAACCGGGACCAACGGCTTAACGTGCCTTCCGAAGCACGGAAACGCTCGCAAATGTAAATACCACAAAGTGGTCACCCATCCGAGGACCAGCCATAGTGAAAGTTGCGTAACTCCGTGATCGTTTACAGAACACTGAGACCGCGGGGCCACGAGCGCTTCTAAGATTATCTGTGGTACCTAGTACTAGGCTTCGCAATTGGCGAATGTTCAGTTGTAAAATGCCACACGAATATGTTTATTCAGAGTTTGTTATGCGCTGATGGAGGTCGTTAAAATACCATTTTCAATGGGTAATCATGATATAGAACGGGGACATATTTCAATTAATGTTTGACCATTTCATCTCAAAAACCCGTAGGTATTTGCACGTGTCAATGCGGGACTATTCTCACTGTCACTACAATTGCTGTGATTCTACTACGATTCACAGTAATGACCAAGGTTTGAAAAATAACACTGAGGTCGAATTCTACTAAGTCCTGGAAAAATGTTAGAATATTTTATAACCTACATTAATCAGACCTTAAAATGGAGATAAAATAAGATAGGGTAATGTAGCCTGTTCGCTTCCACCGCCCAGTTCACGTCCAAAAGATGGGGCACTTCTCAATAACAAACTCAAGGCACTTTTTGTGTGTGACTAAAATGTGGACGCAATCTTTTCTTAGGTCTCACGTACAGGTACAGTTTGCGTCCAAGTATGATTTTCGACATCTGTATCTATTTCTATTATCGTTATAGTGGACGCAAAGAGGCCATTACAATGTGTATGTTAATAATGATGGAATCAATAGAAAAGTAAAATAAATATTATATGTCATATAATAAAAACAATCCTAGTTAGAATTAGATAGACCCGATGACGTGGCTAATGTTTATATTTTGTGGTGTAGTTCGCGTCCAGCGTTATTTTAACAGTTAATCAAATAAAAATTGGGCACAATCATCATTACTTTATTATATGGTTTAGAAACAACAATGTATCCTAAATTTGAAATAAATCCATTAAAACCTTCCCGTGAAAAGCGCAGCTGCTCACTAATTATTTTGCAAAATGTCATACGATCGCAGGCATGTGCATCATACAAGATTAAGTATATTTTCTACATAATGGTGGTAACACGCCCAAAGCTTTTATTTATATACATACACCTACCACATATCTAAGCTTTCATAGAAATACCGTTCATTTTTGTTAGTGACTCGGTATGGTTATTTTCCACTGTTTTTGAGGAATGCGCCATCAAAAATCGTTCTTCAAAGTAAGCAATAAAAAGAAACCGGATGCAATGCTATAATAAGATTGTTTTGCGACTTATTTGTACAAGGTTACTGCCCTAATATTATAATTTTACTTAAATATAAAATACGGCCGTTTATGCTGTAAAAATTAAATAAATTCCATATCATAGGTACTATTAATGTAGGGAAAAATCTGTAACTTACTATATAATTTATAAATTAAATATGTTACAAACTGCAAACCGACAAATTTGTAAAGAACCGTCGGTGGGCAAGTCCGACTCGAAGCCTTCCGGTTTTATCATCTTCATTTAGTTGAAAGTAAACTAGAGAGCTTTTTATTATCTCGACAAAACATATTTCCACGCACCGATGTCGGTGTCGCTAGTGCTGCCGCTACACTATCGACAGTTTTTAACTTGCCAACTCGTACGCAAGATACTTTAACTCCCAAGTTAGCACTCGTGTGCTTGCAAAAACTACTATTGTTATAAATAAACAGGAAAAGTTCGCTCCGCTTAAGCGTTTGCAATAAAAACAATTGAATATTTTGCTAACTATGTTTAATACATGAAAGTAAAGAGAACGAACGACGTAACTTTTATTACTACCTTTTGCTAAACACAAAATACATTACTCGGTGATAGTGAAATAGTCTGTTTCCCACAAAACAATACCTTCAATGGTTGCTATCGAGAAAGGTATATTGCACCACTGAGAGAGACGGAAGACGATATCGAAACGCGTGCGAGAGAGACGTGATAACTGTTAGCGCAGGTTCAACGATCGACTCGCGCGCAGTTTGTTGAACTGCAATCATTGCTTTGGAAAATTGCTAGGGCTGGCAAAAAATATTAGTTATTAATTCCCTGCATTTTAAATTCCGGTTGTATAAACGGTTAATGATCCCTTTTAAAATAAAACTTACAAACAGCTACCTAATCTACAGGTATAATATACAATTTTGACTTGGTTAAACGCTGTTATAAAGCTTACACACATTGACCGTGACACCAACCATTTAATATAATTTTGTATGATATTTGAGACAAATTAATTTTTTTATTTTTCATGCTTTTTTAAGCTAAAGAAACATGACCTTGTGACTTTTCCAACCACACTGCTATAAGTTAGGTATGTAAACCAAATCCTGGTTTACAACAATGACTAAATTCAGAAAAGTTACATCGAGTTTGAATTCCGCAATGTTTTTAAAAATATGTTAGAATATCTTAAAACCCGCAAAAGATTCGGAAAGTATGAAAATCCATTTCCCTCTTTTGCAAATCGGGAGGTCATGAAAGTACCTAGGTCCTAAAAGAAAAGCGCTGCGGATACAGTATTATTACTGGTAGTAAGTATTAAGCCATGCTTAATAGTCTAAGGGCCGTATTCCAGAACGTTTATCAACACTCAAGAAACACTTGAGAGTAGATTATATAAGGCAAAATCTAGTCTCAAGGGTTGATCGAGTTTTGGGTAACGTTCTGGAATACGGACCTTAAACTTTACGCTACATGACACGAAATGGTTTTCTTAACTATTATTACGCTGTATACCTGACGAGGTAGCCAGTGGTTTCTTGTAAATAGTTTATCATACTATACCAATTCTCATTCAGAGTGTGCAATGAGGAGTTTGATTAAATTTTGAATCAGGAGTTGAACACTGATAAATGTAGTTTATTTTACCATGGTCTGTAAATGTAGTACACCGAATAGCTAAGTTCCATCAAGTAGTTCAGACAAATTACCGGCTCCAATAATTCTGTTAGCGATGCAACTTCTGCTGCTGTTTACAGAGAGGTGTTTCGTGTTAGTTTTGTGTTCGTTACGAGAAGTTAATCGAACTATTAATTGAATTGAATCAGGTTGAACGGTCGTTAAATGCATGCGTATAAAATCGAGTGTGTCAAAAATTTACTATATATTTTGGCAAAGCTGTATCTCAATATAAGCTTATGAGTAGGATTTAAAAAAGCGATAAACATACTTATGCATTTCTAAATATATAAAATTATATAGATAAAACCATGTCCTGCTAGTTACACCATTTATAACTCAATTATCCTTAAGTCGATTTTTATGATCCTCGATTTGTTGGATTTGTCTCTAGCCCGATTAGCAGAAGAGTTTGAAAACAAATTAAATTAAGAAATATGTAAATTTCTTTTTCTCAGCAATTCATGGAAAATGAAAAATTATCAAACGATAGAATTGCGGTGCAAAGCTCGCCGCAGTCACTAGTGGGTTTAATATCCAAACCAAACTACAAAATTATGACCACTAACACAACATTGTGCGAATCCTTGCGAATCTTTTAATAAAGTATTCCAGTTCTCAAGTTCGATTTCGAAAATCAAAACCAAAATTGAGTGTTTGTGTAATCAAAGTATCCCGGCATAAGCTAATTAATTACAAGCCTAAATAGTAGGCTTTAAATCTCTTTTAGTAATGAAGAAAACTATAGTTAAAAGTTGTCGTAAGATTCGTCTTATATCTTTTCATATATTAATCAAACTGCGGTTATTAGAAGTTTTATGATCATTTTTTAATTACTGAATTAAATATACAATAGCTGCAAATTATCAATCTTAGGGATTTTTTAATTTTATATGAACGTGTTATCTAGATTACGTAACAATAATACGCATTTCCATCAGTAAGTCGCAATGTCTGTAAAATATTCTACATACCCACTTAGTCTTTTTAATAGATTGGGGATTATATACAAGTCGACATTTCTAGTTATAAATTCCAAAAGTGAAGATAGTTAGTTAGTTTTTTTAGTTAATTCCAAAAGTAATTAACAGGTACAATTGTAATTGAGTAGCAAGCTGTTGGACTTCGAGAGAAATGTAATTGTGAAACACTCATTAAATACTAATATTTGTGTACGTTTTTATTCACTATATTCTGCTGGCAGCACAAATAATGATTTAATCGATATTACTATTTATTGCTCCTTATTTCTCATTACATTTTTGATTCATATTAAATGTATATCATAGTAAAAGTATTGCTCGTGAGTTTTTAAGTCATAACAGGCAAATATGTTAAAATTTTGCTTGAAAAATTCACTCGAGTGCTTGCACACAATACGCTCTGTAATTTTGATAGCAGAGTCAACCCTGAAAGCAGACTACAGGCGCGGCGCTCACGCCGTTCGATGTCTCTCTCGTGCAAGAGTCGCTCGCGGAAGAAAGCAGGTATCGTTACGTAACCAGTTGTTTTATCGTCGATCAACCACCGCTATTGTCAGTTTTGTACTTAAATTTTATAACGCTCAAAGGACATACGCGGACGAGCGGTTTTTTAGAAAATTCTATATAGCTACTTACTCGTAATACGGCAATAGGCTCGCTATCTATTACATGACACAAAATAGAAATGGTGGCATTTTAATTATGTCTGTGACTACTGCCTACCCCTTCACTATATTTATGTATATACTCTAATAACGCGTTTCGGATGTTGATGGGGACCCGTCGGTATTACAGCGCTTCGGGGATGTTTAGTCACGCGTCGATTGTTTTTGTACGATAATGAAAATGCGACGTTCTTCTGAAGGTCGTTGGGAGCAGACTTGAATCGACCTGGAATGTGCCTACTGGAATCACTACTGCAAGCTCTCCCCGTCTGTGTTGAACTTTCAGGATGGATTCGTTTGTACCTACAAAAGTATTATTACTTATTATCTCGCTTTTTATGACTTACGGTTTTTTAACTAACTAAAAAGACAGACACTGCCATTTTATTTATTTCAGTGTGCATTTAATAAATAATAAATAAACTGTGTACCTATATTATTAAAAATAAATAGGTAAATAACCACACACCGTCGTTGCCATCGAAATTTCCCTAAGTCAGAGTACCTACCTAGGTAATTATAATATTACTAGTTTAGTTATTAAGATTACCCGTTTCAGTTTCCCACAAGAACTTGTTTCCGGGATTAAAAGTAGTATATATCCTAATCTGATGTTTAAGCGATATAACTGTAAAGATTTATTAAAATCCGATCAGTTGTTTTTGCGTGCAAGTTAAACAAATATTCGTACAAAGTTTCACCATTACAATAACTACTGATTGTATGTGGACCGTTTTAAAGTCATAAAATTCTATCATTAAGTTATAATTTAACGCCGCAATTACTAAATTTTCATCTATATTCTTAAACCATCTGGAGGACGTAGTACCTATTGTTTTAAATGACAACGGACCATTGAACTCATCTATGTAGGTACCAGATGGCGTGGCTCCCAAAGACTTCAAACTCCGAAGAAAGGCTAAACCATTAACACTAACCACGTGTCCCGGCTCGCCTGTACCGAGTCGGAGGATAGGCCAAAGGTTGTCACTCAATTAATCAATCACACACAATTATAATATTGATATCACCAATTGTCGTAGTGATCTCATGTTCATCGCTAAATATTATCATTTAGAGAGAGCATGGGTATACAAGGTCAGAAAATAATGATCAAGATACCTACTTACTTTACAATTTCACCGGTAAAAAAACACGTGATTGGGTCGCTGCAATCGAGGTTTTTTGGAGCGCTTATTTTATATTGCGTTTGCTTTTTGATTATCTAACTAAATAGCGATTAGCGAACCAAGTATGTATGGATCGCGAAGTCTAGCAATTTGCCCACTCTAACTACCCGCCAGGGATACAGCGTAAATACATATATATATATATATATATGTTTTTGATACATATTCTCATATCTTTGGTACTTAAGAGCTTTGCCTGAGTTCTGATAAGTAAGGAAATATAACTCCTCTGGTGGCGTATCTTCGCGATTTTTATATAAAACAGCGATTTTACAGCTGACAATGGTTACACATCAAAGTCTTGGGTCCGTATTTCAGAACGTTACTCAATACTCAATCGACGCTTGTGAGTAGATTTTATAAGGCAAAATCTAGCCTCAAGCGTTGATTGAGTATTGAGTTTAGTAGTAGAGTATGTATTAGTTTAGTAGTAGAGTTTAGTAAAAGTATTAGATAACAGATTGCAGGGCTAATTTTTTCACATAACCACGAAGCATATGCCGTCAAAGTTTCTATAATACAATACTCGCATAAAGATCAGCTGGGGTTGTATTAGAAATCGTGTGCGGTATTTTTCTCTAATCTAAGTCCGTTTAATATGCCTCTGCCTACCCATTCGGGGATAAAGCCGTGACAATAAGTATGTATATGTACTAAATGTATGTAAGTCCCGGTCATATCTAATATATCGTACTACTTATAGCCTGGACTTATTTGGAAAAAAAAGTCCAGAGTTCGCTGCGATAGGCTACAAGGATTTGATATTTAGCGACTTTGTTAAAAGTGCCGACATCCAATCACTCTTGTACGAGTACTACACCTTATTATGTGGTATGTGAGTAAAAAAAACGTATCTCAAACAGTATACAGAATCGAATTACCCAAAATACATTTCATCTACCGTGCCATAGAAAGACTCTTTCAGGACCCGAGTTTCATTCGTCATACAATCTCGGCTTCTTCATGAGGACCGTGAAGAGACGAATATATACCTGCGAAATTAGTCCTCCATTCAACTGAATTCTTTTTATATTGATGTTGACTTGACTTGTCATCATACGGGTGGGCATCATTTAAGTAAGCCAATCATAAAAAACGTTTAAAATTAAAAGATAAAGATAAACTATCTTTATCCATTTAGATCACATAGTAACACTATAAACGTCATTATGAATGATTTTACATTTACTGCCAGATTCGCAAAGCAACAGGTAAAACCTGTGAGTTTTTAACCAATCAGGCAAGAAATTTCACGGCCACTCTTTTCCAATCGACAAAAGTATTTACTAATAGTTAAAATACATTACAGTGATCATAAGTTAATATAAAAAGGAAATGCAATTACAATTACTATACGCTACAGCAGTAATTATGAACTAAATAAAAATAAGTAGATTAATTTTTGCTCGACGTAAAGTTTAAGACGTAACAGGAAGACAAAGTGCCATTATGATTTACCACGCATACATTTGCCCTATTATACGCTATGGCATAATCTGGGGGAACTCAAGTGAACTAAGGGCCGTATTTTAGAACGTTACTCAATACTCAAGAAACACTTGAGAGTAGTATTTTAAGGCAAAAAGTAGTCTCAAGCGTTTCTTAAGTGTGACCTAGAATAAGTACCTAGAATAAGTACCTAAAATAAGTTTCTAGCTTTAATTTTATTGATATAAAGTATTTTCTTATGATAGCAGAAAAAATCACATTAATTAGTAGTACAGTCAAGACTCCAGTACTGTAATAATATATCAATGGACAAAGAGACTCAAGCGCTCGCTAACTCAGTGATCTTCACACGATGATGAGATCATGACCCTCAAATGGGTGATAGCTAGGTGGAATTTCCATTTACGATCGTCTCCGTACTTCAAGGCACGTTAAGCCGTTGTTGAAGACCTTATAGCCCATAAACACTTAAATAGATGGTAGCTTTAACCTGTAAGTGTTTATTTCAACACGGTTATAGGCTCACCTGTTACGTGGGGCATAATAGAACTAGTGAAAAGTGGGCAATAAAGTAAGTAAAGAGATATTTTATGCCTATAAGGCCAAAGGCTACGGCTGTGTTTTGTCAAAGAACACCAGCTCCACCATACTCTCTAAGCCCTACGGGTCATTGAATTGATTGTTCATTTTCGATAGACCGCCTCCATAGACGATATTTGTGAAAGAGAAAATTTGCTTAATTTCGAAAAGAAAAAGATACTTTAATAGAAAATGTGATGAAAATCTATTAGCTAGGTCCGCCTAATTCTAAAACTAATGAAGAATTAAAAAGATGATACATCAGCGCGTAGTCATGCGTTATTCCCGAAATAGTTACTTCACTCGCAAAATTTATTAGTTGTATTTTGGACCACATTATAGATGGTATGCCAATATCATAACAAGTGAAAAATTGTACGTGGTGAGCGTATTGGCCGTGTTAAAACGTACTGGGGTAAATGGTAGACTGGTATTTAATAGTGTAATGCCAAAGAATTCCGCTTGCAGAGTTGTTTGTTGCGTATATCAGTCACGCTTTTCTCCTCGAAGTGGTTAGATTTTCATCCGCATTTTTATCCCGCGTAACAGGTGGTGAATCAATTGCCGTGTTGAAATGGAAAGGTGCCACTTATGACCAACTATTCTTAAAAATGCCTTAAGCTTGACTTAGAGATTGCTATAAGTAATTATAGCAATCAGCAGTAATGGCAACCGGGACCAATGGCTTAAAGAGCATTACTAGCACGGTAATGCTCGAAAATGGAATTGACATGAAGTTGTCACCAAGTCATAGCGATAGTTGCTCAGCGCAGTGATCGTTACAGAGCACTAGTTAGTAGGGCTACCCGTGTGCTTGTAAGATCTTAATTTGTATGGCAGTTGTTTTCAAAACTGATAGTACTTCCTCGATCAAGAGACACCAGGACCTTGAACGATGACACAGTACAGTTAAAGGTAGACAAAATGTGGTTGAAGTGACAAAATGTTCTTGTACTGTTAATGGTGTTTCCACTCGCTTCAACTGAATACGGTAAAGTTATAATGCACAAAAACACGAGGTAAATAAAACTTTAACATTTTATTGACTCGGGGACGTTGTGGTAAGTTTATGCGACTCCCGTAAGTCCTGGGTTCGAATCCTGGGTCGTAATAAATATTTTTGTGTCAACCGGAAATGTTTATTTCGATCTTTAGTTCTTTTCTATGTATTATATTTCAAGAAGCCCGCTAACTCATTGTTTGTACACGATCACTGCTTTAAGCAACTTTCGCTATGGCTGGTCCTTGGACAAAGTGGTTAGCGAATGTTTCCGTGCTTCGAAATGCACGTTGGTCCCAGTTGCCATTTCATTCACCTTTAAATTCAGGGAAAATACCTGCCAATAGCGAAGTGGACGCTAGGGTACATAAGAAATAGCTGAAACTGAGACTTTACAAAGAATTTTATTATTAATTTACCAGACACGCTATTATCTCCAAAGGGATAGGCAAAGGCATACTATACGACCATATTTTTGTCTCCCTTAACAACTATGGCAATGGGCTTACAGCCTGTTATGTGTGACAAAAATACATAACATGAAATTTGGGTGTATAGTATGCCTCTGCAGAAATGACTGACAAACAACAAGCATAAACTTAACAAGTACTTAGGCCTTCAACTTGGGTTACAAAATAAAATATTCAAATAAAATAGAAAATTGTGCGGCGTTACCTTGGCCGACCGAATATGTAACGAAGTGATACGCAATATGGCAGGTTTGAATGAAAGTGTCAGCGTTAAGCTGGAAAAGGGCGTGCTCCGTTGGTTTGGACACGTCCAACGAATGAGTGAGGAACGATTGACGAAGAATATATATTGTTCAAAAGTAGAGGGTAGAAGGAGTCAGGGAAGGCCGAGACTTACATATGAAGACCACGTGAGCAGATTGCTCAAAAACGGAAAGGTCAAAAGTACTCCGATACCCAGACGTGCGTGTATGAAGCGATTGATGAATCTCGAAGAAGCGAAAGAAGTATGCATGGATCGCGAAGCCTGGCGATCTGTCCTCTCTGACTACCCCGTCAAGGATACAGCGTGAAGATAGTTAGTTAGTTAGTAAATAAAAAATAAAATAAAATATTCATTGTTAGTCTTGTAATAATCCCCATCACCTCTTTTTTTGTACTGGGTTCTGTAAATATGTTAAATTTTAATAAGTTAAAAGGCCAATGAACTATACAATTGGCAAAAACAAGAAAAATAAATCAAAATGTATCCTGCACAATATGCTCTCGAGTCAATTACCAATTGTGTCGGTTCACTTCGATACAAAGCAACTCACATTTGTGTTGCAGGCACCCCTTACCTTATAATAATACCTATGTTAAGGGCTTGCTTGCCGTTTCTCCTCAAATAAACTCCCCAATTAGTACACCATCTCTTAACAAGTAAGGAGCTTACTCAACAATTATCATGCAGTGGATCAATTACTTGAATATTTAAATAGGAAAAAAAAATTATGATGTTATATAAACGTCATTAAATATTGTATGAGGGGTCCTTTTACCTTTGGTACTATTTCTCAGTTTAAATTTTAATGGTATATTTAAGATCAAATTATATAAAAATAAAGTGTTACGTGGGGATATATAGCGTTCGTTTCAGTAGGTTAAGACTCACAACGATAATTAAATTCTGTGACTTCTCTTCTGCACCTAACTTTCTGAAAATATGTAAATATTTCCATCATTTATGTTATCTAGTGAATGAGACACACCATACAAATCAAGGATCATAAAAATCAGATATATGTGGCTAGAGTGAATGGCCAAACTGGTAAAGGTCAAGCTCGGCGTAGGTGTGTCAATTAAATCGAAGACCTTTTGGAAAAAGGCCAGGTCAAGAGTACCCTTAATCGGCGAGCGTGTATGAAAACACTCATGAAAGTAGAAGAAGCGAAAGTTGTTTGTCAGGATCGTAGCAAGTGGAAAGCCATAATCTCTGCCTACCCCGATGGGAAACAGACGTGATAATATGTAGGTATGTATGTATTAAAATCAGACCAGCAGTCTTTAAGATATAAATACATAGTGTAGATAACTAACATAGCTTTATCTTATATTTCTTCTAGTTGTTTAATATGCCTCTGCCTACCCCTTCGGGGATAAAGGCGTGACAATATGTATGTATGTATAAGAGAAGATATATACTTTATACCGTATATATTGCACAAATCTTTTACTCTTACGAAGATCAACCTGTAGAAGGAAGTTATTTATTTGTCTTGACAAACTCTTTAATCAAAGTTAACAAAGTAACTCGAAGTTACCCCACTTAGCAACTGCGTAAAAAATAATTATTGTTTCAAATAAAGCTTTTGCGAAATATAAATCTATACTTTTCCTCCATCTATGGGTTCGTTACCGAAAGTTTACAATACTTAACAATACTTTTTGTTACAAGTTTTCTTATCGTAATAACAACAAGAAAACGATTTCCTGGTTAAATGCGTTTCGATTGAGTTCTCTTATCATTGCGCAAAGCCTCGGTGGCACGGTATTATTAGTTGGCCCCAAGCTGGCCTTCGAGGTTCATTTGCACCCCCGATTATTGTGGGGAACGTATATATACAATAAAACAAATGTAGACGCCTGTATACTATAAGAGAGAGAGATTTTAGATGCAACAGAAACTTTGCTCAGTTATGACTGTCTCTAGGCGCAGTGGTAGTGTATGCGACTGCCGCGACTGAGGTCTCGGGTTCGAAATCGGTCGGAAGAAATATTTGTGTGATCCGTAAATGTTTGTTTCGGAGTTTTGGTGTTCCCTATGTATAATAGATATGTATTTAGAAATATATAAGTATGTTTATCAGTCATCTAGATCCCATAACACAAGCTTATATTAGCTTACTTTGGACTAGACGCCGTTGTATAGAAATATGATAGAACATGTTTAACTTATACGAAGTGGACTGTATTTGTGGGGAAAGACAAAAATGAAATTTACACGCGGTTGTCGACGAAAAAGAAATGAAAAAATAACGCGGCAACTTTCGAATCGTATACCGGCGCAACCAATGTTACTACAAAAAATATTAGTATTTATATAATATATCGGGTCTTATTCGCTACGTATATTACCAGTTGGTATTAGGTACAAAGCCTACCTTGTACTTCCCTACGTTTCGACCGGATTATCCACCAGCCGTGGTCAAGGGTTGACTGTAAAACATTTTAAAATATTGGTGTTGACATAATGTTGATTATGAATGTAAGTATGAAACAATAATGTATATTAACTTAAACCTCCAAAAATAATCCTCCGACTCAAAAACCTTAGTTCCCTTTAAAAGGTAAAAAATAATAAAAGAAACTCAATCTTAAAGTACCTAAGTCATCATCATCATCCGAGCGTCAGTCCCAGTTGCGTCTCGCGACGCCGGGGTCCGCTTTCCTATATTTTCTCCTCCACTTCGCACGGTCATCGGCATCCCCTGTAGTGAGACCATTGGCACGCATGTCATCCCTTACGACGTCAAGCCAGCACTTCTTGGGTCTTCCCCTCTTACCGGGACCCGGCGGGGCTGACATGGCCAGACATTTGTTACTTACGTAGCCCGGCGGTTGCCGCAAGACGTGACCATACCAGCGAAGGCGACACTCTTGCAACTTGTCTGCAATGTCACGGACGTGAAGGCTGCCGCGGATGCGAGAGTTCCTCACGCGGTTCATCCGCGTGACTCCACACATCCACCGCAGCATCTTCATTTCCGTGACACGCAGCTCCTGCTTGTGTCGCTCCAATATCGGCCACGTCTCACTGCCATGTAAAAGGACAGGTCTAATAATGGTTTTGTAGACCTGTCCCTTCAACCGGATCGGCATTTTAGGGTCACAAATGACACCGGTCATCTCCCGCCATTTGGCCCACGCGGCAGCAATGCGTGACTTGACATCGCAATCGATGTCACTGGACGTGTGAAAAACAGATCCCAGGTATTTAACCTGGTCCGTGCGCTCGACCAAATCACCGCCTATGCGGACGGATGTGGGATCTGTCGAGTTTAGTGCCAAGTACTCGGTCTTCGCCACATTTAGTTTCAGACCGCCGTTCTCAAGCGTCTCCTTCCACGCCTTTACACGTCGCACCAATCTGCCCCTGCCCGCGTCTGCCAGCGCAATATCGTCAGCATACATGAGCAACCATGGAGGCTGCTTATGTGGGTTTCTGATGCTGTCCGACAATTCGTCTAATATTACACTGAACAGAAGCGGACTAAGGACAGAACCCTGGTGTACCCCGACTGTGATGGGGAAGGGTTTCGTGTCGCCAACAGCAGTCCGAACCATTGAATCGGAGTCACAGTACATGTCCCGGATAGTGTCAATATAGACCTCTGAAACCCCTTTGGACCGCAGTGCCCACCAGATCATCGCACGAGGAACACAGTCGAAGGCCTTCTGCATGTCTAGAAACAAACAGTGCAGAGGCGTGTTTTTCGACCTGTATTTCTCTGCGACAACCCTCAGGGCAAAAACAGGGTCCGTGGTCCCATGACCAGGGCGAAACCCATATTGACATTCCGAGAGAGTACACTCCTGCCGGATCCGAGAGTCTATAATCCTCTCGAAGATCTTCATGGTGTGGGACATCACCTTTATACCGCGGTAGCTCCCGCACTCCTGCACTGACCCCTTACCTTTGAAGACTGGAGTAATAATACTCAGTCTCCATTGGTTTGGGATCTGCCCGCTGAGGAGTATGCGGTTAAAAACACCGCGAGGACCCATCGCCTTCCAGGCTTCGATGGGGACTCCATCGGGTCCGACAGCTTTCCGATTCTTCATGCGGCGAAGCGCAGTCAGGACTTCTCCAGGCGTTACCGGTGGCACTAGTCCCTGATTCGGAGGGAGGTCCGGAGGCTGCACCTCTTTATGCTGTTTATTAAGCAGCTCGTGGAAGTACGAGCGCCATCTCTCCTTTACCGCGAGGTCTTCGCTTAACAGGTTGCCCTCAGGGTCTTTTACACAGCGACACTTGGATATATCCTGTGCCGCTTTGACCCTGGAGCGCGCCAGCTTATAGATGAGCTTCTGCCCCTCAGACGATTCCAGCTTATCATACAAGCTCTCTTTGTGGCGCGCTTGGCAGCCCTGTACGCGTCGCGGTCTTCGGGAGATCTGGTCCCTTGCCACTTTTTAAAGAGGGCTTTCTTCTCCTTGGTCTCCCTCAGGACTGCGTCGTTCCACCACCAAGTTTCCTTGTCACATTTGCGTCCACCCTTAGACTCACCGAGCACCACCCTCGCCGCTCCAAGGATGGCCGCCTGAACTTTCCCAGTAATCTTGAACTGGTTCGCCTTCAGTGTTGGTGCACTTGTCACCGACAGCTGAGACGAACTCCTGGGACCTAGTTTCATCAAGCAGCCACCATCTGATGCGGCGCTGGCACCGCTCGATGCGTTTGCCTTTAGGCTTCACGCAGAGGTCCATGACAAGGAGACGGTGTTGTGCAGTAAGACTCTCTCCGGGTATGACCTTGCAGTTGGCCACCTTGCCGATGCTGTGTCGCCTAGTGAGTAGGAAATCGATCTGAGTTGTACGCCTCCCGCTCTTGTAGGTGATGAGATGTTCGGATTTCTGTTTGAAATACGTGTTCACAATGGCCAGATCGGCAGCCGCACACGTTCTGAGGATAGTTTCTCCTTCAGCGTTGCGGGTGCCGTATCCAAAACCACCATGAACACGCTCAAACTCCTCACATCTCTCACCCACATGACCGTTTAGGTCGCCGCCCAAAACGATTCCCTGTGACAACGGAATGCTCCGAAGCACTCCCTCGAGTTGGCCCCAAAACGACATCTTATCGGCGTCGCTACAACCGGCCTGTGGCGCGTAGGCACTTATCAGGTGGGTAATAATCCCATCGATAAGCACCCTCACGATCATAAGCCGGTCGCTACAGCGTTTCACCTCCAAGATGCCGCTCTGCAGCCCTTCGGAGAGCACCACGGCCACCCCGTTCTCCCCACCAGGCGCACCCGTGTAGTACAGCTTGTAGCCTTTCTGCAAAGGTCGGGCCCTGTTGCCCTTCCACCGAGTCTCCTGCAGGAACGCCACGTCCACCCTCCGCCTGGAGAGTACTTCGGCCAACTCTACCGCACGCCCAGTCAGCGTGCCAATGTTCCAAGATGCGAAGCGGATTCGGGTTGGGGCTAACTTCTTTAGCCGTGCTGGCCCGACACACGGCAGCCCTAGCCCACTTGCCACAGGAGTCGGGCGGGGCTCCTGCGCGCCGTTTTGCGGCGGCGCCCTATCCCTAGCCGCTTTCCTATTATACTTTTCCATTATGTTTTGGCGGGTGGCTTTTATGGGAGCGACGCCCTCAGACCTCCCAACCCCAGAGGGGAAAGCCAGCGCCAGAGCCTCGTCCGTTAGTCAGCAGGTGCACGCACTAGCACGTGAGGTTGACTTGGGCCCCGGAGATCTTGGTAGGGCCCCTTACACCCTTAAAGTACCTAAGTATGTATTAATAATTCTAATAAAAATACCTCGCGCTGGGGTCCGCTCCTAATTATCTGTGGTTCAATAACCACTGCAACGTCCGCCTAACGTTGGCGCTGCCAGAGCAGCCCGTTTTTCGTAATTAACCTATAACTAAAATCGTGATATCTTGGAAACTATAATATCTAGACAAAAAAATTTAAACTACTTTAAAATCGTAAAATATATAAAGATAAAACTTATAGCTACAATAATTTAGAATTTTAATTATATTTAACTGATATATTGGTATAAACACGAAAAAGTAGGTTAAAAAATAAATAAATGTTATTTTTCAGAAATTTGCCACTTACACGAAAAACTAATATTAAACACTATTATTTTTTTCACATAATCAAATATCCTGGTATTATAACGATTAAAACGATATGTGACACTAATAACTTATATTAAGTGGATAAGTCCCGAGACTAAGTACTAAACAAGTATTCATCAACGTAGTCTCCTCCAAGAGCGTTACCGTCCCTCCAACGCTTAACTTTTCTATCCCATGCGTGTAGAACGATGTGTCTTTGACTTCAAAATAAGCCTCCATTGCTGTGATAACTTCACTATTTGAGTCAAATTTCTTACCCTGGAGCATTTTTTTGAGATCTGCAAACAGACAGTAATTGCTTGGGGCCAAGTCTGGCGAATAAAGGGGATGAGGAAGCGATTCAAAACCCAATTCATTAATTTTGGCCATCGTTCTCACTGACTTGTGACAAGGCGCGTTATCCTGGTGAAACACCACTTTCTTTTTGTTCATTTGAGGCCGTTTTTCCGCAATTTCGTACTTCAATCGCTCCAATAAGCACATGTAAAAGTCACTATTTATATTTTGCCCCTTTTCAAGGTAGTCGATGAAAAGTATTCCATGCGCATCCCAAAATATAGACGCCGTAACCTTACCGGCCGATTTCTGAGTCTTTGGCCGCTTCGGGCGGCTTTCACCAGCCTCTCTGCACTCCGCTGACTGCCGATTGGATTCCGGAGTAAAATGGTGTATCCATGTTTCATCCATTGTCACATACCGACGTAAAAAATCATTTTTATTACGATTCATCAGCGCCAAACATCGCTCTGAATCATTGATACGTCGTTCCCTTTGATCAGTTGTAAGCAAACGCGGCACCCACTTGGAAAAAAGCTTTTTCATGGCCAAATTTTTATGTAAAATGGTGAAAACACTACCAGTTGAAATATTCACTATCTCGGCTATCTCGCGCACTTTTATCTTCCGATCTTCCACTACGATTTTGAGGACTTGGTTAATATTTTGTTGAGTCACTGCTTCATTTCGACGACGCGTTCCCCATCATTTGTGTCCATGCGACCGCGTTTGAAGTCGGCATACTACCGACAAATGGTTGCTTTAGAGGGATCTGATCCCGCATAACATTTTATAAGCCATTGCTGTGCTTCAACGGTATTTTTCCCCATTAAACAACTATGATTTATCAACACGCGAAACTCGTGTTTTTTCATTGTATCGGAACTACAAGCGTAGCGTCACTTAAATGTCTGCAAAATCAATATTACAATGTTGCATTTTTTAAAATTTGACACATATTTCTTATTGAAAGCCAGTACTTTTTAAAAATCAAAAGAGTTTTTAATATAAACGCCATTTCCAAGTTAGTCTCGGGACTTATTGAACGATCTAGTATTTAGTACGATTTTTTTGTCATAATTATCGATTTGAATTACGATTTTTTTGTCATGCCTATGTTGCTTACTTAGGTTAGGTTAGAATATTTGTAATTAAATTGTTAGGTTAGGTTAGCATCTTCGACCGATTTTCAT
The DNA here is from genome assembly GCA_948477245.1 of Thumatha senex. Classification (NCBI taxonomy): domain Eukaryota; kingdom Metazoa; phylum Arthropoda; class Insecta; order Lepidoptera; family Erebidae; genus Thumatha; species Thumatha senex. The sequence continues at coordinate 1,593,585 of OX419725.1, forward strand.
CAAACATAGCTAAGAACACTCCCGACTAATTCACCTTTCAAACAAAAAATAAACAAAATCAAAGCGGTTCTCCCGTTCGGGAGCTACGATGCCACAGACAGATACACACACAGACACGTCAAACTTATAACACCCCGTCGTTGTTGCGTCGGGGGTTAAAAATACTTATAGTAACATGAAACTCTCTGCCGGCGCACGTGTTTCCCTCCTCTTACAATGCTGGGTCCTTTAAGAGAAGCGTGAAATGGCATATTTCTGGGCCGTCAAGTTGAGGGTCGCTATACTAGCCTGTGGGTTAAGATAGCGGCCCAAAATCACTGGTCGTCGTCTTTGCTTACCATCAGGCGGGCGACGCCATTTTGACGTGCCAAAAATAAAAAATAAAAAACTAATTTACGCACACGTTACGCACTCGTAGCTTCTGTAACTCAGTGTTCTGAAAACGATGAGTTAAGCATTATACGCTGTAGCTGGTCCTGAGATTGATGACAGCTTTATGGTATTTTAATTTTATTTGCTTCCAAAGGTACGTTGGGCTGTTGGTCCCGGTTGCCAATATCAAGGCAGTCGTTAAGTCAAGTAAAAGGCCTTATAGACTGATTGAAATATTTCACAATCAGGGCCTGTTTATTTCGACACGGCAACAGTCTCACTACTCGTACTATTGATTATCCTTGAAGGGATATTATACGCCCATATTTCACCGCAACGACGCACGACAGATGCAGGTTGTGGGTACCTGCTGTTGATTTTTTTAGACCGTCCCGAAACGGCCGTCGTAGCAACCAATACCAATGGCTTGCAGTGCTTTTCATAGTACGGAAATGCTCGTAAGTGGTAATATAACAAAGCGGTCACCCATGCCTAACCAGCCATAGCGATAGTTCCTTAACGTAGTGATCGTTTACAGATCACTGAGATTAGCTGGGTCTCGAGAACTTCTGTCTAACTGCCACTATTACGTAGGATATAATTCAAATATTGAATTTCGGACGCCTCTGCCTTTGCCTTCAGCGATTTAGTAGTATAAAATAAATAAAACATATTTCCGTAAGACTGAAATAATATGTATATTGTAATCCATAATTTAGCTGAGGAATTTCAGCCCCTCCAAATAGGTTTTGGTTCGAAAGGGGGCTGTGAGGCTGCCATACACGCACTTTCTACATACCTTGACAGTGGGAAAAGCGAGGTAATCCTAAAGGTTGATATGAATATGAATGAGTTGAATGCTTTCAACTCGGTGTATAGGGACACTTTGTTGTCCCAAGCTAAATTAGAAATTCCAAAAATATACAACTTTCTTTGGCAATGTTACAGATACCCAACAAAACTGCTATATCAGGACAATGTTTTAGAATCAGCTGTTGGGTGTCAACAAGGTGATCCTCTCGGACCGGTAATTTTCAGTTTAGCTATTCATCCTATTATTCGTGAGTTAAATTCAAAATTTAATGTGTGGTATCTAGATGATGGTACTTTGGGAGGGGAAGTTGAGACAGTTTTACAAGATTTAGTAGTTTTAAAAAATAAATTTAGTTCCATTGGTTTAGAGCTTAACACAAATAAATGCGAAATTTTTATTAATGATAATATGGACAAGAAATTAATATTTTCCAAATTTCATTCATTAACTCCTGGTATCAAAATTATCGGGAAAGATTCACTTCGCCTCCTAGGGTCCCCAATTTTCGAAGATGCCTACAATCATTTTATAGAACAGAAAATTCAAGATTTTTGTGATATTTCCGATCGTCTACTCAAAATTAACATTCATTCGGCTTACACCATTCTCCGGTTTTGCTTGTTTGTACCAAAATTTACTAATGTTCTCAGGTCAACTCAATTTTGGAAACACTCTGGCCTTTTAGCTAAAATAGATAATATTATTATAAACACTCTCAGTAAGATTTTAAACGTGGCCTTGAATGACCGTTCGTCACTGCAAGCGACTCTGCCAATACGTTTGGGTGGCCTCGGCATTCGCAAAATTTCCGATATTAGTTTACCAGCGTTCCTGTCCTCAGTCCACAGTACGGAGGCGTTAACTAGGAAAATTCTCGCACCTACACTAGTTAAATCCGAAATACTGTGTAAGATTGAAGCAGTAAATGCTTGGAAAAATGTTTGTCCGAACTCCGACTTGCCAAGGAACCTTTTCTCACAGCGTCAGTGGGACAGGCCGCTTTGCAGTTTAGTAAGAAACAATTTATTAAGCTCCAGTACGACAGCTGCTGAGCGAGCCCGTTTACTGGCAGTGGGCACGTGGGAATCGGGTCTGTGGCTACAAGCTCTTCCTTCGTCTAACATAGGGACCATGTTAGACGATACTACCTTTCGCATTGCTTCCTGCCTTCGTTTGGGTGCGCCATGTGTTTCTCCGCACCAGTTCCATTGTGGAGTAGTCGTCGATCGCCTTGGACATCATGGCTTGTCTTGCTGCAGAAGTGCTGGGCGATTACCACGGCACGCGAGCCTTAACGACTTAATCCGACGTGCTCTTGTCGCCGGCGGTGTGCCAGCTAAACTTGAACCGAATGGTTTGGCGCGCGACGACGGCAAGAGACCAGACGGTATGTCGTTAATGCCGTGGAGGATGGGTAGGTGTTTGGTGTGGGACGCTACGTGTGTCGACACTCTTGCTCCTACTCATCTTCCAGGTACTGCTGGTTGTGCCGGTGCCGCCGCTGCTTCTGCGGAGACCCTTAAACGGCAGAAATATTTGCAACTCGTAAGTGATTACGTTTTTGAGCCGTTTGGGGTCGAGACGTTAGGGTCCTGGGGTCCAAGTGCTCATAATCTATTTCAAGAGATTGTAAAGCGCCTAATTGACACTACTCGTGACCAGAGGGCTTGTTTCTTTTTCGCACAAAGGCTAAGCATTGCCATTCAACGTGGCAATGCTGCCAGTCTTCTGGGAACGCTACCACGTGAGGACTGCGATGCGGAGAAATTTTATGACGCATGTTAGGTCTTTGTTTCTTAGTTATTTTTAGTAAGTTTAGAATTAATTTATCAAAATATTAAGTGCTGTAAAAACTGAACAAGACAAATAAATGTAAGCATTAGAAAATTGTATAAACAACTGAAATCAAATATCGAAAATTGAAAAAAAATACTATCCATAATAAATGGATCTAACAACACAGCTCAGTTCTGAACGGATTTGTCTAAAGTTAAAGGTTTCTCTCTGAGCGGTGTAAGCGGGGTTCAAAGCTTGGTGGACGGGCGAAACTGCAGGAAACAACTAGCTTACATAATGGTAGTAGTACCAGTACAAGTAGATATTATCCTAAATAATATTTAAAATGTAGATTTTTTTTTGAATGTGTGGATACATACTCGTATTATTGTGTTGATTTAAACTTATGCATTTTTGTCCCACATAACAGCCTATTGCAGTATTGAAATGAATGTGTCGACGGATGTTTGTTACTCTTTCACGTAAAAACTACTGAATAGATTTTAATGAAACTTTACAATAATATAGCTTACAAATCAGAATAACGCATATGCTACTTTTTATCCAGAGAACAAGTTCCTGTGGGAAACGGGAACGGGAAATCTTCTCTACGCGGGCGAAGCCGCGGGCGTCAATTAGTAATATTATAAATGTGGATTTTTCTCTGAATGTGTGGACACATATTATTGTGTTAATTGAAACTTATGCATTTTTGTCCCACATTACAGCCAGTTGCAGTGATGCAGTGTTGCAGAGTAGTGCAGTGAAATGAATGTGTCGACGGATGTTTGATACTCGTTCTCACAATAACTACAGAATGGATTTTGAAACTTTACAGTAATATAGCTTATACATCAGAATAGGACATAGGCTACTTTTTATCCACGGAGCAAGTTCCTGTGGTCAACGGGAATGAAGAAGCGTGGGCATTAATTAATACTTTATTATTCATTTCTCAAACATGGAGGGAAATAACCATGTAGGTCCCACTTACGGACTTTGCATAAAGTTCATAGTCATAAAACTGACTATTATTCCTACTTCTTTTCCATCCATGCAGTTAGGCTTTGCTTTTTAAAATCACTTCCAGCTGTGATCAGATATTGCAAATCAAATGTGAGTACAATAAATAAGAAGAGATAGATAAATACCGTCATTATTTTGAAAAAAGAAAACGCGAAGTATCGCATTTACGGACAAAGAGAGTGAAATACATTACTGGAGCGTATTTTGAATTTGAAACATTACGACGCTCCAGCAATGTTGTATGCAACGGCGTGCTGAGGTTATAAGATACTCTTTGATTGGATTTCTTTAGTATTTTTCTTCAGCGGAGGTTTACTTTAGGTATATTATTTTCTGAAATTAGTGCATTTATTTTGTTTTATGTGTGGGAGTGGAGGATTCTAATACATTAAAGTTGTGTCTACATGCTATAAATAATAAATTAATATTCTGGGACACTTTTTCACACAGTACTATCTAATTCAAACTAAGATATAATATAATACTTGAACTATGAGATCTAGACAACTGATAAAGGTACCTAAGTCACACAAAAATTTGTTCTGAATCGAACCCTAGAGCTTAGCACGGTAGTCGCATAAACTATTGTTTTTCAGATTTTCTATCTTACTGCGTATAATCCACAGAAGGGAAATCAAAAATATTTTCTTATTGCCCAATATGGCTAATGTAACTTTTAATATTAATGACATTTAATGTAGGTATAATTTTAAGAGTATGTTTTAATTCCCTGCATTCTTTTGAGAAAAACACTATGTATGCCTCGGCCGGAATGGCAATTGCCTATCTCGTATTAGTAAAGTCGTCGCCTACTCCTCGGCCTTCAAAGTCCTGCTTTACCTGCAATTGCCTATTTCCCGGCCTTTGGAATAATGTACATACTACTCGTATTAATATTTAAGCATTTTTGTAATTTTATTACCTTTTAAGCCCCGCTAACTCAATGTTCCGTAAACTATCACTGTGTTAAGCAACATTCGCTATTGCTGGCCCTTGGATGGGTGACAAGCGTAAGGATACCGACGGTGATGATAAAGGATTTGTTTTATCTTTACCTGACTACAGTAAATCCAAAAATAATGGTTCATTACAATTCTGGTAGTTAGGCGTATGTTTCTGTTCAACTGTTCAATCGAAATTGACATATAATAAGGTATGACATGGTGCGTGATGTCATATGAATACTGTAACTGCTTTGTGGCATTATTCCCTTTACGAGCGTTCCCGAGAAGGCACGTTAAACCGTTGGTACAGGCTGCCAGTAACATGGCAGTCGTTAAACCAAGTTGAAGGCCGTATGGGGTTTGAATAAATTTCAACAGCAAGTTGCCACAACCAGCGCAAGTCCATTTTTACAACTTTTCTCAAAGACTGTCATGTTGCTATCCATTATTAAATACATGGCTTACCGTTTGTATCTATTTGGGTTCCAGCACAACTTCACAAAGTCTGGGCGGAAATTATATTTCTGACTTTCTTGGAAAAATGCTTATTTTCCCTTTCATAATTATACATAATATTAAAAAGTCTCTAGACTTTATAATAGGATTAAAATATGAAAACAACAGAGCAACAAAGCTTCCCTTTGTTACGTATATATTTAGTTGAAGGACCTACATAGTATCAGATTAAAATGCATCATTGCAAGCTCGCCAGCGCCGCATTTTCTCGTATAAATTTCATTTTCTTCAATGTTCAACTTTATACGAGTATGTTACAACGGATATAAGCTTACAGTAGAACCAAAGAAAGCAAAAGAAGAATGAAGTACAAGGATGAATGTAGGTACAAATTATAACCGACTTAAAAACAGGAGTTGGACAAACTTGACTGCCTCAGTGGTAGTGTATGCCACTGCCGCGACTGAGGCCCGGCTTCGATTCCCGGGTCAGAAAAAATATTAGTGTGATCCACTAATGTTTGTTTCGGAGTTTGGGTGTTTCCTATGTATGATATGTATGTATATTTAGAAATATGTAAGTATGTTTATTAGTTATCTAGATTCTATAACACAAGCTTATAATTAGCTTACTTTGGCCTAGACGGCGGTGTGTAAAAAAATGTCACATAATATAAAAAAAAACTATCAACTATTTATTTTTATGATTGTTCCTTCTTATTCTTATAGGTAGCCACAACCTGCGTCTGTCTATTTCAACACGGCAATGGGCTCACCACCTATTACGTGGGACAGGAATCCACACGGTGAAAAGTGGGCATATAATATGCCTCTGCCACCCCTTCGGGGATAAGGCGTGATGGATATTTATTTATTTATTTATTTTATTTATTCTTATAGTACGGAAGAAGACTGTAAGCTATGTGGAAAGTCTAATGAGTGATTTTAAAAACTTTATCAGTAGGTAGCCACAACCTGCCTCTATCTGCTTCCACCCGGTAAGAGGCTCAAGTATCACTAGTGAAATTTGGGCGAAAAGTAAGTAGGTATGTAACTAGCTGAGCCCCGATCCAGAGATCTGGGGGCCGAGTCTACTATTGACAAGCCGTAGAATAGAACCAGAATCGCTGTTTTTAGCTGTCACAATGTTAGTAGACTATCAACAATGCAACTGACTAGCGGCCACTGGCGCGGTTCGTGTTAGTAGAATTCTATCGGCCGATCGATATAAGTCTATTGGAGTACGATTGTAATAGTAGACTACGAAAAACTGTCAAAATGGTACCGGTGACTTTCAATTGAGCGACGATTTCGATTCTACTTTGACACGATTGACTCACACGGCAGACTCGGCACCCTGTTTATTTAAGATTAAGAATAAGATTATACGATTTGAAAGAACAAGCTAAAAAGTATTAAATTACACGCATTATAAGTAACATCTGTGATTAATACTAAGCAGTGCGACTGGTTACCAGACCCAGACCCTTCCAAGGAGTTATCCATGGCGCCCATGTCCTGTATGATAGATCCAAGTATATACGTCTGTACTACCTCCGAAATTTTAAGTGTAACGGCCCCACTAAAATCTCAGGAGCCCTAGTATCTTTTTTTTATACGACTGAGGTGGCAGACATGTCCACCTAATCGAAAGTGGTCACGGTAGCCTATATATTGCGTATCTGTCCTATTAGCTGTGTATCCGCTGACTTACGGACAAGGCAAAGACGCAGACGGGTGTACGTTACGGGATCGGGCGGTCAGTTGGCAGTCGCTTCCATCACTGCTGATTAGTGCTCATAGCAACCAAATAGAAATATACCTCAACCTCCAAATCCACGTTGAAAGCAACTGGAAATACAATAAGATGATGAAGAACTCGACGAAACCGAACCGCTCGTGGCCCCGCGGACTCGGTGTACTGCAAACGATCACTGAGTTACGCAACTTTTACTATGGCTGGTCCTCGGATGGGTGACCACTTTGTGGCATTTACATTTGCGAGCGTTTCCGTGCTTCAGAAGGCACGTTAAGTCGTTGGTCTCGGTTGCCAGTAACATGGCAGTATATAAGTCAAGTTGAAGGCCTTATGGGCAGGATAAAAAAAACTACGTAATAACACCGGGGCTTAGTCATCTTCAACTGACACGTGTTATTGGAGAAATCAATAATCAGGTACTCTAAGTCAAGACAATTATAAATTTGTAAGTGCACTTGATATTGGAAATAAAAAAATTAAAACCAAATTTATCGTGCGAATTTATTTCCATTTAGTGAATGGACAATGTAATTGCACGCCGGAGCAAAGAAACATAGTAACATATAATTCCTGGGTGCATGCTAAAATGTTTCACTTTGACGAGATACGACAATAAAGTCGTATATCCGAAGTGAACTGAAATGTTACTGTTGGTCCCAAGAGATACAAGACAGAGTAACGCTATGAAGAACTATGAAAAACACTAGTAGACGTAACGCTTAACATCATTTTAAAGACTGGCCATGAGTTTTATTGCCAGGTTCTTCCTCAGGCTCTACCTATTGCTTTGCGAATCTGGCAGTAAATGTAGAAGCAATAATCTTGACGTTCATAAGTGTTACTTTGTGACCTACATGAATAAAGATATTTCATTTATATGCACTATATATGCCTCGGCCGGAATGGCAATTGACTATTTCCCGGCCTTTGCAATAATTTACTATTTGCAGACTATTTGTACTATCGTCTATAGGCTGCGGTGACCACTGTTGTATGGATACTGAAATTCTCAACAAGGACTGCCTCAGTGGCGCAGTGATGCATGCGACTGCCGCGACTGAGGTCCCGGATTCAATTCCCGGGTCGGAAAAAATGTTTGTGTCATTCATAAATGTTTGTTTCGGAGTTTGAGTGTTTCCTATGTATAACAGGTATGTATTTAGAAATATATTTGTATGTTTATCAGTTGTCTAGATTCCATAAGAAAAGCTTATATAAGCTTACTTCGGGCTAGACGGCGCTGTGTAAAAAAAATGTCCCACAATGTCCCGCCTATACTTATTATATGGCGATGTCAATGTCTAGTCCTAAGTCCTGTGTCCTTGCCTCGCAAAGCCTAGTAAAGCAGTGTACCTTTTATTACTGCTTTTTCGAAGATTTGGCACTAACACGACGGACACCGTTCACTACAATATTACCACTTTCCTGCATTTTTATGGTGCATTGGCGCTAGAGGGTCAACTGTGGCTGTGGGTAGTACTGGGTAGTACCCACTTTATTTATACCTCAATTTTACTTTTATGTTTTTTCTTTTCCTTTTGGTTTTAGGAACCTATGTTTTTAGTTTTGTTACAAAGATACTATTTAATTTAATTTAGCAATTTTGTGTTTTGTCTGCCTAGGCACTTGGTCTTTTAGAACATACCCGATTCGCAAAATAGTATTATTGAAACACAACTGGCGGGTGGTAAGGAAATATTTTAGTAAATACTTGTTTTATTGTAAATATTTATCTATACCATATTTTATTATATATTTTTATCTAATTTTATTATTTATTTTATTTAAATCTAATGTCTGATGATGACAATGTAAGCGACTCTGAAAGTTTTCAATCAATAAGTAGCTCTGATGAAAGTTTCAGTAGTATCCCGTCTTTGTCAGAAAGTCTCAAGTCTCAGTTTTTTGATGTCCCTAAGCATTTCAATGTCGTGCATATCAATGCCCAAAGTATTCCGGCACATTTCACTGAAATGCTGGCCACATTTGACTGTAAGAATATCCATGCTATCCTTGTTTCAGATTCATGGCTAAAAACATGGCATTCCTCTAGTACATACTCCCTTCCTGGGTTTCAACTTATTAGAAATGATCGCACGAGCTGCCGCGGTGGTGGTGTTGCCATATATCTCCGATCGTATATACCTTATTCCGTTATAAGTATGTCGCAACAACCGCCTCCGCCTGATGCCGGTGAACATTTGTTTCTGGAAGTTGAACTTAACCATATCAAACTCCTACTCGGCGTATATTATTCCTCTTCATTAAATATTAATTACTTTTCCTCCATTGAAACATTGTTAGTGAATTTATTACCTTCTTACAGTCATTCCATAATCAAGGGGTATTTAAATACTTGCTTACTTAAAAACGATTCTCGCTCCTCCTCTCTTTTAAATCTCATTAAGTCCTTTAACCTAAACATTCTGCCTTCGAATGTCACACACCATTTTCCAAACTGTAAACCTACACTCATAGATCTCACTATAGTTTCTTCCACAGAGCAAGTCGCTAAACATGGACAGTACCCAGCAGACCAGTTCTCTTTTCACGACCTTCTATTTCTTTCTTTTAAAATTCGTCCTCCTAAGGCTAAGCCTAAAATCGCATTGCAGCGGAATTTTTGTAGAATGAATGTTGATAGCCTTAAAGAAGACGCCGCCAACATTGACTGGACACCACTTTTTACCTCGGGATCAGTAGCCAAACAGGTTGCTACTTTTACGAAGAACCTTGCCAATTTATATGACAAACATGCCCCTATACGAGCAATTAAAATAAAGCATCCTCCGTCTCCGTGGCTGACAGAAGAGATTAAAACACTTATTTCCAGGAAAGCTGCTGCTAAGTTTCGATACAAAATTAATCCAAGCGAAGCAAATTTGCTGAAATATGTGTCAGCTCGGAATCGCTGTGGCAAGGCATGTAGAAATGCACAACGCCAATATATCCATAATTCAGTACAAAATTGCGACTCATCAAAGGTCTGGAATTTTCTTAAAACATTGATGAGTGATTCTAAATGATCTAAATATCGAAGTTCTCAACCAGCATTTTACTGCCCTGTCCAAATTTGATAGGACTCTAAAGGCACAGACAATACATTATCTTTCATCCATTCCAACCCCCAACCATACACCTTTTGTTTTTAATCTAGTTACTGCCTGTGATGTTAAGAAAAGCATAACGGCAATCACGTCTAAAGCTGTTGGAGGTGACTGTATAGGGCGGAACATGATACTTCCTATCCTTGATGAAATCCTTCCAATAATTTGTTATGTCCTTAATTTTTCCTTACCTAGTGGCATTTTTACAATATCATGGAAAGAGGCCTTAATCACACCTCTACCGAAAAAACGAAATCCTGTGTTATTAACCGACTATCGTCCAATATCCGTATTACCATTTATGTCTAAAGTCCTTGAATGCCTTGTCAAAAATCAATTAAGCTCCTTTGTCTGTATAAATAATCTCCTCAATCCATACCAGTCAGGGTTCCGCCCAGGTCACAGCACAGCTACGGCATTAGTAAATATCCCTGAGGATATCAGGGCTGGTATGGAGCATGGAAGGTTAACTGTTCTCTCCTTATTAGATTTCAGTAATGCCTTTAACACAGTGGATTTTGATATTCTACTCTGTATACTCCGCTCTCTTAACATATCTCGCGCCGACAGCGCATTCGCGTAGAAGACCGTATTTCTAGTTGGTGTAATACGAGCGTTGGTGTACCCCAGGGTGGCGTTCTTTCTCCTCTTCTTTACACAATTTTTATAAATTCCATCTCCAATACACTTACTTCTTCCTACCACCTTTATGCAGACGATCTCCAGATTTACACACAATCGCCTCTCAGTCAACTATCGGAGGCGGTGGATAACATGAATGAAGATTTGGCTCGTATAGCTACTTGGAGCAAATCTTATGGACTTCAAGTAAACCCATCCAAATGCAAGTATTATAATTGGAAGTCCTAAGACTACTTCAAAAATAGACTGGTTACAGGTTCTACATATTATTTTTGATGGGGCTAAAATTCCTGTTAGTGACCATGTGAAAAATCTGGGAATAATAATGGACTCTAATTTATCCTGGAGCGCACAACTCCAGGAGGTAAGTAGGAAGGTTTTCGCTTCTGCAGGTTCGATAAGGTTACAAAGATTTCTTCCTACATCTACAAAAATTGCGCTGGCAAACTCTTTACTGCTCCCTATCATTGATTATGCCGATGCCAGCTATTTAGATCTCGCCGAAAACCAGTTAGATAAACTTGAGCGTCTTCAAAATGTTTGCATACGATTCATATTTGGCTTGCGCAAGTATGATCATGTTTCACAGTTTCGTACACAGCTCAGGTGGTTACCTATACGACTTCGCCGGAATACTCATATTTTATCCCTATTGTACAACATCTTATTTAACCCATCTGCGCCTTCCTATTTAAAGGAGCGTTTTGAGTTCCTTTACGATTCGCATAATAGATGCTTGAGGTCATCGGAAAACTTAGAACTTAAAATGCCACAACATTCTACAAAATTCTTTGACCGTTCCTTTACTGTAACAGCCATTCGGTTGTGGAATAAGCTACCAGTAGAAATAAGAAGAGCCAAAAAATTGCCTAAATTTAAGCTTATGGATGCTTAGCGTTTCCGTGCTTCGGAAGGCACGTTAAGCCGATGGTCCCGGTTGCCAATAAAATGGTAGTCGTTAAGCCTGGTTGAATGTCTTATGGGCGGCTTGAAAAATTTCAACAGCAGGTAGCCACAACCTGCGTCTGTCTATTTTTTCAACACGGCAATGGGCTCACCACCTAATACGTGGGACAGGAATCCACACGGTGAAAAGTGGGCATATAATATGCCTCTGCCACCCCTTCGGGGATAAGGCGTGATGGATATTTATTTTATATTTTTTTTAAGCGTATGGTTAAAAATCTTTATTTATCATGAAGTGAAAACGATTCCTTTGATATTTTTATATATGTTCATTTATGTATGTATGTATGATGTGTGTATTATACCTAATTATTAAAGTAGTTTTGTAAAATGTTATCTTTTTAATTAGATTTAATTGAACGCCAACAACTACCAGTCATTCTTACTACTACTACTACTTACCTGGCAGAAATTGCTTTATGCAATAAGGCCGCCCATTGTACTGCTTTGATTGTAACAATATTTTTACTGTTATTTTGTAACTTTTCTTGGTGTACAATAAAGTATTCAATAAATAAATAAATAAATAAATATATGAAAGAAAAGAAAGAAAGAAAAACATTTTATTCTGCTGTAAACATGCACAATACATAAAATGGCATATTTTAGGAATTTACATAAAAAGAGGAAAAATAAAAAAAACATTAACTTAAATGCCTATATACATGCCTTATCCACGCAGCGTATATATATATACATAAGTAGTTATGTGTTAATTAATGATGCAACCACTTTTGAGCAGGTGGGTCGTGTGCTTGTCTGCATTCTTAGTAGAATAAAAGATTCATAACAAAAACAATAAAACACCGATTTGTAAAATAAAAAGCCAGGTTCAGTGGCAGTTGACAGAGGAGGGTGTTTATATCAATCAATTACTCTCACTCAAAATCAAGCGAGAAATGATGACGCCCGATAATATAGTTACGGCGACGTCCAATACGAAATATGATTACTTCGATCTGAAACCGTTTAATTTTCCGACGTGTCGAGATAAAAAGCAGCCAAACTACCCGAACTATGTATAAGCAGGTGTAGGTGAAATGGGTCAGGTCCGGGGGAAGGGCAAAAGCGGGCATTTGACAGGCGACGCCAAAGGGGGACGCGAGATCTGCGCCCTCCGACAGTGTTCCCGGCATTTTCGCGCTAAACAGTTCACCTCACTCTCCCTATATAATTGGGCGCGAAATTCGAAAGATGTCATTATTTTCTCGATTATATGAATATATTCTCGATTATATATTTCTTACTCGATTCGCTTTGACATATCTGTTCCCCGTGTTCATTGTTCGTGCCGTGAGTAATCTATTTTAGAGAATTGTTGTGTTAAAACTGTAGCAAACCTGAAGTTTGTTTGTTTAGAGAAACAGGTGGTTGTTCTTAAATAGTTTGTTTTTTATTTATATTTTAGTCGCTGGATCGTAGTTATTTTTTTTCTAAACAATCCTACTTAGCAACAAATAAAATGCTTCAACAAAAAACGGAACATTAATGCGAAAGTTTTTCTATTTCTCAGGGTAATTAATAAAAAAAAAATACACTATAATAGTGTAAATGATAGATATAATAACTTATTTATACTATTATAAAAAAGAAAGCACGAGCAGTTCTGTACGGAGGCATCATTCGTGTTGCCGTCTCACTCTCTCGTGTAAGGTACAAGCTTATTGGATAGATAGATTGTAAAATTGAGCACCTGTAGCGCCCGGTTTGTTAGTGAAGCATGACGTCTGCGAAGTAGAATCTTCAAGCTGGAGTCCCGTGATCTCCCGTCTTTTAACGTCGCTTTTGGGCATATAGCGCCTCATCATAGACTGATCTCGGAACACCATGGTCCCTATAGTGATAAGTGCGTTTTCTCTGATGTCGATAAGGAAGCTTACGAGGCTCATGAGGGGTATTGTGAAGCTCATGAGGAGTGTAATGAGGCTTATGAGGAGAGTTACCAGGCTCATGAGGAGCCGTACGAGGCTTATGAGGAGTCTTACAAGGTTCATGAGGAGTCTTATGAGGCTCATGAGGGACTGTTGGCTTGCGTGGATAGCAGCTCTCATCGTAAGTTAGATGTGCGATGTGTTATTTGGTTTTGCTATACAAATATTTGGTTGCAATGATATTTTCTGCTTATTTTTTGTTTTACTGTTGTGAACGTTACTTAGTTTAATTATTTATCCAGTCGTTTATAATCTGTGATAAGATAGTGATTCTTATAAAGTGAAAATACAAAAACAGGGAACATTTTATATTTTATATACTACTCGGGACTTCACGCGAAACAATTTTGTACTTACATTTACCGACGTTTCGAGCGCGTTGCACCCGTGGTCGCGGCTGGACTCATTTATTTTACTTTTAAAGTAAAAAATTGTTTATATGAAATCTTTAGGTTTCATATTCTATTTCAGTTCAAAGTTAGATTTTATTGAAATAAATATAACATACTATATAAGACAACGGTCATTCTCAATTTAACTAACGAATTACATTGAGAATTAAAGAAAACCTTACGAAGAAATCTATGAATACTATGAAAAGTTACGCAGCGTCGCTCGTTGATGTCTTTGGTTATAGTATGGCAATGTATAGAACTATAGTGTGTAAGAATGTATAACGTAGGCCTACCATTGTATATTGAGGCATTGTAGAGAGAAATAATCATGTATCAGTAGTTAGTGCCGTCGCGGAGAGTGCGGAGCGAACGTGTCGAGATTCCTCGCACACTGAAATTATCGTTGAAATTTCTGTGAATCTTATTGGAGATTAAAATAATTAAACACTTTGATATCCATCGTTGTAGCTTTGGCATTAGGTTTTTTGGTATTTAGTGATGTGCCAGTGTTGGATTTATTTATAGTGAGTAAAATTTTGATACTTCATCTATATTTTTATACCATTCAAGTGGCAGATAAGCCCTCCTGATTAAAAGTGGTCTCCGTAGTCTACTGTGGTGCTAATTCTGTTGTTGAGACCACTGAACTAAATTTCTCTAAAATTTTCTTATTTTTATTAATAGATTGCAAAATGCTATTCTGTTATAACGTCGAACTAAACTTGGTGATATTATAAACAGCACTAAATTTGTATCTGACATCACTAAAATTCCTTTTATGTGATAGAAATCAACAAAACATGTATTTAGATGCCGACTAACTTAGTGATTTAACTGTCTATGTACATTTTTCACTTAATGTTGAATTTTATCACATAAAATTAATTTTAGTGCTGTCAGATACAAATTTAATTAAATTAAAAAAATTGACTTTACACTTAAATTAGTGTGACTTTTATTAATTTTAGTAACCGTTTGAAACGTGAAAACGAGTAAAACGTTGTAACGTGAAATATGTACATAGGCAGTTCAATCACAAAGTTAGTCGGCATGTATTTTTTTTTTAAATTTTTTAATGTATTTACATTCGACTCTCTATGTACATTTTTCACGTCTTGTTCAATTTTATCACATAAAATGAATTTTAGTGATATCAGATACAAATTAAGTACTATTTATGATATCACCAACTTTAGTTCGACTTAATAACAGAATAGCATTTGACAATCTCTTAATAAAAATTTGAATTTGTCATGAAATTTAACAAAACATGTATTTAGATGCCGACTAACTTAGTGATTGAACTGTCTATGTACATTTTTCACTTTTTGTTCAATTTTATTACATAAAATGAATTTTAGTGATGTCAGATACAAATTTAACGTCACACTAAATTTAGACGTTTTCTCTAAAATTAGTCGTCGTAGAGAGAACAGATCGCCAGGCTTCACTATCCATGCATATTTCTTTCGCTTCCTACAGATTCATTCCTTTATTCATCCATGTAAATGGTAGGTATTAGGCGATAATTTTCAATTGCATTCAATTTGATCATGCGTTTATTCGCTTTTTTTTTGTTTGAAGGCAACTGACTAACTTCAATAGGACCAATATGATATGAAATATTCAATAATCTTTTTAAATATAAATTCAATGTACTAAGGTAGCTATTTATATGACCATAAAGCAAAGCTCTATTAATAATATAATTCATTTTGGACATTGCCACACAATGCCGTTTCACCCAAATTAAACTAATATATAAGTTTGTGCTATAGGATCTAGGTCACTCATAAACATAGTTATATATTTACGCCACCGAAGACGTTATAATTCAACCCTTCGCTTGACTGAAAGCAAAACAGATGTGGGCCCTATATGCCATTATAAATTTTAAAAGAGGCTACTCATCCCAGCTCAATTTCAAAAAGGATAGGCAGTCATCTAAACCCCTAACGACGTATCTTGAAAAAGGACCTCCGTTAGGTCTGAAACTAGTCGGGCTATCCCAAAATATACGCGTTAGTAAATTCGCTTAGTTAGTAAAAAGGGGATATAATATTTTTAAATATTTTTAGTAGTCTAACAATAGGACAATGATTGTTTTCGTTTATCTTTATGAGCTTATAAATTTGAAACTTATACGTCTCTCCTACTTTGTTATTTCCAAAATCCCCAACTCTATGCTACGAAGTAAAATTCTAAAATATTAATTAACTCCGTACAAAATTATTAACACCTCGACGTTAACCAATTTGTGAGTTAGCTCGGCGGAAAGTGATATGCGATGACCACAACTGTCCACACTTTCTTCTATATAAGGGTAGAGGTCCGGTTGTTAGGAGCAGTTTGGAAATGGCTCTTTTTACCGGCAGCGAGTGTAATACATGCTGTATTTGTATGCAGATTTTTTTGTTTCTTACACAAGGTTTTCGATGAATGAGGTCTCAAATATAAACTCAGAAGAAAATAAGATGTATACAGTATTTAAAGATCAATGGCGCCCAAAAGTATATTGTAAAAAAATTCTAACTTGTCGAGTGGATTTTAAAATGAACAAGAAGTGATTTAACCAGTTTTAACACAGTTTATATGGTTAAATGTAATTTGTAATAAAAAATCATATAATAAAATAATAACAATAAAATTTTCTACCAAACAATAAATGAGCATCACATAAAGACACTCAAAGAATATTATACCTAAATAATCAGTATAAAGAAATCCGCATAAGCACTAGAACCAGTCCACCTTATAAATAGCAGTTAAATAAATATTTATTTTTAAATAGGTCGGACTCCTCTCACTGCAAGTTTAGATATTATTGCTCAATTGCACAATTTACCTTTCAGTGAATCTCGCTAGTTAAATATTTAGAATAGAATAGAAATATACTTTACTGTACACCAATTAATACTTAAATGAAAATGGAACACAGGTTTTCAAATGTACAATGGGCAATCGCTAAGTGCAATTTCTTACCTTTGGATGGAGATTATATATTGATAAAGTTGTAAATTTAATTATATATATTTATTTAAGTCACAGTTATTTATTCCTTGGTCTGTGGGGTACTTGCGGGAGAGATTTAGTTTTGCCCCGACGAAGATATCTTTTATTCCTCTAATTTTGTTGAGTAGTTCCGTTCACGAGACTATTGAGAACTTTTGCCTTCTCAGAATACAAAGTTCTCCTGAAGTCCTTTTCTCCGATAACTGAACGCATAAGTAATAAGTTTATGAATTCAGGCAATATATATTAGCTTTTACTTTTTAATTTATTTTTAAAGCATTTTCCGTGCTTCTGGTGGCATATAAAGCCGTTGTTCCCGGTTGCCAGTAACATGGCACTCGCTAAACCAGATGGAAGGCCTTTTATATAGGTATATGGGATTGAAAAATTTGAACACCAGTTCGCCACAACTCGTGCCTGTTCAGATCAATACGCCAATAGGCTCACCACCTGTTACGTGGGACAAAATTCTAGGGCGCCTAGTATTCCTATGTCTACACCTGCAGAGAATAAAGACTTGACTGATAAGTCTAAAGCAAGCTCCCGAGCCGGAGTTTTGAGGATAGACGTTAACCACTGTCATAGGAAGAAGACCAAGTGAGCAGATTGCTCATAAACAGACAAGTTAAAAGTACTTGGATACCCAGACGTGCGTATATGAAGCGAATGAAGAATCTTTAAGAAGCGAAAGTAGTATACATGGATCGCGAAAGGTTGGCAATCTGTCCTCTCTGACTACCCCGTCTGGGATACAGCATGAAGATAGTTAGCCATGTAATTCTAAGTAATAAAAGCATGGGATCTAGACAACTGATAAACATACTTATATATTTCAAAATAAAACACCCCAACTTGTGTCCCACAATATTTGCTCCAAAATGCACATTAGATAAAATTAATATAAGCAAAATAGATTTTGCTTATCCTTTAACTACAAAAGTGGAGTGATGGATAAAGAAAGGAACAGCGCGATTAGTGAACGTTGTGGTATGACAGAAGATGTAGTGACTAAGATAGAAAAAGGTATGCTTAGATGGTTCGGACACGTGGAGAGGATGGATGAGAATAGACTGACGAAGCAGATTTATGTGGCGAGAGTGAATTGCAAAACTGGTAGGGCCTCGGCGTAAGTATGTCAATCACATCGAAGACCTTTTGGAAAAAGGCTAGGTCAAGAGTACCCTTAACCGGCGAGTGTGTATGAAAACACTCACGAAAGTAGAAAAAGCGAAAGTGGTATATTAGGATCGTACCAAGTGGAAAATCGTAGTTTCTGTCTACCCCGATGACAGGCGATATAATATGTATGTATGTTCAATTACAAAACAATCAAAGCTGATAACAGCAAAGTTCTACATTACCATTTATCTACTTATACATATAATAAAATCGTAACGAAGTAAAAATGTACATTGAATATTTTTACAAAAAAAACACATGCTGTGTGTTCACCGAAGATTACCAAAGCCAAAAATGTAATTTTCCAAAATTTTTGTTTGTCTGTTTGTCCGCAGTACCTTTGTCCGGGATAAACTCAGAAACTACTCATTGGATTTAATTCAAACTTTGCAAGAACATTAACAGTAGGTCGGGTCAATCAGGTTATATATTATCTCGCTACATAACCTAGGAGCTAGGCAGAGAACAATTTACTATAAATGCATGTCCGGGATAAACTCAGAAACTACTGATTGGATTTTATTCAAATTTTGCATAAACATTAACAATATGTTGGGCCTACACAAAGGCTATATGTTATCACGCTACATAACCTAGGAGCTCGGCAGAGAACAATTAGGTATAAACTCAGTAACAATTAAATGGATTTAATTGAAATTTTGTTTGAGTATTAACAATAGGTCGGGTCTACATATAGGCTATATATACGAGTAATTACGCTATATAGGTAACCAAAGAGCTCGGCAGAGAACGATTAAATTCCGCATATTTAACCGGGCAAAACACAAAAACTACTGCATAGATTTAATTGAAATCTTTCAATAACAACAATAAATAAAAAATAAAATAAATAATAATAAAAAATAAATAAAGTAAATAATAAAATCTTTTAAAAACTCTGTTATCAATGAACAGCGTTTTAACGATGGACTCCACTCCATTCATGGATAAATTTTAAAAGCAATAGGCTAACTTTCAAATCATTTTAATTGCTTTTGCTAACAAAAAATACAACTTGGTTCAGCACGGGGATTAGTTTTAGTCACTGGTATTGCAACATAAACTTTTTCCCCTGTGCAATCCGAGGTAGTTATGAGTGTTTCCACACAAATATACTTATATGTCTGGGCTAAGAATAGGGTATTTATATATACATTGAATATTTTTGAAGAAAGTTTAATAATTGAGTATATTAAACCTCAAAACACTAGCTTATTAAATTTTCAATTTGTTTGTGTGTTCAATTTGATTTTCAGAAACGAATAGTCCGATTTCAACTATTTGTATTAACAAACACTACTTTGCCGAGGGGCTCGGTAGTGAGTAATACAAATTTTGCGTCATATCATAATTTTCTCGCAGACGAAGTCGCGGGCAACAGCTAGTATAACATATTTAGATTCACTCAAAACATCGGCACTGTCTACGTCTGAAAAGAAAATATATAACACCAAAATAGTATCTAAAGCCCACTGCATTAATTTGTTCGGGCTGTCTTACTACCTACGCGTTCAATCTATTTTTAAACACTGCATCAAACACTATGCCCGGAAGGGAAATGTATTAACAGACATATTTTATTCAACAGCCTCAGGTATCCCAAAGGATTGATATTTGACAAGTTTCGTTATTTTGACAAGTCTACATATATTTTTAGGGTTCCGTAGCCAAATGGCAAAAAACGGAAAACTTATGAATTCGTATTGTCTGTCTGTCCGTCCGTATGTCACAGCCACTTTTCTCCGAAACTATAAGAACTATACTGTTGAAACTAGGTAAGTAGATGTATTCTTTGAATCGCTTTAAGATTTACACACAAAAATGGAAAAATAAAAAAACATTGGGGCTTCCCCATACTTAGAGCTGAAATTCAAAAATTTTTTTTTCACCATTGTGTGTGGTATCTATGGATAAGTCTTCAAATATGGTATTGAGGTTTCTAATATTTTTTGAATAGTTAGCGCGAGAGATTCTTCCAAAGTAGTAAAATATGTGTGCCTCCCCCCCCCCCCCCCCCTGTAACTACTAAAGTAAGAAAATGATAAAACTAACTAACTATCTTCACGCTGTATCCCTGAGGGGGTAATCAGAGAGGACAGATCGCCAGGCTTCGCATACTTATTTCGCTTCTTCGAGATTCATCAACCGCTTCATACACGCACGTCTGGGTATCCGAGTACTTTTGACCTTTCCGTTTTTGAGCAATCTGCTCACGTGGTCTTCATATGTAAGTCTCGGCCTTCCCTGACTCCTTCTACCCTCTACTTATGAACAATATATATTCTTCGTCAATCGTTCCTCACTCATTCGTTGGACGTGTCCAAACCAACGGCGCACGCCCTTTTCCAGCTTAACGCTGACACTTTCATTCAAACCTGCCATATTGCGTATCACTTCGTTACGTATTCGGTCGGCCAAGGTAACGCCGCACAATTTTCGAAGTGATCGCATCTCCACAGCATTCAATTTACTTTCATGCATCTGC
The DNA here is from genome assembly GCA_948477245.1 of Thumatha senex. Taxonomy (NCBI): domain Eukaryota; kingdom Metazoa; phylum Arthropoda; class Insecta; order Lepidoptera; family Erebidae; genus Thumatha; species Thumatha senex. The sequence continues at coordinate 1,614,448 of OX419725.1, forward strand.
TGACATACCCAGGTTTCACTACCGTACATTTATTAATCAGTATTCATAAAAAATCTGTTCAATGTCTCCCAAGTAAGTAGTATTTAAGCCATACAACAACGATTCTTCTCCGTAAATGGTCGGCTGCCCTTAGACCTGGCAACTAGAATCGCTCTCATTGTGATTTAATTTTGTTTCTTTTGTATAAACTCATTATTAAAGAATTTGTTCAAATTTCATGTAAATAAAATTACTGGCGTTAGGAAACTGTGACCTAGAGTTTTGTTGACAGATTTTTCTTCAGGCTCTTCCTATTGCTTTGCGAATCTGGCAGTAAATAAAATGTAGAATGTTTATAATCCGCTCAAAGGCCGTCAACTTAACGACTGTCGTGTTACTGGCAACCAAAACAAATGGCTTGACCTCATAAAATAGAAATGCCACGAATCGGTCACCCATATTCAGGCTTCTTATGTTTTAAATAACTACGAGTACAAGCTTCTCGAAACATTTTGTTGAATAGGATACCATTTGTGTTGAATAGGACTATTCCCATTGCTGAAGATGACCAGTGTTACCTTCATGATGGTAACTTACTATGAAAAAAAGTAACTGACAGACAGAAGTATGCATTAATCGCCAGGCTTCGCGATCCATGCATACCTCTTTCGCTTCTTCAAGATTCATCAATCGCTTCAATCACACGTGCACGTCTAAGTATCCGAGTACTTTTGACTGCTCCGTCTTTGAGCAATCTGCTCGCGTGTTCTATGGTCTTTATCTTACTATGAGCTAAGATTTATTAATAAAATCACCCAAACAATTTCTTTTAGTTATGTATCTACTAAAACCGAAACAGTATTTTCTATTTTAGCCATAGTTACTTAATTTTTAATATAAAAAAAGGGAACCATTATTTTATGTCAACATTACGGTATGGTGTTAAAACTACACTTATAAATAAATAGAGTTTTTTTTGTATTTGATCTTTTTTATTTTACATACATACACATTGTCACGCCTTTATCCCCAAAGGAGTAGGCAGAGGTATACTATACGCCCACATTTTACCGTATGCATTTTCGTCCCACGAAACAGGTGGTGGGCCCATTGCCGTGTTGAAATCGACAGGCGCATGTTGTGGCGACCTGCTGTTGAAAATTTTCAAGCCGTTCATTAGGTCTTCAACTGGGCTTATCGACTGCCATGTTACTGACAACCGGGACCAACGACTTAACGTGCCTTCCGAAGCACGGAAACGCTCGCAAATGAAAATGCCACAAAGCGGTCACCCATCCAAGGACCAGCCATAGCGAATGTTGCTCGTTCGATCGTACAGAACACTGAGTTAGTGGAGCCACGAGCGCTTCATATTCATTTATTTTTATTGACAATCTGTAACAAAATACGGTCATTAGTTGTATTTTGAAATTATGTTATGGTTTAAAATTATAATAAACTAATTGACGCCCGCAGTTTCGCCCGCCTAGTTCCCGATACCGTTTCCCACAGGAACTTGTGCCCGGGATAAAAAGTAGCCTAAGTGTTATTCTGATGTATAAGCCACATTGTTGTAAAGTTTCATTAAAATCCGTTCAGTAGTTTTTACGTGAAAGAGTAACAAACATCCATACAAACTTTCACATTTATAATATTACTAGCTTTCGCAAGCAGCTTCGCCCGCGTGGGTTTCGGTAACCGAGATCCTTTTTTTCACCTAGTCTATTTAGCATAAGATTCTTCAACAATAATCGTTATATTTCAGTCAATTTACATAAAACCATCATGAATTATACACCTAAACCTTAATCACACTATTTATTGGTGCAAAACGTACAAAAATCAATTCCGTAGTTTTTGAGTTTATCGCGTTCATACAGACAGAGAGACGCGGCCGGGAGACTTCATTATAAAATATGTCTGGACATATCCCAAATTTTTAAAATCAGTCCAGTGGTTATTGAGCCTATTCATTACAAATATAATATTAGTGTAGATTATAAGATCTACAATTAATTTGAATATTTTATGGATCTATCTTTTATAGTTTAGGCAGCGTACGCAAAATAAGTAACTTTTCTGGTTGATTTTTTACACCTTGTGTCCGAAAACCTAATCTATGGAACCCTATTTTTAAAAAGAAGTAATAGAATTATTAAAATCGGTCCAGTAGTTTTTGAGCCTATTCATTACAAACAAACAAACATACAAACAAAGTTTTCCTCATAATAATAAAAAATGTTCAACGTGGATTGATTTGACACTTCAGTTAATACAGTGCTGGTAGACACACGCATCGGCTCCTGAAATCATCACGCGTTTTGCTGCGATGGTGAGTAGTATCTAGTAACATAAGTGATATTCATTTTTATTCTTAAATTATTTTAATCTTAAATAATCATTGTAAACTTAATTAATAATAAGTTTTATAAATTTAGTTTACTCATTTAACAATATTTCAGTAAAAGTTCTTAGTTAATACTTATAACAGTTATGTTAATAGAAGCATGACTATAACCAAACCTGAAAAATAGATTTACAAAGTTCTAATTAAAGATTTACGATTAAAATAGTTACTTTTTCAAATAAACTCAAATAATTTTTTCTAAAACTATACTAAATATTAACAAGCTAATAAATTAATGTTAATAATAACCTACCCATACCCGGTGCAAATGTGCCCATCGTAGTAGCGTGATGATATATAGCCTTCCTCGATATACGGGCTATCAAACACACGAGTATTTCAAAATTCGTTCTACCAAACAAACAATCTCTTCAGCTTTATACTATTAGTCTAGACTAGGAGCAGCTGTCCTTTGGCTTTTAATTTTTAGCATTGTTTGTGTCAGTGCCGTATGACCACCCAATCCCCTATGACGCCTGCCTTGTTGCTTCGTCCGCTAGTCAGCAAGTGCATCGATAGCAGGTAAAGTCGCTCTGGATATCTGGATATCCTTACTTGGAGGAGCACTTAATAGCACATCATAAAAATCCCGCTGTCTCTAACAGTGATCAGAGTTTTGTATTTTAAAACTGATTTAGATTTCTTAAATTATTGAAAACTAATGTTTTATTTATAGAAAATTATTGAATATTGCAACGAACTACGAAAAAGTTTGGTTAATTTAGACTTTCTTACCATTCCATATATTATTTTATTAAAGTGATAAAAGACAACTTAGTTCAGGATGGGGATTGAATCCGTGACCTTTAACTACCAGAACCGTAGCGAAACAAGTTGAAATTTTTTACTATATTTTAATCGTGATTTAAGAGTACCAGCCAATAAGAAACCAGGTAGGTGTTGACAGTCAAGTACCTACTATTCCGTCTTAGCATTCAGTAACGTTTGCATAGGTATATTATCTCCGAGCTGGAGCCGTAGTACTTTTAAAAATAATATTTGACCTCTGATTTTAATCAGATCACCGTATTTAGGTTATTGACAAATATTTTACGTTATCAATAATGAGATAGCAGTGTCCATAAAATAAGCAATTTTATTATAATCTTAATTTTAACCCCTTATGATAACCTAGATTGCTTGGCCTTGCGTTTATACAAACAAATATTTTATTTTTTGGTTTAAGAACCTATCTAATTACTGAGTAAAATAAGACTTAAATAAATGTATATATTTACAACAAAGTCTTGCTAGTTGCATCATTTATACCTCAAGAACGAGTAGCCCGATTTTTATGATTCTTGATTAGTTGGACTTATCTCTTCCCCGAAACAAGAAAACAAGATTCCTGTGATTTTGCATGGAGCCGGGTTCCAAGGCAATGTGAAGTTCACCGGTACAACAATTAAATTGTTATATAATATAATATAATATAAACGTTTAATAATATTATAATATAAAATATTATTTATAATATTTAATTATATATATTATTATATATATTAATATTATTATTACTAATTACAATAAATATAATATTATATTATTAATAATTATTTTATATTATATAACAATTAATTTAATCCTGTGTTTTTGCATGGAGCCGGGTTCCAAGGCAATGTGAAGTTCACCGGTACAACTATTAAATAAATACCGACGTGGTACCGTCCTCTGATGACTAATTTGCCACAAACCAGAAGAAACCAGCCTTCTGGTCACTTATACTACTTATATTTATTCTAAACATCTAAATTACGGTTCTTTTTTTAATTTTCAGTATATGTAGGTATAAATATCCACCACGCCTTATCCCCGAAGGGGTGGCAGAGGCATATTATATGCCCACTTTTCACTGTGTGGATTCCTGTCCCACGTAATAGGTGGTGAGCCCATTGCCGTGTCAAGCCGCCCATAAGGCCGTCAACCAGGCTTAACGACTGCCATTTTACTGGCAACCAGAACCAACGGCTTAATTTGCCAATTTGTATAAACATTTATCCGCTTTCTTCAAATTTACGAATACTGCTCCACTCTCCTGTGTGATTGTGTCTGTCGTGATTTACTCGTATTTAGCCATTTTTCGATCCCGTTTTTGGCTCTAGCCTTCCTCGAAAAATGAGCAAACACAAATATAATTTTTCAATTCTAACCAGTACTTTCTGAGATTAATCAAACAAACTCTTCAGCTTTATGCATTAGTATAGATTCATTGGCTGGGTAATGTTATAAGGAGTAACTTGACTCTGACGCTAACGTAGTCAAAGTTGTCTGATAAAGTTTTACCTAAGTACATAAAGTCGCACCTATTTCTCGAAGAACTTTTGCAGATAATATTTCTGTAATAATCTCAGAAGAACGTGAACTCAATACTTTTAATGATGTGTAAATGCATTGAGACAAACCTGTCAGCTGGATGAACCTAACGGTGAATAAATTTTCTTAATATATAATAACAAAGTCGGGATTGTTCAAACTATATTTGTTTTTGTGTCGAATAGCAGAATACATACATACATATAAATAATCACTCCGTCCCCGAGGGAGTAGGCAGAGGCGTACTATACGCCCACATTTTACTTATGCATTTTTGTACCACGTTGGTGAGCCTATTGCTGTGGCAGAATAAGTCGAAAAATGGTTTATTCCAAATGGAAAATTCCAAATTTATATAAAAAAATTATAAATTTGGATTCAGAGGCGCTGCAAAGCGCGCCCGGGACTGCTAGTATAAAATGAGGAAGATTTAGCACACAAGGTATACAAGGCAAAACAAATATTTTTTTTAATATATCGCTTCACAAGCATAGTAATTGTACTTAATTGGAATACTCATATTAAAAGCGTTCGTGTCTATATAAAAAAATCTGGTAGGAATCGATGCTACCTTACCTATATGCCTACCAAGGATATTTTCCTGTTATAGAGTATCTCCAAATATAGTTACAGTTCTTGTATCACAAATGTTTTAATACTGTATGTAGTACCCATAGAACAAGGGATATTGCTCGCTCCATCTAGCTCATAAGAACAAGAAAAAAAAAGCTCGCTATCTCTCGCTCGCGGCCTATAAGAGACGAATGTACCGCATGCCAAGTTTACGTACAGCAGTAGGCAAAAATCGCACACGAGGCCTATCAGTTACCTACCATTCGTCTATAGTAAACCCTATGACTAAAGGGTGACACCTCTGACACGCTTGGTTGTATGAAACACTAGGTGACATGCTTCGCCCGTGACATATCTCGACCTCCCGTCGCACGTATTTAATCCCGTCGCTTATAAATTCTACAATAATGCAATAAAATTTGCCCCATTTGTTGACATCTATGACTACTGCTCCGCTCTCCAGAGAAGTAGCATGATGATATATAGCCTTCCTCGATAAATGGGCTATCTAACACAAAAATATTCTTTCAATCTGACCAGCTGAGATTAGCGCTTTCAACCAAACAAACAAACGAACTCTTTAGCCTTATAATATTAGTATACTGGTAGATATAGCGTATAGTGTTTCTAGCAGAGTACGAGTGAAATTGATTCCTTGTTCTGTGGAACACTTAATTCACTGCGGTCAATTCGTGACATACCCACCCCTTCGTTTACGTTCATAGCTTACAAGAATTTCTCAAACTAATATTAATTCAATTATCGACCACCTTACTCATCGCTTTGTGCGGTGTCTCTACGGCACACAGATGTCCGACAGCTTCAAGTAGTTTGAAGTTGATATTCAAATGAAATTTACTCAAGAAAGCTTTAAGTAGTAATGAGAGATTCGTTCTTTTTCTCTTACTTTTCATTAGTTATGTCATTAAGTTAATTATTACATCGATACACGTTATACAAAACTGAAAAAAATCTGATTAATCCTGTTTTATTTTCTAAGTTTTCATTCCAGAATAAGTAACTTCGCTTACTTTTCCACATACCAGGGTTTTGCACTTCTCTATCCTGTGGTTTGTGAACTAGAGCTGCGCCTAACCACTGAGGTGGCAGACAAGCATACGGCCCACCTGATGGAAAGTATTCACCGTAGCCTATGGTAATTATTTTAGAGATGTAGTTATCAGTGTTGCTGTACTCAACTTTGAAATAATTTTATCCATTCATCGGTTGCCAGTAAAAAAGGCTGTCGCGCCCTTTTATTGCATTGGTGAACTTTTACTTATTTTAATTATATATATATATATATACTAGCTGACCCGGCTTCGCTCGTGACATACTTCGAACTTCCCGTTCCCGTGGGAATATGGGAATAAAAAATAGATGTTGACCGATTCTCAGACCTACCCAAAATGCACACAAAATTTCATGAGAATCGGTCAAGCCGTTTCGGAGGAGTTTAACCACAAACACCGCGACACGAGAATTTTATATATTAGATATATATATATATATATACATACTAGATACCCACCCCCACAGCTTCGCCCGTGGAATATTTCGAACTCCCGTCGCTTATAAATTCTACAATGATGCATAAAAATTTGCCCGATTTGTCTACATTTATGACTACTGCTCTGCTCTCTAGTGTAGTAGCGAAATGATATATAGCCTATAGCCTTTCTCGATAAATGAGCTATCCAACACAAAAATAATTTTTCAAATCCGTCCCGTAGTTCCTGAGATTCAACCAAACAAACGATAAAAACGAAACGAAATAAAAATATTATGTTTTAGTTTAAATTGTAATAATTTATCTAAAATTTTATTAGAGTTTAATGAAAGGACATAAATGTAGCCCGCTAGTCTCGTTGTTCAGTTAACGATCACTGTGATAACCACTGTACGTTAACGTCATTCCCGAGTCTGCTATTTCAATCGTGTAGAAATAGAATCGAAATTGTCGGACAATAGAAAGGCTAAGCGTACAATTTAGATTTTCGTAGTCTACTATTACAATCTTATTCCTATAGATTTGTATATATTTTCTAATTTTGATATAGTCTACTAACATTTTTAACAGTTAAAACAGCAATTCTGGTTCTATTCTACGGTTTGTCAATAGTAGACTTCCCTCCTAGTAGTAGACCCCTGAGATGAGAGGCGTTCTTCAAAGGGCATCCTAAATTCGATTCCTATCCAAGAAAGTTACATAAAATGTAAGATAATTTACAAGAATTAGACCAAACAAAAAAACTTTACATGCTAATTAATTCTAAACTAAGCTAACTAAAGATAAAATATCAGCTTCTAGTGAAAGCTAGTGGCTTCTAGGCCACTAGAAGCGCTCGTGGCCCCGCGGTCTCAGTGTTCTGTAAACGATCACTGAGTTACGCAACTTTCACTATGGCTGGTACTCCGATTGATGACCACTTTGTGGCATTTACATTTGCGAGCGTTCCCGTGCTTCGGAAGGCACGTTAAGCCGTTGGTCCCGGTTGCCAGTAAAATGGCAGTCGTTAAGCCTGGTTGAAGGCCTTATGGGCGGCTTAAAAATTTCAACAGCAGGTAGCCACAACCTGCGTCTGTCTATTTCAACACGGCAATGGGCTCACCACCTATTACGTGGGACAGGAATCCACACGGTGAAAAGTGGGCATATAATATGCCTCTGCCACCCCTTCGGGGATAAGGCGTGATGGATATTTATTTATTTTATTTAACTAAAGATAATCTAAAACGAAAACCACTAACCTAACATGCTTCATAAAATTTCTTCGCATCGCAGTACTTATGAGGTAGCGTTCCCAGAACACTGGCAGCATTGCCATGTTATAAGGCAATGCTTAACCTTTTTTATCCAGGATATTTTTTATCATTATATACTCTCTGATTTGATGTCATTTATCTATGATTATGAAGACAATTTCAAAAAAAGAAGTCAACATATCAGAATATCGCAGTACACTGAGACGAAGGCCTGACCTAGGAAGGTGAGGTATTACTGTACCACGCCTGTTAAGCGGGTTCGATAAAGCCTCGGTGCACAAGAAAAAAATCACTATAGCTTATTAGTAGATTTGACCCCGTAATACAAGCTTCTTCAAAATTAATTGGTCTATTTAATACCGCGTGTTGTGACGTTTCTTTTAATTATTTAGTTTAAAGCTCTCTCTCATAATAATATTTGCGAATTGGTACATTAGAAAATGATTCAGATGGATAGATGCAAATTTAATATGCGCATCTTAATTATTACGCTTCAGTAAACTGGATATTTAAAGACGCATTTGTGTAGTGAGTATTTGAAGTTGTTTTGACCTAGGAGTTGAGTAAATGACCAAATGTCTGATACAATTTAAATTTTCAATAAATTTTACTGTGGAAAAATTGGTATATAGGTTATTTTATAATGATGGAGCACACTTATGTCCAGCCGCTTAGGCTTACAATATTATTAATACGATAATCTCGTACGTACGTATACGTACCTACGAGTACATTAGTAGTAGGCTGCCCTTAGAACTGGTAACTAGAATGACTCAAATTTTATATGATTTTAAACACAACATTGATTTTGTTTTTTTGTATAAAATCATTACTATATAATTGTTCAAATATCATTTAAATCAAACTAATGTAATTACTGGCGGTTAGAAAAGACCATGAGTTTTATTACCAGGTTCTTCCTTAGGCTCTACCTATTGCTGTGCGAATCTGGCAGTAAATGTAAATGTAGAAGCAATAATCTTGACGTTCATAAGTGTTACTTTGTGACCTACATGAATAAAGGTTTTTCATTTTTATTTTCATCCAGTGCAAATGTGTCTGTAACATTAGTACAATAATGTACTGTGCTATAACGCTACTTAAGTACCTGTCACTGCCACGCGGCATAACAGTGGCTTTGGAAGTTGGAGTCTCTGATCTCTTCAATAATCTTAAACGACTTCAAAATGTTTTTCTCTTCTTTCCTTATCCTTATCCTATCCTATTAATAGTATGTCCCATTGGTGATTAGCAAGTTTAGTGTTTCAATAATATAATCTGTTTTGACAATAAGAAAGTATGAGATCTCAGGCTCGTGTTTAACATCCCTATATACTCAAGGCTACTCACTAAACGAACGCTAAATACAGTGAATACTCTGATGACGTAAAGCTAAGACTCAATGTTAAGCTTTGATCCGTGATTTTCTATTCAGTAATTTTGTTGTATCTTTGGCAGAAATTAAATCAGTGTCTATTAGGTAATCTATATGAAATACGGTTAAAAACAATTCAGGCCATAAAGAGTAGGTATGCTTGCTCGCCGTACTATATATACCTTTCTTTATTAACTAACTACCTTCACGCTATATCCCTGACGGAGAAGTCAAATTGCCAGACTTCACAATCCATGATTCTTTCGCTTCTTGTAGATTCATCAATCGCTTCATACACGCACGTCTGGCTATCCGAGTACTTTTCCGTTTTTGAGCTTTCTGCTCACGTGGTCTCCATTTTCTTTATTGACTAGTATTAATCCACTTACAGACTACCCACTGCCGGGTAGGTAATAAGCTTGTGTGGGGTCACCCAGCCTGTTGCGTGGTAACACTGGGAATACCCAATAAAACCGTTTTTGCCGTCGCAGAAGTGTTTTCGGACCTCTTAAATTCTCTAACACAAATTCTCCAAAACACATTATAATATCGGAGCCCTGTGGGTTGAGATAGCGGCACAAAATCACGGGTCGTCGTCTTGGCTTACCATTAGGTGGATGACGCCATCTTGACGTGCCAAATATAATAAAAAACCTTATTCAATTTATCGAATATAATGCCAATTTCCTATCTTCTCATAAACAACGTATTGTGTTCTTTAAATCTCAATCTACTTCAATTGTATCGTAAATAAACCCAATCAATTCCCAAATCAAACGATCCTACGAAATTACCTACTGCTCCGCGGTCGTAAGTGTAGGTATGCTATGATGAGGTCTAGGTTTCAAATCTCGGAAAGCAACAAATATTGAATGTTTTCTATGTATATAATATATATGTATTTCTTCGACTTACTTCTTCTTATCCTTCTTATCGTTTACATCTATATCCTCGAAAGGATGGCAGAGGCATACAACCAAAACATTTTGGTCCCACGTAACACGCGGCTAGCCGTGCTGAAATGGGAGTGAGAATCTACCGTTGAGAATTTTCAATTTGCTCATAAGGCCTTCATCTTGGTTTTAACGATTGATACTGGCAATCGGGACCAACGGACTAACCTACCTTCCGAAGCATGAAAACGCACATATTCACGTGCTTTTTCATAAATGCTACAATGGTCATCGCGGTCATCTATCCGAAGACCAGCCATAGCGAAAATTGCTTAACGCAGTGATCGTTTACAGAACACTAAGCACAAGCTCATATTAAGTTCATTTGAGCTAGACGGCGTTGTGTGAGGATGTCTCTAAAATATAAATATATACCCTGGAATGTAAGACCAGTAAAACGACACGTGTCAGTAGTTTAGGTACGGTTCTTACACGTGTCATTTGAATGAAGAGGAAAAAAATACTTGATATCATACGTATTTTCTTTAGCGCTATGTTGATCCAATTAGACCGCTATTGAAGTATGTATTTATGTAATTATCTAATATTCTTGTGGGTTGTGGGGGATATGTTGTTTATTTTTGAATGTGAGAACGAAGCACGTGTAGCCTGCGTCTAATTCTGGAATCTTAACAAAGGGCACGTTCAAATATTTTTAAGATCACTTTATTTACTTATTGTAAGTACTATAAAATATTTTGAGAGGAGGGCTTATTTGCTCTTATTGGGTCCCTGTATTATAGGCAGTATATTAATAAGGTCGGCATTTTTAACGCATATCTAAGAAGGTTTTTAGATGAAGCTTATGATCTGTTTAAGAATTAGAAAAATCAATGTGTAATATTAATGATATTATTTCACTTCACAATAAAATACCTGTAGAGGTTATTAATACACAGTTAAAAACAATCAGTTTACAATTGAAAATTAAATAAGCACTATGTTATCTTTTTTTAATTAAGCATATATTTGTATTCAAAAAAATACATGTAAGTCTATCACGACTGCTTTAGTAAGCTGTGGTGAACGTGGTTGGTGGTAAGTTTACTTATACTATAAGTTAAGTCTATAATATGTAACTAACTTATAGCTTATCATTGTTTGTGTACCCAAATAAATGAAAAAAAAAAATGAATAAAACTTTAAAAAAGTATAAGAAAATACTGTAACTACAAAAAGAGAGAAAAGATAAATTGTACAACTAAACCTCGTGTGGATACTCCCTTTATTTTAGTATATTCTAGATTGTCTACTTTTATTTGCCTGATATGACCACTTAATTTAGTAATAGAAATTAATGCTATTTTTGGTAAATTTCATTAGCTTTCTAATTTAGCATGCGACGTGCTATTGCTAAGCCAATAGGTATGTATTTCATTAAAAATGCGCTTATTTGATGTATTGGCGTGAGATTGTGACAATTGTTACGTAATCGACGTATCTCAGCAATAATTAATTTTAGCAATTACTGTTAATTAAATTAAGGCTAATGGAGTGATAACAATTAAATATTATTGCTACTAATTCCTACACTAACTTAAAATTTCGCTTTTAATTTTAGGCGTTGTTGGAGCGACTGCAGTCTGATCTCCTAAGGTCTGCGTCGTTGCCCTCGTCCGTTGGTCACCAAGTAAGGTCACTTGGGCTCCAAAGGTCTTGGTGCACTTTAAACCACATTAAACCACTAAGACTAGGCATTACCATGAACTTTAATTTTTGAACCCAATTCCTTGAAATATTTTTCCTCTAATTTCAGTTGCTCCTAGGCATATATTTTTAAACAACTAGTTCTCCGCCCGCGTATTGAAGCTTTCTCATTACCGTTTCCCATCCGTGCAACTTTTCCAAATTTTCTCTGCATATAAACCTTCCTTAGAGTTCAGGAAATAAATTAAAACAAAAATATTCGAATTGGCCCAGCCGTCTTCGAGTTTTGTGCTTAGCAACATATTTCGCCATTATTTTTATTTATAAATAGTCTTTAGCGATGCGCGGTCGGAAACGGTCGCGCTGCACTAATGTACAGTGTAGTAATTAATTACAAAAATTAATTCGTGATACGCGCTCACTCACGCGTCGTTGCACTCGCGATGGCTACCAACAAGACGATTATCGTGAACGATCTTCTCGCGTTCATCCAGAATGCAATTGACACTATGGACGAGATCAGCATAATGCAGATCTGCAAGTCCAATTTTAAGGAGGAGGACAACTGTAGTGGTAAGGCATTGTTGTACCAATCGGTCGGCAAAACTGCCCAGATGCCGTCCCGCAGGAGAGATGGAGGGGAACGAAGTGTGCAGGATATCATCACCCTGCTGAAAGAAAGTGATCCTGATGAAGTGCCAGACTTCGTCGCAAAGGAGCTGCACAAGCTCCCACCGGTGGGATTCGACCATGTCGACGTGACAAGACTGCTGAAGGACATCACGTACCTGAAATCCAGCCTTGCCAGTGTGATGGCAAAATTAGAGGCCTCTCATAAAACTTTCAGCTACAAACGGAATTATTGTTACTTCGTAGCAGTAATTCAGTTAGTAGGTCGCCAAACGTGGCCTCTAATAATGTGACCGTACGGCGAGGCGCGCAAAATGTCAGTTGCTGACGTCGCTGTGCAGTTTCGAGTCAGCAGAATTTGACTCGCCCGACGCTCCGGTGACCGTGGCGTGTGTCTCGAACACGAGCCCGCGCCCCGCCGCCCCCGCCGCCGTCTCTTCCCCCGTGAAGGTGCCGACTACTGTCATATTGCCAGCTTCTCAGCCACGTGACTACGCCGCTGCAACGGCTAGCTACCCAGCAACAAAGGAGAGGAAGCAGAGCAGTGTCACTCAGCGCAGCACTGCACCCGTTAAGGCTTCGCGGAAGGCGCCTTGTCACGCAGAGGGTTTCACGGTAGTGGTGAAGAAGAAGCAGAAGCCCTCCTGCAAGAACCAATGTGGTACTGCTTCAAGACCTATCGAGCAGCACTTCCGAGCAGAGGTACCGACTACGTTGATCTACGTATCGCGAGTTCACTACAATGTGAACGTCGTAGACGTCGTGGACTACCTGCAGAAGAAAACCGGGTTGGATTTGAGGGCGGAGAAGCTGGAATCACATCACAAAGTGCGTTTTAACTCTTTTGTGGAGAGGGTTCCCACACTACGCATCGCCACCTTCTTGAGTCCCGATTTTTGGCCGACAGGGGTGAAGTTCCGACGCTTCATAGGACGTCTGCCAACACGCGACCCCTCGCCCTGCGACACGTCGATGTCGCGTGTAAAATAGGTTAAGTTTTATATTATATGTATTTTTAGTTTTAAGGTATTTATCTATGGGCCGTAGAATAAGTTTATAACAACTGCAACTTTTCTCATGATGCCTGAAAATAAAGATATATTATTATTATTATTATTATTATAAAGATATTAGTTCTGATAGTCTTGAGTTTGTTGTACAAATATTCCCACTTAAGTAAATTCCACCCGAATTCATTCACTAACTTTGCTCATCTCTCGACATTTCCTCGGCTTTCTTGCAACTGACGGGAAGTGAGCTAAACTTAAAAAATATTAATTAGACGCGAAGAAGCCCGATAAGTATAACAAGCAATTAATTTGATAAGAAATTCATAAAGAATTACAAACACTGTAATTCTGAAAATAAAAATGTTGTTGAGTTCATTAGAGAGATCTTCGCAGAATCAGAATTTGCTTTAAAAATATTGCGCATTACTATTAAGTGTCAAAATACGAAATAATATTCCTTTACCGAGAAAACTTTCAAAACATAGTCAACACAATACTGAGCACGTTTTATTAATGTCGAACTCGAAAATGTTTGAATTTGGTATTCGGTAGTGCGTTTGACTAGTTGAAATAGGTAGCCACAGGCATGCACTAATGAATTACACATACCTACCTGAACCTACGTGTAATCCTTTGTGCAAGTTCGCTAATAACAGTACACGTGTACATTTGACTGTGTTAATACGCTTCTCAATGTTTATATTTTCTCTTCACCTTAGTGTATTCCCAGTTGATTCCTGCCTGGGTTCAATTTTTATTTGATTGGTGGAGCAGCTATCGTATGTCTTTTATTTTTGGGCATTATTAGGAACTACCGCCGTATGATCGCACAACCATGTAAAGGCGTCTGTTAGTCTGCAGGTGCACCGCTGGCAGATCTTGGCGGGCCTTTAAGACAAGAGGGGTGATTGTTCTTCCTCGATTAATATTTACAATAAATTTTGTTTTGTTAGAACATTTATAACACAAAAACGGGTGGGCCGATTTTTATGATCATTATGATCAAGGATTCTTTGTTGGAATACTCTCTATTCAGCAGAACAAGTAAAAATAAAAAAAAAACATTAAAAAGTTCTAAAATATTAAGGCAAATCTGGCTACGACTACAACAAAGTCTTGTTAGTTACACCATTAATAACTCAAGAACGGGTGAACCGATATTTGTAATACTTGCCTAGTTGGATTTCTCTCTATTCCGAATAAAAACAATATTCGTACATCTCACTCAAATATTGTAAGATGACGATGTGTCGATCAAAAAATAAAGACAATTGCGGTTCACATAATTATACCTAGGTTTACAATGATCAAGGTGAGAAAGAAATCTTTTGTCATGAATCCATTCGCCTTGTTTGGCAATTGTATATCAGATGTACTCATGATAGATTTGTTTCGACAGAACAACCGTCGAATCAGTACCAGGCGGACAGCGCTAGCTCCGGCGGCGTGACTGCCAAGGTCGCGACTCCATGCAAAGTATGCGGCGACAAGGCTTCAGGATACCATTACGGCGTCACTTCTTGTGAAGGATGTAAGGTATGTCTTACAATCTAATCATCACTAACTAAAGTTTTCAGAAAATAGCTGCAATGTTTCTTCTGTTTCACTATGATTGGAAGTGATGCCGTTGACACTCCTGTTTCCCGATCTTGCAGGTGGAGATCGAGCGTTTTTTAGTTTATCGTCCAGATTTTATGAAATTTAGATGGTGTTGACATGATTTGATAACTTATTATGGGGTTGCAGAGGTATATTATACGGCCACATTTCACCGTGTCACATTTCACTGTCCCACGTAACAGGTGGTGAGCCTATTGCCGTGTTGAAATAGAATCTTAATCTTATTTCATTATTAATTTCTTCTTCAACATCTTAGTATACCTGTCCGCCAAAGTCCGAAAGCTTACAAAAATATTACCATTATAAACTACTTCATGAAAGTTTAACATCAAGAGGCATCTGACCGTGTCACGTGACCGGGTTTAAAGCCGCGTGACCTTAAAGAAATTTTTAAAAAGGACAATAGCGGTCACTTTGCTCATCGAACTTATAAATAATTTAATATCGTCCTGTTAACAATAATCTGTTTAGTCAGATACGAGTATGTTCCTCCATGACAACGATATTGTGCTCCGACAAGCGGTGACGAGCAGTTGTCCCGTTCTATTTGTATTATTTATAAATAAAAGAAAAGTAAATCCAAATTTATATATCTTCTAAGAAACATTTTAGGATCCAAAGATTGGGGTTTTTCTTGATGGGGGTTAATTTGTGTTTTTGGTGTACAGGGATTTTTCCGACGCAGTATCCAGAAACAAATTGAGTACCGATGTCTCCGCGATGGAAAATGCCTGGTCATCAGGCTCAACAGGAACCGATGTCAGTTTTGTAGATTTAAGAAGTGCATCGCCGTCGGAATGTCTCGAGACTGTAAGTAAATTTCATATTGTTCAAGCTTTATCCGTGCTTACCCCTCTAATGCCTTGTGTATATTCCTTACTTGAATGTTGTTCAAATGTTTGGAAGCATTGTTTTAGAATAATAAGATTGAATTGTTGTTGTTAGTTTTGAATGCAGTCGTTATGATGTGTACGAAAATGTAAATAAATCTATCCAAAACCTATGCATGGGTCATGAATTAATGTCGAAATCAATAGTCGTTTATGTTATTTTATGAAAGTCAAATAAAAATAACGCTTTACCTGTGTTAAAGAAGCTTCTATTTGCTTGCTGATGAATGTAGCCTTTACAGATTTTTTTAAATTATAAAGTTCATACATTTTTAGAAATCAATATATGTATATAAAAATCAATGCCACTTTTCGTTGTAATTTTATAACTCAAGAACGGGCTCACCTAACCGATCCAAATGTTTAGGCTTTGTTTGGACTATTTAGTAGATAGTTTATGTGAAGTTTGCACAAAATCGTTCGAGTGGTTTTTCATTTATCACATTTTTGTTGGCTAGCTAGTCATGTATACAAGACAGTAAACAAAGTTCTTAAAATCTAATCAATCATCTAATAAATATATAGTACTTCGTGGACTCTGTCACAATGCTCTAAAAAGTGAAATATAAAAAACTAATCATGTAGTGTCAATTAAAACTTAAAATCCAAAAAAAAAAATTTTTATGGTTTTACTACCTATCACATATTTTTTAGTTCGGTCGCGCAGCAAAATCCAACAAAATCCCTATCTCCTCCAAGCCTGCCGTAAGGAACTTCGTTCCAAAACGGTAAGAAAATTCCGTGGAATAAAAGCGTTAAATGAGACGTGCGCAGGCGCGACAGTCGTTTGTTTTGCAAATTGTGTCGATTTTCAAACTGTGTCTATATACCTCAGTGAAGTGAACACTAATTTGGAAATTGCAGTAACGTAGCTGTGTGGTTTGGGAGGTATGCTGATCGGCTGAGACGCAAGAGGCCCTAGTTCGAATCCTAGTACAAACGGTGACTTTTTGTATGATTAATTGAATCGTGAACTTGTTAATTTCGTTCCTACCTGGTGTCCCACGACACCACATAGTTCTTTTTCTTCGGTTTTACTATCACATATTTTTCAGTTCGGTCGCGCAGCAAAATCCCTATCTCCTCCAAGCCTGCCGTAAGGAACTTCGTTCCAATAACTTGAACGATTGTCATAGCACCAAATTAGTTTCCAGGGCTTCCTGGAGTTTAGGTGTCAGTTGTTGGGAGCTGTGGCTGTGACGCCTCGCATTATATCTAAACGAAAATTCAATACATATCTTTTAATGCAGCCTTTTACCATATAGAGATCAGAACAGAGAGTGTAACATAAAAGCATAAAAATCTAAAAGAGTTATCAGTTAAAGGATAGGTACCTCCGGTTGTTTAAAAGTTTACCATATTTTGACTTAAAACACTTCGTGATAGTATAATAATAATATTCAAGTCTATCTGGGAGGGTTAGTGTTAGAAAAAACAGGGAGGCAATTCACAGAGAGTGATCTTGACCTACAATTACCGAATTGTAAACCGTTGGTTCTTCACCAACTTTGTTCTTGACGCCACGGCACCCTGTTACTTACCTCACAGAGGTTTTTTTCAGTTTTTTTATTAATTTACCTCGTCGATAGGACATCTATAAGAACGCCATCTGGCAACGTACAGAAATTGAAGGCCTCTTTCAATGATGGGTTGACAGTGACTCTACTAGGTGACCCCACGGCTTCGCCCGTGACATATATCGATTTACCGTCGCATTTATTTAATCCCGAGACTTATAAATTCTACAATAATGTATAATAAAATCCTGACATTTATGATTACTACTCCGTTCTCCGGGGTAGTAGCGTGATGATATATAGCCTATAAGCCTTCCTCGATACATGGGCTATCCAACACAAAAAGAGTTTTTCAAAACCGACCAGTAGTAGTTCTTGGGATTAGCGCGTTCAACTAACCAAACAAACAAACAAACAAACTCTTCAGCTTTATATATTAGTATAGATGATACTTTAGAGTTCACGCTCCGCTGAAGAACCCAAGTTTGTAGTAGGATTTCCCTTAGGGTTTAATACCTAATTTGAATAAAATATTAAAAAGTTAAAATAGTAAAAAGAAGCGCTCGTGGCCCCGCGGTCTCAGTGTTCGGTAAACGATCACTGAGGTACGCAACTATCACTATGGCTGGTCGTCGGATGGGTGACCACTTTGTGGCATTTACATTTGCGAGCGTTTCCGTGCTTCGGAAGGCACGTTAAGCCATTGGTCCCGGTTGCTAGTAAAATGGCAGTCGTTAAGCCTGGTTGAAAGCCTTATAGGCTTAAAAAAATTTTTTTTCGACAGCAGGTAGCCACAACCTGCGTCTGTCTATTTCAACACGGCAATAGGCTCACACCTATTACGTGGGACAGGAATCCACACGGTGAAAAGTGGGCATATAATATGCCTCTGCCACCCCTTCGGGGATAAGGCGTGATGGATATTTATTATTTATTAAAAAGTTAACTATATTAACTACTAACTTATTTTTACTTTATGTTGATAAATAATATGCTTCGGAAGGCACGTTAAGCCGTTGGTCCCGGTTGCCAGTAAAATGGCAGTCGTTAAGCCTGGTTGAATGCCTTATGGGCGGCATGAAAAATTTCAACAGCAGGTAGTCACAACCTGCGTCTGTCTATTTCAACACGGCAATGAGCTCACCACCTATTACGTGGGACAGAAATCCACACGGTGAAAAGTGGGCATATAATATGCCTCTGCCACCCCTTCGGGGATAAGTCGTGATGGATATTTGTTTATTTTATATTGATAAATCTACAAAATGTTATGTTTCACAGTTCCTGAACAACTGACATACGCACAGTTCTTTTTTCTATACGCGTGTTTCTCAAATTACGCGCCTATTTAGATTATAAATTAAAATATAACGCTACTACAGAATAATTAATAGTACAAGTTACTCTGACTAAATTCGTTCATAGCTTGCGTGCATGTAGGCATGTAGTAATGTATGAGCGATTTAAAGTTAATGTTTTGTAACAAATTATATTAGATTTGAATATTTTCTAAAGTTGTAAACGCAACTCTTTTACAAATGTACATCTAAATCACCAGTGTACTCTTGACCTCGTCGATTGATGAGATAACTTTAAAAAATATTAAATTTTAAAAACTGCATTCACATAAAACAATACATCCTGTATTGAGAGAACGTTATAGATGTGTCCATTAAAGAGCTTTTCCGTGTTGCGGAAAGGACACAAGGGCCGAGTCTGCTATTACAATCGTGTCGAAATATAATCGAAATCGTCGCTCAATAGAAAGCCACCGGTACAATTTTGACAGTTTTCCGTGGTCTACTATTACAATCGTACCCCAATAGACTTCTATCGGTCAGCCGATAGAATTTTACTCAGACGTATCGCGCTAGTGGCCGCTAGTCAGTTGCATTTTTGATAGTCTACTAACATTTTGACAGCTTAAAAACAGCGATTCTGGTTCTAGTCTACGGCTTGTCAATAGTAGACTCGGCCCCCAGGTTTAGTCTAGTAGGAAGAATAGGTTAAAATTACCGGCAGGTATTGATACTGACTAATCTATTATGTAAAACTAAACACAACAGGTGAAATGTGCTCACCTAGTATGCTTTTGCCTACCCCTTTGGTAGTCGAGGAACCATGTTCATTCGTCCCTCTCTCTAGCGCAGAGACCTTTAATACTTGACAGCTATGCGAATTATAGCAGACTATGATTATGAGATGAACGCACATTACTTATTAGTCATGTTGACAAGGCAGTAAATTTTTTCGTGATTAATACTTTTTAGAATAGCTCCCTCCACACGCAAAAAAAGGGTTTCACCCTGCTCGTAATGTGATCATGTAATTTTTTTCTCGGTAACACCACTGTATCGTTAGAAACATCTTTCAAAAATATTGTTTATTTATTTATCCATCACGCCTTATCCCCGAAGGGGTGGCAGAGGCATATTATATGACCACTTTTCACCATGTGTATTCCTGTTCAAAGTAATAAGTGGTGAAAAATATTGTCGGTTTGCTAAAACCATTTTTCAGTGAAATGTTTGTAAATATTAAATGTTACTGGGTACTTTAAAATCCACGGTAGTTTGGTCATAGGAACAAGTAAAACTATTACATATCATACATATAGGTAGGCTTTACAAATTAACGAGTAACTGTTAACCGACTAAGAAATGTTACATTTCGAAATAAATATACTGTATTTTGAAGTATAAAGTTGGAATATTTGTATTGTTCGAATGTTTCTAACTTTGTGATCCGATTTCGAAATGCCGGTTTTTGATTATGTAGTAATAAACAGACTTAAATTATGCGGAGCTGACATTCAATTCCTTCTTTTCATCAATTATAGCACTTAAAAAGACTATAAGCGCTTGAACTGAAACGGGGCAAAAATTGGTGCCATCAGTATTCGAGGAATAAGCTCATGTTGATCAGCGCAACTTCTCACCGATATTTCCTCTTCGAAATGGTATTGACGGTCTGTATTGAAACTAGACTAAACTTCTATAAAGGGCTAATACGCAAACCGGATTTTTAAGACGTACAATAAAAGGGAGATACTAACGAATTCAGAATTAGTTATATGAGCCACCTACACCGCCTACACGATAATACAAAATTTCAAGATGTGAGTGAATTATAATCCACGTTGCCTACGGTTGTTGCGGCGGATTGGTGGGCAATTGGTTCGGCACAATTGGTATTCAATTGTTGATGAGTGAGTGGGGTAATCTGTCGACATAAATAGAGTTCTTCTAAGAAAAATCTCGTGTAGGCGGTTTCTGAGAGGGTCCGTATTGGGTTGCATAAATTTAAGTGGCATAATTTAAAACTGCATAACGTTTTTTGGCATACTCTTCGTTTCGCATAACGTTCAAATAGAATAAATCATTAGGCATACTTTATTTTCCCATAACTTCTCTATAATAATAATATATAATATGCGCATAAAATGTTTACGCATATTTTTTTTACAATAACGATTACTATTCATAACATTAATTGGCATCTCACTCTATGGCATAAAGATTATAAGTCATACATATAGAATACCATAATGTTAACGAGTACATATTTTTATTTTAATATCTAATCTTGAACTGTCTAAGATTGAAATGCCCACTGATTAAAAATGTCGATAGTCACTATACTGAAGTTCAAAATGTCAACACTTATATATAGAATATATAAATAAAGTATAAAAGAAGTAGGTAGATTAAAACGAGCGATTCAGTTCTGGCGCATCGCCGGCCGCTGCAGCGGCCCACTCGCTTCGCTCGCTCGGCTCGCGCGTTTTTGTCACAAGTGACCTAACACTCCTCCCCGCTTCGCTCGTCGTCGTACCTATTTACGTCTTGAAAATGATGATGAAAATTAATAATACTTATAAAATATCATTTCATATGTTACAGCTTACAAACTTGGCTATGAGTGAGATGATTATTTACAATAGTGTCTTATCATTTCTTAAATATTCTCAGTCAAATTTATTATTCATTTATGATTTAAACGGTTATGCATACCTCCATTATGCGTGTTGTATTTTATGATAAATTATCTTTAGGCGTAAAACAATTATACCCTTTACATGTATGCTTATTAAAATTATGAGAAAAAAATTAGAGTAAGTTAAAAGTATGCCAATAAAACCATTATGCGTTTATAACACTCTGCTTATAATAATTTATGCGAGAAAGTTTTATGCTGAAACAGTTATGCCAAATTACATTATGCTGAAAAATTATGCGATCGAAAGGGCTCCCTTTCTGAGACACATATTTTTCATTTATTTGTAGGTAGGTTGGTACATTATATCATAGAATGATGCGGAAACTTATATATTTTGTAGTTTTTGACAATATCCAGAAATAAATACAGATAAATATCGTTTATAAATGTATATATTTATAAGTACATAATACAATAAGTAGTATATTTGTTTTTTAAATGTCCCATTACTAGCTTCCAAACCTTTTAGCAACATTTTTATAATTGTAAATTTAGTTTCTATTGAATACGTTTGAAATATAATATATGTTTCAAATTATTTTTTTATTAAATAGAATGTCTAACCCTATTGACTCTATCTACGAAATAGGACAGACGATAGCTGAATCTATAGCAGGATATTAAATTTGAGTCAGAGTGAACACTGTGCGGTGGCAACGCGCAATAATCGGCTCCATTACCAATTGTCAGTGAGAGCCGCATCCGAGTGCGCTGCACTGGCATATGTAGATGCAGTGACCTATTTAAGGTGCAACGCACACGTACACTTGTATTTTAATGCGCGACCTTCCCCAGCCGTGCGGTACGGCCGCGTGCCCAAGCGGCCACGTGAGACTGTACCGCCTGACAATGTGCCGCCTGATGCTAACAAGAATCTCAACGCCACACCGGCAGCACCCGGCGTTGAGGTTATGGATCAAGACGTGCTGCGCCACGACTATGGCAAAGAATTAGTCAAACTAGTAACTGCTGCTCACCATTGTAACAACAGTTATACGGCTGAATTGAAAAGGACGCTGCACCATCACACAATCATGCTTAAAGACGAGGAATCAGACCATGAAGGTATGCATTTCATTTTTAGGTACTATCCCACTCCTCCCAACAGTGGGCGCCAAGAGATTGGATATGATTATTATGAAAAACTATGGTGTTAATTCGGATATCTATATCTCTTATCTCGATCCAATTTCGAATTACAAACATTTAGACACACACACAGACATAAGACAAATACACCTACAATTACAGGACCTAAAGTACTACGACTTTATTGGAGTGATCACACTTTATAGGCCAGAAATGACTTGTAATCCATGTATGTATCTAGGAAATCTATATTATTTTTTAAACACGTTGTCAAATTTAGAATAAATGTTTTTAAATCATATATAATTTAATCGTTAGCACTAAAAATCTATTCCAATGAGTAACATAGCGACAATTTGTTGTACAACTACCATTAAAACTTGTATAATATGTTTATAAACCCCACTATTTACGATTTATAACTTATTTTATTTTAGATTTAGCACATCAATTTTTATTTATTTTTTTCCTTATTTCCCACTCAGCCAGTAGTGTGTGCATAGGTACTTAAGTCAAGGATTGGGTTGATCGAACCGTGATTGTAAGCGATTGGAAAATATATTCAATTTTATTACACGAGCTTCAGTTACGGGAAAAGCAACTAGATGCGTTACAGTCGCATCGGGTAGGCCGATTCAAGTGCATCAGTATAAATTTGTGAAGTACGGTAAAGTACTTTCCTAGTCAATATCGAAACGAAATACTATTTTTAAAAGAAGTGTTCTAACATTTTGATTGTAACCTGCCAGTAAATTTTCAACATATTTTGTAGACAGGTATAGCTTTTATTGAAAAAAGAATGCAAACATTTTAAATTCTTGATTGTTTTTTTACGTCTGAGGTCTTTCACAATGTAATTAAATTAAATTAAATTATTTCTCTACTGAAATAGAGTAACATAAGATGTTAATTACATAATATAGTAGTTCTTTTATATTATATTCTACCTCCAAGAGGTATGTGAATTATTTTCATTAATACATACAGTTTACCAATAATCTACGTTAAATTTAGTTGAAACCTTGCTTGTATTAGGCTAAGAATTATTTTTGGATTTAACTTTTTTTTTTTTTTTTTTTTTTTGTTTTCGCGGGGAATGCATTTACGCACCGTCATCCCTACTGCGGGGGCAGCAGGGACGGTGTGTGGGGCTCCCGGCCCGTGAGAGAGGGCCGTCCTACCCACTAAACCCCGCGGTGTTCCGCCTCACCTTAAAACCGACTCGCAGGGTAGGCCTGAGGTTAAATCACTGCGAGCCGGCAAGGGGCACCCCAGAACGGAGGGGTCCGTCTCGGGGTGGTCGATAAGCGACCACCCCGGAGCTCCCTAAGGAGCTGATGAACTAGCCCGCACCTCCACCGCTCTCGAGCGCTCCTCTGTAAGCAGAGGAGGTGAGAGCGGCCGGTACGGGCGTGCGCAAAGTGTGGGCACCCCCTGGAACACAGAAAGGGTGCCCGTCGCCGAGTGGCCAGTTGGGCGGGGTCCCCCGACCTTCCGCCCACGGCCAGACACTATTCGGGGGCGCGCATGTAATGAGCACGACGACGCCCCCGAACCGGACGGCGGGGCGGGAGCGTCTGTCCCGTACGCTCCCGCACCCGCAACTCCTCACGTTTCGCCGCCATCACCTCGCTAGCAAACGAGGCGACGGCGGCCCAACACTGTTGGCTGCCGACCATGGCTTGCACCACAGCCGGCAGCGACAAATCAAGTCCGACAAGGCCCGTAAGGGCGATACGCGGCCCGTCCCACGCCGGGCACACGGCGAGTGTGTGCTCCGCCGTGTCCACGACGCCACTTGAGCAGTGGCGACACACGGGGTCCGGCTCCACCCCAGCCACCTCCCACAGGTACTTGGCGAATACGCCATGCCCTGTGAGGAGCTGACTGAGGTGAAATGTCGGCGCTCCGTGTGCCCTCTCCACCCAAGCCCGCAGGACGGGCCGGACAGCCCCCACGAGCCGGGGGCTAACTGAGGGGCCTACCAACCTCTCGCCCCACTTCCGGAAGAGATCGTCGCGAGCCGACTGTCTCCAGCGGTCGATCTCGTCCGGAAGGGGCCGTCCACCATTTCTACGCACCAGGGCGCTTTCCTCATAAACACTTTTGAGGACTCCAGCCTCGAGATCCCAAGGGAGGCTTCCTGCAATTATGCACGCCGCCTCGTAGGTTTGGATTTAACTTAATTCAGGTTATGTCATGCAACTCACATTATAGGGAACATTTCACGTTTCATTTCATTTTTTCTTTTTTTTTTTTTTTTATATTGCAACATTTTTTATACATTATAAAAAAATCTGAATAATAATCAGTTTTTGAGTTCTATACTAAATTAAAATAATGGTAAGTTCACATTGCATAACAATTCCTTTGAAACACAGAAGTCCTAGGTTTTATTTTAATCCCTACTAATATTATAAATGCGAAAGTAACTCTGTCTGTCTGTCCGTTACGCTTTCACGCCTAAACCACTGAACCAATTTGGCTGAAAATTGGTGGAGAGGTAGCTTAGAGCCAGGAGACGGACATAGGCTACTTTTTATCCCGGGAACAAGTTCCTGTGGGAAACGGGAACGGGAAAACGTCTCTACGTGGGAGAAGCCGCGGGCGTTAACTAGTAATATTATAAATACGATAGTTAGTGTGGATGTTTGTTACTCTTTCACGTAATAACTACTGAATAGATTTTAATGAAACTTTACAATAATATTGCTTCTACATTAACAGACATAGGCTACTTTTTATCCCAGGAACATGTTCCTTTAAGAAACGGGAACGAAAACACTTCACCACGCGTGCGGAGCCGCGGGCTTCAACTAGTTTACTCATATATTTCCAAACCTCGTTACATATAGTGGAGTTGTTATGTTCTGAGATTTTGATCGAGAAAAGTAGGCTATTTTGTTAAAATTTTATTATTTAAATAACAATACTAACTAACAATATATACACGTACATAAATAACACTTTAGTAAAATGATTGTAATATCGGTACTAAGTTCTTGAAACAATGATTGTAGGTATAACAATGATTGAAGTGAAGGCGCGGACTCAGTGTCCTGTAAATGATCAGTGAGAGATAAGGCGTGGTAGATTAATAAATAAATAAATGTGTTGTAGGTATAATAATGGATGTTAGCCGACTTCGATATACCAATGTACTCATCTATATGAATGCTTTAATTAGTTTATCCAACCTTCACGTCCTAAGGAAGCAAAGCTTGACACAATTTTTATTAATAATACACTTTTTCATGTTTGTGAATTAACAAAATATCAGACGGGCGCAACCGCGAGGGTCATCATGTAATTCGATCCAACGACAATAATAATTGCGAATTGGGCTGGTACATGGAAACATGTAACTTTCTCTTCATACATACAAAGTTATCCCAGGTAGACTATGTAAAGTTCCGCAGGAACCCGAATATCAAATAACGTGGAGCTCTATTTGGCCTGTCTGTTCATGTTTTCAACGTAGGGCTTTTCTATTCGCGTCTCGTATTTTTGTTTTTTTTTGCTTGCAACTGCTGCTCCTGAGTTGCTGCATTTTATTTAAAAAAAAGTTGAAAGCTAGTCACATGTCACTCCTAACATTCAGTAGTCACATTTGTAGACTACTGAATGTTAGGAGTAGGTACAAAATCAACAAAATAATCAAAATCAAAATATAAATATACCAATGGAAAATGAGAACCTCCTTCTTTTTGAAGTCAGTTAATAATAAAAACATTGTTTTTTTTTCCATTTTTGAACTATTTATCTGAAAAAAAAAGGATTGATCTTGTGATACATTTCTTTTTCGAAAAATCGCAATAACAAAATTGGTGTGCAATAAACGGCATGGCCAAATATTTTGCTTCGATCAAAGCCAAACTGACCAATGTCAACACAGCACGTGTAAATATCACGAAACACTGTACATTTGACTACCTACTCATTGCAACAAAGTGCCATATTTATATTGGATATTCCACATCAAAGGTCTCGCCGATCCGTAGCGGGATGCTGCACTATCAATACGATGTTATTTTTAAAAGCAAGGAAATTAAAACGTGTATAGTCAATATGTAATTTGTTCGAATGAAATATTCAACCCACAATGTTGCCCTCTGAAAACTTTTACATTCATCATTTTCTATTTAATTTGCTTCCACCTCCTGAATCAGGTACATGTTAATCACATTTCCTTATTTGCTATAAATGTGGTATAAAACAGAATGTTCCCAAAAATATATTCATTTACAATTCAATAATAGGTACCTATGGGTGTTACGACATGGTTGCAAAGTTTTTAATATAGAATCAGAAGGCACCAAAAAAATCGGTTAGAAAAAATCGTGACTTTCTTGGAATCTGATTTACAAACAGATGTCATTGTATATAAGTTACAAACGCCAAGGTAGATAACATGAACTTATATGTCCTCCTCTTGTGTAACCAATAAGTATTTTTTTTGAGAACATTAAACTCTATATACGTCATAACATCATATTATGTACTAACAATAATATCACAATACGAATACTTACTGTTTCAATAGTCTTCGAAAACATTCAACTACCTTTTGTTTTCTAATAATAAGAAAATATGTATACATTTTCAAACTTTTTATGAATTTTGAAAACGATGTAAGTCATCAAATATAACAATAAAATTAGCAAATCACTAAATTCAGGCACTACTTTATGAGCTGTGTGTTGTCTGTGCTGACGTCGTTGCTTTCCATAGCCTTAATGTCCTTTGATCTGCTGAAGCTTTCATTGTTCCTTAATTTGTGCATACCTCCCCTTTGCTCGACAATTACATTCATTTCGAAATAATTTTCACGTAACCTGACAAAACAATACGGACACAAACATACAAACAATATCAAGCATTACAAAATCAAGATGTTAACAGCTTATTTTCGTATAAAACGTAGTGTGTAGTTGTAGTTTTAGTTTAATGTTGTATTTTTTTTCTGTAATAATTCATTAAGCAAGCGGAGGAGAAGAAGCTGCTAGCTCGACCACAGACCGCTCCACAGATGTGAGATCTATTCTGTGGTACAACATGGCACTACGCATGACCCCTTCAGTATCTCAGGTTGTCGAATTTGCAAAAAGGCTTCCCGGTTTTCCGGCGTTGCTGCAAGACGACCAACTGATTCTTATCAAGGTAAATTTCAGGAATTGACTGTGCGTAAACCTAGCGATTTGTAAATGTATTGCTTTTGTATGATAACTTTATAATCTCTGGTTTGGCTAAGCGGAACAATATTTTTACAATTTGCATGTACAATCAAGTAATCTAGTTAATCAAAATGTTGACATATATTTTATTATTATTAGGCACTTAAAATAAACTAAAGCATTGCTTACATTAAAAGAAAGGCAAGATATGATATAACAATATTCCCTATTTTTATCAACTGGCATAAACCAAAAATATGTAAAAATAATAAGGGCATAACAATGTTCAACATCTATGTAGTTACATCACTACAAGCTAAAGTTTTACTATTAATGTACAATGGTGTAGAAACAATTGGAACTTATCTACCTACCAGAATATACAGTGATAATATGCTTTAAAACGACTAAAGTGCAATAACGTATAAAATAAAACAATTTAAAAGGCGCTTGAGTTTATTGGTTCCTAGAATCTTTCTGCAATAAAGGTACGTATAAACGAAGTACGTACGTACTTCTTAATGTATTGTGTCCACACATTGTACAGGAAATCAATATAAAAGCAAGCAAGTTTTATAAAGATAGGACAGTCTGTATAACTTTTTTACCTACGTACGAATATGCCTTTTTGATATTCATTGTTATAGTAGAAAATAAATACCTATATATAGGTACATTTTATTTACCTAATGGAATCAAGGACATTTTGTGTCAAGTAGACAATCTACTCCTTTCGAATTCTTTATTTTGGTCAACTCTAAATGTAGTACGGGCATTGTATGTATATTTAAAGTGGAACTATCCTGAAAATACCTACCATATTTAAATTTATACATACTGACAAAAATTTGATCCATTACTTGATGGTACATTTTCCTTGTAAAGAAATAGTAGCAGGTGCTAAGGCACAAATTAAAAAAAATAAATAAATAATGTGGCATCAACTACTATACATTTATGGACCCCCCTGTAACACACCGTGATATGATTACACCTTCAGACCATTTACCAATAAATTTAGTAGGATTGTAATTTAGTAGTTTCTACTACTGTTTATTGAAAATAATTACTTTTTTAAATGCATTAAATGCATTTTAGAGTGAGCATAGGTTAATGGGCTATTTTAGAATATTAATAGGAGAGATTTCAAATTTATAAGTAGTAAAGTTCATAAGTGGGCACCGTGGAAATTATATTTAAAGGGAATAAAGTCTACAATTTTCATGTTGAAACCTTTTCAAAATATTACATGATTTTTCATCGAGAACGTACGCAGTTATAAAAAGGGCAAGGCAAGTGCAACAGACTAAGCAATCCCCTTGAAAGCCACAATCTCCTTTCAAAGGAAATGTGAGTGACAACACGGACCGTTGATAATACTTCTGTGCTTTGTTGTTAGTCGTAAAGTAATTATAAGTATTGTACTAGGGGTACCTATTGCTTAGAATAGCTCAATTGGATAATATACCAATGAAACAATCGCAATAAATCTAAAGTTGTTACTTTTATTCAAAGCTTTTTTACTAAACATAATTTCATCCCTTTTTCCTCTCAAGTGCCTTATTGCAGCCTTTATTAAACTCTTATGCGACTGTATACAAGTATAAAATAAGTGTAGAAAGTAAAATAATATCAGTATAAAATAAGTGCTTGTGTCGGCTACATTGCGATTATGTGCATAAGAAACCATCCCCATCAATAACGTGTATATGAAATAGGTATATTAGATGTTGTGAGTGTTGCCTGTTCGCAGTTGGGATTCTTCGAGATCTGGCTAACGAGAGTGTCGAGACTCTCAACCCCGGAACTTATTGTTTTCGACGACGGAACTGCTTTCACACAGGGTCAATTAGCTATAATTTACGACGTAAGTACCTATATGAAGAAGTTTTTTTGTTAAATAACTCTAGAAATTAAGTTGCCGTTATTCATGTTCTAATTTAGAAAAGCTTGTTTTTTAAATAAAAGATTAACATATATAAAAAATCTGGATTATTAAATAACTGTACCCTTAGTATCGTATCGTATACCTACACTTGTGATATGAATCCACCATCAAACATAAAAAATATAAGGAAATATTAATTTGCACAAACAGCTAGTTTTTTCAGTTAGTTTTTTATGTTTAGACTTACGAGTTTTTTGTGTTTGAACTGTGAAGTCATGCCAGTGACTTCACAGTTCAAACATAATAAACACCGCCTATTAATAAGCTTCAATAAATTTCAGAATATCATAGCGATGCTTTTAAATTTAATATGAAACCTTTTAATTTTGAGGTAGCGTTATCATTGCCTTTCCTCACAAAAGCGTTACTCAGACGTGCAGAAATGTGTAGTGGGGAGGGGAAGACACCTCCCCACCCTCTTAAGGGTATTCTTTTTTGTACTTGGTGGTTTGGGTTTGGGCCTTTTTCTCCTCCACTCCCAAAGCAGTAAAGTGATTTGTGTAGTATTCTTAGCTCTGCCGAGGAACTAGACTATCCACTAAACCACCACTGTGTTCCGCCTCGTCTTTTATTAGCCGCAGGATAGAGTACAAGAGAAGTCACTACGACTCGGCAAAGAGACTAACCAAAATCAAACTTAAGGGATGGATGACCTCCAAAAACTCCGTTAGGAGCAATTCGTTTCACCCCCTATGCGACAAGACACGATCACGCCGACGATCATCAATACGCGATTTTAATACATTTTTTAGTCTAAAGAATAAAAGAAGGTTCTTCAAAAGAGGAATGTGTATATTTTTGAAGTGACAATATTGAAGCATTTAGTCTTAATCTATTTCACGCGTTGTATCTTCGGAAGCTTCATAAACTAAAAAGGCATTTTTTTT
Organism: Thumatha senex; assembly: GCA_948477245.1. Taxonomy (NCBI): domain Eukaryota; kingdom Metazoa; phylum Arthropoda; class Insecta; order Lepidoptera; family Erebidae; genus Thumatha; species Thumatha senex. The sequence continues at coordinate 1,645,225 of OX419725.1, forward strand.
GCAGCAAGACTTCGCTGCGGCCGTGATGAATTACCTATGGAACGTGGCGAGACTTCAACTGAGTGAGGAAGAGATGGCGTTGTTCACGGGCACTTTACTGTTTTACTCGCAGCACCCTGGTCTTGGGGACCCGCACAGCATCAGCGGGCTGTATCACACGATGAATGAAGCATTACAAAATATTGTGAGTATTACATTAAAAATTTAAAGATAGTGAATACAGAAAGAAGACTTTTACAAACATCAATTACAATACACAGTTATATTTTGCTGTACACAAAAATATTATGTTAATAAAACTATACCACTAGACTCTTTCAAAATAGACGATAGTTCTTTAATTCTAATATGCTTAAGACAACAATCAGTATTCACAATTCCAGAACAACTAAAGAGTTTGTAATAAGAACGAATCCGTTTAAAAACTCAATCTGCCGAATTGATTGCTGTACCCCAATATGCCGAGATAAAACGCACTTTACAACAATTTGATCATAGCATAAGATATAGGTTTAGCAGTCAGGTTTATTAGCAGTCACGTGGGTTTAAATTGGTCGATGCCAAGGTATTACCTTTCAGGTAATATCTAGTTTTAGACAGCGTGCCCGTGACTGTAGAACCTGGTGTATAAGGGAGCGTGTGGGTTAAACGCATTAACAATAAAATTTGGTTACAGGTTTTGAATAACAACAGTACTCCTGAAGGTGTAGCCGCCGCGAGCGCAAGATACGACGCGTTCGTGATCGCGCGGAACAACGTGCGCACTCTCGGGGCGCGACACCACGAGCTCTTAAGCTGGTGCCGTGAACATTGGCCTCGGCTCCTACTACCCGCACTTTTTTCTGAAATCTTTGACATCCCAAAGATAGATGAGGAAGAGGCTATTAGTGAGGCTGATCTTGCTGCGGCTGGACCAAGTCATGCCCACACGTAAACTATTTTAAAAGCCAAACATTTGTTAAATTACACTGATAAGTAGATCACAAGCAAGTGATATTTTCATCGACCACGCTTCCTAAAGACGTTAGATAATCTGGCAACTAGCTCAGCTATAAAAAGTTTACATTAGAAACATTACAAATGTAAATCTCTTCAAAAATATATTTTATAATCGGTCTGGGTCTAAGTATTTCTGAGCTAGACTGTGGACATACGGACAGAGAGATATGGCGAAAATATAAAGGTTTCTTGATAGAGATCTATGTAATTTTGGGATGTCATTGTAATTCGTGATCCATATGACTTGAGACAGCCATTTTCGGATATATATATACTTGAATTATTTGCTGTTTACATAGCGCGGTAATTACAAGATGGCAGAACCCACTGCTTTAGTTGGAACAAGGATCTTAGCTGTTTATATATTTGGCTGAAGCGCTCGTGGCCCTGCTGACACAGTGTTCTGTAAACGATAATAATAATAAAATAATAAATACTGTTGGGACAACTCACACAACGCCATCTGATTCCACACTAAGTTACGCAATTTTCACTATGACTGATCCACGGATGGGTGACCACTTAGTGGCATTTACATTTGCGAGAGTTTCCGTGCTTCGGAAGGTACGTTAAGCCGGTCCCGGTCCCGGTTGCCAGTAACATGGCAGTCGTAAAGTCAAGTTGAAGGCCTTATGGGCGGCTTGAAAATGTTCAACAGCAGGTAGCCACAACCTGCGTCTGTCTATTTCAACACGGCAATGGGGTCACCACCTATTACGTGGGACAGGAATACACATGGTGAAAAGTGGGCATATAATATACCTCTGCCACCCCTTCGGGGATTTTTGGGAGATCATAAAGCATTAAACTAAACAATTCCAATTCACTACACCGGGACAGTTTAAGAATCCTAAATGAAAAGTGACCCGCTTACATGTAAACAGCTGGATAGCCATAATAAAAGTTAACTTACTGAATTAATTATTATCCTACGACAAATACAGGCTCCATACATTATGTATGGCGGTGCATCGCTATTATACTGTTAAATGTGAATACATTATATACTAACATACATCATATTGTAACGTGTTACTTCTGAAATTCCCAAATATAGTCCTTAAAGTAATAAAACTTTTGTATATACAGAGACGAGCGGATAGTGTATTTCTTTGCATAGTTTTTCTTATAATAATTGTAAATTATTATTCGTTTAAGTTGTTTTTTTTTTGTTTATCTAAACTTTCTGAAGTTATATTTATCGTTTCAACCGCCTTCTTCGAGAAGGTGGTATACCACCCTGAATGTTCACTACTTAGTAAATGTTACGACGAAGTCATGAATAAGTTGTTAATATTTAACGTTTCTTCTTGTTGTCTGTCTATTAAGTTTTTTTTTTTTATTTTAAATTTATGCTTAGACTATAGTCACATTATCTTATTTGACTATTTATATATACACATATATATAACTCGATTGAGACATGCAATGACTTAACCCCAGATTATGAATCAATGTAGGTAGACACAGAATTGGGAGGAAAATAAGATTTTCCGAAGTTCTGTTAAATATAGGTTAAAGTGACAATGATTTTTGCTATAAGTCTGGAATCATATTTGACCTAATATATATATCGTACATCCCCTATATTTAACAGAATCACCGCGACGTAAGGGATTGCGTGCTGTGCTATGATAATTGAATAGTGCATAAAACTTGTTGCATGACACAAGATTAGTGTTTAATTTCTCTTAGTACATAACGTAAAAGGACAACGTACTATGTATACATTTATATGTGTTAATGTTGTCGATGTATATACACTTGTGATAGCTGTTAAGCTATAAGCTGTAACTGTCATCTAATGGTGGCGGGTTGTATGAACTTTACAACAAAATTTATTATGGTTATGTTTTTGTTAACGCTTTGTAAATCTCTTTTACTAAGGGTCGAGAGACTTATCTTGTATAATTCTGTCTTTGATTATATATATATATATTTATTTAGTCATGAAAGTAAATAGGTTTACAAGTTACTATTGTTCCATTATTTGTAACTTAAGGCTCTTTCTGTGAAACTTTGGTGATTTGAACAGAATATCATCAAATACAGTTTTATCCTTTGTTTTTATTTCTATTAAGTAATCTTTATATTTTTAGTAATACATAAGTAGAATATTTTAAAAGTTGAGGCTAGCTTGACGAGTATGCTGTGTTTAGGTTAAGTAAACGAACTGTTTATAAGTTAATTATATAGAATACTGTATAAAAATTGATGTATAAACTTATGTCCGAATTGTCATGATTCATTGGTCCAAAGTCTTGGTGTTGCTTGATATTAAAACAACGATGTATTTAAACTGATTCACATATGAATACATTAAACTGGTAATTGTTAGGATATAAAACGAAAGAGGCGTCCTTAAACTGGCAATTTTTTTTATATTTTGTTAGGCTTTTTAGGGGACCAGACGCTATAATAATCTATGCTAAGCTTATAAAGAGAAAGATTTAATATATATTATGCGAAAGTCAAGGGGAAGAAGGAGTCAGGGTAGGCCGAGACTTACATATGAAGCCCACGTGAGCAGAATGCTCAAAACCGGAAAAGTCAATAGTACTCGGATACCCAGACGTGCGTGTTATAAAGCGATTGATGAATCTGCAAGAAGCGAAAGAAGTGTGCTTGGATCGCGAAGCCTCATGATCTGTCTTCTCTGACTACCCCGTCAGGACTACAGCGTGGAGATAGATAGATTCGTAAGCCTGTTTGTAATGAATAGGCTCCGAAACTACTAGACCGATTTTAAAATTCTTTCACCATTTGAAAGCTGCATTCTTCGTGAGTAGCCTATTTAGAATTTTGAAAAGGTTTGGGTTCTGTACGAAACCTCGAATAGGAAAACTTCACCACGCGGGCCCAGCTTCGAGCTAGTGATAAACTAACTAGCTATTGATAAAGATAAAGAAAATTATACAAAAAAGTTATTACAATTTCACAGCGTCTGGTCTGCTTTACATTTCAACACAACGTAAATATAATTCCATATTATGATTTTATTAAAGTGGCAGATTGTTTTGTCTGTAGGCCTGTAAGTACTTACGCAGATTACAATAATTATTATTACATACTAAATAGTTTGCATTTACTCTGCATTTCTGGTTATATTATTTTATATCTAAGGCAAGAAAACTAAGGTTGTTTCGAGTTTTTGAGGTGCTTAGACCTTGTTTTAGATAATAAGAACAAGCTGTTGTGTTATATGAAGCTTTTATATACATATATATTTAGGTAGGTATAGATAATATCTGCAGAGAATATGACTTGCCTGATCTCACCTGATCTTGATTGAGTATTTAAAACACACGTTTTATATTTTATTATCAAATCTTTTCGTGCTAGAAAATTTCTTTATTCCACTAGAAATCCTCGCTTATCTTGAACAATTCATTCGTTCAATAAGAAACATAATACTGAGATGAATTATGTTTTGATTTTGACAAAATTACCGATAAAATAATTTACAATGCGTTCCAGCTCTCTAAAATTATTAAACAATTATTTGATGCCCGCTGCTCTGCTCGTGTAATGAAGCTACTGTTCCCGTTTCCCAAAGGAACTTATTGCCGGGACAAAGTAACCTATGTCCTTTCTCGAGCTCTAGACCATCTCTGTACCAAAACTTATCTAAAGCAGTACATTAGTTTTGACGTGAAAGTAACAGACAGATAGAGTTACTTCGAATTTATAATATTTGTTAGGATTTGTAATGGTATACAACATTGCTGCATTAATTCTTGCTTTCAAACAAACCTGCAGGAAGTCGGATTTATAAACAGAAAACTGAAAGATTTTATATGAAAGTTGCTACTTAAAAGTAACAACTCCTTTGCATTTAAACGTGTGCATAGACTGTCAAAATTCAATCAGGTCGAAATGAGTTAGGTCATAAGGTAATTTAATTTTTGTTAACGTCTATAACGTACGTTATTATGGCTAAACGATCTCATATTGATGAGGAATGTACTGTGCATATACAATCTAAGTTAACTGTGAAGCATTTCATAATTTATTAGACAGTAAGACTTGAAAATGACTTGGGAACCTCGAATGAGAGACACTGTGATGAGACTGGCTGAATTGATATTAAAATTTTGAAGGAAAATCAGATCTGTCATCGCATAAGAGCAATTATTGTTATTATAAAGCTTAGAGCGTTCACTATAAATTGTCACTTGACATTTATCATCTGAGTGTAGTCCTGGTTGCATCGCAGTCATGATTAGATGCTTGGACCAGCTGTGATTATGCTCTTTTTGTTGGAAATAAGTGCCATCTGATCTACCAACTTTTTAGTGGACGCCTTGGCCTTTAATCTGTAAGTAACTATTTGCTCGTTATAGAACCCTTTATACCTTGTCGTCTTGTTAGATGGCACTGTGAAAAAAAAAACCAATTTTTTTTAAAGTATTTACAGGCAATGTGCCAGTCAACAGCAAGTGGCCAGTTATAGTGAACGGTTTATATACTTATTACTTTTATAAGCGAAGTCAAGACAAGGAATTGGACTTGTAATAAAAAGAATCAAGTCGAATTTCAAACTAGAATATTATAGAATTATAAACTACTTACTGTAGCGATCTATAATTGTAATAAATGTACTAAGTATACGAACGAGTATTTACTTTCCGTGTGGTACCTACATGGGTGTGATGCGGTCATACCAAATCGACAAGGATTTACGAGCAAATGTTGAACCTGCTGGTGCTGGTGCTTGATGAACTTACGAGCTATTACGGGGTCACGTTGCTTTAAACCGTCAAGTAAAGTAAACCACATACTACTGGGGACTTGCTTCCAACTTGTACCTACCTACTTTGTAGGAACAGAAGGAATAATATTACATAAATATACTTGTTCTGTGGTAGAAGTATAGTTACTAAACTTTTTAGGTTTAGCAATTACCTTTTCTTACCTTTACATAACCGTTTTTACCTTACTAGTATCGTACCTGACTGGTAGCGATGGAGCCCTACCTGCCTACATATCTACAGGGTCCATGCCAGCCTCACCTGCTGAGTAACTGACGAGGTCATGGCGAAAATTAGGAAAAATCGAGACCAATGTACTGACAATGTATTGACGTGGCACCTATATACAGTAAGTCCAAATACAAAATGTCCCCCAGTTCTTAATTGGGGACTTTTACTCCAAAGTGCGAGAATTTTTTCGAAACGCAAAAACTCTCAATTACGGACTCGTTCTTTAAGAAAATACCCACCAAAACTGAACTTGATGAAGCGCGGCCAAGCAACAAGGAATGATATAGGCTTCTTCATAACGGTCTGGAAGTGTAAGTATTTTAACTGATGTTTTCTGTGATAAACAGCACTTTGGCTGCTGCCGAACATTTTTGCGAATCAATAGCTATGCTAACATCGGCACACCAGTAGTGATTTCAGTCCCTACGGGTATTGATTAATATTATGATATTGTGAGTGGATATTAGTAGTCATAGTAGGGTGTCTCTACTATTTGCAATTCAAAAACCTCGACTTATATTTACCCATTTTTACTATTTAGTCATTTTAGTCCAAAAGTATTTACTTTTTCACTTTGTTACATGAGTCGAAATTTACCGATATACCTACATATATATTTACTAGTTGACGCCCGCAGCTCCACTCGCGTGGAGAAGCTTTCCCGTTTTCCACAGGAACTTGTTCCTAAGATAAAACATGCGTTATTCTGATGCATAAGCTATATTATTCCGGGTTGGAGCAAATATTTGTGTGATCCACATATGTGTTTCGGAGTTTGTGCGTTTCCTATGTATAATATGTATATATTTAGAATTATATAAGTATGTTTATCAGTTATCTAGATCCCATAAAAAGCTAATATTAGCTTACTTTGAGCTAGATGGCGCTGTGCGAAAAGTGTCCCACAATATTTATATTAATTTATTCTAAATGAGAAAGAATAACAAACCTAAATCTATACATTATTTCAAAGTTTCGCATTCATAATATTAGTAAGAAGTATATCTGTGACTCAATTGTTTTTTTTTATATAACAACAGGATTTCAATAAATAAAATTGATTTAAAAATATTTATAATTTTCCTTATCCTAAAATTGATATGAACATGTGGCCACCATGTCACTCCACGGCACGGCGCGGCGCCTACATGGCTGGTATCGGACCTTTTTTAAATAAAAAATATTTATAACTTTAAAACCCTTTTCTTTAGAACAATAGATATTTTGGCGGCCACTATTTTTTTTTACAATTTTTTTTTTCTTGAAAAGTTCGTATGTCTTTGTGACAAATCAGGTAGAATTTTTTTAAAAGGTGCCGCCCTCTTGTTTTGTCACATGTTTGTTACAACAAACAAAGCTTTATATTGTTATCTAATAAAAAAATGTTTAAGTTTATGTTATTATCACTGATGATGTCCATCCCCGGTGCGTCTTTGTCCCAAAAAGACACACACGCTGCTTGTATGACCAAATCACACACCGTTAGCGGAAATACGCAAACGCGATAAATAATGAAAACGCATATGGTACGGGATCCAGCAGTGAATGAGATACCAGATGTGATCACCGACTTGTCCGAGCACCTCTAAATTTAAACTTCCGTTTTGAAAGGGCAAGGATGATAAAGCCTACTCTCCTACTTATCGCGCACCAAATTGCCTTTGAGTCCGAATGGAACATCAAAATCGTTTCAATTATAGACAACTGACAACGTTCACGATAAAACCGATACGCGTGGTCAATACGCTGTAACAAGTGTCTCGAAAGTTTTTGTAAGCGCATAAAAGCAAAAGCAGGAGCTCAAAACTCTCACTCGAGACTTTTGAACTGATAATTCGGCAGGATTTGCCAGACGTCTTCATCAGACCAGATAGAGACTTGAACCACAGAATCCGTAAGATGATACGACGCGACCTCAGACGCTTCAACATTGGCATCGTCGAGGCTGCAATCGAGCAGATCAGGGGCACTAAGGTCTTTACCCAACAGCTTGGAAGACCCCATCTGATGAACAGTGTGTGGCAAAACCGTAACATCAAGGGATGCTACGTCAATGTATACATCGAACACAGCTTAAGTTTGCCGACGACATCTTTCTAGCAGCGGAAACGTTGGAACACACGTTGGACACAGTCTTAGCGGAGCGTGTCGAGGTCTTGGACAAAACCAATGTCATATTCAATGAACACGTCACGACGGATCTCTGTAGAAGAACCGATGGCCGATGGAGCAAAAGAGTTTTGGAGTGGAGTCCGCAACTCTGCAAACCTACAGTAAGACGACCCGACAAAGCAAGGAATTAATGTACGCGTCTGTTGTTGACTAATGGTAGGGAACTAACAGGTCGCGTATATGATTTTCGTCGACAGCCTGACGAAAACTTGGCACGCGGTATTAATAATACCTACGAGTACTTTCGTTATAGTTTAGGTGGCGAGCAAGGAAAACTTTCACTAAACATTCTAACCGCGAACATAACTTTTGATTTTAGAATCAAGTAGACCCACGCAGCTATTATTAACAGGAGGTAGGTACTTACCAGAAAGGTAAAAAATTTATTAACATTTAAAAAACTTTTATTTGTTAATAAATTTTATTAAGATTGAACAACGTTAGCTCCGATTCACTAGGAAAGAAGGTTACCTTGCCAGGTCAAAGAATACTCGTCGCTTTTTGAAAAGAATATCGTATCGATATAACTATTTTTACTATTTCTTTAAAGATCTATATCAGGTAGTCCGAGATACTGTTGCCATTCCTTTGCAATGGGTTCCACAAAACGATTTTCTCTCTATACTTCCCTACTAAAATATCACTATCTGCTAACTCTTGTCTGTATTTCACACTAATCGTAAAAGCGCTTGTAGCCCCGCTAACTAAGTGTTCTCTGTACCTACGCATTGTTTAATCCTCAGATGTGTTACTGCTTTGTAGCACGCATATCATGCTTCGGATGGCACGTTTAGCTGTTGGCCGGTTGCCAGTAACAAGACAGTTATAAAGCCATGTTGAAGGACTTATGATAGGCTTGAAAACTTTCAACATCAAGTTGCCACAATACCTGTGTCTGTCCATTTTCAACACGGCAATAGACACACCACCTGTTATTAGCGACAAGAAAAACTTAACTATATTCACGCTGTATCCCGGACGGGGTAGTCAGAGAGGACAGATCGCCACAGGCTTCACGATCCATGCATACTTCTTTCGCTTCCTGCAGATTCATTAATCGCTTCATACATGAACGTCTGGGTATTTTCATATGTAAGCACTCTTTTCGAATTGATCGCATCTCCACAGCATTCAAATTACTTTCATGCATCTTCTCACATACCTAGGTTTCGCAACCGAAAAGCAACGTTGGCACTAGCACTGCGTTCTGTCAGTGTTCAACTGCTGATGCCAAATAGGATCAGACCACCCATCATATACTTTGGGAGTGTAGCATTTGGAAAAACGAGCGATATAATAAGCTTAATTGTTTACAAGTAACATCGAGAGAAGTTTACTATGCTGATCTCGTAGCATCGAGGGTTAATTTTCGTTTTTTCGTTTTTTTCGAAATGCAATGTTATCCGTTTTCCGGCAGTTACTCGCGTTCTACATCCGAATCATATCTTCCATCCGCGCAACACATCCCCCTCCCTCCCACTCGCACTGTATTGCACGCAGTAGCGAGTCTCACAGAGTTTCTCTCACAACGTTATCAAATGCTTTCTCCAGATCCACAAAAGCACAGAAAAACTTCTGGCTTTCAGCCACAAACTTCTCTTCTCCACGACCATGCTGAGAGAAAATACTTGAACCACCATGCAACCTCCCACAAATACCTTCCAAACTTTTCTTGCATTTGTGCCGTTATAACCTTACTAGCTAAGCTGACCAAGCCGATCGCCCTGTAGCTGGAGCAGTTTAGACGAGAGCCTTTCCCTTTGTAGATAGGTACTATAACTGCTATTCGCCAGTCATCTGGGACCTCACCCGTCCGCCAGCATAAGTTGCATAACAGACATAGTGCACGCACAGCAGCGCGCCACCCACCGTACTTGATCATGGTTTGATCATGCTCGGATAGATTGCTGCGACGGGAACTTTGCTCCGTTTCAAGAATTCCTGTAATCATATACATAGATGGTTTCGTCATTAACACCAGAATCTGGGCGTTACACGCTAGCCGGAGATCGGAATGGTTTCGTGATTTGAGACTGGATGCTGAGCGACATGATGAAGTCTGGCTCGACAACTTGAAGCAGAAAAGACTTTGTAAATTGTATGATACAATACTGTAACAATCATCTGTCAAGATATTGAGGCCAATGATGATGAACAAAAGCACTTCCGAAAATAACCCAAGTGTAGGGTATGTGATGTGATGTAGATTGCAAAATAAGATACACATGGATTGGTTTTATTTTTACTATGCATTTTACTATGTTTCATATGCACTCAGTAGGTGCATTCAGTAGGTTGGATCAATCGTCCAAGGAATTTGTCCCGTGTTCTATTTGTTGTTTGTGAACTACCGCTGAGAGCCACTTCATGCGGACCGATATTTTCACCCATAGACTAGAATATGTAGATACCTACTTACCTTGTTTTCGCCGTAGTACACAAGTGCACAGTCTACTTATAAGTCTAATGTCTTTGGGGGGCTAGTGACAATGAAAAAATAAAACTAGCTGTGTGGACGCAGAGCCTTTGCCATATCTGTCTGACAAAATAGTATTCTCGGTCTACGCCAAAGACTTTAAACTAATTAGACTGAGTACCAAAAAAATTCGTTGAGCTACAATGAGCTACAATTGTTAATAATCATTATGTTTCTGTACACCGTACAATCTTAAATCTGGTAGTGTAAAGAACGCTTTAAAGTCTATGACAATATTGAATTATGAAATTCTATTATAGTCTATAGTTATAAAAAACAAGTGTTTCCGGATTCTCTTTACTCTCCTACACCGTACCGTTCAGACGTACCTAAGATAATGTAATCTGTTTCCATTTTGCCTACAATGTGATTTATAGTGAATTTGTATCCATGCCTATCTAAGTAATCATCGATTCTGTAAACACTAAAATGTGATTTGATTAATTGTGTTAATTGTGAAATATAGTTTGTGATTGAAGTTTACCGTAAATGGATTTTCATTCCTAGTATTTAACTTGCCACGCCGCACCTGTCGTTCCACACTCACATAATTCTACTGCTGCTAGATAGATACTTACTCTGCATCAGGTTATGGGCCCAGAAGAATAACGCAGGGGAGCGAAATCAAGTAAGTGGCAAAGTAAATCACACACACATTAATTATGGCCGATGATAATGCAAATGGCGGACACGTGCCTCATGTCCCGCAAATGTATAACTTTGAAAAATTGGATGGCATTGGATCATATTTGAACTGGAAGTATTATATGCGAATGCTTCTAATTATAGAAGGGTTGTGGCCCTGTATTGAAAATAGTGGAGAACCGAATCCGACATTAGATTCTCGAGCTCTTGCCAGGATTTGTCTTGCAGTAAAGCCTAATTGCATTCAGTATTTGAGAAACGCTAAAACTGCCAAAGAAGCCTGGAATCGATTGGCAGATGCTTTTGAAGACAAAGGTCTTTATCGACGAGTTGTTCTATTAAGAAAATTACATCATGTGGAATATTCACAGTATTCATCTATGACTGATTATATCAATGGTGTGATGACGCTCGTGGCACAATTGGCTGATATTGGGCGTATCATCGAAGATAGTGAAGTAGCTGAGATCTTACTGAGTGGATTACCTCAACAGTATGATGTCCTCGTCTCTGGTTTGGAATCTGTCAATCTAAAGGAAACGCTGACAAGTGAAGCTGTCAGAGCGCGTTTATTACAAGAAGAGTTTCGAAGAAATAGCAACGGTACTAACAGTGAAGAAAGTGTGGCATATTTAAGTAATAATAAAAGCAAGCCCACAGTCAAGACATGTCATTATTGCAAAAAGCCAGGACACTTAAAGTCAAAATGTTACAAATTTAAAAATGACCAGAAGAAGAAAGAAGACCGTGATGAATCCCAAACAATGCTGGCATCAGCTTTAGCCGCATTTCATGAACAAGACTGGATCGTCGACAGTGGCTGTTCTTCTCATATGTGTCGCGACTTAAATAGCTTTATGAACATGGACTCTAAGATTAAAAGTAAAATTACTGTTGCTAATGATGATGTTATACAAAGTTATGGATCTGGTAAGGTTTCTCTTTATATTAATAGTAATGAACAAAGACAGCTGGATAATGTTTTGTATGTTCCCAAATTGTCGACTAATTTGATTTCTGTCAGTCAGTTAACTAAATCGGGTCATCGGGTCACATTTGACAAAGATTATTGTGACATATTTAGTCCAGCTGGTGAAAAATGGGCCACAGCAACTTGTAGGAAGGGAATTTATAAAATTGAAAATGGAAACATGTTTGGAAATGTGAATTTTAATGTAAAGTCTGTTTCAGATCAAGCCCTAGCTGCTACTGGTGTGTCAATGGATTTATGGCACAGGCGCCTTGGACATTTAAGTATGAGTGGTATGTATACACTTCGTGGCCATGTAGACGGCGTTGACTTTGATGACAACGGCTGTGACAGGCTGAAGGATTGCATCCCATGCATTGAGGGGAAGCAGGCAATGTACTCATTTCCCAAGGGTCAGGCGAAGAGAGCTCAGCAACTGTTGGAGTTGGTACACTCTGATGTATGCGGGCCAATGAGTGTAAACAGCTTAGGCGGAGCCAGGTATTTGGTGACGTTCACCGATGACTTCTCTAGGAAGACTTTTGGCTATCTGATGAAGAATAAGCACGAGGTAATGTCTTATTTTATTACTTTTAAAAGTTTTGTAGAAAAACAGACTGGTTTTCACATAAAATGCTTGCGGACAGATAACGGAGGGGAGTATTGTAGCAATGCTTTTGAACAATTTTTATCTAGTCATGGGATCAAACACCAAACAACTATACCTTATTGTGCGCAGCAGAATGGCGTTTCTGAGCGATTAAATAGGACTCTTATGGAAAAAACCAGGTGTATGCTTTCTGAAGCGGGCCTTGACAGGCAATTCTGGGGAGAGGCTGTTATGACAGCAATTTATTTGAAGAATAGGTCCCCGACGAATGCTTTGTCCGGTGGCGTTCCAGAGGAAATTTGGTCTGGTTGTAAAGTTAATCTGAGTCATTTAAGAGTTTTTGGTTGTAGAGCTTTCTCACTAATTCCAAGTTGTAAAAGACAGAAATTAGATGCAAAATGCAAGGAATACATATTTGTTGGTTATTGTGAGAACTCTAAAGGATATAGACTAGTTGATCCGTCTCACCCCACTACTGTGATAAAATCGAGAAATGTTCATTTTATAGAATTGACATATAATAAAATTAATGATCAATTAAATGATAATTGAGATATAGAACTAAAGGCATTTTAATGTTGAGACAAACTGACTATATTCGAAAATTGCTAAGACGTTTTGGAATGTCAGATGCAAAGGGAGTAGCTACCCCGATGCAACAGAATGAAAAACTTGTGAGTAAAGATAATGATAAGTGTGACACTAACTATAATTTTAGAGAATTGATTGGATCATTAATGTATTTAAGTGTGTGCACTAGACCTGACATAACATATGCATGTAACAATTTGAGTCAATTTAATAATTGTTATGATAAAAGTCATTGGTTGGCTGCCAAGAGGATCCTTCGCTATTTGTCAAAAACAATAGATCATGGTTTGATATTTAATAGGTGTGGAAAATTTGAACTTAAAGCATATGCTGATGCTGATTTTGCGAATGATCCTGTTGATCGCAAGTCATATACTGGTTATGTAATTAAGCTAGGTTCTAATACTGTTAATTGGGAAAGTAAGAAACAACGCTGTGTTGCTTGTTCAAGTACAGAGGCAGAATATTTGAGTATTAGTGAAGCTTGTAAAGAAATTTTGTTTGTTAGAGGTCTATGGAATGAATTCTTTTGTGAAGAATTGCATTGTTTGGTATTTAATGATAATCAAAGTGCACACAAACTTATTGTAACAGATTGTCATAAGAGGACAAAGCACATTGATGTTCGTTATCATTTCATCAAGGATTTATATAATAAAGGTATTATATCAATTAAATATTTGTCGACTGAGGAAATGATAGCAGATATCTTAACAAAGGCTTTGGCATCAGTAAAGCACAACGCTTTTATGTATGGGCTGAATGTTAGGTCTCTTGCATGGGCTTTTTTATAGTTGTGAGGCAGGGATATAACGTAGATGTTTATGTATCTAGTTATATGTAGATCAGCTTGTCAACTTAGTTTTCTTTGTAGAGCTTATGTAGTGACCGATTGTATGGTGTAAGGGGAAGTGTTAATAATCATTATGTTTCTGTACACCGTACAATCTTAAATCTGGTAGTGTAAAGAACGCTTTAAAGTCTATGACAATATTGAATTATGAAATTCTATTATAGTCTATAGTTATAAAAAACAAGTGTTTCCGGATTCTCTTTACTCTCCTACACCGTACCGTTCAGACGTACCTAAGATAATGTAATCTGTTTCCATTTTGCCTACAATGTGATTTATAGTGAATTTGTATCCATGCCTATCTAAGTAATCATCGATTCTGTAAACACTAAAATGTGATTTGATTAATTGTGTTAATTGTGAAATATAGTTTGTGATTGAAGTTTACCGTAAATGGATTTTCATTCCTAGTATTTAACTTGCCACGCCGCACCTGTCGTTCCACACTCACATAATTCTACTGCTGCTAGATAGATACTTACTCTGCATCAACAATGACATCTATTTTTCATAACTAGGGTAGCTTTTTCCATAAAAGCGGATAAAAACGGTCCTGGCGAGAGGTCTCGAAATGGTAGTGTCGTTATCTGACGCTTGGCCAGCTCAACTAAACATTGGGTTTGGTAGAAATGGTAGAAAATTTAATATTTTTCCTTTTTATGATTTTGTTAAATTAACAATTCATACTACATTTTGACTACCCCGTCAGGGATATAGCGTGAAGATAGTTAGTTAGTTAGTAATAATACATAAACTTTGGAACCTGTCTAAATATTTCTACAGTTCCTATAATTATTATGTGAATACCATAGTATTAAAAAATAACTCATTAATCTTCTGTCTATAAATATAAAAATGAAACCCGTTTTCCGTTGTCACGACATCACGCGTAAACGGATGGGCCGATTTGAAAAATTCTTTTTGTATTGGATAGCCCATTTATTGAGGAAGGTTCTTAGCTATATATCATCACGCCCCTATGCAGGAGAGTGGAGCAGTAATCATAAATGTTTACAAATCGGGGAAACTTCGGGATTAAATGGGTGCCACGGGGTTGGAAGTATGTCACGGACGAAGCCGGGCAGGTCAGCTAGTACTTAATAAAAGTAATACTTAAATGGGTTTGGTAGTTTGATAATCCTAAATGGAAGATATAATCCAAAATCACCATGGTCACCATGAATTTTCTTGATCTAATATATTTACAATCTCCTAGTAGTAGGTTAGTAGATACTTACGTACCGACTGTTTTAAATTGGAGATGTACCGATACGTCCTGCGCCTCTGCCGCGTGAACGTCCATGTTGTCCAAGATTATCGACGGCTTCTCCACAACGGCAAAGATGTGAAGACACACATGATGCACCCACTCGATAGGTACACGGTATTGTACCAACGGAAGGCAGATGATACCTATTCTAAAAGCAGTAACAAAAGTACTTTCGACCCGTAACCCGTATAGGTTATGTGAATAGATTCCAAAAAAGATACACACGATGTTTTGGTTTATTTATTTATTTCTTACTTACAATTAATTAGGTATTTTGTAGGATCAATGGTTAAGCAATTTGTCCTGTGTTCAGTTTGGTCATGTTCACTTATTTAGAAAGGGACACACTACCACCGAGAGGCATCTTGCGCGGTCTGATAATTTCGCCGTGGTGCATAGTCAATTCAATTCAATTCTTATTAAAGCTTTCTTTCGTCTTTGGCGTCTGTTAACTGTCTTAAATGCCTGTGGGTCTTTGGGACACAGAACTTAGGGCTGGACTTGAATATCAACAAAGGACTGGACATCATGCATGACTAAATAATCTAGCCCATGACGAGCTGGATGGACTTCGTGCTATAGTGAAAGACAATAATATATATGCAGTGAAATGCTATTTTCTATCTTGCCACGTAAAATCTACTGAATACCTCAGTATAAGAACCACTATTATACTGAGGGTATGGGCAAGGACGTAGGACTAAGGAGGACTCGACATCGACTCGACAAAGTGACTTGACATGACTACCATTAAATAGTATGAAAATATCACAACACTAAAGACAAGGCTGTATGGACAAAGTGTCCTTTGCCTGCCAAAGACGGGCAAAGACAACTAACAACAACTATAGGAACAAGACCACAACAACACGTCTCATTTCTGAAACTCATGATTTATTTCTTTACACTTATTTCGTGTAAATTACTTTCATATTATTGTTTTTTATGTTATGATGTTACTTTAAGACACGTCAAATGCAAGTGGAACGACGATTAAACGTGGTGAGCCAGTTAGATTATGAGGATGGCGCAGGCGAAAATATAGGATTGATGTCTGCAAAGATGATGGAAACCCGTTACTATGAGGGTTGCGGACGTGAGGGGCCTATTCGATGCATTTTTCTTGGCGAATTTCATCCTGTGGCGGGTCCAAAAATATCTTGTCAGGTATGACTCACTGTTTATGTAAGGAAATTTTGCCGCATGCGTGATCAGGGACTATGCGCAGAAGTACGCTAGTTATAAACGTATTATCTTATTATCTATGGGTTATTGATTTATTCCTTGGTACTTGTACATGTACCTATATATAACTGCGTAGGTTGGTTCGAAAAGGGTGTGTAGGTACTTAGTGGGTGTACCATGACACCGGTCGCACAGTTGGTACTTTGACTTTCATTTTTATTAGTGTTTTAGGTATTTAATACTATTTTTTATTGTTGTAGTTCCCAGAAGACTATATATCAAAGGAGGTTTTCGATTCTATAAGTGGTTATATCATCCCTAAACCTCAGATACAAAAATGTACCATGACCATGTGAGTACCAATTGATATATAATTACCTAATGTACCTCTAAGGAAAATATCTTATGATCCTCTTTAGCCTTGTTACTTTTAACTGATTTTGGACAGTTTGGTTGATACCTACTATCTCCTTGTTTAGTGTTTCTTCAAAGGTCCAGAGTATGATAAACTACATTACATTAGCAAAAAAATAAAATGGTGGACAAAGCTATCAAACCTGGCTAACTATTGTAAAATATGTACTTTTAATTACTGTTAGATCTTCTATGTACTGTATCCCTGACGGGATAGTCTGTGAGGACAGATTTATTGTCAGTTTGAATTAAAATTACCCACCTCACCACATATCTACAGGTCTTTACTTTACGTTTACCAATGTCACTCACTGTCAGCCCCAGTGAGGTAAAGTCAATCATCACACAGTTAGTCTACATCTGCATTAAGCAATATTAAAAATTAATATTAAGCTTTCAACTTACCTTCTTGAAGGCCAAATAATGTAATAAACAATCAAAAATACTGTGGGCTCACACGGCAATGGGCTCACACGGCAATGGGCTCACACGGTAATGGGCTCACACGGCAATGGGCTCACCACCCATTATGTGGGACAAAAATGCAATCAGTGAAATGTAGGTGTATAGTATGCCTCTGCCTACCCCTTCGGGGATAAAGGTGTGACAATATGTATGTAAATACTGTGGTACATTTTTTGACACAGTGCCATTTAGCCCAACGTAAGCTAATAATAAGCTTGTGTTATGGGATCTAGACGACTGTATATATATACAGTCATCAAACAATACATACATATTAAAATAGGAAACACCCAAACTCTGAAACAAACAGTGGATCACACATGAATATTTTTTTTGACCCGGGTATCGAACCCTAGACCTCAGTCACAGCAGTCGCATATACTACAACTGCACTACCGAGACAGTTGATGTATAATCTTTATCTTAATAATATTATAAATGTGAAAGTTTGTATAGATGTTTGTTACTCTTTCACATAAAAACTACTGAACGGATTTTAATGAAACTTTACAATAAATAGCTTATACATCAGAATAACACAGACTACATTTTATACAGGGAACAAGTTCCTGTGGGAAACAGGAATGAGAAAACTTCTCTACGCGGGTGAAGCCGCGGGCGTCAACTAGTTGTATTTAAAATTACAAAAAAGAAACTAAAGTAACACATTGTAATAGTATTTTGTGTTGATATAGATATACTACCTCAATTATTACCAATACCGATTTTACCTTAAAATATTTGTGTGATCCATAAATGTTTGTTTCGGAGTTTAGGTGTTTCCTTTGTACAATATGTATATATTTAGAAATATATAAGTGTGTTTTAAGTATCAGTTGTCAAGATCCCATAACACAAGCTTGTATTAGCTTACTTTGGGCTAGATATCGCTGTGTGATTAAAATGTCCTTGTATTTTGTTGGGGGTATAATCTGTAGAGCTGCCAGCCAAATATTAAAGTTCTCATTATAGGAGCATTTCACATGAAGTGGACAGGAAAAAAAGTAAGCTTTTGAAAACCGATCATATATTTTGTACTTAAATAAATAATAAATATCCATCACGCCTTATCCCCGAAGGGGTGGCAGAGGCATATTATATGCCCACTTTTCACCGTGTGGATTCCTGTCCCACGTAATAGGTGGTGAGCCCATTGCCGTGTTGAAATAGACAGACGCAGGTTGTGGCTACCTGCTGTTGAAATTTATTAAGCCGCCTATAAGGCCTTCAACCAGGCTTAACGACTGCCATTTTACTGGCAACCGGGACCAACGGCTTAACGTGCCTTCCGAAGCACGGAAACGCTCGCAAATGTAAATGCCACAAAGTGGTCACCCATCCGACGACCAGCCATAGTGAAAGTTGCGTACCTCAGTGATCGTTTACCGAACACTGAGACCGCGGGGCCACGAGCGCTTCATTTTGTACTTCTAGTAAGTATGGATGTAATATTAAACAAAAATAATTTTGGAAAATCTAAAAGTGCACGCCTCATACGCTTTCATTATATTATAAAAAAATTTACGGGGAATCAGGATGATGAACTATGAGGATTATGAACTTGAAAAATGGTATATTAGCGCCAACTGTAACATAAAAAAAGTACTGTCGCATCTGTTGACAGTTCATCACAAGCAACATGAAACACTTTTGATCATAACAATCATAGATGGCGCTTATCTCAAATTCCGTTATTAAATATTGAAAAAAAGATAATAACAATTAAACCACATCGAATCAGACCGTGAAAATTGAAAGGGTTCTATTGCTAATTATACTTAAGCGTAAGAGAAAACAAAAAGACTCGATTAGTAAAGTATTTCGGTCGTTATCGTGTTAACAAGAAAATAATACGCACATACAGACATACGGACGTCCAAGAAAAAACTTTTCTAAACAGTTTTTTAACTAATTTAAATAACAAAAATGGCATCAAAAATATCATGAGTGTTAAAAATAGTGTTTTTTCTTGATATGTGTGTGTATATATTATTTTACAAGTGCAATATATGATAAATAGAGACATGTTTTGCGCGAAGTGACAGTAGTACCCACCTCAATGCTTCGCTTATGGGGCATGCAATATATTTTTTGTATAATATATATTACACAAGTTATGGGTTTCTAAAGATTTTTCTCATTGTAATTACAATTTCATGAATATAGTTTTTCGAATTTAACAAATTTACAATTACATATATATATATTTTATATTAATTTATTTTATTTATTATAGTGACACACATTAAAAAAAACTGTTCTTTTTTAACAATAAAATAATAGATAAAAAAAATAATTTTCATGTCCAAAATCGAAAGTAAACTTTTAAATTAAAGCGGAATTTCAGTCCCTATATTTTTTCCTTCAAAATATAGCTTAAAAGTATATTAAAAATACACTAGAAAATTCAAAGGATTCAATTTCAAGTTACACAAAGGAAATAAAATTCCCACAACACATGTGACACTAGGCAACTTTTTTTCCCCTATAAGTCACACCATGTAACAACAATGTATGAATGAGTAAAAATATTCCCTCAGAGTTACACTGTTGTAATAATTAAATAAAAAATGTTACACTTGTCTTATTATGGAGACATGAACTAACAAACAAACTAACAAAATATATAACTCGTTTCAGGCGCCAGGAGGATAAGTCCTACCAAATTTATGCACACGGATATCAGCGATAGAGATTGAGCCTCTAATCATAAGAGCAGGAACCAAAAATAATAGAATACATCTCTAGAAGAAAGTTTCTATATTTTTATAGGCGAATTGATTGAATATACATTATAAACATTATCACTATTGGTATAATTTATTCCAGTGTTTTAGTAAGCTAAAGATTAACTATTCTCAGGGTTGAGGCGTGAAATTTAGAATACCCAGCATAATGCCAGCTTATAAGTCAAAATATATATCGTAACATGATTCAAAACATGAGCCAAATCATTAAGTCGTTACTTGGGCCTAATCATGAGTCTTTAGGCCTGTTCATTGAGTCGTGCATCATTATTAGATTAATCTACACAAAAACAATTTGAAATAAGTACCTGAGGTGGTTACATTACCATGGGATTCGAAATCACATCTGCAGACCGCGACAGGTGCCGTCTCCACGAGAATGACGAGCCCGTAACCACATGGTCAGCATCCATGGCAAATTTTATCCAACAATAGAAATAATATATAAAAAAAAAGTGCATTTTCAGCTGCAAAGAAAAGAAATTAGTTCAATTAGATTTGGAAAAACAATTGGAGATTTGTTCGTGATTTGAACACATAAAGAGAACTTACCACTTTTTTTAAACAAAAACCAATCAATCTTGAAGAGCAGGCAAACATTCCATTAACGCTGCTCCAACATCGTAATAAACTGTAAACAAATGAACAACCTTCCGTCAAAATACTAAAGATCACCAAAGCTAGAAATGTGGTTCCAAAAATCCAAAGATCTTACCGAAATACATAGTCATCCTGATACAAACATTGATAAGAAATCACAGGCGTGAACTTCCATTTACAATTTATAAAAGATTACTACTTTTTAGCGAAGTTTTAAAAATATATTTACGACAGACATCTTTTCTGTCGATCTATAGCTAGGCGAATGACGTTCTGTCACCACTGTCAAAAGACATTGACCAATTGACAGAACTATTTTAACTCATTCGTTCTAAGAACAGGCCAAGACATTCAAAAACATTCTGCCTACTCAAAACGTAAATTATATAAATTCGATGACAAGTAGTGAGAAAGGGTCAACAATCTACTCTTTTCTCTCTCTAAATCCCAAGACTAACAATGACACTTCAATGTGACGTTTCACAACGTTACACTGTGCCACATTGACACTTATTTCATCCCGTTTAGTAACACTGTTGCTAATAATACTACTTTTATTAAATCTGAAGTTATGGTTAAAACTGTTTTCCCAGTTGTATTGTGTTGCTACTTCTCCTGAGAAATATAAATGCCGTCGCGGGCATATCATGAGATATGAATTTACTCTTAACCTTTAAGTTACTTATTGGGAAAAAAGATGTGTTGTGTCACATGTTACTCAATGGGACTTTTAACTGTTGTAAGCCATACCTACATTTTAAAAGATCATCCATTAACTTTCTTGTTAGATTCTTCTTCTTAAAGGGTAGGTTGCCCTTAGAACTGGCGACTAAAATAGCTCTAATTTTGATTTGATTTTAAACACAACATTGATTTTGTTTTTTTTTGTGTAAATTCATTGCTATATAATTGGTCAAACATCATGTAAATCAAACTAATGTAATAACTGGCGGTTAGAATGGCCATGAGATTTATTGCCAGGTTTTTACTCAGAATAAAATATGCCTCTGCCACCCCTTCGGGGATAAGGCGTGATGGATATTTATATTTTATTTTTCTTACTCAGGCTCTACCTATTGCTGTGCGAATCTGGCAGTAAATGTAGAAGCAATAATCTTGACGTTCATAAGTGTTACTTTGTGACCTACATGTATAAATATTTTTCATTTCATTTTCATTCATTTAATTTCATTCCCATTGAGTTACACTGTTACAGAACTAGGTGTAACTCAACGGGAATAAACCAATTCTTTTTTAAATTTATTTTATTGTAGAAAAGGATAGTATTTTTTCAATGTGTGTCACTATGTTAAATATTTAATTGTAATTAGTTAAATTCAAAATAGTTTTTCGTATTTAACAAAATTTAATATAATTGTAATTACAATTTGACAATTCTTTAGAAACCAAAACTTGTGATAATTTTAATAAAATTTTATACAAAAAATATATTTTGTGTTTACATTCATACCTACTAGAAGAAGAAAGGGGGCGAATGTGATCGATTTTTACAACTTCCTTTTTTTCTATCTGTTTCATGTGAAATCCCCCCCTATGTACAGAGAGGGCACTATTGTCAGACAACTTCATCCTCACATTTTGCTCTAACTTTTCATGCAAGCACATACAATACCATCATATACCACAATTGCCCTGAAAATGGTGTACATAGTTGATAACTGAGAAGGATCGTGACCAAACACTGTCATCCTTGGTTTTAACATTGTTAGTTAGAGTAATATTTCATCGATTTATTCAGAAATGCCCTTGGACACAAAATTGTTGGATATCCGATACGCATAGACAACCCTAGATATGAGAGAAATGTCTACCTGTTCAACATCTGCTTCGTGTGTGATAGCTGGTCAAAAACTGTTCAATATGAGCCTGTGGTCAAAAAACTCGGAGAACACCTTGTAAGTATTTATTTGTCCATTATATATTTTACATAATTTTAATAAAAAAAATAATTCAGGCTGTTTGTTTTTCATCTATATTATAAAGAATAGTTTTAGGACAAGAGAAGACATAGGACAATTTTATTCGGGAAAAGTATCTTGTTCTCATGGCATATCACATGGTCCTCTACTTAATTTTAACCAAATGCAGATTTTAACCAACAAATTAAATTGGTTCAAATCAATTTTTAATTTATAAGTTTTGTACCACTTTACATCTGAAATATGTGGACGGAGGAGCGTGTCATTTAGTACTTACAGTTAATATGGAGTAAGATAATGCTTTATCGCCTAACTTTCCCACCAATACCTGAGGCATAACCTCATTCTTTAGTCCTCTAATGTATTAGCTTACAGGTGCGCGTGATGTGGGGTCCCCACAGCTTAGCGTGCAACAGTTGAAACCAAAAGTTGGAAAGTTTCTAACTAAACAATTTCTAACTTTTATATTTACTTAAACTGATAATAAACACAGTGTATTTGGACCCTTTTTGTAAATATATGGTTCATAATTTCCCCAATGAACGTTTCTATTAGGTCAAATGTTACAATCAGCTCTAAATTTTCATCAAACAGACTATTTTGGAGGAAGAGACTGGTTTCGTATCGAGTGGATCCAGTAAGCTGCCTACACTGTTAGCCCACTTACTCCATGATCTGAACACCTACCGAAAAGCCACCTTAGTTGGTGAGTATCAGATATTCTTAATTAGGCTATACTTTATGCTGCTGTGTAATTTCTTGCAATGTGCAACTGACCTTTTATAAAGCAATCTAGCAAAAGTACTGCGCAAAAATTTTGAATTTTCTGCGTATTGTAAAACACTGCAAATATATTTGCTGTGCCCTTGCATATGAGCTATGTGACTTTATAAAAGCTTTATAAAAATAGATTATTATTGTGAAAAACAAGTAACGGTATACATTAATAGGTGTTATATTCTGCTGTGCATTTTATTTCATTTTATTTTAAATAGATATACCAACTATTAACACCTTGAAAATTGTATAAAATAAAATGAACTATGGTTCCATTATTGTATACTAGTTGACGCCCGCGGCTTCGCACTAGTGGTGAAGTTTTCCCGTTCCCGTTTACCACATGAATTTGTTCTCGTGATAAAAAGTCAAACATCAAACTTAATTCTTTGCAGTCCATGCTTAACCCGTCAACCATGTTTAATTTTCGTGGACCTCAGTACAAGCTAGAAGCGTCCAGATATAATAAACACAGTTGATTTGAGAATGAAATCGGTTGAACATTTGCCTCAGCTACTACTGCTACTGTATTCCTTCGTGTACAAAGGCTAAAAATATCATCATTATTTATCCGGTAATTCTCTCCGACAGAGGGCGACACAGTCATGAACTTGAAAGTCCTGGAAGTACGCAAAGACCCACCACCGGTGTTCGATCATGACGTGCCTGTTCTGATCGCATCAGTGGGGTCTCCCAGACCTGGACGCCCTCGGCGAGTAGTCCCGCCCGAAGGCTCGGAAGATAGCCAGAGTCAAGAACATCTAGATGTTGACGATGAGGAACCTTTTGAGGTTGATATGGAAGCGGACTGGGATCTAACTACAAGACAGGTTGGTATGCGCCTGAAATAAACTACTTTGGGTTCTCCAGTCAACTATTATTGATCTCCCGACCGTAAAAGCAAACATACGACGCATTTCGCAAATGTCTTGCTATTTAAATAGCTACAAAAAGCGTGTATATAATTTGTGGTAATTAGATTTCTTACAAATATCAAAGTTACCCTATCTGTTTCGTTGTCGCGTCTCCTTACTGCTTGTTATACGTCTGTTATGGGACTAACCCACTGACCTCCATACCTACAAGTACGCTGGACTGACGATACCCTCTTAAATGACAGCTTTTTATTGTGCCTATTCGAAGCGCCCCCAATGCGTGGGAATAGAACTAAATCTGACTTAGCCTGCAAATGGCCGTTGCATTGTTTTGATTGTCTGCGTGTTGATAAGTGTTTTTTAAGATGTATCGATATATCGATAGATAATTCTAAATTCGAATAGGCACAATAAAGAGCTGTTTGTAATTTTTTTTATTATTATAGTTTCATTTTCTTAATTAAATTGGGTTTTAATTATTAATTTATAACGTAATAAGCCAAAAACCCTATTTAAGCCGCTGTATTTAAAAATACCATTAATAGATAGATATTTACTACCATTAATAGATACCTATTTAACCCCACGTGGTACGGGTAAGGATTTTTTTTTCACCTTGTATACCGAAGGTTAAAAACGTCCCCTATTTATTATAGGATCTAGCCAGCGACACTATGCCTTAAGCTTCTGCCTCGTATGCGGGCATTGCGAGTCGGCGCCGGCGGAGGTGGCGGCGACGGCGCGGGCAACGCGAACTCTTTCTCGAAACCAACGGGTAGATCGCGTAGCACTATAAAAGCGCAGACTGAAAAACAACGTCACCCCTTGACTGAGTGTACCGCTCCCGCCCCGCTGCCACGCCGCTGTTTTCGAGGGTGTCTTTATTTGATTTTACGCATAATATTCTGTCACTTACGCGCTACCGTCGCCTCTACGCTCGATGTTTTGACGTCGGTGCGAATGGGTCCTTATTGCGTGGGTACATTTTTATCTTTGTATTTTATCTCGCTATCCCATCTCTATTATTAGTTTCATTCCCACCCACTACCGCTGTCAGCGCCAAATGGCGAAACTCAAATCGCCTCACTATGACCAGGCCTATCATAAGTCCATATCTATGGAGGTCAGTGGACTAACCCCACCCGCCTGTAAATGACTAAGACTAAAAAGATACACCAAGCGCAAACCCGCAAGTTTCGCGAAAGTTAATCAGAAGATGAATTGAAGGAGTTCGAAAGAAAGTAACTCCTCTTCCCTTCTTTGCAAATCTATGTAAAGAGAATTATGCTTATACGAGGGCTGCACTAAAAGTATCGGGAATGGAACATTTCCACTGTTCCTGATGAAGCCCCATCCATCAATTTATCGCTGGTTTGCTGAATTTCAACGTGGACGTGTCAAGCTCAGTGATGATCCCCGTCAAGGTCGTCCAAAAACTGCAGTCACCCAAGAAAACGTTGATGCTGTGCGTAAGCTGATTGAGGAAGATCGACACGTGACATTCAGGCAACTTTAGACATTGGCAGTCAAATACAAATAATCTTGCATGAACAATAAGGTGTAAAAAAGTTGTTTTCCCGATGGATACCGCATTCGCTCTGTGAAGAGCAAAAAGCGGCTCGCGTTACTTGGTGCGTCAGAACTCTCGAAAGATTCCACGCAGGATCCTCAAATGCTGTATACAACATCGTATCAGGTGACGAATCCTGGATATGCGTGTACGAACCCGAAACAAAAAACCAGTCACGAGTTTGGGTGTTCGAAAATGAGTTAAAGCCAACAAAAATTGTTCGTTCACGGAGTGTTGCAAAAAAAAATGGCGACTATTCCTCTTGAGGGACAAAGAACGGTTAATGCAGAATGGTATGCATTTGTTTGCCACAGGTCGTTTCTGAACTCCGTAAAGAGAACTGCAACCGCCGCATCATCCTCCATCACGACAATGCGAGTTCTCACACCGCGCACAGAACAAAAGAGTTTTTAGAGCAAGAAAACATAGAATTATTAGACCATCCGCCGTACAGCCCCGACCTAAGCCCTAATGATTTCTATACTTTCCCTAAAATAGAGAATAAATTGCGTAGTCAGAGATTTTCATCACCTGAAGAAGCTGTAGACGCCTACAAAACGGCCATTTTGGATACCCCAACTTCCGAATGGAATGGTTGCTTCAATGATTGGTTCCAACGTATGGAAAAATGTGTCAAATTTCGCGGAGAATACTTCGAAAAGCAATAAATACATTTTTATATAGTAATGTTGTGTCACTTCCTTGATTCCCGAAATTTTCAGTGCCGCCCTCGTACATTAGCTAGTTAAAGAAAGTTTGGCTCATAAAATAACCAACAATAGACCTTTAATTATAGAGTGAGGCCCTACCTAGATCTTCGTGGCCCTAGTCAGATTTATCGGCAAGTGGTGCACCTGCTGAAAAACCGGCAAAGTCAAACCCTACACCAGTCGTAACATATGCGGCCAATCGCCCTTCCAAAAAAAGATGCCTTAGTCTAGCACTGGACTGTATATGCTATTTTCAAACCGGCCCTATGGCCGAAAGTATTAAGTAGTAAGGTTAAGCTTCTATAAGCTACAACTTGGATTAATGACTACATAGCATACAGACCGTACAAATTCCTATTCTAATAGAAATCTTTTCTTTAAGCTTTTACCACACATCGATGGATTCAACCACATCTCAAAGATCGCGTCCAATACTGGCGTGGAGAAAACTCTTGTGAAGTCGTGCGTACAGAATCTGGTCTATTATGGAGTGGTAAGTCTTGTTTGGGAAGAGTTTATAACCGAACATGGATTCATATTTCAGTAGTATAAGATGCTATACTGACTTTTAAAGTAAGCAAATATCGAGTTAACCAATTTGAAATACCTACGAATTATTTAAATAAGACTCTGCCTGTGATAGACATTGTGGCGAAATCGACAATGTTTATCATTATATTATAGGCAACTAACCTGTACCTCGCCCCGGATAAGTCAGTCGTCTCTAGAATCTAGATCGAGCCACTTGTGTGTGCGAATAAACGCATGTATTTTGAGTCCAAGTTTTACTCCTATCCTAATTGATGCAGGCTGACACATAACGGAGTACTACAAGTCCTACATACATACAACTATATACATAGCAGTCAGCACAAGATGATGCTACGGCGATAGTGCGGATATATTAATACGTACGGAACTCTCGCGTCCCCTCCAGCCTTATCTTGTTGACATTTACGGAATAGCAACAGGAAAGGGGCAGACTCAAAAAGTTGTGGCTAGTTATAATGTAATAATAATAAAATTTATTCTCAAAAGCAACATACATTTTGACAATATATATATCGTTGGGACCACTCACACAACGCCAATCGATTCCAAACTAAGCAGAGCTTGTACTATGGTAACCAGATAACTGATAAACTTACTTATATATTTCTAAATACATACATATTATAGATAATTAACACCCAGACACAGAATAAATTTATCCTGGGTGGGAATCGAACCCACGACCTCTTGAGTAGCAGTCGGATACACTCCCACAGCGCCACAGAGGCAGTCAATCATATATAGAAAACAACATAATAGGTATAAGACAATGCGCTCTAGAGATCGAGTAAACGTCAGTGTCTGTGCTAGTGTAAACTGTGTTACTGACACAGTTTATATTTTATAATCGATGCTGAAAATTGAAAGAAGTGTAAACGTAATGGACTAAGAGTCCGTGAACCTCAGACCTTCGTCATTTTATAAAAGCTGAAAGTTTGTCAGCGCATGCCCCCAACACTAAATAAACTTTTTCGCCAGATTTATAGAACTAATAATCTATGTAATTTTAGAAAATATCTTAAGAAAAGACATTCTTTGCTACAACTACTTTTAATTGTTATAAATTTCAATTTATTCTGTCAAGAACTGGTTAAAAAAAGCCAAATATAATAGTGGTCAAATATTAAATTAAAGTTAGATTAATGACACTACAAATTATTAAAAAGTATAATAAAATTGATGATATTAAATATTGTTATAGTGTCTAAAAGACAAGTTAAATTCATTTGTTACCATTATCATCATCAATCTTATAATGTTTTTCACTGTTACTCGATTCGATATCTTGTTCGATTCCTGTCTGGCAAGGGGTTGGAACTATTAAAACTGTCTGGCCACTGAGTAAACATCATCTACTCATTACCCAAGTATTATATATAAAAATCAGCTTTTATACTATAACGTAAGTAGAATTAAAATGTCATTAACATTAAGGGTGTCTAGCAAGGGTTTGCCACGATCGATGTTAAGTGTCTGGTAATTAATAACATGATTGATAATAATATTCTGAAGGTAATACCAAAAATCAAGCTTTATAGTTTAACGAAAGTAAATCGGTATTTTACATGCCTTTAGTATCCTTTACCTGCCAAAGCCACTATAACTGAAACTTCATAATGGCCCATCGTTCTTATCTGTGTTGGGAGCATGCGCTGACAAACTTTTAGCTTTTATAAAATAACGTAGGTCTGGGGTAAACGGGCTCTTGCTCTATAACAGTATGAATGCGGACCCCAGGCTCTAAAGTGCGATTTTCAGATGTAACTGAGAATTTCACGCAGTTGATAACGAAAATAAAAGCCTTTTTAATGTCCACTCCACGATATCTTCCAAGTGTAATACGTAGGTTCTCATTTTAGGTGAGTTTGGTCCCAGTACTGAAGTTCAGCAACATGTACCGCGCCACAACTAACCTGAGTCGATTGTTCAGCGATGTGGAACTGCAG
This sequence comes from Thumatha senex, assembly GCA_948477245.1. Lineage (NCBI taxonomy): Eukaryota > Metazoa > Arthropoda > Insecta > Lepidoptera > Erebidae > Thumatha > Thumatha senex. The sequence goes on from OX419725.1 coordinate 1,674,574, forward strand.
AAGTCTTGCCTCGCCTTCATCACTCAAGAGCACGAGGCAACCGCTGACAGGGTAAGAATAACTAAATGATTCTAGGGTATATTTTATTAGATCATGAAAACGGAATCGCCCGTGACGTACTTCGCACCTATTTAATTTCGTCGCTTATAAATTCTACAGAATTGTTAATAAAAATTTGCCCGATTTGTTGATATTTATGACTACTGCTCAGTTTTTCAGGATAAAGGCGTGATGATATATAGCCTATAGCCTTCCTCACAAAAAGATATTATTAAATCCGACCAGTAGTTCCTGAGATTAGCGCGTTCAACCATACAAACAAACAAACTCTAGCTTTATAATATTAGTATAGATTGTAGCAATCATTGTCCGCTTGGAATTTGACTATGGCTGAGAAAAATACTGATAACTTCCAGTTCAAGACCAATATGTATAGTTACCTACCAAATTTCAGCTCAAAAAAGGGGGAAGGGGCCCCACCAAGATCTCCGGGACCCAAGCGACCTCACCCGCCAGCGGTGCACCTGCTGTCTGAAGGTTACCAGGCCACGACGCAGGCATTTATGGGGTTGGGAGGTCAGACGGCAGTCGCTCCCAACTATGCCGAAAATTAAAACAAAACGATAGCGGTTTGGAAGCAACTGGCAAAATACATAAGATGAAAAATACCGAATTTTAGCTCAATTGGTCCACCCATTGTGGCCTGATTGAGTAACAAGCAATGTCATCATCATCATCCGAGCGTCTGCCCCAGTTGCGTCTCGCGACGCCCGGGGTCCGCTTTCCTACATTTTCTCCTCCACTTCGCACGGTCTTCGGCATCCCCTGTAGTGAGACCATTGGCACGCATGTCATCCCTTACGACTTACCGGGACCCGGCGGGGCTGACATGGCCAGACATTTGTTACCTACGTAGCCCGGCGGTTGCCGCAAGACGTGACCATACCAACGAAGGCGACACTCTTGCAACTTGTCTGCAATGTCACGGACGTGAAGGCTGCCGCGGATGCGAGAGTTCCTCACGCGGTCCATCCGCGTGACTCCACACATCCACCGCAGCATCTTCATTTCCGTGACACGCAGCTCCTGCTTGTGTCGCTCCAATATCGGCCACGTCTCACTGCCATGTAAAAGGACAGGTCTAATAATGGTTTTATAGACCTGTCCCTTCAACCGGATCGGCATTTTTGGGGTCACAAATGACACCGGTCATCTCCCGCCATTTGGCCCACGCGGCAGCAATGCGTGACTTGACATCGCAATCGATGTCACTGGACGTGTGAAAAACAGATCCCAGGTATTTAACCTGGTCCGTGCGCTCGACCAAATCACCGCCTATGCGGACGGATGTGGGATCTGTCGAGTTTAGTGCCAAGTACTCGGTCTTCGCCACATTTAGTTTCAGACCGCCGTTCTCAAGCGTCTCCTTCCACGCCTTTACACGTCGCACCAATCTGCCCCTGTCCGCGTCTGCCAGCGCAATATCGTCAGCATACATGAGCAACCATGGAGGCTGCTCATGCGGGTTTCTGATGCTGTCCGACAATTCGTCTAATATTACACTGAACAGAAGCGGACTAAGGACCGAACCCTGGTGTACCCCGACGGTGATGGGGAAGGGTTTCGTGTCGCCAACAGCAGTCCGAACCATTGAATCGGAGTCACAGTACATGTCCCGGATAGTGTCAATATAGACCTCTGGAACCCCTTTGGACCGCAGTGCCCACCAGATCATCGCACGAGGAACACAGTCGAAGGCCTTCTGCATATCTAGAAACAAACAGTGCAGAGGCGTGTTCTTCGACCTGTATTTCTCTGCGACAACCCTCAGGGCAAAAACAGGGTCCGTGGTCCCATGACCAGGGCGAAACCAATATTGACACCCCGAGAGAGTACACTCCGGATCCGAGAGTCTATAATCCTCTCGAAAATCTTCATGGTGTGGGACATCACCTTAATACCGCGGTAGCTCCCGCACTCCTGCACTGACCCCTTACCTTTGAAGACTGGAGTAATAATACTCAGTCTCCATTGGTTTGGGATCTGCCCGCTGAGGAGTATGCGGTTAAAAAGGTTTACTAAGATGCCCACACCGCGAGGACCCATCGCCTTCCAGGCTTCGATGGGGACTCCATCGGGTCCGACAGCTTTCCGATTCTTCATGCGGCGAAGCGCAGTCAGGACTTCTCCAGGCGTTACCGGTGGCACTAGTCCCTGATTCGGAGGGAGGTCCGGAGGCTGCACCTCTTTATGCTGTTTATTAAGCAGCTCGTGGAAGTACGAGCGCCATCTCTCCTTTACCGCAAGGTCTTCGCTTAACAGGTTGCCCTCAGGGTCTTTTACACAGCGACACTTGGATATATCCTGTGCCGCTTTGACCCTGGAGCGCGCCAGCTTATAGATGAGCTTCTGCCCCTCAGACGATTCCAGCTTATCATACAGAGGTTGTAAGTGGTCACGTCTGGCTCTGGCTACAGCTCTCTTTGTGGCGCGCTTGGCAGCCCTGTACGCGTCGCGGTCTTCAGGAGATCCGGTCGCTTGCCACTTTTTAAAGAGGGCTTTCTTCTCCCTAGTCTCCCTCTGGACTGCGTCGTTCCACCACCAAGTTTCCTTGTTACATTTGCGTCCACCCTTAGACTCACCGAGCACCACCTTCGCCGCTCCAAGGATGGCCGCCTGAACTTTGTCCCAGTAATCTTGAACTGGTTCGCCTTCATTGCGTGGCGTTGGTGGTTGAGTAACAAGCAATGTAATCCCAACGAATGAGTGAGGAACGATGGACGAAGAATATATATTGTGTGAAAGTAGAGGGTAGAAGAAGTCAGAATAGGCCGAGACTTACATATGAAGACGACGTGAGCAGATTGCTCAAAAACGGTAAAGTCAAAGTACTCGGATACCCCGACGTGCGTATATGAAGCGATTGATGAATCTGCAAGAAGCGAAAGAAGAATGCATGGATCACGAAGCCTGGCGATCTAACCTCTCTGTCTACAGGGATACAGCGTGAAGATAGTTTTTTTAACCCGGTCTTTCCCATTTATAATTAACTAAATAAAATAAATAAATATCCATCACGCCTTATCCCCGAAGGGGTGGCAGAGGCATATTATATGCCCACTTTTCACCGTGTGGATTCCTGTCCCACGTAATAGGTGGTGAGCCCATTGCCGTGTTGAAATAGACAGACGCAGGCTGTGGCTACCTGCTGTTGAAATTTTTTAAGCCGCCTATAAGGCCTTCAACCAAGCTTAACGACTGCCATTTTACTGGCAACCGGGACCAACGGCTTAACGTGCCTTCCGAAGCACGGAAACGCTCGCAAATGTAAATGCCACAAAGTGGTCACCCATCCGACGACCAGCCATAGTGAAAGATGCGTACCTCTGTGATCGTTTACCGAACACTGAGACCGCGGGGCCACGAGCGCTTCAAATTCTTATAATTATTATAATTAACTGGACCGTGATATTGCAAAAAAACGGCAGCCCTTACAGTACGCTCATTAGTCAAATCAAATAGCGCGCGTTTTACCGGTTTCTTGCCACTTCCATGAAAAATATATTGCAAACGAGAAGAAAAATGTTACACATCAAAAAGTGCAAAAAGGTTGTACCTTAACCTTGGCTTAACGCTGTCTTAGTACTAGGAGTAAATTCAAAGCAAGCTGGACTCGATGACAATGATAATAAAAATTAAAAGAAAATTATTTGAAGGACCTTGAAGTGATCTACTAAACGGGGAGTACCTACATATTTATTTCATTGCTACAGCCCACAATATCGGATGTGTTGGAGATTCTCTGCGCATTGCAGCAAGGTACTACGTTGCGCGCAGTGTGCGAACGATTCTGCAACGCATCGGGCCCTTCCTTCGATATCCGCCGCCTAATTCTATATGCGCAGTTGCATGGCCTCATCAAATGTCTCAAAAGGTATGTTTATAACCAACAGTACTGAACCTTTATTTCATTATGGCCTCCCCACTCTACTATCTCTATCTCTGTGACTTTCAAGAGGTTTGTAATATTTTATATATATATTACTATTTCTTCAAAAGGTATCCAGTATTCATCCGAGCTCCACCGAGGCACAACGGCTTCAAGAACCGAATCGACCCCGTGATAGGCATTCGGCGACTGTTCAACGGTAGGCACTGTACTGACGAAATTTGTTGTCTAGGCCGTATCGACTTGATTACGTTGGACCAAATTATCGAAGATGACCCAAATGTCTCTATTATATGGAGGTAATAGCCCCCATTTGGGTAGACTTCGTACCGAAGATCTGTGCACGAAGGTATTTTGATCTTGCTAATATGTTATGCTTACATAATATATTAGTCAGAGTACAGCATTATAGTTTTTATAGGAAGACTATGTAAGTATATTTTGAGTTAAAACAATTTATAATTAATTTCGTTAATGTGCTGTGTTTATTTGATTTTTACGAACTGAATATTGCATAGCCACTTTTTCGGCTAGCTTTAGTATTAATGCGCCATTTTGTCAATGGTTGTGAGTATCTACATATTTTATAGATAAAGGATGAGTAACAAAATTTCAAGAGCTCTTCACAAATTCCAAAGAAATAGTTTAAGTAATTATTCCCAGCACACACACACGCCCGCGCACACTTACAGATACACACCACACACACAGAGACACACAAAGTATAAGTATATAAATTTTTATCATGTGGATATAAATTTCACGTGCAGAAACTAGTTGGTTGAAATCCCATGTTTGATTTCCTTAAGAGCAGTTTATATCAGGCAAATCGATTTCGTATTTACGATTTGGTGGCCTGATATATATGTTCTGTAGTCTATGCGTACCGGGCACGTTTGCAGTTTTCCGAACTTGTACGTACGTTTTAACAAATGACTCGATGTACTACATGTGCAGTTACCGACAGACATTTTGAAAAAGTACTTTAGCTGCTTAGGAAGCTTTAATACGACTCTTTGGTGACAAACTGCGGGCGGTACAGTCTAGTAGTAGAGACTAAGGTCCGTATTCCAGAACGTTTCTCAATACTCAATCAACGCTTGAGACTAGATTTTGCCTTATAAAATCTACTCTCAAGTATTTCTTGAGTATTGATAAACGTTCTGGAATACGGCCCTGAAAGTATCAATGACAGACAACCTTTGCAAGTTGTACTATCTGATTGTTTATCATTGCCCACTTGGCCGACTTTGTTCAAGATATTTGCCGGTATCTGTCTTGAAGCTATACATACTATAGTTTTAACCATAGATCTATAGAAATTTGCACCAGGCATAGCACGTCCAATAAACACTGAAGTAATATATTTGCATAAAGTATTATACGTGATTCTGTTTTCGTTTTAGTAGTCATTCATCGACTATCGACTGCTATAATGGATATTAGCCAGAAGGTTAGGTGAAGTTTTATTACATACTAGCTTTCCCGCCCGCCTTCGCCCGTGACATTATTCGAACCCCGTGGCACCCATTTAATCCCGTCGTTTATTAATTTCACACGGCAGCGCCCGTGTAGAAAAGTTTTTCTGTTCCCGTTTCCCACAGGAACTTGTTCCCGGGATAGCCTATGTCCGTCTCCTGGCTCTAAGCTACCTCCCCACAAATTTTCAGCCAAATCGGTACAGCCGTTGTTGAGTTATAAATAGTGTAATTAACACGACTTTCTTTTATATATATAGATTTCCCTCTCCACATTTCATATTGAAATTTAATAATATTCTTCAAAACAAGCAATGACATAAATTTGTTTATTAAAAGTAACTTGACATATCGAAAGAATAATATTCATTGAATACCTTACATTACACCTTACAGAACAAATATAAAGTTGTAGTATACTAAAGTTCTATTAAAGCTGCGTAACAGCTCTAATTCTATTATAGTCATATTACAACTGCATCAATGATCAAATCGATTTAGAACTTCACCTACTCTACTGCACATACTTGGTTTTTAGTTCCATACTATCAACTGCTAATGCACTAAGTTGGTAGGATGGAAATTAGCTGTAAACATGTACAGTAAAATATGTATTCTATATATTTATATATGTATATTTTGTTAATGGCATTCACGTGCTTTTACACGAGATCTAGAGATGTGACTACTGCCACTCTGTTACATAGATGAGACGACTATTGCTCTATTAGTAACGATATTTTTTTGTTTCGTGACTCACTGTAAAGTAAGGAGGTGAAAGTGTCGATGTCGATAAATTTCTTATTTATTTGAGAAGTGTTTAGAAATTGGGATTATCGAAACTCAAAAGAGGCTGTTATTGCCTCTATATGTGGTCTGTCTTAAATCCTCTTTGACCATTTTTATTATAGTTTCCATATATACACAGGCCTGTATGTCTCGTAATAGAAATAGAAGTGGTTTAAAATTACAAACATTTGTCTCTTTTTAAAATCTGCCAGCATTTTTTTTCCAATTTAAATACTGACTAGACTAAATTAGTTTTAAAAAATAAACTATTTAAACCTGTACTTAATACCGGATAATGAAAATTAGACCCTATGACAATGATTACATTTTTTTAATAGTAATTTTTAGCTAATTGATAGAAGTATGGAGTGAAATTTGTACCTAATAAGGTAAAAATATTTATAGGCTATTTTTTTTTAAATGCCATTTTGTTTTTAAAAGCATATATACTTATTATTTTTGTAGTTTGAAAATTGAGAGCTGTATTGTCAACTGGTTTGGCAGGTTTCTGTTTCGATATGCCCAAGTTTATCGAAAACTCTTAATACTTTCGTAAAATGAAACGCTCTAGATTCATCGGTCTCTCCAATAAATATGGAACGCAGATAATGTTCGTCCTCAAACATTCGTCGCCGAGCGATCTCTTTATACGTAGGTTATGGAAAACTCTGTCCAAATTTTATAAACGTCTACAGTACATAAGTTACTTAAAAGATACATTAGATATTCTAATGTATCTTTTAAGTAACTTATTCTATTCTGCTTGTGATAGAAATAGAGTCTAAAGTTTATTTCGTAGACTTTCAGTGAGATCAATATAGCTATGTACAGTCGCGATAGTCGACAGTAGTGACATCTCTCGTATCCAAACTCATTATTATTGATTATGACGTTGTCGTATATTATATAGTCGATAATTTATATTGTTATAAATTATCGTTGAGCCATAATTTAAGGTTACAAAGTATAAATAAAAATCAGTTCCGAAATAGGTATTAGTCACTGCCGGTCCAGGCATTTAATATCATACGGAATAGAAGCTATAGCTTCTATTTTGTATGGAATCCTATACATATTACGTGTAGATGGCTATTTATATATATAGCATAGGAAACGTAGTTTAGAGGAGACACTATTAGTGACATGACAGCAATTTAAAATAATAATTAAACCTCCTTTTGAAGTAGGTTAAAAGGTGAATCATCGCGGAATGCACGAAACAAATTTACTCATTATCTTAAAAATATCTCAATTCGGACTGTGTTTACGTTAGACTGAAAATGTACGATAACCAATTCAATCTTAATTTACAGTTGTAAGTATATCAATCTTATTTATAACAGTTGTAATATCAGAAACTGTGGCTTCAAAAGAAAATCAAATAGCAGGATATCGTCACTATCGGCTAAGCATACCGTGATATTTCACATCACTAGTTTAACTGCCTCTGGTTTGCGGTGGGACTGTATCCGACTGCTACGCAAGAGGTCGTGACTTCGATTCCCACCCAAGATAAAACATTGTGTGATGAGCGCGATGGTTTATTCCGTGTCTGGGTGTTATTTATCTATAATATATATGTATTTAGAAATATATAAATATGTTTATCAGTTATCTGATTACCATAGTATATGCTCTGCTTAGTTTGGAATCAGATGGCGTTCGTCCCAACGATATTAATTTATTTAACTATTGTCCATTTGTCAAGTACCAGTAAATAGTATACCGTACAGGTGTTTCACGAAGGCAATCATTCCTAAAATCTTATTAACACTATAGTAATTGTTAAATGAAATTATAATTATAACTTTGGATATAAAATAGTTAAAACCCGTAATCTAACAGATGCAAAATAGAAAGATAAAACATTAATTAAATAATAAATTCAAGTGTACATAATGCAAGTATTAATATTGTATATGCCCATAGTAAAATCCATGACTTTTTCATAAATATTAATTAATTTATAGACGCGCTTTTATAATTAATAAATTTCATGCCTACTGTGGAGACGGTCCGCAGGAAATACAAAGTAAAATATTTATTTAAAAAATTAATTATCAGGATATTTACCATGTGTTTCATGGGGGCAGCACATATAGGAGACATTCATAAATTATGTCACATGTTAAGGGGGTTACATACTAATGTGAGACAGACAGAAAGAGATATGGTTTTGTCAGGGGGGGGGGGGGGGGGGGAGGGTCACATAATGTGACCAGCTGTGAGATGAACGAGGAAATCATTAATATTCGTGCGACGTATTTTATGGATGGTTCCTAGTCTCCTGATTAGAGCCTCAGATTAGAGCATTCCCTTAGCTTGGTCGCGGGGAATATTCCTCAGAGCCATCGGAGTCAATAAAATAATGTCCATATTTGGAGTAAAAATGGCGCTTGCAACGTGCCGAAATGAAACTTGGAAACTCGCGCGTGAAAGTAAACATAATAAATATCCCGAAAATATTTTAGTTTTGTTAATGACCATGATAGTTTAAAAAAAACTAATATTAATTTGAAATTAATTCTAACTTTTCATTTTCAATCCATTTTAATTTTTATCGCTTTTGGCATCAAATTGATAGTTTTTACAGATTTTTTTGTTGTTTTGGACTCGATTCATTTGATCGGCAATGGCACACAATTAAAATTAAATTTCAATGTAAAACAATTCACAACTGACACTAATAAGGTGGAACACATTTTTTTTAAATATATTTTCAATAGTTAGTTGCAGTTTTCGCAGTTATATTGAATTGATTGATACGCGATTATATACATCTAGAACGTGTACATAAATAGTTAAAATCTTCGCAGTTTTATCGGATTGAACCATACGCGATTACTTAAACAAATTAATAATTACTAGGACGTGTACATAAGTAGTTAAAGTCTTCGTAGTTGAATCGGATTGGATGCTACGCGATAACTTTGTAGATAACATATTATTATCAAATGTAAACAAGTAGTTAAAGTATTCGCAGTTGAATCGGATTGGATTCTACGCGATAACTTTGTAGATAACTTATTATTATCAAATGTAAACAAGTAGTTAAAGTATTCGCAGTTGAATCGGATTGGATTCTACGCGATAACTTTGTAGATAACTTATTATTATCAAATGTAAACAAGTAGTTAAAGTATTCTCAGTTGAATTGATTGGATGCTAAGCGACAACTTTTGTAGATAACTTATTATTATCAAATGTAAACAAGTAGTTAAAGTATTCTCAGTTGAATTGATTGGATGCTAAGCGACAACTTTTGTAGATAACTTATTATTATCAAACGTAAACAAGTAGTAAAAGTGTTTACGGTGGAATCAGATTGGATACTAGGCGATAACTCGATAACTTTTGTAGATTATTTATTCTTATCAAATGTAAATAAGTAGTTAATTAAAGTCTTCGCAGTGGAATCGGATGAGATGCTATGCGATATATTTTATAGATTATTTATTCGTATTATTACCAAATGTAAATAAAGAATTAGCTTTCACAGTTGAATCGGATTGGATGATTTGATACACGATTGCTTAATCATTAAACAAATTAATGGATACGCGGTGCAAAAAAGACTTGGACTAAAGTAGTTGATAGTTGGCGCAGGTGTATCATATCATAACTTAAGCAAATTATTAATTAATATCATCAATGTAATAAATAAATAGTACTGATTATAACAGCTGATTGAAAATGGTTGAGCCTCGGTTAAGTAGATTGCTATAAAGAAAGAATTTGGCTTAGGCACTCGCGTTCTGGTAGTGTGCTGGCAAATACTCTACCGACGTGAACGCACTCCTAACAAGCAATTTAGGTTGGCTGGAAATGTTAACCGGAATATTAGGAATTACAGTCGGTAGTATATACAAAAAAGAAACTTCATTTATTCAGATCACAGACGAAAAATCTACATGATTCGACACATATTTCATATATATAAATACATAAATAAATAAGACGTGTAAATATGTAGTTACAGTTTTCGCAGTTGAACCGCATTGGTTAATACGCGATGACTTAGTTAAATTACTAGTTAATATCAAATGTAAATACGTAGTGACACTTTTTGCAGTGGAATCAGGTCGACAAGAATTTACTTTACTAAATTACTAATAAATATCTAATCTAAATAAGTAGTTTTAGTAGTTAATATCAAATGTAAATACGTAGTGACACTTTTCGCAGTGTAATCAGATCGACAAAAATACCTTTAATAATTTACTAATTAATATCAAAGCTATATAAGTAGATACAGTTTTCGCAGCCAAATCGCATTAATACGTGATTACATAGGTAAATTAGTAGTTAATATCACATGTAAATACGTAATGGCACTATTCGCAGTGGAATCAGGTCGACAAGAAATTACTTTACAAAATTACTAATAAATATCTAATCTAAATAAGTAGTTTTAGTAGTTAATATCAAATGTAAATACGTAGTGACACTTTTCGCAGTGGAATCAGATCGACAAAAATACCTTTAATAATTTACTAATTAATATCAAAGCTATATAAGTAGATACAGTTTTCGCAGCCAAATCGCATTAATACGTGATTACATGGGTAAATTAGTAGTTAATATCAAATGTAAATACGTAATGGCACTATTCGCAGTGGAATCAGGTCGACACGCAATTACTTTATTAAATTACTAATTAATATTAAATCTTTATAAATAGTTACAGTTTTCGCAGTTGTATCGATTTGGTTATTACGCAATTGCTTAGGTAAATTAGTAGCTAATATCAAATGTAAATAAGTAGTCACACTTTTCGCACTAGAATCAGGTCCACAAGAAACTACTTTATTAAATTACTAATTAATATCAAATCTATATAAATAGTTACAGTTATCGCAGTTAAATCTCATTGGTTAATACGCGATTACTTAGGTAAATTAGTAGTTAATATCAAATGTAAATATACGTAGTGACTCTTTTCGCAGTGGAATTAGGTCGACAAGAAATTACTTTATTAAATTACTAATTAATATCAAATCTATATAAGTAGATATAGATTTCGCAGTTGAATCGCATTGGTTAATACGCGATTACTTAGGTAAATTAGTAGTTAATATCAAATGTAAATACGTAGTGACACTTTTCGCAGTGGAATTAGGTCGACAAGAAATTACTTTATTAAATTACTAATTAATATCAAATCTATATAAGTAGATATAGATTTCGCAGTTGAATCGCATTGGTTAATACGCGATTACTTAGGTAAATTAGTAGTTAATATCAAATGTAAATACGTAGTAACACTTTTCGCAGTGGAATCAGGTCGACACGCAATTACTTTATTAAATTACTAATTCATATTAAATCTATATAAACAGTTACAGTTTTCGCAGTTATATCGCATTGGTTATTAAGCGTTAACTTAGGTAAATCACTAGTAATGACTTTATGAAGAAGTCCTAGGAGAAGTTAGAATGTCTTGGAACCCGCAACGAAATTAATCAGAAGTCTAGTAAGACTCGTATCGTCGTCGTCAAGCCTTTTGCATTTTCTTCCAACTTATATATCATGCCAGTATTCAATCATGGTACTCTCTGCATCTTAGCAGATTTCCAGTTATTTTCAATCCCTATCTGGATTTGTATCCTGGGGTCCACAATTGCCTCCTCCGTTGGTCAGCAAGTGTGAGGTCGTTTTGGATAGTCCGTAGATCTTGGTCCCGACTAAAAAGGATAGTTGAAAAACAGTATTAGTGAGTTAAAAAAAATATTAGACACTACAAGCCGTCTTCGGTATTAATCCTCTTTTATAGTCATTTCTGCTAGGTATTTATTCCTGTAAAATTGGAACCGTTTGATCCACCTTTTTCTAGTATCAGGTTGTTGTATGAAGTAAAGACTACACCGAAGTGAAACGCGCTCGTGACCCCTCTGACTCAGTGTTGTGTAAAGGATCGCTGCGTTAAGCAACATTCGCTATAGGTGAACCTTGGATGGGTGACCACTCTGTGGAATTTACATTTGCGAGTTTCCGTGCTTCGGAAGGAACGGTAAGTCGTTAAAGACTTTATCGGCGGCTTGAAAAATTTTAACAGCAGTGCCTCTGTCCATTTCAACACGGCAAAGGACTCACCACCTGTTACGTGGGACTAAAATACATACGGTGACATGTGGGCGTATAGTATGCCTACCCCTTCGGAGATAAAGGCGTGACAATATGTATGTATGTAAAGACCTCACCACAATATGCGTCATTTTGTGTCACCTTATTGCATATAATATCTTCTTAGTTCCATTCCTCTCCCAGTACGATGTTTAGCGAGAAATTCGCCTACGCTGTAAAAAAAATACTGCGGAAGCCTGCTTCTGCTAGAGACTACTTAACTCTACTATAATATACGTTACAAATAAAAAATAAAATATAAATTTTAAACAATACAAATTAAATTAAAATAGATACCTTTATTGATAGTTTAGCCTTCTTTATTATCAGATTGTGTAGTATTTATCTCATACATTCTACATTAGTTATAAAACACATTTAACACACGTAAAATTACCTATGTACTTATTTTGTAATTGTACTTGATATTGCGCTATGAAGTATCTCGTAATAGTAATGACATTGTCTTTTTACTAGTGTAAATATTTACTACTTTTGCGGCTGTCTTACATCTCTAAGCTACATATATAATCTTCTTATATATATAAAATCTACATATATAAAATCACAAAATAAGCTACATATATAAAATCTTGTAATAGGATATCTATTGTTTTTATTTCATAGAATGTTGTTTACGCTATAAAATTTCCCAAGATACTTCATTGCAGTGTACGAATAAGCGGACTTGGTGATGAGACGCTACAAAAATTTATCATAATACGAAAATGAACTTGTCATTTACTCCAAATATCGAAAACAATACTCAAGTCAATGGGAAAAAAAACTATTTATAAATATTTGGCTACATCTGCGATTATTATTTCCCCGCTACATAAACAAAATTAGTCAATATCGTCGTTACAGCCGACTATGTCAGCTTTTTTTACATTTTTTTTAGATCCTATCGCATCTTCAAATATTACTTTCATTCTTTTAACGGGCAATCGAAAGTATTCATGTACGTTTCCACCCATACGTACAGTCTTACGGATCACACCATTTTTTTAGGTTCAACTAAGACTCAAGTTTGTGTATTTACGGCTACTGCGGCGCAAAATTAATTAAACGTTTAAATGACGTCACATCCACACTCATCATTAATAAAAAAATAATACATGAAGATGTCGAGCATTAATATGCCTCTCAACTATGTATTAGAAAAAGAAAAATCTAAACCACGTCGATTCACAGTCGGCAAAGATAAAAAGTAGTTATAGGAATATGCTGCTTAACTAGGTATTAGATAAGTATAAACTGCGTCGATTCACACTCCGCAATAATAAAAATAGATGTAGGAATATGCCAAGCATTAATATGCCGCTTAACTAGGTATTAGGTAAGTATAAACTGCGTCGATTCACACTCGGCAATAATAAAAAGTACTTTTAGGAATATGCTTCTTAACTAGATATTAGATAAGTTTAAGCTACGTCGATTCAAACTCGGCAATAATAAAAAGTAGATGTAGGAATATGCCGAGCATTAATATGCCGCTTAACTAGATATTAGGTAAGTATAAACTGCGTCGATTCATACTCGGCAATAATAAAAAGTAGATGTATGAATATGCCGAGCATTAATATGCCGCTTAACTAGATATTAGGTAATTATAAACTGCGTCGATTCAAACTCGGCAATAATAAAAAGTAGATGTAGGAATATGCCGAGCATTAATATGCCGCTTAACTAGATATTAGGTAATTATAAACTGCGTCGATTCAAACTCGGCAATAATAAAAAGTAGATGTAGGAATATGCCGAGCATTAATATGCCGCTTAACTAGATATTAGGTAAGTATAAACTGCGTCGATTCATACTCGGCAATAATAAAAAGTAGATTTATGAATATGCCGAGCATTAATATGCCGCTTAACTAGGTATTTGGTAAGAATAAACTGCGTCGATTCAAACTCGGCAATACTAAAATGTTCTAAGAATATGCCGCTTATCTAGGTATTTGATAAGTATATACTGCGTCGATTCACACTCGGCAATAATAAAATATAGATGTAGGAATATGCCGAGCATTAATATGCTGCTTACCTAGGTATTAGGTAGGTATAAACTGCGTCGATTCACACTCGGCAATAATAAAAAGTAGTTGTAGGAATATGCCGCTTAATTAAGTATTAGATAAATATAAACTGTCGACTCACACTCTGCAATATGTAGAAATATATGCCGAGCATTAATATGCCGCTTAACGAGGTAGGTATTGGATAAGTATGAACCACGTAGTTTCACTCTCGGCAATAATAAAATGACTTAAGAAATGTTCTAAGAATATGCCGCTTATATGCCGAGCAATAATATGTCGCTTCCGCTTAAAATCAAACACAATAACATGTATTCACGCCTATATCCTTGCGTAGACAGAGTTGAATTGCACACTCACGATTTGGCAGTAGTTTTATTCGTCTCATCGTTATAATCATTCTGTAATCAGAAACACAATAACAATCTGTGCAGTCCGAGCTTAATCTCAAATAAGTATAAAAAATAGGTTAATAAATTCAATGATTAAATTAAAAGAATAAAAAAAAAACAAATTAGAAGCATATATTATTACATTGCTTTACATTATATTTATTAAAACGTTCCCGACCCTCATTGTGGATTAGAACTGGTTTATTGAACACTTTAATTTAAATAAACAAAAAAATGGTTATAGTGAAATGTGGGCATGTCTCTGCCACCCCTTTTGGGGATATAGGTGTGAATGATAAGTATTTAGATAAACTTTTTATTCCAATGTTATGAGTGTTTCTACTTTGACTAAAAATAATCTTAATAAATTTTACTTACGCAGTTGACAATATCCTGATACACCACAGCTACGCATCTAATTATTAACGTTTAACTGAAAATGATTGTTGAATATTTATTTACTTGTTAACCATTGAAAATTACGTAGTCAGTAGTACAGCTTTCATTGCTGCAAGAGATATGTCCAATCCCGGCGAATAAAAAGCAACAATAATCGTAATTTGCTTATTTAAGACTGCAACTATGTCAAATGACACGTTCCCTCAAATGCTTCAAAATTTATATATTTAGATAATATTTGTATTATTAGAAATAATTCGATTACGTATTTTAGAACATTATTTAATAATTTATTTTACACAGTATTTAGGTATTCGTTGTGTACATTGCTAATAGATAAATTTTTACCTATGGTCCATAAACTTCTTCGAAAATGGTTACAATTTTCTGCCATGTCACTTTAGTTGTGTCTCCTCTTTACTTACGTATAAAGTATTATTAGATGTTAATAGTATTTGTCTCTACTTAGTGATACAAACAAGCCAAAATCCTATTGCACATACACACAAATGATAGTGGTTAATATAAACACGTCGCCATTTAAAATTAGCTGTTTCCAATTTGGCACGGAGTATGTATCTATAACTTGGTTTTTATTACTTTTAAATAAATAATTTATTAAGTTGTACTTAAGTATGTATTTATATGACAGATGGTCTGAAGGATGGAATAAAAGTAGAAAAAATATATTGTGTGAATTATAATATTCTGTGCGAGCAGGATAGACGGACGACTTAAGTGTTTTATCTGTCTATAATATTTAACAACAGTATGACATCGATAATCTCAATTTTTATATTTTCTAAGTAGTTTTTTTAATTTATTTTGGGTCCATTTTGTTTATTAGTGAGACATTTTGGGGTTGTGAAATTTTTATTGAGGAGGAGTCAAGAAGTGAAGTGATTCATTGGCACTCAACAACCTTGAGTGAGTTGAGTGCCAATGAGTCTTAGTAAATATACGAATTAATATCTTTGAGGGAAATTTGAAATTCTTAAAATATGTCTCCTTTTAACTTCAACGGATAGAAAATCAGGTTTGATTAGTGACGTCAAATGTTGGATTCCATCTAACCTACCTTTTGGTTGTGGATTGGTGCTAATTCTGCTGTTACAAACGAGTTTGTACTTAACAAGTTTACTGAAATATGCTTGTTGTGACTAGTGTGTTGCTCGCTTATCGAAACTTAATATCACTAAACTTTTATTTTAGTGTTAAAAAGTCGGTAATGTGGACTAAAACGTTAAGTTAATTATGTTTGGTTTTTTCAGCAGAATCAGTACCAATACGTAATAGTTCCTGATTTGTAGGAAATGAGTTCTATTGATGCGTTTCGTGTCTCAAAAGTAACCCTACTGTTGGAGAGTCAATAAGTCTTAAACATTAATAGTTCTAAGTGTACATAACTAAGTACTAAAATGTATTAGAATAACGTTTAACGTCCGCCTCTGTTATTTATGTTTTGGTAAATGTGTACACAAAGCACGTCGGTGGAAACTACCTACAATAGATTGTCCATTGCATAGAGTAATATAGGTTTATGTTCTAAGATTTAAGTCTCTCAAGATTTATGAGTGGTCAAGCACTTGGACACCGCAAACAACCGTGACATGTCCATTTTTATTGTATACGAGATACTACGTACTAAGTTTATATGGAAGAATGACGGAAAGTGCTCAGTGATTTAATGGGTCTGACTAACGTGTTTTTACTTTAAATACCAAATAACGTGATACACGGAGTTATTACTTTTTTTATATTTCAAAAGATGCCTGTAATATTTACGATCAAAGTACGCATAACGCGGGTGACAGCATGCGTCACAACCCTGCTCATTCAACAGTCGCGCTCTCGTTCGCACCGGAACGCCGCGCGCAGTGACGTCATAATGGGCGCGCCTAATCTCGTAAAATTAAAAAAAGGACTAATACTTCTCGTCGTTGTAACTTCGGAAATACTGCATGTATTGAAGTGAAATAAAAACTAATGTAATTATATGAGCTACGCTCCAATTTTAGCTGTATTTGACAGTAATATTTTGACCCTTCTGTGTTCTCCATTCCAATCGCGTTATATAAACTAAATTGAGTACATAAGCCTTTAAAATAGTACTATCTACAACAGAAGTGATGTTGTACCGACCTGCTTTGATGTACTTCACACTATAAGTGTTTCTATGTAAATATAATATCTTAAATTTACGTCAATATATTACTTTTGACGTAAATTTAGTATAACCATATGAATGGCTCTTTAAAATACAGTACAATTATGTATGTTTGACCAAAGACAAAACAATATGTTTCAAACGATATTAAAATTTAAAAATTATTTTACCTTGGAACTATGTAAGATAATGATTCAAATTTACTGATTGTAGTATATATTTAATATTAGTTTATTATGGTAAATAGAATATTGGAACTCATTAAATATGAAGCTACCTAAATATTTATACTCACAGAGTTTTCACTGCAACGCAGATTTTATTATAATAATGAAGTTTAAATACATAAAAAAATATAATTAAATATTAATTATTATTATTTTATGTATTTTAACAACACATTATAATTATATAATTGATGTGAAGAGAAAATGGCACTGATATAGTTATTCCAACTTTATCAGTGAATATATATAATAAAGAGTGAAACTATATTAAAGAGTGAGAAAAAACTGGAAAATTCTTTAATATTATCCACAGCGAATTTGTCATTTTAATTGGAAGAAACGGTGAAATGTAAGGCGTTTAATATGCCTCTGCCTACCCCTTTGGAGATAAAGGCGTGACAACATGTATGTATGTATGTTAATTGGAAGAAAATTAAAGTTATTTAAAACAATATTTTTAGGAACAACGGTGGAGAATACTTTAGTTAGGGAAACTATATAGGAGCTTAATGGTGTAGATATTGCTGGTGGTGATAACAATGGTAGTTAAGTTTGATTCTAACCATCCAAAGACAAAATATAGGTAAAAGATTGCAATAGTACAGGTTCTCTAATCTTGGTCAAGGCCATTGATCCTAGTTTATAGATTACAGCGGGTGAGAATGTCCCCAAAAAAAGGGTAAAAAGGGTTTTAAGAAAGGTATAAGCGATTTCAAAAATTCATGCTTTTGAATGTTCTTATTTCAAATTCTGGATGTTTGTCACCTAGTAAACTCGACGTTAAAAATCTGGCACATGAAACGATTTTAGTCTATGTTTAAATAATAACTTGGCTTTTTCCAAACGTTATGCCCTCTGTTATCATACAGGGTCATAGAGCCAGTCAACATCGTATTGTATGTGGCAAAAGTCAGCTATTGACTAACTTTCGACGTGGCGTACCGAGCAATCAATGACACAAAATATTTTCTGTAGAATATTTTTTTAAGTTTCGGCTTTAGGGTATTTTTGTATAAACAATTCATCAAATCCAAATGGAAAGATACAGGTGCCTGTCAAGTCAATTGTAACAGTTTGAAATTTTACTTTCAATCCACTTGAGGACTTAAGCGGTTATTAGCTAGTTCTATACCTACCCACTCAGAAATTGGTATTTTCTTTTATAAGACTCACTGAACAGTATTAAAAATGAATAAGTCTTAAGTTAATTTTATGTATACGGTGTATTTAAACTATAAATGTTAGATATTAAATACACATTGATAACGAGCGGTTCTATCTATGCTCAATGATCCAAGGCAGGTTTACGTTAGTGCAAATATATATTGGTAAATTACTGTGTGTAGTGAATACTAGCCACGCCGGGGGCTCTATTCATCAACGTTGGACGAGATACGTATTACTTATAGTATATTTTTTCTATTATGGTATATTATAGTATATTTTTCTAATGACGCTATACAGAGTCCACCTATTATGACAAAGTTCTGATTAAATGGCTGTCGAAGGTTATGGGCCCTTGAAATAATTTTGAAACAACTATATTCCATGTAAGACGATTCAAAGTTGAATTATTAGTTGTAACGTAGAGGTGTTTTGGAACTGAATAATTTACTGTGGTTTATATAAGACTAATTTATGCAGATGATTATTTTACACTTAATTTATCGCTCAAACTTTTTATTTGTTGTCGTTGCTAAATCATGTTTCCATAATACCTGAAACCGACCGGTCTTAAAAAATAAAAAATAAACTATTATACTACACATTTTCGTCAAATATCAGTAGACTATAGAAAATAATATAATAACACATTTCTAATTGGATGCAAATGGATTGTAGTTCTACTGAATAGTTCTACGATAGAACTAGTGAGACAATTTTTCTCACTAGTTCTATACTATAGAACTAGAAAAAATACTACTATGAATGATCCGTAGCACCTGAGATTGTTTCAGTAAGTAATGACAATTTTGATTATTAAACGGTTTTCATGTAGAAGGGCGCGCCATGTACGGCCCACTGTCTGCATAAATTGGTCTTTCACGAAACTTCATGTTAAATCATATTAAATTTTCTACTAAACTGGTTGTATTTCTGTCTAGTGTTAGTACGTAAGTTTGTATCGGCTTATGTAAATTATTCAAGTTAATAAATGTATTCCATATATTTAAAACATTTCATTCATATTTTTTCCATTTACCTTACATACATACATACATATTGTCACGCCTTTATGCCCGGTACGCATACTATACGCCCACATTTCACCGTATGCTTTTTATGCGTGTTGAAATGGACAGGAGCATGGTGACCTGCTGTTAATTTTTTCAAGCCGCCTATAAGGCCATCCAGGTTTAATGACGGCTATTTTACTGGCAACCGGGACCAAAGGCTTAACGTGCCTTCCGAAGCACGGTAACGCTCGCACATGTAAATTCCACAAAGTGGCCACCCATCCAAGGACCACCTATAGCGAATATTGCTTAACGCAGTTTACAGAATACTGAGTCAGCGGGGCCACGAGGCCATTTACCTTATTACCCAAAAATGCCACCTCAAAGTAGCTGACATCGAACATAGTAAGTATTTATGTAAACGTTTACTAAGACTCGAAACGAACTAGATTACTGATGTCGAAAAATATAACTTGGACTTTCTTAATAGCGATGTCATATTGAAAGCAGTTGATATTCGAATTGAAATTGAATGTGATGTTTACTGATAATGCATAGCGAGCGGCTATTGAGCTAGTCAAACTGAAAATTGGAAGAAAATGAGGACCAAATCAATCTAGACCAATCGACCGGCCCTGGAAAACCCGGATGAATGGAGGAAAATGGATTCATCCGGTGTTTCCACCTATTTTGCTAACATATATTTGGCTGCTTCGGTGGCATAAGTGGTTGCGTAGGCGACTGCTCTGCTGCGATTTGGGGTTCGAATCCCGAGTCTGAACAAATATTTGCATGATTCGCAAATGTTTGTTTCACCAATTGGGTGTTTCTTGTATAGGGAAAATGTATATATTTAGAAATATATTAGACGTCTAAACTCAGTCTCCTCTTGCGAGTTGTTTACTTCACTGTCACGTTCGTTGTTTACGACCAAGGACAACCAACCATTTTGAGTCCGGTCGGCTTGAATTAACTGCTAGGGTGCAGTTGACTATGTTTAGAAATGTTGAAACCGGCTGAATTTCGAACTCCTTACAGTATGACATATTTCCAGCCGCTTCCAAAATCCTACCCGGATTTGACCCCTAGGTTTAACCTTAGGTCCAATTGCGTCCACGGCATTGTGGCCTGGATGGCCATCAATCACGCCTTATCAGTCCATGGATAAATTTTAAAACCATTTTTTTTTCTAAATTTCTCATCTTTTTTATTAAGTAAATAGACTGAGTGGAGTCCATTGCATCAATGTTTAAAAAGGTTGTAACACTGTTCATTGGTATCGAGTTGTTCATTAGCTCGATAGATGGCTCTGGTCATACTCTTAAATTGTCGTTTAAAATATGGTGGAGAATTTCAACTTGATTCGATACGGTTCGGGTAGGTAGTTCAGGTGGCTAGAACATTGCCCTGGTTAGGCAAAGGTCACGGGTTCAATCCCCGACTCGAATCGCATTGTCTTTTTCCACTTTATTAATAATTTATATTATCATTGTAATTCATTTCTTTTTTTATACGCTTGAAAAGTTTATCTATCAGAACATGTATACAGATCACATCCGAAGATCGTAATAGGACTACGAGAAACAGTTCTTCCTCGTAATCCCATCAATGGGATAAAATCATGGTACCACGAGAAAATGGTCGTATTGTGTATCATCTTGAACGTAATAGAGCCCCCCCATCTCTTAAGTAGGTAACGTGCGGCTAGAAATAGGAGTTAATAACAGGAGTTACTTAAGCAAATAAATAGGAGTAAATTCAATTAGACGATTTAATATAATTTAAAAGTTGTATCACAGAATATTATTATATCTAATATTATTCTTTTTTACTAAAATCCACAACACAACTTAGACTAAACTAATTACAATACTTAAATTAACCATATAGAATACTAATGTACCTAATGTTGATTATGAAGTTACATTTTGCAGATTAGGTACTAAAATATTTTGCATCAGTATGGAATGTTAAACTGTTAAAATACTCAAACTATTGTGATCAACTTAGTCTTCTTCATTATCTCAAGTGTTTTTCCAGTTGCTTCCAAACTCGACCTGGATTTAGAGCCTTGGGTCTACTTATATTTGGCTACTAAGCTATCGTTCGACTTTTCATTTCTGTTAGTCAGCAGATGTATCTCTAGCAGGTGATGTTGCTTGGGGCTCTTACACCTTCAACATTATGTCGTTAACCTTTATATACTAAACTCACTATCGTCACATGATATCCCTGACGGGGTGGTCAGAGAGGACAGATCGCCAGGCTCGTGAACCTTTGAAATTTCTTTCGCTTCCTGTAGATTCATTACCCTTTAAAATAAACAAATAATTATAGTACGATCTACAAACGGCAGAAACGTATATTTCTGCCGCTTGTGATTTCTTGAAAGTATCTTTATTACGGTCAGCGACAAAATGAAGCTAGCAATAGCAAATATGACAATCAAATCGCATCTTATTCGGATATTTTATTTAAGTATTTATATTAAAGATCATAAATCAGGATGATGACTGAAGTAGGTATACTTTGTTCATTTGAAAAACATTCATTGAGATATCGAGTTAAAATGACAGCAATTTTAATAAACAATGAACGAGGTGTCCGTGAGTGAATTCAATAAAACTTTAGTAAGTACCTATTTCATAACCATGTACCTATTAGTAGGTACAATAGCTAGTCTAGAAAGGTTACCTAATTTACTACTTTATTTCTAAGTTTAAAAGTTTATTTATATGAAATACCTACCTAAAAGGTATTAAAATCAGTACAATTCTAAATGCCCTTGACTTAAGCGACAAGGACTGCACTACTACCTACCTCCATTACTTGAATAAGCAGGGTTATTCCCGCTAAGAATCATTTATTGCTTTTAAATAAATAAATCAACTATAATTATGTTTATTACATCATATGTACTTACATTAAATAATAGTCGGACGTGGATGAAACTATGTGAAATGATAAATGTAAATGTAGAGAAAATTTTGTAAAAAAAGTTAAATAAGGTTTTTAATTCGCTCAGTTTTCTTTTACTCACTTAAAAATTTAGTACTTAAGGTTGTTTTTAATAATTTAAATGAGCTCTCTTTTTGTTACAACGCAGGTACTCGTAGGTAGGTATAGATATATAGATATGTCCGTATATCTATATATCTATACCTACCTACGAGTACCTGCGTACTATGCGCGAGGGTATCAGGCAGGTGTCTACTTCTATGTTAGCGTTTTAAGAACGTACTTCTTACTAATATTTAAGCAAAAAAACAATATATAGCGATATTCGGTATCTATACAATAAATAAAAAAGAATGTAAATCATCTTGGAAAATTTCATGTTAACACTAGTCAAATATATCGCTCAAAATGGTAACTCATTTTTAACTAAATGTGACTTCCTGTTAAGTGTGAGTTCCTGTCAACTTGACAGGAAGTCATATGTAGATGACTTTTGCTGCCAACGATTAAACATAGAAAAAATAACTAGTAATACTAGAGAATACTATTTTATATATCACACAATATTGCACTTTATGTTTCTATTACATTCATATCTGTACCAATTACAAGCAAATACACAAAATCGCTTGCGTTACAGACGAAAATAAAAATATATATTGCAACCATACAAACCTAAGTTTACTTATATTACTTACTCGTATACTATTCTTTACATTTTGCAAATGCAGTGTTCGTCTACATTTATCAAAATGGAAGTTATAAACGATTTTACCAACACCCAAAGGTCTTATAGACCAGACAGTGATCGGTCAGGATCATTAGTACCCTATTTTATCACTGGGAATGCGATAATAAAACTAATATACCTAACACTACCTACATTAATTATAATATGTATGTATTTAGAAATGTAAAAGTATGTTTATCAGTTATCTAGATCCCAGAACACAAGCTAATATTGGCTTACTTTGGGCTAGATGGCGCTGTGTGAAAAGTGTCCCACAATATATTTAATATCTAGGTACTTATAATACTAGTGTTGATGCACACAAACAAGGCATTTTACAAGTGAGGGTAGGAGTTTCTATACTTACTACAAATTAATTGATGGTAACCCTGTCGTATCAAATTAATACAATATTATAAGCGTGACCTCATGAGGGTTGAAGCAACGCATTCTCTCTACATACAACCTTACTTACTGAATAGTGATTTAATTCGAAGCGTTTTGTCTCATCACTCAAATACAAAATAGATACAAAGCCGTTAAACCCGTACAAATAATATTTTATTGTATGAATATATAGTGTATTTTGTACCTACACACAATATATTTTATTGCCTAAATGCATTTATAATAGCTGCGATACTTTGCCACGTGCCTGTGACAAATACAAAAAGACCCAGAGACATGATGATCAGGTTCTTCAACCACACAATTGAGTGAATTCCACTAGGTTGGGATGCTTTGCAGACCAGGTCGATGAGAGGTGGGAAGAACAGCGCAAGAGCGGTGCTGCTTACAGCTCCGACCAAAGAGATGAATAATCCCAGTTGCGGTATGGTCTCCGCCAGGACGACTGTAAAGACATACAAGAAATATTATAATATTTTCTACAATCATAATACGAATAACTTTATCAATGAAAGTGTCTCGAACATCTTAACTAATTTGATCAGTAAATTAGTTGATTAAAGACCACGACAGACCTTATAAGGACGACTTAGAACATTATGGACGTCACTTTGTTTAATTAGTGTTGTGTTCCTTGTTATATTTAATCATTACAATAAACATTTTAATAAAAGACAACTAATATTAAATCTTAATAATTTGTTGAAATTTTCGTTTTGAAACTAAAGCCAGCCACTGACAGTCAATTGTGGAACATTTCAATCCGCCTACTGTCGAAAATTAAACTTCTAGTCTCATTGTATTAGTTTCTGTGTGGAATTTTCTTTGTTGGAAGGTTTATAATCTGTCAAAGTTTTCTTAGACAATGACAAAGGTGTCTTCACGACTCAGAGGCCGTGGAGAAAATATCGAAAGGACAATTGGTTTTAGATTATTATTTGTACTTCGCTTTTTGTTTGCACATTACAACGTCGGTAAATCTCAATCAGCCTGTTACTCGAACTTAGCCAAACTGTATTGTATATTCGTGTGCAGCTGCAATTGTATTGTGTTCTATCGGGAGCTTTCCACAGATTACCTTAAAATATATACCAATAGTACAATTTTCATTCATATAGCATTCGTCATCAACACAATCGCATCCTTAATATACCCTGACACCTACTTTACTGGTTATTGCAGTAAGATCAAAACAAACGATATCATTATGGGTTTCAAGGCTCCCTTGATATCAAACCGTATGGTTGTGATATTCGTGAATGTTTCTGTCCTTCGGCTGATTTTATCCACAACTCGCTTCGTTCTTTCACAAACTAATCTTCTTACTTTTTTGAATACATGCTTTGCGGTCTATTCTTTGGATGTGAACCATATTCTTGGAGCATGGATATTTTCAATACTCCGCAGTCGCATGGCACTATTGGCTACATTTTTTGAAAGAATTACAATTCCTCTTAATATGAACAGCAGAGGGAAATCGGTTGGGACATGTGTTAAAAATGTTAGACTGGGTTTGTATAATTACAATGCGCTGTTGGATGACATGCAGCTCTTTAATAAACAGGTGCAATGCATGGTAAGTGCCCGTAACAATATCTACAACATTTGTATAATATAAAGCAGACGTACCGGCGCTGTCCATGCCTCAATGGTCTCTGACGTCTATTACCTGCGGTCCAGGGTTGCGAGAAGATTCTGCGCACTTCTTTTTTAATGCGAACGGTAAAGACTTGAAACAACATACTGGACTTGCCTAAATAATCAACCGAAGTTGGTTGTTGTCCACGGACTTTGTTCCTAGTGTATATCTGTTACACCAACCCAGTACTATATAAATTCTTGGTTCAATTTTAATGTTAATTTTTATTTGAACTTTTAATGTTAATTTTTATATTCACGTAGAGAAAGGCAACCATTTGTTTCTCAGCTACCTTGTGTGTGACTTCTAACCCAAGATCGTAACTAGACTACCCATTATACCACTACAATGATACGCCTAGCCTCTAAGTACCGATTCGCAGACCCGGGGTTAGGTGTTAGGCGACCTACCTCACTCTTAGCCCAGAAATGGCAGATGAATCTTCTCCACCTAACAAGAACCTTTCAGGGTTTCTATGTGGAAGGACTTATCATTTTATTACATATTACTTAACTAAGTTTGAATTTTCTATTCCAATAGTAAGTATGAGTTCGTTCTTCATATTCGGTAATGTGACATTCACCCATACACAGAGGTCGGGGCTTATTGATTTATTATCATTAATAGCCTCACGTTGTTTCAGTTACTTGTTGCTATCCTAGTTAGTGTACCAAGGATGATTACATTAACATACGTCGCAGCATTGAACTACATGATGAGTGTAAGTTTTCTCAAACAGGCAGCTCTCGATATTGTTCACATGTTTGCTCAGGTGATTTGTATCTAGTGGTCTAATCGCGGTATTGCTTAAATTTATTTATACCACTCATACATTACAATTCCTCAGTTGCATTTGCAGAAGCCCATTGAAAAAACACTGATTCGTGTCTTAGACTTGGTGACCACGATTTATCTGTTATCTCTGCCAATGGTGATTGCGCAAGAAACTATAGCTGAAGTGGATAAAATTAAAACTACATTAACAAGAAAATTGTTGAGATGCTCAGGTAAGGTTCTTGTGTATTAACGTTTATTCTATCGATGAAGGTACTTGATTAAACAAAACCCCCGTCCATAAGCAGTGACAATGGATAAGGAGTGAAGTCAAACTGTGTACCGCAGTCGATCTGTATTTACGGAGGGCTTAAAAAGACGTTAAAATCTCAGACCATTTTTTAAATGGGGACTTATCCTACCCGCATTCCCATTACTGTGACTCCTGTAAACCAGGATCTATAACAATGACCAAGTTACACCGAGCTCGATCTCGGTAAAGTCCCAGGAGAAGTTAGAATGTCTTGGAACCCGCAACGAAATTAATCAGAAGATTAAATCCATTAATATGTATGGCAAAATGTTTAAAAGCACAAATATTCACCCTTGATGCCACGAGATCCACATAGTAAACTACTCTCGACGTTACTTGTAAACTGCTTAGCATATTATATCGCTCGTTACACCAAATGCTACACTCCCAAAGTATGCCAGACCATTTTAATGTAAACGACCCTACGTAATATCCGTTACCTTTCCGATAAGCAACAGTAACAGTGTTGGCACATATGTAAAAGCTAGTCTAAAAGTAGTCATAGATTTTTCGCAGTGTAAAGAATAAAGTACCGTAGCTTTACAAAGTCTCTATTCATATGTTTTTGACTATAAAGTTATTGGTTCACAGACAAGCGCATATGTACGGAGCTGCTGGCAGCTCTGGAGTACATCCCTTTACGTCCATTCCGCTACAACGTCTGCCGCATCATACCGATCAACGTGAGCCTGGTGTACACCGTTATCAGCATCTGTATCAGTTACGCTATCGTGGTAATGCAATTTGCTCGCTTTAAAACATAGATTTGCTTTGTAACGTTTTATGGAAGAATACATTACAAGAATACAACAAATATGATACATTATTTTAATATAAGTACGAGTATTATTAGATCCATTTTTCATAAAGACCCACTTGATTCGAAACTTCATTTTCAGAAGATTTTTATGACATACTTACTTACTACATTCCCTCAGCACTTACCATTAAAATGCCTATACCTTATTTTACTCAGCGTGGTATTGTGAAAATAGTGTGTCCTTACATTGGTCCCATAGCTTACTAGCGTGATGATCTCGTAATTGTTTTCATTTTCTATACGAGTACAAGTAGTCTCCTACGTCATAATATTTGATCACACGTTTGTACGTACAGATTTCGCGCGAATTGGATTTTATGTATTTTCTTCTTCTTCTTCTCATTCCTCTCCAATTACTGGAGGTTGGACATCAGCCCTGAAAACCTCACTTTGGCGAGGATGTATTTTAGGCGCGTTAACTTATCGCAGAAATGTTAATTTAATTAGAATTAGAACATCTCTTTAGGACTATTTGACCACAAGAAAAATATTATGAACTACAATGATCGCGTATAGGACAACGGCTTAAGCTTATAAATTTAGCGGGCTCAATGTGTCTGTAAAGATGCTTTTAAAAAACTTACATGTAATAAGGGCCAGAAATGCTCGATACAACAGTTCCATAGCGATGGGTGACTTGG
Organism: Thumatha senex; assembly: GCA_948477245.1. Lineage (NCBI taxonomy): Eukaryota > Metazoa > Arthropoda > Insecta > Lepidoptera > Erebidae > Thumatha > Thumatha senex. The sequence continues at coordinate 1,702,597 of OX419725.1, forward strand.
TGACCCATCGTCTTCGGATGCTCGGCCATGTGCTGGCGATGGGCACGTAGAACTGCAGCGGATAAGTGCACAGGATTGCCAGCAGTATTAGTATCTGAACCACTTTGCTTAGGCTGTGGAAAACGGACCAAATATAGTTTAGTCTAGTATTGTAATTTGTATTTTTCTATGGAGCTATATCAAAGTTATATACATGTTGTTCACCCGCTAAAAGATGGACGAGAATATGGAGAAGCACGAATTGGGTGAACTTAGGACTCAATTAGCTCCAAAGCTGCGACATAGCATCTATCTAGCAAGGATTTTAAGATGAAAGAGAAAAGGTTCTATCAATATAATTTCAATGCCAACTTACCAATAATACAATGTGGGCAGTACTTACATATCTTTTGAGTCCAAGTTGAGAGTCAAACTGCCCGCCACCTCTTCTCCCCACTTAAGGTAGCCAAGGAATCCGACTACGATGAATATACTGCCGACGACCACCATGCCTACGTTGAGGACACCTAGTGGCTTCTGGAATTGGGCTGGGTTTCTCATCTCACTTTTCAATGGCAGTACCTTGTAAAAATTTTTAATAAGTTTACTGCCTCGGTGGCGCAGTGGTAGTGTATGCGACTGCCGCGACTGAGGTCTAGGGTTCGATTCCCGGGTCGGAAGAAATATTTGTGTAATCCACAAATGTTTGTGTCGGTGTTTGAGTGTCCCTATGTATAATATGTATATATTTAAAAATATATAAGAATGTTTATCAGTCGTCTAGATCCCATAACACAAGCTTATATTAGCTTACTTTGGACTAGACGGCTAGTATACAAAAATTTGTCCCACAATATTTATTTATTTATGTATAAGTTCACTAAGGTTAATGCAAGATGATAAGTTACCATATCTACTGAAAAGGCAAAGTGAAAAACGACATAGCCTTTTAGACATAGCTAGAATGATGACCATGGTGAACCGATACAGTACGAACCTCAAAATTGTTAGAAATGTATACGAGCGATTTGCACCTGTTCCGTTTCGTTTAAGTAGATATTGGTTAAACCGAATCTTTAATTGTTTGTTAAAGATTCGGTAAAAAAAAGAAGTCCCACTATATATTATATATTAGGGGTTAAAGTATGAAATTGCCGTTTATTACTGAAAATCTAAATAGTTTATTTTTTAGTTTATAACAAATTTATTTAATCAAAATATTTACCATTATTATCTATACATGCTGCCATCTAATAGGAAGGTCATTTATGCCTTTGCGATAGAACTCTGAGGATCTAGACTGAACAAACTGTGTGAAAGCATTTTGTACTGCCTCCTGGGAAGAAAACTTCTTGTCACGTAGATAACTGTCCAAATTACGAAAAAAATGGTAGTCCGTTGGAGCAAGGTCTGGCGAATACGGAGGATGACGAATGGTTTCTAACTGCAGTTCCTGAAGGGTCAAAACGGTTTCTCGTACTGTATGTGGTCTCGTGTTGTCATGGAGCAATAATGGTGAAGATCGATTCATGAGTCGGGGTTCTTTTACTGCAAGTTTTGCCAACATTGTTCGAAGTTCGGCACAATAGACATCTGCCGTTATTGTTTGACCAGATCGGAGAAAACTATAGTGAATAACACCATGCTGAGACCACCAAACAGTTACCATTACCTTTTTATTGGTAAGATTTGCTTGAGGACACTGTTGTGGCGTTTGACCTGGGGTCAGCCATTGCATTTTTCTTTTACGGTTATCATAAAGAATCCACTTTTCATCACATGTCACAATTCGATCCAATATTCCTTCATTTCTGTACCGATTCAACAAAGCAACACAAGTTTCAACACGCGTTTCTTTCTGCAGATCAGTCAAATACCGAGGCACCCATTTTTCGTATTTTTTTTATTTTATTGATTTGACGCAAATGTATTGTGGGTAAGGTAACGTTAAACCATGCCGCTAATTCCTGGGCAGTTTGACTAGGTTCCATATGTAGGCGAGGCACAGAGGCGGTCTTCCTCGTGGCTAGTTGTTCAAGTCGAAGTTTCCATCACGAAAGTGTTAAAACCAAAATCGCACGGTGCGTTCATTAGCAGACCCCTCACCAAACGCAACATTGATATTGCGGGCTGTTTCAGCCGCGTTACTTCCGCGTCGGAACTCGTATTCAAAAATCACTCGAGTTTTCGCAGTATCCATCTTTATTGTCTAAGTTGAATAACAAAAACAATTGAAAGTCGATATTCAAATGTTTCACATTAAAAAAAAAAAGAACATCATAGAAACCATGTGAAAAAAGTTTCATTCGAAAATCTCAAACCATGAAGATTCTATGTCAATTCACAAAACCTATTACAATAAAACGGCAATTTCATACTTTAACCCCTATTATTTATATTTATTAAAAACCTTAGGTTTAACCGTGTATTCTGGGTTGCCTCTGAAGCCTATAGTTTACTACATTTGTCAGTGGCTGCAAAGAGCAACGCTTTCGCTTGACTTTCGTTAGATTGTTGGAATGGTGTTAGCGCCGTCAGGGTCAGAATAGACAGGCGAAGGCGCATATGGCAGTAATCGTTTACAGAATAGTGATTTACGCTCGTAGCGCTTCTACCTTTAAACCTACTACGAGACAATATTTGAACAAAATATTTCCTAAACTTACCAAACCGATGCCTTCGAATGAGTAGACTGCAGTACCAAAATACAGAGGCAGTTGGTGCCACTCCGCTATATAATTCCTACTGCTGATCGGAGGCAGGTCTTGTGTGGCTTTGTACAACACCGCGGCCAGTCCACAGGCCATGAAAATGTTAGCGATCGTGGAAAATGGCGTCAGGTACTTGAGGTTTCGCACCATGCATGACAGCAGCACTGGTATCATTACGAAGATCATGTGGACGGAGAGCTCCATGTTTATGTTATACGCATCGCAGATCTAGACAAAAACTTAATATTATTAATAGAACATTTTGACTCCCGGCTCCTTCGCTCAAATATAAATTGCCCTTTTAATCGAGTTACGCGTAGCTGCAATGGAAGTGGCAAAAATTATCTTGTTATTCGTTCTCTACATATTTATGATATTGGGATAGACTCGCTTATACCTGGAGCTCCACTCGCGTTAATTAGACGGGACTTAGTTTTACATATGAACACCGTGTGATCACATTGATCAAATACGGAAGTCAAAAGTACTCGGTTACCCTGACGTGCATGTATGAAACAAAGTTGCAGGAAACGAAAGAATTATGCGTGGATCGCAAAGCAAAGGTCCTCTCTAACTACCCCATCAGGGAATTATCTAAATACAGTTTTGTAATATTTGGGTAGGTACTTGTTATGACTAGATAATATATCATATACATACTATTCAATATACATACTATTTTTACATTCTCCGCTATGAAGACTATGTATATACAGCAGAAGCCGAGCTGTGTGATGCAGAGGAAAGTATTCACCATGATCTTCATAAACTTGGCCAGCTTTCGTAGCTTGGGGGGCCCGTGCGCGAACACCAGGTACACTGTCTGTGCGAACCCTGGCGGTTTGGCTGCTTTCGTCTGATGGTGCATGACGTCGGAGCAGGTTAGCTGGAAACCAAAAAAGCAGTGAAAAATCCGACCTAATAGACGTCGACGTCCAAAAATTCGATTATGTAACTTGCCATAATTACAGCACCAATTTTTTTTTATTATGTTGTACTTTTTTTCACAGCTGTTACTGGTCCAAAGTAAGCTAATATAATTTTATGTTTCGGGATCTAGATAACTGATAAACATAGTTATATGTTTCTAAATACATACATATGGAGACAACCAAACTCTTTAATTGTCATTTGTGGATCACTAGATAGCTCTTAAGCCACTGAGGCAGTAAAAAATTGAGAGTAGGGTCGGATATAGTATGAATGATCGAGATAGTATAAATGTGGGAATTATGGTCATACCTAATGAAGGTAATCTTTACAAGCTTACTACTAACCAACAAGTGCTGCGCGTGTACGCAAATAACTCCGAGGATAGCTGTCATGATGGGTGCAAAGATGATTCCGGCGTTCCTGAACGCGTCGCCCATAGCCAGTAGACCTGAGCCGATGTTACCTCTGAATAAATGCAGCATGGTGTCCGCATATCTGTAACGAAACAGTATAATATATTGTTAGTTCTGCTAAATGGTATCACATTTTCGTTCTATCCCAGACCACTGAAGGACGTCGGTGTCTTCTAACTTTATATTAGGAGGGTTATTGGCCTGAGATGACCTCTTCGTCGTGGCGTGTCACTTAGTCGGCTAGTACATCGCTAGTACACCGCTAGCTAGTGAGACTGGTTAGATTTCAGAAGATAGGGGTTCATAGCACTATATTTTAACAATAAGATTATTATTAATTCAACAGCATACCTATTATAAGACTTCCCTTTAGGAATAATATTTTTAAAGCACCCGCGGTCATTAATTAAAGGAATAAATTGCATATATAATGGAAAATCTAAAGTTACATGAGCTTAGGCATTGCACAGGCACTTTCGGAAGGGATATGAGAGGTAAAACGGTAGTTGCTTCCTACATTGCAGAAGCGCGATACTTTCTAAAAGTTATTAAAAAAACCTTTAGTACCTTTATCTGTACTCGTATTTACAAGTGCAGTGCACGCTGAGAGAGTAAAGGATCAAATAAATTTTTGTACATCATCATATTTATCTCAGCCGATTGCCGCCCACAGCTGGACATAATAAAAAGGTGGCCACTCATGACCTCTATTAGTTATATTATACGGTTATCACTTGAGACCCTTTCTGCGAGTTATAAGTACAGGCCACTGTTACTTGAGCCGAGTAAATCATTCAGCTATATTGGTGATACGGGTTCTACTTCGTATCTTCTCGTGGTCCAGTCACTTTGAGTATAGCTTCGTTCACTGTCCTCTCAGTGACAGCAAGATTCTCCGTGAGAACCACCGTCATGAGCCACGTCACAGTATTCATCACTAGTAACAAACATTGGTTCATGATACTACTTATAAGACTTCTGAAATACTTACGATGTAGGATGTGTGACATGATGAGGATGACCATCAATTAATTCGTCTAATTTCTCGCAATCCTTTATCTTCTCCTTCTTGCTAACCGGGATGTTGTTTTCGGGCTTTTCCCATAATGTGAATGTGTCCTTTTTGATTGGCAAAGAACTGAAAGCAGAAAAAAGTACATATTAAAATCGACCCATTACACTTATTTCAAACTAAATACTAACTTAACTTAACTATCTTCACGCTGTATCCCTGACGGGGTAGTCAGAGAGGACAGATCGCCAGGCTTCGCGATCCATGCATACTTCTTTCGCTTCTTCGAGATTCATCAATCGCTTCATACACGCACGTCTGGGTATCCGAGTACTTTGAACCTTTCCGTTTTTGAGCAATCTGCTCACGTGGTCTTCATATATCAGTCTTGGCCTACCCTGACCTCTTCTACCCTCTGCTTTCGCACAATATATATTCTTCGTCAATCGTTCCTCACTCATTCGTTGGACGTGTCCATACCAACGGAGCACGCCCTTTTCCAACTTAACGCTGACACTTTCATTCAAACCTGTCATATTGCGTATCACTTCGTTATGTATTCGGTCGGCCAAGGTAACGCCGCACAATTTTCGAAGTGATCGCATCTCCACAGCATTCAATTTACTTTCATGCATCTGCTGACATACCCAGGTTTCGCTACCGTAAAGCAAAGTTGGCACTAGCACTGCGTTATGAATCGCCAGTCGTGCTTCTTTTACGATGCTTTGTCGCTTTACTAATTGGGACAAAGCACCGTTAACTCTGTTTCCGGCAGCTACTCGCCGTTCTACATCCGAATCACATCTTCCATCCGCGCTAAACATACTCCCTAAATACACAATTTCATTCAGTTGCTCTAGACGTTCCTAGTTCCTATTTTGTAAACGGTCTCTGCGTTAAGCATCACTATGATTGGTAGGTAATTAGATCTGTAACCGCTTTATGGTATTTCTATGAACGTTCCGTGCTTTTGAGGCACGTTAAGACGTTAGTTGGAATTGCCAGTAACATGGCAGTCAATAAGCCAAGTTGAAGGTCTTGTTGGCTTGAAAATGTTCAATAGAAAGTCACCAAAACCTGCGCCTGTCCATTTTAACATGGCAATGGGATATGGCATGGGTCAAAAATGCATACGGAAATGTGGGCGTGTGGTATGCCTCTGCCTACTCCTTCAGCGATGGAGGTGTGACTGACAAGTAAACTTCTTCCGCGCATAAAATGTTAAAGATAAGCCAAGGTATGAACCCTAAATTGTTATATTCATAGACAATAATCTAATTACAAAGTGTGTCTTTTTGTGTAGGTACGTGAGAAGTAAATTACTATAAGTAGCGATCCAGCTCATTTAGAAATCACGAGATATGCCTCTGCCTGTAAAATGTTAAGTCACAATAAAAAGAGTCAGTGATTGGATATTGTGTATAGGGAAAAACACAGAATGAATATGGATCGATTCCATTTGTATACACAAATAAATAGATCCTTAGGACTACCGTCTATCAGCTATTTAGTTTGTAAATTACAAGAGCTATTGAGGGTGGTTTTAATACAGGTATCACATTAGAAACTTCTTTATTTTGTATAAACTTCTAACTTAACAACAATGGACTCACCACCTGCTACGTGGGACAAAAATACATACAGCGAAATGTAGGCGTTTAATATGCCTCTGCCTACCCCTTCGAAGATAAAGGCGTGACATTATATTTGTATATGTAAACTATTGTAATGGCAATTACAGAATGTCGAAAAAATACTAAATACTAACATGACCACCAGTTCCTGTGGCTCTGTCCTGAGAAAAACTGGCAAGTAATACGGCGAGTTCTTACGGCTTACTTACAAAAGAAATACTTACCACTTAAAATTAGTAAAGACATCTGCATAATTTTGTATTGAACGGGATTTCGCGCGGCACTATATTACAACTAAAAGGTTAGTTGTAATATAGTGTAATATAGTGGCAACGGGAGTTGCCTCGGGACCACGACAGGTGCAACCCTGTCGAAACGTCGAGGAATAAAAAGGTATACTAACCTTTTAGTTGTAATATAGTGCCGCGCGAAATCCCGTTCAATACAAAATTATGTGTTCAACGCGTGTTAGTTTAAGACATCTGCAGTTGAATAGCCTAGTACCTATCGCCAGCAAATCGTTTCCAAACGTCCCTGTGCTGCGAAAATTGCTTAACCTTAATATTCTTTTTGGGAAATACTATCTATAGTTTTAAATTATTTTTTTGATAAATTTCTAATAGGTATAGGTCATTAGAAAAGCTTTGTGTGACACACAAATGTTTTCAGCTTGTCATTCGAATTCTAAGAAATAAAGATGTTGCATAGATTGACTCTTTGTCAAGCAGTTTAATTTAGCACAGTTTATGGAGGGTAGAGGTAAGGAGGACTATCTCTGTGTATGAAAAAGTGTCCGTCGAAATGCGTAAAATTAGGGTGGCGCTACAATCGCATCAGTGTAAATTTTAAAAACCACGCCAAAAGTTATTAGAGTAAGATAGAAAAATAAACAAGGAAAGAACAACTTCCGCTGCTTACAAAATTATTTTGGACTACGTAAATAGTTGAAGGTTTGTATCTGTACTGTTACTAACTACTTTAGTCAACAAAAATAATAAATTTATTTACTCAGCACACTTCACTTCTGTCTACAACTGCTACATTCATACCGTACACTGCTGCTACGCCAGCGCCATTCAGGAAGGTTTTTGAACTGTTACTTACAGCTTACAGCTGGACACTTTTTCAACTTGTCCCCCATATAAGATAGTCCTCCTTACCTCTACCCTCCATAGCACAGTTTTAACTTTAACTGTGTAAGCCGAGTTTTGAAACATACTTCTTTATTCTATAGCTGTCCATAGTAAATAATATTTTTTTAATTTCAATACCAAATTCAACAAAAAAGGTATGATTTGAATCCTCTTACGTGTATAAAACACAAACCTTATTTGTATTTTAAGAACTTAAAACCAATACAACAGTTCGCTTTGCATAGTGCCAGTTCACCAGCATTTATAAAAGCTTAGACTTAGACACTTTATAATATTTGAATTTTCATGGCTCCCACTTTTAAGTGCATGTAAGCATCTATTGATGTGATGAAGATAATAGACTTTTTTAACCATGAAATAACTAGACAAAGCAAAAAAATTATGGAGTGATTGAAATTTGACACTGAGAATCTATAATTCTGTCATCTTCGCATTGCAAATCAATTTCGCATTGCATAGAAACACAGCAACGTAAGATGTTTAAATCTGAAAAAGATCTTAATAGCTATTGCTTAAGTGAATTAGTTACCAAAGTTACATCTCAATGTAACTATTAAGTAAGATCAATCGCTTGATCGATCTAGCAATCGGTACAAAACCACATGACAGTGGTTTTAGCGCACATTAGATTTGTAGATTATAAATCGATACAATTTCATAATTTTTATGATTGCCTCGCCACAACCATGAGTTTTGCTCATGCTTAAAGTTCCCAGCCCTCGAAATTTATTTGTATGGTAAACTTTAAGTACAACGATTAATCAATTAATGATATTTTTCTCTCTCCCATCACTAGGACGTGATTTCCACTCTACAAAAATAAAAAGCCGTAAAATAATAAAACGTATTTAATTAAATAGACAAAGAATACTAATCCTAAATATTATTACATAACATTCATTATTACTTTGAAATTAAGTAACTTTATAACAGTAATATCAAAGGTATTATCATCTAGTTCGTAGTTCGTACGTCGCTAGGGTAGGCTTCAAGACATGAACCTACTTCAAAAGCGGTCAACAGCCAGATACTTTCAGTTTAGACTGTCAGTAATAATGACATCACTATTGTTGTCATTTCTTCCACTTCCTTCGATAACGACCTCGTTTCACATCAAATCTAATGTCAATATTACTGAGAGGTTTAGAGAGTTTACACAAAAAATAAACTTAGAAGGATGTAAGGGACTAGGTAACCTATTCTATTGTGGTAAAAGTAAAAGCCCCAAAAAAAATTAAGCGATCACTTGTTTGTTTAATTTCATATTTTTCCTAAAACGATTTTTTTATGGCCACAGTCGAATAAAAAATCAAACACGTTCAGTAGAGATTGTAATCAACTCGTCAAACAAGTAGATTTATATAAAGAGTTTAATCGTTTACATATAAAGGAGACAAGAAGAGTACCTATATATCATAGAATAATGGCCATAAGTTCGATAGCTGTCGAATATAGACCTAAAATTACAACTGTCCTGTATCTACCAAGTGAGCCTTGCTTAAAAAACTATTAGACAACTCGGGATTTAGACAGTCTTACTAAGAATTAGCGTCAAAATAAAGCTTATCAGTCTGTCTATTAGTCAGTGTTAATAAAATACAGGCTTCCAGACTGTTCAAAATTATGCCAAATATAAAAAAAATGCCCAATGGTACATTATATGTTTTAGAATGAACAAAGTATGCGACAGCTGTCATCCTGATGTATTCTATATCTTAAATGATACGGTTTGTTTTTCATATTTGCTAATACCGTTTTATCAGGATGTTCGCCTCTATATTATACTAGTTGATGCCCGCGGTTCCGCCCGCGTAATAAATCTTTCCTGTCCCGATTTCCCACAGGAACTTGTTGCCGGGACAAAAAGTAGCCTATGTGGGCTGGACTTAATCTGTACAATATTTCTATTTAAATCTTTTCAGTAGTTATGACGTGGAAACGTGACAGACAGACAGAGTTATTGACGACTGTATTCTATTAGCACATCTGCCAATTTTCACCACCCTTAGTACACACGTTAACACTACGGGAAATTACGTATTGTGCCAATAACTTCATCGTACACTCGTACACTCGTACACAAATTCGGATTAACGCTAGTTTGTTGAAGAATGATCTCTACCATTTATATTTGGCTACAGTCTCTGTCAAAATTAACCCAGATATAAATGTAACGTAACAAGTTCCCAAAAGATGGAATCACGTAAGTTAGCCTTGCCCTACTGCCGTGTCGATGACACGAACTAAAACGGAGTTACACCTGGTATGCTTTTACCGAACCGTTCTTTGTAAATGAACAAGACAAGAAGTCATGCTCAATCTAAGTACGGATAGGCCTGTTTCCAACCTAACAAGTATATTTTTAGTACTTACACGTTAGGGGTTACCTAAATAATTTTGTACCAAATTTTTCAATTCTGTTTTCTTCATACATACATATTATCACGCCTGTTTTCCATCGGGGTAGGCAGAGACTATGGCTTTCCACTTGCTACGATCCTGACATACAGCTTTCGCTTCTTCTACTTTCATGAGTGTTTTCATACACGCTCGCCGGTTAAGGGTACTCTTGACCTGGCCTTTTTCCAAAAGATCGTCGATTTGATTGACATACGTGCGCCGAGGTCGACCCCTACCAGTTTGCCCATTCACTCTCGCCACATATATCTGCTTCGTCAGTCTATATTCATCCATCCTCTCCACGTGTCCGAACCATCTAAGCCTTCCTTTTTCTATCTTAGTCACTACATCTTCTGTCATACTGCAATGTTCCTTTATCACGCTGTTCCTTTCTTTATCCATCAACTTCACTCTAGCTATACTTCGCAGACTTCTCATTTCCACGGCATTAATTTTACTTTTATGCGTCTTCTGCCATACCCAGCTTTCACTGCCATACATAAGTGTGGGGACCAGCACTCCTCTATGTACAGCCAGTCTTGCCTTCTTAGACACGTTCTGACTGCTCATAAAGGCGTACATGGCTCCATTCACTATATTTCCTGCCAAAACTCTTCGCTCAATGTCATAGTTACACTTTCCATCTCTCGTAAATTTTGTACCCAGATATACAAACTCTTTCACTTGTTCTACTCTTTCTCCTTTCACAAGAACTGAGAAATCCGTCGTACTTACCTCTCTTTCAAAAACCATTACTTTCGACTTGTTTACATCTCTTTCAAAAACCATTACTTTCGACTTGTTTACATCTCTTACAAAAACCATTACTTTCGACTTGTTTACATCTTGTTTAATTTTCTGTTCTCTTTATTTCCTAACAATTTAACCTGGTATAATTTAATAGGTTTAACTATTCTGCCGTATCTAGCGTGGAAGCAATATATAAATTCTGTACATTAGTGATATTTTTTTTTAATTTGCGAAATGCAAATATGTTGTCAAAAAATTACTCCTACTTACTCAGTGTGTATGTTATTTCTGTTTACATATAATAGAAAAGATCTGTTAGCAAATGAAGATACGGTTCTAGAATCCCCGGAAACCACACTAGGTAATTTATTATTGCCTGGTTTAGCAGTAAATTCTTTAGCGGTCATAGTATAATGGTACTACCGAGGACCCGATAACTGATAATTGAATAACTTAATGTCCAATATTCACAAACAAAAGGGCCTTTAGACCTTTTTACAACATGTACACTTTAAAGGGATAAATCCTTTTACGCACTTTATACCACTGTAACTACGTACGTTGGCAAATTGGCACTGATTGAGTTCGACACTTTGTTAAAACTTTACAGTTCACTACAACACTTAAAACAATTTGTAAATCGGTCGGAGAAACTGATTAATCTGTCTCTGTGTCTTCCTGGGTCTAGTGATGTAATCGGCAAGAATATTTCCGAAGCCAGACGCCGCTGCCGACACCACATTCTGGAACGGCCGGTTGACCGGTCCTGAGTATTGATTAAAACCATTCTGAGAATAGCCAGGCTGTGGGTAAAACCCTTGGCCTCCATAAAAACCTTGACCTCCGAATCCTCCATAACCTCCTTGATTTCCGAAGCCGCCTTGACCGCCGTGGCCTCCATGACCTCCGAAACCTCCATGCCCACCGTGGCCATGCCCACCGTGGCCATGCCCGCCGTGGCTATGCCCGCCATGTCCGTAACCTCCTTGAAGAGGATATGGTTGAACATACTGAGGCACTGGAGCCACACCACATAAGAAATAGTTCATGACTGGAGCTGATACATAGGTGTCATGTGAGCCGAAGGTTCTGCCGAAGCCACCGTACCCACAGGGTCCGGTTTGTCCACCATGCTTCTTCCGTTTGCGATGCTTTCTTTCTAAATCTTCTTCGTCTTCGATATTTGTAAGTAAATCTCTTGTTTCTTCTTCTGCGGTCACAAAAAGAACCGCACAGTACAGTAGGAGAACTATTAGCGCCGTATTCTAAGAGTAGGAGGAAAATAGGAGAATGGTTAATATATCCATAAAAATAGGTAGACTATTTTTTTAAGAGTATACTAATTTAATCATATAAATTTTTATTATTATTTTTTTTAATTGACAGTTACGTCAGATGTGCTTTCCACCCGTGGCCTATCAAACACGCGTGACAAAGGCCACAGGTTTAAGTACCGTGTAAACCATATTGTCTTTCTACACTATAAATAAAAAAGCTAAATTATGTTGAAAATTCTTAGCGCTACACTGAAAGGGAATCTAGTAACCTTCACGTTTCATTATTGAATACTCCTCCATACAAAATTAAAAAGTGCATCGAAGTAAAGAAATATATAAATGTTATTCTAGAAAATCTAACTCAAACGCTACTTGTAGATCATTATCAGGGCAAAATATCGTTAAATATTGGATGCAAGAACTTCCTTTTAGAGTTGGAAGCTAGATGTACTTGGCCTTAAGTACAATCATGATAAGTTTACACACGAAAGTTTATATTCGAATATGGAAATTATGTACTTACCATTTTTTTGTCAGTCAGCTGTTGGGTCCCGAGCTCCGTCACCGACTGACTCTACCACTGGCCCAGTTGGGGTTCCAATGTTGAAAAGTGAAAGTAATACTACCAATTCGAAGTAACAATGTGGTTTGTAACGCAACGGTGACGAACTTATCCATTTGGTGTCACTCATGATGGTTTAGCAACCGCGGAGCTAGCCTTCTGGTGGCTTAGGGCAGTAGTTAGCAGTTAGAAGGTACCTAGACAGGACGTATAGTAGCGATTGCTAAATTATATGTTTATGCTATAAAATGCTTGTTATGTCGTAACTGGGAAACCAGTGTAGGAGGTACGAGTACAGCCAGCGTCAAAAACATAGATGCGATCAATGTTGTTTCAATTTATTTGTAATTCAAAAGTACATACTATAGTTTAGATTAGATGCAATTGTATACTAATATAATAACTTGAATACATAATATATAATACAATAATATCTATAACTTGAAAAGTTTGTAATAGTATATAGATGTAGGATTGTTACTCTTTCACGCATGAAACTACTTAATTATTTTAATGAAACCTTACAGTAGCTTACACGTCAGAATAACAGATAGACTACTTTTTATCCAGGGGTCAAGTTACTGTGGGAAATGGAAAAACTTTTTTACGATGGCAAAGCAGACAAAAGAGTCAAGTCTATAGGATTCCGTACGAGTTTAAGTTAAAATCACACATTCAGATCTGCTTTCGGTTGGACGTATGAAAAAGTAAAGTTACAGACGCTTTAAACGCGCTGAGCGTTGTTGATCGTGTATATTTTGTTTGATTTAAAGCACAAGCAAGGGATCAATGTCACACGCGCTTGCTAGCGATAGAAATCGAGCCACATTGCTTGTTTGGTATGTGTTCAAAACCATTCTGAGGATAGCCAGGCTAAGCTAATCGAAACCTGTAGGTTCACAATTCACAAATATAGATAAGATTTATATATTGTAACTTGCAGTTTAACCATAAAACGAAAACATTAATGCTTTAAAAAAATGCGTTTCTGGGGAATATACAGTTAAAATTAAAGTTGGATAAACGTAGCATAAACTCTAATTAGCGAGCCTTTGGATAAAGAAAAAAATACTATTTGACAAATTTTCCACTTTAAAAAAAAAGTATAATGAGAAAAGCTATCTTCTAAGTAAAAAGTTTATAATAAGTATACGAGAAAGAAGAGCTCTCGAGTAAACGGTCACTGCGTTAATTAGCTATCGCATTGGCTGGTTACGGATGGGTGATCACATTGTGGCATTTACATATGCGAGCTTTTCCGTGCTTCGGAAGGCACTTTAAGCCGTTGTTCCCGGTTGCCAGTAACATGGCAGTCTTTAAGCCAAGTTAAAGGCATTATGTGCGGCTTGAAAAATTTCAACAGCAGGTAGCTACAACCTGCGTCTGTCTGTGTCTATTTCAAGACGACACTGGGCTCACCATAGCTGTAACGGGTAACGCCGCCCACTCACTTATTACGTGGGACAGGTATGCATAAGGTGAAGAGTGGGCGTATAATATGCCTCAGCCACCCCTTCGGGGATAAGGCCTGATTCATAAACAAAAGAGAACACCATAAGTTTACATCACTCTTTAAATAAATAAAAGTATATACCTACTTACTAATGATACAATTTTCTTGAGTGGTTTTCTATGTTAGCAGCCTAATACCAACAAATTGAGAAATAGTTTGGTCAACATGAGAACTCCGAATCAGGTTATCTGGGAAACCCGCTTACTTACATAAAAATATTGTGATTTCATAAGTGGCGCCTACACGTGCATGCTTGCTGTAGTAACCTGCGACCTTGGGCCGTCATATCATAATACCTACAACATTTAAAGCCTCGCACCCACTGTTCCATAAGATGCAAAACTAGAATAAATAATATAATGCAAAAAATTGCTATAATATGTCCCACTGTTTCTAATATACCTTTACACTACCTATAGGTTATATATCATCTTCAATTATACTTTTAGCATTAACTAGATGCCTCTAACTAATAAGTCGCGTAGCGTAATAACTTTACGTTACATTTAACCTGGTCCAACTACTAACGGGAACGGACGTGTGTGTAACATGCACTTAGCACTTACTAAATGGGCATATAAATTTTATATATGTGTAGATATGTTCAATACTTTGTATTGGCTGTTGCTTTGCCATTTTATTGAAGTCTACGATGTTAAGTTCAATAGTAAATCAACCACGAGTTGTTGAAATGCTCGACTATATTTCTAAATGATGGTAACTTTCTATCCATAACGATTTAACCGATTTGATACCACATTAAATGAGAATTAATTAAAACAAGTTGTTGGATATTTACTATTATTTCATAAATCGAGAACTGTATGCCCCGATAGTTAACAATCCTACTGCTCCCCACACTCTACATAAACAGAATAATAGTTATCGCCCAACTCACCACAAACACGACTCCCTGTATACTAATGCACGTATATAATGATAATTCCTCGACTAATAGTTATTATGCGAGCTTTTTCACTGCACTACACTAGTCTTTACAGCAAATTGAACATAGATACACACATCATCCTACAAAAATAATTCTAGTTCACCCTAGGATTTTCAATAAATTCCGTGAGCATGGTTAATGATTTTTCTTTAGTCAGGAATTCGATGAAACGTCATAGTGACGTGACATCTTGTAATTAGCGGTAGGACGAGCACTAAAGGTCAAATTCTATTACTAACCAAAATTACTAAGACTACGTGTCAATATAGTAAAATAATCCTTTTATTCTCTTACTATGTGCTATATATTTTTGGCTAAAAGAATTAAAGCATTACGTAGCTTAAGCTATCATCGCTAATAGTGTGCGCGATTCTAATATAAAATTGTGCATAAGTTACTACAGTTACCATTCTACATTGCATTACAATAAAAAGTAGACGGGAATTTTTAACCTTTGTCTGTGATATTGCTTTGAGGCAATGCCGACATTGATAGTAAAAAAACATCCGATCTTATATAAGGTGTAATTCGCACATTTATAGATTATGTCGTCAATCACTCCTTAAAAGTTGCTTAAAATATCTTGTAAACTGTAGGTGTATTGCTAACAGGGTTAAAGGCGTGAAGGATATAAGTTACCAATTTTCCATGTCATTGAGGTAGACCAAAGAGGACGGAATTAATAGTAAAATGGAACACCTTAAACCTTTGATCAGCATATACATGATTATGATTATTATGACCTGGATATAATACCATTTTTTTTATGCAATGAGGAGTGCGTACACGACATCGGGCTTAAGAGGTAACCTATACTTGGACCATCTAACTACTGGGTCTAAGAACCTATAGTACCTTTCAGAACAGTCATTCATCAATCAGCCCATCGCCAAACGTAGTCGTCTGCTGTTTTCGCCATAAACATTTTATTTGTACCCAGTGATCAGAACAGAAGGTAAAGAATTTTGTTTAAATATTCTGTTAGTCCGATCGTCCGCAAGTACTTGCAGGTGAGGCTGGTATAGTCTCATCATACCCTCATTCGAGTCATTCATTCGTTAATGACTTCGATACTTTTACTATAGCAAAATTGTGATTGACATACGACTTGAAGTCGAGTGTACCAAGAAGTGATTTTAATATCGAAGCAGTTTGGAATGAAGCACTTTTACCAAGAAGTTTCAACGTAAAAATATATTAAACAGATGTACAAACTATTCTGAATGATAATAAACAAGGACGTTGTACAGACAAAACCAACAAACAAACAGTTCAATAGTGTAACTTATTGTCTGTTTGTCTTTGTGATGACTCAGTGGTATTATGAAGTTCCGTATCTAATTCGGTGCTATGTGTGGCATAAGTAGCAGTAAGCTTAGTTCTTGCTACGATGGCGTAAAATAAGAGGCAATCTCCCAAATTTAATAGTTAAACTAATTTAGAACAAGTGGCCGCGGTTAATAGCCCTCAGGCCTATCCTGCGAACCGGTTGGGAAGAAAGCGTAACTGGCCGACTTCCCCACTATAGACCGCGGTGCTTTAGTGGGTAGGACGCGGCCCGTAAAGGCCGGGAGTCCCATAAACCGTTTCTGCTGCCCCGGCAGCAGGAATGATGGCGCGTAAATGAATGCCCCACGTCAAAAAAAAATAGCCTGAAACAGAGGTAGGTACATGTTCCTAGTTTGTACTGTAATTCATAGACAATAATTATACAATACTCAGCACATACAACTAGAATATTTTTTAGTATAATTTATAGTCTAATTAAAATTCAGTACATGATTTTAAGAAATTGGTGTAAGAATAACATTCATATTTATCTAACATTATGTTAAAAATGAATTTATTCTTACTCTTATTTGGTAAACATGTAACATATTTAACTAACTAACTAACTATCTTCACGCTGTATCCCTGACGGGGTAGTCAGAGAGGATAGATCGCCAGGCTTCGCGATCCATGCATACTTCTTTCGCTTCTTCGAGATTCATCAATCGCTTCATACACGCACGTCTGGGTATCCGAGTACTTTTGACCTTTCCGTTTTTGTGCAATCTGCTCAAGTGGTCTTCATATGTAAGTCTCGGTCTACCCTGACTCCTTCTACCCTATACTTTCGCACAATATATATTCTTCGAAAATCGTTCCTCACTCATTCGTTGGACGTGTCCAAACCAACGGAGCACGCCCCTTTTCAGCTTAACGCTGACACTTTCATTCAAACCTGCCATATTGCGTATCACTTCGTTACGTAACATAACTGTAACATATTTGAACTGGATATGTGACTGTGTTCGTTCCCCTTTTTCTACCAAAAAGATAGAAAGAGATTTTCATTTATTTTATCGATGGTAGATAGTGATGCGTTACGTGGCACTTGTAGTTTCTTTTTTCAATTTCATCAACTCAACCTCTCTCGCCCTTTACCTAATATTAAAAGTACAGAATAGTTAAGCAGGTATCGTACTTACTTCTCATCGGCCGTGAACCCCAAATTAGTGTTCCCTCCAACGTAGTTCTCTGGAACTACATTTTGATTCTGCATATTGTATCCGTTTTGATAACTGAAACAAATAAACGGATTTATAAAATAACTAGTTGTATTCTAAGATCGTAGCAAGTGGAAAGCCTTAGGGCCGTATTCCAGAACGTTTATCAATACTCAAGAAACACTTGAGAGTAGTATTTATAAGGCAAAAACTAGCCTCAAGCGTCGATTGAGTCTTGACTTGACTTGAAACGTTCTGGAATACAGCCCTTAGTGTCTATTTACCCCGATGGGAGGCTGACGTGATAATAGCTATTGTAGGCTAAGCTAACTTCTGGTCAAGTCTCAAACTATAGTAATAACATTTTACAAAGTTAGACAAGCAAAGGTCGCGTGTGAAATAAGTTGTCTTTTTCACGTCAATATAAAATATATTAATAATTCAAAGTTTCTTTTTTAAACTTTTTCCAACTCCTTCAAATTATCTTCTGATTAATTTCGACACGGGTTCAATAACACTCAAAATTCTCCTAAGACTTCTCCAAGATCAAGCTCCGTGTAACTTTTGTGGTCTTGGTCATTGCTGTAGATCCTGGTTTACAGGAGTCACAGTAATGGGAATGCGGGTGGGATTAGTCCCAAGCAATATGCTCCTTAAGGCGAAATCCTGTTTAGTACCTATACTCCTTTACCAATTACCTACTTTTTGTAGACTGTATAATTTACTCTGATCATGCACATTATTAATTGTACTAAAATAAATAAATAAATATCCATCACGCCTTATCCCCGAAGGGGTGGCAGAGGCATATTATATGCCCACTTTTCACCATTAGGATTCCTGTCGCACGTAATAGGAGGTGAGGTTGTGGCTACCTGCTGTTGAAATTTTCCAAGCCGCCCTTAAGGCCTTCAACCAGGCTTAACGACTGCCATTTACTGGCAACGGGGACCAACGGCTTAACGTGCCTTCCGAAGCACGGAAACGCATGCAAATGTAAATACCACAAAGTGGTCACCCATCCGAGGACCAGCCATAGTGAAAGTTGCGTATCTCGGTGATCGTTTACAGAACACTGAGACCACGGGGCCACGAGCGCTTTAAATGTACTAACATTCAATAAACATGGCCATGGTTAAGTCAAGGTGAAGGCTTAAGGGTGGAAAAATTCAACAGCAGGTTGCCACAAACTGGACTTGTCCTGTTCAACATGTCAATGGGCTTACCACCTGATATGTGGAACAGAAATGCACACCGTGAAATCTAGGCGTATAATATGCTTCTTCCATTCTTTCGAGGATAAAAGTGTGATTGATAAACGTTCAATAAACCACTTTCCTAGGTCATGGTTATACTAAGGGTTATACAGTTTTAATTGTCGTCAAACTCCCAAACATTACAGTTATATTGACTACTAGTTAGTAGTCTCGCGCATGTAGACTCGCGCATCTTTGTTAGCGCCACATAAAAGAAACAGACAATTATCTTTTATCATTTTTTTGTCTATCAAAAGTATCCTATGTTACTTCTAATACCTCCAAGAATATCATACAATATTAGTACAAAGTTTCATGATGATCGGTTTAGTAGTTTTTGCGTGAAAGCTTAACAAAAAAACATATATTACCATTTATAATATTATTATACATCGTATTGTATATAATATTATAAAAAATAAAATAAATATCCATCACGCCTTATCCCCGAAGGGGTGGCAGAGGCATATTATATGCCCACTTTTCACCGTGTGGATTCCTATACGTAATAGGTGGTGAGCCCATTGCCGTGTTGAAATAGACAGACGCAGGTTGTGGCTACCTGCTGTTGAAATTTTCCTGAAGTTGAAACCTTCAACCAGGCTTAACGACTGCCATTTTACTGGCAACCGGGACCAACGGCTTAACGTGCCTTCCGAAGCACGGAAACGTTCGCAAATGTAAATGCCACAAAGTGGTCACCCATCCGAGGACCAGCCATAGTGAAAGTTGCGTAACTCAGTGATCGTTTACAGAACACTGAGACTCGCGGTCTCAGTGTTCTGTACCACCACGCCACAGGCCACGAGCGCTTCTAATAAGCGAGCGAGCGATTCTAAATTATAAATAATATTATAGATCGTATATTATAGACTAGTTGACGCCCGCGGCTCCGCACCCGTGGTGAACCTTTCCCGTTCGCGTTACCCACAGGAACTTGTTCCCGGGATAAAAAGTCGGTTATAGATTTTTTAATACTAAATTTATTGTAATTCGCGGAAACCCAACCATGTGAATTGCTTACACAAAGTCACAGGCGTTTCTACTACAATGCTTGTGATATACTTGGTAGGTTATTTTTTAGTCTTAATAAGACAGCATATACAATTGAATGTTCCAAAAATAATAATAATAGGAAAGTTCAATATTTTTCATATTTAGCTCGCCAAATTGACGGAAACCTTGATGGAAAGTTATTGCGACTCAAACAGTGAAAAACATGTACTAGTACATAATGATACAAGTGTGCCAAGTTGATGACCATTATATACAATGCGATATTATGTGCCATAAGAAAGCCACACTTGCCGATTAAAAACAAAACATACATTTTAAAAATGTTGCATAGGTCGCTAATTATTCATTCAATTTTGATGGCAAAGCCATACGTAGCGAGGTAAATAGGTAATACGAGTAAAGGCTATCGCACGCGTTTATCATCTCGTCACATATGTCCGGCGAAGTAAATAGGTTTTCTTCATTTTCTTCACTAGATCAGAACGCTTTACAATTAATCTAAACATTACTCCGAATAAAAAATGGCGAGTTGTGATTTTTTTGTTGCCGCGATGCAATACCGCGCAAGTCTAAAGGCACAAACTATGTAAGTAGATCAGCCAACATCCAAGATTAAACATGTAAGAATTCGTCTTTAAAACACAAATTACAGAAATTAAAATTTTTTTTATTGAATTTTAGTTATGTTTAGTAATAAAGTTGATTTTACCAATTTACTGAAATAAATAAGTAGATAGACGTAAAATAATAATATAAGACTATTTGCTGTTAAAAAAAAATTTATAACCCGACTAAATTACATTGCTTGGTCTTCGTACCTACAACTTGGTACTAGGGCACAAATGTAAGATGGTCGGGTAAAATAAACTTAAAGGCACGCGTTCGATAATAAAAAGCACGCGTGTTTAATATCTAGGAATATGAGCCAAAAAGTGGTGGAATTAAAATGTCGTTTTAAGCAAGTGTTAAAAAAATTATCACTGAATAGTCATAAAATTGCTGCATTATTGCGTTCGAGCATTGAAGCTATATCATCTGTTTAGATACTGCGTTTGTATTAGCTAGGTATGAGTAGTCCTTTAGGAGAACCTTATGTAATATCTAATTTCCTGGACAGGCTGGTGTAGATACCTGACAAATCATAGACACAAAGAAATTGCACAGCAAAATCAACATCCTTGATACTATTTTACAAATCCAGTCGGACTATGGGCATCGCAAGCTGTCCAAAACGTCGGTATAATCATAAAAAATGTATATAAAGATCCACTTAATTCAGCACATGCAGGCCTCTACCAATTTTCATATGAATGGTTCAATTGACCTTACTGTAGCATACTGACCAAACAGGATGGTGAAGCCTTTTTTGTTTCTAACAAGAAGGTACATCACTAACAATTGTAGCTGGTTTGGTCTTCAAAGGTCTCGGTAGGAGTTCATCGTATTCTCTTATCAAAAGACGAACCTAATCAACAGCTTGTAGGCAGGTACCTAGAAGGTACTTAACGCATCATCCTTGACGAGTTGTTACTTATATGATAAATCCTATTTGACAAAGATTACGCGGAATTCTTTCTATAAACAACTTCGTTCAGGTAAACATTTAACACGCTTGTTTATACAGACAATGTCTCTAGGGATTTCTAGACTAAGAAATAAATAATAAAAAGAATTATACCTGTGATTGTTTTATATAAATTATATAATTAATGTCAATCTCTAGTGTCACATTTGCTGCGATGTACTGATCATTGCATTCATATATGCAATGACCAGACGGTACAAGGACAAAATAACTACCTAACCTATTAGATATATATATACACGTTGAGTTTTCAACAAAGGCGGCCTTACCGGACACGGTTAACAATAGAGACATTATAGCGTGTTAAGTGTTGGTAGATGTAACTATTTAACTTTGTAAAAAAAATGTTATTATAAATTAGTATTATTTAATAATCTCTAACTTAATCAATCATACTGTTTGTCTTTTCATAATTCGGGTTTGGTAACAATAACGCTTCATTCCATCATTATAAGTCTTTTCACGTGTGCACAACGTGGGAAGAAAGACTTTATTTTTTTTATCTTGACTTCATATAGAAAAGAACTTAAAAATCATTGTTATCGCGACAACTATTCACAAAATTACATACTTTATACATTGTTAAGTACAATGAATCGGTGCTTATTACCATCGTTCTTAGTTAAGGTCACGATGGTGTGATAAAGATATGATAAATTGAGGAACATCAATATTGAAAAGGAAGTTTAAAGGCAGGTTATCAATTATATTGAGTAAGAATTTTACTCGCGGGGACTGCATCTTGTGCCATCTACGATTCGTTCGTGATAATAAGTATACTGAAGTGCGTCAATCTAGACTTGTAGAAGCAATTTCTTCTAGGTATTTAATTACTTCTTTTTTAAAGAAACACGTCAGTCTACGCCCAAGAGGTAAAAAGTGGGTGATATAAAGCGGACCACAACAATCTTGTTGTCTTTAATGAAGTTATTGCTCTTGATATAGTTTATCTTTTGCGTGTATTTTACCTGATAACATTTAATGCAATTTAAAACAAGTAACAAAGCAATGATAATTGCCGGCTTTTCTCTCGTCGACGCATCATATTTAGAATGAACGGCAATACCATAACGAGCATACCCTTAATTTGGATAAGTCGGGGCGGGCTTATACCCGTGTACAGGGAGCATCGGACTATGTTGGTGCCAGACGCATATACGGACCAGGCCAGGGATGGTAGCAAGAGTCAGCTTTGTCTATGCTCCGGGTCATAGTTCAATCGGAATCCTGGGTATGGTTCATGCGAAAGCAACGATGACTCTCCGCGGGGGGGGGGGGGGGGGGTGTGAACCTTGGCCTGGGGTACAAAGTGTGTGAACTATTTACGTGCTTTTGCGGCTCCATGGTGGAGGCAAGAGGGCATTATGTTTTAAGTAGTCGTCGCTGCGTTGCCATACCAGCGAAGGCGACACTCATGCAGCTTATCTGCAATGTCACGGACGCGAAGGCTGCTGCGGATGTGAGTTTCTCACGCGATCTATCCGCGTGACTCCACACATACGCCACAACATCTTCATTACCGTGACATGCAGCTCCTGCTTGGTTCTCTCCAGTAGTATATTTGGGTTGTGGGCATGCCCATTGTGCCCACAATAGTGGACCCGCGATTATATTTAGACCCAGTTAGCTATAAAACCTGCACGATACGAAGATTTTGGCTATTAACAGCGGTGGCTCAATGCAATGAGATTACACCAGAAGGGTGTCAAATATTTTTCTTAATTACGATGATTTTACACCGGATCGCAGTTAATAGCCCTTAGGCCTATCCCGCGACCCGGTTGGGAAGAAGGCGGAACACCCCAAATGGCCGGGAGTCCCACACATCATCCCTGCCGCCCCTGCAGTGGGAATGACGGCGCGTTAACGCATTCCCAAGCCATTGATTTTACAATGACAAAATTTTTGTTTCGAAGTATTTACTACGTGGGACAGGAATCCACACGGTGAAAAGTGGGCATATAATATGCATCTGCCACCCCTTCGGCGATAAGGCGTCATGGATATTTATTTATTTTTATTTTAAGTATTTCTAAAAACGACCGACAGCATTCAGCGTATATTATTAGAACATGCCTATTCGAAAAGTATATTGCACTAGATTATCAAGGTTCTAAGTATGCTCATGACCTAAAAATCTAAGTAGGTACTTAACTTAATAAATACTCTCGTCGTGAAATACTTACATCGAAAGCACTTGGAAAATATTGTTGCACTTGTCTATACTATTATAAAATTGTAAAATCAGTTGTGACGTACTTTTAAAATAATCTATCGACTATTTAAGGGATTCTGAGTCTGAAACTGCGATTTTTTTCTTCGTGTCTGTTTGTTTGTTTGTCCGGGGTTGGAGCAAAATCCAGACGGTTGATCACAACTTTGCTAAAAGAATATTGTGGATAATTTTCCAGTTTCAATACTGTGCTATATTTCATCAAAATCGGTTCAGCGGAAGTGATAGTACAGCTTGAACTACATCTTACTAGACAAGCTAAACATAGGACAGGTCAAAGTATTTTGGTTTGTTAGTTAGGTTTTAATAAAGTCACAATTTTTCACATGTATACTGATTTTCAGTGATGCACATACTCTTATGTCTTATCTCTTACTCTATCTTCACTGATGACTACACGATGAGTAAAGTTAAGTTATGTGTGGCCTAAATTTGGATGGATAACCAACCTGCAAAAGAGGTGCATCACGTCAGCAAACACTTTTCTTTTAGTTACAGTCTCTAATAGGTAAAGGATCAGAGAAGGCAAACACACAAGGCGCGGTCTACTTTTAGATGGGTCAGAACAGACATTTTGGTTTTAGTTATATGGACAAGCTTCTGTCAATAATGGGTAAAAGATCAGTGACATAAAGTAATCTAAGCATGGGAAGCTTTTGGAAGGGTGACGACTTTGCGAAATACGAAATACGCAGTTTCTAACTCTTCTCTGATATATTTGCACAAAAGGGACATTCACTTGGTTCAAGCCGGCTTCAGCAGCACCTGCTAACTGGTAGATTTACTATTATTAGCTCAGGAGGTCGGTAGGCCAGAGGCAAAGACTATGTTCTATAAACCAAAGGAATAAAAACCAGCGGATAGATACTCTTTTAAATTATATATACAAATTTGTATCCCAATGACGTGGCAAATAAGCATACGAGATAAGATTTGAAATTATGGTTACTTTCTTATGGTTTATACCCCTTGAATAAAAAATCATGACTGTGTGTATTACTCGTATTATAGGTTGCAGAGAAACGCAAATGTTTCAAATTTATTTTGGAGTTTGGTATGTAACATCGTAACAATCACTGCGTTAAGCAACTTAAGCCATGGCTGGTTTAGTTTTAAATGGGTGACAACTTTGTTATATTTCCATTTACAAGCGTTTCCGTGTTTCGGTAGGCATGTTAAGCCGTTTGTCCCGGTTACCAGTAACGGTTAAGCCAAGTTAAAAAGACTTTGAAAAATTTTGACAGCATTTAGCCACTGCCTTCGTCTGTTTATTTCAACACGGCTATGGGCTCATAACCTGTTTTGTGGGACATAAATGCATGCAATGGAATGTGGACGTATAAATTTCTGCCTAACCTTTTCGGGAATAAAGGCGTGATTGATAAAAAACTAACTAATTAATAGTTAATTCACGGTGTATCCTTGAAGAGGTAATCAGAGAGGACACATCGCCAGTAGGCTTCCTCCATGCATTCTTCTTTCACTTCTTGCAGATTCATCAATCGCTTCAAACACGTCTGGGTATCCGAATACTTTTGATTTTTCCGTTTTTGAGCAATCTGCTCATGTGGTCTTCATATGTAAGTCTCGGCCTACCCTGACTCCTTCTGCCCCTACTTTCGCACAATATATATTCTTCGTCAAACGTTCCTCACTCATTCGGTGGACGTGTCCAAACCAACGGAGCACGCCCTTTTCCAGCTTAACGCTGACACTTTCATTCAAACCTGCCATATTGCGTATCACTTCGTTACGTATTCGGTCGGCCAAGGTAACGCCGCACAATTTTCGAAGTGATCGCATCTCCACAGCATTCAATTTACTTTCATGCATCTGCTGACATACCCAGGTTTCGCTACCGTAAAGCAAAGTTGGCACTAGCACTGCGTTATGAATCGCCAGTGGTGCTTCTTTTACGATGCTTTGTCGCTTTACTAATTGGGATAAAGCACCGTTAACTCTGTTTCCGGCAGCTACTCGCCGTTCTACATCCGAATCACATCTTCCATCCGCGCTAAACATACTTAATAGATATTGGGCTAAAGGTTAGAGCGCAGAAATGCTCAATTCTCAAAGAGATCATCACTCCTTTTTGAGAGTCGTCTTGATCAGTGATCAGCGAGTGAAAAGTTGAAAATGACAATCAATCATCTTTAAGAAGAGCTGTGATCAGTCAGCGAACAACGAAGCTTTACTATCATAATATTCAACAAACCACTCTAAAAGAAACCGTGTGAAATCGACGGAGTGATGCGAATGATCGAAAACACATAACTTGAACCGAAGAGCAATAGGATTTTTGTTATGTGATGAGTCTCGATTCGAGACACTGGGGTGCATATCTGAAAGTAGTGCACCTAACATGGCTAAAAAAGGTAAACTCTAAACAAATCCCTGAACTTACTCGTCTGGACCTATCTCTTAAAATCGTCCATATTGCCACAGGAAATAAGTATAAATGTTAACTATTTTTTAAGTTTTGAACTTAATGTTAATTACATACAAAAAACCACGCGAGCGCAGCCGCGGGCTAATGCTAGTTTCATAATATAAGTCGCACTTTTCGCATTCCACAAACCACATCGTACAGAATCTCATGTCCTCTAAGTACCAAAAAACTGCGTGACTGACTGCAGAAAAGTATTAGTAGTCAAGTTTCATCACACATGTCATCACGAAGTCAAGTATTTAAGGTCTGCTCATATTCTTATGAAAAAAAGCTTAGTAAAGGCAAGTAATGTAATGAAAGTTGTACAGGGATGTGCCATTATCATTAATTTTCTCTGGCTATGTATGCTATTTACGCCACAAATCACGGCAGACAACTAATTCTATTTCGGAAGTGAAGATTTTACATGCAACCGTTTAACCAAGTTAAGTAAAAACTAAAGTAAGACTGTTATCAGTCACAAAGAAAATCTGGCATCATTACCCGACAATCAATCAAACAAAAGTATCTTCAAATCTAGTTTATAACAAGATTAGCTTAATCCTTTAAATATTTCTACGACGTATCCTACTCCATATACACAGTGGTCGCTGAATCGCTCATGAGAAAATAATAAAATATTATTTAAGTATGTATCCGATGATACTGTTTACAAAAGGTTTAAACAAAGATAGGTTCTAGACCGAGACTTATATAAGAAGACCCTAAGAGTAGATTGTTGAAAATCGGTAAAGTCTATCAAAACTGTTCAAAAAGAGATCTCGGATACCTCGATTTTCATGTATTAAATGAATCTGCAAGAAGCAAAAGGAGTATGCATAGATAGCGAAGCCTGACCATCTGTCTTCTCTGACTACCCCGTCAGGGATATAGCATGAAGAGACATGGATAGGTTTTAAGCACTTCGAAATTGCCGCTTTATGCCGCTACTTGAGTTGATAAATTGGCAAATATCTAATCAGTTTGCTACCACTACTGCTGAAAGACAACTATTCACAATAACACGTACAGGGAGCGAGACCTTAAATAACTCGAGACGAGAACACGAGACTTTTGAGATTACATTTAAAACACCTAAATGAAGATACAACTATACCATTTTCCAGCTAATCATCTTAAATTTTGAGGTACTTTCTTATATCGTTTACCTTAGATGACTAGACTGGAGGTAAAAGGTTATATAAATTTATGATTCAGTAGACCCTATAGTTAGAATCAGTTCCTTTCTGTGTGCACAGTTTTGCTTTGATTTTTCCTTAAGCCTTTTCTACAAAATCACGTCTATAAATTAATAAATGATAGTTTAAATGGTGCTTTTCCTGCTCTATTATCACGCGTGGTACACATGGTACGAGTATAGTATAATATTCTAGTGTATTCTTTAGCAACATTTTTGCTAACCAAAACAGACACATCTTAATACAAAAGACCATAACTGACTTATTTGGTTTTCGAAGAATGTAGTAGTTAATTAGATCGTCTACTATTGTGTATAACACAGTGATTGTTATGTATGATTATGCCATGAAATTCCTTCGTTAATTGATTGTTCTCGCTATGTATTGTGCTTTCAGTACTTACCTCAACTAGTTAGATAAAAATAAAAGAAATATTTTTGCTGGATTTCGTAAACAAGTAATTTCTAGAAGAATCTATTCTTATACTTGTTGTAGAATGACGAAATCACTAACATCCTCAGGAATAATAAGGTTGGCTTACGATATGCGGGCTTTGGATAATATGTTTTACTGAGTGAAATGATTATATTTTCATATATAGGTAATTTACTTGAGTTAAGTATAACTCAAGTAAATTACCTATTTTTCGATTTTGATGGTCATTATAATCACATTGACAATTTCAAATTGTCCGCTTCCTGTTGACGGTACGAGTATTACACTATTATACGTATCTAAGCTTCCGTGATTTTGTTGATGGGTTTTGATAATTAGTATATGCATTTATCATCGAAACGATTTGTAAAATTAACAGTTTGCAATTGAATAGAGTTTTTAATATCTGTTTGTTCTAGGTTTTCGTTCCAATTTGTGTCATGTTTATTTTTGCAAAATATTTTGGAGCTGCATTATCGCATTGGAAATCTTTTCCTGTAATCGTAGTTGTAAGAATGTGAATTTAAATATATCATTAGTTATTATATAAGTAGTTTAAAATAATATTACTTGGAAATATTAAATTAATGATACAAATTGATTCTATTTGTAGCGTTAAAAATTAATAAGTATTCGGTCTAATTTATTATAAAAAATTAATAAGTATTTTTATTTATTATTTAATATTTGTATCAATCACGCCTTATCCTCGAAGAGCTGAAGCTTATTTTACGTCCACTTTTCACCATGAGTATTCCCGTCCCACGTAGTAGTGGTGAGCCCATTGCCGTGTTGAAATAGACAGACGCAGGTTGTGGCTACCTGATGATGAAATTTTTCAAGCCGCTCATAAGGCCTTCAATTTGAATTATTGACTGCCATGTTACTGGCAACCGGGACCAACGGCATATCGTGCCTTTGAAGCACGGAAACGCTAACAAATGTAGATAGATGAATGACGGAAGCGCTCGCAAATGTAAATGCCACAAAGTGGTTACCCATCCGAGGACCAGCCATAGTGAAAGTTGCGTAACTCAGTGATGTTTACAGAACACTGAGTCCGCGGGGCCATGAGCGCTTCATTTACAATGGTAAATGCCACAAAGTGGCCGCCCATCCGTGACCAGCTATAACGAAAGTTGCTTAACGCAGATATCGTTTACAGAACACTGAGTCAACGGGACCACGAGCACTTAAATTACGTAATAATGTAAGTAGGTAGCAATTCGATGAGGTAGTGTTCAGGAAGCTATTAAACCTATTTTCGTTCAAACTATAAATGGAATGTCCTAAAAGTAGGCTCTTCGAACAATGTCTATTAACTGTGATGAGAAGCTTGCTGTCACTCAGAGGGCCATGGACAGGGCTATGATCTGAGTGTGATGTATTATGATAGGAGGAAATTAAAAACAACAATAAGAACCTACGAATATTTTGAAATTTAAGTAGTAACCAAAATTTCAAAATATTCGTAGGTTGTTATTGTTGTTTTGAATTACTGCTAATGTCTTAGGAATAACCTGTTTGCCAAGGTACATATGATAATCAAGCTTTTGTGATTGTTTTTTCATCAAATCAGCATCTCGCAGTACGCAGGACACAGGCCTGACGAAATTGCGCATTAACAGACGGTTATAAATAGATAAATTTTGCCTATACCTATGATACGGTCTATGCCTTCCACATCTAATCCTTCCCCCGACCATCTCTGCTTCGTCGGTCCTTAACTTTGACGAGTCACTAGTCTGCTATACCACTATGGTTTTCTTCTTCAACTTAGTGTATTCCCAGTTGCTTCCACACCATATCTGGATTTGGAGTCTTAGGTCCACTTTTATTTGTTTGCTAGGAGCAGCTATCATTTGACTTTTGGCTATCGGCTTTGACCTTTAATCTCAAAACCTCGTAAGAACGGCTATATCTTTGCCTCGTCCATTATTCAGCAGGTGCACACCGCTTACAGATCAGGTTACATGGTCCC
This sequence comes from Thumatha senex, assembly GCA_948477245.1. Classification (NCBI taxonomy): domain Eukaryota; kingdom Metazoa; phylum Arthropoda; class Insecta; order Lepidoptera; family Erebidae; genus Thumatha; species Thumatha senex. The sequence goes on from OX419725.1 coordinate 1,732,507, forward strand.
GGAGATCTTCTTTACACGCTGCGCAACGGTGTATGGCCAAAAGGTAGATGGACTGTTAATCTTTGTTGCATGCATGAACAAAGAAGGCATACCTTAGAATAAATAGATTTTAAACAACATTTTTTGCAAGAGCTCAAAAAGGCAAACCTATCTAGTAACTGCGCCTTTAATATTGAATTTCTAGTTAAACTGGGTCACTCAAAAAGTCTCACTAAATGAATTTCACACTAATTAATCGTTCTGTTCGGTTCTGGGCCACTTTAAAAGTATTATTTTCAACTCCGACACCTTGATGTCTGAATTCGTTCCATCAATCAGATGATTAACAGTCCAAGTCCTAAGGTAAAAAAATATTTTCTCCAGTGAGGTCATGAACCTTTATTTTAAACCTTAAGCCTGTATCTGAGCTAAGCAACAAGACGAGATGCCATAATAAGAATTCGCTGTCTTGTAAGATAAAGAAGCTGATGAAGCCTAGCGCTGGCCCCGCTTACTTAGTGTTCTTAAGCTTAGTTAAGCAACTTTCGCTATAGCTGGTCCTTGGATGGGTGAGCACTTTACATTTGCGAGCATTTCCGTGCTTCAGAAGGCATGCTAAGGTTGCCAGTAACATGGCAGTCGTTAAACCCAGTTAAAGACCTTATGGGTCGCTTGAAAAAATTCAGCAGCAGGTCGCCACGGCCCGCACCTGTTCATTTTAACACGGCAATGAGTTCACACCACCTGTTACGTGAGACAAAAATGCATACGGTGAAATGTGGGAGTATTGTATGCTCTGCCTACCCCTTCGGGGATAAAGGCGTGACAATATGTATGTTTTTTGTTTGCTTACATTTTCCATTTCATATAACTCATTCGCCTCACTCCCACAGCAGTACAGAGGGTGTGAGTGATATTGAATACTTGTTCTGTGGCCTTGTTCCTCACCACCGAGTTCAACTTCATGGGATTCAACATTCTGGGAAATCAACTTGCTGAGAATGCAACTTTATGCGATTTCAACTCAATGGTCCTAAAGGCGCATAAATTACAAAGCAATCTATTTTGCAAAATTTTGCCGTTACTAGGTAGTAATTATTTGCCCTCTAAAATCTCTCAAACTTCATTCAGTTAATGGTGAAAATAATTGTCAAGCTGATATTAAAAGGAGTAACTGAGGCTATAGAAAGGCATTATATTTTCATAATCCTAAGGGAACTAGCATTACAGTTATTACCATGCAAAACTCCAATCCGACCACAGCTATTATTGTCGGTGTTTTATATTTACTCGTGTAAATAAGATCATAAAGTTACTTTTAAAATTGCCCTTCGTCTTATAGACAATCTATTCTACGACATAAAGCGATTTCTTTGTCAGAGGAGCGAGAAAATTCAAATTTATCCATCAAAAGATGCCTGAATGGACTTTATAATCAAAGGGTATTTTATCTTTTGATGACAAAATTCGATTTTTCTCTATCCTCTGACAAACCTTTATGATTTTGCCCGAACTCATATTCTATAACCCTTTAAAAAATATTTTAAATATCTCCCACATCTAAGTTTATTTCTTTGATGCAAGAGATGAATTCTTAGAGGCCTTTATTCTTTCAAAATCATACATTTGAGAAATTATTACAACAATTATTCTTGAGAAGTAAACTTTCTCGGTAAGTGGACGATGATTGGCAAACTCGTAAAGTCTACTTACCAATGACAGCTTTTATTTCAAATTATATATTATAATACTGCCATTAATTTTTAAATACCCTGCACAATGGGGTAGATAAGAAAAGGTAAAAGAGCATTACATGTACTGTATAAAATAGTATGTATACCTATGCCAAATTACAGGTCTCTAGTGCTGTATTTTTTTATTTTTATACAATCTGTGTATGTCTATATATGTGTGTTATTTTATGTATACATAATGTGCTTGAGTGTTATTTTCCAAAGCAAAACGGAGCATATTGATACAGGCTTGGCTCGTTGAAGAGTTTTATCTTAAAACCTGATCTAAATCTTTACAACAATAGTTATCGATAAATATCGAATTTACGTCAATCACATTGACAGATCTTGAGATAAACAGATATAAAGGACTAAATTTACCTGATGCTCATATGTTTTCTCAATGACTTTATCATTTTACTGACCTTATAAGAGGATACACAAATATTCATTATCAATACATATGATACCATATCTTCTCACAAGTGCATTACTGCACTTAATATGCATACTACGATAAATTGGTGTGGATATGAAGCTATGGCCACTTTGGTAGGAGAACATTTAACGACCTCGGTGGCGTAACTCGTACTGTAAGCGACTGCCGCTCGACTTAATAACAGACTAGAATTTGGCAAACTCTTAATTAAAATGTTTATGCCTCTGCCACCCCTTCAGGGATAAGGCGTGATAGATAAATAAATAAAATAAGAACATTTTAGAGAAATTTTCGTGGTGTGGGAAAAAGTTTAGTGGTCTCACAACAGAATTTGCACAAATGTTGCAACCCATTAATTTAAAGAACGAAGGTTGTAAACTTATTTAAGCACTGATTTGCATTGGCTTTATATATTCCTAGGAGTAAACAAATTATAATACAATGCTTTACAATAGAAATTATGTTAGGGAAAACTTCAAGACCGTAGCTAACCCTGGCAACCAATCCCGGTGAAACTGACCAACATTATTAGGGCGGCTTAATTATTATGCTTGGATGTAGGTATAACCTACCTCATGAACATCGTTTTTCGGTAGACAGTCGTCACTAAAGAACATTTCCACCGCAAACTGCCTTATGATTTGAACAACTCTTTCGGCTGTATCTGTGATCCAGGTTTACATTCATGTTTCCTCCTATCATAATACATCACACTCAGATCATAGCCCTGTCCATTGCCCTCTGAGTGACAGCAAGCTTCTCATCACAGTTAATAGACATTGTTCGAAGAGCCTACTTTTAGGACATTGCATTTATAGTTTGAACGAAAATAGGTTTAATAGCTTCCTGAACACTACCTCATCGAATTGCTACCTACTTACATTATTACGTAATTTAAGCGCTCATGGCCCCGCGGACTCAGTGTTCTGTAAACATCACTGAGTTACGCAACTTTCACTATGGCTGGTCCTCGGATGGGTGACCACTTTGTGGCATTTACATTTGCGAGCACTTCCGTCATTCATCTATCTACATTTGTTAGCGTTTCCGTGCTTCGGAAGGCACGATATGCTGTTGGTCCCGGTTGCCAGTAACATGACAGTCAATAATTCAAATTGAAGGCCTTATGAGCGGATTGAAAAATTTCATCATCAGGAAGCCACAACCTGCGTCTGTCTATTTCAACACGGCAATGGGCCATCTACCACTACTACGTGGGACGGGAATACACATGGTGAAAAGTGGACGTAAAATAAGCTTCAGCTCTTCGAGGATAAGGCGTGATTGATTCAAATATTAAATAATTTATTAATATTAAATTTATCTATAATATGTATGTATTTAGAAATATATAAGTATGTTTATCAGTTATCTGGTTACCATAGTACAAGCTCTGCTTAGTTTGGAATTAGATGGCGTTGTGTGGGTTGTCCCAAAAATATTATATATATATTATAATTAATAAAAATAAAAGAATACTTATTAATTTTTAACGCTACAAATAGAATCAATTTGTATCATTAATTTAATATTTCCAAGTAATATTATTTTAAACTACTTATATAATAATTACTGATATATTTAAATTCACATTCTTAAAACTACGATTACAGGAAAAGATTTCCAATGCGATAATGCAGCTTCAAAATATTTTGCAAAAATAAACATGACACAAATAGGAACGAAAACCTAGAACAAACAGATATTAAAAACTCTATTCAATTGCAAACTGTTAATTTTACAAATCGTTTCGATGATAAATGCATAACCTATACTAATTATCAAAACCCATCAACAAAATCACGGAAGCTTAGATACGTATAATAGCGTAATACTCGTACCGTCAACAGGAAGCGGACAATTTGAAATTGTCAATGTGATTATAATGACCATCAAAATCGAATGGCGTTTTATGACTTACGATGCTACAGCGACACGATCCTACTTTTAGACTTCTATGACCTTTTTTTATTTGTTTTTTTTTGTGGAAGTTCTCATATATCCTATGCCGGACTCCTACAGACTAAAACCACACGTTACCCTTCCATCTATCAATGGCCAGCAGTTCAGGGTGAGCCCTCGGAAGGATAAGTTTAGAAAAGTCTTATAAAACGGCTCAGTCTATGTGCCTGTGCCCATCTATTTCTGAGGAACCATCAGTGATACAAACGGTTTGCGGCGTTTGATTCAGGACACCATGAATCAAACCGCCCGTGCATAGGCGATTTTGAAGTTGATACCACTTCGATTTTTTAAGTTGGTCTCGGTTTAGAAGTGCTCTGATTCCTTTGCTACAATAGTGATGGGCGTGTTACTGGTTGGTATTGTGTGTATACGTGTCCCACCAAAATGTTCAGAGTCGAAACAAAGATATTTGACTAACCATATTTGAGTGCTAAGAAGGCTAAATAATAATACGGACAATAATAAAATGTAGACAGACATTCTAATAATACAATGTGTTCAAGTTATAGCTTTTAAAGCTACTGACAGCGTGTCGCGTTTGCAATGGCGGAAATAAATCTAAATATTGCGATATACTTTCATTGCCTATAGCCCTGCGATACTAAGCGTAGTGAATGGAATATCACGATTAGCACAGCCTTACTAGGTAGTTATTGCTCTCCATTCTGTGATATTACTGGTAGCGTCAATCAATCAAATTAGTTCTTATCGCATCTACAGCTAAACGTAAGCCTTTCCCAATTCTTGCCATAAATACACATTATTATGAGCCATCATTTTCAGAATCAGAATCAGGTATTTATTTGTGTATTTATTTTGGCAGGGTGTGTGCTTTTTGCCCTACTGTTTTATTTATACCGCGGTGTCAGACAGGCCCACCTGATGGAAAGTGGTCACCGTAGCATATGGACGTTTGCAACACCAGAAGTGCAGCACTGGCTCTGCCGACTCTTTATAAACCTTCTAAGACCCCTTCTGCAGAACCCCATACTGTATACCACATTAGCCAAAAGACGGGTTGGTTCAGGGATCCGATGCCGAATATAACAGCGTATTCGACTACAAGTAACTCATTGCACGATATGTTTAGAAATTCACAATTACACGCGATTACAATAATTTAACAATTTCAACATTCAATAATGTTGTGAATAATATAGTCCGAAACTACCAGGACTTTAATTGGTCGTGCTAATGGTGTCTGGCACATAAGACCTTTTAGCCTTTTTGTTACCACCTCACTAAAAGGCAACGAGTACAAAATTTCTTCCAAATTTAACATCTAAAATAGACACATTTAATTTTATTAAATTTATTCGGCCCTTTAGACCCACCCCAGTTCCGTGCTTCGGAAGGCTCGTTAAGCCGTTGGTCCCGGTTGCCAATAAAAAGCCGCAGCAGTCGTTAAGCCAAGTTGAAGGCTTAAAAAATTTCAACAGCAGGAGTCAAAGCCTGCGCCTGTTCATTTCAACACGGCAATGGGCTCACCACCTGTTACGTGGGACAAAAATTCATACGGTGATATGTGGGTGTTTAATATGCGTCTGCCTACCCCTTCGGGTATAAAGGCGTGACAATATGTATGTATGTAATTTTGTGAATGTTGTAGTTGAACGCCATGAATTAAAGAAACATGATGACTAAATGATAAAACTGAAGATGTTTAAATAGAAGATTTGGTTATATTAAGGAATTTCATAAAAAAAAAGTAATTTGTTAGAACTTCTTCAAGATATGTGGCGGTACTTAAATATACCTATGTAATCGTGTGAAACCGCAGCCGTATTCTAGGCGAAGATAATTATCTCTATTATCTCAGCAACGAGAAGTAAATACTTATCTATCGCTATACATTATAATGTTATTTATAATTGTCCTTAAACTTGTATCTGAATGTCATCCCATAAATTAATAGTTATTATCAAGAAAAGTTCGTTATCAATCGATGTTTTTATGATCTTCATATATCATCTATACATCTACACAGATAAATAAAACTAGTGACTGTTTATAATTCCAAATTAACACCTTCCTTTAAAAATGAGCTCGTAGGCCTCCTCACAGAGTGTTCTGTAAACAATCACTGCTGCAAAACTTTCGCTATGATTATCCTCGGATGAGTGCCCGCTGTGGCATTTCCTTTTACAAGCGTTTCCGTGCTTCGGAAGGCAGGTTAAGTTGTTGGTCCTAGTTGCCAGTAACCAGGTTACACCAAGTTATTTTTTAAGTATTACCTTGAAAGGTACTAAGTAACGCGATCTTTAACATCCTTCAATGGTTTTGGGTTATGCAAAGTGGGCGGCTAGAAAAATTTCAACAGTTGGTCGCCAAACTGTGCCGTACCATAGAAATGCATACGGTGAAAAGTGGGCTTATAGTATGCTACTCTGCCTACTCCTTTGGGGATAAAGATGTGACTCATATGTATACATGTAACTTTATTTACATTTAATTGAAGTAATCCTACGGAAACGGGCACTACGTCGATGAAACAGCGGGGCGTTTCGTGTAGAGCCATCGAACTACTTTGATGCAAAATCCCCTGCAACGCACTATAAACATTTACACTGATTATATACCATGAAACCTGTATGGGGCTATGAAAGTTCTAGCTGTGAAGAATGAAAATATATACATCAACAGTGTCCGGCCCGCCTAGCGATATCACCGAGTCTACTATTGACAAGCCGTAGAATAGAACCAGAATCACCGTTTTTAGCTATCAAAATGTTAGTAGACTATCAAAAACGCAACTGACTAGCGGCCACTGGTGCGTTACATGTTAGTAGAATTCTATCGGCCGACCGATAGAAGTCTATTGGAGTACGATTATAATAGTAGACTACGAAAACTTGTCAAAATTGTACCGGTGGCTTTCTAATGAGCGACAATTTCGACACGATTGAAATAGCAGACTCGGCCCCCTGATCGGTCTACCATTTCCTCACATATCACCTCACATATAATTATTATTGTAAAGTCGTCAACTGATGATCCGATGTCTGTGACTTCTATCAATGTATTAGTTCGTCTCAGAAACGTGTACCTAGCGTGGAGTGTCTTCTTAACAAATAATTAGTAATATTCAGTAAATAGAGCTCTCCTACATATCGTACCGTTATTTTAACCTTCAGAACTTTGCAGTAGTAGATATAGCACGAGGCTGAATGTCACTGTCGCTTAGTTATTCTATACCTACCCATTTATCATCGCGCCTTTGAGACTATAGGTATGATAAAAGGATCCTCACGACTTCAAACACCAACACCTTGTGTAATAATTGAATTCAAAAAGTTTAACACAATATAATATTATGTCCTCGTATTTTTACCAGCACGAATATGTTATCGAAAGCACGCTACATTAAAAGACACTTAACGCCGAATAACCAAAATCTAATCCAACTCCCCCATTACCATTAATAGGTCTGCAAATTACTTGAAACCAGTAATAATTTCTCAAACGTAAATATATATATGTATACTGTAGTCTATAAAATATAGTTGGTTAAAGAATGACAGTCCTATTTAAGTAAATAAATTCATGTTTTATTTCAATGAGATAGAGCTGTAATGGTTGAACTGTAGAGAGTGAGAAAACTGAAACAAGGTTGTTATTTTTTGCTTTAATATATGTGTTATTCTAATCAAACTATGTTTACATATACTTGACTCTTGGCTTAAATCCTTCAATGATATCCCCATGTATACAGGGAATTGTATACCACACCAGCACATTGCTAGGCGTAGATGCTAAGATCATAATCATAACCAACAACGTTTGTTATTCCGCTTTTAACGATTCGTTACGAAGCGCAGTATTGTCATAATATACTACTAGTTAGTACCTTTAAGGGAGCTTAAAGGTACTAACTAGTTCTTGGAGTCGCCTCAAAGAACTCCTGGGTGTCTTCAACACATACTGCATTTCTCGATGAACGATGGACGCGCACATAGTCTTTGACCTTGACCCCAACCTCAACCCCATGCCCTGTGATGTCCACAAGTTGCGAAATATTAAAATTCAGGCAATATTTTAAATTTAAAATGAATTTGAAAAATATAATGAAGAAATAATCGTAGAACAATTGTTTATGATGTTGGCTTTTTAGAACTGGCAGGTTGTCGGTGTTTTACAATTAAACCTGTTTAATGATATTCAAGCGGGTATAAAATATCACTGGTTTCCGTGTCTCTAACAATAGAGTTTTATATAGATACAATCAGTTACATTGTAATTTCATCATGCACAATCATCCAATGTGCAATTTATTCACACAACAAGGCGTCAATGATCTTGAGAAGTGCATGGCCGCGTGCACATTGCTGGAGGTCTCGGTCAATACCGCAAATGTAAAATGAATACCTGCTTCGGCCAACTGTACTGACATTCGTCACATGGCAAACATGAATATTATGAGGTAGTTGACTCTAAATTTAAGAGATAATTCCAGTAAAGTGAATGGACTATGGATAAAACTCTTCCTAAATCTCCAATAAATTTGCCCAGAAATTTATAACAAAGTATATGTGTGTAAATCGTAGATGATGATTTTCATTATCATCGGGAAAGGTGAATGAATGAATGATATGATATGATAATGAATGATATATCTTTATTCATGTAGGTCACAAAGTAACACTTATGAACGTCAAGATTTTTTGCTTTGCTTTTACATTTACTGCCAGATTCGCAAAGCAATACGTTGAACCTGGCAATAAAACTCATGGCCACTCTTTTTTAACCGCCAGTAATTACATTAGTTTGATGATGAGATGATGTTTGACCAATAATATAGTAATGAATTTATACAAAACAAAAACAAAATCAATGTTATGTTTTAAAATCATATCAAAATTAGAGCTATTCTAGTTGCCAGTTCTAAGAGCAGTCTACACTTTAAGAAGAATCTAGCAAGAAAGTCAATGGATGCTCTTTTAAAATGTAGGTGTGGCTTACAAAATTAAAAAAATACACTTACATTGTTCCTTTGGATTTATGTGAGAACAGTCGACTAAACTTAGTTTGCCTTAAATTTAAACAATATTATTTGTAATAATTGCTATTACAGCTATGAGCTGACCAGTCCCAACAGATGATAACTTTGTTCACCATCGAGATACCGTGAACGACCTAATTTTCCTTCTTTCCTTGCCATTGTAGTATATCTCCTAGTTTACTTTATATTATCTCCTACATCATTCCAGAGAGCTCTCCCAAGTTTATACTACTTAAGATGTCATGTAATGTGTAAAGAATAAAAAAATTGGATAAATAGGGCAATGAAAAAAAGAAGCGCTCGTGGCCCCGCGGTCTCAGTGTTCTGTAAACGATCACTGAGTTACGCAACTTTGACTATGGCTGGTCCTCGGATGGGTGACCACTTTGTAGCATTTACATTTGCGAGCGTTTCCGTGCTTCGGAAGGCACGTTAAGCCGTTGGTCCCGGTTGCAAGTAAAATGGCAGTCGTTAAGCCTGGTTGAAGGCCTTATGGGCGGCTTGACAAATTTCAACAGCAGGTAGCCACAACCTGCGTCTGTCCATTTTCAACACGTCAATGGGCTCACCACCTATTACGTGGGACAGGAATCCACACGGTGAAAAGTGGGCATATATAATATGCTTCTGCCACCCCTTCGGGGATAAGGCGTGATGGATATTTATTTATTTATTTTATTTAAAAAAAAAGAGTTTTTAATTCCCGTTTCATTTACAATTTTGATTTTTACTTTGTTAGTGAAAAAACGTTTCAACACTTCTGACGTAGAGGTATTCTTACCGGTAACAGATCATGGTGACGTCAATATGAATAACACTTTGTGCAAATGCTGACCAGTATTTTCCAAGAACCAGCCTAGCGTAAAGCACTGACAAAGAAGGTTTTTTGTAATCTCTGTCAGAGTGACATGGATCAGCCTTTAGCAGTAAACTGGTGGACTATTCCTTACTAATTTGCTCCAAATGTGTCTGTACCTTTCACATCTAGTCCGTCTCAGGGTTCTTAAATTCCCAAGATTATCGGCCTCCATGACCTGACCTGACCTGAGGACGGCGGGTGGGCTGCCGTCCTTACAGAAGCAGGCCAAAGACGAATGAGTCGAGGGATAATCTCACGCACGCCTCACACTCCAGAAGCGGGACCACACCCGAATCAACCCCCAAAGAAGCAGGATAGCACCAGAACTCTTAGGTGAGGCCGCGGTAGTAGCCAAAGTCTGTCGGGATCTCTGGGACATCTTTCCGAGGAGTTGACTTGACTGCCTCTGTGGCGAGGTGAGAGTGCATCCGACTGCTACGCAAGAGGTCGTGGGTTCGATTCCCACCCAGGATAAAACTTTGTGTGATGAGCACGATGGTTTATTCTGTGTCTGGGTGTTATTTATCTATAATATGTATGTATTTAGAAATATATAAGTATGTTTATCAGTTATCTAGATCCCATAACACAAGCTAATATTAGCTTACTTTGGGCTAGATGACGCTGTGTGACAAGTGTCCCACAATATTTATTTAAAAAAAAAAAGTTACCCGGGGTGCCCGGCGATAGACAGACAGGTAGGGACCGTGTGGTTTGATTCGGTTCGAGTCCGGCATGACATCCGAGGGGATTTCCACACGAATAAAAATTAACTAACTATCTTTACGCTGTATCCCTGACAGGGTAGACAGAGAGGACAGATCGGCATACTTCTTTCGCTTCTTGAAGATAAAAAAAGATTACTTAAATTCCTACCTAACGTTACCAAGACTGGCAGCAACTTTAAGTTACATCTAATATATCACTTCAGAGCACACAGTTTTGGACAGGTAGACAGGTACCTGTGATTGAGCAGAGAATTTTAGCATTATTCTCCCTCTCTCGCCATCCATAGAGAGGATGGTGAGAGAGAGAGGATTAGAATTTCATTCGTTTGTCAGGGCTCACCCGCCATTGGCCAGTGAGATCATCTTATTTGTAATGATCACGTCTATTCACTATTCACCTCACGAATAGAATACAAACACTAATGATCTGCTTCTATCAGCTCAGTTAAGTACTTGACAGGAAATAACAAAGACTAAGTAATTAAAATTCGCTTTGGCCTTGACTAGAATGTACAATATCGTGCATGAGAACAACAACAATAAAGAAACTATATCCTTAGGGAATGTTTGTAAGTCGCTCATATAACCTTTAGCTCCGTATAGGTAGACAGGTTGACAGAAGTATATCAAATTAACTTAAAAGAAAACTACCCATCTAGAATAATAATACCTTTTTAGTAAAAAAAACTGTAAGCCCTTTAAATGCATTTAATGAAGTAACTATAATATACATTTAAGTACACTACTAATGCTCATGAACACACATATTTTACACAAGCATGTAAAATATGTGAAGTCGTAATTTTATGCTACACATTATTGATTCACGTATCTTATAAAATTATTATGTTTATTTTTCTTTCGCGTTGCAAGGAATGGAATTTCCACTCCCATTCCCTTTACTGTGGTTACTATAAAGATAAACTATGACCTAAAATTCTACACCAATGACTAAGACTAGAAAAGTCGGACTAAGATCGAACGCCATAATGTTGCATAATGTCTTGGAATCAGAGAGTAAATTGAAGTAGTTAGATAGAATGTAACTCCGATTTAAATGGTTCTCAAAGCGGAGCGTGAAAAGGCACATTAAGGGGCCGCCAACTTGAGAGCTCTGTTAATAGTTTTGTGGATTGTGACAGTGGGTTTTAATTAGCTAATTAATAGTAATTAATTTAATATGAACAATTCTTTGCCAAACAAAACAATGATAAAGCAATAATAATAATAAATAATTATAATAATTAGTATAAATTCGAAATAATTTTAAAAGGAATTAGTATTCTGAATTTATCTACAAAATGTCGGCGTGACGGAGTGATCAAAATTTTATTCACTCGTTAAAAGCTCGAATAATAAATTGAATTGTATTTATATTAATTTGTCATATCCGTCTGTGTTCTACGACAGTGTCGAATTAGTTATTTAAATCAGATATGATAACAGAAATAACTAAAAAATGTTGTGTAGACGTGTTTGTATAGACGTGAAACGCTGGATAGCTACGGCTATTTGACAAGAAACAACCAAACGAAATCGGAGATCAAGTACCTACAAAGACCTACAACGATTGTACTTACATCTTAGTCAGAGTACGACTCACATATTTTTACGTAATTTTACGGATTAAACGTCGCGTCGCTGCGTCGTAAAGAAAATTTACTAGCGCATGCTGGGGGCGCAAGAAGCCATTCTGAAGTTTGACAGGAGCCTTATGTCATTTTATTTTTAGTGATCTTTGTGATTGTGGTGTATTTTTTTTGCTAATTTAAGTATTTTTATTTAGTGTATGTTGTATATTCCTACTCGGATGAACTCATGCATCGTCTGTGACAAAACCTTTTCTTCGCTCAGAGGCTTACATATCCACCAGTCACGTACTCATCAGGTTCGTATATTACATTCACAATCCATTTCATCTTCAAACACAGGCTTTGTATCGCAACAACCAACTGTATCACATTATCCTATTACCTTACACACTCTCCTCAGTCAGCTTAAACAGTCTACCCCATTAATAAAAAGGATACCGCGTGGAGCTAGATGTTCGGTTGCTGAGGCTTTAACCAACACAATCTCCAAATGTATTAAATTTAATGATACTCCATCCTGGCATAATTTGCTCACTTTCTCATACTCAAATCTACATGTGGTAAATGATTCCACCAATAACATTTCATTAACGCAAAAAATTAAAAATAATGTTGCAAATAATCCTTTGCTCTCTTCCGCTCCAGCTCCCAAATCACAAGGACAACTTTTTAACATTACACGAAAAATTGAAGAGAAAATTTACGATGGCGATCTCAAAGGTGCTACGCGGCTTTTATTCTGTAATGATACATTAGCACCTGATACACCGGAGACCATAGCTGCACTGAGGTCCAAGCATCCACCAGGCCCTTCCACTCCACTTTTTGTTGACCCACCTTCTGATCCTCAGACTTGTATCCAAGCTTCGCAAAAAGACATTGTAGCAGCTCTTGCATCATTTCCTAAAGGGTCTGCTTCCGGTTTAGATGGCACCTCTCCGCAGCACCTTATAGACCTTACATGCCATGGCACTGGTATTGCTGGCGAACGTCTCGTTGTTGCCCTCACTAAATTGGTAAACCTTATGCTGCTGGGAGATGTCTGTCAAGACGTAACTGCTGTCTTATATGGAGCCAATCTAATAGCCCTCACAAAAAAAGATGGTGGTGTGCGCCCTATAGCGGTGGGTTCTACCTTTCGTCGTTTAGCTGCCAAAATTTGTGACCGACTATCTCGCTCCAAGTTGCACACCCTCTTTGAACCCGTTCAGGTTGGCTTTGGCACCCGCGGAGGCTGTGAAGCGGCAGTTCATGCTGTTCGCACCTTTGCACAGATTGATGAATGCGAGATTCTTTTAAAATTAGACGTTAAAAATGCCTTTAATTCGGTTAATCGGGACGCCTTGCTAAATAAAATTAATTTACATGTTCCTGAAATCTATAATTTCTTACTTCAGTGTTACCACTGCCCTTCTAAATTAATTCACAATTGTAACGAAATCCTTTCAGCCGTGGGTTGTCAGCAAGGTGATCCCCTTGGTCCAGCTATATTTAGTTTGGTTATAAATTCTATAATTCATAATTTAAATTCAAAATTAAATATTTGGTATCTCGATGATGGGACCTTAGGTGGTGATTCACAGACTGTTCTTGCAGATTTAACTTTAATTATTGACAAATTTAACACTATTGGTTTGCATTTAAATTTTAATAAATGTGAATTATTTATTTCAGACAAAATCAACACATCCTTAGTTTCTCAAATTCATCAAAATTTTAACCAAGTTTGCCCAAATATTAAACTCTTATCTAAGAACAGCCTATATCTACTGGGATCTCCCATTTTCGATGACGCCATTCCTCATCTCTTAGGAGAGTTGGTAACAAAATTCAATCAATATTCAGACTGCATTGTCAAAATTAGTAGTCACTGCGCTTTGTTTATCCTTAAATTCTGCTTATTTGTGCCCAAATTTACTTACTTGCTCCGTTGCTGCCCTATTTGGAAATTTCCTAATCTGATGTTACCCATTGAAAATGTTTTAAAATCCCAAATTGAAACTATTCTGAATATTCATCTCAATGAGCAAGCATGGTCCCAAGCTTCCTTACCTATAAGGTTCGTTGGTTTGGGGACCCGAAAAATTTCTAGTATAGCTTTACCAGCATTTCTGTCTTCGATTTTCAGCACTCGTGACCTCATAGGTAAAGTCTTAAAGGCTCCTACAGCCTCAAACTGTGAGATTGCGAGTCTGGACGAAGCCTTGAATGCTTGGCTAGCTGGACCAAGTCCAAATTTACCCCCGACGCTCAAAAAGCAAAGGGCCTGGGACACAATAGCTTCTTCTGCTTTTCTCAATACTCTTATTGAAAACTCTTCCGGTACTAATCGAGCAAGGCTTTTAGCTGTATCTCGATCAGAGTCTGGGCAATGGCTTCACGCCTTTCCTTCTCCGAACACTGGCACCTTCATTGATCCCACTACACTCCGCATAGCAGTTTGTCTCCGGTTGGGGGCTGATGTGTGCATTGAACACTCTTGTGTATCGTGCGGAGCTTATGTGAGCCACCTTGGACATCATGGGCTTACTTGTTCTTTTGCCGCTGGCCGTCACTAAGAACAGCCTATATCTGAAACCACTAAATGATATCCTGAGACGAGCCCTTGTCAGTATAAATGTCCCCGCGGTCTTAGAACCGCAAATTATACGAGATAATGGTAAGCGGCCCGACGGGATGTCTTTAGTACCCTGGAGAATGGGACGTGCACTAGTATGGGATGCCACTTGCACCGATACTCTTGCAACGTCCTATCTCCCGGCTACTAGCAAAAAAGCAAGCGCTGCGGCAAATCTTCGCGAGCGGCTGAAGGTTGGCAAGTACAGTTGTCTCGGTACCCAATATGAATTCATTCCATTTGGTGTCGAGACACTAGGTCCATGGGGTCGCGGCGCACATGGTCTTTTTACGGCTTTAAGTAAGCGTCTGAGGGAAGAAACTGGCGATCCTCGTGCAGGTAGTTTTCTCGCGCAAAGGCTTTCCATAGCTATTCAGCGTGGGAATGCTGCCTGCATCATGGGTACCCTACCGAGGGGACCCAGTCTAAATTTTAATAAATAGGTTAGGTAGTTTTTTTTTTATTTAGGTATAGTTTTAATAGTTTTTTAATTTTAAAAAAAAATAAAATAATAATAATAAATGAAATGCTTGCGTGATTTTATAATAGAGCCTAAGTCGCACTCTACATATACTACCGTAACTATCTTCACGCTGTAACCATGATAGGGTAGTCAGGGAGGGCAGATAGCCAGGCTTCGCGATCCATGCATACTTCTTTCGCTTCCTGCAGATTCATTAATGCACGTCTGGGTTTCCCCGAATTTTCCTTTATCCTTTAAACCTTCATTGGAATACTATATGCCCACATTTCGTCCTAAGCATTTTTGTCCCGAGGAACAGGTGGTGAGCCCATTGTCGTACTGAGATGGCCATTCGCAGGTTGTGGTGAGCTTTCTTACTTAGCTTAACGACTACGAGTACCATTAGCAACCGGGACCAACGGCTTAAAGTGCCTTTCGTCGTACGGAAAATGTTTTTAAATAAGTAAGATCTTGTGATTCATTCATTAGTGGTAGCTGATGAAGGTCAACAAAAACATTAAACTTACCAATTAAATGATTCGAGAGTGTTGCTATCTAGGTAGTAGGTACGTACCGGTATTAATAGCTATTTACATTCACGTATTTTTTAATTGCTATTTTTAATACCATCTATCGTAGTTTCAGTTTAGACTTCCCGGACAGAGCTTGTAATATTGCAAGACTTAGCTATTGTAAGGCCTTCTAGGAAATTAACACACAAAAATATGATTGTATCATTTATTACTTTTGTGGTAAACGGTGTGGATATCACATTTATTAATTTATATGACTTAATATTATTTAAGCACTTCTTATTGTGATGTTGTTTGTTTACCTGAATATAAATAAATAAAAAAAAACAAAAAACGTCTTTTTTGTATGACCAATCTTTTCATATACCTCCCCTTCGCTACCGTTTTCATGAGATGACACAGGGAAGTCAATTGAAAGATTAGCGCTAGAAAAAAATCTGTGCCGATAAATGAAATTGAGTATATTATATATTATGTTTGTAAATTAAAATCTAATAAAAAATATTTATCACTTAAAGTATATGCGGTAATTAAATAAAACAATAACATTTTTATAAATGTTTGTCTCTGTCTGTCCGTCTGTGTATGTATGTTCCGGCTATTCGCTAAAACCTTTAAACTTAACGAACTTGTTAGTTAAGTAACCGGACTTTTACTAGCTGATGTTGTAAGCAGCAACTTGGCTAAATTTGGTCCCCGTATTGCCTCAGGAACGGAAACGGGAAATTGCTAATACTAACTAAAATCAGACGGCGCTCCTGAGTGGTGTTGCGATCAGCACCACATAGCGAAAAGTAATCGAATCACATCGATGAACCAATAATCCTGTATCGTGCTGTGTATTACAAAATACTAACATTAACTGACTTAAGACGTAAAGGATTGAATTGTCGGTTTCGAGTAGTTCTCGGTAGTATAGTTGGTAAACGCGTCTTGTGCGTTAAACCAGCAGATGCTGGTTCTGAAGCATAGACAGAAATTTTTTTCCACTTAAAAATTTAAATACTACTGAAAAAGTTAGCATTCTTATTGCTTTTCAAAATTGTTTCTTATCAACTGTTGTCATCCGTAGTCTAATCGGAGAAACATCTTCATCTGTTCTTCCATGTTGGTTTTGTGTTGTAACCCTATGTATGAATCTGGTATACCCTCGAAAGGGACATTTACCAGCCTTGGGTAGACCCGGAAAGGATAAAACCAAGCAATGTTTGCTTAGTTTCATCCATGCAACCTCAAAAAAGAATTCTTTGCAACCGCATCCCGCGACTGAATGAATTTTTCTACATTCTACAAATATTTGTATCAGAGTTGGGTGTACTATTGTATATTATTTACAAATATATGTTGTTTATTAGTGGACATATAGTCCAGAAGCTTCTATTAGTTGAATTTGAGCAAAATGACGTGTAAGTTGATGAGTAAGTTGTTAAAAAATATTTATTATATTTTTTATGGGTTTTTAAATTCGATTCTTTTTTTTTATCCGCGTTTAACATTAAGTACCTTGTTATTGAAACAGCTTTTTTATTTATTTTTGAGCAACAGAAATATTATTAAGAAATCGGTTAGAAGGAAGTTTATCATCAAAAATATAATTAGGGTTTCGTACCTCTAAAGGAAAACAAAACCCTTATAGGATCACTAGGTCCGTCTGTCTGTCTAGGTCCTTTGTCTCGAAAACCCGTGAAGGCATTAAATTGAAATTAAAACTGTATACTCAGGTCCCTTGAAGTTATAAATAAATCAAATTTCTAAGTTAACGTAAAAATAAGAATGGTAGTTTTTGACTCACAAACCTGTTTATACGAAACCTTCGAAGGGCGTGTCCGACTTGCACTTGACTGATGTTTTTTTTTTATTTCAATACACTAATATATTGTAATACTGTCTTGTATAGAGTAGTTTATTGGGCTAAATAATATTGTGATATGACGTCATTCTGCATGATAAGTTTTACAACTGCGATTATTGTGTTAAAGTTTGATAAACACTCTTAATGTAAATGAAAATATTCTTATTTACGTGCATACATAGCCACGCCTAAGGGGTAGCAGGCTAATATATATTTATGCTCGAACCACCATTTTAACTCTTATATTTTGTCCTACTTAATAAGTGGTTTACCGCGTTTTTGTAAGAAACATATTTTTAAATTGTTCTTTCCATAATAAGAGGAAATGTACTGTGCATTGCTAGATTAAGAAAGTTCCTTATTTGGATGTCACTGGCATCCGACCTCACATTGGTAAAGGGTCAGATGGTAGTAAAACGTAAAGGTCTCTACGTCAGAACTTGTTCCTAGGTCAAGGAGACTTGTTTTGGAGGTGAGGGCTTCGTCGAAATACCTTTATTGTTCGTAAATTTATGAAAATGAATCTTGTTAAAATCTTATTTACTTCTATAAATAAATCTTGAAAGTTTTCAGAAGTACCTACTCAAATTCTATTAAATAATCAAAGATAAAAGAGTGAAGATTCATCTATAAATTGATTTTAGAATTCGTACAGTTCCTATCAGTTTCATCACACATACGTCGTTATAATATTCTCTGATAGTAACTAAATCTTCATCTCCTACATTCTAAGATGCTTCCATAACACTATCTGGACTTGGAGCCTGGGGACCACTTTTATTCGGATACTAGGAGCAGCTATCGTTCGATTTTTGAATTTCAGCATAACTGTGCGCGACTGCTGTCTGACCTCCCAAACCCATAAGGGCTCTTGTGTGATTGCCTCGTCCGTAAGACTGCAGGTAAGGTCGGTTAGACGCCGGAGATCTTGGTGAGGCCCCTTACTGTCTCAGATAGTACCTACATAAATATTAATGTCTAATATGTAGGTACTTTTGTACACATAACAAACAATGTCAGAAGTGTATGTGTGTACATGTATTAATAGATAAATGCTGTATTCGACATTTACATAATATGACGTGGGTACGTACCAATATTATGAGCTTCTTACCCTCTAACTCTATCCTAATTACAAATATACACTTTTGAAGCCGGTACTGGACACATTACAGCAAATAAACGTAAGTGTACACGAATGCATTATATTAATAATTCCAAAACCACGATTTAGTTAACAATTAACCGGGAGAACTTCATCAAATGAATGACATATGTCTGAAAATTGTTGATTATATAAAAAACGGGAACACATCAAAGGAATGATCTTGTGAAAAATGACCTTAACCTACTGACCCATGAGTTTACCACTGTGAAATGACGCTAGGAAAATTACCAAATAGATTTATTTATTATATTCCTTATATATTAAAATTATATTCCTTTTTGTAACTCCCTCAAATTATCTTCTGATTAATTTCGATGCAGGTTCCAAGACGGTTCTAATTTCTCCTGGAACTTCACCGAGATCGACCTCTGTGAACTTTTTCTGACCTTGATCATTTCTGTACTCGTAGATCCTGGTTTACAGGAGTAACAGGAATAGGAATGCGGGTGGGATTAGTCCCAATAAAACAATAATAAATTATGCTAATTCCGAAATCGTAAGCACAATCTTGCACAACGTTGCATAACACGTAACTTCAATCACGTTGTTCTACAAATTACCTACCACACATCGATCGGCAACAAACACCTAATTCTAAGAACAACTCTTATCTTCAAATATAATTTGTCAATATTCCTTATTAGCATTAGCTGTTGGTATGCCTACGTATGACAGTAGCACGTAGATATAAAGTCGGGCTAAAGATCACGTTTGAGTAACAAAAAAGCATTTTTAATGTATAGGTAATATGCAATCTTCTAATTTATAGAATGTTAATAAATTGTACGAGTAAGATACAAGCAGAGGTGATTTACACACCCACACTTTGCTAGTAGATCCTAGGAATTATAAAAATAAAATCTTATCTGATTTGAACAAAGATCATACTCGTATCAAGATGACAGCTGACGAATTCTTTGTTCATTTAAACATTACATGCATTGTATCATTGATTTTTAAATTTTTGGATAGTCTAGACTGTCCAAAACTATCGAAGCAAATCGAAGCAAATCAATTATCGAAGTAATTCTTTGAGTGAGGCTCTCTTCTCGCTGTCTCCGATGATTGCATTGCTAGACTGAAGTGTAAAATCTTTTTAACCTTGACTTTGATTTTATAACAATACATAATATATAGTGCTTTGTCATCTGATAAGAATCTGATCAACAGGAAACAGATAATTGTAATAAATTCTTCAAATAAAGTGTCTTACGAGAAGACTAAATTCTCTATGAGGGTACAACAAAAGAAAAATTATGCGAATAATGATAATAGTATCGTACATAACACGTCCTGCAAAAAGCAGTCAGAAAATTAGTTAACATTTTCATAAAGTTTTAGAAGGCCTCATCCGGTGCCAGATATTAAACTCTACAGTATCGGACGTCAGATAATGCGAAAAAAGTAACATATTGCACAAGAGTCTCTATATTTAGTAATATTTTTTCGGGGTGGTATTTAGGGGTTGGTTAATAACGAAGTATTGCGGAAAGTAGTATTGGTTGTTGAGATAGAGTGGATTCTATGGCTATTGAACGCACCTTGCTATTTCGTTATGTGTGAGAAGTACGACACAAGGAGAATGATCCGTCTGTGTACGCTTGGATTGTGGAATGAGTGGTTTATTCCACGGGTTGACTTTGCTTGATTCCACTGGCTAGGTTAACAATAATATAGGATTAGTGTACAATATAGGGTTCTTCCAAAGGGTTCTTGGAAGTTTCTGAAGCGTCAACAGCGCGAGTGTCGTGCAATGCATGCATGGTGCGTGCATGGGTTGCAAACGTCCATAAACTACGGTTACCACTTTTGATGAAATAGGGCGTATGTATGCATGTCAGTGACATGTGATATAAACAATAATTAATCCGATCAAGTAAGGCCTGGGACTGCGCAAGAAAACTCTCTGTGTAGCACATGATTGATAGCAAGAACTTTCATATCGCGATGCAGTATTCTTAGTTTTAGTTCCATTGTTCTTCATTATGTTGCGAGTATTAATGACTGTATTCGAGAGCAATGAACTGCTGA
The DNA here is from genome assembly GCA_948477245.1 of Thumatha senex. Lineage (NCBI taxonomy): Eukaryota > Metazoa > Arthropoda > Insecta > Lepidoptera > Erebidae > Thumatha > Thumatha senex. The sequence continues at coordinate 1,753,465 of OX419725.1, forward strand.
GTGTTAACATATCCTAGTTCGAGAGATTAAATGTCTTATTCCAGGACAGTCGTTCTAATAATAAGTTTAATCGAAAATGTCAGGCGCAATGACGAGGTCTCTGCGTGACTTCGACGTCAACACACTTTAGCTTGACGAGATAACCATCAGTAACCGGTAAAGCTTGTCTACCCTATCGTTCAGTGCTGAAGGATGCTGCTATCCGATGACCTGTGTGTTATTATGAACGTTTAAGATTATTTTATTGTGAGATCCGTACCGGTGTTTATTGTCTCGGTTGTGCAATGATAGCGGACAGGGGATTGGGGTTGATGCCTGTACATAAGCATGAATGATAGATTGATATTTTTTATGGTGTACTAGCTAATGCGCGCAGCTCCACCCGTGTCGTTAAATTATTCCGTACTCATCTAATACAGAAATTTGTTTCCGGGTTAAATAGTACATTATTGCAAAGGCCGGGAAATAGGCAATCGCAGGTCGAGTATGAGTGTGAAGGCCGAGCCGTAGGCGAGGACTTCATTAATACGAGACCACCATAAAAAATATCAATCTATCATTCATGCTTATGCACAGGCATCAACCCAATCAATCCCCTGTCCGCTATCATTGCACAACCGAGACAATAAACACAGGTACGGATCTCACAATAAAATAATCTTAATGTTCATAATAACACACAGGTCATCGGATAGCAGCATCCTTATCCTTTCTGATGGTAATCTCGCCAAGCTAAAATGTGTTGACGTGTAAGTCACGCAGAGACCTCGTCATTGCGCCTGCCATTTTCCATTAAACTTATTATTACAACGACTGTCCTGTAATAAGACATTTAATCTCTCGAACTAGGATATGTTAACACTCAGCAGTCTGAAACTAAATGTGGCGAAGACCGAGTACTTGGCACTAAACTCGACAGATCCCACATCCGTCCGCATAGGCGGTGATTTGGTCGAGCGCACGGACCAGGTTAAATACTTGGGATCTGTTTTTCACACGTCCAGTGACATCGATTGCGATGTCAAGTCACGAATTGCTGCCGCGTGGGCCAAATGGCGGGAGATGACCGGTGTCATTTGTGACCCTAAAATGCCGATCCGGTTGAAGGGACAGGTCTACAAAACCATTATTAGACCTGTCCTTTTACATGGCAGTGAGACGTGGCCGATATTGGAGCGACACAAGCAGGAGCTGCGTGTCACAGAAATGAAGATGCTGCGGTGGATGTGTGGAGTCACGCGGATGGACCGCGTGAGGAACTCTCGCATCCGCGGCAGCCTTCACGTCCGTGACATTGCAGACAAGTTGCAAGAGTGTCGCCTTCGTTGGTATGGTCACGTCTTGCGGCAACCGCCGGGCTACGTAGGTAACAAATGTCTGGCCATGTCAGCCCCGCCGGGTCCCGGTAAGAGGGGAAGACCCAAGAAGTGCTGGCTTGACGTCGTAAGGGATGACATGCGTGCCAATGGTCTCACCACAGGGGATGCCGACGACCGTGCGAAGTGGAGGTGAAAATGTAGGAAAGCGGACCCCGGGCGTCGCGAGACGCAACTGGGACAGACGCTCGGATGATGATGAGTGGAACCAAGCAAAGTCAACCCGTGGAATAAACCACTCATTCCACAATCCAAGCGTACACAGACGGATCATTCTCCTTGTGTCGTACTTCTCACACATAACGAAATAGCAAGGTGCGTTCAATAGCCATAGAATCCACTCTATCTCAACAACCAATACTACTTTCCGCAATACTTCGTTATTAACCAACCCCTAAATACCACCCCGAAAAAATATTACTAAATATAGAGACTCTTGTGCAATATGTTACTTTTTTCGCATTATCTGACGTCCGATACTGTAGAGTTTAATATCTGGCACCGGATGAGGCCTTCTAAAACTTTATGAAAATGGTCACTAATTTTCTGACTGTTTTTTGCAGGACGTGTTTATGTAGGATGCTATTATCATTGCTCGCATAATTTTTCTTTTGTTGTACCCTCATAGAGAATTTAGTCTTCTCGTAAGACACTTTATTTGAAGAATTTATTACAATTATCTGTTTCCTGTTGATCAGATTCTTATCAGATGACAAAGCACTATATATTATGTATTGTTTTGAAATCAAAGTCAAGGTTAAAAAGATTTTACACTTCAGTCTAGCAATGCAATCATCGGAGACAGCGAGAAGAGAGCCTCTCTTAAAGAATTACTTCGATAATTGTAATAAATAGTACATTATTGCAAAGGCCGGGAAATAGGCAATTACCATATTATATATATAAATAAAATATTACCATATTACCCTCTACAACTTAATTTTTTTTATCTTTTTATAATATTAGTATTAACAAATAAATATTGTGGGACATTATTCACACAGCACCATCTAGCCTAAACTAACCTTTAAAAGCTTGTGCTATGGGATCTAGACAACTATATATATTTCTTTCTTTCCAGGGTAACTGTATACGCTTTTACAACAAGCTTCCCTGTGACCTGAGAAATTTACCTTTAAATAAATTTAAAAAGTTTATTAAAAACAAACTTTGTGAAAAAGGTTTTTACTCCGTTACAGACTATTTGCAGGACAGGGACGCCTGGAAATGATCTGCTGGCAAAGTGAAATAATATTAAATTGTAAATAGGCCATAAAAAAAAGCCTTCCTAAGTTTCTTGCCGGTTCTTCTCAGGTGGGCCGCGTTCCGAACCGGTAAGCGCCGTTAAAATGGTCTATGCAAAATAAAGATATTTTTATTTTATTTTATTTTATTTTATTGCAAACACACAAACTTCGAAACAAACATTTATGAATCAAACTAATATTTATTCCGACCCGAGAATCGAACCCTGGACCTCAATGCGGTATAGGTACTCTGTACTATTATTTCTTATAAATGTGGTCCTTATTAGGTTAAGCTCACAGGTTCAAAAACCCGCTACAAATCGAGGTGTATTTTTTCATCATAAATAAAACGATATTTAAGTAGGAATGATTTAGTTTTTCCAATTTATTATTGTTTATCTTTTGATGCATGTAGGTATGGTAAGTTTTGTGTAATTTAACTGCCTGCATACCAATATATAACCAAACCGTTTCAGTGGTTAGAGCGTGATTAACAAACAAACACACTAATCTTGACGTTCATAAGTGTTACTTAGTGACCTATATGAATAATGATTTTTCATTTTCATTCATTTACACTTTCGGATCTATAATATAAGTGAGTAAATATACCTACTATAAGGCAGCAAATACCAGGTTACGTATCAGATGTTTTCAAGAATTTCAGGCCGATATAAATTTCCATGACGAGTAATGTTATCAGGCGGCAGGTTGCACGCGTCTCAACCTACGAGGAAATACAACTCGTTGACTTTATCACACCAACAGAGATGGCGCTATCGGGCGGGCCGGCACTCGACATGAGAGAGCACGTATTTGACTCTGACATGCAAACAAACAACGCGTGCCCCATATTAATATTTCCAACTAGTTGACGCCCGCGGCTCCGGACGCGTGGTGAAGTTCTCCCATTCCCGTTTCTCACAGGAACTTGTTCCCGGGATAAAATACCGCCAATGTGTTATTCTGATGTGTGAGTAATTTTATTGTAAAGTCTCATCAAAATCCTATCAGTAGATTTTGCGTGAAAGAGTAACAAACATCCATCCATACTTACAAACTTTCGCGTTTATAATATTAGTAGGATTGTCTGATTGAGAATACCTCTTAATGCCGGACTCGAATCGGCTACAATCACACTGTCTCTAGGTAGACTTTGGTAGGTACCGGCGCCGGTCTACCTGGATACTTCCTCGGAAAGATGTTCCATGGATGTGTGTTCTGAACATTTAGAGCGAGTGATGGACCATGTTCAGTATTAAAAAGTAGCAGGCATCAGATAAAAGGACGACTGAAGCAGTCGACGAGAAAACACAGGCATCCAGAGATGAACAATTACTCAACATGCTGCGGGCAATACAGTCGCTTTATACTGACTGTAAAGCTTGCGTGGGTTTGTGTCACCTTTTTTCGACATATGTACAGGCGTCAAAGTCTGTGTTGTGTCATGTCCGCCTGGCTGTTCATAGTGTATCTGGACAGTTGCCTGCAGAAGTTGAAAGGTTGTGATATGGGTGGGAAATTGGGTGACTTAACAGTAAGTTGTCTGTTGTAGGCTGATGAGCGGTGCTCATGGTCTCATCAGAAGCACAGTCACTAATGTGAAAGAGGAGTGAGAAAGTCCCATACTGTTTCACTCCTCTTCGCTTGAATCCAAGAAAAACTAAGGTTCTGGTATTTGAGAGAGAAGACGTAAGAACTAAGTGCGTGATTTGAGTAAATCAGGTACGCCTAGAGAAAGTTAATGACATTGTGTATTTATGGAGTATGTTTAGAGCGAACGGAAGATGTGATTCGGATGTAGAACCGCGGGTAGCTGCTGGAAACAGAGTTAACTGTGCTTTGTCCTAATTAGTACAAGGCATCGTAAAAGAAGCACGACTTGCGATTCATAACGCAGTGCTAGTGCCAACGTTGCTTTTTGGGTAGCGAAATCTGTGTATGTCAGAAAATGCATAAAACTAAGTTGAATGTTGTGGCGTTGCGATCACTTCTAAAATTATGCGGCGTATAACTTCAGCCGACCGAATACGTAACGAAGTGATTCGCAATATTGCAGGTTTGAATGAAAGTGTCAACGTTAAGCTGGAAATCTTATCAGTGACGCTGAAGTTGACTGCCGCTGTAACGAGTACCATAAAGATTACATGTAATTTGTTTTTGTAAACATATCTTAAATACAAGTGTACAGATTATTATTCTTTGTTAAAAATTGTTTTGCTTTGATTGTGTTTATTCCTCGGTGACATAGAAAAGATACTATGCCCACTTCAGTCGAGTAGCGTAATCGTGGTAGACGCTGTCCTTTAGAGGGTTTAAGATCCAAGTACAAACTTACCTACAATCTACTACACCTCTTCTAACAAACTTACTACAGTCAGGAGGGCAGAACCCTTTCCAGAGTTGAAGTTAAAGCCTATTCGCAAACAACAGTGCCGGCACAGTACCGACACGTGCCGATCAGTAACGAATGCATCAGTGTCAGTGAAAAATTATATTGTTGCATACATTTTGTACGACGCTATCCGCACTCGTCAGTGACAGTGACATACAGCGCGCACTAAATGTCACTCTCACACAACTGTACCGGCACTGTTGTGTGCGAAGTGAAAATAAATCTTTACAGACGATTTATCTGTGAGATTCCTATCATTCGAATCGAATTAACTAGAGATCTTTGCGCAGTCTGATAGTGACCTTGATACGGGCTCCTGAAGATATAAGAGAAGCCGGTAACTACTTTTTTTTTTAATTCATGTAATAAATACTTATTATTTTCATTGTCACTGAAATTTTTATTTTATTACTAACTTTAAAACTACTAACATCTATCTAAAGGTAACAAAAGATATCACAAACAAATATTTAAAATTATTATCATCATCACAATTAGAAGAAAGAAATGTTACCACGAGATATGCAAAGCAGGTATAGCATTTTCAGACAAAACACTACCATAAACATTCCTTCAAAATTATCTTTAGTACCGAATTCATTTCGTTTGTGGTCGAATTTATTTCATAAGTTGGACGAAGTTTGGATATATTTAGCTCACGCAACCCACCAATAAGTACCGAATGTGGCACAATGATCTACAGCATCTGGCATCGCCCAATGAAAATAGGTATCGAGCATTACACACGTAGAATGTCCCAAGTTAATCTAAAATCTATCGCGTATCATAAACCTTTAAAATAAAATCTACTCACTATTAAACCGCTAGAAAAAAAAATACAAAGATTGTGGCAACAAACACATATGCTACGCGTTCACAGTATATACACATTATGTGTGTATGTATATATTTACATTCGCAAAGCAAATACACTACTGCGATTAACAAAGGACACTACAGTTAAAACCATTAACGATTCTCTTCAATCATAATATATAAAGTATTCTATATTATTGTAGGCACCACATCCTGAGAAATTTACCATTAAATAAATTTAAAAAGTGAATTAAATACGAGCTTTGTGAAAAAGGTTATTGAGGGCCTGAGTACGGTGGGCGGGCTGCTCGCCGTGCTTACAGAAGCAGGCCAGGGAAGGTGGCGTAGCGTGAGGGTTACACGCACGTAGTTCACTCCCTCGAGGTAGTGGTATATAACCCCCCAAAGAAGCGAGATAACACTGGAACCCCCCAAAGAGGCAGGATACACACCCGAACCCCCCCTGAAGGAGCCTGCGGTAGCGGACAAGGTCTGTCGGGAGCCCTGGGGCTATCCTTTCGAGGGCTCACCCGGGACTCCTGGCCATAGACAGATAGAAGGGCAATGTGTGGTTTTAGTCGGTAGGAGTCCAGCATAGTTTAATTTTTTTTTAATAATTATTTAATGGCCTGGTTTCTAAGACCTTTTAGCTAAATCTTATTATTTATATCATATTTCTTCAATCTTATCTTCTAATTAGTCCTGTCCAGTCGATGTCGTGTCCTCAGGCTACGTCCTGGTGCTTGCCCTCAGTATAATGGTGATTCTTATACTAAGGTTGTCAGTGGACGTTTCGCGGCAAGAGAGAAAATGGCATTTCACTGCATATATATCATTGTCTTTCACTATAGCACGTTAACACAACTTTTATGTCCAAGAAATCACCACTCCCGCACATAAAACAAGATAAATGCACTAGTTTTAGAAAATAATATAAAGCAAGCGTCCGCACTTGTCACTCTTCCCGCCAAATGTCCTCCAGCATAGCATCCATGAGGATTACCACACGAAAAAAAAAAAAAATTACTCCGTTAAAGACTGGACAGGGACGCCTGGAAATGATCTGCTGGCAAAGTGAAATAATATTAAATTGCAAATAGGTCATCAAAAAAAAGCCTTCCTAAGTTTCTTGCCGGTTCTTCTCAGGTAGGCCAAGTTCCGAACCGGTGGTCGCTTTAAATATTTTAAATAGTGTATGACTTTTTGTAAGCGCCGTTAAAATGGTCTATGCAAAATAAAGATATTTTTATTTTTTTTGTTTTTTTTACACCCACTATTCATCGTAATATCAGAATAACAGTTCCTGTTGCTGTAAACAATCACTACATTGAACATCTTACACTGTATCAGTCCTGAGCTTAAACAAATGAACCTATCTACTTCGGACGGTACATTACGCTGTTGAACCCAGATACCAGTAACAAGTTTAAAAAATCCAACAGCAGGTAGCCTCAGTCTGCTCCTATTCGTTTTAACATACAATAGGCTGACAAGTCATAACGTGGGGCAAAATACAACTTGTGAAAAATTTGTGTTAAGTATGCCTTTGCTACACCTTTGGTAAAAATTGTGACTATATTTATGTATGAACCACCGAAACAATCTTTCAGTATTACACTTAAAACCGGACTTCTACTAAAACCAGTAGCCATTGTGTTTTTTCTAAATCCGCTTGGATATTTTCAGTTGCAAAACACTGCTGTATCTAGCAGGATATTATAACCGTTGACGTCACGATAAAATAGTTCGTCAGCAAACTGTTAGCTTTTAAGTGTTTCTATGTTTTTTATTTGTACTGTTTTTATTTGTAATCTTACTCCTTTAATTTCTTCAATCTTACTGCTTACCTAGCTGGTCCTTGAATGGGTGCAATGACCACTTTGTGGCATTTTCATTTGCGAGCGTTTCCGTGCTTTAGAAGGCACGTTAAGCTATTGTTCCCGGTTGCCATTAAAATGGCAGTCGTTAAGCCTGGTTGATGGTCATATGGAAGGCTTGAAAATTTTCAACAGCAGATCGCCACAGCCTGCGCCTGTCTATTTCAACACGGCAATGGGCTCACCGCCTGTTACGTGGGATAAAAATGCATACTGTGAAATGTGGGCTTATAGTACTACCACTCCGGGGATAAAGGCGTGACAATGTGTATGTATGTACTCTGCCCAACTGATCGAAAGTACCTGCCGCGGCTCAAAAAGCCTTAATCTTGAATTAACGAGTAACTGGCAACTGAGGCCAAGTGAATTCGGAAGTATAGCAACGCTCGTAAATGTAAGATGTTTGATCGTTTACAGAACACTGAGTTAGCGGTTCTACGAGCGCTTCGTTTTATATTCTGCACAAATGCTACTAGAATACCATTTTTTTGGTTTGTTAAGAGGGACTTCCTACACGGTGACTGTCGGTGTCAGTGACTGTCGGTGTCGGTGACTGTCGGTGTCGGTGACTGTCGGTGTCGGTGACTGTCGGTGTCAGTGACTATCGGTGTCGGTGACTGTCGGTGTCGGGGACGATCCGTCTTCGAGTGAGGTCGACATCTCGTCGGAACATATAACATTTTTAATCCAATATTGACGCGCCGGTCAATATTGACAGTAGCATCATATAAGTCACGAGAAATACAGTGTGTTGTGAGTGTACTTAGATAAATTTATCTTTAAACAAATACTTATAATAAAACGAGTAAATGGGTACGCCTTGTACTTGCCTAAGAACACTAACTGAGATGGAATAGCTCACAGATCATGACCAGGTAGAACACCGGGAGCTACGAGAATTGGTCCTCTGATTTTTGACACGTATCACAAGATTTAGTGCAAGTACCGCTTAAAAGTATAGCTCTACTAATTCACTTTTACGTGCTTCCATTCTAAGACACTCCCGAGTATTATCACAGAATAGTTTCTCAAGTCCAAGATGGCATGCAGTACTTGATTCTATTGTCAATCTGGTGTATAGTGTAGTGTGAATTTTCAGCATTTAGTCTCAATACAGGTTTATCCCATATGGTGATGGGATAGTGATACAGGTTATGTCACCAACCCAATTCACAACGCGGTTTTGTGAAAGGCGACTAAGGGAACACTTTCGTAAAGTACCGTCCAAATAGTATAATATTTAAACAACCCAAAACAACAAGATTATTTTTGATGTTTAGGGTTAATACATGTTATATTAGACTACGGTGACCAGTTTACATCAAGTGGGCCGTATGCTTGTCTGCCTCCTCGTGATAAAATAATAGCAGCAAGCGCAAGGGCAGCGAGGTCTTAGAGCTCCCTCGCTATGGTCTTGGAGTGCCATAGAGCGAGCATGGCAGTCGGGGGTGTAGGGATTTTGTTGTCCTCGTGATTGGTGTTTGGTATGTATGAGTAGCATGTTACATCAATCGGGTGATATTTTGTTATTTACATTCTAAGCGTTCAAATACAGTACAGTTTTAATGTCATTATTTATGATCTAAAGATGTCGAAGAGAACCATAGCTGTGTGAAAATATGAATAAGGTATGAGCGTAGAACACTACATCGACATACCGTAAACCACCAAGCGTTTTTATAGTGTTTACATAAAATATTTCATTGACGTGTTAGACACCATAATATATTTTCCAACAAAATATACTTAAAATCGAAAAATATATTAAGAAAACTTTTTTCGTTGGTATGGTCACGTCTTGCGGCAACCGTATAATATATATACCGTATAATAAAATATACTTAAAATCGAAAAATATATTAAGAAAACTTTTTTCGTTGGTATGGTCACGTCTTGCGGCAACCGTCGGGCTACGTGGGAAACAAATGTCTGGCCATGTCGGCCCCGCCGGTCCCGGTAAGAGGGGAAGACCCAAGAAGTGCTGGCTTGACGTCGTAAGGGATGACGTGCGGCCAATGGACTCACTACAGGGGATGCCGACTACCGTGCGAAGTGGAGGAGAAAATGTAGGAATGCAGTCCCGGGCGCCGCGAGACGCAACTGGGACAGACGCTCGGATGATGATGATGATATTAAGACAACTACATAATTGGTATTAAGAGGTCACGGGACTCCTGGGTCATAGGTTGATAAAAGGGTACCGTGTGGTTTTAGTCGGTAGGTGTTAGCCAAAGGATCTATGAGGATTTCCACTCGTACTAGCATCTAGATTTAGAAGTTAAATGGTCTAAGCGTCACCCTAAGTCTAATTCTTACCTGCATTCGGAGTGACTTTACCCCTAGCCTATGCACTGCGAGGGGGAACAGTGTCGTTTAATGGGTAGTCTAGCCCAGTTAAAGACTAGAAGTTCTACACAAAGTTAAAGCAATTAAACGCATTCCACTAAGGTAGAAAGTAACCTGCAGTGATAAGTCTGCCAAACAGGTATGATCTAGACATGGGCGTACCCAGGTTCTAGGCCAGGGGGGGGGCAAATCCGATTTTCCTAAGAGCATAAAGTGCTCGTAGCCCCGCTAACTCAGTCTCAATCTGTAAACGATCACTGCGTCAAGCAACTGTCGCTATGGCTGGTTACGGATGGGTGATCACCTTGTGGTATTTCCATTTAATAGCGTTCCCGTGCTTCGGAAGGCACCTTAAGCCGTTGGTCCCGGTTGCCAGTAACATGGCAGTCGTTAGCCAAGTTGTAGGTCTAATTAAAATAAATCAACAGCAGGTAGTCACAACCTGCGTCTGTCTATTTGAACACGGTTATGGGCTCACCATCTGGGAGAAAAAGGTTTACTGTGATATGTGGGCGTATAATATGCCTCCGCCACCGTAATGGGGATAAAGACATGACTGATGAGCCTAAAACTACCTGTTTTAATGTAAACAGTTAGGTTCAAATCTACTATACAAATAAATAAAATTGAAAATTGAAGTGTCGGTTTGAAAGTAAGGTATATACGATGCTTACACAAAAATCTATTATATTTTTTCTGTCTGTTTGTTCTGGCATTTCCGAATCTGAAACTGCTCCACCGATTTTAACGGGACTTTCACTGACATGTGTTCTTTAGATGTTCTAAATAATAACTTGGGCTACATTTTATCCCCCTATTCTATTATTAGCATAAATTAAAATAGGTAATTGTTTTGTATAATTTCTTTAATAATTAGCTATTTTAAAAGTACGGTTGACAGGCTTCCCGCTGTCCTTCAGAAACAGGCCTAAGACGACGCCTTGACATGAGAAATTCACGCACGCCTCATGCTACAACAAGCAGGGTAACACCCAAATCAACCTCTAAGCTCTAAGGTGGTAGCCAAGTCTGCCACAAAATCTTGGACGTCGTATCCGTTAAACGGCGTACACACATCACACACAACATCCTTGTGGATTATATCATAACTAAAACTTAAGATATCTATGGGATTTCCACACGTAAAAATGCTATTTTAAAAGTAACTTCTGAGGGCCTTCGGCAGAACGGTTTATGACGTGTTCGTGGCAGAATAACATACCTATAGTGCTAACAAATTTTAATGTAGGCGACCATGAATCAATCAAATCAACCTATGGCAGTCTACTGGCTGGACGTAGGACTCACCCTATTCACGCCACAACACACGGTCCTGCAACTTTCGCATTTATCTTATACGACCATAATCATCTAGAAGTTATTTATTTTTACTATAATCGGCAAAAATCTGAGACTTGAAGCGAATCCAGGGGGGGGCAGCTGCCCCCCATGCCCCCCCCCCCCTGGGTACGCCCATGGACCTAGATATTCATTTAATTATTATGATACAGGATAAGCATTGAAAATGTCAGCTTATTCAAAAGAGCATATCCTTCGTCTTTCCGTAGAGTGGACTCTAGCTTTCGACAATCCTCTTTGATTGGCTGCACAAAGTTATGATGATATGGCAATTCATTTTTTGAATTTTTGAAAACGACTACTATCTATCCCCTAAAACCTTACCATATTCACACCATATCCACGTCAGCCAGTTAGTGCACCTGGCACAATTCGCATCTGTTGAGGAGCCTTTCCAAAAACGTAGCGTTTGTTTATCACTTTGATGGTACCTAGTGACAATTTCCAACCGTTTTGCTATAAACCTAGTAGAAATTCTTAGAATTTAATCACAATCAAGTATATTACTTACTAGTTGACGTAGAGAAGTTTTCCCGTTCCAGTTTCCCACAGGAACTTGTTCCCGGGATAAAAAGTATCTTATGTGTTATTGTGATGTATAAGCTTTGTGGGATTTGATCAAGAAAAATACCTGGACTTAGTGAAGCTAACACGTTTATTTCGAAAATTATAATAATTTCGTCACACGTCTTCGTACGCGCACACATCAATCCAAAGAGAACCCCTATTACTCTACCTCATCATTCATCTACACGTACATAATTCCGTTCTGTCATTCCTTTCATTGCTACAAACATCCTCTCTCACGTTCCAGCACACGCATACATCTTAACTACGTTCCATGCCCACATTCCGCTGTCCTGACCCTGTCTGTCTGCCCTCAGACATCCATCGCTAATTCACAATGTTTCCTCATTCATAACAATAGATCTTCAATCATACAACATTAGCATTCATACCTTACAAAAAGAATAAAATAAATCGTAACTTAATTAATTAAGTACATTTTAGAACACTAATCCTTAATTAAAACAAATGTTACGACTAAGTACCACTCAACAACACAAGTTTTGCCTATATTTATGCAAGTAAAATTTAAAGTAAAAACACAAACCTGTACATTATCCCAAGACATTATTTTTTACCTTGTGTTACTTAGGTCATCGTTTGATATGCAGAAGTACATGTCTTAATTGGTCCTTCAGACTGTGAATCTACCTTCTCCACGTCATATCTATCACAGCTTTTGGTCTTGACAACTTTATACGGTCCCAAATACTTAGGTTTAAGCTTCATGCCAGATCCTACGTTCCATTCCCACAGCTATATTAATTTAACGTTTCATTAAAATCTATTCAGTAGTTTTTACGTGAAAGAGTAACATCCATCCAAACTTTCGCATTTATAATATTATTAACATTAAGCTAGTCAAAAAACTCAGTCCGCCTGAAGGAAAGTAATAAATGGAGAATCAAGACTCACAGATTGATGTTCACTTTACAGTCGCCCTCGAGTTGACGGGCCCTAAGTTTTGCATTTCCACGTTTTGTTTAAAGAACCCGTGGTGGTGGAAAAAAAGAAACATATGCGCTGGTAGAGTTTTTAGTTTTTAGGATACAGCAGAAGTCTATTGGAGTACGATTGTAATAGTACGAAAAAAAGTCAAAATTCTATTGAGCGACGAAACGATTCTTTTCTGACGCGATTGACATAGTCGACTTGGCCCCCTGTTGACTGTGTGAGAGTGCTCTCACTACCCTGCGCGAGTTGGAGATATGGTTATACCCATGTCATAAAATACATTTAAAGGTTTTCTGAAAAAATCAATCCATAATCTTATCTCCTTTGCCCAATGTACTTAAGTTTTATCTATCAAGGGTTTTAAATATGTAGCAACACGCCTTCGATAATTCATAGTCACAAGTGCAAATTCTTTGTGAACAGGTCACTATCAAGTCTCGTGTCAATAAAAACATTATAACAGCATGCTCTTTTGCCTACTGTGGCCACTTATAGCTATAGAAGTCATTAGAATGGGCAAACATCGTGCTCAACAGCGTGAAATAACAATTCATTCGAAATTAAAAACATCAATACACGGAGTTCAAGGTATATAATTCAATTGAATGGTTTCTGAGTTAACAGCGGGCAAACCGACGAGTGGATAAAAGAATATAATAATATACATCGTCAAGTTATTAAATAACGTACCGAGTAGAACGGTGCTTATGTAAGTGGTGAGATAGATTGACAACATATTCGTGAACGGCTGGCAAAATTATCTTTGATTTTTAATCGAATAATTTGGGACGTCAGTGCTCATTTGTGGGATATTGACTTAATAAGAATGGGTTACTTTATGCTTTGGAGGCAGCTAGGAACACGCTGATATAAAGAAGAATCTGATGTATTAATCTACTCGCGTTTTTACCAACTGTTGAGCCAGAAACCAATGATTGATAACGAAATGCAAGGATTCCTTCCTTGCATTTTGTAATCAATCATTGGTCTGCTAGAGAGTCCTCATAGGAACAGCCAATAGAGCGCTTCCACCGTATTCATACTCGTAGAAGTCTTTCAAAATCACCTCTATCAAAACAGTATTAAATTAACAATCTTTTTATACACCTATTACATTATGTTTGCTTCAACCTTGACTTTGAACGAGCGCGACCGTAGGCTTATTTCATTCTTTCCGCGGCCGTAAGTGAAGCGAATCGCTGCAACACGCTTAGGCCCGGCCGTCATGATAATATTATGTCAACGGTGATTTTTTGTAAAATATTTTATACGTTTTTCTATTTCTATTGGTTTCATTAAGTCGATAAAAGCGTGAAGATGCAATTGCCGTCAATTTCAGGGCCACCGTAAATGGCCTCTCCTGCTGAAATAATGGCCCTGAATCTTAGGATATTACCAAGACTATCCATCAGGCAGAGTTTTTTTTAAGAAAAACACCTACTGTTTCCCGTTGGGCTTACAACTTTGCTGTCGTATGACTCTTATATGCTCCCACCAGAACTCACACCAAATAATTAGGACTACTTAATATATACCAATCTCTAATCTTCAAAATTTGTACGTAGATATGGTACCATATTTTATCCCACAGCCACTACAGAAGCCAGAAATATAAAAAAATTGTCTGAAATTGAATGTCGTATTTAAGACAGCCCTTTGAACTTTACCAGCGAGATTTGAGATCTTGAGGCCGTTAAAATGTCAAAAGAATCGCTAAGGATTAATACTAAAGATAACAAGCAGGCGCGTGCGCTTCATACATTCAAATAAGCACTGCATACCCTAGCCCAATCTATATAATTTAAATCTATTATTTAAAAACAACAAGTTGTATAATAATAAATACGCAATAAAATTATCAGATGTGTGTATTGTGCCCCTGCCATCTATGAGTCCTTCAGCGAACTTAACAAACAACTAGTACATATACGTCACGCGTCGAGCCCAACAACGCCACCGTGCCGCGCGGCTGTAAGCAGAATGTAATCTTGCCTACTCAGGAGTCTTATGAATACACTAGATACTTTGTTTCAAACAAAGTATTTGTGTGAGTAAATTGTAAGATTGTGTGAGAAATTATTACACATGATTTAAGCCACAGAACAGAAAAAACAGTAGAAGTCGTAAGTAGGCGGGGCAAGCGTACCCCAGACTTTGCGCAACTCCGCAAATGATTGAGTTACGCCTATAATTTGTGACAGCACTGGTTCGACTTTCGCGTCGACAACAACTAAAAAAATAATATATACATACCATATTGTGCCATTTTAGAGTGCAAAAACGATAGCAGCACTAAAAACTTTTTGAATATTGGTATATCTTATCATGGGTTAATGTTATTTTTACTTATTTTCAACAAATAACAAAAATTTGAGTTTTCACTAGCAAAACAAGCATAAGTAACCTTTATGTTATGTGTATTAAGGTTTACTTTCCTTCGCATTGAACAAATTACACTCGAAAATTCTATCAGTAATTTTACGTTATTGTAGCTACTCGTTTAGTGATTGCCAGTATCGTTAAAATACTGTCGAAAATTTTAAAATTTAAGGTAATTTTACATTGGTAATACGGATTACTTGAGGTCCTCTACAAATACTCTGTGGATTATGAGAATGACCCTCAATTCGATAGATATAGCCTTCCAACAGGCAGGGTGGTGTTATTTAGGAGAGCTAAACAAAAACCGGTCAAGCGCGAGTCGAACTAGTGCTCCAAAGGGTTTCGTTCTTACCCATTGTACCGCTATAATAAAATTAGTACCTTATTTGAATTAATTCCAAATAAACTAGACCCCCAAATTGCATTAGCGCCCATATTCCTGAGAGGTCTATATATTTACTTGCATAATATTGTCGTAATATTGTTTCACTTCACATATCTTTCGAGTGATTTTGAGCGTATCTAATTAATTTGTTAACTTACTAGAATTACTGTGAAATATTTAAAATTATTAATATTAATTATATTAATTATTCAATCGGGCTAATTTTTATGCATCATTGTAGAATTTATAAGCGACGGGATTAAATAGGTGCGACGGGAGGTCGAATCATTCCATGGGCCAAGCTGTGGGGGTCATCTATAACTAAATAATGTGGGACACTTTTCACACAGCGCTATTTAATCCAAACTAAGTTCTAAACTGGGATCTTGATAACTGATAAACATAGTTATATACTAGAAACTATTTTGAAAAACAATTAGTAAGCTAACTTTTTCTAAATTGAAATTTTAAAGTGGAAAAAATTTTCAGTCACGAGTTGGACTAGAATCAGCGTCTTCTGGTTCAACGCACCAGACGCGTTACCAACTACACCTTAAGACGTAAAGAGGTGGAATTATTCGTCAGTTACGAGCAGGTCACGGTGGTGTAGTTGGTAACGCGTCTGGTGCGTCGAGTCCAGCTCGTGACTGAAAAATTTTTCCCCTTTAAAATTTAAATTTAGAAATAGTTATATACTTTCAAATAAATAAATAAGAAATAAAATTATGATGGCGTTGTGTGAGTTGGGACAACTCACACAACGCCATCTTATTCCAAACAAAGCAGAGCTTATACTATGGTAACCCAGATAACTGATAAACATACGTATATATTTCTAAATACATACATATTATAGATAAATAACACCCAGACACAGAATAAACCATCGTGCTCATCACACAAAGTTTTATCCTAGACAACCAAACTCCAAAACAAATATTGTGTGGAATCGAACTCGGGACCTCTGCGAGGCAGTCAGTAATTAATTACTATTATAAAAAGAAAATTGTGCATAAGAACACAGAACACAAGAAGCAACAACGGAACAGATATTTGTGTGATCCACATTATGTTGATTTTGAGTTTGGGTGTTTTCCATGTAGGTATACTATGAATGTATTTAGAAAGCGCTCGCGGCCCCGCGGTCTCAGTGTTCTGTAAACGATCACTGAGTTACGCAACTTTCACTATGGCTGGTCCTTGGATGGGTGACCACTTTGTGGCATTTATATTTGCGAGCGTTTCCGTGCTTCGGAAGGCACGTTAAACCGTTGGTCCCGGTTGCTAGTAAAATAGCAGTCGTTAAGCCTGGTTGAAGGCCTTATGGGCGGCTTGAAAACCTTCAACAGCAGGTCGCCACAACCTGAGTCAACTATTAAAACACGGCATTGGGCTCACCACCTATTACGTGGGACAGGAATACACATGGTGAAAAGTAGGCATATAATATATATGCCTCAGCCACCCTTTCGGGGATAAGGCGTGATAGATAAATAAATAAATAATAAATTAAAATATTAAAACAAGATTTAACAACGTATAGTTGTTAAATGTTGTTTTAATATTTTGGCTATAATAATAATGTAAAAAGAAAATATTTAGTCTTTCTATTCTGTAAGTAATTCCTTTTTACATTAATAAGTATTAAATAAATACTACGTAGGAACTTTATAACTTTTAAGACTGGAGTTTCAAAGCAAATATCGGAAATGACGTTTAAATTATTACCTAACAAATATTTGCATATTTACAACTTAAATAAATAGTTTATATAAAAACCAAAGACCTTTCAAGAAGTACCAACATTTTTTCGCAAGGCTTCGTAGAATATAGCATATTTAGGTGCTATACGAGTATTCTACGCTACGTAAAATGTACACTGGCACGCTGCTCGCTGATTAAACCCCATATTAATCCAAATTATGCTGAAAGGAAGAACATTGTTTTGGTTTCGCTGAATTCCTAGCTTCATGAGATATTATTAAATCATTGAGCTGGAGTTTAATTATGTAGGTACTTGGTATATTATAAGGTTGTGGTACTCTATCAGAGACAATAACAGGAAATAAATACGGTTATTATCTATAACTAAAGACCTTTCAAGAAGTACCAACATTTTTTCGCAAGGCTTTGTAGAATATAGCATATTATTAAAAATATATATCATATATATCCTTAAAAAAATATAAAAAACAATTGCTAGATAATATAAAATTATTAGACACAAACACAAGACAATTAATGATATAAAATTATTCTAAATATACCTAGTTCTATATTTGTCTCTATCTGAAACGATGTTAAAATTAAATGCAGACCGACAAAGTACCGGTGAGATCACCAGGATCCATAATCATACAGTTTTTTTGACGTTCAACTGTCAATATATGTACCGACAATTTGGCAAGTATTTATTTTGACATTAGACGTTGTTTACTTTTTTATGCCCAAATGTCACATCACAATAATAAAGGCACAGTACATGGTCAATCGCCTATAGTACATTCAGGAATGAATAAGCATAATTTAAGGTGATAACATTGCATGATTATTTTTATTATAACATTTGCAGAAAAAAAAGACTTCTCAAAATAAACTCCCAATGTCCTTTTTAAAAGTTATTTGTTATTATAATTGACCAGACCCCAGACTCTAAATCCAAGTATCATATAGAACTATTTTATATTTTGAGAGCAAGTCAATAAAAATATTTTTAATTTTTATTTTTGAAAATTAGTCAAAAATAAAAATTTATAATATTTTTATTCATGTAAACCATTTTTAGCATATATGAATAGTAATGACAATAATTTTGTTGATGTGTTGAGTTGATGCGAGTCTAAAGCCAGGTACGACAATTTTATTCTTGTGACGTGTATTTATATTACGTATTTCACATTTTTTTGAAATTCCGAAATGTTTTTGCGAATGTATAAAATGTTTTCGAAAATATACTGTGATGGCATGGTAAGTATATTTATATCTTTAAATTGATCGCGAAGTGAAACCCGAGAACCAAGATTATATATGGCACAAACTGCTCTTTTCTGTGAAATTAATATTGGTTTAATATCTGCAGCTGAACCCCACAGGAGAATTCCGTAGGTCATAATACTATGCAAGTATAAAAAGTAAACTAATCTAGCAGCTGAGCGTAATTTGTCAGCAAGACTCTATATCACTCATTGCAGTTTGGAATCAATTGTAATTCTGAGAAGGGCAGCTGTTTGGCTTAGGACATTTTTATGTAGCTTTATGTTTGTATATATACGAGTAACATTGGACGCTGAAAATCTTATACATTTTGTTTTTCCTGCATTTAGTAACAAATTATTTGCTGAAAACCAATTTGATAGTATGTTGTCCCCTGTTTGGATCCACAACATTCCCGTCGCCTCTCTCGATCTTCAATACAAGAGACGTATCGTCAGCAAACAAAACTATATTGGACTTGGTGTGTTTGATCGAGTGTGGAAGGCATTTATGTATACTAAGTTCAAGAAAGGACCTAAAATTTATCCTTGGGGAACTCCCATTTTAATTAACCACCCAAGAGAAGTAACCTTGCAAATAACCACTGTTTGTTAGATGCTTATAACGCGTAGACCTTCACTATGTGGTACTTAGCGTTTTATATTATAAAATTATTGTATTCTAATTCGGTAAATAAGTAATTTCATTTAAGTACCGCTATAATATTAATTTGAATTAATAAAACTCTCTAATTATAATAGTAGGTAATTCATTGGTCACAAGGTTACGCTCCTTCTTGTGGTTCACAAAAATATTTAGACTGAACTTTAAAAAAAAAAGTGAATTAAATTAAATTGAAGGCATTGAATTTATATCCCCTTCCATCCTTATCTTTGCGGACAATAAATAAAACTATTAGCAATAAAACTTGAACCTACTTGAAGCTATCAAAATATCAGTCGGTTATGAATTTTGGTACAACTTAGTACAAAATTGCTAGCGATGGCGTCCCAGTGAGATTGTCAGATTTTAAACCAGAGTCACGTGCAAGTAGTAGCCTACCGAACGAGGTCGTTGGAAAACACTGTACCTAACCCCGCTAGCCAGTGTGGTAGCCAATCATACTTCCAAAATGAAATTGGGAGACGCCTTATTGCAGAATCAGTTTAATTAGCAACAATTTGTCCAATACTTTCGACCTGCCATGAATCTAGAAGTATTGAAATATACAATTCCTGCAACATCCTTTTAAGATATCTTTAGACGAACCCAATTGAGTAGATGTTTGAGAGACCCAAAGAACTATCACTTCCAAGTGAAAAACCGCCACTGACTTAGGTGACTTAGCCTACTAAAAATAGTTCTTGAAGACATCTGAATGCTTGTTACTTGATTCATACTCTAACCACTGAACTAATTTGTGTCAAATTTGGTATAGATAGCTGACGCATGGATTATCACAATGGGTACTTTAAACTATTTACGATTTCTGTGTGTAACAGATACGGGAAGACGCCGCGCTGAGTAGAGCCGTGAGCATTAGATAGTGCTGTCATCTGTTAAGATATTCTGAATATGACTAATATCCTGACGAACGCCGGACAAACAGCGTTCGTTAGGATAGGTCACAGCCGTCATATCGTTCACAAATATGACGGCTATGATTGAAATTAAAATTAGTATGCTTACTATATCCTATATTTAAAGTGTATAAAATTTTCAGTTTCAGGATATAGGGACTTGCCGGGCAGACGCTTTATAACCTACGCTACCGAGACTAGCAACCGATGAATTAATCCACATAATCCATCTTAGTTAATAAATACCTAGTGACAAATATATGTTCATTAAAATTATGTATCGAAAGATACAGTAGGAAAAGAAACCGGTCAAGCACGAGTCGAAATCGTGCGCCGAGAGTTCCGTAAAAAAATTGTACCTTGAGTTAAGCCAATTAAGCTAGACCTCCGAATTGTATGAGCGCCCATACAAGTCAAAGGTCTATGTTAATTGGTAAAGTTATGAATGTATGGGGACACCCCTTAATTAGCCACTTTTTTATATTTTGGAATTCTTCCTATATCTGTAACCAAGACGTTGCTTCGTATCAAATTTAAAGATTAGGGTACACCCCGTGAACGCAGTCACGGGAAGTACCCTGTAGGTTTTGATTTCTTTGCGAGTGTCGAAAGTTTGCGGAAATTTGCTTTTGATGTTTGATTTTTTGTTGACTTGATAAAAATTTCAGCTTGATATCTCACGCGCTCTCGAGAAAAAGAGTCATGACAGACAGAGAAGCAGACGGACAGGACAACGTGATCCTAAAAGGGTTTTGTTTTTTTCCTTTTGATGTACGTAACCCTAAAAATAACCAAATATACAATGTCATTAGGAATAACGGTACAAGTCTAGCACAGCTAATAATCACTGAATACCAATTTCTAACGCTGCTTTTATATGATGGAGTGGTTCTCGGGGTTCCTTATTAGACAGAGAACCCCTACTAGTTGCCTTTTGTCAAGGACACTTTTTTGCCTGACGATTCGATGGTTGCACCGATCGAGAACGCGATTTTCACAATTAAATAATAAGTATATTTTTATTTTTAAATACATACATAATTATAGTCATGCCTTTATCCCTGAAGACGTAGGCAAAGGCATACTGTATGTATTTTTGTCACATGAAATAGTTAGTAAACCCATTGGGTTTACTAACTATTTCATGTGACCGTGTTAAAATATTATTTAATTTTTTCAAGCCGCCCATAATGCATTTAACTTAACAACTGCCATATTACCGCTACCGGGAACAACGACGTAACGTGACATTCGAAGCACGGAAACGCTCGTTACATGGAAATTCTACAAATCGTGAACCATGTGAGGTGACCTATTAGAGGACCAGTCATAGCGATAGAAGAAGAAGGTTAAGACTGAGCTAGGGAGGCTGCGAACGCTTCTTGTAATTTATTTTTATGTGGAAATAAATCGGTCATGAGAAAATCTCCTTTTCAAAATAATAAGATTTATTGTAAAAGTTTCGTAAAAATTTGTATTACGACACCCTGCAGTGCCTGTGGCCGGACAGCGCGTGTCCGATTTCTTATTATAGACAATTTTTTTTTACCTATTTACGAAATTATATAATACGAAATTGTTATAGTTCATTAGTCTCGTAATTAGATTCAAAATTTAAATAAAATATTGATAGCGTTCAGGAATTAATTTTAAATATTTATTTTTAAATTGTCTTTTAATATTTTATTGATTTTTAATTTTGTTTTAATGTATCTGTTGTTTTGTAAATTAATATTGTAAGATTTATTAACATTTATGATCGGAATTGATCGTGTAATAGAGTTCCAATGTGTGATTATACTGGTATAGAAATTATATTATAAAAAAGATGTGGTGTCGTGGGACACAAGGTAGGAACGAAGTAAAAAAAAAACACCCTCTCCCTCACCCCCACTCTCACCCTCAACCTCACCCTCACCCTAACCCTCCCCCTAACCCTCACCCTCTCCCTCACCCTCACCCTCACTCCTCGCCCCTCACTCTCACCCTCACCCCACCCTCACTCTCACCCTCACCCCACCCTCACTGAAAGAGGGAGAAAGAGAAAGGTATTATACACTACTCGCTTGTGTACACGACTGTCGCACCTGCGCACCTCTCATTTAACGGTTTTAATCCACCGACTTTTTCTTACGATTTTTTTCTTACGGTTTTACGATCACATATTTTTCAGTACGGTCGCGCAGCAAAATCCCTATCTCTTCCAAGCCTGCCGTAAGGAACTTCGTTCCAAAAATATTGGTGAATCAAATTCATAGTTGTTACCCTGCATGCTGTTTACCTACTGACCTGTACAATGTTGATGTTGCTGTGCCCTAACAGGGTCCATAATGATGCTTATTTATTATTGTAGTATTACAAACTAACTTACATTGTGGAAATGCAAATAAATAAATACAAATACAAATTGTCATGTCGAGTGTCTATCATCTGGAAAAGGTCTCTACCAGTATTTTGAAATAAATTGGCAAAAACCCAAATCTGGACTTCATCCGGTTAATAGATTATCTCGCTAAACCTTAATTAGGTCAACACTGTGACGACATCTAAACTTGCGTTAGTCATTTTTTAACGATGACATTGAAAATTTGAGAGCCCAAATCGACCTATTGTAGCAAATTAAATGCTGTAATTTGATTTCAATTAAAATTTATTATCAAGGATATCTGCGGGGAGTCTGGGATGGTGTCATTAATTACTATATTATCTATTAAGTGCATTGTATAGAATTTTTAAAATACTGTGTAAATTTAAATAGGAAGCTACGGACACATCGAGGATTTAACTGAGCGAAAATTCTGTAATTCATTAGGCTTGTAAAAAAAAAAATAAAAAAAATTGTCTTTATTTTGCATAGACCATTTCAACGGCGCTTACAAAACGTCATGCACTAAAACTAAAGAAAAAAATAATATATTTAAAGTGACCACCGGTTCGGAACGCGGCCCACCTGAGAAGAACCGGCAAGAAACTTTGGAAGTCTTTTTATTTTGATTAATTGTAAGGCCACTATTTACAATTAAATATTTTAATTTTATATTTTATGACTATATTATTTCATTTGCCAGCAGATCATTTCCAGGCATCCCTGTCCTGTAAATAGTCTTTAATAGAGTAATATCCTTTTTCACAAAGCTTTCTTTTAATAACTAACTAAAAAACGAACTATCTTCACGCTGTATCCCTGACGGGGTAGTCAGAGAGGACAGATCGCCAGGCTTCGCGATCCATGCATACTTCTTTCGCTTCTTCGAGATTCATCAATCACTTCATACACGCACGTCTGGGTATCCGAGTACTTTTGACCTTTCCGTTTTTGAGCAATCTGCTCACGTGGTCTTCATATGTAAGTCTTGGCCTACCCTGACTCCTTCTACCCTCTACTTTTGAACAATATATATTCTTCGTCAATCGTTCCTCACTCATTCGTTGGACGTGTCCAAACCAACGGAGCACGCCCTTTTCCAGCTTAACGCTGACATTTTCATTCAAACCTGCCATATTGCGTATCACTTCGTTACGTATTCGGTCGGCCAAGGTAACACCGCACAATTTTCGAAGTGATCGCATCTCCACAGCATTCAATTTACTTTCATGCATCTGCTGATGTCAGCCAGGTTTCACTACCGTAAGGCAAATTTGGCACAAGCACTGCGTTAATTAATTTAGCGGTAATTTTAAAAGTATTTCTTTTAATATACTTTTTAAAGTTATTTAATGGTACATTTCTCAGGTCACAGGGAAGTTTGTGTGCTTGAACTTCGGGGAGGGCTTTCCACACCTATTGCGTATTTGTAATAATTGCAGCAGATTGCTCCTCGCAAAGTTTTCCGCTAAATTACCGCTAAATTTACCAAAACATTGCCTCAACTTTACGCTTTATAAAGTTTTCACAGATTTTTAACCACATCTTACTAGGCTCGCATTTCAAGTAATATACATATTATATTATATGTAATTGAGGGCCACCCGACATATCCTTGAGGGTTGATTACTGATGTAATGACCACGTTTGTTTGTCAGTACATGGTACACTACTTTCATGTAAGGCTGCTTGGGGCCGAGCATGACACTAAGACCCTAACGCCCGACATAAATAATAAAGATTGGTTGATTACAAAAATACTAACAAAATCAAAATATTTTTTGTTCTGTCTCAAAATATTTTCCTTGCTAAAAACTAACCCGAATAGAGTTCGACTATCTGATATGCGCCTTCTGATATTACTTAAAATGAAGTAAACGTCGATTATTAATTAATTAACGGAACAATCGCTGTTCTCACATTTACGAGTGCATTAAGTAACCAGTTCAAACCGGCAACCGTTGGATCCACTTCCAACTCTTAAGCACCCAAATCGCCTCCGGATATCGATACGAGATTATCTTAGGAAAATTTCAGTAATGGTTCTCGCCATTAAAATTGCAGCCTCCAAAATGTATGACAATATTTTGCCTTTAATGTAAGATTACATTAAGAATTCGTCCAACATGGAAACTACCTGCCGGCTAATGCACAATTAATAGTTGTGTAATTTGTATTAAACTATAAGTATACGTATGTAACACATAAGGTACACACAACCCTAAATAATTCGGGTGTTGGTTGTCTGGGGCACAGTACATGGGGTCTGGAAGAAATCGCGCTTTGCGATAAGACCGACGATTGTACCCTGTAATTTGTAGTACTTAATATAATATCATTGTAATATTGTACTTTACTTGTAAGATTATGGTGTACAATAAAGAGGCAATGGGCTCACCACCTGTTACGTAGGACAAAAAAAAACGGTGAAATGTGGGCGTTTAGTATGCCTCTGCTTACCCCTTCGGGGATAAAGGCGTGGCAATATGTATGTATGTATGTAATAAAGAGTATTGTATTGTAAGGACCTACCAAGATCTTTGAAGTCCAAGCAAACCCACCTGCTACTGATGCAGCTGCTGAGTAATGAACGAAATGACGGCCTTCACGGGATTTATACGTCAGACGGCAGTCGTTTCAAACAGCGCCGCAAACGAAAAGTCTAATAACAGAGCAAACAATAAAATGTCACTCGCGCCGTACTAATAGAGACGCCTTACTCTATGTTTTTTGATACAACCAAGCGTGTCAGTTGACGTCACCGTACGATTCCACTAATTATTAAGATACTAATTACTATAGGCAGGCAACAAGGTGCTAGAAGCATTCCTTGCTCTGTCAGCAGTCAAATAAAAGTGTATCAGGCTCCACAGCCAGGTATGGTTTGGAAGCAACTGGAAACACACTAATATAAAAAGAGAGAAAGAAGATGACCCGCATATCTAAATGAAAACGTCTTTACTATATTGGTTTCTAAACGCCTATACTGCTGGATGTAAATTGGTAAAATTCATATTCACATAACACAGATTGCATTGTGCTGGTATATCTTTCTGTGTGTGCTATATCAAAGTACACAACAACTGTAAGATTACATAGGATGATACACTATTTTTGATGCAAAACACTCTAATGAAGGTAAAGTTAAATAGTGCAGCATTTGATTCCAAAAAATATCTCAATGAAACAATTTATATATAAGGTTCTGTAAGCTGGAAGCGCTCGTGGCCCCGCGGTCTCAGTGTTCTGTAAACGATCACTGAGTTACGCAACTTTCACAATGGCTGGTCCTCGGATGGGTGACCACTTTGTGGTATTTACATTTGCGAGCGTTTCCGTGCTTCGGAAGGCACGTTAAGCCGTTGGTCCCGGTTGCCAGTAAAATGGCAGTCGTTAAGCCTGGTTGAAGGCCTTATGGGCGGCTTGAAAATTTCAACAGCAGGTAGCCACAACCTGCGTCTGTCTATTTCAACACGGCAATGGGCTCACCACCTATTACGTGGGACAGGAATCCACACGGTGAAAAGTGGGCATATAATATGCCTCTGCCACCCCTTCGGGGATAAGGCGTGATGGATATTTATTTATTTATTTATTATATATAAGGTGATCTGTAAAACAGGATTAAATTTCGTTAACCTCGTTACCGAAAAGAAACCATTATATTTGGCTATGTAATTAATGTTCTTCTGTCTTTTTAAACAGATAGTAAGAAATATTCATAAATGTATTTATTTATATTACGGGTCTTATTCATAAATGATCAAACTAATTTAAATTGGTACGTCAATCAATCAAATCATCTTATCACAGACGTTCTCCACAATTTTTTTATAGGTGAATGGCCTCGCTGTACCACAGTACCACATGGGCAAGATGAAATGGTACAGGGCGTTGTTTCAAGTTTTCAAGTTTAGCTAAGTAGATTCATTTAGAGTGTATCTCGATTGCACATTCGATCATTTTCTTCATTTAATATATTTCGATTTCTAGTTTTGCGACGTTGCTAACATTTGTTTTAAACTAACACGCGTTGAACACATTAATTCTGTACACGTAATTTCGAGCTGCGCTATATTATTGCTACGTTTGACTTTTGAAGATTCAGCTTTTCAACAGAAATATGATGTGGTTGAAATTCTACTTTTCATTCAGGACTTCTCACAAATCAACATTAATTTTCACAATATTTAAGGTTACATTAGCATCATCATGTTTGCTATAAAATTTAACGACCCATCCCGAGATGGCGTGAATTACCATTTAGCCTGTCTGCTATTTCTAATGTGCTTTTATTTGGCAAAGGAAACGCAAATAAAGACAGTCTGCTAACAGGTGTTGACGGTTGACATTTTACCTATTCTAGTTAACCATTTGAAATAATATTTACCTTTCTGTTAAGAACATAGCACCAAATATGTAGTAGTGGTGTCGTTGTGCCGATGTTACCATCCTAACATTACTACCTACTGTTTATAAACGAATGGGCCACTGTGGAAATTTTTCTCATCCTCGTATAAATATATACTATACACAACATTCGATTTCTATATACCTAAATGGAACAAAATATTTTTTCATACGCTTGCTAAACAGCAATGATGATGACGCAATTACTCCTAATAGATAGCTATAGGTTGTATAAACATTTATGTAAGGTAGGTTTGTATGTTGACTATGGGGAAATACCGAGTGAAGTAATTAAATTAGATCTTATCTGAGTTCTTTTAACAGGATACTAGAGATTTATTTTCAGTTGAGTCAATTTCAGTTGCTGGTTCGGTCTCGGAGGCGAGCGGAATACGTAACGAACTATTAACTAGCTTAGTATCTTTTCTGTTAGCGTTAAAGTCAAACCGCCAAAGGTCGTGTAGAGTTGCCACACGTAATATTGTAGAGTTCTATCAGTCACGCCACTATCCCTGAAGGGGTGGTAGAGGCATATTACATAACTACATTTCACCTTGTGCATTTTTGTCCCACGTAACAAGTGGTGAGCCCATTGCCGTTGAATTGCATTTATAATCATTCGATTTATGATGACACCTGCCTAAACATTACAAACAATATTGATAAGCTATAAGTGTGCTAAGTAATATCCAAAATTTAAATTAGATTTATTTTTCAGTGGATCCCACTCGTAACTATAAACTTTTTAAAACGAGAAAGATTTCCACTATAACGCATACTTATTGTTTTTTGTAATTGTCTCTAATGACGTAAGTGTAATACCAGCCTTAAATATAGAGTAAGTCTGGTTTATGTGTCGCCA
Organism: Thumatha senex; assembly: GCA_948477245.1. Classification (NCBI taxonomy): domain Eukaryota; kingdom Metazoa; phylum Arthropoda; class Insecta; order Lepidoptera; family Erebidae; genus Thumatha; species Thumatha senex. The sequence continues at coordinate 1,781,359 of OX419725.1, forward strand.
TATATTATTATCCTTATTTATTGAGCTAAGAACACGTGTAGCACGTAGTTGTATAGTATAATAAAACTTTTTTATTAGAGTTGTACGTGTAAACATGTTTAATGCTTAGAAAAAAAATATATTCTACAACAAGCTCTACATGATTTTTTATGGATTATTTTTTAGAGCAATTATTATGCTAAATTTTTCTTTTTTTTAATTAAGTGTAAACAGACAATATGATTCGAGATGGGGATTGAACCCGTAACCTTTACCTTACCATGGCAATGTTCTAGCCACTGAACTACCCGAAGTGTATCGAAACAAGTTGAAATTCTTCACCATATTTTAATCGTCATTTAAGAGTATCACTAGAGCCATCTATCGAGCCATTCAACAACTCGATACAAATTAACAGTGTTACAACCATTTTTAAACATTGATGCCATGGACTCCACTCAATGTATTTTTTATTGATATTTTGATTTTTTATGATATTTTGATGTTTTTTTAAAGCCATATTTTTTAAAATTAAGTAAAAGACGACAATTTGGTTCGAGACGGGAATTGAACCAGTGACCTTTGTCTAACCAGGACAATGTTCTAGCCACTTACTTTCTTACTAAAAAAATTACTATATTTTATGTTAGTTACTTTATGTTTTAGTCGGAGAGAGAGAGAACAAGAGAGCGTTGCGCAGGCGGTTGCGCACTCGTTTGCTAGTGTGCTCATTTGCTTGTAGTAAACTCTATACACACACGCATAAACACAGCATACGGCATTTCATTAGGTGACGATTTCTACTAAATCGCACTACCCTTAAGCCGCGAACTTCGTTCCAAATAGAAAGACTGTATGTAGCCTAGGTCCTAGGTACTGCACGAAAATAAATACAACAGAAAGAAAACATAACGCATGCCTGTCGGATACCTCTCATAGTGTTAACGTACTTGTACGTTAACAACTATGAGAGGTTCGGGTAACACGCTATGAAGTGACGGGCTCCTCCCCGTGTCTGTATTATTGTAGGGGGAAATACCAAACCTACAATAATTTTGAAAGACCACCGATACCCTACGCCGCCCCCTTTCATCCACTTTCGTAGCTGAACTATCTACGAACCTGTAACCATGCTTTTATCGTTGTACTGATTTAAAACAAAATAGTGTTTGTCTAAGTAAGTACAACAGGTGTTAGGTACATTGCATTAAATTTAAAAAAATATTGAACTAACACCTAAAATAGCAATCTCTAATTCTCTCTACAAAATATATTTTTTTTACTTGGTATTACAAAATATAAAACTTTTAGTTTGTGAAAAGTCAGCGAGCGAGAGGCTTGACGTAGAAAGAGGGCCTCTGTCAAGTCCTGAACAAGTCCGGCTACCCCACAGACAATAGGCCGCCAAGGAGGCGGCCTGGAAGGAGTGGCTCGAGACCCTAAATCAAGATCCGTGGGGGCGCCCGTACAAAGCCGTGAGTGACAAACTCCGGCCCTGGGCGCCTCCCCTCACAAAGTCTCTCGAGCCCTCATTCGTCGGCCACATTGTCAGTTCCCTCTTCCCTGCGCGGGAAGAGTGGGTCCCACCGCGGATGGCACCAGGCCAGACGCCGGCAGACACAGAGGCGATGATTCCGCCCGTGTCAGGTGCCGAGCTCGGGGCGGCGGTCCTCAAACTGAAATTGAGGAACCATCCAGGATGGCATCCCTGGGCGTCTCATCGCCCTACTCATGCCGGCTCTCGAGGAGGAGACGCTGTCCTTGTTGTCGGAGTGTTTGGCGTCGGGTAAGGTCCCGCGACGGTGGAAAACCGGGCGGCTCGTGCTGTTGAAGAAGCACGGGCGCCCGGCCGAGTCACCGTCGGCCTACCGCCCCATCGTATTACTCGACGAGATGAGCAAGCTGCTCGAGCGGGTGCGGCCCAATTTGAGTGACGGTCAATACGGCTTTCGTCGCGGGAGGTCGACCCTGGACGTCGAAAAGGCGGTCGGTCGGGGTGAGGCGTTGCTGGCAGTGTCACTCGACATCGCGAACGCCTTCAACACCATCCCCTGGCAGACCATCGCCGAAGCGCTGAGGTACCACAATGTCCCGTGGTACCTCAGGCGCATTCTCGCGGACTACTTCGTGGCCCGGGCCATCTCCTATCCGGCCCGGTCGGGAGTGGTCCGCGCGGGTATATCGTGCGGTGTTCCACAGGGGTCGGTTCTGGGTCCGCTCCTGAGGAACATCGAATATGATTGGGTCCTGCGCGGTGCTAATCTTCCGGGAGTCGGCGTCCTCTGTTACGCCGACGATATCCTAGTCACCGCGCGGGGGCGCTCGGACTTCAGGTGGCCCTTGAGAAATCTGGGGCCGTATTCTTTTACGGACCTCGTTGAGGGCCCACTCGGGGGGGGGGCCGAACCGTGCATGTCGCCGCCTCTACGATAGTGTGGTGCACCCGAAGGCGCTCTACGGAGCGCCTATCTGGTCGGACACCCTCTGCGCCAAGACAATCCCGCTGCTACGACGACCGCAGCGGTCGATTGCGCAGAGGGCGGCGCGGGCGTACTGCACCGTGTCCTACGAGGCGGCATGCCTAATCGCAGGGAGCCTCCCCTGGGATCTCGAGGCTGGAGTCCTTAAGAAGGTGTACGAAGAGAGCGCCCTGGTGCGACGAAATGGTGGACGGCCCCTTCCGGACGAGATCGACCGCTGGAGACAGCTGGTTCGCGACGATCTCTTTCGGAAGTGGGCGGATAGGTTGGTAGGCCCCTTGGTAAGCCCCCGGCTCGTGGGGGCTGTCCGGCCCGTCTTGCGTGCTTGGGTGGAGAGGGCACACGGAGCGCCGACGTTTCACCTCAGTCAGCTCCTCACTGGGCATGGCGTATTCGCCAAGTACCTGTGGGAGGTGGCGGGGGTGGAGCCGGACCCCGTGTGTCGTCACTGCCCAGGCGGTGCCATGGACACAGCGGAGCACACACTCGCCGTGTGGCCGGCGTAGGACAGACCGCGTACTGCCCTCACGGGCATAATTGGTGTCGATATGTCGCTGCCGGCCGTGGTGCCTTGTTTCGTCGCCTTGTTTGCTAGTGAGGTGATGGCGGCCAAACGAGAGGCTTTGCGGGTGCGGGAGCGTACGGGACAGACCTAGCGCGCCACCGAATAGTGTCTGGCCGTGGGCGGAAGGTCGGGGGACCCCACCCAACTGGTCACTTGACGAAGGGCACCCCTTCTATGTTCCACGGGGTACCCATTTAGCGCACGCCCGTACCGGCCACTCTCTACCTCCTCTGCTTACAGAGGGGAGCTCGAGAGTGGTGGAGGTGCGGGCTAGATTCTTCAGCTCCTTAGGGAGCTCCGGGATGGTCGCTTTTCGGCCGCCCCGAGACGGACCCCTCCACTCTGGGGTGCCCCTTGCCGGCTCGCAGTGATTTAACCTCAGGCCTACCCTGCGAGTCGGATTTAAGGTGAGGCGGAACACCGCGGGGTTTAGTGGGTAGGACGGCCCCTCTCTCACGGGCCGGGAGCCCCACACACCGTCCCTGCTGCCCCCGCAGTAGGGATGACGGTGCGTAAAGGCATTCCCCGCGTTACAAAAAAAAAAAACCCCCCACAGACAATAAAACAGTAAGCAGACCCAACGTTAGCGAAAAATAACGTAGCCTATTACACACACATAGACAGGTAGCATAGATTTTCTCGTGATAACTTGATAATGTAACTTGATCACTTTTTGTATATTTTTTGTAAACTTTTGTAACAGTTTGCAATATTTTTTGTAATATTTTCACTTTGACACATAAATCTTTGATTTAAACATGACAGCGGCGGTTGTCATTACAAGTTTGTAGCTTATTTGTAGTAGAAAAAATTGACTACGCGCAAGCTACGCGCTGTTCGCTGTCGATGCGTGAGTTAGATGTAGATACACAGGAATAACAAAGATTTATTAGAAGTATTACTCCATGAGCAAAGGAATATGTTTGGTCTGCTGACTCTTGTGCGTCTGTGGGCTACCCTCCCTCGGTGGCGCAGTGGTCTCGGGTTTCTACATATACCGGGTTGGGACAGAAGGCCGTGGTCTAACTGACCTTGAAAAAACGTGGTCAGAAATCAGGCTACTTGTGACCACGGCTGGTGGTCGAAACGACGGTAAAAAAGTATAATCGTATACACAGTGCCTGTGTTTTATAATTATTTAATGCAACCCGAAAGGTTCAAGTTAGTAGTTATCAGCTAACTTCAAAGTGTAAAATTTAGGTGTCCGTGTGATAATTTGTCAATATTTTTTTTCAATAATAAATAAATATCCATCACGCCGAATATTATATGTCCACTTTTCACCGTGTCGATTCCTGTCCCACGTAATAGATGGTGAGCCCATTGCCATATTGAAATAGACAGACGCAGGTTGTGGCTACCTGCTGTTGAGATTTTCAAGCCGCCCATAAGGCCTTCAACCAGGCTTGACGACTGCCATTTTACTGGCAACCGGGACCAACGGCTTAACGTGCCTTCCGAAGCACGGAAACGCTCGCAAATGTAAATGCCACAAAGTGGTCACCCATCCGAGGACCAGCCATAGTGAAAGTTGCGTAACTCAGTGATCGTTTACATAACACTGCGACCGCGGGGCCACGAGCGCAATTTTTTCAATAACGAACCAAAAGAAGTATAATTTAAAAATATATAACTACAAGAGGTAAGTAGTATTAGAATAATAACTTTCGTGAGCGATGTTCATTATTACTAAATAAACGGCTTTACTCGCGTGTAAATTTCGGGATAGCCCGACTCGTTTGGGACCTAACGGAGGTCCTTCTTCAAGAGGAGCGTCAAGCTACGTCGGAAGCTGCCAGCGCAGCTACTAGTCGGGCGATCCCGAAATTTATACGTGAGTAAAGCCATTTATTAAGTAATAAGGTAAGCAGTAATAAATGGTAAGTCACGTTGTTATGGCAAGAATTGTTTTAGTTAGATGGCATCCACACTTTTAGCTTAGATAACAATACAAATATACCTACGCAAGTACGTATAGTATAGTGTCGTGTGTTAAATTTCGGCTTTGTCTTGTGTCTGACAGCCTGACGAAACTCACTATTATCATTTAACAAGGATGTCTTTTTTTTGTCAATGTTTTTTTTTTATTCTCGTTGTCAATTAACACAGTTTATTTACTACAGACCATACAATTCAGATTGATATGGCTGGGTTTGGTTCGGGTTTATAATAGATAAATCAGTTGCAGCACACGACTGTATATCACGGAATCAAGTCCAGCACTAACTCGTTTTCTTTTTTCACCATAAATAAATTTATCACATTTTTGGAAAAACAGATTTTCCTTTTTAATTAATCATCATAAACTTTATCGTAATCATTAAGTGATATTGTCATTTTCTCTAGATGTTTACAAGAGAAAAAAAATAACAACAATAGCAAAACACAATAAAAAAATCGCAATGCGTAAATAATAATAAATAAGCACAAGTTTCATTGAAATAATAAAATTTAAAATTACCTAATAGTTTGTAAAATAAAAATATTACTATTTAAAATAATAACTTACCCGATAAATAATTGTTATGCGTTACCACCAGTTCGTGATGTTTCGGTAGCCGTTCTATGAAAGTCGCGCAACAATGCGCGTGAGTTTAACGCGCGTTCACAGGTGACTGAAGGAGGTCGTGCTCGCGCCGGTTACAGTAGATAACATAAACTGTTCTAAAGGCATAATCAGGTTTAGCCTGTGATGACAATTACTATTCGATTCATCAGCAATGAATCGATCGTGAAATGCTTGTAAACGAGAGCTTAATTTGTAAATGCTACTTACGAATCGATTAATAACAAACTGAAGTCACCTGGTTCCTAATTATTGCGATGTGTATAGGAAGATGAAACTACTTTGTCTTTCGAGAAAGGGTCATAGGCGCCCAATAGTTAGAAAACTGAGCTAACCTAATGGGAGTCTAGAGGTCTTGAGGGTGTGTGACACCTATGTGAATTTTCTTGCCTGATTTTTCCTCTCCCAGCTATGCTTTACCTATTGCTTCGCGATCAGAAAGTAAATAAATGTAAATTCCCACAATCATATGTTGTAATCTACATGATTTTTATTTCATTTCTTTCCATTTGCAAACACACATGTACTTAGGATATTGTTCAAAACATTCAAATATTATTGGTCAAACGTCCTACCGAACAAAGACGAAACAACCGCAACAAAGTTTAGAAGTCTATTATAATAGTTGAATGGAATAAAGAAGAATCCGCTCAGCGTAATGTCATTTAGCCAGGTCTGCTTTGAATGACTCCTAAGTAGCGATAGCTGTGGAATGACTTGAAATTAAATGAAATGAAAATATCTTTATTCATGTAGGTCACAACTTACACAGTTTTGAACGTCAAGATTATTGTTTCTACATTTACTGCTTAGTGGCGTAGCTAGGTAACCAAGGGCCCTGGGGCAAATTATAAAACGGGGCCCCCACTTCTATCTAAACTGGTTAGATTTTATAAAATAAAAATATGATAGCGGAAATATACGACCTACTTTAAAAATACTAAGCTACTTTTTCATCAGCTCTTTCGTGCATTAATCATCATCCGAACGTTAGTCCCAGTTGCGTCCCGCGACGCCCGTGGTCCGCTTTCCTACATTTTCTCCTCCACTTTGCATGGTCGTCGGCATACCCTGTAGTGAGATCATTGGCACTCATGTCATCCCTAACGACGACAAGCCAGCACTTAATGGGTCTTTCTCTCTTACCGGAACCCGGCGGGGCCGACATAGCCAGACATTTGTTTCCCACGTAGCATGGCGTTGCCGCTAGACGTGACCATACGACCAAACGCGACACTCTTGCAGCTTATCTGCAATGTCACGGACGTGAAGGCTGCCGCGTATGCGAGAGTTCCTCACGCGGTCTATCCGGGTGACTCCATGCATCCATCACAGCACCTTCATTTCCGGGACACGCAGCTCCTGCTTGTGTTGCTCCAATAGTGGTTTTATAAACCATCAACCTGACCGGCATTTTTGGGTCACAAATGACACCAGTCATCTCCCGCCACTTGGACCACGCGGCAGCAATGTGTGTCTTGACGTCGCAATCGATGTCACTGAACGCGTGAAATATAGATCCCAGGTATTTAACCTGGTCTGTGCGCTCGACCCATCGCCTTCCATCGATGTGGACTCAATCGGGTCCGACTGCTTTCCGATTCTTCATTCGGCGAAGAGCAGTCTGGATTTCTCCAGGCGTTATCCGTTAGTCCCTGATTTGGGGGAGGTCCGGAGGCTGCATTTCTTTGTGCTGTTTATTAAGCAGCTCGTAGAAATACGAGCGCCATCATCCTTTACCGTCATACAGAAGTTGTAAGTGATCTCGTCTGGCTCTGGCTACAGCTCTCTTTGTGGCGCGCTTAGCAGCCCTGTACACGTCGCGGTCTTCAGGAGATCCGGTCGCTTCCCACTTTTTAAAGAGGGCCCTCTTCTCCCTAGTCTCCCTCTGGACTGTGTCGTTCCACCACCAAGTTTCCTTGTTACATTTGCGACCACCCTAAGACTCGCCGAGCACTGCCTTCGCCGCTACAAGGATATCTGCCTGAATCCTAACCCAGTACTTTTGAATTGGTTCGCCTTCAGTGTCAGTGCACTTATCACCGACAGCTGAGGTGAACCCGTGGGATCTGGTTACATTGAGCACTATTGAGCGGCCACCATCTGATGTGACGCTGGCACCTCTCGACACATTTGGCTTTGGGCTTCACGCAGAGATCCATGACAAGGAGACGCTGTTTTGCAGTTAGACTCTCTCCGGGTATAACCTTGCAGTTGACCACCTTGCCGATATCATGTCTCCTAGTGAGTAGGAAATCGATTTGAGTAGCGCTCCCCACTCCGGTAGGTGATGAGATGTTCGGATTTCTTTTGGAAAAAAGGTGTTCACGATGGCAAGATCGGCAGCCGCACACGTTCTGAGGATAGAATTCCCTTCAGTGATGCGGGTGCTGTATCCAAAACCACCACAAACACGCTCAAACTCCTTACACCTCTTAACCACATGACCGTTCAGATCGCCACCGAAAACAATTCCCTGTGACAACGGAATGCTCCGAAGCACTCCCTCGAGTTGACCCCAAAACATCATCTAATCGGCATCGCTACAACCGACCTGTGGCACATAGGCACTTATGAGGTGGGTAATAATAAGCACCACCGATAAGCACCCTCATGATCATAAGCCGGTCGCTACAGCATTTTACCTCCAAGATGCCGCTTTGCAGCCTCTCGGATAACACCTCGGCCACTGCAAAGGCCAGGCTCTGTTGCCTTTCCATCGAGTCTCCTGTAGGAGCGCCACGTTCACCCTACGCCTGGAGAGTACCTCGAACTCAATTGCGAAGCGGATACGGGTTGGGGTTAACTTCTTTGGCAGTGCTGGCCCTACACAAGGCACTCTAGCCCACTTGCCACAGAAATCGGGCGGGGCTCCTGCTCGCCGTTTTGCGGCGGCGCCCTATCCCGAGCTGCATTCTTTTTCCTTAGCCCCGAAGGTCTTGGTAGGGCCCCATGCACCCAGCCCTTTTTTTGTGCAATGCAGGGCGGGTAATGAAATTATTAAACAGTAACAACATAAATTACAATTTATAATTTGGTGTAGATATTGGGCAATAAAACGAAATAGAAAGGATTAAAAGGTTTATTACCTAGTCGTGCAATTAATATTGTTGTATATTAGGGTAATTCTCCAGGTATAGCTTTCACATTTCTTTCAATTGAGTTACCATGATGAAGTGGAGTCATATTTATTTTGAAAATGGGAGACATTTACAAAAGTTCAGTGTTATCGAGATTTTCTGGTAAGGATTCGAGGGCCCCCTGAGCTTGAGGGCCCCGGTGCACTGCCCCGCCTAGCCCCCTGGGTAGCTACGCCACTGCTGCTTACGTTTACTTTAAGAAATGTGTCTATGTTATTGTCCACATAAAGTAAATTCTCATATATGTAATGTATATTCACAGTTCTCTTTTGTAATATAAATATCGTATCGTGTCCGCTGAGTCTCCCCAGAAAAGAATTCCGTATGACACTACATGACATAACGCTATGGAAATAACTGAAATAAACTATTCTAACCAAATTAACATCAGTGAGTCGTCTTATTGTTTTTACTGCATATGCAGCAGAACGTAATATATCTAACAGTTTTTCTATATGTGGTCCCACTGCAGTTTTGAGTCAATATACCCAAAAACACAGTAGCCTCAACAGTATTCAACCCTGATCCAGAAAGTCGCACATTGGTCGCTACCTGTTTCACATTAGGTGTCGAAAACTTAATTACTTTCTTTTTTATTATTTAAAAGAAGATTATTAACGTTAAAACAATGTTTGGCATTGTCATAACTCTATTGGCGCAATTCCAACCCCTGTATTACGGTTTGCGGCTAAACCAAGTGCGTTATTTTCCTTATTGCCAGCTAAGAGTGAATAAATTTTTAATAAAGTGAAAAAAGACAATTCGATTCGAGACGGGGATTAAACCTATTGCCTAACCAGGGCAATGTTCTAGCTACTGAACTACCCGAACCGTATCGAATCAAGTTGAAATTCTTTACCATATTTTAATCGTCATTTTAAGAGTATGACCAGAGTCATCTATCAAGCTAATACGGGTTCAATCCTCATTTCGAACCGAATAATCTTTTTTTACATTATTAAAAAAAATGTGTGATTAACTTGACTTGTGCTTCAGGGATCCTGTGGAACGGAACCGACTGTTCCACCAGGATTCCATTTGTTTGGAAGAAAAATAACATTGAATCATTAAATACTACTCAAATCTTTTGACAATAGGGGATGCTGAAAATCGAAAGCAACCAGTCATCAGGAAAACGGATCGAGAGCTTCGGAATCGGATGTACCCGGAATTAAACTTGGATGATGTGAATGATGATTAAAAACTAGCAGCTATTTTTCTCACATGAAGAACAACAAATGTAACAAAGTTAACATAATCATCGCATGTCTAGTTGACACGTATGTAATGGACTGATTGAATAATTATGATGAGCTAAGTGGATTACGAGTCCGGAGGATTTGCTCCAGTATTTTCGTTCCGAGGAAGTTCTTCTTGTGTACAGCCTGGCTAAATGCGACCGTCATTATCCGAGCGCTATTCCCGGGAGCCATCACAACCCACACTTTCTAATATTTCGAATCCATTTTTCTTGGATTTTAAACATACTCTAACGTAAGACTGAGACCATTAACACATATATTTTTGCACAAACGGCGGAAGAGATAGTCCGACACATAATTACACATGAGACTTACTGTTTTATAGAGAACATTCATAGATTGCATAGTAAATTATATAGATTTATTCAACACAACAATTAACAAGCTGCGTCTGTGCAAACGTAAAACAGAGGTTCGATCCCGGAATCGGAGCACTTTAAATATATTTATAGGATTTCACTACCTCAGTATGTGACTGGCATTGCAGAGGTTTTGAGCTCGAATCCCGGGTCTAATGCAAACCCTTGTTTGGATGCATGCATACTATTATATTTATATCTATTCTATTATAGAATGCATGAATTTATTAATTATTTTATTATAGATTCTATGAATGAAGCGTTCGTGGCCCCGCGGTCGCAGTGTTCTGTAAACGATCACTGAGTTACGCTACTTTCACTATTGCTGGTCCTCGGATGGGTGACCACTTTGTGGCTTTTACATTTGAGAGCGTTTCCGTGCTTCGGAAGGCACGTTAAGCCGTTGGTCCCGGTTGCCAGTAAAATGGCAGTCGTTAAGCCTGGTTGAATGCCTTATGGGCGGCATGAAAAATTTCAACAGCAGGTAGCCACAACCTGCGTCTGTTTATTTCAACACGGCAATGGGCTCACCACCTATTACTTGGGACAGAAATCCACACGGTGAAAAGTGGGCATATAATATGCCTCTGCCACCCCTTCGGGGATAAGGCGTGATGGATATTTATTTATTTATTCTATTATAGTATGCATGAATTTAGAATTATTTATAAATTAATATCGTTGAAATATCGTTTGGACAACTCACACAATGCTTTCTGATTCCGAACTAAGAGCTTGTACTATGGTAAACAGATAACTGATAAACATAATTTTATATATCTAACTATAAATTACACTCACACACAGAATAAACCATCATGGTCATCACACAAAGTTTTATCCTAGTTGGGAATCGAACCCACGACCTCTTTCATATCAGTCGGATACAATCCCACCTCGTCACAGAGGCAGTCAATATTTTAATTTTATAGTCAAATATTTATGAATATACTCGTAATTAGGTTAAACTGTTGTCTAATTCTTACAGTAAACATTTATTGTAGTTTTATTTGAGCACGAAAGCCCTGGGTAAAAATAACTCTCAATATATTTTTTACATGAAAATATTTGTTTCAGAAACTTACTAATATATATAAATAATTTCTATATTAGCAATATAGAAAATATTCTCTTGTGCTTTAAGTATATTACATTACATTAGTATGAGTTATTTAGTTCTCACTAGATGACATTGTGTTTAATGGTTCAGTTTTAGCGAAATTTCTGGTTTTTGCCGACTATTTTAGGCGTCTAGGTATAGCCACAGCCACATAGCTACCTCACACACACACACACACACACACACACACTTACAGACTTGGGCCATTATTCTGTGCTTGGACCTTGTAAACTCTGCTGGGTTTCCGAATTGTACCAAAAGTTATTTTACTATTTAAACTAAATAAAAGTTAGTGGGTTTGTTGAAATAAATGAATGTCATATTATTTTAACTCCTTCAGGCAAAAACTAATGAATCTCTATTCCCTTCATAAGTTTAACTGTGTGTTCTCAGCGATATTGTTGTTGAAAGTAACTCTGACATACATGGAAACTAGTGTCATATTATTTAAGTGTGTATCGCAAACGACATATTAGTTTTATACCTAAGTATATAGATTTTGCTTTTGCTGCCAAACAGTCTTGATAATGCCTCGTGTGTAGGCGAAACACGCGTTGACATCGTACGACATTCTAAAAAAGAGGAATATTGCAAAAATAACATTTAAAAACAAAATATTATAGTTTTTTTAAATGGCTTTCCGCCATGTAACGCCTGATTCAATTACTTATAGATTTAATAGTCGTGAAAAGCTATTATTGGCATTCTGTCACTTATAAATAGATTGTAATGAAACTTGGCAATAATGTACTTTAACTGGTTATACATTAGAATAACATTAAATCTTAATAATATTATAAATGCGAAAGTTTGTACGGATGTTTGTTACTTTTTCACGTAAAAACCACTGAATAGATTTTAATGAAACTTTACAATAATATAGCTTATGTAGGGCACATGCTAAGACCCGACCTTAGTGACAACAGGGATATAGAAAGGGAGCGGAGGGCGTTGTCCGTGAGGGCGAACATGCTGGCTCGCAGGTCTGCACGCTGATCTCTTTCAGTAAAGCTTACTCTGTTTCGTGCGTATTGTACAACTTTCTGCACGTGCAGTTTGTAGGCCAGATATACTCAAGCTGCGTACAACGCCCTTCGTGTACAATTCAACAATTCTTTTAGGGTGCTGCTGGGGCTGCCCCGCTTTTGTAGTGCCTCGGGGATGTTCGCCGATGCTCGCGTGGATTGTTCTTATGCTACAATGAGGAAAAGGTGTGCATCCCTGGTACAAAGGGTGCGGGCTAGCCCTAACAGGCTATTCTCTAATCGACTAGCTATCATGCGTAGTAAAGCATGATAGCTAGTCGATTAGAGAATCACAGCATTGCTATATCACATGGAAAGGGGCAGCGGTGATTCACATAATATGCTCAATATATTGTTATTTTGATTTTTATTTAAATTATAATGTGATACTAACGTAGCTTTTTAAGTATTTCTAACAAGAGAGTCCTAGTTGCTTGAATAAATGATATTATTATGTCTCTTCTATTCTCGGGTATCTTCTTTTTTTTTCTTGAAGATACCCGGGCTTTTGGTATGCTTACATGGAGACATAGGTCCAACACGCAGAGGCCCTTTGAGAATTTTAATCTAATAGGGAATGGGACCCTCACTGAAGATAGTCCACGCCCGCCTTATGTAGAAGAACGGTAATGGATCACCTCCAATGGGAGTTAAACTGTTGTGAAATGTGCTAACTATGAAATGGGCTATTGGGCAACCCAATAGCCAAGTGTTAAATGGATTGGGTGATTTAAGCTATTGATGAAAACGGCGTCTGCCTTTTTAATATATTATTATTAAACTATTGGCAGACGGTGACTCGCCAACTCACTAGATGGGCCTCCTATACAAGCACCATAGGCATGATAAGCCTGTAAGGCGACAGAGGGCAACACCGGTGTGAGCGGTACAATATATTATTATTATTATTATACATCAGAATAACACATAGGCTAATTTTTATCCCGGGAACAAGTTCCTGTGGGAAACGGGGACGGGAAAAATGCTCTATGCGGGCGAAGCCGCGGGCGTTAACTAGTGCTATAATAATTTATATAGGTATGGCGAAAATTTGCCAAAAAGTAACTAAAATGTCAAACAGGTCGGATAAATTTGTGAGGGTGAGGGTGAGGGTGAGGGTGGGGGTGAGGGTGAGGGTGAGGGAATGTTTTTTTGTTTTTTATTTTTAATTTAACTTAAATTAATGTCAAAGAAAAACAAAGGTATGCTTTCTCTTCAGTATGTTTTCTTTACCGCGGCAGTCTCCGAGTGCCACACGTCTTTTTTTAATTAAGTCTACAAAGAATACATTAAAATAACTATGTTAACAATAAAAATGTCGAAGTTTGTGAATAAATGGGGTTGGTATTCGACCACGCTGTAATTCCTGAACCAATTTAGTCCAAAATTGGTAACTAGATATACTCACAGGTAGTTGATGCCTACTTTTATCCCGGTAACAAGTTTTTACGGAAAACGGGTGCCGGGAAAATTTCACACGCGGGCAGAGCCAAGACTATCAGCTAGTGGAGGATAACACAAATAGGTAGTCAGTCTAGATCTTTCCATTAGGAAATGTATGTCAAGTACCGTTATACCTGATTAAATCATGGATGTCTAGAAATACTTACCTTCAAAACTTTCCACGTCGTGAATTGTTTGTGTTAGGTATGATCTGATAACATTTGAAATAGCAATCACACTAGAAGATTTCTTATATCATTCTATCTAAAATCTACTTATATATACCAAAATCTGAAAATAGTGGTATAAACTGTTAAGAAATGTAGGCCAAGGTGCTTGGATACAGATTTATTATACCGTCGTCCGATATCTGTCAGTCACAGAATCTATAGAATTAATAAATAGGTTTTGAACATTTCTTTCTCATCACCATCTAATGTGATCGATCCTCCTAACTAAGGTAATATGCGTGTGGTTTTGTAAATACAAACATATTATACATTGGAAACAACTAAACTCCAAAACAAACATTTGCGGATCACAAAAATATTATAATACTTGGGTACCATAAATATATTTTTACAAGAGTGGATTGAATGCTTTCCTATTGCATTTATATTCAGGGCAAGTTTGATATCTACCTAGTCAGGTCATAAGTATTGTCACACAGTAAAATCTTTTCTTTTAGAATCTGGCTACAAAAAAGTTTATTGAATTCGAATTTCGATTTCTTCATGAAAATAAAAATGTATACTTTTTAGAATTTTACTCATTTTTAAATATGGAGTGGACGCTTAAAGAAGACCGTGTTGCAGTTATTGCGTTGCATCGTTGCGGTTACGCGCCAATTCAAATTATTGACATACTGTAAAATTTGAATATAACCAAAAGATTCGTTTATCGTACCATCAAACGATACAATGAAGACTCTAGAGTAGATGACAGGTCAAGAAGTGGTCGCCCTCGGTCTGTTAGGACTCTAGCAGTGATAAAAGCTGTGAAGGCGCGAATTCAAAGAAATCCCAAACGTAAGCAGAAACTGTTGGCCCTTCAAATGGGGTTAAGCAGAACCACGGTGAAAAGGGTGTTAAATGAAGACTTAGGGCTTCGGTCATATCGAAGAAAAACAGGACATCGTTTAAATGCTCGTCTAATGGACCTGAGACTGAAGAGATGCCGCGCTTTGTTGAAGCGGTACGCGGGAAAAAAATAACGGGAAATTCTTTTTTCGGATGAAAACATTTTTACCGTAGAAGAGAGCTACAACAAACAAAATGATAAGGTGTACGCACACAGTAGTGAAGAAGCGAGCAACCGTATTCCGCGTGTCCAACGAGGTCATTTTCCACCCTCGCTCATGGTATGGTTGGGAGTTTCTTTTTGGGGCTTAACAGAGGTACATTTTTGTGAGAAAGGTGTAAAAACGAATGCAGTTGTGTATCAAAATACAGTCCTGACGAACCTTGTGGAACCTGTTTCTCATACCATGTTCAATAACAGGCACTGGGTATTCCAACAAGATTCGGCGCCAGCTCATAGAGCGAAGAGCACACAAGACTGGCTGGCGGCGCGTGAAGTCGACTTCATCCGGCACGAAGACTGGCCCTCCTCCAATCCAGATTTGAGTCCGTTAGATTACAAGATATGGCATCACTTCGAGGAAAAGGCGTGCTCAAAGCCTCATCCCAATTTGGAGTCACTCAAGACATCCTTGATTAAGGCAGCCGCCGATATTGACATGGACCTCGTTCGTGCTGCGATAGACGACTGGCCGCGCAGATTGAAGGCCTGTATAATCACGGAGGTCATTTTGAATAAACTTTATTGTCATAAGAATCTATGTTTTGTTAAGTTCATTTTGGTATATAAATGATTACATAATGAATAAACTTGTTTCAATTATTTTATATTAAACATGTGACAGAATTTATGACCTGACTAGGTATCTTCACAACACAATCGTTAACTTTCGGATTTAACCGGGGGCGTTTACCTATGCCCCTATAGATCCTTAGGTACCACAGAATAGGCAATAGCATTACAGTCTTCCTCAGAAGTAGATTAACACAATCCAAATGCTAAGGCAGGATAGATTTGTGAATAAGAATATACATTTCAGAACGGGGTAGATAGATAACGTCGGACTTGTTTGAAATAGGCAGATCAGGATTATATTAAATCCTATATTTTATATGTACATAGTGTTCTGTTATGCTAAGTGACTTGCGTTGTTCACCGATAGAAAGATTTAATAATTATGTGGTGTCGTGGGACACCAGGTAGGAACGAAGTTAACAAGTTTACGATTCAATTAATCATACAAAGAGTCACCGTTTGTACTAGGATTCGAACTCGGGCCTCTTGCGTCTCAGCCGAGCAGCACACCACCCAAACCACACAGCTACGTTACTGCAATTTCCAAATTAGTATTCACTTCACTGAGGTAAATAGACAGTTTGAAAATCGACACAATTTGCAAAACAAACGTCTGTCGCGCCTGCGCACGTCTCATTTAACGCTTTTATTCCACGGAATTTTCTTACCGTTTATTTTCTTACCGTTTTACTATCACATATTTTTCAGTTCGGTCGCGCAGCAAAATCCCTATCTCCTCCAAGCCGGCCGTAAGGAACTTCGTTCCAATAAACAATGGAAATGGCAAAGTGACGCAGTCTATCAGTCACAGTAGCTGGAAGTCAACTCATTCAATGTACTGGTCGGGTATTCACAAAGTCTCAATTGAAAATGGTTTTGTATTGTACAAACAGTGACTTTTTGTATGATTAATTGAATCGTGAACTTGTTAACTTCGTTCCTACCTGATGTCCCACGACACCACATTTTTTTTTTAATTACTGGGTTCATTCTAACACAGTGCTTTCTACAAGTAGGTATCTCGAATTAAGCTAACATATATATAAGTTTCCCTTTTCATTAGAATTTGATTGAAGTTTAAAACGTAAGGATATCTTCAAATATCAAAAAAATAAAAAAAATCTTGATAATTATGTCTATTTATTATTGACCTAGAAGAGGTGCGTGGTGAAGTTGTCCCGTTACCATTTTTAACAAACCTATTCCCGGGATAAAAAGTAGCCTATGTTAATCCCGGATATCAGCGACTTCTGCACCAATTTGTAAATATTTATCAAAATTTGTTAAAGGCAATTGTGCAAGTAAGTACGTAGCTAGTGCTTAAACAACTCACTTAACGACTATTGATGCGCGTACAGTGAAAGCTAGGTACCAGGTATGGATGATTATGATGACGCTTTCTTTTTCCAACTCATGACATCTAACTTCTACTGGCACTTCACAGAGACCGAGTTGGATCTAACTTTCTCGTCTTGGTCATGGTTCTAGATCCTAATTTACAGGAGTATTTAACCTCCTACTACATTTGCATACTAAGAGGCTTCGTATTGTATTAATATCTATACCTAACCATTGTAATTAATCAGTAAAGGAAACCACGCCATCTTCCTTGTTGTCTGTACAAGGTGACATCTGTCCTTACATCAGTGTTCTCACCTAATGACGAAACGGCGAACTGGATTTTTCCTCAAACGTACAATCAACTTTAGGTAAACAACCGGCAGGTATGTCTTTTTATACTTATGGAACCGCGTACCAGTTCACCTATCTGCATCTCTTCATCATCGTAAGTGCATTCCCAGTTGCTTTCAAACTCTGCTTGTATTTGAAACCTGGGGTGCTGATCTGGCTGCTGGGAGATCGTCTGGTCTTTACCGATTGATGCCTTTTATTCAATTTAAATATCATGTTGCATTATAGGAAACATTTACTGCTTGAGATATACACAATCGATATTCAAATAAAAATGATGCAAGTTTTATTCTGCGATAATTCCGGGTTCTATTCCCCGACTAGAGTACAAGTAGGTATTGTTTGAAGTCGATGAATGCAATTGTTTTCACTAAAATCGGTGACATGACAGAACAGTTTTAAAGTTGTCCATGGCGTCATGTCATAGTTGAAAATGTAAATGGGCTACCCAATTATACCTAGATACTAGTGGTACTACTCGTATGTCACAGAACAAGCTACAGTGACTAGCCATTGTTATGGGCGTACCCAGGATCTGGGACAGGGGGGGGGGGGGGGGGGCAAATCCGATTTTCCTAAGAGCGTAAAGCGCTCGTAGCCCCGCTAACGCAGTGTTTTGTAAACGATCACTGCGTTAAGCAACTGTCGCTATGACCAGTGGGATGACCGCTTTGTGGTATTACCATTTACTAGCATTTTCGTGCTTCGGAAGGTATGTTAAGCCGCTGGTGCTGGTTGCCAGTAACACGGCAGTCGTTAGCCAAATTGAAAAAAAAAATCAACATCATGTAGTCACAACCGGCGTCTGTCTATTTCAACACCGCCACGGCATTGGGGATAAAAGCGTGACTGATGAAAGAGTTTCTTTAATAATTAGCTTTTAAAAGTATGAGGAACAGGCTTCCCGCTGTCTTTACAGAAACAGGCTCAAGACGACGTCTTGACGTGAGAAATTCACGCACGCCTCATGATTCAACAAGCGGGATAACACGCAAATCAACCTCTAAGGAAGTGCGATAACATCAAACCATCAGGCGAGGCCACGATGGTAGCCAAGTCTGCCACAAAATCTAAGACATTCTTCCGAATAGTTAACCCGGGCGCCCGGCATTAAACGTCATACATACATCACACACAACATCCTTGGGGATTATATCCAAACTACAACTTAAGATATCTATGGGTTTTCCACACGTAAAAAATGCTATTTCAAAAGTAACTTCTGAGGGCCTTCGGCAGAACGGTTTAGGACGTGTTCGTGGCAGAATAACATATAGCGCTAACAAATTTTTATGTAGACGACCATGAATCAATCAACGCGTTTCATGGGAAAGTTTTAATGGCTTTTTTTCAAATTCGAATACATTATCGTTTCTAAACCTTTATTATGAACCATATAATAAAGTAATGATGTTTGTGCTCAAATTTTATTAGATTAACAGTTAAAATAACGCTGGACGCGATCTGCTCCACAAAATTTATACATTAGCCTCATTGCTTCCGCAATGGACGCCATTTGGTCTATCTAATTCTAACTTAGATGATTTTTATTATATGACAAATCATGACAAACATTATGAGTTTTATATTGATTCCGTCATTATTAACATACACATTGTAATAGCCTCTTTGCGTCCACTATAACGACTATAGAAATAGATACAGATGTAGAAAATCATACTTGGACGCAAACTGTA
This sequence comes from Thumatha senex, assembly GCA_948477245.1. Lineage (NCBI taxonomy): Eukaryota > Metazoa > Arthropoda > Insecta > Lepidoptera > Erebidae > Thumatha > Thumatha senex. The sequence continues at coordinate 1,800,562 of OX419725.1, forward strand.
CCTGTAGGTGAGACCTAAGAACAGATTGCGTCCACATTTTAGTCACACACAAAAAGTGCCTGCTATTGTTTACAATGTGTTAAGAATACCCTGTCCGACCCGAAAGGGACACATAGGCACTTCAATAACATAACCAACAAAAAATAAAAATCATATTATTTATAAGCATGAAATAGTAATCATTTTTTAAGCAGATTGGTGCGACGTGTAAAGGCGTGGAAGGAGACGCTTAAGAACGGCGCGACGGTCTGAAACTAAATGTGGCGAAGACCGAGTACTTGGCACTAAACTCGACAGATCCCACATCCAATTCAATAACGTTTACATTAAAAATAAAACTTCGGTTTGCTATTTAGGATTGATTTTAGAGAGAAATATTGCATTCGTTGAGCACATAAAAACTGTAGGTGAAAAGGCTAATAATAGCTTTTACGCGTTGTCGAGAATATCTACTGCTACATGGGGACTTTCGTTCAAAACACTGAAGGTCGTTTACGGGGCCACTTATCTAGGCTGTATGTGTTACGAGGCACCGGTATGGGCCGATAAGGCTACTATTGGGGCTGCACGGTTAAAGTTACTGCAAAGTCAACGCATTGCCTTGATATTTTTATGCAAGGCCTACAGGACGGTTAGCAAAGATGGCATGGATGATAGGTTTTTGTTAGCAAGAGATCGCCATAGAATTGCCAGGCTGTATCGAGATAATGTACGTGAAGAACTTTTAGACGAATGGCAGCTGCGTTGGAACACTTCCATCAAAGGACGCCACCTCTACCGGTTTTTCCCAGACGTTCGTGAACGATTGAGAATATCCTGGCTGGAGGTTGATCACTGTGTTGCTCATTTTCTTACAGGACATGGTAACTTTAGGAGCAAATTACATTCGTTTAAGCTAGTGGAGCCACCGTTCTCTCAGTGTTCAACTGCTGATGACAAATATGATCAGACCGCCCATCATATACTTTGGGAGTGTAGCATTTGGCAAAACGAGCGATATAATATGCTTAATTGTTTACAAGTAACATCGGGAGTAGTTTACTATGCGGATCTCGTGGCATCGACGGTGAATTTTCGTGCTTTTAAACGTTTCTGTCATACATATTACTGGAATCAAACATAGCTCACATAGGACCCATACTATATATACTATTACCGTGGTGCTTCCCTATTTCTATAGGATTTACACCTAGTTGCTTTCCAGATCCCACATCCGTCCGCATAGGCGGTGATTTGGTCGAGCGCACAGACCAGGTTAAATACCTGGGATCTGTTTTTCACACGTCCAGTGACATCGATTGCGATGTCAAGTCACGCATTGCTGCCGCGTGGGCCAAATGGCGGGATATGACCGGTGTCATTTGTGACCCTAAAATGCCGATCCGGTTGAAGGGACAGGTCTACAAAACCATTATTAGACCTATCCTTTTACATGGCAGTGAGACGTGGCCGATATTGGAGCGAATGAAGATGCTGCGGTGGATGTGTGGAGTCACGCGGATGGATCGCGTGAGGAACTCTCGTAGCCGCGGCAGCCTTCACGTCCGTGACATTGCAGACGCTCGGATGATGATGATGAGTAATCATTTTTTTAAATGCGTGTTTTTACTATCAGAATTAGCCCAATATCGTTAAAATATAGCAAATTTTCAAAAACTGACAACACTATTTTGTTGGCATACGGCAACGAGTGTATGTGATATCAAAAGAAACCGCCGGCAGATGTAAGCTGACCTTTTGACCTTGCATTTCCGAATATGCCTTTCCCTGTGTTGTCATGTAAGCTACCACATTATATTTATTTTGAAGTTATTTGATTCGGGGAAAATTTATGGGGTAATTTTTTGGGGTAAGTTAATAATAATAATATTATTATTATTTTATTTTTATTATTATTTATTTATAATATGCCTCTGCCACCCCTTCGGGGATAAGGCGTGATGGATATTTATTTATTTATTTTATTTAAGTTCTAAAAAGTATTACATGAATAAGATCAAATCTCGATACCTACCAATACCTTCACGGGTATGACAGGGTTTTCTTAACATATTGTATATTTAATAAGATTCACAATAGCGCAGATTTACTGTGATCTTGTGGATCTGTTTTACTCCAACTATATATTAATTATATAGATATATATATTTATCCCTATATAATTATACTAGCTGTCCCGCCCGGCTTCGCCCGTGACATACTTCGAATACCGTGGCACCCATCCCGTCGTTTATTAATTTCACAATAATGTATAAACATTTTCCAAATTTGTTGATTACTTCTCCGCTGTCCCGAGGGCCAAGTCCACTATTTCAATTGCGCCAGTAAAGAATCGTAATCGCCGCTCAGTAGCCACTGGTTCAATTTTGAGTTTTGTTCGTAGTCTACTATCACAATCTTACTCCAATAGACTTATACGGTCGGCCGATGATTTCTACTAACACGTACCGCGCCAGTGGCCGCTAGTCAGTTGCATTTTTGATAGTATACTAACATATTGACAGCTAAAACAGCGATTCTGATTCTATTCTACAGCTTGTCAATAGTAGACTCGGCCCCCAGTACCTACGCCCGCCCGGTAAAATTATGGTTACACGAAATTAATTTTATTGCGCAAAATTTTGATTTCGACGTATCTTTTAAGATATTTATTTAATTTGCAAGGTTTAAAGGGACAAAATAATCTTCATGAAATGCTGCAGCCAACTAACATATTAAAAATGATAAGGATAAATAACGTATTTGTGTAAATAGCCTTCAAATTACCTCTTTATTATTGCTGGTTTTTTAAAGTATTAAAATAGATATAGTATGTTTTCCTTAAGAGATAGCCATATACCGTCGCGGACTTTTTTGTAGACCTACATTACATACACAATTCCACCCTACATTATTTTGTTATATCTCAAAGGGTTTAGGCAGCGTTTTCGATGAAAGCTCCCAGACGGCTTTTTTTTTCCGACATCCCCAACAAATATCGTCATAATTTTGTCAATGTATACAAAAACTTAACAAATTATATAAAAAACCTATAAGAATCACTCTAACTATAAAAAAAAACCGCATCGTAATTCGTTGCGTAGTTTTAAAGATCTAAGCATACATAGGGTAACACAAGCTAATATTAGCTTACTTTGGGCTAGATGGCGCTGTGTGAAAAGTGTCCCACAATATATTATTATTATTATTATATTATAGGGACAGACAGCGAAAAGTGACTTTGTTTTATAATATGTAGTGATTATATGGTCCAAAGGTGGTCGCAATCTGGATTTTAGGGACGCAAAATGGGAAAAACATATGTTTTGGCTATTAGTCTATTTATTTGACCCAGAGGATTCTAGAACCTACCAGATTGTACTCATACATACCGGAGAACAATCGCGAGAACAACAAAATTCCAACCCCCTGACTGCCATGCTGGTACTCCATAGCGCGAGCACCCCACCCGGGAGCTCTAAGACTTCGCTGCCCTTGCGCTTGGTCTCTGTCAAGCACTCTACATCTAACTTTCTCTCATTCATAACATCCATCAACTCATTCATCTTATCTTCCATTCCTCCTCATTTTCCTCATTCATCTAACATTCCACGCAGCTACCCTGCACTCCTTTCTCCACTTCCCTGTGTGTCGGGCCGCGCGTGTAGGGTGGCGGTCCCCTACGCCACTCTGGCACACACTTCTCGCACCAGCAGGGACGAACTGGTGCGCGTCGCCTCGGGGGCACGCTCTAACGTAATTCGCCCTTGTGGTGCCCCCGTGTTGGAGTAGAATTGCAGCCTTAGCTGGCAGGGATGGCGACGTGCACGCTTCTACTCTTGACTCCCTATATAATTATATACCTATGATTAGTTAATCTAACCAAATACTATTGCTGCATATTCAGTGTCAGTGACGTGAGTGAGAGCAGGACTGAGTATCCGAAGATCACACATATTTTAGTGCCATTCAGCGTCATTCAATTTCTGATATTGGAAGAAGATATGTCTATGATAAATTTCCGCCAAGTACCTACTTAATATTTGATCCTATTAGGCATTTGGCTTGTAAAGAAGTATTATTGTTGTATCTAACTGTCATTAGTCTTAAAGACTATTTTTAAATAATAGATAGTCCTCGATCAAAGGAAAACATTATTCAGAACAAAAGTATAAACCTTCGTGGAATTCTTTAACAAATCAATAATAATAAATTTAAATGCTAACTGCTCACGTCTTACTCCATGCTTTTCAATATTTCATTGACAGACATTTCGTAGGTATTGGTACATACAGTAGATAAACGATGAATCGTCATTTAAAATACAGGACTTTATTTTTTTAAGTCTCACGTGTTTGTTCTGTCAAATATAGCACATTCATCTTTTTGAGAGCAAATGAGTAGACAACTACTTACGCATATTATCCTATGTTCTCTTTTGAATCGACCGTCCTGGGCTAATAAACTCGTCTGGCTGATTTAATATCGTCGACCCAGACTAAACAGGAAGAACAGAATTACTTATAGCCAGCATGTTTTGTGGTGTAATCTTGTCCACTCGAGGGCTAGTATACAATAACACATAATGGATTCAAGGCGTTCATATGAAGCTGGGTACTCTTTACTTTCAAACATTATTCCTGAGTCCTTGCTACTGCTTATTCTGTTCCATGTTCATTCTAATGTTTCAAAAGGACGTAGCGTAATGTGAGATAGTCGTCGTCCTACTTTTACTTATTGGAAATACTAGATCACAACGAAAGACAGATGTTTATTTTACTTTCGCGCCAAAATTAGTCCGTTGATCAGCAGCTGCACTGACAGCACAAGAGGTCGCTTGAGCTCTGGAGATCTGGATCTGGCATCTCGAAGAGTTTCATTTTGTTGGTCATTCATAATTCCGATGTTTAAAATTGTATAGGTGTAAGGAAAGCCCCTTAATAGTTCTGTAATACGGCCCTAAGATGCTTAAGACCAAGTGTGTATTGAATATAATAGAAAAGTGGATCCCCGGCTCCTTAGCGAGGGTTTAAACTAGACACTGACGCTCAGAATAGGATTTAAGTAAAACTATTTTGATAAAATTTCCCGAGCAGAAAAATCTATACTAACATATAAAGCTGAAGAGTTTGTGTTTTGTTTGGTTGATACATAGCTCATTTATCGAGGAAGGCCATTGACTATACAGAAGAGTGTAGCATTATTCATAATGTCAACAAATCGGGCAAGATTTCACTGTAAAATTAATGAACGATTAAATAGGTATCACGGGGGTCCGGCGAAGTATATCAAGAGCGACGCCGCGGCGGTCAGCTAGTGGTTTATACAAATTACCAGCATACAGTACAATATAGCTTAGAAACTTTATTGTAAAGCATAAGGTACAATCATTATTATTCATCTTTCTGTGTAGTGTACCGAACGTGGTACCAAGGTTCTGACACAGTCCGGATATATCGGTTAACTCAGATAAGGAAATATTTTCAACAAGTCATTGACACGTAGTGCAGTCTGTACGTCCTCGCAACACTTCCGGCAGAACTGGTTTCCTTGATATATACAGATGCATAATTTGGCAGAACCAGGTCATCATCAACATCCGAGCGTCTGTGCCAAGAGCCGTCTCGCGACGCCCGGGGTCCGCTTTCCTACATTTTCTCCTCCATTTCGCACAGTCTTCGGCATCCCCTGTAGTGAGACCATTGGCACGCATGTCATCCCTTACGACGTCAAGCCAGCACTTCTTGGGTCTTCCCCTCTTACCGGGACCCGGCGGGGCTGACATGGCCAGACATTTGTTACCTACGTAGCCCGGCGGTTGCCGCAAGACGTGACCATACCAACGAAGGCGACACTCTTGCAACTTGTCTGCAATGTCACGGACGTGAAGGCTGCCGCGGATGCGAGAGTTTCTCACGCGGTCCTACCGCGTGACCCCACACATCCACCACAGAATCTTCATTTCCGTGACACGCAGCTCCTGCTTGTGTCGCTCCAATATCGGCCACGTCTCACTGCCATGTAAAAGGACAGGTCTAATAATGGTTTTGTAGACCTGTCCCTTCAACCGGATCGGCATTTTAGGGTCACAAATGACACCGGTCATCTCCCGCCATTTGGCCCACGCGGCAGCAATGCGTGACTTGACATCGCAATCGATGTCACTGGACGTGTGAAAAACAGATCCCAGGTATTTAACCTGGTCCATGCGCTCGACCAAATCACCGCCTATGCGGACGGATGTGGGATCTGTCGAGTTTAGTGCCAAGTACTCGGTCTTCGCCATATTTAGTTTCAGACCGCCGTTCTCAAGCGTCTCCTTCCACGCCTTTACACGTCGCACCAATCTGCCCCTGTCCGCGTCTGCCAGCGCAATATCGTCAGCATACATGAGCAACCATGGAGGCTGCTCATGTGGGTTTCTGATGCTGTCCGACAATTCGTCTAATATTACACTGAACAGAAGCGGACTAAGGACCGAACCCTGGTGTACCCCGACGGTGATGGGGAAGGGTTTCGTGTCGCCAACAGCAGTCCGAACCATTGAATCGGAGTCACAGTACATGTCCCGGATAGTGTCAATATAGACCTCTGGAACCCCTTTGGACCGCAGTGCCCACCAGATCATCGCACGAGGAACACAGTCAAAGGCCTTCTGCATGTCTAGAAACAAACAGTGCAGAGGCGTGTTCTTCGACCTGTATTTCTCTGCGACAACCCTCAGGGCAAAAACAGGGGTCCGTGGTCCCATAACCAGGGCGAAACCCATATTGACACCCCGAGAGAGTGCACTCCTGCCGGATCCGAGAGTCTATAATCCTCTCGAAGATCTTCATGGTGTGGGACATCACCTTAATACCGCGGTAGCTCCCGCACTCCTGCACTGACCCCTTACCTTTGAAGACTGGAGTAATAATACTCAGTCTCCATTGGTTTGGGATCTGCCCGCTGAGGAGTATGCGGTTAAAAAGGTTTACTAAGATGCCCACACCGCGAGGACCCATCGCCTTCCAGGCTTCGATGGGGACTCCATCGGGTCCGACAGCTTTCCGATTCTTCATGCAGCGAAGCGCAGTCAGGACTTCTCCAGGCGTTACCGGTGGCACTAGTCCCTGATTCGGAGGGAGGTCCGGAGGCTGCACCTCTTTGTGCTGTTTATTAAGCAGCTCGTGGAAGTACGAGCGCCATCTCTCCTTTACCGCGAGGTCTTCGCTTAACAGGTTGCCCTCAAGGTCTTTTACACAGCGACACTTGGATATATCCTGTGCCGCTTTGACCCTGGAGCGCGCCAGCTTATAGATGAGCTTCTGCCCCTCAGACGATTCCAGCTTATCATACAGAGGTTGTAAGTGGTAACGTCTGGCTCTGGCTACAGCTCTCTTTGTGGCGCGCTTGGCAGCCCTGTACGCGTCGCGGTCTTCAGGAGATCCGGTCGCTTGCCACTTTTTAAAGAGGGCTTTCTTCTCCCTAGTCTCCCTCTGGACTGCGTCGTTCCACCACCAAGTTTCCTTGTCACATTTGCGTCCACCCTTAGACTCACCGAGCACCACCTTCGCCGCTCCAAGGATGGCCGCCTGAACTTTGTCCCAGCAATCTTGAACTGGTTCGCCTTCAGTGTCAGTGCACTTGTCACCGACAGCTGAGACGAACTCCTGGGACCTAGTTTCATCAAGCAGCCACCATCTGATGCGGCGATGGCACCGCTCGATGCGTTTGCCTTTGGGCTTCACGCAGAGGTCCATGACAAGGAGACGGTGTTGTGCAGTAAGACTCTCACCGGGTATGACCTTGCAGTTGGCCACCTTGCCGATGCTGTGTCGCCTAGTGAGTAGGAAATCGATCTGAGTTGTACGCCTCCCGCTCTTGTAGGTGATGAGATGTTCGATTTCTTTTTGAAATACGTGCTCACAATGGCCAGATCGGCAGCCGCACACGTTCTGAGGATAGTTTCTCCTTCAGCGTTGCGGGTGCCGCATCCAAAACCACCATGAACACGCTCAAACTCCTCACACCTCTCACCCACATGACCGTTTAGGTCGCCGCCCAAAACGATTCTCGAGTTGACCCCAAAACGACATCTTATCGGCGTCGCTACAACCGGCCGATGGCGCGTAGGCACTTATCAGGTGGGTAATAATCCCATCGATAAGCACCCTCACGATCATAAGCCGGTCGCTACAGCGTTTCACCTCCAAGATGGCACTCTGCAGCCCCTCGGAGAGCACAACGGCCACCCCGTTCTCCCCACCAGGCGCACCCGTGTAATACAGCTTGTAGCCGTTCTGCAAGGGCCGGGCTCTGTTGCCCTTCCACCGAGTCTCCTGCAGGAACGCCACGTCCACCCTCCGCCTGGAGAGTACTTCGGCCAACTCTACCGCACGCCCAGTCAGCGTGCCAATGTTCCAAGATGCGAAGTGGATTCGGGTTGGGGCTAACTTCTTTAGCCGTGCTGGCCCGACACACGGCAGCCCTAGCCCACATGCCACAGGAGTCGGGCCCCTCCTGCGCGCCGTTTTGCGGCGGCGCCCTATCCCTAGCAGCATTCCTATAGTCTGTTTCCATTTTTGTTTCGGCGGGTGGCTTTTATGGGAGCGACGCCCTCAGACCTCCCAACCCCAGAGGGGAAAGCCAGCGCCAGAGCCTCGTCCGTTAATCAGCAGGTGCACGCACTAGCACGGGAGGTTGACTTGGGCCCCGAAGATCTTGGTGGGGTCCCTTACACCCGAACTGGCAGAACCAGGTATAGTGAAATATTGAAAAAATGCAAGTCACATACAAGTTGGTAGGTGTACTCGTATCTACTAACGGATGAGGCTCTAACACCCGGACGTAGGAAGCGAATAGAAGGTCAGACGGTACCAAAGACCTGACACTTATAACCAGACTGATTACCAAAAAAAATCGTTGAGCTGAAATGACATCTATTTTCTTTCTCGTAGGGTAGCTATTTCCTTATAAGCGGTAGCTAGCTAAAAACGGTCCTGGCCAGAGAGCTCCGAAAGGTGCTGTGCAAGGGCGTACCCAGGGGGGGACAGGGAGGGGCAGCTTCCCCCCCCCCCTCCCCCTGGATTTGTTTTCATCTCCTACTTTTGTTGATAAATTAGAAAAATAAGTTTTTGCCATTTGCAATCTACACTATTTATCTTTTAAAAATCGTGGGGCACACCCCTTCTAACTGTTTGTTAGCAGCGTTAAGCCGGACTTGAAACGACTAAAAAACACACGATCTCTACCTATCAGTTTAACACCGGGCGCCCCCCAGTTACTTCTCGCAAATCCTCCCTGTGTTCCCGGTAGACTTTGACTACCACCGCGGACTCTCCTAATGCTTTGGGCGTTATACAGCTTTTTTGGAATTTTCTTTGGATCCCGCTATTTGAGGCGATGAGGCGAACGTAATATTTTAAAGTCAAGCCGCCGCCTTGGGCCTGCTTCTGTAAAAACAGTGGGTTATCCTGCGTGCTTTAAACATAGTTATTTAAGAAATTAAATTCAAAATACCTGTTTTAATTTATATGTATTTCTTATTTATTCTTGGACGCACAGCGGTTTAAACGAAAGAACTGTATAAAATGTAGCCCAAGTTACTTCTTATAGAAATTATAAAAGTGCCAGTGAAAGTCCCGTTAAAATCGGTTCAGTTGTGTCAGAGATTAGCCGGAACATTACAGACAGAGAAACATTTTAAAAATTGTTTTTTTTTCTACGTGGGTTATCGTATTTGATATTATCAAAATCTCAAGACAAGCAAGATGCATTAGGTGTATTCTGCGATCTACCTAAGGCTTTTGATTGCGTTCAGCAACTTCTGTCTTCATATTTCTTCTTCTGTCAATTAAAAAAAGCTTTGTATAAAGGTTATTACGCTGTTAAAGACTATTTGCAGGACAAGGACGCCTGTAAAATGATCTGCTGGCATAGTTAAATAATATTTAATTTTAAATAGACCATCAAAGTCTTTCTAAGTTTCTTGCCGGTTCTTCTCAGATGGGCGTTCCGGACCGGTGATCACTCTAAACATATTAAATTTATCTTTAATTATAGTGTATGACATTTCGTAAGCACCGTTAAAACGGTCTATGCAAAATACAGACTTTTTTATATAGTGAAAATCTGTTAATTTGGAATTACAAACAGACACCTTAATTATATTTATCTATATAGATTTGAGCCTAGTCAAATAAAAAAACATGAATTATAAAATCAATTTAATTTCAAAATCCCCCTAATATACTTGTACTTTAAGGAACAACTTTTAAAACGTACGATTGAACCCAAACACGATATGTCTGCTGTGAGTTTTCGAAGAGTCGTGATCTCTGGAGACCATTCTGGTTGCAACATCAGGTCGAATTTATCAATTAATTGTTATTTAACGATTATACTGGAATGTGTTAAGCACTTAACCGAGTAATCATACACCAAAAATGATGAGATACTCTTACAGTGCTGGACCTATATTAACCATTAATAGCTAAGAACCACCACCACCAAGGAAAGGGAATTCAAATGAAAAAAACCGCATCAAAATCGGTCAGTCCGTTTGAGAGCTACGATGCCACAGACAGACACACTCACACACCGAAATCTACGTCAAACTTTTAACACCCCTCATTTTGAAAAACAGGTAGCTTTTATAAAATCTGAGTTTGCTCCCCCTGGCCCAGATCATGGGTACGCCCATGGACTTAGGCTACCACCGCGGCCTCTCCTAATGGTTTTGGTGTTATCCCGCTTCTTTGGAGTTTAGTTTGGATCCCGAATCTTGGGGCGTGAGGAGAGCGTGAAATTTTAAGGTCAAGTTGCCGTTTTGGATCGGCTTCTGTAAAAACAGCGTATCATTCAGCGTACTAAACATAGTTGGTTATTTTAGAATTTATATTAAAAATACCTGTTTTAATTTATATGTATTTCTTATTTACTAGAGGACGCACAGCAGTTTCACCGAAAGAGCTGGATAAAATGTAGCCTAAGTTACGTCTTATATCTATTATAAGAGTGCCAGTGAAAGTCCCGTTAAAATCGGTTCAGTTGTGTCAGATATTAGCCGGAACATACAGAAACATTTTAAAAATAGTTTAATTTTATGTGGGTATCGTATTTCATATTATCAAAATCTGAAGACAAGCAAGATGCATTAGGTGTATTATCCGTTCTATCCAAGACTTTTGATTGCGTTCAGCATGAAACGCTGTGCAGAAAATTACATCACTATGGAATAGGACGCAAAGCTCTCGACTTAAATTTCTAGTTCATTTAATTTAAAAAAAAGTTTTGTGAAAAAGGTTATTACGCTTTTAGAAACTATTTGCAGAACAAGGACGCCTAGAAATGATCTGCTGACAGAGTGAAATTATATTAAATTGTAAATAGACCATCAAATAAAAGCCTTCCTAAGTTCTTCCCAGGTGGGCCTCGTTCCGAACCGGTGGTCACTTTAAAAATATTAAATTTATCTTTAATTCTAGTGTATGACATTTTGTAAGCACCGTTAAAATGGTCTATGCATAATAAAGGTAGGAAGGTGAGACTTGAGCAACCTAAGTGGGGACATACCACAATTGAGGCGGTGAAGCCGGTCATAGAGGAGAGGCTGGAGAGGCAACACGGCGACCTCACCTACCGAATGTCACAAATACTTACCGGGCACAGGTGCTTCGGTAAGTTTCTGTGGCGTAAACACCGGGAGGTAACACCAGAGTGCCAGCACTGCAGCGAGGATACGGCGCTGCATACACTAGTGGAGTGTTCAGCGTGGGAGCTGCAGCGCTGGACCTCGTTGCTGGTCTGGGCGTGGACATTCTCACGCTGGACACCATGGTGAGAGCCATGATGTCCAGCAGGAGCAAGTGGGACGCCGCTGCGTCTTTTTGCGAGCAATTCATGCTCGCAAAAGAGGCGGCGGAGAGAGCGAGAGAGACTCTTCCCCGCCTTCGCCCAAGACTACCGGCCTCCGTGACCAGGGCCTTAGTACGGCGGGTGGGCTCCTCGCCGTTCTTACAGAAGCAGGCCATGGAAAGTGGCGCAGCGTGAGGGTTACACGCACGCTCTTCACCCTCTCAATAGTGGTATAACATCCACATCCCCCAAAGAACCGAGATAACACTCGAACCCCCCAAAGAGGCAGGATAACACCCGAATCCCCCCTGAACGAGCCTGCGCTAGCGGACAAAGTCTGTCAGGAGCCCTGGGGCTATCCTTCCGAGGGCTCACCCGTGACTCCTGGCTATAGACAGATGAAGGGAAACGTGTGGTTTTAGTCGGTAGGAGTCTGGCATAGCATCCATAACGATTTCCACACGAAAAAAAAAATGTTATAAGGGCATTTTGTTATCTAGTGAAAAGCTGTTAATTTAGAATTACAAACAGACACTTCAATTTTATTTATATGTGTAGATTTGAACTTAGTCAAATAAATAAATATAAATTATAAAATGAATTAAATTTTAAAATCCCCGTACCCCAAAATATATTTGTATTTTAAGGAACAGAACAACCCATATGTCTGCTGTGAGTTTTCAAAGAGTCGGGTTCTCTGGAGATTATTTTCATTGCAGCATTAGGTCAAAGTTATCAATTAATTGTTATTTAACGATAGCATAGCACGCGGTAAGTACTTAACCGAGTAATCATACGCCAAAAATATCTTACATTATTTTTAAAATAGCCGATACTCTTACATTGCTAGACCGGTAGTAACCAAAAATAGCTAAGAACCACTACCAAGCAACGAGTTTTCAAATTAAAAAACCGCATTGAAATCGGTCTCTCCATTTGAAATCTAGGTACGATGCGACAGCTCAAAATTATAACACCCCTCTTTTTGCGTCGAGGATTAAAACAGGTAACTATAAGCTTGTAAAAATATGTGTTACCCCCCCCCCCCCCTGGCCCAGACCCTGGGTACGCCCATGGTGATGTGTCCTTGTCTAATGCGTTGCCAGCTCAAATAACCATTGGATTTGGTAGAAATGGTAGCAAAATTTTATATATATTTTTTTTATGATTTATTGAAATTAATTTTTATTATGCTTATGCATTTAATCAATAATGACAATTAAATTTATTAATAATATGATTTGCCGCAGCGCTTGCTTTTTTGCTAGTAGCCGGGAGATAGGACGTTGCAAGAGTATCGGTGCAAGTGGCATCCCATACTAGTGCACGTCCCATTCTCCAGGGTACTAAAGACATCCCGTCGGGCCTCTTACCATCATCTCGTATAATTTGCGGTTCTAAGACCGAAATTTGAAAATAAAAATTAAACTTACTTATCGAAATATTTCTACTTCTTATTTTATAATTATTATTAATAATACCTTCATAGTATTAATCAAATACTCATTAATACGTAATAAGAGTAGTACTTAAATGTTTGGGTTTGGTAATACGAAATGCAAGATCCGCTTGGACCCGCCATCTTGCTTAAAGTCAAGCCATACATTTTATTAATCACATATTTTTACATAACATACATAACATACTTTAACGCCTTTATCCCCGAAGGGGTAGGCAGAGGAGTACTATACGCCCACGTTTCACCGTATGCTTTGCTTTTTGTCACACGTAACAGGTGGTGAGCCCATTGCCGTGTTGAAATGGACAGGTGCAGGTTGTGGCGACCTGCTGTTGAAATTTTTCAAGCCGCCCACAAGGCGTTCAACTGGCCTAACGACTGATTTTTACAATCTCATAATAGTAAGTATTAGGTAGATACTTGCGTATCTATTATTTTAAATCGAAGATGTACAGTTATAAGGTCATTGTATACTCGTGCTTCGATTTGCGATTGTGTAAATTTTCATATTAAACATGTTAGAATTCCATGAAATATGGTGAATTCATGTTGTGGGACAAGGTGCAAAAATGAGTCTTATAACGGTAGCAGCTTTTCTTTCCACGAGTAAGTAACAGCATCAACCATATTTTTTTAGGCAAACTAAGTATATTGTTGATTAAAGATTTTTTCAATCTCTTAGTATTAGGTAGTCTCCAATTTAAACAGATGCTGCGTATCTACAGCATCTGTTTAAATTGGAGATGTGCCGGTCACCCTCAGACTGTACAAAAGGGGCTTACGGATGGTGCTATTTAGTAGAAATCGTCGTAATAATGAAATGACATAAACCATGTGACCTATGCGTGTGTATATCGAACCTACTAATGAGCACACGAGCAAGTGAGTGCGCAGCCGGGTGTGCAACTCTCTTTGTCTCAAATCATGTTTTTTTTTTGCAATTATAATTAATGTAATTTTTTTAACGTACACCTCGTTTCTGACAGGGGTCCCCGACTGTTTAATATTTTTATATTAAATATATTCTTTTTAATATTTTTTACTTACAATAAATTCAGTAGGCTCGAACAATCGTTCAAGGAATTTGTCCTGTGTTCTATAGCAATAGTGTGTTGAACTACAGTTTGACCATGACCGCTGTACCGCTCACTGCTTACAAAATTGTCGTGGTCAAACTATAACCAGTTTCTAAACTGTAGTCACTTTTGAATTTTAGGTACGTACGTTAAATTGGCATCGTGCGCTGCCCAGAGTTTCCAAAATAAATGATATCCTAAAATGATGAATGCAATTTTGGAGCCGCACTATGTCATTGTTCCTGTAGCTGTGGAAACATAATGGGCTATTGGAGAAGTGAGGCCAATGCCCTAATTACAGACATAGGGCCTAGATTAAGAGAAAAAACTCATGACTCCCGATCCAACTCGTATCTGTAAAGGATAGCCATTGCTATTCGGCGAGGCCAGTCTCGTAGGCACTTTTGCACTTTGTACTATCTGTCGGGAGCCCTGGACCCCGAGCGTTCACCCAGGGCATCCGGCCATAACTGATCGAAGGGCGCTGTGTGGTTTTAGTCCACCGTATTATTATATTCAGATGTCCACCGTAGGAAAAAAGGGCATACGTTATTTAATTTGTAAGTGGTGTGGTTGGCATTTATGTCTAAGCTGAATTCAGCTTCTAAAAAGCAAATAATACTACTGCTTGGCATTTCTCTAAATATCAATAAGAGGACTCCTTTTCTAGAATATGAGCGAATCGCGTTACACAAAAAATAGTTGCTTCCAGCACAGCGCTACTGGAGTAGCTGTACAGAGAGAGAGACTGTGTACAGAAGTCTCATCTCCAAGGCTCATGTAATCGTACCAATAATAGGAGTGTGAATGTTTGTAAAGATGTATCATGTTACTCTAATCACTGCACTAATGTGGCTTATCTTCGGTATACGCAATGCTGACAACATTGATTAACACATAACATAGGCTACTTTTTACCATGGGATGAAGTTTCTGTTGGGAAACAGGTATGGGAAATCTTCAGGCAAAGCCTCTGCCATTAGCTACTTTGTAATAAACTTGTTTCGTCTAATAAACCGCTCATAGCTCAGCTTGCTCAATGTTCTGTAAACGATCGTTACGCATCTTACGATATGGTCCTGCCCATCTTACGGAATAAGTCCTGAGACTGCTGACCGTTTGTGCAATTGCTATTTACATAAGTTTTTATGCTTCTACAGTCACTAAAACTGTTAATGCAAGCTGAAAGCCTGATGGGAGGCTCAACTCAAAAGAGTCCCAACAGCTGTTGGCCACGACCTATGTCTGTCCATTTCAACATGTCAATTCGCTCATCACAATATTACGAGAGACAAAATACACCTGCCTACCTCATTCAAAGAAAACCCCCGAATCCAAAGTGACAATTTTGGCTGCAGCCGGAACTTTAGGCTAAGAAGAGAGAGGTAAATTGATACAACGCAATTAAACTTACTCACAATATTCTTCTTATATTCGTAAAAACAATGATTCAAATCAATTACATACATTATGATACAAGTGAATCAAAACGCCACGCAGCAAGACTGTATAATACTTTAATCTTATAAGGAATTAGCACTTTATCAAGTACAATAGTTTAATGATCTGTACCGTTATATAAAATAGTAAACATTTTAAATATATACTTAAGCTTTAGTCCAAATAATCTGCGACGTCCGACAAATCCTGCAACAAAACATTCCTGTTCATTACAGATCACTGAGAGTTTCAGGCCTGCGCTTGGTGAGGACTATTTGTCAATGACATTAATCATACATACATACCTACATATCATCACGCCTGTCTCCCATCGGGCTAGGCAGAGATTATGGATTTCCACTTAGTACGATCCTGAGTTACAACTTTCGCTTATCCTACTTTCCTAATGAGTGTAGTCAAACGCGGTCGCCCGTTAAGGGTACTATTGACCTGGCCTTTTTCAAAAAGATCTTCGATTTGATTGACAATTTTAAACTAATTATGGTATATTTTTATATTTTGGCACATTCTCACAATTCCATCTAGCCCAAATAAAGCTAATATAAGCTTGTGCTATGATAAATATACTACTGATAAACATAAATACTTACATATTTCTAAAACATACATTATCACTTTAATAGATAAAGCTGAAGAGTTTGTTTATATGTTTGGTTGAACGCGCTAGTCTGAGGAACTACGGCATCGAAATGAAAAATTATTTTTGAGTTGGATAGCCCGTTAATCGAGTAAAGTTATGGGCTATATAACATCACGCTACCACCCAGGAGAGTATAGTAGTAATCAAAAAATATCAACAATAGGTATTGTAATACAATTTGGAGGAGTCATGAGGACGTGACTCCACCAATGGCGTCATAGGGAAGAGGGGGTTGGAAGCTACTGGACAAACAGATGAAGTATAGAGTGACAGCTGTAGTAGCATGTGTAATGCCAATATAATTGCGCTGGAGCGACAGAGTCAAGTAGCACCGTGATTGTTACACAATATACTCTAAATTCATATGGAGTAAAGACGTACCACAGATTCAGCTATATTATCTAATATAATGTCATCAATTTCCCGTTCCAGTTCATCCATGATGTCGGAGTCCTTGCTCTTGATGCTGCCCGGCGTGGAATCCACGCCTGACGTCGCTGGATCTTCTATAGTTGTACTATCGGGTAGTATGTGCGAGGTACTGCGAACAACATATGCATACAGTCCCACTTAAGTGTTAAGCCGAAGCTACTAAGGTATCCACTCTGCCTTGTAGTAGGGTGTGAGGGGTGGTGATTTGACACTTCAACAACACTCCTATTGAGAGACGACATTTAGTACATTCGCTGCAGAGCTTGATGACTAATATCTCATTATTTGACACTACCAAGTCCTTTTTTTGATAATAATGAAAAAAAATATTTATTTTAAATAAATAAATATCCATCACGCCTTATCCCCGAAGGGGTGGCAGAGGCATATTATAAGCCCACTTTTCACCGTGTGGATTCCTGTCCCACGTAATAGGTGGTGAGCCCATTGCCGTGTTGAAATAGACAGACGCAGGTTGTGGCTACCTGCTGTTGAACTTTTTCAAGCCGCCCATAAGGCTTTCAACCAGGCTTAACAACTGCCATTTTACTGGCAACCGGGACCAACGGCTTAACGTGCCTTCCGAAGCACGGAAACGCTCGCAATTATAAATGCCACAAAGTGGTCACCCATCCGAGGACCAGCCATAGTGAAAGTTTCTTAACGCAGTGATCGTTTACAGAACACTACGTCCGCGGGGCCACGAGCGCTTCTCTGGCTCTAAATATTTATTTTGCTCTGTAATATGATCAAATAAAGTAAATACTAAGTGTTACGGGGACCTTGGAGATGTTATATGAATTCTAGACGTTATTTAATAGTAAACACCAACGAAATTGGTTTTTCTTTACGCTTGTAGGCCGAAGTTGTCACATGTGACAATGAGAGTCACCGCGTGACAGATCGTGAACCTATAACCCTTATGAGACGTCTGTAAGGCAAAGATGGCAGTGGGTAGAAAAGAAAATTGTTTGAATTTGCCGAATTATTGAAAATACTATATTGGTGTTAATGAATTTATCTAAAATAAATTAAATATTTTTAAAATCAAAATTATGTATTTCTCGTATTCGTATTCTACAAATATTATTTGGATAATAGTATTCGCTAAAGTACTATCCAATGCATACCTAACAATCCTTACTAAAAATAATGAGACCAACTCAATAAATCTTTGTATTATCACAGGTCATTGATAAGCAAGCAAAGTTTCAAATTAATTCGGCAGTTTGATTTGGTTAAAATCACGTTCAAAAATTACGTAAGCTAAAATTAAGTAAGCATGTTTTGACTTATTTTGTATCCATATACAAGTGTGTTAAATAAAACATAGTCGCGGTTATTAAGATAATTATAGGTATAGTTTTTAGATTTTCTGTTTTTGACATATAATATAAACAACATCTGACATTCTAGTAATTTCTTGTTATGACTAAATATTTTTGATGTTTTCATTTTTGATGCTTTGAAATTTCTGTTATTATTAATATTGCTGAACATTAGTTGCATGTAAAGTTGTGTAGATAATAGACATCGGTCTGTGCTCTGAGGAATTGTTTGACATGATGTCCACGGCTACCTTCTATCATCGCACCGCTCGCCATAGCGAGTGCTGCAATTCTGGTGTTGCAAACGTCCATAGGCTACGGTGACCACTTTCCATCAGGTGGTATGCTTGACTGCCACATCAGTGGTATAAAAAAAAGATATAGTGTCATTTTGTTATTATAATTCAAACACAATGTAAATTTTGTTAATGAAATTGTAATCCTAATATAATATTATAAATGCGAAAGTTTGTGTGAATGTTTGTTAGTCTTTCACGTAAAAACTACTGAATAGATTATAATGAAACTTAACAATAATATAGCTTATACATCTGAATAACAAATAGGCTAATTTTTATCCCGGGAACAAGTTCCTGTGGGAATCGGGAACGGGAAACTTTCTCTACGCGGTCAAAGCCGCGGGCGTCAACTAGTATACAATACAATAGAAAGAATATATTACTGTTCAAGAGGTGAGTGCTTCGAGTTCTGAGCCGGGGGCTGCGGGACAAGTTTGCCGATTTTCTCCGCCTCCGCCTTCTCCTCGGCTAACCTTCTGTCGCAGTTGGAGATGTTCGCGTTGACGGGCAGGCTGGCCATGTCCGTGCTGGCTTTATAACCAATCTCCTTTTGAAACCTTTCTAGCTCCAGCGATTGCTGTGTAAATTGTTCTTTTGTTAATCTATCTGTGTATTACATTAAACCAAAACACTCAAACCGCTGTACGGATTTGGCTCAAACTTTGCTAACATTAGATTACTAATGTTAGCAAAGTGTGGATACCCACATTATTATTAAATAATGTGGGTATCCACAATATGTGTAGTGTAAAGCAGGGATTTGACTGCCTCAGTGGCGCAGTGGTAGTGTACCTGACTGGGGTGCTAAGGTCTCAGGGTCCATTTGGGTCAGGCAAATATTTGTGTCATCCACAAATGTACGAGTGTTTTCTTTGTTTAATGTGTGATATTTAGAAATTATAACGTACGTATTAAAAAAATTGTCTTTATTCCATAACACAAGCTTATTTTACCTCAATTTGGGCTAAATGGCATTATGTAAAAATGTCGCACTATATAAAAACCCAAGTGCGGATCAGACTCGTCCACCGAGGGTTCCTTAAAAATACGTATTTTGCGTCATAAACGGCCATAACATTTTTTATGCTAACTTAGAGGTCAGGAATTTTTTACAGCCTCAAAGTACTGTAGACTACTGTAGACTGTGTATATGGTTTTAATTTTTAACTCGATACCTTCACGCGTTCCCTAGATAAAGCTCTTGACAGACAGACAGACGAACAACAAAGTGATCCTAAGGCTTCCGCTTTTTTCTTTTGACGTACGGAACCCTAAAAATCTGGTGTACTGAGACAGGCGTGCAGAAAGGAATACTAATAAATAAATGACTTTCAAATGAACCCTACAAGGTTGTACACACTAATAGAGACAAAAGGTAATATAATAATTCCAACCCTGAAACACTAACACGTTTGTACTACATTCGCAGTGTACCTGTGAGTGCAACCCTAACGAATTGAAGGGAGTGCCCCGCGATCCAGTTCCAACCCCCAAACCTCGTTTACGACATCAAAGTGACAACAGAGCTCATTTTATTCTAGCGGAAAGGCGTATTTCTGAGCCGTCAAAATGGAGTCGCTATCGGAGCCCTGTGGGTTGAGATAGCGGTCCTCAATCACGGGTCGTGGTCTTCGTATGGCGACGCCATTTTTAAATTGCCATAAAAAAAATACAGCATACTCAGCTTCGTCTTTTTTTTAGTTATTACTCAAGTAGCTTTGGCTGGAACCTATTGGGAAGAAAACTGTCAAATAGTTCATTGTAGAGGGCGCCAAATGTTTGTTACAAAGCAACTGTCAATCTTCATACTATTTTGTTAGAAAACGCGTTTTTAATTATTTATTAAAGAATGGGTCGCTGTGTAGCTTTTAAATGTGGCTCTTTTTTCTTTTTTACAATGCCTCCTTTAATTCAAAGACTCGCCATAGAATACATGTTGTAAAGCTTTTTCCGCCACAAAATAGAAACGTAGAGCAAAAACGAAACGCAAGACGAAGCAGATTAAAGGTTTTGCTAAGAAACTTAACGTTTTCTGTGTAACAAACACACAGCGCCCTCTACATAAAAGTTTTGCGTTTTCTTCCCCATTGCAAGGGATGACCGACCATTCAAAGTGCAGATACAATCATGAAACATATTGCTTTTATCTAACTCCTGACGGACGTAATGAAAACAAAGTAATATAAATATGGAACCTATAACAAGCTATATTTATTTGCTAACATTGTTGTTGTGACCCTGCCCGTGTGGTTTTATCTCAGATGCAGATATTCGCTGACAGACAGGCTTTTCTTAAGCAAAATGAAGATTCATGATACATATTCTTACCGCAAACTCCGGAAACAAATTCTCGTACTGTTGTGGATCCGCGATCGACTGGCCGACCTTTTTGTTAGATATCGAAGTTATTGACTCGCGCCACAGTTTCACCACTTCCGATATTTTCGATGGAATGTAAGATCTGTAAAGGAATATTATTCTCAACTGTGATGTCGTGTACGTGTGTGTACTCGAGAGTAAGTAATACATACATACATATTATCACGCCTGTTAATACTCATCTTAAATTTAAATTTTGACTCGTCAAAATAACGTCGCTGACGCTACCTACGTCTAGTACTCAGTGGACTACGATAGGCTGATTGGAATGATTATTTTTCCAGATTCGAATTCCCAGTTGCTTCCAAACACTAACTGGACTTAGAGACGGGAGTGTTAGGAGCAGCTATGGGTTGGCTTTGATTTTCGGCATTGTTTGGAGCTAATGCCGTCTGAGATCCCAACCCCGGTGTTGGCTCGTCCATTAATCTGCAGGTACATCGCTAGTAGATGAGGTCACTTGGAACTCAAATATCTTAGTGAGCCCTTCACTAGTTGATTTGATTGATTATCCTACTAATGTTAATACATGACAGTTTGTAAGAATGTATGGATGTATGTTTGTTACGTCTTCATGCAAAATCTACTGAATGGATTTTGATGAAACTTTACGATAATATAGGTTACACTTTATGACATACGTTTTTAAACCGGGAACAAGTTCCTGGGACTGGAAACTTTCATCGCGCGGGCGGAGACACTAATATTAAAATAATTTTATTTACACTCACTTATATGAAGACCACGAGAGCAATTAGGTGAAAAGTCATTAGTACTCAGATACCCAGACGTGCATGTATGAAGCGATTAATAAATCTACAGGAAGCGAAAAAGAAGTATGCATGGATCGCGAAGCCTGGCGATCTGTCTTCTCTGTCTACCCCATCAGGGATACAGCGTGGGCCGAGACATACAAAGATTGGACTAAGTTCAGTGCTCACCTGGCGAAGAATGCGGCTTCGGGTAACTTGTTACGCTTGAGGAGCAGGTCCAAGCACGCGTCCAAGTCGTTTAACATGAAGTGAGCGACGAACGAAATGTTCTCCGCGCCCTCTTCATTCGACATTTCCGCTACTTGTTTTAGAAGTTCTTTGTCGCCTGTAACAACGATTTTTTGTAAAAACCAACGGTCTTATTCATAATGAAACGCTTATCGAGTCCATAAACCTTCTATGAAGCGCTCGTGGCCCCGCGGTCTCAGTGTTCTGTAAACGATCACTGAGTTACGCAATTTTCACTATGGCTGGTACTCGGATGGGTGACCACTTTGTGGCATTTACATTTGCGAGCGTTTCCGTGCTTCGGAAGGCACCGGTTGGTCCCGGTTGCCAGAAAATGGCAGTCGTTAAGCCTGGTTGAAGGCCTTATGGGCGGCTTAAAAATTTCAACAGCAGGTAGCCACAACCTGCATCTGTCTATTTCAACACGGCAATGGGCTCACCACCTATTACGTGGGACAGGAATCCACACGGTGAAAAGTGGGCATATAATATGCCTCTGCCACCCCTTCGGGGATAAGGCGTGATGGATATATATATATATATATATAAACCTTCTATAAAATTCTTTATTCATAATGAGCCCATAAACCTCTGATAACTAAAATAGCTTTATTATACAAAATGTTGCCAATTGATGGACAAAACATGACTTTTAATTAAAAACCCCGTGCTAGGTTTTGAAAATCAATCACCGTTCATGTCATAGTTGTCAAATTTGTTGTCATTTACTTTATTAAATATTGTGAGCGCGTAAATGTATGAGCTTTTCAAAACAAATTAATGTTAAATATTGCAGATAAAACGATGGGCTTGTAATTTTTATTGTTTTAATAATGGTGCCGCCAAAATATAAGCGCCAAGGAATTGAATATAAGTTACAAGAAGACAAGGTTGGTGTCAATAATTTCATGAGATTGTTTGTACGCTGCAGGTTGCTTTTTTGTTTAGATATACCAAGTTTTTTATTGAATTAAATAATTTTAAAGTATTTATTTGGTAGCTAACAGTTATTGAACATAAATATATTGGCACAAAATTAATTCCGCTAAGATGTGTAAAATGTGCAACGGAATAATGGAAAGGTTACGTTTTACCTAACTTATATTGGCACCTTTTAAATTTGTTGTATTATTTTCTTGTACGTATTTCAGTTTACGACGCCAGCTGAAAAATTAGTGCATATTGAAATTGGGTGACGTAAAGAACTGTACCTACTCCATTCAAATGGGTAATGAAACCCCACGGCAGCAAAATTTAGGAAGGGACTTTGATGAAGAAAAGTCTAATCTTATTATAATAAAAATTATATGTAATCACTCATGTAATTTTATTTAACATTTATTAGCGTTTCCGTGCTTCGGAAGGCACTTTAAGCCATTGGTCACGGTTGCCAGTAACATGGTAGTCGTTAAACCATGTTCGACTCCTTATGGGCGGGTTGAAAATTTTCAACAGCAGGTCGTCACAACCTGCCCCTGTCGATTTTACTACGGCAATGGACTTATCACCTGTTCCGTGGGTCAAAATGCATACATACTGTGAAATGTGTGTATAATGCCTCAGCCTACCCCTTCGAAGATAAAGGCGTGACAATATGTATGTATGGGTGTCCTTTTATTTATACCTATGTTGACATCATCAAGGATACCCTGTACCTACCGAGGTTCTGTTCTTAGCATATTTCTGTTTAGCTTACTATTTGACGAACTATCGGACAGTTTCAGAGAGAGATGATGATGACGGATTCTTGCATACCGTGGATAAGTGGAGTTCTACCGATTCCTTTCCCAACCGCTGCAGTCCTATATTTATTAGCGTATATTGGTTGAGGGAAAATCTTCCCTAACTAAATAAATATTCATACGAGTGTTTATCCACATCATCTATAGAAATGGATTTAATGTTAAACTATAAACTTTACAGCACGAACGATTTGCAGTAATTTCAATGCTACGTGAGGTTTGTAAGGCTTGCAACGCTCGCAATGCTTTCCTATTGCATTATGGTATCTATGTAAATTAAAATTACTTATAGTTACAATAATTTCAATCTACTATTTATCACAGACTAACGACCCGGCCCGAAATTAATTGCGTTGCGCGTTAATATTGATTTTACCATAGATCCTAAGGTATTCAATTAAATAGCATGGTGTAAAAGGAAACAATACTCCTTATACGATATTCAAGTCAACCAATATATTTAAAATGATAAGGATTAAAATCGAATTTGTGTAAAATAACTTTCCAATTATCACTTTATAATTGCCCATTTTTGCAGTATTAAACTGGATATGAATCTAAGGGTCGTATTCCAGAACCTCTCAATACTCAATCGACGCTTGAGGCTAGATGTTGCCTTATGAATACTACTCTCAAGTGTTTCTTGGTTATTGATAAACGTTCTGAAATACGGCCCTAAGTCAAATATACTTTATTTTATTTTTTGTATCAGACGATAACCGACCTGGGAAAATGGAAGAGGTTTTTAAGGTCATAGCATGTTTTTTTATTTTCGAATCTCTGTCAGAAGTAACAGATTTGGAGATATCAATTTCGTTCAATCTTTTTAGTTAATATTTGGTCAGATTATTGTACGCTTTAAAAAAAAATGGGCTTGAGGTGCCAGATAAAAAAAACATACCATTACTTGTTGCGAAGAGTAACAAAGCGCTGTAATCTTTGGCGCTCTGGTAGCATGCCTTCGTGAGATCTGTATCAGCTGCGGCCGCTGCAGCCGCTCCCAGCCTGGACCACCGCGCCGATGATGATCTCGACGGACCTTCAGCCACTGCTGCTTCTTCCGCCAATTGCTTTGCTCTCCTCAACTCCCCAAGTGATAACGCCAGCTCGAATTGATGTTCAGGTTCCGTGGATACCGCTAAAGCTTGTTGTTTGAAACCCTGTTAAATTGATATATTGATATTAAACAACTCAGCTTTTGTATTAGATGGATAAACTTAAATTTGTCAACAGATTATAAAAATTCGCTCTAGAATAGCTATATTATCGTATATTGGCAACATTTTATTTCTAGAGTGAACGCAAGCATAGCAGCTGGTCAGCTATTCAGTTATCGGAAACCTATTTACAAGCAAGGATTGGGGTTTACAAGTAAGCTGTATAGCTTTTCATTTTTGTTGATTCAAACATTACTATCATGTTTGTGTTATGCTTGAGCGGATATACCAATTATAGGGCTGTTTATAATTTTATAACATCGTTGTCAGGTTAAGAAATGAATTCTGTTGTAAGTTTCTTAATTAAAATATTTGTTTCATTGTATTAGCGCTTTGTAAATTTTGAAGTGTTTCCTCATTCAGACTTACTTGCTTCTCTAGGAAGTGTGCAACTCTGGTGCGGTGTTCTTGAGGAATGGTGGGAAGCACTCTGTCTGCAGTCTCGAAGTCACCTCGCATCACTGCCGTCTGGTACTCCAGTACCGACAGCAGCAACGAATATGACACTATGTTCAGTTCTTTGTCGTTTAGATACAGTCTGCAAGCAAACGTTTACAGTGAATGCCAGGATGAGTTTCAATTTATTGTAATATGTAGGTAGTATTAGATTATATGAAAACTACAATCTACTATGGTAAACTTAAAGGTTTCTGTTGAATCATAACTCTACCTACCACTAACTGTATAAAGTATGACTTAATAATATAAAGCTGGAGAGTTTTTTTGTTTGGTTGAACGCGCTAATCTCAGAAACTACTGGTCGGATTTGAAAAAATCTTTTTGTGTTGGATAGTCTATATATAGAGGACGGCTATAGGCTATATATCATCATGCTACTACCCTGGAGAGCGGAGCAGTAAACATAAATGTCGACAAATCGGGGAAATTTTTAAGCATTTTTGTGGAATTTATAAGCGACGGGATTAAATAGGTGCGACAGGAGTTCAAAGTATGTCACGGGCGAAGCCGGGGGGACACCTAGTGAAGTATAATGAATATCTGATGCCAAGTCCTAACGCCTAGACTTCTGACTCAGAAAGTAGCTCAATCGAATTTCTATGTTTTTGCTCTATTCTGTTCCTTTTAGTTACTGAACAACGCAATAGTTACCTGTTTTCCTTAGCAACGTATCCGAGGATGTACATGGTGTGGTCGAGGTGCGATATCGTAACGATCTCGCCTCCCACGTAGTAGTTGATTCTGTTTACGGAGTTGGTGTAGATGAAACAGTCGCCCACCCATAGCCCTGTCTTCACCGTCTCTGTCACCGCACCGACCACCTGATGGAAAACGCTATCATTTAATTCATGTATTTGCCAGTATATGTTGATTTATTCGAACGTGTGAATCTTTTGAATTAGCTGTTACATTTTATACTGCCGTGTTTTGTAAGCATTTTAAACCACTCTGGTGGCAGACAAGTATATGGCCCACTTGATCAAAAGTAGTTACTGTAACCTATGGACGTTTGCAATATCAGAGGTGGTACATATTATCAAACACCCCATACTATGTATGTTCTGGTAAAATGGAGCAGGGCCAAAAATTAAGGTGTACGCGGAATTAAACCTATCAAACCCTATAGCAACACCACTTTGTAATGCCTCTTTTAAAGAGCCCAATATTGTAATAATCATGGCTAGGAAGACTTACCTCAAAAGCATCTTCGATTCCATCTTCAGTGATATTGGTGTTGGTCTCCTTGGCCCTCGTGACGACAGCCGCGTTGTACTTCAGTACGTAGTACGTGTCGTCGGTGGCTAGACACACCAGGTTGCCGCTCTCGGACCAATACACGTGCCGAGGCTGGATCTCGATGCTGTCGCCAATAGATGACCACAGTCAATATACAGGCAATAAAATACAATAGCGTTACTAACTCACCGAAAACGAAATTTCGATTGATTTCGATATTTGGACTATGGCTCCTTTAAGATTCAAACTTATCGATAATTTAAAACAGTCTGGGGCGATTAACATCTCCATAGGCTGATTTTAAAAATGAACAGGTGTAGATATTGAAATAAGAGTCACCGATGTTACGTTTCAATAAAAAATAATACGTTTTCGAAATGAAAAGTCTCAAAATGGTGGCTGTGTCACTTTCGCTCTTAATGAGTATTGTAATTGTTTAGCTATCGTGTACTTCAATAGTTCAAAAACTTATAACCGAATCCAATGCTTAACAAGTATCAATTTCAATTATTAGAAATTATATGAGACCATCCCCTGAAAGCGACCTTATCTAGAATACAACAAAGAATAATTGAAATTGGCGTAGGCATAAAAAAACATAATTCAGATTTGTTCTCGCTTAACTATAAATTTGTCTTAGTCAGAAAAGGTAAACTTTTACACATATTAGCTGAGCACGATAAGCAATGCGTACCTACATGACACCCAGAATACCATTAGAATGTAAAAACTGTGTATACATTTACCTATTCTGTACAAAAACTGGACAGGTTATTAGGAAAGGTACTTTGAACCAAGTAGATAAAGGCAAAAAAGAATGGTGATCTGTCGTGTCATAATGTATCTATAGTGGAGAATGTCTTAGTTGCCTGCTAAAGGAGGCGCCACATTCACGGGCGCTTCGCGCTCTCAACCATGGGAGGAGACCGATATATTCTATTGTTCTCGGAGTGAATTCACTAAGGTCGCATTATACTCGTATGTAATAAGTTTTATTACCTAGTACTAGTACATTCAATTTTATTTTATGTATTTTGATATGCCTACTCTGTCGCATTGGGTTCTGCCTGTCATGATAGATGTACGTTTCAGATAATTAAAATAATGAAAAATAAAACTTTGTAATGGTTATATTGACGTATGGAAATCCTCATGGATGCCATGCCGGACTTTTACCGGCTAAAACCACACTGCGCCCTTTCATTTGCCCATGGCCCTATGTCCCAGATTATTGTTTTGTCTTGTTTTGTTTTAATGGCCCCGTCAGCCGTTTACCGACGTTTCTGCCAACGTCAAGGTGGAGAGTATATTTATTAGACTAAGGTCTAGTTGCGAGACACTTGCTCGGTAATTTAAACGTTTTGTATTATGAAAGAGCACGATACAAGTATTTGTAATTTTTGTTAGTACATATTCCAGATTTAAGTATGCAAATAAAACTAAAAAATCACTCTTATGTCACAACATGACATTTAGATAGAATAACAGTTATTGACAGTTTTCCTTCGTTTTTTTTTTCTGGACAAGGGAAGTTGTCCAATGACCAAGATCAGCATACCCTGGAGAATATGTTTATAAGTTAAGGTATCCTTCTCAATTTTAGGTAAATATAATGCCAGAATACGTAAGTATGGCAGCCAGAGCATTAACATGAGGCGTTAATATCTGCTGATAACTATAGCTTTAAGTCCGAGACTACCAGGACTTTAATTGGACGTGCTAATTAGTGTCTAGCACATAAAACCTTTTTGTTACCACCTCATTAAAAAGGCAACTGGTTCAAAATTTCTTCCAAATTTAACATCTAAAGTAGACATATTTTACTAAATTTATTCGGCTCTTTAGATCCACCCCAGTTCTGTGCTTCGGAAGGCAATAAAGTCCCGGTTGCCAATAAAATGGCAGTCGTTAAGCCAAGTTGAAGGCCTAATTGGCGGCTTAAAAACTTTCAACAGCAGGTTCCCACAGCCTGCGCCTGTCCATTTCAACACGGCAATGGGCTCACCACCTATTATGTGAGACAGGAATACACATGGTGAAAAGTGGGCATACAATATGTATGCCTCTGCCACCGCTTCGGGGATAAGACGTGATAGATAAATAAAATCTATAGCTTTGAACTGGTTTAGTGTGATTGGCGCACAGTCCCCTTTTCAATAACCGCTGGTCGACATTCGGCATTGACCTCTTTCCGACTGGTTTAGTCTAGACCTAGTCAGTCCCCTACCCCACTTATAGTGTGGTAGATAGCAGACGGATCCTAGTTTCCTGCCCACGTACATTTAGACGGTATTTGCCCCTCTTGGCATTAGTTTAATGGGTTATTTAACTGCCCCTCTTGGCATTAGTTTAATGGGTTATTTAACCGCCCCTAATGTCTTAACGTTGACTAACTTCCGCAGCTAACGCTGAGCTAGAAGTTAGGGCCTTTGATGATTGAGGCCGATTGTTTGTTTTCATTTAACCTTACTCTTATCACATTTAGGTTTGGGGACAGGCAATGTCATTCGTTCTCACGAAGGGGATTTAATACCTCAAATCCTGGGAACAGGGTAATTAACCACAGGTAGTTTGGCGCTTGTTGGGCACGTGTAGGATGGGTCATGTTCAGTAAAGGATGGGAGGTCCTAGAGACGCAAGCAGATGAATTACCTGTTAGTGTGATATTACACTTGTAATAGATTGCTAGCTTCTTGTTTAAGAGTTTCAAGTAATTTATTCTTACGATCACACAAAAGATAGAACCTGCTTCCAACGAATTAACCTCGAATTCGCAAACAGCCTTATATGTATAAAATTCTGCATGAGCACGCGCTATGCACAGCTTCATAGATAAACATGCGTATTTTAAATGTCACTAAGGCTATACGCCTTTAATATAAAAAAAGAATATTAATTTAGACTTCGTTCGCTACCCTTTAAAGCTCTTTCATCTTCTTTCATCATCTAGTCTTAGTATCTTCATCGCTAAAATTCATTAAAATCGGTTTAGTAATATATATATATAGGTCCCACACACGCAGTTATAACAGTAAAGCAAGTGTGATGTGAGAGTATGATCAATTAATACAGATATTTGTAATATTTTTTTATCCCTGTTAAAACGGAGTTGAAGTCTAAATAATTTCACTGTTGAATAATTAAGCAACGCACAGCCTCTCACCCATTAAAACTTAACCTAATCTCTATATTACACGTTAGTAAAGTCTAATCAACAATCAAGTTCGTATCGAAGTTGAACAGCATTCTTTTGCACAGGTAATTGATATTATAAAACTTACAGAACGGTATCTGTTGCAACTTCAGATCAGACTCGAAATTTTGAAATGCTTATTCTATACCAAAACACACATCTCACAAACAATACACTAAAGGCCGTATTCCAGAACGTTTCTCAATACTCAAGAAACACTTGAGAGTATTATTTATAAGGCAAAAACTAACCTCAAGTGTCTCTTGAGTATTGAGAAATGTTCTGGAATACGGCCCTAAAAGAATAGACAGAAGCTGAAAGTAAGATAATAAAACACCTGATACAAATAGCTGTGCTTCAAGTTTTCTACATTATAAGGTAAATGATAGTTACCGTCTTATCAATTCCAAGTTTTCCCAGTCGTAGAACGAGAAGGCCATGCCGCTGATAGATTTGACGCCGAGCATGCATCCGCCGAATATACCTGGCGATGTAATAAAACCCTTTAACTAAGCAGAAATATATTACAATGGTATACAAGGATAAGACTCGTTAAAATTTAATTATTTAATCTATATTTTTTATAAACATTTTTAGAATTGACAATATTTTATTTATTTTAGCTATAATCATAAAAGTAGAATTGTGTTACATTTGGCTCACCTTCAGCACCATATTCAGGCTTGAAGCTCTTCCTTTCTTTGAAGTTCTTAAACACTTTGATAGTGTTGGAGTTCTCCAATGTCGCATACTCAGAACTGTCGAAAGCCCAGACGAACTCTTGCGCAGTACCGAACGCCTTGTTCCTGAGCGCCATAGCTGTGTATATGATGTATTCGCCGTCACCACAAACGACTACGAATCTACCGTTGGGATTGTGGGCTATGGTCTGTGGGTAGATCTCGCAGGATCCCATGTCTTTAGCTACGACTGGCACGCGTTCACCGTCTTTTATTTCTATACCTGAAATGTGGAGAACTGATTGTATTATGTACCACGATAAAAAAAAAAAAGGTTTACAGTAGACTACAAGATTTCCAGAACCAAAGTCAGACTCCCCTACAAGTATGGCCCTGTGCCTAACAGACGAGGCTAAACAAAATAGAACTTATGTTCGAAGAGAAAACTTTGCTTTTGTGAAAACTTCATCTATGGATAACTAATGCAATCAGGTATTAAATGTCAAAAACCCATTGCAAAAAGATTTCTAAAAAGTGGAGGTGGAGAAGGTACCTTATATATACCCCAAACTGTCAATCTTAAACAGTCTAGAATAGCACAACAACTGCCACAACTAATGGTAACGGAAAAAGAGAATTGGCGAAACGAACTCAACAAGGATATATAAGTAGTAGGTAAAAGCTTATAGCGAAAAATTGCACATTTCTAACAATCTGACCTACTAAGGTCAGATTGTTAGAAATGTGAAATTTTTCGGTTTACAATGTGACATTAAGTCAACCTATGGGCTGTCTAAAAGCTAATATATAGATAAGAGAAAGGCTAGATGACAAGTTATAATGAAAGTGTGTGTATTACCTTCGGGCAGTGCCTTTAGGTTAATTTGCTGCATTTCTGAATGCTTGGCCCAGATGATTTTGCCTCCGTTGACGTCCATCGATATGGCTGGCTCCTCGCGGCCCACCTTTATCATTATTGTCCCCTCGTCGTAACTAACAAATAAACATATTGCTACAGTGATATAACAGTCAATTTTTTTATATATATTATTATACTGATAGGACATCAATTAAAATTGAAATTTGAGTTTCTCCACTTACCCAATAGCCACATTGTTGGATCCATGCATGGATGATATAGTCCAGACGCGCTCGAACCCGTAGTTTAGCGAAGACTCAAGCCTATAGGTGCCAGCATGCCATATTCTAATGCTGCCATCCTCTGAACCAGTCAGTAGGATGGGTAGTTCAGGATGGAATGATACAGCAGATACATTTTGAGTATGGCCTGCACACAAAAGATAGTATTACTTACTATAATTTACAAAGAGAGAGGGATATCCCCTTGGTCATAATAATGGCTGTATGCATACCAATAATGCTCAGTATACTCACTTTCTAGAGTTTGAACACATGTTTTATTCTGATAGTCCCATATTTTGACGAGGCGATCATCAGCGCCACTAATAAGGTACGGCTTGTCGCCACCGTGATAGTAGTCTACGCAATTGACACCTTTCTCGTGGCCTTCCAGTGTGAAGTTGGAGATTGAGGAGCCCAGTTGCCATACCTGAATTGGAGAATCATTTTTATTACAACTTACATTTACACCACCGTAACAGTCAGTATTAATTGATTCCTGAAATATTTTATTGATAATAAAGTGATAAAACATTATATATAGGAATTGTATGATCACACTATAATTTCAATTTAAAATTATAATCTATGTAAAAGAATAGGATTCTTAACATCATGTTTGTTTCACGAACTTCTAATTGAAATGTAATGGCCATCAGTTACTGATATAATTATTCTTGTACACCAATTCAAAGTCACCGTTTATACTTGTTTCCTATACTTATGATAGAAATATATTGAAAATAAGCGCTGAATACAATTCATAGATTACAACAAGGCTTTTGTTCGTAAATTTTATTGTCATTTCTTCTTTTTGCTTCGGTAATGACATCATTCCAACCACTGCATTGCCAATGCCATTATTATTGATATTACAAATGGAGGTCAGAGAGCTCAACTAAATTGTACATTACTAGTCTTACCTTGACAGTAGTATCAAGACTGGCACTAGCGAATGTGTTATTGTCCTTAGGATTTATGACGATCTGCATCACGTAATGCGTGTGCCCCTCGAACACTTGCTGGCACGCCCAGTTGCGGTCCCAGTTCCACAGCTTGATGAGTAGGTCATCTGAATGTAACAACACAGTCATATAACTCTAATGTACAACTTACTGTCTGTCGATTGAATGAAATTTATTTAGAACCCATTACAGATTTTTCTGTAAATTACACTGATTTTGAAGACATATTTTATAGTCTGTAATTTGTTTATTCATATAGAAATACAGGCTTCACTAGCAAAGAGTTAAAATAACAAAACGCATCTACCATGATCACCATGCAGTTTAAAGAATTAAAAAGTAACTGAGAATAATATACAAGTATAGAACTGGATGGTGATTTTGATGTTCAGTCTGTGTTGTCAAAATGAACTGCAGAAACCACTAGAAAATTGTGTCACCTAAGACATATGCCTGTAATTTACTGGGGTAGTAGTGGCATGGGCGGATAATCCATGTAAATAAGGATGCCCCATCTACACTAGCTTAAAAATATACTTACCACTGCTAGTGAGTATGTAGGGCTGTGTAGGATGAATAGCGATACATCTGACGTAGTCCGAATGTGCCTCGAACGCATGCACTCTCTCTAGCGTGTTGTAATTGAACACACGTATCTGCATATCATCTGAACCTGTGATGACCCAGTTTTTGCGCGGAACGAATTTTGCTGCACGCACTGGCAGGTCACACACCTAAGACAAAGACAAAAAAAAACACACTGTGTACAATAGATATTATTGAAGTTCTAATGAGAAATTTGTTTACCATGTTTTCTAAATCGGTTCCTCATGCAATGTGTTATACTGCTGCGTTACACATCAATAAAGTAGTAACCTTCTGATATGGACGCCTTGCTAACACTGAATCAGGCAATGGTGTGATTGGAGCCTTGCACTTTTAAAGCAGCAGAATTACAAGGCCTGAATGATTGAGACAGATATTATGCAGCGAAGCGTTGCTAGCCTTTTCCACTGCCACTGCCACTGAGCTATTCAGCTCAGTGGCAGTGGCAGTGGAAAAAATTAAAATAGTACAGAAAATCAAATAGAGCTTAATAATTATGTCTCAATCTATCTATCAGTTTGAGTATTGTGTAGATAAACAATATCAACATCCTAATTTTAACATTACATATTGGCAGTGAAAAATTGTGTGGCATCTGTTGAATAATATTAACTCTTTCTAAGCAGTCAATTTATAACAGTAATAAATAAATCGCGTAATCCTCATAAAAAATAATCTATGACAATTGATGAGAATAATTATTTACTCATTGCCTATAGTTTCATATAACGTTTGTATTGTGGCAAATACAGATAACTTAAAGTAGATAATTTTCAGGATAAATATAGCTTAGGGTACTCTTTAAATCTCAAACCAATCCTATACCAAATTAAATGTCAAACATACAAGGACAAACATATTTTTACATTTATTATATTAGTATGATGTGCATTATGCTATAGTGCAAACATACCTTTTGATTAAAACTCAATCAGTTTTAATCAAAAGATATGTTTGAACCTGTAACACAATCCTTTAAATATTATGGCGAGTTATGTCTGATAAAATTAGAACACTATTTGTCAATGTTTTTAAAATGTCTTTGACACAATCTTACTATCACACATTTACAAGCATGCAATTAAAAAAAACTAACTAATCTACACGCTGTATCCCTGACGGGGTAGTTAGAGAGGACAAATCGCCGCTTCGTGATTCATTCATACTTCTTTTGCTTCCTGTAGATTCATTAATTGCTTCATACATGCACGTCTTATCTGAGTACTTTTGACTTTACTGTTTTTGAGCAAGCAGCTCACATGGTCTTCATTAAGAAAAAATATCGCGAATTCATTGGTTTAAAATTGTCTTAAATTGGTTTAAAGGTGTCTTGGTTGGATTACCTTAGAGCAGTATTCTCAGAAACGGTAAAAGCTTTAACTGCAAAATTAGGTAAAAAAAATAATAAAAAGCCACAAGAACTACACAATCAGGATCATTTACAGAACACTGAGCTAGCGCAGCTAAGAGCGATTCTCAAAAAAAAATTTTTAAAAAAAAATAAAATTGATTATTAATATTATTTATTCTGAAAATGTATTATTGAGTGGCTTATAGCAAATTGCTTTTATTCAATGAATGAATTCTGGACATGCAGACATTAACATTGGCACAGTTTAACTACGCGGATTATGGGATATATTGAATGAAATAAGGCTTTTTTGTAATTAAATTAAATGTAACGTTATTAACTTGACATAATAATATACAATAATTAAAATTTTTAATAATTATTATTAATATTAATATAGATCCTCAGGGCCGTATTCCAGAACGTTTCTCAATACTCAATAAATGCTTGAGGCTAGTTTTTGCCTTATAACTGCTACTCTGAAGAGTTTCTTGAGTATTGGTAAACATTCTGGAATAAGGCCCTAAGATAACAATAATTGTAAACCAAATAATCTCTTCCTCCTTACATCCTACCTATTCTCACATACGGCTGCCAAACAGGGGCACTTAGCAAAGCACAATGCAAAAGATTAAGTACAACCCAAAGAGCCATGGAAAGAAGCATGATAAAGAAAAGAAGAATGGACAAACTTAGTAACAAAAATTTGAGGGACAGAACAGATTTAACTGACATAACATATAAAACAAAACAGCTAAAGTGGAAGTGGGCTGAACATAGTGTAAGAGAAGATAAATGGAGCAAAACTATAACAGAATGGCAACTTAGAAGGCCATAAAAGAAACAGAGGTAGGCAATTTAAAAGGTGGGCCGATGAAATAAGAGAAATGGCTGGAAAGACAAAGACCTGGACAAGACTAGTTTACAATAGAGAGGAATGGAGGAGAATGGGGGAGGCCTTTGCCCGAAAGCACACAGAATCGGTTTTCGTAGATTAATAAAAAATATAATGTATTCTAAAATAAGGCTATAAATAATAATAAAAATAAATCTCCTTTAGAATTTACATGCAGCGCACCATCGGGCGTAACATGTTTGGAACTATAGACTATAAGAACATCAAAGTCAGCCATGTTTCTCATAATAAAGTATGTTTCATTTCATTTCGAGGATACAGGAATGGCAATATGTATGTAGAATTTTAAATATTTACATATTATACATAGAAAATATCCTAATTCTGATAAATTTTGGTACCTAATCACATTTAATAGATTTGCAGACTCTGTTTGTACCTATCCAGGATTCAACCCAAAAGATCTTAAAAGTGGTATAAAACTTAAATGGTAATTTGGGGAGACCAATCCATCAGAGCTAGCCCTGCAACAGTGACACAGCTGTCACTCTCAAGATATTTAGCTTGACCTAGCAATTACACATAAAAAGAAGTATTCTACTTTCAAGTAACTAAGTAAAAAAGTAAGTACTTAACTTACTTACTTACTTACTTTTACTTTTTAAGTACTTTTTCTTTCTCTTTGCCGCATGTTAGGTCTTTGTTTCTTAGTTATTTTTAGTAAGTTTAGAATTAATTTATCAAAATATTAAGTGCTGTAAAAACTGAACAAGACAAATAAATGATTAAGCTATTTCTTTCAAGTTAAAATTAATCTACAAACATTAATAAAATAGTATATACATTAACAATAATTGCTGTTAGCAAGATCCAATGTTAACTATTATTTGTTATTATTATATTAGTTATAATTATTACATAATTTATACTGTTCATTGATGGCACTTGGTGTAACTTCCTACACATTTTAAATAACACCACTTGTTTGAGAATGCCATGAGGGGAAACCGGTTAGGTTTATCAAGTAAATGTTGTGGAATAGTACAAGTGGTGTCATTTATAATTATTATACACACTTAATGGAAACTATTGAATTTTCGCACTCAATCCTTGAAATTTACTTGGTAAATAAAGGGAGGATACTGTGACATAATTATTGAATTTTTATCATTGTTATTTCAATAGATGCTCACACAACTGTCTGTAAACAGTAAAATATTAATATGTGTCACTAATAGCATATCAATTTTAATACTGTTAACTGATAAGCCACAAACATAGATACATTAAAATGCTTTCAAGATACATAGAATTTCCAAGATGAGATATGTGTTCCTCCTTCTATTCTAATGAGTT
Organism: Thumatha senex; assembly: GCA_948477245.1. Lineage (NCBI taxonomy): Eukaryota > Metazoa > Arthropoda > Insecta > Lepidoptera > Erebidae > Thumatha > Thumatha senex. Next base: position 1,837,255 of record OX419725.1, read on the forward strand.
TTTATTACAGAGTAATTATTTTAGAGTAGATAAATGAAATCATAAATTGTTATGAATGATGCAGGCGCGTAGGAAAGTGATGAAATACATTGAAAGGGATGAGAACTGTTACCAGTACCTTATGCAAATAAAAGCTGTTAGAAGCTAAGTTTGTTATGTTAGAACAATTACCTCGAATCTCTTGATTTGTGTGTGTGTTTCATAATTCCATATGTTCACGTCACCGTTGTAGAGAGAGCACAGAAGCCAGGGCTCTGTAGGATGCTGGTCAACGCACTTGACGCGGTCCGACCTCGCTGTCAATTTCCTCTTGATATCCAGGCGCAACGGCTTTGAAAACATAATTACGATATACGTTAGGCACCCCGTGCAGAACACAATATACACGTAAACTCTTACAACTAAACTGGAAGCCGACATTATAAGATTGATGACACACTGCCGACAACAATACAACTACGTGGCGAAAATTTTGTTAACTTTAAGATACAAGTATGAACACTCCGTAAAGATTATTATCGTGAATTAAAAGGTATTCTTACCATTTTAAATAGTTAAAACATGAAAATTTATCATACAGGATCAGTGGAACTGTAGAAGTTTGACAGGGTGGGTGGACGTGTCACCGGTGTTGCCAAACTCATACTCATAGACGAAAAACACTACGAGAGCCAGGCTTGAACCACAAGTTTTCAATTACTTTTTGGATTAATATAATAACATTTGTTTGATGATGAGTCTCGTTACATAAGTGTAAATGCTGAAATATATAAATATATTTTTTGCATACTTTTTAAAATTTAATTATTCTACTAGTCAAGATAACTACTCTGTTCTGTGATGACTACGAATTATGGCAACAATTGTGTACTTAAATCTAAATGAAAAAAAAAATCGTAAATGTAATTTTTTAAAATTTTTACACGCCACTGTTTTGAAAAGATGTGGATTACGAAAATAAATAATATTTCAGTAATAATTGATATTTTAGAAACAGAGATAACTTATACATGTTTCTCTAGATAGCCGTTGATGTATAAGATATATATTTTTATAATTACATACATTATACAGATAGTCATGCCTTTATCCCCGAGGGGGTAGGCAGAGGCAAACTATACGCCTACATTTCACCGTATGCATTTTTGTCCCACGTAACAGGTGATGGGCCCATTGCCACATTTTAAAGGTACGGCGACAAGTTCTTAAGTCGTCATAATAGGAATAACTAATAAACGTAAATATCTACCTACATACACCAAAAGAGTTTAGGGATCAAGTAGGTCACCCACATATAGGTAATAAGCCCATTGCCGTGGAAATGAAAAAGCCACTAAGCTGTCGGTTTTTTTATTTTTTGTTTTCGCGGGGAATGCATTTACGCACCGTCATCCCTGCTGCCCCCGCAGGTGTGTGGGGCTCCCGGCCCGTGAGAGAGGGCCGTCCTACCCACTAAACCCCGCGGTGTTCCGCCGCACCTTAAAACCGACTCGCAGGGTAGGCCTGTGGTTAAATAACTGCGAGCCGGCAAGGGGCACCCCAGAACGGAGGAGTCCGTCTCGGGGCGGTCGATAAGCGACCACCCCGGAGCTCCCTAAGGAGCTGAAGAACTAGCCCGCACCTCCACCGCTCTCGAGCGCTCCTCTGTAAGCAGAGGAGGTGAGAGCGGCCGGTACGGGCGTGCGCAAAAAGTGGGCGCCCCCTGGAACACAGAAAGGGTGCCCGTCACCAAGTCGCCAGTTGGGCGGGGTCCCCCGACCTTCCGCCTACGGCCAGACACTATTCGGGGTCGCGCATGTAATGAGCACGACGACGCCCCCGAACCGGACGGCGGGGCGGGAGCGTCTGTCCCATACGCTCCCGCACCCGCAACTCCTCTCGTTTCACCGCCATCACCTCGCTAGCAAACGAGGCGACGGCGGCCCAACACTGTTGGCTGCCGACCATGGCTTGCACCACAGCCGGCAGCGACAAATCAACACCGACAAGGCCCATGAGCCTAAGCTGTCGGTTACCCATCTGAAGATCAGCCATGTCGAAAAGCAAGATTGGCGCTATGTTTTTTTTTTCTTTCTTTTTAAACCTATATATCCAAATTCTTTCACCTGTTTCACTCTTTTTCCTTCCACAAAAATCGAGCAATCCGTCACGTTTTCCTCTCTTTAAAAAACCTTTCTATTTACATTCACTTTCATTCCTTTGCTTTTAAGCGCATCATGCATAAAGTTAACCATCAACTGCAACTCATCAGCTGATGATGCTAGTATTATTTAACCATCAGCGTAAAGAAGACATTTCAAGGTCAGATCAGTCATTTTCAAACCAAACGCACTTTCTTGCAGTTCTTTCAAGCAACTGTCAATGTATACGTTAAACAGCCACGGTGACGCTACACAACCCTGTCTCACACCTTTTTCTATACGAAAAAAGTCCGTGCAAGCTCCGTTGATTCTGACACAAGCACTGGAACCCTAATATAGAGATTTAAGTTGTTCTCGTATGAAGTTGCAGTTTACTCCATACATGGACAATGTTGACAGTTCATTCCTCACCACTCTATCATAGGCCTTTTCCAAGTTTAGGAATCTTAATCTTAATAATATTATAAATGCGAAAGTTTGTATGGATGTTTGTTACTCTGTCACGTAAAAGCTACTGAGTAGATTTTATTTTATATTTATTTTATTTTATTTAGGAAACATAGGGGATGAAGAGTAGAAGCGTGCACGTCGCCATCCCTGCCAGCTACGGCTGCAATTCTACTCCAACACGAGTGCCACCAGGGCGAACTATGCTAGGGCGTGCCCCCGAGGCGACGCGCACCAGTTCGTCCCCGCTGGTGCGAAAAGTGTGAGCCAGAGCGGCGTAGGGGACCGCCACCCTACACGCGCGGCCCGAAACGGCGGGAAGTGGAGGATGGAGTGCAGGGTAGCTGCGTGGAATGTTAGGGGAGGAATGCAAGATAAGATGAATGAGTTGATGGATGTTATGAATGAGAGAAAGTTAGATGCAGTGTGCTTGACAGAGACCAAGCGCAAGGGCAGCGAAGTCTTGCAGCTCCCGGGTGGGATGCTCGCGCTTTGGTCTGGAGTACCAGAGAGCGAGCATGGCAGTCGGGGGGTTGGAATTTTGCTGTCCTCGCGATTGGCCTCCGGTATGTATGAGTACAAACTGGTAGGTCCTAGAATCCTCTGGATCCGTGTAAAACTTGGTTTGACGAAGATTTTCCTGGTAGCTGCTTACGCGCCAGTGTCTTCGTCGAACGCGAGTGAGCTAGAGGACTTCTGGGAGAGTATGAGAGAAGCTCTAAATGTGATAGAAGGAAATGAAAGACTTATAGTATGTGGAGACTTGAATGGATGGGTGGGTACCGCTCGCAATGGTTTTGAGTCGGTACTCGGGAAGTATGGGGATAAAAGGGTGAACGACGCTGACAAGCTAATACTGGCATTTTGTAAGGAGAAGGATTTGTTTGTGGCGAACACAATGTTCAACCACAAACAAATTCATATGTATACGAGGAGATGTAAGTCAAAGAGAAGCATGATAGATCTATTCCTAATGGATAGTCGGCTCCGTAAACAGGTGATGGACACGAGGGTTTATCGAGGCGCTGAGCTGGGATCAGACCACTACCTAGTCATAACTAGGATAATGGTCTGTTCGCGGGTTGGCGTCATCGTACCGAGTGTCCTGAACCTGGGCCGACTTATAGCATCAAAAGCTGGAAGCTGCAGGATGCATCCATTAGGGATAAATATAATGAAAGGGTAGCCGAAAAGCTTGGCGACGTCAATGTAAGCAGTGAGAATGTGGAAAGTGTATGGCAGAACCTTAGGGACAGTATGATAAATGCCGCTGTGGAAGTGTGTGGAGAAACGAAAAGAGGCAGTAGTAATAAGCGTGATGCATGGTGGAATGAGGAAGTGAAAGAAGCAGTTCGAATGAAGAAGAAAGCATGGCTAGACTACTTAGCCTCGCGGAATGATTTTAATATGAAAGAGAGATACAAGCTGCAGAAAGTTAACACGAAGGCACTGATAGAAGAAGCTCGTGAAAGGTGCAGAATGAAAGCGGATGAAAGGTTGTCGTCCAATTTCCGGGATAATGCCAAGCTCTTCTGGAAAGAGGTAGGCAAGACCCGGAGTTGTTCGGCAATCTGCAGTATGAATAAAGTGCTTAGTGTTAACAATGACGTCCTAACAGACCAAAGTGACGTCCTGCAGAGATGGAGTGAATATTATGGAAAGATGTATGCAAGAAAAGACAGAGATGCCACATCGGGAAGTGGAGCTCACTTCGATGCTCCGGATCCCGATGTCATTGAAGTCATTAGTATGAAAGAAATAGAACAAGCGATAAGAAGTATGAAATGTGGTAAGGCTGCGGGAAAAGACAGAGTTACTGCTGAGATGATCAAGTACGGTGGGTCGCGTGTCTGGGACACACTTTGTCTGTTATGCAACTTGTGCTGGCGGACGGGTGAGGTCCCAGATGACTGGCGAGTAGCAGTTGTAGTACCTATTTACAAAGGGAAAGGCTCGCGCCTAAACTGCTCCAGCTACAGGGCGATCAGCTTGGTCAGCTTAGCTAGTAAGGTGTATGCAAAGGTTATAACGGCACGAATGCAAGAAAAGTCTGAAAGGTATTTATGGGAGGCTCAATGCGGATTCCGACGTGGAAGAGGTTGCATGGATCAAGTGTTTTCTCTCCGCATGATCGCGGAAAAGTTTCTGGCTCTTAGCCAGAAGGTTTTCTGCGCTTTTGTGGATCTAGAGAAAGCATTTGATAACGTTGTGAGAGAAACGCTGTGGGACTTGCTGCCAGGATATGGTGTGGACGGCTCGCTACTGCGGGCAATACAGTCGCTTTATAGGGACTGTAAGGCTTGCGTGCGAGTAGGGGGGGATGTGTCACCTCTTTTTGATGTCTGTACAGGCGTCAAACAGGGATGTGTCATGTCCGCCTGGCTGTTCATAGTGTATCTGGACAGTTGCCTGCAGAAGTTGAAAGATTTTAATATGGGTGTGAATTTGGGTGACTTTACAGTAAACTGTCTGCTGTACGCTGATGATGCGGTGCTCATGGCCTCATCAGAAGCCGACCTACAGGCATTAGTCACTAATATGAAAGAGGGGTGTGAAAGTAAGGGTCTCCGCATGAATGCAAGTAAAACTAAGGTTCTAGTATTTGAAAGAGGTGACGTAAGAACTAAATGCGAGATTAGGGTAAACCAGGAACGTCTAGAGCAAGTGAATGAAATTGTGTATTTAGGAAGTATGTTTAGCGCGGATGGAAGATGTGATTCGGATGTAGAACGGCGAGTAGCTGCCGGAAACAAAGTTAACGGTGCTTTGTCCCAGTTAGTAAAGCGACAAAGCATCGTAAAAGAAGCACGAATGGCGATTCATAACGCAGTGCTAGTGCCAACTTTGCTTTACGGTAGTGAAACCTGGGTATGTCAGCAGATGCATGAAAGTAAATTGAATGCTGTGGAGATGCGATCACTTCGAAAATTGTGCGGCGTTACCTTGGCCGACCGAATACGTAACGAAGTGATACGCAATATGGCAGGTTTGAATGAAAGTGTCAGCGTTAAGCTGGAAAAGGGCGTGCTCCGTTGGTTTGGACACGTCCAACGAATGAGTGAGGAACGATTGACGAAGAATATATATTGTTCAAAAGTAGAGGGTAGAAGGAGTCAGGGAAGGCCGAGACTTACATATGAAGACCACGTGAGCAGATTGCTCAAAAACGGAAAGGTCAAAAGTACTCGGATACCCAGACGTGCGTGTATGAAGCGATTGATGAATCTCGAAGAAGCGAAAGAAGTATGCATGGATCGCGAAGCCTGGCGATCTGTCCTCTCTGACTACCCCGTCAGGGATACAGCGTGAAGATAGTTAGTTAGTTAGAAACAGACAGTTGCATACATTTTTGATTTACAAAATAAATGGTACTAATAGACTTAGAGTTCCATAGTTATATAAATACGGTACATAACAATAGTATAGGTAGGTATCAACGTATACAGTCAAGCATCAGTTGAAAATAATCTTTACAATGCAATAACAATACTAACAAACATAATCCTTTACGTAGTTATTTTAAGAGTTCTTTTCGTAATTCTAATGTATAAGCAGCCAAATTATTGTTAAATATATCAAGGTGAATAAATTTATCATTGTATGTGTCAACACTACGTCGGAAGAAGTTATTACCAGCATAAATTGTTTTATAAAAGGCACTGAAAATAAATTCATTGAACGAGAACCAGGTCTGGGCACTCTAAAAGCTATCTTTTCCAGTATGTTAGGGGAGTCTACATAATTATTGAATATTTTAAAAAGAAGAACCAGTCAGAGACTACCAGGACTCCAGTCCGAGACTACCAGGACTTTAATTGGTCGTGCTAATGAGTGTCTAGCACAAGACCTTTTAGCCTTTTTGTTACCACCTTACTAAAAAGGCAACAGGTTCAAAAGTTCAAAAAAAGACATTTTATTAAATTATTCTTCCCTTAAGACCCACCCCAGTTCCGTGCTTCGGAAGGCACGTTAAGCCGTTGGTCCCGGTTGCCAATAAAATGGCAGTCGTTAAGCCAAGTTGAAGGCCTTATGGGCGGCTTAAAAATTTCAACAGCAGGTACCAACAACTTGCGTCTGTCTATTTCAACACGGCAATGGGCTCAGCACCTATTACGTGAGACAGGAATGCACATGGTGAAAAGTGGGCATATATTAATAAATGCCTCTGCCACCCCTTCGGGGATAAGGCGTGATAGATAAATAAATAAATAAAGACTTGTTGAAACATTATCCGTCGATTAGTAAGGATGGACAGGGAATGGCGGCTAAGTGAGTATTTATATGTAATGTATTCGTAATTACTGCGATAATCCAATGATTATACAAACTTTTTCTGAATTTTTTCAATGCGTTTGATGGCATGAAGCATAATATGGATTCCAAATAATGCAAGCGAAATCCAAGAGCGACAGAACAAAGCTAAAGTATAGTATTTTTAAAGTCTGAGCTTTTTTGAAGAGTTTAGAGATTCTTAGTATATCCAAGTTGACGAAAAGCTTTATTAACAATATAATCTATATGTAAATTAAAAGACAATTCACAATCCATCACTATACCACCGGTAGCTTGGTCCCTGTACCCGATGCCGGCGGGATACTATTTTTTTTATATTTTTAAATAGATTTTTAATATGTATAATTTATTTAAAATGTAATTTTTATGTGTATATAAAAAAATAAAGGAAATAATAATAATATTCATTTATTTCAGGCAACATTAGAAAAGTAACAGATGTTATTAACTTATTCTATGGCCCATAGATAAATACCTTAAAAACTAAGAATATGGGATCCCTGAGGAATTCCTGAAGGAATTTCCAGAAACCTAGAGACATACCCCTCTACAGATACTGCTTGGGATCGGTTCCGAACATAAGAATTTATCCATCGCAATAGATCACCATTTATTCCAATAGCCCACAACTTCTCTATAAGTAGATCATAATTTATTTTATCAAAAGCTTTAGTAAAGTCGGTATACACGAGGTCCACCTGAAACTTCTTCTCCATGGCATCCACTAAAAAGTTGATAAAAGTAAGCATGTTGGATTCAACAGAGCGTCCTCTACAGAAACCATGCTAACTAACTAACTAACTATCTTCACGCTGTATCCCTGACGGGGTAGTCAGAGAGGACAGATCGCCAGGCTTCGCGATCCATGCATACTTCTTTCGCTTCTTCGAGATTCATCAATCGCTTCATACACGCACGTCTGGGTATCCGAGTACTTTTGACCTTTCCGTTTTTGAGCAATCTGCTCACGTGGTCTTCATATGTAAGTCTCGGCCTTCCCTGACTCCTTCTACCCTCTACTTTTGAACAATATATATTCTTCGTCAATCGTTCCTCACTCATTCGTTGGACGTGTCCAAACCAACGGAGCACGCCCTTTTCCAGCTTAACGCTGACACTTTCATTCAAACCTGCCATATTGCGTATCACTTCGTTACGTATTCGGTCGGCCAAGGTAACGCCGCACAATTTTCGAAGTGATCGCATCTCCACAGCATTCAATTTACTTTCATGCATCTGCTGACATACCCAGGTTTCACTACCGTAAAGCAAAGTTGGCACTAGCACTGCGTTATGAATCGCCATTCGTGCTTCTTTTACGATGCTTTGTTGCTTTACTAACTGGGACAAAGCACCGTTAACTTTGTTTCCGGCAGCTACTCGCCGTTCTACATCCGAATCACATCTTCCATCCGCGCTAAACATACTTCCTAAATACACAATTTCATTCACTTGCTCTAGACGTTCCTGGTTTACCCTAATCTCGCATTTAGTTCTTACGTCACCTCTTTCAAATACTAGAACCTTAGTTTTACTTGCATTCATGCGGAGACCCTTACTTTCACACCCCTCTTTCATATTAGTGACTAATGCCTGTAGGTCGGCTTCTGATGAGGCCATGAGCACCGCATCATCAGCGTACAGCAGACAGTTTACTGTAAAGTCACCCAAATTCACACCCATATTAAAATCTTTCAACTTCTGCAGGCAACTGTCCAGATACACTATGAACAGCCAGGCGGACATGACACATCCCTGTTTGACGCCTGTACAGACATCAAAAAGAGGTGACACATCCCCCCCTACTCGCACGCAAGCCTTACAGTCCCTATAAAGCGACTGTATTGCCCGCAGTAGCGAGCCGTCCACACCATATCCTGGCAGCAAGTCCCACAGCGTTTCTCTCACAACGTTATCAAATGCTTTCTCTAGATCCACAAAAGCGCAGAAAACCTTCTGGCTAAGAGCCAGAAACTTTTCCGCGATCATGCGGAGAGAAAACACTTGATCCATGCAACCTCTTCCACGTCGGAATCCGCATTGAGCCTCCCATAAATACCTTTCAGACTTTTCTTGCATTCGTGCCGTTATAACCTTTGCATACACCTTACTAGCTAAGCTGACCAAGCTGATCGCCCTGTAGCTGGAGCAGTTTAGGCGCGAGCCTTTCCCTTTGTAAAGAGGTACTACAACTGCTACTCGCCAGTCATCTGGGACCTCACCCGTCCGCCAGCACAAGTTGCATAACAGACATAGTGTGTCCCAGACACGCGACCCACCGTACTTGATCATCTCAGCAGTAACTCTGTCTTTTCCCGCAGCCTTACCACATTTCATACTTCTTATCGCTTGTTCTATTTCTTTCATACTAATGACTTCAATGACATCGGGATCCGGAGCATCGAAGTGAGCTCCACTTCCCGATGTGGCATCTCTGTCTTTTCTTGCATACATCTTTCCATAATATTCACTCCATCTCTGCAGGACGTCACTTTGGTCTGTTAGGACGTCATTGTTAACACTAAGCACTTTATTCATACTGCAGATTGCCGAACAACTCCGGGTCTTGCCTACCTCTTTCCAGAAGAGCTTGGCATTATCCCGGAAATTGGACGACAACCTTTCATCCGCTTTCATTCTGCACCTTTCACGAGCTTCTTCTATCAGTGCCTTCGTGTTAACTTTCTGCAGCTTGTATCTCTCTTTCATATTAAAATCATTCCGCGAGGCTAAGTAGTCTAGCCATGCTTTCTTCTTCATTCGAACTGCTTCTTTCACTTCCTCATTCCACCATGCATCACGCTTATTACTACTGCCTCTTTTCGTTTCTCCACACACTTCCACAGCGGCATTTATCATACTGTCCCTAAGGTTCTGCCATACACTTTCCACATTCTCACTGCTTACATTGACGTCGCCAAGCTTTTCGGCTACCCTTTCATTATATTTATCCCTAATGGATGCATCCTGCAGCTTCCAGCTTTTGATGCTATAAGTCGGCCCAGGTTCAGGACACTCGGTACGATGACGCCAACCCGCGAACAGACCCCTAATCCTAGTTATGACTAGGTAGTGGTCTGATCCCAGCTCAGCGCCTCGATAAACCCTCGTGTCCATCACCTGTTTACGGAGCCGACTATCCATTAGGAATAGATCTATCATGCTTCTCTTTGACTTACATCTCCTCGTATACATATGAATTTGTTTGTGGTTGAACATTGTGTTCGCCACAAACAAATCCTTCTCCTTACAATATGCCAGTATTAGCTTGCCAGCGTCGTTCACCCTTTTATCCCCATACTTCCCGAGTACCGACTCAAAACCATTGCGAGCGGTACCCACCCATCCATTCAAGTCTCCACATACTATAAGTCTTTCATTTCCTTCTATCACATTTAGAGCTTCTCTCATACTCTCCCAGAAGTCCTCTAGCTCACTCGCGTTCGACGAAGATACTGGCGCGTAAGCAGCTACCAGGAAAATCTTCGTCAAACCAAGTTTTACACGGATCCAGAGGATTCTAGGACCTACCAGTTTGTACTCATACATACCGGAGGCCAATCGCGAGGACAGCAAAATTCCAACCCCCCGACTGCCATGCTCGCTCTCTGGTACTCCAGACCAAAGCGCGAGCATCCCACCCGGGAGCTCCAAGACTTCGCTGCCCTTGCGCTTGGTCTCTGTCAAGCACACTGCATCTAACTTTCTCTCATTCATAACATCCATCAACTCATTCATCTTATCTTGCATTCCTCCCCTAACATTCCACGCAGCTACCCTGCACTCCATCCTCCACTTCCCGCCGTGTCGGGCCGCGCGTGTAGGGTGGCGGTCCCCTACGCCGCTCTGGCTCACACTTTTCGCACCAGCGGGGACGAACTGGTGCGCGTCGCCTCGGGGGCACGCCCTAGCATAGTTCGCCCTGGTGGCACTCGTGTTGGAGTAGAATTGCAGCCGTAGCTGGCAGGGATGGCGACGTGCACGCTTCTACTCTTCATCCCCAGAAACCATGCTGGTTGACAGAAATATGATTCTTCAATACGTTAACCAAAGCGCAGGTTACAATTTTTTCAAATACCTTTACGATTATGTTAGTTTTCGATATAGGTCGATACTGAGACACATCGTTCCTTGTTTAATTTTTTGGAATAGGAGTTATGATGGACTGTTTCCAGATCGATGGAAATATACCCGTTGCCAATGACTTATTATAAATAATATGTAATGGTAATGTTAATTGATCAGCGCAGTTACGAATAAATATAGGATGTATACTGTCAAGTCCAGCTCCTTTATTAATGTCAATATTTTTTAATTCTTTATGAATAGTGTCCTTGCCAGTCCTTGGTGATGGCTATAGAATTAAGAGTTACAGGAGAGTTTAAAGGTGGGCAGTCGAGGTCGTAAGTAATTGGACGTGGAAAGCTTTGAACGAAAACTGAGTTGAAATATTAATTAATCAAAAAAATTATAGTCTTCTCCACTTTTAGAAAAACGGTCATTATATTTCATCTTCTGAGGAATATGATAAGATGGTAATTTTGACTTTACATATCGCCAAAACAGTTTGGGACATTTATTAATGTTTTCCTCGCTGTAGTTATGTAATATAATTTTGATATTCGACTTTTCGACTTTTGGACTCTCTCGAAAATGTTTGGTAGTCTAAAGGATTTCCGTATCGTTTCCATCTATTTAGTATGATATTTTCTTTTTTCTTTACCTAATTTAATAAATAAATATCGATCACGCCTTATCCCCGAAGGGGTGGCAGAGGCATATTTTATGCCCAATTTTCACCGTGTGGATTCCTGTCCCACGTAATAGGTGGTGAGCCCATTGCCGTGTTGAAATAGACAGACGCAGGATGTGACTACCTGCTGTTGAAATTTTTCAAGCCGACCATAAAACATTCAACCAGGCTTAACGACTGCCATTTTACTGGCAACCGGGACCAACGGCTTAACGTGCCTTCCGAAGCACGGAAACGCTCGCAAATGCAAATGCCACAAAGTGGCACCCATCCGAGGACCAGCCATAGTGAAAGTTGCGTAACTCAGTGATCGTTTACAGAACACTGAGACCGCGGGGCCACGAGCGCTTCTCGCCCTAATTTAATAAGCGGGATTGTATACCAAGACTGATAGCGATTTGTATTTAATACTTTACGTTTGGGAACATGGCATGGGTATCAATAATGTAATTAAGAGTATCATAAAACACTTGTACCATAGAATCCAAGCGATAGTTTTGAGTACCATTCAATAGTTGCCATCTCACCTCGAATCTCATCAAAATCAGCACGGTGAAAGATAACAGTCGAATTTTGAGGTAACGGGTGCAATGTGTTGAGTACCAGTTCGATTATTAAAGATTTGTGATGTTCGTCTTCTTTGGTTATTGGATCCTCACATCCTTCTTTAGTTAGTTAGTGACATTATTACATTTTTTTCTTTTTAATTTGTAATCTTGACCATAGTTACTTAATTAATTTGACATCTCACAATTTCTATTAGAGTTTGTAAATTTATTGCCGCTTGACACCATGAACTATGACTAATATTACGAATGAAGGATTGTATATTATTGAATTGCAGCATGTATCTTATGATTTTTAATTGAGTTGACATTACCTTAATGTATTTATTTATATTGTTATCCAGTTGATTTAATATAAACATAAGAAATGATTATATACCTATTGTAATTAAAATTGATAGTGCCTACAAAATTTTGCATGCTTGTATTCCAGGCGAAGTATGTCTCGGACTTATAAATAGACACATGTCATCTTGTGAATTGTAAACCATATTTCAATCAAATAAAGATTATTATTACTTTAATACATGTCTTAGCGGTACAGTCTTTATTACAAAAAATTAAGTCCAATAATCTGTGCTTAACATTGAAGGAGGAGTTAAATTGCTTTAAGTGAGTTAAACTCATAAATTCCGATGTTAATTTCACCAGTGGATCACTATCTGAATGCATTATCATTGAGCCCGAGTCATTATCATAGTACCATTTCGCATAAGTCACATTAAAATCCCCAACAACAAAAAATATATCATTTGGATACTGTTCTATCAAATTACCAACGGATTCAAAAATCAAGTTCAATTCAACCTCATGGCGGTTACTATGAGGTATGTATACGCCGCAGATGCGTAAAAACATGGGAACAGAAGTGGAGTTCATATTTGTAGACTGAGTTAAAGGAATACTTACCCACAAGTGATCTGTATACATAGTCGCTTTCCATTCCTCATGCAGAACAGACATTGACACTAGAATCCCTTTCCGCACCCACAACAGAAGCATCCCTATCACACCGAAAGACTACATATCTGTCATCAAAGCATTCTGAACTGTAGAAATTAATATTCAGCCATGATTTGGTTATACAATAAATGTCATAGTTGTTAAGAACTTTATTTAAAAAATGATGAGATTTAGTTCGCAGTCCCCTCACATTCTATAATATAAGCTAATTAAGGAAGAGAATGTATAAATTGAAAATATAATTTAGTAAATATATTATTTACATAAAAAAAAACTAACTATCTTCACGCTGTATCCCTGAGGTCCCTGTAGTCAGAGAGGACAGATCGCCAGGCTTCGCGATCCATGCATACTTCTTTCGCTTCTTCGAGATTCATCAATCACTTCATACACGCACGTCTGGGTATCCGAGTACTTTTGACCTTTCCGTTATTATTTACATGGCCCTGGAAATACAAATATGCCCCAAAAAACTTCCTCCGACAACTATCGTAGTAATAACAGTGCACTTTAGAAGCTATTATCGCACAATTACTATAAATAAAAAAAGAAAACAAAATCACGATATGCAACAACCTCATACAACGCTTATAACTACCTGCAATACATAATACATTGTGACACAAAAAACAATAAACAAATATCGTAATATCACTACATAGTCAAACTACATTCATGAAGTCGTCATTATTAGAAAAAATACAAATAATCTTGGATGTATCAGATTTTCTCATAAATATTTCACAATGACGGACTCATAGGTATTTATAACCGTGCTGCTCCCTGATCTCTCGTGCACGCTTCAGTAAAAGTTTATTGGCCGGTGTTAGATGGTCACTTATATAGACATTTGCAGCTGGACCTAACATTCCAATGTCAGCGGTAGTGATGCCGCTGATATAGCTTATCCTTACTACGTTGTCTAGTATAGCTAACAATAATAGCCGGTGGTCTGTTTGACACATCTTTTTGCTCGAAATGTCGAACACGGTGAATGCAATTTATATCGGTTACCTCCAACGGTAATCCCACTTTGGTGTAAATGTGGGACAATATAGTATTCAGGTTCTCACTTTCATTATATGGTACCCCCGAAATTCATAAATTATTTATTCTAGATTGTTGATCTCGTATATCGTTTTCCTTTCTCAATTAAATATTTATGCTACGGAGTTCCTTGATATTATTATTAGCGACACTAAGATCTTTTTCTAATAAGCTTATTTGGGATGTAACCAGTTCCAAACCATCTAGACGTCCCTCCATTGTCTCCAAACGTGTATTTACGTCCTTCCAGTGAGTAGCTCAAAGAGTATAATAATATATTAGGGGAGTACCTAGATCTTGAACCGTAACATTCATCCGATTAACGTCTGATTTCATTTCATCAAAATCCTTACGAAATTCCTTTAGCTCCTTCAGAACATCAGCCAAATTAGGTACATTCTGTGAACCCATTGTGTTACGGCAACCAATGCAACGCCAATTCTCCTTTTTTTCTATAGTCATCCTACTCTATGTCGTTTCCGACAGACTGGAACAACCGAAGTGTAGGTAGGCACTATACTGACCACACAAGACTCCATCAGATACCTCATCACTACACTTTGCACATTTTATACAGTTTTTATCCCAACTAACACTTTAATATTACTTGCGTAGTATCGTACAATATAGTACCTATTAGTAGGTAGGTAATCTACTCGAGGCGATCAATAGGCCCGACAACAACCACCGCGCACACAACTATACGTGACCGCGTCAGAGACGAGAATTGAATTGAATTTTAATGAAACTTTACAATAATATAGCTTACACATCATAATAACACAAAGGCTACTTTTTATCCCGGTAACAAGTTCCTGTGGGAAACGGGAACGGGAAAACTACTCTACGCGGTCGAAGCCGCGAGCGTCAACTAGTGTGCAATAAACCTTTAGACTTTTCGCCAAAAGTTTCTCAGTAGCAAGTGTTTCAAGCATCATAAGGAATATAAATCTCTGTTCCTTTCATAAATCCCGCTTGAACATCCCACATCTTTCCTACATCAATCTTTATGTCAAAACTTTTGACGACGACATTGTCGCTGAGCAAGCTAATGCCGCGGTAGTTTTTGCACTCTTACTGCGACCCTTATATATATATATATATATATATCTATTATCATATTTTTTTATTGTTTTATTAATTTTATCATGAACAATACAAATTGTGTTTGATATAACGATGGCTACAATAATTTATCGCATTTTTCTTGGGCCATTCTTGTTTCTCATTTACATTAATGATTTTATGTAGGGTACAAGTTTGCAGATGATAGGTACCTCATGGAACCCCACTCATGCGGTCAAAGTGCTAGGGTAATATAAAATCGGCTACACTCAACACAAATATTAAGGGTTCAGATGTGCTGGAGTAGCTTATGGGGCAAAACCCATATGGGGCGAATCCTTGTAAGCTGTTTAGTACTTACACATATGAACCCTTAATATAAGAGGGTTTGCGTTGAGGGTATCCGATTTTATATTACTTTGATTCTATTGGGTCTTAAACTGTAGATAAGTTAATTTCTTACTAATTATTTTCGTGTCCCATCCACACTACAATCCACTGCGGTGTGATAGACTGATGGGTATGGAGGATGTGCCATTCTAATTAATTATATTTATTTATCTATCACACCTTATCCCCGAAGGGGTGGTAGAGGCATATTATATGCCCACTTTTCACCGTGTGGATTCCTGTCCCACGTAATAGGTGGTGAGCCCATTGCAGTGTTGAAATAGACAGACGCAGGTTGTGGCTACCTGCTGTTGAAATTTTTCAAGCCGCGCATATGGCGTTCAACCAGGCTTAACGACTGCCATTTTACTGACAACCGGGACCAACGGCTTAACGTGCCTTCTAAAAATGAAATGCAAATGAAAATGCCACGAAGTGGTCAACCATCCGAGGACCAGCCATAGTGAAAGTTACTCAGTGATCGTTTACAGAACACTGAGGCCGCGGGGTCAGGAGCGCTTCTTATGTAATAAGAGTTCCTTTTATTGAGTGCTCTGGTGGAGGATGTAAACATAACTGTAGCTGGAATTGAGAGCCTCACTGTGATCTCCATTTATAATGCTTACCCACACCAGGACTTTCTTCCAGTCCTTAGCAGAGAGATGCGCTCGCATTTTATTGGAATCTCCAAAAATATTGACAATTTGGATTGACCCCCTTACAGGTAAAACATGCCAAATCCGTGATACACGTGTACATTTATTTAAAATCAGAAACACAAGTACGTAGTTCCATGCATCTAATTTTGAAAATGTAGAACTTCCATACAACTGCTTGTCTCTCATTTTATTCATCATCATCATTGTCTCTCATTTTATTATGGGAGGATATTATTGTCTCTTATGGGAGGAATTTTGAAAATTCCTTCTATAGTGGATGCATATATAATAAGGGTAGCTTACCCTAAACATTTCAAGTTCATAGGTAAGGGTTTCGGCTGGGCTTTGATAGTTGAGTGACTTGCCCCGTAATTTTATTACATAGATACATAAATAAAACAAAGATTACGAAACTGATTGCGTTTTTATTAACAAATATTACACTATAACATAATAGTTATACAGGTAATCCTGCGCTATACGACACATAAATATATATTAACATAACTTATATTGTAGTACCTACCTATTTATAAAACATCTACATTTTTAAAGTAATAACGCAATGCATATGAATACAATATTACATTGCTTCGAAAATGTACATTCAATAATATAATAATGCTTTAATTGAAATCTAATCACAAAGAAAGTTGCTTTTAGGTACTTAAAATATAATAATATTAGCGGGATGAAACAACATTAAGCGAGAGGTAGCTTTTGAAATTACATCAAGTTTACTTTATCGAATTGATTAGAATATATTTCATAATGAATATTGATTGGGACATCAATTACCACCCACTCCTAATGATTCCAGAGATGTGTCCTCGTCCGTTAGTCAGTAGGTGCGGCACCCTTGTCACCGTAACAAAGGTAGTCAATATTGGTTTAAACTTTTAAGTAGAATATTTATCTTATATACAGAGTGTTCTATAAACTCTGCTCTAATACGGCAATTATAAATAAGACAACGTAAAATGAGGTAAATGCCGAAAGTAAAAGCTCTCTATTTCATTCATACAGACGGTTTAGATAAAAAGTGATACCAAACTGGCAATCTCCTTTAATTTACTTACAATTTATAATCCATAAAACAATACAAAACAATTATATAACATTTTTCATTAGTCTATTTCTGTAACTATCACTTTGTAGTACATTCTAGTTATACCTAACACATGATATTTACACGAACTAAACACTATATCAAACAATAATAAAGGTCACAACTCAGTCATCGGTAATGTATATAAGTTAAAAGTAATATATACAGATATAACTAAAAATGTGTCAACTTGTACAGTGTACGAACTCGCTTAAGTCCTATATCGTTGACGTCGGCTCAGAAAAACATTCGAAACGTAATCGTACGCAGCAATACTCATTTTACTTAGCCGAGAGAATTTCTGCTAAATAACTAATGAAAACTACAGCAGTATCCTGTAAAAAAATACCAACAGCGGCAGCGTCAACCGAGTTCATAGAACAACCTCCTATTTGATTAAATACGGTCCCAAGACAAAACTGTCGAGACAAACGTTCAGATTTAAACTTGTTTGTTATTAAAATAAGTGATCACACACGGTGACGAACTTTAATTTTGAGCCATTTCCTCGAAACGTTAGACCAGTCACTGTGCAATAAGGTAGAAAATTTCACACCACTAAGTTGTTATAAGACTCCGAGTGGATGGGGTTACAAATTAAAGTTCGTGAACGTACAATGACGAAGAATCACTATGTACCTAAAACTAAAAGGGAAAAAATTTGGAAAACCTAAAAGTGTACGCCTCACACGCTTTTATTATATTACAAAAAAAAAATAGAATTACAAGCTTACAAACTTTGCTATGAATTATCGCGTAGGGGTTATGAAATAAATAAAGTAAAGATAATAACAATTAAACCCCATCGAATCAGACCGTGAAAAGTGAAAGGGTTCTATTCCTAATTATACTAAAGCATAAGAGAAAAAAAAAGACTCGATTAGTAAAGTATTTCGGTCGTTAACAAGAAAATAATCCGTAACATACAGACACACACGGACGTCCAAGACGAAACTTTTTTAAACAGTTTTTTAACTAGAAATAACAAAATGGCATCAAAAATATCATGAGTGTTAAAAATAGTGTTTTTTTCTTGATATGTGTGAGTATATATTATTTTACAAGTGCAATATATGATAAATAGAGTCATTTTAAGTTTGAAAAATCAGATGTTTTGTGCGAAGTGACAGTAGTTACCCACCTCAACGCTTCACTTATGAGGCGTGCAAGAGATCTTATTAATTTATAACAGTGCAAATATTATAATTACCAAATGATTGGAAATGTTTTAAAGCTTGTAATGAAGCATAATCTGAATATGCAATTTGGGTACAAAAAATATCACTACAATAAAAATTTAATGGATACAGATAATGAAAATTATATACCGGCGGAAATTTGTATACTAAACAAAAAGATATTAAAATATCAGGCTTTAGGCTTTATAATATTAATAAGTAGTAATTGTCATTATTAATATAGAGTTAGATCCATTTGTACCCGAAGCTCTCACTATAAAGGGTCGTAGACACAATCAAAATCAGTTTGGTCAAAGTAAATTTGAAGACTTCCTGTAGGCTTTTTTGCGATTGAAGCAAATTTCGTTTTCTTTAAGTAATCAAGCATTACCTGATCGATTATGGTCACCATCTAAAAATCATCCACACTTAATAGGTTGACGTTCATAAGTGTTTTTCGAAGTGTTGTGACCAACATCAAAAGATTTTTCATTCATTTCATTCATTCAGTAGCAGATAGTAAGCTGGATTGATTAGAAAAGATTATAAATGTGGTTCTACAAACTTTAACAAACATTTTTTTATAAAAAGCCAATGTAATCGCAGCCAAAATTGTCACATTACCAAAATTCCACATTACATTTGAGATTCAGTGTATTACAAGGGGGTAGCTAATGTTTATTTTGGCAACACTGTTCAAGAATTGCCAATACACAAAACAAACAGAAAACCGTATTTGCACTATTATTTCTATTTAATCACTTACTAAAATTACCCAAATAAAGTATAACACAGTAGTTGGATAATTTAATCAAATATAATTTGTAAAAAGTTGTATTATTAATATAAATTTTCATCAACTTTGGCATTGCTTAATCGAGCATATTTGATCAAACGGTAAAATTTTAACACCTGTGCTATTTATAAAAATTATACTCATTATTTCTTGCTACAGATGAACCATGATAACAAGTATGGAATAGATACTTCTTAGAATAACACTATAGGACAATATTAACTATAGGACTAACATCGAAGAATAAATATATTTTATTTCATATGTACCGCTAAATAACTTATATCACCTATACTAACGGCACGCTATGATGGCCGTTTTGACGTTTGTCCTTCCACGAAGTTCCGTATTAATTTTAACTACATTTTATTTGTAGAAATATGTAAATAGTCGACCACATTAGAGGGTATTTACTACGGTAGAAAACAGAGTACTTATGTAAACCACAAATATCATTACTATTGTAATATGTGAAAACGGCCATCATAGTGTGCCGCTAGTATTGTTTAGCAATCACAACATCAATTACGGCATGTATTATATTATATTTATTTGAGATAGTTGCGATACAGTAGGAGCGAGTGAGCCGTATCACGCTCCTGCTCTAGGAGGAACATCATGTCGCGGTGGTTGATGCGTTTGAGACGGGTCCGCAACGCCATCTGACTGCGACCAGTCTGTTGAACAAATGTAATTATTATATAATCATTATACCTAAAAAAATACGAGTTGCTCTTTGAGAGTGCCGACAGAAGTGTAAATTAAATTTATTAATCATTAATTTATCTAGACGCGTTCGCGGTCTGCTATATGTACAAACTATAGCTGCGTCTCGTAATGGTGCCGCGAGTCCAGAGATTTTATCTCATCTAAAAATATGCGAACCGCGCTAAAACAAGATTTCACTTCATAATAATTAATAAGTATTTTGGATTTTTTTTTACACAGCGCCATAAAAATTAATTGTAATTAATGAATTTAATAAAACAAAGTCACGTTGGTTTGAACGTTATAACTCTGGAACGAGTGGGCAGATTTTTATGATCCTTGATTTACTTGATTTGTCTCTACCGCAAATAGCAGATGAAAAAGTGATAATATTTTCATATATTTTCTGTCGCTTCTAATTTACTCTCGCTGGAGTCACTAGTTATATTTTGTCAAGTTTATTCAACATTTCAAATAAAATTTAGTCAAAGTTAATCATCACTGTCGTCGCCGTCAGTGACACAGCGTGAAGATAGATATAGTTATTTATTTAATTATTTCACAAATGTCTTCGTGAGGGTAAAACTTAGCTGAACATAATAGTTATTGCCAGGTTCTTTCTCAGCCTCTTCCTATTGCTTTGCGAATCTGGCAGTAAATGTAGAGGCAATAATCTTGACGTTCATAAGTGTTACTTTGTGACCTACGCGAATAAAGATATTTCATTTCAGTTCCTACTAGTTAACATGCTAACTTATTAAGTCCCAGGAGAAGTTAGCATTAGACATGCTAACTTCCCCTGGGACTTCACCGAGATCGAACTCAGTGTAACTTTTCTGGTGTTGGTCATTGCTGTAGATCCTGGTTTACAGGAGTCACAGTAATGGAAATGCTGGTAGGATTATACCCAATATAGTTAAAAAAAGATGACAAATAGAAGTTGAAAGTGACTTACAAATCCCGAAGTGGATTGGCTGGAGTGACTGACCACAGAGTCTCCTGCAGCACCTGGACCCTCAAGTCTGGGCTTCTTCCTCGGGCCGATAGCCTGCAACGCCGTCAAGTTAGCCTCCCGCTGCCTGAGTTCTTCCAGCTCTGCTCGCTGCATCTCCTTCGCCTTAGCTTTTAACTTGGCCTGTTCCGGGTCTTCGTTCTTAGACCGAGACTTCGCTGCTCTGAGCAACATCTCCCTCTCAGAGTCTTCACGTCTTTTCTTGTCAACACGGTCCAGCTCTTCTAGAAACTTGATTTGACCCTTCACGTCTTGCGTTGGTTCGTAACGGGCGTCAGTCTATCGAATAATAATAATAGAATTGCATATTGAATCTCGACGAAATTCTAACAAAGTACACGGAGGATATATTGTGAAACTTTGATATTTGACAGATATAATATCGAATATCAAAGTATTTTTCTCACTAAACCAACATCCTACTAATCCTACTAGGAAAGGATGTTTGTTACTCTTTCACGCAAAATCTACTGATTGGATTTTGATTAAACTTTACAATAATATGGCTTACACATCAGAATAACACATGGGCTACTTTTTATCCCGGGGATAAGTTCCTGTGGGAAACTTCACCACGCGTGCGGAGCCGCGGGCGTAAACTAGTCCTCTGTACCTATCCAACGACATATAATCCATGGGTACATAACTAATGTCTTGAACATTACATAAATATGTATGCATTATAGACGTTTGCAGTGTGTTATAATAATATTATGTTAAAATATTGTACTATAACTGCTATAAACTGAATGAGATACAGTAATTAAAAATCTAACTAGTAATATTATAAACGCGAAAATGTTATGTGTTGGCTTGACTATTTTTGTTACCATTTCACGTAAAAAATTCTAATGGATTTTAATAAAACATTATTGTAATTTAGCATCAGAATACGATATAGACTACTTTTTATCCCGAGAACAATTTCCTGATGGAAACCGGTACAGAAAAACTACATCACGCGGGTGGAGCAGCGGGCTTTAATTAAGTAGTAGCATTGATAAACTGACTGGATTTAAATAGTACCATTGATAAACTGACTACTAAAATATTATATTACTAGTAAAATTATTATAAGCAGTTACATATGAAAGACAGAACAGATTTTTTTTATTGATAAATTTTTTAAAGCAATTATTTGCTAAATTTCTCATAAATTTTTAATAAATTGGAAAAAGACAATTTCATTTTCAAGGTCATACTCTTAAAATGACGATATAAATATGGTGGAGAATTTCAACTTGATTCGATACGGTTCGGGTAGTTCAGGTGGCTAGAACATTGCCCTGGTTAGGCAAAGGTCACAGGTTCAATCCCTGTCTCGAATCAAATTGTCTTTTTCCAATTTATTAAAAATTTATGAGAGATTTTTTTTACATGTAGTGGAAGACTACGGAATCGGCAAACGTAGAGACCCAGTCAGGTAGTCGGAAAACCTCACATCGCACTTGGCAAATCTGATGTAGAACGTCGCCAATACTTGCAACCCTGTAACGCTGATGCACTCACTCGCAGTATAGCGTACGTACAAACGTAAAATTATTGTGTGAATTGTCTAAATGAGCTCCTGTCTGCAATAGTAGACTGCTAAAGACCGAATTATGCGATTTCCAGCTACAGTGAAGACATAAATACAAAATATAAATATTTTGGGACATTTTTTTTACACAGCGCCTAGCTGAAAGTAAGCTAATATAAGCTTGTGTTATGGGATCTAGACGACTGATAAACATACTTATATATTTCTAAATACATACACATTATACATAGGAAACACCCAAACTCCGAAACAAACATTTGTGGATAGCACAACTATCTTTTCCGACTCAGGAATCGAACCCGGGACCTCAGTCGCGGCAGTCGCATACACTACCACTGCGCCACAGAGGCAGTACATACCTTGATAACGTGATCGATCCTGTGTTGCGCAATCACAGCAAGTTTCTCGATCAGCGTTTTCAATCTCTCCTGCAACGCGTGGGTGAGCAGACCGGCCACTTCAGGAGCCGGTTCATCCATGCCGTGCTTCGCCGCGATTGATCTGAGACGAGCTTGCATCACACTCAGAGGCACAAGGTATTCATCTTTGCAGGACCTAGAATAGATTCAATATTAGAATAAACATCGTTATGTATACATTTGACACGCATAATAGATATGTAAATGGAAGTGTATAACAAGCAAGAATGCGTGGGGTTAGGTTACGCAAAATAGTTTTAGTTATAAAATATAAGCACCTGATTTGCGTCCCAATCATTTCCGTCGACCCCAGTATTCGCTGTGATTCTTCTGCCAAGTTGACACCACCCATCGCCGCCACATCGTTGATGTCATCATCGCCAGCCATTTTGTCATCACCGAAGGGATGCGAGAAAGCGGCTGCCTTCTTCTCTTTCTCTTTGAGTAACGACTTGCCTGGAGTCAGGACAGTCGATAGACCGGACGACACGCTGGACCGGCTGTAGTTGGCTTTGCTGTTGACTGCCATGGCTTTAGGGCCGCCGCTACTGGCCTTATTCATGTTTATCTTGGACGTTGGGTGAACTGGGATATTCTGAAGCACGGCTATGGTGTTGCCAGGTTTCTGCTGCGGCGGCTTCTGGCACAGACATAATGGATTAAATAACTGAATCAACTGCAAGCATATTCTTACCGCCACAAGATGTAGTTTTGTGTCATATTATGAATCATGAAAGTTATGAAATACAATTTGGTAAAACTGAGATGACATAAAATGTTTGAACGTCTTGTAGCAATGAGCCATAATAAAGTATAGCTATTCAGTTGTCTTGAAACCACATGATTTGCTGGAGCTAGTAGCACGAGCAGTAAATTTGGTTCTTGAACGGAGTCTTTCACTATTTCATACAATAAAAAAAAAGTTTGGAAAATCCAAAGTACACTCGCTCCCACGCTTTTATTATATTATAAAAAAAATAGTTAAATATTAAAAATTAAAACTAAAGTCGTTCCTTTTTATTGTACCAGCCAAGAGTTGTGCACAGCGACATCTATATTCGCAATTGTTAACAACTTTACGAGAATGTGTATTAAACAGTACACAACTATTACCATAGATGACGCTAGTATACGATCATATTCGAAAATATTGAAAAAAAGATAATAACAATTAAACCACATCTAATCAGATCGTGAAAATTGAAAGGGTTCTATTCCTAATTATACTGAAGCGTAAGAGAAAAAAAAGACTCGATTAGTAAAGTATTTCGGTCGTTATCGTGTTAACATTATGCACATACAGACACGCGGACGTCCAAGACAAAACTTTTATAAACAGTTTTTTAACTAGTTTAAATAACAAAAATGGTATCAAAAATATCATGAGTGTTAAAAATAGTGCTTTTCTTGATATGTGTGTGTATATATTATTTTACAAGTGCAATATATGATAAATAGAGACATTTTAAGTTTGCAAAAACCCACCTCAACGCTTCGCTTATGAGGCGTGCAATATAATTTCAAGTAGAACTTTAGAAAAAAAAATCCAAGTATGATGAAATTTCGTTAACGCTATCCATCAGCAAATTCTGTAGAAAACATTTTTAAAATTCTTCCATAACATAGGCTGCAAATCACGTGGTTTCAAGTCAATAAACATAATTTAATACAAAGTATAGTACGAAAATCACGTAACAATAGCATACCATTATCGAGTACGTCATATCTTCAGCCATAATTCTAAATGCTTTTCACTAACACAAATAAAAAAATAAAATAGAAGAGTAGACTCGATGAGGTGTTACGACAACAAAAGCTGCCTTTGAACTGTATTCTGATAATATCGGGACCAGAACTGTGTAAGTTTTGTTTGCATGTTAGGAATAAATATTGAACACAAATACATTTACATACATCATGTTGTTGCAACTTGACACAAGATACACACATATGCACTCCGAAATTATTCACAGAGTACCCTAATGCGCAATGAGATATGACTATAAAATAAAACAAAACCGCTTTCTCGAATGCGCAAATTGTATAGAGAACTTATTTAATTACTAGCTGTGTCCTGCGGCTTCGCTCGCGACTTACTCTGAACTTCCTCGGAGCACCAATTTAATCCATACCAGCCGTAATTAATCTATACTAATATTATAAAGCTGAAGAGTTTGTTTGGTTGAACGCGCTAATCTCAGGAACTTCTAGTCGGATTTGAAAAATTATTTTTGTGATAGATAGCCCATTTATCGAAGAAGGCTATAGGCTATATATAATTACGCTACTACAGTGGGGAGCAGAGCAGTAGTCATAAATGTCGACAAATCGTGCTAATTTTTATGCATCATTGTAGAATTTATAAGCGACGGGTTTAAATAGGTGCGACGGGAGGTCGAAATATTCCACGGGCGAAGCGTCATCTAGTTACTTATACAATTATGTATGGAATTTTGTCCAATTTGTTGTCAATTACGTGATGATGTCTGCGCCTATATCCTTCCTCGTTCAATGGGCTATACAACACAATTAAAATAATAATAATAATAAAAAAACGATCCAGCAATTTTTGAGATTAGCGCGTTCAACCAAACTAACAAATTCAAAGAGTGTCACGGGCGATGACGCATTTTTAAACAGAATAGTAAGTTTCCCAATATGTATTTAGGTTAAAGTTATTCATAAGAGTGATTCATTTCAAACTGTAGATATCTGGTATACCAATCTCTGTGTATAGTACTTATGGTAATACCATGCATTGAACTTGAGGATCCAAGGTGGGGAAACACCACAATCGGGGCGGTCAGACCGGTCATGGATGAGTGGTTGGAGAGGAGCCATGGCAAACTCTCCTACCGGTTGTCACAGATACTTACCGGGCACGGGTGCTTCGGTAAGTATCTGTGGCGTATATACCGGGAGACCACAGCCGAGTGCCAGCACTGCGTAGAACGCAGCGAGGACACAGCGCTCCACACATTGGTGGAGTGCACAGCGTGGGCGCAGCAGCGCCAAGACCTCGCGGCGAGTCTGGGCGTAGATATTCTCTCGTTGGAAACTATGGTGCAAGCCATGGTCTCCAGCGGGAGCAAGTGGGACGCCGCTGCGTCTTTCTGCGAGCAGGTCATGCTCGCGAAAGAGGTGGCGGAGACGTAACGGCAAAACTACCGGCCTCCATGACCGGGGGTTTGAGGACAGCGGGTGGGCTGCTCGCCGTCCTTACAGAAGCAGGCCCAAGACGTCGGCATGACGTGAAAATGTCACGCACGCCTCATGCCCCAAGAAGCGGGATAGTACCCGAGCCAACCCCCCAAAGAAGCGGGATAACACCCGAACCCCAGGTGAGCCCGCGGTGGTAGCCAAAGTCTGCCGGGAGCTCTGGGACATCTTTCCGAGGAGTTACCCGAGGCGTCCGGCAACAGACAGTTAGGCGGGGACTGTGTGGTTTTAGCCGATTCGAGTCCGGCATGACATCCGAGGGGATTTCCACAAGTTAAAAAACAAAATTTAGTTAAATGAAATTGTTCTTCAGTGCCCCTGCGCTTTCATCTTGTGTCAAATTGCAGATACATTCATGCATTAATTTACATGCACTGGCTAACATAAATACATTACGCTGCATTAATTTATGCAAAAGTAATACCTATATGACATCGAGGATTAATGGACAGATGATGAGCTAAACGCTTCATTCCAAAGCTTATAACACAAAGAAATGTAAGAGAGTGCTAACATAGTTCTAATAAATTTTCTTAAAGATATTTATTTAAAAACACAGTTATAATAAACTCATGTAATGCTATAGAAATATGCAAAAAAAATAAAGCTGACTGGAATTAAATGCAAAGATGATGATTCCAAAAAAATACACGAAGCATGGGACATTTATTACGTCTATAGGGCCGCCATCTTGAATGATTTTTTAAACCAACGTATCTAAAAATAAAAATAAAATGATGAGTCGTATATTAAAGTGGAAATGAGTGTAGCCCATTGGACATGGACTGGTAGATGGCAGCCCTGAATGTTAAGGACAAACCTGTGAGACAATGTTGGACGTGGAACAGACATATGTATTAGCGATTGTGGTGGGCAGAGGGCTCGGCAGTGTTAGAGGTAACACAGGCGGCAACAGGGGCGTCAAGGTTGTGATGCCACTAGAGTTTGAGTCGTCATCGTCCAGAAGCTACCCAACATCACCAACTTTGTTAGTACTCATACATTGACATACAAGTAAATTGAAAATCACTGGAGTGCATCTAAGATTTTTGTGTTTGAGATATTTACGAATCAAAGCAAATATGTGCATTGTTGAGATTAGAGAGACTATCGTTGTAGAATTTGTGTAAATGAGTAGATTTAGCAGTAGATATCAGATTGCTGGTACACACAAAACATGGTGTTTAGTTAAGTTACACTATTTTTAATAAAGCTAAAATGTTAATATAATTAAAACTACTCGAGGTAAACTCGAGCAAGAAACAAAGTGTTACAAATGTGCTCAAATGTCAGGATTAAGTGTACCACTTTCTTACAAGATACACCTAAAACCTTAGGCATAGACAGAAATTGGGACAAAACAGAGAAACAGTAGGCTTGTTTCCATATTCATTATGTGTTTGTGACTTATATAGAGAGAAATTCATTAGAATTAAATAAGGGACGAATTAGTGAGGAACGACTGTCGAAGAATATATATTGTGCGAAAGTAGAGGGTAGAAGGAGTCAGGGTAGGCCGAGGCTTACATATGAAAACCACGTGAGAAGATTCCTTAAAAACGGAAAGTCTAAAGTACTCGGATACCCAGACGTGCGTGTATGAAGCGATTGATGAATCTGCAAGAAGCGAAGGAAGTATGCATGGACCTCGATGTCCTGACAATCTGTCCTCTCTGACTACCCACCCCGTCAGGAATACAGCGTGAAGATAGTTAGTTAATTAAATAAGGAGGGTACGAAATGTCACAAAACGAACCAGAGTTTGAAGGCCAGCCTTATGTAATAACTGTATTGAAGCTCTGGTAGTGTGTGGAGTAGCTTTTTCTACCACATATTCGAAAATTGATTGAGGAACTGAAAGGAAGTTCCATGATTTCAATGCTGCACTGCTTGAAGTACATATTCGGTACAACCTGAGGAATATTCGTAGGAAATATCCATTAGAGAATTTCAGTAAATGGATATTGAGCACAACATTGTTGACAAGCAAATGGTAAGAACCCCGTATTAAGGAAATATAAAAACACAATTTTTACCCTCGGGGTTCAGGTGATCGACGCTATTTCATGATGAGGCTAACGCAACACCCTGAGGGCAAGGTGAAATTAGCTTCTTCAATTAGAGCGACGAAAAAGCACACATTAGGGAGGGAGGGCATTAACGGTTCTCCGTTCGACGAACAACCCGCCTAGCGCAGCACCCTCACCCTGCAGAAGACAGCGGTAATAGTAACCTGGCCTTGCTGGGTTATGTTCTCCGTCGGTGAGCAGGATTCCAGACCTCATTGGGTGACTATGTGCCGGTGACGGCGAGACCAGAGGCTTATCATTAGCTGCATGACTCTAGTCATACTCTTAAAATGACGATATAAATATGGTGGAGAATTTCAACGTGATTCGATACGGTTCGGGTAGGGTAGTTCAGGTGGCTAGAACATTGCCCTGGTTAGGCAAAGGTCACAGGTTCAATCCCTGTCTCGAATCAAATTGTCTTTTTCCACTTTATTAAAAAATTATGAGAAATTTAGCAAATAATTGCTTGAAAAATTTATCAGAGGCTTATCTGCCTTCACTGGCAGGTATAGCCAACAGCAAACAGCAAGTAGGATTAGCAGTCAAAGCTGATCATCGTTTGAGGAAAGTCTTTTAGCAGAGTGTATTAGGTTTCCAGGCCAGGCTACAGACGGCCGAGAAGAAGCACAGAATCGATTTAGTTTGTTCGATTTCAACATAATTCAAGCACCAAATTAATACATGCGTGTGCTTTTTTATTATGTTTTGCCAAAAGACAGATCTATCGTGCAAGATCTTACAAAAAAGAGTTTTCACGAGTTTCGAGATGTTAGTAAAACGCTGTGCATGATAAGAGATGGCCGCATATTTTGCGGGAGAAGCGCTTTATACAACAATGTATCAGGACCTTACTACAAGTAGAATCTTGAGAATTGGCTTGAATATTTCTAAGAACTGCTTGGGCTAGGCGTACTTCAGCAAATTGCGTCGGGTTTTCTATTCGCCTATAGCACAATGCCTGAAGATTGAAGTTTACAACCAGTGCGTTCTACCGGATATGACCTATGGTGCCAAGATGTGTACACTTACGGTGGGACTAGTCTCAAAGTTGCTCAAGGAGCTATGAGCGCGCTATGCTGTATTCTTTGAGGGATAAACTCCGAAATTAGGTTAGCTGGACAACCAGAGTGGTAAACATAGCTCGCAGAGTTAGCACGTTAAAGTGGATAACCTAAGGTAGGACGCCCCCAGCCAGATGCACCAACGACTTGGAAAAGGTCGCTAGGTGGGACTGGAAGCAAAAGGCGCAGGACCGTGTGTTGTAGCGTAAATTGGGAGAGGCCTACAGTGAGCAGGCAGTGGGCGGCCATAGGCTGAATTTATTGATTTCTTTAAATGAAAATTTTTGATTTAATAGACGGAATAAACGGAAACGATACGGCATCTTGTAAACAGTTTCTATGATAGACTTTCTGGAATATGTTGGGGAATGTTTGTCAGTTTTGTAGATAATGAATGAATGAATGAAATGATGAATCTTAGGTTTTGTTATTTGAAACGGAGAAAAAACAACTTAGAATAGATCCAGGTGTTTTTGAATTGTGTGGTGATGTTTAACACACCATTTTTTTATATTTTCAAAAGATTTTTCTGTTCATTCGTAGCTGGTGTGTAGATATATCATTGAACTACTCCTCAACAGCTGGACCGATTGAATGCTGTGTGGAACAAAATGTGACTTTAAGATCCTAAACATCGTAAAATAATTGTTTAAATCACTGAGAACTTAATTTCAGTGAATACATAATATATGAATATAGTATCATAACATATCAATTTTTGTCTTCATTCTGATTATTTAAAAAACATAAGAAGCAATATGTTTGATAAATAAATATTATGTTACTTAAAGACCCTTCTACGGTTAGTCGTAACTTATGTATAGCAGTATATAAACAAGAAACATCTTACAATTTGCACTGGGCTGTTCTGTACGAGCTGTGGTGCAAGAGCTGCAATGCCGGTGAAAGCTATATGTGGAGGTGGCGGGTTGATGCCTTCGATCACAAGCTCTTTCGTTACCAGCGACTGACGCAGCAATGGTAGACTTTTCTACAAGAAAATGCACCATGTTATTACTATCAAGCAAAAATATAATTCCAGTAAGAGAAGTAAGTACATAATCGGCAAGAGAGAGTGAAATAAAAACTCGATTTGGAAAATACAGAGAGCTTTTATTATTTTGTTGCAACTTAATCGACTCTGACCTGGAAAGCAATCTGTAAAATTTCTAATCAACAGGATCTAACAGTAAACTTCTTCTTTCCCTTCTTCTTTTAACTTTGTAACTTAATACAGAAGAAAATAGGGTCAGAAAAAAGAATATTTTATTAGAGTATTTAGGCGTTTTAGTTATAACGACATCAATTTGCATTTAGCTATGGACTATTAACCTTTAGACAACTTGAGAGGGTATAAAACCGCCGTCAAGATCATAGGGCCCCCAAGGTCCTAACCTGCTGACCGAGGGACTATGCAATGACACAGGCGCCCTTTTGGGGTAGGGAGTTCAGACTGCAGTCAATACTCCAAAGGTGAAGGTGAAGCCAATACTCCAAATCCACGTAGAATTTGAAAGCACCTGGAAATACACTAAGAAAAAGAGACAAGGACTTAGGTTGTCTAAAGTAATATACATACCTTCAAAAAACCAATAAGGCAAGGTTGAGGGCTGGCATTCAAAAGTCTCTCGAGTCGGTCACAGAACTCCTCCGGCTCCACTTGTGCATCTATGAGCTCCTGAATGAGATTCCTCACGTTCCTCTCCACCGAAGGCGGCTCTTTGCTTGACAGATCCAAAAGATTTGCCAGGAAGTTTCTGCATTTTTCTTTAGTGTTGTCAGATGGTTTCTACAGAGCCAATAAAGACCAGATTGAGGCAGTTTCATTACATGTTAATTGAATAGCTCTTTGTCTTTATACATTCCATTAAGGAGCCAAGGTGATTATCAATACCAGTTAAAAACAATACCAGTTGGTGATATAATGTTAAGAGTTTAATAACATGAACCTGACAATTTTCCCAGACGAGTTTCTATTAAAAATTCCTTAACAGTGCAGCAATATGGCAATAGCGTATGATGCCGAGGTGATGGTATAACCATAACGTCGTGTAGACCTGTCTTACAGAGCCATGATCTACACCAATGCATAGGGTTCTCAAGGTGACAGCAAACTTCCGTGAACACACGCCCCGACTGCGAGGGCTTTATCTCGATCATGCTAAGTCATCAGGACAGCGTATTTATGTCTCCGTGAGATACATAACTACTGACTGTGCCGTCTGACGGTGGTGGTGGGTGGCATCGAGGTTGGTGTGGAGTCCAAGGATGTTTAGTAATAGAATAAAAAAATATAATGATTACTAGATGTAGTCGTAATTGATACTAAAAATGCTGTAAATGATGTTCGCCCTTTTTCAGAGACTTCAAAATTCACCTTAATTATGTTGGAAGGTAAAATTCGTGAGGACAGGATAGTGAGTCCCTATAGAAACCAGCAGTATTCATTATTTAAACTAGCTTTAAGAAAAGAAGAATTAGGTTATCATTAAATATGGTTGGCCGCGCGTCTGGACTGTTTACTATGCAAATTATGTCGGCGGAATGGTGAGGTCCCGCATGATAGGCTAATAGCAATTGTAGTATCTCTTTACAAAGGGAAAGGGTCTCGCCTAAAACTGCTCTAGATACAGATGATCAGCTTGGTCTTGTTAGTTAGCTTAGCTAGTAATGTATGTGCAAAGGTAATAATGACAAGAATACAACAACGGTTTGTAAAGGATCTGTGGACGTTTTCTCGCAGTATGATCGCTAATTGCTAAAAACGGAAAGGTGTCTGGGAAGTACTTTTGCGCGCATGCTCACGATATGATGATAATTTGATGAAGATTTACACTCCTGCAGGTTATCCTGAAAGACGTTTTAATACTTACAATTTGGGTCGGTTGGGCCGCAGGCATCTGTGCCATGGGTGGGGGTGGCGGCTGGCTCATAGGCTGCATAGGCTGAGGCATGTTAGGCGCGGACACGACCACCGGGGATGCCATTGGAGCCGCCGGCATGTGGCCCGGCATCTGACCCGGCGGGGCCATGCTTGTAGACACCGTCGCCACGCCAGGGTGCTAAGAAAGGTGATAGCGCTTAGTATGTTCTGCATACACATTGCATCTATATACGCTAGAGTGGCTACCATCACAGCACTAAGCATACAGGTAATGTTTTTGATGTCTATGTTAGATTGTTTGAAAGCTATTATTTTAGATAGCTGCTGATGATACCTATCCGAACTTCTTTATGAACACAATGGCATCAAGCTGGCAATTTATAGCTTAACTTAAATATTTTTGTAACATTTATAGCTTTAATACTGTAGTAAATATACGTATTATTAATTCTTCAGTAAATAACTCGTTTTATTATATTTTAAAACTATTATTGCGAAATTAGAGGAATAAAATATAGGTACTGAAAAAATTTACATTAAAAGTAAAAATATGTTGTTGTTTGATAACTATACAAGATTTCTTTGATCTCAGCTAATTACCTCAAAATCTTGTCAGTAAAAAAGAAATCACAAGATTAGTTTATGTGATGACGTGGTGAGACACTTCAACTCTGAACTACCACGGATTCTAATACCACATTTAGCTTTATCACTTCGCGCGGGGCACCAGACAAGCCGCGAGACGAGCCGCGCGCTTGAATGGTAAATGTACCATAATGCTGCACTTACACTTGCGGCTCGTCTGACTCGTCTCGCAGCTCGTCTCGTGGCTCGCGCGAAGTGCTAAACCTAAATATGGTAAGAGTGTAAATGAGGTATAAGAGTAACTAGTATTGACTGCTTTTATCTAGATACCGGGAATGCAGATCTTGGGCTGATGCCAACACTACAAGCTCTATCAACATTTATTATGAGATAATATAAAGATCATCTGCATCTTACCAGGATGCAAGTCTTTATATATATCAATCTGAAACATGAACAACTAAACAGGAATTATATCAAAAACGTGCTAAAGACCTATGCAAGGGAGTACTGGTAATACTAAAAAGAAATGTGAGAAAAGCAAGTCGACAATATTATGGAACGGACAAAGGGTAATTGTTGAGACTTTTGTGGCATATGAGGAGACTGCTGTCTAACAATATAATTTAGCACATCAAGGTTGTCACCGCATGTAGACTAGTTTTATCTAATAACACGTTTTTACTTAACCATGGATTTATATCTATAAATATTTCACTGCCATTAAAAATACAAGCAATGAATAAGGTACAAGCATAAATATTAAGCTACACACTTTAGATGTCTGATTATTAATTTTAGTTGTCACTCTATATGCATTTTATAGTTAACTAGTGGCTCCAGCGAGCTTTGTACAGTCTTAGAATAAGATCCTATAGAACATGTATAAGAAATAAATAATTAATTAATTTTCATTACATTTTCTGTTTTTCTACTTTTTTTGATAATAGAGATAGAGGCAATACATATCATAAAAACTGGCCCACCCATTCTTTAAATGATGTAACTAATTTTGTTATATCTATATAGATAGCAAACTACTGAAATTAATAATCAATTTGTTTTTAACGTAGTCAAGTCATAGCAAGCAAAAGCACACACGGCCTGCCTGATATGGAGGGGTTCCCTGTATATAAATTCTGAATCCTGTATACAAGTGTCGCATAGGCATAATCAACCAATTCACCTCTCCAATCAGCCTAGACACTTAACCACTAATATCAGAATGGTAACCAGTGAGAAGGTTCAAGATTCTAACATGGTCTTAATATTATCGAATTTTGTTCATTTTTGATTTTAAATCAGCAAACCTATAAATATCGTCGAATTTTCTTCAGGGGGCTAAGTATACCCCAATTATTTATAGTATAGTATTCACTAAATAGTTTATGTTCTGTGTAATCAGGCATGCCCAACTGACTATTACACACTATATTGGTCATCCTATAGTACTACTCAAGTTACACTGCATGCTGCATTATTATATAATACACAGTTGAAGACATCCTACCTTATACCTTCCAAGATCCTTAATATATTATCAGCTCAAACAAATTAATATGAAATCAAAATCATAAATATACATATAAAAATCTATTGTAATAATCTCTTGTAGACTATGTGTATATTTTGACAACTACAAAAAATCTTGTGGGCAACCTAAAGTTAAGCCCCAAAAAGCATCGAAGATTTTGCTAATATAAATCGGATGCTAACTGATCTTGCCCATATCAGCTGTAATGTTTGCGCCCAGCACTATAACACTAAATGGTTGAATCATAGAAGGTGGATTAGTAATACACAATCATCAAGAGATTCCAATTAATCTTACCTTGTTAATGATCATAAAACATGCACCTCCACCATTATCAATTACATGCATGATTTAGTATAAAATTGAACACACACATCGTGTCCACTATCGGTAGGGTACAAGTGAGCGGTAAATTGTCCAAATTGTAACGAGCGCGGTGAGAATAGCAGAGTGGCAGTGCCTACTTACTGCCGGCACGGACGACAGCCGGATTGTCTGAGCCTGCGGCGCCGTGAGGGTGCTGGCCGCGGGCGCGGGACCCACCCTCAGCAACTGGTACTGACCATTCTCAGTCTTTAACAACAAATGACCTTGCTGTCCTGGTTGAAGACTCTGTAGAGTTTGCAGCGTTATCTAAAAATGAACGCCTCCTTTCAATTTTACTGGACTTAATTTATGTTCAATCCACTTGTGAAATTAAATTAAAAATATATTATTTTCCAATAAAATCTCAGTAGAAATCTAAAGCAGGTCATTTGTTAGATATACAACATCTAGTTAGGATTGCATATTAGACATTTAACACTGTGCAACACTGAATCTAAGACACAGAAATTAATACTGAGTATGGGAGTTACTGGAGTCACAGGGTTAGCACAGAAGAAGTCGGTGTTTATCACTGTCCTTAAACAATATAATCAAGGCCCATACAGCACAAGCTTCCTGGTAGATATTCTGTTAATGATACAGACAAACATTTACATTACTCCTCAGCAGACTTCTTTGGAGGAGACATGGTGAACTAATTGTTCTAACATACATGCTTGAGGTATTTTTAATAATTTACTAAAGATGTTTAATGAATATCATTGATAAATAATTTAATTCCAAGATAAATTATTGTATTTACACTGAAACTTGAAATTACATGTAGTATTGAATATTAGTCCCAAACATAATTACATAGGCTCATACCGCAATTGTATTTAACAGTACTCTGCAAATTTGCTTATAATCAAGAAAGTTATAATTATTTAATTGACATCATAGTATGGTTTGATACTCAAAACAGACTTGCAGAGACGATAATAAATTTTTGGGTTGTTTTGTATAACTTTTGTCAATATTCTTGGTCCTTTTAAGTGATAGCATATCAACGGAGCAGAATGCAAAGATTAGGTGTCGAATGATACATGAACAGGGTAAAGGTTGTGTTATATAAGCACCAAAATGCAATATTAAGGACTTCATTTTTAATTTTGTAATTGGTTATTTGTTGTTAGTTTTAGTTATAATTGTTAATATTCCAAGTTTGTTTGGTATATTACCAAGACGAAATAATATTTTAAATTGGCAATCATTGGCTCACCCAAGTGTCACTAATACAGTACAGAAAATATAAGTAAAACTGCATACAGAATACTTGCAAACTCTTTTGAGGTATGTCGATAAGTGAAGTTTTTGTATGCAAACATTCCTTACGCTTATTTAAGATCTTCATGATTTTCTGTTTTAATGATTTATAATAGTTATTAAGTCACACAACTTACTTCAAGCACCACTTTAAACTTTACATTGTGCAGGAGATTGCCGAATTTTGACATTTCTAGTTATTACTCCTCTGCTTTGAGAAGTAAGTAGCATTATGATATTGCACCCCTAATAGAAACCTCACTAACTCATAAGGTATGAAAATACTAGTTAGTGGCGTTTTCAAATCTGACACGAATACCTACACATGGATGTAACTATGTCCAACCTTCAACTAATATGGAAAAATTACTCGAAAACTACGCTATTTACATGATATTATATATAGACACAAAGTCTGTTTCTGACTAGCCAGTAGCATTAGATGGTTCTAGAGAAATTTTATTGCCTGCTAAAGTGAGTTGTATTTTTTTGCCTTAGCTTAATTTTTGTATTTTTCAAGTTTTCAACCAAATATAAAATAACAAATTAAACAAGCTTTACAAAACACTAGCTGAGCCCCTTGGCTTCGCTCATGGCATACCAAACCTCAGTGGCACCAATATTAGTTGTTTATTAATTTTACCATAATTTATGAAAATTTGTGTAATTTAATGACATATATCATTACTACTTACTCCACTCTCCTGGGCAGTAAGCATGATGAATACCTAACCAAAAATATTTTTTCAATTCAATGAAAAACTACTGATTAATTTAATTAATTTAGTCTAGATTCACTGAATGTGTCATTACATTTTAGATTTATTAAGCACATTAACTTCCGGGCAACAAAGCCACCCAAAACTATTTAGGTGAATATAGAGGACCTATGTTTATTCAGAATGATTTAATCTGTTTTATCTATGATTTAATTTTATAAATGTTACACTAGATGGCTTTTTGATTATTTTGTGAACAGTGTAACAATAAAACTACATTTGGCAAAACAAAGTGTAAGAAAATGAAGTGAAAATACAATTTGACATTGGCAATTTTGAAATTATTGGTGAAGTGATTTGTCAGAACAACATGTAATGGTAAAATTTAAAACATTGTTGAAACTCCATGGAGTTTAACAATATTTAGTAGGAATTTATGTTGCATTTTTAAAAGTATTAAATTTTTGGTGTGACAGTAGTAGTCGGCAACATTTAAGGCCTGTAAACTACAGAAAGGATAAATGGTGATGCAGAATATTTATAATGTTAGTGAATAGTAACAGGTGATTAATCATTATAAAAATAATTTAACATAATTTTCTTAATATGCTGTTTTTGAGTTACCAGGCTATTAATTTGGGCGTGCATACATAGTCTATAGTCTTCCTCAATAAATATTACTACTCAGATCTAAAAGAATATTCCTAGTTCCTGAGCTAATTATGTGAATAGAAATTCAGCACTAATGTCAAACACTGGCAAATAGTCATCATAGCCAATAAGTATTCAAATTTAATTGTCTTCTTGACTTACATGTTTAAACCCAGTGTGGCTGCCACTACAGTGGAACCAAGATAATTGACAAAATTTATACGCTCAGAGAGCTTAGCATACAAGTGGTAATAAACTAACCATACGTGCAACATGAAATGAGCGCAGTAATGTGATATTATTTGTGATAGATTGACTGTCATGATGTTACATGGTGGTAATATAAAATCATGAAGTTTATTTATTTGCATGTGAAATGATAGAAAGTCCAGAAACACTAGCTGGCATAGGCTTATTTTATATTGCGTGGTGTATACAAGTGAACATTGGTTTACTTATTTATTTGTACATCATAACCCACATTTCTGTTAACTAAAATGTTCACCGCTGAACCATATGATTTATAAAGCAAATGATTATGAAGAAGAAAATAGTGGAATGTGCTAGTTGAGACTGAAAGAACATGAACATTGAGGGAGACATGTAAACAAACCTGGTACTGCAGATAAAAAATAATAATTAAGCAACAAAAAATATACGGTGGCATATAGATCCGAATCTACATACCAGCGTGTAACATCAAGCAACATTTATATTCAATCAGCCTCAAGTCGTGTCTGTACAAGAGTAATTTCCATTTTTATATTAATGTGAAGATACTGAGCAAAAATGTCTGTACAAATTAAACAGACAGCTAACTTACTGGGGCAGTTGCTCTCGTACCAACAACTTGAGGCGTCCCAATCACCACTCGTGGTGATACTGTTGCAACTGATTTCTGAGCGGCAACTGAAGGTGCCCCTTGTCTCATATTCAGTATTTGAACATTGGGAAGAATGGCAGGCTGGGCAGAGCCCAGATTCTGAGTGGTCACAACAACATTCTGACCTCCAGGCTTGTTCAGTGTCATCACATTAGGAATTGAAGCAGGCATGCTAGAGTTCACAGTCATTGGGACAGTCACCATTCCAGGCTGCATACCCACTTGGCCAGTATTTGCGCCTTGCTTAAGGACGAGCGGCGGCTGCATGGCGAGAGCTTTGTTGCCCTGTTGAGGTAACACACCACTGGTAACAGCGTGGAATAACTGGCTCTGCGAAGGCTGCCCGATGCAACCGTTCGCCAACGTTTGGGTGCAAAACGTGACGCCGTTGGGATTATTTAAAGGTTGTGCATGGGAATATATCACCTTCAAAGTCTCATTAGGATTTTGGATACCAAGCGTCAATGAGGGGTTTGTGAACGGCAAATTAGATGAATGCACAGTATTATAGGTAACACTACAGTTTGGTGTTAAATTCGTTTGAAAATTGTTCACTAAACCACCAGAGTTTATATGGTCCACTATGTATTTTTGACTTCCTATAATAGTGCTCGCGTTTGAAACTAAATTACAACTTTGAGACTGTATAACATTCACAATATTATTTTGAGGAGGCACTGAAGAAACAGGTGTGACCAACTGATTTTCCAATGAGCCAACAATCGCGTTTACAGCGTTCTCGTCGACGTTTGTGGACAATGCTTGCTCTAGGAACTCGGCTGACGCCATTTTATACAAATCATCGGATATAGATAGCGTTGGCAATAAACCGATACAAAACGTTAAAATCGGTTTTGCTAAATATTTATTTATTTATTTTACTTACAATCATATCTGTTTAAGTTTTAGTCTTCATTCTTTTTCCTTTTATAAATTTTAGATATTGGTCAGAAAATTGCAAGACGTTAAATATTAGTAAAAAGGTAAAAACAGTAAAAGTAGGTAAATGGAAAATTGTTGTTGTTGTGGCTAGCCTTTACCATAATGGTAGCTTTACACTTCTACACGCTATGAAAAGTCATTACAATTTAACTATAGGTACCGTTCAACCTGAACCGATAATCGTAACGTTAGTCTGATAAAAATTGGACAATTTAGGCCTACAATAAAGCTGTATGTGTGCAAAAAATCTATCTATCACGCCATATCCCCGAAGTTGTGGCAGAGGCATACTATATGTATGCCCACTTTTCACCATGTGTATTCCTGTCCCACGTAATAACTGTTGAGCCCATTGCCGTGTTAACTTAGACAGACGCAGGCTGTGGCTACCTGCTGTTGAAATTTTTCAAGCCGCCCATGTTACTAGCTACCGGGACCAACGGCTTCTGGCACCCATCCGAGGAGCAGTCATAATGATAGTTGTGTAACTCAGTGACCGTTTACATAACACTATAGTCAGAAAATTTTATTCGATATCTATTCGATGCGGTTGGTAATAATAAGTAATAGGTTGATAGTACATCAACCTATTATTTATAATTACCAACCGCATAAAAAAATGTTATAAATTAAAAACCATTTCAAGGAATAAGGTTTCTGATAACTACTTATGACTTAGGAATGAAAAATTGAAAAAAAAAAACGGACAAAAAACCTTCAAAAGACGTCATCGTTGGTATGACGGCAGTAATGCCTTTACCTAGGATTGAAATGAAAAACAAAAAAGGTTAAATATTTTTTTCGAGTGTTGAATGTAGAGTTAAATGGGGTGACAAGAAAAGGCGGGGTGACAAGAGACAACAACTCAGATTTCGTTTCAATGTCTAATGAGATATTACAACATTATGAATTCAAGCAAAACTGTTTGTCAATGATTTTATAAAAGGATTAAGTTACGTCGCGCAATTTTCGAAGTGATCGCATCTCCACAGCATAATGCATCTTTTGACATTTGGCGGGAAGAGTGACAAGTGCGGACGCTTGCTTTTTATTATTTTCTAAAACTAGTGCATTTATCTTGTTTTATGTGCGGGAGTGGTGGTTTCTTGGACATAAAAGTTGTATTAACGTGCTATAGTGAGAGACAATGATATATATGCAGTGAAATGCTATTTTCTCTCTTGCCGCGAAACGTCCACTGACAACCTTAGTATAAGAATTACCATTATACTGAGGGCAAGGACCAGGACGTAGCCTGAGGACACGACATCGACTGGACAGGACTAATTAGAAGATAAGATTGAAGAAATATGATATAAAAATTAAGATTTTGCTAAAAGGACTTAGGAACCAGGCCATTAAATAATTATTAAAATAAAAATGCATCTTTTGGACTTTTTGGCGGGAAAAGTAACAAGTGCAAACGCTTGCTGTATTTTATTTTCTAAAAACTAGTGCATTTATCTTGTTTTATGAGCGGGAGTGGTGGTTTCTTGGACATAAAAGTTGTGTTAACGTGCTATAGTGATAGACAATGATAAGCAGTGAAATGCTATTTTCTATCTTGCTACCTAAAGTCCACTGAAAACCTCAGTATAAGAACTACCATTATACTGAGGGCAAGGACCAGGACCTAGGACTAAGGACTCGACATCGACATAGACTGGACAGGACTAATTTAGCAGATGAGATTGAAGAAATATCATAAAAAATAAGATTTGCTAAAAGGTCTTCGTAACCAGGCCATAAAATAATTAAAACAAAATGCATATTATGACATACCCACTAGCCAATTCACAAATCTCGGATCTAAATCGTAGACAGAGCATAGTCAGCGTGCCGCAGAAAGAGACAGGTAGTGTTATAACTGGGTTACCATATTAAGAAATTTTCCCCATATTTTGTATTATCAAAATTCTAAGTATCCACCTACGATCCGTACTTTTGATCATTTGGTTTTTTGTTTTCAGAATTATTGTGAGCGACTGCTGTCTGACCTGACACCTGCTGACAAATGAACAAGGTCGGGCACAGGAGCGGATACCTACTAAAAGAGATTGGGAGATTAGGCAGCAGTCGTTTCTAACAGCTCCGACCACAAAGATATTACA
The DNA here is from genome assembly GCA_948477245.1 of Thumatha senex. Lineage (NCBI taxonomy): Eukaryota > Metazoa > Arthropoda > Insecta > Lepidoptera > Erebidae > Thumatha > Thumatha senex. Next base: position 1,878,633 of record OX419725.1, read on the forward strand.
GCTGCTACTATTAGTCTAGCATAGCAGACTTCCGACCATTAAAGTGGAAAATTTGGGCGAACCAAAAAACTAACCGTGAGGTCTCGATTCGGTTTCTTTTAAAATAATACAATATTTAAAAAAAATTAAGTATAGAGCAGTTCCGAAAACATCTTGGGTATTGTAATGTAATAGCGTGTTTATAAACTACTTCTATTTGAATCACAATCCAGATCTCAGCCTTGCCTGCAAGTTGGTGCTAACTGAATAATGAAGCCAGAGCGCTGATACATGTAGTAGGTTATGGTTGAGAGGTCCGAGAGTAGTTATTTCCTAAGTTCTAAACTTATGTCGCACAAAATATAAATAACGTTAATTACGTGGTTAGTAGGCTTATATACATATCAAAGTTAATTTTCTGTACGTCTCCCATTATTGTGAGTATATTACATTTCAATAAATGTAGCATGTACGACACGACCATCATTTTGTTTTAAAATAAAATCAGATCTGAGGTAATTTAACATACATGATATGGCGACCCTGACTTTTATTTATGTTAGGTGTTTGACTTCTTAAATAATAATATTTGATCTTAAGGAAGCGCTCGTGGCCCAGCGGTCTCAGTGTTCTGTAAACGATCACTGAGTTACGCAACTTTCACTATGGCTGGTCCTCCGATGGGTGACCACTTTGTGGCATTTACATTTGCGAGCGTTTCCGTGCTTCGGAAGGCACGTTAAGCCGTTGGTCCCGGTTGCCAGTAAAATGGCAGTCGTTAAGCCTGGTTGAAGGCCTTATGGGCGGCTTGAAAAAATTCAACAGCAGGTAGCCACAACCTGCGTCTGTCTATTTCAACACGACAATGGGCTCACCACCTATTACGTGGGACAGGAATCCATACGGTGAAAAGTGGGCATACAATATGCCTCTGCCACCCCTTCGGGGATAAGGCGTGATGGATATTTAATTTTTTATTTTTTTAATTTATTAATAAAATTCCATCTTGAATGCAAGATGCACAACATACTTCTATTAAAACCTAGTAACTCATAAAACTTGGTAGTACCACAGATGTAGAAGAGTAAGTAGTACTTACGAATGAAAAGATAGTTTTTTTTCTCCATCAATCTTACATCCTAAAACACTACATCGCACTATCTTTTATTGATGTGAATTAATATTTTGTTCGTCATATTACTCCACAATGAAATATAACACAGTTTTGTACCTTTAAACCATCTTTAAACCGCTTTATAGCTATTTTTTTACAATAATGACAATGAACTGCAAAACAGCTGTCAAACTTTGTTTCGCTCAATCTCAAGATTGTGCTGGAAAAACCGGCACCATCGATGACGACAAAATATCTAATCATTATGTTCCTTTTCTTCACACTAGACCGGCATAAGTTGCTTTCTTTCTTGTGTGAGTGAAACAAAAGCTATCAATTCGTCCATAGTATTCTCTGTCTACGATCCAAATCCTCTACCGCGCAAATGTCATCTATATTCGAGTTCTATGAATATCGATGACATTTGCGCAGTTAAGGATTTGGATTCGAGATTTGTGAATTTCACTACGAAAAGCAACGTTGACACTAGCACTGCGTTATGAATCGCGAGTCATGCTACTTTTACGATGCTTTGTCGCTTTACTAATAGGAACAAAGCAGAGTTAACTTTGTTTTCGCAGCTACTCTCCGTTTTACATTCGAATCACATCTTCCGTCCGTGTTAAGCATACTTCCAAAATACGCAATTTCATTCACTTCCTATGGACGTTTCTGGTTTACATAAATCACGCATTTCTTCGTCTTTTCTTTAAAATACCAGGTACCTACTTAGTTCCATTTGTATTCCAGCGAAAACCCTTACTTTATTTATTATTTATCAGATGTAATACTGAAGAGAGGAAGAAGAAGGGACCATAACATACAGGGGTGCAGAGGGGGGCAGTCCCCCCCCTCCCTGATTGGGTTCATTTTATTTCATACCACTGAGGTGGCAGACAAACAATACGGCCCACCAGATGGAAAGTGGTCACCGTAGTTCCTGTCCTCTACTTTTGCCGATAAAAGTAAAAATAAATAACTTCTAGATAATCTTAAAAGATAGATTATGGCCGTATAAGATAGATGCGAAAGGCGCAGGAGCGTGTGTTGTGGCGTTAATAGGGAGACGCCTACGTCCAGCAGTGAACTGCCATAGGCTGATTTGATTGATTCATGGTCGTCTTCATTATATGTTATTCTGGCACGAACACTTAAACCGTCCTGCCGTTCTGCCTAATGTGTGCTTTTTCAAGCCGCCCCTAAGGTATTCAACCAGGCTTAACGACTGCCATTTTACTGGCAACCGGGACCAACGGCTTAACGTGCCTTCCGAAGCATGGAAACGCTCGCAAATGTAAATGCCACAAAGTGGTTACCCATCCGAGGACCAGACATAGTGAAAGTTGCATAACTCAGTGATCGTTTACAGAACACTGAGACCGCGTGGCCACGAGCGCTTCTGAAATAGCTATTATTAAAGAAATTATACAAAACAATTACCTATTTTAATTTATGCTCATAATAGAAAAGGGAGTAATGTAGCCTAAGTTACTCCTTATGACCATCCACCTGTCAGCGAAAGTCCCGTTAAAATACAGTCCGTGATGTCCTAGCTTGTCGACATCACTGCCACAGGGACATTTATGAGGAATGCAGTCCGGAACCCCAAGCCGTTTGAACTTGACGTTGCTTGGATTGATTTCTGATATCAGCATGTAAGTCGGTTTAGGACTGTTGCTTCCATTGGAAAGTTCCATTGATGGGTTTTTAACACAGGATTTTTTAATCCTTTTGTGAGAATGGTTCCATCAGGATTTTGACAGTACTCGAGTCTCCATTGTTCAAAACAAGTGGATCTATCAGGATTTATGAATATTATTGTTTCCTTTTGCTTAGATACTGAATCGACAATTGATCCAATAAGTCTCTGTGATATTTATTAAATGTGTTAGGATGATAAGTTGTAATTTAATATGTTAGTAAAATGGTCATAGATTCATTGTCGGTGACTGGGGATCTAGAATCACAACAACGAAAGGACGTGAACTGATGAAATCAGTGCAGCAACTTAAACCCGATGTTATTTCCACCGGGGCACCAACTTATTGGCCTTACGATGTTAAAAGGAAACCAGACCTGGTAGATTTCTTTGTTACCAGAGGGCTTCATTCGTCTTCAATACACTGCCACTCCAGCTATGATTTATCTTCTGATCATACTGCTATTTTAGGCGAACTGAACAATGACTCGATCAAAGTTAAAAAGCCTTGCAAACTACACAGCAAAAAAACGGACTGGAATTACTGCCGGGAAATTATAATAAAAAACTTTGAACACACAAATTTCGTTAAAGAATGATGAAGACATAAATGGAGCCGTAGAGATCTTCAACAAATAAATGCATCCAGTCAGCGGCCTGGAAAGCGACACCTAAGTCAAGTTTCGTTCAAATTCCTCATGTATCCTCAAGTTATCTCTGACATGATACAAAAGAAAAGACAAGCGAGAAAGATATGGCAAAAAACGAGATATCCGAAAGACAAAAACATTTTTAACACATTGTTGAAAAAGCTCAATTCCACTCTAGAAAACTTAAGACATCTGAATATGGAAAGACGCTTAATTAGTCTAGACGCCACGAGGGCGACTGATTACTCCTTATGGAAGACAACTAAAAGCCTTAAAAAGTCTATCCCATTCGAATCACCTTTGCTAAGAAATGATAGAACGTGGGCTAAATCAAATGCTGAAAAAGCATTGCTGTTTGCAGAATACTTGTCCGATGTCTTCACTCCAAATCCAGACTCACCCGGCTCATCAAAGGCAAACTTAATTCTTGAGGCACTGTTTAGACCTCATCAGCTTGCACCTCCCATTACTAAATTCACCAAAAATGAAGTACGCTCTGTTATTAACAAATTAAACCTAAACAAGGCTCCTGGATATGATTTGATAACTGGGAAGAAATTATGAAAGAATTACCTGATATAGGCTTAACCTTCTTGACACAGATCTATAATGCTATTTTACAAAGAGAATTTGTCCCAGCACAGTGGAAAGTGGCTGAAATTATACTTCTCCTCAAGCCAGGCAAGAGTCCTGATGCTGTCTCATCCTATCGTCCTATAAGCTTGCTCCCGGTTGCTTCAAAGGTAATGGAAAGCTTAATTGTAAAGAGGCTTAAACCTGAAATGACCAAATCAAATCTGATACCGAACCATCAATTTGGTTTTCGTGAGGCCCATGGAACGGTTGAACAGGTACATCGTCTGGTAGAAAAAATTAACAATGCATTCGAACATAAGGAATACTGCTCAGCTGCCTTCTTAGATATATCACAGGCATTTGATCGAGTTTGGCATGAAGGGCTATTATTCAAGATAATTAAGGCTTTACCCATTAACCTATACCTACTTATCAAATCTTACCTGAAATAAAGGCGCTTTTATGTCAAACATGGAGGGGAACAAACTGGACTATTTGAAATAAAAGCAGGAGTCCCACAGGGAAGTGTGATGGGCCCAATTTTATATCTCATATATACCTCCGACCTACCGACAAACATAAATGTACTTATAGGTACATTTGAGGACAATGCGGCGATAGTAGCTTCACAGAAAGACCTAGAAGTTGCATCTGCATTGCTACAGAAAAGCCTTAATGATGTTGCGCTTTCGCTGAAAGACTGGCGCATTAAGGCAAATGAAACAAAATCAGTGCATGTCACTTTTAGTCTGAGACATGGCATATGTCCAACTGTAAAGCTGAATGGTATACTAATACCACACAAAGAAGAGGTTCAGTACCTAGGTATATATCTAGACTGACGCCTTACTTGGAAAAAGCATTCAAAGACAAAACGTAAAGCTTTAAGCCAGCAACTCAGAAAAATGTACTGGCTGATGGAACGAAAATCCAGACTATCTTTGGACAACAAAATCCTTCTCTATAAACACATACTAAAGCCAGTATATATGGAGCTGAGCTGTGGGGCACAGCAGCTAAATCAAATAAAGAAATTTTACAACGGTTTCAGTCTAAAATCCTGCGCATGATTACAGACGCACCCTGGTACATAACAAACCACAACTTGCATCGTGATCTAAAAGTGCCAACAGTAAATGAAGATGTCAAAGTATCACTAAAACGCTATGAAAAACGTATGCGAGAGCATCCAAATGAATTGGCATGCAAACTAATGGATCGAACCAGGAGAATGTTTAAAAGAATTAAAAGAAGAGCCCCACAAGACCTCGTAGGGTAAATAAAATATAGAAATTGGATAGACCACTGGGCCTACTCCATCCACGTCTTTCACAAACTCTTGACCACTTGTCCAATACCAACACGGGTAGATCACAAGCACAATAAGGAGTTACAAAAAAAAGTAAAATGGACGCAAATCACTACCTACGTTTTTTAACGTAAAGGGTGTGAGACTTGTATAAATAATAATATTCGTATATTTTTGTAATATTCGTGATCAATGAAGCGCTCGTGGCCCGCTGACTCAGGGTTCTGCAAACGATCACTGCGAAGCAACATTCGCTATAGGTGGTCCTTGGATGGGTGACCACTTTGAGGAATTACTTTCGAATATATAATTATATAATATATAGTGCTTCGGAAGGCACATTTAACCGTTGATCTCTGTTGCTAAAAAAATGGCAGTCGTTCAGCATATCATAGGGGGCGGCTTGAAAAATTTCAAAAGCAGGTCTCCACAGCCTGCGCCTGTCCATTTCAACAAGACAATGGGCTCACCGCCTGTTACGTGAGACAAAAATGTATACGGTGAAATGTGGGTGTATAGAATGGCTCTGCCTACCCCTTCGGAGATAAAGGCTTGACAATATGCTGGTATCGTGATCAATATCATCTATTTAAAATCAAAAAATATGTTAATATTTTAATGTTTTTTAGGTTACACTGGTTTTTCGTCATTCATTTGTTTTTTTGTTATCTTCATTTGTTTTCAAGGACGAACAATCCAATTTTTTTTTTAAAACAGGGATCAATGGGAATAATATGACTCACATATTATCATAATTAGATAAGCAATACAATAACTACGGTTTCTGTAAACACAAAAGTCTTTATGGTGTAATATTACAGACAAAAATGAGTGTACTTCAATATTTTTGTACACATAACCATTGTAAATTTAAATTCTTCCACCAATAGCACAAACTTTTAGTAGTTTATTTTGGGCTGAATGACTCTGTGTAAAAAAGGACCACAATGTTTACACAATCCCTTCCTTATAAAACGTAGGTATTGATTTGCGTCCATTTTACTAACAAATTAAATTACAACTATATATTATCATCCTAATGCATTTGATAAATATCACAGAGACTTATTGGATCAATTGTCGATCCAGTATCTAAGCAAGAGGAGACAATAATATCCATAAATCCTGATAGATCCACTTGTTTTGAACAATGGAGACACGAGTACTGTCAAAATCCTAATGGACCCATTCTCGTAATAGTGGAGACAATAGGATTAAAAAATCCTGTTGGACCCATCAATGGAACTTTCCAATGCAACCAACAGTCCTGAACCAAAACGCATGCATGTCCATCTAGGTCCATCTTAACCTTTGTGGCGACTCTCTCCCCTTTTTTAATTAACTTTTTGATTAAAAAAAGTAAAAGCTGAAACTTCTTTTTAGTGTCAAACTCGGAAATGTCTAATTCAATTTTTTTTGCACTTTGCACTCGTCGAACGAACTCAACGATTCAGCCAAAAACAGACATGCGATGGAGATTATTTGTAAATGGGAAATTGTAGGTATAACAATTTAGCAATTTTGGTTTTGGTCAATATGTGAAAAATTCTTGAATAAACACAATAAGAAAAAAAAACACTAATATAAAAACAAATAAATACGAATAATAAAAATAATAATAATTTTAAAATAAGGAGAAGTAGGATCAGAGTCTGGTGGAGTTACACTGAATGAAGGAAATTAAAAGTTTAAAACAAGTTGGGAAATACATTATTTCTAGGGCAACTAAAAAAAATGTGGTCTAATGAACCTTCGTCCAAGCCACATTCACACAATGAAGAGTCACGAACGCGTATTTTATGAAGAAAGACTGGAGTGCAGCAAAAACCTAACCGCAATCTACAGATTACCGATAAGATCCTTTTTGAAACTTTTTTAAAACGATAAAACCATGGTTTTAAAATGATTTCGGGCTGAATGGCATGAAAATGTTTCCCTTTCCTTCTGCTTCTAATATTCCAGTAGGCCTGCCATGAGGACTGGATATCCCCTTGGGCCTCTTAGCAAGTCATATCCTTGGTATGCAAGGTGTTTGAGGTCTGATGTTGACGACACTATAGCACTTTTGGCAAGAGTGTCTGCACATTTGTTGCCCTTAATACCACAGTGACTAGGAATCAAAACTAACTGGACTGTCTTTTGGTTGTTGGCACAGGAAAAAAGTACTAGTTTTATCTCCAAGATGAGAGTACTATGGAGTTTACTTTTAAGTGGGTTCTGTTCAAGAGCCTGTAGACAGCTTATTTACAGGCTATATATTATATGGTATGAGCAGAAAAGAACCATAGTCCATGATGCTGCGAACTAGTGCATTATAAACTAACTTCATGGTGTATGGATGCGCACCCCACCAAACACCAGAGAGAGAGCTCTCAGAATTGGAATAATTCTCTCACACCGCTTCACCTGATAGTTTATATGTGTTAGGCCAGACTGTTTAGCATCCAGATAGACCCCAATAAATTTAACAATAGTGTCGTTTGGAATATGGAAGTCGTCGATAGTCAATTGAACATGAGGGAGCACACGTTTCCGAGTGAAAGTAACTATAGAGCTTTTAGATGGAGCCAACCTTAAACCCTGGTCTAGCAGCCACTGACTCAATGAGTTCAGGGAAAGTGTTAGTGATGTAGCTGTATCACTGATGGAATAATCTGTAACATACAAGGCGAGATCGTCAGCATACTGCAAAATTTGACAATTGCTGTTTAGTGCTGAGCCAATGTTAGCCGAGTACAGGTTATATATCAGGGGACCGGGGGCTGATCCCTGAGGCAGCCCAGTCCACACCTTTCTCAGCCCCATCTCCTCTCCCTGAACTCTAAGCATCAGCGAACAAGACATAAGTAACTGGCATATGCATAGAATTATCCTTACCGGAAAATTCAGGTGTAGCAGTTTCTGCCTGAGGATTGGGAGAAGAACGCTGTCATATGCAGAACTTATGTTCAGGAATGCTGCTACAACAGATTGACCCTGAGATAAAGCAATACGGATATCAGCTATAAGTACTCCTACACTGTACATAGTTCCAAGTCCCTTTCTAAATCCTCAAACTCATGTGGGTCCGTGGATACCTCTGCAATTGATAACTGACTTTTAGCCAGAGAGGGAGCGTAGGGGGGAGCTATTTTTGCAAAAAACAGTTCAGCAGTCTTGGCCGACATTGGAGACGATGAAACAGGGGCACATCCTGAACGGTACCTGTTAATATGTTTCCATACTACTGAGGATGGAGTTGAAGGGGAGAGATAAGAGCAGAAGGAGGCCCATCCTGTGCGCTTCTTATGTCGGAATGCCCTCCTACATTTAGCCTCAATATGTTTAAAGTTCAATTAATTAGATGTACTCATGTCAGCATTGTATTTTCTTTCAGCCTCTTTTCTCTGTTTGACCAAACCCGTGCATTCCTGGTCCCACCAAGGGGGTGATGGTATCTTCCCTTGAGCGCTGTTTTTTAAAGGGAACGATAACTCTGCAGATGCATTGATATCATTCATAAATTTGTCTAAGCAGTCTTGAATATGCAGTGCTTCTAAATTTTGAGTAGTGATATTTGGGAGGGTTTAAATTTTTTCTCCATCAGAGAGAAATAAAATGATAAATTTATTTAAATCCTTTAATCTGCATAGTAGATTCTTAGAACCCACTCGTCTTACAGCCACCAGTGCAAAATGTATTGATAATATTTTTACTGATATTAAACCTATAGATAAAGGTATTGTGGATCCTGTAGAGTCAGATCATCGTGGCCAATGGATAAAGTTTCCTAAAAGTAGTAACAAAGTCTGCAAAAAACAAATTAAATATGTACCAATTAACCAAAGTCGTTTGAATATTTTTAAAGAAAATGTATTAAAGAAATTACCATATCTACCTAACTTCACTTGTGTAGACCAGTATTATAAACACTTATTTAATTTGATTAATGATGAGTTTGGCAAAGTTTTTACCTCAAAAACACTACAGATTGGTGGTCGTCCTGTTTTCAGTGATTGGGCAACACCAGGTATCTTTAAAAGTAGAAATAAATTATTTGAATTATATTCAGAAAAATCATATAATTTTAGGCAAACCTATAAGGAATATTTAAAAAAATATTTAAAGATATTTAAACAAACGTGTTATCTTGCTAAGTCAAACTACATTAAAAATAAAATTTCTAATTCTGTGAATAAAATAAAAATGACTTGGAACATCATTAACTCTGAATGCGGTAGATCTTTGGTGACTGAAAGGGATTTCCACCAAAAAGTAAATGGTTACCATGTTACAGGGGAACTGGAATTGGCGACGGAGATTGAACATTTTTTCAAAAATGTACCTATATTGACAACAAAATCTCTCCAAGCGTCTTCCAGTTCCGCTGAACATTTATTAGAAGAATCCTTTCTTTGTTGCAGGGATGCATTTGTATTCACAGATATTTGCGCTCAGGACATGGTAGACATTTAAATGTATCGAAATTAAGAAAACCGCGGACCTTTGGGGATTATCAGTCAAAACTGCATCATGTATAAATGAGGTCATTGCGCCCCATCTAGCAACTGTGTTTAATGATTGTGTTTCTAGTGGTACATTTCCTGATTTAATGAAACACAGCAAAGCCGTTCCCTTGTTTAAGGCTGGCAGCGCTACAGACCCGTCTAATTTCCGACTAGTGTCGGTGCTGCCAACTATGAGCAAAGTATTTGAAAAAATAATCTTGAATCAAAAGCTAATAATTTTAATAGTCATAAAATATTTCATGCTAATCAATTTGGGTTTACGAAAGGGCGCTCAACTTCCGATGCTGGTGATGAGTTATTAAAATTGATTCATGAAGCCTGGGAAGACAAGCACGATGCATTAGGTATATTTTGCAATCTATCAAAGGCTTTTGATTGCGTTCAACATGACGCGCTGTGCAAAAAATTACACCACTATGGAATAAGAGGCAAAGCTCTCGACCTTCTGTCTTCATATTTGAACAATAGAATACAGAGGGTCGATATTAATGGTACACGTTCTGTAGGATCCATGGTTACTATGGGTGTGCCGCAAGGCTCGATACTTGGGCCATTCCTGTTCCTCATTTATATTAATGATTTACCATTTTATGTAGGGGACAGGAATAGGATTGTTTTGTTTGCAGATGACACCTCATTATTTTTTTAAAATTAAATGACAAATTGATAACTATGACGATGTAAACAATGCAATTGCAAGAGAAGTTCATTGGTTCAGCTCAAATAATCTTTGCCTTAATGAAAATAAAACTAAATGTATAAAATTTACTCTACCAAATGTAAAACCAGTTCCGGCCAATGTTCAACTGAATGGACAAGTGTTAGAGTTTGTAGAATCAACTGTGTTCCTCGGTTTAACTATTGATGAATATGAAAATGAAAATTCAAAGAAGTAAATATTCTAACCGCACCACCACAATACATTTTTGCCAATCTTATGTATGTCCAGAAAAATCTATCACAATTTTCTAAACTCTGTGATAAACATAATATAAACACTAGAAATAAAAATAATCTTTCAGTCCACCACAGTCGACTACATAAGATTGGCGATTCTTTCCAGGGTAACTGTATACGCTTTTACAACAAGCTTCCCTGTGACCTGATAAAATTTACCATTAAATAAATTTAAAAAGTTAATTAAATACAAGCTTTGTGAAAAAAGTTATTACTCCGTTAAAGACTATTTGCAGGACAGGGACGCCTGGAAATGATCTGCTGGCAAAGTGAAACAATATTAAATTGTAAATGGCCATCAAAAAAAAAAGCCTTCCTAAGTTTCTTGCCGGTTCTTCTCAGGTGGGCCGCGTTCCGAACCGGTGGTCGCTTTAAATATTTTAAATAGTGTATGACATTTTGTAAGCGCCGTTAAAATTGTCTATGCAAAATAAAGATTTTTTTTTCTAAATGGGAAGAATACAATGACCAATCAGGATGAGAAATATTAAATTTTAGGAGGACTTTTTTCTAGATAAGTTCTATCAGTGAGGGTGACACAGATAGGGTAATGGTCACTGCCATATGATAAGTCTGCACATTGCCAACAGACAGATGAGGCAATATCAATGGTGCAGAATGACAGATCAACGCAACTTTTACGTTGACATTGAACTGGCCTGCGGGTAGAGCAACCATTGTTGAGGATGCACAGATTAAGATCATTCAAGATTGACACTATGCCTTGCCCAAATGACTCACAGTGGTCTGAACCCCATCTGAAATGATGCCCATTAAAATCTCCCATAACTAAAAATGGCGTGTCGGAATTCCCAAATATATTTCTAAGGACTGGTAGGTAGGGTTGCTGAAGGTGGGCAATGTAAATAGAATAAATAATGAGAACTTCAACTCTAACAGCAACAATATTAATTTCATTCAAAGGTGCAACAACTCGCAGGGGAACAAAGGGTACCCTACTATTAATTAGGAGGGCAGACCCTCCATGACCATTAGACCTGTCACACCGTAGTAAGTTGTAGCGTGGAACACGGAAACTCAAACTTGACTTGAGCTAAGTTTCAGAGATACTACAAACAAGTTGTGTATGCTTATTCAGTAGGAATGTAAGGTGGTGCTTTTTATGAGCCACGCTCCTCACATTCCACTGGAGGAATACTTGACAGGGAGCCATTATTAATTTGAAAATAATGTTACGCCGGCGGACTAGTGAACAACTTTAAATTAACAATAAGAAATTTACCTTTAAATAAATTTAAAAAGTTTATTAAAAACAAGCTTTGTGAAAAAGGTTTTTACTCCGTTACAGACTATTTGCAGGACAGGGACGCCTGGAAATGATCTGCTGGCAAAGTGAAATAATATTAAATTGTAAATAGGCCATCAAAAAAAAAAGCCTTCCTAAGTTTCTTGCCGGTTCTTCTCAGGTGGGCCGCGTTCCGAACCGGTGGTCGCTTTAAATATTTTAAATAGTGTATGACATTTTGTAAGCGCCGTTAAAATGGTCTATGCAAAATAAAGATATTTTTATTATTTTTTATTATTTTTATTATTTTATTTTAAACGTTATTTTCTGGGCCTTGGGAACGTTTTCAGCAGGCTGAAAAGCGGTTTCAGGCCGTTTCGGAGGAGGCTCTATCACATACCAAATTATCCGAATTTCACCCCAGTTTCCGTTGTTTTCAGGCGCCTGAAACATGTTTTCAGTTCGTTTCAGGCCACCCCCTATCACATGACATCATAACCTGAAAACTCTTTTTCCGGCGTTTTCAGGACCCCTTATGGGCCTTTGAAGCCCACTTCAGTATATAGCGTAATTGCATGAACGTGTGACAAGGATAGCAGTATTAGAAAGAGAAAGCTACATTCAGAATATTCCAGAGCTATTAGACAGGGATAGCACTATTAAAAAGAGATAGCTACACTAAGAACATTCTAGAACTATGTGACAGAGATAGCACCAGAAGGGACAGCAATAGGTCGAGAACCTTCCCGCACATACCGAAAGAGCAACTAGTATCGTGTGGAACATTCTAGAGATGTACCCGATTTTAGGTACCGAACGAATTCTCCCGAATATTCCAGAACATTACTAGGCGTATATAAAGGGCTGAGCTCGCGGCTTCAGGACAGTCTCCTTTGAGGAAGCGAACAGTGCGAATCGAAGTGATTGAAGAAGCTAAATAGTGCGATACTGTTACAATGCAATTATCTAAGCGAAGAATTTGTGTTTAGTGTGTTCAGTGGCGATTATTAGTAGTGGTTTTAAAGTTTTTTTTTTTAGAGTTATTAAAGTGTTTCTTTTAAATATGTGGTATTGGTGCAATTCCTATTAGTACCCACCCTACGAACGTAACATTTGGTGTCAGAAGTGGGATAGGAAATGCCGATTATGCCACGTGAAACCGAGTCCAGAGGGGTTCAAACCCGAAGCCAAATGGGAGCCAGTGGAGAATCTACGCCTGTTGCTGGAACATCAGAGCCGCGGACCACACCCAAGCAAGAAGTGGACTTGAGCAGCATGCTAGTCCTATTAAAGGAGCTGGCTAGAAAACAGGACGAACAGGCTAGAAAACAGGACGAACAGGCTAGAAAACAGGAAGAACAGTCTAGAAAACAGGAAGAGCAGGTTATAGAACTATCAAGAAAACACGAAGAACAGGTCAGAGAACAATCTGGAATGCTGCACGAGGTTCTCGAAAATACTGCAGCATGGAAAAAAGAAATGCTGGAGGTTCAGGAGAAACTTACCGACCTGGACGTCAAGTTTGAGGCTAGAATTCACTATGTGAATGAAAAGGTGGAGACGCACGAAAACCGCCTGCAGAAGTTGGAGACCAAGGCTACAACGGTAAACAGTTCCTGTGTGCATGAAACTACCACGTCAGGAGGTGGAAGATTCAAAGCACCCCCCTTTGATGGTTCGTCGTCATGGACTGCATATTAGCTGCAGTTCGAGTCCGTTTCCCAGGCTAACGGCTGGAGTAAGGAGCAAGCTAAGACGGCGCTAACGTTAGCCCTACGTGATGAGGCCCTCACCATCTTGGAGGCCCTGGGAGACGACAGGACATATGACCGTCTCCATGAAGCTTTGGAAGCACGTTATGGCGATAGTCACCTAGAGCATGTGTATCGAGCACAATTGAAAGACCGAAGCAAGGGGCGTAATGTGTCCTTTCAACAGTGGGCCTTAGAAATAGAGAAATTGGTCAGGAAGGCTTACCAACGAGCTTCAGCCTCTCTGGTGGACAGTATGCTGATGCAGGCCTTTACTGATGGGATACGGGACCTTGAGGTAAGAGCCGCAGTGCGATTGGGGCACCACGGGAGTCTTAAGGACGCAGTTGCCCACGCACTGGAAGTAGAGGCTGTACGGCAGGATTCGTCGAGGCCTTACAGGGTGCGGGTAGTATCTGCTAAGGAGCCAATTGCACCTCGCCGTGAATTTGGACCACGATGCTACAATTGTGGCGAACGAGGGCACATACAGTCAAGTTGCCCCAAGAGAAAGAGCAGCAGAAGAGTACGTGACTGCCGTGAAGATGTTGAAGACTGGCGCAAGACGTGTAGTACCTTTTCATCAGTTAAGGGTCCACATAGACGCATCAAAAAAGCAGTGAAGGTAGATAACGTTGGAGTACATTGTAAAAGAAGTGCTTCACGCCGTGACCCTGGACCGCGATGCTACAATTGTGGTGAACGAGGGCACATACAATCCAGTTGCCCCAAGAGGAACAGAGAAGCTTTTGACCCGGCCGCGATGACGAGGACCTCAGGCTCAGTGCGTGTGAAACCAGTTACAGCCAGGACTATTGGACGAGTGCTGACTGGTGGTCAAAATGTCCCAGTCATGATCCCACAGGCGTACGGCGGGAATAGTCTGGTTGTCAAAGGAGAAATTGGTGGAACATCTCGTCACCGTACCATCGAACATCGTAGCGTGCAGACACATGGAAATGCAGACGCTCTCTCTCGAAGACCTTGTCCTGACGACTGCAAACATTGTCTAAGGCAAGAAGACAATTAATGTGTGAAAAAGTTAAGGACCGTATAGAGTATAAGTATAAAACAGCGAAGTCCTCGTAGTCCCTGCAAGATTGTTCACGTTGACCTACTTGCCAGATATCATGGAGACAACGATGCTCGGGATGAGCATGTCTTAGGAGGGGGTAGTGTTACGCCGGCGGACTAGTTTCTGAGGAGGCTCTATCACATACCAAATTATCCGAATTTCACCCCAGTTGCCGTTGTTTTCAGGCGCCTGAAACATGTTTTCAGTTCGTTTCAGGCCAAAGGGTTTTCAGGTTATGATGTCATGTGATAGGGCACATGACATCATAACCTGAAAACCCTTTTTCAGGTGTTTTCAGGACCCCTTATGGGCCTTTGAAGCCCACTTCAGTATTTAGCGTAATTTCATGAAAGTGTGACAAGGACAGCAGTATTAGAAAGAGAGAGCTACATTCAGAATATTCCAGAGCTATTAGTCAGGGATAGCACTATTAAAAAGAGATAGCTACACTAAGAACATTCTAGAACTATGTGACAGAGATAGCACCAGAAGAGACACCGGTCGAGAACCTTCCGGCACATACCGAAGGAGCAACTAGTATCGTATGGAACATTCTAGAGATGTACCCAATTGTAGGTACCGAACGAATTCTCCCGAATATTCCAGAACATTACTAGGCGTATATAAAGGGCCGAGCTCGCGGCTACAGGACAGTCTCCTTTGAGGAAGCGAACAGTGCGAATCGAAGTGATCGAAGAAGCTAAATAGTGCGATACTGTTACAGTGCAATTATCTAAGCGAAGAATTTGTGTTTAGTGTGTTCAGTGGCGATTATTAGTAGTGGTTTTACTGTTTTTATTTAGAGTTATTAAAGTGTTTCTTTTAAATATGTGGTATTAGTGCAATTCCTATTAGTACCCACCCTACGAACGTAACAATAAGATTTATAAGTTGGTCGGCAACGTTGGACGGTAAATTAATATTAGTGGAAACAAGAGATGTTATGACTTGTAAAAGAAGTTCTAAAACTGATGATGATTTTGAATAATATGATTTGGGGGAACTATTAAGAGAACAGCCATCTGGCTGTGAGGATTTAGGGTTTATACTTTTGTGAGCGACTTTATCGTAAGACGGAGAGAGTGAATAATTAGGGCTTTTAGGCCGCGAGTTAGTTTTGAGATATGAAACTATAGGGGAACTTTTAACAGCATTGGCATAACTTCTGGGTACCAGAGGTACGATTTTATTGGCTTCCACGTAGGACACCACCTTCTCAGCCATGGTTGTCTTAATGACTCTCTGTCTGTCATACTCCAGGCACAATTCGCTGTTAGCAAAATGATTCCCAGAGCACTGCACACAGAAAGCATCTTCCTCAGTAACAAAACAGCCATTGCCAGGATGGTCATGACCACATTTAAGGCAGCGAGGCTTAGATCGACATATAGTTTCCACGTGTCCGAACCTACAACACTTTCGGCACTGTATTGTTGGGTAGATGTACTGGGAAACAGGCAAAGAGGTATAACAACAATATACTCTTTTGGGGAGTGTCTGATCATCAAAGGTCAAGACACAAGTCTCTTTGGGTCTCCAATCAGTTATGCCTTCTCGTATTACCTTGCGATTTATTCGTCTAACTTTCAAAAGATGGCCACTACGTATGATGGGCACAGAGATATATGTCTTGGCCTCATCCTCAGACATGTCTGTAGGGACACCGCTGACCACTCCCATACGGGTGACATGGAATGATGGTATGGTGGCGGAAAAATTATTCCTGACCAGTGTTGGATTTGTTAGAAATGAATTTGCATCCTGAGGGGATGTAAATTCTACGGAAATTTTATTACGTCCTACTTTTTTAACCCCATCCTTAACAATATTATAAAAATTATTTTGGAGTAAGAACAGGCCAAAAGTAACAGGGTGGAGATAAGTACCTGGTGTACATTGTGGTTCAATTTTATTTACGTGAACTATGTATGGAGCTTTATCCCCCGCATTGTAATTGGAACGCGACACTAAACTTTTAGATAGCTTTGTTGGCGGACTAGAGGAAACCATGGCTGCTTCCTCCACACGTCTTTTTCGCGTTAATGTGGCTTGGCTATCCGCATAGTTACATGCTACTGAAGCGAATTGCGACAAAGAATCTATTTTGGATGTTGGTTCCATAAAAACACTAGGTGGTGGAGTCGAAAAAGTAGGGGTTGAGGCAGGTGAGTAGGAAGGAGTTGAGGGAGTTTCGATATCCGGGGTATCAGGAGGTTTGTTTTTGCTCATGATGGCAACTTATTTAATATAGAACAACACAAAACCTGCAAGCATTTATTATCTATAACATAAAAACAAAATACACGGAACTCAATAGGTCACAATATAAACCAAAACTGATAAATATCCAAAAATAATCCAGACACACACGTCACTCAATCATACGCTGCGGCCGAATCCCTCGGAGAAAAAAGAAATACGTCGGAACCACGGTAGAGAGGCTGTCATTGACCCGACTAAGAATTTTGTTTATTAAACCTGAAATCGATGCTAGAAAATATTTAAGATTTTTGCTGGGTGCTTCTAACGTTAGGACCTGTGTAACGTATAAGCGAGATTTCAGTGGAAAAACAAATTATTTTACTATTTTGTGTAAATATTTTACTGCCAGAATTACATTTGATGGCACTAACAAATACTAAATAGTGTTTTGTGTGTATTTTGTGGTGTATCAGGTAAACATGGCGGACTCTCCGCCGAAGCCCCCTGATCCTCCGGACCCCCCTCAGCCTATGGAGCTTTCTAATAAAAGTTCTTGGCAAAAGCGTCATATAGTCGAACCAGACGATAGAGTACCAAAAAAAACTATTACAGACACAGAATAAGAGGCGGCGACTTATCAAACAATTTACTTCCACCCTACAGTTGTCTTGGGAATAAAATCATACAGTGAGTTACATAAAGGACCATTTGTAATCATTGTCTCTAAAAAAGATGAAGACCTTCCTGCAGGTTATAATATTAAGCCCATTAAATTCGGTCAATTTCTTGTTCAACATAAGGTGCAAAATATCCGTCAAGATGGTATAAAACGGGTAGTCAGAAATAAAATGTCAGTGCAATTTAAATCAGCTCGCGACGCCAATGGTTTCCTGGATATTTTGGCTATTAATAAATATGAGGCTTTTATTCCCTCCTACAATGTTTCAAGAATGGGTGTAGTCCGATCAGTTCCGGTAGACCTATCCATGGATGAATTTGTTGAGTCCATAGTCCTCCCACCTAATTGCAGCATTATACTGAAAGCTCGACGGCTAAATAGGAAGACTATAGTAGAAAATAATATTATAACTTGGGTCCCTACCCAAACAGTCGTCATCACTTTTAAAGGGCAAGTTCTTCCCACTCGTATTTACTCATATTATACCCTCTGTCTGTTGATCCCTACCAATTCCCCACTATACAATGTCTTAGCTGCTGTAGATTCGGCCACATTGCTTCCCAATGTCGCTCTAAACCAAGATGTTACAGGAGCACTCAACCTCATGTGGGTCGATCTTGCACTATTGAGGAAGCTAGGTCTACTTGTCTTTTTTGCTTAGAAAACCACTTTTCGATTAACAAGGTGTGTCCTGAACAGGATCGACAAAGGGAAATTAAACATAAGATGTCCCAAGAAGGTGTGTCTTACTTGGAGGCTTCAAACTCGGTTCCCAAGAAACAAAAATCCTTTGCTGTAGTCACCAAGTCAGCGATTCAATCTCCTATCACCCCCGACCCTCCGATATTGAGATCATCCTACAAAAAAGCCACCTTCACTAACCCTCGACCCAGAGCTCCTCTGGCAAAATCATATGATAGGATTACATATCAGGCAATAGTTTCTGAGCCGTTATCCTCCTTCGACTATGGTTGTGCCCTTACAAACCCCCAAAGTTCGGCTCATCACTCCCAACCCTATACTGAATCCACTCAAGATCATCCAATGTCCCAAGATCTCCTCCTTACCCTACTACAAACTTTACTCTCAATAATTTCCCAATATAACATTACATTACCGCCCAACGTTGCCTCTTCACTTTCCCAAATGTCCTTATCTATTCATTCCAATGGATTCCCGAAAAATGATTTAATGGAACACCCAGAGCATCCGCTCTAAAAAATCCGATTTAACTCATCTCATAAGCAAATATAAACCATTGGCCATTTCAGCCTCGGAGACGTGGTTAAAACCTGTACATCGTTTTCGTATGTCTGGGTACTCATGCCTCCGGGACGATATGGATAATGGATATAATGGTTGTTGCCTTTTACTTAACCGTAAGTTTTCCTTTTCCCGAAACCCTCCCCACTCTCCTCTTTTCAACATAGTAGCAGCGAGAATACAAAATATTTCCCTCATTTCACTTTATATCCCTCACCCTTGCTCTTCTCTCATTCCAGATCTTTTATTATTATTCAATTCTGTCCCCCCTCCGGTGATCATCATGGGTGACTTTAATGGTCATCACACCTCTTGGGGGTCAAGTGACTGTAACTCATTTGGCCACGCACTAATAGAGATCTTTGACGAGGTTAATCTGTGTGTATTAAATGATGGATCGCAGACTCGTAGAGTCCTCCCAAACCAAAATCCCAGTGCTGTTGATCTTACAATATCGTCACCGGGCCTTGCTTCCCTAATATCCTGGAACATCCTACCTCACTCCTATGGTGGTGATCATTTTCCTATAATAATAACACTTTCTACAACCACTTCCCCTTCTATCAACCCTTCCCCCTCGTGCAAGTATAGGTTGTCAGGAGCAGACTGGACTGCATATGCAGTATACTTGGAAAACAAAATTAATGCCATTCCCCCCCCCCCCTCTCTAACAATGTTTTAAATTCCTACTCCGATTTACGGGACTCCATTATAGCCTCTGCCAATGAGCATATTCCAGTCAAAAACCCTTCCAATCACTCCTTATCCACCCCATGGTGGGATGCTGAGTGCACAGAGGCTGTTAGGCTTAGACGGGAAGCGGAAATTACTTATAATTCAGCAATGACAGTGGACAACCTTCTATCATATAAGCAGAAGGCTGCTAGAGCAAGAAAGATTCTGGCCTCAAAAAAAAAGTATGGTTGGTTGATCTTCTGCGAAAACTGCTCACCCAGAATTCCATCCACAGTGGTGAGGAAACAAATCAAAAAATTTAGAGGTGCCTGTTCCATTGAGGATGTTAACTGTAATGAATTGTCGTCATGGGTTGACGCCTTTGCTGACAAGCTGGCCCCACCATGGGTTCCCACAGAGGACTCAGTTCCCAATCCCTATCCCTATTCTCTTCCCTTGCCCAACCAAAATACCCTAAATGAAATTTTCACTTTTAATGAACTCGAACTGTCATTGGATGGATTGAAAGACTCCACCCCAGGTCAAGACCAGATATCATTCTCTTTTATAACAAGAGCTTCAGATAAATCCAAAATGTTTTTCCTAGATATTGTCAATCTAATTTTTAGTAATGGCATATTCCCTCCTGACTGGAAGACTCAAATCATCATCCCTATCCTGTAACCCGGTTCGAACCCTTCCTTTTCAAATAGTAGACGACCTATAGCCCTCTCCTCTGTGATGTGCAAGGTGGCAGAGCACTTCATTAAGCATAGGCTTGAGTGGTATGTAGAGAGTCGAGAGATTCTACCCAAGTCTCAGTTTGGTTTTAGGAAAAATGTTGGCACTATGGATAGCCTTGGCATTCTTACCACTGAGATACGTATATCTCTCCTTAAAAAGCGGTACCTTGTGGCTGTATTTCTAGATATTCAATCTGCATATGACAATGTCTTGCTGCCAGTACTCAGGACGAAACTCCAGCAGCTGAGTATACCTGAGAAGCTCGTACAGTTCTGTATTGGTCTTTTGATGGAGAGATCTATTGTGATAAAGAATCAGAATTTCGTCCTCCCTCCCAGGACTATTTGGAAGGGTCTTCCTCAAGGCTCAGTATTAAGCCCACTTTTCTACAGACTCTATACCTATGACTTGGAATCAGTTGTCATCCCACCTTGCCAAATTCTTCAGTACGCGGATGATTTAGCTCTCTATATGACGTCTGGCTTAATATAAGATATATCTACTAATTTGAACATCACCCTTAACCTTTTAAACACTTGGCTACGGGAACATGGTTTATCTTTGTCCCCATCGAAAAGCAAGGCGGTGGTATTTACTCTCAAGAGAAACATTCCCTCTATAGACTTAATGATAAAAGACCAATCCATCCCCCAGTGCTCCAGTGCAAAATTCCTTGGAGTCTGGCTTGACTCAAAAATGACAGGAGTCACTCATTTTGACTATATAACTTCTAAATGCGAGAAAAACGTTAATATCCTACGTTCTTTATCTGGAGCATGGTGGGGTTGTCACCCTTTCACACAAAAACTCCTTTATAACTCTATCATCAGGAGTCACATGGACTATGGCGCCTTTCTCCTTGAACCTTGTAATAAAAGATCTCTTGAAAAACTGAACAAGATTCAGTATAAGTGCCTGCGCATTATTCTCGGGGCTATGAAGTCATCTCCTACCAACGCTTTACAAGTTGAAGCTGTAGATCCCCCACTTTTTCTTCGCAGACAGTACCTATGTGACAGATTTCTCTTTAAACTTATTCAAAATTCTCAACACTTACTCCTTTATAAACTGAAATTCCTTTTCGATTACTACAACTCAAATTCCAGGCCTAATCAAAATAATTTTCTTTGTCTTGTAAATAGTTTCCTAAAGTACACTCGTCTTCCTCATCCGGTAAATCAGAGCCAACTAAACACACTTTACTCTCTCCCCTTCAAGGCTGCTATTTTCCGTCCTAATATACTGATTGATTTGGGTATTGAAAAGGGTTCTATAGAACGCGCAATATAATATAAATAAATAGAACGCGAATGCGATTTTCAATAATGTTATATCTAACAATTTTGATGGTTGGCAAAAAATCTATACTGATTCTTCCAAAATAACCAAAAAGGAGCCTGTTGGTTATGCAGTGTGGATCCCGACATACAAAATTATATTGTGCTATCAATGTCCCCCTATGTCTTCTATTTTCACCGGAGAGTCAATAGCAATTCTCGAAGCCATTCAGTATATTAAATCTCATAATCTTAATAAATCCCTGATTCTATTTCACTCCAAAAGCTGCCTACAAGCCATACTTGCAAATCCCTTCCGCTCCAAAACTAAATTCCCCATCATTTTTTAAATAAGAGAGGCTCTACTGCATTGCCACGAACGTGGTTTGCTTGTAGTATTAGCATGGATACCAGGTCATTCCAACATACCAGGTAATGAGACTGCAGACTCTTGCGCAAGAAGTGCCATTAGGTTAGGAACAACTGAGACTCTTACCTTTTAACGCATGATTTAATGGAAGTTCTAAAAACCAGCCTTACAAAAAAATGACAAATGGCGGAATACCAAAAAAATAAAAGGGAAATATTACGCAGCAATCTAATCCACCATACCTAATAAACCTTGGTTTTTCAAATATCGCGGTATGAACAAGCATGCCATTTCTGTAATTTGTCGCCTCCGCTTAGGTCACGCCTGTACTCCGGTTCATTTGGCGAAGATTAGGGTAAGGGATCATTCTCTCTGCGAGTGTGGTTTAGATGAAGGTTCCGTCAATCACATCCTCTTCAGTTGTCCCCTCTATAGAATATCACTGTATGATTTTCTTCCGGACAATATCCCTCGCCCCGCCACTGTTGAATCCCTTCTTTCCTTAGTTTTCACTCCCTTTGTAAAATCCCTGGGTAAAGTTATTGAAATTAATCAATTAAAAATTTAAAATATACTTTGCTCCCCATTACTTATTTTTGATACCTAGCTAATCTATGGCCCTAAATCTTTAGTAATTAATATTTATTATCTGTTTGTGTTGGCTTATATTTATTATCTGTTGTATTTGTAAGTGTGTGTTGACTTTTTCATGTGTAATTCTAGCTGAGTTAACTTCATATCCAAGGCCACCGGTCAAATCCCGAGCCACTGTATGCCTCCTTCGTTACTAGTTCTAGCTACGGGACACTGGCAAGTTGCTGCAAAGAGTACAGAAAGCCATAATTCAATTCAATTCTTATTATGGCTAGGTATCAAAAATAAGTAATGGGGAGCAAAGTATAAATTAAATTTTTAATTGATTAATTTCAATAACTTTACCCAGGGATTTTACAAAGGGAGTAAAAACTAAGGAAAGAAGGGATTCATCAGTGGCGGGGCGAGGGATATTGTCCGGAAGAAAATCATACAGTGATATTCTATAGAGGGGACAACTGAAGAGGATGTGATTGACGGAACCTTCATCTAATTCACACTCGCAGAGAGAAAAAGCCATAATAAGAATTGAATTGAATTGAATCCCTCGGAAATGTCTGTAGTACAAAGTATGACTGTGGGCGCGTTTATCGCCCGCAACGCCCACGACCGCGACCGCTGAAATTGCCGTTCAACTTATGTAACGAAGCCCGCGGGCGTTGTGGGCGAAACTTATAAGTGGAACGCACTTCGAGCGCGAAATTGAAATTTAAAACCGAAACATTTAAATTAAATTTTAAAATTTATTTCAATACGTATTCTCGTAAATTTTTTGTTGCATTTTTGACAAAACTGTTGGTTTACAAACAAGTTCCACTGCTACATCACTTTCTGGATGTAAAAATGTAATTTGTTTAGTCGCCATTGTTCTTATTTTGAATGTTCCCGTTAAGTGTTGGTAAAGTCCACTCGGACCCACCTATATTTTGTGGGCGATGTGGGCGTCATGCGGTCGGAAACAGTGACGTAATGTATGACGTCATACGATCGCCCGCAACGACCGCAAGCTTTAGGTGGAACGACACATTGGGTGTTACGATCGTTGCGTGCCTTCAGTGGAACGCGCCCTGTATGTCATGAGTATGACACATTGAAGAGATAATGACAGGACTTTTGGCGCGAAGATTAGCAGTGACGCACGTTTGTCGTATATTATTTTCAAAAACTAGTGTAAAATTCGTGTTTTTGTGTTTAATAATGGTGGAATATTGTACATAAAGAGTTCGGAAGTGCATTAGTTAAAGAAAGTGATATATTGCAATGAATAGCGGTGTTGTTTGTGTTAGTGCCAAATTTCCATAGAGAGCTGCAATAAGGGATCCACTGCCTTATTGGGGCACGGACTAGGACCTAGGACTGAGGACTTGACATCGACAAACGACTAGACAGGACTAAAACATAATAAGAAGAAAATAAATAATACTGAAGACTAGGCTGTATGGACTAAGTTTCCTTTGCCTGCCCAAGATGGGCGAAGACAAATAAAAAAAAAGATAATGACAGCACCAAAATTGGTAGGTAGGTACCTAGTAGTTTTACGTTTTACTGTGTCTTGACTTTGCTATGATTTATTTCTGAATAGATTTTGGAATACGTATTATTATTACTAAGTTTGTTTTTTTATTCTTACAAGAAATTACGTACAATGAGGCGAAGCCTGAAGCGTGGCCAGTGAAGCAATAGATTCATCACGCTGTAAATTATTACTGTAACGGGGGCGTTTGTTTTGTAATCCAAAAGTTGTTATAAGTTACGAACACGGAAACTTCAATAACACTGCCTAAATGTATTGACTTCGTAACATTTTAATGGAGGTAAGTAAAACAACGTATGAATTTATAAATAAAAATGGGATAAATTTAATATACTTAGTAGTAAATTCTTACAGCACTATTAATCACCCTTATTTGACCTAATCTCATACGTAAACAGAAATCCTATGCCTTTATGGATTGCGTACATGTTTGATTTCTTACATATATTTTTTTTCTGAAATCTTACAAATAATCTATTTAGTCGCCGAAATTGATGAAAATGTAGTAATATTTCTTAATTGTTCAAGATTCAACTGATAAAATTGTCTTTGGTATGTAGACAAGTCTAGAATATTTTAAACTGATTATCTTTATGTGTGATATTAAAACCATTGCTTGAACATCTTATCTATTAGCTTTTGGATTATTAGATTGACCTACATTTATATGCTGTTAAGACTGTGCTTAATCAGCAAAAATATACCCATTTCATTTAATAATATAGTGCAAGGTAGACTTAGGCAACCTTAGAGTGATGCAGGAATAAGATTTGAATGCTCAGGGAAAGTGTCAAAGAAAAAAAAGTACAACTAAGACAAATAACAAATAAATAGCCAAAGCAAATAGTTGAATTTTCCCTGCCACGACTCAAACTAGCAGCTAAACTAGTCAGATCCCTTGCTATGGTAAACAGATAACTTATCATCATTTACTACTACTTACATTGACTGCAAAACCTGGTACTTAAATACCAACACTAGACATATTTAGTCTAGTGTTGGTATTTAAGTACCAGGTTTTGCAATCAATGTCATTACCTACTGTTGAAGTTATTTTTATAAAGGAACTGACATAATTCTTAAATGAAGCGATTAATAAGGACTTTGGAGCTTGAAGTCGGTCTTCAGTATTGAGACTTTAAACACAACATTATAAGTATAGTGCTGAAGAGAGTCAGCGTCACATATAGACATTTATGAAATGATGAAAGGGACTTAGCAAATACAAAAAAATGTGTCCTTTCTTGAGAGCTACAGGCTGTGTATTGGGTCCAGCTGCACAATTCACAAATCTCGGATCCAAATCCTCTATCGTGCATATGTCATTGATGTTCGAGTTCTATGAATATCGATGACATTTGCACGGTAGAGGATTTGGATCCGAGATTTGTGAATTGCACTACAGGACTTCTTAGATAAAGCTCTCCTGCTGGTATCTGTGGAGGAGGTAACAGATACTTGTGTACCTATTCAACTTTTGCAATACAAGACCGTACCAACACAGGCCTCACCAACACAGGCCTCACCAACACAGGCCTCCTGCAGTTGTTATGTAATATCACAAATATGAAAGCCGACTCTTTATAATATTATAACTCCAGTGTCATTTAGGAACCCTCATGTTTTATCGTAAAACAGGGTAACAGAATTTTGGTCTCACATGTGATACCAGCTACCTTATCTTAATTAAAGGTTTTAGTGGCAGCTTTGCCTAGTACAAACCATAATGATACTGGTGACGTCTCAGGAGGCTAGGCAGTAAAATCTTGAGGAGTGTCTTTGTTGTGCATAACTTGGATTTAATTACTCAATAATTACTGTACTTCTGAAGTATTGTCTTTGAAAATCAGAGAAATCAGTGATTCAGTTCTGTGTGCAGTAATCTGCCCGTGAAATCTATCAAAACATTTCAAAAATTGCCTCATTTACTCAATAATATTATAAAGTTCTTCCAGTCTGAGATCTGGCTTCTAGCCATATTGAATGTGAAACCAATAACCCGACAAAGTGATGGAAGAAGTGTAGGAAGTCTCTGGGCCCAGATACAATCTGTCAGTTAAAGTTTCGTCAAAATTGAAACAATACACAATATAATATATTTTTGTTGGAGAACGTTGGGATATAAACATATAGCATTTTTTTAAGGTAAACTTACTATTTGATAAAAAACAAAAATCCATCCTGTCATTTCCAGTGATGAAAAAAAAACAGACACAAACAATAATACTTAAATTGACGATTCGTGTTCCCCTAATCTAATATAATATGCCTTACCTTTACAATTTTAATAGAATACAGAAGAAACGTGCCCCTCTCGCCAACCATTACCTTGTTACAATTTAAATGAAAGGGTTGAACACACGATTACTTAGAAAAAGCACTTAGAAAAAGCGCAATGTATTTATTATTTCAATAATTCTCTTACGCACCACGGGATTCAAAGAGATATATGTTGATTGTCAATACCTATAATTATATGGGGCTCTCATATGAGGATAGGGTGCTTTTAAATGGAAGTAAATTTATACCGAAATAAAAGAATTTTCCAAATCAGTTGTTGAAGGTTTGGCCAGCCTTCAATTTGAGAGTAGATGCAAAGTGTTTCGTAAACTCGTAAACAAATTTTTATTCACGTCAGAAACGATTGCGAAAGAGGGTAGACTGAACGTTTGTTTTTTTGCAACCGCTAGTACTCCAGTTTATCCGTGAATATGACGCTTGCCACAGTGCCGATTTATCGGAGTATTCATAATTCAACATATTATGGGAAAAATCCCTAAAAATTTAACAATAACTAACTATCTTCACGCTGTATCCCCGACGGGGTAGACAGAGAGGACAGATCGCCAGGCTTCGCGATCCATGCATACTCTTTCGCTTCTTCCAGATTCATCAATCGCTTCATACACGCACGTCTGGGTATCCGAGTACTTTTGACCTTTCCGTTTTTGAGCAATCTGCTCACGTGGTCTTCATATGTAAGTCTCGGCCTTCCCTGACTCCTTCTACCCTCTACTTTTGAACAATATATATTCTTCGTCAATCGTTCCTCACTCATTCGTTGGACGTGTCCAAACCAACGGAGCACGCCCTTTTCCAGCTTAACGCTGACACTTTCATTCAAACCTGCCATATTGCGTATCACTTCGTTACGTATTCGGTCGGCCAAGGTAACGCCGCACAATTTTCGAAGTGATCGCATCTCCACAGCATTCAATTTACTTTCATGCATCTGCTGACATACCCAGGTTTCACTACCGTAAAGCAAAGTTGGCACTAGCACTGCGTTATGAATCGCCATTCGTGCTTCTTTTACGATGCTTTGTCGCTTTACTAACTGGGACAAAGCACCGTTAACTTTGTTTCCGGCAGCTACTCGCCGTTCTACATCCGAATAACATCTTCCATCCGCGCTAAACATACTTCCTAAATACACAATTTCATTCACTTGCTCTAGACGTTCCTGGTTTACTCTAATCTCGCATTTAGTTCTTACGTCACCTCTTTCAAATACTAGAACCTTAGTTTTACTTGCATTCGAGCGGAGACCCTTACTTTCACACCCCTTTTTCATATTAGTGAATAATGCCTGTAGGTCGGCTTCTGATGAGGTCATAAGCACCGCATCATCAGCAACAAATTTAACAATAAGTTTTAAATTATAACAGTGGAAATTTATTTCTGCTCTTAGTGCAAAGTCCAAGTTGCAGCCAAAGTAAGGATTGCAAAGCATGTCGGATTAAGTTGTATTATAATTAAATTTCGTATTTTATAAAATTAAGTTAAGTTGGTCGACCTAATAGTAACAAAGTGATTTACTCATAATATGGTAGATTTAAATGAAAGTGTCAGCGTAAAGCTAGAAAAAAGCGTGTTCTGTTGGTTTGGACACGTCCAAGGATTGAGTGAAATTAAAGTAATAAATAAAATAAAGTTGTCCGGGTAACCAAGACCTACATATGAGGACCACGTGAGTAGATTGCTAAAAAACGGAAAACTGATACCCAGACGTGCATGTATGAAGCGATTAATGAATCTGCAGGAAGCGAAAGATGTATGCATGTATCGCGAATCTATCTATCTACTCTGACTACCCTATCTGGGATACAGCGTGCAGATAGTTAATTTATATTTACCATCAAAGTTTGTGTCTTTAATAGTATCGCAGCATTGTTTTCTGAACAATTAGATCGCGTTACGATTAGTTATCACATTATTGGAGATTCTGTTTTTTTTTTGGGCCAAGGTATCCAAAGCTCAGTTACATTACACCGCGATAGCGGCGGGTGTTGTTTAAAGAGGGTGGGTACGGGCGCGTAGGTACTTATCATACGAATAGCGACCCCATCGATAACTCTAACTCACAACAACACGTCGTGCCAGTTGTTATACCTTTGGCTGGTCTTTCTGGACCTGGAACACAGAGAACATTATTGTTTTCTTCTCATCTTGTTTGCTGTATGTACCCTTTGTGGCCTTCGTCTGTGCACTTGTCGCTACTATCTCAGTCTAGTTGGCGTGTTTGTAGTAACTCCAGAAAATACTGACTGGCTTGGGTTAGGGTCACCATTTATATAAGATAAAAATCCGACTACAACCTGATTTTCTTAAAAAAAACCCGGGAATTTTTTTCAATTTTCCTTTAGACATTTTCAACAAACGCAACTTAAGTACAGTTTAAATTCTTATAAATTGTGTGAACTACGGTCATATTCAGGTGTCGTCTCACTGTACGGATGGCAGGAGTAAACATTTGTAAACATTGTGTTTGTCAGTATAATTGTATGTTCTGGTCTCGAGAATGATTATTACAGTCCAATGCACTTGTAACATTGTGGCAAGAGGAATCTTTCGTACTGGATAAAAAGTTCGGGATCGCCTCCTAAAGGTTCAACACCTCTGAAATCTGAAACTGAACATCTGATATTTGGAAACAGGGGTGCGAGAAGGCAAAGGACAAATCAAAAGTCCTGATGCTGAAGTGTCTACAACACTGAGGCTCTTTTATGGAGCAGATGGACAACATGGAGCGCTACCCTCTGAAGTCTTCCGTTCCCACCATGGCATCAACTTATCAGTCAGTTTATAAAAAGGTAAGTAAATGATTTATTAAACAAAACACTGATAGCCGATCGATAATGAGTTTTATCGAAGTAACCCAATTTTATAGCTTTGGGACTCGTATGTCAACGATTGTCAACATCGAAAGCTTACACTAAGTATATTTATACCGCATTTCCCCCTCGCGCGAGCCACGAGACGAGCTGCGAGGCGAGCCGCGAGCTCGAAAAAATGTACCATAATACTGTGTTACACACGCGGCTGTGGGATTTTACCCGAAACTGGGAGCTTCATTGGTTGAATTTCAAATAAAAATAGTATTTTGAAGATCGGTCCACAATTGGGGGAGTAATCGGTAAACATACCAACTTACATAAAAAACACACACAGTCGATCATATAACCTATTCCGTTTTTAAAGTCGGCTTAAAAGAAAGATTATGTTTTACTAGCTGATCCGCGCAACTTCGTTAGCGCCACCAAAAATGTGATTAATGAAGAACCGCTTGACCGATTTTGTGCGAACTTCACATAAAGCATCTACTAAATAGTCCGAACAAAGCCTAAACATTTGGTTTGGATAGGTGAGCCCGTTTTTTGAGATATTGAGTTATAAAATTACAACGAAAAGTGGCATTGATTTTTATATTCAGTTTTATTGTTGCTAAAGCCTTTACAATTTCTCAGTACAAAATCACACTATTAATAATGTTTGAGGTTTGAAAGTCAATTGCCTGTCGTATATCACACCCAAGTCCCGAATATGATCTAAGTACGTCATATGTTATGTAATAATCGTGTTAAAATGAGAATTTTACTCCTAAACTTTAAATGGTATCATTTTTAAAATGCCTTTATTACCTACGTATCTTTGAACGGGATTTAACGGGATCTTTGAACGTCACTAATGAAACAAAGCTACACGTCACGAATGTCACTGTGCAAAAGCTCTGTGTCTTCTCGGGCCCTAATTAATATTGCAAACGTCGGGTCGTCTTCGAAAATAAACATTTCAGGATGCTGAAAGTACGTCAAGATGTCATTACTGAAGTAGTTGAATAGAAAAGGAACCAAATAGGAACCTTACGGCACGCCCAATTAATATATTTAAAAAAAAAAAATCCCATTAATCGCTACAAAGTCGAGCATAGATAGATCCAGAGATACCGTGTGCACGTAGTTTAAAAATATATGCGAAACTGACACATACAACCAACTCTACTATAAATGAAGATCAATTACCCCTTTAGGTCAGTTAATTGTTTGAAATGTGGGCGTATAGTATGCCTCTTCCTACACCTTCCGGGATAAAGGCGTGACAATATGTATGTACGTAAAAGTTTGAAAAAGAATCGGGTCACGGCGGCACTTTACATACGCTGGCACTTTACATACGCTTACGGGATATTTGGCCTCTACAAATGGTCTAACGGCTTACAAAATATATATATAAAAAATCCACGAATACATTTATTTTACAAGTTATTAATTAGTCCATGTGTAAGATGTTATTCAATACTGACTGCAAATTGCATTATACAAGAGTAATTGATCTTATATCTATAACTAGCGGTGCCCGCAGATTTGCTCTCGTGGTGAAGTTTTCTTAATCGAGATTTCGTACGAAACCATTTAAGAATTTTTAAAATCGGCTCAGAAAGTACGGTGCCGATTTTAAAAATTCTTTCTCCATTAGAAAGCTACATTCTTCGTGAGTAACAATATAGTAATATTACAAACAAACTTACATTTTTTTCCTCTTTATAATATTAGTAAAGATATTTAATTCCACCTCAATGCTTACTAACCGAACTGAATAAATAATATCAAAATTTACGGATTCCAATTATCAGTTCATTTGTTGTAACGGGTTTGTCAAGTGCCCTTTAAGTATTGAATTTCATTTGTCGTTTTAAGAGCTCGCCTCGAGCTAGAATTTGTTTTTGCTTTTGCCATCTGCGACGGAACAATTCAAGATACGAAAATAAAGAGTTTCGCCCTTAAATTTGTAAAAATAAGTTTGACGACCACAGAAATTTCAATATAAGAGCAGTATTTATTTAGAACGAGACAGTTTTTGTTGAGAAAACAATGCCACTTTACAAGTCTAAAGTCTGGCGTCATATATTTACAGTATACTCAAATGGCTAGACCATCTGGTGACCTATGACTACTCTTTGAAATCGGTACTATGATGATCTGTGAGCGAGAACAATGAAAGTTACAGTATTTAGACGTTTGATATTGTCAACCGTCTAAATGTGTCGCATCTGTGGTTATATTTCTTAGATTCTCCTAAACTTATGTGCTACCGCAGTCGTAGTTCTTATTTTGGTGACAAAATAGTATTTTTGATCGCTTCATACCCCGATGTAGTTTTAATACCAAAATGCAGTATTTATTCTCCCCTATTTCGATTGGCGAGTGTAATTATTAATAAACTTCCGCATAGATATGGTTTTTGGTATTTTCCATCAGTCTGCGTACAACGACACGTATCGATAATGTACAGCAGTAGTGGTTACCATCCCTAGTCGCTATATTGATTTTATCCCCGCGCTTGTATACCCTGCCGGGCGTCCGCCAGTTCTGTCGAGAGAACATACCACGTTAACAGTACCTTTTAGCGGTAGCGCGATAATAATAAAACTTTTCGCTATTCTTACCCAAGGATTATATAGTGAGTAACAATTGAGCGATCTATTTGTTATGAAAAACTATATGTAAGTAGAACACCTCTACTATAAATATATTGTCTGGTTTCTTTGAATCATGTTCTTGGTAAACTGCATTCTGCAGGCTTGTTAGGTAGGTACCTTTATGTAGGGTTCCAAGCTATTATCACCTTTATTTCAATTGGAAAGAATATTCATGGTAATAATGTTTTTTGTTATAAATACATACTATATTTAGTTTTTGTTGTTTTTATAATAAACTTTTGTGGAGTGATCTCCGACCGTTAAGTAACTGCGTCGGAAGGCCAAGATGACATCCGAATAAAATCTGTAAAGCAGCTACGTTTTTAATAATGACTGTATTAAATAGCGGGTTATAGATTCATTTCACTTACCATATAGGTGGAACGTTTACACTGTAATATATCTAAAGATAATAAATATCCCACAGTGAGTGAAAACCGACGTAAATTCGATTCATTAGTTGAGAAATATGTCGGTACGTAATGTCGATAATCATAACGGACTACTTTTAAGACACGAATGACACTTTATCTGCTGACTACAACTAGAATTAGGTTAATTATTTATACAAGTATATTATTATAACTCGTAACATACTTTATCAATTATATTTATTTTTTTGGCGACGTTGCTTTTACGGTAGTGAAACATGGGTATATAACAAGATACATGAAATGCTGTGGAGATGCGATCACTTCGAAAATTGTGCGGAGTAAACACGGTCAAAACTCCATACAAATGATTCGTTTTCAACTCGAAATTGAGATCAGTAAAGTGTTTATAACTGTAGTTGAGAACGTACGCGTATAAACACTTTGTTTGTCCAAATCTTGAGAACATGTAAGGGTTTGTTACTAAACAACACTTGAAGCTGAATACGTTTGAGAAAATCTGAATAACACATTTGTCTATCATACAAATACTGTTACGCTGGCGCAGTGGTAGTGTATGCGACTGCCGCGACTGAGGTCGCGTGTTCGATTCCCGGATCGGAAAAATATTTGTATGATCCACAAATGTTTGTTTCGGTGTTTGGGTGTTTCCTATGTATTATATGTATGTATTTAGAAACATATAAGTATGTTCATCAGTCATCTAGATTCCATAACACAAGCTTATATTGAGCTAGACGGCGGTGACACAGAATTCTAAATATTCCAATGCGCCACTAAGGCAAGTAAATTTTGTTTCTTTGTTTATTGAATAATCAAAGTTAATGCTTTCATTAACTTTGATTATTCAATAAACCGTCCACATCATCAACGTCCGTAAAAATGCCGTATCAGTTGACCTTATGGTTTTCTGCCGCCTTAATAGTAAAAAAAAAAAAATATAAATATTGATAAAATAGTATTAAATATAAACTTCTAAACAAACGAAGCAGTTGATTCGAATCCAAACGAATCCCTAGTGTTTAATATTCGGCTGAAGGTTTGCTCGGTAAACCAAACTAATAAGAGCGCAGTGATATGAAAGATGCATCCTTCGATGACGCAGACATCACAAGAGTCAAATTATATAAAACTTGTTGAGAAATTTTCCATTTATGAATGAAGAGAATTTGGCAAGCTAACAACATGTCAAGGAAAGCGATAGGTTTGATCTTTGTGATAGAACATGAAAGAGATCAACAAATTTATCACGCGACTTACTTGAAGTCTTAGTTACTTAAATGGTGTCTAAAACTCCTACGCATTGCGTTCAGACTAATTGGAACTTCAAAACCATTTCGATTAAATAAAAACCACTGACAATGTTGATGAAAATACCGAATTAGTAAGGACGCTTCAGAAAGTGTATTTCTGTCCGGATAATGTAAAATCCAATAATCATATGACTTAAGATTTTTCGAGATTATGCAAAGAGGCGAGTGATGGCATGATGCCAGACGAAAGGATCGGAGGACATATGAGGTGACCAGACAAACATAGCAAGGGTACTGATCGTACCGACAGAGCACCGAGCCCATAAAAGCTCGCACCACTCCAAGCTTTTCTACCACAGCCTTGGTTGAACCAAGGCTTAACAACTAAGTGTAGACCGTGTGTGTCGTAGTTCTGTTCCTTTTTACGGCTATAAAGCAAAATGCCTCAAATCAATATCTATAAAGCGGTTTGCCTAATTTGCAATATGTCTGCATTCTTTCTTGTCTAGGCAGCATTACATCTCAAAAATTAAAAGGACTAAAGGATAATACATAACATGCCGTACGACTAAGAAGCTTAATTAATCGCTATCAAAACGCCTATAAATCAAACTGCCTCAGAAAGCACAGTTCGGGTGAAGTTACGAGGCAATTAAAGAAACTGAGTGTCATTTTGCAGTTCAAATTCTGTCCTTCTGTACCGGCCCTAGATGACCTGTTTTACAAAACACCGATTTCAAAGGTAATGACCTAATAGTAAATAAGTAATTTGTGACGGACCATTAACTATGCTTGTATTTATAGGTACCTCGTTTTTGTTTGATTTCTTGTAATTTGGAGCAGTGTGGTGTGGTCATAAAACTCCTGAGTAGTTTTGCATATGAGATATTTTGCATCCCTCGGCATCTTTATATCCAGGCATTTTACAACAGAGATGTTTTGCTTTTGAGTCTTATTAAGTTCAAAGTCATTCTAATGTTTAGAAAATTTACTACTAAAGTCCTATCGCATTAGAGGTAAAGTAATAATAAGTTGTTTTAATTTAAGGCATTTTGCTTTATAGCCGTTTTAAATGTTAGTAATTTTGCTTCGTAGTCATATAGCTGTTTAGGAGTAATCCTTCAAAGTAGTTTTGCGGCGTATGTCACACAGTTGTACCTTTAGGATAAAATAAAATTTCTGAAATACCTTGGCCCAAAAACTGAACAGTATTGATTAATTGTGAATTGTGTGCCACGGTGCCAGACTCGGTCAAAGGCCTTAGAGATATCGAAACTCACAGCTAGAGCCTACGTAGGTACACCAGATGATCAAAACCGTACTGCCGGTCACTGAGCAGGTCGTGTTCCTCAAGGACTTTAAGAGCTGTGTATTGACGGCTATCGGCCTGTAATTGGACGGGTCGAAATTGTCACCCTTCTTGGGCACAGGATGTATATGCGCGGTCATCCATGAAGCCGGGACTTGTTTCATGGAGTACGAAAGCGTGGAAAGCCATGTGGACACAATTTAGACGATTTTACTAAGATTCTTTGTACCACGTACGAGTTATTGACATCATAATCATATACAAATCTCTAAATACACCTATTTGTTCATATATAATAACACTGTTTCGTGCCTTTAAAGGTGTACTTATATAATTTTCATAACAAACTTTAACCAAACTCAACCTTATTCATAAACGTAATACGCCGCTCTTAATAGGAAGTTTTCTTAGAAATTATACTGTAATATCTGAACAATGATCCATGGTATTTATATTTGAAGGACTTTGTTTTTTGAGAATCAAATCCGTTCTTACATGACAAATTATCTCTTTATTTAATGGTTCTGAACGTCCTAGTTAAATGCTTTCGATATATTTTAGTGAAGTGAAATTGTGAGGCGTCATGTGGCGGACATTCTTGAGCAACAATTTCAGCTTATACTGTCTACGCTAATACAACCAGTGCTGATATAAAGAGTCACTCGAACCGAACCTTATTTGTGAATATGGTGAGATGCATTTCCTCCCAAACAAATGGATGACTCTTGATCTTGAATATCCAATAGGTTGATTGGTCAGGTTAGTTTTCAAAAAAATTTACGGTCTACCGTGTGCCAATTTCGATGTTGGCCTAAAGAAAATAAATAATATGAATGTATTGTAATATAAAATTACTAGCTGACCCGCGCGACGTTGTTAGCGCCACAGAAGAGAAAGACAACGAAAGAGAGATTAGTTAAAGAGATTAGTATAGTCTTATGAAACAACTTTTGAAGTATCCCCTTTCTAACAACAAAGAACAGACTGAAATTGGAATACTTGTTGATGAGTTACAACTGAATAATATACTGACGAACGAATTTACTTTTTAAATGGAACTTAGGTTTTTAAGTAGTAGGTTTTATTAAATTATTAATTATTATTTTAATGAAAACGTTTTATATCCAAGACTTATTGTAATATAGATTTAGTGAAGACGTAAATACATAGCTTCTTTTTGAAAATTCTCTCCTCCCCCCACATAATATTTGCAGACATAAACAGTTTTGACCCATTTGAAAAAAGCTGGGTTTACAAAAACTATAAATATATTTGGGTGCCACACGAGCTGACTGAAAGAAACCAAATGAACCGTGTACTCATTTGCGATTCTTTATTGAGACGTAATGAAACTGAACCGTTTTTAAAGAGATTGATAACTGGTGATGAAAAGTGGATCACGTATGACAAGAACGTGCGAAAAAGGTCGTGGTCAAACCCGGATTACCTCGCAATAAGGTGATGCTGTGTGTATGGTGGTATTGGAAGGGCATTGTTCATTATGAACTTTTTCCGCCAGGCAGAACCATCGATTCGGATCTTTACTGCCAACAACTGATGAGATAAAGGATGAAATTGAGAGAAATCGGCCGGATTGATCAATAGAAAGGGTGTGGCCTTATATCACGATAACGCTAGACCACACACATATTTGGCCAGTCAGCAAAAATTATGAGAGTTTGACTGGGAAGTGTTAATGCATCCGCCATATAGCCTTGACGCAGCCCTTCAGATTTCCACCTGTTTCGATCTCTTCAGAATTCTTTAGGCAGTGTCAGGTTAACATCAAGAGCCAAAACTACTTGTTGTTGTTGTTTTTTTGATCAGAAGTCCCAAAATTTCTACTACAATAGGATCATGTCACTACCAACAAGATGGCAAAAAGTCGTTGAGCGAAATGGTACATATATGTTATAATTAAATGTAAATTAACTTTGAAAAAAAAATGTCTTGAGTTTTCATATAAAATGCGAAGGAACTTTTTCCCCCACCTTTTATGATTTTGTAATGTGCACGTGATGCGCTTTCATTTAAGACCCCACTCGAGTATATTTTGCAGAATTTGGTTATTCTTCCCCCTTTTACCCCCACAACTTATAAACGGCTCCACCGATTTTCATCAAATATAGCTAATAACACTCCCGACTAATTCACCATTCAAACAATTTTTTTTTATCAAAATCAGTACACCCGTTCGGGAGCTACGATGACGCAGACAGACACACACACAGACACGTCAAACTTATAACACCCCGTAGTTTTCGTAGCGTCGGGGGGTCAAAAAGAAAAATCGATATAAGTATATAGTGTATCCATCATGCTATGCATCGAGTATTTTTCAAACATCGATCTATATCGTCCATCCCCGCTATGTGGTACAGGCCGTCATTAGAGGTCGAGAAGCTATACAAAGTAGAACACACAGGTAGGGGTTATTTACAACAGGTTAAAGCTCAATAAATTCTAATTAATCCATTAGAGAATCCGATACCGCTTGAATGCTACTCTAATCCATTTTTCTTAATGACTTGTTTAGGTATCAAATGTTGTTTTAAATTCCACACTCATCTACTCCTCTACACTGATTGGCCATTTCAACTGAGTTAAAAAACTGAGAAACAAAATCTATATAATACGATTATTTATCGATTCAGATGTTCATCAACTCACCTCATTTACAAAAAGATTGCATCAACTTTAACAGGTTCGATTGATAGATATTTATTTAAAGCAATTATTACTACTGTACTGATCGTAACGATTACATTTCAGCTTGTTACGGGACTGTTCTGGGCACCAATTCTCGATTATACGATTAGAAAGCGTAGATGTAAACTTGTTGAGGAAATGTTATTTGTCTCTTGTTTAGTTTAGTATGTTTATCAGTTGTCTTTGTTAGCTTAATTTGGGTAAGACGGCACCTTGTGCGAGACTGTCCTAAAATATCTATTTATTTTAATGAAATGTCGGAATTCAAATCAACTTATTTTTATCATGAAAATAGTTAAACAACACCTTCGAATTACTATACAATCAATCAAAACAAGAATTGAACTTGAAGTACACATGGACGCATTGTAACCCAAGCTGATGAGCTCCACACAAATTGACAAATTGCAGCTAAACCGCGGGCCGCGTGCACAGTGCACAGTAGCGGTGGCAAAAAAGTATCTTTGTTAAGAATGGATCATTTGTAGCTGGATCAGTTCAAAGATTCGAATCAGTAAAGTGCTTCAGTGCTTCATTTGTATCAGTGACTCAACTTGTATCTAAGCTCGATTTATCATAATAATCGATTTTCCTTCATACTTTCTTCAGGCTTAGGACTGACAGACTTACTCTTTCACTAAACTGTCTTTAGTTCTTTACTTATTGTAAGACTTATGTAATTGAAAATAACAGACCCAACGTAAACAAACCGGTGTTTTCTTCCACAAACAAAGGTCAACTAAAACAAACAAATAAAATAATAACGTGAGTTAGTGTTGCTGTCTCTACCAATCACCCACTAGTAGCGAATCAGTGAGAGAGACGGAGTCGGCTCTCTCCGACGCGACGGCGGCGGCGACTACGGGACCCGAAGCGCTCCGAACAGTGTATCTCACTCAATCGTGTCAGCGAGCGCCGCGAGCCGATTGAAACCGAGATTCAATAGAGCAAAAGATTCATTTCAAGCGGTGGAAAAGATTTAAATCGGTGACTCACTTTAAAGAAACGACTCCCAGAGTCGTTTCAGTAAAGAGCGACTCACCTCTGGTGCACAGATAACCGCTTTCCGCCGACCGGAGGGGTCGTGCCGAAAGTGTGTTTAGTTTGTTTATTGTGTGCTGAATTGAAATGAAATATAAACCGCTACGCACACCCATCGCCTGCCACCTGAATTACGTTAGTATTTACAGTTGGTTTTCCCTCTGCCTGTCTTATGATCATTCAAATAATTACTCAATTTAAAACCTTAATTTCACTGTTCCACAAAAAGAAACCAAGTCGATTCTTTTTATTTGTAATACAATTAAATTAGACACCTTCTTATGGCAAGGGCTGCTTTAATAAAAAAGATCGTGTGCAGAAAAGACGTAATAGCAGCAAAGCATACTACGAAGGAGAGCAATAATTTCAGAAACAAATATGGACACGGGACTGTCGTGTACTGTACACCAGTGTATCTTGTGCCCTTTCTCACATCACACCGCCGTCTTGGGCCTATTTCTGAAAGGATGGCGAACAGCCCACCCACCGTTCTCAGGCCTCCTGCCAAGACAAGTCTAGGGCGTTCTCGTGATAGACGGCGGAACTCTGATGGGAGAGTCCTCTTCCGTTACCTCTCCGCAGCCTCTTTTGCTAGTATGACCTGCTCGCATAAAGACGCAGTGCTGCCCCACTTGCTCATGGCTCGCACCAATGTCTCCCAACGAGAAAATGTGCAACGGCAACGACAGGTCTACAACGAGACCTGTCCTTGCCTCGTCTATTATTCAGCAGATGTATTAATTGCAAGTGAAGTCGCTTGCCCCGAAGATTGCCCTAAGTACGTAAAATAGTCTGTAGTCAAATTTTATTTTATAAATAATACATATTTTAGTATTTAGTTAATGAATAATATTTTCTATATCTTTCGATCCGAGGTTTGTATTAAATCTGAGGCGACATTTGTTTAAGCCCAATTATGAGATGGTACGTGGTGCTGGTATTGTTCAATATTATTGGTAGTAAGCATTTTAATTTATTTACATTAGTCTATAGAAGGAGATTTAAAGTACCTATACCCAATTCTAACGTTGTTTCTTCATTTGCACTATTCCTTTCACCAATAAACTTTATTGAATAAGTCGTCTCGTATTG
Organism: Thumatha senex; assembly: GCA_948477245.1. Lineage (NCBI taxonomy): Eukaryota > Metazoa > Arthropoda > Insecta > Lepidoptera > Erebidae > Thumatha > Thumatha senex. The sequence continues at coordinate 1,918,390 of OX419725.1, forward strand.
TGCCCGGAATAGTTTATTATAAATAGACACTCTATTCTGGTATCAAATTGATTAGCGACATAAGGATACGTTTAGTAACGTAAATGTTGTTATTGCCTTGTTATAAGTGTTTTCGGTTACTGGACGCCTTTCATTTTCATTTCTTGTTCTTTCTCGGTTTGAGGATTTTCCTTAGTACGCAATGCATACATATATGTTTATTATGTATTTTTAAGTCGAAATTATAAATCTTCTTCATTTATAAGACGCACAAACCGGATAGCTGCGTATTCATATGACCAAAGTTCAACCCCAGTGAAACCCTGGAAACTTTACTAGAGCTATCTGGGGAGTTTGGAAAAGATAAAGAAATGTCGTGTTTTAATGTGTTATATATAATTTCTCCACACCTGTGCATGCACATTATCGAGTCGTTAACTTTCAAAATCTACTATTAAATAAAATAAAATAAAAAAATCTTTATTTTGCATAGACCATTTTAACGGCGCTTACAAAATGTCATACACTATTTAAAATATTTAAAACGACCACCGGTTCGGAACGCGGCCCACCTGAGAATTACACCTATACACTCGAAAAAGTACTTGTTTTGAGAAATTCTGCAACGGAGTAATGTCGGCGTCCTTATTTCCCGTCCCGCCAATACTCTCCTATGTTGTGACCAGAACGTGCCGCCACTGCGTCTAGTCGCAAACAGAAACAGACGAACCTCAAGGTTGTTACAACAAACATTAAATCATTATTAGGAAATAAAGTAATAGCTATGGTTAGTTATTGTAAGTGATACTGAGCTGCATACTCATCTTTCGCTACACGTAGTTGCCGCCTGGTCCAAGCAGCAGCTATGCGTGCTTTTGTTTCTGGTCTTCCGCAATATTTAACGCGGGTATATAACTTTATCCGTGGACTGATCGAAAGCGTATGCTTTTCCCAGTCGGATTAATATTCATCTTTTAAATTTGCTTTTGTTTGTTGTAGGGTGCAAGTGCCACAAACGGCAGGGGTTTACACTCGCCGACTGAAGATGACCTAGTAGATATCACGGCGGGGTTGCAGCAAGCCGCTGGTGCTGCCAGTGCTAACACTACTCCCACCAATCACGGTACTTTTCAACTTTACGAACACAGCCAGAGAAACTCCAGTGCAAGCGCCAATTGTAAGTGTAGCTTTATCATGATATCCGTATACATTATTGTAATTACTGTAGATTTCTAGTTATAAGACTTTATTAGTATCGATTTTTATACTGAAATTTATATATGGTGTGGAGTTTTTAATAGTTTTTATTCATATTTTTCGTATCTCAGTCTTATTTGAAACAATTTCCTAATTTAAAATAATGTAATTAACGGTAGCTTTGAAATTTCTTAGGCTTCTAATCGCAAAGAATCGACTGTTAGAGTTAGTTACTGCTTATCACCAAATGAATACTTAGGTTCCAGGAATCTTCATAAAATCTGTCCGTCCCAAAAGGTGACGATCTGTTTATAAACAACCACCTAACAATGTTTTCTGTTTTTAAGCGTACGTTGCTCAGTACTTCAGTGCGTCTGTGGGTAAGCCATACTAGCTGTCATTATGCACATGCCTGTCTTACTGTTTAGTGGGTAGTTGTAAATAAAAGCATTTGTATTCAAATTAATTTTTTTGCGTTACGCTATAGTTCAAATTAAAAAAAGGATTATGTGCCATCTTTATTTGAACATCTTTTGTTTTTATCTGTATTCAATGTAACTTATTTCATGTCGATGTATTTACATGTTTACTTTTATTCATTCATTAAACGCCATTAATGTGATGATAAATAGTTGCCTCTCCTTCCAATTAGTAACTATGGGGATATACTCGTATTAGGGACTATCGCTCGGACGGTCGCCACGATTAATAATGTTTTTGTCAGGTCAAAGTACCGATAATTACTCTTGTAATTCTCGGTTCGAAAACTTTTAGCAGAACTTCATCTGGCTGGATCCAAGCACTTACAATACAACTCTGAATAAAGTAAATAATAAAGAAATAGTTACTTCGCTTAAGGAATTGGCGGATTACGTTTTAAAGTTTATAATTAAAAAGTGACCCGCCTGGGTTTAATTGTATAGTGTAAAATTCAAAATTAGCATAAACCATTGAAAATGGCTAAATTCCTGGCAGGTCTTCGCATTGCCTGTTTATTCTCTTATTATATCATTGTGCTTGAACTTTTTCTTGTAACTCTTAAAAGTGGTTTCCTGAGACTTCATTTCACAGAACTTTTAGGAAAATCTTTTTTGTAACTTTTACCCTTCACGCTGCGAACTCTGAAGGCTCTTTTGCCGCACAAGTTGTGTTGACCTAGTTAACAAATGTCATTATAACTTTAGTAATTTGCATTTCATGCACACGTGACGTTCACAAATAACGTTCCTTCCTATTAGTCAAATAACTTTTAAAATCGTATCAGTAGTCCCGGAGATTACCCTTACATTCAAACTTCATGGTCATAAACTTTTCCTCTTTTGTAATATTAGTATAGACAACGTAACACGAAAATTACTGAAACTTTCACTTACATTATCATCACCTTTTTTTCCGCCAAAATGATTAATGTCTGATGATGTTTCCAAAGGTAATCTATTCAAGCATAACACTATTGTTAGGCATTAAAGGTTCTTTAATATTCTACGTGGCGACATTTGAAGATTAAAGCTTTTTTAAATTAAATTGTTTTTTGGTGTCTATATCATATTTATCTAAATCTACTATTTCAATAATTTCACCAGATTAGATCAACGCCATATGTCACGACTAATGTCAGATAACGAACGATCTATACGCACAATATTTTTAAAAACATGATATTAGATAACAGCTTACAATGGACAGTGTTATTTTAAACGCCGATGGCTACAATCGTTGTTTAGTGAAATGGCAATGGAACCAACTGATTTGGATCAGGAGGATCTATTGACACCTCTTGTTCCCCAAGGCTATGTAAGTAGGTAAAAATGCTAACTAGTAACATTTTATTGCTTTTTGGTGTCAACCTATATTGGACGGAATTTGGAGTTACTCGATAGAAAGTCTATTTTTTTCATTAGAACACCTATTATAAAATTACCGATTATTATAAAAGTGGTTACTGTTCTTGGTAAAGTGGAACTTTATTAGCTATTCAGGTTAGCCATTTCAGAACTGATCGTAGTGTAAGATGCTTAACGTAATGATCATTTACAATACACTTGGCAACCGGAGCTACTCTAATGCCAATTTAATGCAAATTCATTGGTTTCAAAATAAATACTAAATGTGCATTTACCATAGGCGAGACGAGAAGTACATGTACTTGTTGTTCTAATTTAACTCTAGTCTAGTGACGCGACCTTGTAAAGTATCTTCACTTTTTATTGGCTTGACCACGAATTAATCAAGGCGAAAGCACGTGACTATTTGTCACAATTAACAGGCTAAGAGACTTCTTACAAATAGAATTTTGTAACAATCATCAATTGCATCAATTCGTTAAAAATATGCACAGTCATTGGTAATTCGATTTATTCCGGGCAGGAACAGGTGGAGGGAGAAATACAGACGTTAACGCATTTTTAAATTGTAGTTGAGGTATTATTTAACTGTAAAATATTAATGTACTTAATTAAATTGAGACCCATATTTCAATTTTCGTCTGTCTCTTATTGATAATCTCTGAATCAGCTGTACCGATTTTGACATGATTTTCACTGGCAGGTAGGGTAGATGATGTTATAAGGAGTAACTTAGGCTGCATTTTATCATCGTATTCCCACAGGAAAGGCTAAAAACTGTGTAAAACAGCTTAGGTACGCTAGTCTACAATTGTAGCAGGATAAAATATGGGGCACATTTTTCGAAACTCCACGTTGGATGATATATAGGTTTCCTTGAAAAGTAGAGTATCCAACACAAAAAGAATTTTCTAATTCAAAGTAGTAATGCCTGAAATTAACGTGTTCAAGTCAACCAAGCTAACTAACAATATACAGATTTATGTTTTTAATATTTTCGACGGAACTGTTTTTGTGTGATAGTTCATGTTGATAAGAAGTAGCTTAGCTAGGTTTTAATCCACGAGAATGTATTATTTTTGTAAAAAATATGTCATCATCATCACGGGCCACATTGCTTTGTCATTTAAACAGATATTTCTTTGATCACATTGATCGAAAGATTAATTTACCGTGACGGAACTATGGGGCTTGTAACATGCATCAACAACTGACATCGTTATAATTAGACTCAAAAGCCTATTTTGTTAGTTAGTTTGCGCACTGTTATGGCAACACTACGATTGAGTAACTAAGATTTAAGATTACAATAAATTAAAAAAAAAACTGACTAAGATTTGTAACCATGCCACCATACCACCATACCATACATATTATATACAACCATAACATGGCAAAACAATTCAACAATGCCAGATTTGGAAAAGGCGCGATCATTAAAAATTTACCTAGCGGTCATATATTATTTACCGAAAATTAGTATTTAATTAGTTTGAGGATTAGACATAGTTTAAAACGTGAGCATAGGAAAATCCTGTTATTATTATAAAAGCGAAAGTTTGTAAAAGTATGGATTCATGTTTGTAGCTCTTTTACGCAAAATCTACTGAATGGATTTTGATGAAACTTTACAATAATATATAAGCTAGATCAGAAGAACAACACATCAGAATAACACAGGCTACTTTTTATCCCGGGAACAAGTCTTCACCATGCGTGCGGAGTCGCGGGCGTCAACTAGTTATACATATAGTGCAGTCAACCCCGGTTTTTAAAAGCCTCAGTAAAAATTCCATCACTTTACTGGTACTCGGACGCTGGCCGAGTCTGAACATGACGAATAACAAGCGAAATATAATACTAGTGACTAGGCAGCATGGTCTCTATCCTTAGCTCGTTCCATGTGGAACGATCGAACAATAAAAAAAAACCACATGCGTCACATCACATCACGTCAAGTCAATGTTTTTTTGTTTTACATGTCATTTTTCCGTATAATTGTAGTGTTAGTTTTAATTAAGCAAAGTTCATTGTGTGATATTAGATTTAATAAGTATTTAGTTCATACGGAACAGAAATGAGCCTATTTACAAGTGGTTAAAGTGATATATCTTCTATTATACCCTATTCAATTGTTGCAGGGGACGCAATTATATTCTCAGGAATGCAAGGTGAGTAAATATGTTCCGAACAACTAAAACCATTTTACTATTTCCCTTAAGTCTTCTTAAGTTCTTCAACGAGTTTTATCATTAACTTTTTCTTCTTACTTGTTTACTTTTTAAATGTAGACAAAAAAGTTTTGTTAGATGAGGTGGCGTTTTGAAACTAAATTACACTTTGTGTCAATTTTTTTAATTTAGAATTTCAGACGTAGCACATACCTACTCGTAATTAATATAAATGTAATCTAAATATTAAGTAAATAAGATAGCGAAAAAGTTAGTGATCTCTATATCTGAGAAAGATGTAATGATAAAAGAATGAAATCAAACAACATATGCTTACATAGTACAATTATTTTTAGACTTTAATGTATGCAGTTCATCATTTACGAATGATAAACTTTTTACAAATGATACACTACATATAACACACAGTCATTACAAGCCAAGAGACAAAAACAGTCCAGGTTTAATTATGAAATTGGGAGTGATACTAACAACGATATTGCAACTACTTCGTCAATATTATAACATTCTACACCTGTTTCAAGTTATGTTTGTAAAGCTCTGGGCTAATGTTTTTTAAACTAAGAATGAAAATTCATTATTAAAAAAAATGCTAACTTATGCCATGTGAGCTACATGATTCATTTCAAATTCTGTTTATTCATAAATACAGGATGGATTTTTAAGATAAGGCTGTAATGACACATAAATTAACCATTATCGTGAGTTTCTAAGTATAAATAAAGTTGCTATTTAGTAAAAGTGCTAAAAATATTAATTTTATTTTGGTTATTCCATCATTTTTAAAGTAGCAAATTATAAAAAGTCTATTGGACCGTTTAAATTTTAATACTAGATATAAATGACAAAGCAAAAACATAAAACAATTCCCTAATTTCAGTTAGAGAAATTTAATTAGACACACCTTTATCTCTCATAATATTTCACCCTGTGCATTTTTATTGTTGTTGTTAAACTTTTACTTTGGTGAAACTTTTTATTTGAAGAGGGCTGACTGAAAAAGAAATAGAAATTTTCAATTTGAGATGTTAAACATTGTTGTATTTACTTTGTTGTGCATGCAATGCAGTTTTGTACCACATAACAGGTCAGCCCATAGCCATGTTGAATTAGACCAGATCAGGTTGTGACAACCAGCTGTTGAAATTTTTCAAGCTGCTAATAGTGCCTGTAACTTAGCTTAACAACTGCCATGTTACTGGCCAGAAGCCCTTAAAACATAAATTAATTATGGATTATGATAAAATATTAAACCATATTATTATTATATTAAGTGTACTTCAATCATAAATGTCCTGCCTGTGCTCTGTCTTAGATTCAGTTACCCAATTTAAGACTATAAATATATAGTAGTATTTCCAAATTTTCTGTAAATCGGAATATTTACTGATTATTCTAACATGAAGGCATTTTTTATAGGTGATGATGATATCCCTGGAATCGGTCAATATGAGGATTTCCACACAATCGACTGGCAGCGAGATATAGCACGCGATCGCATGCGCCACAGATATATTGTGAAAAAAAGGCAAGACTCAATATGGGATTTCATAAAGGTATGTATAAATTTGTAAAACCTTCCATGGTCACATATTATTTAGTATTATATGGCTTATGTTTAATTACTACCAAAAATAATAAATGATCACAAAAGTTAGACAGTCTCAGCATTAAGCTGGAAGAGGGCATACTACTAATGATTTGGAGTTGGAAACTTGGACAATCAATGTGTATGGAATGATTGATGAAGAATATTGTGCAATGGAGTAAGAAAGATAAGGAGTCATTTAAAAATCTTTAGTAATATTGCGCCTCTTTTATCCATGTGGTACACTGGACTAATATATTAAAGAGACTTATAACAATGAGGTTTTAGAGCCCAAGGTATAGTAAGTGCTATGTATACTCGCAAGCAGCTGCAGATTGGTAAGTACTGTTGACTCAGTGACCAATATGAATTCTAAATAACTAATTGAATCAGGCATTACATGGCGGAAATCCATTTTAAAAAACTATAATTATTTTGTTTTTAAATGTTATTTTTGCAATATTCCGCTTTTTTAGAATGTCGTACGATGTCGACACGTGTTTCGCCTACACACGAAGCATTATCAAGACTGTTTGGCAGCAAAAGTACTTACGCGTTCACCTCAACCTTTTGTAGTTTGAACGCAACCAAACGATAGCGCGATGTAGTTCGCGCTATCGTACACATTCTAAAAAAGCGGAATATTGTAAAAATAACATTTAAAAACAAAATAATTATAGTATTTTTTCAATATGAATTCATTCCATTTGGTGTCGAGACACTTGGTCCATGGAGTCGCGACGCACATGGTCTTTTTTATGCATTAAATAAGCATCTGAGGGAAGAAACTGATGATCCTCGTTCAGGTAGCTTTCCCACGCATGGTTCGGGAAAACCCAGACAGTGATGTATTTTCTGATAAATAAACAAGACTCTCATGTAACGAAAGGACATCACTTACTCAATTGTTCCACATAATTAAATATATCCTAATACTTAAAGGGTGCTCCTATTATAATTGCTCACTAAAGAGCATCCCTTTCTAATGAGCAACTAGGGAGATTGTTCCCTATACCTTGCTTTCACAGAAGGAGCAAACCGTTTTGTGTCTCGGACCAAACTTTTGCTATTCCATATTTTTTGAGCTGTTTTATATAAAGCTACATGTGCTCTGTGTGATAAAATTGCATACTGTGCATCATTTATTATATTGACTGCCTCAGTGGCGTAGTGGTAAGTGTATGCGACTGTCGTGCAGGAGTCTCGGGTTCGAATCCTGGGTCGGAATAATATTTGTGTCATTGGCAAGTTTTTGTTTTGGAGTTTAGGTGTTTCTATGTATTATATCAGTAAGTTGTCTCGATCTAGGCTAGACGGCGATCCCACAATATCTAATCTCGCTTTTCTATCTACTGCATTGATTCTTGTTTTGACTCCGGATCGTATTGTCGAATCCATGTTTTGTCGATACAAACCAGTCGAGAAAAAACATCGTCAGGATTATCGCCACCGATTTCCAAAAACTCCTCCGAAGTTGTGACGCGACGCTGCTTGTTAAGCGGCGTGAGCATTTTCGGCACCCATTGCGCACACACCTTTTTCATGTGCAAATGATTATGCAAAATATCACCGTTCTTTGCTAACTGCCACAACTTGATTCGCCGATCTGCCAGTACAGTTTTTATCACTTTTTAAATGTTTTCTTAAGTAACGGCGATGTTTGGGCGTCCCGACCTGGGATCATCTTCAAGCGACTCCCTGCCATGTTTGTTGCCGTGTAATACACGGCTCCAACGTTTTACGGTGGCAAATAAAGATGCTGACTCCTCATAAACTGCAGACATCTCTTCAAATATTTCCGTCGGCATTTTGTTTTTATTTGTGTGGAATTTTATGACAGCTCTATACTCCAATTTCGTAGAAAGCGCGAATGAGTCAGACATGGTGATGTTTAAAGTTCAATTACTAAAAATGTAATGATACTAATGACATGAATTTAGAATACCTTAAATTAGTGGTGTGCAGCGCGAGCATAGATGATTAAAGGTACTTTAGGCTCAAAACTTTTCAGCCGACCCACGTATCCGACCAAAATGAAAAATGCTACTGAATAGATTTTCTATAAAATAAACAAACATACCTTTCACATTATCATGCTACTAAGTCTAGGGGCTAGGCAAAGAACAATTACAATTTAGGAAGAAAGGTAAAACCAACTAAATGAACTTCATTTATACCGGGCGGTTCCTTCTTATCACATTAACTGAAATGCCTGATAACACTCCCTGATTTAAATCTAGTCATATCCATAGAATAATATTTTTGAGAAATTTTTTTTTTTTTCTAATACCATAACTAGAATAAAAATAGTCGAAAGTTATAACATTCCGTTTTTGTTTACTTATAATGAAAGTACTCTCACCTTTGAGAAAACTGGTAACGTTACGGTTGCAATAACAACGCGTGTTTATGTTGACAAAAGGCGGCAGAATGATCAAACCAATACCTAGTTACCTACTGCACTTTTATTTTTCTAAGTGACTACTTGCCACTATAACAGTTCTAATAAAAACACTTCACATTTATACCTAAATAACTTAAATTTTCATGTTCTCAATATGTTCACCATTTACGTCTATGTACCGCAGACATCGTCGTATAATATGGTCTCCGCGGTCTCCTTGGCACCAAGTGCTGGTTATCCCGCAATCTTTGCACAGCTATTACTTACAAAGATTCGGGATTCAGAAGGACATGTGCGACTGTTTCCGAATTTCTCACGGTATGTCCTTACCTTAACGCTAAGGCCGCATTTGCCGTAAATGAGGATCATGCCAGTGAACTTAGAGGCGGTATAATTCACTCGCGGCATCGTGTCAAACAGAAAATAAACAAAAATCACGTCAAATTTCAACTAGGTAATTAATAACTTTTTCGGTACCTAATAATCACACACTTCACTGTCACAACAACCCGGCGGGCGGCGCGGTACTAAATTAAATACAGTCACTACATGACTTCCCTACTTCCCACTACACGAACAAGTTACAAAATAAAAAATATTTTTACTTAAACCTTAAAACTAAAACCAACGAAGTGCTGCTAAGAATGTATTAATGTATTTTGGATTTTATAATAATTCATAGTACCTAATAAAATGTATTTTAACAAAAATAGTGTGAAACTTGGTGTTCATAACGGTATGGCGACTACAGAAGTTACATGATTACTTATGCTTAATATAATTTTCTATCGTAAGTGAAATGTAAATTCCCAAATACACCATAAATCAATTCACTGATAGTAGGATTGTTTTTATTGTATTCACCTAAAATCGTAAAACTTTTAATGAGACTAAAATAGTAGTTAATTTGAAAAACTCAAGGTACATCAAAGGAGCCGGCCGCCCTGACCTAGAGCGGCCTTGTTTAAAAAAGTATCGACATATCGAAATAAATAGTATAATTTTGAGACTCTTAGCAGAATATTAAAACAAATTAAAAGTAATTGTATTGTGTCTGACTGGTATGTTTAATTTGTGTTGCGTGTATGTGGCGACCATTGTTCATTTTATTTCACTTTTCCCCAATGTGGGTTCTTTTTGCATAAGATAGGTAACTTATACTCATTATTTAATAACATAATTATAATATACTTTAAAAACTAAATTTTAGAGAATACAATGACAGTCTTATCGCTAAGAGTGATCGCTTTCTGAAAACACAACCTGAGTATCGAAAGAGAAGGTCAAGAAAGTAATTAAAAATTACGATCTTGAACTAAAACACTTGTACTGTTCCATTTATTTATTACTCAAACCTGAACGGTTTCGCCTTACGGTATTTTCAAAGGTTAGCACATATTATTTGTATTTCGGATGTCATTGAGTACAATATGGTAACTTATCTTATCAATGACATCCGAAATACAAATAATATGTGCCAACGGTCAGGTTTAAGTAATAAATAAGTGGAACAGTACAAGTGTTTTAGTTCAAGATGTGTAGCAAGTTCTACCAAGTGCCATCAATCACCAGTATAAACAGTCTGTAAAAATTACGAATTTATAATACGTACATAGTAGGTAATTTTACGTGACGTGATGATTAAACTGTAGAAATGGCGGATTTATCTGTAACCTGTACCAATTATTAATACATTATTATTTTAAAACCAAAATCTCTTGCAATGTGACTTTTGTATCGATATTTTATGCTTGAGGTAGAGATTTTATTAGACGGTGATATTTTAATAAATATTCAAATATATTTTAATAATTTTGTTTCACTGCTGAACTCCCTAGCTATGCGGCTAGGTCAGATAGAGAAAAAGTTTTTTTTTTTCCTTTTCGCACTCTCTAACGAACGACTGAGATTTGTCAACTTTATTTCATTGAAATGTGTTTGAATTTTATTTAAAAATATCTTAGTAAGAGCGGCAACGTGTCATGTCGATGTCCGAGGTACTGACCTAGGCAATGTAGGTATTGCCTAGGTCAGTTCTTTTTTTTAAAAAAACACATGATGATGAAATAAATTAAACAAACATAAGCGAATCCTGGCTAAACTGATTAGTATTTTTGGTTCATGTTGCAGAAGACAACATGCACTGTAGGTGGTTCAAATTAATGTGATATCCTCGGCGCCACTCGGTATATGGTAGTCTAATGTACTGGGACATCTTTCCGAAGAGTTACCAGGGGCTTTCGGCAATAGATAGCTAGGCAGGGACCGTGTGGTTTTAGCCCGTTCGAGTCCGGCATGACATCCGAGGGAATTTCCACACGTTAAAAAAATATGGTAGCCTAGTGTATTAGGTCGGAACGAAAAATAGGTTGCGTTTAAAGACGCTGTTACACATAGGTTATATAAGATATACCCATAGGCTACAGATTTACTTCCATTAACGATGTAATGAAAATGTAATGTTTTATGAGAATAGAATTTAATCCAGAAAATAAGACAAAATCTATTCTCTGTCCAATCTGTCGAGGTCAAGCACGATAACACCTCGTCGCAAAGATAACTTTTTAACACTGTACTGAAAAGCTTTGAGGTCAACAAAGTTTTTTTTTCTGATATGCTAATGGTGGAATGGGAAAATGTTCATTATCACTGGCATTCTTGCCGAGGTACGGAAGTGAAGTAAAATAGCTGTAGTTAAAGTATTGTTGGGAATTGAAGCCATACTGCTTACTGGTGGGACAACAGCCCATAATTTCAATTTTCGAGAGAGCACAGATACGCCTGTTTGTGAGATGTCGCATAACAGTGTTAAGGAACACGTGCTCCAGGATGTACGATGTCTAATATGAAAGCAGTTAAAGTTGTTGACAAAACCTTATAAGACATGAATTAAAATTTCGTTGGTGTTTTTTACACCGTTTGTATCGTGTTATGTAGGAAGGTGAGATTTTAGTCAGTAGTATTCAGAATTTGTGCTGAGGTCTCGGAATCGAACCCCGGGTCGAAACAAGAGTATTTAGGTCACCCAGAATCGTTAATTTTGGAGTTTGGGTGTTTGCTATACATATTTAGAACAAAGCTATGTTTATCAGTTGCCCACAAACCCAAAGCATTTGGTATGCAAGTCATTTTATCCATCTACGATATTTAAACCAAAACTTATTGGGTCAGTTCTCTTTCCTGCGATCCTGTGCGGGGAGATAGTTTTATCAGTAAAATTTGCTATTTCATTAATATAGATTTTTATCATTATTACTGTCAATAAAACCGTATTATTGCGTCAGTTAAGCTGAGCCATGCAAGTTTTAAGTATGGTATTTAAAAGGTTAGTTTAAATTAAAATACTTTGAATGTACATTATTCACAACATCTTATGAATAATTGATCTTTCCGCAGATCTTACTTTGAATAATATTTATACATAAATATATATTAGTAAGGAAGCGCTTGTGGTCCCGCGGACTCAAGTGTTCTATAAACGATCACTGCGTTAAGCAGTTTTCGCTATGGCTGGTCACGGATGGGTGATCACTTTGTGGCATTTACATTTGCGAGCGCTTCCGTGCCTCGGAAGGCACGTTAGTCGTTGGTCCCGGTTGCCAGTAACATGGCAGTCGTTAAGTCAAGTTAAAGGCCTTATGGGCGGCTGGAATAATTTCAACAGCCGGTAACCACAACCTGCGTCTGTCTATTTTAACACAACAATGGGCTCACCACCTCTTACGTAGGACAGGAATACACGTGGTGAAAAGTGAGCATATAATATGCCCCTACCACCCCTTCGGGGATGGGGATAAGGCGTGATAGATAATTAAATAAATAAATAAATAATTTAAAGTAATATCATTTATACTTGTATATATAGCGCTTCTTCGTCACATAGGGTTACTCCGATCTGTCCCCCTGCTCTGTCTCCTTAGGGGGACAAATAGGACAAAAAAGTTCGATCTGTCCCACTAACACCAATAGGGGGACAGATCGAACTCTATCTACTCATGAACGGTTTTATCTGTCCCCCTACCACCAATAGGGTAACAATCGCACTTTTTATTCCTATCTATCCCCCAAGGGGGACAGAGCAGGGGAACAGATAATCCGTCACATATACCCCTCACTTTCTTTCTGTCTTCTATCTGGTATTTTTGTGATCTGGCATATCAGAGAGGGAACGAATGCGAAGACGGCGCGTTCCACGTTAGGAACCTAGACAACAATTATGTTAGTGCCCGTTTATATAGCCTAACCGACTAGATCGATTTTGAAGTGTTAGTTCTGATGAGATTCGTATTATTCCCCGAAAAGTTCCGTAGATTACGTGACGTCAGTAAAAAACGAATAGTCAATTGAACAGAAAACTGTCAAATTTCAGTTGGGTTTAGTGAATTTTCTTTTCATCCAGGGTGCACACGACGCGTGGTCAGGATGGGTGTGCGTGCTGTTGGTGGGGGTTTGCACGGGCATGGTGGCTGGCGTCATCGACATCGGCGCGTCCTGGATGACGGACCTCAAGTTTGGCATCTGTCCACAAGCCTTCTGGCTCAACAGGGAACAGTGCTGCTGGTCAGATACTGATACCACATTCAACACTGGAAACTGTTCACAGGTAAACATGTTACTCTTTATTTAAGCTACTTCATTGTTTAACCTAGCAACTCATCGTCTAATATTTATAATATTTTATTTTTTTATACCACTGAGGTGGCAGACAAGCGTACGGCCCACCTGATGGAAAGTGTTCACTGTAGCCGCTTGCAACACCAGAGGTGCAGCACTCGCGCTGCCGACCCTTTATAAACTTTCTAAGACCCCTTTTGAAGAACCCCATACTGTAGACGTTCGGGAAAACCCAGGCAGTTTAAATGTAACCAAAAAATACCATGTTTTTTTCCAAATCACAAGTTAATTGACGAGCTATGACGTACAACAATAAACATAGACATACAAGCTGTCTACTTGAAGAAGTCCTTCTTTTTACCCGACTACGCGAAGAGTGGGGGGCATTGTGTTTTTGTACCTTTGTGACAGTTTACGCATAAGCACACTTTTAAGTATTCTTATGTTTATCGACTTATCTTAACTGAGTGAGCGTCAGTCCCTACAAACATCGAGATTTTAAAATTATAAAATTAATTTCCTTAAAAGAAACCGGTTGAAAAGATTACAACGGGCTTAACTTAACAAACAATTAAATTCTACAAAACTTTGTGTGATGAGCACGATGGTTTATTCTGTCTGGGAGTTATTTTTCTAAAATATGTATGTATTTAGAAATATATAAGAGTATGTTTATCAGTTATCTGGTTACCATAGTACAAGCTCTGCTAGTGTGGAATCACGTTGTGTGAGTTGTCCTAACGATATTATATCATTATATTAATTGTAAATTCTCACCAAAAGTCTTAAACAATACCTACAAGATTTCTCAAGGATGTTCCCACAAACGACATATTAACGATCCTAAAAAACGGGCAAATTAGAAAATTGAATGTAACATATATCTTATCATATTAATCTAAGTACACAAACATAAAATCAACCTTAACGGTCACATTATAGCGAGATCGTAAGCAGTGTCAATTGTCATTCGGCAAAATTATAGCTCTAAAAAAACAAGGAAAACCATTGAAAATGTTAAATTAAACGTCTGTTTTACCAAAGATAATTCGACGATGTTTTTTTTTGCAATATCCTTCAACTGACACGATGTTTATAATTCATATTATACTAGCTGACCCGCTCGGCTTCGTCCGTGACATACTTCCAACCCCGTGGCACCCAATTAATCCCGTCGCTTATTACTTTTCCAAAAATGTATGAAAGTTTCCTCGATTTGTTGACATTTATGATTACTGCTCCGCTCTCCTGTGTAATGGCGTGATGATATATAACTTAGAACCTTCATCAATGAATGGGCTATCTATTACAAAAAGTTTTTTCAAATCGGTCCAGCCGTTCACGCGTGACCAAGGGAAAAAGGGATTAATTAAATATATATATATAAATAGATTATTTTCCTCTATTTATTATTTAGCCACATGCAATATAGGTTACGAGGCTAATGTTTTGATGTCCTCTATGGTACAGGTACCAATGATGGAGGCTGAAAAGCTACCCAGTGCAGGTTTTATTGCCCCCAATATCCAGCAGTTTAGTTTAGCTCAGGAAGATAGATCTTACTTTTTAAACGGCTTTGATCGATTATAACTATACACGCTATCGAAGTGGTGGTCCTGTAGTTGAATATGATTGTTACAGTGGTTAACATGGCCGCAAGTGCTAGGCGGCAAGCGAGAGGGTCCCGGAGCCTACATACTTAGCTATCTCTTCTACATAGTTTGGGCTCTCGTCTTTGCGGCACTATCAGCTTCCTTGGTGCGGATGTTTGCGCCATATGCCTGCGGTTCAGGTAAATAAATTTTCGATATAATAATAAACTTAAATATTATATAATTACATGTTCTGTTACTCTTGTTGGTAAGATTAAGGGCTCCTCTAGAAGTCACATTACGGAAAAGGTGACCTTGTGACATTTACAGCTGATTGGTCAAGTCTGTAAGTGAGTGAAGAAGAACATCTCTTATATATCGCCTTATCTATATAAAATGCAATAAAGATCGTGACCTAATCATCTTTCAGCGCACTTTTTAATCAGTTCATCGCGCTGAGTAAATTTAACTCTAAATTGGCAAATAGCTCGTTATTGTGATGTAGTCAACCACTACGAAGGGATGTTTGAAAAGTACGCCCTCGAAGTGGTGTAACAGGTGTTTGATTGAAGTATGTCGCGGGGAATAATCTAGTTCATAACGATTATGAATCCTATGTATAATATGTATATATTTAGAAATATATAAGTATGTATATCAGTTGTCTAGATCCCATAACACAAGCTTATATTGGCTTACTTTAGGCTAGACTGCGATGTGTAATAAAAAAAATGTCCCACAATATTTATATTATTATATTTATGTATTATAATAACATTGTCATCATCAACTATGATAGAATGAACATTAGTGACCACGGAGTTAATATAGAACTTATATACTCCGTTACACAATGAAAGTTCAGAGTTCGCTCTACATCCTCTACCACTGCATCCTGAAATCTTGGTTTATTTGTAATATGGCTTTACTAGCTTTTATTTCACTTTAAAAAGAAAGACCACTATCTGATTTATTTATTTTATTTAAACTTTCTGCACAGTCATGTACACAGGATAATACAGATTCATGATTTCGTAGTGACCTTTACATAGGCCCACTACTGACCCGCGCTCGTTGGCCAGCAAGTGCCTATCTACTACTTTTGTTTGGAAATTAACAAATTGTGGTACGTTTTTCTATTAACCCCTAAGTTCTATGTTCACCACCGGTCATAGAAAAACCCGTAGTGTCGCTATGTCATCATTTTTTCAACGATTTTATTGATCGAGACTATTTATTACGATTAATTAAGTCATTTGGTTGAACGAGATATCACGAAAAGAACATTGCTCGTATTATATCTTAACGACCTCGCTAACAAACAATTCGCTCGCATTGTGACGATACGTATTGTATAAAATTTCAGCGCTGTGAAGGTCGAGAACCGATATTCGTGTGAATGGAACAGGCTTTTGAAATGTAAACATAATACGTCGCTATTATAAAACGATTAAAACGTTTTGTAGAAATGGTAGTTTACTGATTTATATTTAGATTGTTCATTTTTTTATCCACAATTTCTTTCCAAGTGTTTATAACTATATGAAATGTACCACTATCTTCGTCCTTTTCAATTCTACTAATATTATAAACGCCAATGTTTGTAAGAATGGATGTTTGTTACGCTTTCGCGCAAAATCTACTGAAAGGATTTTTATGAAACTTTACAATAATATAGCTTACACATCAGAATAACACATGGGCTCCTTTTTATCCTGGGAACAAGTTACTGTGGGAAACGGGAACGCGAAAACTTCACCACGTGTGCAGAGCCGCGGGCGTCTACTAGTATACACATGAAACTTAAAAAAAGAGTGGAAAGGATGTTTAGAGAAATTATGAAATATTTACTCAATTAGCTCGTACCATGTGTAAGAGAGAGCCTAGGATCAGCAAATACTGACCTGTATAACTGTTACTTTGTAATCAAAACGAACATTTACAATTACTAAATTTTACATATGTTTTGTGAAACGATTGTCTCTGGTCATGCCTCGCTACACACATCGCAATAATTTTGATTACTTTGCAATATGACTCAGTGGTAAACTCACGTCGTCATTGTACGTATAATCGTCAAAGATAATATTCATTATTTAATTAAAAACACCACAATATGAAACACGTGCCACTTTCCCTTCTTTGTGTACTTTAATATACCATAGAATATGTTGTAGACTAATACTCTATTAAAGTAGAAAATATTAAAAATAAAATTATACGTCAAAAGTCAATCGTTGTGTATTTTTTATAACACTAAAGTGGGAGACAAGCAGTAAGCATACGGCGTAACGCTTCGAAAAGGCTCACATAGGCTACAGATATACTAATGATCATCCAGAAATCTTCATTGACTTCGGAAAATGATGTTATATCAATCGCATGAACCGGTTACGTACTTCTTCTTAAAATTCACACCTTTATCCCCGAAAGGGTGTCAGAGGCATACAATATGCGCACATTACACTCAAACGGTGGTGAGCCGTGTTGCTGTGTTGAATAGGACAAGCTCAGACTGTAGCGACCGACGTGATGTTGAAATTTTTCAAGCCGCAGGGCGAGGCCTTCAACTTCGTTTAACGATTGCTGTGTTACTGGCAACCGAGACAAACAGCTAACGTACCTTCCGAAGCACACAAACGCTCGTGAATAGAAATGCCTAGTGTTATCCTTTCGAGGACCAGCCACAGCGAAAATTGCTTAACTCAGTGATCGTTTATAGAACTTACGTTCTCGACTGCCTCGGTGGCGCAGTGGTAGTGTATGCGACTGCCGCGACCAAGGTCCCGGGTTCGATTCCTGGATCGGAAAAAATATTTGTGTGATCCACAGATGTTTGTTTCGGACAATGATGAAGTATGATTATGGGCATTTCCTATGTATAATACGTATGTATTTAGTAATATATAAGTATGTTTATCAGTCGTCTAGATCCCATAACACAAGCTTATTTAAGCTTACTTTGGGCTAGATGTAGCTGTGTAAAAAAAATGTCCTACCATATTTACTTTTAAAAGAGATTACTTATTGTAAACTTCCAGTATAATACTATCTAACGATGGCAGCTTCACCGTCGGGGGTATAAGGGTAACAAACACCCGTCCATCCCTACAAACTTTTAAAATATTAGAGTGATTTTTATATAACATTTGTATGGAATAAAATATGAATGACCCATATATAAGGACGTCAGCGGTGTTCTTTTATATACGTAAACAAACTAGGTATATACATAGGTATACCTGATCCATGTTTGTTTCATTTCATGTGAAACTAAAGTGTATGCTAAATATAACTTTGTATTACAGGTATACCTGAAATCAAGACAATATTGAGCGGGTTCATCATCAGAGGCTACCTGGGCAAGTGGACGCTCATCATCAAAGTGGTCGGCCTCATCCTGTCCGTGTCGTCCGGCCTTTCGTTGGGCAAAGAAGGCCCTATGGTGCACATAGCCAGTTGTCTAGGTAAGCGCATAATTATAGTGAAACGATTTTACTATTATTGTAAAATAGACAATTATGGTCTCGTATGTCGGTATGTATTATTTTTGCAGAATGATTTGGTAATCAAAACATTAATATATACGCACGTATATCGTACGAACGTTGACCTTGCGACGCATTGAGAGAGGGGCTATTAACTACACATTATGTATGTGTCATCCTTAGGCCGCGCCTTATTAGAAAAAAATAAACCAATCTATCGAAACAAGCCATAGTTTTATTACATCTTGATCTTAAGCTCGTTAGGTCCATAAAGCTTTAATTTAGTGTTTGGTGCTCGATTCTCCTAGGAAGAGTGCGATACGATGATACGCATTTTTATTTTCATTTTGATATGGAATTAGTGTCTGTCTATCTGATCCCGTAAGTCAGCTGACTTGAACCCAAAGACCTTAGCGGGCTCGTCGACCTGCTACAGTATCATGACGTAATTTATATATCGGTTCTAGAAATGTAAATAACTAGTGACCTGCAACGGTTCCGCGTTGATGTATGTTGCACATGGAAAATGACGTATTACAATGTATTATTAAGAAGTGTGTATCACTTTCTACACCTACAACTGCATACTCATTTTTTTTTAAATTAAGCCATTCCATTGCTCCTAACGACTACGAGAAAGGGGGACGCACAATCACACTTTCTCAATCAACCAATGTATCAATTTCTGGGCTTGTCGTAGCTGTGAAGTAGGTATTTGGATTTCATGTCACACAGGTTGGCACAGGATAAACTTGCACGAAATTTGAGTGTAACCCCACAAAGATATTCGGGGTGAAGCGACCTCATCTGCTAGCAGTGCACGTAGTGACCAACGGACGACACGATGACGCAGTGGTCACACGGCAGTCACTCTCAACGACGTCGAAAATGAAAAGCATTATAACTGCTTCTAGCATCCAAATCACAGTGAACTCAATCACAACTGGAAATGTGCTAAGATGAAGAAGAAACTTTGTGATAACACAC
This sequence comes from Thumatha senex, assembly GCA_948477245.1. Classification (NCBI taxonomy): domain Eukaryota; kingdom Metazoa; phylum Arthropoda; class Insecta; order Lepidoptera; family Erebidae; genus Thumatha; species Thumatha senex. The sequence continues at coordinate 1,938,275 of OX419725.1, forward strand.
TCTTCGTGTCTCTTTGCAACACCAGAGGTGCAGCACACGACATCATTAGAGTTTCTTTTACAGGCAATATACTATCATACCTGTTCCCCAAGTATGGCCGGAACGAGGCCAAGAAACGTGAGATACTGTCTGCGGCTGCCGCAGCAGGAGTGTCAGTCGCTTTTGGCGCTCCCATCGGTGGAGTACTCTTTAGCTTAGAGGAGGTACGTGAAATTGGTTACTGTAGCGCTTGGGCGGACTGCGGCGGTTGTTGGCCTTAGGACTGGAATTGCCGCTAACAAGCCGTCCAACAACCCTGACAATCCATCATTCACGACAAACGAAATACTGCAATACATCAAGACCATCAACCACTAAAAATCTACCTACACTAAAATAAATCTACACCTAAGACTTCTTTGCCCATTTTCCAACATCTTCCCGTGGAAATCAGCAATTTAAAACAAGCAGAACGGTAACAACTACAATAGCAGATCGTTCTAATGCAGCAATGTGTCCTGTAACTAAAGCGGCCCCGGGCGTCGCGAGACGCAACTGGGCCAGACGCTCGGATGATGATTATTTGGTAAAGTTTGGTGGCTTGCCATATGTTACAAATTAAAGCAAATAAATTGCCCAAAAATGTATTAGAAATCCTACACAAAAAATTAAACCTAAATGAATCTAGCTGTTCTAAAAGAGAAAGACAGAATTAAAAAATGAAAGTATTTTAGAACTGCGAAACAAGCACCACAACCTCAGTATCCTAGAAATGACAAACACCGAATACACAATAATCACCGGATACTCCACTCTCATACATTCTAGTCTAATGTATCAATCAAAATACCAGAGAAAAATATTCATAACTAGCTGAACCGCGCAACTTCGTTTGCTTCGTAGCAAGAAATGTGATAAATAAAGAACTGCTCGACCGACTTTGTGCAATTTTCACATAAACCATCTACTAAATAGTCCGAACAAAGTCTAAACATTTAGTTTGGACAGGTGAGCCCGTTCTTGATTTATAAAATTACAACGTAAAGTGGCATTGATTTATATATATAAATATCTTTCAGCTGCAGCTTCAGTGATAACACAACAAACGAATTATACACCAAACTCATCTTTACTCACTCTTTCAAGGCGAACTAGTCGCCAATATAAAAGTCACCGAGTTGCTTACGCACTCACTCTAATTTCTTGTCACTCTCCAACTCCAAGACTACAAACCCAGTATCATTACAAACACACAAAATCCGTAGCATTAACAAATAACACTGAACTTGCATTTTTTTGGGTAAAAAGCCATATTGGCGAAGCAGTCTTCAAACACATACTTTCTAACCGATTATGGGAAAAAAATTGTGAGCAACAAATAGCCCGACTTGTCACAAATATAAAAAAACAACCTCTCTAAGACACCACATCCTCGCGTGTCCAACTCGATCAGGTGAGATTGACTTCGGCAACGAGATCGTTTTTTTATACCACAGAGGTGGCAGTCTAGCGTACGACCCCCTGATGGAAAGTGTTCACCTTAGTCTATGGACGCTTGTAACACCAGAGGTGCAGCACTCGCGCTGCCGACCCTTAATAAGCTTTCCAAGACCCTTTTTGGCAGGCAGGGAGTTCATTCCACAACCTAAGCGTGAATAAAGCCTCTATCGTAACCGTATGCGTGCGCTCCTGACGCAAAGTGCTCCCAATTTGTACACCAAAAATACAACTCCTCAGAGCACAGACCGTTGTACAGGCGATAGAACACCGTGTTGAGGTCTTTAGACCCAACGTGATCCAGCCTCCTCTGTCTTTGTTACCTCTTGTGTAATAATACATATAAAACCTGTGCAGGTATCGTACTACTTCCCGCTGAAGACTCTGTGGCGATCGTTCTTCTGCGCGTTGATCGCCGCGTTCATCCTGCGCTCGATCAACCCCTTCGGTAACGAACACTCCGTGCTATTCTTCGTCGAGTACAACAAGCCGTGGATCTTTTTCGAACTGATCCCGTTCGTTGGCCTCGGCATTATTGGGGTAAGTTATTTATAATGTTGCCGCCCATTGCATAAAAAAATGCTTATCGAATTGCTAGGTGCCAGGTTCGATTCTATCCTTTAGCTCGTAGACGATTTTCAAACGTCATTGCTGTCTGTTTGGAATCACCACTACAAATTTCGGAATATAATATACGGCTACCTACCCCTTAAGGGCAAAATAAGGCGTGGCTATATGTATGTACTAACTTCACACTTCGCCCATGTCATACTTCAAACTACTGGTGCGTCCCACATCTATAACTCGTACCTCGTAATCAGTTTTCAAATATTTTCTTTTGAAAACTGTTTAAGGGGTTACATTAAGACTCGATACTACAATATAAGTGTACTTCCAGGGCTGCATCGCGACAATCTTCATCAAAGCGAACATATACTGGTGTCGGTACCGCAAGAACTCGAAGCTGGGCCAGTACCCAGTGACCGAGGTGTTGGTGGTGACGCTGGTTACGGCGATAATTGCCTACCCCAACCCTTACACCCGCATGAACACGAGCGAGCTCATCTATCTACTGTTCAACCAGTGTGGCATCTCCAACGCGGACCCTCTGTGGTAAGTTTTACCAACATTTCATTTCTTTTATTCATAAACAATATTTTACAATTGTGTTTGAATTATAAAAAACATAAGAAAATCAAGCAACTTATAAAAATACATTAATTAAAATTACGATTATAATAAAAATAAGTCACACGAATTAATTTGATGTCAATAATTTAGGAAGCGAGTGCTTCTAAGTAATCGCTCGTGGCCCCACTTGCACTTGCACTCCACTTGCTCGGGCTCAGTGTTCTGCAAGCGGTCAGTGCGTTAAGCAACTTTCGCTATGTCTGGTTACGGATGGGTGACCGCATTGTGATATTTCCATTTACGAGCGGTTCTGTGCTTCGTTAGTGTTAATCCGTTGGTCCCGGTTGCTAGTAACATGGCAGTCGTTAAGTCAGGTTGAAAGCCTTATGGACGGCTTGAAAAATTTCAACAGCAGGTCGCCACAACCTGCGTCTGTCTATTTCAACACGGCAATGGGCGCAGCACTTATTACGCGGGACAGGAATGCGCACGGTGAAATATGGGCGTAAAATATACCTCTGCCACCTCCGCCTTATCTCCATGATTAATAAATATAAATGTGCCATATGTGGCCGTGAACTTGATTCTGACAGAAACTAGCTCTTAACACCCCAATATAAACAATAATATACACGGCAAAGGGCTCACCACCTATTACGTGGGACAGAAATACACATGATGAAAAGCGGGCATATAATATGCCTTTGCCACCCCTTCGGAGATAGGGCGTGATAAACAAACAGATCCCTTAATCGAAAACTAGTCTTAGCAAATCTACCCCATACCATGTGTTCGATGAGGAGAGGATATATCTCCGAAGCTCAAAATAAAAAAGAATATAATATAATTTGGGACATTTTTTAAATATATTTGCTAATAGCATAGCTCCATCTTCATTCCTTAACGCCAATCGGATGCAGTTGACTGCATATACATACCTTTATATTTCTAAATATTTATGTTTATCCAAACTCCAAAACCAAGTACAGAAAATCACTTAAAAAATTGTCCGGACTTGGGATTCTAACCCATGACTTCAGCGACGGCTGTTACATATACTACCAATACACCATACAAACTATAGGTATTATGAATAAATAGTGAAAGTATATATCCAACCTTCAGAGAGACTGAAAACGCTGAAAAGAGTGTTCAAAACAACATTATTAAAAAAACATACCAATATCATTTCAAATGCTTGGATTTCAATCCACAGACTCATACATGTTGAACAACTTAGCTCACTTGTACCTTAATTTCATCTATATATTCATTTTACCTGAATAAGGTTTTATTTGTCTCAGACTAAGACCTTAAACTTAGACGCAGTTTTTATAAGTTCTCTGTGCCGTTTTACATAAACTGGAATCACAGACAATGACGTATTTAGATGCGATGATCCGTCAAAATTAGTAAACAATATGGTATGCCTTATAATACAATTTTACAGTTAAATCTAATTCAATCTAATCACATTTATATTAATAAAATAAGATCAAAAGAAAAATTTAGAGAAGAAATACGAGTACGCCACCATTTTAAGTTATTTACACATAAAGCAAACCAACATAGCACGTCAAAAGTGCCAACAACATCAATTTATTGAATCCTTTGTACTTAGTACATTGCATTTCGGTTATTACGACAGTAATGATTAGTAAGAAAATAATATGTAAATGTACAAGATAATATAAATTATGATTCACAATGCTATCGATTTAAACAGATAATATTCAATTTTCACTAACCTTATTTTTGTTTAATTAAAAATTCTAAATTGAAATCTAGATTGATGACATTAAAAACTTCGGGTTTCGTACGCTTTCACCGCATCTTCAGGGCTCGTAAAGCGAATACCTCGAAGTTTATCTTTAGTTCTTGGGAATAAATAAAAGTCGCAGGGCGCCAGGTCATCACGCGGATCATCACTGAGACTGCTACGTCCACGCTCAAAATCGTTTAACCAATTCTAAATAGTGGCACGAGATGGGGCTTCATTATGAAATTCTAATCGCAGCCTATCATAGCTTTGTTGTTGAATAAGCCCACAACGAAAGTCATAATAAATCATAGACTGAAAATTTTCTCGCGTTAAGTCATTTTCACGTTTAATAAGAGTTTTACATTTGCCGCCAATTCACAAAAACAACTGACAAATGAATGCAACATATTACAATAGGTTACCAAAGAGTTCTATAATTGAAATTTAAAAAAAAGTTTTCATTTGCAATATTTCTTTCTGACCAGTCCTAAACATTTTCAGTGTTACCTATAATATATACTATAATATGTATGTATTTAGAAATATATAAGTATGTTTATCAGTCGTCTAGATCCCATAACACAAGCTTACTTTGGCCTAGATAGCACTGTGTAAAAAATGTCCCACAATATTTATTATTTATTTATAAAACTAAAAACTAAATTATCTTCACGCTGTATACCTGTCGGGTAGTCAGAGAGCCACAATATTTATTATTTATTTATAAAACTAAAAACTAAATTATCTTCACGCTGTATACCTGTCGGGTAGTCAGAGAGGACAGATCGCCAGGCTTCGCGATCCATGCATACTTCTTTCGCTTCTTCAAGATTCATCAATCGCTTCATACACGTACCGTATATCCGAGTATCGGAGTACTTTTGACTTTTCCGTTTTTGAGCAATCTGCTCACGTGGTCTTTATACTCTTTCTACCCTCTACTTTCGCACAATATACATTCTTCGTTAATCGTTCCTCATTCATGCGTTGGACGTGTCCAAACCAACGGAGCACGCCCTTTTCCAGCTTAACGGTGACACTTTCATTAAAACCTGCCATATTGCGTATCATTTCGTTAAGTATTCGGTCGGCCAAAGTTACGCCGCACAATTTTCGAAGTGATCGCATCTCTACAGCATTCAATTTACTTTCATGCATCTGCTGACATACCCAGGTTTCACTACCGTAAAGCAAAGTTGGCACTAGCACTGCGTTATGAACTTTGTTTCCGGCAGCTACTCGCCGTTCTACATCCGAATCAAATTTTCCGTCCGCGCTAAACATACTCCCTAAAAACACAATTTCATTCACTTGCTTTAGACGTTCCTGATTTATCCTAATCTCGCATTTGGTTCTTATGTTATCTCCTTCAAATACTAGAACCTTAGTTTTACTTGCATTCAAGCGAAGACCCTTACTTTCACACTCCTCTTTCACATTAGTGACTAATGCCTGAAGGTCGGCTTCTGATGATATATTAATTTATTTTTTGTTTGCAGTGACTACAACCGCAACTTCACTGATGTGAATTCTGCTATTGAAAAGGCAGCTGCGGGTCCCGGGGTGTACCAAGCTATCTGGCTGCTAGTCCTGGCGCTCATCCTGAAGCTGGTTATGACCATCTTTACCTTCGGCATCAAGGTGCCTTGCGGACTGTTCATTCCTAGCCTGGCACTAGGCGCTATAGCCGGCAGAATCGTTGGCATTGGTACGTTCTTAAATAATTACTGAAAGAATTTATTATTAGTTGATGCTCGCAACTATGCGCGCGTTTTAAAGTTTTCTTCCGTTTCCGTTTTTCACAGGAACTTATTCCCGGGCAAAAGTAACCTATGTTCTATTCTAATATATAAGCTTGTTGCAAAATTTTACCTAAAGTCTATTTAGTAGTTTTTGCTTAAAAGAATCCACACGTCCAAGTATTTTTTATAATATTATTAGTTCTATTCAATTGTATCATAGTACTGGGACGGGCACTCCATACCAATGGTTTGTTTTGTATATCTACTTCTTTTATATCAAATAATATCTTGTTCGACGCCGAAAAGCGGAATGCCAAAGTTGCTTAAGTGTTGACAGTGTTGCTAGATGGTAAACATTCACAATCTTCCGTTTGAGAGAAACCTTAAGCATTTCTGTTGGATAAATACTTTTTTTCTTTATATCATTATGATGTTCGAATAATATATGGCTTATCTGATCGCTTTATGGGCGTTACGCATTACCAGAGGCGTAATCTCGCACTAGTGTACCCTTCAAAGATCTTCAGTACCCCAGCTATCTCACGTGCTAGCAACGTCTGTGGGTTAATGGACGAGGCAACGATTCAAGCGTTCTTACAGTTCTGGGAGGTCAGACGACAATCGCTCCTAATAATGGCGAAAATTTAAAAGCAAACGTTCATGTTCCAAGAGAAAGTGTACCTTGGGCCCCAAATACAGATAGGGCTTGGACCCAACTGGGAATATACAGTAAGGTCTTGAACCCAACTGGATATATACAGATAGGGCTTGGACCCAACTGCGAATATACAGATAGGGCTTGAACCCAACTGGAAATATACAGATAGGGCTTGGACCCAACTGGGAATATACAGTAAGGGCTTGAACCCAACTGGAAATATACAGATAGGGCTTGGACCCAACTGGAAATATACAGATAGGGCTTGGACCCAACTGGGAATATACAGTAAGGGCTTGAACCCAACTGGAAATATACAGATAGGGCTTGGACCCAACTGCGAATATACAGATAGGGCTTGAACCCAACTGGAAATATACAAGGGCTTGGACTCAACTGGAAATATACAGATAGGGATTGGAACCAACTGCGGATCAACATTTGCGGTTCACATAAATATTTGTTCTGAGGCGGTAATCAAACCCGAGACCTCAGTGCGGCAGTCACCTCCAGTACAAATTATGCAACCGAGGCAGTCAAATTGGTTCACAATTAGATCTGGTAGATGGCGCTGCGAAGACAGGACTTTCGTCTTCAAGGTCTCTAATATAATTAAAATATTGTTCCAGGGGTGGAACAACTCGCTTACCACTACCCCAAGATCTGGCTGTTCTCTGGCGAGTGTTCAACGGGAGACGACTGCATCACTCCCGGACTTTACGCTATGGTTGGCGCCGCGGCTGTACTTGGAGGGGTTACCAGAATGACCGGTGAGTATCTAGCAATACATTTAGGTTTATCGCAGAAGAATTACAGAACAAATTTGGTGATGTGTTCTCCATCTTAGCGTCTTCCCAATAGCATCTGAATTGTAAAGATTCAGTTGTGTATTCTTGTTGTTTTCTTATTCTAGTATAGTTAAATATTTTGTATATTAAGACATGTTACATGGGTCTCATGACCAGAGCGTGGCTTAAGCCCTGAGGGTCTTAGCGGAATCCAATAAACCTCGCACATATTATTACATATAAAATACCTAGGATCAAAACAAACCTTTACAGGTCGTACAAACATGTGTTAGCCATTGACCTCAAGTTCCACGCACAGCATTATACTTACTTCTACGCTATCAATTCAGCATAGGTTCCGTAAATTATAAGGTGCAATTTGACATCTGAAATTTAGCTATTATGAGCATCGCTCACCGACGATTTAGTAGCTTTTTAGAAGCTAAATGTAGTGATAGAGCGCTCCTTGCTAGCTTTCCACGCGATGTCCATGCATAGAGAGTCGCAAAATCGCCTGTCGTCGGCGCTAATAGCGTAGAAAGTATAATAGCTTTTTACAAACATAATATGTTTATTAATGTCGGTGAGAGATTTGAAAACGCAGTAGAACATTGCCCTGGTAGGCAAAGGTAACGGGTTCAATCCCCGTCTTTAACCAAGTTGCCTTTTATCACTTTAATAAAAAAAATATATGAAAGTTAGCATTAACTAATTACTTTAAAAAAATCAACGGATTTTTTGTACTGTGGTTATACAAGAGAAAGAGTTAAATATTTAACAAAACAAACAGATGTGATATCGCACCTTTTAAATTGTGAGAACCACAGAACAGAAAAAAACAGTAGAACTCGTAAGTAGGCGTGATAAGCGTACGGGGATAAGGAATAATAATAATATTATATATTGTATAAGGCTTTGCACAACTGCGCAAATGACTAAGTTACGCCTACATTTTGTGCCAGCAGTCTGGTTCGACTTTCGCGGCTATAACAAGTAAAGAAATAGTATAAACATGCTATATTGTGCCATTTTGAGTGCAAAAACTATAACAGGACCAAAAACGTTTTCATTAATTGTATATCTTATCATTAATAAAACTTTACCCTATACCTGTCACTAACTAATCACATAGCCTAAGGCATGCGTTGGCTGATTCGTTGGTATTACACGAGGCCGTCACAGTTACAGACTAAGTATTCGCTTGCAATGTGTCAGTATCGGTGCATTCGCGGACACAATGGCGTTTCTCTATTAAGAGCATCAAGATCTAAGTTATCCTTATCAGCTTGCTGGTGCAAATACTGACCCACCGGTTTGTGTGCATGTTTTGGGGACAAATTGCAATCGCTAGTTCGCTATCTCTAATAGCAGTAGTGTATTACGAGTTCCAAAGGGTTTTGGATTGATTGCAACCGGGAATCAATGATAATATTAAGAAAAAAGAAGCCAATCACGAAACAGATGTCTTTGTATTGGCATATACAAAATCTTATCCATAGCTGCACTTGGGGTACGCTGGTGCTGATACTAATGAAGTAATATGCTAGTTTTTATTTGTTTTGTGGTAACAACTGTAAAAGTTACTACAAGCTTTTTGCGGGAACAGTGACAAGTGCGGACGCTTGCTGTATATTATTTTCTAAAACTAGTGCATTTATCTTGTTTTATGTGCGGGAGTGGTGGTTTCTTGGACATAAAAGTTTTGTTAATGTGCTATAGTGAAAGACATGACAATGATATATATGCAGTGAAATGCTATTTTCTCTCTTGCCACGAAAAGTCCACTGAAAACCTCAGTATAAGAACCACCATTATACTGAGGGCAAGGACCAGGACCTAGGACTGAGGACTCGACATCGACAAAGACTGGACAGGACTATATTAGAAGATAAGATTGAAGAAATATGATATAGAAACAAGATTTGGCTGAAAGGTCTTTGTAACCAAACCATTAAATAATTATAAAAAAAAGTAATTACAATACTGTATCCACTATAGTATATATTGTGTGTGTGGTTCAGTTTCGCTGGTGGTGATAATGTTCGAGCTGACGGGCGGCGTCCGTTACATCGTGCCACTAATGGCGGCCGCCATGGCGTCCAAGTGGGTCGGAGACGCTCTAGGCCGCCAAGGCATATACGACGCGCATATCGCTCTCAACGGGTACCCCTTCCTCGACAGCAAGGATGAGTTCCAGCATACTTCGCTAGCCGCGGACGTTATGCAACCCAAGTAAGCATACATACTTTTATATCTATTACTTACATAATTATCCCTGACTACCCCTTTAGGGATAAAGGAGTTACAGTATGTATGTTATATCATTTTAGCATATTAATAAAGCGTCTAATAAAGAGGTCCTAAAGACATGGTTACAAAAAAAATGCTTTTACAACATTCTCCGACATTCCTAGTTTCCAAAGCATTGGCGATATAGCTTTTAATCGATTTTATTATTTATTTTCTTATCTAACGGGCATTCACCATCATCGTTGATCTTCTTCGTATCAATGGCAATAAAATTAAATGTGTCCAGCCCAGAATTCAGCGACATGGACGGCTCTTTTGATGGCACCATTCATTCATTCTAACATTGTACGCCAACCACTAACAGAGTACGCAGGTGTTGCGTCCTAACCTACTTGTCGGCATACAATTCAATAGCTGGTGTAATTATTTAAGTAAATAAAACTTAGGCAATATGCTGAGCGATAAAATGTAATGAATCTTCTGGAAGCGAAAGAAGTATGCATGGATCGCGAAGCCTGGCGATCTGTCCTCTCTGACTACACCGTCAGGGATATCGCGTGAAGATAGTTAGTTAGTTACAAATGCATATACATATGCTGTTATATTATTATATGCATTTGCTGAAATTTCTATTTCCATATACATTCTTAATTAATGGGAAAATGTGTTTATTTGTCCTTATTTTATGCTCCAATATTACTGTATACATATTTTATTTTGTGTACAGTACAGTACTAGAAAAATATGATTTTAGCTTGTGAGAAGAAATTGAAAATTTAATCCTAATTAATGCGGAGGCTGCGAAAGTTCATTGACGGCTTAGCGTCCTATTTTAAATCCTATTTTTATTAGAATGCATAACATGTGCTAGATTATTTTAGTGAATGCGTAAAAGATTACCTGAACATACATGAAATAAGGTCTTTATCAAGAACTCTGTGGTTCACACCAACCTCACCTGCAATTTGGGCCCCCTGCTAACCGACGGACCATCTCAGCATAAAGTCCAAGTTGAAGCTCGGGATTTGATTGGCTGCTACTATCGGCTATGATATGTGCCATTTTCGGCTGTGTAGTTGACCCAAGACTTTTGGTCTTAGATTGCATGAATTGCTCTGTTGATGCCTGCGACTTACTATATAAGATATACGCTATTACATAGTTCTTAGTTCTGATCTATCACTTAAAAAGGCGAAATGCTTGTTTTCATAACTGGTTTAATAAACGTGGCTAAGAACCGAATAAATAGTTCATTGAAATATAAGGAAACTTTTCGATAATATATTATAATTGTTTCCAAAATAATGTATTTAACATAAATAAAGTTAAATTTTTCTACTACTGAAATGTGTAACATATTACCCACTGTGGAAAGTGACTACTAGTGAAAAATAGACGTTAGCAACGCCATATTTTTTTAAAGAGGGGAGATTAAGGTGAAAGAGTTTATGGTCTCTTTAGTCAGTATCTGAAAACCATTCAAAAAGTAAAACGGACCCCACCATAATCTCCGGGACCCCAGCGATTTCACCTGCTTTCGGTGCATCTGCTGACCCATAAAAAGCCATATCATAGCGGTATCTGGGGGCCATAAAAGCAAACCCGGGTTTGAAATCCAGATAGGGCTTGGGAGCAACAGGAAACCCGCTAAGATGAATACTGAAAACCGTTCGAAGTGGACAATGATTGTAAATGTCGGACCTCGGATGATGATGATGATGATAGATAACTGTTGATGAAAATTGATAACAGAGATTGTGCTTAGTGTATTTTAATTGTTTATTTTGTTAAGGATAATGGTTTTAGTAACTGATAGAATATAATCCATTGTCTCGCCTAGGCTATACATAAATAATGATAATGCTACGCGATAAGATTAATACATATACAATATACATACATATTAATAAAGATAATATATTGCGCTGACAGCGGCAATGCGTGGCCATACGTGACGATTGCGAAGTCTGCCTGATAATGGCTGATTTAGATAAGTATTCAAAACAATCAAAGTTGAACAAACTGCGAATTGACAAATGCCATTGCCATAAACCATTCCTTGCGAAACGCAATATTTTACGATGTAGATAATCCTACAGCTTTTTAGAAATTTCTCTAGTTTATACTTTATTTAAATACTAGCTTTTGCCAGCGGATTTGCTTGCGCGATAATTAGATGTAGCTTTGAATTTTAGGAGAAGTTATTAAAATTCCATTGAGTAGAATGTTTGGTTCCAGTTTTTTATCACCTGTGACGATATACGAGTATACATACTCGAGTTAACGTCGTCATACTTTTTTCAGTACACAATACAAAGGACTAGATTTTAATTCATAAACTCATGGATCCAAGCTATATGTTCGCTATAACATTAGTTTTGGTCACTGCGAGTTTCGTGACCAGCTCTTGTATGGACCTCGCGCTCGCAGGCCAATCTTATATAGTGTAACACCTGAGGTTTCTCGCCTTAAACTTATTCTTGGGCATTTAAGATCAGCTGACGCCTTGTGTTATGCTTGACAGCCCCTGTGGCGCGGTGGGAGTGTATCCGACTGCTACGCCAGAGGTCGTGGGTTCGATTCCCACCCAGGATAAAACTTTGTGTGATGAGCATGATGGTTTATTTTGGGTGTTAAAGTATGTATTTAGAGATATATAAGTATGTTTATCAACTATCTGGTTACCATAGTACAAGCTCTGCTTATTTTGTAATTAGATGGCGTTGTGTGAGTTGTCCCAACGATATTTATATTTATTTATGCCCCTGTTAAAAGCGCCTAAATATTTGCCTGCGGTTATCAGCAGGTGCACACAGCAAGTGAGGTCATTTAAGCCCCGTAGGTTGGTAGGGACCCTTACATCCATATACACGTCTAGTATAATAGTATTTAGATAAACTGCTTATGCCTTTGACTAAGTACCATTATCGTAAACGGGTACGTTATTATGCTTTGAGCAATACACCGCTCGGTGGCACAGAGCTTCTGTATGCAACTGCTGTTGCTGAGGCGTAGGGTATAAATCTCGGGTAGGAACTAATATTTGTGTTAATGTTTTTAAACTTTCGCGATGGTCACTCATATTTATGCTTTGTAGCTAATAATATACGTCGCGAATAAGACCCGAAATATCGTAAATATAATATTTGTGTGATTCATGAAAGTTCGTTTACAAAGATTATGTATTTTCTATGTATAATATGATATGTTATATGACACATGAGTTATATCCTAAAATGCAAGGGTCTGTGTAAAATGGTCCTATTTTTTATTTCATATTCAAGATGTTCATGATTCACTTGGTAAGGGATTACTGATGTGTATTGATGTTTTCCTTTAAAAAGCATAAGTGTGTATATAAAGTATGTTTATCTCAAATTCTTCAACGTTTCTCTTCTTGTACTCGCTGCATGTCATAACAATATGTTTCGTTTGTCGCAGGCGGAACGAAACGCTCTCCGTGATAACTCAGGACTCGATGACCGTGGACGACGTGGAAATGTTGCTGAAGGACACAGAGCACAACGGCTACCCGGTCGTGGTCTCCAAAGAGTCGCAGTATCTGGTCGGATTTGTACTGCGCCGTGACCTCAATCTAGCCATTGGTATGTATTATATTGGTTTAGGTATAAGGCGCATTTCAAATTGCACATAAACGGTGAAATATGTGCATATAATACACCTCTTTCACCCCTTCGGGGATATAGTCGTGATTGGTAAACAAATCGGGTCGGTATCTTATGTTGGATTGATAATAAATCCATTGAATGGTTGTTCTTATGGAATTCATTGTGATGCAACCTCGCAACCTCGTAAGTGTTTTAATCAGAAATAGTTTCCATCCCAGAATGTATCTTAGCGAGTATAAATATGTTTATGCTTGGATTTACAACGTTTGGATATCTACTCAAGTTTAGTACTTTTTTATTTTTTTCTATTCAAAATGATACCAACTCACTAAATGAGAAGTCATTAGCTATTTTCAAATATTTAGAGCCACTATTACACTCCGAAAGACAGTACAGCACTTTTTTTTTGTGGAATACATACATACATATTGTCACGCCTTTATCTCCGAAGGGGTAGGCAGAGGCATACTATACTCCTACATTTTTCATTATGAACGGAGACGGAAATACATATTGGAATAAACACGCCTAATCAAACTTATAAATCTAAAAGCTCCTTTTAGTTAGGTTTTTTTCACATTTGAGGAGACTTATTCCTTTATTCATTGCTATAGCGAACGCAAAGCGTACCCTGGAAGGTATAAGTGGTCATTCGGTGGTGATATTCGCGGGCACGGGCAATCAGCCTCCGTACCCGCCGCAGTGCTTGCACCTGAACCGTATCCTGGACATGGCGCCCATCACTGTCACCGACCAGACGCCCATGGAGACCGTCGTTGACATGTTCCGCAAACTTGGCCTGAGACAGACGCTCGTCACGCATAACGGGTAAGTACGCTTTTACCCTTACCACATTTACAGCTGGACAATGCAAGTGAAACATCTCTGGTTATTGCTAGGACGATTTAACCAATGGACGCGCTATCTTACCGTTTGCGCCTATATCCCGCTTGCCATTTGCCAAGTATCTTATAATTAGGTCGCTGTTCTGCGGACTCAGTCTATCGTACACGTCTGGAGGAATTTATAAAGAAAAAATGACGAAATGTGCTATGAAATGGTGTAAAAATTAATGCGGTCGAACAACTTATGATTCTTTTCACTCGTAAGTAAAATTTTATATCATTTACATAACTAATTTTACCAAAACCCACTAATTATTGAAACATACCAAGAACTTAATAGAATAGTGGCCTATATTCAATATACGCCCATTCTCTATAAACATCATTAAAAGAATTACCATATCAAATTAACCGAATAATATTGTGTCAAATTCGTTATTGAATACCTATTTTTATTGGTTGTTAGACAATGACAACACTTCATGCAAGAGTAACAAAACAATGTGTGTAGTTTCCCCCCTGACACTAAAGTTGGTTGAACGTGATTTCATACTTTATTGAGTATATTACGCTTCCAGTGGTTCAATCGTCCTAGGGTTATTGTAATTGTAAACGTCCATAGGGTATCGTACATGGAATACTGTGTCCACCTCTGCTATGGATTAAGCTATACACCATTAGAGAATCTTGTGGTAATCGAGACAAGAACCAAGGAGTTTATCAACAATCGCAGCCTTACATTTAAGTTTGAAGCATCCTCGTAAAGTTGCTAGTCTCTCTTATATCAGATCAATTTTAAAGAATGTGCTACAGAGCTGTTCTGTCTTATTCACCCTTCCCCATTCTATCATCGAACCACGAGGCATACCACTTCAATACACCAAGCACTTTTCGTCAAGCAAGTATTCCCAATTCCTACAATCTGAGTATCTTCAAGACGCGAGTGAATGTTCTAGGTAAGAGTGCTCCATCGCAGGCCAAACCATACTTAACATCAAATGCAAGATTATAAATTATAAAAAAAAGCAAGACTAAGGTCCGTATTCCAGAACGTTTCTCAATACTCGATCGACGCTTGAGACTAGATTTTGCCTTATAAAATCTACTCTCAAGTGTTTCTTGAGTATTGGTAAACGTTCTGGAATACGGCCCTAAGTATTTAATAGTAGTGGCAGTGATTTGGCATTTTGGATATATCTGTCCTGATCTCCTAATCCCTCTTAGACTGTTCCAGAGGCCTTTCACGTCAACGGTGAGGTTGACTTGGAGCTCTGACTAAGATCCTGATGGTAGATAACCTTAAAAATCTGTCAGACTAGCCAACTAATATAATAACCACGTTTCTAGCCGTCTCCTCGGCGTAATCACAAAGAAGGACGTATTGCGGCACGTGAAACAAATGGACAACGAGGACCCCAGCTCTGTGTTGTTCAACTGAGGGACTATGGACACCGCCACTCGCCAGGGTACACTTTAGGCAAGCTGTCCAGCAGTGTATAACATCGATCGACCTATATATACAACCATTTAAAGGTGACAGGCGATCGTTCGAATACACTACAGTGAATGTATAGCATAATATTATATCACAAATAGTTACCGCAGCTAAATATTGCCACCATATAACATAGGCAGGTTGTGTAAGGTATAGTCGTGGGGCAAGGATTATTGTTTGATCATGGATCGATTCGCGACATCTATAGGGGGGATTATTTGTATATTTTGTTTCTGTCAAACACAATCATCACATTTGTAGACGCGATTATACAGAGTTTTTATTATTGCATCTAGTACGCAGGTACTACGTAGATTTTCTATTCGGATATAAGCTATGTTATAGGAATAGGGCGTGTCGACGGAACAACAATCACAATCGTCTCACACATTTGTTTATTATTGTATAAAGCATAATTTATTAACACAAATTTTAAGTTATTTTTATTGAAATGATATTTTATTATAAAGTGAAAGGTTGGCTATTTGAAGGGTTAGTTTGATGTCGAATTTTCAATGATTTATCTCCAGCTTTATGTATAGAGACATCATACTATATTAGACCTGTCGCTTGTACGTAGGCGCGACCGCTGTTGTAGCTACGTCGTCGCTCTGGCCATGGCTAGTTACCGACTATTCGTATTATCTATATTAAGGGTATTAAAAAATAAATCCTATAGTTTTATGAGTTTTAATATATAATTTTATTTTAAGAACATTTTTGTGTAATCATAATCTTCATATATTTTGCTCATAATTTATACACCTATTTACATGTACTGTACACTCGTCGCGAGGGGAGCAGTGTGAACAAACACATTTATTATAATTTTATGTAAACTACACACAACACACGACATTTTTTTTATGTAAATAGGTAGATGTATTTTGGTCGATAAATGACATAATTTATTTTTAGTATTTCATATTTTTGTATCGAGTTGCTGCTTTACATCTTTGTATATATAATTTTTTGTTTATACACCATCAATGTTATATTTTCTTAGTAATACACTTATAGAAGTAATGAATGTGCTGTTCCGATTACTGTAGAACTACCGCAGATGGTAACCAAATCTGCGATAAAATAGATTTGCATACAGATTTTAGTCATCGGTTACCTGACTCTACAGATGGTTATCTGTTAACATATTTATTTTAAACTTCACGGCTTAATCTAAAATATAACATATCGGAGGCAATAAATTTAAAGGGAATCTTTTTATAATTAACACTAATACGTTAAATGTGTGATATTCAACTAATCGTGATTTTCGCAGTTCAAATAGAATAATAACATTTTCAATTCTATTTATATTCTTTTTATTTTATTGTTTATAGGCGTTGTTTTAATCCAAGAAAACTAAATTAGTACTTTAGGTTTCTATTTTTACCCCAAATATAAAATACGTTATTAATACACCAATCAATTACTGTATAGATTTGTAATAACCAGCGTTTTATTAAATTTTTAATACATTTTGTAATAAAAATTAAAGATTTTCTTTGATCATTCGGTAGTAAAAGTGATGTATCGAAATTAAATTGTTGTCTATAAAGTAGTGGTAATATACGATCGAATAGATTTTGTAGTCTATCATCGCCTGTCTCTCTGTATTTAATAATAAATGGGTCTTCTTTCAGTCTACTATTATTATGTAATTTTGCTTTACTTTGGAATGTGGAGGCAATATTAACTTCTATTGCAAAACGTACCATTATCATTATTTATGGTCGTAATGATGCGCATATTGTTTTGCCGTAGATAGATACTATTGACAATATAGTTACAATTACCCAGTTCATTAAAGGCAACTTGAGGACAGCACTATATATAAAATGTTACCTGCTCGGGAGAGGACCTCAATATATGGAATATGTCATAGATATATCAAAAGGCAGGCGGTGTTGTTTTGACGGGCTAATAATGTTGTTAAAAATGTCATGAAAATTAAAATAAGATTGAATATCGATTAATTAAAAGACAATATTGGACAGGTCGTAAGTCGCTTTAGGTGTTTGAAGCGGCTATGTAAATAGCATGATTTTATAACATACAATAATTTATTTATTATAACAGCTGCATCTCTCTGTATCAATTACTTTTTATACATATGCAACCATTGTCCCACTACCACCACCTTCGACCGAAGACATCTCACACTTATCTCGTTACCGACCAAAACGTTTATATTTCGAATTTAAATTGATACAGGGATGCGGTAATTTTACTGAGTAAGAATGTATTTATTGTACTGCAGCTAAAAATCCCTTCAAATACTTTAATAAAATTATATTATGTTAACCATAATCAACGCGTCATGTTGGGACAAGGGATAGAACGAAATCAATTCTATAATCTTATTGTTTTTGCAGAACATTGTGCTCTTTATATTATGTATTTTTATATAAAATGGACTGAGATTTAAAAATGTAACTGACTAGTATTTGTAAATATTGCATATAAAAGTGTACACGAGCGGAGAGCGTGGCCGACTGCTATGGCGCTCGGCTCTTTTGTATCAAATTTACTATTATTATTGGTTTATTACACTCATTATATTGGCGTGCGTGGTAAATTCACATTGGATTTAGCCTAGAACGTAAGAATTACTTATTAGCTACGTCTGTCATTGTATAATATGAGGTTTTAAATGTAGCACAGATAAGCAATGTTGAAGACGTACAGGTGATATCGACGAGTTATATATATATATATGGCACAAGATGTTGTACACTCTATTTTAATTATTGTCAATCTCAACAACTATCCATGATCATGATTATATTATATTAAATAAATAGTAACATTTTAAGTGCAGTTTTATGTTTGTGATTTGTTTCAGGGACTTCGCGAATAAAATTTGTTGTGTCTCTTTAATATTAAACAAAATATCCTCATAGTTGTAATGTCTGTCTGTACGTAGTAAAGTGTTCAAACCCTTTAGGAGAACATAACATGGTCAAGTTGAAGGCCTTATGGGCGGCTTGATAATCTCAACAGCAGGTCGCCAGAAAGGCAGAACAATTAAGAAATAAACAGAACAAGGTTACGGAACGTGATTCTAAGGCGGTGTCACTCTCCCGGATTACTGGTTTCATATAAAATAGCAGCTATAAAACCCATTTCGCCAGTGTTTATCATACGAATTGTTAACAGATTTTAATGCTAAAAAACTATCGTGGACTTGCGTCACAATTAAATAATTAAGAAGAAATGATTTGCTATAGTATTGTAACCCGCCATTTTGACTCAATGGCGTCCATATAGATAATATATAGATATCAGTGCTACAAAGGAGTGGCAGGAGATGGCAAAATTAGCCACTTTTGTGCGAAAACTTAAAAAATCATACACCAAACATATAAGCATGCGTCTTTGTCTATCTGGGTATGCATATTGTAGGAAATTAAATGTTAAGATTTTTACATTGAAAATATAGCAGGAAAATCTGTCCTCCATAGGCTCCGGTGACCACTTTCCATCAAGTGGGCCGTATGCTTGTCTGCCACTTCAGTGGTATAAAAAAGTTGTATAGTTGAATTGAACAGACATTTAAAAAAAAAACTTTTATATTTCTTTATTTATTTTCATTAAATACATTAACATAAAATTAGTTACGTTTTAGTAAATTGCGAATAATAAGCATCTGTTCTGCGTTAGGTGTGCACAAACTGAGATAACATTCTAAAATATTATACATTTCATAAAGAATAAGAGTCATCAGCACAGTGTACTTTATTGTACCCATCTAACGCAAACTTCATAACAGTAAAATACATATAAACTAAAAATAAATATTGTCAACATTAAAAAAAGACAAATATCACAAACGATAATCTAAGAAAACTACTGATTATGCGGTTTGAGAGCGTACAATAAGACTAACTTAAACGAGACGTGGAGGAAACGCCCTCCGGTAAGGGGCTGTGATACCTGATAGGATTGAACTTAGAAACATAAGAGAAGTTCGTAAACACATTCTATAAACAAATATTTGGTTCATTGTGAATCGGCCACATTCGATCGTGCACTTACTGTGATAGCCATTGAAGAATTTTAAATAGAAATCCATCGTTATTCAGTACGCACATACGAGTAGCCCGTGCAAACTTTTAGTATACTACTTATGAGATCAGTTATGTTGAAAACTTAGCATGTTAATCGATTAGTATACCGGTAAAGTTAATAGTGTGATATTACCTACCTAAATAACGCTTCACCGCCGCAATTGGATTCACTAGACGCCGTGATATGGAGCTAACCTAGTTATCGACTACATAGCAAAATATAGTTACAATAAGCTCTCGATATTCGTAGTATAATAACCAAATTGTAGGCTTAGCCCACCCTGTTTCATTATTTAAATTCTTTACACTACGCTTTATATTTCTTAAACATTATGCCAATCGTCTAAAGTTTAAATTTCGTAATATTAAGCGTAATGTCGAGTCAAAATAATCGGCGATGTATTTTTTGTATGTCAATTTCTCAACTGGTCCCTGCACTTAGTTACACTTAATAGAAATGTTATAAAGGGACAAATTATACCATAAACCAAATTATCATAGCCGAGGTACTATACAAAAGTGTCTTTTATAAAATGTACATACTGAGATTGATAAGTATTAAAGTTCATAATTGCATTTATGAAAAATATAGTAGATAGATTTATTTGCCTAAGTGTAGCGGTGAAACTGCGTGCATATTGCGGCGGGGTGATAGTCGATCTCTTCAGCCATACTCTTGCCTCTGCAGAGCCACCGACACCTTGTAAAGGCTCTCCATCATGAACGAGAGGTTCTGCGACAACTCGTGCACTGGCCGCGTGATAGCTACCATATCTGTGGGGGAACGATCAGAAACTTTAAATTGGTTTAAATTTAACAGCAAAATAATATTAACATTAATCTCGTCACAGATCATATGAGTGATATATATCATATATCAGATCGTCATATGAGTGTACTTACTAAAGAATCTACAGCAAGGAATCAATGTCACTCGTGGGCTCTCTACTAGAGACGACTAACATATATACATATTTCCACGCCTTTATCCCCTTAGGGGTAGGCAGAGGCATAATAAACGCCCACGTTTCACCGTATTTCATATCACATTTTTGTCCCACGTAACAGCTGGTGAGCCCATTGCCATGTTGAAATGGACAGGCACAGGCTGTGGCGACCTGCTGTTGAAACTTTTTAAGCTTGGCTTAACGACTGCCATTTTACTGGCAACCGGGACCAACGACTTAACGTGCCTTCCGAAGCACGGAACTGGGGTGGGTCTAAAGGGCCGAAGAAATTTAATAAAATAAAAAACATAAATGTGTCTATTTTAGGTGTAAAATTTGGAAGAAATTATGAACCCGTTGCCTTTTTAGTGAGGTGGTAACAAAAAGGCTAAAAGGTCTTATGTGCTAGACACTAATTAGTACGACCAATTAAAGTCCTGGTAGTCTCGAACTTTTAAAACGCTGTAACGTGAAAAATGTACATAGGCAGTTCAATCATCAAGTTAGTCGGCATGTATTTACATTCGACTGTCTATGTACATTTTTCACGTCTTGTTGAATTTTATCACATAAAAGGGATTTTAGTGATGTCAAATGCAAATTTAGTGCTGTTTATAATATCACCAAGTTTAGTTCAACGTAATAACAGCAGGCCAATTCTCCTAATTAATAAGCATCACAGAGTAAACTGTTATTGAATCTAAACTGAATTATTATGTGAGTGAAATTCGGTATTCTCCTAACCAAAATTACAATAGCATGTTGGTTAGGTTTTAGTTAAATGATAGGTATGATTTCAGTTCAGACTCGTGTCAATCTCGCGAGAAAAACATCATGTTACAGAATAAAACACACTGCACCCATCACCCCTTACATGAAGTATACTTTTTTTTGAAGTGAAAACTTCTTTTTGCGCGGTACGCATATTTTTAGAGATAAAATCTCCTGGACTCGCGACTATAATCATCATCATCATGTAACGTTAACGTTGATCCCGGTCATCTACAGGTCTTATTAAATAATATTGTGTAATGAATTAAGACTCTTTCAGAGTAGAATTTTTTATTCATCATCATTAACGTCGATCCCGGTCAATTTTTGAAGTGAAAACTTCTTTTAGCGCGGACCTATGCTTATTTTTAGATGAGATGAAACCTCTGGACTCCCGACTATAATTACTGGACTCGCGACTATAATTATCATCATCATCTAACGTTGCTGCCGGTCATCTACAGGTCTAATTAAATAATATTGTGTAATCAATTAAGACTCTTTCAGAGTAGAATTTTTTATTCATCATCATCATCATTATTAACGTCGATCCCGGTCAAATTTGAAGTGAAAACTTCTTTTAGCGCGGTACCTATGCATATTTTTAGACGAGATAAAACCTCTGGACTCGCGACTATAATCATCATCATCATCTAACGTTGATCCCGGTCATCTACAGGTCTTATTAAATAATATTGTGTAATCAATTAGGACTCTTTCAGTGTAGATTTATTTTTCATCATCATCATCATTAACGTCGATCCCGGTCACTATTTAAAGTGAAAGCCTCGTTTAGCGCGGTACGCAATTTTTTAAATGAGATAAAATCTCTGGACTCGCTACACCGTTACGATACGCAGCTATAGTGTGTGCATTATGCATGTACATATAGCACACCGCAAATTCATTCACACAAATTCCATGAAGTATACTTCATCTAAGCATCACCTAGAGACAATTAATAAAGAATTTCATTACGACCATCGTAAATATCCGCTCATATTTAACACGAATCGCGTTTTAACCGAACAAAAACAGGTTCTCAGCAGTATTCCGTCGATCTAGTGTTGAAATACATTCAAACTCATATAAATGTCAAATTTGACACATAAAATATGACGAGAATACCAAATACATTTCATTCAAAATTGAGTCTCAAAGAATAAGACTAGCAGAATACTGATTTTGTCATTTTCAACTTTCAGTCTCAATTCGATTTAATCAACTTACAGTTAATGTTAGATGCATAAATCTTTGTTACGGAATACCTTTTTTAAGATTTAGGAGTCTGAGCTTAGATCGGAACTTAACTTTAACCGTGCTTTTATTACGAGAATTGGCCTTCAGAATAGCATTTGGCAATCTCTTAATAAAAATAAGAAAATTTTAGAGAAATTTAGTTTAGTGGTTTCGACAACAGAATTAGCACCATTGTTTCTTAAATTTAATAGTTAGACTAGGATTCGTCCAATAATTTTTTAAATAAAATTACATGTTATAAAAGACCTTTCCAAAACTGATTCCATTCATCTATGATTTAAATCAGTATCAGTTCATTCACATTAATCGATATTTTTATCACGTCGCGTCATCTCACTATGAAGCTAAAACTGATACTTGTCAAATGTGGCCTATTATAAAGACTCAACTATTACAGCAGACGAATGGTAGGCAACTGACAGCTGCATATGCAATTTTCGCATAGAGTTTGACGTATTATTACTTTGGTCTAACCTTGGGCGGGAGCTTTAATACCCTACTTGATACAGGAGCAAGTAATTTGACTTTTATCAATATTTAATAAAACATAGTGCTTTACCTGGCTGCGCCTGCGCCAGCCCCTTGCAATACACGTGCAGTAAGCTAGTGACGTCATCCTCCGGTAGTTCCCCTCTCTCCAAGATGCGTTCTGCGTTGCGTTCGCGCACCAACGCTAAAGCCGCGCTCCATCTGAAATGCGGAACCACGGGTGGAGTGAAAAAGAAGCTTTGCGATAGGTTGGTGACAATTGATTGTTTATACTGTTGATTGATATCAATTGGTGGAAATTGCTACACATTTTGGATAAAACACTTTGAAAATGCCATAAAGCGAAACCAGTCAGGTTAAAAAGTAAATTGTGGAAAGTACAAGATTATCCACCTGTTTTAATAAAGATTGTTGCGTTACAAAAGTCATTATAAATCATCATCTTGTTATTTTAATGTTTTGTTGTGAGAATAATGGTTTTCTTTAAATATCTTTGCCCAAGTCTGGGCAGACATAGGAACACTGCATACTTTGCACTGCATCTTTAATTTCTTGTTGTTAATATTTTAGTCTTAGTCCTAGTAAAGTGTCAAGTAGTTACCATGTTACGTGATTACGAGGCTAGTAGCATAGTAAATGATGGTTGCCTTAATAATTACGGGAGTTTATGACAACCCATTTATACATTTACTTCATCAACACAACCTTTTTGTTGAGCAAAGCTTTACAGGTAGTCGTCTAACGTATGCAAAATGGAAACATTGTATTTTTTATTTTATTCAGCCGTCTAGCTTATAGTTTCTTAGTTTACTTATAGGAAAATATTACTAGGTGCAAATCCAAACGAGGCTAAAAGTCATTGTCTACATATTCAACTGTCCCGACCGTCTACAACTGAACATGAACTGTTACCGAATGTCTACAGTATACACGGCAATAGACTCACTACCTGTTACGTGGGATAAAAATGCATACGGTGAAATGTGGGCGTATAGTATGCCTACCCCTTCGGGGATAAATGCGTGACAATATGTATGTATGTATGTCTATAGTATGGGGTTCTTATGTATGTATGTAAGGCCATTAGTAACATATAAGCACTCACTTTTGTCGCTGCATCAAGTGCAGCAGCTTAGAGTCGTCGTGCGGCGTCGGAGAGTGTTCAGCCCACGAGTCGCTCGCACTACTCGCCAATTGGCTCCGCACCGCACACACCGCTCCGCTCATCTCCGTACCCTAAACGTAAACTCCAATTATATATAACCAGTTTCCCACATCTATTCCTAGCTTTGGGGATTAAAAGCACTAAAAAGCTGTCGCCAAATCACCAAGTCGAAATCATTAATCATAAATAGGGAAACCTCCCCTACATGTAAGGTAAGCCTTTACTTTGGTTTAGTTATCGTTCGGTACTTTCCACTAAATTCACCAGCGCCTAAGCTGTAGCAGAAGTCAACGGAACTTACAGTGTTGGGAGTAACAGCCTAAAATTCAGGACAGGTTGTCTCACGTCTCTTCACATACTTTGGGATGGTGCATCATCGATTAGAATAATACACATATCCTTTTCGTTCGAGGACGTCTGGCCAACAATTACAAAAATAAAGAGCCAAACCAAAATGACTCCGGACGACCTGGGATTTAATCCCTAGACTATAAAGCCAGTTACAGTTTAGAAGCTACTGGGAGAACCCTAAGATGAATAAGACCTATACTCGTATTTACATTTCGATATCTATTAGAACTACACCTACGGGCAAGTTAGAGTTGCATTTTGTTGATGGTAGTACATTAAATTTATATAGAACCCAATAACTAGTCGTAGTATATATAAACTCCCAAAGTCAATAACAAAATGAGACGACTTTACAAAGACTGCTCCACCGCATGCATATTTAAAAGTTACCGTAGACTAGATAGATACTTTTAGTGTCCGAAAATGGCGATTTTGGGACTATTAATTTAGCTTAAAAAATAACAAAAAGCCGATTGCGGGTACTAAAGTAGCCAGTTTGTGATGCCCAAAGGCGCGATAAGTACCGGTAAATACACATTATTGCTTCCGGCTACCTTCTATCGTCGCACCGCTCGCCATAGACATGGTGTTCACGCGCTCACATACGGTTAGGTCCGATAGAGGCTATTCCGCGTACGCTTAGATTCTGGAATGAGCTCTCTGCTGGGTTTTCCCGAACATCTACAGTATGGGGTTCTTCAAAAGGGGTCTTAGAAGGTTTATAAAGAACGTCCAAAAGCTACGGTGACCACTTTCCATCAGGTACGCTTGTCTGCCACCTCAGTGGTATAAAAAAAAAGGAAAAAATATATCCGCGCTCAAGGATCGCGGATTATGCGATTCCTTTTTCTAACCGCGTGGATATGGATCTGAGTAAGCAAGAGACGCTCCCAAATCACAAATCTCGTGAACTATCTCTTAATGTTTGTCCAGATATGTATCTATTATCTATCATCACGCTGTATCCCTGACGGAGAGGACAGATTGCCTGGCTTCGCGGTCCATACATACTATATCCTACTAATATTATAAACGCGAAAGTTTCTAATCATGGATGGAAATTTGTTACTCTTTCACGCAAAATCTGCTAAATGGATTTTGATAAAACTTTGCAATAATATAGCTTACACATCAGAATAACACATAGGCTACTTTTTATTCCGGGAACAAGTTTCTGTGGGAAAGGGGAACAAGTGCCTGTGGGAAATGGGAACAAGTGCCAGTGGGAAACAGGAACAAGTTCCTGTGGGACACGGGAACAGGAAAACTTTACCGCATGTGCGGAGCCGCGGGCGTCAACTAGTTTGTTACATTATTTTGTAAGTTGTTAGGTTTACTTAGTCGTCCCCTCGATGGTTCTCTTAAACTTAATTTTCTTAAATAGTTTACCTAAATAGATCTATAGGGTCTCGTTTATTATCAACTACAATTCATCAAAACCAGTTCAGGGATTTCGGCTAACAAATAAACTCAACTCTGCATTTATAATAAAGGCGCACGCTCGCAGCTTAGCTCTTGTAAAATTTGACAACATGAACCGTTGACCGGGATAAAAGAACTTACAGATTACTATATTTTAATAAAACCTCGTTTACTGAACACCAATTCTAAAAAAATATACTAAGTTACGCAACTTAACAAAATTAAGTTTCTTTTAAAACAAAACTATGGTACGACTGAGCTGCTGTGCCAACTAAAATGTACTTTTATTACCAAATAATGGTGCAAGTTACTTGTAATTTTGAATAAATGAATTATTATAATCCACCTTTTGTTGGCTGAAATTTTCAAACATCCGGGAATATTATAATTTTAGTAACACCTAAATGCAGTAGAAGAGGCGATTAGGAAATAAAATAATTTTAGTGAAAGGATACTATTGATTTTAAAATCTTTCCTAATATATAAAGCTGAAGAGTTTGTCTGTTAGTTTGGTTGAACGCGCTAATCTCAGGAATTACTGGTTGGGTTTGAATTATTCTCGTGTTGGATAGTCCATTTATCGAGGAAGGTATTAGGCTATATATCATCACGCTACTACCCTGGAGAGCGGAGCAGTAATCATAAATGTCGACAACCGGGCAAATTTTAAACATTATTGTAGAATTTATAAACGAAACGAATAAATAGGTGCGATGGGAGTTCGTATATGATGGGCGAAGCCGTGGGGGGTGTTGTTATATATAACTATAAGGGGTTGTATATAAGTCAGTTCTTTGTTTGGCCTGCCTAGCTCGAAATAGTATAATATAAGCGCCCTGCCCCGTACCCCTACCGCGCCGGGACGCATGCGTCCACTGATTCATCCTGGCCGGCTGTCTTGGGTCTGCTCAGTTCGTAGACAGCAGAGGCGACAGACGGAAGTGCCAGTACAGCAGCTAGATCCAACATATACACCGGTTGCATTTGCAACTCGTGGAAGCTAACAGACAGAAGTCTTCAGACCGCCGCGTCGTCGTGACGTCTCCTACGACTTGTGTTCAAATAGCTCACCTTGTTGTCCAGCGCTGCGCTGTATACCGCTACAACCATTTTATTATTGGTCTCAAGAAGAAGCAACAGTTGAAATATCAGCTTATAGAGACAGCGGCCGCACTCGTCCGGGGATCGCGCGACCTCGAGTGCCTGTGAACATTGAACAGTTTGAATACTAGCAATTAGTGCAAGTTTGATTAAACGCAGCGAAAATGGGTCGACATTTGTACACAAAGATACTGATAGCTCTGCTTTTCATGTGTCTCGTGAATATCTTTAAGATTCACGAATTGTATAAAATCAGGGCAAAACAATATGAGGCTGAGATAAGGCTCCAGGGTGGTTGTCGTGTGCAATACAACCCGTACGTGAAGGAGGTTTCAATTTGTGCCTTTACATTGACAAAGCCCTAAGTTTTCATTTAACTCGAGTGGTAGTATGTTTCGTTCGTTGTTTCAAAGTGTTATGTTCAGTTGTGAGTAGTGTGTACCTCGAGCGCGTGTTCTCGTCGGTCGAAGTATGTCTCGAGGTGTTCGTTGATCTCGAGCGCGGCGAAGCGCACGGCGTCCCGGACGCGCGGCGAGTCGGCCGCCAACGGACCCACCCACAGCAGCGGAGGCTCCTCCGACCCGAGCCGCTCCAGAACCGCGCTCAGCTCCGCTCCGCCCGCTCCGCTCACCGCACCCTCCGCGCACAACCAAATCGTTTTCGATGACACCTCCTGAAAATATGCATCATTATCAGCCGACCGCTCACCCGAAGACTTCAGACTCCCAGATCCACTTCCCCGTGACCTCAAAACACCAAAACGGCCCGCAATATGACGTTCAATGTGGCTATCATCACGGATACGAAGATTCATTAAGCAGTTGTTCCACACATCCACTGGATATCCATCTATACCCAGCTCCTGCCTGTGCCGCTCAAGCAACGATAATGAAGAAGCCGTGAAGAAAGGAATGTTTAATGAAGAATTTTAAGAACATAATGAATCTGTAATATGACCACTAAAACATCGAGCACCCAGTGTACACAAATTCAACAAGTTTCCATCAACATAGTCTTCATTCTTAAAAATTAGGTCTTGAAAAAAGGATTTTTTTAAAACATCGAAATGTCTGTCAAAATTTGTTATTTTAAAATAATAAAATTTATGATAATTTAAATAGAGAATTTTCTCATTATAATATTTGTAGTGAGTAGGAGCAATTGCTATATGCAATTGAATGTTAAAAGTCTAGAGTCAAGTTATATATTGACCTAAAATTTAAGCTTTTAAACTCGATCGCACATTTCAACTGATTATATAAATATCTTCAAATTTATGATATCTTAATAAATACGCAAAAATATAATGTGTTTTATTTCCGCTAAATAGCAACTAACAAACCAGTAAATCTGCGTGAATTATCACAAACAGAACTAATCAAAGCTGTGAAAAAATCATGTGGAAGCGTAGAGTGTAAGAGGCCACCAAGATCTCCAGACCCAAGTGACCTCACCTGCTTGTAGTGCATCCCAGGTGTTATATACTCGTACTAAGCAGGTCAAGCAGTCTCACACCACAATGCTAAAAATGAGAAGCCAAAAGATAGCTTTTAGCAGTCAAATAATAGCGGCCCACAAGCTCCAAATACAGGTAGGGTTTGGCAGTAACTGGGCATACACTATAAGATAAAAAGTTGATGTGGTAGAGCTGAGTCGCACCTGCAGAAATAATCAAAGCTGTGCGAATGGGAGGTTGCGCCAAGTCTCCACCGACGAACCACAAAACTAGAACGATTTGTGAGCGCCGATTCCCAACCACTGACCGAGTCAAAGCTGTGCGAATAGTGTAGAATAGTAAAAAAAAGAGTGGCCATGAGTTTTAATGCCAGATTCTTCCTCAGGCTCTACTTATTGCTTTGCGAATCTGGCAGTAAATGTAGAAGCAATAATCTTGACGTTCATGAGTGTTACTTTGTGACCTACGTGAATAAAGATTTTCATTTCATTTTATTGATGTGGAAGCGCCGAGTCGCAATCACTGAACCAGTTAAAGCTGTGCGAATGGTGAGTTGACAGCGCCGAGTCGATCTCACTTAACCAGTCAAATTGTGCGAATGATGATGCGTAAGCGTTTATTCATCATTACCGAACTAGTCAATGCCGTGCTGATAGTGATGTGGGACCACCATTTCGGAACCACTGAACCACTCAAAGCTGTGCGAATAGTGATGTGACAGCGCCGAGTCGCAACCACTGAACCAGACAAAGTTGTGTGAATGATGATGTGTGAGCGTTAAGAGTCATTAAATTGTGATGTGCATGCGCCAGGCGCCATCATCGAATCACTAATGGAATGTGATGCGAATGGTGATGTGACAGCGCCAAGTCGCAACCACTGAACCAGTTTAAGCTGTGGAATAGTGATGTGACAGCGCCGAGTCGCAACCACTAAACTAGTTAAGGCTATGCGAATGGAGATGTGACAGCGCTGAGTCGCAACCACTGAACCAGTTAAAGCTATGCGAATGATGATGTGACAGTGCCGAGTCGCTACCAATGAACCAGTTAAGAATGCGAATGGTGATGTAATAGGGCCGAGTCGCAACCACTGAACCAGTTAAAGCTATGCGAATGCTGATGTGACAGCGCCGAGTCGCAACCACTGAACCAGTTAAAGCTGTGCGAATGGTGATGTGACAGCGCCAAGTCGCAACCACTGAACCAGTTAAAGCTGTGCGAATGGTGATGTGACACCGCCGAGTCGCAAGCACTGAACCAGTTAAAGCTATGCGAATGGTGACGTGACAGCGCCGAGTCGCACCCACTAAACCGTCAGCGCAGAGTCACACTCCGATGTAGGTAATGTTATGTTGACGATGACGTGTGAACGTTGAGTCGTCATTACTGAACCTGTTAAAGCTTTGCAAATAGTGATGTAGGAGAGCTGAATTGCAAGCACCGAAACACTCGAAAGCTGTGTGAAATGTTATGTGGGAGCAGTGAGTGGTGAAGTTAGAGCGCCAAGTCGCCGACCCAGCTCAAAGCTAGGTGAATGATGTGGAGCGCTGAGTAGCAATCACCGAACCAGTCAAAGCTGTGTGTGAATGATGATGTGCGAGCTTTGAATAACCTTTATCAAACCAGTAATAGTTGTGCGAATAGTGATGTGGGAGCGCCGAGGTGCAACCACCGAACTAGTCAAAACTGTGCTAATAGTAAAATAGGAGTGCTGAGTCGCAACCACCGAACTAGTCAAAACTGTGCTAATAGTAAAATAGGAGTGCTGAGTCGCAACCACCGAACTAGTCAAAACTGTGCTAATAGTAAAATAGGAGCGCTGAGTCGCAACCACCGAACTAGTCAAAACTGTGCTAATAGTAAAATAGGAGCGATGAGTCGCAACCACCGAACTAGTCAAAACTGTGCTAATGTAAAATAGGAGCGCTGAGTCGCAACCACCGAACTAGTCAAAACTGTGCTAATAGTAAAATAGGAGCGCTGAGTCGCAACCACCTAACTAGTCAAAACTGAGCTAATGGTAAAGTGGGAGCACTGAGTCGTAACCACCGAACTAGTCAAAGCTGTTCGTATGGTGTTGTTGGAGCGCTGAGTCGGCATAACTGATCATATAAAACATAAATGTGCTGTATAGGCTTTGTCGCTATATAAAGAAATTGAATCATACCTTGAGTACCGTATGAAGTCGATGTACAACGGCCAGAGGCTGCATGAGCGCGGCGTGTCGTAGCAAAGCAGTGACAGATGCTCGCCATGCGTCGCGGAGAATAGGAGCGGCACCTGGGACCGGGGTTACGTCACCACGGTCACCTGTACATGTTTATATATATATATTTGATAAAACTTGTTAATGGTTTCAATTATTTCTTAAAGAAAGTAAAAGGGTCATAAAAATCAAATCAAGTGTGCTTTCGACCACACAGACTATGCGAGAGAGGGAGAAAGGGAGAAAATGGGATTGCCCCTCTCTCTCTTGCCCCTACAGTAATTATAATACGTAACTCTCTACCTTCACTAACTTAAATCTCCGTCTGAACTTACTTTCGCCTTGCCCGAACACACTTTTCGTAACGTAACCAGTTTACTCCCCTAAAGTGTGCCGTAGTACATGTGGCACTAGAATTTAGGCACACTTGGGTGAATTATTCAAGTGGGCTTTCAGGGATTCTAAACTATAAGGAATATCGAAAAATGCTGAAAGGAGTCGCGAGCCCGATTTTGATTAAAACAAAAACTACATCATTGGACTTTTGAAAAATCAATAATACTAGGCAGGAATCGAATCGAATGATTAAAAAAAAACCACTGCCTGTATTATTACACCATTCGATTGTGTTGTTAATAAGGGTCGATTTTTGGGAAGTAATGATATACGGAAAACTTGGTTGATTGTCTCAGTTCTAAAATTGTTGAGCTTTTTGATCGGCATTCCCCTGTTTAGCGTGTTAAAATCAAGCACAACCCAGCCCCTGGCTGAACGCTGATATTAAAAATCTCAAGGAAAGAGCGAATTGGTGTAGTTGGAAGGATTGAGCCATCCATTATTCAGGCTAAAGCTCACCGTCTGGCTCCCCACTTGAAGCGCTGGAGAAGGAGTGGGTGCGAGGTCGCAGCGCGAGATCCGGCGCGGCGCCAGCGTCTCCCTCGCCGCGACTGCCGCTGCCGCCCTCGTCCCAGCCGCCTTCTTCGTCCGACGAGTCCTCGTGACCCAGCTGCATC
Source organism: Thumatha senex (assembly GCA_948477245.1). NCBI lineage: Eukaryota > Metazoa > Arthropoda > Insecta > Lepidoptera > Erebidae > Thumatha > Thumatha senex. The sequence continues at coordinate 1,970,304 of OX419725.1, forward strand.
AACAATGGGTCAAAATATTACTTTCAAAAACTGCTGAAATTGGTGCTTACATTACATTAGTTTTTATTTCACTTCAATACGTGCAGTTTTTCCGAAGTTATAACAACGAGAAGTTTTAGTCTTTTTTAAATTTCCGAGTTTAGGCGCACCCATTAAGACGTCACAGCCTCGCACAGACTGCGACAAGGCGCGGCGCGGCGTTCGGATGCGAACGAGTGCGCGACTGTTAAATGAGCAGGGTTGTGACGTACGCGGTCACCCGCGTTGTACGCAGTTTGATCGTAAATATTTTAGCCACTTTTTAAAATATATTAAATTTTAGATTTATTTGGTATTTAAAGTAAAAATCGTTTGTCAGACCTATTGTACCCGGGTTCAACGCACACCAATGACCAATAAATACCTAAACTATATTTCCAGCAAACCATAAAGTAACTGTAACACAGGTAACTTCGCGTGTTATATACATATAGCCTCTAATTTATGAGTAGCTTGTGTCCTGCGGTTTCAACCGCATGGGCAATGGGCAGGCTTCGTCGCAGTATGTCCCTTTTTACATATTTAATAGAAATTCAACGAGGGACATTTACCGACTAGGAGACGTTTTAAGAGACTTGACTTATTGTGAAAGGGACATTTTGTGAAAGTTGCAAAAAGGAAGTAAGTGTAGTAAAAATTAACCTATCACGAAAGTAGAATTTAATAATGATATTTATTTTGTTTCGTCAGTAAAATCATTCGCACTGTCTGGACCGCTTAAAGAAATGACCTAAGCATAACATTTATTACTGTGTAACACAACACATTTCCCGCAAGCTGTGGGAGTGGTTTTGATGCAGGGGACGAAAAGATTCAACAGGTAGCTAGTAGCCTGTTGGATTCTTTCGTCCCCTGTAACTCACGCTTATTTGTCTAATCCATAGATTAGACCAATGAGTGTGCGTTTACGGTAGACAGGCGGCTACCACCCAACATTTATTTTATATATTTTTAAGAATGACACTTCCTTAGCCTCGAGTAAGTTATTAAACTAATTATTGACTTATCCATATAAATATTATTAAATTGAAAAAGACAACTCGGTTCAAACGAGACTTTATACTTTTCAATGGCGTAAACATATAGTGACAATTTTCAACTTTTGGGCACGTGGTACTGTTGCCTAGAGCGTTACACTGGTTAGGCAAAAGTCCTGTCTGAACCGAGTTGTCTTTTAGCGCCAGTAATACAATTTCTTAGCGTCGTATGTTTTTTTTTTAATTTTTGCATACTTTGAGAGTTTTACTTTTGTTGCGGCACCAAGAAGTGAGCTGTTAGAATATCAATGTGCCAATACAAGCTATAGTAATACAAAAAGTGACAAAAATATCGAAGGGTAAATCAAGGAATTTTATTACTTGCTTTACAAGAATTCTAATATTTTGACTTCTCAACCAACGCGCTGGATTTCGTTTTGGCATAAGGTTCTTGGACAATCTTTGTATCAGACAGAAAAATAAGGAAGATTTTTAATAGATTTAGATTAATATTACTGCTTCGGCCGGGTCGAATAATTGGCACAAGGACATAAGGTAGGAGGGGGTAGGATTATGTCTGTGAATAAGAACGAGCTTCGGTGCTCTAGTTTGCATTGAACTGGTCAGCTCGAGAAACTGGCACAAGGACATGCGGGGTGCGGGAGGGAGTAGCTATGACGCACATCTGTACTAATGGGTCAGGGACGTTTTACTTTTAGGTACTGCAGATATACAAAGTGGTAACTGCACCAGCCAGGATGAAGGGTGAAGAGGGTAGGGAAGCGGTAGGTACATATCTATGGCGCCTGTATATTTGCAATTATGTGTTTGGAATAATTAGGTCGCCATTCAGAATTTAGTGTATTGATTGTGTAGTTACAAGAACGATGCTTGGGTGAAAGGCAAAGTATGCGCGTGCTGAGGTGTCGGCGTCGAATCCTAGGTCTTAATATTTTTTTCCAATATTAATTACTCATAAACTATTTGTTCTATTGAACGCGGTCTTTTAGTATCGATTTTTTTAAGAATAAATCAACTCAAAAAAATCTATTATCCCACTCGTGATTTAATAACAATCAAAAAACCTCAGTTTGATAATAGGGGTCATAATGTGCCTAATTGCGGTGAAATTAGAGCCATATTATAAGTAAGTGAATTGAAAATTAATATACCTACCTATTGCTTGTTCATTTCATGCAACTTCGTATTTATATAGAAAATTTCATCTTGTAGGTAGTACGTGTGTAATAAACAAAACTTTCGTAATAAATTGAAATACGGTTGACAAAACTTCTTTTAGGTAGTTCTTAAGTAAATTTATCTCGTAAATTTACTAAGTGTGAAAATAATTTTGATTAAAAATTATATCCTAAATAAAATAAAAGATAACCATGTTCGTATTTCGAAAAACAAATTGTGGACATTTTTTTACTTATACAGCGTCATTTAGCACAAAATAAACTAATATAACCTTTTGACATGTGATTTAGACAACTAATAAACATGGTTTTTTTTAATTAAAACTTTTTTATCGACATCGAAAGAAATTTTATAGCTGTAAAAAAATCATCATATTTTTAGGTTACGCGCCATGTTGTTTTGCAGTGAAACTTCTTTATCGACGTATGACGCGTCATGTTGTTTTGAAGTGTAACTTCTTTATCGACGTATGCGTAATCTACGTAATCTACCCAATATATTATTATAAAGTTGTAAATAGTAGAAAATGGTATGTTATGTATCACTTCTTACCTGTGGACTCTGGTACACACAATTTTTCCTAAATGTAGTCATATTTGTTCTGACCCGGGACCTCTGCACGCCAGTCGAATACACTGCCACTTGCGCCAAAGAGGCAGTCAATGTTAAAGCTATAAGTTTATATTACATGTAATGGTAATATATTACCAATTATGGTAATTATTATTTATTACCACGCGATCAGATTGCTCAAAAACGGAAAAGTCAAAAATACTCGGATACCCAGTCGTATGAAGCGATTGATAAATCTTCAAGAAGGCAAAGAAGTATACATGGATCGCGAAGCCTGGGGATCTATTCTCTCTGACTACTTCGTCAGGGATATAGCGTGAAGATAGTTAGTTAGTTAGTTTGGTAATATATTTATGTAAGGAATGAAAAGCTACGTTACCGGTTTCCCCGCGGGGTGCAGGTCGGGGGGTCGCAGTAGCTGCGGCGGGGGGCTCCGCTCGAGGGCCCCGCGCTCTTCGCTCGGCAGACGACGACGCACGCCCCAGTTGAAGTTGTCCGAACTCTCGCCCTGGACACACCATCACATATATTGCTCACTTTGACCATTTTAGTTTACCTGGGTAATCACTTATATTGCTCACTGTGACCATTTTAGTTTACCTGGGTAATCACTTATATTGCTCACAGTGACCATTTTAGTTCACCTGGGTATGCTTAGATGCAACGCTCATGGTAAAAAATAACATTGATAAAACAATAACGATAAGAAAGTAATTCGAAGAATAAATAAATATCGTTGGGACAACTCACACAAACGCCATCTGATTCCAAACAAAGCAGAGCTTATACTATGGTAACCCAGATAACTGATAAACATACGTATATATTTCTAAATACATACATATTATAGATAAATAACACCCAGACACAGAATAAACCATCGCGCTCATCAGAAAAAGTTTTATCATGGGTGGGAATAGACCCTACTACCATTTGCATAGCGAACGGATGCACTCCCACCGCGCCACAAAGGCCGTCGATATTGCTCAGTGGCCATTTTAGTCCACCATTAGAAAATAATTCAAAGAATGTCTTAGTAGAAAGAAGATATACATTAATACAGCATTTATGCTGTACCACGTAGCAAAGGAATTAAATATGCAAGTCGGTTCTATACTATGCTACTTCACTTTATACCTTTTCTTTTTCTCTTAATCATAATTTGTCATCAGATTCGTGGTGTAATGTTGACGAAAAAACAATATTCGCACGTAAAAATAGATAAAAATAGTCGGATAGCGCCATAAAAAATCGGGTCCGACTACTTAATTTTTTTGCTCTCTGTACATCATTTTGTATAGAAGAAGCAAAGAAAAATATAATTTACTACATTTCGCTAGTCATTTTAGATTTTTTTTTTCAAGAATATTAAACCGATATCCCAATATTCCCGTTAGCCTCCTCAGCTAAGTTGCTTGTGAGAAGTTGGTTTCCACGTATAGGGAAATAATCGGAGATCGATCGCAAATATTAAACCGTTCAATAATATTAATAAAAAAACAAGCAATTTTTAAGACCCAAGTAAACGAATTATCTTTAAAACGTAATGTATTACTTTAGACGTTCTCACGTTTCTGTTTTATAAAACAAAATATATCTTTAACTTAAACCTAAAAATTATGTAACCTGAAAGTACTCGTAAATAATAAAATTACAATTTACCTCAATACTTTCACTCTCATACTCCAAGAAATCGAAATCTTTGAAGACCCCGAAGTGGTCAGTGGGAGGAGCACCTCCGGAAGGCTCGTTGCCAGGAGTTCCTGACACCTCTTCCAAAGAAGATGCCATTGAGGACTCGCGTTCTAGCAGTTCTGAACTCTGACTGAAGATCACCTGCAACACATCCAACAATTAGCACGATATATTGACAATTTTTGCATCCATCTAACAAACTGTAAAATTTCATCGCGTTTTACAAGTTGTAAGTTACAATAGAAGGTATTCGCTACAGTATTTTTTTCTTCAATGCGAATTACCACATAATACATTTTACCTATGTTAGCAAAATGTCGTTAGCTATACCTATACGAACTTATTATTACACTAATGGTAAATTGATAGATGTTTTTTTTTCATAGGAAATTTTAATATATACGGCGGTGTTTGCAGTTTTATAAATTGTGTTACATCGTAAAACCCTTAAATTAAAACAGATAATATTAGCACATTACATAAGTACCACGACCAGCGCAACCATGTCGTAATACCAGGCAACGAAAAGGTAAAAAACACCTTACAATAAGCGCGTTTATACACCCACATAACAATAAATGTACTTGTTGTGGAATTTATAGTAGGACTTTATCACTGCTTTAATTTTTCAGGCCACAAACGTTCCGCGCAAACAATTTTTATGAAAATTTAATAATATTACTTTTTAAGTTTTACAAATCTAAGGCGTACCGGAGTTATTCTTTTCCGAAATTAAAAGTCTTCGGCGATAGGTCGTGAAGTATAAGATAGGCTTTTTACCTAATAGTATATGTCACAAATAAGACCCGAAATATAATATAAGTGAAAATCGCGAAAGATTAAAAACATGAATCTATAACATTTTTATATATACGAGTATATTCCGAATGGGATAGAGTGTAACCGTGAGAGCCTGTCATCCGTAGTTAGTATGAAGTCAACATGAATTACCGTGCGGTGCAAGTAGATTGTGCGGATTGGTTTCATTTAATATTCTCTTAGTATATACGTGCAGTGTATGTCTGTCATACAAAAATATAAAACTAAATGGCTAACTCTAAGAATATTTTTGGCATTTTCGTGAATATTTTTTTGGAATGTGAAGTCAGTAATTTTGAAAAGGTTCTGCTTAATATAAAAAAATACAAATGTTATCTTGAACGCAAATAATGTTAGGTACTCATAATGTCACGTTTACTCGTAAATAAAATGGGTATTCTTAGTATATCTTATATTTCATGTAACGTAGTCAACACAATATGTTTATAACTGAATAAAAATTAATATACGTCTATTAGTTTGTGTACAGACAAAACAGAGAAATTAGCAAAACAATAATGGCTTTTATGTAGAACATGTGAAAGTAAGCGAAGCAAACAATGACTTCGATGCAATGGTGTATCGTCAAAGGATATCTTATGTGACCGTCAGTCTTGCATGGACTGTAAGTCTTGCATGGACTGTGAGTCTTGCATGGACTATGAGCCTTGCATAGACTGTGAGTGTGAGTCTTGAATGGACTGTGACTGTGAGTCTTGCATGGACTGTGAGTGTGAGTCTTGCATAGACAGTCTTTATATACTGTGAGTCACGCATAGAGTGTGAGCCATACATTGACTATGAGTATTACGTAGATTGTGATTGTTACATAAAATGTGAGTCTTACTTCGACATTTGACTGTTGAGAGCATCTTTAGCGTGTTATGTGCGCATGGAAGCGTTTGCGACAAAGTATACAGTATGGATACGAGTTACCTTAGAACATAAAGTGGTTATTAAATCGTCCTAAACGCAGCCATGGGTAGAAATCAATATAATCATTAGTGTTGGCGAACTAATTTTAGGCGGAAACACTCACAACATAAGTATAAACCAATGTTGTATAAGATGTGTCAGATTTTACAAAACATCGCCGATAATGCGGATTTGGTATAGTTCTGCAGATACATTGACAAATTTGAATTTGAAACCTTTGTTCATACAATACAATATTAGCAGACTTACAGAAGGGCTCTTTGGTAGACCAACTCTTTGTCCGCACGTGGTCAGTAAGTTGACCAGGCACTCGCGTACTCGACTCTGTAACAAAGAAACAGTTTAGAGGTTGATGTTTACGTCTATGGTCTTTGGTAATAGAGGTCACGTGCTGAACGAGGCTAGGATGTCCCATGCTCGTGAGTGACTTGGAACCTAAATACAGATTATTCACGCCTTTATCCCCGAAGAGGTGGCAGAGGAATATATTTTTATATTGCGGGACATTTAAATTAAAGTTAGTTAATATAAGCTTGTGGTATGGGATCTACACAACTGATAAACGTACTTTATTTTTAAATACATACATATTATACGTAGGACACACCGAAACTCCGAGGCCCGGGAATCCAACTCGGAATCTCCGCGCGATGTCGCATACAGTACCACTTAAGGATTAAATAAAAAAAAAACACCGTAATCATTTATGCCCCACGTAACAGGTGGCAAGCCTACTGCCGTGTTAAAAGGGACAGCGCAAGTTGTAACAACCCGTAGTAAAAAAAAATCCAAGGATTCGTATTTTCATTACAGTGAATCTTGGTACCATACATGGAAGCTCTGAAGCTTAACATATGTTTGACATACTGTTACGTAATCATAGTTTACTTTATGTTCCATTCGAAAATTGCACATATAGAAAAATCATATTTATTAAGGGTATGCAGATGCTTCAATTTGTTGTGTCGCGAGCTAGATCTAGATTTGTTTAACACAAGTGTCGCACGATTGAGGCGTGATATGGCCAACACAATCTTTGAATGAAATCGATAAGCAGCTTACTGACTTATCGACTGTTTTGTATTTACTTTTATTTAAACTATGTATGTTTATCTATGAGAACTTGTAAATGGCCTTCATCTTTATATTAATTACAAACAATATACGTATATTAGCTGTAAGTTTTAAAAAATATGAAGAAAATGTGCTTGATGCACGATGCGATTTGATTGGTTGTGGTATGTACCTGAGACATCCAGGGTCTTTTCCAACCCGAGGCGAGGGCATCAGCCGGCGAGAGAGACAAGGAACGTCGCGGCGAAGTGGCACTCGGAGGCTGGGATGCAATGTTCGCCGCCGATGTCTCCTGACCCACCACTGTGGACGCCGAGCCGGATTGAGATGCCGATGAACCTGGATAGTGTATAAATTATTAATGATTTTCATCCTTAAACTGAACATTTTACGAGTTATAGCGAAATCAAAATAATGCGCAAAGAAATTAATTTCGTGTAACCATAATTTGACTGGAGAGCGGAGAAGTAATCAACGAATTTGGAAAAATTTCAGACATTATTGTGAAATTGATTTAGAATTCGAAGTATGTCACGGGCGTAGCCGGGTGGTCAGCTAGTACACAATAAATTCGATGTGAAGTTGGGATTTACACGAAATATCTATCAGCTAATTCCGTTTAGTGGCTGAAGTTTCTAACTCCTAATTCGATGGTCCAGACACAGCATCAATCAATACCTTCCTAAGTGCGTAGCGAGGTCACACAAGTCTATCACCATCCTGCTCACACTCCATTTAAATTTGATGCTATCGTTTACTAACACGACGTTGGCAGTATTTGGTAGTGGGCGACCCCAATTTCCTTGAATTACTACCTACGTACATTTAAGATGATACAACAATTTTGGTACAGTTACTAACAAAAGTAACGGAATTTTAATTTATATAAGTTGGTATGAAATGTAGAGATATGAATTTCAATTTCTTGGTGTAGATCTTCATCATCATGAGACCCTGGCCGGTTTTGATTGCCTGGTAGAGGCTACTGTAGTTTGGATATCTCAGGTTTTTTGTAAGCGATTACAAGGCAATATTTGCGTGAGTAGTTGGCTAAGACCATAGTTCGTAGTACTCTTATTATATAAATAAATATCCATCACGCCTTATCCCCGAAGGGGTGGCAGAGGCATATTATATGCCCACTTTTCACCGTGTGGATTCCTGTCCCACGTAATAGGTGGTGAGCCCATTGCCGTACCTGCTGTTGAAATTTTTCAAGCCGCCCATAAGGCATTCAACCAGGCTTAACGACTGCCATTTTACTGGCAACCGGGACCAACGGCTTAACGTGCCTTCCGAAGCACGTAAACGCTCGCAAATGTAAATGCCACAAAGTGGTCACCCATCCGAGGACCAGCCATAGTGAAAGTTGCGTAACTCAGTGATCGTTTACAGAACACTGAGACCGCGGGGCCACGAGCGCTTCTTTAACTATTATATAACTTAAAATAATAAATTGTGAGCCTGACTGTACCTTTCTCTGGGGTGGTTGTCGACGCGTTGGAAAGAGAACTGGGTCCGGTGGCGGGTTGGCTTCCACTCTTGGGGAGGTACTTCCTCCCTATGACGGGGGTCTGGGAGAGGTCGAAGGTGAAATCCATTGTGCGGCCCGGCAACTCCTGAAATCAATAACACGTATTAGATTCATGTACTTTTCCATTACTGACTAGCTTACGCCCGTGGCATTGCTCGTGTGCAATGCTGAATCGGGTCCGATCTCTTCTTATCATCATCTAAGTGTATTTCCGGTTGCTTCCAAACCCTACTTAGACTTGAAGATGGGGTCCAATTATATTTGGCTGCATTTTGACACTGCCTCTGTGGCACGGTGGGAGTGTATCCGACTACTACGCAGGAGGTCGGGGGTTCGATTTCCCACCCACGATAAAACTTTGTGTGATGAGCACAATGGTTTGTTCTGTGTCTGGGTGTTATTTATCTGTATTTAGAAATACATAAGTATGTTTATCAGTTATCTGGTTATCATAGTACAAGCTCTGCTAAATTTGTAATCAGATGACGTTGTGTGAGTTGTCCCAACGATATTTTTATTTATTTATTTTGAGTTTTAGCTTTGTTGGGAATGGCTGGCGTACTTACGGGTAAGTACCAAATTACTGACACTCTTACGGGGTTGGAAGCCGTTGCTACCAATAATACCGTAAGCATCAGCCAATAACAGCGGACTATTAATCTACTTTCAGGTAAAACTACAAGCAACTGAGAAGACGCTAAGATGCAGAAAAATCTCGTTTAAATTTGTGAAAAGAATACTATGACCCTGATTTTTCCGTGAATTTGGTACTTACCATGTGATAAGTAACAGACCCTCGTGGACTTGAGAGGTCGAACAGCAGTCACTTCTAGCAATTCAGATGGATTGGAACTGGTATGGAACCGGAAGTACGCGCTAAGATGACTTCATTATTTTATTGGTAATATGGACTTTTGCCAATTACTAATGAGTTGTGGTATTTTTGAACTAATCTTCTCTAAGAGATCCACTTAATTGTACAAGGGGTTTGGCGACTTAGGTCTAAAATTGTTAATGGCACAGTAACACTTGGAAAATAATTAAAATGTTGTCCATAAATATAAATAAAAATTAGGGAAATTCGCACACAACGCCATCTATCCCAAATTAAGTTAATCTACCAAAGCTTGTGCTATAGGATCTAGACATTTAATAAACATGATATTACACACCAAAAACACACCCAAACCACGACACAAATATTTGCGGGTCACAAAAATATTTGTTCCGACTCGGAATTTGAACCTCAACACGGCAATAACATATACCTACCTACCCCTACCTAAAAATGCGCCATCGAGGCACTCAAACGTTTTGGTTTTTCTCAGTAGTATAAAAAAATGGTTAAATACGCCTTGCGTGTCAAAAGATGTGTCACATTAAAAAAAATGTTCAGAATGGTTACCTTCTTGCCGTGCAGTTCAGTGTCAAGGAAGGACGAGGCGTGGCTGTCCCAGTACGGAGGCACCACGAGCGTGGAGCACCTGGTCACCACCAGCTTCAGGATCTTCATGGCCTCCTTGTAATTGTTGCTGTCCTGCACCTGAAATATACAAAACAATGAATATACGGCAATAGATTCATCATCTATTTATTTATACATGTACACCATATGTACAACATATATACATATTGTCACGCCTTTATCCCCGAAGGGGTAGGCAGAGGCATACTATACGCCCACATTTCACCATATGCATTTTTGTCCCACGTAACAGGTGGTGAGTTCATTGCCGTGTTGAAATGGACAGGCGCAGGTGGCGACTGCTGTTGAAATTTTTCAAGCCGCCCATAGCTCCTTCAACCAGGCTTAATGACTGCCATTAAACTGGCAATAATTAATATACAACACAAGAACATAAAAATAACAACAAAGCAGCACAATTTGCAGCCTTGTCGTTAAAAGCTATTTCTATCAGGCAACTTTTCTTATTAAGATGAACTCGATGGTAAAATTTGGGCATATAGTATACTTCTGTCTACGTCTTCGAGGAAAAAAACGTGACTATACCTTTTTACCTACATAAAATTAGCCTCAGTAGGGTAAGTAGTAGTGTCGACTGCCATGCTGAGGTGTCGGGTTCGAACCCCGAATCGGAACAATAACTTGTGTGATCCACAAGGAGTATGAATGTAAGTAGAATATATAAGTAGGTATTCAGTTGTCTAGATACCATAGCGCAAGCTTCGGGCTACATGGCGCTGTGTAAAAATGTACCACTATATTTGAACATTATGTATCAACATCATTTACTGACAAATATTTGTATATATTTTTTTGTAAAGATGTTTTGTCTCCCGTTTAAAATGTGTCTCCCGGGGGAATAGGAAGGTTATACATATCATTTTTATGTTAATCTAGTTGACGCTCGCGCCTGCACCCGCGTAGAGAAGTTTTCATGTTCCCGTTTTCCACAGGAACTTGTTCCCGGGATAAAAAGTAGCCTATGTGTTATTCTGATGTATAAGCTATAGTATTGTAAAGTTTCATTATAATCCATTCAGTAGTTTTTACGTGAAAGAGTAACAAACATCCACACAAACGTTGTCACTTATTATTTTTCCAAAAATTTATGAAAGTTTCCCCGATTTGTTGACATTTATAATTACTGCTCCGCTCTCCTATGTAGTGGCGTGATGATATATAGCTAAGAACCTTCCTCAATAAATGGGCTATCCAATACAAAAAGATTTTTTCAAATCGGTCCAGCCATTCACGCGTGATGGCGTGACCAAGGGAAATAGGGATTATCTTTATATAATATAGATGATCTTCATTTTAAAAATAACCTCAAGCTAACGAGTTATGACGGGAAAGAAAGACTAAAAGAGCAACACATTTTCCTATAATCAATACTAAGGATTAGATGTAAAAATGAAAAAAATATGTCAAAATGTGGTATTAAAAATCCTTTCGTCAATAACTAAATGAGCGCAACTTTATAAATTGTGTATGCAAGGATCGCAAAGCTAGATCTGTCCACTCTGACTACCCCGTCAGGGATACAGCGTGAAGATAGTTATTAATTAAAATATCTATGTTATCGGTATATTTTCGAAACGTCCTTGTACCTAGCCTCCCCAGCTCTCAACCCCCAACATTCCGTTCGAGTGCTTTGGGGCATGTTATAATAAAATTACTCCCTCTCCGTTACGCCCAGTGGGGTACAGCCTCCAGGGAGCCCCGACACGAGTAAAGTAGGGAGCCTCGTGTCTCCCGGCCAAGGCCTAGACGAGCTACGGGAGCGCGGCCTCACCCCACTTTCAATCTGCGCATTACGCACAACACAGTAACCATTTTGTACAGTCGTTTTCTATTACATTCGAATATACTTTATGTGGGAACAAAGAGCTGGCTATGATATCGTTGTGTCGCATTTCATATGGTCTTATAAGTTCTTTACAGGGTCTGCAATGCGTGTGTACTACATCACTGGTGCTGCAAACATCTATAGGCTATGGTAACCGCTTTCTATCAGATGCGTCGTCAGACGTATAAACTTTTAGGAAGACGGAAATATAGCGTGTATGAAAACACTCATGAAAGTAGAAGAAGCGAAAGTGGTATGTCAGGATCTAGCAAGTGGAATACCATAGTTTCTGCCTACCCCGATAGGAAACAGGCGTGAAAATATGTGTGTATGTATGTAAAAATAATAGAATAAATTAAAAATATCTTTATTTTGCATAGACCATTTTAACAGCGCTTTAATATTTTTAAATTGACCATCGGAATACTACCCATCAGCGAATTACCGGCAACAAACAAAGCATTTTTGTGGCCTATTTACAATTTAACATTATTCACTTTGCCAGCAGATCATTTCCAGGCGTCTCTGTCCTGCAAATAGTCTTTAACAGCGTAATAACCTCTTCACAAAGGCTTTTTAAATTAACTTTTTAAATTTATTTATTGGTATATTTCTCAGGTCACAGGAAAGCTTGTTGTAAAAGCGTATACAGTTACCCTGGAAAGAATCGTCAATCTTAGTAGTCGACTGTGGTGGACTGAAAGATTGTTTTTATTTCTAGTGTTTATATTATGTTTATCACAGAGTTTAGAAAATAATAACAGATTTTTCTGGACATTCATAAGATTGGCAAAAACGTACTGTGATGAACCCGAAAACGTATTCTTTATTGTAAAGCCAAACACAATCTTTTGTACAAATTGATGAAGTGCACAATTACAATTAGCAGCCTTATCGCACACGAAGTTAATTTTATGTGGATCGATACTTTAATATGAAAACTAAATTTGCGGTTAATACTAAATTACCGAATCTAAACTAACTAAACATCTTCACGCCGCATCCTCGACGGGGTTTTCAAATCAAAATCAAGGTTATAATTATTCGATACTGTCCGGAAACCGGAATCCCCGTTCCTGCTGTTTCCGTGTTTAACCGGTCATAAATAAGCACGAAATGTCTCAATGTTGTATAGTCCCGGCCAAATCTTAAAGGTGCATTGGGAAAATTCCACTATCTGGTGAGACACGGAAATTACCATTCTGCGTTTGATAGCTTGACCTCACCACCATCTTACATCTCGAACTAGGATGGGACCTTGTACCTAAAGCTGAATTAACTAACTAACTAACTATCTTCACGCTGTATCCCTGACGGGGTAGTCAGGGAGGACAGATCGCCAGTCTTCACGCTCCATGCATACTTCTTTCGCTTCTATCAGTTCTTCTTTTTTGAAGCTGAATTCAAAATGGAATTTAGAACAACGAAATCAATGGTCATTCCTTTTTTTTTTATTTGTAAACCAATTCACAGTTACGCAAATCAATACACTGTCACCTAATGCGCAGCAGTTAAACATTTAATCAATACTTATTCGGGATGTACCTAGTGACCTGGATATTTCAGTATCCAGGCTTACACTATATTACCCACAGTCGCAAAGCAAACAAAATGTCTAAGCCATCTGTCGATATTACGTGCAAAGCAAGTTCTCTCGAAGAGACATTTAGAATGAAAAGTTTCAATCCCAATATTCAGTCCAAGAGATGGCGTTTATTTGTCAAACATTTACAAAAATAATTTGAATTAATGTTCCATTGGTGTGTATTTTAGTATAAATTTGTATTTTTATACAACTAAGACGGCAAACGAATAAAATATGGAATAGTCATGCTTCCCGAAACATTTAGTTATGTTACGAAAATTGACCTGAAAAATGTAACGAAACATATTGTTTACAAGTATGACTCTAATTATAAGTCACTAATCGAAATCAACATTCTTGCAAACTCGGTTCATTTTCAAATCGATCTTTTTATTTTAATATATCTCATATCTGTTTAATAAATATCTTGATTTATTTTATTGATAAACTATAAACATGCATTCAGTTTACAATTTGTTTTTAGTAATAGATATTTTATATTTCGCTAAGTTGAGGATAAGGGATGTAGTCTTTCAAAATTAAAACAATAAATTAAAAATGACACATAGGACATTTAATTTAACCGCATTCTACATAAATTAAACTATTTCGACTGCTTCAGTGGTGTAAGTGGTAGCAGATACGATCGCCTCGCTGAAGTCTTGTATTCGATTCCCGGGTCAACACACAATTTATGTGATCACAAATGTTCGTATTGAACTTTGGGTGTTTCCTATGTCCCATAATATTTGTAACGCAATAATAGTTGTGCCATTTTTTATACTCGATTCATTAGATTTTTTTTCTACTCCGAATACAAAAGTATAAAAAAACTAACAAAAAGAAGTCATTACGAAAAACTTTTTCTCATACATTTTCTATGGATCAGGATACTAAGGGTGGACAAAGCTTTCCGACTAAATTTAAATAAAATAAATAAATATTGTGGGACACTTTTCACACGGCGCCATCTAGCCCCAAGTAAGCTAATATTAGCTTGTGTTATGGGATCTAGATAACTGATAAACATACATACATACATACATATTGTCACGCCTTTATCCCCGAAGGGGTAGGCATATTAAACGCCCATACTTCACCGTACGCATCTTTGTCCCACGTAACAGGTGGTGAGCCCATTGCCGTGTTGAAATGGACAGGCGCAGGCTCTGGCACCTGCTGTTGAAATTTTTAAGCCGCCCATAAGGCGTTCAACTTGGCATAACGACTGCCATTTTATTGACAACCGGGACCAACGGCTTAACGTGCCTTCCGAAGCATGGAGCTGGGGTGAGTCTCAATGGCCGAATTAATTTAATAAAATGTGTCTATTTTTGATGTTAATTTGGAATAAATTTTGAACCCGATGCCTTTTTATTGAGGTGGTAACAAAAAGGCTAAAAGGTCTTATGTGCTAGACACTAATTAGCACGACCAATTAAAGTCCTGGTAGTTTTGGACAGTCGTAACTGATAAACATACTTATATATTTCTAAATACATACATATTATACATAGGAAACACCCAAACTCCGAAACACATATTTGTACTTTTGTTGAAATATCTTATTCATTTAACGATTGGTTTTGACACATATAACGCCGCTTGTATGTATCATAAATAGAGCTTCGTAACACAAACCAACTTGATCTAGAAGCCTCAGTTAAATTTATACACCTACATTGGATGATAGTAATAAAAATTTTACGCCCTATTATTAA
Source organism: Thumatha senex (assembly GCA_948477245.1). Classification (NCBI taxonomy): domain Eukaryota; kingdom Metazoa; phylum Arthropoda; class Insecta; order Lepidoptera; family Erebidae; genus Thumatha; species Thumatha senex. The sequence goes on from OX419725.1 coordinate 1,985,768, forward strand.
TAAAAATTTATTCAGCTTTTATGCTGTAGCATAGCGAAAGCATATACAATGCAAAACTGACTTATTTACTTCTTCATTATTTATTTTAGCTAAACGGCCACATATCACAGTAAGAAGAAATGCAAAACCTTTTAGCGCGGTACGCATTTTATTAGATGAGATAAAATCTCTGGACTTGCGACACATTTGCGAGACGCAGGTATAGTGCATGTACATATAGCAGACTACGAACGCGTCTAGATATTTGTTTTTTGATAGTTAATTGGTAGATTCAATACCTTGCTACTAAATAATATAATCATCATCATCATCTAACGTTGAACCCGGTCATCTATATGTCTTATTAATTAATATTGTGTATTCAATTAAAACTCTTTTTTTTCAGTGAAGATTTTTTTTTCATCATCATCATCATTATAAACGTCGGTCCAGGTCAATTTTTGAATTGAAAAGTTTTATACGCATATTTTTAGATGAAATAAAATCTCTGGACTCATAAATAAATGATTAATAAATTAAGTTTTCACTTCTGAATGACACGCCGCGTATACGCGGCGTGTAATTTTACCTGTCATCCGTTTGTAGTAATAAATGTAATTGTAAATTGAATAAAGGGTGTAATGTATCATTTTTTACTTACTTTTTATTAATTAAATTTTTCATTATTCATTCTTTCAAATTATCTGCATGACCATTATCTGTAGCATTCATAGGCCTTGATAATTCAAGAGTTTTTATGCTCTCTTAATGTTTGTTTACCTTTTGTAATTTTTAATGTCAGTTAATGACAAGCCTAGATTTTATTTTTAATTTATTGTTAGAGCTGCCAGTAGGTTAGGTTGTATAGATATTAGACCTTATTATAAATTTATATTCATAAAAATATGTCTAGAATATTATTGTAATATTATTATTTTATAATATTATTGAATAATATTATTAAATTTTGAAATGCTCTGTAAAACAAGGAAGCCGGGGCCGTCAAATGAGTCTACTTTTGGTGCTCACCTTGAGAGGAGGTGCTGGGAATAAGTGCTGAGTGTGAGGGTTGTGCTCTCCAGAAATAGTGAAGTGATGGTCTGTAGTGTTGTGTATTATTAACCGGCTCTGTGAAAGACGCCGACCGCTCGTCAGTTTCAGCCCTCTACCTGCCTGAGTTCGCAACCAGTTTTCTCCGAGGTCAGTGACGTGGAGGCCTTGGGGGATTTGAGGCCCCCTTCTCAGCGACGTGGAGGCCTACTCGAGGCCCCATCTTAGCGGCTGTTCTTGAAGAATCAAGACTTTAATTTACTCCCGGCTTTCCTTGGTTTTATTTTCTTAACATTTTTATATTATATTAAATCAACTTTACCTTTTCTCCTTTTTCTTTTACTTTTCCTTTTAAGCCAGGACTCCTCCAGTCCTGGTGACAGTTTCCTCCTAAACTTTACTTTTTCCCCTCCCGGAAAATAGTAACGTTACAAGGGTGACCACTGATACACTAGGTTTTGTATGAAATGAGTAAGATGTCTCTAGTGCAACGCGAGTGACATTGGTTTCTTGCTTCCATTTACATATATTTCGCCACCTCGTTGAGTAATAAAGAACATATCCAATACTGCATTCAACTTACAGTGACATCAATGAACTTAGCCACTGCCTTCAGGAGGTCCACGTTGACTGGTTGGGCGGCCGGCGCGTTCAGGTCCACGTAGTACAGCATGCAGTGCAGGATCGACAGCACCGGCAACTGCAGATTGGCCGAACCCTGGGGATATAACTAGCTTTAGTGACACGGCAATGGGCTCACCACCTGTTACGTGGGACAAAAAGTGCATATGATGAAATGTGGGCGTATAGTATGCCTCTGCCTACCCATTCGGGGATAAAGGCGTGACAATATGTATATGTCTAGTGCCACTAATCAATGGTGTAAGCGATCTGTAAATGATGACTGTGTTAAGCAACTTTCGCTATGGCTGGTCCTTGGATGGATGATCGCATTGTGGCAATTACATTAGCGAGCAATTCGGTGCGGAAGGCACGTTAAAACTTTGATCCATCGCAATATCGCAGTCGTTAAGTCAAGTTGAAGGCCTTGAAAAATTCAACAGCAGGTAGCCACAACCAAACTCTGTCTATTTCAACAGGGCAATCGGCTCGCTACCTATTACGTGAGACGGAATACACACAGTGAAATGTGGGATAAGGCGTGATTGTGCTCCACTAAGAAGTTCAAGGTTCACGCTACCACATCTGCTAGTGATGTACCTGCTGATTAATCGACGAAACAACGAATCAGGCGCCAGTTCGCGGTTGGGATGTCAGATGGCAGTCACTTCCTAAAACGTGGACAGACTCCAAATCCAAGTCCAAAAACAACCGGGAATACTATGTGTATTTAGAACGCTATTTATTACATGAAGAAGAATAAAGAAGACGTCTCCAGAGTGTAGACTCGGCATGCAATCAAGCGCTAAGATAAGACACAATTCACATTATACCAACAGGATTTTTTAACAGGGTCGGCAACTAGAGTGCGCACCTCTGGTGTTGCAAACGTCCATAGACGAACTTTTGGCGCCAACATTAGCAATGGTGCAGGTTTGTCGTATATTATTTTCCAAAACTAGTGTAAAATTCGTGTTTTTGTGTTTAATAATGGTGGAATAATATACATAAAGAGTTTGGAAATGTGCATTAGTTATGGAATATTATATATTTCAATGTATATCGGTGTTGTTTGTGTTGGTGCCAAACACCATAGAGAGCTGCAATAAGAGACCCACTGTCTTATTGGGGCAAGGAACAGGACCTAGGACTGAGGACTTGACCTCGACAAATGACTAGACATGACTAAATACTAAGTAAATATAAATACTAAGGACCAGGCTGTATGGACCAAGCTTCCTTTGCCTGTCCAAGATGAGCGAAGACAACCAACAACAACGTCTATAGGCTATGGTGATACTTTCCATCAGGTGAGCCGTATGCTTGTCTGCCACATCAGTAATATAACAAAAACACTTTCAACTTACCTTCTCCAGTACCTCCACGAGGAAAGCGAGCATTTGCTGCGAGAGGTGTGAATAAGTGTCCCAAAGGTATTTGACAACGCACTTGGTCCACTGGAAGCTCTCTTTGCTGAAGGTCCTCCGAGAGTACAGCGTCATCACTGTACCCAAGTTCTCCAGCTTCTTGCTCTTTTCTGCTGTGAACTGGTGAAAAAATTTGCTTACAGAATACAGTAGCGAGCTTACTATTAAAGCTTAAGGCCGTTTCAATATTTACAATACTTAACTAGTTGACGCCCGGGGCTTCGCCCGCGTAGAGAAGTTTTTACCATTCCCGTTTTCCACAGGAACTTGTTCCCGGGATAAAAAGTAGCCTATGTGTTATTCTGATGTATAAGCTACATTATTGTAAAGTTTCATTAAAATCGATTCAGTAGTTTTTACGTGAAAGAGTAACAAACATCCTCACAAGCTTTCGCATTTAAAATATTATAAGATTTTATAATAGTTTGAAAATTATTAACTACCAACTTTCATCTGTACTTTTTGAGGGTAAGCAGGGATATATGAAAGTACAGATGAAAACTTTACGTATCAGTAATTTCAGCCTCAGTTCGTTTTATCCAGTAGTCAAACAAAAGTATCTTTATAGATCAATCGCAAAAGCAAAGAGCTTTGGGCAAGGAAGGGTTGGGTGAGTTCAAAGTACCATACATTTGTTGGAGACATGGAATTAGGGTAGTGTTTTTGTTTATTTAAACGAATATTATACTTTTTTTTAGTTCAAATATGACTTGGTAAGAAAATTACTCTAATTTTAAATTTATTCTCACGGCTATGGGTTCACCACCTGTTACGTGGGACAAAAATGCACACCGTATCAATATGTTATGTAGAATATTATCCTGGACGTGAAAATGATGTTCTTTGTAAAGTTACCTAGGTGGTGAGGCCATTGCCGTGTTGAAATGGAAAGGCGCACGTTGTGACGACCTGCTGTTGAAATTGTTCAAATAGCCCATAAGGTCTTTAACTGGGCTTAACGACTGCCATTTTATTGGCAACCGGGACCAGGCTTAACGTGCCTTCCGAAACACGGAGACGCCGGCAAATGTAAATATCACAAAGCGGTAACCCATCCAAGGACAAGCCATAGCGATAGTTGCTTAACCCCGGTGATCGTTTACAGTACACTGAGTGAGCGGAGCCACGAGCGCTTCTACAACATTATCTAAACTATCTATCTATCTTCACGCAGTATTCCAGACGGGGCAGTCAGAAAGAAGAGTTCGCCAGGCTTCGCGTTCTATGCATACTTTTATCGTTTTTACAACATTAGAACTAAAAATAACTCCGTAAGTATATTACCTGTGCAATATGGCAGGCTGCGCGTACGCAGAGTTCGTTCGCATCTTCATAATGTAGCAGCATATAGGGCAGGAGGGCCACCACGGTCATGGGGAAAGCGACGGACTGTGTGGGGTCTATGACGGGCAGCTCCAATAGTGGAATCATGTCCACTAACACCCCCACCACGGGTTCGTATGTGTTCGGGTGGGTGCAGCCCTGGAAGTAAAACGTTTCATAAATACGTACTCGCGGTTTATTACGGAGATGGTTTCAGAAGTAATCGGAAATAAGCCGGAATGCGACAGTTGTTTCCACAGATTTCGCTGTTAGTATGTAATGTAAAACTATCTTGTGTACAGTCTACCAGGATTAACAAGGTATTGTAAGATGAACAGGAATAAAAAGGTGTGTAAACAGAGCTGACTTCTATTCCTTTTTCTTTTGGAAGTTCAGCGCTTTCCATTATGGTAAATACAATTAAATATAATATTCACAGTATTTAGTTCCTTAAAAACAATAAAAAAAACTTTATAATGTCACCCTTTAAAATTACAAAAACACTTTTTCATGTTTTCCATTATCAGATTTCTAATTTAATGACAAGTTGAGCATCAAAATTTAAATATAAAGTGGAAAATGTTTTCAGTTTCGAGCTGGACTCGAACCATCGTCTTTTGGTTAATGCACCAGACGCTTTACCAATTACACCACCGAGACCCCACTCGAAACTGAGGAATTAATCCACCTCCTTAAGGCGACGTAAGGTGCCATCTACCGGCACTTTTAAATTTATGAGCTTCAAAGACTTACCTTTAACAGGAGGGCATGCAACGACGGGGATGTATGCGCCTGCGTCCGATCGAGTCGTTCCCGCGCGTCCGGGCGGTCTAGTGGAAGTCGCGACATCACGCGGGAAAGTAGCCGCACGCCCAGTAGGAACTCGTGCTCGTAATCCGACTCCAGGAGAGACGCCCCCACCCAAAATAGGGTCGCCAGTATAGTCAGCTTGTCGTCCTGCATGGCGTTTTAGGGAAGAATACAATCAAACACACAAGTCGTGGTGGGCCGTAAGCTTGTCTGCCACTTTAGTGGTTTAAAAAAATCGTTAGTATTTGCTCGAACATATAAGGTAATGGATTTTTATGAGGCGGATATCTACATTGTCTGTAGATTCTACTCTCTAACCTAGAGGATATGAGACCGGTAGGTACCAACTTCACGTGGCAGCATTTTATTATCTCATTTCTTTATTCATCTTCTTAGAAATGAAATACGATACGAGGTTTATTTCTAGGAAGATATGATAATTTTCAAAACAGGAGTAATACTCCTTAACCTTGCCACCTATTGATAGATTTTGGACTTTTTAATGTTTGAGAACTAGAGTAAATTTGATGACAATGGTTTACAAAATGAGTTAAATGTTATCAGATAAACAATCAGAAGGAAAAAGGAAATAAACAATCAGATACAATTTTAGCCATAAATATATCTGTAATGACTTTCTTTTAAATTGCCCTGTATGCTCGTTTGGGTGGACTGTTCAACTCAATTTTGAAGTCTTCAAGTGATTGAGCTGATATTTTGTATACATGCATGTTTAGTTGAAATATCAATGTATGGTTAGCTGCGTCGTCATAAGCTAAACTTAGCCCAAACACCCTAGAAGGCTGACTAATTATTTATTTTTCATGGACTGCTACAATATGAGTTTTACGTGGCTTAAGGGCTTGCTTAAGTTGCCTATTACGAGGGACAGGAATAAATATGGTGAAAAGTGGGCATATATAATATCATATCATTTATAAAACTGCAATAACAAGAAAAAGAAATTGACGTCATTCTAAATCCGATATGGCGAATTACTAAAGGTTACTTATTACGCTTGTGTCGTTGAGGGGGCAGGCTGGGGTGAATTTAGTATGACTTACGCACATAGATGAAGGCAAGATGCATTTGCAAGTACATGCGCATTTAGTAAGTTAATGAAACGTTATACAAAGCAATTTCGAATTTACGTTTTAGATAAGCTAGGGTGATAGAAGAAGAGGGGTGGGTTCAGTATACGAGATTGTCACACGCTTACTATAAAATGGGTATCAATTAAAAGAACTTGCAGAATTTGATTCTTTTTTTGGAGTATTTAATTGTAAACTTGTTGTACAAATGATTTTTACCATTTATTTATTAAGCAATATAGAAGTATGACGTCATACCTGTGTGGCGCTATCACCGAGCAACTTGAGCGACTGCGCCGATCGCGAACGGCACAGGTTCGAGCACACGCCTTTAGACGCCTCGCTGCATGGCCGGGGTCGTTCTGAACCGGGCACACATTATACCAATTACACATAAAAATTATAACATTTTATCTAAAAATGGGGTCTAAGACCACCACACTAATATTTGTGAGACCAAAGCGACCTCAACTGCTGACTCACGAGGTTTGAGAGGTCAGATGGCCAAGAGCTAAGAGGAAGAGCCAAGCGATAGCTAAAAATATAAGCTGCACCTAGTTTACTAGTAACCAAATAAAAGTAGACCCCAGTCTTCAGATTCAGGTTGGCTTTCGAAACAATTGGCTTTAGATGAAGAACTAACTAACTATCTTAACGCTGTATCCCTGACGGGGTAGTCAGAAAAGACAGATCGCCAGGCTTGGCGATCCATGCATACTATGAAGAACAGGTTTCACAATCTCAAAATCAAAACAAGTGGAAACGTAATGTGTTTTGAGTGCATTATTAGATTAATCTAGTCACACCCACTTTGAACGCTTACTACGTTGTATGTACATGTACTAGGGGCTTGTGGACATGTTTTTCTTTAAAAATAGAAGGATAATTCGTCGGAATATTTTTTATGTATTCTCACGGATTGCTAGTATCTTCTAGCATTCCATGAAAATACATAAAAATATTTGGATTTGATAATTTAATGTGCGAAGTATTGAAATTCTATAGAGAATAACACTCAAAGAGAAGATTAAACAAAGTAGAAGCAGTTTACCGTGTTGTGGTTTCTCAGTGTTGGGTGGAGGCGCGTTGCTCTTGCGGATGCAATAGGAGACGGAGTAGCTAGTACTGCGAGTGTGGTTCGTCACACATCCGACACATACGCCCGGAGAACGCTTACCTGGAAGACGACATTACAGTTAAGAGGCTTCACAACAAATCACACACATATTATAAAACAAAGTCCTCCACCACTCTCTGTTCGTGATAAATTATACATGAATTCCTATAAATTTGTTAAGTTTTTGTATATATTAGCTAAAATATAACAATATTTTTTGGAGGTGTCGGAAAAAATAAGCGTATTAAGCTTTCAACAAAGAAGCTGTCCTAACCATTTGAGAAATAACAAAATAATGTATCTCTTCTTTTATGGAAAACAAACTAGTATACTTTAACAATGAGGAAAACGGGTACGAGAAAGTTTCACCATGCGGGTGAAGCTGCGGGCATCAACTAGTATTATATAATACGTACACAATTTAACCATAGTATCTTACCCGCATTATAAGGACTGCCGTTAACAGGCGGGCCTCCATCTTTATTGTTCAAATTGGGGGTAGACTTGAATATATCTCGCATGTAGTCGAGCGGTCTAAAGTTTGATTCCAGTGAGTCAACGGCGGCCTCGAGGGTGAGCAGCAGTTCTGTGACGTATCCCTGCATGTCCTCGCCCTGTTCCGCTACGGTCTCGACCAGTCGGGACAGGATGTCGGACACCATTCGGCCCGTCATAGCCACGCCGATGAAACGGAATACCTTTAAATACAAGCAGTGCAAAAAAGTAGAAAAGCAAGAAGGCTTCCGAACAGTTTCATTTATTCACTTCTAGTATAATATCTGACAATGCCGATGGAATCCTCTACCGTCTAGGTTGTTCAATATCTTTCTTTTCGGTTGCTGGATATTTTTATTAGTTTAGTTTGACCAATGAGAGTGCGCGGTGGCGGAAAGATCTCATATCAGAAGTTACACGTGACCTACGATCATTATAAAACTTGCTAGTTATTTCTTTATACCATATGTCATCAATAATATCATAAAGAAACCCTACTACTATAATACAAATATAAAGCTCGTAAACAAAGAAATATAAGAGAGAGTAAAATATGAGAAATATTTAATTCTTATTTTGATAATCGAGTACCCGTTTCAACATACGGGACATGAGATTAGGCTGTCCTAAAGAATAAATTCAAAAATTGAGTTAATAAAACATACTGTAACACTGATCAGATACAACACATTTAAAACACTTGATATACCTGTAAAGATCTGCCCGCGTAGTGCCTGGAGGGGCAAGACAGGCCGAGTTGTAACGCGGTCTGCGCCCACCGCTCCGAGATAAGGGCATGCGGCAGTGACTCGCGGAACACTCGCAACACGTGCCGCAACAGAGTCGACATCTGCTGGCAACTGCGTAACGTCCACACTGCAACACGCAACGAGGAATGCGGACATGTGTCGAGAACTTTATAAACAATCGTTTATTATTATTTTTTAACCAGTTCGGTTTTGCAAACGGTAAAACCGGAAAAGTTAATTTTTTGGAAAAGTACAGGTGTTTTTATTCAAAATTACACATTTTGTTCACAAGTTCAACCAAGTGCCGTCAATCAACAGTATAAACACTTTATTAATTTCACAATACCTACTGTATGAAAATTAAACCAATTTGTTGACATTTATGACTTTTGTTCCGCTCTCCTAGGTAGTTGCGTGATGATATACAGCCTAAGTCTTACTTGATAGCTAGGCTATGCATCACAAAAATAATTTTTCAATTTGAAGCAGTATTTATTCAGGTTAGTGCGTTCACCCAAACAAACACACCTACAAACATACAAACAAGCTCTTAATATATCGGAAGTATCATCAATCGCATAAGTTGTGGCCGTCTAAAGTCTCTCGATACTACTGATACACGAACGGAACTGGAAACTGACTTTGGTAATGGGTACAGGTTTTCTCCAAAGTTTTACACAACGTGAGGTCTTGTATTGTCCTTGCGGCCTGTGATCAGCCACCTACCTTTGGCGGTTATGTCCTCATACTGCCAGAGCGGCATGTGCGTGGGTCTGGTGGCCAAGAAATAGACGAGGGACTTGATGACGTCAGCGACCGGCAGTTCTGTCGGCTCGGCTTCGGCAGTCGGCTCAGCAGGAGCTGCTTCGGCCTCCGTGTCCCCTGTCACTATCACCGGTAAAGATGGATAGTTGTCCCCTTCACCTAATAATAATATCAGTGTCTCTCAAAATGGTGACACCACTTGATCTAACGTAAGTAGTGTCACGAAAATAAGAATGTACATGACATTTAAACAGCTTTTCTAAAATTTTAGTTAAATTGCAACTATATTAAATTATCAAATTTTACTAGAGCAATTAGTCCTAATAAGTTTCGAATGAGTCTCGATAGTGTAGTTGGTAGAGCGTTGGCAAGTCGGAAGACGCTGGATCAAATCCAGCTCGTGAGTGAAATTTTTTAGTTAAAATAATCAAAACCTATGATGGTTTTTTCTTAATATTGATAAAGTATGTGGTTCTTGGACGTTGTTTTTTAATACAGTAATTGGGTATTTATTTACGTCACAACGTTGCGCTATAAGAATAAGCCGTTACCGAACGAAGCGATTAATGTCACCACACAGAGAGCGCTTTGTAGTAGAACATATAATCTTTCTATGTACTGGGATCCCTATTACGTGCCATAACAAATATTATTTGTCTATAATTTAGACCACGTTATTTAATTATTTTATTTCTATTGAAGTTGTTGAGATTCGTAATAATGACATTAAAGGTGATAACATATTTTGAATTCACTAAGCTGTAGATAAAACTAATTTAGTAAATTCATGTATGCATTTAGAACAAAATGTACAGAGTTTTCGATACATTCATACTTACATCTCAGTGTAATACCTGCATAGTGAACAAATGATTTATTCTTATGAGTGAAATAAACTACATACTTTCCATTGAAAAAATAAGAAAAGAAACGAAAATAAAATTTTATATTAAAAATATGGAATAATATTAGACACCTAATCGTATTAAAGAAAAGTAATAAATGAGCCCTTTGAATTTTAATAGGTATGTTATCTTCTTTTAATTTAAGCCACACAATAAAGATCATGTTTATGTATTATTTAGGTAGAAAAAAAAATCGATAAGAATATTAGAAAGATAACCTTAATATTGGTAAGTCCATTTTATATAGAATTTTTATATTTTACTAGCTGACCTGCCCGGCTTCGTCCGTGACATACTTCCAACCCCGTGGCACCCATTTAATCCCGTCGCTTATTACTTTTCCAAAAATGTAGGAAAGATTCCCCGATTTGTGGACATTTAATTTTAAGATATGGAATTATTACCTTTATATTTATTTATGAAATTTTAAACAAGTACAAATGGGTTATTTTAATTGTATAATTGGTGAATATTATGAGTTTTGTGATCACCTGAAATACATTTATTATTATTATTTATATAATATACATACATATTAATGGTATACCTTCGGACGTGCCTTGCGGGTCCGAGCTAATTGAGCGCGCGTGCGAGCGAGGCGAGTGTGCGCACTGCGGGTAGTTGTCGAAAGCGGCGTCGGGCTCTGGGGGCATATTTCAATACAACTAAGGATTTGCTCACAAAACATATGGACAGAACACATTTCGTTACACTGGGCTAAACGAACCAATATGGTATCTCCCTATATACATACATAGATAATATATACTATACGCCCACATTTCCCCGTATGCATTTTTTGTCCCACGGAACAGGCGGTGAGCCCATTGCCGTGTTGAAATGGACAGGCGCAGGCTGTAGCGACCTGCTGTTGAATTATCCAAGCCGCCCATAAGGCCTTCAACCAGGCTTATCGACTGCCATTTTACTGGCAACCGGGACCAACGGCTTAACGTGCCTTCAGAAGTACGAAAACGCTCGCAAATGTAAATTCCACAAAGTGATCACTCATCCAAGGACCACCTATAGCGAATGTTGCTTAACGCAGTGATTGTTTGAAGAACACTGAGTTAGCGACCCACGAGCGCTTCACCTAGTCATGTAGACTTATCCATTTGCTAATAGTTCAATACCTTCTTTAATTTTTCAGCTTCACTAACAAGTTAGGCAGATTGATACAGATATTTATATCACATATATGCATATATGCACATCGGAGATTATAAATAATTGACTAATACTTATTTTATTTTATTTTCTTTATTAGGGATAACAAACAGTTGTCACAATGTGTCTTACTTACTAATTACAGTCGTAACAGTATTAATCATCGTGAAACCCACACCGTTATCCACAGATTGTTAGTGAACATGTTACAATATATTGCAAATAACTATTTGAGCTTATCAGTTTAGGTATTTATAAGTAAAATAAATGTGTATTCATAAGGAGTGAAAACATTGCTAGCCAATATCATACAATATTGTTTAAAATATCTGAAGCTAATTTTTTGAGAGTTAACAGGGCACAGTTCGGCACAGGGCACTACGAGGAACTACATAACACAGTTTATTGCTCAATTCGGTGCAGTCAAGCCTATTGTTACATAGATTGTGCAGAAACATAGTACTTAACAAAATACTTCGGTGCTCCAAACTAAGTAGATCATATTTTCCCAATAATTGTGGGTATGGAGGATGTTTAACGTCTCGGTCGAAATTGATTCGCCGTAAGAATTTCCGTTGTATTCTTTCTAATGAGTTTATACATTTCTGAAATATTGGGTACCAAACCGGCACGGCGTACTCTAATTGTGAACGTATTAACGTTTTGTACAAGAATAGTAAGGTTGAAGGACGCTTAAATTCGAGAGAAGATCTCATCACAAACCCATACATTCGAAAAGCCCTATTCGTAATAGCGTTAATGTGCTGGTCCAGGTGAATCTTGGAATCAAGTAATAAACCAAGGTCCTTAACCAGCTCCACAGATAACAAGTTGGAGTTCAGTAAACTGTACTTATGTGTTATGATATGTATTTTTTGAAAAGGTAATTGTTTGGCATTTAGTAAGATTAAGTGAAAGTTTATTATTGAAATAGTAATTGGTAAATCTATTAAGGTCTTCTTTAGTAAGTCAATATCAGCCCGACTTTGAATAATCCTGTAAATTTTTAGGTCATCTGCATACATTAAAAACTGAGAGTGATGGAAACAATCTTTTACATCATTGATGTATAAAATAAACAATAAAGGGCCTAAAATGGATCCCTGGGCAACGCCAGAAGATGCTTCAATTACAGTGTCTGCCTTAAATCCGTTGATGGCGACTACTTGGGTCCTTCTTGTTATATAAGATGAAAACCATCTAAGCAGATTGCCTCTAATACTGTTATAGGCTATTTTATTTAATAACATTTCATGGTACACTTTATCAAAATATTTTCGAAAATCAGTGTACACAGCATCAATTTGTCGTCGTTGATCCATGTGTTCAAACAAGAAGTTCGTAAAAATCATTAGATTGGTGATAGTGGACCTACGCCTTACAAAACCGTGCTGTTCTGGTATTATAATATTATGTAGAATTGGATAGATAATGCAATGTACTAGGGATTCAAATACCTTTGCCAATATGGATAGTATCGATATAGGACGATAGTTCTCTACGTTTTGTTTATCACCACTTTTGTGTACTGGTGTAATGTGTATGCATGTTTCCATAACGAGGGAAACACACCTTTTTTTAAACATTTATTAAAAAGAATGTAAAGTGGTATTGATAAATAATTTGCTGTAGATTTTAAAAAGATAGGAGGTAAACTGTCAGGACCAGGGCCCTTCGAGAGGTCCAAGTTTTTTAACGCTCTAACTATTGAGTTGGTGTTAATATGGATGTCAGATATGGGTTCACAGTTATCAGCGAAGTTAAGATACAGTACTCTGTTATTTATGTTTAAGGTTGAAGGTTCATAATTGAAAATAAGTTACACGTTTGAATTGGATCCTTTGAAATTGTTGTTTGGTGATACATTTGGGCGGGTATGGTAGATTTGTTTTTTCGATTAGATATAAACGTCCAAAAATATTTAACATTAATAGGAATGCTGTCTTTAACTAATTTAATATGGGCGATATATTTTTTTTTTTTTCGTGTGGAAATCCTTATGGATTCTATGCCGGACTCCTACCGACTAAAACCACACGTTACCCTTCTATCTGTCTATGGCCAGGAGTCCCGGGTGAGCCCTCGGAAGGATAGACATTTGACGCACTGCACCTTAAATCTAGAACGATAAATGGAGAATGTCTCGTAATCGTGAATATTATTATATGTTTTCCATTTTCTACAGGCCCTTTCCTTATTTTAAAAAATGTGGATCAGGGCTGGTGAAAACCAATAAGGAAACCCTGCAGGTTTACTCCGCGATGTAGGAATATGTGTCTTAATAATTTCGAAAATCAACTCATAAAATTTTTGTACAGCCAAATCAACATTCGAGTCATCGAACTCCAGAGACCAGTTAATTTTCTCTAATTCGTTATTAATTAACTCGTAATTAGCTGAGTTGTACTTGAATTTAACTAGACGTTGATACCTCATGGGTTCCAGAGCAACATTAAAATACGAATCTACATTAAATGGCGGGTGATTTCTGTTAGCTGGCACGAGCCCTGCACACGGTACTATGTTACAATCTTGATCGGAAATACATAAATTAAGTCGAGTATACGATTTTTATAATTTTTTTATATTGTAGGGAGTTTGTCATAGAGATAAATTCCATCAAACGTTCACTCGCGACGTCATAGCTTATACCTAACATTCCACTACTGTTAGTGTCCATAGTTGTCCACACGTAGAATGTATCAACATTTTGTTGAGTTAATATTTGTAAGATGGCATTAAAATGCGCAGCGTAAGCGTCTGTGGAGGTGTCCGGCGGTATATATGCTGCACTTATGCTATACGTTGTTTATTATTACGACAACCCGACGGCAGGGCTACGACGACGTGCTCGAGAGCATCAACGGTGGCATGTAGGTGGGGTATAGGGACACAAACAGGCCGGACCTCCCGGCGCACAGCTATCAACACACCACCGCCGTCTAGTTTGTCAGTAGCTAGCCGATTACGGTAGCATCGGAACGTTATGTACCTGTTATCTATGTATTCGTTGTCAGAGATGTAGAAAGTGAACCACGTCTCCGTTAGAATGATTATGTCGTATGAGTGTGATAATATATTCATATATCATTATATATGAATATATTATCACACTAAGCTTTGTGCTGTTAAGCTTTGTGCGAAGTCCTTCACAATTTTGATAGAACAACGAATTGCGGTTAAGTGTCATTGTGAAATTCTTTGCTCTTAACTAATATATGTTGAGATGCAAATTTGAAAGGGAAATAGTTACGACACCGATTATAAGGCAGTGTACAATAAACACAACATTTTCGACCGAGCGTTTTGTTTACAATGTTAATAAATAATGGTGTTCGTAGTAATATTAATAGCATAGCAATTATTATAAAATAGAAATAAATATATAAATAGCGTCTGTCTATTTCAACACGGCAATGGGCTTACCACCTATTACGTGGGACAGGAATCCACACGGTGAAAAGTGGGCATATAATATGCCTCTGCCACCCCTTCGGGGATAAGGCGTGATGGATATTTATTTTATTTTTTATTTTTTTACTATAAAATATATACACATATGAGCTATTAGGCCACAAATAAGCGGTTTGATTAATTGATTGACAGGCATTTTGAACACATAATGTTTATAATACATTTTGAATACATAACACAAAATGACTAGGGAACCTATATATTTATACATATAGTTTAGATATGTGAAAGAACATAATAGCTCGTTAATTTAGTATTTACCTTATTTAGCAACATCGACATTTTTTTGAGAATTACCTTGATTAAACTTAGATATATCGTTTTGTGACTTAATTGCAAATATCGGCGAAGTGTCGGTTCTGCGAGCGAGTATGGTGGCGTTTTTAACCCATACATATTTGCAATTATGTTTTCTAGGGGCTTCCTTGCTTTGGCGAAATGAAACTTTGTTCTTTAACGTCATGTGCTCGTTAATATAGATAAAATGGGAGCTACCAGAGAAACCCAATTGTTCAGTCTTGACACCACGGCTAGTACGAAACGCAGACAGTACGTTATCTCTTATGATTCGTGATGAGAACTTCGCTTTAATGTTTTTAGGGCGGTTATTATCATCGCTGCGTGCATGCGGCACTCGATGAATAGATAATACATTGGTACTGTTTGTTTGATATTTAATAGCCTTCCCTATAGACTCCAGCACAGATAATAGGTTCTCACCGCGCTTCTCCGGTACATTACACACCTCAATGTTGTCCTGGCGTGCGCGTTGCAAAATCCTATCAATTTTATTCTGAAGATCGTTCAATTTGGGCAGCATATCCACAGAAGATTGTTTGAAAGTTTCGAAAGTTTTTTTTTAACTCCACACATTCGTTGAATTAAAATTCCAGATTCCTTTATACAGGATTGTTCCTCGGCCAAGGTTTTATACTTCATGTGGAGGTCTGAGATGTGATTACGTAGACTGGAATAATCACCACGAATTTCATTAATTTCTTTCTTGATTTCGGCGGTAATGATATTAAAATCAGAAAATTCCTTTTTTATACTGGAATTTATATTCTCATTAATTTTCATAGCATTTTCGTTTAGTTCCAGGCGTAATTCAGCAAACATTGAACTTAATCAGTCCGTGAGGGAGTCCGTGAGGGAGTCCGTGAGGGAGTCCGTGAGGGAGTCCGTGAGGGATTTTTCGAGCGTTTCTGTTGAACCAGAACTATCGTTATCAGAGCGATTTCTTTTACGATCAGTATTTTTGTTCTTACCCGTCGCATTTGTCTCCGTAAGGTCGGGATTAGAATGATAAGGCTTATTAGGTGACCGCAACATGCAGTTTCCGTGCGCTTTACGTTTACTCGTATAGGAATGAGAGAGACAGAAGTGTTTACACTGCACTGATCAACAACCACGACACCAGAAGTACTGTCAAGACTAGCACTCAATAATGCCCTTTACTGACTTGAATGTAATAAAAATCTAGTAACACGTCCGTAAATGGGTTTGGCATCGAGACGAGAAAAATACTTCCTGCATCTATGCGTCTTCCCCTTATCAGCTAACAAGCCTTAGTTAACAGGTGCACTATAAGCGGTTGAGAGTTTTGAGACACGATATATGATTTTAAGCTTACATGATCTTTACTATTCAAATTCTACAATTACAATACAATATGGTAAATATCCCGTTAATTGTATTAATTTAGAGACTCAAGTTCATTACACAGTTCCACCACAAGTGAATCCAAGTAAATTCAATACCAGTGAAGTTATGCTGCACCAGAGGCAACGTGGGTGGAGGAATGCCAAGCCCGAGTTGCGCCGATCGACTGGCGAGCAGTACTCTGGCGACAGTCAGATGGTCGTGGTGAGCTGCCACTGCCACCAACAGGTTTAATAGCAGCTGCCGGCAATGCTGGTGGACTATCCATCTGAAAGAGGTGCTGTGGTTAGAAGCGACGACAGGTCTCAAGTCTTCAAGGTCTTGGTCTTTGGGAAACAGTTTGTGACTGTATCGCCATCTCTAGTGAGGGTTATTTAACTATAACTGTTATTATCTATACCTGTTTAGTTAAACCATGGAATGGTTTCACAAATCTATCACGACGCCAAGACCAAAAAATAACATGTTCACAATGTACTTCTATTGGTGACCACTTTCTATCGGGTCCGTATTGGGTTGCATAAATTTAAAAGGCATAACTTAAAACTGCATAACGGTTTTATTGCATACTCTTCGTTTCGCATAACGTTCAAACAGAATAATTAATTTGGCATACTTTATTTTCCCATAATTTCTTTATAATAATGATATACCCGCATAAAATGTTTACGCATATTTTTTTTTTGCAAAAACGATTACTAATCATAACATTTATTGGCATCACACTCTATGGCATAAAGATCACATGTCATGTATATATATATAGACTGCCTCTGTGGCGCGGTGGGAGTGCATCCGACTGCTACGCAAGAGGTCGTGGGTTCGATTCCCACCCAGGATAAAACTTTGTGTGATGAGCACGATGGTTTATTCTGTGTCTGGGTGTTATTTATCTATAATATGTATGTATTTAGAAATATTTAAGTATGTTTATCAGTTCTCTAGATCCCATAACACAAGCTAATATTAGCTTACTTTGGGCTAGATGGCGCTGTGTGAAAAGTGTCCCACAATATTTATTATTTATTATAGAATACCATAATGTTAACGAGTACATATTTTTATATCTAAACTTGAACTGTCTAAGATTGAAATGCCCACTGATTAAAATGTCGATAGTCACTATACTGAAGTTCAAAATGTCAACACTTATATACAGAATATATAAATAAAATACAAAAATAAGTAGGTAGATTAAAACGAGCGATTTAGTTCTGGCGCATCGCCGGCCGCTGCCTCGGCACGCTCGCTTCGCTCGTTCGGCTCGCGCATTGTGGTCACAAGTAACCTAAAACTCCTCCTCGCTTCGCTCGTCGTCGTACCTATTTACGACTTTGCTCAAGAGTAGTCTAAAATTTATAACACTTAAAATATAATTTCATATGTTACAGCTTACAAACATGGCTATGAGTGAGATGAATATTTACAATGGTGTCTTATGATTCCTTAATATTCTTAGTAAAATCTATTAATTATTTATGATTTAAACGGTTCTCTATACCTCCATTATGCGTTTTGTATTTTATGATAAATTATCTTTAGGCGTAAAACAATTATACTCTTTACATGTATGCTAATAAAATTTATGGTAAAAAAATTAGAGTAAGTTAAAGTTATGCCAAACTACAATATTATGCTGAAAAAGATAGATATGCGATCGAAAGGGCTACCCTTTCTATCAGGTGGGCCGTATGCTTGACTGCCACTTCAGTTGTACAAAAAATAAAATTACTTTCGAAAATTGTAATTAGTCGCAGATTACCCTCAAAAGTCGTATTTTATGAATTATGATTACACAAGGCGCGTGGTTATTATCACATTATTTTTATTCTTATTCTACCCCATCATATTGTGAAAACTATTCATCAAAT
This sequence comes from Thumatha senex, assembly GCA_948477245.1. NCBI lineage: Eukaryota > Metazoa > Arthropoda > Insecta > Lepidoptera > Erebidae > Thumatha > Thumatha senex. The sequence goes on from OX419725.1 coordinate 2,004,274, forward strand.
ATAGACAGAGATTTGTCCGGAGCAATGACAAAATACATTTCCAGTTACAGGACTCACCTGGTGTGGTCCATCCCCAGGAAGACGATGTGTAACATCAGCGGTACGTGGATGGACCAGTCGAGTTCCACACCGTCCAGCACTACGTCACACAGCAGCATCACGGCCACGTTGCACCTGAATTGGAAGCAAGACTCATTGCTTATTTGTATCTCGGTAGAATGACGGCACCCACCTGAACTCCTGGCGTTAGGACCATTAGAATTGGTATGGTTGAATAGCAGTGGTTAAGTGTTTTAAAACCTCGGCGTTGTTCGTGGGTATCATGTGTACACTCTTCGACACATAAACTAATATAATTTTTAAAAGTGTACAATTGCTTCATTAATAAACTGCATGTAATAGACAGGAGCACGGGATTTATAACGCACCGAACCTCTGTCTACTTTCGACCGATTCAAACCACATCAGCATAGCGCGTAGGTTCACCCACACATTCACAGCTTGGATCAAAACAATTTCTTTACTATCGATAGTCAAATCTGTGTTAGTATTGACTATCAATCAAGATTTTCCTTTTAGTCTGATCCATGTTTAGATTGGTCTTGCCTTGCGATGTATAGAAATATAAAAGTGTACTAGCCTTTAAGGAATCGTAACAAACATAGTCTACTTACCTATGGAATCCAGAGATAGGTTGGCTGGTGTCCGGCAAGTACTCAGTGAGGAGAGCAAAAAACCCGCCGTACTCAGGCATCGGCAGCGGTCGCGGCTGAGGCACGTCGATACGGTGCTCTTGGGGCGTTTGCGGCGCACTACACACAAGTGGTATGATGCCCGACTCTGGACATAGACCCGTCTACGAAAGGAAATGTCTTATTAATGGGGTACTTATAATTATTTAACAAAAAACTATCTTTACACTATATCCTTGACAGGGTAAACAAAGCGGACAGATTACCAGGCTTCGCGACCTATGCGTATTCTTTCACGTCCTGCAGATTTATTCATCGTTTTATAGATGCACGTCTAGTTATCTTGACCTTTTTATTTTTGAGCAATCTGCTCACGTGATCTGTAGTTTAACATTAATTGTATGTAAGTATACCATAACTTGTTCTACCCTCTATAAAACAATATTCTTCATCAATCGTTCCTCACTCATTCAGTGATGTGTCCATACCAACGGACATCCCCTTTGCCAGCCTAATGCTGACACGTTCATAGAAACTTGCTTTATGGGTGTCACCTCGTAACGTATTCGGTCAGAAAACGTTACGCCGCACAATTTTTAAAGGTATCCTATCTCCATAGGTTTTAATTTAATTTCTTGTATCTTCAGACATTTCCAGGCTTCACTACGAAAGTTGGTTTCCGGCAGATATTCGCAGTTCTACATTCGAATCACATCTTCTGTCCGCTATAAACATACTCCCTAAACATACAATTTCATTCACTTTCTCTAGACCCTTTCCCAAATCTTATTTTATTTTATTTATTTATTTAGGGACCTATGTCTTGTACTTAATTCTTAAATTCTCATTAATATATCAGACTTTAGTTTTTCTTTTATAATGATTTAATGCGAGCTATCACAATAGAACCTAATATTTTTGTTAGTTAAAGTAATAATATTTTAAAGAACAAAGATATTTAGGCATTTCTATTAAACTTTATAGTCGCGTTGCGGGGTTAAGATCACCTTCAGACGCCTTGTGGATTCCTTTTTATCTTAGCGTCTTCCCAGTTGCTATCAAGTTCTACTTGAGTACCCTCTGTACTGCTGTACAGCCTCCCAACCCCCTAATAATGCCTGCGCTAAAGCGTTGTTTGTCGGTCAGCAGATGCAACCTTGCAGCTGAGGTAGGGGCAAGTGCGGAACATGTGGACACTTTCCAGAATTTAGAATAAACATTTATATATTTGAATCAGTATTATTTTTGTTTATTTTTATTTAAACCTGTCAACCATACACAAAGCTTTACGATCGCGTTCAAATTATAATTTTAGGGTTGCTAGTTTCGTCGGAATCGATTGTGTCCACAGGTACAAGCGTCCATAGGAACAGCACTTGCCTATAGTAAGTATAGGCAAGTGCTGTTCCTATTTGCATTTTGATGATGAACCAATTTTATCAGTTTAATTTAAAAATAATAATTTAAAAAAAGTAATTTATTTATACTTAAGATTGCAAATCGTTGTATAACAGCAACAGGCTTTCAAATATATTATTGTTAACAAAATACAACTTCATTGAATACAAAACTCATTTCAAAGAAGATATATAAAATGTTGCATTCATACATGTCCGAGTAATGTTCTCGCGTCAGTTGACATACAATTTCATTCAACAAACTGCATATATATCTATAAGCAAGGAAGGGATGCCCGCGCCACATGTTTGATTCTGTTTCCCTAAATCCCGTTAGTCCCCCGGGAGCCGCGCAGTATGCATTACGTATTTACAATAGCGCTCCGTAGAATTACGCGAGTTCCGAGTGCTGTGAATGTTTCTAACTTCAAAACTAAGAGCAACCTGCCATTTTAAACAAATTGTGTAAGTTTGTCTTTTTGCCATACACTTAGTACTATGTTGTTCGTTGATTACTAAAGTACTATGTCCTATAAGATATAGTACTTATATATTGTTTAAATCGTTATGATAAAATTAGCATTGTTTTTGTCCGTTATTTGATCGTTGTTTTTTTTATTTGATTTTGCTGGGATACCGTAGACAGATCGGAGCAGTTTAAACGCTTGGAGTTGGCCAGAGTCGACGGCGTACAAGCTCGAAGACACTAGACAAGTGCGAGCTAGACTCGCCCACTGAGGTTTCTTTACAAATATATCCGTGCAGTTTCCAATTTTTTTCTCCATAAAAACCTTACTTAGAGTTCAAGGAATAAATAAAAAGAAATTACTAAAATTGCTCCAGTCGTCTTCGAATTTTGCTTTTAGCAACATATTTTATGATTCATTTTTATTTACATAGATTTTCATTTTCAGTATAAAACAATAATTCTTGCCAAATTTCTTAGGTCTAGATCAACAGGATACCCTATAAATTTTGATTCCCTTGGGAGTGTTGAAATATATTTACATATTTTAAAACATATACAATTTTTTTGAAGTTAACAAGTTTTTACAGCTTCAGGTGACTTATTTTTTTTTATTGGGTCTAATCCCACCCGCATTCCCATTATTGTGACTCCTGTAAACCAGGATCTACAGCAATACAGCTTCAGGGGCCTGTAGACTAAAAACCTCCACCTAAATAAAGGGTGAAAGACGAACAGACGGACAATATTAAACTATCTTGATTTTTGAGAAACGGAAACCCAAAAAGGGTCTTATATATTCGCAGCGAGCTCGGACGGCTCTCGAAGAACCTTGTAAAACAAGGAAGTAATATGCAAAACCAAACTTTATTTCTTGAATTGCCTCAAAATCATATTTTAAACAGATATTGAAATCTGCGTTCGTCCAAAAAATCCGTTGTCCAATCCGCGCCGCCTTTCTGCATGAATAGAGCCCATAATATTAACTCAAAAACATATTTCAGAACCCAAACTGTTTGTGAAACTAATTCAAATGATTCTGATACATTCATTTTCCGTGGTTAACATTACAGTGTAGGAGCGTATATTTTTAAAGCAGCCGTAGCACAGAAGCTTAATTATATATTTCTAATAGTTTTTATTATGTGGGGCCACAGTGAGCAGGTAGACATTAAAATGATTTTTTTCGAGATTTTTTTCAATCAGACCTTATATCCCCGAGGGGGTACGCAGAAGCATACTATACACACACCGTATGCATTTTTGTCCCCACAGTCCGTGTGCTGAAACGGACAGACGCAGGTAGTGGCGACCTAATATTACAATTTTTCAACCTACCGATAAGGCTTTAATTTAGCCATCAGGCTTAACGATTGACATGTTACTACATACATATTATCACGCCTATATCCCTGAAGGGGTAGGCAGAAGCATTCATTCATTCATTCACCATATGCATTTTTGTCCCCCTTAACAGGTGGCAAGCCCATTGCCGTGTTGAAAATGGACAGGTGCAGGCTGTGGCGACCTACTGTTGAAATTTTTCAAGCCGCCCAAACGGCCTTCAACCAGGCTTAACGACTGCCATTTTACTGCTAACCGGGACCAACGGCTTAACGTGCCTTCCGAAGCACGGAAACGCAACGAAATGTAAATTCCACAAAGTAGTCACCCATCCAAGGACCACCTATAGCAAATGTTTGCTAACGCAGTGATGGTTTACAGAACACTGAATCAGCGCGGCTACGAGCGCTTCTGTGTTATACAACGTCTGATTGTGGGAATTTACATTTACTTTCTGATTCGCGAATTTGCTTCTTAGACGCTATCATGATCTTAGGGGCCTAAGCGATCTTACTTGTTAGCGGTGTTCCCACTGACCAACAGACGTGGTAAACACGTATCGTAGTCTTACGGGTTGGATGGTTAGACGTCAGTTTCTCCGAACAATGCTTAAAATTTAAAACTCAACGATAGCTGCTCCTAACAGCCGAATAAAAATGGACCCTGACTCCAAATCCAGGGTGAGTTTGAAATACACTACGACGAAGAAGAAGCCTTAACGCTAATGTTAAGTGCCTGTGTCAATTCACTTGCAAGTACCAGCTCACTTTTAAAACAAAAACACTGTTATTATAAACTCACGCAATGACCAGACCTTGATATAACGCCACGTGCCTCGCCACTTGGAATTGATTTATCACTTAACGTTGACATATTACCTAGCCCACCCGTGTTACTTGCCGTTGCACTTCGATGAGGACATCATAATACATACAGATTTAATTAAGTATACCCAATGGTTCTGCTGAAAAGGTAAAACGCGATAAGTTGTAGTTTAGCCAAAGTTGCATCCAACTTATGAAACTACCCAAATAAAAAAACGATAACATTTTTGACTTCTTCCTGATATTAGATTGATTCGATCGCCTTCTATACGTGTTGTGGATAGCCGTGCTTGACGGGGTTTTAAGGCCACTCGGCAGTCGTTCCCAACAATGATTAAAACCGAAACCCAAACGATAGTGTCTATATATATATAACTTAGCCAGATAAAATTAACCCCAAGCTCCAAATTATTTCGGCTTATCCGATAGTTCCGATTATTTTTGTTTACGGATATTAGGTTCTTAAGGAATTTTAAAATGAATTTGGTTTCTTTCTAGATTATTATTTGGATTTAGAATAAAAATAAAAAAAAAAAAAAAAAAAAATATCCATCACGCCTTATCCCCGAAGGGGTGGCAGAGGCATATTATATGCCCACTTTTCACCGTGTGGATTCCTGTCCCACGTAATAGGTGGTGAGCCCATTGCCGTGAAACAAGTAATAAAAATCGTAAAAACAAAAAATGACAAACAGGAACACTCGTGTATTGCTGCGATATACTCAACATTATATACAAAGCGATATTCAAAAAAGAGTGTGTTTATAATACTCATCGCGAAGTTTGCTTAAAATACAGCGTTTTCATTTAAGAACTGAATTTAAAACGCAAGTGATGGATAATATCTGGTAGTATCATGGATAGTACGGATTCCAGGACTAGTGAAGGATTTAATCGTATTTGATATGTAAATAAATAAATATTGTCGGACATTTATTTTTACATAGCACCGTCTTGCCCAAAGTAAGTTAGTATAAGCTTGTGTTATGGGATCTAAACGACTGATAAACAATGATACTTTATATTTTTAAATACATACAAATTATACATAGGAAACACCCAAACTGCGAAACAAACATTTGTGGATAACACTAATATTTTTTCCGACCCCGGAATCGAACCCGGAACCTCGGTCGCGGCAGTCGACCACTACCACTGCGCCACCGAGGTAGTCAAACTTCCATGTACATACTTGATATTTGAGCATTTCGCGGAACACACGCAATAAATAAAATAAAATAAAAAAAAACAAATATCTCTATTCTGCATAGACCACTTTAACGGCGCTTTTTACAAAATGCCATACACTATTTAAAATATTTAAAGTGACGGTTCGGAACGCGGCCTACCTGAGAAGAACCGGCGTGAAACTTAGGAAGGCTTTTTATGATGGCCTATTTACATTTTAATTTTATTTCACTTTGCCAGAGATCATGTCCAATAGTCTTACAACAAATAGTCTTTTTAATAGTAATATAACCTTTTCCACAAAGCTTTTTTTAATTAACTTCTTTATTCCTAATTTACTTACTTTAATTTACGAATAAGAAATAATATAATCAGATTTTATTACTTCTATGAATATTATTAATATTATCTACTTAATTTTAAGTTTTATATATATTCAAATAAATCCAATTTTTCATTAATATTGTAAGTAGAAATTTAATCCCACAATAACTGTCTATGTGAACAAACTATGCAAGACTCGTGCGAGCAGTGTGTTGGTAAGACCCAATACCGGACAAAATTAAAACCTTTCATAACTTCATTCATATAGTTAGACTCCGCCTTTATCCGCAATATTCCGAAATCTTTTTATCATATTCGGTTACGGTTAGATTTTAATTTTGGATATCCGATAATTTCGGTTACGGTTACGGAGCTCCATAACATCCCTGATAACTGATTTCATAACATTTTAAATGCAATGTACCTATCTATCAATATTCATCGGCAATGATTAAAATGAAATTTGTAGGTTCATAATATGAAAAACCAATTACCATTCCCAGAAAAATAATAAATATATTTATAATTTTATGACGCGAAGTTCATTTAAAAGCTCCCTTCATAATTGGCTTATTTTCAGGGTATTACAAATTGCGTTTCATACAAAACTCAACCTTATTGCCGCTATTCCTAAATATTATTATCAAACATGCATTCGCCACGGAATTATACAAAGTGCGTTGGCACCATTTGTACGCGGCTAATGAGCTTTATGATTTTTTTCATTGAATTTGGTCTCAAAAGGCAATTTGTTTAAGCAGTTATCAATTTAAATATATATATATATAAAAAAGGTAGGCCGAGAAGCAAGACTTCAAAAAATGTTTAGAATTCGTAATAACATGAAATTGTTGAAAATGACAGTGAAAGTTTGTATGACTTTCTTCTACACGCTCAAACGACGAAACCAATTTGGATAAAATTTGGTAAAGAAGTAGCCAAGATTAAAACATATTGTAATTTTTATCCTATAAATAGGTTCCTATGGGAATCCGGTACGGGAAAACTTCACCTCAAATAATATTATAAAAGCGAAAGTAACTCTGTCTGGTACGCTTTCACGCCTGAACTTCTGAAATGAGTCTGATGAAATTTCGTATTGAGATGGACCAGAGCTTAGAAAAGGACATTTATATAACAGCTTGAAGGGGTTGAAATAGGTGATATAAATGAAATGCTTTTATGGGATTTCGTCATTGTCGAAGTTAAAATCATAAAATTATGTATTATTAGCATTCGAAATGAAGTAAATTGTTTATTTTGTAAAAATATAAATCAGTTTTTTTTTGAGAAATAACCTTCCTTAAACTTATAAATACTGTCCTTACTAATTATTCCACGCGGATAAAGTCGCGGGCATCACTCAGTTTCTTTTTAATATGAAAAATACAATATTCCTGTACAAATAAGGTATCAGACATAATAATCGTCTTTATTTTGATTTCTTAGAAAAATTACTTTATGAAAAGTTTTGGGAATAAGTATATTAAGTGCCTAAATTTTTACATACATACGTATCATCACTTGGAGTGTAAAAATGTTCGACAATATTTATTTATTTATGTAATGTTATGGAAATTTGATTTAAGATTTCTTTTTGGTTTTCTTTCTTTTATCTACGCACTTATTATTTATAAATAAATAAATCAATATTGTGGCACATTTTTACACTACCTACTCTGATGGGAGACAGGCGTGATGTTACGTATTGTTACGTTCGTAGGGTGGGTACTAATAGGAGTTGCACTGATACCACAAATTTAAAAGAAACACTTTAATTACTCTAAATAAAAACAATAAAACCACAACTGATAATCGCCACTAAACACAAATTCTTCTCTAAGGTAATCGCACTGTACCAGTATCGCACTATTTAGCTTCGATCACTTATATTCGCACTGTTCGCTTCCTCAAAGGAGACTGTCCTGTAGCCGCGAGCTCGGCCCTTTATATACGCCTAGTAATGTTCTGGAATATTCGGGAGAATTCGTTCGGTACCTACAATCGGGTACATCTCTAGAATGTTCCACACGATACTAGTTGCTCCTTCGGTATGTGCCGGAAGGTTCTCGACCTATTGCTGTCCTTTCTGGTGCTATCTCTATCACATAGTTCTAGAATGATCTTAGAATAGCTATCTCTTTTTAATAGTGCTATCCCTGTCTAATAGCTCTGGAATATTCTGAATGTAGCTCTCTCTTTCTAATACTGCTATCCTTGTCACACTTTCACGAAATTACGCTATTTACTGAAGTGGGCTTCAAAGGCCCATAAGGGGTCCTGAAAACGCCTGAAAAAGGGGTTTTCAGGTTATGATGTCATGTGATAGGGGGTGGCCTGAAACGAACTGAAAACATGTTTCAGGCGCCTGAAAACGAATCTAGAATGATCTTAAAATAGCTATCTCTTTTTAATAGTGCTATCCCTGTCTAATAGCTCTGGAATATTCTGAATGTAGCTCTCTCTTTCTAATACTGCTATCCTTGTCACACTTTCACGAAATTACGCTATTTACTGAAGTGGGCTTCAAAGGCCCATAAGGGGTCCTGAAAACACCTGAAAAAGGGTTTTCAAGTTATGAGGATGTTGTCATGTGATAGGGGGTGGCCTGAAACGAACTGAAAACATATTTCAGGCGCCTGAAAACAATGGCAACTGGGGTGAAATATGGATAATTTGGTATGTGATAGAGCTTCCTCGGAAACGGCCTGAAACCGCTTTTCAGCCTGCTGAAAACGTTCCCAAGGCCCAGAAAATGACGTTTAAAGTTGTTCACTAGTCCGCCGGCGTAACAGTATGTATGTAAAAATGTAATACTGGATCCCAAAAGTATGCGAATCCTATACATACTTGTCTGTTATTAGAGTCTCGTACCTCAAAAGGAAAAAAACGGAGCTCTAATATCACTTTGTTATCCTTCCGTCGGTCCGTATGAGTCTGTCGAGACCCTATATCTCGGGAACGCGTGGAGGTGAAATTAAAACAACCAAACTTCTTAATTAACTTATAAAAACTTAAACACGTCGTTAACGTAAAACATAACGGTTATCAATTTTTAGAGTCTTTTTGATCGAGAACTCTGAAATTTGGCAAATTATACCATCTTATGCTACAAGATGAAAAAATCTTAAAACTATATATTTGTAATCGAATAATAATGTCGTTATTTATATTGCGTAGTCATCGATATGCACGATTATAATTTAATGTTACCTAATAAATTGTAGGTAAACCTTGGTGGGAGAGTTCGACTAGCTCTGGTCCAGTTTTTACTTGTCTAAAGTAAAAAGTTAAAAAAAATAGTACCCACAATTGATGGAAAATCTGTTAAGGTCCACTATCATATTCGGAATTTATTGTAGTGAAACTTCTTTATCGGAGTTGAGCGATAATTTATAGCTGTAAAAAAATGTCGTAAAGATGTTTCACTTCTTACCTGTGTACTCTGGTACACACACACATTTTTTTTATTTATATTTTCTCTACAATCGAGTCTTTCGGAACGAGACTAGTCTACCTTCTTGTACTAAACGCTGATTGCGTGGAGACTGCGTCGTAACCCCCCAATGATCAAAATTTCAGTTGAATTGTTGTGCAATTGTGTACTTTTATAACTCCATGGTTTAAAAACGTTTACTTGTTAGCACTATGGTTTAAAGCGACGGATATTTTTTAAAGTAAATTGTATTTTTTTTATACACAATTTTATATATATTTATACACAATTATTTAAACTAAGCTTACACTAACAAAATATACCTACTTAACTGAAATTTGGTATTGTGTTTCGGTTTTGTGCGTTATGGGGCGCAGATGTACAACCCAGTATTGCACCCGATGTAGGGGAGGGCGGCGCCGAGCCATGATCGCATTATTCAGTCTAGCGATTAGAGTACGGCGTTAAGTGACTAGATGCCCGCTGACCACATTGCAGAAACGTCATGGTACTTATACGAGGGCTGCACTAAAAGTATCGGGAATGGAACATTTCCACTGTTCCTGTCATATAAAATCTTTTTAATTGAAAACTCCTTGGTTTTAAAAACCGAATACCATTTATTTATTTAAAAAAAAGATTCTCGGTCTTGTCACAAGGTTTTGTCAAACTTGTTTAGTCGTTGAGAAAATGGAATTGACTCGAGAAAATTCAAGAGCAATGATTTATTATGACTTTCGAAGTGGTTTAACACAAAAACAGTGTGTTGACCGGATGATTTCTGCATTTGGTGATGAAGCCCCATCCAAAACCACAATTTATCGCTGGTTTGCTGAATTTCAACGTGAACGTGTCAAGCTCAGTGATGATCCCCGTGAACGTCGTCCAAAAACTGCAGTCACCGAAGAAAACGTTGATGCTGTGCGTAAGCTGATTGAGGAAGATCGACATGTGACATACCGCGAAATTCAGGCAACTTTAGACATTGGCATAAGTCAAATACATCTTGCGTGAACAATTAGCTGTAAAAAAGTTGTTTTCCCGATGGATACCGCATTCGCTCTGTGAAGAGCAAAAAGCGGCTCGCGTTACTTGGTGCGTCAGAACTCTCGAAAGATTCCACGCAGGATCCTCAAATGCTGTATACAACATCGTATCAGGTGACGAATTCTGGATATACGCGTACGAACCCAAAACAAAAAACCAGTCACGAGTTTGGGTGTTCGAAAATGAGTTAAAGCCAACAAAAATTGTTCGTTCACGGAGTGTTGCAAAAAAAATGGTGGCCACGTTTGTCTCCACAACCGGCCATGTTGCGACTATTCCTCTTGAGGGACAAAGAACGGTTAATGCAGAATAGTATGCTAGCATTTGTTTGCCACAGGTCGTTTCTGAACTCCATAAAGAGAACTGCAACCGCCGCATCATCCTCCATCACGACAATGTGAGTTCTCACACCGCGCACAGAACAATAGAGTTTTTAGACCAAGAAAACATAGAATTATTAGACCATCCACCGTACAGCTTCGACCTAAGCCCTAATGATTTCTATACTTTCCCTAAAGTAAAGAATAAATTGCGTGGTCAGAGATTTTCATCACCTGAAGAAGCTGTGGACGCCCTCAAAACGGCCATTTTGGATACCCCAACTTCCGAATGGAATGGTTGCTTCAATGATTGGTTCCATCGTATGGAAAAATGTGTCAAATTTCGCGGACAATACTTCGAAAAGCAATAAATACATTTTTAAATAGTAATGTTGTGGCACTTCCTTGATTCCCGAAACTTTCAGTGCCGCCCTCGTAGGTACCCGTCACTATTATTCAACACACATAGGAAATAATTTTGCGACATCCAGTTGGGGCACAGCCAGTCTTTAGATTTTTAATTCTCTTTTCTGTAAATATTTTCACCTGTATATTAGGCTATTAAATTAAACAATATAAAAACACCTTAATCAACCTAAATAAACAAAGTCCATCATCATCATCATCATCATCCAAGCGTCTGTCCCAGTTGCATCTCGCGACGCTCGGGGTCCGCTTTCCTACTTTTTCTCCTCCACCTCGCACGGTCGTCGGCATCCCCTATAGTAAGACCATTGGCACGCATGTCATCCCTTAAAATGTCAAGCCAGCACTTCTTGGGTCTTCCCCTCTTACCGGGACGGGGCTAACATGGCCAGACATCTTTTCCCATGTAGCTTAAACATACATATATTGCGGGTTATTCTTATCTTAATTTTGGTTTACTCACTGGTGTAGCGTCTCCGTCAGAGGGCGGGGAAACCTCTTCGTCAGCTGGCGGCGTAGTACATGGCGGCGCCGAAGCACGTTTGTCTTGCGCCCGCGCCACTGGTGTCTCGGGCGCTTTGGCTCCACTGCCGACAACAACAACGTAAGTATAGACAATTATCTAAATATCAATAAGGTGGTACATAAGTATCAGTAAGTTCCACCGTTTAACTAACTTATTTAAGATCGAAACCACCTGATCGAAAGTGATCACCGTAGCTTTTTTGTAAATCTAGTACTACAATTGCGCTGGCGACACTGTAACAACATTTTTTAGACTCTTTTTGAAGAACCACATACGGTAGACGTTTGGGCAATCTCAGGCGGGAAACTCATTCCACAATTCAAGCGCAGAATGAAGCCTTAATCGAACCTTTTATGAGGTACGACTCAATGTTAGCTTTATGCAGAAGAATTACGTCCAAATTTCCAGAAATCAATAGAAAAGTGCCCGTTCCAAATTTCCGAAAAATAATTGAGAATTATTCAAGGAAATTTATGCATTACTCCAGGAAAAAGTAGTACTCTATTAGTGTCAAGATCTTGTAGTAACTTCAGAGAAGCGCATATTGCAACAAGACTTAGACCAGTTCATCTGGAAATGGAAGTTTACTATGTAACGTTTGACTATAACTATACCATAATTTACTGTGGCAAAAAGCTATAGTTGATAACAAGAACAAATAAATAAATAAAATAAGGTATAATATTTCCTCAGCTCCGTGTCTGGCTCGATAGGGGGACGACGCGAACAAAGGGCGATCTATGACAAACCTATTTTATTTGTAAAACATATGTATTCCTGTATAATATCTTGGATCACAAAAAAACCTTTAAATTGTTTACACACCTTATTTGTGAAATCTGCTGATCTTACTAAAACGTACTGAAATAAGTAGTGCTTCGAGTACTAAGAAGTGAAAATTCTAACCCACCCGATCTCGTAGGGACTCGTAAGTGCAACTGACCCAGTAGATAAGCTGAATCGATTTAAGCCTGCATTATCTTTACCAAAAATGTCACATATGCAATCCACCTTCTATCATGAAGTGGTAGTTAGTGTTGCCTTTTATATCTTGCCTCATATCCTTTATCGTATGTATTATATTTATTCTGCAGTTATCGGATGAATTACAGTACTATATAGACTCCAACCTATTAATGTGAACATTGTACTGCAGATTCCAAATTTAAGTAACTGTTAAAGAACCAGTGAGATGAGCCGTATTGCCGCTTGTCTGCCACCTCAGTGGTATAAAAATCACGCTTGAGCGTGACAATATATCCATATTAAATTTAAAGTTTTTGGTTAACATAGAACCTTAAATCTATAGAATACGCTATAACTAAACGGTTTAATTCACGCGTAAATTTCGGTATAGTATATAATTTCAGATCAAATGGGAATAAATGAATCAAATCAGACTATGACATATTCTCCTCCTTCCACAATTAGTCCGTCCCTGCGACTTTTAGCAAATTCATATAAAATTCTAATCATTTCATACAAGCACATCTGGGTATCAGAGTACTTTGGACCTTTCCGTTTTTGAACAATCTGCTCACTGGGTCTCAGGGTGTTGCATTTTTAATTTGCGATTCCCATTTTATAAATTAGACTTTTTGACTTTGCTTTGCATTTTGTATAAATATTGGGTTTAAAATTAATTATTCATTATTCAATTCGAGTAATTTGCATAGAAACATGCCTTTATGTTTGGAAGAATGCACCAAAAACTTCACCATGCTGGAGCTTGGACTGAGCCAGAGCAGAGTGGCCAGAAACTGAGGTGTGACGCTTTTCACGGTCCAAAGAGTGCTGAGAAGATTTGAAGAAACTGGACAACATCTAAGAGGACCAGGAAATGGGCGTCCAAGGTGTACAACAGCCAGAAAAGAACACTTTATCGTCACGAGTTCACTACGGAATCGACATCTAACAGCTGTTACGATCCAACACCATCCGTTACACTCCAGGATAGATTATGTTAGTGATGATACAGTAAGAAGACGCCTGGCAGATTCTAATCTGACAGCAGCATACAGACCAGCCCACGGTCCAAAACTCGAACGTCATTATAAGCAGAAAGGTACATAATGGAAATCCTGAATGAACATGCAGGTCCTTTCCTTACAAATATGGGCGATAATTCACTTCTTACGCATGATAATGCTCGCCCTCATACAGCATTATCTGTGAGACGATACATTCAAGAAGTCGGTATCGATCTCATAGCCTGGCCAGTGAGGAGTCCTGATATGAATCCCATACAGCATGCATGGGACGAGCTCGGAAGGCTAGTCAGGAATCGAAACCCATCACCTCTGACACTTGCAGCCTTAAAACAGGTGAAAAAGTGGGAGAATATACCTCAATACCGCTTGAGGAACTTGGTTTTTAGTATGCCTGATCGCATACAACTCTTGAGAAGAACCCATGGAGGAAACACAAGGTACTAAAATAATGAGGATGGCCACCTGACCACCATGTATGCGATATAAAAATAAATACAAAAAGTTAATTATTTTGTTTGAAAGAATTTCCTTAATTTTATATTCGTTTTTAAAAGGTTATTATTAAAAAACTGTGGTTTATTTTACGAGTTATTAAAATTACTTTCTGATTTTTTTTAATTAAAAGAGACAGCATGTGTTGTTTTAAAGTTATTTGAATAAAATTAGGTGAAACTTTATTTTAGCGGACGAATGTATTTTTTTAGATATCGTTTATAGAAAAATAAACTTGCGAGTTCAATCAAACAAAACAAACTAGCGATATCGACACGTTAACCTGTCGTGTCGCTCTGGATTAAACCGGTTTATTAAGGTTTTACGTAACGCTTTCCTTTTGGAAGCGCTCCGAACGAAACCTTAAGTAAAAACCGGTTTTAACCTTTATTTACCGGGATTTTTAAAACCGGTTACAAGCCCTGATTTTTAGTCAATCTATGCTAATCCAAATGGCCTCATTGAACCGTATCTCTAATGACCACTTCTTATAGATGAACTGTTCATTAGTTGTGCAAACATTTAGCAAGCGATATTGTTGTGTGATCTATCAATATCAGAAGCTACGTTTTACAAAGAGAGTCACGTAATGAATTTGATAGATCAAACGTCCCGGTATATCCGGACATGCCTATGCTTTCATTGGCGAGATTAATGAGGCTTTTCTGTGTTCCTTACACCCGATTGGTAATGACCTTGAAAGACGCTCTAAGACAAACTGTTTAAGATCCCCTTGTTGTATCAGGGCTCTTGAAAGTCCTTTGTAACTATGGGTATTAGCATTATTGGAAATTTGAAAAAAGTACAAAATAATATCTAGATGACAAGCCGATAATTACCTAGATATGCTCGAAAAACATCCCTTACGAACTTTTATTTCAAATTTCAATCAAAAACAACCGCCGAAAAACATTTTCCTTACTTTACTAAGTACATTTTTCTTCACCAGTATAAACTATTATTTCCCAAAATAAAATTTTGTTTTTACGATATTTATTTGTGTCACAATTCACTTGAGTTTGTCAGTTAGTCAGGACTCGAAAATTTCATTACGTTGATTCCACCTACTGCAATGGGACCGCGGGTAATTAAAATGAAAGCCGATGCAGTGACAATACGGGTAAAAAGCTTAGTGCCCAATTTGTATACGCGAAAAAAAGAATGTTCTTTATGTGGATGTACATAAATAAATAAAAAATAAAGTATGCATGGATACCCGAAGCCTGGCGCTCTATTCTCTCTGACTACGTCGTCAAGGATACAGCGTGAAGAAACTTAATTTAAGGAAGCCTCGTAACATAACATCACTTGATGGTTGTGGACGTTTCAGTGCGTCTATGTGGTACTTAGTATAAAAAAATATCATAAGCACAGAGTTTAATATGACAAAAATGACGAGTCGAAAGAATTTTTAGGCTTGATCAATTATCGTTAAGTACGGAGCAGGATTATAAAAAAAACATTATTTATAATGATGAAATACAGAATATATATATCCATCACGCCTTATCCCCGAAGGGGTGGCCGAGGCATATTATATGCCCACTTTTCACCGTGTGGATTCCTGTCCCACGTAATAGGTGGTGAGCCCATTGCCGTGTTGAAATGGACAGACGCAGGTTGTGGCTACATGCTGCTGAAATTTTTTTTCAAGCCGCCCATAAAGCCTTCAAACAGGCTTAACGACTGCCATTTTACTGGCAGCCTGGACCAACGGCTTAACGTGACTTCCGAAGCACGGAAACGCTCGCAAATGTAAATGCCACAAAGTGGTCACCCATCCGAGGACCAGCGATAGTGAAAGTTGCGTAACTCAGTGATCGTTTACAGAACACTGAGACCGCGGGGCCACGAGCGCTACGCTACGCTGAATAGAAAGTTATACAAATTCGTAAAACATCTTTTTTAAGAAGGTAAGTTTTTATTATTCATCAATTCAATTTCAATATATATATATTTTTTGCCCAACACATTATGTTGAACGATATCAGTCAAACGTGCCTCCTTAACCGTAGAACCATACCTATCTTGGACATACATTAACGGTACCATGGGGTACTAGGTAACCCCAATAATAATAACAGTTTTTTTATAAGAATAATAAACTTTTATTATAAAATCAACTTACATAAGGGTTAATACAACAATTTCAGACGTATTTATCATAATCATATCACATTATTAGGGAACTACAAACAATTTTGGCATATTTTGTTTTGATGTTCAACACACATATATGTTTTGCATTTCACACATTGTGTGCGTGATTTGCGGTCTTTGGACATCGGACAAAAAAAAAACACCTACCAGTTTTTAGACTAGTAGGGTTTACCGCTGGTACCTCTCGTTTTTTTTCAAATATTCCCAATACTTATTTGGAGAGGGGTTGGTAAAGTTTGGTATTGAAACCGGTCTTCTAGGTGGTACCGCGTCCACTCGTCAGCAAGACCGCCGTCCGATTAAGTTATCGATCCGTCCCCCCACCTCACGTGTACACGGACGTGCAAAACAAATCGTATAATAATAAAAAAGTTATGAACTATTTTCGATTTTTTTTTACGATTGTACCCCAGGGTAAGGTTCTAGGGTTAAGTGTGGCGAGGGAGGCAGGTAGGGAGGAAGGGACTACATACAGAATACAGCGATTCCTTTGATTTCGACTAGTAGTAGTAGTTAAATTATTTATTTCACTTCAAAGTTAACTTTATGAGTGACAATTTCGTAAACCGCTAATTCTCTTTGATTGGTTCCTCAAAAGACTTCAATTAAATAAAGCTTTAGAGAATATAATACCGAAAAAAAATCAGCTTTCACAATTGAAATAAAAATATATGGCATATTTCAAGAGAAATAAAATAATGTTTCGATATCAAATTCCTGAAATTTCGTTATTGATTTTGTTGATAAATAGTGAATAAATTACAAAACGTACATTTATAAAAGCAAAGTCGTGTTAGTTACACCATTTATAATTCCGGACTGGCCGATTTGTTGGATTTGCCTCTATCCGGATAGCAGAATAAGTAAAAAAAAGCAAACATTTTACAAAAAAATCTCATTCATTTTTATTGGAAATGATCCTAAGGCGAGGTGCAAAACACACCGGGATCACTAGTTATCTATGTACCTACGTCATAAAATTCTTATTTGTCCAAATATCATTATGTAAACTTACGCCGTTATTACCGTGGGTACATCACATGCGCTATTAAATGGCATATGCATAGAACGGGTACCCATCGTTCGTATATTGATATTGGTCATCGAGTCGTGGTAAGGGGTGTTAGCAATCCAGGCGTATGTGCTTTTCAACCATCGTCCTTTCAATGACGGTTGCTAAGTAACAATACAATATAGAGCAGTACAACGTTATACCTTTATAATCCTTAGACCATCTAACTAATGGACTCGCCTTACATGAACATTCCCCTCTGCCAAGTCAACGGATCACTCGATCTATTAGGTTTATTAAAAGTACTAACAAATCCATTGATTCATATGTCCGGACGTATTGCGTCCTCCTACATAATGCCGAAATGTGCTAAAACGTTCAACCACCTTTAGTTTATAAAAAGATGGAATCACATTTCATGTGTAAATATAATTATACTGGCTACATTAGCTTATTTATTAAACAATAAAATAAACCCATTCTATAAATAAGCATCGAGAACATTTGAAACATATCGATTTAAAATAATAATCTCTCTCATAAATTATTTAAATTCATTCTACTATCAATCTTAATATTAAGACATAATAAACAAAGAACAAAGAGAAAGATTTTAAAAAGAGATGGAATTATTTTACGTCATCACGTCATTGACGGAAGTTCTTAGCGAGACTAGTAGTCTAGCGAAGATCTTCCGGTGGTTTTTATTCAATCTGTATTGCACTTTAATTGAAAACAGAAACAAAGTTCAAAATGATTTATCAAAAACTTGACAGATAGTTAGCAAAGAGTGCTGATCACACCGGATACCACACACAGTAGGGGTTGACCCAACTCTTGAATTTACACTTTAATTTGTTAACGATACTTCTTTTAATATTTAATCAGCTTCAAACTAGCGTAGGAATTTGTTATTGACACATAAATTATGTATTTTCGAAACATTTTAGTATTCTAGTTATTATCGAGTGTTTGAAATAACTGCATAATAGGTACCGTAAATACAATACACGTAATATCGCCGATGCGGACGGCGCGGCGTCCGCGGTCGGATGTTAGGGTTTAATGCCAAGTACTCTGGCGTCGCCACATTAAGTTTCAGAGCAATTATAATTGTTAGGTTTTTTTCCTTTATTTAAAATTTATCCTTACAGTGTTCTTCTAGCTTTAGCTTTTCAATATTCATATTTTTTTCATTTTTTTAGTCTATATTTGTACCTACTGTTCTATATTTTCAGACTATTTATATATCTATAAGCATTATGTCTATAAAGCCTTTCTTGCACACAATGTTACACATTTGTGTGCGAGAATTGGAACACAAGTAACAACATATTTTTAAAAGTGTGCTGCAAATTATTGTAGTTTGATGCAAATTTTTATTGTGTGCGTTTGTACTCGTAATTATATGACGATAGTGAGTGGATGTAGTGAATTGGGAATGTGTGTGATTCCCCCCGCACCCCTTCACTACTAGCAGAATATTTTGTGTATGCGATCACGTAAGGCGGGTCCTTTACGAGTAGTTAGATGGTCTAAGGTGTCATCCGACACGGTGATGTTACTAAAATTATTTTTAAGTATATAAGTCCGGGTTCGTAAATCTAGAATGTGGTAAACGTGATTTATTACATTTTGCACCTAAATAATTTATTTTTAATATATATGACACAGCTGTGTCGGTACGAAAACTATTCGATCCGGGGATTATAGTGCTTTAGCTAATGAAGAAACTTGACCCCTGGCCTAATAAATGCACACTAGTGGACCCATGACCTAATAAATGAACACAACTAGTGTGCATTTATTATAGATGCATCTAGGGGTACAGTGTATTAATTTTTTTCTTTCTGAAGTTCGGTATATTTTTGGTATATTACGTATTTATTTAAAAACTAGCTGATGCTTGCGGCTTCGCCCGAGTGGTGAAGGTTTCCTATTCGAGATTTCGTACGGAACCTAAAATTTTTGAAAATCCAATATTGCCTATGTTACTCACGAAGAATTTAGCTTTCTAATGGTGAAATATTTTTTAAATCGACCCAGTAGTTTCAGAGCCTATTAATTAGAAATAACCTTACAAATCTTTCCCCTTTATAATTTAAAAGCTGATTGCCGCAGCTTCGTCCGCGTAGTAAAGTTTTCCTTTTCGAGATTTCGTACGGAACCCTAAATAAAAAAAATATCCTATGTTAATGTCCAATACCCCCAAAAATGTGTACAAAGTTTTATGATGATCGATTAAGTAGTTTTCGCGTGAAAGCGTAACAAACAAACTTACATTCACATTAATAATATTATTATTATAGTAGGAAATATATTGAAAGGTTTGTTAAAGTTCAGGGAAGGTTTAAACGGTTAGAAACATACATAATAACTAAAGGAAAATACTAAATATGGCCATAAATTTTTTCAAATACTAACTGGCACTACCTGTAAAATTTTGATGTTCGTTCAGTGTCTTTTGGTTTTTGTTTGTAAATTTAAAAATAGAGGCACTTGGTTGTTAAATAAAACCAGAACACGCTGGTTCAAGTCGAGCACGAAACTGAAAGTATTTTCCACTTTAAAATTTAAATTTAGATAAAGTCAATTCATAAACAAGTATTTATTTATTGATAAAGTTAGCATACTAATTGCTTTTCAAAATTGTTTACATGAGTGAAGCAGTGTTTGGACCACAATTAAGTATTGCCACCCACTGTTGAACACTCTGAACTTTTTGGATGCCAATTTGGCCTTATCCTCTAAATGACTACGGTATTGGACGTCACTCAAGATTTCAACACCGAGGATATCAATTCTATTGGATGAAGAGAGGTGGGTGTATGGGGCCCCAACAAGATCTTTGGGGCCCAAACGACCTTACCTGTAAGTGGTACCTTATCGGCTGACTAACGAAAAAGACTACAACGCAAATGCAAGCCCCCTAACGGGGTTGGAAGGTCAAACAGCAGTATTCAAACCTGTTAATAATAGGCCAAATCTCATCGATTATTAACAGCTAATTATAGCGGACCCCGGGCTCTAAATTCAAGTAGATGTGAAAGTTACCGGGAAGGCGCTAAAGAAGAGATGGATAGCGGTGTGTTCTGGAATTGTAGCTAAGAGAAGTTTGTTAGTTATTCTTCATTGTAACACCAAAAATACATTTATCATATTTACAATGCGATATTAAAATGGTTTTACAATTGGCGGCCTTATCGCACAGAGGCAACTTACTTTGCAACATAAAGCTAAACTGAAAAAATATTAATTTAAAGCGATACGAAGTCCTCCGGGTTAGCTAGTATTAGTATAGATATATAAGTATGTTTATTGGTTGTCATATAACACAAGATTATATAAGCTTAATTCGTGCTACATGAAACTGAGGAAAAGAATTTTAAATTATATTGAAAAATATCTAAAAATGTTGTTATACTTGTGTTCTTAAACCTCATTTTTTTGCAATTAGGTGTTTGTTTTACGCAGGCGAAAGTTACTGATGTTTTTATCCTACATACATATACACATAATAATAATTATATAACATAATTTTTTATAATTGATTGAATTTGGGTTACAATTGATTGAATAGAAAGCTAGATATGATCAAAAACCATAGAACCTCCACGAAATTTGCGAATGATATGGAAATTTTTATTCGGTGCACCACGTGAGGTGTTATCGGTTACGTACGTATGTAGATAGACACAGGCGACACGACCCTGTGTATATGTAACCGGTAAAGCAAAAAGTTGTTACGTGGGAACGCAATGCTGACCTCGGCTTTCGGTAATTATGTCAATTTGACAACGGCGCGGCAGTGTACGAATGCAGATTATCACCAGTTCCGATTATCACGACCGACTGTCAAGTGGGAAGAGTAACATCATTATCGCTCAATCACTTTCGAATAGTGATTGACGTTTATTATAATCACTGCCGGACTGATATTGAGCAATACTAAAGCTCTCAGGTTGCTTATCCTTTTCGTTTCAAAACGTCAACTTCCGAAAACGTACACTTTTGTTAAGGAATTCCCTAAATGCTACTTTCCCAGATAGTCAGTTTCATAAAACGGTTACTCCCAAAACGATACTTCACAAAATCGAACACTTACCATAATATTATTTACAATAATGTACTCACAATCTCTTTTAGATTCATCATTGCTTGGGAGTCCATTTTCGATCATACTTGCAAGCGTAGACAAAAAAAATTATTTGTGTCATATTTAAAAACGGCAAACATGAGATAAAAGACATTTTACCAGAAAATATTCGTCAACTGTTTTAAGTCGAATGGTCGAGAATTTGTCGAATGGTCCGATAAATATTATCACACTATTTGAATATATTTAAATTTGAATTCGATAAACGTACAGACTACCAGGTCAGAGCTTGTTATAAATTCGGCCACTTGCTGGTATTTGATATAGTTGTAATTCAACATACTCGGTGAAAATCTATACCAATATTATAAAGAGGAACGATAGGTAATTTTGGGTCATTATTGTTATTGCTGAGCACTCTTTTAAAATTGGTTTACATATTATTTTATTAGTCACACTTACGATCACTTTAATGTATTCTAACTTAACTAAAATCTAACTATCTGCACGCTGAATCTCTGGCGAGGTAGTCAGAGAGGGCAGATCGCCAGGCTTCGCGGTCCATGCATTTTTCGCTTACTGTATATTAATTAAAATGGGATAAAAGTAGCCTGTGTGTTATTCTGATGTGAAAACTATATTATTATAAGATTTCATTAACCCATTCAGTAGTTTTTGTGTGAACGAGTAACAAACTTACATCCACAAATTTTGGCATATTAATATTAATATAGATTTTAGAATCTAATAAATAAAAATAAATAAATAAATATCCATCACGCCTTATCCCCGAAGGGGTGGCAGAGGCATATTATATGCCCACTTTTCACCGTGTGGATTCCTGTCCCACGTAATGGGTGGTGAGCCCATTGCCGTGTTGAAATAGACAGACGCAGGTTGTGGCTACCTGCTGTTGAAATTTTCAAGCCGCCCATAAGGCCTTCAACCAGGCTTAACGACTGCCATTTTACTGGCAACCGAGACCAACGGCTTAACGTGCCTTCCGAAGCACGGAAACGCTCGCAAAGGTAAATGCCACAAAGTGGTCACCCATCCGAGGACCAGTCATAGTGAAAGTTGCGTAACTCAGTGATCGTTTACAGAACACTGAGACCGCGGGGCCACGAGCGCTTCTAATCTAATCAATAGTTGTTTTTATTGAAACAGAAATTCTCCTTTGAGACCGAAGTGATTAGCACCCGTTATATTCTCTGAGTTGTCAGAGGGAAAAAGAAAAAAAAATCCTTAAACGCAGACGGGTGGGGGCAGCGGGGTGGATTTTGAGTCGTTTAATATAATATGTACTGTGCTGTTAGGGCAGGCGCCGGCGAACAACAAATTTCCTCTACAAACGTAATACTAAAATCATTTTCAATTTGAGAATATCTCGACATATCATCTCTGTTATTCGAATTAAGAAAGTATTTAACTATGTTTCTTAAACATATTTACCTACTTAAATATTTCGTAAATTTTTCGACATATAACAACAATAAAAATAAAAAACAAAATAAATAAAAAACCCTTATAAGTAATAAAAAAAAAAAAAATAATGTGCCTAAAAGGCCACAGCTCAGCATAATGCTAAATCATTATTTATTAACTTGAGTTATTTTCCGCCTATTTGATTTATATTAAAAACGCAATAATCATTATGTAATTTTAACAGAAACACAGCTTTTATTGTCTAGTTACACAAAAATATAATCAAGATTCATTCATCATTTTTGGTATTCGCAAATGTACACAAATTTCTACTAATTTCGAAAAGCCATCTTGCTATTCTAATCGCACGGGACGGGGGCGCGGGGCGAGCGACAGAGATAGCGATATGTCCGAGGAACGGCGGCGTTCTCCGCGAATTGAATTTGAACGGCCACTTCGCCGAACTGTTAACCGTTATAGTTACAGGGAAACGATCCAAAAAGTCCATCTATATTTAAAAAAATATTCTTTTCTTATTCATTTTAGAAAGAGTTACCAAAACGAAAATTTTGTCCGTCAATCGATTTTATTTCATGTGGGGATCTAAAAAGTCTTTGTACCATTTAAGGTACTCGTAGGAGTATTAGATATGAAGGACATTGCCAGAAACTTCTCGTGTTCGGGATTCGAATTCGAAAATATTACATTGCTTTTCCGAACCGTCCAATATGGATTTTTGTCTGTGGACCAACTTTCTATTTTCATCCACATAATGCATTTGCAGAATTCACAAAAAAACTGCAACATGCATTTTTAGTAGTCCGATTTAGAGCAATGTCACTTAATAGCGCAAGATGTTTTCAGCAAGCCCTTTCATTTTGATACCTATATTGTAACAGTATATAAAAATAACTAGACCGCCTTCATCTTGGTAGTTCCACTTTGTTGGATTACGAATAACCTCACATAAATAACCATGCATTGTTATACCAACCAAACGTGTTTACAAAATTTCAGCTAAATCGGTTGAAGATGTCTGCTTCAAAATTAAGTTTCATGATTCCCCCGAACAAACATACATATATAGCAAGTTAATAACTAGCAGATTGCTCAAAAACGGAAAAGTCACAAGTACTCCTTTACCGACGACGTGCGTGTATGAAGCGATTGACGAATCAAAGAAGCGAAATAAGTATGCATGGATCGCGAAGCCTGGCGATCTGTCCTCTCTGACTACCCCGTCAGGCATACAGCGTGAAAATAGTTTTTTTAGTAACTAGTTAGATCTTGATATAATATTCACGTGAAGCACTAGCTTTCACATAAAAATAATCATAAAACAAAAAACGGGCGATGTGAATACATTAGACTTATTTGAAGATTTAGAAGGTGGTAAAAAATAAATTAGATCATCCATAATCAATCTAGACCCAGGTGATGGTAAGTTAAACACTGAGTTCTACGGGACACAAGCGACCTCACCAGCAAGAGATGCACCTGTTGATCAAGCAAGCGCCTTTACAGGGTTGGGAGGTTAGGCGGCAGTCGCTTCCAACAATGACATAAACCATAAGCCAATTGATAACTACCCTTAGCGGAAGTGATATAAAGATTCTAATTAACTATTTAAGATTCATCAATCGCTTCATACACGCACGTCTGGGTATCAGAGTGCTTTTGACTTTTCCTTTTTTGAGCAATCTGCTCACGTGATCTTCATATGTAAGTCTCGGCCTACCCTGACTGCTTCTACTCTCTACTTTCGCACAATATATATTCTTCGTCAATCGTTCCTCTTTCATTCGTTGGACGTGTCCAAACCAACGGAGCACGCCCTTTTCCAGCTTAACGCTGACACTTTTATTCAAACCTGCCATATTGCGTATCGCTTTGTTACGTATTCGGTCGGCCAAAGTTACACCGCACAATTTTCGAAGTGATCGTATCTCTACATATAAAGATTCAAATAACGTAATTGTGACGCACGCTATAGCAACTAAATAAAATGAACCTCGGGCTCGGGCAGAGTTTGGAAACTACTAGAAATACATTAAGATGAAGAGAAGCGAGTCAATCAAAACCCACTTTTGGGTCTAGCTTTTCCTGCAGAAAGTCAAAAACGCAGAATTTTCTTGAAGCTAACTACATACCGATTATAAATGATTTCATAGTTCACTCACCTGGCTTTGGCTGGGTCCTCACCGCTATGTCTCTTCGTATGGATTGTGCCTTTCTCAACTGGCGCCAGTTCCCCGGTACGACCTGTAGCGTCCTGAATAAAACGGTACTCTATGAAGTCCACGATTTCTACAACATTTTTTTTTATACGGGAATGATATTTTGATAAAGAAACGCATCACACTCCTGATGCACGTGTTCTCCGATACTACAGTTTGTTCACGTTAAAAATGCACTGACCAATACTAATATAACTTGGCCACGCCCCGTTATTTACAATCAGGCTGCCGACTGCCGCGACTAAGGTCCCGGGTTCGATTCCCGGGTCGGAAATAATAATAATAATAAACTTTATTTCAGATAACATGATCCATATTTTGTTAGTAATAAAGATTAATGTATTAGTACAATCATTATAATTAATTAAATTTCAATAGTAGAACATATTTGAAACAGAAATTAACAAATTATCAAATTAACAAATTATCACAGTTGTAATTATCAACATGTCAGAATTACTTAAAATGTCAGAAAATAGAAAATTATTATAATATTAACAGATTTCAATAATGTCAATTTTATTAAAAATTTATATTACTAATAGATATTTTATTAAAATTATTAATCTTTAATTCCTGTTTATTATTTCACTTAAACAAATGTCCTGGCGACAGAGATACACTTTTGAGTCCAGTGTGCAAGGAAAGGTGAGTCCCACCGGTCAATTAGTGTCCCCAGAAACGAATTACCTCCACCCCGCAATCTGCAAAGCAACGAGCATATTCTTCTCCGCATTATGGCCTGGAAGCAATCAACATGAGCCAGAGCAAACATGCCAGATGCGCCGCAGAACCGAGGCAGCCCCATCAACATCCTGAGGGCGTTGTTATATTGGACTCGCAAGGCGCTAATGGCCCCCCTCCCATAATTAAACCAAAGGCTACACGTGTAGAAAACCTGACAATATGCTCTGAACAGTGTTAGCTTCACCTGCT
The DNA here is from genome assembly GCA_948477245.1 of Thumatha senex. Classification (NCBI taxonomy): domain Eukaryota; kingdom Metazoa; phylum Arthropoda; class Insecta; order Lepidoptera; family Erebidae; genus Thumatha; species Thumatha senex. The sequence goes on from OX419725.1 coordinate 2,030,613, forward strand.
CACAACAACGTGCAAACCTTCGAGTCAACATATTACAGCGGACTGCCAGTGCCCTGCGTTCCCTCTCAATATCAACGTCATCCCTGAGGTCATCAGTAACAAAATGTCCTAAATACTTAAAGGATGTCACCTGTTTAAGGTCTATTCCATTCAGTTGTATACTGGGTCTAGAAGCCGGACGCTTACAACCTGCTCCCTTAAATACCATATACTCACTCTTTTTTACATTGTACACAAGGCCATGTACCCTAACATACCGCTCACAAAACTGGAGCAGCTCTCTAATTGCCCTGATCGTTGGACTCAGCAGCACCATGTCGTCTGCATAGCTAATATTATTGACACTGACATCATCCAAGCGGCAACCAACTCTCATACTGCTGAGTTCAACAATAAGATCATTTACATATAAATTGAAAAGGCGAGGAGATGTCAGTCCACCCTGTCTCACACCACACTCCAGGACATAAGACTCTGAATAACTGTCCCCCCACTTTACGCAGTTTGTCTGCTTGAGGTACTAATATTGAAAGATGCGTAACAACTCTGCCGGCACATTCCTATCCCTAAGTTTTCTCCAGAGTAAATCATATGCAACCATGTCGAAAGCACGGGAGAGATCCAGAAAATATACCATATACCGGGGTCCTTCTGTCCGTGTCCGTCTGAAGTGGAGGAGAAAATGTAGGAAAGCGGACCCCGGGCGTCGCGAGACGCAACTGGGACAGACGCTCGGATGATGATGATGATGACCGGGGTCCTTCTGTCTCTATAATATTTAACGGTATGTTTCAATGCCAGAATTGCTGTTTCAGTGGACAGCCCTGAGCGGAAGCCAAACTGTGCGTCATGCAGCTGCAAATAAGCCTCTAGGTGGATGTTCAGTAGGCCATCTAATACTTTTGCAACAATAGTAGCCAGTGATATAGGTCTATAATTTTCCATGTCTGTAATATCACCTATTTTGTTTTTAACTATTGGTACCACTACTGTCTGCATTAGGCTAGCTGGGAGATAAGAATGGCACATACAAAGAGAATAGAACATTGATAAAACTCTTAATAAATGAGGTCCAGCGTGTTGCAGGCGCTCGACGCTGAGACCGTCATGCCCAAATGATTTCCCCCGGGTCATATTTTTAATTACATTTGCAACTTGCTTGGCAGAAAAGCGAATGAGATCAATGTCACCACAGGGCTCATCGTCGATCACCCGCACCACACCACCAGTCAAGGGTGATTGTACCCTAAAATGTTGCACAAACTTATTAGCAATTAACAGAGGCTCATGAGCACCCCCAACACTATCAGGAAGACCAGACTTAATATTAAACTTATTTGTTAATTTCCAAAATAGCTTAAAATTTATATTTGTATGACATAAGGCCATTTTATCAAACTTTATTTTATCTTGGTTAGACTGACACCATTTTAGCTTGCCTTTAAAATCTCAACATAAATAGGTCCCTGTTTAGGTCTATTATACAGAATCCATGTATGGTATTTATGTACAGCTAGCCTATGGGACTCACGCACATACTTGTTCCACCCAACTAACTGCCCTTTAACATTTTGTCTTTTCTCTCCTTTAACATTCTTGCTTTTCACTGCATTCTTGACGTGAACGAACTATAGAACAACTCAAAACATTGCAAGTAATATTTTTAAGGAATATCCAATACATAATATTAAAAATCGCACATTAGGAAGCCCCCAAAAATTGCACTTTGTTTATGCTCTCCTTACAACAATGGATGGAAATCTAGTAAAAACTTTTAAAACTACCTGTGAACCAGTCCCGGGTCCGTCACTGTGGCCGGAGGTAGCTTTTCTCATTGAGGTCAGACGGTAGAAGGGTGGGGTTTCAGTCCTTTCTATAAGGCAGTTGAGGGTTTCCACAGTCTGCAGCTCCGTCATCATTTCGTCCAGCAGTCTTTCAGGCCTGGACCTGGCTAGATATAGCACCACACGCTTCGCCTAAACGAAAAATAGCAAGTTTAACTACTCATGAAAAATTCACACAAACGGAGAAACTTAATATTAAATAACGGGTTTAAAATAATTCCTATAGTTGAGTCATTTTAATAGACCACATTTGACACTTATTTATTTTATTTCACTTTCATCACTGTGGCGCGGTGGGAGTGTATCCGACTGCTACGCAAGAGGTCGTGGGTTCGATTCCCACCCAGGATAAAACTTTGTGTGATGAGCAGGATGGTTTATTCTGTGTCTGGGTGTTATTTATCTATATGTATGTATTTAGAAATATATAAGTATGTTTATAAGTTATCTGGTTACCATAGTACAAGCTCTGCTTAGTTTGGAATCAGATGGCGTTGTGTGAGTTGTCCCAACGATATTTATTTATTTATCAAAATTTATGATGGAACATTGACCTCGTTTAAATATATAGAAATTTTAAATGATCTCGCAAATCGCATAACGTTCAAACAGAATAAATCATTAGGCATACTTTATTTTCCCATAATTTTTTTATAATAATGATATACCCGCATAAAATGATTACGCATATTTTTTTTTACAATAACGTTTACTAATCATAACGTTTATTGGCATATCACTCACTCTCGCATAAAGATTACAAGCCATACATATAGAATACCATAATGTTAACGAACAAATATTTTTATTAAGCTATTGCATAGTTTTTATCGCGGGCTTTGAGTGGGCTTTAATCAAAAAATTACGTAAGGAAAAATACCTAAGACGAAGGTCGAGACGAGGTCACACGAAGTTCACCGAGCACGGCCGAGCGTTGGCTTAACGTATAAGTACTTTTTTTTTTATTGGGACTAATCCCACCCACATTCCCATTACTGTGACTCCTGTAAACCAGGATCTACAGCAATGACCAAAACACCAGAAAAGTTACACCGAGCTCGATCTCGGTGATGTCCCAGGAGAAGTTAGCATGTCTTGGAACCCGCAACGAAATTAATCAGAAGATAATGTGAGGAAGTAAGAAAAGAACGTAATTAGAAAGTATATGTACTTATATTATATGGTACGATTGTACGAAGCTCGCATGGATCGAGACGTGATGATAGTAAGTGTGAGTGTGAGGCTGAGGATGAGGGCGACTGTGAGAGTGAGGGTGGGGGTAAGGGCGAGGAGATTTTTTTTTGGTTTTTTTAGTGTAACTTGAATTAATATCAAAGAAAAACAAAGGTATGCTATGCAATAGCTTTACCGCGGCAGTCTCCGAGTGCCACGCGTCTTTTTTTATAACTAAGCTTGAACTGTCTAAGATTGAAATGCCCACTGATTAAAAATGACGATAGTCACTTTACTGAAGTTTCTAAATTTAAACACTTATATATAGAATATAAATATATATAAATAAAATACAAAAAGAAACTAGGTAGATTAAAACGAGCGATTCTATTCTGACGCATCGCCGGCCGCTGCCGCGGCCCGCTCGCTTCGCTTGCTCGGCTCGCGCGTTGTGGTCACAAGTGACGTAACACTCCTCCTCGCTTCGCTCGTCGTCGTACCGATTTACGACGTTACTCAAGACTAGTCTAAAAAAATTACACTTAAAATATCGTTTTATAAGTTACAGCTTAAAAACTTGGCTATGAGGGAGATGATTATATACAATGGTGTCTTATCATTTCTTAAATATTCTTAGTCAAATTATTATTCAATTATGATTTAAACGGTTATCCATACCTCCATTATGCGTTTTGTATTTTATGATAAATTATCTTTAGGCGTATAACATTTGTACCCTTTACACTTATGCTGATTAAAATTATGATAAAAAAAATAGAGTAAGTTAATGAAATGCCAATAAAACCATTATGCGTTTATAACACTCTGCTTATCATAATTTATGCGAGAAAACTTTATGCTGAAACTGTTATGCCAAATTACATAATGCTGAAAAAAAATATGCGATCGAAAGGGCACCCGTGGCCAGCAAGGTCTTAAGGATCTTACACCCTTGGATTATTTTCTTTGGTATGTAATAAACAAATTCTACAAAGAAACGTATAATACAACTGATGTCTTCAAACGAAAATTGGTAAATATTCTTAAAGAAATAAATAATATTGTGTTGTTGAATACAATAAAACGAGAGACGAGACGACGAATCCCGCTTTGTATTGTACAATGGCTATTCTTTAGAACTAGTAGGTATGTTAAATAAAATAAAACATTTTGTAAAAAATTCGCTTTTACCTTAAGTTTCCTGTATATAATTTCTTTCCAGAAATCGATCCTTATTAACAACACTATCGAATGTTGTAATAATACAGGCATTCCTGGCTAGTATTATTGATTAATCAAAACTCTAATGCAGTTATTATTTTCATCAAAAACAGTCTCGCGATTCCTTCGAGCATTTTTTGATGTTCGTTTAGTTTAGGATTAGGCCCTGAAAGCCCACTTGAAAAATTCACCTTTTTTAAACGTTTTATCTGTGATTCAACGCCACTTACGAATTTGACGGAAAAACACGCTATGCAAATATTTAACTACCTATATTTTTGGAAATAAATTAATAATGTCTACGAGTGCAGTGATGATGATGATGATGATGATAATATTTTCATATATAATTTTAATAGTTACCAGATATTGTTCCTAAATTTACAATAGAAAAAGTCTACTGATAATTGGACTGGGAGTCGACATAAATTTTCAAAATAATAAGTACTTTTTCAAAATAACTGATTCGATTTATTTTATGTTTGAGTCCATATCGATTAATGTGAGTTCATTCACATTAACCGATATTTTAAATCATGTCATCTCACTATGAAGCTAAAACTGACACTTGTCAAATGTGGCAATATATTTAGTCACACAATAAAAAAAGGCAAAACAGAATTTAATCCATAGGTAAAATGTATCAAATTCGACTGTTAGCAGAATGATAAAATATTTAACTGACATAAACACATGATTACATATAAAATGTGACTGTTAGCAAAATTCAACTTACATAAGGCAGAAGCTCGTTAGGCGCCATACCAGACACGATGATCAGGTACCTGATGATGACCTTCAGGTTGTTGGGCCAGCAGGCGCATAGCGTCGACCACAGCTCCTCAATCTCCTTTGGGTGGTTGTCGGAGAACTGTCCAATAAAAATAATATATTTTTCAATACACTTACTCATAATATGGCTCTTATCTCACCGCAATTAGGCACATAATGATATCAGTGTGGTTTTTTGATTGTTATTATATCACTAGTAGGATAATAGATTTTTTTTAATGCACTGGTTGAGATGCATTATTCTTAAAAAAAATCGATACAAAAAAGATCGCGTTCAATAGAATAAATAAATTAATTTAGTATTATATTATTCATAAGTGTATTGAAAAACGTCGTATGAAACACGTGTGTATTGTATCTTACCGTCTAATCACCAACTTTACACACTTGTAATATAATCTACTATAGGTACCTATGCAGTGCAGTTTACACACGAAAGATGTGAAACTTTCACACTTATGATTTATCTATCTATCACGCCTTATCCCCGAAGAGGTATCAGAGGCATATTATATGCCCTCTTTTCACCATGTGTATTCCTGTCCCACGTAATAGGTGGTGAGCCCATTGCCGTGTTGAAATAGACAGACGCAGGTTTTGGCTACCTGCTGTTGAAATGTTATACATATGAGTGATCTTAAATTCAAAATATATCCTCTATATACAGTGGATATATCCTCCATTCATAAATATATCTGAAAAGTAAAACTCGAGAAACAAAACCCTGTACCAAATCATCTAGACAGACTGATATACTATGATCTAACACCTTTTCAATATTGTAGACGAGATTCGGGAAAGGCCGCTTTGATTGCCTCACATGATTTCATAAAATATCCCGTAGAAAAAATTTCATAAGTTTTTTTGTTTAATAAAGCTTTCTTCATTCTGACTTAAAATTGACAAATTTTTAATTGCAATTGGTACTGTAGAACGGTAGATAGAGATATTGAATTTGAGGAAAGGATTTTACGATTGTATTGTTTGAGCTTATGTAATCTAATAACTCTTCCGTTAAATCTGCCTGAACCTTATACTACTTATTATCAATATTTCCAAGTGATGATGGAAATATATATTAAATTGTTATACAGTGACACGTGGAAGTTACCGACGTTGTATGCCTTTGTGTAAATTACCTGCGCCGTACAGGTGTTGTGTTAACGTTGGTAAGATGTTTATCTACTTATTATAATGGCTAGCGAAGGATGGCGGCGAGATGTGTACACGATTGATAAGCAGTGGGCCGGCAAGGTCGCGCCAACTTCTGTGAGTGATGGGACAAATAGGGGCGCGGCTGCCGCAATCGTACTGAATCAATATTACATACACCCTTTGGTCAAATTCATGGCGACCTTGAACCCTAATTCGCACAAGGAGTTTGCTTACACCTTTATATTGCTGAGTAAACACACGTGGATTAAGAGGGTCAAAGGCCACTGGTCACTGGCCGGTGTCTGGTGTTATCGTTGTCTTCACCGGTTATTATTGTCTAAAAGAAATAAAAAGATATTGCAACAATTCTCTTAGTTAACTGTTGTAGTAAAGTACTCACTCTAAGACTAATTAGAGTGGGTAAGTAGTGAATGTATACCTTGGCGGTGATGTAGAAGAGATTATTGAGCACCATCTCTGTCGCTTCGGCGGAACCCAGCCCCTCTCTGCGGCCACTCCTGCCCGCCTCCGACGCATAATACTGCAACATTTTAAATTATTTTAATCACCTTAAATATACAGGGTAGCCCATTTAAAACGGTCAGTATGGGCTACTCTGAAACTGAATTGAATGTTGTACTGAAAGAAGGGATGGTCAATTCGAACACCTACAAAATTAAATTCAATGTTATGAAGAACGATGACTTATATTCATTTTAGATAATATTTACTGTTTAAGATCTACGTAATCGATTTTCAATTAAAAATAATGCAAGTTTAATTCTTCGATAATCCCGGGTTCGATTCCCGACTCGAGTACAAGTATTATTTTAAATCTATAAATGCAGTTTTTCTTTTCATTAAAATTGGTTACATAGTTCCTTAGAAGAGATCTTTCTGTGTTATAGTTTCAGAGTTGCCCACACTGACCGTTTTAAATAGGCCATCCTGTATAAGTGATAATTCTATATACTTTTCAAGGAATTGTCATACTATTAACATGAAAAGTATATCACCATCGAAAACTGTGATTTGTGTAAGTTTGTGTTTGTATGGTATGTAGTATGCAGTATGAATTATTCTAATACCTAATTTTTTATAAATTGCTTTCTACTGCGAGATCGCTAGGCTTAGCTATCTTGCACACGTTTTCGCTTCCTACAGATTCATTAATCGTTTTATACAAACACGTCTGGGTATCCGAGTACATTAAACCTTTCCATTTTCGAGCAATCTGTCTCACGTGGACTTCGTATGTAAATCTTTTTATCCTATGTTTAAAATCGTCGTCATTTAGATAATCTTACTGAGCTAATACTGTGGAGAGATCTCGTAAATAACATTAATAAAACGGACGTACAGTAGTAAACATTTTTCACATTTCGAATACCAATATTGGCCGAGGCAATTCAATTTGTAACACCTTCCCGTGTATGCATTGGCGACACGACCGTATACATACCTGACAAGTAGATGAACAAAGTCATCGAAACTCGACAAGTTGATCTAAATTTAGCGATTATATAATCTACGAGCGGCCTGCTCCGGCTTCGCACGGGTAGCAAGCTAGTAATATTATAATGGATCATGTGCCTAACTATTAAATTCGTGATATCTTGCTTAACTATTAATATAAGTATTTTTAGATTATGTTGTTACAAAGGTTTCAGTAGCGAAACTAGTTCGTCTTTTTAACTATATAAGATCATTTAAAAAAATGTTTTTGTAGAACATAAAGCTTACTTGTATGTAGGAGAGTGGGTTGGCTGGCGGCACGTTGGGGTCCACGAGCTCGATGTTAACGAGCCACGGCAGAAGGTACTGCAGCAGTAGCTGGCGCACCTCCGTGCGAGCTGTCTGGAACCGGGCCGTTATCTCTACGGGAAATTATAATTTATTTATAATAGTGACAGTTCATTTCAATACTGCAATAGGCTCATCAACAAATACGTGGGTTAAAAATATAACGAGTGAAAGATGGACGTTTAGTCTTCCTCTGCCCAATTCTTCGGGCAATAAAGTGACCTTAAGTATGTATATGTATGATTAACTAGCTGACCCAAGCGGCTTCGCCCGTTACTTATTTTGAAATCCTGTCACACCCATTTAATCCCATCGTTTATTACTTTATGATAAACGGGCTATCCAACACAAAAATAATTTTTCAATTTAGTCTAGTAGTTGCTGAGATTAGCACGTTCAAACAAACAAACTCTTCAACGGATTCATTCTCAGGGATCAAGGTTTAAATAAAACTTGTATTTGTGTCGGGAATCGAGAGTTATTTTAAATCTATGAATGCAGTTTTTATTAGCCGCGACCACGGATGCTGCAACGCGTTCGAAACGTCGGCGAATGTAAGTAGAATTTTGTTTCGCGTGAAGTCCCGAGTAGTATATAAAACATGAGCATACACCGCGCAAGTTAAAAAATAACATTTACAGTTTTTGTTTTCACTAAAATCGATGAAGATCTGTTCTAAGAAACCATCCTTAGAACAGATCTTGATAGGTCTTATAGTTTCGGAGCTGCCCTTACTGACCGTTTTAAATGAGCCTCCCTGTGTACTCGTAGATAATAACAGACAACGGAGGGAAGTCCTCGTCTGGCCGGCCCAGAAACACACGACTCAGTCACGTGTGTATATTATATAGAAAGAGATTGGGGAAAGCTTTCGCTGTTGCCCTTTTTTTGGGTTTCGTAAATCAACAAGAAATAGTATCGAGATATTTACATGTATCGTCTATCCACAATGGTCTTTAATTTGGCATTATAGTCACAACAGACAATAAAGTGTTTTTAAGGTGTGAAACATTATGGGTTAATAGAAACAATACTTATTTTTAAAATTCTTTGCTAATTCATGCCAAAGTTATGTATTATATAAGATTGTTTATGGATACGTGAAAAAATTGAAGGTAATAAACTGACTCCAGGTGTTCAGAGTTATCCCGCGTCTCTTTTGTAGGCAATATACTAATTCTTATAAATGTAAGGGATGACATGCGTGTCAATGGTCTTACTACAGGGGATGCCGACGACCGTGCTCAATAGAGGAGAAAATGTAGGGAAGCGGACCCCGGGCGTCGCGAGACACAACTGGGACAGACGCTCGGATGATGATGATGATACTGATATACTATGAATAATTACTTTGCGCATTATTTTGATTTTGCTTTATCGCCTAAAATATTCATTTAAATTGCAAGGTACAAAAGAACAAAATAATCGTTGAATTATTTTATTAATAACGTATTTGAGTGCTAGCCTTCAAATTACCGCTTCAAAATTGCTTGTTTTTTAAAGTATTAAAATGGATGTAGTGTGTTATCCTTAAGAGATAGACATATACCGTTGCGGACTTTTTTGCAGACCTATATTAGATACACAATTCCATTGTATATTATTATGTTATATCTCAAAAGGTTTCCGCAGCGATTTCATTGACGGCTTATTTTGTCCGACAACCCAAACAAATATTGTTATAATTTAGGATACAAAATCTTAAAAAAATATACATAAAAACCATCCTTATGAATCACTTTCTCTTTTTAAAAAAATTCGCATCGAAATTCATTAAGTAGTTTTAAATATCTCAGCATATATATATTGTTCAAAAGTAGAGGGTAGAAGGAGTCAGGGTAGGCCGAGACTTACATATGAAAACCACGTGAGCAGATTGCTCAAAAACGGATAGGTCAAAAGTACTCGGATACCCAGACGTGCGTGTATGAAGCGATTGATGAATCTCGAAGAAGCGAAAGAAGTATGTATGGATCATCATAATATTATAATTATGAAGTGGATATAAATAAATAGTGATGTATTTTATAAATATGTATGTGTGTAGTATATGTGTAAAAGTGTACGCACGTATGTATTATACTGTTTCTAATTTTATTTTCGAATAAATATGATTAAATATAAATAATGTATATAACTAAACTTATAAATATGAAAGTGTAATGAGTAGGCCACAGTTCAGTGATGAGTGTAGAATTCTTTTAAATCAAATTGATGGACGTCAAAGATTATGGAGACGTGAAGGAGAACGATACAATCAGTTAAGTTTTGAAACTACGGTAGCATACGGCGGAGGGTCCACAATGGTTTGGGGGGGGGGGGGGGGATTTTTTTGGGAGCTCGCAAGGACTTAATGGTGTTCGATATAGGGGATCTGACTGCTGATCGATACATAAGGGAGGTTCTTTTAAAAAAAAGTGGAACCTTTTGCCCCCTTTATCGGTGACGGCTTTGTGTTGATGCAAGATAATGCTTGGCCTCATACCGCACTGCGAACTCGCGAGTACCTTAATCATGTGAACATCGCAGTAATGGAGTGACCAGCAAGGTCACCAGACATGAATCCGATTGAACATGTCTGGGACTTACTAAAACGTGGGGTGAAATCCATATTACCCGCTCCTGTGACTTTGGATGAACTGCGAAATGCCGTATTGGAGGAATGGCAGACACTTTCCCAAGAAACGATAGCCAACATCATTCTTAGCATACCAAGACGTGTAGAAACTTTGATAAGGGCACGTGGAGGAAATACTCGATACTGATTTATCCTTTATTCCAATGAAAAACAAATGTTTAATTGTTTTTTTAAATTTTTGTAGTCACAATTAAAGTTAAGTCGAAAAAAATAATTAAGTCATAAAATGAAAACAAGGAAGTTTAATCTCGATGACGTCATAGCTCCCGAAAGAATAAACCAATATTGGGGCGGCCTTTTTTTGAACGGCGATGTGTGCGAGATGGTTCTCAACTTTAAATTTTGTAAATCAGAATTTTGATCTTGGTTAGAATCTTACTTCCTAAATCTCACTAAAACCCACATGTCTGACTTTTCTGAAATTTTTATATGAATACTTTGATGGGATTTGGTTACCTGAAAGTTGGAGCTACATCAAGTAGTTCGCGGCATAGCCAACTCCTCAAGATAATTAGAGCATTATAAAATTTTCACCCTTATAAAAACAGTTTCACCGAGTCGTTGTGATAATTGATAATTAGGGAAATGATAATTAGAGAAGAATAATCACAGAATTATGTGGGCCAATCCTGGCGGCACTGCAATGCCGGGCCGACCGGAGTGGAGCGAGCCCCGAACATCCCGACAGCTTACAAAAATCAGTTTAATATACACTGGTCCCTCATTGAGGGAACTTTCAGATATTAAGCTGAAAAGAACAGATACTACACTTTGATCTTAGCCAAAAGGCCGAGAAGCGATGATTCAAGTTCAAAAACCACAACAACATTGATACACCCCGAACCTTACTTAATTATTTCATTATCTTGTTAAAACTTATACAGACGCTCGGATCATGATGTAATCCGAGCAAAGTATTGCGTAAATACTTTACAAAAACCATTTGTAACTTCATATTTGTTATTGCTATCCTTGATTATGTAAAAAAAATTAAAAATCACCTCTTTCAACCCTTCCTATTGTTATGCTAACTGGAAATACCCAGTACAAGGCAGAGAGAGCAACATAATCGCATCCATCAAAATGGACAATCACCGATATTGTACATCGAAATCATTATAGACAAACATGGTTCCTTACCGGAAATGGGTAGATTGACAATATTTGTAACTTAAAACCTGTACCCAATTAATGAATAAACTTTAAAATATCCCAAACTCTAAACTTCAGAAATAAAGAGTTAAGGAAAAGTTCGCTAGTTTTGAGTGTCCTTAATTAGTTGAATAAGCAGCTCAATCGTTCGAGTCATGCTCGAAGATGAATAATTTCTCCACTTAAATTTATGATACAGTCAGTATACAAATATCTTATTAAACTATTTTACCCCTTTAAAGGCAGTTTAGGGGTTGGGTATTGGTTTAGGTTTTTTTATTTAATGAATTTATACAATTTACTTATTTAGAATTTTACGAACCGTATCATTTTTAAGCTTTTTCTCCCCTATTTCTGTGAACATTATATTTTAATAATAAATCCATCACGCCTTATCCCCGAAGGGGTGGCAGAGCCATATTATATGCCCACTTTTCACCGTGTGGATTCCTGTCCCACGTCATAGGTGGTGAGCCCATTGCCGTGTTGAAATAAACAGACGCAGGTTGTGGATACCTGCTGTTGAAATTTTCAAGCCGCTCATAAGGCCTTCAACCAGGCTTAACGACTGCCATTTTACTGGCAACCGGGACCAACGGCTTAACGTGCCTTCCGAAGCACGGAAACGCTCGCAAATGTAAATGCTACAAAGTGGTCACCCATCCGAGGACCAGCCATAGTGAAAGTTGCGTAACTCAGTGATCGTCTACAGAACACTGAGACCGCGGGGCCACGAGCGCTTCTGTTTATAATATCACCAAGTTTAGTTCGACGTAATAACAGAATAGCATTTGGCAATCTATCAGTAAAAATTAAGAAAATTTTAGAGAAATTTAGTTTAGTGATCTCAACAACAGAGCACAATTTGCACGTTTTAAGTACTATGTGTGTTGACAATAGATTTAGGACATCACATTCATCGTAAAAAGTAATAATGCCGATATAAAATGACGAAAATCACGCCCGTGGGTATACCATACCCACGCAGAAGATACCATGATAAATAATTCATAATCATTTTATATTCCACGAGCGAACGGATGGTCCGAGTTTATAACACAGTTGTATTGAATCTCTATTTGGGTAGGAACTTTTGAAAAGCATGGAAAATTTTGTAAGGGGCTATTTATAGTATGATAATATAGTAAGGAAATCAGGCGAAAAAAAGGTTAGTAATATGAGAATCTTTGCGGAATTTATATCTCGTTATGTGGATGAGCTCTAATCAGCAAGTATGAAGAAGTACCTCACGTGTTAAGTGTGTCCGAGGCTCATGGGGTTCAGAGCAAACACAAACGAGATAGGCCGCAAATGTTTTAATGGAGCTCCGATTTCGTCGTGTGACAAAAGTGTATGGCATATAGCCATATCAGCAGTTTATTCTTCGGTTTACTTTGCTTACAATACCAGACTGCGCTGCCAACCCTGTTGCTGTGTTGAAAATGACATTTTTACGCTTGCTGTTACACTCTTTTAAGTCTAAGTCAAGTAACTTGACATGACGTGCCTTATGAAGCAAAGACGGTTCAAAAGGCTTGAAAATGGAAATGAGGATCCATCTTCCTACTGACTGTAGTGTAAGATGGTACACACAGCGAATGTTCATAGACCACCAAGCTAGCTTTTAAACATTCAATTACATATTTTATTTATGACTTTCAAAGATCTATAAAAAAGTAGAAATAAATACAGTGGGACACTTTTTACACACACTTTGCGTCCGGAGCGCCGCACTCGGTTAGGTCTGATAGAGGCATTATTCCGCGTACGCTTAGATTGTGAAATGAGCTCCCTGCCTGGGTTTTCCCGAACGTCTACAGTATAGCGTTCTTCAAAACGGCCCTTAGAAGGTTTTTAAAGTCTGGTGCTGCCAACAAAGCTACGGTGACCGCTTTCCACCAGGCGTTCCATCGTATGCTTGTCTGTCACCTCAGCGGTATAAATAAAAAACACAGCGCCACCTAGCCCAAACCAAGCTATAAGCTTGTTCTACGGGATTTAGACAACTGATATAAATAATTATATATTTCTTAATACTTACATATTGTACATAGGAAACACATAAAAACTCCGAAACCAACATTTATGGACACAAATCTTTGTTCCGATCCGGGGATCGAACTCGCATACAGTACCCCTGCGCCACCGAGGCAGTCATAATTAGCATTAACGTTTGCAAATAACCATTTTACCTGCAAAGCGGAGTCGAGTATAGAAATAATATCCCACCGTGTCCTGGTATGTGTGGCCGACGTTGCAAATGGATTTGGTTATAAGGGCATTTTGTAATATAAATGGGAGGGTCTCTGTGCTTAACCATGCACTATAAGTTTTGTTTCGATGATGCTAATGAACAGGAAACATTATAATGCTTATTAGCATAAATAAAAGCTTGCTTGAGTCTCAAGATAGACGAAATGATAATCCTACTAATATTATAAACGCGAAAGATTGTAAGTATGGATGGTCATTTGTTATTCTTTCACGCAATATCAACTGAATGGATTTTGATGAAACTTTACAGCAGTATAACACATTGGCTACTTTTTATCCTGGGAATAAGTTCCTTTGGGAAACGTGAGCGGAAAAACTTCATCACGCGTTCGGAGCCGCGGGCGTCAACTAGTAATCAATAAGGATCAAATCGAATTATCAATTCCTGGATATAAGTTAGTGCCGTAATGGCATGAAAAACAAATATAATAATCATTATTCATTTAGGTGACAGAGTAACACTTTATGAACGTCTTTACAAATTATTGATTCTACATTTACTCTCAGATTCGCAAGGCAACAATCTGTGAGTAAGAATTTGGTTGAAAATCTCACCGCCGCTCTTTTCCAATCGCCAATAAGATTTTGATCTTTTTTTTACTATATTATTAACTAATTTATGCCTGCAACTTCGCCCGCGTAGATAAGTTTTCCCTTTAACTTTAATTTTATGCAAGGTCTATTAATGCGATACGTATTCCATATGTGTGAATTAATACAATCCAAATGCAAGTTATAAGGAAAGTAGAGTAGCTAAGTCGATAACAAGTTACTGTTTAGGTGTTCTCGTACAGCTGCAGAATCAATTTGACGACATTTTAGCTCAAAACGAATGCCTGTAAAATAATTATTATTATTATTCGTTTAGAGGTTTGTATTTTTTACAGGATTTTAGGGTGTAATTTTAATTTACAATTTAATGTAATAGAATCCAAAGAAAATCACGCGTCGTAGACATGTTGTCGTCTATAAATACTATAATCTAAAAATACGTGTTTGTTGAGTGTTTCGCTGAATTATTTCATGGCAGGTCTGGTCTATAGGTGGATTATATACAAATATCAAAGTTCTTTACTGTATCTTAATAAAGGGCGGCTCACGTTTTCTCGGTATTAGTTCACACACAGGAGAACATGCTTACAAAGGAGAACCCACAATCCACGAGGCAATTTTGACCTTGTAAACGAACACGTCGCCATGACAACGTAGGCTTTTTGGGGATTATGGACAGTCTAGACATTCACATTTTTTTTTATATTTACATATTGTATTTTTCGACACATTGTGCCGTTAAGGCTTATTCAAAAACTAGGTACTTGTAACTGTTTAGGTGTGAAGTATTTATTCCAATAAATTATGTACATTTGACACATAGATATATCAAATCAAATCAAAGCTATTCTTCTCTCCATTAAAAATAGAATAAAATGTCAGCATTTATTAAAATACAAACAAGGGTGACTAAAGTTTTGCAACTATAAAAAATTCTGTCAAACTGTTCTCTCTGAATACCGCGTCGAAAAACATTTCTATTAGGAATCTAAATTTTGCATTAGTTGAAACAAGATGATGTTCTAGTTTAAGCCCCGAGGGGTGAACAAGGGTGCCAAAATTTGTATTTGATACTTTGACTATTGATAAATTTCTTCGTTTTAGACTAGCGCGAATTTAATTATTCATACTGAATATGTTGCAGGCGATCTCAAATATCTAATGTTACAATAAAGGTTTTCTATGTCTCTGACTCTATAAAAAAAAAATTACGAAAATTTGTCATAATATTGTTGTCTGCACTAATGTTTGTATCCTATATGGGTAAAGGTTTTCGAGCGTGACTGTACCAACAGGAGGAAAGAAATTGTATTTTCAAGATAAATAGGATTTTTTAAAGACATATTTACATTATGCGATTTGGAAACACCTTTGATGTCACCCGTTGAAAATAAAGGTGACATAACGTAGGCATTCCATGTATATATTTAACTACGTATATACAGGGTGGCCAATTTAAAACGGTCAGTATGGGCAACTCTGAGATTATAAGACATAGATCTCTTATCAGAAACCATGTCACCGATTTTAGTGAAAAGAATAACTGAATTCATAGTTTTAAATAAAACTTGTACTCGGTCGGGAATCCAATCCCAAAGTTTCGAAAAATAAAACATTAATTATTTCTATTTGGATATCGATTGTGTAAGTCGTTAGCAGTAAATTTTACTATTAAAACATGATATCTAAAATGAATAACACCCATTGTATTTCATAATATTTCATTTAATTGAGGAGGTGTTCGAAATGGCCACCCATTATATCAATACAAAATTTATCTCGTTTAGGTAACGATTTTACTAGTGCGTTTTGTTTTTTAGGTGATGAATTTGCGTTAAACTTGACACCGTGGCTGTTTTAGGTCTTCAATGGTGTCATAGCTTGTTTAGTATACTTCATAGTTGAAGTAACCCCACAAGAAATAGTCTAGTGACCTTGCTGGCTATTTAATAGGACCGTTTTGTACCAATCCATTTTTGGGTTAAGTTATTATCCAATAAGTCTCTAGCCATTTGACTATTTTAAGCCGGTGCTCGATCCTGTTGTAAATACACGCGTTCCTTTTCTTCTGCCGGCATTTCTTCTAGGACCTCTAAAAGTTCTTCTAAGATTCTAAGGTATTGGAATCTGTTCAAACCTTATTATGAAGAAGGCCGACCCAGCACTTAAATATAAATCTGACTGTAAGGGATTTTGCTGACTCTAATAATGATGATTTTTACGATTGTACATTTAACTAACTAACAAACTATCTTCACGGTGTATCCCTGACGGGGTAGTCAGAGAGGACTGATCGCCAGGCTTTGCGATCCATGCATACTTTCGTATAATAATTGTGTTTTGTAGGCTTCGTTGAATAGTCGTGCGTGAAATTTCAGTTATGTCACGACTTGCATCACGGGAGGCATCTAGTGTAGCTTCAAAATATGTTAAAACCTTTATTGGCATGTCTTCGTCACATATTGATGCCTTTTTCGTTTCCGACTTTTAAAAACTTCCGCAGATATTCAAATTGTGAACAATTTTAAGAAAAAAATGCGAGGTGGCAAAATACGTGTCGGATATTTAGTGTGGTACCAATCAAGCTCACGGGAGCTATTTTTGTAATTTTTATAATAAGCTTCCAATAAGTTCAACTGCTCACTGTTTGTAAAATGCATTTTCCGCACTACTTAAAAGTTTAATATGTTAATGTTTTTTATGCTTACTATTCAACCAGTAGCACATCAAAGCAAAAAGTTCCATTTTTAACAGGCCTCTTTATCTAAATAGGTCTAGAAATGAGTGGGCTTTTCACTTGATTGTTATATAATCAATGATCAATAGGGATTTCTACCTACATAGATATTATTAGCAGAAATAAAAAGCAGTCTATGTAAAATGTTGCGACGCCGTTTATAAATACAATATTACGAAATAAAAGGATGTTTCGAGAATAAAAGGTATTCATTTCGAACACCTAAAAAATTATTTTAATGATATGAAACACAATGCAGTTTATTCATTTTAAATACCAAAAATAATTTACTGTTTTAGACCTAAAATCGATGACATGGTCCCTTAGAAGAGATCTTTCTATGTCTTATAGTTTCAGAGTTGCCCATACTGACCGTTTTAAATGGGCCATCCTGTAAATATGGAAAAATCACTCACTGACTAACGAAATCTCTGAAAGGACAGGAGCTACGAAAATCTAACTTCCATTCCGGACGGAAATTTGCGAAATTCCACCACCCTCAGCAGAGTAATAAGGATGCTAAAGTTTGTAGGGAAATATATTACGACTTACCGATTGACCTATCGCAAATTTTAATTCGCAGCCTCTTTTGGCTGAGGTTTTATTATAAATGCGAACGAACGAACGAAAGTTATATTGAAAGTTATTAAAAGGAAATCATGTTTTTGTAATGGTTGAAAGTCCTTTTTTATATTTTCGTGCACCCACCTCTTTCTTTTTACAAAAGTTTTATATAATATTGACTATATCCGGACAAACATACAAAACAGAGAGTTAATGAAAAATGTAATTTGAAAAATTATAGTCCATACTTCCATACTATGGTCTATAATTCATTTAACCCTCGGTTGACGAGTATTCAAAAAAATAATCAATTATCTGCCTATCACGCGGAGTCCAGCCGCTCACCCCCCAATTATACAGAATACTTCAGATATGACTAAGATAGAAAAAGGGATGCTTAGATGGTTTGGTCACGTGGAGAGGATGGATGAAAATAGACTGACGAAGAAAATTTATGCGGTGAGAGTAAATGGGCAAACTGGTAAGGGTCGACCTCGACGTACATATACGTAGCAAGTGGAAAGCCATAGTCTCTGCCTACCCCGATGGGAGACAGGCGTGATGATATGTATGTATGTATGTACTTCAGATATTTTGATAGACTTACATTTTTCGCTGTGTTCGTACAGCGCTCGTGGCCTCGCTGACTCAGTGTTCTGGTCAGGTGGCTCAGGTGGTTCTTGGATGGTCACCTATCCAAGGACCACCTATAGCGAATGTTGCTTAACGCAATGATCGTTTACAGAACACTGAGTCAGCGAGGCCACGAGCGCTGTACGAACACAGCTCACAACGCTCGCAAATGTAAATTCCACTAAATGATTTACATTTGCGAGCGTTTCCGTGCTTCGGAAGTCACGTTAAGCCGTTGGTCCCGGTTGCCAGTAAAATGGCAGCCTTATGGGCGGCTTGGAAAAAATTCAACAGCAGGCCGCCACAGCCTGCGCCTGTTAATTTCAATACGGCAATGGGCTCATCCACGGTGAAATGTGAGCGTATAGTATACCTCTACCTACCCCTTCGAGGATAAAGGCGTGACAAATTGTATGTATGTGTATTCCATTATTGTAATAGAATTTGCTGAAATTCAATAAATAGTGATAATTATTTTCACGATTGAACAGAGTGATTCGTATCAAAACTTGAAAAAGTTTTAAAAGGATAATATTGTCGCGGATGGAAATGGGATACGGTTCTGTAGATATTTTCTCAAGTTTATTACAACTTCAGTTTTATTATCTCACTAACTAGGAGCGATCTTGCCAACTAGGCCAAACCGTTGCAAGTTTGATTACAAACTGCAATTAAAATGGAAATGATGATTCAATAATCGTTTTCAATTGCCTGATTTGCGTCTTTGGACACCCTACATTATTATGACTAAGTAATAAGCGATCGTGATTATCAAACCGTCAGAAATCACACCAAAATTTTTTTTATGATAAATGTTACCAAGATGAGACCATGATGAGATTTCATATAAAGTTTGGCTTCAATTTTACACCTCTCAATCCATGACTTCTAAACTCCACACCTTATTCAAAATATTGTGGTTTGACCGTTTCAGCTTTTCTTAGGTGATAATTGTATTTGTAACAAATATATATATAAAAAAAAATTCTGCTTAGTATAGAAACGGTCTAATTATAATTTGCGTTAGGGTTAACAAATAAATAGGTTTGCTGCAAACATTGAAAACACAAAAATGCTGTCACTGAATTATAAATGACTTAGGGTAAATGACTTATTCCCTTCGTCTGTCATATACATTTAATCTGTTTTTAACCCAATTAGGAAGAAACAATCATTTACTTCAAGAACCATAAAAATTCATTTTTTTCCACTTCGTCGTCACGAGTGTTCATAACACATCTGATTTTGGCAGTAGTCGTCGATGGACATCACTACCGATACCGTTTGTCATTCAAGAAAAAATAAATTGGCACGTACATTATCCATGCCAATTGAACGGTTAGCGTCCGTCTATTAGTGTTCTGTATTTAAAATGTCCTAACAGAGAACAACGCGGTACGATTCACACTGTGAAAGTTAAGTAATATTATAGACTTCCAAAAAACTCTGTGGGTCAAATTTAATGCACATATGTTTAACGTTTTGGACTTTTTCATAGATTCTTTGATAGATTCATAAATCGTAGATCAATCATAGATTCTTTGGTCGAAAATATAAAAAAAGGTAAATAGGTTTTTGGTTCATCAAAATCATACATGAAGATGCTGCGGTGGATGTGTGGAGTCACGCGGATGGACCGCGAAAGGAACTCTCGCATGCGCGGCAGCATTTACGTCTGTGACATTGCAGATAAGCTGTAAGTTTCGCCTTCGCTGGTATGGTCACATCTTGCGGCAACCGCCGGGCTACGTGGCAAACAAATGTCTGGCTATGTTGGCCCCGCCGGGTCCCGGTAAGAGGGGAAAGACCCAAAAAGAGCTGGCTTGACGTCGTAAGGGGTTACATGCGTGCCAATCGTCTCACTACAGGAGATGCCGGCAGTGCGAAGTGGAGGAGAAAATATAGAAAAGCGGACCCCGGGCGTTGGGAGGCAGAACTTGGACACATGGTCGGATGATGGTTCATTAAAATCATAATGTTTACCTGAGAACATAGGCATGGTGAGCTCGGGATGTAGTTGTGAGAGCTGTCTGGATAGATAGAGCTGTGACCGGCAGTAGGTGGTGCACAGCAGGGCGTCCAGAGTGCCTCGGCCTTTCTCCTGACCTGAAACAATACATAACTAATTGTAACTCGATATAATACCAGACGCTAGCATATTCGCCCGCGTCTACATTTGTCCTCCTACAGACGTGATTCTCCTTGGGAAAAAAATGATTTGTAGTGTAATAAGTAGCCTAAAACTATATTCTATTCGTCAATGCATTCCTTTTTTATTTCTTATAGAGCTAAGTAAAGACATACAAACGAACAAACACATTACATTTACTTATTTAAAAATGTTAAAAAAAAATTAAAACTGTAGGTAGGTATATAATACAACGGTTGCTTCTTCCTCAACGAAATGTATTTCAACCGACCGATACATATTGACACACACATAAATTACAGCCTGGTGACAGACAGACAGACAGACGGACAGCGAAGTCTTAGAACGTACGGAACCCTAAAAATATAGAAAAATACCGAATATTGGAAATATAATTGTTTCGTCAAGTGCATATACATGTATAGGTATTAAAAAGAAGGCAGAGTATTCAAGTGTTTCTGCGAAGGCAAATTATGAGCCACTTGAGTTCTTAACAATAAAGTGAAATATATTAAAAAAAATCATGATGGCAACGGTTGTCTTGGTTCTAAAGGGCACTAACTTGGGCATTTCAGGATATATTGGTTTCCTTTAATACTAACATTATACTCAATTTGGCGTCTTCTCTTTTAAATACCAGAGTCTTGGTTTTTACTTGCATTGACAATATTAATCACTACATATTATAAAACAAAGTCGTTTTTCGCTGTCTGTCCCTATGTATGCTTAGATCTTTAAAACTACGCAACGAATTTCGATGCAGTTTTTTTTAAATAGATAGTGATTGTTATAGAATGTTTTTATGCATATATTGTTAAGTTTTTGTATACATTAACTTAATTATAACGATATATGTTGGCGGTGTCGGAAAAAATGAGCCGTCTGGGAGCTTTCAACGAAAACGCTGCCTAAACCCTTTGAGATATAACAAAATAATATATCGTGGAATTGTGTATCTGATATAGGTCTACAAAAAAGTTCGCGATGGTATATGTCTATCTCTTAAGGATACCGTACTATATCCATTTTAATACTTTAAAAAACAGCAATAATAAAGCGGTAATTTAAAGGCTATTTACACAAATACGTTATTAATCCTTATCATTGTTAATATGTTAGTTGGTTTCAGCATTTTATGTAGATTATTTTGTCTCTTTGCACTTTGTTGCATATGCAGTAAAAACAATAAGACGGCTCACTGATGTTGAAATGGCCAGAATAGTTTATTTCATATTATTATTTCCATAGCGTTATGTCATACGGAATTCTTCTCTGGGGAGACTCAGCGGTCATTAACACGATATTTATTTTACAGAAGAGAGCTGTGAGAGCAATATACCAGCTTGGTCCCAGGGTACCTCTAAAAGAAAGATTCAAAGAAATTAATATTCTTACCGTAATATATCACAATATATATATATGAGAATTTACTTTATGACAACAGTCAAGGCCAAATTGTGTAACAAGGCATATTATAAAATGTCAGACTATATAAATGATAAAAATGCATGGGAGTAAGTCGCTCTAAGTCAACACACATAAATATACAAATAGAAATAATAAAGAAACATTATAAATATAATGTACATTTGTTCTCAGTAATCTGAAACGTCAAGCAACTAAGGGTATGAAGGATGGCCGTGTTTGGTCCCGGTAATAACTAATATAATTATATGTAATTTGAATTTGTTATTGTGTGAGCACCGTCCACATAGCTTTTTATAATTTTTGAAATTGACACGATGGTTGCTGTGAAGTTTGAGTATGTCATGCTCGCCTAAGTGTCCTGGCAGTGGTGGTGCATGTATTGGGTCGCCTTATTTCCTATAATACGGTTGAGTAGGGCGATGGCTAATATATGAATCATACCCGTGAACGAGTGCCGTCTGTTAGGACTGGTCACCTAATAGCTGTTATAGCAATTATTACAAAAAATACTATTTATATTTAAGGCAAATTAAGTTTGGTCGACTGTTCTCACGTAACTCTAAAGGAACATTGTAAGTTTAATATTGTAAGTCATACCGTAATTGTAAGTTTAATATTGTAAGTCATACCGTAATTGTAAGTTTAATATTGTAAGGCATTTTAAAATAGCAGCCATTGAGTTTCTTGCCGGAGTCTTCGTCATAAGGGTGGGCTCTGCCTTTAAAACTGGCAACTAGAAACGCTCTCATTTTTGATTTGATTTTGTTTCTTTTGTATAGACTCATTACTATATAATTTGTTCAAATATCATGTAAATAAAACTAATGTAATTACTGGCAGTTAGAAAAGAGTGACCATGAGTTTTATTGCCAGGTTCTTCCTCAGACTCTACCTATTGCGTTGCGAATCTGGCAGTAAATGTAAATGTAGAAGCAAACATTTTGACGTTTCTAAGTGTTACTTTGTAACCTACATGAATAACTTAAATAGGTTAAAATTAAGTTAAAAATCATGTAACTTTCACTTTGCAAATTAACTGAATATCTTAGGCGATATAGCAATATTAAAAAAATGCGCAAAGAAATTAATTTCGTGTAACAAAAATTCGACCGGGCCGTGGGGGGCGGAGAAGTAATCAAGTAATTTGGAAAATTGTCATACATTATCGTGAAGTTAATAAACGACGGGATTAAATGGGTGTTACAGGGTTCGAAGTATGTCACGGACGAAGCCGGGCAAGTCAGCAGGTCGCAAAAGTTTGTATGGATGTTCGTTACTCTTTAACGTAAAAACTGCTGAATGGATTTTATTAATACTTTACAATAATAGCTTATACATCAGAATAACACATAGGCTACTTCTTATCCCGGGAACATATTCCGTGGGAAACGGAAACGGGAAATCTTCTCTACGCGGGCGAAGCCGCGGGCGTCAACTAGTAATAACTATAAATTGAAATAAGTATTGCAATTGAAGAAACATGTTTAATCGTACTTGACATGACATTTTTGACATCCTAGGCATAGAATGGCAAACGGGACGTAGACATCTACGGAATTTTGTTACCTGCTGCATAGCTGTCCGGTATCTCTGACGGCAGTGGAACATCAGCGCTAAGGATATTATATAAGTAGCATTAGCTGAACTGCAGCCTTTTAAGCACACATTCTGCTATGACGCTAGTGTAGTTCTTTTGTTATCAATCTCTCTGATTTTTATGAATTTTAGGATTTCGGAAGCTAAAGTAGAAGTGTAATGTCTAACTATTGTGTGTTTAATCAATGCTTTTTTCTTTATTTGCAAAATTTCATCAGAATATCATCTAGCAAAACTGGTGGAAACGCGGCCCATGTTGGTAAGGTATACATATGCCTCCTGCCAATTGCCTGTGATTTTAGAGGGTTAATGAGTAATTTGAACGACTTTTCTCAGTCAAAATAATATGCACCTCTATACTTAGCTGATTCTAAGTAAGCCAACAGCGAGTGCTTGCATCTGTAACTCCTAAACCGGATATAGGATATTAATGTTAGGAAAGAAGAACAAAGATATTCATGTATGAAGCGATAGAGGAATCTGCAAAAAGAGAAAGAAGTATGCATGGGTCGTGAAGCCTGGCGATCTGTCAGCTGATACAGCTTGGAAATAGTAAGTTAGTTAATGTTAGAAAAGGTACAAAAAAACATAATATCAAATATCTTTTAAAGATATATCACTCTGATTTTTACCCTTTTATGTATCTCATTAACTACCACTTAGGGATGCTAGAATTAACGTCTTTTGAAGTGAAAAAAGATATGAATAATCTTAGCAAATCACCTCGGTTATTTCGGCGTCTCAATTTAAACAACTTTTTCTGCCGATTATATGTGCCCAATAAGTATCAAGGATAGCGCCAGAACTGTCGCCGCGAATTGTTTGCTCAAGTTCCCTGCCAAACTTTCGCAAGAACCGAGTCTCTGGTTTTCGAACTTTTTAAAATATAAGTAAAACAAACCGTGAACACCACCCGGTAAGCAAACTTTGTTTTCTCCTCGGGTGGTGTTCACCCATCCACTTTTATTCCATTTGCGAGCGTTATCATTCTTCGAAAAGCACATTAAGCCGTTAGTTCAGGTTGCAATTAACTTAGACTGCCAAGTTAAGCCAAAATGAAGGCTATATCGACAGCTTGAAAAATTTCAACAGCAGGTCGTCACAACCCGCGCTTGTTTATTTCAACAGGGCAATGGGCTTACCACCTTTTTCGTGTTATCAGACGAAAATGCACAAGGTGAAATGTGGGTGAATGATATGCCTCTGCCAGTCCTTCAGTACATGGGCATGACTGACTATACACTAAACGTTTCTACCCTGTATTAAAAATCGGACACCCCACCCGTTAGACACTAATTATAAGTTTATGGTGAGCTCATTGCCGTGTTGAAATAGACAGACGCAGATTGTGGCTGCCTGCTGTTGAAAATTTTCAAGCCGCCTTCCGAATAAGGCCTTCCAAAGCACGGAAACGCTCGCAAATGTAAATCCCACAAAGTGGGCACCCATCCGAGGACCAACCAAAGTGAAAGTTGCGTAACTCGGTGATCGTTTATAGGACACAGAGTCCGCGGGGCCACGAGCCCTTCCTTCAACTTTCTTATTAATAGATATCTAAATTAGGTACATTAGGTACACAGCTACGGGCTAAACACCTGTTTCAAACATGCGTTGTGGTTCATACATGCATGCGGTGAGATGTGGGCGTATAGTATCCCTCTGCCACCTAGGGAACTGTCACTTAGGGAAATAAAGGCGTGACTGGTAAGTAAGTAAATTAGATGTTTATTTCCTCTTGCTGAGAAAATATAACACTTTTTTACTATGAAAATGGACAGAATGGTGTAACCAAACAATGATTTAATATAAAAAAGTTAGAAAGCAAGCAAACGTAAAACACGCGATATTATGAATTTATCATCAAATTTTATCAATAGTTTACTTTCTTTTCTTCAATGAACTGCCGGTCTCAATAGCCTATCTACGAGTATCTTTTACTGTGGTCTAAAATAATGTCAAAATATTTATTATTACCATCGATACCTATCAAAGAAAATTTCAGTTTCAATAACCAAATATAGATAGAAATATTAACCTACGACATGAACTATCTGTCAAAAAAGTTAATATTCAACTGTTTATCTGTCATAGCGATCTATGTTTAATTAAAATCGGCCATTAGTTGTCTATCATCATAAAATGTTAAAATAATTTGACAGGGCAATGTGCTCACCACTTGTTACGTGGGACAAAACTGCACAAGGTGAAATGAATTATATGTATTATATGTCATGTATTATATGCTTCTGCCAGCCCTTCGGGAGTAAGGCGAAACTGATAAAACAATCACTACTTCGTAACATGATTAATTTGCAAGGTTTAAAGGATTTTGTCGCTGACCCGATAAATACCTCCAGGTCTTTAAGCCAACGTTGTATTTGATTCATATTTTGTGTTTCATGTATGTAAAAGATTATGAAACGTTTTAGAATATAAAACATAAAAAGAATTATATTTGCTTCTGATACAAATTTAACTACAGATGGTTCCGATGTACGGTAGACTCTTAAACAGGTATAACTTAACAAATTATTGGTAAATCGGAACTGTGGGATATGTATATCAGTATAGTTATAAAAATTAAGAATTATTAACAATAAAATCAGTAAGGTTGAGGTTTCATTGCATATTTACAGACAGTAGTTGACCTTAAGTCTGAACAATGAATTGTGCAGCGTAGCCGTAGTGCAGCTACGGGCTACGGCGTAGCCACGTAGAGAAGGCACGCAACTAGCTACGAATATTAACGTCTAGTGATTCGGTGGTGAACTTCATTATGTTAGGAGGAATGAATCATTTGATGTAACTGAAGTGGCTGCTCTTACAATGTCAAATCAAATTCGATGAAGATACTAATAGAATGTAACATATTCATACTTTTTTTTTTAAATATGTATAAATGATGTTGGGAGCAAGTTATGAAACGTTTCAAAATAGTCTACGTATCGACCTGTTGCATGGGGGTGGTTCTTTAACAATAACAATGGGCTGTGAGGGGCGTTCCCTGTTCAGAAAAGGCAGGAGAGTGGTGGTTACGTCCTGAAACAGATTAGGATGCATTTCATATAGACAGCCTCCGTCCCCGCCCCGTCCGTGACTCGTCCCTGGACGGTATATAAGGCGTGCCGCACCCCCCGCAGGCAACAGTCGCAGCTAGGAGCCGGTGCGAGCGGTCGCAATGTTCCCAAATTACACGGAGTACTTTTCTACTATCGCAGATAATATAATTGCTCTAACTAGCGAAAGCTCTAAGTACGTGAAAAATTCAATTAATATGGGACTGTTTTTCGCCGAAATGTTCGCGGCATTAAACATTTATTATACGCCAGTATTAATTCTAATCGGCGTTTTGGGTAACCTCTTGGCAGTTTATGTTTTAAATACAAGTAACTTGCAATACCAGTCGGCCAGTGTTTATTTAAGTGCCATATGCATTTCGGACACGTTGTTTTTGTGCCAACTTTACGCGCCATGGGTGGACGCCGTGATGGAGACCAGAAACTTCTACAATCCCGGGGTGTGCTACACAATATCATACACCTCGTATGTAACTTGTTGCACGAGCACGTGGCTCGTGGTAGCTTTCACGGTCGAGAGATACGTTGCCGTGGCATACCCGCTACAGCGACACCACATATGCACAGTTAGACGGGCTCGGTACATAGTATTCTTCATAGTTTGTGCTGCACTCGTGGTGAACATACCCGTGTTTATATTTGTATCTCCGAAGGACAGCTGCAACATAGCTCCTGTGTATATGTCTTACGCGGAATATTTTAACGTGGTGGACACTACAATAGTGTTTTGGATACCCTTGGCGGTAATACTAGTATTGAACGTGACGATCATGAGCCGAGTCTGGAAGCTGGAACGCACGCGCCAGCAGCTGCTAAGGGTCCACGAGCAAGAGCCGGACGTGTGCCGCCTGCGTCGCGCTCTCATCCCCAACCTACGCAACCAACACAGAGTGACGAGGATGCTGCTCGTCGTATCCTCTGTGTTTGTATTGTTTAATCTACCAGCATACACTATGAGGATCTTGGCATATATTTATGTAAGTATATTATGTTTTTCCCAATATATGTTTTGTAATACAAGTATGTGTAGTGCTGAGCGGATCATCTGCCTTGGCTACAGAATTGTTAATGCAAATCTGTTTTAGGTATTATGCGACAATGGCATGCGACTTGACTTGATATTACTTATATTTATAATCAGTCATAATTGAGAGACTCCCTTGCGTCTTTTAAATCTCAACACCACTTTGCAGTGCAATATGGTTTTTAGTAATAACTAACCCGATTCGTTTTTAGAATAGAATTGAAAGTGATCCATGAGAAAAGTGTAGGTATTTAATTTGTCAAATCCGATTCGGGGTTTTCATCGCAAAGCCGCCGGACATAGCTCGTCTACTCGTCTAGATCATAAAAGACTAAAATACAAGGTGGCTTTAGGAGCTGGCGATCCGGAGATGAAAACAATAATATTACAAAAGTTCAAAAACTAGAGCGATTTCACATTTTGGCGACTTTAACACCGCGTCAGACGCGCGACCTTTACCCAGTCATACCATAGTTTATAGTGATTCTGACAACGAAATTTATTTAGTTTTATCTTCTTATTTCTTTTTTTATGCCACCGATGTGGCAGACAATCATACGGCGAAAAAGGTAGTCAATGCCGTTTTTCAAGCTCTAGTCTAACTCTGTACCAAATTTCCTCATAATCAGTTCAGTGGTTAAGGCGTAAAAGCTTAACAGACAAACAGAGTGACTTCACCTAAATAGGGATTATTTTTCTTTGTTTAGATAAATAACATAAAAATGTATTTTTTTAAATATACGCACTACAAAAAAAAAAAAAGTATCCACATCCATCCAAATTACGTTAAATAGTAAGTTTAAGTTTTTAATACCTCAGTGGAATAAAAAAAAATTGGTATTGTAATATAATTACTGATATGGCGGAGATACAGTATTAGCAAAGTCGCAAACTGCAACGTCAAACCTATAGACAGAGTGTCTCACTGTTCTATACCGTATCTTTCCTTCGTACAGGACTGATCATCATGGAAGCTTGTATTAATAATCTAGCCTCTCAAGGGGTTGGTGCAAAAGTACGGTAGCTACCGTGGGATAAAAAAAGATCCGATTTTGTGGCTCGGACAGTAGGCTGTCGAGTACACCAGAGTTCGGACCTTAGTCCGCTTCTCTTCAGCGGGTCAATATTGAATGTACTGTCAGATCGCATCAGGGATTCACATGAGCGGCTTCCATGGTTGCTTTTGTATTTTGACGATATTACGCTGGCGGTCACGGACAGGGTTTGATTAGCGCGACGTGTGAAGGCGTAGAAGGAGACGTTTGAGAACGGAATTGTGACCCCAAATTCTAATCAGGTTTAAGAGACTCACAAATAATTAGACCATCTCAAAAAATAATTATTAAGCCTGATCTTTTACATGGAGTCGCGGCTATTGAAGCGACACAAGCAGGCGCTGCGTGTGACAGAAATTATTTTTCTTAGTGTTGTAGATATCTGAGTCATGCGGATGGATTTACAATAGAAATTGCAAATAAGTTGAAAGCTAGATGGAGAACGAAATTCTAGTACTGCCGTCCCCGCCGAGTCTTTGTGATAGATGAGGTCTCAAGAAGTGCGGTTTGACGTCGCGAAGGATTATGACCAACGGTCCAACTACACGGGATACCGATTATAGTGTGAAAATGTGGAGAAGCAAACTAAGACGTTTGGATGACCATTAGGCCTGTCAAATGTACATTAGAATGCCTATATGCACATTAGAATTCTAAATAAACTTTAAATAAAAGTTCAACCGACATTTGACAAAAAATGTTGATATTTTTTGTACTAAATGAATTAAAAATAATTTAAGATTAATGAATCTGCCGGAAGCGAAAGAAGTACGCATGGACCGCGAAGCCTGGCGATCTGTCCTCTCTGACTACCCGGTAAGGGATACAACGTGAAGATAGATAAATAGTACTAAAAAGGGAAACCAAAACTGGATTAAAACATGAATTCAAAGCCTCTGCCTAAGTCTCTATTTAATTATTTTCCTCTTTTATTTTATCAACTATTAATTAGAATAAAGTATTATAATTGTACGTGCTAGGCACCTATTGATTTGTTTGAAGATGGTGTCATATATCACTAAATGAGTCTTATTCATACTTCTGTCATTTTTGTGCTTTAATAATTCAGCATCTTACGGTATTAGCATTTACGAGTGTTTCCGTGCTTCGGAAGGCATGCTAAGTCGTTGCTTCTGATTGCAAGTGACATAGTAGTTGTTAAGCCAAGATGAAGCTTTAACAATATCGACACCAGGTAGCCATAGCCTGTTCTCGTCGATTTCAGCACAACAATAGACTAATCAGTCATATCAGTCTTTTTGGGCACAGGATTTTGTGTGCGGTCTTTTCTAAAGCCGAAATTGCTCAATGAAATATGAAAATAAGTGATGACGTGTCACAGCCCCAGACCACACTGCTTGAGCACCGTTGCTGGTTATACCTTCCTACTGAGTGATTTTGCAGTTTGGGTGTTTCCCATATACAAATAAAATACGAAAGGATGTCCGTGTATCCGTCCTCGAGGCTCCAAATCCGTTTAGTCATTTGAGTGGCAAGAAATAACAAACATATACACAAACTTATGCCTTTATACATACTTATATTAGCTTTAATATTAGTATGTTTATCAGTTGTTAAGATCCCATTCCACAAATTTACAATTATTTGGTTTGGGCTAGATGTTGCTATGTTAAAAATGTGTTACAATTAATATCCATCACGCCTTATCCCCGAAGGGGTGGCAGAGGCATATTATATGCCCACTTTTCACCGTGTGGATTCCTGTCCCACGTAATTGGGGCTGAGCCCATTGCCGTGTTGAAATAGACAGACGCAGGTTGTGGCTACCTGCTGTTGAAATTTTTCAAGCCGCCCATAAGGTTCAACCAGGCTTAACGACTGCCATTTTACTGGCAACCGGAACCAACGGCTTAACGTGCCTTCCGAAGCACAGAAACGCTCGCAAATGTAAATGCCACAAAGTGGTCACCCATCCGAGGACCAGCCATAGTGAAGTTTGCGTAATTCAGTGATCGTTTACAGAACACTGAGACCGCGGGGCCACGAGCGCTTCACACGACATTATAAAAAGTTTATATAAAGCGAAATAACTTGTAGCACATGCACGATTCAACAACCTGTTTACAACCTGTTGAGCTATCGTTCGGTCAGATATAGAAATATTATGAATCACGGAAAACAAGGGAGCTCCTCAAAAGATAATGGCATTATCTTGAATTTATTTTTCAGTTAACTCCATTTTATGATTTTCAGGGCACAAATGCTTGAATTAAAATTTATTATTTCAAAACCGTGTGCCAATAATTTGCCTGGAAGTATTGATCAGTGTTTACCATTTGCTGGCCACATTAACTTTTGTACTACATCTTTTATTTATAAAAAAACTCACCACTAAATGTAAACTGACTTATCTGATTCGATGACTATTCAACAAACTATTAATTATTATGTTTATATTATGTTAGTAGAGTTAGAAACTTCTTCTTCGCAAAGTAGACCGCACGTAGAGCATGTTTAAAAATTGTTTTTCGTAGTTTAGACTTAAGTAGATCATCATCATTCGTGCGTTATTTCCGAATGCATCCGAAGCCCTCGCTTGCTTCGTAGATTGAATACTCGTAAGTAATATTTAGAATATTTTTAATTGAATAAATATTAAGGACTTTATATTTAAATATGAAACTGGTGGCCAAAACAAAAGGTTCCTGTGGCTATGCTGCTGAAGACTTAAAAACAATGTGTTGTCTATAAAAGGAATCGTCTGGTACAGAATTTGCTAGTGGTATCTGGTTGTATGCAAAGGCGTCACTTCTGAGCTCAGGTCCTTACTTCGGTTTGTCCGTTTGAGAAACAGGGAAAAGTTTGACTACGTAACACGGGTGCTTGAGACAGGGAAGACAGTGGTAGGCGACTGCCGAGATTGAGGTCCCGGAGTCGGAAAGAATATTTGTGTGCCCCACAAATGTTTGTTTCGGTGTTTAAGTGTTTCTATGTAAAATATGTATGTATTTAAAAATATATAAATATGTTTATCAGTCGTCTAGATTACTTTGGGCAAGACGGCGGTATGTATAAAAAAAGCCCCATAATGTTATTTATTAGAACGATTCACACAAATTCTACATACAAGTCAAGAGAGTTTACTACAATGTTGTTTTGGCCAGTAGTCACACATTTGGATGGTGTCCTTAATAATGAATACGGCTAATATTAATTATTGATAAATATTATTGTAAATTCTGACAGGTACCTTCGAAACCTATTCAACTACAGAGATGGCCGCCAATGCTTGATAAGGTAGGCGATTACCAATAGTTTATATTTAAAAGTTCTACTACGTTTTTCTATCAAATTCGGTAAAGCTTTACCGTACCCTTTTGCCACTGGTACCTGTTCTAAAATATAGATTGTGTCAATCCAGTAGAAAAGTACCCAAATTTGTACAGCCGTTTGAGCGTGAATAAATAACAAACTTTTGTCACGCAGTAGGCGTGGTAAAGATTTGAAAAGAATTTCCATAGCTATTAATCACAGCAACCCGTTTATTGGATAGAAGTAGCCACGTGTTAACCCAGGATATCAGCTATATCCACACTAAGTTATATCTGAATTGGTCCAGTCGTCTGAGCGTGGAAGCAGTAACAAACAAAAACACTCACAAAATTTAAGTTTTTTAGGATTCTGATATTTGATATTTAAATATGTATTCAAAAGTATCTACTCTTGTCTAAATAACTTCAAGCCCTTCGAATTATTCCACCGAAATGGACTGAATTCTTTATGGAATTTACGTTTCACAGCTATCGTTTTTGAGGTAAAGGGTGTTTATTACAGTATGCTCCAACTATTTCTGATAATTTTCCAACCAACAACAAAGAAGTTACCTCTGAACATCAAATTAAATCAATAACAATAATGAATCTTAAAAACACCATCTGCTCGAAGTCTGAATTAATGAACCTAAAGTATAAGCAAAGCCCCTACTTATTTTTATTTTTTATCTCTAAAAATTTTAATGGATACCCGTATATATAATGTATATATAGTATAGGTACATGAATATACATATCATACCGTTCATAGCATGGTGCTAAATCCTACCAATATTGTAAACGCCAAAGTTTCTAAGGGTCGTATTCCAGAACGTTTCTCAATACTCAATCGACGCTTGAGAGTAGATTTTATAAGGCAAAATCTAGCCTCAAGCGTTGATTGTGTATTGAGAAACGTTCTGGAATACGGACCTAAGAATGGATGTTTGTTACTCATCATCATCGGCCGAGCGTCTGTCGCAGTTGCGTCTCGCGACGCCCGTAAAAAAGTAACAGTAGGATATATGAACGACAAAAAATATTTATTGTGCGAAAAAGGTAGAAAGAGTCGGGGTAGACCAAGATCAAAAAGAAAGGTCAGAAGTCGGAAAATATAAATAAATATTTTAAGCTATTGTATGAAAACACTTATGAAAGTAGAAGAAGCGAAAGTTGTGTGCCAGAACTGTAGCAAGTGAAAGGCCATAGTCTCTGCCTACCTTGATGTGAGACAGGCGTGACGATATCGATTCCTCAATTGAGTCCATGTAAGTCAATTCTTTGTGTGTTCCTACATTGAGAAAGAAACATTTTAAAGTAGTTGACGTCCGCGGCTCCGCACACGTGGTTAAATATTCCCGTTCCCGTTTCCCACAGGAACTTGTTACCGGGATAACAAGTAGCCCATTTGTTCTTCTGATATGTACAGTTTCATCAAAATCTATTCAGTAGATTTTGCGTAAAAGAGTAACAAACATCACCATGTCAGCCCCGCCGGGTCCCGGTAAGAGGGGAAGACCCAAGAAGTGCTGGCTTGACGTCGTAAGGGATGACATGCGTGCCAATGGTCTCACTCCAGGGGATGCCGACGACCGTGCGAAGTGGAGGAGAAAATGTAGAGGAAGCGGATCCCGGGCATCGCGAGACGCAACTGCGACAGACGCTCGGACGATGATGATGAGTAACAAACATCCATTTTTAGGTCCGTATTCCAGAACGTTTCTCAATACTCAATCGACGCTTGAGAGTAGATTTTATAAGGCAAAATAGCCTCAAGCGTTGATTGTGTATTGAGAAACGTTCTGGAATACGGACCTAAAAATGAAGTAGAAGAAGCTACTACTACTTAGAAACTTTGGCGTTTACAATATTGGTAGGATTTAGCACCATGCTATGAACGGTATGATATGTATATTCATGTACCTATACTATATATACATTATATATACGGGTATCCATTAAAATTTTTAGAGATAAAAAATAAAAATAAGTAGGGGCTTTGCTTATACTTTAGGTTCATTAATTCAGACTTCGAGCAGATGGTGTTTTTAAGATTCATTATTGTTATTGATTTAATTTGAAGTTCAGAGGTAACTTCATTGTTGTTGGTTGGAAAATTATCAGAAATAGTTGGAGCATACTGTAATAAACACCCCGTTACCTCAAAAACGATAGCTGTGAAACGTAAATTCAATAAAGAATTCAGTCCATTTCGGTGGAACAATTCGAAGGGCTTGAAGTTAGTCAGACAAGAGTAGATACTTTTGAAATACATATTTAAATATGAAATTGATTTTTATAGAAAATCCTAGATGTAACGTATCATTTAACTTGCAAACTTACAAAAGTCACATAGTCAAAATCATTAATGACTCCAAAAATGTATAACTCGACTTTTTTGGCGTCGGCGTCGGTCGAAATTTGAACTGATCCCAGAAACTACTATTAGGAAACATAACCTATCTGTGTGTGTAAAAATCAATGGTCGAATGGCGGAGCAGAGTTGCTGGAACACTCAACCTATAATTAAATATACTGTTAAACACATATACATTTTTTAATACCACTGAGGTGGCAGACAAGCATAAGGCCCTCCTGATGGAAAATGGTCACCGTAAACTATGGACGTTTGCAACACCAAAAGTGCAGCACTCGCGCTGCTGACCCTTTATAAACCTTATACTATTATATGTAATTTCGGGTTGTTTTTTTTTTTTAATTGAATTTTTTATTAAATGTTTAAAATTCGGGGATAAGGCGTGATGGATATTTAATTTAATTTTAATATATAAAAAAATCAGTAGCTATAGTTCGGCATTTATTTTTCGGCATTGTAACCCAAGTCCGTAAGGGCGACCGTGTCGTAGCTCGTCGTTAATTAACAGGTGCGCCTCTAGCAGGTGTGGACACCCACCAAAAATATAAATAGTATATTTAAATACGTAACAAAATTATATGCAATATGATTAATGTGCGAAAGTGGTAGGAGTCAGGGTAGACAAAGACCAAAAAGAAAGATCAGAAGTTTTTAATTAAGTAACAAATTAAATTAATTGTTTATTAAATAACTAAGCGCTCGTGGCCTCGCGGTCTCAGTGTTCTGTAAACGATCATTGAGTTACGCAACTTTCACTATGGCTGGTCCTCGGATGGGTAACCACTTTGTGGCATTTACATTTGCGAGCGTTTCCGTGCTTCGGAAGGCACGTTAAGCCGTTGGTCCCGGTTGCCAGTAAAATGGCAGTCGTTAAGCCTGGTTGAAGGCCTTATGGGCGGCTTGAAAATTTCAACAGCAGGTAGTCACAACCTGCGTCTGTCTATTTCAACACGGCAATGGGCTCACCACCTATTACGTGGGACAGGAATCCACACGGTGAAAAGTGGGCATAAAATATGCCTCTGCCACCCCTTCTGGGATAAGGCGTGATGGATATTTATTTATTTATTTGTTTATAAATAACTAAGTTAATAATTTTATAATTTTGGGGCATCCTCACCCAAAGAAGGAGTTCTTTATGTTTTCCTTGCTTTGGCTGTCATGAGCAGCTATCATTTAGCTTTTATTTCTCAATATTGTGTACTACTGTTATCTGATCTGAACTTAAAATAAATAAATTTTAAAATCAAAAATTTCTCTAGTGGACCAAAGAGTTTTGAACTTAGCCAAATGCCGGGAGCACAGGTACATCTTTCCGAGGAGTTACCCAGGGGGTCCGGCAATAGACAGTTAGGCAGGGACCATATGATTTAAGCCGGTTCGAGTCTGGCATGACTAGAGATGTGTAACTCAGCTCTGAACAGGATCAAAGAATCAGATCATAGCGTGTAGAGCTGCTGAGCTGCAGCTCAATTGTTAAGTATACGGTTCACACCGTTCACAGCTCACTGTTTTTTTTTGTATTTTATGACTTGGTTGCTAAGACCTTTTAGCCAAATCTTAATTCATATTTCTTCAATCTTCTTTCTTAGTATCTAAAATGTCCCCGTCTTAGTCAAGTCTAGTCTTAAGTCAAGGTCAGTTTCACCCCAGTATTATAGTGGTTGTTATACTGAGGTTTAAAGTGGATTTTACGCAGCGAAAAAGAAAATCGCATATTTTTACCTAAATCTTGCAGGTTTAAAATAAGACAATAAGGAACCGCCAAATAATTTAAATTTGTGTTGTTTAAATTCTATGATGATTCAGTTGAAACCTGTCGATCGAGCGTCTCAGTCCGTTTCACGTGTGTTTTCGCGCCATTTCGCTTATTTTTTTTTTATTTATTTATTTATTAAATGCATGAAAGACTTACAGCTGCACATAACTGAATAGTTATTATGTTTAGCTATCTAAAAGCCATTTACAAGTCCTCGCTTATAGTTGCAGACTAATTAGGTACAAAAATGTGCGCTTTATATTGTTAAACATGTTCAAAGGAAAAAAAAAACCTCGTTATTACAGTTACACATAGATCACACAAGGCAAAATTATAGGTAACTAAATAGATACATGTTATGCATACAAAAGTTTACACACAGGTTACACAAGTTAGATTTATAAACTATCTATGGATTTTACACCTATAATCAAATATGCATTATCTATATAAACAAAAAGGTTCAGTGACATAACTATATAGCACTATTTGAAAAAATCAAGGCTTAAGCACCTTCTTACCGATGACACACTAGCCACAAAGGGATCAATATCATACCGTTTACACAAGTTGCTAAAATTTTTACTAGCACGTATCATATAGCTATTTTGCCTGTAGTTAGTTTTCGCGAGAGGCGCATGGAGTATAGGATTGAACCGGAACGACTTACATGGAACGCTGAAATTTACTTTACTTAATAAGTCAGAACAGTCAATGTCATGATTAATAATTTTGAGGAGGAAGGTAAAGTCAGCAATATCACGACGGGTGGAGAGGGGTAAAAGGTGGAACCTTTTACACAATTGAAGATAATCTCTTGACCGGTACGGTATTTTTTGATGAAATCATAAATACTTTATGAACCGCTTTTGTATATTTTCAATTCTATCGCTGTACTTAGCGTAACACGGATTCCATATTTGTGACCCATACTCCAGATGGTTCCTCACATATGTACAGTACAGAATTTTAAGCGTTTTAGA
The DNA here is from genome assembly GCA_948477245.1 of Thumatha senex. NCBI lineage: Eukaryota > Metazoa > Arthropoda > Insecta > Lepidoptera > Erebidae > Thumatha > Thumatha senex. The sequence continues at coordinate 2,067,871 of OX419725.1, forward strand.
TGTCCTAAAAGTTTTACCCTGCCGCATTACAAAACCAAGCGACCTAGAAGCTCTCCTCACTATCACATCTATGTGTTCATCAAATTGCACTTTACTGTCGTGATGTATTCCTAGGTCACGCATAGAAGTATTTCTAGGCAGAGTTTGACCCCCCATGGTATAGGTAGTATTCAGAACATTTTGTTTTCTCGTATATGTTATTACGGAACACTTTGCAGGGTTTAGATCTAGCTTATTAAGATGTCAGTACTCTTGCAATCTATCCAAGTCTCCCTGCAGTGCAAACGCGTCATCGATCGATGATATGCTCGCAAATACCTTCATATCATCTGCGAAACATAACAAGTTTGATGAATGCAGACATTGGTCAATGTCATTAACGTAAATAACGAATAAAAGCGGGCCGATCAGGGACCCTTGAGGAACACCACTGGGCACAGAGACCCACGTGGATCTGTAGTTATTCATAGCTACAGCCTGAGACCTATTTTCTATGTAGGAGGAGAACCACCGTAGAAGATCCCCATTTATTCCGATGTTGTGCAATTTGTTTATAAGAGTAAAATGGTGAATTCTGTCAAAAGCCTTACTATAGTCGGTATAAACGACATCTACCTGCTTACCATTACTCATAGAAGACGTAATGAATTCATTCAGCAATACTAAATTACTAGTTGTTGAACGACCCTTAAGAAAACCATGCTGAAAAGGTTTCAAGAAACTTGAAATTGCAGGGTAAACTTGATTATAGACTATTCGCTCAAATATTTTGGCTACAATGCAGAGCTTCGATATAGGTCTGTAATTTACTATTTCCGTTTTAGAGCCCTTTTTATGCACAGGCGTAATATAGGCCGACTTCCATAGTTTGGCGACAGCACATAAAGACAACGACTTCGCAAATAGAAGCGAAATTGGTAAGGATAAAGTTTCAGCACATCTTACTAGAAGTTGTGGAGAAATATTGTCTGGACCCGCACCTTTCGAAACATCTAGATCTTGGAGCAGCTTGGTCACAACCTCTGTTTTAACCTCAATACAACGAATGTTCGCCAATGAGTTGATTGAAGAAGTGCTAAGAGATAAAATTAACCTATCATTATCATCAGTGCTGTGATCCAAAAAAATTTATTTGAAGTACGAGGAAAATGCCTCACAAATAGATTCACCTGTACAAAGTTGTTGATTATTAGCATTTTAAAGTGAACTAGGAATAGCACCTGACTTATATTTGTTCTTGACGAAGGTCCAAAAGCATTTAGGATTACCTTTAATAGATTTTTCAATTTTATTGATATATTCAAAATAACAAGCCGATTCCATACTTTTGGTTCTATCTCGCAATAATTTAAATGTACGTTCGTCAGCTAAATTACCATAGGTTTTGAATTTTCTCATATATTTGAATTTTTTTTTTAGAGCCTTTATCAATGATGAACTATACCATATTGGATACTTACCCTTACGTTCAAGCTTTTGAGGAATATATTTGTTCTGGAGATTAGCAATGGACTTGTTGAAAAAATCCACCGCATCATCCATTGATCTAGTCAAAAATTCATGTTCCCAGTCAACTGCACATATACAATTGTTTAATGAATCAAAATCACCCTTGCCATACAAATATCTCATTCTAGGGGCGCACTCAAGAATAGGCATTACTGTCAAATTAATATAAATAAGCAAAATTGGGTGGTATCCATCTATTGGAACTAAGGGGTCAGAATGTTCAAGCACTGTCACCAAACTATTGGAGAGAACTAGGTCTAATATTCTACCGGATTTATTAGTAACACCATTATATTGCCCTATACCCATTGTGCACAGTTCGTCAGCCAATAAATATTCGTCGGTGGAGGTTAGATTAGCCGGCACTAATGGCAAATCCCTGCCGGATGAAATCCATGAAATGCCACTCATATTGAAGTCACCAATAATGATAAATTTATCGGTTAAATTACTAAGTGTTAATTGATTTAGTTTAATAAGAAAATTATTCAACTGAGAGGAAAATGAGAAGCCCATATTCTGCTTACATAAATAAACCACACAAATGTAAAAATTTGCGCTTTTAAAAGAGTTAGGCCCATTACGAGGTATCTTAATCCAAAGATCTTCCGCTGAAGATGATAACTGCGGTTGCGAAAAAACCGGTAAGTCCCTACGCGTCGCAATTAGTACACCCCTTCCGTATTTTTGCTTAGTAAGTAAATAATCACGATCACGACGCCACACAATATATCGTTCGTCGAATATTTCCGAATCACAAATACCTTCCGGTAACCATGACTCAGTTAACACAATTATGTCGTAGGAGTTTAATAGAATTTGGCGATAAAAATTATTTGTTTTGGTTCTCAAACCGCGTACATTTTGATAGCATATATTTAAACAATTAACATTAGCCATTAGTCAACGTACCAATTATAGCATAAACACGCATAATAACAAAGAAATAATAGTCAAACAATATAGAAATAATCCATTTGAACTATAGACCGTCATAATAAGAATAAGGTATAAATCGATTCCTTCGGTAGGTAGAACAAAAACAAATGTCGGCCAGTAACAAGTCGTTGAGCGCGCCAGCATATGCGCGCAACTAAGACAGTATACTACATCTGCAAGTGCGAGCAGGCAAAGTATAATTCCACAATTAGTGCATTCAATGCAATCGGTGCGATAACGACCAACACAAGCGGCGTGAAGTAAGTAATAATAAATTGTCAAGTACAATAGCGCGCCAGGGGTACCAAACCTTTTACAAAAACATATAATAGTACGTGTATAATCCAACTTAGTAAAATATAAAATAGTAAATATAAGTAGTTTGCGGTGAGTTACAATAATTAAATATACAGCACAATAACAGATCATACCAACTTGTTTAAATCAGTTTCTTTTCGTGAATTTTCCCATGTTTAACCCAAACGTAATCATAGTACTTTTCTCTGGCAGTAGTTTTAGTTTTGGTAAGTAACTTTTTTGAGTCCATACTGAGATGATCATTTACATAGATACGTGCGCTTCCTTGAATGTCCGACAAATCTTTAACCGAGCGTGCTGCTGCTACAAAATCTTCCTTTATGTAACGATTCAGGAAGCTTACTATAATTAGTTTTTCATTAGAGTTATAGATAGGCACCCTAGAAATGTAGTTAATGCAGTTCTTAGGAAGGTTGTAATTAATCTTACGCCCAATATTGTCCACAATTGTATATAGGTTCTCGTCTTTTTTAACTGGAACTCCTTTAATTTCAATATTATTTAAACGAGAACGCTGCTCGTAGATAAGATGATAGTGCTTCGTCTTCTCTAGATCCGTTTGCATTACATTAAAGGCTTCTAATAGCTTATTAAAGTCTGCAGCATTTGCTTCCAATTCCACCACTCGGTCACTGAGGTCATGTAATTTTTCGTTATGCTTGATATAACTATCTTTTAGCTCAACCAGCTCCATTTTTATCATGCGTATATCTTCAACGAGGGTTGGTAAACTCTGTAGCTGCCTTTTCATTGAACGAATTTCGGATAATATTGTATCTAGGGTTGTGGGCTCAGGGTTTGACACAACCGGGGAAGAGATCCGGCACTTAGGACACTTCCACTGTGCCCTTCTGTCCGCTCCCAATTTTCGCCAACCCGATTCGGAGATACTTGCACACCCGAAGTCCAATTCCCGTTTACAACTAGCACACTGGACACCGTCACTGAAGTGAATGTTACATTCCGAGCAAGTCTTCATCTTCCGTTAACTATAATTACCCTGGTATGCAGGAGAATGAAAAAAAGGTTGGCGATCTATTTCTTTTTCCTACCACGTATCAGGTAACAGAGGTTCTGTCCGAACGATAGCGCGCACATACGATGAATGATGAGTCTTAAGACTCACTCGTCTGAGTCAAGCCAGCCGAGATACATAATTAGCTGTATGAATCTAGAAACAAGAAATGAACATTGAGCTGAACTGTGAACCGGTTCACGACTCCGGTTCAAATTCTTGAGTTGCGAGCTGATTTGCAGCTCATGTACCTACCTCGTGTGTAGGCGAAACACGTGTCGACATCGTACGACATTCTAAAAAAGCGGAATATTGCAAAAATAACATTTAAAAACAAAATAATTATATAATTTATACTGTTGATTGATGGCACTTGGTGAAACTTGCTACACATTTTCAATAATAACACTTGTACTATTCCACAATATTTACTTGATAAACGTTACCGGTTTCGCCTCACGGCGAAACACTCAACTCACACAATACACATATTGTGTGCCTTTGAGAATGCCGTGAGGCGAAACCGGTAAGGTTTATCAAGTAAATATTGTGGAATAGTACAAGTGTTATTATTGAAAAAAAAAATATAGATTTTTAATACTATATTTGGAGTTATCTAGTACTTAATAATTTTAAAATCAATGATACCGTGATCTCTATTAACTCCAAAATTATTACGTTTTATTATTGTAGTATGGATGGTTCCCTCCTTCATTTCTTGACAGATAGTAATATAGGGGTTTATGTATAAAATTACACGAGCATCTTCAACTTTCCAATTATCAATAGGGATTTATTAAATAATTTAACAAACCAGTACAAGTTGACCTATTCGTTTATTTCTTGATAAGAATGCGTTGTGTTACCGAAGGGTCCGAGGGCCCGGCTAGTGGTAATCGGCTTAAACACTTGATAGCAGAAAAAGCTATTTACTACTCGTACTACAAGCTGACTGAGTGAATGTTCTGCCGTATAAAGTTCCACCCTTAGCAGCTAGGGGTAAAAATAGCCTACGACCTCTTATCATACCAACCAAATTTACATTCTGTCAAGAAAGTATTGGCAACGAATGATTTTTTATGGTTATAAATTCGAATTTCTGTTTTTTGTTGTTAGATTGGCACAACCGATCACTAGTTTGGCGTGGAGATTGAGTTGTATTTGTTACAATGGACAAATATATCGGAAAAAATAGTTTATCTTAAACGCCAATGGAATTTCTTGTTCGGAATCCCTGAAAATATTGACGTAACAACTTAATAAAAAAACCCAGTTGGTTTCAACCCTACCTGGTATTGGAGCCTGTGGTTCACTTTTGTTCGGCTGCTAAAAGCAGCATTTGTATAGCTTAGTAGTGAAGGTTTTAAAACACACGTGCTTATGAGTGCCAAAAAGATTTTTATGTATGAGATTGTTACATGCGGAGATGGATAGCTAGTAATAAATAAATGCGTACCCTTATGGGAAAGGTGCGTGACTGTATGCAAATAAATATTTTGGATCACTTTACACAAGCTTAGTTTGGACTAGATACTAAGCTTTAAGGTGATGGGATCTAGATAACTGATGATCATAGTAATATATTTCTAAATACATACATATTATAAAACACACAAACCCCGATGCAAATATTTGTAGATCACAGAAATATTAATAAGAAAAATAAATAAATAGACATTACAGATCTTAAGCTTACGAGATCAAATTGAAATTGTGAATATTTTTGTTTGTGTTGAGATAGATGCCGGAAGACATCGTTTGGCTGGCGTTCCAACAGATCGCAGCCCTACTCTTTAATACCACATTTGGTATGAACTTCATGCTCTACACCCTGTCGGGTCAGAACTTTCGCCGCATCCTGCGTGAGACATTATCGTGTTTTCGACGTCGCACTCCCGCCCACGCAGCTTTAAGACCAGTCTGTCTTCCACTCTGCAGCATTTCAAGTAAGTTCATTTTATATTTATATTATACTAGCTGTCCCGCCCGGCTTCGCCCGTGACATACTTCGAACCCAGTGTCACCCACTTAATCCCGCCGCTTATTACTTTTCCAAAAATGTATGAAAGTTTCCCCGATTTCTTGACATTTATGATTACTGCTCCGCTCTCCTGTGTAGTGGCGTGATGATATATAGCTTAGAACCTTCCTCAATAAATGGGAAATTCAATACAAAAATAATTTTTCATATTGGTTTACTCGTTCACGCGTGATGGCGTGACCAAGGGAAATAGGGGTTCATTTTTATATATATTTATCTATCACGCCTTATCCACGTAAGGGTGGCAGAGGCATATATATTGTACGCCCATTTGCCATGTGTATTCCTGTCCCCCGTAATAGGTGGTGAGCCCATTGCCGTGTTGAAGTAGACAGACGCAGATTGTGGCTACCTGCTGTTGAACAATTTCAAGTCGCCCATAAGGCCTTCAACTTATCTTAACGACTGTCATGTTACTGGCAACCGGGACCAACGTCTTAACGTGCCTTCCGAAGCACGGAAACGCTCACAAATGTAAATGCCACAAAATGGTCACCAATCCGAGGACCAGCTGTAGTGAAAGTTGCATAACCAGTGATAGTTTACAGAACATTGAGTCCGCAGGGCCACGAGCGCTTCAAGTCAAGTTAATTTTTAAATACATACAGGTCATAAATTCTGTCACATGTTTAATATAAAATAATTGAAACAAGTTTATTCATTATGTAACCATTTATATACCAAAATGAACTTAACAAAACATAGATTCTTATGACAATAAAGTTTATTCAAAATGACCTCCGTGATTTTGAATACAGGCCTTCAATCTGCGCGGCCAGTCGTCTATCGCAGCACGAACGAGGTCCATTTTAATATCGGCGGCTGCCTTAATCAAGGATGTCTTGAGTGACTCCAAATTGGGATGAGGCTTTGAGCACGCCTTTTCCTCCAAGTGTTGCCATATCTTGTAATCTAACGGACTCAAATCTGGACTGGAGGAGGGCCAGTCTTCGTGCCGGATTAAGTCGATTTCACGCGCCGCCAGCCAGTCTTGTGTGCTCTTCGCTCTATGAGCTGGCGCCGAATCTTGTTGGAATACCCAGTGCCTGTTATTGAACATGGTATGAGAAACAGGTTCCACAGGGTTCGTCAGGACTGTATTTTGATCCACAACTGCATTCGTTTTTACACCTTTCTCACAAAAATGTACCTCTGTTAAGCCCCAATAAGAAACTCCCAACCATACCATGAGCGAGGGTGGAAAATGACCTCGTTGGACACGTGGAATACGGTTACTCGCTTCTTCACTACTGTGTGCGTACACCTTATCATTTTGTTTGTTGTAGCTCTATTCTACGGTAAAAAATTTTTCACCCGAAAAAGGAATTTCCCGATATTTTTTTCCCGCGTACCGCTTCAACAAAGCGCGGCATCTGAAGAGATGCCGCGATAATGGACCTAAGACTGAAGAGCCTCAGGTCCATTAGACGAGCATTTAAACGATGTCCTGTTTTTCTTCGATATGACCGAAGCCCTAAGTCTTCATTTAACACCCTTTTCACCGTGGTTCTGCTTAACCCCATCTGAAGGGCCAACAGTTTCTGCTTACGTTTGGGATTTCTTTGAATTCGCGCCTTCACAGCTTTTAACACTGCTAGAGTCCTAACAGACCGAGGGCGACCACTTCTTGACCTGTCATCTACACTAGAGTCTTCATTGTATCGTTTGATGGTACGATAAACGAATCTATTGGTTATATTCAAATTTTTCAGTATGTCAAAAATTTAAATTGGCGAGTAACCGCAACGATGCTACGCAATAACTACAACACGGTCTTCTTTAAGCGTCTACTCCATATTTAAAAATGAGTAAAATTCTAAAAAGTATACATTTTTATTCTCATGAACAATTCGAAATTCGAATTCAATAAACTTTTTTGTGGCCAGCATTCTAAAAGAAAAGTTTTTACTGTGTGACAATACTTATGACCTGACTAGGTATAATAGCGCACACCCTGCGGTTTAACCGACGTGACTCCCGTTTCTGATGAAGTACGGGAATAAAATTTAGCCTAAAACTATCTCTGACGTTGGTTGTATATCGTGTTCTAATTTGAGCTAAATCGATATAAAACTTTTGAGTTATTGAAGCGTACAAAAACGAACGTATCATTTATATATGTGTAGACTAGTTGACGCCCGCGGTTCCGCACGCGTGGTGAAGATTTCCCGGTACCGTTTCCCACAGGAAATTGTTCAAATCAGTACATTTCGCGTGTAAGAGTAACAAAATTCCATAACTCTACTTACCACTTTCGCGTTTATAATATTAGTAGGATTACTCGTATATCACTAGATTCTCCTACTACTAGGCTTTATATTACTTCAATTTTAACATGTAATATAATACTATAGTAATAATCAAGAAATTTTAATACTGAATAGATATATATATAAAGGAGGTAGCATTCCATCTGACAGCTTTACTTATAGTTTTAACTGATGGCAGAAGAACACAGAAAAAAAATAGAAATGTATTTTTTCTCGTTTCGCGATAAAACAACTTTATCAGTACTAACTTGTGCTCGTTTGAGCACGAAACAGCATTTGAGCGGAGAAGTCAACCTCCCGTGCTAGTGCGTGCACCTGCTGATTAACGGACGAGGCTCTGGCGCTGGATTTCCCCTCTGGGGTTGGGAGGTCTGAGGGCGTCGCTCCCATAAAAGCCACCCGCCAAAACAAAAGTGAACAATCAAAAAAGGAATGCTGCTAGGGATAGGGCGCCGCCGCAAAACGGCGCGCAGGAGCCCCGCCCGACTCCTGTGGCAAGTGGGCTAGGGCTGCCGTGTGTCGGGCCAGCACGGCTAAAGACGTTAGCCCCACCCCATATCCGCTTCGCATCGTGGAACATTGGCACGCTGACTGGGCGTGCGGTAGAGTTGGCCGAAGTACTCTCCAGGCGGAGGGTGGACGTGGCGTTCCTGCAGGAGACTCGGTAGAAGGGTAACAGAGCCCGGCCTTTGCAGAACGACTACAAGCTGTATTACACGGGTGCGCCTGGTTGGGAGAACGGGGTGGCCGTGGTGCTCGCCGAGGGGCTGCAGAGCGGCATCTTGGAGGTGAAACGCTGTAGCGACCGGCTTGTGGTCGTGAGAGTGCTTATCGATGGGATTATTACCCACCTAATAAGTGCCTACGCGCCACAGGCCGGTTGTAGCGACGCCGAAAAGATGTCGTTTTGGGGCCAACTCGAGGGGGTGCTTCGGAGCATTCCGTTGTCACAGGGAATCGTTTTGGGCGGCGACCTAAACGGTCATGTGGGTGAGAGGTGTGAGGAGTTTGAGCGTGTTCATGGTGGTTTTGGATACGGCACCCGCAACGCTGATGGAGAAACTATCCTCAGAACGTGTGCGGCTGCCTATCTGGCCATTGTGAACACGTATTTCAAAAAGAAATCCAAACATCTCATCACCTACAAGAGCGGGAGGCGTACAACTCAGATCGATTTTCTACTTACTAGGCGACACAGCATCGGCAAGGTGGCCAACTGCAAGGTCATTCCCGGAGAGATTCTTACTGCACAACACCATCTCCTTGTCATGGACCTCTGCGTGAAGCCCAAAGGCAAACGCAACGAGCGGTGCCAGCGCCGCATCAGATGGTGGTTGCTTGATGAAACTAAGTCCCAGGAGTTTGTCTCAGCTGTCGGTGACAAGTGCACCGACACTGAAGGCGAACCAGTTCAAGATTACTGGGAAAAAGTTCGGGCGGCCATCCTTGGAGCGGCGAAGGTGGTGCTCGGTGAGTCTAAGGGTGGACGCAAATGTGACAAGGAAACTTGGTGGTGGAACGACGCAGTCCAGAGGGAGACTAGGGAGAAGAGAGCCCTCTTTAAAAAGTGGCAAGCGACCGGATCTTCCGAAGACCGCGACGCGTACAGGGATGCCAAGCGCGCCACAAAGAGAGCTGTAGCCAGAGCCAGACCAGAGGTCAAAGCGGCACAGGATATATCCAAGTGTCGCTGTGTAAAAGACCCTGAGGGCACCTGTTAAGCGAAGACTTCGCGGTAAAGGAGAGATGGCGCTCGTATTTCCACGAGCAGCTTAATAAACAGCATAAAGAGGTGCAGCCTCCGGACCTCCCTCCAAATCAGGGACTAGTGCCACCGGTAACGCCTGGAGAAGTCCTGACTGCGCTTCGCCGCATGAAGAATCGGAAAGCTGTCGGACCCGATGGAGTCCCCATTGAAGCCTGGGAGGCGATGGGTCCTCGCGGTGTGGGCATCTCAGTAAACCTTTTTAACCGCATACTACTTATCGGGCAGATCCCAAACCAATGGAGACTGAGTATTATTACCCCAGTCTTCAAAGGTAAGGGGTCAGTGCAGGAGTGCGGGTGCTACCGCGGTATAAAGGTGATGTCCTACACCATGAAGATCTTCGTGAGGATTATAGACTCTCGGATCCGGCAGGAGTGTACTCTCTCGGGGTACCAATATGGGTTTCGCCCTGGTCATGGGACCACGGATCCTGTTTTTGCCCTGAGGGTTGTCGCAGAGAAATACAGGTCGAAGAACACGCCTCTGCACTGTTTGTTTCTAGTGTCTATCTAGTAGTTTCTGTAGTCTATCTGGTGGGCAATGCGGTCCAAAGGGGTTCCAGAGGTCTATATTGACACTATCCGGGACATGTACTGTGACTCCGATTCCATGGTTCGGACTGCTGTTGGCGACACGAAATCCTTCCCCATCACCGTCGGGGTACACCAGGGTTCGGTCCTTAGTCCGCTTCTGTTCAGTGTAATATTAGACGAATTGTCGTACAGCATCAGGAACTCGCATGAGCAGCCTCCATGGTTGCTCATGTAGAAGATATTGCGCTGGCAGACGCGGACAGTGGCTGATTGGTGCGACGTGTAAAGGCGTGGAAGGAGACGCTTGAGAACGGCGGTCTGAAACTAAATGTGGCGAGGACCGAGTACTTGGCACTAAACTCGACAGATCCCACATCCGTCCGCATAGGCAGTGATTTGGTCGAGCGCACGGACCAGGTTAAATACCTGAGATCTGTTTTCCACACGTTCAGTGACATCGATTGCGATGTCAAGTCACGCATTGCTGCTGTGTCGGCCAAATGGCGGGACATGACCGGTGTCATTTGTGACCCTAAAATGCCGATCCGGTTGAAGGGACAGGTCTACAAAACCATCATTAGATCTGTCCTTTTACATGGCAGTCAGACGTGGCCGATATTGGAGCGACACAAGCAGGAGCTGTGTGTCACGGAAATGAAGATGCTGAGGTGGATGTGTGGAGTCACGTGGATGGACCGCGTGAGGAACTCTCGCATCCGCGGCAGCTTTCACGTCCGTGACATTGCGGACAAGTTGCAAGAGTGTCGCCTTCGTTGGTATGGTCACGTCTTGTGGCAGCCACCGGGCTACGTAGGAAACAAATCTCTGGCCATGTCAGCCCCGCCGGGTCCCGGTAAGAGGGGAAGACCCAAGAAGTGCTGGCTTGACGTCGTAAGGGATGACATGCGTGCCAATGGTCTCACTACAGGGTATGCCGACGACCGTGCGAAGTAGAGGAGAAAATGTAAGAAAGCGAACCCTGGGCGTTGCGAGACGCAACTGGGACAGACGCTCGGATGAAGATCATCATCATCCGAGCGTCTGTCCCAGTTGCGTCTCAATCTAAGTGACATCAAATTCTATCTACTATGTTGTTGCCCCTTGGTGATGACAGGTCAGAAAAAAAATATTTAATATTTAATACAATGTTTACTTTTTATATATATACTAGTTTACGCCCGCGACTTCGCCAGCGTAAAGATTTTTTCCCGTTCCCGTTTCCCACAGGAACTTGTTCCCGGGATAAAAATTGCCTATGTCCGTCTCCTGGCTCTAAGCTACCGTCCCACCACTTTTCAGCCAAATCGGTACAGTCATTGTTGAGTTATAAATAGTGTAACTAACACGACTTTCTTTTATATATATAGATTTTTTAATTTAGGATCTCTATTTAAATTGTAAGGAAGAAATTAATGGCCCAATAAAATGGTACAAAGTGATGGAAACCATACATAGTCTGATTACTTTTTTCGCATCTTATTGAGATTTCTTGGGGCTTTTGTAGCCCATCTTAGTGGTAATTAATTTGCCATCTTTTATCACATTTTGAACAAAATATTTCTTAGAAATGATGGGTCTTTTAAATCTGCATTGAGCATGAATCTGTAAAAATTTAACCTCCTCGCAGGATTATTTCATGGCTCACATGTACCGGCATAAAGATAAGGGTAGAGGCCGACAGATAGATCGCTACCACAGATAAACAGTTAATTTTTTTACTTTTGTGACAGATAGTTCAATGTCGTAGGTAAATATTTCTATCTATCGTTGGTTATTGAAACAGAAATTTTCGTCGATACGTACCAATGGTTACTATTTTGACATTATTTTAGACAATAGTATAAGATAGATAGGTTATTGAAACCGGCCGTTAGTCACATCTGTAAAACTCGGCTTAATAATCAATAACCTTGTAAAGAAAGGAGCAGGATCGTGTGCTGTAGCATATAAAGGCGAATATCTCTATCCAGCAGTGGAGTGCGATGAGCAGAAATAAATGATTGATATATTTTCATGCAGTAAAATAATTATGGAGTTTAATAGCTAGTAGATGATGGAAAGGGTAGGGTAGGTATATATTAATTGTCAATTTTGTTCACAGCATCATGCGCTAGCGCTGGTGTCGAGGCAGGTCATCGTCCAGGCTTCGCCCCAGTTCCGATGGCGCCCCAGGTTCCTATACAAGTACACCGTTCAAACGCCGCAAGACGGTTTAACAACGGTCGTCCACAACCCCAGCACGAAGAGATCGAGATGGTACAGCAGCGGCGCAGGTGCTCACAACCAGACTCTCCGCAACATGAGGGACAATTCCAGCCAAGGCAAGTAGAAACGCCACCTAGCACTATGCGCTTCTTATTCTGTCCTAGTCGCACATCTAGGCACAGGAATTCAAGTCCTGTTCTTCCAGGGTTATACGATTAAACATGTCAATACGTCAACAATTTGTAACTTGGACTAACTGCATAACAGTTAAAGTTAAGGTGGAAAAAAGTGCACTAGTACAACAAATTAGCACCATACGTTATGAGGACCCTTAAATTTAACCTGTTAACGTATATACAGATTGTCTGTATATTTTCCATGTTGATATATTTATAATCGTCAAATCAAAATAAGAGCCACTACCTACTATTTTTCACGTAATTACATTTATAACAAAATTCAACTGTCGAGGGTGTTTGAATTTAAGTAAACAATTTATTTCATGGAATTTTGAATAAACTTTAATGAAATTTAGATACAATTATTCATATTGCACTCTGAAACTAAAGGTAATAAAAGGATCAGTTGTTCTTCTGGAATCTTCTGCTAACACTATTTAATAGGTTAGTCAGGTAATGCTGCTCTCATTAACCGCTTCAACTGATCTTGCAGATGTTTTGTAGGATTTAAGTTTGGGCTATTGACAGGTTATGCAAAGCCTGAATAATGATTATATGGCCTGATTTGTTTGTCTTTCAGGCTATAAGTGCTCGTACAATATCTTGTATTAAAATTAATAAATATATCATAAGAACTCTAAAAAGACGTGAACTTTGAAACATTTTTCGATACATATTGGAGCAATTCCGATAACGTCTTTTAAAGAAATTTGCTCAGTTGTGACTCTCAAGCTAACGTCGTCGCATTGCATTCATTCATGACGAGCACCTTACTCCACCATTTCCTATTCAAGGTAGGTATTTCAAAACTTGCGGTCACACTATGGGTCCTGGTTAGTACAATCCGGAATACTTGTTGTTGCCTAGTTCGTTAGTCAGCAGGTGCACCATTATCTGATGAGGTTATTGGGCGTAAATATTTTGTGGGGCCCAAGCGTCTAGGAGCGAATGAAAGTCACTTTGCTATTCTCAAAATATACAGTTGATAGCATATATACCTAAACATTAATTCACTGCAATGTGTCAATTTTCAAGTGGCCCTTATTTTGGTTGGAGGAGTATATTCGAGTTGTGAACTTTTTACACTAGATTTTGTAACGGTGACATTAACGTCACGAAATTTAAATAATTTAATTATTAAAACGATTATAAATTTCGTTATTTATTACGAAAACTGTTAAATAATGTTATAACTTTTGAGTAATAGTAAGTATGATATGAACAAAATGTAAATTGTTCAATAAATCTAATATTTCATAACTATAAAATAACTATAAATTTAATAACTATAAAAGGTAAAATTGAACTGTCCTCTTGCGATGTACAAAAAGCCTATTTTTTACTAAATTCTTGTCCGTTAATATAATGAGTAGTATATAAAATGCAGTTAGGATTATTTGGTACCATGATTAGCTTACGAAAGTTCATTCGGATTACTATAACTGACTAAATTGAAAAACGAATTTGGCACTGAGAAACAAAAGGTATTTTTGATATCCTGAAATTACAAAACTTCTATATGCCGGATTTTTTTTTAAATACAGATCTCAACCTCTCCGCCTGTTGCTGACCTTGTTGTCAGTTTTGAGATTCTCTTAGCCTACCTAGTAATATTATCTACTTAATATTTCTATATAATAATATTAATTAGATAAAAAGTAAAAATTTAATTGATTTACGAGTAGAGTAGGTACTCTAATGAGTACTTCGGCTTATCTCATTTTGTCTTTTTGCAAAACTCTTTAAATTTGACGGTTAGAATGTATTAGTACTTAGTGCTTTGGTACATGAGGTTTAAATAGGGCTCGACTTGTTTTGAATTAGGATGAATAATTTTTCCAGTCGGTTTTGATATTTATGAACTATTTGATAAACATCACCTTTCTGAGCATAAAAATTCTATATACTTTTTATATGTTGGTTTATTAGTGAGTCAAGTTTTACAAATGTAGTCGGCTTATCATGACAATATATCGATTATTCTGCTGGATCCTCGAAGTAGATTTCAATTTATAAGTTGGCATTAATATAGAAAAAATAATTTGGCTATTAAGAGGGGCGAGAGAAGCTGTTATTGACACAGATAAAAAAATTCTTATGTACAAAGTAATATCAATTTGACCAGTAAAACAGTCACAACATATTACCAAAAATTTGGAAAACCCAAAAGTGCACGCCTCACACGCTTGTATTATATTATAAAAAAATAGAATTACAAGCTTACAAACTTTGCTATGAATTATCGCGTAGGGGTTATGAAATAAATAAAGTAAAGATAATAACAATTAAACCACATCGAATCAGGCCGTGAAAAGTGAAAGGGTTCTATTCCTAATTATACTGAAGCGTAAGAGAAAAAAAAAGACTCGATTAGTAAAGTATTTCGGTCGTTATAATCCTTTTATATATTTAGGAAAATAATCCGTAACATACAGACACACGGACGTCCAAGACGAAACTTTTTTAAACAATTTTTTAACTAGTTTAAATAACAAAAATGGCATCAAAAATATAATGAGTGTTAAAAATAGTGTTTTTTCTTGATATGTGTGTGTATATATTATTTTACAAGTGCAATATATGATAAATAGAGACATTTTAAGTTTGAAAAATCAGATGTTTTGCGCGAAGTGACAGTAGTAGCCACCTCAACGCTTCGCTTATGAGGCGTGCAATTAGTAAATTTAGTACACAGAATTTAGGTACACCGTAGGGAATATAGAAGAAAAAAAGTAAGTGAAACTTTCTATCGCTCAAAACTAACAAGAAAAATACTGAACACGTATCACTTTATCATTTTTTTTATATTATAAAAATAGCAGTAGTGTTCGTGACTTCATTGTTAAAATAAAAAAAAAACTAACTTTGAAATAGGAAATACTATCATCAAAATAATAAAAACATTATCTTGCAGAAACTACTTAAAATGACACGTTCCACTCACGAACAGTATCAGTTTTTCAATCATTTGTAAACTTGACGTTCCTGTATATTAATATAGGCTTGTATATAAATTGATAGGATAGTCTAAATTACGCCATTTTCGCACTTGTGTATTATTTCAAGTAAATAAAAATATACGTTAATAGAAGTACTTATATTATTAAGTGGCAATGGAAATATAAACACAACAAGCAAATTTCGCCACTGAAAACACTTTTAATCCCTTTGCACAAAATTAATTTTATGAATCTTCTCGTCGACAGTAACACGATTAAAATCAATAGTAGGTCTGTTCTTTTTTCTATATTATTTAAGAACTATCGACATGTACTTTTCGTGTCACGGGTATGAAAAAATAGTAGACAAACAGGTTCTCCTATGGCCAGGCTGCGGTGGCGGACAAAGTCTGTCGGGAGCCCTGAGGGTTATCCTTCGTTTGAGTAGCTACCGTGTGGCTTTAGTCGGTAAGAGTATATAGCAATAGCATCCATGAGGATTTCCACACGTTAAATAAAAAAAGAGTAAGAGTAACAAATCTGACGTAATAGTATACAGCGATTCCCCCTATTGTAACGCTACTATTTTCCGATAGGGGAAAAATGTAAAGTCTAGGAGAAAACTATCACCAAGCCTGGAGGAGTCCCGGCTTAAAAGGAAAAGAAAGAAAAAGGAATAGGTTAAATGATTTAATAAATGTTAAAATAAGTATATAAGAACAGGGAAAGCCAGGGGTAAATGAAGGTATCGCAGGTTTCTTTTAAAAGCAGGACATCAGTTAGGCCTCGAATCAGGTCTCCACGTCGCCAGGAAGGGGCCTCGAGTCAGGCCTCCACGTCGCCAGGAAGGGTCCTCAAGTTAGGCCTCCGGTTCGCCAGGAATTGGCCTCTAGTTAGGCCTCCACTTCACCGACCTCGGAGAAGCAGGTCGCGGTGGTTGAAGGCAGGTAGAGGGCTGATAAACACCAGCCGTCGGCGTTACAACCCTCTCACTCAGCACTATTAAGCAGCACCTCCTGCCAAGACGAGCTCCAAAAGTAGACTGATTTGACAGCCCCGGCTCCCTTCTTTTACAGAGCATTTCAAAATTTAAACAATATTATTCTAAACATATTTTAAGAATATTATTTTATAACAAGGTCTAATACCTCTCTATACAACCTAACCTACTGGCAGTTCTAACAATAAATTAAAAATAAAACCTAGGCTTGTCATTAACTGACATAAAAAATTACAAAAGGTAAACAAACATTAAGAGAGCATAAAAACTTTCTAAATATAAAGGCCTAGGAATGCTACAGATAATGGCCATGCAGATAATTTGAGAGAATGAATAATAAAAGATTTAATGTAAGTAAACATACATTACACTATAGCAGATGTAAATATTACAAAAAAAAGAAGTGTGGCACTCGGAGACTGCCGCGGTTAAGCTATTGCATAGCATACCTTTGTTTTTCTTTGATATTACGTCAAGTTACACTAAAAAAAAAAAACAAAAAAAAAACACCTCTCCCTCACCCCTCACTCTCACCCTCACCCCACCCTCACTCTCACAGTCACCTACATCCTCACCCTCACACTCACTATCATCACGTCTCGATCCGTGCGAGCTTCGTACAATCGTACCATATAATGTTTTTTTCCTCAAATGAGGGCATTACTGAGCAGTCGTATGCTACTTCGTTGTGTTTAAAAAATAGAAATGTGTAAAAAGTAAACAATTTCCAGTGATCTTTATATCAGTTAATAGTTTAAACTACGAAGAATCTGATGGTGCAAAAACTTTTTAGCTAAAATTAATAAGCAGTGCCTAATTTTCAAGAAATCAATCTAGAACGACCGGTATTTTTACAAAATATAATTACTTATCACCTAGAAAAATTAAATCATACATTTTTAGATCAAATGATACTGGCAATAAAACAAATAAAGAACAGAAGTCAAGCATGGACCCTGTAAAAAGGGGTACTATACCTTACTACTTTCCACTCATAAGCTCAAATAAAAAAAAGGCAGTAAGACAGTAGCCAACGACACCAATATTCATAATAAAAAAGACTTTTTTCGATCCTAATTTAAGTAACAACTTAACTCTTCTACATCAGAATATCCACGGTATCCTAAAGAAAAGGGAAATACTGGAGTTAACTCTAACTAACATTTAACCTATAGTTAGCCTTGATATAATATGTCTGACGTAAACTTTTGTTAAATCGGGTACAGAACGTAATATCAACTTGACTAATTATGATCAAGCATCCAGCTATTGTCGAGCAAAGAAGAGAGGAGGTAGTTGCATAATGGTAAAAAGGGGTATTCCATTTAAAACAGTGTGATGTTCCATTTTAAGCCTTGTGCTATAAAACTGGTATCGGAGAACATAATAATAATTTGTATATATAGGATACCTTCAAAAAACATTCGACATCTGCAACATTTTCTTGAGTGTTTAAACCATTTGCTATATAAATACCTCAAAAAGCACTCAAAAAGTAGTCTTATAATTGCAGGAGACTTAAATATAAACACTCTTGACCATAAAAAAAAAGCAACTCGACAATTTATTGACATGTTAAACAAATACAATTTAATATCTTAAATAACTGATCCTACGAGACGCAAATCATGCATTGACCTAATTATAAGTAATGTTAGAATTGCAAAGGGGTGGCTGCTGCCCCTGTATCTTTCTGATCACAACACTGCTCAACTTATTACATGGCCTTTGACATGTCAAAATAAAAAACTTCTACGTATGTATGCAACTTTAAACGGTGCTACTCTACAGAGGATATAGCCAGATTTTGTGAATACCTGCCTAGCATACAATTTACAAAATTCTATGACGAACCAGACCTAAACATAGGTTTTAATAACTTTTATGACTATTTTTGCTTGCTTTATAAAGTTTGTTTTTCCATAAATAAGGTGATAACGAATGTATTTAAAAAAAAAATTGGATTTCAAAGGGATTGAGAAAAAGCTGTATCTATAAAAGAAAACTGCGTCAAAGATTTTATTCGACTGGATCTAAAACAGATAAACGTACTTATCTAAGGTATGACAAACTATTAAAAAAAGTGTATTGTGACAGCCAAGCGGAATAGTAATAAAACATATGTTTTAAATAGCAAAAATAAATGTAAGGCGACCTGGTCAGTGATAAAGAGTGAAACAGGTGACATAAATAAGGGAAATTATATAGAAGAGATAGTTAAGGGGAGTGATAGAGTAACAGATGGATTAGAAATAGCCAATAACTTCAATGACTTCTTCATATCCTCAACAAATGTGATTAACAGCTATATATTCATAACACATGCACTAAAAACAGACAAGTAAAATCTATATTTCTGTCTCCAGTTGACGAGCCATATATGTATAGAATAATAATGTCTATTTCCAACACCACCTCTGAAGGTTATGATTCTATATGCACAAATGTTGTCAAAATCTGTAGCAGGCAACTAACACCCATATTGACGCATTTGGTTAATCTCTCATTGGAGACGGGCACTTTCCCGTATAAACTCAAATACTCTGTCATTAAATCCCTTTACAAAAAAGGTGATAAAAAAGACATGAGTAATTATCGACCAGTTGCCCTATTGCCTATATTCTCAAAGATTTTTGAAAAGGTAATGCATGATAAACTTATTTCATTCTTTACTGTCAACAACATAATTGTTGAAAACTAATATGGTTTCCAAAGAAACAAATCTACCAGAGATGCAGCGTTCTTTTTGGTGAATGATATCCTCCGAAACCTCAATGACAAAATGTACACAACCGTGATGTTCCTTGATATGACCAAGGCGTTCGATTTTGTTCCACATGAACAGCTTTTGGCAAAGCTAGAACATTACGGCATCAGAGGTCCAGCTTTAACTTGGATAGAAACCTACTTGACAGGAAGATATCAATGTGTCGATGTAATGCAACTTAACTCAAAGAACTATGCAGAAATAAAAAGAAAAATAGATTTGGGGTTCCTCAGGGTAGTGTGTTGGGTCCTCTCCTCTTTCTGGTATACATCAATGACCTACCTTACAGTACTCTGTATAGAACTAGATTACATTCCCGGACTCTTGAATCGAGCCACCTAACATTCCCGGGCCTAAAAGCCCAATACACAAAAAATATACAATATAACAAAAAAGTTTTTATGCATTTTTAATGCTGGCATATTTCATCGTCTTTCCCGTATGTATTATTCCAAATTTATTTTAGAATTTAAAATAAAGAACAAAAGCCGAGCTCGATCACTGATTTGAAAAAAAGAATGACTGTTGAAAGTTGCTTTTGAAGCAATTTAATGTCGATTTGGTTTGAATTTTCGCAATTGTTGTTAACCAAAGTTTAGTTTAGTTATTTTTCTATAATTTGAACCGTTTTTGGCTATAAAATTATGGATACTTCACCTGAAATAGCCGCGCAAGCTGTAGCACTTCTTCAATCTGGGCTAAGTCAGCGAGATGTGAGTTCACAACTTTACATAAGTCGTTCCGCTGTTCAAAGAGTGTACCACCGATACCTGGAGACTGGCGGCTTCGTTCGGCAAACAGGAGGATCTCGTTACAGAGTGACAACGGCGAGACAAGATCAATACATTGTCACTACTAGCTTACGAAATCGACGCCTTAACTCTGTTCAGATATAAGAACAGCTCAGGGACTTTCACGGAGTGGCTGTAAGTGCTCGGACCGTTAGAAGGCGTCTCAATGAACGTGGTTTAAAGCGCCATAAGCCAGCCAATGGACCCAAATTGACACGAGCATACCGAATAGCCCGTCTAGAGTTTGCGCGCGAACATCTAAATTGGACTCGACTTCAATGGAGCCACGTTCTCGTCACCGATGAGTCTAAGATAATGCTATACGGTAATGACGGAAGGAGTAAGGTGTACCGAAGACAGAACGAGCGTTTCGCGCAATGCTGTATTGACGAGAAAGTGAGTTATGGTGGAGGATCATGGACAGTCAGGGTAGGAATCTCTATGGAAGGCAAAACTGAGCTATAAGTAGTGACGGGACCACGACTGCCGCCCCTAGATGGCAATAGATACATTCGCCAATGTTTAGAGAACCACGTGATGCCATATGCTGGATTTATTGGCCAAGATTTCGTTTTAATGCATGATAATGCAAGGGCTCATACTGCGGGAATCGTCAGGGAGTACTTAAATGACATTGGTATCACTGTTATGAGATGGCCAGCGCGAAGTCCTGATATGAATCCTATAGAGCATCTATGGGATGAGCTGAAGAGGCGTGTTCGAGCTCATCATCCTGCCCCGCAAACCATGCAGGAGCTCAAAAATGTAATTTTTGAAGAATGGGAGGACATTCTTCAACATGTCATAACGACATTGATTAATTCTATGCCAAACCGTATGAGAGCTGTAATAAATGCAGTGGGAGGCAATACAAGTTACTAAATAAACATTTCTTTTCATGTAAAACATGTTTCTATTTAAAAATCGATAGATATATTAGATTTTTTCCCTTGAAAAAAGCAAATATGGACTTGTTTCAACGTAACTCGATTTTTTTAATAAACTGTAGTTCAAATTTAGAACAGTGGCACTGTAAATGAATGATGAGTATACCAACTCCAAAACTGCATCAAAACATTTTCCTTCTACATAAATCTTTTATAAGTTACAGTACTCCAAACCAAAAAAATCAAGGTGGCTCGATTTGAGGTGTCCGGGAGTGTATTTGCTGATGACGTATCTGTGATAGTAACTACAAAGAAAGGTTTGACATCTATGCAACATGAAATTGACATAAACAATACCCTGACATTAATTATAAACTGGATGAATAATAATAATCTACAAATAAATTTATCGAAAACACATATAATTAATTTTAATAACCTTAAAAATAATAGCATTCTTGTAATATATACGGACAAAGTATTTCTATGGTTAATCAAATAACCTTTTTAGGAATAAATATTAATAATAAACTTAACTGGAAAGACGATATAGAAAAAGTAGCAAATAAAATGAATGGATTTTCATTCGCCTTGTATAAACTGGCAAGGGTATCTAACCTAAGTACTGCATGTATAGCATACTCTGCTTATGTAGAATCAGTGTTGAGATATGGATTGCTTATATGGGGGAATGGTACCGACATAGATTAGGCATTTATTGCACAAAAGCGGTGCATAAGATCTTTATGTAATATTGCCCCAGATGTATCTTGTAGACCATATTTTAAAAAGTTGAAACTTCTTACACTACCTTCTCTATATATCATTGAAGTCAATAAATTTGTAAAGCAACATTCTGAAGCATTTAAGCAGGCAAAAGATGTTACAAAGCGTAATAATATTAGGAACCCAGAGAGATTGGTGCTGAACATGATACCTAGAACAACACGAATGCAAAAAAAGTTACTCTATGTGTGTAAAAAATTCAAATAAAACCCCCGAACACTTGAAAGCACTGCCGTTACATAAATTTATTTAAGTTTTAAGGGAGTGGTTAGTGGAAAGAGTATATTACTCGATTAATGAATTTTTAAATGAGTAAATTATTATTTAATATTTAAAGAACTAGTAAGTCTTAATATTATTGTTTGTATTGAATTATTATATTGTTGACATAATCTAAAAATTTGCATGCTATTTAATATGGCTAAGTGGGCTTGATCTATTAACATAATTAAGTATGACTATTGTAACACCATATTATGTACTACCCCATTTAAAGCAAATAAATATTATTATTATTATGTACATACACGTTAAGCCAACGCTCGGCCGTGCTCGGTGAACTTCGTGTGACCTCGTCTCGACCTTCGTCTTAGGTTATTTTCCTTACGGAATTTCTTGATTAAAGCCCACTCAAAGCCCGCGATAAAAACTATGCAATAGCTTAAAAATACCGAATTATGATAAAGTCATATTTTTCTCATAAATTATATAAATAAAAATAAAATTATCAGCGGCTCTAAGGCAGCACAAAGCTAGCTGGGACCATTACTAATAATAATATATAAAGGCGTTGGAATGTGGTGAACCCATCGCCCACGGGTGGAACAACTAATATCAAATAGTTGTTCCATCCGCGCAAGTAACCAGCACTAGTCCAACGTGTGAAGCATCGTGCCAATGCGGCTGCACGGCCCAGGGTGCTTAAAAGACTGGGTCTCAAACGGTCCTCTCGGAGCATCAGGCGCACTGCGTTGTACATAGCCTTCTGCAGATAAGGGCTCTACTTGTGGTGACTGTACAACCCACTATACGGCGGCAATGGTAATTCAAAATGATCCCAAGAATTTGTGGTCTTTTTTGGGTGGCGAGAAAAGTTGCTTGAGATCGATCAAAAAGGGAGCCCTTTCGATCGCATAATCTTTTTCAGCATAATGTAGTTTGGCATAACAGCTTCAGCATAAAGTTTTCTCGCATAAATTATGATAAGCAGAGTGTTATAAACGCATAATGGTTTTATTGGCATAACTTTAATTTACTCTAATTTTTTTATTATAATTTTAATCATAATACATGTAAAGGGCATAATTGTTTTACGCCTAAAGATAATTTATCATAAAATACAAAACGCATAATGGAGGTATGGATAACTGTTAAAATAAAAAATGAATAATAATTTTGACTAAGAATACTTAAAAAATGATAAGACAACATTGAAAATAATCATCTCACTCATAGCCAAGTTTGTAAACTGTAACAAATGAAACGATATTTTAAGTGTTATTAATTTTAGACTAGTCTCGGGCAAAGTCGTAAATAGGTACGACGACGAGCGAAGCGAGGAGGAGTGTTAGGTCACTTGTGACCACAAGGTAGCGGCCGGGCGGCGATGCGCCAGAACTGAATGGCTCGTTTTAATCTACCTACTTCTTTTTGTATTTTATTTATATATTCAATATAGAAGTGTTGACATTTTGAACTTCAGTATAGTGACTATCGACATTTTTAATCAGTAGGTCGACGGTTTTAATTAATTTCAATCTTAGACAGTTCAAGCTTAGATATTAAAATAAAAATGTGTACTTGTTAACATTATGGTATTCTATATGTATGACTTGTATCTTTAAGCGAGAGTGAGTGAGATGCCAATAAATGATATGATTAGTAATCGTTATTGTAAAAAAAAATATGCGTAAAAATTTTATGCGGCTATATAATTATTATAAAGAAGTTATGGGAAAAGTATGCCTAATGATTTATTCTGTTTGAACGTTATGCGAAACGAAGAGTATGCCAAAAAACGTTATGCAGTTTTAAGTTATGCCTCTAAAATGTATGCAACCCAATACGGACCCGATCAAAAATATCATCTTTTAACCAGCTAACTACACACAACATATTTCCAAGTTAGTAATAAAGTAAATATATAGAATTTAGATATACCATAGGGAATAGGTAGAAGAAATAAATAGGATACGAATAATTATTAAAATGTGTAAATATTTATAGAAGCGCTCGTGGCCCCGCGGTCTTAGTGTTCGGTAAACGATCACTGAGGTACGCAACTTTCACTATGGCTGGTCGTCGGATGGGTGACCACTTTGTGGCATTTACATTTGCGAGCGTTTCCGTGCTTCGGAAGGCACGTTAAGCCGTTGGTCCCGGATGCCAGTAAATGGCAGTCGTTAAGCCTGGTTGAAGGCCTTATAGGCGGCTTAAAAATTTCAACAGCAGGTAGCCACATCCTGCGTCTGTCTATTTCAACACGGCAATGGGCTCACCACCTATTACGTGGGACACGAATCCACACGTTGAAAAGTGGGTATATAATATGCCTCTGCCACCTCTTCGGGGATAAGGCGTGATGGATATTTATTATATTATATATTGATTAGATAAAAGTAAAAAAAAAGACGTGTGGCATTCGGAGACTGCCGCGGTAAAGCTATTGCATAGCATACCTTTGTTTTTCTTTGATATTACTTCAAGATACACTAAAAAAATAAAAACCGAAAAATAAACCATCACTCTCACCCTCACTCTTACCCTCACCCCACGCTCACTCTCACAGTCACCCTCATCCTCACACTCACTATCATCACGTCTCGAACCATGCGAGCTTCGTACAATCGTACCGTATAATATATGTACGTATATACACGTTAAGCCAACGCTCGGCCGTGCTCGGTGAACTTCGTGTGACCTCGTCTCGACCTTCGTCTTAGGTTTTTTTCCTTACGGAATTTCTTGATTAAAGCCCACTCAAAGCCCGCGGTAAAAACAATGCAATATCTTAAAAACAAATAATATAAATTAGTACCGTAGCTTTTTAATATCAATAATATTTAAACAAGCGTAAAAAATTCTAAATTGACTTTAGATGTACATATTATATGCTTTGTAAGATATTTGCATTTCAATAGAAAATAAATAAAATGTATATAAAAAAAAACAATAGAACACTTTACAAGTTGGTAAGTTTTAGTAGAAAATTGGATCTCCGTGAGCATTACTTTGGGTATTATTAGTAAAATACATGACATAGCTATTTTTTTATTAGTACATTCATATAGCTGCATTTAGTAAACACTAGAGTGACTACTTCACTTACAATCAATAGACAAAAGAACTACTGCTAGATGCCAAGCCTACCGCAAAACTCTTAGATGTAAACGATTTAGGATATATATTACATTTAGAAAGAAAAAAAAAACTGCTTTGGTATATGAGATTTAAAACGAACGCGTCTTGTAAATAGAATAAAATTAAGGTAAATTAGGGAATTAGATGTGAATTAGATGAGAATTGTTACACAACATTTTCCCACTATGTTTAATTTTAAACATTAGAATAGAATAGAATAAACTTTATTGCACACAAATATAAAACACTCACATAAAGAGATTACAGTTTCATAAATGTACAAAGGGCGGCCTTATCGTTAAAGAGCAATCTCTTACAGGCAAACATTTTCCTTTTTCTTCACGAATTACATCTTTTTATCAAAAATATTCCTACAGCTGTTTGTATGTTCGTTTACTAAAGTTTTCTAAATTTTCCAATGTGTGCAGTATGGTGAGGGCCTAAGTGGTCTTAGGCCCTCACTACACTGCCCTTTCTTGATGAACATATGGAGGCAGTACTCATACTTCCCGACCTTCACTAATCATAAGTTGATTTTCTATATCCAGTTAGCGATAATATTAAATACCTTAAGTTTTAAGGTGTTGCTTGTTGTCAAGTAATAGAATTTCTCTCTGTACTTAATGTAATTTCATTAAACATATACTTAATTATTATACAGTTCTTCGAAAGCAGAATGTCCGTGAATGCTGGTCAATATATCTTAAAAAAATATGTGTGGTCTCCTAGGACCATTTTCGTATAACTGTAGCATATAAAGTACCTCACTTACTGACCCGTTTCAAATATCCATCCTGTATATACTTCAGTTATATGTATTTACTAGCTGACCCGCGCAACTTCGTTAGCGCCATATATTAGAAACAGACAAAGAAATAAAAGAAGAGACATTAGTTAAAGAGGGTGGTGCGTAGGCTATTTTTAATGAAACAACTTCTGAAGTATTCGCTTTTTTACAACAAAAACTGAATGAAATCGGAATACTTGTTGATGAGTTACTTACAGCTGAATAATATCCATATTTTATATACTACTCGGGACTTCACGCGAAACAATTTTGTACTTACATACACCGACGTTTCAAGCGCGTTGCAGCGCCCGGGTTTCGCGTGAAGTCCCGAGTAGTGTATAAAATATGAGTATAAACCGCGAAAGTTTAAAAATAACATTAGCTTAATAATATCCACGCGGGCGAAACTGCTTGAACTGAATATCATATGCGAAACATTTTCTGAATTAATACATAGGGTACCCCTTTTTGTGTACTAACGACTTCACGTGAGTGGAGCCGCGGGTATCAACTTTCGGAAATGTTTTACCTATATGCCGATTTACATTAAAATATGATTAAATAAAATAACGATTTAATATAGAAATCTATACAAACATTAACATTTACAATATTATGAAGATTACATTCCTGTGGGAATACCGGGAATTCTTTCTCGGTGTTCATCTAACGGTAAGAATACGTTCACCAAATTTTAGGATGTGTATGGTTTTACCCACGTAGTTCCCGTTCCCGTGAGAATACCGGGTATTTCTTTTTTAATGCTGATTCAAGACAGATACCTAATAAATACTTTCACAATTTCAGACGCGTACCTATGTTTGATAGTTTAGACTGTGTTGGCTTTATTCGCGTAGTTCCCGTTTCCATGGAAATATCGGAAATCCCGTTTTTATTGCTTATCCAAAGACTTAAAATAAACATTCACCAAATTTCAAGTTTCCATGTTTAATGTTTAGGCTGTGCGTGATTTACTCGCGTTGTTTCAGTTCCCGTGGGAACACCGAACTCGCTGATAATACAGGCCTTAGGAGATTCTTCTAAAACAGGTGTAGGTACGTAAGTTCATGTTACTAACTTTAAAAAAGACAATCTTCCATACAATCGTTTATCCCTTATTTACATCCTTAGGGGTAGGATTTTGCAAAACCCCTACATAGGGGGCACCTACATGTTAAAAGAAACCCCCATGCAAAGTTTGGACTTTATAGCCCCGTTAGATTCATGGATTTCGTGATCAATGAGTCAGTTTGTACAACCCCTATTTTACCCCTATATAGGTATTTTTTTACAATATCGCGATACATGAGCCCATTTATTTGTACCCAAATACAGGTGTACGTAAATTCACGTTTCTAACTTTAAAAATTACGAACTTCCATACAACTGTTTATTGTTATTTACTTCCTTAGAGGTAGAATTAAAAAAAAACATTCTTAGGGGAAACCTACGTGTTGAAAGGAACCTCCATGCGAAGTTTGGGCTTTGTAGCTTTGTTAGTTTTATGGGTTTCGTGATTAATGAGTCAGTTATTACAACTTCTGTTTTACCCCCTCAATGGTAGAATTTATCAAAATTCCTTAAAACGTTTTTTTTTATACAGATGCAGGTATAAGAAATTCGAAGAATTTTCCATATAAACTTTCAACCCTTGTTTACCTCCTTATAGGCAATATTTTGCAAAACCGCGATACACGTACCCATTTATTTGTAACTAAAAACAGGTGTACATAAATTCATGTTTCTAACTTTTAAAATGACGAACTTCCATACAACCGTTTATCGCTTATTTTCTTGCCTAGGGGTTAAATTTCGCAAACTCCCTTCTTAGGGGAAACCTACGTATTAAAAAGAATCTCCATACGAAGTTTGAGCTTCATAGCTTTGGTAGTTTCAGAGATTTCGTGATCAATGTCAGTCACAGTCAGTCAGTGATTTTGCCTTTTATATATATAGATTTAATTATTATATTAGTTTGGTTGTGTGACAGTTAGCAATAATATCCTTATTGAGAAGTTTCAATAGCAGGTAGTCACAACCTGCCTTTGTACATTTCAATACGACTTTACGTGTGACCAAGTCCAGCTGGTAATACATGGTGACTATGTACATACATACATATGTACGTTTGTACATTAAGAAAATACATTCCTTCGTCTTTGACTAAAGATTTTAACCATCTTATCGTTGTAAAGTAATAATTTTAGAGCTAGGAAATATAAGGAAAATATAGCATTTGTTCTATAAAACTTTTCTCTTTATTTATTTGATTACGTTTAACTCGCGGTTCTACCCGCGTAGTTTGCTCATACAAGGCTCGTGACGCATAGATGTTAATATTTCGGGATAAACCGAAGCTAGTTTAACTCACAGCCCATTTTTTATCACTATGTCATCTCATTTTAGCTTTAAAACTAAACTGCCTAAACTCTTCACTATGAAGTCTGCAATATTTTATTTTTTACGTCTGCAATAGACAGGGTGTTCACCCTCACACTTTGCGTCCGGTGCGTACGCATACGGATAGGTCTGATAGAGGCTTTTTTCTGCGTACGCTTAGATTGTGGAATGAACTCTCGGCCTGGATTTTCCCGAACGTCTACAGTATGGGGATCTTCAAAAGAGGTCTCAGAAGGTTAATATAGGGTCGACAGCGCGAGTGCTGCACCTCTGGTGTTGCAAACGTCCGTAGGCTACGGTGGCCGATTTCCGACAGGTGGGCCGTGTGCTTGTCTGCCACCTTAGTAGAATAAGCAATAAGAGATAGCTTGTTGGAGTACCTCTTGTTTGACTCGTAAGCCGTTAATGAGATGCGACGCCATTATCGTCTGTCACTTGTTCAGCAGATGCAGTAACTTTTAGTTGTGATTGGGTTCAGCTACAGACTCTTTGGAGATTGTGATGGAACTCTATTACACCACTAGCTGACCCGCGCAACTTCGTTAGCGCCACCAATTTTTTTTATATCTCGTAAATGAACCGCTAGACCGATTTTGTGCACTTGTCACATAAACCATCTACTAAATAGTCCGAAGTAAGCCTAAACATTTGGTTTCAAAGTAGCATTGATTTCTATATAATTGATAAGAGCTAGAAAAATTAAATAATAAGGTAAAAAACACTTTCAATTACTAAAAAAGAGTAGAAGTAGGATAAATATGAGTACAAATTTTGTGAGTGTCGTAGTACCGATTGACTGCACATATAGTGATATTGGGCACGACAGCTTTTTTAATCTTGTTTTTATGCTTTGCCTGTTTGAAGCTCTTATTAATTCGTAAATCTTAAGATTGTAAGTAAAAATGGGAATAAAAATAACATGTAAATATAGTTCTCGGTTAACGTCAAGTCCAGTGCCAAATTGGTGATGTTCATACGTCGTATTAATAAATAATAATAATAAATATTGTGGGACACTTTTCACACATCCCAATCTAGCCCAAAGTAAGCTAATATTAGCTTGTGTTATGGGATCTAGATAACTGATAAACATACTTATATATTTTTAAATACATACATATTATAGATAAATAACACCCAGACACAGAAGCTCATAACACAAAGTTTTATCCTGGGTGGGAATCGAACCCACGACCTCTTGCGTAGCAGTCGGATGCACTCCCACCGCGCCACAGAGGCAGTCAATTTTTACCTACTTTTCAAAAAGGTTAAAACTTGAGCGTACACAAATAATTATGTTGCCTTCAATCTCAGTGAAATTTCTACCCAATTTTCATTTGTATATATACACCCTAAAAATTTGATCGCTGACAGTATAAAAATCTAAAAATAAAGAAAATATACGAAGATAAAAAACTTATGATAAAGATTTTTTTAATTAAATAAAGAATTACAGTAGGTGTTTTTAGATACAATGATGGTTTTAAACCATATTAATGTCTATTTTCTATTTTTGACATTTACCATAAGTAAAGATATTCATGATGTTATTTATCATAATTGATGATGAAAAGAAAGTACTAATAAAAATATTATAAACCGCAAAATGTATAGACATATATTTTACTTTCATAAAGATGAAGTTAATAATATATAAGTAAAATACTATTTTCGTCACAGGCATAGATTTGTTATCATATTTAATGATAAATTTGATGCATATTAGTGATAAGGACCGTTCAAGTATTACGTAACGCAATTTGGGGGGACGAGGGGTATTGTTAAACGTTACGATGCGTTACATTTAGAACTACGTGTTACGTAACATTTTTTTAAATATAATTATTGAAATAAAAAGGGAATGAGTCATCATGGTACGCCTGATAACACAGGGGACAGAAAAACGTTATGGCTCGTTACAAATTCAGAAATCTTCAAATATTGCGTTACGTAATACTTCAACGGTCCCTAAGGTTACTCAAAATATATCGATGTTAGTATATATAAACTTGTGATGAACTATTTCGTCAATTAAAATGTACTGAAAATTTATATTTTTGCTTTAATTGTCAAGTTGTTAAATACAAATGTACCTAGTCATTTTACCCAACCGAATTATTTTGTTGGCTGGATTCGTCCACTCTGCTATAAATATTTACTTGAAAGTTACTACTGCTATTCTAAGAGTAAAATTTAGTTTCTATTGTACCAACTATAAACGAAGTACTTGATAGATAACTTGAGTAAAAATTAGCCCAGACTAGAGGTGTCACTGTGAAAGTATCCTCGATTTTAGTTTACATCTCACTGTATTCTCCTAAAAAAAAACATTTCTTGTTACAATATGAGTCAACTGGAAAAATTATGTGCTTTACAAAATGTTTAATTAATAATTTAAAAATTATGTGTTTCACATCATTTTTACATCCTATTTATAACGTAGAAAATAGTAAAGGAAGATATTCAAGGGTACATTCATGGGGTTATATTATTATATATATTATTATACTCGGACTGCAGAGATATTTATAAAGGAGTGCAACAACTGTCCTGGCAGCTGGAATATTTAGTTTTGAAAGACAGAAGGTAATGATAGATATACCCTATCCTAGCCCCTCTTCTTCCTCATCCTTGTCCCATCCCTAAATTCTTTTCCTACCTTATCCTCTTCCAATCCTCCTTCCGCCAAGCCAACGGTTGCCGTGCCTATGTGCTGCGTGACTAGGGGTGAGCCTAGTCTGAACGTGCCCTGGGACCCGGCGACCCCAGAACAAGGCTAGCCTTACCTAGATAAGCGGGGCTCTGTCTAGGTGGACGTGATATTTCCCTAGCTAATCGTAGGAACGCAATGGTTGTAAAAAATAAAATTTAGAATGGCGGCGAAGTGGTTCGCCACCCGTCACGTCTCGTTTCCCATCGAGGCGAAAAGTGGACTGGCGACAGCCACTTTGCTACTTTGAATGTTAGAGGAGGAATGAAAGACAAAATTGAAGAGGTATGCGAGATGATGCGAGAGAGACGAATTGATGTTATGTGCGTGAATGAGACAAAAAGAAAAGGGTGTGACACCACCACACATGGAACCCTCACGACATACTGGTCAGGTGTCACTACTACCAGTCCAGCGTGCCAGGGTGTCGGTGTACTACTTTCTGCAAGAATGAATGAATGTGTGACTGAATATGAACGTGTAAGCCCAAGACTCCTTTGGTTGAGGTTGAAGGTTGGACTCACCCGCATCTTTGTTGTAGGAGTTTATGCTGAGATGCGCGGTGGCGTCGATCACCAAATTGAGAGACAGGCATTTTGGGAGAGTGTGAGTGATGTTTTGAGTAGATGCAAACAAAATGAGAGGATTGTAATGTTAGGTGACTTTAATGGTTGGGTTGGAGTGAAGCGTGATGGATATGAAAGAGTATTGCGAAAGTTTGGTGACAAACAAGTGAATGAAAATGGAGAAAGTCTGCTTGAAGTATGTTTGGAGAGGAATCTTGTGGTAACTAACACCATGTTTGACCACAAAGATATCCACTTGTTTACGAGACATGAAGGAAATCAGAGAAGTATGATCGACTTTGTGATTGTAGATGCAAGGATAAGAAAGAGAATGTTAGACACCAGGGCATACCGCGGTGCCGGGATTGACACAGACCACTTCTTGGTTGTTAGTCGAGTAAGAGGTCTGTTTCGACGTTGGCGGCATCGTATGTATGAACCTGTTAGTGTATTAGAGCGTATAAAAGTCGAGAATTTGCAAGAGATAGGCATCAAAGAGAAATTTGTGAGTACGCTGAACAAGAAATTTGAAAATTCTGATGAAGTATGTGAGATCGAAGACGTATGGAAGTCATTTTAGGAAGGACTCGTAGAAGTTGCGATTGAAGTGTGTGGGGTAAACAAGAGAAGCCAACGATGTAAGGGAAAGAGAATGAGTGTAGAAGTCCGAAAGGCATTTTCTGATAAGAAGAAAGCATGGTTGGATTGGCTGACTACAATAGTCAATCAAAGAATGCAGAAGGCAACGGATATGGACCTAAAAATGGCTAAAGAGGAGTACAAAAGGTATAAGCGTGTTGCAAAAGAGGTAATGAAAAGAAAGAAAGAGAATAGCAGAGATGAATTTGATAAAAGGTTATCTGATGACTTCCAACAGAATATAAAATTCTTTTGGAAGTCCATAAGAACAGTCAGGGGTCAACAGACGACATCGCATCTCAACCATATCATCAGAAACCGTGATGGTAGTCTTGAGAAAGGAGAAGAATGTGTGTTAAAAAGATGGAAGCAATATTTTGAAAGCTTGTTTGAATAAGAGGATATGCAAGTACAGACTAGTTTCTGGGAAATGAATGAAATTGGCAAGGAAGAAGTCATAAGTATGGAAGAAATAGTGGAAGCATTGAATAGCATGAAATTGGGAAAGACCGCGGGACTTGACAGGATCTCTCTCGAGATGCTGAAAGCGGGACAAGGTAGCTTGCCAGCTGCACTGCCTTTTCAACCTTTGTTGGAGGAATGGCAGCCTACCAAGAGATTGGTGTAAGGCTGTCATCGTGCCGCTTTATAAGGGAAAAGGATCACAGCAAGAGTGCAAAAACTACCGCGGCATAAGCTTGCTCAGCATTGTCGGCAAATTGTATGCAAAAATTTTGATAAAAAGAGTGATGAATGCTGAAGGAAAAATGTGGGATGTACAAGCAGGATTTATGAAAGGAAGAGGATGTAGGGATCAGGTCTTTTCCTTACAATGCGTAGCAGAAAAGCTTTTGGCGTAAAGTCAAAAGGTCTATTGCGTATTTGTAGACTTGGAAAAGGCCTATGATAGAGTGGTGAGGAATGATCTGTGGTCAATACTGGCCAGGTATGGAGTAAACAGCCACTTGATACGAGCACTGAAATCTCTCTATGAGGGCTCCGGTGCTTGTGTCAGGATCAACGGAGCTTGCACAGACTTTTTTCATATTGAAAAAGGTATGAGATAGGGTTGTGTAGCGTCGTCGTTGCTGTTTAACCTATACATGGACAGCTGTCTGAAAGAACTGCATGAGAGTAAGTATGGTATAAAAATGGATGAACTTGACCATCAAGTGCCTTTTATACGCCGATGATCAGGTAATACTAGCATCATCGGCGGAGGAGTTGCAGTTGATGTTTAACATTATGTATGATGCGTTTAAAACAAAGGAATGAAAGTGAATGTAAACAAGTAGAAAGTAATGGTTTTTGAAAGAGAGGCAAGTATGGCGGATTGCTCAATTCTTGTAGAAGGAGAAAGAGTAGAACAAGTGAAAGAGTTTGTATATCTGGGTACAAAATCTACGAGAGATGGAAAGTGTGACTATGACATTGAGCGAAGAGTTTTGGCAGGAAATAAAGTGAATGGAGCCATGTAATGAGAAAAATGAGAAGTCTAGAAGTATAGCTGGAGTGAAGTTGATGGATAAAGAAAGGAACATTGTGGTATGACAGAAGATGTAGTGACTAAGATAGAAAAAGGGATGCTTAGGTTCGGACACGTGGAGAGGATGGATGAAAATTGACTGACGAAGCAGATATATGTGGCAAGAGTGAATGGGCAAACTGGTAGGGGTCGACCTCGGCGTTAGTATGTCAATCAAATCGACGATCTTTTGGAAAAAGGCCAGGTCATGAGTACCCTTAACCGGCAAGCGTGTACAGAAGCACTCATGAAAGTAGAAGAAGCGAAAGCTGTATGTCAGGATCGTAGCAAGTGGAAAGCCATAGTCTCTGCCTACCCCGATGGGAAACAGGCGTGATAATATGTATGTATGTATATTATTCCTGTAACAGTTATACTTGTTTACTTTCGTGTTTTATCTTGTTGTGTTATTGATATAAGTAGTACTTACATTATTCTTAATGTACGAAATTATGTTTAACCAAGTAAAGTAGTTTTATATTAGTCATTCGAATATGTCATTTAATATATTGTTCTAAGTACTCGTAGTTAGGCCAGGTACATAAGGCAGATGTTACCTCTTTTACTATTATATTCTTAATACTTATAACTAGATAATACTTATACTTAAGTAGAGGGCAGAAGGAGTCAAGGTAAACCGAGACTTATATATGAAGAACACGTAAGCGAATTGCTCAAGAACGGAAGAGTCAAAAGTACTCGGATACCCAGACGTGCATGTATTAAGCGATTAATGAATCTTCAGGAAGCGAAAGAAGTATGCATGGATCGCGATGCCTTGCGATCTGTCCTCTCTGACTACCCCGTCAGGGATACAACGTAAAGATAGTTAATACTTATAACTTTTAATTATAATAAATTATTGATGTTCAGATATCTGTTGTTTTTTTATAACTTTTTTCCTAAAGGCAATAGAGCCTACAGCACGAGTGCAACACCCGTACCGTCTCTATAAAGCCTTTGTCTACGAACGATTGAATAAAAGAGCAAGTGAATGCAATTGTCTATTTAGGGAGTATGTTTAGCGCGGACGGAAGCTGTGATTCGGATGAAGAACGGCGAGTAGCTGCCGGAAACAAAGTTAACGGTGCTTTGTCCCAATTAGTAAAGCGACAAAGCATCGTAAATAAAAGCACGACGTGCGATTCATAATGCAGTGCTAGTGCCAACGTTGCTTTTCGGCAGCGAAACCTAGGTATGTCAGAAGATGCATGAAAGTAAGTTGAATGCTTCGGAGACGCGTGATCTCTTTTAAAAATTGTGCGGCGTAACTTGCTGTCGACCGAATACATAACGAAGTGATATACAATATGGCAGGTTTGAATGAAAGAGTCAGCGTTAAGCTGGAAAAGGCCGTGCCCGGTTGGTTTGGACACGTCCGACGAATGAGTGAGGAACGATTGACGAAGAATATATATTATATAGTGAGAAAGTACGAGTAGAAGGAGTCAGGGTAGGCCGAGACTTATGTACATATGAAAACCACGCGAGCAAATCGCTCAAATACGGAAAAGTCAAAAGTACTCGGATACCCAGATGTGCATGTAGGAAGCGATTGATGAATCTGCAGGGAGCAGAAGAAGTATGCATGGATCGCGGAGCCTGGCGATCTGTCCTCTCTGACAACCCCGTCAGGGATACAGCGTGAAATAGCGAGGGGATTGCATTTAAATACAGTTACCGTAGCTGTGGGTATAGGAATCATTGATGGCGTGAAGATGATGTGCTGAAGCTGAAGTATGTATTCATGACATCAGACTTCTAATGTTATTTTTAAACTTTCGCGGTTTATACGCATATTTTATATACTACTCGGGACTTCACGCGAAACAATTTTGTACTTACATTCACCGACGTTTCGAGCGCGTTGCAGCGCGACCACAGTCCAGGCTCGACAACGGGGGCTGCAAGTATAAAATTGTTTCGCGTGAAGTCCCGAGTAGTATATAAAATATCAGACTTCTAATCAATGCAGGAACGAAGGCGTACTTTGTCGTCTAATGTTGCAGAAGCCTGTGAAAGTTCGCCTGTCATCGAAGTAGGTACAAGGGTTCGACTTAGTTAAGACTACTGGTTATTTTCGACTTATCTTGATCTTAATATATTAAAGGCAAAGTCCGACTCGCTGGTGACAATCAACGCCCAGTTTATACCCTTGGACGTCATAACAGAAACGTCTGTGCAAAATATCAGGTCTAGGTATTATGGAAAGATGTATGCAAGAAAAGACAGAGATGCCACATCGGGAGAAGTTTCTGGCTATTAGCCAGAGGGTTTTCTGCGCTTTTGTGGATCTGGAGAAAGCATTTGATAACGTTGTGAGGGAAACTCTGTGGGATTTGCTGCCCGGATATGGTGTGGACGGCTCGCTGTTGCGGGCAATACAGTCGCTTTATAAGGACTGTAAGGCTTGCGTGCGAGTAGGGGGGGATGTGACACCTCTTTTTGATGTCTGTACAGGCGTCAAACAGGGTTGTGTCATGTCCGACTGGCTGTTCATAGTGTATCAGGACAGTTGCCTGCAGAAGTTAAAAAATTGTGATATGGGTGTGAATTTGGGTGACTTTTCAGTAAACTGTGTGCTGTACGCTGATGATGCGGTGCTCATGGCCTCATCAGAAGCCGACCTTCAGGCATTAGTCACTAATATGAAAGAGGAGTGTGAAAGTAAGGGTCTTCGCTTGAATGCAGTAAGACTAAGGTTCTAGTATTTGAAAGAGATGACGTAAGAACTAAATGCGAGATTAGGGTAAACCAGGAACGTCTAGAGCAAGTGAATGAAATTGTGTATTTAGGGAGTATGTTTAGCGCGGATGGAAGATGTGATTCGGATGTAGAACGGCGAGTAGCTGCCGGAAACAAAGTTAACGGTGCTTTGTCCCAATTAGTAAAGCGACAAAGCATCGTAAAAGAAGCACGACTGGCGATTCATAACGCAGTGCTAGTGCCAACTTTGCTTTACGGTAGCGAAACCTGGGTATGTCAGCAGATGCATGAAAGTAAATTAAATACTGTGGAGATGCGATCACTTCGAAAATTGTGCGGCGTTACCTTGGCCGACCGAATGCGTAACGAAGTGATACGCAATATGGCAGGTTTGAATGAAAGTGTCAGCGTTAAGCTGGAAAAGGGCGTGCTCCGTTGGTTTGGACACGTCCAACGAATGAGTGAGGAACGATTGACGAAGAATATATATTGTGCGAAAGCAGAGGGTAGAAGAGGTCAGGGTAGGCCGAGACTTACATATGAAGACCACGTGAGCAGATTGCTCAAAAACGGAAAGGTCAAAAGTACTCGGATACCCAGACGTGCGTGTATGAAGCGATTGATGAATCTCGAAGAAGCGAAAGTATGCATGGATCGCGAAGCCTGGCGATCTGTCCTCTCTGACTACCCCGTCAGGGATACAGCGCGAAGATAGTTAGTTAAGTTAAGTTAATTGTGTTATCATTGGAAATATTTTTATAATTTTCTAAAATATCTTATAAAAAGACAAAAAGAAACTATTTTCAAACTTTGATGAGAACATCCTACCAAAATAATCTATATGGGATCGAGTGAACCTGTAGTGAAAAAACTGTGAAAGTAACATTAATACGGACAAATAACCATTAAAAACACAAATACGAATTTCTTATACGCCAAACATAATCCAACCAGGCTAAGAAAATATCGATAAATTGAGTTTATTGTGTATAAAGAATTGAGTGATCGTTAAGAAAAAAATCAAATTCAATCAGTGAACTCATTCATCGTTGATGACTCATCCAACTGTCTTTATCATACTACTCGTTTTATACATACGCTAATTTGACCGATAAGTGTATCAACGTTGTGGTTAAGAGGCACAAATTGGGATCACTGATTGCGAGTGTTCGAGTTCGGGTCCTTGCATTTACCTAATTTACTTTTTGTTGATTATTCATCTGAAATTGAATACTACTGAATGATCTGTCAACAAGCCTACAAAATAAGAGTTATTTGTTTTTGTATTGTAAGTATTGCATATTTATTGTAATTCTGTGTAATTTTACACGAAAAACATGGATATACGGAATAATATAACGATTAGAAAAAAAAATATATCCATTTTAAATTAATCCTGGGACTCCTCGTTTTTGTCTACAACGATGGAGCATGCAAAAAGTCTACCCGACCTGGCTACGGGACATATCCTGGAAGAAGAAAATAACACATTAAGGGAGGAGGTGCGATTATTACAGCAGCAATATAAACTTTATTTCAAGTATCTCAGACTCATACAATGTCATATATTTATAATTATTAGTCATTTTACATACATAATACACCATGTTATTAATAGTATCATACATAATCAAAAATAATTTACACATTACATATATATAGTCATTATATATATATATATCCATCACGCCTTATCCCCGAAGGGGTGGCAGAGGCATATTATATGCCCACTTTTCACCGTGTGGATTCCTGTCCCACGTAATAGGTGGTGAGCCCATTGCCGTGTTGAAATAGACAGACGCAGGTTGTGGCTACCTGCTGTTGAAATTTTTAAGCCGCCCATAAGGCCTTCAACCAGGCTTAACGACTACCATTTTACTGGCAACCGGGACCAACGGCTTAACGTGCCTTCCGAAGCACGGAAACGCTCGCAAATGTAAATGCCACAAAATATCATAAGTTATAGTTAGTTTATTTGTTTATAGTCATTCATAATAAATATCACACATATCCAGACAATAATTGACACAACATTATCATAATATATTTAATTAGCCCTGTGTGCAATGTGCAGCCTACAACTGTGATTTATATAGGGTCAGTCCATCCTATCGGCTATCGCCGCCAGCACGCTGTTGGTGCTATTCCCGCACTCTTCTCACTAGTGAAGCACTTCTCTTACGGATAGTGGCTTACAAAGCAATCCACTCTCGCTTCAGTAAACATTGCGGACGCGCTACAATAGCGGGGGTGCCCCAACATCATCCTAAACGCGTTGTTAAACTGAACGCCTAGGGCGCTATACGATTTAAAGAGCGTTGTTTTTACTTCATATGAGCACCGTGCAAACCTGCGAATGACCATATTAGCTCTGACCGACAGCGCCCTCCGCTCCCGCTAACCGTCTGCATCATCTCTCAGGGAAGGTGTAACAATATGCCCTAAGTACTTGAACTTATTAACGCTTTCTAAAGTTAAGCCGTTCAATTTTATACCTGGACAACTTTTCGATGCCCACCCTGAAAAACCATACACTTACTTTTTAATACGTTGTATAAGAGACCGTGAGTCATAGCATAACTCTCACATGTACTTATTAACTTCCTAAGTCCACAGACGGAGGCGCTCAGCAGCACCATATCGTCCGCGTAGCTAATATTATTAAAACAAACGCCGTCTACGAGTATGTAACAACCGATATGTTG
Source organism: Thumatha senex (assembly GCA_948477245.1). NCBI lineage: Eukaryota > Metazoa > Arthropoda > Insecta > Lepidoptera > Erebidae > Thumatha > Thumatha senex. The sequence goes on from OX419725.1 coordinate 2,107,219, forward strand.
CTCACTGAGCGCCTCAATCAGCGCATTAATGTACAGGTTGAAAATAGTAGGAGAGCTCAGCCCACCCTGCCTCACAATACATTGCAGCCTGTAGGAGTCTGACATCGTTCCCGCCCATTTGACTCTGTTTACCTGGTTGCCATACCAGTACTGAAAGATGTTTATAAGTTCAGTTGGTATATGGGAAGACCTCATTTTATCCCACAGTATATCATACGAGACCAAGTCAAACGCTCTGGAGAGGTCGAGGAAGCAGGCGTAAACCGAAGGTTTTTTTGCAGTGTAGTATTTGACAGCACTCTTAAGACACAATATGGCAGTTTCTGTAGACAGTTGTGATCGAAACCAGAACTGGTTAACGTGTAACTTTATGTATTTGTTCAATTGTGCATTAAGAATGCTATCAAACACCTTTGCTATTATTGTTGCCAAGGAAATAGGTCTATAGTTAGATATATCCGACAAATCACCTGCTTTGTTCTTAACTACAGGCACCACAATAGTTCTCATCATCTCGGTGGGCAGGTATGAGTGTGACACACACAGGTTGTACAACATAGCCAACACTCTATACACATGAGGCCCAGCATGTTGAACATGCTCCACACTTAAACCGTCATGTCCCGGTGATTTACCTTTTGAGATCGATTTCACCGCTTTCGACACATCCCTAGCACCAATACGAAACTCAATGTTTTTACCATTCGCACTATTTGCTTTTCGTAACGACGATGGGCCTAAAGGTAAACTAACCATAAAGTTATTTTTAAATTTATTGGCGATAAGTTTCAAGTCGCAAGTCCCATCGACACTTACAGGCATACCAGGCCGACCCTTCAGATGGTTCGTATTTTTTTTTAAATTACGTTTCCTATAATTTTGATTCGAATAATTGTTCATTTTATAAAGACTTATCATATTTAATGATTTAAGTATATAAATGAGGCAATCAACACAAATTAAGCATAAATAAACTAATAAATAAATGATATCTTTCTTAGGCTGTTTCTGTGTGCATGTGCTACACGAAAAAAAAGTTACAAGTATATCTATTGACATTAGTTCTAAAATAAATTCAGAACTTCGGCGCGGTAAAACAAACAATTTATTCATATTATAATATATTAAAAGTTCATAATAAAGTTACAAGTTTACAAGAAATAGTCGTTTATGCGCAAAATGTCCAATTTTCGTAAGTACTCGTACTTTTCGTAAGTACTCGTTCTTTTTTGCCCCATCTAGCAACTGTGTTTAATGACTGTGTTTCTAGTGGTACATTTCCTGATTTAATGAAACACAGCAAAGTCGTTCCCTTGTTCAAGGCTGGCAGCGCTACAGAGCCGTCTAATTTCCGACCAGTGTCAGTGCTGCCAACTTTGAGCAAAGTATTTGAAAAAATAATCTTGAATCAAATGCTATTCCATTTTAATAGTCATAAAATACTCCATGCGAATCAATTTGGGTTTACGAAAGGGCGCTCAACTTCCGATGCTGGTGTTGAGTTATTAAAATGTATTCATGAAGCTTGGGAAGACAAGCACGATGCATTAGGTATATTTTGCGATCTATCAAAGGCTTTTGATTGCGTTCAACATGAAACGCTGTGCAAAAAATTACACCACTATGGAATAAGAGGCAAAGCTCTCGACCTTCTGTCTTCATATTTGAACAATAGAATACAGAGGGTCGATATTAATGGTACACGTTCTGTAGGATCCATGGTTACAATGGGTGTGCCGCAAGGCTCGATACTTGGGCCATTCTTGTTCCTCATTTATATTAATGATTTACCATTTTATGTAGGGGACAGGAATAGGATTGTTTTGTTTGCAGATGACACCTCATTAAATTTTAAAATTAAAAGACAATTAGATAACTATGACGATGTAAACAATGCAATTGCAAGAGTAGTTCATTGGTTCAGCTCAAATAATCTTTGCCTTAATGAAAATAAAACTAAATGTATAAAATTTACTCTACCAAATGTAAAACAAGTTGCGGCCAATGTTCAACTGAATGGGCAAGTGTTAGAGTTTGTAGAAACAACTATGTTCCTAGGTATAACTATTGATGCCAATTTGCAGTGGGGCCCACACATAGAAAAGACAGCCTCTAGATTGAGTTCGGCTGCATACGCTGTAAAAAAGATCAGGACTCTAACAGATGTGGATACGGTTAGAATGGTTTACTTCAGCTATTTTCATAGTATTATGTCTTACGGTATTCTCCTTTAGGGGAGTGCTGCAGATTTCAATATTATTTTTGTTCTACAAAAGCGGGCTGTACGCGCTATTTATAATTTGGGCCCCAGAGTTTCTCTCCGAGAAAAATTCAAAGAAGAAAATATTCTAACCGTACCATCACAATACATTTTTGCCAATCTTATGTATGTCCAGAAAAATCTATCACAGTTTTCTAAACTCTGTGATAAATATATAATATATACATAATATAAACACTAGAAATAAAAATAATCTTTCAGTCCACCACAGTCAACTACATAAGATTGGCGATTCTTTCCAGGGTAACTGTATACGCTTTTACAACAAGCTTCCCTGTGACCTGAGAAATTTACCTTTAAATAAATTTAAAAAGTTAAAAAAAAGTAAAAAAAAAAAGTAAAAAAGTAAAGTTAAGTTAAGTTTTAAAAAGTTTTAAAGTTTAGTTGTTTATTAAAAACAAGCTTTGTGAAAAAGGTTTTTACTCCGTTACAGACTATTTGCAGGACAGGGACGCCTGGAAATGATCTGCTGGCAAAGTGAAATAATATTAAATTGTAAATAGGCCATCAAAAAAAAAGCCTACCTAAGTTTCTTGCCGGTTCTTCTCAGGTGGGCCGCGTTCTGAACCGGTGGTCGCTTTAAATATTTTAAATAGTGTATGACATTTTGTAAGCGCCGTTAAAATGGTCTATGCAAAATAAAGATATTTTTATTTTTTATTCTTATATTTAACATAACACAGTATTAAGAAACAAACCTTTTGTGCACATCTCATCGTTTAATTTTAATCTTGATAAAACAAAGTTTATTACTTTTTTCAGATAAATGACAATTGTCGACCTGGCCTTGAAATGTTCCCTATCCATGGAAGAAATTTGTGAAGTGTTTAGTTTGAGAGTAGTAGCAATTCATTATAATAAACTTGTTCAAAGTATTGGGTACCTTTTGACCCAGGACGATTTAAATCGTCCTAGATTCTCGACGAAAAGTGAGTGTATTTTTAAAAGATTTTCCATAACTCTAGTAGAATCGACTTTACACAAGTGGAAACTGAGAACTCAATGAAGCATATATTTATTAAGTTGTCCTTAATATATGCCTAGCATTAGCTTTGAAAAGTTTAAGGAGAGACTTACCTTACTATTTTACTGGGGACTAGGCTATACTTATTATTTAATTGTCATTTATTGACAGTTTTTTAAACTAAACAAATCCAAATTAGGCACCCAGAAACAAAAATATAAGATGTGGGAAAAAAGAATTAAACTTTTAAATCTTCATATTGATATTTGTGTTGAGGTGAAGTTTTATCAAAATTTTTAGAGCACAATCCACCGGCAAGTTCTGTACCTACTGTCTTGTGGACGAGACAGGCAACTGGAAACAAGCATGTGCATAATTGAACCCAGTGGGCGTTGAAAAATGTTGTCTTACTAACAAACCTAAATTCTTTGACCTGTCCAAAATATAGCGTATCTAGTACTACGTAGTTCAAGCTGTATCATTACTTCTGCTGAAGCAATTTTAATGAAACATAGCGCAGTATTTAAGCTGGAAAATTTTCTAATAGTAGAGTTGTGATCAACTGGCTGGATTTTGCTCCAACTCCGAACAAATGAACAAACAGGCACGAAGAATCCCTGAAGAAGTTGATTACAATAATACATTTTTATTTATTTGGAATGTAGTCACAGCTATTTATACAATTTTATAATAGTATAGATTATTACTAATTAATACTTAGGCATAGATATTTAATTGATATTGTTTAATAAATTATTGTATTTTCCTTTCAGAGAAAAAGAGCCAGGATAGTATTGCTTTCAGATTTACACCCAAACTAATAAGAAAACAGGCAAATTAATACTAGAAGCAATAGTCTATTTTAAGACATTTCTCTCTGCCCACCAAACGTCCAACTAAAGATTGACGGGGAGAAAGAGTCAAGGTAGGCTGAGACTTAAACTGAGCAAATTGCTCAAAAACGGAATAGTAAAAAGTACTTGGATATGGCATGCATGAAGCGATTAATGAATCTGCAGTAAGCAAAAGATTTGTGCATGTATTGCGAAGCCTGGAAATCTGTCCCCTCTGACAACCCCGACAGGGATACAGTGTGAAGATAATTAGTTTTCTCTGCCCAAAATTTGTTCTCCAGCGCATGCTGCATGGCATGACCTTCCATTAGGGAAAACAACTTTTTTCACATACATATTCATCAATGCTCGGCTGATTTTAAGTTTTAAGAAAATATTTAAATATATTTGTTATAAGTTCTATTCAATTATGTATTAATAAACATTTATTTCAAATAAGCTTATTTTTTTATTACCTTTCCAACTTAGATCACATATGAAATGTGTTATGTGTGTAGCGTGTAAAGGGCCCCACCAATATTACTAGGGCCCAAGTGACACCCGCTAGTGGTGCACCAGCAGACCAACGCATGAGATGATGCAAGTGCCGCTATAAGGTTAGGGAGTAAGACAGTGGTCACTTCCAATGATGCCTAACTAGCTAAACTAAAGCTGCTCATGTACTCACAATAAGTATAAACACCAGTTTTAGGAATCGACTTAGAACGCAAGTCCTTGGAAATATGTTAAGATAAAGATATGTCACAAATATATCTGTGCTGAAGTGGGCTATCAGCTGATTCTGATGCATGAGGTACCTAAATATTTGTATAAGACACCCCAACCTAGCCTTTGGCCATACGTAGAGGGAAGGGTATTGTCTGGTTTTAGTCAATAGGAGTTGGGCATAGCATTCATATAACTCATGAATGGTTTCACCAGTTACAAAAATGCTTTGTTCACATGTCTCACAACATGCCCTTGCACTGGTTTTTGACCCACTAGAGTTTGGAGACCCTCTTGCTTAAATAACAGGAATATATCAGACATAAGCTGAAATACAAGAGAAGTGTAAAGTTAAGTTGTAACTTGACTGCCTCTGTGGCGCGGTGGGAGTGTATCCGACTGCTACGCAAGGTCCCGGGTCGGAACAAATATTTGTGTGATCCACAAATGTGTGTTTCGGAGTTTGGGCGTTTCCTATGTATAATATGTATGTATTTAGAAATATATAAATATGTTTATCAGTTATCTAGATCCCATAACACATACATACATACATACATACATATTGTCACGCCTTTATCCCCGAAGGGGTAGGCAGAGGCATATTAAACGCCCACACTTCACCGTATGCATCTTTGTCCCACGTAACAGGTGGTTAGCCCATTGCCGTGATCCCATAACACAAGCTAATATTATATATATATATAATAGACTAGATGGCGCTGTGTGAAAAGTGCCCCACAATATTTTTTTATGTTTATTTAACTTGTACCTAAAACAAAAATGAAATTCCATAACTTAAATTGTTATCATGGAATATTTAATCTATAAAAAATATTGTCCCTGATTCGGGAATTAGGTACTGAAACATTATTTTCTCGCATTTTCGTCGATTATCTTTGCCTAACATTAATAAGTGTAGGTAAGATTTTTCGTTTTTAACTATTTATTAACTAAACTAGCTGTCCCGACCGGCTTCGCCCGTGACATACTTCGAACCCATTGGCACCCATTTAATCCCGTTGTTTATTAATTTCACATTCACAATAATATATTAACATTTTCCAAATTCATTGATTACTTCTCCGCTCTCCAGTACCTAACTACCTACCTACGGCCGCACGGCAATTATGGTTACACGAAATTAATTTATTTGCGTTTTATTTTCAATTTGCGATAACTCGTCAGATATTCATTTAATTTGCAAGGTGTAAAGGGACAAAATAATGTTCATGAAATGCTGAAGCCAACTAACATAGAAAAAAGATAAGGACTAATAGCATTCGAATAACCACTTTATATTTGATGGTTTTTTAAAGTATTAAAATGGATATAGTATGTTATTCTTATAAGATAGACATATATCGTTGCGGACTTTTTTGTAGACCTACATTAGATACACAATTGCACAGTACATTATTTTGATCTCAAAGGGTTTAGGCAGCGTTCTTGTTGGAAGCTCCCAGACGGCTTATTTTTTCCGACATCCCCAACAAATATCGTTATAATTTGGTCAATGTATACAAAAACTTAACAAATTATACATAAAAACCTTCTATGAGAATCACTCTAACTATTAATAAAAACGGCATCGAAATTCGTTGCGTAGTTTTAAAGATCTAAGCATACATAGGGACAGAAAGCGAAAAGCGACTTTGTTTTATAATATGTAGTGATGATATGAGATAAATATACTATCAACAACTCGTATAATAGCAGTGTCTGCTTGATGGTGGTTCAATGGCGGAATAATGACAAATAATCATACCGAAGCCATCGTGAGGTCATTGAAACTAATGTCAAATAATTAGTAGACTACCGTTTGACAAACTATTGGAAAGACACCGAGACGTCATTGATTAGTGGAATACAGATTTGTTCGAGTGGCAGGATAATGACCAGTCAGCGAGAAGCCATTGGTCTTAAATAGTTAGCGGACTACGAAAAGTGCAAAACTGCGCCATTGTCAGTCCATTGACACTCTATTGATACACTATTGAAATAGTAGACTTCGGGCCCTGTAGGGAGCATTTTAAAAGGTTACAGATTCTGACTAGTACATTTTAGTACTATTGTTGAACTTTGCGAAATACGTATATGATTTTGAAACCGAAGAAGAAAAACAGTCTAGGGAGAGTACGAGAAGGAAAGATTTTAAAACAAATTGTGTCCCACACCTCAATGTCGTAAAGCATGGTACTTACCACATGTCTGTCAAATTATTTAATAAATTGCCTAATATGTTAAAATTATTATTATATAAACGTGAATTCAAATGCAAATTGAAACAATATTTATTAGAGAAGACATTTTATGATATAGATGATTTTATTAATGAATAGTAAAGAGGATTTAATAATGCATTAATAGAAGCGCTCGTGGCCTCGCGGTCTCAGTGTACTGTAAAAACGATCACTGAGTTACGCAACTTTCACTATGGCTGGTCCTCGGATGGGTGACCACTTTGTGGCATTTACATTTGCGAGCGTTTCCGTGCTTCGGAAGGCACGTTAAGCCGTTGATCCCGGTAGCCAGTAAAATGGCAGTCGTTAAGCCTGGTTGAAGGCCTTATGGGCGGCTTGAAAATTTCAACAGTGGGCATATAAAACACAATGGGCTCACCAATATTACGTGGGACAGGAATCCACACGGTGAAAAGTGGGCATATAATGTGCCTCTGCCACCCCTTCGGGGATAAGGCGTGATGGATATTTATTTATTTATGTTAATAATGTATATTATAAACATACGACATTTTCTTATAACTTACTGTTTGTCTATTATTGTTTTTCATAATTACTATTATTGACTAAATTACAGAATGACTTAATGGATAGGTATTTAAATTATTTTTGTGTTATTTTTTGAATTTTAAATTAATGATGATTTTATTTTGATTATTAATTGGTATCTATTAATATTGTTATGTTTACTGTATCTGTATTGTTCTTTTTTTTCTAACATCAAACACAATGTAACAATTGTTAATGATAAATAAATAAATAAATAAATTTACCAAAAAAATTGACCACTCTAATAATGGCATGTCCTACGACTTGTTACTAAATTTTGTGAACTATTGATATCAAAAGCTAGTTCCTTTAACAAATACATTATAAAACTAATTCAAAGCTAATAATTTACAGAAGTAAAACCCCAAAATTTTAATAATTTCACATATTTTTTTATAAAATAAAATGAGAAAGTAGTGATTTTAATAGTGTCTCACCTTACTTTTGCAAACATCGGTGCGTGATTTTTTTAAGTTAACTGTCTCTAGGTTAAGAACTATGTGTTGTTCAGAAAGATTATATTAACCAAATGCCATTTTATAGCTTGCTAGCATTAATATAAAGATGAAATTATAAATAATACGTGTTTTATATGTGGGCCAACAAATTATGACTGTGGAAAATTCCGCAAATCTACGACTATAAAATGACTTTTTACGACAAATTTCTACAAAATTTGTAAATTATTATGAATGGCTACATGTAACACTATAAAACACACGCCATTTTAATTTTTCTAGCGGCATAGCTTCAGAAAGTCATGTAGTGAGTGGTTGTGCGTCACGCTGGGCTACTTTTATGTTCCACTACGAACCTAGTTTTTGTTGGTAAAGTATGTATTTCTTTGCCTTTCAGTTTAATAAAACTTACTGCGTTTGTTATAAAGAAAGCGATTCAATGTGTTATTTATTAAATATGTATTAAAACAACAACTTTTTTGGATTAGGTTATGTACCGGCATCAAACGTCACATCCACCACGCGACGTATTGTACTAGTGGAACTAAAATTGTGACGTAAGGGAACTGTTAAGCATAGTTTACACAGCAAGTATCTGAATTAAATTTTAGTCTGCTAATCGAATTTGACTTAGTATAGCAATTTTCTTTATAGATATCGCCATGGCATTAACACTTGCTGAGCGGTCAAAAAGATATAGGGAAAAATAAAGCAAGTTCCAGAAAAGCATGAATAAAAGATAACAGACTTAACTGAAAAAGAAAAAGAAGCGAGAAGAAAGCGATGGTGGGAACAAAAACGAAAGCAGTAACAGAATAAAAGTGCACACGTCAATACAAAAGTCTACTTCAGCAGTGGCCTCAACTTCATCAGCAGCCTCAACTTCAGCACCAAATAAACCAGTTACCAAATCATTAAAAAAATATATAAAACTTGAATACCAAATACAATACCAAAGTCCATATCTATATTAGAACCAAAAGTGAAAGAGTATCAAACCATCCTAAAAATGCCTTTAATATCTTCAAGAACATTTGTTTGTCACATTTGCAAAGCTCGGCAACAATTCATATTGCAAGAAATGGTGAAGTGCATGGTTTGTGGCAAATGGGTATGCATATCATGTAGCGAAACAACTGCGTTTGACTACATTTGTCCAGTGTGTTTTAGTAGTTAAAAGTTAAAAATCAATGTTAATTTACTCTTTTAGTTTTACTGTCGTATCGGCGCGGCGTTCTAGATGAATTCTTGTTTAAGCGAAAATTTAATTTTTTTTATGTTGATGTGTTTATCTTTACCAAAAATTCAAAGTTAGTTATAATCTTACGGGGTTAACATAATTCTCTTTAAATTGAAGTACAACAAAGTGTTCTAAAGACTGCAATGTAAACCTAATAATGCCTAATAGTTCCTAAACGTGACGTCTTTTCCATTAACGTCACTATGTCCTATCGTAATGTGATATAAGATTTAATGTTATTGATATTAATTTGCTAAGATTATTATTCAAATTCAAGACTATTAAAGAGTATTATGCTGTTATTATACTAAACTTCAAAATTTTTTTTTAAAAATATACATTGGTAATTTACAAAATACTGAATGAAGAACCAATTTGTGATGTTAAGCTTACCAAAAAGTAGCGTAAAGGAATAGTTTTTATAGAAATAATGTTTGTTTTATTTATTATGGTTTAATATGTTTATTTTTTTAGAAGACTGTTTAGTTTAATAAAGGAAAATCTTATAATTCCACTGGGTTTTATTTAAATCCCAATTAAACTTTGTGACGTAATGGAACTTTTAATAGATCATATTTCATTAAAACTTAAACGTCTAACTTAATCGAAGGCTTTTCTTATTTATATTTGCAATTGATACAAAATTAAATAATAATATTTTACGATGAATATAATTTTGGTTTTCTCCTGGGTGGAATTCCATTACGCAATGGTCATTTTTTTAGGTAAACGCCCATTCCGTATCGACCAGACCGTAATAGCCACTAGACCAATTAGCTATGAAATAATCTGTTGAAAATACGGTTTTACCTTCATTTGATCGAAAAAATATTATCGAAGACATTTCATCACGAGATTATATTATTTAATAGCTAATTGGTCTAGTGAACTCTAGTGGCTTTAGAAGCTCACTCGAGTGTGTCGGTAGGATGTACAAACCTCGCTTTTCTAGAAGTTATGTTTTTGTCTTTTTATAAATTGATTTTATTGTTTTTTTTTTGTATTTCCTAATGTGTTAAGTTAAATCTATTAATATTTTCACTAACTAAAAATTAAATGTTTCTTCAATCGTTTTTTATGGACAGTTCTTTTTTCACAAAGCGCCATCTAATCGACGATATTTTAGTTCATTAGGTTTTCACTTTCATAAGATTTATGAGGTTAAGATACTTTTATCAAGGTCAATTATTAGATGGGTTACCGCTTTATATGAAATTATCAGTTTTATTCAGTATCAAAGCATTTTCGAGAAAGTGCAATTCGAAGAGCTGTTATCGTGGAACTCTTTTCGATAAAGAGTATTTCGGCGAAGAGTCGTTTCGGGAAATATTTTAAGATGATCTGTCTTTCGATGAAAAGTTTCTTCGATGAAAAGTTTTTCGGTGAACTGTCTTTCGAATAATAGTCTTTTCGATGAAATTTTTTCGGTGAAGTGTTTTACGATACTGTCGTTTCGATAAACTGTTTTCGTACAAAAGTCGTTCGACAAAATGCATTTCGAAGAAGTGTAATGATGCGAAATTTGTTTATTGGTTTTCTTTGGACGTGTTTAGTCTAACTTATAATAAAAAGTCGAGAGGATGTGCCCCCCCCCCCCCCTCAAATCTCCGGGGCTTAAGCGACCTCATCTGCTTGCGGCGCAATTGCTTACTAACGGTAGAGGCAATGACGCAGGCCCTTTCGGGGTTAGGAGATCAGACGTTTCGTTTTTCTTTTAATGTCGGAAATTAAAAGAAAAACGAAAGCTGCTCCTAGCAGACAAAAACAGGGTTTGAAAGTAAATACAGTAAGATGACAAGAATAAAACACTAGAGAGCCGAAATACTGTACATTGGAGATGTTTTGAAATTTTCTATTGTATATATACGATTCTGAATACAAAACAGTTTTTTTTGTCAGTCAGTGTTTGATATGATTATCATATCAAACACTGACAGTCAGAAGGCATCACGCCAAAACTATTGAATCGATTGAAATGAAACTTGCCATTGGCCATTGCCATTGACCTAGATATTCGTCATAGTTCTATTGAGAGAGGGGATGAAAGACAAACTGTGTATTTAATTGCAACTAATCAACACAGTCATTCTTTTTGTGGGGACAGAGATACTTAATTTTTTTTTAAATAATTATTTCAATACCACCTGGTTCCCCGCATCTCAGCCTGCTAGATTAATTTTACCTGTACCCGTTTTCACAGCGACTATATTTAATAACAGTCACAGACTTTGTGTAGACAGACCTATAATCTTTTATAAAAATGAATTGATGTGCGTTAGTCTCGCTAAAACTCGACAATGGCCGGGCCGATTTGGCTGATTTTCATATTGAAAGCTTTGTAAAGGTTCAGGGTAGGTTTAAACGGTTAGAAACAAACATCATTAACAAAGCAAAAAAAAAATATGATCATTTAATTTTTCAATACAAAATGTTCCTGCCTGTGAAATTTAGATGTTCTTTGAGTCTCTTTTGTTTTTTGTTTAGAAATTTAAAAATAGTGTCACTTGGTTGTCGCATATTTGGTGGTGCGATGAGAAATTTGACGTGTGAATTTCGATCTCCTTGGTTTGTTTTGTTGGTATACAAAGAGTTCTGTATCAGAAATAAAAAGTACCAAATAAAATGTAAATTGTTAGTCGAAAATAGAATATTCGTGTTTGTTGCCTAACTCTTTTTTATTTTATTTATATTGTGTATATTTCAATGGGTTACTGAATTGTTTAAAAATGAATTTCGATTCGGTAGGTGGAAATGCTGTCGATATACCACCTAATTTGCTGTACAATAGAAATTTACATATTTTTGTACACCAACCGTAGATTAGACAGAAGTTTCTTTTTTATAACACCCAGATGGCACATGATCAAAAGTAGTTACTATAGTCTGCGAACGTTTGTAACACCAGAGGTGATGCACGCATACATACATACATACATATTGTCACGCCTTTATCCCCGAAGGGGTAGGCAGAGGCATACTATACGCCCACATTTCACCGTATGCACTTTTGTCCCACGTAAAAGTCGGTGAGCCCATTGCCATGTAGAAATGGACAGGCACAGGCTGTGGCGACTTGCTGTTGAAATTTTTCAAGCCGCCCATAAGGCCTTTCACTGGGCTTAACGACTGCCATGTTACGGCAACCAAGACAGGCTTAACGTGCCTTCCGAAGCACGGAAACGCTCGCAAATGTAAATGCCGCCCATCCAAGGACCAGCCATAGTGAAAGTTGCTTAACGCAGTGATCGTTTACAGAACACTGAGTCCGCGGGGCCACGAGCACTTCAGAGGTGCCGCACTCGCGCTATTAAATGGCAAAAACCTTCTAATACCTCTTTTGAACAATCCCAACTGTAGACATTTTAGATAACCGAGGCAAATTAGGAACAAGGAAGGCTATTGCACAAGCTTCTATCAGTAATTAGCGTATTTTAGAGCTTCAGCCGTAAAGTGTTAGAATGATTAAAGTGTTAGGGTCTTCAAGTAACCGGGAAGTCGCTAAGATAAAGAAGAAGAGATGGCGAGCGGTGTGGCCTGGAACTGCAGCAAAGAAAAGTTATAGATGAGAGAGAAAATAAAAAAAAAATGTTTTTTCCAGGAATTAGTCAATGTAAAGACTTATTTTATTAGTTTGCAACAAAAGTTATAAAGCTAAACAGAAAGTTTATTAATTTTAAAGCGATACGAAGTCCGCCGGTGTCAGCTAGTAAAGGAATAAAATTGATGTATATTGTTTTGTAATATTTCAAAGGTAAAAGCCCACAATCGCACTAATTTTTTCCGACATCTTGAATAATTATCGTAATATTATAACCAAATCTTGACAACTTTAGGCATATACTAAACCTCCCTAATTAATATTCTACTACTAGACTATATCTAATGTATTAGTGAACCGTGCATGACATCTTTTCAATAGTTTTTAAGTTTATCGAGAACGACAGACGCGTCGAACGACTTTGTTTTATATAAGTATAGTGGATTTTATAGTTTAGAAGATAATATTAGAGACACCTCATTCGTTATCCTAGAATTAAAGGGTTTCTTTGAATGTAGAGCAAATTCTAAACTTGCCATGTTTGCAAGTGATGTTGTGATTTTGTGACGTTGTAGGATTTACTGAACTGATTTTTACTATTCTTTCAACAATAGAAAGCTCAATTATCAGTGAGTGTCATGTGCTATATTTGTAAGTGGCTAAAACCAAAAAATAGCCTAAGCTATTAAACATAGAAGCGTGAAATTTGGTGAATGTATTCTTTAAATATTTTGAATGAATTTGATTGACGTGATATTTGAATTCCTTTCCTAGTGGAAAGGAATTCCCGGTATACCTACGGGAACTGGAACTACAGATCTGAAACCAGGCACAGGCATTGAAATATAAACTTAAAATTTGGTGAAAAGATCAAATTTTAGGTTTAATTCTATCGGTACTTTAGATGAGCACCAAGAAAGAAATACTATTATAAATGTGACAGTTTGTAAAGATTTTTATGTGTTTGGATGTTTGTTACTTAATCTTATTTAGATAAAATACGGCATATAGATGAAACATTTACTAAACATAGACTAAAAGTTATTGGTGACAGAATCCCCTAAATACTTGCAAGACCATTGGATACTTTGAATCCCTTACCTAAAGAACTAGAAGTCTATATGGGCTTTTAGTCTACCAAATCCCTCAATGCCGAGTCTAGCCTTCTAAAAAAGGCAAATTGCTATATAAAGTTTTCGGGATACCTCCGGATGTAATGGGAATCTTGAGATAGCGTTTTTGGCTGCATTTTACCGAATCTACCACAGGGAGTGCTCTGAAGAGCTCTTCAACTAAATCCCACCTCCCTTCTTTAAAACGGAAAACGTGCCGAGCAGAGGTACCTTTCACATACTATAAAGAAATTATTCGCCAATACCGAGCGATTCAAAATCGATCGTTTCAGTGTTGAACCGTGGAAACTTGAATTGCTCTGCCAGCGCACCTGTTTTCCTTCTTTGACAACCAGAGGTTCATCAAGTACAGCATGAAGATTTACATCATTGAGTTGCCAGTTTGAGGTCTACTGTCAATGGTCTTGTCGACTGTGAGATTGGTCCTCAATTCGCAATGGTGTCGCTATGACTTGCAATCAGATCTGTCAGTCAGTCTGATAAATTTTCTTGTAATTCTTCATCTAGAAACTCGCAAAACAAAGTAGGCTCTAATAGACAATGATAACTTTTGAAGCGGAACATTAATGTGTATTAGTATTGAGTTTTGGCAGTTAAAGTAAGCTTCTATAATATATTCAACCGAGAAAAGTTTATTTACTAGATATTTCATTACAGTAGAAACTGCGCAGTTGAGGTAGATGAGCCGTGTAACAAAATATATATATTGTATTAACATAAACATTTTATAAGAACGTTTATACTAAGTTCGAAGTTGAAATTAAAATACATCAAATAACTTCTTGCTGATATTCTGTATTATTGAATAAATTTACATAGATAGCTATTAACTGATGCGAGTGTAAGGCGTCCAAGTCAACCCCGCCGGTACGGAGTGTACCAGCTGACCGAAGAACAAGGATATGGCGCGTCCGTTAGGAATCGGCACGTTGGACGCAAAACATTTCAAACAGGAAAATACAAAAATGAGCTATTTATATCAGCTCCTGCAATCAAAGCGGCTCCCCTGGCTGAAACGCTGGCAGTTACCATGACTTCATGCTCAGATGAAGAGGAAGGTTTTATCTTATTTAATTAGACATCAAAAGATTTTGTAGCTGATTAAGTTTTTCAATATTTTTATGAACATATTCTTAGACGAATACGAGTACGAAATTAGTTGATATTAGAACTTCACTACACCATACATTAACATATATTATGATAATGGTCAAAGGAAATTCAGGTCCGTATTCCGTCCGTATCCGTAGTCCGTATTCTGGAATACGGACCTAAAAGGTGTTTAACGAATGAAAAAGTAACTGTAGGCAAAAATTCGCGATCTTAACTCTGCGAATTGAAAATGTAGCCGAAAATTAATAATTTCACAAGCTGATGCCTGCAGCTTCGCGCGCGTGGTAAATAATATTTTTTTAATAAAAAATATACTATGTCAGTTCTATTACTTCCAAGAATATGTGTACAAAGTTTCATGATAATCGGTTAAGTAGTTCTCGCGTGTAAGCGTAACAAATAAACTTACATTCACATTTACTCGTATAATATTAGTAGGGATTTGAACCATGCCGCACTAGAGATGGACAGGAGTTGCCGCAAATGTGGACTACCAAGCGCAGATGTTGCCAACTTCTGCATCTCGTAATATTTGCTTGATTTAAGATTGAGAATTGAGAGACGAGTCCAGATTTGTGGCCATAGATACGCAGTAGAGTGACCAGTCAATTAAAAAAAAAAAGCATTGTCGACGCAGCAGGCGCGTATGAAATGTGGCACATTTATTAAAGTACCGTAGCTTGTCTTGAATCCAAAATTTCATAAATATTGCTCAAACAGTTATGAAATATTTAAACAGTTATTGATAAACTAGGTGACCCGCACAGCTTCGCCCGTGGCATAGTTCGAACTCCCGTCGCAGATATTTAATCCTGTCGCTTATAAATTCTACAATAATGCATAAAATTATGTCCGAATTGTCAACATTTATGACTACTGCTCCGCTCTCCCGGGTAGTAGTGTGATTATATATTGTGTATAGCCCTCCTCGATAACAGTGCTATCCAACATAAAAACATATTTAAAATCCGGCCAGTAGTTCCTCAGATTAGCGCGTTCAATAATACAAATCAACAAAGAAACTCTTCAGCTTTATATATTAGACAAAAATTTTGACCCCGACAGAAAACCCCCTTGTTTTCTGTCGGGGTCAAAATATTTGATTATTTTTCATGTTATAACTTTAACCAGTGTATTTGTGTGTCTTTCTATGGCATTATTATTTCCGAAAGCTCATGTGACCAAGTTGGTTTTTAGCTATATAATTTTAAAGATCATGAGAAGTCCACCTTCATCATTCTAGATGATGAATGTTGCCTCCATCGACATAAGAATTGAGTTCTATTTAGGTGCCAAGTTCTGCGTGGGTCTACAGGATGGAAAATATATATTTCTAAATTTAAACAGACAACTATTAATGTGTATGTTCATCAATCACGCCTTATCCCCGAAGGGGTCAAAGCGGCATATTATACACCAGCTTTACACCGTGTGTATTCCTGTCCCACATAACAGGTGGTAAGCCCATTGCCGTGTTGAAATAGACAGTCAATTAACACAATTCATTTAACTTGGCATGCAATTTAAAGTCAAGATTTGACTTGACTAGTTTTCACATAACATTATATTTGTTTAAAGAACTTATGTTACTTTTCTAAAATTTGGTTTGTTGACAAAAACTAGCCAGATCAAATAAAGTTACTATTTTATTGTAGTTTTATTAATTCCAGAATTGTATGACATTCCAAGTCTGTTTAGATTTAGCGCTACCACAAAAAAAGAACAAATTCTAATATAATTTTGTTCTTGTCGTTTGTTGTCCAATGGCACAATGGTAAGTGTACGCGACTGCTGTACTGAGATCTCAGGTTGTAATTCTGTATAATAATAAAACAAATATTGTATGATCTGCGAATGTTTATTCCAGAGTTTGGGTGTATAATATGTATGCATTAGAAATAAATAGGTATGTTTTTAAATTGTTCAGACCCCATAGCACATGCTTAAGTTAGCTTATAAGGCTAGTCGGCGTTGTGAGGGAATAGGGGCGATATTGGAACATTGTACATAAAATTTCATCCAAAATATTTTTAAGTTACCTATATTATAAAAGCGAAAGTTAGTGAAGATGTTCGTTTGTTACTCAAACGCTCTTTAAACCCTTAACAATTTGGCTAAAACTCACATAGGTAATTTTTATTCTGGGAATAAGTTCCTGTGGGAAACGGCTACGGAAAAACTTCACTAGGCGGGCGGAGCAATTGGCATCAACTTCTCCATAATATTTATTTTAATGTAATATATATTTTATTTGTAAATGACATGTAAAAGTACAGCACACTTTAAAAAAAATCTTTAGCCTTCTGAGAGAGTCATATCCTTAACAGTCACTTACCTGAAGTGTTCCAACTGCATGTAAAATTCATTCCGTTAGCACCGGCGAGCCGCTGATGTTGGACTTACCTTTGACGAATCATTCGATGGTATTGCAAGGGTAATTCTATTTTCGAAACCATATAATGGTTCACAGCCTATATAATACTATGATAATAATACTATATAATACACTTTAACAAAAGTCAGTAGAAGAAGTGTTCATGTGGACGCACATTTGACAACTCGTAATGGATAGTCTCGTAGGTAAAATGTAATAAAACATAAAATTGAAATCCTACAAACCGTCCAGCTCAGGGGTCGGGCGTTTTCGGGAAAATATGTGACTTGGAAACCAACCCATGTTGGTTTCCAATCTCAGTCACATATTTACGATACGATACCCATGTATATAACACCTGACTACCCTGTCAGGGATACAGCATGATAGTATAGTATAGTATAGTATAGTATAGTATAGTATAGTATAGTATAGTATAGTATAGTATAGTATAGTATAGTATAGTATAGTATAGTATAGTATAGTATAGTATAGTATAGTATAGTATAGTATAGTATAGTATAGTATAGTATAGTATAGTATAGTATAGTATAGTATAGTATAGTATAGTATAGTATAGTATAGTATAGTATAGTATAGTATAGTATAGTATAGTATAGTATAGTATAGTATAGTATAGTATAGTATAGTATAGTATAGTATAGTATAGTATAGTATAGTATAGTATAGTATATAACACCATCGCGGTGACACACAACTTAAGACCTACACTCGTGTACAAAGTTCAAACATTACTTTTTAAGACAAAATCAATGTCAATAAATGAGCCATTTCTTGTATTCAAATTTAAACTACATACCCTACTATCAACTCAATTTAGCATTTATGATCAGTCGTACGAATTTGCACGATTGGCAGTAAGTTATTTATTTTCATAATGGACATCTTGTCTATTCTCCACCTTTTCTCTTGCGTCGCTAGGTGTAGACATTCCAAATTTGTGTATCTATTTATTACATGCTATATGGTAGTCTTCTATCTTAGGATTTCGGAGCTTTCTGTCATATAATTTTGAATACGTTCCGTTACGATTACGCCAAAGATAAGCGTATTCAAAGTATTACGCCCGACATACTATCATTTGTCAAATGTGCGTTCATTCTAAGGTCTAATATTCAAGCGCCACGCCATTGCT
This sequence comes from Thumatha senex, assembly GCA_948477245.1. Taxonomy (NCBI): domain Eukaryota; kingdom Metazoa; phylum Arthropoda; class Insecta; order Lepidoptera; family Erebidae; genus Thumatha; species Thumatha senex. Next base: position 2,125,827 of record OX419725.1, read on the forward strand.
AGACGTAGCCGACGCAACTACTCGACTACCTGCGTGGGCTAAGTCTACGAAAATCAAATATAATTGAGAATATCTTAAGTCTGAGTGCTGTTCGAGTATTCGGAGAATATTTTAGAATTTACACTCATGGACAAATTTAGCGGAGCGCAAAAGAATTGTTATTTTCCCATTCCCATTAAATGACCATAAGTGTATATAAATAATAGGCTAGATATTGTAAAGCATTTTATTATAGTTTTGCGACAGGCAGGAATTCTTATTATGGTATGCATCTCAAAACATTGTTATATCATGAGTTATTATGAAATATTATTATGAAAATGCACATTTTGAACTCAAATTAAGACATAATTGTAGTACATAAGGAATTCAAATGAGCTTCCTCCGTACGATTAGGTGAAATTAAGATAATTATAAAAGGCTAACCTGCATCATCATCCGCTGGTAGTAATCCTATGGCGCCGAAAAATCTCTTATCCAGTAGTTGCAGTAATTGTAACGCACTCTCGTGGACCGGAGCTCGGGGGCAACCCGTGCACATTAATGTCACGTTGATGATGGCTGTATAATGGTCACACGGGTACTCCCTGTTGAAGATGACAATGGATTAGTAAGTAGTTCTAAGTAGCTAAGATGGGATTGTGTGGTATTTCAGACTATTTTTGAATCCGTCCGTCTGATGGTAAGTCATGGCGACGCTAACGTCCAGAAATTAATGGCCTCTTCCACAGTCAAAAAGAATACTGACAGACTTTTTACAACTAAATAAATATTAAAATAAATATTGTGGGACACTTTCCACACAGCGCCATCTAGCCCAAAGTAAGATAATATAAGCTTGTGTTATGGGATCTAGATAACTGATAAACATACTTATATATTTCTAAATACATACATATTATACATAGGAAACACCCAAACTCCGAAACACACATTTGTGGATCACACAAATATTTGTTCCGACCCGGGTATCGAACCCGGGACCTCTTGCGTAGCAGTCGGATACACTCCCACCGCACCACAGAGGCAGTCAATTGTATTGTCAATGTCAATTGGAGTACGTTAGCATATATATGTTGAAAGTATCGACATCTATACATACATACAAACATACTACATGGGTGTTCGAAGATAAAATAAAAATAACTTATACTCGTAAAAAGGTCATCATCATCCTCTTGCCCTTGTCCCAATTTACTTGGGGTCGGAGCAGTATGTCTAAATTCCATACTGCAAAATGTTTTGGCTAGGTTTTTATGGTCGGCCGCCAGCCTAACACTAAAAAGGTAACATATAATAAAAAATACATACACATCTATCTATAAAATCTAGGTAAAATAAAAGTTCTCTCTTTAAAATCCTATTTCCCCTGGATGGGACAGAGGGCGTCCACAGTGCGTCGAATTTTGAGCTTCGCGTTTTATCTCGCTCCAGGTCATTCCTATTGCATTTAAAATAAAAGTTCAGTATTCTTAAATTCGTTTGTGTACGCTTCAGAAACTTAAAAAGTTTTGCATCGATTCCGCTCTAAGTTTGACGCTTTACAACCTATACTATAATTTATCCTCATATTTCCACAGGAATCGGAACTACGCGGGTCTCAACCGAGGGTATAATAAATGTTTTTTTAATAGATAATGAAGAACCGGTGTAAGAAATGTGACATAATCTACCAATCAAAACGAGTACTACAAAACTAATTCTTGTGCAAGTACGAACGAAGTACCAAGTATTCCATGCCGCTAAAAGTTGGAATCCAATAATGGATTAAATAGTTTAAGAGTGCGTTCATGCCTATGTGGTATTATGGTCTGACAGAAGCAGATTGTGCAACCGGGACCAACGGCTTAACGTGCCTTCCGAAGCTTTCTTTTGTTGGTTTTAGCATCTTTGTTTAGATATAATTATATATACTGTAGTTATAAGTAGTTAGACAAAACCGAATGTCTCAGAAAAGCTGTGGTACATAAATTATTGGACTTCAGGTGTAGCATGATAAGCGATAGAAGGAAGTTCATGTTATACTCAATCTGTTGCATGTTTTTATACCCATTGTAATAAAAAAATATAGATAAAATACTTCCATATTCATACAGGACAGGCTTACAGCGTTTTAGAGTGTCTACACCTTAAGGGCTACGCGACTTTTAACGTACTTTTGGTCTTAGTCGTTTCCCCTTTATCCTTTGTACTTGTAAAAATGCCAATTTGGTAGAAGGTTTGAAAAGATACCACAATTCAATTATTCATAGGTTAATTTTTTTCGTGTGGAAATTTTCATGGCTGCTATGCCTCACGACTCCTACCAACTAAAACCACAAGTTTCCCTTTCATCTGTCAATGGCCAGGAGGCCCGAGTGAGCCCTCGGTAGGATAGCTCCTTTTCTTATCTTATAACAACTATTGCTGCGCTTATATAAGTGATTTGTGTAGACCATTTTTTTAGATCTTAACGGTATCCATTCTAGAAACTATTGTGAGAAGTAATTAGTATGCTAACAAATTTAAAATAGAAAAATATTTCCTCGGTGTTGTAGTGGTACCGCGTCTGGTGCCCGAAGACGCTGGTTTGAGTTCAGCTCGAGACTAAAAAAGAATTCCGCTTTAATTAAAATTTTGTATCTATACTGTTAAGATATAAAAATGGTTTCGCTTTTATTCCGCTAGAAAGTAAATTAAGTATCGGCGTGCAATAAATAGCCACTTCTGTGATACACTTTGTGTAAACAGCGCGACAATTGCTCTCGCGTGACGTTCATCCTTCAATTTTATTGTTTACATACATTTAAAAACTCATTTTCGCGGATTGTTGCATTACACGACAAATTGATCGCAAAAAATACAAAAGAAGCTCACAAAGGTCCTTGGTCATGGCATTGCTATTTAATTAAAATTAAATAGTAATTATTAAATTTATTTTGATATATTATTTTAATTTTTCATGGCTATACTACGAGCTAGAGAGAACTAGAGAAGATAGATAGATAGATACGAGTATACTATGAGCGCTCGTAGCCCCACTTGCTTAGGGCCGTATTCCAGAACGTTTCTCAATACTCAATCGACGCTTGAGAGTAGATTTTATAAGGCAAAAACTAGCCTCAAGCGTTGATTGAGTATTGAGAAACGTTCTGGAATACGGACCTTAGTATTCTATAAACGAAAAGCTACAGTCAGTCATGAATTGATGTGAATGACTGCTACTAGTCACATTTCGATTTTCACGAGCGTTTCCTTATTTTTTTTAACCGCTGCACTAAATCGGAGGACTCGGAAGCCTAGTGGACGGCTTGAAACATTTCAACGGCAAATACGCTCATCGCCTATTTTGAGGTGCAAAATAAAACTGGCGAAATGTCATCAACTGCAGTTGCTGATATACCCGTTATACTCTTAAACAAGGTTAATTTACTCGTGTTTGGGAAGCAATAATACAATACATATAGATGTTTATAAATTTCCCCAGTTACACAACCTTCGCAAGTAGCGAGTATTAGGATCTTCTTGAACAGGATGGGGGTCTGTATAATTTTTAACTGTACTATTGCTAGGATGCTTCATTGAGTTTGCACAGTAGACTTTCACAATGAAGCAGATAAGTAGAAGTCCAGTTAAACTAAAACGGAGACTACGTCTCGGTATTATCTTTACGCTTTATTTAACAGTAAGAAAATATAAGGATCTCTGTATGCCTGGAAGGTTATAAATTACTTTTGATAAGCTTTTTTTTTTATTGGGTAGAGTGTAGACTGATTGGTATACTAAACTTTGTCATATTAATTTATTAATGGTGAAAAAAGACTGTATGGGTCGGGGCGGAAGTAAGATATTATTACTAATTTTATAAAGACTGAAATTTTCTAGTTTTTTTGTAATAACCGGGTAGGTTAGACTTGTGTGTGTGAATATCATTTTTTACACAGCGCCTTCCAGCCCAAAGTAAAATAATATTAGCTTGTGTTATGGGATCTAGATGACAGATAAACATATGTTCTCATATATTTCAAAATACATACATATTGTACATAGGAAACACCCAAACTGAGATTCAAATATTTGTGGAATACAATTTATGATCTACTATTAAACAGTCCGTAGAATTGAAAAAAAAAAAACTAAAACAAGTTTATATATAATTGTGTATGTAACCTATAACTTATTTGTGTGGTGCTATACTGTTAGTATAAGTTGGTTAATAAATAAATATAGATATCAATATTTATTAGGGGCATGGGTCAAATGTATGAGGTGCAACGGGTGCACGAGCAAAGCCGGGGGGCACAGCTAGTTGTATTATAAACATGTGATTTAAAATAAGGCATAACTTTGTCACTACGAGTACTCGTATAATATTGAAATAGGTAAGTAAAGGTTTGTTTACATATACTCGTATCGATTAGGAATCAAATTGTTAGAAAATAATTGTTGAGAACAATCTAATCACTTTTGTTTAAAAGTAACTTGTTTGAAATATAGGGTTGGACCCTTTGAATTCGTATAAACATAGTGAAAGATAAGGAAACTCTGCAAATGTTGTCATAGGTTATGATATAAAGGTACACAGGTGCAGTCATTAGATATTCTATTGTAATCTGTTGATATTAAGTACGACTTGGACTCGAGGCTGCACGTGTCCAAGGGGCAGAAGATGGCCTCTTGTCAAGTCCAGTCCATATATCGCCATTCATTCCTTGCTGGAATTGTCAGAGCGGGAAAGGGTCAGCTACCCTCGTGCAGCTGCAGTGCTGTCACGTGACCCGTACGTAGGTGACGTCTGCACCGGGGCCTAAAGTATAGAAGAGGCCCACAACCTTGGGAACGAATTGGTTGGGATATTGGCAGCTGGAGGTTACGAGTTGCGTAAATGGCTGTCCAATGGACCCAGAGTGTTCGAAGCTATCCCGGAGGATCAGCAACAGAACTCTAAACCAAAACCTTTTTACGGATTCGGAAGATTCGAACATGATTGCAGTGCTAGGCATGCTATATCAGCTGCTCCACGACATCCTCACCTTCCAAGTACATTTGGAAGTGCCAAAGGTTTGAAGCAAAAGCACGGCGCTCCATTGCTCGTATGTTCGATCCAAATGGTTGGATCAGCCCAGTGATCTTTTCAGCAAAGTGTCTGCTGCAGCGGCTTCGGACCCTGGGCGAGTTGATTTCGACAATAGAGGATGTCAACCGGGTTGCAATGCCTCGTCGAATACTTCCCTCAGGCAGCACCATGCTAGTCTGCATGGATATTGGGATGCGTTGGGGCGAGGCTGCGCAGCTTGTGTGTAAGTACGGAAGGTTGACACCGAGGCACGGGTCAACGTGGTATTGTTACTGTCTAAGTCTAAGAGTAAAGTTGCTCTCATTCGCACTAGACTAACTATACCCAAGCTGGAGCTCGGTGGAGCTCACTTATTCACTCAGTGGGCCAAGTTGTTGAGTCACATATCCCGCGACACAACCGTGGCAATTAAAGATATTTATGCTTGGTCGGATAGTCAGGTCGCGCTCGCATGGTTGCGAGCCGTTCCACATACATTGGAGATTTTTGTGGGAAACCGAGTTTCCCAGATACAGAATATGGGGGTCACCATTAATTAGGGACATGTCCAACTCAACACGGCAGACTGTGCCTCCCGGGGTTGCAGTGCCCCGGAGTTGGTGTCTCATCCACTCTAGTGAGGACCTGAGTGGCTATTGGGTTTACAATTCTCTTCGCCTATCTTGCAGGTAGACAAGACAGCACAAATTTTACCTGGCTTTCGGGTACACGCTGTGGTTGTGACGCCGAACGGTTAGTCTGGTGGGCAATTTGGATAAATTGGGGTGACCTGCTGGATCAAGCGTTTCATCCAGAATTGTCGGCATCCCCAAAACAAGGTGTTGACACCTGTGATAGACGCAGAGGGGAATCCGGAGCGCCCTGCTTCATTGGGTTCGTGTCGTGCAAGCCGACCGCTTTGGATCAGAGCTTCGGATTTTGCGCAACGGTTGCGCCAAACTAAAAGGAACGGTTGCTCGTCTGAATTCATTCATAGACCCTGACGGGTTGTTGCGTGTTGGGGGTGACTTCGGAAGGCGTACCTACCTTTTGAGGGTCGCCACCCCTTTTTGTTGCCCAATGGTGGACCCTTGGTGAGTATTAATTATCTTTATAATCTTTTTGTAGATGCTCTTTAAATCAAGAATCAAGTTAAATAGCACGAATTTGATAATTCGAAATTAATAGGTCTAATTTAAGATAATGTTTTAATGTCTAGCCATAAAAAATACAAACACGTGTGCTAGTAATGAAATTTAAGCCCCTTCGTTATATGTCATAGATGAGAGTTACTGACTGGATTCGGTATAAGATTTTACCTCAGGTTTAACTCTATTAATATGTAAATTAGAAAAGATATACCTAGCAAAGTGGCAGAAGGTTATTTTAGGAATTACAGTACTGTACGTGTGGCTGGAACGAGCTCAGACCGCCTAGTAACTACAATTGGGGTTCTCTTCCTTTTTTTTGCACTTAATCCGGTAGAAAACAACGATTTTGATATATGATTTAAGTAAAAACACTCCCATCACTTGGTTTAAAATGGAAACATAGGTGCGATAGTTCAGCTATGCTCGTGTTTTGGAAAGAATTGAGGGATGGAATTAATTGCCCTCGCAGTGGTACAGGTTGTAAAGTACCTACATTATACAAACACAGTATGAATCAAGTCAAACATACAGTTGAAATGTATATTACAGTTTAAGTTACAAAGCTAACAATAGCCAAGTAATATATTAGTAGCAAAAGTTTAATTAAAATCCTGCAAAACTAAATTCGATTAGTGAATCGTACATCCGTTACCACAACAAGAACCAATGTTATCGGAATTTTTGTTTAAGAGAGATGAATCGGAATAGATTACAACATTTGAAAATCACAGTAAATATTATCCTTTCATTTTACAACATATCTAATATCTCCCACCGTATTAGTCTGTTCTGCCTACAGGCAAAGAAACTACTGAATAAATTTTCACTGGTTTTCACGGGTTTCGCGTCGTCTCGCCCGCGACATCCCTTTCATCCACTTTCGTAGCTGAACTTTCGTAACCAGCTACAAAAGTGGATTTTTTTCTCGTTTCACAACTATAGTTGAGTCAATATAAGAGGCCACATTTGACAAGTGTCAGTTTTTGCTTCATAGTGAGATGGCATGATTGAAAATATCGATTATTGTAAATGAACCTATACGGACTTCAAACATATGAATCGAATCAGTTATTTTGAAAAAGTAAGCTTTCAAGAAGAAAGTAGTACAGTATTTCAGTCGAACTCCAGTCCAACTATTGTTAAATACTATCGTAAATTTAGGAACGACATCAGATACTAAACGAGAAAAAAAAAATATTTTTATTCGTTTATATAATTATCAATTCAATATATTGATGTTAAAAGGTTATAATTGTTATTTTCTTCGAGTGCTCTATAACGTGAAGGCTGGCAATGTTACTATTCATTTATAGTGACATATTCCTGCACAAAATCAGAAAAATTATAAATGCCAGGTACTTTATTTTTCTAGAAATGAAATAAATAAATAAGATGCGTCAGTAGCAATATTACGTTTAGTTAAACAGAAATAATAATAAAAAAAAAAGGAGGTCCTGGAGTAGCTATGTATTTGTAACTGGATGTGAATAGCTAGCTGATTTTCTAGACGGCTAAAATAGCTCTCCCTTAATTATGTTGATAGAACTGTGTTAGGATCATATTTTAAGTGTTCAGTAAAAATTGTGTTCAAGGGGAATTTTTGCAAGCAGATTAGACCTTAACATGATAAGAACCAAATATCGAAATAACATATTTGGTGGTGGAATGTGTATACATTGTCACGCCTTCATCCCCAAAGGAGTAGGCAGAGGCATACTATACGCCCACATTTCACCGGATGCATTTTTGTCCCACGTAACAGGTGGTGAGCCTATTGTCGTATTGACATTGACATGTGCAGTATGAAAGCGAATGAAAGGTTGTCGTCCAATTTCCGAGATAATACCAAGCTCTTCTGGATAGAGGTAGGCAAGACTCGGAGTTGTTCGACAATCTGCAGTATGAATAAAGTGCTTAGTGTTGACAACGATGTCCTAACAAAACAAACTGGCGTCCTGCAGAGATGGAGTGAATATTACGGAAAGATGTATGCAAGTAAGGACAAAGATACCGCATCGGGAAGTGGAGCTCACTGTGACGCTCCGGATCCTGGTGTCATTGAAGTCATTGTATGAAAGAGATTGAACAAGCGATAAGAAGTATGAAATGTGGTAAGGCTGCGGCAAAAGACAGAGTTACTGCTGAGATGATCATGTACGGTGGGTCGCGCGTCTGGGACACACTATGCCTGCTATGCAACTTATGCTGGCAGACGGGTGAGGTCCCAGATGACTGGCGAATAGCAGTTGTAGTACCTACGAGGGCGGGTCAAAAAGTTCGCGGAATAAGGGGCATGGAGCGGGGAAAGGTGACTTTTTACTACCTGCACTAGTTGTGACACTCATTAGGAGTATATATACTAAGTTTCAAAAAAAATAGGTCATAATTACCTGAGCTACACATCTATCAAAAGGTCAATCCGGAAGAAAATTTGCAACATGGAAAAAATTGAGTTTCGCGCAGTCATCAAGTTCCTTACCAAACAAGGAAAACCTCCCCAGACTATTTTGGAAGAGATGTCTTCTGTTTACGGGGACTCTTGCCCTGGTAAAACCATGGTTTACAAGTGGCACCACCTGTTTAAGCAAGGCAGGGATTCGATTGAAGATGATCCGAGGCCAGGGCGGCCTGTCGAGGCAACCACGGAAGATAACGTCGAAAAACTTAAAAAAATCATATTGGAAGATGCCCGTTTAAAGAAGAAACAGCTTGCAGAAATGATTGGAGTATCAGCTATAACCATTTTGAACATCCTACACGACCATCTTGGCATGTCAAAGGTGTGTGCAAGATGAGTACCGAGAATGCTCACGCCACACCAGAAGCAGCGGCGAGTTGAGAGTTGTCGCGAGTTTTTAGCGCTCTGTGGTGAACAAAAGGATGAAGTTTTGAACCGAAAACCGTTTTGAGATGAAACTTGAGTTTATCATTATGAGCCTGAGTCCAAACAAGACTCCATGCAGTGGCACAAAAAGGGCACACCACCTTCGAAGAAATTCAAAGTGTCTCCGTCGGCTGGAAAACTCATGGCTACTGTTTTCTGGGATTCAGAGGGAATCCTACTTATTGATTTGAATAAAAGGGTGTCTCTATCACTGGAGAGTACTACGCTGCACTATTAGAACGTCTGCGAGATTCTGTGAGAGAAAAAAGACGGGGAAAATTGACTCAAGGTGTGCTCCTTTTGCACGACAATGCACCCGTGCACAAGGCGCAAGTTGCGATGGCTGCTGTTCAAAGAGTGGACTTCGAAATCTTGGAACATCCTCCCTATAGCCCCAAGTGATTATTATTTGTTCCCAAAAATGAAAAAAGAGCTTCGAGGGAAGAAATTTTCCAGCGATGAAGAAGTGAAGAGCGCAATTTCGGCCTATTTTGACGACAAAGAGAAATAATTTTTTTTCGAAAGTATTAATAAATTAATTGATACGTCTAATAAATGTATTAGAAGGGGGAATACATTGAGAAGGAAAAATAATTTTGTGTTTTATTTCTTCCTTTTTACCCTCCATTCCGCGAACTTTTTGACCCCACCCTCGTATTTACAAAGAGAAAGGCTCGCGCCTACTAGGCAATCAGCTACTGGGCAATCAGCTTGGTCAGCTTAGCTAGTAAGGTGTACGCAAAGGTTATAACGGCAAGAATGCAAGAAAAATTTGAAAGGTATTTGTGGGAGGCTCAATGCGGATTCCGACGTGGAAGAGTTTGCATGGATCAAGTTTTTTCTCTCCACATGATCGCGGAGAAATTTTTGGCTGTTAGCCAGAAGGTATTCTGCGCTTTTGTGGATCTAGAGAAAGCATTTGATAACGTTCTGAGAGAAACTCTGTGGGACTTACTGCCCGGATATGGTGTGTACGGCTCGCTACTGCGGGCAATAGAGTCGCTTTATAGGGACTGTAAGGCTTGCGTTCGAGTAGGGGGGATGTGACACCTCTTTTCGACGTCTGTACCGGCGCCAAACAGGGTTGCGTCATGTCTGTCTGGCTGTTCATAGTGTATCTGGACAGTTGCCTGCAGAAGTTGAAAGATTGTGATATGGGTGTTAATTTGGGTGACTTAACAGTAAATTGTCTCTTGTACGCTGATGATGCGGTGCTTATGGCCTCATCAGAAGCCGACCTTCAGGCATTAGTCATTAATATGAAAGAGGAGTGTGAAAGAAATGGTCTTCGCCTGAATGCAAGTAAAACTAAGGTTCTGGTATTTAAAAGAGAAGACGTAACTTGCGAGATTTGGGTAAATCAGGAATATCTAGAACAAGTGAATGAAATTGTGTATTTAGGGAGTATTGGGACTAATCCCACCCACATTCCCATTACTGTGACTCCTGTAAACCAGGATCTACAGCAATGACTAAAACACCAGAAAAGTTACACCGAGCTCGATCTCGGTGATGTCCCAGGAGAAGTTAGCATGTCTTGGAACCCTGGAACCCGAACCCGCAACGAAATTAATCAGAAGATAATGTGAAGAAGTAGGAAAAGAACGTAATGCCTCTTCCCTCCTTTGCAAAGCGGGAGACCTGGAAAGCAACTAGGTGTAAATCCTATATAAATAGGGAAGCACCACGGTAATAGTATATTCCGGGTCCTATGTGAGCTATGTTTGATTCCAGTAATATGTATGGCAGAAACGTTTAAAAGCACGAAAATTCACCCTCGATGCCACGAGATCCGCATAGTAAACTACTCCAGATGTTACTTGTAAACAATTAAACATATTATATCGCTCATTTTGCCAAATGCTACACTCCCAAAGTATATGATGGGCGGTCTGATCATATTTGGCTTCAGCAGTTGAATACTGACAGAACGGTGACTCAACCAGCTTAAACGAATGAAATTTGCTCCTAAAGTTACCATGCAACACAGTGATCAACCTCCAGCCAGGACATTCTCAGGCGTTCACGAACGTCTGGAAAAAACTGGTAGAGGTAGCGCCCTTTGATGGAAGTGTTCCAACGCAGCTGCCATTCGTCTAAAAGTTCTTTACGTACATTATCACGATACAGTCTGACAATTCTATAGCGATCTCTTTGTAACAAAAACCTATCCTCCATGCCAGCCTTAGCCGAATAGTATAAAGCCGCGCGTCTCTGAATTTCGAGATCAACCGGGAGGACTCCTGCCATCACCGGCAGAGCCTCCGTGCTAACCGTCCTGTAGGCCTGGCATAAAAATATCAATGCAAGGCGTTGACTTTGCAGTAACTTTAAACGTGCAGCACTCAACTTTAGTTACGTTTTTTCTCTATTAATAACTGGTTACCAAAACAGAATTGCGTTCATTTTTCGTAACTTTAAAAAAATACTATAAATTACAATTATCAGGTGTTCTGTTAAAGAACACTGCGTTAAGCAATTTTTGCTATTGCTGGACTTGGATTGGCTGCACTTTGTGGCATTTACATTTTCGAGCGTTTCCGTGAATTGCGTTAATTTTACGTTACTCAATAAAAAAATGGTACAAGCAAGGAAGTTGTATTAACTTATTTATATATTAACTAACTGAAATAAATATCATGACAATTTTCGGGTTCCGTAGACAAATGGCAAAAAACGGAACCCTTATGGATTCGTCATGTCTCTCTGTCTGTCTGTCCGTATATCACAGCCACTTTTCTCTGAAACTATAAGAAGTATACTGTTAAAACTTGGTAAGTAGATGTATTCTGTAAACTGCATTAAGATTTCTGGCTCGTAAAATTTTGATTTTATGTGTTACTTGCGCCACAGAACATTGAATGTTTTAGTAATAGAGACGAAAGTGATAATAGAATAGAATTAACTTTATTGCACACCATTATAAAAATAAATCATACAAAGAGAGAACATATTTATAAATGTACAGAGGTCGGCCTTATCACTACGAGTTAAAAGCAATCTCTTACAGGCAACCTTTTGACGATAATATCCCGCCATTTTAAGTTTACGTTTGTACCTATAGGAAAATCGTTTACGCTACTGAACTCTAAACTTCAACGTATCTTTTATGTAAACAACCACTTCGTCATGGAAAAGTTCAAATTGCAAAGATACAATTTTTAATGTACCTAATGTACCAATAATGTTTTGAGAATTAAGTTTTCCAAGCCTAAACCATTAATATTCAATTAAGAAATTCTACCTATATCTATATCTATATATTACATAAGAATATAGTCAACAGGTTCATAGTGGATTTGTCTACGGCTTACAACTTCCTACGATCGATCAATGATTAAACCCACCCTTGCCAAAATTCGTCATACTCAGCCCCCATATAATTAAATATATTCAGGCGTACATACCAAGTCTGTTTCGATTGTACTGGGGTTTGGTATTCAACTGTCCCCTTTAACTGAAACCCTTATAGTTTCACGTCAGTGTCCGATCTTCCGTGCTTTTACATTGAGATAAAAGATAATACAAATTGTTAATAGTTTGTCTGCCTCTGTGGCGCGGTGGGAGTGTATCCGACTGCTACGCAAGAAGTCTTGGGTTCGATTCCCACCTAGGATAAAACTTTGTGCCGTGAGCACGATGGTTTATTCGGTGTCTGGGTGTTATTTGACTATAATATAAATGTATTTGAAAATATATAAGTATGTTTATCAGTTATCTGGTTACCATAGTACAAGCTCAGCATAATTTGGAATCAGATGACGCCATCTGATGTGTGAGTTGTCCTAACGATACGATAACGATATTTAATAAGTACCTATTAAGTTTCTACACCCATCGGAAACGCTCGCAAATGTAAATGTCACAAAGTGGTCAACCATCCGTGGCCAGCCACAGCGAAAGTGGTGATCATCAACGCAGTGATCATTTACAGAACACTGAGTCAGCGGGGCTACGGGACATTTTATTTATTTATAACAACAACAATATTTATAAAGTACAAACGTGATTTTTTTGCCGTTTTAATAGATAAAGGTACGGAACCTTTCATACGCAAGTCTCACTCGCACTTGGTCAGTTTTATTTTATTTGGTTTCCGTCTCGGTGGCTAACTTGGCAATAAACAAATATCGCAGTGCTAAAACAAAACGCGGCAGTAGTTCATTCACTGCATGCTTTGTTTCATTCGGACGATTGGAACCCTAACGGATTATTTTTTATTAATTCACAGCAGCTAGAAACTTACTGCCAAATCACGAAACAGATGCTTGTATTTCGCATAGGTACCATTAGAGCTCGTGTCGACGAGTCGTCCATTAGTGCATTGTTTATTCATTTCAGTTATTACATCACTTGGACGAAGGAATATATTTTGTTATTCGACTATTTTTTATTATCAATTTATGACAAAACATGGTCCTGTTGACAAAAATGTATCAACTTTTTAGTTTAAACGAAATTATATAAACTGAACATTAACATTATTAGTAAATTTAAGATATATTTGTATTTATCGGAAGAAAATGGCAGTCGTTAAGTTAGTTGAAGGCCTTATGGACGGCATACAAAAACAAGATCAGGTCGCGATGCAATTATCCTTTACAACACGGCAATGGGCACTTGTTACGTGGCACATATTGAACACGGTGAAATGTGGGCGTTTAATATGCCTCGGCCAGCCGTACAGGGATTAAGACGTGATTGAAAGACAGACAGATAGAAATATTCACAAAACCAGATGGAATTCACATCTGCATACTCGTGCGCGGAATTCTCATCTCATCGCGGGGAATACAATCAACTAATTAAAATTTTCATTTAAAGTTTTATTTTCATTAATATTGAGCAAGTTTATTATAAGATGCTTTTTTCATTCAATGCTATATACGTAACGTATGTACCTATATCTTAAATCGGTCTGTGTGCTATATACGTAACGTATGTACCTATATCTTAAATAGTGGGTGAGCTAAGATCGTGTAATATAATCTCAGCGACCTTAATGCTGTGATGAGGCAGTCATGTAAGATTTTCTCACATCGATTTTAGCGGATGTGCAGACTCCATTATCTCAGTGAATCAATTTGGGCATAGGTTTTACACTATTCCGCGCGGGTAGTAGAGGTTTTCATCGTTTCGTACAGAATCCATTTGGGCTAGGAGTTTGTATTCATACTCGATATTGCACCTGGTTTTAGCTGCTGTCCGAGACAATTATAATCGAATTTTATAGCAAATGACTGTTTAGAGATTTCGCATAGAATTATCTTGCTTATCGGTCACGTCTTTATCCTCAACGGGGTCTTTATCTTAAGTGTTTTCCCAGTTGCTTCCTAACCTTATTTAGATTTGGAGCCTGGGGTTCACTTGTCGTCAGTTATTCAGCACTCCGTCAGTGGTCAACTTGAAAGTCATTAAATCGCATATGTATCCAAGTTGGCAGCAGCAGGGAAAATATTACAAAATCGCAAAAGTCGCAAATACTATTGGAACGAAGATCCTTACGGCAGGCTTGGAGGATATAGGGATTTTGCTGCGCGACCGAACTGAAAAAAATGTGATAGTAAAAACGTAAGAAAAAAACCGTAAGAAAAAGTCCGTGGAATTTTACCGTTAAATGAGACGTGCGCAGGCGCGACAATCGTTTGTTTTGCAAATTGTGTCGATTTTCAAAGTGTCTATTTACCGCAGTGAAGTGAACACTAATTTGGAAATTGCAGTAACGTTGCTGTGTGGTTTGGGTGGTATGCGGCTGAGACGCAAGAGGCCCGAGTTCGAATTCTAGTATAAACGGTGACTTTTTGTATGATTAATTGAATCGTGAACTTGTTAACTTCGTTCCTATCTGGTGTCCCACGACACCACATCTTTTTTATATTTATTATTAGCCTCGACTCGAAGAAAATGTTTGTTACAAGAACAAGGTAATGTTTGTCTTCTTCACTTGCTTTTCTACTAACTTATTAGTCCAGTCATTACGTCGGAAAAATCGGGTTAGAAATGCAAATGAACCGAGAAAGCCAAATTTTGGATATTACGTTGGGGGCTAGAACAGCTTAAGTTCAAATTGTCGCCAAAAATAACCTGATGGGTTTTCCGCCATCTTAAAAAAAGGCTTAAATTCAGTTTTTTTATTATAACTCGGTTACCTATGAGAATAGGATTTTTTTTTTGCCGTTGGTTTCCATTTTTTTTGTAGCACGAGCTATGAACACTCACTGAATTAATATTTTGTAAAAAACTTTTTTCAAGATGGCGGAAATCCCATCAGGTTATTTTGGTCGACAATTTGAACTTAATCTTTTCTAGCAGCAACCTAATATATCCAAAATATGGCTGTCTCGGTTCATTTGCATTTCCAAATGTATAATTATATACAGACTGGACTATATTCTATTCTGTCTATGTATTACTTCTATTCTACATATAACTATTCCATCTTCACGCTGTATCTCTGACTGGTTAGTCAGAGAGGACAGATCGCCAGGCATCGATCCATGAACACTTCTTTACCTACATTTGTCGTTTCCGTACTTTTCTATTACCCCTGTCGCCTAAACAACGCGGTGCTCATATTTAAAAGGTAGACTGCCGGGACTTCACATTTAGATGTGAGAGATTTTCACAAATTCAACTGTATACAAAAGTAAAAGCTTTTCGAAACGCTTTGTAGAGGAGTAATTTAAAAACATTTTATCAGTCTGTTCCAGACAAAAAGTTAAAGAGCAATACTGCGAAGTAAGTTAGAAAAAAAGGTAGCGATTCCAACGTCACACACAGCTTTGTGCAGCGACGCTCGAAAAGGGGTGCTATTGAGGAACAAGGAAATTAAAAAGTTATGAGTCACTAAAAAGTTCATCAAATAGAAGCGCCCTCATTCACTTTGATGCAATTTTGAACTCATACCTGGTAGTTTCGCGAACTGCAGCCCTCGTACAAAAGTATTCCATTATCAACTACCCCCATTTGAAGGGGACCGGGTGTTTAAATGAGTTTCCATATAATCATACCGTGCACCCACCACCCACGGTTGGAGGGGAGAGAGGAGGCAAATTAGGATCATTTTCACACATCTTTTTACGTTTACGCGTCGTAGTGCTGTAGTTAAAATGAGGAAAAAATTTACAAACTTGCTTTTCAGCATAGTTTATACTGTTTGACACTTACAAAATCACTATAATGATATTGAGTGGAACGATAATATCTGACAATACGATAACGAAAAGAGACGTGACGTTCTCTAATATGGAAATGATTTTTGTCGCGTTCAGAATTCGTACTCAGTAATTTGGCGTCTAGATTGATTTGCAGCTGTAAGTTGTTTTTATTTTGAATTGTTGGATGCGACTACCGCCCTATATTTGATCCTTGCAATTCTCGATTCACTCACACAAATTTAAAACTACTGTCATTTCTGTAACAATGTTAACAAAATCTTATTTGTTCGTAGTAGATTAAATGGCT
This sequence comes from Thumatha senex, assembly GCA_948477245.1. Classification (NCBI taxonomy): domain Eukaryota; kingdom Metazoa; phylum Arthropoda; class Insecta; order Lepidoptera; family Erebidae; genus Thumatha; species Thumatha senex. Next base: position 2,142,361 of record OX419725.1, read on the forward strand.
TTCCCATGTATGTAGAGATGATTAAGACGCTTATCGTGCTTATATTATTAAAAACAAAACATATAAGATCATTTTTCTTGGATCAATAAACACTATTATTATTATCATCATTTTGTTGAATTCAACACAAATAATAGCAAAATTCGATGCAATATATATTTTTGAAACGTTTACATGATGAAATATAATTTATTGGTTTTAAGGTTTATGGAAATGTATTGATCATTACAAAGTATCCAATATTTTGAATCCTTGATATTGTAAATATATTAATAAAGTCCAGTGTACACGCGGCCGGTTTAACGTTGTAATAGCTACAGTTCAAGATTAATTTTCTTAGTAAATGTAGCGTCCCGTGTCATTCTTGTACATCAAGAACTTACATACATTTTAATATCCCATTGCAAAGATAATTGCCGACGACGCGACAGTATCTTTGGAGAAAATTGATGTCAAGGCTTTATATTATGTTGCATGAAACAATTTCAGCATCTACTTTTACTAGATTGACGAAGAATCTGCATTGTGCGAAAGTGGTAGGCCGAGACTTACATATCGACGGCCCAAACGAACAAAGACGTAAAAATCTTTACATGACTTTTAATATTATCGCAGATTAGGAATCTAGAGGTGAAAATACATCTTACTAATTTTTTTCACAAATTTAAAGCTGTTATTTAGGAGTTACAGCAGTAGACTTTTTTATCCTTCCAAAAAAATAGTTTGTCATTTACGCAGAATACAATCATAACGATGTTTTATGTCATTAATTTAATTCAATTATTTTACGAACACTGGTGCTAGAGCATATTACTTCTTTATTCGTGTACATTTTTTCCTACGGCTATTATGTATGGCCACGAAAAACTGTTCAATAACACACTTGAAACTTTAACACACAATAACACACTTCAAATAATGTAACACACCGGAAAATAGTAAAGCTTAGTGCACATAATTGATAAAATAATAAAACTCGTTGTATTTCGCGGCTTTGCCCGTCATATTCTTCTAAAATATAAATTAACCATACTAAAAAAACAACAAATAAATACTTAAAATCTTTATTTAAACTTAATAGTCTGTAACAAACACCAAATCTTAGATATAAATTTTGGTAACACAACTAATTACAGTGTCACTTTAATATTTAATTTCTACTTACAGTGTACGAAGTAATGTTTTATTTTGTCACGCTTGAAAGTGGCGCATTTAGAAATTTAAAGAGCAACAAAATATACTAGTAAAATTTAATTAACAGTACAAATTCTTAATCAAATCAGTTTTTATTGGTTATTTTTCTCTTGATCATATGAGATCAGTTAGGCTGCAGAAAAATTTGATAACACTTAACTAATTGGGCGAATATTTCATTTCGAGCATTTTGACCTTTTGATGAAAAAAAATAAATGCACATATTCATGTTTTTATGTATTTTACGGAAAGAATTTAACGATAGAAACTGAATTTTATGAAAGGTACAGCAATTACTCATTTCTGCTAAGAGATATTACCGTTTCTTTTTTTAAAAAAACAGAAATGCGATTTCCCATATACGGTAATTAGATCTCAAGATATGATAGTGAAATAAATGGTAATTAGAAATAAAATCAAAGGTTTGAAACGTAACTTTGACACATGACTTGAGTAACACCTGTCGTGGTCCTTAGGATTACATCTTGGTGCGTTCCCCCAAATATTTTTCCGGGTCCCTTTGTTTGAGTCTTTCCCTGTACAACTTCTGCCGTTCAGCTTGCGTTATGGGCATCTAAAAAAAGGAAATTATACCCTTCACCGGCAAAGCTTAGCAAATACAATTTTGTTATGTACAAGCACGACATTCACCATCATGCAAGCGGTCCCCTGGTTTTGCCATTCAGTTGCATGTTTAAAATATGTACACAATATACGCTAGTTAGGTTTATGGTGTTACACGGACTGGTAGCTCGCACACACTCGCCAGAACACAGAGATCATCAGTATATATGTATGTTTTAACTATCTTTCAATGTAAACTAGGCTTAACGTATATTCTCGTGTGTTGCGTAACACAAAATATAACACTGTAACATTCGGGAACAAACACACGTGAAAATATAACCTTTTTCCGAGTGTAAAACTTTTAAATACAGTCTAAATTTGTATAGAAGCTTTTATCAACCTAAAATATAAATCGAAAATTTACATTAATAGATAAGATATTTTTAGATTTTAATTACGGCATGCTGAGCAGGAATACTCCAAATATTGATTGACCTGTAAATGGTATTAGAAATAATGGAACCGTATTTTTCTTTTTTAAATTTTTGTACGGTCCACGTTTTATTTTTGAAACGAACAGTTTTTCGTCGCCTTACCCATACTCTCCTGACCGTATTCGGCCACAGCGACTTACTACTGCTACTATTGAGAGCTTCGCTGGTGTGCTCTTAGGTGACTGACATAACCTATTTTTGAAGCGCTTGTACGATTACACACGCTACAAGTCAGCCCCCCTCCAATATAATTATAATCTATGGCCGCGGGTGGTAGGGCCTTGAGCTCGTCTCGTTTAGCATCAAGCTCTTCTCTCCGCCTCGTCTCAAACTCAAACACCTTAGTGTGTACGGTGTGCCTCCATCGTGGCCGTTCCGCTGCCATTGCCTCCCACTGTGACGGATCGAGATCACATCGCTTCATGTGTCTTTTAAGCACATCTTTGTACCGCAGGAGATGGCCACCTTCTTTGCGCTTGCCAAACGGCTATTATGTACTAAGTCTTCACCACTTAATTCTATTTAGTTCAATAACTTTTTATAAGCGTAAAAATCTTTACAGGTTTATCTAAATTGCTTTATTACCGCATTAGATGTTTACATTCTTTGGATAATATGAATACTCAGCTCGTGTAGTAGCCTGCCAGACTGATCATTAATCCCCACGCCTTCTAATTCCAGGCAAATATTTGAGTTGTATTTGTTTTTATCGGCGCTACAACTCCTCTTGATGACTTTGCTAAGTCTCGGGTACTCCTCTTCCACATGATGATATTGGAGTCCTTTTGTTTTAAGATCTGTTGACTGAGTTCTTTTTACCACTGAGGTGGCAGACATACATACCTACCTGATAGAAAGTCACAAAGGTCACCGTAGCCTATGGACGTTTGCAACACCAGAGGTGCAGCACGCGCGCTGTCGACCCTTTATAAACCTTCTAAGACAGCTTTTGAAGAACACGCATAAGGAAAATCCAGGTTTCGTGTTGTATCCAGACCTTATTTTTTGTTCTTGTTCCTGTCTTTTGGAGGATTACCTCTTCCTTCTTCTTTGAAAAAATCACTGAGGCTCTCGTTAATATTAATTAACGAGAGCCTCAGAGATTTTTTAATTCCAGATCATTCCACAAAATGTTGACGTCAGTCGCTAGCGTTGGCGCATTCTTTGAGTTTAATTTCCACCATGTTTTGGAGATGGGATTGTTTAAGTGGATTCAGGGCTTTGGGCCTAGACCGAGAATGTTTGAACGGTGCCTTTAGGCGCATGGGAAAAAAAGCAACTAGTAATACGCTAGTAATACGAGGTCGGAACCGACCACGTATCTCAATACGTTTTCGCATTTCTGTCAGAAGATCTCAATCGGCTGTTCATCATAATGTAGTCAATTTGGTTTCTGAAAGGGTCTGCAGGAGATCACCATATATATAGGCGCCTAGGATAATGTTCGAATACCGTTTTCAATATGCTCAGCATCTTATCTATGCAAAATTCGACGAGTCACTGACCGCGATCGTTTCTATCACCTAGGCCGTGTTTGCCAACTGTGTCTCTTATGTGGTTGTCGTTTTCAGTATTACCTACCTTTGCATTCCAATCGCCAAGAATTATTGTGATTTGGCAACTAGGGATGTCATCAAGAATTGTTTCCAATGTTCCATAGAATTCGTTTATGTCTTGTTCAGAGGCTAGGGCAGTTAGAGCATAGATCTGAATAATGTCCAGGAGACACGGCTTGGTGTTCAACTTGATGGTGATAATGCGTTCAGATACTAGATGGTATCCCAAAACAAACTTGTTCATTGAAGGTGGCAGTAGGATGCCAACACCGTTCAGACTGGAGTTATCGCTCCCAGAGAAGTATAAGGTACTCCCTGTGGATGTTGTAAAGTGGCCCTGTCCCCGAAGATGAGTCTCACTAATACAGAGTATGCAGATGTTATGAATTTCACTTTCCTTATCAACTATTGTCAGTTTTCCTGGTTGCAGAAGTCCATTAACGTTCCACAACGATGTCCATGTAACGAGGTTTTATTTAAAGAAGTTTTGTTGCATTTCTTCCTTCAAAGGCCTGGTGGTCTGCCTTACAGAAGCTTCGGTAGCAGATTTCATACTACCCAGCTCGGTTACCGAGTAGCACCGGGCGTTAGCCGACACTCCAGATTCATCTTTCACAGTCATGGTGGTTTTCTTGGGATGATATCGTGGTGGTCCCACGTCCTTCCACGCCAGTCTTTTAAAGGAGATTTAATTCCTTACGGTCACTGGAAACCGATTCCGAATTACAAGGTTGATTCAGGTTGATGGGTTATTTAACCGCCGCCCAGTGCTCGGCGTTGACGTGTTTTGTGGTTAGCCGCATCCCTGCTAACCAACCCTCCACCCTTTTCATCCGGGCTTGGGACCGGCAATGGCGGAAGTGATTTTGAAATATTATGAAAAGCCTAATTTCAATGTAACTATAAGTCTAGGAGATAAATAAAAACGTGGTTGTGATTATTATTAAATGCTCTATTTCCTAACTGTTGTTTTCATTCTATTTATTGTTTTTAGTTAGTGTAAAATACGTTTTTCAGTGCCTCTGTATTTAATACTTTTGAATACAAAAAGGTAATTAGGTAGATTTATTTACAATCACTAAGTTGACACATTTTTAGACAAATAAAGACGTTATAGATTGATACATTTTTAACAATTAATGGAAACATGCGAAAATTTTGCCGATAAACGTTTTATGCAAAATAAACATGTAGATAACTATAGACGAATAAAGGCGTTTACAATCATAAAAAGACAATGTTAGTCGAACAAAAATATAAGGTAGTTTTTTAGTTTTTATAAAAATTCTAGGTATTTATTGTATTTTCATTTGTGGGAAAACGACGATTTATTGTAGTTTAAGTTACACGCAGGAATTCAACCCAAATCTGGGTACCTACCTAACACAGATTACTTTGCAGAATGCGACCTAAACCCAAATTTAATATAGGGTTCAGGTCAAGATACGATTAAGATCAAGAATTCAATCGAATCAGAGTCATCTAGAACACTTCATCTTCGACCACGGATAATTGTAAGCGATATGTTAAACGCTACCTTAATGGTTAGTCTTATACTCAACATTGCGAGCGCCAGACCGCAGAATGTCCAGGTAATTTCTGTATGAGAATTGGTATTTATCCTTGGTTGTCTTCAGGTATTTTAGAGTAACCACAGAATAGTTTAAGACCTAATCTTTAGGTATTGCCGTATAGGCCAAAATAAAACTCGACGTAGTTTGCTGAATGTTGCGCAATCCAACAACAACCTTCTGACGTTTTATTTTGCAAGTTCAAGTTCCTAAGCTGTATAATCTGCCCAAGTCAGATATAATTTTAAATCAACTTCTTGCATTGATCCTAAATCACTTATAACCTGCTGTAGGCGGTAGCAGCAGCATACCCCAATTTAGATGTCGTTCATAAGACATTTAAAAGTGCACAGATGCTAGGCTACCTAATATTGCAAGTTTGTCGACGATGTTTTTCAAAGGATAAGTTTAAGTTTACGATAATTAAGACGAATATTTCCAAAACTGATTATTTACATTATTTTGTGTCATGTGGTAAATAAACCGCATTCATTGATTCGCATTTACTCACAGTGAATGAATCCCTGGACAGACATAGGTCAAGAAATTCTTAAAGGTAGATATGAAATCTATACTAATATTATAAGGCTGAAGAGTTTGGATGTTTGTTTGTTTGGCTGAACCCGCTAATCTCCTGAGATTAGCGGGTTCAGCCAAACAAACAAACATCCAAAAGAAGGAATGGAAGTAAATGTCTTTCTAAGGAAATTAGAATTCAGCTACAAGTAATTTGGTGACGTTGATAACTTATCTATCTGTCTAGTCAATTGACTTATCTTGAATTTTGTCAGAGAGAGAGAATTTTTGACCGGACTTACTTATTGTCAGACAGAGGCAGGCCTCTGACCTCTCATTCATCTACAGGTACTACTGGTCTAAAAAAGATTTAGACCAGTAGTACCTGTACTACTGGTCTAAATCTTTTTTGTGTTAGATTGCCCATTTATCGAGGAAAGCTATAGGCTATATATCCTCACACTACTACCCTGGAGAGCGGAGCAGTAATCAAAAATGTTGACAAATCGGGCATATTTTTATGTATTATTGTACGGGATTAAATAGGTGCGGTGGGACTTCGAAGTATGTAACGGGCGAAGCCGGGGGGCTCACCTAGTAGTCATATAACATGATATGAATTAGGTTATGATACCTACTCATATTTATAGGACTCTGCAAGTATCTACTAAGCAAAAATACTGCGGGAATAGAATTAATTAGCCACATTTAAGCAGCTTATGGAATTCTTACAAGTGAGTTTCGTTTGATGGACTCGGCAATTGCCGATATCACGACCTGCAAAGAGGCCGCACGTATTCGAAGTACTGTGCACATAACGGGAACGGAAAATAAATCTCACAAATATAATCGTTTATTTTTTTTATACCATTGCCGTGGCAGACAAGCATACAGGGCACCTGATGGAAAGTGGTCTCCGTAGCCTATGGACGTCTGCAACACCAGAGGTGCAGCACTCGCGCTGCCGACCCTTTAAACCTTAAACCTTCTAAGACCCCTTTTAAGAAACCCCATACTGTAGACGTTCCGGTAAAAACCAGGCAGGGAGCTCATTCCACAACCTAAGCCTATGCGAAATAAAGCCTCTATCAGACCTAACCGTATGTGAGCACTCCGGACGCAAAGTGAAAATCTATACTAATATTATAAAGCTGAAGTGTTTGTTTGTTTGAAATTTTGTTGAAAAACAGGAACTACTGGCACGATTTGAAAATTTCTTTTTGTGTTGAATAGTCCATTTATCGAGGAAGGCTATAGGCTATATAACAATTCGCTACGACTTATAGGTGCACAACAGCAATGATAAATGTGGCATAATCGGGAGAAAAATATTCTATTTGAAAGCTTCTGTTACGAACGCTGCCTAAACGATTAATGTTACGTAAAAATTATGTATTACAAAATTGTTCTTATTTAAAAGTTCTAAAATAAAGTCCGCGACAGCACATGTCCATCTTTGAAGGTTAACTCACTATAATTATTTTATTGTAATTAATTTTGTTCTGAAATAACGCGGTCATGCATTTTGGCGCGAGATCACCGGATAGCGCATGCGCTACCGCGCATAGTTGTCTACTCGCCAATATATATCGCTCTACTACTACGGAAAGGATGTGCATACTGGGACCTACTCTGCTTTCAATTACGTTTTTGCGATATCTTATAGTTTGGTATAGTATATAGAAGTCTATATATCATCACGGTACTGAACTGGAGAGAGTTGCAGCAATCATAAATGTCAACAAATCGGACAAACTCTCATACATTATTGTAAAAGTACCTACCTAATAAACGACGGGATTAAATGGGTGCGACGGGAATAAAGGCGTGACTGATAAAAGGCTAGATCATCACGCTACTACCCTGAAGAGCGTAGCAGTAATTAACAAATCGGGCAAATATTCATACATTATTGTAAAAGTAATAAACGACGGGATTAAATGGGTGCGACGGGAATAAAGGCGTGACTGATAAAAAGCTAGATCATCACGCTACTACCCTGAAGAGCGTAGCAGTAATTAACAAATCGGGCAAATATTCATACATTATTGTAAAAGTAATAAACGACGGGATTAAATGGGTGCGACGGGAATAAAGGCGTGACTGATAAAAAGCTAGATCATCACGCTACTACCCTGAAGAGTGTAGCAGTAATTAACAAATCGGGCAAATATTCATACATTATTGTAAAAGTAATAAACGACGGGATTAAATGGGTGCGACGGGAATAAAGGCGTGACTGATAAAAGGCTAGATCATCACGCTACTACCCTGAAGAGCGTAGCAGTAATTAACAAATCGGGCAAATATTCATACATTATTGTAAAAGTAATAAACGACGGGATTAAATGGGTGCGACGGGAATAAAGGCGTGACTGATAAAAGGCTAGATCATCACGCTACTACCCTGAAGAGCGTAGCAGTAATTAACAAATCGGGCAAATATTTATATATTATTGTAAAAGTAATAAACGACGGGATTAAATGGGTGCGACGGGAATAAAGGCGTTACTGATAAAAGGCTAGATCATCACGCTACTACCCTGAAGAGCGTAGCAGTAATTAACAAATCGGGCAAATATTCATACATTATTGTAAAAGTAATAAACGACGGGATTAAATGGGTGCGACGGGAATAAAGGCGTGACTGATAAAAGGCTAGATCATCACGCTACTACCCTGAAGAGCGTCGCAGTAATTAACAAATCAGGCAAATATTCATACATTATTGTAAAAGTAATAAACGACGAGATTAAATGGGAGCGACGGGAATAAAGGCGTTACTGATAAACTGACTGGAGTTCGAAGTATGTCACGGGCGAAGCCGCGCGGGTCAGCTAGTTAATTACTAAACGTTGGGTATATTGTACTCTATTAATGAATATCAGTTTAGTACTGAACATTTTACATAAGTACTATAATTTAAGCAATCTATGTTTTACCTATTCAGGCAAGTAATTATTAAAACATATTTCAATTTAATCGACATAATTTGACTTAATATCCTTCTTCAATAATAATAGTTATTAATGTCATAAGATTTACTAGAAACACTGTTAGTATTTTAGAAAATAAAAAAAAGCCAATGTTAAGATTGAAAAATATTTGGTACCTACTAGTTGACGCCCGCGGCTCCGTACGCATGGTGAAGTTTTCCCGTTCCCGTTTCCCACAGGAACTAGTTCCCGGGATGAAAAGTAGCCTATGTGTCATTCTGATGTGTAAACTATATTATTGTAAAGTGTCATCAAAATTCATTTAGTAGATTTTGCGTGAAATAGCTTTCAAGCCGCCCATAAGGCCTTCTACTTAACTAGTGCTATGTTACTGGCAACCGGAACCAACGGCTTAAAGTTTACGACACATAATCTTTTAACTTTTGCAGCCCTACATTTTTGCACAACTATCCAGATACACTATGAAAAGCCAGGCGGACATAACACAACCCCGTTTGACGCCCGAACAGAAGTCAAAAAGCCAGGTGAACATCCCCTTGCTCGCACGCAAGCTTTACAGTCCGTATAAAGAGACTGTATCACCGTCCACACCATATCCTGCCCGGATATGGTGTAGACAGCCAGCCAGGCCACACGGACGAGTACCACAGAGTTTCTCTCACAACGTTATCAAATGCTTTCTCCAGATCCACTAAAGCGTTAAAATGTTGGGATTATTAATTGAAGGAATGAATGAAAATTTATTCATGTAGGTCACAAAGTAACACTTATGAATGTCAAGATTATTGCTTCTACATTTACTGCCAGATTCGCAAAGCAATAGGTAGAGCCTGAGGTCTTCCTCAGGCTCTACCTATTGCTTTGCGAATCTGGCAGTAAATAACCTGTGTGTACCGGGTTCGATTTTATACTACTTACAGGGATAATTCTAACGCTTCTGTGAAGTGTAGGTACATTATTTTATATTAAAACTCTCATATATTTTATTAATCTATCACGCCTTATCCCCGAAAGGGTGGCAGGTTCTTACCTGGCAATAAAACTCATGGCCACTCTTTTCTAAACGCCAGTAATTACATTAGTTTGATTAACATGAAATTTGACCAATTATATAGTAATGAATTTTTACAAACAAAAAAACAAAATCAATGTTGTGTTTAAAATCATATCAAATTTAGAGCAATTATAGTTGCCGGTTAGCCTAGCCTTGAAGAAGAAGAATCTGGCAAGAAAGTCAATGGATGCCATTTTAAAATGTAGGAATGGCTTACAACATAAAAATACACTTACATTGTTCCTTTGGATTTATGTGAGAACAGTCGACTAAACTTAGTTTGCCTTAAATTTAAATTATATTATTTGTAATAATTGCTATATTATTATTAATTAATTAATTATTAGTTACATGAAATGTCATACATTGTTTAAGGCTACTAACATAAAGTAAAAACATAAATAAAAAGCGCTCGTAGCCCAACTAACTCGGTTTCTGTAAAAGATCACTGATTTAAGAAACTCTCTCGGATTTTGGATGGATGACCGCTTTGTAGCATTTTCATTTACCAGCGTTTTCGTGCTTCGAAGGACACATTAAGCTGTTTGTCCCGGTTGATAGTAACGTTGCAATCGACACTCGTTAAGTCAAGTGAATACATTTTGAGCGACTTAAAAATTACAACAGCGAGTCGCTACAATCTGAGCCTGTCCATTTGAACACAGGCATTGGGCTCACCACAATATGCCTCTGCCACACCTTCGGGTATAAAGTCGTGGCTAATAAATTTATAAATATACTTAAATAATTCATACTGAAAGCATAAAACAAAGGTCTTGGATACAATTTTAATCATTTATGCGAAGCGAAGCTTCAATATACCAACTGCACTGATTACTTCAGCCAGTGGCAGTCGGTATGTTTAAGCTCAAATTTGTTTATAGTTAAACATACATTGACAAGCCCACTGGCTCAGTTGGTTATATAACTGCCTTCTAACCTGTGTGTACCGGGTTCGATTTTATACTACTTACAGGGATAATTCTAACGCTTCTGTGAAGTGTAGGTACATTATTTTATATTAAAACTCTCATATATTTTATTAATCTATCACGCCTTATCCCCGAAAGGGTGGCAAAGGCATATTAGTATATGCCCACTTTTCACCATGTGTATTCCTGTCCCACGTAATGGGTGGTGAGTCCATTGCCGTATATAGCTCTCATATATATACACTATATAAAGCTAACTCCGGGCGTCGCGAGATGCAACTGGGACAGACGCTCGGATGATGATGGAATGCTTACTGCTCTCATAAATATACTGTGCCATTGCGAAAAAATAGCAAGGGGAGCGCAACGAAAAACCCTTACACAGGTTCTACCTCAGTAAGCGCCAGCGCGCGACTGATCAGGCCTCAGCGTCGCGAATCTGATATTATTTAAACATTTTTTTCTATAAAAATCACTGTATATAGTCAAAGTAAGCCATTATGTCTAAAAATATTTAGTAGCTGTAGTTGTGTATTAAAATTTTATTAAAATTATCTGTGGTTTAGATTTGGCATTGAAAAAACATTTCGAAAGGGGGCGACTTTGGAATGTTTTTCTATCAAGTGAAGTTTATACATGTATGTAACAGAAAGCCATTTTGACTAGCTTAAATCCTTAACTAACATATATCTCTTTTTCAGAATCAAAAATCCTTTCTTTTACGATTCGCATTGTTTTAAAAAACTCAAAAGCGTGGCCTCGGCAGGAATACCAAGCCTTAACAGTTGTAATCGTCCCGGTATTTCTCAATCTTATTAATATTATAAATGCGAGAGTTTGTGAGAATGGATGTTTGTTACTCTTTCATTCAAAAACTACTGAATTGATTTTGATGAAACTTTACAATAAAAAAAAACACATAGGCTACTTTTTATCCCGGGAACAAAATCCTGTGGGAAACGGGAAAGGAAAAACTTCACCACGCGTGCAGAGCCGCAGGTGACATGAATGAAAGAGTAACAAACATCCATTCTCACAAACTTTCGCATTTAATCGCACTAGTATTGTATAAACCGTAAAAACAACACGTAGCGAGTTGCCGATTTCCGCAACTTGTTGCTTTATTAGACTCCGTACCGGGATTTACAAGGCCATTTGTTAAACACCAACAACTTGTTAGTACCCGATAGCTGACATCATAAAATTATGATCTAAAATTTTTGGTTTTTTTTTAATTTTTTACCTTAGCTAACGGTTCCAGGCAATCATCTTACAAAATTTAATAATGTGTACATATTATTATTATTAAATTTATACAGCATCTCCAATTTAGAGGCTACTAGTGGTATATTTTTGATATGACATAGTTGGAGATGCATTTTTAGACTACTAAACCCTAAAGTCTTATAAAACGGCTCAGTCTGTCCGTCTGTCTGCACACATTTATTTCTCAGGAACTAAGAGAGAAACGGTTTGCGTCGTTCGATTCAGGACACCATGACCATGAGGCGTTTTTGAAGTTTATACCACTTTTGTTTTGATACTGTTTTCAGTTTAGAACTCGTCTGATTCCTTCGCTACGATAGTGAAGGGCGCGTTACTTTATTTTTACATAGACAAGTAATCTGCGTTTACTTGTGCTGCCATCTACCTGTCATTCTAAATTGTTTGCTTCTCCTGCCATCTAGTGTGCAAAAGTTTACACAGTCAACGTAGAATAGAGGACGCTCTTAATTAAAATTTGTGTTATGTTCTCTACTCTATGTATCGTACTGCTACCCTGCCCGAGTGGGACTGTATGATAAACAGTATAAAACTAATAGAGGGCGCTCTAATCAACTTCTAATCAAACTGGTTTAACCTACACATTTTTTGTGAACGAACTGTATAAAATTAAATAGACACAATACATTCAGCAGTGTAATGTCTTTTACAACTCGTTTCATTACCACCAGTTTATAAAAAAATCACAATTTTAAGTTTAAGCCTGTGTTAGCCGACTCTAAATTTATTCAGACGGACACGGCGAGGGGACGTTTTGTACTTTTCTAGAAAAGTTTACCGGCGAATAATTATAATTGAACACGTGTATGATATAGAAAAAACTATTTTCAAAACCATTCCTATATGTAGAAACAAAAAATTTAAAAGTGACATGTAAATGGATTGTTAACTTTTACTAAAGGGACCACAAAACATAGCGTTCTGTGTATATTTATGATTTTATTATTCTCAAAGAATGCTAAAGCAATTCCGATAGCGTTTATGTGGGACCTCTGAAGAATTCAAAATAGTAATATATAATAAAAAGTAAAATCAAAATAAATAATAACAGAAAAAAGAAAAAAAACAACAAAAATTGCTTCTACATGACATCTAGTGCATGTTTAATGTACTAATACCCAAAAAGTGCGCCATCTTCAGAACAGCGCCACACTCCCAATGCTGTGAATCATCGCTATCTATGACATAATAACTGGGGGCCGAGTCTACTATTTTCCAATAGCCGTTCTAGTTCTATTCTATAGCGGTTCTATTGCGATTGATCCAAAACTAGGTAGTCTACTAAAACTAGTATATATTTCACAATCACACTTCTCAAGCTGCAGAATAGAGACAAAATAGCTTTTTTTGCTTGCAAAATATACATACAGACTACCAAAAATACATCTTACGAGCGGACACTGGCGCGGCACTCGTTAATTAAATTCTACCAGCCCGCCGATAGAATTCTATTGGAGCGCAATTGTAATAGTGGAATACTTAAACTGACAATTTTTTCTGTCGGCTCTCTATTGAGTGACGATTTCTATTCTATCCTAACGCTATTGCATTGGTAGACTTGGCCCCCTGAAATAACTACAATGGAAAACGACTTACCGAGCGCTGAAAATAGTGGCGAGCGCCATGAAACACCCGTCAGCTACACGAGTTGGCCCCGTGAAGCATTTGTCCACCGTCCAGTCGAGTACAGGCCCAATGTCTGGGTTGCAATCCAATAGAAGCACTATTGTTTCGCGGGCCAGCTCGTATATCTAGGAAGTAACCAATATTGTTACTTATATACTTTCTTCTTTATCCGAGCGTATTCCCAGATGCTTGTAAAAACTACCTAAATTCGACATCGCAGCCAAATATATGTGGATATATTTGGCTGCGATGTCGTTTGTATGTTGATTTTCAGCGTTGTTGGGAGCGAGTGCAAGTGAGTTTGATTATACCGTCTGATCTCCCAACAACCTCGAAAGGGGCGTATGTCACTGACTCATCTGTTTATCAGCAGGTGCGCCGCTAGCACGTGAGATCACTTAAGCTCAGGAGATCTGGAGGAGGATCCTTTACACCCACCTCTTCAGTTCTTAATTGATTAATTTTTTTTTTACCTTTCGATCTCATCCGGTCGCGTACAATAAGCCCATCAATAAAATGACCATTTTCAACCAGTTATATTAGGGGTTAAAGTATGAAATTGCCGTTTTATTGTAATAGGTTTTTGAATTGTCATAGAAACTTCATGGTTTGAGGTTTTCGAATGAAACTTTTTTCACGTGGTTTCTATGATGTTCTTTTTTATAAAAATGTGAAACATTTTTTTTTAAATATTATGGGACACTTTTGTGGGATCTGAATATCGACTTTCAATTGTTTTTGTTATTCAACTTAGACAAGAAAGATGGATACTGCGAAAAATCGAGTGATTTTTGAATACGAGTTCCGACGCGGAAGTAACGAGGCAGAAACAGCCCGCAATATCAATGTTGCGTTTGGTGAGGGGTTTGCTAATGAACGCACCGTGCGATTTTGGTTTAAACGCTTTCGTGATGGAAACTTCGACTTGAAGAACGAGCTACGAGGAAGACCGCCCACACAGGTGAATAACGATGAATTAAGAGAGATGGTGGAAGCTGATCCTAGTCAAACTACCCAGGAATTAGCGGACGGTTTACCGTTACCTTACCCACAATACTGACTCATTTGCGTCAAATCAATAAAATAAAAATATACGAAAAATAGGTGCCTCATGATTTTACTGATCTGCAGAAAGAAACGCGTGTTGAAACAGATTTAACAAGGCAACACAGCCTTGTTGAATCTGTACAGAAATGATGGAATATTGGATCGAATTGTGACATGTGATGAAAAGTGGATTCTTTATGATAAACCATTGTTTTCGTGATTTGGACAGTTATCTACGTGACAAGAAGTTTTATTCCCAGGAGGCAGTACAAAATGCTTTCACACAGTTTGTGCAGTCTAGATCCTCAGAGTTCTATCGCAAAGGCATAAATGACCTTCATATTAGATTGCAGCAATGTATAGATAATAATAGTAACAATTTTGATTAAATATTTTTTTTATAAACTAAAAAATAAACAATTTAGATTTTCAGTAAAAAACGGCAATTTCATACTTTAACCCCTAATATTTACTCCACGTTACCGGTGGTGGGACTGTGAACGGACAGGAGCAATTGGCTGCTGTTTAAATGATCGAGCCGCTCATTACTAAGAAAAAACTAAAACTATTTTCACGAAAAAATTAAGAAATTTTTCATTACTAAGAAATTTTTCATTATTATCTGTATGTACAATTGAGAAAATGTAGAATCAAGTAGTACTGACTAGTCTCAATAGATTGACAGCTATGTCCAAAATAGATCGTTACTTCGAAACATCTAAACGTTGCAACTACGGCTTCTAGGCAAGAAAATATTCTATGTAGTAATATTTTCATCCACCTATCGTGAAATTGGGACCGGGAACCCTCCACATTACAGTTTGTGTCCTCGGAGTCTATTAATTAGTTTTAGGACGTAGAATCACAAAACTAGTAAAAAAAACAGTCTTAGTCCATTCATAAAGTAGAATTAGACAATAGAACTAGTAAAGAAAAATCATCATCATCCTAGTTTTGTCTCAGTTGCGTGTAGCGACGCCTGGGGTCCGATTTCTTATTATCTCGCAGTCAATAGAACTTGTGAGAATAAATTTCCGCAAAGACTAGTAGTCTATCAGTGACTTCTTATTTATGATACAAATTCTACTTTGATAGGAGTTAGATGGCGCTGCATGTAAAAATCCCTCAACTTTAAAAAAATAACAAGAAACATACCTTATCACTCGTGGATGAGAGCATTTCACTGAGCCACGGATAGAGGGAGCCGTCCTCAGCTAGTGCAGATGGGGCGAAACATGGCCCGCAGCATACAAGTGCACTCATTGCCTAAGTTAGTAAAAAAAATAAAATAGTTACACACTTTGTAGACACCATTTTTATTCAAACGCAGTGCACTTAATAGAAAAAACGACATGTTTTTTTAAAATATAAGGGTCTAAAAGATGTTTAAAGCACTAGATACGAGTACTGTGCTCCGTGTCTAAATCGCGAATGCGGTTGAGAAGTACCATACTACAATAGCATGTAGGTATAACGAGGGGGAGGTCTCACCCCACAATAAACTTTATTACAGTTTATTTAAAGTCGATTATTTAGGATAATTTTGCGTTGTACAAAGTGGCTTAATTGAAAACTTTTATGTAGGATTAATTTATCTGTATGTTGGGGTTCGTATGAAAGGGATTAATATATATGTGTTAGTCACCCTTATTGAACCGTTTATTCATCGTAAATCTTTATTTGAACGTTGTTTATTTCATTGATTTTTAGTCCACTGGGGTTATAGTCTCATCTTTCCCCTAGGCAGGCTCTGTTTGTTTTGACCCCAGGTATGAAGTAATCAGCGTAAGTTTATTCGTGGGGTCGCTTTTGTTCACAGTTCGTTTTTATTATATTGATTTTTTATTTTCTGAAGATGAGCGAAATATTAGAATTATGAATTAAACTATCGGTCATAGGTCAAGTAGTTTTCGATTAAAAAGCTTTAAATTATATTCTTCTGAGTAAGAACGTCGATGACGTAAATAAGATCGCGGTGCGGGAGTGAGTAAGGGAGTTGAGGGTGGCGGATAGTGGTGGAAATTGGGAGAGACCCACCTACAGCAGTGGATTGCGATAGGCTGATTTGAATAAGTAAACTGTACGAACGTGTAGCAGTTGGTATCGGTGTCATCTCGCTAGTCGGCTCTCTGTATTTTACTTATTGGTTGAACCACAAATTATTGCGGTGTTTTAATGCGGAGAACGTTAGCAAATATCTAAATGCAGGTTGTTACTAAAGTGTATATTTTGCATCACAATAATCAGAAATTTCAACAAATATATAATTACGTTACGATTCGAAATTAATGTAAAGCAAGAAATGTATCTAAGAACCGTATAAACTTTTATATGCATTTAGTGAAAAGCTGTTATATATAACTAGTTGACGGTCGCAGCTTCGCCCGCGCAGAAGTTTTCCCGTTCCCGTTCTCCACAGGACCTTGTTTCCGAGATAAAAAGTAGCCTATGTGTTATTCTGATGTATAAGCTATATTATTGTAAAGTTTCATTAAAATTTATTTAGTAGTATTTACTTGAAAGAGTAACAAACATCCATACAAACTTTCGCATTTATAATATTATTAAGATTACGAACAGTTATTCCATTTTTATTTATCTATATATAGATGTCGAAAATTACTCAACAATACCGACTAATAGACATCTATTGTCTCAGTAACAAACCTCGTGTCAAGAAACTATTTCTACGAACAAAGTTTTGTGCCGCGGCAGGAGGCGCGGAGCCGTGTATCGATTGGCTCAGCCAAGGTCACGTTGATCGTGAACCCTTTATTGGACAGGTCGTGGCGCGCATTTGTATACCAATACATTTAAAACAAATATATATATTTTAAAAAATCGTGCAATTTAGTGTAAGTTTATATATATTATATTGAAACAAAAAATGTATATACTTTGGAAGAAAACTCATTTCATAACTAGCGTAAGGTATCATTTAAAAAATACATACATACATACATATCATCACGCCAGTCTCCCATCGGGGTAGGCAGAGACTATGGCTTTTTTTACCATCTCCACTTTTTTTAAAAGATCCTCTAATAATTCCTACATAAATGTAAAAGATATAATTTGTAAGTTTAAGTATATGGCTTCCTACTGACTGTCTCTTTAATTAACTATTCCAATAACTTTATAAAAATAAAAAAATTGACAATTCAATTCCGTTAGCACTTATATTGTACATGGACCCGTGGCCTTTGCCTAACCAGGGGAATCTCTAAACTAACAGAATCGTAACGAAACCAGTTGAAATTCTTTTATATTTGTAAGCGCCAATAAAGAGTATAAGGCCAGAGCCATCTATCGAGTCACTTAGCAACTCTGATATCTATGAACACATTACAACCATTTTTATACATGAAAGCGATGGACTCAAATGCACGTTGAAATATGCCTCTGCCACCCCTTGGGAGAGAACGCGTGATTGACTTAATCCACGAATAAATTTTAAATTACAATTAAAATGCTATCTTTTTCATACACATTTCTTTATGTATTTTTACACTACTAAGGCGGTAGTTTAGTATGTCTTATGATCATAAATTTTTCCAAGATGGAAATACCTGAGAGTTCTTTCGTCATCAGAAGTTGTAGACTATGATGTCTCTCCAGAGACAAACATACGGAATACTGATAGAAAGTGAGTCTTCATGATAACTTATGGAATCAGGTATAACATGGCGAAAATCCACCACAGAACGATAATAAAGGATGCTTAAACATTGAATAGCGGAGTGTTGCAAATGTCCTACATTTCTTTCCTTGTCTTCATCATTCCTCTGTTACGATTAGTAGAGGTTATCCTCAACCGTTTTACGGGGCCCCATAAAGATCTCTGGGGCTGACCTCATCTGCTACCGAAGCACTTGGTGATCATGGGAGAAGACAACGATACAAGCTCTTATGGGGTTTGGGAGGTCTGACAGCAGATCAATACCGAAAATCAAAATACAAATGATAGTTGCTCCTAGGTCCTATTAAAGTGGACCCCATGCTTCAAATCCAGGTAGGTTTGAGAATATGCTAGACGTTGTTTTAGGATTGCAGAATCGAAAGTGTGTGGTGGGTTCCTTCTCTCACTCCCCTCCATTATTATCATTCTATAATTCTGTAATATTACATTGATTTGGCATTGGCACAGAAGTAGAAACGAGTATTAAACATTTTAATTAATAATTTTACTTTCTGGCAACATTAGTGACCAGTAGAGAGCAATACATGGCGCTAAAATACATAATAACTCGGATTCTATCTACTTCCTCGCTATATGATTGACATTATAAAACAACAATTGTTCAACAATCTGTTATTTTAATTTGTGTTGGGAGCAAGTTCTCGTATCCAGCCTCCATAAGAAAATAATTAGTCAGTTTAGCAGTTACCTATATGGCGCTGTGTAATAAAAATGTCATATAATACATTAGAAGTCCAAAATGAACTCTTGAAGTTTGCGAGGTAGTACTGAAAAATAATTTTCAATAAGTAAAAGAATAAACACCGTACACATAAGTATCTTCTCGTTTAAAAAAAAATTGATAGCGGCGCAACGGAAAATGGCCCACTGTCAAAAGAGCGCTCAACTTCCGATGCTGTTGTTGAGTTATTAAAATGTATTCATGAAGCCTAGGACGACAAGCACGATGCATTAGGTATATTTTGCGATCTATCATCGGCTTTTGATTGCGTTCAACATGAAACGCTGTGCAAAAAATTACACCACTATGGAATAAGAGGCAAAGCTCTCGACCTTCTGTCTTCATATTTGAACAATAGAATACAGAGGGTCGATATTAATGGTACACGTTCTGTAGGATCCATGGTTACAATGGGTGTGCCGCAAGGCTCGATACTTGGGCCATTCTTGTTCCTCATTTATACACTCATTTGCAAAAAAAACGGGCGGTTTCGATTTTCTTCCTGGCTGAAAAAAATAAAATACCAAAAAGGTTTTAATCATTTGAACATGTTACTGGCCAGTTATAAAAGTGCCATAATGTTTATAAGAGTACATTCCAAATTCTTATTTTTGACAGAGCCTGGTTTTCAAAGAAAACAACTTTTAACTACAATTTGTGGCGCGCATTCCCTATAGTTAATATAGACTCTAATTAACTTTTTGTCAATTTTTATTCAAATATCTGATGTTCTTGACATTTAAAAGTATTGTTATTGCTGTTTAGCAATCTCGAAAATGGTAGATAAAGTGATAAAAGCGAGCAAAATTATTGCGCTGCTTTAAGAAGGTTGCAGCCAATGCTTCGTGGCTCAGAGGCTAAATGTGAGTCGGTCGACAGTTCAAAGGACCTGGCAGCGCTATCAAGAGACCGGTTCCGTCAACAGAAGGCCTGGTTCTGGCAGAAAGACATGTACCGAACCACGGGATGATCGTTTTCTAGTTAGTCAAGCGTTGAGAAATCGCAAATCTTCTTATGTGGACCTCAAGAACAGCCTCGAAGAAGTAAGAAATGTGCAAATTAGTCTATGGACGGTCAGGAGGAGGCTTCTCGCTGCTAATATACACAGTCATCGCCGGGACCGCGGCCCTAAATTACTCCGTGGACATCGAGTTGCCAGGCTTAGCTTCGCTCGAAATTGTGTGTCATGGACTCATGAAGACTGGGATAGGGTATTGTTCTCCGATGAAGCCAGGATATCTCTGCATGGTGAGGACTGACGTCGGCGAGTGTTACGTAGACGAGGAGAATGCTTTGCAGAGGCATGTTTTGAAGAAATCACACCTTATGGAGGGGGCTCTGTTATGTTTTGGGCAGGAATAAATTCTATGGATCGTACGGAGTTAGTCTTCATCGAAAACGGTACACTGACTGGACACCGATACATAACGGAAGTTCTAATTCCTTATGCACAACCCGCTTTAACCGCTCTTGGCGAAAACCCAATTTTTATGGACGACAACGCTCGCGCCCTCCGGTCTGGCGATGTGGAAGCGTATATGCTAGAAGTCAGAATTCGTCGTTTGGACTGGCCAGCTAGAAGTCCGGACCTCAATCCCATAGAGCATGTCTGGGACGTTCTGAAGCGACGAGTGATATCAGTGCAGCCGGCTCCGCAGACCATCAGAGAGCTAAATAATGTGATTACCGCGGAGTGGGAACGTATTCCCCAAGAAACCATAAAAGATATACTCGCTAGCATGCCCAGACGAATCCAAGCCGTGATTTCAGCAAGAGGGGGTCACACTCAATACTAAACTTTTATCTGCTTTTAATGTATTCAAGAAAAACAAAGAATTTAACGCGTTTCATTTTTATTTAGCGCGCAGGTACAATAATATTGTTTTGAGCTTAAACATTATTTCTCAATAATTTAATCAAAATGTTATGATAAAACTGATGAAAACTATTCCTTCCTAATTCATTTATAAAATTCTGAGGTTAACAATACCTAAAATTGTCAAACAAACTAATAGTAACTATAAAATAGTTCTTTGCTTAAGTGCCCGTTTTTTTTGCAAAAGAGTTTATTAATGATTTACCATTTTATGTAGGGGACAGAAATAGGATTGTTTTGTTTGCAGATGATACCTCATTGATTTTTAAAATTAAGAGACAATTAGAGAACTATGACGATGTAAACAATGCAATTGCAAGAGTAGTTCATTGGGTTCAGCTCAAATAATCTTTGCCTTAATGAAAATAAAACTAAATGTATAAAATTTACTCTACCAAATGTAAAACAAGTTGTGGCCAATGTTCAACTGAATGGACAAGTGTTAGAGTTTGTGGAATCAACTGTGTTCCTCGGTATAACTATTGATGCCAATTTGCAGTGGGGCCTACACATAGAAAAGATAGCCTCTAGGTTAAGTTCGGCTGCATACGCTGTAAAAAAGATCAGGACTCTAACAGATGTGTATACGGCTAGAATGGTTTACTTCAGCTATTTTCACAGTATTATGTCTTACGGTATTCTCCTTTGAGGGAGTGCTGCAGATTTAAATATTATTTTTGTTCTACAAGAGCGGGCTGTAAGCGCTATTTATAATTTGGGCCCAAGAGTTTCTCTCCGAGAAAAATTCAAAGAAGTAAATATTCTAACCGTACCATCGCAATAAATTTTTGCCAATCTTATGCATATCCAGAAAAATCTATCACAATTTTCTAAGTGTGTCAACTTTCAGGTGCGCCGCGTTCCGAACCGGTGGTCGCTTTAAATATTTTAAATGTATATAGTGTATGACATTTTGTAAGCGCCGTTAAAATGGTCTATGCAAAATAAAGAAATTTTTTTTTATATATACCTATTTACAAGAAACATAATTAACAAAAGGTACTAAAAATGTTGAAATGTTGGCTTTTCAGTTCCATGCACAAGTAGACACGTTCTCCAAACTGTTTTACAATTGTATTAAAAAAATGAACCCCCAATTTTCGATACTGCCTTCCGATACCAAGTAACCTCACAAAGTTTGAAGAGTTAATGTTGTGACTCTCTCTATAAACTAAGTCACGTTTATTGTAATGAGTTCGATATATAGGTTTCATCATATGTATGGAAACAGCGATTATGTGAGGGGAGCTAAAATCATCATCACATCATCATCATCTCAGCCCATTCAAAGCCCACAGCTGGGTATAGGCCTCCCCCAATGATCGCACAACTTTCCTGTGTCTTCCGTAACAAGCAAGGTCCCGCAAACGGACCAAATAAAGTGATTCCCATGCCAAGGTGAAATATAATGCTTACCTTCAGTGCTGAAAGGTTGAGTCGTTCATCATTCTCGTGCTGGGAAGGCTGCGGAACGAGGGATCCGAGGTGCTTCGCTAAGGGTCCGCACCAACCGGAGAACAGAGAGAACAGACTGCGGCACAGCTCCTTCTTCAGTAGCGAACTGTACATTTCCACTGTGGGCCGAAAGAGGTGGGAGTTATTGGAGTGCTCCTTCGGCGCAAAGGTAGTGATAGATAGATAGATAATATGCTTAATTGTACTTACTTACACTCAAAATCTATACTAATATTATAAAGCTGAAGAGTTTGTTCGTTTGTTTGGTTCAACGCGTTATTCTCAGGAACTACTGCTCGGATTTGAAAAATTCTTTTTGTGTTAGATAGCCCATTTATCGAGGAAGGCTATATATCATCACGCTACTACCCTGGGCAGCGGAGCAGTAGACATAAATGTCGAGATATCGGGCAAATTTTTATGCATTATTGTAAAATTTATAAGCGACGGGAGGTGCGATTGGAGTAAATAGGTGCGACGGGAGTTCGAATTATGCCACGGGCGAAGCTGTGGGGGTCATACTAGTAAATAATAAAACAAAATGTACAGGAATACAGCGGTTTCTTACAGTTAAGTACAATGGCCCTTCTTGCACACAGCAATCTATTCCAGGCAACCTTTGGATGAACAGGAATACACAGACACATATCGTGGGTAGAAAAATCGAAGTTTTATAACTACACAAGTACGTATACATTAAATATAAGGCATTGTGATGTGGTAGTTCGCAACATAATGTTAACAAAATCGTTGTTTCGGGGTTCTTAAAGGCACATCGTCTCTGCTTGCAGAATGTACACGAGGACATCTTATAAACACGGCTTAATCTACCCTTCCGTCCGTCTGTACGTATCTATTACTCAGGAAAAAAAGAAAACGCTTCGCTCCATTGAATTACCGGGGACGGCAAGTGCACCTAGTAAAGTGTATACATTACTAGTTGGCGCCCGCGGCTTCACCCGCGTAGAGAAGTTTTCCCGTTCCCGTTTCCCACAGGAACTTGTTCCGGGGATAAAAGGTAGCATATGTGTTACTCTGATGTATAAGCTATATTATTGTAAAGTTTCATTAAAATCTATTTAGTAGTTTTTACGTGAAAGAGTAACAAACATCCACACAAACTTTCTCAATTTATAATATTATTAAGATTAAGATTGTCGCGGTCTATACCAGTATATCTGCTCTTATCAAAAGTCAGTACTAACGTGGGAAACTCTTAATTAGTTCAGTGACGAAGTCAGCGAACGTGATGCGCTGTTCCCTGGCGGCCGGTGCGTCTTTCTCAGCTTCCACTTCGAGGCACTGCCGTACTCCGTCTAAGTATTCCGTCAGCGTGGGATGCAAGCTACCGCCTTCCAAGGCGAATGCACTGTGAAAGAAATGGAACGATATAATACCAGCGACTTAACATCAACTTCAACAACTTATCTCTAATATACTGTTTGCTATCCTTCCCGGTGACTCAGAATTCTATACAAATTCGATATGTTTTCGCTGCAATGCATTATTTTTATTACTTCATTGATATCAGTGTAAATGGCTCGATAGATGGCTCTGGTCTGATCATAGATTACCTGTAAGCGAATGTCTTCTTTTGAGCGATGAGCAATAACATCTTGTTGAGGTGCAGTCGCAACGCGTCTCGGCGACGTCTTCTGCGCATGTTCTCTTGTTTGCGATCTACTGCTTCACGCAGGAGTGGCAGCAATTCTTCCATTAAATCTCTAAAGAAGATTAATCATATTACACACCAGAGAAAGAGAGAAAGCAGAAGAACCTTGGCGTCAATGAGGACGACATGACACTTACTTAAGTGCGTCTGGGTTGATATTTCCGCACGCTGCGACGGCGGCATCTCTTACTTCAGGGACCTCGCAGCGTGCAAGAGGCACGGCTAGCTTGTGCAGAGAACCCGGCGCTGCTTGGGTCCCTCGGGCTTCGCCCCCACTACGCTCGCTTAGTGAGTCAGGTGACGAGCTGTAGTCGTAAACACATATTAGTTTGAATTCTTTTAAAAATAATTATAATACCTAAGCTATTTGGTTTATCATTGAATTAAAATGAAGAATGTATGTTTAATTTAAGATTATTATATGGATTATTAAATTAAAA
Organism: Thumatha senex; assembly: GCA_948477245.1. NCBI lineage: Eukaryota > Metazoa > Arthropoda > Insecta > Lepidoptera > Erebidae > Thumatha > Thumatha senex. The sequence goes on from OX419725.1 coordinate 2,167,023, forward strand.
ATATATTTACAAATGTTGTAATAAGTATACAACCGTTAGCTACATCAAAAACAATATTACTTACAAACTACTTCTAACACTAAAAAAAAGCGCAGATACAAAACCAGAACGACGAATAATGAATTCAACACATAAGTTACCACATAATGTCAAAGCGCAGTGAATGCCCACAAATAATGATACACTCTTATGCACACATCTAATGTAATGTAGTTCTAATCTAATGTAACGTACACACTGTTAATGTAATGTAACCATTGCCTTTAACATATTACAGAATGAGATATCAATACAGGCTTGTAAAGTACTACTCCAGGTTTTCAATATTTCTCTTTAAAGCTGTAAACTAAAAAATGCAGACTAAATTAATCGATAATTTTTAAATAGGGTGAAATTTTCAAAGAAATGGGTTTAAGTCAGAGCTATTGAACCAATCGTCCCGAGTGTAACGAGCCTCAGAAAGACTATGATGACCTAGTCAACCTTACCAGCTCTGCAATTAGCTGGTGTACGCATCACCTGCTCACTGACGTATTATATGAAGTACGAGCTTGTAAGAGATTGCTAGATGATACGACAATGCTAAATAAAATCTGTATACAGAACTTTAAGCTCAGATGAAGGATTTAACCTTTACTTCATACCTCAACACATCAGTTGATTTCCGACGATCTGTACTGTAGGACTTATTGATACTTTATTAATTCATGCAAACGACTATCATTAAGGTCAATAATTGTTTGAAGTACGGCGACTCTATAGTGATCAGTGAGTCAAATCATGCCCTACGTTCCTCTATTTTATCGCAGCCTGAACCGAATTAGCTGTTAAAATACCCAGCTCAAACAATCTGGACCTACAAATGAAATCTTAATTTTTTACACTAACGAAGATGATTACTTTTACATTATAGCGTTGTCCTAATATGTTGACAAAATTCTACATTACAAACCCATATAGAATATCAAAACATAAACAAGTCCTAATGATCATGAATGGAAACCCGGGGACTGAGAAGAAATAACCTAGGGGCTACACAACACTCACTCTAATCTTGTATCATAAATACTTTTCAGTTTTATACTGATATTTATTCAACATTTTATATTCCTACCACAGAGACATACTACAAATAAACAATTAGTGCTAATACATTTGTGGTGAAGTGTTACAATTATATAAAAAACTGTCAACAAATGACCCAGGTTTCAACTAATAGTAATAGTTTAAAGTGTTGACAAGGACAAGAAAAATGTCTAGAAAATATTGCTTTTAGCTTAAAATAGTAATAAAAAATATATTAATGCCAAACTAGCATTGTCTTAATCTAAATCCAATTTAAATCAATCTTAGTTCAATAATTAAAAACATAAACGGGATTTTGCGTAAAAGCTGATGAAGGCTTCCGGGTGAAGCCGAAACAATTGTCGATCGATATCGACAACACGTTAGTGTTTTTACGCAAAATCCCATGTATGTTTTTAACTAATCTTAGCTAAATAGTCATTCCAATCCATTTCATTTTGTATGAAGTAAAATGTTGAGCTTTATATCATTAAACTTCATAGGCAAAGTCCATTTCGTCGTCCCAATACGCACTAAGCAGGATAATATCAGTTCGAAGGGTAATAAAAAAACCTTCCAAGTTAAATTTTTTCAAAGTAAATTTTAACCTTTTGAAGCGTAATAACACAACTCAAAACCATTGAAGGTCGGTCACTTTGTCGGCCGTATAAAATCGCGTTACTTTGTACCTTTCAAGATAAAACCTAAAAAAAACCTTTTGAAGCGTGAGCTATCCACTTTTCACCACAAATGATCATTCCTAAATCGTGTTTAGCATACAGGACCATCACGTTTAGACGTAAAGCAGTTACCCCCAAAGCGTTTCCGGGCACGCTGATAGAAACAGCGCACTGTCAGGGCAGATATAAGATAACATATAAAATAACCTTTAAGAGAGACAATATATAAATTAGTAGTAGAAACTAAATTGTTATGATCGTGCAACACGTTCACTATGCATTGGAATGTGTGTTTTTATAACATAGAAGTACTAATTTTTACTTAAGAGTTGTGCGTAAACCCAAAACCATATATTTCGGTATGTGAAATTAGATCAGATGATCACAGATGGAACCAAGACAATGCTTATGTATAGCCGTAGGGAGTCTCACATGGAAATTCTTTGCAGCTTAAATAATAACTACCTTTTATTGAAAGTAGGTAAGATCCATCTTTTCATATCAATATATGATAATGCAAACTTATAGTGCGTTTCTTGTCTATCTGAAAGAAGGCATGTAATCCACCATGTTACATGCTACACAGATACTCCGAGCATAGTTTCCGTATGATGCCAATGTTACTATTACAATAACTGTAAAGTGGTTGGCTTATTTAGCTAAGTATATAGGTCAAAAACTAGAACTAATGTTTCGGAGACGGTTTATATCCGTGTATCGAAAACAGTAATTACACCGAATACTCAAACTTATTACAAGTCTGATACATTACATATATTTACTACACCATTATTCACCTCAGTGAGAACAAGAGACTACATCATTATAATCAAAGTGTTTGAGTATTTGGTCATAAATGTTAGCGTAATTATGGTGAAGTGTGATGCGGTGTTTATAGAGTATGATGAGCGCAAGTCCATGGGCACAAATATAGGAATCAATGATACACTTTTCACACATTATCGACAGCACAGTGTTTGTCCAAAACCTTATGGTATGCGCTAGCTGTGCACTGACCTAGGCGTGGTGATGAGAGAGGGACTACGGTGTCGCTACGCCACCGGTTTCAACACATCGTGTAACTTGGGCTTGTGCCGATTCCATCACTAAACTAAGTTACAAGCTGCATATATACAAATAGTGTAGATACGAAAGTAGCGATACACTAAGTCTACTATTATTTTTAGTGTCGTTTCTGCCTTTCGTATGATTATATCGACAATAAAAGAGAAAGTATATACGCCAATGTCGACTGTCCTACAGTTAAAAAGAAAACAGTGAAAGTAGTGAATGGTAGCAGATGTACAAAAAGCATGAGATGGAACCGACACAACACATGTAATGATCGATGTTGAATGCGACGTGCACATAGCGAGCGAGAATGGCCACCTCGTTCGTTTGTGGTGCCTGTGCGCTCGCGCATAGCTCAAGGGCAGCGTGAAGAATCCGCCCGTCGTGTTGAGGCTCTCGCTCGACGAGCTGAGCGCGGTCACGCCGGCCCACCCCTCCGCCTCAGTGCTAATGAACAAACCATTTAACCAGGCGTCCCACTGTAGCGTCACACTATACATATTGAACCTATTCGATAGTAGGTATACAAACTAATAACAGTAATGAATTTGTTCGAATATAACTTGGAATATAGTCTTGGAAAAATTGTCGGTGTTTCGAAGATCAGGCAGTATGGACTTTTCCTAAACTATTACTATAATATTAATAGTCCTGAATAAAATAAAACTAACCAGGAAAATGTTGAATACAATCACTGAGAATTGTATGAAAATTGGTTTAGTAATACGTCGTACGAAGCCTTTATGGTAAAATGACTTAAAGAGCTCTTTGTTCCTATTCTAAGCTTTCTTTAATCCATGGGGATATTTGCTCAGTGTTATACAGCGACAGTGGTAACTACCTACATCACGTTACCATTATAAAATTTGTTTCAAGTTTACAATACTAAGAGACCTTTCCTGCTAAATTAGTTTGTGTTCACTATTATGGTATTAGTATAATAAAATATAGGTAGTACGTGGAATTAAGTGTGCGGCATCCGTGATTCTGTATAATTATTTTACGAATTAAAATTTTATATTGAAAATTTACATTTAAAATAAATATCCATCACGCCTTATCCCTGAAGGGGTGGCAGAGGCATATTATATGCCCACTTTTCACCGTGTGGATTCCTGTCCCACGTAATAGGTGGTGAGCCCATTGCCGTGTTGAAATAGACAGACGCAGGTTGTGGCTACCTGCTGTTGAAATTTTTTAAGCCGCCTATAAGGCTTTCAACCAGGCTTAACGACTGCCATTTTACTAGCAACCGGGACCAACGGCTTAACGTGCCTTCCGAAGCACGGAAACGCTCGCAAATGTAACTGCCACAAAGTGGTCACCCATCCGACGACCAGCCATAGTGAAAGTTGCGTACCTCAGTGATCGTTTACCGAACACTGAGACCGCGGGGCCACGAGCGCTTCTACCGAACACTGAGACCGCGGGGCCACGAGCGCTTCTAACATTTAAGGAATATTAAAATAGTACTTTTCAACGGTTTCTAATCGCTTTGTGAGTACTTAGTTAAATGGATAGGTAGATTAATAACTAGCAAGGAGCCCCGTCATAATATAATATTATGAAACAAACATTTGATTTTATGGGTTAAGAGGAAATGCTAATATTGAAATTTTTTAAGTGTCAATTTGGGATAACTCTAAAAGAGTAAAAAAACATTATAGTTTCCAAATTTGTAAAATAAGCTTTTCTTTATAACAGTCTAAATAGGCAATTGCGAGAAAATTATGCACGTTTCTAGTGCTCATTCAGATAATGTATCATCATCAAAATGGAAATTATAGCATATAAATAAAAGTAGTTTATATTTATTTCACTAATCTATTGCATTAAGGTCATAAACCAATAAGAACAGGTGAGAGAGCCGTGAGAAAAGACTACAGGCAAATGTAGATTTGCCTGTAGTCTTAGTTGTGCCAAACCAAACACCATTAATAAGTAGTTATTAATGGTGTTTGGTTTGGCACAACTCATAGTTTTGATTAACTAAAGAGCCTGCGCAAAAAGGGGAATAATCAGATTAATTTGTTGACCTTTACAACAGATTCCTTGCTACTGCAAGGAAACGTGTAGAACCTCCTTAGCGCATGCCCATATTTCTCTCCCACCGTCAATGTTAAATAAAAGTTCATGATCATTTATAGGTATTCCGAATAAATACAAAGAATTTGCATTTTTTCGGAACAAAAAAGCATTTGGTATTGGTAACGTAAAATAGCAGAAAAGAGGTCGAGCTTCTCATATAGCCGCACTAAACTTTTGAATTTAGACAATTAGAACAATACAATATTATTTATTTAGCTAACTATCACGTCTTATCCCCGAAGAGGTGGCAGAGGCATACATATTCTATGCCCACTTTCACCATGTGTATTCCTGTCCAATATAATATTAAGAAAAATAATTAAGTAATTTATACTAATATATAAAGGTGAAGAATTTGTTTGTATGTTTGTTTGGTTGAACACGCTAATTTCAAGAACTACTGATCATCACGCTACTACCCAGGAGAGCGAAACAGTAATCATAAATGTCTACAAATTGGGCATTTTTTTTATAAAATTAAGATGCGACGTAATTAAATGAATGCGACGAAGATTCACGGTGCGTCACGGGTCAAGACGCGGGGGTCAGCTAGTATGTTATGTGACGTCATGGCTACCTGCAGTCCAGCGCGCGAACCAGTAGCGGTGCCTTGCTCCCGCGACCTTACGACCTCCGCAGCGCCATATATAACGGGCCGCACTGGCGGTCCTCGCCCTTCTCTGCTGCAGCTGCTCACCAAGTGACGTCTCCCACTTTACTTCGGGACGCGTCTCAACAATCTCGCCTTCTAAACCCACCCCTCTTCTTCTATCATCCTAGCTTATCTAAAACGCAAATTCTAAATTGCTTTGTATAACGTTAAATTAATAAATGCTCATGTACTTGCAAATGCATCTTCCCTTCATCTTTGGGCGTAAGTCATCCTAAATTCACCCCCAGCCTACCCCCTCAATGTGACAATGGCGCCCAACGTGAAAATTGGTGATTACGTGGGCCCAATTAGTAAAGCACCGTTATAAAAGAAGCACGCCTCGCAATTCATAACGCAATGTTGCTTTTCGGTTACTCAGAAGATGCGTGAAAGTATATTGAACGCTGTGAAGATGCAATCACTTCGAAAAGTAAAGTTAGCCGACCGAATACGAGTACATAACACGGTACACGCAATGTGGTAGGTTTAAATGAAAATGTAAGCATTATGCTGGAAAATTGCGTGATCCTTTGGTTTGGACACGTCCAACGAATAAGTGAGGAACCATTAACGATGAATATATATCGTGCGAAAGTAAAGGGTTAGCTTTCCATCAGGCGGACTGCGTGATTTGGCGAGCTAAATATAAAAAAAAGGATAGAAGGAGTCAGGGTTCAGATTTTCAGGGTTCAGGGTTTAGAGTTTAGGTCAGATCAGGGTTCACCGAAACATACATATGTTGACCACGTGAGGAGATTGCTCATCTCAAATACTCAGACGTGCATGTTTGAAGCAATTAATGAATTTGCAGGAAGCGAGAGAAGTATCTTTGCTTACCGCGTCAAGGATACAGCGTGCAGATAGTTACTTAAATTTTTACAACCTCAATTTGAATAGTGGTGTTACATTAAACGGGTCAACTTCTTATGCCTTGCGTGATGATGAGGCTAATCCCTAAAGCTTGTCTCCATTTTACTTTGGCAAATAAGAAAATGCTAAGAGCAATAAAAAAAATCTTTACAACAGAGGTTATTTAAGCAGAATTTTTGAAAGTATTTCCCAGAGTCGACTAATTTTATATTCATAATACAATCTAGGTGACCTTCAATCTGTGGGTATCGCCACAGATGTAACTAAGCAGGCGAGGTCAATTTGTGGTAAGTAATAAGACCGTCATACAATATTTTCTTCATGTGATCAGTATCTAGTATCTATTATAGATATTATTAACGTGCACTTGAATTTTTTAAGGATTTAAGGAGCCATTCTATGCAGTTATACAGCATGCCATTGAGAAAATAAAACTACAATAAAAAGGGAAAGTAGTGTTCATATAAATAAGGCGGTGTTCATATAATTTTTCGCTATAGTTGAGTCATTATAAGAGGCCACATTTGACAAGTGTCAGTTTTTGCTTCATAGTGAGATGACTTGATTAAAAATAACGATTAATGTGAACGAACCGATACGGACTTCAAACATATTCAAACCAACAATATTTTTTAAAATATATATATGAATCGAATCAGTTATTTTGAAAAAGGTAATTTAAGTTTCTAGAAATGAAATAATTAAATAAGATGCGACAGTACCATACCAATATTACGTATAGATGCACAGAAATAATGAAAAAAAAAACCGCCGAACCTTCATACGTCGGAGCTCTAGAGCACTAGATCTGGGACAACTGGATGTGAATAGCTGAGTTTCTAGACGGCTAAAAAAGCACTACCTAAATTATGTTGATAGAACTGTGTTAGGATCATATTTTAAGTCATCATACGAAAAAATGAGTTGATGGGGCAATGTTGCAAGCACATTAGACCTCAACATGGTTTGAAACTAAATATCGAAATAAAATCAGCAGACATACATACATATTGTCACGCCTTTATCCCCAAAGGGGTAGGCAGAGGCATACTATACGCCCACATTTCGCCGTATGCATTTTTGTCCCACGTAACAGGTGGTGAGTCCACTGCCGTATTGAAATGAACAGGCGTAGGTTGTGGCGACCTGCTGTTGAAATTTTTCAAGCCCATAAGGCCTTCAACTGAGCTTAACGACTGCCATGTTACTGGCAAAAATAAGTAAAGCTGTCAAAATAAGAGAATATTGAACTCAAAGAAAAGTATGTTAAAGAAACATGAAAATAATGAATATATCCTACTAATATTATAAACGCGAAAGTTTGTAAGTATGGATTTTTGTTACTCTTTCACGTAAAAGCTACTAAATGGATTTTAATGAAACATTACAATAATATAGCTTATACATCGGAATAACACATAGGCCACTTTTTATCCCAGGAACAAATTCCTGTGGGAAACGGGAAAGCTTCAATACGCGGGCGAAGCCTCGGGCGTCAACTAGTACTACATAAGAATGACGAAAAATGAGTAGGTATGATTAAACAAACCTTTAAATGTGGTGCACTACTTCGAATAAGTCTCATTACATTCAATTCTGCTAATAAACTTTCGATTTTCTTGGTAACCTCCCTAGTGTTTAAAAAGGAAAAGGACCCACTGCCGCAACGTTGTAACGACGTTCAGTTTTTTACAACAGAAATTGTTTATTTTATTTACAACTTTGAGCATTTAGACAATAAAATATGTATGTGTGTAACTGAGAAAAGTTCAGCAATTGTGTAGTTCTAACTTCGAAAAATTAAATATAATTGTATACTCGCCGTTACAAGGATACTTTGGGAATTTTTGATGAAGTGTCAAATGTGGCTTCTTAAATTGACTCAACTATAGTTTTAGTTATTCACTAAGCTTCAAGTTAAATCACATTTTAATGGTGATAATGTGCCAAATTACTTTTAATATCCACCTAACACACGAAATCGTTTTACGATTTTATAAAGAAAAGAGAAGAGATCAGTGTCGTGATCTTTTTTAAAAAAGTACTCATCTCTTGAATGCACCTTGCACTGAATCTTTGTTCAAAACGCTTTTGTACAGAACTCTACTATCATCTGAATTCAGACAATCCGACTTTAATTAAGAAGACTTTTTTACGTGTGAAAATCCTCATTGCTGCCATACTGTACTCCTGCCGACTAAAACCACACGATAAGCGGGAGTCCAGGGTGTGCACTCGTTAAGGTTACCTTAGCTTCAGAGGAACAATTGAGAAGGTTTAGTGAAAAATGAAATAGAGGTCATTGGAGTTCATACGAATCACTGAACTTAAACAGAAGCTGAAACTTAGAGACACTTATTCTATTTATATGAAATAGTGATATTTCGATTATAATGTATAAATAACCGTGTATCCTCAAGGACTTCCCCCGTCAAAAAGATTACCTGGCGACTACTTTCTGTGAGATGGGTGTAGTCAGCAGCTTTAAGAGTTACCAATTGAATTGCAACCTGATTTCGATCTCCGGCCATAATTCCACTCGTAGTGTTGTGAATTTAGTTTTGAGTGTTTAACGAGAATATCAGGACTGAGTATATTGAAAAAATAATCACCATTGCCTTTTTTAGTTGCCAATGCAGTAAAACTACACACATAAAAAAATAGAAGTAGTCTTAGACACAGCCGTATGTTGTACGTGAATACGTCTCAACGTATTTTTGAATTTTGATCGAACGTAGTAGATTTTTTGAGTCAAAAGTTGTACTATATGAAAATCTTTATACTTGGCAAAATTACTTCAAAATGGCGGCGCCTCACCCTCCGCCGCTTGATATGTCAGTCCTTGCTTAGCGTAATAATTTTTTTGATTGTTTATCTCTCCAGCGGTATAATGGAATTTTGAATAAAAATTACAGATATGTAGCTGCAATATCAAACTGTACCCCAGATTCTGCCATCATACGTTTTTAAAGCAATTTTAGAGATGTATTCACGTCTTGAAAGCATAAACCACGTATCGCCACACATTTATGTCCTAAGCCAAACAAACTAAACAACATTTGTACCAGCTGAAATAATTCGGATAATTTTACCAAAATTAAATACTTTTTACATCAACAAAATATACATGTACAAAAAATAAACAAGTCTTTTTGCCAATTAATAAGAGACCGAAAAAAAAATTAGCAAACTTTACTAACAATTAACCAATACTAAATTTACACTATTCCGGGTTTATGAGAATAATATTTTATAGTTGGTATGTAAATATTTGATTATTTTCGTATAATATAATAAGTGTGTGTGTACCTTAGACTTAGATCAGGGCTGGCGCAACGTATCACTGGGCTGGGTACCGCCGGAACTACTAAGTATGCCATTGTCATGTAGTATTTCCATACCTGAAATAGTTATACACCTTACTTACTATTTGAACGTTAAAAGTAGAATAAAGAAAAAGAATATGTGATTCTTTGAGAATTAGCAGAATTAATTAATTATTGATTAAAAGAATTAATTAAATATTTATTAATTAATTTAATTCAATTATTTATCAGTGCTGCACCTCTGGTGTTGCAAACGTCCATGGCTACGGTTACCACTTCCCATCAGGTGCCGTACGCTTGTCTGCCACCTCAGTGATATAAAAAAATATCTGAACTTAATGTGACAACGTTTCTAAGACTGCCTTGGTGGCGCAGTGGTAGTGTATGCGCGTATAGTTTATAACGCGACTGAGGACCGATACCCGAGTCGGAAAAAATATTTGTGTGATCCACAAATGTTTGCTTCAGAGTTTGGGTATTTCCTACGTATGTATTTAGAAATATATAAGTATGTTTATCAGTCGTCTAGATCCCATAACACAAGCTTATATTAGCTTACTTTTGGCTAGACAGCGCTCTGTAAAAACAACAATATTAATATCAATATCACTTACTTGCATGTATCCATCTCTTTCTTTCTCAGGCTTCCGGGGCAATGCGGGACCGCGAGACAGCAAAGATGCACGGTTATCATTGACGGGCCTGTAAAAACATTTAGTAAAATATTGTAAAAGTAAGTATTATTTCAGAGTCATAATACAGGACTTCCGTCGGGTGAACAGAAATGCAGTTTCGGAGTTATTTGTGGTAAGGATTTTAATTAAGTAATTTTCCACCTGTCGTGGTTTTAAGTTGACTGAAGGGGTGATCTCTATTAAAAAGATGAGTAAAAAGGGTACGTGATATGTCAAAGGAAGTGTGCAACGCTTTAGTGTATTTATTATTACAGGTGTAAGCGGCCCTGCTAAGATCTTCGGAGCCCAAGCGACTAATAAAGAAAGAAAGAAGAAATTTTTTTTAAAAACACACAACACATGATATTTTTACATTTATCTACATTTGAATAGGTGATATGTCGTGTGAAGAAGAAAAAAGGTTGCCTCCTCAGCTAAAATGCTGCGATGCCATATGACATGCAACGCTGGTATTCTGGAAGCACCTTAGCAGTGACGCCACACTCAGAAATTAACACCATACCATTTAAATATTTTATCACAAACAGACAAATAGATAAAACGGCATCTGACAGTGACAAATGAGAAATCCCATCCAATGTCCCTTGAAGAAACCGAAAACATATGCATAGCGTTGCTCATTTAACAACAACAAACTAAATAATATTCACGATAGAAGGGATCAGAGAATTTATCACAGTTATCGCTGCTTACCTACGAGCCCAGAACCCTCATCTCAATAACAGCTTCGATCCAGTCTCTTACCTCAGAGTAAAAGCCCGTTTGAAATCTTAATTACGCGCTTCTTTGTTTATCTAACAGGTAAGCTTTATAAAGGTCAGGTCAAGAGTACCCTTAACCGGCGTGTGTGTATGAAAACACTTATGAAAGTGGAAGAAGCGAAAGTTGTATGCCAGGATCGTAGCAAGTGGAAAGCCATAGTCTCTGCCTACCCCGATGGGAGACAGGCGTGACGATATGTATGTATGTAAGCTTTATATTTTTTCCTGAACGAGTTTAATGTTATTAGGGCACGAAACGGCGGAGGAAGGTAGTTCCAAATACGACTAGCTGCCAACTTAAAACTAACCCCGGAATGCAGCAGTTCTATGGCTTGGTGTTAACATAAGATATGTGGAACCTCTTGTGTTGTACATATTTACATTCTTAGACCAGGTTAATCGGTTATACAAATATTTGGGTCTCCCAGTCAACACCACACCAAAGAGAAGGCTAGCCAAGTGCAACTCGCGACGTTCAGACATTTTCAACATATTTCCACTGTTAAGAAAAGGTGTTACATGTGTACGGGGTGGAACATTAAAACAGAAACGAGCACAGGCATTCTGAACCCGCTGTAGGATACGCTCTGTTCTTCTTAGCAGACAGCTGCCATAAACAGTGTCTGCATAATTAAGCCTGGATAGAATAAGAGACTCGCATAGTAGTACTCTGATGCTAACACTAATATATGGGCGTATCCTATATAGCAGACTTAGTCTGTAAAAACAACCCCTGACAGCCTGCAGCACATGAGTCTTAAACTTAAGCTGCTCATCAAATGTGACTCCAAGATTGCGCACCTCAGACACCCTCTGGATAGCACAGCCCGCAATCTTGATGTCCAGTTGGTGCCGAGAACAGCTGTCAATCATCTGCCTTGAACCCAACACTATGTATTTGGACTTATCAGGGTTCAATACAAGTGCATTTCTAGATGACCAAGCCGCAACCCGGTTCAGATCTTCATTTATTTTACCCACATGCTCCAGCCATTCCAATAACGGAAACGATAGGTGCAACCGAAAATCGTCAGCATACAGGTGATAGTTACAGTTTTTAATTGATTTAATCACATCTGCACTATAAAGAATGAAGAGAAGGGGCCCGAGGATAGATGTGAAACTAATGGGCTTAGGAATAGCAGACAGCAGTGCAAATGCCGAATATCCAAAGGCAAACGTTATAAGTTACTAGCAGTGAAATAAAAGTGAATCCTAGGTCCAATATCTGTGTTAGGTTTGAAAGCAACTGGGAATACACTAAGACAAAGATAAACATGTTTGACTGCCTCGGTGGCTCAGTGGTAGTGCATGCGACTGCCGCGACTGAGGTCCAGGGTTCGAATCCCGGGTCGGAAAAAATATTTGTGTGATCCACAAATGTTTTTTTGAAATTTGGGTGTTTTCTATGTATATATTTAGAAATATATAAGTATGTTTATCAGTCGTCTAGATCCCATAACACAAGCTTATATTAGCTCACTTTGGGCTAGACTGCGCTGTGTTAAAAAAGTGTCCCTTAATATACAAAAATGTGTATTTACTGTAGCTTTAACAAATATTTGTAGTTTCCAAAATGCATACGGTGAAATGTGGGCGTATAAAAAAAAAACTTGTTTTGCATAGACCATTTCAACGGCGCTTACAAAATGTCATATAAATAAATAAATAAATATCCATCACGCCTTATCCCCGAAGGGGTGGCAGAGGCATATTATATGCCCACTTTTCACCGTGTGGATTTCTGTCCCACGTAATAGGTGGTGAGCCCATTGCCGTGTTGAAATAGACAGACGCAGGTTGTGGCTACCTGCTGTTGAAATTTTTTAAGCCGCCTATAAGGCCTTCAACCAGGCTTAACGACTGACATTTTACTGGCAACCGGGACCAACGGCTTAACGTGCCTTCCGAAGCACGGAAACGCTCGCAAATGTAAATGCCACAAAGTGGTCACCCATCCGACGACCAGCCATAGTGAAAGTTGCGTACCTTAGTGATCGTTTACCGAACACTGTACCGCGGGGCCACGAGCGCTTAAAATGTCGCTACAAAATGTCATACACTAAAACTAAAGAAAAAATAATATATTTAAAGTGACCAGTATCCCTCTGCCTACAAAAACGATAAAGGCATGACAATATGTATGTATGTACTTACGCAGGTTCAATGATTGTGAAAAGCGCATGTATCCTGGCGTGCAGTATAGGCCACGCCTGAAGTACGGTGGACGGACAGCGAGCCGGCACGCGACTGCGTTCTAGCAGACCGAATAGTACCACCTACAATACAAAAAAAACCAAAATTAAGGAATAGGTAGTTGGCCTATGGCCGTTTCAACATGGCTAGAAGTACACACAGTTTCAATTTGTCCATAACCTAAAGTGATCACTTTCGATCATGTGTGTCATTACGCTTGTTGCCCACCTTAGTAGTATAATAAAATCATTGGAATATAGAAGTACTAGTTGACGCCCGCGGCTTCTCCCCCGTTGAGAAGTTTTTCCCGTTCCCGTTTCTCACAGGATCTTGATTCTGGGATAAAAAGTAGCCTATGTGTTATTCTGATGTATAAGCTATATCATTGTAGTTTCTTTAAAATCTATAGTAGATTTTACGTGAAAGAGTACAAACGTCCATACAAATTTTAGCATTTATAATATTAATAAGACTAAGATTTATAATATTATTTATACAGCTCGTCTCGATACGTGCGAACTTTGTACAGTCGTACCAAATACATACACGTTAAGCGAACGCTCGGCCGAGCTCGGTGAAGCTCGTGTGAGCTCGGGTGTTTGGTTTTATTTTCGTTACGGAATTTCTTTATTTGGTCGCCGAGCACAAAGCCCGCGATAAAAGCTCTGCAATAGCTTTAAAACGAGAAACAAAAGGGCAATAAGCATTAGGGCGTTGGCCTATAGCCGTTTCAACATGACAATAAGTACACACAGTTTTAAATTTGGCTATAGCCTAAAGTGACTAATTTCGATCAGGTGTGTCATTACGCAAGTCTCCCATCTTAGTAGTATAATAAAAACAATAGAATATAAAAGTATGAGAACAGTACTGAACTATTGGGTAGTGGCTAGTATTAAGAAACTGAAAATATAGTAGTGTACAGTGAAGACAGATTTATGAGATAGCCTGATGATTTTTATTATACTTAAGCTGTAGAAGTAGAAATAAAACCAATATTTAAAAAAAAAATCTTACCTCCCAGGGATCAGCTCCGTTTGCAGCGCTACCACTCCAACTATTCTTGGTCGAGGTCTCATCATGTTGTACTCCTAAAACAAATAAACACTTTAATTTATTCAACTGTACTTTTTAGCGGAAGAGCTCGTGGCCCCGCTGACTTGGTGATCTGTAAACGATCACTGCGTTAAGCAACATTCGCTATAGGTGGTCCTTGGGTGGCACTCTGAATTTACATTTGCGAGCGTTTCCGTGCTTCGGAAGGCACGTTAAGCCGTTGGTCCCGGTTGCCAGTAACATGGCAGTCGTTAAGCCTGGTTGAAGGCCTTATGGGCGGCTTGAAAAATTTCAACAGCAGGTAGCCACAACCTGCGTGTCTATTTTCAACACGGCAATGGGCTCACCACCTGTTACGTGCGACAAAAATGCATACGGTAAAATGTGGGTGTATAGTATGCCTCTCCCTACCCCTTCGGGGATAAAGGCGTGACAATATGTATGTATGTGCTTTTTAGAAGATTTGCTCATGGATCTGTAAATGATAACTCTATTAAGTGGTGTACTATAAATGACTAAGACTGGTTTCCATATTACGAGCTTTTCCGTGCATCGAAAGACTTTAATCCGTTGGTCCCGGACTGCAGATTCAATAAACGTTTCATACGTCTAAGTATCCGGGTCCTTTAGATCTTACCGTTTTTTAACTAATCTTGTCACGGGTCTTCGTATGAATCTGACATACCCAGGTTTCACTACCGAAAACCAACTTTAAAGATATAGTAGTGTCTACTCTTTGTTTATACTTACCAGCGGTCCAGACCGCGTGGCTTCTCTCAGCGATCCACACGAGGTCCGGTTGTCCCGCGGCCAGGATCGCCTGTTTCTCTGCGGGCGGCAACAACGGCAGACATCGTTCCGCGAAGTACGCCACGTGCAAATCCGCTGCATCAATAAGCGCGGGCTCATCGCGGGTCAGTTGCAACTTCTCTAGTAGGTATTTCGCTTCCCTGAGACATAAGTAACAAATTTCAAGGCACATTTCAATCTGATGATTGATGACACTTGGTGGAAAATGCTACACAATGTGGAATGAACTACGTTTGGGTTTTCCCGAACGTCTACAGTATGGAGTTTTCAAAAGGGGTCTTTGAAGGTTTATAAAGGATCGGCAGCGCGAGTGCTCTGCACCTCTGGTGTAGCAAACGTCCATAGGCTACGGTGACCACTTCCCATCAGGTGGACCGTGCGCTTGTCTGCCACCTCAGTGGTATAAAAAAAACATCAATAATATCTAAAGTATGTGTCAACCTTTGGAAATGCCGTTAGGCGGAACCGGTCAGGTTTAAAAAGTAAATAAGTGGAACAGTACAAGTGTTTTCATTCAAGATGCGCAATTCAATGTACTTTTTCCTATTCCCCTAAACAAGTTGCATTCTGGGATTGCTCAACTACCGGTGCGGTTGTGTGTGACATGGGAAAATAAGGAAAGCAGGAGAAGAGACAGATGCAAGCCACCCTCTTTTGCAGTTCGAGTCCTAATAGCAGAAAGAGTTTTCTGCGATGAATGATCGCTGTGCCGGGCCGGGACAGGTTGGATACAGAACACGTTCCCCTTGTAGACTCAAAAAAGGTGTCGTCGACATGAACTGCAGTGACCGATCTGGAAATCTCTAAATAGATTGCGTAACCAGATCTTCTGCTGCAAAGTAAACCCGGTAAAATGGGGATATACGAATAGGGGGATGGTGGCTGTGTATGTGGTGCAGCCTTACGAACTATAGATCCCATCTTGTCGTGTCCACTGTGTGCGCGATGGAATACCTAACCTGTGCGACCAAAAAAACCGTCCATAAAAAAATGAGTTGTGGGCGAACACATTTTTTTCTATATTGCCATCAATACCAAGAACAATTGATGGTGAAATATTAGTGACTAGCTGTCCCGCCGGCTTCGCCCGTGACATACTTCGAACCCCGTGGCACCCATTTATTCATCGATTCACCGCTTTCCAGTACCTACCTACGCCCGCACGGGCCGGTCGAATTATGGTTCCACGAAATTAATTTCTTTGGGCTATATTTTGAATCTGCGATAACTCGTAAGATATTTATTTAATTTGCAAGGTGTAAAGGGACAAATAATCTTGGTAAAAATAATAATAATAAAAATCTTTATTTTGCATAGACCATTTTAACGGCGCTTACAAAATGTCATACACTATTTAAAATATTTAAAATGACCACCGGTTCGGAACGCGGCCCTGAGATGAATCGGCAAGAAAATTAGGAAGGCTTTTTTTTGATGGCCATTTTACTATTTAATATTTTTTTCACTTTGCCAGCAGATCATTTCCAGGCGTCCCTGTCCTGCAAATTGTGTTTAACGGAGTAATAATCTTTTTCACAAAGCTTGTATTTAATTAACTTTTTAAATTTATTTAATGCTAAATTTCTCAGGTCACAGGGAAGTTTGTTGTAAAAGCGTATACAGTTACCCTGGAAAGAATCGCCAATCTTATGTAGTCGACTTTGGTGGACTGAAAGATTATTTTTTTTTTCTAGTGTTTATATTATGTTTATGACAGAGTTTAGAAAACTGTGATAGATTTTTCTGGACATACCTAAGATTGGCAAAAATGTATTGCGATGGTACGGTTAGAATATTTACTTCTTTGAATTTTTCTCGGAGAGAAACTCTGGGGCCCAAATCGTACAGCGCGCTTTTGTAGAACAAAAATAATATTTCAATCTGCAGCACTCCCCCAAAGGAGAATACCGTAAGACATAATACTATGAAAATAGCTGAAGTAAACCATTCTAGCCGTATCCACATCTGTTAGAGTCCTGATCTTTTTTACAGCTTATGCAACCGAACTTAACCTAGAGGCTGTCTTTTCTATGTGTGGGCCCCACTGCAAATTGGCATCAATAGTTATACCGAGGAACACAGTTGATTCTACAAACTCTAACACTTGTCCATTCAGTTGAACATTGGCCGCAACTTGTTTTACATTTGGTAGAGTAAATTGTATACATTTAGTTTTGTTTTCATTAAGGCAAAGATTATTTGAGCTGAACCAATGAACTACTCTTGCAATTGCATTATTTACATCGTCATAGTTATCTAATTGTCTTTTAATTTTAAAAATTAATGAGGTGTCATCTGCAAACAAAACAATCCTATTCCTGTCCCCTACATAAAATGGTAAATCATTAATTTAAATGAGGAACAAGAATGGCCCAAGTATCGAGCCTTGCGGCACACCCATAGTAACCATGGATCCTACAGAACGTGTACTAATAATATCGACCCTCTGTATTCTATTGTTCAAATATGAAGACAGAAGGTCGAGAGCTTTGCCTCTTATTCCATAGTGGTGTAATTTTTTGCACAGCGTTTCATGATGAACGCAATCAAAAGCCTTTGATAGATCGCAAAATATACCTAATGCATCGTGCTTGTCTTCCCAGGCTTTATGAATACATTTTAATAAGTCAACACCAGCATCGAAAGTTGAGCGCCATTTCGTAAACCCAAATTGATTCGCATGAAATATTTTATGACTATTAAAATGGGATAGCATTTGATTCAAGATTATTTTTTCAAATACTTTGCTCAAAGTTGGCAGCACCGACACTGGTCGGAAATTAGACGGGTCTGTAGCGCTGCCAGCCTTGAACAAGGGAACGACTTTGCTGTGTTTCAGTTAATCAGGAAATGTACCACTAGAAACACAGTCATTAAACACAGTTGCTAGATGGGGCGCAATGACCTTAATTATACATGATGCAGTTTTGACCGATAATCCCCAAAGGTCCGCGGTTTTCTTAATTTCGATACATTTAAATGTCTTTACAATGTCCTGAGCGCAAATATCTGTGAATACAAATGCATCCCTGCAACAAAGAACAGATTCTTCTAATAAATGTTCAGCGGAACTGGAAGACGCTTGGAGAGATTTTGTTGTCAATATAGGTACATTTTTGAAATAAATGTTCAAACTCCGTCGTCACTTCCAGGTCCCTTGTAACATGGTAACCATGTACTTTTTTACCCTTTTAGTCACCAAAGATCTACCGCATTCAGAGTTAATGATGTTCCAAGTCATTTTTATTTTATTCACAGAATTAGAAATTTTATTTTTAATGAAGTTTGACTTAGCAAGATAACACGTTTGTTTAAATATCTTTGAATAATTTTTAACATATTCCTGAAAGGTTTGCTTAAAATTATATGATTTTTCTGAATATAATTCAAATAATTTCAACTCATCAATAATCAAATTAAATAAGTGTTTATGTGATAGGTCTACACAAGTGAAGTTAGGTAGATATGGTAATCTCTTTAATACATTTTCTTTAAAATTATTCAAACGACTTTGGTTACTTGGTACATATTTCATTTGTTTTTTGCAGACTTTGTTACTACTTTTAGGAAACTTTATCCATTGGCCACGATGATCTGACTCTACGGGATCCACAATACCTTTATCTATAGGTTTAATATCAGTAAAATATTATCAATACATTTTGCACTGGTGGCTGTAATACGAGTGGATTCTAAGAATGTACTATGCAGATTAAAGGATTTAAATAAATATTTCATTTTATTTCTCTCTGATGGAGTTAATGATGTATCTAATATATCAACATTAAAATCTCCACAAACTATTATAGATTTCTTAGAACATTGGCATTTGAAAAGTGCTTCTTCAAGCTTTTCTTCAAATTTTATGTAAGAAGCATCAGGGGGACTGTATACGCTTAACAAGATGAAATACTCAAACTCAATACTGGCAATCTCAATAACTCGCTCAACGGAGAGGGCTACTGAGTCTTTACGTTCTTTAAATTTCAAGTTTTTATTAATTAATATTAAAGAGCGTTCCACGTTTAGAATGTTTTCTATTGAACGAACTAGCAACCTGGTGATTTACTAACTTCAACAATGTGATTTCATGATCTTTTAACCAGTGCTCTGTAGCACAAAAAATATTAATAGAATTGCATTAATGTTCAGCTCTAACTCTAAATCTTTACCATTTATTAAACCTCTAACATTATGGTGCACCAGGTTTATAAAAACAATATTTTTAAGATTATTCTCAGGGGCCAAAATCAACTGGCCAGATTTATTATCTGTTGTCCTATAAACTAGTTATTTGGATTTTCATTTTTCAAATGTGAAGTGTCAAAACTATCCTGCTCAATAAAAGCAGTTGTACTTGCCAATAAGTTAGCTTGAAAAATTAAAAAAATAGATAGCAACAGAGCTACCTTTCGTTGTAAAAATTTTGATAGAAAATATCTATCTAATGTCAACAAACTATTATTATTGAAAATTATGTACCTATCGAACAATTGGAATATGATACCATGGTATGTAGTTTCATTTTAATTTGTATCTTAAGTGATTTTCCTTGTGGTTCATAGCAGTGCTGTATGGCAAGGTGGACAAAATTACTTGCTTTTCTTGCAGACTTGATAACTTATCAAAAATTTCTAAAAGTTTGTCAAATATTGCCTCTTCTACCAACCAGCACCACTAGAGTAGACTGCATGCAGTGTGTACCAGTCAATATAAAATCTATAATTTGAGAGTAAACCATACATATCCAGGAGCTTCTCCTGGATATGTATGATTTATTACAGAATGACCTAACTGTGATAAATAATGTCCAAAATTTTGAACTATTTCATCGCAATAGACTATGGTCTTTGCATCACTTTTTATTTGCAACTTTTCTATTATAGATGCCTCGCAAGTACTACTTGAACTTAGTATACTATTATCCACACTGCACACATTTTTAATTGGTGAAAATCCATCATTGCATCTAATTCTTTCACAACTAAAGTGTGAGGAGGGAACATGGCCTGCGGAAGCAATTGGTCATTTTGACAATGACATGAATTTACTAATTTACCTATGGCTAACACCTGTTCCCTACTCTGTTTCTCTGCTGTTTCATATTTATATGAAAATGATTTCAAAGAGTCTTGAAGTCGGTCAATCTGACATTGAAGGGCCTGTGATCAGTTTTGTACTGTTGTGCGACAGTATCAAGTTCTAACATATACATATTTACCTGGTCAATCAGTTGCAATCTCTGTCTATTAAGTGACATGCTATTTATAAAAAACTTGTATTTATGTATCATTTTTTTAGATAAAGTAAAAAACTTTTTAATTTTTAAATATTTCTTTAACTTATTCTTACTTACTTAATAATTTTTAATGATTTAGAACAGCCCCCGGTTTCATCATCAGAAGTGAGGTCTATGACAATGGAAAGGTGAGCTGTAGCAGTATCTAAGCTTGTAGCCATCAGTTCATCGAACAAACTCTGATTAGATTGAACCACTGTGCTCTGTTTCTCGTCTTCTAGTTGCGATATTTTGATCTCCGATCGTTGTAGCTCCTCCTTTAGTATTCTAATTTGGTGCAGAGTTTGTTCATAATGATCCCTACATGAGTCAAAACTGTCAACTATAAGTTGTAACCTATCCCGATCCTGTAAGGTATCAGTATACAGAGAATGCAACTGTGCCAGTTCTTTCTTAAGTTGTCCGTTCTTACTTAAAATACCCAGCAGATCTAACTCATTTTCGTCCCTTCCCTTGTTCAGTTTATCGCACTTCTCACTCAAAATCTGTAACTCTTTCAACGTTAATTGAAGCCTTGTCTCTTGCTGATGAGCCAAGGCCTTACGCGTCATTATCATGTTAATAGTATTCGACATTTTGTTATAATTACGTACTACAGAATCAGTAATTATTAGCAAAGTAGACTTAGAGCAAAGAAATGTGAAACAAAACAAGGTTATGTTTTATTCATAGAAAATTCCAAATCGCACTATTAATGGACATATGAGGATGTAAAAGTAAATAAACTCACAAACCTTGATTGAAAAAACTATTAGTTTTATAAATCTTGCCAAATCCAAGTCATAATTTAAAATATTGAAAATTTTTCCGATGTTCTAACTGTCACTACACCGGTACAATTTTTAAGCTTATATTTATCTACTTTTAGCACAATAAATAGTGAAAATGATTATTTAACACTCGATATGGTATTATTTGGCAATGATGAATTGGTTTTTAGTTAAAGTTATAATTATTTTTGCTATTTTACAATAAAAATACGGCGCCAATTCAAATCAGCTGTTATGCCTGGGGTTGCCACAAGGAAAAAAAAACAACTGAATCCAACAAACGTAGTAAAAATGATAAGGATTAATCTATTATATAGCATATTTGTGTAAATAGCCTTCAAATTACCGCTTTATAATTGATGGTTTTTTAAAGTATTAAAATGGAGTATGTTATTCTTATGAGATAGATATATATCGTCGCGGACTTTTTTGTAGACCTACATTACATACACAATTGCACCATACATTATTTTGTTATATGTCAAAGGGTTTAGGCAGCGTTTTTGTTGAAAGCTCCCAGACAGCTTATTTTTCCGACATCCCCAACAAATATCGTTATAGTTTGGTCAATGTATACAAAAACTGAACAAATTATACATAAAAACCTTCTATAAGAATCACACTAACTATTAAAAAAACCGCATCGTAATTCGTATCGTAGTTTTAAAGATCTAAGCATACATAGGGACAGACAGCGAAAAGTGACTTTGTTTTGTAATATGTAGTGATGATGATAGAAGTATGGATCTGGGCGCTACGCTCGCTCTGCCAACTGTATGTGAATAATGAAAAGTTACAAACGGTCTTTATCACCCTATGTCAATCTAACTATCTAACTAACTATCTTCACGCTGTATCCCTGACGGGGAAGTCAGAGAGGAAAGATCGCCAGGCTTCACGATCCATGCATACTTCTTTCGCTTCCAGCAGATTCATCAATCGCTTCATACACGCACGTCTGGGTATCCGAGTACTTTGACTTATCCGTTTTTGAGCAATCTGCTCACGTGGTCTTCATATGTAAGTCTTAGCCTACCCTGACCTTTTCTACCCTCTACTTTCGCACAATATATCTTCTTCGTCAATCGTTCCTCATTCATTCGTTGGACGTGTCCAAACCAACGGAGCACTAATCTAGTTACATACATATGTTTATTTGACAATACCTGAGTACGTGGACGGCTAATCTTCTCGGGTAAGCTTTACACTGACACAGCATCACCAGCCCCAGTGCTTCGGCACCACGAATGACGGAAGCGAGAGGCTCCTGCTTGGTAGGAGCACTGGTGGGTACTGGCTCCCCGTTCTTCCAGCTCGTGAGGAGTTGTAGTAACATTCGGAGGCCATTCTCTACCAATTGGGGAGAAGTATCCTGGAAACAATGTGCAGTTGGAGTAGTCTGTTTATTGGACTCATATAACCAATTCGCTGAAGACCTGACTGGCTTTAAAAAGAAACTAATTTTAAAAATCATCTCAATGGTTAGGCAGTTTCGACAATATTAACTTACGTTTCAAAATGTTTAAATGAAACGAAACGAAAATTATCTTTTTCTGACTAAAAAAAGAAACCAAACTCTCTTTACGCTGTATCCCTGACGGGGTAGTCAGAAGGGACAGATCGCCAGGCTTTGCGATCCATGCATACTTCTTTTGCTTCTTCAAGATTCATCAATCGCTTTATACACGCACGTATCTGACTACTTTTAACCTTTCCATTTTTGAGCAATGTGTTCTAGTGGTCTTTTTGTGACTAATATGATAAACATCTTTTTTCATATTGGTCACAAAGTGACACTTATGAACGCAAGATTTAGAACATCAAAATCTATTCTAACAATGACTGCCAGATTTGATTGATTTTCAAAAGAATCTGTAAAAAAAGAAACTAGCTATAAAAAAATATGGCCACCCATTTCGAATCGCCAGTACCAAATAATATGCTGCAATTAATTCTATGATAAAATGAACTATCCACTATAAGTGCCACCAATTATTAAAGTAGGCATCCATACATAATAACAATTTAATAATAAAAAACCCAATGAGTTTAGAAACAAAAACATAAATCGAGCAATTTCAATAGTTCAAACGAAGAGAAGTAAATGAGTTGGTAAAAAGGATTTTTAAATTTGTACGGCTGGCGGTCTTTACCTGTACTTCTTTGGCCAAGAACTGCGTGAACCCAGCTAGTACGTCTTGCCGCCACTCCGGGAAGTCCACGATCAGAGTCTGGAGGCTCTGGAACGATAGACCTCGCAATTCCTCGTCCATGTGCACTGTTAATCGGCATAGCAAGTCTACCAGTTCGCTTGAGCCCATTCCTTCAGGGATCAGTCTGGAAGTAAGAAAATGTATGAATATTTAGTACTGAGGGGATTCAGGTACAGTATGGTCGACTTTCGATTTCAGTATGGTCAAATTTTCTTCACGAATATACAAAAAAGGAGTGTTCTGTATTTTTGTGTGTGCAGTGATCTTCTTTGCAGATTACATTTCTCTATTGTTTTAATGTGATTGGATAGGTACTGTTTGGAAGGACACTACTAATGTACCATCGTTTGGAATGACACTATAACCCAATCGACATTTACACGTATTATTACTAAACTAGTTGACGCCCGCGGCTACGTACGCGTGGTGAAGTTTTCCCCGTTCCCGTTTCTGTGGAACTTATTCCCAGGATAAAAAGTAGCCTATGTGTTATTCTCAAGTGTAAGCTGTATTATTGTAAAGTTTCATCAAAATCCATTCAGTAGATTTTGCGTGAAAGAGTTACAAACATCCATTCTTACAAACTTTCGCGTTTATAATATTAGTAGGATATCAGAAAGCAATTACCTCGGTATGGCAGCAACACACGTCCTGAAAAGATCAATCCTCGGTTTCCTCTCGCCAGTATTGATCTCCTGCTCCTTGGTTACGTTCTGGGTATTAGTCAGCATTAGAGGCCTACCATAATGCGCATCCAATGCTCTTAGAATCTCGACCAGAACTCGCCTCACGAATGGGAAATAAGCACTCATCCCTATCGATCGTGCTGTTTCATCCGTTAGCATTTTATTTAGAAAAGTTTTCTTCACTCTGAGTGTGTTACCAGATGGTAAAGTTCCAGATGTTCTTGGCATGGGAGGTTCTCCTTCTTTCTGTTGAAGGCTATCAGCTACAACCAAGAAAGCTCTTAGACCTATGGACATCCTTTCAGGCGTCAATATAATTTTTATAGGTCTGCCGACCATTAGAAGGTCAAATACGATCTCACGCATCGCGAAATCAAGTCTTTCTTGAGCTATAAATTGTATGATTTTGACGAAAATGTTGAGCGGCATGTCGCGTGGGACAACGCCTTTGGAGCCTTTTGGAAACAGTGAATTGACGATGCTTTGTAGTCGAGATTGTGTTGCGGAGTTGCTCTCACATTTGATTCGTATCATGTAGACCCAGAGGAGACGGTACAGGGACTCTGTAACACAGAGAGCTTAGATTCAAATGAAATTTAAACAGGTTATAATATTGTAGTCAAAAACCATTTTCCCTTTTTTGCAAAGCGGGAGACCTGCAAGGTAGCTAAATGTATATCCTACAAAAAAAGGTAAGCAACACGGTAATGTATAATCTTGGGTAGATACCGAGGCAGACATGTATAATCCTGTGCACAATATTCTATCTATCTTCAAGCTTTATTCCTGACAGGGATGTCAGAGAGGACAGATCGCCAGGCTTCGTGATCCTTGCGAACTATTTTCGCTTTCTGCAGATTCATGAATCGCTTCATACATGCACATGCGGGTATCGGAGTACTTTTGACCCTTCTGTTTATAAGCAATTTAATGTCTTCGGGTCTACCCTGAGTCCTTCTATAATATCATTGTATTTATTTCTCATACGATGTATATCTTTGGAAGTCAGTTCAACGACAGTTACATTTAAGTTACTTTAAAAAATCAAATCATCTTAAACCCGTTACTTTCTGTATGTTGATAGTACCACCCCAGTTTTACATCGGGTATTAGAAATATAATATTATACAAACCTAACGCAACCCTACACATCTTAGGGTCTCGATTCTTCAGATGGGATAAGCACATTGCCAGGAAGCAATGCCAATTGGCCAAGAAGAACTGCTTCTGCGAGACACACAGCAGGCAGGTGACCAGCGGGAACAACGCCAGCCGATGTTTGGACTTGGTACTCGCGTCTAGAGTGTGGCTGTATAACATCTCTACGAAGTTCTTCAGGCAAGGTACATTCACTTCGTTTTTTACCGTCTGAAAATAAAGATGGCTGGTTGGATTGTGTTTGGAGTATTAAATTATTGATTGAATACAGGGTATCCCATAACTCAAAGATAAGCGGGCATGAGGTTATAGATATGTTACTACAAAATAAAGATATAACTATTATCTTAAAACGAATATGGTTTGTAATTTGTCCCTATAGAGATCAGATTTAGAGAAAATGATTAAAAAAATTCAAATATAACTGTTATTTGTTTTTGTTATAGCAACCTAAATTTGTCCAGTCAGAAAAAATTATAATAAAAATAATCAATGCTAAGAACATCTGAATATCTGACAATTTAATGACTTTTAAAATTAATTTTGGCTTTTTTTAATAATTAAATTATTAAAAATTAATTAAACTAATTTTAGAAAATATCTGCTTTCTTATACATGTGTATTTTTTCAAGGCCAGGTCAAGAGTATCCCTAACCGGCGAGCGTGTATGAAAACACTCATGAAAGTTGAAGAAGCGAAAGCTGTATGTCACGATCGTAGCAAGTGGAAAGCCATAGTCTCTGCCTATCCCGATGGGAAACAGGCGTGATAATATGTATGTATGTATGTATGTGTATTTTTCTGAATAAGTAATAAACAACGCGTTATTGTATGTCTCTAGCAATAGTAGTTTTGTAATTTAGATAAACTTTGATAAGGAAAATTTTGATGAGGAAATGTGAAAACCTTTGTAAACCTTGTATAATATTAATGGTAGGCGACATGTAGCGGCGACACATGGCATCTCACAATATTTTGTATTGCGATTTTTATGATTCAAGCTCTCGACTGTCATAAGTTTCGACTTTCATAAGTTTTGACTGTCATAAGTTTCGATTCTCATCCAATAGTCTCCAGGCATATTAGCTCAAAGCAAAAGTGCACTTACGAAAATCGCTTGCTTAAAAAAATCTCTTAAACTAATTACTAAATTCACTTACCGCAGCGACGGGCACAAGTATTTCCACAAACAGTCCTGCCAAAGCATGTCTGATATCCTTGTCTTTCACTTCCAGAAAATACTGAGCACACTCCTGGAGGAACTGGAAAGAAGCTTCGAATTCTTCGATAGGCACCATCTTGACTCGGAAGAACTTCATTCCCATCAGTAAAGAGATTATACTCTGCGTGTTGTGTGGAGACGGCTCTCGACTTTTCAGCTCCTAGGAAATATAGAAGAAGTGAAAGATGCAATGTCTGGATCCCCAGAAGTATCTCCTTACCCCAATGTAAACAGTAATTTGAATCTGGATACGTCACGCTTCAAAATCAGTCTAGCCATAAAAGCTGTATGTAACAATGGCCGCCTCGGTGACGCAGTGGTAGTGTATCCGACTGCCGCGCTGAGGTCCCGGGGACGATTCCCGGGCCAAAACAAATATTTGTATGATCCACAAATGTTGGTTTCGGAGTTTGTGTGTCTGATATGAATAATATGATGTATATCAGTTGTCTAGTACACACAGTACAACATTATAGCTTACTTTGGGCTAAATAGCACTGTGTAAAAAGTTTCCCACCATATTTATTTATATATATGCCTACTTATACTACCCTGCTTCTAGACCAATAAGGTTATAAATGTTAAGAGCATTTTTAATATGTTATACTCTGGAAATGGCAATCAGAATTTTAATTGAACAAGTGTCAGTATTCCATGCTGTGTGTCAAAGCAACTGCTAATAGAACTAGATATACTGTATTCAAGTAATACCTTTAGATCAGCTATAAAACGCTTCTTGACTGCGGCGAAGCGCGACTGTGCTAGTACTGCGATCACTTCAGCGTACAAATCCGCTATCAGGTGGACATTGGCGGCGTTCGGGTTCGACTGCAACCTGATATAAAAATAATTTCAAAACTAGGCAACAATCTTTCTCGTACATACTGAATGCTAGTGACTCAATCAATGTCCATGAGCTATGGTTAACACTTTTGATTAAACGTATAAAAGTCTTGATGAAACTTTCTCGCAGTTCATAACGCAGTGCTAGTAGCAACGTTGCTTTACGGCAGCGAAATCTGGGTATGTCAGCAGATGCATGAATGTGAGTTGAATGCTGTGGAGATGCGATCACTTCGAAAATTGTGCGGCGTAACCTTGGCCGACTAAATACGTAACGAAGTGATAAGCAACATGGCAGTTTGAAGGAAAGTGTCAGCGTTAAGCTGGAAAATGGCGAGCACCGTTGGTTTGGACACGTCCGACGGACGAGTGAGGAACGATTGACGTAGAATATATATCGTGCGAAAGTAGAGGGTAGAAGGAGTCAGGGTAGTTCGAGACTTACATATGAAGACCACGTGAGCAAATCGCTCAAAAACGGAAAAGTCAAAAGTACTCGGATACAAAGATGTGCGTGTATGATGCGATTAATGAATCTGCAGGAAGCGAAAGAACTATACATGGATCGCGAAACCTGTCGATCTGTCCTCTTTGACTACCTCGTCAGGGATACAGCGTGAAGATAGTTATTTTTTTAAAACAACTTAAAAAAATCTACATGCAGGCAACTCTGTATTGGGTGTTTCTAAAGAAACTTTAGAAGGTTTCTATAAGGTCGGTTAACGAGTGTTGCAGCCCTGGTGTTGCAAACCTAACAACCAAATAACTAAAATTGACAATGCTCTCAAAATAGTCTTGCACTAAGAAGCTACTGTTATTTCCTGGAAGCTTCGCCCGCGTAGAGAAGTTTTCCCGTTCCCGTTTCCCGCAGGAACTTGTTCCCGGTATATAAAATAAGCCTATGTGTTATTCTGAAATATAAGCTATATTATTACAAAGTTTCATTAAAATCTATTCAGTAGTTTTTACGTGAAAGAGTAATAAACATCCATACAAACTTTCGCATTTATAATATTATTAAGATAGATGAACAAGCTTTTTCGGTCAGAACGTTTTCCTAATAGTAGTACAATGCTGTAGTAATACTAGGAATTGGTCGTTTCTTAAATAAATACCCCTAAAAGCCTAATTTGATCATACAAAACCTGGTTAGGTAGGAGAGGATACACAACAGACTAAATTTGTGCCGATGAACCCGATATCACAGTATATTTACAACAGGCTATCTCGAAAAATACTCACCCTTCTTTGTAGTTGAAACGCTTAAATGCCACATTCTCGATATACTGTATCAAGTCCTCGTGGCCGGGGTGAAAGGGCAATTGCTTGAGCACCTCTATCAGAGCGAGACAGAAGAGGAACTCTACAGCGAGGTCCCGTCGTTCTGCCTGCAACTCTTCGCAACTACGTTCCACGGTCTCAGTACCGGCGCCGCTGCCCGACACTATGTAGATGATACTGAAATGATTACAAGGTGATAATTTGGTACTAGAGGATCGCCAGTAATTTTAATTTGTAGCGTTATTGTAACGTGTATGAAAAGTTTGGAGTCTAACTGCATCATCTCGAGCTATTCATAGTTTTTAGATCGATAGCACAATGACTGTTAGACATGTTAGCCACCGAAGAAAATATATTGATATATCGCTCAAAACATATCGTGTCAAATCGATTCGAAACTCTGAATCATCTGGCTGGTTTGACATGAACATAGACTTCTAAATGACAAATCAATACAGCGACAAAATAAGTGTGTTATATTAAAATTTTATTGTGCTCAGAAACATCGAGCTTAGTTATTGATTTGTTTTATTATCTCTTCATACAAACTCCGAATTCCGTCGTGCCCTTATATGACTATGTCATGATAATAAACTATGCCAAATCTATACTAATATTATAAAGCTGAAGAGTTAGTTTGTTCGTTTGTTTGGTCGAACGCGCTAATCACAGGAACTACTGGTCGGATTTAAAAAAATATTTTTCTGTTAGATAGCCCATTCATCGAAGATGGCTATAGGCTATATATCATCACGCTACTTCCGTGGAGAGCGGAGCAGTAGTAGACGGGATTCAATAGGTGCGGAGTTCAAAGTATGTCACGGGCGAAGCCTAGGGGGTCACCTAGTTTGAGATAAATCTATTGAGCTGTTTGAGCAGTGCGTTTGTAAATCTGTCAATCACGGTTTCCCATTTCCCAGACTAGCTCACCTCTTGTTTCTAAGATCCTGGTGAGGCTTTTTAGCCTGCTCGCTAAGTTGGGGTGAGTCTGCCATCTGTCTTTCAAGCCAGCCAAACAATGCTCTCAACAAAGACGGCAGGCAGTGTTCGGCCACAGTGCCAAACGCTTGAAGAATCTGGTCCAGTTGAGGATCTTCACCTCGCTGCAAAGTTTTTGCTAGCGGCTTTTCCTGTGAAAAGATATTAGTTTATTATTATCCCGAGATATGGTTGTATGCCACCTAAGTGGTTTATAAAATAGTATTGCTTTAAGATATTTATTCAATGTCACTAATAATTTCTAAGAATACAATTTTAAAAGTAATAATATCAAATTACTTTATTTTATTTCATTAAAGTAGTCGAAAATTAAACTCAAATGGGTTCGCCACCTGTTATGTGGGACAAAATGACATGATTCGGTGAAATTTGGGCGTAAAGTATGCCTCTGTTTTCTATGACTGACTATAACGATAATAGGGATGATAAGCTGGATATTAAAAAATCTTAATGTATTATTCAGTTGTTATAACTAGTGAATATGTTTGTGACACTCTCCAAATAAATAGTTCTAGAAGAATATAAAACAAAACCTTACACACCCAGCAAAACCAAACAGCTATTAAGCAAACGTAATGCCGTTGACACTTCCAGGAAAACGCCCTAGTATAACTGTTTGTTTAATTTAGTGATGGAATCCCTTGACTAAGTGCTCACAGCGGGACACCTACAAAGCTGATAAGGCTAATAATATTAGGATTGTACAAACAATGGAATTTTCATCACTTAGAGATCAATTTATTAGACGAAAGCACTTTGCGATATCATCAACGACGGATCCATTAATTTGATAGAATTACATTAATTGATTGGACTTGGGTGGACCCATATAATTATAGCAACGAAAAATTATGAAGTATACTTTGCTAATGGTTTTTTCTTACTGTCATTATAGATTAGGTGGACCCAGAAACTTAGACAGCGTTTTACCGAACCTCTACTGTATGGTGTTCTTAGGTTTTCAAAGGGTCGGCAGCGCAAGTGCTGCATCTCTGGTGTTGCAAACGTCAACAGGCTACGGTGACCGCTTTCCATCAGGTGGGCCGTATGCCGTATGCTTGTCTGCCACCTCAGTGGTAATAAAAAAAAGTTAAGGGATGGCACAACCTAAAGCTTACAGTAAAAAGACGCAAAACCCTGGTCCGGTTCTCCTACACATTCAACTGCGTAGTCAACTAGAAGCCTATACTTATTACCGTGGCTATACTTCGGTATTTTTCGAACATAGTTTTCTGATAGCTACTTAGCTGAGCTACATAAAATGTTATCAGAAGTGGGATATATATTATCTATCCTATTTTTCATTTTTTTTTCTTAAGTGCGATGGTATTTTCACTTAAATTTTGCAAAAATCTCTTTACGAGGGTAAGTAACAGTTGTTTGCCAGTTTCTTCTCTCATGGCTGTGCTGTTACTCTATTACAATATTTCAGTGTAACGTGGTTATAGTGTAATTATGATAACTATAATAATAAAGCTTTAATGAAGAAAGCTCAAAAACATTTCTATTTCTCCCTACGATATAATTATGAGTTTATAAGCCACTCTATTTTATTAAATAAAAAATATTTCCCACAACGTCTTCTAGCCCAAATTATTACTATTATAAAATCTGGACAACTGATAATGAGACTTACATATTACTAAATATATACATAGAAAACACCCAAACGCCAAAACAAACATTTGCAGATCACATAAATGTTTCTACCAAACGTTCAACCGAGGCAATCAGAATAGGCAGTAAAAAGAGCTACGGAAAAGAATCACTAACCTGAAGTTAACCTGAAGCTAACCATCACGCCACCAAAAGCTGAATGACAGTGCTTATTCATAGTAGCTGATTTCACGTAAATGGCACGTAACTTGGTAATGTCTTTGACCACGTATTGATAAATATT
This sequence comes from Thumatha senex, assembly GCA_948477245.1. NCBI lineage: Eukaryota > Metazoa > Arthropoda > Insecta > Lepidoptera > Erebidae > Thumatha > Thumatha senex. Next base: position 2,198,664 of record OX419725.1, read on the forward strand.
CACTTGCTACGAGCGCTTTATAAACATATTTTTTTACTCGTAACTCAAGTGATACCTCTGTTTGGCATGTATATCAGGGTAACTAACTTTTAGCCATATATTCTTTTTTTAAATGTAAGAACCAGTGACATAAGGGAATATTTTTAGTTTTATATAATACAGGACGGGAAACACTGCATTTTCTTAGAGGCGAAACTGTTACACGCATAACCAACCAATATTATATGAGAAACTGCGTATAAAGGAGGCTTCACCAGAGCCCAACTCTGGGTTCTAAGACATGGATTATTGACGCTACTTATCTACAACGCCGCCAATATACACTACAATACAAGAGTTACATTTCTAGTGGTTTTCTGTCAATAAATGCTTTGATAAGTCTGGTATTGAACGATCACTGGATGGGTGACCACTTTGTGGAATTTACATTTGCGAGCGTTTATGTGCTCTGAAAGGCACATTAAGCCGTAGGTCCCGGTTACCAGTAAAATGGCAGTCGTTAAGCCTGGTTGAAGGCCTTATGTGCGGCTTGAAAAATTTCAACAGCAGGTCGCCACGGCCTACGCCTGTCCATTTCAACACGGCATTGGATTCACCACCTGTTACGTGGGACAAAATGCATACGGTGAAATGTGGGCGTATAACATGCCTCTGCATTCGGGGATCAAGGCGTGACAATATGTATGTATGTAAGTCTGGTATTGACTAGCAATGACGTGACTAATCAAAACGTGCTTACGATCAGTGTCTTTGGTAAGGTCAATAAAAAGATAGTGGTTTCTTATCTCTTCCCGCGTCTTATGCCTTTAGCTAATAATATAATATCGAACAATAAATTATTGGTTCTGTAGCAGTTGATGGCATAGTAATATGACTAAAGTAATTTAAAATATAAGTAAAATTGTACACTTTCAATTCCGATAAAACATTATATTTTATTTTGTTTAATTTCTCTTACTCCACCCAAAGGTTTGCTGGGAGAAAAGTCATTATAGAGTTACGAAGTTAGCATGGATCGCGAAGCCTGGCGATCTGTCCTATCTGACTACCCTGTCAGGGATGTACACGCTCTATACGCACACGTTTCACCGTATGCTTTGCTTTTTGTCCCATGTAACAGGTGGTGAGCCCATTGCCGTGTTGAAATGGACAGGTGCACGTTGTGGCGACCTGCTGTTGAAATTTTTCAAGCCGCCCATAAGGCCTTCTACTGGCTTAACGACTGCCATGTTACTGGCAACCGGGACCAACGGCTTAACATGCCTTCCGAAGCACGGAAACGCTTGCAAATATAAATGCCACAAAGTGGTCACCCATCCGAGGACCAGCCATAGTGAAAGTTGCTTAACGCAGTGATCGATTACAGGACACTACGTCCGCGGGGCCACGAGCGCTTCAAAGTCAGGTATATAGCGTTAAGATAATTAGTTAGTTTGTTAATGTTGTTATTGTGTACAATAAAGAATAAAAAAGGTACCTTATAGGTACTAGAGAAACTACAGAGGAGAAATAAAACCTATTTTAGAGTAAGGAAATAAATAGAATTTCTAGGGCCTAAAGTATACCACACAGTAAATTTATCTCGTTTGTAATTACCGACACTTTAAAATTTTATTTCAGTAGTTCATTTTACTATTCGTTTGTTTACAGTATTATGCATGAACAGAATCACACTACGTTTGAAAATCTGACCCGGCAATTCAGAATTCCGAATCCGGAGATCCGGATTTTTAACCTACACGAAAGTACCGAATTTTATCTTCTCACGTCATACAGTTTTGATAATTGGCAGATAATCCTAATGGAACGTCACTGTGAAATTAGGTTTTTAATTTTTGCAGAATACCGCTCAGTCAAATGGACGTGACAATCTTTCAATAAAAATCCAGAGTCTCAGTACCTGACTTTTTGCAGTATTCGGGAAAAATCCGTATTGCAGTCGTGACAAAGCATGTATAACTTCTATTTAGTTTGAAAATCGAATGACGTCTTTTTACTGTTTCAGTTATTCACCGGTTCTTAAATCCGAATGCATGTGTAACCTCCTGCTTAAAATTATATTCAGATTAAATCGTATCCTATGAAAATCAGAACGGGCATGATTTCGTGTGAATGTACGCTTCAATGATATACCGATTCAATTTTCATATTTTTGTGAATCTGTGTCAAGTATATTGAAATTTATTTGTAGTTTAATATTCCTGTTTCATATGTAACATGTTTTTTACTGTACTATATCCCGTACCCTACGAAAGATATCACGAAAAACTAATATGACATCACTCGTTACTAGAGCACTTTATAATCTGGAAGTACTTTGCCTTTATCCCCGAAGGGGTAGACAGAGGCATACTATACGCTCAAATTTCACCGTATGCATTTTTATTCCATGCAACATGTGGTAAGTTGCTGTGTTGAAATGGACAGGTTTTAGCGGTCTGCTGTTGATATTTTTAAGCTACCCGTAAGACTTTCAACTTGGCTTAACGACTGCAAAGTTACAGGTGACTAAGACCAACGGCTTATTAACGTGCCTTCCAAAGTACGTAAACGCTTGTAAATGTAAAAGCTTCAAAGCGGTCACCCATCTGACGACCAGATGCTTACTACAGCGATCATTTACAGAACACTGAGTTAATTAGTGGATCATTTTTGGCAACAGCAGCCATTTCAGAGATTGGAGATAAAATTAAAAAGTATATTTTTATGTAAGTACTGTATATACTCGTACTTTCAATGCATTTAATAGGCAAGTATTAGACAGTCAATAAATATCGCAATCCAATATCGTGATACCGGTCTCAGTAAATATTGAATCTCATAGCGTATTACATTTTCAATAAATATTGACTACAAATTTGTCAGTATTCATTGGTTCACCATTCCGTGTAGACGTGTTTACAATAGGTTTACCTACAATTAAAATATCGATGTCAATATTTTAATGATCAATTAAAATATGAAATGAAAATATCGGACTCTGAAGACAGAGTCCGATATTTTCATTTCATTTAATAAATTTAAATATGTGTATTTATAACGCATGTACATCTACATTTTTGTTTTCCCTACATTTAATACTAACATAATGGCGATACAAGCTTTTGCTTTAAAATCCATAATGTAATTGTACGAAATAATACGAAAGTAATTTCTATAATCTTTTATAGAAATTACTTTCGTATGAATGAATTATTTATAATCTATTTTTGAGAATTTATTAGACCGCATACCGCCATATGTAACCAAATAAGATACTCATTTGAGAAGTGCTATAGGTATAAGAGAGATGTTAGTAGTGGCTTTGCGTTACTTTGCTACAGGAAGATCGCTCATAGATTTGAGTTATACCAGCATTTTGTCCCCGACTTCACTCTAAAGTTGGATGAGTAACCATTTACAGCTCAGGAAGCGTTTCAAAGTCTCTATAAATTGTTTAAGAACAATATTGTTACATTCTACTTGTGCTTCGTCCACTGAACAAGGCGAAGCCACCCAATCCTCAATTAATACATCCTCCGACATGTTCACAGTGCGCAGTCGGGCGGGTACTGACAGTATCACGATCCACGAGCGCTCACATAGTCAATAAATATTGACTATTATTGATGGATCACAAAATATCCAGATTTTTTGTCAATATCGTCAATAAAGTTTCAGATTCCGTTTACACATCAATAAAAATCGCGAGATCGCAAGTATCGCGATATTTATTGACAGTGTAACCCTTGCCGTACAAAGCCGTTAAATTGGAAATACAAAAAGACACTTCAATTTCAATTGTCGTAGGGTTCGGTGAACTCGGTGAACACTGGATATTCTATTTGCTGGATGGGAATATTGCCACACAGTGTTTAATATTATTTATGTCTGTATGTACTTTTATTGCCAAAAATAAATATTATTTCTTTCTTTCAAGTCCAGCAATGGACTGCGATAAATAAGTATAATATTGAACTGCAGCTCAATAAATCCAGTAAGCTGTATCGTGATTGTCACATTAGCAAAAAGAGAACTTTAGCAAACAAGTGGTTTAAATACCTGTGGTAATACTGTGGTAATACTGGTGGCTGACTACGCCTCTACTAACGGCGCTTCTAGAATGACAGCGATTGCTCGTAGATAATTGACCACCTCGGTGGCGAAGCGGAGGCTGAAGTCTCGGGTCGAGTCCCGAGTCAGATAAAATATTTTTGTGACCCGCAAATATCTGTCTCAGAGTTTGGGTATTTCCTATATTTACAATACTAGTTAATGCCTGCAGCTCCACCCGCGAGCTAAAGTTTTACTGTACGTTTTCCACAAATTATTTTTCTTTTTCATATTATAAGCAACCTTTAGCACTCAGGGAGATACACTTTTCTAAGAGGAAAATAATTTTCAAAACCGGTTTAATAGATCCAGAGATTAAACTCTACAACTTCACAAATTTTACATATTTATAATTATAAGTACTAGATATATATAAGTATATTTATCATATGTACAGCCCATAACACAGGCTGTATTAGTTTAGTTTGGGCTAGATGACACTTTGTAAATAAAAAAAACAGCATTAGCGTATTGTATACGGCGCATATATATGCGTCTGCCACCCCTTAGGGGATAAAGGCATGAATAATAAGTATACTGAGACAAAAGAAATAAAATAATTACCAGTGGTTCGGCCATAACAGCTTCCATCTTCCTCTCAGCCTGCACTGTGAATTCCGTAAACAGTAGCCGCATCACGAACTCACCGGGATGCAGATCTGAATCTGTTGCAGTCATTACGGGCCCCTTGTGTGGGCCCCAAGGCAGCATTGACCCTTTGAAAAACAATTTATAAATCAATATTTGAAGAGTAAAGTAAATTGGTAAAGTACATCTATTTTTTGGTACCATCCAAATTTGTGCAATCGTTTTGCGTACACGATTTAGTTTTATTCGATATTGTTCTTAACGACTGTCCGCTGACTACTGAACTACTTAATGGACGACAACGTCAGAACTTCGTCCGTCTTGCTCCCATTTGAAGTTGGTTTACACCCTAGTAAACCTAACTGGACCCGTATAAAACTCAACCAGTACGACTTATATTGATTTGTTTTGGAACTAAAAATACACTGTACATTCATTTAAAACAGTTTGCAGCAATATGAATGTGAAGAAATTGTCTTAATAGACCAATCAATTACATCAATCAATGTCTTAGAGATGTGCAGAATAATCGGCTGTAGATTCGTGTTCAGCCGAATATTTTATTTACGTTAAGGAATACTTTGACTATCTTTTACCTAATTACTACGTTTAAGAATATTAAATAAATAAATAAATAAATATTGTGGGACACGTACTTATATATTTTCAAATACATACATAGGTATATACATATATACAAATGTGTTTAAATAGTACTTCAATGTGTTAGTAGTTAGAATCGTCGTTTGCTATCGAATATTTTATATTCTATGATACTTTCGATTGAGTACTCATTTTTCGGAACATAAAATTTAATACACAACAAGGCCTAATAAAATCAAAATGAATAATTAAAGAGATATATAAAGTTTTTTAATTACTTTTTTATTCTACATTGGCAAAGTTACAAGCAGTTCGCATTTAATTCTTAGTTACTTTTTTAATTAACAGACATGGTAAATGCAGTCTCCGAAAGATCGTGCCTCAATGTATATTTGATCTCTAGATTTCACACTGGATTTCGCTGTGTTTTGGGGAAACTAGTTTCTGTCAGGGCTATTGCCAATAACTACGAGAGCTCGTAGTTATTGGCAATTACGTACGAAGCGCTCGTGGCCCCGCGGTCTCAGTGTTCTGTAAACGATCACTGAGTTACGCAACTTTCACAATGGCTGGTCCTCGGATGGGTGACCACTTTGGGGCATTTACATTTGCGAGCGTTTCCGTGCTTCGGAAGGCACGTTAAGCCGTTGGTCCGGGTTGCCAGTAAAATGGCAGTCGTTAAGCCTGGTTGAATGCCTTATGGGCGGCTTGAAAAATTTCATCAGCAGGTAGTCACATCCTGCGTCTGTCCATTTCAACACGGCAATGGGCTCACCACCTATTACGTGGGACAGGTATCCACACGGTGAAAAGTGGGCATATAATATGCCTCTGCCACCCCTTCGGGGATAAGGCGTGATGGATATTTATTTTTATTTACTACGATAGCTTATTATCGTAAGATACGACGTTATGAACATAACATACTAAAAAAATAGGATAAACAACAGTGAAGACCTTTTTTATTTAAATAGTTGGTCGCTTTTACCTTCTCGAGATTCGGGTTGAAATATAGCTGTTACTATTTCTGGTTTGATGGTAAGCTGGTTCATCAAACCTGATGTAGAAGGCATTTCACGGATGTTACACTTCACGTTTTTGAAAGTTCCACAAAAAAGGGTCCACACATGCGATCTTTTACGTTCACTCATATTGTAAAACAATTTAAGAATTGGTGTAAAGCTCGGAAATAATTTTTACAAAATGTCGCCCATTAGGTGACTCAATATGTAATGTAATAGAACCGCATAATTCGACCAAATTTCAATTATTTTCGTTTTACATTCGGCCGAATTCGGCGCCACCGAGCTTCGGTGCACCACTAGTATTATAACAATACATCGCTCATGAGAGACGACGCTTAGGTATAATAGTCTAGTGAAAACTGACAAAGACATACATATTATAATTTTTTGGTTATAGATTGAGTGTACGAGGTTACGGACCGAACATTATTATAATGTCTCCTAGTCATGAAAATTCAGAAAATAAAATCTATCATTTGTTCGAAAAGCTAAAAAATGTAACGCTTAATATTTTTATATATCTTATTGACCTGTCACGCCTTTATCCCGAGGAGGTTGGAGAGGGAACTATACGTCCCCATTTCACCGAAAGCATTTTAGTTCCGCGTAACAGGTGGTGAGCCGTTACCGTATTAAAATTCACAGGCGCAGGCGACTTGCGTTGAAATTTTTCAAGCTGTTCATATTAATTTTTTGGCTTTACTACTGCCATGTTACTAGCAAACGGGGCCAACGGTGCATTCAGCACCAAGGATCGTCTAGTAAATGGAAATGCCATAAAGGTGTCATCCATCTGAAAGTCATATCGAAAAGTTGCTTAACGCAGCGATTCGAGTGGATACATATCAAAATATCGATTCACTCGAATGTATACATGAGTTGTCACTCAACAGGTCCAACTCTTTAACCCTGAACTACTGAGTGGTGTTACGTATGTTTGGAGTAAGGTGATGAATAATACCTGCAATATCGATTGTAACTCTTTAATTACGTTCTTATCTGTGTGTTGATGATTGAAATCATTCACATTATGCATAGTATGGACTGGAGCTATTCGTAGGACTTAATAATGGAGTCATAAGACGAATACTACAGGAGGCTGCCGCTAAGGAACATGAAAACCAGTGGCAGTCGACAACAGGTCTACGACATGCAAAGATGTTTCTAGGAAGCATCAGAGAGTGTAACGAAAACTGGCGAAACCATCTGCTCTGCGAATGTGTGGCACTTGGTGCAAAAAGAGTGAGTCTTCTGGGTCAGGCCTACCCGACACCGGACGACTACAGGCGCATCCCCATAAGCGGTGGGGGGATGGGTGATGTGCAGGGGCACAATAGATCCAGAAGGAACGAAGTGCCACGGTATCACCGACCCCGGAGAAAGATAAGATAAAGATGCATAGTATGCATACGTAAATGGGAAAGTGAATTTGTTGGTTTGGCTATCGTTCATATACATAGCAAGAAAGCAAGGAGCCGATATGATCTTGCGATGGGGATAATTCTTTGTTGTTTGTGAATGCAGGTTTGTCCGTCCATTATTCAAACTGCTGCGTTTATAACTTTTTAGCTTTAGACTCGAGAATGATATAGTTTACTTTTAAATTACTACTAATTAGAAAAACATAGTAATCACTTGGATCTATTTCTCATAAGGGATTAAGGGCCACCGCCAAGTTATCCGGGGTCCGAGCAAACTCACATGCTAACGGAATACCTGCTGACTTAATATGGAACAAATTACATTTCACCAGCAAATTTCCGTCTACGCTTTCAAGTTGTATGTTCAAGAATTGGCCCAGAACAACTACTTCATTATGGTTAATTATTTTTGTAGTCAGGACAACACATGTGTGGTTTGGAAAAGTGCCCTTGTGAAAACCATAACTGGGCAGTTAGTTACACGAGATGGTATTGTGGTGATTGCTGATACCAACTTAAATCGCGATACAGGTCGACATACATTAATGCCATAATAGGTGGTGCATTATAGCGCCTAAAATATTGGATTGTTTGAATGAAAAAACAATTTAGTGAGTGAATTTATCGTCTTTGGTACAATTTTTGCCTTTTACTTACACCTTAAAATGTGGTCCATTATACTTTTTTGTATTTTAGCAAATTGATAAGTTTTTTGACCAAAATCTGTGCATACAGTTCTAGGAATGTCTGTCAGTAACTATAAGTTACCTTCTCTTACTGTCCCGTCTAAAAAAATCTCTAGCAGCTATGCAACCTGATTCAACCTTTAATAAATGTATTTACAGCCGGATTGAATTTTGTTACAGCTCGTGAGTTTCAATTTTAAAACATTCAAATGGTAATAGAGTAATAAAATGTGGTTGAATGCGTGGCGGGATTACTCTGGGCAGCCTCATGGAACTTAGGGTACCTACTTTACGAACGTATACGAGCTTCTGAACACGTAACTAACTTCAGAGTCACTAAAAATGATGAATCGGGTTGTACCCATTAACTGCAAGTCTAATGCATACCTCTAGTTGACATGAAAGTAGCGACACTCGTGCCGACTGTCCTCCAATCGCTGGACACCGTGGTCAAAGGCCTCTCATGTTGTGTATATGTTTGTTCGGTAGAGGATGCATCGCTCTGAACGGCGGCCTGGTCGGTGTCATGGCGAGCCTCCGATACCACGCTACCCTCTGATTCCGCCTCACTAGATACCATTGACGATGGCGCCTCCTCTGTAGCTGAAGCTGAAAAATTTAACAATATATTTTTTTGAAATTAATCTACATCTGTAATCGCTGAAAATATTGTTTAATAATAAGGTTTTTAACATACATACATACATATTGTCATGCCTTTATCCCCGAAGGCGTAGGCAGCGGCATACTATACGCCCACATTTCACCGTATGCATTTTTGTCCCCAGGTGGTGAGCCCATTGCCGTGTTGAAATGGACAAGTGCAGGCTGCGGCGACCCGCTGTTGAAAATTTTCAAGCCGCCCATAAGGCCTTCAACCAGGCTTATCGACTGTCATTTTACTGGCAACTGGGACCAACGGCCTAACTTAAGGTTTTAAAAATGCGCTAAAATTAATAATTCTCATCGAGTACTGTCATGGGTATCGACCTCATATTGTAGGAAAGCATAAAAACTTAAACAGGCGTCTTCGGACAACTGAAGACGCCTGTTTAAGTTTTTATGCTTACCTTATTGAATTTAAAGTGATATTACTGAAATAGAATCGAAATATTCGAGTTATTCTCAGCAAGACATTTCATTTGCTACCCATATTGTAGCACTGAAATAAAAATAGACAGTCCGCCATTTTGAGTGTGCCACCATGTTAAGAATGGATGAATTTAGAATGACGTCTCCCAGCATTGTCATCTAAACTAAACGTGTATACAAATTTTCAGTTCAATGTCTTGAAGATATGTGTTAAAATTGCAAGTTAATAAAAAGCTTATTATAAGAGTCTTCAGATACATCCATAAGGATGCGATCACCATATGGACAGAGGGTAAAATGCTAAAGAAATTAGGCCTTGAAATGAAGTTTATTTTTTTATTTTCACTCATTTTTGTTATTACGTAAAATCACAGAGAGTCGCCTGCTTTTTTACTTACTGTGTGTGAAACAAAACAAGTAACTGGTCCGCTGCCCAGTGTAGAGACCGGGGCGGCTCCTCTTTCGGTTACACCGGTTTATATGAAATGGGTTAGCCGACTCCATTCAATAAAGATATTAACGCTTAGTCGGCTTTTTAAATCAAACCGTGGTTAAAATATTAAAAGAAAGTAGTCGGTGAATCATTAACTGAGACGTCAACTGAGATTTTTGACTTCATTGTTACTCATGATATAATTTTACTAACCTGACGTATCCTCTGGATGTCCATCTGATGGGATTGTGCTAAGTGATTCTGCATCTTCTGAGATCATCATTTTTACGCTCTAACACTGCCTTCTGCGCTTCTATATTGCTGTAAAACAATAATGGATTTAATAATGTTGAATTGGTCTTGAACAAGTAGGAAACATTTTAGTAGATTTCACCAAAATCTTTCGAAAAAATTGCATCTACTGATTAACAGCACTGCTGGCAAGGACGTTCTTAGAGATCAGTATATTTTGACAAGTCAGTAACCTCATCCACGATTTTATAAATCTAAAAGTAGCCCAGTGCTGAGGCCTATTTTCCAATGTGATAAGTTCAATACATGATAGAACATAACATGGCTTTTATATAGAACTGTATATCTTAATCAATAGATGCTAAAGTTTGGATGGATGTTTGTTACTCTTTCACGTAAAAACTACTGAATGGATTTTAATGAAACCTAACAATAATATTTTTTATACATCAGAATAACACGTAGGCTACTTTTTATCCTGGAAACAAGTTTCTGTGGAAAACGGGAACGGGAAAACTTATTTACGCGGGCGAAGCCGCGGGCGTCAACTAGTACTTTTATAAAACTGTATACTACTATATGAATCATAACTATCGAAACAGAAGAAATCATTATTATAATCCAATCGTCTCACTTCAGACATTCGATATGCACATGCAGGCTTCAGCATCAACAATTTTATAACATTGGCAAGCATCTCATCTATTTTATTTGGCTGACCTGATAATCTAGTAGTTATTGTACCTGACTACGATATTGGAGGTCAGTCATACTTTTTTCTCCGAAGGGTTGACATGGTATATGCTCACATTTCACCGTGTGCATTTTTATCCTACGTAACAGGTGGAGAGGTCGTTGCCATTTTTTATATTTCAGAGGTTGTAAGTTAGGATTCCATCTAGGATGACACAAATCGTGTGATTGGCACAATGGTTGGTTTTGTGTCTGGAATGCCTGGTTGACATTTATCTAAAATATTTTGAAGTACCTATCCTATAGCTTTAGCTTGATATAATATATATTACAATTTTAAGGTTTGCTACATTTTAAACGACCTAACCTGGATGGCGCTTATTTTATTACCCTCACTAATAAATTTGTCAAAATTACCTTCAATTGCTTCAGTTGTGGAACTCATCCTGTCTCATCATTCCTAAAACAAAATACTGTTACTCATATCTTGAAGACTATTATAAATGTTTAATTTCATGATTCAAATGAAAATGTTGTGGTAGAAGCGCTAGGAACAACAGAAGTCCATGGAGATATATGATATTCAAATAATAGCAATGAAAAAAATATGAATTCGCAGCTGCACAAAAAAAAGAGGTGTTTAAAAAATTAAAAAGAGTCAACTGAAGTTGAACCGTTAAAGAAAGGTAAAGAAATAATAATAAAGTTGAAATAAAGTTGATGCTAAACAAATATGCGATGCTATGCTATGCGAAGCAATGTAATGCAAAGTAAATATGCAGTGCTGAAGGGACTTGATTCTATTATCCAACTTGAAGTTTTCTTATTTTTTTGTAAATGAATGAAATCCTGAAGAGGTAAGAACTAACAAAGAAATTGGTCTAAAGTGAAGATCTTTGCAATTATATATTTATAAAAACGCTCAGCCTTAGTTATTGAGAAAAAGAAGGTTGGGAACAAACAAAATTTCTTCTCATATCAACAATATAATTTTTCTATGTTTGTGGTTTATTTTTTAATTTATTTTAAGATTATCATATAAACATCATATAAATTTAATGAAAATTTGTTCAATAGTTGTGTTATGACTGAAATAAATCTTACTCAATTATTTACTACTTAAAATAATTAAATATATTAACCCTTAACAATTCTAAGCTAGCAATAAAAGGATGTTGGATGCAACAGGGTGTTTAAGTTTAACACTGAAGTTTTATATATATGTGAGATGAAATGCAATAGCAAAATTTCATAGAATGAGGCATAGAACTTACAACAGCGGTCATTAAAACAACAATCGCTTTACTGTTAACTATTGTACTGGTCATCTGGCAATATAGTATTACAAGATGACCCCTACAGGTTCGCCCGTGGAATATTTCAACCTCCCATCGCACCTATTTAGTCGCTTATAAATTCTACAATGATGCATAAAAAATAGCCTGATTTGCTGACATTTATGACTACTGCTCTGCTCCCCAGTGTAGTAGCGTAATGATATATAGCCTATAGCCTTCCTCGATTAATGGTCTATCTAACACAAAAATATTTTTTCAAATCCGACCAGTAGTTCATGAGATTATCGCGTTCAACCAAACAAACAAAGAAACTCTTGAGCTTTATAATATTAGTATAGATTAATATCATGTGTAGGTTTATTTGTGACTCAATCATGCAATACTTCAAATAGTTGTTGAAATATTACACACACCAATAAGATGAGCGTACTGAGCCAATCGCAAGCTGATGCATTTGCTAACCAAGTTGATAAACATTAATTTATTAAATTAAAGAGTATTCAAAAAGACCTGAACCTAACTTCAATCGTGACTAAGGATTCAGGGAGTCTGAAAAGTATGTTGCATAGATAGTTAGTTTAATGAAATGACGCAAGCATGCTATCAACCCCTACTAAAACTAGATAAGAGCTCAATACATGAACAATCATATATCATGAAAGAAAAGTAGCAAATTATAACTTTATAATAATACTAATCAAATAACAATAAAAGACAGGCAAATGTGATAAAAATTATACAAGAACAATAAAATTGTGTATTTATTGAAATTGTGGATGTAAAGGTTTACTGATTGAAGGAACTGCACAATGTGTTAGGAGGTTAGGGGCACTTACTCAATGGTACACTGTTCCAGAGCATGGTTAACCAGGTTGAAAGAAGACATGTAGTAATTGCTGCCAATAAATATAAGAGCCAACAATAGGTACTGGAGATGAAAATTCAGCAAACAGAGCCTATAAGTAGAGCTTATAAGTAATTGTTCCAAAGGAAACATCTAAAGCTCTGCATCTTTATTGCATATGAAGCTTTTCCTCAAGAACCTAGGTATCAGCTTCAGTCTCTTTTATTTTTTTGCACCACAGATTGGTTAAGGTTCTGGAGATTTTGCATCTAATAATGCATACTACTTTTACATAAATATTTTACATGACATGTCATATGACATATTGTCACGCCTTTATCCTCGAAGGGGCAGGCAGAGGCAAACTATACACCCACATTTCACCGTATGCACTTTTTGTCCCACATTCCAGGTGGTGAGCCCATTGCCGTGTTGAAATGGACAGGAGCTGGTTGTGGCGACCTTCTCTTGAAATTTTTTAAGCCACCCATAAGGTTTTCAACTGGGCTTAACGACTGCCATGTAACTGGCATCTGGGACCAAAGGCTTAACGTGCCTTCTGAAGCACAGAATAAAATATTACATTGTATGCAATAGGGATTTGGTACAAAATTACAAACAAAGCTGACAATGTTTAACACGGACAAGATTAAATGTGGCAAATATTTCATGAGCTGGAATCAGATTCTAACCTAACTTCCTCATGGAATTTTTTCACATTAAATTATGGTTGATATACTACTTGCTTTTCAATATTGTAAAGCTGACAAAACTAACAAGTTGAATGAATTTTTAAGGCTGTGTATGGTTGGAGTATAATATTTAAAATAAGAAGACCACAAAGCTCTCAAATCTCAATCATACTGACGAACATATACATACATAAATTTGAATTAAAGGGGTTGAGTAAAAGTGAGACATATAGTTCATTGGTCCCAAAAGGGTTAAAATGTCATGAAGCTATATAGGGAACAGTAAGCGGATTCAAAGCTTGCTAAGTTGTGTGAATATCATTCTAATATCAAATTATACTAGCGTCATGAGAATGAATTCATGCATTAGCCAGTGGAAGAACACCTTGGCTTGATGGGAGTCAAAACAAATGCAAGTACAATACTTTGATAATTTACAGACTGGCAGTTTTAGGCTACTTGATACAAACTCAGTATTGATGAAGTGTACATAGGTAAGTGACTAACAAGTAGAAGTTAGTCCTGATAGGAATACAGGGAATTTGCATTGCAGGAACTACAAAAAATAAACCAAATATTCCTAAAACAAATACCTATTTAGTTGCAATTGAAATATCTACACCTAAATGGGTTAGATTTACAGTTTGTACAATGTCAATACAGGCTATTTTATATTTTGTTATAGTGCAGCTCTATGCTCTGGTTATGGTATTTAAAATTAAATAACTGTAATATACAGTGTAATTAAATTAAGATTTGCAAGTTTTGGTGTCATGATTACAAACCTTAATTTAGCAGAAATTTAAGTATCAGCCTGAACCAATAAATATGACATTCAAATCGTTAAAGAATGCTATGTAAGTACAATGAACTTTGAGGTTTATCTACCCACTCAGTTTTCTAATGAAAATATCTACAATACATTACTAATAGTTCATAACCTAGAATGATATCAATCACTTTTCTGTAAATTAAGTGTTATTGGGGAAGGTTAGTGTCTACAGTTATCAGTTTTTTACATAAACGAAATCTTTGCAGCTGTTTTAACAATATAACACAAACAAGGCAAAACTAAGTTGTAAAATTTACCTTTAGCACTCAATAGTTTCGACATTGTCAGTTACAAAACACGGGCAAATGGTATCACAGGAATCTGTTGTCTCTAAATTATATCGCTGTAATATAGACTACAACAAAAATCTAACAAAATTCTCAATCACGGAGGCTTGGCAAATTAACTTTTTGACATTTCGTTTTCGTACTAGTAATTTAAGGTGTTACACAACCATAATTCAAAGTACTTCTTGACAGTTCCGTTTGTAGCAGTTTCGTCGTCAATGTAAATTGATCGATTTATAGCACAATGTCCCCACATCTAGAGAAAAAAACGGGAAAAAAATGATTATGACATTATGACGACATTATAACAAACTGAACGCTCCGTTCTACGCACATATTTTTAGGTTAGCCGACTAATTTTAAATTATGTTGTGACAGCTATAAAATTAAAAAAACGCTTGTTGTTAGATTGGATTATAATGTTATAATGTGTTATAACCAGATTTGGGTTACGTTAGGATATGAAGAACACATGGAGCACTTGCGTGTTAATTTTGACTCGATTTCTTTACTAAGCATACCGAATGAAAATAGGAAATATAAGCATAAGCAAAGGATTTATCATCTATACTAATATGTTAAGTTAAAGAGCTTGTTCTTTCGTTCTTTTTGGAGTGAGCTATTCCATTTATCGAGTAAGGCCGTATATCATCACGCTACTTCCCAAGAGAACGGAGTAGTAATCATAAATGTCGACAAATTGGTCAAAATTTAATGCATTAGTGTAAAATTTATAAGCAATTGGATTAAATTGATGCAACGGAAGTTCGAAATATGTTATGTGTGAAACTGTGGGGGTCACCTAGTCACCACATATTATAAAACAAAGTCGCTTCTCGCTGTCTGTCCCTATTTACCTATGCTTAGATAATTAAAACTACGCAAAGTATCGTTATAAAGCGGTAATTTGAAGGCTATATACATATTTGTTATTAATCCTTATTATTTTTTACACATTAGTTAGTTGGCTTCAGCAGATTATTTTGTCCCTTTGTACCTTGGAAATAAAATGAGTATCCTAAGAGATATGGCAAAATCAAAATAATGCATAAAGATATTAATTTCGTTTTTACCATAATTCGACCGGGCCGTGCGGGGCGTACTGTAGAGTGGACATGTAATCAACTAATTTAGAAAATGTTCATTCATTAATGTGAAATTAATAAACGTCGGGATTAAATGGGTGCCACGGGGTTCAAACGTAACGTATTAAAAGAAATTTATCTTCAAAAAGTAAGTAAAAAGTAATGCGTAAATTGAAATATTGTTTGGTGCCAAGGTTGGTGATACCGACGAGGACAAAGCGAGACTATCTTCCTTGAAGAAGGAATATTCAACGCTAAGTAGTAGACTTAAGTTGTAGTCTAAGTTATTCTTACCTGAAATACCTTTATAAGCTGGTGAAATACAGACTGGCGGGTGTCCGCTGTTGTTTTTACATACATAGTTACAAAGTCATTGGCTAAGTGCTAGTCAGTGTAATAGGCTAAGTGCTAGTCTATGTGACAGACTAATTTCTAGTCTGTCTGTATGGTGGGAGCAGACCGGCAGGTCTGCAGATGCCTTCATGTACGATGCTAAGGGGAAACCGTGCCATACATGACATTAGTCATCTCTACTGCTCTAATTTAATTCCTCAGTTGAAATAGTACACACGAAACACCTATTACACTAACTAGACTATTCAACTTGGTATATATATATATATACTATAGATATATTTGAGGTCTAACTGTATATCTCCGACAGGTAGAGTAACATCTTGTGACAATTGACTAGAGATAAACTGTAGCTCACGCTGTAGCTGGTCAGGGGTAAACAGGTGCGTATCAAACTTTCCATGATAAATATCGGTGACGGTTTTTAATAGCGTCTACTGAATTCTTCTGAGGTTCTGTATTAAACTAATGGCTGTAATTGTAGATAGGATATAATTCTGCATACTATATAAGTAAACTTTCGACTTCATTTTTTAAAACATTTGCAGATTTATCTAATTCAATTAAGTGTTTATTTATAATTTTATGCTGTAACTGTTTAGTTTGTTCCGTTCTTTTCAATATATTATACTCCGCCTTGACCGCAGAGGTTTGATTTCGTACTAGGTTGGCAAGATGACGCTCATTTTGTTTTAAAAGTAGTATATCCTTTGCATACTGTTCAGCGAATCTTTCATCTAATACTCCAAACAAGCTATTAGCCACGTAACCTATACCATTGATTAAGCCGCGACGCTGTCTGTGTGTCGCGTTAAAGTGTTGATTAAGCATAAGTTTATTATAGTGCTGTAATTCGTTATAATCGTGATTTAGTTGTATTGTAATCGTATTACAAAGCCGTTAGGGATAAGCAGAGCTTATTTAAATATTCTATAAACTTTGTAGCTGCAGTATTCCCTTCCCAATACGGGCCCATATCGTAATATACTATTAGATTTCATTTATCGCGAATAACTTGCATACGGTCTATAGACTCAAAATAAAGGGAATTATTACTAGGTAATTGAGATAATAATAATAATAATAACTTGGTCCCTGTACCCGATGCCGGTGGTATACTATGTTTTATATTTTTAAATGCACTTTTTGGATATGTATATTTAAAAATATAATGAATATGTAATATATTGAAATAAAGAGAATAATAATATTCTTTATTGTACACCATAAATAAAACAAATTACAGATTTTTACATTCATAAATGTAGTACAATGGGCGGCCTTATCGCAATCAGCAATCTCTTCCAGGCAACCTTTATATATTTTAAATGCTGCCTGGGAGTTGGTAAATAAAGACATAAAGAATAATAACGAAATTGCCAACGTTGCAAATTTTGACATAGGCATACCAGATCTATTGTGATTTGATTTAAGCCTTTCTTTTTGAAGACACTTGTCTTCAGTGTTACATGACGCATTTGGTACTGGTAACTTTGATAATTTAACAACGGGTCGTTTAATGATTCCTCCTTTCGTTTTCAAACTAACTACTCTTACTAACCCGTCCTGTCCTTGATGAATCTCAACTATCCTGCCCATCATCCATTTTCCAGGTGGTAGATTGTCGTCCTGGATAGTAAATAGCTCTCCGATTTGAAGGTTGTCTTGAACCGAATTCCATTTAAATCTTGTTGATAACTGAGTTAAATATTCTAATTTCCATCTCTTCCAGATGTCATTAGTTAATTTTATTATCATATGCCATCTAGTTCGAGCATCCTATGACATCTGCACCGCTTCTGCCGATTAGGAAATGAGCTGGAGTAAGCACATTTAGGTCTTCAACGTTCTCGGACAGCGCACATAGTGGTCTACTGTTTAAACAGACCTCCACCTGTGCTAAGATGGTGGTGAATTCTTCGAAGGTCAGTTTCTGATTACCAATAATTCGCTTAAGGTGATGCTTCAGAGATCTTATAGCTCGTTCCCAATAACCTCCACCACTTCCCCAAGATGGGGCGTTAAAGTGCCATTCGATGTTTAAATCCGCTAACTCAGTAAAATAATTAGTGTCGTATAAGTTCTTAAAGTCGTGATAACTTTCTTCTAACATCCTATTTGCTCCGACGAAATTCGCCCCATTGTCACTATAAATATGTCGAGGCGCTCCTCTTCTAGCTGCCATTCGACGTAGTGCTGCTAAAAACGCAGAACTGCTTAAATCGGATACAAGCTCTAAATGTATAGCCTTAGTAGCCATACAAATGAACAGAGCGATGTACCCTTTTGTTGTCTTAATGCCCCGTCTCTTGTTACATTTTACCTCAACGTAACCGGTGTAGTCCACGCCGGTGTGATAGAATGAGGGGGCAGGGTTGCTTCAAGCTTCGGGTAGATCTCCCATTAACTGAGTATGTAATTAAGGGTCGTGTTTTCGACTTGTAACACAGTTTCTTACTTCTTTCCTCACAGCCTTATTCCCACCTATTATCCAATAACTTTGTCTAAGATTAAATAGGGTTAGTCTCGGTCCACCGTGGTAGGAGAGTTCGTGAGCCTGCTGTATCAACAGAGTAGTGAACCGAGTGTTATGGGTTAATATAGCTGGGTGTTTCATTTCCATACTGAAGTGCGCGTTGCTTAAACGACCTCCAACTCTTAAAATGCCGTCGATATCAATAAACGGATAAAATTTATGCAAGCGATTTTTTAAATGTACTTTCCCTTGTTTCCTTAACGAAAGAATTTCTTCACAAAATTCCGACCGCTGTTTATTTTTTATTATAAGAAACTTAGCTTTCTTTGTTATTCTTTGTTATTTTTTTTTTGTTGTAATTGATTTAATTTTTGTTGGAATACATATAATTAATTTTATTTTATTGAATTGTATAATTGAGATCTAATTTATAATAATTGAGATTGATTTTCTATCAAATTATAAATGGAACATAAAAATAAAATATCTTTATTTTGCATAGACCATTTTAACGGCGCTTACAAAATGTCATACACTATTTAAAATATTTAAAGCGACCACCGGTTCGGAACGCGGCCCACCTGAGAAGAACCGGCAAGAAACTTAGGAAGGCCTTTTTTTGATGGCCTATTTACAATTTAATATTATTTCACTTTGCCAGCAGATCATTTCCAGGCGTCCCTGTCCTGCAAATAGTCTGTGACGGAGTAAAAACCTTTTTCACAAAGCTTGTTTTTAATAAACTTTTTAAATTTATTTAAAGTAAATTTCTCAGGTCACAGGGAAGCTTGTTATAAAAGCGTATACAGTTACCCTGGAAAGAATTGCCAATCTTATGTAGTTGACTGTGGTGGACTGAAAGATTATTTTTATTTCTAGTGTTTATATTATGTATATATTATATATTTATCACAGAGTTTAGAAAACTGTGATAGATTTTTCTGGACATACATAAGATTGGCAAAAATGTATTGTGATGGTACGGTTAGAATATTTACTTCTTTGAATTTTTCTCGGAGAGAAACTCTGGGGCCCAAATTATAAATAGCGCGTACAGCCCGCTTTTGTAGAACAAAAATAATATTGAAATCTGCAGCACTCCCCCAAAGGAGAATACCGTAAGACATAATACTATGAAAATAGCTGAAGTAAACCATTCTAACCGTATCCACATCTGTTAGAGTCCTGATCTTTTTTACAGCGTATGCAGCCGAACTTAATCTAGAGGCTGTCTTTTCTATGTGTGGGCCCCACTGCAAATTGGCATCAATAGTTATACCGAGGAACACAGTTGATTCTACAAACTCTAACACTTGCCCATTCAGTTGAACATTGGCCGCAACTTGTTTTACATTTGGTAGAGTAAATTTTATACATTTAGTTTTATTTTCATTAAGGCAATGATTATTTGAGCTGAACCAATGAACTACTCTTGCAATTGCATTGTTTACATCGTCATAGTTATCTAATTGTCTTTTAATTTTAAAAATTAATGAGGTGTCATCTGCAAACAAAACAATCCTATTCCTGTCCCCTACATAAAATGGTAAATCATTCATATAAATGAGGAACATGAATGGCCCAAGTATCGAGCCTTGCGGCACACCCATTGTAACCATGGATCCTACAGAACGTGTACCATTAATATCGACCCTCTGTATTCTATTGTTCAAATATGAAGACAGAAGGTCGAGAGCTTTGCCTCTTATTCCATAGTGGTGTAATTTTTTGCACAGCGTTTCATGTTGAACGCAATCAAAAGCCTTTGATAGATCGCAAAATATACCAAATGCATCGTGCTTGTCTTCCCAAGCTTCATGAATACATTTTAATAACTCAACACCAGCATCGGAAGTTGAGCGCCCTTTCGTAAACGACTTTACTGTGTTTCATTAAATCAGGAAATGTACCACTAGAAACACAGTCATTAAACACAGTTGCTAGATGGGGCGCAATTACCTCAATTATACATGATGCAGTTTTGACCGATAATCCCCAAATGTCCGCGGTTTTCTTAATTTCGATACATTTAAATGTTTTTACAATGTCCTGAGCACAAATATCTGTGAATACAAATGCATCCCTGCAACAAAGAACAGATTTTTCTAATAAAAGTTCAGCGGAACTGGAAGATGCTTGGAGAGATTTTGTTGTCAATATAGGTACATTTTTGAAAAAATGTTCAAACTCCGTCGGCACTTCCAGGTCCCCTGTAACATGGCAACCATTTACTTTTACGTGGAAATCCCTTTCAGTCACTAAAGATCTACGGCATTCAGAGTTAATGATGTTCCAAGTCATTTTTATTTTATTTACAGAATTAGAAATTTTATTTTTAATGAAGTTTGACTTAGCAAGATGACACGTTTGTTTAAATATCTTTGAATAATTTTTAACATGTTCCTGAAAGGTTTGCCTAAAATTATATGATTTTTCTGAATATATTTCAAATAATTTATTTCTACTTTTAAAGATACCTGGTGTTGCCCAGTCACTGAAAACAGGACGACCACCAATCTGTA
The DNA here is from genome assembly GCA_948477245.1 of Thumatha senex. Taxonomy (NCBI): domain Eukaryota; kingdom Metazoa; phylum Arthropoda; class Insecta; order Lepidoptera; family Erebidae; genus Thumatha; species Thumatha senex. The sequence continues at coordinate 2,219,939 of OX419725.1, forward strand.
GAGTTTTTGAGGTAAAAAAACTTTGCCAAACTCATCATCAATCAATTTAAATAAGTGTTTATATGACTGGTCTACACAAGTGAAGTTAGGTAGATATGGTAATCTCTTTAATACATTTTCTTTAAAATAATTAAACGAGTTTGGTTAATTGGTACATATTTAATTTGTTTTTTGCTGACTTTGTTACTACTTTTAGGATATTTTATCCATTGGCCACGATGATCTGACTCCACAGGATCCACAATACCTTTATCTATAGGTTTAATATCAGTAAAAATATTATCAATACATTTTACACTGGTGGCTGTAATACGAGTGGGTTCTAAGAGTGTACTATGCAGATTAAATGATTTAAATAAATATTTCATTTTATTTCTCTCTGATGGAGTTAATGATGTATCTAATATATCAACATTAAAATCTCCACAAACTATTATAGATTTCTTAGAACATTGGCATTTGAACAGTGCTTCTTCAAGCTTTTCTTCAAATTTAATGTACGGAGCTTTAGTCCCCCTAACGTATACGCTTAACAAGATGAAATGCTCAAACTCAATACTGGCAATCTCAATAACTCGCTCAATGGAGAGGGCTACTAAATCCTTACGTTCTTTAAATTTTAAGTTTTTATTAATTAATATTAAAGAGCCTCCACGTATAGAATGTTTTCTATTGAACGAACTAGCAACCTGGTGATTTACGAAGTTCAACAATGTGATTTGATGATCTTTTAACCAGTGCACTGTAGCACAAAAAATATTAATAGAATTTTCATTAATGTATAGCTCTAACTCTAAATCTTTACCATTTATTAAACCTCTAACATTATGGTGCACCAGGTTTATAAAAACAATATTTTTACTAATATTATTCTCAGGGGCCAAAGTCAACTGGCCAGATTTATTATGTGTTGTCCTATAAACTAGTTTTTTGGAATTTCATTTTCCAAATGTGAAGTATCAAAACTATCTTGCTCAATAAAAGCAGTTGTACTTGCCAATAATTTGGCTTGAAAAATTAAAAAATTAGATAGCAATAGAGCTACCTTTCGTTGTAAAAATTTTGATAGAAAATATCTATCTAATGTCAACAAACTATTATTATTGAAAATTATGGTACAATCGAACGATTCAATTTTTTTGGAATATTTTACCATGGTATGTAGTTTCATATTTAATTTGTATCTTAAGTGATTTTCCTTGTGGCTCATAGCAGTGCTGTATGGCAAGGTGGACAAAATTACTTGTTTTACTTGCAGACTTGATAACTTATCAAAAATTTTTAAAAGTTTGTCACTATTAATATTGCCTCTTCTGCCAACCAGCACTATAGTAGACTGCATGCAGTGTGTACCAGTCAATTGGCATTTGCATGTCTAAATTAGACGAAATGTGCTGTGGATAAATATGTACCTATATAAGATCAATGTATAACCATATTTCACGCAAATAAATAATTATCTTATCTTATCTTTCTTAGGCTCAAAAATAGTAAGAAAAACAGGTAACTTAATATTAATAGATGTACCTTTGCTTCCTTTAAATTTTATTATTTTGATGGCTCGTAATATCCATGCTAGTACGTTAATTACTTTACGTATAGAACTAAATTGACTTAATAACTTAGAAATAATGCTGCTTTCAGCGTCACTGATCTGGGTAGTATTGACTATCTTGGTGGTATATTTAACTAACTAAAAACCTAACTATCTTCAGGCTGTATCCCTGACGGGGTAGTCGGTGGTATATTTAGTTTTTATTTCCTGATTAGTGCTATATATAGGTAATGCATTTTGAATCATTTTCGTCAAACAATTTTAACGACTGCGGTCCTTGCCACCACAGGTCTTGGTTTTACAATTGAGACGCTGAAATTCCTCTACTAGCTGCATCGGCTGGATTGTCCTTTGAGGCAACATACCGCTAACATTTTGGTTCCATTAATTCTGTAATTGTTTTAGTTCTATTTGCAACAAAGGGCTTCCAGCGATTATGATCGCCTTGTAGCCAGCCTAAGACCACCATAGAGTCCGACCATCCATACACACGTATCTTTAGCTCGTTTAAACATGAAACAACTTTATGCATTAGTTTAGCTAATAAATATGCGTCCAATAACTCTAACCTGGGCAATGATATACTCTTAGATATGGGTGCTAATCGAGTTTTAGCCACCACCAGAGTGACAAGCTTCTCGCTTCCTCTCATAATTCGTGCGTAGATTACGGCTGCATAAGCTTTGGTTAATGCGTCACAATAACCATGGAGTTCGATGACATCATCAGGCTCATACCCAATCCAGTGTGGTATCTCATATTGGTTTAGGTATATCATTTCAGCATTGATTGCAGTCCATTCTCTTTTTCATTGTTTTCTCTACAAATGCTATATGATTATTATCCTGAAATATAGCTAGATGATTATCCTGAAAATCTGACAAATACCTTTCTAACAATTCTAATCGCTTTTTGAAATAGAAATCCGATTTCCTATCCGCGCTATCCTTTTTGATATTAATCGGAATTTTTCGTATCGCCTCACCAAGTTCGCATTGCTGTACGTAAAGATTCTCCATTTCGCTAAATATGAATAAAAGGAAAGATCTTACTTGGTAGTAGCTGAAAAGCTTATTGCTGTAGTTGAGCTCCTAGACGATGCTGTATCTCGCCGGTTGCTAGAGCTTCTGCTAGATTCCAGTGCCAGGTTACGGATGAGGCTAAGTACCGATGTCTTGTTGTACCAGTGCTGCTATACTAGTACTGCTGCTAGACACGCCGGTGCTATTGTACCAGTGCTGCTATAATGATACTGCTGCTAAATACCGGTTCGGCATATGCTGCTGCTGAAAATGCTGGAAGCCTCGTACTTGAGACGCTGGTATCTACTAGTGCTAGTAGACTTGTTGCTGCTAGAGATCTGCTCCTACACGTTCGCTAAAGTTTTGGTCAGACCCGGTACGACTACAAGTCACAGAAAAATGTAAATCGATACTGGTATTCCGGGCTCACTCACATGTACTTTACACTCGCGAAAAAACAACGTGACTGTATGAACTACCGTGAGGTCCCGCCCGGTGGCTTCGAAGGACCAATGACATAAAGAATAATAACGAATTACAGCACTATAATAAACTTATGCTTAATCAACACTTTAACGCGACACACAGACAGCGTCGCGGCTTAATCAATGGTATAGGTTACGTGGCTAATAGCTTGTTTGGAGTATTAGATGAAAGATTCGCTGAACAGTATGCAAAGGATATACTACTTATAAAACAAAATGAGCGTCATCTTGCCAACCTAGTACGAAATCAAACCTCTGCGGTCAAGGCGGAGTATAATATATTGAAAAGAACGGAACAAACTATACAGTTACAGCATAAAACTATAAATAAACACTTAATTGAATTAGATAAATCTGCAAATGTTTTAAAAAATGAAGTCGAAAGTTTACTTAGTATGCAGAATTATATCCTATCTACAATTACAGCCATCAGTTTAATATAGAACCTCATAAGAATTCAGGATACGCTATTAGACACGGTCACCGATATTTATCATGGAAAGTTTGATACGCACCTGTTCACCCCTGACCAGCTACAGCGTGAGCTACAGTTTATCTCTGGTCAATTGTCACAAGATCTTACTCTACCTGTCGGAGATATACAGTTAGACCTCAAATATATCTATAGTATATTAAGTGTTTATATTTGAAATAATTTTTCTATTGATTAGTAGAGATAGTTACAAGATTTACAACGTCTTACCCGTTCCACAGCAAATTAAAAGCTATATGATTAGCATTGTACCCATAGCAGAGTTTGTAGCTATAAATTTAAGAAAAGAGGCTTTCTTTACAATGTCTTTTTGGGAACTCCAATTATGTTCACATAATGAACACTCATATCTGTGCGAAATTACGAAACCTATAAATCATTTAACTATCGAAGAAAAAATTTGCAAACTCGACAATAAATTAAAACAATCCACTGTTATTAGATCTATATGCCAAGACTCATGGTTGGGACTGAATGATCAATCTTGATACTACTATTTTCGTTGTGACACTTGTACGGTGAGGATCATATGTCAAGATCAAGTTGCCGCTAAACATATGACTGGAGCTGAGATCATTGACCTCGATACTAAATGCGTAATTAAAGGAAAAGACTTTACGCTGTATTCTCATGCAAAATCAACTAACTCTATCAATTTATATTTAGGAATTCCAACTCCTCAGATAGCAGAACTAAACCACATAGTGAATGTGTCTATATCTCACTATACAGAATATACTGACCCATTGAATAGCACATTAGCCGAGCTGGGAGAACAAATCGATCAGTTAAAATCTGCCAATTCTAACTCGTCAGATGACATTCTATCCACTCATGATATACACCAATATACAATTTGTTACGCTCTACTAGTCGCAGCCCTAGTTTTGGCTATATATTTTTTTTGGAAGAAGAGAAGAACTGGATCTATTACAGAAAGATCTTCAAATGTGTTAACTAGTGTAGTGTTTTCGCGAAAGCAGAGTACGGCTGACCGACAGCCTAGTGAAGTGAATATATCAAGTGCGAACACTCTTTGTAAACAGGATAAAGCTACATCGCCAATTGTTAAAAAATGTCGCTTTATCCCAGAAGACGCGTGATCATTTTCCATTTTTTTGCCCGGGAGCATGTACGATGCAACCGTACACTTAAAGGTAATGCAGTTTTACTCAAATAAGTCAGTACACGTATAGCGGTTGTCGCGTGTGCTCCCCCGATCCTTTGTATTATTTGTATTATTATCATTATTGGTCACGGCTATAAATTACTTTTTTTACTATACTATACTATACTATACTATACTATACTATACTATACTATACTATACTATACTACACTATACTATACTATACTATACTATACTATACTATACTATACTATACTATACTATACTATACTATACTATACTATACTACACTATACTATACTATACTATACTATACTATACTATACTATACTATACTATACTATACTATACTATACTATACTATAACCAACGGAGCACGCCCTTTTCCAGCTTAACGCTGACATTTTCATTCAATCCTGCCATATTGCGTTTCACTTCGTTTCGTATTCAACTAAACTTCCAGACTTCCACTGGTATTTCTTCTGGTCCTGCCGCTTTCCCATTTGTCATTCCATTTATAGCTTCTTTTACTTCATCTACAGTTTACCTTCCTTACTAAACCCTTATTTACCGCAATATTTTCTGTCTGTCCACTCCTATCGTTTTCCTCATCCAATAGCCTTTTGAAAATAACTCTTCTATCGTTCTGTAATTTTTTCATAACTAGACAACACCTTACCTCTTTCGCTCTTAATGCATTTCATTAGAGATACATCCCTCGTCATTCGTTCCCTCGCCTTGATCATTCAATAAAGTCGTTTTTGACCCTTTGGGATGTCTAGCGAGTTATATACTTGCCCTTGGCCTTTTATTTTCGCTATAGGTATGGCGTATTTGGCTTTCTTCTTGCACTCTACCTCTTTTTAGCTTTCAAAATACCGCTATCTTTCTGAACGCTCTGCCATTCTTTAAGTTTCCTCTTTTTCTTCTTCAATAGTTTTTGTACTTCATCTGACCACCACCATCTATCCTTGTCTATCATACCTTTCCCTATCGTTTCTCCCAATACATTTTTCGCCACCGCAACAGAAGTGTCAATAATTGTTGGAATGAAATGGCAGGATGTATCAGGGAATACATCCTGCCATTTCATTCCAACAATCATTGACGCTTCTGTTTAGCTTTTCACCCATGTCTACATTTTATTCACCACTTGTTCTTTAAATTCTGTCGCACATTCCTTTTTTTCTAACAAATACCATTTAATTTTGGGAAGTGGTCGCTCTTTTCGCTTACAAAATTTTAAAACTATTGATATCCATAATAAGGAGTCTTTGTTGTGAGACTACGAATTCTCACCTTATAGTCTATCACATGTTTTAGACTTCAGCGTCTGATCAAGAAGTAGTCGATTTGTGTCGAGTTTTCACTGCTTTTAAATGTTATTAAGTGTTCCTTCCTCTTTTGGAACCACGTATTTAGTACTATCTGATCGTACGCAGAAGCCGCTTGTAGTACGGTTTCACCCTCATTATTTCGATCTCCGTATTCCCCCTTCCATGTACCCTTTCGTAACCATAATTCATACTTCCCACGTGTCCATTAAAATTCCCACCTATATTAATCTCCTTATCCAACGGAATAGCTACCATAGCCATATTAGCTATGTCGTCCTCCCAAAATTTCTCTTTCATACTATCATCACATCCCACCTGTGGGGCGTATACACTCATAACATTCAGTGCTACCTTTTCCAACATTATTTTTAGAACAATGATCCTATCATTTATCCTCTTTACATCCATCACACATTCTTTCAACTTTCTATCTAGTACCACTCCCACTTAGTTCCTTTTTCCATCACTCCCACTGTAGTATAATTTATATCCTTCGCCTATCTCTCTAGCTTTTGTACCTTTCCATCTCGTTTCCTGTAAACACGCTACATTTATTCTTCTTCTTTTGAATGCATTCGCTAACTCTCTGGCCCTCCCATTCATCGTACCTACATTCCTGGGCTTGTTTCTTACGATGCACTCGCCCGTTGTGCCCCCTGCGCTTCCCCTGGCCATAGCCCTGTCGCTCTCGATTTTATCAAAATTCATATTACTGCAAAATGTTTTAGCTTGGTTTTTATAATCGGCCGCCTGCCTGACACCTACCGTCCTTGGGAGTGCAGGAAAGACAATCAAAGAAATTCTTCTAGAAAAATAATCAACTTATATTTATAATCAAATTATTATGGAGAATCAATTTTCTACCATATCATTAGTCATGTGGCGTTCACCATATACAGACCACTTCTTGAACCTAGTGTCCTCAGTTGTCTTCAAAACCTGGGTTTAAAGCTTGGGATCCACTTTTATTTGGCTGTTAAGAGCAGCTATCGTTTGGCTTTTAAGTTTTGGCATTCTTGGGAGCAACTGTAGTCTGATCTCTAATTATCTCTCGACCACGTAAGGCATTAAAATGCATTGTTGCCTCTTCCCTCAGTCAGCCACTGCACCAATAGCAGTTGAGGTCGCTCAGGTCCCAGAGATCACGATGGGGCCGTATAATTTCCTACTGACCACGCGGTCTCTTAAAATGTGTGTTAAACCTGGCCATGTCCAAATAATAGTCTTTACCTATGAAATTGCCGTTCTGCAGTACTGGCCATTACAAATCAAAATAAGTTTTGTTTGGCTAAGAATTTTAATTTCAAATAATTTTATTTTAAAACCATGGCTTTTTTTTCCAAAAGTAGTCATTTGTTTATTGATTAGTGTTACATTTTTATAGCATTTCAATCGTTATAGTCATCATGGAGACTTTAAAAATTCTAGTAATTTATGGAATATGAGTACTGTCGTGGCAGCAACGCGGCACAAGCAGCACGCAACATCAATGACGTTTACGAAGCCAACACTACAAACCAACTCACCACCTGTTATTGGTTTGCTCACTTCCGTTCTGACTGAAGACTTTGGTCGACAATGACAAATTATAGGCGATTATGGAAGCTGATGATACACAATCTGCTGAATTAGCAGCAGCTTTCCACGTTAGCGTCAAAATAATATTGGTCCATTTGCATCAAATTGGCAAGGTAAAAAAGCTTTAACAACTGGGTGCGCCACGAACTCAATGATCGCCAGCGCGAAGTACGTGTCGAGACGTGCCTTGCACTGCTCAACAGACACACAAATGAAGGAATATTGACTGCTTGAATTTTACCTGCGATGAAAAATGGATTCTGTTTGATTACCGCAAGCACTCAGCAAGTTGGCTGGAACCTGGTTCAGCACCTAAACAATGCCCTAAACGAAAACTTACCCCTATAAAAGTGGTGGTCACTGTTTGGAGGTCTGGCGCCGATGTGATTCATCACAGCTTATTACCTAACAGGGTGAGCATTACTGCAGATGTGTACTTAACTGTGAAGAACTGAACACAATGATGGAGAAGCTAGCACATCTCCAACCAGCATTGATCAATCGCTCGTCTCCGCTGCTCCTGCACCACAACGCGCGACCTCATACTGCACAGCAGACGGTCTCCAAGTTGCAAGAACTGTGGTTGGAAGCTCTCTGTCATTCGCCGAACTCACCAGACCTTGCGCCTACAGACTACTATTTTTTCAAAAAACAAAATTCGGAGAGGCAGTACAAAATGCCTGTGAAGAATTTGTTGCCTCCCGTCCAGCTAATTTCTTTAAGGGCATCAATAAACTGCCGCTGCGTTGGCAAAGATGCATTGATTGCATGGGTGATTACTTCAATTAATACAAATAAAAATAACATGAATAAAATTTGTTTTAATTTTTTCATACAAAACGGCAATTTCATGGGTAAAGACTAATATTTCGAGACCTACATAGGCTCAGGACTGTTATTCTTTGTGTGCTATTCTATCATCAATTTGTAAATAATTCGGGCAACAAAGGTAACCAACAAGTCTTATTTCAACTTTGAAATAAAAATTTAAGCTCTTTTGTACTTTTCCATAGGCTTTAACTTACTTGTGTAACTAACATATAAATACTTGCAATAATGCATTACATTCATCAGTACTGCGTGCACTGCACTACACAATGCAGAATAGGACACAGGCCTTTTATCCAAGGAACAAGACCCTGTGGGACACGGAAAAGGGAAATTTTCAAAACACCGGCAGAAACGCGGGCATGTACAGGTTTTAAAAAAATACAATTTACTACAGTTAGTAAAAATACAGTTTATTGAAGTGAAATGCAATTTTACATCTAGCCGCGCCAGTTCCACGAGATCATCGCACGAGGAACACAGTCGAAGGCCTTCTGCATGTCTAGAAACAAACAGTGCAGAGGCGTGTTCTTCGACCTGTATTTCTCTGCGACAACCCTCAGGGCAAAAACAGGGTCCGTGGTCCCATAACCAGGGCGAAACCCATATTGACACTCCGAGAGGAGTGTCAATATGGGGGCAGGAGTGTCCTGCCGGATCCGAGAGTCTATAATCCTCTCGAAGATCTTCATGGTGGGGGACATCACCTTAATACCGCGGTAGCTCCCGCACTCCTGCACTGACCCCTTTGAAGACTGGAGTAATAATACTCAGTCTCCATTGGTTTGGGATCAGCCCGCTGAGGAGTATGCGGTTAAAAAGGTTTACTAAGATGCCCACATCGCGAGGACCCATCGCCTTTCAGGCTTCCGGAGGCTGCACCTCTTTGTTCTATTTATTAAGCAGCTCGTGGAAGTACGAGCGCCATCTCTCCTTTAAAGCGTCTTCGCTTAACAGGTTGCCCTTAGGGTCTTTTACACAGCGACACTTGGATAGATCCTGTGCCGCTTTGACCATGGAGCGCGCCAGCTTATAGATGAGATTCTGCCCCTTAGACGATTCCAGCTTATCATACAGAGGTTGTAAGTGGTCACGTCTGGCTCTGGCTACAGCTCTCTTTGTGGCGCGCTTGACAGCCCTGTACGCGTCGCGGTCTTCGGGAGATACGGTCGCTTGCCACTTTTTAAAGAGGGCTTTCTTCTCCCTAGTCTCCCTCTGGACTGCGTCGTTCCACCACCAAGTTTCCTTGTCATATTTGCGTCCACCCTTAGACTCACCGAGCACCACCTTCGCCGCTCCAAGGATGGCCGCCCGAACTTTGTCCCAGTAATCTTGAACTGGTTCGCCTTCAGTGTCGGTGTCACCGACAGCTGAGACGAACTCCTGGGACCTAGTTTCATCAAGCAACCACCATCTGATGCGGCGCTGGCACCGCTCGATGCGTTTGCCTTGGGCTTCACGCAGAGGTCCATGACAAGGAGACGGTGTTGTGCAGTAAGACTCTCACCGGGTATGACCTTGCAGTTGGCCACCTTGCCGATGCTGTGTCGCCTAGTGAGTAGGAAATCGATCTGAGTTGTACGCCTCCCGCTCTTGTAGGTGAGATGTTCGGATTTCTTTTTGAAATACGTGTTCACAATGACCAGATCGGCAGCCGCACACGTTCTGCGGATAGTTTCTCCTTCAGCGTTGCGGGTGCAGTATTCAAAACCACCATGAACACGCTCAAACTCCCCACAACTCTCACCCACATGACCGTTTAGGTCGCCGCCGCCCAAAACGATTCCCTGTGACAACGGAATGCTCCGAAGCACTCCCTCGAGTTGACCCCAAAACGACATCTTATCGGCGTCGCTACAACCGGCCTGTGGCGCGTAGGCACTTATCAGGTGGGTAATAATCCCATCGATAAGCACCCTCACGATCATAAGCCGGTCGCTACAGCGTTTCACCTCCAAGATGCCACTCTGCAGCCCCTCGGAGAGCACCACGGCCATCCCGTTCTCCCCACCAGGCGCACCCGTGTAATACAGCTTGTAGCCGTTCTGCAAGGTCCGGGCTCTGTTGCCCTTCCACCGAGTCTCCTGCAGGAACGCCACGTCCACCCTCCGCCTGGAGAGTACTTCGGCCAACTCTACCGCACGCCGAGTCAGCGTGCCAATGTTCCAAGATGCGAAGCGGATACGGGTTGGGGCTAACTTCTTTAGCCGTACTGGCCCGACACACGGCAGCCCTAGCCCACTTGCCACAGGAGTCGGGCGGGGCTCCTGCGCGCCGTTTTGCAGCGGCGCCCTATCCCTAGCAGCATTCCTTTTCTGACTGTTAATTTTTTTTTTGTTTCGGCGGTTGGCTTTTGTGGGAGCGACGCCCTCAGACCTCCCAACCCCAGAGGGTAAAGCCTGCGCCAGAGCCTCGTCCGTTAATCAGCAGGTGCACGCACTAGCACGGGAGGTTGACTTGGGCCCCGAAGATCTTGGTGGGGCCCCTTACACCAGAATAACTACCTATATATTATTTATCATAGCTGTCTACGTTCAACATATTAGCTTAGATGCAGTATAATATAGATTCGACATGAGCGTATACAGGCCACACGGCGAATGATGAGCTCTGGTGAAATTTAGAGGGGATAGTTTGCGCATATATAATGGCGCACAATATTATAACACGAAATATCAAGTTTAATACAACACTGCTTATAGGTAGTAGCTAGTAGTAGTAGAGAGGTACGTAAGTAGGTATATACACTCCCGGACTCAAGATGCCGGGAATGTAAGGTGGCTTGATTCAAGAATCAAGCCACCTTACATTCCCGGGCCTAAAAGCCCAATACACAAAAATAATACAATAAAACAAAAAAGTTTTTATGCATTTTAATGCTGGCATATTTCATCGCTTTCCCGTATGTTTTATTCCAAATTAGAATTTTAGAATTTAAAATAAAGAACAAAAGCCGAGCCTGGTCACTGATTTGAAAAAAATAATGACTGTTGAAAGTTGCTTTTGAAGCAATTTAATGTCGATTTGGTTTGAATTTTCGCAATTGTTGTTAACCAAAGTTTAGTTTAGTTATTTTTCTATAATTTGAACTGTTTTTGGCTATAAAATTATGGATACTTCACCTGAAGTAGCCGCGCAAGCTGTAGCACTTCTTCAATCTGGGCTAAGTCAGCGAGATGTGAGTTCACAACTTCACATAAGTCGTTCCGCTGTTCAAAGAGTGTACCACCGATACCTGGAGACTGGCGGCTTCGTTCGGCGAACAGGAGGACCTCGTTACCGAGTGACAACGGCGAAACAAGATCAATACATTGTCACTACTAGCTTACGAAATCGACGCCTTAACTCTGTTCAGATACAAGAACAGCTCAGGGACTTTCACGGAGTGGCTGTAAGTGCTCGGACCGATAGAAGGCGACTCAATGAACGTGGTTTAAAGCCCCATAAGCCAGCCAATGTAACCAAATTGACACGAGCACACCGAATAGCCCATCTAGAGTTTGCGCGCGAACATCTAAATTGTACTCGACATCAATGGAGCCAGGTTCTCTTTACAGAAGAGTCCAAGATAATGCTATACGGTAATGACGGAAGGAGTAAGGTGTACCGAAGACAGAACAATGCTGTATTGCTGTATTGACGAGAAAGTGAGTTATGGTGGAGGATCATGGACAGTCTGGGGTGGAATCTCTATGGAAGGCAAAACTGAGCTAGAGGTAGTGACGGGACCACGACTGCCGCCCCTAGATGGCAATAGATACATTTGCCAATGTTTAGAGAACCACGTGATGCCATATGCTGGATTTATTGGCCAAGATTTCGTTTTAATGCATGATAATGCAAGGGCCCATACTACGTGAATCGTCAGGGAGTACTTAAATGACATTGGTATCACTGTTATGAGATGGCCAGCGTGAAGTCCTGATATGAATCCTATAGAGCATCTATGGGATGAGCTGAAGAGGCGTGTTCGAGCTCATCATCCTGCCCCGCAAACCATGCAGGAGCTCAAAAATGTAATTTTGGAAGAATGGGAGGACATTCCTCAACATGTCATAACGACATTGATTAATTCAATGCCAAACCGTATGAGAGCTGTCATAAATGCACTGGGAGGCAATACAAGTTACTAAATAAACATTTCTTTTCATGTAAAACATGTCTATATTTAAAATTTGATTAGATTTTATTCCTTGAAAAAAGCAAATATGGACTTGTTTCAACGTAACTCGACTTTTTTAATAAACTGTAGTTCAAATTTAGAACAGTGGCACTCTAAATGAATGATGAGCATACCAGCTCCAAAACTGCATCAAAACATTTTCCTTCTACAAACATCTTTTATAAGTTACAGTACTCCAAACCAAAAAAATTAAGGTGGCTCGATTTACAACAAGTTAGTTCAAAGTCTTTAGTATGAATTACACTATGGAAGTGTCTCGCGCTCAAACTATTCAGTTTAGAAAAAGAAATTATAACCTCAATATGGGCAACCTTTAAAAAAAATTGTATTTTTTGTGAAAATCTTAAAGCAGTTCACAGAAAAAATCTACTTACTAATTTTCAACAGTAAAGTTCTTTTAGTTTCGGAAAACAGTGACTGTGACATACTGACGGCCAGACAGACAGACATGAATCTATAAGGGATCCGTTTTTCGCCATTTGGTACGGAACCCAAAAAAGCGATACTGAGAAAGGGATAGAGCATTTTATTTCCGCCCTATTTACTCTTTGGTGTGCGAGTATGTGTGTCTCGTTCAGTCTGAGGGCATTATTACGATGTCACATCTATAGTATTCTTCATCTAAGGTCTCGATGGATGAGGAAGGCGTATTATGGCTTAAATTGATTGTTATAAACTGAATTGATTAAGGATTTGATAGACTCATAGATTACAATAAGGGTAACTAGAAATTTTATGTAATATGTATATAGTTAAAATACATAGAATATTACTAGAAGGCTACTGGTACTGTGTGATTGATTGATTGTGATCCTATAAAGGGATCCATTCACTATCCTGTGTGGCAGTCAGCTGTGCACGTCCGCGAAGCAGGACATTATACTAACACATCACTCACACACACATGATTATATGATCTGTGACTCACACATTGCACTGCTTGGCTGTACATCATCAGTACTTTCCTCTCTGGTGTCAGTGCTCTTGCAATTATGTTTGATGAATTATATTATACCAATAATAATATTTCTACCATGATGTTTTTGTTATTAGACATAAATCAAAAAACTCGTCAAGCACGAGTCGAATTCGTGCGCTGAATGTTCCGTACCTACAAATTATATCGTCATAAGAAAATTAATACAATATTCGAGGCCGTTGACAATTAAGCTAGACCTCAAAAATGTAAAAGCACCCATATAACTAAGAGCTCTATGTTAATTGGTATATCTATGTATGTATTGGGACACTTTTGTGTTTTTGGAATTTTCCGTTATTTGTGCTGTAAGTTTTTCGACATATTTCGTGATTCTAGATCAACGGAAACTATCTTATAGTTTTTGACACAAAACCTTTAAGGAACTTTCGGTTGAACTAGAATTGTCAATTTTTTTCAAAAGCAAGGTCTTAAGAAGCAAAAGATATGAGAAAATTCTAAAACATAAAAATGATGAAAATTCAAGTAAATTCTGATAAATACAAGTTTTCGTGAAAATCTAAATGTGTCCATATCTTTTTATCGTGTTGACTAAGGACCTTGATTTTCATTCACATAATATCAGTATCTGGTAAAAACTAACAACTTGCTAGATCCACCCGTTTAAGAAAATCGATCGTGACGCACTGACAGACAGATGGACAAGAAAGTGATCTTTGAGGTCTTATTTTTTTACTCTGTGGAATCCTAAAAAGCTTGTGGGAAAAAGATTGCTTGCAGTGCCATATTTCTTATGTTTGTTACAATAATTTAGTAGTAGTCTCATAAACAGCGATTTTCTTTATATTCATCAATAGAATCCCCTAATCCCGTATTGTTCCATTGTTAACAAAATAGGGGACTGCAGTCCTGCGTTCAAATTAATGATCCTGCTTGCCACACGCCCGCTATGCAGGACGCCATGTCACTGACAGTTCTGCGTGGTGGACTGCAAGCTCTGGGCGTAGCTTGCAGGCCTTGTGCAGGACACGACTCGCGTCCTGCACGGTGTTACCGCCACCGTGCAGGCTGCAACAACATTCACAATCAACATAAAGCGGCGGATGGCATCGCGGCCTGCCGTGAATAACAAACATCCATACAAACTTTCGCATTTATAATATTATTGAGATTAAGATGTAGATTTAGTAAATGCCCGCGACCTCTTAAGATAGTATTCATCTGACAAGACATCACATTTGACCAATCGTGGGTGCAGTGCAGTGATGGTGACGTTTAATTTTCTTTACAACTTTGTATTATTCTATTATAAAGTGCAAAAAACGATAGTAGTTTAAGATATCTTAAAAATGGATCTATGGTTGCGCCGGCATGCGATAAAAGAGTAACCGCGTTATTTTTTCTATGTTGCATCGCTGATCTACATTTGTTTTTAATTAATTAGTTGTCGACACTCCCCCCTTTCCCTTTATTCCATTTCTCTTTCGCACCTACCTTGTCTCGCGTAAAGGAGGAGCGAGACAGCTGTATTACGCGCGCAAGTACCTACGCTCGCGCCACTGGCCTCACGGGCAGCGACCACGATTGAAGGCTGGCAGTCTGTTCCTACAATGGCCCGCGCACGCCCGCACCAACTATCGCAATAATTGTATTTTCCATGGATAAATAGTGTTTTCGTGCAAGGAAACCAGGAATTCAAGTCCAGGGACGCCCCCGGCAGCCTCCACCTCAGCATCTCGCAGCAAGCAGCAAGGTAGTGTGCCCATTCCTGTTTTTTTCCATTACTTTTTCCGTCGACAAACGCTTGTAAATTTCATTTTTGTCTTTCCCCGCAAATACAGTCCATTTTGAATTTATTTATCTCGCCCGCTCAACCATTTTCTGGTCCTAACGATCCGGATTTTGATCCATTCGCTTTAGTAGTTTGCTAATAGAAACGCAATAGTTTTTATCCCATAGGGAATAAACGCATAGGTATAGGTTATAGTTTTTATTCCACCACGGAATAAACGCATAGGTATAGGTTATAGTTTTTACTCCATTCGGAATAAACGCATAGGTATAGGTTATAGTTTTTATTCCACCACGGAATAAGCGCATAGATTAGGTAATAGTTTTATTCTATAGGGAATAAACGCTTAGATAATAGTTTTTTATTCCATTAGGGAATAAACGCATACTTACCTACTGTTTTTCGCATAGGTAGGTACTAAATAGTTGGTAATTTCGACTGCACCGCATAGTAATAGGTAGACCACACGAGCAGGTGCCCGCGCGCGCAAGTAGGTACCTACGCTCGTTCGCGTCGTGTCTCGCTGCTTACCACCACTGCCATTTTGATCATTCGTTAGTTTTGCACTGTAGGTAGCTATAGTTGTTTTGTTTTAACAATGCCTCCGAAACAGATTACGGATCTACAGTTAAAGCTATTACACGCTAAGAAGGATAGCCTTTTTAAGCGTATACAATCAATTTGTGATTATTCATCGAGGATAACAGATGATTCAATAAAAGAATTGTTTTTATCCTCGATCGAAACCGCTACTTTGCGCTTAGATTTCGAAAATGTTCTCGATAAAATTAACTTGCTTGAATTAAAATTAAATCACGATTTCTTATTAAGTTATGACGCCATGTCATCTTTCGAAGATTTGATTTGTCGCATAAAACGTGTCGCTAAGTCATTGCAAGCGCCCGTGCCCGTAGTAGTCACCGATTCGAAACCCGGGCCAGCCGGTTTTGATTTGCTGAAACGGGACCGACCTAAATTACCGCGCATACAAATTCCCGAATTTGATGGCGATATTAAAAATTGGCCTTTGTTTTTCGCTAGTTTCGAAAATACGATCCATAATAATAATTCATTATCGGATTAAAAGGAAAAATTACATTACTTAGTTAGTAAACTAACCGGGAAAGCAAAAACCGTTTACGCCGGTATAACGCTTTGCGCCGAAAATTATAGTTTGATTTTGAATACTTTGAAGGTCAAATACGAAGACAAACGCTTAGTAACAACCTCTTATTTGGATCAAATATTTAATTTGAAAAATAGCTTTTCGTGTAATGAACACGACTTAAATAAATTCTTAGATATTTTTGCATCAGCTGTTCGCGCCCTAAAGAATGTCAAGGTCAATGACCTCTGTGACTTTTTGTTTTTGTATATCAATTTAAAGAAAATAGATTCCGAAACCGTTCGCTTATTTGAAATGGATAGACGTGGCCATCAAATACCTAAGTTCGACGATTTAGTAACTTTCGTTCGTCAACATATTCGAATTTTGCAACGAACTTCGTTAAACCACGGAGTAGCGAAAAATAGTCCGACTTATCGTAGTAAGCCCACGAAGTCTACGCAGTCTTTTGTTTATTTTGAACCTACAACTTCGCAATCTTCGCGTGTTGCATTCGAAAAATTGTTCTTTGTGTCAAGGTCACCATGACCAACTTTATAAATGTTCGGAGTTCAATAAACTCACTCCAAGCGATCGCTATAAATTTGTTCGTTCTAGTAATTTATGTATCAATTGTCTCAGTAAGAAACATCGTGTTTCATTCTGTAATTCGAATAATTTTTGTCGCAAGTGTAATGGTAAACACCATTCATTATTACACTTCGAAAACCGCCCCGCCTGTAATGTTGTGAAAGGTATTGGGGGTTCCACTAAAGCCGTTCAGGGTTCTGTAGGGATTAAATTCCACTCGCGTTTTGATTTTCATGTTAGTTTTTCGATGGATTCGCTAGTCGTCGATAAGGTTACCAAACTTTTACCGACTGTCGCAGTCAATACCTCATTATTGACTAATTTTAGGGATTTGCCGTTGGCCGATGATACTTACGCCGCCGTTCCAGGAGATATTGATTTGTTAGTTGACGCATCGATTTTCCCGCACCTCCTGTCGCAGCATAAGGTTCAAGGTTACGCATCGCACCCCGCGCCGCTCGCCTTAGAGACGGTTCTTGGGTTCGTTATTGATGGTTCCGCACCCGCTTATTTTGATTGTAACTCGACAGTGTCATTGTTGCACCGTCGAGCCGCTGGACTCCGCTGTCCGTAAATTCTGGGAGATAGAAGAGGTGAACGTCCCTTCTATTGTCAGCCCGAATTATAAACTTTGTGAAGAGTTTTATAGTCGCACGACTACTCGCGATAGTGATGGTCGTTATGTTGTCGTACTCCCCTTTAAGGGTGATGTTAATTCGCTTGGAGATTCGTTTTAGTCAGCCGAAAAACGCTTCTTTTCTTTAGAACGGAAAATGCAGACATCTCCAAAGTTGAAGGAGGCTTACGATAGCGTAATAATAGAATATTTGGATAAAGGTTTCATTTCACCCGCGCCTCCCGAAACCGAAGAGACGAAGCACGCTCCTTCATATACCATACCGCACCATGGAGTTGTCCGCGAGGATAAACTAACCACCAAGTTGCGCGTTGTTTTAGATGGCAGCGCCAAAACTAGTTCGAATATTTCGGTAAACGATATTTTGCACAGTGGTCTAAATCTCCAAGGTAATATGTTTGAAATTATAGTTAACTTTCGCTTATTCGCTGTCGCGCTTTCAGCCGACATTAGACAAATGTTTCTTTGTATTGGTGTTCGCGAATCAGATCGCCGATTTCAACGCATTAATATAGATAGAACTATCGCATTCTCGTACTCGACCGTCGCTTTGTGTTGGACACATTCTTCGCCCCATCGTTGGGATACATTTGTCGCAAATAGGGTGGCCAAAATTCAGTCGGAATTGGCGCCGCTAAACTTTTATCACGTCTCAGGTACGGACAACCCTGCCGATTGTTTGTCTCGTGGGTTAACACCTGCACAGATTTTGGATCATCCGTTGTGGTTCCATGGCTCTTCCTGGTGCCAAGCCCCACCTGATGAATGGCCTGTTAGCCCTTTCAACCCCGATACTGTGTCCACGCCGCCAGAGGCAAAGAAAGCCTCTTTAGTTGCTACCGCGCCGCTCGGAAAGTCGCCTATCTTAAAGTTGGCTAGCCGTGGTTCATCGTGGTCGATTCTTTTGCGTAGTGTTGTTTTTATTTGTCGATTTTTGAAAATCCTTCCTCGCCGCGAGCATGTTACCGCTTTTAACTTAAACAAGGCTGAGTTAATCGTGCTTCGTGAACTTCAGCGATTTTATTTTTCGTTTGAAACTGGAAATTTGAAATTAAATAAACCTTGTAGTCGCGCTTTTCAACATTTGAAACCTTTTTTGAAGGATGTCTTCATTCGAGTTGGTGGCCGTTTGAGCCAGTCCGCATTAGAGTATGATCAAATGCATCCTATAGTTCTCCCGCGCAAGGATCAAATCGTTGATCTTTTAGTTGAATATCACCATAAGGTGAATTGTCACGCTGGTCCAGATTTATTAATTTATTTATTTATTTATGTACACACTAGGTAACAGATATAAAATTAATGTCGATTTTGCGCCAGAAATACTGGATTCTCTCCGCACGCAATTTGATTCGTTCGATAGTTCATAGATGTATTCCGTTTTTCAAACTTCGCCCGAAGTCAATCGCGCCCGAAATGGCCGATCATCTTTCTTGTCGTGTTGTTCAGGCTGCTAAACCGTTCGTACACACGGGTACCGATTACGCTGGCCCCTTCAGGGTAACAGTTTCTCGTGGTCGTGGTATACGCTTCACGAAAGCTTATGTTCGTCTTTTTGTTTGTATGACGACTCGCGCCGTTCAAATAGAATTACCTGGTGATTTGAGCACGCCATGCTTCATGGCTGCATTTAAAGGATTTTTGTCGCGTCGGGGTTCCATATCTCGAATGTATTCGGACAACGGTACGAATTACGTCGGAGCTCGTCGTAAACTTTCCGAACTACATAATTTTATGCGGTCCAAACACTTTACGTTTGAAGAGCTGAGCACCGTGCTCACTCAAGTCGAGGCCGTAATGAATACGCGTCCTCCTTGTAGAACCTTGTCTAGTGATCCCTCGGAGCCGCTTGCACTGACTCCAGCGCACTTTTTGAATGTTACACCGTTAAAATACTTACCCGCTGTTGAAATAGAGGAAGATCGACTTCATCTTCTCTCACGTCATGCATTATTGGATAAACTCGTTCAATCGTTTTGGAAGCGTTGGAGGACAGACTGTTTGCATACGCTACAGTCACGTCAGAAATGGAATACTCCATCGAACCCTATTACTGTCGGTACTGTCGTAGTTATTTTAACTGAAAATATGCCTCCATTACATTGGCCTCTTGGGGTAGGAGAAGAAGTTTTCCCTGGGTCAAATGGGATCACCCGTATAGTTCGCGTTATAACCGCAACTGGTTCGTACTTGCGACCAGTTATTCGTCTTTGTCCTTTGCCTAATCAACAGTAACTTCAATAACAAATTTAGCTTGTTCGATTAGGTTTAGTTTAGTTTAGTTCGATAGCATTTTGTTTAGTTAGTAGCTAAAGCTTAGTGGCAACTGTATAGTCAGTTGTTCCTTTTTCGAAGGTAACCCTTCAAGCCGGGGGGAAATGGTTGCGCCGGCATGCGATAAAAGAGTAACCGCGTTATCTTTTCTATGTTGCATCGCTGATCTACATTTGTTTTTAATTAATTAGTTGTCGACACTCCCCCCTTTCCCTTTATTCCATTTCTCTTTCGCACCTACCTTGTCTCGCATAAAGGAGGAGCGAGACAGCTGTATTACGCGCGCAAGTACCTACGCTCGCGCCGCTAGCCTCACGGGCAGCGACCACGATTGAAGGCTGGCAGTCTGTTCCTACAATGGCCCGCGCGCGCCCGCACCAACTATCGCAATAATTGTATTTTCCATGGATAAATAGTGTTTTCGTGCAAGGAAACCAGGAATTCAAGTCCAGGGACGCCCCAGGCAGCCTCCACCTCAGCATCTCCCAGCAAGCAGCAAGGTAGTGTGCCCATTCCTGTTTTTCCATTACTTTTCCCGTCGACCAAAGCGTGTAAATTTCATTTTTGTCTTTCCCCGCAAATACAGTCCATTTTGAATTTATTTATCTCACACGCTCAACCAATCTATAACGTAGGTAATAATTTATTAGCACGTTTTCCATAGTATTAGGTACCGAATTTATTCTAGTTCACATTTCTATTAAACAACTAAAACAAACCTTATGTCTGTACACTAGGTTTCATTTTGATTAATTTTGTCGTAATCAAAGACCTTATAAGTATAAGGTCTTTGGTCGTAACTGCTTAGTATTTTTTTTTAAATAAGGATTCTGGCATAGCCACTTCAGCTTTTCTGCTAAATCGTTTTTAATATTTCGTCTTAGTCTACAGTACTACAGTACTACGTCTCGGGTATTACCTAATATCTTTGTCATAATGTCATAGTCAAGTATTATGTATAATTCAGTATTTCACAATAAAGTGGTGAAAACCTTACTATAGCTTTCAATGGCGTTTGGGCGAAAAACCACATTTGACTGCTCTAAATCACTGTCACTTATTTAGTGAGATTAACTTTTCTCTTACAGTTTTAATAAAGAACGTTGACACAACTTATACCTATGTCTAAGAATCCACCATTTTTACACATAAAACCTTTCTGAAAATAATATACAGCAAGTCCGCCATTCTCCACATTTCCAAAGCAACCCACTGCATAGATCCCTCGTAAGTTTGTGAACTGTCATGTGTTGATTTTGTCGAGAAATGAAATATAAGATTTCCTATAGATTTCTAAGAATTTTCTGGTTTACGAGTATGGTGTGGGATCACAATGCTCGTTGGACTGTTGGCCGAGTGGCGATCACGTACCTACTAAGGTCCCGGTAGGCTCCTAAAAGTGGGTGGTATAGACCGAACGAAATGGCGATGTTTGGAGGTGCCTATGTTCAGCAGTTGGTACTAATCTAAATATTTAGTCATTTTTCACGTATTTTATAAGCTTTTAGACTTCTAAACCTTAAAGTCTAAAAAAGTTTTATAATACGGCTGTCCGTTCGTTCGTCTTTACGCATCCATTTCTCAGGTACCGAGATAGGGACTAACGATTTATTGCATTCGATTCTGAACGCCATGAATACGTGTATAGGCGGTTTTGAAGTTTGTCTGTCCGCTTGTTCGTCAGTTCTCTTAGGGTTCCTGAGAAATAGATGGGTATCTATTTCTCAGGAACCCTAAGAGATAGGGACAAAATATGGCTTGCTACATTAGATTCAAGACACCATGAATAAGTTTGTGCATGGGCGATTTTCTACCACTTCCGCTTTGGTACCAGTTTCGTTTTAGAAGTTGTCTGATTCCTTCGCTACGATAATGAAGGGCGCGTTACTTGTTTTTTATGCCGATTACCTATGTTTGTTCGGGTGGATTTTTGCAACCCAATTTTGAAGCTGATACCTTCACCGATTGGGTTGAAATTTTGGATACACTTTTGTATGACAATGCAGGGTTAGCTGTGTGATGTCTTTCCTCCGTGGAGGAACATTCATACATCATGGTGGAACACCTAAGATGGTGGACAAGTTACTTGTCAACGTCATTCTAAAATCCAATATGGCCGACTACTATAGATACCAGACTATTTTTTTTTCATTTGTTCCTACAATATAGGTATCAAATGACAGGAGAATTACATATATACCCCTTGACAAGGCATAACCTTAAGAAAAAGCTCTCTGAATGGCTGCAGTCCTTGGATTACGAAGCTAGTGAACAACTACTAAACCCATAGGTTTACGGAAAAGAAAAAAAAATATATATAAATAAATAAAATTAATCCTAATTTACCTTTACACTGTTTTTAGCATGATTGGAATTCTCCAGTAACGTTGAAAATAATACAATAATAAATTATCTGTTTGTTGTAATTGTTATGTTTGTCTAATTATTATAATATTCTATAGTAATTCCTATTTCCCTTCAACCCAACGTAGTTCACCTTATCTTGTCGCTAAAACAGTAAACACAAACATAAATACAAAAGATATAACATAAACTAGTACACTCAAACACACTCACACCCCTATACACACACATACGCTCCCAACCCAATCACTTTACTACATTACATGCTGCATAACCTCCCAAGTAAGTACCATACGCGAAACTGGCTGCAAGATGGAAGAATGACTAATAAGGTATTATTATACATAATATCAACACTGGTCATCCATGTGTCTACAGTCCAGTCTATTTTACTATTTTTATTATTGTTTTATTATATTATTGTTTTAAATTTAATGCTTATGGTTGGGTAATCAGAGCGAGAGACCACTGATGACTCAAAATACAGGTCTACACCTAGTTTGAGAGTCAGAGGTAATTCCAACTGTATTACATAACAGAGCCTTTATAACATTATATTAGATATAAGCACAAAATTTGTAAACTTGTAAACTGGCTGAATAAATAAAAAAAAAAAAAAAAAAAATTACTGTTTTGATGCATTTAAACAAAAACTTGTCTTGAAAAGAAATTTAACTACCTAATTATTCATTGGACTATTTGAATCAAATCAAATTCAAATAGTCCAATGAAATCATCGAATACACTTACATAAGTACCTAAGTTTAATATTTTTTTCCCGGGCTAAATGCTATTTCGCATGCTATAGAAGCCTATTGAAGTACGATTGTAATAGTTGACTAGGAAAAGCTGTCAAAATTGTATTGGTGGCTTTCTATTGAGCGACGATTTTGATTCTATTTCGACACGATTGATATAGCAGACTCGGCGTCCTGGTGTCGTAACGTCAGGCAACAAAAGTATGCAAATAACCTCGTTTCGCCTCAGCAAAAACGAAGCAAAAGCGTTAATTTTAAGTTACGACTGTAGTTTGTGAGTCCACGGTCTGTATTCCTCAGAACAAATAGTAATGAAGCGCTAGTGGCCCCGCTGACTCAGTGTTCTGTAAACGATCACTGCGTTAAGTAACATTCGCTATAGGTGGTCCTTGGATGGGTGATCACTTTGTGGACTTTACATATGCGAGCGTTTTCGTGCATCGGAAGGCACGTTAAGCTGTTGGTCCCGGTTGCCAGTAAAATGGCAGTCGTTAAACCTGGTTGATGGCCTTATGGGCGGCTTGAAAAATTTCAACGGAAGTTCGCCACAGCCTGCGCCTGCCCTTTTCAATACGGCTCACCACCTGTTACGTAGAATGTCTGTACTTTCATGACTGTCCATACAACACAAATCCTACCCAGGATGTTCAATGCAATTGACATACTCGAAGAAGTTGACACTATCAAGTACTTGGGTGTAACTATTGACCGACGACTTACATGGACCGCTCAAATAGATACCCTGTACAAAAGACTTAAGAAACTAAGTCATATTTTTAAGAAATTAAGTTCGATTGCTTGCAATAATTTTTTAAGGCTAATATACACGAGTCTTTGCCAGTCCATTCTTAACTACTGCCTAGTAGCTTGTGGAGCGTCATGTTAGTCATACCTACTAAAACTAGAAAGGGCACAACGTGCTATACTGAAAATAGCGTTCAGGAAGCCATGGCGCTACAGCACGAACTCACTTTATAATGACTGTGCGGTGCTGAGAGTGAGACAGCTGTCTGAGTGATATAGCTGCAACAATATTGAGGTTCCACAAAAATGCACAACTGCTGACTCGGTCTTCGTATAGAACCTTGAAATGGGATCGGCCTAGGGCTCGACTAAGCTTCGCACAGAGATCGTACTAATTTATGGGCCCGTACCTTTACTCAAAATTATACAACATCAACAGTAACATACTGAACATGACTCGACGTGCTTGCAAACGATACGTCTTCAAATGGCTGTGCGCTAAAAGTTATAGTGAGACTGAAAATGTAATACATAGGTATTAATTTTTGGCGCAGAGAATGCGGCACACACACACACACACACATACACACACACACACACACACACACACACACACACACACACACACACACACACACACACACACACACACACACACCACATCACACCACTGACATACTCACACACACATATAGTCCAAAATCATGCATGCGTGTAGTTCATTAATTGCTTTCAATTGTAAAATTTAATTATGTTATTTTTTATATTTTTGTTTTTATTGTTATTATTATTATTTTTTTTTTGTTTTTATCTATGTAATTGGTCTGTAATATCACTTGTGATTCTTGCGATTTAGAAATTGCTTCACATGTCCATTTTACTTGTGTCATTGTACCAAAGAAGCATGGCCGCCACGACACAGGGGATCCTAGTGTGGAGGTCAATGTATATAATAAAATGTTAAATGTATGACTGAAAAATATAAAAAAAAAAGAACAAAATTGCATACGGTGAAATGTGGGCGTATAGTATGCCCCCGCCTATCCCTTCGGGATAAAGGCGTGACAATATGTATATTAGGGAGTCCCTTAAAAGAATGAAAAAAAAATTGCGTTTTTCAGAATGCATACCCTCTAATATTTTTTTATAATACTATTCCTTATTTGAATTTAAAGTTTTAAATTTCTAAGTTAACTATAACCCGTGCCGACTGGGTCTGAAAGTTTATTGTAGAGAGCAGTTTTAGCACTTATCAATATGGGACTAAATCCGCATGAGTATGCATACTTACTGAAGGTAAAAATTGATTAAAAAGCAAATTTAAGTCTTCGGGTTATTTATTTAATTTGAGGTTTATAACTACTAAGGATATTTTCTTTTCAGGGTATCTAATTTACAGTCTGGATACATTTCATATTGTCTTAAACACATCGAAATAAGAACTGTTTTTGTTTCTCTTCTGCGGTAATTAAACCGTGAAAGTTCTAAAGAACTGTTAAGCTAATAACAGTTCTTTCAGATGTATTAGTCACCACTTTTAAGCCAATAATATTTTTAGATGCGTTTTCATGCCACTAATATTGATTTTGTTAAAGGAAACTGGAATGAATCAAGAGAATATTTTTTTTACTTTTGGTAGACTCTTCCAAGGATTTCCAGATAACAACAAACATTACAACAAATGATTTATTTATTATTTAAAATAAAAAACAATCATCATATTAATCATATAATAAAACACATCTTCCTTAGAAGGTCTCTTTCTAAGTTGACTATATTTTCCGCTTTACTTTCGTCATCAATATCATCGTTAAATAGTGCTAGTGTTGTAATTGTTAAAAACGCTATCAGCCCGTTAATAGTCACGTCACTTTTCACAAAAGCAGTGCATGTAAATAATATTAGGGTTAATGTTCTACGTAGTCTCTGAATTTATTGCAGTGGAATAGTGTAGTGTTTGAAAAAAAACACACACCCACACACACACACACACAGTCACGCAATACGGTCACATGAAATAATGTATAGTAATAGTACAAAGTACTATTACTAAACTACTGTCTTAAGATACTTGTGTATTGGCTGTGTTTGTTTGGTTTTAGTTTCAAATTTATTGTTTATGAGGACTGAGGGATTTAGCGCTGTATGCCGAGATACAGGTGTCTACCTAGTTCGGCTACAGATGTGGACATAATATATTGCAAACTTAGCACGTACCTACTATATGTTATTTACATAAGCGGAAATATTGTCATTATTGTACTTGGTGTGTGTGAATAAAGATAAAGATTATTATTAAAAAAAAATGTTCTTTTTTGGATGAACTCTCCAGTTTTAGTACTACAATTAGTTGTTCCGTTCTCCAAATGATATAAAGATCCCTTGCCGATCTATCCAACTTTTTGACGGCTGCTGTTCGGACTACAGGATCATAAATGCTAGGATCCCGCAGGGCTTAGTGTTCCTACTCTGTTTTTGCTGCATATTAATGACATGCTGTTCATTGACGGCATCCATTGCCATGTGTATGTAATAACATGGGTCGCTCCAATACCCGCTCTGTAAGAAGTAAGTCGTGAACGGCTTGTATCTACTCGAAATCGAGACTACTTCCGCAAGTGTCCGATTGGCGTAGACAAAATTTTGTCTTAAAATAATTACTTTCGTGAGCGATGTTCCTTATTACTAAAGAAACGGTTTTAATCACGTGTAAATTTCGGGATAGCCCGACTAGTTTCGGACCTAACGGAGGTCCTTTTTCAAGAGGAGCGTCAAGCTACGTCGGAAGCCAGTGCCAGCGCAGCTTCACTACACGTGAGTAAAACCGTTTCTTTAGTAATAAAATTTTGTCTAATTTAACCCTAACACGACTCAAGTTTATGCATTCACCGCTAAAAAAAAAGCCCATTTACTGTAGCGCCGCAATTCCAGGGCACACATCTCTCTATCTCCAATAGTATTGGGTTCCTTGGTGTTGAGATCTCTAGTGACGTCCAATGCCATAGTCGTTTAGAGGATAAGGCGAAGCTGCCATCCAAAAAGGTCGTAGTGACCAATAGAGCGCGGCAGTACGTTACTGCGGAGCAAAAACTGCTTCTCTATAAGTCGCAGGTGCGCCCACACATGGAGGACTGCTGTCACCTTTGGGCTGGTGCAACTGAATAGCGGCTTCGACATTTAAACTCAGTAGATAGGCGTGCTATGAGGATTGTCAACGATCCTCTACTCAGGCGGTGTTGAGCACCTTCGTGACAGGAGAGACTGTGCCTCCTTATGCGTGTTCTATCGCCTGTACAACGGTCTGTGCTCTGAGTAATTGTTTGATATGACGCCCACGCGTACCTTCTATCATCGCACCGCTCGCCATAGACAGGGTGTTTCACTGAACATCCTGTCTATGGCGAGCGGTGAGATGTAATGAAAGTATGAGGGTTCATACTTTGCGTCCGGTATCTCGCACACGTTTAGGTCTGATAAAGGTTTTATTCCGCGTACGCTTTGGTTGCGGCATGATCTCACTGCTTGGGTTTTACAGATCGTCTAAAGTATGTGGTTCTTCAAAATGGGTATTAGAAGGTTTTTAAAGGGTCGGCTGCGCGAATACTGCACTTTCGGTATTGCAAACGTCCATAGGCTATAGTGACCTCTTTCCATAAGAATGGGCCGTATGCTTGTCTGCCACCTCAGTGGTATAAAAAATATCTTCTTTAGTGCATCTTACTTCCACTGCTATTTTTGGAATATAAAATAGTAACGTTAAATTACCTACCAAACAAGTTACAAGTAAGTACCGAATAGACCGAGTACACGCGGCACCTGTAATGAGGCATGTATGAAATTGTTTACGCGCAAGTCGGCACGTGTTGTTGTGCTCATAATGAGATAAAATTTAATTTTTTACTGTTTTAGTGTCAAATGAACATAACTAGAACCTATGCGTTAGAAAATAAAGTGTGCGTTTCGATTGCTCTGCCACGGTGTCCAATCAAAAAAAGCACTCCGTCAAAAATTTGTCGAAATTTGTCAAAACCGAATGCAACAAACCAAAAATTTGTCAAAGTAAAAATAAAGAAGATATTAGGGTTTAAAGTTGGCCGCGCGAACGAAACGTGGAGGATTGCGCGGCCACGGTGATCTCAGCAACTACATGGGTTAGAGATCTAATTCTTTTTGTCAATTAAAGATTGAATTTGTCAAAAATTGGCGTATCTCACTTTTGTTTTAAACTAACACGCGTTGAACACATAATTTTGTATTGAACGGGATTTCGCGCGGCACTATATTACAACTAAAAGGTTAGTATACCTTTTTATTCCTCGACGTTTCGACAGGGTTGCACCTGTCGTGGTCCCGAGGCAACTGATGCACGTAGGCTGGAGCGACCGCTATGCACCGAGAGTATTTTAATGTACCCTCGGTATTGTTATTTTTTGGAAACACACGACACACAACACTGACCGTAGCCGCGGACGCGTTCACTGATCTATTACGGGACTTTAAGGTATTAATTATCGGATTCCAAGATGTCCATGTCCATGATTCCAAGAAATCCGTCTTCCCGGTTGAAAGTTTTGTGCTTTTTTATTTCAATTGCTTCCCGAACCATCCTTGGGTAGTAATGTCGGTCAGTTGACAGGACTTTTGGCGTATGTAGCTCAATCCAATGATTGGGTCCCTCATTCAGTAAGTGCTCGGCAATTGCGGATTTATTTGTTCGCAGGTTTTTAACTGCAGCTATGTGCTCCCTGACCCTTTCGGCAATGGTTGATAAATATATTAAGTTTTTTATTTACTCGTATTTTTATTTTTAGATCGATCTATATGTCATTCAATTTCATAACTGTCCTCCAGTTATTGAATTTAAATGTATTCCCAAATAAAATTATTGTCACCCTGATAGAACATCATATGAGACATCATTATTTTTGATTTAACACGAGTTGTAAAATGTTTTGAGGGTAAAACAATACGTCATTATAATGAGGTTAATATGCCGAATAAATGGAAGTTCAAACCAAAATCCTAGCAGTTATAGGTAGTGAGATATGAGCCTACAAAGAAGCGTTTCGTTCGCGCGGCTAAACTTTTAGCTGCTTAGCTAAACTTTAGTAGTATTTATTGCTTTCATTAGTTTCGACAAATTAAGATCCTTCTTCTTGTGTTAATTTTACTATAAGAAATCGTAAGGTTTAAAAAATAATCAACATTAAAGAAACAACGAGTGGAGGATTGAGCGGCCATAACTTCAAAGGCGAATATTTATTGAATAGGTCTAGAGCTTATACTCCTTTTTTCGACAATTTTTGACAAATTCAATCTTTAATTGACAAAAAGAATTAGATCTCTAACCCAAGTAGTTGCTGAGATCTCCGTGGCCGCGCAATCCTCCTCGTTTCGTTCGCGCGGCCAACTTTAAACCCAAATATCTTCTTTATTTCTACTTTGACAAATTTTTGGTTTGTTGCATTCGGTTATGACAAATTTCGACAAATTTTTGACGGAGTGCTTTTTTTGATTGTACACCGTGCCGGAGCAGCAATCCAATCGCACACAAAATAATAACTTCGAAAAATAAGGGACACCCTAATTTATATGTATGTAAATAATAATAGGTGCCTTTCTTATCCTATTAGTATTTGTTTTCTTTACTCCATATCGCATTAAATAGGATAGTGGAACTCATCTACTGCACAACCAAGTAGACACATTTTGTACTACCCCTGTGAGACGCGAGCTTTGTCCCTTTTTGGGTACCGTAGTAAATAAGAAACTTTCATCCGATCGTTGTCTATCCTCCTGTGTTTGTTTTCTCCTCCGCAGTGTAACTTACTGCTTCGCTAACTCAGTGTTCTGTAAACCGTATTGTGATATTTTTGTTTATACTCGTACATTTCATTATAGATGATCTAGATTGCCAATAACATGGCAGCCAAGTTGAAGGCTTTATTCGGCCGAAAAATTTTAACGGCTGGTCGCCACAGTCTGCGCCTATCCATTTCAACACGGCAATGGGCTGACCACTTGTTACGTGGGTCAAAAATATGTGCGGTAAAATATGTGGGCGAATAATATGCCTCTACCACCCGTTCGGGAATAAAGGCATGGCATGTTAACAGTATAAAAGCATAACATATTAAAAGTACTCATACATACATACATACATATTGTCACGCCTTAATCGCCGAAGGGGTAGGCAGAGGCATATTAAACGCCCCCATACCTTCACCGCAAAAATGTTTACCACGTAACAGTTGGTGAACCGATTGCCGTGTTGAAATGGACAGGCGCAGGCTGTGGCGACCTGCTGTTGTAATTGTTTAAGCCGCCCATAAGGTCTTCAACTTCAAAACGATTAATGAATCTCCTGAAACCGAAAAAAATATTCATATTTTTTTCGGTTTCAGCATGAAAATTCATCAATCATATTACATTTTCTATGATTTTCTATGGTTGAGTGGCGCCAATAGTTAAGTCTTTTGGCAACAGATGGGATGGACTATTCCTTATCCTAGCTATTATATTTTGTACTATTAAACATTTTGTAAAGAATTATTATAACATTAAAAAAGTAGGTAGGGAATGTCCATTAAATTGTAAGTGGGATTATATCCGAGTGCCCTTGTTCTCACCTACTCTCCTATTAGTTACGTGCGTGGAACTTTTGACGACATTGTTTTGACAGGCGCTTCTTTAACAATATTTCACTGCGTATTTCTGTGTAAAAACCAAAGTTAAATGAAAAATTGTTCGCTATCCATACGTAGTTCGAGTTAATGTCAGCCATATTAATATGGCTAATTTGAGGTACCTTTATAGGTATATATCTTAATATTTAATAAGTACTTATCTAATTATATACCCAGCCTGATCATAAGATCTCTTACAAAAAGTAATTTTTGATTCCATCTGATCCCTCAACTGTCAAGGATTTATTAGGCTGCACGTTTTTGGCTCAAATATCAATAATAGTTAGTCGTTATATGCAAATTGCTCAAAAACATCAAATTCATAATTCATAATTATTTATTTGCCGTATATGGGGTACATAGAATTTTGAGTTTTACATGGGTACATAGCACAGGCCTATTCAGCCATATAATATAGCATGTAAACTTAAAGTCAGAAGTACTCAGATACCCAGACGTGCAAGTGAATAAAAAGAATAATCGTGAAGTCTGGCGATTTGTCCTCTCTGACTACCCCGTCAGGGATACAGCGTGAAGATAGTTAGTTAGTAATATGTAGCTACTTTGATTAAATGTATTATTATTTATCTATCGCTAAGCGCTCGTGGCCCCGCGGTCTCAGTGTTCGGTAAACGATCACTGAGGTACGCAACTTTCACTATGGCTGGTCGTCGGATGGGTGACCACTTTGTGGCATTTACATTTGCGAGCGTTTCCGTGCTTCGGAAGGCACGTTAAGCCGTTGGTCCCGGTTGCCAGTAAAATGGCAGTCGTTAAGCCTGGTTGAAGGCCTTATAGGCGGCTTAAAAAATTTCAACAGCAGGTAGCCACAGCCTGCGTCTGTCTATTTCAACACGGCAATGGGCTCACCACCTATTACGTGGGACAGGAATCCACTTGGTGAAAAGTGGGCATATAATTAGCCTCTGCCGCCCCTTCGGGGATAAGGCGTGATGGATATTTATTTATTTATATTTATCTATCACGCCTTATCCCCGAAGGAGTGGCAGAGTCATATTCTAAGCCTATAATATCATTATATCTAGGTAACACTGAAAATGTTTAGAACTGGCCAGAATGGTATATTGCTAATGAAAACTTATTTTGAATTTCAATTATAGAACTCTTTGGTAACCTAATGTAATATATTGCACTCATTTGTCATTTGTTTTTGTGAATTGCCGGCAAATGTAAAGCTCTAGTTAAACGCGAAAGCAATCTCAGTGATGATCCGCGTGAGGGACGTCCTTTAACAGCGACTACTGAAGATAACATCAGTGCTGTGCGACGTATGATAGAGGAAGATAAGAGAGTGACCTATCAGCAGATACGGGCAAGCCTAGGCATTGGTATGAGTCAAGTTCAAAAAATATTACACGAACATTTAGGCGTCAGGAAGCTTTGTACCCGATGGATTCCCCATACTTTAACCGACGACTAGAAACGCCTTCGCATGGACTGGTGTCGCGAAATGTTCAACGGCGGTGACTCAAATGCTGTATTTAACAACGTCACAGG
The DNA here is from genome assembly GCA_948477245.1 of Thumatha senex. Lineage (NCBI taxonomy): Eukaryota > Metazoa > Arthropoda > Insecta > Lepidoptera > Erebidae > Thumatha > Thumatha senex. Next base: position 2,251,955 of record OX419725.1, read on the forward strand.
TGATGAAAGCTGGATATATTGCTACGAACCCGAAATCAAAAGACAATCAGCTCAGTGGGTGTTTCCTTTTGAGGATCGGCCAACTAAGGTAAAGAAAGGAAGAAGTCAAGGAAAAAAGATGCCTCGTTATTTGGTCGGAAAGGTCAGTTCGCGACAGTTATGCTAGAAGATGGAAGGACAGTTTCTGCAGACTGGTACGTCAATCGCTGTTTGCCTGTTGTCTTGGAAAAAATTCGACAGCCCTCGAAGCAGGATCCTTCTTCACCACGACAATGCTTCAGCGCACTGCGCAAAACGGACTGTTGAATATTTGACTATGGCAGGTGTCGAGATAATGAGTCATCTGCCATACAGTCCCCACCTGGCGCCCTGCGACTTTCATTTATTCTCAAGAACTAAATATAAACTTCGAAGTATTCGCTTTACGAGCCCTGAAGATGCGATGAAAGCGTACGAAAATGCCATAGAAGCCTAAGGAAGAATGGGCGCACAGTTTTTCTCAGTGGTTCCATCGAATGCGACGATGTGTAAAGAGGAACGGAGATTATTTCGAAAAACAATAAAAGTATTATCAACTTTCTACATTAAGCCGTTTTTTTATTTTCTTAACATTTTCAGTGTTACCCACGTATATTCCTATTATTAACGTCTTTAGAGATATCATTTTGCAAAATCCCTTCTTAAGGCACACCTACGTGTTTAAAGGAAGGATCTGATACCCACAGCCTCGCCCGCATGGTGTGAGTTTTCCGATTTTAGTCCTTTTTCATAGGTTTACAGAAATGTCTGTGGTGGCTTATATCTATGTTTTGAAGATAGGTTATTATTCGCTGTGAAAACGCATACAGGTAAACTTAACCAAGGGGGCGAAGCTGCGAGTTTTAGTTTTAAAATATTTTCTTCTATCCCTAATTTTACACCCTTAAGTGTTTCAGATTGTTTCAAAAACCTTACCAGCCTTAAAAAATTCTGAAACACTTGATTTTCTATTATTTACAGAAACAGGTACCTATACGAAAATTGTTGTTGTTATGTTTGATAAGGAAGAATTTTTTCCAAATAAACTTACTTAATTTGATAAAACAGCGGTACCCGTGCCCATTTATTTTTTACCAAAAACAGATGTACAGATGTACGTAATTTCATTGTTGCTAAATTTTAAAAATACTAAGTTCCATACAAGCTTATGGAACCTTATTTAGTTCCTAAGGCGTGGAATTTTACCAAATCTCATTTAAGCGGGCAAATAAGTCTTAAAAGGAACCCCCATGTGAATTTGTTTTTTTTAGTTTCAATAAATGAAGAATGTTTCATGTAAATTTACAACCCCTAGTTTACCTTCTAACAGGTAAAATTATGCAATAACATGAAACACGCGTCCATTTATTTATAACCAGAAACAGGTATACGTAAATTCATGTTACTAACTTTGAAAATGACGACCTTCCAGACAACCGTTTATCCCTTATTTGCTTCCTTAGGGATATAATTTCGCAAATACTGCCATAAGGGGTACTTATATGCGAACCATGCGAAGTTTGGGCTTAATAAATTAGCCGTATAGCTTTATAAATTTTGTGATCATTAAGTCAGTTACGGCCCCTGTTTTACCCCCTTATATCTAGGTAATATTTAGCGAAACCGCGATTCACTTTCACATAAATTTCTAATTACACCAAAACTGGCCGTGATTAAATCAAACACTGGTCATAATTATGTTACACACACAATAAAAAACATGTTTATAGGAAACAGATACCTTCTTGCAGTGGCTGAGATCATCGGCATGGGTCTATCCGTGTATGTACGTCTATACGCGATAGATAACTGCGTTCGAACTTACCTGGCGATTACGGCGCGGCCGGCGGGCTACAGTACACAAGTGACGGCAGTTGCGTGAACCATTTCGCGCCAGACAGCCGTGTCTTTCTACAAACACGTCAAGTTGAAGTATCCCTACCCAGTGAGTAGAGTTCGTACGCTTCAACAATTCAGATCATTGACAGGAAATTGAAACTGTCGCTTAATTGAATAACTATCATACTACAAACTGCATAAAATAGACTTGTTTTATGTTAGATTTGTATGTAGGAGTTGTGTTAAAGTTTTTAATTTGTGTATGGTTTGGGAAATATATAATTATTTTGCAGGAAAAAATGTCAAAGAGCACATTAGAGCAGAATGAAGCGAGTGGCTCTACTCCACCAAGTAGCGCGCCTAAGACAAGCAAGGCTGCTGATGCCGATGAGAAGACACCTTTGGTGCCTAAAAGGGTAAGTGCAAACTTTAAATATTTTACTACCAAGTTTGAAACGGCTTTGCTGGCGTAAACAATTTCCTATCTTTACCTATATGCAGGATAGAAAATAGACCATATTGTCCTTAAATATTAAACCTTAATAAATTTAAATTAAATATTTTTTCTCAACTGCGATTTAATTATTGTAAAGTTATGAATGTAATTTTTTAATATTATATGACAAATATTTTATAGAATCCTTAACTTAATGTTACTTTTAGTGATATTAGCAATTAACAACCGTTCTCCCCGCCACCTTATTAGATATCCCTTTTTTATTTGGGGGTTTAGATACGTGAACAGGATTGGGTTTACAACCTACACCCTGAGTCACCTTAGTATATATTTTAAAATTGAGACTTATCTTTTTTCTTAAATAGCATTAATTGAACGCAAATAAATAGCTTCAGCTGTGATTCTGCGACTGAAGCTCGGATGACGATGATAAGATTTCATTTAGTCCTTACCATATATTTTATTAATTACTAGATATCTTTACAACTGTAACTAATCTAATAGCAATTATGGTTTTTAACAATGGATAACATAAATACAAAGTAGGCTAACAAAAAAAATGCACCTTGTTCCCACGAGCCTCCTTCTTGCTGTATTCAAAGCTTTTATTATACAATTTTATAATTTAATAAGTAAGTATTAGTTGACTTGGTTACTTCGGCTAATGATAAACAATTCTAAACCTGAATGCAAAACTTGATTTGAGTTGTAAAACGGTAACCTGTCGAATAATTCTTGGTTGCTACTTGTTTTGCTGATAAGCTGACGCTGAAACGCTATCACCCTCACATAAAACATGTCATACCTATATAAAGGTGGCAAAGGAAGATAGTGAAATTTCTCCCGGTCTATGATTGCCCACTCTTTTGATCTTCTTTTGTCTTCGATAACCATCATACCGATGATTTAAAAAAAATATAGGAAAAAACTAAAATCAGTGCTAGAACTATTTATAATATTGAGTGATGGAAAACTGGTTTCCAAGCTAGATGTAAAGTCTGTGTTAAGATAAGTATTGCGCGTGTGTGTGTTCATATATATATGTGTGTTGTTGACGAAAATGTTTCTTTATTGCCACAGGTACTCGATAATAGCCGGAAAGATGTAGTGAGTAATGATATTAAAAAGTAATTAAGATGAACAAAATTATTGCACAATCTTAAGATTTTTAGAAGTGCTCGTTGCCCTGTTGTCTTAGTGTTCTGTAAACGATGATTGCGTTAAGCAAATTCCCCCAGGCTGACGATGAATGACCGTCTTGTGGCCTTTTCATATAATAGCGTTTCCGGGATTCTAAAGTCACGTTGTATCGTTGCTTCCGGTTGCCAGTAACATGGCAGTCGTAAAGCCTAGTTGAAGCAATTGTGAAACTTGGTCGGTTTGAATAATTTCAACAGCAGGTCGCCGCAACCTACTCCCGTCGATTTCAACACAATGGACACCTGTTACGTGATACAGTTCTTTATTTATTTATTTTATTTATTAATTATTTTACAAAAAACATTTCGAATTATGAATTGTGATTTCATTGAATTATAATGAAAAGTGCATTTGAAAAACCACTGAGGTGGGACGAATGTGACTTACCTACTTACAATGAAATGTGGACGTACCATTACTATGCCTCTGCTACCTTTTTCGAGGATAAAGTGGTGACTGATAAGTAACATTTTACTGATTTTAAATTAGTAAAATAAATTTAAAAGTACAAACTAAACGGCATTTTTAGATTTTTTTTTATCTATAAATACATTAACCGGCGGACTTTTTAAAGCCTTAGATTAAATACATTTTATGTTTAGTTACTAGCTGAGTTATATAGTTATAATTTATCGTTAGTAAATTACAGAGCAAATCTCTCTCCATCGCGAATAGTATTAGGTTCCTACTATTTTTCCTCCGGAGCAAACACTGCTGCTATAAATTACAAGTGCGGCCACACATGGAATACAGCACTTGAATACCATCTTCGGATTGAAAAAATATATGTAAGTACTAATAGAAAAACAAGTACCTAATGAAATACATTACATACATAGATACATACATATCATCACGCCTGTCTCCCATCGGGGTAGGCAAAGACTATGGCTTTACTCTTGCTACGATCCTGGCATACAACTTTCGCTTCTTCCACTTTCATAAGTGTTTACATACACACACGCCGGTTAAGGGTACTCTTGACCTGACCTTTTTCCAAAATCTCTTCTATTTGATTGACATATGTACGTCGAGGTCGCCCCTTACCAGTTTGCCCATTCACTCTCTTCTGATAAATCTGTTTTGTTAGTCTACTTTCATCCATCCTCTCCACGTGTCCGAACCATCTAAGCATACCTTTTTCTATCTTAGTCACTACTTCTTCTACCATACCGCAATGTTCCCTTATCACACTGTTCGTTTTTACATATTACATCATAATACATGAATAACAAAAATAATATATTCTCATAAACATATACTAAATAAATATAAAAAGCGAAAGGTTTGGGAACATAAAGAGACGTATTTTTCATATTGATATTCCAAACATCTATAGACTACAGTGACTGCTTTTGATCAGGTGCCATCTCATGTAAAAAATAACATATATACTTTTACGAATCTATGGTTGGTGTAAAAAAAATGCTAAGTTACTTTTGTGAAGCTAATTAGGTGACACACGGATAGCAGCGCCATTATCATTAACGGGTCCAATGTATTTTCAAACAATTCAGTAACCCATTACAATATAAACACAAAATTTCATCTAAACGGTCTCGTCGTATAGGAGTTAGGTTATAAACTACTATTTTTTTTTATAAGGAATGTCAACCGTGGGCCGCCTTCAGCCAGGCATGATCACGTTGGTGTCAGTTTTACTATTGTAAGTAAAGTGGTAAAGACATACTTTACTTTAAAAAACTTTCCAAATACCGCATGATCTAAGTCTGTTAAACTGTAATCTTGGGGTACAATAAAGTATTACTTACTTATTACTTACTTACTGATAGTCGTCAGACTTATTTTCTTATATTTATAAGTATTTCCAACTTTTTTATTAAATTATATTCTATTAATTTATATTATATTTTGTTTGAAGAATATAATTTAATATTAATAGTATTCCAGATACATAAAAAAATATGACAATAAGATTTTTTCTTAATTATTGTTTTGCTGTTTCTTTTTTATTTAATCGGAGTAGAGACTTTAAACAATTCGGCTTTCCCTTTTTTCAATTATAAGTAGTGTAATTAACACGACTTTGTTTTATATAAGTACCTAATATAGATACAATCTTTCCAAAAGTTATGGATTACTGTGCTCAAAAATATAATTTACAAACAAAGAATGACAACAAGACATATTATTAACTGAGCTTGAACCAAGCGGAAATTATTATACCGTAATTTAGAGTAGGTAGGTACCTATATCATAAATTTAGAGTTGTAAAAATAGTCAGGTTCGATTGGGATTGCCGAGGGAGCAGCTTAACCAACCAATCTACCGAGGAACACTCGAAACGACCAATTGCTGTTGAAGGTATAACAGAGGTTAATTTTTTTTTTAATTTATATTTTTCCACTTTAAAAATTTAAATTTAGAAAAAGTTAGCATACTAATTGCTTTTCAAAATTGTTTCTAACAGAGGTTAGGTTTTTAATAGATACCTACTTACTGTCATTACACCTCTGTCTCACAATCCCGGTCGACATCACTATTAACATCAGCAGAATGTATAAAATATAACGCTACCAATCACTCTTTACATAAGAAGAGTATGTTTAGTGGAAATATACGCGACTCTACTACGTATTCAGATTATTATCATTCATAACCAAATCTAACTCTGGGTCATTAATTGCCACCATTTAAAAAGGTAAAACATGTTTTGTAGTTTATTTATTTTGTTTATAAACAGCCCACTTATTGACTAATACGCTGATAGCGACCGGAATACATTCACATGGAGCAGCTATTGAAAGATATTGAGCGCGATGAAGTGTAAAATTTACCTACTTGCATATTTTTTATACCAACACTAAAGGTGCAGATAGACTTGAGCTACTTTTAATAGCGAATATTCAGCTCACCAAGCGCTTTTGTTTGATTAAAAAAAATTGAAGGCGGATGGTGCGGCCCGTGTGATGTGTGTCGTTCGTAGCCGTCACAGGGTGAGAAGTTGTCCCCTGTGACGGAAATTGACATTAGTCTAAACAAGTAGCATATCTAAGTAGCATTTGGCGAAACGAGCGATGCAATATGCTAAGCAGTTTACAAGTAACATCGGGAGTAGTTTACTGTGCGGATCTCGTGGCATCAAGGGTAAATTTTCGTGCTTTTAAACGTTTCTGCCATACATATTACTGGAATCAAACATAGCTCACATAGGACCCGTAGTATACTATTACCGTGGTCCTTCCTTTTTTCTATAAAGATTTACACTTAGTTGCTTTCCAGGCCACCCGCTTTGCAAAGGAGGGAAGAGGCATTACGTTCTTTTTCCAACTTACTCAAACTATCTTCTGATTAATTTCGTTGCGGGTTCCAATACATGCTAACTTCTCCTAGGACTTCACCGACATCGAGCTCGGTGTAATTTTTGTATTCTTGGTTATTGCTGTAGATCCTGGTCAACAGGAGTCACAGTAATGGGAATAAGGGTGGAATTAGTCCCAAAAAAAAATTATAAAGAAACCCGGTCTTAGAAATTTCGAGAATTACTGCTACAGCCTTTCTTACTCTCGATTGCTGTCGCTCGCGGTGTATAAGTTTTATATAAAGATCGGATGCTGGACAAGTCGAGTTCTATAAGGTACCTCAAGAGTTGTGTTTTGATTACACGCTCCAGCACCTTTATTAGAAGGGAGCTGACATTGGACGGATCGGTTACGGTCATTAGACATGTGTGTAGTATATTAGTATTACATAGAGGGAAATAAAATTTAAATTAAAGTACTACCTATTATAAAACTGTAATAGCCATAACGGTATATTAAATACAAGTTGACGCTTGCGGCTTCACCCGCGTAGAGAAGTTTTCCCGTTCCCGATTGCCACAGGAACTTGTTCCCTGGATAAAAAAAAGTAAGCCTATGAGTTATTCTGATGTATAAGCAATTTTACATTTTACTTTACAGTTTCATTAAAATCCAGTAGTTTTTACGTAAAAGAGTAACAAACATCCGTGAAAGATTAAGATATTTAGAAAATCTAACAGTAATGAACTCTTTATGGAATTCTGAGTCCAAGTACATTATTGGTGTCCTTGATATTTGTTTTTTGTTCGGGGTTGAAGCCAAATTTATATTTTTTTTCTATTGATTCTTCGTATAGTCCTTTTTTAGCTTAAATTTTTTTATAGGTTTTATCAAAATCGGTTGAGCGAAAACGTAAAATGTTGTTTGAAATCCGATAGTAGAGACGCTGTACGTTTTAAAGATCAGAGTAAGTACCTAGTTATTTGATTGTTACGATGCTTCTCTGGCTAAATTATTAACGGGCGAGAAGAGGGTCTCCATGTAACTAATAAAACCTAGCTTTAGGATTTTTGAAAATACACTGACGATTACAAAGACTACTCAAATTCCTTCAAGGACTAGAAATATATATTAATGTTCAATGTCTATTACATTTATTATTTATATAATTAAAATCGATCCAGTCCATCAAAAGTTATTAGTAGTGTTGTTCTAAAGAACTCCATAGGATGACGTGTGCAGAATTAAATTAATAAATAATAATAATGCATAATTATTAATACATAACTATAAACGAGCTGATAGGTCTCTAGATGAATGACCTTCACACATGAAATTTCATCGTGGAATCGGTAGATAGTCTAGAAATCTTGCCGAATGTATAATTTATTAGTTCATGTCTAAGGGCCGTATTTTAGAACGTTACTCAATACTCAAGAAACACTTGAGAGTAGTATTTATAAGGCAAAACTAGCCTCAAGCGTTTCTTGAGTATTGAGTAACGTTCTAAAATACGGCCCTAAATATCCCTATATACGGATAATTAAAATCAAAGTGACCACGTGATTGTAGATATTTGCAATTATAATCTATTTGTACTATTGTAAAAATAGCCGTGACGGTACATACTTAGAATATCAATAATTAGAAAATCAATCTTTGATCAGGGATTTTCAGTCATGATTTGTTTTTTTTTCGCGTCTGTTTGTTTGAAACTGTTTGTGGTTAATGCAAAATCCAGTGAATAAATTTGTCTAAAACTTTTTATACATATTTCTTAGATTAAATGCTACTACAGGTTTCAAAATCGGTCGACAAAGATTCCGACGGTGGAGCGGCTGCGTGGCGGCGGCATTTGTCTGTACTAAAGAGTTGGGTGATTTGCACGAACGGTTATAGTTTAAAAAAAATGTTATAGCTCTTTGTGTTTAAGCTGTATATCATTAACCGCAGTAACCTAACTTAAATGTCATGAAATCGGAGATATTTTTATACATTAGGTACTGTATAATATATCGCAATTTTCCCGATTTGAATTGAAGTGATAAATTACGGGGTACATGTGTAGAATGCAATATGATCAGGAAAGCGACCAGAATTGGTGCCAAGAGAAACACAATGAATACGAATAATATTTTACATGTGGAGGGATCACTATTAACAATAATATTATAATTAGTGTAGAATTAATAGGTACAAAAAAAAACGACTTTAAATTAATTTTATCCTAAATTATAACTTTAATATGTTCAAAAACAAATAAATTTATATGTATTCGAGGAGATGTAAGTCAAAGAGAATCATGATAGGTCTATTCTTAACCGGTGATGGACACAAGGGCTTGTAGAGGCGCTGAACTGGGATCAGACCACTACCTCGTCATATCTCGGGTTGGGGGATTATTCGCGGGTTGGCGTCATCGTACCGAGTGCCCTGAACTTGAGCCGACCTATAGTATCAAAAGCTGGAAGCTGCAAGATGCATCCATTAGGGATAAATATAAAGAAAGGGTGGCCGAAAACCGTCGTCAATGTTAGAGTGAGAATCTGGTAAGTATATGGCAGAACCTTAGGGATAGTATGGTAAATGCCGCTGTGGAAGTGCGTGATGCATGATCGAATGAAGAATTAAAAGAAGTCGTTCAAATGAAGAAGAAAGCATGGTTAGACTACTTAGCCAAAAGCTTAAAGAGACAAGCTTAAAGAGGGATACAAGCTGCAAAAAGTTAACACGAAGGCACTGATAGAGGAAGCTCGTGATAGACCAGAATGAAAGCGGATAAAAGGTGGTCGTCCAATTTCTAGGCGAATGCCAGGCTCTTTTGGAAAGAGGTAGGCAAGACTCGGAGTTGTTCGACAATCTGCAGTACGAATAAAGTGCTTAGTGCTAACAATGACGTCCTAACAGACCAAACTGACGTCCTACAGAGATTGTGTGAATATTATGGAAAGATGTATGTAAGTAAAGACATCGGGAAGTGGAGCTCACTTTGATGCTCCGGATCCCGGTGTCATTGAAGTCCTTAGCATGAAAGAGATTAAACAAGCGATAAGGAGTATTAAATGTGGTAAGGCTGCGGGAAAAGACCAAGTTACTGTTGAGATGATCAAGTACGGTAGGTCGCGTGTCTGGGACACACTATGTCTGTTATGCAACTTATGCTGGCGGACGGTTGAGGTCCCAGATGACTGGCGAATAGCGGTTATAGTACGTATTTCAAAGGGAAAGGTTCTCGCCTAAACTGCTCGAGCTAAAAGCCGATCAGTTTGGTCAGCTTAGCTAGTAAGGTGTATGGAAAGGCTATAAGGCAAAATGCTAGAAAAGTCTAAAAGTTAGAATAATGTTCATTATTACTAAATAAAGGCTTTAAAAAGTCTAAATGGTTTTTATAGGGGATCAATGCGGAGTCCGACGTGTTACGTGTTAGTGTTTTCTCTTCGCATAATCGCGGAGAAGATTTTCTGTGCTATAATACATCTGGATAAAGCATTAGATAATGCTATGAGAGAAACTCTGTGGGATATGCTGACTTGCTGCCTGGTGCTGTTAGGCTTTTCTCGTGCTTTTGATGCCATAAATCATACATTGCTACTCTCTAAGCTATCTTACTATGGCTTCACAAGTGATACAGTGAAGTGGTTTCACAGCTATCTCCAAAACAGAACGCAGTGTGTGGAGATCCAAAGGGATGATGGCTCGCGATCCCATTCTGCCCCATATGATGTTTGTAGGGTGGTACCACAAGGTTCAATAAGTTTGCAAACTGTAACTGTAAGTTTCACATGTATGCTGATGATATTCAGTTATACAAATCCTTTCATCCCATGGAAACAGCCGCTGCGGTGAACAAAATCAACGATGACTTGAGATCAGTGGTGAGTTGGGCGGATAGGAACTCCTTAGTGTTGAATCCTTTCAAGTCTAAGTTCATGGTGTTGGGTTCTAAACACCAAATTTACGCCATACTAGCACAAAACCCCAGAATAACAATAAAGGGAGAAAGGATAGATAGAGTCGAGACTGCTACAAACCTTGGTCTTACTATTGACTCAGAGTTGCGATTTGAGAGCCATGTCAACAGAGTAGTGAGCAACTGTTTTTATAAATTAAAAATACTCTATAATATTAGACAGAACCTCAGTGTGCCACTACGTAGGCTTCTTGTTGATAGTCTAATACTCTCTAAATTCAAGTACTGTGACACAGTGTATGGCCCTTGTCTCCTAAAACGCACGGAAGCTCTAATCCAGAGAGTTCAAAATGACTGTGTGCGTTTCTGTGTGAATGTCCCTAAGAGAGCCCATGTGACACCTTACCTAAATGACCTGGGGCTTCTAAGGATGGCAGCTAGGAGAAAGCAACATCTGGCCAGTTTGATGTTTGGCATAGTAGCTTCTAAAAGACCCACTTATCTATTCGAAAAACTCAGTTGGAGACACGATAAGGAGAGGTATAGTAAGAGAACTTCAGTGCCACCGTTGTCTATTCCTAAGTACAGAACGGCAGCATTCAGGGGATGTTTCAGGCATGCCGCCACTCATTGTTGGAACGTTCTATCTCCACCAATTCGTAGCCTGAAAACCAAACATACATTTGTCATCCATATGAGAAGGATGCTTATAGTGGAACAGTTGGGTATAAAATATTTGGGATGTAACACAACGTTTGGCGGAATGTACATCGCGAGCATGCGGCTACCGTCTGGACTAATGCACGGAATTGTTTGCCAATTTGTCCGGGCCTTTTTAAGTAAATTTGTATTCTATCATGCATTTATGTATTTTCATATGATATCATATTTATTTACTACACAAGGAACAATATACATTAAAATCTGTTAAAATTTTAATTCAATTTCAATTTTTAATTAAATTATTTATTCATACGATTAAATTAATACATAATAATTTACAGTACACTAGGCAAGCCTGTCCTGTGGGTGTCAGCTACGAACAAGATTAAGTTTAAGAATTCATTCCTTAACAATGTTTTTTATGGTATCTGTGGCATTAATTATCTTTTTTTTTCATTTTAATATTTCATTGGTGTATGTAAACCATATATTTTTAATACTTGGTATATTTAGTTCGAGGCGAAGGGGTAGTGGCGCCATCTAATGCACGCCGTCATTGGCTTTCTCTGAAAATCAACGCTGTCAAACTTTAAGATGTGGATTATTTTTTGCTTGTTATTGTTTCTCTATTTTTTTGTGTGGAATTAAAGCTTTTTTTTTATATATGGTGTAGACAGCTCGTTACTCCGGGCAATACATTCGCTTTATAGACTGTGCGAGTAGAAGGGGATATGTTACCTGTTTTCGACTTCGTATGTATAGGCGTCAAACAGGGTTGTGTCATGTTCGCCTGGCTGTTCATAGTGTATGTGGTGAAGTTGATAGACAAAGAAAGTCGAACTTCAGGCATTAGTTAGCACTAATATGAAACAGGAGTAGTTAAGTGCATACTAACTTAGTTAGGTTCACTTTAAATTTTTACAATCTAGCTTATGGGCTAATAAAAAAAAACGTAAGAACTGAGTGCGAGATTTTGGTTAACCAGGAACGTCTAGAGAATGAATGAAATTGTGTATTTAGGGAGTATGTTTAGCGCGGACGGAAGATGTGATTCGGATGTAGAACGGCGAGTAGCTGCCGGAAACAAAGTAAACGGTTCTTTGTCCCAGTTAGTAAAGCTAAAAGCATCGTAAAAGAAGCAAAACTCGCAATTCATAAAGCAGTGTTAGTGCCAACCTTGATTTACGGTAGCGATACCTGGGTATGTCAGCAGATGCATGAAAGTTGAATTCTGTGGAGATGCGATCACTTCGAAAATTGTGCGGCGCGTTAACTTTGGCCGACCGAATACGTATCGAAGTGATACGCAATAAAGCAGGGTTAAATGAAAGTGTCAGCGTTAAGCTGGAAAAGTGCGTGCACCTTTGATTTGGACAAGGCCCATGAATGGGTGAGGAACGATTGACGAAGAATATTTATTGAGCGAAAGTAGAGGGTAGAAGGAGTTAGGGTAGGCCGAGACTTACTCACTTAGATGTAGACCACATGAGCAGATTGCTCAAAAACAGAAAAGTCAAAAGTACTCGGAAACCCAGGTGCATGTGTGAAGCGATTGAAGAATCTGCTGGAAGCGTAAGAAGTATACATGGATCGCGAAGTCTGGCGATCTCCTCTCTGACTACCCGTCAGGGATACAGCGTGAAGATAGTTAGTTAGTTAGTTGGGTTGGTTAAATTGAATGTAATCATTATCCTCTTGCCCTTGTCCCAATTGACTTGGGGTCGGCGCAGTATGTCTTCTTCTTCCATTCATCCCTGTTAGTCGTATATTAAATTGAATGTAATAGTTATGTAAACATCTATGGAGCTTATTAAAGTTTACTCCGAAACGATTTAAATATTGAGCTTGCGAGAATTTTATCAGTCAGTCACACTTTTGATTTTTTACACCTTATTTTACCGTAAATGCATAGGGCATTTTCTCCCACATGTGACGAGCTTATTGCCGTGTTGAAAATGGACAAGCACAGATGGTGGTGACCTGATATTGAAATTTTTCAAACTCATAAGGTCTTCAACTTGGTAAAAAGTCATGTTACACATCATGACTGTCGTTTTACACTCTAAGCTGTTGGTCCCGATGGCCAGAGACGGGATCAACGGCTTAGAGTGCCTTTCGAAGCACGGAAACGCTCATTAATGGAAATGCCACAATGCAGTCAATCATCTGAGATCAGCCATAGCGAAAGATGCAGTGATGCGAAAATTTTATGAGGGATGAAATCGAGCGTTAGCTAGAAGTGAGGCATTACATTACGGTCCTTAGCGCAATGATCTTTGAGTTCCTTTCACTTTTACATTATGCATGTGTGTATTTACAAATGTATATTTAGCTTACTTTTATTGATAAATTTATATATAACATAGGGAATGACATGAATAAGTATTTATTATGCGTAGATTTTTTTAAAAAATGATTTCCCAGTTGTTCGTCGCAACTGAGATACTTACTTTTTGTTTTTTATTATTATTTAAAACAAATAATTAAAGACGAAGAATATCTAAGGTGCGAAAGTAAAAAAAGAAAAAATGGTGCGAAAATAGAGGGGAGAAGAAGTCAGGATAGACCGAGACTTACATACGAAGACCACGTGAGCAGATATGTCCTAAGTACGCACAAACACACACGTGGATGTAAAAAGTACAAAACGACTAATGAATCTGCAGGATGCAAAGGTAGTATGCATGGATCGCGCAGCCTGTCCTGTCTGATTACCCCGTCAGGGATACACTGTAAAGATTTGTAGATACATATAAATTAAATAAGGTACGGGCATGTATGTGTGTGAAAGAAGTGCAAGGTATATGGAAAGCCGTTGGGTACAGCTAGGAGTTAATAACTTGTATTTTTGGGCTTGAAATATTGACTTATTTTTCCTTAGGATTTTTGGAGATTAACAGTACCGTGCTACTGAAACACAATTTGAATATTGCATCGTAGACATCTTGTTTATAATACCTAATGCAATTGTTTACCCCTATAGGCTGACAATGCGGACACCCAAGGCAGCACTGGTCTCTCTATGGGGCAGACTGCTTTTCTAATAGCTGGTCAAATCGCGGGCAGCGGAGTACTGGCCCTCCCTCGTGCTTTGACTAAAACTGGTATGTATTTACTTTCAATGTATTCAAAACTAGCTTCTAATAATATCGTATATGACTAGTGCTGCACATTTGGTGTTGCAAACGTCCATAGGCTACAGTGATCACGTTCCATCAGGTGGGCCGTACGCTTGTCTGCCACCACAGTGGTATAAATGAAAAAAAAAATTAATAATAATGGCGCCGCCCGCCTCATGGAAAGCAGAGACGACGATTCGTGACCAAACACCTTTCGTGACTGAGTGCCGCTATCCCAGTCGGTAGGGCCCTGATAGCGACCCTTAGGTTGACGGCCCAGCAATATGCCTTTTCACGCTTCTCTTAAAGGACCCAGGATTATACGGGGAGGGAAACACGTGCGCTGGCAGAGAGTTCCATGCTTTTATGGTTTAAGAAAGACCTGCGGAATCGAATCGAAGGTAACCACAACCTACGCCACACATTGAGCCCACCATCTATTTCGTGGAACAAACTACAACTGGTGCAATTTGGGCGTATAATATGGCCTCTGCCAGCCCTTTGTGGGACAAGACGTGTCCATCAGAAATAAAAACATATGTTGTACCACATAGACTAAGCGCATTGTATGACGTGCACACTTGCTATGCTTTTATTATTATTTATTTAATGTACTGCTACAATATGGGTGTCGAATAAAAAGCTTGCTAAGAATGACTCAAAAATAAAGTGTCATTCACTATAAATCCAATATGGCGGACTGCTAAAGATGTCGATTTGAGGCTTGGTATTCCTGCCGAGGTCACGGTTTTGAGTTTTTTAAAACAATGCGCATCGTAGAAGAAAGGGTTTTTGATTCTGAAAAAGAGATATATGTTGGTTAAGGATTTAAGCTAGTCAAAATGGCTTTCTGTTACAAAATCTAATAAACTTCACTTTATAGAAAAACATCCCAAAGTTGCCCCCTTTCGAAATGTTTTTTTCAATTCCAAATCTAAAGTACAGATAATTTTCATGAAATGTTTATACCCAACTATAGCTACTAAATATTTATAGACATAATGGCTTACTTTGACTATATACAGTGATTTTCATAGAACAAATGTTTAAATAATATCAGAGTCGCGACGCTGAGGCCTGATCAGTCGCGCGCTGGCGCTCACTGAGGTAGGACCTATGTCAGGTTTTTTCGTTGCGCTCCCCTTACTATTTCTTCGCAATGGTACAGTATATTTATGAGAGCAGTAAGCATTCCATCATCATCCGAGCGTCTGTGCCAGTTGCATCTCGCGACGCCCGGAGTTAGCTTTATATAGTGTATTTAAATGAGAGTTATATACGGCAATGGACTCACCACCTATTACGTAGGACAGGAATACACATGGTGAAAAGTGGGCATATACTAATATGCCTCTGCCACCCTTTCGGGGATTTGATATAAAATAAAGTATCTACACTTCACAGAAGCGTTAGAATTATCCCTGTAAGTAGTATAAAATCGAACCTGGTACCCACAGGTTAGAAGGAAGTTATATAACCAACTGAGCCAGTGGGCCATTCAATGTAAGTTTACCTATTTTTCCGCTAAATGTTGACGAATTTCAAAGTATTTTGTAGCGTATACTTTTAATTAGGTTCTAAACAAATTTGATCAATAGATTCTGAAGATTTAACATACCGACTGCCACTGGCTGAAGTAATCAGTGTAGTTGGTATATTGAAGCTTCGCGTCGCTTCGCATAAAGTATTAAAATTGTATCCAAGACCTTTGTTTTATGCTTTCAGTATTAATTATTTAAGTATATTTATAAATTTATTAGCCACGACTTTATCCCCGAAGGTGTGGCAGAGGCATATTGTGGGGAGCCCAATGCCTATGTTCAAATGGACAGGCTCGGATTGTAGCGACTCGCTGTTGTAATTTTTAAGTCGCTCAAAGGGTATTCACTTGACTTAACGAGTGTCGATTACAACGTTACTATCAACCGGGACAAACAGCTTAATGTGTCCTTCGAAGCACGAAAACGTTGGTAAATGAACTAACTAACTATCTTCACGCTGTATCCCTGACGGGGTAGTCAGAGAGGACAGATCGCCAGGCTTCGCGATCTATGCATACTTCTTTCGCTTCTTCGAGATTCATCAATCGCTTCATACACGCACGTCTGGGTATCCGAGTACTTTTGACCTTTCCGTTTTTGAGCAATCTGCTCACGTGGTCTTCATATGTAAGTCTCGGCCTACCCTGAGTCCTTCTACCCTCTACTTTTGAACAATATATATTCTTCGTCAATCGTTCCTCACTCATTCGTTGGACGTGTCCAAACCAACGGAGCACGCCCTTTTCCAGCTTAACGCTGACACTTTCATTCAAACCTGCCAAATTGCGTATCACTTCGTTACGTATTCGGCCAGCCAAGGTAACGCCGCACAACTTTCGAAGTGATCGCATCTCCACAGCATTCAATTTACTTTCATGCATCTGCTGACATACCCAGGTTTCACTACCGTAAAGCAAAGTTGGCACTAGCACTGCGTTATGAATCGCCAGTCGTGCTTCTTTTACGATGCTTTGTCGCTTTACTAACTGGGACAAAGCACCGTTAACTTTGTTTCCGGCAGCTACTCGCCGTTCCACATCCGAATCACATCTTCCATCCGCGCTAAACATACTTCCTAAATACATAATTTCATTCACTTGCTCTAGACGTTCCTGGTTTACCCTAAGTACCTGGTAAATGAAAATGCTACAAAACGGTCATCCATCC
Organism: Thumatha senex; assembly: GCA_948477245.1. Taxonomy (NCBI): domain Eukaryota; kingdom Metazoa; phylum Arthropoda; class Insecta; order Lepidoptera; family Erebidae; genus Thumatha; species Thumatha senex. The sequence continues at coordinate 2,269,132 of OX419725.1, forward strand.
AAAATCCGAGAGAGTTTCTTAAATCAGTGATCTTTTACAGAAACCGAGTTAGTAGGGTTACGAGCTCATTTTATTTATGTTTTTACTTTATGTTAGTAGCCTTAAACAATGTATAACATTACATGTAACTAATAATCCCAACCTTTTAACGCGAAGGATTTGTAAAGCTTGCGTGCGACCAAGAGGGATGTTCACCTGGCGCCTCTTTTTGACTTCTGTTCGGGCGTCAAACGGGGTTGTGTTATGTCCGCCTGGCTTTTCATAGTTTATCTGGATAGTTGTGCAAAAGTGTGGCTGCAAAAGTTAAAAGATTATGATGTGTTGTAAAATTGGAAATTTTACAGTACATTGTCTGTTGTAAGTTGATGATGCGGTAGTGATGGTCTCATCAGTAGATGACCTTCAGGCATTAGTCACTAATATAAAAGTAAAGGTCTTCGCTGCATGTTAAACTAAGAATCGGGTATTTGAAAAAGAAAAAATTAACATTCGTAACTTTCACTATGGCTGGTCCTCGGATGGGTGACCACTTTGTGGCATTTACATTTGCGAGCGTTTCCGTGCTTCGGAAGGCACGTTAAGCCGTTGGTCCCGGTTGTCAGTAGAATGGCAGTCGTTAAGCCTGGTTGAAGGCCTTATGGGCAGCTTGAAAAATTTCAACAGCAGGTAGTCACAACCTGCGCCTGTCCATTTCAACACGGCAATGGGCTCACCACCTGTTACGTAGGACAGGAATCCACACGGTGAAAAGTGGGCATATAATATGCCTCTGCCACTCCTTCGGGGATAAGGCGTGATGGATATTTAATTTATTTAATTTTTTTTTAAAGTAAGAACTAAAAGCAAGATTTGGGTAAACATATGTTCTGAAGTACAACGGTGACTAGCTGCCGAAGACGGGAACATAACATTATGATTATTTGATTTTAATATTATTTAAAAAAAAATAGTATAATGAGTACAGGACATTTTATTTGGTACTTGTACATAAAGCCAAAATTTGTTATTAAATACATCATCATTAACTCCTACTAATATTATAAACGCGAAAGTTTGTAAGTATGGATGTTTGTTACTTGCACGTAAAACTACTGAATGGAATTTAAATAAACTTTACCATAACCATATATTATATATATAATAGCGTATATATCAGAATAATACATAGGCTACTTTTTATCTGGGAACAAGTTCCTTTAGAATACGGGAACGGGAAATCTTCATCACGCGGGCGGAGCCGCGGGCGTCAACTAGTATATCATAAACCTAAAATAAAATCCAACACAATAACAGAGATGTTCCATTTCGATTGCTACTGCCAATAATTTTTACTGTGGCGTGCCAGCAGAAAATACATCGTCGATCTATCTTGGCGGGGACTGAGGAAGCGTTGTGGTGCCTACGCGACTTGGTCTACCGGCCCTTAAGTGCTTTTCTTTCCAATAATATATCAAATGAAAGGACTTGCCAGAAAAATATACTCGTAATGTCTATTCACTTCTACGAATCAAGCGCTAATGATTCGTAGAAGTGAATAGACATTATATTTAAACGGAGACTTCTTGACCTTATCCACAATACCTGAACACACATGCGAGTACTTATATTACCGCGTAACATCAAGAGTAGGTACAATACAATAATATAAATAGATACACTTAATAACCTTTAGGGGGGAAACAAGAAACCTTTAACTGGTGACTCCCCTGTGACCTTTACAATACCTAACACCCCGATCTCAAATTATAATCCAAATCATTTTAACAAAGAAAATTATTCCCTGTAATAGCCTCGAGAAGTCGAGACTAAACACCGTCTTATAATTAAGTTTCAATATTTGCCCTTCAGATTGCTAAATTATGAAGATTTCTATGGCTGCTAACTTTGATTAACCATTTGTTGATTTAATTTCAATAAATGGGGTAATTGTTGCATAACCTTATTGAAACCTCTCGATCAATTGTTATCCTCGGCATGAACTTGGAAAGTTATGCCTTTATTATTATTAAAGTTCACAAAACAATCTTTAATTCTTATAGCTATATCATTTAAGTGGGGGATGAAGAGTAGAAGCGTGCACGTCGCCATCCCTGCCAGCTACGGCTGCAATTCTACTCCAACACGAGCACCGCTAGGGCGAACAATGTTAGGGCGTGCCCCCGAGGCGACGCGCACCAGTTCGTCCCCGCTGGTGCGAGAAGTGTGTGCCAGAGCGGCGTGGGGGACCGCCATCCAACACACGCGGCCCGACACGGCTGATTACGGAGGATGGAGTGCAGGGTAGCTGCGTGGAATGTTAGGGGAGGAATGGCAGATAAAATGAACGAGTTGATGGATGTTATGAATGAGAGAAATTTAGATGTAGTGTGCTTGACAGAGACCAAGCGCAAGGGCAGCAAAGTCTTGGAGCCCCGGGTGGGGTGCTCGCGCTATGGTCTGGAGTGCCAGAGAGCGAGCATGGCAGTCGGGGGGTTGGAATTTTGTTGTCCTCGCGATTGGCCTCCGGTATGTATGAGTACAAACTGGTAGGTCCTAGAATCCTCTGGATCCGTCTAAAACTTGGTTTGACGAAGATTTTCCTGGTAGCTGCTTACGCGCCAGTATCTTGGTCGAACGCGAGTGAGAGTACCGCTCGCGATGGTTTTGAGTCTGTACTCGGGAAGTATGGGGATAAAAGGGTGAACGACGCTGGCAAGCTTATACTGGTATTTTGTAAGGAAAAGGATTTGTTTGTGGCGAACACAATGTTCAACCACAAATAAATTCATATGTATACGAGGAGATGTAAGTCAATGAGATGCATGATAGATCTATTCCTAATGGATAGTCGGCTCCGTAAACAAGTGATGGTTACAAGGGTTTATCGAGGCACTGTGCTGGGATCAGACCACTACCTAGTAATAATTAGGATTAGGGGTCTGTTCGCGGGTTGGCGTCATCGTTCCGAGTGTCCTGAACCTGAGCCGACTTATAGAATAAAAAGCTGGAAACTGCAGGATGCATCCATTAGGGATAAATATAAAGAAAGTGTAGCCGAAAAGTTTGGCGACGTCAATGTTAGTAGTGAGAAAGTGGAAAGTGTATGGCAGAACCTTAGGGATAGTATGGTAAATGCCGCTGTGGAAGTGTGTGGAGAAACGAGAAGAGGCAGTAGTAATAAGCGTGATGCATGGTGGAATGAGGAAGTGAAAGAAGCAGTTCAAATGAAGAAGAAAGCATGGTTAGACTTCTTAGCCTCGCGGAATGATTTTAATATGAAAGAGAGATACAAGCTGCAAAAAGCTAACACGAAGGCACTATAAAATAAAAATAAAAATATCTTTATTTTGCATAGACCATTTTAACGGCGCTTACAAAATGTCATACACTATTTAAAATATTTAAAGCGACCACCGGTTCGGAACGCGGCCCACCTGAGAAGAACCGGCAAGAAACTAAGGAAGGCTTTTTTTTTGATGGCCTATTTACAATTTAATATTATTTCATTTTGCCAGCAGATCATTTCCAGGCGTCCCTGTCCTGCAAATAGTCTGTAACGGAGTAAAAACCTTTTTCACAAAGCTTGTTTTTAATAAACTTTTTAAATTTATTTAAAGGTAAATTTCTCAGGTCACAGGGAAGCTAGTTGTAAAAGCGTATACAGTTACCCTGGAAAGAATTATACTATACTGATAGAAGAAGCTCGTGAAAGGTGCAGAATGAAAGCGGATGAAAGGTTGACGTCCAATTTCCGGGAAAATACCAGGCTCTTCTGGAAAGAGGCAGGCAAGACCCTGAGTTGTTCGGCAATCTGCAGTATGAATAAAGTGCTTAGTGTTAACAATGACGTCTTAACAGACCAAACTGACGTCCTGCAGAGATGGAGTGAATATTATGGAAAGATGTATGCAAGTAAAGACAGAGATGCCACATCGGGAAGTGGAGCTCACTGCGATGCTCCGGATCCCGATGTCATCGAAGTCTTTAGTATGAAAGAAATTGAACAAGCAATAAGCAGTATGAAATGTGGTAAGGCTGAGGGAAAAGACAGAGTTACTGCTGAGATGATCAAATACGATGGGTCGCGCGTCTGGGACACTCTATGTCTGTTATGCAACTTGTGCTGGCGGACGGATGAGGTCCCAGATGACTGGCGAATAGCAGTTGTAGTACCTATTTACAAAGGGAAAGGCTCGCGCCTAAACTGCTCCAGGCACAGGGCGATCAGCTTGGTCAGCTTAGCTAGGAAGGTGTATGCAAAGATTATAACGGCAAGAATGCAAGAAAAGTCTGAAAGGTATTTATGGGAGGATCAATGCGGATTCCGACGTGGAAGAGGTTGCTTGGATCAAGTTTTTCCTCACTGCATGATCGTGGAGAAGTTTCTGGATATTCACCAAAAGGTTTTCTGCGCTTTTATGGATCTGGAGAAAGCATTTGATAACGTTGTGAGGGAAACTCTGTGGGATTTGCTGCCCGGATATGGTGTGGACAGCTTGCTACTGCGGGCAATACAGTCGCTTTATAAGGACTGTAAGGCTTGCGTGCGAGTAGAGGGAGATGTGTCACCTCTTTTTGATGTCTGTACAGGCGTGAAACAGGGTTGTTTCATGTCCGCCTGGCTGTTCATAGTGTATCTGGACAGTTGCCTGCAGAAGTAGAGAGATTGTGATATGGGTGTGAATTTGGGTGACTTTTCAGTAAACTGTCTGCTGTACGCTGATGATGCGGTGCTCATGGCCTCATTAGAAGCCGACCTTCAGGCATTAGTCACTAATATGAAAGTAAATACATACTTCTTTCACTTCTTCAAGATTCATCAATCGCTTCATACACGCACGTCATGGTATCCGAGTACTTTTGACCTTTCCGTTTTTGAGCAATCTGCTCACGTGGTCTTCATATGTAAGTCTCGGCCTACCCCAACTTCTTCTACCCTCTGCTTTCGCACAATATATATTCTTCGTCAATCGTTCCTCACTCATTCGTTGGATGTGTCTAAACCAACGGAGCACGTCCTTCTCCAGCTTAACGCTGACATTTTAATTCAAACCTGCCATATTGCGTATCACTTCGTTACGTATTCGGTCGGCTAAAGTAGCAGGTTCATTAATCGTTTCATACATTCATACAGGTCTGGATATTCGAATTGGTACTTTTGACCTTTCAGTTTTTGAGTAATCTACTATCGTGGGTGTTTCTACTCTCCACTTTCGAACAATAGATATTCTACGTAATTCAGACATCCAAGAGGTTAATCGTTCCTCTCTCATTCGTCGAACGTGTCCTAACCAATAATAGGTACTTACTAAATATAGAACTATCAACTCATCACAATAAAATACGTTCTAAGTCTGTGCGTTCATTTTCTAGTGCCTAAAGTATAGGAAGGGTGCAACGATTTACATTTGAGCCTAATGCTTCACGGTGGTATGCCAAAAAAAAAGCGTCGCGTGTCCTCGACGTCACGCGGTGTGAATAATTCTCCATCTCTTGATTTGGGTGACCAATTTCAATCAGGAAGTTCCGTATAATTGTCTGCCACCTATGTGGTATCAAAATATGTCAGAAACGGTTTCCGTCACTAACCGAATTGTAGCTTGGCTCCCACACCACAGTGATATCAAGTTACGTTATTGATTTTCCATGTCTTGTACTGGTTCAGAAACCTTGAACTACTCGTTATGCAATGAGATTAATTTATCAATGTAATATATTCTTTCACTTACATCTCTTAAGATTTAACTAACTAATCAATATCGAATTAGTACTTACCTACATTAAATCTGGTACCCAATTAGTAGATTTAAAGTAACTAAATATTTGTATGTAAAGAAAATCTCCAAAAGGAAGTAATGAATGCTTGTAACTAAAGTTTTCAATTGAAAGCACTAATAACTTAACTATCTTCCCACTGTATCCCTGACGGGGTAGTCAGAGAGGACAGATCGCCAGGCATCGCGATTCATGCATACTTCTTTCGCTTCCTGTAGATTCATTAATCGCTTCATACATGCAGGTCTGGGTATCTGAGTGCTTTTGACTTTTCCGTTTATTAGCAATCCGCTCAAGTGGTTTTCAAATGTAAGTCTCGGCCTACCCTGACTTCTGCCCCAAAGCACTAATGCAGATAACACAAATTTCCTTATGTATGATCAGTCACGCCTTTATCCCCAAAGGTGTAGCAGAGTCATACTGTATGCCCACATTTTACCTAGGCTTCGCGATCCTTACATCTTTATTTCTCTTCCTGCAGATTAATTAATAGTTTCATACATTTTGAGCAATTTACTCACGTCGTCTGTATGTGTAAGTCTTAGATCCGTATTCCAGAACGTTTCTCAATACTAAATCGACGCTTGAGCGTAGATTTTATAAGACAAATATAGCCTCAAGCGTTGATTGAGTATTGAAAAACGTTCTGGAAAAACCTTGGTCTATATTGGCTCCTTTTACCCTCTACTTTCGCACAATAAAATTATTCTTCGTCAATCTTTCCTCACTCATTCGTTGGACGTGTCCAAACCAATAGAGCACTCCCTTTTCCGGCTTAACGCTGATACTTTCATTCCAACCTTTTGCGTATATTACTCATATTGCGTATCACTTCGGTATCTTCTTAGAGCAGCTTTGATTTGACTTTTATTCGGCTGATTGTGCTGATTGGCTGAAAAGTGATTGCCGTCTAATCTCTGAACACCGAGCCAGGCACCTGTCTTGTGTCATTGCTTCGTCCGTTGGCAAGTTTTATAACTCGGGCCCTGAGATTTTTGTGGGGCTCTCTACACAGTTATTTAACAACAACGGCTCCACTTACTGAAACTTACATATTATTTATAAAATTTTATGAATATAATGTCGTTCTATAAGCATACTGTAACATTTGTCTCTGTTCCGTTGATTTTGTAATTGCGAACCAATTTTCCTCTATTGATATTGTATCCATTGACATCTCTACAGTGTGGCTATCATAAGCACACTTATGCTCCATCTAGCGCTCTAAAACGAATCGTACACGTATTCCCAGTGTAATGTAAGGCTTTCGAACTCTTCCTGAAATTGCGAGGCTGGCGACCACTTTTATTTGACTTTTACAATTCACCATTACTAGGAGCGACTACCGTCTGGTGATCTAGTCTGCCTACCCCGTAAGAGGGGCCTACTTCGTTGCATCTCAGTTTGTCAGTAGGTGCACCGATAGCAGATGAGGTTGCATGGACCTCAGAAATGTTGGTGCATTGACCTCCAATGGCTAATTAGCGCATTGGCTTCCAATCTAGCTAGTCAAAACTCTCACATTTTAGCAACTTCTTATTCTATTACTAGTTGACGCCCGCGGCTTCGCCCGGTTTCCTCGTTCCCGTTTCCCACAGGAACTTGTTTCCGGGATAAAAAGTCACCTATGTGTTATTCTGATGCATAAGCTATATTATTGTACAGTTTCATTAAAATCCATTCAGTAGGTTTTACGTGAAAGAGCTACAAACATCCGCACAAACTTTCGCATTTATAATATTATTTAGATTAAGATTTCCTTGTATAGACTCTCAGACTTGTACACTCGTATATAGACAGTAATTTACATCAAAAATAAATCGAACGTTGATAAATACGTGTGGTTTAATCTTCTATTTGTAATTAAATATGGTTGTACTTGAAACGACATCTCTTATTTGAACCAACATTATTACAACACATATTTATGTATATAACAAAGTGACACTACTGAATCTTTTGAAAATATTGTATTATAATTATGAAATAGTAATTGCTACAGCGTTGGATGTGAACAAAACATTACAATCTATATAGTTATCTTATCTCATCAAATATAATTAGAACCGATCTGTCTGCGTCTCGGTAACAATAACTTTTAATTACTAAATATGATATGCTTGCATAGGTATAGAGAATGATAAAGTCACTAGTTAATGTTTCCCATTCCTAGGGATAACTACTTGCTGGTAAATACAGCCTTACTGTCAGACAGGAATAAAGTAAAGCTATAGGATCTATAATTTTTTGGGTTCCCAAACCACCAAACATAATAGGTAAGGAAGCTTGGGCCATACGGGCCCTTTCAGATAAATTTTCTGACTGTTCAATTTGGGATTTTAGAACATATTCAATGGGTAGCATAAGATTAGATTAGAAACATCCAAATGGGGCAACAACGGTAATAAAATTTGAGCACAAATAACCTGAATTTAAGAATAAACAAAGTGGTGTTACCTCTAGTTTGGATAATGCGATCTAAATATTGATTAAATTTCGTCACCAATTCTCCTAAGAGAGTAGGAATGACGTTGACGATGGGTGATCCCAGGAGATACAAGCTGTTCGTACATAACATATTACAATTCGGGCAAAACAGATTATAATTTTGATTAACTGGTTTAAATTAGGCACCAAACCAACAAAGACAGTTGATTTTGCCTGAAAAACATTTATTTTAATTTATTTCAGGCAAAATTAACTATTTCTAAAAAAAATGTTTACTTCAAGGTAAATCTGCAAGAACATTCTGTGAATCACTACCTAATGTCCCATCTTAGAGGTATCAAATATATATTTTATTTGTTTTCACTTTATTTCGGTTATAAGCACTTTTAACTTAGTTTTTAATTCTTTTATTTATATGACCGAAAAACTGATCGGTGATTTAGACATTTTTTCTGTGTCAGATGTAAAATATTGTGAGATTGAAGAGTGTAAATTGTTGTTGCCTGCTGCTGAAAAGTCACTATCACTGCTTACAGAAAACATCCGTAGCATAAATCGGAACATTCAGGGGTTTCAAGTTTTAATGCATAGACTCGATGTAAGCTGTGATATTATTGTACTGACAGAATGTTGGTTGTCAGAACAGACAATCTTACCACCTCTCGATGGTTTTATGGCCTATAAAACTGAGAAAATATTTAACCAAAATGATGGTTTAGTTGTTAATGCAAAAAGATACCTGGATATAAGCGTGGAGGAACCTCCATTATTGGCCTGTAACTGTTTATTGATTAGAATTAATATCGACATTGTAATTTTAGCTATATATAGACCCCCCTCTCTAAGTGTAGACTCATTTTTAGAATCACTTGATATTACCTTAAAAGACTTATCATCATTTAAAACCATAATCCTTGTCGGCGACATAAACATTAACATTCGTCCAGAGAGATCCAATGAACAGGCAGATAAAAATTTGAATATCTGTTCAGGTCATGGATTACTACCAACCCATAATCTTCCCACTTTTATAACTGGTTCATGTTTAGATCATTTTATAATAAAAACAAATAAACCAGCACTAACATTGGTTACTAACTCTACTCTCACAGATCATCAAGCAATTTTACTAACATTACAATTATCTATATCTAGAAAAAAGTGCATGCACAGCAATACTAGGCTAAACATGACTAACCTTGAGAGAGATATATGTAAAGTTAATTTCGACCCAGTTTATAAATCAGATGATGCAAATATTTCCCTAAGCTATTTTATAAATTCACTACAAGGGATTATATTGAAAAATTCCTACACTCCGATAACCTGTAGAAAGTATATTAACACTAAACCATGGATTACGCCTGGTCTAGTCCGTTGCATAAGACACAGAGACAAATTACACCACAAAGTATAATTAGCTCCCAACAACCAAATACTAAGTTTATCTTATAAGCGGTATAGAAACTTTTGCAATGGTCTGCTGAAAAAACTGAAAATACCGGATTAAAAATGTGAATTACAGAAGGCCGGCAAAAACAACAAATTGGTTTGGAAAGTTATTAAAAATAATACTTTCCAACTAAAAAACCACGCACCACCACTAGATTTATTATCCACAGCCTCCGAACCTGCCTATGAGATGTCCAAAAATATTTTTTTTTTGTAAACGTTGGAAAAATTCTAGCAGAAAAAGCAGTTAGCTCAGCTCCTCGGAATAGAACAAGACCGCACTTCTCTACCCTAAATTCGTTCGTCTTACTGGACACGGATATAGACGAAGTATTGAGAATTATCAGTGGATTAAAAGACTCATGCACTGTCGGTTGGGACAATATATCCAATTTTATTCTAAAAAGATTTAAGAATATACTTGCCCCTCGACTAACGCACATTTGTCAAACTTGTTTGCACACAGGCACTTTCCCTAAACTGCTTAAAAAGGCCATGGTCATACCTATTCTAAAATCTGGAAATCCGAAAACTATTAATAACTATAGACCAATTTCAATACTATCGGGCCTATCAAAAATATTAGAAAAAATTGTAAACAATAGATTGATTCGATATCTCGAAGATAAAAAATTGCTCTCAGAAAATCAATTTGGTTTTCGACCAAAAAGATCAACTGATCAAGCAGTGCATCAAATGACCAATTACATAACTAGCAATCTGGATAGGGGCATGCACACCATTGGAATTTTTTTAGACCTCGCTAAAGCTTTTGATACTACATCTTGTACTATTCTTTTGCGGAAGCTTGAAGCACTGGCGATAAGAGGAATTCAACTAAAACTGATTTCGGATTTTCTTAGTGATCGATATCAATGTGTAAAAATCGGCCAGTGGACAAGCACTCAATTGAAAAATACCTGTTATGGATTGCCGCAGGGCAGTATTTTATCACCGACCCTGTTTCTTATCTATATAAATGACTTATGCAACCTTACACTAGAAGAGGGGATTATAATGTCATATACAGACGACACTGCATTGCTTTTTTCAGCTGAATCACGCGAGGATGTCTATAAAGTCGCTCAGAAAGGTTTTGATACGGTATTTAATTGACTTCAAGAAAACTTACTAACCCTGCATACAAATAAAACTAAGTACATTATTTTTAGAATGAGGAACAATAAAAATCACAATACTAACCTAAACATATATGCGCATAATTGCAACAGGTTTGCTGACATAACATGCACTTGCCCTACTTTAGATATAACAGACGATGTAAAATATCTAGGCATTACTCTAGACTGTAATTTAAATTTCCATAAACATATTGATTTGCTTTGTAACAGAGTACGTAAATTAATTTATATATTTAAAAATTTGCGCAATATGCTGACTATTCTCTAATAAGACAAGTGTACTATGCTTTGTGCCAGTCCATATTATCATATTGTATCACCTCCTGGGGTGGAGCACCAAAGGTAATTTTACTTCCTCTGGAACGTGCACAAAGAGCACTACTAAAGGTTTCAACATTCCGCCCCTATTTATTCCCAACAGATCAACTGTATAAGGAATGTGAAGTTTTAACAGTGCGACAGTTGTTTATACTTCAACTTGTACTAAAAAAACACGCTGAATTGCCTCTCACTATGATACCGCCAGATAGAAGAAAGAAGGACTTGGTCTGTAACAGTATTCAAACTAGACATGCATATGTAAATAGATTTTACATATTCTTAGGTCCATTTCTTTATAATAAGTTTAACGCGTTACTGAATATTTATAACAATAGTCATAGAAATTGTGCAACAAGACTGTCTGATTACTTGCGTAAACTCAATTATGATGACACGGAAAAAATATTAGAAATTATAAGCTAATATTCTGTTTCTATATTTAAATATGTGTGTTTTCTTTTTTATTTTGGAAACCAATAGATTTATGTTTACATTCGGGTCTGTCAAGCGATCGTCTGAGACACAGGTTCATCCTAGTTCAGATAAGTAGCTAAGATTTAGATTGTAATGTATTCACTTGAACTCTTTTGACAAAGTCAATAATTACATAAATATTTAAATTAATGGCCAAGTCACAGTAAGAATTATATAAAATTTTATTAATGTTAAGTACCATGTAAGTTAACAAATAAGTTTTATGGCGCCGAATAAATTATTATTTCCTTTATTCATTTTATATACTTATTAAATACATTTTTAAATAAATTTAAAATTAAACAAAAACAATCTATTTAAAAATATATAAAACAGCATCCTACCGGTATCGGATACAAGGACCAAGATACCGGTGGTTAGGGCTCCAGAGACAAAAACCTTCTCACAATACGTGCCGTATCGAGAAGTACTGCTTTCTGAATCTGCCCCTTGACCCAGCTACCCAACGCGAGCCTCTTGAGATGTTGGTCGAGGCTCTTGGCAATAAGTACATTGACAGAGACAACTATCGGAACAATGATTGCCGAGTCCACCTCCCACATATCGACAACCTCGCGAGCTAAATCCAAATACTTACTTTGCTTTTCTTTTTCAGCTTTCACGAGATTGCCTTCATGAGGGATTGTGACATCGACAATCATTACACGACGCTCTGACCTGTTTATCACCACAATGTCAGGTTTGTTAGCTATAACAGTCCTGTCTGTGATGATAGACCGGTCCCAGTACAATGTGATATGACCATTTTCGAGAACTGACTCAGCTACATACTTATAGTACGGAACCTCAGTATCCACCAGGCGGTACTTCAGAGCAAGCTGTTGGTGAATAATCCTGGCTACTTGATTGTGCCTGTGCAAGTACTCGCTGTTAGCAAGTCGAGGACAACCGGAAACGACATGTCTTAGGGACTCACCTGGTTGGTGACACGCTCGACAAATATCGATCGTGCCGTCCCTCATAATATGCCTCCTATAGTTGTTCTGACGGTCACCAAGGCTTAGCACTGTTGGCTTATGCCAGTTCTCTTTAGCCAAACCAAGCGGGGTGAGTCCAACGTCCACTGCAACAACATCTCGATGCATTTCCACATTCATATTAATAAAATGTTGTCTAAGGCTGTACACCTCACTGTTATGAAGACCTTTCACATTTAAAAAACCTCGTCCTCCACATCGTCGTGGGATGTACATCCTCATCACAGAAGAACGCGGATGATGCATCCGATATGCTGTTAGCAATGTACGTACACTTCTATCCAGAGCATCCAATTCAGTCTGAGTCCACTTGAGTATGCCAAAGGAGTACATCAGAAGTGGCATGACCCATCCATTATAAGCACGCACCTTGTTGCCGCCTGATAAAAGGCTATTTAGTACCTTTTTCAGGCGACCAAAGAAACGTTCTCGTAATAAATGTTTCATGTCAGCTTCATTGATGCACAAAGCCTGCGACATACCCAAGTACTTATAGGTATCAGTTACGAGGAGTGACGTCAGGTGAATGGAATCAGAGAGCTGAATGCCATCTGATTCCAATATCTGCCCTCGTTTAATATGCATGACTGCATTATTATTATTATTATATTATTTAAAAAATCAAATTATTATGTTTCTTCTTTTCACGGGTATCTTCTTTTTTTATGAAGATACCCGGGCTTTTGGTAGGCGTACATGGGGACATACTGGTCCAACACGCAGAGGCCCTTTGAGAATTTTAATCTAAAAGGAAATGGGACCCCCACTGCAGACAGTCCACGCCCGCCTTATGTAGAAGAACGATAATGGACCACCTCCAATGGGAGTTAAACTATTATAAAATATGCTAACTAAGAAATGGGGCTTCCCCGTAGTTATGCCCTTGAAAATGACACTTCCACCCCCGAGCATATAGCTCTGGCTCCCTCCCTCTGACCGGCCAATTAAGGCAAGCCAGAGATGAGTTTTGCTGCACTCCCGGGAGAAGCACTCTCACTGCTCTCCCGTTAGCCCATTAAATGCTAACCGGTGCAGAAGGGCAACAAAACTCTGAGGAATCGGGACCGATGTGTAGCCACGCACATTCAGCTCGCCACAAGCTGCCCTGCGGATGTGAGCTTTTCAATAACTTTCTGATACATTTTTTTGTTGATATCAGAAAGTGGATGACTCAAAAAGCGAATCTACTATGCCCTCATAGGGTTGCGTTAATCCTATAAAAGATAACGACTGTCCTCGAGGGTGAAATTTCGATCAACCCTTGAGACTAGATTTTTACATATAAAATCTACTCTTAAGTGTTTCTTGAGTGTTGATAAACGTTCTGGAATACGGCCCTTAATGTTAGAAATGTTATTCGTTTATTTATTAAATAGGAATTTCACCTAGTAACACATAAATAGTCCATATTCCAGAACGTTTCTCAATACTAAATTGACGCTTGAGAGTAGACTTTATAAGGCAAAATCTAGCCTCAAGCGTTGTTTGAGTACTGAGAAACGTTCTGGAATACGCCCTTAAAGCCGAATTTCTTATTACCTGCATTGGCTCTTCGTATGACTGCCATTGAGAATACTGTTTATAATTTTTTTTTATGCGATGTTGAACCCAAGGATAGGTTTTCAAGAACAAAAAAAAATCTATGGGTATCAAAGTTACAATGTTATTAAAAAAATATTATTATTTTGTGCTGGTTATTGAATTAGTATAATAGGTAATTTACAATATTTAAACTTTTTTCACAGGATGGCTGGGCGTACCTCTCATTGTGGTGATATGTTTGGTGGCAGCTTTTAGCGGACAGCGACTTGGAGACTGTTGGTCCATGCTGGAGGCACGCAACCCAGAGATGAGGTCGCGCAAGCGTAACCCATATTCGATCATTGCCGAACAGGCCTTAGGTAAAAAGTGGAGGTAAGAGCCATATTGACTATGAATAAAGCGAACATCTGACAGGATTAATCAAATATTTTATTGTTCATACATAATATGTACCTATGTATGCAAAGAACCTTAAAAATATGATACATAACAAAAATATATTATTAAAAGGAGTCCTATTAGGCAAGGTTCCGAAAATACTTTATTTTATACCACTGAGGTGGCAGACAAGCATACGGCCCACCTGATGGAAAGTTACCTTTGAATAGCTAGACTAATTCTTTGTCCGAGGTAGCTGCCGGCTCTTCGGTTTCCTGCGATGTCGACTAACCTTTTTACTATTTCCTTAAAAAGCCTTATAGCCTAGCGCTATAAGGCTTTTTAAGGAAATAGATGATTAGCCCCACGGACCAAAGGTCTCGACACTGAATGGGACGAAATCATATTCCGAGCCTAGACCCCTGTATTTGCATGCTTTAGCTTTCGCAGCCGTTTCACAAGCCGCAAATTAAATTTATATACACCCACTAATTTGGACAATGAGAAAGGTAATAAACTCCGAGCTTGAAGGAATCTGCATTTATTCAAATAACCTAATGAAATTGCTATGTTTTAAAGTTAGGGTGCATAAATACTCTTCATAATATTTTTTTCAAGTTAAGTGTTATTTTAGTGGCGCTTACTAGAGATAAATCTCTCTCACCAGCCGAAGGCGACGCAATGTGGTAGCACGATGCGCATCTCGTAAGTCCCTGTTAAGAGGTTAGGTGGAGATTTTTGCTGTAGGTATTAATAAAATACGTCGTGTCCTCTACACATTATTTCATTTTCATTAATGTTATGATTTAAATAAGATAATCGTAGTAAGTCCACAACGAGTTCCTTTGAATGAAGGAAGATAAAATGTGTAGGTAGTCACAATAGTGTAGGTATTTTGAACTATAGATAGTTAATTTAAAAACATTTTAAGTAAGTAAAGTATCATACATAGTAATGTATGAAAATCTCCGTAAGGAAGAAGCTTTAGAGCAGGTCGCCACAGCCTGCGCCTGACGACTTTAACACGGCAATGGGCTCACCACCTGTTACGTGGGACAAAATGCATACGGTGAAGTGTGAGCATAAAGTATGTCCCTGCCTACCCCTTCCGGGATAAAGGCGTGACAATATATATGTATGTATGTAAGAAGCTTTAGAAACCCTTGTGACCCCGCTAGCTTAGTGTTCTGTAAACAATCAAGTACCTACTGCGTTAAGCAAATTTCGCTATGGTCACGGATGGGTGACGCGTTTCCGTGATTCGGAAGGCACGTTAAGTCGTGAGTCCCGGTTGCTAGTAACATGGCAGTCGTTAAGCCAAGTTGAAGGCTTTATGGGCGCCTTGAAAAATTTCAACAGCAGGTAGTCACATATACTCGTATTATTTGTTATACTGGTTATTTGACATTTGGTACCTTTTATTGTATGTTTCGACTAGGTTGCACCAGCCGTCGTTATAGGCAACGGCAAATTAGCAAAACACCACCCATTAATAGCAAACTATTTAAGTAGTAACCAACATTTTTCTATGGACATTTTTTCAGCGTGGTGGTGTCCATGTCAATGATTATCACTCTGTTCGGAGTGTCATTGGTGTGCCTCCTCCTAGCCGCGCAGATTATTCAATTTATTATGACGGCACTTCTACCCACTATCACTATATGCTGGTGGTATTTGATCATCATTGCCGCGTTGACACCTTTCGCTTTCTTCAAAACACCTAAGGACTTCCAGTAAGTAGCCTTTTACGAACCTTCACTAATATCTTAGCCCTAATGAGCCCTAGTAAAATAAGTAGGTACCCACTTTTATTAATGTGGTAAACAAATGCTATTCAAAAGCTCAGCAGTTGTTAACCCGCCGTCATGATTTTTTTTTGTGTGATTATCCCCACAGATGATTATGACATACAAAAACTACATGGTCCCTACCTATCTGCTTTGCGCCGGGCGCCCCGGGCAGATTGTAGAAAGATTGTCCCAGAGAGCACTCGGACACGATGACGTAGACAAAATAAAGACCAAATATGTTCTCGTGGCAAATTCGGGATTTAGTAAAAATTTTAATCAAAGAACAGCTCGCTCTCATCTTTAGTCCACACTCTTGAAAAATTATCTGCTTTATTCACTGCCGATGAAACACACAATTTTGTTTTTTTTTATTAAGCAATTATTTTTATTTAATCTTTTACAAATTTCAGCATGCTTGGCACACTGGCATTTGTGTCGGCGATGGTGGCATGCCTCCTTTATTTTATTCAAATGATGAGCGAGACGTCTCCCTACAAGTTCACCTTTCGTTATGGACTCCGAGGTTTTATGAGCTTTTTCTTAGCGTTCGGCACTATCATGTTTGCATTTGGAGGGGCATCAACTTTTCCTACTATACAGAATGATATGACGGACAAGAAGAAATTCGGCAAAGCATTGCAGCGTAGCTTTGGTGGTATGATATTGTATTTTCACTTATATGCCCTTGTAGTATGTGTAGTAGGATGTTTAATATAGCGCTATCATTGTACAGTAGCTAATTTGTTCTCGAACATAAATGTAAAGGGCAACATGGCGCCGCACTAAGCTTACGTTTCGGGCACAAGTCATAGTCAGCAATATTAGACATGAATATTCTTCCCAGTCTTTTCATCTATTCAGCATGTAATGAACCTGGCATCAGTACTGTGATTGTATATAAGTCTAAGAAGTGTAATTCAGCCCATGTTCTACTAAGCATCATGAATGAGCAAATGACATGGGTACCTCTGTTTTCATACTTTGTATCTGTATTAGACGACTTTTATGCATCAGTAAATACCCATAATGATAACAAACAGTTTTTATAAAGAACACGTTTGTAGCAAAACATACCTAAATTTATTATTACGTTGGAAATTATCTTAAACTTTGAATAAAGTCTTTGATGGAAAACAAAGTTTTATTGTACGTTTGTAGTTGGTGGTAAGGACTGAGGCATTATTGTATTTTTTTTATCGCAATAGTTACATAAATAACTTTTTTTTGCGTTGCAGATGCTTTTTTTTAGTAAAATAACAAATTATTTTGGAACATTACAAGTTAATAAGTGTGAGCCATAGGATTTAGATACCCGTCAAACTACGTCTTTCTCTTCAATTACATGATTTTTTTCAAATTGATTTTAACCTGAATTTAGAGCCTGCAGTACACTTTTACTGGGCTTTTAAGATACTTTTGTTTTGCGGCATTGTAAGAACAACTGCCGTTTAACCTTCCAACCACATCTTTGCCTTGTCCGTTGTTCAGCTGGTGCACCGCTAGCAGATGAGGTCGCTTGGGCCTTTGCACTAACTCGTTAAACAAACTTATATATTGCAAAATTTAGATATATAACTATAAAATACTGGTATTATAAGTACTTAAGTGCGTTAATTAAGTACAAAGAAAACACACAAAACCTCAAGGATTGGGCGCGTTTCATAAAATGATGGTTACATCCCTGACAAATTGTGTGACAGGCTTTTGATCTGGGATTGCAATGTTGTTAATATGTTAAAAAGTAACTTTATTGGATTTGCTTTTCCTTTCAGCTATCCTCGCTATTTACCTGTTGGTGGCTGTCACGGGGTATGCAGTATATGGTGACCGTGTGCTGCCTGACGTGGCTCTCTCGATAATGCCTACCCCACTGTCTCTGTCAGCTAATGTCTTCATGGCTATCCACCTACTATCTGCTTTTGTTATCATCATTAATCCCGTATTCCAAGAAGTGGAAGAGCTCTACAACGTTCCTGGAGGTAAGTTCAGCTAAGAAAGTCAGAAAATAATAAAATTGATTTACGGTATACTTTGCTATGTTTTATGTTGAAAAGTGGATCAGGGGATTTTACTACCATCTCTTAATGTAATATTATTTTTATATTACTGTAACTTTCACAGTGAGTATCGGACAGTCGGTGTCTGTCAGGCGTCTGTCTGGGTATTCCCGAACGTTTACAGAATGAGGTTCTTGAAAGGGGTCTCAGAAGGCTTTTACAGGGTGGTGTTGCAAACTTCCGTAGGCTACGGTGACCACTTTCCATCAGGTAGGCCGTATGCTTGTCCTGTATTTAGTGTTCTGTATTCAGAATACCCAAGCGTACGGCAACACGGTCTGATTCACGCTGTGAAAATTTAAACTAATATTATTCAAGGAGATGGTGGTCACTTTGTAAATGAAGGGATTGCCATATCTTGCATTTTATTGTGTATATTTTTTATACATAGGCTCATTTAGTCCTAATTAAGCTGCTCTCGAACCCATAACTGGAACGACGGTGGTATAAACCGGTGGTGTTATCGAGACAGTAAATATATTTGTAACTAGCAACTCAAAGATATTGGACGAATGTTTATATCAATAAATACTCGTAGTAGGTATAATAGTTATAGTTTCAGTGACCTGTTTCGGAAATGAATGTCTAACTTCTATGGTACGACCATAGGTAGGTATAGGATTCCTGTATTTGTGACATAAAAAAGGATGTACAGGGTCTTTCATTAAGCGTGTCCTATCTTTAAATATAAATAAAACAAAGTGTGTGTGAGATATTATCGAAATTATTTATTTATTTGAAAGATGTAGTGATGCCATTGTGTGTGAAAAATGACATCATTCGATTGTCCGCCACGCTCTCTGGGTGGAGCGCATGCGAGATATCCTATTTTCCATGACTTTTGCGCATAAATCAGGCTGAATTTGATCTATGGCATAGGTTATGTTGGCTTTGAGGGCCGCTGTGGTTTGTGGTTTATTCGCACAGACCTGCAACTTAAGAAAACCCACAAGAAAAAGTCTAGCGAGGTTAAGTCACACGATCTCCGGGGCCAGTTCACATCAGCTCCACGTGAGATGACCATGCCCTCAAATCTTTCATGCAGAATATTCAATGTGGCATGAGCTGTGTGGCACGTAGCGTACGTCTTGTTGAAACCACATGTGGTTGGTGTTCAGATGATCCAGTTCATGCCAAAAAAA
The DNA here is from genome assembly GCA_948477245.1 of Thumatha senex. Lineage (NCBI taxonomy): Eukaryota > Metazoa > Arthropoda > Insecta > Lepidoptera > Erebidae > Thumatha > Thumatha senex. The sequence goes on from OX419725.1 coordinate 2,288,630, forward strand.
GTTGGTAATCATCGACCTATAGCGCTCGCCGTTGACAGTGATGGCCTGGCCAACGTTGTTCTCAAAGAAATATGACCCGATGACGCCGCCAGCCCAAAACCCACACCAAACTGTAACTTTATCGGGATGCATTGGACGCTCTTAGATCTCATGTGGATTGGTATCGTCCCAAATTCGACAATTTTGTTTGTTTACGAACCCATTCATCCAGAAATGGGCCTCATCGCTGAAGATAATTTTTCGGTGAAAATTACGGTCGTTATCTATGGTCGTTTACCTTCAATTCCTGGGTGAGTTGAATTCTATACGGGTGCAGGCCCAAGTCACAACGCAAAATTCGCCAAGTTGTGGTCTGTGAAAGGCCGAGTTCTTGTAAGCGACGCGAAATCGACTGCCTCGGATTCTCCTGCACATTCTCACGGGCAGCGGCGATGTTTTCGGCAGACCTTGCGTTTCGTGGACGTACGGGTATTGGTCGATCATTTACCGAACCAGTGGACTCAAATTTATCTACCACACGACAAATAGTCCTCTCGGTAGGACGATTATGGCGGCCGTAAAATGGGCGAAACACGCGGTGCGTTGCCCGAACAGAACACTCATTTTGATAAACCAATTTTATCATTTGCACGTGTTGTTGAATGCTATAGCTATCCATAATGATTTGGCAAAACAGAATGAATAAATGACAACCAATTTGACAGATGTAGCTTCAACAAGATGGCCGCTACCAACTGCCAAAGTTCAGACGTGCCTATTGGAAGACCCTATATATACAATGGGGATTATTGTTGGGCATTATATACACACACTCTTGTTTTTTATCTTAGCGTATTCCCAGTTATTTCTAAACCCTATCTGGATTTGGGGCCTGAGGTTCACTTTTATGTTGGTGCCAGGAGCAGCTATCGTTTAACTTCTGATTTTCGCTATAATGGCCCTCGGATGGGTGACCGCTTTTTGACATTTCTATTAACAAGAACTTCCATGCTTCGGAAAGCACGCTAAGCCGTTGGTCCCAGTTGCCAGTAACATGGCAGTTGATATGCCAAGTTTGTGGCTTGCAAATTTTCAACAGCATATCGCCTCTATTCTTATTTCAAAATGACAATGGGCTCTCCACCTGTAAGACAAAGAGGCTTAAGGTGAAATGTGGGCGAGTGCCTCTGCCATCCCTTTCTGTATAAAAGCGTGACTGATGAAGTAAAACTAAAATAAAATATTTCAATAACATTACAGATTCGGTCGGTTGGCGAATGGGTGTGCGACTGTCCATAATGGCAGCTCTATTGTTTATCGGAGAAAGTATTCCTCGCTTCGATACGATCCTTGCTTTGATTGGAGCCACCACGGTCGCAGTGCTCACTTACATCTTACCGTCGGTATGCTACCTGAGGCTCATCGGCCAACCAGCTGGCGAAGGCCAGAACCCCATGTAAGTATATATTAATGCAATTACACGTTTATACAATAAAATTAATATTACTTTAATCTAAATAATTATATTATACAATATTAATAAATATCAACTTAACTTAACTTAATATTAACATTAAATATAACCTTAAAAATATGATACATAACTAAAATATATTATTAAAAGAGGTCCCTTTAGGCAAGGTTCCGAAGATACTGGCAGCGTTCCCCCTTTGAATAGCTAGACTAATTCTTTGTCCGAGGTAGCTGCCAGCTCTTCGGTCTCCTGTGACGACTTATAGCGCTAGGACCCCACGGACCAAGAGTCTCGACACCGAATGGGACCAAATTATATTCGGAGCCAAGACCCCTGTACTTTCCATATCCGTACTAGGTAATAAAGTGAAAGTGTGTTTGTTTATTTGTCCTTTTTTCCGACCACGCTAAATAGACATGTTTTTGGGAGCAAACTTGGTCTCGAGTGCATACATCAGTGAGCGGAGACGCGTGATGTTTGTTATATAATACTTTTGTAAAATAATGACCTGAGTCATTTCTTCTAATTACATACCATTCGGTACTTCAGTTAAATTTACCGCACGTCCAGTCAGTGGATCAATGTTTTATTATGTGAAGCTAAATTCTAAAGCCGTGCTGGCCCTATACACGGCAGCATTTAGCCCACTTGCCACAGGAGTTCGGCGGGGCTCCTGCGTACCATTTGCGGCGTCGCCCTGTCCCTAGCTATATTCGTTTTATATACTAAACCCTCTTAACGCTGTATCCCTGATTGGGTAGTCAGAAACGACAGATCGCCAAGCTTCGCGATCCAAGCATAATTCTTCTACCTCTTGCAGTTTCATATATGTGTACATGTCTGGGTAATCCTTTTATGATTTGCCGTTTAATTTGTTTTAGCAGATGGATTTTAAGGGAGCGATTGCTTTCAGATCTTCCAACACTAAAGGGGAAAGCCGGCGGCAGAGCCTCGTCTTTTGTTCAGCAGATGTATGAAATTGCACCCAGTAGAAATTTAGGTACTATACAAAAGTAATATACAAACAATTTTATACTTGTTTTTAGCCCGGAACCAGGCTGGAGAAAGATCGTGTGCTACCAGGTGATTGGCTTAGGCGTCTTGGGAGGTATCGCTGCTACTATAAGTGCTCTCGATGCAGTCTTTAGCTCATCCGCCACCTTGCCCTGCTTTGTCCGTTAATTTCACAAGCACAACCCTGTAATCAACACCGACGACCAACTCATGATTTAATAAAGGACCGAAATTTTTGACGACTTTTGTGAGAAGCAATCTTTCGTTTTAATAAGAGTGGGGCCTATAACCGTGTCTCAAAATTAAAATGACAAGTAAGTAATTGTTCGAACTTTGACAAAAGATCGGCAATGAATATGTGCCATCAGTCGTCCATATTTCAATTTGTACTTGTACTTTAAGAATTTTTACTTCATATATCTTTAGTCTGTGCGGCTAGTGTGTTTAGTCAACTTTAGTTATATTATAATTATGTAAGTTTTATTATAACTTATGTAAGTACGTACATGATTGTAACGTTTTTATGAATCTTTGTAGTAAGTAATTTATGAGAATAAAAGTAAAATATACGAGACAATTTGTGTTATCGTTTTCTTTTCAGTAAATCCTTTTCAGTCACGAAATAGGAGTGATAGAAATAGATTGCTATCATAAGCATAAAAAGCCCCATTTACTGAAGCGCCACAATTCCAGAGCACACCTCTTTCCATCTCCAATAGTATTGGGAACCTTGATGTTGAGGTCTCTAGTGGTGTATAATACCGTAGTCATTTACAGGACAAGGCGGAGCTGACGTCCAAAAAAGCTCGGAGTGCTCAACAGGCCGCGGCAGTACTTTAGTGCAGAGCAAACAATGCTCCTCTATAAGTCGCAAGTGCGGTCACACATGGAGTACTGCTGCCACCTTTGAGCTGATGCACCTGAATACCAGTTTTGACCTTTCGACTTGGTAGAACAGCGCGCTATGAGGATTGTCAACGGGTCAAATAGCGGGTGGTGTCAAACCTTTTCGTGACAGGAGAGACTTTGCCTCCTTAAGTGTGTTCTATCGCCTGTACAACGTTATGTGCTCCGAGGAGTTGTTTAATATGATGCCCACGGCTACCTTCTATCATCGCACCTCTCGCCACAGACAGGGCGTTCATCCTAGCTCTTTGCGTACGCTTATATTTTGGAATGAACTCCCTGTCTAGGTTTTCCTGAAGGTCTACAGTATGGGGTTCTTAAAAAGGGCTCTTAGAACGTTTATAAAGGGTGTGGTGTTGCAAACGTCTTTCACTTTTCACTTTCCATCAGTTGGGCCCCCCTTATGGAAAGTGCGTATAAGTACGCTTGTTTGCCGCCTCAGTGGGAAAAAAAAAAGCAAGCCTTACATGCACATGGAAATGAAGGAAGGAAAAAGAAGAAAAGAGGAATTGGGTGGCAGTGTAAGCAGACGCAATCTGCAAAGAGGAAGCGAAGGGATATCAGAGGTTGGTAAAGCGCTGCACTAAAATCTTCACTCAATGAAAATTGCGCGCTTTACCATTTCTGATATCCCTATGGTGTGGAGGAACGGGTGGAGATGTTCCTCCGACACAAAGGGAGGATCCTCCGACCAGGCAAGGTGATCACGCCTGGCGGGCCGCGGCCCTACGGTTGATGTTGGGCTGTTGTATATATCATTCTTCAGCGTGAGAACTCTCATAGCGCGATGTAGGATTCTTAGTATCGATGTAGTTCGATAGCTTTACGCTAGGTGGCGCTGGTCGCCACATCACTCCCCTCCGAGACCGGAGGTCGATTGTGAGTATGAGTCTGGTGTCTTCGTCTGTTGTGATTTGCGCCAGTGCCAGATTGTGTAGTCCCAGTGAGTCGGAACTGTATGCCGCTGATCCCAGTGAGTCGGAATCGTATGCCGCTGAATCCAGTGAGTCGGAATCGAACTCTGCTAGTCCCAGTGAGTCGGGGCTGAGTGCAGTGCTGCGGTGCGCGGTGAGGTAACCCCAGTGAGTCGGGGTGGTTGCTGCGTAGTGGCTGTCTGCTGCGTAGACGCGAGAGATGTGCTCTTCTTACATTGACCGTAGTTGCAGTGTGCTGTGCCTAGACGCTGGTGTGGCCGATGAGGTAACCAGGCTGGAGCGGTCGCTTCTAGCTAGTGGTATCGCTGATGAGGCCGGAGATGCTGGCTGGCTGAGACTAATTACCGTCATACTGGAGTGCTGTGATGGTGGCGATGATGCTGCTGATCTGCTCCGTGAAGGCTGCTTCCAATCACGTCGGGGTCACCACTGTGGAGGAACGGGTGGAGATGTTCCTCCGACACAAAGGGAGGATCCTCCGACCAGGCAAGGTGATCACGCCTGGCGGGCCGCGGCCCTACGGTTGATGTTGGGCTGTTATATATCATTCTTCAGCGTGAGAACTCTCATAGCGCGATGTAGGATTCTTAGTATCGATGTAGTTCGATAGCTTTACGCTAGGTGGCGCTGGTCGCCACACAGGTACATAATGTCTGCATGGTACTGTTAGTAGATAGTAATATGGCTGTACCAATGAATTAATATGACATCAAATAAGCCTATGGCAGTTTATATACAAAAAAACTCTTCGATTTGATATATTAGTATAGACTGTAAACGTATTGTATTATTGACGACGACATACAGTTTTTTTTTACGCGGAGAATGCTTCTTATATATATCCACCGTTGGGGAGACGGTGGACGTGTGTGGGACTCTCGGCTTATGAGTACAATACTTGCCAATAGCTGTTTCAATAATAGATATATTATATATATGTACTCGTTCCTATGTATAATGTTATGCAATACGAAACTTAACCAAACATTTTTAACAAATCTATTATAGCAAAAATTTTCTATCTTTTACAAAATCTAGGGAGGATAAAAACACACGACCCAAATATACCGACAGACCTAAAACAATACTTACTGACAAAACCTACCAATCGGCAAATTTTAATTTCCTCTAACCATAAACCTCTCCCTCTCTTGTCCCGTAAATCAACAACAACAAGGATCCCTTTTTTTTTCATGGACCCACATCCACACCATCAGAGGCACTCTGATTCGCCAGAACATTAAGTCCTGCAGACTTATAAACAAAAAACATTACTAGAAATTAACTTATTCGAGTTTTTCAGAATCAAGAGAGACCCCGGAATAATTTGTGAGACGGAAATTTTCGTAAAGATGGTTTGTGAAAAAAAAAAACTAAATAACTAACTAACTATCTTCACGCTGTATCCCTGACGGGGTATTCAGAGAGGACAGATCGCCAGGCTTGGCGATTGTTTGTTTGTGAAAATTACATCAATATTGAGGGGTACGTAATAGCTTCTTCCTATTGCAGAAAAATAAATTACAAATGGGAGGAGTATGTATAGACATTAATTCAAAATCACTACAATATATCACAGTAAGAAACTAAGTAGAGTGAGGCCAACATCACCAAATTTTGGGAATGTTTGGCTTAACTTTCTGTGGCATTATATCAAATGAAAAATGGATATATCAGCGCCATCTAGTAGCGAATAGGAAGTTTAAAAGCCTTATAATTCAGACGTTAGCAAGATAGATGTCGCTAAAGGTAAAATTAGACCTAGAAAATTATTATAATGTTGTTTGTTAAGAAAACAGATAACTATTGGATGTGGCTGGCAACATTTGAAATACGTTGTGAATTTTGAACATTACTAGAGCAAGTGAACAAAAATTGTGTATTTAGGGAGTATCTTTAGCGTGAACGGAATATGTGATTTGGTTAAAGAACAACGAGTAGCTGCCGGAAACAAAGTTATACGTACTTTGTCTCATTTAGTAAAGCTACAAAGCATCGTAAGAAGCTCGACTCGCGATTCATAACGCAGTGCAAGTGCCAACTTTGCTTTTCGGTAGAGTAACCTGTCAGAAGATGCGTAAATGCTGTGGAGACGCGATCATTTCGAAAATTGTGCGGCATAATCTTGGCCGACCGAATACGTAACGAAGTGATACGCAATATAGCAGGTTTGAATGAAAGTGTCAGTGTTTTGCTGGAATGGTCTTGCTCCGTTATATATTATATATACATTTATTAGGTTCAGTGTTATCTTTATTAATGTCACTGTTGTATTAATTAGGGTCAGAGTTATTTTGATAAATGTCAGTATCTAGTACGTGAAAATCATTTGGTTTTTATATTATTATTAATGAGATATCATCTGTAAATAATGTACATGGATGATTTGTGCCATCTGAACAGAAGAAGGTCGAGTACACAAATATAACACCGACATTAATAAAGTTAAAGTTGACATTAAATTACATAAAAATTACTTTATTAAAAAATAATCATTCTCAATCTTACAAAAACAAAATTTATACAATTTACAAAATACAGACGAAAAAGGAATGACCTTAAAATAATTTACAAAGATATGGAAATTGATGAAGCTGAACAGATTAAATTTTTAGACGATACTCTGGATGAATATATAAATTGGAAAGGCCGCGTTAGCAGTGTGTGTTAAAATTAATAGATTTATTTACGTTATGGCGAGGCTCAGAAGGATAGCAACAGAAAAGACCGTCCTGAATGCATATTATGGTTACGTGGCTTCGGTATTCGTTACACAAAAAAAAATGTCTTAGGAAAATGTCTGGAGTGGCTCCCTGCATTATTCTGAAGGCCTCTATTTAGAAAACTAAATTTGTTGACTTTGCATGTATGTATATGCTCGAGTGTGTAAAATTGTAATTTTGTCAAAATAAATGTAAAATAAACAAAATCAAGAGACATTTACCCCAGAAATACGCGTGATTCAGACAGTATATATATAATACTTACAGTATTATCTAAAGTACCTAAAACTGAATTATATATAAAACAGTGTCTAGCTATATGTAGAAATGTTTGAACTGAGATTCAACTCTATTTTGCAAAATGAAAAAAAGGGTGTTTTAGTCATATAACTATTACATGACACATTATTATACATGACGTAGTAACAAATCTGGAATATGAATAACATTTTCAGAATAAAGCCTCTAAAATCTTGGGCAATCAGTCTTTTAATGTCGACTTAAATTTGAGAGAAGCAGCCAACAATCTCATCATCAATTCAGATCTTAATTGTTACATCATCGTGAATATTGTTAATACAAATATAAGTTAATAATACTTTATCACAGTGGATGATTATGATACACAATATACACAGTATTAAACGACCCCCAGCGAGGTGGCGTCATCTGATAGCTTATCGTATCCAGTATGTCCATAAGGGGTCAAGATAAATATACTGTGACGTGTACGAGAGCTATATTCTTTTCTTTTCTGGTCATTGCTTTAATGTGCCCAATGATCGATTAATCTAGTGATTTATTATCTAATCAACCTTAACCGCCTATAGCAGTACACTCTACTTCGGATCGAATGCGAGTTCAGAAGCTGTTTGCCACGAAATACACTTTTAACGAAGAAGGAGTGGTCATTCTTAAGTTTTCCATAAAAAGGCCTGTTGTTAATTTTGTAAACAGGGACACCTAGTTGACTTAGCAAAATTAGAAACCCTTAAACATTCAGGCATTTTCTCAGGTTGTTCAACTAACATACACAAGTCATTGTAGGTACCTAGGTTCAAGGACAACATTTTAAACTGTAGTTGGATGACAACAATTGGTCAACAAGGTTTCGTTTGGACAACTCATAATAAACCTTTAAATGATATATCTATGCCATATATGAGAAAATATAATCCTTGATGCTATTTGATAGTTCCAGTGACCAAACGATATCTCGACGGTAATGGGGAAGGGTTTCGTGTCGCCAATAGTGGAACCACGGTACATATCCCGGTTAATGTCAATTAAGCCTCTGGAACTCTTTTGTACCGCTATACCTATCAGATCACCGCTTGAGGAACACATTTGAAGGCTATATTAGAATAATGACTTTAATGAGTAATGCTCAGTATCACTAACTAAACAAAGCTTTACTCGTGTAAATTTCGAGATAGGCCGATTAGTTTCGGGCCTGATAGAGGTCCATTTTAAAGAAAAGCGGGAGCTTGTAACTATCAATATGGCTTGTCGCTCATTTTTTCTTTCCTTTCTCAGAGTATATAATCAGATCATGCTAAGTTTCATTCTATTTTTTCAATAGTTTCTACGTGATGCTCTTTTAGGTCGGAGCGGTGGGATCGTCGCAGAGTTTTAGGCTATTTAGTTGTGATAAAGAGAATTAAGAGTTTCCACGATATAGTCAGTTTAACATTTTATTTGTACTGCGGGTCTTGAGGGGGTTAACTTGCTTCTTGGTGGGTTTAAGTTTTATCCCACTAGTTGTGGGAGGGAAAGGCGTGGGGCGAAACGCACTCACCTCCATCAGCACCAGACACGATTTTAAAGGTCACATTCACATTGTTCTCCTCTTTTTTTCTGTCGAGATTAGTTTATGCAATAATTCTTCTTTTTTCGATAATTTCTATCAATATATTTGTTTGTTTTGTAACATTTTCACTTGAACTCTATCCAATTCTGCCTGTGAATTATAAGATGACCTCTACAAGAACCAGTAGGAAGTGTCGTCACTAAACGTACCCATGGCAATTCGGGGCATTGGTTAAGAGTGTGCATTTCTGGTCTTTCAACCTATAGCCCGTAGTAAGCGTCTTCCTAACCCTCAAGTCGGGTGATAGGAAACAAAATTTGACGTCCCACATATAAAATTTATAAAGGAACATAAAACATTTCTGTATCAATACGATTAATAAAGAGTTATCGTCCTGAGCACAATTTGAGTTAAAAATCTATGGTGATTGAATAAAATTAGACTCTTAGAACGATGGATAAGATTTTTGTTTTTATCATCAAATCGGCCTAACTTATAATAATAGAGGCCTACTAATGGACTGTACATTGCTGGACGTAGGCTTCTATTTGTTAAATTTTAGGTGGTCCACGCTGGGCAGACGTATTAGTTTATATGGGTATATTTTATCGATTGTGCAATAGGTTAAAATCTATTTACTCTTTGGGGTTTTGCAAATTTTCTTAACTCCAGATTAGGCGAATTTGAAAATAATGGTCAAGGCTTCTCGTACTCTCGGTCACACTACAAAATACCAGGTTAATGAACATTGTGAGAGCTCGGAATTCTGATTTAAGGGTTAGCAAACAAATAAAATTACTATTAAACTTGTCACATCAACAAATACAGGCATTAAGCGCGTGGTTCCAGAGGGCAACAATTCTAAGATAATATTGATAAAGTAATGACCGGGTTGCGCGCGCGTCGATCACACCGCAATACTGAACTACGTGTCGACTTGTACGTACGGCGCTGTGCCAACACTCTCCACGTGATTTTTGGTAAGTCACTCTTATGTTATAAGCTAAGGGAAGTGATTGATGTTTTTTTTGCTGTTCTTATGAATTATGGGCACCTAGTAGGCCATATTGCGGATTTTTTGATTTCCTCGCCTATTACTAATTGGTTCTTTGACTCGGACGAACTACACGTGAAATTCATGAGTCCATTCAAGTTCCATTTTAGCTTCAACAGCAAGTGAATACGTACAATACTGGTTGGTTACTTTGTTGTGAAAGCAGGACTTGAGATAAAGATTAAGGGCTAAAGCTCTGTTATTACGACAAGGTAACTTCAAAAATCTAAGACGTAGTGACCTATACATAAGATCGATCAAGTAATGTCTTAATTTTAAAATTCCAGGTGATAGATCCAATATGGTTATGTCCACGGTATTACAAGTAACGTCGAAGCTAGCACGGAGTGGCCTCCGAGTCCAATGCTGCCAGCGCGCTTTCTATAGCACACAGAACAAAAGTAAGTGTTTCATACCCCATCGCTGAGCTTCCGATGCCTTTGGGCACCTTATACTCCGCTATGCGACTTCTCTTTGTATCTGGAAACATTTATTCCAGTGCGACGGTTTCCAAACCAACTTAGGATTTTATAAAATAACGTTCGATCTTATAGTTTTTGCAAATTAAGCGCGTCAAATTGCGCCGCTCGCCTATGTAAATTGAGGGCCGGTGTCATAGCAGCTATCACAGCAACATAGCAGGGAGGCTCAAATAGCACCCTTCAGGTTGACGGCCCAGATATATGCTTGTTGACAAAAGCCCGGCCTGTTGCCCTCTGAACCCCAAACAAAAATAACCCAAGGCGGCTTTCGGTGAGGGGCTGTATGGTGGTACCGCCCTTGTAAAAAAAATGTGCCATCAGGAGTGATGGCTATATTTTATCGACCTACTAATTTCCCTGTATCCTGTAAGATTTATTGATCAGGGTGGATCCAGTATTACAATACTTGCGTTTCTTTATATGCTCCACCAGTCCATCGAATAGAACTCAGGGAATTTGGTTCGATCACCACTGGTAGCCTTGGTACCTGGGATACGAACAAGTTATGAAACTAGACCTTATGCCTTAAAGATTGACCTCTACAAAAATATTTCTTTAATCCCTTGTAGGGCCGGGAAATCTTATAAAATTCAGTTATAATAAATTGAAGAATGTTATTTTATCAAGAAAAAGTAAAGCTGTTTGTGGACTTCATAGTGAGAACCAATACTAGTGTATACTTTGTCATTGAAGCATGTTAATTCGACCTTCAATACTTGTCGTATTAAGAGCTCAACCTTATTTCACGTGAAACTGTGTAGATTAAAAGGTTTCAATAGTTCATGACCAGTGGCGGTTATCAGTGGGTCCAGATTCATCTCGGGGTACAGTGTTACACAAGTCTTGCCTTGACGCGGTGTTTGTCCTATATACGTACAACTCATGTAAATATGCCGATATCTTACGTCTTTGTTTTTCTATTGAATGGATCTCGGACCAGATAACCTTGTTTATCTATTACTAGCTAATGCTTGCGGTAAATTTAGAGTTGTGAAGTTGTCCCATGTTTATTACTCACAGAGATGTGGTCCTAGGATATCGCTACCAAATGTCAGTTTCTAAAATAGTTCAGAATCAAACAATTTCACAGATCTCTGATTCATAATATTAGTGGAATAAACAAATTTTCAAGTAATAGTTTATATTCGTTAGAATTTTTTTTAAAGAGTAGAAATCCCCGCGGATGTCCTGCCGATTTCTAACCAGCGAAAACCACACGGTCCCTGTCTGTCTGTCTATTCTGTCTATATCTGCCCTGAGGAACTCCTCGGAAAGATGTCCCAGTGCTCCCGGCAGAACATTCTTTAGTATAATGTTTACATCCATACTAATATTATAAAGAGTGTTGTTGTTTGTTCGAACGTTTGACTTAAGATCGGTTCAGTAGTTCTAAAGTTTATTAAAACTTTGGAACTACTGAACCGATCTAAAAATTAATATTAAAATATCGTTGGGACAACTCACACAACGCCATTTCATTCCTAACTAAACAGAGCTTGTACTATGGTAACCAGATAACTGACAAACATACGTATATATTTCTAATTAAATACATATTATAGATAAATAACACCCAGACACAGAATAAACGATCGTGCTCATCAAACAAAGTTTTATCCTGGGTGGGAATCGAACCCACGACCTATTGCGTAGCATTCGGATACACTCCGACCGCGCCACAGAGGCAATCAAACTAAATAGGATAAATAAATAATACATATTGATAATAAGGATAACTTCAAGGTGTTGATAACATTACATCAAAGGTAGTAGAAGGTTAGTAATTATGTAACAGGTGCTATGGGTCCGAAGTATGTCACAAAGCTGTGAGTTAAAGAGTTACCAAATTCAATAAAGCTATTTCCGATATTAGTGCTTTTGCGAATTTAAATATTGTAATGAAATACAAATTTCATATTTGTTGTAAATTCAGCAAAACTGATCAAATTATATAAACCGCCGATTCACGGTCCCTTTCTTAACTCTCAATTTTTTTTAGAGTTAAGATACATAGCCTGTATGTGTGTGTTAGTCCTTTCAGACTGAATTTTGTATTCAATTATCTACCAAAGAAATATACAACTTGTTTTTATATAATGAATTTATTCTATGAAGTTAATACATAGAAATTTATGAAACTAAACCTTAGTACATAAATAACCTGCTTATCAATATATAAGCTGAGACCGCTCATACCATATTCTATTCTCAGAGAATAAATGATCTTCAGATTTCGTAACTAGTCGAAAACTAAGAAATTCGTCTTTGAGGACAGTTTGTGGTATTAGTTGTTACTACTTATTACCTTTTGTAGAACTTTAGATACATTTGTATCTAAAGTAAATAGATAAATAGTTAATCGAAGATACAATAAACGCATTACTATAAATACTTAATTCTCTCTTGAATTTAGAGTCATTTTATGAAACAAATGAATGCAGCAAACAGTTGATAGTACTTATATTGTCAATATTAACTATCTATTATCTGCAGTTTTTCAACGTTAATGTAACAATATTTATTGATATCTCGCTTAAGTTCAAATTTAATTTACTTGATAACGTTTTTATTACTACTAGCTGGTGTAGCTCCGCAGAATTGGTACCTATCCTGTTGCTATACGCCTCACTGTCTGAGCTGAGAATAACTATTACATAACTTAGCATTAGTCGAGAAATATTGCTTTTTTTATACCACTAAGGTGGCAGACAAGCATACGGCCCACCTGATAGTCTGAGATCGGATCGGAGAGATGGAGGAGTGTTCACCGTAGCCCATGAACGTTTGCAATACCAGAGGTGCAGCACTCGCGCGACCGACCTTTTATAAACCTTCTACGACCCCTTTTGAAGAACTCCATACTGTAAACATTTGGGAAAACCCAGGCAGGCAGGGAGTTCATTCCACAATGACAACATGTTTCTGGTTACAAATAAATGGAAATGTGTTTCGCGGTTTTGTCTAATTTTACTTACAAAAGGGTAACATTGGGGTTCTAAGTTTATATGGAAGATTCTCCTTTTCTTAAGATAGCAACACCGAATTTCGCAGACCTACTTATGGTTAAAAATAAATAAACACGTGTTTCAGGATTTCACAAAATTCTACCCTTAAGGGTGTAAAATAGGGCATGAAAGTTTGAATGAAAATGTTTCAAAACTAATTAGTGGTTCACTAACTAACTAACACTAAGGCGGGTAGAACTGCGAATAATACTAAACAAGTTACGAAGTACTGGTTGTGTTATGGAATGTAATCAACATTAACATCAAACAGTAAAGTTGTTTTAGACATACAAAAATAACCCTAACAACAAGAAAAAGTAGAATCCTTAAGCCATGGATGACCGCAGGCCTACTTAGATGTACTAGAAATCGAGATAAACTTTAAATTAGTTAGTTAAATTAACCTGTACAAGATATAGAAACTTTTGCAACGGTCTACTGCGCAAACTAAAAGCGGAATACGAAAGATCCCAAATTGAAAAAGCCGGCAAGAATACTAAAGCACTATGGAAAGCCATCCAAATAGTCACAAACACTAAAAAAGTGAACACCACACCCTTAGAATTACTGCAAACTCATTAAATCACGTGTCAAAATATTTCAGTGAACTGGGACAGCACTTAGCCGACAAGATACTTTCCTCCTACCGACAACAACCACATAATAAAAAGACCTATCACGCAATAGACACAGCCCGCCCAACTCAATAGCCATCACAAAAGTAACTGAACAAGAAGTAGAAGCTATCATCCTTCAACTTCGCATTCACTGTGCCGTAGAGTGTGATGGTATTCCCTCTCAAATTTTGCGGCTAGCTAGAGATAGTTTGGTTGCTTCAATAACTCTCTTATGTAACCTTGCCATTACAACAGGAGTAAGCTTGTTTTTGTTTGTTGTTTTGTTTGTTTCTTATAAAAATGAAGGCTAAATACTGTAACTACATGCTTAATTTATAAAACAAATGTTCAATTTTATTATTTTTGCTATATTAAATGGTTGTGGTATATGATTTGTTTGGTATAAGGTCTAGTTTATTTCGGTTAATAATTTCGAATATGGGCTATGACTATGTGCCTAATTATGGGCTAGCCCATATTTTACACTTAGGTGGTTGGATATAATTTCTAAGTGTCCAGGTACACTTAGAAATAAGAAAATGGGTACCCTAAAAGCAGCTAAAAGTTTCAAAGTACCAAAATCTTTGCAACGTTTAAGCCAGAAAACTGAACTTCCTGAAAATATAAGAAAGTTTGAGACAAGAAACCTAAAGAAAAGAAAGGAAAGCAAAGAAAAATTAAAAATAAAGCTAGTGAAAATGAAATATTTAACATTGAAAGTAAAGAGGAAATTTATTTATAAAATAAATGATAATAGGGCGAGAACCTCCTGACTCTAGACGCAGAGTGTGTTTTGTCAGCAACTTTTTTCAGGAGACACACGTAAAAATAATGTAGTTTCTGACAATAACCAAAGTGATTTAATCTCTTACAAAATAAGCATTTATTATTGTAATTTTAATGTAAGATAGTAAAACTTAAATGTGTAAATGGGATATAGCCCATATTTGAGTACCTGTTCCATATTTAGCGCCTATTTTGTAATTTTGTTTATTGCTCAATTTTGATATTGTAAATAAATTAACTTAATGTTAACATTAAATATAACCTTAAAAATATGATACATAACTAAAATATATTATTAAAAAAGGTCCCTTTAGGCAAGGTTCCGAAGATACTGGCAGCGTTCCCCCTTTGAATAGCTAGACTAATTCTTTGTCCGAGGTAGCTGCCAGCTCTTCGGTCTCCTGTGATGTCGACTAACCTTTTCGCAATTTCCTTAAAAAGCCTTATAGCGCTAGGACCCCACGGACCAAGAGTCTCGACACCGAATGGGACAAAATCATATTCGGAGCCAAGACCCCTGTATTTGAATGCTTTAGCTTTTTCAGCCGCTTCACAAGCCGCACCAGCTCTGTTGTTGGTTCCATGTAGATGGGAAGGGGCCAGCGTGTCTTAACAGGTTGTATCCCATACTAGCACCCGGCCCATCTTCCATGGAATCAAACTCATACCGTCCGGTCTCTTGCCATCGTCTCTTGCAATACCAGTTGGCTCAAGTAGACTTGGCACGTTGACGGTGGCAAGGGACTGGCGTAAGATATCGTTAAGTGCGGCATGTCTCGAGAAGCGGCCCGCACTTTTTTGGCATGACAGTCCGTGATGTCCTAACTTGTCGACATCACTGCCACAGGGACATTTATGACGAGAACAGACCGGAACCCCAAGCCGTAGACAGTTTGCGATTCGGAGCGTGTCAGGCTCAAGAAAAGTTCCTGTATTTGACGAAGGGTACGCGTGAAGCCAGTAGCCGGCCTCATGCGCACCCACGGCCAAAAGCCTAGCACGTGCCGAACCTGTACTACAGCTCAAAAGATTGTCATAAGTCAATTTGCAGTTTATGTCGTCCCAGCTCCTCTGTGAATTTGGAGAAACTGGAAAATTTTGACCTGGGCAAGCAATTAAGAAAGCGTTTCTAACTTCTTCCAAGCCAGCAATCTCAAAGTTTGAAGGGGATTCCCTTAAAATTTTACTTTTGAGATTTGCTGAACTATGGACAGAAGATAGAATGGCTGGTAAAGCGACACTGGAAATTTTTCGAATCCCTTAACCACCATAACGGATTGGTAGGGATGCTTGGGTCCGAGAATGCTCGTTTAACTGCATATTAAGAATTGATTCTAAGCTAATTTTGATTAAGTCGTCTACTTGTGTCAAAAGATCTTGGTGATTCCAAAAGGAGCAGCAACGGAGCACATAAGTAAATTTTGGGACGAAAAGACAGAATTTTAAGATGCAAAGTAATAATAAGACGGTCAGCAGAATTTTGAAATTTAGTTATTGAATTATTAATATATTCAGAAATAGATTCATTAAAGATTGAAGAGCCTAAAAGGTAAAGGGATTTACTGTTAACTATTTTAATATTTACATACACACATACATATCGTCACGCATGTCTCCCATCGGGGTAGGCAGAGACTATGGCTTTCCACTTGATACGATCCTGGCATACAACTTTCGCTTCTTCCACTTTCATAAGTGTTTTCATACACACACGCCGGTTAAGGGTACTCTTGACCTGACCTTTTTCCAAAATGTCTTCTATTTGATTGACATATGTACGTCGAGGTCGCCCCTTACCAGTTTGCCCATTCACTCTCTTCTGATAAATCTGTTTCGTTAGTCTACTTTCATCCATCCTCTCCACGTGTCCGAACCATCTAAGCATACCTTTTTTTATCTTAGTCACTACTTCTTCTACCATACCGCAATGTTCCCTTATCACACTGTTCCTTTCTTTGTCCATCAATTTCACTCCAGCTATACTCCGCAGACTTCTCATTTCCACTGCATTAATTTTACTTCTATGCTTCTTCTGCCACACCCAACTTTCACTACCATACATGAGTGTAGGAACAAGTATTCCTCTATGCACAGCCAGTCTTGCCTTCTCAGACACGTTCTGACTGCTCATAAAGGCGTGCATGGCTCCATTCACTTGATTCCCAGCCAAAACTCTTCGTTCAATGTCACAATCACACTTTGCATCTCTCACAAATTTTGAACCTAAATATACAAATTCTTTCACCTGTTCCGCTCGTTTTCCTTCCACAAAAATCGAGCAATCTGTCATACTTTCCTCTCTTTCAAAAACCATTACTTTTGTCTTATTTACATTCACTTTCATTCCTTTGCTTTTTAGCGTATCATGCATAATGTAAACCATCAACTGCAACTCCTCCGCCGATGATGCCAGTATTACCTGGTCATCAGCGTATAGGAGGCATTTGACAGTCAGTTCATTCATTTTTAAACCATACGCACTCTCTTGCAGTTCTTTCAAACAACTGTCCATGTATAGGTTAAACAGCGCCGGTGACGCTACACAACCCTGTCTCACACCTTTTTCAATTTGAAAAAAGTCTGTGCAAGTTCCGTTGATCCTGACACAAGCACTAGAGCCCTCATAGAGAGATTTCAGTGCTCGTATCAAGTGACTGCTTACTCCATACTTGGCCAGTGTTGTCCAGTCTACAAATATGCAATAGACCTTTTGACAAATTGCCAAAAATTTTTCGGCTATGCATCGTAAGGAAAAGACCTGATCCGTGCATCCTCTTCCTTTCATAAATCCTGCTTGTACATCCCACATTTTTCCTTCAGTTTCATTCATCACTCTTTTTATCAAAACTTTTGCATACAATTTGCCGACGATGCTGAGCAAGCTTATGCCGCGGTAGTTTTTGCACTCTTGCTGTGACCCTTTTCCTTTCTAAAGCGGCACGATGACAGCCTTGCACCAATCTCCTGGCACGCTGCCATTCCTCCAGCAAAGATTAAAAAGGCGGTACAGCTGGCAAGCTACCACGCCATGTCCCGCTTTCAGCATCTCGACAGAAATCCTATCAAATCCAGCAGCCTTACCCAATTTCATACTACTCAATGCTTCCCCAATTTCTTCCATACTTATGATGCTTTCATTGCTTAGTTCATTCCTTTCCCAAGAACTCGTTTGTGCTGCCATATCCTCTTTTTCATATAAGCTTTCAAAATAATCTTTCCATCTTTTTAGCACACATTCTTCTCCTTTTAGAAAACTGCCAGCCTGGTTTCTGATATTACTGAGTTTCGATGATGTTTGTTGACCTCTCACAGATTTTATAGATTTCCAAAAGAATTTTATATTCTGCTGGAAATTATCAGATAACCTACTATTAAATTTATCCCTATCATTCTCTTTCTCACTTTTTATAACTTCTTTTGCAACTCGTTTATACCTTTTATATTAATTCTTTGCCATTTTTACATCCTCATCCGTTGCCCTCTGCATTCTTTGATTCACCTTTGAAGTCAGCCAGTCCAACCATGCCTTCTTCTTGTCGGACAATGCTTTCATGACTTCTGCACACATTCTCTTCACCTTACATCCTTGGCTTCTTTTATTTACCCCACACACTTCCACCGCAACTTCCACTAGACCTTCCTTAAGCGTCTTCCATAATTCTTCAATCTCACATACTTGATCTAAATTTTTAAATTTCTTACTCAATTTACTCACGAATCCTTCTTTTATGCTCATCTTTTGCAAATTTTCGACTTTTATGCGCTCTAGTACACTTACAGGTTCACACACACGATGCCGCCACCGTTGAAACAGACCTCTTACTCGGCTGATAACCAAGAAGTGATCTGTTTCAATCCCGGCACCGCGGTATGCCCGGGTGTCCAAGACTTTCGTTCTTAGTCTTGCATCTACAATCACAAAATCAATCATACTTCTCTGGTTTCCCTCTTGTCTAGTATACAAACGAATCTGTTTGTGGTTAAATATGGTGTTAGTTACCACAAGATTCCTCTCCAAACATACTTCAAGCAAACTCTCACCATTTTCATTCACTCGTTCGTCACCAAACTTGCCCAATACACTTTCATATCCATCACGCTTCACTTTAATATTTGGAGCCAAAATATTGAAAATTATTATTAAAAATAAAGGACCATTACTATGCCCTTTAAAAATATATTTACAAATAATATAACATATAAAAATATTGATTTCAAAATAGTTTTTTAATTATTACCGAAAAGTAAAATGGTAGCCCATATTTAGTTACTTTCCTCTAATTATAATAATAATATTCATTTATTTCAGGTGACATTAGAAAAGTAACAGATGTTATTAACTTATTCTACGGCCCATAGATAATTACCTTAAAACTAAGAATACATATACATACATCACACTGTGTTAGTATATATAATCTTAATACTAATATTAGTATCACTTGTATCACACACAATCCTTCTTTTATGCTCATCTCTTGCAAATTTTCGACTTTTATGCGCTCTAGTACACTTACAGGTTCACACACACGATGCCGCCACCGTTGAAACAGACCTCTTACTCGGCTGATAACCAAGAAGTGATCTGTATCAATCCCGGCACCGCGGTATGCCCGGGTGTCCAAGACTTTCGTTCTTAGTCTTGCATCTACAATCACAAAATCAATCATACTTCTCTGGTTTCCCTTTTGTCTAGTATACAAACGAATCTGTTTGTGGTTAAATATGGTGTTAGTTACCACAAGATTCCTCTCCAAACATACTTCAAGCAAACTCTCACCATTTTCATTCACTCGTTCGTCACCAAACTTGCCCAATACACTTTCATATCCATCACGCTTCACTTTAATATTTGGAGCCAAAATATTGAAAATTATTATTAAAAATAAAGGACCATTACTATGCCCTTTAAAAATATATTTACAAATAATATAACATATAAAAATATTGATTTCAAAATAGTTTTTTAATTATTACCGAAAAGTAAAATGGTAGCCCATATTTAGTTACTTTCCTCTAATTATAATAATAATATTCATTTATTTCAGGTGACATTAGAAAAGTAACAGATGTTATTAACTTATTCTACGGCCCATAGATAAATACCTTAAAACTAAGAATACATATACATACATCACACTGTGTTAGTATATATAATCTTAATACTAATATTAGTATCACTTGTCGCACTGTCTTTTTGCGATCCGGTGGTAACTGTCCGCGGAAGCGACGGTACACCACGCCCTGTGGCCAGAAGTTTTCCTGCATGACTACGTGCAAGCTACTGTTGGGCACTTGTAGCACGAACGACAGGAAACTGACATTCCGGCTCGACTCCAACTGCTGCACTCTCACCGTGTAGTTCATCTTCTTGCGCACGTACTCCACGATGTTCTCTGCCTTAGTAGTGAAGTGTAGGCGGGAGACGTACACCGGTGTGGTCGGTATTGCGGCACGCAGCGCTAAGGTGGACTGCACAGGAACTGGTGCAGTGCCGCAACGGTTCACTACGGTTCGCGGAAGGCGCTTCCTATTTTGCACCGTCACAAAACCATCAGCAGCCAAGTTTGCAACCTACTCTGGTAGTGGCTTTGGTGGAGCGGTCGGAGCGCTCTTATTGACGTTAGCGAAACTTTGTCGAGATGTTGTTTGAAGTTTTGCCTGAGCTGCAGGAACGGGCAGCGGTGCGGGGCGTGGAGCTCGAACGGCTTCACAAGTAACAGCCTCAGGGGCGGGTGCGGCAGTGCGGGGCTCACTGGTTGCGCAAGCGACGCGGTCAGCACTCGGTGACGGTGACGGCGACAAAACTGCTGACGCGAAACTCACGTTGAGGTCAGCTCCGCGACGCGTGTTTACATTCGCATTAGGTGGTGACCTAGATATCGCTGTAGTATCACGCAAAGTAACGAGTTCTTCACGTATATTTACAACGACATCCTCGGTTTTTGCCAACTTTATTTGAATCGTAGACACGTCATCCGGATCGATCTCCTTAAGCAGCGTGATGATGTCCTGTATACTTTTCCTTGTCCCGTCACGCCGGCGGGACACTATCTGGTCGCTCTTGTTGAGAGCACCGTATAATAGCCGCTTGGATGCAGCTATATCCTCCTGACTAAAGCTCGAAGCACAGATCTGGATAGCGCACAGCTCGTCCATCACATCCAGCTTCTGCTGCAGGAACGCCAGTAGTTCGTTTCGGGCAAGTTCCGAACTCATCGCGATACGTGCAACGGCTCTCGCCGCGCTACACTGTTATAACAATAGTCAGCACAGCACACACGTCCGCTTCAGTACGCGGCCCAAACGATACTCTTAAATTGGTATATTCGGCACTTGGGCAATCCATCATCCAGTACTGTATTGCGGTGTGGGGAGAAGCTGCAAAGACGCATTTAATAGACCTCGAACGTGCTCAGAGAGCCGTACTAAAAGTGCTATCTAAAAAACCATACACGTATCCCACTTCTAGACTGTATTCAGACATTAAAGTACTGTCAGTTCGAAAACTGTTTATACTCCGACTCGTTTCAAGAAAGCACCGCACTCTTCCAACTCTCGACCCAAACAGACGGACTAATAAGAAAATCGTCCCAAGCGCTCATTGTAAGACTTCCTTCGGGAGACGACAATTCTATAGTTTGAGCTGCAAAATTTACAATACAATTAACAAAAATCTAAATATTTCAAGTCTAAAACATCTCGAATTAATAAACAAAGTTAAGAATTGGATACAACAATTAGATTATGACATGACTGAGAAATTGCTCGAGTACGTAGAATAGATCCTCAAATTCTTTTAAATATGAACACACACACACACACACACACACACACACACACACTCACACTCACACACATACACACACACACATACCACACGGACACACGCCCACACCACAGTCACACCACACACACAACACAGTAGTGCATTCCTCGATCCGCTACGCTCCGGTGTAAATGCGGCTTCACAACATCTATGTCCATATGATATTATTGTTTCCATGACTGAATATTGTCTTCCATAATACAGGCTTTAGTCTAGTGTGAAATTCAGTTTCAACATGTCTTGTGCACCATCCGGCTTAGCGTTAAAACTTTAAGCCGAATGTAAATTTGAGTCAAATAAATATTTTTTATTATTTATTTATTTATGTTCTCCTCTTTGTTGCTAAGAACTTACAATTTTTACTATTTGAAAGGTGCTTATTGACAGCTGTTAGTTTCGCATACATTCTTCTTCATTTCTATTATATTCCCAGCTCATTTTAAACCCTAACTGGATATATTGCCTAGGGTTTCTTTCTTATATCTGTTGCACAAAGAAGTTACATGTTATTTAATGTAATAATAATTTATTTCCAGCACGGCTTTATACAAAGAAACACGAGTGGGTTTCGGTGAACGACAACATCGGCACCGTTGGCATATCAAACTACGCACAGGTGAGTCCTTCACTTGTATCACATTACGGTACGGTTGCAGATGTCACAATCATAGAAATGAACAGATAGGTGCAGCAATTTTCAGAAGGTTTATTTTATACCTCTGAGCTGGCAGTGAAGCATGTGATGTGATCCACCTGATGAAAAGTGGTCACCGAAGCCTATGGACGTTTGCAACACAGAGGTGTGGCACTAGCGCTGCCGACCCTGTAGAAACCTTATAAGATCCTTTTTGAAGAATATGTTTACTCAACATACTATTGTGGTCTAGGACCAAGTATGGTTTTTGATCCTAGCAGCGGTTTTGTTTGGTGCTATATATAAGGCGGGTGTTAACAGAATATACATATATACATACATAAACAGTCGAAAATAAAAAACCTCAAACTGCTCCTAGCTGCCAATAAAGGCGGTGCCTAAGCTCTCTTAGTAACTAGGAATACACTTTTTTGAGGGTACTATTTTTTTCTTAGATATTTCAGCAAAATACGATCTTTTTTAGTCTGAAGTACGATCCCGTCGAAAATAAAGTTGGCAACACTGTTCGAAACGGTTCTGTAGCTTAGTGGTCATAGTGTTGCTATTGATAGGCCACGGATTTAATCGTCATTTTGATTTCGGAACGTCATTTTCAGGAAGCATTAGGAGAGGTAGTATACGTCCAGCTCCCAGAAGTAGGTAAAGAAGTAGTTGCGGGAGAAGAGTGCGGCGCACTGGAGAGCGTCAAAGCAGCTGGAGAAGTTTATAGCCCCGTTTCAGGAACTGTGAGTACGAGTACATATCCACTTACATACGTTTTCAGATCGCTCGTGGCACCGCGGACGTAGTATTCTGTAAACGATCACTGCGTTAAGCAACTTTCACTATGGCTGGTCCTCGAATGGGTGACTACTTTGTGGCAAGAAAATGGCACTCGTTAAGCCTGGTTGAAGGCTTAAAAATTTCAACAGCAGGGCGCCACAACCTGCGCCTGTCCATTTCAACACGGCAATGGGCTCACCACTTGTTACGTGGGACAAAAACTCTCCCTTTGGGGATGCGTGACAATATGTATGTGTGTAACAATGTTTATTTAGTGAAAATATTTTTGTACTCGCGTTGAATGCATTTCGATTTCTTAAAATTAAGTATGGTCAGCAACAAAAGTCGTTTAGTACACCAGAAGCGCTCGTGGCCCCGCGGAATCAGTGTTCTAAACGATCACTGAGTTACGCAACTTTCACTGTGGCTGGTCCTCGCATAGGGGACCATTCTGTGGCATTTACATTTGAGAGCGTTTTCGTACTTCGGAAGGCACGTTAAGCCTTTGGTCCCGGTTGCCAGTAACATGGCAGTCGATAAGTCATGTTGAAGGTTTTATGGGCGGCTTGAAAAATTCATCACCAGAATTTGATCAGAGTTTTCTTGAAACAGCAGGTAGCCACAACCTGCGTCCGTCTATTTCAACACGGCAATGGGCTCATCACCTATTACGTGGGACAGGATACACATGGTGAAAAGTGGGCATATAATATGCCTCTGCCACTCCTTCGGGGATAAGGCGTGATAGATAAATAAATTATAAAATAAGAGTAGTGTGTAACATTATTTTCTTTTAATCAACTCATCGAATCACGCGTCACATGGCGGAAATCCATTGTAAAACTATAAGTGACGGAGGAGGCGAGCGAAGCGAGTCGACGAAAGTCTCCGTTTTAAGTCCACTGGTACGGGAAAAATGCTATCGATGTCCGACCGTTCGTTCGTTTGTCTGTCCATTCAGTCTACAGGTCGCATTTTTCATCGGATTTGCATGCAACTTGGCATGGATGGACTTTATATAGCCAAAAACTTTTAGGGAGGGGGTTTTTCGATTGGGGGAGAAATGGAGGCAGGGAAGGGGAAATGTTCCCATAGGTGGTTGGCAAGGGCGCTCAAAACTAACACGTTAACCAAAAAATGTTTAGCCTTTTTCCTCAATTTACTCCGAAGTCTACGGTTCACAGAACAACTAGTTATTTTTGTTTTAATTTAATTATAAGTATTTTTTTTTGGTAAATTTCAGGTTGCAGAAAAAAATATAACTCTAGAATCGAAACCGGCCTTGATCAATAAATCTTGTTACGAAGAAGGCTGGTTGTTTCGCGTCAAGCTGTCCAACATGGATGAAATCAAACAGCTCATGGACCAGGCCACCTATGACAAGTTCCTTGAAGATCACTGACCCTTACTTATAACTAGGAATGTATTAAAATTATTTTATGATATATTGACTTTCACCGGTGCTAAGCTAGAAAATAAAATACGAGGAATTATTAAATATTTTACAACTAACTACTACGTCACTACTACGTTTTAATCAATGTGACTAATGTATAAATAATGCAATATAATTTATATATGTTTGGTTTCTTTGCGTGTACGTTTCCACAGTAAAGCAGCAGGTGGTGCGACATAGGTACTCCGTAACCTAACCCAACCAAACTCAAATCAAAGTTGACTATGTTTATAAATAACTTATAAATAGAGATAATAGTATTTTTACCTCTTCAGCAGCAAAAGGGCCATTTTGATTCGTGAAATCTAGAAGGAAAAGCGACTTTTGCTGCGAGCATGAGGCAAAGTAACTTTTTAAATAAATTTGAATTAAGCAATAGCGCGGTCCGAAACTCTAGACTAGCGCTGGCAGTACAATACGTACTGTCGCTTTGCATAAAAATATCATTAGTATTTAGTTTTAAAAAAGTGAAATGCATTGTAATTACGGACCGCAGCTCTAAAATAATCTGTATAATCTGTGGATAAAACGGGAATTTAAAAAATCTAGAGGTTTTTGATTATTCGACTTGTCTTTATGGTTATTATTATTTATCTATCACGCCTTATCCCCGAAAGGGTGGCAGAGGCCACCATTCACCATGTGTACGCCCACTTTTTCACACCATGTGTATTCCTGTCCCACGTAATAGGCGATGAGCCCATTGCCGTGTTCATGATTAATTGTGCTTAACTTCAGGTAACAGTATTCTCGCTGCAGAGGTGAAAAGAAAAGTTGTATGTTACACACAAGAGCAATAATTTTTAACTCGTGCCTTTAAACAACGATTAAATTTTAGACTACTTCGCTGGTTCATGATTTAACATCAGCACTTGGTGCAAAAAATACTTTTGCTCACTTGTTGAACAAATAACTATTTTGTTTCTATTTGACTTAATAAAGTATGAAAGTGGATCTCTAACTAATAAGTTATAGGTTTAGATCTTCTGGACGGAGATTAGAGGATCTAAACCTATAGCTTTGATGATTAGTTTGGTTGTCGGAAATAATCGCGACATTTGTCTTGATGGTTGTTGTATGTCACACAGATTGTTGGGAGGCTTTTTAAGTGTCGACGAAAACACCTTTGTTCGTAATAGTTTTACATGTGAATTGTTGATGTAACAACAGATGCATTGTTTTCTTGCTGCTCTGTGTGTTTCAAGCCATGTCATTCATTTATGAGTTTAATTGTCTGCGCAACTAGTGAAAAGGAACGGTCAACAGTATTAGTCAGAGACTTCGGACATGACTCAACGCTGGCTATACGTTTCAAGGGTTCTACTGCACATAGTGCAAAACTAAATGACAAAACAGTAGAGGAAATAAGGTATATTAGTCTGGTACAAAGAAACAGGTTTTACGATAATACTAGATACATGTAAATATAAAAAAAAAACCATTGAGAGTGTGTGCTTAAGACTGCAAGGCAAAAGTGAAAACTTCATTGGAATCGCAATCAATTATTACGTATGAATTGAATATACTAAACACAGCGACAACGGAGAGCAGGTGACTGTATGTTTCTCGCTCGGGTACACTCGGCGTTCCCGAGTTTACCCGATCGACCCTTTCACCTCAGAGCGACGGATCAGTCTAACTTACTACCTACGGAAAAAATCTGTGTGCGGCCAAAAGAATTTTCACTTCAAAAAAAATAGGTTTTACTTTAACGCCGCAGCCCCTGATATAATTTCAATGAGTTCTCTGGTGATAACAGCTTGTCTAGTTCTGTTGAACAGTAGTGTGAGTTTCCTGATCATGTCACCTGCGTTCTTGGTGGCGTTGTCCATGGCGGCCATGCGTGCTGACTGTTCGGAGGCAGCTCCTTCCTTTAGCGCGTAGTACAATATAGATGTTAGTGTAAACTCTACGTAGGATTGGAGTTCGTCGCTGTCTATGTCGTCGAACGCTGCTATATTTGGCGCTGCCTGTATAATAGCAATATTTTTTTCTTATTTACGGAAAGGTCAAAAGTACTTGGATACCTAGACATGCATGTATGCAGCGATTAATGAACCTGTAGGAAGCAAAACCAATATGCATGGATCGCAAAACCTAGCGGTCCATTTTACTACTCGCCGAAACACTATCTTTAAAAGATGACCCTAATAAAATACTCAGTAAATATAAGGTAGAACAATAAACTTAACTTACACTCTAAAATTTGATTCAATATTAATTTAAAAAAAAAATTCTTTAAAAAATGTTCATAAATGCGTAAAAGAATCTATCTTAAATCATCTTTGTTGGTACAGTAAGTAATGGACTTAGATTGTGGAATAAACTCCCCGACTGGAGTTCTTTAAAAGGTGTCTTTGAAGGTTTTTACAGGGTCGGCAGCGCGAGTGCTGCACCTCTGGTGTTGCAAACGTCCATAGGCTACGATGACCACTTTCTATCAGGTGGGCCTA
This sequence comes from Thumatha senex, assembly GCA_948477245.1. NCBI lineage: Eukaryota > Metazoa > Arthropoda > Insecta > Lepidoptera > Erebidae > Thumatha > Thumatha senex. The sequence goes on from OX419725.1 coordinate 2,315,570, forward strand.
ATACTTGTCTGCCACCTATATGGCAATTCGTAGAACTATAGTTGACCCAACTTCTATTGTTTACAAGGCCTTATATTGTAAAAATTAAAATGTACAAAATAGTTATAAGTTTATTGTGAAACACCTAGTTAAACCAGGGCTACGAAAATATTAAACGCGGTACACATAGGTGGAGCAGGGGTACAGAAAGTTACTACATTTCAGTATAGTTCCAAGTGCCCTCCTAACAGGCTTGATTTTCAGCAGCAGGTATACAATTAAGTATGTAATTGGGTCGATCCAATGGTACAATCAGACATTAGATTAAACTTTATCAAAGTCTATGAAACAGCCAATGTAGATCCCAAACACAGTAAGTACTACATATTGTACCATACTGCTAGACTCACTTTTATTTTTGTATAAAAACCCGAGTTCATTTGTAGCCGATTCTGATTGGACATAAAGTAGGCAACATTCATAATATTGTGTCCAAGAATTGGCCTTTATACGCTGTGTTCACATTGGCACAAATACAATCAATGAAACCGTAGCATTAGATATCACGGAACTTGTCACTGCCGAGGAAGTAAAAAGTAAAGCAGAGCGTTAGTCCTAGAAGTTCTAAATTTAAAAATATTTACTTAGAACTGCACTTTCATATTAGATTTATTTTATTTGATTGGCTATTATTTCCCAGAGAAAATAGGAGAAGCGATAACTTCTCTCAGTTTCTTCTTTGAGAGTTTCGTACTTCCACCTAGCGCATTACTTGAGCCCTAGGAGCGCCTATTTATTTAGAAAATTGAACCAGTAAAACTTACCTCGATTTTTGCCATATGGAAAAACGGTATGACGCTTAATTCGTACTTAACAGCCGATACATATTTGTTGTAGTACACCTCACCAATGTCGTAAAGATATCCCGAGTCGGCCAGAGCAGCGGCCACACCTCCAGCGTCTGCAAACTGTGGACTTAGGCGACCAACCTGGAACAATGAAATGCAATTTTATGCCCATTGCGTCGAACGTCCACCCACTTGGCGAAAATTTACCGTAACAGTTTATCACATAAACAGATTACCGGGACACGAAGTAGCCTATAAACACTCAGGGACAATACACCTTTCTAACAGAATAAAAATTTCATAATTGGTTCTGTGGATTCAGAAATTATGTGAAATGAAATAAAAATCTTTTTTCATGTAGGTCACAAAATAACACTAATGAACGTCAAGATTATTGCTTCTACATTTACTGCCAGATTTGCAAAGCAATTAACCTTTTACTTGCGAAATCTGAGGTAGAACCTGGCAATAAAACTCATGGCCAACCCTAACCCTTCTAACCGCCAGTAATTACATTAGTTTTATTTACATGATATTTAAATATCCATCACGCCTTATCCCCGAAGGGGTGGCAGAGGCATATTATATGCCCACTTTTCACCGTGTGGATTCCTGTCCCACGTAATAGGTGGTGAGCCCATTGCCGTGTTGAAATAGACAGACGCAGGTTGTGGCTACCTGCTGTTGAAATTTTCAAGCCGCCCATAAGGCCTTCAACCAGGCTTAACGACTGCCATTTTACTGGCAAATTTTTTTTTTTAAATTATTTAATAATAAGTTTATACAAAAATAAATCAGAGCGATTATATTTCCACTTTTAAGGGCAGCCTACTCTCTATGGGGATAAATCTGGCAAAAAATTCCATAGATGCTCTTTTAAAATTATATGGCTTAGAATAATAAACTTACATTGTTCTTTGGAGTCATGTGAGAACAGACAGCAAAACTTAATTTGCCTTAAATTTAATTAAACCGCTTATAAGGTAACACCGAGTGCAAGAAGTCCTACCAAATTATATGTGCCTTAATGACCTCACCGGTTAGCGGTGCACCTGCTGATCAATGGACGAGGCAAATCTGCAAAAAGTCACAATATATAATTTAAAAAACCATTAAGCTCATAGTTATATTTAGTATGGCAAATCAATCAAAAATGAATAAATAGTTAAAAATCTTTAAAAATCAAGTTTTTATTGAAGTGCGCTAAAAAGAATCAATCCTTTAATTTCTTATCTTATCAGTTTCAGAGGCATACTATACGCCTACATTTCATTGTAAGCATTTTCGTCCCTCGGCCCAGTGCTGTGTTAAAATGGACAGGCGCAAACTGAAGTGATCTGCTGTTGAATTTTTTTAGTATAGCAAAGTATAAACATTTTCGACTCCATTAGTTTACCATGTTTACTTTAGAATAATGTCAGGCAGCTAACCATACATACAATGGTCTCGCTACAGGGGATGCCGACGACCGTGCGAAGTGGACCCCGGGCTTCGGAAGACGGAACTGAGACAGACGTTCTAATGATCATGAGCTAACCATACACACTACATCCTTCAAACTAAAACTGGAAACTGTTCGGTAATCGATCACTGTAGTAAGCTGCGTAAACTAAACTGTATTCTAAGATAGGTGACCGATTGTGACATTTCTATTTACGAGCGATCCCGTGCTTCGGAGGCACGAAAAGCTGTTGGTCCTGGTAGTCAGTAACATAGTAATGGATAGACCAACTCAGAGTAGGTAGAGGTACAACCTGTCGCAGTCCAATTCAACACACTAATATCGCAAAACCTATAATGTGGGATGAAATACTCACATCTTGTAAAGTAAAAGGGTATAGTCTGGTGTTATTTTTAAACTTTCGCGGTGTATACTCATAACTCATCTATACTGATACTAGTGGTTCTGTGAACAGTAGACTTTAGAGTAAATTGAGGAAAAAGGCTAAACAGTTTTTGGCTAATGTGTTAATTATTATTAGTAGAGAGCATGCATGGCTTTCCTGTTGCGCACCCATGTACCATTAGTACAATGTACTTTATTTTTCATTTGTATTGGTTTATAATAAAAATAAAAAAGCACACTTCAAGCCTATCACCCCATATCGTTTTGAGCGCTCTTCTCCATTTTCTCCCAGATCGAAAAACCCCCTCGCTAAATGGTTTTGGCTATATCAAGGATTGTCAAATCCGATGAAAAATGCGACCTGTAGTCTGAATGGAAGGACGAACGGTCGGACATCGATAGCATTTTCTCGTACCAGTAGACTTACAACCGACAATAAAGCTGTAGAGTTTGTTTGGTTGTTTGGTTGAACGCGCTAATCTCAGGAACTACACGTCGGTTTTGAAAAATTATTTTTGTCTTGGATAGCCCTTTTATCGAGGAAGGCTATAGCCCATCACGCTACTACCGTGATGAGCGGAGCAGCTCATAAATGTCGACAAATCGGGTTTTTTTTAAGCATTTTGTTGAATTTATAAGTGACAAGATTAAATAGGTGCGACGGGAGTTCAAAGTATGTCACGGGCGAAGGGTCACCTAGTATTAGTATAGAAATTGTGTGTATGGGCTTTTCTATGGCTACCATAGAATAAGAATAATAGTGTGATTTGTCTTAACTATATTTATTTATTTACTTAATTACACTTAAATAATTACCATAGCAAATAACGTTTCTCACAGGAAATTGTTCCTGGAATAAAAAGCCTATCCTGTCGTATCCTGGATGTCAGTCACAGAGCAAAGAATCTATGCCACGCCCCTTTTCTAAAGACGCCCTACTCTATATAGGTATTTCATACAACCAAGCTAGGGCGCGTCAAGAGGGCTTGTCCATTGTTCATACGATTACATAACTTTCTACAGACGAATGTAGTCAACTGACGGGTCGCGTATGTGCTTTTCGCATACAGGGTAATGTAATCCTAAGCACGCGGGTATTATTATAACTTTCGTTTTTATTAGGCCAGTGTCAGCTATCAAAATATCAAGCTTCAGCCAAATTGCTTCAGCGGTTAAAACGTATTTGAGTAACAAACATCCAAACACCTTGACAAACTTTCAAACGTATAATATTAGTGAGGTAATGATATCTGATCTACAACGTTTTTGTAGACGTGCAATTAATCTGCACGTGAACATTCTACTGCAATACTGTCTGTGTGTACTGAAGGTCGTCGACTTTAATTGATTATACATTACCAGCACTAATAAAGTAATCAACTGTACTTAAAAAAAAAAACCTAACCACTCCGGGAGTGCCGACAGAAGTGAAAACTCAATTTATTAATAATTTATTTATCTAGACGCGTTGGTACATGCATATATGCACACACTATAGCTGCGTATCGTAACGGGGTGTAGCGAGTCCAGAGATTTTATCTCATCTAAAAATATGCGTACCGCGCCAAAAGAAGTTTTTCCTTCAAAAATTGACCGGGATCGACGTAAAGATGATGATGATAAAAAATAATTCTACACTGAAAGAGTCCTAATTGATTACACAGCATTATTTAATAAGACCTGTAGATGACCGGAATCAACGTTTGATGATGATGATGATTATGGTCGCGAGTCCAGAGATTTTATCTCATCTAAAAATATGCGTACCGCGCTAATAGAAGTTTTTGCTTCAAAAATTGACCGGGATCGACGTAAAGATGATGATGAAAATCTTACGCTTTTTCGATCAGGACACGTGTCCTGACGCCACGTGTCCTGACGCGAGTTTAAGATTTTATACCCATTACAGAATATTATATTTAAAGTGCTCAACGCCGCTAAAGACGTTTTCACTTCAAAAACTTAACTATCTTCACGCTGTATCCCTAACGGGGTAGTCAGAGAGGACAGATCTCCAGGCATCGCGATCCATGCATACTTCTTTCGCTTCCTGTAGATTCATTAATCGCTTCATACATGGACGTCTGGGTATCCGATTACTTTTGACTCTTCCGTTCTTGAGCAATCCGCTCACGTGGTCTTCATATGTAAGTCTCGGTCTACCTTGACTTCTTCTGTCGCACAATATATATCAACTGTACTATGTACAGTTTTACCTCTTAGCGACGCCTTTATTCCCAGCTGCAAGAGTGTCGTCTTCTTTGGTATGGTCACGTCTTGCGGCAACCGCCGGGCTACGTGGGAAACAAATGTCTGGCCATGTTAGCCCCGCCGGGTCCCGGTAAGAAGGCAAGACCCAAGAAGTACTGTCTTGACGTCGTAAAGGATGACATGCGTGCAAATAGTCTCACTAAGGGGGATGCCGACGACCGTGCGAAGTGGTGGAGAAAAGGTAGGAAAGCGGACACCGGGCGTCGCGAGACGCAACTGGGACAGACGCTCGGATGATGATATACCCAAAGGAACAGGCAGAGACATACTATACGCCAACATTTCACCGTTTACATTTGTCCCACGCACACGCAACGGTAGTGGTGGTGGTGAGGCCTTTGCCGTGTTGAAATGGACAGGCGCTGGTTGTTGCGGTCTGCTATTAAAAATGTTGAAGCCTTTCATAAGGTTTTCAACCTGGCGTAAGGACTGCCATTTTGCTGGCAACCGATACCTATGGCTTATAAAATACTAGTAAATTAAAATGTCACAAGCAAATTACCCATCTAAGGACCAGACAGCGATAGATGCTTAACGCAGTGATAGTTTACAGAATACTGAGTTTGCGACGCTCAATTTGAAGTTTTACTTATGAGCAGAAATAATCTAAGAATATTGCCTAAAAATGGTTAAGTATGTTTATTTGATTTGTTGTTATTTTAAAAATATTTTTCACGATGTGAGGTATCAATTAGTTGACGTGATTTTAAAATACATATACACAAATATTAATATCATTTTATTTGTGTGCTACATTTTTTGTTAAATCTAAAGGAAAATAACAAATAAAAAATCCTGCTTGAGTATTAAGCAATTCATAATTATCACGTCTGGTTACCACGAGGTCTCGGGTTCGATTTCCGGGTCGGATCAATATTTGTGTGATACACAAATGTTGGTTTCTTAGGTGTTTATTTTGTACAATATGTATGTATTTAGAAATATATAAGTATGAAAATCTGTTGACTAGATCCCATAGAACAAGCTTATAGCTTAGTTTGAGCTAAATGGCGCGAGTAAGAAGTGTCCCACAATACAAATGTTAGGTACTATCTTAAAGTGTATTAGGAATAGTATAGGTACCGATCAGTGACTGAACGATTTAAATTTAAACCTGAGCTCTGTTCATACTGGTGGTGAAAATAAAATCTTACATCTTTAACGCTGAGAAGCATGTTCTGTGCGAATGTGCGTCTGAGCATGGCGCGGGACTTGTCGCCGACACACACGAGCTTATTGGTCTTGTGTTCTTCTGCAATGTCTTTTAGATCTCGACGAATACGACGCGCCACGCCGCTGTGTACGCCGCCACATAGACCTGGAACAATACATGAAATAAGTTTCGTTTCTATAAGAAAACGTGCGAAAAATGACAGGTATACATGGTGTATTATAGAACAGAATAAGGGGTATCAATTTCCTGATGTGTGTCAGACGTAAAACTAGCCAATAACGATTAAGGGAAAACAGTGTGATCCAAGAATAACTGTAAAATACATATTGTCACGCCTTTATCCGCAAAGGCATGCAGAAGCGTACTAAACGCCCACATTTCACCGTATGCATATTTGTCTCACGTAACAGGTGTTCATTGCGGTGTTAAAATGGACAAGCGCAGGCTGTGGCGACCTGCTGTTGAAATTTTTCAAGCCGCCCATAAGGTCTTCAACTTAGCTTAACGCCTGCCATTTTTGTGGCAATCGAGACCAATGGCTTAACGTGCCTTACGAAGCACGGAAATGCTCGCAAACAACGAATACTGAATAACATAGGGTTTAAGAAAATAACTAAGTACATTATAAATCATTTTTTCACCTGCAATACAATCCCACATAATAGGTTATACCCACATAATAGGATAGTGGTAGTCAAAATAAAGAAATAAATATTGTGGGACACTTTACACTATAGGTATTTATTTCTTTAAATCTGTGCCAGGGTAACCACTAAGGTTACTTACATTATAAATTGTGAAGCAGGAGGTAGCGAAATAACTAAGCATGAACAGCGAAGACTGGTGATCTGTTCTCTCTGACTATTCTGTCAGGGCGTGAAGATGTGTAGGTAGTGTTGATGGGATTAGACGGGTGCAATGGGGGTTCATTCTATGCGGGGTAGAGAAACTTTTACTTTACACATTTGCTGCTTTTAAAAGCTCCCTTATACTATACACAACATTAGGTCTCAATATTAGGGTCGGCAGTGCGAGTGCCGCAGCTCCGGTGTTGCAAAATTCTATAGGCTACGGTGAACACTTTGCATCAGGTATGCTTGTCTGCCACCTTAGTGGTATAAATAAATTTTATATTTTATAAAAGTGGGATGTTTATATTTCCACGAAATGGAGAACAATCCAAGTAAGACCACGGAAATTTCCGTAACCATACAGGTATTCCCCCAGTTGATTCCGTAATGTTTACATGCGAACAGGAAATGACTTACAAAACTGTCATTAATATTTGATAGACGTACACGAATAATGAATAATTAAACACATTGACATTCCAAGCTTCATAACTATAAAAAATAACTACAAATGCGTAATATGGTTCTTAGTAATAACGTGTAATCACGCGACTTGACTACAATAAGTACCAATTGATGAAAATTTGATCCCATATTGCAACAGATACTATGGTTGACAAATTGCGGCGCAATTATGTTCTTGATAAAATAATAAGCTTGGGTATCCGGAAAACGAGACAGAACAGCACCATCTTACATAATTGATAAAACAGCAGTTCTCTGTTTATCTGACTTTGACAACAACTATTCTAGCTTTAGTGTAAATTTATTCTTCCACGACCCTGCATTTTTAGAAGTCGCCAATCCTAATTTATAATACAAAGTCGGGATTTTTCGATCACTTATAACTAAGGGGTAGTCTTTTTAATGATCCTTGTTATGTTAGATTTGTCTCTGCCCGAGTAGCAGAAGAAGTAAAAATATACCAGACATGTAACTAAAAACTGGATTATGAATAAATTTCTTTCTCATATAAATTTTCGAGCATTCTAAGGCAGTATCAAGCTTACCAGTAATAGTCTTAAAATTTCCATTTCATCCAAAAGACGATTACGCTTCTACCACCTCTAGTCAAAAGTTAACTAACTCAAAACATACATGCATTAATTAGTCTTTTTCCCCAATGAATATGAAGAGATATACTATACGCCCATACGTCACCAGTTTATTGAGTCCTATGTAATAGGTGTGAAGTCAATTTTCGTTTTGATACGGATTCATCATCGTGTAAGAAGTTTAGCGCAGTGATCCGCTTGCAAGTGAAGCGCGTCCTATAAGTGGTACCTGCCTTGACTTGAATTTCTAAGGTCCGTATTACAGAACGTTTATCAACACGCAAGAAACACTTGAGAGTAGATTTTATAAGGCAAAATCTAGTCTCAAGCATCGATCGAGTATTGAGAAACGTTCTGAAATACGGGCCTCAATCTTATCATAATTAACAAGGTATGATTCTGAAGCAAAATTTAAAAAGAAATACAAAATTTATGCTCTCTTTTCACATTAATTTACTTTCTCTTTCTTTCCAGATCTAAAATGGTCTGATACTATAAATCGAATAAATGTTTATCCAAATAATTCCAATGAACCCAAACTAATTACACCTATATTAATATTTGCCCTACTCGTATTGGTAAGTTGTTGTAGTTTCTACAGATTCCAGAAGAAACGCCAGCATTCACTGATTGAAATAACAGCACTCTAAACATAAATTACGTTTGGTGATAAAATGTAAGTTTTATTTACACCTGTTTCACAGATTCTGTAGATACACACTTGTTTGCCACCTCATGAAACAAATAGATGATAGTGAATATCATAGCCTTGTATGTTTAACAGATTTTGTACTATTCAAGCATTTGATGTAAGTAAAAATCCATCAATACTTATAAAAAACTCTCATAACAAAGTTTAGTGCAATTCTGCAAGTATTGACAATTACAAACAAACTCAGGTTTCAAGGTCGGTTTTATATATTAAATGACACTAGTTATTACTCATTTATTTATCCATTATATTCTTAGTAATATGAGAACATCAGTGCGTCTACATAATAACGTGGCTGCATTTTTTTAAATATGTTTACATTGTCAAAGTGACACCGCGCCGCCCGTCTGATGGAAAGCCATGGCGACATCTAGCAAATTGAAAGCACACTGTCACAATCTACAAGACTATTAACAGTGGCTCTCAAGTTGGCGGCTCCATAACGTCCCTGGATTATATATAAAAGGAGAGAAACAGGCGCGCTGGTAGAGTATTCCAAATTTCTATTGTTCGACAGAGAAACGATCTTTTGAACCGCTTAGCTCTGGCGAAAATTCTCTCCACAGTATGAGAGTGGCATCTCTGTCCTGCACGCGTTCTTTAGGTTTGAAAAGGAGAGGGTGGGATCGCCGGGTTAGATACGTTAAAACGCAGCCAGTGAGGCTATTGTTCTACGCGGCGCAAGCGGTTCAAGGCTTCTTGTTACCTCAGGACAATCTATAACGCGAATACCCCGTCTCTGCATAGCGTGACGTGCGCTTCCATAGCCTCACCCCAAACATGTGTTACGAACGCTTAAAAGATCTGATCGTTCGGCCTAAAGCCATATTGCCGATCATTGATTAGCGAGTAATCCTCTAGGTAACGCATGAACTGTTTATTGATGATGAGCTCAAATACTTTACAGATTACTGAGGTGATAGCTATTGGGCGATAGTTGGCCGGATCTGACCGATCCCCTTTCTTGAGGATGGGTTGTAAATTCGCCTCCTTCTCCTTGGGAATGTCTTTCGATGAGTTAGACAGACGGCGGCGATGTCGTTACAAAATTAATAGTTACTAGCTGTCCCGCGCGGCTTTTGCCTGTGACCTACTTTGAACCCCGTGGCACCCATTTAATCCCGTCTTTTATTAATTTTACAATAATGTAAGTATGAACATTTTCCAAATTACTTGATTACTTCTCCGCTGTCAAGTACCTACGCCCGCACTGCCCGGTCAAAAAGTAGCCTATGTATTATTCAGAGGTGAAAGCTGTATTATTGAGCGAAGCGAAGGTCCCATGGAGCGACTTCAATGGCATTTGTAACATCGGGCAGAACTTCGTCATTTCTAAATCCTTTTTCGGATTTTTTTTCTGCTACGGAAATCTATTCAAATTATGCAGGTCGAGACGAAGCCCGAATTTCAAAATTCGATCTATAAAAAAGTTATCCGCAAAAATGATGTTGTCTATGGGAAAATACTTAGTTAAAGAAAATACTTCGCTCAAATTTATGCTGCTACTAGCATAGGTTACACATATATTCTAACAAACTTTCGCGTTTATAAAATTAGTAGAATAGACGTACTAAAAATATACACTTTAGCAATGTTCTAGAGAAAGGTTCCTTGTGTCCTTTTTCACATTTGAAGGACACCACTGAGCAATCAATGCCACTCGCGCGCTGTATACAGACGCCATACTCTATGTATATTACATCTAAGCGTGTCTGGGGGGGCGTCAACCTTTTCTCATACGATTACACTAATTACTACAGACTAATGGTACGCAACTGACAGGTAGCGTATGCGATTTTCGCACGTTTAAACTTGGCACGCGGTATTATTGTCACTTACGTCTACATTAGGCAAGCGAGAGGGAGCGAATAACATTCCTTGCTCTGTAAATGACACTGATAGCTGGCTATGCTTTTATAATTTACTAGCTGATGCCCACAGTTTCGCCCGCGTGGTATAGTTTTCCCTCTGACGTTACCTTTATATAAGAACTCATGGAGTGTGCGAGGTGTACTAAGATTTGTCTGTGTGTTTAAAAATTAATCTTTTTGTTTGCAGGCTTTGTTAACGGTATATCTGTATTATTTGTATACGATACAATAAATTTATACGTCACGCCTTTATCCTCGAAGGGGTGGCAGAGGCATACTGTACGCCCACATTTCACCATATGGATTTTATCCCAGGTGGTTAGCCCATTGCCGTGTGGAAATGGACTATAAATCCCATTCTCCAAAAATTTACGAAAATGCAGACGAGAAGAATGATCAAGAGTATCCAGTGAAGGTATATATACATCATTTGTATGTAAGACCCTGGTGTCATCATCAATTCGCGCTGTCATAGGCAGGATAACCTTCCGTTATCACTCCGCAGGTTTATCACCATTGCTTACTTCACGTTCTCCTCAATCATTTTTATGTTTTTGTTATGATAATTATTATTTTCGTAGCATTGACACTATTTTCAATTACTCCATTTCCGATGTTAGCGATAAACACAAAGTTGTTAGTTTATAACAGAAAATTAAGATAATTTAAGTCATACCTAACTGTTATTGCTGTGTATAATTTTATTTGACTATAATATTCTTTTATTATATTCACTTACAATCGCTGTAATGTATTATAACTATTTGTAAATACTTATTGATAATGTAGGAGAAAAGTGTGACCGCGAGATTTCTTAACTGATTCTTACTCACAGGTTACCCGTTGCTTTGCGAATCTCGCAGTAAATGTATATACTGAGTAGAGTCATAAATAATGATGATTTTACACTCGTATGTGTTACTATGTGACCTAAATGAATTAAGATTATCTAGTTGATTTGTTAACATTTAAATACTTAACCAACTTTGAATCAAAGAATTATGCTCTTCGCAGTCCCCTGCTGGAAGTAGGCCTCTCCTAATTATGGGAGGGTGATTGATCTTAATGTACAATCCAGGTCAGTCAAGTTGGTACTGTAGGTAGTACCAACTTGACTGACTAGGGTGGTATGGTGGTTTGTTTCAAGTTTTCCCTGTCGTCGTCACTAACTTGTCCGTCAGAAATTAGGTTGCACCGCATGAAAGAACAGCTACCAACATCCTTGGGGCCCAAGATGAGGTTGTCTTGGGCCTCTATTGATGTGATATCTATTAACTATGACTATTATGATAGAAGCCACTGAAGAACTACTTGTCCAAGAGGCACCTACACAGTTTCAATAATAAGACGACAGATGACTGTGATGATGATGATGAAGACAGAGAGATGAGAAGTGAAGCTTATATTTATAGTAAAGATTTACTCCTGCCGTTCGTTCCTCTACCGTTGTTACTCCGAACATTTACGAAGATTCCAGAACACTCGTGAAAACAGAAAAGAGTGGCTCAATAATTTTCGGTGAGTTCTGCCGTGTGGAAAGAAGAAAATTCCTTCAATCTCCATAGTTATGTACTAATAATATAAATTCAAAAGAGTGATTGTTAGTCCTATAGTCACACTGTAATCACTGTACCGATTTGGATAGAAATACTGGAAGGAAATACAGGACACTTTTATCACGAGAACAGGTAAAACGTACGATAAAACTTAACCACGCGTGCAAAACCACGGGTTTCGTCTAGTTTTAGATAATTTCTCAAATTAAGTGTATTAGTATGTAACGCGATAGTTCAAAATTATTTCTCAAATTGATCCTAAATAGGTTTGGGTTTTAATTTCAATATCTTGTTGAAGAATGTTGAATATCCTAGAGGTAAATGGTAGTTAAATATGTAGGTAGTGTATTAATCTACCTCTGTCAGACGTCATTGCGATGTACAACTTTTTCTGATTCTTTAGGGCTTCTTTTTCCTCTGGCGTAAGGGTTGGAGCTGCAGCTTCTGAAGTGGCTGCTGGGGCATCTGATTTACCCTTATTATCTTTTTCGGAGGGCACGTCTACAGTGCCTTTGACTAATTGCGAAGATTCATAAAATTTGCGCGGCCCGTAACCGAAGGGGCGTGCTGCTTGTAGCTCTCGTTCTGCTCTTGTGAATCTAGAAGAGATTTAGAAGAAGTAAAAATTGTTCAAACGTTAGGCCCAGTTGCGGTTAAGAGCCTAGCCTTAGAACCTGGCCTCCATTTGACACGGCCTTACAATTAACATGACAATTTCCACCACCTCAAAAGTCAAAACAAACAAAGAAAATTTCTGCAAATAGTAATAAGCTTATTGAAATTAAAGAAAGGGCAAAAGGAGCCAGGGTAGACCAAGACTTGAGCAGATTGCTCAAAAACAGAAAGGTCAAAAGTATTTGGGTACCCAAATCGTGATCGACTTCATCTGCAGGAAGCTAAAGAATGCATGGATCGCGAACCCTGGGGATCTGTCTTCTCTGACTAGGGACCTAACCCTCTCAGGAATACAGTGTGAAGATCTATATAGATATATATTCGTAGATAGAGGCGCTCGTGGCCCCTCTGACTCAGTGTTCTGTAAACCATCACTGCGTTAAGCAACATTCGCTATAGGTGGTCCTTGGATGGGTGACCACTTTGTTGTAAATTTATATTTGCGATCGTTTCCGTGCTTCAGAAGGCACGTTAAGCCGTTGGCCCTGGTTGTCAGTAAAATGGCAGTCGTTACACCTGGTTAAATGCCTTATGGCTTGAAAAAATTCAACTGCAGGTCGCACAGCCTGCGCCTGTCCATTTCAACACGGCAATGGACTCACCACCTGTTTCGTGGTACAAAAATGCATACGGTGAAATGTGGGCGTTTAGTACGCCTCTGCCTAACCCTTCGGGGATAAAGGTGTGACAATATGTATGTAGAATATTAAAAATATATCCACGATAGTTTGTAGTACATGCGTGTGCAAAACGACGAACGCTAACCAATCTCATCCAATAGTAGCGAGCGATGTAAGTAATTTTGAGTTACTTGGAAGATAAACTTGAGGTGCTGTTTAAGAAGATTGAAACTATTGTATTAAATTTGTTTAATCGCGCCGGTCTTGTTAAAAACAAAAGAACGGATTTGAGATATACTGAGAGACGGGCAGGCTCTGGATGATATGAGCTGAGCACCAGCGTAGATAAATAAAAGAATTCGCATGTATAGGTCTGTGGCACATACTTGCTAGCTGACACCATTTTCATAGTTTTTGTAATCTTTTGAATATTCTTGATGGACTTAAGCCGAAGGGACACCTGTTTCAACTGCACCATACCTACTGCCTAACACCTTAGAAGTACTTGATTAAACTATTAATAATTTACAACAGAAAAAAATTGTGTTTACGTCAGTAAAAGTATTAGTGTCAAAATGTAAAATATTGATAGTTTTGACGCTTGACGCTCTACAACAGTCGAAATTTTTTCCACAGAGTTGCTATAATAAACTTACGTCTCTGTCGAAGTGTCGAAGTAATGGGTACGGTCATAGTATAACGATGAAGTTTGTATATCTCAGTGACGAAGTTATTTTAAAAATAGTTTATGTACGAAATTGTAATAAGTGCTAAACAATCTCTCTCTCTCTCTCTCTCTCTCTCTCTCTCTCTCTCTCTCTCTCTCTCTCTCTCTCTCTGACACTGTCTATGTTTTGTGCTAGATGTGTCATAAGAATAATATTAAAGTACTACGGCTTAAGTAGTAGGAGGTAAGTATTTTAGGACTAGGTACTCAATCTTAATTCTAGTATTAAGAAAACAACGTAACGTTTTTTTTAAATATCATTATATGTAAAAAAATAAGTATTTTAATAGTAAATTAGATATACAGGATGGCCTATTTAAAACGGTGAGTAAGGGCAACTCTGAAACTCTAAATCATAGAAAGATCTCTTCTAAGGAACCATGTAACCGATTTTGATGAAAAGAAAAACTGCATACATAGATTTAAAAGAAAACTTGTACTCGAGTCGCGAATCGAACCCGCATTATCAAAGAATATAACTTGCATTATTAAGCTATTGCATAGTTTTTATCGCGGGCTTTGAGCGGGCCTTAATCAAGAAATTCCGGAATGCAAAAAACCTAAGACGAAGGTCGAGACGAGGTCACACGAAGTTCACCGAGCACGGCCGAGCGTAGGCTTAACGTGTATGTACATATATTATATGGTATGATTGTACGAAGCTCACGTCTCACTATCGTGCCGAGACGTGATGATAGTGAGTGCGAGGATTAGGGTGACTGTGAGAGTGAGGGTGGGGTGAGGGTGAGAGTGAGGGTGAGGGGTGAGGGTGTTTTTTTTTTATGTAACTTGATTTAAAATCAAAGAAAAACAAAGGAAAACAAAGGTATGCTATGCAATAGCTTTACCGCGGCAGTCTCCGAGTGCCACTCGTCTTTTTTTTTTAAATGAATATTGATTGAGTAGACCTTAAGCAGTAAATATTACTATGAAACATGATATTTAAAATAAATAATAGTCATTGTGTTTCACATCATTTAATTTAGTAGGTGCTAGAAATTACCATCTTTTATTTTCAGTACAACATTTAACTGGTTTAACTAATGATTTTACTATTGGCTTTTGTATCTTCAGGTGGTAAATAAGACTTAAAAATGAATCTATAGTATTCATAGTGCCATAATAGCTTGTTTTATACACTTCGTCCCTAACATAACCTCAGACAGAAGTCTGTACGTATGAAACTACCGTTTTCTTCTCAGGAACGGGTGACCTAGCAAGTTGAAATTTATTCTAGATACTGAGATCTATGGTCCCTATTAAGTGTAAATAAATCAACACAGTGAAAAGATATGGCTAAATTTGATTTTTGCAAAAACTTGTACATACCAAAATTTACTTTAATTTTTAACGTTTTTATTTTTGGGATTTTCCCTTTTCTTGTGCTATAACACCTTGCATCTAGCCAAAATTGACAATGCTAAGGTCAACCGTAATTTTGGTGGTATAAACATGAATTTTTGCAAAAAGGAAGGTCTTACAGCAAAAATAAAGTAAAAATTCCAAAAAGTAAAAAAAAAGTTGAAAATTAATGTAATAAAAAAAAATTATTTGAAAATTAATTATTAAATACATACATAGTATAAACAATTAACATAGACCTCAGAGTTGTATGGACGCTAATACAATTCGGAGGCCTAGCTTAATTTAACGTACCGTAGCGTACCGACCCGGGGCTATATAAATTGAAATTAATTATACACAAAATAACATACATTAAATTTAATTTATTTGATATAAAAAAAATCATAGAGCGGTCCGTGACCTTAGATCAGCTCTTAATGTCTGGTACTTGAACGATGGCATTATCGGGGGCAAACCAGAAGACGAAGACGTATTACAGGATCTTCATGCCTTAATACCCAGCTTTAGGGACCTGGGTCTGGAGGTGAATCCCTCGAAGTGCGAGTTCTTCTCGTGCGGTACTACGGCTCGAATACACTTTTCTCAATTCAGTTCTATTCTTCCTGGCCT
This sequence comes from Thumatha senex, assembly GCA_948477245.1. Classification (NCBI taxonomy): domain Eukaryota; kingdom Metazoa; phylum Arthropoda; class Insecta; order Lepidoptera; family Erebidae; genus Thumatha; species Thumatha senex. Next base: position 2,331,729 of record OX419725.1, read on the forward strand.
CAAGGAACTTTCTTCTTCCGACTTCAGCCTTTTAGGATCACCAATATTTCTATCTGCAGTTCCTGAGGCCATCACTACTAAAAAACAGCTTCTCATTACCGCTCACGAACTCCTGAAAAGTATTTCTGCTCACGTTGCGATTATCTTATTACGCATGTGTCAGTCCTGAATGTCGCTCGAAGCGACTTCTGGAGCAGTTGTTGGAGGGGGCAACGGGAGCCGATAAGGCTAGACTGCGGGCTGTGTCGCAACCAGAATCCGGAGCGTGGTTACAGGCGTTACCTTCGCCTCACCTGGGCACCCTGCTCGACTCCGACTCTCTGCGTGTGGCAGTGGCTCTACGCCTGGGCTGTAAGGTGTGTGAACTCCATATATGCACCTGCGGTTCCATGGTGGAAGCGGATGGCCATCATGCCTTGAGTTGCCGATGGTGCACTGGAAGGTTTTCGCTTCACCACGCTCTGAACGATATAATTCGTAGGGCCCTTATATCGGCAAACGTGCCTTGCTTGCTTGAGCCTCCGGGTCTGAGCAGGTCGGACGGTAAGAGGCCGGACGGGCTGACTTTGGTTCCCTGGAACAACGGCAGGTGCCTAATTTGGGACGCAACTTGCGTCAACACCGTCGCCGCCAGCCACCTTAGTCGCACGGTTAACTCCCCGTCCGCTGCAGCGGAAGATGCCGGCTCGAGGAAGAGACTAAAGTACGCTGATTTGGAGCCGCTGTAGAGACCCTGGGGAGCTGGGGCAGGGAAGCCAAACATTTCATAAAGGATTTTGGGAAAAGGCTCCAAGAGACGACCGGTGACTCTCGATCCGGATCGTTTCTAGTGCAGAGGCTGGTCATCGCAATCCTGCGTGGAAACGCGGCAAGTGTGATGGGCACCTTTCCACCGGGAACGGTCAGGAGCGGGTATTTAAATAGTTTGAAAGGTTGACATTATTTGAATTTTAAAAATGTTAATTATTTATTTGATTAATTAAAAATTTTATTTATTAGTAGTAATTATTTTATTTAATTCAATTTTAATTTATCCCATACATTATTGTGTTTTTCATGTCGAATAATTACAAGTTAGTCAATTACATATTTTATTTCAAAGATTGACTTTTTATATAATATAAATATCCATCACGCCTTATCCCCGAAGGGGTGGCAGAGGCATATTATGTGCCCACTTTTCACCGTGTGGATTCCTGTCCCACGTAATAGGTGGTGAGCCCATTGCCGTGTGCACACGAGTTCGATGCTTGACCGGTTTTTTTAAGGTGATACGTCCTGAAACTATGCCTTACATAAGAACGCCGTGGCCTAGAGAAATTTTACATCACACTCCATTGTAGAACTCGGCTGTAAATATATTTTCACATAAGTTTATTAGATGTCCTGTCGGTAGTTCTGTAGATATCGCAAGTATGTTTACATCTATACTAATATTATAAAGCTGAAGAGTTTGTTTGTTTGTTTGGTTGAACGCGCTAAACTCAGGAACAACAGGTCGGATTTGAAAACATCTATTTGTGTTAGATAGCCCATTTATCGAGGAAGGCTATAGGCTATATATCATTACGCTACTACACTGGGGGACAGAACAGTAGTCATAAATATCGACCAATCGGGCAAATTTTTATGCATCATTTTAGAATTTATAATCGACGGGATTAATTTCGAAGCTGTGGGGGTCATCTATTGTGGTTATAACTCTGATAAAGAAAAGTGACAAATTGCCATATATTTTTCCTTCTATTCTTTTGTATACTCTCAGGGGATATACCTGATACTATTATCTATTAAATATAGTAATAAATCAACCTATTAAAGTTTATTGCCGGACTTATATGTTACTTATAATATATTATTAACTTGGTATTCGGATTTGAGGAAGCGGAACTGTAATATTCTTCATATTGATGCAACATGCTGACTCCTTTTGTAGGGAAATTCCTATCCTTATGTATAAATATAATTGTACTTAGTAATGTTATTTTAGTTCGTTTCAGTTAGTGTATCAAGTAAAGTGTTTCAGAAGGTAAGTTTGATTTTTAAAACTAGATTTGGCGTTTTATAAACAAAAAGTGTTAATTTTTATATATTTTTACAGTATTACGCTGTTCATGTGCTTTTATTGTCTCAAACGTTTAAGAAAAATAAGTATTATATGATTAATTTAAAGGATATTTTGTTCCAATATTTTCAATTTTCATCATCATATTCCTTAAGCTTAAGCTCGGACTGCAGAGATAAAAAAGCGTGTAACAACCGTCCTGGCTGCTGGATATTTTATAGGTTTGGAATACAGAAGTTTTAGACAAAATTACCCTATCCTAGTCCCTTTCCTATCTCATCCTTTTTCCTACCCTCTAATCCTTTTTCTACCTTATCCTCTTCCCATCCTTTTTCCGCCAAGCCAAGGTTGCCGTGCCGATAAGCTGCGTGGCTAGGGGCGAGCCTAGTCGTAACGTGCCTGACTGCCCTGGGACTTTGAATTTTGACTTTGAATTTCCCTTGCCACTCGTGGGAACGCAATGGATATTGAAAATTAAAAAAACCGGAATGACGGCGATGTTGATCGAGGCGGAAAGTGGGCTAGGGATAGCCACTCTGCTACATTGAATGTTAGAGGAGGAATGAAAGACAAAATTGAGGAGGTATGCAAGATGATGCGAGCAAGACGACTTGATGTTTTGTGTGTGAATGAAACAAAGAGGATAGGATGTAACACCACTACACATGGACCCTATACAGCCTACTGGTCAGGTGTAGCCACAACCAGTACAGCGAGCCAGGGTGTCGGTGTTCTACTGTCCGCGAGAATGAATGAATGTGTGACTGACTATGAATGTGTGAGCCCAAGACTCCTTTGGTTGAGGTTGAAGGTTGGACTTACCCGCATCTTTGTTTTGGGCGTTTATGCTCCGCAAGATGCGCGGTGAAGCCGATCTTCAAGGGACCAAAGTGAGAGACAGACATTTTGGGAGAGTGTGAGCGATATTCTGAGTAAATGCAAACGGAACGAGAGAATTGTAATGTTAGGTGATTTTAATGGTTGGGTTGGAGTGAAACGTGATGGAAATGAAAGTGTATTGAGCAAGTTTGGTGACGAACGAGTGAATGAAAATGGTGATAGTTTGCTTGAAGTATGTTTGGAAAGGAACACGGTGAAAAGTGGGCATATAATATGCCTCTGCCACCCCTTCGGGGATAAGGCGTGATGGAAATTTATTTATTTTATGTTTTGAAAGGAATCTTGTGGTAACTAACACCATATTTAACCACAAACAGATTCATTTGTATACTAGACAAGAGGGAAACCAGAGATTGATTTTGTGATTTTAGATGCAAGACTAAGAAAGAAAGTCTTAGACACCCGGGCATACCGCGGTGCCGGGATTGATACAGATCACTTCTTGGTTATCAGCCGAGTAAGAGGTTTGTTTCAACGGTGGCGGCATCGTGTGTGTGAACCTGTAAGTGTACTAGAGCGCATAAAGTGCGTGAGTAAATTAAGTTAGAAATTTATAAATTTAGATGAAGTATGTGAGATTGAAGAATTATGGAAGACGCTTAAGGAAGGTCTAGTGGAAGTTGCGGTGGAAGTGTGTGGGGTAAATAAAAGTAGCCAAGGATGTAAGGTGAAGAGAATGTGTGCAGAAGTCATGAAAGCGTTGTCCGACAAGAAGAAGGCATGGTTGGACTGGCTGACTTCAAAGTTGAATCAAAGAATGCAGAGGGCAACGGATGAGGAAGTAAAAATGGCAAAGAATGAAAATAAAAGTAAACGAATATAAACGCGTTGCTAAAGAAGTTATAAAAAGCGAGAAAAAAAATGATAGGGATAAATGTAATAGTAGGTTATCTGATAATTTCCAGCAGAATGTAAAATTCTTTTGGAAATCTATAAAATCTGTGAGAAGTCAACAAACATCATCGAAACTCAGTAATATCAGAAACCAGGATGGCGGTTACCTAAAAGGAGAAGAATGTGTGCTCAAAAGATGGAAAGATTATTTTGAAATCTTATATGAAAAAGTGGATATGGAAGCACAAACGAGTTCTTAGGAAAGGAATGAACTAAGCAACGAAAGCATCATAAGTATGGAAGAAATTGTGCAAGAATTGAGTAGTATGAAATTAGGTAAGACTGCTGGATTTGATAGGATTTCTGTCGAGATGCTGAAAGCGGGACATAGCGTGGTAGCTTGCCAGCTGTACTGCCTTTTTAATCTTAGCTGGAGGAGTGGCAGCGTGCCAGGAGATTGGTGCAAGGCTGTCATCGTGCCGCTTTACAAAGGAAAAGGGTCACAGCAAGAGTGCAAAAACTACCGCGGCATAAGCTTGCTCAGCATCGTCGGCAAATTGTATGCAAAAGTTTTGATAAAAAGAGTGATGAATGAAACCGAAGGGAAAATGTGGGATGCACAAGCAGGATTTATGAAAGGTAGAGGATGCACGGATCAGGTCTTTTCCTTACGATGCATAGCCGAAAAATTTTTGGCAAAATGTCAAAAGGTCTATTGCATATTTGTAGACTTGGAAAAGGCCTATGACCGAGTGGTGAGGCATGAACATGGACAACACTGGCCAAGTATGGAGTATGCAGTCACTTGATACGAGCACTGAAATCTCTCTATGAGGGCTCCAGTGCTTGTGTCAGGATCAACGGAGCTTGCACAGACTTTTTTTCACATTGAAAAAGGTGTGAGACAGGGTTGTGTAGCGTCACCGGCGCTGTTTAACCTATACATGGTCAGTTGTTTGAAAGAACTGCAAGAGAGTGCGTATGGTTTAAAAATGAATGAACTGACTGTCAAATGCCTCCTATACGCTGATGATCAGGTAATACTGGCATCATCGGCGGAGGAGTTGCAGTTGATGGTTAACATTATGCATGATACGCTAAAAAGCAAAGGAATGGAAGTGAATGTAAATAAGATAAAAGTAATGGTTTTTGAAAGAGAGGAAAGTAAGGAAGGAAAACGAGTGGAACAGGTGAAAGAATTTGTATATTTAGGTTCAAAATTTGTGAGAGATGGAAAGTGTGATTGTGACATTGAACGAAGAGTTTTGGCTGGAAATCAAGTGAATGGAGCCATGCACGCCTTTATGAGCAGTCAGAATGTGTCTGAGAAGGGAAGACTGGCTGTGCATAGAGGAGTACTTGTTCCTAAACTCATGTATGGCAGTGAAAGTTGGGTGTGGCAGAAGAAGCATAGAAGTAAAATTACTGCAGTGGAAATGAGAAGTCTGCGGAGTATAGCTGGAGTGAAATTGATGGACAAAGAAAGGAACAGTGTGATAAGGGAACATTGCGGTATGGTAGAAGAAGTAGTGACTAAGATAGAAAAAGGTATGCTTAGATGGTTCGGACACGTGGAGAGGATGGATGAAAGTAGACTTACTAAACAGATTTATCAGAAGAGAGTGAATGGGCAAACTGGTAAGAGGCGACCTCGACGTACATATGTCAATGAAATAGAAGACATTTTGGAAAAAGGTCAGGTCAAGAGTACCCTTAACCGGCGTGTGTGTATGAAAACACTTATGAAAGTGGAAGAAGCGAAAGTTGTATGCCAGGATCGTAGCAAGTGGAAAGCCATAGTCTCTGCCTACCCCGATGGGAGACAGGCGTGACGATATGTATGTATGTATGTATATTCCTTAACAAACCTAATCATAATTTGATACAAATTAAAATTGGCGAGTGTAATGAATTCCTTACAAACAAGATACACACAGGTACAGTATTATTATTCTTTACATTTATTTCTTAACTTAACTATCTTCACGCTATATCCCTGACGGTGTAGACAGAGAGGACAGATCGCCAGGCTTTGCGATCCATGCATACTTCTTTCGCTTCACTAATCGCTACTTCCGCTTCCATGCCGAGGTCCCATTGCATGTCCCATCGCTTCATACACGCACGTCTGGGTATCCGAGTACTTTTAACTTCCCGTTTTGAGCTATCTGCTAACGCGGTCTTCATATGTAAGTCTCGGCCTACCCGACTTCTTCTGCGCTCTACTTTCGCACAATATATATTCTTCGTCAATCGTTCCTCACTCATTCGTTGAACGTGTCCAAACCAACGGAGCACGCCCTTTCATAGGTATTGTAGTATCTTTATTAGATTTTACTGAAGCTATTTATTACTATAGAATGAAAGGTTTTCGCACCAGTCGGCAGCCGAGTAATTCAGAGTCGCATATCGGACTAATAGGATGTCTTTTGGCAAATATTTCATATATTACCATATCGGACCGCCTCGGTGGTACAGGGGTAGTGTATGCGACTGCCTGCGCTGAAGTCCCGAGTCCGATTCCCGGGTCACAGCAAATATTTGTGTGATCCACAAATGTTTGTTGCGGATATTAGCTGTTTCCTATGTATAATAAATAAATAAATATTGGTGGAACAACTCACAATATATGTATTTAAAAATATATAAGTATATTTATCAGTTGTCTATATGCCATAACACAAGTTTATATTAGCGTATATGGGGCAGAAGGCGCTGGGTTAAAAAAAAATTGAATATTCTTTATTGTACAGCTCAAAAGGAACACATTCTAAAAAAAAAGTCCCACAATATTTATTTATTATTATTTATACCTTCAACATACATTACCTGACAAGTTGTCATTCGATTAAATATTGAACCTAAGTTAAAAAAAACCAATTACTAAAACTAAAAAGTATAAAGAATCAATTTAATACAACTCTTATGCAAACTTCTTTAATATTAATAAAATACTATTATTTGTATGTGCTAACTACACACAGGTACAGTATTAGGTATATACATGTTTGATTGAAGTCATTTTTTTTCATTATTTTTAATTTTTAGTGTCTGTTATAGGTTATTCTGTTTTCTACGGAAGGAATTTTCTAGATTACATTAGGTAGACCATAAAATTTCGTTTCGTTTTTATTGACATACTAGTTGACGCCCGCGGTCTCGCCCACGTAGAGAAGTTTTCCCGTTCCCGTTTCCCACAGGAACCTGTTCCCGGGATAAAAAGTAGCCTATGTGTTATTCTGATGTATAAGCTATATTATTGTAAAGTTTACTAAAATCCATTCAGTAGTTTTTACGTGAAAGAGTAACAAACATCCTTACAAACTTTCACATTTATAATATTACTAGCTTACCCGCCCGGCTTCTCCAGTGACATACTTCGAACCCCGTGACACCCATTTAATCCCGTCTTACTCGTATATTAATTTCACATTTTCCAAATTACTTGATTACTTCTCCGCTCTCAAGTACCTACTAAGCCCGCGCCCGCACGGCCCGGTTGAATTTTTTTTACATGAAATTAATTTAATTGCGCATCTTTTTGATATTGCCATATCGTCTAAGATATTCCTTTTTTTTTATTCATTTAGGTCACAAATGTAACACTTATGAACGTCAAGAATATTGCTTTTACATTTACTGCCAGATTCGCAAAGCAATAGGTAGAGCCTGAGGAAAAACCTGGCAATAAATCATAGCCACTCTTTTCTAAACGCCAGTAATTACATTAGTTTGATTAACATGATATTTGACCAATTATATAGTAATGAATTTTTATAAAAAAATCTTACTATAAGTGTATTGATTTATGGTGTATTTGGGAATTTACATTTCACTTACAATAGAAAATTATATTAACCATAAGGCAAGGCAAGGTTGACCTTGTAACTTCCGTAGTCGCCATATCGTTATAAACACCAATTTTCACACTATTTTTGTTAAAATACATTTTATTAGGTACTATGAATTATTATAAAATCCAAAATACATTAATACGTTCTTAGTAGCACTTCGTTGGTTTTACTTTTAAGGTTTAAGTGAAAATATTTTTTATTTTGTAAATTGTTCGTTTGGAGGGAAGTCATGTAGTGACTGTATTTAGTACCTACGAGTATGCCGCCGCGCCGACCGCCGGGTTTTTGTGACAGTTAAGTGTGTGATTATTAGGTACCGAAAAAGTTGTTAGTTACCTAGTTTGACCTAGTTTGACTAGAAATTTGACGTGATTTTTGTTTATTTTCTGTTTGACACGATGCCGCGAGTGAATTATACCGCCTCTTAGTTCACTGGCATGATCCTCATTTACGGCAAATGCGGCCATAGCGTTAAGGTAAGGACATACCGTGAGAAGTTCGGAAACAGACGCACATGTCCTTCTGAAACCCGAATCTTTGTAAGTAATATCTGTGTAAAGATTGCGGGATAACCAGCACTTGGTGCCAAGGAGACCGCGGAGACCATATTATACGACGATGTCTGCGGTGCATAAACGTAAATGGTGAACATAAAAATTTAAGTTATTTAGGTATAAATGTGATTTTTTTTTATTAGAACTGTTATAGTGACAAGTAGTAATTTAGAAAAATAAAAGTGCAGTAGGTAACTAGGTATTGGTTTGATCATTCAGCCGCCTTTTGTCAACATAAACACGCGTTGTTATGGCAACCGTAACGTTGCCAGTTTTCTCAAATGTGAGAGTACTTTCATTATAAATAAACAAAATGTTCTAACTTTCGACTATTTTAATTCTATTTATGGTATTCTAAAAATGCATTTTTATTTTTTTCTCAAAAATATTATTCTATGGATATGACTAGGTTTATATCAGGGAGTGTTATCAGGCATTTCAGTTAATGTGATAAGAAAGGAACCGCCCGGTATATTGTTACAACTTTATGCCCAAACGGATAGGCAGAGGCATACTATACGATAACATTAACAACACGCAAAAAACAAGTAACAAGTGGTCCCATTGCCGTGTTAAAATAGACAGGCGCACGTCATAGCGACCTGCTGTTGAAATTATTCAAGCCGCGTACAATGTCTTCAAAGGCTTCACGACTTCCAGTGTTTTGGTAACCGGGAGCAACGGTTTAGATGCCTTCCGAAGAAGGGAATAAATATGCCACAAAGCGGTCACCCATCTGAGAACCATAGAGAAAGTTGCTTAATGCTGTGATTGTTTACAGAACACTGAGTTAGTCTGGGATTTTATTCAATTGAACTAGTTATAATATTGCTCAGTTTTTCCATTTACGAGCGTTTTCGTGCTTCGGAAGGCACGTTAAGCCGTTGATACCAGTTGCCAAGTTGGACAAGTTCCAAGCCCTCTGGGTGGTTGAAAATCGCCACAAGTCTGTCTATTTCAACACGGCAATGGGCTCACTACCTATTGCGTAAGACAGGAATGCACACGAAGAAATGTGGGCGTATTAATTTTTATCACTTTGGGGCAAAGGTGTGATTGACAAATAAATCGTATTATTTTTTAAGCTTTTGCAGCATATACCTACGTACTTCACGTAGGTACTCGTTGGGTGTAAGTTGCCCCACCAAGATCTTCGGGTCCAAGTGACCCCAACTTCTAGCAGTGCACCTGCTGAGTATAACGAACAGGGCACCAATGCAGGGGGCCGAGTCTACTTTGACAAGCCGTAGAAGAGAACCAAAATCGCTATTTTTAGCAGCCAAAATGTTAGTAGACAATAAAAAATACAACTTCTTCTTCTTTTCGTATCGCTAACAAACCTAAATTGTTTCGGCCCAAAACTTAGCTACAAGAACAGCATTTTCAGTAGCATTCATTAGGTCCTCCTGTGTGCAGTTGGAAGGACCTGCAGAACAAGACATCAGATGTTTCATTGTTTGGGGGACAGCCCCACATATGCACTCCAGATTCAAGCCATCCGAGAAACCCCACCTAAACAGGTTCTCCTAAAAAAAAATACAACTGACTAGCGGCCGCTGGCGCGGTACGTGTTAGTAGAATTCTATTGGCCGACCGATAATAGTCTATAGGAGTACGATTGTAATAGTAGACTACGAAAAACTGACAAAATTGTACCGTCAGCTTTCTATTGAGCGACGATTTCGATTCTATTTCGACACGATTGAAATAGCAGAACGGCCCCCAGGCCGCCTATGTTTTTAAGGACCGACGTAGTGCGTATTTGATCATTTGATGTAGACAATTCCTTACGTTTTTATACCACTGAGGTGGTAGACAAGCATACGGCCCATCTGATGGAACGTTCATCCTTATACCTACTAGTGATAAATATCTGTCGAAGAACTTAATAATTTGGTCCGTGGGGTCTTAGCGCTATAAGGCTTTTTAAAGAAATAGCAAAAAGGTTAGTCGACATCACAGGAGACCGAGGAGCTGGCAGCTACCTCGGATAAAGAATTAGTCTAGCTATTCAAAGGGGGAACGCTGTCAGTATCTTCGGAACCTTGCCTAAAGGGACCTCTTTTAATAATATATTTTAGTTATGTATCATATATTTAAGGTTATTTAATATACAGTTTGAATAGTTTTTAACCTGCAAGTTATCACTCAAGATTAACTGCCTTAAATTAAGGACGTTCACGTAGCGATAAGGGCAATTAATAATTATCTGCCAAAGCAACACACCGTGATGTGCGTCATTTTAACATATATTTCATTTAAAAAAGTTTAATCTTGGTTCATCGAAGGCCAATGTTCTGCGTATTTAGACCAAATGCCAATATGGATATCAATATTTGGATAACCTCAAGTTACAAACCACATTGTATACCTACACATTTTGAAAAACAAGAGATTATTTTATCTATGATAATATAGGTCAAAAACATTTATAAAATATAAAGGTCATAAAATGATACTTAATATTATATATTATTATAGTACTTAAAAATATAACAATTTTTTTTACGCTGGCTTTTTTATGTTGTGAAAAATAATTTACATTCATTAATTCGCAAAGCAACATGTAAAACTTTATGGTAAAAATGGACAATATACAGTATCAAAGCTTAGCAAAAGAATTAGTCATGTCCTTCATAATAAGTGAAAACAACTTCTTATAAACTAAACTTGCTTATTGACGCCAGCTACTGAACATTTCCACGGGTTTCGATCTGGTGTCGCCAGCATAGAGCCTTCAAACATATTGCTCATCGGGTCATCACATCAGACTACCTATCGACTTTACCGAGACCCAAAACGGCGTTCTCTTGTACCTAGTCCCCACTTGAAGTCGCTTTCGTGATGTCAAGGCATCACTGAAGGGATTTCTTAAACAAATGAAACGCAATCGAAATCAGTTTAAATATCATGTACATCGTTATCATTGGTTTCATACAAACACAAATAGGGTTCCGAAGCTAAGAAAGAAAAACGGTATATAGGATTATTTGTGTCTTTTCTTGTCTTTGTACTAAAAGAGGGCCACAAAGTCACACGAAGAATCAGAAGATTGAATAGTTATTTTAGAATGTAGTTTTGTTAGTGTGACAGTTTGGCCAGTTTTTTTACGCATTAACATTGTACAACAAAAACATTGGCAAGGTCGTACTTATTTATTTAATTATTTTGCTATTCGTTTTACGTTATTACATCGTGAAAAGCGACACCTTAAGATTGCTAAAAGTTGATACATTATTAAGCAGGCAACAGACTTTAAATCAGAATTTAAGTTGATTTGAAATAGATAGCCCTGTAAATGGCTTTGAAATATTTACAAGCCAGTCTGTAGTTTGTAGAATAAATGTTAAATGTCAAAAATATGAGTTACGACTATCCCAAGTTAATTAGGTATTTAGTAATTAAATCTGTTGATAAATTTACTGATATATTTTATTTTTCATAAGCGAAAGCTATAAATACAGAGACAAATATATTGTCTTTTTATTTATCTGTCCTCTTTGAATGCACCGTGATGAATACAGCGTGAAGATAGTTCAAAAATATTTGTGTTTTTGTTTCATAACTATTTCTTGTTTCACGTTTCGAGAAGGTTAGACTGCACGTGGTTACAGGCTGACTGAAACTTCAGACAAAGTATGAAGCAACCGCGTTTATCTCCGTAAAATAAATATGGCGGTGTGTTAGAATAAACGCAGTTTTATTATCATCTATGTTATCATACTATACTATTGTATTATTTTATCATGTAACCCTTGGGGCACGTAATTGGAACACTGAACTACGCGGAATAAGAATAATTTTATTTTTCGCTTACTGTCTGATGGGTGTTGTCACTCATGTCATAGGGTTCATTTCGGCACATTATATTTTACCTTAGAGCTCTATAATTCCTTTCTGTCGTCCTGGCAGTTGCCAACAAAAATCAATGTGTGATAGTGATTAAGTGCCTTAACAAGTTAACGAAGAAGATAATACTGAGTAGCCAGTTTGCCTTAGTGTCTAATTTAAGTACGAGTAAGTAAATTTAACTAACTATCTTCACGCTGTATCCCTGACGGGGTAGTTAGAGAGGACAGATCGCCAGGTATCGTGATCCATGCATACTTCTTTCGCTTCTTACACATTCATCAATCGCTTCATACACCCACGTACGACGCACGACTTATCTGCTCACGTGGTCTTCATATGTAAGACTCGGCCTACCCTGACTCCTTCTACCCTCTACTTTCGCACAATGAGTATGCACTATGTAAATATGTTCGAGATTAACTCAATTTCAGCAATAAAACCAGGAGCACGAATGATTAGTGTACCTACTTGTCAATACACAATTGATGCTACTGCAGCACGTGCACGGTTATATTACACTGCTTCTAATTGCGAACTGTATTAATTTAGCACTTTAACAAGTAGTTACTGTATATATAGATATACTGTATAGACTACCTCTGTGGCGCGGTGGGAGTGTATCCGACTGTTACGTGGGTTTGATTCCCACACAGGATAAAACTTTGTGTGATGAGCACGATGGTTTATTCTGTGTCTGGGTGTTATTTATAATAAGTATGTATGTATTTAGAAATATATAAATATGTTTATTAGTTATCTAGTAATAGTACAAGCTTTGCTTTGGTTGGAATCAGATGACGTTGTGTGAGTTGTCCTAACGATATTATTATATTATTACTAGATAACCCCCCGGCTTCGCCCGGTGCATAGTTCAAACTCCCAACGCACCTATTTAATCACGACGCTTATAAATTCTACAAAGTTGCCCGATTTGTCGACATTTATGGCTACTGCTCCGCTCTCCAGGGTAGTAGCGTGATGATATATAGCATATCTATCAAATTGGATCAAAGTGCACACGGTGTGCAAATTTGATTAAAATCGGTTAAATACTTTTGGAGTCCATCGCGGACAAACAACGTGACACGTAATTTATATTTATTAAGATTACTATATAAAAAATACATTTTGTATTCTGCGAAAGGTTAAGGACCTTCAAAAAAGAGAGTCGGCATCAAATATATGGAGCTGTAGAATTTAATTTTTTTTACTTTAAATTTATTACCAAAAATCATTTTCATACACGTTTAACCTACTATTAAAATAAGTAATTTGAATGAAGTAGCACGTATGAATAAGAGTTTTTAATTACATATTGAGTTGTATAGTTTTATTTGTATTTTTTGTTATTATTTGTATTTTTGTATAGAGCATGTTGAACGCTTGATACACACAACGATTGAATTATTTTATTTTAATTTTTTGTCCTAACGTCAACAGTATAGAGTTATTCTAAAGGGGTCTTAAAAAAAATTGCAGGGTACCTTTGGTGTTGCAAATGTCTATAGGCTACAGTGATCGATCAGATGGGCCGTACGCCTGTCTACCACCTATGTGGTATAAAAAAGAATGTGTAGAATAGCATATATAGAGCCATTTATTCTTAAACTTGTTTAATTAATGTTTTTGTTTTTGTATGTAATTTTTCTTCCTACTACATTCGATTAGATATTGATTGGAAAAATACTCACGCCAACATATTTGTGGGCACAACAAGAACGCAATAAAAAGCAAAACAAATAATATTATTGAAAATTTTATCAACCATCGCGTCATACACATTAAATGGATTATATTATATATTTCATAATAGGTTATCTTTATTAATCCATATTGAAAATGAACGCCTCTCTTGCTTCGGAGTATAATTTGCTCGATAACTGGGGGCCGAGTCTACTATTGCAGGTCGTAGAATAGAACCAAAATCGCTGTTTTAGCAGTCAAAATGTTGGTAGACTATCAAAAATGCTAATGACTAGCGGCCACTGGCGCGGTACATGTTACATAGAAGTGTATTGGAGTTCAATTGTAATAGTAGACCACGATTGAAAACCTAACAAAATTGTACCGGTTGCTTTCTATTGAGCGACGATTTCGATTCTATTTCGACACTATTGAAACAGGAGACTCGGCGCCCTAGGTTTATGTCGATGTAAGGTAGATACAGCTATCATCGAGGTATTTTCAAGACCTTAAGGTGAAAAAAGAATTAAACAAGAAAATAAGAAGAATTGATCGTAAAGCAGTTATAGTAAATTATTTCCTGATACATAACTTATGGACTTTAGAAACCTGTAGAGATCTTGATATGATTTGAGTAAATATTTGACGAAATATAATTTGAAATAAAAAAATCAATTTCGAAGGTATGCTAGACCGATTGCAGCTAATAAATTAGAAATATGTATTTTGAATATCAACATAATAACTTTCGTGAGCGTTGTTCATTATTACTAAGTATTCATAATTACTAGTCGGGCGATCCCGAAATATACACGTGAGTACAACCGTTTACTTAGTAATTTTGAATATCGTTTCTAGTAGAGTAATGTTCGTATTCCAGAACGTTTCTTCGTTTCTCAATATCCAATCAACGCTTGAGGCTAGTTTTTGCCTTATGAAATCTACTCTCAAGTGTCGATTGAGTATTGAGAAACGTTCTGGAATACGGCCCTAAGATCCCAGAGCCGTAAGACACAACTTATTTTCTAAAGCATATAACTTTCGGTTCTCAGTAGTCTCTTGTGTACTTTTAATTCCTTTTTTTTATATGTTATTAAGATAACTATTACAATGTTATATTTAATCAGTCAGACAAATTGCAATGACCAAACATCCCCTAAACACAAAAATTACTCAACCATGAGTATCTGCGCGAGAGCACTATTACGGTTCCCCTTCTTAAGTGTGCATAAACCTGTATGTAATACATTGTAAGTTTAAGGGCAAATGCAGGCAGAATGTTATTTTAAGGCAAAAACTAGCCTCAAGCGTTTCTTGAGTATTGAGTAACGTTCTAAAATACGGCCCTTAAACTTACAATCTATTACAGGTTTATGCACACTTTACACTTCAATTGGTGTAAAAGGCTACATCCGTTGATCTCAGTGGGTCTAGAGATTTTACACTTCAAATCTTTTTTAGATATTAACAACGTACAGGTTACGAATACAATTACTGAGGAACTTACACGTCTGAAAGATACTCCAACATCATCTTTTATAATTGAGAATGAAGATTTGAAGATACTATTGAACAATTGTGGAATTTTTAAACAACAGACTCCATACGGCGAGCGTGGCTGCCGTGTAATATCTACACTGCCGTTAACTACCAAAAGGTATTTCGGAGTTAAATGAGAAAAACGCGGCAGAAATTTACAAACAACGTAACTTCCGATTGACAACGCCTTAAAGATACTTAAAGGTATCAAAATATAGGTAATGTTACGTACTTTCAGATGCTTTTTTGTCATTTTACTAATTTCTTATTATTTTAAGTAAAAATCATTTTATTTGTTTTAGTTTATTTTCTGTGATATTAATAAACTTATAGAAATACACTAAAAAGCCGCCTCGTAAAACGCAACGGCATTTTAGCGATTCTATTTCATAAAAAAAAATGGTTGTTAATTTTCTGAAAAGAGTTTGTATAATGATTTATTAAAACGTCGTTATAATACATAACGTCACTTTTGCTTCACATTCAAGATTTCTCAAACGGAGTAATGTTAGACATTAGTAAGGATAATGGCGTTTAGCTGCTTCTAAGTTTATTAACTGATAAATATACTTTCTTCTAAGGCAATAACTTTCTATATTGTTATGCTTTAACATCGTTAATCTAAAAACTTCATTATTTAACGGCATTGTAGCGCAACTATAGCAAAGAGAATATTGATAATATTTAACATTATGAAGTTAAGGTATAAAAATAAAATGCATTCTTTTAGATAACTACCGCGTCTGGGATACAGCGGGAAGATAGTAAATTAGTTAAATGGTAAATAAATAAATAAATATCCATCACGCCTTATCCCCGAAGGGGTGGCAGAGGCATATTATATGCCCACTTTTCACCGTGTGGATTTACCTGTCCCACGTAATAGGTGGTGAGCCCATTGCCGTGTTGAAATAGACAGACGCAGGTTGTGGCTACCTGCTGTTGAAATTTTTCAAGCCGCCCATAAGGCATTCAACCAGGCTTAACGACTGCCATTTTACTGGCAACCGGGACCAACGGCTTAACGTGCCTTCCGAAGCACGGAAACGCTCGCAAATGTAAATGCCACAAAGTGGTCACCCATCCGAGGACCAGCCATAGTGAAAGTTGCGTAACTCAGTGATCGTTTACAGAACACTGAGACCGCGGGGCCACGAGCGCTTAAATGTTGAGTTAAATGGTAATAAAAACAATTAATAGTAAATCTCTTTATTATTTAACACGGTCATCGTTAATAATAAAATTACTTAATATTAAATGAGGTTATTTAAAGATGATCATAAATTTTACATAAAATGATATCTGAATCGTACCTAATACTGCTAAACATTTAAAACAAAAGAAAAACTGTAACAAAAATATTCTTTCTCACATATAAATTAATAAAGCTTGAATATACTTGCAAGTCGATAACTTTCTCAAAATATTCACAAGACTTATACCTAATAGGTATTGCTCAATATTTTTTTTTTGTAAAAATATGATTAAAAACCTACATCAGTCTTTTTTTTTGTCAACATCAGATTGCACATTTTAATTCACGGGTAAATTTTGCCAAATTAACAATTTGTGAAGCGGGATTATATTGGAAAATTTATCGAGTATATCAGTTTTTCTATTAAGTTCTATACCTTTCGGTTCTGTTCTGAATTCAAATTTCATTATACGTGGATTTTTGAAATATTTTTCATACATAAAACGTAAAGTGGTAAAATTTTCATGCAAATAGTTTTTGTACATGAGATCATAACTTTTACGAGTAAAGCATACCTCTGCCATATTTTTTAAATAGGCCCTTTGGTTGGATGCTTGTATTCTTCGCTCTGATAGGTAATTTGGTATATTCAAGAAGTTATCCGGTGACATAGTCTTTACAATTACTTTTGACTTATTAATTAAAGCCACACATGCCGAAAAATCTATAAAATCGTTATAATCGCTATAAAAAATTTTCTTTTTTGTTCATAGCCAACTCTACCTGATGATGCACTTCTGTAGTAATGGTACGTTTGCAAAATAAAATATCTAATAAAATGCAGACATCACATCTTCTTGTTTTCCCCCAGCAATGCCATCATGCCAGATAACTGTGAGGGGTTTACATTCTGTTGTAATCTTACCAAGTGGGGCAAAAGTCTGGTTGTATGTTGTAAATCGCTGACAGAAAATTGCACTTTTAAACATCTTCAATCGCGGCAACATGATTACTTTTTGAATATCTGCACTGCAGTATACTTGGGAATTATCTTGTGGTGCCACCTTTACTACCTTGTGGGGCACCACAGGCTCTCGTGTATTTTTATACCTTGAATGAAACCCAATCCGTACAAACAGTACAATCTGCGATTATCTCGACTATAGCATCATGCGAAGTCGCCATTTTATGGTAATTATAAGTTTCACACAATTCACACTCTTCATTACCAAGAGCAGTAAAAGAGATGTTTATTTTTCTGACATGTGATCTGTACAAAATATAGGAAATATATTATCGGGATACCTCTCACAAAAGTCTTTATACATCTGCGTTATATCGCTAGGCAGGTAACGACGTAAAGGTGCATGCTCACGTCTTTAGTGAGCCTCCAACGGATTAAAGAGTTCGATATGATTAGTCAGCAAGTCCCTGTCAAAAGCTGGAGTTTTTTGATGTTTACCATGTGTAGAATCCTGTCATTAGTTTTTAAATAACCTAACGTAGTCAGGAAAAAG
This sequence comes from Thumatha senex, assembly GCA_948477245.1. Taxonomy (NCBI): domain Eukaryota; kingdom Metazoa; phylum Arthropoda; class Insecta; order Lepidoptera; family Erebidae; genus Thumatha; species Thumatha senex. Next base: position 2,349,722 of record OX419725.1, read on the forward strand.
ATTTTACATACCCCAAATCTGGTACCATTTTTATTTTTAAACATAAATGTCCTTTTTGGTTGCCTCTTTGGTTCACTTGTGATTTTTGGGACTGATATCATCATTTTATCATTTTAATTCTTCGAGGCACGTGGGATATAGGAGTATAAGGTATTTCATTTGTAGATTCGGATGGACAGTAATCTTTATCAAGGACGGAGTCATCTGTATCAAAATCTGAGGGATTGGTTTCCAATGTAATATTATTATTAGACGGAGAGACATCTAGAGGTATTACTTCGTTGCATGTTAAATCTATTTCCATAGGCAAATTGTCTAGGTGCTGCGCCATATGAATCGTATTTTCATTGAGTAAAGCTTGTTTAAAAAATCCCGTATCTAAATCTAAGAAATTGTATGTGGTTTGAGTATCGCAAAAGGTATCAAAGATACAGCTGGTCATTGAATAAGACCTAGTATAAATATTATTAATATAGTCACTAAATTTAAGCTCAGGCTTCAAGCTTCGTCTCTCTGTTTTGTTTTCGTTTCAAATTCAATATCTTTTACCTTTGCCATTTCTAAAATAGTTCTGACTCTTTGGGATATAGTAGACTCTTTTAAACGTCTGTAACAAGTTTTAGTGTTGTTTAGTCTTTGGTAAAGCCGGTTGTGCGACTGTAGCACCTCTAGTGCTTAGGTTATAGTGCCCACTTATGATCAGGTGGAAGTTGTATGCTTGTCTGCTACTTTAGTGGTATAAAAAGGGGTGCCCCACGAATCGAAGTTTATTAAGCGCTCGTAGCCGTGCTAACTCAGTGTTCTGTCAACAATCACTACGTTAAACATTTTTAACTCAGATGGGTGAACGTTAGTGGTATTTTCATTTATGAGCATTTCTGTGCTTTGAAATGCACTTTAAACCGTTGGTACCGGTTGCCACGTCGGTGTTACTAGAGACAAAAATGCCAACGGTGAAATGTGGGTAAGTACCTATATTAAATTTCTCTACCTACCCGTTCTGGAGTAAAGTAAGTTCCCGACAAAGATTTCCGGGTCTCCAGCCAACCTCACCTACAAACGATACACCAATCAACGATCTTACAGAGGTTAGGACAGACGGCAGTCGCGTCCAACTATTTGGGAAGCCAAACCAAACAATTCTGAAAGTAATCAAGACAACGCTAACACTTAAAGATGATAAATATTATGCGAAATATATGGCGCAAAAATAAACAAAATATTGCTTACCGGAATTGACGATTCGCCATCGTTTTCAAAAACACATACGGAGCGCAGGTCCTTCACCCTCAAGCGCTTGCGCTGCAATTGGTTTACTCCCGCTGCCCCAACTAACCTTAAACCTTACCCCCGCGAGAGCTACGTTTTTGTCTATTAGTATGGGATAACGGCATTATAACTTAACCGTTACAAACAAATATTTTTTATCTAATAGTGGAAATACCGTTACTGGCAGATAACCGCATTTAAAATCAAAATATAATTATATTGAGTATTAGACTGTAATGCCGTTGAATGACTTTAACCACTTTGATGTTTCACTTTTTCAGTTAAGAGCATTATAACTAGACACAGGTAAAATTCTATATAAAATAAAAACTTGAGAGGTGTCAAGGGACACCCGGATGGAACGAAGTTCCTTTCGATTAATTAATGAAGGAATTGTAATAAAATTTTATTTATTTTAAGTTATAATAATTTTTTTTTTATTATTAACAAATATAATGTTATATAAACTTAATCAGTAGGCTCAATTTTCGTAATAATTGGCTTGTGGTAACTGAAGTAGCAAACATGTGTTTGGGATTCTATTTTATTTAAATGTCTTGAAAATACTGCATCATTGGTAGTATTATATTTTGTTGTTGATTCTGCTGGATTATTGTTAATTCTGAAATCAAATTCTTCCTCTAGAAACTGTAGCAATGGTTTTGATTTTTCATTACTGAAGTTGATGTTAAAATTAAAATTAAAAAATAAATTAAATATTTTTATAAATAATTAATTAATAAAAATAAATAAATTAATAAAAATAATTAATAAATAATATTTTTTTTCCGCACAGCTTACAATAGTATATATAATACTTACTATAGCAAAAAGTGTCGTGACAACTTTTCGTAAGAATTTTTTCCGTCTAGCCCCCTTTCACAACGCGCAATAAGGAACTTCGTTCCAAAAATATTAACAATAAAATAGTTATGGTAAGTTTACGACATTCAAGTGTATCAAAATTTGTTAACCGCAATCTAGAAAAACCATCTAACGTAAAGTTTATCACAAAATTTGAATTATAAAAGCTTAACCGCAATATAGAATCACAAAGTCACTTAAACGCATTTTTGTTTGACAAGCATATGAAAAATAGTCTCTTAACGGCTTTTTGTCAAAGAGTATTTCATAAACTATTAATGTTAAAGAAATATTGAATATACATGTCGATAGAGATTTTTTTCTGGTTACTAAATCATTTCTAACTAAAAATCAACCTAATGTGGCATAACGGCATTATAGATATAACACGGCAGATGGGAAAACAACGCAGTTTTATTTAATCTATATAAATCTTGTTAACTATTATTTAACATTATCTAGAAGTATTCGAGCTGGAGATTTTGATCTATTCAAGTACGTACTACCAAAAATCACGAATTTGTTTTTCATCTGTAACCAACCAAACTATGCTCGTTGGACTGTTAAATACTATGCAAATTTATTACTAATGCCGAAACTCATCCAAATTTATACGAAGAATTCCAGGAAGGTGTTTTTGGCATTCGGTGAACCAATAAGCCTTTTTTTAAACAACCAATTGATCTTGTTCTTGAACAAACAATAAACACTGACGCAGCTAGGAAACTCACTGGTATAATACATTTCACCAATTCAATTTCTGCACGTCAACGTTGGGCCCGGAGCCATCATGTCAGATCCACAATAATTAGTTCAGTGTACAAGGATTTAGGTTTGCAAAAAGAGCAAGACGTTACGGCCGAGCTCACAAATCATGCTATAAAAACTAATGTTAAGCAGTTGCAAAAAATATCAAAACTTTTGATTTATTCATAAATCCATTCGAACTACAAGTGTCAAAAGATCTTTTAATCAACATTTCTTTTTTGAAAGCTGCGTCAAAGTCCGTAGAGAATATTTTGCTCAATATAGAAAAAAATGGTGACGCTAAACGTCAAACGTTTTTCTCAGAGTGTGAATTGGATATAAGCAGGTTTGAAAAAAGTATTAAGAAAACACCACTAGAAAACTTTACAATGGATTATTTAAAAAAAAGAAAACGAAAGTAGGTGGTAAAGTGCAAGAGGTACGGATTCAAAGAGATCTTTTTGGGCGTATACTTGGCATATCTATAGATCATAAAGTAGATATGGCTAAAATTCTATCTTATCCTATTACTCCAGTGCCATTATCCATGTGCTATTTTAATGGAACCATTTGTAAAACTCAAAAATCGACCTTGATGAAGTCCTTAGAAAAAGGTTTAGAGCACAATCCCACCTGATCGAACCGATATTTTATTGATTGATAACCAGTATCTTTTTTATTGGTTTGATGGTGACCAATTACCCGGATTCGTTAGTGAATCACTTCAAGAACCAGGTACCGTACTTTGATTTCTGGTTTACAAATTATTATATTGGTCGTTCCGTTTTTTAATTGTTTATCTTTTTGTTTTTACAGAACATGCTGCTAGCACCAATAACATATCAGATGATGATGAGGATGATGACTTGGATTGTCCATCCAAGTCATCATCCTCATCATTTCGTTGGGCGATGTACTCAATGATGAAAATGCTAATGATTACTATGATGAAGATGATTAAAAAACAATCAAATAATTTATATCTAAAATAAAATAAAATTAATAAAATTTTCTTTAAAACACAACTGCTCCCAAAAAATATATTTTTCCCTATATCTATACAATACATTACATTTTTAAAATAATTAATTTTTACTTTAATTATAAATTTTATCTTAATCAAATAGATATACATATTAAAAGCAGTAAGTATTTTTCAAATATTAAGATATTTTACGCTGAAGCGCATGCGCATAGTGCTCTTGCGCTCATGGTTGAGTAATTTTTGTGTTTAGGGGATGTTTGGTCATTAATTTGTCTGACTGATTAAATATAACATTGTAATAGTTATCTTAATAACATATAAAAAAAAAGGAATTAAAAGTACACAAGAGACTACTGAGAACTTGAACTCTGGGATCTTGGACTACAGAGAATTCTAAACATAAATAAATGCTACTACCAATGCTATAGGTACTTTAGCGAAGTTAATACCGAGTAATACCACTGGGTAATAGCTTCTTAAACAAGGTATTGCCGAGTGGCACCTTGTTCTCCCCATTCGGTGATAGCTTCTTCCTTATTATTTTACAATAAAATATCCATCACGCCTTGTCAAATAAAATATCACGCTAAAATTTCCTGGGCCCTTCAACTTGGCTTAACGACTGCCATTTTATTGGCAACCGGGAACAACGGCTTAACGTGCCTCCCGAAGCACGGAACTAGGGTGGGTCTAAAGGGCCAAATAAATTTAATAAAATAAAATGTGTCTATTTTAGATGTTACATTTGGAAGAAATTTTGAACCCGTTGCCTTTTTAGTGAGGTGGTAACAAAAAGGCTAAAAGGTCTTATGTGCTAGACACTAATTAGCACGACCAATTGATTAGTTCTGGTAGTCTCGGACTAATCCTGGTAGTCTCGAAATAAACACACAGTTTAATCGATAGTCAATTAAGTAATCTAATAATATAATATGCCCCTGCCACCCCTTCGGGGCTAAGGCATGATAGATAAATAAGAAATAAAGTTATAAACGACAAATCATAAGGCAAGTCTTCAAAATAATCATCATCTTATAAATGCTTTTACTCATTAACTAAAAAAAATACAAAATAATTTGGGTTACTCACTTAAGAAATGTTCATAAAAACAATAACCACTGATACTGAATTATGCTATTAACGTGGTATACCGCTTTATGCTATTGGGTCGAATCTTGAAGGTCCAGTGGGTACTAGACCGCGTTCAACACATTCAAGAAGAAAATTTTGAAACTATCACCGCGATTTATTTATCTATCACGCCTTATCTCCGAAGGGGTGGCAGAGGCATATTATATGCCCACTTTTCACCATGTGTATTCCTGTCCAACGTAATAGGTGATGAGCCCATTGCCGTGTTGAAATAGACAGACGCAGGACGTCTACCATGCCATATAACGACTGCCATGTGTTACTGGCAACTGGGACCAACGGCTTAACGTGCCTTCCGAAGCACGGACACGCTCGCAGATGCAAATGTCACCCATCCGTGACCAGCCATAGCGAAAGTTGCTTAACGTAGTGATCGTTTACAGAACACTGAGTCCGCGGCACCACGAGCGCTTCTCATTTAATTACTGCCAAAAAATAGTACGAGATACACTAAAACTTCTAACCATCTGACTGAAACTATAATCTACCTTATGATCTACGTGGAATCTTTTTAAATGGGTTCTACTCGTATAATAACAGTAACCTTAGGAAAATGTTCAGTGTACGCACATTAGGCAACTCGCGTTTGTATGGACGTCATACTCAGTAGCGGGCTTGATTTTTCTGCTTTGTTGTGCACAGTCAGCCACGAATCCATTAATTCGGGCATACATTTATATTACATGAAAGTCTAAATTTAAGGTTTAGACTTATCTAAACCTTAAATTTAGACTTATATACTTATATAATTATAGATCTTAAATTTAGAATTATAATTGCAGGCTTACCTGCAATGGCTTAAAATACGATTATGTTACATACCTCGGTAATACCTGCAGATATTTGACTACCGCGGTGAAAGAGCAGAATTTACCTTACCTAGGGTCCGTCACTTTTTGTGTTGAGCCTGCCTGCCTACTGTATTAATATAGAGCTATGATAGGATCTCTGCGAGATCTCTCCTGTTCCTTTTTTGTCAAGTGTACTAAGTATGAACAAACAGACTTGATTAAAATCATCTAACTAAACTAACTATCTTCACGCTGTATCCCTGACGGGGTAGTCAGAGAGGACAGATCGCCAGGCTTCGCGATCCATGCATACTTCTTTCGCTTCTTCGAGATTCATCAATCGCTTCATACACGCACGTCTGGGTATCCGAGTACTTTTGACCTTTCCGTTTTTGAGCAATCTGCTCACGTGGTCTTCACATGTAAGTCTCGGCCTTCCCTGACTCCTTCTACCCTCTACTTTTGAACAATATATATTCTTCGTCAATCGTTCCTCACTCATTCGTTGGACGTGTCCAAACCAACGGAGCACGCCCTTTTCCAGCTTAACGCTGACACTTTCATTCAAACCTGCCATATTGCGTATCACTTCGTTACGTATTCGGTCGGCCAAGGTAACGCCGCACAATTTTCGAAGTGATCGCATCTCCACAGCATTTAATTTACTTTCATGCATCTGCTGACATACCCAGGTTTCACTACAGTAAAGCAAAGTTGGCACTAGCACTGCGTTATGAATCGCCATTCGTGCTTCTTTTACGATGCTTTGTCGCTTTACTAACTGGGACAAAGCACCGTTAACTTTGTTTCCGGCAGCTACTCGCCGTTCTACATCCGAATCACATCTTCCATCCGCACTAAACATACTTCCTAAATACACAATTTCATTCACTTGCTCTAGACGTTCCTGGTTTACTCTAATCTCGCATTTAGTTCTTACGTCACCTCTTTCAAATACTAGAACCTTAGTTTTACTTGCATTCAAGCGGAGACCCTTACTTTCACACCCCTCTTTCATATTAGTGACTAATGCCTGTAGGTCGGCTTCTGATGAGGCCATGAGCACCGCATCATCAGCGTACAGCAGACAGTTTACTGTAAAGTCACCCAAATTCACACCCATATTAAAATCTTTCAACTTCTGTAGGCAGCTGTCCAGATACACTATGAACAGCCAGGCGGACATGACACATCCCTGTTTGACGCCTGTACAGACATCAAAAAGAGGTGACACATCCCCCCCCTACTCGCACGCAAGCCTTACAGTCCCTATAAAGCGACTGTATTGCCCGCAGTAGCGAGCCGTCCACACCATATTCTGGCAGCAAGTCCCACAGCGTTTCTCTCACAACGTTATCAAATGCTTTCTCTAGATCCACAAAAGCGCAGAAAACCTTCTGGCTAAGAGCCAGAAACTTTTCCGCGATCATGCGGAGAGAAAACACTTGATCCATGCAACCTCTTCCACGTCGGAATCCGCATTCAGCCTCCCATAAATACCTTTCAGACTTTTCTTCAATCATCGATATTTTAAACTGTGTCAGTAATATATGTTGTAGAGACTATCCATCCGTACACCATGCAAAAGGGAATGCTTTCCGCCATTTTATCAATAATCTCAATAGGATCATTAAATCTCTATACATTATATATATTAACGACGAGAATAATCAGCATCAAAGTAGATTTTAGATGTTGGTAACGTATGAAATAATATTAAAAGCGGAACTTACATAAGTAAGCAGGCAACGGACTAAGAGTCTATATTTCAAATAGGTTTGAAACAGGCAGCCCTGTAAACATTTTTAAAGTGTTTACAAGCTAATTTGCAGCTGTTGGAACTATGTTATATTCACTTGTTTTTTTTTATTCACAACCGTAAAAAAAGTATTACCAAAACATTATTTTCAACTACGCAACATCATGCAACTATTTCATATAGGTAGGCACCAGAATCGGTTATACTCGTATCACTTATCAATTGAGTCTCGGTATGTAGGTACCTACTTATTAACTGGTAGAAGGTACCTACGTCGTCGGTGTTCCAACTTCGTGGGACTAAATCAGGCGTTATACCACGTGCTCGCTATACACGTGACATGATAGACAACTGATTATCAAATAAAAGGTTAAGTTTGTGATGTACAGTCACAGCAGAAACTTTTAACTCACAAAATACTTCATTAGCCCTTGTAACATGGCAGTTGCTAAGCCATGTTGAAGGCCTTATAGGGCGGCTTAAAAAATTACAAAAGTAGCACAACTTGCGTCTGTCTATTTTTATAAGGCAATGGGCTCACCACCTTTTTTGTGGGACAGGTATGCAAATTGTGAAATGTGTTCCCTGCAAATTTTACTAGGTGAGATCTACTAGCAATCGGTCCTTCAACAGATAAAGTCAGCTTATTGCCACTGTATCTTTTGAAGCACTTGTGCCCCGCTGACTCAGTGTTCTGTAAATGATCACTGCGTTAAGTAACATTCGCTATAGCTGGTCCTTGGATGATTGACCACTTTAGAAAATTACATTTGCAAGCGTTTCCGTGCTTCAGAAGGCACGTTAAGCCATTGGTCCTGGTTGCCAGTAAAATGGCAGTCGTTAAGCCTGGCTGAAGGCCTTATGGCCTTACTGGCTTACCACCTGCTTCATGAGACTAAAATGCATACGGGGAAATATAGGGATATAGTATGGCCTCTGCCTACCCCTTCGGGTATAACGGCGTGCCATATGTCTGTATGTAAGTAACTTTTGACGTAGAGTCTAAAATAAATTTCGCGGTCGCATTTGAGCATGTGATCGAGAGAACCTCTTAGCCAGGTGTACGAACGTAGTTAAGAAGGCATCTACTGTGCGTATTACACCACTGGTGGACACCGTACTCTACCAATTCGCACAATTGAGTACTGTACCCACTAGGGTATTGCAAATCATAGGCTGATAGATTGATTGAAGTTCATCACTTGTATGTGAGTTGTGTTAAACTGATACGTCCGTTTCGGCAGAGATAACAAAGTAATTGCTGAAATGATTGGCCTGGTTGCAATGCCTACTTCATACCTATCATGTACCTATATAGATGTGTCAAAGCTATAGTAACGACTACATTGGAAACAGAGATACAACCTGAAGGAAAATAATTAAATTAATGTTGTACGGCACTTTTACAAATTTTTACTTATTTTCTCTGTGTCGTGCAAATACAGCATATTTTATTACTTCATTGTTATTTTTCTTTACGCTGTATCCCTGACGGGGTAGTCAGAGAGGACAAATCGCCAGGCATCGCGATCCATGCATACTTCTTTCGCTTCCGGTAGATTATTAACATTTATAAGACTGTAATCTCTTAACATGAGTGTTTGTTATTGATGTGCAATAAAGTTTATTCTATTCTATTATTATAATTTTGTATTGAATTTGCATCACAAATGGAAAACTACACGTTTCGAAAAATGTATCCTAAAATACAGGCTCTGCCTAGTTTAGGAAACTATGATTGTAACTGCTTAAAATTGTATTCCAAATAAGTTCCAAATTTAAGTCGACTGTGTGTAAACTTTTGTATTAATTAAACTAAATAATTATATAATTATTCCTTCCAATAATTATATAAAATAATAAATAAATAATTACATTTTTTTTTATAATTATTTATTTATTTTTATTTACTCGCTTCTTGTGAGTCTATCCTGATGTTTTGTAATTGATTTTAAACTAACTTCTCGATGACTTAGTTACTTAAAAATCTTTAACCATAGCTCAAAAGTGACATACATGAAAGTGTAAAAAAATAGAAGAATTTTATTCACTGTCTGTTCTATACTTTTTAGTCCAAAACATACTACACTTTTTTATTTCATTAAAAGAATTCTAAAATTCAGTGACGAAATTGTTGTACAAATGTAAATATTTGGCTGAAAATAAATAAAATACAAGTGAACTAATTTCAGACCTGGACCTTGTTCGTGAACCTTGTACTAGAATAGTAAACGTTTAATGTCTACTCACTGCAACTGTGTGATGAAATCGTAATGCATTGTGTTATTTGTTACAACTTGAACAGTAATACACCAGTTCGTTTTAAGATACAGAACAGTAAAAATACTAAGTTGATAGTTTTATTGTATTTTACAAATAGTACTATCTGGTTTAAGTATAAATTTTACACGATTACGCCTGTATTCCCTCGTTCTTCAACTAGATTTGTATTGTATTCAATTATATCGAAGGTTTGTGCCTTTTGTTTTATATTTTAATAACTTAAGACAATGTGCTACTGCTGTAAAATTTTCTGTCAGAAAAGATTAATGAAGCCGATTCGTACTGAAAAATTCATGTTTTTGTAGGATTAAATATAATATCTTAAAATAACTAATTGAATCAGGGATTACATAGCGGAAATCCATTTAATAAAATTCTATTTTTAAAGTTTTTAATAATATTTTTTGTTACAAAATTTACCTCAGTACAAAGATTTATTCAATAAGCAGATCATTTAAACCGTTGCGATAGAATTCTGGGGATCTAGAGTACAGAAATAGTCAAATTCTTTATTCTCTGCAAACAAGGGTATTAGAAATAGTTGTTATAAAAAGGACATAAATACAATTCCTCTGAGTTTCGCCCTTACATTGGCATGCAATTTTATATACATTAAAGTCAATTATTAAAATTATAGTATCAGCAACTTATAATTAATAGTACTTATCAAATTACAATTTCAGTGAACAAGCAAATGTTTATGTTTACAAAATATGATGATGTAATAGTTATTGTGTGAGAAAAGTTTCAATCTGAAATCTAACACCATCGAGATTCAATTTTGATTGAATGCGACCCTTTAAATGTAAATATAATAATAAAAATCCCTACTTATACCACACATACTAAAGTTACGATAGTCAGTAAAACTGAGCTAGATTTTCTTTTGTGTGTATTTGTTCTACCAAATTATAACTAGTAGTTCCAGTGGTCGTTCTGTGTACCTTTGAGAATGCCGTGAGGCGAAACTGGTCAGGTTTAAGGGCCGTATTTTAGAACGTTACTCAATACTCAAGAAACGCTTGAGGCTAGTTTTTCCTTATAAATACTACTCTCAAGTGTTTCTTGAGTATTGATTGCATTAAAATACGGCCCTAAGAAGTAAATGTTGTAGAACAGTACAAGTGCTGTTATTTAAAATGTGTAGAAAGTTCCACCATATGCCATCAATCAACAGTATAAATAAAGTCTTTGTTATTCATAGGTTGCATTTCTCAACCGATTTCCATGATGGCCCAAAATGCTGAATTCTATGTGTCTCTTGATCATTCTACATAAACGTTTATTACTGGGTGCTACAACATTTTGACTATATTCAAACCATATTCTATATTCTACTCAACTTCAACCCTTGCCCTTGGTACTGGCAACTAGAATTACTCTCATTTTAATTAGTGTCATGACTATTCGTAAGTGCCTAAAATGGTTTACATAAATAAAAATAATTTTTGACATATCATTTTTCTACTATTTACTTCACGAAAATTGGGTAGATAAGGCATACGTCGATAATAAGTTTCACTTTAAAACAACATGGCTCGTAACCGAAAAACGTGACTACTTTTTCATAAATAATATTTCTCTCAACGTCTATAAAGAAGTTTCACTTCAATAAAATGTTACAAAATTGCCATCGATTTTGAGATTAACCATAGCGTAAGATGTTTAACGTTTGAAGTTAATAGAACAGTGCATTTATGACAGCTCTCATACGGTTTGGCATAGAATTAATCAATGTCGTTATGACATGTTGAGGAATGTCCTCCCATTCTTCCAAAACTACATTTTTGAGCTCCTGCATGGTTTGCGGGGCAGGATGATGAGCTCGAACACGCCTCTTCAGCTCATACCATAGATGCTCTATAGGATTCATATCAGGACTTCGCGCTGGCCATCTCATAACAGTGATACCACTGTCATTTAAGTACTCCCTGACGATTCACGCAGTATGGGCCCTTGCATGCATTAAAACGAAATCTTGGCCAATTAAATTTTAAATTTAAAAATTCAAATTAGGAATAATACAAACGGGAAAGACGATGAAATATGCCAGCATTAAAAATGCATAAAAACTTTTTTGTTATATTGTATATTTATTTGTATATTGGGCTTTTAGGCCCGGGAATGTAAGGTGGCTCGATTCTAGAGTCCGGGAGTGTATTAATGATTTACCATTTTATGTATGGGACAGGATTAGGATTGTTTTGTTTGCAGACGATACCTCATTGATTTTTTAAAATTAGAAGACATTTAGATACTATGACGACGTAAACAATGCAATCACGAGAGTAGTTCATTGGTTTAGCTCAAATAATCTTTGCCTAAATGAAAACAAAACTAATTGTATTAAATTTACTCTACCAAATGTAAAACAAGTTACGGCCAATGTTCAACTGAATGGACAGGTGTTAGAGTTTGTGGAATCAACTGTGTTCCTCGGTATAACTATTGATGCCAATTTGCAGTGGGGCCCACAAATAGAAAAGACGGTTTCTAGGTTAAGTTCGGCTGCATACGCTGTAAAAAAGATCAGGACTCTAACAGATGTGGATACGGCTAGAATGGTTTACTTCAGCTATTTTCATAGTATTATTTCTTTCGGTATTCTCCTTTGGGAGAGTGCTGCAGATGTAAATAACATTTTGTTCTTCAAAAGCGGGCTGTACGCGCAATTTATAATTTGGGCCACAGAGTCTCCCTCCGAGAAAAATTCAAATATAAATATCTTTCACGCCTTATCCCCGAAGGGGTGGCAGAGACATGTTATATGCCCACTTTTCACCGTGTGGATTCCTGTCCCACGTAATAGGTGGTGAGCCCATTGCCGTGTTGAAATAGACAGACGGAGGTTGTGGCTACCTGCTGTTGAACTTTTCAAGCCGCCCTAAAGGCCTTCAACCAGGCTTAACGACTGCCATTTTACTGGCAACCGGGACCAACAGCTTAACGTGCCTTCCGAAGCATGGAAACGCTCGCAAATGTAAATACCACAAAGTGGTCACCCATCCGAGGACCAGCCATAGTGAAAGTTGCGTAATTCAGTGATCGTTTACAGAACACTGAGACCGCGGGGCCACGAGCTCTTCTTCAAAGAAATAAATATTCTAATCGTAGCATCACAATACATTTTTGCCAATCTTATGTATGTTCAGAAGCATCTATCACAGTTTACTAAACTCTGTGGTATACATAATATAAACACTAGACATAAAAACAATCTTTCAGTTCACCACAGTCGGCTGCATAAGATTGACGATTCTTTCCAGGGTAACTGCATACGCTTTTACAACAAGCTTCCCTGTGACCTGAGAAATTTACCATTAAATAAATTTAAATAGTATATTAAAACAAAGCTTTGTGAAAAAGGTTATTACTCTATTAAAGACTATTTACAGGACAGGGATGCCTGGAAATGATATGCTGGAAAATAAAATATTATAGTTATAAAATACATAATTAAAATATTTAATTGTAAATAGGCCATCAAAAAAAAGCCTTCCTAAGTTTCTTGCCGGTTCTTCTCAGGTGTCAAAAAAGGGTCTCAAAAAAAAAAATTATTTTTTGGTTTTAGTGTACGAGTATGACATTTTGTAAGCGCCGTTTGTCTATGCAAAATAAAGATTTTATTGAGGCAACATGCGCATCACAGATTGCAACGACGCGTAGTCTGCTTAGGTGGAAGTGCTCAGGCAACCTTAAAATAATGCAATTGCAAGGGAACATCTCTGTTACCTCATACTGCACCGCCTATAGCATATTCATCGCTCGAGTTTTTTTCTTTTCTGTGATTATTTTCATCAATATGTTATGATTTAAGTTGTGACATTGACCTTTGTTATATGCCTACTCAACTATAACAATATTTACCCAAAATACGTCTTTGGAATGTTTTTGATATTGACCATCTTGAAACAGAACCTAGTATCAACGATGTGTGTGACGTCAGCCCGGCTGTACTTATAAAAGCTACGCGCGCGCTGTTTGCATTCGTTTACTCGATACGTCGTAAGACCAGTCTCTTGTGCTTGCCCGGCTTATATGGACCTGCTTTCAAATTCATTGTATTAAAATGATGAGCGTACATACTGCCAACGAGGACCAGCTCTCCTCATCACCACCAGACAAGGTTAGTGAAGTTATTTAAAATAAGAAGTTCGCGTTTTTTTATATACAATCTTTATAGAATCTATGTGTATTCGTCAAAGTTATAGTACATATTGTTGAACTATAATTATAGTACATATCTTTATAATATATATTTGTTTATACTGCTTACCATGCAATGTGTTTATTATAAAGAACTAGTTTGCATTGGCGCCATAGTTTATAAGTTAGTTGTAACGGTTTAAGTACATTTTTATCCGCATTATGTTAGGCATCTATTTAATTATTTGCGAATGTCCTTTATTTTGAAATATAGGAACCGAGGAAAGGTCTAGAGCGACAATCATATTTTTGTTTTTAAATTATCCCCATGTCTCTCATTTCTTCGTTGTGCGATATTAAAAAAAATACTCTAAAAATAGAATAAGTATCATAAAATAAATAAAATAAATATCCATCACGCCTTATCCCCGAAGGGGTGGCAGAGGCATATTATATGCCCACTTTTCACCGTGTGGATTCCTGTCCCACGTGGTGGTGGTGGTGGTGAGCCCATTGCCGTGTTGAAATAGACAGACGCAGGTTGTGGCGACCAGCTGTTGAAGGTTTTTAAGCCGCCCATAAGGCCTTCAACCAGGCTTAACGATTGTCATTTTACTGGCAACCAGGACTAACGGCTTAACGTGCCTTCCGAAGCACGGAAACGCTCGAAAATTAAATGCCAAAAAGTGGTCACCCATCCAAGGACCAGCCATGGTGAAAGTTGCGTAACTCAGTGATCGTTTACACTGAGACCGCGGGGCCACGAGCGCTTCATATAATAAGTATCATCTTAAACAATTATGGTAAACAACAATGATTATAATCTCCCAATCGCTTTGGAGTTGCGTTTCCACTACTCTCGTTCTCAGTATCCCTGATACAGAGAACTGTTGCCTTTTTAGCCAGACAGTGTTTTCCTACTGGGATGAATCCATAAACCTGACACCATCAGAAGAGGCTCTTTTGTAGCTTATCGGCAATGTGACGGATGTCATGGCTAACGCGAATGCGAAAGTTCCTAACGCAGCATATCCACCGCAGTATCTTCATTTTCGTCATGCAACTCCTGGTTCTGCCTCTCAAGTATCTGTCAAACCTCACTTAAAAAAGGACTGATTTAGGGTGACAAGTAATACCAGTCAGTTCACACCACTTATAATTGCCGTAAATGAATTGTGGGCCTTGACATCACAATCGATCTTACCGGATGCGTGACCTGATTCGACCCTTGTATGCGAACAAATGTGGCAAAAATAAAACAATCTTTGAAATTTAGAGGTTCTGGCCAATTTCTCGGTTTTCGGTTCAATAAATTTTATACGAAATAAACTTCCTCCGGTTGAATCTCCGAGGTTACATTCTCAGCCCTCCCTTTTGTCGATCACGAGACCATCTAATGGTCTAAGGTCGACCATGAGCTCGCATATCCTACTTTTTTCAAGAAATTAAAAAAAAATGTAATTCAATATTGTGTATGACCATAATTAATTGAAGTATTGCGTCAGATTTGTGTTAAAGACTCAAGATATATTAAACTTTTTATGATATGGCTACGGTTCTTAATACCTTTAATTACTATTTATAATGCAAACAACGAAATTGTTATTAACTAATTATAATACACCTATAATAAATTTCAATTAATAATAAAATATATGTATTCTTGAAGCATGAACAAGCTCTACTGTATCTACTTTAATTTGCCATTGTCAATTGATTTAGCTCAGTAGGGATCATCTAATGCAGTAGGGATCATAATCGATATACCAAAAGGGGCTTTATTGATATACCACTATCATCTTCTGAAGACAGCTGTGAAGGATCCTGAAAGAAGGACCTTCGATTTGTACATGACATTTTTTGGTCAAAAATTATACCAGTCACCTGACTCCAAAGTCTTCAGATGAGAGAAATGCACGTCGACTAACCTTTTTGCTATTTCCTTAAAAAGCCTTATACCTATGTCTAGGACCCCACGGAACAAGGGTCAAATTAATACTATTAATGGTATATTTACCATGTACTACTCGTACATGGTAAATATACCATTCATTGAATTATTGAGTTTTCGATATTTCGGCACTGTTGCAAACGCCACGAACCCAGATGTACTGAAAAGCTGCGAGCTAGTTTTTGTTGGCAGATCGTAGCAATCTACCCTTTTCCTAAATCGTTCATTACACAGCATTTTAGCACTTTCACAATTCACCATGTCATCTTAAACTCGATCACGATCCCAACACACAATACTCACAGTTCAACTCGCGATATTTTGACGGCTTTCTTGTTTGCTCGTGTAAATATGAAATATAATGAAAATGCAAGCATGCCTAGACCACTGTTTGTATAATTTTGTGGTCAAATATGGCTGAAGACGTGGCGCTGAAAAAGAATTGCTGCGCCAAATAACACAAAACTCTTTCAAACACAGGTGGTCAGTAGCCATAAAATTATTTATTTGTTCGTGGCGCCAAAGATCACGAAGTATCAATTTTATCAGTATTAACATAATGATGATAACATTTAGAACTTATTGTTTTTGAATTGTTTTTTAGTTCTCTTTAGGCATTTATTGATACCCGTGACCCAAAATGGAAGGCTATCGCAAATATTTATTTTTATGCGCGTATTGCAGATAACGATATTTAAAACACATTTACCTAATTATCTTCACGCTATATCCCTGACGGCGTAGCCAGAGAGGACAGATCGCCAGGCTTCGCGATCCATGCATACTTCTTTCGCTTCTTGAAGATTCATCAATCGCTTTATACATACACGTCGAGATATCCGAGTACTTTTGACTTTTCCGTTTTTAAACAATATGCTCACGTTGTCTTCATATGTAAGTCTCGGACTACCCTGACTCCTTCTACCCTCTACTTTCGCACAATATATCTTCTTCGTCAATCATTCCTCACTCATTCTTTGGACGTGTCCAAATCAACAGAGCACGCCCGCTTAACGCTGAAACTTTCATTCAAATCTACTATATAGCGTATCATTTCGTTACGTATTCGATCGGCCAAAGCTGCGCCGCACAATTTTCGAAGTGATCGCATCTCCACAGCATTCAATTTACTTTCATGCCTCCTCTGACATACCCAGTTTACGCTAACGAAAAGAAAAGTTGGCACTAGCACTGCGTTATGAATTGCTAGTCGTGCTTCTTTTACAATGGTTCATCGCTTAACTAATTGGGACAAAGCACCGTTAACTTTGTTTCCGGCAGCTACTCGCCGTTCTACATCCGAATCACATCTTTCGTCTGCGCTAAACATACGAGTACTCCCTAAATACTCTAGACGTTCCTGGTCTGCCCAATTACCTAATTAGTTTGTTTTCTATATAATAATCTTCTTTATGTGATTACCTTGGTGGCCCTCGATCGACCCACACGGTCTGCCGTTGCTGATGTATCGGGTCCAAATCCCGGGTCGTATTGTGAAGGTAGGTAGGTGCTGCATAATTTTAAGCATCGACCACCGGCAGTAGACGCAATAATGCGTATGCATAAGTGTCATCATTGAGAATGTTCATTGTCGGTTATAGCCTTGTATAAGGACTGGCAGTAACGTGAAGAATAGCAGTTAAAGTAATAGGACGGTTCACTTCCAAGTACCGACGTCCAAAGTAATCTTTATCGCTCTTGGATGACGATGATGATTATAACCGAAACTGATCCACGTATCATATTGAGTTATGGGTTAATGTTTTTAATAACATAATGTATGACTGCGCTGACTGTATGGCGCTCTGTGCTTGCGCCACCCGGCTCAAGGGTTATCGCGCCAATTCTACACGAATTGAATGTTACTTGAATAAGATTACTGAGACCATACTAAATTACTTATTCTAGAAAATTCAATATCTTACTAATTTTGTCGGTTCGTTGTACCTTTAACCTTTATAATTACTTACTATTTAGATATAAAACGAAAGGGTTAAAAGTACTCGGATATTCAGACGTGCATGTTTGAAGCGATTTATAAATCTGCAGGACTCTAAAGAAGTTACAACAGAATAGTCCCAGACTACCAGGACTTTCATTGGTCGTGTTAGTTAGTGTCTAGCACATAAGACCTTTTAGCCTTTTTGTTCCCACCTCACTAATAAGGCAACGGGTTCTAAATTTCTTCCAAATTTAACATCTAAAATAGACACATTTTGTTTTATTAAATTTATTCGGCCCTTTAAACCCACACCAGTGCCGTGCTTCGGAAGGCACGTTGAGCCGTTGGTCCCGGTTGCCAATAAATGGCAGTTGTTATGCCAAGGTGAAGGCCATTTGAGCGACTTAAAAAAATTCAACAGCAGGTCGCTACAGCCTGCGCCTGTCCATTTCAACACGGCAATGAGCTCACCGACTGTTACGTGGAACAAAAATGCATACGGTGAAATGGGGGCGTTTAATATGCCTCTGCCTACCCCTTCGGGGATAAACTATTATACGGTACTCTAAAGAAGAAATGCATGGATCGCGAAGCCTGGCGATCTGACCTCTCTGACTACTCCGTCAGGGATTCAACGTAAATATAATTAGCTAGTTATTTAGATATCATTTTTCATGATAATATCAATGACGTAGAATCTGCAGCAAAAATCTCAGTATCTTCGTTTAGTAAAACGAAAAAAAAGTCTTATACCGTTGAGTACCACAGCTTCGCCAGTTGGTCAGACTAAAGAAACCAGACCAAGAAACCATACTATGTATTCTTCCGGTAAGGTAAAACAAAACTTAAAGATATTTTTTGTTACAGCCGAAACTCATGGAGGGTGGTAACTATATTCGTGAGGGCAGGGACTCTAACAAATCAACATGGTTGCTGTTCTCTCCCGAAACACGTGATGAGGCAGGGGCTTTAGCGAAGTTCTTGAGCGTATTCAGCACGCACGGTGTAAACCTCAGCCACATAGAATCCAGGTCATCGGCCAGAAGGCCAGGGTACGAATTCATGGTCGAATGTGTTCATGGGGTCGGAGATTTCGGTGCTGCCCTTGAAGAGCTGAAGAAAGATGTTGGATATATGAATATTATTTCCAGAAATTACAAAGATAATCGACGTAAGTACAATTGATAGTTTCTTCTTATTAAAAAACCTTTAAATGCACAGCTGAACGTGTATGCACAGAAGTTTGACGGTCGGACTAGACGTCTGTCTCTCTCAACCATCTCATTATCATATTTATACCTAAGAAAATAGAGGGTACAAGGAGTCAGGGCAGACTGAGACTTATATATGAAGACCACGTCAACAGATTGTGCAATAATGGTAAGGTCTAAAGTACTCGGATACCCAGACTTGCACGTATGAAGCGATTAATAAATCTACAGAAAGCGAAATAAGTATGCATGGATCGTGAATTCGTTAAGCCTGGTGATCTGTCCTCTCTGACTACCCCGTCGGCAATATAGCGTGAAGATAGTAAGTTAATATTTATACCTTAGTTTTTAATCTACCGGAACCTAAAAATATGAAAATGCTCTTTACTTCAGATGCTGTGCCATGGTTCCCTCGCCGTATCCGTGACTTAGACCGATTCGCAAATCAAATCCTGTCGTATGGCGCAGAGTTAGATTCTGACCACCCTGGCTTCACAGACCAAACATACCGTGAGCGCCGCAAGTATTTTGCTGACATCGCATACAACTATAAACATGGGCAACCTCTTCCCCATGTGATTTACACTCCAGACGAGATCGCAACTTGGGGAATGGTGTTCAATAAACTCAAAGATCTGTACCCGACGCATGCTTGCAAGGAACACAATCACGTCTTCCCACTGCTTATCGAGAACTGTGGCTATAGAGAAGATAACATCCCACAACTGGAGGATGTTTCCAACTTCTTAAAAGGTAAGTCAAATTTACCAAACATAAAAAAATCTACTATAAATTTCGATACATCTATTCTTGGGCGAAGACAAGTCTGCGGCGTTCTCGTCGCATTGTCCCACGTACTTTACAGGTGGTGAGCTTAATGCCGTGTTTAATAGGACAGTTGCAAGTTGTGGCTACCTGCTGTTCAAATTTTTCAATCTGTCCTTATCCATCCAGTCCTTATCCAATCTGGCCATAAGGATGCCATGTCAATTGCAACCAGTACCAATGGCTTAACGTGCTTTCCGAAACACGGAAAGATATTAATTCTATTGTAAATGTGTATGTTAATTTAGTTCTATTTTGCTCTACACTCATTTTTTTCTTTTTCTACTCCTCTTAATGTTCTCTATAGCTGGTCTGCTAGTAGGTATTTTCTACGGAAAACTACGGCTCCATTTTGTACCTACGGTCCTTCTACTATTACGATTACTACCCTTGTGTTTATAAACAGACTAAACTAACTAACTATCTACACGCTGTATCCCTGACGGGGTAGTTAGAGAGGACAGATCGTTTATAAACAGACAAACCAATAAATTAAGTAAACGTTATCAAAAATGTGTCAAGATACTATTGTTTTGTCGGGAAAAATTAACATAAGAGTCATGTCACTAAGCACAGTTGCTAGGTGGTGAACGATGATCATAATTATACATGTTACAATTTTGACTGAAACCCTTAAAAGTCCTCGATCTTTTTATCTTATTAGTATGTAATTTCAAAAAAGTTATTAAACTCTATAATATCCTTACCAAATGGCAGTCGTTAAGCCAAGTTGAAGACGTTATGGGCGGCTTAAAACATTTCAACAGCAAGTCACCACAACTTGCGCCTGTCCATTTCAACACGGCAATGGGTTCAGCACCTGTTACGTGGGACAAAAATGCATACGGTGAAATGTGGGCGTTTAATATGCCTCTGCCTATCCCTTCGGAGATAAAGGCGTGACAATATGTATGTATGTATCCTTACCACTCATCGAGGGACCGGCGTTACCTTTGAAATATACCTATTACAAAACAATAAGTAGAAGAAAACTAGATTTAATGAGTAGATGAGATAAAAAATTTGTATTTAAATATAATTACGAAACTGAATAAAATTATTAACTGAGAATTTTTTTTAAGCAAATGGATTCTTAAGTAAATAATTTGCTGTTCCAGATTGCACGGGATTTACTCTTCGACCGGTAGCTGGTCTGTTGTCATCCCGTGATTTCTTAGCTGGTCTGGCATTTCGAGTATTTCACAGCACCCAGTACATACGCCATCCATCCAGACCTCTCTACACACCAGAACCAGACGTCTGCCACGAACTTCTAGGACACGCTCCACTCTTTGCAGATCCCGCTTTTGCACAATTTTCTCAAGAAATCGGGCTTGCGTCTCTTGGAGCCCCAGACGATTTCATCGAGAAGCTTGCCACAGTACGTAACATTTTGCACTTATCATCGTTTTCTATAATCTTAGTTCAATGACTTAGCGATACCACATAGCGTCTTTTTCCAGAGGTCGATATGTTCTCGGTGGTTGTTGACCTACTTAGTGATTAGTGACCCTTGAATAATTATTGTCTTTGAAATAAAACTGTATCGATCCCAAGCCAAACTCAGGATAGTTCTTGAACTTTTGCTTTTAACTCAATAAAATTTAGGAATGTACCTACCATTCAGCATTTATTCTTAGTCTCAATGATTAAGACATGCTACAGGCTACAGGGGATTGAAAGAAGTCCTATATACCGAGGTCTTCATGGTCCTAACTTGAGACCATGAAGGACTCGGTATTGCTTGGGACTCGCAAGTTAGCCTCACCTGCAAGTTGTGTACCTGGTGACTATCAGACGAGATCAGGGCTATATGAAAGAGAATTCAAACACCTTGTACTAACTTATCTAGCCAACATGGTAAAAATAGGCCCACCTCCCAAAATGATTAGAAGAAGCATACCTTAAGGAATAGAATTGAATAGGGTATAGGTAGAGGATAGATAGACAAATATCAACACACCGTTACCATGCATATCGTAATTTCGCAAATTAACTTTGTTTCTTATGTCCAGTGTTTCTGGTTTACCGTGGAGTACGGGCTCTGCCGGCAAGAAGGGAAACTGAAGGCCTTCGGAGCGGGTTTACTGTCATCTTTCGGTGAACTTCAGTATTGTTTAACCGATAAGCCAAATCTACTTGAGTTTGATCCGGAGATCACGGGTACCACAAAGTACCCTATCACTGAGTACCAGCCATTGTATTTCGTAGCCAACAGTTTTGAAGATGCTAAAGAGAAAATGATGTAAGTATCTAAATATAGTCTACCGATTATCAACTTTGCACGCATTGTTCAGTTTATTTTTTATTAAATTATTTACTCTGTGGCATACAGACAGCCATTTATAATTTATTTATTCATTTATTTATTAAACATTTAATTGTAGGCCAAGAAATTTCTACATCATAATACTGTGATGTAGAAATTTGATAAAAAAATAGCCAAATTTCTACATCATAATACTGTGATGTAGAAATTTGATACAAAAATAGCAGTACAATTAGCGGCCTTATCGCTTAAAGCAATTTCTGCCAGGCAACCTTTGTACTATTTACGCATGGGTTTCAAAATGGTCGTCTGAGGCCGTGGAGGTAAGAAAGGCCAAGGCGCTGCAGCATATAGAACACTCTTTGGATTTCTGTCTGTGTGTCTTGTTGTATTTGCCTCTTCGTCATACAACTCTAGTTACGAACAGCAGAACTAAGTTGTGGGGTTACAAAATTGGTTACTTTAAATAATCAAGCTGGAAAAGGGCGTGCTCCGTTTGTTTGGACATGTCCAATGAATGAGTGAGGAACGATTGACGAAGAATATATTAATGTGAAAATAGAGGGTAGAAGGAGTCAGGGCGTACCCTGACTCCTTCTACCCTCTATTTTCACATCTCTGTCGAGAGTTACATTTGAGGACCACGTGAGGAGCAGATTGCTCAAAAACGGAAAGGTCAAAATACTCGATATCGAATACGTATGAATCTGCACGGAGCGAAAGAAGTATGCATGGATCGGGATCCTGGCGATCTGTCCTCTCTGACTACCCCGTCAGGGATACAGCGTGAAAATAGTTAAGTTTTTTTTAAATAACCTATTTGATTTAAAAAATTAACTAAATAGTACGTAAAAAAACGTTTCTGTGTCCGAAGTTGGAATAAAGCATAAATTAAAAACGTTATAATCTAAAAGTTTCCTATTATTTAATACCCATTTTACTGTTTTCAGTAAATTTGCTCAATCTATACCTCGAGACTTCGCTGTCCGGTACAACCCCTACACCCAGAGTGTAGATATCCTTGATTCCGAACGACAGATGAAAGATTTACTGCGAGAGGTACACCATGAGATGAATCTGCTCTTAAATGCTATGGAAAAGATTTAATTAGTGCTGCTTTTAGTATTTAAACTTAGAATGTTAATTTGTTACAATGTTAATCTCAGTTTTTGATATCTTTATTTATCTTTTTTTAACTATTACTTCATACCAATTTACGTAAGACAAAATGTAACCGATGAAAGATTGTTGTACCCCTGTGCTATTCAATTCAATTCAATTTCAATTCAATTCAAGTGTGATGTACAGAGTTACTAAAATAAAAATAAAAACCATTAACAGTCGTTGTGGGATATATAACTAGTGTATAAAATTAATTAGGTTGATAAACAACTGGAGATTATAGAGTTCGACGTTAAGTTATGTACATTTTAGAAGTATATTGTCGCCACCATTACCTAAGTATACAAAAACTCATAAGTTCATAATTTCGTAATAAGTATGTATCTACAAAGATATAAAATTATTTTATAAGATTTTTATTGTGATAAATGATAACATGGTCTAGTACGGGAGTTGAATCCTACCTACTGGAACAGCTGAAATTACCTACTCAATTTTTACCCGAGTACTCCAAAGCGCAATGAAAGTGTAATGAACCTAGCAGACTAAGTACATTTGTACCTATGTTTTAAGTTTGTGTTTAAATTGCTCAACAGATTTCGTCGAAATTAGATAGTATTCTGTTAATGGTAT
Source organism: Thumatha senex (assembly GCA_948477245.1). Lineage (NCBI taxonomy): Eukaryota > Metazoa > Arthropoda > Insecta > Lepidoptera > Erebidae > Thumatha > Thumatha senex. The sequence continues at coordinate 2,373,671 of OX419725.1, forward strand.
GTTAATATTACAACTTGGATCTTTAAAAAAAAGCCATCTTTGATCCATGTTATGTGGCGCCCTCTAGAAGACTAAGTCACGTATTAAAAACAATAAATATACCTACGTAAATTTGTCTAACAAAAAATGTAGTCTAACAGTTTTGACAAATACTTCTGTAAGATCTAATTATGAATAAGATTTATTTTTAATTGGCGGTGACTATTTCAGTTATACATTATAAAGAGAGAAATAGTCACTGTCATAACATTATTACAAGGAGAAAACGACCTTATCATTTCATGAGGTTCTAATGAACCTCAGTGGTAGATGGTAGACCACTTTTTTGGCTGACTGTACCATGTTCTATCGTGTACGGAACCGGATTAAAGGGCTGAACTACCACGTTGCTGGTTGTCATACTTATTAAAGAGATTTTGTACGGCAGCAACAGATTACTTCTGAAAGCATAGACGTAACTTTACTAGCCAAACGTATTTGTCTCTTGTTTCGCCATTTCTAAATATGTAACAAATGACATTTCACTTGCAAATTTCCATCCGTTTGTATGGCCAAGAATTGGGCCCCAGTTGTTACAAACGCCCATGGCTCAATGGCCCAGGTTACAATGAAAACTTCTTTTTTGTCTAATTGGTTTAAACCGTGATTTTACAGAATATGGTAATCGGGTTAATGTTTTTGGAATTTTAGCTTATTTAGTTTATATAGATCTAAAAAATATACGATTAGCTTTAAAATTTATCCATTGAAGAATTATCAACAAGAATAGTTCAATAAGATAGATTGTAGCCTGACGTAGACTAACTGTATGTATGGCTATCAATAACTTATCCATTGTTTATATAAATTTATCTATATATGCTCGTGTTAAGAGTGCAGTGATTCATCGTTGTGCCTAATCACGATTACAAAGTTAACTGAGACTAGTCAAAGACAGTTTCTAGACGAAATAGTAGACTAGTAAGACTAGTCGAAATAGTAGTGTCCTTTGTACGTTGCGGTTAAAGATTTTAAAAACGAGAAGCACTGCATTTTTAAAGCGAATTTGCTGAATATAAAACTAAAATTAACCTTTATTCGAGTTACACTCGCACTGGGAAATATAAGTTTATCAGCGGGTCTGCAGCACGTCTGGTGTTGCAAACGTCCATGGGCTACGGTGAACACTGGCAGTAGCGATGGTAAGCCGTATGCAACTCTGTCACTTTATTGCACTGCCTCTGTGGCGCGGTGGGAGTGCATCCGACTGCTACGCAAGAGGTCGTGGGTTCGATTCCCACCCAGGATAAAACTTTGTGTGATGAGCACGATGGTTTATTCTGTGTCTGGGTGTTATTTATCTATAATATGTATGTATTTAGAAATATATAAGTATGTTTATCAGTTATCTAGATCCCATAACACAAGCTAATATTAGCTTACTTTGGGCTAGATGGCGCTGTGTGAAAAGTGTCCCACAATATTTATTTATTATTATTTAGTTATTATTAGTTTAAAAAAAGAACGTAATTTACAGGGAAGAGTAGTTTGTTAAGGTTTTTAAAATTTCAGCTTATTTTGCAATAAAAAGATTTAAGAAAAAAAAAGTAAGGTTTGCTTAAAACTTATCCATTGAAGATTTATCAACAGAAGCAGTCTAACAAGATAATTTGAGATTAACAGATTTTATGTATCGCTACCAGTATCAACTATAAAAACAGCTTGTTAATACCTTAAAGCGTTAAGAATGCAGTGACTAGTGGTTACTCGTATACCCCGATCTCGATTAGATAGTTGAGTTCACAGTGACAGTCAAAGGCGGTTCCAACGAAACGAGTCCTTTGTGCGTGACGTCACATACACGTTATATATTAAAAACTGAGCACCACTGCATTCTTAATGCGAATGCAGAGGTGCTCATTTTTTAAAAAATCGAGTCATAGTGACAATTCAAAGGCAGTTCCAACGAAATTGTAGTAAAAAATAAAATAAATAAAAAATAAAAATATCTTTATTTTGCATAGACCATTTTAACGGCGCTTACAAAATGTCATACACTATTTAAAATATTTAAAGCGACCACCGGTTCGGAACGCGGCCCACCTGAGAAGAACCGGCAAGAAACTTAGGAAGGCTTTTATTTGATGGCCTATTTACAATTTAATATTATTTCACTTTGCCAGCAGATCATTTCCAGGCGTCCCTGTCCTGCAAATAGTCTGTAACGGATTAAAAACTTTTTTCACAAAGCTTGTTTTTAATAAACTTTTTAAATTTATTTAATGGTATATTTCTCAGGTCACAGGGAAGCTTGTTGTAAAAGCGTATACAGTTACCCTGGAAAGAATCGCCAATCTTATGTAGTCGACTGTGGTGGACTGAAAGATTATTTTTATGTCTAGTGTTTATATTATGTTTATCACAGAGTTTAGAGAACTGTGATAGATTTTTCTGGACATACATAAGATTGGCAAAAATGTATTGTGATGGTACGGTTAGAATATTTACTTCTTTGAATTTTTCTCGGAGAGAAACTCTGGGGCCCAAATTATAAATAGCGCGTACAGCCCGCTTTTGTAGAACAAAAATAATATTAAAATCTGCAGCACTCCCCCAAAGGAGAATACCGTAAGACATAATACTATGAAAATAGGTGAAGTAAACCATTCTAGCCGTATCCACATCTGTTAGAGTCCTGATATTTTTTACAGCGTATGCAGCCGAACTTAATCTAGAGGCTGTCTTTTCTATGTGTGGACCCCACTGCAGTGTTTTTGTACGTTAAATTACATACATTAACATTTAAAAATCGAGAACCACTGAATTCTCATAGCGATAATACTGTAGATGAAATTAAATTAACGTTTCATCAGATTTATTTACCGGACATTTACTCGTAGATAGTCGAGGTCTTAGTAACTAGTCAAAGGCAGTTCCAACGAAACAATAGTGTCCTTTGCGCGGTACATGACTTTAAAATGAGAACATCTACATTTTTACGCGAATACTGTTTATAAAATAAAATTAACGTTAATCAGTTTTATTTAGCAGCATAAGTGTATCACATCTGGTGTACGTCCATGGGCTGCGATAAACACTATCGATCAGGTGGCCGTATGCTTGTTTACCACCATATTGGTGAAAAAGAGAGCAAATTTTTTTTTATTACATATGCCCGATTTAAGAATGCAGTTACACGTCTTTACACACCCATTCGAGATTAGTCGAGTTTCAGTAATAAGTCAAAGGCAGTTTCAACGAAATAGTCCTTTGAGCGTTACATCACTTACATGTATATTTAAAAAAATTAAAACCACTGCATTTTTATAGCGACATTACTATAGATGAAAAATTAACGTTTAATCAGATTTGTATACCTATGTCCTTTGTGCGTTATATCACATGATAAAAAAAATTAACGTTATATCGTTTTGTTTAGCAGTATAAATATGTTGTATATAATATTGCACCTCCGTCCGTGGGCTTTAGTGAACACATTCAATCTTGTGAGTCGTAAGCTTCTCTATCACCTTAGTGGTATATTAAAGATCTAAACTTATTTAATATATACTTATTTTATATATACTTATCTATTTTTTTGAATATACTTTTTTTTATATGTAAGAATTTTTCTATGTTTGTTCGTGTTAAGAAAGCAGTTACTTAACGTTGTAGACTCGATTTCGTTAAGAAAGTCGAGGTCCAGTGACTCGTCAAAGGCAGTTTCAACGAATTAGTAGTGACCTTTGTACATTAGTAGTGAGTTTGACTTTGACATACAGATTTTAAAATGACAAACACTGCATTCTTAACGCGAATGTACTATAGACAAAACGAACAGTAACCTTTAATGAAATTTTAATATTAGTTTAATTTAGAAGTTGTTACTTGTAAGCACGTAAATATTTTTGTAAATTTGTGATGAACCGTCGTGCGTCGGCGGCGTCGTTTGTCGGCGTCGAGTGCCGCCCCTTACTTATTATAGGCAAATATACTGTTCGTAGTAGGTATTTTATTAAGTATATTGTGTTATAATATACAATAAATTGATATTTAAGTTAGAATATTCAAATAAAAATAATATATTGAATAGAATTGGATGCCAAATATTTGATGGTTTTTATTACTTGTTAATAATAAAACTACAGTTAATATTACCTACATTTAGTTTTGTTTAAGATAAATTACCCCTAAAGCACACAAAAAAGTACTTAGTCTTAGTGACTTGTCTGTTTATAGCTTATAGACATAATGAGAAAATTACAGAATGTTATTAATATACTTTCACTAATTAATACACTAAAAAAACCAATTAATATACTACACTACACTCTCATCAGTCAGGCCTTTGTTCACGAAGGGGTAGGCAGAGGTTACGCTCACATTCCATTGTGCAATTTTGTCCTAAGTAAAAGTTGTTGAACGTTATTAAGTCGTTGTTGGAACAAAGTACCTACTAATGGTGTTATTGGTAAATGTCAAATAATAAACATGTTTAGGAACTATTGTAACTCGCAATTGTCTTTAAGGAAAAAAATACATTTGCTTATTGAGTAGGTATATCAATAAGTATATTAATTACCGTAAGATGTTCTTGTAAATAAACAATATTAAGATGCAATGCTAATTAAAAATGCAATAAATAGTGAGTGATGTATAGTATGATGAAATAAATATCATATTTAGATTAATTTTTTTAACAAGAGTTATTTAATTAAATCCATTCTCTCTCGGACTTTCCTCTTCCTAGGGCGGTCTCTACCTACTTAGGTAGGCGAATTCTTTGTGGCTATCTGCTGTTGAACCTTTTAGTCGTACCTATCTCATTTCCACTTTAAACCCTATACAAAATTTGATACTTATACAAAAACCTTGTGTATATCACAGCCATCTGTGTACTACAATCAGAAAAGCAACGAGTTGTGGTTGTTACATGTCAAGCGACTAAATAGTTCGTTATGATTTTGCTAGATGGCGCTAAGATCCCGACGATTTACGACGAAAACATCAGTGCAGGGTATAATCAGCGACCATTTTGAATAGTAAAGCTTTGAACGTTAATTGCCCGTGGTCCACCTGCGTGGTTCACCTGGATGGACCACGGGCAATTACTTTTTCCCGTGGTTCACCTGGGTGGACCATGGGAAATATTTTTTTCCCTTAGTCCACCTAGGTGAACCACGGGAAAATATAATTGCCCGTGGTCCACCTAGACATTATGAACCTCTATTAATTTTTATTTAAAAATAGAATGTTATTTTCTTCTGTTGGCTTTATGAATTGATGTCAGTCGGTATGTTCTATTTGATTTGTCAAATGTTAGGGGTTGCAGTTTTACTTTTACACTGAAACAATGTCAGTCAATCAAGAAATCAGTTTCATTAAGAGAAAAGGTGATACGGTTCTCTTGTATGCAGAGCATCAGTATCATAAAGTAAAAACATTTAAAAATCAGTTGGAGTTGTGGAGATGCTCCTCTTACAAAAAAATGAAGTGCCGGGGAAACATAATTATCAGTATGAAGGTAACAATATTTTTTTTAAATCTTAACTTTCCAAACGGGACTGTCAGAGTACAAATTTCATCTGAATATAAACATAAGTTAACTTAACTATTTTCACGCTGTATCCCTGACGGAGTAGTCAGAGAGGACAGATCGCCAGGCATCGCGATCCATGCATACTTCTTTCGCTTCCTGTAGATTCATTAATCGCTTCATACATGCACGTAGGGTATCCGAGTACTTTTGACTTTTCCGTTTTTGAATAATCTGCTCACGTGGTCTTCATATGTAAGTCTCGGTCTACCTTGACTTCTTCTGCCCTCTACTTTCGCACAATATATATTCTTCGTCAATCGTTCCTCACTCATTCGTTGAACGTGTCCAAACCAACAGAGCACGCCCTTTTCCAGCTTAACGCTGACACTTTCACTCAAACCTGCCATGTTGCATATCACTTCTTTGCGGATTCGGTCGGCCAAGGTTACGCCGCACAATTTTCGATGTGATCGCATCTCCACAACATTCAGCTTACTTTTATGCATCTTCTGACATACCCAGGTTTCGCTGCCGAAAAGCAACGTTGGCACTAGCACTGCGTTATGAATAGAGAGTCGTGCTTCTTTTACGATGCTTTGTCGCTTTCCTAATTGGGACAAAGCACCGTTAACTTTGTTTCCGGCAGTTACTCGCCGTTCTACAGCCGAATCACATCTTCCATCCGCGCTGAACATACTCCCTAAATACACAATTTCATTCACTTGCTCTAGACATTCCTGATTTACCCAAATCTCGCACTTAGTTCTTACGTCTTCTCTCTCAAATACCAGAACCTTAGTTTTACTAGCATTCAAGCTTCATTCAAAATAAAACATCCTACTACTTACTCTAACTATTAGCACAGTATAAAGAGTAATGTACAGTATAAAGAGTAATGTCTTTCGGCTGTGCTATTAGACTCCAAATGAGCAAAAATAAATCTATTTAAATAGTGGTTTTTGGATGGCAGGTTGATTTTCAGTACATTTTTTTAAAATAGATGCTAGTAAATTTCTTATTTCTATTAGACCACATTAATTCTGCTAAGTTATTAAATATAGCATTGACGTAGTATAAAGATGGGGCCCTATATATATATTATTTTCAGGACAAAATCATTTCAAAGAGTACAGATCATTCCTGTACGCCTGATTTGTCCAAAAATGAAGTTGCAAAAGAAATTGCTCTTTGAAAAGATACGGTAAAGGAATCTACTCGACCTGTACCTGAACTATATGCTAAAACTATTAATCGTTTAAAAAATAAAGGCTTAGATATTGATACAACACTACCGCCTATGTCAAGTGTGCAACATTGTTTATATGACATTAGAAATAAGGCATTAGGCGTTAATAAGACAACATTTGCAAGTTTTGAAGAAGTGGAACCTTTCAAGTTTGAAAGTTTTATACTCGCTGACTACTACCATGAGGGTATTCGCATTATTATATTTTGTTCACAAATTGCTAGAAAAAAAATTACAGAAATTCATTAGTTTATGTGTGATGGAACCTTCAGATGCTGCCCTAAACCCTTTTATGAGTTGTACACTATTTTTGGGGATATTGGTAATTCTGTTGAAACGACAAACGTCATGCCAGTAATATTTGCATTATTACCAAACAAAACCCAAGTAACTTATGCAATATTATTTAATTTAATTAAATCTCAACTGAGTAACTTCAGACCTGATAAGTACCATTGCGATTTTGAAAAAGCAACTATTAATGCCATTCAAGAAGTTTTTCCAAACACAGAAGTACGCGGGTGCTATTACCACTGGCATAAAGCTTTGTGGAGGAAGCGAAAATTATTAAAATTAAAATCGAAGGGCCAAACAAGGATTGTTGGTCTTACTTCAGTACTTCCACTTCTGCCAAATGGAGTAATACTTGATGGATATGATTTTTTCAAAAATGAAGGTCGCGATTTAAAAATGATATTTTTTTTAAATAATTAAATAATTTCTGGAAAAATAAATATTTTAACCAAATTTTATCAGTTTTTGGGCAAAGACACAGGACGAATAACGTCTTAGAGGGGTTCCATTCTAAGCTAAATAAGAAAATTAATAAAAACACGACAAATTTATTTAGACTGCTAAATGTTCTACACGAAATTATAAGTATACAATCAAAGAGACGTAAAATAGATATTGAAAATGATAAATACATTTCAAATATTCAAAGGCAACTAGTATCTCAAGAAATTTCAGTAGGAGAAGCTTTAGAAAAACCTTGCTAACATCAGGATCTACTGCTATGACCAAGAAAAGTTACACCGAATTCAAACTCTTAAGTCCCGGGAAAAGTTAGAATGTTTTGTTGGAGTCTAATAATATGTTTGACAGTAACGTCGAAGAAAGTAAGAAAATTCACCCAGATGCGCCGAAATCCACATGTTACTTGGAACTACTTAGCAAACTATATCGCTCGTTTTGCCAAAGGTTACATTCCCAGAGTATTTAATGATAAATTAGGTTGTCGACCTTGTGGGATGTGGATTCGGCAATCAAAGTCCCGATAGTCGTATCAGCAAATGGGTTGATGGCCAAAAGCCTCGATCAACATCTTATGAGGTTCGCGTTAGGCAGTTGGGTCAAGGGCTTGATGCAGAAGGCAGTTCTCCTCGACGCGACACGCATTGTGAGGAGGTTCCTGTCTCTGGAACCCTAACCACCGGTACCTTGGTCCCTGTACTCGATACCGCTGGGCTAATATTTTTATATTTTTAAATATATTTGTTTTTAGATATATTTAAAAATGTAATTTGTATGTTTAAATTGTAAATAAAGACAATAAAATAAATAAATAATTAAATTAGCAAAAAAATTAGTTTGTGTATGTATATTTTAGTTTAAGGTACTATTATAATTCTTTTAAGAGTTCATTTCAGTTCATTTGTTAATAGGCTCTAGTTCATTGTAATATACAACTTTGAAAAATATTAATTATTATTAATAAATTCTTTACATTACTATTATTTTCTACACCGCCTTAAGTTTTTTTGAAATCCACATTATGATTTCGTATATGCACGTGATCAACATATGGACATTCTGGTGATCCACGGGCAAAAATAATTGCCCGTGGTCCACGGGTAATAAACGGCTTTGAATGTGCAAGCTGAAATGCTCAAAGCCAATAAATATGTCTCTTGTACCTACCGTCCCGCTCATTTGGGAAACCTAAATCTATGAACGTTTGTACAGTGTGAACCCATGGGCGTACCCAGGATCTGGGCCAGGGGGGGGGGGGGGGGCAACAAAGATTTTTTATAAAGTTACCTGTTTTTAACCCCCGACGCAAAAAGAGGGGTGTTATAAGTTAGACGTACTTAGATTTCGGTGTGTTAGCGTGTCTGTGGCATCGTACTCAAACGGACGGACCGATTTGAATGCGGTTTTATTCATTTGAAAGCCCGTTTCTCGGTGGTGGTTCTTAGCTATTTTTGGTTAATATCGGTCCAGCTGTGTAAGAGTATCAGCTTTTTTTTAATTTTAATGTATGTGAAAATGTATTATGATTACTCTGTGTGCTTAACTTAAATTCCAAATTAACAGAATTTCACTACAGAAAAGAGTCTATATTTTGCATAGACAATTTTAACGGCGCTTACAAAATGTCATACCTATTATAAATTTAATATTTTTAGAGTAACCACCGGTTCGGAACGCGGCCCACCTGATAAGAGCCGGCAAGAAACTTAGGAATGCTCTTTTTGTGGCCTATTTACAATTTAAAATTATTTCACTTTGCCAGCAGATAATTTCCAGGCGTCCTTGTTCTGCAAATAGTCTTTAACAGCTTACTGGTAATAACCTTTTTTACAAAAACTTTTTTTTAATTAACAGTAGAAGAAATTTGCAGGCAGAAAGAAGGTCGAGAGCTTTGCGTCTTATTCCATAGTAATGTAATTTTCTGCACAGCGTTTCATGCTGAACGCAGTCAAAAGCTTTGGATAGATCGCAGAATACACCTAATGCATCTTGCTTGTCTTCAGATTTTGATAAATCAAATACGTTATTTACATAACAAAAATACTATTTTAAAATGTTTCTCTGTTATTTAACCGGCTAATCTCTGACACAACTGAACCGATTTTAACGAGACTTTCACTGGCACTCTTATAATATGTAGAAGAAGTAACTTGGGCTACTTTTATCCAGTTCTTTAGTTTAAACCGCTGTGCGTTCACTAGTAAATAAATATAAGTATAAGTAATAAATAGAAATACATATAAATTAAAACAGGTATTTTTAAAATATTTTCTTAAATAACTATGTTTAGTACGCTGGATGACCCGCTGTTTTCACAGAATCAGGTCCAAGACGGCGGCTTGACCTTAAAATTTCACGCTCGCCTCACCGCCCCAAAAAGCGGGATCCAAACTAAACTCCAAAGAAGCTGGATAACGCCCAAACCATTAAGAGAGGCCGCGATGGTAGCCAAGCTCTACCTGGATCCCAGGGAGGATATGCGAGGAGTTACTGGGGCCGTTAAACTGATAGGTAGAGATCGTGAGCTTTTTAGTCATTTCAAGTCCGGCTTAACGCTGCTAATACGCCCATGTGTGAACCCCTCAATGGCCTTCACTTCCACGGAGCTAGCGGTGAGATGCATAGAGGTAGCATGTCTCTCTCAAAACGACAAAAACCACATTGATCATAGAACTTAGTTAGCATTCAAAAGAAATCCCTGGGATCCTGAACAAGTTTGGTCACCACCTACTGGCGACAACTACCTGTTGTCTAGGGTTAATACCTCCATACCCTGCAGCATATCATGCAAACCAATGCAAACAGCAATCGTGATTGAAAACGTCTCACAGTCACCGCGACTCTGTACTACGGCGAAAAATGCGACGGCTACCTCGGGCCGACTCCATTTTTCCTCCATGAGGATTGTTCTGGGCTTCTGTAGATATTGTATATATGCCTATACTAGGTAGGTATATCTATTGTATATATATCCTAGACTTAGATGAGGTGACCCACCAAGATCCCAAAGGCCCAAGCGACAATCGATACCTAAGTATGTGAGTTTAACTCCGTCTGATCCGCTGGACCGATTTCAATAACATCTTGTGTGTATCCTATATTTAAAGTGGAAACTTTTTCGAGCTCGAGCTGGAATCAAACCAGCGTTCGGTATCGCCTACTCAAAACTGACGAATTAATCCACCTCTTTTTTACGGCGGCGGCGACGTAAGGCACCATCTACAGGCACTTAGCAAAGTTAGGTACACGGTACGAATGTATAAAATTGTACCTATAATCATTCGATTTATAACCTACCTAAACACTAGGAACAGGGCAAATTTGGCAAAGGTGGATTAAGACGTCAGTTTCAAGTGGGTCTCGATAGCTTAAATGGTAAAAGCGTATGGCAAGTTAAGCCAAAAGATGATGGTACGAATCCAGCTCGGCACTGAAAAGCAATTCACGTTTAAATTTAGAGTTAGTTAGCATACTTGCTAATGGCTTTTCAAAGTTGTTTCTTATCTTGTACTTATCTATATTTGTGTCCATGGATGGTGAAAATATAATTAATCCCGTTAGATGGCGTCGTAATCGGGTTTCAGGGTTCATACAGAACAACGCTAATAAAACTTATAAAACTTATCAGGCAACACAGAAGAGACTCCGTCCCGATCTCTCTTCATCTTCTTATACCCTTCCAAGCCATGTAAGAATATGAAGACTGGGGACCAATATATTTTTACTTATTTTTCCAAAACATTACTCGAACGAATCTAATATTAATACCTTAACACACCTTCAGCGGGCGGACACTCTTTTATTTACATTATTATATTTCTTTTGACCAATACTGCCTCATCACTGTAAAGTAAAATTTAGGGTGGTCACCCACTGTGCATTTACAATAAATAAAACAAAGTATTAACCAACATAATATATTTAATAATTTGTACAGAATAAACGTCAGTACCTAGTACTTGTAGCATTTATCTAATTACAATAAAAATGACAAGATGACGTACTACATGTCACTTAACAGCTAATATTATAAATTATTATAAGTAAGAGCTGAAATACCAACACAAAATTATATTTTTTTTACTTCTCCGTGCGCGGGCGCTAATGACACATAGTGTCAATAATATTTCCACAACTTATATACATGAATTAAGTACATATTTATAGAATATATACACAATAGGTATTGAACAAAATCTAGCATTTCATCCTTAAGGAATTAATTGACGTATAAGAACTAGAATTGCAAATCTTAAATATTAACTTTTTACAATATGCGAAGAACAAGTGCAATTAACAAATAATGTTTTTGAATAAGACGATGCTTATATTTATAAAATCTAAATATATATATCAATTTCGATCGATTTTTAAGTTTTATTAAGATTTTCCCACACTGTCGATCTCTTCATCGCGCGGTGATGTGACAAAATATGGCAGTATGTCTAGTCTTGTGTAAATAAGCAGAACAAAGATTATTAAAAATATTGAAGAGAAATTCAAATGTAAAAAAAAACTGACAAAGTATATAAATCAAGGAATAGTTGCAAAATGTTATTCCTGGTCTTTATTTGTAAGACAACAATAAATAGAAGAGAAATTGTAACATTTTTATGTTTATTTCTGTGATCTTACATTTTTGGATAATAATTTTAATGACTATTTTTTCCTTTATCATTTTTATTAATTATCGCATGAAGTCAACAAGAATTGAAAAAGATTTATTACTCATATATCTACTGCAGATATTTGCTGAATATGCTCTAAGAATGTTTAAACTTGTGTATTTCAGATTTTCCATTTACTTACATAAAAAAGTGTTAGGATCAGTTCACAACGAGACGACTACCTACAATATTTTCAAAATATCATTACTCTAAATAGCTTTAATTAAAAACGCGTGTAGCTTAGTGTCTCCATGTGGAATGACCCTTAGTTTTTGCAATGGAAAATGGCGACAGAAAAAGTATCACAGTACTTTAACAATAAATAAATAAATAAAATTAATTCGAAGATATAATAAATAATATCTTATACTCTATTTTGTTGATCATTGACCGGATACACCGATGACGGTCTGTTGCTCGTTCAGTCAAATACTCGTGCGGGACTCGAGATCTTGGCCCACACGTGCTTGCGCAACTTTGCGGAGTGGGGCGTACGGAATAGGTTATTTTTTGCTCCCAACAAAACATCACAGCTGCTTTTAAAAGGAAGTTTCAAAGTACCACCGCCCATTAGATTAAACAACGTTTACATTGAAAATAAAACTTCGGTTTGCTATTTAGAATTCATTTTAGAGAGAAATTTTGCATTCGTTGAGCACGTAAAAACTGTAGGTGAAAAGGCTAAAAATAGCTTTTATGCGTTGTCGAGAATATCTACTGCGAAATAGGGACTTTCATTCAAAACACTGAAGGTCGTTTACGGGCTACTTATCTAGGCTGTATGTATTATGGGGCGTCGGTATGAGCCGATAAGGCTACTTTTGGGGCTGCAAGATTAAAGTAGCTGAAAATCCAACACCTACAGGACGGTGAGCACTGAGGCTGTCCTCCCGGTAGACCTCGAAATTCAGAAACGCGCTGCTTTGTACTATTTGGTCAAGGATGGCATGGATGATAGATTTTTGTTAAGTAGCAAAAGATCGCCACAGAATTGCTAGAGTGTATCGTCATAATGTACGTGAAGAACTTTTGGACGAATGACAGCTACGTAGAAACACTTCCATCAATGGGCGCCACCTCTACAAGTGTTTCCAGACGTTAGTGAACGCCTGAGAATGTCCTGTCTGGAGGTGGATAATTGTGTTGCTCAATTTCTTAGGGGACATAGTAACTTTAGGAGCTAATTACATTCCTTTAAGCTGGTCGAGTCACTGTTCTGTTATTGTTCAATAGCTGATGCCCAATATGATGCTACCGCTCATCACATACTTTGGGAGTGTATCATTTGGCAAAACGAGCGATATAATGTGCTATATTGTTTACAAGTAACATCAGGAGTAGTTTTATATGCGGATCTTGTGGCATCAGGCGTGAATTTTCGAGCCATACATATTACTAAAATCAAACATAGCTCACATAGGACCCGTAATATATTTTTAGCGTGGTGCTTCCCTTTTTCTACGGATTCACACTCTTTTGCAAAGGAGGGAAGAGCACTACGTTCTTTTTTCAACTCTCTCAAATTATCTTATGATTAATTTCGTTGCGGGTTCCAAGACATACTACTAGCTTTTCCTGGGACTTCACCGAGACCGAGCTCGGATTAACTTTTCTGGTTTTGGTCATTGTTGTAGACCCTGGCTTATAGAAGTCAGAATGCGGGTGGGATTCCTAATAAAATAAAGCTCTATTTTCCGTAGTATTCCTGTGCCATTCCGTCTATCTTTCATGTATTACTGGCCATCCCTGTGGCATCGTCTGCGTGTAAAGCAGCGTGTTACTCATCTGGCTAGAACTCCTCGAGGTATCTCTGTACATTCTGAATTTCATCACAATTTAACGATTTGAAGGGTAAAATAGTCAAAGACAGGCTACCTAATATACTTTCGCATTCTTCACCACCTTAATGTATTCTCAGGAACTTCTAAAACCCACCTGGATTTGGATACCAGAGTCCACGTTTTCTTGTTACTTGTGTGTTAGGCTTTTGATTTTCGGTTTTGTTGGGAGCGACTGACTTACAACCCCGTTAGGACGCCTACGTCGTTGCCTCGTTCGTCAGTCAGTAGTTGCACCGCTTGCAGGTGAGGTCACTTGGGCCCCGGAGATGTTGATGGGGTGCCTGATACCCACAAATTTGCTGTCATACTTAGGGGTAAATTTGGTATGTAGATTAACGGCATCAATTCCACAGGTTTGTTCCATACTTTGCATTGCACTATGTAAGAAGACAAAGCGCATCACTAAGTTAAATTTATAGATAGTTTTATCAAAAAACTACTAAGTAGTAATATTTTTTACAATAAACATAGTTTACAGTTATTCATTTAATATATCTACTTTGAATTGCTTAGCTTAAAAATGCTTAATATGGTTAAAACCAGCATAAAATTCGAAATGCCAAACGGGATATCCCTTCACTGGTTCAGAATTCAGCGTCGCCGTACAGACTCAAAATTTAGAGGTGACCCGACTTTTCTTTTAAATTATTCTAACAAATATAAAAATTAAGTACTGACTAGGATGTTTGTGGACACAAACGTAGGAGACACCGAATGCAAATGAGGCACAAATCTACAATCCATGCGGCATTTGCTGGTATCTCCAGAGTGCCTCTACATATGCAGCGTCCAAAATCTTTAGGCAGCTACAGAGGGACGCCATTACAATGGCGGAATATTGAACCTGAGTTATATAACTACACAATTTGTTGGTTATGTACTTAACTTATTATTATAATTATGTTCTGTGATAACCACCCACACGACATAAAAGAAGAATGAATCAACTATTCTACCTATAGTAAAAAGTCTGAGGTGATCGAAGTACAAGCTTATAGCTTAGTTTGGGCTAGATGGCGCTGTGTAAAAAATGTCCCACAATATTTATCTTTATTCAAAGGACATAAGGTTTGATTTCCATATTTGCTAGAAACACTTATTACAGAATAATCGCCTCTATAATATTGACGCTGACGCTGTACACGGACGCGTAACACTTAACCGAAAAGCTTTCTTTCCACAGTTTAAGTACGCTACCACTATATACATACATTAAATACAAGTTCAAATAGGATAATATATAAATTACTATATACAAAAGCTTGTCTTCGAACATTCGGATTGATAATGTTTAAAGCAGTCAAACTTCGCTCTGCATGCAGTGGATTGATGAATCCTCTGAAAGCTCATCCATTGAAGAGTCCGTGAAAGACGTTCCGTCTGTAAGAAGAAAAAAGTTTCTTTGTAAATTTTGTAATTCATTCATAGGGTCGGCAGCCTCAGTGCTGCTACCTCTGGTGTTGCAAACGTCTATAGGCTGCGGTGAATACAAAACTTTCCATCAGGTGGGCCGTACTCATGTCTGCCACCTTAGAGGTTTTGAAAAAACTTTTAAATATCCCTAAAACCAAAGAAGATACCATTAGACAATGAGAAATATATCCTAAAATAGTAAAAGCTATCTTTTATCTACCCAAGACTTCAAGGCTTCAACATAGGCCTAAAATAATTATAGGCCTAATCGGACTATTTTGAAGTAATGGACGTTTTTCTTTTTAGATAAAAGAAATGCAAAGGCGATGTGTATGTTGGAACCTGGAGTAATGGGAGGTCCTATGGTGGCCCTACCATCGATTTTTATTATTTTAGGAAGTTCCTAACCACTTCACTAGATGGCGTAAACACAACACAAACAACACAAATCACAACAACGAAATGAATTAAAGTAAATTATTAAGTTTAACAAGTATTATGTATTAAGGCTGACATGTGGATTGTGCAAACTAGCAACCTATGGACCTATTGTGTTCCTGCTGGATTAAGATATCAGGTCCCTGATCACAATACTGATTTCCAAACTGGAGTAAGAGGCAGTGAAAGAAACCTTGGGGATAAGTTCATTTCGCATCTTTATTGATTAACTACCTACATGTACCTATAACTGTATGGTATACCCTTTATATGCGGTGAGATAGGGATGTCGGAGTCTACATGGAGCGTTCGACAGATCTCTCGTACCCTGATTACCCGTGGTCAAAATCTCTGGTAACGATTGCCTGTTTCAGTGGGTTATAAACGACCTGTATACCCACTAAGTATAAATTATATTTGTAGAATTCTCTTACCTATTGGTACAAAAGGAGGTTTGTTCTGGAACGAATATGTGAGGTGAAGGTTGATGGGACGCCCAAACCCCGCCGGATCAGCTTCACGGGTCACCACTGCACAACACATTAATTTTACATTTAAACATACCTACATGTTATACTGTATTAACTTCATTTTATTTCTTTGAAATTCGCCAGGCATACCATCGCAGAGCAAGCACTTATGTAATTTCGCCGTTGTTTATAAAGCTGCGTTTTTGGTTACAGTACAAGAATAAACCTCTCTTCAACGAAAGAACTAATAAATATATGTGTACACTGGTAAAAAGTGAAACTTCGTCATTTTTTACAGCTGTAAAATTTCTCTTATTCGTCGATAAAGAAGTTTCACTTATGATAAAGATGTTGCACTTTAAAACAACATGGCGTGTACCCGAAAAAGTGTTGAATTTTTTACAGTTATAAAATTTCTCTCAATGTCGATAAAGAAGTTTCACTTCGCTAACAGACACCTTTATAGAAATATTATAAACCAGTGTGAGACACTTATGGTCGTTTTGATTAACTTAAATTATATAAAATAATATGGTTCCTTCTTTGAAAGAGGTGTACTTCTGTTACTCCAATCATCTACCGATATACTAACATTGATTTTGTTTTCCCTTCCCAGTGTGCTGATGTTTCTTCTGCCTCGCGCGACTATTCTGAAACCAGACTTGGGTGACTCTCTTGCTAAGTCCGGTAACTTGTGCAATACGCTCCAAGTCTTGCCCATCTGGATTGGAGTCTAACTGAAAATTAGCTTGAAGGACTTGCAGTTGTTCTTCTGTGAATGTGGTGCGGACTCTCTTCGCCTTGCTCTTGTGGTATCCCTCGGAGTCACAGCCATCTGGAGCATAAGAAATATATCAATATTATTACATACATACATATTGAAGCTTACTACAGGTACACCCACATTTCACCGTATGCACTTTTGTCCAACGTAACAGTGGTGAGCCCATTGCCGTGTTGAAATGGACATGTCAGGTGTAGATTGTGGCGACCTGCTGTTGAAATATTTCAAGCCGCTCACAAGGATTTCAACAAGGCTTAAAGACTGCCATGCTACTGACAACTGGGACCAACGGCTAAACGTGCCTTCCTAGGCACGGAAACGCTCGCAAATGTAAATGCCACAAAATGGTCACCTATCCGAGGACCAGACATAGTGAAAGTGGCTTAACGTAGTGATCGTTTATAGAACACTGAGTTAGCGGGGCCACGAACGTTTCTCTACTACTATATTATCTCTACTGCTAAATATACTATACTTAATTATGACTCTGGCAAAACTTTTATCTTATTTGCATATTCATAAATTAAGAATTAGTTCCAAATTAGTACTGGAAAAATATATATCGTTTCTTTGAAAACTTATCGGAGTAACTACTGATAAATTCTCAAACAATAATGACCTTTATTTTTGAGAACTAGTTTGATTTGTTTACCCCTTTTACATTTCTACTAAAAGCATTTGCCAATTACGGGATTATGAATTACTAGATGAAACCCACAGCTTGGCATAATTTTAACTTCCGTCGTACCTATTTATCCCCGTCGCTTATAAATTCTACAATAATGCATAAAAATATGCCCGATTTGTCGACGTTTATGGTTACTGCTCCGCTCTTCGGGGTATATATAGCTTATACCCTTCCTCGATAAATCGGATATCCAACTCAAAAATAAATTTGTCAAATCCGATCAGTCGTTTCTGAGATTAGCGCGTTCAACCAAACAAACAAACTCTTCAGTTTTATATATTAGGATTGTATGGATTAAACTTTAATTTTTTTTCCTTTTTTTCTTTAAACTATACTTAACTAGGTCTCTAAATAAAATTACTTAAATAAGTACAAAGTTTTAGAGCATGCTGTGTTCGCATTAAGAAGGATGGAAGGAACTGAGTCCAAATGCATTATGTTATGTAGTCTCGCTGAGGCCCTAGTTTGTGAAACATTAAATAAAAAAAATATGAAAAAATGTTCCTACCGTCAGAAGATATAGAACCACCATCAAGCGTCTCAAGGTAGTGCGGTTTGCACAGCACGCGGTCTTCGTGCAACGCGAATTGCTCTCCAGTGGAGAGCTGGCGGCCGCACGCGTCACATGCGAAGCAAGCCAGGTGGTACACTTGCTCCCTCGCCTTCCGCACCCAGTCGGACGAAGAAATGCCCCGACAGCATTTAGAGCACTTAGCACCGAAGCTCCTGAGGACAAGTATAGATACGTGACCAGTCTGCCGCAAGCATGAGCAGACACGCTAGCGAAAACTGATAATAATGCTGATTGATATATGGGCAATTCTGAGGCAATATCGCTGACCCCAGTCCTCACTCGAAATTCTTCGCAAAAAAGTTAAATTATAAAATTCTAATAATAAAAAATATCGTTCCTGGTACAAAGGTTAACTATTTTGACTATGCTATGGGCACCTATGTATCTGGAACGCGAACGGATAGACGCAGGTTATATCAGTGAGAAGCTATAGGTAGTTATTTGATTTAGTTCGGACAAACTTTTTTGAATGAAATATATATATACACAATAGTTTATAATTGATTACTTTAAACACCCAGCGATTTTCATTTCAATAATCCAAAAAAAAAAACAAATGTCATACACATCCGAGGGACGCTCACACCTAGGTTCAATCCCTCATGTAAACAATTTGTTTGAATTTACTTAACAAATTTAATAGTACACTTTTTTCCGCGGAGACGTAAATTTACACTTGAAAATGGCTCTCTTCTCAACTGTATCATAATTTATGATATTTTGTTCATAGCAGTGAGGTGGCCAATAAGCACCTGATAGAAAGTGATCACCGTACCCTAGGGGCTCGAGCTGCCGACCCTGGACCCGATTTTAAAAGGTTTTTACCTTCTAAGATATCTTTTCATGGACCGAATTTTACGAACGTTTCCATTCAGAATTAATGCAAAATCGATTTTTAAATACATATACTACATAATTATATGTTATTGACAAGTGTTATTATATTGTTAGCAGTATTTGCTAGTTGTTGCAGTAATGAACCAACGACCGCGGCAAAATAAAAGCATTCTACAGCAATTATATTCGGCGAATGAAAAATTGAATTTGCAGACTATTTATTAGAATATTCGTTAGAAAAAGAACACAAAAATAATTGCTAAAATATTTAAGTGGCCTTAGATGTGGAATTTTAATTAACATCGGCAATTAAGAGTGTAGAGCAGAGTCCTGTACCTAACAAAACTGCGTTTAATTAGTGTGGCGTTTGGTTTGGGAGAAAGTAAGTATTCAACGTTATTATCTAAATTAAATCAACAAAAAATGGGCGTTGTGAAACCTGCCATGCTTAATGCATACTAACATAATAAATGCAATAGTACCTACATGTGTATACTTTTAAACAACTAAGGGACTAAAAAGATCAAATTGATATTAGACAAGGCGATGGGCTGAGTTGTACTTTTAATAATATTTTAAAGGGACTTGAAAATATATGTTGAACCGATGCGCTAGGGACTAAATAAACTGAAAATTGCTCTTTCAAACGATTTCTATGGATTGCGCAGGAGACACGCGAACGCATTGTCACTACCTACCTCATTTCCACCCTCGCGCGAGCCACGAGACGAGCTGCAAGACGAGCCGCGAGTGTATATGCAGTACTATAGTACAATTACATTCGAACTCGCGGCTCGTCTCGTGATCCACGCGAGACTACAAATGAAGTATCAAAGTCCACTGAAAGGAGCTTAGAATACTTATAGGTAACTTATTAGAATAGCGATTTGACCTCTAAAAGCTTTTCTGCATTAAACATCGTGTTTATAGTTACACGACTCGTATCTAATATAGACTGCAAGTTTTAACAGCACACACTAGGGATGAGAAAACCATATTTATTTTGTCCAAAGTTGGTTTGATCGACAATTCACGTCAATTCATCATTCAATTATTTATTCTTCCAAAAATTTTGATTTTTGCCTTACTGTATTACTCTGGGCAAACGGATTGGTACAAGGTTTTGTTAGTTTCCGTTCTTGGTATTCCGTTATTGGCTTCATTGCCTGTGTGATGTAGACCACTTTATATATAAGCAGGTTCTTCTTGATCTCTCTATGAAGTAAATACATTAGAACAATTATAATGGATTTAACGATTTGTGTTGCAACAAAAACATTCGCAAAGCAAGAGCTAAACCTAATCGCTTAGCACATTACATATTATCTGTATATACGAGTAAAAACCAAAATCGTTTACTTCGGCTAGACGTACATAAGTTGTTGTGTGTGAAATGTTATGATGTTGATGAAAGCTTTTCGACATTTTGCAAATAGTGCACTAGAGTAGCCTTCAATTCGTAAAATCTCCACAATACCATCGACGGAGACCCTCAAGTTGGCGCCCTAATTATTTACCTGGAGGAGGGAGGAACCACATTCTACAGATCATTACAAGTTTCTATGGTTAACAGAGAAACAATCACTTGATTCACAGAATAAATAATAGTACTACGTCTTGAATCGTTCAATTTTCTATTACTATTTTAAATTTGAATAGCAATATCATTGGTTCCATTACTCTCACAATGTGATTACCATGACCTGTATATCCAATAAACGGCATACATACGCTAACTATCACATGTGTTCGTAATTTTCCATATTATTATACTTACCTACATCTATAGCTGTATTTCACACCTTACAATTACCAAAGGAGTGAAAAAAATAAAGTACGGTCCATTAACGTGTATTATTAAAATATATTTGTTGGATTAAAGCAGCTTAGTAAGACTGTGGCGGCGCGGCGCGACGTGGGACCTGACGATAACGCCGCTGTACTCAAAGTGCAAAATCGCGTGTTACACGTATATTAATTCAGTCTGGCCAGTCCCTTATCGGAGCTATCCACACCAATATTCGAAATGCACGATTTGCATTTCAAAACGTTGCGTCCAAGCACAGAAGCACCGTTTCACTACCGCTATCACCGCATATTAACATTTTGTCGTCCGCTGAATCAATTAACTGCGGCCCTCGCATAATAATTAAATAAGTGACAGATTAACAAGTTTTAACACTTGACTATAATGAAGATGTCGCGTACCCGGCGCGGCCGCAGATAAACGCGTTCACGTTCATGAGTATCGGGAGGTCTGACTCTATCTCAGTGCATCTTATCTGATCTAGAGAATAAACAGTTCGATTTCTGTTGATTTAACAGATGACCAAATCTGTATGTCCCAAAGGCGCATGACAATATCGGGTATACCGCGCGGGCGCACCGCTTTCTGCCCGAGGCGCTTGCCATAAATCGTTGCTCGTTGATTGCTTTCCGTGGCTGCTGCCCGCCCGTCCTGCCATCCTCACATTTTAATATCCATTCAGCCAAAGCGTCATCTCGCCCGGCGCATGATTTAACTTATTTGTTTTAGATACAACACCATCCTGAGATACATGGTCGCATTATACTTCTTCAGTTTGTTTTAACAATTTCGAGAGCCTGTCACCGCCTCAGGCGACCCGCAGATGGATGGGCCCGTGTCCGATACAATGCCCGACTAATAATATAACGTTTATGAATATCGACGACTGATTTGTTTCTATTATATTTTTAATTACTTCGCTTTTATAAAAGTTAATGACACGAATAAATATTCTGATTACAAAATTCGTCACGTGTTTTGGTACTAATGCAGCAGTCGCATTATCTCGACATCCTGCTATATAAGTGCAACTGTCATACACCCAGAGCTCGAAAGGAGAGTCATGATTTCCTAAGATCGAAGTTTGGAAGGTACCTATGGGTGTTACACAAAAAAATGTGAATTGACATCGCTTCTGTATTCAGATCAGAGGTAAATTGAATTTATCTTTAGACATCGTATAATTTTAACATATGGTCGGTCAATGCATGCATAATATTGGTCTGCATTACAATATACTCGTAGGTATTTTATAATCGGCCACTAGCCGCCGCACGTGTAATGTACTGTGCTACTGGTCCACCTACTTATTCAAGCGATAAGTTCTTGTTTACGAGGAACATTTAAATAAACAAACATTTTGCTTTCATCTAACCACATAATGCACTGCTTTTCGAAATAATTATAGTCACATCTGAGATAAACACGAGATTATGGTATCTACAAAATATATGGACGGGATGAGACGAAAGAAAAAGCATTTAGCTATTTGGCAAAATGATACTATTACTCTATGTGTTATTCCAGTGAGTCAACTACCTCCACAACAAATTTTATTTAAATTGGTGCATCCGTTTGAGCGTGAGGAACAACAAACATATTATCGCCTTTATGATATTAGCTGAATATTGATTGCTAGTATAGAATATATATATATAGTTTAGAATTACTTACTAGTGGTTCTAAATGGAGAAAAAGGCTGAACATTTTTTGGTAAATGTGTTAATTATTATTAGTAGAGTGCATGCATAGCTTTCCTGTTGCGCACCCATTGGGTACCATGTACATCTTTTTATTTATTTCTAGTGATTTTAAAATAAAAATAAAAAACGCTTGGCTCAGCAGCACACTTGAAACCCATATAGCACTCTTTCCAACCACTACGGGATCATTTCCGCTCCCCTACCTCCATTTTCCCCCGGATCGAAAAACCCCCTTGCTAAAAGTTTTTGGCTTTACAAGAACTGTCCAAGCCAAGTTGCATGCAAATCCGATAAAAAATTGGACCTGTAGCCTGAATGGACGGTCGAACGGTCGGACATCGATAGCATTTTTCCCGTACCAGTGGACTTAAAACGGAGACTTTGGTAGGCTCACTGCGCTCGTCTCTTTGACGTGATCGTTGCAAAGGAGAGAAGACGCATTAATATCTTTTCCAACTCCTTTAAATTATCTTTTTTCACTGCGGGCTCCAAAACACTAACTTCTCCTGGGACTTTACCGAGATCAAACTCGGTGTAACTTATCTGATCTTCATCATTGCTTTAGATCCTGGTCTTCAGGAGTCACAATAATGGGAATGCAGGTGAGATGAGTTGAAGCTTTTGTATATAGGTACCCGTTTACAGAAATAATAAAATATACCTATTCACATGGAATTTAGAACGTCAGTCTTTGGTAGTTACGAATTCATGTTGTAAAACTTGGGTCTACAGTACCAGGCCAGAAAAGTAAGAGTAATATGGAACACTCTTTGAAATTTAACATAGGATACTTCACTTGAACGAGTACGTTGTGTGAGTTAAGAAGAAAGTATCTACATTTCCCTACTTTGCTAGTTGGAAGTTGAAGGGAAAGGGTCTTTTTGAAAGTATCATAATTTTTATCATTATTATATACACTAATAAATATAAAGCTGAAGAGTTTGTTTGTTTGATTGAACGCGCTAATCCGGTCCGAATTGAAAAATTCTTCTAGTGTTGGATAGCCCATTTATCAAGGAAGGCTATATATCATCCCCCTACTACTCTGGAGAGCAGAGCAGTAACCATAAATGTCAACAAATCGGGCAACTTTTGATACATTATTGTAAAAGTAACAAATGACGGGGTTAAATGGATGCGACGGGGGTTCATAATATGTCACGGGCAAAGCCGCGGGAATCATCTTCTTATTTATATTGTAATAAAGAATCACATACCATTTTCGGTTATTTATATGCACCTAAGTAAATCTAGAAGCAAGGCGCTTATACCAAATTGTTGTACGAGGTAGGTACTGATTCACAACACTTCTTTTTGAACAAAAAGCTCAGTTAATTAAAGAATAGATTTTGTCTAACATTGTTGGGACTTACACAATGTCTTGTAGTACGAAATGTTTCATCTTAACGTTCCGCAGAAACCAAAACAAATCAAATGACCAAGTAGATTGGCCAGTATCGTAATGTTCCGCCCGTCTGCGTCTGGTGAGTGACATGAATTATAGCTTAGCATAATTCATATATATTCAATCACATTGCTGACCATTAAATAGTATTATTTGGTGATTACTTAGAATCCGGTATGATTTTAGTTCTAAATACACTTAAAACTATTGGAATGGTCATTCACTGTTAGAAAGGAAAGATTTCGCCTCCTTATGTGTGTTCTATCGCCTGTACAACGGTCTGTGCTCTGAGGAATTGTTTGATATGATGCCCACAGATACCTTCTATCATCAAAGTGTGAGGGTGTATACCCTCACACTTTGAGTTGTTTGTGTGATTGAGGAAACTCAAACGACTAACGATGATTTATGACCTAGAAGTAGATATGAGACGGGTCAGTACTCCTTGCACCAATTATTGTTATCTACACTGTGTAAACAAGAATGTATTAGGAAACTATACGGTGTCGCAGCGCGACTACTGCTGATAAATTTGAATAATAACACTCAAGTAAAATGAAGTGTCAAGATCCAATTGTTTATTGTGAATGTATCGATCTAAGGCACGGCTTATTTATGCTGTTTGAGATTAATTAAAGGCAAGAATGGACAAGATGCATTTACATAAGACACGGCGCGCGCATTTGCGGCGGACGATGCGTGGGCGGGACATTGCGTGCGTTTGCGCAGCCCCGCGCAGCACTCTCCGTTCCCGCACTGATATGCGACTTGTGGATATGAAATTGAGATAATTATGTGAGCCGAAGATCGAGTTGACACTTATCAAGTGCCACTGATAATATCAGATTTAACTCTCGATACATACATTAACTCTAACTTGTATAATATTGACTAAATCCTGCAAGAGTCTATTCTATATTATGTAGGTATGGTTGCGGCTAATTGTAGTCACCATGAACGTATGACATTAATAAATTTTTAACCAGTTTTATTTTAGTCTCACAAATGAACGGGGCAAGTTTGTGGCTCCATGCTGTGTTCCTTCCTGCATGCATGTGATGATTTTCGGTAAGGTCTCCTAACTTCATTTATATTGAAAAGGAAGGAATCCTACGGTTCTGAAGAAAACCAACAGGATGTTATATCCATACTGCTCAGAGATCTACAGGCAACGCTAGTAAGAAGAAGAGAATGTATTAGCTGTGTTAGATTTAAGAGGCAGCTACTGCCCTTGCTAAATATATTATAATCAATGCACTGATGATACATCAAGAAAAGCAATTATTTCATTTGCCGCCGGCGAGTTCCATTTACGTCGTAAGAGCCTCGTTATAAACCCACTACACAAATATTATTTAAACGGTGACACTGTATCTCTGCATTAACGAGCACCTGGACTTGATTTTATTTTTCATATTGGCAACATTTCGTGTTTCGATTGTCCGCTCTAATTGATAAATGATGATTGGCGAACATGTTTTACGCAAACAAGGTTATAGAAGACAAGGTAAGTATGAAAGGGCTTGGTGATTAAGATTGTTGCGTTCTCACAGTAGATAGTTTAATGTTTATTTGTGGGACTCGTAGTAACCCTTAGAAAAGTGACAAAGGAAGCAGATGTACAAACCCAAGTTGCACAACTCATTTAATTATATGGGCTTTCTAAATTGCGATATATTTTACTTATTATTTAAAAAAAAACTAATTTTTAGGTACTTACATGTCAGGGTAACCAAGACTTACATAAGAAGATCACGTGAGCAGATTGCTTAAAAACGTAAAGTATTCAGATATTCATGTATGAATCAATTAATGAATCTGTAGGAATCGAAAAAAGTATGCAAGGATGCCGATCGTGAAACCCGGCAATTTGTTCTTTCTGAGTACCCCTTTAGGGACATAGCGTAAAGATTTCATAGTTTACTCTATATATCTGTGATTTCGTTTCATAGAGATAATACTCATAAAGAAATAATTTGTATACTGCTTTCTCACGACCTGCAGCAACTCCAGAGGAAAGTGGGCTTAACCACGATGTGAAAGGCACCTTTCCATTTTGTACAAGACATTTTACGATCAGCACTAAATGCCCATGGATAGTTACTATTAGTATTTCTCTCACCTGTTTAGAGTCTCTATGTAATCCATATGAATTACTGGCTGATAGGACACAAAAGAAAGTAAAAGGCTGATCAACCTCCTGTCTATTATCGAATCATCGATGATAATAATAATGATCGAGGTATTATTCTTCCACATCCTCATTATGAATCAAGCAATCGTGACGTTAGGACGCAGGATGCCACAGTAACTTGTCATCCAGAAACTCAAAGGCACTGATGATATTCCCGCCATTGGATTCTTCAAAGTTGTATAATTAGTGGTGTTAACGCCGGTGTTAAGTCGCCCAGCTACGAGCTGTGCTAGACGTGTGGCAAGGGGCAATCTTACAACTATAATATACACTATCACACAACAGTCTAGTCACTGTGATCGTGGGTTATTTTTAGGATTCCATACCTCAAAAGAAAAAATACAGAACCTTTAAAGGACACTTTGTTTTCCCGATGCCCGTCATGAACCTTTATCTCAGGAACGCGTAAGGATATCGAGTTGAAATTAAAGCTAACAGTCAACAGTAACAGTTAACAGTCCCTTAAAACTGTGAAAAATAAATCTTTCAAAAAATACATGTTTGCGACACTCTCATTTGAATCAAAATTCGCCGTGGGATTATACACGGGTAGTTATTTGTAAATTTTGATGTGCAAATTATTACGGAACACCTTCGTGTGGGAACCCAATTGACTTTTTCGTCTATTTCATTAATTTCTAGACATATAGTACCCACTGTTCTCATCCCTTAGCTCTAAGTTTTGTTTCTAAACCCGTTTTGATATAGGCTGATAAAACTAACCGAGCGAGTATCTACTACTTAAATAAAACTCTTTGTTTATTTGTTCCCATTATTCTGGTTTAGAAGATATTACTGTATCTACAGAGGTATGTCATGGTGCCATGGAAGATGGGAAGATCATTGGTGTGAAACGCAACGCAACTAGATTTCGTCAGTCTTGTATATTGGCCCAACTATCGTTTCTAGTCTGTAAATCTTAGATTATATAAACACACAGATACCGCGTCCAGTACAACGCGTGTCGTCAAAGTTGCTGCCACTTTTTTAGCCATGTGTGGGTAAGCGCGAGTATATTACGTACGCCGTTGCGTTTGTGTGCGTCACGTGTGCGCCAATGACCGTATGGTGCGTCACGTGTGCGCCAATGACCGTATTGCGTTGCGATGACTCAATAAGGTCATTGGCGGGCGGATTGACCGACATACCCGAACTAGTGTATATTTTTTGAAACATTTCCTTATTACATTATTAGTATGTATAATTGTTGAGGCTTATTTTTTTTAAATAGATAAATATCTGCTACGTTAAATTCATCGTTGTAATACATAGTAGGTACTCAATAAAACATATATTTGAAATTATTATTGGTGGTACAATATCTGAGGATTAAATAATCAGACTGTGGGTATCCATTACATTTTTATATATTTTATTTATACATTATAGTTTATTTACGAGTATAACTTTACTTATACACCTCTGCAATAACAATTAGTGAGAAAAAAAATAAACAAATCACAACACGCAGCGGTTGTTGGTTTAATATTCGCAACATAACGTCGGCCGTCAAAGTCACAATCGTTTGGCATAAAAATGTCTACCAATCATATACCTACCTACAAATATTACTGCAGTCTACTGCTGTTATTGTAAAACATCTTAGAATCTATTACGTCACAGTGCAAAACGTAATGTCAAGGCAGTATTGGCACGCTCACCGGCCGGCGTAATCACACACACATCACAGTGGCGTATGTGTGATCATATGACATGGTAATAAATCGTATTTGTTTATTTTATGACGATTATTATTATTTGTAGGCTTTGTACTGTTATAGCACATAAACACTTGGAAAAGAAATACGAATCAACAACAGATATTTAATGCCGACATTTTTATATGACTTACTATACAAAATTTTCCCTCTTTCATGCCAGTCAACAGACCACCTAGAACTGATATGAAACCTATATTGGACAGCAAAATAATCGTCCACGCACACACGCATCAATACGTTCCGATTAAAATATATCGTTCCACGTCGCACCCAGTTAACACAATCAAAATAAATGACAAATGAAAACCACAGTGTTGCAAGTCACGACCCACCCGATGTATTTTTTCATCGCTGGTAACATTCCCCGTCGCCGCTTTGTTGTTCCATACTCGACCGTCGGATTTTCAATAAAACCACTCATAAGTACATTGGCTTCTCATTTTTTCTATTTTGACTCGCGGGAATAAGTTCTCACGCACCTGTTGCCTTTTCCTTTACGGTGTTACGTTTATATTAGTTCTAAGTGTGTAAAACACACGTGACTGACAGAATTGGATTTCAAATATTCATAAATCGATCGTTACCTGTCTTTCATACATCGACTTTTACTGTGTTAGATTTATGCTGATTTATGCTAACAATTACACAAAACAAACGATATGTGAGATATCGATTCCATGTGTCGATAGCCTTGATAGTATCGCCGCTTGTTGTTCGTAGGTTGTACCACAGTATAAAGAGTAAACCTATCAGTAGCGTTACGCCTTTGAAGTTGACAAAAATGCCGACAACGTCTAGACAGTGATGCTTGTAGGGTTGTCACAAGTATACAAGGCTGATGTTATTTATAATGTACTAGCTGTCCCGCCCGTCTTCGCCCGTGACATACTTCGAACCCCGTGGCACCCATTTAATCCCGTTGTTTAATAATTTCACATTCACAATAATGTATGAACATTTTCCAAATTCATTGATTACTTCTCCGCTCTCCAGTACTTAGGTACCTACCTACCCGCACGGCCCGGTCGAATTAAATTAATTTCTTTGCGCCTAATTTTGAATTTCCGATAACTCGTAAGATATTCATTTAATTTGCAAGGTGTAAAGGGACAAAATAATCTTCATAAAATGCTGAAGCCAACTAACGTGTCAACCAGCCAACTAATATGTCGTCGCGGACTTTTTTGTAGACCTTTATTAGATACATAATTGCACCAGACATTATTTTGTTATATCTCAAAGGGTTTAGGCAGCGTTTTTGTTGAAAGCTTATTTTTTCCGACATCCCTAACAAATATCGTTATAATTTGGTCAATATACAAAAATGCAGTGTTAATAGACAAAAGAATCTACATGAAATGCTGAAGCCAACTAACGTGGTAAAAATGATAAGGATTAATGGCATATTTGTGTAAATAGCCTTCAAATTACCGCTTTATAATTGATGGATTTTTAATGTATTAAAATGGATATAGTATGTTATTCTTATGAGATATACATATATCGTCGCGGACTTTTTTGTAGACCTATATTAGATACACAATTGCACCATACATTATTTAATTATATCTCAAAGGGTTTAGGCAGCGTTTTTGTTGAAAGCTCCCAGATGGCTAACTTTTTCCGACATCCCCAACAAATATCGTTGTAATTTGGTCACTGTATACAAAAACTTAACAAATTATACATAAAAACCTTCTATGAGAATCACTCTAACTATTAAAAAAAACCGTATCGTAATCCATTGCGTAGTTTTAAACATCTAAGCATACATAGGGACAGACAGCGAAAAGCAACTGTGTTTTATAATATGTAGTGATTTATTAACTCGTACTCGCAATCAACTATCAACATTATAATATAATATCTTAATTTTAATAATATTATAAATGTGAAAGTTTGTAGAGATGTTTGTTACTCTTTCACGTAAAAACTACTGAATAGATATTAATGAAACTTTACAATAATATAGCTTATACATCGGAATAACACATATACTTTTTATCCCGGGAACAAGTTCTTATTGGAAACGGGAACGGGTAAACTTCTCTACGCGGGCGAAGCTGCGGGCGTCAACTAGTATGTATATATAATAAATCAATAATATAAATATCGGTTAATAAAAAAGGATCTGATATTTCACCAATTGCCGCACACGGAAGTAAATAAGGTTCATTTCATGTCGAATCGATAGTTATATTATGAGAAAGCGTTTACGAAATGGCTGCCGCGTAGTAGATATAAAATTATGGGGTTTCTAGCAATCAATGTGGCCGCCTAACTATTCTTATAAAATTTCATGTTGGGTATCGTATAAAGAGTTTTTTGGTATGCTACGTACGAATTTCGTGTTAATTTTGCAATCCAATATGGCCGCCGCGTCGTGGATTTCAAATTTCACGTTGGGTATCGTATAAGGGGTTTTTTTGGTATGCTGAGTACGAATTTAGTGTTAATTTTGCAACCAATATGGCCGCCGCGCCGTGGTTATAAAATTTCATGTTGGGTATCGTATAAGGGGCGTTTTGGTATGCTGAGCACGAATTTCGTGTTAATTTCGCAATCCATGATGGCCACCGTGTCGTTATAAAAAAATCAAGGGAATTAGAATTGACGATGAAAACTAGGGATGAGAAATGGGAACTGGAAGCTGGGGATGGGAACTGGGAATTCAAACAAGGGTGAGCTGACATATGTAATCTAATATTATTATGTTTCTTCTTTTCACAGGTATCTTCTTTTTTTTTTATGAAGTTACCCAAGCTTTTGGTAGGCGTACATGGGGACATACTGGTCCAACACGCAGAGGCCCTTTGAGAATTTTAATCTAAAAGGAAAGAAAAAAACCCCCACTTCAGACAGACAGTATGAGCTTCAATAACTTTCTGATAAATTTTTTTGTTGATATCAGAAAGTAGATAACTCAAAAAGCGAATCTACTATACCCTCATAGGATTGCGTTAATCCTATAAAAGATTACGACTGTTCTCGAGGTGTATATTTATTATTATAATTATTAATTTGTTCAATTTGTCTCCTCCCCGTTGAGCACTCTAAAAAAAACCAAATTCTATGGAGATACGAAGTTCGCCGGGTATATTATTGGTAGCAAATGAGTTAATGATAAATATTTTCGGTTTTTGACTAACTGGACTTAATGCTTCTGTTGTTTTCAACAAAAAGAAATTGGTTACGCTTTGAACAAGTTTAAATATTAATTATGACGAAAAACTTGAACACAGGATAACATAGTATTGAGTATAGTTATAATCCCACATGTGTGGCTCCGCACACCATAATACTCTTATGCGATACCCAACATGAAATTTATAACAGTTGGTGCGGCGGTCATATTGGATTGCAATATTAACATGAAATTCGTACTCAGCATACCAAGAAACCTCTTATACGATACCCAACATGAAATTTTTATCCACGGCGCGGCGGCCATATTGGATTGCAAAATTAACACGAAATTCGTACTCAGCATACCAAAAAACCCCTTATACGATACCCAGCATGATATTTTAAAACCACGGCGCGGTGGCCATATTGAATTGCAAAATTAACACTAAATTCGTACTCAGCATACCAAAAAACCCCTTATATGATACCCAACATGAAATCTTAAAACCACGGTGCGGCGGCCATATTGGATTGCAAAATTATATATTATATATACCAAAAATCCCCTTATACGATACCCAACATGAAATTTTATATCCACGGCGCGGCGGCCATATTGGATTGCAAAATTAACACGAAATTCGTACTCAGCATACCAAAAAACCCCTTATACGATACCTAGCATGAAATTTTAAAACCACGGCGCGGTGGCCATATTGGATTGCAAAAAACACTAAATTCGTACTCAGCATACCAAAAAACCGCTTATTGATACCCAACATGAAATCTTAAAACCACGGTGCGGCGGCCATATTGGATTGCAAAATTAACACGAAATTCGTACTCAGCATACCAAAAAACCCCTTATAAGATACCCAGCATGAAATTTTAAAATCACGGCGCCGCGCCTAATTGGATTGCAAAATTAACACTAAATTCGTACTCTGCATGCCAAAAATACCCTTATATGATTCCCAACGTGAAATTTTATAACCACGGCGCGGCAGCCATATTGGATTGCAAAATTAACACGAAATTCATACTTAGCATACTAAAAAACCCCTTATACGATACCCAACATGAAATTTTATATCCACGGCGCGGCGGCCATATTGGATTGCAAAATGAACACGAAATTTGTATTTAGAATATTAAAAACCCCATGAATTAAAGAAATCTATACAAAAATTCAAAAATCATAGCAAGCGGTCGTGAATGCGTCAGCCCTGAAAGACTGTCCCGAGCTACTAACAACATTTTGTTCGCAGCTCGGGACAAACCCTCCCGCGTCTCGTCCCTTGTCCCCCGCACGATTGCTCTGTCTAGACAGCTTCGTCGACCGACTGTATGTCTTTCGGCTGTGGTTGTACTATCAACATGAGGTGGACGTCGACGCATGCGTCGAGTGTGCGATAGTGCGTCATCACGCGCCGTCGCCGCGCTGCCACACAGCGCGCGGGCAGGCGGGCAGGTCACAGGTCGCTTGCACACCAGACCGCCTACCCTGCGCGCATTCCTTCATGCATGCCAACCGTAAACCGACCACGATAAGACGTTCAATCTCAGCACACTCGTCTTCTATATACTGCCTCAACATCATTTGACTGTATATTCTCCTACTCGGATGACTCGAATAATGATGACTCTGTATATTTCTAATACATCGAAAGTTAATTGGACGTAGGCAGGGTATTGTAAAAGAATTAACTCGCGGCCACACTAAAAGATTCTAAATAGTACTCGTATTTTTAAATCTTTTCATAAACAATTTTGTGGAAATAATTTTATCAATTTTCATTTCATGGTAAAAATCAATTCAGAATTATACAAAAAACGTTAAATGGCTCAATTTAATTTACGTGAGCACCCGCGCCGTTTACTCTGGAGTGATGGTGAGTGATCATTGCGTTCAAAGCTAATGGTGGCATAACTACAGAACTAATTGAAATGTCCGTTTCAAATATTTGCGATCATGAGAAAGTAATATTTTGTCGATATCTGCTCAGAGTCGAACGAACGTCTAGTGTTTACTAAATTTATAACTCATATTAATATGATATTTCGGATCTTATTCGCGCCGTATATTATTTATTATGTACAAAGTGTACCTTATATTTCCCGACGTTTCAACCGGATTACGCCAGCCGTGGTCACGAGTAGACTGATGTATTCAGCGTCGCGGAATTGAAGCGCTAGTGCTTTACAACCACGAACGTTCGCGTTGTCGTTTTTGTACTCGCTAATGACAGGATTCCATGAGGCTGAAAATCAGTATCCAACTTGCCGGTTGAAATTTTTGTGCTGTTTGATTTCAACCACTTCACGTACTGTTCTTAAATAGTAATGCCGTTCAGTGGAGAGGACATTTGGTGCATAGAGTTCAATCCAGTGGTTAGGGCCTGCTTCCAGCAAGTGCTCCGCGATTGCCATCTTGTTCGTTCAAAGGTTTTTCACCGCTGCTATGTGTTCCTTGACTCGTTTCGCTATTGTGCGTGTGTTCTACCCGATGTAGAAACTACTACAGCTGCAGCTCACCTTATAAACTGCAGGCGTTTGTAGTGGCACAACATCCTTCGGTGTCCTCAAGCATTGGGCTACTTTATAGTGTGGACTATAAGGAAACCCAATGTCTAATGGCGTATTTCTTTAATACTGTTCCAACTTTGTCCGTTACCCCTTTGACATAAGGTAGGAAAGCCGGTGCTCTGCTTACCGTATGTAGCTCCAGTTTATTTTTCGACCGCTTCAGGTTTCTTCGGTATCCGTTGCGTTTTAGCACCTCCTGAACAAGAGCGAGCTCACTCTCTAATTGTTCGCATCAAATGGCGCAAGTCCAAAAACATTAAATTTATCATTGTTGAGTAGGTAGGCACCTACATTTTGAGTTGTTTAGCCATTTTATGAAAGAAAGGGAAGGTACACGGGTAAACCAATGAGGTAAGCAATATATAGGTATATATATGTAGGTAAATAGATTATATTTATATTAAACTAGCTGACCCGCGCGGCTTCGCCCGCGACATACTTCCAACCCCCTGGCACCCATTTAATCCCGTCGCTTATTACTTTTCCAAAAATGTATAAAAGTTTTCCCGATTTGTTGACATTTATGATTACTGCTCCGCTCTCCTGTGTAGTGGCGTGATGATATATAGCTAAGAACCTTCCTCGATAAATCGCTATCCAATACAAAAATAATTTTTCAAATCGGTCCAGCCGTTTACTTCTGATGTCGTGACAACGGAAAACGGGTTAATTTTTATATATATAGATTGGTACACTCACTAAATTAATTACACTCACTAACTACAGTTAGTCACTAGACGCCCGCAACGCATAAATGCTGACTCAACTTTATTCTATTTATTCTAACTCTATTCTTTGATTAAGTATAATCTTGAATTTTGTCGAAAACCGGCGTAGAGATGAGATTTAATATTATGTTCTTCTACAGAATCCAAACAACTGTCAAAAAGAAAATAAAAACCTCGCGTTAGACTACCATACCCTTAAGTCACCAGAATTTATACCTTTCCATGGTAAGAGTGAAAAATCAGTCACACGCCTTTCTACCGAGTCAAAGTTGGTATTCAGGTGCACCAGCCCAAAAGTGACAGCATTACTCCATGTGTATACTTACGACAGCCAATCGGTTTTACTCGTAAATGGGGTAAGGTTGCCTAGCACCTAAAAGTTCAGTTGCTCTTGATTATGGTTGACAAACGGAAAACGGAAAAGTTTAGACAACAAAGACGTTAGAAAACCCATAAAAATCAGATTTGCGCCTTGAGCATTGTTAATTTTTTTTCATAGCCGGTTGAATGACTGACGTAAAAACTCTTTAGCAAACAGTCTTTACAAAGTTTAAAATAGGTTTTTAAGCTATTGCATAGTTTTTATCGCTAGCTTTGAGTGGGCTTTAATCAAGAAATTCCGTAACACAAAAAACCTAAGACCCGAGGTCACACGAAGTTCACCGAGCACGGCCGAGCGTTGGCTTAACGTGTATGTACATATATTATATGTTACGATTGTAGGAAGCTCGCACGGATCGAGACGTGATGATAGTGAGTGTGAGTGTGAGGATGAGGGTGACTGTGAGAGTGAGGGTGGGGTGAGGGTGAGAGTGAGGGTGAGAGTGACGGTTAGGGTGAGGGTGAGGGTGTTTTTTTTGTGTAAATACAAAGGTATGCTATGCAATAGCTTTAGCGCGGACTGTCGCAGTAAAAATAAGACCGGTTTTAAAAAAAAGACGGAGACTGCTCCGAGTGCCACACGTCTTTTTTTTTAAGAAACAATATCTAAAGCCCTTGAGATCACGTTACAGGTTTTAACCGTCAAAATATTTTCCTACCAAATTATATGAAAATCAAACCGTATATCTATACAAATATTATAAAGCTGAAGAGTTTGTTTGTTAATTGGTGATACGCGCTAATCTTAGGATTTAAAAAAATCTATTTGTGTTAGATTGTCCATTTATCGAGTAAGGCTATAGGCAATATATCATCATGCTACTACCCTGGAGAGCGGAGCAATAGTCATAAATGTCGACAAATCGGGTAATTATTTTTAAAAGTCACGGTATTAAATAGGTGCCATGGGAGTCTCTAACGGGACGGGAAGCTGTGGGGGTCACCTAATCTTCTGTATAAAGGTTATATCAGGATGACAGATGACAACATTCTGCTTCATATGCTACCAGTAGATAGGTCGGCAGCAGTTTCAGAAACAGAAACTCTTATGCAAACAGTCGTGATGATAGTTGGTGGCAAGGATCGTTTAGACATACTATCTTCACCGGATGGATAGAAGAGAGGGTCGCCGATCGGAGGAGAGACCCATACGGCTTTCGCTTACTGTAGATTCATTAATCGTTCCATACGAGTACCTACATGCACGTATGATTATCCGAATACTTTTTTATTACTCTAAGCTAATTATAAATATATTAAGTATTGCCCCAAAATAATTTAAAACTACTAACGTATTATTATTGCATCTATCCGAAAATTGACAATTACATAAGTTCCCATTAATGTATGACATATAAATGCCGCTTAATGGAAGTTCAAACTTAAACGAGTTAATTAATCCAATATAAATAACATGTCACAGTGTTTCCAGTTTTAAAGCAATATAATGGTGGTGTGGTCAAACTTTAATTAAAATTAGAAAGAGACAACATTAGACAACTATATTATATTATTCAATTCTTAAACTATGCGTGGTTTCCTCTAACCAGATTATCATTAATCATCAGCTAGGCCTCAGAATCTTTCTTCAAGTGTACCATCAGCTAGCTGTTAATATACGATTGACCTCGAAATCTTTATCGGTCCCTACCTAAATACATCAGTACTAAAATATTACCAGGTTAATGACCACCCTAAGTTGAAAGTAGGTACTACTCGATTTGAGCTTAGTTAAACCTAGATAAAATGTAACATTTATTTTACTTTTCAGCTTACTCTGGTGCTGTTCTAAACCAAGTCCAGTACCCACGTTAGGTATTGTCAAATGTATTTACTAAAAGTACAAAGAACATGAACCTAAAGTAAACAAGGAACTATATAGTGGCGGGTTTTTCATGTACCTACTTGTATAAAAGCCATCAGATACCTTGAATGTATCTCACCCCACTTAGTCTCCGAGCTAACACATAAGGTTAAATTGGCACAATTAATGTTTTCTGTCCTAGAAGACACCGAAGATATTATTTGAAATGGTTCCTATTGATCTTTCGTGAATGCACTAAATCTATAAATTTGACTGATGGATTCGTATGGTATGGTATTTGTGGGTTTGAATGCTAAAAGCGCTGCAAATATAAAATTGTTTTAGTATTTATACAAACTCAGCAAAACACTAACGCCATATAACCTTGACTGGTATCCCGACAGTTCTGTTAGAATAGAATATTGTCCAAGAAAGCTGTTAGTTAAAATGAGTAGTTTCCAAAAAAAAAACAATTTTACTTTCATCGATCAAGCTCCATTCTTATTAGGAATTAGATAAAATAAAATCGCAAGCTTGGTATCAGGTACATATTGTAAGAACTTACTTGGCATAATCCTGTTTGCAGTACACCTGGCGGTCTCTGAGGAAGCAGGAGGGGTGTCGGTCGAGCTGCACGGCGCAGACGCAGCATCGCAGGCAGGCAGTGTGCCACGCTCCACCCCCTACTTCTAGTAGGAAGCGGTCTGAGATGGGCTCGCCGCACGCGCAGCATATGCGGTGCTCCGTCTGGAATAGAAGTCAATTTAAATCACTACAGTTATAAAACGAAATCCTCTGCCACATCTGTCTGTCCTTTCACTATAAAGATATGCCCAAACCCTTTGAGATATGATATCAAAATAATGGGGTAATGTTGTATCTTATATGAGTCTACAGTACGCGATGGCATATGTCTCTCTCTAATAATAGCTTACTATACCACTGGGGGAAAGGGGTACGTGAAAACTTCACCACGCGGGTAAAGCTGCGGATATCAGCTAGCATTAAACAATTAACTTTTATTTGTGTGTAACATACTAACATAGTCTTTTGATAAAAACCCTAACTCAAACATCTCTCTCATCGAAGTAGTGTCTTTCAGGTAGATACTAGCGGCCGTATTCCAGAACGTTTCTCAATACTCAATCGACGCTTGACAGTAGATTTTATAAGGCAATAACTAGACCCAAGCGTTGATTGAGTATTGAGACACGTTCTGGTATACGAACCTAAGTCTCCAGAACTTGATTTCCGTATTAATTGTTACCGAAGCTTGGATTAGACGTAGGGTTAACATTTTCTGCATTGCTGTAAGCTACTTTTGGATAGCCGCTAGTCGCCTTTTGAACGCTCAGACAATTATATGTTTGTATGAGTAGGCCGATTAACTTGGATCCCGATGCTTTTAGGGCTCCCAGTTCTGAATCTCTCTATTACCTAGGCAGGCCTTTAATCTCAAGGTACACAATAACATTGAGATCAGTACTAAGTACAAGTAACAAGAATTATAATTAAAGCAAAACCGTTATAAAAGAAAAAAAATGTGTGTGTACAGGAGTAAAAAAAAAAAAAAGAGGTAAAAAGTTAAAATTATTTACTACATTTAATTTACAGCTATTAAAATTTCTTTCTTATAAAGAATTTTAATTATAATAAAGGAGTTTCACTTCAAAACATCATGGCGCGTAACCGAAAAACGTGAGGTTTTTTTTTTTACAGCAATAAAATTTCTCTCAACTTCAATAAAGAAATTTCACTTTAATAATATGAAACAAAAATCAACAACACATACATGTTGTCACGCCTTTATCCCCGAAGGGGTAGGCATAGGCATACTAAACGCCCACATTTCACCGTATGGATTTTTGTCCCACGTAACAAGTGATGAGCTCATTGCCATGTCAAAAGTCAACAATGATTATTTATAATCATAAAGTTGGTTATATTGCATTTCTTTCGGCCCGTGGAAACTGCCTATGTAAAAGGTATAGACAGAACGCGTAATCCACATTAAGATAGACATATTTAGACATAAGTAGTTTGAATACGATAGTCTTTCGAGTTCTGGTCTAGCACAAATATAAAGACTCTATTTGATATTTCAGAACCTTCTTGTATGTACAGTTAAACTGATTCGTGACAGTAATAACAATGATAAAGTTAGGGCTGTCACTCCCACCCTCCTCCGCCAAGTAAAATAATTGCGCAATTTAAAATTGAATTACCTCACAAAACTGAATATCGACATGTGGAATACCGTGTGTTGAATACCATAGTACCTATTTACGACAATTATGTTGCAGTTGTTGGGGCGTTGCATCTAATCTAATAGAATCGTAACATAAACAGAGCACTCCCTCTCCACCCTCCACGTTGTGGTTGTAGTCATATGATTTAATTTTATTGTACAACACTTTATTTGATGAAATTTGTGGGACACAATTTTATGCTTGCTGTAAATTCCCAATACACTGTGAAAATTTGTATAACTGATAAGTTTAGTAACACTCAACAAAGCAAACTGTATTTAAAAACTTGAGAACCATTAATATTTTTAAACTATCGCGATTTTCACTCATATTTATAATATCGCAAATAAGACCCGAAATATTATAAATATAACTTGAGAACCACTCCCATAGTTACCACTTACCACAACCTTAAATAGTACTGAGACGAACACCTCGTGGTTTATGTTACAACACGTCAAGCTAGTTAGCCTGGTAGAGGAACACTTGCTTCCCTTGTATCCGAGTAATTGTAATAGCACGGATTTAAAACTTAGGTACTTATACATGAAGCTGTCTGTGTTGTCATTTATGTCATCTCTTCTTGCTGTACCTCGAAAATTTTGATAAATATATGTATTCCTGAAGAACTATGTAAGTTAAACCTCGCAAGTGTTCCAAAATAATCTAAGTAAGGATATAAGTTAGTAGAAAATTTTCAACAGCACGAAGTCACAACCCGCCCCCTGTATGGCAATAAGCTTACCAACATGTGACAAAAATATAACTGGTGAAATGTGAACATCTGGTGATAAACGGCGTGAAGCCCTGTGCGAAGGTGGGAATTGGGAGAGGTCTACGCCCAGCAGACTACTGCGAACGGCTGATTTGATGATGACAACATACGTATATTTACGGGACGACACATACTTGTATATTATATATGGGACACATAGTTAGGTATATACATTGGACAATTTGCAAATGGGACATTCTCTTGCGAATAAGACGTACTGCAAATGGAACACTTTACGAATAGGACTTATGGGAATGGGACGGTCTGCTAATGGGTTAATCTGTAAAGGGTTATTCAAAGTATGACCATGTATTCTGTACGTAACCTGGTTGTGTAGCTAGTATATTTATTAAAACAACGGCAGTTTTAATTCGTGGTAAAAGTATAAGTAACACACTTATATTATGTTTATTAGTAGTCTAGATCCAATACCTACCACATAGAACGTTCCACCATATTTATGTTCATCTTGTTTGGTAAAAAGTATTCTGCATCTCGCTATAAAAGTTATTGCACAGAACACTTTTTTATTTTGAAGTTTGATACTCGTAACTATGATACACATTTTTTCCTAACATCAACGCGGCCCGCCCATCGAGAACATCTTGCCTGTACCTAAAAGTATCTATACTTAACACGAAATCAAAAGTAAGTATGTATATAAAACTTATAAATGTACCTATCACTCCCCAAACTTACGATAATTTTAGTGGGGAACAAACCGACATGCATTTTTCAACAAAAAAGGAAGAATCCTATACAAACACGAACCTCATCAAAATACTCAGACTATTAATTCTTGCAACATAAATTTGTAACCGCGTTAATGGCACTCGACTTTACAATAATCCCGTTTTATTTACACCCCTGTCGATGAGCTTGAATGTGTGGATCCCCAAGTGGCGGGTACGCAGCCGGCCATCATTTAAAAACAAACAATACGCTCAGAACATGAGCGTTTAGCGCCACCCCGCCACCCCAGACCCACCGACTGCAGATATCGCGCAGATTGTAATAACTCGTAACAACCGCACATATGGTACTATATCATCCACGAACTGTGACAACGTTCCCGTAGCGAACAATACCTTCTATCTCACATCAAAAGTTTCAGTAACAAATTTCTTAAGGGCTCCTCTGACGACGTAAATAATAGATCTCCGGTGGCCGCATTGTCATCTTAAGTTGACTGATACACTTTTTATGACAGTTGTTTAAAGGAACCAGCTACTCGTATATAATGGAGTGGTTTGATTGCATTTAACGCGTCATTTAAGAGGGTTTGTTTGTTCTGGCCTTTTACCTAAATTATGTAAATGAGGTGTTCCGTTTTGTAATGCGACAGGGCTTGACGTTGAATTAAGCGTTCTTCATAATTATTGTTCTACAGTAGACATGATACTGAGATATCACAAAAGGTTAACAGCGGTTATGGTATGGGTGTACAAAGCAACTCATACGAAGGCCATGATTTGAATGGCGTTTGACAGTATGAGAAGCAC
The DNA here is from genome assembly GCA_948477245.1 of Thumatha senex. Lineage (NCBI taxonomy): Eukaryota > Metazoa > Arthropoda > Insecta > Lepidoptera > Erebidae > Thumatha > Thumatha senex. The sequence continues at coordinate 2,414,881 of OX419725.1, forward strand.
AGCAAAGGCACATTGTGCCATGATTTGGCGGGCGTTACGCGTGACAGGGCCTACGATTGAATTATTAATGCCTTTCGTCGCTTCGCTGATTTTCGAATATTATAGTGTAATACAATTTTATCGTGCATACATATATGAATTTTTAACAGTTTTAAATACAATATAAAGTATTATTTTCAATAAGGAAGGTTTGTACCTACTTGATATAATAAGTGAAAAAAAAACATAGGCTTTTTTACTTAGTAGCCCAAACTAAGCTATAACAGATAAACATAGTAATATTTTTCTAAATACTATTTATAGGAAGGATACAAACTCCGAAACACATTTGTGTGTATGACACATATATTTGTTCCAAACCAGGATTCGCACAGCGCGACAATAGTTTAAGTACCTAAAGCAGTAGATTTTTGGTTTATTTTTATCTTCTGTAAAATTTACCGTGATAGTAAAAAATCGTGAAAACCACATGGTGTCATTCTATTTGTGTATAGCCGGGAGTCCAAGGATACCTACCTTAATATATTTGTAATCCAATAAAAAATAATATAGTAAAGGAGGAAGGAAGGAAGTTAAGTACCTTAAAGTATATTATTATATACTCACGGAATTATCTCAAAACGACAAAATGTGTTATTAATACCTACCTAACCTAACTCAGTGTTAAGGCTACCTACACCAAATTTATCTTCCTATATAGTAATTAACAAGTTTTTGACAAAAGATGTTATTAAATTGGATTATAATATCGTAAAAGGCACCAAGTATCATTTACATTATCACGCCAAAATCAGACACATCATTTTATCTACATCACCAAACACACTCAATAAACGTAAAGCGAAACATAATAGTTTACCACAATAGTGAGTTCATAATTCGCGAAATAAAAGAGCTGCCGGGTGACAGGGTGACAGGCGTGATGGCAGACACATTGTCCCGGCCAGGGCAAACTCTCCAGCTATTGTCCCTCTTCCGACTATTATCCAATGAAGCCTAAAGGTGGCTTTACGGCGCCTGCCTAACGGCATTGTTACAAGCTTACGTTTGCAAATCCGATTTATATTTGAATATAATTGACTTTCGGCCTCATATCAGGTATGAGTGCATGTATCATTGTGTTCGGCTGATCTCAATGGCATTTTTATCGGTTGAATATGATAAATGTGTTTGGGAGATTAAGTGTTGTGGGTGGGTGCGTGCTGCGAGGCTGGGCGCGATCTCGTATTCAAACAAGTCAAGTTATGAGATGTTCAAGTTGGACCTCTTGACAGCGGATCTTAAACTCTTATCGTGCCGCGCCTATTTGATACAGAGTCTGCCAAACCTTTTCTAGATTATAGGTGCATTTAGATGAGGAACCTTCTACCTAAGGTAGGATATGCATTTTATTCGAAGCGGTAGGTTTCGTTTAAGAGGTTATAGATTACTTATCATATACATAAAGTATTATCATTACATTATTATTATTATATATATATAAAGAAATTTATGTCATACGTGCATTTCTGGTTATTAAGATTAACGTATCGGGATGTTAAGAGGGAAAAATTATGTTATATTATCAAGGGTATACTCGTAATTGTATAATCGTTAAAAAAATTTGTCAATGTTAATTTATTACGATTGAATGACATCTGCATCTGTAGTATACATATACCGAAGTAGCCTAACTACCTTGAATTGATCAACTTGAATGGTACTCGTAAATAAGTATGTTTAACTACAAGGAATGTTTTGAAAACGTTGAATGCTTATATCTTGTAATATTAAGAATATGCTATTTATACACTGAGAAGACCTACCGCAATATAAGAAAATAAAATATTATATCGTATTCCAAAACAGTGGGCATTCACGTCGTAACATTTCCCGAATAAAAAGACTCGTTTGGTATTCAAAGGGGAAAGAATTTTCTCTGCCGCGCGCTACAAATCATGCGGAAATTGGAGGCGATTTATTCAAAATATTTGTGCCAACAAATCTTTGAAGGCATCCGTAAATCGTAACAACCGTCTCCGTGTTTGGAAATAATCTTTGCTTATTTGTTTTCGCCTAACTCGTCGCCGGAGGGTTCTTGATTTCCTACTTTTTTAATCGATCATCAAAAGTCAAAGCTCAAAAGTGCGTTCCTAAAACCAACTGGCCAACAAAGCAGCGTTCGATATAAATTATGTGAGCACGTCAGCGACGCGAGCTGTATCTCCGAGATATCTTGTGGGCGCACAAAGCGGCGGCAAGAATGGCGCAGCGGGGGCCTTCGTGGCATAATGGAGAGAGTTTCACACCATTCACGTCTCGCCCTCGGGTTTTTTCACTGTGACGGGGGTTACGTGGACCATCCGTCATGTGAGCCAGACACCCACCAAGAACTATAGGTACCTACTACATATGTAAATTATTCCTTATCAGACAGATAATCTCTTGAAAGGGGTTTAGCACACAGAGCTCCTCTTAAACAAATAAAGATTGTCATTTGCCGCTTTTCGGGACACATCTTGCATATTTCGTGTCTTGAAAGTACATTGCTGCTTTGATAGCTGGCTATGTTAATATTTGTTCAGTTACAAACAGAGAGTGAAGGTTTCTTAGACTCTAGTCCATTGTTTTAAGGCATGGAGTCGAGGCGCTAGGTGTGCGGTGCAGCCGGCAGCGGCGACGACAGCGGGGCGGGGCTGGGCGTGGCAAGCGCTCGCTTTTACACTCTCCCTGACGTCATGGATGCCACCAAACTTTCATCGGTGTGTGTGTGTGCTGGGCGCCTGAATGTATGCATTGCACTATTTGACGTCATAACATGAATATATACGAATATAATCTTTAAAAGGATGATTTTCATACAGAAATTTCTTCGTATTCACTTTAATTGGTTAGTACATTACTTTTAAAGTAGGGTAATGTAGCCTGTTTGCGTCCACCGCCCTATTCGCGTCCAAAAGATGGGGCACTCCTCAAAAACAGTGGGAAATAACCATACCGAATCACTAACAAAACTGAACGGTATTTCTATGAAAGCTTAGATATGTGGTAGTTATATGCATATAAATAAAAGCTTTAAGCGCGTTACCACCATTACGTAAAAAATATACTAAAATCTTGTATAATACAAATACTTGCGATCGTATGATATTTTGCTAAAAAAATTGTGAGCAGCAGCGCGTTTCACGGGAAAGTTTTAATGGCTTTTTCCAATACGGGATAAATTATAGTTTCTAAACCTTAATTATGAACCATATAATAAAGTAATGATGTTTGTGCTCAAATTTTATTTAATTAACAGTTAAAATAACGCTGGACGCGAACTGCACCACCAAATTTATACATTAGCCACATTGCGTCCGCAATGGACGCCATCTGGTCTATCTAATTCTAACTTGGTTGGTTTTTATTATAAGACAAATCATGACAAACATTATGAGTTTTGTAATGGCCTCTTTGCGTCCACTATAACGACTATAGAAATAGATACAGATGTCGAAATACTTGGACGCAAACTGTACCTATAGGTGAGACCTAAGAAGAGATTGCGTCCACATTTTAGTCACACACAAAAAGTGCCTTCTCCAGATCCACAAGAGCACAGATTTACTGTGCTCTTGTGGATCGGCATTACTCCACCCGGGAGCTGTAAGACATCGTCGCTCTTGCGCTTAGTCTCTGTCAACAATACTACACCTAAAATCTCTCATTTTTTTATAGATTAAGATAGTTTTCTCCTATATTTATTTCTTCTAAGTTGGTGGACGCAAACTGGTCCACAGGTGGTCGCAATCCGGATTTTATGGACGCAAAATGGGAAAATCATATGTTTTGGCTATTAACCTATTTATTTATTAATTTATCAAACGGTTTGTCCTAAACTGTATAATAAATTTAACAGGACTGTATACAGAATATGTGAAATCCATTTGTCATTCGAAATTACTACTCTAACATTTTTATTTTCTTGCTACTAACTAAGTGGACGCGAACAGGCGAACTTACCCTATATGGTACCTATAAAACTAGGTACCTAGGTGACTGTGCCTTTGACCGCATTATCAACGATTAGATACGTAAAATAAATAGGCTGGTAAATAGACAGGTACCTATTTGATGATAATAGCCTAGATTTTAGGTAACTATCTGTAGGTACAAGGTTTTCTGCTCACAAGTTATATATAAATGCACATGGGCGTTCCCAGTTTTTTTTTCGGTTAGATAGTACTATCGAGGTGAAGAGATGATTGTACCTACAAAAGACCACACCATTGAATATGACAACCCTTACTCTACGCAACTTAAAGAAGTTGCGTAGAGGAGAAGGTAGGCAACGGTTAGAAGATAATTCTTACAGACCTTACAGTATTATATTCTAATCAGAAGAAGAAGAATTTAAGATGATTTATCGGTACTTAAGTGATGGAAATCTAACAGCCTCTCGGTTCGTTGAGCAGAATTGCTAGAATCTAATTTTATTGAATCTTTGTGCATTTGCAAATGTAGTTCGAAAATATTGATAGGTTTGAAAGTAGGTAATGCCATGCCGTCTTGTCTGTGTTACACGTAGTAAATTGTTTCCGATTGAAGGAATGTTTAAGTAAAATGGGATGTAGTTCGCATAGAACAACTAAAAAGATAAGTTCAGTAGGTATTTGCTTCAAAATCCAGTAGCCATTTCCTCAGGATAAACATAACTAGTTCTCCAAAATATTGCCAAAAGAGTATATCTATATTATTAAATAGTCTTTGTTAGATAGTAACAATATAACAGACACCTACTCAAACAAGTACCTACAAATATTTAATTATGTGGTGTCGTGGGACACCAGGTAGGAACGAAGTTAACAAGTTCACGATTCAATTAATCATACAAAAAGTCACCGTTTGTACTAAGATTCGAACTCGGGCCTCTTGTGTCTCAGCCGAGCAGCATACCACCCAAACCACACAGCTACGTTACTGCAATTTCCAAATTAGTTTTCACTTCAATGAGGTAAATAGACAGTTTGAAAATCGACACAATTTGCAAAACAAACGACTGTCGCGCCTGCGCACGTCTCATTTAACGCTTTTATTTCACCCAATTTTTCTTACGGTTTTACTATCATGTATTTTTCAGTTCGGTCGCGCAGCAAAATCCCTATCTCCTCCAAGCCTGCCATAAGGAACTTCGTTCCAAAAATTATATAAAACAATATTACCTACTTTATTAACTTTCTGTCTATTTCAACACGGCAATGGGCTCACCACCTATTACGTGGGACAGGAATCCACACGGTGAAAAGTGGGCATATAATGCCTCTGCCACCCCTTCGGGGATAAGGCGTGATGGATATTTATTTTTTTATTTATTTTTATTTATTAACTTTATCAAATTTCGCTTTTACTGAGGTGCCATAGATCCCATTGTCGAACCTAACCTAGGTACATACAACATATGACGTCATTAACTGTAACGTAACATGTAATGACTCGTAGAAGGCACATAAAATCAATAGACGCCAAACTAATCAGCGGGCCACGAGCGACGCGGCCCGCCTTGCCTTGCCAATGGCGGCCGCTATCACAACATATTAAGCAATAAACAGTGTTTAAAGACAAGCCGCGACGCACTCCTCGCACGGCGGTAATCACAAACAATTAGACGCCATATTGCCGCCCCCCGCCTAGGCGGCGCGCGCGCACATCGTTATTACCCTATTTATAGCATATTGAAAACAAAAAAAAACATGATCACCCAAACGGCTATTATAGTTTTGAACTTAATTTCCGAGGCTCGTTTGAACTCAGAGAGTCGAACTCCTTCAAACGGTGCAATGGACAACTTTTTCTGTCAAACGGTCCATTTTTATTATGATCTCATCAAATTTTATATATTCGTCGATTCGTCTTTTCTTTCGGTTGTATTAATTAGTTTTGTGTTGTTATGAATATGTCGATAGATAGGTATGCCTGTTTAGTCCATTTCGATAGCCGGCGACTGGTTTTATGTCCTCACGGTCGTATCGAACTAAATAAATTTTTCATCGACGCTATATTTATGAGCCTAATTATAATAATATACCTATACACTATAATTAGTCATAAACATCATCGCAACAGTAACAAAGTTTCTTTTAAACTTGTCAGTCGTATATTACATATTGATTAGTTATACTATACCAACCTACTTTGTAGGAAAAATATCATTAGACAGTTAGGTATACAATATTGCTAAATAAAATAACATTAGTTCTATAGCAGTTAGCAAAATATAACAAAACTGTAGATGGACATCCTTTTTAGAGTGAGCTTCAATAAGAAATCATCGTATGTAACAGAGTTAATTAGAATGATTTCAAATAATTTTGAACATTTTTCTTTTTCTTAATACTGGGGAATAATGCGAAGTCTAGTCGGAATCGCATGAAAATTACTTCGTAGAAGCAGATGTTACGGTCCTCATATTCTGTGAAGAACTTAATATCTGCGATATAGTAAACGGTTAGGTAACTATTACTGTGACCAACAAAGCAGGTGACGAGCAAGCGAAGCAAGTATGCATACGAGTGTATAACAGAACTAATGAATACAAACTAAAATAAAAACACAAAGCCCTAAATCAGCAGGGAATTGTTTTATACATTTCAATTTATGGATGGCAATGGCGTGATCAGTTGACACGAGCTGTGCACTTGTTTCTTGAAGTTTTATATTAATACAAAAGCTTGTGGATTTAGCAAGACCTTTGTACAAGGGCACGAAAATAAACAGACTTCAACTTTTCTTACAGGAATTCAAAAGATGTGAAAGTTACATTTTTCTTTGATACCTATTATGCCAACAATATAATATTTCTTACAAATATTCTTTAACACGCTTGTCATTATACATTAGTGATGAACGAAACTATTTGATCAAATTTTAATAACCTCGTAGATTTGTCTCAAAGTTTAGAAAGATAGTATTAGGTTGCTCTCGTTTCCATAATTTATTTTCAAATTGTTCATACAGAACGATTTTCAAATGTAACAAATTCTTCAGATGCAGTATTCATGATTGCAGTAGCGAGAGAATATTCATCAATACCTAATCTGAATATGTATAAGAAAGAGTTACAAGCAAAGTTTAAATACAATTGTAGATCGGTACCTACTAGTTTTCTTTCTTATTGTATCTATATCTACTTAATTGCCTAAATATGTGCCTATATGTATTACTAGTTAAGTACCTAAGTATGTGCAGCATGCAGCAGGTAATTACTATTTTTGTTAATAAAATATTTCAAAGGGAAAACCTTGTTAATTTAACTTTTCAAGAAACTGTTTGTTCCCCAAATAAATAAAATAAAATTCGAATAATAGATATAATCAAATATAATTTTTGAAGTGAAACTTCTTTATCAAGATTGAGAGAAATATTAAAGCTGTAAAAAATCGTCACGCTTTTCGGTTACGCGCCATAATGTTTAAAATAAAACTTCTTTTTGACATTTTATATTATAGCTGTAAAAAAATGTAAAGAAGTTTCACTTCTTACCTGTATACACACATTTATTTTAATACGTGTCGTTATTCTCTCTGCTTTATCAATATGGGTGTAAGGGCCACCAATATATTCAGGAGCCCAAGCGACCTGACCTGCTAGCAGTGCAGCGACTGACTAACGGACAAAACTACAAGGGAATGTACAAAGGGCCCTTGTACATTGCCTCATAATGCCGAAAATTAAAAGCCAATAGCTGCTTCTAACAGACAAATAAAAGTGGTTTGAAACCTGGTAGGGTTTAGAAGCAACTGGAAAAACACTTAAGATCAAGAAACATGTCTTTCTCAACACATTGCAAATTAAATATTGACTGCTTCATTGGCGCTGTGGTAGTGTACGCGACCGGCGCGACTGAGGTCCTGGACTCTTGGGTTCAAGTTCCGGGTCGGGAAAAATATTTGTGTGATCCACAAATGTTTGTTTCGGTGTTCGTGTGTTTACTATGTATAATAGGTATTAGGTATGTACCTCTCTTTTCTCTATTGTCTATTCTATGATGAATTTCCGCTCTGTAACGCACATCAAATTTTAGCGGTATTCGATGAGAGAAATTTGGTGAAACAATTTCTAGGAATTATGATTGTATTTTTGAACCAACTGTTACTTGTTCATGTATTGTAAATATGTTAGAGACAGGTAGGAAGGAGCCAGTCGAGAACCAGGGCTCTCTGGGAGCACGACAGTCGACCCACGGCCAGCGGCTCACGAGCCACGGGCCCACGCCCGGTGCCGGCACATTATAACTGTCATATAACTCATTGGTTAATAGGAGCGGCTCTCCTTGTGCCAACTATTAAATAGTATTCACATTTTACGATAATGCCCAACAAACTCTTATTGACGTATAAATTCCGAACGTTCCGTTTTTTTCTCTCCTCAGAACGACCGAAGGCGCCAGTTGTTTCTTCATATTAATAATGCCATGCTAGTTCAGTTTTTCGGGTTTAATTACGTCCAGGCGATACCGGCTTCGATGAGTGGAAAGTAGTAAATTAAATGGTCGGCGAGCCCCTTTTAATATTCATAGCGTTATCAAACAAAATTTTAAACTAATTAAAAGTTGTTTTAATAATGCCTCGGTTTTGAAATAGAGCGCCTGAAGCGCTTCGTTCGATCTCCTTGCATTCTTCTTCTGCGCGACAGGAAATTGCTTACGTAAATAATACCTACCAACTGATGTACGATGCGATGTATTAGGTACTCTGTTAAGCGTCTTTGCTTGTTAATACAAATGTGAGGTCGGTGACCTTCTTTTATCTTGTTTTAGAATCAGCATTACATTTACGTGTTTCGAAGCGGCGCGAACGGAATTGGGCGGCAACGATTGAACACACGATTGACTATTTTTAGCCAATAAATATACGAAAGATACCGTTTATGCGTGAATAGTTTTTGTGTTCTACAATAGTAAAACACGATCCGTCCCAATTCTGCAATCGTTGAGGGCAATTCGACAAAATAGTTGCGCTTCCAGAGGCGTCAGCGGTGATTGACGACAAGCAGGAGTCATCTTTACTTAAATAACTTGCCTACTGCCTTATCTTGATGGCTACGGAGATTATACGTGTTACACCGCTGTGCTTGTATTTAGATGGAGACACCTATAAACCCTCTTCGTGGTGAGCCTCACTCATTTATAAGTGTGATAACTTTACAATTAAAATGTTTATGAATTTATGTGAAGGCGAATAATTGGAAGTTTCCTCTGCATGTTTGTTTAAACTTAATTATTCGATTTTATGAGTGTTATTATTATGAACGAGTTGACACTGTCATTATTTTTATGTGTATATCGCGTGTTAATGCAAGTGCCGTTTAAAGCCATTTAATGCAAAAATGTCAGTGATAATTTAGTGGCGACTGAGCCTGTTGAAATATCCTATATCCTCTCAGCACACAGGTAAGCCTTTTCAGTAGATAGTAATAAAATGGATAGGCTTCGAGGTATGTGGTTATATAGTAAAGAAGTTTGGTTAAATGGTTTTGGCAGAGGGAAAAATTGCGAAGGGCGTCTTGACAATTCGAAAAGTTTGATGTGGTAAAGAATACAATGACAATTAGAAAAGACGTAACAAGACAGTTAAGTAGGCATTCGACTTTTTGATTCGCTGTAAGTACTAATATTATAAAGCTGAAGAGTTTGATTGATTGAACGCGTTAATCATAGGATGTTCCTGGTATTAATTGAAACATTCTTTTTGTATTGCATAGCCTATTTAAATAGGAAGGATATATAACATCACGCTACTACTCCGAAGAGCGGAGTAGTAATCATAAATGTCAAAAAATCTCTCAATTTATCACAAATTATTGTAAAATTTATAAACAACGGGATCAATTGATGTGTGCGACAGGGGTCCGAAGCATCACGGGCGCAGCCGCGAGGCTCACATAGTAAGTAGGTTAGTTTGACCCCGTTAATGGGCGATGTATATTTCATTTGGGCAGTAAAGTCTTGCAATTGACTATTCTGTATAATTACGATAGTAAACGAAACAAATCCGATTGAAGCAAAATAGTACAAAAGATTAAATTATTATTAATATTAATGACCACAAGGTCATAAATAAAACATAGGTAGGTAGGTACCTCGCTCAGAAACAGTATGGCAGACAAATGCATCTGACAGCTTTACGATACACAAGTAATAAAAACTTGATTCGATTTAATTTTAGCAATTTGAAAATTGAATTTTATTTAATTGAAATTTTGTGCCCTAACTGTTTTAAAGTGTATCAGCTTCCCGTTCTTATGTTTGAGTTATTTTAGCCTCGGAAATAAAAAAGAGTTATGTCATGTGTGTTTGTATGTGTGTTAACAAAACAATATACCTATGTGTATTTATGCCTCTGCCTACCACTTCGGGGATAAAGACGTGACAATATGTATGTATGTGTTCAAATGGGACAGACGCTCGGATGATGATGATGATATGTGTGTATTCTTCAATAAAGACTGTTATTACTCAGCAGTTGGAGAACGATCTATCCTGCCTTATATCCCGACCTTACAGTAGACGTCGGAGACTATTATTAATCCCTGATACCTAACCTATCCAGTGCTTCAAAAGTGCTTATAAAGGTTTCATTAGATGCATGAGCATCTAATGAAACCTTTTCACCATCAATAAGATAATAGTCTTATCAATGGAAAATCTCCGTACCAATCAGTAGGTAAGTACCTACTTGGTTTTAAATAACTCATTGAGTAATCGAGCACTCATCCTTTATTAATATTGGTTAATAATAGGTTTGTTTTCATTGTGGATAGATCATTTTGGCGAAGTCATAAAGGTTTTGATTTCAAACGCCTCGTGGTGTGTGCGCCTTGTCAGTTCAACACCTCAGTCACTGCGGGGTGCCACCGAGCCTTTGTGGCTCACCATCAGCTGTCGAACCCACCCGCGCTCACTATAATGTTATTTGTTCCAATATCAAATGTGGCAACTTTTAGGCAGGAGTTGTTTTTTGGTCAAAATACATCATTACTTCAAAGCTGGAGTTTTGGCTTGGAGAAGTTACGGTTGAGTGACGTGATGCGAGGTCGTTTAGGTTACCCGATTGCGTCTTGCATATGTGATCAATATATTTTTTATCGCAGAATTTACTAAACGGGTTGAATAATGAAACTTCGTTTTACTTTCATATTCAACTAACTTTTTCTAAATTTTAAATTTGAACGTTTAAAATTTTTTCAGTCACGAGTTGGACTCGAACCAACGTCTTCGGGTTCAGTGTACCAGACGCGTTTTCCAACTACGTCAACTTGACCTGCTCGAAACTGACTTTCCTTTTTCAAGGTGTGTAGATATTATTTGAAACTAGGCACAATGTCAGCAGCTTTAAAATTGTACTACAAACTCTTCTTTAGCAGTTGCGTTTTTCATTGTAGTTACTAGCTACTGGAATGTTACGTATGCTTGATAGGAATACTTCAGTCCCTTTAGCCTAAAGGTATCCCTATGATCTTTTAAGGTCTGCTGCTGGGCCTTTTCACGCCGTTATGAGTGACTGCATCAGAGCCAGTTGCATCAATCAGTAGGTGAGCCGTGGGTAGGGATGTTTTGCCGAAGACCTTAGAGATTTCAACCGCCTATAAGAAAATAAGGATTTTGCGCGGGATCTTCTCGAATGGCAGCCGCTGTATTCCAAAACTAGTGCATTAACCTTGTTTTATGTGTGAAAATGGTAGTATAATAGACGTAAAAGTTATGTAAACGTGCTATAGTGAAAGACAGTGATATATATCGCAGTGAAATGCTATTTTACATCTTGCCGCGCAAATTCCACTGAAACCCTATTATCACTTCTACCACGTTAATGGGAACTTTAAACAAACCTATACATGAATACGCTGCTATCTACATAAATAATTTACTTCTTTTGAATGAAGAAGATACATTGAGTTTTTGAAAATGGTTTTGAAAATGGTCACTTTTAATGAACAATTTAATACATAATGGAAGATCAATAAACTTTGTTGTTGGAAATCGCGTTACCGTGCGTAGCCGGAATTAAAAATGAAAAAGCAATTAAATCCTAGTACGTAAAATAGTTGAAATTGATTGGTACTAAAAATTCATTTTTACTCTAATTTAGGTATATATCGAAAACAATAACATATACAGACTCTTGGTCCGTGGGGTCCTAGTGCTATAAGGCTTTTTAAGGTAATAGCGAAAAGGTTAGTCGACATCACAGGAGACCGAAGAGCTGGCAGCTACCTCGGACAAAGAATTAGTCTAGCTATTCAAAGCGGGAACGCTGCCAGTATCTTCGGAACCTTGCCTAAAGGGACCTCTTTTAATAATATATTTTAATGATGTATCATATTTTGAAGGTTATATTTAATGTTAATATTCAGTTAAGTTAATTTGATATGTATATTACGTGTATAACTAAATAATATTATTATTATATTAGTTATACAGAGTACTCGGATACCCAGACGTGCGTGTATGAAGCGATTGATGAATCTCGAAGAAGCGAAAGAAGTATGCATGGATCGCGAAACCGGGCGATCTGTCCTCTCTGACTACCCCGTCAGGGATACAGCGTCAAGATAGTTAGTTTTTAGTTTAGTTATTATATTAGTTTCAAAAACCATATGTCGTCAAATAATAATCTGGCTCCTCTCGTTCTTGAGATTTATTTGTATAATATTGCGTGTCCATCATGTTTCAAAGTCGTAAATTTTATTCTTTATTTAGCAATTAGACTAACTATTATTCAGATTGGAGGGCAACCGTTTCGGATCTATGGCGGAGGCTGCGGCGCCTGCAATTGTTATTACTATTTCTCACGCTTTTACACAAAGGTGCAAAAAATATACCAAAATAGGTGAATCCCGTCACATAAATATTTAGAACTCCCGTCGCTCCTATTTAATACCGTCGCTTATAAATTCTACAATATTGTATTTGCCCGATTTGTCGACACTTATGATTACTGCTCCGCTCTTCAGGGTAGTAGCATGATGATGTATAGCCTGTAGTCTTACTAGATAGCTGGGCTATCCAACACAAAAATATTTTTTCATATCCGACCCGCAGTTCCTGAGATTAGCGCGTTCAACCAAACTAACAAACTCTTCAGCTTTATATATTAACTAGATGGCCCCCACAGCTTCGCCCGTGGAATATTTCGACCTCCCGTCGCACCTATTTAATCCCGTCGCTTATAAATTCTACAATATTGCATAAAAATTTGACCGATTTGTCGACATTTATGACTACTGCACTGCTCCACAGTGCGGAAAACAAACCAACTCTTAAGCTTTATAATATTAGTATAGATAGAGATTAATGTCAGCTTTACATGAAAATATAGCTGTCAGATATCCGACAGATAATTTATTATATTTATATAATATAATATATTTATTATATAATTATATAATATATTTATTAAATAATATAATTATATAATATATTTATTATATAATATAATTATATAATATATTTATTATATAATTTATTATATACACATCTGTGAGGCATGAACCGCGGACTTAAATTTAGGTAAATCTCTGCAAAAAGGTTTGTGATGGAACGTGTAGTTTGAGATTGTTTAAATCATCGCAGAGATTAGGGTTGTAGTACGGATACTACATATTTGCATCTGAAACATTTCGAAGCCTACAATCCGTTTCCTCACTATTCTTGCTTACAGTATCATAAATACCACAGTTCAGATTATTACCCACTTAAACGTCCCGATTTATAGACCTATGACCTAATTAACTTAAATCGATATAGGTATCTTGGAAACTATAATTGCTAGAAAAAAAATTAAACTACTTTAAAATAGTAAAATATATACAGATACTACTTATAGCTATAATAATTTTGAATTTTAATCCAAATACTAATATTTTGTAATAAACAAAGTAGGTTAAAAATACAATAAACATTTTATAAATTTGCTACTTACATGAAAAACTAATACAATATAATAGGTATTGCCTTACAATTTCACGTTGACTAGTTAGGTTAAATGTGTTAGACGTGATCGATATAGTAAATTGTCCTTTTAATCATGATTTTAAAGAGATTTCACGTAAGCGAGAATTCTGATTAGATACTCTCTCCGATCATGAAATTTATAAAAAACTAGTTTAAAAAAGAAATTGGTTGTGTACAGCCTGTGTCCAGTAAATTGGCGCGGATAGCACAAGAGCGAGGGCTGCCACGAGACAGCTATCGCCACATAACTTATTAATTGTATAAGTTCCCATAATTAAGTCATCATCGGCCCGCCGTCTTTTTTCTTTATTAACTCTCATTCTCTACAAGTTCGATTCGAGTAAATTGGTAAATCTATTCCTTTTTTAATTGCTCTTACGGGACTTTTATTTAGTGTGTACCTACAATAAAATCGACTGTTTATTGTGCCCGATCAAGTTTATTTGGCAGCCGCGTTTCGAAAAGACACACTACCATAATAAAACAATATGTTAGAAGAACTCACAACGCTCTGATACCGTTGCTAAGATCAACTATAAATAATTGGGGTGTCATAGGAACTAACTCTCATATAGAGTGCTCTTAAATGCTTCTCGTGTGAGTAAAATTTTGATCTGTATTAATTTAAAAAAATGCCTGCTTGTCAATTTATGGTATTAATATATCAGGGCACTCTAAAATATGGGAGTGAATTATAAAATACTATCTGTGTATCTATAGCTCAGAGATGGGTAATTATATTTAGTGTAAACAAATTTAATACAAAGTGCCACAGCGGTGCTTTTATCGATGTCTGCCCAGAGGGCCGAGTCTACAATTGACAAGCCGTAGAATAGAAATAGAATCGCTGTTTTTAGCTGTCAAAATGTTAGTAGACTATCAAAAATGCAACTGACTAGCAAGACCACTGGCGCGGTACGTGTTAGTAGAATTCTTTCGGCCGACCGATAGAAGTCTATTGGAGTACGATTGTAATAGTAGACTAAGAAAAACTGTCAAAATTGCACTGGGGGCATTGCGTCGTTGCGTCTATAATTTTATAATATTATCTACTAGCGGACCCGACAGACGTTGTCTTACAGTAAACCGACTTCAGTCACTTTTTCCTTTGATGTGAATCTAAAGCATCTAGAGCGCCACCAAACGCATATAATAAATCATCCAAATCGGTTAAGCCGTTTAGGAGGAGTTCATTACAGTAAAATTATATATGTATTGATTATTATTAGACTAACTGTACACCGTAACTAACGTTCCACTAACGTCCAACCCTTGAAAAGTATTTCTTAAAATCCTTTGCTATTCGTGACTTACGTTCTTATAACAACTTTGTTAATGGCGCAATTTATAAGAACTACATTTTTTTAGCTGTGGTTAAACCTTATTTCACTACTGTATAGATACTAATTCCATTTTATGATCGAAAATTTATTTGAAAATATGCAGCGTTCACCCTTACTAGAACACAAAACAATACGAAACACATTTTACACAATTTCAACACAAACGTACTCTCCAACGCAAATAAGATTACATAATCAGAATACCTTCTTTGTTAAAGATGAGCCAAACAATACATGACATCACAAATAGAGAAATAACGCGAATTTAATAACGAACTGGCTATTTGAACAGAGGTGTTTGATGGTCCGCCATTGTGCCCGCTTCAGCCTTACTGAAAGAAATTTACACAAGTGACTCTTGCGCACACAAACACATTTATTGATAACGTAATTTAAGCCTCAACAACTCAATAATAGAGTCGAATTTTGAGTGATGTGATGGCTAGTCGTAATATAGATGTCAGCTGTATGATACGCCTGTTCAACTTAGTTTGTATTTAATTTTCACACGTGTGTAGTGACATTAGAGCGACCCACATTCCTTTTATTATAGCTACTAGGTGTGCTCCGCGACTTCGTCCATGATATACTTAGAACCCCGTTTTCGATGGAAAGCCGTCCAATTTGTAGACATTGCTCCACCGCTCCATTTGAGTAGTAACGTAATGATATATAGATTATAATATCCTTCTATTCTTCTGGAAAATTTACAAAATATGTGCCCTCGAGATGACAAAAGAAAGAATTGGTATTAAACGTTCTCAAGGTAACAAAATTTTTGATGGTATAAAAATATTTGTCACCTTGAGAATGTCCACTTTTTTATATTATAATTTTTAAACACAATATAATTTGTTGTACTAACGTATGCGTTAATAGCTTTTTTTTGAATAGATTAAAACACTAGAATCAAGATAAACCTAATTTGAAAAACAATTCTATACATTAAATCGAACCAGCTGTCTGAACGTCAGCCTACAGCCCAACCCCGATAAAGACTGGGGCAAGATCTTAATCCTTATTGTAGTAGATCTCAATCCGTAGTGTATTTGGATAGGGTCTTGCAGATCTTAGCGAAATCCTTACAACCGCCGAAAAAATCCCCTTTCTCAATCTACTTACTGGTTATTTTCATGTAAGTAATTTCATATAACATTCTAAGTACAACTTTATCACCACCTTCCATAGTTATAAAATCTGATTCAGATATGAGAAATTATTACCTAATGGTTGTGAACAGTTTCTATATTATTCTTACTTAAATACCAATACTTATTATGCGTTGAAGTTAATTTCTAGAGTTTTGTGACAAATAACTTCCTAGAAATTAATGTATCAAATAATTTAGGGCGGAGAAACAAGTTTGGCAAGATAAAGTATTGACGATCTGACAAATCGGAGCCAAAACACAGACTAATTAATTTTACCAAAGAAATCTTAAATCATTTGTAACGGTTGTCTATGGCAAGAAATATTGTTTGTAGGGTTTTACCTGTGAATTTGGTCGATAAGTTCCGAACTTTTTTTTATAGTTTTGCCATGAGTATTACAGTCTTTACTAGACTTACAATGTGCATCATACGAGTATGATAAAACTTCTACGACTAATTAATTTTGTAGAAAATTGATTAAGCACTATTAAACATTTTAACCCCCGACGCAACAAGAGGGGTGTTATAAGGTAGACGTGTCTGTGGGTCGGTCTGTCTGTCTATGGCATCATAGCTCCCGAAAGGATGAAGTTACTTAAGTGCGAGTGATGTTAGACATGTTTGATGAAAATTAGTTGAGCCGTTTAAAAGCTGTGGGGGTGAAAGTGGAGAAGAATAACGGAATGTCTGCGAATTATACTCGAGGGGGGTCTCAAATGAAAGCGCATCACGTGCACATTACAAAATAATATGTTCATTGAAAATCGGTTGGACTGTAAAAATAACTCTGGGGTAAAAGTGGGGAAAATACCCAATGTCTGCATATATTTGGGGAGAAAATAAAAATTAAAACTATTAAAAGTATAAAGGATACAGGGTCAATTATAATCTTATCCAACGCTAATCAACTACCAATCTACTAATTTATTTTCTGTAATATAATATGGAAAGTAAACATAACTGAAAGACAGTATAAATATAAGTTTAAAAGTCATAAAGTCCGCACTCGCAAAGGCACAGGCTGACGCCCCCGGCCTTCAGACACAAAATTAATAAATTACACGTAGTTGAACATGGTTAATCCTACGAAATGAGCTCTTACGGCAGGATTACACCTCGGCGCAGTCCCGCGATGACATTAGCCGAAGCGGCGCGGGCGCACCGAGCTGCACCGAGCCGCGTGATGCATAGCACGCATTGTATCTCGCGTCACACCACATTTGTATCCACACCAGTAATATAGAACGCCTTTATGTAGCACCCATAATAACTTTATAATGAAAAATGTTATTCTGTAACCTGTTAATGCGGCCCTTATAACTCTTCTATTGGTAATACTCATGATAAAGTAACTTGCTCTCGTGTTTAACTAATCTATTATAAGTTCGTATCAATTCCAATAAAATATGAATGTGAATTATATTTTGAAACGAATATATGACTACTTAAGTATTTTATATTGTTTAGAACTTTTTATGGTAACTCAAAAGGCTACGGAGATCATTATCTAAACCTTTTTGGTTTTCTCTTCAAGACGCTCTACCCCAGCTGTCAGGCTGAGGCTCTAGACGTCATGTTTGTTACCTACCTATATGGAATTCTGTGCAGCATTTAGCTGTGGTAACGACCCGTTCAGACTCATGCAAGTAAATATAAAAACGGTTTATCAATCAAAGCCTTTACATTCCCGAAGGTGTGGCAGCGGTATATTTACGCCTACGTTACACCGTGTGCATTTTCGTCTTGAAAATAGCTGATGTGTAAATTGTCCTGAATACAATATGTATCTGTTGTGTTCAGACATTGCACTTACAGAAGGACGCCGCTTTATTGATATTTTTGTTGATTATGATATGTTGTGGAGCTTATAAGTGAGGATATAATCACTAGCTTCCGTAATTTCTTGTAAGTTGTGAGCTTGTTTTACTAAGGTAGTATAAAAAACAAACCATTGTGTTATGTAGGTAAGATACCATGTATACTTATTATGCGGTGTGGTAGGTACTCCGCAGGTCGCGTGATTCGTATTGCGTGACGCCACCTCAACGCCGACTACTGCTGAGTAGAATGACCATAGTTACAAGAACACTACAATAATTAAACATTCACAAGCCACCGGAATTAAGATTATTTACAAGATAATAATACTACATAACTATACTCAGTGATTATTTTATATTTCACCAACTCAAGAAAGGCTAAGTCAATCTAGATATGAAATGAACATTAAGAAACATGGCATTGCTTTAATATTTGCAAACTGTTTGACCTCTAGTAAACACAGATTTTTCAAAAGTGGACACATAGAATAATTTGTCTACGCTCAAAAGGGTGAGGAGGTGATCACATCTTACGTCTTTACAAGAAGCAGAATCCTTGCACGCATCTTTAAGAGAGGGGTCGGATGTTTTCGATACGTTGCAGCATTCATATTATTGTCTTAAAACACTAGAACTTAAAAAGTAAATATTAAAATTATTTATTTATTTATTTTATTTAAAAAATAAATTTGCTACATTGATGTAAAACTAGCATGGCAAGTGTTCTGATAATTCGCTTTCAACTATTATTGTCAATAATAAATTATAAATAAAGTATGTAACATATCATCAGCAATTAATTTTTTTCTTTAGATTTTTTTTATTGTACGGTATTTTTTCATTTTTAGGGCGTTTTTTTATTGTAAGTCATATTTTTATTTGTGAACTATTTTTTTTATTGTGGGACAATTTATAACAAAGCCCAAAATAAGCTTGTGGTATGGGATCTTAGCAGTTGATTAACTTGAATTAATTAACTTGAAAATATATTTAATGAGAAATGTAAGTCAATTACGAGGACAATCGGAACATAATAAATTAACTCTCCGAGTGTGGCATGAATGGGGTAAATGTGACTATCAGATAGACCCTATCGTCAAGACAACCGTTATCTGTAGTGTGACTCTGACTGAGGGATAGCCCTGCAAACCATGGACTATCTATGTCGCGTTTGCTGAGTCGCAACTTAACACCTATCCGACGATGGACGTAAATGAAAGAGCCATCAATGTTGCTGAATATTGAGATTACTTATATTATTGAAATGTCACCAGGGCCACTGGTACTGACTAGGTATCAATTATAATAGATATAAAATTTTGATTTACACAAATCGTAATGGCAACAGATTTCCTAAAACTAACTAACTAACTATCTTCACACTGTATCCCTGACGTGGTAGGCAGAGAGGACAGATCGCCAGGCATCGCGATCCATGCATACTTCCTTCGCTTCTTGAAGATTCATCAATCGCTTTATACTGGGTTTCCGAGTACTTTTGACAGATTTCCCTGTACCTCAAATTATTGTTATAAAGTTTTAATGAAACTAATACACTCAAAAAGTATTAGATCTTCTCCATTTTATAAGTGAGTTGAAAAGTGGTACTCATACACAAAAAGACCAAAGCTTAAAGGGTGTTGATGGCGCAGGTGAAATATGTGATGTTTTCACACCTACGGTTCGGACAATCAAAACAAACGTTTTTTTGTGTATCAATCCTCGGTTTTACCAATGCAGATGAACTATTAACTGAACAAGAGACATCATCTTGCTATTTGATGAAATATTAATATGGTTGAATTCCTGGGCACCACACCATAAGGCACCGAAGCGCTGATATTAATCATAGCACCTCATATTGTTGTATTCATAGTGTAGGACCACGTGCACGCGATGAATAATGCGATAGATTTATTATAACTGGATGAGGAATCATTAAATTCTCGTAGCCGCTGACAGGGACGGAGTAACATCTATATCTATCTCACTTTGACATAAAAATTTTTTTTTATATTAGTAATCCTGCATAAAAATTAACTCGAGATTTTATTTAGTATGTCATAAATTAACGGTAATATCATAAGCACCACTGTTCATCGATATTAAATTAGTCTATATCATTCTATTTGCTAAAGGATTTAATCTACGTTTGATTGTGTACGATCATAATCAACTACTACGCGCAAAAGTCGCAGAAAGAATTTTTTTAATATTGACGGTTTATAAACGAATCATTGCCTTTCACTAATAGTATAAGAATTATATTATTTCATCTGTGCTAATAGGTACTAATATTATTTTGGAATAAGTTAATTTATTTTCAGCAGTGGACCTTTGTTTATTGTAGTGTGACCTGGAGTTTATTTCAGAATAACAATAATAATAATATAATAATAATAAATCTTTAATTGTGTAATAGGCCCTTTTCAAGAGGTGCGTCTTAATTTCCGCCTTAAATTTATGTAACGGCAGGTTCATAATGTTTAAAGGAATTTTATTATATAGGCGTACGCCAATTCCTGCAAAAGAGTCGTGAACCTTTTGTAAACGATGATGCGTTCCAATTAATTTATGCTTATTTCTAGTATTTATCGAATGTATGTCACTGTGTCTATTGTATAAATGTATGTTCTGTTTAACTAACATAATATTTGCAAATATATACTGTAATGCAACCGTTAAAATGTCAATTTCCTTAAATTTTTCTCTAAGAGACACTCTAGCACTCAATTTATATATTGCACGTATAGCTCTCTTCTGGAGTACAAAAATTACTTGTAGAGCAGCTGCTTTGCCCCACAGCAAAATGCCGTAAGACATGACACTATGAAAATAACTAAAGTATACCAGCCTGGCAGTTGCCACATCAGTAAGCTGCCTGACTTTACTAACGGCAAAGGCTGCCGAGCTGAGTTTACCTGCAAGACACGTTATTTGGGCATTCCACTGCAGTTTGCTATCTTAAGTGATCCCCAAAAATACAGTTGATTCTACAAGATTAAGGGTATCACCGTTCAATGTTAAATTTGTACCGCAATTCCTGACATTAGGCATGCTGAATCTGACACATTTTGTCTTCTTAGCGTTTAGTAGCAAATTATTGGTCGTAAACCAATCTACAACTTGGGCAAGTGATCTATTTACGTCGTTGAAATTATTAAGCGTGCGATAAACTTTAAAAATAAGTGACGTATCATCAGCAAATAGAACAATGTCGCACAAGTTCTGTATATAGAATGGCAGATCGTTAATATAAATTAAAAATAGAAACGGACCCAGAATTGATCCCTGCGGTACGCCCATAGCTACAGATGCTCCAGGGGAGCGAATTCCATTGACATCAACATGTTGTATTCGATCATTTAGGTAGGAGGCAACAAGGTTCAGTGCAGAGTCTTTGATACCTTGAAAAGAGTTTTCCCAATAGTGTTTTATGGTCAACGCAATCAAATGCTTTGGAGAGATCGCAGAATACACCAATAGCATCTTGTCTATTCTCCCAGGCGTCATATATATTATTCAGAAGTGTCACACCTGCATGAATGGTAGAACAACCCCTTGTGAACCCATACTGCTCCTTATGTAATAGCATATTTAAATTAAAATGAGCTCGTAATTGTTGCAAAATATATTTTTCAAAAATTTTGCTAATGGCCGGTAATATTGAAATTGGTCTGAAATTACGAGGGTCGGTTTTGGATCCAGATTTAAATAGAGGTAAACTATAAAATACAACAATCCATGACTCAGAAATAACTTATTGAAATAAACGCCTCGTCTAGAAATTAGTATATATATGTATGTTAGGTATGTAGTTGCACAACTTCATAAGACCCTTCGGAGGTATTATATGTTTAAAAGACTAGTGCTGCCATCTGTCACTGTCCAAACAAACCACAAAACTTTTTGTTTGTAAACACAAATAGTTTTAATTCAATACTTATCCAAGTCTGTCGAACGCTTCGGATTAGTTTTATTGCCCTTTATTGGGTTGATCATTTATACCCAACAAAATCAACAAACAGATTCTGTTGAGGATTATATGACCTGCATTGTATTTAGCTTCTAAGAGCAATAGACTGCAGAAAAATAATAAAAGTTTTTTTATCAAATACTTACATAATCTCATAGAAATAAGTTATAATTTTCAGACAGGATGATTATGTGAGGTTGCTGATAAACGAATTAGAGCTGTACTTATATTATATTGGGCCGAATCCCAACCGCTTTTACATTACTGTGACTCCTGTAAACCAGAAACAACGCAATACAGCAATAACGCAAGACCAGAAAAGTTACACCGAGTTCGAACACGGTGAACTCCCAGTAGAGTTAGAATGTGTTAGTTAAAACTATTTTAAAGATAAATTTGAGGGACTTGATAGAAGAAAGTAATTGTGCCTTCTTTGCAAAGTGGGAGCTATAAAATAAAGATTAACGAATCGTACTGCTATAATGGTAACCTGCAGAATCTGCAGATGTGAACAGGAAAATGCGTTTTTCGGACGGTAACGGAACAAATAAAAAAGCCCAGAATATAATATATCTGAAAATTTGGTGTAAATCACATTGAATTTCAAAAATAATCTTAAATAGGAGTTGGTAGTAGATGAAATAGACGGACCGAAATGATTTCCCAGAAAAATCAAAACCGAATTAATACTCTGTATTCCCAGTTTGATCTGGGTTTTGATCGATGTTTACCGTAGTGAATAGCTGATGAAGAAGTGATATATTTCGTCGGGTATTACGGTATACAGGTGTTATAAAATTAACTATAACTATTTATTATTATTTTATAAGCGCTCGTGGCCCCGCGGTCTCAGTGTTCGGTAAACGATCACTGAGGTACGCAACTTTCACTATGGCTGGTCGTCGGATGGGTGACCACTTTGTGGCATTTACATTTGCGAGCGTTTCCGTGCTTCGGAAGGCACGTTAAACCGTTGGTCCCGGTTGCCTGTAAAATGGCGGTCGTTAAGCCTGGTTGAAGGCCTTATAGGCGGCTTAAAAAAATTTCAACAGCAGGTAGCCACAACCTGCGTCTGTCTATTTCAACACGGCAATGGGCTCACCACCTATTACGTGAGACAGGAATCCACACGGTGAAAAGTGGGCATATAATATGCCTCTGCCACCCCTTCGGGGATAAGGCGTGATGGATATTTAATTTTAATTTATAAGCGTTCATAGGCCAAAGTACAACAAAGCCGGTTAAGGTCCTTAAACATAGCATAAGTATTAATTTTATCAGAGAATCAAACCCATTTTTACTTGCACTGAAATAACGAGGGCATTTTTATTCTTATTAAAAATGATAAGTTTATTTTTTACGACGAAACCTATAACGCCAACACGTTAATTTAATTAGACGTTAAATATTATTTATTTATCTTGCAAACTTACAGTTCATCGGCAAAAAATGTAGGTATTACTTGTCCAATACTAATATGATGAAAGTAAATAAATACAGACGTGCGTCGGTACTCCAAAGTAGTACCTACACCGATAGGGCTGCCGACATTACATACAGAAGATTTTTAGAACATTACACGCATATCGCCTTATACGAGTAAAAGTGGTAAAAGAGTGGTGTATGAGGTGTTATGGTTATGTCATACGTAGGGACGAGAAACATGTAATTCAAAGAGCGCTAAGCCATCCGGAGAACAAAAGAGGATGAGAAAGCCTAATGGCTACATGGTGGGCCAGTATGACCAAGATTAAAAAATAATCTGATCCGACAACCCAGGATAGAAATTCCTGGCACGAACATATTAGGAGAGCCGACCCGGCAAAGAAGAGCCGTATAAAAGTGGTGTTACAATTACAGACTTTAAAGTGTGATGAGAATAATGATTGGTAATAAACCTATAATTAATAACTGTTTCAATTCATAAATTATTTGTATAATTTCAAAGTAAATATTTACATTCAAAAGTTTCATCCAATCCAGTAGACAAACCTGATACATCTAAATAAATTTTGTCTGCTTGTACACAGTAGTGACAGCCCTACGTAGGTATACGATACTACACTGCATAAGATTTTTATGACTTCTAACAAATCTTATAACAACTTTTTATAAAAATAAATGTACTAAAGTATGTATTGGCGCCAGTTGGCCGGTATTCGTGTAGTGATGAGTAAAGACTGGAGAAAATGTATAATTGATGTGAAACTACCCATCCGTGGCTGTGGCTGGTGATTTAAGCGTTAGTTACGATTTAAAACGAAAATAATAGAATAATGGACCGAGCTGTCGTAAAGATGAAAGTTTGTTTACTAGACATAGCCCTGTACTTTTGGAAGTGAACTTTTTTTTACCAGATACTTAAATACTACTCGTACCTCAGCTTTTAAGCCTGCTGTGTACATGTATATAAGTCTTGCGTTCAATTCTTAAAGAGGCTTGACGTTGTACAACATGAAGTGCTTGACTATATGATCTTAACATTCAAGATGTGTGAAGGCCTAGAACTTCTCACATGATGAAAATCGAACTTCAAACTTTATGTATAAATGGTAATGACTTTCTATCAATTATGTAGACTTCTAATGTATTTTTAAGATTAGAACCAATAGATTTTGTTGACAATTTTGCCAAGTCCATTAAGGAGCCAGTTAGAGAATTTGGAAGGAAATAACTCCTGAAAAATAAAACGTTTATTTAATTATTTGTTCAAGTACACACTAATATAAAAAAAAATAACAGTATGAGGAAGCATAGGTACAATGGTAGGTACTGCTTGCGTTCTACACAAAGCCTGAATGTAATGTTAATGACAACGTCAGATGTTTCGTAAATATCTTTATAATATAACAAGAGCCTGATCTGGTATTTATAACTTGTAATAGGTATTAGGCAGGCAGATGAGGGCAGCCAGGCGGCAGGTGGCACCGCGCCGGTTACAGAAACGCTTATTTACAACGGACCATTATTACATAATAAAATAAAAGTATAAATTTTAATGAATTGAAATACTTCAACATCCATCCGCTGGAACGCCACGAGTTGTAAATATGTTACAATAAAATAACAGAATTACAGAAGTAATTATTATCGTTAAAGATTTCAGTGGGTTTTATATTCCTTACCGAAGATGTGATGTTTTGAAACGTAAATACAGGTCTAAGGTGTTGTCGGTCTTAAACCATGTGAAGAAACGTATGAATCCTCAAGAGATTAGGACACCTCTTGAGAAATCTTTTTTTTTTTCGTCGTACGAAGCGTTCTCGCTACTTAATTGCTTAAGTTCCTATTGGTTGATTTTTAATGGTTTCAACATTATTCTCATTTAATTATGGTGACAACTCAAACATGAGTTTTGTTTACCTTATCATCGAGTTTTATACAACAAACTGTACAGTCAGTCCCACCCGTGACCACAGTTGGCGGAATTCCGTCGAAATTCCGGGAAGTGTAAGGTAGGCTTTGTACCTAATAATATACGTCGCGAATAAGACCCGATATAACATATAAATATGAGTGAAAATCGCGAATGTATAAAAACATTACAACTGTACAAAAATATAATATTAGTGTGCTATAAAAAGCCGGCGTCGACGCACATGAATCTATATTATAAATTTACGTGTGATTCACTCATATATTAACGCCCAGCCGAAACCTTTGCACCTAGGAACTTGAAATTTTGAAAGGTTTTGAAGACCTTAATAAAACTACGAAAGATAAGGTATAATAAGGGGTAAACTGTTGTATGAAAGTCGTCATTTTCAAAGTTAGATACACAAACACGTGTTTCAGGATTTGATTAACTTTGTATGAAACGAAAAAACTTTGTAGTTTAAATCTAATAATGGGCATGAGTTAAATATGTGAGGTGCGACCGGTGTTCGAAGAATGTCACGAGCGAAGCTAGTTTAAAATAAATACAAGAATAATTAAAACGTCCGTACAAGTTCAACGCAAGTTTAAAGCAAGTAATGTCCGCATCTTTGTTGACATTGTTTTCAAGCACGCCGCTGTTGAACAGTTGAACTGACAGTCGACACAGTTGTTCCCTCGTGAGGGTTCTCTCAAGGCCCCGTCAGTAGATCAAGAATCCTCAACGTCATGGCGACACAAAGCGAGCGGCGGGACGCGGCCCCTTACACCCAAGTCGTACTGTTTATTCACTAAACAGCTCCGCCTCACTCCGCTCTGCCCGCACCTCTTACCTGACCTGTCACTTAGCTCTATCGTTTTTATCACGATGTTCGATGCGCTCCGCGGTAGCACATCCTCGCGATACGATCTGGCTCACTCAGATGCATTGTGTGTATGACGAACGATCGCCACTATGTTTGTTTATTCAATTAAAATTTTAATAACATTTGTCACATGCATTTGACGTCATTGACGTTGAAAAGTACAAAATATATGTGGGGTTTTAAATAATGCGATTATTTTTAATAGGAAAAAGCTAATAGCTTTCAAGCTGGAAAAGGACGTGCTCCGTTGGTTTGGACACGTCTAACGAATGAGTGAGGAACGATTGACGAAGAATATATATTGTGCGAAAGTAGAGGGTAGGAGTCAGGGTAGACCGAGACTTACATTAGACAGCCCTTAGAGATACTATTTTACGCCTATCTTAGTTCTGCGCTCTCAAAGTAAATGAATAGGAAATAGGAAACTCGTAAACTAGTACCTACTCACAAGCGCCTAAAGCATATCGTACTGTAAAATAGTTGTCAAACTACTTGTTCGATTGTTAAGGGGTTTCCACGCATTAG
The DNA here is from genome assembly GCA_948477245.1 of Thumatha senex. NCBI lineage: Eukaryota > Metazoa > Arthropoda > Insecta > Lepidoptera > Erebidae > Thumatha > Thumatha senex. The sequence continues at coordinate 2,441,909 of OX419725.1, forward strand.
CGATGTATAGTATTAATCCGCCTACGTATGGGTCATTTACGAAAGTTATGGTCTTTGAGCAACACTTGCTAAAAGCTGCATCCAAACTACTTTATCTATGCCAATCTCTGCCAACATAAATAACCTGTTTATGTCAATCAAATCAGCTATTTCTATTGAATACATGACTATGTACAGTCATCGGTTTTTGTATTTTTGTACTTCCAATACCGGCAAAAGCTTACGTGCTGTCAAAACAGTACTGCCTACAAGGCGAACGACTCCCACTGATGATCTTGTAAAAGGAGTTTAAGACTGTTCTGTTAATACTTGCAAATATTTCAGATCAGTCAAAGTCATTTACACTCTGTTCACATAGGCACGTACGGAGGTAAATCGCAATACTCGTCGTGCAGGTTGTATGTCGAGAAGTGCTTTTCTCTCAGTCCTTCCACAAATATAATTATGGTAACATTTAATGTATTGTTGTTATATTTTGAATGTCGACCATTGAAGCACCAATGACGTATTTCTGGTACGATGGATGACCGCACGACCGTCAGACGGCGCGGGCGCAAAGAAGACATTCGCACGGAATGAGGCCGTGATACATTCTGGTCATTAATATCCTCATTGAGCCGGTGGCAGCGCTGCGGGGCTCCGCGCTCGCCTTAAATAACATATTAGTCTCCAAAGCAGCCGCTGCCATATTTCTCTACATAACGTATAAGATTTCGGTAAATCGAAACGTAACGAATCACTGCCGACGTCACTGGACGGCGAGGACGATTTATTGGTGCACCCGATTCTACAGTAATCGGATTTGATAGCACGGTGCTGGCTGGCGACAGCCGCCGGATTATGTATCGTTGTGAGCGCTGCGACTTTGTATAATATTTTAGATGTGAAACAAACGTCTTAGGTACAATCTTTCTTGGGAATATCTGGCTCCTTTTACAATAATGTAATAGCTGTAAAGAACAACTGTGATTTTAACCCACCTCAATTCTTTTCTTTTTATACCACTGAGGTGGCAGACAAGCGTACGGCCCACCTGAAGGTAAGTGGTCTGCGTAGCCTATTGACGTTTGCAACACCAGAGGTGCAGCACTCGCGTTGCCGACCCTTTTTAATTCTTCTAAGACCCCTTTTGAAGAACCCCATACTGTAGACGTACGGGAAAATCTAAACAGGGAGTTTATTCAAACAACTTCATCTATAACTCACTGGGTGACATTAACTTCGAGGTAGTTTCCACGCTCATAAAACATGTAGAGAGAAGAGGTACAGTTAATAACTTACACAGAGAGGTACAGATTAATAATAGCACACTACACAAATACATACATACATATTTCCATCATTAAATATAGACACGACAAGAGAAATATTTGCCAAAAACTAATCATAAATAAAAATATTTATAGATGTCTAAGAAATCGGTATGTATTTATTTCTTTGGTCAAAAAGTCTTACACTGCCATTTTGCGACTCAACTCAATGCAAATTTAATTTTGCATACATTGAAACAAAAAGGCAGCTTTTTGGTTAATAACTGTATGTATAGGCGAAGTATAGTTCTGCAATAAATATATTTAAATGCCAATAGAAACATTATGCTAATTCAAACTCACATTAAGAATGTTATGATATACAGTATAGGTCGGCAACTGACCGGTGCAGACTCACCGCTAGCATTGTTTACTAGTTGACGCCCGCAGCTTCGCCCGCGTAGAGAAGTTTCCCGTTTCCCACAGGAACTTGTTCCCGGGATAAAAAGTAGCCTATGTGCTATTCTGATGTAAAAGCTATATTATTGTTAAGTTACATTAAAATCTATTCAGTAGTATTTACGTGAAAGAGTAACAAACATCCACACAAACTATCGCATTTATAATATTATTAATATAAGTAATAATTAAATAGGCTAAAAAAATATCCTTTGCAAGTTTTACATTTTCTTATCTATATCTTTCATTTTCTTTTTTAAATTGCTTCAACATATCTGAATTAGTAAGGTAGTGGGTATATTCCTTTATGTATATCACCAGTAAAGTGTACAGATTTTTGGTCAGATAAAGGCATTTTCTACATTTTTATAAGCCGAGGAAATCTAACTTCAGCCTTTATGAAGATCAGCATAGGGGTTTGGGCCAAGGGGCTTGTCACACTGTAATTCTGCTTGCAACGCTTCATGAACCGTGGTCGTTGAACAGTGCGGGCAGAAAGAAGAAGAAACGATGGGATTTTTGGTTTAAGCTTGACCCGAGTTGATCGCTAATAGCTTGCGGCGAATGTGAAGACCATAATAGGATTCCTCCCGATTAAAAAAAAACCGAGAGAATCGAGACACAGTAAAATTGGTACCGTGGGCAACATGACCGGTGCACACACTTCAAACATTAATTAATGATAACTTATAAAAAAAATACATGTCTGCAGCCAGTTTATATTTTCTTACCTATTAAGTTTTCTTATTGAGGTAATATTTACACAGATAGACAAACATTTATTTTCTTCAGATTATGCAGATAGAAACACAACATTCAAACTCCGTAAAGTCACAGGACAAGATCGCTCTCCAGTACTTAGGTACCTACCTACCCGCACGGCCCGTTCGAATTAAATTAATTTCTTTGCGCCTAATTTTGAATTTGCGATAACTTGTAAGATATTCATTTAATTTGCAAGGTGTAAAGGGTCAAAATAATCTTCATGAAATGCTGAAGCCAACTAACGTAGTAAAAATGAAAAGGATTAATAGCATATTTGTGTAAATAGCCTTCAAATTACCGCTTAATAATTGCTGTTTTTTTTAAGTATTAAAATGGATATAGTATGTTATTCGATTTATTATAGATATATTATTATAGACATATGTCGCCGTGGACTTTTTTGTAGACCTTTATTAGATACACAATTGCACCATACATTATTTTGTTATATCTCAAAGGGTTTAGGCAGCGTTTTTGTTGAAAGCTCCCAGACGGCTTATTTTTTTCGACATCCCCAACAAATATCGTTATAATTTGGTCAATATATACAAAAACTTAACAAATTATACATAAAAACCTTCTATGAGAATCACTCTAACTATTAAAAAAAACCGTATCGCAATCCGTTGCGTAGTTTTAAAGATCTAAGCATACATAGGGACAGACAGCGAAAAGCGACTTTGTTATATAATATGTAGTGAAGAGTCAACCCGTGACCACGGCTGGTGTAATCCGGTCGAAACGTCGGCAAGTATAAGGTAGGCTTTGTACTCAATAATATATGTCGCGAATAAGACTCGAAATATCATAAATATGAGTGACAATCGCGAAAGTTTTAAAAACAATCTTTTTAGTTGGGTTAATTACTACCACGAGAATGATAACAGTCAACGTTTGTCCTGTTATAGTAATGCTTCATTATTTATGTACAACAACTTTCACGTTTTATAACTTTTCTTAAAAGTATTAATTATGTAGTAGTAAGAGGCAAGAGAGCTATGCTGCCATAGCCTCAAGGCAAGCCGTAAAGGAAGCCAATTTTAGTGATTTAAATTCTATTAGACTTATGTAATAAATATTAAATACGAATTACATTTTATTGTGGACAGTTAATTTATATTTTAACGTAAATAGAAAACTTTGCCAATCCTATTTGCCCCTGGGGGAGGCAAAACAACCGTTGCTGCGTTTATAGTCCGTAAAGTAGCGTAAAGGTTTGGACCCACTATGAGTATTGTATTCTTCTTGCTCTGTCTGTTCAACGATTTACTCGTAAATAATGACCGACTTCTCTCTCTACACTTAAAGTCCCAAACAAAGATGTAATTTTTCACGTCCATAAAAAAATAAAAGGTAGCATACTAATTAAAAATTACTTTAAAATATATCCATCATAATTTTTACAAATTCAATAAAATATAAAAATTTAATAACATAATAAAACAAATGTAGGTTTATACATACAGAATGCAGGTTTTATTAGTTTGACTAATTTTTGTTAGTATGTTTGTGTGAGTGGTTCACCCATTTAAGAGCTACACTCTTAAACGAGTGAACTGATTTTGAATTTTATTACGTAACAGTAATATTACACCGAAAAGCTCCTAATGAAAGAAAACCTTTTAAACTAACTGAAGTAGATTTACAAACACGCACGTGTCCAAAGGAGCACGTCTATTGTCACCTCAGACGTAAATCGCCAAGTAAGTACTTTGGTTATTCTATAAATATTAATTGGCTTAGGTAAGTAAGTGTCTACAGTCAACTATAGTCGACTCAAGTAAAACTAATGGAAGAAAGAAACAATAGCAAACTTCGAGGCACAAACCATTGTACCAGTGGAAAACTACTTAAAATATGTTTGCTTTATATGTTTTCGTAGCTGTGAAAGCGTCATTTTCAGAAATCAAAATTAAGTAAAATAGTGCTTAAGCGCTAGATGTATGCCGTTCCCATACATAGCTACAACGTTTGGTGTGCAAAAATATTTTAAAATACATAGTTAAACTTTTCTAATTGTTAAAACATGTCTAGTCTAGTCCCCAGTTGAGCCTCCAAGGCCGGAGAATTAGAATTAAACTACCAGATCATTTTATGTCAACAAACTTACATAAACAATAGGTATCTTTCAGTTCAATATGACCACTGCAAGTAGGCCAAATTTACATGAATAAGTATCAATCGTTCGGCTCAATATGACTCCGAGAAATAGGTCAAATTAATAGTTTAACACCAGGTGCAATGAAAAATAAATAAATAAATATCGTTGGGACAACTCACACAACGCTTTCTGATTCCAAACTAAGCAGAGCTTGTACTATGGTAACTAGGTAACTGATAAACATACTTATATATTTCCAAATAAATACAATTTATAGATAAATAACACGCAGACACAGAATAAACCATCGTGCTCATCACACATAGTTTTATTTTGGGCGGGAATCGAACCCGCGCCACAAAGGCTTGTATGTATAACAAAGGACTTATATAAATAAATTATGGGACATTTATTTTACACAGTGCCATCTAGCCCAAAGTAAGCTAATATAAACCTTTGGTATGGACTCTAGACAAATGATAAACAACTTGTATATCTCTAAATACAATAATTTTATATCTCTAAATACATATATACCTGCATAGTAAATACTCAAACTCTGAAATAAACATTTGCGGATCACACACGTATAACTCGTAGGTGCGACCCCGGAAACTCAGCGCGATGACAGTCGCATACACTAACATCTACCGAGGCATCCATCCCAGTCGACATACTTTAGCATTTTTATAAAAAAAAAGATTTGTTAAATGTCATAGGATATGTCAAAATTTTTCACAAATGTCAATTGTTGGAAAGTCTTAGTAATATAGCCTTACTGGTCATAAGTAGGTAGGTATTACTGCATCAAAGCACTCTAAATTATGCCTCTACGGTATAAGGTTTAAGGAGTACGACAACCCTTAAGCCTCGACTTTAACTGTCCCTAGCACCTGCTAGGCTGTATTAATGGCAAATTTATAATGCAAGAACAAGGCATTAACATTGGAATAGATAGGTTATTTTCATTCTTATACCTTTGCGTATCAGTCACGCTTCTATCTCCTAGGGGGGGTGGGGGTGGGGGTGGATAAGCATATGTATAATATTCGCCGTGTTCCCACACATTTCAACGTGTACATTTTTGATCAAACTCTATTCATAAAACTTCTTATTTAGTGGCCCACAAAACAGTACAAGTACTCAATAGCAATTGATCAGTATTACAGTTTAGTTTAAAACCTATTCCTTAATGTATGAAAACAGAAAAAAGGGTTTAATTCTAAGACTATTTCTAGACCGATTACAGAGGTCCATATTACTATCATAATTTTAATGGTTCGATTAAAATAATAGAATAAATGGGGCGCCAGTATTCTGTTCACATGGTTACCCCCATAGAAAAATCGTTTAGCTTTTTATTTTTCAGTAAAATATGAGTAAAATATAATTAAATATAAGATATGAGGCTAGATTTATTTAGCTTGCAGGTCTAGTAACCAATTATGTATTTTTGTATAAATATGAATATTCAAATCAAGTTAACTAGGTATTTAATGTCCATCTTTACCCAGTCAAGTGGTTGAAGCGTTACTAAAGCTTTCTTTCACGTTTTCTTCCCTATTGCACCCTTTTATGTCTAATAATCCAGCATTTTAATAAATGAAAAATATACATTCGTTTTGGAAAATAATATACGACCAAGAGGCCGCTATTCTTTAAGTTCCCATTTTGGGAATGTAGCCAGCATGCAAAAATATTGTTTCCATTTGAAAACTTTTACACAGCTGTCACTGAAACGATAAAATAGTTTTCAATAGTAGTTTTCAAACACCCTGAAGTTAGCTGTAGTCAACATTTTAGTATTTTCTACAAAAGAAAAGGTGATATTTTAAATTTTTAAATAGATTTTTATCTTGTTACGCCAAAGAAGTATAATTTATAACGCGTGTATATAAGTCCACACACACTTCTTTTTATATTAATCGTTGTACTGATTACTTCTGCACAATGATATTATTATGATATTCTATTATTAAAAAATAAATAAAATAATTATCCATCAGGCCTTATCCCCGAAGGGGTGGCAGAGGCATATTATATGCCCAATTTTCACCGTATGGATTCCTGTCCCACGTAATAGGTGGTGAGCCCATTGACGTGTTGAAATAGACAGACGCAAGTTGTGGCTACCTGCTGTTGAAATTTTTCAAGCCGCCCATAAGGCGTTTAACCAGGCTTAACGACTGCCATTTTACTGGCAACCGGGACCAACGGCTTAACGTGCCTTCCGAAGCACGGAAACGCTCGCAAATGTAAATGCCACAAAGTGGTCGCCCATCCGAGGACCAGCCATAGTGAAAGTTGCGTAACTCAGTGATCGTTTACAGAACACTGAGACCGCGGAGCCACGAGCGCTTTATATTATATTATTGACATAGTAGTACCTATATACTTTAGTTATTTTCATAGTGTCATGTCTTACGGCATTTTGCTGTGGGGTAAAGCAGCTGATCTACAAGTAATTTTTGTACTCCAGAAGAGAGCTATACGTGCAATATATAAATTGAGTGCTAGAGTGTCTCTTAGAGAGAAATTTAAAGAAATTGGCATTTTAACGGTTGCATCACAGTATATATTTGCAAATATCATGTTAGTTAAACAGAACATACATTTATACAATAGACACAGTGACATACATTCGATAAATACTAGAAATAAGCATAAATTAATTGGAACGCATCATCGTTTACAAAAGGTTCACGACTCTTTTGCAGGAATTGGCGTACGCCTATATAATAAAATTCCTTTAGACATTATGAACCTGCCGTTACATAAATTTAAGTCGAAAATTAAGACGCACCTCTTGAAAAGGGCTTATTACACAATTAATGATTATTTGAATGATAAAAATAAATGGAAATGAGTTGCTTGCTCTTCGCTCGAGCTATTTAGGATTCGAATGATTCTTGTGTTATATTATCTACTTGTCTTGAATCTGCATATATATGTTGTATTTTTTTTTACATTATTTTTATTTACATTCTCCAGTATAAATAATTTGAAACGCCAGGCAACTAAAGGTATGGCTGCGTTTAGTCCCGGTAATAACTAATATACATAATTATATGTAATTTGACTTTGTTATTGTGTGAGCACTATGTAGACTTATTTATAATTTTGAAATTGACATGATAGTTGCTGTGTAGGTTTTGGGTATGTCATGCTCGCCTAAGTGTCCTGGCAGTGGTGGCGTATGTATCGGGTCGCCTTGTTCCCTACAATACGGTTGAATAGGACGATGGCTGATATATGCGTCATACCCGTGAACGGGTGCCGTCTGTTGGGACTGGTCAGCTCATAGCTGTTATAGCAATTGTTACAAATAATATTATTTAAATTTAAGGCAAACTAAGTTTAGTCGACTGTTCTCACATAAATTCAAAGGAACTATGTAAGTGTAATTTTAATGAACACAACATTTATTTTGTTTTAATTTGTATAATTTCTTTACTGTATAATTGGTCAAATATCATGTTAATCAAACTGTGTCAAATGGCGGTTAGAAAAGAGTGGGCATGAATTTTATTGCCAGGTTCTTCCTCTGGCTCTACCTATTGCTTTGCGAATCTGGCAGTAAATGTAAATGTAGAAGCAGTAATCTTGACGTTCATAAGTGTTACTTTGTGACCTACATGAATAAAGATTTTTGATTGTTTTTTTATACCAAACATGTAAAATTATTATTACATATTGATTTTACAAGTATGGTATGCCGAAAACGATCAAATAATGTAGAAGATGTTAGATATTCATTCATCCAAATTTATTCAAGCACCTTCAAAGTTTTAGTTTGTTTCAACAATGAGGGTCGGCAGCGCGAGTGCTGCACCTCTGGTGTTGCAAACGTCCATAGTCTACGGTACCACTTTCCATCAGGTGGGCCGTATGCTTGTCTGCCACCTCAGTGATATAAAATAAATGAATCGAATTATCAAAACATTTATTAAAAGCTTTTTCTAGAATTGAGTTCATGCTGCGAATTTGTTTTTATGACTTCTAGAGAATGAAAAGGAGTGCCACAAAATGGTAGGTATTTGAGTTTAGACCAAAGGAAAAGTCGTCTGAATAAAGTGGTATTTGTTGAATTTACTACCGCATTATCCTGGTGCAAAATCCAAGATTCTTTCTACAAATCTGGATATTTTCGTTGAGTTTGCTCTATGGAACGTCGCAAACATCAAATAAAATGTATGTACCGTTTGAGAGTTTTTATATACAATACTAATCCTGCGATTTAGATAAAAAAATGTACAGACATTATTTATTACGGGTACTTTCTACAGATAGATCTTGTACAATTGTAGGAATTTGAGCGTAAAAGTTTGGCATCATATACTACAAATTCTACTATTTTAGTGCATCATAAGTACTGTCTTTACTATATTATAATTCATTAATAATCTAATCTTCATCTCTAATCATTTAATAATAAGTATATCACTACAGCAATTGATACCAATAACTATTTAATATTCATATACCTACAAAGATCTAGTTGAACTTAAAATCTCATCGAAAAAACCAGTCTATGACATGTTGCCGACTGTCGGTGGTCATAACTGCATCAATAAATTAAGTATTTGATTAGACTATATTGAAAATGCATACCCACACGCGGTGCCTAATTTCTGCGATTTTAACAACTTGAAAATATAATTTTATATAGAAGAAGCATTTTTTTATAAAGATAAAAAAGTCTTTAAAAGATAAATTCACATTCATTATTGAAAGAAAAAAAGAAAGACTCGTAGCAGCGATTTTTGATATCAATAAGACCTTTGATTGGGACTCGCACATAGTTTTCGATCGAAGTTATCGTGTAATGAACTAACCGAAGTATTTTGTGAATTATTATATAGCTTTTGTCCTATACAAGCAATAAGGCAGTCGTCCACGACAGCTGCTTCGACCACAGAGTCATAAATGCTGGGGTCCCACAAGGCTTCGCTCTTGTCCCTCACCCTGTTATTGCTACGCATCAATGACAAGCTGTCTATCAACGGCATTTATTACGGATTATCATGTTCGGATAACACCTATTACACAATTCCCACCAACGGTCTCTGTAGTCGAAAAAATCATTAACACGCAACTACTTTCTGAAATCAAGGTTTGCATGAATTTCCATTTGGCGTTCTTTACGATTTTTTGTCTTGGTGCAGGTAATGAAGCACTCATTTACTGTGTCCACTTTTGAGCATGTTGTCTGTAATTAACCTTGATATATGTGAAACTATAGACAGGTGCCTCTTAATATTTTCAAAAAAATTATAACCTTAATGAATTTCATGTCGATAGAATAGTATTTTAACAATATTTGTACGAATGACAGGCATAATATTTATATTTACCTAACTAGCCGATGTCGGCAACGTCGCCCGCGTGGTAAATTATCCCCCACTGTTATAGTAAGCTAGTATTTTAACCTTAAGATATGCCATTGCGGTCTTTTCTGTAGACACATTATTTTGTGAGGGTATAGGCAGCGTTTTCATTTAAAGCTCCCAGACAGCTTATTTTTTTCGATATCTACATCCAATATCGTTATATTTTCACCAATATATATAAAAAGTTAGTAAATTAATACTAATATCGTCCTCAAGATCTACTCTATCCAATTGTGAAACAGGATAAAAATCGGTGCTGTAGTTTTTGACAGACAAAAACGCCGCGGAGGACTTTTTCGTATAATATGAAATGACAATTTACCATATTATATACTTTAACAACTAAAGCAATAATCTTAGTATTCCAAATATAAAAGCGATGTAATGACGCCAATTCTTTTATAGACTTTCAAAATTCTGTAGGTGACTGATAGCCTATTTTATGATGTCGGTAAAGAACAAAGTCTATCAAAGCCTACCTAATTTATAGACATTCCACTAGGTATTGAAACCTCCGTAGCCCTGATAACCTAAAGTTTTATAGACGATCACTTAACGGTCTTGAGATGGGTGAATGATACTCTGATCTTATTCTATTTTATTATGCAAATCTGTTACCTACTTACTTAATAATACCTTAATAGATGGTAACTATCTCTTTATTATTCCAAATTAACAGCTTTTCACTAAATGCATATGAAAATATAAACCGTACTTACATAAAATCTTTTCCTGTCTGTCTGTTTGCTCCGATAATCTCAGAAACGGCATGATATAAATCAACAAGACTTTCACCGGCAGATAGCTGATATTATTAGCACTAAGGTTACATTTAATCCTCGTATTTTCACAGAAGGGGAAGCTGCGGGGCGTCCGCTAGTGAATAATAAAATAAAATGTCTTTAATTCCGATTTCAGAGATTCAGAATTTCAAACATTGAACATAATGAATAAATAACCAAAAGAAATACAAGGAACAATATAACACTATCCTAAGCTATAATAAAAAGTAATCACTGATGCGTGTAGGCTTCAGCGTTCACTCTCCGCACAAAACATATCTAACGCGTCGAAGCGTCTCGATCCGCTAGGGTCATCGGGATAATATTGTGACTGATAAGTATTCTATTTTTTTTTTATACCACTGAGGTGGTGATGGAAAGTGGTCACCGTAGCATATGGACGTTTGCAACATCAGAGGTCAGCACTCGCGCGGCCGACCTTTTATAAACATTCTAAGACCGTTTTGAATAACCCCTTACTGTAGACCTTCAGGAAAACCCAGGCAGGAACATTCATTCCACAATCTAAGCGTACGTGGAATAAAGCCTCTATTGGACCTAACCGTTTACGTGCGCTCCGGACACAAAGTGTGAGGGCGAACACCCTGTCTATGGCGAGCGGTGCGATGATAGAAGGTAGCCGTGGGCGTCATATCAAACAAATCCTCAGAGCACAGACCGTTGTACAGGCGATAGAACACACATAAGGAGGCAAAGGCAGAAGGCAAGTCCATGAACCGAAAGGTTTTTTGCGTATGATGACTGCAAAGTCACCAGTTTGGTACTCAGCAAATATCCCCAATGCCCTGCAGACTCGTAACAGCCCCACAGATTTACAGTTACTAAAACAAGACGTTCACTTCAGCGGGGCAGCGAGAAAATCTGTAAACCAATTTATTACCTCTAACTTTCTGTCTAGAGCTCCCTTCCAATATCGAGATCATCGGTAATGATAATTAGACTACATAAATATTTAAATACCTTTACACGTTGAAGCTCAAGCCATTTAGAGTAAGCAATACGTATTCAACCTATTACGTGGGACAGGAATACACATGGTAAAAAGTGGGCATATAATATATATACCTCTGCCACCCCTTCGGGGATAAGGCGTGATAGATAAATATAATATAATATCTAGGTATATTATATGATTTCAGGACATCTGTCGATTGCTTTAATGATCTATTTTTTCATTTATTTATAAGAATTAAACATCCATTTTGGATGGATCCATGGACATGCATCCATCCAGCTTAACAAATTGATATTACAGTACCACTGATATCCGTACTAGGATTCCCTGTGTTGTGGAGATCATCTTCGACTAACAGTAGTTATCATTCCAGAAGATGTTTAATAATATTCCCTACATATCTATGGATCCGGGCGTCACGAGACGCAACTGGGACTGACGCTCGGATGATGATAATGACTTATCTGTGTATATATTTATATATATATATATATGTGTGTGTGTGCACTCCTGTGTGCTCTCGTGTGCTCATTCTCAGAGCATAGGTCTCACACAGTTCAGCATGTCTGCTGTTGCTGGGCTGAGCAGCACCATTTTATCGGCGTAGCATATTAGATATTACTTATAGATTCCTTGCTTGCTGCTCACCTCCCAATGACGTTGATTATACATTCATGTAAGGTTAAAGAGCGTGGGGAGGTAAACCCTGCCACAGAAGGATAGTTTTTAATAGCTCCAGTGGTAAAACTACTTAAGTATGTATATTGTGAAGAACAGAGCCAATACCGTCGGCATGTGCGCCAGTATACCGGTGAACGTGATCATGGCTGGGAGACTTCCATCAGTCATTCTCTTTATGACGTCATGCAATGACGTAAGGCATTATAAAGTTTATGTATTTTTTATTTATAAATATCTACTTGAAATTTCTAAAAGGTCTAATAAGTCGAATAATAAAAGAAAGTTAGCAGTCATGATTACCTGACTCCTAGCTAAGAATTCTACCTCAGTCTGGTAACGAACCCGTGACCTTTCACGCAGCAGCTGCCGTTGCGCATCAGAAAAATTGCAATTACCATACTACAATGTAAGGACCTACCTGAACCTACGCATACACTTATAATGAGCATAAGCTAAGAGTTGGCTTTTAGCTCCTTATTCTATCTGAATAAATTTATGAGAGTAGATTAATAGTTAAAAAATAGGAACACTGGTTTATTTATTTTCTTCTTCTATGTGCACACACATAATATGTAGGTATATTACAGAGGAAAATTGTTGTAAGAAAGTAAAATAGTAAACCAGCAAACTGGCAAGAGAAGAGTGATGACTTTATTGACGAAGTAGTCAATAGGAGTGCGAAAGAGAAATCGGAAAAAGTATTTACACATAAATGCAAGCTGTGTATACACATACATACCTATACAAATCTAACCTCCTCGTTTTTGGAAGTCGGTTAAAATCGGTCGTATCACGGTGTTTGTGATTAAACTTATCTGCAATAAATTTATCGATTTTTATGAAATTGTTTTTATATATTAAGATATGTCGCTTTTATTTTTTTTTCTTAAATATTTAATATGATAGAACTATTACGAGTATAACCGGCTTCTAGGTTGGTATGTAAGTATTAATAAGTACGAGTAGGTATACTCGTAAACACATAATATGCAACAACGTAGCATCAGTATATGCAGGTAAACAAACATACAAGACATCCGATTATCTATCATACTGTTTGGATCAAAGGGAATCAGCTCAACCGTGTCATAAACAAAAAAAATGAATCAAATACTTGTGAGGGTTAGGTGCTTAGCTCTAAGTCCTGTTTTTGTGACCTGGCGTTACACTTATTGCAGGTTAAGGTCAAGCTTACTGACAGACTAGGGAGTTATCGATAGTTCAATACACGGAGCAGAGGACCGTCACAACACTAGAGGAATTAGAAGAACTAGGAATCTCTCCGTTGCCTACGGATCTCGTCCCGACAGATGACCATTTTTTACGGAACTAGATTCCGTATAAATTTGTACCGGAAACCTACGAACGGGAATAAATCACTTTATACCTATTTAGTTTTGACCGTCTCGTCAGATTTTTCTAATCTGAGGAGACAGTCAACACAACATAGGTAGAAGGTGATTTATTGCAGTCACCAGGATTTTTATAGAAAAGCATTTAAAAAACCTTACAAAACAGCAAAAGTGCATTGGTAAGAATGGTTATATAATAGTGTAAAAAACATACCCGCACATAACATAACTAGATTTTACTATGCAATTATACAAATATGCAAATAGTATTGTTACCTTTAAAATGCCTGTCAATTAAGTGCACAGTTAAAATATTCTCTTTTTTATACCATGTGGTCACCGTAGCCTATGGACGTTTGCAACACCAGAGTGCGGCAATCGCGCTGCCGAGTCTGTATAAAATCTTCTAAGACTCCTTTTGAAGATCCCCATACTGTCTGCGCTTTTTTTTTCTATACATTTATTATTCCATATCAGGATAACATGGTTTAGAACCGGTGACCGTCATTATTTTAACTAAGATTTTTAAATGACACACTATAACATGATGTAGATAGGAATTAACCATTGGGAACTAATGGTTAGCGCCTACTTCCATAAGTTGTTGAAGTTTTTAGTTAGGTATGATGAAAATACATTATTATCCTTTGCTTATTTTTATTTAAAAAAAGTACTAAGTAGTAAGTAAGTAGATTATTCCTATTAACTCGAATAATTTTCAAACCCTATCAAAGCAAAGTTGCCTATTCGAAAGCTCGTAGAATTGGTTACGTTGAATTTATGTCATTGTAACATAAAAAGATAAGAAAGGATTCAATTAAAAGTTATACAAAGATAATTTAGTTTTAATATTGTTTATTGTGGCGAGAGGTTTCATTAAAGTAAACAGTTAAGCTTTCAAAACCTTTATAGCCACAAAAAGGACTTTTAAAATTGCTACATGTACCTAAACAGCTTACAACAGGCACATTAACCCTTTGACACTATAGGTAAGTACCTTATTAAAACACTTGAAGCGTGAGAACAAACAGACAAAAGGTTCAAGAGAAGAAACCTCATTCAGTAGGTAGACTGGGAACAATTATTCACAATATACCCCTGTAGCATATTTAACCGTAGTCGACTGAATTACAACATTAAATGATGTTTGAACCAGTTCGAGCCTAGATTTAGGTACAGTAATTTTCAATTAAAAATTTCAACTGGATACGAGTAGGTACCTGTTGAGATGTTAAGAGATAGATACATAGTTTAGAGAATCATCAAAACAGTTGCTGCCACTGATTCGCCGAAAATGATCATCCATTTAGCGGTGTCATAGTTGGAAATAGGTGCATCGGTAACCCATCCATAGATATGATGAGCAGTAACTTTGGAGTGATTCGCAATTTGTTTTATTCTTTATGTACGTAGATACCTACATATGACAGACATCGCTTTGTTTTTGTTAACTTTCTACCACTAAGTAAGGCTATATGACAAATCCTCAGGCACTCATATACAACTTAGTTATATAGCCTAGTCACGTGGATAGGTAGTATATCTAGACGGGGTGAGCGCCTTACCTTCATCTCCAGTTTTACACCTAACACTTTGATAACTTTTGTAGGCCCGTTTTCACAAAACAAAACATAGAAATGAGCAACGTTCATACACCTACATTCAACTGTCAGTGCATATCACGCGCGCCGCGCTTGGACAGCGGTACATTAGTTCGACGTGGCTGGTTTAGCGCCCGCTTTGCGCTAAGGTGGCGTCAAGACTGGCGTCACCACGAGAGGTAACGTTTGAAAAGGCGGCGCCGAGCTTTCCACGCTTAAGCCGCAGAGCGCCCATTGGCTCGTTACAAAGCTCGACACGCCTTCTTTCACATAGGTACACCCTTCTGCAGAGCACCGTTCCTGCTCTATGTAGCCAGCCGAAGCCGACCCTGCCGCTATGCGCCCTCAAAATTATCCCCGCAAAATTATTACCCGTACGAATAATAAAATATCGCGAACCGGCTTTCAGCGTATCGTATTTCAATTATATATACGAATTCCTGATTGAAAATTTTGCTCATCAATGTACCCGGTATTTTTATTAGATACTTATTAAGTGAATAGTACGGATGAGTGTTGGAAATTGAATTCTATCTTTGGTATGCCTAGGAATATTCCATAAGCGAGAATTCGATTGATTTACCACAAAGCTATTAACATTTATGGCCGTTTTATGGCGGTACGTCAGAAAGAAGTCAGACTGCGCCCACCATAAGTATTTTATATATTTTCATTAAAATTATATCGGACAGGTAGGTATGCGAGTGAATTTGGAGATTTAGTTATTTGTAATTTACGTACCTACATACTAATAACTTGTTCAATCATTTTTAGCTAACCTAATTTATCTCATCCTATGTTACGAAAATATACCTACACAAATTTCTAAATTTCCTTTTCCAGAAATAATCTTGATGGTAGCAATAAGATTTACCTATAATAAATATATTGTATTGTTGTTATTGTTGGAACAACTCACACAACGCCATCAGATTCCAAACTAAGATGGTTTATTCAGTATCTGGGTGTTATATATATCTATAATATATATGTATTTAGAAATATATAAGTTCACAAACTAACATTTATGAACGTCAAGATTATTGTTTCCACATTTACATTTACTGCCAGATTCACAAAGCAATAGGTAGAGCCTGAGGAAGAACCTGGCAATAAAACTCAATGCCATTTTTTTTAAATCGCCAGTAATTTCATTAATTCTCGTTTTCATAATTAAAATGAAAATGTCTACTACATTATATTTATTATGATTCTTTATTATTATTTTTTTCTATATGTATTTAATGTATGTTGACTTAGAGCGACTTAATCACATGCATTTTTATCATTTACCTATACAGTCTAAAATTTTATAATATGCCTTGTTACACAATTTGGCCTTGATTGTTGTCTTAAACATTACATTACATTTACATTCATTACATTTATTGACAATATTCTAATTCTTAATTGGTTTCCAGTAAAATATAAATAGAAATAGTGTTTTTTTCTGTAGGTAGGTACGCCCTTACGGGGTGGGAAGCCGATATTCAAAACAGAAACTGCTCCTAGCAGCTAAATGGTGTACAATTTATCTATCACGCCTTATTCCCGAAGGGGTGGCAGAGGCATACATATTGTATGCCCACGTTTCACCATGTGTATTCCTGTTGTAATAGGTGGTGGAGCCCATTGCCGTGTTGAAATAGACAGACGCAGGTTGTAGCTACCTGCTGTTAAAATTTTTCAAGCCGCCCATATGCATAGGCATATTCAACTTGACTTAACGATGTTACTGGGAACCGGGACCAACAGTTTAACGTGCCTTCCAAAGCACGAAAACGTTTGCAAATATAAATGCTACAAAGTGGTCACCCATTCGAGGACCAGCCATAGTGAAAGTTGCGTAACTTAGTGATCGTTTACAGAAGCGCTACAAGGTTTACAAATTGGTAGTAGTATGATGTAAGAGAACTACCCAACTAACATTAGGCGCTACTATAAGAGTTAGAACAGATATATAAAAAAGCTAAAGAGATCCTAAGGTCATCAATAAGTGCTATCACATAGGAGTTATAGCAAGCTATAACTCCACTATACCCCCGGATTGGGCACAAATTCTTATGATCTTAGGTTTCACTATGGCAATGTAGTGGAGTTATAGAATAAATTTAAGATTTTTATAGAAGAGCAATTGTGGAGGAACAGTAGCGCTAACTGAGACCTAAAGCGCTGTAAGAGTAGTATTTTGGTGACCATTAACTCCTTAAGCGGCATGGTAGAGCTACGTGCAGCTTACTGACTCTTTGAGCGTTATATAAAGTTATATAAAGAGAGTAAATTAATGAATATAAACTCCGGGAGGGGTATAGTAGATATATGATGTAACTTGCTTACGGTTTTAGCGGTTAGAGGGTGGTAATAAGGTAAATTGTAACGCCTTGAGTTGCAGTATGGATCTACAATAGGAAATTACAGCGTCTAAGGATATATATATTTCCTTAGTTTTGTCTAATAATTTGTTAAATGAATTAAGAAAAATATTCCCTTTTCAAAGGGATCAAATAAACATAGTGTAATGCGTTGTGTTTACGAAAATAAATGGCGGAGTTGAGTGCAAAACTTTTAACTGATTTTTAGTGCAAAATGAAGCGGAAATTTCATTGCGAAGGTAAGTAAACTGTGAGTATGTGTATATATTATTAGCAAATAATTGAAGCGCCCACTCTTTGCGGTGTATTTATCTAAAAAATAAATAATTAAATTGTAATAGGGTTGCTAAAATAAATAGAAGTACAAGACGACAAAAACGCTACTATATTTTATTTGATTCTGTTACAATTATTTTTCAATTTCAGAATGCCGTTCAAAATAATAAGAACATTAGAGAAAGGACAATACAGCCACTGCATTGCACGCAGATATTAATCGATCGTGATGTAATAATTTTGTTTGTAAATCGATTGTGGAGCGTACAAATGATCTATTTTATAATAACACATAATGCTCGCACTGACCTAGTGTTTTATTTATGCCAATATTCACTATCACCACCTAGTATTTGTATTAAAATACTTTTTTGATGTTTGTAAAATAGTTCGAGGGTCTTTTGTTAGAATCCAAATCTCATCATCATCAGATCATTTAAGATCAACATCAAATCTTCATAGCAGTTTGTTTAATATTCTTAATAGCTCATGTCCTCAAATTTTCACTAAAATGAAAGATTCTTAATATAGTCACTGGTATTATTCACATCATCACTACTCAATGAGTAATAACTGTCTCCTTCAGAAATATCAAGGTTTGCAGTTGCGATTTCATTCCATTACATACGGAACCATCATCTTAGAAAATTTTGAAAAGTGCTCTGTTGCGGCGCCATTTTATGCTTTCATGACCGCTTACATGACCAATTAGGGGTACTAAGCTGGTAACGAACTCAATAATTCAACCTTAAATAATATAGAGGCTATACTTGACACTATAGGTACGTTCTATTTATAGGGAGAAATATCCCTACTATTCAGCCCTAAACTATACAAGGGACCTTTGTATCTCTTTAAGAGTTAAGTGTTGTAAAAGATTTATAAAACACCATTGTAGAGCTAGTAGCGTTGATTGCTCCTATTGTGCAACTATCAGTGCCCTAAAAGAGTTTATGGTAGCTTGCTTAGAACTTTAGAAGTCAATAATAAATGTTAATTTCTAAAATAGATCTTATAGTAGTAAGATTCACTCAAAGCTATAACACAGAAGCTTTGGTCTTTATTGTAGGGATAATAATCGCTGCACTACGCGTTTAACCGTCACAAATTGCTCTTATAAACTTGCTTTGTCACTGTAAGCGTAATATTTTATCACTAGCTCTTTTTTGCCGTCGCAAGCTATAATTGCAGCTACTACTCTACCTTCATAACACTTAAGGTTATATGGTAAGCTCTATTTGCAGCCAAATTGTTTGTTGGGTATGAAAGGAAACCACAGACAGAGTGATGTCTGTTCTACTGGTAGACCGCGGCGTGTCCTAGTGTACTGAAGGTTTCTTCTTCATATGCGCCTTGTAATGGGAATAGCGAAATCAACCCAAGATGTGTTAGAACGCGGTGATGAATCTTAGACAGGGAGAATTTATGAGGTACTTTCCCTTGGCGTAACGGTGTTTGCTACGCATGACAATAGGTACTTGTATCTATCTATAGGTAATGGTAATTTTTTTTAATCAGGTACCTTATTTACTAAGAGTAAACTAAAAGTTTGTGTTTATAATTAAAATTCTGATTTAATTATCATCAATTTTCAGATCATTTACCTACTAGTTGTAGCTACGTAGTTCTAATTTTGAGCTTCTAAATTTGTGTAACTAGGGTACAGATAATTAATACCACAGAGACAATACCACAGAATAAGTAATAATAACTTAACTTAACTTAACTATCTTCACGCTGTATCCCTGACGGGGTAGTCAGAGAGGTACATATTATTACGTAGGTCTGTGAGTTATCAACCCCCCACATTTCTGGTATACTTAGGTATATATCTATCGTACTGGAACTACAAAATCTGGCACTGACGCATTTCATAACAGACGAAGACACCAAACTCCTCATAATCGACATCAGGTCTCAGAGGGAAAGGTTGATCACATTCCTATCGAAGAGCTGAAGAAATACATCGATACCTCTAGACTCCTACATCGCAATATGAAAGTTCGCACTACCGATCCTGTATCGCGATGTGAGTGATGAATGAAAATAATGAAAATATCTTTATTCATCTACGTCACAAAGTAACACTCATGAACGTCAAGATTATTGCTTATACATTTACATTTACTGCCAGATTCGCAAAGCAATAGGTAGACCCTGAATAAGAACCTGAAAACTCATGGCCCCTTTTTTTAAATCGCCAGTAATTACATTAGTTTTCACTTACATAATTAAAATAATAAGTATTTGTATAACAGATCAACATCAACCGTAATTCAAGAGCTCGTGTAGTGTGATCATCTTGGCTGGTTCGAGGAAACTCCCTGTGTCGGTGACCTATTCCGGAACAGATCTATGGATAATTGTGACTTGTATACGTCGAGCGTCAAAGGCGTCAAATAAAGATAATAAAGTCTAGAAAAATTGGAGATTCCGTAGAAGTGACTTTACACCTTTAATGGTAGGATGTTCCAAAATATTGCAATATATATATATATATATATATATATATATATATATATATATATATATATATATATATATATATATATATATATATATATATATATATATATATATATATATATAATATTTATTTATTCATTATATATATTTAAATAATTACATGGTTATTAACAAATATAAAATTTTAACATATTTACAGAAAACAATACAAAACGAAAGGGGGCGGGTGGTGGGAATTATTACAAGACTGACAATAAATTATATATTATTGCAATATATTAGGTTCATTTATATTTATTGAAGAGTATGTATGCGGAATTTTAAAACGATTCACTCATTTAGGGTTTAAATTACGAAAAATCCGTTCCATAAGTCACAAAAGAAGATTCTATTCAAATTTCATTAACATTAGAAAGCGACTCCAGCTTCTATACAAGGATTTCAGATGTAACCGGGAACAACGCACGAATAATGACGATATGAAGATTATTAAAACGGCCCTACTATACACCAATTATAAGCTTTCGTTTTAAGTAGGTAATGTGAGGGATTAGCACAAGTAGGCGGTCGACGCAATCATCGCACTTGTCAAATTGCGCTTCACTTGACAGAGCGCCAGTGAAACGCAATTTGTGCCGACTATCTATACCTACTCAAACTGCTAACGACGTACTACAAGATCGTCCGTATTGACGTACAAGTGTCGCAGATTTGAAACGGCCCTAATAATGTTCTCATTGCGAAAATTATACGTTGAAACGCTCGTGGCCTAGCGGTCTCAGTGTTCTGTAAACGATCACTGAGTTACGCAACTTTCACTATGGCTGGTCGTCGGATGGGTGACCACTTTGTGGCATTTACATTTGCGAGCGTTTCCGTGCTTCGGAAGGCACGTTAAGCCGTTGGTCCCGGTTGCCAGTAAAATGGCAGTCGTTAAGCCTGGTTGAAGGCCTTATGGGCGGCTTGAAAACTTCAGCAGCAGGTAGCCACAACTTGCGTCTGTCTATTTCAACACGGCAATGGGCTCACCACCTATTACGTGGGACAGGAATCCACACGGTGAAAAGTGGGTATATAATATGCCTCTGCCACCCCTTCGGGGATAAGGCGTGATGGATATTTATTTATTTATTTTAAAATTATGCGTCTAAGTTGAGTGGATGAGGTATTTTTTGTTATTTATTCAGATTATTATTGGATTTCGGAGGCATAACACCTCTGTTGTAACAAATCCCAAAGAAAAGTAAAAGAAAAAGATATTTTAACTAAGGAATATAATAAAAGACTTCTCTTTTTGTGTTTGGGGTTTATTATATTATTACATACATATTGTCACGCCTTTATTCCCGAAGGGGCAAGTATACTATAGGTCCACATTTCACCGTATGCATTATGTCCAACGTAACAGGTTTTGCCGTGTTGAAATGGAAAAAAATTCAATTCGCCCATAAGGCCTTCAACTTCGCTTAACGACTGCCATTTTACTCTCAACCGGGACCAAATGACAAAATGGCCAAAAATCCACAACACAATGTCAAATTCTACTTTGTACGAGTACTTATATTATTAAAAAGGTACAAGTGTTACTGTGTAAATTAAGACAATCCAAAGTTAATCCTTATGTACCTATACGTATTCTATGTATTTACATATAAAAAATACAATCAGCCCCGTCGAAGCGTCCAAATACAATGCTCGCAAATAACCCCCAAATGCTAATAGACGTTTGCAGATAAAATATTCAGTGAAGTTGCTGTAATTCTGCCGTCCTATCGACTGGGGTGGAGGCTCCAATTATCAGCTTTTCATAGAGATATCCGAGAGCCGTTTCCGGAAGGCAGCGCGCACTTTTTAATTCGACACTTGGTATTTTCCGTTCATTCACGTCAGCTCCGGAAGGATCCGTTTAGCTACCAGCAGATTTTTAAATTATAGGACTGATCTATGAAAAAATAAATGGTTGCGAAATGTATCTTCGAAATTCAAATTACATAGATTACCCAATTGTTATTGATCACTCGCGTTCTACAAGAGACGATGTACATTCCAAAATATTTTTTGACAAATCTTTCACAGTTTTAGCAATACGATTGTGGAATGCGCTGCCGTTGGATATTCGACGTGCGAAGTCCCTAGCCATCTTCAAAAGTAGGGTTAAAACCCACTTTCTGTCCTTGTAACTAAGTATTCACTCGTACCTTTGTTTTTTTTTATAATTTCAAATTTGTACAATCTGTGTACAACATAACTATTACATATCCTTGTTATTTTAATCTATCGTATATTATGTAAGTGCGCCATTAACTACCTTCTTCTTTCCTGTTCTTCTCTTTTCCATTCTAAGGTTGACTAAAGAGATCGCTTTTAGCGATAATACCGCCCATTGTACTCTCATCAATAGATTTGTCATAAATATACTGTATGTTATAGTGTACAATAAGTAATTATCTATCTATCTACTCTAAATACTTTAGGTATTTGATACAACCATGAGTGTCTCGCGGCATCACCCTTTCCTAATACCATTACATTAATTACTATGGTCGAATGGCAGGCAACTGACAGGCCATACCTATACGATTTAGGTCTATAGCCAGAAGTAAACTTGGCACATGGTATTATTATTACTTTTAGTAATTTTGTATGCTATATTATTATTGCTCTGTGAAAATTAACGTACGATGACAATACCTGGAGAAGTCCTGACTGCGCTTCGCCGCATGCAGAATCGGAAAGCTGTCGGACCCGATAGACTCCCCATCGAAGCCTGGAAGACGATGGATTCTCACGGTTTTTAAACGCATACCTACTCCTCAGCGGGCAGATCCCGAACCAATGGAGACTGAGTATTATTACTCCGGTCTTCAAAGGTAAGGGGTCAGTGCAGGAGTGCGGGAGTTACCACGATATAAAAGTGATGTCTCACACCATGATCTTCGAAAGGATTATAGACTCTCGGATCCGGCAGGAGTGTACTCTCTCGGAGTGTCAATATGGGTTTCGCCCTGGTCATGGAACCACGGACCCTGTTTTTGCCCTAAGGGTTGTCGCAAGGAAATACAGGTCAAAGAACACGCCTCTGCACTGTATGTTCCTAGACATGCATAAGACCTTCGACTGTGTTCCTCCTGCGATGATCTGGTGGGCACTGCGGTCCAAAGGGGTTCCAGAGTATTGATACTATCCGGGACATGTACCGCGCCTCCAATTCCATGATTCGGAATGCTGTTGGCGACACGAAACCCTTCCCCATCACCTTTGGGGGTACACCAGGGTTCGATCCTTAGGCCGCTTCTGTTCAGTGTGATTTTAGACGAATTGTCGGACAACATCAGGAACTCGCATGAGCAGCCTCCATGGTTGCTCATGTATGCTGACTATATTGCAATGGCAGACACGGACAGGGGCAGATTGGTGCGACGTGTAAAGGTGTGGAAGGAGACGCTTGAGAACGGCGGTCTGAAACTAAATGTGGCGAAGACCGAGTCCTTGGCAATAAACTCGACAGATCCTACATCCGTCCTCATAGGCGGTGATTTGGCCGATTGCACGGATCAGGTTAAATACCTGGGATCTGTCTTTCATACGTCCAGTGACATCGATTGCGATGTCAAGTCACGCATTGCTGCCGCGTGGGCCAAATGGCGGGTGATGACCGGTGTCATTTGTGACCCAAAATGGCCACTCCGGTTGAAGGGACAGGTCTCCAAAACCATCATTAGACCTGTCTTTTTACATGGCAGTGAGACGTAGCGTAGACGTAATATTGGAGCGACACAAGCAGGAGCTGCGTGTCACGGAAATGAAGATGCTGCGGTGGATGTGTGGAGTCACGCGGATGGACCGCGTGAGGAACCCTCGCATCCGCAGCAGCCATTCACGTCCGTGACATTGCAGACAAGTTGCAAGAGTGTCGCCTCGTTGGTATGGTCACGTCTTGCGGCAACCGCCGGCCCCGCCGGGTCCCGGTAAGAGGGGAAGAAGTGCTGGCTTGACGTCTTAAGGGATGACATGCGTGCCAATGGTCTCACTACAGGGGATGCCGACGACCGTGCGAAGTGGAAGAGAAAATGTAGGCAAGCGGACCCGGGTCGTCGCGAGACGCAACTGGGACACACTCGGATGATGATGATGACAATACCTCATTGTCAAGTTCGCCTTAAAAAATGCCAACTTAAATTTCTTTTTGATGGAAAGAACATATGTAGTGAGTGAGAATCTCCCATTTCTACAAATATGGTCAAACTTGTTGACGCTTGCGGCTCCGCACGCGTAATGAATTTTTTTATCGTTCTTGTTTCCCGCAGGAACTTGTTCCCGGGATAATACTAGCCTATGTGTTATCCTGATGTGTAAGCTATATTATTGTTAAGTTTTATCTAAATCAAAACAGTAGATTTTGCGTGAAAAGTAACAAACCTACTGGATGGAACATGTACTTACAAAAACATAAAACTTTCGCGTTTATCTTAATAATATTATAAATGTGAGAGTTTGTATGGATGTTTGTTTCTGATACGCGGGCGAAGCTGCGGGCGTCAACTAGTACTTAATGTAGGATTTTGTTTTGGGTGCGTGTGTTAATTTAACGTAGGTAAGAAGTATTAGTATTCTGGATATTTAAGAGCTTACGGTTTATTTATTTTTCTAGATACCTATATTTAATGGCAATCGGTTTACTAGAAGGTTAACATTGGAGTAGGAAAGTAAAAAAATATAATTTCTAAAAAACATAATTATTTTGTTAATTATCAAAGCTCGACAACAATAGTGTAAACTACTGCTAAGGAGGCCATTTTTCTGCTCTCCATTCACGGCTAAGGTTTACGTAGGGACCTAGCAGGACAATCAATAACGCGAATAGGTCGATAAAGGCTAAGAGTCCCTTCAACTTAAGCCGTCTGCATTTTGCGGGCGTTAAAATCGACCAGATTTTCGCAACCCTATTAAAAGTTGCAGAAAATGTCCCAGTCCTGGTCTACTTCACCGCCCAATGGCCAGAGTAACTTCTATGCACTACATATATTCTAAGGTTTAGGACAATCTGAGAAATCGAACTATACTTCCTCCTCTATTAGGTATTATTAAAAGGTATACCTACATACTTGAGAGTTTTATTCCGTCGTCGTTCATTGTCGAGATAACTTTCTAACAAAACTAAAACAATATAAATAGATTTTTCATTCAAGTTAGTATTTCGTCGAAAATGTAGAAAAGAAAGGGTGTAGACAAAAGGACATAGTGTAACGTTCAGTGGCAACAAACAATACAACAGTTTGTCGTCGAGATTACTCCCCCAGGGCCAGCGGAACAAACAATGTTCCTCCGCCACTGCTTACAACAAAATGAAGCTGTATTCAATTATAACATGTGTTATATCAATATTTGCGCTATAAAAGTGTAGAGGGCGCTCTGATACGGGAGTACGGGACTATGGGGAGCTACTCAAGAATCAATATGTTTTGACTTTTCTACCTCAATAATTATTATACCTACCATTCACTAATTATGATCTCCTGGTCATAAAAATTTGAGAGTGAATGGATCGTGGCAAAGTATCTGAAGCGAGTACTTCAAAGAACCAACGCTCGGATTGTGACAATGGTTATCAAATATTTCAGACACCTCGTCCAAATAAGAATCAATTAATTTCTTACGAGTTCACGTCTACTTTGTTTGCTTTTCAACGTGTGAAAATTCCCACGGCGCTGAGTTCCCCTGGTGGAACTCTTTGGAAGGGTGTCTCAGAGTTTTTGGTATACTTTGGTTTGGGTACCATCACGGCCATGCCTAGAACTGTACTTTCCCAAAAAAGCGGGACAACACTGGGACATCTTTCCGAGGAGTTACCCAAGGCGTCTGGCAATAAACAGATAGGCAGGGACCATGTGGTTTACATCGGTTAGACGTGTACTTTGTCATATTTATAACTTATGTGTCGTAGGCGAGTGATCATCTCGACAATTGGTATCTTAAGTGTAATAATAATAAAATCTTGTGCGTATTATGAGGTATCTTGATAGCACATAGGATGAATACCTACCACTAATAAAACCGCGAAAAGTGGAATCTAAAATAAAGCATTTAATTTATAACCTCGATATCGAAGTTATTCAAAAAATACATTGATACAGACGTTTCGAGCCGCGACCACGGGCGTTGCAACGCGCTCGGAAAATCGGTGAATGTAAGTACAAAATTGTTTCGCGTGAAGTCCCGAGTATCAGAATGAAAAAATCATTAAAAAAAAATCCATATAAATTAATCATAGGGAGACTTTTAATAAATACGGTACATATATTCTCTAAAAAAAAGGTATTATCCAGTTATATCTTCCAAAACATGGCGACCATATCTCCAGTTCAAGATCTGAGACTCTGTTTTTTATGTGACGATGCTTTTTATGCAGATAAAAAGCTGTCACAAATTCTCCTTTGACCTGTGGGTGTCAAATGTGTCATTAATCACTCTATGAAGAAGTCGCACCGTGTGAAAGCTCGGCTTGACATAGGACGACTCACAAACACCACATTTTTAGAATCAAAAATGGCTTTGCGACGTGTTTCTGGTATTTGTGTTCCATTAAGTAAATGATAGTGTAGTAACTGTCACTTGTGATTTTATATTGTAAAGATAAAATCTATTTAGTATCTAACACAATCTCACCAATTGAAATGGGCATTAAATTGCTTTTTTATTTTCTGTAAATCGAATTTAAATAAAATTGTTAACAATGACTTCCCAAATAAAGAATTTATGAATGAACTAAAATGTGTTAACAAACAGGCATAAAACACATTTTTGATTTTCAAATCGCTAAGAGCTTTTGAACTCGCTAAATATTAATAGTTTACATTTCATCAAACTCTGCTGAGAAATATGTATTAAAATGCTTATTAACATACATACTTATTTATATATATATATACTATAGCTTTCCACTTGCTACGATCCTGGCATACAACTTTCGCTTAAATGTCTTCTATTTGATTAGCATACGAGTATGTACGTCGAGGTTGCCCCTAACCAGTTTGCTCATTCACTCTCTTCTGATAAATCTGTTTTGTTAGTCTACTTTCATCCATCCTCTCCACGTGTCCGAACCATCTAAGCATACCTTTTTTTTATCTTAAACACTATATATTCTACCATACCGCATCTGAAAATAGCTAAGTACCTATTTAAAGTTAATTATATTATAACCCAGCGCTTTTAAATAGTCTTGTAAGAGTCAAAACATTGGGTGTGGATAGGTCAATACCGAAGTCAACCCCACCAAGAACAGAAGGCAAATTTAAAATAAATGAATGTCTCTTTTTTTTAGAATCCAGTTGTGAGATTGAGCCAGTCTTTTTTATGTGTTAGGTACAAAGATCCTGTCTTAAGTAGGAAAAAAGAAACCAAAAAGCGTCTCGTCAGCTAAAACTAAAGAGTCGATATTGCACATTCGTACCATTGCGGTGCCTCATCGAAATGCGGCGACGACATTTGGCGCGTCAAATTGCAGCGTTTGATCAGCCCTTTGTACGCCTTAAGACTATTAGCACAACGAGATTACACGGGAGGCGCGCGCGCACCCGACCAAAGCAATGCGATTAGAACGCGTCACCGTGGTTCACTCCCCCCGCGTACCGCCTCAGCCTGTAATCCCCTTTCAGCCCCGAGTCACTGCAACCCCTATTTTTTGATCTTTAACTGGATTTTGTTCGCCCAAAGTCCGATTGTAGAGCGCTAAAATGTCGTAATGAATGTCAATAGAAAAATATTTAATACATTTCTGATTAGCAAAACTACAACTAGAGGAAATAAGACGATATATTAATGACTTATATGAATTTGGATTTTTGAAGTAAATCTTCTTTATCGACGTTGGGGGCAATTTCATAACTGTAAAAAATATTAACACGTTTTTCGGTTACGCGCCATGTTGTTTTCATCATATGAATAAATTTTTAAAGGAGCTATTATGCTAAATTTTTCATAAATTTTTAATGAAGGGAAAAAGGACAATTAGATTCGAGACGGGGATTGAACCCGTGATCTTTGCCTAACCAGGGCAATGTTCTAGCCACTGAACTACCCGAACCGTATCGAATCAAGTTGAAATTCTTCACCATATTTGAATCGTCATTTAATAATATGTCCAGAGCCATCTATCAAGTTACTCAACAACTCGATACCAATGAACAGTGGAATCATTTTTAAACATTGATGCGATGGACTCCACTTAATCTATGGATTGAGTGGAAGAAATTTTATAGCTGTAAAAAATGTCGTAAAGAAGTTTCACTTTTTACACCTGTGTACTCTGGTATACACACATATTTTTATTTTATACTATACTGTACTGTACTGTGCTGTGTATTAATTATATAGCGCGTAAAAAACTTGTCGTAAAGAAGTTTCACTTCTTACCTGTATACTCTGGTAGTCTGGTCACACACACATTTTTTTTTATTTAGATCGTCTGCCGTCTGACCTCGCTACCCCGTTAGGGTATTTGTGTCGTTGCCCCGTCCGTTGGTGAGCAGGTGCACTGTAGCAGGTAAGATCACTTGAAAGGCGGAGAACGTGATGTAAATTTGTGTTGGGAATGAGAGAAGCCTGCGTCCCCCCGTGGACTAACATAGGCTGATTGACATGAAAATTTAATCCGGTATGTTTTATGGTGTTTAGAAAGTTAGCTAAACTTTAACGTCACGTGACATATGGTGAGCCCATTGCCGTGTTGAAATAGACAGGCGCAGGCTGTGGCGACCTGCTGTTGAAATTTTTCAAGCCGCCTATCAGGCCTTCAACCAGGCTTAACTACAGCCATTTTACTAGCAACCGAAACCAAGCAACGGCTTAACGTGCTTTTCGAAGCACGGAAACGCTCGCAAATGTAAATTCCACACACAAAGTGGTCACCAATCTAAGGACCACCTAAGGTGAATGTTGTTTAACGCAGTGATCGTTACCAGAACACGGTGTCAGCGGGGCCACGAGCGCTTCTTGAAGATGGATCTACCATTGCATATGTATATTACAATTTAAACGCAACAAAAAATAAATAAATAAACAAATGCAACATTTTAGTCACTCACACGTCCGTTTACGTTGATGTGTACTCAATGACCTAAAAAATAAAGTTCAAATCGCCAAGTTGCAGTTCTTAATTGTTTGTGCTAAGGGTTGGTGGTAGATATTCCCTTAGGACTTGTTAGCGTGTTACTTACTAACAGTTTGTTACAATCGCTCGTGTTATTGTTTCTAATATGATATCCTCTGAGACCTGGCCCTTGGGGATATCATGAGAATATTTAACAGAACTTCCTTATGGTAGCTACCTACAACGGGTGCTTCAAAAAACTAAGAATATTCTTATTGGACAAACATAGTTTAACATTTGTTTAAGCTGATTAAGTCACGTTTCTGTCAATGTTCAACAGCTCATGCATAATAAATAAAATAATCCCCGAAGGGGTGGCAGAGGCATATTATATGCCCACTTTTCACCGTGTGGGTTCCTGTCCCACGTAATAGGTGGTGAGCCCATTGCCGTGTTGAAATAGACAGACGCAGGATGTGACTACCTGCTGTTGAAATTTTTCAAGCCGCCCATAAGGCATTCAACCAGGCTTAACGACTGCCATTTTACTGGCAACCGGGACCAACGGCTTAACGTGCCTTTCGAAGCACGGAAACGCTCGCAAATGTAAATGCCACAAAATGGTCACCCATCCGAGGACCAGCCATACTCAAAGTTGCGTAACTCAGTGATCGTTTACAGAACACTGAGACCGCGGGGCCACGAGCGCTTAGTAGTGTTCCCACTTATGTAGCGCAACGTTTATAGTTCTTTTGAATCTAAGTAAGTACACGTGCATTATAATGGAAGGTCAGACGGCACTCGCCCCCTACGATGATGAACATAAAATACAAACTATAATCCATAAAATTTAGGTTCTAAATCCAGGTTGTGTTAGAAATCAACTGATGAATAGGAGAAGTAAATAAGAGAAGAATAATATTATAATAATAAATAAAATATATTTATTCTATAATTTTTCATTTCGGACTCCTTAAACATTTTGTTAAATCATAAATATGAAAAGAATGTACAAAAAAAAAAATTATCATACATTTTCTATGAAATTTAATTTCAAGCCCACTATTTAGTTTATCCGCTACCACTGTACCGCTCCTTGCGTAGAATTTTGCTATTAGCGGTATAGCAATTGCGGTCAAACTATAATAGTGAAATCAAATAATATAAAAACCTCCAACATCAAAGAGCAATAGCAAAGTTTCCAAGTCAACAAACCGTCACACACAAATTAAAGGCGCACGCCCGACAATTTGCACTTTACGTCACAACACGACGTCCTCCCCATAATTTGCGCATTAGAACATAAAGACAGTATTTGCGGCTGCCCCGCGTGTGAGTCTCCCGCGCACGCGACTTCTGCTCGCTCTACTGACTGCTAATGAACACACTCAACTTATATCAATATTGTTACATTGGATAATAAGATGCCTTTTCAGCGTATTATAACTTTTCCTAGCTGTTAGCTAGGAAAAGTTTACTGTGCCAGGCCTCTTATTGCAAAATAACGTTCGTAAACAAATGTAAACGTTAAAGTTTGTTTCTATACATTATGACACGAATTTCCTGACTCTAGGCATATGTTATTGATTTACTAACTAAAAGGACAAACTTTGGATGACTCACGAGAATGTGTTAGTGAATGTTGTTCCGTAACTTAAACTATCTTCACGCTGTATTCCTGACGAGGTAGTCAGAGAGGATAGATCGCCAGGGATCGCGATCCATGCATACTTCTTTCGATTCCTGTAGATTTATAAATAGCTTCATACATGCACGTCTGGGTATCCGAGAACGTTTGACTTTTCCGTTTTTGATCAATCTGCTCACGTGGTCGTCATATGTAAGTCTCGGCCTACCCTGACTCATTCCACCCTCTACTTTCGCACAATATATATTCTTCGTCAATGTTGTTCAAAAAAGGAATTTATTATAAATCTTTCAATTGAAAAAGCTATAGTCTTATATGCAAACGATGTGATTGAAAAGAGATTGATAAAAAAGTCATTGCTCGCATTAGGCCGTGAGGTCAAAGGATTGAAATTTTAAATAATTTGAAACGCCAGGCAACTAAAGGTATGGCTGCGTTTAGTCCCGGTAATAACTAATATACATAATTATATGTAATTTGACTTTGTTATTGTGTGAGCACTATGTAGACTTATTTATTATTTTGAAATTGACATGATAGTTGCTGTGTAGTTTTTGGGTATGTCATGCTCGCCTAAGTGTCCTGGCAGTGGTGGCGTATGTATCGGGTCGCCTTGTTCCCTACAATACGGTTGAATAGGGCGATGGCTGATATATGCGTCATACCCGTGAACGGGTGCCGTCTGTTGGGACTGGTCAGCTCATAGCTGTTATAGCAATTGTTACAAATAATATTATTTAAATTTAAGGCAAACTAAGTTTAGTCGACTGTTCTCACATAAATTCAAAGGAACTATGTAAGTGTAATTTTAATGAAC
Source organism: Thumatha senex (assembly GCA_948477245.1). Taxonomy (NCBI): domain Eukaryota; kingdom Metazoa; phylum Arthropoda; class Insecta; order Lepidoptera; family Erebidae; genus Thumatha; species Thumatha senex. The sequence continues at coordinate 2,473,936 of OX419725.1, forward strand.
TCAACATTTATTTTGTTTTTTTTTTTTGTAAATTTTCTTTACTGTATAATTGGTCAAATATCATGTTAATCAAACTGTGTCAAATGGCGGTTAGAAAAGAGTGGCCATGAGTTTTATTGCCAGGTTCTTCCTCTGGCTCTACCTATTGCTTTGCGAATCTGGCAGTAAATGTAAATGTAGAAGCAGTAATCTTGACGTTCATAAGTGTTACTTTGTGACCTACATGAATAAAGATTTTTGATTTTGATTTTTTTGATTTTTGATGAGGGACGGTTTTCTTTAACACCGCACGTATTGTGAGGTGATTCCAGCCGCTGCGCCCTGAGGCGCTGACCAGGTAAAGCTTAGTCAATCTTACCCTAAACGAAACTATTGTTTATTTTAAATGTACTTTTATATGATTTATAATATTTAAATGAATAGAAACGAGATAAAAGTATTCACAGCACGTAAATTGTACCTGTAAACGGCAGTGCATTAACAATGTTTTACGCCATATCTGTCTCACGAATACTGTATTGAATTACGAGCATGCAAACACAAAGTGTGGCGCGTAACTTATCTTTAGCATCGATCACTGTTCGCCATTCCCATCACGTTTCAGCCGTCTGTGATACTCACATGAACATTGGGAAAATCGCTACTGTTTCAATACCGAGGTAGAGTGAGAGGGTATCTTTATAGAATGGGGATGTAGGAGGGAGATGGGGCAGTTTGGGGGTGCGTGATTAGATTACCTGCCCCCGTGGGCTGCAAACACTTCGTTACCGGCACAGTAACGAACTCGTCGCGCAGCAACTTTCGGGATCGACCGCTATTTACTACACCGCCTTGAGTCTAGTTCAGTATTCAGGAGATTGTTTGATGACTCCAAATGCTAATGTGATTTTTTTAACAAGAAGCTGTACTTACCTTTATTTAACGCTTGTTGAATCAGAACACAACTTACACAATTAGGACATGCTGGTTTGTAAAAACTAGCTCAAAACCTGTGGCAAATTGTAAAAAATCAGTACAGGGTGGGTTTTAGAATTAGCAGTACCGACACAATTGTTGAGTGACTAAAGAATAGAATTTCGTCAAAGACCTTGGGTTACCTGTGATAGTTTTAGTATCACAAGAACGAATACCAGACACACAGTTAGGACTCACAGTTTGTTGCCAATGGGGACTGCGAACCTGGTAATTATTGGTGACGTGAGTTCTGTAGCAATTCGTTTTTAGCCATTGTAAGTTCATGACTCAAAGCTTTCTTGTAATCGACTAAGTATCTAGTTGAAAGAAAAAAATATATTTTTCGTCAAGTCTCATTAGGATGATTTCGTAATATATTTTAAATAAATAAAATAAATATCCATCACGCCTTATCCCCGAAGGGGTGGCAGAGGCATATTATATGCCCACTTTTCACCGTGTGGATTCCTGTCCCACGTAATAGGTGGTGAGCCCATTGCCGTGTTGAAATAGACAGACGCAGGTTGTGGCTACCTGCTGTTGAAATTTTTTAAGCCGCCTATAAGGCCTTCAACCAGGCTTAACGACTGCCATTTTACTGGCAACCGGGACCAACGGCTTAACGTGCCTTCCGAAGCACAGAAACGCTCGCAAATGTAAATGCCACAAAGTGGTCACCCATCCGACGACCAGCCATAGTGAAAGTTGCGTACCTCAGTGATCGTTTACCGAACACTGAGACCGCGGGGCCACGAGCGCTTCATTAATATATTTTCTTCCCGAAATTACCAGATCAATCTTATAAAAGCAAATTTGCCGGACTTGGAGAATGTAAAATAATAGGCATAGAATGCCTTCATGCAATAATTTAGAAAAATAAGTAAATCGTATTGTCTTGTATTATTAATGATATCTTATACATATACGATGCTTCCTCCTCTCTTCTACGTTGCCGTGCCCGACAGGGTCCATAATGTACCTAATTATATATTTTATAACTGTAATCACCTTATGGAGCGCAATAAATGAATATGAATATGCCTATAATGGGGCAAGTGATGGCGACTTGAGTGAGGCTTTGACAAATGAGGCTTCGACACAAATCAGAATAATTATAAAGTGAGCCAAATAATGCATTGTGATGAATGAAATAACATAGGGTAAAAAAAAGAAGTAAATGGGCTCTCTTTAGGTTATTGCATTAGGTATAATGTTTAATTTATCTTTTTCTTTTTAGTCTGTTTTATTTGTTTATTATCACTGTGTGTATATGTGATGTTCTGCTCAGTGTAAAATAAAATAAAGTGTCTTTATTAATTTAGCGCAAAGAAAGACCATAATCTCTTCGTCTATTTTTTTTTCTTAGAATACTGAGACTGCTATTAGTTATCTCTTTCGAGAATATGGCAGTCAATTATCGTTTTATAGATGTGATCCCACCTAGCACTTTACTTGAAACGAATATTAGAGATTAAATGCTTTGTTTCAGTTTCTTCTTCTTTGACTAACTCGGAAAACAATAGATTTTAATATTATGTTGCAAGCCCAATAAGGCGACACATTTTAATAAATCAATAAGTATACATAGCTGTATTATAGCCGCCAGACCCCAGGTCTGACGTAGGGCTTTACAGAATAAATTTGAATAATACGCCCCGTAATGAGGCGAACGGGAACACCCGCACTGCTGATGAGTAGGAATCGAATCGTGGACCTAACTAAACAATTGTCATTCATTCAACCGTGAGCCAATTCTGTAATGCCTTTGAATAATAATTCCTTTTGGTATACTGTGTACTGTCAATTATTACGAGCCAGTGATAGGTAGACAGGTACAATAGTATGTAGTAGTATATTAGTATAATATTACCATGTTTTTTTTTATATCTACGTCGTCAAAATGACGCTTCCTGCCTGAAAGAACATCTAGCAAATTTGGAGTCACTCTCATAGACCACAAGACTATTGTCAGTGGCCCTTAAGTTGGCGGCCCAATCATGTACTTTTCACCCTCCGCTTGAAGAACACAGGGTCTTCAGAGGAGCTATGCTTGGATACATGTGCGCGGACAGGCAGAGGATTCCAAGTTTCTGTAGTTTGATAGAGACACTTCTGTGGTGGCATATAAGTCTCTTTAAACGATAGCTTAATATACCCTGAGGGAAGCGGGTACGGGGGAAACTTCACCACGCAGTCGAAACTGCGGGCATTAGCTAATACTATAGCTGCATACGCATTGAAGCACTAGTGGCCCCGCTAACTCAGTGTACTGAAAACGAATACTGCGTTAAGCAATTTTCGCTATGGCTGGTTACGTATGGGAGACCGCCTTGTGGTATTTCCATTTGCGATTGTTTCCGTGCTTTAAAAGGCACGTTAAGCCGTTGGTCCCAGTTGCCATTGGCAGTCGTTATGAAAATTTTCAACAGCATGTAGCTTCAACGTGCTTCTGTCAATTTCAACATGATTAAAATCTCACCACCTATTACGTGCGATAGGAATGCACATGCTAGAATATGTTCATATAATGTGCCTCTGCTACCCCTTCAGGGATAGGGCGTGATTAATAAACAGTATTTTGACTAACCCTTTACCTCGCGTCTCCAGAAATGCAGTTTTAGAAGGCCTTTACGACATAATTGATTTTACCAGTACAACAAAACAGTCCCGTCCCACCTATTGACACGAAAGTGTATTCCCCCAAAATTTATTGTTTACCGCTTATAGTCCAAAACTAAGGAAATTTCTTAGGCATCCACATGAATGGGCTGTAAAAACAAAGACTTGATCAAGAAGTAACCACAAAGATCTATCCTGGTTTGCAAAAATGTTTAAAAATAATGTTCAGAATACAAATTATTCTTGGTTTTATAGATTGAACATGATGAGACACCACAACAGTGGACCACGGTCGCGATGTGAAGCGACAGGAGGCAGGTATGATCATGTTTACACTTTCCGCGATTTATTCACCAGGAGTCGTAAATAATATGGTCTGAGCGCCGACAGATATATGGAGCTCCGTATTTATTGGTATTTGTTCGCGCCCAGTACCGACAGAACGCAAAACTGTATAACATCAGAATTATTTTTTAAAACTGTGTTACAATTTGAGATGTTTTTCAATAGTTATATAGTTACAGCACAATTAACCAGATTATGTATGCAAAACTATACATGACTACTGAATTCAGTATTGCAATCTAAATTATAACACTTAAACTATATATTATAGTATTAAACTACATTTTCAATTGACATGGTGGAGGATGACGCGCTTGTCACACTAAACTGTAAACTGTGTGAGTCGAAGAGAGACAGTACGTTCCTTGAGATTTAGAACAACTCACACTATTGTGAATCTTAATCGTACTACGTGGTTCTATGTTATTTCTGAGAAAAGATCTACATACGGCAATGACCAAGACTCGAAATATATACGATAGGTAAAGTAAATCAAGGGAAAAATATCAGAAACCCGCCTTGAAATCTTGATAAAATATTTGCAAAACTTTAAATTCTATACACCAATAAGAACTTAATATTTTTTATGTAATTTAGAAGTCAACGTTTTGAAGGGATGCCTCGAATTTCACTTATATCGTCATTCAGTTTCAATGAATATGATTTTAGTTACATATATTTAAAATTCATTTATCAATCCATTTTTAACCGTTCTCCTATTATTATGTAACTCGGTATTTAGTTTGTTTTTGTTGTTTTGTAATTGAGGTTATTAATATGTTAACGAAATAAGTAAATTACGTGAAGCTGCACTTACCACTTCTCTAGGTTTAAAGAAAATAATTAAAGTATTAGATGAGTTGGTCACAAGTCAACAACAGACAACACATTTTTAGAGACCCTTTTTTAAATTATTGCACTTTTATTTTGCAATCGCTACATCGCAGCCTACACGCGTCTTTCCTGAATGCGAACTTTTTTCACGCGGCAGTGAGGTCCGGCCGCATTAAACCACTTCATTGTAATACTTAGGTATTTAGTAGTTTTGCTGCGAATATTTTTTAACCTTATACCGAATGAAAACGGGTTTTTTTAACAATATCCGACAACATTTTAAGGTGTTATCACTCGGCCGGCCCCTGAGTTATGACCGCGAGCCGAAGCGGTCTGGCTGTACTTTTTGTAGTATCCTCATAATCAAACTTTGATTTACTGCCGGTCGAGTTATTAAAATCCTTTTAGTTCTGCATCGGTTCTACCTCGAAATTCCATATCGGTGTCACAATGTAAGGTAATTGAAAAACAGACTGGGATACGCGTATTGAGCGAAGTAAATCGTCGGTGGGCTTGGTGTGCTTTTAATTGATGAGCTGATGCAGATATGATGCAGACTATCCTATACTGTGACAGTTTATCCCATAACTGTGTAGTGTGGAGCGGTCAAGATGCACGAAGCAACTGAGATGATGAACAGATGAGCTACTCTGTACGTGACGCTCAAAGCCACGCTAGCTCAGCGTTCAATAACCGATCACTGCGTTAAAAATTTTTGCTACGATTGATCCTGAGTGGTGATGATCGTGCCTTTTCAATTTTACAAATTTCGAAGTCGAGAGTCATTAAGCCATTTATTTGACTTAACGACTTTGACGACGAAGGCTTTATCGGCGCGGCTTAAACATTTTTAAACTTTTAACAGTAAGAAGTCCCAATTGACTCCTGCTCATTTAAACATAGCAATAGGTTCACTACCTATGAAGTGGTACAAATAAAAACTGTTGATATGTGAGGGTTAAGTATACCTCGTTTCACCCTTTTGGGATAAAATGTGTGACTGTGTGTTCGTATGTATGTGAAGCCATCTTTCTTCTGGAAAGTTGAGGTAAGACTTATAAAGAATGTAAGTCGTTATCACAGTGACCGTAAAGTTGACGGCCTAGGAGATTTGTTCCCATCACAGTAAATTAAATAAATTAAGTATTAATTGTGGGACATTTATTTTACACTGCGCCGTCTAGCCCAAAGTAAGCTAAAAAAAGCCTGTGTAATGGGATCTGGGCGATAAATAAACATACTTATATATTTCTAAATACATACATATTTTACATAAGTTACGCCCAAACTCCGAAATAATCATTTGTGGATCACACAAAAAACATTTCCGATCCGGGAATCGAACCCTGGACCGCAGTCGCGGCAGTCGCATACACTACAACTGCGCCACCGAGGCAGTAATAATCTTTCATAGTTGGTACTGATTCATGTAAAAACAATTTTGTTGAACCCATTTACACCAGTTCTAAGCTATGTGTGAGGTCAAAAATCAGTTGTGGATATCACATCACATACAGCCACACTATTGCTACAAAAGGAGAATGCGTTTCTAAAATCGAGGCAGGTTGTAAATCGTGCGCAGGAGTGGAACGGTGTCGGATCGCGCGTTCCAGAATAGCTATCAGTTAAATCATGCTTAATGGTAACGAAGCGTATCAGGCGCGTGCGCATTATATTCCCGACGCCTGCGACAATATCAGAAGATATTAAATGTAACATATTTGTTGCTATCTACATAATATAAATTGTAAATTATTTTTCCGTTCCGGTCATACTGCTTTTCAAGAAATTGGTGATGCCAGTTTATATTTGATATAATATTTTTTTGTGTTATTATTTCTGGACCATTTTAACAAAAAGCATCGATGTCTATTTTGATAATAATGGAAGTAGGTCTATCAACCCGACCGTTACCTATACTATTTATGCTTGTCAGAAACCTCAGTGGTAAAAAAAAATAGATTTATGGTATTACGTTTCTATCGACTGAACAAGTTGTTACGTTATTCAAAGCGGTAAGTATAGTGTGATGTGTAAATATATTTTACGGCAGTTAAGAAAGAAAAAAATCACAGACAAAAAGTTCTATAATTATTATTAGTATCAAACTATAACACATACCGAAGGAACTGCTTCTGACCGAACCTGTTCTAGACACACTTCTCACAGAAGGAACCATAGATATATTTGAGAACTCAGACGCTAGGCAAATCACCAAACCCATTTCAAAGTTGCCTTTACTAGCTGGCAACCAAACTGAACTCGACTGTAAGCGTTTTATACTTTATTCGATATTTAAAACAATTTAATTTATGACTATCGTCGCAATAACACAACATCGGTAGCAAAATGCTTTTTTTGCTTTGATAATAACTAATCGCTTGTCATTCCGGCTTTAGCACTTCCTATTCTTCTGCAATGTACACACCTTGATAAGCAACGGGCTTAGCTAGTGGGTGTTACAATATGCTGTCAAGCTTTAAAGCTAAATATATATATAGTAGGTATCCATTCTTTAGGTTTCAAAGTAGACAGGATAACAATTTAATATAAATCTTCTATGATGTAGCTACGTCTACCTCTAAGAATGCAGTAGGTAAATTAAAATAAATACATGCACAAAAGACCCAAAAGGGACGAAGTGCAACGGTATCCCAGGTCCAAGAACAATTTATATACTTACTTTACTTACGCTTTGGTTAGGAGTCAATTGGAGTGCAATGCAGTCATCTGGGCCCCCCATGAAACTAAATATAGTCTCATGCTGGAGAGGGTCCAAAATAAATTTATTCGGTTTTTATACTTACGGTTGTATGGAGTGTACCCCTTCTACCCACTCATGTATCCAACCATGTTGGTCCTGGGCATGGTTGGATATAATGAGTTGAGAGTAAGGAGGAGTTCTCCCTCGTGTCATATTTATTTAAACCTTTAAGAGGTAAGCTACACAATGCGGTTATTTTAAGGAAGGTTGGTCTGCAGGCACCTGATAGGAACGTTTGGCGACGACGACGTCGACCTCGCCTGCTAGTGTTGCCGAACGCACGCACCAACCTGCTGAAGGAGGCGCCACTGTTACGGGCGCTTCGCGCTCTCAACCATGTGGCCAAGGAGACCGATATATTCTATTGTTCTCTGAGTGAATTCACTAAGGTAGCATTGTATGTAATAAGTTAAATAGCTACCTAGTACATTTAATGTTTTTTTATGTATTTTGATATGCCTACTCTGTCGCATTGGGTTCTGCCTGTCATGATGGATGTACGGTTCAGATAAAAAAAAAAATAAAAAAAAAATAATAAACTTTTGTGTCATTTTTAGATATAGGTCCGCTCGTAGCCGAAGCATAATATTTCTTATATATAGAGTATCTTCAAATTACTTGGTTATTAATGGGGATAATATTGATCTCTGATACAAAACAGCTCCTCTGAAAACAAACGTAGCAATCAAGTAATAAATTGTGTTAGATGTTTCCAGCCGGCCGAAGCCGAGAGTCGGCTACGAAAGCCGAGGGGAAAAGGAGTCCTATTTATCGAATTAGGACTGTGTAATCACCGCTCATACTACTACGTACTACGCAGCAATTGTGAAAGATAGAGGGTACAGCATGACTTGACACTGGCTGATATTTTATAATCTTTATCCAAATAATTTAAGAAACAGATAAAATTTAATTTTATGCATTTATTAGTTTAAATTAAGTTTTAAGTCCACTGGTACGGGAAAAATGCTTTCAATGTCCGACCGTTCGTCCGTAAATTCAGTCTACAGGTCGCATTTTTTATCGGATTTGCATGCAACTTGGCATGGATAAGCCTTGAAATAGCCACAACTTATAGCGAGGTTTCGATGGGTGGGGAAATGGAGGCAGGGGAGAGGAAATGGTATCGTAGTGGTTGGCAAGAGCGCTCAAAACGGTATGTATATAAATGTTTAGCCTTTTCCCTCAATTTACTCCGAAGTCTACGGTTCACAGAACCACTAGATTATTACAGCTAACGAGTCAATCATGCTGAATAGTATGATTTAACTTGAGTATAATATGCATGATATAGGAAGAGTGGGTTTGCATTGCAGGCATTAGTAATTACAGGCACACTAGCGACAAATAATTACTACGTAGTCCATAAAAGGGTGTTGAAGAAAATACAAGAAATAGTGAAATATTATATTTCTATATATTGAATGGTTTTGCATTAGGGGTGCAGGGCGGGGCAAACAATAGCCAGGAATACAAAATTAATTTTCCGGATAACAATGTGAATTACATCGTTCTTCTAAATTGTTAACTATAGTAACAGAAAAGTCGAGACCTTGTTTGTAGTAAAACGCTATTATTTCTATACTTTAGATTAAAAATATATATTTATTTCATGGTGTTTTGTTTTTGATAAAGTGTATCACTTTTGTGCACGAGTATTTCATCCTTTCGAACATAGATGTAATAAATGAGGACGAACGGGGTCATGTTGATTTGTGTTAGGTCTAACGGTCACCAGATTATTATTAAAATCCAAGTTTAAAGGTCCTAACGGAATAAGGAGGTCCAAACGAAAAAAAAAACGGATGAAATCGATTTTTTTTACACAAAATCTACAGGAAAATCCTAGGTGTGTCTAATCACCAAACACCCTAATGATAATTACCTTAAAAACCGATGATTGAGGATAAGGCAATTGGCTAGAGCTAGAGCCTAAAGTGATCTAAATTGAATTTATAGTATAATTGCATAGGATTGATCTCTCTCTCCTCTCTTCAATCAAAACACCGCTACACTTACTTTTTGGTAATTAAAATATACTTTATTTATTTTATTCAAAATATGATACTGCTAGTGGAACGAATGCTATATCATAAGTGTATATCAATTATATTCTACACATTCATTGCTAGACAAAGACCAATTCTTAAAGTAGAAACACAAGTATGAACAGTGGAGTAAGTACTCAGGTTGTCTCACTACTTTCATAATTTTATAACTAAAGAAATCGGACTTTACTAGGTGAAAATCCATCGAACATATATACTAATATATAAAGCTAAATAGTTACAAAAGATGTCATGGGCGAAGCCGCGGAGTCTGCTAGTCGATTATAATAAACCAGGGACGGGAAGAGTAAACCCAACCAACTAATTGTAACGTAGCAATGAAGAATTGAGCTCCTTAAGGAAAGGGATAGTTATAGGACTGATAGCAAGTACCTACCCTTTGATTTGTAATTCTCGCAATGCCACATATTATTTATTTTTAATACTCGCAATGGCACATATTTCTTACATAATCTCAATCAAATTTATCCATAATCAGTAATAAAATAAATATTTTCTTTTTTTTTCAATAAACAACTATCATTACAGAAGTAGGTGCATTACATAAACGACTTTATTAAATTGAAATACTTTTGGGTTGGCTTTTAATGTGGTTTTTTTTTATATAAAGTGTTTATTAAATCTAACTATATACGATACATAATGTCTGTAAGGAAAATGTAAAAGAATATTTTTTAAAGTATCAAAACTGAATTCACCCTCGCACGCAGCGACTAGGGGTGAACATAATACAGTGAAGTGACGCGTGCTACATGTAATAATATGTGAATGAACCGAGAAAAGCGCTAACCCTGAATTATCGAGGTAATGATCACCCGCCAAGATTTTGAGAAACCACAAAATAATTTTTTCTTACATAAAATATTGTGGTAGCCTGCTAATTCAAAGTAACGCTCCTTGTTGCATCCAAAGCTGGTCATTTGGTGTCTAGAATAAGAATTACATGCATTGTACTAGCGGAAATTTGAATCCCCGTCGCATCCATTTAATCCCGTCGCTTTTTATTTATACAAAAATGTTCATACATTTTTGTAAAAATGTTTATCCTTTTTTGTATTTGCCCGATTTGTGGACATTTATGATTTCTGCTCCACTACCCTGGATGTTAGCGTGATTTTATATAGCCCATTGTCTTCCTCGATAAATGAACTATCCAACACATATATAAGTTTTATATTCGGACCAGTAATTACTGAGATTAGCGCGTTCAACAAACAAACAAGCTCTTTATATGTTAGTGTAGAATCCGTGCTAGAATCTGCATTCAACTCGCTGACTTCAGCATACTTGATCAATGTATTTTTTGGCGCCACTGCAGTGGAAGCAAAGCTACTCGTATATTACCATGGCTCATAACCATGTAAAAGGACAGCCCTAATGGCCTAACGTAACTCTGTGTGTATCGTTCCGACATGCAACCACTCAGATACCTCATCTACTAAAATGGGTCTATAAAACGTTAACATCTTGTCGTTAACATATTAATTCGATTCAGAATCGATGAGAACAGAAAATCGATATTTTTTAATAAAATATTTATGTTTGACTGTTCCCACGATATATTTTGAATATAGAGAAGGTATTTGCGTCTTCCGCGTCTTCTCTGTTTACACCATCATCATCCGAACGCTAATCCCCATTGCGTCTAAAGCTCTGTTTAAAACCAGTAACTAAAATATTGTATCTAAGAATACACGGTATTGGGCTCACCACCTGTTACGTGGAACAAAAATGCATACGGTGAATTGTGGTCGCATAGTATGCCTCTGCTTACCTGCTGCTTACGTAGCCTTTACTCCCAAAGGTAGCACCTTTGGGAGTAAAGGCGTGACAATATGTATGTATGTATGTATGTAAAATAGCAAAATTACTAACTCGGTGGTGCAGTGTGACATAGTGAATTTATTTCGCATTCGAATACCTATTTGGTTTAAATATATTTGTACCATACCTTTATAAATTACTAGTTGACGCCCGGTCACGCGTGGTGAAGTTATCCCGTTCCCGTTTCCCACAAGAACTTGTTCCCGGTATAAAAAGTAGCGTATGTGTTATTCTGATGTGTAAGCTAAATTTCATTAAAATCCAATCTGTAGGTTTTGCGTGAAAGAGTAACGAACATCCATCCATACTTACAAACTTATGCGTTTATTATAATATTATAATATTAGTAGGATATTGTTATGTACAAGCTAAATAATTGATGAGTTTTGTAAAAAAATAATTAATGCAAGATAAACAAAACAAATATCTACATTCATTACATCACGATACCACATCCATCTATCCTCTCAGACTTTTACAGTTTTAACACTGCCGAAAGACATAGGTTTACTCTTTATACTGTGGTTATAATATTAGTGGAAATGTAAGTATACCTGCCTATATCTACATTTAGTAGATATCCGACCCTGCTGACAATAGGCGAATAATTTTCTGAGGGCGTCTACCCTACAGGCCTAACAACGTTTAGTAACTGCAAACACCAATATGCGGGCGTATGCCGAGGGTGCACCCTCCACAGGAAAAAAAGTAAATCCTTCGTTTCTCGCATTCTCGATGCTTTGAACTTGTGCCTTGTGATATACTTAGCATATTTTATGGTAATCCACTTTTAAAGGAGAAACAGCTTTCGTATTCGTTATGTATATTTATAAAACAACCTCAAAGAACTTACATACATATTGTCACGCCTTTATCTCCAAAGGGGTAGGCAGAGGCATACCTACTATACGCCCACATTTCACCGTTTGCATTTTTGTCCCACGTAACAGGTGGTGAGCCCATTGCCGTGTTGAAATGGACAGACGCAGACTGTGGCGACCTGCTGTTGAAATTTTTTAAGCCACCTATTAGGCCTTCAACCAGGCTTAACAACTGCCATTTTACTGGCAATCGGGACCAAAGGCTTGCCAGTAAAATAACGTGCCTTCCGAAGCACGGAAACTCTCGCAAATATAAATTGAACAAAGTGGTCACCCGTCCAAGGACCACCTATAGCAAATGTTGCTTAACGGAGTGATCGTTTACAGAATACTGAGTCAGTGGGGCCAGAGCCAGGAGTGCTTCCTCAACCAACCTCAAAGAAAGAAGAGGTTATCGAACCTCTCCCAACCATCAATCAAGAGAATAAACAATGGTGTAGTAGTTGTTGTAAACATCTGCCGTAACTGAGTTCTTGAGTTCGAACCCCATGTAGGAACGAATATTCACAAATATGTTTGTAAATTGTCTAGATCCCTGCTTATATTAGCATAATTTGATCTAGATGGTGTTTTGTAAAAATATCTGTAACTAAAAAGGTATATTGCAGGTGTGAGCGTTCAGCTGGAAAAGGGCGTGCTCCGTTGGTTTGGACACAGCCAACGAATGAGTGAGGAACAATCGACGAAGAATATAATATTGTGCGAAAGTAGAAGGCAGAAGGAGTCAGGGTACGACGAGACTTACATATGAAGACCACTCGAGCAGATTGCTCAACAAAACCTAAAAAGTCAAAAGTACTCGGATACCCAGACGATTGACAGAAGACGATTGACAAATGATTGGCAGTAGCAATTGCAATGGAACATCTCTGTTATTGTGTTGGATTATATTTTAGGTTTATGATATACTAGTTGACGCCCGCGGCTCCGCCCGCGTGATGAAGATTTTTCGTTCGCGTTTTCAAAAGGAACTTGTTTCCGGGATGAAAAGTAGCCTATGTGTTATTCTGATAGATAAGCTATTATATATTATATATAGTTATGGTAAAGGACGAAATTAAAAACAGTTTGGTAGGCTATCACCGGCGACTGTGACATCACCCCAATCCCCTGGCCTCACAACTAACGCATCGAGGTTATAGCAAAAGATTAAAAAGGAAAGACATAATCAGTGACGACTGAGCCCATTGGAAATAAACAAGGAGATGTGCCCACTGGAGAGCACACTCACTCACCTAATTACCCTCACACAATCTGCTTATAGTATAACTGATTGCAGATAACAGAACACAGTAAAAAATAAGATAAAGTTTATTTAAATTCCATTCAGTAGTTTTACGTGCAGGCATCCATACTTACAAACTGTAGGAGTTTATGATGATATATTTAATAACAAATTTAGGCTTTATGTACAAGTACCAAATAAAATGTCCCGTACTCATAATACTTTTTTTTTTGAATAATATTAAAATCAAAAAATCATAATGTTATGTTCCTGTCTTCGGCAGCTAGTCACCGTTGTTCATTCAGAACATAATATCTTCCGTCTGCGCTAAACATTCTCCTTAAGTACACAATTTCATTCAATTGCTCTAAACGTTGCCGGTTTACCCAAATCTTGCTTTTAGTTCTTACTTTTTCTTTTACAAATACCCGATTCTTAGTTTAATATGCAGCGAAGACCTTTACTTTTATATAAGTGACTAATGCCTGAAGGTCGGCTTCTGATGAGACCATCACTACCGCATCATCAGCGTACAACAGACAAAGTACTGTAAAATTTCCAATTTTACAACACATCATAATCTTTTAACTTTTTCAGCCACGCTTTTGCACAACTATCCAGATACACTATGAAAAGCCAGGCGGACCGTCGATGGCCCGTTTGACGCCCGAACAGAAGTCAAAAAGAGGTGCCAGGTGAACCTCCCTCTTGGTCGCACGCAATCTTTACAGTCCGTATAAAGAGACTGTATCGCCAGCAGCAGCTGGCCGTCCACACCATATTCTGCCCGGATATGGTGTAGATGGCCAGCCAGGCCACACGGACGAGTACCACAGAGTTTCTCTCACAACTTTATCAAATGCTTTCTCCAGATCCACTAAAGTGCAAAAAACCTTCGCGTTAAAATGTTGTATTATTAATTGAATGAATGAATGAAATATCTTTATTCATGTAGGTCACAATGTAACACTTATGAACGTCAAGATTATTGCTTCTACATTTACATTTACTGTTAGATTCGCAAAGCAATAGGTAGAGGCTGAGGAAGAACCTGGCTATAAAACTCATGGCCACTCTTTTCTAACCGCCAGTAATTACATTAGTTTGAGTTACATGATGTTTGACCAATTATATAGTAATGAATTTATACAAATCCAAAAAACAAAATCAATATCGTAATGTTTTAAAATCATATCAAAATTAGAGCTATTCTAGTTGCCAGTTCTAAGGGCAGCCTACACTTTAAGAAGAAGAATCTAGCAAGAAAGTCAATGGATGTTCTTTAAAATGTAGGTATGGCTTACAACATTAAAATGACACTTACATTGTTCCTTTGGATTTATGTGAGAACAGTCGACTAAACTTAGTTTGCCTTAAATTAAAATTATATTATTTGTAATAATTGCTATATTATTATTAATTAATTAATTATTACTTATATGAAATATCATACATTGTTTAAGGCTACTAACATAAAGTAATAACATAAATAAAAAGCGCTCGTAGCCCTACTAACTCGGTTTCTGTAAAAGATCACTGATTTAAGAATCTCTCTCGGATTTTAGATGGATGACCGCTTTGTAGCATTTTCATTTACCAGCGTTTTCGTGATTCGAAGGACACGTTAACATTGCAATCGACACTCGTAAAGTCAAGTGAATAACTTTTGAGCGACTTAAAAATTACAACAGCGAGTCGCTACAATCTGAGCCTGTCCATTTGAACACAGGCATTGGGCTCATCACAATATGCCTCTGCCACACCTTCGGGGATAAAGTCGTGGCTAATAAATTTATAAATATACTTAAATAATTAATACTGAAAGCATAAAACAATGGTCTTGGATACAATTTTAATAATTTATGCGAAACGAAGCTTCAATATAACAACTACAGAACCTTAAGCTTCAGAATGTATTGATCAAATTTCTTTATAGGTAAACATACATTGACCGGCCCACTGGCTCAGTTGGTTATATAACTGTCTTCTAACCTGTGGGTACCGGGTTCGATTTTATACTACTTACAGGGATAATTCTAACGCTTCTGTGAAGTGTAGGTACTTTAATTTATATTAAAACTCCCATATATTTTATTTATCTATCACGCATTATCCTCGAAAGGGTGGCAGAGGCATAATATTATATACTTTTCACCATGTGTATTCTTGTCCCACGTAATGGGTGGTGAGTCCATTGCGTATATAACTCTCATATATATACATTATATAAAGCTAACTCCGGGCATCGCGAGATGCAACTGGGACAGACGCTCGGATGATGATGGAATGCTTATTGCTCTCATAAATATACTGTGCCATTGCGAAAAAATAGCAAGGGGAGCGCAGCGAAAAAACCTAACACCGGTACTACCTCAGTAAGCGCCAGCGCGCGACTGATCAGGCCTCAGCGTCGCGAATCTGATATTATTTAAACATTTGTACTATAAAAATCACTGTATATAGTCAAAGTAAGCCATTATGTCTATAAATATTTAGTAGCTATAGTTGTGTATGAAAATTTTATTAAAACTATCTGTAGTTAAGATTTGGTTTTGAAAAAACATTTCGAAAGGGGGCAACTTTGGGATGTTTTTCTATCAAGTGAAGTTTATTAGATTTTGTAACATAAAGCCATTTTGACTAGCTTAAATCCTTATACTAACATATATATCTTTTTTAGAATCAAAATCCCTTTCTTCTATGATTCGCATTGTTTTAAAAAACTCAAAAGCGTGGCCTCGGCAGGAAAACCAAGCCTTCCATTACATGACTGTCCATACAACACAAATCCTACCCAGGATGTACGTTGATGATGTAAATTGACACTGTCAAGTACTTGGGTGTAACTACTGACCGACGACTTACATGGACCTCTCAAATAAATACCCTGTACAAAAGACTTAAGAAATTAAGTCATATTTTTAAGAAATTAAGTTCGATTGCTTGCAAAAAAATTTACGAGTCTATGCCAGTATATTCTTAACTACTGCCTAGTAGCTTGGGGAGCGTCATGTCAGTCATACCTACTAAAACTAGAACGGGCACAACGTGCCATACTGAAAATAGCGTTCAGGAAGCCATGGCGCTACAGCACGAACTCACTTTATAATGACTGTGCGGTGCTGAGAGTGAGACAGCTGTATATAGATGCAACAATATTGAGGTTCCACAAAAATGCACAACTGCTGACTCGGTCTTCGTATAGAACCTTGAAATGGGATCGGCCTAGGGCTCGACTAAGCTTCGCACAGAGATCGTACAAATTTATGGGCCCGTACCTTTACTCAAAATTATACAACATCAACAGTAACATACTGAACATGACTCGACGTGCTTGCAAACGGTCCGTCTTCAAATGGCTGTGCACTAAAAGTTATAGTGAGACTGAAAATGTGAAGCGCTCGTGGCGCGGTCTCATTGTTCTGTAAACGATCACTGAGTTACGCAACTTTCACTATGGCTGGTCCTCAGATGGGTGACCACTTTGTGGCATTTACATTTGCGAGCGTTTCCGTGCTTCGGAAGGCACGTTAAGCCGTTGGTCCCGGTTGCCAGTAAAATGGCAGTCGTTAAGCCTGGTTGAAAGCCTTATGGGCGGCATGAAAAATTTCAACAGCAGGTAGCCACAACCTGCGTCTGTCTATTTCAACACGGCAATGGGCTCACCACCTATTACGTGGGACAGGAATCCACACGGTGAAAAGTGGGCATATAATATGACTCTGCCACCCCTTCGGGGATAAGGCGTGATGGATATTTATTTTATTTAAAATGTAATGCAAATATTTTTTTAGCACAGAGAGTGTGGCTATTAAAATCAGCCCTCATAACACACACATAAACACACACACACACACACCACTGACATACTCACACACACACACATAGTCCAAAATCATGCATGCAGGTGGTTCATTAATTGCTTTCAATTGTAAAATTTAATTATGTTTTTTTGTTTTTTTTTTTATCTATGTAATTGGTCTGTAACATCACTTGTGACTCTTGCGATTTAGAAATTGCTTCACATGGCCATTTTACTTGTGTCATTGTACCAAAGAAGCATGGCCGCCACGACACAGGGGATCCTAGTGTGGAGGTCAATGTATTTAATAAAATGTATGTACATCCTCCTAGATATTAGATCATTAAATCATTAAAATCATTACGTATTAAATAGACAGCAATCAGGAACAATACCTAATAAAAAATATGTGTGTGAACCAGAGTACACAGGTAAGAAGTGAAACTTCTTTACGACATTTTTATTACAGCTATAAAATTTCTCTTATACGTCGATAAAGAAGTTTCATATAAGTTTCACTTCAAAACCACATGACGCGTAACCCAAAATCGTGACAATTTTTTTACAGCTATAAAATTTCACTCAATGTCAATAAAGAAGTTTTACTTCAAAAAATACAACCAAATCAGTAGCGTACTTTCTCCTTTGTCTAACTTGGTTAAGAACTCTATTTAAACATTCCCTTTGATATATAAAAAGCGCGGTATACATAACATACCCACGCGAATCATTGAAGTTGTCACAATATTTTTTGACAAAAGAAGAATTAGATGTACAAAACGGGCGTAGAATAATTCAGTTATAAAAAGGTAGGCGTTGTTCGTAGGAAGGAAAAGGCTTCACGCTTTCATTGCGCCTGAGCACGACACGTGCCGCCCGTGGTGTCACGAGGTTAGCGGCGGGTGAGGGCGTCGGCTCGACACGTGCCCTAATTGATTACTAATCAGCTAAACTTACAACCGCTACTGTCGTTCAAGTGATTTTTAACCGACTTTTGAAAAGGATGCTTCCGATTCAATTTATAAAAAGTGGTAATTGTGGCATATAGACGTTTGCAACACCAGAAGTGTCCATTGTTGTAATAATTAAACACGGCTACGCTATCATCGCGCGGACAAACGATCATTTTGTCAGATCATTCATCATCAATCATATATCTACTTTTTATGTTGAAATTTTTAAGTTAAATTGATCATTTCAAAAAATCATTTATTTTAGCACTTTGTATTAATACACGTGTAGTTGAAGCGATAAGCTAACGCCCATGCTACAAAATCTGGAAACAGATGACATTTTTTGTTTACTGGAGGGGAGTGAAAATGTTGTACAACACAACACTATGGGGCTCAGTTCAGCAACATACATCATAATATGAATTATACGTACGAAATGGAAAAAGGAAGATGTAAGTATTCGAAAAGAAAGTTCATTGAGCCACTCCGTGTAAAGGAAACATACTCACACGGACCGCTAGGTACCTACTTGCCCACAGTCATCATCATCCGCGCTAAATGATCTTGGTGGAGAAGTCCGTGATCGCGCATGTAGTCTGATGAGATGAGAAATATGTAGAAGATGAGTTAAATATAAGCGGCTTTCTACAAAAGAATAGGTACATTGTACGGACTATAGACCACCGAGATGTACTCACTGGCGCCTTTGGAATATAAAGTGGAATGACATTCAGCCCTTTTTCACTACATAAAAGAAGTGAAAGATAAAGTTGCAAACATTCTGAAAAAGGCTTCAAATACATAAAGGGTGTTACAACGCCTACGCATACTCAAGGAACTTTTCAGTGGCCTTGTAAAAGATTGATTGTGGCAGGGACAGTTCTTATAAAGAAAAAATCTATGGAGGGTTATATATTGATCGAGTTCGAGTTTGTAGTGAAACCTGTATTATTGATGATACTCGTCACAAAAGATTGCGAGGGTGGATTGATGTTACTTTCGTTGACTTGACTTTCGTTTTAATGATAACTGCCAGCACTTCAGTTCCTCTCTGTGAACACTGCCGCCGTACATATCTCATTAAATCTAAACTGGCTAATAACTACAGGTGTATTATATACACATATATATTACACATTTATCATCTTAACCGTAAGTGTATCAAAAACCAAAAAGATGTACACCATATTCGTCGCTCTGTAAATTCACTAAGCTTTAAAAAACCAAACGTACGTATTTTTTTGACATTAATACATTTAAATAACTACAGATGCAACAGTATCATAGTTCACTACAAAACAAAGTTGACTCATAAGTATCCTTTGCTAGCTTATTTATTAAATTAGCAACAATATATTGGCAATGTTCGCTTTCCATGTAAATTATGAACTTTTGGAGTTATCAAGATTGCACACAAGATTCTAACATAACAAACATTAAAATTAAAGTGGAATGAATCAATGAATGAAGCTTTATTTGCAAGAACTTAGGTACCTACATTATTAATTTGTCAGAATGTCAGAATTATATATAAAAGTAACAAATTAGCTTAAAATTATAATTATCCAATAAACCCTGTCTTGCACACCACCTCAGAAACCCAAAAGAATGTCAAATTACTATCGCTTTGATTTAAACCAAATAATAACTATAAAACATACCTATATAAAAATAATTACCGGTTCTCGGTCTAAACAATGAGTTTCCAAACATACTCGGCTTGGAACGGCGCAGTACATAATGTGATAGTTGGAAAATACTTATTTATTCACACCAACACAACATCCCCGATGTGTTGGTAAAGAGGAAGGTTTTGCCTCCCAGCGAGGTATGACCTCTGGCCCGACGGAGCAACATGACGGCCAGCGTTTAACAACCATTGCGATGCAGATTGGAGGTGGTATCTCGATTAATAACTAGTTATATGACGGACACAAACTATGTGCTTAGTAGTGGTAAATAAGTGGTTTTATCCCTCTGATTTAGCAGTTTACTGACTCCTGCCAATATTCAATAATCCTACAACGGTAGGACCAACAAAAAGGACATCGTGTGGATGAGAGTTCTCTATTTATTCCTCCAAGCCAACAGGCTTATAGTAATAGTAAGTTTATTTTGATAGTTACAATTAATATTTATTAATATTAATTTTAAACAATAAACAGCTGAAACAATTATGATAACAAGCATCTAAGAACCACTGAACTGCGGTAAAACTGGCTTTCAAATTAAAAAAAAACAGCTATCAAATCGAGGTACTATGGTGTCACAATGTCACACGCACACACTTTAAGGGTCAAACTTAAACACATATAGAGCACATTTGTCGTAGATTAAAACAATCATGGTACGTTTTACCTAAGACCTTATACTTATAACTATACTGAATACCAAAAAAAATTCGTAGGATTAAAGTGACATCAATTCTCTTACTACGTACCATTAATTATTTATTTATTATTTACTAGAGGACCCCCACAGCTTCGCCCGTGAAATAATTCGACCTCCCGTCGCACCTATTTAATCCCGTCGCTTATTCTTATACTGCTCTGCTCCCAAGTATAGTAGCGTATTGATATACAGCCAATAGCGTTCCTCGATAAATGGGCTATCTAACACAAAAAGATTTTTTCAAATGCGAACAATAGTTCCTGAGATTAGCGCGTTCAACCAAACAAACAAAAAAAACTCTTCAGCTTTATATTATTGGTATAGAATAGATTATTTATCTATCACGCCTTATCCCCGAAGGGATGGCAGAGGCATATTATATGCCCACTTTTCATCATGTGTATTCCTGAGCCCATTGCCGTGTTGAAATAGACAGAAGCAGGTTGTGGTTACCTGCTGTTGAAATTTTTCAAGCCGCCCATAAGGCATTCAACTTGACTTAACCACTACCATGTTACTGGCAACCGGGACCTAACGGGCTTAACGTGCCTTTCGAAGCACGGAAACGCTTACAAATGTAAATGCCACAAAGTGGTCACCCCTCCGAGGTCCAGCCATAGCAAAAGTTGCTTAACTCAGTGATAGTTTTCAGAACACTAAGTCAGCGGTTCCACGAGCGCTTCCTTCTATTTTCGCTTCGCTTCTTACTACTAGGGTATCTATTTCCTTATTAATCTCCTCCCAATGGCAGTGTGTCGTAGTCTGACGCGTTGCCAGCCCAACTGTGGTCTGCAGTAGAAGAAAGTCTTGAACAACTTGTGTCTAAAATCGAGGCTACTCTTGCAAGAGTGTCCGATTGGGGTAGATAAAATCTTGTCCAATTTAACCCTTCCAAGACTCAAGTTTGTTCATTCACCGCTAAAATATCCCCATTTACTGTAGCGCCGCAATTCCAGGGCACACCTCTTTCCATCACCAATAGTATTGGGATCCTTGGTGTTGAGATCTCTAGTGACGTCCAAAACTGTAGTCATTTAGAGGACAAGGCGAAGCTGGCGTCCAAAAAGCTCGGAGTGCTCAACAGGGCGCGGCAATACTTTACTGCAGAGCAAACGGCGGCCGCACATGGAGTACTGCTGTCACCTTTGGGCTGGTGCACCTGAATACCAGCTTCTACAGACAACGATCCTCTACTAGCGGGCGGTGTCGAACCACTTCGTGACAGGAGAGACTTTGCCTCCTTATCGTTCTATCGCCTGTACAACGGTCTGTGCTCAGAGGAGATGTTTGATATGATGCCCGCGTCTACCTTTTATCATCGCACCGCTCGCCATAGTCAGGATGTTCACCCTCACACTTTGCGCCCGGAGCGCACGCATCCGATAGAGGCTTTATTCCTCGAACGCTTAGATTGTAGAATGAACTCACTGCCTGGATTTTCCCAAACGTCTACAGTATGGGGTTCCTCAAAAGGGGTCTTAGAAGGTTTATAAAGGGTCGGCAGCGCGAGTGCTGCACCTCTGGTGTAGCAAACGTCTTTAGGCTACGGTGACCACTTTCTATCAAGTGGCCATTGCTTGTCTGCCACCTCAGGGGTATAAAAAAAACTAATATTGTAGAAATTGTAAAAGATTTTTTATCATTCTTTTTTATGATTTTGTAAAATTAATAATTCATAAACTTTGGAACTTATCTAAATATTCCTATATATCCTCCTAATATCTATATATATTCTCGTAAAAGAAAGTCGTGTTAGTTACACTATTTATAACTAAACAACGGCATTACCGATTTGGCTGAAAATTGGTAGGGAGGTAGCTTAGAGCCAGGAGACGGACATAGGCTACTTTTTATCCCGGGAACAAGTTCCTGTGGGAAACGGGAACGGAAAAACTTCTTTACACGGGCGATGCCGCGGGGTTCGAATAATGTCACGGGCGAAGCCGAGCGGGAAAGCTAATAGTTTCTATAATTAGTAAGAATAGTACCTACTTAAATGTTTGGGCTTGGTACCTAATACTAAATGCAAGATCCACAATCTTGCTTAAAGTTTAGGTTTACCATGAATTTTGTTGATCATTATTATTACAATCTTATAAAATAATAATAATTATCTAATATCTCCAAATAAAAATCTTACACATCTCATAATAGTAGGTAGGAAGATTCTTAGGTACGTACCGACTGTTTAAATTGTTTAATGTACATACCCGACTTTAGAACTAATTAGTAAATACTTCCCTACTTTACATCTACACATCTATCTACAGCCCTGCCCTTTAAATCAAGTACAAGTAATGACAGAAACTTCAATGAACATCCACACAAAAAAAAAACTCATTCATTCGAATTACGGATCTCTTTCTTTTTCCAGTACATAGCCGGTAAATATAAAATCAAAATCAAAATCAAAAATCTATATTCATGTGGTCACAAAGTAACACTTATGAACGTCAGGATTACTGCTTCTACATTTACATTTACTGCCAGATTCGCAAAGCAATAGGTAGCGCCAGAGGAAGAACCTGGCAATAAAACTCATGGCCACTCTTTTCTAACCGCCATTTGACACAGTTTGATTAACATGATATTTGACCAATTATACAGTAAAGAAATTATACAAAAAAAAAAAATATTGTGTTCATTAAAATTACACTTACATAGTTCCTTTGAATAGGTAGGTTTGCAAATTAACACTGAATTTTTCGGCAGGTATAATGTAAAAGAACACTAAACTCTACAGATCCCACATCCGTCCGCATAGCCGATGATTTGGTCGGGCGCACGGACCAAGTTGAATTCCAGGATTACTTCTTTCACTTGACATCGCAATCGATGTCACTGGACGTGTGCTCACCCAAAAATGCCGATCCGGTTGAAAGGACAGGTCTAACCATAATTAGATCTGTCTTTTTACATGGCAGTTAGACGCGGCCAATGTTGAAGCGACACAAGCAGGAGTTGCGTGTCACGGAAATTGTGGAGTTACGCGGATAGACCGCGTTAGGAACTCTGCCATCCGCGGCAGCCTTCACGTCCGTGACATTGCACATAAGTTGCAAGAGTGTCACCTTCGCTGGAAATGTTTTGCGGCAACCGCCTACAGCTACGTGTCAAACAAAGGTCTGCCCCGCCTGGTCCTAGTAAGAGGGGAAGGCCCAATAAGTGCTGGCTTGACGTCGTAAGTGATGAGATGCGTGCCAATGGTCTCACTACAGGGGATGCCGACGACCGTGCGAAGTGGAGGAGGAAAAGTAGGAAAGCGGACCCCGGGCGTCGCGAGACGCAACTGGGAATGACGCTCGGATGATGATGAGCTATGTAAAAAACACTTAACTCTTTTTTAAACTAAATGTGCTTATATAAATTTAACAAAAAAGGACTGTATTTCAATAACTTATTCATCCGATATTTTTTACGTGCCACAGAAATACCTATCCTATGAAGGACCTCGGTCAGATTACAAAGCAGTTTGCCTTATCCAAATAAAACATTGCTTTGTTGTTTCTTCGTAGCTATCGACGATGTCCACTCGACCCAGTAACAGATATTGACGGGCATCAAAACGGCATCAAAGCGGCACGTCATAACCTCTCCATATATCATTCTCAGTTGCGGTGATACTAGCCTTTTCATGTCGCCAGAGACTGCGATATGACACAGTGTAAGTACTAACAGAGGCTGCACTATGAGATTTTTATTCTTGGTTATTTTGTAAAAACAAATAGTGTGCTAACTTTATTAAAGACTACTTGGTTCTAGACGGTAAATTTTTTAAAGCAATTTAGTATGCTAACTTTACATTAGATTGAGTGGAGTTTAATGCATCAATGTTTAAAAATTGTTGTAACACCGTTCATTGGTATTAGAGTTGTTAAGTAGCTCGATAGATGGCTCTGGCCATACTCTTAAATGACGATTAAAATATAGTGAATAATTTCAGCTTGTTTCGGTACGGTTTGGGTAGTTCAGTGGCTAACCAGGGCAATACCAAGCAAGCCTTACTAAGGGCCGCTATCACACGACAGGGTCAGCTTCCAGGAATTCTCGCGACGACTAAACGGTCGCAGCGTTAAGCCCTGCACCTGTAAGTCGATCGTTACTCTTTGATGGGCCCAGGGCTATGTATCAGACAACAAAACTGTATGACCAGGCAATAAATTTATTTAGTAGTAAATAGATTAAATTTACTATCATAAAGTTAACATGAGGTTATGACAACACATGCACCACATATTAGCACGCTACAAACCACGCTATAAACCTAGGCTATACCCATAGTCTTTAATATCAGTACTAATAAAAATATCTGGTGACTCACTCATCTATTAACAAATAGCCGAAAGCTTTACACCAAGGTCTTAAAATTTGAAGAGTAAGTGTGCTATTTTTAGAAAATATCGACCCACTAAAAGCGACTTTCTAAATTTCGCTCCTATGATGGTGCCTTAGGAGCGGAATTTCGAATTTCTTCATATTGAAAACGAAAACTTACATATTGATTGCATATAATTGTTCCCTTTCACGCATAACGCCAAAAACCAAAAATATATTCTCTTCATCACACACTACTCTATAGGATCGATCGTAGCTAGTGGTCGGCAATTGTTGCGAGGACCACCGCGCCTCTGCAAGTCATTCCACCTTGATCCTGCTATACAAATGAAATACCACATTTAGATGTATCTTCATAGAGTTCATTATACTGTGTAGTGGAATTAGGATTGTGTACTACGTAGGTTTCAACAAAACAACAAGTCAGTATCGATATCTGTCGATTTTGATTTCGGTAATCGAGCGACGTAGAGGTGCGCATGTTGGCATGCCTCGTGTTGTCTACAATTGTATGTATGTATGAGGTATGTACTTATAATAGTAACTAGCGAACGCGTGCGGCTCTGCACTCGTGGTGAAGTTTTCCCGTTCCCGTTTCCCACAGGAACTTGTTTCCGGGATAAAAAGTAGCCTATATGTTATTCTGATGTGTAAGCTATGTTATTTTAAAGTTTTATCAAAATCCATTCAGTAGATTTTGCTTGAAAGAGTAACAAACAATAATAAATAAATAATTAATAAATATCGCTGGGACAACTTACACAACGCCTTATGATTCCAAACTAAGCAGAGCTTGTACTATGTTAACCAGATTACTGATAAACATACTTATAAATTTGTAAAGACATACATATTATACATAAATTACACCCAGACACAGAACAACCCATCGTGCTCATCACACAAAGTTTTATCCTGGGTACTGGAAACTTCTTTCCGTCAATATTAGTCGGATGAAAAACATTATAATATGACAGTTGTTTAAATTGAGTTATCCTTCTCTTTGTCATGACCTCGTCGGTTAATCAGCAAGTGCACCACTTTTAAAAGACTTTGACTAACTGTAATCTAAACCTTAGTAGACCTCTTTACACCTCTGGGTTACAATACAATATAAGTTTTATTCACTTAATATAACTCTATCTGAATATTGATCAGTTCGTATATTAAGTCCCATAAGACAGATATCTTAGAACGTAACATTGAAGGTAGTGGCAACACAAGTCCAACCCCATAGGCAACTATATCGTTAGACTAATCATCAGTGGGCGTGGAGGGGTGATCAGATTGCGAGCCTTCCCGCCCCCACGCTATTTGCATAACTAACGAGCACCCGTACTCGTCGCGCACCTCTGTGCCCCCTAACCTCAGGGAGACCAGTCGCTTACTGAACTATATATTCTATTTACTAAAATTCCAATATTGCAATATCCCATGGCAATATTTAAATTACTCAGCGTAAGTCTGTATCTTCTATATTACTCTTTGTGGAAATGTGCCTGGGTTTGAAGGAGACGAACATACAACATGACTAACTAACTAACTATCTTCATGCTGTATCCCTGACGGGGTAGACAGAAAGGACAGATCGCCAGGCTTCGCGATCCATGCATACTTCTTTTGCTTCTTGAAGATTCATTAATCGCTTCATACACGCACGTATCCGAGTACTATTGACTTTTCCGTTTTTGAGCAATCTGCTCACGTGTTCTTTATATGTAAGCCTACCCTGACTCCTTCTACCCTCTACTTTCGCACAATATATGTTATTCGTCAATCGTTCCTCACTCATTCGTTGGACAACATACAACGTGCCCCAATAAAAAGAGTTTGGTAATTTCCCTACTTTCTTTCTCCAGGCATATTAATGGTTTACAGCTCTGCAGATGATGGCATTTCGACTGGGTGTTATTCTGCGTGTCAGATATGAACCACATTTCATAATTCCCTGTAATTAATGCAAAGCACATTCCTAACAGGATCACAATCTTCGTCCTGTGAGGTGGACATTTGACATGTCGAATAACATCAAGCAGCGCTCCGTCAAGGCGATCTGGAAGGCTCATAGCTAGTAAGCACATTTCAAAACTTAGGTACATGGTGAATTTCATCAAAATCAATATTTAGCTATTTGCAGTGGCGAAATTTTATTTCTATATTTAAAGATTTATTTAATACATAAATCATAGCTAATTAGATGTATAATTACATGATATAATAGGGATCAATAATAAACACTACGTTTAAAAAAACCGACTTCAAAAACTAAAATGTATAAAATAACTTAATAAAGATTTAATTTAAATACACCTCTTATGCAAACCTAATACTTTTAGTATTAATAAAATACTATTGTTTGTATGGGCTCTATCTATTATAGATTTGAACTCGGTGAAAAGCCAAATGTACTTGTACCTACACTCGTCGCGCGTCACTTTCTGCGAGATAGCTTCGTCTAGAACTCTAGAACAAAACAACTCAAGCATTGTAACATAATTAATATATTTGTATTATTTATGTGTTGCACGAAGCTAATATATAAATTCTTTTTATAATTGTAGGTTATTTTTATTAATTAATTCTAATATGCGTTTGTCTTTAAAAGTAGTGTTGTGTGCTCGTTGCACAATATGCAAACCAAAAAGTCCATTTCATGGTTAAAAATATATTGATACATATGATTAATATAGGTTTAATTTAGGTTTTTTTTTCATATAGTGTTCATCTGTTTCATATTAGATGAAATTGTTATTTAGGTTTATTTACGTAGGTTAATCTTTAGGGTAGGAATTTTATAAACAGCAAATAAGCTGATTCTAATTTTAAGTTTTAATTTGTTTAGGACTTGGCACCGACTTCAAATCTATAATAGATAAAGCCCATACAAATAATAGTATTTTATTAATACTAAAATTTTAACTAGAAAACTAACGTTATTATTACACATTATAAATAAGTAAACGGGATTACTTTTTTTTTATTTCCATCTAAATACAGCTGAAACCGGTCGGTCTATTACTGGTCGTAAAAACGTGAGTAATCCCGTTTACTTATTTATAAAATACTAAAATTGTTAGGTTTGCATAAGAGGTGTATTTAATTTAAATTAAATCTTTATTAAGTTATTTTATACATTTTAGTTTTTGAAGTCGGTTTTTTTAAACGTACTTTTTATTATTTTTTACTTTTAAGTGTCTGACCTGATCTGATCTTTTAAGACCTTATCGCCCATTAAAAACTTCAACAACAGGTTGCCACAGCCTGCGCCTGTCCATTTCAATACAGCAATGACCTCACCAAAATGCATACGGTAAAATGTGGGCGTATAGTATGCCTCTGCCTACCCCTTCGGGGATAACGGCTATAAAACTTCGTTGCTTTGTCTTACATTAAATTGTAATATTTCTAAGAAGCTATGAGCTGGCCTACTAATTGTGCCTTAAATAATAGAGTTATGATTGAATTTCACGATGATACGGTAGGCACTGTGTTAAAAGATACAGAGGGCCTAGCGTCAATCGCACCAATATCTGCAGATTTTTAGGCTAATAAAGGTTACGGTATTATTGAGTGATTAATGCTGCCACTCACTTTAAGTTAGGCATCACTGTTCACTAGCTCCAAGGTATTATTAGAGGCGGTGAAAAAATCACATAAGGTCAGATATATAGGTTTTAGTCGAGTAAAGAATTTAGATGGCATGGCATTAGGTGATTTAGAACCATCTAAATTACAACACAGACCACAGGATGACAAAGCACTACTGAAATGCAAAGATTAAGAAAGTTAAAAGTAGATTAATATTCTTTTACATATTTTTGAAACTTTTTTTCATTTATTTCTTTGTTCCGAGATTTTACATACATACATAATGTCACGCCTTTAACCCGAAAGGGTAGAGGCATAAAATATTCCCACATTTCCCTATGTGCATTATTTGTCCCACGTTTCAGGTAGTGAGTCTATTACCGTGTTGAAATGGACAAGCGCAGGTTGTGGTGACTTGCTATTGAAATTGTTCAAGCTGCTCATAAGGTCAGTGGCAACAGGAACCAACGGGTTAATGAGCCTTTCGAAGCACGAAAACGCTCGTGAATAGAAATGTTCATAATCAAGAGTTGCTTAACACAGTAATAGTTTACAAAATACTGTGTTAGCAGGGCTACGAGCTAAGATTTTGTGCAGTTGTTATGGTTGTATTATTTCTCAGCTTCTCCACTCCGCACGCTCGCTCCACTTCAATGATAGGTAGCCTAAAACTAACTATAACTCACTTATCGGGACACGGGTTAATAATAATATAAAATCATCCTTAACAAACACTCCTAAAATAGCCGTACACAAACTAAAATTACAGCGGTCACGTAAACAAAAATGGTAATACATTTATAAAAAGTTCATAAAATAAAAAGTACTAGGCCAAACTCTGTTAATTTTTTATGGTACCAAATGGCAACTATTCCGCATAATCACGTAAATCTGATCATAAATCGGGCGTACATAATAAAAAATACCAATCGAATTGAGAACTCCTTCCTTTTTGAAGTCGGTTAAAATTCCTTTTTTTTTTATAGATACCCCATTTATCAAGGAATGCTATGGGCTATATATTTTTACGCTACTACCAAGGATATCGGAGCCGTAAGCATAAATGTCAACAAATTGGACTAATTTTTACACAGTAAATATTGTAAAATGTTCATAAAATAAAAACCACTTGGACACACTATTTGTAAGTTTAATGGGACCAAATGGCAACCATACTGCATCAAACTAAAAAAGAATCACGTAGATCGGATAATAAATCTCAGCGTAATCGATGTACATACATAAAAAAAAATACCGGTCGAACACATAACCTCCTCGTTTTTGGAAGTCGGTTAAAAAATATTCATTGGTTATTGAAATATAAGCATTTGAAAATTTCGAACACCAATTTTATTTTTAGTGAATCATAGAAGCCCTCGTGCCCCGCGGACTCAGTGTTCTGTAAACAATCACTGAGTTACGCAACTTTCACTACGGCTGGTCCTCGGATGGGTGACCACTTTGTGGCATTTACATTTGCAAGCGTTTCCGTGCGAGCCGTTGGTCCCGGTTGCCAGTAACATGGCAGTAGTTAAGTCAAGTTAAAGGCCTTATGGTCTTTGCCTTGCTCTTGGCCTTGAAAATTT
The DNA here is from genome assembly GCA_948477245.1 of Thumatha senex. Lineage (NCBI taxonomy): Eukaryota > Metazoa > Arthropoda > Insecta > Lepidoptera > Erebidae > Thumatha > Thumatha senex. The sequence continues at coordinate 2,504,106 of OX419725.1, forward strand.
TCAACAGCAGGTAACCACAACCTGCGCCTGTCTATTTCAACACGGCAATGGGCTCACCACCTATTACGTGGGACAGGAATACAGGAAAAGTTGGCATATAATATACCTCTGCCACCCCTTCGGGGATAAGGCGTGATAGATATCTATATTTAAAATTATTTTTTACGTTTGTGCGTCCAGTTCCATCATCATTATCTGAGACGCTTCTCACGATACCTGAGGTACACTTTACTACTCGTTTTCATTCAAAATTAAATTCAATCATTTTTTTGCTATATATGTCCACTTTGCACGATCGTCGGCATCCCGTGCAGAGAACATTGATACACAACCTATATGGTGGTACCACAATACCCCACTTCTCATCACAGCTGAAACGTGGGAAGTTGGTATTGAGATCTTTAGTAACATCCAGTACCGCAGGCATTGTTGTGAACGACTTTATGCTACAACTATATAGTTGACGCGCACGCGTTGTGAAGATTTCCAGTTCCCGTTTCCCACAAGAACTTGTTCCCGAGATAAAAAGTAGCCTATGTCTTATTCTGATGTAAAAGCTTTATTATTGTTAAGTTTCATTAAAATCCATTCAGTAGTTTTTACGGGAAAGAGTAACAAACATCCATTGTTACAAACTTTCGCCTTTTAGTAGGATAACCATTTTACATCAGTAGGTACCTATGCTTGTATTTTGTACGTCCGTATGCATTTCACACTAGTTGTAAAAGAAATCTACCTGAAGATGATAAATCTCAAGTCGGTGCTGCTGCAGGGAAGAGTTCCTGGCTACTAAGATCTTCAGTGCCAGAACACTTAGAAATTATACGAGTTATGAAGGACAGATCGCCAGGCTTCGCGATCCATGCATCCTTCTTTCGCTTCTTCAATATTCATCGATCGCTTCATACATGCACGTCTGGGTATCCAAATACTTTAGACTTTTCCGTTTTTGAGCAATCTGCTCACGTGGTCTTCATATGTAAGTCTCGGCCCACCCTGACACCTTCTACTCTCTACTTTCGGTCAATATATATTCTTCGTCAATCGTTCTTCACTCGTTGGACGTTTCCAAACCATTGTGTCTGCTCTCAGTGACATATATCTGTAGACATATATCTGTAGACATTATATCTCTATCCTGAAGATCTGGAGAGTGCATTGTACAACTTTTTGTCCCAAATAACATCTTAGTCCTACAAGAAGACAAGCTTTTTACAATCACGCCTCTATCCTTTATACGGGTCCGTATTGGGTTGCATACATTTAAAAGGCATAACTTAAAACTGCATAACGTTTTTTTATATACTCTTCGTTTCGCATAACGTTCAAACAGAATAAATCATTTGGCATACTTTATTTTCCCATAATTTCTTTATAATAATGATATACCCGCATAAAATGTTTAATCATAATTTTTTTTACAATAACGATTACTAATCATAACATTTATTGGCATTACACTCTATGGTATAAGATTACAAGTCATATATACAATGTGTTACAGAAATGTGTAGCCATATGCGAAGGTGGCGTTTAGAATCATACCAGTAACGCACGGCTAGGGGTTTTGATTCCCATCGACTTATCGTGTCGTGTGAAATGATTTTTTTCTTTCATCGACAGTGCAAAATATCGATATCGTTTTTATGTTCATACCCAACACAAACATTAGGGTATGTTACCTATTTCGAATTAACTCTAGCTTTGAACCCGAGTAAGTTCACCAAAATATGAAAATCAATCGGCTTTGTCTGGTTTTCGCTCTGCCCAACGCTACAAACAGCTCAGATTGTAAAGTTATGTTACAAAGTAAGGCGAAGTCTACTTACAATTACAAAAAATAAGCTAACATACACAATAAGTATCACTTAAGTACAGAGACAGCATTTTAAAATTTATTTGGTATCAATGTAGATTGCGAGATTGTCTTGAACGCTTCATAAACATATTGTCAACCTAATCATGTATATGTGTATGTAGGCGCAAAATTAACAAATATTACCTTAATTTTAACGCTTAAATGAACTGGTTCCGTATAGATATTTCAAAACATACCTACTTTTGCTGTAATATTTGCCAGATATGTGGATAATAAATGATTTATATCGTATTATGTCTTCCTCATATCATACATTTATTCCACTTTAAATTGTAGGTGCACAAGTGAATTCATAAAAAAATATTCCGATGCCGCATAGCCTATGACACACTTTGAAAGCATATGAATAGAATGACACCACCCATTTCAAAATCGGTGAAACAGTTTAGGGGACATGAAGTTACAATGCAACGGATACAAACATATATGAACACAAAAAAGCATTAACCTTCCACTGAGTCTACTTGGTAGAAGAAATAATAGGAAACAAATCCTTTTCCAAGTTAGGTTAACTTACATTTCGAAACATTTCAAAATGCATGTATAAGAAAAATTACCGCAAACGTCGCGATAGGCCTTCGGGACCCAAGTGACCTCACCTGCTAGCGGCACACCTGCTGAACAATGAACGAGGCAACGACACAATAGCCCTGACGTGGTTGGGGGGTCAGACGGCAGTCGCTCCCAACAATGCCATTAAAATTCCATTTAGGATTTGGAAGCAACTGGGAATACACTAAAATCAAGGACAGACTAGGATTACACAATACTGTAGAAGGTATTTGTCTAAGTGTTCACTAAACCGTGCTTTACGGTACCCTAAAATAATATTAGGAAACGCCAATTATTCACCCACACAAAGAAACAATAGGGTGAATCGTTCAATTCTGAGGTCAGAATATTAATTTTTGAATTCATGGAACGTGAACAACCAGGAAATAGGTAGCTGACTTTCAGAGAATCAAAGTTCACTCAAAAATCTCACCGGTGAACAATACCGTGATAACTATTCAACTTTTACTTTCTTAATTTCTCAAATTTTACTGCTAAATTACCACTAACAGAAAAAATACGGTAATGTTCGGCATGGTGTAAATGCCTAAAAACCAAATCGAGTTCAATAAGTCCGAAAAGCAGGGTTTCGATGCAACCGCGAAGACATTAAAAATAAAAAATATATAAAAAAAATGGACTGGGATTATTATGAGGTCACTAATAATTGGACAGTTCACCTTATTCTTTCGAATGTGTGTGTATAATGTAGGCGTTTCCAAATATTATTACAATCTTTCAATTTTAGGGTACCGTAAAGCAAGTTTTAGTAAACACTGACCGAAACACTTTCTACAATATTATATAAACCTAATACTCGTAGTTTAGCAATTTGTTTCGTCGGTATCATTTGCATTCTAGCGTTTTTTTTTTTCTGTGGCTTAAAAAGCTCACGTTTTGGACTTCTTCGTTCGTTACTGTGTGGCTTTGCACAGGTGTTTGATTCTTGATACCTTCTTGTGTTTTATTAGAGTACTAAGAGTAATAAAGTGTACAAGGCAATCACGAAAACATTGTTGCTGCAACGGTATCAGATAGAGAGGTTACCAACTTACCTAAGTCATGAAAATGATTTGATTCCATTTATTACTTTTGATTCTGATAATTTAATTACAAGATAATGTTTCACAAATTAATGTTTATTAACTTTCGCTATTTTCACTATTTTTATGATATTTCGGGTCTTATTCGCGCGTATATTATTAGGTACAAAGCCTACTGTATACTTTCCGACATTTCGACCGGAAATATTGGAAAAAATCTATTTACTGAAGTAAACTACGCTTAAATCCGATGTTTAATTTAAGTACGTTCCATTGTGACTTCTTGTTACCTAAATGGTCTCACCGATTTTGAGACGGCTTATGTCATTTAATTTGAATGGTTTTACGGTACGTCAAAGGTTATGCGGCGGCGTTTCATTTTTGAATGAATGTACTTGTGCAGAATGTAAGAGAAATAATTAATAATTGATATAGATAAACATAAAGGTGTAAGGGGCCCCATCAAAATCTACTGGGCCCAAGCTCTTAATGCTAACGGATGTGTGTGTGCATGTGATAATGGATGTGGCAACGACGCAGGCTTCCATTTACGGGGTCGGGTCAGATGGGGGTCGCTCCCATAATGCCAAAAACAAAAGGCCAAACGATAGCTGCTCCTTGCAGCCAAATAAAAGTGAACCCTAGACTCCAAATCGATTTACGATTTGGAAGCAACTGGGAATTCACTAAGACGGAGAAATAGATAAAGATACACGTATCTGGCAAATATTGCATCAAAAAAATGTACAGCAATTCTAAAACATTGACGATGTTTTAAAATTTCTGTACGGAACCAACTTAATTCAAGCGTAAAAATGAAGTATACCCCTGGTACATGAAGAGGTCTAGAGTAGGCTAAGAGCGGCGCGACACACAGGCGGCTGGCGCGGGCGCCGACAAAGGAGCTGGCGCGAATATTTAGGTATAAGGTATACCATTTACTGAATTTTACCTAATAAACGAGAACTGTATTTTGATGCTTGAACAGTGAAAATAACTTTCACCACTAGTTGTTTGGGGTTGTCTGTAGCATCATAATATCCAAACGGATTGATGGATTTGGATGCGACATTCGTTATTTAAAAGCTGACGTGATCGAGAAGATACTTAGCTACAATGTACTATTTTATGTCCGCATAAGTCCGCATTGATTGAAAGTTTTCGTTTAATACTTTAACAATAATAGACATAAGTAAATAAATTATCTTACTTTAATCGTATCCAGAAAAGTTTCAATAGGTTATCCAAATGATAAATGTGTATTTTTTTTAAATATTCTTACTATCACATTCAACTGCGTTAATTTTATTGTCAAGTATTTTCAAAATAAATTTTATTAGATAAGGTACATAGGCTTTGAAAAATGGCAACACTGTCACTTCTAAAATTCATTTCCTCATAGTAACTCAGTGTAGATAGTAGCTTGTTGGGATTATGGTATATTTTAGTAATAGTGAATATTACGAAATGATGTTTTGTATGGATGCCGCTGACTCGTTGGCTGTATAGACACAAGAGTGTCACCGGCCGGCGGCGGCTTCCATCTCTGGAATGTTTTCACAAGATGGTGAATCTGAATCAGTTCTACCTACCATACCGATTCATTTCGTGGGACAATTAAGCAGCAGGGTGAACGTATCGAACCTTTACTGTAATTGAGTTTAGTTGAATGAAGTGAACATCAAGTTATTAGTGTAATTTCGTGCTTGTAACCTTGTACCTTTATGGTCACTTTCTTTGAACTCGTAAAAAGAATACATTGCAAAATCATGTCCTTTATCGTAGTTATGTGAAGTGATAATAATCCTTACCTAATGTACGTACCACGCTGCTAGGTAAGTTCAGAAACTCAAGGCCGCCAACGCAAAGTTATGGCGCCGCTGTGTCTAAATTGGATCCAGGTAGGTAAATTGACCAGGCATACATAATGGGTCTGACAAACGTTTTTTACTTTGAATGCCAAATAAATGTACAAAAAAGTACGAGAAAAACTGTGTTTTTACTTTTTTATATTTCAAAAAATGGCTGAAATATTTACGATCAAAGTGCGTATAACGCGGGTGACCGCATACGTCACAACTATACTCATTCAACAGTCGCGCTCTCGCTCGCACCCGAACGCCGCGCAAAGGTCAAATATGACTACACATTTCTGAAACACATTGTAAATATACTCATAGAATACCATAATGTTAACGAGTACATATTTTTATTTTTATATCTGAGCTTGAACTGTCTCAGATTGAAATGCCCACTGATTAAAAATGTCGATAGTCACTATACTGAAGTTCAAAATGTCAACACTTATACCGAGTGGCGCCGAGGATATCACATTAATTTGAACCACGTTACAGTACATGTGGTCTTCTGCCAAAATCCCCCAACATGAACCAAAAATACTAATCAGTTTAGCCAGGAATCGCTTCTGTTTGTTTACTTTATTTCATCACCATGTGTTTGTAGAAAAGAACCTTAGTAGGTATTGACCTAGGTCAGTACTTAGGACATCGACCTGACACGTTGCCGCTCTTACTAAGATATTTTTAAACATAATTCAACCATTTTCAATGTAATAAAGTTGACAATTCTCAGTCGTTCGTTTGAATGCGAAATATCACCGTTTAATAAAATCTCTAATACAAGCAAAAAATATCGATACAAAAGTCACATTGCAAGATATCATGGTTTTAAAATAAATGTATTTATTACTTAGTTTAAACTGACTCAGTAATTGGTACGGGTTACAGATAAATCCGCTATTTCTACAGTTTAATCATCACGGCAAGAAAAATGAAGTACTATGTACGTATTATAAACTTGTAATTTTTAAGTACTTTCTTGACCTTCTCTTTCGATACTAAGGTTGTCTTTTCAAAAAGCAATCACTCTTAGCAATAAGACTGTCATTGTAATCCCTAAAATTATTAGTTTTTAATGATTATAATTATGTTATTAAATAAATTAATTAGTCCGAGACTACTAGGACTTTAGTTGGTCGTGCTAATTAGTGTCTAGCACATAAGCTTTAAGCTCCTTTTAGCCTTTTTGTTACCACCTTCCTGCTTCGGAAGGCACGTTAAGCCGATAGTCCCGGTTGCCAATAAAATAGCAGTCGTTAAGCCAAGTTGAAGGCCTTATGGGTGGCTTAAAAAATTTCAACAGCAAGTCACCACAGCCTGTGCCTGTCCATTTCCACACGGCAATGGGCTCACCACCTGTTACGTGGGACAAAAATTCATACGGTGAAATGTGGGCGTTCAATATACCTCTGCCTACCCCTTCGGGGATAAAGACGTGACAATATGTATGTATGTATTAAATAATGCTTTTTGCATAAGATAGATAATCCTATCTTATGCAAAAAGAACCCACATTAGGCAAAAGTGAATAAAATGAACAATGGTCGCCACATACACGCAACACAAATAAAACATACCAGTCAGACACAATAGTATATTAAGTTCAAGTAGTAATTGCGAGGCATCTACGAGTATAATAGAAAAGTTGCAAATAAAAAGTGATGCAAAGACCATAGTCTATTGCGATGAAATAGGTAAAAATTTTGGACATTATTTATCACAGTTAAGTCATTCTGTAATAAATCATACATATCCAGGAGCTTCATACTCTCAAATTATAGATTTTATATTGACTGGTACACACTGCATGCAGTCTACTATAGTGGTGCTGGTTGGCAGAAGAGGCAATATTAATAGTGACAAACTTTTAAAAGTTTTTGATAAGTTATCAAGTCTGCAAGTAAAACATGTAATTTTGTCCACCTTGCCATACAGCACTGCTATGAGCCACAAGGAAAATCACTTAAGATACAAATTAAATATGAAACTACGTATGTAGTTTGGTATCATATTCCAAAAAAATTGAATTGTTCGATTGGAACATAATTTTCAATAATAATAGTTTGTTGACATTAGATAGATATTTTCTATCAAAATTTTTACAACGAAAGGTAGCTCTGTTGCTATCTAATTTTTTAATTTTTCAAGCCAAATTATTGGCTAGTACAACTGCTTTTATTGAGCAGGATAGTTTTGATACTTCACATTTGGAAAATGAAATTCCAAAAAACTAGTTTATAGGACAACAGATAATAAATCTGGCCAGTTGACTTTGGCCCCTGAGAATAATCTTAGTAAAAATATTGTTTTTATAAACCTGGTGCACCATAATGTTAGAGGTTTAATAAATGGTAAAGATTTAGAGTTAGAGCTATACATTAATGCAAATTCTATTAATATTTTTTGTGCTACAGAGCACTGGTTAAAAGATCATCAAATCACATTGTTGAACTTCGTAAATCACCAGGTTGCTAGCTCGTTCAATAGAAAACATTCTAAACGTGGAGGCTCTTTAATATTAATTAATAAAAACTTAAAATTTAAAGAACGTAAGGATTTAGTAGCCCTCTCCATTGAGCGAGTTATTGAGATTGCCAGTATTGAGTTTGAGCATTTCATCTTGTTAAGCGTATACAGTCCCCCTGATGCTTCTTACATTAAATTTGAAGAAAAGCTTGAAGAAGCACTGTTCAAATGCCAATGTTCTAAGAAATCTATAATAGTTTGTGGAGATTTTAATGTTGATATATTAGATACATCATTAACTCCGTCAGAGAGAAATAAAATGAAAAATTTATTTAAATCCTTTAATCTGCATAGTACATTCTTAGAACCCACTCGTATTACAGCCACCAGTGCAAAATGTATTGATAATATTTTTACTGATATTAAACCTATAGATAAAGGTATTGTGGATCCTGTGGAGTCAGATCATCGTGGCCAATGGATAAAATTTCCTAAAAGTAGTAACAAAGTCAGCAAAAAACAAATTAAATATGTACCAATTAACCAAAGTCGTTTGAATAATTTTAAAGAAAATGTATTAAAGAGATTACCATATCTACCTAACTTTACTTGTGTAGACCAGTCATATAAACACTTATTTAATTTGATTAATGATGAGTTTGGCAAAGTTTTTACCTCAAAAACTCTACAGATTGGTGGTCGTCCTGTTTTCAGTGACTGGGCAACACCAGGTATCTTTAAAAGTAGAAATAAATTATTTGAATTTTATTCAGAAAAATCATATAATTTTAGGCAAACCTTTCAGGAATATGTTAAAAATTATTCAAAGATATTTAAACAAACGTGTCATCTTGCTAAGTCAAACTTCATTAAAAATAAAATTTCTAATTCTGTAAATAAAATAAAAATGACTTGGAACATCATTGGCTCTGAATGCGGTGGATCTTTGGTGGCTGGGGGGGGTTTCCACTTAAAAGTAAATGGTTGCCATGTTACAGGGGACCTGGAAGTGGCTACGGAGTTTGAACACTTTTTCAAAAATGTACCTATATTGACAACAAAATCTCTCCAAGCATCTTCCAGTTCCGCTGAACTTTTATTAGAAGAATCTGTTCTTTGTTGCAGGGATGCATTTGTATTCACAGATATTTGTGCTCAGGACATTGTAAAAACATTTAAATGTATCGAATTTAAGAAAACCGCGGACATTTGGGGATTATCGGTCAAAACTGCATCATGTATAATTGAGGTAATTGCGCCCCATCTAGCAACTGTGTTTAATGACTGTGTTTCTAGTGGTACATTTCCTGATTTAATGAAACACAGCAAAGTCGTTCCCTTGTTCAAGGCTGGCAGCGCTACAGAGCCGTCTAATTTCCGACCAGTGTCAGTGCTGCCAACTTTGAGCAAAGTATTTGAAAAAATAATCTTGAATCAAATGCTATCCCATTTTAATAGTCATAAAATACTCCATGCGAATCAATTTGGGTTTACGAAAGGGCGCTCAACTTCCGATGCTGGTGTTGAGTTATTAAAATGTATTCATGAAGCATGGGAAGACAAGCACGATGCATTAGGTATATTTTGCGATCTATCAAAAGCTTTTGATTGCGTTCAACATGAAACGCTGTGCAGGAAACTACACCACTATGGAATAAGAGGCAAAGCTCTCGACCTTCTGTCTTCATATTTGAACAATAGAATACAGAGGGTCGATATTAATGGTACACGTTCTGTAGGATCCATGGTTACAATGGGTGTGCCGCAAGGTTCGATACTTGGGCCATTCTTGTTCCTCATTTATATTAATGATTTACCATTTTATGTAGGGGACAGGAATAGGATTGTTTTGTTTGCAGATGACACCTCATTAATTTTTAAAATTAAAAGACAATTAGATAACTATGACGATGTAAACAATGCAATTGCAAGAGTAGTTCATTGGTTCAGCTCAAATAATCTTTGCCTTAATGAAAATAAAACTAAATGTATAAAATTTACTCTACCAAATGTAAAACAAGTTGCGGCCAATGTTCAACTGAATGGACAAGTGTTAGAGTTTGTAGAATCAACTGTGTTCCTAGTTATAACTATTGATGCCAATTTGCAGTGGGGCCCACACATAGAAAAGACAACCTCTAGATTAAGTTCGGCTGCATACGCTGTAAAAAAGATCAGGACTCTAACAGATGTGGATACGGCTAGAATGGTTTACTTCAGCTATTTTCATAGTATTATGTCTTACGGTATTCTCCTTTGGGGGAGTGCTGCAGATTTAAATATTACTTTTGTTCTACAAAAGCGGGCTGTACGCGCTATTTATAATTTGGGCCCCAGAGTTTCTCTCCGAGAAAAATTCAAAGAAGTAAATATTCTAACCGTACCATCACAATACATTTTTGCCAATCTTATGTATGTCCAGAAAAATCTATCACAGTTTTCTAAACTCTGTGATAAACATAATATAAACACTAGAAATAAAAATAATCTTTCAGTCCACCACAGTCGACTACATAAGATTGGCGATTCTTTCCAGGGTATACGCTTTTACAACAAGCTTCCCTGTGACCTGAGAAATTTACCTTTAAATAAATTTAAAAAGTTTATTAAAAGCAAGCTTTGTGAAAAAGGTTTTTACTCCGTTACAGACTATTTGCAGGACAGGGACGCCTGGAAATGATCTGCTGGCAAAGTGAAATAATATTAAATTGTAAATAGGCCATCAAAAAAAAAAGCCTTCCTAAGTTTCCTGCCGGTTCTTCTCAGGTGGGCCGCGTTCCGAACCGGTGGTCGCTTTAAATATTTTAAATAGGGTATGACATTTTGTAAGCGCCGTTAAAATGGTCTATGCAAAATAAAGATATTTTTATTTTATTTTTATTTATTTAATACAATTACTTTAAATTTGGTTTAATATTCTGCTAAGGGACTCGAAATTAAATATTTTGTTTCGATATGTCAATACTTTTGAACAAGGCCGCTCTAGGTCATGGCTGCCGGCGGCTTTGATGTGTTTTACTAGAGTGTGACCTTGAGTTATTCAAATTAACAACTGTTGAAAGTTTTACGATTTTAGATGAATACAATAAAAAAATCCTACTATCAGAGTATTGATTTATGGTGTATTTGAGAATTTACATAACACTTACAATAGAAAATTAAATTAAGCATAAGGCTGTTGATCTTGTAACTTCCGTAGTCGCCATACCGTTATGAACACCAATTTACCCACTATTTTTGTTAAAAATACAGTTTGTAACTATGAATTATTACAAAATACTAAAATACATTAATACATTCTTAGTAGCACATCGTTGGTTTTAGTTTTAAGGTTTAAGTTAAATTATTTTTATTTTGTAACATCGGCAGTACCTATTAAATAGTCCGTGCAAATTTTAAGTTTTATACCTATTTTTATTGGGTTTAGAACGAAAATGAAACTTAATATAACTTAATATGTAAAAAATACTGGATATGAAATTAAGGCAACTGAGAAAAAGAAGCACATTCATGTATGGCGATTAGCAACTGATACTTCGATTGAAAACTTGACAGCTCACGTAAATCAGATTTGTGGCGACTCTGCATCTATCAAAAACGTTAAAATCAATCATAAGACTCCACGTGATTACTCTTCTTTTATTATTTCTGTGCCCGAGAGTGTCTATGAGAAAGTATGAGTGTCAACCGGAAGCGTGGCCTAATAATGCGCGGTTTAGCGAATGGATTTGGTTTCGGAGACCTACAAGTAAGCCAAATAACGAAAAATAGTATAGATATCTTTTACCAAAACGTATGTGGACTTCGTACGAAATTAAATGTCTTCTACGAAAGTATTGAGTTAGTAGCAGCAGATTTAATTGCTATCACGGAGACGGGCTGTAACGGGTCTATACAAGATGCCGAGATAGTACCGCTTGGATATCATATAAAACGTTGTGATCGAGCGGACGGAAGAAAACAAGGCGGCGCGTTTCTAGTGGCCACCCAACGCTACGAGTTGCGTAAAGTGAAGATGCCAAATGAAGTCAACATCGATAACTGTGCGTTTGAACTAGTCAGTGCAACTGTTTATCTAAGAAATAGATTTTTATTTTTGTGTTGTGTTGTTTATATACCTCCTAGTAGTAATGAAAGTGAATATATGTCGTTATTTGCGATTTTAGAACGCCTTAGTATTAAATATAAACCTATGATAGTGATAGGGGATTTTAACTTGTACTCGGCTGATAATAATATTGTAAATTATTATCAATATTTTGTTATCTATTGTGATTTCGTGCAAAAAAATAACATTCATAAATGTAAAAATCGGCAACTAGATTTAGTGTTAACATCGGTGTGTATGGGATGGGAGTTCGGGGACCAGTAAGCCAAGCGGATATGGGGCTGGTGCCAGTGGACCCGTACCACCCGCCACTCGTATTGACTACGCGCCCGCGTCCTCCGTCACCGCCACCCTCACAATCTGCGCTTGACGAGGTAAGTATTGAATGCACTCCATATTTGAACTATGCGAAAGCAGATTTCAAATCATTATATTCAATGATTGGGTCAAGTGATTGGAGTTCGTTGTTAGCTAAACAAGATCCGGAGGACGCCTTAAACGTTTTCTATAGTATATTATATGACATTATCAGTACCTGTGTACCACAAAAACATCATAATAAAGGAAAGAACAGGTATAGTTACCCGGATTGGTACACTATAGATGTGATTCGGTGTATAAAATTAAAGGCTAGGCTTCATAAAGGTTACAAAAAATGCGGTCCGGTCGAAGATTACAAGAGTTTTGCTAAGTGTAGGGCGCAGCTTCAAGATCTAATTAAGACTACTCACGATCGGTACAGGGAGCGCATACAAAACCGTTTAAAGAATGACCCCAAATCTTTCTGGAGTTATATTAGATCTAAAAATGGTGCCCTGGGTAGTAAGACAATAACAAAATCTGGATTAGTGTTAACAGAATCAGAATGCGCAATGGAATTCGCCAAATACTTTCATTCGGTGTACAGGCAGGACCCACCGATGCTGGATGCGGCGATGGCAGCTTCCACAGGCTCTGTGAACAACGCTAACGTCCAAATTCCCTATTTTACCCAGTCCGAGGTGAACACGGCCATTAAGCACCTCAAACCAAAACGATCGATGGGACCCGATGGTATCCCAACATTTGTGATCAAGGACTGTGACTGTGTTCTAGCGGGACCACTGCTACATATATAATTAATTTGTGTTTACAAAACGCTTACTTTCCGGAACGCTGGAGGATTACGAGAGTAATCCCTATCCCTAAAAGTGATGAAGGATCTGAAGTGAGTGGATTTCGTCCAGTGGAGTCGGCAATACAGCGCAGCTTACTACAACAAATTTCATCACAACTATCGGACGCACAACACGGCTTTAGGTCAGCTCGAAGTACAAACAGCAATCTACTTAACAGTATGATGTACATTTTGCCCCATGTGGACGCTGGCGGGCAGGTAGATGCAGCCTACTTCGATTTCAAAAAAGCATTCGATTTAGTGGATAATGACGTCTTACTGTCCAAACTATCAACTGTGGGCTGCTCTACTAAACTGCTACAGTTTTTCTCGAGTTACATGACAGGCAGAAGTCAATTTGTAGATTATTTAGGATATAAATCTGAGCCATATGTTACTCTTAGCGGCGTAAGTCAAGGGAGTAATTTGGGGCCTTTAGAGTTTATTATCATGATTAATGACCTGCCCAATATAGTAAAGCATGCCAAATGCTTATTGTTTGCGGACAATTTAAAGCTACTTTTGGCTGTAAAAGATAGGGAGGGTTGTGAACTTCTCCAAGAAGATATAAACAGGGTAGTAGAGTGGAGTCTACAAAATAAAGTCCCATTCAATATTGCAAAGTGTTCCATCGTAACATACAGTAGAACCCGAGCACCTTTGCATTATCATTACACAATGAATGGGAACCCAATAAAAAGAGCAAGCCAAGTGAGAGATCTAGGTGTTCTTCTCACCACCGACTTGACGTTTAAAGAACACATAATCAACATCTGTAAAAAGGCATACAGGAGACTAGGTTTTGTACTACGCCGCGCACAGCATTTCAATGATATCAGAGCCATTACTGCATTGTACGATGCTCTTATTAGAAGTCAGTTGGAATGCAATGCGACGATTTGGGCACCGTATGAAGCTATAAGTATACTAGTATAATAGAACGTATCCAAAATAAGTTTGTACGGTTTCTCTACTTCAGACTGTACGGAGTCTATCCTTTATATCCGAAAATGTATCCTACACTGTTTGTTCTGGGCATGGTGGGATACAACAAATTAGAAACAAGAAGGGATCTGGCACTTGCAATCTACGTAGTGAAGGTGCTACGGGGTTTAATATCTAACCCTAGAATACTGGATTGGATAGGGTTGAGCGTGCCTGACAGGTATGTGTGGCGTAGGCGGCGACCGCGGTTATTCGCAATTCCTAAAGCTAGAACCAACTTGCTTGAGAAAGCACCTTTAACGTGCATTATGCGTACATTAAACCTAGATGCCGATAAAATTGATATAATTAATTATTCTTCCTCTGAATTTAGCATCGTTACTTTAAGCATATTGTGTTATCCAAACTGAAATTTAAAACATAACTACACTGTTGCATTGGGGATTGCCCTGTAATAATAGTGTATTGTGTGTAAAATAAATAAATAAATGTATAGATGGCGCTGTGTGGAAAGTGTCCCACAATATTTATTTAATAAAAATATATACAATGGTAGACACTTCGTTTTTATTTAGTACACATCATTACAAACATAATATACTCCCTTATTTCATAAAGAGGTAGGCAGAAACTCTTTTTTATTTATAATTAAGAATAGAATAAAATAAAACTTTGTTAACAAAGTAAAGCTAATTTACAATAAATTTCAAACACATAATACTATACGAAAGTGATATTGTAGTTATTCCTTATTCCTTTTTCATCTTAGTGAATTCCCAGTTAGTTCCTTACCGGGGTTTGGAGCTTGGAGTCCACGTTTTTTGCCTGCTAAAAGTTAGGTTTCCATTTCGGATTAGTTTTTTTTTTCAAAAAGATGTAGCATCATCCCACTTGCTCTCGCTGGAGACCATGGTCTCCAGCTTGAGAACGTTGACGCCCAGACTCGCAATGAGCTCCAGGCGCTGCAGCGCCTACGTTGAGTTCTCCGCCAGTGTATGCCACGCCATGTCCTCGCTGCACTCTTCGCATTCCTGGCATTTGAGAGTTACGTCCCATTCGTTTCGGCATTGACGTGGTAAAATTTTTATGAACTTTGACCTCTGTACGTTATTCTTAATCGTTTGTAGATTAGTCATGAAGTATTCAATACCTATACGCCGCCACGGCCGCCTGCCGGGTTGTTGTTGTTGTGAAGTGTCCGCGACTAGTAGGTACCAAAAAATTATTACCTAGTTAAAATTTGTGATAGTGAAATTTGACGTGATTTTTATTCTATTTTCTTGTCACGATGCCGCGAGTGAATTATACTGCCTCGGAGTTCACTGACATGATCCTTGTTTACGGGGAATGCCGCCAAAATGCAGCCTTAACGTTAAGGAATGCAGAGGTTTCCCCGCGGAGACCAGTGGTTCTTGATGAACAAATATTGGACCATTTCGCACGTAACCCTACATGCAGTCTTCGTAGAGCTGGTTGTCAATTTCGAGTAAGCCATAAAAAGGTACTAGCCATTCTGAAGGCAAATAAACACGCGCTTTTAAGTTTTGGAAAGTACAGGTGCTACTTAGTAGAGATCTACCAGTCAGAGTTGCTTACTGCCAATGGCTACTCAGCCAGGTAGCAAATGACGATGAATTTCTATCGAACGTTATGTGGACTGACGAGAGTACGTTCACACGTAACGGGATATGGAATCGGCAAAACTTGCGATATTGGAGTAGGGACAATCCTCACCTTTCTCACCAGTTGGGACACCAGTATCGCTTTTCGTTAAACGTTTGGGCTGGAATTCACGGCAACCAGATAATTGGTCCAGTATTTATTGACGGAAACATTAATGCGGCAAAGTTTCTAAACTTATTAAATGGTCCAGTGTCTGACTACATCGAAGAACTTACTCTAGCTCAAAACAGGCGTTTATGGTATCAGCTGGACGGAGCACCTGCTCATTCCGTGGTAGCTAGTAGAGAGCGTCTGAACCAAATGTTCGGTGAACAGTGGATTGGACTATTTGGACCAACGCGGTGGCCACCGAGATAACCAGACCTTACGCCTCTGGATTTTTTTCTTTGGGGCCGTATAAAAAATGAAGTTTATACTACTGAAGTGGAAAGTGTATAGGACCTAACAAGAAGAATACTGACAGCTTTTGAAAATGTAAAAGCTTTAGCAGCTAATGATAATTAGTGTGTCAAAATACGCCAGAATATTATACGACGATGTCAGCGGTGCATTGCAATGAATGGTGGACATATTGAGAACATAAAAATTAAATTTATTAAGGTAGGTATAAGTGTAAAGTGTTTTTATTAGAACTGTTATAGTGGCAAGTAGACCTTTAAAAAAAATAAGGTGCATTAACTAGGTATTGTGTAAGTGTTTGATCATTCAGCCGCCTTTTGTCAACATAAACAACCATAACGTTGCAAGTTTTCTCAAAGGTGAGTGTATTTTCATTATAAATAAACAAAAACGGGGTGTTATAACTTTCGACTATTTTTATTCTATTTATGGTTTTCGAAAAATGCATTTTTTATTTTTTTCTCAAAAATAATATTCTATGGATATGACTAGGTTTATATTAGGGAGTGTTATCAGGCATTTCAGTTAATGTGATAAAAAAGGAACCGCCTGGTATATAGAATATATAAATAAAATACAAAAAGAAGTAGGTAGATTAAAACGAGCGATTCAGTTCAGGCGCATCGCCGGCAGCTGCCGCGGCACGCTCGCTTCGCTCGCTCGGCTGGCGCGTTGTGGTCACAAGTAACCTTACACTCTTCATCGCTTCGCTCGTTGTCTTACCTATTTACGACTTTGCTCAAGAGAAGTCTAAAATTTATAACACTTAAAATATCATTTCATATGTTACAGCTCACAAACTTGGCTATGAGTGAGATAATTAATTAAAATGGTGTCTTATCATTTCTTAAATATTCTTAGTCAAATATATTATTCATTTATGATTTAAACGGTTATGCATACCTCCGTTATGCGTTTTGTATTTTATGATAAATTATCTTTAGGCGTAAAACAATTATACCCTTTACATGTATGCTAATTAAATTTGTGGTAAAAAAGATAGAGTAAGTTTAAGTTATGCCAATAAAACCATTATGCGTTTATAAAACTCTGCCTATCATAATTAATGCGAGAAAACTTTATGCTGAAACTGTTATGCCAAACTACATTATGCTAAAAAAGATAGTTGCTTTCTATTGAGCGACGATTTCGATTCGATTTCGACACGATTGAAATAGCAAACCCTGTACTACTGAGGTTAGGAATTATACCTACAAAATATCATTAGTATAATAAAAATAAATGAATTATTTAAATATCATTACCCAAAAATACTATTTATTAATAAAATAAAATTTTAACACATATCAAGTAACTCTGTTAATTTGCATTTTGAAACGCAGCAATCGTACAACCTCTGTTTGCGAGTTGGCGCTTTGTCTTGGTCATCCAGCTGATAAGCTACATCATCGCCTGCATCTGAAAAATACAAAATCAAAGGTAAAGTAATTTACTACATTTATGAAGCTAAATAGATTGTTTGTTTGGTTCAATACGCTAATATCAGGAACAACTGGATCGAATTGAACATTTATATTTGGGTTGGATAGCCCATTTATCAAAGGAGGTTAATATAATATCATGCTATTACCGAGGAGAGCGGAGCATTAATTATAATGTCAAGAAATCGGCCAAATTGTCATCCAGCGGGGATTGTAAAACTATAAACGATGTGACGCTGGTAAATATTTTACGGGGTCAGGAGGTCAGACGGCTGTCGCCTCTAATTATGGTGGAAATCAATCACTAAATGATAGGTGCTCCATAGCATCTAAATATAAATGAACCCCAAATTAGATTTTGAACTAGCTAGGAATATAATAAGATGAAGAAAAAGAAGACTTCATACTTTATTGACTAATTTTATCGTGTCTCTTAGATTTATATTAGTTGATTGTATTTTAGTTTACTTTTCAGTGAAAATTATATTTAGTTGTGTTGATTTCCCACTAACAGACAATAAATAAAAAGCTGATTGAAAAACGGAAATTTTATTTCATGTCTAATTAATACTGCGTATGATGTACGTTGAGCGTACTAGATCTTCAACATTTAAACGGCTGTGGCTCATAAATTCGACTTGTTAGAAATAAAATAACAGGGATACTTTCACACTCAAAATATTACCATTCATCGATCTTTGGTCTGCTTATTCTGCTGCTATATTATCATTAATCTATCTTTGGTCTACCTATTCTGCTGCTATTTTACCATTCATCGATATTTGGTCTACCTAATCTGCTGCTATATTTCCATTCATCTATCTTTGGTCTACCTATTCTGCTGTTATATTACCATTCATCGATATTTGGTCTACCTAATCTGCTGCTATATTTCCATTCATCTATCTTTGGTCTACCTGTTCTGCTGCTATATTACCATTCATCGATCTTTGGTCTACCTATTCTGCTGCTATAATACCATTCATCGATCTTTGGTCTACCTATTCTGCTGCTATATTACTATTCATTTATTTTTTGTCTACCCATTCTGCTGCTTAATTAGCATTCATCGATCTTTGGTCTACCTAGATTAAATAAATAAATACCTATTCTACTAGGAGCTGGCGGAGGCGGCATGACTAGACACTTGTTCATTCTACATATTTTAAGAACCTAAACCCCTGTAGTCGCAATATCACAAACAAGCTACCATGTATTCTCTATGCGAGCACGTCTCCAGTGGCACGATAGTTCCGGAAGGGACGCAGTGCCACGGTATTTACCGACCCCGGAAAAGATAAGACGTCTTCAGTCTGTCAGGACAATAGAAATCGGAATAGCATTTCCAAAACCAACATTTAAAAGTCTTTTAATTTATTTGGTATGTACCTACCTACCTATTAATCAAAATCTAAAAATCAAAATCATAAATCTTTATTCATGTAGGTCACAAAGTAACCCTTATGGACGTCAAGATTACTGCTTCTACATTTACATTTACTGCCAGATTCGCAAAGCAATAGGTAGAGCCAGAGGAAGAACCTGGCAATAAAACTCATGGCCACTCTTTTCTAACCGCCATTTGACACAGATTGATTAACATGATATTTGATCAATTATACAGTAATGAATTTATACAAAAAAGAACAAAATATATGAACAAAAAATAAAATATATGTTGTGTTCATTACACTTACATAGTTGCCTTGAATTTATGTGAGAACAGTCGACTAAACTTAGTTTGCCTTAAATTTAAATAATATTATTTGTAACAATTGCTATAACAGCTATGAGCTGACCAGTCCCAACAGACGGCACCCGTTCACGGGTATAACGCATATATCAGCCATCGCCTTACTCAACTGTATTGTAGGGAACAAGGTGACCCGATACATATGCCACCACTGCCAGGACACTTAGGCGAGCATGACATACCTACTCAAAAACTGCACAGCAACTATCATGTCAATTTCAAAGTAATAAATTAGTCTACATGGTACTCACACAATAACAAACTCAAATTACATTGTATATTAGTTAATACCGGGGCTAACATTTCAAATTATTAATAATGTAGATATGTAAAAAATACAACATATATATGCAGATTCAAGACATGTAGAATAAAACAAAACAAGATTCATTCGAATCCTAAATAGCTCCAGCGAAGAGCAAGCAACTCATTTCCATTTATTTTTATCATTTAAATAATCATTAGTTGTGTAATAGGCCCTTTTCAAGAGGTGCGTCTTAATTTCCGCCTTAAATTTATGTAACGGCAGGTTCATAACGTCTAAAGAAATTTCATTATATAGGTGTAGGCCAATTCCTGCAAAAGAGTCGTGAACCTTTTGTAAACGATGATGCGTTCAGATTAATTTGTGCTAATTTCTAGCATTTATCGAATGTATGTCACTTTGTCTATTGTATAAATGTATGTTCTGTTTAACTAACATGATATTTGCAAATATATACTGCGATGCAATCGTTAAAATGACTGCGCTTGGCCGCATAAAGAATCGGAAAGCTGTCGGACCCGATGGAGTCCCCATCGAAGCCTGGAAGGCGATGGGTCCTCGCGGTGAGGGCATCTTAGTAAACCTTTTTAACCGCATACTCCTCAGCGGGCAGATCCCAAACCAATGGAGACTGAGTATTATTACTCCAGTCTTCAAAAGTAAGGGGTCAGTGCAGGAGTGCGGGAGCTACCGCGGTATAAAGGTGATGTCACACACCATGAAGATCTTCGAGAGGATTATAGACTCTCGGATCCGGCAGGAGTGTACTCTTTCGGAGTGTCAATATGGGTTTCGCATTGGTCATGGGACCACGGACCCTGTTTTTGCCCTGAGGGTTGTCGCAGAGAAATACAGGTCGAAGAACACGCCTCTGCACTGTTTGTTTCTAGACATGCAGAAGGCCTTCGACTGTGTTCCTCGTGCGATGATCTGGTGGGCACTGCGGTCCAAAGGGATTCCAGAGGTCTATATTGACACTATCCGGGACATGTACTGTGACTCCGATTCAATGGTTCGGACTGCTGTTGGCGACACGAAACCCTTCCCCATCAGCGTCGGGGTACACCAGGGTTCGGTACTTAGTCCGTTTCTGTTCAGTGTAATATTAGACGAATGTTCGGACAGCATCAGAAACTCGCATGAGCAGCCTCCATGGTTGCTCATGTATGCTGACGATATTGCGCTGGCAGACGCGGACAGGGGCAGATTAGTGCGACGTGTAAAGGCGTGGAAGGAGACGCTTGAGAACGGTGGTCTGAAACTAAATGTGGCGAAGACCGAGTACTTGGCACTAAACTCGACAGATCCCACATCCGTCCGCATAGGCGGTGATTTGGTCGAGCGCACGGACCAGGTTAAATACCTGGGATCTGTTTTTCACACGTCCAGTGACATCGATTGCGATGTCAAGTCACGCATTGCTGCCGCGTGGGCCAAATGGTGGGAGAAGACCGGTGTCATTTGTGACCCTAAAATGCCGATCCGGTTGAAGGGACAGGTATACAAAACCATTATTAGACCTGTCCTTTTACATGGCAGTAAGACGTGGCCGATAATGGAGCGACACAAGCAGGAGCTGCGTGTCACGGAAATGAAGATGCTGCGGTGGATGTGTGGAGTCACGCGGATGGACCGCGTGAGGAACTATCGCATCCGCGGTAGCCTTCACGTCCGTGACATTGCAGACAAGTTGCAAGAGTGTTGCATTCGTTGGTATGGTCACGTCTTGCGGCAACCGCCGGGCTACGTAGGTAACAAATGTCTGGCAATGTCAGCCCCGCCGGATCCCGGTAAGAGGGGAAGACCCAAGAAGTGCTGGCAGTAAGGGATGACATGCGTGCCAGTGGTCTCACTACAGGTGATGCCGACGATCGTGCGAAGTGGAGGAGAAAATGTAGGAAAGCGGACCCCGGGCGTCGCGAGACGCAACTGGGACAGACGCTCGGATGATGATGATGGCAACCGTTAAAATGCCAATTTCTTTAAATATTTCTCCAAGAGACACTCTAGCACTCAATTTATATATGGCACGTATAGCTCTCTTCTGGAGTATAAAGATTACTTGTATATCAGCTGCTTTGCCCCACAGCAAAATGCCGTAAGACATGACGCTATGAAAATAACTAAAGTATAAAAGTATACTAGCCTGGCAGTTTCTACATCAGTGAGCTGCCTGACTTTACTAACGGCAAAGGCTGCCGAGCTGAGTTTACCTTCAATACACGTTATTTGGGCATTCTACTGCAGTTTGCTATCTAAAGTGATCCCCAAATATACTGTTGATTCTACAAGATTAAGGGTATCACCGTTCAATGTTATATTTGTACCGCAATTCCTGACATTAGGCATGCTGAATCTGATACATTTTGTCTTCTTAGCGTTTAGTAGCAAATTATTGGTCGTAAACCAATCTACAACTTGGGCAAGTGAACTATTTACGCCGTTAAAATTATTAAGCGTGTGATCAACTTTAAAAATAAGTGACGTATCATCAGCAAATATAACAATGTCGCACAAGTTCTGTATATAGAATGGCAGATCGTTAATATAAATTAAAAATAGAAACGGACCCAGAATTGATCCCTGCGGTACGCCCATAGCTACAGATGCTCCAGAGGAGCGAATTTCATTAACTTCAACATGTTGTATCCGATCATTTAAGTAGGAGTCAACAAGGTCCAGTGCAGAGTCTTTGATACCATAATAAAAGAGTTTTCGCAATAGTGTTTTATGTTCAACGCAATCAAATGCTTTGGAGAGATCGCAGAATACACTAATAGTATCTTGTCTATTCTCCCAGGCGTCATATTGAAATAGGTCTGAAATTACCAGGGTCGGTTTTGGATCCAGACTTAAATAGAGGTATTACCTTGCTGTGTTTCATTAAATCCGGAAACACTCCTTTATCGATACATTTATTAAATATTTTAGCTAGATGTGGAGATAAATTAACTATAATAGACTGTATCAATTTCACAGAAATACCCCACAAGTCAGCGGTCTTTTTTGAGTTAAGCGACTTGAATACTTTAATGATATCGTTGGGGTTAACACATTTAAAGCTAAATAAGACATTACACTGATCTACGCTGCCCCCAAGCATGCGTTGAGCTTTGATTGGACAAGAATTTAAGAAGCTAGTTGTTTTCGCGGGTATATCTATAAAATAGATGTTAAAAGTTTGTGCTACATCTAATTTTTATTATTAATCACCTTGTTATTTGTAATTAACTCAAAGTTATTATCACGGGGTAGTAATCAACCGGTTTCAGTATTGATTACATTCCAAGTCATTTTTACCTTATTTTTTGAATCTTTAATCTTATTACTGATATGTATCTACTTGGCAGCAGCACAGGCCTTTTTGAAGGTCTTGGAATATTTTTTACATATTGAATAAAAGCAGGATAAAAATTAAATTGCTTCATACCATATAGTTCGTAAAACTTAGCCCTACTTTTCTCACTAAATTGCAGGTTTATGTTTTTATAAAATGTTTTTGATTTAAATATATTGTTGTACTCAGCTTTAATTGTATTAAATAAGGAGTTATATAAGCCGTTTGGATCTTCCTGATTAAAATCAATATTAGTGACTTTTGCTGAAACATTAACATTAAATGTTTAAGTCGATATGCACTCATTGGCCTACATACAATTTTATTTCCTTTGGTAGTGACATTAATAGGAAACGCTGCTTTCTGACCAAGATGATCTGATGGAAAGTTACTTAGTATCTCCCTTGTTGTTTTTGCACAGTTGCAGAATATATTATCTATACATTTTCTAGAATGTGAGGTAATTCTAGTTGGCTCACAAAATAAATTTTGTAAGCCAAAAGACTTAAACAAATTTAAAAATCTGATACATTTCGAAGACTGCACAAGTATGTCAACATTAAAACCCCCACACACCACAACATGTTTACTACTAGTGAACAATCGCTTCAATACATTTTCCATTACAGTTTCTAATAAATTAAAATCCCTATCTGGAGGACTGTAGACACAGAGGACAATGAGTTGCTCAAGCTCAACACAGGAAAATTCTGCAGTACGCTTAGTAGAAAGGGCCACAATATCTTTACGTTCTTTACATTTAAAATAATTAGATACAAATATAAGAGAGCCCCCACGAATGGCTTTGTTTCTTTAGAACGCACTGCTAAGTGAATGAAATTCATTGTTGAACAATAGTTCATGACTTTTTAACCAATGTTCTGTAATACAAAAAATGTGAACATTGTGTTCCTTTATATAAAGTACTATTTGTAGTAGTTTTTCAGATATACCTTCAATATTTTGGTGAACTAAGTTTAAAGTATTGTTAATATACTCAGAATTATTGCAACCAATGTTATTACTAGCGTCTTAAAAAAAGTAGACCGAATGGGCTCAAAAGACCTATAACCATGGCCAGAATTTTTACCTGTTGTCTTACAAACTAGTTTTTTAAGATAATATCCCAAGTTAATAAGTCATTATTACTAAGCTCATAAGGAGCTGGTTTATAAGCCAATAATTTGGCTTGATTCAATAAAAAATTTGATAACAATACAGCTATCTGACGTCGTAAAAACTTTGATAGTAAATAACTAGGTATCTAATGTCAAAAAGTAATTATTCTGTAATAAAATATTACAGTCAAATAATTCTATATTCCTACAATATGTGGTCAAGGTATGTAACTTTCTATTCATATTGTATCTAATGTTGTTTTTAATTTGTGTAAAAGATTAGCTAAAGGGCAGTGTAGACAGTATAACATGTTTAACTTGCAAGTTTGATAACAATTCGTAAAACTTAATGATAGTTTTAGTGTTTACATTATCTCTTCTGCAAATAAGTATCACTATTGTTGTTTGTGGGCAATGTGTACTGTTTAATACCTTATTAATTATTTAAGAGTAGGATGCCCCAGGAAATGAAAGGGTTATTAAGACCGAATTACCCAGATGTTGAACTAAGTGATAACCTAAACTTTTGCATTTTCATGCTTTTTCATCACAATAACGTCACGTCTTTCCAACGTTTAAAGGTTGTGTAATTTTTGTTACAGGGCTATTACAGCAAGTGTTATTTGTGTTTATAATATTGTCACATATACTGCCCACAGAGTAAACCATTGGAAAAGTTGACTCGTCCTGGCATGTTATAGACAAGGAAGAACATGGTAGGGATTTTTCACAGTCAGGTGTTTGATTATATAATTTCTCAAGTGAATAGAACCTTTGTTTATTGCTGTGACAAGACTCCCACACTCCACCAAGCTATTCAATGCCTTAATGTACTCCCCAATTTCTTTCTGTGATGTTTTGTATTTTAAAGTTATGGACTCTAAGGAATCATGCAAACACATAATTTTTGCCTGTAATTGATATTTATCAGTCTCATATTGCTCTGTTTGAGTGTTTAATTGTTTTTTACTTGTTTATATTAGTTGTTTTAACTGTACATTTGATTTACAAGTCCTAAGATATTTGTTCGTTCCTATTCTAAGCATTTTCATGTTTTTCTGTGATTTAGAAATACATTTATTGAGTATTATGTATTTTTTTAATTTATTCCTACTACTACTTACTAATCTTATTGATGATGATGATGTATTGGTGTTCGGCAATAACAAGTGGTCACCGGTTTTGTCTATTGCTGTAATAGGAATATTCAATGCTGAGTTTTGTATTGGGTGCGAGTGATGGGCTCATCAAGATAAAGCAGATCCAGCTCTGTCCTCCTACACATCAGCTCATTATGCAGACTGTTGGATAGGTCTGCTTGATCAACTGATTTAAAATTTTCCCTAAGAGTGATGGAGTTGTGAGCATCACTCAGCTTGCACTCTAAAACGCTTATACGTTTCAAAGCACGTTCATAGGTGTCGCTACACTCTTCTAGACCCAACACCGTTGACTGGAGGTGATCCCGCTGAAGTGTGAGATCCATGACCTGTGTATGTAGCTCAGCCAACTCTTTTTTTGAGTTGGGTGTTTCTCTCAATTACAGTCAGTATTTCCTTTTCAATGTCATTCCGTTCCTCTAACAACTGTTTGTTTAGATTTTTACAAATCTCCAGTTCTTTTATAGTGAGGTTAAACTTCTGTTGCATGTCACAGGATACAGCACTACGGGTCATCATTTTTTATATCTTGTTTTCTAATAAATATTAGTAAAAATCTGCAATAAATGACAACACACTATTGACAAGACTATTATAAAGATAAAAACCTGTAGTATATGTGTATATCAATGTCTTCAACAAACCCAATATATTTGGAATAATATATTCAAATTAGATATTAAATTGAAGTGTTTAGGTACTTAGCATATCATCCAAATCAATATAGAACTAGGTACATTACGCTTTAAATGATACTAAGATTATAATTATATTTTTAATTTCACAAAAAATAATTCTATAATAGGTAAATCTAATCCAGAAGAGTATGATTATCTTTTAGTAAATAAGTGTATTCCGATATGTGATGTGATGTTTGTTCAGTATATTGCTACTAGATACATTTTTTTTTTCTCGTGTGGAAATCTTTTTCGTGTGCTACTAGGTACCCTACCATAAAAATTTTATGTTCGATATTTGTTTTTTTACAGATTACTATTAACGTAATTCTACTGATTTATTCGTTTCACAATATTAGTTTGTTTTTATGAAGTTTTTGATCACCAATAACAGTTTATTGTAGGTATACTTTCGTTCACTTAATTTTTCACAACGGTAAAAATTTTAAAAATTTATGGTCGCGGCTGGACTGGAATGTAAGTACAAAATAGTTTCGCGTGAAGTCCCGAGCAGTATATAAAATATGAGTATAAACCGCGAAAGTTTAAAAATTTTATAATATGTATTTACAACAATTTTATCGTAACATGTTAAATGTTAAGTGTTCGTTTACAAAATACTGAATGCTTCAAGTTAAACTTGAATTAATATGCATTAATTAAATCTATTAATACTAACTTTATTTTAACATAAAATAAATAAATATAAATATTGTGGGACACTTTTCACACAGCGCCATCTAGCCCAAAGTAAGCTAATATTAGCTTGTGTTATGGGATCTAGATAACTGATAAACATACTTATATATTTCTATATTATAGATAAATAACACCCAGACACAGAATAAACCATCGTGCTCATCACACAAAGTTTTATCCTGGGTGGGAATCGAACCCACGACCTCTTGGCAGTGGCTGCTACGCAGTCGGATGCACTCCCACCGCGCCACAGAGGCAGTCAGAAAACCAAGTCATGTTAGGTATAATGATCCCTGATTTGAAAAAAAAATGTTATTTATTATTTTATTTGTTTGTTGGACCTATACTGAATCATCATCATCCTCTTGCCCTTGTCCCAATTTACTTGGACCTATACTGAATAGCAGAATTAAATAAATAAACAAATGGCATATTGCTGAAAAACGGAATAGTTAAGTCAGGCGTGCATATACGAACGAATGATGAATCTGCAGGAAGCGAAGGAGGTGTGTGCATGGGTCGCGAAGCCTAGCTACCCCGTCAGGGTACACCGTGAAGATAGATAGATAAATAACAAAATAAACAAAAAAAAAACCAAGGAAAATAAATTTGAAAGTGTTATTTTTCTCATACATTTTCTGTGGAATCTATTTCTAAGGCGGTGTGAAGCTCCACTAGTTCTCTATAAACATCTATTGCTTTCATAAAATACTACTTTTCTCTCCAAAAATGTAAAATACCTGATAAACATCGGCCACGTTGTAAAGGACGAACCTATGTAAGAGGCATCATCTGCTAGCATTGCAATTCTTGATCACCGGACGAGACAACGACGATGCGCTTTAGGATTGGGAGGTCCAGTGGCATAACTATAGGGTGGCAGGGCTGGCAAAATGCCACGGGCCCCAGACCCGAGAGGGCCCAGGCCCAAGCGGCTGAGAGTTCAGAGATAGCCTAACATTTTTAACAAAATTTTATTTAAAATATATTATTTTTCCATTATTTAAAATTAATTAAAACAAAACGCAACTAAGGACCATAATATACCAATTCAATTTTAAATATGCTGAAATCATTAAGATTTCAGCATATTTAAAACAAAAATGTCGATATTTTTTTCTATTCTATCCATTGGTTGCTTCATTTTTTTCGCGGTACATTGGTGGCGGGCGCAGGCATGTAAGGTATTGACTAAGACCAAGTTATGATACGTGATCCTAGGGTATTGACATGAATATGTGAATTTAAAAATGGAAGCAAATAGTGTAGCAGAAAAATGATCCTTGTGCCCTGAATTTTGTCAGAGGTAGTTAAAACGACAAACTGACAAGCATTGCAAAGATGAGCGATTCCGAAATTTGGAAATGTTGTTCAAAGTAAACATAATATTTTATCAAGTATTGGACATAATTATTAATCAACTGAAATCGCGTTTCTTTCCAATGAATGAAATTGGTTCTAATATCAACAATGATATATTAAAAAGGGTCTACAATTTGCTAAATAAACTTAACGTATCTTTACTATCTTCACGCTGTATTCCTGACGTACGTACGTACTGTGTAGTCAGAGAGCGCAGCGCAGCGAGCGTAGTGATGATTCGATACCATGAAAGTATCGATACCTACTCAAATGAGTAGTACTCAAATCATCTTGCGATACTACTCATAACGAGTACTGAAAGGTATCGATACTTTCTGTTTTTTTTATGCTAACTATAAAGCATGTTATTGTATAGTATTATTATAAGATATTTTAAGTCTACTATTTTATACTTGACTAGAGGACGCCCGCGGCTTTGCCTGCTTGGTTAAGTTTTCCCATAATAACTTAATGAACACAATGTATTCATCCAGTCATAGCCTATTTTTATTATGGAATCAATATTAACACTTATATTGTATTAATCCAGTGTATCAACAGCCTCTACAACTAAGTGAAAAATTCCACAAAAACACGCCGTTTCATACAAACTTCGCAATTTTTATCCCTTAGGGGTTGAATTTTGAATAATCCTTTCTTAGTGCACACCTACATCACTTATGAAATATTTCTGCACAATTTAATGGTTCTAGACCCAGCGGTTTCAGCTGTCTGTGTGTATCACATTCGTTTATGTTGTATATAATTAATAATTTATTGAACAAAAAAGTCCTCTTTTCATAAGTTTCCCAAAGAGAGCAATGGTTGTAAATATTTAGGAGACTAAACTCGTTGTAGATAATATGCGACGATTCGATTCGATACGAGTGCTTTCCTTTCGATACCGAGTAGGTATCGAAAAAAATGCTTCGATACCAAAAGTACTCGGTATCGAAACAAAAGTATCGAATACTTACTTGTATCGAATCATCAGTAAGCGAGCGAGTCAGCATCGCGATCCATGCATACTTCTTTCGCTTCCTGTAGATTCATAAATCGCTTCATACATGCATGTCTGGGTAACCGAGTACTTTTGACATTTCCGTTTTAGAGCAATCTGCTCACGGGTCTTCATATGTAAGTCTATTGTCAATTTGTTGGTATACCTATATATAAAAAAACCGTTTAGGCACAAAATGTTCAGTGGTCGAAAAACGTCCAATTCGCAGATTGTCCAGTTCGCAGAATATCCAATTCGCAGAATGTCCAAATCGTAAAATTTCCAGCTCGAAGAATGTCCAATATTCATTACCGTAGCCCTAACTGTTTCCAAAATCACTAAATACTTCAATACTTCAACCCCCTATTTCCCTATTTAGGGGTGAAATTATAACAAATCTATTCTTAGATCACTTAATTGTGCATTTCCTACATTAAGGGTAGCTTACCTTAAAAAATCTAATTCCTAGGTCTAGGTCTAAGTCCTACAAAGGTTTCATTTTAGGTGCAAGGACATATGCGCCTATATGACCAGGAGTCCCGGGTAAGCCTTTCGGGAGGATAGTCCCAGGGCTCCCAGCAGTTGGTCATACGACCTTAACTTATCATCCGACTAAGTTCGTAATCATGGAAGAATGACTGATTAGTTTCCCCTTAAAACACTACTCTTGATTACCAATTAGTGATTGATTGATAGTAGATAGCGTTATGATGAATATTAAACATTATCGAACTGGACATTTCAGCGATTTGGACACTCTGCGAACTGGACACTCTGCGATCTGGACATTCTGCTAATTGGACATTCTGCGAATTTGACGTTTTGCGACCACTGGACATTTTCAGAATTGGACATGTTGCGCCTAAACGAAAATAAAAAATATATCTGCTCATTTACCCTGGAAATTCTCAGTTTTCCACTTTCAGAGATGTAATAGTAAAGTCTTTATGTAGATATTAGAAGACTTGCTGATTTAATCATTGAAGTGCTCGTGGGGAGTCACGTCACCCAAGTCACAACTCAAGTGTTCTGTAAACGATCACGGCATTAAGCAACTTTCCTATGTCTGTTATGTCGTACATCTTTCCTGAAGTATGTACTGAATTAATATTATTCCTTATGTGACGTCTACACGATTGCCAATCGTTGCCGAGCCTCCAAATTTCAAGCGTCTTCTGGATCTGGATCTGGCGTTGGCCTGTGGCCGATCCGATCGTGTTTCGGTTTCTTGTGCACCGATCCAAGAAAGCATGTGTGTGGCAAGCGTTTGCGAATCACGCCACTGGGGAGGTCATACGGCAGTAGCTCCCAACAATGCCGAAAATCGAAAACCAAACTGAAGCTACTCCTGGCAGCCAAAAAAGGTGGACCCCGGCTCTAAATCCAGTGAAGGTTCGGAAACAAATTAAAAAAAAGGAGGAAACCAATGAGCGACGAATTTATAGATCTGCTCCTTCATCCGGAATAATAAGATCACGTATGACCAACGACCAACCAACCTGCTGATCAACGGGGGAGGCGACAATGCAGGCATCCATACGAGGTCGAAAAGTCAGACGGCGTCGCTTCAAACAGCGTCGCGAATTTTAAAAAAATAATCGATAACCGCTGCTAGTATCTAAATATAAATACACCCCAGGTTCAAAGTTCAAAATCCCGTTAGAACTTGAACTATATCAAAGATGTATACTTACCGTATTCATACAACGAAGGGCACAAATTCTTCTGCATAACATGGTCCAATGATTTTATACATTGGTGTATCTTGCGCAGCGATGGTGGCTGGACTTGAGATAATGCAATGGTCTTGCATGACGAGTGTGCGACGACCATCAGCAGTACCATTAAATACAAGAAACGCATTTTTTTTATTTTTTCTGCAAATTGAAGAGAAAACGTAAATAATACGACTCGATTAAAAGAAGACTGATATTAAAATGTCATGCCTCATTATATTTACAAGAAAAAACTCTAATCTCTTCTATTCTGTTCTACACACAGGCTCAGATTGTTAAAAAGTTAGCGATAAGAACTATTATATAAATCACTTTTAATATTAAAAAAAAATACAGGTTAGATTTTTGTGTACATTAATTTTTTTTTTTTGTAAAGTATGACCTACTTACTCCAAAACTAAAACAGAGCTAATTTAAAAATACTGATTATTTTTTTCTCAAATTTCCTAACACTACATTTAGTTAATGGACCCTTGATAACAAATAAAATGAAATGAAATACGATAATGTTGCGAAAATGTCTGCATAGCAATCTTTTTTTTTCTAAACGGCTATCAAAGTAGCTTTTATCTATATATTAATATATGAAGCGAAAATGTTGTACCCTTTTTTTAAGATAATTGAGCGAACGAATGAATGCTAAATTTGATACAGTTAAAATTTACATGTAGAAGAAGTGACAAAGCTTAACCCTTTTTATAAAATTGCATTACTAGATAATCAAAAATTTAATAAGTAAACAAGTCTACAAATTGGTCAAATTTCGAACAAGCGGCGACCAATAGTACCAATATTTGACTGATTCTTTAAAAAAAAAGGGTACTTTAGGTTTTTTAATTGCCTTGACCGTATCAATTTAAAAACATCACCTATATAACACGGTAAAAAATAAAATATTGCCATTTTATCGGAATAACAACTTTTAAGTACCTAAACTGTATATAGTTTAAAAATAATAAGTTGATTGATATTGATCAGTAAACAGCAGTTAAGTTAACATAAAGTAGGTACATTTAGTTTTAAAATAAATGTTTGCATAACTGAATACCTATAGACTCGAAAATGTTAACATAAAGTGGCTGTACAAATAGTTTAAAAATAAATGTTAGCATAACTGAATACCTATAGACTCTAAAATGTTACCATAAAGTAGCTGTACATATAGTTTTAAAAAAATGTTTGCATCCCTGAATACCTATAGACTCGAAAATGTTAACGTAAAGTAGCTGTAAAAATAGTTTAAAAATAAATGTTAGCATAACTGAATACCTATAGACTCGAAAATGTTAACATAAAGTAGTTGTACATATAGTTTAAAAATAAATGTTAGCATAACTGAATACCCATAGACTCGAAAATGTTAACATAAAGTAGCTCTACATATAGTATAAAAATAAATGTTAGCATAACTGAATACCTATAGACTCGAAAATGTTAACATAAAGTAGCTGTACATTTAGTATAAAAATAAATGTTAGCATAACTGAATACCTATAGACTCGAAAATGTTAACATAAAGTAGCTGTACATATAGTTTAAAAATAAATGTTAGCATAACTGAATACCTGTAGACTCTAAAATGTTACCATAAAGTTGCTGTACATATAGTTTTAAAAAAATGTTTGCATACCTGAATACCTATAGACTCGAAAATGTAAACGTAAAGTAGCTGTAAAAATAGTTTAAAAATAAATGTTAGCATAACTGAATACCTATAGACTCGAAAATGTTAACATAAAGTAGTTGTACATATAGTTTAAAAATAAATGTTAGCATAACTGAATACCCATAGACTCGAAAATGTTAACATAAAGTAGCTCTACATATAGTATAAAAATAAATGTTAGCATAACTGAATACCTATAGACTCGAAAATGTTAACATAAAGTAGCTGTACTTATAGTTTAAAAATAAATGTTAGCATAACTGAATACCTGTAGACTCGAAAATGTTAACATAAAGTAGCTGTACATTTAGTTTAAAAATAAATGTTTGCATTACTAAATACCTATAGACTCGAAAATGTTTAATGAACAAAAATAACAGTCGAATCGACTTAGCTAATGAAAAAAGTGTCTCAGATACGACGTATAAGCGGAGTTTGCTCCTTAAGAGTTATTATTGTGTAGATTATTTAAGAAAAGGGTTTATTACCTCTTTTAATGAATCATTCTCTCAAGAATTTATTAATATAATAAAATAACCGACTGCAATAAACAAGTGCTATTAATTAAATATTTCCCTATAGGTCAGCAGTCTTGCTTTTTTTTTGTTTTTAATAATTACAAGCTTTCTGTGAACTTGTACGCATGTCTCAATAGATATCTTAGAACGATTGAGATAAAATTTTATATACACGTTTATTTTAGATGACAATTCATGCTTCCAACATGATGTAACACCCAAGATAACGGACTAAATTCTATAAAGCATTTCTACAATTCGGCATCAAATAAAAGGGCGTACAGATAATAACTCAAAAAATAAAATGACCTATTACTAATGCCGACTACGTTTTTTATATTTTCCTATAGAATGCGTATCAAATGAAAGGGCTTATTGAGAAATGCTTTTATTATTTTTGAAAATTTAAATATAATAATATTTACTATTTTATTTTCATTTAAATAGTAGATAGGTATGAGATCTAAAAAAAATATACCAGGGAAATGATATAATATTATATTGGAAATCATTTGAAAGAAAATTCAATTCATAAAATGATCTCTCATTCTTTATTACATTGAAACAAACATTAAAAATTACCTTTTAAATACCTTCATTACATAGATACCCGACAAGTTATAGTGATAATATTTTTAGATCAAAATAGTGCAAAAAAATAGTTTTTATATGCATTTTAGGTACCCTATAAAACCCGGGAGATGAATGTACCTTTCATTTGACACCTCACTCATCGAGATCCGTTCAGCTCTTATAACAAAGAAACAAGCAACTGCGCAACAAAGACAACTACATACATAGGTACGTACTAAACCTATATGCATATATAAATAGGTACAGAACCCTCGCTGGCGCATATTTAAATATTAATTAACATTTTTCATATGATTCCTGTAATATACCTTACAGTACCTAACCGGGAAACGCTGAGTGGGCTAGGTGGACAGGCAACATGATGATGGTCGCAGGAGGCTTGTGGACGCGGGTGGCACAATTCCTGGTGGAATGTTGAGGCGATCTTTGAAGAATTCTATGGCCAGCAGTGGACGACTAAGGTCCGTATTCCACGTTTCTCAATACTCAATCAACGCTTGAGGCTAGTTTTTGTCTTATAAAATCTACTCTCAAGCATCGATTGAGTATTGAGAAACGTTCTGGAATACGGCCCTAACAGTTTGAGATGATGATTAATGTTTTAAACTATCGCGACTTTCACTTATATTTATGATATATCGGGTCTTATTCGCGACGTACGAGTATATTATTAGGTACAAAGCCTACCTTATACTTCCCGATGTATCAACCGAATTACACCAGCCGTGGTCATGGGTGGTCTGATAATATACATTGCAAGTAAGACCCCAAATATCCTAAGTATGAGATGATGATGATGATTCCAGTAAAATAAAACTGAGTATACATTATTTTGTAAAAACACATACTGCTCAATGAACTTTGGGCATAGGAACGCATACGTCTTTTTTTATTGTGTTTATGGGACCCCACCAACTAAAACCACAGTTTCCTTCCACATGCCCATGGTCCCGGGTGAGCCCTCAGAGGGATATCCCCCGGGCTCCCGACATACTTTGTCTGCTTCCAGGGCATCAGGTTCGGGTGTTATCCCATTTCTTTGAACGGGTTTAGATGTTATTCCATTTCCTTGAAGGGATGAAGGGCGGTGCGTGTATATCACACGCCACGCCACCGTCTTGGGCCTGCTTCTGTAAGCTAGCAGCCCTGTACCCATCCATACGTAACGCCTCACTTTTAATATTTTAGACAACAGTCGATTTAACTACTCAAACAATTTTACTACCGCGGCAGGCTAAATCTAGAACCATTTCTCAAGGAGCAAACGCCAATAAAAAAGAAAATTTACTTGGGTTTGTAAAGCATTGTTATTTGTAAGTTTTGCCAATAACGACCATCGACGATCTAAGAATGCCTAAAAAATGTGCGTAAACAAATTTTCGTTATCTTTTAGAAAACATGAAGTACGAGTACATATATATTTATTTATATATCCACCTACTGCTTCAAGTGTCTAAATATTATTCTTTAGCGATACGAGAATTTATAAGGCTATAGTGAAACTAAATGACTTTTTTGTGGGTTATCAATGTTATCACGCAGACAGGCATACTATAGGCAATGTATATTTATATTTTGCTCCTTTTCCTGCCCCTTTAAACAGAACATTCGATTTGGGCTCTTTTAATATGTTTATCTACTCTGAAACTATAATACAAAGTTTATAAAACTGATAACAAAATTCTTATGACAAACATTACGTACAGGCCAAAAATAATAAAGAAAAAGTTTAATTACGATACAGGTCTTGTATGGACACCTGTATCATAATATAACTTTTTAATCATAACGATACACCTATACGACCTCCAGCTGGACCAAGGAGGTAGAACCTCTACATAAAAAAAAGGTTTCAATCATTGGTTTCAATGAACGAGTCCGCGACGCAAGCGCGCATGCGCAATCAATGTTTGCGCCTTGGCGCCAACATTTGACAAACAAATAAAATTTGTTGTTATATTCATCATTTTATTTGCAATATTGTTTTACGTATTATAGTATGAGAGTAGATAAAGTAGTGTATGACACTGTACATAACTTGGTCTTATAACACTCGTGTGATACTATAAAAAAACTCGCCCACGGCTCGTTTTTTTAAAACACACTCATGTTATAAGAACCCTTATTATGCAACAGTATCATAAACTACTATTATGCCATTCGGATTTCAATTGTCAGCTAGTATCATTTGTCTTCTTGTCTCGGAGATGATTCCATGCAGGCATCAAATTTGCACAGAGGTAGTATCGTAACCAATGAGGTTAATTAATCCTAGGTGCGATTAATGCAAGTCGAAATTTTTTTATGCAATTATTTTCAGATGTCTGTTGTGCTCTATGATTGACGTTTCGTGGTGTTTGGCAGTTTTATTTTATCACACAATGCCTTCTAGCCCAAATTATGCTCATATAAGCTAGTTCTATATGATCTAAATAACGAATAGGTAAACATAAGTAAAACTAAAAATAAATAAATATTGTGTGACATATTCATTTAACACAGCACCGTCTAGACCAAAGTAAGCTAAATATAAGCGTGTGTTATGGGATATAGACCACTGATAAACATACTTATAACTAACTATCTTCACGTTGTATCCCTGACTGGGTAGTCAGAGAGGACAAATCGCTAGGCTTCGCTATCCATGCATACTTATATCTTTCTAAATACATACTTATTTTACATAGGAATCACCCAAACTTCGAAACAAAGATTTGTGGATCACACCAATATTTATCCCGACCCGGGAATCAAACCCGGGACCTTAGTCGCGGCAATCGCATACACTACCACTGCGCCACCGGGGCAGTCGCAGTACTTATATATTTTCTAAATACATAGATATTATAATAGTAAACACCCAAACGTGAATACAAACATTTACTGATCTCATAAATGGCTTGGTTGAAAACTCGACTGAACTATCTCGAACAGTAGCCACCTAAAAAAAAGAATAGGTGTCGAATCGTCCACTTCACTATGAAAATCACGGACAATGGTCGAATCATTCACCTTTGAAATTCTTAGTGGTTGAGTCGGCCGAAAACCCAAATTTGGACGGGATAAATTAAAAATAATATTTCGTAGATCATCATGTTTAATTTTGTGAAAATAACAGTTAAGTAAAATTTTAAATAATAGGTTTTGTTGAATCACTTTATCGACACGACTTCACTAAGGAATCGACATCTAACAGCAGTTGTGATCCAACACCGTCTGTTACACTCCAGGATAGATTATGTTAGTGGTGATACAGTAAGAAGACGCCTGGCAGAATCTAACCTGACACCATACAGACCAGCCGGGGGTCTAAAACTCGAACGTCATCATAAAGTTGCAAGATTGCGTTTTGCGACGGAACACGCCACTTGGAGGGAAGAAGAATGGGCACGTGTATTGTTTACGAACGAAACGAGATTCTCATTATACGTCAACGATAAAACCTAAAACCAAGTAAAAAATACTATAAAATCTTGTACAAGGTATATTATACTACTGGTAAAGCCCTTTCATTTGACACCATTATTGAATTGAAGTCCTTCTTTATCAAACATCAACTAAGATCAATCCTGACTAAAACAAGTTTACAATAGAATTGGTTTATCCATCCAGGAGCTACGATGCCACAGACAGGCACGTTAAACTCATAATTTCCCATAGTTTTTGCGTCGGGGGTTAAAAAAAAACATTGCAAATTTTTTTTACACAGCGCTATCTAGCCCAAGGTAAGCTAATAAAACCTTGTGATATAGGATCTAGAAAAACTGATAGACATTCTTATATATTTCTAAATACATACATAGTATACATAGGAAACACCCAAACTCCGAAACAAACATTTGTGGATCACACAAATATTTGTTACGACCCGGGAATCGAACCCGGGACCTCTGCGCGGCAGTCACATACACTACCACTGCGCCACCGAGTCAGTCATGAACTCAAATCTCTTATTACTTTAATTTATATCCCATATAGTAGCAGTGCATTATTAATAATTATTTCGCCGTCTTTCCACAGTTTTGAGCGCCACAAAGTTAACAATTATAATCCACACTAAACGTGTATGCAAAATTTCTAAATTGGTTGAAAACATTTCTTGAAAATTGGGTTGGAAGATTCCGCCAGAACAAACAAACATACTATGAGTACATTACAAGTCAATAAAATACTGTCAACAGGATTTGGTTGTTAACTTTTGTTTACTTTGCACCCTCGTATGAAGAAATGTAGTTTTTGTGACCATCTATATTGATGGAAAAGTTCACTCATTGACAAAAAGAAACAGTAGGTACTTTGTACTATTAGCATCTTTCAAGTTGCTTCTAAAATCTAGCGTATTTGGAGACTGGAGTATGCTTTTATTGACAAAAGAAGCTATGATTTGACTCTTTCTCTTCGGCATTGTTGGGAACTTCTGCCTTCTGACCTGTTAATTCTATAACAGTAGCTGCGCTAGAGACTCTTGTGTTGGTTATTACTTGCAATACTTGCATAATTATGGTGCTTACCTTTGCCTACCGCAAAGGCATACGATAAGCACTTCGGGTAAAAAGGCGCGACTAAAATTTAATTAAATATGTATGCTTCAATGCAATCACCTCAACAAACCTCACGGGACACATGCATGGATATGCGAAATTTTGCCACAGCGAGGACATGCCTCCGGATATAGGATCGCTAGACGCACAGTGTCGAGACTCTACCTCGTCCCTAATTAGTCCGGTGGCATATCGAAAATGGAAAAATTATTCGTGTTCTTTGTCGTCATGCCAGCCTCGTTTGCGGAGTCGTCATTAAAACCAAGAGTTGTACAACGTGAGTGAAAGCGAGTGATTTCTCATCTTCTCGTCATTTTATTACAGCCAGCAGGGGTCCAGTGAGTTGAATTAGAATCGAACCTGTCGAGGGCGATGCTTGTTGGGTCGCAGAAGTGGAACTCTTGAACCCAGCACTAGCGAAATAAGGAACATTCCTATTCGTGTACCAAATTTGAGGGGTCCCAAAGAACCACCCTGCGCTGTATATATATCTATACTGGATGAACAACAAGTTTCCGTTGACCCCACATTGTTTTTAGTATTGAGTTGTATATGCTCGAATTTAATGTTTTTGTAATAACAGATAGACATTACTACAGATAGCGGCGGATCCGCTTCACAGTTCACAGAGATCAAAACAAATGGCCAACACGTGAAGGCAAAAACCTTGAATTCTATGTCCAATCTGCCAATCACAGTACTCTCCCAATATCAGTTGCGAGGGTGATGGCCTTACTGCACCACGCTGGCCAGACGTGTTGGGTCAGGGTTTGTTTCAAGTGTTCCTTTTCTTCACCATGTGCTCGTCCATTAGTAAGCAAGTGCACCATTTACAGGTGAAACTGGGTTGAACCCCAAACATCTTTACTAATATCCAGTTTTAAATAGAAGAGAAACGAAGCGTAGGCGGGTTGCCAGTAACTAATAAAAAGTTAACGGTTACTATGGACTGTTTCATTTTATCTCCTAGTAGTTTCGGATTTCCTGACCCGGTCCCAGTTTGTACTAAATCAACATTGTTATATTAGTCATTCTCATTGAGAATATAATTATAGTAACAAATTGCGGACAATCAACACTCTCAACAACAATGAACATTCTACTTACCTACTCGTATTATCGTTTTGCGTGGGCGGATTTTGTGAGCCCAGCCTTTATACAAAATAGGTCTATTGCCGCCGTCTAGCGTCTGTACAGTTTACTACGCATATAAGTTGATGGGGGAATGACTGCACAAACCAGTTTAATATAGGAGTTAATAACTTTGACCACTAAAACGTAAAAAAATGTATAGAACTATATTGTTATTGGAGTCAAAATTACACTCTTTAAAGTTGATGGCAATAGGCCAAAATCGTACACCCACTTGGTACCTATGTACTATTTTGGCGAATGTAACTACTCCAGATGGGTCTGGTCAGAAATATATGTATATATAGATATATAAAGGCTTATGACTCTTAAATAGAAGGTCTTAGCAGCGTGGGTTCAGCAGTGAAGTCTAGCACTCGAGCGACACTGGTACAAAAATACAGGGCCATTTGATAACTAAATACCTAATTACAAGAATAGTTATACCAAAAATAATGCCATAGTACTACGTAGTTATACACTATTCTCATACGGAAATTAATCTTAGTACATATCAATCGCATTTACAAACCAATACACAAAGTTCAATATAAATAAATTATAATAACTTACCACAAGTATAGAAGAACTCACAATTTGTGATGTATTTTTCACATAAACTAATTCCGCGTTGCCCGGTACTCCAAGTAACAATGAAATGAAATAATTTTCTAAGCGCGTGCCTCTAGCGACTAGATTCCTCTTTTTTCCATTTAGCTCTTATTGGTAGATGGCAATATGCGGGAAGCGAGCGGGAAATATGAATTATTTCAATTTTAAACCTACCATACCGTTTTATTCCAGTATGATAAGATTTTGGACGGACCCCCTCCCCTCCCCCACATTTCGCCTTTGATTTTTGTAATTAGCATTTTAGAATACGTAGTAGGTAGTTTATGAGCTATCTGGAGTATGAACTCCTACTTCACTAGAAACATATGACATGTATTAATATACTATAATTAGTTGGGCAAATAAGTGGTCGTTTTTTGATTACTCGTTTAACATTAATTGCCAACTTTTTCACTTCACGGAATACTTCTTCTAATATAAGCGTCTTCCCCATTGCTTCCAAACACGCCTTGGGCTTGGAGCCGGGAATCGGCGAATATTAACTGAAGCTAACATCATCGTCATCCAAGCGTCTTGACATGGCAAGACATTTGTTTCCCACGTAGCCCGGCGGTTGCCGCAAGACGTGACCCTACCAACGAAGGTGACACTCTTGCAACTTGTCCGCAATGTCACGGACGTGAAGGCTGCCGCGGATGCGAGAGTTCCTCACGCGGTCCATCCGCGTGACTCCACACATCCACCGCAGCATCTTCAATTCCGTGACACGCAGCTCCTGCTTGTGTCGCTCCAATATTGGCCACGTCTCACTACCATGTAAAAGGACAGGTCTAATGATGGTTTTGTAGACCTGTCCCTTCAACCGGATCAGCATTTTTGGGTCACAAATGACAATTAACTGAAGCTAACATCAATAAGTTACACTTATCGATGTCAGAATTTCTGTGTCATTGACATTTTGCGACCTGCCCCACGGCCTCGTCCGTTGGTCAGCAGTACAATAGGGATCGACTTGGGCCTAAAAACTCGTGATGGAGTTCACCCAGTCACTTCATTGAATATAACCAAAGTCATTGTTTAACCTATTAAGTTTATAATGGCAAGAATGCAAGAAAAGTCTGAAAGGTATTTGTGGGATGCTAAATGCGGGTCCCGACGTGGAGGATTGCATGAATCAAGTGTTTTCTCTCCGCATGATCACCGAAAATTTTTTGGCTGTTTGCCAGAAGGTTTACTGCGCTTTTGTGGATCTGGAGAAAGCATTTGATAACGTTGTGAGAGAAACTCTGTGGGACTTGCTGCCCGGATATGTTGGCTACTGCGGGCAATACAGTCGCTTTGTAGGGACTGTAAGGCTTGCGTGCGAGTAGGGGAGGATGTGTCACCTCTTTTCGACGTCAGTACAGGTGTCAAACAGGGTTGTGTCATGTCCGCATGGCTGTTCATAGTATATCTGGACAGTTACCAGCAGAATTTAAAAGATTGTGATATGGGTGTGAATTTGAGTGACTTAAGAGTATATTGTCTGTTGTACGCTAATGATGGGGTGCTCTTATGGCCTCATAAGAAGCCGAGCTTCTGGCATTGGTCACTAATATGAAAGAGGAGTGTGAAAGTAAGGGTCTTCGCATTTCGAGATTTAGATAAACCAAAAGAACGTCTGGAGCAAGTAAATAAAGTTTTGTATTTAGGGTGTATGTTTAGCGCGGACGGAAGATGTAATTCGGATGTAGAACGGCGAGTAGCTGCTGCAAACAAAGTTAATGGTGCTTGGTCAGTAAAGCGACAAAGCATCGTAAAAAAAGCACGACTCGTGATTATTAACGCAGTACTAGTGCCAA
This sequence comes from Thumatha senex, assembly GCA_948477245.1. Taxonomy (NCBI): domain Eukaryota; kingdom Metazoa; phylum Arthropoda; class Insecta; order Lepidoptera; family Erebidae; genus Thumatha; species Thumatha senex. The sequence continues at coordinate 2,545,609 of OX419725.1, forward strand.
CGCTGCTTTTCAGTAGCGAAACCTGGGTATGGCAGAAGATGCATGAATGTAAGTTGAATGCTGTGGAGATGCGAATACTTCGAAAATTTTGCAGCATAACCTTGGCCAACCGAATAGGTAACGATGTGATACGCAATATGGCAGGTTTGAGTTAAAGTTTAAGCGTTGAGCTGGGAAACAGCGTGCTCCGTTGGTTTCGGCACGTCTAACGAATGAGTGAGGAACGATTGACGAAGAATATATATTGTGAAGAAAAATAGAGGGTAGAAGGTAGGCCGAGGCTTTCATAATTATGAAGACCACGAGATGAGATTGCTAAAAACGGAAATGTCATAAGTACTCGAATACTCAGACGCATGTATCAGCGAAAGAAGTATTCATAGATCGCGAAGCCTGGCCATCTGTCGTCCTTGACTGTCCCGTCAGGGATACAGCGTGAAGATAGTTAGTTAGTTAGAAAAACATAAACGTCTCCTCCGGCCCGACACAAAGGTCAGTAGTGTGTAATTCAGTGTCAGTAGTATGGTGTTGGGACTAGTTCCATTCACGTTCCCATTAATGTGACCCCTGTAAACCAGGATCTACAGCAATGACCAAGATCACAAAAGTTACTCTGACTTTTAAACTCAGTGAAATCCCAGGAGATATCAGAATGTCTTGGAACCAACATGGAAAGAAGATTATTCGAGGTAGTTGGAAAAAGATGTAAAGCCTCTTCCCCTCTTTGCGAAACGTGATACCTAGATGGTAACTAAGTGTACATTCTATAGATAGAGGGAAGCACCGCGGTAATAGTATACACGGGACCAATGTAAGCTATGTTTGATTCGATAAGAAAACGCACTAGCATCAGAGATCCCAGAACAAAGACTGACCTCCATGAATACCCTAGCACAAGCAGGCTCTAGCAGTCGTCACTCCCACACACTTTTTTATTTAGCATATGAAAAATTGACCCCAATACAACTGGTAGAGGCCTCTAGAGCTATCCGCTTTAAGATGTACTTAAGAGTCGTTACCGACTTTTAATAGTAGTGTGGATACGAACAGGAATTACTAAGCACGCACATAGGCTGGCTTCATTTCCTTGTAGCTTACCCAGAAGAACGAAAAGTCGGCACACAGAATGATTATTCCTAATTATCCTACAATAGTCAAATGAAATACTAAAATCGACCTGTGCACAATCTGGGATTTAATATATAAAAATTATATTCATATATAACTTCTAAAATATAATTTGAATCTATTGGAAACACAATTCATTAATGTCTAACTAGAATATTCTGAGCTCGTAACAATATTTTCGTTATATGTAGAGCTATATTTGGAACTAACGATGCACAAGCTATATTCACAGTCCATAACACTAATGACAATGGCCCTCAATTTGGCGCCCCAATAATGCCTCTTCACACTCTGCTTGAAGAACCTGAAATTGTAAGAGGAGATAGAGAAACATTTTTAGAATTAAATCCACCCAGCGGTTGGTCCGGCGGGAGCTTCGGTCACTCTATGTCAATACGTTCAGTTGGTCAGACTCAGACTGATGCTTAAGCGGTGATACTTAAGCAGAGTGGTCGCAAGCTCTTTTGTATTCCTTGAAACATATCCTGGTTTCATGGAAGACCGCGAATGTGCATGCTATGCCCAAGAAGGGTGGGAGACCGACCCGTCCAATTACATAGACGTCACCTCCCTTTTATCCAAAGTGATGGAGCGTATAATCAATACACAACTCCTGAGGTACCATAAGGAACACGACCTGCTCAGTGACCGGCAGAATGATTTCCGTTACGGTCACTTGACTGGCGATTTTCTTATGTACCTCACATATAGCAAGGCACCGGCTATTGAGAGTAAAGACTCTAGCAGTTAGTCTCGACATCTCTAAGGCCTTTGACCGGGTCTGGCACCGTGGTATTCTATCAAAATTACACTCTTATGGACTCCCCGGGGGACTTTGCGAATGGGTATCCAGCTTTCTGTGAGGTAGAACTATTAGAGCAGTCATAGATAGCTGCTGTTCGGATTATATGGCCATAAATGCTAGGGTCCCGCATGACATGCTGCCCATTGACAGCAGTCAATGCTATGCGGATGACAGTACTAGTGACACTTATTACACGGGTTGCAACATTATTCCCCGGTCTGCAGTAAAAAAAACTCATGAACAACTTGTGTCTGAAGTCGAGGCTACTCTTACAAGAGTGTCCGATTGGGGTAGAAAAAATCTTGTCTATTTTTATTATATAATATAGAATAATAAAAATAAATATTCACAGCTAAATAAGCCCCATTTACTGTAGCGCCGCAATTTCAGGGCAGACTTCATCACCAATTGGGATCCTTTGTGTTGAGATCTGTAGTGACGTTCAATATCGTCGTCATTTAAAGGATACTCGGAGTGCTCATCAGGACGCAGCAGTACTTTACTGCGGAGCACACACTGCTTCTCTTTAAGTCTCAAGTGCAACCGCACATGGAGTATTGCTGACACCTTTGGGCTGGTGCACCAAAAAACTAGCGTCGACTTGGTAGAAGGGCCTGCTAAGAAGATTGTCAACGTTCCTCTACAAGCAGGTGGTGTAAAGCGCATTCGCCACAGAGGCACTTCGCCTCCTTATGCGTGTTCTATCGCCTATGCAGATTTGGATATGGACAAATTTTAGCGTGAAGCGCGTTAGGTGGAGTGCTTAAGTACCGTCCAAAACCACATCGTTTCAAATAAGTAAAAACCAAACAAAAATATTGTCGGACATTGTACATATAGCGTCATCTAGTAAAAAAGTCTTGTATTAAACAAACTAAAGGACGTGTACACGGATGTACACCTAACACCGGTCTGTTTATTGATACAATTTGTAGTAGATAGTTATTAATAAACTTCTAAAACGTTTTTGACGGTTTTGTAGGTAAGTAGGTAACTGTACATAATTATAATATTAAGTAGATATATAAATAACCAGGTAAGCGTCGTGTAACGAACTCTTGCTCTTACGTTCTGCGTTCGTAAAAGATCACTGTCAGTGCTGTAATGGTCGATCTTTATGAAAGTTTCGGTGATTTGGAAGGTCATGTGATGTGGCACCCGGGAGCTTTGGCTTTATTTCCGGAGAACCAGGGTGCCACATCACTAAGCTTATAAGTGAAGTTGAAGGCCTTCAAAAATTTCAACAGCTGGTTTCACAACCTTACCCTGTCTGTTTCAAAACGGCAATAGGCCACAGACTTACAAGAGTAAGTTATATGTCTGTGCAATAGGCTCACTAATATGTGGTTTCATATCACGGCCTTTGCCTGCACATACATACCAAAGTGTAAAAGACTTAGGTACCTCAGTCTGACATTAGAAACAAGTAGGGATACATTTCCACTTGCTGTTTTACTATTTTATGTGCGACCAGCGCCGCATGACGAAAATTAAGTGGTCTGAATACATCTTTATTCCTGGATACAGTGACTTTTTTTTTTCTCTTTTCTTTCGAAACTATTGCTCCGCCAATGACTCGGTGTGATTTTGGTATATTTTTAAAACGTAAGATTAATTTAATTTTATGAGAAGAATTTCAAAATCAGTTCTGAGCTTTCCATCGAAAAATTGATTTACTGAAAAAAAAAACTACTAACCGATACTAAACTAGTTTCCAATGTGGCGACCACGTTGTATTCTTACGACTCTTACGAGACTAGTTTAATGGACATTATATATTATTATATGTCGTTGGTAGTCAACTTATTCACGGGAGTAGGAAAATAAATCTTTAGCAGGAAATGTTGGATTTGGTAGACGATAGAAATCCAAACTTATTTACTGGCAGAGCAATAGTATCGCCACAGCAACAAAAAAAAAACAAAAAAAAACTTTTCGCATATAAATAGGTACGCTACACAAGATTACGAGTAAGTTGACAAACTAAAACCAGCTAAGTAAGTGCGTGATTTCAAACGGTCGCAACAGCCATTGCAAGAAATGCTATATCCAACTCTGTCTACGTTTGAAATCATAATCGTAAGTAAGCAGCACTCCTAACGGTACTTCAGTAAAAGAGGCGACTGAAGCATGCGCCGTACGCAATTGAAACGCCTTGAAGTTTGCAGTAAACATTGTCATACGAGCATTTATTTTTTAATTTTTTATTTTTTGGCTACTGGAGCATAAAATAATTTTGAGGTCAGTGTTTTGCCACAACTTTAGAAGTTATTGCAAGCTGACAACACTAAAATCATTGCCATACTATTATTATTTGCCTCCATGTTGGGCAAATACTTTCTTAAACAAAATGGCCCTCAACTATAATTTCTTTTTTTAAATCTAACTTATACCAATCCAGATTTGTGCTCACAGTTTGGCTTGCATAGTATCTCATACTGATTACTTAATGAACATTGAAGTGGGTGATGTATAATGCTTTTAACAAAAAAAAACATGCAAGTAGTGTTTCGAAAATTATTTCAAAAAGTTTCTTTTCAAAAGGTTATTTTTTTCAGGTGGTCAGCTATTACTGGCTAACTTGTAAACAAAATTCAAGATCGTTTTCATTTAAATTTGGTTCTTATGTCAGCTGCGATTTTTTTTCCCATACCCTAAAACACGGTACATGGAAATTCAACAATTTGAATTATATTAGTACCATCAATATTTTAATATTATAAAAACTCTCTTTCTTACGATACATAGGTACGCTTGAGATATTCTTCACAAAGCTTCCGAAGAAAACCTGGTTACTCATTAAAGGTCGGATGTCGAGAAAACCGATTCTCCAGTCTAATTCTTTTAAGTCCTTATACTTTTGACTGAACTTTATAATGACGTCATTTCTCTTCCTTGATTTTTTTTGTAATAATAATAATAATAATAATCATTTATTTCAGGTAAGTACACACCACAAACATATAAAATTAAACTACATCAAATCAAAAAAATTGAAAATTAATAAAATGAAATTTAAAACAATAAATTCAAGTAATAAAAAATTAAAAACAGTAAGTTCAAATCATAAATACAATTATTAATACCAAACTACAGAAAATTAATATAAAAAGACATTAAATTAAATCATAAATCAAATTAAATGAAACTTCCTAAATAAAATTCAAAATAAACTATAAATTCAAGTAAAATCATTAAAATAAAGTCAAATAAAACTAATAAAATCATATGCAATTAATAAAATCATATTAATTTAATAAAATCAAATAAAATGAATTAAACTAAATACTAAATTTTATTTGAAAGACACAGTAACAAACATAATTTAATTTGGTACATGTACACCTTTGTGCACAAGTCTACCTGCCCAGAGTCTAATGTAGGGGCTGTCAATCTTATCAGCCAAAGTTACTAGAATACTGTTAGAACTGCCCCTGAGTCTCCGCAACATTGACGCATAACGCTTGCGTATTATAGCATAAAAGTCATCTATTCCCGCTTCAGCAAACATGCTTGACGCACTGCAATACCGAGGCAGTCCCAACAACATTCTAAGTGAGTTATTATACTGCACACGCAGTGCGTTATAAGCCCTCTGCGTATACCGGACCCACAGACTGCAAGTGTAGAACGTCTGACAAAAAGCTCTAAAAAGAGTCAATTTCACCCCACTAGTACACCTACTAAATCTGCGAGCCAGCATGTTACATCTAACCGCCAATGCTCTGCGCTCTCTGTCAATATCTTGGTCATCCTTGAGGCAACTGGTAACCATGTGACCCAGATATTTAAAGTGACTGACAAACTGTAGAGGAGTTCCGCATAACTTCACTGGTTGCATCGTTACAGGCTCAGTTGCGTTTCGGGGTTTAAAATGAATTATTTCACTCTTGATAGCATTATACTTTAGTCCATGCAACTCCGCATACATCTCACATATGGCCAACAATTTTCTCAGACCTCCGATTGATGGGCTGAGCAGCACCATATCGTCAGCGTAACTAATATAATTTTTATCATCTTACCATCAATAGAACAGCCAACCACTGTGCTGCTCAACTCAGCAATCAACCCATTAATATACAAATTGAACAGTGTGGGAGAAGTCCGCCCGCCTTGCCTAACCCCACATTCCAACCCATATGATACAGATTGAACATTTGCCTATCTAACATAATTAATCTGATGAGCATACCAATACCGAAATATACTTATAAACTCAGCAGGTATATCTGACTCATTTGACAATTTTTGCCATAAAATATCATACGGAACCCGGTCAAAAGCTTTTGACAGGTCCAAAAATCACCCATAAACTGCTGTCTTCCTATCCGCATAATACTGCACAGTCTGCTTGAGACACATAATAGCTGTTTCTGTTGATAACCCGGCTTTAAAACTAAAGTGTGCGTCATGTATACAAATGTGTTTCTTCAGCCGTCTCTCAAGCAGGCCATCCAGCACCTTACCAATAACCGTAGCCAACGAAATAGGTCTATAATTATTTTTAACAGATGAATCACCTGTCTTATTTTTAATAATAGGCACTACCACAGTCTTCATAAGATCACTCGGTTTCAGTTTATTATTATCATTGATATTATTCATAAAGCATAATAGCAAGTGAATATTCCCTTGTGTAATGAGGATATTTTATTTTACGGATTGCAACACACTACCTACAAATTGCGCAGTTGGACTTTTTGGCGGGAAGTCAAACCTAAGGCGCGCTTTTTGATTCTCGTATAAAATAAAATAAATTTTTTGGGTTTAATTTTGCATTACAAACACTTATTATAGAAAAATAGAGCGGGCGTACCCAATTTGTAAAAATGGGGACGCAGGACGACAGCGAGGAGGAGCCCAGCGACCGAAAACGAAAGCGAGAAAAAACCTCTACTAGCGAAGAAGCTAAGTATAAGCAAGTGCCTAAGTATAAGCAGCAGCTAATAGCTTTCTCAAACAAGATAGCTTTTTAAATAAACATAAGCTTCGCGCTTTCATACCAGCTCACCTTGTGGAAAAGGTTGGTATAATCAAATTTGTACCCATCGACATATCTAATGAAGAGATCTACAAGAATATAAAATGCGATGCGAACGTTATCTCAGTAAAAAGATTCATGAAAAAAGTGCCAATGGGCAGCTAATACCATTTACTACTGTTGCTATCACATTCTCATCTACTACCTTACCCAAAACAGCATTCCTACATTTATTCAGATATCAAGTACACACCTACATTCCACCACTCGTACAATGCTACAAATGTTTCAAGTTTAATCACTCTGCTAAAGAGTGCCGTGGCACTCAAATGTGTTCATCATGCTCTGGAGCCCATCTTTTTAAGGAATGTGTTTCGGATATTCTAATGTGTATTAATTGCGGCGGAGGTCACCTAGCCATTTCTAGAGACTGCCCCATAAAAATGAAGAAAATACAAGAAAAACGTAACCAAATATTACACTCACAACAACCTCGTTCATTTGCCTCTGCTGTAGGTAAGATTTATGACCAAAATTTCCCAGCTTTAAAGCCAAAAAATTTAGAAAAGAAGGTAAATAATACAAAGACCGTTCCTCCCACATTATTAATAAATAAAGAAAATACATTCACTTTAGAACAAATAGCTAATAATGGAATATTTTTAAATGCTATAGTCAAATCCTTAATTGTATTGGCAAACTCCAAAGGTAATGAAACAGTGACTACTACCAAAATAAAAGAGTTATTTTTAAGCAACTTGCATTGATCTTTATGGACTCTAGGTTCCTTTACAATAGACAAAATAGAAAAACATATATATCAATAGTCCAATTTAATATACAAAGTGTAAATAACAAAAAAGCTTTATTAATAAATTTTCTTCATGAATAAGATATTGATATTTGCATGTTGAATGAAACTTGGCTCAAATCTAATATATTCAATGTATCAGGTTACAATACCGTTCTCCAAAATGGTTCTGGTGGTCATGGAGGTGTGGCCATATTAATCAAAAATTCTTTCCAATATTCTAATATTCATACTCCTTATTATGATTTCCTTCAAACAGCTGCAATCACTCACAACAAACTAATGCTGGCGATCTAACTTTATTATCTGCTTATGCTCCACCTAATAGTAGAGGTAGTCGTTTCAAATACAGAAAGTTGAAACAGATTATCGATGACTTGTCCAAACCAATCATGCTTTCAGGTGATTTGAATGCTCATCATGTCGCTTTTGGCTGTCTTTCATCAAAGTCTAGAGGTGTTGAGATTTACAACCTATTAGATGAATGTGATTTATGCATTTTAATTACAGGATCTCAAACTACTGTAGGCACCATTCGCAATGCTCCTTCATCAATTGACATAACATGTGTAAGTCCCAATATAGCTCCTTTATGTCAACGGACTGTGCATGATGACCCAATGGGTAGTTATCACTTTCCCATACTGGTTGATGTTCAAATTTCAGCACCAAAATATGTTACAGCTGCTCCTTCTGAGCGTTTTAACTATAAAATTGCAAACTGGACCCAATTTAATTCTGAAACAGAAAAAGCTTTTGATAATTTAACTATTGATTCTCTATGTCCTCTAGAAACTTATAACTCTTTCTGTAGTATATTAAACAGTATTAAACAAAAATACATTCCAAAAATCATCAATAAATCTCCATATAAGATGAAATTACCAGCACCTTGGTGGGACAGAGAATGTGCTAATGCAGTTAATAATAGTAGGTTAGCCTTAAGAAACTATAGATCACACCCTACACTAGAAAACTACATAGAATTCAAAAAATTGATGCATTAAAAAAGAAATTATTAAGTCAGAAAAAAAAGGATAGCTGGAGATCTTTGTGTGAGGCTTTCAATAGATACACACCTGTTAGCATGATTTGGAATTACATCCGTAGATTTAAAAGAGCTGGTTGTAGAAAATCTGTCAAAAGTGATGAATGGATTCCATCCCTTGTAAATAAATTAGCTCCACTGTCTCCTCCTGAAAAAGATATTGACATATCAAGGTTAAATATCATTCTTGAATCTATTGGTAATGCTGAAGGACATTTCTTAAATGAACCATTTAATATTCGTGAATTTAAAACAGCCCTTAAGTCAAGGAAGGTCACTACCCCAGGACTTGATGAGTTTCCATACAAATTAATTAGAGAATTACACCACAAGGCCCAAAATATTCTCTTAAATATTTTTAATCTGTTATGGGAACATGAGTTTATTCCTGACACATGGAAAACTCAATGTGTTGTACCAATTCTAAAGCCAAACAAACCTGAAAATGATTGTAACTCATATAGACCCATATCATTATCATCCTGCATTGGCAAGTTATTTGAAAATATGCTCAAATTAAGATTAGAATTTTACAGTGAAACTTATAACATCTTACCTGAACAACAATTTGGCTTCAGAAAAGGTAAAAGTGCAGTAGAAAACTACATGTCTTTCATAACAGATATCAAAAAAAATTCTATAGCCATTCTTACACTGCCTGTGCTTACCTTGATGTAGTGGCGCCTTTGATAATGTCAATCCCACAACCCTTATTCAGATTCTAAGCCAAGCTGGAGTACCTGGAAAAATATGCAAATGGATTTTTAATTTTCTTTACAATAGAACTATGTATATAAAGTATAATGAAACTTACATGGACCTAGACAAGTCTATAAAGGTACAATGCAAGGTTCAACAATTTCTCCTTTGTTGTTTGGAATATATACATCTCAAATAAATAAATATTTGACTGAACCTTCAGTGAAATGTTTGTTATTTGCTGATGATATAGTTGTATATTGTGTAAATAAAGATGTAAATAAAGCAGTTCAAAATCTAAATAAGGGCATGTCCCAAATTAGTAATTTCTATAATAGTCTGTCTAAATATCAATGCTGATAAAAGTGGGGCCATGATTTTTAGTAAAAAGCATATAGACTTGGAGAATGTTCAGACAGTTTCGTATGATGGTAGTAACATAAGCTGGTTAGAAGAGAAAAGGTTTCTTGGTATATACCTAGATCCACAACTGAAATTTGAAACTCATATCAATTACATCATAGGAAATGCTTGTTGGCTACTGACAACAGCTTTGTCATTAATAGGCTTTTACCATGTAAAGAACTTCTATCACATTTAACTAATAATATTGGTATTAATACACAAGAGCTTCTCTCAGAACACCTCCCAGATATATTAAAGATATTCATAGATGTTCAAAATATGTGCAAAAACTTACAAACTTCCAACCCCTTACCAGTATTCTCTGTTGGTTATAAAGCAGTAATTCAAAATGACATTTCTATTGATTTGGAAAAACTTTGTAATCAAATAGAATTTTTAGAGTATTTAGATTCTCAATGTGATGTTTATACATTATACACAGATAGCTCAAAAACTCCAGATAATGTATCTTCAGCATATTATGACCCCCAGACGAAACAATCCTTTTGTGTCAAGTTAGATGCCCATTGCAGCATATTCACAGCAGAATGCTATGCAATTTATTGTGTTTTGTTACATGTATTTAATGTAAATAGAACTAAGTTTTTAATAATATCAGATAGTAAGAGTGCATTATTAGCTTTAGATGGTAATTTGCTTAAGTTTAGGTCCAATTATATTTTGTTTAACATTAAAAAGATTCTGCTAGAGTTAGGTAACAGAGGCAAATGTGTTACATTTAAATGGGTACCTTCACACTGTGGTATTTCTGGTAATGAGGCAGCAGACAAGTCAGCCCGAGGAGAGTGTGACGAAGATTGCACAAATATAGTAAAAGTACCATTCAGTGATTATAACCAGAAATTAATAGAAAATATTACCTTATTGTGGCATTCATGCTGGAGAACTGTGTCTGAGAAAAAGGGCAAATGGTATGCTTCAATACAGTCCACCCCGCCGCAAAGATCTTGGTACCATAAAAGAAAAGATATAGATTGCCGAAACTACATAACAACAATCAACAGATTAAGATTTGGCCACTGTAGAACACCAGCTCATCTAGCAAGACTTAAAATTGTACACAACGAAAAGTGCGAAACTTGCAACGAATTAGCCAACCTAGACCATATTATATTGAAGTGTCAAAAGTAAAACCTCCAACATCTAGTTTTAATTTCTGAACTTCAAAACATTTCTGAAAGTGAAGTGCCATCGGATTTAAATAAACTTTTAAGTAGATCTATATATTTTAAGCCAATCTATAAATATATTGTTAATACCTTAGGAAAAATATAAAATGTATCCCTTATTAATAAGTTAGGCATTAAGGACTTTGTAACCAGTTGCCAAAAATTAAAAAAAAAAAAATATTGCGCAGTTGTGATGACATTTCGTAAAATAGTATAATCTATGTTCATCGTCGTTCGTTCATTCATTGCCATGCGTTCATTCAAATGATGCAAATGAAAAAAACAAAGACGTTACGAAGTTGTGGATTTGTGGTTGTGTCATATTGACTTGTTTTAACGAACACGCCCTGTAATAATAAAAAAAAACAGAGCGTTTACATATTAGAATGATAATAAACTGCTAATTTAGCAGGTTATATTACATTTTGGTTTATAAATTATTGTTTAGAATGTCTGTCAGTGCCAGCGCGGAAAACCTTTCAACGGACGCACAGGTGAGACTGGCATTACTTTCAATATTAGGTAACGCATTTTTATATTTGAATTAGTAATACATGTAGCATTCCGACATTGATAGACGACGATTCATTTACTTTTAATGACTTGGTATGGCGATATGCTTGTGAGTCATTAGTTCCATTAGGTGGGGGCCCTATTACGGAAATAGTGACCTATTACATTTTGTACTGTACTGACTTGCCGAGCGTATTGCAAACCCCAAGCAATAAATTAATTTGAAGACAAAATGATTAACCATAGAGTCTGTACCTCTTCTGAACAACAGTAGAGATATTGTTACATATTAAGAAAAAAAATGTGTGTTAAAATGTTACTCAATGCTTCTATATTAATAGATGTAGTAAACTGTAGAGAGTGTGTGTAGGTTGCAGTTCAGGAGGCTTAAATCCTATTATTTTATCCTTGTATTACAAATACATTTCAACCTAGCTGCAGCCTTATTGATCTCACTATAGTTGAGTTTTTCCAAACCAAATTTCTGTAACTAAGAAGTTGGGTTGTAGGTGTCAGTATATATTTCTGTTGGTCTTACAAATTGGTGAATATCATTGATGCAGGGTGCCGGTAATCGGAATCATAATGTCCCATCCCCCTTGTGGTACCTGTGCCTAAGCCTTTTTGGTTAGGATATACATTAACCTATGGATGAGATTGGTTTTGATAACTAAGAATAAAAGCAGTCGCACATCTACAAGATTCACTAATATGCAAACTGCATCACACTCTTTTATAACTAACTATCTTCACGCTGTATCCCTGATGGAGTAGAGAGAGAGGACTTATCGCCAGGCTTCGCAATCTACGCATTCTTCTTTCGCTTCTTCAAGATTCATCAATCGCTTCATACATGCACGTCTGGGTATTGGGAGTACTTTCAGTTGTATTTTATAATAACTGACGATGATTTAGGCCCATATTCCAGAACGTTTATCAATACTCAAGTAACACTTGAGAGTAGATTTTATAAGGCAAAGCTAGCCTCAAGCATTGATTGAGTATTGAAAAATTTTCTTGAATACGGACCTTAATGTTGATGATAGGTTCGTTCCAATGGGCATGTATCTCATCTTCATATATGCCATTATTGTAACACCTAGGCCTACATAGGTTGATATCTGGGTAGACAGTTGTTTATAAAAATCTTTTTTGTCAAGCACTTGTTAGAACTTCAAGTCAGGAGTATGCTAGAATATTATTCTGTTTTTATATGTATTGGTTTGAGGCTTAATCAATTCATGTGACCATGCAAGCCACATCATAGTATCATACACATATCATTTCTCACATTACTTATACAATGTGCTACAGAAATGTGTAGTCATATTTGAAGTTGGTATTGAGAATCATATCAGTAATGCGCGGTTCGGGGTTTTGAATCCCATAGACTTGCCGTGTCGTGGGAAATGATTTTTATCTTTCATCGACAGTGCAAAATATCGATATCGTATTTATGTTCATACCCAACACAAACAATAAACATACCTACTTCGAATGAACTCTAGCTTTGAACCCGAGTAGGTTCACCAAAATATTGAAATCAATACGGCTTTGTCTGGTTTTTGCTTTGCAAAACGCTAAACTCAGCTCAGATAGTAAATTTATGTTGCAAATTAAGACGAAGTCTACTTGCAATATTCCATAAAATAAGATAAAAAAACAATAAGTATCATTTAAGTACAGAGACAACATTTTTAGAACTTATTTGGTATCAATGTAGATTGCGAGATTGTCTTGAATGCTTCGTAAACATATTGTCAACCTACTCATGTACCAGGCGTAAAAATAACGTATATCTCCTTCATTTTTACGCTTGAATGTATTGGTTCCGTACAGATATTTTAAGACATTGTCCTTTTTTGTTGCAATATTTGCCAGATATGTAAGTAGGTTCTGGATAATAAATAATTTTTTTATTTGTGTACAAGTGACTTTATGTTGTGCATAAGTGACTTTTATTAAAAAATGTTCCGATTATCGTAAGAGCGCCGCATAGTTTATGACACACTGTGAAAGCATATTAATCGAATGACACAACTTGTTTCAAAATCTTTGAAACAGTTTATGGCACATTAAGTTACAACTTCATGTGCCCTAAACGACCCTTCCTCTGAGTCTAATTACGTAACAATTTTTACCAGCTAGTAAGTACATTTTTACATACATTTTAAAATCATTTTCTTTTAATTTATTTGTGTGTACTTATGTAGCAGAAATAATTGGAACCAAATACTTTTTTAAGGTACGTTGACTAACATTTCGAAATATTTCAAACCTTCACCTACTGACCAATCGACAAGGCAACGACGCCGACGCAAGAAAGACCTTACGGGGTCAGAGGGTATGACGGCAGTCGCTCCCAACAATGCCAAAAATTAAAGGTTTAGCTATAGTTGTTTCTAGGCGCCAAAAACAATTAACCGAATGCTCCATCCAAATAATCGGGGTATGATTTGAAAGCAACTGGGAATACACTAAGATGAAGGACAGACTAGGATTACATAATACTGTAGAAAGTGTTTGTCTCAGTGTTTACTTTTACCGTGCTTTACGGTACTCTAAAATAATATTAGGAAACGCCCATTATCCACCCACTACAAAGATACAATAGGGTAAAATAGCTTATTAACAGAAGTCATAATTTTTGGTTTTACGGAATGTGGAAAGGCAGAACACTGGTAGCGGACTACTTTAACTTTTAAGAGAATATCGCTCAAAAATGAAAACTGCTAAATTAACAAAAATAAAGAAAAACGGTAATAATCAGCATAGTGTTAATACCTAAAAAACCAAATCAAGTTTATCAAGTTCATAAAGAAGGGTTTCGATTACTTTCGATGCAACCGTGAAGACACTAAAATGAAGAATAATTTTATAAGATGACTAATTATTGGTTAATTCACCCTATTCTTTCTTTGTGTGAGTGTATGATGTGGGCGTTTCCCAATATTATAACTATCGTCGTAGGGTACCGTAAAGCAATTTTTAGTAAACACTGACACTTTAAAAGTATCATGTAAGCCTAGTATTGTACTAATATGTTCCGTCGGTTTTTTTTTCGGTTGCAAATGAAACTTACGTTTTGGAGCTGCTTTTCCTTGGCTTTTTCGTTCGTTTCTGTGTGCTTTATTCATAACTAACTATACGCACGTGCCGCACGGCTTTGCATAGTGTTTTATTCTCGATACTATCTAGTGTTTTATTATGATTCTGATAATTTAATTACAAGAACATGTTTAGAAAATATTGGAAAAAATCTACTTACTGATGAAAACTACGCCTAAATCCATTGTTTAATTTAAATACGTTTCATTGTGACTTACTGTAGCCTAAACAGTCTCACCGATTTTGAGACAACTTTTTTCATTAGATTTGAATGGTTTTCCGGTGTGTCACAGGTTTTGCCACGACATCACGATACTCAGTTGAATTTTTAAATGAATTTACTTGTGCAGAATCATCATGTTAATGGATATGGCAACGGTCAGTCGCGCGGTCAGACGGAAGTTGCTACCAGTAATGATAAAAACAAAAAGTTAAATTATAGCTTCTCCTTGCAGCCAAAGAAAAGTGAACCCCAGACTCCAAATCAATTTACGATTTTGAAGCAACTGGGAAGACACTAAAATGAAGAAAGATCTAAAGAAACACGTATCCGGCAAATATTACAAAAAAAAAGTATTGCGTTAATGTTTTAAACAACTTATCTGTACTGTGTAAATTCATGCGTAAAAAATAAGTTTACTCCTGGTACATTAGGAGATCTAGACGAGTCGTGCCCGGCGGTACTTTACAAAGTCGGCGGCGGCGGTCGAGTTTTAGGTAAACCTAAAATTCCGTACCGTATACAGTATTACCACAGCCGAAAGACATACAGTCGGGCGACGAAGGTGTCTAGACAGAGCAATCGTGCGGGGGACAAGGGACGAGACGCGGGAGGGTTTGTCCCGAGCTGCGAACAAAATGTTGTCAGTGGCTCGGGACAGTTTTTCAGGGCTGACGCATTCACGACCGCTTGCTATGATTTTTGAATTTTTGTATAGATTTCTTTAATTCATGGGGATTTTAATATTCTAAATACAAATTTCGTGTTCATTTTGCAATCCAATATGGCCGCCGCGCCATGGATATAAAATTTCATGTTGGTTATCGTATAAGGGGTTTTTTAGTATGCTAAGTACGAATTTCGTGTTCATTTTGCAATCCAATATGGCCGCCGAGCCGTGGTTATAAAATTTCATGTTGGGTATCATATAAAGGGTTTTTTGGTATGCAGAGTACGAATTTAGTGTTAATTTTGCAATCCAATATGGCCGCCGCGCCGTGACTTTAAAATTTCATGCTGGGTATTTCGTGTTAAATTAACACTAAATTCGTACTCAGCATACCAAAAAACCCCTTATACGATACCCAACATGAAATTTGAAAACCACGACGCGACGGCCATATTGGATAGCAAAATTAACACGAAATTCGTACTCAGCGTACAAAAAAACCCTTTATACGATACCCAACATGAAATTTTATAAGAATAGTTCGGAGGCCATATTGATTGCTAGAAACCCCATAATTTTATGTCTACTACGCGGCAGCCATTTCGTAAACGCTTTCTCATAAAAAAAACTATCGATACGACATGAAATGAACCTTATTTACTTCCGTGTACGGCAATTGATGAAATCTCAGATCCTTTTTTTAAACCGGTATTTATACTATTGATTTATTATATATACATTCTAGTTGACGCCCGCGGCTTTGCACGTGTAGAGAAGTTTTCCCGTTCCCGTTTCCCATAAGAACTTGTTCCCGGGATAAAATGTATATGTGTTATTCCGATGTATAAGCTATATTATTGTAAAGTTTCATTAAAATCTATTCAATAGTTTATACGTGAAAGAGTAACAAACATCTCTACAAACTTTCACATTTATAATATTATTAAGATTAAGATATTATATTATAATGTTGATAGTTGATTGCGAGTACGAGTTAATAAATAAATTATAAATAACATCAGCCTTGTATACTTGTGACAACCCTACAAGCATCACAGTATAGACTGTCGGCATTTTTGTCACCTTCAAAGGCGTAACGCTACTGATAGGTTTACTCTTTATACTGTGGTATAACCATTTCATGGATTTTTACCTAGTAAACGGGAACTGAATTTTGAAGCTTGATCACAATGATCACTGATAATAAGTTTAATCACTAGTTGTTTGAGTTTATCTCTGGTATTATAACATCCAAACGGATGGATGGATTTGAAAGCGGTTTTCGTTAAAGCTGGCATAATTGAGAAGGTACTTAGCTAAATGAACTAGCTTAAGTCCGCATCTCCACCTGCGTAGGTGATTTGACATATCGAAGATGATTGATTTTTTTCGTTTTTACATAAACATAACATAAACATACTTTCACGCCTTTATCCCCGAAGGGGTAGGCAGAGGCGTACTATACGCCCACGTTTCACCGTATGTTTTGCTTTTTGTCCCACGTAACAGGTGGTGAGCCCATTGCCGTGTTGAAATGGACAGATGCAGGTTGTGGCGACCTGCTGTTGAAATTTTTCAAGCCGCCCGGCAAGGCATTCAACTGGCTTAACGACTGCCATGTTACTGGCAACCGGGACCAACGGCTTAGCGTGCCTTCCTAAGCACGGAAACGCTCGCAAATATAAATGCCACAAAGTGGTCACCCATCCGAGGACCAGCCATAGTGAAAGTTGCTTAACGCAGTGATCGTTTACAGAACACTACGTCCGCGGGGCCACGAGCGCTTCTTTCGTTTTTAACCGTTTTCCGTAAAGTAGAGTATCGAGAGATATCCATAAAAAAATTAATATGTTATTTTCACGTGTTTTTATATGT
The DNA here is from genome assembly GCA_948477245.1 of Thumatha senex. Classification (NCBI taxonomy): domain Eukaryota; kingdom Metazoa; phylum Arthropoda; class Insecta; order Lepidoptera; family Erebidae; genus Thumatha; species Thumatha senex. Next base: position 2,563,065 of record OX419725.1, read on the forward strand.
TTTTAAGCTTTAAATATGGCGCTCGTGGCCCCGCGGTCTCAGTGTTCTGTAAACGATCACTGAGTTACGCAACTTTCACTATGGCTGGTCCTCGGATGGGTGACCACTTTGTGGCATTTACATTTGCGAGCGTTTCCGTGCTTCGGAAGGCACGTTAAGCCGTTGGTCCCGGTTGCCAGTAAAATGGCAGTCGTTAAGCCTGGTTGAATGCCTTATGGGCGGCTTGAAACATTTCAACAGCAGGTAGCCACAACCTGCGTCTGTCTATTTCAACACGGCAATGGGCTCACCACCTATTACGTGGGACAGAAAAATCCACACGGTGAAAAGTGGGCATATAATATGCCTCTGCCACCCCTTCGGGGATAAGGCGTGATGGATATTTATTTTATTTATTTTATTAATTAGTGGTGATTTATTTGGGATTTTTGGAATCAAATGTACCCAATTGACAACTGTGTATTTTTTTCAAAGCTTTTTAGCTGAGGTACATAGGCTTTGAAAAATGGCAACACTGTCACTTCCTAATTTCATTTCTTCATAGTAACTTGTTGTGTTTGCTTGTAGTTAGTAGTAGCGATTATGGCGATTTTAAGTAATTGTGAATATTATGAAATGATGCGTTTTGTGGGTGCCGCTGATAGTATTTAGTCTGTATGGAGAAAGATTTGTTTGACTTGGCGCGGTGTGGCGGTGGTTTCCGTCTCTGAAATATTTTAGGTACACGGTAAATCAGTTTTACCTACCAAACAGGTTCATTTCATGGAGCGATTAAGCAGCAGGGTGAACATATCGAATCTTTACTGTAATGGAGTTTTGTTATGTGAAGTGAACATCGATTTAGTGAACGTAGTCTTGGACCTTGACTTGATCACTTTCATTGTGCTCGTAAAAAGGATACATTGCAAAAAAAAGTGTGTAGTATTTTACGTAGTGTGTGTGTGTAGTGAGTGTTTATGAAGGCTTCCGGATTAAACCGAAATAATTTGTCAATCGATATCAACACGTGAGTATTTTTACGCAAGATCCCGTTTTTGTTAATAGTTTTACAATGTGAGTTTTAATAAAATTATGTATTTTTGTTAGTGCATATTATCACTATCATTGTAGCATTTATTGTAGTTATGTGAACTGATAACACGCCTTAGCTGATATACCAGAATGCCAGGTGGCACAGAAACACCAGACCGCAAATGCAAAGTTATGACGCCACTGTGTCTGAATTGTATCGAGTAGGTAAATTACCAGGCGTACATAACTCTCACAGCTGAGCGCGGGTCAATGAACGTAATTGAAATTAGGTGTTTAGTTAGTGTTGCGACGTAATTATTTTATTATACTATCGAAAAAAAAGGGATTTTCTTAAATTTGTATGAAATTACCGAGGCCGTGACTTTATTGACATTTCGCAATCGTGGCGGAGCATAGGCTCTAGTTATCAGACATGTGTACCGACGGTCAAATATGACTACACATTTCTGTAGCACGTTATATACTTCACTTCCACAAAAACTACATAGAAAAAGTCCCACTTTACCAAAGTTTTTCTTGAAATAAAAAATACTTGGACGTCTTGCTCCCTCTTGAAAAGTTACTAGAATCTTAAATTATACATGTTGAAATGTCTCAAAACAAAACAATTCGGTCGTTGCAAACAAAAACTACATTTTCTATGTAGTTTTTGTTTGCAACGACCGAATTGTCTAGATTCTTTGGAGTCAATTCAAAATATCTCTAGAAAGAACTATTATTTATGTATAAGTATGCCCTCGTACACAATAATTGATGTCGCGAATTACTCAATATATTACAATTTTCTTACGCAGTTACTCATTGTATCTTTCATCATTACTTATCCCTATAGTTTTGTCCCACATTCTGAAACTCTAATGCGAATACAAGCCTTGGATCATTTCATTGTTCCTATTTTACATTGGCTTAAATTTAAATAAATAAATAATAAATAAATTTATCAGTTGTCTGAAATGAAATTTAAAAAAAATTATGGATATGGATTTTTTCGTCCCTGGTAATTTCATACTTGCTGCTCTGAATTTGCTGCCAGATTCAGCCTCATTGTATTTTTAGTTAGAGAGCACTCCTCCTTTTGTATGATGAACCATCTATGGCTTGGTTTTAGATATTGACGCTAATTGAAGTATACTCTAAAGAGAGGTTAGAGCCCCGTAGCTTCTAAAGCCACAACCTGTGCCCATCCGGAATTTCGCCGGGTCTCAGAGCTGTGTGTGTTTTCGCATTGCCTTACCTCTAGGCTAGAGGTCCTAGAGGTATATATATATATATTAAGGTAAACATATTACTTTATGTAAGAGGATTGACTGGCAGCCTTATTGACCTTTAATGTAACCAATGGAATTGAATGACGAAGAACACGGTGTTAGCGTCATTGTGCCGCAAATATTTTCCTTCGTTCCTTGTTTGAAGTGCTTGTGGCCCCGCTAACACAGTGTTCTGTAAACGATTACTGCGTTAAGCAACTTTCGCTATAGCTGGTCCTTGGACGAGTGACCACTTTGTGGTGTTTACATTTGCTAGCTTTTCCGTGCTTCGGAAAACGCAGTCGTTACACTAAGTTGAAGGGCTTAAAAAAAGATCTAAGCCTCCATGACTCAGGGTCTAAAAAAGGCCTGCTCGCCGTTCTTACAGAAAAAAGCCCGAAACGGGGGCATAAAATAATATTACGCAACATTCACGCCGTAAGAAGCAAAATAACCACCATTCGCTTAAGTGAGGCTGCAGAGAGAGGTAGAGGTAGAGTAGAGGTGGCCAAAGTCTGCGAACTTTGGGAAATTCCCTATGAGGAGTGCCTTGGGCGCCCGGCGCTAGACGGTTTCCTTGGGGACAGTGTGGTTTTAGTTGGTTAGACTTGGGCATGATATATTATGTGGGGATATCCATACGTTATAGTCCGAGACTACCAGGACTTTAATTGGTCGTGCTAATTAGTGTCTAGCACATAAGACCTTTTAGCCTTTTTGTTACCACCTCACTAAAAAGGCAACGGGTTCAAAATTTCATCCAAATTTAACATCGTAAATAGACACATTTTATTAAATTTATTCGGCCCTTTAGACCCACCCCAGTTCCGTGCTTCGGAAGGCACGTTAAGCTGTTGGTCCCGGTTGCCAATAAAATGGCAGTCGTTAAGCCAAGTTGGAGGCCCTACGGGCGGCTTAAAAAAATTCAACAGCAGGTCGATGCAGCCTGCGCCTGTCCATTTCAACACGGCAAAGGGCTCACCACCTGTTACGTGGGACAGAAATGCATACGGTGAAACGTGGGCGTTAACTATGCCTCTGCCTACCCCTTCGGGGATAAAGGCGTGACAATATGTATGTATGTATCCATACGTTAAACAAATCTAGCTACAAGAAAAAAAATGCTGTGTGATCTGATCTCGTCCAAACAATGGACATATTACTAAATTTCAATGCAGGTAATAAAAATACACTTCGCAATAACCAACAAAAAACTACAAGGACTGTCAAATGTTCAACAAAATGAAGCCGATTATTGATTTTAAAAGGTTTTCTCCGTATTCATATAACAGTAACAATACATATATGTATTGTTGACTTTTTGTTGTAGTATGTGTTGTTTGTAGGATGGATGCACCTTAAATTATAAATACATTATTCATAGTTATTGTGGAAAGCGATGGGACCCTTTCCTTTCGATGGGGAAGGGGTTCCAGAGGTTTTCATTGACACTATCCGGGACATGTACCGCGACTCCGATTCCGTGGTTCGGACCGCTGCTGACGACACGAAATCCTTCCCCGTGACCGTCGGGGAACACCAGGGTTTGGTCCTTAGTCCGCTTCTGTTCAGTGTGATATTAGACGTATTGTCAGACAACATCAGGAACTTGCATGAGCAGCCTCCATGGTTGCTCATGTATGCTCACGATATCGCGCTGGCAGACGCGGACAGGGGCAGATTGGTGCGATGTGCGAAGGCGTGGAAGGGGACGCTAAAGAACGGCGGTCTGAAAGTTAATGTGGTAAACTTAACTCTACAGATCCCACATCCGTCCGCATAAGCGGTGATGTGGTCGAACGCACGGACCAGGTTAAATACCTGGGACCTGTATTTCACACGTCCAGTGACATCGATTGCGATTTGAAGTCACGCATTGCTGCCTCGTTGGCCAAGTGGTGAAAGATGACCGGTGTCATTTTGTGACCCAAAAATGCGGCCAATGTTAGAGTGACACAAGCAGGAGCTGCGTGTCACGGAAATGAAGATGCTGCGGTGGAAATGTGGAGTCATGCGAGGAACTCTCGCGTCCGCGGCAGCTTTCACGTCCATGACATTGCAGATAAGTTGCAAGAGTGTTGCCTTCGTTGGTATGGTTATGTCTTGCTTCAAACGCCGGGCTACGTGGAAAACAATTGTCTGGCCATGTCAGCACCGCCGGGTCTCGGTAAGAGGGAAAGACCCAAGAAGTGCTGGCTTGACGTCGTAAGGGATGACATGCGAACCAATAGTCTCACTGCAGGGGATGCCGAGGACCTTGCGAAATGGAGGAGAATAAGTAGGAGGGCGGACCCCGAACGTCGCGAGATGCAACTGGGATAGACGCTCGGATGATAAAGATGATGAGTTAGGTGTGGTAAGTTCTTTTGTAGAAATCCTACATAATGACGTCAATCAATCAATCAAATCAGCTTATGGTTGGACGTAAGCTTCTCCCAATTCACGCCAGAACACATGCTCCTGCGCTTTCCGCATCCAGTCCTTCTCCGCGACCTTTTACAGATGTGGCCAGCCCATTGCCATTTTAACGTGCTTACTCAGCGAGAGATGTAAATAAATAGTGTGGTCCACCACAATGGTTCTATGACGAATAACTTCCTTTCGGAATTTATCCTTCAACGACACTCCGAGTATAGCGAGCTCCAAAGCTCGTTGTGCAACTTTCAAGGCATAGACTAGCCCCACCGTTAGTGTCCACGTCTCGGCACGAAAGGTCATAACCGGTAGAACGCCCGATTGTAAACCACCGTCATCAGGCATTGTGATTAAGGTGAATAGAAAAAAATACGAAGAAAGTAGAGGGTAGAATGAGTCAGTGTAGGTCGAGACTTACATATATGAAGACCACGTGAGCAGATTGCTTAAAAACGGAAAAGTCAAAAGTACTCAGACGTGCGTGTATTAAGCGATTGATGAATCTTCAAAAATTGAAAAAGGTATGCATGGATCACGAAGCCTGGCGATCTGTCCTCTCTGACTACTCCGTCAGGGATACAGCGTGAAGATAGTTAGTTAATAAAAAATACAAACCTAATTAATGAAAAGTCTAACCTATATTCCAATTGATACCGCTTTATTTTGTCAAATATAAATTATGAGACATGTTGACCATAATCATTAATACACACATTTCTCTTATGACTTCATATTAATAAATATTATCGTAGAAGGATATGAAATCTAGATATTTTTAAGTATGAAAGGATCTGCTTGACTTCTCCTCCATTTTTCCGTTTCGCGTCAAGTCCCGAGTAGTATAAAAAATATGACTTTATAATATGTCATTTTCTATGCTGGGTCCTACTGCCGTTTGTTCAGCCAACCTTCTTTCGGAGTCTTCAACTATTACTTCAATAATAAGAGGTGTTTGCGCGTTGACTCACACTCTTAGATCTTTGTTGTGTCTGTTTGCAACCAAATACCATTAATACGTCACATAGACATAATATAATATAATTGTGTAGGTTAATATAACATATTTTATTAGTCATAATTGCTCATTATATTTTATATAGTGAGCCTTTATTTACATATTAATTCAAATACAATAAAATTGCGTAGGTATGGCCCTATCTTAGTCACCATTATACGTCATAACTCTTAAGCAATCGCAAGTACCACTACTGATATTGATTGTTTTAAGAATCAGGTTCTCTGGTGTAGGTTTAATATTTGCCATTTATTCAGACAACAGGCCCCGAGCAAGTGCGCTGGTGTGCTTTTGCATCCTGTCTTTATATTTCTTTATCTTTCTTTTTTTTTTTTTTAATGAAGTATTCTGGAATCACTGCAAGATTTCTATATTAGAGTTGCTTGCGAAACTGAACTGAACTGAAAAAAACGATAAACGACAACTAAACCAAATTCCATCAATTGGTTTAGCGATTTAAGGGTGAAATTTTATTGGGAAATAATTCAATGGTCATTTACAGGAAGAAATACAATTTTAGTACCTGAGTACCGGCCGTAGTTTCTTAGCAAATATGAAAACAATAGAAATCAGTAAATCTCATTGATTTCACGGGTCCAAATAACTCAAAAGTTTATTTCCATATTTAATACTTCAACCATCTTTTTTTTCTGTCTAGAGCTGCGATGGGGGTTCCATGTGCTTGGAGCTCGCTCTAGAAGGGGAGCGTCTGTGCAAAGCAGGTGACTGCCGCGCAGGCGTCGCGTTCTTTCAAGCGGCTATCCAAGCCGGCACTAACGACCTTCGCACCCTGAGCGCCATCTATAGCCAACTCGGCAACGCATACTTCTATTTGGCTGACTACAACAAGGCAATGCAATATCATAAATACGATTTGACCATAGCTAGGTAAGAAACTGTTTTGAACTTTTTATATCATTTATTCTGTGTATGGGGGGGTATGGTCAGCAACAAATCAGTCACAATACGAGAAATTTGATATTATTAAAACTAAATACGAAATATTGATCTCAGTACATCATATTCGATATGTTTTAATTAACTACAGTACAAACAGTGTATTAATTCAGATTTTTTTTATTGTTTTAATCAACTTTTGAGACTGACTGTACCAGATTAAACAGTGTATCCGCTTGAAGGTGTTCTCGGCTTGGGCTTCTAAGTTTTTGGGAGTGTTTGCTGAAATAATAGTCATGGATTGCACGGGCTATACAATTGTAGGTCGCACCCTTTACTCATCTTTGATGGAATAGGTTCCATAAATATGAAGACTGATACATATGTACTCGTTTTTATTACAGATCAATGCATGACAAATTAGGGGAAGCAAAGGCTTCAGGCAACTTAGGGAACACATTAAAAGTGATGGGTAAATTCACCGAGGCTATACAATGCTGCAAGCGTCATTTAGACCTGTCCCGCACCCTTGGCGATAAACTGAGCGAAGGTCGAGCCCTATACAACCTGGGCAATGTGTACCACGCACAGGGCAAACAGCTGGGTCGTGTGGGTCAAAATGACCCCGGTCACTTTCCTCAAGAAGTGCGTGAGTGTTTGACTCAAGCCGTTTCATATTATGAGTAAGTATTGTTTATTCTTCTTCATGGTAGCATCTTTCTATTTGCTACCTACTCGGATTTGGAGACTGGACTCCACTTATTTTGGATTCAGAACGGGTATGAATTGGTTTCTCGGCTGTTAAATCTTTGGACTCTTAAGTTTCAACCTCTTCCGTTGGTCAGCTGGTGCACTAATTGCAGGAGAGGTTGGCCTAGATACTAAATATCTTGGTGAAACTACAACATTGCTTAACTTTGTTGATCAAGCTAAGCTCTTTATTCAGCAGAAGATATTAGCAAGATGTTCAAATTGGAGGAAACTATCTTGATACATAACTTTATGCTGCATACTTATTTAGACTGTTAAATTATACCGATTCTTGTCCTTCTGTGATATGTCAATCATGATGTTAGTTTTGCTTGACCAGGGGCTTCTTACCGTCTGATCTTCGAAATTTCGAATTCAAAGGGCTTTTTTTTTCTCTTAGGCTTTCTCGACTTGAGCAATGCTAGATTTAAATAATTTGAATATTTATAGTTTGTTCTCAAATCTTGTGTCAAAAATATTCATCTTCTTCATTTATGAGATGCACTTTTAACAGGAGCTATTTATGAAGTTAGAATATAGTAAAAGGCGCCTTCCACTGAATATAATTTCATACTACACTTGTGCATTTTACAGTACACTTGTGCACGTTGTCGAAGCTTTTATGTTAAGGAACTAACTAACTATCTTCATACTGGAACCCTGACGGGACAGTCATATCACTGGATTTCGTGTTCTGTTCATATTTCGTATCCTGCATATTCATGAATCGTTTCTACTTGCACGTCTGACTGACTTAGTACTTCAGACCTTTCCGTTTTTGGGTAATCTGCTCAAGTGGACTTCATAAGTCTCGGTCTACCTTGACTCCTTCTGCTCTCTACTTTCGCACAATGAATATTCCTTATTAATCGTTCCTTATTCGTTGTTAAGAATCACCACTTTACACCTGTTAACGCGAAAATATACTGACTTGAAATATTATACAACGAAGTGCGAAACTCCTTAAGAATATTGTTACTTACTTTCGTTTTATCCTTTTTTACACAGAGAGAATCTCGAGCTTATGCGCGGTTTGGGCGACCGCCAAGCTATGGGTCGCGCCTGTGGCAATCTAGGCAATACTTGCTACTTGCTTGGTGACTTTTCGCGAGCTATACATTACCACACGGAACGTTTGAAGATCGCTCGCGAATTCGGCGACAAGCCAGCTGAACGTCGTGCCAATAGCAACTTGGGCAATTCGCACATCTTTCTTGGACAATTCGAAAATGCTGCAGAGCATTACAAGTACGTATACAAAATATAGCGTTTTTAAACCCATTTATGAGACTGGCAGAAATGTGTATAACTTACGTATAACTCTAGTCTACATAATTTGTACAACTCTACAAGGTTGTGTTGATAGAGACATGAAACAAATTTCGCAATTGCAGATTATGTAGCCAACACCTACGTAATTGATCGTTTATATAATATCCCAAATGTATTTTCGGGCTGAAACTGTGACGAATTGTAAAGTCTGTACGCCCTTCCCTTTAAACCGAAATGTTTTATTAGCGATCTAACAATTTAACATAACAGCCGAATAGCCGCAGTACATAAGCACCGAATTCTTGAAAATTGACTATTTTGAGATGGTTCTTACAATTTTCTAACTACCCGCGTAACATTTGTTTTTTTTTACATGATTTCATTGAAATTAATATTTGAAACATTTTCCGGCCCTGCACTTCCTAATTTTTCTATACCTATTACGGTGAAATGTGGGGCTATTACCTTTGCCTACCCCTTCGGGGAAAAAGTTGTGGCTATTGGTAAGTATGACATTGTAATTAACTATCTTGACATATTAAAAAAAGTAATAAAATGTAGCTACTGAGTTACTGAATTATCTGACAAAGATATTGTACTGGAAAGATTCGGAAATCTGAATCGCCGAATTGCTGGAGCTCATCATCCGAGTGTCTGTCCAGTTGCGTCTCGCGACGCCCGCTTTTCTACTATTTCTCGTCCACTTCGCACGGCCGTCAGAATCCCCTGTAGACCTTAGACGCATGTCATCCTTTACGTCGTCAAGCCAGCACTTCTTGGGTCTTCCCCTCTTACCGGCACCCGGCGGGGCCGATATGGCCAGACATTTGTTTCCCACGTAGGCTGGCGGTTGCCGCAAGACGTGACCAGTCAGAAAATCGCCAAATTTTAACCCCAATCGGACCACCTCTCTCTCTGTGTTTGTAACAGTGTGTTTGAGGGTCTAGCGGAGTCTGGGGTCCTCTGTTTTTGACTGCTAGATAAGCTATCGTCTGGATTTTCATTTGCGGCGTTGTTGGTAGCGGCGGCCGATTGACCTCCCAACCCCGTAAGGGCGCCAGTGATGTTGCCTCGTCCGTTGGTTAGAAGGTGCACCGCCAACAGGTCCAGCAGGTGAGGTCGCTTAAACTGACATCTCCACGTCCGCCTATTGTTGCATTATTGCAAACACACTTACATATTTTAACTTTCTCATTTATAATATTAAATATGATCGTAGGCTAAAGACTTGTACTATAGTTTGACCACGACCGCTGTACCGCTGTATTTTGTACGCAGTGAGCAGTACAGCGGTCGTGGCCAAACTATAGCGTTGACGAGCTGTTCTCACTAACCATATGGTATTTGAAATGTAGGATTATAGCTTGAATTTTATTATTAAATTCTTGTATTATTATAAATAATACCTAGCAGTGGGTGTCAAATAATCTAAGATAATTAAAAGAAAAGACAAAATAACCTTAATTCATTTAGGTCACAAAGCCACACTTTTTAATGTGAATGATTCTAAGGAATGTAAAAAGGAAAAAACACCAAGTACAAATAATGCTATACTCATTATTGCTAATAAATATAGTATGCTTATGATTTTATTAACTTGCTTTCTCGATAACAAGCCCGGATCGAATTTTATTATTGTTTTTATACTAACTTCAAAATTACCTCAGATAACAATGCATGTAAATTAAGTACTTTTTTTGGTCATCATTCAACGTGAAACATTGAAAAGAAAAAAGTTTTTAGCCATTGCGATTGTGTTTAGCTGACTGCGATAGGTATGGAATGAACAAAAGTACCTAAACAAAACAAAAATGTAGGTTTCATATCTAAAATACACTTAGATACTTACCCTTTTTAATGTTACAAAAACAATTAACACTTTCCTTGTCCTAGAGTACTAACTTATAATATTAGCTTAGTTTAGGCCAGAAGCACTTTCTAGTATAGAAAGTGGCCCAATTTATAGATTTACTAACTGCCCTGCGTGACTTAGCTGGCGTAGTTTTCCTGTAACAACAGGCCCCCACTGTCTCCATCTGAATTTTAAAACCATCCTGGGACCTCCTCAGACACATACAAAATATCATTACAATCGAGCTTAGGAACACATTTAGTGACTCATTTTAATTATAAACATTGAAATTACCGTAGAGACAAGAAATAAACTAATTTAAAGTACTCAGACATTATATTTTAACTTTTATAAATATGTTATATTATTTTATCAGACCTATAGTTTCACTTTCAGCTGAACGTTAAGTCCCGGTTGCATCCAATATGTCAAACTTGAACCTCGTGGTTCACTTTTTCTGCTAGGAGCAAAAATTTGATTGATTGCGAGAAGGAATTTTAATATATTTGGCAGCAACTACAGTTTTGACTTTCTAATTCCGTTATGGGTACCTAACTCATATTAGCCTCGTCAGTTAGCCATCTGATGCACCATTTGCAATAGGCCATTGATATCTTGGCGCCGCTTACTCTAGCCACGTATTAAGTGGGGCTGAAAAAAAATGGCGGGTTGTGGATGAATTTTACAGCTCTACCCACCTGGTCTACCTCTCAAGGAAATAAATGTGATTGTATGTATTTTATTTCAGAAACTGCATTATTGCTATATGATATGTGTTTACGCAGCCTATGTTTTATGTGCAGCAGTAGGTTAATATGATGCACATAATACATGAGCATGTTCAATGTTGCTTAGCGATATACAGCGCTTGTCATAAAATGTCGATAGCAGCTGCGTATTATGCGAGTTGCTATAATGGCAATTATCATTTTACGAATGCGACTTCTTTGTGATGCACTTGCTGATAGCCGCAGCTGCAGCTACGCTTGCGTTATGAATATGCTTTTCTTACTCGTAATAGTAAGCTATCCTTAAAAGATAGATATATAACACCACTGACTTTTGATACAAAACTGATATAAGATCCATATCAAAAGATTTGTAAAAAAAATATATCCAGCCATTACAACCCCTGGACTATCTAAGGGTTATAAACGGCTGGACCGATTTACATTTTGTTGTCATTATATAATACGTGTTAAACCCGGACACCGGCAAAAACTAATATTTTTTCTATTGTGCCATTAAAAGCCGTAAGAGATTGTTTACTATGTTACTTATCAAAAAAATAGGACATACATTTTATATTAAACTGTAAATAAATGGCACCAGTTGGTGGAATAAAATGTTGTAAATTTAGCTAGAAGAAAAACACGTAATTATGCTGGCGACTTTATTATTATCGTCGACGGATCGCATTTACACATATTGCATAAAGTATAGACATAAGTGACCAATTTTGGACTTCATTTTTGTGACACAAATATTGCTTGCGAGTTAATAGTATTATAACTGTACTTAGAAACTTGTGGAGAAAGTTGTTAGCCAAATTTATTTGAACGAAACATTACGCGTTTGTGCCGGTGAGTGGACATGAACTGTTGCATAGTACAGAAGGTCATACGATATAAATTACTAGCTGAGCACCTCGGTTTCCCCTGTGACATACTTCGAAATCCTGTGGCACCCATTAAACCCGTCGTTTATTAACTTTGCTTTATATTTTGTAAACATTTTTGTTTGTTTTATTGACATTACTGCTCCGATCTCTTAGGTGATTCGTGATGATATAAAGCCTTTTTCGATAAATAGGCCAAATATTATTATAATTAATAAAATATGCTAAATATTATTATAATTAATAATATTTAGCCTATTTATCGAGGAAGGCCATATATTAAAACACATACAAGTAGTTGAACAAATCCTAAAAAAATATCTCATGGATTGATCCTTCTTTTTGGAATTTGCGCGTCTATATTATGTATCAGTAATAATATCATGTCAAGAAGTATAAAATTAACTTGTAATAAATGAAAGGTTGTTTATGGGAGGCGCTCATGGCCCCGCGGACTCAGTGTTCTGTAAATGATCACTGCGTTAATCAACTTTCGCTATAGGTGGTCCTTGGATGGGTGACCGCCTTGTGGCATTTACATTTGAGAGCGTTTCCGTGCTTCGGAAGGCACGTTGAGTCGTTGTTGCCGGTTGACAGTAAAATGGCAGTCATTGAAGGCCTTATGGGCGGCTTGAAAATTTTCAACAGCAGGTCGCAACTGCCTGCGCCTGTCCATTTCAACACGGCAATGGGTTTTCCACCTGTGGGACAAAAATGCATATGGTGAAATGGGGGAGGTATGGTATAAGTGCCTCTGCCTACCCCTTCGGGGATAAAAGCGTGACAATATGTATCTATGTACAAATGCTAGATTAAAGAAGCCCCACCAAAATGTCCATGGTCAAAACAACCTTACCTCCTAGCTGGGCACATACTGACTAACGGACGAGGCAACAACCTCAGGTTTCAAGTGCAGGAAGGCCTTCAAAGCAACTAGGAAAAAGCACTGAAGAAGGAAGGAAGGAATAGACGGGTTAGGCGAGAGATATGAGGAGGGTTTCGATAATATTTCTTCTATACTTTATTAATGTATAACCTAAATTTAAACCTGTTATATATTTCTATTTTCTAAGTCTACTGGCTCCCCTAGTCATTTTTTGACCGAAGAATGTAACAGAGACTAATAGCCATGGTGATTGTATACCTGTCTATGTTGGCTTGTCTAACTAAACTTGAAGAAGCTATCGTTATTATTTACAGGCAAACACTTGCGCTAGCCGAAGAACTGGATGACGCGGCGGTAGAAGCTCAAGCGTGTTATTCTTTGGGCAATACCTACACGTTGCTGCGAGAATACCGCGCTGCTGAGGAGTACCATTCGCGGCATCTGAGTGCGGCGCAAAAACTAAACGATCGTGTTGGAGAAGGTCGCGCTTGCTGGTCGCTTGGAAATGCTCATTCGGCCCTTGGCAATCATGAGAGAGCTCTTTATTATGCGAATGAACACTACAATATATCCAAAGAGGTGAGATGACATGTGTTTAATATAAACTCCCTGCCTGGGTTTTCTCGAACGTCTACAGTATGGGGTTCTTCAAAAGGGGTCATAGAAGGTTTATAAAGGGTCGATAGCGCGAGTGCTGCACTTCTGGTGTTGCTAACGTCCATAGGCTACGGTGACCACTTTCCATCTGTACGCTTGGTACCTCAGTGGTATAAAAAAAATACTTTTTTGTTTATCAGTCACGCCTTTATCACCGAAGGGGTGGCAGAGGTATATTATACGCCCACATTTCACCGTAAACATTCTTGTCTCACGTAATACTTGGTGAGCCCATTGCCGTGTTTTAATAGACAGATGCAGGTTGAGGCTACCTGCTGTTAAAATTTTTCAAGCCATAAGCATTAAGTCTGACGACTGCCATATTTCTGGCAATCGGGACCAACGGCATAACGAGCCTTTATAATACCACACTGCTGTCACCAATCTGTAACCTGACTTAGCGCAAGTTACTTAGAAACTATGAGAACCTGTAAGTAACTGACTGTAACCCCACACCATTAGGAGGACCCATCGACTTTTAGGACTCCAATGAAATTTTCGGCGGAGTAACATCTTTTCGATTTTTACTTACTAGAAGACCATCGTAGTCTTTTACACTGGACCATGATGACCGTAAGGCTGTGCTGCAGAATTATTTCAAGACCCTCCATAGGCCTTCAACTTGGCTTAATGACTACCATATCACTATAACATGATATAAAAAGGAAACTACCTACCACTAAATAAGTAACATTAAACGTGATAGTTACTTAGTCAAATACCTTGGGTGTAAGATGCCCCAGCAAGATCTTTGGGGTCTGTGCAACCTCATCAACAAGTAGTACACCTGCTGAATAACGAACAAGGCAGAAGATCATTGGGGTCCATGCAACCTCATCTACAAGTGGTACACCTGCTGAATAACAAGCAAGGCAGAAGATCATTGTGGTCCATGCAACTTCCTCTACAAGTGGTACACCTGCTGAATAACGAACAAGGCAGTAAATCATTGGGGTCCATTTAACCTCATCTACAAGTGGCACATCTGCTGAGTAACGAACAAGGCAGAAAATCATTGGGGTCCATTTAACCTCATCTACAAGTGGCACATCTGCTGAGTAACGAACAAGGCAGATTTTAGTCGCTCCACCAATAACTAAAGAATAGCTGCTCACAGCCCTTCTGGACAAGTAGCAGTCAAATGAAAGTGAACAACATCCTCCCATGTCGGGTAGGCTACTTCCCGTCTTTACAGAAGCAGGCCTTAGATGATAGCGTGGCGTGAGAGATACACTAGATAATACCCGAAAGCCCCAAAGACGAGAGATATCACTCGAACCCCCAAAGACCGGGACTCCTGGCCTTAGCAAATGACAGAGCAACAAGTGGTTTTAGCCGGAAGGAGTCAGGCATAGCATCCATGAGGATTTTCACACGAAAAATATGAAGGATATGGAATACGGAAGCGCTCGTGGCCTCAGTGTTCTGTAAACGATCAAGTTACGCAACTTTCACTATGGCTGGTCCTCGGATGGGTGACCACTTTGTGGCATTTACATTTGCGAGCGTTTCCGAGTTTCGGAAGGCACGTTAAGCCGTTGGTCCCGGTTGCCAGTAAAATGGCAGTCGTTAAGCCTGGTTGAATGCCTTATGGGCGGCTTAAAAATTTCAACAGCAGGTAGTCACATCCTGCGTCTGTCTATTTCAACACGGCAATGGGCTCACCACCTATTACGTGGGACAGGAATCCACACGGTGAAAAGTGGGCATATAATATGCCTCTGCCACCCCTTCGGGGATAAGGCGTGATGGATATTTATTTATTTAAAAATATTTTTTTAAATATCACCCTACTTCCAATCCAAGATCCAGTTGAAAGGAAAAAGGATGGCGTCTCTCAGCGAAAAGTGAACCCCATACTCCAAATTATAATATTAGCATTGGAAGCAACTGGGAATACACTTATATGAAGAGAGACAGACTTCCTAGTCAAGTACTTATAAGTTGACATCTTGTTGATGTTCTAACAATATTATGACTTGCCAGAAAACTGGTTCACGGATTTCTATTGCAGATCTGGCCACGTTGTGTTAAGGTTTAATTCCCTTTATCCTATAAAATCATCAAACGCAGGAGACCGTTATGTATTTATATCCGTATTATTACTGAAAATTTGTAGGAGTAAAGTCATTATCTCTGCCTATCCCGATAGGAGACAGACGTGATGATATAGAATAGAAAATACTTTATTGTATACCATAAATAAGTAATAAGTTTACAAGAAATTAACCACTAAATTAATTTTAAAGACATTTTGCGGTCTTATCGTTGACACCGATCTCTTCCTTAGAATAGATTTAAACGTAAGGAATAAATTTACCTAGAAGGTAGTTTGGGGCGTACTAGATATAGTGATAAATATTTGATAATTGATGCTAAAAATTTCGATCTCGTAATCACCTATTCCATGGGTTATTCTACAGCTAGGCGACGTGCTCGGCATGGCCACCGCTCAGATGAACATCAGTGATCTCCGCAAGGTGCTAGGAATGCCTGTCGATGCAGACATGACGCCCGTTTGCTCTCCGCCGAAGGACGAAACCCCCCGAACTCCCTTCAACGCTCTCCGCATCAGACGCCAGAGTATGGAGGAACTGTCGCTTATTCAAGTACGTATCCGAGTTAATTTATATATCACTTTGAGGTTGTGTGATTTGAATCCTATTATTATTACTTGTATTTAATTAAGCGCTCGTGGCCCCGCGGTCTCAGTGTTCCGTAAACGATCACCGAGTTACGTAACTTTCACTATGGCTGGTCCTCGGATGGGTGACCACTTTGTGGCATTTACATTTGCGAGCGTTTCCGTGCTTCGGAAGGCACGTTCAGCCATTGGTCCCGGTTGCCAGTAAAATGGCAGTCGTTAAGCCTGGTTGAAGGCCTTATGGGCGGCTTGAAAAAGTTCAACAGCAGGTAGCCACAACCTGCGTCTGTCTATTTCAACACGGCAATGGGCTCACCACCTATTACGTGGGACAGGAATCCACACGGTGAAAAGTGGGCATATAATATGCCTCTGCTACCCCTTCGGGGATAAGGCGTGATGGATATTTATTTTATTTATTATCCACCGGGTCCCGGTAAGAAAGTAAGACCTCAAGAAGTGCTGGCTTGACTTCGTAAGGGATGACATGCGTGCCAATGGTCTCACTACAGGGGATGCCAAAGACCGTGCAAAGTAGAGGAGAAAATGTAGGAAAGCGGACCCCGGGCGTCGCGAGACGCAACTGGGACAGACGCTCGGATGATGATGATGATGACTTATCCCTTCGGGGAAAAAGTCGTGATCTCTTCTAATGATCTTGATGATCCCTCTCTAATGATCCTCTGTCAAAGCGGCCACATTTCACCGTAATCAGTTTTGTCCCACGTAACAGGTGGGGAGCCCATTGCCGCTTTTAAAATGGATAGACGCAGGTTGTACCTGTGGTAAAAGTGCCCGTAGTTTCAAGCCGCCCATGAGGCCTGCAACGTAGCTTAACGAATGCATTGTACTGGCAACCGGGACCAAAGCTTAACGTGCCTTCCCATGCACGTAAACTTTCAGTAATATAAATGCTACAATGCAGTCACCCATTCGAGAACCAGCTAAAGCGAATGTTGCTGAACGCAGTGATCGTTTAATAACATTGAGTTAACTGTCTTTCTGTAGCTTTCTTTTTTCATTTAATTTAAGTAAGATGGACCTCAATAACAAATTCTAAAGTTTGGACAGTTGTTTGTTACGCTGTCACTCGAAGAGTCACATATAAGATCTGTTGTAAATAATGAATAACCCTTTACCTGAAATTGGGCCTGATGTCAGACTTTCAGCAAAAACGTATTGCAGTAACTATCTATCTTGACACTGTATCCCTGACGAGGTAGTCAGAGAGGGCAGATCGCAAGGCTTCGCGATCCATGCATACTTATTTTGCTTCCTGCAGATTCATTAAGCGCTTCATACATACACGCCTGAGTATCCGAGTACTTTTCCTTTCCGTTTTTGAGCAATTTGGTCACGTGGTCTTCATATGTAAGTCCTGGTCTACCCTGACTCTGTCTACCCTCTACTTTCGAACCATAAATATGCTTCGTCAATCTTTGCTCATTAGTTGATTGAATACCTACTACATTTCTTTTATAAATTCGAGATATTATTTGCATCCTATTTCTTACTGTGATTAAGATACACTCGTATTACCGTAAATTAGCTTTGCTTAGTTTGGAATCAGATGGCGTTGTGTGAGTTGTCCCAATGATATTTATTTATTTATTAATTCTAGTTTGCGTTCAACATGTTGCCCTTCTGAGTCATAAACGTATTGTTTTTTTTTATTGCTTCTTATATTGTCGCTTACATAGATGTCATATCATATTACAATTGAATCACATATTTGGCTTAAAAATAGCATGCAATATTGTTTTTTAACATAATTGTCCTGGATGTTAAGAAGAAAATATTTAATTCAACAATAAAAACACATCACATACACAACATTTTCCCTACTTAAGCTATATTATATGTCAACACATACATACATACATATTGTCACGCCTTTATCCCCGAAGGGGTAGGCAGAGGCATATTTAACGCCCACGTTTCACCGTATGCATTTCCGTCCCACGTAACAAGTGGTGAGCCAATTGCCGTGTTGAAATGGACAGGCGCAGGCTGCATCGACCTGCTGTTGAAATTTTTTAAGCCGCCCATATGGCCTCCAACTTGGCTTAACGACTGCCATTTTATTGGCAACCGGCACCAACGGCTTAACGTGCCTTCCGAAGCACGGAACTGGGGTGGGTCTAAAGGGCCGAAAAAATTTAATAAACTGTGTCTATTTTAGATGTTAAATTTGGAAGAAATTTTTAACCCGTTGCCTTTTTAGTGAGATGGTAACAAAAAGGCTAAAAGGTCTTATGTGCTAGACACTAATTAGCACGATCAATTAAAGTCCTGGTAGTCTCGGACTGATATGTCAACACAGTTATAAAATTTACAGAGATTTTTATTTAAGTACTCTTCAATTGAGTAAAAACACTCTTCTAGTAACCACTGCCGCAACACAATGCAGAATCTCTTTCGCGATAAGGTCGTTATTGATGAAGGTAATGAATTGTATATGAGAGGAGCCATATAAACGCAGCTTTGACAGAACAGTTCCAGTTTTGGAGCAGGTATCTTAAAATCTAAATGAGTAGCTTTTCTTTTATTTGTATTGTCTTTGGCTTCAAATAGTGATGGATTATATTTGACAAATTTGGAGATTTCCAATATGTAAATACAAGGAACCGTTAATATTTCGCGTGATTTAAATACTGGTTTACACGATTGACACCAGCCCATGTTGAACATGGCTCGGATAAATTTTGCGCTAAGAAGACTCGCTATTTCGGTTGAATTTCCCCAAACAACTATACCATATCTAATCACTGATGCAACACAAGCATGATAAACCATTAAAGACGTATGTCTAGAAGTAACATCCTTGACTTTTCTTAAAGCAAATACGTAACTATTTATTTTATTGCAGATGTTCTTTATATGTTTCCTCTATGTAAAGTTTTCATGTCAAATGTCAGTGTTATTATTAATTTTCTCAGGAGAGGCAGTTTTATTAGTAACATTAAAAAAATAATCATTAATAAATTTGAAATATCAGGTCCAGATGTCAATACTTTAGAGTTGTCAATAATATTGCCCACAAATTGCATTTGTGGCGCATTGTCCATTTTGCGTTTCGCTATATCCCAGGTGGCCTTACACTTATTATGATATTGCGGAAAAATTTTTTTGGTTACATAAAGACTGTAGACTATTCATACAAGTTTTTAGTAATTTGGAGTAAGCCTTATAATTATTTTTTATTTCTAGATTTTTATTTAAATAATATTTATGTCTTAGTTGTCGTTTTGTTTTGCTGCTTTTCCTAATTCCTTTTGTTAACCATTTGGGCCTAGCGCTATTCTGTTGAAGTTTTTTTATTCTTATATATGGGAAACACAGTTTACAAAATAACATCAAAAAGTCATGAAATTCTTAAAAGGCTTCATTAGCACTAGAGCAATCAAAAACAGCACTAAAACTTAGGCTGCTAATACAATCTACAAATTTAGTCACATTCTCCATACTGTAATCATTAGATGTCCTTTATTTTGGTGGTCATTTCTGGTATTGCGATTACTTGAGATGTATCATGATCAGACAGATAAAAGTTAAATGTTTTGCCCACAACGTTGCTTATATTGCTAATAATATTATCTATACAGCGATGCAGTCTAGTTGAATTTTTGATGTGGTATTGCATACCATAATTAAGAATCAAGTCTTTAAATTCAATACTAGTTTTGTCGGTTTTTGTTCCTAAGCATCGTTAAAACATTTCTTAGATTTCTGAAAAATATCTTTACATCAGAATCAGGAGTTCTGTATATACACAATACAATTATATTTATTTTTATTATTGTAACACCACATATTTCAAAATGAAAGTCAGTAGACAGTTCTTTTACTTCAAAGATTTCAGTACTTTCATAGCCATTCTTACATAAAATACATACACCTCCACGCTTATCGTTTACTTTTCGAGAGTAAATAGCACCTAGGTAAAAGTTATTTATATTCAAATTCATTTCCTGATTTCTTAGGATAAAATGTTCACTGAAACATAGAATAGTAACATTTTCCTTTAAGTCGATTAACTCTTGTAAAACAGTTTCTATATTTTGAATCTTATTCAAGATACCAGCAATATTTTGGTGAAACACAGAATAATAGTTAGTTCCGAAAAAAACAGCTACTATCATGAAATATCTTATTATTATTTTTTACTTTTTTTATAACTGGGAAATAATACATTATAGTACCTTTATCTTGCTACGATACGTGGTTACTTGATTTACAGTGAGCGGGCGATTGCGGTAATGCCCCAATATTCGCTACTTTTTTTTTTGGTGTTATGTGTTAAAAAAGCATCATAATAGTGTAAATATTTAATTTATGGATTATTTGCATTGAAATGTCATGATTTTTATAATTTTCTATAAATGTACAATATTTATTATTTCTACAAAGAAGTTTCAGCTGCTCATTTAGTTCGTTCATTGAGGTAATGATTAAACATGACATTAACTATGAACACATTAGTATTCTTAAGAAAGTACAGTGCTACAGACAAATCTAACATCAATTCTATTGGGTTTGTATCATTGCTACCAGTCATTATAACAACATAGTCATCTAAAGTTAAGTTTTTACCTAAACTAATACAATCGGATAATACATTTCTCGACTTTGCATTGGGTTTTGTTTGTTTTTAATTAGTCGCTGAACGACACCTGCACCTTGATTGTCTGAAAGGAGAAATATTTTACCACGCTGATCCTCGGTACTTTCAATATTTTTAATCCTCTCTGCTTCATTAGAACTACATGGTAATGTTTTTCCCTTAGATGGTTCTGATTCGATGCTTTTGGAGTGGCTTGAGTGTCCAGTAACTACGGTTCTTGTATGAGCGCTATTGTTTTTTAATTCTACTCTTAACGGTGAATGCTGATACGAAAATTTCGGAGTGTTAAATTCTGAATCAAGTTGCAACCTTTTCGCAGACAGTTGAGATCTTGTAGTAACCGTAGTTGTTGTTTTCTTTTATATATTACTTTTTACTGTAGTAGTTTTACATTTGCTAGTACTCAGAGTCGAACATGTGTTCTAAGTGTTCGTATTTTTGTGTTTGTTCCTGCTGTCTCTGTTTTAGTGAGTCGTTGTCCAAAATAAGTGTTTCGATTTCGGTATGAGCACTAAGTAACTGGTTCCTTAGATCCTGAACTATGTCGTGCAACTCAATTACCTCGTCTCTCTTTACATGAGTAGATAGATCAAATATACTCTTAATACTATCGCTCGCGGATACATTTGTGTCTAGAGAATCATTAGATCTGGACAGGGAGCGTATCAATCGACGATTTCTTATAGTGACATTGGAATTTTATTCATCTCTCATTAATTCCATTATGATATTATAGTCAAATAATCAAATGATTTACCAATAGCGTATTCAAAATTTTACGATTATTTATACTACTAATTACACTACACTACTTACTAATTGTAAAAGTATACAAAAATTCTTATTCTTGCATTATCATTCATTTAATAATTAAATTTATCCAACAGACGAACGATTGAAATCAAATTGTTGTATGTGTGACCGTTGGTACCGGTTTTATGAACAATGCTTAGTGATTTACTGATGCCTACCAAGCACGGGGCTGGAACGCGCCCGGTTAATTTCTGCTTGGTGGGGCGTTCGGTTGAATATGGTGAAAAGAAACGATTAAAATGTGGGTTCATAACATCAAAACACTGCTTACAACACAAAAGACTATTTTTATAAGTTTAAATAGATCAATGAGTTTGCGTCGTTAAATTCCTGTTTACATTCAATCGTAACTAACAGTGATAATGTTTATATTGAACTATAAAGTCTCACCAGGTACTTCGTGCATTTTGCATTTACTGGGTATATTTGTACATTCTTTATTTCACAAGCAAATATATTCTTTTAAACTGATTTTACAAACTTTTGCACTGCTGATTAGTACTTTGATATTTTATTTTAATAATTAAATACAGAGCCGATGTTTACGTAACGAAGGCAGTTTTTTTTTTGTTAGACAGACTGGTTTTTAAATAAGTTGACATCTAAGGAGCACGACTTTGCACCTATTCAATAATGCTCTTTTACATACAGATAACACCTGACGCGAAAAAGAAAGATGCGGAGTCGACAGTCGACAACAAACCAGAGATGGTCCGCACAGAATCCGAGGAAAATCCTGTAGAGTCGTTCTTCGATTTGCTCAGCCGCTGCCAGTCCGGACGTATGGACGAACAGCGGGCTACGTTGTACGTCGAGAAGGAAAACAGACCCAGGGCTAGGTCCAGCGCAAATAAGCTTCAAAGGTCTACCAGCAATGGTAATGGGAATGGCACCAGCAGGATTGCAAAGTAAGTGAACTAATAAAGCCACATTTGAGGGTTATCAGTCTCTTATAGAAATCCATCTCATTATTCACTATTTATCCATACTAATATTCTGTGGAAATTTTTGAATGGTTATGAATAAATGGTCTGTATTGATGAAAAAGAATGCAAAGCTAATGGCTAGCCCCATGACGATTTTAGAGGCACGAAGCAACTCCACTGGTAAGCAGGTACACCTCACAAAATAAAAAGTCTTATAATACATATCATTCGCAGCAATCTTCATGAACAGTCATCATCCCAATAGGACTCTGACACCATAGACTACAACTGGAGATGCATACCAGGTTCCCCAATAAACGCAAACAACACAACTAAAGTTAAAGCTCAGATAATGGTGGCTATCACTGACCTCTATTATACAAATTTAATGACGCCACGTTTCAATCACTGTGGTCATTTCTTTTGAATTTGAATATTAAAAATAAAAACGTTAACTTCTTTTTTGAATATATTGATCACAAAACTGTATATACTTTGTCAAAAGTAAATAAAAATCAATAAATATTAGTTCCATTGTTAAGCACATGGCAGTCAGCGCCAAAATGGAGAAAACCAAACGGGTTAAGTTTGTCATTGACTTATAGAGGTCAGTGAAGGTCATAAAAACATACCATGTCGTCACACTTCCCATTATGGTGGGCAGACATTGGTATTGCCATATGTATATAACCCAAATAACCCTAGCCATTAGTTAACCTTGCGCTTATTTTACTTTTATAAGCGTTTTCATTCATGCTCTCCGATTTCGGATACACCTGACCTGGCCCTTCATAACAATGGCGCCGATCTGGTCAAGGTATGTACGTCTAGGTCAACCATTGCCAGCTTCTCCATATCACCCTCGCCTTATATATCACAATTCCTCAATGTTCTATCATCCATCCTTACTATATATCCGACACATCTAAACATTGCTTTATTCAACGCAGCTACATTCATAATATTAACCATTGTCTGCAACGCCTCTAACTAACTATCTTTACACTGTATCCCTGACGCAGTAGTCAGAGATACAGCCTCTAATTGCTAATATAAGTTGTGATCATCAGTGTATTGTCATTGTCCCATATCGAAATGACGAGATATAGAAAATTTAACTTTATCTCAATTCGATAGAGTTGTTTTTGGACTCGAATAGAGTTAGTATTTAATTTTCTTTTTGACTCGTAAAAAGGGGTCTTAACCTGTGTGTGTATCGTTTACTCTCATTTACTTCAAGCAATTGTCAAAGATGGAACCTTATAAATGAAATGAAAATCTTTATTAATATAGGTCACAAAGTAACACTTATGAAAAATCAAGATTATTGCTTCTACATTTACATTTACTGCCAGATGCGCAAAGCAATAGGTAGAGCCTGAGGAGGAACCTAGCAATAAAACTCATGGCCACCCTTTTCTAACCGAAAGTAATTACGTTAGTTCTAAGATAATAAATCTATATGAAATTTGAACAAATTATATAATAATGACTTTATACAAAAGGAACCAAAATGAAATAAAAATGAGAGCGATTCTGGTTGCTAGTTTTAAGTGCAGCCTACCCTTTATGAAGAAGTATTTGGCAAGAAACTCTTTGAATGCTCTTTTAAAATGTAGGTATGGCTTACAATTTAAACATACGTAACTCTGAAACTCCTTTTTTTGTAAACGATAATTAAGTTAATTATGTTACACAATGTTTTATCCTAATGCGTATGACTTTGAAGCATTTCTTTTACACGCATTTCTGTGCTGATTCTTACCGGGCACGAGTGCTTCGATAAATTTCTGCTGTACGGACTGCAGCAAAGATACGGCGCTGCATACACTGGCGGAGAGTTCAGCGTAGAAGCTGCAGTGCCGTGACCTCGTTGCTAGTCTGGGCGTAGACATTCTCATGCTGGAGACTGGTGAGAGCCATGGTTTCCAGCTAGAGCAAGTGGGACGCTGCTGTGTCCTTTTGCGAGCAAGCTATGCTCGCAAAGAAGGCGACGGAAAGGAAGCGAGTGATAACTCTTCCTCCCGAGATCCGCAGTCTGCGGTGAGGGCGCCGCAGACTTGTCTTACCCCAAGACTACCGGCCTCCATAACCGGAGGCCTGAGGACGGCGGGTTGGTTGCTCACCGTTCTTACAGAAGCAGGCACTAGACGGCGTGGCGTGAGATTTATACGCACAGCCTTCACCCCCTCGAGGAAGTGGGATAATACCCGAACCCCCCAGTGACGCGAGACAGCACTCGAACCCCCAAAGAGCGGTGTAATACCACCAGAACTTGCCTGAGACGAGGCCGTGGTAGCGGATAATGTCTGTCGGGAGCCCTGAAGTTATCCTTCCGAAGGCTTACCCGGGACTCCCATATATGGATATTTATTTATTTTATTATTTAACAAAAAGTTTATTTAACGGTACTAACATAAATTATGAAACAATCCACATAATGGCTACGTTCTAAAGTATAGATGAGTGATAAATATACCAAAATAGAATCTGAATAAGATAAAACAATATTTTTGTACGCCACTTGAATAGTTATAATAACTGAAATAACACTTGAATATCAAGAGGCCATAGGTACAACTAATAATATAATCTATGTATCATGTGTCTATCGTTCTACAGGGTAGGCAGATAGACAAAACTTTCTTTTTTAAATACATTATAGACACTTTAGAACATTTTACACAGCATAATCTAACCCAAATTACAATAATACAAGCGAGTGTTATGGGATTTAAAGCATGGAACTCGCTGCCGAAGTACATGTTTTCCTCCTCGTACAATTCTGGATCCTTTAAGCCGGAAAAGGCATATTTCTGGGCCGTCAAAATTAGGGTCGCTATCGGAGCCCTGCGGGTTGAGATAGCGGCCCTCTATCACGGGTGGTCGTCTTTGCTTAACATAAGGCGGGCGACGTCATTTTGTCGTGCCAAATATACATCGAAACACAGAACAAAATGTCGCTTTCATCAGTTTTTGTATGGACAGGAATCCAATCCACGACCTCCGCATTTTTAGTTACACTAAATACTTGATGACAACCGGGCTACTCTTTACTAGCTTACATGATTTCTTTTGGATGTCTTATAGGCAACTTAAAAAGCTTCAACGGCAGGCCGCTACAACCTTCACTATTGCATTATAACACGGCAATGGGTTTACAACTTGTTACGTGGCACAAAATACAAATTATGACACGTAGGCAAATAGTAGGTCCCTGTCCACGATATTTCGGGTTAAATGCGTGACTATAGACGCGAAAGCGAAAGTTTGTTAGAAATGTCTGGATGTAGGTTTGTTACTCTTTCGCGTAAAAACTACTGAATGGATTTTGATGAAACTTTACAATAACAAGCTTACAGATCAGAATATCACATAGGCTTTATCCCTGGAACAAGTTTCTTTGGGAAATGGGAACAGAAAAACTTCATAACTCGGCTGGATCCGGGCGTCAACTAGTATGTATGTCATGGAAGGATTTCGCTGAACTTTTCAATAGGAAGAAGGATATGAAAGTCTGCAAAAGTTTTCATATATAGATTTGTACCCGGTATCACAGAACCCTAAATAACTTGTGACAGATGTTACTAAACGGAAGACCGCGTTTTATCAATTAGCATAATTTGTAACGTAGTTTGAGGTGTTAGAACTAGTCATTCGCGGTTTTGCAGAGGTCATCGTTTAAATTACAATTTTATTGACACATTTTTCTTTGTGACATCTCGATATTTATAGAAAAATATTGTGCTAATTTAACTTATTATCAGTTATACATATTAAATCCATTAATACATCTAATAAGCTTGTCCCCGGCCAGGGCTGACCATGGGGCTTCATCTTTCCGAGGAACTACTCAAGGAGCCCGTCGCCAGACAAATATGAATTTGAATTAATGAATTTATTTTTCCAATAAAAAACAATACATTGCATTTCAAGACAAAACTACCTTTCGCAACAACAGCGGTATCCACGATTCGCACATGGCTGCACACTGAAATCGTCACTTTTTGAGGAGATCCTTGTGAATATTGCAGTCACTGATTGCTGGCTACTTTTAACTTCCTGTTTAATTCGAGGTTTTCTTTTAGATAATCTTTTCGTGTGAAGTCGTGCGAAGGATCGCTGTCTTTTCTCCACACGATCAGTGCGTCTTACCACTTTACTTTTCCTCAATTGTATTTTCGGTTCCCTGCCACATTTAGTAACGTTTATAGGCCTCGAAGCCCCACAATCCGCTTCTGTAACATTTAACCTGCTTCTCGATAAATAAGAACTACAAGGACCTCGAAAATTTCGGTAGATTCCATCGCCCCATATAGTATCTTACTTCCTGCTAATATGAATACGCGAAAGTTTTAAGAATGTAAATAGTTGTTAAATTATACAAGAAATACCCTAACCCCAAAACAAATATTTGTGGATCAGTCAACCGATATATTCGACGCAGGAAGCGTAGACGAGACCTCAGCGCGGCGACTATACGTATACAAAATACACGGATGGTATTCACCGCTCTCCTAATACTATCTGACTATTTTATCAATTTCCTTCGGTCGACCCAAATACTTCAGGGAAAGTGATAGAAAGAACCAATTACCACAAATTGAGACATTCTTTCGGATAATTGCTTAAGCTTGGAGCATTAATTCGCTGACTGTATGTATAAATGTATGTTTGTTCCTCTTTTACGCAAAAACTACTTACAAAAGCTTACACATCATAATAAATAAATATCCATCACGCCTTATCCCCGAAGGGGTGGCAGAGGCATATTATATGCCCACTTTTCACCGTGTGGATTCCTGTCCCACGTAATAGGTGGTGAGCCCATTGCCGTGTTGAAATAGACAGACGCAGGTTGTGGCTACCTGCTGTTGAAAT
Source organism: Thumatha senex (assembly GCA_948477245.1). Taxonomy (NCBI): domain Eukaryota; kingdom Metazoa; phylum Arthropoda; class Insecta; order Lepidoptera; family Erebidae; genus Thumatha; species Thumatha senex. Next base: position 2,590,594 of record OX419725.1, read on the forward strand.
TTTCAAGCCGCCCATAAGGCCTTCAACTAGGCTTAACGACTGCCATTTTACTGGCAACCGGGACCAACGGCTTAACGTGCCTTCCGAAGCATGGAAACGCTCGCAAATGTAAAATAGTGAAAGTTGCGTAACTCAGTGATCGTTTACAGAACACTGAGACCGCGGGGCCACGAGCGCTTCTTCATAATAACACATCTATAGGCTACTTTTTCTCTCGAAATCGGAAACGGCGGCGCCGTTTTCTTCTCAAATAGATATAGAAAGACTATGATGGATGGTCACGGATGGGTGATCACTTAGTGGCATTAACATTATTTTGCGAGCGTCTCCGTGCTTCGGAAGGCACGTTAAGCCGTTGGTCCCGGTTGCCAATAACATGGCAGTCGGTCATCATCACACTTTCGTATTAAAAACACTTAGCAAGCACTGCTACTGGTTTTTGACTTCTAAGCCTTAAAGAAACGCCTGTCTGTCCGTCCATCTGTACGCATCTATTTCTCAGGAACCATCAGAGATAGTGACAAATGATTTTCGTTTACATATGCGATTTTGAAGTTTCTACCACTTTCGGTTTTCGAACTGGTTTCGGTTTAGAATTTGTCTGATTCCTTCGCTACGATAGCGAAGGGCGCGTTACTTGTTTTTAGCATAACCTCGTGAAATCGTTTACTACGCAATCAAAGTTGCGTAGGAAAAATAGTTAAGTAAATAGTGCGGAACCTTGGTGAGGCCACCATGCTCTTGACCGATTTCATTATCAGACCCATCGAGCGGACACTCTACTCTTATCTCAATATCATCTCCCTATCTGGACAAACAGCGCTGCGTCTCGACGCTTTCCAACTGCACGTGTGTTGCCTTACAATCTAGAGTTATTCATACACTGTGTTTTTGCTTGTTTCCACATCAAAATATAATATAATATCCGATACAAAGGCAATTTTTATATTGTTCGTCTTATCATTGTGTTGCACGTAACGCCATATTTGGTATAAAATTATTTAGTGATTTTGTGTTAACTATGAAGGCGTATGATGATGAAACGGGGTTCGTATGATTTACTATGTTTATGTTGTCAAAATTAAGGAGGTGCTAACTTCTGTTGTATATTGTTTATATACCTAATCCTCACCTCAAAATTCCATCATTTAAATAATGGAGATAATAATTCTAAATAATGTATAGCTTGCAGAATGCACAAGAGTTTCAGAATTAATTGTTGCTTGCGTAGTTTCATATTTTCAAATATCCTAACGATGTATTCCTCAAGTAATCAGAGAAGACTGGTCACCAAATGTCGCGATCAATGCCTACTTCTTTCGTTTCCTGCTACTGCAGATTCATTAATTCTTATTTTGTTCGTTTTCTATATTTATAATCTCCAAGACAGTTAAAATTGATGAGTGTATCACTTTAACATTATGTGGTGTTCATTTCAACATGGCTATAGGCTCACTACCTTTTACGTGGGATAAAAGGCCTATTGTTAAATGTGGACGTAATGTATCCCTCTGCCTACCCTTCGAGGATATACGTGTGACAGATCAACTTCGCTGATTTAGGATATCTTCGTGTTCACTTCATATCAGAGATGGGATTACTAATATTACATTACGTCATCAATAGTTGCACTGTTATTGATGAAATCGCGTGCAAACATTCAAATCGTAATGGTTGATACCTCCGAGCTTATATTGCCGACGGAAACTTGTGCATGTGATATTTATCATGATTTCTAATCGTCTTTCTATCTATCTATCTTCACGCTGTATCCCTTATGAGGCAGTCATAGAGGACAGATCGCCAGGCTTCGCGATTCATGCATACTTCTTTCATTGTTTGTTAAACCTATTACATACGAGGGTATGATGCCAAATAAGCATAACGTACCTGAACTATTTCAGGGTGTGAAATCTCTACGACACTTTACTTTTTTGTAGCTTGTATTATTAATTTTCACTGTCTATCGTGCACTAAAAATCACATTATAGTTGTATTAAATCAATGTGGTCGCCATAAAAATTAAACTTTAAAGGATTAAATTTCAAATCCAAAATAACCCTGACCTAACCCTAGGTTGGTTCCGATTTTAATATTTTTTCTCGAACTATGAAAATCTGAAATATTCTTAAGAATAAAGTTAAGTAAAGAATAGGGACTTGGAACTACCTCTACTCGTATTATTTGATTAGTACTAAAGAAATAAACGGTGATAATACACTCCCGGACACCTAAATCGAGCCACCTTGATTTTTTTGCTTTGGAGTACAGTAACTTATAAGATGATGTAGAAGGAAAATGTTTTGATGCAGTTTTGGAGCTGGTATACACATCATTCATTTAGAGTTACTACAGTTACTACATTTTATTAAAAAAGTCGAGTTACGTTGAAACAAGTCCATATTTTCTTTTATCAAGCAAAAATAATCTAATCGATTTTTAAATAAAGACATGTTTTACATGAAAAGAAATGTTTATTTAGTAACTTGTATTGCCTCCCAGTGCATTTATGACAGTTCTCATACGGTTTGGCATAGAATTAATCTAGATCAATCTAGATTCAGAAAGCATCTCAGATTTTTACAAGCTTAAAGTTACTAGTTTTAACCCCCGACACAAAAAGAAGGATGTTATAAGTTCAACATCGATTTCGGTGTGTGAGTGTGTCTGTCATCTGGCATCGTTGCTCTCAAACGGACGGACCGATTTCAATGCTGTTTTTTTTTTTCATTTGAAAGCCCGTTTCTTGGTGGTGGTTCTTAGCTATTTTTGGTTAATATCGGTCCCGCTATGTAAGAGTATCAGCTATTTTTCAAAATAATGTAATGCGTTTCTAGCGTATGAATACTCGATTAAGTGCATAACGCATAACATGATAATTAATTGATAACTTTGACCTCATGCTGCAATGAATATGATCTCCAGAGAACCCGACTCTTCGAAAACTCACAGCAGACATATGGTGTTTGGGTTCAATACTACTTTTGTACAATTGAATTGTACAATTGTTACAAGTACCTATATATTATACTAGATGACCCCCACAGCTTCGCCCGTAGAATATTTCGACCTCCCGTCGCACCTATTTAATACAGTCGCTTATTAATTCTACAATGATGCATAAAAATTTTCCCGATTTGTCGACATTTATGACTACTGCTCTGCTCCCCAGTGTAGTAGCGTAATGATATATAGCCTATAGCCTTCCTTGATAAATGGGCTATCTAACACAAAAATCATTTTTCAAATCCGACCAGGATTTCCTGAGATTAGCGCGTTCAACCAAACAAACTCTTCAGCTTTATAATATTAGTATAGATTTAGGCGTAGGGGGATTTTAAAATTTTATTTGTTTTATATTTTTTTTTTATTTGACTAGGTTCAAATCTATATAGATAAATAAAATTGAAGTGTCTGTTTGTAATTCCAAATTAATAGATATTCACTAGATAAAAAAATGACTTTATTTTGCATAGACCATTTTAACGGCGCTTACAAAATGTCATACCTACACTCGGTACCTCGGTACTGAACGCGGCCCACCTGAGAAGAACCGGAATGATACTTGTGATTAGGAAGGCTTTTTTTGATGGTCTTTTTACAATTTAATATTATTTCACTCTGCCACCAGATAATTTCCAGGCGCCCTTGTCCTGCAAATAGTCTTTTAACAGCATTTTTCACAAAGCTTTTTTTTGTGTATAACACTCATGATTCTCAAAAATAGAATATATTCAAACTCCAAAGTGCATTTGGAATATTACGATGTTTTACTTCGCAATAAGTTTAGGAGCATCCACTAACGTCGTTCTAAATATGCAATAGTAAAAGGAACAAGAAACTTAACCAGGCAGATGACAATGATGCAAGACCTCGGCATGTCCTCGCGGATTATTTGTATATATAACAATAACTATAGGACTCGCGTGACTTGTAATTATGCCGTCAAAAAGTTCCAGTCGTTTTAGAGGTTAGGAATACTAAACCAGCAGAGGTATAGAAAAACAATCATAAATAACAAAGAAGTTTTTCGTTTTGTTAATTAAAATAATGTTTGTCTGCCACTATTACATAGCCAAAGTTAATAAAGTAGTGGTTTTGTGTGACAGGAAATGAAATTTATCTATTACTAGGTGACCCGCCGGACTTCCTACCGTTTTATACACTTTGTTTTTAGTGATTAGCTAAGTTTTAAAGCAGGAAACTCTTCGTTTTTTATGATGTTTGATATAATGCCTATAGCTACTTCTAATTATCGCACCGCTGACTATAGACAGGGTGTTAACCCTCAGACTTTGTGTCCGGAGCTGTGAAATACAGTTGGGTCCGATATAGGGTTTCTTCCTCCTACGCTTTGACTGTGGAATGAGCTCCCGGTTTTTTCGAACATCCACAATATGCGTTTTTTCTTAAGGGGTCTTAGAAGGTTTCTAAAGGGGCGGCAGCGCCAGCGCTGCAACTCTGGTGTTGCAAACCGTCCATAGGCTACGGTGACCCCTTTCCACCAGGTAATAAAAAAAGCTCCACATGAGTTCTTCAAAAGGAGTCATAGAAACATTTTGCCGGGTCGGTAGAGCGAGTGCTGCCCCTCCGATGTTATAAACGTCCATAGGCTACGGTGACCACTTTCACCCTCAGTGGTATAAAAATAATAACAAAAACTTTTAACGAATCTACAGTTGATGTTAAAAATATCGCCGTCTACCGGGTCCAATTGCATTTTCAAACAATCCAGTAATAAAATTGAATCAATCAAATGTACACACAATTTTATTTAAATCGGTCCCGTCGTATCGGAGTTAGGTGAGAAACACGTACAGTAAGCATATTAACTTTTTTCTGCACCAACTGAAACTTAGTATGTTTTTTTTTTCTGAAACAGAACTATTTTGTATTTCAACCAAACAGACCAAAGAGATCGGGACCTCATAGTACAGCTATAAAACCGTAAACAGAGAATACTATAGACACATAGTCAGCGTGCCGCAGAAAGGGACAGGTAGTGTTATAACTGGGTTACCTTATGAAGAAATTTTCCCCATATTTTGTATTATTAAAATTCTAAGTATCCACCTACGATCCGTACTTTTGATCATTTGGCTTTTAGTTTTCGGAATTGTTGTGAGCGACTGCCGTCTGACCTCCCAATCCCGTAAGAGCACATGCGTAGTTGTATCATCCGTTAGCAGTTACACCGCTAGTAGGTAAGGGTATTTGGAAACACCCTTACACTCGCATAGAAAATACCTGAACTCCTTAACAAACATTTTGCGGATCTATCAAATATTTGTCCTCATTGTTGCATACACTACCAACTGCACCACAGAGGCATGATAGGTTCTAGTTTTCGTGAGTAAATAATACAGTATGTTATTTTTTTTAAATTAGTTTATTTAGTTTTGCAGTTAATTGACATAATAAACATTTGTAAGCAAGCAAGCAAAGACTGTTATAAAGAAAACGTATCTCCCTAAAAATATATATTACTAGCTTTCCCTCCCGGCTTCGCCCGTGACATTATTCGAACCCCGTGGCACCCATTTAATCCCGTCGTTTATTAATTTCACACGGCATCGCCCGTGTAGAGAAGTTTTTCCGTTCCCGTTTCCCACAGGAACTTGTTCCCGGGATAAAAAGTGGCCTATGTCCGTCTCCTGGCTCTAAGCTACCTCCCTACCAATTTTCAGCCAAATCGGTACAGCCGTTGTTGAGTTATAATTAGTGTAACTAACACGACTTTCTTTTATATATATAGATTATGTCTTTTAAATTCATTACCATGTAATAGTCTTTTTCATCTTTTTAAATAAAAACTTTTGTTCAAAATGTTTGCTGCAAATTCTTAAAGTTGGTTTTGGTGACCAATTGGTTCGTCCTCTAGCTGTTATCCAAATCTGACGCGAATCGCCATTTTTGGGAAAGCTGCAAGAAACCAATATTTATTTACCTAAATACAACACAATAAAAAAACATAACAAGTGGTTAAGTATATTCACATGCAATGCAAGCTGATACACCTGCTGACAAATAAACAAGGTCCGGCACAGGAGCCGTTACCTACTAAAAGAGATTGGGAGATTAGGCAGCAGTCGTTTCTACCAGCACCGACAACAAAAATATTACAGCTGCTACTATTAGTCTAGCATAGCAGACACCTACCACTTAAGTGGAAAATTTGGGCGAACCGAGACCTCACGGTTAGGTAATACAATATTTAAAATAAAATATTGAAGTTCAGAGCAGTTCCGACAACATCTTACGTATCACAATCCTGATTTCCGCGTCGGCTGCATGTTGGTGCTGACTGAATAATGAAGCCAGGGCGCTTATACACGTAGTAGGTTATGGTTGAGAGGTCATTAGTAGTAGTAGTTATTTCCAATATACCCTGGGCCTAAACTTATGTCGAACAAAATACGAGGGCTGCATAAAAGTATCGGGAATGGAACATTTCCACTGTTCCTGTCATACTAAAATCTTTTTAATTAAAAACTCCTTGGTTTTAAAAATCGAACACCATTTATTTATTTAAAATAAGATTCTCGGTCTTGTCACAAGGTTTTGTCAAACTTGTTTAGTCGTTGAGAAAATGGAATTGACTCGAGAAAATTCAAGAGCAATGATTTATTATGACTTTCGAAGTGGTTTAACACAAAAACAGTGTTTTGACCGGATGATTTCTGCATTTGGTGATGAAGCCCCATCCAAAACTACAATTTATCGCTGGTTTGCTGAATTTCAACGATGCTGCTCAGATCCCCGTCAAGGTCGTCCAAAAACTGCAGTCACCCAAGAAAACGTTGATGCTGTGCGTAAGCTGATTGAGGAAGATCGACATGTGACATACCGCGAAATTCAGGCAACTTTAGACACTGGCATGAGTCAAATACAAATAATCTTGCATGAACAATCAGGTGTAAAAAAATTGTTTTCCTGATGGATACCGCTTTCGCTCTGTGAAGAGCAAAAAGCGGCTCGCTTTACTTGGTGCTTCAGAACTCTCGAAAGATTCCAGCAGGTTCCTCAAATGCTGTATACAACATCATATCAGGTGACGAATCCTGGATATACGCGTACGAACCCGAAACAAAAAACCAGTCACGAGTTTGGGTATTCGAAAATGAGTTAAAAACAACAAAAATTGTTCGTTCACGGAGTGTTGCAAAAAAAATGGTGGCCACGTTTGTCTCCAAACCCGGCCATGTTGCGACTATTCCTCTTGAGGGACAAAGAACGGTTAATGCAGAATGGTATGCTAGCATTGTTTGCCACAGGTCGTTTCTGAACTCCGTAAAGAGAACTGCAACCGCCGCATCATCCTCCATCACGACAATGCGAGTTCTCACACCGCGCACAGAACAAAAGAGTTTTTAGAGCAAGAAAACATAGAATTATTAGACCATCCGCCGTACAGCCCCGACCTAAGCCCTAATGATTTCTATTTTCCTTAAAATAAAGAATAAATTGCCTAAAATAAAGAATAAATTGCGTGGTCAGAGATTTTCATCACCTGAAGAAGCTGTGGACGCCTACAAAACGGCCATTTCGGATACCCCAACTTCCGAATGGAATGGTTGCTTCAATGATTGGTTCCATCGTATGGAAAAATGTGTCATATTTCGCGGAGAATACTTTGAAAAGCAATAAATACATTTTTAAATAGTAATGTTGTGTCACTTCCTTCATTCCCGAAATATTAGTGCCGCCCTCGTATAAGTAACGTTAATTACGTGGTAAGTAAGCTTATATATATCTCAAAGTTAATATTCTGTACGTTTCCCATGAACCCTTCAATATGAAAATCAGCAAAATCGGTCCGGCCATTGTCGAGTTTTAGCGAGACTAACGCACATCAATTTATTTTTATAATAAGATTATTATGTTTTAAGGGTTGATAGTTGGCGTTCGAAAGAGAGGCCGGTCCCTTAATGAAGTGACTGGTCTGCAAGACCGTATATGATAGCAACATATTTGCTTATAGTCGGGACAGACCGATTGCAAATACTACATTTCAAATAAAAAGTAATAAACAAAACATTTTTATTAACCCCAGACTCCAAATTATTATATAATTATTTATAATAGCTTAAATATTTGTAACAGGTTATGTGATGGTTACAAAGTTATAAACCGGACTTGATAGACACGAAATACGTACTGCATTACGAGTAGACACATGTACGAGTAGAACAATGGGTAAAGGAGATAATTGCCGATATAATTCAATCATTATAATAGTATCTTTGAAACAGCACACGATAGCAAATAAATGGGTGATTGTAATAGATTTGTTGCTTTGACTAAGGTAATATTAAATGCTCATACTTTCAGTAAATTTTAAAATGATATAATAATCTTGTATATAAAATTCATGTGTTGCTGTGTTTGTTATCAAACTTCTCCGAAATGGCTTGACCGAGTTTATTTGGTACGTCTGAGAATCGGTCATAAGCTATTTATTATATTACAAAGATTTTTTAAAAATATTTAAGATATTTACATTTTATTATTTAACTATGATATACATATATATTTTATACTAAAAATAAAAACAATTAATTAAACTTTAATGTATAACCCTACAACGCGTCAAAAAATTCCTCTTTATCATCGATGACCGGAATCGTTCCCAAGAGACTGGAGCATTGCCACGTTGAATGGCAATGCTAATCCTTTGTGCATGAAAATAGCCAGCCTTCTGGTCTCGCGAAGTGTCGAACCCCTTAGTTTCTTACCCCAGTTCTTTTTTTTTTATGCGGGTGAAATATATTTGTTGCAAAGAGGTTGTCTATCCTATCGAACCTCTTCGCGACCGGTTCAACACCGCCCGCTAGTAAAGGATCGGTGACAATCCTCATAGCACGCCCTTCCCCCGAGTTGAAAGTTCGAAGCTGGTATTCAGACACACCAGTCCAAAGCGGCAGTACTCCATGTGTAGCTGCACTTGCGGCTTATAGAGGAGCAGTGTTTCCTCTGCAGTAAAGTCCTGCGCCCTGTTGAGCACTCCGAGCTTTTTAGACGCCAGCTTCGACTTGTCCTTTAAATGACTACGGTATTGGACGTCACTAGAGATCTTAACACTTTGGTTCCAATACTATTGGAGATGGTAAGAGGAGTGCCCTGGAATTTACTGTAGAATGGGGCTTTTTACCGGTGAATGTACAAACTTAAGTCTTTGTAGGGTTAAATTAACAAGATTATGTCTACCCCAACGACGACTTTCTTCCACTGCAGACCGGGGTTATTAACTTACTATCGTCGTTACGTGGTCGTATTCTTGACGGGATAGTCAAAAAACAGTGAAATAATAGTAAAATTTTATACTTATTTCCAATGCACAATTTTCAGTAATGAACTATTTCTTTTGCCGCGTTTGGTAGTTTAGGTTACGCAAATAGAACGAATATTTTACAGCATGGGTGGTTTCGGTACTAAATTTGTACAACCCAGTGGGCGCAGGGCTATCGCACGCACTGCGAGCGATCCTTCCGTTCTTTCTGCCTCATGATTCCTAATTTTGGCAACCTTGTTACCGTGCGAAGCCAAAATAATTTATCTAATGTGTATGCTTTGATGTCTGTACATACAGTGTGTTTGTTTTCGAAATACGTACAACGTTTCGTTTTCAGAACTGTGATATGAAAGGCTGTACTTAACAGTATCATGTATCAATGGGCAAATAATGTCCGTGATTTAAGCTAGTACTATATGATTTTAATTTGTTGTTCTAGTGCCGATGAAGCTATGCTGGACATGATCACGGACATGCAGTCGTCCCGCATGGATTCTCAACGCGCCGAACTTCGTCCTCTGCCCAAGAAGACTGCTAAAGAGGCAAAAGGCTCATCTTTGCCTGGTCTCCGCCATCAAAATACTGTTAGCGCCAAGCCAGAAGACGATTTCTTGGACATGATTGCTCGCGTACAGGTATTAAAAGATTATTTTAACTCTCTACCAGCACAAGTATTTCCCCTCTTTTACAATCTGCGTCTGTCTATTTCAACACGGCAATGGGCTCACCACCTATTACGTGGCACAGGAATACACATGGTGAAAAGTAGGTATACAATATTCGGGGATAAGGCGTTATAGATAAATATATACAATCCCGGTATTTTGTTACTGCTGTGACTACTATGTATTTAATGATGCAATGTCTAGTACAATAAAAAAGCACGCGTGTTTAATATCTAGAACTATAAAAATCGGTGGAATAAAACGTGGTTTTGAGCAAATGTGTAGAAAAATTCTTTGTGAGGTTCTACTTTCTGTCCAAGTCCATTTAAATATTGAGGAATGAGGAAATAAGTTTTTTTTTTGTGAAAATATTTATGTCTATTCCAACACGGCAATGGGCTCACCGCTGATTTGCGTAGGGTTCCCGTCTGGAGGACCAGCGCACTGAGATGCCGCGTCCGAAGCCCGAAGAGTCTCGCTCTAAGACCGTGCCCGATGACGATTTCTTCGCACAACTCATGAGGGCTCAAGCTGGGCGGATGGAAGACCAGCGCGCTACTGTAAGTTTAAAAATATATAAATAGTATACAAGAAGTTAGTTATTGTAATGAGTGAGGAACGATTGAACGAAGAATATATATTTTGCAAAAGTAGAGGGCAGAAAGAGTCAGGGTCACCGCGTGAGTTGATTGCTAAAAAACGGTAAAGGTAAAAGTAATCGGATACCCAGACGTGTGTGTATGAAGCGATTAATTAATCTGCAGGAAGCGAAAGAAGTATGCAAGGATCGCGATGCCTGGCGATCTGTCCTCTCTGACTACCCTGTCAGGGATACAGCGTAAAAGAACGTTTAGTTTAAGTTTAGTTATTCCACAAACATGATATTTTACGACATATTTCACCCTCTAAACCTACAAATATCACTATTTAAAAGAAAAATGTATCAAATCGTTGCTTCCTTATGAAGTTAACGAACCAAAATAAACACACTTTCACACATTTATAATGTTAAAAGATGTGTATAGATGTTTAAATTCATATTACATGGGTGTATTAACTTATATCTTCTCGTCCTAGCTGACTTCTGTATGAATCGGAAAGAAAAGCCCTCGACGTAGCGATTTATTACATCTACAGTTTTGGAATCAGTAATTACATCAGAAGGCCCTCGTATCTTCTAGGTCAACTTCTTCACCATAACATATCTGGCATTTTGAACCCTGGGGTCCGTGTTTTTACTAGGAGCAGCTGTAAATAGGAATTTTCTTTCTATATGGTGCTTTGAATGCTTTGAATTGCTTGTTTCTAGTATCTGCTATATGGTGCCCTAAACCTTGCACCATTTGCAAATGAGGTTGCCTTGGGCTGCGGAGACCGTTGTATTGTAAACTTATAGAGGAATTTATGTTTCAAAATACAAAATTGTGAAGTCACAGCTGCCATTAATAGTCACTTGACGGACCTAAGGTTCCAAAGTGCAGAAGAAACTTCTACTACGAGGACAAATACACATTCAAATAAAATGTTATACCAATTCGCTGACTCTCGCCTCGTAGCCCTTTAACTTAGCGTTCTGTAAAAATACACTGCATTACTTACACATCTTATGCTCATTAGCGCGCAAAAGTGACGTCGCTGACAATTATGACCAATGAAATGGTGGCAATATCTAGTGAATTGAGTCACGTTCACAGTCCATAAGTCTATTTATTATGGCCCTCTAGTTGGCAACCCAAATAATGTCGCTTCACGCTCCTTTTAAAAAATCTAGGGTTGTAATGGGAGGATGTGAAAAGATAAGTGTTTTTATTCAAAATGTGTAGCAAGTTCCACCAAGTGCCATCAATCAACAGTATAAACAGTTTTTAATAAAAAATCACTTTGTTTTTGGTTGTAAATAAATTTATTTGTCTCTGTGTTTACAGATCCCACTTCAAGACAACCGCTCCAACAAGGCCAACTCTAAGAAGTAAACGACGTACATTTGTCTCGGACTCGATAAAATTTCACGATGTCAAAATAATCACAATACGATCTGAATTTTCCCACTTTTACCAAATTTTGACAGAAAAACGTATTGTTGCAAACATAGCTCTATATTTATAGAAAGTAAAAAAAAAAGTATTAAAAAGTTCTGTTAAATAGATTAAATCTCATATTAATGAATAATAGTACCTAAACATATTTGTGTACCAGCCAGTATATGTCCTTTTGTCGAAAGAGTAAGATGACACAATATTTGACCACATTCCATACTGAAAGTACCACATAAGAAACAGAGATATTCTGCTAGTTATTATCGATTTACGTTCCTATAAGTATATTAACTATATTTAATACATTTATTAAAATTACCTATAAATATGGAGTTTTGCAAAAATACTGGGTTTCTAGCAATTTCTCGTGAAAAGGCTGCCCGAAATGTTTACTATGTAGGTTTATTTCGCAACAAAATTTTGATGTGTTGCCAATTTACATCTTTAAAGTCGAAAACAGTACAATTGTGAACTGCAACTGCGGCCCTCAATCACAGGTCATCGTCACTGCTTTCTATCATTGAAATCGGACGCCATTTTGACGTGCCAAATATAAAAACGCCCTTTAACGTACATAGTAAATATTCTGGTTGTTTTTGTTAAAGGCCGGCGCTGACTGACAACACATTACGTTATGGGACTACAAACGATTTGATTTCTAATTAATTTATTTCAAATTGATTCTAAGCAGATTAGTAGTAGTATCTATTAATTTCATTTGATAAAATAATCTGCTGGCATGCCGAAAGATGCCACGGCACGTCGTGTAATGTCACGGTATGCTAACGCCTTCCGTAGCATCGTTCGGGCTACTCAAGCACTTCCAACAGTCGTGAGCGTCGGCTATAATTTACCATTTCAGTTGTAAATGTGAAAATCGTAATAATATATTGAAAATTTATTAATTGCTTCATACGATCGGAGTTCTTCATTTCAATGCTTTTAATAATGAACCTCATGAACATGAGATTAATTATCATAAGCAATTTTATTTAAATTACTTCTTTATTTCGATCTTTGATGTCGATTTTATGTATACCACGGTACGATAACTTACGTACAGCAGACGGAAATTTTCAGTATTCAATAAATACAGTAAGGAATAAGTCCTATAATTCTATAGACACAGTTGAACATACAATAGAATTAAATATATAACAACGTCCGTACGTGGTAGTAGGGTGACGACAAAGCTTTGAAATACGCTCATTAGGCGCGGAAACTGATTATTGCATGCATAACTCTAACCTAACAGACTGTGGCAACATTCACGTGTTATGAAACAAATAATTTTATACAGGGCTGAAAGACTTCTGGCTTTAAATAATATAAACCCCAATAACAGTTACTGTAGCGTTATATAACTTAGGAATAAAAAAAAACAAATTCAACCAATATCAATATAGATATACAACGGTGTTAATTATCTAATGTCTAAAATACATCAACACGAAATTTTTTTTAAAAATATTAAAGAAATTAGCATCGATTTTTTTCCTGCCTTAAAAATAATAGTCATATTTAGTGCAATATTACAACGCTATGTCAATAAAATAAATAATTTACAAAAGAAAAGAATAATTGATATAAATGATCAGATATTACAACCGTTGTAAATCTATTGACATAATATTTATCGATATCAACTAGCGCCCCATTTGGCGGCCATTTTAAATATTTGCTCAACAAACAAAATTACATAACCAAATGGTAATGCCGAGGTGCGGTCCAACTATATATTACTCAATTGCATCGTAAATGTATGCATATTTATTGCCATTTTTAGAGCGTAAAGAAAAATGTTTTGACAAGAAAAATAGGATTTTATTTATTTAAATCTACGTTCTAGTATTATGTAACTTTCAAACTTTAAACGCGGGAGTTCCAAACGCGTCTTATTTTTAAAAATATCTAAGCAGTTATTACATATTATTACATCATCACAATAGTAAATGGTGTAGGCGTATTAAAGGCGTCTCCCGCGCACTACTATTCTATTTATTTTTATTAAAGTATTGCATATTGACCTTTATGCAATTATTTAGTACTAGTTTTATGAATTTCTATAATTTTAATTCTTATTCGTCCTCGAAATATAATCAACAATTTTTATTAAATATTTCAATAAATCGAATACTTATGATTTAAACCTAAATAATATTTTTAAAAGTTTTTGAGATATCGTATACACTTTTTTTTCCATAATTTATATCTTTCTATTTATTATAGTGACACATCAGTTAGCTATATTTTTTTAACAATTTTTTTTAATAGTTATAAGTTTTATTATAAGATAGTTGTAATAAACTCGTATTATAATGTGTCTGTTGTATCAAATCAAATAATATTACCGAAATGACTTTTACGCCCATCATATTTGCTTTATACTCTCCCCTGTGTCCAAATTATGCTTCGTTACCTGATACATTACTTACAGATAACTTCATTCAATTGCTATGGTTGAATACTGGAACAGATGGAATGGAATAAACGAATGGAATGAAATGAATCGTACACAGTAAGTCGCCACATTTGTGTGAGTGAAATACCAATATAATAGCACAAGATCGACAGAGACAAATAACGGGTACGATATTCAAAATGTTCCGCTATTTGACCTTAGAATTATTTTAGTAATTTTCGAATATACTCATAAAATATAAAAATTGATTTACACAAATACTATGGCATTTTTGTATAGTAGTTTTTTAGAATGTAATTTATTTATATGTACTTCATAATGCTCATTCCAATCGCATTTATTATGTTTGTTTCGGTTAAAACTTGTTTATTGAATGTTTTGAGACGGAAATTTATTAAACAAACGTAATAGAAATTGGAAGGAAACTTTCACCAAATTTTACCGGGAAAGTTTATTCTGTATCTAAAAATGTTTTGACGTGAATACGATTTTAAGGGCAGGCAGAGTGAGTGTAGCACCTCTGGTGTTACAACCGTCCATAGGCTACGGTCATTACGTCTCTTATAATGGGAAGTGGTTTGCTTGTCTGCCACCTCAGCGATATATAAAAAACAATATTAATACAGTACAGCTCCAGTAAAATGTAGGAAACCTCAAAGACTTATACAAAAACTTAACGTAGAAAGTTACGTTAAACGCCTCCATTTTGAGACGTATTCACGTTAAACAACTAAATTTTCTTTTGTATTAGTTGTTTTTAATAAATATTTTTTGGCGTAATGAACATCCATTCGATATTAGACAAAACCGTATCGAGTTTCGTTACGATAAAACAGCGAGATAACAGAACAATATCACGTAGTGATTAGAAACCACTTTAGATTAAGAGTTATTACAGAATTATCGAGTTTCTGAATAAAATAACTAAACCTGACGACGAGTTAATATTTGTAAAAAGAACTATGTGAATTGGTTGAATATGAATCCAGTGTTCATTCTTACGGCCTTCTTTCCAATAGATCTGGTATCTACTCAAACGTTCAAGCTGCTAAAGCAGCTGACTTTTTTTGCCTTTTCTTTTTAAGAACTGACCTCATTTCAAAAATTTTAAAAAAAATGTTGTCTGTGGTTTTAATGAATGAATTTTATACCATTAGAATCGTGGATAAAAAGCCCGTGTATTAGAGGTTTAATATCTATATGTCACAATATCAAAATTCAAAGTAAATGCGGTATAAACATTGCCGGCGGCCATTTTCCCGCCATTTTTTTAGTTTTGCGTTATTATTTAATGGGTTAACAAATTTTTAGTTTTTTTTAGAATAATTATAAGTTATTAGTGTCATATATCGTTTTAATCGTTATAATTCCAAGAATTTAATTATGTAAAAAAAATAATAGTGTTTTATATTAGTTTTTCGTGTGAGTGGCAAATTTTTGAAAAATAACGTTTATTTATTTTTTTACCGACTTTTTCGTGTTTATACCAATATATCAGTTAATTATGATTAAAATTCCAAATTATTATAGCTATAAGTTTTATCTTTATATATTTAACGATTTTTCAGTAGTTAAAATTTTTTGTCTAGATATTATAGTTTCCAAGATATCACGATTTTAGTTAATTAGGTCATAGGTTAATTACAAAAAATGCGCTGCTCTGGCAGCGCGAACGGATAGTGAACGTTTGAGTGGGTATAATATCTGTTTAGTTTTGGTTGAGGCGCTATGTCGATGTATCTATATGAATCCAATCTCTTAGCTACAGCGACTTCCACCAGTTACGACGCTCTATGCTTTTTTGCCACTTTAATGGTATAAGCATGTCATAGTAATTTTTTGAATCATTATTTCATTTAAATCTTTATTTAGTTTACTTTGAGATTTCGTCGGAGCTCCTAAACTAAGATCGTAAGATAGGAAGATCGTACCTTTAATTTTGCGCAATATACAACTGGCTGCCTATAACGCGCGCGCGCGCGCACACACACACACACACACACACACACACACACACACACATTCACAAACCCACGCGCGCGCGCACACACACACACACACACACACACACACACACACACACAAACCCACGCACGCACACACACACAAAACCACGCGCGCACACACACAAACCCATACACACATACGAACCGAACAGTCGGCTAGCCTAAATACTACAGAAATCCACATTTTATAGTACTGTTTACTGGAACTTATTCACCAATTTTCTCATACATTCTTTCCAATTACCAAACGCTTGGCCACGAAGAACTCTCCCGATTAATGAAAGGCACGACAGACGACTCGTTTTGGGACTAATCAAAAGTACCTGTCTTTTTAAAAATGGGTCGTAAAAGGTTGTAGCAGAGTCGATTGCCCTTCTGGTGTTGCAAAAGTCCATAGGCTACAATCACTTTCCATCAGGTGGACCGTATCTGTCACCTCAGTGGTACAAAGAATATCAGACACTTTATTGAGGAGGAAATGAGATGACATCATAGTTTGGCTTACTGGTAGAGAGAGATATAGACGGTAGCGAATATCCTATGCGTGCTATCAATACTTTCAGTTATCCTCGTATCGTTCTTCGTGGTACTTGCCAAGACATACAGTCCTGTTTCATATTAAAAACATTTTTTTTAATACATTTCTGTTTACCCTTAGTTGATAGAGAAAATACAATACGAAAGCTTTATTGGACCTTGATAGTGAGTGTTATGCCTAATGCACGCTATGAATTAGATAAAATACATACGTATATTAAATTTACTAATGTTTAACTAAGTGTATATCTGTCTAAGTGTGTATATAGAGTAGTGGCGAAGAGTGATATAGAGAAAGCGACTGGGACCCTCTTTCTCAGAAACTAGTCTTAACCAAATTTCCATTATAAATCTTGTTTCATTGATATGAAGTTCGTTTTATACACTATTTCAAACTCAAGAGTACGTCCTGTGAAATATTACAAAATAGGCAGCTCACCGTTAAAATAATAAATATCAGCATTATTTCTTGAATACGTATGTTAAATATGTGTACGAAGAATGTGTTTGTAATTTTTTGGCAAGAACTATTAAATTTGGTCAATATTTTACCTTTCCCAATTACAAACTATTTTTACTATACACTAAAACGTGTTACATTAGTCATAATTTTTTTGTATGACGAGCGCTTTTTATGATTTAATAGTTAAAGCGCATCGCAGTCATAAATATACCCTGAAAAGTGATTACCTTCATTCCACAGTACACCAAGCTGTCCTTTATCACTAGAAATAAATGTTCTATTTCTTGAATGGGTTTCCGCCATTTAATACCTGGTTTTAATAGTTATAAAGCAATATATCCTCACCTTCGCCACTATTTAAAAATGGTCCTGAGTGTTTAGTGCGAGTTTTAGCGAGTGCCTCACCTGACTCGCGCTTTAACTTAATTTCTATGGCGATCTGTCCTCACTGACTACCCTGTCAGGGATACAACGTGAAGATAGTTAATTCTATGGCGTTGAGACAGCGCCATCTAGAGATATATAGACTCTAGAAAAAGTAAACGCGTTTCCGATAAGGCATTCGCTGAAACTAGCACCAATTATTTTGTAATAGTTAAAAATAGTAATATTATAAACAAAATTATTAGCGTCTTTTGCCAATGTTAGTTGGTTAAATACTTACTGGAATTGTTCAGTGTCTTGAAATAGTGTTGTAAGCTTTAATAAAACAATATTATATCTAATATTAAAAAAATAATTCGAAATTCTTAAACGATATTGTTATACCTATTTGTTATTGAATCTAAGGCCATGGCTGCATTGATAAGGCGACAGCGACTTCTAAAGCGTAAATACATTTATAAAAATATATAATCGGTGTAGGACCGACAATATAAAAATGAATGTTTAATATTATAAAATGAATCTATACTCATACATAATCAAATTATATACACTAAAATTTTTGATATATATTTAGCAGATATAAATAAAAGCATGAAAAAAAATAAAGCGGGCGATCTGTCTACCCCGGCGGGGATACAACGTAACGATAATTAGTTAGTAATATAAATAAAATACTTGTAACCAAATTAGTTAGGTAGAAATAAGCTTGAGTAACAAAGGATTAATTGCATGGAATTAGTCATTTAAATTAATTGGTTCTCATATAAGTAGGTATCATATTCTTTATACAATTAACTAAAAACAAAAAATTCATTATATTAATACCAAAATATAAAATATGACTGCTTTGGTTTTTTTTCTAAGCAATAATCTAAACTAATGGTATTTAATATTGTACGACGTTTCCTCACACAAAACGATTAAGAGCCATTAGAACTCATTTGGTTTCGGTCATTAGTTTCACAATTTTTTAAATGCGCATTTTCTTATTGTTAGTGTTGCGACCGAATTAAAGTAAATTAAAATACTACGTTAGTGAGGCGTTATAAAGAAATATTGTTGATCGAAGCAAATACCCGAGATTTTAACCAATCATTATACTCGTTTCTTCGTGTTGCCGCTGTCGCTCTGCCAATGCGGTCTCGGCCTAAACGTGGTTGTTATGTCCCCATAGGGTACATAACAAATTATTAATGTTGATTCATTATAAGTTACCTTGTAGTGGTCACTTATAAAAAAAATATCTAAAATTGTTTTCAAATTGATGATGAGATTACTGATCGACCTTAAAGGGTACACAGCTTGGCAACACAGATAAACAATTTTTTTTAAAGTACTGGATTTTGTTTTTGTCGATCAAATGTTTTACCTGTTTTCAATGACAGTAATGACGTTTGACAGCATTCTGACAATGTAGCTAGTAGAAAAAAAAATCCGATTTAACTTTTTTTTTATTGCCAAGCTG
Source organism: Thumatha senex (assembly GCA_948477245.1). Taxonomy (NCBI): domain Eukaryota; kingdom Metazoa; phylum Arthropoda; class Insecta; order Lepidoptera; family Erebidae; genus Thumatha; species Thumatha senex. The sequence continues at coordinate 2,609,867 of OX419725.1, forward strand.
TAGTTACCCAAAGTGGAAAATATTGTTTTAACAGTGCTCAAATATGTAAAGATCCTTAGAGTTCCTTATCTATATGAACTTGAAATACGGTAAAGGTAATGTAATATTACATTGTGAAGTACTGTCACATTATCTTTACTCAAACTTTGCAAAATGCTTCTTGGGTGCAGTAGGATTCCTCTATTTTAAGTTTCATACTAGATTTTTGTATTGAAAGTCCTTGGGAGATGCTAATCCACGCCTGACTTAGAACCCAAAATTATTAAAAACACGTTGAAACCTCGTAATTTTTTTGTTCAATCGGTCGAACCAGTGAGATTTTAATATCATAGCCACAATTCTCGACAATACGACTTACTTATTATAAACACTTAATAAACACGAAAATATACTAGTGATTTTTTAAAAGTTTTTTAGTTCTTTCTAAGCCCTTTTTAAACTATCATGGTCATTCACATAAGTAAAATATAGATTTTTGATATATTTACCATGTACCTACACTTTCACTCGCGAACATCCTATATTTCATTCCTTCTTTTTGAAGGAGGGTAGAACGATATATGTGCTAGTGACAATATTTCAACCGACTCTGTGATCATGGCGCTTGCAACAGTGCCGAAATATCAGATGCTCGCGCGTGAAAGTGTACATGGTACCTAAACAGCCCGAAAAACGATATTTTACTTTCTAAGTCCTCCCTGGATTTGGAGCCTGAGCTCCACTTTCATCTCCTAACCCCCCAACGTTAGTCTGCAGGTGAACAGCTAGTACGTCAGATGACTTGAGCTCAAGGATTTATTACTGACATTTCACCGATAAATTTCTAACATCGTTTTAAACTTCTATGGCTTAGAAACGGCTTTCTAGTTCAATTCAATCAAATTAAACAATAAAAGAGTTTGTAGTCGTACCTCGTGAGAAACGTTGTATTATGCTGTATACTGTGGTATTACCGTATTACTGTTTGAGGTATGGTGATTATGAATCGAAGTCACACTGTTCGTTCAATTGAACTGTCAACTACTACTTTTAGAGGGATTTTTAGACATATACAAAATTCAAAGAAATATATAGATAGGAATATTTTCCGTCCGTTAATACTCAAAACGCGGTGATTTATATGAAATTATTATTTGTCTAAATTATCTATGTACAATATTCAGCATATTGATAATATATTGTAATTTCATGCTTGAATATTGTATAGTATATTTCGGTCTTCATTTTGTGTTTTTTACTGCGACAGTTTGGGAAATTCTGAATCCGATACAAGGAAATTTTTTGTCATAACTATTTAATAAAGTCTCATGTCAGGATGATTTCAAAAAGAAAAAATAATTGAACATCAGAGAGTAAGGGTCATTATAAAAGTTGTATAGTCCAATAACGAGGGCCCTAAATACATGGCCCTAGGTGGCCCTAAATACTTTTCACGCTCCGGTTACAAATATATCCTTAAGAATTGAGAGAGAGCAGTCCTACAATTATTATAACTTATCTTTGTTTAGAGCTGTATCGAAACCGAATACATTGCAATAGTTTTACTATTTTTTACTAATGGTTACTAAGCCAATTTACTTGTATTTTCTTTGGTTTTTGACTTCCCCAAAACTGTCTTAGTAACAAAATACTATAATATTATGCATACATTATTCGTAATATAAATGTCATGTACCCTTTTCAGCCTGATTTCACTTTACGTCTTAGCCTTTAAGTTATACAAGTTGATTTTGTATTCGTTTCGGAGCGTTTAATTTTTTATTCGGTATTAGTTATAGAATCGATTAAAAATAATAGAAATCGATTATATTTTTAAATATTAACACTCGCATTTTAAATAATTAAATTGCCTAGACCGTAAAATAAATAGTTAAAAAAAATAATTTTAACTGTCAAACTAACATTGAATTTAGGTATTTAAGTATAATAATTATTATCTTTGGTATTATTTGTCATTCATTGGAGTCCAAATATCAAAACAAATAAACACGACAATTTTTATCTATTTCAATGCGTTTTTTAATCGATTCTAATATTGATTACGATTTGCAAAATCTTTTGTTCCGATACGATTATGCATGGAGTATTGTGGAGGTGATCTCTAATGAGTCTAATATTTTTACATTAATGGGATGACAGTAAAATTAACCTAACATGATAATATAATACATTATATAATTATTATAATATATTATTTGTAAGTTATTGTTATTGTAGGCCAATAAATGCCAAATTACATATTGAAGTGAATTGTTTTATTTCAAAATAAAATCACCATTTCTTTATTAATTCAAGATTTTCTATTGTGTAAGTTGGATGGAGGCGCAGCAGGCAAAGAATGGACATAAGGTTTGAAGTAATAATCATCTACAACAAAATAAACGCCTTCCGGACCCATGACTGAAATGGAATATCTCGAACAGAGCAAAACACTTTCAAATAAGCACAATAATAAACATAAAACTTACTTAAATTCTCAATGTAGGTACTTCACACCTGGGATGCCCGGCGGTAGATCGATAGGTAGGACGGGACCACGGAGTAGAGAAAGAAAATTCGTAGAGAACTCTTACTGTCCTCCGTGGACGGGACTTTGTGGATTTAGTCGGTTCGAGTCCGGCATGATATCCGTGGGGATTTGGTTAAGTCAGAATTACTATGAGGGTGAAGTCCATAGGTTCTAAAAGAGCCTGAATTTTTTCTTCAAAATTATGTAATTTGATAATTTAAATAAGTACGTGACCCCACAGATGGTATCTGATTTATCGATCTTTACTAGGAGTGTCATGTCCGCCTGGCTGTTCATGATGTATTTCAATTGTATTTATTTGTATAGTAGATTTCAACCTAACTATAAATTAAAAGAGGTAGATTTAGTCTTATCCGTCACGCCTTTATCCCCAAAGAAGTGGCAGAGGCATATTATATTCCACATTTATGCCACATTTCACAATAAGCATTGTTCTCCAATGTGGTAAGGCCCATTGCCGGGTTGAAATAGAAATAAAATTTCAACAGCAGGTAGCACTTACCAACCTGTGACTGCTGGAGAATGGAATTTAATACGCTCGCCATCACTCTTAAGGATCAGTGTACCGTCAGCTCTAAGGAGTTCGGGCGTAATTCCATAATCTTCCAGCTGATCGACGAAAACTATTTGAAGTTCCGTGGGATCTTGTCAGGCCTTCGCCAGGTCATTTTCTAGAAGAAGGAATTCATTAAAACGAGACCGTATGACTCGATAGCATTGATAAGCATTTGGACCCGGTCATTTCGATTATTGTTTCTCCGCTTTCTCACTCACTCTTCCCTCTCGCTCTTGTTGAGCAAGCGGGTCTGTGCGATCGCTCCGTAATTTTAATATTTTTTCTTTGGTTTAACTTTGTATTCCCAGCTCGTGAATTGGTTTATGTGATATTTTAGTGATTGTGTTTCGGTAACACGTAAGTTATACTTTTCTCTTTACGCGATTAACGACAATAAAACTTGGGTTTATTGTCGTTAATCGCGTAAATATTGCTATTTATCAATTGGTAAGTTTTTCTTTATTTTCATTCTAAAGTGTGGGTATCAGTGATTTAAGTTGCGCCGATAATTTTATTGTTTACACTTTATTTAGACACTTTTTTATTTGTGCTGTATAATTAGTGTTAAAAAATAATGCCCTTGCGAGATGAACCTCCCGATAGAGGGGGAGGTAAACGCGTATGTGCCATAAGGTCGCCACCGGCAAAGCGACTTTTTAGTGAAATGTCTCCGGTTTTCCAAACACCCGAAGATGTAAACAAACGGGTACAATCAGTTAAATTGGTCAATAGTGACTTGTCGGAATACCATAATAAAGGCGAATATTGCACGTTAGTCGAGCAGGCATATTGCTAAAATAAGTAATATAATCAACGATCAGAGATCGCGAGTCAATTTGTCTAATAAAACTTCTATCATGGATTTAAACCAGCGCTTGACCGGCATTATTTCTATTCAGGCATTAAAATCGTCATGCAACGAAACTAAAGTGGGAAATATGGCCAAAGAACTGCAAGCACTTAAATGTCAGCAACCAAAAATGTCATATGCGGATAAACTAAGGTTACGTTTGCTAGCTAAATCGGCCCCCGCCCCAGCAGCAGTGAAGGCTCTTCCAGCCCGACCCTGTGTGGTGGCTTACCCCGCGCCTGATCTTTCAACCGAGTTCACAACGGCGTCCGCGACTAAACAGGCACTTATGAAAGCTATCAAGCCCAGTGACGATGGCTTCCAAATTGGAGGCATTAAACAACCGCGAAATCGAGTGTAGTACTTCGTGTTGCGAGCGAAAGCCAACTCAAGAAGTTGGAGTCAGTGGACGCAATCAAATCGGCGGGCTTGCGCTTAGAAAAACCCAAGGGTCGTAAACCTCGAATCCAAGTTAAAGATGTTCCTGGGTCTATGGAAGACCATGACTTTATTAGAGCCTTATATCGCCAAAACATTAAGGACGAATTAAAAATTAGCGAAGAGGACTTTATTAAGAATTCCAAAATAGTTCGTAGGCGTCGTTTAGCTAACGGTCGTTCGTGGGTGGGTTTGGAGCTGGAGCCGGAGATCCGGCATCATTTGGTGGCCACGAAGGATAAATTATTTATTGATTGGGCCACTTGTAGATTTATCGATGACCTCGAGGTAGTGCGTTGTATGAACTGTCAACAATACGGTCATGTTCACAAATTTTGTACCAGCAAGTCACCCAGCTGTGCTAATTGCGGCGAGGAACATGATACACGAGCATGTCCACATAAAGACAGTCCTGATTTTAAACCCATCTGTATAACCTGCAAAAGGTTTAAAAAGCCCCATGAACACAGTTGCGGCTCTAGGGAGTGTCATACCTATAAGCATAGGCTGCAGCAGCTCATTCTGAACACAAACTACCTGTAGTTGTTTCCATTAAAAAAAAAAATCTTGGAACATGAAAAATCTAATTATAGGACAGCTTAATTTACACAACGATAGGGCAGCCACGGCGGAACTGGACCGCCTAGTAATAGAGAACAAATTAGACATTGTCCTCTTACAGGAACAATATCAGAGCGCCCACCTGCGTAACAGAGTGGTACAATTACATGCCAAGGCACGAGCTGGGATTTATGTTTCTAGTACAAATTTTACTGTAACATCTTTGAGCAACCTCATGACATCTCATTGTGCTGTTGCTGAGGTTACTTCCTCGGCCTATAGGGTGTTTGTTGTGAGCTGCTACTTTCAATATTCACATCATATCGATCCTCACTTACACCATCTTCGTCACGTCCTGCAGTCTCTTGCGGGTCAAAGAATAATCATGCGTTGATGTCAATGCCTCTTCTACATTATGGTATGGCAAACTACGTGTATTCGATAGGGACCGGCGCTGTGCCGTCGAAGAATTCATTGCAGAAATGAATTTATCTAAACACAATTGTCCCAATGCAGCCCTATGGGTGAGTCTTCTATTGACGTGACGCTTTCACGCGGCGACGTCTTGATATCCGAATGGCGTGTCCTCCCGGATGCGTCCTGTAGTGACCATCGTCTAATCGTTTACAAGCCCTTACCCGGTGATGCACGAGAGGCGCAATGTACTACTTGTAATTTCAAATATAAAAGTAGGGGTGCAAACTCTCTTGGGAGCTCTTTGGTTCTCTGTTTGCGGCTCACGCTAAAGATTTTGGGCGTGGTAACTTGTCTGTTTAGAAGGTTCATTTTCACCATAAAACCGAAACCGTCTTCGAAGGAATGTCTTCCATCACCCTCCCGAAAGTAGAACAGGATGCTGGAAGTAAAGGTTAGCGTGTCCTTCTTTCTTCGGACCTCGCACAGACCCAATACGTACCAGTAACATGCAACCCAGTTCTCCCTGGAGCTCTCGTCCAGCCGTAAGCTAATTCAATTACAGGTTTCCAGGGTCAGTCGGTTTGGTAGCCTAAGGTAGCCCAGAGATTCTTAACCATTCTCTCTTCTGCCGTCACCCCGACCGCTACTGTAACCGGGAATAGTGGAAGGCAGTGACCGGCCGTTTTCTGATAGCCTTGTTCATATTATTGTTTGATCTTACTGTACCACGCTGGCCAGGCGAGTTGGTACAGGGTTTTGTCTCGAATTTATTCACCATAATCTCGTTCGTTAGTCAGCAGGTGCACCACCCACAGGTGAGGCTGGCATGGGACCCGAAGGTATAGGTAGGGCACCATTCGCAGCCTATATCCAACTCCAACTCGATTTATAAATTTTTTTTTAGATTTTGCACCGCCTTCTAAAATATCAAGATCCGGGGCAGTACCTACCTGTCAGGAAAAAAGTTAAAGGTGCTCTGTCCCAGTTCGTAAATATATAAAGCATCGAAAAGAAACACATCTCGCAATTCAGAATGCAATCGAAGTCATCAGGCACACGTGCTCACATGGTGTTCGTATGGAAGTCTAGGTGAGCAGATTGCTCAAAAATGGAAGGGTCAGAAATACCTACTCAGATACCCAGACGTGCATATTTGAAACGATTAATGTATCTGCAGGAATCTGCTGTATCCCTGACTTGATTGTCAGAGTGCTCTCTGACTACCCTGTCAGGGATACAGCTCGTCTTAAGTCAAAATCAGTCTTGACCCAATAATGTAGAAGCGTTATTATAGCTCTCATTTTTAAAATGGCATGTCTGTTATACATATATAACGTTGCAGTGCTGTCACAACGTTTATGTTTAGGACTCTACCATTATTTCACATAAAATAAGGAAAATGCACTAGTTTTGTATAACATACAGCAAACATTCAATAATTACCGCGCAAACTCCACTTATTTTGGTAACTACTTTTTTTTTCTCACGGCAATGTATAATAACGTGGGTCAGGAATGCACACGGTAACAGTGCGCGTAAAATATACCTCTGCCACCTCCTCGGGGATAAAGGCGTGATTGATAAACATTTTAGCAAAGAGTATAATATGTAATATTGCATTTTGGTGGTTTCTGACGTTTTGCAAGTGCCCTGCAGTTGGTCTACCTGGATGAAATAAGAGTTTTCACTTTCACTTGATAAAATACTACATATTAAAATAAATAAATCTAATTCTAAATTCAGTTAATTTGCTGAGTCCTACATCTGCTCTATATTGTATATACTGTTTTATTCTGTTCTGTACATATAACTTCAAGCCAGCAATATCTGAACGCATTTTTGACGTAAACAATAGTAAAGAGAGCATGCCGATTTGTCTTGTCATTATATCAGGTTTGTTATGACGTTACAATCGATTCATAAAATGATTCGATTCGGATGCATCCTAAACGCAAAGGTAAATTGTAAATGCTATTTAGATTTTTTAAAACTTTCTCTAAAATGTACATAATACTATTTTTATAACTTTTCACATGTCAGTGTCACAAGCTCCTAAAGGTATCACAATTTGGTAGAAAATTGCTAATTCGTTGCTAAATCGATTTGCCTAACTTGTGTTGTTTGTAATCTCGTTCAAACTTCAATGTCACACACATACCTACGAAGTAATTATATAAAGTAGGTATATAGTTTGTGTTTTTGTGTTGGTGGTCCATAGTAAACTTTGTTTTAAAAGTTTACAGGAGAGACTTTGTGATCACTTTGTTACTAACTTAGTTCTGTGTCCCGAAAGTGCTAAAAATCGTACAAATTAAGACGTTCTTGAAGTTTCCATGCTTTTTTACATGGAATGGCAGAGATTTCCAACGAGCCTAGTACCTCGAAGTGTGACCAGTGAGTATATTATTTAGTTTTTTTTAGCACAAGCTATTTATTATTTTAATATTGTTTAAGCGCCTGTACTCATCAATGATTGCCTAAACTCAAAAAACGCAAGTTCTCATTCTGTACTACAGATTTTGGGTAAAAAAGCAGGTGCTTCTTTTGGTTTGCTTCTATAAGTACCTGAGTATCAAATTCATAAAAACGTTTACGGAATTCAACAGGTGGTAGGCATTCTTAAAGTTTTATTTTATTCTACTGATCAGTGTGATGTTAATGACATCATGTCAGATGATAATTTTCGAATACCTAATTATTATGTACAAAGAATTTTCAATTATAAAGTTTTGTATACTGCAGTTGTAATCTAGATATGTGATCTTAGGTGCCAAAACTAATATTGAGGTTTTCTGGGACCCTGCGAGATGATTTTCCTTGTAATGATAAGAGACATTATCACATAAAATGTTTTATGCCTTTATATATAAAAAATGTATAACCATAGCAATATGAATGCCTTTGGTTCTCATAAATAATCATAATCAACTCTCTCTACTATGTTAGAACATTAATAAATAAACAACAAAATACCTTGACCTATAGACGATGAAGTGGGCTAATAATCTGATAACCTACTAACTAATACTACTGTCACCAGATCTCAATAAATAAATGACTGAATAGTATTTTAAATGTATCATTAAATATACCTATCACATGTACCTGAAATATAGACCTACAATATTTAGATTACATACATACATGCATATTGTCCTTAATCCTCGAGGGGGTAGTAGACATACTAAACAACCAAATATTTTTGTACCACGTAACAGGCACAGGTTGTGAAGACCTGCAGTTGTAATTATTCAATGTCTAAGAACCTACAACGAAATTAATCAGAAGATAATTTGAGAAAGTCGGAAAAAGAGTGTACAAAAATAACCAATAATATATACCATGAGAATTATTTACTTTTTTTCCGTTAAAAATCTTAGACTTACTCACTTAAAATTTTTCACCTACTAGAATTGGGACACCTAGATATTTAATTATATTTTTTTGTTCAAACAAGTGCAATACACTTGATGCTTATATATAAAGGTCAATATTGATTTCTGGGACCTGTAGATTTTATATTCTTTATTGTAAAGAACTATATTCGTAACTAGTTGAGGCCCGCGCTTCACACATGTGAATTTTTCCCATTCCCGTTTCCCACGGGAACTTGTTCCTGAGATAAATAGTAGCCTATGTGTTATTCTGATGTGTTAGCCATATTATTGTAAAGTTTTTTGTGTGAAAGAGTAACAAAACTCCACACTTACCAACTTTCTCATTTATAATATCAGTAGGATAATCAATTTATCCTATCTAGCCCCCATTGAAAGTCAAAGTAGGTAATAAGTAACTTTAATCCTAACTGAATTTACTAGGATGTTGTATTTTAACTAAGTATTTTTTACTTATAGTCAGATAAGTATAAAAACTTCACTGTTCAGCATTACTACACAACTTTAATTAGTTCTATTTAATTGTCTTCCTCTGTCTGTGGTATAAAGCAATTGTATACCTTTGTTTTATGATGTAGGAGCCAAGGTTGGTGGGCTTTGGCAGACTTCTAGATGGTGTAATTGACTGAATATGGATATCTTCATTAAGAACACCAGGACGCGCTGTAATATATCTATGTTGGTCGATATAGTACAGCCCAAAGCTGTTTGCCGTACTTTCAGATTGGCATGTAAGCTTGTATACTCCAGTCTATCAATACACAACAAAGGCTAACTTATGTATTGATAGACTGGAGTTTCTGCCTAGTAGCCTATAAAAACTTTTATACTTAAGGTTAATCTCCCTTATTTTCTTTTTAACATGATTCCGTTATAGTTTTTGCGTGCAGCATTTGCAGGCCATTCATAAATATGGGATTATTACTTCCTTATTTTATTTAAAAGTCAAAGACCGTAACTATGAGTCATATTCAATTTTCTTTTTCCATTGATTTTGCGTAATAGCTACTAAATAAATACTTTGCTTCTTAAAAACTGCTTCCTTATGGCTCATTCTTCTCCAGCAAATTCACAATGGTATTCTGTTGTAAGTATATCTAGTATTATCATATGTGCATAAAAGGTAGAGAACTTGACCTAGCATGCTCCCTTGTAGCATCCCCTGCTTTTATCGTATTGAGCTCTGAATAAGCATCTTGTAGAATTTAGAATGCTTTGACGGCGATGTTTGATTTTAGTAAATCTGCAATAGTTTTAGACAATGTTTTCTTTAGTTTATTATATCAGACCTTAATGCCAAACTATTTCAAAACCCTGTTTTTTTTACGTGTGGAAATCGTTAAATACATGCACGTGTTGTTATCTGCGTACTTTTGACTTATCCGTTTTTGAGCAATCTTAGCTGAGAGAGCTCATGTGGTATGTAAGTCTCGGTCTACCCTGAGTCCTTGTAAGTTATTTTGTTAAACATCTGTTTTGTTATTATTGTTGTGGCGAATTTTGATTTTCGGGTGCTGTTGGTATAAAATCACCATTAATGCTTCTAAATTTTGTTTTAGATAAAATCTGTGAGGTGTTGCGTGAAGCTATTTAAGAGAAACAAAGAGTGGTAGGGCTTCACTGTTCAACCCGTGCATCGTAGCGACTCTTTGTGTTAAGTGGATATTAACACAAAAACAATGGTTTCCAACCTTAACAGTTTATAGTTACTCTGGAATATTTTAACTTTTTTATCAATTAAAAAAACTTCAACATTTCTTTTTTTCGTTTTGAGTGCTCTTGCCAACCACTACGGGACCATTTCCCCTCCCCTGCCTTCATCCCCCCCCCCTCCTCTGATCGAAAAACCCCCTCGCTATAAGTTATTGGCTACATCAAGAATTGTCCATGCCAAGTTGCCTGCAAATCCGCGACCTGTACGCTGAATGGACGGACGAACGGACGGTCGGACATCAATAGCATTTTTCCCGTACCAGTGGACTTATAACGGATTTTTATCAATAACTAGTTGACGCCCGCGGCTTGGCCCGCGTAGAGAAGTTTTCCCGTTCTCGCGTCCCACAGGAACTTGTTCCCGGGATAAAAACTATGCCTATGTCCTTCTCCTGGCTCTAAGCTACCTCCCCACCAATTTTCAGCCAAATCGGTACAGCCGTTGTTGAGTTATAAATAGTGTAACTAACACGACTTTATTTTATATACATAGATGATAAAAAAACTTTCTAGTCTCATTAGAAAAGATTACTTCATTCGTTCGTCTTTTTGAATGATGGTATGATTCTCTACAGTGCGCAATGGTTTTGTGAATTTTACGAGACCGACGATCTTAGTCCGATAAAAATGTATGGCTTTCCCTTTTACATGAAAAGCGAAGTCGCGAGGGACACCTGCCGGCGCTCTAGGGATCCAGCGCTGGAGAGATCGGCGCTTAGTTGTCCAAGATATAGGTCCGTATTCCAAAACGTTTTTCAATACTCGATCAACGCTTGAGACTAGATTTTGCCTTATAAATCTACTCTCAAGTGTTTCTTGAGTATTGATAAACGTTCTGGAATACGGCCCCTAGTGTTGTAGAGCTCCGACCGGTCCGAGGAATGAGTGTTCGAAATAATGAATTTCTTCTCTAAATACATACTTCAGGACTTCTTTTTGTTTTTTTTATTTTTGGTACAGTCGCATCTTATTTATTATTTTATTAGTTCAATGTGCCCGTTGAAAGTGCATATTGTATTGTTTAGGTTAAATACTGATTCTCTGCCGCTCTTAATAGGCCTACTTACTAATTACTTTTTTATTGTTTTATAATATTATTCTATTGAATAGTGCTATGAATTCATTAGCTGGAGTCTCAGTATTTTTGTGTGTTTGCTATGAAGTATGTTGAGTATGTCGAGCTGTCCGATCTGAACAGACTTCTACTTTCGCTTTACTAATAGCAGATTTTTTAATGTGTGGTTATTCTCACTATCGGACGAGAACCGATTAAACCCACACGGTCCCTACCTAATAGCGCCGTTGTAGCGCCGGGCGCCCCAGGTACCACCTGCGGCAGGATTTTAGGATAACCATAGGACGCATCAGCAAAATTTGTTTTTTAGCATAATTATTACTAAGTCAAGGTTTCTGCCAACTATCCTAGCATAGATATATATAAATAAATGTAAATTATCCATCAAAATACGTTACACATCACATCAATATTTTGAAGCGCTCGTGGCCCCGCGGTCTCAGTGTTCGGTAAACGATCACTGAGGTACGCAACTTTCACTATGGCTGGTCGTCGGATGGGTGACCACTTTGTGGCATTTACATTTGCGAGCGTTTCCGTGCTTCGGAAGGCACGTTAAGCCGTTGGTCCCGGTTGCCAGTAAAATGGCGGTCGTTAAGCCTGGTTGAAGGCCTTATAGGCGGCTTTAAAAATTTCAACAGCAGGTAACTACAACCTGCGTCTGTCTATTTCAACACGGCAATGGGCTCACCACCTATTACGTGGGACAGGAATCCACACGGTGAAAAGTGGGCATATAACATGCCTCTGCCACCCCTTCGGGGATAAGGCGTGATGGATATTTATTTATTATTTTTTAATATTTAATGCGTTATGTAAGTTATTTCTTTACAGAGCGTGTGTACAGACAGTTATAGAAATATCGACCATGAAGTTCGTTTGAACATCTTCTTTATGAGGTCCCCAACCATCAACTATTTAATATAATAATTGCTGAATAAATGTTGCTATTTAATAATTGCTGAAGACCGATTCATATCTGCCCCATTATCTGATAATGTCTGACATCGGCCTTCCAAGTTTCATATAGGATGCAATAGGGTTAAAAAAGTTTGTCCTTCAAAGTGCTTTCATCTTAGTATATTCCTAGTCGATTCCGAATCCTACCAGGAATTGGACTCCGGGTTCAACTTCTATTTGAACGCTAGCAGAATTATTGTTTGACTTTTGATTATCAGTATTATTGGAAGCGATTGCCGTCTGACATAACCCCATATGGGTGCCTTCGTTGTAACCTCGTCCGTCAGTAAAGAGGTGCACTGCTAGCAGACGTTTAGGTCCTCAGATCTTAGTGGGGCCCCTTAAACACAACATTAGTTCGTCAGAGTAAATATATTGTTTCCTCTGCAGCGTATAAAAGTCTGCTGTAAACACGAACTCGTACTCATCATCATCCGAGCGGTGTCCCAGTTGCGTCTCGCGACGCTCGGGGTCCGCTTTCCTACATTTTCTCCTCCACTTCGCACGGTCTTCGGCATCCCCTGTAGTGAGACCATTGGCACGCATGTCATCCCTTACGACGTCAAGCCAGCACTTCTTGGGTCTTCCCCTCTTACCGGGACCCGGCGGGGCTGACATGGCCAGACATTTGTTACCTACGTAGCCCGGCGGTTGCCGCAAGACGTGACCATACCAACGAAGGCGACACTCTTGCAACTTGTCTGCAATGTCACGGACGTGAAGGCTGCCGCGGATGCGAGAGTTTCTCACGCGGTCCATCCGCGTGACCCCACACATCCACCGCAGCCTTACTCGATATATGGGCTATCCAACACAAAAATATTTTTTCAAAACGGACTAGTAGTTCCTGAGATTAGCGCGTTTATTATATTATTATTATATTTTCATCTACAAAGGCAAAGTTATAGACACGGGGTGCATCTTAGAATAGAATACGGTCGGTCATAAGATGGGTCATCATTTGTGGTATTTCCACTTACAAGCATTTCCGTGGTTCAGTAGGCATGTTGCATGAAAATGATCTTTTTTTTTTCATGCTGGTCACAAAGTAACACTTATGAACGTCATGTCTTGTCTTGCATGGCACTCGTTATAGTTGAGTCATTTTGAGAAGCCACATTTGACACTTCATAAAAAATTCTAAAGTATCCTTGTAACAGCGGGTATCATCATCATCATCCGAGCGTCTGTCCCAGTTGCGTCTCGCGACGCCTGGGGTCCGCTTTCCTACATTTTCTCCTCCACTTCGCACGGTCTTCGGCATCCCCTGTAGTGAGGCCATTGGCACGCATGTCATCCCTTACGACGTCAAGCCAGCACTTCTTGGGTCTTCCCCTCTTACCGGGACCCGGCGGGGCTGACATGGCCAGACATTTGTTACCTACGTAGCCCGGCGGTTGCCGCAAGACGTGACCATACCAACGAAGGCGACACTCTTGCAACTTGTCTGCAATGTCACGGACGTGAAGGCTGCCGCGGATGCGAGAGTTTCTCACGCGGTCCATCCGCGTGACCCCACACATCTACCGCAGCATCTTCATTTCCGTGACACGCAGCTCCTGCTTGTGTCGCTCCAATATCGGCCACGTCTCACTGCCATGTAAAAGGACAGGTCTAATAATGGTTTTGTAGACCTGTCCCTTCAACCGGATCGGCATTTTAGGGTCACAAATGACACCGGTCATCTCCCGCCATTTGGCCCACGCGGCAGCAATGCGTGACTTGACATCGCAATCGATGTCACTGGACGTGTGAAAAACAGATCCCAGGTATTTAACCTGGTCCGTGCGCTCGACCAAATCACCGCCTATGCGGACGGATGTGGGATCTGTCGAGTTTAGTGCCAAGTACTCGGTCTTCGCCACATTTAGTTTCAGACCGCCGTTCTCAAGCGTCTCCTTCCACGCCTTTACACGTCGCACCAATCTGCCCCTGTCCGCGTCTGCCAGCGCAATATCGTCAGCATACATGAGCAACCATGGAGGCTGCTCATGTGGGTTTCTGATGCTGTCCGACAATTCGTCTAATATTACACTGAACAGAAGCGGACTAAGGACCGAACCCTGGTGTACCCCGACGGTGATGGGGAAGGGTTTCGTGTCGCCAACAGCAGTCCGAATGTGTCCCGGATAGTGTCAATATAGACCTCTGGAACCCCTTTAGACCGCAGTGCCCACCAGATCATCGCACGAGGAACACAGTCGAAGGCCTTCTGCATGTCTAGAAACAAACAGTGCAGAGGCGTGTTCTTCGACCTGTATTTCTCTGCGACAACCCTCAGGGCAAAAACAGGGTCCGTGGTCCCATAACCAGGGCGAAACCCATATTGACACTCCGCGAGAGTACACTCCTGCTGGATCCGAGAGTCTATAATCCTCTCGAAGATCTACATGGTGTGGGACATCACCTTAATACCGCGGTAGCTCCCGCACTCCTCCACTGACCCCTTACCTTTGAAGACTGGAGTAATAATACTCAGTCTCCATTGGTTTGGGATCTGCCCGCTGAGGAGTATGCGGTTAAAAAGGTTTACTAAGATGCCCACACCGCGAGGACCCATCGCTTTCCAGGCTTCGATGGGGACTCCATCGGGTCCGACAGCTTTCCGATTCTTCATGCGGCGAAGCGCAGTCAGGACTTCTCCAGGCGTTACCGGTGGCACTAGTCCCTGATTCGGAGGGAGGTCCGGAGGCTGCACCTCTTTGTGCTGTTTATTAAGCAGCTCGTGGAAGTACGAGCGCCATCTCTCCTTTACCGCGAGGTCTTCGCTTAACAGGTTGCTCTCAGGGTCTTTTACACAGCGACACTTGGATATATCCTGTGCCGCTTTGACCCTGGAGCGCGCCAGCTTATAGATGAGCTTCTGCCCCTCAGACGATTCCAGCTTATCATACAGAGGTTGTAAGTGGTCACGTCTGGCTCTGGCTACAGCTCTCTTTGTGGCGCGCTTGGCAGCACTGTACGCGTCGCGGTCTTCAGGAGATCCGGTCGCTTGCCACTTTTTAAAAAGGGCTTTCTTCTCCCTAGTCTCCCTCTGGACTGCGTCGTTCCACCACCAAGTTTCCTTGTCACATTTGCGTCCACCCTTAGACACACCGAGCACCACCTTCGCCGCTCCAAGGATGGCCGCCTGAACTTTGTCCCAGTAATCTTGAACTGGTTCGCCTTCAGTGTCGGTGCACTTGTCACCGACAGCTGAGACGAACTCCTGGGACCTAGTTTCATCAAGCAGCCACCATCTGATGCGGCGCTGGCACCGCTCGATGCGTTTACCTTTGGGCTTCACGCAGAGGTCCATGACAAGGAGACGGTGTTGTGCAGTAAGACTCTCACCGGGTATGACCTTGCAGTTGGCCACATTGCCGATGCTGTGTCGCCTAGTGAGTAGGAAATCGATCTGAGTTGTACGCCTCCCGCTCTTGTAGGTGATGAGATGTTCGGATTTCTTTTTGAAATGACATAGTGAGTTAATTTTTAAAAATGATATTTTTTTTTTAAAGCTTGTATTACGCTTTGAGATGGACTATTTAATGTATTTTTTATCAAACAATTCTGTCAATCTATTTTTATTGGTTGTTTAAGTTTTATCAATGATTAATTAATTGTTAAGCACCTTCGTTTAACCTTGACATAGTGAGTTAATTTTTAAAAATGATATTTTTTTTTAAAGCTTGTACTATGCTTTTATAAAACCTATTTGTTAAATATTGAGCCAGTTATAGACTAAATAAGTTAATAGATATAAGTTAAACATTTGCATGCTATGGAGATATGGCAAAATGTGTAAGCCCCAGATAACTCATTAACATCTTTGTTCCACCACATTTTATGCAAATAAAAGTATTATTATTATTATTATTATTACGTGTTCACAATGGCCAGATCGGCAGCCGCACACGTTCTGAGGATAGTTTCTCCTTCAGCGTTGCGGGTGCCGTATCCAAAACCACCATGAACACGCTCAAACTCCTCACACCTCTCACCCACATGACCGTTTAGGTCGCCGCCCAAAACGATTCCCTGTGACAACGGAATGCTCCGAAGCACTCCCTAGAGTTGACCCCAAAACGACATCTTATCGGCGTCGCTACAACCGGCCTGTGGCGCGTAGGCACTTATCAGGTGGGTAATAATCCCATCGATAAGCACCCTCACGATCATAAGCCGTTCGCTACAGCGTTTCACCTCCAAGATGCCACTCTGCAGCCCCTCGGAGAGCACAACGGCCACCCCGTTCTCCCCACCAGGCGCACCCGTGTAATACAGCTTGTAGCCGTTCTGCAAGGGCTGGGCTCTGTTGCCCTTCCACCGAGTCTCCTGCAGGAACGCCACGTCCACCCTCCGCCTGGAGAGTACTTCGGCCAACTCTACCGCACGCCCAGTCAGCGTGCCAATGTTCCAAGATGCGAAGCGGATTCGGGTTGGGGCTAACTTGCTTAACTAAACACGAACTTGTACTACTAACTACTAAGATCAAAACTATTGTACATATTTTATAGGGCAAAGACAGTTCTCTGCTTTATATTTGACTATAAAATGGTTGTAAAAGCGGCAAATTAGCTAAGAACACTGCCCGTTTTGTCAATGAAAAGAAAAGAGTGGCCATGAGTTTTATTGCCAGGTTCTTCCTCAGGCTCTAACTATTGCTTTGTGAATCTGGCAGTAAATGTTAATGTAGAAGCAGTAATCTTGACGTTCATAAGTGTTACTTTGTGATCTGCATGAATAAAGACTTTTCATTTTTAATGCCATCCCAAAAGCGAACTCTCTTGAGTATTTGCATAGCTACACAATTCTTTTTTACTTATTACAAATTCATTTGGGTGTAAATTACCCTACCAAGATCTCTGGGGTCTAAGCCACCTCAACTGCTAGCGGTTCATATGACCTCTGGTCGAGAAAAGGAAAACGCAAGCGCCTTACGAAGTGTAGGGACAATAGATGACAGTCGCTCCCAACATTGCCGTAAATCAAAAGTTATACGATAACTGATTCTCGCAGCCAAGTCAAAGTGAACCCTAGCTTTAAATCCTGGTAGGCGTTGAATGCAATTGGGAATATACTAAGAAAAGAAGACCGAAGAAGTCACAAGTTACTTTCAATAAGTTTGACTCGTACAAATACGTATTACAATTTGGTTATACGCCACGAATTCGTCTGCGAAATTCATCGAACCCACGTTATGTTCCTTAATATATTTCTCAGTGTATTAGGGTATACCAAACATATAGAGTTTGTTTGGTTGAAAGCGCTAAGCTCAGGAACTTATAGTTCGAATTGAATAATTATTTTTTGTATTGGCATTGGCAAGTCCATTTATCGAGCGTTTATATCACACTCATCACACTCCTACCCAGGAGATGATACTAGCTATCATCTCCTGGGTACGTTATATTTAAATATCCCAAATCCGTCTGTGTGTTAATAGAACAATCGGTCTTTTTAATACATATAAGATTAAAATTAAAAGACGTGAATATTTCTGCCAGAGAACAAAAAGTTAAGGACACCAGATTGAGATAAGCACTCATTAGCATAATCTCACGTTTCGAAACTTTGTCACTTCACGTCACTTTTTCTTTGCTAACAATTCCATTTCTGTATATATTTGACTGCCTCGGTTGCGTAACTGGTTGGTAGTGTATGCAACTACCGCGCTAAGGTCCCTTGTTCGGTTCCTGACTCGGAACTAATATTTGTGTGATCTGCAAATGTTTGTTTCTAAGTTTGGGTGTTTTCTATGTATATGTATATATGTATTTTAAATATATAAGTAAGTGTGCCTATCAGTTGTCTAGATCCTATACCACAAGATTATATTAGTTTATTATGGGCTTGATGGCGCTGTGTAAAAAAATAATGTTCTACAATATATACTCCCATCATCGAAAAGTGATTATCACTTTAATCACACACTCACACACATATTAACAGAATCACGGATAGGCTACTTTGATGTTTACTATCTTATGTTCTCACATCCCCATGCCGGGAAGAAGGACCTTACCTATACTTATATTAAAAAGAGGAAAGATTTGGCTGTATGTAGTCGATAAACTGACAATCGAAAGTCGTGGTATTTAAAAAGTAACATAGGATGTGTACAGTACGAGTATTATTAAAAGATAATAGATTTGTATAATTAAAAATTATAAATTTAAACTATGCCGATGTCTGCTATCTTGATGCAAAGGAGGAACACCTAAACAAACTTGAACGACTGCAGAACTGGGTATCCGCTTTATTTTTGCTCTTCGAAAATATATGGCAGTCGTTAAGCCTGGTTGAAGGCCTTATAGGCGGCTTAATAAATTTCAACAGCAGGTAGCCACAACCTGCGTCTGTCTATTTCAACACGGCAATGGGCACACCACCTATTACGTGGGACAGGAATCCACACGGTGAAAAGTGGGCATATAATATGCCTCTGCCACCCCTTCGGGGATAAGGCGTGATGGATATTTATTTTTTTAAATATGGTTACGTATCTGAATTTCGGACAAGATTGAGGGACTAGGTCTATATTATTCGTCATAATGTACATTCACCTACCGATTTACGTGAACGCTTTGAGTTTCTCTTCCCCAGGGGTAAATCCTGATTTCTTCTCCGTATACTTTCTCACTCTTCTGCTTGTTACGTGCAGTGCGGTTATGGAATTTATTGCCACACTTTGTGCGTATTCAAGGATAGGGGTACCTTTCTTCTATGATATAAGGGTGCAGATATTTTTCTATTGTGTAGGCATATTTAGTGTATTTCCTTATGTTCTACAATATGGTAATACTTAGGTATGTTATTTGTTTATCTTATTATAAATTTCTAGTATTTGAAAGAGGTGACGTAAGAACTAAATGCGAGATTAGGGTAAACCAGGAACATCTAAAGCAAGTGAATGAAATTGTGTATTTAGGAAGTATGTTTAGCGCGGATGGAAGATGTGATTCTGATGTAGAACGGCGAGTAGCAGCCGGAAACAAAGTTAACGGTGCTTTGTCCCAATTAGTAAAGCGACAAAGCATCGTAAAAGAAACACGAATGGCGATTAATAACGCAGTGCTAGTGCCAACTTTGCTTTACGGTAGTGAAACCTGGGTATGTCAGCAGATGCATGAAAGTAAATTGAATGCTGTGGAGATGCGATCACTTCGAAAATTGTGCGGCGTAACTTTGGCCGACTGAATACGTAACGAAGCGATACGCAATATGGCAGGTTTGAATGAAAGTGTCAGCGTTAAGCTCACGCCACGAAGAATATATATTGTTCGAAAGTAGAGGGTAGAAGGAGTCAAGGTAGGCCCGAGACTTGCATATGAAGACCACGTGAGCAGATTGCTCAAAAACGGAAAAGTCAAAAGTACTCGGATACTCAGACGTGCGTGTATGATGCGATTGATGAATCTCGAAGAAGCAAAAGAAGTATGCATGGATCGCGAAACCTGGCGATCTGTCCTCTCTGACTACCCCGTCAGGGATACAGCGTGAAGATAGTTAGTTTATAAATTTCCTCTCCATGTATCGTATGTGTTTTGTGTATGTATAAGATAGATATATGTACTATGAGTATTAGTATTAATTTTTATATTTTGTATTTAGTTGCAAAATTTTTAGACCTTTCGTTGAACATACTCTTATTTCACCCAAAGGATTACTGGGAGAAAACTCAGTGTTGAGTTAAGCTCGCCTTTGTACATCATTGGTTTTATAATGTATTATTAATGTACCTTATTTCTTTGTAATAAAGAATTGGCCCGGATGCAGAGAGTGCAGCAACTGTCCTGGCAGCTGGAATATTTAGATTTGAAAGACAGAAGGTAATGTTAGATATACCCTATCCTAGCCCCTCTCCTTTCTCGTCCTTGTCCCAACCCTAAATCCTTTTCCGACCTCATCCTCTTCCAATCCTCCGTCCGCCAAGCCAATGGTTGCCGTGCCTATGTGCTGCGTGGCTAGGGGCGTGCCTAGTCTGAACGTGCCTGGAACGTCCCCTGGGACCGGGCGACCCCAGAACAAGGCTAGCCTTACCTAGGTAAGCGGGGCTCTGTCTAGGTGGACGTGATATTTCCCTAGCTAATCGTGGGAATGCAATGGTTTTCACAAATAATATCCAGAATGGCGGCGACGTGGTTCGCCACCCGTCACGTCTCGTTTCCCATCGAGGCGAAAAGTGGACTTGCGATAGCCACTTTGCTACTTTGAATGTTAGAGGAGGAATGAAAGACAAAATTGAAGAGGTATGCGAGATGATGCGAGAGAAACGAATTGATATTCTGTGAGTAAATGAGACGAAAAGGAAAGGGTGTGACACCACCACACATGAAACACTCACGGCATACTGGTCAGGTGTCACTACTACCAGTCCAGCGTGCCAGGGTGTCGGTGTACTACTGTCTGCTAGAATGAATGAATGTGTGACTGAATATGAATGTGTAAGCCCAAGACTCCTTTGGTTGAGGTTAAAGGTTGGACTCACCCGCATCTTTGTTGTAGGAGTTTATGCTCCGCAAGATGCGCGGTGGCGTCGATCACCAAAAGACCAAAGTGAGAGACAGGAATTTTGGGAGAGTGTAAGTGATGTTTTGAGTAGATGCAAACAAAATGAGAGGATTGTAATGTTAGGTGACTTTAATGGTTGGGTCCAACCCAAGCGTGATGGATATGAAGTGTATTGGGAAAGTTTGGTGACAAGCGAGTGAATGAAAATGGAGAAAGTCTGCTTGAAGTATGTTTGGAAAGGAATCTTGTGGTAACTAACACCATTTTTGACCACAAAGATATCCACTTGTTTACGAGACATGAAGGAAATCAGAGAAGTATGATCGACTTTGTGATTGTAGATGCAAGGATAAGAAAGAAAGTCTTAGGCACCAGGGCATACCGCGGTGCCGGGATTGACACACACACTTCTTGGTAGTTAGTCGAGTAAGAGGTCTGTTTTGACGGTGGCGGCGTCGTATGTATGAACCTGTTAGTGTATTAGAGCGCATAAAAGTCGAGAATTTTCAAGAGATAGGCATTAAAGAGGAATTTATGAGTGAGCTGAGCAAGAAATTTGAAAATTCTGATGAAGTGTGTGAGATCGAAGACGTATGGAAGTCATTTAAGGAAGGGCTCTTAGAAGTGTGTGGGGTAAACAAGAGAAGCCAACGATGTAAGGGAAATAGAATGAGTGTAGAAGTCCAAAAGGCATTGTCTGATAAGAAGAAAGCATGGTTGGATTGGCTGACTACAAAAGTCAATCAAAGAATGCAGAAGGCAACGGATGTGGACCTAAAAATGGCGAAAGAGGAGTACAAAAGGTATAAGCGTGTTGCAAAAGAGGTGATGAAAAGAAAGAAAGAGAATGACAGAGATGAATTTGATAAAAGGTTATCTGATGACGTCCAACAGAATATGAAATTCTTTTGGAAGTCCATAAGGACAGTGAGGGGTCAACAGACGACATCACATCTTAACCTTATCAGAAACCATGATGGTAGTCTTGTGAAAGGAGAAGTATGTGTGTTGTGAAAGGAGAAGTATGTGTGTTAAAAAGATGGAAGCAATATTTCGAAAGTTTGTTTGAAGCGTCTAGGTATAGCCACAGCCACATAGCTACCTCACACACACACACACACACACTTACAGACTTGGGCCATTATTCTGTGCTTGGACCTTGTAAACTCTGCTGGGTTTCCGAATTGTACCAAAAGTTATTTTACTATTTAAACTAAATAAAAGTTAGTGGGTTTGTTGAAATAAATGTATGTCATATTATTTTAACTCCTTCAGGCAAAAACTAATGAATCTCTATTCCCTTCATAAGTTTAACTGTGTGTTCTCAGCGATATTGTTGTTGAAAGTAACTCTGACATACATGGAAACTAGTGTCATATTATTTAAGTGTGTATCGCAAACGACATATTAGTTTTATACCTAAGTATATAGATTTTGCTTTTGCTGCCAAACAGTCTTGATAATGCCTCGTGTGTAGGCGAAACACGCGTTGACATCGTACGACATTCTAAAAAAGAGGAATATTGCAAAAATAACATTTAAAAACAAAATATTATAGTTTTTTTAAATGGCTTTCCGCCATGTAACGCCTGATTCAATTACTTATAGATTTAATAGTCGTGAAAAGCTATTATTGGCATTCTGTCACTTATAAATAGATTGTAATGAAACTTGGCAATAATGTACTTTAACTGGTTATACATTAGAATAACATTAAATCTTAATAATATTATAAATGCGAAAGTTTGTACGGATGTTTGTTACTTTTTCACGTAAAAACCACTGAATAGATTTTAATGAAACTTTACAATAATATAGCTTATGTAGGGCACATGCTAAGACCCGACCTTAGTGACAACAGGGATATAGAAAGGGAGCGGAGGGCGTTGTCCGTGAGGTCGAACATGCTGGCTCGCAGGTTTGCACGCTGATCTCTTTCAGTAAAGCTTACTCTGTTTCGTGCGTATTGTACAACTTTCTGCACGTGCAGTTTGTAGGCCAGATATACTCAAGCTGCGTACAACGCCCTTCGTGTACAATTCAACAATTCTTTTAGGGTGCTGCTGGGGCTGCCCCGCTTTTATAGTGCCTCGGGGATGTTCGCCGATGCTCGCGTGGATTGTTCTTATGCTACAATAAGGTAAAGGTGTGCATCCCTGGTACAAAGGGTGCGGGCTAGCCCTAACAGGCTATTCTCTAATCGACTAGCTATCATGCGTAGTAAAGCATGATAGCTAGTCGATTAGAGAATCACAGCATTGCTATATCACATGGAAAGGGGCAGCGGTGATTCACATAATATGCTCATTACATTGTTATTTTGATTTTTATTTAAATTATGATGTGATACTAACGTAGCTTTTTAAGTATTTCTAACAAGAGAGTCCTAGTTGCTTGAATAAATGATATTATTATGTCTCTTCTTTTCTCGGGTATCTTCTTTTTTTTTCTTGAAGATACCCGGGCTTTTGGTATGCTACCGCAGCATAAGCTTGCTCAGCATCGTCGGCAAATTGTATGCAAAAATTTTGATAAAAAGAGTGATGAATGAAACTGAAGGAAAAATGTGGGATGTACAAGCAGGATTTATGAAAGGAAGGGGATGCACGGATCAGGTCTTTTCCTTACGATGCGTAGTAGAAAATCTTTTGGCGAAAAGTCAAAAAGTCTATTGCGTATTTGTAGACTTGGAAAAGGCCTATGATATAGTGGTGAGGAATGAACTGTGGTCAACACTGGCCAGGTATGGAGTAAACAGCCACTTGATACGAGCACTGAAATCTCTCTATGAGGGCTCCAGTGCTTGTGTCAGGATCAACGGAGCTTGCACAGGCTTTTTTCACATTGAAAAAGGTGTGAGACAGGGTTGTGTAGCGTCGCCGTTGCTGTTTAACCTATACATGGACAGCTGCCTGAAAGAACTGCAAGAGAGTACGTATGGTATAAAAATGGATGAACTGACCTTCAAGTGCCTCCTATACGCCGATGATCAGGTATATAGTATATATAATACTAGCATCATCGGCGGAGGAGTTGCAGTTGATGGTAAACGTTATGCATGATTCGTTAATAAACAAAGGAATGAAAGTGAATGTAAACAAGTCGAAAGTAATGGTTTTTGAAAGAGAGGTAAGTACGACGGATTGCTCAATTCTTGTGGAAGGAGAAAGAGTAGAACAAGTGAAAGAGTTTGTATGTCTGGGTACAAAATTTACGAGAGATGGAAAGTGTGACTATGACATTGAGCGAAGAGTTTTGGCAGGAAATAAAGTGAATGGAGCCATGTACGCCTTTATGAGCAGTCAGAACGTGTCTAAGAAGGCAAGACTGGCTGTACATAGAGGAGTGCTGGTCCCTACACTTAAGTATGGCAGTGAAAGCTGGGTATGGCAGAAGACGCATAAAAGTAAAATTAATGCCCTGGAAATTAGAAGTCTGCGAAGTATAGCTGGAGTGAAGTTGATGGATAACGAAAGGAACAGCGTGATAAGGGAAGATTGGGGTATGACAGAAGATGTAGTGACTAAGATAGAATAAGGGATGCTTAGATGGTTCGGACACGTGGAGAGGATGGATGAAAATAGACTGACGAAGCAGATTTATGTGGCGAGAGTGAATGGGCAAGCTGGTAGGGGTAGACCTCGGCGCACGTATGTCAATCAAATCGACGATCCTTTGGAAAAAGGCCAGGTCAAGATTACCCTTAACCGGCGAGCGTGTATGAAAACACTTATGAAAGTAGAAGAAGCGAAAGCTATATGTCAGGATCGTAGCAAGTGGAAAGCCATTGTCTCTGCCTACCCCTTGGGAGACAGGCGTGATAATACGTATGTATGTAATAAAGAATTAAATTAAACTAAATTAAACAATGATGCAATATTGTTTAACAGGTGCTGCGGGGATCGAAGTAAGTCATAGACGAAGGCGTGAGGCAATGCTGGTTAACAATCAATTGACGTTTCGTCTCACAAACGCCACGCTATACGATAGTAGATTCTCGCCTTAGAAGCAAGTAGGACTGACGAAGTGTGTGCGTTTGCCTTTATCTACACTTTTGAGAAATAAAGGCATAATGGTATGATTAATTTTAATAAATGGAAGTTATTGAGCGATTTCCAAAAATTATGTTCTGTGGAGTCGCATATTTATGAAAAGCCAACGTGAATTTTGAATAAAATATTAACTTAATGCGTAAGGCGCAGGATGTACGTATTCGTATGGCGAAATTGAAAGTTGCCTCGGCGCGACGTCCAGTGAACAGCTACTTGTTCGTTTAATATTTTATGAGCCTAAAATCAGAAAAGTTTTTTTTTATTCTACTGAGGTGGAGAGGAAATTGGTCACCGTAGCCTATGGACGTTTGCAACACCAGAGGTGCAGCACTCGCGCTGCCGACCCTTAATAAACCTTCTAAGACCCCTTTTGAAGAACCCCATACTGTAGATGTTCGGAAAAACAGTAAACAGTAAAACTTGACATACTCCTTTAATCTTCTAGAAGCTAACCACCAATCTACAGCATGTCTGTGTACGCTATCGCCAAGGCAGTAAGTTCAATACGATCTTGTCTAACAAAACCAGATTGCAAAAAGAAACCTGAAATCAAAATTGAGCAACCACGTCATCGGAGGACGTAAAGCGTCCAGCGTAGTAGATAAACATGTTTTGAGATATTATTTTTGTTTGTTGTTACGCCACTGGCCCACGACATTTTAACTAGCGAATGATCTGATAACATTAATATTTGAATCGATGACAATACTCCTCCATCTTATTGTATTTTCAGTTGTTTCCAAACCTTACCTGCCAATAAAGTGCAACAACAGTGTCACATTCTGTAAATTCAACATTATGAGATTAAACATTCTGAGAAATCAACATTTTGGTACTCGTATATGATTATTCTACATGTTGAGAGTTCAACTTTATGGGATTCAACATTTTGGGAAATTAAGTTGTTGAGAATGCAACTTTATGCGAAATCAACTCAATGGTCCTAAATGGCATTTGGAACCTAGAGGTCACTTTTAAAGTGGCTGCTAACTGCTCCACGGCATTTTAGAGTAAACTCCTATCCTTTTGCTTTTTATTTTTAGCATTGTTGGAATCGACAGCCAACTGACCTACCAACCCTGTAAGGGCTTCTGCGTCTTGTAATAGTATGAAGGGTAAACAAATTTAAAGACTTGTGTTTAAACCGAGGTCACCTAAGTGCCCTGGCGTACTTTTTTGTCATGGACTGTACGATTCAATTTTGTTTCCATGCATTACCGTAGAAACGTTTCCCTTCTCATTATCCCGGGTTTTTATTTCAAGTGGAGCGTGATAAGCTATCAACAACTTCCCGAATGTAAAATTATCTCGCAAAATGTAATTTTTGCTCTGAACTTGATGTTGTGATGCTTAGAGTTGAAAAAGGAGGAGTTAAACTAGTAAAGCTTCTTAGATATCACAGTGACCTACCGATATATGGCGAAGTAGCTACAGTTGATTTACGTGGAAAAAATGCCAATATAACGAATAATAACAAAATGTTTTTTGCTAATCTAGCGAAAGACGAGTAGTTCACACAAATATTAAGTTTGTACGAAACGAATTTATGTATTTCTCGCGTTAATTGATAAAATTATAACCGCTCACCTCTCGACGTTTGGCTATATAAAAATAACCGTGGTCACAAGTAGACTCGAGAAGAACCGAAATCCGTAATGTATTATAGGTACTCGTACAAGTCATGTGAGTTTAAATACATTAAATAATTACTTATTAGGTAACTAGTTAATGGTCTTGAAGAGAATTTAGGAATTTTATAAACATTAAATAGTTACCTACTAAGTAACTATTTAATAAATTTTTGGAATGAATAACTTTTATGTTTATATTTTTAGTCTTATATAAAAAAAAAATACTACATAAAAGTAAATAGTGTAATATGAAATATTAAGACGTACATATATTGGTAATTGTTAGTAGATCGCACTGAGGTTCGTCAGTAAATATAATTCCTTGGGTCTAATCAAGTCAGCCAACCCTGAACTATACTAACTAATGTAGTGTTTCGTTGTGATTATCAGCATATAAACTGAAAAATTGATCCAGTACTTAAAGCAGAAATAACAACTCTCCTATACGCGGCTTTAGGTGTTACTACTAAAAAGTACAAATGAATACAAGTAGTTGAGGAGCATGCTCACTGAAGATAAAATGTGAAAATATGCGACATATTTGATCAATGCGAACTAAGTTTGAAGTGCACTACTAACTAGAAACTTTCACAATATCTCTGAGCTGTGCGATCCCTCTCCCATGTACAGTACATATCTACGAATCATTCTATGCGTCAAATTCTTATATGAACCTACTGTAAGTAAACATTTTTGTAGTATAACTTCATGTTACAGGATATGTCTGGTTCACTCCCAGCTATAATTTAAAACAGAAATAATGATTAACACACTAAATAGCCCAAAGTACATACGCATATTCTTGGGTGACACGTTTATATTTATATCTGATAGGACTAGGACACTTCAAAATGTCACGTTAGCAAAATGTCATCGTGACAGAGGCTGTACATAGAGGAGTGCTGGTCCCCAAACTTATGTATGGCAGTGAATGTTGGGTATGACAGAAGACACATATAAGTAAAATTAATGCAGTGGAAATGAGAAGTCTGCAAAGTATAGCTAGAGTGAAGTTGATGGATAAAGAAAGGAACAGCGTGGTAAGGAAACATTGCGGTATGACGGAAGATGTAGTGAATAAGATATAAAAAGGGATGCTTAGATGGATCGGACACGTGGAGAGGATGGATGAGAATAGACTGACGAAGCAGATTTATGTGGCGAGAGTGAATGGGCAAACTGGGGTCGACCGCGGCGTACGTATGTCAATCAAGTTGAAGACCTTTTGGGAAAAGGCCAGGTCAAGAGTACTCTTTACCGGCGAGCGTGTATAAAACACTCATGAAAGTTTAAGAAGCGAAAGTGGTATGTCAGGATCGTAGCAAGTGGAAAACCGTAGTCTCTGCCTACCCCGATGGGAAACAGGCGAGATAATATGTAAATATGTAAAACTTCTGAATCGGGTAAATAATACATTAAAAATAAATAAGCAATATTTAATCTAATTTTTATTCATGAGAAACTAAATTGTGCGAAAAGACATTTTACAAATATGGCGATTTGCTATATTTACCAAATTTATCACAATACAATTTTGCGAGATTGACGTTCTGGGTAAATACTGCCAAATCGAACCGTCTTCCTTACCACATCGCATAGATGTGGTAAGGAAGACGAAGAATACATCACAAGAAAATAATTTTATATTTATTTCATGAATTTATGAACAAATAATATTCCTTGTGCATCACAATTAATATTATTTGTTCATAAATTCATGAAATAAATATAAAATGATTTTTTTTTTGTATTCGACACCGTGATACCGATATACGCGATAAAATAGAAATCGTTTTCAAAAGGTGCGTAAAGGATCTCGATACAATCAGAATATTTTTAAACAAACTTATCAAACTAGTTTCACGAGTAGGTAAGAAGGATGTTTTCCTTCTGACTCGTCACTCAAAGACTGGTCGCGTTTTGATATCGTTTGTCTTAGATTATACCAAATATATTAAAATTATGTATATATTATACTAGATGACCCCCACAACTTCGCCCATGGAATATTTCGACCTCCCGTCGCACCTATTTAATCCTGTCGCTTATAAATTCTACAATAATGCATAAAAAAATCCCAATTTGTCGACATTTAAGACTACTGCTCTGCTCCCCAGTATAGTAGCGTAATGATATATAGCCTATAGCCATCCTCGATAAATGGCATATCTAAAACAAAAAGATTTTTTCAAAAAAGATCAGTAGTTCCTAAGATTAGCGCGTTCAACCGAACAAACAAACAAACTTCAGCTTTATAATATTAGTATAGATTATAGATGTATCTATTCAATAACATTTTTTTGTTACTGACCTAAACATGGTGCGTGTTCTCTTTCATTAACTATTTCCATGTCTTTTACAGCCCATCCTGAGGTCCTAGGTCCGTATTCTAGAATGTTTCTCAGGGCCGTATTTTAGAACGTTACTCAATACTCAAGAAACGCTTGAGGCTAGTTTTTCCTTATAAATACTACTCTCAAGTGTTTCTTAAGTATTGAGTAACGTTCTAAAATACGGCCCTCAGTACTCAATCAACGCCTGAGGCTAGATTTTGCCTTATAAAATCTACTTTCAAGCGTCGATTGAATACTGAGAAACGATCTGGAATACGGCCCCTAGACACAGTCTTTCTGCTCATCTATCTATCTATCTTCACGCTGTATCCCTGACGGGGTAGTCAGAGAGGACAGATCGCCAGGCTTCGCGATCCATGCATACTTCTTTCGCTTCTTCGAGATTCATCAATCGCTTCATACACGCACGTCTGGGTATCCGAGTACTTTTGACCTTTCCGTTTTTGAGCAATCTGCTCACGTGGTCTTCATATGTAAGTCTCGGCCTTCCCTGACTCCTTCTACCCTCTACTTTTGAACGATATATATTCTTCGTCAATCGTTCCTCACTCATTCGTTGGACGTGTCCAAACCAACGGAGCACGCCCTTTTCCAGCTTAACGCTGACACTTTCATTCTAACCTGCCATATTGCGTATCACTTCGTTACGTATTCGGTCGGCCAAGGTAACGCCGCACAATTTTCGAAGTGATCGCATCTCCACAGCATTCAATTTACTTTCATGCATCTGCTGACATTCCCAGGTTTCTCTACCGTAAAGCAAAGTTGGCACTAGCACTGCGTTATGAATCGCCATTCGTGCTTCTTTTACGATGCTTTGTCGTTTTACTAACTGGGACAAAGCATCATCTTTCTGCTCATAATCTTTTAAAATGTCCCATTCACGTCCCAACTGGCAAGAATAGACTTAAAACTAATAAAACTAACTAAGTAACTATCTTCACGCTGTGTCCCTGACAGGGTAGTCAGAGAGGACAGATTGAATAATAGTAAAATTAAAAGCGCCTTTTAGCCTGAGAAATGGTTTGTTAGTTGTTACTAATTCGAAAAATAGCGCTTCGTACTTCTGCTAGGCAAAATATTATTTTTTCTGCAATTCTTTTTTATGTTGCCACACCAAGTGCACTGAACAATCATGGATGAAAACCAATCGATGCTTAAAGAATAAGAATCAGTTTTTTATCTAGTTACTGATTATGATATTAGTGAATTAAGACTTTTGACATGAACCTACTAAGTTCATAGTAGTGATGGAAATTAATGCTATTTTTTTTTATTTTAATAGCGCGCTAATTTTTATCTCTTAGCATGCGACGTACTATTGCTATGCTAAATGATAACATGAACATCAATGAAGTAAACATCAACATGCTAGATCCTCCCGTTCCTGAGAAAATCGATGATGACACATGGATAGACAGACGGACTGACGTCCAGACGGACATAATAAAAAAAATTAAGGGTTGCACTCTGCAAATTTATTAATAATTTATTTATCTAACCTCGTTCGCGGATTTCTCTTAAAAAATTGACCGGGATCGACGTTAATGATGATGATGATGAAAAAAAAATTCTACACCGAAAGAGTCTTAATTGATTACACAACATTATTTAATAAGACCTGTTGACCGGGATTAACGTTAGATGATAATAATGATGATTCTATTATTTAGTAGCAAGATATTGAATCTAGGTACCAATTAACTATCAAGACAAAATATTTATCTAGACGCGTTCGCGGTCTGCTATATGTACATGCATATGCATAATGGTGTCGCGGGTCCAGAGATTTATCTCATCTAAAAATATGCGTACCGCTCTAAAAGAAGTTTTCAATTCAATAAAAAAAATATAACTTTAGTTCCGTCGTTTTCCTTTCGAGAGACGGAACCCAAAAAATACATTCTGTATTACATTAATTATTCCACAATAAAGTACAATCACACGATTTTAGGGTTTATATTTTCACAATAAAAGAATAATACAAAAAAACCAAAGTATCTACAACTTGTAAAAAGTACGTACGAATTTCGACTTCTTACTCAACGCAATCTCTTTCACAGATTGTCAAAAAATTTATACTAAAATGGAATAAATAACCCCAAACACAAGCATTTAGTAGTTAATAATAATGGGCTGAATATCAACCATGCACTTTTTCATTCAAACACTCCGTATTTCGCAATAGCACAATGACACGATCCATTCATGATTAGACGTGAAAATGAATTTTAGCAATCACAGCGACGCATCATTCGCAGCTCGCCTGCCTCATGATTTAGTCGATGCGCGACGCAGCGTTCACAGCTCGCTTGCGATATGAATTTGTCGTGAATTATAATTATGAGTTTTGGCAATTTAATTTAGCATTCGCAACTCGCCACTCAGTAGCGGCGCGAACGTCGATGCGCTTAGTCATGTATTGGAGGGAGATTGTGCGTTCGTGACGAATTGACAATTGTTACGTAATCAATGTCTCAGCAATAATTAATTTTAGCAAGTACTGTTCATTAAATTAATGCGAATGGAGTCTTAGCAATTAAATATGATTGCTAACGCTAATATTTCCTACACTAGTTCATAGGAACTTGCATTTTATGAGTAATCTATTATTACCTCTCCGTGGACCCACCAGTCAGAAGTAATACGCTAAGGCCACGGGTAAAATGGGATCTGGGAGCCGTCTACTATTGACAAGCCGTAGAATAGAACCAGAATAGCTATTTTAGCTGTAAAAATGTTAGTACACTCTCAAAACTGCAACTGACTAGCGGCCACTGGTGCGGAACGTGTTAGTGGAATTCTATCGGTCTGCCGGTAGAATTCCACTAAGACGTTCCTCAAGTCTATTGAAGTACGATTGTAATAGTAGGCTACGCAAAACTGTCAAAATTGTACCGGTGGCTTTCTATTGAGCGACGATTTCGATTCTATTTCGACACGATTGTATAGCAGACTGCTTACGGCCCCCTGAAGTACTTGTATCGTCGCATCGGTAACTAGACAACTCTCATTCATGTCGGTGATGGTACTACTCGTAAGCGCGTCACAAAGTTAACGAGTATAATCGCCTCTAACGAACGCATATGCAATCGATCGCATTCCCGCTTTACTCGGCTTAATTAGCATCGGGGTAGCGGCTAAAACCAGGCATTTAGGTATTAGGTTCATTAGTTTCATATTTTAGAATAGTTTATGGTATGCGCCACAGAGAATTAAAGAAATGTT
Organism: Thumatha senex; assembly: GCA_948477245.1. Lineage (NCBI taxonomy): Eukaryota > Metazoa > Arthropoda > Insecta > Lepidoptera > Erebidae > Thumatha > Thumatha senex. Next base: position 2,642,123 of record OX419725.1, read on the forward strand.
CTTTGCTCCCTCTCGCTCGCGCCTAATAGAGACCAAATTCATTATAATACCACGTGCCAAGTTTTCGGCAGGCTGTAAGCGAAAATCGCATTCACTATCCTTCAGTTGCCTACTATTCGTCTGTAGTAATTAATGTAATCGTATGAGAAAAGGTGACGCTCCCTGACATGCTTCGTTGTATGAATTATTTAGAGTGAGGTGTCTTGCTCTGATGGTAACCAATGGCAATATTTAGCGCACAGCTACCACCATAGTCCATTATTTCACCTTATTCTGAAATGTAAGACAAGTTCTTGATAATATTTCTGCAATTTAAAATAAACTACATACATACATACATATCGTCACGCCTGTCTACCATCGGGGTAGGCAGAGACTATGGCTTTCCACTTGCTACGATCCTGGCATACAACTTGCGCTTCTTCCACTTTCATAAGTGTTTTCATACACAAACGCCGGTTAAGGGTACTCTTGACCTGACCTTTTTCCAAAATGTCTTCTCATTTGATTGACATATGTACGTCGAGGACGCCCCTTACCAGTTTAAAATAAACTAAAAGGATTAAATGCTAAAAGCTGAAACCGCTGGGTCCAGAAAGAACCATGAAATGTTGTTGCAGACAAGCGTACGGCCCACCTGATGAAAAGTGGTCACCGTAGCATATAGACGTTTGCAACACCCAGCAGAGGTGCAGCACTAATAAGATTTCATCACATATACCACAACTCTTTGTTTGTTACAGGAATGATAAGAGAAAAAAAACATCAGAAGAATAAAAACTACTTTGAATGTAGTTATAAGTTGTCATGGAAACACTTATCAGCTAACTTCATGGCGTTGGATTTTCGAGGCGCGCATCGTAAAAATTTCCTCTCATCATTTTTCCCTTACGCGCCACAAGAAGTATTAACGTTAAAACAATGACTGCTTAGCTGATATGCTCTCTTCTCTTCTCTTGACAATGTATATCGGTTCTAACTTCTTCGCACATCTCGAACCCTACCTATGGTTTATAATATTCAAGGATGTCATCGCACGCTGACGATAAACCTATGAATTTATTGCTTCTGATGATCTGAATAGATGAATAGTTTGTACATAAATGAGCATTCATAAACATGTTTCTCTGCATGTAGTTTATGGTGTTATGGAATATTTAAAGGGTTTGAAGAACTGTCTAGAGACATCCAATTGTTCCCGATTTCAAAATGCAAGTTTAAATACAAAATAAGAAAATGGGTTTCGGAATATAATATTATGTTTCTCGAAGCTTTGTTCCATATTATTTAACTTAGCACCGTTTATTATGCCGTTTTGTAAACTATTTAAATGAATTAAAATATTCTTTTCCTCTACTAATATCATAAGTGTGAAAGTTTGTAAAAACGTTTGTTGCGCAATCGTTCTATAATAATTCTACATCCAATTTGGCAGAAATTTAGAACACAGACTACACAGCTACTTTTTTCCTAGGATTTAGTTCACGTACCCAATTGTACGGGAAAACTTCACCACACGGGAATACAATCATGTCATTTTGGGTCTTCCCACTAGAGAGTATAGGTATGTCTCCTTACAGATTACATGCTATACATAGTTTCTTCCTGTCCGTTGTTCAGTTGATATACCATATGCAAATGACGTTGGCTTGGGTCCCGAAGATCTTGACGGAGCCATCTTAATACCAATTTCGCTTCGTAAGTTGTCCATGTTTGAATAAAACCAGTTTACGTAATTAAATTGTTGACATAATAAAACTATGATTTATGAGTTTGTTTCGTTAGATTATTTGGTTGATGATACGGTTTTATCCACAGAAAACAGCAAGCAATCAATGTTACTCGCGCGCTATCTACAAGACGCCTTACGCTATATATTTCATACAACCAAGCCAACTATTCGTGTCAGGGGGCGGTCTTCCTTTTTGTCGAATACACGAATTACTACAGACGTATGGTAGGCAACTGAGACAGATCACGTATGCGATTGCATACAGTTTGATGTAAACTTGGCACGCGAATTCATTGTAAATGAAGTAAGGCGCGAGCGAGGGGCAGCGAGCGATTTATATAATTTTAAATATATAGGAGACACCCGAACTCTGAATGAAACATTTGTGGATCAGACAAATATTGTTTCCGACCTAATACCACAAAATGAAATAAAAACACTAAAAGTCACTAGTTAGGTAACTTGTAGTAGTTATAATTAAATTAAAGCGCGGGCCACACCGCCAGCTAGCGAGCAAGCGAGCCGGGCCAACATCGGTCACCTCTTTTCGTATTAATTATAAGGTACGCATCACAAAATAATGCTCAATACTCTAGAAACACTTGAGATTACTATTTATCTTATGAAACTACGCTCAAGTTTTTCTTCTGTAGTGATAGGTCTCAGCGATAGTAGTCGACGCTCGTACTTAGTTGGAATAGCCGTGTAGTGTTTACTTTGCCAAGATGAAAGTCAGATGTTTAACTCTAAATGTAATAAATATAAAAATAATGAATATTGAATGCATTGTCACTTATCATCCACTTTTGAGCTACGAATATATTCCAAACTAGTTGATGCCCGCGACTCCGCCCGCGTAATGATGTTTTCCCGTTCCCGTTTACCATACATGCAATTCTTCAAATTTTTCTCTCCATAAAAACTCCTTAGCGTTCAAGAAATAAATTCGTTAAAAAATTACTCGAAATGGGTCAGCTGTTTTTGAGTTTTACGCTTAGCAACATATTTAGTGGTTGCTTTATTATGTACGAGTATATAGATTAGAAATAATTCGAACCTTTAACTCCATCTCCGATAAGTCGTAACTTCCGAGTGATATAACACTTATCTCCGAATTCGTGTCCGACACAATGAAATAGCAAGTTGTAACTGGAGGTCTAGGTACTCATACAGAATTAGTTAACTCCCGCGGCTCCGCCCGCGTGGTGAAGTTTCCCGTAGGAACTTGATCCCGAGTTAAAAGGTAAAACTAAATACGTTATTCCAATGTGTAAGCTATATTATTGTACACATATCAAAATTTATTCAGCAGTTTTTGCGTGAAAGAGTAAATATTATTTAAAATTTTACAAATTATCACGATTATAATTTTTTAGGATAGCGGCACGCGCCTCATGTGGTTCAATAAGTCCCGAGATTAAGTACTAAAACAAGGACTTTTTTATAAAATTACTTTTTATACATCAACGTAGTCTCCTCCAAGAGCGATACAGTCCCTTCAACGGTTTTCTAACTTTTCTATCCCATGCGTGTAGAACTATTTGTCTTTGGCTTCAAAATAAGCCTCCGTTGCTGTGATAACTTCACTATTTGAGTCAAATTTCTTACACTGGAGCATTTTTTGAGATCTGCAAACAGCCAGTAATCGCTGCGGGCCAAGTCTGGCGAATAAGGGGGATGAGGAAGCAATTCAAAGCCCAATTCATTAATTTTGGCCATCGTTTTCACAGACTTCCTGAAAACACCTTTCCTGGTGAAACACCACTTTCTTTTTGTTCATTTGAGGCCGTTTATCCGCCATTTCGTACTTCAATCGCTCCAATAAGCACATGTAATAGTCACTATTTATATTTTGCCCCTTTTCAAGGTAGTCTATAAATAGTATCCCATGCGCATCCCAAAATATCGACGCCATAACCTTACCGGCCGATTTCTGAGTCTTTGGCCGCTTCGGGCGGCTTTCACCAGCCGCTCTCCACTCCGCTGACTGCCGATTGGATTCCGGAGTAAAATGGTGTATCTATGTTTCATCTACGTTGTTCCTTTTGATCAGTTGTAAGCAAACGCGGCACCCACTTGGAAAAAAGCTTTTTCATGGCCAAATTTTTATGTAAAATAGTGAAAACACTACCAGCTGAAATCTTCACTATCTCGGCTATCTCACGCACTTCTATCTTCCGATCTTCCATTACGATTTTGAGGACTTGGTTAATATTTTGTTGAGTCACTGCTTCATTTGGACGACCTGAGCATTCCCCATCATTTGTGTCCACGCGACCGTGTTTGAAGTAGGCATACCACCGACAAATGGTTGTTTTAGAGGGAGCTGATCCCGCATAACATTTTATAAGCCATTGTGCCTGTGCCTCAACGGTATTTTTTGCCTTTAAAAAACAATGTTTTATCAACACGCCAAACTCGTTTTTTTTCATTGTATCGAAACTACAAGCGTAGCGTCACTTAAATGTCTGCAAAATCAATATTTTAATGTTCCATTTTTAAATATTTGACACATATCTTTTATTGAAGACCAGTACTTTTTAAAAATCAAAAAAGTTTTTAATATATACGCCATTTCCAAGTTAGTCTCGGGACTTATTGAACGATCTAGTATACTCACATCTACATTTCAAAGATAATCTTCCGTCGTCGTCATAATGTGGTGGAAAGTAAATACAAAATTGCAAAGCCTTATATGGATTGTTATCTTGATACTTATCGTGTCCACCAGGCTCATTTGCATGTGTACAACTTTTAGCGGCACTGTTCTAATCATTGACCTGTTGAGGAATACTCGTAGATTCGACGTAGACAAAGCAATTGTTAATCAAATAATTTTCTACTTTTGGAGTCAATTCCTTTTTTATATTGAATATATTGTGGGACACTTTTCACACAGCGCCATCTAGCCCAAAGTAAGCTAATATTAGCTTGTGTTATGGGATCTAGATAACTGATAAACATACTTATATATTTCTAAATACACACATATTATAGATAAATAACACCCAGACACAGAACAAACCCTCGTGCTCATCACACAAAGTTTTATCCTGGGTGGGAATCGAACCCACGAACTCTTGCGTAGCAGTCGGATGCACTTCCACCGCGCCACAAGGGCAGTCAGTCAGTAGTTTATATAATTAGCATATCAAGTGATTTATTTTTATTTCACTTAAAGAAGTATGCATGGATCGCGAAGCCTGGCGATCTGTCCTCCCTGACTACCCCGTCAGGGATACAGCGTGAAGATAGTTAGTTAGTTAGTTAGTTTTAAAACGTTACTTTAACGTTATCATCCACTGATGCGCTATCGTTCAAATTTCAAGCCGTACCTACCTCATCGGAAAGTTAGTTTATAATCATTTATATAAAATGCCACCCGGATAGACAAACACGAAACCGAGTTAGTACAACATGGTAAAAAAGACAGGCAATTGTTAAAGTGAAGAAAGTGAAAGCACAGATTTAGACACATTCGATTCCCACAGCTAATTGGAAGAATTAATACTTGGTTTCGGGTGCTGAATGGATAAGATTTGCTTGGGTGTATGTGGTTTCACCAAGGTTTCTCCGGGGCCCATGCGATCTTACCGGCTGATTTTCGTAGTCTACTATTACAATAGTACTCCAATTGACTTCTATCGATCGGCTTATAGAATTTTACCAACACGTACCGCGCCAGTGGTCGCTAGTCAGTTGCCTTTTCAATAGTCTACTAAGATTTTGACAGCTAAAAACAGCGTTTCTGGTTCTATTCTACGTCTTGTCAATAGTAGTCTCGGCCCCCAGAAATCACTGTCACGCGCGCTCTATAGCGACGCCTTACTCTATATATTTCATACAAAGCGTGTCAGGGGGCGTCACCCTCTTCTCATACGATTAGGTACACTAATGACTACAGACGAATGGTAGGTTACCAACAGGTCGTGTATGCGATATTCACATATAGTTTGACATAAACTTGGCTCGCTGTATTATTATTACTTTCGTCTCCATTAAGCGCAAGTAAGAGAGAGCAAGCAATATTACTTGCTCTGTGTCTTTCTCACCCGCCAACTCGCTCGCGGTGTGGCCTACGCTTATTAGACCAAAAACTGTAAATACTATTAGCATCTTTGCTATACATTGTGTATTTTTTAAAATGTGAAGCGAAAACTTTGTACCCTTTTTTAAGAAAATTACTCAAGTGGATAAAAGATTTTTAAATTTTTATTTGGTTGAATTTCGACCAATGGACGCCCACTAGTTAATAATAAACACTTAAGATTAGAAATGATTAATAAACTTAAATAATCAGCTTTTTCAAAATAAGATTTTTAAATTCTATATTACCAAAATCAAAACTTGAAAGTAAATCAAACCGGTTTACTTCATAGGTAAATAATTCAAATTCTCCTTTTTAAGATGGCTTTTTGTACTTATGTTTATTGAAACATTCGTTACATTATTTTTATTTAGATTTTTATGTAGATCTCTATCGAATATTAAATTGTAGATATTGTTAGCGGATCACTTAGGTATTCGTACCCAATTTCTCCTGATTACTTCACCGTACTTTTTAATAAGAAAAAGTGTGGTCACTACCAGTTAATAAGAAAAAGCCACAAATAGACAATTACTTTACGCGATGCACGTAGCGGGCCAATGTGTAAATGGCCATAGGTAGAATTTAGTTGTATTTCCCCACAGCTCAGTGTGTACGGATCAACCAAAGCGAGCGTGCACGTGGTAGCGATAGACGATGCTACTTATTCAAACTCGGCCTGTCAACATCACGTACGGAGCAAAACAATTTTCGTTTACAAAAAGTTGCCCAGTTTCTGACTTGTATTAGATTGATAATCAGAAAAAGACCCACTTGTAATCCAGGTAAGTTTTATTTATTTTGTAAATAGTCACGTCGCTTCATGCCGTTTAATGTTTAGGCGGACATCAAACCCTTATTACCTAATCGCAAGCCTAACATCCTAACCACTAGGCTATCGGCTATTTATATATAAGTATTTCAGTTACGCCTACACATTCTTAGTAAAATTGACCATGTTTTTATCAAAAAAAGCTATGTATACTAATAATAATATATCCTTTATTTGTACACCAGAAATTAAACAAATTACAGACATTAAATACAATGGGTGGCCTTATCGCAAACAATAATTTCTTCCAGGCCACAATATATATTCAGTGTTCAAATAGAAGACTATTTTCAAGGATTTTCTTGGTCGTAAAGTGGCTTAAAGAAGTTCACTGTGTTATCTTAGCAGTCTTGAAATGCACCCGCCATCGCAAATACTGCAAATATCTGTCAGTAGCAGTGATAAGCCTAGTCGGTCCAGTGTAGCAAAGAATTATGGGTAGGTCTGACTACCCCCTCTGTTTTACAGGTAACAAGGTCCCTGGGAGAGGCGAACGTCGTGGACGCTGCTCATGACCCGCTTCAAGCATATCAGGTATAACCATAGTCATAGATGCTTGAGGAATAAAGACTATTACGAAATATTCTGAGGGGAAAACTGAAATAAATTCTAGAGCATTTGTTATCCGTCATTCTACTTTTATCAAGTAACTGATCAACGAAAGCTGCTGATAAGTTATTCAGGGTTTTGAACCACTACAAATTGGAAAACTACCTACAATATCTCACAAAAATCCGGTTTTATCCTAGATTAAAACTCCATTATATCATACATACATACATACATAACGTTACTCCTTTAACCCCGAAGGGGTAGGCAGATGTTAACTATATGTCAATTTTATTTAATGTCATAAATTTATCAATACGCATTAAATAAATATATGTTTGAGATATTTTAACCAAAACGAAGCTCATGACAGCTAATCAGATGGCGTTGTGTGAGTTGTCCCAACAATATTTATTTATTTATTATTATTATTATAGACCACTTCTTCTTTCACCTAGTGTCTTCCCACTTATTCCAAAGACACATCTGAATTTGTAGCCCGGGAGTCCACTATTTGACTGCTAAGAGCAGCTATAGTGTGGATTTTTATTTTGCTGAAATGTCCAGAGTACATGTCATTTCTTCAACCGTTTGAAAAGATCCTGCCCCCGAAAAGATCCCTATGGGCCTCCCTCAAAGATCCCCCACTACGGACCTATATTCACTAGGCTATTAAACACACCTCTGGGCATTTGCTTAGATATAAAATGTGCAGAGATGACCATAGATTTGGCACAATTGTATCTTTGACCCAAAGATTTTTCCGAAAACGGCACTTTCTTTTTAACCGATATGTCATATAGGTACTAACAGCAGTAGGTTAGTATTTACGTTTGAAAGTTGAGTTACACGCGCTGTTTAACGAGTCGCCTGATATAAATATTTTTTCTACAGTTTCGTCACATGTTTTTTTGAAATATATAACATTATTGTAATAAATTAAGCATGCAAGATTTTTCCATAAATCTAGGTATATTTTTTATAACAAATTATATCTGTATATACATACAAAAATGAATTGCTCTTCGTTAGTCTCGCTAATACTCGAATATGGCCGGATCGATTTTGCTGGAAGTTCAGGGAAGGTTTAAAAGGTGAGATACAAAATAAGTTAAGAAAAATATAAAAAAATGTTTCTGCCTGTAATATATTTGATGATGGTCCTGTCAGTATGGTTCAGAAATTTGTTAGATATACATAACTGTAGTATGAAGTGTTGGTCTGTTTTGTTGGAATACAAAATTAAACATGTAACGAACGCGCCCTTCACCATCGTAGCGACGGAATCAGACGACTTCTAACCGAATTTAATTTCAAACTTCATAATCGCCTATATAGTGTCCTGAACTGAATACCACAAACCATTTGCCTGAGAAATAGATAGATATAGAGAGAGCCCTATTCGTTTCGAAAATCATAAAAACAACTCTATTGCTCAAAACTTTCACTTTGTTCTTCACCTCCTTAGGGGTGGAATTTTGAAAAGCTCCCCTTATCCAAATAATTGGATGTTCCTTGGTTTAAGGGTCTGGTAGCTAATAGATGAATCAGCTTAAAAACTACACTTTCCCATCAAAATTTCTTTTTTTCCTTTATCATCTAATCTTTAAATACCAAAAGATTACTTTCAATTAATTACCAAAAAAAAAGTTTGCGCTCCCCTACTAAAAAAAATCCGTATAGGAGGACTTGGTCGCCCCTGAAGCCGAAAAATATATTTACCATTATCTAATATCTCATACTCCAATTCCATCATAAGTAGTTTATAATATTTGATCACCAAAAAATTCCAAGTCTTGAGAGAACTTTACGAAAGTGACACATGGCTGTTTCTGTCACTTTCATTGGTTATTCAAATGTTTTACTCAATACATTTGGCTGACACGATTCGTAGGGAGAAATGGTGGAGGGAGACTGTCACCAACACGCAACAGGTAGATACTCTTATTGTTTTGGTTTACAAGCGGGCCACAACGAGCGTCACGAACAACTTTGTACACAATGTAGATTAAAAAAGGTATCTCATTGTTCCTGTACAACGTCAATTTGATAACACAAAGCGTGCCTAAACCTTTCATTCAATACAACATCGCAATGAGGATACATTTTATAGAATGCTTCTCTCACAGAAAGTAGTAAACTCCTATGATATAAACTATTATAGATAAAAAAGGAGGAGCTTCGCGCAATTTACATGCGCTCTCTATTAGAGACGCCTTACTCTATATCTATACAAATAGTATAATGCTGAAGAGTTAGTTTGTTTGTTTGTTTGAACGCGCTAATCTCATTTACTACATACAGGTCGGATTTGAAAAAATATTTTTGTGTTAGATAGCTCATTTATCGAGGAAGGCTACTACCCTGGAGAGCGGAGCAGTAGTCATAAATATCAACAAATCAGGCAATTTTTTACGCATTACTGTAGAATTAATAAGCGGAGGGATTAAATAGATGCGACGGGAGTTCGAAATATGTCACGGGCGAAACCGGGAGTCATATTTCATACAACCAAGCGTCTCAAGAGGCGTTACTTGTTTTTTATTCACACGTTTTCTCCAATTACTACCGCAGAGTGGCAGGCAACTTATAGGTTGCGTTTGCAATTCGCCTACAGCCGGGTGTGAACTTGGCACGGGTTATTATTGGGCGCGAGCGAGAGGGAGCGAGCATCATTCCTTGCTTCTTGGCAGGTACCCAAGTATGAATCAACCCTTAACATTTCTCAACTATGTATTGCCCAATCGCTCCGCATACATGCCAGCCTGATTTAACATCCGGCTCAAAGTTCCATTATGTAAATATCAATATTGACCGTACTTGTACAGTTTGCCTTAGATTTGAAGAACCCTTTATCGAATATCTGGGGTTGTAGATGTTTGTATGGTGAGTGGGGTCGGAGGGTATCCCACACTATATTCAACCGACTTAAGACTCGTCTTGCTTCCTCTCACTAGTCAATTTCTGTGTGTTTTGCGCCTTAGGCATCTGGTTCGATTCTCTGTTCTCGACACGCCGACTGCCGCCTTGCTTAACCACGTTTAGCTAATTCTATTCAACCGACTTAAGACTCGTCTTGCTTCGTCTCACTAGTCAATTTCTGTGTGTTTTGCGCTTTAGGCATCTGGTTCGATTCTCTGTTCTCGACACGCCGACTGCCGCCTTGCTTAACCACGTTTAGCTAATTCAGGCATCATCCTTTATTTCTAACTAGGTGCAAGCTTATGGTTTAGCCTGTAACATACTTTTAACCATGTAGCCCCTGTTTGACCATGTACTAACCTACTAATATGATTAACGTGAAGGTTTTGTAATAATGTATGGATGTAGGATTTTTTACTCTGTCACGCAAAACTACTGAATGGATTTTGATGTAACAATAATATGACTTACCTATCATTTTAGCACATGGGCTACTTTTTATCCCAGGAACAAGTTCATGTGGGAAACGGAAACGGAAAACTTCACCACGCGGGTGGGGCTGCGGGCGTCAATTAGTTTACAGTAATGTATGTAAATACATCAAATTTTGTGACATTTATTGATCCCTTGAGTAGTAACATAATGATATTTTTGACGTTTTAATAATGAAAGAATTTTAAAATCGATTCTGTAGTTTCAGATTTTATCGACTACAAATAAACAAATCTTTCCTTCTTATAATATTAGTATTTTCTTATGTTGAGTCTTCGATACGTTACGAGTTACTCCTTTGGGGGAATGCAACCAACATTAACAAAGTCTTTGTCTCCCAAATAAGGTCCAAAAGAGGTATATAAGGTCCATTTGTAACATTGCACCGGATGAGTCTTCTCCCCCTAACTTCAAAGGTGGTTTAAAAATTCTGCTTCGGCCTTGTAGAGAGATATGTTAAGGTGGTAAGCCGATATGAGAAATCCAAACTGACTGAACCCAAACATGATACCTAAAAGTAGTAAGATATAAAAAAAATCCTACAATATGTCAATTAAAATATTCAATGAAATACCAAATCACGTCAAACAAGTACCATACAACAGGTTTATAAACTCCCAAGTTACTGGCATTTGTCAGAACTCTTTTCTCGATATGTGAAATCTTGGACATAGACCTATTGTCACGCCGAAGGGGTAGGCAGAGGCATACTATACGCCCATATTTCAAAGTTTGCACTTTTGTCCGAACTCTTGGAGTTCTTGGTAATCCATTTTGAAGCAGATGTCTTTAACCAAATGAGCTGAAACTTGATAAGCACGTTTACTTAAATGACAATGCATGGTTAGATGAATGACGTCATTCTAAATCCAATGTGGTGCAATATCCAAGATGGCGGACCAGTTATTTTTAATGTACTGCCACAATATGGGTGGCAAATGAAAGGTATTGCTGAGACGCTCGAAAAATAAAGCAACATCACTGGTGGGCTACTATAGATGGTAGTTTACTATATAGGTATCAAATGAAGGTATTTGCTGATAATTATACTGTAAGTGCGTTTAAAAAGCATGTTTTTTGAGTATTTATTTGTTTTTATACCAAAAATTAATAAATAATGGGACCAAATGGCAACCATTCTGCATCAAACAAAAGAAGAATCACGTATATCTTTAATATATTAAATTAATTGAATTACATATATACACACACACACACATATATATATATATATATATATTTATGTATTTATGTGTACCAACTGTAAGTATTGTTATGCATAATTATGTACAAAATTAATTAATATCTTCCTAATTCTGTGCACCAATGAACTGCCTATAGAAGCAAATCCATAGCACCATGTCCATTTTAGGTTGTCTAGAATAAATCGCGCTTTGCGATAAAACCGATTGTACCCTATAGTTTAAGTTAACTAGTAGAAGAAATTGTAATTTCCTATTGTAAGTTTATGGTGTACAATAAAGAGTATTGTATTGTATTGTAAATCTTAATCTTAATAATATTATACATGTGAAAGTTTGTATGGATGTTTGCTACTCTTTCACGTAAAAACTACTGAACGGATTTAACTGAAACTCATCAGAATAACACATAGGCTACTTTTTATCCCGGGAACAAGTTCCTGTGGGAAACGGGAACGGGAAAACTTTTCTACACGGGCGAAGCCGCGGGCGTCAACTAGTCGGATCATAAATCTCAGCGTAGTCGATGTACATACATAAAAAAATAATATATACCAATGAACACATAACCTCCTCGTTTTTGAAAGTCGGTTAAAAATAAACAATAATAAGAATTTACTTTTTAAAATAGAACAAAATAGTAATGTCAGGAACGTAAATGACGCAATCGCAACGGGTGGCAGTGTCGGGTGCCAGTATCGAGTGTTGGCCAAGATTGCCCCCCGGGTCCCTGTGTCCCCGCTCCATGAAGGTAGCCATTGATTAACGGTGTCGTGTGTCATTAGAAACGGGTATTCTGTCGCTCTTCATAATACGATATCTGCAATTTGTTCTAAACTTTCATCAATGTTTTTCTTCCGTACAAGTTGATATTGTACCTATAATTAAAACTAAGTATCTTGAACTATAACACTTGTACTGTTCCACTTATTTATTATTTAAACCTGACCGGTTTCGCCTTACGGCATTTTCAAAGGTTAGTACATATTTTTTGTATTCGTATGTAGTACCTTTGATGTCCTAAGGCGAAAGGCGAAACCAGTCAGGTTTAAATTATAAATAAGTGGAACAGTACAAGTGTTTTAGTTCAAGATGTGTAGCAAGTTCCACCAAGTGCTATCAATCAACAGTGTAAACATTCTAAAACTAATTACATTATTTATGTGATACTAGTTGATGCCCGTTAATTTTTCCCGTTTTCGTTCCCAGGAACTTGTTTCTGTGATAAGCTATATTACTGTAAAGTTTCATTAAAATCCATTCAGTAGTTTTTACTTGCGTCTATCCACACATCAAAACAATCTTTCACATTAGTTGGATTATCAGGCAGTTTATATTACTCTTAAATAAAATACAGGTGATTTTCTAAGGCAGGGCATTAAATCCTGGTACCTTTACCGTTATCATTACAGAAAACATTTGTAGGAGACCATCTATAATATCTTAAGATATTCTGAACTGCATACACAGATATTGAAAAAGATATCGTTAACAAAAAATGCTAAAACACAAAATAAAAAATTATTGCATTGTATATTTTTGCTCTACTTTTTCCTTAATCTGCGAATGCAGAAAACGCATGGCGCGGTTGTTAGCTGTATTGCCTCCAAATATGTACATTATACAATACGAGCAGTTTTTGCTGCGTTGGTTCCACGACGGAATTGCGTTCGTAACTTACTCTACACAGCCCAATCAAGCCCAAAAAAGCTAAGTTTTTGTTATGGGATCTAGACATGAGATAAACATCCTGATATAATTCTAAATACATCATGTGGGATTTGTTATATTATAGAGAGGATGGTAGTTATACCGTGAGAGCGAGATAGAAAGAAAGCCGAATCTTCTAAATATGTGAGAATTAACGGTTTAGTGAAAGGGGAACTGAAAAACTAAAATAATGGAGGCGGTACGACGTACCCTATATACACGTTCGCTGGTTTTTTTAAAATAAATAACGCAGTGCTAGTGCCAACTTTGCTTAACGGTAGCGAAACCTGGGTATAATAATAATAATAAATAATAAATATTCTTTATTGTACACCATAAAATAACATTTTTAAGAACTTAATTAATAGGTATTTATTAATAGGGTATGTCAGCAGATGCATGAAAGTAAATTGAATGCTGTGGAGATGCGATCACTTCGAAAAATGTGCGGCTAAACTTTGGCCGACCGAATACGTAAATTCAGATTGAGAGTCAAGGCAGATTGAAGGTGGCAGTTTTGAATGAAAGTGTCAGCGTTAAGCTGGAAAAGGGCGTGCACCGTTTGTTTGGACCCGTCCAACGAATGAGTGAGGAACTATTTACGAAAAATATATATTGTGCGAAAGTAGAGGGTAGAAGGAGTCAGGGTAGGCCGAGGCTTACATATGAAGACCGCGTGAGTAGGTTGCTCAAAAACGGAAAAGTCAAAAGTACTAGGATACCCAGACGTGCGTGTATGAAGCGATTGATGAATCTTGAAGAAGCGAAAGAAGTATGCATGGATCGCGAAGCCTGGCGATCTGTCCTCTCTGACTACCCCGTCAGGGATACAGCGTGAAGATTGATAGATAGATAGATAGTAATCTTGACGTTCACAAGTGTTTCTTTGTGACCTTCATGAATAAAGATTTTTCATATTCTTTTCATTCAAACGTAGTTTCTTAAATTGGCGGGACCACAAGTCAAAATCCTCTTAAATTTACAGAGCTTTTAGTATGGTAAGGTAAAATGATGAGGATACAGTGAACATAGGTTCTATCATAATCTTGCCTGAACTAGGAAGTCCTGTGTCACAGGCTTTAAGGACTTACGTCTATATTAAACAAACTAATACATACCTTTTACTTTGTGTTATCTTCTAAAATAAAATAATGTACATACAACGTGGCAATGCATCCAGCCTTATGGGAACCGTACCGGTTGTTTTGATGGCGAGGAATTCTTAGACACCTAGTTGGGGCATCATTGTCAGTCTTGTAATTTCAATTCATTTATTTCAAGTTAAAAAAAACCCATACATTTATAAATAGCAGATCAATGTCCCACACAATAAAATAATAAGTAAATAACAATAGATAATAGTCAAAATTAAATTACATTATGTCATAAATAAATAAATAAAATAAAATTCACACACACAAACATCATATAGAATAAATAAAAAAATAATAATACATAAAATACAAAAATTCATTTTAAAATTAATATTGTCTTTCGGGGACTGGCACTGAGACGTGTCTCTCGCAACAATGCCTGAGAAAAGGGCAGTCCAACCTGTCTGCAATCATCTTGAGGATGCTGTTGGAGCTGGCCCGCACTCGACGCACTAAAGAAGCTGCACGCGACCGCATTATCGCATGAAAACAAGCAATACGCGCCTCTGCGAACATGCCCGAAGCATTACAGAAGCGGGGCGGTCCCAACAACATTCTGAACGCATTGTTATACAGGACACGCAGGTCACTGTATTTCTTTTTATTGTAATCTGCCCACAAACTGCACGTGTACAATGTTGTACAGTAAGCTCGAAACAAGGTGCTTTTTACAGGCAAAGAACAGCGTGCATACCTACTATCATATTGGCTCTAATTGATAATGCCCTCCGCTCCCTCTCAATGTCCTCATTGGTGCTAATTCTGTTGTTGACATCACTAAACTAATTTTTTCTAAAATTTTCAAATTTTTGTTAAGAGATTGCCTAATGCTATTCTGTTATTAAGTCGAACTAAAGTTGGTGATATTATAAACAGCACTAAATTTGTATCTGACATCACTAAAATCCCTTTTATGTGATAAAATTCAACAAACTAATGTAATTACTGGCGGTTAATAAAGAGTGGCCATGAGTTTTATTGCCAGGTTCTTCCTCTGGCTCTACCTATTGCTTTGCGAATCTGGCAGTAAATGTAAATGTAGAAGCAGTAATCTTGACGTTCATAAGTGTTTCTCTGTGACCTGTATGAATAAAGATTTTTCATTTTCTTTTCATTCAAACGTAGTATCTTAAATTGGTAGGACCACAAGTCAAAATCCTCTTAAATTTACAGAGACGGTTGTTTTAATGGCGAGGAATTCTTAGACACCTAGTTGGGGCATCATAGATAATAGTCAAAATTAAATTACATTATGTCATAAATAAATGAAAAAAAAATTTCACACACACAAACATCATATAATACAAAAATTCATTTAAAATTTAATATTGTCTTTCGGGGACTGGCACTGAGACGTGTCTCTCGCAACAATGCCTGAGAAAAGGGCAGTCCAACCTGTCTGCAATCATCTTCAGGATGCTGTTGGAGCTGGCCCGCACTCGACGCACTAAAGAAGCTGCACGCGACCGCATTGTCGCATGAAAACAAGCAATACGCGCCTCTGCGAACATGCCCGAAGCATTACAGAAGCGGGGCAGTCCCAACAACATTCTGAACGCATTGTTATACAGGACACGCAGGTCACTGTATTTCTTTTTATTGTATTCTGCCCACAAACTGCACGTGTACAATGTTGTACAGTAAGCTCGAAACAAGGTGCTTTTTACAGGCAAAGAACAGCGTGCATACCTACTATCATATTGGCTCTAATTGATAATGCCCTCCGCCCCCTCTCAATGTCCTCTATGATGCCCCAACTAGGTGTCTAAGAATTCCTCGCCATCAAAACAACCGTCTCTGTAAATTTAAGAGGATTTTGACTTGTGGTCCTACCAATTTAAGATACTACGTTTGAATGAAAAGAAAATGAAAAATCTTTATTCATGAAGGTCACAAAGAAACACTTATGAACGTCAAGATTACTGCTTCTACATTTACATTTACTGCCAGATTCGCAAAGCAATAGGTAGAGCCAGAGGAAAAACCTGGCAATAAAACTCATGGCCACTCTTTATTAACCGCCAGTAATTACATTAGTTTGTTGAATTTTATCACATAAAAGGGATTTTAGTGATGTCAGATACAAATTTAGTGCTGTTTATAATATCACCAACTTTAGTTCGACTTAATAACAGAATAGCATTTGGCAATCCCTTAACAAAAATTAGAAAACTTTAGTTTAGTGATGTCAACAACAGAATTAGCACCAATGAGGACATTGAGAGGGAGCGGAGGGCATTATCAATTGTGTATATATATATATATATATATTATTATTAGCACTAAATTTGTATCTGATGTCACTAAAATTCATTTTATGTGATAAAATTGAACAAGACGTGAAAAATGTACATAGAGAGTCAGATGTAAATACATGCAGACTAACTTGATAATTGAACTGCCTATGTACATTTTTTACGTTACAACGTTTTAAAAGTTTTAACGTTTCAAACGGTTACTAAAATTAATAAACGAACCACTAAAATTAGTCTTTTTTAATTAGACGTCACCTAAATAGGTGCGTCTAATTTTAGTTAAAATTTCTAAATTTTGTGTGACGTTAAATTTGTATCTGACATCACTAAAATTCATTTTATGTGATAAAATTTAAAAAAAATGTGAAAAGTATACATAGTTCAATCACTAAGTTAGTCGGCATGTAAATACATGTTTTGTTGAATTTTATCACATAAAAGGGATTTTAGTGATGTCAGATACAAATTTAGTGCTGTTAATAATATCACGTACATATAAATTTACTGCCAGATTCGCAAAGCAATAGGTAGAGCCAGAGGAAGAACCTGCCAATAAAACTCATGGCCACTCTTTATTAACCGCCAGTAATTACATTAGTTTGTTGAATTTTATCACATAAAAGGGATTTTAGTGATGTCAGATACAAATTTAGTGCTGTTTATAATATCACCAACTTTAGTTCAACGTAATAACAGAATAGCATTTGACAATCTCTTGATAAAAATAAGAAAATTTTAGAGAAATTTAGTTTAGTGGTTTTAACAACAGAATTAGCACCATTGTCTCTAAGATCGTCAGTGATAATATGCCCAAGATACTTAAATTTAAACACTCTGTTTAAAGGAACAGTGTCTAGCACAATGGAGATAACCCCCCTCCCCTTCTTTGTTACTATTTTTTGTAAATATGTTAAATTTTAAATCTGAACATTTTCAATGTTTATTAAATTAAATAAACTAAATATGTATTTCTTGAAAATACACAGATGTTTATTATTTTAACCGTCTGAAAATTATCAGAACGATAGGTAATTGGATTAAGTTTTTTTCATTTATTTAATTTGACAAATAATACTGCGCTCCTGATGAAAAATGGACGTACAAAGATTAAGGACCACTATCACAACCTGGAATGCGAATAACAGAAGCCCGCTAAGAGCCTTTGGTTTCAATTTATCGACTACTAGCTGACCCGCCCGGCTTCGCCCGTGACATACCTTGAACCCCGTGGCACCCATTTAATCCCGTCGTTTATTAATTTCATAATAATGTATGAACATTTTACAAATTACTTGATTACTTCACCGCTCTCGCTTCCTACGCCCGCACGTCCCGGTCGACCTTATATACACGAAATTAATTTATTTGCGCATTATTTTTTGATTTTGCCATATCTCTTTAAGATATTCATTTAATTTGCAAGGTGTAAAGGGCCAAAATAATCTTTTATAAAATGCTAAAGCCAACTAACATAATAAAAATGATAAGGCTTAATAATATATTTGTGCAAATAGCCATCATATTACCGCTTTCTAATTTCTGTTTTTTTTAAGTATTTAAATGTAAATAGTATGTAATGTATCCTTAAGAGATAGACATATACCGCCGCGGACTTTTTTGTAGACCTATATTAGATACATAATTCCACGATACATTATTTTGTTATATCTCAAACGGTTTGAGTAGCGTTTTCGTTAAAAGCTCCCAGATTGCTCATCTTTTCCGACGCCCCCAACATATATCGTTATAATTAAGTTAATGTATACAAAAACTTAACAAATTATACATAAAAACCTTCCATATGAATTACTCTAACTATTAAAAAAAACTGCATTGAAATTAGTTGCATAGTTTTAAAGATTTAAGCCTACATAGGGACAGACAGCGAAAAACGACTTTGTTTTATAATATGTAGGAAGCCCATTTACAATACTCGCTGCGGGTAGCCTTCGAAAAGTTACCGAGCATGCAGTGGTTCTGTATGCATATGGCCTATAGGCATAGGCTAATGCTTTTTATTTGAATAAATAACTAACTAACTATCTTCACGCTGTATCCCTGACGGGGTAGTCACAGAGGACAGATCGCCAGGCTTCACGATACATACATACTTTTATCGCTTTTTGCAGATTCATCAATCGCTTCTTACATGCACATCTGGGTATCCGAGTACTTTCGACTTTTCCGTTTTTACTTTATAACATAAGTTGTCGTTCAAATTGTTTTTTTTTATTAAATCGTTTATTAAGTGATCATAACAAATCTACTTATACAGATGTAATTCCAAATTAACACCTTTTCCCAAAATTCATAATGTAAGGTAAAATACGGTACTTACATAAAATATGTCTGTTTGTTCCGGGTAATCTCTAAAACAAGTGGATCAATTTTAACGAGGGTTTCTCTGGCAGATAGCCCATATAAGGAGTAACATAGGCTATATTTTATATCTGTATTTCTACGACAACGGGTACTATGCAGGTGAAACCGCGGGACGTCCGCTAGTCTTTAAAAAAAACGAATCGCTAAATATGTGACTACTTTTTGGTATTTCCATTAACCGGCTCACCACCTGTTACGTGGGACAAGAATACACACGGTGAAGAGTAGGCGTAAATATGCCTCTGCTACTCCTTCGGGGATAAAGACGTGATTGTTTAAGCTAAATATGTTACTAAGCGACAAAATGTTTGGACGACTGAACTGATCCGGCTATTATGTCCTTTCAAATTTTCACTGTAAGCTGAGATGGGTAATTGGATGAAGAGAAAAATGCAAAAGTTTAAATGATTTTACGGGAAAACCGTAGGAACTAGTGCGCCGAGGGTTCCGTAAAAAATAGTACCTTACCTATTTGAGGTAGGTTCCCCTCCGAATTGTATGAGCGCCCATATAACTCAGAGATCTATGTTAAATGGTTTTTAATACGTTCGTTTTTCTTTCCTTTCTTTCTTTCTTCCTAATTTTGGATTTTTGGTATTTTTTCTATTTTGTGCTTTTTGCCAAATTTTGTAATTCCAGGTCAACGGAAATCACCATTTAGGTTTTTGACCCAAAACTTATAGGGTACTTCCGGTGGACCTAGACTTGCCAATTTTGATAAAAAGCAAGGTCTTATAGCACAAGTGAAGGGAATATCAAAAAAATAAAGAAAGCTGAAAGTTCAGGTAAATTTTGGTACATACAAGTTTTTGCGAATACCTAAATTTCTCCATATCTTTTTATTGTATAGACTCAGGACCTTGATTTTATACACTTAATAGGGATTTTAGACTTCAGTATTTGGTATAAGGTTCAACTTGTTAGGTCCACCTTTTCCTGAAAAACTATGGTGACACACGGACAGACAGACGCCCACCTGAAACGAAATTGATCTTATAAGAGTTCCGTTGTTTTTCCTTTTGAAGTACGGAACCCTGAAAAAAGATGAAAAATCGGTCACAAAAACAATAAATTAGTGGCCCGGCGAGCTTTGCACGGCCATAGAATCAAATTCCTTAAAGAATGTATGAGAAAAATTACATTTTCATATTTTACTAGATGAACCCCTCGGCTTCGTCCGTGACATATTTTGAACCCCTGTCGCACCTATTTTATCTCGTCGTTTATTACTTTAACAATAACGTATAAAAATTTGCCCGATTTCTTGACATTTATGGTAACTACTTCGCTTTCTAGGGTAGCAGCATGATGATGTAATTGAATTTGTTTTGAATTTATTTTATCTTCTATTAATGTTTAATTCTTCGTAGGGAAAACGATAATAAGTATACATCTATACGAATACTTCGTTAGCTCCACATTAAAGAGAGAAAATGCCTTTTCGATTGAGTTTGGTAACAAACACCGCGACACAAGAATTTTATATATAAGACTAGTTGACGACCGCGGCTCCGCAAGCGTGATGATGTTTTCCCGTTTCCTACAGGAATTTGTTCCCGGGATAAGCAGTAGCCTATGTGTTATTCTGATGTGTAAGTATATCATTGAAAAGGTTCATCAAAATCCATTTAGTTGATTTTGTGTGAAAGAGTAACAAACCTGCATCCTTACTTACAAACTTTCGCGTTTATAGGTAATATTAGTAGGATGTATTAAAATTTTTACGATTTGTTGACATTTATGATTTCTGCTCCGCTCTCCTAGGTTAAAGATATGTACATAGCTTGCAGCCTTCCCATCCACGGGGACGACATCGAACATCGCATCTTCTAGATGAGGCCTCAGGAATGTAACGTAGCTAGTTATGCGGTTTAACATAAATACAATTATTACGATGTATAGCACCGAAAATTTAATCCAATAATATTTACACAATAAAAATCATTAAACTTTCTTGCAGAAATATAAATATCAGAATAATAATAAATATCTTGACCTACAGTCCGAGACTACCAGGACTTTAAAAGACCTTTTAGCCTTTTTGTTACCACCTCACTATAAAGGCAACGGGTTCAAAATTTCTTCCAAATTTAACATCTAAACTTGACACATTTTATTAAATTTATTCGGCCCTTTAGACGCCACCCCAGTTCCGTGCTTCGGAAGGCACGTTAAGCCGCTGGTCCCGGTTGCTAATAAAATGGCAGTCGTTAAGCCAAGTTGAACGCCTTATATAAAAAATTTCAACAGCAGGTCGATGCAGCCTGCTCCTGTCCATTTCACCACGGCAATGGGCTCACCACCTGTAACTTGGGACAAAAATGCATTCGGTGTAACGTGGGCGTTTAATATGCCTTTGCCTGCCCCTCCGGGGATAAAGGCGTGACAATATGTATGTATGTATGTAAATATCGTTTGAACAACTTACACAACGCCATCCGATTCCAAACTAAGCAGAGCTTGTACTATGGTAACCAGATATCTGATAAGCATACTTATATCTTTCTAAATATATACATAATATTATAGATAAATAACACCCAGACACAGATTTAATCATCGTGCTCATCACACAAAGTTTTAACCTTGGTGGGAATCGAACCCAAACCCTAAGGCAGTAAAAAAAAAATTAAGAAAGAGAAATAAATTGTTACTCCAAAAAAATAAGCGTGTGTGTGTGTAACTTATGAACGCACTCACTAAAGATTAGCCTAATAGAGAGTTAAGATTTCAACTCGTATGTCACAAGCACAACGCACAATTCTTTGCTTGTAAACGGAATAATAATGAATGATGGTAGTAATGGAAATTATAGCAATTTTTTATTAATTTCATTAGCGTACAAATTTTTGAAAATATGTACTTATGTATTTAACAATAAAAAAAAGACAAAAGACTGGAAAAAGCTCTAACCCATAAGAAGTTCGTACTGAATTTCGACTTCTTACTCAATTCAATCGCTTTCTCAGATTGCCAAAACATTTTATCTTAAAATGGAATAAATTACCCTAAATACAAACATTCTAATAATGTTAAAATATAATGTGCTAAATATCAACCATGCACTCTTTCATTCACACACTGGGTAGTACGTAATGACATCGCATCTATATGACACAATCCATTCATTTACGAGTCTGACATCTGTAGACCTGCAGCAGACAGGCCTTTAAAAGTGTGGTTGGGTCTCATCGCACTCTGATTCACCTATCATTATTTAGCCAAATATAATGATTTTAGCAGGGCCACCGACACAAAGTTCTATGGGCTGTGTGGTCCTCATGTCATCTTTGAAGTATTAATTCTTTCTACTTTAGCAACCCTGGCAACACTCGCCCGATATTTGGGGGTTCATTACCCCTTCGTCTAAATAGAGACGCACGCACCACCAACTTTACCTCACCACTGCTAGGGTTTCTTTCAATTCCAATGTTTTCGCATGGAATTATAACACTCCTTTGTAGTCAAAACAAACTAGGTCGGTTTAATTACCCGGCCGTTGTACAGTCGAACTTCCATCAAAAGCCAAATGTGGCAAACGGCGTAGAGCGACGAAACAGTCAGAGCTAGTAAATAGAGTAATTAGAATTAACAATGTGCCTCGAAGCCCCGCAAATGCAAGACTCACCTTGGTGCGACCCAACACGCCACGCTGTTTATATTGAAGTAGCAATTTTATCAGCGATGAAATATTATAATCCAGTTTTCTACCGCGACTTGAGTTGTGTCCAAAACTAGTCATGTCTTCGCATGGAATTATGCATAGGTACTAGTTTAAACCCTAATTTAAAAAAATATATAAGATACAGCTATGTACACTTCATCTTAAGTTGTGTCAAATTTCTTCTCAATTCTTTAGGATCCACCATCTCGATCCACTAGTGGATTGAATAGCTTGTTAAAGTCCATTGTGATTCACCATTATTGTTCATCTGTTCGCACAATTATCTTAAAAATGGGCTACAACATTTGCTTCACTTATGAATTCACCTATAGTTTAAATAAAAGTTATCCCGTTCCCTTTTCAGGGTAACTGTATACGCTTTTACAACAAGCTTCCCTGTGACCTGAGAAATTTACCATTAAATAAATTTAAAAAGCTTATTAAAAGAAAGCTTTGTGAAAAAGGTTATTACTCTATTAAAGACTAATTACAGGACTATTTTTTTGTCCGTCTGGCTCTAAGCTACCTCCCCACCAATTTTCAGCCAAATTGGTATATCCGTTGTTGAGTTATAAATAGTGTAACTAACACGACTTTCTTTTATATATATAGATTTTGTGCCAAAAGGAGCAATGTCCGTCCTCTCACGTTATGCCCATACCCATTTCTAATCTATTAGCGTATTGGTCGGCAAAAGAAAGACAGTACGAATTAACTTGCACATTTATAATAATACTACTTACTACTAATTTATAATAATACTGAATATTTATTGGAGTGCCTGTACTTTGTAATAAAAATAGACATTCTAAGTATTCCTACCTATTATGCTAAAACAATGTCATAACGAAGTAATTCTGAGTAACAACTGATCGCTCATCATACCCAGTGTGCATTTTATTTGGTTGCATAATATTACGCTATGTTTACCAGTTGCAGAGGCGGCACGTGTAAACCAACGAACGACCGCATCTCAAGACGACACCATTTGCCGATTACACATACATTACTTGTTTGCCATTAGAATTGTTAGATCGATTCCCTTGTAGGCAATCGCTGTACTATACGCTAATCAATCGTACTTGAACACGATCGTGTTAAGGGATAACGTGTGGTGAAGGGCAGGTTCAGGGGCAAGTCTGCGTCATCGCGATGCACTTTCAGCCATTCGAGATTGCGCTAGAGTGCAACATATAACAGTTTGTAGGAAGTGTATTCGCGCGTATCTTTCCTTCGAACCGAAATCGATATAATGTGATTAATCATGATCTATGCGGACATATTTGTGAAAAGTGTAATTAATAAAATGCCTAGATCTGAGTAGTAATTATAATCTATAGTGAGATGGACATATATGCGGATGTATAGTGCGTCATTCCGCATATGTCGTGTGTGTTGGACGCTTCGATTGGCGAACTGGTACTGAAATGTATATAATCGGATTAACACAACCCTGTATTTGAAGGCCCTTTGTCCATCGTTTTCCTGTACATATTCAACCACGTCACCCTTCGTCATCAATATGTATATTAGATAATTATTGAAATGCAATAAATATCTAACCAATACGTTGTTTGTTGAAGAATGTTTTGAACATATCTTTATAATTAACTTTTTTACGAATTTATGTGCGCAGTATAAGCGAAAAAATAAATATAATAGTGCTACATAGTATAGGTATAAAAGCGTGTGACTTTTCGATGCCAATTACACAATATCAGAGTAGGTACCTACAGTGAAACAGTTATAGTACTTCAATTTGTAGAATCAGTCTTGTTATTACGACTAT
This sequence comes from Thumatha senex, assembly GCA_948477245.1. Taxonomy (NCBI): domain Eukaryota; kingdom Metazoa; phylum Arthropoda; class Insecta; order Lepidoptera; family Erebidae; genus Thumatha; species Thumatha senex. The sequence continues at coordinate 2,666,893 of OX419725.1, forward strand.
ACGCACTAAACTAAATAAATGAAGTGCTTCAGAAGGTGAACGTACTAGGATAGGTTTGTATTAGTCCATAATACGAGTACTGAATGCCTTCCTGTAAAAATCTATATCGATTTGTTAAGTAAGGAAAACTAAACTTGCACGTACGAAAATGCTCAAGAAAATAGGAAAAGCGAAAGTCGTACTTTAAGATCGTAGTAATTAGGAAGAGATCTACATTCAATTAGCGCTCGTGGCCCCGCGGACTCAGTGTTCTGTAATCGATTACTGAGTTACGCAACTTTCACTATGGCTGGTCCTCGGATGGGTGACCACTTTGTGAAACGAAAGAAATATGCATGGATCGTGAAGCCTGGTGATTTAATTGTTCTCTCTATCTCACTCCAAAGATATTTGTTATTTAGTTAATAAGATCTTTTATTTTTGCCTGCCCGAAATCCTATCTTTATTTGGAGTCTGGGGTCCGCCGCTGGTTATTATTGTTGGGAGTAGTAATTTGCTATTAAATAGCATCACTTGTACTGTTCCACACTTTGTAAACCTAAACTATTTCACCTCGTGGCATTCTCAAAGGTTATTAAGTTCACCACTCAATAACCTTTGAGAATGCCGTGAGGTTTGATAAGTAAATGTTGTGGAACAGTACCTGTGGTGTTATTTAATTTATGCACCAATTAGACTTCTGCTGTCCAATCTCTTAACCCAGAAATTACGCCTAAGCCTCAAATATTGGTCAGCTGATGCACAACTTTAGACTTAGGCGCCTAAAATTTTGAGATAAATTGTCTCTTCTCATCTTAGTATATTCCCAGTTGCTTCCTCTTCAGTCTGTTCTTCAGTCTGGGGTCTACTACTATTTAGCTGCTATCGGGAGCTACTGCCGGTCTTATCTCCTAACCAAGTAAGGATGCGGATATCGTTGCCTCGCTCATTAGGAGCGTACAAATTGTCTATAGTCATGTAAACTAATGAGGGATTGACAAAGTAATTCAGATACTTAGCTGAAATTGTACAGTATGGTCACGTCTCTTGTTTCACGTGTGCCTGTAACAGTTGTTACGTAATTCAACGTTTGGTGTGACGTAATGACACAGAATAAATAATAGTACTACAGGGCTACGTGTTGTGCTCGCACTGTGACCCCGAATTCGTTGTTTCAAGAGTGTCCAGCTCACGTAAGAACCCGAGATCGTAATAATTGACTGAACGAGTATTGGCCTAATAAGAAAGAAAGAAAGAAGAATATATATGTACTACAGAGGAATTCCTCGGTACTAAGCTAATTTGATTGTCCGAAAATCATTATCCTGACACGTTTGCTATAAACTTTTTGTAAAAAATTTTTTAATTGATTTTATGGCATCGTCAAAATGGCGACCCTCGTCTGATGGAAAGCAGAGACGAAGATCCGTGATTGAGGGCTACTATAATAGCCAGCAGAACTCAAGATGATGTTGGGAAGTAAAAAGCTTTTGTAAAGTGTTATCTGTGGAGATATGCTTTTTCACAGAGGCATTTTATATGCCCAAATGTCACCGTGTGTATTCCTGGCCCACGTAATAATTGGTGAGCCCATCGCCGTGTTGAAATAGACAGACGCAGGTTATTTATGTTATTAAGACTTTGAATTTAAAGTTTTTACTTTAAATTCAAATTACTTCTAAAATTTTGAAAAATAATTTTGCGTAAATTGAATCCACAAATTTTGCAAAAAGTAAAGTAGTATGTTGTCATTATCCACTTGCTTCTATCCAGTAAATTTGGGGCTGGCACAGTATGTCTTGTTCTTCTATTCATCCCTGTTATCCTTCATCTGATCATACACTCCTTTATATTTATATATCATATTCAATGCATACTTTATTTTTTTTATTCAATGTTTGAATTACTACCATTTATATTCAATGCCATGCTCATGCTTTATGCAAAAGGTGTTGACTTGATTTTTATGGTCGGCTGCCTCTCTGACATCATACCCTCCTAGGGTCCTAGGGAACGCTGTTGTTCCGGTGGGTTCCCATGATTAATACGGGCACCGAACTTTATTTCTGTACACCGAAATCAAATACCCCAACAGCCAGGCCAGAAATTACACACCTTTGCTAATTCTAAGTCATATGTCCTAATTATTGTAAGAGCCTTTATCCCAGAAGGTGTTAGAGGCATATTTTAGGCCCACATTTCATGTGCATTTTTTGTCCCAGATATGTGGTGAACCCATTGCCGTGTTGAAATGGAGAGGCGCAGGATGTACCAGCTGTTAAATTTAAAAAACCGCCTATAAGGCCTTTAACTTGACTTGACTGTAATGTTTATGACGAATTAATTTAGGGCATATTGTATTTAGGAATTAAAATTTTATTAGGAAAAAATTTTATGACATGTGATATTAAGTATATTATTTGACAACTGTTTGGACAGAATGATGATGAGGAAAAATAAATAGATTGCGGATGAAAACTAAACAATAGAGAACCAATATACAGAGAATAATAATAATGAATAAATAAAAAGTAGGAAATATAATAAAAAGGAAATATTCACAAGTCAATAATGATGATTGTACCAAAATAAAATTTTGGTAGAATCATCATTATTGACTTAAATCAGAGAAGAAGCAGTATGGAACGTTTAAAGCCGCCATGTGCACCTTTATGAGCAGCCAGAACGTGTCTAAACAGGCAAGACTGACTGTAAATAAAATAAATAAAAAATAAAAGAATAAATATTATTTATTTCTTTCCTTTCTTTTTAAATAGAGGGAGTGCTTGTCCCTACACTTACATATGGTAGTGAAAGTTGGGTATGGCAATGTTTATGACGAATTAATTTAGGGCATATTGTATTTAGGAATTAAAATTTTATTAGGAATTAAAATTTTATGACATGTGATATTAAGTATATTATTTGACAACTGTTTGGACAGAATGATGATGAGGAAACATAAATAGATTGCGGATGAAAACTAAACAATAGAGAACCAATATACAGAGAATAATAATAATGAATAAATAAAAAGTAGGAAATATAATAAAAAGGAAATATTCACAAGTCAATAATGATGATTGTACCAAAATAAAATTTTGGTAGAATCATCATTATTGACTTAAATCAGAGAAGAAGCAGTATGGAACGTTTAAAGCCGCCATGTGCACCTTTATGAGCAGCCAGAACGTGTCTAAACAGGCAAGACGGACTGTAAATAAAATAAATAAAAAATAAAAGAATAAATATTATTTATTTCTTTCTTTTCTTTTTAAATAGAGGGAGTGCTTGTCCCTACACTTACATATGGTAGTGAAAGTTGGGTATGGCAGAAGAAGCACAAAAGTAAAATTAATGCGGTGGAAATGAGAAGTCTGCTAAGTATAGCTGGAGTGAAATTGATGGACAAAGAAAGGAACAGCGTGATAAGGGAACATTTCAGTATGACAGAAGATGTAGTGACCAAGTTAGAAAATGGGATGATTAGATGGTTCGGACACGTGGATAAGATGGATGAAAATAGACTGACAATGTAGATTTATGCGGCGGGAGTGAATGGTGAAACTGGTAGGGGTCGGCGTACGCATGCCAATCAAATTGAAGAGTTTTTGACAAAAGGCCAGGTCAGGAGTATCCCTAACCGGCGAGCTTGTATGAAAACACTTATGAAAGTAGAAGAAGCGATAACTGTATGCCAGAATCGTAGCAAGTGGAAAGCCATAGTCTCTACCTACAATGATTTCTGTTCCACAAATTCTTAAAACTTTATGATTATGAACCTATTAACCATTATTTTGAAATTAAAATGTAGATCCTCAGGTGCGCGTTAAGCAGAACGTCGAAAATAGTATTTTCAATGTAATAACTTTACAGTTGTACAGCTTCTGTAATTGTTGCGCAAATGTACAAATTTGTTCCTCTTATTATTTTTAAATTATTTATTTAGTGCTTCGGAAGGCACTTTAAGCCGTCCGCTTGCCAGTAACATGGCAGTCGCTATGACGTTTATAGGCTGCTTTAAAAAATTCAATAGCAGGTCGCCACAAATAGGGGGCTGAGTCTACTATTGACAAGACAAAAAATAGAACCAGAATCGCTGTTTTAGCTGTCAAAATGTTAGTAGACTATCAAAAATGCAATTGGCGCGGTATGTGTTAGTAGAATTCTATCGGCCGACCGATGGAAGTCTATTGGAGTACGATTGTAATAATAGACTACGAAAATCTGTCAAAATTGTACCGGTGGCTTTCTATTGAGCGACGATTTCGATTCTATTCTTACGCGATGAAAATAGTAGACTTGGCCCCCTGTTCAGTTGAACACGGCAACACGGCTCACCACCTGTTACGCAGAACAAAAATAGTTACGATGAAATGAAGGCGTAGAGTATGCCTCTTTTACTTAACTACGATTAACGATTGCCATGTTACTGGTAACCGGGACCAACATGGCAACGGCTTAATTTGCATAGAAACTTTTTAACATAATTAAAATAAATAAATAAAATAAATATCCATCACGCCTTATCCCCGAAGGGGTGGCAGAGGCATATTATATGCCCACTTTTCACCGTGTGGATTCCTGTCCCACGTAATAGGTGGTGAGCCCATTGCCGTGTTGAAATAGACAGACGCAGGTTGTGGCTACCTGCTGTTGAAATTTTCAAGCCGCCCATAAGGCCTTCAACCAGGCTTAACGACTGCCATTTTACTGGCAACCGGGACCAACGGCTTAACGTGCCTTCCGAAGCACGGAAACGCTCGCAAATGTAAATGCCACAAAGTGGTCACCCATCCGAGTACCAGCCATAGTGAAAGTTGCGTAACTCAGTGATCGTTTACAGAACACTGACACCGCGGGGCCACGAGCGCCCATAATTCCATGTAAAAATTGATGTTAGGAGTATTTGCTGTGCTGCACATTTTTCTATTCATATTATTTATATTAATTAACAGACATTATCGTTTGCGTTTTAGTAATTTGTTGGCAATAGCCTTGCCGGCCTTGCCAGTGGCATAGAGTTGATGGATCCAACGCGGCAATAATGGTACAAGGGGACGCTTGCTGTATATTTTCATAAACTAGTGCATTTATCTTGTTTTATGTGCGGCAGTCGTGGTTCCTTGCCTTCGGGGATAAAGGCGTGAATATTAAATCACAATCAAAAATATATTTCCCGCTGTGGTAACGTTCCCTTAGGTTGATATTACCTAACTACCTATAGATTTAATTAGAGTGTTGATCTTTTCACCACCTCGAGATTGTATCTATCGAAGATAGGATACCATCGTGCAATGCAATCCGCCCACGTCGGGTTGATTTTCATTGCTGTCTTTTCCACACAGTCGCCTTTCTTACTAATTCTACTATTTCTATCGAAAGCGTCAAAGTGAAGTCGTACTCATTGTTTATAATGAAAACGAAGAGGTATTTTTCACCCGCTGCTTGTTTAGCTGTACTGGATATGACTACGCTTCTCCTGTTCCTATTTCACCTCTTATTTATACATTGGTCCCTGCTCGAATGTCGTAGCGTGTAACTTGTTAAACATTTGAGCCAATCATAAAGCTAATGTTTAAAAATTAATACGCCTCCGTACATTTCCTTCAATGTACTGGGGCTCTACCTAGACCTTCAGAGCCCAAACCAGCCTCACCTAAAAGCAGCGCGCTTTCTAACCATATAACCAATAAAACGGGCGAGACATTGACGCAGACGACATTACAAGGTTGTAAGCTACTCTAACAGCTTATAAAACGGATCCTAGGTTTACAAATGAAGGTAGTGAAATAAATAAGTATATTTTTCCAAGATTTACCATGTTATGTACTCGTATATAGGTATAGAGACAGACACATATTTTATATACAAGTCCATTATTTATTAGAATATACTATGTAGATTTTCTCACGAATTAATAAATAAATAAATATTGTGGGACTTTTTTTTAACTAGGTAATATCAAGAATTATCAAAAAATAGTGTTCAAAACATTTATAATCAGACGACACGGTGACAGTAAGTTAAGATTCAGTCAGTATAACCTCCAAGTCATTATACTCGTAACACTTGATATAAAAACGGTGGCTCCTTGCTTAAAAATTGCTTGCTTTAAAAGTGCTACTTGACTTGAAACGAAAATAAAAGTGTGCAAGCTCAGTTAACAAGTCAATGGAATTTGCCGTCTGCAAAGTTTACAAAAGGGTTTGATGTTGTTTTCGCGCCGAATAAGCTTTAAAGCCAGAACGTTTTAAAGGGTGGTCCGTTCTCTATCGTGGTAGTGGAGTTTGCCGGTGCGCCCGACAGTTGAGTGATAACGCCGCGCAGAGTGGTCGCGTGGCATGAGTGCGGTTCACCCTTGCGGCATGGCGCAAGACTATGCGCGGTTGCATGACTATTATATGCCTCTTCATGAGCTGCAGCCTCCCTCGCAGTACAACCACTATGATATGACCCTGTAAGTATTCTCCACGTATGCAACTATTTTTGTTTTAGAGCTAACTTCGTGAACAATGTAAAATCGAAATTCATAGCAGTTGTGTTACCTTTAAAAAAAAAATTGTTTTGGTTTACAATAACCTGAAAAAATGTCTCCAAGCTTTATAAAGCTACAATTAACCAAAAAATTTTTTGTGGTCTACTTTTAAGGTACCCAAAAAATGAGTTTTTATGACTACAAAATTGCGTTATTTCTTCAATGGTATTATATAAATTCAGGACACACATAAGTATAGAAATAAAGCAAGAATATCAAGAAACTGGTCTGTTTCATAAATAAACATTAACGTTCATCTCTGAGTGATTCCGTTTATATATCCACTTGTTACTCGCTGTAGTTAACGGCGTTTATATGGTTTTTAGTATTCATTTGATAAAATTAATCGCCGCGTTTTTTAAATAAAACATTTAGGCACGACATTGTTGTTTCCAAAAAGTTTTACAAATCCTACTGATTGCAACAATAACTCTATGCAAAAACTAGAATAAAGTTATTCAAAAAACTTTAATTATTTTAGTATTAATAAATATTTGAATATTTCCCACGATTTCCCCAGATTGGCAGTAGTCTAGCCAAAAATAGTGCTACGATTTAAAAAATAAACATAATATTACATTTGAAATTGGAATCTGTAATTTAGATAAGAATATTCAAAGTTTTCAAATTTTTGTGATTTTAAAATGGATTGGTGTGATAAAGAGAACCGAATTGTTAGAATAGCATTACATAACGTATTTTTTTATCGTGTGAATATCCCCACGTATATTATGCCGGACTCGAACCGCCTAAAACCACACGGTCCCTACCTATCTGCATAAGCGCCAGGCATCCAGAGGAACTCCTCAGAAGTATGTCTCAGGGATCCTTACAGACTTTGCGAACCACCACGGCCTCGCCTAATGGTTCGGGTGTTAACTTGTTAAACGTGTTAATTTCGCATAAAGTAGGTAAGCAGCCCGTATGTGCTGAAATTGTCCATCTCCGAAAGGTTGTCTTGGGACAAAAAGATCTGTTCATCCACATGATTTATATATATATCGTTGGGACAACTCACACAACGTCATCTGATTCCATACTAAGCAGAACTTGTACTATGGTAACCAGATAACTGATAAACATACTTATATATTTCTAAATACATACATATTACAGATAAATAGCACCCAGACACAGAATAAACCATCGTGCTTATCACACAAAGTTTTATCCTGGGTGGGAATCGAACCCACGACCTCTTGCGTAGCAGTCGGATACACTCCCCACCGCGCCACAGTCTGTCAAGATTATTCATACGTAACAGGCGCTTAAAGAAGTGAATTCTAATACCTCATGTTTTACCGTCTCACGCGAGCCACGAGACGAGCTGAGACTAGCCGCGAGTGTAAACGCAGTATTATGGTACATTAAATTCGAGTTCGAGAGTGTAGGGTAAATGAGTTATAAGGATTTCATAGAATTCTTTCGCCAAAAAGAACTAAAAAAATTCCATTATCTCGGGAAATTACTACAGAACCTAAAATCAATCTCCTGTTTAAAAAAATGCCTTTAAGAGACGTCGTACAGATCTTTATTTAATTGATGTTTCAAAAATGTATCATGATAATAATATTGTGGCACACTTTTTACACAGTGTCGAGACAACCGATATACATACTTATATATTTCTAAAAACATACCTACTTATATAAAACATACATAGAAAACACCCAAACTCCAAAACCAAAGTTTGTGGATCACACAGTAATTTTTTTTCGACCCTGGAATAGAACCGAACCGGGACCTAAACGCGGCGGTCACAAACACTACCACCGCGCCCCTGAGGCGTTTAATAGGGTGGTAATATAAAACAACTCATTAAGCGGTATCCAAAAATTGGTAACAGGAAAATTTTATTTACCCTTTATTTACTATTGAGCAATGTTTTAACGAGCCGAATGACCGAGTTTATGCTCAAAGCTCTACAGAAGCCTTGTAACTAGTCATCAAAGTACACGTGGACACGTTTTGCCAGGTGTTGGCTACTAAAGATTGTTACCATATTTTTGAGAAAAAGTTTTCAACACAAGAATGATACCATATTTGTGTAAAAATGTTTTCAAAACAAGAATGTTACCATATTTTGGTAAAAAAGTTTTCAAAACATAAGCACAAGGTTATCTAGATACGATGCTTGAGAACACCATGTTCTATAACCAAAAATGATCCTTTCGGAACGACTGAACACCGGGTCTTAGGTCCGTATTCCAGAACGTTTCTCAATACTCAATCAACGCTTGAGACTAGATTTTGCCTTATAAAAATTACTCACAAGTGTTTCTTGAGTATTGATAAACGTTCTGATATACGGCCCTTAAAGCTTGATCCGCCCAAGCGTGAATGGAAACAAAAGTTTCGGACATAATCTAAGCTTAAGACTGGCAGATTTTAGACCTTTGGATAATTTTTAGTCGGTTTTGGAGACTATGGAATGCTCAAAACGCCATAATAATTTAGAGTCCCTATAACTTCCATAAAATTAGCTGTGCAAAGTTTTTAGTACACGTGGACACGTTTTACAAGGTATTAGAGATTGCCATATTTTTGTGAAAATGTTGTCAAAACATAGGCACAAGTATTTTTTGTAGAACTATACGAAAACCCAATAGACATTTTTAATCAGATTTACATATTTTTAATGTGACTATATCGTATTTAATAATACTAAATGAATATATAAAGGGTGCTGTGGGACACGATCAAAACCTTCGGGCCCCAAGTAATTCTGACTTGCGAGCTAGTGGTAGAAGAAACATGAAACCGGACACCGGGCGTCGCGGAACTCTTGCAGTAATCAATGTTAAATGCATTAAAAAAAAATTCCTAATGGCAAGACTGATGTATGAAAAATATTTTTTTTATTTATTCCAAATTGAATCCTGATAACCTAACCTAACCTAAAACATTATTATTATTTATTGATACACTAGCAGCTTTCAGCTGATGCGTGCGTATCTAGTGCACTTGGCTAGCAGAAATTTATCCAGTCTATTTTTAAAAGAGTTCACAGTGGGAGCACCAATAACAGTTTCTGGTAGTATAATCCAGGATTCGACCACAGGTTAGGCAGGAAGTGTTTGCGTGGGTCACTTGTACGTAGTCGACTTTGGAGTTGAGAATGCCCTCCAAGGTGTTTATTGGTGTTCATGGCGTAAAGTACTGGCAAGACAGATGAGTTATAGTACTCTGTTAGGATTTTATAAGTTTCTAATAAGTCTCCACCATGCCTTCGTTTTTATTATTTTGAAAAATAAATTCAAATTATTCCAGTATTTTCGAGTAAACACTTTACTACCATAATACAAATATTGTGGAAAATTGATAACTTCTTTTTTTTAAACCGGTCCATATTAAAATATGATTGTATTATAGGCCGATTTCAAAAAAAATAAGTTATCAACTCTATTGTTGTTTTTAATTTGGTTTTGCCATAATTGCCTTTTGTTAATATATGTAAAGAAGTTGAATAACTATAAGGAAAATGGTTGTACAACTTATTAAGTAAACCTATGGAGGTTTACATCATGCTTACGTAAACATACAGCCTATGATGAGGTTAAAAAGTTTCCTTTTCTGAATGGAGCGCTTTCCGTCATCGCTTAAAGCGTTTTCATGAGTGGTATTTTATTACGTCATCACAGCTAATTTAACCCCCCATTGATGGCTATAATATCCACGCCTACGTTCGATCTCGAGACGCCCACACACAAAAATGTTCGTTTTCTTAGTGTGTTCCCAGTTACTTTCAAACCCGACCTAGGTTTGCAACCTAATATAATAGTATTTAATAAAGCCTTTTTTTGTTTCCTATTCGCTTTTTATATTTTTTTGTCTGGTTAGTAGTTTAGATAAAAATCAAAATTTTCAGTAACTAAACAGAATGTTTTACTCAAATATCATATTTCTATATAAAATGTATATTAAATAACAAATGCCTTTAACAAATTAGATATTCTTACGTCTAGTTAAGAAATAATCCGTCAAAGTGGACCTTGCTCCAAACACAGATCAGATTTACTAGAGATTCAGTTTCTTAAAGCGCCTCAGATACTATAGGAGCCTAGCACGATGGACGTCATGATATTAGGAGCGCGGGCTGCACAAGTAGCCCGTATGGTAAACGACGGGGATATGCCGTAACGATAGCATTCCCAAGGAGGGTTGGTGTCAGGCTGGCGGCCGACCATAAAAACCAAGCCAAAACATTTTGCGGTATGGAATTTAGACATACTGCTCCGACCCCAAGTAAACTGGGACAAGGGCAAGAGGATGATGATGTTAGTAGTTAGTAGTGTTAGTTTACAATTATTAAGATATTTTTATTATGTTATTTAGTTATAGTTTTTCCTTACACTTTGTTAGTTGAGTTAGTATTCGTATATAGTTTTTTTAAAATAGATCCTATTTGGGTAAAGCAGAAGGAGGAGCCATTCTTTTCCATCCATTCCGATATTTTCCTTTTTCAAGCCAATTTGTTCCGCGAATATTTATAATTTCATTAGCCCACCTTTTGTATCTGCCCACGTTCCTCTTTCCGATAGGAGGATTTGGAACATATGGACACTTTATTCGGCTGCTAGGAATCGTTTGAGAGCAAGAGAGAGAGAGATAGCTATCGTTTGTCTTTTGATCTTCAACCTGTTGAGAACAACTGCATTCTGACCTCCCAACTTCAAACGGGCGGGTCAGTAGGTGCACCGGTAAGGTCAATTGAGAAATCTGATATCTTAGTGAAGCCTTTTACATCCCAATTCATCAGTAGCATTATAAAATGAAATGCAAATCTAAATCTGGAATAGATTTATTAAACAGTTCAGTTCTATATAAATTTCCTTTATAGTAAAAAAACTAACTAACTAACTATCTTCACGCTGTATCCCTGACGGGGTAGTCAGAGAGGACAGATCGCCAGGCTTCGCGATCCATGCATACTTCTTTCGTTTCTTCGAGATTCATCAATCGCTTCATACACGCACGTCTGGGTATCCGAGTACTTTTGACCTTTCCGTTTCCTTTATAGTGATGTAATCAAATATTACGCAATGGAAATCGTACAAATTGGGAACCACGATCTTTGTCAATAACTACATTGTCGATAACATCATTCAGGCACATGAGGCGGTTAGTTTTTTGACCCCGCCTCCACTAGTATACCTAGGTACATAGTACTTATACTTGAATTTCGAACTTTGCCCTCGTTACTTTGTCATGAAATTGCACGAAAAGAACAACGGGAAATTTGACACAGTTAAATTTTAAATGGAAAAGACATAAACCAATTTTATACCAACTTCAAAAAAGAAAGAGGTTGTCAATTTGACTGTATATTTTAGTGTGTATTTGTTACGCAATATTACAGCTTATACGAATTGATGATTTTGATAAAACTTGTTTTTTTTTTGAAGGTCAAATACGTGTAGGTATAGTTTTCAAGACAGTTTTTCTTTTCTTTTAAAACAAACACGCATTATATTAGTACTAACATAAAAATGTTTTAGTGGACCATGTTTTAATCGGACAATTAATTTCTTTTGTACTCTTATTTTAAATACTTTCCATTTTTTTTCGCATTTGCATGCACTTTCTGCTTTTTTTTCGCTTTTGCATGTATTATCATCCCATACTATAGTTGAGTCATTATAAGAAGCCACATTTGACAAGTGTCAGTTTCAGCTTCATAGTGAGATGACATGATTAAAAATATCGATTAATGTGAATGAATCGATACGGACTTCAAACATATATGAACCGAATCAGTTATTTTGAAAATTGTAAATGTATTCAAAAAATGATCAGTTTATTTTTTAGCAAACATTTTATATCGTAAATTTAGACACAGATAGACACAACAGATGTAGATACGGCTAGAATGGTTTACTTCAACTATTTTCATATTATTATGTCTTACGGTATTCTCCTTTGGGGGAGTGCTGCAGATGTAAATAACATTTTTGTTCTTCAAAAGCGGGCTGTACGCGCTATATATAATTTGGGCCCCAGAGTCTCCCTCCGAGAAAAATTCAAAGAAGTAAATATTCTAATCGTAGCATCACAATACATTTTTGGTAATCTTATGTATGTCCAGAAAAATCTACCACAGTTTACTAAACTCTGTGATATACATAATATAAACACTAGACATAAAAACAATCTTTCAGTTCACCACAGTCGGCTGCATAAGATTGACGATTCTTTCCAGGGTAACTGTATACGCTTTTACAACAAGCTTCCCTGTGACCTGAGAAATTTACCATTAAATAAATTTAAAAAGTATATTAACAGAAAGCTTTGTGAAAAAGGTTATTACTCTATTCAAGACTAATTACAGGACAGGGATGCCTGGAAATGATCTGCTGGCAAATAAAATATTATAGTCATAATATATTAAATTGTAAATAGGCCATCAAAAAAAAGCCTTCCTAAGTTTCTTGCCGGTTCTTCTCAGGTGGGCCGCGTTCTGAACCGGTGGTCACTTTAAATATACAAATTTTCTCTTTAGTTTTAGTGTATGACATTTTGTAAGCGCCGTTGAAATGGTCTATGCAAAACAAAGACATTTTTATTTTTAGAAACAAAATCAATCAACTATTAAAATTACAACGAGAATATTGTCATCATCATCACTGAACTCAGAGATATTATTAATTTATCTGCAAAAATAGTGTCTAAATTTGCATCGCGTTGCATTCTTTTTCCGTCAGACTTCAGATTCAGCGACACGAATCACAGATAAAACTCAATTTATAGTGAAATATTCCCGCACAAAACATAAAAATTATAACTGCCAGGTAATTTCATTTTCTATAAATATAAATAAGATGCGACTGTACACAGAAATAAAAAAAGAAGTCCTGGAGTATGCATTTAGAGAAGACATTGATTGTTTCGAACGCCGGACCTTCATACATCTGATTTCTACAGCACTAGATGTTGGCCAACTAGATCACTAAGCACTGATGTGTGCAGCGCTGGATCCCCAGAGCGCTGGAAGTGGAGAATAGTCTTCCATGTGAATAGCGAGCTAATTTTGTAGAAGGTTAAAACACTACTTATATATGTTGATAGAACTGCGTTAGGAACATATTTTATGTGGTTAGGAAAAATTGTGTTGAAGGGGCGATGTTGCAAGCAGACTAGGCATACCTTAAGATGTTATAGTTAACTATTAAAACTTAACTACCTTCACGCTGTATCCCTGACGGGGTAGTCAGAGAGGAAGGATAACCAGGCATCGCGATCCATGCATACTTCTTTCGCTCTCTGTAGATTCATTAATCACTACATACATGCACGTCTGGTTATCGGCGGAGTACTTTTGACTTTTCCGTTTTTGAGCAATCTGCTCACGTGGTCTTTATATGTAAGTTTCGGCCTACCTTGACTCCTTTTTGCCCTCTACTTTCGCACTATATATATTCTTCGTCAATCGTTCTCTACTCATTCGTTGAACGTGTCCAAACCAACGGAGCACGTTATAATTTTATTAAGCAAAATATTGAAATAAAATCTGTAAACCTGTTAAAATATGAGAAATATTTTAGTGAAAGAAAATTATGTTAAATAAAGATAAAAAAAAATGAATAGATGTGTACTACATAAAAATTATGAAGAATATAATGATTAAAACAAAACATTAAAGTGGTGGAATATTACGAATAATTCTCATTTCATTCGGTATACTAATAAACTTTCGAATTTCTTCGTAACGTCTCTAGTCTTTAAAAAGGAAAAGGGTTCACTGCCGTAACGTAGTAGCGACGTTCAGTTCTATAGAACAGAAATTGTTTATTTTCTTTACAATGCTTTATTAGTGAAAGTAAATAGTAGAATTACCTTCTTTGGGCATTTAGACAATAAAATATGTAATTTTAACTGGAAAAAGTTCAGCAATGGTGTAGTTTCTAACTTCGAAATATTTAATAATATTATATACCCGCCGTTACAAGGATACGCTGGTGATTTTTGCAGAAGTGTCAAATGTGGCCTATTAAATTGACTCGACTATAAGATCGAATTTAAACATCCATCCTATCATAACCAGACTAAATCCTCGCGGTCTTCATGTCTGCCTTATCCCTTTCCAGCTTTTCCTTTCACAGTTTCATCATAAATCTATTTAGTAATCTTATAATTAAAATACCCTTACGAAAGTTCCCGGTTACAATCGAAATATCGAGTACCAAGCTAAGTTTCAGCATTGAATGACTTTATAGGCTCGACCTTTAGCCAAATCGTGTTGTAATTTTTCTTTGCCTTTCTTTTTACAATTTGTTTCGTTATAGACACTCTCAATTCGAATAATACCAATATATTTTCCATTACATTTGTTAATTGACCTTTCGCTTTTTTTGTTTGGTTGAACGCATTTATTTCAGGAATTACTGGTTCGAGGAGCTACCCGGGGCGACCGGCAATAGACAGCTAGGCAGGGACCGTGTGGTTTTAGCCGGTTAGAATCCGGCTTGACAACCGAGTGAAGTTTCACACGTTAAAAAAAATGAATTTCTGGTTCGAATTAAAAACATCTTTTTGTGTTTGATTCTTCATTTTACAACCACATATAACATCAACTTATATATTATGTGTTGAAAGAAAATTATTTTTTCTTATTTTATTATATTATTTCCCATTCCAAATTACATTTCAAATTCAAACCACCTTTTCTATTCATTTTGATACCCTACTCCATAAATTTTTAGTGGAAATATATTTTTGACTATGTACATTTTAAAGGCAAAATAATAGTATGTTTTTTAAGGTTTATAGGTACATTTAATATATACTCGGGAGATAAATACCCTTCATTTGTGACCAAATAAGTCAAAATCCGTCCAACCGTTAGGCCAATAACCTTTCATTGTAGACCCCATTCGTCGAAATTCGCTAACAACTAAAAAAACTTCCTACGTATATACATATGGAACTACACACAGACATACATACATTTATAGCTAGCAAAATTTTAAACTAGTTAAAAAAATAAAAGCCTAGGTACCTAACCTACCAATTAAACACAAAAATTACGGAATAATCGGTCAAACCGTTTCGGAGGAGTTCTACACTAGATTTTTATACAACATTTAAACTTTCGCGTTGCATTATTAAAATTAGTGTAAAATACAGGTATTAACGCGATTATGCTTAATTACCTTAAGGGGATTACCTCGCTCAAATCCCAAAAACATGGTAAGTTTAAAGAAGATTGCAGATGAATCCGTTTGTGCGTTTCCCTTATAAAAAATATATGGTATATTTAAGGTCATCACAAATACATTGTATTGTTTAAAATTTTAATAAACTTCCCAAAAATTTGATAAAAAATCTTATTAAATAGGTCCTTTTTCAACCTAAATTGTAAATTTTCTCTGTAACGGCTAAATAATTAGGCATGAATTTTGTATCAAAAAAATATGTACTGACATATTTCACAATTTGTATTGTTTTTTTTTCTAATTTCTTTTAATATTTTTAAATTATGAATAAAAACCCGAAACCTCACCAAGCACCCCGCTTGAAGCACCCCCGCTAAGGCCTGTGACGCTTACTCGGGACGCGTTACTTTAGTGTCTCGATGACTCTTGTGACTATACTCGCGTTATTTTTTCCAAATAAAATCTAAAAGTCCACGTTTTGAATGTTTTATGAATGAAATCTTGTTGTAAATAGTACAAATATAATAATTTCATAAAACAACATTAGTAATTAAGTTTGTAAATATATTTAAAGTAGTTTGTGTGTGTAATTTCGTTTTGTTTTTTCAACCGATCATAGAGTAAGCCTGACTATGCCTAAATATAAGAATAAAAGTAAGGTGAAGCGTGGCCGAGCTCTCCAAAACTATTGGTAAGTACCTACCCTATTGAGTACATTATTTCTATTGTGTTTATTTTTATCGTTTTAAGCTATCTTGAGAATTTCGAATGACGGAGGATGGAGACCTTGGTGACTGATGATGTCACCTACCTGATGGCGGACTACGAAGGTGGGTATACGAACCCAGTGCCGACGCTACGTAGAACCAGCGTGTTTGGACTCATTCGAAAGGTCTCATGGAGACCTTGGTGACTAATGATGTCACCTACCTGATTGTGGATTACGAACGTGGGTATATGATCTCAGTGACGGCACTACGTAGAACTATCGTGATTGTGCTCATTTCAAAGGTATCATGGAGACCTTGGTGACTGATGATGTCACCTACCTGATGGTGGACTACGAAGGTGGGTATACGAACCCAGTGACGACGCTACGTAGAACCAGCGTGTTTGGACTCATTCGAAATGGTGACCTTTTTGACTAATGATGTCACCTACTTGATGGTGGATTACGAAGGTGGGTATAGGATCTTAGTGACGGCACTACGTAGAACCATCGTGATTGTACTCATTTGAAAGGTCTCATGGAGACCTTGGTGACTGATGATGTCACCTACCTGATGGTGGACTATGAAAGTGGGTATATGATCTCAGTGACGGCGCTACGTAGAACCAGCGTGTTTAACCTCATTCGAAAGGTCTCATGGAGACCTTGGTGACTAATGATGTCACCTACCTGATGGTGGACTACAAAGGTGGGTATACGATCTCAGTGACGGCACTATGTAGAACCATCGTGATAGGACTCATTTGAAAGGTCTCATGGAGACCTTGGTGACTGATGATGTCACCTACCTGATGGTGGACTACGAAGGTGGGTATAGGATCTCAGTGACGGCGCTACGTAGAACCAGCGTGTTTGGATCCATTTGAAAGAGGTCATGGAAACTAAGGTCACCGGAAAAATAATCTTGTTTAAAAAAAACCTAATTAAAATACCTTTTAGTTTTTTCGCGGTGTAAATATGGCTATTATCACCAAACTGTAATAGCAAAAAATATTACTTTAGCTCATTTAAGTTATTATTTTTCAGGCAATTAAGAAACCAGCAAAACTCCAAATCACAAAATCAGGAACTTCAGCCATTAACAGATACACACGATCTGTCTATTATGGCATTTGATGAGGGGGCAGAGCAAATTATGCCGGTAACGTATTGTGTTTGCTTACACTGCGGTATATGTTCGATAGTTTCCCTAGCTAATTTAATTTGACACTGTATTGTTAAAATGTTTGTTTTAAGTTGAAGAAGATGAAGAAGATTTACCAAATTTGATTATTGAAGAACAAGAATCACAAGCAGAAACAAAAAATATATCTGGAAGACGAATTATAGATATAGCTTACTTCTTTTCCAAAATACAAGAAATATGTGGTCATGGTGCTTTTAACTGTGGTATACAAAGTTTTAAACTTATAGGAGAGAAACGTAGACGAAACAGAAGACGAAAATATGTGCGTACTTCAAGCAGAAAGCCTACATGCACCACCTTCACCAACACTTATCCCAATAAATGACCAACCGACCTGTTCACGATATTTAAATTTCAGTGACTTTTAACGGCAAGAGTTTGAGATTTTATCATTATTATACTATTAATTAATAATTATAATTGTAATAATTGCTTGACAGTGATAAAGAAAATAAAGGTGATTATTTATAGCTTATTGTTTAGTTTGATAATAACCCTAACTATTTCTGTTACTGAGATCCAATAAGCACTTACCTGGTCATCATCAGACCTTCAGAATGTATCATGTAGTAGCACTAGTGCTCAATTAGATAAATGTTGAAAGCTAGGTCATCCTTACTATTTCCGTTATTGAGAACCAATATCCACTTACCTAGTCATCATCAAACCTTCAGAATGTACCATGTAGTATCGCCAGTGCTCAAATAGATAAATGTTGAAAGCTAGGTCATACTTACTATTTCTCTTACTGAGAACCAATATCCTCT
The DNA here is from genome assembly GCA_948477245.1 of Thumatha senex. Lineage (NCBI taxonomy): Eukaryota > Metazoa > Arthropoda > Insecta > Lepidoptera > Erebidae > Thumatha > Thumatha senex. Next base: position 2,685,245 of record OX419725.1, read on the forward strand.
TACCTGGTCATCATCAGACCTTCAGAATGTACCATGTAGTTTCACCAGTGCTCAATTAGATAAATGTTGAAAGCTAGGTCATCCTTACTATTTCTGTTACTGAGAACCAATAAGCATTTACCTGGTCATCATCAGACCATCAGAATGTACCATGTAGTATCACCAGTGCTCAATTAGATAAATGTTGAAAGCTAGGTCATCCTAACTATTTCCGTTACAGAGAACCAATAAGCACTTACCTGGTCATCATCAGACCTTCAGAATGTACCATGTAGTGGCACCAGTGCTCAATTAGATTAATGTTGAAAGCTAGGTCATCCTAACTATTTCCGTTACAGAGAACCAATAAGCACTTACCTGGTCATCATCAGACCTTCAGAATGTACCATGTAGTGGCACCAGTGCTCAATTAGATAAATGTTGAAAGCTAGGTCATCCTTACTATTTCTGTTACTGAGAACCAATAAGCACTTACCTGGTCATTATCAGACCTTCATTATGTATCATTTATTAGAATGAAAGATATGTCAGCAGGCATATTGCATCGTGTAGTTAAAAATAAATTATGATGTAGACAAATCAATATAAAATATAAACTATGATAGACTAGAAAAAGACAAGACTACAAAAACCAGAGGAACAAAATTTATTAGACCTTTTAGAGAGCAAATGAAATAGGCAAAAACGATGACAACTCTGCGACACATCTGTGTTCTTGTATAATCTTCAGTTCGTTTTTTTTTGTAGTACGGTACGTTGGTCGGTAGGTGGCGCCAAAAAACAAATACTAGTACAGGGATCAAATCTTCAAGGTCAACTGTTGCGACCACGGCTCTCTGTAATTTAAGGATAAGCATTATCGCGGTATTTTACACTAGATTTTTATGTTTTAAAAGATGCCAAACCATATGTGTAAGACTTGTAGTGTGTGTACTAATGTTCTCATTAGTTTTTTAATGCATATTATTACTTTTTTTGTATTGCGGGGAATGCAGTTACGCACGGTGATCCCTGCTGTTAGGGCTGCAAGCACGGTGTAGGGGACTCCCGGGTTGAGAGAGGACCCGTCCTACGCACTAAACCACCGCGATGTTCCGGCTCTCCTTAAAGGGTCGCAGGGTGTTAGAGGTTAGGTCACTGCGACCCGACGAAGAGAAACCGCCTTATGTCGGAGCTTAGTGCTTATTAGCTTTCTATATCCCTGTTACCTAATTAAACCAAAAGGCATTCTCATCCGTTTTATTTTGTAAAAACAATACTTGGGCCGTTATATTTTTCTTCATGTACTAACGCGACCCAAAACAAAAGAACAAAGTGGGATAATTTCTATATCGTCAGATGTATCAGTCGGCCTTTATACCCAAAAGGTTGGCAAAGGCGTACTATACGCCCACGTATGAATTTTATCCGACGTACCTACCTAACGGGTGGTAAGCGAATTTCGGTCCTCAGTCCTCATCGATTTAAGGTCGCTTGAATCATACATTCATGCAGAGATTCCTTATTAAAACAGGAAATGAAAACATTTGTAAGATGTTAATCAATAATACACATAATGCCTAGTAGTCGTGTAACTCGTCTCGACCTTGCGAAGGTACCGGTGTCGCTACTGTGGGCACTAACACTCGCTGCGTCACAGCTCAGCAACTAATGAGATATACACTAACAGCTGTACATACTATATCAACTATGCTGTGTGTTTGATTGAATGTTGTACAACCATTTAGTTTAGGGCAAAACAATTTATGTTGTACCTTTTATCGGTTATGTGTTTCTGAATCATTTTCAACCGATTTCGAAGGTTCGTTCGATATTTTGAATAAAAATACTGCTACTATTCTACGGCAATTTAAAAGGGTGTCAACTCTTGAAAATTCCGTAAGGCGAAACCGGTCAGGTTAAAATGTATATAATGTTGAATAGTACAAGTGTTTTTATTCAAAATGTCAAGTGCCGTCTCAATCAACAGTACAAGCTGTTCGTCGTAGTCGCTGTCGATATAGTATAGTTATTTTGATATTAGTATGGTATTGGTGAATGATAGTAAAGGTTTCTAGCTTTCCGCGGGGGAAATCCCCGCGGATGTCGGGCCGGACTCGAACCGGCTAAAACCCCGAGTGGTCTGCCTAACTGTCTATTGCCGAACGCCGCGGTAACTCCTTGGAAAGAAGTATTCGCTTTAATACAAATAAAACTAAAGTTCTTATATGTACTTGAAAGAGTGATTAAGAATTGATTGAAGATTTGGGTAAACACGTCTAGAGTATGTGAATAAAGGAGTGTATTTAGACAATTAAAGACAATGTAAATTCAGTCTTTTTTGTTGTTAAAAAGGGTTCCCAAAAAATAATAATAAATGGAATTTTTAAATTAACGACATCAAAATTTTCGCTATACCGAATATTAGGGTTCCTTTGAATGTACGACTAATTAAACTTACGCGTTTGTGCAATGGTAAAAGAACTAAAAGATAAGGGCTATAGTAAAATTATTCAGACGATATCAAAAAAGCCAGATATCAAGAATAGCCAACGGTCGTAGGACATTAGTAGTCAATATAAGTCTAGGTACTTCATGAAACAATACAAACTCTCAACCAATAAATAGCGCTAATTTATTTCTTCTTTTATCTTTTTGATTCCACTGAGGTGGCAGACAATCGTACGTCCCACCTGAAGGGGAAGTGGTCACCGTAGCCTATGGACGTTTGCAACACAAGAGGTGCTGCCCACCCTTTATAAACCTTCTAAGACCCCTTTTGAAAAAATTAAAAATCTTATGATTTTTATTTGGAAATCTTAATCTTAATAATATATAAACGCGAAAGTTTGTATGGATGTTTGTTACTCTTTCACGTAAAAACTGCTTAATGCATTTTAATGAAACTTAACAATAATATAGATTATACAACAGATTATGAATAGATTTGCGAATGGAAATTTCTTATTAATGTATTTTTTTTTTAAATAGTGCAATATTTCTATTCTAATATTATAAAGAGGAAAGATTTGTAAGCTTGTTTGTAACGAATAGGCTCAGAAACTCGTCGCCGATTTAAAAAATTCTATCACCATTACAAAGCTGCATTCCTCGTGAGTACCTAACATAGGCTATATTGGATTATATACAGTATTTGAAATTATAAAGCAGTCTATAACAGCCTCTGTGGCGAGGTGGGAGTGTATCCGACTGCTACGCGAGAGCCGAGGGTTCGATTTCCACCCAGGATAAAACTTTGTGTTATGAGCACGATGGTTTGTTCTGTGTCTGGGTGTCATTTATCTATGTATATTTATAAATTATGTATGTATTTAGAAATATTGAAGTATGTTTATCAGTTATCTGGTTACCATAGTACAAGCTCTGTTTAGTTTGGAATCAGATGGCGTTGTGTGAGTTGTCCCAACGATATTAATATGTAATATTTTTTATTTAATCTACCAAAGACATAACTACTTATTGTCTAATCTATGACTACGATGGCAAACGAACATTCAAACCACCTGTTCGAAAGCAAAAATAAAGCTTTAATAAGTGCAAACAACTTTTAATTGGCATTTTAATGAACACCTAAAATCTTTATCTGTTTTGCTGGATCGCTGTTGTTATTGTACCGTTTCGTGTCCTTTTTTACGTTATCTAGATAGGAGTATCTGATAGGAAATTCGAGAAGTTACTAGAATAAAGTGGATTCTAAAGTTGCTTCACTAAAATCCTTGATAAAAAAAAGCATTTTGTTGAATTAGCTTTATTTTCTGTACAGTAGAAATAGTATCAAATATTATAATAGTATTAATGTTTAAGTAATATGTTGTACGAGATGCCTATAATAAAAAGAATTTAAAAAACCGCCTGTAATGTCTAAAAAATTACCGATAAAATAAATCGGAGATAAAAAAGCTGCATTCCTCGTGAGTACCTAACATAGGCTATATTGGATTATATACAGTATTTGAAATTATAAAGCAGTCTATAACAGCCTCTGTGGCGAGGTGGGAGTGTATCCGACTGCTACGCGAGAGCCGAGGGTTCGATTTCCACCCAGGATAAAACTTTGTGTTATGAGCACGATGGTTTGTTCTGTGTCTGGGTGTCATTTATCTATGTATATTTATAAATTATGTATGTATTTAGAAATATTGAAGTATGTTTATCAGTTATCTGGTTACCATAGTACAAGCTCTGTTTAGTTTGGAATCAGATGGCGTTGTGTGAGTTGTCCCAACGATATTAATATGTAATATTTTTTATTTAATCTACCAAAGACATAACTACTTATTGTCTAATCTATGACTACGATGGCAAACGAACATTCAAACCACCTGTTCGAAAGCAAAAATAAAGCTTTAATAAGTGCAAACAACTTTTAATTGGCATTTTAATGAACACCTAAAATCTTTATCTGTTTTGCTGGATCGCTGTTGTTATTGTACCGTTTCGTGTCCTTTTTTACGTTATCTAGATAGGAGTATCTGATAGGAAATTCGAGAAGTTACTAGAATAAAGTGGATTCTAAAGTTGCTTCACTAAAATCCTTGATAAAAAAAAGCATTTTGTTGAATTAGCTTTATTTTCTGTACAGTAGAAATAGTATCAAATATTATAATAGTATTAATGTTTAAGTAATATGTTGTACGAGATGCCTATAATAAAAAGAATTTAAAAAACCGCCTGTAATGTCTAAAAAATTACCGATAAAATAAATCGGAGATAAAAAAGCTGCATTCCTCGTGAGTACCTAACATAGGCTATATTGGATTATATACAGTATTTGAAATTATAAAGCAGTCTATAACAGCCTCTGTGGCGAGGTGGGAGTGTATCCGACTGCTACGCGAGAGCCGAGGGTTCGATTTCCACCCAGGATAAAACTTTGTGTTATGAGCACGATGGTTTGTTCTGTGTCTGGGTGTCATTTATCTATGTATATTTATAAATTATGTATGTATTTAGAAATATTGAAGTATGTTTATCAGTTATCTGGTTACCATAGTACAAGCTCTGTTTAGTTTGGAATCAGATGGCGTTGTGTGAGTTGTCCCAACGATATTAATATGTAATATTTTTTATTTAATCTACCAAAGACATAACTACTTATTGTCTAATCTATGACTACGATGGCAAACGAACATTCAAACCACCTGTTCGAAAGCAAAAATAAAGCTTTAATAAGTGCAAACAACTTTTAATTGGCATTTTAATGAACACCTAAAATCTTTATCTGTTTTGCTGGATCGCTGTTGTTATTGTACCGTTTCGTGTCCTTTTTTACGTTATCTAGATAGGAGTATCTGATAGGAAATTCGAGAAGTTACTAGAATAAAGTGGATTCTAAAGTTGCTTCACTAAAATCCTTGATAAAAAAAAGCATTTTGTTGAATTAGCTTTATTTTCTGTACAGTAGAAATAGTATCAAATATTATAATAGTATTAATGTTTAAGTAATATGTTGTACGAGATGCCTATAATAAAAAGAATTTAAAAAACCGCCTGTAATGTCTAAAAAATTACCGATAAAATAAATCGGAGATAAAAATAAAATAAAAGATAATAAGATATCATACGTAAGATGGTTTTGACAGAATATTTCTATCAAAATATACTAAGAAAAAACACATAGATGAAAAAAAAAACCACGCTGATCAAGTCAAATGAAAAATTCAAGTTTAAAGAGTACAAAATATATGAAAACCTTTAAATAGGCCGTCAAATTAATGGTTAAGCTCTTTAAAATATCTTATTTATTTACTTGTATCAATGAAAAGCGCTTACAGGATAATACGAATCACGCTGATTCAATCGTCAAACAATGTACATCAGTACGAGATGAACGCTCTTGCTGGACGTACATCTACATATACTCGTACCTACGAGTCGCTTGTCAAACCAATAATATCTACTGTTCAGGTCGCTACGAATAAAATTTTCAGTAACTACGTGTACACTTCCTACAATGGAACCTCTCAACATAAGCCATTCTTTCTGTGTTACCCTCTGTTCAGTTACCTGTATGCATTCATTGTGTTTGTTTCAACACCATTTTCTGGCAAAATGCGTAATAAGTATCAGTAGTATCAGATGTTGTTTTCATAATACACGTATTTCCTTATCTAAGCGTATTTCTGTCACACATCTGACATTGGCAGAGCCTTGTCAGTGACATGTCTTGCTTGCCATCAAAGAAAATTGAATTGAATTGAACCTTACTTCCTACGCATAACTTTGTAACTGATACTTACAAACTTAGCACATTGTCTCATTGAATGTTATAATGTATAGGTAATAGTTTAAAAAACAATAACTTTCCTTAGTATATTTTTTTATATTAGAAATTTAATATTTGAAATTTAAAGTAGATAATTAATTCCAATAGCTTTATCCCTTAATAGGGATGAAATTAACTTAAATGCTTTAATTTTCACACGGAATTAACTGTAAAATAAAAAAAGAATAATACAAATAGTCCGTAAGTTTGTCCAAGAAGACTTAGATATTCTACACAAAATAGAAGATGAAACTCACTTTGCTTAGGCCCGTGGTATTATATTTACCGATGTGGCCTAAATGCCTTTTTTTCATGCATTTTTTTTCAAATGCAATTTTTTTGTCCTGATCAATCCATCATCCCATCCATCAGGACGAAAAAAAAGTAAGGAAATAATAATACTAAAAAAATACATTGACCACTGTTGTAAATGTAATTTTTTTATTATTATAACTGGGTACTGCTACACTTTCCCATTGCACAGGACTTTTAAAAATTAGCATTCAATCACTTCCTGGCTATTAGTTAAAGCTTTAATGTATCAACATACCAAATGCACAAATTACAGAGTGTGAGATGTATACCTAGGTAACACTAAAAATGTTTACTGGCCAGAAAGAAATATTACGAATGAAAACTTTTTTTGAATTTCAATTATAGAACTCTTTGGTAACCTAATGTAATATATAGCATTCATTTGTCATTTGTTTTTGTGAATTGGCGGCAACTGTAAAACTCTTGTTAAACGTGAAAATGAACTTAACGCGAAAAATAATATTGGTCAATGATTTATTATGACTTTCGTTGTGGGCTTACTCAACAACAAAGCTATGATAGGCTGCGATTAGCATTTCATAATTAAGCCCCATCTCGTGCCACTATTGGTTTAACGAGTTTAAGCGTGGACGTAGCAATGTCAGTGATGATCCGCCTGAGGGACGTCCTTTAACAGCGACTACTGAAGATAACATCAGTGCTGTGCGACGTATGATAGAGGAAGATAAGAGAGTGACCTATCAGCAGATACGGGCAAGCCTAGGCATTGGTATGAGTCAAGTTCAAAAAATATTACACGAACATTTAGGTTCAAAAAATATTACACGTACATTAGTCAGGAAGCTTTGTACCAGATGGATTCCCCATACTTTAACCAACGACCAGAAACGCCTTCGCATGGACTGGTGTCGCGAAATGTTAGATAAGTTCAACGGCGGTGACTCAAACGCTGTATTTGACATCGTCACAGGTGATGAAAGCTGGATATATTGCTACGAACCCGAAACCAAAAGACAATCAGCTCAGTGGGTGTTTCCTTTTGAGGATCGGCCAACTAAGGTAAAGAAAGGAAGATGTCAAGGAAAAAAGATGATAGCCTCGTTCTTTGGTCGGAAAGATCATTTCGCGACAGTTATGCTAGAAGATGGAAGGACAGTTACTGCAGACTGGTACGTCAATCGCTGTTTTCCTGTTGTCTTGGAAAAATATCGACAGCAGCGCCCTTGAACCAGCATCCTTCTTCATCACGACAATGCTTCAGCGCACTCCGCAGAACGGACTGTTGAATATTTGACTATGGCAGGTGTCGAGATAATGAGTCATCCTCCATACAGTCCCCACCTGGCGCCCTGCTACTTTCATTTATTCCCAAGAACTAAAGATAAACTTCGAGGTATTCGCTTTGAGAGCCCTGAAGATGCGATGAAAGCGTACCATAGAAGAGACCCCTAAGGAAGAATGGGCGCACAGCTTTTCTCAGTGGTTCCATGGAATGCGACGATGTGTAGAGAGAAACGGAGATTACATTGAAAACCAAAAAGTATTAGCAACTTTCTACCGCCTTTCTAGCCGTTTTTTATTTTCTAAACATTTTCAGTGCTACCCACGAATAAGAGTAAACTTAATCCTGCGAACAGGTTTCTGTGGAAAACGAATAAGGGTAAACTTAATCCTGCGAACAGGTTTCTGTGGAAAACGAAGAAGGGTAAACTTAATCCTGCGAACAGGTTTCTGTGGAAAACGAATAAGGGTAAACTTAATCCTGCGAACAGGTTTCTGTGGAAAATGAAGAAGGGTAAACTTAATCCTGCGAACAGTCTTCTGTGGAAAACGAATACGGGTAAACTTAATCCTGCGAACAGGTTTCTGTGGAAAACGAATAAGGGTAAACTTAATCCTGCGAACAGGTTTCTGTGGAAAACGAAGAAGGGTAAACTTCACCACGCGGGCGTTCTCTGTTAGTGGTGGTGGCGGCTTTTGCTACCGACTTTGAGATTCTCAATCTCGAAGTCGCCGATGAATTGTAGATTGGTACACAAGTGTCGAAAGGAATCGATTCCCATTCGATCATATACGGCTATAGTCCGAGTAGTCCTTTCACCCGTGTTGCACTCTACTTTTCATTTTGAATATAAGAAAAGTAAAAAATAGTGAATATACTTATCTGCTCGCCGCTTTATAAAGTATTTAGAATAGAATAGAATATTCTTTATTGTACACCAATCATTACATTAAAATTAAGGATTACATAATAGTAAAATGTACAAACCTTAGGATGGACATAAATTCAAAGAACCAGCACTATAGAGGGTAGTTGTTGGTGTAAGTGACCTAACCTAGACCTAACCTAATTTAAAATTATAAAAATATAGTGGATAGTAATTTGAGTATTAAGACTATTGGAACATTAATACTACATATTAATAAATAAATATATAAATACATGGTAAAATATAATAAATAGATATATACACATACAAATATATATATATATATATATATATATATATATATATATATATATATATATATATATATATATATATATATATATATATATATATATATATATATATAAATAAAATATACATACATACATATAATATATGTACATAAAAGTATAATGAAATATTATTAATATAAATATGTCCTCGTATACTGAAAGAAACCCAGCAGTCAAGTCGTAAGAAAATGTATTTAAGTATCTTACCTTAAAAATTTCTGGCATAAGATTTTAGATAAATGTAGGTATTTGCCTAGTCTTTTACAGAATCTGTGGTCAACATTTCAGAATCACTTGAACTCATTTTTGATAAGATAATATTAGTCTAAGGTCCGCATTCCAGAACGTTTCTCAATACTCGATCGACGCTTGAGACTAGATTTTGCCTTATAAAATCTACTCTCAAGTGTTTCTTGAGTGTTGATAAACGTTCTGGAATACGGCCCTTAATCCGAGATTTCGATACAGCTTACTGAATTAGTATCCAGCCAAATTATACAAGTAATTTATTTAAAATTTTAAATATGGAACATACCGCGTCACTGCCGCTGGCGGACTAGCGCTCAGTGTTTTTTTTTAATTCCTGCTCTCACAAGACCGCAGCATTTTTTTCTTTAAATTTTTAATCTCATCTATTCGAAAAAGATGACATGATTCGCCTTTAAGTGCACTGAAAGACGATTTTTTCTATAAGAAACTTTCAAATTCAAAATATGGGCATAGATAATTGCGGCGCACTTATAAAGAGATAAGTGCGCCACAATTATCTTTGCCGCGCGCTTTTGAATTTGCAACATCTTAGTTAGTTTATTTGCAACATCTTAGTTAGTTTATTTGCAACATCTTAGTTAGTTATTGTATTAAATGTGTATGTAATATATTCTACTCTAGAATCCCTCACTTCGCTCTGAATTCAAAAAAGCGCCCTCGCCGTTATTATATTATATTACTTTCTTATTATACAATCTACTATTGCAGCCGACTGCCTAACCAAATAAAGATCTATTTAAAAAAAAATATTTCTACCCTAGGGAAAGAAGCAATTACTATGAGTCCTTTCCACCCAAAGGTGGGAAATAGCATCTTCCACCTACTTGGATCAAACAACACTACTTTCCGAGTACAAGAAATAAAAAGTTTTTAGAATCTTCTTCGTGGTATGGGCACACTGCGCTGGCTGCAAGTACTTAGCATACACGGGAGTCACTCATTGTTACGTTCTGTAGTAATTAGTACCTAAATATGGAATTGATTAAATTGCCACACTGAAATATAAATACACATGGACAGGAATTCTCATGGTGAAAAGTGGGCATATAATAAGCCTCTGCAAACCCTTTGGGGATAAGGCGTAATAGATAAATAAATAAATACTGAAATATAAAATTTATTTCCACATTGAAATATATAAATAATTGCCACACTGAAATATAGGAATTATTGCCGCAATGAAATTTATCAAGTATTCATTACTCATCCAGTACTCATTATATCCAATATTCTCCCCACTAGATTATTTTTACATATCTGTGGACCCCACCCGCGTACACCTAACCGCCACTCTTGACCGCTTTACGGGTGTGTAAGTACGAGTTCATTCAATGGAGAACACAAAAGGGTCAAAATATTACTATCAAATAAAGCTAAAATTGGAGCGTAGTTCATGTACATTACATTAGTTTTTATTTTACTTCAATACATGCAGTATTTCCCAAGTTATAACGACGAGAAGTTATAGCCCTTTTTTGTATTTCCGAGATTAGGCGCGCTCATTATGACGTCACAACGTAACACTGACTGCGACAAGGCGAGGCGCGGCGTTCGGGTGCGAACGAGAACGCTACTGTTGAATGTGTAGTTGTGACGTATGCGGTCACCTGCGTTATACGCACTTTAATCGTAAATATTTCAGCCATTATTTGAAATATAAAAAAAGTAAAAACGCAGTTTTTCTCGTATTTTTTTGTAGATTTATTTGGCATTTAAAGTAAAAAGCGTTTGTCAGACCCATTCAATTTTATTTTGTTCTTGAGGCGATACTATAGCTCCACCAATAACTCAGTGTGGATTTTAGTAGGGGCTCAGTTTTGTTCTTTTAACCGTACGATGTGCCATATTAATGGGGAAGAAAACTGTCAAATAGTTCATTGTAGAGGGCGCCAAATGTTTGTTACAAAGGAACTGTCAATCTTTATACTATTTCGTTCGAAATACATTTTAATTATTAAAATAAATATCCATCACGCCTTATCCCCGAAGGGGTGGCAGAGGCATATTATATGCCCACTTTTCACCGTGTGGATTCCTGTCCCACGTAATAGGTGGTGAGCCCATTGCCGTGTTGAAATAGACAGACGCAGGTTGTGGCTACCTGCTGTTGAAATTTTCAAGCCGCCCATAAGGCCTTCAACCAGGCTTAACGACTGCCATTTTACTGGCAACCGGGACCAACGGCTTAACGTGCCTTCCGAAGCACGGAAACGCTCGCAAATGTAAATGCCACAAAGTGGTCACCCATCCGACGACCAGCCATAGTGAAAGTTGCGTACCTCAGTGATCGTTTACAGAACACTGAGACCGCGGGGCCACGAGCGCTTCATTTTAATTATTTATTAAAGAATGGTGCTCTGTGGCATTAAAATGAGACTATTTTTTTTCCATTGCTCCTTTAATTCATCGACTCGCCAGGTAGAACATGTTGCAAAGCTTTATTTCACCAACAAAATGAAACTTAGAGCAAAAACAAAACGCAAGACTTATAAGTTTTGCTATGCAACTTGACGTTTTCTGTGTAACAAACACAGCGCCCTCTACAGTGCTGATTGCGGCATAACTATAAATGCATACATATCGTCCCACCTGAATAGGTAAGTGGAGGCATACTGTACGGTCAGATTACACCATTTCAGTTTTTCAGTCCCACGTCCCAGTCTCACATACGGTGAGTCCATTAATGTGTTTAACAAGAGAGGCGCAGGTTTTGACTCCCATGTTTTTGAGCACGGAGCTTTTTTACGCTGCCCATAAGGCGTTAACTTAGCTTCACGATTGCCTGTTACTGGCAAGCGGGACCACACTTTAGGTTGCCACAACCTGCGCCTGCCCATGTTAACAATGGGCTCACCACCTCTTACGTGGGACAAAATGCACACTGTGAAATGTGGGCGTTTATTATGCCTCTGCCACGCCTTCGGGCATAAAGGAATAAGGAATTCCCTGTAAAACATCTAGGGCTGTCTTCACCTTCGAAAAATAAGATTCTGTTACTCGTTTAGTGTGTGTTTGTGTGTCCAAAAAGTTCGCCATGGGGCTTCAGATGTACCTAATCCCTTCTAAATCATAAAATTTGGAGACTTCTCTGCATTTTGTTCTAATTATGGCCGGCCAAAAAACTAAGCGTCGCTCTGGCAGCCGAGCGCGAAATCCTTGCTTGCAGCGCAGCGCTGTTAAAGAGTAGTTAGAAGGGGCGCGCCTCGTTTGTAAAATGTTGTCAGTTGTATTGCATATGGCGAAAGTTATTTTTCTACTTTTATCGACAGAAATAGGGGACATAAACGAAATCCAGGGGAGGCTGGCAACTGGATACACCCATAATCGCAGGTCCAGTCATAGCATAAGATGAAGCAGTCTTCTTTCTATGACTAAACACCCAGACACAGAATAAACCATCGTGCTCATTATACAAAGTTTAATCCTGATTGGGAATCGAACCCACGACCTCTTGCGTGGCAGTCGCTCGTACCTATAACAGTGTGTGGGGTAAAACTATAACTGTGAAGTATTAGTAGTATAGTCAAAACAAATTGTAGTTATTCCTATTCCACCTAGTTGCAAAAATAATTAATTATTCAAACCTAGAAAACAATGTCTTTGAAATTAAATAGTTCATTTTGTAAAGGGCTCCACCATTTTCTTCGGGGCCCAAGCGCCCTCACATACTAACTGTGCACTTCACTATTAAAATTTCAACATCGGGGCCAAGTCTTCCATTGACAAGCAGTAGAATAGAACCAGAATCGCTGCTTTTGGCTGTCAATACGAGTACATATTGACAGCCAAAAGCAGCGATTCTATCTATAGATAATGATTGTTAGGGATTTTGTATTTCCTTCACATAAATAAATAATAGCCAGTTGCTACTTAAAACTGATATAATTGCTATAAATGCTGGTTCACACACACAGTAAATAGTATGCCACGAAACACGTATGGTAAGCCCTAATCCGGGAAAGGCTAAACGCGGACTGCTTTCACGGCTCGCCAAGCGACCCTGCTTCGTATGATAATTGTTTATTCGTAATATTGTACGGGTGAACCGTACAATGATAGTAAACTAACATTAGTTGACTATCAAAAATGCAACTGACTAGGGGCCACTGGCGCGGTACGTGTTAGTAGAATAATAGAATTCTATCGGCCGACCGATAGGAGTCTATTGGAGTACGATTGTAATAGTAGACTCAGGAAAACTGTTAAAATTGTACCGGTGGCTTTCTATGGAGCGACGATTTCGATTGTATTTCGACACGATTGAAATAGCAGACTCGGCCCCCAGGTAGCCACAACCTAACCCTGTAAGTTTTTATCACTGCAATAGGCTTACTAAATATAACAGAGGCGTATACTGTCGCTCTGCCTACCCCTTCAGGTAATAGGCTTGACTGTTTTACTTAGCACTACTGCGACAGTGATTTTATTCTATGCCTAGTGACGAGACAACCTTACGCGATAGAAATAAATAAATAAATAAATATCCATCACGCCTTTTCCCCGAAGGGGTGGCAGAGGCATATTATATGCCCACTTTTCACCGTGTGGATTCCTGTCCCACGTAATAGGTGGTGAGCCCATTGCCGTGTTGAAATAGACAGACGCAGGATGTGACTACCTGCTGTTGAAATTTTTCAAGCCGCCTAAGGCGCATAAGGCATTCAACCAGGCTTAACGACTGCCATTTTACTGGCAACCGGGACCAACGGCTTAACGTGCCTTCCGAAGCACGGAAACGCTCGCAAATGTAAATGCCACAAAGTGGTCACCCATCCGAGGACCAGCTATAGTGAAAGTTGCGTAACTCAGTGATCGTTTACAGAACACTGAGACCGCGGGGCCACGAGCGCTTCCGATATCGATATCACGCGATAGAAAGAGAAACAATTTGTAGATGGATGATAGGCAGGGTAGGATGTTATCGTTAGCGTGTACTTTTGTATGTACACAAGTCATTAATTAATTTTTCAACACACTTGCTCGTAAAGTGTGTCTAAATTTATTGGTTTTAGATACATAAAGTGGCTCATAAAACACGAGTGCGTTATGGACTTTAATAGTGTAGTTATATTCTATAACCGCATTTTTTTTAAACAGCATAGGTTTGTATGTAAATACTAGCTGATGCGCGCAGCTTTGCCCGCGTGGTAAAGTTTCCCTTACCCGTTTCTCTCAATGTTTGTAAGTTAGTATGTTATCCTGAAGAAATTGACATGATACGCCATCGGGAATTTTTTGTTGGCCTACAAAATTCCATCATATATCATTTTGTTATTTCTCAAAGAGTTTTCGTTGAAAGCTCCCAGACGATATATTTTTAGCAAATATCGTTATATTTTAGCCAACATATAAAAACCCTAAAAACATTCCTCGTGAACCACTCTTACCCATTGGTGAAAACAGCAGTAAAAACATTGCTGTAGTTTTTAAGTTTATTGCGAACAGACAAACAGACGCGGCGGAAGACTTTTTTATCAACATCATTTGGCTTCGTAACAATGTAAATCATCACAAACTCTATAGCATTCTGTTAACTTGCATGGCACGTACATGTACATAAATGAACGTAATGGTGTCCTAATCCTAGTAGTATTATGAAAGTAGAAGTTTGCACGCAAAAAATACTGAATCGATTTTGATGAAACTTTACAATAATATAGCTTACACGTCAGTATTACACATAAGCTTCTTGATGTAGTACTGAGCTTTTTTTGATGTAGGTACTATCTGTGCATACATTCATAATCCTAAATGTATAAAAATATTTAAAAAAAAGATGAAAGTTTCTAAGTGGACATATCGCATTTATTATTTAGCGTTTGAATAGAAAAGTGGAGTAATTTGTAAAAAAGTATTCCGCAAAAATGTTCTAAATTAAATTGGCAAACAGTACTTAGTCCTTTTTACCCTCTACTGACGGAGAAGTTAGTATAGATAGATCACAAAGCCTTGCTTAACTCGTTATTTTATTTCCCTTCGTGCAAATTCATTAATCGTTTTATGCATGCACGTCTGGATATCCGAGTACCAATACAATCAATATATTTCGTCACTCCTCACTCATTAGTTGGATACCAACGGAGCATGCTCTACACACAATACACTTTCTTACATATTCGCTCAATTTTCGCAGTAATCGCATCTCCAGCGTTCAATATTCAGCGAAAAATTTAGTTCTACTAAATCCTACTAATATTATAAATGCGAACGTTTGTAAAAATGGATGCTTGTTACTCTTTCATGTAAAAACTTCTCAATAGATTTTAATGAAACTTTACAATAATATACATCAGAATAACACATAGGCTACTTTTTATCCCGGTAACGAGTTCTTGTGGGAAACGGGAACGGGAAAACTTCTATACGCGAGCGAAGCCGCGTTCGTCAACTTGTTTATATTAATGTGTTAGAAGATTGCTATTGTATCTGTGAATGATTTTGAAGCGGCTTTTAAATGGTTAGAAATACGACTAAGATCGATCCCTCTTAGCTCTTCCTTCCTCTTACTCGAAGATCTGTTTCTTCATAAATTGTAGCTCTTCAGTTTATTTTCCTATTTGATTTAACTTCTTCGGGTTTTAGATCAATTGATTGGCAATGTCGGAATCATTTTTTAATGTTATAGTTATCAGAATCATTTATTTGCTAGAAACATGGTAAATACGATGGAAAAAATACAATTTAGGTAGTTAGGTCAAACATGTTCGCTTCCCATTTTTCACCGTACAAAATTAAATTTAAAAAACGTGTGCAAAATTTAAAACTAATGAAAAAATCATGCGGCAGTTAATTTTATCAATTTCATGGTCATGTCTAAACAATTACAATAAACTAAGAATCAGATCTCTTCTATACTAATTTTAATTATAAGTCTGAAGTTTGTTTGTTTGGTTGACCGCGCTAATCTCAAGAACTACTGGTCGTATTAGAAAAAATATTTTGATGTTAGCCCATTTATTGAGGAAGGCTATTATAGGCTATATATAATTACGCTACTACACTGGGGAGCTGAGCAGTATTCATAAATGTCGACAAATCGGGCAAATTGTTATGCATCATTGTAGAATTTATAAGCGACGGGATTAAATAGGTGCGACGGGAGGTCGAAATATTCGACGGGCGAAGCCACAGAACAGTTGTTTTTTCTGTTCTGTGGGCGAAGCTGTGGGGGTCATCTAGTGACTAATAAAGTTACTTAGATTTCGGTTACTACCGCGTCAGGGATATGGCGTGAAGATAGTTATTAACTCAAATAACTAAATTATCCTGTATAAAAAAAAACGTTCGATGAAGAAAGTACCTACTTTTAGGTTTCAACAAATAGAAATATTATTCAGAATAGTAAGTAATAATCCACTCCTTGCCTGATATTACTTTCACTTGTTTATGACATTTTAAAACAATTCGAAAGGCGTGGCACGACTTCAATACTATTGTCTTTTAGTAAAACTTTGGTGTTAATAATTAACCGGCGAAACCTTGACCCCTGCAAGTTACGGTCGGCTTTACCCCGAACGCTATTACTACAATGAGTTGTGCACAAAAACAAGTTATTCCTATACGAATTGTAAGACTTCTTAATACAAATGAGCAAAAAGTTTATTAACATGAAAAGTATTAGGGTTACTATGACGAAACTTTTTATATTTTATACTGCCTAAATTTTTTTTTTAAATAAGTCTAAGTTCGGTAGGTACTATCGGTAACGTCAGCAGCAATTAGAACCATTGTATGAGGAAAGGTTGATACCCGCTGACACACTTGGTTGTATCTATACTCTCTATATTAATACAAAAAGCTGAAGAGCTTCCTATGTATGTTTGTTTAGTTGAACACGCTATTTATAGGAACTGCTGGTCCGAATTTAAAAAAATCTTTTTGTGTTGGATAGCCCATTTATCGAGGAACGCTATATGCTATATATCATCACGCTACTTCCGAGGAGAGCGGAGCAGTGTAACAGTGTACCTCTTAAATGTCAACAAAACGGGCAAATTTTCACATTAAAATTTTTGTATAGTAAATGCGACGACGTCAAGGGCGACGCCGCGGGGGTCAGGTAGTAAAACATAGCCATACCGTAAGGCGTGTCTATTAGAGTACAATTTAAGTGTCATTAATTGCTTCCTCTGTGGATCTATCCAATAGTCACTACTCGCGCCATAAACTACTGACACATTCGAATGCAAATTTAGACAAGCTTGTTGTTGATGTTTTCGATTAGAATTGAAATTGAGTAACAAATAGGTTTACCATGAGTACCTACTTCATATGTCATACATTGAGGTCTTTGGACTGAAAGGACGATATGACCCAGACGATCGCAAAGCGAATATAATGCTAATATGGAATCTATTGTATAATTCGAGCTTGCCACCTGCCCTGATTACGCCCCGGACAGCCGGAGCTGCTTGTTATTGTCATTGTCAGCAATGTCAGCTGTCGTCGTGACTTATCGATTTTATTGCTATTTTTGGTCACACGAAATTCAACTGCAGAATCTAATACCAAACTTGACATGAAATATGTAGCCAAACGTTCTTTCAGACAACAAGTGCTTGAGTGCTGCGCCTCTGGTGTTGCAAACGTCCATAGGCTATGGTGACCACTTCCCATTAGGTGGGCCGTACGGTTGTCTGCCATCTTCGTTGTTATAAAAAAGTAGTGTTTTCATTGTACTCGTAACACACAACTACTTTGTCGTCTTTTAAGACAACAGTAAAGTACTGAAAAATAAACAGTAGATTATTAAAATAACCTGAAAACGAAGCACAGAGGTTGTTTTAAAAGCAAGTCTGTGAAATAAATTAAACCTTTCTGGTAAACCACGAGAAAAATATATTTGCCGGAGTTCCTATATTAAGAAGTTACCTTTTTTTATGAATTCAGTGTTTGTACTGTTTATATCCTAAGAATTGTCATACATTTACGACTTTCATAAAAAAAACTAGTTGGATTTTTTATTTTGCTTAAAGTCTATAGTAATGGTACCATAGGCACAACCTACAACAGGTTTGAATTTCAAAAAACTGTTTTAGAGCTCACATAATAACATGTCCAAATTTCACTTACCTTGTTGTGACTATGCGTCATGATCATCAGTCAGATCAAGTATTTTTGACATATTACTTTAGATAGATCACAGATTACTAGAGTCAGTAGTTTTATAAAGTAAAGAAATCGGTCAGGTTAAATGAGTAAGTAAGTGGAACAGTAAAGTGTTTTATTTAAGATGCAAGTTCTATCAGGGCCATCAATCAACAGCATACAAAGTTTAAAACAAACTAATTTAAAGATCGGGGGTTTGTGGTATAAGTAAGGGGGCATAGAGGGCGTGCCTCGTACGCGGCCGCCTACCGCGCCCCGCCCAGTCGCGCCGACAATAAAGCTTTATCATAAGTAAGCCTTTCTTATCAAATCTATTAATATGTGAGGTATGCAGATCTTTACTCAGGCTATATTTACCTATATTTAGACGATTGTTTAATTACTCAAACGTTTAAGTTCATTTCATGTATTGTTTAAGGTTTAGTAATTTCAAAATTGTACAGTTTAGTAATTTAAGTTAGGTATTAATACTATATACTATCTCGCCGTTTAATTGAGAGGTTGTGATGAAACTAAACAAATGTAATTGCTTAAAACAGTCCTGTTTTTTTCTGGCGGAGTTTATAAGTTTTTAGACAGTTGTATCTGAGCTCCTGATCAAGCCAACGGCACTAGCCTTCGGCAGGTGCACCGCGCGGTGGTGGAGTTAACTTGACAGAATATCTTTTTAGAACCTTACAGCCTTCATGTGGACAGACCTGTTCTCTTGATACCGTCCCTTACATCTACCTTGGTGTAGCTTCTTACACCCATTTTAGCGAGGCACCTCATAAGGGCCTTGACGGGCCTCTTATATCATCTCATTGTCCTTAGACCCACTTGGAGGCTTGTAACGTAAGGTATAGAGCAGTTCGACTATGATATGCGAGCTATGAGAAAGATACTAAAGTCGAATCTCTTGAACCCTATATTTTTAAGGCGGCGATAGCTACAAGTTTTAACATCGAGTAAGAATCCTCAAGCGTCGAATGCCCCTTTTTGTCCTTTCTAGAACCTGGTGTACCCTCGAAAGAAAATTCCGGGGACTTTGACTACCTCGGTCGCTGACATCTGGGGACCCCTGGCCGTGTTCGTTGGCAATCTCCCAAACACACTGTAAAAAGACGCGCATGTGAACACTTCTCGCACCACCACCTTGAGCCCGCCTCTGCTAGAACGACCACTAGCCCGGAACGTCGCACTCAGGTTCACATTTATGGGGGACGGAAATCTCTGGGATTGCCGACGCCCACTACGTCTTCTGCAGCACGGGAGAGTACTATTCCTCTCCCGTTCCTTCTCCGCGACAGAGTTGAATGCCCTAAATATATTGTTCGAAATCAATCTGATTGTCCTGTCTCCCGTGCTCTTATTGGCTAAAACACTTCTGCGCGTCTTTGTCGCAGAGCAACGAGTGTCACACGTCAAACGCACATTCTTAATTATCAAAAACCAGTGGAGGGATATGGTTATTTTACTACTACTAATTGCATCCGTTGGCGCACTGTGGTGCTGTGTGATCCCGAGCCAGATCAAATATTTGTGGGATTTGCAAATAATGCTTTCTATGTCTCACGTGTAAATACTGACCTTTGCCATATGTTTACTTCCCAGAATTTTACCTTTTCTGGTTACTATCTAATGGTGTAGCTATTTTTTTTTCAATGTAATGTTGGTTTTACACACTTTTTGCAATTCCTCATGGGTTCAGATTTATCCATGCTCTTCCACTTGAAATATTACCCTGAGCCTATTTAGATGTTTTTAGATTTAATTAAGGGAATATTTTGCGGACGCTAAAATAGGGATTAAAAGTGTGACCTATGTATGGGTGTATTATATGGCGTGTAATTCTTTGGATTCTTAGGTTTCTTTGTTTGAAAGCTGCCAAATGTTTGCGACAGCTATGGCTTCTTAACAATAGATATCTCTTTTTTAGGCAACGACGATTACACCGCACTACATTTTCGGGTAAAATATTTTATAAGTTCATTAAAACTAATTATCGAGTAAGAATTCTGTTTGTGAAATATTGAGCTTTAAAAAAAATGTTAAATACATATTATCATCCATGTGTTACAATGGAATTCTTCTATGTGTCTGATGTTTTTGTAGAAACTACCACCTTTCGTATTAGCCTGACAATGAAGATGTTCCAGTTTAGATGTTAACATCCTGGATCTATTGTTGCAAGTGATTGCCATTGAACCTAGCAAATGCCTTTTTAAGCCTATGCTAAGGCACTGTAAGTAAATTACGGTTGCCATTTCTATGACCTTGTCTGGTGCTGTGAAACTTGAGCTTCGAGCGTTTGGGTAGACTTAGCATCAATTAAGAAACAGCTTATCTTCAAGAAATATTCAGTTTTTACGAGCGCTATCGCTTAATTTACCCAATGTTATGATTACATCGATTTATGGTACTTGTTCGATATTACTGCCGTCGCCAAGCAAAGAAATCGTTTCGATATCCGATACATAACATTAGTTATGCAATACTTAGGTTAAGGTACCTGTTGTGTTTCATTTCCGCAACGGCAACCGCAAGATGGTGGTTGCTGTTGCGGAAATGAAACGTGATGTTTTATATATTTTTAATTATTTCCTATCCACAGACAAGTATAAGTCATCATAGGCCATGACAGTTTCAACGTTTGAACTATAATCTAAATTTTAAATTTAATTTCAGATTACATATATATATCAACTAAACTCCTATTTTGAAGATAATCGAGCAAACAATCCTGAGGTCCGCGTACATGTCATAAATATTATAATATATCTACCTATTATCATTATATATGTACTGTGTCTAAGTAATGGTAGTGACTTTACATTTGCAAGCGTTTCCGTGCCTCGGAAGGGAAGTTAAGCCGTTGATCCCGGTTGCCAGTGAAATGGCAGTCGTTACGTTAAGCCTGGTTGACGGCCTAATGGGCGGCTTGATAAATTTCAACAGCAGGTCGCCACAGCCTGCGCCTATCCATTTCAACACGAAAATGGGCTCACCACCTGTTACGTGGGACAAAAATGCATACGGTGCCATTGTATTTTTTGCTAGTATACCTCTGCCTACTAGCAAAAATACAATAATTAATGCACAAAATTAAACAGCTTATAAGCTAAATTTGATTTAATGATTATTACATAAATTATGTTACTCCTATTTACATTGATAGTTTTTGACTCATGAAAACTCACCGATGTCAAGAATAAGAAAACAAATTATGGGCCCATCCTTCTGGCGCGCGATTCATAACTTATGGATAAATAATCGTTCGACATATTATGTAATGACAAACATTTAGTCAGTTCAACGTCTCGTATCTTTGACAGGCAATTTGAAAAATTAGCTCAAATATCAAAATGAAGTACAATTCCTTCAATGAATCAATCAAATCAGCCTATGGCTGTCCACTGCTGGACGTAGTCCTCTCCCAAAACACCCCACAACACACGGTCATGCGCCTTCCGAATCGAGTCTTCCTGCAACATTTTCCAGGGGGCCAAGTGTGCCATTTCAATTGTGTCGAAATAGAATCGAAATCGTCGCTCAACAGAAAGCCACCGGTACAATTTTGACAGTTTTTCGTAAATTATTATTAAAATCGTACTCCAATACACTTCTGTCGGTCGGCCGATAGAATTCTACCAACACGTACCACGCCTGTGGCTGCTAGTCAGTTTTATTTTTGATAGTCTACTAACATTTCGCTAGCTAAAAACAGCGATTCTGGTTCTATTCTACGGCTTATCAATAGTAGACTTTGCCCCCTGGTCTTCGGTCCATCTTTAAGGGGGTCTTCCTACCATAGTTTGCCAGGAACCGGAGACTCGCTCACTCACACATTACATCATCATATAGCAGTCGTGACCTTATTGATCGCCCGCTAGTTATTACAATACGCAAATTTTCCTACATTTTCTTGTAGTTGTTTACAATTTCTAACTTGGAATCAGTTTGCTTTGCAAAACATATTGTACTATGCGCCAGCACTTGTTCGTTATGCAATTAGATTGCGTTTCAATATACAAGCATATTATGGCGTTGTACATTTGTTGGCGTTGGTGCACTTGGAGTTTATTGCGTAGAAACTATAAAATGAACTTCCAAATGAAAGCGTTCTACAATTAGGTGTCGGAAATGAACTGAGTTCCTTTTTTCCTCCTATTTTCCCCTGATCTGAAAACCGTTGTTGACGTCGCAACATCCCGATTTGTGACGAAAATCGTTTGATAAATGGGACCTGTAGCACCTGTAGAGCTCAACAACACCAACCTATTTTTATTATATATCCTATTTTTGCCTGATCTTTATTTATTTTTAATCACAAATGAACTAAACTCTAGACCCTATAACTATACCATATACCCTTAGGTTGTCAGTTATGGTTAGTCAGATAGGACAGATCGCTAGAGTTCTCAATACATGCATACTGCTTTCGCTTCCTCCACATTTATTATTAAATGTTTCAAATAGGTTTCAATTATGCACGACGACTGGCTATCAGAGTACTTTTGAACTTTCTGTTATGAAATGACATTTGTATTTCACAAATTTACATTTACACAATACGATAAATGGGAACACAACTTGTCCTGTCAAACTATCATTCGATTATATATTTTTTTAATTATTTTATGGCCTGGTTACTAAGACCTTTTAGCCAAATCTAATTTATTCGATAATGTATCGGATAATATGGAATCATATAGTTTAACAGGTAATATATTAGCTTTAAAGAGGTCGGCCGACGAGATAGAAATATATCTTATGGTATCGATACAGAACCTACGGAATTCAAATCACCCAGCTGGACAAAGGAAGATTGACTCGCAAAGCAAATAAATACATTACTTATATATAAAAATTAGAACAATGACACGAAATTAAGATACTGAATTTCAAAAAGACCTATTTGATTTTATAATACTGTTATTTTTTTGTCTCTGTTACTGTTTAACAACCTTTCTATACACGATTTATAGTACTGTGTTCTAGGTCTACGTTTGTAACATCATGTCTATTCTACACCTAGTTAGCATATATATTAGGATAAAAAAAACATTATTTTGCTTTTTTTATGAAAATTCATAACATTTTTACGTCTCTGATAGTCAAATTTTAATATGTATTGTATTTCTTCATTAGATTTACTCATCCGAGCAGTGAAAAAAAAAAACAAATTAAAATCACACAGTTTCCCAATTAAAATGTGGAATCATTTCTTTTTAATTCAAACTTTTTAATGATACATTCCATAACCAACCAGAGATAAATGGTATATAGCCAAAGAGGTATTTTACTATAAGTTTCATACTTACTATGCAAAAATACTTATACTACAGGTACTATGTGAATAAACATTTTCCCAAACCTTAAATTTTAACTTAGAAATCACCTTTCCATCTCTTCATAATCAATATGCCACTTTTTGTCAATAGTACCCATAATGCAGACAAGTATACGACCCACTTTATTGAATGTGGTCACCGCAGCCCATGAACGGTTGCAAAAACTGAGCGCGGGTTATTCACCGAAAGCTTCACTCACCCTAAATTACCTCCCCATAAAGTACTTTGAAAAATGTTCAATTAGGTCAATTAAAAGTCAATAAGTGACGTCGGCTTAAGAATTATTTAATCAAATTTATTTTATTAATTAATTAAATAGGAAAAATACTCAAGTATTTATTTAGAAGAAAAAGTACTTTTAATTGGTTGTGATTCACAGTTTCGGCGCAACCCACACTGTGCTAGATCACAAACATTCTTATCGCGAAAGAAATAAATAGATTGTTTCAATTGCAGCGCAATAAGAGCCATGATCTATAATACATTCTAGTAGACAAGTTGAACACTTCAGATTATATGTATCTATACTAATATTATAAAGCTGAAGAGTTTGTTTGGTTCAACGCGCTAATCTCTGGGACTACAGGTTCGATTTGCATAATTCTTTAATTTAGTATTTATCCTTTCATAAGGCTATATAGCATCACGCTACGACCAATAGGTGCGGAACAGCAATGATAAATGTGGCAAAATCGGGGACTAAATATTCCTTTTGATAGCTTCCGTTGTGAACGCTGCGTAAACGATTAAAGTTACGCAAAAACTATGTATTACATAATTATCCCCCTTTAAAAGTTCTTAAATAAAGTCCGCGACAGCATATGCCTATCTTTTAAAGTTAACCTATTATAATCATTTTATTGTGTAAAAAATTGGTCTTAAAATGACAAATGAAAAGTATGGCCGATGATTTGCGACTTACGCATGCGCGACGTCGCGACTAGCCAATAGCGAGCGAGCTCTGCGAAGTCAGCACGTCTCCTTGGTAACTATTCTAATAATAATTTGACTGCCTCTGTGGCGCGGTGGGAGTGCATCCGACTGCTACGCAAGAGGTCATGGGTTCCATTCCCACCCATGATAAAACTTTGTGTGATGAGCACGATGGTTTATACTGTGTCTGGGTGTTATTTATCTATGATATGTATGTATTTAGAAATATATAAGTATGTTTATCAGTTATTCTGGTTACCATAGTACAAGCTCTGCTTAGTGTGAAATCAGATGGCGTTGTGTGAGTTGTCCTAACAATATAAAAATAATAATAATATAAAGTTAACTATACTAATGTGTGTTGGGTAGCGCATTTATCGTGGAAGTCTATAGGCTATATCATCTCGCTACTACCCTGAAGAGCAGGGCAGTAATCAACAAATCGGGCTAATATTCATACACAATTGTAAAAGTAGATAATAAACGACGGAATTAAATGGGAGCGACGGGGATAAAGGCGTGACTGATAAAAGACTATATCATCTCGCTACTACCCTGAGGAGCGGAGCAGTAATCAGCATATCGGGCAAATATTCAAACATTATTGTAAAAGTAATAACGACGGGATTAAATAGGCGGGACTTATAAAAGACTAAAATATAATCACGCTACTACCCCGAAGAGCGGAGCAGTAAGCAACAAATCGGGCAAATATTCATACACAATTGCAAAAGTAGATAATAAACGACGGGATTGAATGGGAGTGCCGGGAATAAAGGCATGACTGATAAACTAACGGGAGTTCGAAGTTTGTCACGGGCGAAGCCGCGCGGGTTAGCTAGTACCATATATACATGCAACAAACTAGATGTAAACAAAGTCCAGTGCATGTGATATGCAGGCGGCGGTTGCAGCGGATCGTACAAGGACGCCTGTCTTCTGCATATCGCAAATAGGGCGCCTACCATGTACCTACACATGATTAGCAGAACTCGATTATAAATTCTCTATTGTAATTGGAAACGCTTGTGACTCATAATTCTGTAAATAATCACTGCGTAAAGCATCTTATACTGCAGTCCGTTTTGAAAATGGGTGACTGTTTGTAGTCGCTTAGTCAAGTTAAGGATCTTAGGCAAAATTTCAATAGCAGGTTCCATCCGTTGAAGTCATGAGTTTATCACGGCGGTGTTCAAAGTTTCAAAAAAAATAAATCACTATATTCAATACTAATAATAATAAAAGCCTTGAGAACATAAACGCATAAGCGTGACTGTACATTAGTACTGAATTCTCAAAGTTTGTGTTCCTTCTTGACCCTCTACGTCATTTTACGTGATGGAACACGTTTAGTTTTTACAGAAGATGCATATCTTTTTTTATTTTTTTTTTACTTTTGGAATACCTCATGTATGCTATTTCGGACTCCTACCGACTAAAACCACACGGTGCCCTTTCATTTGTCTATAGCCCGGAGTCCTAAGTGAGCCCTCGCGAGGATAGCCTCAGGGCTCCCAGCAGAATTTATCCGCATTCGCTAATAAGCGGCAAAGCGCGGTATCCCGCATCTTTGGGGAGGATTCGGGTGCTCTCCTACTTTCTCGAGGCCTACGCGTAGTTGTCACGTCACGCCGCCGTCTAGGGACAGTAGGTACTTACTTAAAAGTAAATTCTCCAGCTGGTGCAACTCTAAAAGGCGATGCTGGTGTACAGTTCAACGTTATCGGTATTTCTAAACATTACCTATTGTTCTCGATCGTGGCTCGTCACTAGCAGCGCTGCAGCGCATGAGTCAGCGATAATACCGCTTCGATACGTTTATCGATTCTGAAATTGAATAAGTACCCTGTACATTTCGCGTACCTAGTTGGTTTTAGCGAGACAATTTTTTGTTGTATCATCATGTAGAGCAATTATGTGACGTGCTCACTGAACATATGTTATTGAATATATTTCTTCTTCTTAATATATAAAACAAATTCAGTTTTGTTTGAAGATATATAGATAAAGGGTTGGCAAATTCTTAACGTCTGGGTGTTATTTATCTATAATATGTATGTATTTATACCTATCTGGTTACTATAGTACAAGCTCTGCTTAGTTTGGAATCAGATGGAGTTGTGTGAGTTGTCCCAACGATATTTTTTTTTATTTATGTTATGATCCTTGCTTTATTGGAATAGTCGCTTCGCAGAAAAGCAGAACAATAAAAAAAAATTCTTCAGCATTAAGGCGGTGCAAAGCAGGCCTGGACCACTAGTATTTTTTTGTAAAGGAACCCCTTGCTATTACCACAGTCGAAAGACATAGGTTTTCTCTCTTTATACTGTGCTATTACTAAGAATGTAATCTATACAAATTAATAAAATTGAAGTGTATATTTGTAATTCCAAAATAACACCTTTTCACTAAATGCATATGAAAGAATAAACGGTACCTTAATAAAAAAAGTAATAATTTTGCCCCATCTGTGTCTCTGACTTTCTGTCTGTCTGTATGTTAATGGCTAATTTCTAAACCAACTAAATCCATTTTAAGTAACCCGTCGCGTCACCAATAATCCTTCAGTTTAGTCCCGTTTACTATTTTATGGTTACACTTCCAGCGCAGGTATCTCCCAAAATCGGCATTAAAATAACTCAAGCTTGCAATAGCGCTACAAGAGGGTTACATCGAAAGCTGTCATCAACCTTCTACTCATTGCGAGAAGCATATAGTTAACATATAGTTAACCAAAGCAGACGCGTAAATTCTAAATTTTTTACATCTCATTGACATGATTAACATTTTTAAATTTTTAAAATATTATAAACGCGAAAGTTTGTTACTCTTTCACGCAGAATCTACTGAATGGATTTTGATAAAACTTTACAAATATTCAGCTTACACATCAGAATTACACATAGGCTACTTTTTATCCCGAGGCCAAGTTCTTGTGAGAAACGAGAACGGGAAAACTTTACCACGCGTGCTGAGCCGCGGGCGTCAACTAGATCATTTTAGACTGGCACTGACAAACTTATTATCAAAAGAGAGCTATATCTGGTTGCATGAGAAACCCTCGTTTTTGCCTCAGACTACTTGGAGCCGAATATCATAACATTTAGTAAAATGAACAAATCAGTATTTATTACGCGCAACTGTAAACGTAGTGACATCTTACAAAAAATAATGCGTCGTAATCACATCAGTTTAGGTGAATGCTCCCTATGCATTACCTCCATGACTGCGCTTGCTGCAATATATTTACACTGTAACTACAAATCTGGTTGCACAACAGATTACAACATACATATGACACATATGCTATGATTAAATGGGTGCCACGGGGTTCCACGATGGTCATGGGCGAAACCGGGCGGGTCAGCTAGTTGTAACATAGGGGAGTAGAATAAATTTTACGCGGCGAGGCTCTTTTTTGAAATTGAATCCAAAGCGAAGTGAGAGATTCTAGAGTAGAATCCTGAACGTAGCTAGGTATTCAAAGTATGTCGCCCGAGGCAAAAATATATTTTGCGCTCGAGAGATACACTCTACTTTTCATCACCTTCACCACAGAAGTGTTACTCTATGTTTAATAAAACATTGAACAAACAAAATTGAAATTATAATTAACTAATAAACTTTTATTTAAATTGACGAAAACGCGGGCTGTAGTTCGCTAGTTTTCAATTTTCTTTTTTTATTGAGCCGGCGCGGCGGCGTCGCGGCTATGGGCCGTAGCACACAGTGATATTTACGTAATATAGAGGAACTTAATTCCATTCTTCAAATAAGTTCAGATTTTAAGGCTAAAATGTGAAGATACTGCACAGTATATTAAATATATTGTAGGAAATAATAAATAAACATTTATTTTACCTTATGATTTGTGGTTACAAATTAAATACAACTAAAAAAAATAATTAATACAAAATTATTAAAACATCGTATTCATCACTTCAATATTCATCTTGCTCTTGGGTCTTTTAACAATAAAATTGATTATTTAGAAGACTAGCGCTCACAGCCCCGAAAAACTGAGTGTTCTGTAAACGAATTTCGCTATGGCTATTCCTTAGATGGGTGACCGCTTTGTGACATACTTTTACGAGCGTTTTCGTACTTCGGAAGGCGTGTTAAGCCATTGGTACGGGTTGCCAGTAACATGGCAGTCGTTAAGCCATGTTGAAAAAGGCCTAATGGGCGGCTTGAAAATTTTCAACAGCAGGTAGCCACAACTTGCGTCTGTCTATTTCAACACGTCAATGGGCTTAACACCTATTACGTGGGACTGGAATATACACGGTAAAAGTGTGCGTTTATATGCCTCTGCCACCCATTGTGGGATAAGAAGTGATTGATAATTATAATACGCGGTAAAAAGAAAGTTTTATAATTAAACACAATTTACCTAATTAATATTTTCTTTTTTTTATATATAAAGTGGATGCTACTTTATGTAGATTCACTTTAGCGATTACGATCTAGCTAATGAGCTAATAAGTTACGTTTACGTTACGTAAAATTTTACGTTGACTTAAACTTCTAAAATACTTATTCTAAGAAAAGAATCCACTGATTTTTCTTAGAGTTTGGAAAACTTATTACACTTTGTTCTTGTGTACTAAAGTCAAAGCACTAGACATTTATTGTTTTCACTTATCACTACACTAATTCAAAAGGTTTAGTTCTTTTGAGTCTTCTTTTTAGGTCCGACCAATCCAGAAGCTGAATAACCTCGGGATTGACATGATAATGAAGTCTCTTTTCGTGAGCTTCTGCAAATTGCTGGACAATTTTGTCTACAGGCTCCACTTTTAGGTCCCGGTGGAGTTCATTGTTTCGAATGTACCAAGGTGCATTGACAATACCCCTTAATACTTTATTTTGTTTTAGTTAATTAGGTTTTAGTTGGTCCGGTTCGTGCAGCCCCATAGCTGTACACCATACGTCCACACTGGCATGACGACTTGTTTGTATATAAGACGTTTGTTGGATATTGACAATCTAGAGTTTTTCCCAAGCAGCCAATACATATCTTCATATCGTAAATCTAGCTCTTCTCGATTTTTCTTAATGTGAGCCTTTCAGCGCAGCTTCGCATCAAGTGTCATACCGAGATATTTTGCTGTGTTTGCATATGGAACAATCTTATTGTTGATAAATATGGGGAAGTATTGGGGAGCTTTGTTGGTAAAATCGATATGAAATATCATCTATTGTTCCTCAGTTTTGCAGAATATTTATTTCTTATAAATATTAGTCACGTGATTTAACAATGGCACAACTTTTTCTTTTGATTCGGTTTTAAGGCTTTTGTCTATTAACAAAAACAAAGTGGCTGGCGTTCCTCATTAGGTAGGTTACATGAAGTTCGAGGTTACCGCACATAAGGATCAAATTCATTCAGCGGTTTCAGCAAACATAATGTAAGACTAGCTATCCCGCCCGGCTTCGCCCGTGGCATACTTCGAACCCCGTGGCACCCATTTAATCCCGTCGTTTACTAATTTCACGCATGTTTTTTTTGATTTTGCCATATTTCCAAAGATGTTCATTTGATTTGAAAGTTGCAAAGGGCCAAAATAATCTTCATAAAATGCTGAAGGCAACTAACATATTAAAAATGATAAGGATTGATAATGTATTTATATAAAGAGCCTTCAAACTACTGCTTTAAAATTGCTGTTTTTTTTTAAGTATAAAAATGAATATAGTGTGTTATCCTTAAGAGATAGATATATACCGTCGCGGATTTTTTTGTAGACCTATATTAGATACACAATTCCACAATACATTATTTTGTTATATCTCAAAGGATTTAGGCAGCGTTTTCGTTAAAAGCTCCCAGACGGCTCATTTATTCCTACGCCCCCAACATATATCGTTATAATTAAGTTAATGTATACAAAAACTCAACAAATTATACATAAAAACCTTTTATGAGAATCACTCTAACTATTAAAAAAAACTGCATCGAAATTCATTGCGTAGTTTTAAAGATCTAAGCATACATAGGGACAGACAGCGAAAAACGACTTTGTTTTATAATATGTAGTGATAGTGATTGTCTATGGCGTACGAACATGCATCATTGTCGCCATACACAGCAATTAATCGATGGTCTTCGGTGAATGAATTATGAAGCATGATCGTTAACAGTTACCTATAACATTTCTGACTAGTAGGTATGATTTTGATATTTATAAATAAATCCTGTTGTAATTCTTTCTTTCATCATAATTGCTTTATGTTTACTTAGCTATTTGTTAACAACCACATAGCTCTCACACATACACAGTCCTTATCTGTAATACACTTGTTACAGTGGTGTGTGTGTGAGTTGCACTTTACCTAGGTATGTGTCGCTGCGCGTGAGGTAATGTCAAGGTCAGCGGCGCACTCGCGGTTCTCCGCGCTACTAAAACACAATATTGACTTTTCTAATTTAACTACCATTTATACAGATCAATGGTCTATGCTATTGGCGCTTACTTATTTCCTTAGCTAAAGAAGGTAAAATAAATATGGTTTAATTCAACTGTAAAATGCTTCAGATGATACCTATTTTAACCCAAGCCTTTATCTAAAGTCTAAAAATACCACCAAAAAAACCACATTAGCTTACTACCTACCTAGAGGATTTATTCCGCGTACGCTTAGATTGTGGAATGGACACCTGGTTTTCCCGAAAGTCAACAGTATGGGGTTCTTAGAAGGTTTATAAAGGGTCGGCAGCGCGAGTGCTGCACCTCTGGTGTTGCAAACGTCCATAGGCTACGGTGACCCCTTTCCTCTACTATATATCCGCGTATAAACTAAATTAACTAACTAGTCTAGTCTTTATTAAAAAACGCAGCTCCAATGGAATCAGTAGCCAGCAACTTTATTGCGATGTAAATATTGCAATAAAGTTGCAGGCATCTTTTTACGATCTAGGCACTACTTATTTGATTCAAATTTTAGCCTTACAAGTTTTTTCAAGGAGTAAAATGTAACAGAAATATTTGTTTATAAATTGGACAACTTGACCATTTCTTATTTGACTACGAGAAAGCAAGCAAACAGGTCAATGAACTATTAATCACTCTATGTGTGTTTGTATATGCATCTTAGTGCCAAAACGACTTAACCGACTTTGACAAATGATGAACCTTTCAATAGAAGCGTCTTAGCATCTAGAGGGATTAGAGTTTTAGGTATCTATATAAATGAAAAATTAATAGCAAAATATGTTGCTAAGCTCAAAACTCGAAGTCGGCTGGATAAATTCGAGATTTTTATTATTTCCTCGCATTCTAAGAAAAATTGTTATGGAGGCAATCGGGAACGGGGAAGTGTCATTACGCGGGTGGAACCACGGGTATCCACTAGTAACATATAAATCTTTTTTAATGTACCGTGATTGATATTAAAATCAATCAGATAATTACTAGTTGACGCTCGCGACTTCGCCAGCGTAGAGAAGTTTTCCCGTTTCCCACAGGAACGTGATCCCAAGATAAAAATTAGCCTATGTGTTATTCTGATGTATAAGCTTTATTATTGTAAAGATTCATCATAATCCATCCAGTAGTATTGCGTGAAAGAGTACAACCCTACATCTATACATTAATACAAACTTTCACGTTCATAATATTAGAAGGATTTTATTATTATAATGTCAAGTCTCATGTAATTGACTAACAAATATGTGATAATTAAATAATCCACTCTGGTAAAATATTGATTTTCGGGATATTTACCATGTACACTTTCACGCGCGAGCATCTGATATTTAAATATTTTACATATGTGTATGACCATGATAGTTAAATTGTTATATAATCCACTCTAGGATGGAGTCGGCGCAGAGGAGCTTAGAACACTGGCAGCATTTTAACGCTGGATGGCAATATCTAAACTTTACACCAGACACGAAGCGAGAGACATCGGTATTCTCTACTATATATCCGCGTATAAACTAAATTAACTAACTATCTTCACGCTGTATTCCTGACGGGGTAGTCAGAGAGGACAGATCGCCAGGCATCGCGATCCATGCATTCTTTTGCTGCCTGTAGATTCATTAATCGCTTCATACATGCACGTCTGGGTATCCGAGTACTTTTGACTTTTCCGTTTTTGAGTAATCTGCTCACGTGGTCTTCATATGTAAGTCTTGGCCTACCCTGACTCCTTCTGCCCTCTACTTTCACAATATATTCTTCGTCAACTGTTCCTAACTTATTCGTTGAATGTATCCAAACCAACAGACTAAAAAGTCCGCGTATACTGTTACATACTCGTATAGTATATTATTTATTATTTTAACAACTTCGGCCCATTTATGCGATTATCATTATTAATTCAACGGTTGTGTAGCTTAGTTGACTTAGAGCATTGCCCTGGTTAGGCAAAGGTCACGGGTACAAATCCCGTCTGGACCGAGTCGTCATTTTATTCCGAAAAATTTATACAAAAAAGTAAACATGCCGACTAATTGATTTAAAAAATTATCCACCGTCGGGTTTTATTTTTGAAACTTTAATTATAATCTAGCTCATTAAGGGTCCTGCCGTCTCTTCGTTCCAAGATCCTTTATGATTATTATTATTATCCAGTCATGGATTTTTTTTTATAACACTGAGGCTAGACTGAGGTGCACAAGCATACGGCCCACCTGATGTTATATCTCAAAGGATTTAGGCAGCGTTTTCGTTAAAAGCTCCCAGACGGCTCATTTATTCCTACGCCCCCAACATATATCGTTATAATTAAGTTAATGTATACAAAAACTCAACAAATTATACATAAGTCTAGCCTCAGTGTTATAAAAAAAAATCCATGACTGGATAATAATAATAATAATAATCATAAAGGATCTTGGAACGAAGAGACGGCAGGACCCTTAATGAGCTAGATTATAATTAAAGTTTCAAAAATAAAACCCAACGGTGGATAATTTTTTAAATCAATTAGTCGGCATGTTTACTTTTTTGTATAAATTTTTCGGAATAAAATGACGACTCGGTCCAGACGGGATTTGTACCCGTGACCTTTGCCTAACCAGGGCAATGCTCTAAGTCAACTAAGCTACACAACCGTTGAATTAATAATGATAATCGCATAAATGGGCCGAAGTTGTTAAAATAATAAATAATATACTATACGAGTATGTAACAGTATACGCGGACTTTTTAGTCTGTTGGTTTGGATACGTTCAACGAATAAGTTAGGAACGATTGACGAAGAATATATTGTGAAAGTAGAGGGCAGAAGGAGTCAGGGTAGGCCAAGACTTACATATGAAGACCACGTGAGCAGATTACTCAAAAACGGAAAAGTCAAAAGTACTCGGATACCCAGACGTGCATGTATGAAGCGATTAATGAATCTACAGGCAGCAAAAGAATGCATGGATCGCGATGCCTGGCGATCTGTCCTCTCTGACTACCCCGTCAGGAATACAGCGTGAAGATAGTTAGTTAATTTAGTTTATACGCGGATATATAGTAGATAATACCGATGTCTCTCGCTTCGTGTCTGGTGTAAAGTTTAGATATTGCCATCCAGCGTTAAAATGCTGCCAGTGTTCTAAGCTCCTCTGCGCCGACTCCATCCTAGAGTGGATTATATAACAATTTAACTATCATGGTCATACACATATGTAAAATATTTAAATATCAGATGCTCGCGCGTGAAAGTGTACATGGTAAATATCCCGAAAATCAATATTTTACCAGAGTGGATTATTTAATTATCACATATTTGTTAGTCAATTACATGAGACTTGACATTATAATAATAAAATCCTTCTAATATTATGAACGTGAAAGTTTGTATTAATGTATAGATGTAGGGTTGTACTCTTTCACGCAATACTACTGGATGGATTATGATGAATCTTTACAATAATAAAGCTTATACATCAGAATAACACATAGGCTAATTTTTATCTTGGGATCACGTTCCTGTGGGAAACGGGAAAACTTCTCTACGCTGGCGAAGTCGCGAGCGTCAACTAGTAATTATCTGATTGATTTTAATATCAATCACGGTACATTAAAAAAGATTTATATGTTACTAGTGGATACCCGTGGTTCCACCCGCGTAATGACACTTCCCCGTTCCCGATTGCCTCCATAACAATTTTTCTTAGAATGCGAGGAAATAATAAAAATCTCGAATTTATCCAGCCGACTTCGAGTTTTGAGCTTAGCAACATATTTTGCTATTATTTTTCATTTATATAGATACCTAAAACTCTAATCCCTCTAGATGCTAAGACGCTTCTATTGATAGGTTCATCATTTGTCAAAGTCGGTTAAGTCGTTTTGGCACTAAGATGCATATACAAACACACATAGAGTGATTAATAGTTCATTGACCTGTTTGCTTGCTTTCTCGTAGTCAAATAAGAAATGGTCAAGTTGTCCAATTTATAAACAAATATTTCTGTTACATTTTACTCCTTGAAAAAACTTGTAAGGCTAAAATTTGAATCAAATAAGTAGTGCCTAGATCGTAAAAAGATGCCTGCAACTTTATTGCAATATTTACATCGCAATAAAGTTGCCGTTTTTTAATAGAGACTTGTTTCAGTCCCTTATCGCGATAAGGGAACATTGCGGCATGACAGAAGATGTAGTGACTAAGATACAAAAAGGTTGCTTAGATGGTTCGGACACGTGGAAAGGATGGATGAAAATGGACCGACGAACAGATTTATGTGGTGAGAGTAAAGGGGCAAACTGGTAAGGGTCAACCTCGACGTACATATGCCAATCAAATTGAAGATCTTGTGACAAAAAGCCAGGTCAAGAGTACACTTAACCTGCGAGCGTGTATGAAAACACTTACGAAAGTGGCATTTCAGGATCGTAGCAAGTGGAAAACCATAGTCTCTGCCTACCCCGATGGGAAACAGGAATGATAATATGTATGTATGTATGTATGTTGTTGTTTAATCCCTGTACTCCCGGTTATCTTAAAGAACGTTTCGAGTTCTTAGGTGATACGCATTCGAGATTCCTGAGGTCATCGGAGAACTTGCGCCTTAAAATGCCAATTCATTTCATAAGATTTTTGGATAAATCTTTTACAATACATGCTATTCGCTTATGGAATGCTTTGCCTGTAACTATACGACGTGCACAGTATCTTAGCAAATTCAAGAAATTGGTTACCAATTACTATTTATCAATGTAACTTCGCTAACACTTACTACTTTACTCATTTAACAGTATGAGACGTTTGTCTGTAAGTTTCTGTCTTAGCTATTTATTTATTGAGAGCTTAGAATTATTATATAGAATATATGTCAAAATATGTATTTGGATACTTATTTATATATATGGTATGTATGTATGAGATTGTATAAATATTTATACCTATGTGTACGTATTAAGAATCATGTTTAGTCGTGTGTTAAGTACACATGACTCAAACGTTCAAGCTGCTAAAGCAGCTGACTTTTTTTGCCTTTTCTTTTTTAGAACTGACCTCATTTCAAAAATTTTTTAAAAAATGTTGTCTGTGGTTTTAATGAATGAATTTTATACCATTAGAATCGTGGATAAAAAGCCCGTGTATTAGAGGTTTAATATCTATATGTCACAATATCAAAATTCAAAGTAAATGCGGTATAAACATTGCCGGCGGCCATTTTCCCGCCATTTTTTTAGTTTTGCGTTATTATTTAATGGGTTAACAAATTTTTAGTTTTTTTTAGAATAATTATAAGTTATTAGTGTCATATATCGTTTTAATCGTTATAATTCCAAGAATTTAATTATGTAAAAAAAATAATAGTGTTTTATATTAGTTTTTCGTGTGAGTGGCAAATTTTTGAAAAATAACGTTTATTTATTTTTTTACCGACTTTATCGTGTTTATACCAATATATCAGTTAATTATGATTAAAATTCCAAATTATTATAGCTATAAGTTTTATCTTTATATATTTAACGATTTTTCAGTAGTTAAAATTTTTTGTCTAGATATTATAGTTTCCAAGATATCACGATTTTAGTTAATTAGGTCATAGGTTAATTACAAAAAATGCGCTGCTCTGGCAGCGCGAACGGATAGTGAACGTTTAACATATCTTGTAAATTCTGTGCACCAATTAATGGACTACCTATGGACACAAATTCATTGATCCCTATCCATATTAGGTTGTCTGGAAGAAATCGCGCTTTGCGATAAGACCGCCGATTGTACCCTGTAATTTGTAGTACTTAATATAATATTATTGTAATATTTTACTTTACTTTTAAGTTTATGGTGTACAATAAAGAGTATTATATTGTATTGTACTGTATGTTGTTTCAGTCGGTCGACTATTATACGTAAACTTGTGAAGGCCACGTAAGCTTTAAGCATGAGAGTTTTCCTTTTATATTTTCGTCAATGCATTTACATAACCGTTTAGCTGGTAGAGGACGGGAGTTTGGTTGAAACTTGAATTACATGTAGTATAGTAGGAAAGGTCACGAACTAATCAGTATTGCTTAGTTCGTGACCTTTTCTTTTGTCTTCGTAGTCGAGTAACATACATACATATTGTCACGCGTTTATCCCCGAAGGGGTAGGCAGAGGCAAACTAGACGCGTATATTGTCTTAAAAAAATAGGCAGGCACAGGTTGTGGCAACCTGCTGTTTCAAATGTAAAGGCATTCAACTGGACTTAACGACATCCATGTTACTTGCAATCAAAGTCCCATCCAAGGACATAGTGAATGTTCCTTAACGCAGTGATCTTTTGCAGAACACTGAGTTGCGAGTTGAGTGAGTTGAGTGAGAAGCGCTCTTCTAGAGCGCTTCAATCGGTAAGAATCGGGTAATCGGATAACAAGCGCTATTATATGTTTACATAGGAAATTCCTAATTTAATCAACTGAAAAACTATTTTTTTTTAATTGATCACAATAGACAATTTATTACTCAACCATGATAAAACGCTGAAGAAGAAGAAATATGATCTATAGATCACGTTCTCGATTATTGCGAGTTGACGCTAGCGTGCTTAAAACGAACTCTTAGGTATGTAGTTATTTTCATAATAGTGACCATAAAATCGAATCGCTTTGAATAATGTGCATTTTTTTTTTGCTGAAATATGCCATCGAAACTTTGACTTTGTTGACCGCTGAGCAGTCTACACCGATATACGAGATACTCGTACATATTCACTCAGTTATGTTCGCAAAACACGCGCCAAGGTTAATCTCACACAGTAATTTCGCACTGTTTTGTTGCTACTAACTAACGGACTAAAAAATAAAGACAATATAAGATTAAGGTTGATATTCATTTGCGAAATATTTACTGTGGCATATTTAGACGCCTGTAAAAAAAATATAATTGCGAATGGGTCGAAATGCGAACGCAGGACGAAATACTCATAACCCTATCTATGTAAAGTTGCTACGTAATCAAGAGATGTCACTCATTAATATGTGGGAAGTATGTTAAAATGGCGAGTTTTATCTGTGCGTGTAGATAATCTTTACTAATATATAAAACTGAAGATTTTGTTTGTTTGTTTGATTAAACGCAATTATAACAGGAACTACTGGTCTGATTTATAAATATTTTTTGTTTTGGTTGGCCTATTTATCGAGGAATGGTATACGCTATATATCATCACGTTACTATCCTGTAGAGCCGAGCAGTAATCATAAATGTCGACAAATTGGCTTTTTTTATACATTCTTGTAGAATTTATAAACGACGGGTTTAAATAGGTGCGACGGGAGTTCAAAGTATGTTACCTAGTCAGTACATAGTTGTGGTTCTAAAGAGTTGTTTGTTGTGCAGGACGAGCGCGAGCACGGCACCGGGGTTTGAGCTGACGGCGGCAGTCGGCGCTGGATGCAACGCTGGCGCCTCTCACACCGCACATGCGCCCCATCATCAATCCATGCAGCAGAACTCCAATCACCACCATGACCCGCGCAAGAGAAAGAACTCGCACTAGTTAGTACACTTCA
The DNA here is from genome assembly GCA_948477245.1 of Thumatha senex. Taxonomy (NCBI): domain Eukaryota; kingdom Metazoa; phylum Arthropoda; class Insecta; order Lepidoptera; family Erebidae; genus Thumatha; species Thumatha senex. The sequence continues at coordinate 2,723,892 of OX419725.1, forward strand.
TTAATGCATTTGGACATTAGCCAATCTGTAGTTTACTTCGCTTAATCTTTGTTCCTCTTCGTTGGACTCATATCTACAAAAGAGTACCATTGTTTGAGGAGTGAATGTAGGTAGAAAAGTAATTGCTTGTTAATATTATCCTTCAAGATGTTCTATAAGCTGTGAGGTAGGTACTTCTCCCTTCAGCTTATAGAACTTGGAATCGGTGAGAGAAGGGGAAGCACTTTTGTTAGTAATTAATACCAAGCCTCTATGGTACGCTATATATACCTATATATTTCCGAATTCGACATTTTTTTAGTTCGCAATAAGTTCGCTTTTTTAAGAAGAGGTCACTGGATTTTGAATACCGAAGTATTGGATAATATTAGATAATAATTTACATAAAACTAAACTAACTATCTTCACGCTGTATCCCTGACGGGGTAGTCATCGCCAGGCTTCGCGATCCATGCATACTTCTTTCGCTTCTTCGAGATTCATCAATCGCTTCATACACGCACGTCTGGGTATCCGAGTACAATTATATACATAATATAATTTACATAATAATAATAATTTTCGCATTGCTAAAACTGATCTCTGAGATTTATTACCAGAGATTGCTTTTTTTAGTTAGTTATAGAAAAATCAAAAGTTGGTAATAGGAACGTCTATGGGTTACCAGAAGCCTTTTTAGCAGTTGCAGAAATTCATGACCTCCAGGGACAGTTTTCTATCAATTGAGCCGTATGCTTGTTTATCCCCTTGCTGGTATTAAAAATCCTCGCTCCTTCTTTTTATATGCATATAAATTAAATATCGACTGTTTTCTTATTTTACAGCAGTGTCGAAAGTTATGACGTATCTAGTTGCGAGGCGTCGCTGTCGGGATCTCAGCCACTGCATCAAGATTCCGTCGCTTCCAGTCGCAAAAGAAAACCTTCCTCCTAGTAAGTATACTTTAATTTTACATGCAGTATGGCATTTAGAAGCAGCAGGTGCAGATTACGACAACACCTACTTTACATATGTAACACTTACACTTAGTCACCAAACAAATTCTGGCCTTTATGCCCTCCCAAGAGCCCACGACCACCAGACTTTCGTTATTTTATAAAAAGCGGTATGTGCTCTGAGGGGTTGTTTGATATAATGCCCACGGCTACCTTCTATCATCACACCGCTCGCCATAGTCAGGGAGTTCCCCCTCACACTTTTCGTCTGGAGCGAGAGCATACAGTTAGGTCCGATAGAGGCTTTATTCCGCGTACGCTTAGATTGTGGAATGAACTCCCTGCCTGGGTTTTCCCGAAGGTCTACAGTATGGGGTTCTTCAAAAGGGATCTTAGAAGGTTTATAAAGGGTCAGCAGCGCGAGTGCTGCACGTCCGGTGTTACAAACGTCCATAGGCTACGGTGACCACTTTCCATCAGGTGGGCCGTACGTTTGTCTGCCACCTCAGTGGTATAAAAAAAAGCTGAAAGTATCACTGACCATATCTCCAACATAAATAAGAACAATCCTCGACTATGTAGTATAAGTGGCCTTAGCACTTACCAGGCATCGAAGGTGTATAAATTAATACCTCGGTTTCGTTATAGTATAAAGGTCTGTTCTTTTATATTATCTTCAGAATAGTAGTAGGCTATCATCTTATCCATTGCCGTACACGTAGTATGGAGGTAACCCCTTGCCAGACTTGCCAGCTTTAAATACTTTTTTATAGTTTCTATAGATGGCGCATATCGTATTAAATAAGAACTATGGTTTGGTTTCTATAATCACATTTTCAAACCTAACCATTGCTGGTAAATATAGTATGTACCACATTATTTTGCACTTCGATTTGGACGATAACTTGGTGTCTTGAGTGGATACAAAGCAGGGGTCGGGAAAATTTGTCAATTGGTACTAAATAAACTTTTCGTGGAAATCTCGGAATATATATTACGTAACGGTTAGGTGTAGTTACCGACGACCGGATGCGCTGCGTAGTCGCGATTGGATTCGCAAAAAAACCGAAATGAACTTCGACTGTAATAATGTCGAACTTGATGACACGATTTGGTTAGAAACGGTGCATGTTGTAAGAAGAAAATGTTTAAATTTATTGTAATCCAAATTCAGTTCATAAATTTATAAGTGCAATTCATCCTGTGTAATGGATGTTGTGTAATCTCTCTTAATCTGAACGTAAACGTATTCGGAGTCAGCTAACACAGCTCAGCTTACGATATATGACGGGTAACAATGTGATGATGGATTCCGTTTTTACGGTACATCATCATCATCCGAGCGTCTGTCCCAGTTGCGTCTCGCGACGCCCGGGGTCCGCTTTCCTACATTTTCTCCTCCACTTCGCACGGTCGTCGGCATCCCCTGTGGTGAGACCATTGGCACGCATGTCATCCCTTACGACGTCAAGCCAGCACTTCTTGGGTCTTCCCCTCTTACCGGGACCCGGCGGGGCTGACATGGCCAGACATTTGTTACCTACGTAGCCCGGCGGTTGCCGCAAGACGTGACCATACCAACGAAGGCGACACTCTTGCAACTTGTCTGCAATGTCACGGACGTGAAGGCTGCCGCGGATGCGAGAGTTCCTCACGCGGTCCATCCGCGTGACTCCACACATCCACCGCAGCATCTTCATTTCCGTGACACGCAGCTCCTGCTTGTGTCGCTCCAATATCGGCCACGTCTCACTGCCATGTAAAAGGACAGGTCTAATAATGGTTTTGTAGACCTGTCCCTTCAACCGGATCGGCATTTTAGGGTCACAAATGACACCGGTCATCTCCCGCCATTTGGCCCACGCGGCAGCAATGCGTGACTTGACATCGCAATCGATGTCACTGGACGTGTGAAAAACAGATCTCAAGTATTTAACCTGGTCCGTGCGCTCGACCAAATCACCGCCTATGCGGACGGATGTGGGATCTGTCGAGTTTAGTGCCAAGTACTCGGTCTTCGCCACATTTAGTTTCAGACCGCCGTTCTCAAGCGTCTCCTTCCACGCCTTTACACGTCGCACCAATCTGCCCCTGTCCGCGTCTGCCAGCGCAATATCGTCAGCATACATGAGCAACCATGGAGGCTGCTCATGCGGGTTTCTGATGCTGTCCGACAATTCGTCTAATATTACACTGAACAGAAGCGGACTAAGGACAGAACCCTGGTGTACCCCGACGGTGATGGGGAAGGGTTTCGTGTCGCCAACAGCAGTCCGAACCATTGAGTCGGAGTCACAGTACATGTCCCGGATAGTGTCAATATAGACCTCTGGAACCCCTTTGGACCGCAGTGCCCACCAGATCATCGCACGAGGAACACAGTCGAAGGCCTTCTGCATATCTAGGAACAAACAGTGCAGAGGCGTGTTCTTCGACCTGTATTTCTCTGCGACAACCCTCAGGGCAAAAACAGGGTCCGTGGTCCCATGACCAGGGCGAAACCCATATTGACACTCCGAGAGAGTACACTCCTGCCGGATCCGAGAGTCTATAATCCTCTCGAAGATCTTCATGGTGTGGGACATCACCTTAATACCGCGGTAGCTCCCGCACTCCTGCACTGACCCCTTACCTTTGAAGACTGGAGTAATAATACTTAGTCTCCATTGGTTTGGGATCTGCCCGCTGAGGAGTATGCGGTTAAAAAGGTTTACTAAGATGCCCACACCGCGAGGACCCATCGCCTTCCAGGCTTCGATGGGGACTCCATCGGGTCCGACAGCTTTCCGATTCTTCATGCGGCGAAGCGCAGTCAGGACTTCTCCAGGCGTTACCGGTGGCACTAGTCCTTGATTCGGAGGGAGGTCCGGAGGCTGCACCTCTTTATGCTGCTTATTAAGCAGCTCGTGGAAGTACGAGCGCCATCTCTCCTTTACCGCGAGGTCTTCGCTTAACAGGTTGCCCTCAGGGTCTTTTACACAGCGACACTTGGATATATCCTGTGCCGCTTTGACCCTGGAGCGCGCCAGCTTATAGATGAGCTTCTGCCCCTCAGACGATTCCAGCTTATCATACAAAGGTTGTAAGTGGTCTCGTCTGGCTCTGGCTACAGCTCTCTTTGTGGCGCGCTTGGCAGCCCTGTACGCGTCGCGGTCTTCGGAAGATCCGGTCGCTTGCCACTTTTTAAAGAGGGCTTTCTTCTCCCTGGTCTCCCTCAGGACTGCGTCGTTCCACCACCAAGTTTCCTTGTCACATTTGCGTCCACCCTTAGACTCACCGAGCACCACCTTCGCCGCTCCAAGGATGGCCGCCTGAACTTTGTCCCAGTAATCTTGAACTGGTTCGCCTTCAGTGTCGGTGCACTTGTCACCGACAGCTGAGACGAACTCCTGGGACCTAGTTTCATCAAGCAGCCACCATCTGATGCGGCGCTGGCACCGCTCGATGCGTTTGCCTTTAGGCTTCACGCAGAGGTCCATGACAAGGAGACGGTGTTGTGCAGTAAGACTCTCACCGGGTATGACCTTGCAGTTGGCCACCTTGCCGATGCTGTGTCGTTTTTACGGTACATAACCCGTAAATAATCTTAAACACCTCTATTTACGGCGTATTAAAGTCCCAGTTGCGCCCAAAATCTCAACTTTAGTATTCGAAGTTTGTTAACTCAGCTCAGCTCATGATACACGACGGGTAACAATGTGATGATGGATTCCGTTTTTACGGTACATAACCCGTAAATAATCTTGAACACCTCTATTTACGGCGTATTTGCCCTATGTAAATCGATTGCGAATCCATACAAAGCCAAACGTGGTTACCCTTTGACACAGCAAGAGCGTTGACAATGCTTTCAATTAGACCGGTAGGTATACCTTGGGCGCCTTATAAGCAGTCTACCCCTTTTATTGAGCCGTTGCCTGGCTACGAGCATTAAAAATGTCCACCTGCGACCCTTCACTATTGAGTTTTGCCCGATTTGTTCATAATTAGGGCGGATTCACCCTCTCCGTGAACTTGTTTCAATTAGGTCTTGCAGTTTGGAGCGACTGCGAAGTAAAAAAGTCTTTATTAAAATAAAAATCGCATTCCCGGCTTAACGGCGTGACGAGCATAAGCGATCATTAGCAATATAGTTGTATCAAAGTTTGCACTTTAGATCTGTTTTTTCGCATTTGCTCATACATTTCTAAAGATCTTTGCCAAGCCGGGTAGGGGTAAGGCATCGCTTCTTACATGCTGTTTCTTTTTTCCTACGTGTTCGGGTCGCCTCTGTGCATGGATTCCTCATACCTAGGATATAATTTTCCATATGTTTTAAAATATACAGTACCTAGGCGAATTTATTCACCTATTTTTATAAAATGTATGGTCAAATAAAGAAAATTATCCAAATCTGTTCAAAACATAAAAAATGCTTTGCTTCACTTACCTACCACCTACCAACTACCTACCACCTTAATGGCGTAAAAAAAATGTGCGGTCGGGGGACCCCCGTCAGGAACGAAATTCATCAAGTTATACAATTTTATCAATTTACTTTTCTTAATCTGTATTACACGCATTTTCTACATTTTGCAGCGCACTCGCTCTTGTACTCATTTGCTGATAGTAGGCTCGATACACACACACACAGCATACGACATTTCGTTACGTGACTATTTCTACCAATCGTAATCGCACTGCCCGTAAGCCGCGTTAAGGAACTTCTTTCCAAAAACAATAAACCTAAGTACTACCACAGATAATATAATATAATTCTTATACAGATGCACGAACAGGAACAAAAAATGGTCACGGCCTTAACTTTCCAAGCAGGCAGGCAGTACGGGAGTTTGTATATAGTTTGCGACAATGTTTTGGCAAACTATTCTTATTATCTTCTACACTACACTAGATGTCACTATAAACAAAAATACTGTGCCGAATGTTTTTTCTAGCTAATCGACGACGTTATCCATATTCTGCACTTTGGGGTACGAGAAATATAAAGGTCATATTATTTGGATATTTTATCTATAGGTACTAATATTATAAAATTTGAGTTAATTCATTTGTTTTGTTTGTTTGTTTAATTGAAACGCTAATCTCAGCAAGTACTGGGTCGAATTAGAAAATTATATATTTGTTATGATATATTATCAACTAGTTGGCGCCTGTGGCTTCGCCCGCGTAGAGGTTTTCCTTTCCCGTTTCTCACAAGTTGATCCCATGATAAAAAATATGTTGTTTTAAAATATGTTATTCTGCTGTGTTAGCGATATTATTGTATTTCATCAAAATCCATTAAGTAATTTTTGCATGAAGTAATAACAAAAATACATTATTACAATCTTTCACGTTGATAATATTATGGGGGTACTTTCCCATGCCCGTTTCCCACATGAACTTGTTCATGGGATAAAAAGTAGCCTATGTGTTACTCTGATGTGAAGCTATTATTGTAATGTTTCTTTAAAATCCATTCAGTAGTTTTTACGTGATAAGTAACATACATATTTACAAACTATAATAACGATAATAAATCATATCGGTCATTTTTTATACATTATTGTAAAATTTATAAACGACAGTTTGAAAAGAGTGCCACGGTGGTTCAAAGTATGTCACAGCCAAAGCCGTTGGGCACTGGTAGTAATCAAGTAAAATCACATTACCATAAATCAATTTTTATTAAACCGTGTTTTTTAGTTACGTAGGTACTTGTAAGTGACCATTTATAATTTTAATGGAGATTGTTTGTTGAGGACACCGGGAGGTGGCCATAGGAACTTCAAAAATAAACATGATAAACCTATTCCAGGGTTCATGAATGTTCAGGGGCCAGGATCCAAGTTCGAGGACGTAGAGCCCATAGGGCTCGATTCCCGACCCGGGGTCTGGGATTCCGAATTCCGGCTTCTGTGTCTTAGATCGAGAGCCCAAGGTCAGCTTCTCCAGATCCTCTGTTTAGAGTCAAGGGTTGGGTCTTAGGTTTGGGCTCTCTACCGAGGGTTTAGGGTAGAGGCTCTAGAGACCTTGCAGTACAGGGGCTAGGATCCAAGGTTAATGGCCTAGGGTTCATGATCCTGTTCCCGAGATCCCGGGTTCTGAGTCAAGAATCCAGTGTCTTAGATCCAAAGTCTAGGTTTCTGGGCTAGAATCTGAGTTTGTGGGCTTAGTGCCGGTAAGGCTCCAAGACCTTAGATCCTGATTTCAAAGTCAACTGTCTAGAGTCAATGGATGTCTATAGTCCCTGGCTCCGGCGTAGATAAGTCTATGGTCGAGATCTCGGGGTTTAGGTTTTAAGATATACCTATTGTCTACAGAGACCAAACCCAGTGGTCTGGGGTCCTCAGTTCAAGGCCTAAGGTCCACTGACCAGGCTCTAAGGGTTGAGGTTTAGCCTTGTCTAGGGTCCTCAATTTATATTCCAGGACCTGGGGACCAGAGTCCAGGCCACAGTATCCGGGACTAAAGTCCACAAGTTGAGGATTCATGATCGTCGTGGAGTGTAGGGCACAGTCATTTTTTATAACTAGAGGACCCTCCACGGCTTCGCCAGTGACATACGTCGAACTCCTGTCGCACCTATTTAATCCCGTCGCTTATAAATCATACAATAATGCATAAAAAATTGCCCGATTTATCGACAATTTTTATTACTGATCCGCTCCCCAGGGTAGTAGCTTACAGCCTTTCTCGATAAATGGGCTATTCAAAACAAAATATTTTTTTAAAACTGACCAGTAGTTCCCAAGATTAGCGCGTTAAACTAAACAAACAAACAAACTTAAGTTTTATAATATAAGTATAGTGTACCAGGCCTTTGAACGTGAAATTTATAATTAATGAAAACAAAATAAAAGACTGTGGATAAAAAAAAGATGATTTTTTTATAAAAATAAATATTATAAAGAGGAAAGATTTGTATGTATGTTTGTTACTCTTTCACGTGAAAGTACTAAATGGATTTACAACATATAGGCTACTTTTCTTATCGGGAACAAGTTCACACCACGCGAGCGGAGCCGCGGCCGTCAACTAGTTTCTTTATGTTTTAAACTTTTCAACGCGCAATGTATCGTATACGATGCAGCGCTAATAATATTATGACGTAAAGTAGTGCCGGCGGTCAGACCACTTTGAACCTTATTATTAGTTTACAGAGACCGACAGTTATTACGCGCTTCTATTTTCCACCTTATTCTTTTTAAAATAACGTCGCTCAGTCAGCGCTGTATAGCCGTTGATACTTTGGCGGATCGGATCACTGGGTTTTTTTTATTACGATAAAGTTTAGCCGCTACATCGCGTTTTGGTATAAAAAAAACTGTTTAAATTCTGCAATAAAAAAAACAATATTTTGGGCCAGAAAGGCAATGAAAGTCACTTTTTTAATGAAACTTTACCAAACTGGTATGTAATAAACACTATTTTTAGTAAATTTTTATCAAAAAATGTATTACTTTTTCGGTGTTTTGTATCCATGATTGTTATTAAAATATTGATTTTAAAATGCAAAAATAAAAACCAAACAATTAGGATTCGAACTTGAGACTCAGATACAGTAATGTCGCACACCCGCTAAAAAACTGTCACAAGACTCAAAATCAAATATTGAGTAAAAGACCTTTAAAGTTTTTGTAAAACTGCGATAGTTTTTTACAGTAATAATAATGATAATAGAGATAAACTTAAAGTAGTACATTATCTTCATTTAATTTACTTTTATCAGAGTTAACAGTTGTAATCTTTATTTTGATTTTTCTACTAGAAATATTTGTTTAATTATTAAAAATCCTAAATTAGAACTGTTTTCATACAAAAAAATCTTGTAAATTGAAAAAAAATACAACAGTTTTGAACATAATTTTATACATTTCACAACTTCAAATCAACTTTAACACTTGAACCATTAATAAACATGAAATTTTAATCTTCTTAAAAGCCTAATATATGTATTTAACATTTTTTTTGGCTTTATTACCAAGCCATTTGTCAACCTTAGCTACACGTTTCTTTCCTTTTTTTCTGGCTCAGCAACATCAAAGTTTTGGTTTAGACATTCCAATACTTCTTGTCTAATATTCTTTATTTCGCTTGGTATTTCACCTGATGATTGAGGGATAGAATCATGAAGGAGACTGGGATAATTACATTTCGATAATGATGGTAGTATTTCTTCTGTATTCTCTATTTCAATTAGAGTTGAACCTGGTGATATGGAATCATGACTGGCATTATGAGAATTACATCTCGATGATGAAAGCGATGAACTGTTTTTGCCCTGAGGGTTGTCGCAGAGAAATACAGGTCAAAGAACACGCCTCTGCACTGTATGTTTCTAAACATGCAGAAGGCCTTCGACTGTGTTCCTCGTGCGATGGTCTGGTGGGCACTGCGGTCCAAAGGGGTTCCAGAGGTCTATATTGACACTATCCGGGACATGTACTGTGACTCCGAATCCATGGTTAGGACTGCTGTTGGCGACACGAATCCCTTTCCCATCACCGTCAGGGTACACCAGGGTTCGGTCCTTAATCCGCTTCTGTTCAGTGAATATTAGACGAATTGTCGGACAGCATCAGGAACTCGCATGAGCAGCCTCCATGGTTGCTCATGTATGCTGACGATATTGCGCTGGCGGACGCCGAAAGGGGCAGATTGGTGCGACGTGTAAAGGCGTGGAAGGAGACGCTTGAGAACGGCGGTCTGAAACTAAATGTGGTGAAGACCGAGTACTTGGCACTAAACTCGACAGATCCCACATCCGTCCGCATAGGCGGTGATTTGGTCTAGCGCACGGACCAGGTTAAATACCAGGGATCTGTTGTTCACACGTCCAGTGACATCGATTGCGATGTCAAGTCACGGAATGCTGCCGCGTGGGCCCAATGGCGGGAGATGACCGGTGTCTTTTGTAACCCTAAAATGCCGATCCGGTTGAAGGGACAGGTCTACAAAACCATCATTAGACGTGTCCTTTCACATGGCAGTGAGACGTGGCCAATATTGGAGCGACCCAAGCAGGAGCTGCGTGTCACAGAAATGAAGATGCTGCGGTGGATGTGTGGAGTCACGCGGATGGACCGCGTGAGGAACTCTCGCATCAGGGATGACATGCGTGCCAGTGGTCTCACTACAGGGGATGCCGACGACCGTGCGAAGTGGAGGAGAAAATGTAGGAAAGAGGACCCCGGGCGTCGCGAAACGCAACTGGGACAGACGCTCGGATGATGATGGTGATGAAAGCTATGAACTTTTTGAAGAACTGCTTGATGAGCTTGAAGACGGACTTGATGAACAGGTGGAACTACTCGACTTAAACTCGGGATCTTAAACCGAATTATCATCTTCCTTAGAAAACGAGCTGTTCACCACAGGGTTCTTTGCTAAGCTTGAGTCTATAGGTGTTTGGTGACTGTAATGCGGCATATTCTCAACAACTGCATTGTTTCCTATAATAATAAACTGTCAAAAATTATTTATCTTACATACCAATTTTATTATAGTTAGGTGATCATGTACCTGTATTTAAGTCGAACACCTTTTTTTTCTGCTTGAGAGTGGTCAATTTTGGAGGTACCTTCATGTTGACTACTTTTTACGGTAAAATAATAAAGAACAGTTCATTACTATAGATGCTAAGCAACACCTATCGCATTATGAAAGAAAAACTATAAAATAAAAATAAGTTACCGATTGACTGTGGCGTAGTATTCTCAATCCCATTACCGCCTTCGTGTTTATAAATTAAATGTAATATTTTGTCAGCGCGTGATTCTTTTCTTCGTATAAACGGTTTCTCCATTTCTTTGTATCTTTAAAAATATTCAATGTTATTAGCTAGTACGAATTAACTATTATAAATTAATAATACAACTTAAAATCTATATTTTGGTATCGGTACGGCAGCGAGCAGTCACAAAATAGCATATAAAATTTAAAATAATAAATCTAATAACTAAAAACGTTGTTGGTCCTTTATTTTATTGGGTATCTCTTCAGTAATATACCGCCACAAAATAACTTGTGACAAGTTAATATTAAATCCAAAAAAATGTTACATCACATGTTAGAGTTTTCTTCTACCAAAATATCACATAAAATACGGATCAATATGGTAAAAAAGAGTCACAAACCATGTTATAACTCTTTTTCGCCTGATAGTTCGCAGTCCAGCCGCGACCATGGGCGCTGCAACGCGCTCGAAACGTGGGTGAATGTAAGTACAAAATTGTTTCGCGTGAAGTCCCGAGTAGTATATAAAATATGAGTTTATAGAAATTTAACCAGTAACACTTTTCAACACCACGAACACGCGTCTAAACGTAACAAGATGTGATGGCGCACTGTTTTACAAGATGATGGGTTCATTTGGTTGCCGTAAAAAGTGACACTTCCGCCATCTTTCCTCAAATATAAGAACTTACTTTATGGCGATTTTACAGCAGATAGTATATAGAAAAATACATTTCTTACTGCAAAAATCAGAATTTGTCCTTTTTTATGTTATGACAGTTTATTAGCGGGTGTGCGATGTGTATCATGAACGCCTAGGTCTACTTCTCGCGATAATCCACCAGACCACACAAACGGTTTCGTAACCTGATGAATTTATCATCTGCTTGTTTGCGGTGCAATCCTCGTCGATATCACAATATTTTTACAAATAACCGAATTAAAGTTTATTATTCTAGCGTGCATCGCTGTGACGTGCAGCGCACACACGTTCTATCTCTTTTTTTACAGGTACTATTACATAGCATAGAGAGACCAATGTTGGTGGAGAACTGTTCAACTTATTACGTCGCTATCTATTATCATAAACGTACAGTATCGAGAACCAATTATTCACGCAATCTACATTAATTGTATTACCAACGAGTTTAATATGTTAATATTACAGATTATAATATAGTTTTTATTTTAGAAATCAATTACCGAACTTTAAACAGCTAAATAAGATTTTTATTTTTTGTAATCTTGAATTTGGTACCATTGGTATCTAGGGATTATTTAATTAAAAATGGTGGTATGGTACCCCCTTTTTTTTTTTTAACGTGTGGAAAACCCCTCGGATGTCATGCCGGACTCGAACCGGCTAAAACCACACAGTCCCCGCCTAACTGTCTATTGCCGGACGCGGTATGGTACCCCCTGGTACTACGTAACACATCTCCCCGTGTTACGTACGTACGTTTTGAAGTAAGTAAATGTAAGAATTGCGCTAAAACACAATTAATTCACTTATCCACCAATCACAATTCGTGATGTTTGACTTTTTGTAAATAGATACGAGTTTTACATCAGAATTCATTTTAGGACACCCATTATAGGATCCATATTTTTGACCGGCTGATCTACGAGTAAAATTCATACGAAACTAACTAACTAACTATCTTCACGCTGTATCACAACAGATCGGATCTTATGGTACGGGAGCTCCCGAAAAAAGAGTAGCCAGCCAATTGACTAAAAGTAGCACGCTTTATTTGTAAAACTTTACATATTATGGCATAAATACAATTCATCAAATATAATTATATACCGAAGGTATTAATTTTAACTTGTCCAATTAGACAAGCGCCCGAACACGTACTACGTCTAATCTCATCAAACTCTATACTCATTTATACCTAAATGTTTACAAATTTGTCGAACTAACCCTGCCGTTTTCTTGATATCGAATTGGCTCGTTAAACATAATTAAAGTTATTCTCTCCCTTAGGATATCAATATCGATTATAGGCCATAATATATTTAAGTGACATCTGTGGTTATCATCTTAGATTGCTATCTGTTATTCCATCAAAAAGTGTTTAATGACCTGATAAGTCATTCATTTGATGTTTAAGCAGTTCTCAATGTAAAAGGAATCCATCAAGATCATGCTCAAGATAGTATTTGGTACCAGAGCTGCTCCGATAAAATTAGTGCCGTTGTCACTCCAAAGTTGTGAACAGCGGCCACGTCTAGCTACAAATCGTTTTGAAGAAAACCCTCAGACGTCAGATCTGTTACAGCTTCCAGATCTAGAGCCCGAGTGGCCATACAAATAAATATACAAATGTAACCCTTGTAGGATTGATGACCTCTACCTTTAGACGTTCGGATTTGAATTGGTCTGGCGTAATCGACTCCACTGTGCCATTGACTTGAATGCACGTGTTGGTGTTACACGTTCTGTTCGCAGTTGACCCATCAAAGGGTTATTCGTAACAGCGGCATGTCTCATACAAGTATCACATTTACGATAGTGTGATTTTACCAATTTCTTTGCGCCCAGTACGCAATATTTGGACTGAATATATGCCAATGTTAGCTGTGGACCGCCGTGTAATGTTTGCTTATGAGCATCTGAAATTATGAGGTCAGTCAAGTGAGATTGCTTAGGGATTAAGATGGGATGTTTTTTTTGAGCACTCAATGTAGAGTTGTTCAATCTGCCACCAACCTTCAGGATACCGTCATCGTCGAGAAAAGGATTCAGCGGCCGAAGATTGGAGCGCTTGGGTAAGTCTGATAACCAATGTTTCTGTTATCCTTTCATGTTTTACAATTGCTAATAAATCTTCTACAGTAAGCTATCATTCTAGTTGCTTTTAACAGTGATGAGTATTTCTCCCTACTACTAATGTAATTTGTAAACTTCTTGAGAAGGAGATTTTCCTTAAGTATGGAACTACAAAAATATTTGTTTGTGATAATGGAACTCAATTTACTGCTAGACAGTTTGTTTCGTTTCTTAATGGTTATAATATAAATAAAATATTTTATAATTCCTTGTATACTCCTCAAAATAATCCAGTTGAAAGATATAATAAAACCGTTGAGACATGTATAGCATGTTTTGTTAAAGATGATCATAGAACGTGGTCGAAGTTTTTATCTCATGTTCAACTAGCTTTGAATAATAGTGTGAATCTTGCGACAGATTTTACGCCTAACTTTTTAATGTTCGGTAGAGAACTTATTTTTGATGCATCTTTGCACCGTGTTAGTACCTCTATTGATAATTTAGATCAACTGGAGGTAGGAGATAGAAGTTCTTTTGCAACTTCACTCAATTCACTTAGTGAAATCTTTGTTAAAGAACAATCTTGTTTGTTGAAAGCGTATAAGCGAAATGCTAGTTATTATAATGTAGGGAGGCGAATCATTTCTTTTGGTGTTGATGGTATTGTGTGGAGGAGAAGCTTTGTGCAGTCTAATGCTCCTGCATATTTTTCTGCTAAACTCGCACCTTAGTTCGTTAAGTGTAAAGTAGTTTCTAAAGTTTCACCTAACGTTTACCTTATGGAGGACCTGAATAAAGGTACCACAGGTCGCTACCATGTTAAGGATATAATTAAATATTGAATTATTTTGTTTTGAATATTACAGACTTCGGTCTTGGTTTTGGTATTGGTTTGGGAAGATTCTACCATGTTAGTTTGATGTATGGAAGGAAACGGTAGTTTTGAAAGAGGATGTATGTTAGGTTACTTCACAACTTTTTATTAGAATCAATTTCGGAATCTTTAATAAATAGAACTTAGGATATAACCTTTACCTACCTTTTGGAATTATCAAAATTAGCCTTTTAAAAATAACACTAACTTTTTCACACAAATAACTGTCATACACATCAGAGGATCTTATCTTTTTGTTTGTTGGAACCTTAATTGGTTATTAAAACATTTTTATTCCACGTATATTATGGAATGATATTGTTCTGTTTTGTAGGAAATTTTCTTATTTTTGTTTGTATGTTTAGGTTATTACTCCTAAATTTTATTTTGTATATATAGTATTCTTATATTGGGATGATGAATCCTTAAGAATAGTTTTGATGTTGCGTTTCTGGGTTGGTAGAAGTAGCTGTATCTCAGTTCTTCTGATCCCGAGGCCATGTCGCAGGGCTGACGGTTAAGTAATTCAAAGTTACCCGGATGTGATTTTTGTGATGCCTTTTGATGTTGATATCTGTCTCTTTTGACTATAGGATCACATCTTTATATATGAAGCGCTCGTGGCCCCGCGGTCTCAGTGTTCGGTAAACGATCACTGAGGTACGCAACTGTCACTATGGCTGGTCGTCGGATGGGTGACCACTTTGTGGCATTTACATTTGCGAGCGTTTCCGTGCTTCGGAAGGCACGTTAAGCCGTTGGTCCCGGTTGCTAGTAAAATGGCAGTCGTTAAGCCTAGTTGAAGGCCTTATAGGCGGCTTAAAAAATTTCAACAGCAGGTAGCCGCAGCCTGCGTCTGTCTATTTCAACACGGCAATGGGCTCACCACCTATTACGTGGGACAGGAATCCACACGGTGAAAAGTGGGCATATAATATGCCTCTGCCACCCCTTCGGGGATAAGGCGTGATGGATATTTATTTTATTTTATTTATCTTTATATATGCATTTGTGTTCGGAAAGTCGGTAAGGTTGTGCCGGTCACATTTGTCATATTGTTTTGTTACAGCATTTGTGCTCGGAAGTTCGGTGGTGTTGAACCGATCACATCTGTTTGGTTTTATTACAGAATTTGTGTTCGGAAGTTCGGTGGTGATGAGCCGATCACATCTGTTTGGTTTTGTTACAGCAATTGTGTTCGAAAGTTCGGTGGTGTTGAGCCGATCACATCTGTTTGGTTTTATTGCAGCATTAGTGTTCGGAAGTTCGGTGGTGTTGAGCCGATCACATCTGTTTGGTTTTATTACAGCGTTTGTGCTCGGGAGTTCGGTGGTGTTGAGCCGATCACATCTGCTTGGTGTATTTTTCCACAATATTTTTTGTTGGAATAAGTTGTTCGTTTGTCACGTCACTTTGTGCAGTTGCTGTTTGACTTTGTAATGATTACAAGTTACAGCACAGTTTTGTTTGCTGATATTTTGATTTTTATATGGGATTGTAGGTGAAAGAAGTCGGTGGCGATGGGGCTCAACCGCATCTTCAGTATATATAAGGATAAGATTGGATGAAAGAGTCAGTGGATAGATAGCTTAACTGAACTCCTGGTTTGAGAACTTGGTTGGATTTGTTATTCTTTATTACTTACGGTAAGTCAATGCTTTGACTTTAAGTTTTTTGTTGTCTCAATTTTGATATTCTTATTTGTAAAGAATTGGATGATAGAGTCGGTGGCTATGGTGCTCAAACGTACTTTCGTATTTAGTTTAGTGTTGGTAGAGTCGGATGTTTTTCTGAACTCGTGGAATGTGAATGTTCTGGTTTGTGTAATAGATTTTTATTGGAACTATACTTATGGTTAGTTGGTTATTTATTCTTGTTATAGAATTTTGTTTTTGGGATTTTGGTTTTCCTTACTGGAGTTATTTCAATTTCTTTCTTAGAGCTTTATTGTTTGAAAAAGAAAGTTCCTTTCTTTTATTGCTGGTTGGGGTGTGATGTAACTTTGTAAAACGTCACATTGGAATGTCATTGTTAGTCTTGAGATTTAGAGAGAAATGTGAGTAGATTGTTGACTCTTTCGCTCTGTATGTCATCGATTTTAAACAAATTGCGATTACTGTAAGGCTGTATGCCTGCCTTAGTTTCCATGCCATAGTGTAGACTTGAAAAAAAAAGAAATTATGTCTTTTGTCTATGGTGACGGAACAAGCATTCGTCTAGCTACATTGACGTCAAAAAGATGTCGATTGTAAAAATTTTTTAAACTTCGCTAAAAAGAAGTAATCTTTTATAAATTGTATATGGAAGTTCACGCACCAAAATAACTATGTATTTCGGTAAGAACTTTGGATTTTTGGAACCACGTTTCTAACCTTAGTGATCTTTAGTATTTTGACGAAAGATTATTCGTTTGTTTACAGCTTATTACGAAGCTTGGAGCGGCGTTAATGGAATATTTGCCTGCTCTTCAAGATTTATTGGTTTTTCTTTGAAAAAGTGGTAAGTTCTCTTTATGTGTTCTAATCACGAACAAATCTCCAATTGTTTTTCCAAATCTAATGGAACTAATTCTTTTCTTTGCAGCTGAAAAAGCACTTTTCTTTTTATATTAACTTTATTCTTGGATGAAATTTGCCATAAATGCTGACCATGTAGTTACGGGCTCGTCATTCTCGTGGAGACGGCACCTGTCGCGGTCTGCAGATGTGATTTCGAATCCCGTGGTAATGTAACCACGCTTTCAGGTACCTAGTTTGAATTGTTTTTTGTGTAGATTAATCTATTAGTGATGCACGACTCAATGATCAGGCCCATGTAATGACTCAATGATTAGACTCAACGATTTAAGACTCAATGATTTGGCTCATGTTTTGAATCATGTTACGATATATATTTTGACTCATAAGCTGGCCTTATGCTGGATCTCACTATTCTGAATTTCACGCCTCAACCCTGTGAATAGTTAATCTTTAGCTTACTAAATCACTTGAATAGGTTATACCAATAGTGATAACGTATATAATGTATATTCAATCAATTCGCCCACAAGAATATATAAACTTTCTTCTAGAGATGTATTCTATTATTTTTGGTTCCTGCTCTTATGATTAGAAGCTCAATCTCTATCGCCGATATCCGTGTGCATAAAGTTGGTAGGACTTATCCTCCTGGCGCGCCTGAACCGAGTTATAACTTTTGTTTGTTTGTTAGTTCATGTCCCCATAATAAGACAATTGAAATATTATTATTACACACCCAAACAGAGCAATATGAGACTGATATACATCAATTACAGACAGAAATTATGTGTTTACATGATTCCTTAGAGTCCATAACTTTAAAATACAAAACATCACAGAAAGAAATTGGGGAGTACATTAAGGCATTGAATAGCTTGGTGGAGTCTTGTCACAGCAATGAACAAAGGTTCTATTCACTTGAGAAATTATATAATCAAACACCTGACTGTGAAAAATCCCTACCATGTTCTTCCTTGTCTATTACATCCCGGGACGAGTCAACTTCTCCAATGGTTGACTCTGTGGGCAGTATATGTGACAATATTATAAACACAAATAACACTTGCTGTAATAGCCCTGTAACAAAAATTACACAACCTTTAAACGTTGGAAAGACTGTTGTTTATTGTGATGAAATAGGCAAAAGTTTAGGTTATCACTTAGTTCAACATCTGGGTAATTCGGTCATAACCCTTTCATATCCTAGGGCATCCTACTCTCAAATAATTAATAAGGTATTAACTAGTACACATTGCCCACAAACAACAATAGTGATACTTATTGGCAGAAGAGATAATGTAAACACTAAAACTATCATTAAGTTTTACGAACAGTTATCATACTTGCAAGTTAAACAGGTTGTGATGTGATCGGCTCATCACCACCGAACTTCCGAACACAAATGCTGTAACAAAACCAAACAGATGTGATCGGTTCAACACCACCGAACTTCCGAGCACAAATGCTGTAACAAAACAATATGACAAATGTGACCGGCACAACCTTACCGACTTTCCGAACACAAATGCATATATAAAGATGTAATCCTATAGTCAAAAGAGACAGATATCAACATCAAAAGGCATCTCATAAATCACATCCGGGTAACTTTGAATTACTTAACAAACAAACAAAATATATACAATATGCGTGGGTCAGCCCTGCGACATGGCCTCGGGATCAGAAGAACTGAGATACAGCTACTTCTACCAACCCAGAAACGCAACATCAAAACTATTCTTAAGGATTCATCATCTCAATATAAGAATACGAAAAATTTTGGAGTAATAACCTAAACATACAAACAAAACTAGGAAAATTTTCTACAAAACAGAACAATATCATTCCATAATATAAGTGGAATAAAAATGTTTCAATAACCAATTAAGGTTCCAACAAACAAACAAAAAGATAAGATCCTCTGATGTGTATGACAGTTATTTGTGTAAAAAAGTTAGTGTTATTTCTAAAAGGCTAATTTTGATAATTGCAAAAGGTAAATTGATAAATTTTTAATTAATTTGTTATATCCTAAGTTCTATTTATTAAAGATTCCGAAATTGATTCTAATAAAAAGTTGTGAAGTAACCTAACATACATCCTCTTTCAAAACTACCGTTTCCTTCCATACATCAAACTAACACGGTAGAATCTTCCCAAACCAATACCAAAACCAAGACCGAAGTCTGTAATATTCAAAACAAAATAATTCAATATTTAATTATATCCTTAACATGGTAGCGACCTGTGGTACCTTTATTCAGGTCCTCCAAAAGGTAAACGTTAGGTGAAACTTTAGAAACTACTTTATACTTAACGAACTAAGGTGCAAGTTTAGCAGAAAAATATGCAGGAGCATTAGACTGTACAAAGCTTCTCCTCCACACAATACCATCAACACCAAAAGAAATGATTCACCTCCCTACATTATAATAACTAGCATTTCGCTTATACGCTTTCAACAAACAAGATTGTACTTTAACAAAGATTTCACTAAGTGAATTGAGTGAAGTTGCAAAAGAACTTCTATCTCCTTCCTCTAGTTGATCTAAATTATCAATAGAGGTACTAACACGGTGCAAAGATGCATCAAAAATAAGTTCTCTACCGAACATTAAAAAGTTAGGCGTAAAATCTGTCGCAAGATTCACACTATTATTCAAAGCTAGTTGAACATGAGATAAAAACTTCGACCACGTTCTATGATCATCTTTAACAAAACATGCTATACATGTCTCAACGGTTTTATTATATCTTTCAACTGGATTATTTTGAGGAGTATACAAGGAATTCTAAAATATTTTATTTATATTATAACCATTAAGAAACGAAACAAACTGTCTAGCAGTAAATTGAGTTCCATTATCACAAACAAATATTTTTGGAGTTCCATACTTAAGGAAAATCTCCTTCTCAAGAAGTTTACAAATTACATTAGTAGTAGCATTTTTCATTGGGAATAACCAACAGTATTTAGTAAAAACACCTACAACAGAAAGTATGTATCGATGACCAGAATAAGTTCTATTATTTATAAGAAATTCAATATGTAAGGTCTAGTATCTTTACTTTTAACAAACAAAATAGGCTGAATTTATGTTTCTAAAATAAACTTTTAAATAATTTAGCAATGACTGCGTTCTCTTTCATTAGTTGCAGCATGAGAAGCATAACTAAATTTCTTTAACATCGAGTCACTATCAGTTCTTACACAAACCTGTGCTCGATGGTACCTAATCAGTTTTTTTGAACTGGTATCATTATTACTCCTCCTTATCATCAAGCAAGGGTGGAAACTGCACGCTCTTGTCCATAGTTAACAAGTAAAAAATCAAAGAAATTCAAAAGCTAAAACAATTAATTGCAAAAATATCCAAAGGCAACCGAGACCGAATGGTAAGATGATAGTAATAGTCAGCAGTCAGCTATTAATATTCAAAAGCCAAAAAAAAAATTCAAAGAAAGCACTGAAAACTCAATTTAATCAATCACTGCTATAGTTAAGCACAACCAGGCCTTGACGCTCAGATGATGATTGTCAAAAAGCAAAATATTATCATTCAAACAAGTTTCAAAAGCTTCGAACACTCCGCTGTAAAGTTACACAGAATACAGATATTGGAGCGACACAAGCAGGAGCTGCGTGTCACGGAATTGAAGATGCTGCGGTGGATGTGTGGGGTCACGCGGATGGACCGCGTGAGAAACTCTCGCATCCGCGGCAGCCTTCACGTCCTTGACATTGCAGACAAGTTGCAAGAGTGTCGCCTTCGTTGGTATGGTCACGTCTTGCGGCAACCGCCGGGCTACGTAGGTAACAAATGTCTGGCCATGTCAGCCCCGCCGGGTCCCGGTAAGAGGGGAAGACCCAAGAAGTGCTGGCTTGACGTCGTAAGGGATGACATGCGTGCCAATGGTCTCACTACAGGGGATGCCGAAGACCGTGCGAAGTGGAGGAGAAAATGTAGGAAAGCGGACCCCGGGCGTAGCGAGACGCAACTGGGAAAGACGCTCGGATGATGATGATGACATTATATACGTTATCACTATTGGTATAATCTATTTAAGTGATTTAGTAAGCTAAAGATTAACTATTCACAGGGTTGAGGCGTGAAATTCAGAATAGTGAGATCCAGCATAAGGCCAGCTTATGAGTCAAAATATATATCGTAACATGATTCAAAACATGAGCCAAATCATTGAGTCTTAAATCGTTGAGTCTAATCATTGAGTCATTACATGGGCCTGATCATTGAGTCGTGCATCACTACTAGATTAATCTACACAAAAACAATTCAAACTAGGTACCTGAAAGCGTGGTTACATTACCACGGGATTCGAAATCACATCTGCAGACCGCGACAGGTGCCGTCTCCACGAGAATGACGAGCCCGTAACCACATGGTCAGCATTTATGGCAAATTTCATCCAAGAATAAAGTTAATATAAAAAGAAAAGTGCTTTTTCAGCTGCAAAGAAAATAATTAGTTCCATTAGATTTGGAAAAACAATTGGAGATTTGTTCGTGATTTGAACACATAAAGAGAACTTACCAATTTTTCAAAGAAAAACCAATAAATCTTGGAGAGCAGGCAAATATTCCATTAACGCCGCTCCAAGCTTCGTAATAAGCTGTAAACAAACAAATAATCTTTCGTCAAAATACTAAAGATCACTAAGGTTAGAAACGTGGTTCCAAAAATCCAAAGTTCTTACCGAAATACATAGTTATTTTGGTATAACCATTTATAAGAATTCACCGGCGTGAACTTCCATATACAATTTATAAAAGATTACTTCTTTTTAGCGAAGTTTAAAAATATTTACAATCGACATCTTTTTGACGTCAATATAGCTAGACGAATGCTTGTTCCGTTACCACATTTTTTCTTTTTTTTTTTCAAGTCTACTCTATGGCATGGAAACTAAGGCAGGCATACAGCCTTACAGAAATCGCAATTTGTTTAAAATCGATGACACACGGAGCGAAAGAGTCAACAATCTACTCACCTCTCTCTCTAAATCTCAAGACTAACAATGACATTCCAATGTGACGTTTTACAACGTTATAGGTGTTTAATTGTTTTTTATTTGTTTCTATTAGTTGTTTTAACTGTACATTTGATTTACAAGTCCTAAGATATTTGTTCGCTCCTATTCTAAGCCTTTTCATGTTTTTCTGTGATTTAGAAATAAATTTATTGAGTTTTATGTATTTTTTTAATTTATTCCTGCTACTACTTACTAATCTA
Organism: Thumatha senex; assembly: GCA_948477245.1. Classification (NCBI taxonomy): domain Eukaryota; kingdom Metazoa; phylum Arthropoda; class Insecta; order Lepidoptera; family Erebidae; genus Thumatha; species Thumatha senex. The sequence continues at coordinate 2,745,971 of OX419725.1, forward strand.
ATTGATGATGATGATGTATTGGTGTTCGGCAATAACAAGTGGCTCATCAAGATCTGTCCCTGTCCTCCTACACATTAGCTCATTATACAGACTGTAGGAAAGGTCTGCTTGATCAACCGATTTCAGATTTTCCCTAAGAGTGATGGAGTTGTGAGCATCACTCAGCTCGCACTCTAAATCGCTTATACGTTTTAAAGCACGTTCATGGGTGACGCTACATTCTTCTAGACCCATCACTGTTGACTGGAGGTGATCCCGCTGAAGTGTGAGCTCCATGACCTGTGTATGTAGCTCAGGCAACTCTTGTTTGAGTTGGGTGTTTCTCTCAATTACAGTCAGTATTTCCTTTTCACTGTCATCCCGTTCCTCTAACAACTGTTTGTTGAGATTTTTGCAAATCTCCAGTTCCTTTATTGTGAGGTTAAACTTCTGTTGCAAATCACGGGATACAACACTACGGGTCATCATTTTTTATATTTTGTTTGCTAATAAATATCAGTAAAAACACACAATTGACAAGACTATTATAAAGATAAAAACCTGTAGTATATGTTAAATCAATGTCTTCAACAAACCCAATATATTTTAAATAATATATTCAAATAAGATATTAAATTGAAATGTTTAGGCACTTAGCATATTATCCAAATCAATATAGAACTAGGTACATTACGCTTTAAATGATACTAAGTTATGATTACATTACCAATTTCACAAAAAAATAAATCTATAATAGGTAAATCAAATCCAGAAGAGTGTACTTGTGGTTTAGTAAATAAGTGTATTCCGATATGTGATGTGATGTTTGTTCAGTAGGGTATATTGCTACTAGGTACCCTACCATAAAATTTTATGTTCGATATTTGTTTTTTTACAGATTACTATAAACGTAATTCTACTGATTATATTCGGTTCACAATATTAGTTTGTTTTTATGAAGTTTTCGAACACCAATAACAGTTTATTGTAGGTATACTTCGTTCGTTCTTCGTTCACTTAATTTTTCACAAGGGTAAAAATTTTCAAAATTTATGGTCGATCACTTAATTCACATATAACTTCGTATTCGCCTTGGGCTTGAATATAATACTATTTACGATAATTTTCTAGGTGTTAAATTGTACTTTAAACACTTTTATATGGTTTTATACTTTAAAATTCATAATTTTTCTTCATAAAAAATATACAGAGACACTCTTTTCTACTGCTATAACTGTTTATTTTTTCATTTGAAAAATGTATATTGAAACATATTATGTTAAGAGATAAGTTACAAACAAACAAACTTTTATATGGATATAATATAAACAATCCAAGGGCTATCAAAATAATGTTATTAGCACAAATAAATCAACTGCCAAGGCAAACCAAAAAGTCTAAAATTTTCCAAGTGTTTATCACTTAGAAATTTAAAACTGATAAAAATGTAAATTTTTCACAAGTGTTTGAAACTTTAATAAACTCGATGTGAAATCGGGCATAGGTTCCCCGTCCGACCACTTTTTATTGAATTATTCTAAGTCCTTATTTTACATACGAGTACTACTACTACAATTGGAAATTAACCAAGTCAAACAATTCTTAATACTAGGGCTCAATTCTGAATGACAAATTTTATTTTATTTAAGTTAAAGTCTTGTTGTTAAAAGAGTTCACTTCTAAACAACAAAGTAAAAGTACTCACAGTTATATGCTTCACTCACTTACATGACCCATTTCCTTAGGCCATAACTTCGATGCTGGGTCTCAGCTTGATTGATCAGACTGCTCCTCTGTTGCTGGGTCTCAGCTTGGTTGATCAGACTGCTTAGATGCTGGGTCTCAGCTTAATTGATGCGACTCTTCCGATGCTGGGTCTCAGCTTCGTTGATGAGTCTTCGTCCGACTATGTTGGGTCTCAACTCCGTCGAATCTTCTTCCTGTCGGTGTCACATATACCAACTATCTACGTTTCCTGACAGATTTCTGTCGGAAGCACAACACTTATGCACTGCACGCATAAATCGCCATGGTTTCCTGGCAAGCGGTTTCGACGGCGTTCTACCGTCCGCAAGCCCTATCGTAGACAAAAACGTGGTGATTTGACTGATAGTAATATCCGGCTCGATGGACCATAATGTACACACTCTCACGCACCACTTTCGCGGAGTTGTACACCTGACTTAGCGGCCTCGCGGAGGGTAACAATGTCTACATTGTTACTTTCAATGAAACACCTACCAACCGTTCGAAGCTTTTAAGCAAAGCTAAGCATTTAATAACAATAACACTGGGTCTTCTCACGATTCCCCTAGGGGAACCGGGGTAACCGTTTTTAGGCTACGCCTATTTCGGTGGTGCCACCGCCGCCTGCAAATACAGGCGGGTCGCTGGGTGGGTGGTCTGGCGGCCACCATGGAGTCTTTTCCGGGCGTCAAGTCCGGGGAGGGTTTCGTCGCAGCCTGCTCGATCTACGAGCTAGCGGCGACTTGGCAGAGATGGTACTCATGACATCGGCGAGTTCGAGCCTGTTCGAGAGGTCTCCGACAGGCGCCCATCAGCCGATGTCGTTGAGGAGCGTCATTGAGGTGTAGCTGCCGCGGGGTCCCTCGGCAGTGGTCGTTCCGGTGGGCGACGATGGTAAGGCGCTAGCTCCCGGAAATGGCGGAAGGTGGACCCCTCAGTGCGGGTGAACATGTTGGCACTCAGGCGACTGATAAAGTCGTCGAGGCTCTCCATGCGTAGATCCCTGGAGATGGTGCTATTCCTCACGTAGCGAGGAGCGTCTACAACGGTGCGCAGGGCAAGCGACTGCTGCGCGCCCAACTGTTTGCGGTGTGTTTCGGCAACCAGCAAGTACCACTGGGGAGCAGGGGCGTAGCTACCGCCGTATCAGCCGTATCAATGATACGGGGCCCCAGCGCTACAGGGGCCCCCAACGTGTGTAAGCAAAAATTAATAAAATGTTATCTTCAATGTCACTTAATCACGTGCTTCCCGGGAAAAACCTGTCATACGTGTTTAAAGAGGTTTCACTTCAGAAATGACAAAATTCAAAAAAACAATAGTTATGAAAACGTCAACGTCAGGTTTTAACGCGACCTATTTTAAACGGGACTTTTGGCGCGAACATTAGCAATGACGCACGTTTGTCGTATATTATTTTCCAAAATTAGTGTAAAATATGTGTTTTTGTGTTTAATAATGGTGGAATATTTTACATTTAGAGTTCGGAAATGTGCATAAGTGATTGGACAGTGGTGGAGTGAGTGGACAACAACAACTATTTTAAACGCTCGTGCGAACGGGGCTACTGAGCAATAATAAGAATATAGAGTAAGTAGCAAGTGAAATAAGAAATCAAAATTCATTCATTGGTTAGCTAAATGAGTCCAGAGATTTAGCAAAAGAGTAGGGAGTAACAACTATTTTTAAAAATAAACGGCAAAATACAATGAAGCATTTTTTTAGAGTTATCGTAATCAAGGTATGTAATGTGTCAATAGTACACATGAAATATGATTCCAGGTCTAAAATTCTCTCACCTTGTTAAAAAAGTTAAAAAAATAAGTTTTTCAAAATTAAAACTAATAAAATACTACCTAAGGATTTCGATGGGACGGCAACGGCTATCAGACTTGTCACTATTGTCCATAGAGGCAGAAACTTTCTAAACTGAAATTGTCTTCAGCTATAGATGATTCAATTAATCAATTTGCCGAAAAAAAGGCAAGAAAAGTGTACAGTGTACATTTAATAAAGATAAATCAAAAGGTAGTCATAGCGTTGCGGAGAATCTTAACACCGACTTCTATAATTTATACATGCGGCATCTAGTTTCAAAATAATAATCATAATTTGCTTGAACACACAAATTTCAGAAAACATAAAATGATTTTAATGAATGTGAGTTATCTTTTCGTAATAAAGCTGGTTTTAGCTATTTATTTAAATAAATATGTAGATTCTGATACGGCATATATCAAATATTGTTAGTTGCTAAAAAAAGTTATAACCCTACTAAATTGTGTAGCCACTTATGTATACCTATATAAAGTACTACATAAATAATAGCGAATTAGATAAGCACCAGAAATGCCCGGTATTCCCACGCGAATGTATTCCTACTAATATTATGAATGTGGTTGATAAGTGTATGGAGAAAAAAGTTTCAGATCCTTAAGAATTGTATTATAGATTCTTTCGTCCCGCTCTCTTTCTCTCTCTTAGGTGGCGTGGCGCTATCAAAGTTGCGCAGTTCAGCTAGGTTGCCATACTTCTCCGAAACAGCTTGCCCGATTTTTTTTTTTTTGTGTATTCGGTTGGTTTGCGAATCGGTCGTAATTTATTTAGGATAAGGTACCCCTTGAAAGAAAAACGTGGGAATTTGTGTATATACTGAATACACACGGGTGTTTTTAAGCTATAATAGTCATGTTTGAGCGGTGGCTTGTTATATTTGTTTATCACTTTTGTTCTATTAAAAATCTTCCTTTTACGACGAATATTTAATGAAAGGATTGGACCAGAATGAATGAGCAGGGCAAGAGAAGAGTAGAATGAAGAGCGTTAGGGGAGTCCTATGCCGCAAAGGCATAGCTTAAGAAATAGTTTTTTTTTTTAATTGTTAGCATGTTAATCTCGTTGCCATTACTGGCAGACGCAACAGCAACGTTACAACGCGCGGGATAATAACTTTTAAAAGCATTTGTAGGGATTCAATGAGAAATGATTCGAATTTTATTTTCGTGAAGTTGAGATCACGAAATCACATTTTGTAATAAATTGAGTAATTAAAAAACCAGTCAGCTATAAGCTCAATACGAACTAACATCTTTTTACTGTTTATATTTCGGGTCTTATTCGTGATGTAGCAAACCGCTACGGACCGGAATATGCAAATAAATTTAAACACCTAGCTTTCCTTCGAATTAAACGTGCGCGGGAAGTATAAGGTAGGCTTTGTACCTAATAATATACCGAAATATCATAAACTAGTTGACCCGGCAAACGTTCCTTTCACATAAATCATATCAAAATAAATATTGAGCTAATTTAAGCTTGTGCTACGGGATATAAGAATTTAAACTGTCATGGTCGTAAACATTACTATAATATTCATTGTCGGGATATTTACCATGTGAAATTGACAACATTTCAACCGCAGTGTCTCCAGTTATTTCGTGATCATGGCGCTTGCAACAGTGGCAGTGCTGAAATATCGGATACTCGCGTATGAAAATAGACATGGTAAATATCCCGACAATGAATATTATAGTAATTGTGCTATGGGAGCTAGACGTATATACATACGTTGGGTGTTTTATATGTAAAATATATTGAAAACTAGCTAAACCTCGGACTTCTCCCGTGACTTACTTCAAACATCCGTTCTGCCTCACAAATTTACAAACAAACTTGGATCCCCTATTTTACACCCTTAAGAGTAGAATTTTGGAAAATCCAGAAGCACTCTCATAAATAAAAATATCTATTTATATTTAATCAGATGCATGTTTATGAAATTTGGTGTTACTAGATATGAAAATGAAGAATTTTCCACATAAATTTACAACCCCTTTTAAGTAAAAATTAGGCATAACGCGACACACATGTACATTTATTTGTAACCAGAATCGAATATCCGTTGCATCCCGCACCTCTATCCCATATTCTTTTTTAGTTTTCCAATACTTTATTACAACTTTACTCCAACTTTACACCATTAAGAAATTTGAAAAATAGTGAATCACGTGTTAATTTATTTTTGATCAGAAGCATGTATACGTAATTTGGTCTGTGAAAATGAAGAAGCTTCCATATAAACTTAAAACCTCTATTTTACCACCTTATAATTTTGCGAAACCGCGAACACGTCCATTTATCTTTATCCAAAAATACGTGTGTACCTAATTATTTTTTATTATGTTTTATATTATTTTACCCACTTAAGGGTGGAATTTTGAAAAATCTCTTACTGGTACATTATAAGGTTAGTTTACCCTAAAACATAAAGTTTGTAGGTTCGGTTTATTGGTTTATAGGGCTTTTGCGGGGTATTGATTATAAGAGTCACCCAATAATTTTGTCAATAAAAGACAACCGCTGTTTTACCTCTTTATAGGCAAAATTTTACAAAACCGCGTTACACGTATCCGTCCGTCATTACGATTTGACTCGTTCCGAATAAAATCACACTTTTCTATTCCATCTGCATATGGCCGAGAGTCCTGAGTGAGCCATCGGAGAGATAGCCCCAGGGTTTAGTTTAATAGGTATTACAACATAACTTTCTCAAATTTTAAGACGATCTACAAGACCAGTACTAAGTTGAAATATGAAACTATCGTAACTTTTTAAAACTTTCTACATCGAGTTACTTCAAGTAACTACGAAATACAGATGTTCATCATTTTTCTACTGAACGATCATGAAAATTGTGTTAACAATGAGTAAATACTCTAGGCTCTAAAACTTTATTGGTTGCCAAATTTCTGCTTACCCTTCTCAGCACAGTAAATTACCTAAGCTAATTTAAGCTAGAATTTCTTTTTTTACGAGTATATGTGTGGAAATCCTCGTTGCTGTTATTCATACCGACTAACGGACACCGCAGACTAGCTACTTTCAGCATCGTTGACTGCTAAACCCTACTACTTAAGTCTTATAAAACGGCTCAATCTGTCCGTGGGTCTGTTTAAAAAAAAGAAAGACAGAAAGAATCTCATTTATAAGGTTATCTATTTCTAAGGAACCAAGGGGCGCGTTACTTGTTTAGATACCAAATACAGCAATGAAGCGCAACACAGGGCACACTTCGTCCCATTGCAAAAAATTTTGCTGCCTAGACATAGATATTACAACTATAGGGTTAATTCTTTGTAGCTCACTTTGGGCTGGATATCGTTGTGTAAAAAAATGTCCGACGTTGATCCTTACATCAATATTATTGGACAGCAAAGTCGCCTGTTGCGTCTGTCTTTCTGCCTGTTCGCGATAAAGACCACTAAACGGATTATTATGAGAGTTTCATCAACAGATATTCGGTAGGTATATGGTTGTAGTACAATTATTTGACCTTATACTCATACATGGTGTTTAAAATATAGTGAAGAATTTCAGCTTACTTGGGTACGGTTCTATAGATTTGCCCTAGTTAGGCAAAGGTATCGGATTCAAGTCCCGTCTATTACATGTCTTGTCTGTCTTTATTTCACTTTAAATATAAAAAAAAATATCTAAGTTAGTATGTACTCCTTATTTATGTGTGTGTAGTTTATGCATAACTCCTTAACCTGTAACCAAAGATGCTGGTCAGTCTGTAGGGGCATTGTAACTAAAACATCATCTGCGGTTTTTTATACATTTGAGGGGGCAGAATAAGCATACAACCTACCTGATGCATAGTGGTCACCGCTAGACTAGTGACAATAGTCAGTAGTCTAAGGTGACTACAGCTACGACAGTCGCGCTGCTGGCCCTAATGGCCGGTTTCAATATTCTAACTTCAGTTAAACATAGATCGCTGCCACAGATAAACAGTTGAATTTTTAACTTTTGTGACAGATCGTTCAATGTCGTAGGTAAATATTTATATCTATCTTTAGTTATTGAAACCAAAATTTTCGTCGATAGGTATAGGACGCGCGGCGAATGATGAGCTCTGTAAGAAAGTGAAAGGGAAATGCGCAGGACTCATAAATTAGGTCTAATTGGCGGGGTGACAGGGGGTGAAGGGCGGGAGTGTAGGAACGTGGACGCAGGAGTGGTCGAAATCCTACACGCACACTAGGGCACAGCTGCACACTACTCCGCGAAACGTTGGCACGTGTTGTCATTAGTCTCGGTACTGTCACGCACATAAAATATTCTACTCTTTTTGACAAATCTTTTAATAGCGTATTGAGGCTTTGATGCCTCGAGAAAATTGTCTGTCCAATCTGGACAAGAAAGAAAAATAGTTTATTATGTATATGGTTTGATCAAATATTTATACCAATTATAATTATATAACGCAGTGATAGTGCCAGCGTTGCTTTACGGTAGCGAAATCGGGTATGTCAGCAGATGCATGAAAGTAAATTACATGCTGTGGAGATACGATCACTTCGAAAATTGTGCGGCGTAACTTTGGCCGACCGAAGTGATACGCAATATGGCACGTTTGAATGAAAGTGTCAGCGTTAAGCTGGAAAAGGGTGTGCTTCGTTGGTTTGTACACGTCCAACGAAGGAGTGGGGAACGATTGACGAAGAATATATATTGTGCGAAAGTAGAGGGTAGAAGGAATCAGGGTGGGTCGAGATTTGCATATGAAGATCACGGGAGCAGATTGCTCAATAACGGAAAAGTCTAAAGTACTCGGATACCCAGACGTGCGTGTATGAAGCGGTTGATAAATCTTAAAGAAGCGAAATCAGTATGCATGGATCACGAAGCCTGGCACGCTGACGGGGTAGTCAGAGAGGACACTCTCTGACTACCCCGTCAGGGATACAGCGTGAAGATAGTTAGTTTAGTTATAAATTTTCGACAATTTCATTTGTTTAATACATAAAAAAATTAAAATCACGCCTATCATTCACCGGGGTAATCAGAGACTTCTTCCATTTCTTTTACTTTAAATAAGTATTGTCAGTGTCACACACATTTTAATACCTATTTCTACATTAAAATATTACAATAAAAATGTTTCTTTTTAATACGTTCACTAAAAAATAAATTAAATATCTATCATGGTTAAATATTTTTATCTACTCTGATACTATAATACAAAGATTATAAAACTGATAACAAAATACTTATGACAAACATTACGTACAGGCCAAAATTAATAAAAAAAAAGTTTAATTACGATACAGGTCTTGTATGGACACCTGTATCATAATATAACTTTTTAATCATAACGATACACCTATACAACCTCCAGCTGGACCAAGGAGGTAGAACCTCTACTTAAAAAAAAGGTTTCAATCATTGGTTTCAATGAACGAGTCCGCGACGCAAGCGCGCATGCGCAATCAATGTTTGCGCTATGGCTCCAACATTTGACATTTAAAAAATAAATTTGTTGTTATACTTATTCATAATTTTATTTGCAATATTGTTTTACGTATTATAGTATGAGAGTAGATAAAGTAGTGTATGACACTGTACATAACTTGGTCTTATAACACTCGTGTGATACTATAAAAAAACTTATGTTATAAGAACCCTTATTATGCAACAGTATCATAAACTACTATAACGCAAAACACTTTGAACTCACTTGTTGTAAATAATTTAAACCTACTTTCGTACCCAACTAAGTTATAAAAAAAAATTGTTTAATGGTTCAAAGCAAAGTCGTATTAAACTTGATTCTTTGTGTAAATATATTTGCGCGATTATACATGCGCAAACTATCCCCACTAATTTTTGCCAGAGCTCATTATTCGCCGCGCGACCTGTACCGATGGTAACTATTTTGACATTATTTTAAACAATAGTAAAAGATAGATAGGTTATTGAGACCGGCTGTAAAAGTATGTCTAAAACTATGGTAGAAGCAAGTCAAGAAAACCGTTACTGCTTAACGCGCTCGCAGGAGCTATATGTTGTTGAGACGAATATATTACTTTTCGACATTGAATGACAGATAATGTACAACACTTCCTTTTTTATTTTCCAGCGGCACTGCTAGTACTTTCGACGATGATGGGCTCGATGACTCCAGATCTAGCCGCACTGCCCCTGATAAAAAGTGAGTAAACTATCTCACATTCATTCATTTTCTTAGGTACTTATTAAAGAACTACAATATAAATTTCTCTTAGTTGATTACACAACTTTCCTGGATGTGGAGCCTTGGGTCCACTTTTATTGGCTGCTAGGAGATGGTTTGGTTTTTATTTATGTCAGGATTGTTGTGAGCCCCTGGGGTCTTCCCTCCCAGCGTCGTGAGACAGTGCCTCGTCCGTTGGTGAACAGTTGCACAACTCACAAGTGAGGCTGGCTTACTGCCAAATAAGTTACTGGACCAAAATTTCGATTGGATAGGAAGTTGCTCCCCATCTCATGATCAAAACGGTAAACCAGCATGTATACATACCAGTGCAGTCGCTAACGCGTTGCTTCCTTAGGCAATATAAAGAAACAAAATATAAGCACCTAGATATGATTATAAATTAGCAATAGACCTACCAGCTTTATGGATCAGTAACAGTTATCTGTCAGTATACTTGTCACACGGTCAATTTGTCGGTAGCTAAAACATACTTACATATCATCACGCCTGTCTCCATCGGGGTAGGCAGAGACTATGGCTTTCCACTTGCTACGATCCTGGCATACAACTTTCATAATTGTTTTCATACACGCTCGCCGATTAAGGGTACTCTTGACCTGGCCTTTTGTCGAAAGATATTCAATTTGATTGGCATATGTACGTTGAGGTCGACCCTTACCAGTTTGCCCATTTACTCTCGCCGCATAAATATTCAATTTTCGGTAGCTAAAAGCCTTCCATATATTTATAAAATACTTTTTTATTTACAGACAAAACCATAGCGAGATAGAAAAACGCCGCCGTGATAAAATGAACACGTACATAACAGAATTGAGCGCTATGATTCCTATGTGTGGCGCTATGGCTCGGAAGCTAGACAAGCTGACGGTACTGCGGATGGCTGTACAACACTTGAGGTCCGTGCGAGGAGCCCTTACAGCCTGTCCTTTGACCTCGAGGCCTCGGCCAGCACTTGTCTCGGAAAGGGAACTGAATGCGCTGATTCTTCATGCTGCACGCGATTGCTTTTTACTGGTCGTTGGATGTGATCGTGGTCGACTATTGTATGTTTCCAGATCGGTTACGAATATGCTTCATTACGAGCAGGTTAGTTAATTACGTTAGTATTGTTTAGTTATAGCCGAGTCTGTCTCTCTGTTCGCGATAAACTTAAAATCTACTGCACTGATTTTTGTGTTGTTTTCACCAATTAATAGAGTGGTTCTCGAGGAATGATTTAATATATAATTTGTATTTTTTTATATATATTCGCTAATATATAATGATATTTGTTAAAGGCGTCGGTAAAAATATACAGTCTGAGAGCTTTCAACGAAAACGCTGCTTAAACCTTTTGAGATATGACAAAATAATGTATGTTGGAATTGTGTATCTTATATAGGTTTATGCGAAAAAGCCTGCGATGGCATATGTCTGTCTCCTAAAGATAACATCTAGCTTACTATAAAACTGGGGGAAACGTTTACAGGAAAAACTTCCACGTGGGTGAAGCTGTGGGCATCAGCTAGTGGGTATATAATAAGGGACATTCCTAGAGACAAATAACATTTTTTGTCGCTCATACCGGTCTGGCAATCGTTTTCATCAATTGCGTGATCGTTGTATATGACGTAAACCAATAATTACACAAATTATTTCTGCGTTAAGTGTGTGGTTGTAGCTCAAAGTCAAGGCTAAAGCCGATAAATACTTACTACAATAGACATTTAATACTTTTTTTTTATTTGACATAAATGTGGCATATTATTCCATTGAGATATATTGTTGGACATTTTTTACATACATACATATTGTCACGCCTTTGTTCCCGAAGGGGTAGGCAAAGGCATACAATACGCCCACTGTACACCGTATGCAGTTTTGTCCCACGTAACAGGTGCTGAGTCCATTGCCGTATTGAAATAGACAGGTGCAGGTTGTGGCGACCTGCTGTTGAAATTTTTCAAGCTGCCCATAAGGCCTCAACTGGGCTTAACGACTGCCATGTTCCTGGCAACCAGGACCATAGGGTTAACGTGCCTTCCGAAGCACGGAAACGCTCGCAAATGTAAATGCCACAAAGTGGTCACCCATCCGAAGACCAGCTGTAGTGAAAGTTACATTTTCTAAACAGATATTTTTTACACAGCTAAGTATAGCTTAAAGTAAGCTAATATAAGCTTGTGGTATCAGTTCTGATAAACATCCTACTAATATTATTAACGTGAAAGGTTGTAATAATATACAGACGTAGGTTTGTTACTCCAAACCTCTAAATTTCTCCTCGCAAAAACTACTAAATTTTGATGAAACTTTACAATAATATAGCCCATAGATCAGAATAATACATAGGCTACTTTTCTCCCGGTAATAAGTTCATGTGGGTAACGTTAACTAAAAAAAAACTTCATATATATTTTTAAACACACATATTTATATTTTATTATACACAGGATATATTTATTATACATAGGAAACACTAAAATTCCTGACCCGTCCCGGATCCGAGACCTCAGCGCAGCAGTCACATTATCAATTAAGCCACCGAGGCAGTCGAGAGTAGTATTGGAGAGAAATAGCTGACATATGCAATTTTTTTGATAGGAAACTAGGGACCCATAGTCTGGTAAGGGTTATTCTTCACCCCGTTTTTCTCCACCAATCAGCGTCATGACTTTCACTGCATTGAACATAATCAGTTCGAACTTCAGTGTAAAAAAATTGCCATTTCTCGACAGTCGGAGCTACTGGGACAGAGTTTATTTGACATACTACACCCCAAAGACGTGGCGAAAGTGAAGGAGCAACTATCATCGTCGGATTTAAGTCCCCGCGAGAGACTCATCGACGCTAAGAGTAAGTATGCCTTGTTGAGATAAATTATAACTTCACGCTATATCCCTGACGGGGTACTCAGAGAGGACAGATCGCCAAGCTGCGCGATCCATGCATACTTCTTTCGCTTCTTGCAGATTCATCAATCGCTTCACACACGCACTTCTGAGTATCCGAGTACTTATGACTTTTCCGTTTTTGAGCAATCTGCTCACGTGGTCGTCATATGTAAGTCTCGGCCTACCCTGACTCCTTCTACCCTCTACTTTTGTACAATATATCTTCTTCGTCAATCGTTCCTCATTCATTCGTTGGACGTGTCCAAACCTACGGAGCCGGCTCTTTTCCAGCTTTATTCTACGTCTGTTATAATTATACATTATGGCAGACATTTGGCGGGAAGAGTGACAAGTGCGTACGCTACTACGTTTAGATTATTTTCTAAAACTAGTGCATTTATCTTGTTTTATGTGCGGGAGTGGTGATTTCTTGGACATAAAAGTTGTGTTAACGTGCTATAGTGAAAGACAATGATATATATGCAGTGAAATGCTATTTTCTCTCTTGCCGCGAAACGTCCACTGACAACCTTAGTATAAGAATCACCATTATACTGAGGGCAAGGACCAGGACGGACAATGAGGACACGACATCGACTGGACAGGACTAATTAGAAGATAAGATTGAAGAAATATTATATAAAAAATAAGATTTGGCTAAAAGGTCTTAGATACCAGGCCATTAAATAAATATTTAAAAAAAAAATACATTATGGCAGGTATGGTAGGCACATCTCAGCTCTTTCCATTTACTACGATCTTGGCATACAACCATCCTAATAACCATCTTATTTTTCTCACAACAACAAAAAATAGACCGATACTAGATCATAAGCCCAGTAACCTATATACTTGTATAGATTATTGACAGCGAGGTATATCTGACTACCCCGTCAGTGATACGGCGTAAAGATAGGTATACCTGTATTTCTTACTCATATCTTTGAATACATTACCCCAGTTAATTCGTACATCATCGCTCTAACTTTATTATTTATTTGCCTTGTTTTTCAGCCATGTTACCGGTGAAAGCCGATGTAGTAGCTGGTGCCTCGCGACTTTGCCCGGGAGCGAGACGTTCCTTCTTCTGTCGCATCAAGTGCAAGCTGTCTTCTGCGGTCCTCACATCCTCGGGGCCTATAAAGGAAGAGGCAGAACCGGCTGCCAAGGTGCATAAGAAGCAGAATGAGAAGAAATACTGTGTTGTTCAATGTACTGGTATGTTATTGATTTAGTATGATATTATAAGCAAAGACTTTACACTTAAATCTCGACTGATTACCAAAAAAATTCGTTCTTCGGCTCACGGATGGTGCCATTTAGTAGAAATCGTCGTATTATTGAAATGACATAAGCCATGTGTGTACCTATGCGTGTGTGTATCGAACCTACAAATGAGCACATGAGCAAGTGAGTGCGCAGCCGGGTGTGCAACTCTCTCTTTGTCTCAATACACGTTTTTTTTTGCAATTATATTTTTTTTTGTAATGTATATGCCTCGTTTCTGACGGGGGTCCCCGACTGTATAATATTTTTAAATATCCATCACGCCTTATCCCCGAAGGGGTGGCAGAGGCATATTATATGCCCACTTTTCACCGTGTGGATTCCTGTCCCACGTAATAGGTGGTGAGCCCATTGCCGTGTTGAAATAGACAGACGCAGGTTGTGGCTACCTGCTGTTGAACTTTTTTAAGCCGCCTATAAGGCTCAACGACTGCCATTTTACTGGCAACCGGGACCAACGGCTTAACGTGCCTTCCGAAGCACGGAAACGCTCGCAAATGTAAATGCCACAAAGTGGTCACCCATCCGACGACCAGCCATAGTGAAAGTTGCGTACCTCAGTGATCGTTTACCGAACACTGAGACCGCGGGGCCACGAGCGCTTCTGAATATTTTTATATTATATATATTCTTTTTAATATTTTTTACTTACAATAAATTCAGTAGGTTCGAACAATCGTTCAAGGAATATGTCCTGTGTTCTAATTGGTCATGGTCACTTATTTAGAAAGAGACACCGCCACTGCCGAGAGCCATCTCACGCAGTTCGATTATATTGCAGTAGTGCACAGTCTAGTTATAGGTATAAGGTCTTTGTTTATAAGGGATAGGGTTGCCAACCGTACTATAATAGTATTGTACCATATTTCGGGTCTGCGTACTATACACTGTTGAAGTAAATTATACTACTATATTTTCAACACAACATACCACAAACAAGTGCTTATTAAAAAAACGAGTTTCAAATTGAACGATCTTTACTCTCAAATAACAATATTTAATGAAATTTATGCAAAAGTAAAAGATTGTTATTTAGCAAAACATTGTTAGAAAATGCAATAAATGTGAAAATATATATTTTTAATACTGAATTTTAAATGTCTTCACTTATTAAATATCTTCACGCTGTATCCCTTACGGGGTAGTCAGAAAGGGCAGGCCGCTAGGCTTCGCGATCCGTGCGTACCTATTTCGTGTCCTGCAGATTCATTAATCGCTTCATACATGCACGTCTGGGTATCCGAGTACTTTTGACTGTATTTAAACACTAGACGAATAGAAGTGTAGTGTATTTTAATGGCTTATTTTGAAAAATACTATATTACGCTGAAGAAATGTTGGCAACCCTAGTACTAGATCATGCCACGCAGATCATACTTCGACAACTTCACTCTACTACTGCTTACACCTCTTATAATATATATATCTGTCATACTTATATAGTTGTCTCTGCCCATGCGATTGACGAGGTAGTCAATATTGTGTAACATTTTTTTAAGTATTTTGGTACTTTTTTTACCAACCCCGTCTAGCCCAAAGGGAGCTAATATAAGCTTGTGGTAAGGGCAACTGATTAACATTACATACATTTATATATGGGAAACATCCAAACTCCGAAGCAAACATTTGCGTGACCACGTTGGCCACCGAGACGGTCGACGGCGAATCTTGACGGCGATAGTTTTTAATAAAATAAGAGTGCCTCCGCCATAATAACTACATATCTATGTGCCTCATTGAGTCATATCTTGCAACGCATACACTTTATATTACTGGGTATTTGTTTTTTATTTCTTTATTTTCATGTGTTTATTTTTCTGTATTTTTTAGAGCGGTTTAAACTGTTCGATATATTAGACAGATGGTTCCCTCTATCAAATCTCACTTTACTTCGATTAATTTAATATTTTAAATAAAAAATTAAACTCCAGTCCTTTGATTATCTCCATTCATTATTTTAAACAGTGGTTATTATTTGACAACATTTTCTTTACCTTTTAAAATTGTACTCGTTGCATTTAATAACTTACTTATTTTTTTTGCACACTTTTTCGATGTTTTATTTGTACACGCTGACACTGCGATTCATCAAAATTATTTATCTTTTCTCTTTATAAGAATGTTCCGCGACTTAGCCGAAACAGTTCAGTCGTTTTCAAGTAGCCTTTGAAGCTGTGAAAATATCAAACTTATAAAGTTATGGCCGTTTATGAGACAAAAAAAAGTATTTTTCGACACTCTCAAGGGAATCAAAATTCATCTGGAGACACAGCTAGCTAGATATTTATAACATAATGTACCAACAATTTTTTAATATACCTCATTGGTCCGTCTCGCACTTGTCCAGTTATATATTTTCTTTCTGTCTATAAAAATATATAAATCCATCACGCCTTATCGCCGAAGGCGTGGCAGAGGCATATTATGCCCACTTTTCACCGTGTAGATTCCTGTCCCACGTAATAGGTGGTGAGCCCATTGCCGTGTTGAAATAGACAGACGCAGGTTGTGGCTACCTGTTGCTGAAATTTTTCCTTTTTTTTTAGCCTTCAACCAGGCTTAACGACTGCCATTTTACATTTTCATTCTATTGAACTCATTAAATTGTAATATACTCGTATTGTATGTATTTCTCCACGACAACTCTCGAAACTCGAACTCTCTAACGACGGCAAAAACGGGGTCTGTGGTCCCATGACCAGGGCGAAATCCATATTGACACTCCGAGAGAGTACACTCCTGCCGGATCCGAGAGTCTATATCTTCTCGAAGATCTTCATGGTGTGGGACATCACCTTTATACCGCGGTAGCTCCCGCACTCCTGCACTGACACCTTACCTTTGAAGACTGAAGTAATAATACTCAGCCTCCATTGGTTTGGGACCTGCCCGCTGAGGAGTATGTATACAATAATAAGTTTTTATGAACATTACCTCTGTATGTTTCTTTGAAGGATACCTAAAATCCTGGGCGCCAGTGGAATTGTCCGAAGGTGTCGGTAGTGCTGAAGCTACTGAAGACGGCGAAGGCAGCAACGTGTCTTGTCTGGTAGCTGTGGGTAGGGCATTACCGGACCTTGGCCCTTCGCCCTACGCGTGCACTAATTCTCCCACAAGACTGCTGCAGTATGTGTCTCGACATGCACCTGATGGAAAGTTCCTGTTCGTGGATCAAAGGTTTGTTAACATAGTTTCATTTTACTATAGATTTTAAAATAAAAGGCAATTTTATTAAAATTTTCCCTTAGTCAGCGGGGCTGACTAAGGGAAAATTTTGGTTTTACACGCGACCTTTGTGACCTTTACCTGTGGGAATCCGAGGATAAAATGTAACCCAAATTACTCATTATATCATTTACTACTGTCAGTAAAAGTTCCGTTAATAATCGGTTAATGCATGAGATAATGAAAAAAAACAAAGATTATTCATGTAAATACGTAGTTTAGCTATATACTTTCATGATAACCTCAGAATCATTGTGATTCTGATTTCATATTCATATAAGTATATACTATTTCAATAATTTTGTGTTGCATGGAAAATGGCATAACAAAAATATATGGTACTAGCTAATACCCGAGGGTCTGCTTGATAAGGACACAAACATACCGAATAAAACGTACTAAGGGATATCCATACATCTATCTGAAAGTGAAAGAAATTACAATATCGGTTCAGTAGATCCAGAGATAACCCGACAACCTTACCAACTCACAAACATATAACATAATTTTTTCTTTTCACTTAAACCCAGCCCAGCCCGTATTTTTATATTACAGGGTAACATTGGCTCTAGGATTTCTACCCCAAGAGCTGCTCGGTACAAGCTTGTACGAGTATGTAAGTGGGCCGGAACTGGGCGCGGTTGCGAGTACGCACAAATCCGCGCTATTGCAACGAGAATCGCTTCACACGCCGCCATACCTATTCCGGAGGAAAGATGGAAATTATTCACGGATTCAGACACATTTCAAACCATTTAAGTATGTAACTTTTTGGAGTGAAACTTCATTATCGACGTTGAGAGGAAATTTATAGCTGTAAAAAAATCGTTACGTTTTTCGGTTACGCGCCATGTTGTTTTGAAGTGAAACTTCTTTATCATAAGTGAAATTTCTTTATAGAAGTATGAGAGAATTTTTTAGCTGTAAAAAAAAAGTCGTAAAGAAGTTTCACTTCTTACCTGTGTACTCTCTGGTACACACAAATTTTTTTTAAACACGTATTTACCGTTAATAAACAAAAATATTTAGAATGAGAATGTATAAGTAAATGGATAAGGCCGCCTTATCCCTAAAAGCAGTCAATGTCAGGCAATCCTGGGAAAAAGATGATGGATGTAAGAGCAATTGATAGTTTTAGTGAAAAGCATCCATTCAGTGAGATCAAAATTAATAAATACTATTTGACGCAGAACGTGATCTAGGCTCAACATGCTTTTACTTAGGATTCTGATAAAATTCAGTATATTTCTTTACATACATACATACATATTGTTACGCCCCTTATCCTCGAAGGGGTAGGCAGAGGCATACTTTACGCCCATATTTCACTGTATGCATTTATGTCCCACGTAACAGGTGGTGAGCTCATTTCCGTGTTGAAAATGGACATGTGGCGACCTGCTGTTGAAATTTTTGAAGCCGCCCATAAAGCCTTCAAACAGGCTTAACGACTGCCATTTTACTGGTAACCAGGACCAACGGCTTACCATGCCTCGCAAATGTAAATTCCAAAAAGTGGTGACAATTTTTTTTAGATATATAGAAAAGCATCCTTTAGGTATAAGGCCCACAAGATCTCCGAGGCCCAAACAACCTCATCTGCTAGCGGTGCACCAGCTGACTGAAAGACGAGGCAACCACACAGGCCCCTTCAGGGTTGGAAGGTCATACGGCAGTCGCTTCTACCAATAACGAAAATCTATAACTGGTGGATGGATGGACCAAAAGTGGGTCCTAAACTAGGTTTAGAATCAACTGGGAAAACACTTAAGACGAAGATAAACATCCAAGCTCTAAACTTTGAATTTAACTGCCTCGGTGGCGCAGTGGTAGTGTATGCGACTACCGCGCTTGAGGTCCCGGGTTCAATTCCCTGGTCGGAACATATATTTGTGTGATCCATAAATTTGTGTTTCGGAGTTTGGGTGTTTCCTATGTATAATATGTATGTATTTAGAATTATATAAGTATGTTTATCAGTTATCTAGATCCCATACACAAGCTTATATTAGCTTACTTTGGGCTAGATGGCGCTGTGTGAAAACTGTATTACAATATCATATTATTGTTGTTAATTAATGAAGATCCAGGGATTGAAACAAATGTTTATAATGAAGGTTCTAATACACTACCCGCCAGTACCGCCGAGGAAGTGAAAATGAAGATACATTTTAGATATTAGTTTTAGCTTAACACTAATTTTCGCCAATTACGCGCCTATTTAACGCAATTTTCGCCAAAAAAGTACATGGTGAATATAATAAGAAATTAACATAATGTACTTTCAATTTGAAACTTAAACTATTTCAGAAATCCTTGGACCAAAGATGTTGAATGCCTGGTGGCAAATAATAGCATAGTGACGGAATCACACGAGCAAGCTCAATCCGATACCTCACAGTCCTCTTATGATACATACAAACAAAGTAAGTTACCACATGTGAATGTTGCGTGTGGGCGCAATGTGAATTGCTTATAATTTTATTATTTTGGAATCAGAGTAAGTAGTGACAAGTGTTATTTTGTAAGACACGTTGGACATTAGAAGATTTATTTACATTTTTTGGTGTGCTAAAAGTGAACTTAGGGATCCATTTTTTAATGTCACTCCTTTACATAGATTTTAAAAGTAAAAGATGGGTTAGGCCCTTTTGAACATTAAAGCAGTCAAAAACTACTGCCATCTCTTTAAATATTTGATAAGCTGTGTCACTTTTGATAATCTTTTTAGTTTATTCGTTCTGAAAGAGATGGCATTAGCATAATGTTTTGAGTATATCAATATTTGATATTTCCTAAGAAATGAACTTATTTATACCATTTTTGAGTCTGGAGCTCTCGTATACAGTAACTCGGTAATCCTAAGGATATAGGTCTCTTACGCGTTACACTTATACTGTGGGATGTGCTGTCAGTGATTTCCCAAACATTAGAAAATTCTTTTATTTATATTTAGTAGTTGGGCATTTTTTTCTGTTAGACAGTGAAAAATGTACCTATGTATGATTTTAGATATTAATTTTTGGTGTAATATAATTTAGATTTTCATATTCTTCTCGTATCTTATCCCGAAGTTCATTTTTCTTTAAGCCATTTACTGTTTTACATATATTTTATACCGAATAGTTATATTCTTATTACAGTAAAATCTTTAGTTGGAATTTAAAAAAAAAAATATGACATATATTTTTCAACGTAATTCGTTTAAAAATGGTTGAGTCAATAATAACTAGGATGGTATGGTTGTTATATAGTATATTGTTGTTATTGTATGTTGTATTCTCGATTTATAAATAAATTATAACGTAACACAATGCATCACTTCTTATTATTACGGATAAATGCCATAAGTATTCTAACTGCCTTCTTGTTCGAGTTTCTGACGAGTATAATAGTTTTTGAAGTCATCATTTCTTTATGCGTTTTGGGCACAATTAAACTCGCGATACTTTTTTTAACAACTAAAGTGGCAGACAAGTTTACCTCGCTCGCGCCGCTGACACCTTTTGAGAACGCTGTTAATGTGTCAGGGCTTACCCGGGACTCCTGGCCATAGACAAATGGAAGTGCACCGTGTGGTTTTAGTCCATTAAAGCATAGCAAGCAAAGCATAGCATCCATGAGGATATCGAAACGACAAAAAAAAAATCCCACATCTTTGTATATACACATAAATATCGCTTTAGCTAATGTTGGCACTCCTAGAGAGCCTTTAGAAATTTTTCAATTTCTGTTCCAAAACACAACAATAATGAATTTTTTACAGTTTTGTATAATACTATAGAAAGATTCAAAGTTATCTCATAACGATATCTATGAATGGTGGAGTAATACTTAAATCATGGGTTCAGTCTCGTCTCGCAGCAAGTTGTATTTTTTATTATATGTATATAAATGTATTATGTGACAAGAAGGCAGTTTTTATTCAAAATGGACACGGACAGTTTCTAACAAATTACAGTGTAAATAAAGTTGACTTTCCCATAACGTTTGATAGTTTGATGAATTTTATACAAAAGGTTATAAGTGATGATGTGGTACTGTTAAGCAGCTCAGCTGATTGAGGAGACTACTCCACATTGTGGCGTTGCGTCGTCCCAGTGTAAATTGAACCCTTGCCTCGGCGTTGGACTTTCAGAAGGAGATGCGGAGATGCAACGCCTCATAGAGTCCCAGGTGGAGTCCCATAAGATTGGAAGTGCTATCGCTGAGGAGGTGCTGCGACGGTCTTCTACGGACTTCTCGCCTGACATGACCTCAGACCTATTACAGGATGCCGTCTTTGAACAGGTACGATTTAAATTTTATATCTATGGTGCATTTTTACAAGGAAGTTATTACTTTTATTGTCTCTTCTGAGATACCGACGGTAATTTTGTATGACACTCCTCTAGTAAATATCTTATACAGAACTATTGATCTAGTCCGAGACTACCAGGACTTTAATTGGTCGTGCTAATTAGTGTCTAGCACATAAGACCTTTTAGCCTTTTGATACCACCTCACTAAAAAGGCAATGGGTTCAAAATTACTTCCAAATTAACATCTAAAATAGACACATTTTATTAAATTTATTCGGCCCTTTAGACCCACTCCTGTTCTGTGCTTCGGAAGGCACGTTAAGCCGTTGGTCCCGGTTGCCAATAGAATGGCAGTCGTTAAGCAAAGTTGAAGGCCTTATGGGCGGCTTAAAAAATTTCAATAGCAGGTTGCCAGAACCTGCGCCTGTCCATTTCAACACCGCAATGGGCTCACCACCTGTTACGTGGGACAAAAAGGCAAACGGTGAAATGTGGGCGTTTATTATGCCTCTGCCTACCCCTTCGGGGATAAAGGCGTGACAATATGTATGTATGTAGAACTATTGAAAACTAATGCACACTGAACTTTGTCTTCGGTTTGGTAAAGTGTTGTCTCTGTTACACTAACAGTTTGGCGAACCTGACGTATGTAATACAGAACAAGGAAAGTGTAGCTATGGATAATTCGAATAACTCGATTAAGAATAGTGTCTCGGTCATTCGTATCGCTTTTGACAAAATGCAAATCAATTCGTTAACTCGCTAGCGCTTTAGTGCTCTCAACCGGTCACGAGTCGGCTTGATTGATTTGACACTCCGTGTCTCGCTTTAACCCAAATTCATTTGATTACTTCATAACTTCATAATTAGATCATGACGCATTCATTAGCCATTACTAGCCTAGCCACAATTAGATGCTTTTGTTTTCACAATTAATGGTTTTGTTTTCTTTCGCTAATTCATCGTGCGAGTTAATAGCTCCGATGAGTCGAATCAATTCGAATTGCGAATCGATTTAAGAGTAATATTCATTCGAATGATTCGAATTGTAAAATATTCAATTCGTCACATCGCTATGAATGTTGCTCGCTCCCTAACTCGCGCCGTAATAGGAACGAATGTTTTAATAAAACCGCGAGTCAAGTTTACATCCGGCTGTAGAATAAAGAACCATACGCGACCGGGCAGTTGTCTGCGATTCGAAATTAATGTAATCGTATTAAGTAAAAGGGTTGTATGAAATGTATAGAGTTTCTAGCAAGCGCCAGTGACATTGATTTCTTGCACTGTGGTATCTAACGTTAGTCAAACTGTTAGTGTTTGGTGCGAGAGAGATGACGCTATATCAAATAGAAACCAGTGGATGTGTCTTTTCAAAGTTTGATGTGCAAACTTTATTGCCGAATACTGTGCTTAGTAAAATGATCTGATTTTGCAAGCGTATAATATTTCATGATAAAAAAGAAGGTTGCAGGCAATACTTTTAATAATTAAATTCTGAAGTAGATTTAGTCCCGGTTCGAATCTAATCCAAAATGAAATAACAAATTAATATTATTAAATTTTGAAGAACGATTTACAACAAAACACGCGTGTCGACATATCGAACTCATTAATGTGTTAAACTGCATTAAAAAGTTTGGTATCCATTAATGAAATCGAAGTTCAGTACCTAAAGATTGACCTCCTTTTCTCGTCCTCGGTTTTTTTTTAACATTGGAAGATGAGCTCCGAACGCCAATTGTAGTAAATCGTTACTCACGTGTATAATAGGTATAGTTTGTGCATGTTAAGCCGGGTCTGCGTTTTCGTGTTAGCTAAGATGTTAGGGGCGTGGCCTAACAGTTTTATTAAGAAAAACGCGCTAAGGCTAGGTCCGCAGCGTCAATTTTAACATGTTAGCAAATATGTTTGTGTGTTAGCTAACACGAAAACACGTTTATTATAACGATTTTGACTGATTCTGTGTGATCATACAATTATGTAGGTTGTCATCTGCGTATAACTTCGATGTGATTGTCAATATGGTGTTAATTATCTTATTACGACGGATAGATGTTTCTTTTATCAAATTTTGAGAAAGTTTAGATTGCATGCATTAATAATAAAAGACCCACGACACCATAACATACCATGACCGTGCTAGGAACGTTTCAGATAAAAATATATTCTTTGACTCTTTACGTCCGTCACCACTCAGTACCGTCGCGTGTGATGCACGTTATGAACGAAAATATTTTATCGTTTTTAATCGTTTATCTATATAATAAAATTAATAAGATTCTTACAATTTGCCCTCTTACAAAGCACAAATGTAAAGAAACTATCTCAGATTGGTTAAAAACACTAAACTTTTCAGATACAGAGAATCTGATAGATGTTGTGCTATGAATCACCTAATATGCTCACTTCTTGAAATGACCATATACTCACTTACACACACACCCAACCCACACACACACACACACACACACACACACACACACACACACACACACAACACACACACACACACACACACACACACCACACACACACACACACACACACAAACGCATGCTTGTTTTGTATATTCTCATACATCATATAAATAGCTTTTTGCATTACCTGAAGGTACTTACCGTGTATCACTTGTGCAGAGACTGGAGAGGCTGGTAATCTGTCACACAGGTCTCCTAGTACCGATACCAGTCTCTCACATAAATACTATTCTTTGAAAATGTACCTTAATTAAGTATTACCCTTGTATTAATTTTATGTGAGAGAAAATAAATACACTTATTATTATTATTTAGTGAAAAGCTATTAATTTGGCAGTTGATTTGACAGTATATCTATCTCTTCTATAACTCTTTGCTTAACAATAGCATTCCCTAGAAACTATAAACAAAGCACTCGGATACCCAGACGTGCGTGTATGAAGCGATTGATGAATCTCGAAGAAGCGAAAGAAGTATGTATGGATCGCGAAGCCTGGCGATCTGTCCTCTCTGACTACCCCGTCAGGGATACAGCGTGAAGATAGTTAGTTAGTTAGTTATTCCCTAGAAACTAAAATTAACGAAAAATGTCTCTAGAGAGTGGAACTAGCGAAAGCATTCCTTACAAACTAGAATTAACGAAAACATACCCTGGAAACTAGAATCAACGAAAGCATTCCCTAGAAACTAGAATTAACGAAAGTACTCGTATTCCCTAGAAACTTGAATTGACGAAACTATTCCCTAGAAACTACAATTAATGTTAACATTCCCTAAAAACTCATAACATATAACCAAAAGCATATTTTTATGCTATTTAAATATGGAGAAGTTAATCTAGTGATTGAATATTTGGTACCCTCGAAGACAATGGTGGCGGTGTCTTTCGATGACGACCCATTTTACACAACCCTTATATGACCATGCGCTACCATGCTATATTTGTACCTACTTATGGAAATCGTAATACAAAATATTTGTTCTCGAGAACTTATTAAATTTTATGAGGGATGCTATTCTGAAAATATTTGCCAATACATAGATTTAGACGCAGATAACACCTAAATTGTCTGATGTAGAATCAGAACCACGGCCTTGCAACACTATCCATGATTCTGTTCCATAACACAGTGGCCTCTAAAAGCAAACGTCCTGTACGACCAGGCGTCGCTTGTAGACAACATTCTCGGCGTGGAAGTCGGGTACAACGAGGTTCGGAACAACGTGCCTCTGAGTGCAGCCGGGGCTGAAAGCTCGCCACCACCTGCTACGGACGCAAACACAGTTCCTTGTGGAACACCTCCGCCAGCATCGCCGCCTCTACCCCCTTTAGGCATCGACGGCAACGGAGAAGCAGCTATGGCTGTCATCATGAGTCTCCTAGAAGCTGACGCTGGGCTCGGAGGTCCAGTCAACTTCTCGGGCCTACCCTGGCCTCTACCATGAACACTGGTACGCATCGACCTATAGTTTTTTTTATTGAAAAACATCGGTCTGTTATTGTTAACTTAAATGTACAAATCAGAATGGAGTTTCCAAGATGACAATTTATTTAAATAATATAGCTATTCTAATTAAAAAATTAAAGCTAATCTGTGCAGAATTTGACTAGGTAAGTATGTATGTAAAAAAATATATTTATACACATAGCTTACAGTGTTTCAGTGTTTATACAAAAACAAAATTATAGATTATACATTATGTAGGTACTCTAAAAATGTTAGATAATATTTTTACAATGTAAAAACATCATAAGCTCATTGTTGTTCCAAATGGAATATTTTAACATTTTGAAATCAGTCATTCACATTAATTCCTAATAAATTGTACATTAATTTTAAGAAATTTAAATAAGTAGCGAAAATTATATTTTTATAAGTTTAACCACTAATGTTGTGAAGTGAATGTACATACATGTTTTTTTACATTTTCAAACACATCATTTGTATTTTTATTTGTGTTTATATAAATTTTATTTTATGTTACGTCCATATTGTTTCTTTATACGCCCGACTGTAAATAAGTATTTGTTATATTTGTATAAATGAAAGAAAAAATTGTTTTGTTAATAGATTCATTAATTTAGATAAATGTGCAGTTTGTATATATTTTATTTAATACAAACACGCTGAAATTATATTAGCTTTAACCTCCTTATTAAGCGTTTTACTGGGGGTTTATGGAGTAATTTATTAAATAGAAAATATGAGTACAAGTTCGTTTCATCAAAAAATCAATCAACTTTAGCTTATACATTTTTGTTGTAATTATAAAAAGGACTTTAAGTGAGATAGAACGCCATCCAAGAGCCGAAATTTACCTACTCAATTCGCACTATTGTTTGGTATGACTACTTATAAATATAATAAATGTTTTTAATAATCAAGAAGACTCCTAGAGCAGTATTTCATATGTTTTTGAAAAATAAGCCAAACTATTGCCAAAGTATTTACAGAAATAATAGCATTGTATCAGTAGATATACCTATGTTAACGAAGTCACGATTTGAAGATGGATTTGGGAGGAGCGGTGTCCGCAGATGACCTTTGACCCAGCGCAATCTAGACTCATATAGATTGATCTAGAAGTGACCTCATTAGTCACTTGGACCGGTATCTTGGTGTTAGAGTGCTCTTCTCTATTCTACGTAATGTTAATTCACCTCTCTATTTGCAAAAACGTTTTGAATTTCTAATTTCCAGAGCTTCTAGGTACCTGTCGCACTTCAAATTAATTTCTTATTCGAACTCTTTCGCATAGTATTAGCCTTTACGAGTCTTTCACTATTCGTGCAGTGCGAATCCGAAATGATGATTCACCCTCAAATTGTGATTCGGTAACCGTAACTTTTTTTAAATTGTCATTTTCATAGTGACTTAAGTGAAACGCGCTCATCAACCAATAGTGCGATAAAGGTTTTATAACGTTGTGTTGTTGTTATAATTATGTTCATTTTATATAAAAAAAATTATAAAGTGTTTTAATTATAGAGTTTTAATCATAATAATGCTGTGCGTTTTATTTATACTCTGCCATTGCGAATGATCTTTTCTCAGTGCAGTTGTTTCTAATTGTTATAATGGGGGCCCCTTAAACCTAACAGGTACCATTTATTGTGAAGAAAATTCAAGTGTTATATAGTGAAAAATGCCTTAAGTACAAAACCTTGTTTTGAAAAAATCTATTTTAATTTTTTTGAATAAAGAAAATGTCAAAGTATTACAAGAGGTACAGAGCCCAAGGAATTAAGTAGGTATGCTGGTCAGTTCCCTATTGTCGTTACCTAACTTTTTTTATTTTTGTAATACCTAATGATTTGTCTTCCAGTTTGTGCGTGAAGATTAATTATAATTTAAAAAAAATGTTTAAATGAATTAGGTTCCTTTGCAGAAAATCGGCCTGCATATTTAATTCCTTTGCACTCTGTACATATAATTAAAACGAATGTAAAGAAAATAAACAATTACAGGTGGGAGAACAGAAAATAATACAAGTGATATATTAAATACTTTCAGTTTTATTCTTGTGTCTGATGTTACTTTTTTTTGGCATTGTTTCGTGTACTTTCAGACAGAAGGACGTTCATACCATCCAACCTACCCAGTAACGGTCACTACACCCCTATGAGGTATCCAGGAATTGAGCTCCAATTCTTGTGTATGATAAAGTATCACTTTACGTACATTACATACCATCCTACTAATATTATAAATGCGAAAGTTTGTAAGAATGGGTAATGTTTGTTACTCTTTCACGCAAAATCTACTGAATGGATTTTGATGAAACTTTACAATAATATAGCTTACACATCAGAATAACACATATAGGCTACTTTTTTTCCCGAGAACAAGTTACTGTGAGAAACGGGAAAACTTCACCAAGCGTGCAGAGCCGCGGGCGTCAACTAGTACTACATAGATTAGATAAATATTGTAAGAAGTTGCTATTGCCATAACCGTCATCGCTTCTCTTGTATTCCAATTTATCTTCTATTTTTAAAATCTTGCAGTTGTGTAAAACTAAGCTGAAAAGGGGAATCTGTCAGAGACGAACTGCACTCCTACAAATCTACTGAACTATGATTTTGATTGCAACCGGAACTTACGCTTGGATAAGAGATTTTATAATATTTAACTCGCCTATCTAGAGAATTGCTGGTCGCTCTCATAGTCCCCTAGTGGCTCTCAAGTTGGCGGCCCAATGATGTGGCACTTCACGCTACGCTTCAAGAACCCGGGGTCGTAAGAGGAGGGATACACTTGATATGATATTGCGGACAAGTTGCAAGTGTGATTCGCCTTCGTTGGTATGGTCACGTCTTGCGGCAACCGCCGGGCTACGTAGGTAACAACTGTGTGGCCATGTCAGCCCCGCCGGGTCCCGGTAAGACGTCGCAAGGGATGACAAGCGTGCCAATGGTCTCACTACAGGGGATGCCAACGACCGTGCGAAGTGGCGGAGAAAATGTAGGAAAGCGGACCCCGGGCGTCGCGAGACTCAACTGGGACTGACATTCGGATGATGATGATGATGATGATGACACTTAAGCTGACAAAGCGTTTTAGGATTCTATAGATCAAAGTTCAAGACTTCTTGTTACTCAAGACAATGTATACTGCGAAAAGCACGTCTATGTATACCGTCGAGCGCATTCAGATAGTATCTACTACGCTGCATCATCCTAAAGATGAGAGGAGTATTCGACGCAGGGATTAACGTACTTACGTACGTACTCCCCACAGAAAGAGAACTTGGTGAAGCCCAGACAATAAGTACCTACAGAATTCTTCATAAGGTAGTGTATATTCATAGATGTTTAATATGCATTCAGTAAAACAGATAAATTTCCGCGCCGAAAGGGCCCTTCTTTCTCAAATAAACTTGGTGTCCGAAAAAGTTTCAATTACAAAAATAAATAATCCCGATCGATCCATAGTTCGTAATAATATTAGGTATTATCCGTAATTTATTTGTATGAAAAAAATTAAAGGTTTTTTTTATGTATTTTTATTTGTATTAATCGAAGTAATCACCCATGTAATCAATGCATCTTTGCCAACGCAGTGGCAGTTTATTGATGCCCTTCTTAAAGAAATCAGCTGGACGGCAGGCAACAAATTCTTCAAAGGCATTTGCACTGCCTCTCGGGTATTGACTTTTTTCCCGCCAAAAAAGTTATCCAATTCTGGAAAAAGTAGTAGTATGTAGACGCAAGGTCTGGTGAGTAGGGTGGATGACGGAGAGCTTCCAACCCCAGTTCTTGCAACTTGGAGACCGTCTGCTGTGCAGTATGAGGTCGCGCGTTGTCGTGCCGGAGCAGCGGAGACAAGCGATTGACTAATGCTTATTGGAGATGTGCCAGCTGCTCCATCATTGTGTTCAGTTCTTCACAGTACACATCTGCAGTAATGCTCACCCCGTTAGTTAAGAAGCTGCGATGAATCACACCGGCGCTAGACCACCAAACAGTGACCATTCTAGGGGTAAGTTTTCGTTTAGGGCATTGTTTGGTAAGGTGTAAGTGTAAGGTAGTAAGGTGCTGAACCAGGATCCAACCAACTTGCTGAGCGCTTGCGGTTATCAAACAGAACCCATTTTTCATTGCAGGTAACAATGCGGTTCAAAATTCCTTCATTTGTGTGTCTGTTAAGCAGTGCAATGCACGTCTCGATGCGTACTTCGCGCTGGCGGTCATTGAGTTCGTGGGGCACCCATTTATCAAGTTTTTTTACCTTGCCAATTTGACGCAAAGGGACCAATATTGTTTTGACGCTAACGTGGAAACCTGCTGCTAATTCAGCCGTAGATTGTGTATCATCATCTTCTACAATCGCCTTTAATTCGTCATTGTCGACCAAAGTCTTCGGACGACCGCGAGGTTCATTTTTCAGGTCGAAATTTTTCAAAACGGAAGCGATCAAACCAGTAACAGGTGGTGCGTTGGTTTGTAGTGTTAGCTCCGTAAACGTCGTTGATGTTGCGTGCCGCTTGTGCCGCGTTGTTGCCACTCATATTCCATAATTACTCGAATTTTTAACGTATCCACGATGACAAAAAAGATTGAAATGCGATGTAAATATAACACTTATCAATAAACAAATGACAACTTTTGGAAAAAGAATTCCATGTTTTTAAAATAAAATTAATTTGAAATTAGAATTCTTAGCCATACAAAAATATTTTGATGTGAAATGCCCAGTACTGCAGAACGGCAATTTCATAGGTAACGACCTATTATCAAATGTCTTTCAAACCTAATATTGAGACACGACTAGCATATTTTGTAACATTTCTCGGTGTAAAACTTCCTGGTAGTAAATTTAAATAAAAATAATAAAAAATAATTTTAATGCCTAATAAATGCCATCTGCATGAAGCATCTGGTCATCTTTC
Organism: Thumatha senex; assembly: GCA_948477245.1. Taxonomy (NCBI): domain Eukaryota; kingdom Metazoa; phylum Arthropoda; class Insecta; order Lepidoptera; family Erebidae; genus Thumatha; species Thumatha senex. The sequence continues at coordinate 2,776,296 of OX419725.1, forward strand.
GTGAACAGATCTTTTGCTTGCATTTATTTTTGTATTACATGCATTTTAGTGACAAACAATTTTTCTAACGTACCTATTCATAAGGCGCCATACATTTGATCCTGCGTTGTCATTCACGATTTTAGTTTGCTGCGTCAACCCTATATGTTGGTCCTTCGGCGTTCTCAAAATAGGTACGAACAGAACCACAAACGTTTTTCGTTTCTTCGTTTTTTTTTTGTTGTTTATCAGTCCCTTAGTTAAGAACGCTTCCTTTCCGTGGTCCTATTAGATGTCCCATTGATGGGACAACGGAAAAAAACATTTAACCGTGGTCCCTTTGGCTAATGGAACCACGGAAAGTAAGATGTCCTGTAGTATCGCTATTCCATTGAAGCATTTCCTTTTAGAGTTGAGAAAGCATGTTGGCTCTGCTATGAGAAACTAAAAATCTCTTACGGCTTAACCAATTTACCAAATAATTAAGCCGTGTGATTTTGGTTGTCATTGGTAAGTCAATTTTGTAGACGGGAATCAAAAGTTCCCAAGATCTATCTTAATTGTGCTGCGGGTCTTGAATGGTCGAACCAGATAAGGATATGTATGAATCATAAATCCTTCTATAGTTCGTCTTATCTGCATGCGAACATAATCAAAGATGGCGGCGGTTTAAGCCGGCTGACCGCCACGACCGGTTTCCTCCGTAGCAATGGGCTCCCCAGATAAGGATATGTATAGTGTCTTAGTCCGTATTCCAGAACGTTTCTCAATACTCAATCGACGCTCGAGGCTAGTTTTTGCCTTATATACTACTCTCAAGTGTTTCTTGAGTATTGATAAACGTTCTGGAATACGGCCCTTACTCTTGTAAAACGAACCTGTCTTTCAACGTAGCCATAAAATAAAACCCAAATTCAAACTCAACTATTTTATTGCTATCTTTTAAATAATTTAGAATGTGCGCAGACAAAGTTAATACCTCTACCATCTATTTGATCACTCATCTGCTTGACCTCCATCAAATCGGGGGTGAGACCTGAGTAAATAATGATTGTCAAGTTATCGACTACGCGCACATCCTAAATAGTATAATAAAACGCGAAGGAACTCGATTGCTCATTATACACATATAAGAAACCAACTGAATTTATTCCATGACATCTCCATATTTGTTAGTGTTCTGCTCTGGCGTCTTGGGCGTGTACCGAGGACGAGTCACCACAGGCGCCGATTCCGTCCTTAAACAAATACATAAGTATCGTATTAACACTAATTATATTTTGAATAAAACACTTGTACTTATTCACAAAATGTACTTTTTACCCTGACCGGTTTCGTTTACGTCATTTTCAAAGGCATTTTTTTAAAAAATAAAATAAATAAATATCCATCACGCCTTATCCCCGAAGGGGTGGCAGAGGCATATTATATGCCCACTTTTCACCGTGTGGATTCCTGTCCCACGTAATAGGTGGTGAGCCCATTGCCGTGTTGAAATAGACAGACGCAAGTTGTGGCTACCTGCTGTTGAAATTTTTTAAGCTGCCTATAAGGCTTTCAACCAGGCTTAACGACTGCCATTTTACTGGCAACCGGGACCAACGGCTTAACGTGCCTTCCGAAGCACGGAAACGCTCGCAAATGTAAATGCCACAAAGTAGTCACCCATCCGACGACCAGCCATAGTGAAAGTTGCGTACCTCAGTGATCGTTTACCGAACACTGAGACCGCGGGGCCACGAGCGCTTCATTTTTTTACCTTTTATGAAAATGCCGTAAGGCGAAACCAGTCAGGTTAAAAAGTACATTTTGTGGAAAAGTACATTTTGTGGAAAGTACAAGTGTTTTAAGCAAAATTTGTAGCAAGTACCACCAAGTGCCATCAATCAACAGTATAAACAATACCACTAATTATAGTTGGGCTTAGGGATCACATAGAGCAAGGAACGTTGCTCGCGTCCTATTAGAGACGAAGTTATAATGCAACCGCGTGACAAGTTGACGTCAAGCTGTAGGTGAAAGTCGCATACGCGGCCTGTCAGTTATAGCTTACAAATGAACAGTGGCGCTCTCTGCCACGCTAGGTTAAAATATAGAGCTCTAGTAGAACACGAATGAGATTTCATTCCTTACTCTGTGGGGTGTATGATGTTGTGATGTAGGTGAATGATTATTTCAATTGGAGAAAGGAAACAATTTAAATATACGTATCAATTTTGTTAAAATATCACCCGGAATGCTATGGCATATCATGTAAAATTCTTCTAATTTATAACGTCTTTAAACCACGTAACTTTTCATTTGAGAGAGGTAGGCGTTATTTTCATGAAAAAGGTATCAAGATTTTTCTAAAAAATGGGCACAAATAGAATCCCGTTTAAAAATATATTCAACTCCAGAAGGGGAAAAAAACAGATCACATGGTTTAAGGAAATTACTTATTACTTCTCAATTTTCCACAATTAGAAAGTGTAGCTAGACAATAAAAGGTAGGTCCTGAATGAATGTTATTTTGTAAGTGTATCTCGTTATATTTTGTGGTCGCTTATAACAAGTCTAATGTACGCCTAGAAAACGCTACCTCTATAAAATTTCTACTTTCTTAGATCCAATCCACACTATAGTGCTACCGGAGATTTCAAACTAAACGGTGAGGCGGAAAGAAAGTAAGTTTATAAAACTTAAGAACTAACTACTTTGTACTAGATTGCATCCCTGAGCAATAACAATTGTATTTATGCCAATTTAAGGGCTCTGAAAGCGATATTTGAATTTATTGTACTTATTTAATTAGATTGAATATCGAAAAAAATATGTACCTCTGCTTGTGTTTGTGGCAAACATAAATTGAAAAGATTTCTTCTAAAAACGTATGCTTCATTTGTGGAACTTGTCGTCAGGATATATATAAAATCATCAATATTAGTTCCTTAATCCTAGCCCTATACGCAGTTAGCGCCAAAATTTATAAAATACGACTGTGTTAACAGTTTTTGTGCGTTTTAATTTCACACGTACGAAGTGCATATAATCGAGGTAAATGGTGAGAGAGCAGTATTATGTGGATAGGAAGATACTCTGTATAGTCGTATCAGAAAGAGTTGATACACATTAAAGTGAGCATGAGTTACAATTTAATTAAGGTTGCGGCTAGCAAGTTATAACATGACATCAACGCTCTCTGATAAGATCAACGACCCCTCAGCCAAATAGATACCTATTGTTTAATAGTTTACGAAAAAGGATAATTTAGGCAAAGATAAAAAGCGCGAAATTCCCGTTTTCTCATCTGTTGGAACCACACTTGTTTCTCATATGCTGCATAATTATGTTTTGGCTTCATAATTTTAACAAAGATTCAGATCTATCCGGAACGATATATTTAACAGATAATTTAGTAAATTACTTCTTGTCAAGATGTCGTTCGATATCTAATCGAACGATACCTTGACAGGCAATGTACTAGATTAGCTGTCAAATGCTATTAAAACGGATAGATGAGGAACTATGAATCACCAAGCTGCCCGAACATACTAGAGAGAAGATAATTACTGCGTTGAACGACGGTCATCGAATACTACCGTACAATCATGCTTTTTTAGTTCATAATGGACGCAGGCGCGGGTCATATATTTAAATACGGTATGTAATACGGTATCTATTGACTGAGTGGCCGTTGGGTAAGACCTTATGGAAAAAATATAACATTTTACATTGATAAGACGTAGCGAACACGAATCATTCCGGAACATTCACTCAACAAGCGTCGCTTCTACCAGTTTTGACGCTAGCAAACGGTTTCCATTACCTGTATCCAGAATATAAGTATTTAATCAATAGGAAACGTTTTAAAAAGTATGCTCAATTTCCTCAAACAATGCGATCTAGTGATAAACATACTGGCAGGTTTGATAGAGACAAAAAGAAATAATATTTTAATTTTGGAATCCCGTTAATTTTGGAAAAAAAAATCAGTTACGGAAGGTCCGAAAAGGAGTATGTCACTTCATAAGATATTTTGTAACACATGAGCTAGAATTATGGTGCTTAAATAACTGTAAAATAACGTTAATATTATTTTAATAATAACATATATACATAGAAGCGCTCGTGGCCCCGCGGTCTCAGTGTTCGGTAAACGATCACTGAGGTACGCAACTTTCACTATGGCTGGTCGTCGGATGGGTGACCACTTTGTGGCATTTACATTTGCGAGCGTTTCCGTGCTTCGGAAGGCACGTTAAGCCGTTGGTCCCGGTTGCCAGTAAAATGACAGTCGTTAAGCCTGGTTAAGAAATTTCAACAGCGGGTAGCCACAGCCTGCGTCTGTCTATTTCAACACGGCAATGGGCTCACCACCTATTACGTGGGACAGGAATCCACACGGTGAAAAGTGGGCATATAATATGCCTCTGCCACCCCTTCGGGGATAAGGCGTGATGGATATTTATTTTATTTTACATATTTCACACTAAAAAGAACATACATACATACATATTATCACGCCTGTTTCCCATTGGGGTAGGCAGAGACTATGGTTTTCCACTTGCTACGATCCTGACATACCACTTTCGCTTCTTCTACTTTCATAAGTGTTTTCGTACACGCTCGCCGGTTAAGGGTACTCTTGACCTGGCCTTTTTCCAAAAGGTCTTCGATTTGATTGAAATACGTACGCCGAGGTCGACCCCTACCAGCTTGCCCATTCACTCTCGCCACATAAATCTGCTTCGTCAGTCTACTTTCATCCATCCTCTCCACGTGTCCGAACCATCTAAGCATCCCTTTTTCTATCTTAGTCACTACATCTTCTGTCATACCGCAATGTTCCCTTATCGTGCTGTTCCTTTCTTTGTCCATCAACTTCACTCCAGCTATACTTCGCAGACTTCTCATTTCCACTGCATTTATTTTACTTTTATGCGTTTTCTGCCATACCCAACTTTCACTGCCATACATAAGGATCCATACAGGTAAATATAATACTAAAAAGAATCCATTCAAATAAGTATTTACAGTAACATGTAAATAGCAAAAAAAGGATTGAAATGAAAAATTGAATTGAGGTATCGGGCCATACGCAATGTAGGATTCCGTAGCCTATCACACTGAAAGCGGACTAATTTGTACAAACATTTTAATTAAAAAAATTGGTCGATCATAAGGGACACCGCATATTACCGCGATTTTGCCACTGAATCTGGCGGCCGAGTCTGCTATTTCAATCGTGACGAAATAGAATTGAAAACGTCGCTAAATAGAAAGCCAACGGTACAATTTTGACAAATTTTCGTAGTCTACTATTACGATCGTCCTCCAATAGACTTCTATCGGTCGGCCGATAGAATTCTACTAACACGTACCGCGCCAGTGGCCGCTAGTCAGTTGCATTTTTGATAGTCTATTAACATTATGACAGTTAAAAACAGCGATTCTGGTTTTATTCTACGGCTTGTCAATAGTAGACTCGGCCCCCGGTGTCTGAACAGTGTCTTAGTCGGGCGTTTTAGTGAATTAATTTGAATTAGGCTGCATTTAGCTTCTTAAAAGCTACTAAATCGGTCGCCGACGCCAAACATAGCAAGTCTGCGATGTCCCTACCTCGCAAATTTGTAAAACCAACTTATCATGAAGCAACTGCTATGTACCGGTATGTGTTGTTGGCAATTTATGTCGGTATGCACAAAAATATCGTCCTGTACTCTGTATATTATTTATGTAATTATTATCCTATGCTGTCTTGTCCACAGACGTACAAGAGTAAGCAGACCAAACATATTCCTTTGCGTATGGAGGAATACTTCATCCTTTTCACACTTGCTGTTTGTTGTATAAAGCTATCCTTGTTATTCCTGTGTAGCTACATCTAACTCACACATTGACAGCGAACAGCACGTAGCCAATATTTCTACTACAAATAAGCTACAAATGTGTAATGACAACGGCCGCAGTCATCTTTAAATCAAAGATTTATGTGTCGTAGTGAAAATATTTCAAAAAAAGTATTGTAAAATGTTACAAAAGTAGACAAAAAATATACAAAAAGGTGTTGTGCATGAGTAATGAAGTTTCATTATAAAGAAATCACCAGAAACAACTAAGCTACGCTACCTGTGTATGTGTGTGTAATAGGCTACGCTATTTTTTGCTAACGTTGGGTCTGCTTACTGTCTTGTATATCTGTCGTCTTGTCCTATATTATTCGTAAAAAAAACCAGTAGTGCCGAAGCGGCTGTCAGTTCCACGGTAGGAGGTGAGTGGTCCATTTAATGACTTGACTGCCTCTGTGGCGCGGTGGGAGTGCATCCGACTGCTACGCAAGAGGTCGTGGGTTCGATTCCCACCCAGATTAAAACATTGTGTGATGAGCACGATGGTTTATTCTGTGTCTGGGTGTTATTTATCTATAATATGTATTTATTTAGAAATATATAAGTATGTTTATCAGTTATCTAGATCCCATAACACAAGCTAATATTAGCTTACTCTGGGCTAGGTGACGCTGTGTGACAAGTGTCCCACAAATTAAAAAATCAAATTAAATTAATGACTAATATTCTGTATAGCAAGTATTATATTTACCTGTATGGATCCTTCTTAGTGTCCGAGAAATCTCCTCTATTCTTACGACGTAAGTCATCGTAGGAGACAGATGGACGTGCTGGTAAGTTTTCGGGTAAAGGTGCAGTATGGGTACCTGAACACAGAAATTACTGAGCTATTTCAAATCTGTCGATATGTTTTATAATTAGCATATATAGTAGCATCATCTAGTGAGATTACAAGGGTGTTATAAAATTTGCCATTTAATAGCAAACTTTTATTTAAGGGATGGCAACCTCACACAGTGGTCAGAATTGTATCCTAAACGAATGATCCTATAGATCTTTTCTATACCATAATAGTTTTAACTGTCTATCATCAGACATTTTCTGTCTTCAAGTAAAGCGTGAAAAGTTTAGTTAACTTGAAACCTTTACCAGCTGTGAAAGTGGCCTTAAGTTTTCGATTTTGCCACGACTTTCAATCAGAAATAACAGAAAATAGGCGAATACCACACTAAATCCGATATTTCGGCAAGGGTGCATGCACCATTATTATTTTCTTGTTGGGGACGCCGGCACCGGTTTGCCGTCAACTTCGTTGATTTCCCCAGATCTCCACCTCCGTGGTTTGGTTTGGATTGGGTATCCCAGCAGTTTACACGGCGCCCCGTCGAATCTTCTTGTTTCTTTGCAGAATCTCACTATCTAATCCACCTTCAGATACTCTAAGGGCCGTATTCCAGAACGTTTCTCAATACTCAATCGACACTTGAGAGTAGATTAGATAAGGCAAAAACTAGCCTCAAGCGTTGATTGAGTATTGAGAAACATTTTGAAATACGGACCTAAGTCTTCTTTTTCGAGTCTGTCCGTACCCATTATTTCCCATCTTGTTAACGAAAACATTGGGCACTCAGCAAGTAGGTGGAAGCTAGTTTCTATTACTTACTCGTATCGTTGTCTGGGGGCCGATACGAATCTTCTGAAAATATTGGGCGGTCAGAGTCAAGGTCGAGAGAGCTGCCTGGACCTGCGTCTGAATAGATGTCAGTGGCTTTCGCACCAAACATGTTGGGCCCTTGTCGCTGTTTCATGGCAGACCTACAACATTATTGTTACGAGTTACATTTGCACGAACAGTTTTATGAATGTTCGAATTGTTGAAATATTATAAATGCGCAAGTTTAAGTGGACTCTTTCACGTAATAACTACTGAATGGATTGTATTTATTTATTTATTCATCCAACACGCCTTTTCCCCGAAGGGGTGGCAGAGGCATATTATATGCCTACTTTTCACGGTGCGTATTCCTGTCCCACGTAATAGGTGGTGAGCCCATTGCTTGTTGCAATAGACAGACGCAGGTTGTGGCTACCTGCTGTTGAAACTTTTCAAGCCGCCCATAAGGTCTTTAACCAGGCTTAAAGACTGCCATTTTACTGGCAACCGGGACCAACGGCTTAACGTGCCTTCCGAAGCACGGAAACGCTCGCAAATGTAAATGCCACAATGTGGTCACCCATCTGAGGACCAGCCATAGTGAAAGTTGCGTAACTCAGTGATCGTTTACAGAACACTGAGACCGCGAGGCCACGAGCGCTTCAATGTCTAAGATTGAAATGCCGACTGTATAAAAATGTCGATAGTCACTATATAGAAATTCAAAACGCCAACACTTTTACATATATAGAATATAAATACAATACAAAAAGAAGTAGGTAACTAGATTAAAACGAGCAATTCAGTTCTGGCGTGTTGTGATCACAAGTAACCTAACACTCCTCCTCGCTACGCTCGTCGCCGTACCTATTTACGTCTTTGCCCAAGACTAGCCTAATATTAATAACACTTTAAAATACAATTTCATATGTTACAGCTTACAAACTTTACTATAAATGAGATGATTATTTACAATTGTATCTTATCATTTCTTAAATATTCTTAGTCAAATTTAATATTCATTTATGACTTAAACGGTTATGCATACCTCCATTATGCATTTTGTATTTTATGACAAATTATCTTTAGGCGTATAACAATTATAACCTTCACATGTATGCTGATTAAAATTATGATAAAGAAAATTAGAGTAAGTTAAAATTATGCCAATAAAACCATTCTGCGTTTATAACACTCGGCACATCATAATTTATGCGTAAAAACTTTATGCTGAAACTGTTATGCCACACTACATAATGCTGAAAAAGATTATGCGATCGAAAGGGCTCCTTTTTATTACTTACCCTCCTCCACCTTTTCCGTCTCGACGTTCTCGTAGCAACTGACCAATGTAACTGCCGGGCAGTGCCATAAGTTTCTCCGCACAAGCCTGTTGATACGACAACTTGCCAATAAAGTAGCCCGCCATCACTGCCAATGTAACCTTCGGTATAGCGCCGAAACGTGCGTTAGGTTTCAGGTGCCCTGTAATTAGTAAACATGTTTAAAAATCAGTTAATAATCATCACTGTTCCTAGTGTTCCAAATGAAGTATCAAGTTCCTAACTTGATACTTCATTTGGAGTGATGTTCTCTGACCATATCAAAGCGAGTAATGAATGGCTCCTACTCATAGAAGTCTAGATTGATTAATTGATTGATTTATCAGTTTTTCTTTGATACTATACATATGCAATGAGACCTGGCAAGCCTACCAAACTCTCCCTGCTCACAAGTGCTGCTTGAGTGCTACTGCCATGCGATAGGATGTTCCCCTGCCGTATGACTTTTGACTAAAATATTGTTGTGTTAAATAAACAAAGCATCAAACATAATGAACCAGTTCAAAGTACTTAGAATCCAGTCCATCCCTTATTATAGCAATAGTAGGCAGTGGTAGAGACCACCACTGATGTCTCAAACATACCATTAGCTAGTGAGTCTTATATTTTAATAGTATTAAAAAAAATGTAGTCTGGTACACACATACCAGAGAACAAAGGTAAGAAGTGAACCTTTTTTATTACATTTTATACAGCTATAAAGTTTCAACGTCAATAAAGAAGTTTCACATATGATAAAGAAATATCACTTCAAAACAACATAGCCATGGCACGTAACCAAGAACGTGACGATACCTTTTTACAGCTATAAAATTTCTCTCAACGTCGATAAAGAAGTTTTACTTCAATAAGGGCAAGCGACATTTTATGTTCTTTTTCTACGCTCTTGTCCATACAATATATCTATAGTAATATTATAAAGCTGAAGCTTGTTTGTTTGTTTGGTGGAACATGTTAATCTCAGGAACTACTGGTTATAGTATAGCACATTTAACCAGGAAGGCTATAGGCTATATATCATCACGCTACTACTCTGAAGAGCAAAGCAGTAATCATAAATGGGAAATTTTTAAGCATTTTTGTAGAATTTATAAGCAAATAGGTGCGACGGTAAATAGGACGAAAGTATAACGGGCGAAGCTGGGGGGAGTTTTTTGGCATACTCTTCGTTTCGCATAACGTTCAAACAGAATAAATCATTAAGCATACTTTATTTTCCCATAACTTTTTTATAATAATGATATACCTGCATAAAATGTTTACGCATAATTTTTTTTTACAATAACGATTACTTATCATAATATTTATTGGCATATCACTCACTCTCGCATAAAGATTACAAGCCATACATATAGAATACCATAATGTTAATGAGTACATATATTTATTTTTATATCTAAGCTTAAACTGTCTAAGATTGAAATGCCCACTGATTAAAAATGTCGATAGTCACTATACTGAAGTTCAAAATTTCAACACATATATTTCTATATATGTGTTGAAATTTATATAAATAAAATAAAATACAAAAATAAAGTAGGTAGATTAAAACGAGCGATTCTATTCTGGCGCATCGCCAGACGCTGCCGCAGCCCGCACGCTTCGCTCGCTCGGCTCGCGCGTTGTGGTCACAAGTGACCTAACACTCCTCCTCGATTCGCTCGTCGTCGTACCTATTTACGAATTTGCTCAAGACTAGTCTAAAAAAATAACACTTAAACAGTTACAGCTTAAAAACTTGGCTATGAGTGAGATGATTATTTACAATGGTGTCTTATCATTTCTTAAATATTCTTAGTCAAATTATTATTCATTTATGATTTAAACGGTTATCCATACCTCCATTATGCGTTTTGCATAATGGAGGTACATTTATGCTAATTAAAATTATGATAAAAAAATTAGGGTAAGTTAATGTTATACCAATAAAACCATTATGGGTTTATAACACTCTGCTTATCATAATTTATGCGAGAAACCTTTATGCTGAAACTGTTATGCCAAACTACATTATGCTGAAAAAAAATGAATAAATGTTCTGTGAAATGGTGTAAAAGTTATAGCGGACGAACAATTGATGTAAAATAAAGTGCCCTATACTTTAAGCATGTTTTTTTTAAACTGATACATTTTGATGGATAAATGGATTTTGTTACCATTAAACATACATATTATAATCATGCCTATTTCCCTTTGGGGTACGCAGAGACTATGGTTTTCCACACATTACAATCCTGGCATACGACTTTTGAGACTTCTACTTTCATAACTGGCTCTCTGGCTAAGAGTAGCAGCTCACTGGTTAATGGTACTCTTCAAAAATGGTCTTTGATTTGTTAAAAATACATACACCTAGATGGACCCTCACTGGTTTGCCCATTCACGCTTGCCACATAAATCTCCAATGCTAATTTAATCCATCCTCTCCACATATTGGAAGCATCTAAGCATCCCTTTTTCCTATTTTAGTCACTACATCCTATGGCATTCAGCAATATTCCCTTGTCACACTGATCCTTTCTCTATCTATCAATTTTGCTATAATTCGCAGACTTCTAATTTCCACTGCATAAATTTAAATTCTATGCATCTCTGCCATACATAAGCATAGGGATATGCACTCCTCTATGTACAGCAGGCCTTGCCTTCATAGACACATTTAAACTGCTCATATATATTTTCTATTCTTCTTATATCCTGCAGAATGTTAAAAATAACAATGACAGTTTAAATAAAACAATCTGTTAAGTGGTTATATTAATACAGATTATATAGACTTTTTTTATACCACTGAGGTGGCAGACTTTATGGAAAGTAGTCCCCGTAGCATATGGACATTTACAACACTAAAGGTGCAGCACATGTGCTGCCGTCCCTTTATAAACCTTCTAAGACCCCTTTTGAAGAACCCCATACAGAAGACGAAAATCGTTGCAAAAAAAATATATATTTTTTCAAGTAGTCAAATTCAACCCCTTCTGCAGACCAGTGCATTGATGACAATATAAACTATTTTCACGCTGTATCCCTGACGGGGTTGTCAGAGGGGACAGAATGGTTTCGCGATCCATGCATACTTCTTTCTCTTTTTTAAGATTCATCAATAGCTTCATACACACACAATATATTTTAGTTGTTGTCAATGACTATGTCTGATATTGCAGAATAAACCCTTATTATTCTGCAATATCAGACATAGTCATTGACAACAACTAAAAATAACACCCAGATCATGAAATGAAGGTGGACCTCAGAATTCAGTTCTGGGATTTAATGCTGTACAATAGAATGTATGATAATTTAGTAACATGTAACACAGATATTAAAATTTAAGAATAGGTACTGAAAATATGGTGCTAACCTTTTTGAACACCGACAAAGGTGCCTAGGCCAAGAAATGTGGCGAAAGGCAAAGAGCGCTGCATGAAGCTTTCGCGGTTACAATCGCCTAGCACGCGCAATTCTTCCGGCGTGAACTTGTACTGCGACTGCATCAACACAATCGAAATGTTACGCACAGCATGTACGACAACATATCAACAACGATTTCGTAAATATCTTACCGGGTAACCTCCAGGACCCATCGGCTGCTGATGTTCTTGTGGTGGCTCCATCACCTGCGTATTTCCCTGGTAGCCGTACGCACTAGGGTCGTTCATCTTTTAGAGTATGATACTATTTACTTATCATACATTAAGTTCCTAATATACTTTATTCAAAATAATTGTTTTCTTATCGGGTATTTTTTTTTTTTGTTCTTGTGGCGATTCTTATCGGGTATTATTCTGGTATGATGTGACAAATAATACGCAAATTGAATTGAAAGATTGACACTTGAAATATCATTTTTTTTATAGTTGTCTTCGCCCATCTTGGGCAGGCAAAGGAAACTTAGTCCATACAGCCTAGTCTTCAGTATTTATTATTTTCTTGTTTTAGTCCTGTCTAGTCGTTTGTCGATGTCAAGTCCTTAGTCCTAGGTCCTAGTCCGTGCTGAAATAAGGCAGTGGATCCCTAATTGCAGCTCGCTATGGAAATTTGGCACTAACACAAACAACACCGCTATTCATTGCAATATATCACTTTCTTTAACTAATGCACTTCCGAACTCTATATGTATAATATTCCACCATTATTAAACACAAAAACACGAATTTTACACTAGTTTTTGAAAATAATATACGACAAACGTGCGTCACTGCTCATCTTCGCGCCAAAACTCCTTGAAATATCAAGCCATTGACATTTTATAACTTGACAGTATTATTTTATAATTTTTGTTGTTTTTTGTTGTCTTCGCCCATCTTGGGCAGGCAAAGGAAACTTTGTCCATACCGCCTAGTCTTCAGTATTTATTTTCTTGTAATTTTGTTTACAGAAAGCCAATAAGAATTAAATTGTAATTTTGTTTTAGTCCTGTCTAGTCGTTTGTAGATGTCTAGTCCTCAGTACTAGGTCCTAGTCCGTGCCCCAATAAGGCAGTGGATCCCTTATTGCGGCTATCTATGGAAATTTGGCACTAACACAAACAACACCGCTTTCTTTGCAATATATCACTTTCGTTCACTAATGCATTTTTCCGAACTCTATGTATAATATTCCACCATTATTAAACACAAAAACACGAATTTTACACTAGATTTTGAAAATAATATACGACAAACGTGCGTCACCGCTCGTGTTAGCGCCAAAACCCTTATAATTTTTGGGTAGGAGTCTTTATGCTTTTTCTGTAATTACATTATGGCCAGGTCACTAAGACCTTTTAGTCAAATCTTAATTTATAATTCTACAATCTTCTTTCTTATTATCTTAAATGTCTCCGGTCCCGTCTTATTTAAGTCTAGTCTTAAGTTAAGGTTAGTCTCACCTCGTATAATGGTGGTTGTTATACTGATGTTTTCAGTTGATTTTACGCTGCAAGATAGAAAATAGCATTTCACTGCATATATATCATTGTCATTCACTATAGCACGTTTACACAACTTTTATGTCCAAGAAACCACCACTCCCGCACATAAAACAAGATAAATGCACTAGTTTTAGAGAATAGAAATTTTAGAAAATATACTGCAAGCGTCCGCACTTGTCAATCTGCCCGCGTAGAATCCCGCTTTCAATCTAGAACGTTGCCAGTCCTACAACACAAGTAAGTTTATATCATGTAAAATTACTATATTATGGGTTAAAAAGGTGTAACGGGGGTCCGAAATATTTCACAGGCAAAGTTGTAGGAGACAGCTAGTAGGATATTAAAATTAGTATGCATGTTGTGCGTAACATTCGATTGTACTGGCCCTACTAAGAACTCATTAAAGAATGGCAATGCAAAACGGACGAATGTTGAGACGCAGGTTCGCAAGGACATCACTATTTTGGACACAGAGGTTGTAAAAGATTGCAGAGGTCTCGGTTCCCAGCTGCTTTCGTGTATAAAGAAACTTACACTCACAGAGTGGCAAAAATGTGCAAAACTCATCAAAAACCAAACACTCGACAAAAACAAAATTTTATTTTTATCGTCATTTCAAAACATTAAATTAGATATAAGAAACATTACACATACCTACTTAAGTAGTCTTAGTAGACCAGATAATACGAATATTTGTTATAGATGAGCTCGTTCCGAAGACCATGAATACACACAGGAACAGTCACGAATTATGTGAAGTTATTAAATATTACAAACTACTTTAAATAATTACTTTTTTGTGGGAGGAGGATTTCTTTCTAAATGGTACTTCCTCAAGACTTTTCCAAGATGGCTATTTGCAGAAAGTTTCTCTCGAAGCTTATTGTCGCAATGTTCGATGTATGACAGCCGCCCGCAAAAGTAGCCCACAATTGCGGTAACCATTACTTTAGGGAACACGCCGAAATGCGGGTGCTTCTGCAGATACCCTAGAATAAGAAAATATTCATAGAAGTAAGAAGGCATTGGAAGGAACGTCACAAAACAAAAAAAAAGTTCATTACTGCTACGTATAATTCTTACTTCTATGAAAATTTTCGTGGCGTCCCTACCAACCTTCTAATTTTAGTTTTGATAATAGGGAATACGCATTGATTTTAATACTTAATTAAACTTCACAAAACAAAAAGTTCTTAATGAGACTCACAATTGGAATAATCTTACATACATGCATATTCCCTATTATGATAATTTAAAAATGACATTACCGGCTCTGATAGCTGCATAGGTAACAGTAGCGAACAGTGTGCTTATAGGCAAACAGCGTTGATAGAAACTCTCCTTATCACATTCTTCCAAAGCTTTCATCTCCTCCTGAGTAAACTCATAGTAACGCTGGAACAAAAACCAGAACAATATTAGATCCCAAGTCAAAATGAATTCTGAAGTTGCGACTGTGAATAGCAGCGGGATCAGTAGAAAAACGAGTTGCATTAACTTTGAAAGCCTCAGTTTCAGTGTAGCTCTATGTTTTGAGGATGTTTATTAGCGACTTTTTACATTCATATTTAGTTTGGGCTTATATATTTTCATCTCCGTACAATTTAGCAGATGGGTACCGGAATTGTCTTCCTTCATAAGCTGTATGAGATCTCTCAACTTTGGCGACAGTGTGTTTGCGCCTCTTTGTACATATGCTGGTATCATATTTTATTTGTGAATGCGCAGTACCGTGAATAGAATGTAGAGTTGCCTGACCGTAAGTATACCACAGTAAGCATAAAGTTTTGCTATTTAGATTAGAGAGGTGTGTCAGCATTTGTCCAAAATTTAAAACTAGTTAGGTAAGTAACTACCGTTTAGTTAGTCATGAACTCGAAATTATACATAATCACCAAATACACAATCATTTGTTCTTAACTGTATTGGCTCCTTCTCATTTTTGACCCTGCATCGTCAGCGCTAATGTCGACAACATGACCATGTTTATGAATATACCATTATAATCTTTATCAAAAGGTTGATGTACCAGAGGATGCGTCACGTTCTGTATAGGCGGACATGTCTTCTTGGTGCGTGAATCCGCAAAACAACCGCAATCTTCATTTTTTTTGGCATTCTCCTGGTTTGGTTTATTCCCGCTCATTACGTAAACAGATTTTATAAAAATTATATTTTACATTTTAATGGCGAAAATTATGGGATTACATTTTATTGTTAATTTAGAATTTTATATTAATTTTATCACTAGAATTTTGATAGTACATATTGAAAATAAATTTGACGTTGACAGTAGGTAGGTACTTAACTGATGTATTTTATCATTCTTTTACAATCGGCCTGTACCTACAGAATAGTTATATAATATTTATCAGTGCATTATGCTGAAAATAATAGATTTTATATTTTGTAATTTTATGAACAGTTTATTGAAAAAAAAAAATTCTTGCTAAAATTTTAGGTAATAAAGTTTTAGTTGGAAGCAAATGTTAATAACTACATAAGACCTTATTTTTCTATTTCAGGCAGGTAGTAATTTTGCTTTTCACCCAATGTCATCAAATACGAACGTATGTTAAATCCTTCAATGTCAAATTTATAGTTACATTTTGTGAAAATATGTCGATAATTCCGTGTACATTAGGTGATAAACTTGTAAACGCAACGTCAATATAGTGTCGTTTCTAGTAGAAGTACAGTGGGATAGCGGGGGTGTGGGGGTTGGGGGACGTGGAATGGTGCGCTGTGCGGTGCTGCTGGCGCTGACGTGTGCCGTCGCCGCGTCAGCCGTTAGCTACGGGGACTACTCCGGAGTCAAAATGCCACTGTACGGTGGCGCCGAATACGACATAGGCCACGATTCCCCAGCCTCACAAGCATTTGATGACTATCACGGCCATTCTCCAGACGCACCTGCCTCACCGGATTACAAATATGAAGAAGAACCACACAGTAAGTTTCTAAATCTATTGTATTTCTTCAGTAATATAAACTACGCAGGACCGTGTGTTCCATATTGATTGCTGATTGGTTAAACTTCAAAACCTAAAATATTTGTTTGTTACAGTCAAAACGGATAAGCCTTTGAAGGAACACGATGACTCAAATAGGAAGCGAAAACCTGGGCGGAAACAAAGAGAATTGTTTCGAACTCCGGAAAGCGATATGAATTTGCATAATAAGTTTGATCTTGATGATGACGAGGAAATTCCACAGTTCAGGACAAATGCACATATTTCTAAGCACCGGCCCCGCCTCAAAACGCAAATAGATGAGGCAGTAGAGGAAATACCGGTGCCCAGACGTTCCAATAAATATAGTCGAGGTAGGAAAGACGTAAGTGATATTGATAGGAAGGACTATTTCATAGATAAAGAATATATTCCAGATGATAAGAATAAAGATTTTGATAATGAGGTTAAATTTATGAATAAAGCAACTACCAAAACATTAAATCGTAGGAGACCGAGAGATAGAGAATTTAAAAGACAAAGAGATACTTTAGATCTTTATGATGACGATGAACCAGCTGAGAAGCAAATAAAAGGTGATTCTGAAAAAGACAGTCCTGCTCCTTTTGAAGAAGGCAAAAGACAACGGCTGCCAGAATTAAGAAAGGCACCCGGACATCAAAACTACCAGGCGACCATTGGGGATGAAGAAGACGAGTCTAGAAAGGATCCTCTCAAAATTATCCCCGGACGATTTAAATTAAAAGGTTACAATGAGTATGAAGATTATTACGACATGAAAAGAGTTAATAATATAAAAAATAGACTACCTTCGCTACTTCGACGAACTTCAGGTATGTTGTCCATTTCTACGTTCACTTTACAAAGTACAATTACTTATAGGTTATAAGTCCGTTCTTTATTACCTGTTGCATATGAAGACTTTTTTTAACAGCCCATAATCCCATATCATTTTCTTCTTCTCCCTTTACTTAGCGTTCCTTATGATGAGACTGTAGATATGCCTTTAAGTACTTTCTATTCCAATATAAAATATTTACAAAGGAAAATTTATACAAATAAATATATATCATTAACGGATCATTGTATAAATATTGTAAAGACAGTACTAATACAAAATGACTTTACCGCGTTAACACTCGTAAACTTTTTTATCTTTTCTACAAGTGTAGAAGATCTAACGAAAGGCTCATTATGTGTGCTTAGTGGGTACCGTGGCGAGGACGAACACTAATCTCCTGGATATGCTGATGACAAATCGACGCATGATGGGGTCGAGAGTGAAGTCCGACCAGACGACAACAGAACCTAGTAGCAGCAGCACTGTGACTGTGACACTAACTGTAGCAAAAATAACTACGACCAGTACCACAGAGAAGTCCCTGCAAATTCCAAGATTACCCGGACATGAGTTATCGCTTGCAGAAAAGTCCAGACTTTCAATATTGAAGAAAGCCCAGCGTAAGGAAGGACAAGGCTTTCGTTCAACGAAGAAACCTCCAGTGCTTTTACAGGTGACTAGTCAAATGCCAACAGTGGTAATGGTAGAACCACCTTCATCAACAGTAGCTTGGATGCGTGCTAGAGAAGATGAGGATACTCCCAGGAGGCTTGAGGTTGTGAAGCGACTGATGCGACAGAAATTAGTTAAAGAGGCGAAGAGTATTCACGACTTGACTGATAACTGGGATGATATGGTGTGTGACTACATAGATTTATCTCTTTTGGAAAGTGCAGCCATATCAGTAAAGCCGGTCAAATATGATCTCCTATTGTGCCTGCAACTATACATGTTTGTGCTGTATTTGTAACATTATGAAATTAGTTTAAAAGTTAAGGATGTGTGTGTTTATTTATCGTTTGTTTTGTATTTGTTTTGTTTTAGTAAAGTTATTATTTTTCAGTAACCTTGTTATTTAAAATAAATTATTGTATCGTAGATAAGAATACACTCAAAATTAGGTTCTTGATACTCAACTTTAATCATATCGATTGCTTGATAGACATAGCTCTGGCAATCATCTGTCAGAGCAATCGATTTTAAACCTAATCCCAGAATAAAACGTAGGCCACGTGTTAATTCATTGTGTCAGCTACCTCCACAAATAATAAAGGATTAAAAAACAACACATTATTCTAGACATAATTTGCAATCCTTTTTCACCGCTAAAGCGAGCTAAGGTAGAAACAACCGGGACTTTGCCCCCAGAAGATGCAAAAAATCTAAACAAATAACTTGCGATTCATAAGGTTGAATTTTTATTCTCAACTTCACAACAATACTCAGTCAAATTGTCCATATGTGCAGAAAAAGAGGTGGTGACCAAAACTGGTGCAAGTGTGGCCGAGCGTGAACTTGAAGCTGCTCTGGGTGCGAAGGGAGCTCTTCGCCAGCGTAAAGAAGTACCGACTAACATACCGGATGGAACAACGCACATAATTCTGCTACCAAACACGCTGCCAACGTTCGCGCCTCAAGCCGTTCCTCAATTCGTCAACTCCAATTGGATAGACTTCATCACTTTCAATTATGCGAAAAGGAAACACCTTTCTGTTCATCTTACTTTTTTAGTTTTAATATTAAACTATTTCCAAAGATAGGACTATTCCTTTATTCTTTTTTATTTTAAAGGTTTTCTCTCTAACTGGTTTCTTTATAATACTGAGGTGGCAGACAAGAATACGGCCTACCTAATGAAAAGTGGTCACAGTAGCCTATGGACGTTTGCAACACCAATGGTGGGAACCAAAGGCTGGCCGTGATTTAGTTGGGAAATTATATAACTCAGTGTGTAGCTGTTGAGTTGTTTTTTTTGAAATTGTGCAACTCAGTGGAATGCAGCTTTTTATTGCTTTCAACACTCCACAGATAGCTTCAGTAAAGTTTCCATGGCCTAACTAAAGTAGATCTTTGGACAAACAAATTCATGTAGTATTCTACATGAATTTGTTTCGTTAAACCTAAGTTGGTCTATGATACGCTGCTATCTACAAGAATGTACTTTTAAATAGGTAGACGTAAGTTGTAGGTAGTACATAAAAATCACTAGATGGCATTGCACGTTAAAAATATCGCGCTCAGACGGCATGCAGTGTAACTCATTTATCTAATACTAGTTGACGCCCGCGGCTCCGCACGCGTGGTGACGTTTTCCCTTTCCCGTTTCCTACAGGAACTTGTTCCCGGGATAAAAAGTAGCCTATGTGTTATTCTGATGTGTAAGCTATAATGTTCTAAAGTTTAATCAAATCCATTCAGTAGATTTTGCACGAAATAGTAACATTCTTAAAAACTTTCGCGTTTAAAATAAAAACAGGATAAATACATTTTCAATACACTTACTTATAATACGAGTATGGCTCTTATCTCACTGCAATTAGGCACATAATGATACCTAAACTGTGTTTTTTTGATTGTTATTTTATCCCTAGTGGGATAATAGATTTTTTATTTAAGAATAGCCGATACAAAAAAGATCGCGTTCAATAGAACAAATAAATAAATATACCATAATCTTCTATTTCTCAATTATGCATGGAAATATTGTCAATATTTCGAAAAAAGAATAGGTGACGTATCGCATTAACGGACAAATATAAGGAGATACAGTGCTGGAGCGTTTTTTGAATTTGAAACTTTACAACGTTGTATGAACTCCAGCAATGTTGTATGAAACGGCGCGCTGGGGTTATTAGATACTTTTTGATTGGATTTCTTTTATCATTCTTCTTCAGCGGACGCTTACTGTAAGTATAATATTTCCAAAATAAGTGCATTTATCTTGTTTTATGTGTGGGAGTGTTGGATTCTGCAACATATAAGTTGCGTCAACTTGCGATAAATAATAAATAAAAATTCTGGGACACTTTTTCACACAGCACAATCTAGCCCAAACTAAGCTATAAGCTTGAGCTATGGGATCTAGACAAATGATAAATAAACTTTTAATATTTCTGTATACATACGTATATTATATATAGGAAACACCTAAACTCTGAAACAAATTTTTATGGATCACACAAGAATTAAAACTAACTTTCCTTGGGTATTTTTTTGGTAGGTGTATAAAAGTATTAGATAGGTACGTGTTTGAACTCTTTCAAAGACACAATACACAAATTGCTAAGCTTTTTCCTAATTGAGTTTCCAGTCCATTGGATTCATTGTTTCTATTAAAAGGAATTAAGTAGGGCGGGTTTTAATTACTGCGGTGCTTACTGTAATGCCTGGTCTCTTGTACCAAAAGGTCATGTCAGACATTTTAACGCGGTTCAAAAAACAAATGTTGAGCAGCTTTTGATTATTAGTTATCAAACTTTGGACGGAGTAACTAGGGTAACTTCGCCTGTTAGCGTCCACTTAGAAGAGTTGGTAGGTTTGAGCAAGAAAATAAAAATGTTCCAATAGTAATTTCGAACAAAAAGTGGATGTCACATATTCTGTCTATAGTCTTGTTTAATTTATCACACAGTTTTGGATAAACCGTTAGATACATTATTATTTACTTAAATAGACTAATAGCCAAAACATAGGATTTACCCATTTTGCGTCCATGAAATCCAGATTGGGACGACCTGTGGACCAGTTTGTGTCTACTAACTAGGAAGAGATAAGTATAAGAGATATGTAGCTCTTTTTTTTTTATGAAGTTTTTAGGTGTAGTATTGTTGACAGGGACTAAGCGCAAGAGCGGCGACGTCTTACAGCTCCCGGGTGAAGCAGAATAGATACCCAAGACTACAGTAAATTTGTGCTCTTGTGGATCTGGAGAAAGCACTTTTTGTGTGTGACTACAATGGGGACGCAATTTTTTCTAAGGTCTCACCTTTACGTACAGTTTGCATCCAAGTATGATTTTCGACATCAGTATCTATTTTTATTATCGTTATAGTGAACGCAACGAGGCTATTACAATGTGAATGTTAATAATGACGGAATCGATATAAAACTAATATTGTTTTTCATGATTTGTCATATAATAAAAACCATCCTAGTTAGACTTAGATAGACCAGATGGCGTCCATTGCAGACGCAATGTCGTTAATGTATACATTTGGTGGTGCAGTTAGCGTCGAGCGCTATTTTAACTGTCAATCAAATAAAATTATTTATTTATATGGTTCACAGTTAAGGTTTAGAAACAACAATATTGTATTTGAAATAAAGGGTTATTTCTCACTTTTTTTCGAGGAGTACCCCATCTTTTGGACGCAAACTGGGCGGTGGACGCGAACAGGCGACATTACCTTACAGTACAGACACATGGCTAAAGTTTGTGTATTATAAGAAGTTAGAACTCTTTTTTGACTTAACTGTACTTTACGAAAGCTGTTATTGAATATAATGGCAGATAAGTATATCTTTTAGGAATTTGTTATTGTTTTGAGTTTAATAATTATAGTTTTATTTTGAAAATGTTAAGAAAAATGCATTGTGAATAAACGCCATCTGTTAAACGAACGTAGGTTCTTCAAGATAAAAATAGATGTCGTTGGCCGCAGACGAGCGTCGCTGTGAGGCGGATAGATTACGCGCAGGGAGGCGCTCGCTACGCTAGCACGCTGGTGTCGGAGTGCCGAGTGCCCGAGTGCCAGTAGTATTTGAGTATTTATTCGCCGCGCGAGCCGCGGGCCGGAGGTCGGTCGTGGTCGAGTGTGTGCGGGGCCGGCGTGTCTCCCCGACTGTGTTATTGTATTGAGTCTATTCCAGTACCGGTGTTTTAAGTGACTATTATGAGTGACAGGGATAGATCGTCGCCTTCCCTCACGGATACCCCGCTGAAGACTTACATCGGACGGCACGACGACGACTATCCCCTTATAAACGGAAACGGTAAGTGCAAACTTTATCAGTTCAAAGTTTAGGGGTGTGCGGGTTTGGAGCTGGTCGTGTGTAGAACTGTAGAGCGGTGGGCGCGATCACGCGCTCGGTGTAGGAGCGCTGGTCGCGCGGCGCGTGCAGCTCGCGGCACTAGGTCAGCGGCGCCGGTGCAATACGCGCGCTCCTCGCCCGACGTGCATTTCCCTGCGGATCTCTGCAGACGATAAGCTTTGCCGCATTGAAACTTCGATCGACCCGCCGCCCCTGTGGCCCCTTCCCGAAAAGTACTCACACATTTAGCTATAGCTCAAACCCCCTTCATTCATAAAATGGGAGTTTTGCGATGACTTTGGAATTGTCGAAATTGGGATCGATTCGTGAATTCGGAACGAGGGTGTATTGGGCCGTTCGTGAAGTGGAGGACTATGCGGATAGTAGGCGAGAGGGTTAGTTCGGTGCGGTCTCCAGCTGCCGCGGATCGATGCCCGGTGACCTTAGGTCTGAAAGCCGAACGAGTTCGAAGGGTGGTGTCGTCGGCGCGAGATAAGGCTGGCTCAGCCGGCGAGCGCTGCGGCAAGCTTCCGCACCGTCCATAAATATTATTTACGGGAACATTGCGTACGTTCAGCAAAAAGAAAATGTTCGCGTGGAGGCCACATCACGTGCTCGTTTATTTTTCTGCTGATGACTTTGTTCACGTTCGTTGTTGGAATAGAATATGGGTATTAATAGATAAGATAAAATAGTTTTATATATCTTTTGAACTCTGCTTGTGGACTCGTGTGAGGAATATGTATATAAAATGTTATTAAAATATTTACAGTGAACTGGATTTAATGAATGGCACTTACCTATTTTCCGTCCTTGAACTAATACCGATGTTTGTACATACATACATTTTAGATAATGTTTTTGAGTGAACACATTTTTAAACTAATTACCTACCTATTCAAATGAGAATGGTGGTATTGAGTAATTTGAAACAAACAGCAGTAGGAAGGTAGATAGTATGTCTTTAAACATAATAAGACCAGTATTCTAAAACCCATAAAGATATTAAATAAAAGCAAATTATATTATCTCTATTTTCATATTACTATCAAACAAACTCCCGTTAAACCCTTCGGCTTAACTGCAATGCTTTTAACTGAGTTCATAGGTATGTATGTACCCTTAACGTAAGGGGCAGGAATCGATTTCGGTCATGCAGATTGACTTGGTTGTATTAATTAGCTACCTATTTTGAATAAATTGTGGTATGTTTGCAATCATAGTTCTCGTAGTTATACTCGTAATAGCTCGCGTACGGCCTTGACCAACCAAGTTATGGCAGAGAGTTTACTAATTCAAAATATACTCTGTAGCTAACGAAGCTGAGATCCGTATTCCAGAAGCCCTAAGTGTCCCTGCCATAAACGGAAATTGAATTGGTCATTTTATACAAAATTAATTAAAAAAATAAAAAGCCCCCGAACCTAGATCAACAATTATTAACGTTTTAATAAACTGATAGCTGTAGTATCTGAAGAGTTGCGTATCCCGCAGTAATAGATGCAGCAGCAAGGTCCATGTCTTAGAAATAACTTTAAAGAATCAGTGTACATACCAAATTTTGGCTCAATTTCAAGCTCATTAGTTGGGGAGCTATGATGCCACAAACAGACTGACATAGAATTCGGCAATTATAAATACCTTTAAAAACACTCGTTTTCCGTCGGCGGTTAAAAATACAATATGCCCAGTTTTTCAATATTTCAACAATTTGGCCCATTACAGCGCTCGGCATATGTTTTCTATCAAATTGTGATTAGAATTTAATGCGATAGTGACCGAATCTTTAGGGCATTAAAATTGCAAGTCAGCTGAAGTCACGGGTTCGACAATATGACTATTATGATACGTGAACCCGGTCCTAACATAACAATAAATATTTGGAAATTCGGCTTAGGGGCAGAGCTTAACAGGAAAAGTTTATATTGCTATAATCTCTTATCAAAAAAATATTCGTTTCATTGGTGATACTATGCGGGATATGAAAGCGGGACTTTAATCAGAAATGAGTGAAAGAATTTGGACATCTTTTCGGCGTGTCCAAGTAAACATTGGTGTAGAGCTCTTGACAAATAGGTCTGACAAATTTGGTACGATTTTATTTGTCTAAGATAGCAAGTGGGTGTAAGACCCATCAGTATTGATGTTTTGACAAACTAATGCCCGCTGCTGTGGTAAAACCTCTCACAGATGGGTGGCCGTCTGTGAGAGGTTTTCCGTGACCGTATAGGTACCACAGGAACCTATTGCCGTGATTGACAATGACTTCATCGCACCAAATTTCCATAGGATATTCAAAGATGGTGAACAAGTGTGAGAACAACAGGTATTAGTGTTGTTGCAAACTTCTTTTAGAACGCTTCTATTTTTAAAAGTGTTAAATTAGACCAGAGGATTATACCGTCTTAATATAATTATTATTTCAATAATACTTTATGAAATAGGTATGAATGAAACACAGAAACTAATTTAAAAAAATTACGCTAACGGGGTATTTTATTTATAGAAAAAAATCTGTAATTGTAAATAATGACCAAATATTGAAATTCTAGTGTAATTGTAGAGCTGTCGTACAAATAGACAATAAAATTGAGCTACAAAAAATACCGGAAAAGTGCAAGTAAACGTTGAATACTTACAATACGTACTACCATTTTAGTTTGAATTAGAAATACACTCATAAATGCCATAAATGTTGACGACAAATTTATGTAAATAATTCGTGCGCTGAATATTGAAATGTTTACCTCATAGGGTTCTACCTCTTATACTATTACCTATTTTACTTCATGTTTCATTCAAAAATTGCGAAGAAGCTAAGACTCTCACACTCCTCTTTCATATAGAGGAGTGTAAGAGTCATCGCTTGAATGCAAGTAAAACTAAGGTTCTACTCGTAGTATTTGAAAAAGATGACGTAAGAACTAAGTGCGAGAATGAATTGTGTATTTAGGGAGTATGTTTAGCGCAGACGGAAGATGTGATTCGGATGTAGAACGGCGAGTAGCTGCCGGAAACAATTAGTAAAGCGACAAAGCTTAGTAAAAGAAGCACGACTTGCGATTCATAACGCAGTGCTAGTATGAAGCGATTGATGATTCTGCAAGAAGCGAAAGGAGTATGCATGGATCAAGAAACCTGGTGATCTGTCCTCTATGAATACCCCATTAGGGATACAGCGTGAAGATAGTAACTTAAAAATCATATTTAATACGAGTATACAGATGTTTTTCAATTATTGTTTCGTGAACTAGATTTTTTTAATACAAGTGTCGCATGATTAAGGCGTGACATGGCCAACAAATTATTTGAACGAGATCAATAAGCCTCGCTGACTTATCGACTGTATTGTTTGGTCTTTTAAATAAACTATGCATCTGTGAGAACTTGTAAATGGCCTCCAGCTATATATTAGTTACAAACATTGTATGTATATTAGCTGTAAGATTTACGAATTAAATATAATTTATTAGTTAAGGACTATTTTTGTACTTATCGCCGTAGAAACAATTTATCTCTCTTCTTTTAAATCTCTAATTTCCTAAATTTTTTGGCGATAAGGATGAGACGGAATGAAAAATTTTAAATAGTTTAAACTCATACAAAATGAAGTAAGTACTATGGTTTTTGCTCTTGCATCATTACAATGATTTTATTTACCTTTTTTTATATACTTATTTCACCCCCAATTAATAAAACACGTATTCAAAATTACGCCCTTTTAATGAATAAAAACTCTGTAGACAAACTTCTTTTAATCAATCGACAGGGCAACTGTGTGCATTGCATTTATCACAGTATCGTTTTACTAAGTAAATGGGATTCAGGAATAACGAGCAGTAATGCTAGTAACTCAAGCTACAAACCCTTTTTAGAACGTAGCCCGAGTTCCCAGGTGTAATCGGGCAAGGAATTTCCTATCAGACGGTTAGCGATAAGATACGGAAAATCACAATCTGTTCGTGGCTTAGATTTCTTTTTTATATTGTACTGATTTTTTTTTGTAGAATTGTGTTTTAAAAAGTTATCAATTACTTTCACAAGTGGTTCTTTAGAACATTCTCATTCTGCCATTGTTAAGGTATGGAAATTAACTTCTTTTAAAAAATCTTTTAAAATTTAATATTTACACAATAGTACTGTTACTTCTGTAGTTTGGCCCTAAATTTATGCTAAGAAAGACCGCTGGGGAGTTTAGTGTCATCTAAAAGTTTGGCGTACAATAGCATTATCAGGACCAAAAAAATACCTTGCATTCAATATCGACAAATTCCTAGGAGCAAACGGAAAGCAACTAACTGCGCTTCACTTTTTTGACTGCTAAACCCCAAAGTTTAGTAAAGTTTTATAAAACGGCTCAGTCTGTTCGTCCGACCGTCTCGTCTGTACGCATCTATTTCTAAAGAACCATAAGAGATAGAGGATTCAGGACACCATGAATACTTTCAAAAGCGATTTTAAAGTTTCTACCACTTGTGGTTTTGAAACTGGTTTCGGTTTAGAAGATGTCTGATTTCGTCGCTACCATAGTGAGGAGCGCGTTACTTGTTTGCAAAGAGTTAGACTAGGAAGAAAGACGGTATCAAGGTTGTAGGTAGGCTTTTCTCATTTTGCCAGTTACAAGGCCCCTAAGTACACGAGTCTGTATGCTGACAACCAACTAAGTGTGTTAAGTGACATATAATACATATACACGCCTTTATCCCCGAAGGGGAAGGCAGAGGCATACTATGTGCCAACATTTCACCATATGCATTTTATAGTTATTATTATTTTATTTTTAGTTTATTGGTTGGTTTTTTTTTTGTTTTTTTTGTTATTATATTATTCTATTTTTTCATGTTAAGTTACGAGTATGTATATGTATTGCGTATGTATATTATCAGATGGCTGGAATAACTTCCATAAAAAGTACTAAACGCGTAACCTTCTAACATAGCTCGTATGTGACCGGTTAATACGTAATTCTCTAGCCTACCACTTCGCAACCGCGAATTCATTAAAAACAAGCACTTTATGATTGGCCTTTACCTACGTCAATAGAGGAATCAAATGGTTGAATTGTAAAAAAGTACTGTATTATTTACAGTACTAACTAAACTCATTTATTATAATCGTGAATCCAAAGGTCAAGATCTTCATAACATAAAGCATTTAGCAGACTTTGTTGTGAAATAGTTTAAGGGCTAGCGCATATATACAACTTGTAGTTAAACAACTATTTAGTTGTGTATCATATGACTATAGGACTATATTGAAGCGCGCATACTCTCAACTCGATAGTTGTTCGACAAAATAGTCAAATGGCTGAATCTGAATCTGAATCCGATCTATTTGAATAAAAAGTCGGACAACTATGATAAAATCGATCCGCGCCAAGACAGTTTAGTCGATGCAAAAGTTGTATATATGCGCTAGCCCTAAAGGTAATAAATAATTTATAATTTGAGCGAACAATATGCGGGCATATTCCTCTAATGTTTTTTAATTTTTTTTGAAGTGTAAACTTCTTTAGCGGCGTTGGGTATAAAATCTTAAACTCGCGTCAGGACACGTGTCCTGATCGAAAAAGCGTAAGATTTTATCATCATCATCTTTACGTCGATCCCGGTCAATTTTTGAAGGAAAAACTTCTTTTAGCGCGGTACGCATATTTTTAGATGAGATAAAATCTCTGGACTCGCGACCATAATCATCATCATCATCTAACGTTGATTCCGGTCATCTACAGGTCTTATTAAATAATGCTGTGTAATCAATTAGGACTCTTTCAGTGTAGAATTATTTTTTATCATCATCATCATCTTTACGTCGATCCCGGTCAATTTTTTAAGGAAAAACTTCTTTTAGCGCGGTACGCATATTTTTAGATGAGATAAAATCTCTGGACTCGCGACCATAATCATCATCATCATCTAACGTTGATTCCGGTCATCTACAGGTCTTATTAAATAATGCTGTGTAATCAATTAGGACTCTTTCAGTGTAGAATTATTTTTTATCATCATCATCTTTACGTCGATCCCGGTCAATTTTTTAAGGAAAAACTTCTTTTAGCGCGGTACGCATATTTTTAGATGAGATAAAATCTCTGGACTCGCGACCGTAATCATCATCATCATCAAACGTTGATTCCGGTCATCTACAGGTCTTATTAAATAATGCTGTGTAATCAATTAGGACTCTTTCAGTGTAGAATTATTTTTTATCATCATCATCTTTACGTCGATCCCGGTCAATTTTTGAAGGAAAAACTTCTTTTAGCGCGGTACGCATATTTTTAGATGAGATAAAATCTCTGGACTCGCTACCATAATCATCATCATCATCTAACGTTGATTCCGGTCATCTACAGGTCTTATTAAATAATGCTGTGTAATCAATTAGGACTCTTTCAGTGTAGATTTATTTTTCATCATCATCATCTTTACGTCGATCCCGGTCAATTTTTGAAGGAAAAACTTCTTTTAGCGCGGTACGCAATTTTTTAGATGAGATAAATCTCTGGACTCGCTACACCCCGTTACGATACGCAGCTATAGTGTGTGCATATATGCATGTACCAACGCGTCTAGATAAATAAATTATTAATAAATTAAGTTTTCACTTCTGTCGGCACTCCCGGAGTGGTTAGGTTTTTTTTCCTCAGCTTACTTGGCTTAAGGAATAACCCAATAGTCAAGTATTTGTCATTCTTCCTTGTAATTTCTATATCAAACGGCGAATTCTTGTGTTTATACATAGCAGCATATTCATGCCCAGATTTTGGCAAATTTCTACTACTCTAATAAAGCGCGGAGACTTTACTGGAGCTATTTGTGACCTTTGAGAAATAATGAGGAAACCGGATTTTACTGAGTTATATCATTTCCTGCACATTACCGGGCTTTCGAGCTTAAGAATTCACCATTATTACGCACTTGACAACACAATCAATTTGAAAAATTGTATAATAGAGAGGCGTTCGCGTTGCCTCTAGTTTCTGCCAAAACTCAAAAGTTTATGAAGATGGGTACAATATTGCGCAATAGTTATACCTATTTTCAGCCAGCTCGATTCTTTGTGAATGAAATTTAAATATGAAAGAATGAATAACAAGTTAAAAAAATTTGAGGAGATTAATTTTGCCGACGACATTTAAAAACGCCCTTCTATTTTTTAACATGAATAGCGCTGTTCAGAATAAATTCTATTTTTAAATAATAAGCTTATGATGGATGAGGGTGTAAAAGGAATTTTTATCGTATCTTTTGGAGGTATATATGTAGTGATTTTTTAATCTATTTATTTATATTTATATAAATTAAGCAAAAAATCATTAATTAATTCTCTAATTAAATAATTCTTCCGAGTTATTAATTGATTATATATTTATCTTAAGTTTATGAAGCTCAAGAGGTATGGTCAAGATCTCACTACTGCAAGAAGCGCAGGCCGACACATCCTATATACATTTATAGGCGCGGAGGTATTAGATAGCAGTTGCTACCAACATGCCGAAATAAATATATCCATTAGACAATTACCCATACGCTCGATTTGATTTGGGAACGGGGCAGACCCGCTGTTCTTTAAATGAGTGTTGTGCAATGAATGAGCACGAGTTTGAAAAAAACAAAGTAAGTAAATGCGGAAAGTGCGGAAAATATTTTTTATTACTATATCAAATAGTTTTAATTATTACTAGTCGATATCCCACAGATTCACCCGCGTACTATATCGCGTGAGAATACGAGGACAAAATGTAGCTTAAGTTACTCCTTATAATATTAGATCTCTGTCATTGAAAGCCCCGGATAAAACGATCTGTCTGTTTCAGAGAATAACCGGATCAAACATATCCCTCTACACATTCTTCAATTCGTGTCTTATACTATTTTAGGCGCCTCTAGAACCTTTATATCAGTGGCCTATCTTCATATTTGTTAAGGAGGTGTAAACACCACTTGGCGACAGGCAAGTGGCAACTGTCTGTGTCGCAATATGTACGCAGTACCTAATTATCGGGTGCGCTTATCAAGCGTGCGATAATATTCCTATGCGACACAGTGTGACAGTCTGATGCGATCACTGGGCCAACCAGATAATATCATAAAAACACGTAATTAGATTACACACAAGTAAAGCGTTGATACATCATTTCTGTTTAAAAGAAACTGGTTGTCAATTCGTCGGACTTCTAACAAGTTTAAAAAAGAATTAAAAATAGCTTTGTGCACTCTTTGTTTACATAAACTTTAACTCTGTCTAAGGCCCAAAGTCTTAGTAACCAGGCCATATAATCCACAAAAAAAACTGCTAAATTCATGGTTATCTGTCCGCGCAATTTACTTAGTGGTTCAAAGTTTTAGCTTCACGTATTATACACAAATATATGACATAAATACCCTGTAATGCTGGCAAATAATACCGAATACACTTGAATATTGGTTGTCATGAGTTTGTATATTGGTTTAAGAGATTCTTCGGACTGAAAAAGTATTGCATAGCAATCCCAGAGCAACCACCATCCCACACAAAAATACATTTAAAGAAGAACAAACAATACATTAGTCAATCTTTCACTCCACCATAGTCGACAGGGTTAACTGTATACGCTTTTACAACAAGCTTCATTGTAAGATTTAGGTACCAGTAAATGAATTTAATTTTAAAAAACCTTGCGAAATAGGCTATTACGCCGTTACAGACTTTTAGCTGGACAGGGACGCCTAAAAATGATCTGTTGACTGTTGAAATAATATAAATTTGTAAATAGGCCATAAAAAAGCCCCCCCGAGTCTTGCCTCGCTTGCCTTGTCGGTTCTTCTCAGGAGGGCCGCGTTCCGCATTATGTCAGTAAAATATGTTTAGTTTAATTCAATTTATTTTTATGACCCTTGTGCTCTTAGCAGCAACTCACCAGCCTCCCGTTTTAGAGCTAATAACGAAGAAAATTTAATATATTTTTAGATATCGGATGACATTTTGTAAGCTCCGTTGAAATAGTCTATGCAAAGTAGTAATTTTAGCAAGTACTGTTCATAAATTAATGCTAATGGAGTGTTAGCAATTATATATGATTGCTAATGCTAATAAATCTTACTCTAATGCAGGGTAAAGACATTTATTTTTAATTTAATTTAAAACTCGAACTGATTTATACTTAAATATATTATTGTTGTTTTATTTATCACATTCGTCTTACAACATTATTAAAGATTCACTTTTGACATAGTTTCTTATGTACAAATGAGTTTGGTTTTCGTGATTTCAAACAAAACGACATAAATCACCAAGTGCCAATTATTGCGAGAGCAAATAAGGACAAACAAATCCACGATCGCATTTAAAACATTAGTAATTTAAACTATCATGGTCATTCACATAACTAAAATATTGATTTTCGGCATACTCCGTGATCATGGCGCTTGCAACAGTGCCGAAATATCAGATGCTCGCGTGTGAAAGTGTACACGGTAAATATACTGAAAATCAATATTTTACTAAAACATTAGTATAGATATGGATTCCTTGTATAATTTGAAGAACAGCACTCATATTGTGTGATAATAAATGTAAACTAAGAGAATACAGTTGCTAGGTACACTTTACCTGTGTCCGTTGGCACTGGCAGTTTGGCAGTCGATACGTGCCCATGCTCAATTTAACTTCAACGCAATGCGTCACACTGAGAATAGTCCATTCAGTTAATTTACCCTTCACTTCATTATACACTTTAATTGAACTATTGTTCTCAGTACTGTGACGAAATAAAAGGGTAAATGTTGTTTTTGGTCATAATTTATTTAATATGACGTCACATTATTATGAACGTCAAATTGTTTAAGTTAAACTACACGTTAAGAGAATTAATTTATAAACTATTTGTTCCATTGATATTTTTTCGTGATGTTCTTAAAACTTAACTTAACTATCTTCACGCTGTATCCCTGACGGGGTAGTCAGAGAGGACAGATCGCCAGGCTTCGCGATCCATGCATACTTCTTTCGCTTCTTCGAGATTCATCAATCGCTTCATACACGCACGTCTGGGTATCCGAGTACTTTTGACCTTTCCGTTTTTGAGCAATCTGCTCACGTGGTCTTCATATGTAAGTCTCGGCCTACCCTGACCTCTTCTCTACCTTCTGCTTTCGCACAATATATATTCTTCGTCAATCGTTCCTCACTCATTCGTTGGACGTGTCCAAACCAACGGAGCACGCCCTTTTCCAGCTTAACGCTGACACTTTCCTTCAAACCTGCCATATTGCGTATCACTTCGTTACGTGTTCGGTCGGCCAAGGTAACGCCGCACAATTTTCGAAGTAATCGCATCTCCACAGCATTCAATTTACTTTCATGCATCTGCTGACATACCCAGGTTTCGCTACCGTAAAGTAAAGTTGGCACTAGCACTGCGTTATGAATCGCCAGTCGTGCTTCTTTTACGATGTTTTGTCGCTTTACTAATTGGGACAAAGCACCGTTAACTCTGTTTCCGGCAGCTACTCGCCGTTCTACATCCGAATCACATCTTCCATCCGCGCTAAACATACTCCCTAAATACACAATTTCATTCACTTGCTCTAGACGTTCCTGGTTTACCCTAATCTCGCATTTAGTTCTTACGTCATCTCTTTCAAATACTAGAACCTTAGTCTTACTTGCATTCAAGCGAAGACCCTTACTTTCACACTCCTCTTTCATATTAGTGACTAATGCCTGAAGGTCGGCTTCTGATGAGGCCATGAGCACCGCATCATCAGCGTACAGCAGACAGTTTACTGTAAAGTCACCCAAATTCACACCCATATCACAATCTTTCAACTTCTGCAGGCAACTGTCCAGATACACTATGAACAGCCAGGCGGACATGACACAACCCTGTTTGACGCCTGTACAGACATCAAAAATTGGTGACACATCCCCCCCTACTCGCACGCAAGCCTTATAGTCCTTATATAGCGACTGTATTGCCCGCAGCAGTGAGCCGTCCACACCATATCCGGGCAGCAAATCCCACAGAGTTTCCCTCACAACGTTATCAAATGCTTTCTCCAGATCCACAAAAGCGCAGAAAACCCTCTGGCTAATAGCCAGAAACTTCTCCGCGATCATGCGGAGAGAAAACACTTGATCCATGCAACCTCTTCCACGTCGGAATCCGCATTGAGCCTCCCATAAATACCTTTCAGACTTTTCTTGCATTCTTGCCGTTATAATCTTTGCATACACCTTACTAGCTAAGCTGACCAAGCTGATCGCCCTGTAGCTGGAGCAGTTTAGGCGCGAGCCTTTCCCTTTGTAAATAGGTACTACAACTGCTATTCGCCAGTCATCTGGGACCTCACCCGTCCGCCAGCACAAGTTGCATAACAGACATAGAGAGTCCCAGACGCGCGACCCACCGTACTTGATCATCTCAGCAGTAACTCTGTCTTTTCCCTCAGCCTTACCACATTTCATACTTCTTATCGCTTGTTCAATTTCTTTCATACTAATGACTTCAATGACATCGGGATCCGGAGCATCGAAGTGAGCTCCACTTCCCGATGTGGCATCTCTGTCTTTTCTCTCATACATCTTTCCATAATATTCACTCCATGTCTGCAGGACGTCAGTTTGGTCTGTTAGGACGTCATTGTTAACACTAGGCACTTTTTTCATACTGCAGATTGCCGAACAACTCCGGGTCTTGCCTACCTCTTTCCAGAAGTGCCTGGCATTATCCCGGAAATTGGACGACAACCTTTCATCCGCTTTCATTCTGCACCTTTCACGAGCTTCTTCTATCAGTGCCTTCGTGTTAACTTTTTGCAGCTTGTATCTCTCTTTCATATTAAAATCATTCCGCGAGGCTAAGTAGTCTAACCATGCTTTCTTCTTCATTCGAACTGCTTCTTTCACTTCCTCATTCCACCATGCGTCACGCTTATGCCTCTTCGTGTTTCTCCACACACTTCCACAGCGGCATTTACCATACTATCCCTAAGGTTCTGCCATACACTTTCCACATTCTCACTACTAACATTGACGTCGTCAAGCTTTTCGGCTACCCTTTCTTTATATTTATCCCTTTTTTTCTTTATATCAATAGTTTGTCTAATTTTTCGCATAAAGAAGATTTCCCAAAATGTTGACTTCTTATTTTGCAAAATTTTGAACACCTTGGCCTTATCACAATTTGTGATCTCTTCCAGGCAACCATTGGATGAATATACGTTAATTTATATGTTAAATTTATTGTTGGGGCTGTACCTATACAACATTGTATGATACAGTACGTTCATCATCAAAAAAATAAAAAAAACACACCCTTACACACACTTTATTCGTACAAAAACTCATGATATATGTGTGTGACTCATGAAGATGTGACATGTAGTACTCATTTATTGCCTTTTAAAAAGTAGAATTTATAAAAGAAGCTCGTTTTAGATTTAGGCCTAGTTTCCTTACTGCATTAATACATGTGCTGTGCCCGTATTGACGAAATTCAGCTGGTGACATGTTGGCGTGTAGTTTGCCTCTGCCTACTCTGTGCCTGTGACTATATATGTATAAATTTCGGCTTTGCGCGGAATCAGTGACAAGTGCGGACGCATGCTGTATATTATTTTCATTATAAAACTAGTGCATTTATCTTGTTTCATGTGCGGGAGTTGTGGTTTCTTGGACATAAAGGTTGTGTTAACCTGCTATAGTGAAAGACAATGATATAAAAGCAGTGAAATGCTATTTTCTTCCTTGCCGCGTAAAGTCCACTTAAAAACTCAGTATAAGAATCACCATTATACTGAGGGCAAGGACCAGGACCTAGGACTGAGGACACGACATCGACAAAGACTGGACATGACTAATTAGAAGATAAGATTGAAGAAATATGATATAAAAAATAAGATTTGGTTAAAAGGTCTTCGTAACCAGGCCATAAAATAATTATAAATTTCTTTTTATGCACCAAAAATTTAATTTATATACCAAGATAATTTGATATTGAGTTCCTTTTTGAAGTTATAAAAGTGCCATATCAAACATCATCCGTTGATAACTGGAAAACGAGATCTAATATTCATTTTCTGAACGATAATATAATTATTGCGGAGAGACTTTCCTTCGGAATAACATGCGGTGTTGTAATTTATGTAAATGAATCGCAGAACCGCCAGAAAATGTAAAATTACAAGAAACAGGAAATCGAAATTACTTTTACGAGACTTTTGATGTAATTCGAGACTTCGAGATTCGAATATTATACGATTTATTTTTTATAATTGAGACACCATTGTAGTTATGAGGAAAAATAGTTTATTGTGGTTGATAATACTAATTAATATTTAAAAATAAACCTTTCAACAAAGAGATTTTCTGAATATAACAAGGTACAAACCATAAAAACAATTTTACTTATAAGGTAGATGTCGGTTTGGTTTGGATAAGTCCAACGAATGAGTGAGGAACGATTGACGAAGAATATATATTGTGGGAAAGTAGAGGATAGAAGAAGTCAGGGTAGGCCGAGATTTACATATGAAAACCGCGTGAGCAGAATGCTCAAAAACGGAAATGTCGAAAGTACTCAGATACCCAGACGTGCGTGTATGAAGCGGTTGATGAATCTCGAAGAAGCGAAAGAAGTATGCATGGATCGCGAAGCCTGGCGATCTGTCCTCTCTGACTACCCCGTCAGGGATACAGCGTGAAGATAGTTTAGTTTTTTTTTTAAGTAGAATTAAAAAAACTTACAGCCATTATACATTTATTTGAAGTCGATTCAAAGAAATACCTAGCTTCCACCTGATTATTGTAGCTACTAATTTTCTTTCCATAATTCGAAAACAATTGGGTCGAAATCCATTGAAATATAAACAAAAATAAAATAACTAAAAGCACTTACGAGAATACCTCATGGAATTATAGGCCTTATATATTCTGTCGGCATCTCACAATCTGATTGGTTGATGGCACAGCCTTTTAAAAAGGCTATAGTGCCACTGACTCAGCACGTTTTGAAAAGGGTGTTTTTATTTAATTAAATAAAATAAATAAATAAATATCCATCACGCCTTATCCCCGAAGGGGTGGCAGAGGCATATTATATGCCCACTTTTCACCGTGTGGATTCCTGTCCCACGTAATAGGTGGTGAGCCCATTGCCGTGTTGAAATAGACAGACGCAGGTTGTGGCTACCTGCTGTTGAAATTTTCAAGCCGCCCATAAGGCCTTCAACCAGGCTTAACGACTGCCATTTTACTGGCAACCGGGACCAACGGCTTAACGTGCCTTCCGAAGCACGGAAACGCTCGCAAATGTAAATACCACAAAGTGGTCACCCATCCGAGGACCAGCCATAGTTAAAGTTGCGTAACTCAGTGATCGTTTACAGAACACTGAGACCGCGGGGCCACGAGCGCTTCCAAAGCGCTTTTTATTTAATTACATTTAAAAATAGTTGGACAAGCTATCACGTGCGGTTAGTAGCATTATTGAACCTTACTACACCACGCGTAGTAAATTTATCTACAACTAGCTGATCCTTGCTGCTTTGCCCGCGACATATTTTGCACCACCTTCGCACCTATTTAAAACCGTCGCTTATTATTTTATTGTAATGTAGAAAAAAAAATCCGATTGGACATTTATGGTTACTGCTCCGCTCTTCAGGGTAATAGCGTGATGATATATAGCCCATATCCTTCCTTGATAGATGGGATATCCAACACAAAAAGAAGTTTGCAATTCAAATTTTTAGATACCTATGTTGAGGGCTAAAGGTTAAATATATACGCCATAAAGCCTCACACTTTTGCCCGAGACATGTATCAACCTTCTATTGATTATACTATTTTGATGAGGGAGTTTTAAAAATGTCCTTCGAGGATACGTAGTTATAACAGAGGTAATTTCGTACGGCGGTTTGAATATTATGTTAATAGATCACTATATTCTTATCTGGCGAAAGACAACATTATCTTTATGCCTCTATAGCCGGATAAGAAGTAATTCCGTTAAAAGTCAAATTGAGGAACGCATAGTTCCAGATGGAATACTGATTATAGTGTCATTACGTGCCGTACCAAAAGCTCTCGAACTAACATTTTCCATGTTTTACTTCAACGCAAAAATGTCCTGTAACTTTGGAACAACGGCTTAGAAAACCAAACCGAAGCAAATCTTAGACATAAGTAAATTTAAATTAAAAAAAAAATCAGTCGCGAGCTTGACTCGAACCAGTGTCTTCTGGTTCAACGCACCAGACGCGTTTACCAACTTAAGCACCAACATTTTTCCATTTTAAATTTAAATTTTTTTGAATTCCCAAAATGTTTAATTCAAAAAATATTGAATTTGCAAAATATTTGATGTTTACCGATATCTATTAGGCATAAAGAAAGTTTATACTTATCAAAATTATCTAAATTAATTATATATGCTACACAATGATAATTACA
The DNA here is from genome assembly GCA_948477245.1 of Thumatha senex. Classification (NCBI taxonomy): domain Eukaryota; kingdom Metazoa; phylum Arthropoda; class Insecta; order Lepidoptera; family Erebidae; genus Thumatha; species Thumatha senex. Next base: position 2,814,297 of record OX419725.1, read on the forward strand.
AATACAGTAGCCACATGTCAAATAAATTCTACGTCAAATTAACCCGTGCCGCATGGTTCCCGACGCAAAGGTGCCCATGACACAGGCGGCATTGCCTCTCTGAATAGCATTCTTTGCCTCAGGAACGACCCGGAACGAGGGTAACCATTATTTTGACGCATCCGTCGGCCGATTTCTGATATGAGGCTCTTAGCCTCTGAATTTTAATTTAGAAAAAGTTAGCATACTAATTGCTTATCAAAATTGTTCTTTGACTTTAAAGTTGATATTATACAAATCGTGTGAGTTTAAAAACTTTATCTACCACAAACATTTCCTTCTTTCAATTCCGGGTTTCAATGTACATTTCTCAGGGTTGTCATCTTAAGAACTTGTGAGTTTTGATAGCGAATCTCAATCTTTTTACGTCTATTTCATATTATGCAGCGTCATTTTAACAAGCAAAGAAATCTGTGTTAAGTATTTTAATAAAATGTTTACAATAAATTATTATCTTACTATCTAGGTGTAGAGTAAAGAGATAGGGATGTCAAGGCGAAGATTTACAACACGCGATATAATTGAGCCATGGCTTGGTATGTGTTATCATTGCGTCTGCGCCACACATTCGTCAATCATCCTGAATGTCGCAGGAGATTGCTCACCTGTATAGATTAGATAACACGAACCGGAGTATAAGATAGTTTATTTTAATTTACGTCGATAAAGTTAGTAATTTAGTTCCTATTTTAACTGTGGTACACGAGTGGTATGGTAACGTGCTCTTCACTGTCGATTCTAAACTCGATTCAACGTCAATTAGACGATTTCTAAACTGAAACCAGTTTCGTGGTAGAAACTTCAAAATCGCTTAAGCACGTATTCATACCGTCTTATTACAAAAACTTAATATAAACCAGCTTTAAACCAGGACTAGTTAGTCTTAATTTAGTACGGGACTAACGAGCACTAAATTCTGTCCATATTACAAAACTAGAATTAAACCCAGACTACTTAGTACTGTATTAACTTCATGGCAAAGAGAATGTAACACTACGTTTTTTAATATTATGTACAGATAATAAATGGAAATTGTTATTTCATTCATTTACGCAGTTTCGTTTGCCACAATGTTTAAGATACACTTTTGAATTTTAATTATTATAATATTTAAATACATAAAATAGACTTTTGGGTTTTATGAATATGAATAAATATATTTTGTGATTTATATTATTTATTAACGATTGTAAATATTAGTATCTGTAACGTAATTTTTTCGATGTCACATAAATCGCCAACAAGTGTGAAATGGAATCAATGGGGTGGGGTAGTTTAAGCCGTGAAACTTTGTAAAAAATAATTTTGAATTGTTGTCCACTATATTTATGTACTTTCACATTCACATAACATGGATCAACAAAAAAGAAAAAGAGGAGAAAATTGGACTCCTGAAGAGAAAGTTAGTAATTGTATAGTTAAATTCAGTCTAAAAAGTCAATGATAGTCCACACACATTTCTAATAGGTAATTTCTAACATCTATTCTAGGAAATACTACGTCAACTAATTTCCAACTCTGTTCAAATATTAGACGATAAGTCGACCAAAACACCAGTTACGTTAGCAGAAATGAAAGAGTGAAAGAAAATATCAAATACTTTCCATTGTAGATATTGTCTGTTTTATGTACATACATACATACATACATATTGTCACGCCTTTATCCCCGAAGGGGTAGGCAGAGGCACAGTAGACGCCTACATTTCACCGTATGCATTTTTGTCCCACGTAAGTGGTAATGAAAGAGCCGTGTTGAAATGGACAGGTGCAGGTTGGCGACCTGCTGTTGAATTTTTTCAAGCCGCCCATAAGGCATTCAACTGGCTTAACGACTGCCATGTTACTGGCAACCGGGACCAACGGCTTAACGTGCCTTCCGAAGCACGGAAACGCTCGCAAATATAAATGCCACAAAGTGGTCACCCATCCGAGGACCAGCCATAGTGAAAGTTGCTTAACGCAGTGATCGTTTACAGAACACTTCGTCCGCGGGGCCACGAGCGCGCGGGTGTAAAGGGCCAAATAAATTTAATAAAAATGTGTCTACATTTGTGTGTATTTAATATCTAAAGTCCTTATCACTAAATAATGGTGGATTCATTCGAATACGATGTCTGTTCGGTTGCCGTGACGTTTCCACCAGCTCCATTTCTTCCAAATCCATTAAATCGATCATATTTACATCAATTTTTTATTAGATGTCGTAAATAGTTCAACATGAGATAATGAAATATAACCTCAATATGAGAAAATATGACGTTTGACAGTTTAGTACCGAAGTTAAACTAGGCGTAGCACGAGACTTCTATAGTACCATAGTTAGTCCGGGACTAAGCGTTAAACCTGTTTTTGTAATAAGGATATTTTTAATACCGGGATTAAACCAGGTATTAAGTCCAGTACTATCTTTAAACTATGTTTTGTAATAAGACGGATAGTGTCCCTGAGAAGTAGATACGTACTGACGGGCGCACAGATAGAGCAGTTTTATCAGACTTTTCTAAACTTTAGAACTTGGAAGTCCTAAATAAGATGGGCATGATTTGACGTTCGATACACAAAGTCCCAAGTTCAATTGTGAATTGTAGCAGATTATCTTAGGGCTGTACTGCAAAACGCAGATCAACCGCGTGAAACTTGATTACTACGCAATTTTCATGTTTGAATACAATACTTTTCCTGCAGAAGAAAAGTAACTAATGCATCGCTCTCCTGCTCTAAAACTTACCATACAATTCATTCGCATGGATATAAAAAGAGAAAAAATAAGAAACGTACTTTATTCATGCGGATCAAGCACCGCGCGTCCCTTATTAGGTCCGTATCCCAGAACGTTTCTCAATGCTCAATCAACGCTTGAGGCTAGTTTTTGCCTTATAAAATCTATTCTCAAGCGTCAATTGAGTATTGAGAAACGTTCTGGAATACGGACCTTAGTTTGTTAAAATTAAATTTTTACGAAAAACAATATAATTTTTAGCTATTTAGTTACAACAAAATTTAAAAAACCCCAACTAACTCGGAGAGACCCCAGTCTTTCTTGTGAGAAAAAGTTTACAATATTATTATCCAGTAATTTATACAATGATCGTGGTAGTATGGATTTACAAATACAAAGTTTGAAGTCGTGAAAAGGTCTAGTCAAGTCATAATGTGATGGTACGCGCGAGCGTAGTTCGGGTAGACCAAAACTAGCAATACTTATTTGATCATCGTTTTACGTACCAGTTTACCACTATAACCTGTTCCAGGGATAAAATCGTATATATTTGTTATTCCAAGGTGTAAGCTATCTCCACACCATCCAAATTGGTCCTGCAGTCTGAGCGTGGAGACGTAGCAAAAACATACACATACTAATGTAAAGCTTATATTAGCTTACTTTGGGCTAGAGGGAGGTGAGTAAAAAAAATTGTGTGTCACAGGTAAGAAGTGAAACTTCTTTACGACATTGATTATACAGCTTAAAATTATTCTCATACGTCAACAACATAGCGCGTAACCGAAAAACATGACGATGTTTTTTACAGATTAAAAATTTCTCTCAACGTCGATAAAGAATTATTTATTAAATTTTAAAAATCGTCTTTACAATGATTATAACACATAATACTTACGAGCTCAGATCAATGATTAACCCCACATGATACAAGCAGGATGAATGAACTAGATTAGTCTTTAAGTGTAATTTCCCAGTCGCTCCGCTAGTAAATACCCAGATTTGTAATTAAGATTCTGAAATCCTGTCTTTGTAAGTAATTACTGGATAAATACACCCATTTGATTACGTCTAGAGTAGAATACGTATTACAGATTTAAATCATATTATAATTAAGGTGAACAAGTGGATTCAGAAAATAATGATTACACAAAGATATCTGGTATCAAATAAATGAGGTCCCTACTTCCTTTGGAGGGCACTGAAGTGTTATAAATATTTAGCGGTTAACCTTGCCCTTTTGTGGCGTGCGGACGCGCTTTTATTTTTTGATTGACAGTCTAATGATATCAATTCATTTCTTATGAAGTACCTCATCCATAATAATATACAGCTGAAAAGTTTGTTTGTTTGGTTAAACGTGTTAATTTTAGGAACTACTGGTCGGATTCGAACAATATTTTTGTGTTAGATAGCCTATTTATCGAGGAAAGCTATATATATCATCACGCTACTACTCTGGAGAGCAGAGCAGTAATGATAAATCTCGACAAATCGGGCAAATTTCCATACTTGTCTGTATTGGCAATGGTCAATGTCGGTCCACATGGTTTCTGAAGGATGCCTTGTTAGATAGTGCGTGGTAAGTAGTTTTGTTACATGCATCTCGGCCAGTCCTGGAAAGAAAATACAAAAAATTGTGTTTTATACGACATTGTTGAAAAGCTGGACCTTATTCCTCGTCATCAGTTGCTCTTAAATAAATTACTAGAACTAATACTAAAATCTTGGAACTCTCTGCCGACGCACGTGTTTTCCTCATCTTACAATCCTGGGACCTAAAAGATAAGCTTGAAAAGACATATATCCATAGCAAACGCCCTCAATCACAGGAAGGCACTCGTACACGCCATTAGTGTTTACTATAAAGGACATTTCGATTACTAAAACATACAATCCTTGACTCAGATGCCTAAATGTAACCATGGTTCACATATCTAAATATGTATATGTACGAGTATCGCTGGCTGAAACATATCGGCTGAGTGACATTTTAAAAGGCAAAATCTACCCTCGAGCGTTGATTGAGTATTGACGAGATCGAGACGTTTTCTAGTACGGACCTTAGAAAGTGAGTCGTAAGTTTGACAAATGGTACATAAAATGCGTGTTCTCGTACACTTTTATACGGGATTGACAACTTTGGTCTAAAATAAAAAAAAAATTCAAAGCATAATCTTCACTAGAGTTTATTATTGGGGATATTTTGATTAGAAAACTGGAATGCTTTCGCCAGACTGCAAATGTTAAAAATGATTATACGCCTAGAATATTAATTTTACAATTTAATTTTGGTGACACGGAAAATTTATAGAAATTATCTTAGAAATAGAGAAATTTATTTACACACAATTATACAATAGAACAAAATAGTTATTAGAAGATTTTTACACAAACAAATTTTTTGAATAGCACACTGAATTAAACACGAACAACTAATAAATAACCATAAAATTATCTGTTATTTCTCACTACAGCTTTGTTTGACCCTTGCTCATCCCGGTCTCTTAAATAGCTTCATCCGTAAGTCTGTACTCACTAAGATTGCATCAGACTTGCATTCCCACACCTCTAAACGTCTCATTTAAAGACTTTGACAACACAAATCAACTAAACAACATTTTGAAAAACGGTTCTTTACCCAATTTCAGTAACGATTATATGACTTTGTTTTATTTTTGGTTTAAAACCATTTGAAAGTATACATTTTACCTCTTTTAAAACAAAAACTCTTTACAATTGATAAAAACACCTAATTAAGTCAAAGTGAATATGCGATAATAAAGTAACAATACATTTTCAGATGTGAACTCAAAGTTAAATAATTTATTTACGCAACATTTTACGTTTCAGAAAAACCTTAACTAATGGTTCTCGTTATGTCTTATTCGTCATTTGTTAACGTATAGACAACCTTGGCTAAGCGATTAAGGTTATCAAATGAGAATGATACGACTGCCTAATCAGAAGTCGCGGATACGATTTCCAGTCATTATAATACTTATGAACCCATAACCTAACCTAACTTAATACCTAGCAGACCGCAAATGGTCACTCATCTTAGGACCTAACTAGGTCTGTATTCCAGAACGTTTCTCAACACTCAATTAGCGCTTAAGGTTAGATTTTGCCTTATAAAATCTACTCTCAAGCGTCGATTGAGTACTGAGAAACGTTCTGGAATAAAGCTTTATAATTTAATAATATAATTATATAATTTTATTTAATAATATAATTTAATAAGACTAAGTGAGGACCTAAGATGAGTAACCATTAGTTTACATTTCCATTAACGAGCGTCTTTGTGCTTCGGAAGGTAGGTACGGCCATTGCTCGCGGCTGCCAGTAACATGGTAGTTTTAGGTCCATATTCCAGACCGTTGCTTAATACTCAATCAACGCTTGACACTAGATTTTGCCTTATAAAATCTACTCTCAAGTGTTTCTTGAGTGTAGATAAACGTTTTGGAATACGGCCCTTAAAACCAAGTAGAAGGGAGCCAACCTGACGGTGAAATTTGGGAGGATAGTATCTGCGTACGCCTTTAGTGTAAAGGGAATGAACTCGTTCTAAACTCAGCATGAGATTAACTGATTTACAGGGAATTTTTATTACTGGTTCAAAGAAACAACATAATCATTGCTGTTTCATAGTATGTCCACGGAGTCGGTTGGCGGCATTCACCAAACTAACTCTTATAGCTTATCGGCCACAAGATTGAAAACACAGATTCTGGTTGTAGGTACTGTCAAGTACGGACTTATCGCTTTATCTGCATCGATTTCTAAACATAACACCATCGCCATGATGATTGAACACAGATAACAAACTGATATTACTTCATTTTCTTCGTTATTGGCAAACATGTAGAGTTTTTCACCGAAGACGGACTGAAATATCAAATCTCCATCGATTGTACTAGAATTTCGTTACATATGATCATGTTTTGGATGTCTCCGTGCTAGGTTGCTGTGACGTAATAGTTCATTGTGCTACGTAATTTATACGTGCTGCCCGGGCCAACTTCGTAGCTCCCCAATCCTTCGCTCGTCCTGGCCTGGAATAAAATAGAAATTCTAAAAAATAACGTAATTGAATGGAAATAATATGATAGAATATCCTTATAATAGGTTATTTCCCTGTATTATTCATTTTGCTGTGACTGTAAGGAAATTTAATCATAATCAAATCATAATTCCATTTAATGCTTATATTTTATTATCATTGATAATAAAGACGTAAGCGAGATTTTTTAATAATCTTTTATTACTATTTATGAATTTTAGAACTAACTAACTCTCTCTACTCTGTATCCATGACCGGATATTCGGAGAGGACAGATAGCTAGGCTTCGCGATCCGTGTATACTTCTTTTGCTTCCTGCAGATTCATCAATCGCTTCATACATGCACAACTGGGTGTCCGAGTACGTTTGACTTTTTCGTTTTACAGCAATCTGCTCACGTGATCTTCATATATAAATCTCGGCCTATCCTGACTCCTTCTACCCTCTCCTTATAACTTCGACATCTATAAATATTTCAACTACGAAACGAAAAATATTTTAAACTTGTTTCATTCATTGTTTCAAAATATTACAATCGAAGCGCTCGTGGCCCCGCGGTCTCAGTGTTCTGTAAACGATCACTGAGTTACGCAACTTTCACTATGGCTGGTCCTCGGATGGGTGACCACTTTGTGGCATTTACATTTGCGAGCGTTTCCGTGCTTCGGAAGGCACGTTAAGCCGTTGGTCCCGGTTGCCAGTAAAGTGGCAGTCGTTAAGCCTGGTTAAATGCCTTATGGGCGGCATGACAAATTTCAACAGCAGGTAGCCACAACCTGCGTCAGTCTATTTCAACACGGCAATGGGCTCACCACCTATTACGTGGTACAGAAATCCACACGGTGAAAAATGGGCCTATAATATGCCTCTGCCACCCCTTCGGGGATAAGGCGTGATGGATATTTATTTAAAAAACGACTGAAAGTCTATTGTTTATTTGCATATCTACTTCAAGTCAGTCAGTTTTAATTGACTACTCGAACGAGATTTAGTTCTTACCGGGTCGTCACACACACACGTAGGTATAACGGGATAATTTTAAATCAAACTAACCTGCGTAGTTTTACCTGGTATTGACTAATTTACTTACATAAGGACACAACTGAGCGGTCTTACCGTTGCTGTTCATATTATTTAGCCCTTCCATAGCTCTGCTCCGGCTTCGCCCGTGACATACTTCAATCTCCCGTTGCACTCCACATCAGTAACGTACATTTGATAGTGTTCTGGAACGTTCCACAATAATTTGGGATTACTCTCGACTGAACGCCTGTTCTAGAAATTTCTAGAGGGCGATACTTCTAGCCCCAATACCTTCAAAAGCACGCCCTTTAGGTAAAAAAGAGAACCTTCTTTACCGAAGGAAGATGGAAGGCTGCCACATCAAATAGGAACTCATTTCAGATTTTAGCGTCACGCACTGAGTTTTCCCGAACGTTTGCAGTATAGGGTTTTTAAAAAGGGGTCTTAAAAGGTTTTACAGGGTCGACAGCGCGAGGGCCGCATCTCTGGTGTTGAAAACGTCCATAGGGTACGGTGACCACTTTCCATCAGGTGGGCGGTACGTTTGTCTGCCAACTCAGTGGTATGGAAAACCGTACACTTTTATGGTATACTAGTTGACGCCTGCGGCTTCGCCCGCGTATAGAAGCTTTCCCGTTCCCGTTTCCCACAAGAACTTGTTCCCGGGATAAAAAGTAGCCTATGTGTTATTCTGATGTGTAAGCTACATGTTGTAAAGTTTCATTAAAATCCGTTCAGTAGTTTTACGTGAAAGAGTAACAAACATCCATACAATCTTTCACATTTATAATATTATTAACTAACTAACTAACTATCTTCACGCTGTATCTCTGACGGGGTAGTCAGAGAGGACTGATCGCCAGACTTCGCGATCCATGCATACTTCTTTCGCTTCTTCGAGATTCATCAATCGCTTCATACACGCACGTCTGGGTATCCGCGTACTTTTGACCTTTTCGTTTTTGAGCAATCAGCTCACGTAATATAATATTATTAAGATTGATTCTATTGTTTTACTGCGTGGGGATTCACTCGAAGGCTGCAGAAGATACTATAGTGCGAAAGTACTTGTTTATCCTAAAAAATCGTTGTTTTCTGTCAATATATTAAAAAAAGCTTTGACAGGCCGTCACATATTCAAAGCAGACCCCGGATTAAATACACAAAGTAAATGAGCCAGGGTTGGCAGTCATTTCTTTCAGCGAATATGTATAGCTATTCAAAGAGGAAATGCTGCCAGGCTTGTGAGCACAATGCAATGACGTCTAGACATGTTTAGATAGATAATATTATTCTTATATTTTCATTTCTTATTTTATACAGGCATACAACGTGAAGATGATGTGTTCGTCACTGCGTTAAGCAACTTTAACTATAGTTGACCTTGGATGGATGACCAATTCGTGGCATTTACATTTGCGAGCGTTTCCGAGCTTTGGAAGGCACGTTAAGCCGTTGGTCCCGGTTGCCAATAAAATGGCAGTCGTTAAGCCAAGTTGAAGGCATTATGGGCAGCTTGAAAATTTTCAACAGCATGTCGCCACAGCCTGCTCCTGTTCAGTTCAACATGGCAATGGGCTCACCACCTGTTACGTGGGAGAAAAATGCATACGGTGAAATGTGGTCATTTAATATACCTATGCCTACCCCTTAGGGGATAAAGGCGTGACAATATGTATGTATGTATAAACGATATGATAACACTTATTCTATGATAGTCTATGGAGACATTTAAAAAAAAACCAGAGCTATGGAACGTTACATCAAAATCAAAAGCATATTTACCTACAAAGCAAAAGGCGTGTTATGTGCCATTAATATAAGTGAATTACATAGGTGTGTCGAGTTATCAGTGTGGATCATAATTCCTGTAATATATACCTCTATGGTTATTACTCATAATATATTACTGTATTTGTGGTTATAATGAAGTAACACACTCTGATAGTTGATATACAAATGTCAACATGCATTTTTAAGGGTCTCCGCACACTAGCTTCTTTTAGACTTAGTAGCTTTGTGGAAGCCAGATGCAGGGACCGAGCACTAGAAAGTATCGACACATCAAAAGAAGCCAGTTTGCGGTGGCTCATACACTTCCTTTCGTTCATCCACGCACTGCGTTTGGAGTAAAGTGTAGTCATTCAAACACATCATGGATCTTACTGTACCATACTGACGTAGGTTGGTATAGCGCTTTGTTACCGGACTAACGTCATGAAAGGCTTAGTCTCGAAGATTACGGAGGCCGAGTTGTGGAATAAAGTTACTGTTTCAGTTTTCAGAAACGTCTTAATGTATGGGATTCTTCAAATCAGGTCTCATAACGGTTTAAAGATTCGGTAGCACGAATGCAGTCCTTTCTGGTAGGCCTTACCTATGCTTGCATACCATAGTAGTATAAAAAATAGTAAGAAGAGGTGATTCTTAACTAGAACTTTTGATGCAGCCATAACTAATCTTAATAATATTATAAATGCGAAAGTTTGTATGGATGATTGTTACTCTTTCACGTAAAAAACTACTAAATAGATTTTAATGAAACTTTACAATAATATAGCTTATCGATAATTTTTTTTTAAAGCAATATTTGCAAAATTTCTCATAAATTTTTAATAAAGTGGAAAAAGACAATCCGATTCGAGACAGGGATTGAACCTGTGACCTTTGCCTAACCAGGGCAATGTTCTAGCCACCTGAACTACCCGAACCGAACAATTGATGCCCTGGTTAGGCAAAGGTCACAGGTTCAATCCCTGTCTCGAATCGGATTGTCTTTTTCCACTTTATTATAAATTTATAATATAGCTTATCTTCAATCTCAAATTTAATTATAATAAAAATCAAAGCTAATTCTCACACAACGCCATTTGATTCCACGCTAAGCAGAGCTTTTACTATGATGGTAACCAGATAACTGATAAACATACTTATATATTTCTAAATACATACATATTATAGATAAATAACACCCAGACACAGAATAAACCATCGTGCTCATCACACAAAGTTTTATCCTAGGTGGGAATGGAACCCACGACCTCTTGCGTAGCAGTCGGATGCACTCCCACCGCGCAATAGAGGCAGTCAAATTAATGCCGTAATACTGCGGTAACACGGTAATACTGTTATAAATTCTGTGATTTATCAAAACGATACGCCACTACAGCATAATTTTGGATAACTTACACCAATAATGAAACATATAAATAAAATTAAATATCTTAATGGAGCTCAGATAAAAGTTATTTAAAATTGACTCACAGCGGTGTAGCAACCCAATCGTCATTTTTTATTGGGTTCATGATTCTATTACAGATATAATTTGTTTACACGGTATGATAAGGAATGACGTGCTTGATTCGAACCACCTCCTGTTTGGCGTCACCAGCGAACGGAGTGGTCACAGTCGCGCGACACACTGGTTTACTCTCTTGATTGATACATAGGGCTGCCAAGAATATCCTTATGGTAATTCTACAAAGACATAATGTAAAATTGAGGCGTGTCATTTTATTATCATACTAGATGTCCCCCACAGCTTCGCCCGTGGAATATTTCGACCTCCCGTCGCATCTATTTAATCCCGTCGCTTATAAATTCTACATTGATGCATAAAAATTTGCCCGATTTGTCGACATTTATGACTCTGCTCCCCAGTGAAGTAGCCGAATGATATATAGCCTTCCTCTATAATTAGGCTATCTAACACAAAAAGAATATTTAAAATCCGGCAAGTAGTTCCTGATATTAGCGCGTTCAAAAAAACAAACAAAGAAACTCTTCAGCTTCATAATATTAGTATAGATTATCAAAAATTTTGGTAGACGGTGGACTTGCCAACCCTATACAATCGCTACTGATATCATTAGCTTGATAGGCGACAAAGTGCAATACCACCCTATGTCAGAAGCTAGGGATATCCAATGGTGTGGTGCCGGTTTTGTCAACGCGAGTAATACTGTGAGAATTTCCCTTAGTTATGCCCATGAATATGACATTTCTAACCTTGAGCACAAAGCCCTGGCTTCCTACCGTCGACTGACCAAGTAAAGCAAGCCAGAGTTGAGATATTGCTGCACTGCAGGAAGTAGAGCATCGTTCTCACGCTAGCCCATTCAATGCTTCCTACTTGCGTCGAAAAGTCTAACAATCTCTAAGGAATCGGGACCGATTCCGCTACGCACATTCAGCTCACTACAAGCTGCCTGCGGGTGTGTACTTTTCATTAACCTTGTGATAAATGTTGTGTTGAAGTGGATAACTTAAAAAGTACTCACCCTACAGCACGTTAAAAGCTGTGTCACTGCAAATATAATCTTAAAAAAAAAGTGGGAAATGCTGTGAAATAAAATCGGGGTCGTTCATTTCCAACAGGACAGTAATAATATCATAAATCTCCTTTTACTATTTAAGCCAAATGTGACTGGTGCCAGAAAGCTACGTACTTCCTTCCAAATGTTATAGAAATAATTTGAATCGACGGAATCGTAAAGAATTTTATTATTGAGTAAGACTCAGATAGATACTGTAAACACTCATTTTACTACTGTTATATTGCTTTAAATAATTACAATTATTTTTGATTCTAACGCAACAGTTTTTTATAAATTTGAATAAGTTTAATTTTTAAAATATATTTGGCTTTAGCGAGCTAACACCATCACGTATAAAATAAAAGTAAACAATATTCAAGTAGGTAAATTGTACAAGAATACAACATATTTGACTATTTTATTTTCATAATACTTAGTAAAAATATAAAATTATGATGCCAACATATAAATATATGTTTGTCAACCAACACCCGCGCCCATTCTATTTCTATTACCTAGTTCTGTTAGAAGAAAAGTGATTTGACTGACAACCCTAACGATACATGACAGTACCAAGGTCGGTGTATGAGCGCACTGTGTGTGTTATCCGTCGGTCCATTAGACTGCACATCGCTTGTAACTACCGCTCACTGCTTTTTGTCGGACGGAACGTCTCATTATGATGCAATGTCAGTATGTTCAATTGACCCGTTGCCTGCGAGTATTCATTATTTACTGACTGAAGTAATACGCTAGTAGGTAATCAGTCAACATTACTTGCTTATGTTACGATAATAGAAAATGTAAGCAAATGGTTTTGTTTTCGTTTAAAACATTACTTTTCCTTTTATTTTCAGTAACTCTTTTCCCTTGTTAGTAATTCTTTCCTTTTGTGAATTCCTTTTAAAACACATTTGAATGCAACTAAATAGACTCCATTGCATTAAAATTTTTCTAGTAGTCGAGTGTAGTAGCGTGATGATATATAACTTATAGCCTTCCTCGACAAATGGGCTATTCAACTCAAAAAGAATATTTCATTTCGGACCAGTAGTTCCTGAGATTAACGTGTTCAATCAATCAAAAAAACAAACTCTTCAGCTTCATATAAAAGTATATAGAAGATATAGATTACGGCCAAATATATCAGTGGTTCAAATGCGGTCCTGTTACAATAGCTCATGACTAGTACTCTCTAACTGGGTATAAGGCAGGGAACATCTGTTTGGAAGTAGATATTGAGCTAATGATACAAAAGTTTGACAGCACAATAATTTAACATAAAGTCCTGGTGCTCCCCCAGTAGGGACGAAAACGCAAAATATGTCAGATTTTGATTGATGGGCGGAATAAAAAAAAAATTATGTATTTGGCAAAGTTGTTTCAGAAAAACACGTGAAGTTAAGTTCAATTTCATCTGCCTACACCGTTTTTGGCCCATGTCTACAATATCAATTGATTGTCTCAGGGTAACAGTAGTAGTGTATGTGACTGTCAGTTTAAATATTTTTTTAATAGGAACATATAAAAGAGCAGCAAAATTGTTCTACAAGTGAGGTGAATTACCACCTATTAGTATTAGGTACATAAAGTCTTACTAGGTGGTAGCACAGACAATACAACCTGAACCTAGGTTGTATTTGTCTGTGGGTGGTAGATACAAGTAGATCCAAAAAGTAGGTAAATAGATAGTACATACCACTAGGGGGGCGAGTAAAATAGAACCGTAGAATGGAACCAGAATCATGGTTTTTAAAATAAATAAATAAATAAATATCCATCACGCCTTATCCCCGAAGGGGTGGCAGAGGCATATTATATGCCCACTTTTCACCGTGTGGATTCCTGTCCCACGTAATAGGTGGTGAGCCCATTGCCGTGTTGAAATAGACAGACGCAGGTTGTGGCTACCTGCTGTTGAAAATTTTTTAAGCCGCCTATAAGGCCTTCAACCAGGCTTAACGACCGCCATTTTACTGGCAACCGGGACCAACGGCTTAACGTGCCTTCCGAAGCACGGAAACGCTCGCAAATGTAAATGCCACAAAGTGGTCACCCATCCGACGACCAGCCATAGTGAAAGTTGCGTACCTCAGTGATCGTTTACCGAACACTGAGACCGCGGGGCCACGAGCGCTTCATTCATTCATTATATTATACATAAAAACCTTCCTTATGTATCTCACTATCTATTTAAAAAAAAGGTATCGAATTCGTTGCGTAGTTTTAAAGATCTAAGCATACATAGGGACAGACAGCGGAAAGCGACTTTGTTTTATAATATGTAGTGAAATAGGAAGGATAGTAGGTACTATGTGGTACTATCACGGTTTAGTTCACAGTGAAGTTCGGTGATTGAACACTGTTGTACACTTGTGTTCTTCGATAGTTCAAAAAGTAGTTTGTAGTAGCTACCACATTCTGATTAACAATCTGAAACTTTACTGATATATGGTCCAAAAAGTCCTTCAAGTTAACAGACAGTTTAAGTAGCGTATAACAGAGGTATATAGCCCTATTATTGACATACATTTGAACTAGTTTAACCTCCAATAATAACTGCTGGACGTGTATGTGTGTACTAAAACTGGTTACGTACGAGATTTATCTACGTTTTTTCTTCACCTTAATGTATTCCCAGTGGTTTTTAAAACCTACCTGGATTTAGAAGCCTGCGGGTCTACTTTTATTTTGTTTTTGATTTTCGGCATTGTTTTTCTCCAACTAGAGAAACGTAAAAAAAACCGTAAACTTACCTTTAAATATTTTTCTCTTTAGAGAAAAAAAAAGTAATAAGGGAACAAATGCTTCTTTCTCGAATGAGTAAAAAGTTAAACCGTAAAGTCGTAAAGATGAACTTTAAGATGACGAACGAGACTTTGTAATAGTCATTGTGTATATCTGTCGATAAAACTTCTTCAAACTTTATAAATATTTCATCATACTATTGTTTTTAGTGACAGCACTACCGAAACGCAGAATGACATCAACTTCTATTGGTATACGTTAATGAGAAAAAAAACTACTTTTTGTGAAGGCAATGCCGGAGCTATCAACTCGCCTGTATGTTTTTTATTGAAGCTTACAAAATATGAATACTACCAGCTCACAACAAACTAACACATAGAACAATCTGATTGGATTGAAGATGTAAAATATTCCCACAAAAAGTTTGTACTCAAATCACCAAATTATCAAACGAGTCTGGAGGTGGCACCTCTAAGGTAGCTTCTTAGAGGGAAGACAGGCGGGTTGCGCTTCCAAAAAAAAACGTCCTCATCGTCTGACCGTTAGTCCCAGTTGCACGCGGACTCTGCTTCGGGATCACGAGCTCGCTTTTTTCTACTTCTCTCTTCAACAATTGCGCTTTTTTCCACCTGACACGTTTTCGAAATTCCTTGCAGTAAGAGTAGCAATACTCGTCAACAATACAGTCATCCTCGGCTGCTGGGGTCTTGCCAAGATGATACAGCTAGACTCTTGCACCATAAGACCGTAGGATTACAGCGACTCTAGTCAAAGTTTAGACCAAATAGGGGACTTCAAGATAAGAGAGACAACGAGAGAGAGGGTGGTAAATCCATGACAAAATTATTGCTCTGTATCTCTTTATACTACTGTGGGGGCAGACAAGAGACAAGCATACGGCAGAACGCATCGATAGTGGTTACCGTGCTCTTTGGAGTATCGTATCCCAACCACTGACTCAACAATTAGAGATCACGTACAAAAAGAAAAGATTATGTCTAAAGTAAAAACGTCTACATGATCCTTTTCAGATGTGTGATAAGTACGTATCAACTTCACACTGATTGTTTGAATTCGGTTATCAAACAGACCAGGTGTTTAATTTCCAACCATTCGGTTTCTTCATGAAAGAAGACACAAATCTATTTCATCGCGCACCCACGCTTACTGACTTTCAACATTTGGTGGTCAATATTTGGTTCAGAACAAACAGGATTACGTTCTTCCAATACTAGATACAAAATAAATACTTGCCAGTAGCAGAGTCGCCCTAAGCATTTGCACACAGTAAACCGTATTCTTTATCAATACACAGACGGTTACATAAATAGTTCGAGTTTCCTTACATATTTCTTTCATTTCTGTTATGGAGTCCAGTGACTACCAAGACTTTATTTGGTCGTGCTAATGAGTGTCTAACACATAAGACCTTTTAGCATTTTTGCTACCACCTCACTAAAAAGGCAACGGGTTCAAAATTTCTTCTAAATTTTAACATCTAAAATTAACACATTTTATTAAATTTAAATTTCCTTGCTTTGGAAGGCACATTAAGTCGTTGGTCCCGGTTGCCAGTAAAAGGGCAGTCGTTAAGCCTGGTTAAAAAAGCCTTGAAAATTTTCAACAGCAGGTCGCCGCTGTCTGCTCTTGTACATTTCAACACGACAATGGACTCACCACCCGTTACGTGGAACAAAAATGCAAACGGTAAAATGTCGGTTTATGCCTCTGCCTACCCCTATATTAAGGCGTGACAATATGTACGTATGTCTGTTATTAAAGCGTACCTATGCTGTGACCAAAGTATGTATATTTCTCTTAGTGGTCTAGTAACTCGTGTGTTTGTGGTCGCACTCTTCAGAAACACCTTGACGATTTAATGACTTTTCTTTGGAAATTTTTTAGGGATGAGAATATGTCGTAAAATATGTATCACACCCATTTCCCCACCCACCATTTAGAAATCGCGATGGTAATATTTTTATATGAACGATATCCTAAAAATTAATGTGGCATGAGCATTAATAATAATAATTTTATTTCAGACGTATTAACATCCAAAGAGTTAGTAGCAATTTAACTTAAACACTGGTTTATGTTAACCTGTTGCAAAAAAATGCAAGTATTGCTCTCTACTAACACTAGTTACACATTTTTAATTTATTTATTTGTTTAAAGCATTTTTTGCTACAATTTAAAAAAAACGTTCATGTTTTTTATATTTAGTTTATTTGTACGTATAAGTTTATTCACGCCGTTTCGGAGCAGTGGTCCAACTGTAATGTTCAACCAGTTAGACTACGGGTTTTCGATAGAGGCAGTTGTCCAACCAATATTTTTAGATGGACAACGTAACCATTACTAGATCCGTGGTCCAACTGATTTATTTATTCGCAGACTCAGTATTCTGTAAACGATCACTGCGTTAAGCAACTTTCGCTACGGATATGTAACCGCTTTGTGGCATTTACATTTGCGAGCGTTTCAATGCTTCGGAAGGCACGTTAAGCCGTTGGTCCCAGTTGCCAGTAACATGGCAGTCGTTAATTCAAGTTAAAGGCCTTATGGGCGTCTTGAAAAATTTCAGCAACAGGTAACCACAACCTGCTTCAGTCTATTTCACCACGGCAATGGACTCACTACCTATTACGTGGGATAGGAATTCACATGGTGAAAAGTGGGCATATAATATGCCCCCCTACACCCCTTCGGGTATAAGGCGTGATACCGTATTAACTGTATTTTTCTGAAGAGTGGAACTGCGGCCGTGTGCTATGTTTTATATAAGGGTAGGTGGAGGGGGAAAGGTGGAGGCTGAGAGAGATTCTGTAAACCCCTCTCCATCGTATTTGCTGTATTATGGATATGAGATGGATGTAAGTTAATTAAGGCTGTCCTTGTACAATTGACAAAAGAACAAAGTAAAGTCTTAAATGTAAACATTTGCAATCCGACAAATCTCCAATGTTGTTTGTTCCCGTGTTTCCTCCGATGTCTGTTAGCTAAGGGAATGTAAACGGTGAAGCGTGACGACATTACAATTGTACTAGATTCCTATTGGCTGATCCGGCTAGCAAAAATAGTTAACGAAAAGTAGGTATAACCTTTTTGTTTTTCGATTTTTTCCTTTTACTTGTACCTACTATAAGACTTTGCTTCTAACCGATTTTCGACATTGTAGGGCGCGAATGCTTTCTGCTTCGTCCTTTTGTGAGGTGCAGCGCTAGAACGTCAGGTTGCTTGGGCCCTGGAGATCTACACCCTTACACCTCACATACCAATCTATACTGAGGTGGAGAAAGATTTGCCATTCAATTTTCGTGTAAATTTTCGATGACGTATTGCAATAGATACTTACAAAGCAAAGCCAAATATTTTCTCTTATCCTACTAATATTATAAACGCAAAAGTTTGTAATGGATGCTTGGTACTCTTTCACGCAAATCTACTAAATGGATTTTGATGAAACTTTACAATAATGATGAAGCTTACAGATCAGAATTAGATATAGGCTACAATTTATTTCGGGAACAACTTCCTGTGGGAAAGGGGAACAGGGAAAGCTTTACCACGCGTGTGGAGCCGCGGGCGTCAACTTGTTAATTAATAAATCAACCTGTACTGTATGGGGTTCTACAAAACTGGTCTTAGAAGGCGTTTACGGGGTCGGCAAACGTCCACAGTCTATGGTGACCACTTTCCATCAGGTGGGCCGTATGCTTGTCTACGTGGTAAAAATAATTATAAGTATAAATGTGAAATGCATAAATCGATGGTGTTCTATAGCATGAATTTCGAATGTGTGCCTCGAAATTGCATGATGTAATTCCACCAAACCTTTTCTTCTATCGCACAACCCAAAAAACACGGTCAAACTGCCATCAGTCATCGTTCACTCTGAAAATTTCCGTTCTTTATACGCGCGGCGATAGCAAGGAATTCATTGCATAGTTCTGTATTTCTCGAAAAGTACGTACGATAATATACTTAACCCCCGACGCAACAAGAAGGGTGTTATAAGTATGACTTATCTGTGACTCGGTCTGTCTGTCTGTGGCATCATAGCTCCGGAACGGATGAATAGATATTAATTTTGTTTTTTTTTGTTTTAATGGTGCGTGCGAGTGTTCTTAGACATGTTAGATGAAAATCGGTTGAGCCGCTTAAAAGTTGTGAGGGTGAAAGTGGGGAATGGTAACCGAATTTATGCAAAATAAGCTCGAGTTGGGTCTTAAGTAATAGAACGTGCACGATACAAAATAATATGTTCATTTTTACTTTTAGATCTTAGGTTTTTGAGAAGTTTTTTTTTTTTAAATTTTTACTATTATTTGTTTCTTGAAAATTTCGAAATAAATAACTATGTCAGAGTTTAATTTACAAACATTAACGTTTAAAATTTTATTGCTGAAAAGGTAATTATGAAAATGCCTGAAATATTTTCTGAACCACAGAGACGCGCCGCGCGCCGCCTCATCGTGCGCTGGCGAAAAATTAAAGAGGTATTAGGAAAATCTTTGTAGCAGTATAATTATTTGTAAGTTAAGTACTATGGCCACTTGCCATAAAGATAATAAAAGAAAGAAGCGCTCGTGGCCGCGCTAACTCAGTGTCATGTTCAGAGTGCAAACGTTTACTGCGTTCAGCAACTTTCGATATGGATGGTCCTCGAATGGGTAATGGGGAAATTTCAACAGGAGGCAGCCACAACCTGCGTTTGTCTATTTTAACACAGCAATGGGCTCACCACCTTTTACGTGGAACAGGTATACGCACGGGGAAAAGTGGGCGTGTAATATGCCTCTGCCACCCCTTCGGGGATAAGGCGTCAATGATTGATTATAAATAAAGATATACTTATACAAAAAAACAACAACAGTGTTGGTATGCAGCTTGAACCCAGAATACATCGAAATCAATGAGTACATTAGGTATACAAGCTAAACGCAACCTCGTTAAGATGTATAATAAGTACGTCCCGGAAAAAAGGTATCCTTAAAAGTTGTCAAGGACCTCAAGCTATTATTAACAAGTTGTACGCAAAACCTTTCAGTACTTTATGAGTTTAATGTGTGTGATATGTATGCCTCTGCTACCCCTTCGGGGATAAGGCGTGATAGATAAACTAAACAGATTAGAAGATTTATGTCGGTTGACAGTTCATTTAACCAATGGGCCATAATGACAAGTACTTAGAAGTTGACAACATTAAATGCCGTCAGAAGCCGTAGAAGGAAACATCTTCAGCATTTACGCAAAATTATAGGCTGGTGCTATCAACTAGAGTTGAAAAAAGCTTCTGTCTTTCACACTTCTAGCTTTTTTAATTATTTTAATTCTTACTCTCGTCTCTCCGGCCTGCGGGAAGAGTATTCTTTTAGAAATAAACAGTAACATCTCTTTTAACCTAATCACGTTTCCTTATAATACATTGACTAAAAATATTTATTGTGCGAAAGTAGAGGGTAGAAGGAGTCAGGGTTGGCCGAGACTTACATATGTACATATGTATGCATCCGAGTGCGTTTTTGAGCAATCTGCTCACGTGGTCTTCATATGTAAGTCTTGGCCTACCCTGACTCCTACCCTCTACTTTCGCACAATAAATATTCTTCGTCAATCGTTCCTCATTCATTCGTTGGACGTGTCCAAACCAACGGAGCACGCCTTTTTCCAGCTTAACGCTGACACTGTCATTCAAACCTGCCATATTGCGTATCGCTTCGATACGTATTCGCAATTTTCGAAGTGATCGCTTGTATGGTACGTCTCTTACCCAATCACATGCAATCTTTTCCATACGTCCTTTTTGCAATACATGTCCTTTGAACACGTTTTCCAGTCAATTACTAAATATGTACTAACCGATGCCCTTTCTATGTAATAGCTGCTATATGATTCCTCGATCAGAGAGAGTCTGTCCAATATTCGACCAAGACGTGATCTCGAAGTAATCAAATACCTAACAGTAAGTAAGTTAAGGTTTCGTAATAAATTGTATTCGGCCAGTGAAGTTCGGTGTAGAAGCGATAGAATTAGGGTAAGTCGGAAATTAAATTACCCGAAGGAAACTTTTGAACTTTCCCCTCCGTGAAAAAGGTGACGGTCGCACTAGGAGTGTCTACGCGGAAAATTTATTAAATTTATTGTGCGTGCATAGAAACGCTGACTCGATATTATAGGCTGCATCGAATAAAAATTCGATAGGTAACCTAAAATCGTTATTCAGTTTGTCATTGGTTTGGCGTAAAGAGGCCCTTTTAAAGGCCTGTTTTTGGGCCCAAATCTTGTACAAAACAACCCCTGACCAATTTCCGAAGCTGTCGTGCTGAGTTGGATTTGAATGTCAGACTGCAGTCGCTTCTACAATGTCTATTTTGTCCATCTAAAGTTGAGATATCTGACGCACTTTCTCTTGATAACAAGATATTGCTTCTTTACCGCGTGAAACCTTCTTACAATTATATTATATTATCTGTGCTCGTACTTAGTGTTATGCTATTAAAAATATATATGTCTCTCCGAAATTCATGTCTTCAACTCTGTCTGTTAATTTGATGTATATTAATTTGACAGTTCCGGCATTCAACCGTGTTTGTCCTTGATAGCGTGCGCTTTAGAATAAATGTTGTTTTTAGTTTATGGTTTGTTTTACAATCTACGTTTAGAGACACATTAAAAACGAATTTTTACAACAACTGTCATTTATATTCTTCATTTTGGTTGGAAGCCTGTGAATTGATCTGTGACAACGGCTCAAAAAGTCAGCCGATTCAGACGTTGGTAAGTTGGTAGGCGTGCTATTTATTACCCCGCGAAATTTAATTACACAACATTTTTGAAATATAAACTTCTTTTAGCGCGATTCGCATATTTTTAGATGTGATAATATTTCTAGTCTCGCGACACCGTTACCGAGACGCAGCTATAGAGTGTGTGCATATAAATAGTTTTGAAATATTACATTGATAATTTCGAACTCAGTTATCAACCTTCGATAGCTCAGTTGATAGAGCGTTGGACTGTAGATGGTTATAAATAGAAATCCATAGGTAGCTGGTTCAAATACGGCTCGGCTCCTTTTGTGTATTTAAAACACAGTTAAATTATAAATAACTACAGTGTTTTTTTAACCCGATTAGTACTTTTATTCTTAAAGTAATTGAGTTCCCCCCTAGTAGCCATCTAAAAAATGTCTAACGCGCCAAAATAAGTTTTCATTTCTGTCGGCAATCTCGGTGTAAAACCCGTATTTTTTTTTAATGGCTTGGTTCTTTGACCAATGATAAAATTATAGGTAGAATGATCATTTAGCACTTTCGGTCCACCAATCGTCCTAGGGTCCACCTAATTGGAAATAGTCACCGCATCCTACAGACGACAACAATTCCAGAGTAGTTACACTCGCTCAACCGATTCGAGAATTTTTCAAAATGCCTTGCTGTAGGGAAAAGACATCGAGAAAGACACAGGAAGCTCATTAACCATAGAGCCCACTACCTAACCGGAAAGAAGTCCCTATCGGCCATTACCATATCCATGTTCTGGAAACAAAGTGTGAGGTGTCTATGCTTAAATGGACGTGCTTCGGAAGGCACGTTAAACCATCGGTCCTGGATGCCAGTAACATGGCAGGGCGCCTGCGCTTGTCCATTTCAACAGTGTAATGTGCTCACCCCTTGTTACGTGGGACAAAAATGCACACGGTGAAATGTGGGCGTATAAATCAGTCACCTCTTTGGGGATTAGGTGTAATTGAGAAAGTAAAACTGGCACATTTCATTGTCATTTTACCGGTTTAATGTAGGTACCATTGATAATGACATAATTCTACACACGGCAATCAATATTTACGATATCCAGCCCATTATGTAATTTAGAGCAAAACTAATACATACGGTATAGTTGTAGTAGGTATAGTTTAGATATATGTAAATATACATATAGTGTAGGTATATGTATAGTTTTGTATGTAGGTATATACATATAAAACTATACATATCAGATACCTACGATTACAAAAATAACAATGTGTACGTCTATTATTTTGAAGTAAAAACTTCTTTTAGCGCGGTACGCATAATTTTAGATGCGATAAAATCTCTGGACTCGCGACACCGTTGCGAGACGCAGCTATAATGTGTATATGCATGTACATATTGCAGACAGCGAACGCGTCTTTATAATTTTTTTGATAGTTGATTGGTAGATTAAATACCTTGCTACTAAATAATATGATCATCATCTAACTTTGATCCCGCTCATCTACAGGTCTTATTAAATAATATTGTGTAATCAATTAAGACACTTTTAGTGTAGATTATTTTTTTCATCGTCATTAACGTCGATCCCGGTCAATTGCTACGCTAGCAGGTGAGGTCACTCCGGAGAACGCAGTACGCAAGTGAAATTGCTATGAGCGCAGATTTGGGAGTAACGCGTACGATTGCCCATTGCTCTACCAGAAGCAGGATTAGTAGGCGACGCGATATACCTCGCGCCCATTTTTTCCAGGGGTAACTACACCCACCTCCCAAAAAGTGGTTGCCAAGTAAAGCTGGCGGCCTAGCCTCTCAAGGCCCCTGGGGACCTCCTCTCTAGGGCACACCCGGGTGTCCTGAAATAAGACATAGGAGCGCCGTGTGGTTTTAGTCGGTAAGAGTCCGACATGCCCCCCTCGTCAAAAGCGAGGCGAAGCGATTTTGACCTGGAAAGCTACTTGGTGTAATTCCTTAAAGAAAAAGGGAAGCACCACGGTAATAGTATACTACGGGTCCTATGTGAGCTAGTATAGTATACTACTCCCGATGTACCTATAGTATGGTCGTTTGAGTATATAGCACTACACTCAAACTACCATCACAAAAAATATTTATCTGTACCCAAGGATTAAGTTATTACCCGTTTATCTCAGTAACATCTACGGTTTCATCGCATTGTCTCATCTCTCATCAAATTGAGTCCCTAATAATACAATCGTATGATGAAAAACCAATTATACATATTATTTCGAAAGCAATTTCCTCGAAACTCACGGATTACGTTACGGTTATTACGTTTCAAATATAAATATGTTTTGTAAATAATTTATCGACTATTGCACGAAGACTTTATAAATAAGACTTTTCAGGAAAGTTTTATATTTAACTTTGTTTAATGGTTATTAGGTAAATAAATACCTACCTAAATATGATATTGGCGTTCTCGACGATATTTTACGATATTTTCGTAATTTACACTAAGTTTCCGTGCTTCGGAAGGCACGTTAAGCCGTTGGTCCCGGTTGCCAGTAAAATGGCAGTCGTTAAGCCTGGTTGAATGCCTTATGGGCGGCTTGAAAAATTTCAACAGCAGGTAGCCACAACCTGCGTCTGTCTATTTCAACACGGCAATGGGCTCACCACCTATTACGTGGGACAGGTAAATCCACACGGTGAAAAGTGGGCATATAATATGCCTCTGCCACCCCTTCGGGGATAAGGCGTGATGGATATTTATTTATTTTATTACACTAATATCACAGATAATACAATATAATAAGGCTACTTATATAAAGCTGAAGAGTTTGTTTGTTTGGTTGCACGCGCTAATCTCAGGAACGAATAGTCAGATTTGAAAAAAATATTTCTTTATTTATTTTATTTATCTATCACGCCTTATCCCCGAAGGGGTGGCAGAGGCATATATATTATATGCCCACTTTTCACCATGTGTATTCCTGTCCCACGTAATAGGTGATGAGCCCATTGGCGTGTTGAAATAGACAGACGGAGGTTGTTGCTACCTGCTGTTGAAATTTTGAAGCCGCCCATAAGGCCTTCAACTTGGCTTAACGACTGCCATTTTACTGGCAACCGGGACCAACGGCTTAACATGCCTTCCGAAGCACGGAAGTGGGGTGGGTCTAAAGGGCCGAATACATTTAATAAAATGTGTCTATTTTAGATGTTAAATTTTGAAGAAATTTTGAACCGGATGCCTTTTTAGTGAGGTGGTAACAAAAAGGCTAAAAGGTCTTATGTGCTAGACACTAATTAGCACGACCAATTAAAGTCCTGGTAGTCTTGGACTGGACTTCTTTATTCTTACCTTCGATTTATAATTTTTACTTTATAAAAATAAGTGCTAGTTATTCAGCCCGGTTACTCTCTCACAGCCTAGATCTACTAATGCATCTAAACTAATATTATAAAGCTGACGAGTTTGTTTGTTTGACTGAGCGCGCTAATCGCAGAACTACTGGTTCGATTTGAAATAATATTTTTGTGTTGTAAAGTCCATTATCGAGGAAGACTATACGTTCTAAAGCGTCACGCTTCTACCCTAGAAAGCGGAGCAGTATTCATATATGTCAAAAAATCGAGAAAATTTTCATACATTATTGTAAAAGTAATAAACGATAGGATAAAATAGGTACTACGCTAGCTCGAAGTAAGCTACGGATGACGTCAGCTAGTTGTAAATAAAAGACAAAATATCTGATGGGACATTTTTAACCAACGCTATATATGTAGAAAGATTAGGCCAATATACGCTGTAAGGTCAAGTAATAAAAATCCTTATATGCTTTATCAGTCAGGTATTTATCCCTAAAGGGTGGCAGAGGCATGTTATACACGCCCACTTTAATTTTACGTCAACATAAAATTTTTCATTTATTTTGTTTAAGTGAAACTTCTTTATCGACGTTGAGAGAAATTTTATAGCTGTAGAAAAATCGTTACAATTTTTCGGTTACGCGCCATGTTTTTTTAAAGAAAACCTTCTTCGACGTAAGAGAGAAATTTTATAGAAACTATCTTCACGCTGTATCCCTGACGGGGTAGTCAGAGAGGACAGATCGCCAGGCTTCGCGATCCATGCATACTTCTTTCGCTTCTTCGAGATTCATCAATCGCTTCATACACGCACGTCTGGGTAGCTGTACAATAAATGCCGTAAAGCAGTTTCACACATATTTTTTTTACTTCTATATTCCCACTGCGAAGCAAACACACAGATCACACATATGTGTTCCGTGACCCGCAGTCGGAACCCGCGACCTCAACACACACAATACACAACCACTGCGCTCTGCCTAGGTAGTCATTGTGAACAGGTACATAGTACAACATACATTGTTATATTGTAGCCACATGATGAAATCAGACTTAATTTACAACAAATGTACGAAGACTAAAAGAATCTTATTCCTTGGAAAAAGCGCATATCCAGACCGAGCAGATACAATATATGAACTCATGTAGTTCGGTATTTCTGTGTATAATATTACCTGTCACTGCCTCACTTTCGACATACTTTGAAAACCCGTAATAATCCCTTGAGGGGGAAATTTTCAAAGAGTTTTGAGAGTGTTCCTGCAAGTTTGACCAGTACCTACCTCTGTCTTTCCATGTAAGCCTCCAAAAAAATCAGGTATGTTCGTACGACAAAAATAAAAAAAATATATACATATTAATACACCTTGAAATGGCGGTCTAATCGATAGTAACCTTTTTAGAGTATCTTTGCATGGACTTAAATAGAATATAGAATAGGTACTGACAATAAAATGCAGGTGGCTCGTATGTAGTGTTTCAGATTTTGATACATGTGATAAAACTAATTTAAGAGGAATTCCTTTAAACAAGGTTGGCATTTTAACATTGTTCGCGCTTGTAGGAAATTCGCTTAAAATTGTACGCTGAAAATGCTGTGCCGTTTTGTGTCGCGCGTTGCGTACCCTTTGGAATAATAAGTACACCCCCGACGTTCGCGTGATTCACCCCTCCCTTTCCCGTTCTTTTCTCGCATCCACCCTTCCACCGACCCGGATCACACACGGGAAATTCAACGTTGTGTCATCCACGTACGTACGATTATTGTGTGTCATTTGGAACAGAATCGACCTGCAGCCTTTTGGGCAGCCTTCCAAAAATGCTATCTAATGTGCTTCGACTAGACCTCATAACGCAACGTACGATAACAACTGAAGCATTATCTTGTTTAGTCTTATTGGGTATGACAGAAGACATAATTTAATAGCCAGCAAAAGAGTTATTTGATGCCTAAGTACCATTAAGTTTTTCCGTTCCTAATTTTTTATAATCTATACTAGTATAATATAATATTGTAAAGCTGACGAGTTTGTTTGTTTGGTTGAACGCGCTAATCTCAGGAATAACTGGTAGGATTTGAAAAAAGATTATTTTTCTTATCCATCCAGTATTATTTATTGTTAGATAGCTCATTTATCGAGGAAGGCTATAGGCTATATAGCATTACGCTACTTCCCTGGAGAGTGGAGCAGTTGTCATAAATGTCGACAATTGAGAGTTATAAGCGACGGGATTAAATAGGTGCGACGGGAGTTCGAAGTATGTCACGGGCGAAGCCGGGGTAGTCATCTAGACTGACTATAAAATTAAGTGGAGGTTTACTCGTAGTAGTTGCAAATACAAGATTTTTTTTCCAGTATTGATCATTTTAACATCTCATTCGTTGAATTCGCAATTCGCTGTTTATTTTTAGTATCAGTAGTTTCTTTCGATAGAATGATATTGTTAGGGAAACAGAGTACCTACTCGTAAAGAGCTCTAAGTCTTTGTACTGGTCTGGCAGAGAATAGATTTGCCTCCCCGCGGACTCTGATGCCGAGATATTTTATGTTTTTAGTGTTACAAAATAAATACTATTGCAGTAGCTTAGCTCCAGTGTATCACTCGGTAGGAAACATCGACCATCGTACTGTACCTACTGATTTATTAATGCAACGTATAGATCAAGCCGCTAAAGTGATTTAAATCAAAATACAAAATTTCATACCACCCATTTAGGAACACATATTTGTTAAAATAACATTCAGTGCTAGCATATTTGCCACTGCGGGCTATGTTACCAATCATAAGGAAACTTGTACTTAATGGATATCTATTCCAAATTTCCTTCTGACTGCATCTCTACTGCTATATTTCTCTTCCTCAACGTGACTTGTTATATCCAAACATTTAATTTGTTTTGTCGACAGCTGTCTGACCATTTCTGATGCCATAGGCGTCTGATAGCGCTTTGTAAATCGTTTTTTGGCTATTTTTATTTTCAACACAGTTTGCATGTAATTTAAAATATGAAGGTACTAAAGCGCTTGTGGCTCCGCGGACTCCAGTGTTCTGTAAACGATCACTGAGCTACGCCACTTTCACTATGGCTGGTCCTTGGATGGGTGACCACTTTGTGGCATTTACATTTGCGAGCGTTTCAATGCTTCGGAAGGCACGTTAAGCCGCTGGTCTTGGTTGTCTGGGTAACATGGCAGTCGTTAAGTAAAGTTGAAGGCCTTATGGGCGGATTGAAAATTTTCAACAGCAGGTAGCCACAACCTACGTCTGTCTATTTCAACACGGCAATGGCCTCACTACCTATTACGTGGAACAGGAACACCCATGGTGAAAAGTGGGCATACAATATATATGCCTCTGTCACCCCTTGGGGGATATGGCGTGATAGATGAATAAAAAATGATAGATAGAAGGTACGAAAGTAACGCAATGAGTTTTTAGTCAGGGTTCAGTTAAGAAAAGAGCTTATTACTATGGAATGAAAGTTCAAAATGTTTTGCAATAAAACCCTAAAGGATATTGTAACGAAGTTCCTTATCGCGCGTTTTGAAAGGGGGCTAGACGGAAAAAATTCTTACGAAAAGTTGTCACGAAACTTTTTGCTATAGTAAGCTATTAAAGTGAACACTAATTTGGAAATTGCAGTAACGTAGCTGTGTGGTTTGGGTGGTATGCTGCTCGGCTGAGACGCAAGAGGCCCGAGTTCGAATCCTAGTACAAAGGTGACTTTTTGTATGATTAATTGAATCGTGAACTTGTTAACTTTTATTTATTAATACATTAACATCATCTTTTTACATCTGTTGTTAGTTACATATTATATTACCTATAAAAAAAAAATAAAAAAAATATTATTATAACTTAAAAAAAATAAAATTTTATTACAATTCCTTCACTAATTAATCGAAAGAAACTTCGTTCCATCCGCGTGTCCCTTGACACCTCTCAAGTTTTATTTAATCTTGACGATATTAACTTATATTAAGTCGTGTCGTATCCAAATCGTACAGTATAAAAGGTGAAACAGAAGGGTAACTATAGAAAAAGTACTTGGTAAGCGTCCCTTATAGCCACCGCAACGCTCCTACTTCTTATTGGACACTTTCGTTTTAATGGGCAGAGTAAACAGTTTCATTATTGCCCCGATTTAAACTTAAGCGTCCCACGCTTTGCGGATTTCGGATAGATATTTTCTGTCACGATCGGTTATTTTGATAATGATGAACCGTGTCAATATGGTTTTAAATGATGTTTAACATGGAAAATGAGCCACCGCAAAGTTGTCAGAACGTGGTACTGAATCGTAGCGAGAGATTTACAAGTGACCACGTTTGTTCTGTACGAGTTATCATTTGTTTAAGCTGAGATTAATTTATTAAACCAACCCTTATTACTTTGATCTTTATATTGTTTTTATACACGCCTTTATCCCCGAAGGGTTACGCAGAGGCATATTAAATGCCCAAATTTCACCGTATGCATTTTTGTCTCACGTAACAGGTGGTGAGCCCATAACCGTGATGAAATGGACAGGTGCAGGCTGCGGCGACCTGCTGTTGAAATTTTAAAGCCGCCCATAAGGCCTTCAACCTGGCTTAACGACTGCCATATTATTGGCAACCGGGACCAACGGCTTAACGTGCCTTCCGAAGCACGGAACTGGGGTGGGTCTAAAGAGCCGAATAAATTTAATAAAATGTGTTAATTTTAGATGTTAAATTTGGAAGAAATTTTGAACCCGTTGCCTTTTTAGTGAGGTGGTAACAAAAAAGCTAAAAGGTCTTATGTCCTAGACACTAATTAGCACGACCAATCTAAGTCCTGGTAGTCTCGGACTATATGTGGTATATACTTATATTCTTTTTGTTTTGTAAAGGCGTGGAAGGAGACGCTTGAGAACGGCGGTCTGAAACTAAATGTGGCGAAGACCGAGTACTTGGCACTAAACTCGACAGATCCCACAACCGTCCGCATAGGCGGTGATTTGGTCGAGCGCACGGACCAGGTTAAATACCTGGGATCTGTTTTTCACACGTCCAGTGACATCGATTGCGATGTCAAGTCACGCATTGCTGCCGCGTGGGCCAAATGGCGGGAGATGACCGGTGTCATTTGTGACCCTAAAATGCCGATCCGGTTGAAGGGACAGGTCTACAAAACCATTATTAGACCTGTCCTTTTACATGGCAGTGAGACGTGGCCGATATTGGAGCGATACAAGCAGGAGCTGCGTGTCACGGAAATGAACATGCTGCGGTGGATGTGTGGAGTCACGCGGATGGACCGCGTGAGGAACTCTCGCATCCGCGGCAGCCTTCACGTCCGTGACATTGCAGACAAGTTGCAAGAGTGTCGCCTTCGTTGGTATGGTCACGTCTTGCGGCAACCGCCGGGCTACGTAGGTAACAAAGCAGTTAGGACAGATCGCCAGCCTTCGCGATCATCGCCTACTTTTTTCGCTTCCTGCAAATTCATAAATCGTTTTACCCTTGAGTTTTCCGCTTTTGAGCACTCGCCTTCTTATGTTAGTCTAGGTTTACACTCTTTCTACCTTCTACTTTCGCACTATATTTATTCTTCTTCAATCGTTTCTCAATCATTTGTTAGATGTGTCCAAACCAACGTGCCACGCCATTTTCCAGCTTAATTCTGACACTTTCTTTAAAACATACCGTTTTACGTATCACTTCATAAGATATACATACCTATCAATAATTGATTAGATAGAGACAGTTGTATGTGCATCCATGCAAAATAGTAGTTCTAATGCCAACGTTGCTCGGTGCACGTTACGGACATAGAGCAAAACAGACAGACATGACAATGATTGTTCCTTGTTTATTGTCTCAAACAATAAATAAGGAACAATTGTGTAAACAAAGACAAGTAAAAAAAACAAGTATATCGTATATATCGTTGGGACAACTCACACAACGCCATCTGATTCCAAACTAAACAGAGCTTGTACTATAGTAACTAAATAACTGATAAAAATACTTATAAATTTCTACATACATATTATAGATAAATAACACCCAAACACAGAATAAACCATCGTGCTCATCACACAAAGTTTTATCCTGGGTGGGAATCGAAACCACCACCTCTTGCGTAGCAGTCGGATACACTCCCACCGCGCCACAGAGGCAGTCAGAATTATAATATAATTATAAATATATAATTATAATTATAATTATAATTATTATTATATGATTCAAATTTATAATACAATCAATTCTTTTCTTACAAAATACAGCTCATGCCAAACGCATTCCTAGTAATGAGACAAAAAACTCAATTTATCATCAACCAGAACTTACTAGTTCTCCTACTTATGAAGGGGACACTGGCAGACATTTGTTACCCACGTAGACGGGAGGTGACCGTACAAGTGCCACTCCCCTGCAACTTGGCTACGATCCAAAAGCTGCCGGCGATGCGGGAGTTTTGGAGCCTCTGTTTGTATCCCTGAAACAACAGCATTGCATTTTAAAATCTGTAATACTAATAAGTAAGGAGTTATTTTGATGTGAAAAATCTATAAGCGAGAGGAAACCTGATTTCTGGCGCGGCGAGAATATAGCCGTGGCGACGCATTGCTACGCAATATGATTATGATCATATTATAAGGATTGCATATACGCAATATGATTATGATCATATTGCGTATACGTTAGTATATGTACTATTTGTAGTCCAAGAATTTTTGAGATAATTATTAATTAATTATTAAATTAGTTATTAATTAATCACTTAATTAGTTGATAATCATTAATTAATTAAAATATTAATTTATTTTCTTTTTTTTATGTATCATATATTTTAATTTTTTTAAACCAATTATATGTTTCACATCTGTCAAGCCTCCCGTCACGGCTCACACTTTTTTTATAAGGTTTCTGCCCTTAATTTCTTCAAAGTAGATTTCTTCAACCGAGTTGGAATTTTGTATACATGTTTTGTTTGTATGACAATGCATGGTTAGATTTGCGATGTCTGGATATTTATCAATATATATTCTATCTCTATATATATCTCAACTCTACTCTGGAGAGCGGAGCATTTATCATGTCGACAAATCGGGCAATTTTTTATGCATTATTGTAGACTTTATTAGCAACGGGATGAAATAGGTATGAGCGCCGGCAGTTCAAAGTATTTCACGGGCGTAGCCGTGGGGTTCACCTAGTACATATGGCATAGGATATCTCGAAAAAAAAAGTGTCTTCTCTGTAAATCCAGTATGGTGAACTAGTATGGATCAATGAATCAATCAAATCAGCCTATGGCTGTCCACTGCTGGACGTAGGCCTCTCCCAATTCACACCACAACACACGGTCCTAAGCCTCCCAGCATATAGTTGCTCCCGGCGACCGTTTTTAGGTCGTCGGTCCATCTGGCAGGGGGTCGTCCTACCGTACTTTTGCCGGGTCACGGCCTCCACTACCGAACCCGTTTGCTCGATCTGCCATCGGTTCTTCTACAAATGTGGCCAGCCCATTGCCATTTTAGCGTGCTTACTCTACGAGCTATGTGAACCCACCTTGGTTCTCCGACGCATAACCTGATTTTTGGAGTTGGAAACTAAAGATAAGTTTAAGCAACTAAGCTTCTTTTGTAAAATATCATTAACGCCTTTATCCCAGAAGGGGTGGCAGAGGCATATTATCCGTCCACATTTCAGTTTGTCCATTCATAAAGCAATATGGGTATTAAATCAAAAGACTTATTATGTTTTACCATTTTAATAAAAGCTGTTTTTAAAAAAGATTGCAATTAATTTATTTATGTACATTTCATTTCGAAAGATTTTCATTGTAAAATACGTTTACATCTCTCATATTCGGTAAGTAGGTCCTTATTACCCCCAAATGGGGCTTGTAGGTGACCAATTAGCGCTCTTGGGTAATAATGTAGCTAGAAAAGCCATAGGGCGGTAAGTAATTTAAAAAAAAACTTCACTCTTTCAAAAAGTTCTCGTACATCTAACCATCATACTGGCAATAGACATCATGCATTCAGCCCAATGGCAAAAGAGGTCGCTTCGCTATTCAGCCTTGTCTTCGTATGAGTATAAAAGTCATCAATTTTAAATATCGAACGGCGAAGCTCAATTCCGTTCTTGAAAAAAATAATTTAAAAAAAGCTTCAAAAAATTGTTCTCATTTCACTAATAAATTTTAACTAATAAAATGTTTTATTCTTCTAATGCCGGTTATTACTTACTTACCTCACAATCGAGATGTAAAGCAGAGTAGTTAGCTCGGGTGTAAGCATCAATTGCACCCTCGAACTATAGGCGCCCTCGGTCGTGCGCCAAAATATCTCGGGCTGCAATTGATGCCTTACAGCCCTTGGCTACTAATCTACTATTAAACAGAGTTGCTTTATTTCGACGTTTTTTTTAGACTTTATAAATTCTATCGAGTTCTGTATGTACCTATAATTAAACAACAGTTTTGTGAGTCAACGGAAAAGTCAAAAGAACTTGGATACATAGACGTGCATGTATGAAGCGGTTAATGAATCTGCAGGAAGCGAAAGAAGTATGCATATGCTAACTGTCTTCACGGTGCAAGATACAGGTTAGTTTTAAGTTTTGTGAGTGAAATGTTTCAATACTCAATACTTTTTGCATACCATAATGTGGTTGATATGAAACAATAGTAGGTTACAATTATGGACCCTGTCGGGCACACCAACATACTTCCTCTCTTCTAACGCGACTGCATGTTAGAAGAGGGGAAGTATGTTTCTAGTAATACACATTTCGTCGTAATACCTAGTTCTCATTAAGTTTGTATATTGCAGAGGCATATTTCTGTTAGACAGTTTAATTAGAAACTGAAATATTCCGTTTACTCCCTGTTACTTTGATAAGGAACGCTTTGAACGAATAATATCAAAGTTAAACGCTATCTAATTGTTGACATTGGAATTCCAGGTGGTTTAGTAAAGTGATATAATATTGCTAGTTACAGGTAAGTTCAAGTAGCAGCTTTCAAGCATGTAAGACAATACGATGCGATGAAAAAAGTTGATAAGTTGCTTAATATTACTAAAATTATAAACGCTAAACTATGGAAAATGTATGGATGTAGGTATGTTCGTCTTTCACGCAAAAACTTCTACAATAATATAGCAACAATAACACATAGGCTACTCGGCTAATCGGCTTAGTAGTTAAAGCGTAATTGAAGAAGAAACAAACGTATATTTATGTTTTTAAACTTTCGCGATTAACACTCATGTTTATGATATTCCGGCGGTACTTATTGTGTATATGTATACTAACGTCGGGAAGTATAAGGTAGACTTTGTACCTAATAATATACGTCGCGAACAAGACCCGAAATATCATTAATATAAACGTATATATTTTTTAGATTCAATATGTTCGTTTAGATTTTCAAAGTCTTTAAGAGCCCTTACAATGAGACAATTGATACACATGTCTTTCTCGATGACCTCAAAAAAAGCCCTTTTGGGTCAACCAGTACCCGTATTCTGAACCCCTAATTATGTTGCTAATATATCAGCGACCCTACTACCCACCCTACTACCCACAGTTTTAGAAGTAGAAAACCCATAACTGAAAACCCCCAGATTAAGTAAATTAAGCAAAGCTCGCACGTTATAACTTAAGTTCAGTTAGTAACTACATCAATAAAATTATAACGAGCTTAGAAAATTTGTAAGTACGCCTTTGCAGGTGTAGGGTTTACAATTGAACTAAATCGTTTGTCGAAAGAAAGCTGCGAGACGTATTCTAAAGTCGGTAGTTTTCAAACTGTAGCATTTTCATTCATTCAAGACAGAGTTTTTACGTTTCAACTTGAATTGGAAACTTTGAAAACCCAAGTTAAAATATTAGAGTCGGTTTTCCAATATTTTTAAACGGATATGAATAGATGAACAGTATATACTATTCGTCGTCGTCGTATACTAGCACGCGGCTCCGCCCGCGTGTCGATGTTTTGCGTTCCCGTTTCCCACAGGATCTTATTTCCGAGATAGCCTATATAGATAGCATAGATGAGTTATTCTGATGTGTAAGTTATATTATAATAAAATTTCATCAAACCCCATTCAGTAGTTTTTAGGTGAAAGAGTTAGAAACCTTCTTACAGACTTTCGTGTTAATAATATTAGTACCATTCAACCGCCTGCCAAAAAAGTTCAGTACTCAAGTTGACTGTTGTGTTAAGTGTTTGTTTACTCATAACTCCGTCCTTTATAAAGCGATTTGGCAAATGTTTGGGGGCTCTAGTGCTGACATGTAAGCGTAAATTCTGTCTCTGCCTCACCATTCGGGTGGACGGTAAAGTTATATATATATGGTATGTATATATATTTTATGACGGTCGATTGAAAGACAGTTTATTTATTTTTTAGCTATAAAGTCATTGTAAGCTATTTTTTATTTAGAAATAATTGATTTAGAGACATATTATGATCCTGCTACAAATCACATCTGAGATTTGTGGCAGGATCATAATAGGTCTTTAAATCAATTATAAATAAATAAATAATAAATAGCTTACAACGCTTAAAACCCAAAGGCCTTCGGGTCATCTTTCATTAATTACATTTTGCTTACTTGAGAGTGACTAAAGTAAAATGTTCTTTGGTCAGTAAAAAGCACCAGTAGATAGTGTATACGACTATAAGTCATAGTATAAGTCATAGCACAAGACTACATTAGCTTTTTTAACGTGTGGAAATCCCCTTTAATGTTATGCTGGACTTGAACTGAGCAAAACCACACGATCCCTACCTTTCTTACTATTCACAGGCGCCCGGGTAACTCCCCCGAAAGATGTCCTAATAAAGTTCATTTTAGCGTCATTATAAACGCCTGCGCAAACGAGTACCTAAGCAAATCACCACGTACTTTTTTGTCCTTCAAAATAGATGCTTCACTTTTATATATACACGGTGGATTAAAAGTACCCCGTACGAAAATTCCCTCGAAAAACTGAAAACATCGAAAGACTGGACTAGACAAAAGTACGCGAATACCGATGTCAGTTTTTTTTCCCCGGAAAAAAAACTGACATAGGTAGGCACAGTAACGCACACAACGGAATTTAGTTGGCGTTATTTGCTTCACAAAATTTTTGTGCTACAAATTTCCGCAGACCGTATGCGTTGAGTACGCATGAAGTACTCGGCGGACATTTTCTTCGCGTTTCAGGGATTTTTATCCTCCGCAGACAAATGTCTCTCGTCTGCGCAGGCCTTTGCTAGACGGCATAGTGTGAGCTTGTCCTAAAATATTTATTTAACATTTTGTCCTTGTTATAAAAGTATCATGTTCTTCGAAAGTCAATCATTGTGTATCTATGAACAGTAATTGGTTAGGGCAATTGCACTAATTGGTGCTGTAAACAAAACGCGACGGTTAGAGAAAATTATGGACATTTTACAATGGCGCTACAAGTGCTCAATTAATTGTAACTACTACACGTAATTATTAATAATAGCTGACTGTATATATGTGTAGTACGTCAGCCTTACTATCGGTGGTACTTTTAATAAGGGGTGGTCGTACTATAGAGATAAGGGTACGGCAGTTTTACAAATAGAGATGTCGAGAATCGATTGAAAATAAAAGTCGTGTATAGGTGTAGCTGACTTTAAAGTGATGATGATAGTAAAATACTTTCATACATTACCCAGGCTACTCATAGGCAGATACAGATAAAAGAATAGGCACGACAACATCGACTTTTACTTACAACTACATGACCCTATTAAGCCTTATTACTATTAAAATTAAAAAAACATATACACACACACATACTTACACATATAGATGTAGACATATGCACATACACACACATGTGTTGGTGCCCATCCCCTCAGCCACTGCCATTCACGCCACCCAAGTGCAGAACATCATCATTAAACGTAGACCTCAGCTGTCTATTGGGTCTTCACATTGTAGCTCGCGTCTTACCAAGTATTCCTTGGTTCCAAAACAATCTAAAACCGTCTTTCAGAACTCGAGGTCCACTTGCCTGCTCTCTCCCACGTCTCTTATCTCTTTCTCTTGAAGATCCCCCGAAGTAAGTATTCATATTCTCAAGTCATGTTTACAAATTTTAGAGAATGCTTTTTAGGGTTACTTCAAACAGTAAAAAATAACCCTTATAAGATCTCTTTCTTGCTCGCCTGTCTGTGCGTGTTCGCCATCGAATTCGTTCTTGGACGACGCTAGTTGGCGAAGACAAAAAACATTGTCATCGTGACGGTACCAGTTAAAGCAACTCCTACAAACTGATAAGATTCACTTTGATAGCTAAGAAGCTTGGCTTTGATATGAATTTGGAACTGTTGGAATCTTAAATCAGGAGACACATCGAACCAGTTTGAAAAAGAACTTGGTTTAAAGATGGAAGCATAATAATGGGTTCTCTTCATATGCCAATTTCTATAATGAGCATCTGTATTTGCTTCTGTCATTTACTATCCTATTAATACATGAAGTAAAAACCTTACGTCAATGGTCTCACCACCTGTTACGTGGGACAAAAATGCATACGGTAAAATGTGAGCGTTTAATATGCCTCTGCCTACGCCTTCGGGGATAAAGGCGTGACAATATGTATGTATGTGTGTAAAAACTTTGTCGCTTCTACGATTAGACACAGTTAAAGGCAAACTTATCCGTATAGGATAAGTTTATTTGTATTGACCGAGTGAAACTCTTCAGTGTTGAGTGAGGATCTCCATTTCCGCTTGACCATATTTACTAGTGTGTATATGTGTGTGTTTGTTCTCATGTACATTGTATTTCATAACCAATTTTCATGACACTTGGTTTTAATAGAATATTAATGTATGTATTTGGATAATTATTTTTTGATGTGTAATTAGTAGAGCTTTTAAGATAACTTTTGGTATTAAATTCAACACATGTTGCAGTAAAACGTTTAAAAAAATCGGTATACTACTAGTACTAGTGTTACACTACTCTTAACATAAATTATCGTCTTATGTAATTCGAATCAACAAATACCTTCATTATTACTTAATATAAATGTAGAAAATTTACTATGAAAATCTGATTATACTATCAAAATATTGTAAGTCTACACGTTTCAATCTACGCTCGGCTCGTTTTTTAATTTGCTCCAAATCAATCTATCAACAACATTGCTCGACGATTTTCCGTTTCACCGAGATAAATATCGGAGAGCTCAGAGCGAGACTCAATTGGTATATCTTTTTGCACGTCAGACTCACGATGAATGATGTAGAGGTCCCCCGTACAGCATATGGGTTAACCGTTTAGCAGGAAGGCGCTATTTTTCGCGGTCCCTACGTCACCAACGATTACCGACTGTTCTTCATAGGTGCGTGGTTACAAAACACGACCAAATAATACCGACTTTATTCCCTAGCGATTCAGTATTGAGATAAATTGTTGTTTGAGTCTTGTATTTGGATCGTTAGTACTTGTCATTGATATTTTCATTGATGTTGTGATGGTGTGAATCAATTTCAACCACGACTTCTCGGCAATGAAGGTTGATGTCTGTGATAAGGTAAAACATTTTCAAACACACCAATGGGCGTTGTTTACTTTTTTAAAATCGTACTTATATATAAAGATGAAGAGTTTGTTTGTTTGATTGAACGCGGTAATCTCTGAACCTAAAACTAGCTATCTTTATGCATACTTCTCTCGCTTCCTGCAGATTCATTAATCGTTTCATATCCACTTGTTTAGGGTATCCGAGTACTTTAACATTTCTGTTATCGAGAATTTTGCTCAAACGGTCTTCTAAAATGTATGTATGTCATAATAGATTACCGTAAGGTTAGTATCAAATTTAAGCTAAGTTTCTTTAGTTCAAATCTAGGTCAAATCTTACATGCCATTTATCTAAAGCGCACAGCGCTGGAGGCGATTCGTTGCAGTGTACTTAAGAAAGTTGAAAACTTTTGCGAGCACTTGCTTTAAGCTTGAATTGAGAATTACGATGACTTGTCACGAGATAAATCTGTACTGATGCGTATTCTTATTATTCGATTGAAATACATGCGGTTTGATTTAAATTGAAGTGTTGTGCGAAATCTTTTTACTAATAAAGTTTTATTATATAGCACATTTGTTTAGCTTGCGAAAATTCAACGAAGTTATGAACAGCAATCCACTTAAGGGGGATATGTTTGTAGTGGGTGCCATTGTATACATTAAGTAGCGTCGTAATATATACTAATATTATGAAGAGGAAAAGTCTGTGAGAGGTTGTATCATTGTAGGGGTAATATCTGTTTTAGGTAAGAATTTGAAAATTCTTCCATTATTAGTTTATCAATCATTCGGGCAGTGGCATATCATACGCCGACATTTCACCGTATTTATTTTTATCCCACGTAACGCGCGGTGAGCCCATTGCCGTATTAAAATGGAAATGCTCAGGTTGTGGCGACCTGCTGTTGATATTTTTTAACCCTTTCAACTTGACTTAACGACTGCCATGTTACTGGCAATAGGGGCCAATGGCTTAACATGCCTTTCGAAGTATTAAAAAAAAAACCCAGTTGATAGCTTAATAATCGGCTTGAAAAAACAACTAGTCATAGACCATTTCAAGATGGCAATAGGCTCACCATAGGTGGTGAGTAAAAGGTTATGTGCGACAAAATGCTCTGCTTTTTCCTTCGGAGCTAAAAACGTGCGTATATAGGTACGTACGTATTTGTGCTTAAATACAGATTAAAAACCAATAAAGGTGGCTTTAAACTTTCAACTATTTCAAAAAGGTACTCACCAAGCTATCTCAATTGTTTTGATAATAACTAATCACTACATGTCTCGTAATAATCCTTTTAGATTACGTACCAAACAATAGTCTGGCCAGGAGAGCCTAGATAGGAGGTTTTGTAATCATACCGTATGTAAGCAACTATAATCTGATTTGGGTTAATTTGCTGTCTAATGTTTCTTTAGTTACATATTCTCTAAATATTTGATGAGCAGTGGGAGTATACAATATAAAATTTGTCTCAATCTTTTACATACTTAACAGGGTCGAGGTTCCAGCATTAAAATGGTGAATACTGGAGAAATGGCATCCGTGTCTCCGCGACATATATGTCATTTACTCTGGGGGCCGAGTCTGCTATTTCAATCGTCGCTCAACAGTAAGCCACTGGTACAATTTTGACAGATTTTCGTAGTCTACTATTACAATCGTACTCCAATAGACTTCTATCGGTCGTCCGATAGAATTCTACTAACACGTACCGCGCCAGTGGCCGCTAGTCAGTTGCGTTTTTGATAGTCTACTAACATTTTGACAGCTATAAACAGCGATTCTATTTCTATTCTACGGCTTGTCAATAGTAGACTCGGCCCGTTGTTTTTACGATTTCTACGAGTGGCACTCTCCAATAGTGACTCTGATTCTCCTCCTAAAGCTAACTGGTAAAATAATGTTACAGCCAACATAAAATCTCTATTGCGTTCTAACAGCACTTCTTCCTTATGTTAGGGACTTCAACGACTGTATAAATGGCCCTCAATCTCTGGAGTTCGCCAAGTCTTTCTATTAATTTTACTAAATGCCCTTCGAAGATGATTTTATTACCACTTCACATCTGACCTGTGTAAACCAGCCGTATGGATTTCGTGTATTCTTGCTGGATTCAGAGACCATGGCCCTGGTCACTACGCTGATCCTCAAACTGGAGTAAAAGGCAGTGGATGGAATGGAACTTTAATGAGGTTTGAATTCATTCCCTTTAAGATTTATTACACACATTTTATTACACGATAAAGACAATGAAATATATATTTTAATGCATAATTGTTTAGTCGTGAGGTCGCCCGAGTCCAGTAGATTTTGGTGTGCTATCTCTTTCACGCAAACTCTTCTGTTAATCAAATCTGTTAACATTATATTTAGTACCTACAAAGTACAGATTGTCGAAACTTCGGCCCTTTAAGCAAGTACGACAAGGTTACCTCGTTGCCGGCCGCGTGACAATAGCCGATAAGTGCTGAGTCGCCTATTGTGTTTATTTAATATTATAACAACTTTGTATACGTTCACATTCAAACAGTCATATATTTGCTGTGGTTGGACAATGGCTTCTAGTCTTGTGAATGGGTTTGACCAACTTACAAGCGGTAATCGAACTAGACCCTAACTTTTTTCTGTTAGCGTCCATTTAGATACAACTGGCTACTTCTTATTGCAAAGTAATGTTTAACCCACCTTGTCTACTCTAATGTACTATATTATATCTTCTATAATCTGCCATTTTTTACAAAGTATTTTTTCAAGTATACAAGTCTAGGTGATGCAGAGAATTTTTCGTTTCATTTGCTTACCTACGAAATGATACGCAATGCCGTATTGCGTATCATTTCGGTTTGAATGAAATTGTTAAGCTGAAAAAGGGCGTGCTCCGTTGGTTTGGACACGTCCGACGAATGAGTGTGAAAGTAGAGGGTAGAAGGAGTCAGGGTTGGCCGAGACTTACATATTAGGACCACGTGAGCAGATTGCTCAAAACCGGAAATGTCAAAAGTACTTGGATACCCAGACGTGCGTGTATGTATGAAGCGATTAATAATTCTGCAAGAAGCGAATGAAGTATGCATGGATCGCGAAGTCTGGTGGTCTTTCTTCTCTGACTACCCTGATAGTTGGTTGTTAACCTACTTTTCATGATTCCGATCTTCACATTGCTAAAGCTCAGGGATCAAATTTATCGGGCCGACTCTACTGCTTCACAAGCAATACCGTTCTATTTCTACTCTACATCGATTCTATTGTGATTAATTCAAATTCCAGGTAGTTTCTAATGAAATATCACTATAATCGCAGTTAAAGCGATGCAGAATAGAACCAGAATCGCTGTTCTAAGCTGTCAAAATTAGTAGACTTTTTTTTTGTTGGGACTTATCCCACCCGCATTCCCATTACTGTGACTCCTGTACAACAGGATCTACAGCAATGACCAAGACCACAAAACGTTACACCGAGCTCGATCTCGGTGAAGTCCCAGGAGAAGTTAGAATGTCTTGGAACCCGCAACGAAATTAAAATAAAATATCCATCACGCCTTATCCCCGAAGGGGTGGCAGAGGCATATTATTTGCCCACTTTTCACCGTGTGGATTCCTGTCCTACGTAATAGGTGGTGAGCACATTGCCGTGTTGAAATAGACAGACGCAGGTTGTGGCTACCTACTGTTGAAATTTTTCAAGCCGCCCATAAGGCATTCAAGCAGGCTTAACGACTGCCATTTTACTGGCAACCGGGACCAACGGCTTAACGTGCCTTCCGAAGCACGGAAACGCTCGCAAATGTAAATGCCACAAAGTGGTCACCCATCCGAGGACCAGCCATAGTGAAGTTGCGTAACTCAGTGATCGTTTACAGAACACTGAGACCGCGGGGCCACGAGCGATTATTCCGAATAATTAATCCGAAGATAATTTGAGAAAGTTGGAAAGAAGAAGCGTCGCCTCTTCCCTCCTTTGCAAAGCGGGAGACCGGGTAAGCAACTAGGTGTAAAACCTACAGAAAAAGGGAAGCACCACGGTAATAATATATTACGGGCTATGTTTGATTCCAGTAATATGTATAACAGAATCGTTTAAAAGCACGAAAATTTTAGTAGACTACCAAAAATGCAATTGTATCATAGCCTCGTCATGTGAGTAGCATTCTGTCGGCCGTTCGATAGAATTATAATGAAGCGCGATTGTAATAGTGGACTATGAAAATTCAAAGAAGTAAATATTCTAACCGTACCATCACAATACATTTTTGCCAATCTTATGTATGTCCAGAAAAATCTATCACAGTTTTCTAAACTCTGTGATAAACATAATATAAACACTAGAAATAAAAATAATCTTTCAGTCCACCACAGTCGACTACATAAGATTGGCGATTCTTTCCAGGGTAACTGTATACGCTTTTACAACAGGCTTCCCTGTGACCTGAGAAATTTACCTTTAAATAAATTTAAAAAGTTTATTAAAAACAAGCTTTGTGAAAAAGATTTTTACTCCGTTACAGACTATTTGCAGGACAGGGACGCCTGGAAATGATCTGCTGGCAAAGTGAAATAATATTAAATTGTAAATAGGCCATCAAAAAAAAAGCCTTCCTAAGTTTCTTGCCGGTTCTTCTCAGGTGGGCCGCGTTCCGAACCGGTGGTCGCTTTAAATATTTTAAATAGTGTATGACATTTTGTAAGCGCCGTTAAAATGGTCTATGCAAAATAAAGATATTTTTATTTTATTTTATTTATTTATTTATTTTTATTTTATGGAACGACAATTTCGATTCTGTTCTGATACAATTGAAATAATAGGCTCGGCCACTACGACCATCGTAAATCCAACTTCATAACTACTAGACTGCAGCCGTTTGATAACATTTCATTCGTTGATACTCTTATCTTTATTGGATCGTAGTTCAGAGAAATGACATCGCTTAATTATAGACCTAGTTTGACCCTGTATCGACCCTGATTCATGCTTGATTGTACCTACTTAAGATATACTTCAAGACATAATATTGGTATATTATGTCGTGAATTATGCACCGCTATGTTTTGATATTATTTGAATTGATAAAATAGATGACATAAAACTTTTTTTAATGCAGTAAACCTACTTCAAACGACATACAACTGCTCTAAATACTCACGTTAACACAACAGATTTCAACATTTAATTCAAAGTATCTATACTAACGAGTATAAACTATCAATTTAGAAAAACTATTATTGGAGCGAAGCGAGCGAAGTCAGCATAGCTCCATTCTTCCCCGATTCGGATTTTAACTTTGCCCTCCCTAACCACTCAACAGTTTTTGGTCAAATTTGACCCATAATACGACATCTGGCCATGGATGGTTTTTAAGGAAAATAAAAACATATCGGACATACCACGGAGG
Organism: Thumatha senex; assembly: GCA_948477245.1. Classification (NCBI taxonomy): domain Eukaryota; kingdom Metazoa; phylum Arthropoda; class Insecta; order Lepidoptera; family Erebidae; genus Thumatha; species Thumatha senex. The sequence continues at coordinate 2,858,248 of OX419725.1, forward strand.
AATAATCGAAAAATAGACAGCAACATAAGAACTCAAAAAACGGCAAAACACTTCGCTTCATTTATACTTACCGGCGCCGGCAAGTGCACCTAGTTATACGTGCTAGATACACTAGTAAAAATTTAAACTAATGGTTCTGTGAACCGTAGACTACGGAGTCATTTTTTTTTGTTCGATTTCTTGTTTTCGTTTTGAGCGCTCTTGCCAACCACTACGGGACCATTTCCCCTTCCCTGCATCCCATTTCCCCCCGATCGAATAACCCCTTCGCTTAAAGTTGTTGGCTATATCAAGGATTGTCAATAGCAAGTGATAGTCAAGTTGAATGCAAATCTGTAGACTGAATGGACGGACGGACGGTCGGACATCAATATCATTTTTCCCGTACCAGTGGAGTTAAAAAGCAGACTTTCGTCGGCTCGCTTCGCTCGCCTCTTCAGTCGAAAAAAACATGAAAGATTCAAATTACGTGACTCTGGCAAAATTTTGAAACCCAGAAACATAAGAAAAAGTTATAATTAAAAAAAGTGTCATTCAAATATACGTACTATTGAATATTCGCGGCAGAATAATTTCAATCTCAATGGCCCCTATAAAAAAATAGCGCGAATGTTCAAGATACAATTTAAAAATAGAAGTTCTAATTCTATTTTTAAATTGCAATACCATTGACTTATAAAGAATAGTAGGTAATCGTTGTACATAATACCGTGTACTGTTATCGACCCATTCCTAGAATACAAATTGTATAATGCATTGTGTGTTTTGATTGAGTTATGATAAAATAATTTGACATCACTCATACTTCAAAACTTGCAATAATAATCTGTCAAATATGAAATACCACCTTTTAATAATGGAAAGATTATTGAAAATGTTGTATTAGAAGAAACTATCGGTCTCGCTCTGGGGAGCTCGGCCTCGAATCCGTACGATTTTATTGAAGCTGCAAATCCGCATAGCGTAAATATAATAATCGAGGTTTCACTGTCGCCTATAGGGTTGGCAATAAAAATCTTGTTAACTGGGTTCAGTATTGGAAGACGAATCCTGCAATAAATAAATAAATAAGATAGCACAGTGGCCCTATGCATTTCTGTTTTCATTGATAACTAGTTGACGCCCGTGGCTCCGCACGCGTGGTGAAGTTTTCCCGTTTCCCACAGGAACTTGTTCCCGGGATAGGCTATGCGTAAGCTATATTATTGTAAAGTTTCATCAAAATCCATTCAGTAGATCTTGCGTGAAAGAGTAACAAACATCCATTGTTACAAACTTTCGCGTTTATAATATTAGTAGGATTGTCAAATTTGTATAATACGAGTAGATTTTTTAACAGCAGTCTTAACAAATTATTTTTATGTATCTTATGTATCTAAAGACTTCAGACTCTGACATAGACAATTGTCACGCCTTTATAGCCGAAGCGGTAGGCAGAGGCATAATCATCATCATCTATCGAGCGTCGGTCCCAGTAGCGTCTCGCGACGCCCGGGGTCCGCTTTTCTACTTTTTCTCCTGCACTTCGCACGGTCGTAGTCATCCCCTGTAGTGAGACCATTGGCGCGCATGTCATCCTTTACGACGTCAAGCCAGCACTTCTTGGGTCTTCCCCTCTTACCGGGCCCCGGTGGGGCCGACATAGCCATAAAATACGCTCACATATCAGATCTGATTTTTAAAAAAAATATTGCTAATTCATAAACTAGAAAAAAATACATGAGTGATGATGCGTTTCTATGTAGAAAAGAAGGATGGTCTTTCCTTCATGGATATCATAGTAATATTTGTTGCTTAAGTATGTGAAGTTACTAGAAATAGCCGACGATCCCCCGCAACATGGCGGCACTCATGCTAGTATTACCATTGAAAACAAATTTGAAAAGCAATTAGTATGATAACTATTTCTAAATTTTAAAGTTAAAGGTGATAATTTTTATCATTCCTGAGCTGGAATCGAATCAGCGTCTTCTGGTTTAACGCACCAGACGAGTTTACCAACTACACCACCGTACAGTTTCGAGCAAGTCACGGTGGTGTAGTTGGTAAACACGTCTGGTGCATTAAACCAGAAGACCCTTGTTCGAGTCCAGCTCGTGACTAAAAAATGGTTTAAACTATGAAATTAATATTTAGTATTACCATGTTTTGCGAAGGCCGATTACGTTGCTCAAACATAACAACACAAAACAAGTGCTCGAACATAGCAACAAGAAGTTAAGACGTCATAATAATAAAGTTTAACCAAAGTCTCAATAACATTGACTGCTTTGACATTTATTCTACAGTAACCAATTAGACAATTAGCCATATCATTACAAAACCAGACTCACCAATAAAAATCTCGAAGATGTTAGAATATTAAAAACGAAATGTAAAGTTTATTTGTGTAACGTTGTCTAACCATTGGTACGGTGCTGAACGAATCTGGATCGTGACCGATTTAGAACGAAGTCAGAAGCTGTCACGAAATCATGAGTACGACAAAATGTTCCAAACCTGTGGCCAAAGCAGTAAAAGATCCCCCTTTTTGTCTGTTAGTCTTCAAAGTTTTGACATTTACATTAACTGACATTTCCCACAAAACCATTGAGACGATATTTAATTTACAAACTTTTACACAACTGCAAAATAGAAATAAAATATGTTAAGTCTTCTTTTCATTCATTCTAACAACTCGAGCTATTCTAGATGAACCTTTTTTAACCATGGCAACATCTGTAGGTATTCATTAGCATTCAAAACCGTTGACAGAATGTAGTTTAAATATAGAGTGTGTCTGTCATTGTCCGTTGGTCTCGATTTATGTTTCAATACAACTTGTATTTATAGAATGTGCTTCGTGGGGTATTCATACGGGACGATACACAATACTTCCGTGTCTTGATTGAAATTAAAATTTTCAGTAGTTATATTTTAAATGTTCAAGGTGGAACATATCTAAAGTTGCCTCTTTTCGTGACTGAATGGGCCGCTTCGTTCCTAAGTTAATTTAGGTTAAGTGAACTATCAATGCAGGAAATTACTGAGATACCTACACATAAATTGAAATTGCCATCTACCCACAAACTCATAATACGTTAGAATTATGTGGATCATCTTTTATATTTTCTAATAGACGTAGCGAGAATGTTGCAAGATATGAAGTTCCAATTCAATTTTTAAATTGCAAATACCATTGACTTATATAGTAGGTACTCGTAGTATAGTGTATACTCTTATCATATATTCCTAGAACGCAAATTGTAAAGTATTGTGTATTTTGATTGACTTCGATGACTAGCGATTAAATAGTTTACCTTCATTCGTAATCCAAATGGTGTAAAAAATCTTAGGTTAAGATACCCATATAATAGGGATCTACATATTAACTTTATAAAAATACTAGATGACCCCCACAGCTTCGCCCGTAGAATATTTCGACCTACCGTCGCACCTTTTTTAATCCCGTCGCTTAAAAATTCTACAATGATGCATAATTTTTTTTTCCGATTTGTCGACATTTATGACTACTGCTCTGCTTCCCAGTGTAGTAGCGTAATGATATGTAGCCTATAGCCTTCCTCGATAAATGGGCTATCTAACATAAAAATAATTTTTAATCCGAACAGTATTTCCTGAGATTTTTCCGCGTTCAACCAAACAAACAAACTCTTTAGCTTTATAATATTAGTATATATATATTTTATGTTTCATTCCTTCAACAAGATAAATGCACTAGTTTTAGTTTTAGAAAATAATATACCGCAAGCGTCCGATCTTCTCATTTATTCCGCGTAGAATCCTGTATCATGGTGACAATAGAAATAAATACATAAACTATAAACAAAACTGCACCAAACCGCCCGCCTGATGCTCGTGGTACTGTGAGTTCAATCACCCTCCTGACTGCAATAGGCTTATTTGATTGATCGATCGATTGACTTAAACGGAAATAAGTTATTTACACGCATACTTACATAGCTAAAGAATAATGTGCATTCCGTTTTATATTTTGTACCTTATTTTATACTTCCCAACTCGGATATCCAGACGTGCATGTATGAACCGATTAATGAATCTGCAGGTAGCGAAAGAATGGCGATCTGTCTTCTTTGACTGCCCCGTCAGGGATAAAGCGTAAAGATAGTTCGGTATCTCACTTCTGATATTGTTACGAAAAATTTATACTAATCTTTTATAGCGCTAATTTCTAAATAAGCTAACTCTTTTAATCTAATAAAAAAAACTAACTTTTTTTATTGAATAGATAATTTATTGAGAAAAGTTATAAAAATAAATAAATAAATATCGATCACGCCTTATCCCCGAAGGGGTGGCAGAGGCATATTATATGCCCACTTTTCACCGTGTGGATTCCTGTCCCACGTAATAGGTGGTGAGCCCATTGCCGTGTTGAAATAGACAGACGCAGGTTGTGGCTACCTGCTGTTGAAATTTTTAAGCCGCCCATCAGGCTTAACGACTGTCATTTTTGGCAACCGGGACCAACGGCTTGACGTGCCTTCCGAAGCACTGAAACGCTCGCAAATGTAAATGCCACAAAGTGGTCACCCATCCGAGTACCAGCCATAGTGAAAGTTGCGTAACTCAGTGATCGTTTACAGAACACTGAGACCGCGGGGCCACGAGCGCTTCTTCTAGAATATATATTATTAGGCTGATACCCAGAAGGCTTTCTGCGCTTATGTGGATCTGGAGAAAGCATTTGATAACGTTGTGAGGGAAATTCTGTGGGATTTGCTGCCCGGATATGGTGTGGACGGCTCGCTGCTGCGGCCAATACAGTCGCTTTATAAGGACTGTAAGGTTTGTGTGCGAGTAGGGGGGGATGTGTCACCTCTTTTTGATGTCTGTACAGGTGTCAAACATGGTTGTGTCATGTCCGCCTGGCTGTTCATAGTGTATCTGGACAGTTGCCTGCAGAAGTTGAAAGATTGTGATATAGGTGTGAATTTGGGTGACTTTTCAGTAAACTGTCTGCTGTACGCTGATGAAGCGGTGCTCATGGCCTCATCAGAAGCCGACCTTCAGGCATTAGTCACTAATATGAAAGAGGAGTGTGAAAGTAAGGGTCTTCGCTTGAATGCAAGTAAGACTAAGGTTTTTATAATATTTGAAAGAAATGACGTAAGAACTAAGTGCGAGATTAGGGTAAACCAGGAACGTCTAGAGCAAGTGAATGAAATTGTGTATTTAGGGAGTACGTTTAGCGCGGATAGAAGATGTGATTCGGATATAGAACGGCGAGTAGCTGCCGGAAACAGAGTTAATGGTGCTTTGTCCCAATTAGTAAAGCGACAAAGCATCGTAAAAGAAGCACTACTGGCGATTCATAATGCAGTGCTAGTGCCAACTTTGCTTTACGGTAGCGAAACCTGGGTATGTCAGCAGATGCATGATAGTAAATTGAATACTGTGGAGATGCGATCACTTCGAAAATTGTGCGGCGTTACCTTGGCCGACCGAATACGTAACGAAGTGATACGCAATATGGCAGGTTTGAATGAAAGTGTCAGCGTTAAGCTGAAAAAGGGCCTGCTCCGTTGGTTTGGACACGTCCAACGAATGAGTGAGGAACGATTGACGAAGAATATATATTGTGCAAAAGCAGAGGGTAGAAGAAATCAGGGTAGGCCGAGACTTACATATGAAGACCACGTGAGCAGATTGCTCAAAAACGGAAAGGTCAAAAGTACTCGGATACCCATATGAAGCGATTGATGAATCTTGAAGAATCTTGGTCGGCAGCGCGACTGCTGCACCTCTGGTGTTGGAAACGTCCATAGGCTACGGTGAACACTTTCCATCAGGTGGGCCGTATGCTTGTCTGCCACCTCAGTGGTATAAAAAAAAAGCAGTAACCAAAATTGTAAACAAATCAATTGGTCAAATTTTCTTACAATATTGTAAATCTAATATACGACGGAATGAAATGGGTGTCACAGGGTTTGAATTATGTCACAGGCGAAGCAGCGGTAGTCAGCTAGCAAAAAGTAAGTATCTTTTAATACAAGTAAATTTGATTTAGTAAGCCAAGACATAGTCTGTTGTCTCAGCACATATAAAATGACATAAGCTAGTATAACGTAGAAGAGTCAGTACTTCAAACACTTTCATACATAATGCATTCAGCTAAGTCGCTGCTAGCTTGTAGCTGACACTGGTAGAGTTATATATAACACAGACACTGCACACTTTGGAACTTTAAAAGCCACATCTAATTCTTGGAATAAGTTGTCAGAATATAAGTAGTAGTTGATTTAATTTGTGAACGTTTGCGAAAAATTCAGGTAAGTAAAATGAAATAACAGGGAAATTAAAATCTGGTAGCAACCACACAGCCGGAAATTATTATTTCTTTCGATATAACTCGATTTTCGAACATTTTAAAGATTTTTGAAGTGAAACTTCTTTATCGACGTTTATAGCTGTAAAAATATAGTCACGTTGTTTTTTAAACTTCTTTATCATAAGTAAAACTTCTATATCGACGTTCATAGCTGTAAAAATATAGTCACGTTGTTTTTTAAACTACTTTAACATAAGTGAAACTTCTTTATCGACGTTTATAGCTGTAAAAATATAGTCACGTTGTTTTTTAAACTTCTTTATTATAAGTGAAACTTCTTTATCGACGTATGAGAGAAATTTTATAGCCGTTAAAAAAACTGCTTTACTTTTTAGGTACCTGTCTACTCTGCTACACGCACATATTTTTTTGAATAGAACTGTGTTTATGTATGTATACTAAACGATACTCGTATTCGGTTTAGTTTCAAGACTTGTCAGTACCATATTATAAATTTAAAAATGAAACTATCTTCACGCTGTACCTCTGAAGAGCTATCAGGGAGGACAGATCGCCAGGCTTCGCGATCCATGTATACTTTTTTCGTTTCCTGCAGATTTATAGATATAGCGCTCGTGGCCCCGCGGTCTCAGTGGTCTGTATCACTGAGTTACGCAACTTTCACTATGGCTGGTCCTCGGATGGGTGACCACTTTGTGGCATTTATATTTGCGAGCGTTTCCGTGCTTCGGTAGGCACGTTAAGCCGTTGGTCCCGGTTGCCAGTAAAATGGCATTCGTTAAGCCTGGTTGAAGTCCTTATGGGCTTGAAAAATTTCAACAGCAGGTAGCCACAACCTGCGTCTGTCTATTTGGGTGGTGGGCAATGGGCTCAAAACCTATTACGTGGGACAGGAATACAAATGGTGAAAAGTGGGCATATAATATGCCTCTGCATAAGAGGATAAGGCGTGATGGATAAATAAATAAAATAAATATTTTTTTATTGTTGAAGTATATATTATGACATTTTATAATAGTATAGATTTCAATAAGAATAATATTTCAACCTCTCATTTGAAGTACTAGTGACAAAGTAGTTTCTTTAAAAAATGGTCGACTTTGATAGTAACAGACTTTCGTGATAAACTAAACTTTGTAGCCATTGATATGAGGGTTTACTGTTTACTACTTTCCATGAAATAAAATGGCAGCAATGATGTTGAGGATGAGGCCTACTGGCACAAAACAGCGGCGGTTGCTAATTCAATTTCATCTACCCCTCCGGTAATAAAAACAAAAAAAAAACACTTTATCTGTGAGACAACCATAAGCTCTTCAGCAGTATTATTTCAGTACCGAGTCATTGATAGAAAGTGACAGGACTATACAATCTATATAGCGCTGTCATTGTCTGGCACTAGAAATACAACTGTAATAATGCAGCTATCGAGGGATGGCACGCAGCCAGTTCAGTTTAAATATGAATGAAGTTCGCTGTACAGAAAAATCTATTCAAATCAAAAAAGTTTGAATTAAATTTTCTAGTACTTTCATATTACTATAAATCCCAGTAGTATTATTGGACTGAGGAAATTAGGTACTATAATGTTTCGATATCTAATCGAATGAAAACTTGTTATGTATGAAATTAGCTGTCAAATATGTCAGGGACCGAGAATTTTGACAGAAAATGTATTGAAAATTAACGTATGTCTGTCAAAAGATATCGTACTGTATCGATACAGAACTCTGATGACCCCGTTGGTGTTTATAAGTAATAGGCCATAATGTATAGGGCTCAAGCCAACCTAATCTACACGGGCAGGGCCTCTCGCTGACAGATGAAACTCTTGTACGAACTCAGTAATAGGCCGGGTTTTTTTTAAATTTGCCTGATGGAAAGTAGAGACAACGACCCGTGATTGAGGATCGATATCATAGCTAACAGTAGGGCACAGAAACATGCTCAGAAATTGTAGTTTTGGTCAACTATAACTCCGAATGGGTGACCACTTTGTGACATTTACTTTTGCGAGCGTTTCCGAGCTTCGGAAAGCACGTTAAGGCGTTCGTCCCGGTTGCCAGTAAATGGTAGTCATAAAGCCTAAAATTTCAACAGTAAACCTGCTGTGCTGCCACAGCCTGCGCCTGTCCATTTCAAAAACGGCAATGGGCTCACCACCTGTTACGTGGGACAAAAATGCATGCGGTGAAATGTGGGCGTATAGTATATATAATCCTAATCTAAAGTATATATAATCTGCCTAATCGCCTTTAATCCCTTCGGGGATAAAAGCGTGACGATATGTATGAATGTATAACTCCGAATAGACATCTGACTCAGTTTTAGCACATATACAATAAATAAATAGCAGTATAATATTAGGGGTTAAAGTATGAAACTGCCAAATTAAAAAATGAAGCGCTCGTGGCCCCGCGGTCTCAGTGTTCTGTAAACGATCACTGAGTTACGCACCTTTCACTATGGCTGGTCCTCGGATGGGTGACCACTTTGTGGTATTTACATTTGCGAGCGTTTCCGTGCTTCGGAAGGCACGTTAAGCCGTTGGTCCCGGTTGTCAGTAAAATGGCAGTCGTTAAGCCTGGTTGAAGGCCTTATGGGCGGCTTGAAAATTTCAACAGCAGGTAGGCACAACCTGCGTCTGTCTATTTCAACACGGCAATGGGTTCACCACATATTACGTGGGACAGGAATCCACACGGTGAAAAGTGGGCATATAACATGCCTCTGCCACCCCTTCGGGGATAAGGCGTGATGGATATTTATTTATTTTTTATTTTTATTAAATTGCCGTTTTTTACTGAAAATCTAAATTGTTTATTTTGTTTATTTAGTTTATAAAAAAAATATTTAGTCGAAATAGTTACCATTATTATCTGTACATTGCTGCCATCTAATAGGAAGGTTATTTATGCCTTTGCGATAGAACTCTGAGGATCTAGACTGCACAAACTGTGTGAAAGCATTTTGTACTGCCTCCTGGGAAGAAAACTTCGTGTCACGTAGATAACAGAGGATGACGAATGGTTTCTAACTGCAGTTCCTGAAGGGTCAAAACGGTTTCTCGTGCTGTATGAGGTCTCGCGTTGTCATGGAGCAATAATGGTGAAGATCGATTCATGAGTCGGGGCTGTTTTACTGATAGTTTTGCCAACATTGTTCGGAGTTCGGCAGAATAGACATCTGCCGTTATTGCTTGATCAGATCGAAGAAAACTATAGTGAATAACACCATGCTGAGACCACCAAACAGTAACCATTACCTTTTTATTGGTAAGTTTTGCCTTAGGACACTGTTGTGGCGTTGGGCCTGGGGTCAGCCATTGCATTTTTCTTTTACGGTTATCATAAAGAATCTACTTTTCATCACATGCCACAATTCGATCCAATATTCCTTCATTTCTGTGCCGATTCATCAAGGCAACACAAGTTTCAACACGCGTTTCTTTCTGCAGATCAGTCAAATCATGAGGCACCCATTTTTCGTATATTTTTATTTTATTCATTTGACGCAAATGAGTCAGTATTGTGGGTAATGTAACGTTAAACAATGCCGCTAATTCCTGGGTAGTTTGACTAGGATCGGCTTCCACCATCTCTCTTAATTCATCGTTATTTACCTGTGTGGGGCGGTCTTCCTCGTGGCTCGTTCTTCAAGTCGAAGTTTCCATCACGAAAGCGTTTAAACCAAAATCGCACGATGCGTTCATTAGCAGACCCCTCACCAAACGCAACATTGATATTGCGGGATGTTTCTGCCGCGTTACTTCTGCGTTGTAACTCGTATTCAAAAATCACTCGAATTTTCGCAGTATCCATCTTTCTTGTCTAAGTTGAATAACAAAAACAATTGAAAGTTGATATTCAAATGTTTCACATTTAAAAAAAAAGAACATAATCGAAACCATGTGAAAAAAGTTTCATTCGAAAACCTCAAACCATGAAGATTCTATGTCAATTCAAAAAACCTATTACAATAAAACGGCAATTTCATACTTTAAACCCTATTATACTCGTACTTCCAGAACCTCTTTATTTATTTATTATGTAAGTACTCGCCAACAATTTTCAAGCCCTAGTTAAATAAAGCCCATGAAAATTAATTTAACGACACTAACTCAATAAAGTTCAAAGTAAATCAATGCGCGATTCATTCCTTCGGAAGCTTGTTAAACAATTTTGATTCTAAAAGCAGCATTTCAGTGTATTTTGTTCAGTAAAGTGTTTGTCAAGCTTAACGATAAGGCCTTTATTAAGTAATGGAATTGACTGTGGTATATTTAGGCCATGTTGAGTAAGGACTATCTCTGCGGTATCCGTTTATCAAATTACAGTAATATCACGCCCTCGTGCTTTTCCTATTCCGATGATATTTTATGAAATGGTAGAATTCTTAGAAAACTTTTCTCTAATCAAATCCTGTGTGTCACACAAAGAAATTTGTAAGACGTCAGCAGTCTGGATATCATATCTAAGGCTGGTTAGCTAATGAATAATCAACAACGTTTGGTTTACGATTTTTGACAATACTTTCCAAATTGTAAACTCATACCCTATACTCATAGGTACTTGATGTTAAAATTAAAAAAAGACGTGTGGCACTCGGAGACTGCCGCGGTAAAGCTATTGCATAGCATACCTTTGATTTTTTTTTGATATTAATTCAAGTTAATCTAAAAAAAACAAAAAACCCAATTAAAAAAAACACCGTCACCCTCACCCTTCACCCTTCACTCTCACTCTCACCCCACCTTCACTCTCACAGTCACCCTCATCCTCACCGTCACCCCACCCTCACAGTCACCCTCACCCTCACTCTCACTCTCACCCTCACCACACCCTTACTCTCACAGTCACCCTCATCCTCCCCCTTACACTCACACTCACTATCATCACGTCTCGATCCGTGCGAGCTTCGTACAATCGTCCCATATAATATATGTACATACACGTTAAGCCAACGCTCGGCCGTGCTCGGTAAACTTCGTGTGACCTCGTCTCGACCTTCGTCTTAGGTTTTTTCCTTACGGAATTACTTGATTAAAGCCCTCTCAAAGCCCGTGACAAAAAAAAATTCACAGAACAATTTGTTTTTGATGTTAGCTACTTTTAAAAAGTACAATTGTTTAGTTTAGATGATGAATCCAGATATTTAAATTTATAATATTATTACTTAAAAAACTATACAAATATATTCGACCGATGTTCTATGAAAAGTAACTGATGGTAAATGTCAAACGAAAATAGAACTGGAGTCATATAAAGTCGGAACTTTTGTGTTGCAGCACACGCGTCTATTTCATTGCCTGCTATAAAAATATTGGATATTCTCCACCAATTGGGCTGAACCTTTTCAAATAGAAGGCTATAAAATGTTCACTATAAGTCATGTAGCTTATAGTTTCAAACTTCTGATTTTACAGTTTACCATTGTTCCATTTCCCTTTTTATGTCAACAAACCTTTTACTTAGACATAGATACGTTTCAGTAGCGTTCGTTTCAATAGGTGGTATGTTTCAATAGGTAACACGATACAATAGTGAATTACGTTCGGTACACAATATAAATTCAATCTCTCTTTAAAACCGTTCGGATGAGGGTGATACTGAATTCTTGCAGTCGTTCTTTCCTAAGTTTCTAATATGTTTTACGCAATAATATTAGAAAAGAGACACCCACTTCTCTGTTTATAGTTTTTTTTTGTTTTTCCGATTTCTATGGCCTCTATTTAGATATAGATATTTATGCTAGATTGAAACATCACCCATATATATCTAAAATTCTTTATTCCATGATGTATTTGATCTGCAGTAGAGGGAACAATAGCATTAATCAATTTTTGATTGTCAAATTCTTATATTTTATCTAAGGAATTTACGTGTACAAACATTTTGCTTTTATTTAGTATCATAAATGGCGTGATGCACATTTTGGAAGTCTGAAAAACCCTAAATATACTCGTCAATAAAACCGATTAATTACATTTCTTTTAAGTACTATATTCTCCGGAGCTATTCGTCCTGTCTACGGGTGTCCATAACGATGACAAACTTGTCACTGAAGGTTGCCTAAGTTAACTTATATTACTTTTTTGAAGATAAACTAGTGGTTCAGACTACGGAGTAAATTGAGGAAAAAGGCTAAACATACCGTATTGATCGCTCTTGCTAACCACTACGGGACCATTTCCCCTCCCCTGCCTCCATTTCCCCCCCCGAACGCGAAACCACCTCGCTAAAAGTTTTTGGCTATATCAAGAATTGTCCATGCCAAGTTGCATGCAAATCCGAAGAAAAATGCGACCTGTAGACTGAATGGACGGACGAACAGTCGGACATAGATAGCATTTTTCCCGTACCAGTGGATTTAAAACTCTACCTTGTACATATTAACGCACACATAGGCATTTTGGCCTTTGCTCCACAGTTTCGGCCTTCGCCTCAACCGAAGTTTGACACACTATTAAGCTCACGACAACCCTAACATTCCATAAACCTCACACGACATGCTAATACACCTATATTTTCACTTCTTTTTTCTATTAATTTATTTAACAACTCGCAAACTTTAACTCGAACTAAAACTGAAAAGAAAATTTTTAATCTTGCCTATCTTCACGCCTGTATCTCTGAAAGGTTAGTCAGAGAGTTAGTTATGGCTAACCTAGGCCTTACATAGGCAGGCCTAGGGCGTTTCTCTTACCCTGCCAACGTCCTTCAAATGAGGTGATGTTGCTGGACTTGCTTTTAGAACCAGCCAGCTGTCGTACTTTAAAAAAGTCCTCGGAGTCCCTCCACTGATATATCCGGCCTTCGAGCAAACTGGCAGAAAGAAGTCACCAAATTCGGAGCAATTTAAAATCTAAGAAGACAAAATAAATTAAGGGGTTCCCATACAAATCGCCACCATTATTTTAAATCTATTTTGCCAATCAGTACGTATTCACAAAGTAAACTATGCTCATATCACGGGACAACACTCGGTGAGTTACGCCGTTTTCGACATCACGTACATGGCAGTCGCTGATATATCTTGTAGATAAAATTAATCAATCTTGTTTTTTTTTTTTTTATTCATATAAGATAAAACATACATAAAGTCAGTGTTACAGTACCACATAAACCTCTCAGGTTTGTGCGTGATAACTTACAATCACTCATCACTTTATAATTATCACTCATATAATATTTAGCATTTACTCTACATTTACGATTAATGTAAATATAGACGAGTGAGCTGAAGTAAGTAGGTTATATCAATGACTTCTTTTCATTTCAATTTTAAGACAGATTTAACTTTGATAAGTATTGTTTGTGTGTTTGGGTAAGTCTGATTGAGTACTCATTTAAATTCACGAGATTCCGTTGAATCCAGGCAACTGATAAATATACTTATATCTATATTTTAAATGCATACAAATTATACATAGTAAACATCCATATATTATAATGGCTCCAGTTTATAATGGCCAAATGGGCCTGAAGGAATGCTTGAGCTCTTAAGCAGTTTATAACATCACTCAATGTATAGCAATAAATCGTATGAATTTGAATTTGAATACTCCAGTACAAATATTTGTGTTTATCCACCCGATTATCCAACTGAAGCCACCAAGTTACCTAGACTTGTGACACTAGTCTAATGCAGTCGGCTAACAGACGAACGGTGACCACAATATTTATATATACTACACGGTTACTCCTTAGATGTGTGTCTGTGTAACCGAGCATTTGCATTTACGAGCGTTTTAACGGAAAGCGCTTTGAGCCTTAGTAGGTTCCGGCTTTCAGTAACACTAGTAATTAAACCAAGTTGGATACCTACGGGCTGTTGGAAAATATCAACAGCAGGTAGCCACAACCTGCTCTTGTCCTATTTTAAGGGACGAAATACAACCGGTAAAATGTGGAGATATAATATGTCTTTCAGAGAAAACATCGTGAAAATTTATGTCTGTAGGTATGTACTACTTCAGTGATGTAAATGGCGATTGCCGCACTACGGGCCAATGTTCTAAGATTTGTGTGATCCACTAATGTTTGTTTTGGAGTTTGAATGTTTACTAAGTATGTATGCATTTAAAAATATATATAAGTATGTTTATCAGTTGCCTGGATCCTATCATAAGTTTATATTTTCTTAATTTGGCACAGACGGCGTTGCGTGAGAATATCTCAAAAATACTTTATCAATATTAATATCTACTATTTTTATCCATTATAAATACAGCATTCTTGCAGTAATAAATATCTTGCGGCAATGAAATAAGATACTAACCAATGATGTTATAAGGTGCTAATTCAAATGACACGTGTTATTACTTATTTTCCAGTGAGATGTCTACAAGCACAATAGCGTCCATTTCAATTTCATTAGTATCTCTCATCTCAATCACCTGTAACTAGGTACGCAACATACACGTTATGTTGATGTACTAATTAATCACATAAAGGTAATTTGACGATATTAATCAATGTTTATTTCGTGTAACAACTGACGAAGTATGTATATTGTGTGAAAGTAAAGGGGAAAGAAGGAGTCACGGCAGACAGAGACATATAAGGAGCACGTGAGCAGATTGCTTAAAAACGGAAAGGTCAAAAAAGTACTCGGATGCCTAGACGTGCATGTATCAAAAGATTAATTTCTCAGACTAGCCCATCAGAGATACAGGCGTGAAGATAGTTAAGATTAAGTTTTTCATTTGAATAGTATATGACTGCGTTGGTGGCGTAAGTGAATTATATATGACTGATGCGCTGAGATCTTAGATTCGATCTCGGACTGGAATAAATATTTGTGAAATCCACAATAAGATATCCATATATCCGCAATAGATAAGAGTTTTGGTGTTTTCTATGTATAATATGTATGTATTTAGAAATATGGTAATGTAATTCTCATTTATTCCGATAAAAACACAGAATTAGCTTGTTAGCGTTATTTTATTTTTGCCCACTGCCAGAAATTAAATTTAGTATGTTTATCAGTTGTAATCTAGACCATGCTTCTATTAGCTTAGTTTGGGCTAGACTGCGGCGCGGTGTTAACATGTATTAAACGTGTACGTGTGTATCAAAGAATTCGCGACGGTTGCCGTTGAGGCATATAGAACACTAGGTGAATCCCACGGCTTCGCCCGTGACATATTTCGTACTCCCGTCGCACCTATCTAATCCCGTCGCTTATAGATTCTACAAAACAATGCTTCAAAATGTCTCCGATTTGTCGATATTTTTCTCTCCGGGGCAGTAGCGTGATGATATATAGCTTATAGCCTTCCTCGATGAATGGGCTACCCAACACAAAAATATTTTTTCAAAACTGACCTGTTTTCCTGAGATTAGCGCGTTCAACCAAACAAACAAACAAACAAACTCTTCAGCTTTATAATATTAGTATAGATTGAGTCTAGTTTCGAACGAATCCTCGATCTCTGTCCTGAAACTTAACTGTGAATAGGTATCGATCGACAAAACTACTGTCATACCGGTACCCACCGGGGTTGGCAAGTCGCCAAGGGACTCGATCGATGGCATTACAGATTGTCTGATCAGACTAGGGAGTAAAAAATGCAGCAATGTGGTAGAAACTCACAGTATGGTTTTCCTATTGCTTTTTTCTACCTGAGCACGTGTTTAGTCTCTCTTACAAACCTGCTTTCTTCAAGTTGACCTTAAAATACTGTCGCAGGGTTGTCAATATGCGAAAATAAAATAAAAATATTTTTATTTTGCATAGACCATTTTAACGGCGCTTACAAAATGTCATACACTAAAACTAGAGAAATAAAGTGACCACCGGTTCGGAACGGGGCCCACCTGAAAAGAACCAGCAAGAAACTTAGGAAGTCTTTTAAATAAATAAATAAATAAATATTGTGGGACACTTTTGACACACTGCCATCTAGCCCAAAGTAAGCTAATATTAGCTTGTGTTATGGGATCTAGATAACTGATAAACATACTTATATATTTCTAAATACATACATATTATAGATAAATAATGGCTTATTTACAATTTATTATTATAATTACATATTTTATGATTATTAATATTATTTCACTTTGCCGGCAGTTCATTACCAGGCGTCCCTGTCCTGTAATAGTCGTTAACAGCGTAAGAACCTTTTTCACACAGTTTTCTATTAATATATTGATAATATAGAGACCCTGTCAATAACCTTTACGGTTTTGATAGTCTAATGTTAGATGTGGACATGTTCACCATGCAGGAGACAGAAAAGAACTAAAAATAAAAAAAAAACATTGTCATTTTTTATTATTTTTGAAGTCCCAAATAAAGTGAGCATGTCTAAATCCTTACAATCAAAAAATAAATTAAAGAAAAGTCTACAAGAAGCGAGTCAACCCCGACACAAGTATTTCTATAACCTACTGGGGTTGTCTAAATGTTTAATTGGTATGTCAATGTATGAGATGAATAAAAACATTTATTATTATTATAAAAGTCAAGTTATAAATATCACGAATTAGACTCGAAAAGTTTATAAAATAAAGACCTTGTTAGTGATAAAGATAGATTTGTGTTGGATAATTGGATTCGGAAAAATAATAATTGAAAAAGTTGACCTTAAAACTTCCGGGAAGGTTAATTTTTCACTCCAATAACTGCCTACCCGTTGGCTGTACAATACAACTTTTCAGACAAAAGTTGGTCATTTAATAATAATGCTTTTATTACTTATTAATTT
The DNA here is from genome assembly GCA_948477245.1 of Thumatha senex. Classification (NCBI taxonomy): domain Eukaryota; kingdom Metazoa; phylum Arthropoda; class Insecta; order Lepidoptera; family Erebidae; genus Thumatha; species Thumatha senex. The sequence continues at coordinate 2,875,278 of OX419725.1, forward strand.
TGAAAAAAGATTGTAGTACCATATTTCATCCGGTGAATAGATTTTTAATCATATACAGCTCAAACAATCACTACAAAATAACTCAAAATAGACAAAATAATATTATTAACTATATGGATATATATAAATACGTATAATGTTAGAAAAAAAAGAATAAATAAAAAATAATAATACTTACACATACACATATACTTTACACTTATTAAATATAAAGATTGTGTGTGTGTGAGTGATTTCTATATAAAGAACCAGTTTTAATATTCATTAATAACAAATAATAATAATTATATATTTACACATATAAATAATAAGGTTTACAGAGTAGAAAGGTAGTGCTCACGGACTTTCCTTAAAAGTAGTAATAGATTTACTGTCTCTAATAACAGGCGGAAGAGAATTCCACAGTCTAACTGCATGCATTGTGAAGGAATAAGTGTGGAAATTTGTTTTATGATTTGGGAATTTGAGATTTGAGCGTAGAGTTGACCTGCAAGGTGCATCAGGAGAGCGAACAAAAGAGAAGCGCTCCTTTAGATAGGAAGGCGAAGATGGATTGTAAAGGATATTGAGAAGGAGACTGAGAATTCGAGTGTTCCGGCGAAGGCGTTTTGGGAGCCACTTGAGTTCTTTGCGAAATTGGGATACATGATCGTACTTTCTAAGATTGAATATATGCGTATATATAAATTTTGCAACCTCTCAAGTTTGACTGCCTCTGTGGCGCGGTGGGAGTGCATCCGACTGCTACGCAAGAGGTCGTGGGTTCGATTCCCACCCAGGATAAAACTTTGTGTGATGAGCACGATGGTTTATTCTGTGTCTGGGTGTTATTTATCTATAATATGTATGTATTTAGAAATATATAAGTATGTTTATCAGTTATCTAGATCCCATAACACAAGCTAATATTAGCTTACTTTGGGCTAGATGGCGCTGTGTGAAAAAGTGTCCCACAATTTATCTAGCAGCTCCTCAGTAGCGTCTAAGTAACAAGCATCAGCGTAGTCGATAATGGGTAGAATAATAGTTTGAGCAAGACTGGTTTTCGTCCGCAAGGGCAGGAAGCTCTGGAGGCATATCAAAGATTGAAAAGAAAAGTGTACTTTTTTGCTGACAACACCAATATGCGTGCTCCAAGATAGTGTGGTGTCCATTATTACACCCAGGTTCTTCACGGAATCCGCGCAATGTATTTGAGTGCCGTCCAATACCACAGGATTCAACCCAGACACCGGGTGAGTGCCACATTGGTATCGCTACCGATGATGATAGCTTGCGACTTCGACGGGTTAATGCGTAAACCTGGCCCAGTCACTTAACTTATTTAAATCTCGGTTTATGGGAGATATCCCGGAAAAAGCATCAGTAGCTGTAAAATAACGGCACAGCTGCAAGTCATTAGCGTAGAGATGGAAGTTACTAAGACTCTTAGCAGAGTTGATAAAGATAGGAAATAAAAGAGGAGATAGATCACCACCCTGAGGAACGCCAACAGACAGCTCGCACCAACCCGAGGAGGTCTGGCCGATGCGAACACACTGGGAGCGCCCTCGAAGATAAGAATCAAACCAAGATATGACCAGAAGAGGAGATATTTATTGACTTCAGTGTACGGAGAAGTATATCGAAATCGACAGAATTCAATGCACTACTGAAGCCAAGTTAACCTAAAAGGCTTAACTCTTTCCACTCCATAGCCCAGGATGATTTTGTTTTTTTTTTGTATAAACTTATTATTTTAGAATTTATTCAAATATCATGTAAATAAAACCAATGTAATTACTGGCGGTTAGAGAAGTGTGATCATGAATTTTATTGGTTCTACCTCAGGCTCTACCTATTGCTTTGCTATATATATAATCTCGCAGTAAATGTAAATGTAGAAACAATAATCTTAACTTTCATAACTGTTACTTTGTGACCTATATGAGTAAAGATTTTCATTTCACTTCATTTGTCGAAAACCAAAAAGTCGGTTAAACACAAACGATTGCCAACTACAAATGGACCCAGGCTTCAAACCCATGTAAGTATTGGAAGCAACTGGGAATTAATTTGTACTAAGATAAATAGAGAAGTATTAATAAGTACGCAGCTAAACATCGTGCTTAAAAAAATATGAAAGACGAATTTGGTTTTCATAAAATAAAATGTTCGACCTGTAAGTTTGAGGTTGTAAGTTTTATTGTTAGACGTTATTGCAACATACAACCTCTGCTGTTTTCACCCGTTTCAAGTTAGCGAATTTTTTGCACTCAACATATTTTTTCGACCCCTAAAAAACCTACCAGGTTTCTAAAAGGTTTCCAATTTTATAAGCGGTTTAGCGTTTTTAATCTCGGGCACCATCTCTCTTTTTTCAAATAGGTTTTTTTTGCAATAGTCGTACACATATTTTACAGACTCCCAAAGATACAAATAAGTAACACACTTCAGCGCGAAAGTTGTATGGATCGATGCTTGTTACGCTTTTACGCAATAACTACTGAATGAGTTTTAATGAAACTTTACAGAAATATAGCTTATAAATCTAAATAATACATAGACTACTTTTTATACTATTTATACAGCTTTATATGGGAAACGAGTACAGAAAAACTTCATCACGATGTTGAGCAACGTCATTAGTTAGTATATATATAGTTTTATATAGAAGCGAAATATTACACACAAATAGCATTCTGGGAGCTATGTGAATGTTTGATCTCAAAAGAAAGCGTATGACATTTAATATAGTTTTTGTATATTTCTAGGTAAGCATCGGATGTTATCCACTGCCATGCTACAGCTGAGGCCAGGTAAGTGCTGAATGAGTGAACATTTTCATTTTTTATTATTTATAATTTTATTGAAGTGAAAACTTATTTAAGCGCGATGAGATAAAATCTCTGGACTCGCGACACGTTACGAGACGCAGCTATAGTACGATATATGCATAGCTGACCGTGAACGCGTCTGGATAAATAAATTATTAATAAATTTAGTTTTCACTTCTGTCGGCACTCCCTGAGTGCAACCCGTATTTTTCTTTATATTTTTAAGAGGTACCACATAATCTATGATTATTAAGCCTTTCTCATCTGGAAGCTGGTACACGTGATGACTTATAGAAAAGGCTTTCGTAGACTTGTTTGAATACATTTCTAACATGCATGTTTATGTACCTATACGTGGTGACAAGTTTAAGCTTAAATAATAGTCAACAACTGATGGCAGTTCGTGGAACTTGCTACACATCTTGAATGAAAACACTTTATCGTTCACACTATTTACTTTTAAACCTGACTATCTTTGCCTTACGGCATTTTCGAAGGTTAACCATTTAGCGTGATCTCAGATGGCATTGAGTACAATATAGGAACGTCGAAATTGTAATATTCCAAAACACACTTGTAACAGATGTTGTACCTATGAATCTTTGAAGGCTTTTTTCACATTTCCACTATTTTACTGAAACTATAAAGTAGTCGTAGAATTATAGATGAAATCTGTTAACCATAAACCTCTCAACGAAATAAGAATTTTCTAATTTAGTGGAGCCATTTCGAGAACTCGAACAACATAAGTAAATTATAATATTGTGACAAATAATCCTTCTCCTTAAGGCTTGGTATTTCTGCAGAGGCCACGATTTTGAGGTCTTTAAAACAATAATGATAATAATAATCTTTATTGGACATCAATATAAGCTGTTCACTACAAAAAATCTTAAATTACATGCATTAGTTCTATCTACTACAGTGAATGGACGACGCTATGTAAAATAAAAATAAATAAATATCCATCACGCCTTATCCCCGAAGGGGTGGCAGATTATATGCCCACTTTTCACCGTGTGGATTCCTGTCCCACGTAATAGGTGGAGAGCCCATTGCCGTGTTGAAATAGACAGACGCAGGTGGTGGCTACCTGCTGTTGAAATTTTTTAAGCCGCCTATAAGGCTTTCAACCAGGCTTAACGACTGCCATTTTACTGGCAACCGGGACCAACGGCTTAACGTGCCTTCCGATGCACGGAAACGCTCGCAAATGTAAATGCCACAAAGTGGTCACCCATCCGACGACCAGCCATAGTGAAAGTTGCGTATCTCAGTGATCGTTTACCGAACACTGAGACCGCGGGGCCACGAGCGCTTCAACACTGATTGAGACGACGCTATGTCTTCCTAAATAGGCTAAAAGTAAGCCAATGGTAAGGAAGAGCGATGCCATTCCCCATTGGAGACAAATATGTAGTTCTAGTTCTTCGTCTATGGTTAAGACGAAGTTACGAAAGAATTTATGAAAGGATGAGGATGCACGGATCAGGTCTTTTCCTTACGATGCATAGCCGAAAAAATGTTGGCGAAATGTCAAAAGGTCTAATGCATATTTGTAGACTTGGAAAAGGCCTATGACCGAGTGGTGAAGCATGAACTATGGACAACACTGGCCAAGTATGGAGTAAGCAGTCACTTGATACGAGCACTGAAATCTCTCTATGAGGGCTCCAGTGCTTGTGTCAGGATCAACGGAGCTTGCACAGACTTTTTTCACATTGATAAAGGTGTGAGACAGGGTTGTGTAGCGTCACCGGCGCTGTTTAACCTATACATGGACAGTTGTTTGAAAGAACTGCAAGAGAGTGCGTATGGTTTAAAAATTAATGAACTGACTGTCAAATGCCTCCTATACGCTGATGACCAGGTAATACTGGCATCATCGGCGGAGGAGTTGCAGTTGATGGTTAATATTATGCATGATGCGGTAAAAAGCAAAGGAATGAAAGTGAATTTAAATAAGACAAAAGTAATGGTTTTTTTAAAGGGAGGAAAGTATGACGGATTGCTCGATTTTTGTGTAAGGAAAACGAGTGGAACAGGTGAAAGAATTTGTATATTTAGGTTCAACATTTGTGAGAGATGGAAAGTGTGATTGTGACATTGAACAAGAGTTTTGGCTGGAAATCAAAATGTACGCCTTTATGAGCAGTCAGAACGTGTCTGAGAAAGCAATACTGGCTGTGCATAGAAGAGTACTTGTTGCTACACTCATGTATGGCAGTGAAAGTTGGGTGTGGCAGAAGAAGCATAGAAGTAAAATTAATGCAGTGGAAATGAGAAGTCTGCGGTGTATAGCTGGAGTGAAATTGATGGACAAAGAAAGGAACAGTGTGATGCCAGCCTCCAAGGCTGTTGCTAGGGTCAATGCCTTAGCGTATGTTAGCGCTGTCTCCGAAAACATCATTATCATCCGAGCGTCTGTCCCAGTTGCGTCTCGCGACGCCCGGGATCCGCTTTCCTACATTTTCTCCTCCACTTCGCACGGTCATCGGCATCCCCTGTAGTGAGACCATTGGCACGCATGTCATCCCTTACGACGTCAAGCCAGCACTTCTTGGGTCTTCCCCTCTTACCGGGACCCGGCGGGGCTGACATGGCCAGACATTTGTTACCTACGTAGCCCGGCGGTTGCCGCAAGACGTGACCATACCAACGAAGGCGACACTCTTGCAACTTGTCTGCAATGTCACGGACGTGAAGGCTGCCGCGGATGCGAGAGTTCCTCACGCGGTCCATCCGCGTGACTCCACACATCCACCGCAGCATCTTCATTTCCGTGACACGCAGCTCCTGCTTGTGTTGCTCCAATATCGGCCACGTCTCACTGCCATGTAAAAGGACAGGTCTAATAGTCTCCGAAAACAACCTCTGACGAATGAGATCACTGCTAACTCCGCAAACCAACTGGTCCCGCAAATTTTCGTCAAGGGTACTGCCAAACTCGCAATCCTTAGACATTTTCTTTAACGCTTCCAAATACTGAGTTATACTTTCGCCACTTTCCTGACTCCTCTGCCGAAACTTATAGCGTTCCGCCATTACAGACGGCCGTGGTTGTAGGTGGTTACGTACCAATGTAATAACTTCATCGTAAGTTAAATCTATTGGCTTTTTCGGACTGGCTAGGTTCACCATCAATTCATAAATCTCCTCGCCTACAAGTGCAATCAGCGTGGGAAGTTTCAGGTCTTCTTTTATAGCATTAGCGCGGAAATACATATCAACACGCTCACAGTACAAAGTCCAGTTCCCAGCATTCACATCGAATTCTTTAATTTTTCCCAACACCAATGTGAACTTTATTTATTTACACTGTTTACACTATGAAACACGCGTACTTTCTAATATTGATCTCGACGCCTTTGGTATATACTGGCATTGACATATAATTGATTACGATGCAAAGAGGAACACATTATACTCGACATGACTGCTTTATTATTATATATATGGCGGTAGGTATACATAGGTACATTCGTTTTAGAGCTACCCACACTAAATATACATCATAATGAGTACTGGACAGTTTATTTGGTACTTGTACATAAAGCATAAATTTGTTATTAAATATATATTCATTAACTCCTACTAATATTATAAACGCGAAAGTTTGTAAGTATGAATGTTTGATGATACTTCCATATAAAAGCTACTGAATGGAATTTAAATAAACTTAGTTTATCTATCAGAATAACACATAGGCTACTTTTTATTACGGGAACAAGTTCCTTTAGATAGAAGTATGCATGGATCGCGAAGCCTGGCGATCTGTCCTCTCTGACTACCCCGTCAGGGATACAGCGTGAAGATAGTTTAGTTTTTTTTTTAAGTTGCTTTAGAAAACGGGGACAAGAAAACTTATAATTTATTAATACAATAATAAATTATAAGTAATCTTAATATATTAATACAATATTTAATATTTTAACTGTCTCGGTGGCGCAGTGGTAATGTATGCGACTGTCGCGTTGAGGTCCCGGGATCGATTCCCGGATCGGAACAAATATGTGTGATCCACAAATGTTTGTTTTGGAGTTTGGGTGTTGCCTATGTATAATGTGTATGTATTTAGAAATTATTAAGTATGTATATCAGTCATCTAGATCCCATACCATAAGCTTATATTTGCTTACTTTGGGCTAGATGGCGCGCTGTGTGAAAAAATGTCCCACCATTATATACATTAAGCTTACTTTATTAAAATTAGAGAGACCACGATGGAGCGCTTACCGCAACAGTATGGCGTAAGGGTCTTACATTGGCGTAGTTTAATACTGGCTGTTCGTTATCCATCAGATAGTGAATAGGCTCTCTAACTGATTGGTAATTTGTGACAAGCCCCATGAGTAGGCAACTATAGTTTCAATTTATATAGTAATACTACAGAGTTATTTGTTGTGCTAATTTCTTTATATGTATATCACTAGTTGACGCCCGTGGCTCCGCACGCGTGGTGAAGTTTTCCCGTTCCCGTCTCCCACAGGAACTTGTTCCTGGGATAAAAAATAGCCTATGTGTTATTCTGATGTGTAAGCTATATTATTGTAAGGTTTACTCAAAATCCATTCAGTAAATTTTGCGTGAAAGAGTAACAAACGTCCTTAAAACTTAAAATCTTTCGCGATTATAATATTAGTAGAATTAAGGGCAAGTTCTTTTTGTTGACGTGGGGAATTGGTGAAAACGTGGGCGTTCATGGGGCATGTCATTCATGGCGCAGCAGGAACGGTGTGTGTGACTCCCGGCCCTTGGGGCCGACCTACCCACTAAACCACGCCGTGTTCCACCTTCTTCCAAACCTGGTCGCAGGATAGGCCAATGGGCTATTTATTGACAGCAAACACTAAGGCAAGGTTGCATTGAGCACAATTCTGCACATGTTTTTAGGTCTACAAAAAAGTATGCGGTACATTTCTATCCTTCAAGTACACCATATTGAAAGACTTAACCACTTAACAAAAAAATGTCTTTATTTTGCATAGACTATTTATTTATTTATTTACACTATATTGTACGCCGGAAAATACAATTGTAGGTACATTGAGATTGAACCATTTAACGGTGTTTACAAAATGTCATACACTAAAACTAGAGATAAATTTAAATTATTAAAAGAGACCACCATATATACCATTCTATTCCCGAATGACAATCCCAAAATGGCGTAATATTCATTAAAAAGAACTTTAAACATGTAGCATCGTCACGTAAAATATAATGTTTCGGTGACATCAATCGCGTCAAATTTACCTTTGCGGGGTTTATCAAGTGCTTAAGTGCACTTGAAGGCTGCCAGGGAAACCCTCAACTGAAGTTGTTGACTGACGACCCGCGACCATTGGAGGCTATAGCTGCTTGTTTAAAGATGTAATACATAAATTGGCACGCGTTACTAAACAGTCGATGAGCTGTAAAACGGAAATTTAATCGGAAGTGAATCATTTTGGCCGTATCGTATTAAGTTTGCTGATATTAATGGACACTGTTCGTAGTTCGTAATTTATTAGATCTATTAAAAGTTGGGTCGGGTTGCTCTAACTCCCATATAGATAGATAGATAAGTATAAATAGCTCTCACCAAATTACGGTCCCTCGAAAGTTTCCAGTACGCACAGTTGCCCACGTTTTTACGTGGAATTAGCCTGTGGAGACGAGTAATGAGTGTATAGCCGTAGGACCAAGAAATATAGTATACTTATTAGAAGATGTTCATTATTACTAAATAAAGGTTTTACTCACGTGTAAATATATAAGCTAAATAGCTTGACGCTCCACTTGAAAAAGGACCTCTGTTGGGTCCGAAACTAGTCGACCTATGCCGAAATTTACACGTGAGTTTAACCGTTTATTTAGTAATAATAGTATACTTATCTTTGTAGGAGCCTTTTCTTGAGATAAAACAATTCAATTCAGTTGTCCGCCATTTTTTTTATATTCAACTCGCCAAACCAATTGTTGGCCACGCTCATAGTCCATCCTCCATATCTATTTTTGGCACTCCATATAAAGTTTTCATTACAATGGGCCCTATGGGGTAGGAGCCGGCAGACACTATGTCATTCCACTTCCTAAGATATTAAAAATACACTTTTTGTTATAGCGATTGTTTAAATATATATATTATTATTGTGCGAAAGTATGTATAAGGAGTCAGGGTACCAAGATTTGCAAAAAATTAAAAGGGCAAACGTACTTGAAAACCCAGTCGTGCATTTATGAAACGGTTAATAAATCTGCAGGAAGCGAAAGAAGTAGGTATGCAAGGATCGCGAATCGTGCCAACTTATTTGCCCCGACTACCCCGATAACTTTTGCTACTCCTACATTTATGAGCGTGTTCATGCATGCAAGCTGGAGACCGAGTCTACTATTGACCAGCAGTAGAATAGAACCAGAATCGCTATTTTTAACTGTCAAAATGTTAGAGAGGCAAGTATGACGGATTGCTCAATTGTTGTGGAAGGAGAAAGAGTAGAACAAGTAAAAGAGTTTGTATATCTAGGTACAAAATTTGCGAGAGATGGAAAGTATGACTATGACATTGAGCGAAGAGTATTGGCAGGAAATCAAGTGAATGGAGCCATGTACGCCTTTATGAGCAGTCAAAACATTTCGAAGAAGGCACGTTTGGCTGTACATAGAGGTGTGCTGGTCCCCACACTTATGTATGGCAGTGAAAGTTGGGTATGGCAGAAAACGCATAAAAGTAAAATAAATGCAGTGGAAATGAGAAGTCTGCGAAGTATAGCTGGAGTGAAGTTGATGGACAAAGAAAGGAACAGCACGATAAGGGAACATTGCGGTATGACAGAAGATGTAGTGACTAAGATAGAAAAAGGGATGCTTAGATGGTTCGGACACGTGGAGAGGATGGATGAAAGTAGACTGACGGAGCAGATATATGTGGCGAGAGTGAATGGGCAAGCTGGTAGGGGTCGACCTCGGCGTACGTATTTCAATCAAATCGAAGACCTTTTGGAAAAAGGCCAGGTCAAGAGTACCCTTAACCGGCGAGCGTGTACGAAAACACTTATGAAAGTAGAAGAAGCGAAAGTGGTATGTCAGGATCGTAGCAAGTGGAAAACCATAGTCTCTGCCTACCCCGATGGGAAACAGGCGTGATAATATGTATGTATGTAAAATGTTAGTAGACTATCATAAATGCAACTGGCTGGCGGCGACTGGCGCGATACGTGTTAGTAGAGAAAGAAGTCTATTGGAGTACGATTGTAATAGTAGACTACGAAAATCTGTTAAAATTGTACCGGTGGCTTTCTATTGAGCGACGATTTCTATTCTATTTTGACACGATTGAAATAGCAGACCCGGCCTCCTGGTTACGGGTCGGTCGATAGATATTCTGTGAGGTTAACCCTCACAGATTAAGTGTCCTCATACCACATTATCCATTCTCACTCGACCCATAACTTTAATCATAAGGTTATATTATTTTCTAAACGAGATAGTTTCGACAAGCAGCATTCCTGTCATACGTTAGGTTTACTAATACGTTTAAAAATATTTTTACGCAATACTTTCTGTTGTCCGAAACTACCAGGACTTTAATTGGTCATGCTAATTAGTGTCTAGCACATAAGACCTTTTAGCCTTTTTGTTACCACCTCACTAAAAAGGCAACGGGTGCAAAATTTCTTCCAAATTTAACATCTAAAATAGACACATTTTATTAAATTTATTCGGCCCTTTAGACCCACCCCAGTTCCGTGCTTCGAAAGGCACGTTAAGCCGTTGGTCCCGGTTGCCAATAAAATGGCAGTCGTTAAGCCAAGTTGGAGGCCCTATGGGCGGCTTAAAAAATTTCAACAGCAGGTCGATGCAGCCTGCGCCTGTCCATTTCAACACGGCAATGGGTTCACCACCTGTAACGTGGGACAGAAATGCATACGGTGAAACGTGGGCGTTAAATATGCCTCTGCCTACCCCTCCGGGGATAAAGGCGTGACAATATGTATGTATGTTAATATGACAATATGTGTGTATATCGAAATTAAGAAAACCGCGGACATTTGGGGGTTATCGGTCAAAACTGCATCATGTATAATTGAGGTAATTGCGCCCCATCTAGCAACTGTGTTTAATGACTGTGTTTCTAGTGGTACATTTCCTGATTTAATGAAACACAGCAAAGTCGTTCCCTTGTTCAAGGCTGGCAGCGCTACAGAGCCGTCTAATTTCCGACCAGTGTCAGTGCTGCCAACTTTGAGCAAAGTATTTGAAAAAATAATCTTGAATCAAATGCTATCCCATTTTAATAGTCATAAAATACTCCATGCGAATCAATTTGGGTTTACGAAAGGGCGCTCAACTTCCGATGCTGGTGTTGAGTTATTAAAATGTATTCATGAAGCATGGGAAGACAAGCACGATGCATTAGGTATATTTTGCGATCTATCAAAGGCTTTTGATTGCGTTCAACATGAAACGCTGTGCAAAAAATTACACCACTATGGAATAAGAGGCAAAGCTCTCGACCTTTCTGTCTTCATATTTGAACAATAGAATACAGAGGGTCGATATTAATGGTACACGTTCTGTAGGATCCATGGTTACAATGGGTGTGCCGCAAGGCTCGATACTTGGGCCATTCTTGTTCCTCATTTATATTAATGATTTACCATTTTATGTAGGGGACAGGAATAGGATTGTTTTGTTTGCAGATGACACCTCATTAATTTTTAAAATTAAAAGACAATTAGATAACTATGACGATGTAAACAATGCAATTGCAAGAGTAGTTCATTGGTTCAGCTCAAATAATCTTTGCCTTAATGAAAATAAAACTAAATGTATAAAATTTACTCTACCAAATGTAAAACAAGTTGCGGCCAATGTTCAACTGAATGGACAAGGGTTAGAGTTTGTAGAATCAACTGTGTTCCTAGGTATAACTATTGATGCCAATTTGCAGTGGGGCCCACACATAGAAAAGACAGCCTCTAGATTAAGTTCGGCTGCATACGCTGTAAAAAAGATCAGGACTCTAACAGATGTGGATACGGCTAGAATGGTTTACTTCAGCTATTTTCATAGTATTATGTCTTACGGTATTCTCCTTTGGGGGAGTGCTGCAGATTTAAATATTATTTTTGTTCTACAAAAGCGGGCTGTACGCGCTATTTATAATTTGGGCCCCAGAGTTTCTCTCCGAGAAAAATTCAAAGAAGTGAATATTCTAACCATACCATCACAATACATTTTTGCCAATCTTATGTATGTCCAGAAAAATCTATCACAGTTTTCTAAACTCTGTGATAAACATAATATAAACACTAGAAATAAAAATAATCTTTCAGTCCACCACAGTCGACTACATAAGATTGGCGATTCTTTCCAGGGTAACTGTATACGCTTTTACAACAGGCTTCCCTGTGACCTGAGAAATTTACCTTTAAATAAATTTAAAAAGTTTATTAAAAACAAGCTTTGTGAAAAAGGTTTTTACTCCGTTACAGACTATTTGCAGGACAGGGACGCCTGGAAATGATCTGCTGGCAAAATGAAATAATATAAAATTGTAAATAGGCCATCAAAAAAAAAGCCTTCCTAAGTTTCTCGCCGGTTCTTCTCAGGTGGGCCGCGTTCCGAACCGGTGGTCGCTTTAAATATTTTAAATAGTGTATGACATTTTGTAAGCGCCGTTAAAATGGTCTATGCAAAATAAAGATATTTTTATTTTATTTTTTTATTTTTATGTATGTATGTACTTTCTGTTGGAATACTCGATAATAGGTCATTCAAATACTTTTGATTACGTTAACAAAATGTCAGTATGACATAAATTAGTATTAGCATACAATGTTACCGAATCGCGCCGCCACGAAGCGAATACGATTATAAATAACCGTCCGGCAACAGTATAAACACATATTGTTAATACTGTCACTGCTCTTTAAGAGTAATAACTATAAAGATGTCGAATATAAGTGCGGCGATGCGAGTAGAGTATGAGAGTTTAAAAAAACTATAAACTCTCGTGCGCTTTTTTTTACAGTATCCCTGACGGAGTTGTCAGAGAGGACAGATCACCAGGCTTCACAATCCATGCATACTTCTTTCTCTTCTTGCAGATTCATTAATCGCTTCATATATGCACGTCTGGGTATCTGAGTACTTTTGACTTGGTTGATATTGATCAAAGACTAATGCCTATTTGCATTAATGTAAGCGTATCATAAATTCTCACCTATAGTTCTAAAGACACTTCTAATATATAATTGCAATACGCTAAGTCGATGCAAATGAAATGTCAAAATAGGTGATGCTTTAACCAAAGAGTTTTACAGTTAGGATTGACTTAAATGGGTCTGAAAAACGGCTCGTATTTTACTTTAAATCTATATATATAAAAATGAAACCCGTTTTCCGTTGTCACGACATAGCATGAAAACGGCTTGACCGATTTGAAAAATTCTTTTTGTATTGAATAGCCTATTTATTGAGGAAGGTTCTTAGTTATATATCATCACGCTACTACACAGGAGAGCGGAGCAGTAATCATAAATGTCAGCAAATCGGTGAAACTTTCATACATATTTGGAAAAGTAATAAGCGACGGGATTAAATGGGTGCCACGGGGTTGGAAGTATGTCACGGACGAAGCCGGGCAGGTCAGCTAGTGCCAAATAAATCTACAAAAAATACCAGAAAATCTGTGTTTTTACTAATCTGTGTTCAAAATACGGCTGCAATCTTTACGATCAAAGTGCGTTTATCGCGGGTGACCGCATACGTCATAACCCAGCTCATTCAACAGTCACGCACTCGTTCGCACCCGAACGCCGCGCCGCGCCTTGTCGCAGTCTGTATGAGGCTGTGACGTCATAATGGACGCGCTTAACGTCGGAAATTCAAAAAAGGACTTAAACTTCGGAAATACTGCATGTTTTAAAGTGAAATAAAAACTAATTTAATTAACATGAGCTACGCTTCAATTTTGGCTGTATTTGACAGTAATATTTTGACCCTTTTGCGTTCTCCATTGTGTTTAGTGCAAATGGGCATAAGACTAACATTTACTTTGTCGATTACTCGTATTATGTTTACGTAGAGTCATTAAATTATTCGTAGCTGTCTTATTGAGATCACATGACAATAAATAAAATAAACTCTAAAGAATGAATCTTCTCAATTTTATAGTTTGGTCTAAAATTACAACTTGCTTTTTTCAAGTAGAAAGTAGTTAAAAAAGTAATTTCAAATAGAATTAAATTATTGATTCTTAGTCTGCTTTAACGATTATGTCTTAGATAAGCTTCTCAAAATTTGATAATCGATACCGATGTCGATTGATAGAAGGAAATTAATGTGTTTTATTTAACTTTTAATATTATTTTTATTTATGGTAAATCACGTCTGTCTAGTAAAAAAGATGATATGTTTCAGACGTGAAGATTTAACCCCTTGTTAGATAAAGGCCATGGGCTCAACTCCCATCAGAAACATATTACCTACTTTTTTACCATCAAAAGTTAATATATTAATTGCTCTAAAAATTTAATAGCCAGCCAATACTTGCTAACTATTGGTTCTGTAAACCGTAGACTTTGAAGTAATTTTTTTTATCAAATTCAAATAAAAAAAATCATCATTGCTTTTTTTTAGTTTTGAGCTCTCTTGCCAACCACTATGAGACTATTTTCCCTCCCTGCCTTCATTTCCCCCCGATCGAAAAACCCCCTCGCTCAAAGTTGTTGCCTACAACGAGGATTGTCCATGCCAAGTTGCATGCAAATCCGAGGAAAAATGTGACCTGTAGACTGAATGGACGGACGGACGGTCGGACATCAATAGCATTTTTCCCGTACCAGTGGGGTTAAAACGGTCCTGGGTCGGATCAAATATTTGTGTGATCCTTAAATATTTTTTTCGGAGTTTGGGTGATTCCTATGTATAATATGTATGTATTTAGAAATATAAAAGTATGTCTATCAGTTGTCTCCCATACCACAAGCTTATATTTGCTTACTTTGAGCTAGACGGTGCTGTATAAAAAATACATGCGACTTTGCTCCGACCGCTGACCCACTGAAACACTATTGTCAAATTGTCAAGCCTTTGTCAAAATTATTCTTGACTTTTATTATTTATAATTATTCTTTCAATATCTCTTGGTATAACAGTGACACGGAGAGACTCCGAGCCACGACAGGTCGTAGGTATAAACGTTTTCTGCATATTATTATCTAGCTTTACATTAAAATGATTTCGAAATATGTTAGCAATGTTCTTCTTATTATTTTCACCTTCTACATTTATAGGCATACTAATTCGAATGTCTAATTTTTTTATCTCCTTCCAAAAATCAACAAAATTACAGCTAGCCCGATGCCTGGCCAATACCAATTCTTATCTTATCCTGATTTTTAAGTATATATTTATGAGCGGCCTTAAACTCCCTACGCGAGGCAGTCAACTCTCAAAGTGATATCCCGAACGCTAAATTAAATTTTGCTAAACTTTATTATTAATTGCGTTGAATAATATAACAGAATTAGTGTACTCAAAGGCAGTGTTGCCAAGTGCAGCTTTAAGTCTATTTGTCTGAAGTAAATCCGTGCTAAATTAAGCAATGCTCTTTGGAAACTAAAATATGAAGGATTAAAACATGGCGAATTCACTGGCCATTCTGGAAATTAATTCAGCTTTCAACAGATTTGTTAAAAAATTAGGAAGTTCTCATGTTGGACATTTGTTTTTGTACCTAATATTTGTTATTGTTGATTAAATGTTGTTATAAATAGTAACGCGGATTGCTAGTTTTAAGACGTCTATTTAAAAAATACAATGCAAACTTTCAGTGACAATAACGAGCAGAGCTTCCGCACGCTACGATAAACGACAGGAAATAGACAGAAGTGACTCTCGGCTCTCTTTATATAGACTGTCTTGGGTGTTGCTAGTGCAAACTTTTTAATTTCTACCAATATAAATTCTTAGGTGGAAGAGTTTCCATCCATTTTCATCCAGGGCCTAAGCTACCTTACCTGCTAGCGGTACAACTGCTGTCAAGCGAATGAGAATTGGGAGGTCCGATAGCCGTCGCTCTCAGAAATGCCGAAAGCCAAACTATTGTAGCAGGTAATAAAATTGAACCCCAGGCTCCAAATTCAGTAAATCCAGGTAGAGTTTGGAAGCACCTACGATTTTTTTAGGCAGGCTTGCAGACTAATAACAAATAAACATTACATCTAACTAACAGAAAACTAACCATCTTCACGCTGTATCCCTGACGGGGTGACGGGGTAGTCAGAGAGGATAGATCGCCAGGCTTCGCGATCCATGCATACTTCTTTCGCTTCTTCAAGATTCATCAATCGCTTCATACACGCACGTCTGGGTATCCGAGTACTTTTGACTTTTCAGTTTTTGAGCAAACTGCTCACGTGGTCTTCATATGTAATTCTCGGCCTACCCTGACTCCTTCTACCCTCTTCTGCACAATATATATTCTTCGTCAGTCGTTCCTCACTCATTCGTTAGACGTGTTCAAACCAACGTTATTATATCTATATTTCATTATATTGTTAATTACAAGTCTACACATCAAGGTATAAGTTTCAAATGTGACGTTGTCAGCTCAGGCAAAGAGTAATTCATATTAGATAAATTTCATCTAAGAATTTAGTTTGTATGAAAATAAAATATGTTAAAGAAATTGGAATTCATAAAAGTGTCCATAGTAAAAAATGTTCAATTTAATGGTCTGAATAACAACCTCAGGTACACGATATAATTTAACTAGTTGTTAATGTACACAATCTCAACGAGGATAATAAAATAATATCAGATTTCGAAAAAAGAATACACAGAGATGAAGAGAAATTAAATATAAATAAAAATGCTTACCTATTGTAAGATTTATCCATAAGCTAGATAAGATATGTTATACTACCAACTGGACGCGTCAGTAGTTGCATTAAAAATATCTGAAAAATATTTTGCCGATTCAGTATCTTAAAATTAAACGGCAATTACTACTACTCATTACTACCCTGTCAGGGATACAGCGTGAAGTTAGTTAGTTAGTTAATTACTACTTTATTATCAATAGTCAGTAACGTAAATATCCAGGAATGCAGGCGAAACTATGAAACTGCCGCAATATTTTTACTCGATTCGGACGAGTCGGATGCGTGGGCGGGTGTATAGCTGCGAGCTCTTCTATTATAGTGCCGTTTATATTTGTAGCATTTACATTGCTAAAGATGAGCATAGTGCTCGTAAAATGTGCAGCATTTTTAGATAGTGAAATCTGGGTATGTCAGAGATGCCTTCAAGTAAATTGAATGCTGTGAAGATGCGATGCGAACTTCGAAAATTGTGCGACTGAACGTTGGCCGGCCGAACACGCAACGAAGTGATACGCAATATGGAAGGTTTGAATAAAGTTTGCTTACAGTCAGCATTACGCAGGTTATGGGCGTGCACCGTTGTTTTGCAGATTGCTCAAAAACGGAAAGGTCATCCAAGTAATCGGATACCCAGGCGTGCATTTGTAACACGAATAATGAATCTGCAGGAAGCGAAAAATACTAAGTATACTTTGATCGCAAAGCTTGGGAAACCATTCTCTATGACTACCCTATCAGGGGCACAGCGTGTATGTTAAATAATGTGCACACTCATAGGGAACCTTAAAAATAGGTTTAAAATATCTCATCTGATCCTTAAAGGATCTTATCCGGGTTCAAACTAAATAAACATTTTAAGTAATACAAGAAAATGTTTAAGAAGCGTTTGAAGCCCCGCCATTTCAGTTTTCTATAAACAATCACTGCGTCCAGCATCTTTCGCTATGATGCGCCAGATGGGTGACCGGTTTGTGGTATTTCTATTAACGAGCGTTGGGCGCTTAGTTTGCCTCTGTCTATCCCTTCGGGAATAAAGATAAGTAAGTGACAGTAACTTTAGAAGAATTTTTGAATAATTTATTTTTGTACTTAACAGTTTATGTACCCACATGTACTCGTATTATACAGAAATATAGCACGGAGAAAAGACTGCAATTTCACTGCTTATTTCTAAATCTCTTACAGCAGGCATGCAGGTTTAGCAGGCAGTTAATTAATAAAGTTTGTAAAAAAATTAAAAGTATAAAATTGTAAAAATAACTTAAATCTACTCTAATTTACTCTAGTAAGATAACGTATAATAATACAACGATAAATAATAACAAGGAATTTGTCTACAGACTTAATATCCACGTTCTTTGAATTAATACCACCAGAGATTTACTTATGTAAATCCCAAGCATAAAAACGAGAGTAGGTAATAATGAATGATCGATGGTCAGTGGTCAACACAATATAAGGCATAATATATACGAGTATTTGTATATATACACAAAGTAATTTAATACATCAATCTTCAGAATAAGAAGATTCGATGCCATATGTTTATAATTGGCAATAGGGTATTTTATACGTAAAACTGTATGTTATGGTAAAATGAAAATGGAGCCTTTGTCATAAGTGAGTTTAAAATTCATAAAAGTTGCGAATTTGAAACTAGAAACAGATACTTTAATTTTATATTCTGTATAGATTATATTGCCAAATATTTGAGCCTGACTGATTGCAATCCGTACAGTACAGAGAGGGCTATAAATCTGTCAACGTAACTTTGACATCCAACATGTGAATTTCCTTTAACTATTGTGATGATATTGTATGATCCTGTCAATGCACAATTACTATTGGAAATTACAGAATAATAGATATATCTAATAACTATGAATGATTTATGTATTGAAAAGGCGTATATTAACTATAAAATAAAAGTATCCAACGATGCGTTATATTAAAAATTGGTATCCTCTGCAGTCGCACGTGCTTCCCTCTTCTTACAATACTGCCCTTTAAGAGAGAAGTGAAAAGACATATTTCTAAATCGTTAATCTCAGGGCCGCTTTTGGAGCCTTGTTAGCTACGATAGCGGCCCTCAATCACGGGTGTAATGCTTACAATCAGGCGGGCGAGCAAACAAACTAGAACTAAATAAAAAAAAAAAAACAATTATTTTTCATTTTTATGGAGGCTGTGCCAATAAACTTACTACAGATTCCTAAAGAGCTTGGTGTTCTTCACTTATTTACTGTCAGGTTTACATATTGCACAGTACAACGGAAAAAGTTACAAAACGTATCTTATATCGTATTGGGTTGCAACACCTCTCTCACCTCTGTCGCACTCTGCATAGGTCACGGTCTAGAACTTGATTATACGGTGCAGTGGAAAAGCTAATCGCTAAAAGCAACCCCTTTATGGCACACTTTGAATGGAAAAAGTTGGGTAAGGAGATGTACCTAGTTGTTTGGCGTACTTCTATATTTAATGTTTTATTTGATTTTTATATAATCTGATACAAGCAGTCATTAAAAAAAGTGATCCAGTTATTGTCTCAAATTAAAGACCTTATCTTTAATTTGAGACATTAACTGGATCACTTTTTTTAATTAATTAAATTAAGGATAAGGAGTACCCAAATAAAACAAAAAATATGTGTGTGTACCAGAGTACACAGGTAAGAAGTGAAACTTCTTTACGACATTTTTAGACCTATAATTTTTCTCTCAAACGTCGATAAAGAAGTTTCACTTATGATAAAGAACTTTAACTTCAAAACAACATGGCGTGTAACCAAAAGTCGTGACGTTTTTATTAAAGCTATAAAATTTCTCTCAACGTCGATTTTACCAGTAACATATATTATATTTTCTATTTTTTAAATTACGCCTTATCCCCAAAGGGGTGTCAGAGGCATATTATATGCCCACTTTTCAGGTCCCACGTTATTGGTGGTGAGCCCATTGCCGTGTTGAAATAGACCGACGCAGGTTGTGGCTAATTGCTGTTGAAATTTTTCAAGCCGGCCATAAGGCGTTCAACATGACTTAACGACTGCCATGTTACTGACAACAGGGACCAACGGCTTAACGTGCCTTCCGAAGCACAGAAACGCTCGCAAAATGTAAATGCCACAAAGTGGTCACCCATCTGGGGACCAACCATAGCGAAAGTTGCGTAACTCAGTGATCGTTTACAGAACACTGCGACCGCGAGGCCGCGAGCGGTACAAACTATGGTCCTTTTGTATTTTTTCTTTTGCTAGAGCGGCGATGACGTCGTATCAACATACTTCCATACCGTGATAGAAGAATGACACAATCTCGAAAAATGCGTAGTGGAATTATTGCACTGTCTATTAGCATGCCTTAAACAAGGTCTGCATGTGTAATATTTACAAAAGAAAACTGAACTAGAGAGATGTTAATAGATTCTTAAGGTAAGGAAGGACTCAATGTGCACGACCCGTACACGACTTTGACATTTGAGACAAAGTGTAAAGCTATTTAGAACCTTCTCTCGAATATAGTGCCTTCCATGGAATGCCTTACTTAGCATGGAAACTGGGGGCCGAGTCTGCTATATCAATCGTCTCGAAAGAGAATCGAAATTGTCGCTCAATAGAAAGCCACCGGTACAAATATGACAGTTTTTTATAGTCTACTATTACAATCCAGTAGCCGCTAGACAGTTGCATTTTTGATAGCCTACTAACATTTTGACGGCTAATAACAGCGATACTGGTTCTATTCTACGGCTTGTCAATAGTAGTCTCGGCCCTCACGTAAATGGAAATGCTTTAAACGGTAACTCACCTTAGGAGTAACTGTAGCGTAAGTTGCTTAACGCAGTGATCGCTTACGGGCCAATGAGTTAGCTAGACAACGAGTACAGATAATAAAAATATAAACAAGTTTTACTGACCATTTCATTTATATGAAGAGTATTTTTGACAGCTAAGTGGCTCCAGACTCGTACGGTCTGCTACGATCAATTTGATTTTATTATTCGATGTAGTTTATCGTCAACATATACTGTACTTGCTAAATTGACTTATATCATATCACTTATAAATATCAGTTCTGTTCGATTAGCCTCTAGCCTGATTGTTCCAGTTGTGCAGTACCTATGGAGGCAGAAAGTGCTAGTCAGAAGACACGTTTCATTCGAGTCCACGCATCTTTTGAGCTACGATAGCTACGATACTAAATACTCATGGCCTATTCACTAAAGATGAACGACTACGGAAGTCAACATTGCCAAGTATTCATAAACTTCATTGAATGCCAATACAACAACAAGTACATATATATTTTCAAGTATGAAATGAAATAAAACGTACTAATACTACATTATCTAAAAATTTTCAACTAAGCCATACATATCGTAAAATTCTTCCCTATTGATGTAAACTGACAGTAATGTCACGCTGAACAGTAATGTTAATTCCAGTCAGTTATGGTCACGGGTTCAAACTGGTTAAAAGATCGACCCCTTGAACACGAACACGAAGATATATGTTTCGATTCAAACAGCCCAAATACAAAAATTACACTCATATTTGCACCGATTGAACGATTTGACAGATGCAGTTACAGCGAATGCGCAGTGCGGTGTTCCTGAAAGATGTGAAGACGTTATCCTACACCAAAAACGGTTTTTCCGTTTTAAGGGTAGGTACTAACGAGGGCCAGATGCCGTTTATACACGTAGGTCTTGACATGTGGTCATCTCTCCTGCATTATATGCCGTGATATCAAGGCTATCTTCAGACTAATCAAAGTGACATCGATTTAAAGTGACGTATGGAGTATGATGGCGAAATTCATATCGTCCCTATGTCATAAGAACAAGGCTAAACTGTATTGCAATGATGAAGACCTGATGGTTTGCATTGAGGCGGTGCCGAGACTATTTTTCCTGGTATTCCAGCTTATAATAATAGGAAAGTATGCACTGGTTTTTAGCTGTGTTATATTTGTCTTGGCAACTCGTATTTGTCAAAGCGAACGTGAAGACAACATTGTACAACGGTAATTTGTGAATGAAAAAATACAATATTATAGTACTTGGAATAGGTCAGTTATTGAGGCAGACGTTATCAATTTATGGGCGGCGTCTGATGACGATGCAATGGCCGGTGGCAATGACACGAGACCACAATGTTTCTCTGACCTATATGGATGTGCATTTTACTCTCAGTGCCAAGAGTCGGCGCGACCAGTAATGCACTAACTCAATTATCGTCTCACACTCCATTCGGCGCACGAGTAGCGCATCGTTCACTCATTTGCAAGTCTAGAATATGAAATTGTATAAATTATATATTATTGGTTGTGTTGAACAAAGCGTATTTTGAGTAAAGGAATACCGGTGATATTTTAATGTGTGTCTAAACTAACCTAAACTTAAAAATAATGAAGTTTTCAAGTGACCTGTACAATTTAAAGCTTTCTTAGAGTTCCGAAGTCTACACAGTTTTTTTTGTTTTGTGACCTGATGGGCATTCCTGAATTACGTAGCGATCAGATGCGATATCCTTTGACAACTTTACCTACTTGTCAAAATATCGTTTTAATCATATACTACTGGCTGGGTACTGACCGACAATTTGACATGCAGCGTGTTAAATTATTGAATTCAATACAAAACTCTGTACCTCCTGGTTTTTTTGTGATCCTAATTAAGGTTCATGGCATTGGCAATCGAATGAATACAAAATAAATTACGTAAATCACTGTTTTAGATGTCTTTTAATATTTATAACTGGTAATATTTGTAAATGTTACTTATCAGTATTCTTATGTCGAGTTCTCATCTTAGTCTTATTCATCTTAGGTTCCTACCGGTTGTTTGCCATATAGGAAATCTAAAAACCCATAGAGTTTGATGTGTGATTTGGTTTGTTTTTTCGATATCGATTCGTTTTTCTTACGGGCTTTTGATGATGTCAAGTCATCAGTCGCTCAACGAAGGTGAAAATAAAAAACCGGAGCTGCCTCAAGTAGCCAATTAAAGCAGACCCCAAGATCCTATATAGCTATATAACCTATATAGCTTACAAATTAAAAGTTGAGTAATGATACCTTACACAATGCATTGCTGAAGGGATAGGTCAGTAAAAATTTATTCTTCCTGCCTAGCCCAATATTATTCACAATATTGATTAAAACTAACCATAATTAGGTTATATTAAAACTAACCAGGTTTCTGATCAATAATGACCTGGGTTAGGAATGTACGAGATGTTCCAAAACTTTTGAAAGGAAGCGATAAATGTGGGTCGATACTCAGAAAATGATTAAAGGTTTTACTTTTTGGGAATGGGGATAATTTGTGCCTCTTTCAATGTATTCGGAGATTCTCTTTCAAAGATAGACCTCACGCCCTTTTCCAACTTAATGCTGAAACTTTAATTTAAACCATAGTATATTTTTCATTTAATTAAATTTTAACCATAGTCAATATATTGAGTATTATTTCGTTACGTATTCGGTCGGCCAATATTACGCCGCAACTATGTTTATGTGTCAAATTAGTTCAGTTGTTAGAGTTGTACTTTAATAAAGCAGTTAGTCACGTTTTCCTTATGTATGACATTTACAAAACATAATAGTACTCGTATGTTAACATTATCACGGCTTCATTTTCCCAGTCCAACTCATCGCCAGCCCTTAACATATAGTGTACATAGACTCAGAAGGCCAATTGTAGCTAACCTTGTTTTGATTACAAACCTCTTTCTAGGGTATCTACAAAGAGATCTTTGTGTGTATGTGTGTGTGTTATTTTGTCACATCTATACTAATATTATACAGCTGAAAAGGAGAGAGAGGTGCACTTGCTGATTAAGAAGATGATGAAAAGCCACACAACTGAACTGCTAGAAGCCAAATAAAAACCCATCCCAACTCTATCTGGATTTAAACCCCAAGGTTCAAATTCAGGTAGAGTTGGTAAGCATTTGGGAATACACTACGACGAAGAAGACTTAATTATACAATGATATAATTCTATCATGACCACTTAATACATTTTATCCGGAATAAAAATGTCATAAAATATTATTCACGGAAAAACAATATTAAAACATTCTAAAATATATCAAAACAGTAGTGATGGCTTGCCTAAAATATGCACCACATCGCCTCGTATATATCAATCTAGCCAATAGTTAGGTTAACTTTGAACTAACTAATTATCTTCACGCTGTATCCCTGACGGGGTAGTCAGAGAGGACAGATCGCCAGGCTTCGCGATCTATGCATACTTCTTTCGCTTCTTCAAGATTCATCAATCGCTTCATACACGCACGTCTGGGTATCCGAGTACTTTTGACTTTTCCGTTTTTGAGCAATCTGCTCACGTGGTCTTAACTAAGGTAAACTTAGTCAACCTTAACTTAACCTTAGCCTTAGTCAAAAGTAAAGTTTGGGTTCCAAAAATCCTCGGTTTGTTCTCATACCTCAAAACGAAAAGTGCATTAAACTTGCTTGCAATTCTTTAGATGGCGCGTGTTGCATATAAAATACAATTATTCACAAAGCGAGTTCTAAGGTAAGGTTCACACAAAACAGACGTATATCGTGAGACGGACATAATAATATTACCGCCACACGTGACATGTTATGTCATGTGCGGCGCGCCATAAATTTGACGCGAGTTTTTGTAACGGCCATATTTAGTTGAATTTCTTCAGGAAAGCATAACTTAATCA
Source organism: Thumatha senex (assembly GCA_948477245.1). Classification (NCBI taxonomy): domain Eukaryota; kingdom Metazoa; phylum Arthropoda; class Insecta; order Lepidoptera; family Erebidae; genus Thumatha; species Thumatha senex. The sequence continues at coordinate 2,899,682 of OX419725.1, forward strand.
GAAGTAACTTAGCTTACCTCTGTTAACTATCCACATGATGACGTCATAGAACCGCATAGGGGACAAAGCGCAAGACCCTTTTTTCTAGCGTGGGGATGTCAGGTCAGAAAAGAGATGAGAAGAGTCAACTAAAACTACACGGTCTCTACCTATACAGCTAGGCTGGAAGCACTGGATTTCAAGGAATCTACTTCTTGGAACGATGTCCCAGGACTTCCGATCCCGGTAGAAGGGTAATTCTCCTTACAAGAATCCGATAGTCTGGAAGATTAAATTAAGGTTTATAACGCATTTTCTGTTTATCGATTAACCTCCGCCACAAGTTTGCGCTACGTAACTTCCGTATAAACCAGGCCTTAGATTGTCATTCTGCTGTGTCGTGTGTTGCAATAACGTTCTTGTACTTGACAGCATGTCGGGCCTTGGGTGTGCGAGAGGGGGAGGGGGGTAAGTTGGGAGGTGGGTTACCAAGACAAGGCGACGCAAAAGTTTTGAATTGAAATCGCACTTTATACGGAAATTTGAAAACCGACGTCTTTAAGAATTGTAACAGAATAAAAGCACAGGTTTTTGAAGTGTTATTGTGGTTCTACAGGAATATTCATATTTTATCTGCCAAGATTGTGAGGAATTTTCATTGTAGAGCTTAGACCCGGTTGTGACTAATATATAGCTCGTTCGTTCGTTTCGAGTGGTAATCCTCATGGATGCTATGCCGGAGTCCTACTGACTAAAACCACACTTTACCCTTCTATCTGTCCATGGCCAGGAGTCCCGGGTGGGTCCACGGAAGCATAGCCCCAGGGCTCCCGACAGTCTTTGTCCGCTACTGCAGGCTCGTTCAGGGGGGGTTTGGGTGTGTATCCTGCCTCTTTGGGGGGTTCGGGTGATATACCACTTCCTTGAGGGAGTAAACTACGTGCGTAAAACCCTCAGGATACGCCACCTTCCATGGCCTAAGAACGGTTAGCAGCCCGCCCACGGTACTCAGGCCCCCGGTAAGGTTGGCGATGGATTGATTGGTTGTATTCATTTACTCACATTACACTTAATCACATCATGAAAGTTAGAACCAATAACTCCCTTAAGCTTGACAAGGTGAGTTGATATCGAAAGGATGACGTGTATTAGAAATCTAATTTATCAAGTAGTTCTAATTGAAGAGAACAGAATCGAAGGCTTCTGAGAAGCTCGGAAATATAATTAGATTATCTGTAATGAATCTATTACACGTAAAATGTTAAACAGTTGAGCAAATATGATTAACTTGATGACGCCCGCGGCTCCGCAAGCGCGGTGAAGTTTTCCCGTTCCCGTTTTCCACAGGATATTGTCCCGGGATAAAAACTAGCCTATGAGTTATTCTGATATTTGAGCTATATTATTGTAAAGATTATTCAAAATCCATTCAGTAGATTTTGCGTGAAAGAGTAACAAACATCCATCCATACTTACAAACTTTCTCGTTTATAATATTAGTAGGATGTTTATGTTTGTTATTACACCTTAACCCTAAAAGTATGGCAGAGGCATATTATTCGCCCGGTTATTCGGACTGTAATGGTAGATATACGGAAACTGGGAGTGAAACACTGAGAGTGATGCTCAGGACACACTTTCCAGATTCAATGGCAATAACCGCACAAGCAAACGAAACAGGCTTTAGTGGTGAAAAGGAAAGAAGATGTACCACAAAAGCGGACTGGGTGACCGCCAAGAAAGTAGTAGAACATAACGGGGTTAAATGGGCAATAAATAGCTTCCAACCATTTAAAGCGCCAGGACCAGACGGCGTATATCCGATACTACTACAGAAAGCGGAAACAATACTAAACCCACACTTATGTAGGTTATACAGGGCGTGTATAGCCTTTGGCTACACACCAGAATGCTGGAGACGTGCAAAAGTCATATTTTTGCCGAAACCAGGCAAAGCGGACTATGGAGATCCAAAATCGTACAGACCGATTAGTCTAACATCGTTTTTCCTCAAAACACTAGAAAAGCTAGTTAATAAGCACATTAGAGGGAAAGCACTGAAGAAATATCCTCTTCACAAAATGCAATGTGCATACCAACCAGGGAAGTCAACTGAAACAGCACTTCACCACGTGGTGAGTAGGGCGGAGTTGGCACTGGGTAATCAAGAAATATGCTTAGCTGCATTTCTGGATGTGGAAGGAGCGTTCGACAGGACCACATTCGGAACCATAAAGGCAGCGGCGGAAAGGCATGGTATCGAATCCACAATCTGTGTATGGATGGATAAGATGCTCAAAGGAAGAACAATACTCGCGGAGTTACTGGGGGAGCGAGTGGAAGTTCAAGTCACAAAAGGTTGCCCACAGGGCGGTGTTCTATCCCCAACATTATGGTGTCTGGTGATAGATGACCTGCTGGGGAGACTTAACAGAGGACCATTACATACAGTTGGCTACGCGGACGACCTCGTGATACTAATCAACGGAAAAGTACCAAGTGTCGTTTCAAACATCATGCAAAAAGCACTGGATACAGTCGAGGGATGGTGTGGACAAAACCACCTATCAATTAACCCCAAAAAAACGGTGATAGTAAATTTCACGAAGAGGCGAACCCTAACAGGAATGGAGACGCTAAGACTATATGACGAAGAGCTTTGCTTGTCCACGGAAGCGAAGTATCTAGGAGTCATCCTAGATAATAAGCTAACATGGAATCGACATGTGGAAACAGCAACCACCAAGGCAATGAGAGTCTTTGGTATGTGCCGTTCCACGTACGGTAAGACATGGGGACTACAACCAAAAGTGGTCCAATGGATTTACACAATGATGGTGCGGCCACTAATAACATACGGGAGTATAGTATGGTGGCCCAAGACTAAACAGGAGAGCTGCAGACGAACCCTGTACAAGCTACAGCGGATGGCATGCATGGCTATGACAGGAGCCTTCAAAAGCACTCCTACGGCGGCGATGGAAATACTTCTAAACCTTACTCCGCTGCACATCAGAGTGGAGCTGGAGGCAAGGAAAGCCGTTCACAGGCTCGGAGCCGAAGGCCAAAGCCGGAACTACGGGCATATGGCGCTTGAGGCAACACAGGAGCAAGGGGTTATGACTATGAATCTAGACAAAATACAGACGGTCTATAACTTCAAAAAGAACTATAGTGTACACATCCCCACGAGAGAGGAGTGGGAGTGTGGAATGCGGACACAGGACAGAAATGTCCAGATATGGTTCACGGACGGATCCAAGATGGAAACCGGCTCAGGTGCAGGGGTTCACAGCGACAACTGCAACATTAGTCAAAGCATGGGCAAGTATGCAACGGTCTTCCAGGCGGAGACCTATGCTATACTGACATGCGTGCAAGAAATGTTAGATAGACGGGTCACTGATGAGACAGTCTATATTATGAGTGACAGCCAAGCTACACTCAAGGCGCTCACATCATGTGAAGTGAAATCCGGATTGATATTGCAGTGCATTGAAAGCCTAAATAGGCTGGGAAGACGCAATACGATCCAATTGGTCTGGGTGCCAGGACATAAGGGCATCGAGGGTAATGAGAGGGCGGATGCCCTCGCAAGGAAGGGCTCGGAGGAAGGGTTCATTGGACCGGAGCCGTTCGTCGGACTCGATTATGGAGTAATAAGACGAACAATAAAGGAGGCAGCCACTAAGGCACATGAAACCCAGTGGCAGTCGACAACAGGTCTAAGACACGCAAAGATGTTTCTGGGAAGCATCAGAGAGGGATGGTCCAAGAAACTGTGGACACATACCAGGGAGCAGCTGCGAAGAATCACTGGAGCGCTCACAGGGCATTACGCAACGAGGCAGCACCTCCACAGGATGAAGCTCACGGAAGACCCGACGTGCAGGTCCTGTGAGGACGCTGGCGAAACCATGTACCACCTGCTGTGCGAATGTGTGGCACTCGGTGCAAGAAGAATTAGTCTTCTGGGTCAAGCATACCCGACTCCGGAGGATTACAGGCACATCCCCCTTGGGAACATATTGAGGTACATGGAGGCGCTGCACAGGCGCTGGGGGGATGGGTGAGGTGATGGGGTGTGGTACAATAGTTTTGGAAGGGACGCAGTGCCGCGGTATCTACCGACCCCGAATAAGATAAGATAAGATATTATTCGCCCAGTTTTCACTGTTTGTATTTCTGTCCCACGTGATTGGTGGTGAGCCCATTGCCGTGTTGAAATAGACAGACGCAGGTTGTGACTACCTGCTGTTGAAAATGGTTAAATATGATTTATCTATACTAATATTATAAAGCAGAAGAGAATTTCTTTGTTTGTTTGGTTGAACGAGCTTATTTCAGAAACTCTTTGTGTTGGATAGCCCATTTATAGAAGAAGGCTATAGGCTAAATATATTAACGCTACTACCCTGGCGAGTGGAGCAGTAGTCATAAATATCGACAAACCGAGCATTTTTTTATGCATTATTGTATAATTTATAAGTGACGGGATTAAATAGGTACCACTAGAGTTCGAAGTATGTATGTCACGGGCGAAGCCGGGGCGTCACCTAGTAGGCTTTCTAATTTAATAATTTACTGCTTAAGGTTTATTGGGGTGTTTTTGTTTCGAATGTTTCAAATGTTTGCCTTCGCTTCTGGAATGATCTAAAGTTAACAAAAACATTCTGAAACCTTACCCGTGATCAGTGAAATATGTTTGTTATTGTTTACAAAGGGAGTTCCCTAAGTACAAACCATTATGTTTTAGTAAATATATTAATATTTATAATATCTGTACCTCTACACTTAATATATAAAACTGAAGCGTTTGTGCGGTTGGAACTACTGGTTTCAATGATAAAATATTTTTGTGTTGGATGGTAAACGGGGATTCAAAGTATATCACGTGCAAAGCCGTGGGGCTCAACTAGTATTGGATATAATAAGTCAAGTTTCAAAACGAAAGGCAAGAATTTCAACTTAGGTGGACACCCGAATATCCATGATTCAAAATATTTTGATGCTGCAAGTTTCAAGGCGTTTTAACTTTCAGACATAGGTCAGTATGAACCTTGTGGATTTCTTTTTTTAAATCCTAGCGTATAACACTCACAGTAGTGGGTGTAATGGTAGGAAAGTGGGCGTAGGATAGATGATAAAATGCGATAACGCGCTGTTCCCCCAACGGGAAGTGATTATGATTGTTAAATATTTTCACCCATACGTGCGTGTATGAAGCGATTGATGAACCTTCAAGACGCGAAAGAAGTATGCATGGATCGCGAAGCCTGGCGATCTGTCCTCTCTAACTACCCCGTCAGGGATACAGCTTGAAGATAGTTAGTTAGTTATTTTCGGAAGTATTTAACGATCATGAAAAACTTTACTAATGAAATCAGGCGTTACATGGATATAACAATCGTAGAACGGTAATAAAGAAGGGGATTAGGAAACTCCAGATATCTTCTATTCGGTAACCCTGGCTCAAGTCAAGGATTACCCTAATTTATTGTATGAAAGGAATGACGAATCAGACAGAGCTTTGAATAGAGCGGAGCGATATTCACTGAAATATCCGAATGTATAACATTGTGGAAACATTAATAAAATATGTAGGTACTGCAACCTTACAAATTCCATTACTACTTTTACATTATTTACATTACATACATACACATTGTCACGCCTTTATATCCGAAGGGGTAGGCAGAGGCATACTATACGCCCACATTTCACCGTATGCATTGTAGTCCCACGTAACAGGTGGTGAGCCCATTGCCGTGTTGGAATGGACAGGTGCAGGCTGTGGCGACCTGCTGTTGAAATTTTTCAAGGAGCCCATAAGGCCTTCAACCAGGCTTAACGACTGTCATTTTACTGGCAACCGGGACAAACGGCTTAACGTGGCTTCCAAAGCAAGGAAACGCTCGCAAAATGTAAAATCTACAAAGTGGTCACCCATCTATTGACCCCTATAGCGAATGTTGCCTAACGCAGTGATCGTTTACAGAACACTGATTCAGCGGGGCCACGTACGCTTCCTTCACGTGACAATACGTATGTATGTATGCATGTAACAGAATAATGCGAACAAAATAACGAAAATTTGATTGTCAACCCAAAACGAAAAGTTCTCACATCAAACCTGTACCCTACTACGGTGTGAAGTGCTGGTTTATTCATAACTCAGAATCCACAATTCACGACGTAAAGGCAAGTTCTATCTCGAGTGTTGAACGGTTCAACCTATTCTCAATAGAGGCGATCAGTCAGATGCCGGCAATTATCGACCCATAGCCGTCACCTCAGCCCTTGGCAATGTATGATGCATATATCATCGATAAACTGTTCATACGTTCTAGTACTCAGGTATTATTGAAAATTTTATTGCTTTTATTTTGTGTAGAAAATGCATCACGTTAAATTTAAAGTATTGCCTTTTTTATTAAGTATTCACGAATTTATTCCCGAATAGGTAGGCATACTATATACAACAACAACATAACAACATATTGTCACGCCTTTATCCCCGAAGGGGTAGGCAGAGGCATATTTAACGCCCACGTTTCACCGTATGCATTTCTGTCCCACGTAACAGGTGGTGAGCCCATTGCCGTGTTGCAATGGACAGGCGCAGGCTGCATCGACCTGCTGTTCAAATTTTTTAAGCCGCCCATAGGGCTTTCAACTTGCCTTGACGACTGCCATTTTATTGGCAACCGGGACCAATGGCTTCCGAAGGACGGAACTGGGGTGGGTCTAAAGGACCGAATAAATTTAATAATAAAATGTGTCTATTTTAGATGTTAAATTTAAATAAAAATAAATAAATAAATATCCATCACGCCTTATCCCCGAAGGGGTGGCAGAGGCATATTATATGCCCACTTTTCACCGTGTGGATTCCTGTCCCACGTAATAGGTGGTGAGCCCATTGCCGTGTTGAAATAGACAGACGCAGGTTGTGGCTACCTGCTGTTGAAATTTTTTAAGCCGCCTATAAGGCCTTCAACCAGGCTTAACGACCACCATTTTACTGGCAACCGGGACCAACGGCTTAACGTGCCTTCCGAAGCACGGAAACGATATGTTACTGTTATAATTATAAGAACATCTATTTTTATCTCATCGCTGCTGATTGTACAGAACATCAGTCCTAAAGCCCAAGTACTCGTAGTAAGTCAGTATAAGAAGATATAAGTAAATCCATTTAAACTCTAATTTAAACATTTCAAGACTGTTTTATTCAGCTGAAGATTTTTCCTGATCTAAATTTTGGAGGATACATTTGAAAGTATAATTAGTATTGTTACATTTAAATAGTCTTTGCCCTTTGATGTAACAACTCTACATACGTCAATTCTAATAAATTCAGAAGGATGGAGTATTCAAATGATAACCAAAGCATTTACAAGTTATAATATTTAAAGGATTCGGGAAAAAAGTAGCCTTTGCGTTATTCTGATGTGTAAGCTATATTATCGTAAAATTTCATCAAAATCCTGTCAGTAGATTTTGCGTGAAAGAGTAACAAACATCCAAACTTAGAATCTTTCGCGTTTATAATATTACGAGTAGTAGGATTTAAATCGCAGCAGCAGTATATTTGTAACTGTAAACCTTTGTAACTTGATAAATACATTAGAAATCTTAATTGATTTATACGAAAATTATTACAGTAGAGATTGAATTCAGCTCTTTCTCCGGCTGTTCCATAACAAAACTCTAGTTGTCAACACGACACTTGGCATCGCTTCCACATAGGGCCAGCAGCGCATTAGGTCTATTTTCATCACAACACCGGTATATATTATCGTGGAGTTGTCAATCACCAAGCTTCCGCTGCGCAGCTTACAAAGCTAATGTACCTAGTTTCTAGTGCTAGTACGCTGTATCCCAGACAGGTTAGTCAGAGAGGACAGATCGCTAGGCTTCGTGATCCGTGCATACTTCTCTCGCTTCCTGTAGATTCATTAATCACTTACAAATACAACTGAAATGTATATCTGTCTTCTTAGGGTATAGCCTCGATTACTTCCAACATTTGAACTATTATTTGACAAATTGGAATTAGAACTTGCTTTTTGCTCTTCCAATCTCTTTAAGTGTACCTGCGAACTCATTAAGTGCACCATATGCAGTGGAAACCTCAATCCCAACCAAAGCCCAGCGTCTTTCCACGAGAGATCTTATTCAATTCAATCATTTATTCGCAAATATAGGCAGTTATAAGATCTGAAATCAACATCATCAAATTTAGGCCGCTATGTTTTACCACAAGTGGCATGCAATATAAGAGGAAATCAGCCAACATAATTTAATGACGTGCTCTATAGTAATATTGTGCAAATATTTTTAATATAATCAATATGTATAACAGAAATATGAGCAGACAGAAGACAAAAATAGTTTTGGCCTTTCACAATGGCATTACAGTTTAGAATTGGTGTCATAATCTAATATCAAACTTAACATCAATAAAAATTAAAATATCCATCTCAATAAAATGACAATTTAAATGATAATAAAGCGCTGGTAGCGCCGCTAACTTAGTGTTCTGTAAACGATCACGGCGTTAAGCAACTTTCACAATGACTGGTCCTCGGATGGGTAACCACTTTGTGGCCTTTATATTTGCGAGCGTTTCCGTGCTTCGGAAGGCACGGTAAACCATTGGTCCCGGTTGCCAGTAAGATGGCAGTCGTTCAGCCAGTTGAATGCCTTATGGGCGGCTAGAAACACACGCCACAACCTGCACCTGTCCATTTCAACACGGCAATGGGCTCACCACCTGTTAAGTGGGACAAAAAGCAAAGCATACGGTGAAACGTAAGCGTATAGTACGCCTCTGCCTACCCCTTCGGGATAAATGCGTGAATGTATGTATGTATGTATGTGTATGTATGTTAAATGATAATGAGGCACTTTATACACTACTTTTTTTTCGTGTGGAAATCCTCATGGATGCTATGCCGTACTCCTACAGACAATGATATCTTTTTTATTTAAATTGAAAAAATACAACTTGGTATGAGACGGGGATTGAACCAGTGACCATTGCCTAACCAGAGTAATGTTCTAGCCACTGATCTACTCGAACCATACCGAAACAAGTAAAAATTCTACACTATATTTGAAGCATTTTTTTGACTAAGAGTCTATTGAAATGCTTAACTTCATCCATGAGAGGTCTACACCTCTCATGGATGAAGTTAAGCATTTCATACCTGTTGAGTTTCTTAATAAATAAATAAACATTTTAGAATTACCCAGTCATTCAAAGCTGAAAACTCAACCGTATACTAAGATGACAAATGATATAAATAGAATGAAATGTATGTAATACTCTAGTATAACATTAAATAAACGAATTACGGTTTCGATCTATTACTGTAAAAATTGTTTATATTACTGCGTATTTTCGTCGCGTAAACAGATAAAGTCAAACAATAGTTAGTTACGGGTGTAATAAATTGAATTATAATATATTTTTATTTACAGTTTAGTCAACAAACGCTTTTTAGGTCAAATAATTTTCTCAGCCTTCGAAAATTACGATTTGGGTTTTTCGGATTGCATGATACGTTTGAAAAAAATTTAAAGCGCACGAAAAAATTGCAATAGTTATAAACAATTTAAAAAAGGTCATATTAAAATGGCGTTCGGTATTTCGCAAATACCTTAAGAACTATTTAACATTTTTCAAATTCGTTTAAAGATTTAAAAAGAAGAAAAAAGTCCTAGTAAGATTTATAATTTTCCTAGAGAGTTTAAAAAACGTCTGAAAAAACGGATACTCTAACTTGCAAAAGCCACGCCCCGTTGGAACATTTTAATAAAAATATATTATTTGAACATTAGATATAAAAATAAAGGATCAAAAAATAGGTACTTAGGGGATAAGAGTGGCTATGAGTTTTATTGCCAGGTTCTTCCTCAGGCTCTACCTATTGCTTTGCGAATCAGACAGTAAACGTAAATCAAGAAGCAATAATCTTGACGTTCAGAAGTGTTACTTTGTGACCTAAATGAGTAAAGATATATTCGTTGTCATAAATAATGAACAACAATAATCCGCCGTCAAAAACGGAACTCCCTTTTTAAATGAATTTTCATAACTTTATTTTTATCTACAAGCTATTCCGAATCGAATTTATCGAAGTTTGAGAAAAAAGGTTGACCTAAAAAGCACAAACTAGACTATTATGTATTCATACACAAAGAACCTGGAAATAAAACAAGAGAAAGAGTAATGTACATTATGCACTAATTAATTCTAAAGAAATCTGTTCTCTGAAATAGAAGCGCTCATGGCCCCGCGGTCTCAGTGTTCTGTAAACGATCACTGAGTTACGCAACTTTCACTATGGCTGGTACTCGGATGGGTGACCACTTTGTGGCATTTACATTTGCGAGCGTTTCCGTGCTTCGGAAGGCACGTTAAGCCGTTGGTCCCGGTTGCCAGTAAAATGGCAGTCGTTAAGCCTGGTTGAAGGCCTTATGGGCGGCTTAAAAATTTCAACAGCAGGTAGCCACAACCTGCGTCTGTCTATTTCAACATGGCAATGGGCTCACCACCTATTACGTGGGACAGGAATCCACACGGTGAAAAGTGGGCATATAATATGCCTCTGCCACCCCTTCGGGGATAAGGCGTGATGGATATTTATTTATTCTCTGAAATAGATAATAAAAACAAAGAAAAATAAATGTGATGGAGGTTTAACAAACTTACTATTTCTACTACTCACTATATGGTTTAATAATCTATACTAATATTATAAAGCTGAAGAGTTTGGTGTAACGCGCTAATCTCAGAAAATATTGGTTGGATTTGAAAAAATCTTATTGATTTATATAGCCCATTTATTGAGGAAGGCTATTGGCTATATATCATCACGCTACTACCCTGGAGAGCGGAGCAGTATATATCATAAATATGTCATAGTAGTATGCCATAAATGTCGACAAATTGGGCAAATTTGGATACAGTTTTGTAGAATTTATAAGCGACGCAATTAAATAGGTGCGACGGAAGTTCGAAGTATGTCACGGGCGAAGCCGGAGGGTCATCTAGTTATGAATAAATGTCTCGGAGCACAATGGTCATGTTTGTTGTGTCCATTTGTTATCGAATTCGCCTCTACAAAAATAGGCTTAAGGTTAACTTTTAAACAATCCTGTGTACAGGACTCTACATGTGTGGGTGCAAAGCTTTGCCTAACTAAATCCTATCATGCCGTTTTGTGTATTAGCTTGAGGATATTCTGGGAGGGTGTAGCAGTCCCACGATTGTAGATTATGGTCTTAAATATTACCTATTGGGTTATTTACGAGCGGACTGAGACTCTGAGAGTCGGCAGCATAGAGTGTTACGTAGGAATTGTATTGCATCACAAATTATTGATTGAGCAGGCGAGCGAAGCGAGCCGACGAAAGTCTCCGTTTTAACTCCACTGGTACGGGAAAAACGGTATTGATGCCCGACCGTCCGTCCGTCCGTCCATTCAGTCTACAGGTCGCATTTTTCATCGGATCTGCATGCAACTTGGCGTGGACAATCCTTGATGTAGACAACAACTTTTAGCGAGGGGGTTTTTTGATCGGACGGGAAATGGAGGCAGGGGAGGGGAAATGGTCCCGTAGTGGTTGGCAAGATGGCAAGCTCTAAACGAGAAAAAGAAATCAAATAAAAAAATATTACTCCTAAGTCTACGGTTGACAGAACCACTAGTATTATAAAATATTACTTAAACATAGTTGCAAACATCCAGAATTGTAGTGACAAGTTTCGATTTGACGAGCTCCTTACTTCTCTACCACATAATTCATGCCCATTTCTGGAAGGAAAATACCAGATATCCTTGATTCTGTAATCATAGTACAGACTAACTAATTGTAACGGAAATGAATCGGACGGAGCTAAGAAATGAAAAGTTGCCTTGGGGTAAAAATAACCGAATGTATGTAATGTAATAGTGGAAAAATTGGTTTGAAACTTTAAAAGAAAGAAGCATATATTATATATAACGATTAATGAATCTACGGAAAGCGAAAGCATAGAGAAAGTAAGATAGTTTTTAAGCTTAAGAAGTATCAATGAATCTCTGACTACCCCGTCCGAGATACGGCGTAAAAATAGATAAGATAGACTTTAAAAGAAATCTGAACAAAAAAAATAAAAATAAAAATGCAACCTTTTTGAAGTAACTAAAAGACGTCTAACTATTTTTACTTTGAAATTAAATCATCAAGTAGTATATTTTAAGGAAATCAGCAGAAAATTGCGATAAAAGTGGCCTTAATAATAGAGTTATTACTTATTTGACGAAGAATTTTGTGTCACAGTCAAAAAATGATAGTATGTTTTATATATTTGTACTATCGTGTGTTGATAGTATGCCAGTAAGTGATAACGATCTTGTTTCAAACTCAACGGTAGTCCAGTCCACTTACGATCTCAATTAAGTGATAATCGATCTAATCTAATATGATAAATCGATTATACATTTGTCGCTATAGTCATAGGCTTTTTAAAATAAGTAAATATGTGTGGACATTTTTTTATTTAACTATCAACGTATCCGTTATGGCGGACCAAGTTTTTCTGGAGCCCTGGGGTTAATCCTTCCTAGGACTAATTCGAGACTGTCGGCCATAGGCAGGTGAAAGTCCAGTTTTAAGATGAGGTTTTAGTTGTCCGACATAGCATCTATGAGATTCCACTCTCACATGAGGATACAAAAAAAAAACTGGTAACTTTTTCCATTTTTTACAAGAACTAAATTTCCACTAGTGAATAACAAGCATTCAAACATGTTCATATACGTTTGTCCTCTATTACGTGGATTCAACACCACTACTAGAAAAAAAAAATTCTTTTCTCTTCATCTCAATGTTTTTTCTGTTGCTTCCAAGTCTATGTCCTACGCCTGGGGTCCACTTTATTACGTTGCTATTATATGGTTTTTATTTTTCGGTGATAAGGAGCGACTGCAACCTCATCTAAACTCACCTCGTAAGAGCGCCTAACCCCAGCAGCAGGTGAGGTCGCTTGGATCCCGGAGATCTTGGTGGAAATGAACCCCTGCCTACCCCTCAGGGATATATGTTGTTGGAGCGAAGTGAAGGAATTGAGCGTATCTCCATTCTTCCCCGATTCGGATTTTCACTTTGTCCTCGAACCCCTCCCAAACCACTCAACACTTTAGTAAAGTAAGTAGAAATAATTAAATCGAAAATAGGACATACTATGGAGGAATAATCACCGAAAGTTCATGTTCGGAAATGGTGACGGCAAAACACTTCGCTCCATTGAGACTTACAGGGGACGGCAAGTGCTCCTATTTACATGTGTATGTGTTTTCACTGCTACGAACATTTGAGAGTGAAGCGCTCGTGGCCCCGCGGTCTCAGTGTTCTGTAAACGATCACTTTCACTATGGCTGGTCCTCGGATGGGTGACCACTTTGTGGCATTTACATTTGCGAGCGTCTCCGTGCTTCGGAAGGCACGTTAAGCCGTTGGTCCCGGTTGCCAGTAAAATGGCAGTCGTTAAGCCTGGTTGAATGCCTTATGGGCAGCATGAAAAATTTCAACAGCAGGTAGCCACAACCTGCGTCTGTCTAATTCAACACGGCAATGGGCTCACCACCTATTACGTTGGACAGAAATCCACACGGTGAAAAGTGGGCATATAATATGCCTCTGCCACCCCTTCGGGGATAAGGCGTGATGGATATTTATTAACATTTGAGTGTAAGTTTTCAGCACAATAATTTAAATTCTGACTACGAATGCAAAATCTTTTCTATTTAATATGGACACTGGCGACATAGACGAGGCACCCGCTTGACATCTTCCGCATTCCCGAGCCAGTGATGTGTCAAACGGTATGAAAGAAATGCTAGTATTGCTTTTCCCCGCTCGGCTCAGTGTTTGAAATCTTCAGAGAATTTATTGAACGCGATGAGGACGTTCAATTTGCTTACATTACAGCATTCGCATCATTGATCTTCGGATTTCGTTTAGCTGATTTTTGTTGTGTTGCTTTATCTATCACGCCTTATGCCCGAAGGGGTGGCAGAGGCATACATATTGTATGCCCACTTTTCACCATATGTATTCCTGTCCCACGTAATAGGTGGTGTTGCTTTATATTTTAGATTTATTTTATATTACTTATAAAGAGTTTGTTTGAGTGTAATAGTTACGAAAATACGTGTGCGAAATATTAACTTTCCTAGTAACATATTGCTTTGGTAGTTGATTTTAATTTATATTATGCAAAAGATATTTTTAGTCTCTGATAATTTGAGGCATATAGTCGCTAAAACTACCTATTCTATTTAAGTAAAATATATTTGCTCAAAATCTAAAAAAAAACACGTGCATGTATGAAGAAATTCATGAATCTGAAGGAACCAAAAGAAGTATGCATGGATCGCGAAAACCGGCGATCTGTCTTCTCTGACTACCTCGTTAAGGATACATCACGAAGATAGTTAAGTTATATATTTAAACATCTTCACGAATATTCTAATTTATAATATTAGTCTTTATATCACGGCCTACCCTGACTCCTACCCTCTACTTTTGCACAATATATATTCTTCGCGTTTTTGAGCAGATTGCTCAAAAACGGAAAAGTCAAAAGTACTTGGATACCCAGACGTGCGTGTATGAATCAATTGATGAATCTTAAAGAAACGAAAGAAGTATGCATGGATCGCAAAGCCTGGCGATCTGTCCTCTCTGACTACCCCGTTAGGGATACATCGTGAAGATAGTTTAGTTTTTTTTAGTTTAGTTTATAACATTAGTAAGATATTCTATGTATGTAGAAGCGCTCGTGGCCCCGCGGTCTCAGAGTTCTGTAAACGATCACTGAGTTACGCAACTTCACTATGGCCGGTGCTCGGATGGGTGACCACTTTGTGGCATTTACATTTGCGAGCGTTTCCGTGCTTCGGAAGGCACGTTAAGCCGTTGGTCCCGGTTGCCAGTAAAATGGCAGTCGTTAAACCTGATTGAAGGTCTTATGGGCGGCTTGAAAAAGTTCAACAGCAGGTAGCCACAACCTGCGTCTGTCTATTTCAACACGGCAATAGCCTCACCACCTATTATGTGGGACAGGAATCCACACGGTGAAAAGTGGGCATATAATATGCCTCTGCCACCCCTTCGGGGATTAGGTGTGATGGATATATTTTATATATATTCTATGTATATACACGTATTTGAAGTATGTTACTGCCACGCTTCCTATGCGATAAATCATGTGATTTAGGTAGTAAATGTACTGCGGTGTAGTGCGGTGGTAAGTAGGACTTACAGGTAACCTATTAATGTTAATAGGTTACCTGTAAGTCCCCCATTGATATAAGAGCCGATCAAGAAGTAATATGTCAACCGTTCAAAATGATGGATTGCATATTTAGATCGAGCATGACTGCTTCTCGATACTTGAAACTTTTGCCGAGTAACTTTAAAACCAAATGGCATACGCGAGAACTGTTTCAGATTGGAGATTTAATTATGATTCTATAAAATTAATAACAATACTGTCAACTTGCCACTAAACTCGACAGATCCCACATCCGTCCGCATGGGCGGTGATATGGTCGAGGGCACGGACCAGGTTAAATAACTGGGATCTGTTTTTCACACGTCCAGTGACATCTATTGCGAAGTCAAGTCACGCATTGAAGCCGCGTGGGCCAAATGGCTGGAGATAACCGGTGTCAATTGTGATCCTAAAATACGGATCCGGTTAAAGAGACAAGTCTACAAAACCATCATTAGACCTGTCCTTTTACATGGCAGTGAGACGTGGCCAATATTGGAGCGACACAAGCAGGAGCTGCGTGTCACGGAAATGAAGATGCTGCGGTGGATGCGTGGAGTCACGAGATGGACCGCGTGAGGAACTCTCGCATCCGCGGCAGCCTTCACGTCCGTGACATTGCAGACAAGTTGCAAGAGTGTCGCCTTCGTTAGTATGGTCACGTCTTGCGGCAACCGCCGGGCTACGTAGGAAACAAATGTCTGGCCTTGTCAGCCCCGCCGGGTCTCGGTAAGATTGGAAGACCCAAGAAGTGCTGGCTTGACGTCGTAAGGGATGACATGCGTGCCAATGGTCTCACTACAGGGGATGCCGACGACTGTGCGAAGTGGAGGAGAAAATGTAGGAAAGCGGACCCCGGGTGTCGCAAGATGCAGCTGGAACACACGCTCGGATGATGATGATGACATTAGGGTCGACAGCACGAGTGCTACACAGTGCGCAAACGTTCATAGACTACGGTGATCACTTTTCATCAGGTGGGCGGTATGCTTGTCTGCCACCTCAGTGGTATAAAAAAAACATGTATATCATTCATATTGTCACGTATTTATCCCCGAAAGGGTAGGCATAGGCATACTTTACGCCCACATTTTACCGTATGCATTTTTGTCCACGTAACAGGTGGTGAGCCCATTGCCGTGTTGAACTGGACAGGCGCAGGTTTTAGCGAACTGCTGTTGAATTTTTTCGCCCATAAGGCCTTTAACTAGGCTTAACGACTGCCATGTTACTGGCAACCGGGACCAACGACTTAACGTGCCTTCCGGAGCACGGAAACGCTCGCAAATGTAAATGCCACTAAGTGGTCACCCATCCGAGGACCAGCCATAGTGAAAGTTGCGTAACCCAGTGATCGTTTACAGAACACTAAGTCCGCGGGGCCACGAGCGCTTCCAATTAAAACCGTGTTATCAAATTATTCTAATTTATGTATGTACATGCTTACCCCCGCGGTTTCGCCCTTGACATACTTTGAATCCCCGTCGCATCCTTAATCTCGTCGCTTATTACTTTAACAAAAGTGTATGTAAATTTACCAGATTTGTTGACATTTATAATTACTGCTCATCTCTTCTGTCCAGTATTTTCAATTCGCACCAGTAGTTACTGTGACTACCAACATCCGAAATTTACATATTCTCAAGGTCAATCTAGGTCTCAGACATATTGATTCTGAACTGGGATTCGAACACGAGTGTTGTTATTTACGCCCTCTAGTCACACGTGCACCGCTGGCAGGTGAGGTCGCTTGTGTTTCGCAGGTACTGGTAAGACCCCTTACAATTACCACAACATATTATATGTTATATTATATATACTCATAGAAAAAAATAAAATGTGGTGTCGTGGGACACCAGGTAGGAACGAAGTTAAAAGTTCACGATTCAATTAATCATACAAATAGTCACCGTTTTTACTAGGATTCGAATTTGGGCCTCTTGCGTCTCAGCCGAGCAGCATACCACCCAAACCACACAGCTACGTCACTGCAATTTCCAAATTAGTGTTCACTTCAATGAGGTAAATAGACAGTTTGAAAATCGACACAATTTGCAAAAAACAAACGACTGTCGCGCCTGCGCACGTCTCATTTAACGCTTTTATTCCACGGAATTTTTCTTACCGTTTTTTTCTGACGGTTTTACTATCACATATTTTTCAGTTCGGTCGCGCAGCAAAATCCCTATCTCCTCCATGGCTGCCGTAAGGAACTTCGTTCCAATAAATGATTCATTCATCTCGTAAATCGGTTTAGGTAGAATATTAACTTAACAAGAGTTGTGGAATTTATGTTAATTTTATATACTACTAGGGACTACGCGTGAAGTCCCGAGTAGTATCCTACTTATATTCTAAACGCGAATGTTTGTAAGTATGGATGTTTGTTACTCTTTCACGCAAAATCTACTGAATGGATTTTAATGAAACTTTACAATGATATAGCTTACACATCAGAATAACACAGGCTACTTTTTATTCCGAAAACAAGTTCCTGTGGAAGAGAAGAACCGCGGGCGTCAACTAGTAGCTTACACCTCAGAATATCACATCAAGTTCAAGTTCCTTTAGGAAACGGGAAACTTAACTACGCGGGCGAAGCCGCTGGCGTCAACTAGTATGAAATATATGTTAATTCATTTATGTTATTTTACTAACCTAACCTAACCTGGTGATGAAAAGTAGAAGCGTGCACGTCGCCATCCCTGCCAGCTACGGCTGCAATTCTACTCCAACACGAGTGCCACTAGGGCGAATAATACTAGGGCGTGCCCCCGAGGCGACGCGCACCAGTTCGTCCCCGCTGGTGCGAAAAGTGTATGCCAGAGCGGCGTAGGGGACCGCCACCCTACACGCGCGGCCCGACACGGCGGGAAGTGGAGGATGGAGTGCAGGGTAGCTGCGTGGAATGTTAGGGGAGGAATGACAGATAAGATGAATGAGTTGATGGATGTTATGAATGAGAGAAAGTTAGATGCAGTGTGCTTGACAGAGACCAAGCGCAAGGGCAGCGAAGTCTTGGAGCTACCGGGTCCGATGCTCGCGCTTTGGCCTGGAGTACCAGAGAACGAGCATAGCAGTCGGGGGGTTGGAATTTTGCTGTCCTCGCGAATGGCCTCCGGTATGTATGAGTACAAACTGGTAGGTCCTAGAATCCTCTGGATCCGTGTAAAACTTGGTTTGACGAAGATTTTCCTGGTAGCTGATTACGCGCCAGTATCTTCGTCGAACGCGAGTGAGCTAGAGGACTTCTGGGAGAGTATGAGAGAAGCTCTAAATGTAATAGAAGGAAATGAAAGACTTATATAGAGGAGACTTGAATGGATGGGGGTGGGTACCGCTCGCGATGGTTTTGAGTCGGTACTCGGGAAGTATGGGGATAAAAGGGTGAACGACGCTGGCAAGCTAATACTGGCATTTTGTAAGGAAAAGGGTCTGTTTGTGGCGAACACAATGTTCAACCACAAACAAATTCATATGTATACGAAGTCAAAGAGAAGCATGATAGATCTATTCCTAATGGATAGTCGGCTCCGTAAACAGGTGATGGACACAAGGGTTTATCGAGGCGCTGACCCAGCTCAGCATCAGACCACTACCTAGTCATAACTAAGATAAGGGGTCTGTTTGCGGGTTGGCGTCATCGTGCCGAGTGTCCTGAACCTGAGCCGACTTATAGCATCAAAAGAAGGAAGCTGCAGGATGCATCCATTAGGGATAAATATAAAAAAAGGGTAGCCGAAAAGCTTGGTGACGTCAATGTAAGTGGAAAGTGTATGGTAGAACCTTAGGGATAGTTTGATAAATGCCGCTGTGGAAGTGTGTGGAGAAACGAAAAGAGGCAGTAGTAATAAGCGTGATGCATGGTGGAAGGAGGAAGTCAAAGAAGCAGTTCGAATGAAGAAGAAAGCATGGCTAGACTACTTAGCCTCGCGGAATGATTTTAATATGAAAGAGAGATACAAGCTACAGAAAGTTAACACGAAGACACTAATAGAAGAAGCTCGTGAAAGGTGCAGAATGAAAGCGGATGAAAGGTTGTCGTCCAATTTCCGGGATAATGCCAAGCTCTTCTGGAAAGAGGTAGGCAGGACCCGGAGTTGTTCGGCAATCTGCAGTATGAATAAAGTGCTTAGTGTTAACAATGACGTCCTAACAGACCAAACTGACGTCCTGCAGAGATGGAGTGAATATTATGGAAAGATGTATGCAAGAAAAGACAGAGATGCCACATCGGGAAGTGAAGCTCACTTCGATGCTCCGGATCTCGATGTCATTGAAGTCATTAGTATGAAAGAAATAGAACAAGCGATAAGAAGTATGAAATATGGTAAGGCTGCGGGAAAAGACAGAGTTACTGCTGAGATGATCAAGTACGGTGGGTCGCGTGTCTGGGACACACTATGTCTGTTATGCAACTTGTGCTGGCAGACGGGTGAGGTCCCAGATGACTGGCGAGTAGCAGTTGTAGTACCTATTTACAAAGGAAAAGGCTCGCGCCTAAACTGCTCCAGCTACAGGGCGATCAGCTTGGTCAGCTTAGCTAGTAAGGTGTATGCAAAGGTTATAACGGCACAAATGCAAGAAAAGTCTGAAAAGTATCTATGGGAGGCTCAATGCGGATTCCGACATGGAAGAGGTCGCATGGATCAAGTGTTTTCTCTCAGCTTGATCGCGGAAAAGTTTCTGGCTGTTAGCGAGAAGATTTTCTGCGCTTTTGTGGATCTAGAGAAAGCATTTGATAACGTTGTGAGAGAAACGCTGTGGGACTTGCTGCCCGGATATGGTGTGGACGGCTCGCTACTGCGGGCAATACAGTCGCTTTATAGGGACTGTAAGGCTTGCGTGCGAGTAGGGGGGGATATGTCACCTCTTTTTGATGTCTGTACAGGCGTCATACAGGGATGTGTCATGTCCGCCTGGCTGTTCATAGTGTATCTGGACAGTTGCCTGCAGAAGTTGAAAGATTGTGATATGGGTGTGAATTTGGGAGATTTTTTTAGTAAACTGTCTGCTGTACGCTGATGATGCGGTGCTCTTGGCCTCATCAGAAGCCGACCTTCAGGCATTAGTCACTAATATGAAAGAGGAGTGTGAAAGTATGGGTCTTCGCTTGTATGCAAGTAAAACTAAGGTTCTAGTATTTGAAAGAGGTGACGTAAGAACTAAATGCGAGATTAGGGTAAACCAGGATCGTCTAGAGCACGTGAATGAAATTGTGTATTTAGGGAGTATGCTTGGGCGGATGGAAGATGTGATTCGGATGTAGAACGGCGAGTAGCTGCCGGAAACAAAGTTAACGGTGCTTTGTCCCAGTTAGTAAAGCGACAGAGCATCGTAAAAGAAGCACGACTGGCGATTCATAACGCAGTGCTAGTGCCAACTTTGCTTTACGGAAGTGAAGCGGTACCTGGGTATGTCAGCAGATGCATGAAAGTAAATTGAATGCTGTGGAGATGCGATCACTTCGAAAATTGTGCGGCGTAACTTTGGCCGACCGAATAAGTAACGAAGTGATACGCAATATGGCAGGTTTGAATGAAAGTGTCAGCGTTAAGCTGGAAAAGGGCGTGCTCCGTTGGTTTGGACACGTCCAACGAATGAGTGAGGAACGATTGACGAAGAATATATATTGTTCAAAAGTAGAGGGTAGAAGGAGTCAGGGTAGGCCGAGACTTACATATGAAGACCACGTGGGCAGATTGCTCAAAAACGGAAAGGTCAAAAGTACTCGGATACCCAGACGTGCGTGTATGAAGCGATTGATGAATCTCGAAGAAGCGAAAGAAGTATGCATGGATCGCGAAGCCTGGCGATCTGTCCTCTCTGACTACCCCGTCAGGGATAAAGTGTGAAGATAGTTAGTTAGTTATTTTACTAACTCGGTGGTAATGTTAAGTTTAAAAGATAAACCCTAACACCAAAGTTTACTTTAACTGTCGATGTTGGTTTCAACGCCCGCACCTCGCCGCGGGCAACCGTAAACAAAGTTGCCAAGTTGTATAATATCTGGATGTTTTATTATGTTCTTAAACAAACACACGATTCATCTTACTTTTGTGTTCATCTTAGCGTATGACCAATTACTTCCGACTAGATTAGGTTTGGATTACGAGAAGGGGCAGTCGTTAAACCCAGTTGAAGGCCTAATGGACGGCTTGAAAAATTTCAACTGCAGGTCGCCACAATCTAAACCTGTCTATTTTCAACACGGCAATAGGCTCACCACCTATTACGTGGGACAGAGATGCAAACTGTGAAATGTGGGCGTATAATTTGCCTCTGCCACCACTTAGGGGATAAAGGCGTGACTGACCGACAAGAATTATTAAGAATTTAAACTATCATGGTCATACACATAAGTAAAATATTGATTTTCGGACATATTTACCATGTGCTCTTTCCCACGCGAGCATCCGATATTTGCCTTTAGGATCATTGAGTTAATTTCGCATAAAGTTGCATTCTAAGCAAGTAGATTTCCCAGAAGTTGAATCCCATAACGTTGAACCCCCTACATGTTGAACAATCATTTCCCAAAATGTTGAATCCCACTGTTACAAGCGCAAAGAAAATGGAGTGATCGCGCGTGAAATATCTTGGTAAATATCCCGAAAATCAATATTTTACTTAACAAATATCAACTTTGAAAATCCAACTTCTAAATTCCTAAACGTGGTAACTTCAACTAATACGCATAAATTATACTCAATTGGTTTACTACGCGTATCGATAGGTTATCAATCATCCCTGCTGTCGTATATCACGGCAGCTAAATGGCTGTAAGGTGCGCCAGGGGATCACGGCCTTACCCCGTCGTTAATCTGATACCGCAAATTGAACCGATCTAATATCTGAACTAAGGCCTTTCAGTTCGGACCATCGCCGACCTTGTTAACTGAAATCGATGGAGTTTATAGTAAAATATTTAATACTAGCCGATGCCGGCAGCTTGTGAAGTGGTGAAGTTTTCCTATTCGAGATTTGGAACGGAACCCTAAACATTTTGAAAATCCAATAAAACCTATGTTACTCATGAATAATGTAGCCTTCTAATACTGAAAGATTTTTAAAATCGTGCCCGTAGTTTCTGAACCTATTCATTACAAACAAACTTACAAACTTTTCTCTTTATAATATTACTATAGATAATACTAGCTGACCCGGGAAACGTTGTTTTGTCGTGTATAAAGGGCCACCTTTATCATTAGGAGTATAAAAAATTGTTAAAATTAATGAAAAAGTTAGCATACAAATTAATTTTCAAAATTGAAAAATGGATTCTCAGACCTACTGAATACTACTATATACGAAATACAATATTTTAAAATCGATCAAGCTGTTTCGGAACCTATATAATCATACAAATGATTTTGGTGTAAAAAGTCTAGGGTGAAGATAAAACTTAACTACTAAAATTGGACATGAATGAATGAGAAACGATTGACGAAGAATATATATTGTGTGAAAGTAGAGGGTAGAAAGAGTCAGGGTAGGCCGAGACTTTTAGAGACCGAGGCCACGTGAGCAGATTGCCAAAAGTACTTGTATACCCAGAGGTGCGTGTATGAAGCGATTGATGAATCTTGAAGAAGCGAAAGAAGTTACCATGGATCGCGAAGTCTGGCGATCTGTTCTCTCTGACTATCCCGTCAGGGATACAGCGTGAAGATTGAACATGGCTGTCTCTGCATAAGACTAGACAAACAATTTGAAGAATTACTTTCATTCATATTTTTGGTCGTGCTACCCTAAACTAGTAAGTTATCGTCAATCGTAGTTGGTATTGACGAATATCTCAGTAGTTTCTCCTTAAGTAAGATGGCTAAGAGGCCAATTTGGAATATGAAGGCATAAAAAAAAATTGGAAAACCCAAAAGTGCACGGCTCACACGCTTTTAATATATTATAAAAAAAATTAGAATTACAAGCTTACAAACTTTGCTATGAATTATCGCGTAGGGGTTATGAAATAAATAAAGTAAAGATAATAACAAAAAAACCACATCGAATCAGACCGTGAAAATTGAAAGGGTTCTATTCCTAATTATACTGAAGCGTAAGAGAAAAAAAAAAGACTCGATTAGTAAAGTATTTCGGTCGTTATCGTGTTAACAAGTAAATATTCGTAACATACAGACACACGATATGTCATCTCTGGATTACCTAGTCAGGGATACAGGCGTGAAGATAGAAAAATATAATTAAAAAATCAAAAAGTGAGGATTTCGTCAGACTGAGAACTATGGTATGTATTTGTTAAAAGCTCATCAATTACAAACAAAACGTTATCCCACACGTTATGCCATGTGAGTATCTACGAAAATCCAATAACACCCATTTCAAATACGGTTCACTAAAGCTTACGTATTTTTTAAAGTAACTAAAAACACACCGGGTTAATTTAATTAGGTCAAAGGTGAAAATGAACGTATATCTATATCCATTTGAAATTCTAAATTAACAGCTATTCACTATATACGAGATAAAAGAAAGTTTGTAAATACTGAATGGATTTAGATAAAACTTTAAAATAATATCTTATACGTCAAACACATAGGCATTTTATTATACTGGGATCAAGTTCCTGTGAGAAAATCAAAATACTTTTCTTATTTTTTTTCTGTCTGTCCGCTTGTGTCTTGGTCTCTTTGTTCTCTGAAACGACTGGACTTATTTTAACGAGATTTTCACTGGTAGATAACTAGTGTAATAAGGAGTTATTATCATTATTATCATAGCATTTTATCTCGATATTCCCACAGAAACGGAAACTATACGGGTGAAACTGCAGGGAGTCTTTGCAACGCGTAATTTTTTTTAAGAATCGTTCAATACTCGTATTTGCATTTTTTTAACTAAGTGTGTTGCTATAAAGTCCATTTACTTCGCTCGAGTCGATTGTTATACAGAGTACTCGGAGAGAACCGTGTTAAAATATTGTATAAATTATTTTTCAGACTCGGCGAGAACCTGATTGATGCAGGAAAAGTGTTGTTCGGTGACGCAATGAAGACTGATCGTCTAATCTATCTTTTATGGTTATTGAGTTTCGAATGTCGAATCTGGTAGGGATATCGATTTTTTTGGGCATAGTGGGAAGTTGCCGTAATGTTGCAGGGCAGCAGTAAAGCTGTGTATGAATCTCCCAGCCCTGGATCGGCGTCAGATTACTCACTAAACTCCCACGGTGTACCGCCTTGCTTCTACCGAGTCCAAGGATACGCTAAGATTAAATCACTACGATAGGTTTGTCGATGTTAAAAAATATATCGAGTTTCTTTATACTATGAAGTCTATCGTATCACAGACTACCACATCTGTAGTACCGATTATTTTATCAGTGATCTAAGACTTTAATAGCTACAAAATTAGATTTGTCATTTCAAGAAAACTGGCGTCTACTGCGATTCCACCCCACCCCATCCTTTTTACGGTGGCGGGGCTGCGACGACGCATCGACCTACATTTAAACTTGTTACAATGAACGGTAGTGTGATTTTGCACCTCCCTTGGAAGGCCAATAACCTTGAGATTTTCGTTGTTTACGGTATTGGAAGTATGCTATATTCCGGATTATTTCGAAATGAGTTATAAATGGGGTTGTCATTAAAACCGTAAAAACGTTACGATTTATTCCTAATTGTTAAAGAAAAAAAAATATCTTCTAAAGAAGTGGTTCTGCAATAGTTTCTATTCTTTTTTTAATTATTTCCAACTTCAGCACGGAGTACACTATGAACTTAATGTCTTAGATATTTTCTACCTGTCACTCCGTAAACCATTTTGTTTTTATCCAATTAAATATTGTGCTAGAATATCTGAATATGAAATTCTAGACCAGTGAGTTTTCCCAGTGTTAGATTAATTTGGGCAACACACCGTTGTGTGAGCCTGTTCAATTATATTTATTTTATTTATAGTTTTGAAAAAATGAAACGGGATCTATATCTTCATATAGCAATGGGCATACCACCTATTACGTGGGACAGGAATACACGAGAATAAGACATGATTGATAAACACTTTACAAGTATGCTTTTGGAAAAGTTGATTTCGTATGAAGTTAATAAAATTGTGTCGCGAATAAGAAAATTACCACAGTTAAGTTTAAGTTAGCCCAACTTATTTTTCCTATTTGGAAAGAATTTTTTTTTGTTATATTATAATTTATACTCTAGGCAGAGAAAACAAATATACATCACAATTCCTTGAAACACCATTTGTCTCCACATGTACCATAACAGGTAAATTACATGGTTCCGTTGGGTGTAATGCGTAGTACTATAAGGCTACCCCAGTAAAGCATGCCCTTGAGGACACTGTTCTATGTTGCGTCATCCGTCCCTCCGCCTCTGGCCAGGTAATACGTACTTTAGTATAAAGGTTTATTACTTTATAACATCTAACAGAAGCCACATTGTAACAGTGGACAGGCTTGGTAGGGGTGGTGCGCACTAGGTAGCAACAACACACCTACATACGGTTACGGTTGGTAATCCCTGGAGATGTGTAAGGAACACTATCTCAAAGAATCACCGGTGCACCAGCTAGCAGAGTATGCAGATAGGGAGTGAGTATGGACCAACCCGGAGCAGAGAAATACCAGAATTTATATAGAGAGGGCGCCAGGTATCTCTCCATCAAACGAATAATGCAATTAAAAGCACAAATTACCTATTATTAATTACATTTATTTAAACTATATCCATATGTATACATTAGTATTTATATATGAAGGTGAAAAGAAATGCTTAATCATGCATAGTGGGATCCATATATATGGCCACTTAAAAATAAGTTTATATTTAGTATCTACATATAAAAATTTAAACCAAAGTATGGAAGTGGGCGTGGCCTAAAATGACAAATATTAATGCAGTTGTCAGATGCCTTAAAAATATCTAAATTATATACATACAATTAAACTATCCCTGAGTTTGAGGTTAAACATACAACACCGCTTCCTATCATCATCATTATCATACACTACAACATAACAAGGTAAATATAAAGTTTCACATTAATGTTCCTTTGTGATAATAAAAAGATTATAAAATATGTGTAACAGGAACGTCACATCGGTAGTCCAGTATATTAAAGTAGTTGACATCTACATAGGTAACAGAGAAATGAATATTTAAAGTTAAAAGGTATAACTTTTAAACTATCAACATCAGTCGGCCTTTACTATCTCTCTTGATAAGCAGACTGAAATACAAAGTACAACCATCGTATATAGGGGATGAAGAGTAGAAGCGTGCACGTCGCCATCCCTGCCAGCTACGGCTGCAATTCTACTCCAACACGAGTGCCACCAGGGCGAACTATGCTAGGGCGTGCCCCCGAGGCGACGCGCACCAGTTCGTCCCCGCTGGTGCGAAAAGTGTGAGCCAGAGCGGCGTAGGGGACCGCCACCCTACACGCGCGGCCCGACACGGCGGGAAGTGGAGGATGGAGTGCAGGGTAGCTGCGTGGAATGTTAGGGGAGGAATGCAAGATAAGATGAATGAGTTGATGGATGTTATGAATGAGAGAAAGTTAGATGCAGTGTGCTTGACAGAGACCAAGCGCAAGGGCAGCGAAGTCTTGGAGCTCCCGGGTGGGATGCTCGCGCTTTGGTCTGGAGTACCAGAGAGCGAGCATGGCAGTCGGGGGGTTGGAATTTTGCTGTCCTCGCGATTGGCCTCCGGTATGTATGAGTACAAACTGGTAGGTCCTAGAATCCTCTGGATCCGTGTAAAACTTGGTTTGACGAAGATTTTCCTGGTAGCTGCTTACGCGCCAGTATCTTCGTCGAACGCGAGTGAGCTAGAGGACTTCTGGGAGAGTATGAGAGAAGCTCTAAATGTGATAGAAGGAAATGAAAGACTTATAGTATGTGGAGACTTGAATGGATGGGTGGGTACCGCTCGCAATGGTTTTGAGTCAGTACTCGGGAAGTATGGGGATAAAAGGGTGAACGACGCTGGCAAGCTAATACTGGCATTTTGTAAGGAGAAGGATTTGTTTGTGGCGAACACAATGTTCAACCACAAACAAATTCATATGTATACGAGGAGATGTAAGTCAAAGAGAAGCATGATAGATCTATTCCTAATGGATAGTCGGCTCCGTAAACAGGTGATGGACACGAGGGTTTATCGAGGCGCTGAGCTGGGATCAGACCACTACCTAGTCATAACTAGGATTAGGGGTCTGTTCGCGGGTTGGCGTCATCGTACCGAGTGTCCTGAACCTGGGCCGACTTATAGCATCAAAAGCTGGAAGCTGCAGGATGCATCCATTAGGGATAAATATAATGAAAGGGTAGCCGAAAAGCTTGGCGACGTCAATGTAAGCAGTGAGAATGTGGAAAGTGTATGGCAGAACCTTAGGGACAGTATGATAAATGCCGCTGTGGAAGTGTGTGGAGAAACGAAAAGAGGCAGTAGTAATAAGCGTGATGCATGGTGGAATGAGGAAGTGAAAGAAGCAGTTCGAATGAAGAAGAAAGCATGGCTAGACTACTTAGCCTCGCGGAATGATTTTAATATGAAAGAGAGATACAAGCTGCAGAAAGTTAACACGAAGGCACTGATAGAAGAAGCTCGTGAAAGGTGCAGAATGAAAGCGGATGAAAGGTTGTCGTCCAATTTCCGGGATAATGCCAAGCTCTTCTGGAAAGAGGTAGGCAAGACCCGGAGTTGTTCGGCAATCTGCAGTATGAATAAAGTGCTTAGTGTTAACAATGACGTCCTAACAGACCAAAGTGACGTCCTGCAGAGATGGAGTGAATATTATGGAAAGATGTATGCAAGAAAAGACAGAGATGCCACATCGGGAAGTGGAGCTCACTTCGATGCTCCGGATCCCGATGTCATTGAAGTCATTAGTATAAAAGAAATAGAACAAGCGATAAGAAGTATGAAATGTGGTAAGGCTGCGGGAAAAGACAGAGTTACTGCTGAGATGATCAAGTACGGTGGGTCGCGTGTCTGGGACACACTTTGTCTGTTATGCAACTTGTGCTGGCGGACGGGTGAGGTCCCAGATGACTGGCGAGTAGCAGTTGTAGTACCTATTTACAAAGGGAAAGGCTCGCGCCTAAACTGCTCCAGCTACAGGGCGATCAGCTTGGTCAGCTTAGCTAGTAAGGTGTATGCAAAGGTTATAACGGCACGAATGCAAGAAAAGTCTGAAAGGTATTTATGGGAGGCTCAATGCGGATTCCGACGTGGAAGAGGTTGCATGGATCAAGTGTTTTCTCTCCGCATGATCGCGGAAAAGTTTCTGGCTCTTAGCCAGAAGGTTTTCTGCGCTTTTGTGGATCTAGAGAAAGCATTTGATAACGTTGTGAGAGAAACGCTGTGGGACTTGCTGCCAGGATATGGTGTGGACGGCTCGCTACTGCGGGCAATACAGTCGCTTTATAGGGACTGTAAGGCTTGCGTGCGAGTAGGGGGGGATGTGTCACCTCTTTTTGATGTCTGTACAGGCGTCAAACAGGGATGTGTCATGTCCGCCTGGCTGTTCATAGTGTATCTGGACAGTTGCCTGCAGAAGTTGAAAGATTTTAATATGGGTGTGAATTTGGGTGACTTTACAGTAAACTGTCTGCTGTACGCTGATGATGCGGTGCTCATGGCCTCATCAGAAGCCGACCTACAGGCATTAGTCACTAATATGAAAGAGGGGTGTGAAAGTAAGGGTCTCCGCATGAATGCAAGTAAAACTAAGGTTCTAGTATTTGAAAGAGGTGACGTAAGAACTAAATGCGAGATTAGGGTAAACCAGGAACGTCTAGAGCAAGTGAATGAAATTGTGTATTTAGGAAGTATGTTTAGCGCGGATGGAAGATGTGATTCGGATGTAGAACGGCGAGTAGCTGCCGGAAACAAAGTTAACGGTGCTTTGTCCCAGTTAGTAAAGCGACAAAGCATCGTAAAAGAAGCACGAATGGCGATTCATAACGCAGTGCTAGTGCCAACTTTGCTTTACGGTAGTGAAACCTGGGTATGTCAGCAGATGCATGAAAGTAAATTGAATGCTGTGGAGATGCGATCACTTCGAAAATTGTGCGGCGTTACCTTGGCCGACCGAATACGTAACGAAGTGATACGCAATATGGCAGGTTTGAATGAAAGTGTCAGCGTTAAGCTGGAAAAGGGCGTGCTCCGTTGGTTTGGACACGTCCAACGAATGAGTGAGGAACGATTGACGAAGAATATATATTGTTCAAAAGTAGAGGGTAGAAGGAGTCAGGGAAGGCCGAGACTTACATATGAAGACCACGTGAGCAGATTGCTCAAAAACGGAAAGGTCAAAAGTACTCGGATACCCAGACGTGCGTGTATGAAGCGATTGATGAATCTCGAAGAAGCGAAAGAAGTATGCATGGATCGCGAAGCCTGGCGATCTGTCCTCTCTGACTACCCCGTCAGGGATACAGCGTGAAGATAGTTAGTTAGTTTAGTTAGTTACAACCATCGTAAGAACATATTATTCGCAAACGCCAAGTAATCTTACCGATTACGAAGAAAACAAATCAAAACAAATATTCTCACCTCATAAATACAATTGTTGTGTCTACATATTTGCTATCTACACTTCGGATATTAATCCGAATTAAATCACCATGACCAGGCAATTTCTCAGGACGCCATCTCGTAGAAAAAGAACGAGCTCCTTTCTTTTCTCTCGCTCGAGTACGGCAGGCTAAAGTCATACGGTCTATACAGCCTTGACAAAACATTGGCAGAATAAACAAAACTAACATAAAAAACCTTACTATTCCTGATTGTCACACCGCACGCAATATATTGTGTGTGGTTGCAAGTCAGGTCAGCCAATCTATCTAAGTTCAATGTCCAGCACCAAACTGAAAGACACCATAGACAGCACGCGTTAAATTTAGAACGCGCCAAAAGACTCGAAACGGCCTTGACAGTTTTGACAACGTCAAACTCATGTCGTTCAAAACAAAAACATACAGAATGAAATGTTATAACATATTAACAAATTAGTCAAATAAGTTTAGAGTTATAACTAAAGTATTGTGAAAATTGAGTTTGTTTCCACAAAAGGGATGTATACAGAAGAAAGGTTAGTAAATCAAATCTTATGAATATGTAACCGACACTCAGAAGTGTTACAACTTATCCACAAACTTTCAAAGTGGCCTATTAAATTTGTTTTATCCAACTAATATATAGGCTACTTTTTATCCTGGTATCAATTTTCTGTGGGAAACGGCAACGGAAAACCTTTTCTACGCGGGTGAAACTGCGAGCATTAACTAGTCTAAATACATGTTCTACATTATACATAGTATAGGAAAAAAAGTTATCTATCACTTAAATAGTGAAGACAGCAAAACCGATTGTGATGAGACTTTCACAGGCAAATAATTTTAGTTTTAAAGAATAAGCTAAGTACTCGTACTTTATCCACTGGACCAATTTTAGTTATTCTCCAGTACATAGTACATAATCATGAACGAAATACAATAGTAATAGAATATTCTAAAATAAAAAAGGAGGTTACAATAACACACATACATAGAAAATAACGAGGATCTGTGGCTTAGCACTTAAAATGTATCCTTCACGTATTTCCCATTGTGTGGTTAGATTATTTGGCATTCCGCGTAGTATTCGATCAATCGCATCGGATCATTGACGATCCCTAACTTATTTATAGTATTGAAACTCTTAACCTTAGAAAGGACTTCGCTCGTTTGGATTGCGTGTTCCAAAAAAAATGTGTTCTACAAATGAGCCAAGATAGATAAAGTTTTTTGGATGTTTTTATTTTATTTATCCATTTACTATCACGCCTTATCACATTTTTTTTTACTTAAATTTGAATAAATTAGAATCACGTTAAATATATATAAAAACAAGTCCAGTTCCATTTACTGGAAAAGCAGCTGACCAGTAATCGGGACTGGAATTCTACGCTGAAAGTCACAAGTTAGTCTTATTACAATGTTCAAATAAAAAAAATGCACCGGCGCCATAAGATTACCCTACGAACTACCATCTTGTCTCGATAGCTTCATGTAAGCATAAAGAATGCCTACAGCTTCAACATAAAATGGTAATAAAACAAATTATGTTGCCTTCGATTTATAGCTATAATCTTAGAGATATATTAGGAATGGAGCTACATTTCTTTGTTTATTAAAAGAACTGTCTAGAATGAAACTTTTATAGCCTAATTTTTAATATAGACTGGCTTCTCTTTCTAACTAGGCCTATTCCCATTGCTGTGATTCCTGTGCTGTATCTCTACAACGTCCAAGAAAAAAGTAAAGGTTTTTTATTCCATAAGTTGAAAGAAAAAACTGAAAACGCAAGTAAAATATTGCTACTTTTTGTCATTGATATTTACTACCTATCTTCACGATGTATCCCTGACGGGGTAGACAGAGAGGACAGATCGCCAGTCCTCGCGGTCCATGCATACTATATAAATGCATAGTTTTTAGGTAGAATTAAATTGTAAATTGGTGCAATGCTCCCCAGAACAGCTAGTAAACATTCATAATGCAGAATTTTATGTATGTCATGATTGTGCTATGATTTGTTGGACATTGCAATTACTTGTATTAATAATTGTAATGTATGGATACTTATACCTGAACTGAATAACAATTGACTTGATTATCGCTTTGAATCAGCACTGAACATTACTGTTTGGGGCTTTCAGAGCTAATAATATATTTAAAGCTTTACTTTATTACGGAAATATTGTAGCTCTCTTGTATGTATCCGAACCTAATTAAATCTTTGCCGGTCAAAATGAGCTCGTTGGCAAATTTCTATGCAACGAGACGGTACCAAGTACCCCTTAGGTTATATTCGAGGATCGGCGGCTGCGAACCGGGTTTTTGTAAAAAGCAAATTTCTGGGCTGTTAACCAGTCGATCGCTATGGAACTCTGCGGGCTATGATAGCAGCCCTCAATCAGAAGTCACCATCTACTTTCCATCAGGCTGGAGGCGCAATATTGTCGTGCCCAATAATAAATTAGAACATATACCTACATACACAAAGTCACGCCTTTTTTCCTATTGTATTTAGTACCACATAATAGGTGGCGAACCCAGTGCCTTGTGAAAATGACAGAGGAATATACCATCAGTTGGGGCTGTTTAGAACGATGTGCTTTCTAAATAATTTGCAGGCATAAGAATCAATATTGAGATTATTTGACACTAAAAATGCTCGTAGCTGACTTTCGAAACAAATTAGGTTTGCTACCGGAAACAAAAAGAAGAAACATTTTATCGGAAATATGGAAAACAGTATTATTTTGTTTCATTTAATCAATACGAGTAATAGAATGAACTAAATTGCCTACGTGGATTGTGATATTAAAATTCATACAATGGAATTTCGTATTTTTGGACAACTCGGTACAGGACATGAATATAACTAACTAACTAACTATCTTCACGCTATATCCCTGACGGGTTAGTCAGAGAGGACAGATCGCCAGGCTTCGCTACCCATGCATACTTCTTTCGCTTCTTGCAGATTCATCAATCGCTTCATACATGCACGTCTGGGTATCCGAGTACTTTTGACTTCCGTTTTTTAGCAATCTGCTCACGTAGTCCTCATATGTAAGTCTCGGCCTACCTTGACTCCTTCTACTCTCTACTTGCGCACACATCTTAGTTAATCGTTCTTCACTCATTCGTTGGACGTGTCTAAACCAACAATAGAACAAGAATATAGTATAATTAAATTAATTTTGTACAGCAAATAGAACGCTGACTATATCTTAATGTGAAAAAATGTCAAGTCTAAGCGAGATTTTGAATCGTATTGGTGTGGACTCCATCTAAACAACTATAAGCAGAAGCTTAGATGTAGTATCTGTACATCGATCCAAGACGTATAAGGTGGAATGTTTCACCAGCTCCGAGTTCGGCTCGTTAGCTTAGCAGTCTAAAACCACTCCCACAAGAACAGAGTGAATTTTTTTCCACATCATATTATGACATAGTATTTCCACATCTAATTATGGAACTGGAATAAGCTTTTCTTCCAACTTGAAGCTTTTAACTAGAACTACCTTTACAACACAAAAATCGCAGTAGGTATGTGCGTTATTTGGTTCACGTAACACTTAACCCCATGCCACTGGCTTTATAATGCTATTAGAGCTACCTATGTCGAGTGTTGAGTACGCGAATAGGTAGCTTTAAACGTGTTACAGCATGTAGAACGCTTACATTGTCAGCCGCACACGGACGCGACGACGTTTCGCAGCGGGAGTTGTGCCCAACACAAACCACCATCCTCCCTCATATTATGCTAAATCAGTATCAGATTTAAATATTCGTGTGTTCTGATATGAGGTGATCGGGGAAAAATACAGTAAACCTGACTGAGGTTTATTCAATTTTTAATGTATCTGCTGCTCACCTGACCATAAACATTAGAATATAATATTTTCTATTCTTTATAATTGACTAAGGAGGCGAGCGAAGCGAGTTTACTAAAGTCTCCGTTTTAACTCCACTGGTATGGGAAAAAAGCTATTGATGTCCAACCGTCCGTCCGTCCGACCATTCAGTCTACAGTTCATATTTTTCACCAGATCTGCATGCAACTCTGCATGGACAGTCCTTGATGTAGACAACAACTTTTAGCGAGGGGGTCCCGTAGTGGTTGGCAACAGCACTCAAAAGGGCTCAAATGCTCATAGAACCACTAGTTTATGAATCACTTGACTTATGAGCTTAGGTAATAACAATAACTCTCAAATATCTCAAAAACGCCGAAAGTAACTGTTATGTTTCCTATTTTGCACTATAAAAACATGGACTCTGCCTTTTACAAAGTTCTTTAAAAAAAAACGTGAAAAGGTCTTGGCAGTCCTGAGAGATCGCTATTGGGTCCTCAATCACGGCTCGTCGTCTCTGCTTTCCATCAAGCGAGCGGCGCGGCGGCGCCATTTAGACGTGTCAAATATCTACAAAGAATTGAACGAATGAAATATCCTAGAATCTCTCAAGTATTTTGAAAGACTGTGACCGAGGGACTTGTGCTAATGGCAGGCCAATTATTACAGTCAAACAGTAGAGCTACATGTTACAATGAAACTACGGTCACATGCAGTCTCGTATGACAATACAATGCACAAAGCTAATCCTGATTGTCTCTAAGAGCTTTTCAAATATTGCATTGCGGTTGCTGTATACTGTATTTTGTCCCATTTGATAGGTGGTGAACCTATTGCCGTGTTGGAACAGGTTTAGGACCTGCTGTTAAAATTTTAATAACCGTTCGTTAGACCTTAACAAAAGGGTTAATTAAATAAGCACAACATTAATGCATATATTTCTTTTTAATTTCAGGTAAGCCATGTTGGTTATTTACGTCATAACTCTAGCGAATTCGGGTAAGTGATACTCGTAACTAATTCGTGCGATGTAGTAAAAAAAACCACAGAGACACTTTCCCTTGTGCATTTTGGACTTTTTACTTTTAGTTCGAAGCAATTTCACATTATTTAAAAAAATATTAATAATAAAAATAAAAAATAGATAATTTTTAAATTCTAGCTTCTCTTCACCTCAGTGGTATTAAAAAAAAACGAAGAGTTTGCGATGTACAGTTTTTCGTTAATATTTTATATACTCGTAGTTAAGCGGTAGAGTCTAATAAATGGACACTACACTGTCTAGAAAAAAAAGGTACTCATTTTCAGTGGAATTCGGGATAATAGTCTTCTTCCGAATGAGACTTGGAGCAAACCATACAGTATACGGTTCTTTTAAACCAATATGAGAATGTTTTTACAAGTCCGCAACTCGAAAGACCACTGTAGTGCACGGTGACCATGTTGCAATTTTAGATAGTTGGTTGTGCTTTATTACCATGTAATTTCAGTGGATGAAAAAAGCAGAAAGTTAATAATGGCAGTGGAAATTTTGCGTATTTTCTCCAAATTCTAGTTACTACGTGTCCTTGCATGTCTGCTGGTCCCATTAGTATTAATGCGTTTTGTTTTAAAATTCGTCGAGATCCTAATGAGAATTTGAATACGGGTAGGCAATCAACGGAATGGTTGAACAAATTACACTTTAACGAAATGGTGACATACTAAATACCATTATTTAGACCACTCACTCATATTAGCTGATGTCCCGTTACCAAATTCTCCATAGAAAATGGTGTTTGTCACAGGCTGTGTTTCGCCATCACTGCTGTATGACTTCCTGACCTGTTTACGAGCTTATTACTATGCCTCTAGAAAATCCAACACAACTCCCCCTTATCCCGAGATTTTTAGATTCTTCCTTACGTATCAATCTCATATAGAATAGGATATTGTCTGTGTATATCTATTTATGTTCATGCTGTATCTTTGAGAGAACAGATCACACATCGCCGGGCATCGCGATCCATGCATAGTTACTTCGCTTCCTGCAAATTCATTCATACATCTGGGTATCCTAGTACATTTATCCTTTCCATTTTTGAGCAATCTGCTTACGTGGTATTCATATGCAAGTCCCGGTCTACCCTCTACTTTCGCACTATAGATAATCGTTCATTTGTAACTATTCCAAATTTTAGTCAGAATATAAAAGAATCATTCATGACTGCAATATAGTCACTAGTGTACGTTACTCTAAAATATTTTGACACTTTACGTTTGAAAGATATCGTTAAAAGTTGTGCGTAAATTATTTCGAGGAAGCATTCGCGAACCGACTCCAAAATTACTATCACATGTAGATAAAATTGCCTAAGATTTATAACACAATTCGTAGATAACCTTATCATTGGCCAAACAAGTTTACTATGATGTAGATATTTTTACAATTTAATTTCACGTGGTATCTATTGTGTTTTTTTAAATTGTCGTCAATGCGAGTCACCTACTGAGAAATGAAAAACCTTTTGTCTTATAATCAGTTATTCGCTGATGGGAGAGGAGAGCAAGAGATGTTGCTTACTCCCTCTCACTCTGCTCTGTGCGAGTTAGTAATTTTAAGGAATTCCATTTCATTTTTCTAATTAGTATTATGTGTGTGTGTTAGTTTTCCTCTACAGGTCGCATTTCTCAACTGATTTTCAAGTAACTTGCATAAATGGCTGTTGATTGTACGGACCTTTTTCAAAAGGTGCGTCAATCTAGTCTTCTAAATAACTTGACGTATCCATGTGCATAGCCTCCGTTAGATCCGAAACTAGTAGTGCTATCCTGAATTTTTAACGTTTACTTAGTAATAATTTACAACGGTTTTAAACCGGTACGGTTTGATATTACACCACTCACCCCGGTACAAGACAACGGGGTGGGCAGAACTACCACGCCACGAGAAATCATGTTGTACAATAGTCGCGTAACGAAAGAATATTTTAGAAAAGACTCTTACAGAATTTCTACTCAAAAATATCATATGGTAGAGAGTTGTAAAGACTTCTATTCCTTAATCTTTACTCTCTGGAATTACAAATCCTGTGTTCCTGATACGGTAGCAGCAGGAACTCAAATGAATCTGCATTTCTCACACTATGTAGGTAACTCGAAATACAAGTTTCACATAAAGTTGTCAATTTCATTTGTAGTCGGACATCTTGGCACCAAATGATAATGGTTATCTTGTGTGTGAGCTGTGATTGTTTGTACAGTACAATACACATTTCATAAATCTTTTAATTTATTTCCTAGTAAAGTTTGAGCTTGCCAATTTTGTAAAATTATGTTTTCAACGGTCAGCACGTTCCTGTATGTAGTGTAGTGACAATGATTAAAATCAATAATGAAAAATTGACCTGTTAAAAAATTATAAGCCTAATAATTATTAAGGCTTCCGGCTTGGCTTATTAAATAATATAAAATGAAATTATCATTATTCATTTAGGTCACATAGTAACACTTATGAATGTCATTGATTCCTTTGTAACTGGTAGCCGGGACTGACGGTACAGCGTGACTTTCGAAGCACGGAAATGCTCGTGTCATTGTCATAATGTCCCTCAACTCTCTTCTCGATCACTTCCATGGTACAACTCACACTACGCCATCTGATTCCAAACTAAGCAGAGCTTGTTCTATGGTGACCAGATAACTGATAAACATACTTATATATTTCGAAATACTACATGTTATAGGTAAATAATCCCCAGACACAGAACAAACCATCGTGCTCATCATACAAAGTTTTATCCTGAATGGGAATCGAATCCTCGACCTCTTAGCTGTCGGATACACACCCACCGCGCCACTGAGGCAGTCAGTTACTTTGTAAAAGCTCTACATCAACTTTTTTTTTGGTAGGTAAAGATTTTTATATTTTGTTTCACCAATACGCGTATGTGTGTGTGCATCATGCAGCGTGGTCCGGACGGTCACGTGATCGACAGTATGTTTCTAACACCAGCTTATTTATAGGTCGAATGATGCGCGAGCCATTGCCATTCACTACACACGCAGTCGGCGGCGTTGCTCACCGGTGCGGGCGCAACTCCGGAAAATCCCTCAAACACCTCGAGTTGGACAGCCGCCACGATCTCAAACGGGCCTATAACATTAAAAAAAAAAATTCTGCCATTGTTTTAAACTATGATAATCATATTTGTTACGGCAAGGGTTTAAAAAAAACCTTCCGAAACTCATTTAAACGGATGAGTGAATGTGTAATAAAGTTGTTAGTTTCCTGATGGGTCTCCCGTTGGCGATGCTATTTACGATTCCCTGTTTTACGTTACGATGTTCGGCACCGAGGGCCAAGCACTGATGTAAAATAGGCCGGTGCTGAGCCGACAATCATCCAGACAGGCGGTTCTCCACGCATTTTTTGTGTGGCAACCCGCCAACTATATCTCAACTGATTGGTTTTACTGAGACGGATCACCAATATAATTGCTGTGTGGTTTGTTTTATTATCCGCGCGTGTTATGACTGGAACTCACGGTGAACATCAAAATTTACATTGCCACTCGTGTAGGTGATAAAATGCCAGCCCTGTTTGATTGAACTACAAGTCGCGTGGCGTTCAGTTAACATTCGTAAACGTAAATATTACATTCGTACTAACCCTGGAGCTATATTTGTTTGTTATGATACCTGATAGCGCTCGTATTTCGACGTTTTACTGTATTCCACAAACTTCGCTATTGACGTTCAAATATCAGTTCTTTTTACCCTATTCCAACGTTTTCGTACATGAACACTAAGTTGTGTTGGAATCAAACAGAAGAATTGTTTTGGGTTGCAACCAGTTTTTCTATCTAGTATATGTTCTTTGTAAGATTGTGTACGGAAAGAGTGATTTTTGTAATATTGAGTGGATTGCTTTAAAACGGAAAGGTCAAAAGTAGTTTGATACCAAGGTGTGCATATATGAATCGATTAATCGAATGCACAAAGCGATAGAAAATGCATGGATTGCCAAGCGAAATGTGTTCTCTCGGTACTTACGTTAAATATTTTAAACACCATTAACATTAAACACTCCTCGTCAGTGATACATGGTAGTTAGTAATTTAGTTTCAATATACTTGAATATATAAATGCTGCTAAAATTCCCCGAATTAATGAATGAAAAATATAATATTTTGAGACAGCACTTACGTGATCCAGATAAATTAGGTACCTAATTTATACTTTGACAATTTGTTTTTCAGTTTATCATAAACTACATAGATGTAATCTTCTTTATTTTTGGGCTTCGCCCGTGGAGGATTTCGACCTCCCGTCGCTTATAAATTCTACATTGAAGCATATAATTTGCCTGATTTGTTGACATTTATGACTACTGCTCTGCTCCCCAGTGTAGTAGCGTAATGATATATAGCCTAAGCCTTTCGCGATAAATGGGCTATCTAACACGAAACGATTTTTTTTTAATTCGACCAGTAGTTCCTGAGATTAGCGCGTTCAACCGAACAAACAAACTCTTCAGCTTTATAATATTAGTATAGATAGGTTTGTCTCCTTTAATTTTTGTTGAACTTTTTTGATGCCGATGTTATTTCTTATCGATGACATACATGAAAAAGTGTAAATTAATAAAAATCAATTTCACATCCAAACCTTTTTTTGAGAAAATATATATTTTATGTCAATTCTAAAGTTCTATTATCTGTCAGTGTGAGTATTCCCAGGACATTACAGATGTTACCACACTAACATTACAGACACTTATTCACAAACAAATCCCCAGGCATTCAATTAATGTTGCTTGCTCTTCGCTTGAGCTATTTAGGATTCGAATGAATCTTGTGATATGCCTTGAATCTGCATATATATGTTGTATTTTTACATCTCTACATTATTAATATTTTGAAACATCTGACAACTAAAGGTTTCTAAATTGGCTGCGTTTAGTCCCGGTATACAATGTAATTTGAGTTTGTTATTGTGTGAGCACCATGTAGACTTATTTATTTCTTTGAAATTGACATGATAGTTGCTGTGCAGTTTTTGAGTATGTCATGCTCGCCTAAGTGTCCTGGCAGTGGTGGCGTATGTATCGGCTCGCCTTATTCCCTATAATACGGTTGAGTAGGGCGATGGCTGATATAATGCGTCATACCCGTGAACGGGTGCCGTCTGTTGGGACTGGTCAGCTCATAGCTGTTATAGCAATTATTAAAAATAATCTCATTTATATTTAAGGTAAACTTATGTTTAGTCGACTGTTCTCACATAAATCCAAAGGAACAATGTAAGTGTAATTTTAATGTTGTAAGCCATTCCTACATTTTAAAATGGCATCCATTGACTTTCTTGCCAGATTCTTCTTCTTCAAGGGTAGGCTGCCCTTAGAACCGGCAACTATAATCGCTCTAATTTTGATATGATTTAAACACAACATTGATTTTGTTTTTTTTTTTGTTTGTTAAAATTCATTACTATATAATTGGCCAAATATCATGTTAATCAAACTAATGTAATTACTGGCGTTTAGAAAAGAGTGGCCATGAGTTTTATTGCCAGGTTCTTCCTCAGGCTCTACCTATTG
Source organism: Thumatha senex (assembly GCA_948477245.1). Lineage (NCBI taxonomy): Eukaryota > Metazoa > Arthropoda > Insecta > Lepidoptera > Erebidae > Thumatha > Thumatha senex. Next base: position 2,939,974 of record OX419725.1, read on the forward strand.
CTTTGCGAATCTTGGAGAAAATTTAAATGTAGAAGCAATATTCTTGACGTTCATAAGTGTTACTTTGTGACCTAAATGAAAAAAGATTTATTATTATTATTATGTTTCTTCTTTTCACGGGTATCTTCTTTTTTTTTATGAAGATACCCGGGCTTTTGGTAGGCGTACATGGGGACATACTGGTCCAACACGCAGAGGCCCTTTGAGAATTTTAATCTAAAAGGAAATGGGACCCCCACTGCAGACAGTCCACGCCCGCCTTATGTAGAAGAACGATAATAGACCACCTCCAATGGGAGTTAAACTATTGTAAAATATGCTAACTAAGAAATGGGCTATTGGGTTAGGGGTTTGATGAACTAGGTGATTATAACTATGGATGAACGCGGCGTCTGCCATTTTAATATCTGATTATCAAAAATTTGGCAGACGGTGACTCGCCAACTCACTAGATGGGCCCCCTATACAATCGCCTATACAAGGCATGATAAGCCTGTAAGGCGACAGGAGGCAACACCGGTGTGAGCGGCTTGGGGTGTCGAGCGGTGCGGCGCCGGTTTCACCTTCGCGGGACAGGCCCGGAGCGGGCTTCCCCGTAGTTATGCCCTTGAAAATGACACTTCCACCCCCGAGCATATATCTCTGGCTCCCTCCCTCTGACCGGCCAATTAAGGCAAGCCAGAGTTGAGTTTTGCTGCACTCCCGGGAGTAGCACTCTCACTGCTCTCCCGTTAGCCCATTAAATGCTAACCGGTGCAGAAGGGCAACAAAACTCTGAGGAATCGGGACCGATGTGTAGTCACGCACATTCAGCTCGCCACAAGCTGCCCTGCGGATGTGAGCTTTTCAATAACTTTCTGATACATTTTTTTGTTGATATCAGAAAGTGGATGACTCAAAAAGCGAATCTACTATGCCCTCATAGGGTTGCGTTAATCCTATAAAAGATAACGACTGTCCTTGAGGGGTTAGGGTTTTTTATTATTATTCTCTTTATTTACAATACAGACATACAAATTAAATTTTTAAATATATCTAATGCAAATACATTTAAAAATATAAAAAGTAGTGGCCCACCGGTATCGGGTACAGGGACCAAGCAACCGGTGGTTAGGGCTCCAGAGATAGGAACCTCCTGACAATGCGTGCCGTGTCGAGGAGAACTGCCTTCTGCATCAAACCCTTGATCCAACTGCCTAACGCGAGTCTCATAAGATGTTGGTCGAGGCTCTTGGCAATCAACCCATGTGCTGATACGACTATCGGGACAATGATTGCCGAATCCACATCCCACATGTCAACAATCTCGTGAGCCAAGTCCAAATATTTCAATTGTTTTTCTTTTTCTGCTTTCACGAGATTTTCATCATGTGGGATGGTAATATCAACAATCATTGCGCGACGCTCTAATCGATCTATCACCACTATATCAGGCTTATTGGCAACAATAGTCCTGTCAGTAATGATAGATCGATCCCAGTACAGTGTGATAAGACCATTTTCAAGAACTGGGTCGGGTACATACCTGTAATAGGGCACCTCCAAATCCACAAGTTTATACTTAAGAGCTAGTTGCTGATGGACAATCCTGGCTACTTGATTGTGTCTATGCAAATACTCCCCGTTAGCAAGACGAGAACAACCAGAAATAATATGTCTTAAAGATTCACCCGGACGATGACATGCCCGACAAATGTCAATCGTACCATCCTTCAGAATATACTTTCGGTAGTTATTCGTCATTACTACTTCGTCTGTAATTGCAAAGACAAAACCTTTAGTTTCCCCAAAGAGGTCCCCAAACCGTAGCCAGGAAACAGATGCTGTTAAATCTACATCGGACCCATATAGGGCCCGAAAAAATCGTCCATGCAGCTCCTTACTCTTCCATATCTCCTTGCGTTCATCAGTAGTGAGTATAACAGGTTTGCGCCAGGTCTCTTTAGCCAGACTAAGCGGGGTAAGTCCATTATCTACTGCTACCACACACCGATGCATACCCATATTCGCTGACAGAAAATATTCTCTAAGGTTGCATATCTCGCGGTTGTGGAGAGTCTTAACATTCAAGAAGCCTCGACCCCCAAACTTCCGCGGGATATACAACCTCATAATAGACGAACGTGGATGGTGCATTCGGTATGTATAAAGCAGAGTACGAACATTTCTGTCGAGGGTGTCCAGCTCAGTTTGAGTCCATCTGAGTATGCCAAAGGAGTAGGTTAACAATGGTATGACCCAATCATTAAAGGCGCGAACCTTATTTCCACCCGATAAAAGACTTTTCAGTACTTTCTTCAGGCGGCCCAAGAAACGCTCCACCAATGATTGTTTCATACCCCTGTCATCAATTCCTAATGCCTGTGACATACCCAAATATTTGTAGGTTTCATTGGCAGAAAGGGATCTAAGTTTTGTGGAATCTGAAAGTTCCATGCCTTCAGATTCCACAATCTTACCTCTTTTAACATGCATGGTTGCACATTTGTCTACACCAAACTCCATTTTGATAGAATTACTAAAGTTTTCAGTTGCTTTTAGTAAGGCTTTCAATTGGATATCGTTGGAGGCAAAGAGTTTCAAATCATCCATGTAAAAGAGGTGGGATATAACTTGACCACTTCTCTGCAAATGATAGCCCAGCCCTAAACCCTCTAATATTGTACTGAGAGGGTTAAGTGCTAGACAAAACCACAAAGGACTCAAACTGTCTCCCTGGAAAATACCCCTCTTTATCTTTAAAGGTTCATCGTCACCAAGATTTTTTCGACATCCCGGATAGCGAAGGACCGTACTCCATTGCCCCATACATGTCTCCAAGAAGGTGCATAGAGTTGCATCTTATACAACTCTAGCACCCTCATGAGCCATGAATGTGGCACGGAGTCATAAGCCTTCTTATAGTCTATCCAAGATGTCGCTAAATCCCTTCGTTTACGACGAACCTGTTGGCTAATAGTCGTATCAATAATAAGAAGTTCTTTAGTACCACGGGCCCCAGTTCTACATCCATTCTGAGAGTCTGACAGGATGGAATTTTCTGTTATATGAGAGTTTATTTTTACTCTCAGAATAGATGTAAGAAGTTTGTATAACGTGGGAAGACACGTTATAGGTCTATAATTTTTGGGGTCCATGGTACCACCCGACTTATGTAGCAGGTGGGTTACTCCAGTGGTCATAAAACTTGGAAGCAACCCAGATTCCAAAGATGATTGAAATTGAGATGCCAAACGACTATGTGAACTCCGTAGCCACTTTAGCCAAAAATTGTGCAGTCCGTCTGGTCCTGCAGATTTCCAATTAGGAAGTTGACGGACTGCATTAGCAACATCATCAGATGTAATTGATGTTGGCTCCATTGGATTAATAGAGTCACACATTCGCTTGACATCTCGCATCCATTCACCTTCTGTATGGGTGACAGGCACTGACCAAATACTACGCCAAAATGAGTTCGTAGCTTCAGTATCTGGTAAATGCATGTCACCCACAGTATCTGGTTGCTCCCAATTTCTATACACCCACCGCTCATCTCTCTGAAATGTGCGATTCAGGACATATCTACCTGTCCTAGTTTTATAGCGTCTAATTCTGTTTGCCCATGCATAAACTTTCTGCTTTAGGAAGTCAATGCGTTCTGTAACTTGGGTTGCATAGTTACAATAACGTATTCCAGTTCCAGCAAAAGCCCGAGCTACAAAACGCATCACTTTCGGACGAGTATTGCCCGACCTAAAGCAGATAAGCTTGCCAATGAGCACCCTGGTCTCAGCAATCCGCCGCTCAATCCTGCACTGCCACAGTGGTACAGTACAAACTGGTCGAGTAGTGATCTTATGATCTGGGAATTAACACCAGCTACTCGACATGCTGCAACAGCTGCACAGTACAAAATTGAGTGCGTACTACCGAGATTTTCACTATTATCTAAATAATTAGACAATAGCGAATCCAAGGCACACACCAGTGCCATATTGCGTTTATGCATCGGCAAACGCGGCAGACGTGGTCTTATTTTCACATCAACATTAAGATAATCCCGCATCGCACACTCCAAAGCACTTTTTATTTGTTCATTGCACTGAGTACTTACGGTTAAAGTTACGCTATCGACTCCATCATCGGTACATGTGAAAGGTAATGGTGTTGGTACCTGTAATTGTGTTATTTGTGATGTGGGAGAGATAACATTTCTCTGCCGCAAGTCAGAACGTAGCCTCTCAAGTACGGTACTATCCAACATATGACAACGCTGGATAGCACGCACTTGATCCGATAGTCGTTGTGCCGAAACGTTGACACCTGGTTCAAGACCCTGAAACAGAAGAAGCATTCGATCGCGATACGCGGTCAGGTTGGTTCCCCCCTCTGTAGCCACATAATATGCCCGCATGACGTTTTCATTCATGGAATGAGTCCATCGCATGCGGTGCACATCACCACCGGCAGCGGGAGCCCTATTCGAAGCCGATGGGCCTCGGGACCCCAAGCAAACTGGTGGCCGGCCTCTCCCACGCCGCCGCGCTGGTGTTGGTGACGACGGCGGAGAGAAATATTCGCCGCTGGAGCTCGAGCTCAACGCCTCAACAGCAGTCGGTGTGCTCACCGTGGGCTGCGAGGCGGAGCAATGCGCCGAATCCGGAGATGGTAAGCGTGCATTTTGTTTCGCCCTGGATCTTGTTAGCATACCAGTTTCATGTTTTGCTGTTATCAAAATAATTTAGAATTTAACTTGACGTCGAACGTCATGTCAAATCTATGATATGAAATTTTTCTATTTATCATAGTGATATTCTGTAATTTTTATCCATGTTTAAATTTGTATTTATTTCACTTAATTTCATTATTCTGCTATTTCCGAATTTGTTGTTATAATGGCAGGATTTGTGCGAAAACGTAATGTTTTAAAAAAAGGTGAATTAGTTTTACTGAACAACTTTCCGCATTTGACATTTAATATGCCAAATGCGTTTACGTTTTTAATATATATTTTCGTTAGAATTAAAAATGTTGGGCAAATTAATAGTAAATATTTTGGGAATTTATTGAACAGCAAACGTACAAAATACGAGAAGAATTAGAAAGAAGAAATTTACTCGATTTCTAAGAAGAAAAGAATAAGATACACATAAAATAAGTATAATTATAAAAAGAAAGTTAAGCAAAGCAACTTCACCGAAAATAAAAAAGATTGAACATTGAGTAGTTAGTCATTCTTTCCTATAAAAATAATGTTAAGAATTTGAATTTTTAACTGCTACAATAAAAACTTAAGTTTAGTTTTATACTTTTAATTTATACTTTTAATTAAAAAGTTTTTTTTTCAAAATACTTTTTAATGTGGTTAATTTCAACTCCATGGATGTTTTGCTCAAATTCATTTCGATTTTGCATAAAATCGATAATTTGCTCGAACGAGACGACATCGAGCAAAACATCCATGGAGTAGAAACTTAATGCGGGAGTACTCTTAAAATAAAAGCGACAGGAGTATTGTATGTAAATTTGACTTTAATGTTTTTTCAAGACACTCAAGTAGCAGACAAACAACCCAAATGATCAAACGTGGTAGCCCATGAGCGTTTACAAATACAGTGCGAAATTAAATGAAAAAAAAAAAATAGTGCTATGTGTCGGTGAAACAATCAGAGCAATAATATTGTCTGAAGAATTTAAAGTGTATCTAATTCAGTAGCAGTAGCTGCCAATAAATGTTGCATTTAATTAGTATTGGTTAGTTAAACATTGGAGCCTAAGCGAACTCGTAAATTTCGGGTGGTACGCATAAATCTGATGTGTTTGTTTCATTGACGAATGCCGTGTTGCTCTTCGTCCGACCTCAATCAAAAAAAGAGTTTTCTTTTATAGAAAGAGTTTTCTTTACAGAAAGAGTATTTTTTAAAGAGTTTTCTTTAAAAACAATAAGATTTCTTTTAAAGAAAGAGTTTTCTTTTAAAGAAAGAGTTTTCTTTTAAAGAAAGAGTTTTCTTTTAAAAGAAAAGTGTTTTCTTTTAAAGAAATAATTTTCTTATAACGAAAGAGTTTTCATTCAAGGATGAGTTTTCTTTTAAAGTCAGTTTTCTTTTAACGAAAGTCTCTTAAGTACCCTCGTTTATAAATCTTGTTACACAAGTAGTGTTGCACCTAAAGAAATTAAAAAAAAAACAAATATTTAATCAGATTTATCACTACACATTATAAAATAAAGTCCTTCGCTGCGTCTGTTGGTCAGTCTGTTCGAACTAAACTCAAAAACATCCACACTGATTTTTAAAACTATCTTCACGCTGTATCCCTGACGGGGTAGTCAGATTTTTGCAGATTCATCAGTCGCTTCATACATGCACGTCTGGGTATCCGAATACTTTTGATTTATCTGTTTCTGAGCAATCTGCTCACGTGGTCTTTATATGTATATCTCGGCCTACCCTGACTCCGTCTACCCTTCTTCTTAACTTTCGCATATATATTCTTCGTCAATCGTTCCCCACTCATTCGATGGACGTGTCCAAACCAACGGAGCATGCCATTTTCCAGCTTAATGCTAACACTTTCATTCAGACCTGCCATATTGCGTATCACTTCGTTACGTATAAAATTGTGTCTATATTTACAATTTTAACCAATTATAATATGTATCATGTGTCTATTTCTGTGAGCTATTATTGTACTAAGGATTATGTATGTATTACTAAATTATTTATGTATTACTAAATTGTATTATTATTCTGTGAGCCTATTATTATTTTACCTATTATTATTGTACTAAGTAATCATTGTATAGTATTAATGAAATTTATAGTTTTGTTGTCCTTTTCAATACCTATTATAAAATATCTTTTACAAACGTCAAAGAAATATCGCGCCCTTCTGTATCGTAACAAAGGAATCAGACGACTTCTAAATCGAAACCAGTTTCAAAATCACAAGTGGTAGAAACTTTAACATCACCTATGCACGTATTCATGGTGTCCCGAACCGAATACCGCAAATCATTTGTCTCTATCCGTAACAATTCTTGAGAAATAGATGCGTACAACTGACAGACTGACTGCGCCGTTTTATAAGACTTTTCTAATCTTTAGAGTTTAGAAGTCTAAAAAGCGCTCCCACGAAACGAGAAAGCGTTTGACAATTTCTTATCTTTTAGAATCCCATCTACACATGTGTGAGCAAGTTGTGTCGCGTGTCAAGCAGGGTACACAGTGATTGCGTCGCGTTATCTCTTATCACTGTTATCAACACGGCGCTAACCAGCTCGTATGAACTCTGCTATGCCCGTCAGCGTCATTATTAAAGATAATAATATACAAACAGCTTAAGTAGGAATTTTCCTTAATAAGTAATCTATCGTTACTATAACAAAATTGATTATAATTTATTTTGGATACGAAATATAACGGACATGAAATCAGATTGCTCTTATCTGGATTAGCGTTTGAAACACTTTAATGCAATGATTACTTGTTAAAATATCATTAACTTACTGATATTATTAACGCGAAAGTTAGTAATAATGTATGGATATAGGTTTGTTACTCTTTCAGGCAAAAACTAATGAATGGATTTTAATGAAAATTTACAATAATAGGTATATAATAGCCCGGTGGGAAACGGAAACGTGTATACTTCTCTATGCGGACGAAACCGCGGGCGTCAACTAGGTAGATCACACTTCGCTTACAAATAACATAACTAGATCTTTAGACCCACTCCAGTTCAGTGCTTCGGAAGGCACGTTAAGCCGTTGGTCCCGGTTGCCAATAAAAATGCCTCTGCCAACCCTTCGGGGATAAGCCGTGATAAATAAATAAACATATTATTTTCACCAACATACCCGTTAGATTCAAACGTACTGATACGTTGTTAATTGCAAAGATTAATTTTATGGATATTGTGATTATGTTTTGATCAGTGTAAATTTATCTTTCATTGCGGAAAAGATAGGGAAAGATAAATTTGTGCTATGAACGATATAGCTAATTGTGTCACTAGTGTTCGTTAGTGTTATGATGTGCGAGGAGATAGGCGGTTTATTCCTTTTCCCAGAAGTTCCACTGTTATGCCGTGGGGAAAATACTTTCCCCATAAACTTATATTATAGTTTTTAACCCACAGGTAAAAGATCGTATTAATAGGTGTAATTATACATATTTCCAGATTTCTTTTTATTAATATGATCGTTATAAATTTTAGACATACATATAATACATACAGGTAAAGGTATTATAAAGTAGGAAAGACTACATAAATCTAGACTAAAGGCACACTACCTTTTTAATGTGAAACCATCGTAATAGTGATGGACGACTGCGGTAAGTGGTATTAATTGGTCCATTGGTTAATATATCGATGGCAGGTTACATAAAACTATTAGCGCAGAGGGAGCAGAAGTACTTTTAGTAAAGCATTTTCAGTAATATTTATAGACATCTTTACTATATTATACAATGCTGATACGAATCCTTTATGTATCAATTCTCGTGTTATAAAGATTATATTAAAAAACGGTTGAATTGGTAGCAGCCAGGTGGAAAGCGAGAGAACATCACTCTTGTGCGAAGACGAGTCGGATTCATATAATAAAAATCGAGTTGGTGGTTAAATCTCAAAGAGTATCTCGGAAATCATAAAACACATTTTTGTTCCACAAGGTCCGTTTTGACTTTCTAACCTGCTTCGGTTTTCGGCCTACTGTTGCCCATCCCGACCGATTTTTTGCTTTGCTGCTTGTCACGCAAAGCATTATATTGCCGCAAATGTATATTTTTGTACATAAAAAGATTATAAAAGCATATTCTTGATATTAAATAGAATTAAGTGGAATGAATGGGATATTTACTTAATGAATACATACGGTTAAATTATGTGAAATTAATCTCCAGAATAATTCGTTAGATAAGAAACTAACATTCCGATACAAGATAACGTTGCGTCTAGTTGCGGAAGCCACCAACCGGCAGTGATTTATATACTATTAAATAAAGCTGAAAAAGTGTTTGTTGGCTTTGTTTTTTTTTACGCGCTGATCTCAGAAAGTACTGGTCTGGATTCAACAGTTCTTTTTGTGTTGGATTGTCCATTTATCGAGGAAGGCTATAGGCTACATAACATCACTAAGCTAATCATAAATGTCAACAAATCGTCAATAAGAGCCGGGATTCAGGATATCAGGGGCGAAGCCAAGGAGGTCAGCTAGTAAGTCATAAATGAAAGTAAAATTGTTTTCCACTTACGCGTATTGTATAGGTATTTCGTATTAGGATGAATTCATAGTTTTTACTTTACATTTGCCTACAACTGATAACTGACCTCCATACCCCGTAGGCGTCTCGTCCGTTAGTCAGTAGGTGCACCGCTAACAGGGGTGTAGTTTCTTGGGGGCTGGTGGTTTTGGTGGGGCCACACGAAAATAATAAAAAATATTGAGTGTTATAATCGTCGTTTGTCGTTTGACGTTTTTCGAGACTGTAAATTTTTTGATAGCAAAATTAAAAAAGTAAAACAATAGAACTTAGGTTCAATTATCCAGAAATCACCTTATAATGTTCTTAATGTTAAGGTTTTTTTTATTATACCTAGGGTGGCAGGCAAGCGTAAGGCACACCTAATGGAAAGTGGTCACTGTAGCTAATGAATGTTTGCAACACCAGAAGTGGAGCACTCGAGTTGCTGACCCTTTATAATCCTTCTTTGACCCCTTTTGAAGAACCCCGTACTGTAGTGGTTCGGGAAAACCCAGGCAGGGAGTTTATTCCAAAATCTAAGAGTCTCTATCGAACCTAACGTATGCGTGCGCTCCGGACGCAGTGTGAGGGCGAACACCCTGTCTATGGCGAGCTTCTATCATCGCACGATGATAGAAGGTAGCTATGGGCATCATACTCGTATTAAACAACTCCTCAGAGCACAGACCGTTGTATTTCTATTTGCTTCCATCCATTACCTGGTTTTGAAGCCAGCAAATCGCTTCCCGCTATGATTTATCTTATATTCGGCATTGATGTGTTCGACTGACCTCTGACCTTTCAATACTAGGTCGCCTGCGAATGACCTCAATCTGTTGATCACTAGGAGCACTGCTCTGCACAACAAATTAGTAAAATACGCAGTCATTAAAAATGCGCTTGAAAAAGATTATCGGCGATCTGACATAAATGAATCTGGGTGGCAATTCTCAACCAATTGTCTGGAAAGTGGACATTTAATAGAGGAATTTCATTTGTGTCGTATTCAGAAACTGCATGGCATGACATTTCACCAAGAAATCTTCATCAATTAGTTAATTTCAAGGCGTATTATCAAAAATTGGCTGCCAAGTATTGTACTATACATTCCCTTGAGAAGAGCTATAATCGAGCAGTCGTGCTGTATAACCATATTCCCTTTGACATCAATAATTATGTTTGATCAAGCGTTGAGTTCATTCTGCTCCCATTATCATATAGTACGTTAGACCACGCATTTGCGTTGTTGTAGATCAAAGCCTTAGTATGCCTGAACAAGCCTTCACAAGGCAACCAACCTACATACAAAATAGTTGTAAAATATTAATTTCATACATACATAAAGTACTTAATTATATAATATTAATTAAAGACTGTATCCAACAAAACAAATATAAATTAACCAACCATGAGAAACAGCTTCAAATAGTGACGTTCCAAAATTAAAATTACTCTCGCACGTACATAATAGCTCTGTTATGAATGTAACAGGTTTTGTACTCATTGAACAGATTTCATTCAAGTAATAGAAACAACCTTACTCTTCAGTAATTTTTAACATCCAAACTTGTGAGACCAACATTATGAGAGAAAGCATGCATTTTATTCCGGTTAACTAGATTATGTGGAGGGACATACATAGCTATAATCTTAATGTCAAGTCATTACATATCCCTTTGTTTTACCGTGTAACGTCAAAATCACTATCACACGTGTTCGCTCTCCACTTAATCCCGGGTAAATTAGTGGTGCGTGAAATGATACTCTCGAAGCTGCGGTTAAGGCAATTTCAGCTTTGACATCCATGATACTAAGCCTTGTTTTGCTTACCGCTTAATATCAAACCGAAACTTTAAAAATCGCTAGTATTTTAATATCCATAGACCGTGTATCCTAAAACAAATTTGGTCGATTTGAATTTTGAACATGCTGGATTTCACTAATAATATAATATATATCTGGTATTTGTGTAATAGGTATATTGTACTAGTTTACATCGCGCGCCGCATAGTTACTTTGGCTATAGGTATTTAACTACAATATTGTCTACAACGAGTAGAATTAATATTGAAGCCAGAATTTATCTTGTTTGGATAACATCCAAATATTTAGGTGCCTAACCGAAGCACCTAAATATTCCACAAATTATGTTTTGTAATAATTTGTTGAATATTTTGGTAACTAATAATGCTAGACTATGATCTAGTTAACCTTTTTAATGTGTACTCGTACCTAATATATTTGGACGGCCTCGGTGGCTTTATGGTAGTGAATGGCGACTGCCGTCGAGTACGATTCCCGGGTCAAGACAAAAATTAGCATGATCTGTAAATATTTCTAGGTTTGGATGTTTCATTGATAAGATTGCTAAAACAAATTGTACCCAAAAATATAAAGAATACATTTAAAGATTGCGATCGAAAACTGTTTAAATACAGTAAAGTAATGAATATATATGATAAAACGAAATTCAAAATTCTTACTGAAATGAATAAACCAGAATTGTTAAACGAGAAGACAAGAGCCATTATACACGCCACATATTTGAGACCAATTACTTATAAAAATAAATATGTGTTAAAAAGAAATAATAATTTCTATGGGGAAAGAGTGGACAAGTACTTGGTTCCTGACTTTTTAAACACATTGCTAGATGATTTACAAAAATCTTACAACTGTAAATTTTTTTAACTTAATTTGAAAAAATATTATTTGTCTTCCAACACATAAGGAAGTCAATAAGGTATATTATGTATAAATTAGCGGCTTGCTGTGGCCCGAATGGACCCTGAGTGGTATTCGTTGTGCGGCGTTATTATGTTGATATCATTGAATTCTATGTATATTGGAAATAATAAAAAAAAAGACGTGTGGCACTCGGAGACTGCCGCGGTAAAGTTATTGCATAGCATACCTTTGTTTTTTTTTATATTAATTCAAGTTACACTAAAAAAAACTAACTAACTAACTATCTTCACGCTGTATCCCTGACGGGGTAGTCAGAGAGGACAGATCGCCAGGCTTCGCGATCCATGCATACTTCTTTCGCTTCTTCGAGATTCATCAATCGCTTCATACACGCACGTCTGGGTATCCGAGTACTTTTGACCTTTCCGTTTTTGAGCAATCTGCTCACGTGGTCTTCATATGTAAGTCTCGGCCTACCCTGACTCCTTCTACCCTCTACTTTTGAACAATATATATTCTTCGTCAATCGTTCCTCACTCATTCGTTGGACGTGTCCAAACCAACGGAGCACGCCCTTTTCCAGCTTAACGCTGACACTTTCATTCAAACCTGCCAAATTGCGTATCACTTCGTTACGTATTCGGCCAGCCAAGGTAACGCCGCACAACTTTCGAAGTGATCGCATCTCCACAGCATTCAATTTACTTTCATGCATCTGCTGACATACCCAGGTTTCACTACCGTAAAGCAAAGTTGGCACTAGCACTGCATTATGAATCGCCAGTCGTGCTTCTTTTACGATGCTTTGTCGCTTTACTAACTGGGACAAAGCACCGTTAACTTTGTTTCCGGCAGCTACTCGCCGTTCCACATCCGAATCACATCTTCCATCCGCGCTAAACATACTTCCTAAATACACAATTTCATTCACTTGCTCTAGACGTTCCTGGTTTACCCTAATCTCGCATTTAGTTCTTACGTCACCTCTTTCAAATACTAGAACCTTAGTTTTACTTGCATTCAAGCGGAGACCCTTACTTTCACACCCCTCTTTCATATTAGTGACTAATGCCTGAAGGTCGGCTTCTGATGAGGCCATGAGCACCGCATCATCAGCGTACAGCAGACAGTTTACTGTAAAGTCACCCAAATTCACACCCATATTAAAATCTTTCAACTTCTGCAGGCAACTGTCCAGATAGACTATGAACAGCCAGGCGGACATGACACATCCCTGTTTGACGCCTGTACAGACATCAAAAAGAGGTGACACATCCCCCCCTACTCGCACGCAAGCCTTACAGTCCCTATAAAGCAACTGTATTGCCCGCAGTAGCGAGCCGTCCACACCATATCCTGGCAGCAAGTCCCACAGCGTTTCTCTCACAACGTTATCAAATGCTTTCTCTAGATCCACAAAAGCGCAGAAAACCTTCTGGCTAAGAGCCAGAAACTTTTCCGCGATCATGCGGAGAGAAAACACTTGATCCATGCAACCTCTTCCACGTCGGAATCCGCATTGAGCCTCCCATAAATACCTTTCAGACTTTTCTTGCATTCGTGCCATTATAACCTTTGCATACACCTTACTAGCTAAGCTGACCAAGCTGATCGCCCTGTAGCTGGAGCAGTTTAGGCGCGAGCCTTTCCCTTTGTAAATAGGTACTACAACTGCTACTCGCCAGTCATCTGGGACCTCACCCGTCCGCCAGCACAAGTTGCATAACAGACATAGTGTGTCCCAGACACGCGACCCACCGTACTTGATCATCTCAGCAGTGACTCTGTCTTTTCCCGCAGCCTTACCACATTTCATACTTCTTATCGCTTGTTCTATTTCTTTCATACTAATGACTTCAATGACATCGGGATCCGGAGCATCGAAGTGAGCTCCCCTTCCCGATGTGGCATCTCTGTCTTTTCTTGCATACATCTTTCCATAATATTCACTCCATCTCTGCAGGACGTCACTTTGGTATGTTAGGACGTCATTGTTAACACTAAGCACTTTATTCATACTGCAGATTGCCGAACAACTCCGGGTCTTGCCTACCTCTTTCCAGAAGAGCTTGGCATTATCCCGGAAATTGGACGACAACCTTTCATCCGCTTTCATTCTGCACCTTTCACGAGCTTCTTCTATAAGTGCCTTCGTGTTAACTTTCTGCAGCTTGTATCTCTCTTTCATATTAAAATCATTCCGCGAGGCTAAGTAGTCTAGCCATGCTTTCTTCTTCATTCGAACTGCTTCTTTCACTTCCTCATTCCACCATGCATCACGCTTATTACTACTGCCTCTTTTCGTTTCTCCACACACTTCCACAGCGGCATTTATCATACTATCCCTAAGGTTCTGCCATACACTTTCCACATTCTCACTGCTAACATTGACATCGCCAAGCTTTTCGGCTACCCTTTCATTATATTTATCCCTAATGGATGCATCCTGCAGCTTCCAGCTTTTGATGCTATAAGTCGGCTCAGGTTCAGGACACTCGGTACGATGACGCCAACCCGCGAACAGACCCCTAATCCTAGTTATGACTAGGTAGTGGTCTGATCCCAGCTCAGCGCCTCGATAAACCCTTGTGTCCATCACCTGTTTACGGAGCCGACTATCCATTAGGAATAGATCTATCATGCTTCTCTTTGACTTACATCTCCTCGTATACATATGAATTTGTTTGTGGTTGAACATTGTGTTCGCCACAAACAAATCCTTTTCCTTACAAAATGCCAGTATTAGCTTGCCAGCGTCGTTCACCCTTTTATCCCCATACTTCCCGAGTACCGACTCAAAACCATCGCGAGCGGTACCCACCCATCCATTCAAGTCTCCACATACTATAAGTCTTTCATTTCCTTCTATCACATTTAGAGCTTCTCTCATACTCTCCCAGAAGTCCTCTAGCTCACTCGCGTTCGACGAAGATACTGGCGCGTAAGCAGCTACCAGGAAAATCTTCGTCAAACCAAGTTTTACACGGATCCAGAGGATTCTAGGACCTATCAGTTTGTACTCATACATACCGGAGGCCAATCGCGAGGACAGCAAAATTCCAACCCCCCGACTGCCATGCTCGGTCTCTGGTACTCCAGACCAAAGCGCGAGCATCCCACCCGGGAGCTCCAAGACTTCGCTGCCCTTGCGCTTGGTCTCTGTCAAGCACACTGCATCTAACTTTCTCTCATTCATAACATCCATCAACTCATTCATCTTATCTTGCATTCCTCCCCTAACATTCCACGCAGCTACCCTGCACTCCATCCTCCACTTCCCGCCGTGTCGGGCCGCGCGTGTAGGGTGACGGTCCCCTACGCCGCTCTGGCTCACACTTTTCGCACCAGCGGGGACGAACTGGTGCGCGTCGCCTCGGGGGCACGCCCTAGCAGTAATCGCCCTGGTGGCACTCGTGTTGGAGTAAAAACAAAAAAAAAACAAAAAAAAAACCCTCACTCTCAGTCACCTTCATCCTCACCCTCACACTCACTATCATCACGTCTCGATCCGTGCGAGCTTCGTACAATCGTACCATATAATATATGTACATACACGTTAAGCCAACGCTAGGCCGTGCTCGGTGAACTTCGTGTGACCTCGTCTCGACCTTCGTCTTAGTTTTTTCCTTACGGAATTTCTTGTTTAAAGCCCTTCCAAGGCCCGCGATAAAAACTATGCAATAGCTTAAAATTACCATAGTTAACACATTATTGTAAACAGATCACATGGGCTGATTGTGTTTTTTTTATTGTAATTTCTTCATGTTACATGAGTTTTGACATTATTTCAACCATCACACATTCAATAGTTATAACAATACTCAAATGAATTGTCATTGAGTCCACCTGCAGTATCATAATATATGCATCGTTAGAAAATGCACTTTGCTTTGTATCTAGGTTACTTATTATACACTGTCTACTACAACACTATGCCAGCGTTGAGCGTGGACAGGAAATGAACCTGTCATTCCGAAAGGGATCTACGAAGTATATTTCTGGGTGTAGTGGTGTGTTCCGCGCTTACCTATTAATTTTATTTATTTATCGATCACGCATTATTCTCGAAGGGGTGGCTGAGGCACATTATATGTCCACTTTTCACCATGTGTATTCCTGTCCTACGTAATACCTCTTTGTAGGAAATGGATTTACAAATAGCAATATTACTCTTTATACAATCTATATCTACTTTTAATAATGCTATAGATATGAAAGGGTATGTTTGTTTGTTTGGTTGAACGCTCAGGAACTACAGGTTCAAATCAAAAAAAAATTTTCGTGTTGGATAGCCCATTTATCGAAAATGGCTATATATATCATCACGCTACTGCCCTGAATAGCGGAGCAGTAATCAAAAATATCGACAAATCGGGTAAATTTTGTTTTGATCGAATTTGATAAAATGGGTTCGACGGAATATATGGTTTTATTAAGGTTTTAAGCCAAACCATATTTTCTTTTTTACGTGAGGAAACTTTCATGGACGCTATGCTAGACTCTTACTGACTAAAACCACACTAAATAAAATAGATACAAAACTGTCTATCTTCTTATGTGAGCTTATGCTATTTGATCTAGACATAGACATACTATTATTTTTCCAAATGCATTTCTGATCATTTCAACCCGTGATTCGAATCGGACACCTTAGCAACACAGTCGCTTACACTACCACTAAGCCTAAAAAAGGTTTGACTGAAAATGGGAAGGATTTTAGATGATTCTTTTCTTAATGTGTGATGAGAAGACCAAATACAGACCAGTGGTTTAAAGTGCTTACCGAAGCCCGGAAACGTTCGTAAATGAAAAATCCACAACGCGGTCAATTATCTCATATTTATAATATGCATGTATTTAGAAATATATAAGTATGTTTATCAGTTTACCTGTTACGTGAGACTAAAATGCATACGGTGAAATGTGATCGTATAGTATGCCTCTGCCTACCAATTTGGGGATAAAGGCGTGACTGTATGTAATGTATGTACTCGTATGTTATCAGTCGTCTAGATCCTATAACACAAGCTTATATTAGCTTACATTGGGCTAGACGGCGTTGTGTAAAATAAAATGTCCCACAGTATCTGAGCACTAGCCAAAGCGAAAAATGCTTAACGCAATTTGTGAAATCTATACTTATATTATAAAGCTAAAGAAATTGTTTGTTTATTTGGTTGAACGTGCTAATATCAAGAAGTTAAAGGTCGGATTTGAATTATTTTTGTGTTATGTAGCCCCTTTATCAAGGAAGGCTATAGGCTATAAATCATCACGCTACTTCCATGGAGAGCGGAGCAGTACTCATAAATGTCGACAAATCTTTATGCATGCAATTTTTTATGCATTATTGTAGAATTAATAAGCGACGGGATTTCGAAGTAAGTCACGTGCGAAGCCGTGGGTGTCACCTAGTAATGTATAAAATATGTTGGTGTCAAAATTAAAGTTCAACTAAGCGCTCTAGCAGACTCTTGATAACCCTGAATTCTTTCAATATTTCATATATTTTCGGCAATTTTAATGGTGCGTCGGCATTGTCATTAAGATCATAAATAGCTCGGGCCCGATAGGCGTGGTAATATTAAAAATTAACGACATCTTTCGTGTGATGTTTATGAGCCGTTAAAATTAACTATATTCAGATTAAAATTGGCATTAAATTTCACTTCTACACAAGTGTCTAGCTGATGTATTGGGTTCGATTCCCCGGTCGCAATAAAGATTATGTGATCCGTAAATGTTTGCTTCAGAGTTTGGGTGTTTCTAAGGTTTGTATTTAGAAATAAAAAAGTATGTTTGTCTGTTGTCTAGATACCATACCACAAGCTTATATTAGCTTACTTTATGATGCTGTGTTAAGAATATACATACAATATTTATTTATTATTGGCTTAAATAAGCGGGTTTAATCCACCTGTGGAAATAACTTTCGACTGCAATTTCTAAAACACTGTAAAGGTACAAATTCGATGTGGTACTGAATAGACGCAAAAGTGTAAACAGGGGGCCAAGTATACTAATTTAATAGCTTCAGAATAGAATAGAAATCGTCGCTCAATAGAGAGCCTACAGAAAATGGACAGTTTTCGTAGTCCACTATTACAA
The DNA here is from genome assembly GCA_948477245.1 of Thumatha senex. Classification (NCBI taxonomy): domain Eukaryota; kingdom Metazoa; phylum Arthropoda; class Insecta; order Lepidoptera; family Erebidae; genus Thumatha; species Thumatha senex. The sequence continues at coordinate 2,958,000 of OX419725.1, forward strand.
TTGCGCTCCAATAGTATTCTATCGGCCGGCTGATATAATTTTATTAACACGTGTCGCGCCAGAAGTCGCTCCAAATATGCATTTTTGGTAGTCTAAAACTCTAAATTAATATTTTGACATACAAAAACAGCTATATTGTCGATATTCTTCGGCTTGAGAAAGGTGATTGTGAAATATATAATAGTTTTTTTAGACTGCCTAATTTTGAACCAATCGCAATAGAACCGAAATGGAATAGAACTAGAGCGGCTTTCTATTGGAAAATAGTAGACTTGGTCCCCAGGTCAAGATTTTAGAGGTCCAATCAGTCAACCTTCCTGTCATACCTGTCTACCTAGAGATGACGAAAATTATGAGGTACAAAAAGCAACTTACATTATTATTATTTATTTATTTATTTATCTATCACACCTTTTCCCGAAGGGGTGGCAGAGGCATTATATGCCCACTTTTCACCATGCGTATTCCTGTCCCACGTGGTGTTGAGCCCATTGCCGTGTTGAAATAGACAGACGCAGGTTTTGACTACCTGCTGTTAAAATTTCTCCAGCCGCCCATAAGGCCTTTAACTTGACTTAACGACTCTCATGTTACTGGCAACCGGGATCAACGGCTTAACGTGCCTTCCGAAGCACGGAAACGCTCGTACATGTAAATGCCACAAAGTGGTCACCCATCCGTGACCAGCCTTAGCGAAAGTTTCTTAACGCAGTGATCGTTTACAGAACACTGAGTGCACGGGACCACTACCCCTCAATTTACATTATAATAATTAAATATAGCCAAATGTAAACGAATTCTGAATACGACGTATTACTTAAATACGACTTACCTTTTCACCTGAATACCAACTTCACCCTTTTGTCTTCATCCTATGAAGCTTATCAACGATCATTTACTTATAGGCGGTGTTGAGCCCTATCCGATAGAAATACTTAGCCTCTTTACGTGTGGTCTACTGATTGTACAATGGTTTGTGTTCTGAGGATGTTCTGAAATGAGGCCCATGGCTACTTTTATCACCTCTCGCCACACACGGGGTGTTCCTTCTCACATTCTGCATCTGGAGGGACGCTTCTGCGTATGCACGGGTTAAGGAATAAGCTCTCAGCCTCGGATTTCCTGAACGACATCGACATATTGTCACGCCTTTATCCCCGAAGGGGTAGGCAGAGGCATATTTAACGTCCACGTTTCACCATATGCATTTCTGTCCCACGTAACAGGTGGTGAGTCCATTGCCGTGTTGAAATAGACAGGCGCAGGCTGCATCGACCTGCTGTTGAAATTTTTTGGAGCCGCCCATAGGGCCTCCAAATTGGCTTAACGACTGCCATTTTATTGGCAACCGGGATTGGTCCCGGTTGCCAATAAAATGGCAAGGCTTAACGTGCCTTCCGAAGCACGGAACTGGGGTGGGTCTAAAGGGTCGAATAAATTTAATTAAATGTGTCTATTTTAGATGTTAAATTTGGAAGAAATTTTGAACTTGTTGCCTTTTAGTGAGGTGGTAACAAAAAGGCTAAAAGGTCTTATATGCTAGACACTCATGAGCACGACCAATTAAAGTTCTGGTAGTCTCGGACTTTCAAACAGGGTATTAGATAATTTTTCTGGTGTTGTAAACGTCCATAGACTACGGTGACACATTTAACCTTGTTTCCGTATATTTGTCTGTGTCAAAATCTCCTAAAATATTTTAAGGTCTGTCATATGGTTTAAACTTCTTCTTTTTTGACATTTTTCATGATTCTTTTTTACTGTTCCACAAATTTTACTTTGTAAACCTAACCGGTTTCTGCATTGTTATTAATTTGTGATCTATGGTCCAAATTTAAAATATCTACCTAACCAGAAAGTTAGCATAAAATCGATTCAAACATTCCATCCCGACAAACATTCGGAAAACGAGTAAATAAAAACATGAATAAATATTCTACTGCAGGCAGATAACACATGATACATAGGTATGTATACACACGATAAATATTACTACAGAGTTCTAGTTAATAATCATAATTACGTCAATGAAGCGATTGATCACGACCTTTTTACTCTCAAATCGATTACACTTTTGATAAATATTTAGTGATTACAGTACAGTGTTACATTACAGTACAACAATATTTAATGATTTATCTATCTCGCCTTATCCCCGAAGGGGTGGCAGAGGTATTCATATTGTATGCTTACTTTTCACCGTGTGTATTCCTGTCCCCAGAATAAGTGGTGAGCCCATTGCCATGTAGAAATAGACAACGCAGGTTGTGGCTTCCTGCTGTTGAAATTTTTTAAGCCGCTTATTAGGCCTTCAACTTGACTGAACGACTGCCATGTTACTGGCAACCGGGACCAACGGCTAAACGTGCCTTCCGAAGCACGGAAACGCTCGCAAATGTAAATGCCACAAAGTGGTCACCCATCCGAGAACCAGCCATAGTGAAAGTTGCGTAACTTAGTGATCGTTTACAGAACACTGAGTACGCGGGGCCACGACCGCTTCGTAGGTATAATGAATGTAATAGCGAGAGGCGGTGTTGAGCCCTTTTGCGACGGAGTATAGCCCGAGATTCCATTCAAATTTATAAACTCATAGATATTTTAAACTAGTTGACCCCTACGGCTTCGCCTGTGACATACTTCGGACTCCCGTCGCACCTATTTAATCCCGTCGCTTATAAATTCTACAATAATTTTTAAAAAATTTGCCCTGTTTGTCACATTTATGACTACTGCTCCGCTCTCCAGGTTAGTAGCGTGATGATATATAACCTATAGCTTTCCTCGATAAATAGGTTATCCAACACAAAAATATTATTTTAAATCCGACCATTAGTTTCTGAGATTAGCGCGTTCAACCTAGCAAACAAACTCAGTCACTCACTTCAGCTTTATATAGGTATATTAGTACTCGTAAGCAGTATAGATAATCTATGTGTAGAATGGCTGAGGACCAATTTGCTCAAATTATGTTTCCTTCCTGTTACAGTTTTACTCGAGGCTTTCTTAGATAAAAATAAAAGTCAAGTGGTCGTCTAGGCTTACATCAATTATTTCAATGGCCTTGAATCTTGGGAATTTAACGTCTATTTAAAACTAATATATCCAGTGATTTTTAGTGGTTTTAACAACTCAAATCATAGATTCAACTACTACTCAGATTCTAGGTACTTATGAGCTCGCTAGGTGACCCTCTCGGCTTCGCCCGTGCAATCATGCATTAAAATTTGCCCGATTTGTCGACATTTATGACTATTGTTACACTCTCCAGGCTAGTAGCGTGATGATATATAGCCTTTAGCCTTCTTCGATAAATGTGCTATCCAACACAAAAAGATTTTTATAAAGCCGACCAGTAGTTTCTGAGATTAAACCAAACAAACTCTTGAGCTTTATAATATTAGTATTGGTGAATCTATCAAACAAAATAACCAATATGAGATGAAATAAAGTGATACATACAGCGTGAAGATAGTTAATTATAAAGTGCAGTGAAATAAAATTTCCTCTGTTCGCAAATGTCTCATCATATATATTACTAGATGGAGTTAATTATAAAGTACAGTGAAATAAAATTTCCTCTGTTCGCAAATGTCTCATCATATATATTACTAGATGGCCCCCACAGCTTCGCGCTTGGAATATTTCGACCTCCCATCGCACCTATTTAATCCCGTTGCTTATAAATTCTACAATGATGCATAAACATTTGCCCAATTAGTCCACATTTATGACTACTGCTCTGCTCCCCAGTGTAGTAGCGTAATGATATATAGCCTATAGCCTTCCTCGATAAATCGGCTATCTGACACAAAAATAATTTTTCAAATCCGATCTGTAGTTCCTGAGATTGGCGCGTTCAACCAAACAAACAAACTCTTTAGCTTCATAATATTGGTAAAGATTCAAACAAAATATCCTATATGAGATGAAATGAAAATTTATGGAAATGAAATTACCGCCGTTCACAAATATCACATCTAATATATTATATTATTACTGACATAAATTAATTATAGAAAGGTAATTAAAAACGGTCTAGTAGAACAGAAACTTTACAATTTTACATCTTAATAGGTGAGCAAAACCGTCAATCACTCGCGAGCCATTTGCCAAAACAATGCATTCCGGAGTACTATAACGAATTGGTTGGTGATGTGTTATAAAACTAAGCGACCATACAGACTGTATCACACGACAGTAAACTCTTATACCCAATAGTTATTTCAACTTTGTGTAAAATAAAATCGGTGGGTAACAGGAAACTTTGTTTTATTTACATTTAGGTGAACGAGACGTGGCATTATTTAGTTTACTGCGTTAGTTTTATATGAAGAATATATGAAATGTATAGAGTTGTCCTTATTTAATGTGATTACGCGACATCGCGTGAACTAGATTACTTTTGATCACCGATTGGTCATTTACCTAATCTATTTTGTAATTGTTCTAAAACCAATTTTGAGCGATCCATTTGTGAATTATTAAGCTTTTAACTACTACCAATTAAAAAGTTATTTACGCATGTGTAAAGATTTGTGGTAGTAGGAAATATACAACGGAATTAAAAGAAAAATTACTGTAGTAGTTTCTATTAATTTACAATGTAATCGCCGACTAACTAAGAAAATGGTCTCGATCTAAAAATATTTTCAAAGTTAATATTTTATTTCTTATTTTTATCTGCGGAATCCAAAATTCTTGTTCTACTTTATTTGTAAATACCATACAGATTTGTCTGTATAATTTTGACAAGACCAGCACTAATCAGCACTATATTGTTCATGAGTCTTTTTTGCACGACAATTAATGTCATTTAGTCTTATTATGATAACCACAAACATTTGTACGTCGTGTAGTTCTCTTTACGAAAGATTAATTGCCTCTCCACGTGGCTACAGCCATTAAAACAGTGTCGCATTTATAGAACGTCTCGGTTCAGCGTCGTACGAACCGAACAATCATATAAGTAGACTATTAAAAAAAAAAAAAAAAACTGAAAGCGAAAACAAATAAATACATATTATTAACAGTGTTCAGAAATAGATAGAAAAAAGCACTTATTTCAATGTGTGTCAAATATTTGCATTATTTTACACAAATTGAAATGAATGTTTTTCAGTTTGATAAATTTTATTGAGCTCACTTCAATAAGGCCACATCACCAGGCGCGTCTATGCAGAGACACAGTATTTAAACAGAAGTAGAAGTATGTAAACAGTCATATTTTCAAACAATGCTCCGGAATGGAAGCGCCCAATTGACACCAGTCGTATAAATATAATGGTAGTTTTATAAATGGGTGTAGAAAATTGTTGATATCTGAATATATAAATTCATGCGTACATATGTAGATATCATCGTGTCTTTCTCCCATTGGGGTAGATAAAGACTATGTCTTTCCACTTGCTATGATTCCGGCATACAACTTTGGCTTCTTCCACTACCATAGGTGTTTTCTAACGCGCTCGCAGGTTATGGGTAGTCTTTACCTGGCCTTTTTTCCCACATTGTCTCTGATTTGATTGGCAAAAATACGCCGAGGTCTATCCCTACCAGTTTGCCAATTCACTCTCGCCACTTAAATCTGCTTAATAAAATATATAGGAACACTAAAAATGAGTAATTATAGCAATAACAAATACATACTTAAATAAAAACAAGAGTGACAGTGATGGGTAGCAGTACGCAGTACGATTGCCTGTATAAGTATCGAGGCGAGTCGTAATACTGTATCATAAAATATTGTATTTACTGTGGCATAGTCGAATGTTCGTTTTGTGACCGTCTCGAACTTTTTTTTTATTAGTAACCTGCGTCTTGCAAACTTGGCTGCGAGTGAGCACTTCCGAATCAATGTTCAGATTTACATTAAGTACCAATTAGAGATATGTAAAGCGCCAATTATATTAACCGGTTATTGATGCGCGTGTCCCGGTGTGACGCGCGTTCGGAGAAACGCTTAATTATTTTCACTTTTCACATACAATCATTCAACACACTACGTCTTGTAACTAGGGGAGGCTAGGTTTGCACTCACGGCTAGGCATTGTAACAAGGATTGTTAGATTAATGAACTTGACTTAAGTCCAGGTAAATAAAGCCCACTTTCACTTCATTAGGAATTGTATTTTATTATTGGTGAACGAGCGTTCTAATGATAACCTGGGAAATAGACAAAGAAGAGATCCTCCTTATGACACCATCATAATAGAATAGAATAAAATAAACTTTATTGCACACCATTATAAAAACAAATCGTACTAAAAGAGAACAATTTTATAAATGTACAGAGGGCAATGTAATTGTTGTAGAGTTGGAAATTCCTTCATGTGAAACATACCGAACATAATATAAAAAACAGAACACGGAATCAAATCTAGAGAAGCCTTACTCTATACCTATACTTCATACAACCAAGCGTATAGGGGAGTCACCTTTTACTCATACGATTACAGTAATTACTACAGAAAATTGTAGGTTTACTCGTACCCGAAAGGCTACAGTATGGGTTTCTTCAAAAGGAGTCTTAGATGTTTTTTACAGAGTCGACAGCGCGAGATTCGCACCTCGGTGTTGTAAACGTCCATAGGCTACGGTGACCACTTTCCATCAGGTGAGCCGTATGCTTGTCTACCACAATAGTGGTAGAAAAAATATTGTAGGGAACTGAAAGGTTGATTCGCGGAAGCGAGAGGGATAAAGCAACCTTCCTTGCTCTATGTTAAAAAAAGTATCTTTGAGTGAATGTTCAAATTCAAGGAAATATTCCTAATTTAAATTTCCTTGGGTTAAAAAAATAACTGAAACTTAACATGTGACGTTCGTCTCGCCTCAGCAATATTAGGATTCATTAGTCAACATCTCTCATACACACACACTATAAACTTTTGTGTGTATGTCTCTATATGTGAGTGTCGCTCGTGACCTGCCTAAAATGTGAATCATGTGATTTGGCACCAACGTTGGATCCAAATGAACCAATAACACGTCAACGTTGTCCGGTTATTTCTGACACATATAGTACGCTTGGCAACAATAAACATTGGTTGTACTTTGTTTTTTCTAACGGAGTTTTACCTTATTTAAATCACCATGTCATCACATCTTGTTTTATGTGCAGGAGTGGTGGTTTATTGTACATAAAAGTTGTATTAACGTGCTAGAGTGAAAGACAATGATATATTATATGCAGTGAAATGCTATTTCCTCTCTTGCCGCGAAAAGTCCACTGAAAAATTCAGTATAAGAACCACCATTATACTGAGGACATGGACCAAGACCCAAGACTGAGGACTCGACATCGACAAAGACTGGACAGGACTAAATTAGAAGATAATATTGAAGAAATATGATTTATAAAACAAGATTTGACTAAATGGCCTTCGTAACCAGGCCATTAAATAATTATAAGAATAAACAATATCTAATTTATTTATTTATTTATAATTTATTGACAATATTATATACAAAACATAGGTATAAAGCTGCAACATAAACTCGTTCGAGTTTTACTGTGCACCAGTATCTTCTACAATGATTAGGTTATATTTTAATCCATACATACCTACCTAATATTACACATTTGCAATAACAACAAACAATATAGAAGTAGTTAGAAAAATAAAGAATTAGATAAATGTCCCATCGACGCACCGACCCATGCAAGCCATACGCCGAGGAGTGGATAAGCGTTGCACTGCACATCCAAAGTAACGGATTTCAGCGGTTACTATATTTAAGAGAATAAAAAGTTTAATTATTTTGTAGGAAGTATTTTTTTAACTTATTTTTATAATTTTGTTTGGTTAATTTTTCCTTTAATGATTTCGGCAATTGATTGATTAGATAGGGTATAATATATTTTAGTGTTCTTTTCCCATATAGATAGTGTACCTTGGTAGTAATCATTTTGCGTTACGAATACTACGCGTTAGTATAGTATGTTTGTCAATGGATGGAGTTTTTTTATAGTCATCGTTAAAGTATTCCTCAGTTAATAAAGTTAAATTGGTTTTTTTATGAATGGGAATGTTTTTACAGAAGGCAAACAGTTGATGGTAGTCATTTTTAAATTTGTTTTTAATGTTAGACGGAACAATTTGTTTTAGATATTACGAATTATACTATTAGATACTTATGTTTCGCTTAAATAAGTATTAAACCGGGAACTTTAAACTAAATCTCATGTCAAATGTAGTATTCCACCAATTGGTTAGGACTCCTAACCAATTAGTAGTAGAATTCGCTCCTAACTTAGGAGCGAATTCTTTGGAATTTTGAAATTCAATGTAGTAAGATCACTAAAAATAACCAACGATGTATCTTACTAAGTTCCACCACGTAACACAATGTATTCTGAGGGAAATTGGATACGATCAACTTAGAAGATGTATTAACAGCGTTCTAATGTATCCAGCCCATAAAAAAATAGGATTTCGAATTCAATTCTTTTTCTTTTTCCAATTTTGAATTTTAATTGGATCGTAAAAGGAGATCTGATTCTGAATTCCTGATGCAATCAGTGATGTAATGATAATTATTGCAATGGCAACTGGTTGATACGGATTGAAAGATGCTCTACATCCTACTAATATTATAAATGCAAAAATTGTTTGGATGTGTGGATGGATGATTGTTACTCTTTTACATAAAACTTCTGGATAGATTATAATTCTACTACACAGTAATATAGCAGATACATCAGAATTCTTTTTTATTAATAAAGATAGCTTGCAGACTAATTATCAATATATTTTTAGTTAACAATCAATATTACCAAATCGCTATTTGCAAGCCTCCACATTTAAATATATAGAATAATATCGATTCATGACAAATACAAGCTATACATAGTATACATAATATAAGAAGATATATATAGAATAATACCAATCTAATTAAATAACAAGAACCAATAGATCCAAACAAACAACATAAAAACACAAAAAAAATAAACTTTTTGTTGTATAGGATTCGTACCAATCGGAATGTAGGAATGTAAGAATCAGCCAACTGTAACTATTTGACAGTTATGCACGTGCGTTTTGTCAATTGATGTTTGACGTACTCAGTTTCAGCTATAAGCTTGTTCTATGGGATCTACACAACAGATAAACATACATAATATTTCTCAATACGTACATAGTATACATAGGAAACACCCAAATTCGCACTCACAAATATTTGTTCCGACCCGCGAATCGAGCCACTAGTACTTACGCCACGAGGAAGTCAAAACGAAGCCGGTGTTTTAAACATGTGTGTGAATGCATCTTTGTTAACTATTTTCTGTAAATATGTGTGCAGTGTCTCAGACACAAACATCGAACTGTGCTGCAATGTAATGCGGCAGTCGCGTTTATTTTTTTTATATTTAAGAATAGAATACAAGCGTCTCGTCGCAGTCGCATATCTTGGAAGCATACACACTAGAATTTAGAAAAGGAAAATCATGGCCAGAGCCTAAAAAAAAAAAAACCGACGAAAGCTATTTCTGATGTCTTTTGCCGATCATAAGCTTTTGCTAGGATTCTGGCGGGAACGATGACAGATGCGGACGCCACTTCATCATATAATTTTTCAAAACCAGTGTATTTTAGAGTGTTTATGTAAAAAATTTTTACTTCTTACACATAAAATCTTCGACAATGTGCACAACCGTTGGGAAGTAATAGAACGCAGTGGAACGTGGATTTTTGTTGGTCTCCAAAATCCACAGATAGCTTCAAATATCCACTGCTTTACTAGAGTAGAACTTTGAATAAACATACACATGAATACGAGTATAATAAATAAATATTGTGGGACACTTTTCACACAGCGCCATCTAGCCCAAAGTAAGCTATAATATTAGCTTGTGTTATGGGATCTAGATAACTGATAAACATACTTATATATTTCTAAATACATATATATTATAGATAAATAACACCCAGACACAGAATAAACCATCGTGCTCATCACACAAAGTTTTATCCTGGGTGGGAATCTAACCCACGACCTCTTGCGTAGCAGTCGAATGCACTCCCACCGCGCCACAGAGGCAGTCAAAGCAAATAATATCTACAAAAAATACCTCTACATGAAGAATATTCACACATTTCCCTTAAAAACTAAATATAAATAACAAGATTGAAATTACCTGACGCTGGCGTTGCTCAACCTGAGAAGTCCAAGAAGAAAAAAAGTTAAATAGCATTAGCCAAGTGTAAAAATATTTTTTGGAAATCCATGGCAATAGTTTTTAATGCTTCTCATACTCAATAAATACTTAGTATGCAATAGTAAGCATACTATCTATGGTGAAATGTGGCTTTGCCATGCCCCTTATCCCCGAAAGAATAGCTTTCGGAGATAAAGGCAATATGTGTGTATTAACATACTAAAGATATGTGTATACCTAAAATAATAGGACTACGAATGCAACATAGATAGAAGTTCAATGCGTTCGCAGAAATTAAATTCATCGACACTCAACCACACTTCTCCTGGGGGCCGAGTCTACTATTGACAAGCCGTAGAATAGACCCAGAATCGCTGTTTTTAGCTGTCATAATGTTAGTAGACTATCAAAAATGTAACTGACTAGCGGCCACTGGCGCGATATGTGTTATTAGAACTCATCGGCCGACCGTATACTACGAACAAAAGTCAAAATTGTTCCAGTGGCTTTCTATTGAGCGACGATTACGATTCTTTTCAGACGCGATTGAAATAGTCGATTTGGGCTCCTGTTCCTATTATTACCTCATCGGCATTGTTATTAGTGGAATACTAAAAACCACTACGTACCTATCAGGCGTCACTGCTTTTGTACTCGCTAACACTAAGTTATGCAAACCAAGCTATTTCTGTCGAAACGAAACTAAACCAACTTTTTAAAATGTTTAGGGTTACTTATGTTGTTCCTTACTGCAAATGTATAAACCATTTGACTATTCACTAAACGTCTCGGTGCCATCATTGCATTGACACACTATTCCAAATCAATCGATTAGTTTTGAAGTGATGCAACATACAAACCGACTCATAAAGTATCGATATCGATTTAAATTTAACTACCACTTTGTGAAAGCGAAAATTCATCTGGCGCACGGGAGCACGCTTATTTGATTAAACACTGCAGGTGAATCTCACACGCCTACGCGGGAAGTGATGGACGCCTGACACGAGCTGTGCTAATCCAGCCAATGATTAATGATAATGCTCTATATAAACAAAGCTGATGTATTAATCACAAAATGCTTTATACTTTTTACCTAAACGCTGAGAAAAATCGTAAAGATCATTTTACTCACTTTTTTTTGTATTTTTCTTGGAGGGAAATGGGACATCGATATTTTATCATCATATTATTTTTTGTTACGTTTTATAACCACTGTGTTACTTTTCTAAATGGATTAGCAACAGCCAACGTTCTAAATGGATATTTGTTGTGGTAAAATAATAAAAATATCTTTATTCATGAAGGTCACAAAGTAACACTTATGAACGTCAAGATTATTGCTTCTAAATTTACATTTACTGCTAGATACAAAGCAATCGATCTAGACATGATAAACATTCTTTATATCATTTTAAGTAGACACATATTATACATGGGAAACACTTAAACTCTGAAACAAATATTTGTTGCGACCCGGGAACCTTTTCTCTTACAATTACACAGACTATATACTGTTACTACAGACGAGTATATAGTCTGTGTAATTGTAACGTACGACGGTAAACAACTGACAGGCCGCGTATGTGACTTTCGCATACAGTTTGACGTTTACTTGGCACGTGGTATTATTATTACTGTCGTCTCTATAAGGACGCGAACAAGAGGGAGCGAGCAGTCAGAAATGCTTGCTCTGTTATATCGATATATCTAAATAGGTCGACTAGACTCACTGTGTCATTAAAATTGATTTACAATCTCAACAGATTGATGATTAATCATTGGTTGATATAAAACTTTGTTCAATTGTATATTTATTGGCTTAAGTGACATGCATAACGGCCCGTTTACATCGTTTCTTCATCTTAGCGTTTTCCTAGTTATTTCCAAAACCTACATGGGGGGGGGGGGGGGTCAATTGTTGTTTCGTTACCCAGATTTGTTTGGTTTTAAATTTCCAACATTGTTAGGAGCGATTGGAAATACATTATTATAAAAAAATTACAGATAATATTTAATTATGGGCGCCTCGGAAGTTCGTAGTTTCTTACGAGTGAAGCCATAGGATACAGGTAGTTATATAATAGTACATAATAAATAAATTAATAAAAAAATATGTTTTAGGACACTTTTTACACAGCGCTATCTAGCTTAAACTAAGCTTTTTTTAAGCTTTTATCTAGAAAACTCATAAACGTAGTTATATATTTCTAAATACATATTATAAATAGGACACACCCAAATTCCAAAACAAACGAATTTGGATCACATAAATATTTATCCCGACCCGGATCGAACCCGGGACCTTAGCGCGGCAGTTGTATACACTACCACTGCAGAAAAATCAGAAAATCTGGCAAATCTACTCTTCATTACAGCGGTTGTCATTTGACAACTTACTTGTAACGTAATGTATTTCTTTATAGTATAGGTAGCGTTAATGCTCAATAGGATCCATACATACATAGTTAATACCAAATTACATAGACCTTTGGGCGTTTATAATATTTAATAGAATTTAGAGGTCTAGCTTAATTGGCATATTATAACTTTTGGTTCCACCACTATCAGACTGACTGACTGGTCAAATCTGTTATGTACGAGTATTGGTAACGTACTAATAAACTTATGAATATCAGCCGGTATAAAATTCGTGAGCATTAACGCAACCTCCCCTACTGGTCACTTTAAATGTTTGAAATAGTGTATGACATTTTGTAAGCGCCGTTAAAATGATCCATGCTAATTTTTTTTTCTACTATAATGAATTTTTAAATCACTGAAAATAGGCTTTGAAACTGGAATTATTCACGTCGTGCTACGTGTCGAGTGTTGAGTAGACAGTCAGGTCTGACAGAAGCCGTGTCAAGTGGCCATCGTTCATTGTCAGCCATTCTACGTCCGAGGCACCCACAAGCTACTTATACCATAATTATCGTTACTGCTTATACCCTTCTTTTGAAAAGTGCCATAAATTAGAAACCTTTATTTGCCATTCCAGCCGATTCGGTCCCGTATAGCTGTTATCTTGCTTTAGTTATAGGCGATATATTAATTTTATTATCACCAAACCCTTGCCTAAGCTTTAACGATTTTTATTACATTTTGTATGGAGATAGAGTTTATATTTGCAAACTTTCATACAATATTGGTTGGATTATTTTTAGATACTAGTGGATGCCCCACGGTGTCACCCGAGTAGTTTCCATCCCCGTAAGAAAACGGTAATAAAATGTAGCCGAAGTTACTCCTTATAATATCAGCTATCTTCCAGTGTAAATTCCGTTAAAATCGATCGACTGGTCGAACCCAGCCGTTTCAGAGATCAACTGGAACAAAAAGGACGATGGACAGACAAAAACATTAATGCAAGTACCGTATATACTTTCATATTATATATTTTTACTAAATCTAATAGGAATGTTTATCGTATAATGTCCTACTAATATTATAAACGCGACATCGAAATACATTTTGATTAAACTTTACAATAATATAGCTTACACATTCGAATAACACATAGGCTACTTTTTAACGGGATCGGGAAAACTTCACCACGCGTGCGGAGCCGCGAGCGTCAACTAGTACGTTATACTTTCATATTGCATTTAGGGGATAAAAAGGCACACGGTGAAATGTGGGCGTGTAATATGCCTCTGCCACCCCTTCGGGAATAAAGGCGTGATTGATAGTACTCTTTTCAACGCCAATCCAAAATTTTTAAATTCGGAGTCTCAGGGACGGACCACCTTAGTGGTTCTTCGACACATTATACTTCCGTCGGTCTAGTACCCACTGGACCTTCATAATTGGACCTTACCTACACAATAGGACCTGTTCGAACTCCTATCAAAAATCTAGTACCCACTGGACCTATAAAATTACCTTTCGATAGGTTTAAAATTGCTTGACAACATTCTACATGAATTTTCAAAGAGCCTAAACATTCTAGGCACGCAAAGCGCTCTCGCCTTGTACATTCCGAATTTTTTATGAAAATTCATGGAAATGCTCTCGACTTTACCAGTCTCGCGCTGGAACCGATCACCTAGGATTATAACTGCTGAAATCCGGCGTCCGCTTCGTGTATCGTCTTTTAAGCTTGTAATAAGACTTTTAAACGAATTCTGACTGAAATTGCAGAACATTTTAATATACGCTCCAGTATCTTGCAGGCTTATAAGTCTTTACCTTTTTTCAAACTATAATCTTAATAATAATTGTTTTGTCATTTTCTTCAATCAATAATATATTAATTTAGTAGGAAGTAGGATACGAGTACTTCCTACTAAATTAATATTATAAACGCGAAAGTTTGTAAGTATGGATGTTTGTTATTACTCTTACACGCAAAATCTACATAATGGATTGTGATAAAACATTTCAATAATATAGCTTACACATCAGAATAACACATAGGCTACTTTTTATCCCGGGAACAAATTCCTGTGGGATACGGGAACAGGAAAACTTTGCCACGCGAGCGTTGCCGCGGGCGTCAACTAGTAAATCTTATAAATCAATGTTAGGTAAGTAACATAAAATGTAAATGGAATTGACTGATTGTCTCGGTGATGTAAGTGATAATGTATGCAACTGACGCGCTGAGGTCTCGGGTTTGATTGCCGGGTCGGACAAAATATTTATGTGATCAGCAAATGTTTGATTCGGAGTTTGGGTGTTTGCTATGTAGGTATAATATGTAAGTATGTAATTAAAAATATTTAAGTATGTTTTATCAGTTGTCTAGATCCCAACTCATAAGCTTATTAGCTTACTTTGGACTAGATGGCGCTGTGTAAAAAGGAAATGTCACACAATGTCACAATGAGAGTAGCAGGTTCAGGCTTTTATTTTATTTTCATTTTTCATTTCAGTTTTTAATACTAAAGGCGTTGTAAAATGGCGGAATGCGTGGCAAATTTGTGAAATGTTTAAAATTTGTACGCTACCTCTGAAGCCTCACCTTTAGGGTTACTAAGTTATTTTGAAATAAATGTCTTCCTTTTCACATTGAATATGTATGTACGTGTCGAGTTCAGCCAAAACGTTTTAATTCGAATTGATTCTTTGCATAGAAGACAGAAAGTTTATTTGATTATAATTTGTACCCGTATACCGCGTTCGGAATATTGAATAGCATACCCCACTTTAAAATTAATGAAGAGTAAAAAATGAATGTTTTAATACGAAATATAGCGATTTTTACAAAGCGCTAACATTCTATTATCCGTCGCCTACCTTTCATATTCTAAATCTTGATTGGCCCGCTTTGTGAAGAGTATAATACCACTACTAGGTAGTAGTTTTCTGGGTAGCTATATTCAAGCCGATCAATAAAATGCATGAGCCTTTGAACTTTGACTTGTGAATAGTGCATCACAGCGACGGCGACGCTACGAGTTTAGAACGATTTTTGATTGTACATGCATATTGAATCCACGTTAGTTTTCGATGTGTCATACATACTATCAGTAGAATGTATAATACCACAGATATTTGTTAGTAACTTTTAATCAAACCTTCCAAATAGAAACCTTTTTTGGAAAAAGGCCAGTTCAATAAGACTCTTAACTTGCGAGCGTGTATAAAAACACTCATGAAAGTAGAAGAAGCGAAATTTGTATGTCAGGGTCGTAGCAAGTGGAAAGCCATAGTCTAGAAGAAGACTGGAGTGATAATTTGTATGTATGTATGCGTTGATACAAGATACGTAAGTAACTATGCATCTTAATTTTACTTGAAGTTTCAACTGAAACATTGAATCTTCATATTGAACTTATACTAGAGAGAGAGTGTCTTTTAAATTCGTTTTGCAAAAAGCCTTTAAAACACTCAACACATTTTCATGCTTGACATGTCATCAAAGGTCATATATTCGCCTAATTTTCTTAATACACCTTAGTGAACGAACTCCCTTATTACATATTCGATTTAGTATAGAACTAATGTGGGATTGCTCTCCTCTCTTTTAAGGTTTAGGTGTTGAAAAGATTGAGTACATTACAAAATTTTCTGTGTATGCATTTTATTTTTCGGCATTTAAAGTGTAGTAATGTCTATCGACGTTTTTATTTTGACGGCACGGTGTTGCTGTTGTAAATAATGCTACTGTATTTTGTGTCACTCTAAATCACATATGAGTAAAATAAATAAATAATGGGACACTTTAAAAAAAATAAAATAAACGGTGAATTACTAGAATTTTTATATTTACAATTATGTCAATTTAAATGCGTTAAAAAGCGTATTAAAATATGGTTTTAAAACAATTAATTTATTTGTATATAACTTGGTATATATGCCACCACGGTGGTAAAAACACGAATTATTTTATATACTACTCGGGACTTCACGCGAAACAATATTCTACTTACATTCACCGACGTTTCGAACCGATTCAAATTCGAATTCAACGCGTTCGAAACGTCAGTGAATGTAAGTAGAACATTGTTTAAGTCCCGAGTAGTACCTTATTATGCGAATCTTAGTATTCAATAAGCAAAAGTTAAAAAAAAAAATACACGTATTGTTGGAGTCAACAAATTTCACGGTATCTTGAGTTAGGTGGTTTTACCCGACTTCAAGGGGAGCAACCGCGCCGCTCACTTCCCACCCACGCTGGAGTGGGAAGGTGCTAATTTCACACCCCTACTGACATATTTCTAATTACTTTCCTTTCAAACAAGATATTATGTTCCCATAAATGACAACGAGTTTATTTATTACGGGGACGCGTTTAGAGCAAACGACCGGTGTTATTTCAACTAACTGCTCATTAACGTGTGTATCTTTCTGCCTGTGGCATCGCAGCTCCTGAAATGATGGACTAATTTTCATTATATAAATAAACTCTCATCAATCTATCCTGACTCACGACCCCTGACGGGGTAGTCAGAGAGGACAGATCGTCGGGCTTCACGATAATACTTTGTTCGCTTCTTGCTTTTGGCAGATTCATTAATCGTTTCAAATATGCACATCTGGACATCCGAGTACTTACGACCATTACGAAAAATCAAACCTTCAAAAAAAACCTTCAAACTTTACATCAGTTTTTTATTTTTTCTATTCTCTTTCCTTTTATAAAACACTGTTAGCCGTCTTATTGACACTACTCGCACAAAGGTAAAACTCGCATAAAAGTATTGCCATACAACGTAGCAATGCCTCCAGTCTTCTGGAAACGCTACCACAACGAGGACGGCGATGCGGAGAAATTTTATGACGCATGTGAAGTTTTACGTTTTTAGTAATTTTTAATTAGCTTAGTTTAGAATTAATTAATTAACGAACTTATGATATACATAAATATCCATCACGCCTTATCCCCGAAGGGGTGGCAGAGGCATATCATATGCCCACTTTTACCTTGTGGATTCCTGTCCCAAGTAATAGGTGGTGTGCCCATTGCCGTGTTGAAATAGACAGACGCAGGTTGTGGCCTTCAACTAGGCTTAGCGACTGCCATTTTACTGGTAACCGGACCGACGGCTTAACGTGCCTTCCGAAGCACGGAAACGCTCGCAAATGTAAATGCCACAAAGTGGTCACCCATCCGAGGACCAGCCATAGTCAAAATTGCGTACCTCAGTGATCGTTTACAAAACACTGAGACCGCGGGGCCACGAGCGCTTCAATCAATGATATAATCAAGTATTTAAATATATCTATATATTATGATATAACCATTAAAAGTTTCAACTACTACAAATTTGTAAAACGAATTAAGAAACAAATTGTTTCGTACTTCGGTCATTAGATATTATACTATTACAAAAACGAAAATAAACAGCTTACTGGTAATATACCTAATGTAGAAAATTGTTGTCAAAATACCAAAACGAGTCAATTCGTTCGCGAGAAAACATTTTGTAGGGAAGGGGACCGTCGGCGGCTGGCGTCGCAGCGTCTAGAGCGAGCGCCGAGCCGACTGCCACCCTCTACCCACACTCCCTGAATTGTGGGTAATCGTACCACCTCATCTATTATGGAGGATTGCTGAAACCCTCGCTCAGTCCGAGGGCTTCTCAATCAAACAGGACGTCCAATGCGACGACATAAGCTCAGGAATTTTCAACAAAAAAAAAAAAATTGAACTGCTAGTACACTTGTGCTAAATATGTCCCACGATTTTGTTTGCGACCTACTGCGAAACACTCAGAACCTCAAGAAGAGAACGCGATATGAATACGTCATAGTGACTACAATATGTTTGCCAAATTAAACTCTTATTTTGTTCAGAGGTTTAATTTTGTTCAGAGGTTTATAAAGTGGCAAATAATCATACCGTCTTCCTGATCGAACGTGGTCGACGATAGTATGTTGATGAATTTATATTAATATTATACAGCAGATGACTTTGTTTAGTTTAACGTGCTAATCTCAAGAACTATTGGTTTGAATTGAATTTTTTTTTTGTACTTAGTAGTCCATTTATCCTGGAAGACTATCTATAGGCACATTATCACACTATTAACCAAGAGAGCGAATATAAATAGCCAGTAATTATAAATATCAACCAATTGGGAAATAGATTAATAGCCTGAAGGTATATAGTCTATAGCCTTTTCGATAAATGGGCTATAAACACAAAATGAAATTTTCAAATCCGACCTGTAGTCAAAAGTCCAACCAAAGTGACAAACAAATAAACTCTTCAGCTTTATAATATTAGTATAGATAGTAAGACGGGACTAAATGGGTGCACAGGATGTTCGAAGATGCGAACAAAGCTGTGAGGCTCAACTAGTAATGCATACTTCGATAAAATCATAATGCAAATGTGTTATTCTGTCAAGCCTTTTAATAATGTATATAGGTAAAAGGGTAAGAAACATATAAAAGTATTGCTATAAACCCACTTTTTCCTGTAAGTACTCTAAAGGACATACCTACCTACCATAAATTCTAACGTCCATGCTCGTACGGCAGGTTGTATTTTATGAGAGACGCTTTATGTGACTCTCTGGTGTTAAAATACCGAACGTCTTACAGAATTCTGTCTTCCATTACGACTTTGGATATAACTCTCGCATACATTACATCCCTGAGGGAGTACTCTCGGTGGGTATACTGCTACTGTTCAAACATACATTAACATAGGTGAGGTAGTGTTGTTACCTGGGAATCGAAGCCACGACGGGTTCGACCCGAGATAATACTTTGTGTGATGAGCACGACAGTTTATTCTGTGTCAGGGTGTTATTTATCTATAACATATATGTATTTAGAAATATATAAGTATGTTTATCAGTTATCTGGTTACCAAATTACAAGCTCTGCTTAGTTTGGAATCAGATGGCGTTGTGTGAGTTGTCCCAACGATATTTATCATAGCAGTTTTCAAATTTTGACATAAAATCAGTATAATTAATAAAATACTTTAAAGAAAACAATTTTAGTATGGCAATTCCTGCGCATTCAGAATTCCTTGCCGCATTCGGGCTCATAAAATTGTAGTCAGACTTTAGTGTTCCAAGCGTTTATAAATCAGTACTCGTAGGGATGCACTAGACATTAATTGGACTGCCTGAAATTATTAAATAGCTAGCAGCTATGATGCCGAGTTCAATAATATCGGTAGTCTGCCTTTAAAATGAAAGTTGTAACTTATATGCAGCTGTAATAAGGTACTTTTTCATTTACTTTCTTCAGTTTGAAATTGAATCCTGCTAATATTATAAACGTGAAAGTTTGAAAGAATGGATGTGTGTTACTCTTTTACGTGAAAAATACTGAATGGATTTTAATGAAACTTTACAATAATATAGCTTATACAGCAGGATAACACATAGACTACTTATTATCCCGGGACCAAGATCCCGTGGGAAACGGGAATGGGAAAACTATACGCGGGCGAAGTCGCAGTCGACAACTTATTTATTATATTAAGTTTATTTTAATACTAAAATAAACTTAATATAATAAATAAAATAATTTGGAATGTAATATGTTAGCAAGTGGGACGCAGCCCCGTCTTTCTGATAAAAGGCGGCAAGGGCGCTGGAGATTTTTTTTTCGCCACAAACTGTCTTTTCCCAAGACTGTCGGCCTCCAGCTCTTGAAGCCGTCCATCGCGCTCTCCACACGCTCCATCATTCAACAAGCAACCACACAAAATGTCTATTTCAAATTCTGCATAATTATTGTATTAAAACAAATAAATTTAAAAGGTTAGTTATAAAAAGCTATGTGAAAAGGGCTATTACGCCGTTAATAGTACATAATTGCAAAGGCCGGGAAATAGGCAATTGCAGGTCGAGTATGTGTGTTTACTTATACGAGACAGGCAATTGCTATTCCGGCCGAGGCATATATAGTGCTTTTCTCAAAAGAATGCATGGAAATAAAACAAACTTTTAAAATTATACTTTAAATTAATATTTAAAGTTACATTAGCGATATTGGGCAAGTAACTACTAAAGGAAAATATTGTTGTTTTCCCTGCCGTGAATTGTATCTTATAAGACGCAAGATGGAAATCTAAAAAAAAAATTGTAGGTATATTGCCGCTCTGAGCTCTAGGGTTCAATTCCCGGGTCAAAACAATTTTTTGTGTGACCCATAAATGTTTGTTTCGGAGTTTCGGTGTATCCTTATATTCCTATCCTATCCTTGTATTTAGAAATATTTAATTTTCTTTATCAGTTGTCTAGATCTCATACCACAAGCTTATGGCTTACTTTGGGCTAGGTTGTTGTTGTGTGGGCCCCGGATTATTAGTAGACATAACTTTTATGTCCCAGAATCCAGCACCCCCATAGATAAAACAAGATAAATGCACATATTTAATAAAATAATATACTTACAGTAAGGGTCTGCTGAAGAAGAATGATAAAAGAAATCCAATCAAAGATTCCAAATTCAAAAAACACTCCAGCAATGAATTTCATTTTCTCTGTCCGTAAATGCGATACTTCGCGTATTCTTTTTTCGAAATAATGACAGTATTTCCATGCATGTTTGAGAAAAAACTATTTACCCGACAGGGACGCCTGAAAAATATCTGCTGGCTATGTGAAATACTTAGTATTAATTAAAAAAAAATCCTTCCATGTTTCTTGCCGGTTCTTTTCAGGTGAGCCGCGTTCCGAACCGGTGGTTATATTAGTAACATAATACTTTATCTTCCAGTAAATGTATATTTATAACCGCCGTTAAAATGGTCTGTGCAAAAAAAGTCATTTTTATTTTATCTAAAACTAGTTGATGTTCGCAGCTTTGCCCGCGTCATTATCATCATCATCCGAGCGTCTGTCCCAGTTGCGTCTCGCGAAGCCATGGGTCAGCTTTCCTAAATTTTCTCCTCCACTGTCTTCGGCATCCCCTGTAGTGATACCATTGGCATGCATGTCATCCCTTACGACGTCAAGCCAGCACTTCTTGGATCTTCCCCTCTTACCGAGACCCGGCGGGCTGACACGGCCAGACATTTGTTCCCCATGTAGCCCCAGGTTGCCGCGACTGTGCCCGCGTAATGTAGCTTTTCCGTTCCTGTTTCACATCCTTACAATTTTTCCAATTTTTCTCTGTAAAATAACTTTCCTTAGATAGCAAGGATTAAATAAAAAAAAATAACTTAAGTTGGTCCAGCCGTCTTCGAGTTTTGAGCTTAGCAACATATTTTGCAATTAATTTTTTTTCTATTTATTTCCGTTGGTTTGGACACGTCCAACGAATGAGTGAGGAACGATTGAAGAAGAATATATATTGGGCGAAAGCAGAGGGTAGAAGAGGTCAGGGTAGGCCGAGACTTACATATGAAGACGTAAGCAGATTGCTCAAAAACGGAAAGGTCAAAAGTACTCGGATACCCAGACGTGCGTGTATGAAGCGATTGATGAATCTTGAAGAAGCGAAAGAAGTATGCATGGATCGCGAATCCTGGCGATTTGTCCTCTCTGACTACCCCGTCACGGATACAGCGTGAAGATAGTTATTTTTATTTATATTGATAAAGAAAGTAATCAAAAGACGAACTGAGTGCGGTTGAAAGTGTAGTAGTGTATAGTATGTTCAAGAGCTGACCTAGATAATAGCGAAGGTGGCAGTGGCCGAGTGTACGTAGGTAGGTGGGTAGGTTGTAATTATAACAGAGCCTTTTGTTTCAGAGGCACGGATGCAACGTCATTTCTAGCTATTTTTGCAGCGTAAATGTATCTTATAATTTTACAAGTATTACATTAATATTATCTGTAACAAAAGGCTTTTTATTTTTATTTTATCATTGTGTATTTTATTTTTGCAGCGGCAGTTATAACAGATTTTACTGTAAATAATGAACATAATTGAAAAATGTGTATATATTTAACGTAATTATTTTTTTTTTATTGGTATAGATATATATGATATAGGTCCAGACGCCATCTAGTTTTGCGCTCAGCTCCATAATTTGCAATTCATTTTTATTTATATAGATAAAGAGAATAATTAAAAGATGAATGATAAGAAGTATAAAATGTGGTAAGGCTGCGGGAAAAGACAGAGTTACTGCTGAGATGATCAAGTACGGTGGGTCGCGCGTCTGGGACACACTATGTCTGTTATGCAACTTGTGCTGGCGGACGGGTGAGGTCCCAGACGACTGGCGAATAGCAGTTGTAGTACCTATTTACAAAGGGAAAGGCTCGCGCCTAAACTGCTCCAGCTACAGGGCGATCAGCTTGGTCAGCTTAGCTAGTAAGGTGTATGCAAAGGTTATAACGGCGAGAAGATAAGTCTAAAAGGTATTTATGGGAGGCTCAATGCGGATTCCTACGTGGAAGAGGTTGCATGTCAGAAAAAGAAGAAGGTCTTCTGCGCTTTTGTGGATCTGGAGAAAGCATTTGATAACGTTGTGAGAGAAACTCTGTGGGATTTGCTGCCCGGATATAGTGTCCACACCATATCCGGGGAGCCGTCCACGGCTCGCTACTGCGGGCAATACAGTCGCTTTATAGGGACTGTAAGGCTTGCGTGCGAGTAGGGGGGGATGTGTCACCTCTTTTTGATGTCTGTACAGGCGTCAAACAGGATTGTGTCATGTCCGCTTGGCAGTTCATAGTGTATCTGGACAGTTGCCTGCAGAAGTTGAAAGATTGTGATATGGGTGTGAATTTGGGTGACTTTACAGTAAACTGTCTGCTGTACGCTGATGATGCGGTGCTCATGGCCTCATCAGAAGCCGACCTTCAGGCATTAGTCACTAATATGAAAGAGGAGTGTGAAAGTAAGGGTCTTCGCTTGAATGCAAGTATAACTAAGGTTCTAGTATTTGAAAGAGATGACGTAAGAACTAAATGCGAGATTAGGGTAAACCAGGAACGTCTAGAGCAAGTGAATGAAATTGTGTATTTAGGGAGTATGTTTAGCGCGGATGGAAGAAGTGATTCGGATGTAGAACGGCGAGTAGCTGCCGGAAACACAGTTAACGGTGCTTTGTCCCAATTAGTAAAGCGACAAAGCATCGTAAAAGAAGCACGACTGGCGATTCATAACGCAGTGCTAGTGCCAACTTTACGGTAGCGAAACCTTGGTATGTCAGCAGATGCATGAAAGTAAATTGAATGCTGTGGAAATGCGATCACTTCGATAATTGTGCGGCGTTACTTTGACCGACCGAATACGTAACGAAGTGATAGGCAATATGGCAGGTTTGAATGAAAGTGTCAACGTTAAGCTGGAAAAGGGCGTGCTCCGTTGGTTTGGATACGTCCAACGAAAAAGTGAGGAACGATTGACGAAGAATATATATTGTGCGAAAGTAGAAGTCAGGGTAGGCCGAGACTTACATATGAAGACCACGTGAGCAGATTGCTCAAAAACGGAAAGGTCAAAAGTACTAGGATACCCAGACGACTTGAGTGTATGAAGCGATTGATGAATCTTGAAGAAGCAAAAGAAGTATGCATGGATCGCGAGGCCTGGCGATGTGTCCTCTCTGACTACCCCGTCAGGGATACAGCGTGGAGATAGTTAGTTGGTAAATAAAATTTACTTCCACAACGAATATAGACAAATCACGAACCTAAAAACTAAACGAAAACGTAAGTCATAGACATAGAAATATTGTCACGGCTTATCCCCGAAGGTGCCCCTTCGAGGATACCTACCGGCACAGGCCAGCCTGCGCTTGTCCATTTCAACGTTTCAACAAACCAGGTGGTGAGCCCATTGCCGTGTTGAAATGGACAGGCGGAGGCTGTGGTGACCTGCTGTTGAAATTTTCCTTCTGAAGCACGGAAACTCGCAAATGTAAATGCCACTAAGTGGTCACCCATCCGAGGACCAGGCATAGTGAAAATTGCTTAACGCAATGGTCGTTTACAGAACACTGAGTCCGCAGGGCCACGAGCGTTTCGCAATATACTTGTTGCGTAAATTTTGTATCTACCCCTTTAAAGAAAATCTAATTTTATTCGTCGTCACCGATATTGTTTTCTGAGCTGCTCTCTAGACTCTGGACGAACAAACCGATAAAAAGCATCATGATTAATATCCAAGTATTAGTACCGGCCTTTGCTTCAAAGTAAATGAAAATTAATGTAGTTTTTATTCAAGCTTGTAATACAACAACACGCATACCTAAAAGAGTTTGTTGTGAAAAACCAGCAAACAAGCGAGGCTTCAAAATTGCCGTCAAGGGTCATTAATGGCGATTGATGAAATTGTCAAGGGCCTACTTGTAAATAAATAACTAATGAAAAGTAGTATTTTTATGACAGGAACAATATTTTTAATGTAATGTTTTGAATAAGTACAAGGGAATATTAGATTTAGAAATGACAGAACTAATACACTGTGGTTATTGAGCATACAACAACGTTACGCTTACTAACTCGCTTTTTTAAACATGGATGCCGCAAAAGCAAATCGATAAATGCCTCTGGCAGCCATCTGCCTGGTCTGTGATCATGAAAAGTTTAAAAATAATAGAAAATAGCATAATTTTAAGTTTAAGATTAGCCTCGTAATGGCATTTAAAGGTATGCCTGGTTTGGATTGGTAATCATGATTTATCGGATTCTAATTTGGGCAAAACCGCCGAAGTCGCAAGTGGGAGCTAACTAGAAATTATCGATCTCTTCCTTGCTTTTTTAGTGACGAAAACTATAGGTTCAGTCCGAGACTACTAGGACTTTAATTGGTCGTGCTAATTAGTGTCTAGCACATAAGACCTTTTAGCCTTTTTGTTACCACCTCACTAAAAAGGCAACGGGTTCAAAATTTCTTCCAAATTTAACATCTAAAATAGACACAGTTTATTAAATTTTTTCGGCCCTTTAGACCCACCCCAGTGCCGTGCTTCGGAAGGCACGTTAAGCCGTTGGTCCCGGTTGCCAATAAAAATGGCAGTCGTTAAGCCAAGTTGGAGGCCCTATGGGCGGCTTAAAAAATTTCAACAGCAGGTCGATGCAGCCTGCGCCTGTCCATTTCAACACGGCAATGGGCTCACCACCTGTTACGTGGGACGGAAATGCATACGGTGAAACGTGGGCGTTAAATATGCCTCTGCCTACCCCTTCGGGGATAAAGGCGTGACAATATGTATGTATGTATGTATGAAAACTATAGGTACAAGAAGTATACACCGCGAAGTTTACAAACGTTTGGTACAAACTGCCCAAGGCACTTAAAAAGTGACAAGATCATTAGAATAATAAAGTATATGAGTAATAATGACAAGATCATCTTCAATGATCGGTTGAAATTGCAGTAGATTGTGGTATTAGTAAGCAAAGATTACCTAATTTTTGTTTTTGATGTAGCCTAGGGCAGCTTAAATAACTTACTGTATAAAAGAGATATCGCAAAGCGATTGGTCGACTCTTCTCGTGACTAAAGGGCTAGCCTCTTTCTCGCTTGCATTGCCATACAACGTGGCAATGCGGCCAGTCTTTTGGAAATCCTTACCGGTTGATTTTGATGGGGGTCAATTCTTCGGGCACCATTGTCAGTCTTGTAATAATCCCCAACATCTCTTTTTTTGTACTGTTTTCAGTAAATATGTTAAAATATTAAATTTTAATATGTTTTTTTCTTTGTGTACTTTATAAATTGTATACCATTAGGTATATTTAGGCATCGACTATGCAGGTACGTTTTCGTAACGTAACGTAACGTAAATCACTAACTGGATCACTAACTCCATAGGAAATATAAATATGAAATAATAACGTTTACATACTTTCTCTTTGTGATTTTCGTTTTATTTTTTACATAGTATATTGATATCTTTGTAATTTCGTTTTCTGATTTTATATTCTATTGGGGGTGGAGACAAAAAATCAATGGTTCTATAAATTGGCCGACTCGTTTTTGAGTTATAAATTGTACAACTTACACTAATTTGTCTTATGTGATTGACTTTTGTGCCAGAATGGAATATTGGAAAGATAAATGAAAAAAAAGATTTGTGGTAATTTGATTTGAATCAGTAGGAGGCAAAACTGTTTAGACAACCCTATACGACAGTATTTTTGACTTGTGACTTAAATTATAAGCTTTATGGGAACGAGCGATAAGGGTTATCGGAGAATTATCAAGATATTAATAAGCAGGCCTTTTTTAAATTTTATCACTTTAGAATATTAATGCTTAATCATTTTATTGCTTCTTTATCAATCTTAATAAAGATGTTAATAGTTTTATTATTTAACTGCTAATTGTTTTTTTAATGTTAATAGGTTTAATATTTAACTAATAATTGTAATTAATATACTAAGCTTGTAATAAAAAATATAAAATTGTAAGTAATCCTGGTAATATTATAAACGCGAAAGTTTGTATGTTTGTTACTCTTTCACGCAAAATCTACTGAATGGATTTTCATGAAACCTTACAATAGCTTACACATAAGAGTAAGACATAGGCTACTTATTATCCCGGGAATAAGTTCCTGGGGGAACGGGAAAACTTCGCGAAAACACGCGTGCGTAAACGCGGGCATCAACAGCTATAATATAATCTCACAATAAAAACTATTTACATATTTATTGTAAACAAACTATACCTCACCAAACTAAAAACTGTCGTAGCATGATTTAGTTAGTTATACTCCGTCTTTATCCGAAATTTCGGATTCGGTTACGGTTTACAGATAGTTTTTTTATTATTTCGGATATCTGATTGTTTCGGTTACGGAACTCTATGACATCCCTTCTTCATACATAAGCGTCTGGGTATCCGAATACTTTTGACCTTTCCGTTTTAGGTTTAATATTTTCTATTTTTTAGGTATAACTTTGGTAAAATCCTCTCTGACCCTGGTATTTCTTTAGTAGACTATTTCTTTAGTAATCCACAGCTAGCTAACTAACCTAAAATCTATATAAAAAATTAAGTGACGTCACTTAATGACTTGACCCCACAAAGATTCTTACCAGCAACACTTCCAAACAAAAGTTAATTGAGCCCTCAAGGATTATTCAATAAACTTCTTTGTATAAATATCTTAAAACGTTAATAATCTCCAAAAGTGACGGGGCTTGATGTTATAATTTTATTTATCACGAGTCTAAACTTCTGTTAACATTATTTTCTATTTGTATGAAGTGAATCTGACATCTACTTAGATTATATTTTCCGTGCAGCGAGGTAAATACAAATTTTATGTGACTGGGTATTATAACATGTCGGTATTAATGTTATTCAGTCGTGTTTATGGGTAGTTATTAATGCGGAGCATGTTTGAGTAAGGCTATTGTATTCACGGGAACGATAATACGTTATGTCAAAGCGTATTTAATGACAAACAGATATCACAGAGAGATTAATTTGCATTAAATTATAACACACACACATTATAATACTACTAGGTGACCCGAACTCCCGTAGTTAATATTTAATTCCGTCGCTTGTAAATTCTACAATAATGTACTAAATTTGCCCGATTTGTCGACATTTATGACAACTGCTCCGCTCTCCGAGGCAGTAGCGTGATGATATATAGCCTATACACTTCCTCGATGAATGGGCTATCTAACACAAATCGAATTTTTCAAATCCAACCAGTAGTTCCTGAGATTATCGCGTTCAACCAAACAAACAAGTAAACATACAAACAAACAAACAAACTCTTCAGTTTTATAATATTAGTAGATATATACTATTAACAAAAACGGGACTTAGCGTAAAAACATCGACAACACGTAAGTGTGTCTCTACGCAAATTCTCGTTTACGTTAATAGTATTTACTTGTATTATGCTGCATTATCAATATATTAATTTTATGGAAATTCATACAAAGTTGTGAATACTCGTATAGTTTCGATGAATTAAATTTTGATGCGTATACAAGAGACGCAAATCTTTAATTTGCTCGAATGTTTTGTTTTGTTCTTATCGTAGACTGCCTCGGTGTCGCTGTTGTAGTGTATGCGACTGCTGTGCTAAGATCCCGGGTTCGATTCCCGGGTCGGAACAAATATCTGTGTGATCCGCAAAAGTTTGTTATGGAGTTTGGGTGTTTACAATGTATAATATGTGTTTAGAAATATATAAGTAAGTATATCAGTTTTCTAGATCCATTACTTCAAGCCTATAGCTTAGTTTGGGCTAGATCATCATCATCATCCGAGTGTCTGTCAGAGTTGCGTCTCGCGACGCCCGAGGTTCGCTTTTCTACATATTCTCCTCTAGTTCGCATGGTCGTCGGCATCCCCTGTAGTGAGACCAGTTTGGGCTAGATGGCGCTGTGTAAAAAGCGTCCCTTGTTCCTCAACGTCTCTATAAAACATAGCAACAAAACAAAAGATTGTTTGTACATGGAAATTTAAATATCAACCTGAAAAGTTTTATACTATACATGGAACAAACTCGAGAACGTGTTGACCGATTTGTTTGAACCTTGATTTGTTAAATATGTCGTCTCTATCCCGAATGGCAGGCAAATTAAATAAAAAATATTTTAACGAATAATAAAAATAAACAAACAATTATTTCATAATCTATTCAGCCATTCTATCAGTTCAGAACATCTTAGAAAGATATGGGTGGTCTCCTAACACTACCTCCTACAACTACGTATTTATATAAATATATCTCTTAAGGTACCTGCCCTTGCAGTCTCGTGCTAAAAATCCTTTCAATGTTCAATATTAAACAATTTTCCCATAATAGATGTCTAACACAGACACTGTTATCTACCATATAAAATTATAATGTCTTCGTTTTAAATATACCATTTCAACGATAAATTTAATATTACTAACGTAACCGGCCGCTCGGAACGCGGCCCACCTGAGAGGACTCGGCAAAAACTCGGAAAGGCTTTTATTTGATGGCCTATTTACAAATTAATATTGTTGTACGCAGCCAGCATATCATTTTCGGGCGTCCCTGTCTTGCAAATGGTCGAATATCTGATATATATGTCGAAATAGCCTTTTTCGCATAACTTTTTTTTTAAATAACCGTTTTAATAAAGGAGTTTGTTGGCAGCAATTAAAAAAAATAGACATTAACTGAAGATCCCTTAATTTCTATTAAATCTATTGGAAACCCAATTGACCTGAGAACCTAATGTACACACTACGTGCCTTCCGAAGCTAGCAAGGCTTGACGCAGAATTCGTTTACAGAACACTGAGTAGGCGGGGGAGGCTGTAATTTAGAATTAGAACGTCAACGTAAAGCTGAAATACTGTCTTCTTCATCTTTACGTATTCCCAGTTACATGGATTTGTTGGGGTCCACATTTATTGACTTCTATGAGTATCTTCGAGCAACTTTCTACTTTCGACATTAGCCTTGACTATCTCATAATAATGCTCGCCACGAGCGCCTGCTGTTTAACCTCCTTAAGGGCTCCTGCATCGTTGCTTCGTCAGCTGTAGGGGTCGCTTGGGCCCCGAAGATTTGGTGGGGCCCCTTCACGTTAGAGCTGAAAAACGTTCTATAATAAATGATAAGATGTTTAATATAAGTAAGTAATTACGTTTGTTGTGTACAAATAAAAAAAAAAAAATATCCATCACGCCTAATCCCCGAAGGGGTGGCAGAGGCATATTATATGCCCACTTTTCACCGTGTGGATTTCTGTCCCACGTAATAGGTGGTGAGCCCATTGCCGTGTTTAAATAGACAGACGCAGGTTGTGGCTACCTGCTGTTGAAATTTATTAAGCCGCCTATAAGGCCTTCAACCAGGCTTAACGACTGCCATTTTACTGGCAACCGGGACCAACGGCTTAACGTGCCTTCCGAAGCACGGAAACGCTCGCAAATGTAAATGCCACAAAGTGGTCACCCATCCGACGACCAGCCATAGTGGAAGTTGCGTACCTCAGTGATCGTTTACCGAACACTGAGACCGCGGGGCCACGAACACGAGCGCGTCTACAAATAAAAAAGTAAATAAAAATGTCTTACATCTTAAAGCACACTATGAGTTCCAGTTTTCACACTTACATATGTTTCGAGTCCTTAAGTAGTTTTACCGCGTCTGTCTCCTTCAATACGGCAATAGGCTCACCACCTTTTACGTGGGACAAACAATGCACACGGTGAAAGTGTGAAAAGTAGAACTTAGTTCTTCTTTTCTACAAAAATAAATATTAAATGCATCCTAGCCACAATGACTACTATCATAATCTCACATGCCTGAATGTGCCCTTTGAATGTCATGGTTGTTCTATTTCAGGTCCGACCTAGATTTTCACATCTCTCATTCATTTCACTAGGGATTTAGTGTGAAGGGAGGAAAGGACCGAGATACGCACTGCTCAGTTTTTAGATTTCTAAAACCTTTAAGTTTATAAATGTCTTTTATAACGGCTTATGCCCATTTGCACTAAACACAATTTAAGTCAATCGTAACTTTGAAACTCTTTGGTCTTAGCATCGCCTATGTTGACATTTCATTTGCATCGACTTAGCGTATTTAAGATACACCTACCTAGGTGGTGCAATGTATTTTTCATTAGGAGTGATTTAAGTGGTTTGAACTTATGATACGCCTAAGTTAAGTGCAAATGGTTATTAGTCTGGTCTGTATGCACCTATTTCTCAGAAACCACAAGAGATTAAGACAAACGGTTTGCGGCATTAGATTCAGGACACCATGAATACGGACATAGGCGACTTTAAAGTTTTGTACCACTTCGGTTTTAGAACTGGTTTCGGTTTAGGAATCGTCTGATTCCTTTAGTACGATAGTGCAGGCCTTGTTTTGACTTGCCTTGTTACTGATTGATTAAACCCAAATATATTTCTAGTACAAGTATTTCTAGACTCTATTCACTCGACTCAGCAATAAAGCATTTGTTCTCCATGGGGTTGGCAGACGGATACTTATAAGGCCATATAATTCTTAAAATTGTGCGACACTTTTTTTACACAGCGCCATCTAGTCCAATCTAAGCTAATTTAAGCTTGTGGTATGGGATGTAGACCACTGATAAACATACTAATTAGTAAACATATAATTTCTAAATACATAAAAATAAAATAAATATCCATCACGCCTTATCCCCGAAGGGGTGGCAGAGGCATATTATATGCCCACTTTTCAACGTGTAGATTCCTGTCCCACGTAATAGGTGGTGAGCCCATTGCCGTGTTGAAATAGACAGACGCAGGTAGTGGCTACCTGCTGTTGAAATTTTCAAGCCGCCCATAAGGCCTTCAACCAGGCTTAACGACTGCCACTTTACTGGCAACTGGGACCAACGGCTTAACGTGCCTTCCTACATACATATAATATTACACACAGAAGAATCCCAAACGCCGAAACATACTTTTGCTGATCACACAAATATTTGTTCAGATCCTACATTCTAGTATACACTACGACTTACCACATCATATGCAAATTTTAATCAGTATGGGTGTATCTACTCTCTCCAGTTCAACATACATACATACATATTGTTACGCCTTTATTTCCGAAGGGAAGACAGATGCATACTATACGCCCACATTTCACCATATGCATTTTGGTCCCACGTAACAGGTGGTGAGCCCATTGCCGTGTTGAAATGGACAGGCGCAGTCTGTGGCGATTTGCTGATGAAAATTTCCAAGGCAACCATAAGGCCTTTAACCAGGCTCGACGGCTGCCATTTTACTGGCAACCGGGACCAACGGCTTAACGTGCTTTCCAAAGCCCGGAAACGCTCGCAAATGTAAATGCCACAAAGTGGTCACCCATCCAAGGACCACCTAAAGCGAATGTTGCTTAACGCAGTGATCGTTTACAGATCACTAAGTCAGCGGGGCCACGAGCGCTTCTATTTGAAATCCTACTTTAAACAATATTAACAACTCAGCTTAAAAGTTAAGCCAGTTGTGGCTGGGTTTAATAATTAATCGCAGCTCAGTTCAACAAATTGAGGGTTTCAATCCGTCAGAGCTAGATTTCTGAAAACTTCAACAATGTAAGTCAAGTCTGGGCCATAAACTTGTAGCTGCTAACACGGGCTTATTAACAGTATTGATATGCCATTGGCAGGTATATCACAGTCCTATTAGTGTCACTCATAACCAGATACCTAAATTATGTACAGGTAGCTTTCAGGGTTATGTAATCGGTACCTAAATGAGTTTGTCGTACATTTTGAATAGAAAAATGGTGGTATGTATACTTGAATAAGTACCAAGCTATCAATGAACGATGCTTTTTACGTAAGGCATCATTGTGCGCGTTGATATTTTGTCAACCGACTTCAATACAGGGGGTGAGGTTCACAATTCGACGATTTGTATTTAATTCCTACAGTTTGGGAGCTTCTAGGTCTCGTTTGGCCGCATTTGAACTTCATGGCAATAGTTTGAAAAATTACGTAATGAATTCGATTGATAGGTTGCAATTCTGTCTTGAGTCCTATAAGTAGTTCCCGGGAACGGGAAATCGGATTTGCAGCATATATTCCTATAGTTTGGGAAATGAAATGCAATCATTTGATACGTTAAATAATGGTTTTATTGTGTTTGATGAGATGATTTTGGGTTAAGAAATGTCATTATATTGAAACCACTTGAGAAGGTAATATCTAAGTGTGTAGTATAGTATAACTAACTAACTATATTTACGCTGTATCCTTGACGAGGTAGTTAGAGAGGACAGATCACCAGGCAGCGCGATCGATGCATACTTCTTTCGCTTCCTGCAGATTCATTAATCGCTTTATACGTGCACGTCTGGGTATTCGAGTACTTTTGAACCTTCCGTTTGTAGAAATGTATCATTGTTTGAATTGCTTTATATATTTATTTGGTTACAAATAATCATATATGTGCGTACTTCAGCCTAAGAAGTGTTTTAACACAAACCAAAGTATAGAATATAATCTGTGAATAAATGCACGTCTGTTGTTGAAAAATAGCGTATACCAAGCGACTTTCGTAGCTGTCCGTACAATGTGTTCCAACAAAAGGGAAGGCAACTTTGCCGGGAGATGGGGGGACCTATTCATACTTGTAATAAACGAGAGGCACGTTAAGGCGGGTCCCCCGTTCAAAACTAACAGTGTTATAGGACGCAATATCGACAACTTTATAAAACTCTTCTTCATTTCTGCACGCCGCTCAATATTTTCTGCACTACGTAATAAAATTATAACAAAATTAAAACGCAACCTACGATAACTAACTATTAATTAAACGCATCGATTGATGTTAAAATAAAAGCAAATAACAAATTGTGTTGATAATTTCAATATAATTTCTGGATGCATTTATAGCATTCGGTTCCAAATAGGGCACTCAATAAGAGGACCTGAACAAATCACCCTGAATACATACATTATACCACAGATAATATAATATAATTCTTATATTATACTATAAGAATTATATTATACTAGTTGACGCCCGCGGCTTGAAGTTTTCCCGTTCCCGGTTCCAACAGGATCCCACACTTGTTCGCGGGATCTAAAGTAGCCTATGTGTTATTCTATATTGTAAAGTGTCATCAAAATCCATTCAGTCTACTGAATGGATTTTGCGTGAAAGAGTAACAAATATCCATCCAAATTTACAAACTTTTGCATTTATAATATTAGTAGGATATCTGTGCTTATATGAACAGCCCATTGAACGGCCGACTGAGAGGCAAGGAATTTAAACGCGTTCACACTGACTAACCGAACCGGTGGTCGCTTTAAATATTTTAAATAGTGTATGACATTTTGTAAGCGCCGTTAAAATGGTCTATGCAAAATAAAGATATTTTTATTTTATTTTAGTTTATTTTATAGTCGACGGGTAACTTTGCCAAGGTTGGTAAAGGTTATGGAATCCTGCACTAAGCTTCAGAGAAACTGACAGTACCAGACTACGTGTGACTAGGTAACTACTTGACCGGTACTAATTTTAGTAGTAGTAGTAGTGTAGATTCTTTACGCACGTGGACCCGCCGTCTAAGTGTTCTGTAAACGAACACTGCGTTAAGCAACTTTCGCTATGACTGGTCATGGATTGCTGACCACTTTTCAAACAGTAAACAAACAGTTCCTAGTTTCCAACGCACGGCAATAATTTATTCGCCCGGTCAGTCTGTATATCGTATATTATTAGAGTATTATTCGCGACGTATAAATAATATTATTAGGTACAAAGCCTTATACAGAAATATGAGTTAAAAGTCGCGAAAGTTTTTAAACATTACTTTGTATAACATTAATTTTTTTAACAATCCCTGTGGGGACGGTCCGGCTTTTATTTACATCATAAGAAAGCATAGGTGTATAGGTGTGATATTTGAAATGGAGACAAATATAAATCTGGAGATTTCAGACTTCCATACGGCCAAACGGAACCAACGGCAGATTTATATCCCGGAAAATACCTTTTATTCTCACCGAAAAACGTGTACGGGATAATATAAAGATCAAATATAAAGATAAAAAAAAGAAAAGGAATGGGGCGTGCTCCGTTGGTTTGGACATGTCCAACGAAGGAGTGAGGAACGATTGACGAAGAATATATATTGTGCGAAAGTAGAGGGTAAGTCAGAGTAGGCCCAGACCACGTGAGCAGATTGTTCAAAACAGAAAAGTACTCGGATACCCAGACGTGCATGTATGAAGCGATTGATGAATCTGCAGGAAGCGAAAGAGGTATGCATGGATCGTGAGGCCTGGCGATCTGTCCTCTCTGACTACCCCCTCAGGGATACAGCATGAAGATAGTTAGTTAAATATAAAGATATATTTAAAAAAAGAACATATATATTTTCTGCTTGTACGACGAAACATCAAAGTCGTACAGGCCAATAACTACCTATATGATTTTATGCTCTTAGTTCTTACTTCCCCTGTAATACCCATTTGCTCCAAGCATACGAGGGCTATAAAAATGTCCTAAATCTTTGTCCAGACTATAGAACGTTTGTGTGCCAAATGTCCAATAAGATATCCATTTATCTATAATATATATGTATTTAGAAATATATAAATATGTTTACAGTTATCTGGTTACCCTATTACAAGCTCTGCTTAGTTTCGAAGCAGATGGCGTTGTGTGAGTTGGTCCAAAGTTTAGTTTTATATAAATTTGTAACTGAGTGTCACAGATTCATTTGTCTTACATAAATAGCCGTCCATCTGCGAATCGAACTTGCACATAAAGGGTTCCGTACCATTATCTCATCATCATCATCCGAGCGTGTGTCCCAATTGTGTTTCGCGACGCCTGGGGTCCGCTTTCCTACATTTTCTCCTCCTCTTCGCAGGGTCGTCGACATCCCCTGTAGTGAGACCATTGGCACGCATGTCATCCCTTACGACGTCAAGCCAGCACTTCTTGGGTCTTCCCTTCTTACCGGGACCCGGCGGGGCTGACATAGCCAGACATTTGTTTTCCACGTAGCCCGGCGGTTTTTCACACCAACGAAGGCGACACTTGCAACTTGTTTGCAATGTCACGGACGTGAAGGCTGCCGCGGATGCGAGAGTTCCTCACCATCGTTACGTACCATTATCTATAAACGGCAAAAAATCACGTTTGTTGTATAGGGGCATATATAATAAGGGAGGCTCCCTTAAATATTTTTGTTTATTTCATTACATTTTTTTAATGTCAACATCTCGGATCCACTCCCACCGCGCCGCAGAGGCAGTAAAAGTAATAATAATAGGGTCCCGTTATGTTTTTTTTGCTAGGGAACCCCAAAAGAGCTGTGTCATATACCGGCATTATACATCGCTTGAAGGTTTCAGGAACACGTAACCTATTTTTAATTGCACGCACACATAAATGAAGTTCCATTTTCATGCTTCACCCATTATAAGTTGAGGTCAGAATCTTATTTTTTATAGATGAATGTCTACAAATACTAGCGTAGGTAGTAAAGTAAGCAATCTAACAATGCCATTAAGAATATATTGATAGATTTAAATAATAAATAAAGTCGTTTTTAAAAGTGAACTTTACAATGTAACATGGCAGTCGTGAAGTAAAGTTGATGACTTTATGGGCAACTTAAAAAGTTTCTACAGCAGGTAGCCATAACCTGCGTCTGTCTATTTTAACACGGCAATGGGCTCAAACATATTACGTGGGACAGAAACATACAGTGAAATGTGTGCATATAATATGCCAATGCCGCCCCTTCGGGGATATGGCGAGATTGATAAACAGCATTAAAAATAGTTATGTGAGTTGTAAAGAGTTATTGTTATTAATCCATTGAAAAACTATTTTACAAAATCCCCACATCTTTTTAATAAGTATGACGAGAAAAGGGATTGTGTTCCATAGTAAGTTTTGCACATGAAACCATTTTTGAATAATTACACCATTGTCCTGCGTCACACACAGCATTGTTGAAAGCGAATAAAAAGAAAAAAAAAGCTATTCTAGTAACACGCCCTTTATTTATCAGGGAATGTAAATGCAGAACATGATGACTTAAAATCGGGACAACATGATTAAAAGAAAGAAAAGTGGGACAAGATGACTAAAAGAATTTTTATGTGTTTCTTGCGTGAATATGGTAAAGAATTTAGGGACGGCAATATTTTCAATACCTACGTTGTATTACATTGACGAGGTAAGCTCCAATGTCTAAATGTCGTTCATGTCTATAGAATAGCATTTAATAAATAATGTTACATTGAATATTAACGGTTTCTAGAATACCACGACGTAAGCGGTGACTTTAACAATAGATATGAAAATCACTATGTTATTGATGCTTTATACTTATTCCGTGCCTTATCTACCAAAAAAAATAAAGGATTACTAAAGAAGCTAAAGGATTTGTTCTTTACAAAAAAAACGACACCTGATATAATTTTTATAGATAAAATATAATTTCAAACTTTTTGTGACAAAGTAAGAATAGAACTTCGGTGATTAATTGTCTATTAGGTTACTGTGCGAAACAGGAAAGAACTGCGGGCGTTAGAGAACGCCCGAAGTAGTAATATTATATGAGGTCAAGAATCACAGGCTTATCAACCGTCTGGCTTTGTTCACTGAAATCTTAGATAGTATCTATATTATAAGCTGGAGAGTGCCCTACTCGTTGCTATCTGTAGACAATTTGTCAAATTGCTTGATACGTCATGATTGTGTTAACTGATCCGCCTTCGATAAGATAGTATGTTGTACCTGAGGAAGGTGTGTGTCGTTGTTAATTACAACGTTACTGTTTTCCTGATAAGGCTGTTTTAAAGCTATTTTGGGAGAGTGACGATGTTAAATATAGGTATTGTTTCCGTGTTTGAAGACTACCTACAAAAATTTATGAAACAAAGTACAAAAACAGTCATTATCATCCGAGCGTCTGTCCCAGTTGCGTCTCGCGACGCCCGGGGTCCGCTTTCCTACATTTTCTCCTCCACTTCGCACGGTCGTCGGCATCCCCTGTAGTGAGACCATTGGCACGCATGTCATCCCTCACGACGTCAAGCCAGCACTTCTTGGGTCTTCCCCTCTTACCGGGACCCGGCGGGGCTGACATGGCCAGACATTTGTTACTTACGTAACCCGGCGGTTGCCGCAAGACGTGACCATACCAACGAAGGCGACACTCTTGCAACTTGTCTACAATGTCACGGACGTGAAGGCTGCCGCGGATGCGAGAGTTCCTCACGCGGTCCATCCGCGTGACTCCACACATCCACCGCAGCATCTTCATTTCCGTGACACGCAGCTCCTGCTTGTGTCGCTCCAATATCGGCCACGTCTCACTGCCATGTAAAAGGACAGGTCTAATGATGGTTTGTAGACCTGTCCCTTCAACCGGATCGGCATTTTAGGGTCACAAATGACACCGGTCATCTCCCGCCATTTGGCCCACGCGGCAGCAATGCGTGACTTGACATCGCAATCGATGTCACTGGACGTGTGAAAAACAGATCCCAGGTATTTAACCTGGTCCGTGCGCTCGACCAAATCACCGCCTATGCGGACGGATGTGGGATCTGTCGAGTTTAGTGCCAAGTACTCTGTCTTCGCCACATTTAGTTTCAGACCGCCGTTCTCAAGCGTCTCCTTCCACGCCTTTACACGTCGCACCAATCTGCCCCTGTCCGCGTCTGCCAGCGCAATATCGTCAGCATACATGAGCAACCATGGAGGCTGCTCATGCGGGTTTCTGATGCTGTCCGACAATTCGTCTAATATTACACTGAACAGAAGCGGACTAAGGACAGAACCCTGGTGTACCCCGACGGTGATGGGGAAGGGTTTCGTGTCGCCAACAGCAGTCCGAACCATTGAATCGGAGTCACAATACATGTCCCGGATAGTGTCAATATAGACCTCTGGAACCCCTTTGGACCGCAGTGCCCACCAGATCATCGCACGAGAAACACAGAGTAAGGCCTTCTGCATATCTAGAAACAAACAGTGCAGAGGCGTGTTCTTCGACCTGTATTTCTGTGCGACAACCCTCAGGGCAAAAACAGGGTCCGTGGTCCCATGACCAGGGCGAAACCCATATTGACACTCCGAGAGAGTACACTCCTGCCGGATCCGAGAGTCTATAATCCTCTCGAAGATCTTCATCTTCGATCTTCTTGTGGGACATCACCTTAATACCGCGGTAGCTCCCGCACTCCTGCACTGACCCCTTACCTTTGAAGACTGGAGTAATAATACTCAGTCTCCATTGGTTTGGGATCTGCCCGCTGAGGAGTATGCGGTTAAAAAGGTTTACTAAGATGACCACACCGCGAGGACCCATCGTCTTCCAGGCTTCGATGGGGACTCCATCCACTCCACTCCAAAGTACAAAAACAGTAACAATATTTATGGCCAATGGTGGTCTACCTTTTGATTTTATTTTTAAATTGACTAGTGAAACTGTAGTGAGTATAAATGGATGAACGTGGAACAACGTGTGCACCCTTACGCATAACGATATTGATGGCGTCACAATCCAAATTCAAACGATAGCTGCTATTAGCAATCAAAAAGTGAACCCCAGGCTCGAAATCAAGGTAGGGAAAAGAGATGTTCAAAACAATTCGTAATTTGAACGTGGAACACAAAATGCATTTACAAGGTTCGCGTTCATGCTTCGGGGCCAAC
Organism: Thumatha senex; assembly: GCA_948477245.1. Taxonomy (NCBI): domain Eukaryota; kingdom Metazoa; phylum Arthropoda; class Insecta; order Lepidoptera; family Erebidae; genus Thumatha; species Thumatha senex. The sequence goes on from OX419725.1 coordinate 2,997,627, forward strand.
AATGCAACCTTGTGAGAGACCTCCAGCCTCGAAGAGAGCCCTAAACTGTCCAATAAACCACCGGTATGATCCGCCTGACCTTTATCGAATCGTAGTATAGGCCAAAGGGTAATTCCCTGCGATAACATGTTCGCCGTCATGCTTCGGGGCCAACAATGCAACCTTGTAAGAGACCCCCAGCCTCGAATACAGCCCCAAACTGTCCACTAAACCACCGCTATGATCCGCCTGACCTTTATCGATTCGCAGTATAGGCCAAAGGTTAATTCACTGCGATAGAGCAATTCCACCTGTCCATACTTAATTTTTGTCAGACAGCGACTGCTTTGGGTGAATCAATCGATAACGTAAAAATCATTAATCAAAATTATTTATAACGTAGTTTATATATAGCTCACCTAATGTATAACTACCGAGAGCTCTCCAAGAGAAAAATGTAATACTATTATAATCACCTTGAAGTTTATTTGGAGATTGAGGTATTTGTATATTTTACTGGCTATCTTCTCAATGGATTTTACGGTTAAATTATTTTTATGTTTCGCGTGCAACTGTATTGTTTAGCATTGTTTGCTTGTCTTCAATCGTATTTGCAGGCAGCATCACATTTTATCGATGGATTCTATAATCGTGAAGCGTATCCCGGATTGAGCAGTATTTTGTAAACAAACGCTGCGTCATCTTGTGATAGGTTATTTTTGAGGTGCAATGGCACCTCACAAATAACCGGCAATGCGGCCAGTCTTACCAATCGACTTCAATGGGGACAAATTCTTCGATAGACAGGGCATTGTCAGTCTTTAATTTTATTTTAAACTTCTTTATTTCTATAAATAACTAAAAAAAAGGACTCGAATACGCAGACGTGCGTAAATGAAACGATTAATGAATCTGCAAGAAGCGATAGGAGTATGCTTGGATCGTGAAGTCTGGCGACTACCCTATCAGGGATACAGCGTGAAGATAGTTAGTTATTAATGTAAAATTGATTTTTTTGTTATTGCCTGTAATAAATAAATAAATTGTAGGTCTGTTGGCTATGTTGAAAATCTTCATCTTTTCGTATTCTGGGTAACCGAGTACTTTTGACTTTTCCGTTTTTGAGTCCGTCTCGGCCTACCCTGACCCCTTAAACAATTTATTCATTCCTTGAAATTTACATTAATCTTAGTAAAAAACTTTTAAAACTATACCTAAATAAAACCTACCTAACCTTTCATAGTTATATTATCGTATCGGTAATATAACCATGAAAACAAACAACACGGTTTGTAGAAACACATTTTGTTTCCTTATTTTAGTCAATTCTACGCTGGGGGAAATTCATTAAGGTGATTGTATGAATCATTACAATATGCCGAGTCATTTGTAAGATATTTTATGATGTTAGGTACCGAGTACATAGTCCTAGCAGGATGCTGGCGTTTTTCAAATGATCCTGTATAGTCACAATATGTGTATAAATAACTAGGTTACCCCCCCCCCCCCGGCTTCGCCCGTGACATACTTCGAACTCCCGTCGCACTTATTCAATCCCGTCGTTTATAAATTCTACAATAATGCATTAAAATTTGTCTGATTTATCGACATATTGTCTAAAGCTCCGTTCTCCATGCTAGTAGCGTGATGATATATAGCCTATAGCCTTCCTCGATAAATGGACTATCCAACACAAAAATATTTTTTCAAATCCAACCAGTAGTTCCTGAGATTATCGCGTTCAACCAAACAAACAAACTCTTTAGCTTTATAATATTAAATAAATATCCATCACGCCTTATCCCCGAAGGGGTGGCAGAGGCATATTATATGCCCACTTTTCACCGTGTGGATTCCTGTCCCACGTAATAGGTGGTGAGCCCATTGCCGTGTTGAAATAGACAGACGCAAGTTGTGGCTACCTGCTGCTGAAGTTTTCAAGCCGCCCATAAGGCCTTCAACCAGGCTTAACGACTGCCATTTTACTGGCAACCGGGACCAACGGCTTAACGTGCCTTCCGAAGCACGGAAACGCTCGCAAATGTAAATGCCACAAAGTGGTCACCCATCCGAGGACCAGCCATAGTGAAAGTTGCGTAACTCAGTGATCGTTTACAGAACACTGAGACCGCTAGGCCACGAGCGCTTCATAATATTAGTATAGATTTATGTACTTTGGTATAGTCGCAGTACGCATGACCATTCTAATTTAGAACAATTAATGTTTGACAAGACGCGTTCCTTGAGTTATAAAGTAATACGAGTACTTATCGTGAGACATTTTTTTACACAGCGCCATCTATCTAAAGTTAGCTAATATCAGCTTGTGGTATCGTATCTAGATAAACTAGGTAACGTCAAAACCAAGTGGCGTAAATGGTAGTGTTTACGATTACCGTGCTGAGTTCCTGGGTTTGATTCCTGGGTCGTAACAAGTATTTGTGTGATCTACACATGTGCATTTCGGGATAGCCCGAGTAGTAGAGTAATTTCGAACCCAACTTTAAGGAGGTCCATTTTCAGAGGAGCGTCCAGCCATGTCGGAAGCTGTGCTGGTACTTCATTAAAACCTTTTACTTAGTAATAATGAACAACGCACAGGAAAGCTATTATTCTGATGATTCACAAATCAGTTGTCTAAATCCTATACCACAAGCTTATATTACTTGGAGCTTGATGGCGCGGGTTATTCATCATCTCGACACGGGAGGCTGGACACACGTGTGATCAGTTGGTGAAACTCTAAAAAATAATATTTATTATTTCGTCATCTGTATTTTTTTGCATGTAATCTTAAATTAAATACTTTAATGTTTTCGTCAACTGGACACACATTCATATTTTACCCAAAATAATGACAAAGTACAGTCACGTAGATCAATTTTGAGTCATAATCTCTGCATGTATCACTTATAGAAAAATTTAAATAAATTGAAAATATATTTTATAATAATATTTGATGATGAATGATTTAATGCTTATTATTATGACATACCTTAAAAAATACAACAATATTTTTATTAGTTACATGGTATTTCTGAAATGATTTTTCTATGCATTAGATGCAATGATGAATTTTCACCAATTAAAACTGTGTGCAGTGTGGATAATAGTATATTAAGTTCAAGTAGTAATTGCGAGGCATCTACGAGTATAATAGAAAAGTTGCAAATAAAAAGTGATGCAAAGACCATAGTCTATTGCGATGAAATAGGTAAAAATTTTGGACATTATTTATCACAGTTAAGTCATTCTGTAATAAATCATACATATCCAGGAGCTTCATACTCTCAAATTACAGATTTTATATTGACTGGTACACACTGCATGCAGTCTACTATAGTGGTGCTGGTTGGCAGAAGAGGCAATATTAATAGTGACAAACTTTTAAAAATTTTTGATAAGTTATCAAGTCTGCAAGTAAAACAAGTAATTTTGTCCACCTTGCCATACAGCACTGCTATGAGCCACAAGGAAAATCACTTAAGATACAAATTAAATATGAAACTACATACCATGGTATCATATTCCAAAAAAATTGAATTGTTCGATTGGAACATAATCTTCAATAATAATAGTTTGTTGACATTAGATAGATATTTTCTATCAAAATTTTTACAACGAAAGGTAGCTCTGTTGCTATCTAATTTTTTAATTTTTCAAGCCAAATTATTGGCAAGTACAACTGCTTTTATTGAGCAGGATAGTTTTGATACTTCACATTTGGAAAATGAAATTCCAAAAAACTAGTTTATAGGACAACAGATAATAAATCTGGCCAGTTGACTTTGGCCCCTGAGAATAATCTTAGTAAAAATATTGTTTTTATAAACCTGGTGCACCATAATGTTAGAGGTTTAATAAATGGTAAAGATTTAGAGTTAGAGCTATACATTAATGCAAATTCTATTAATATTTTTTGTGCTACAGAGCACTGGTTAAAAGATCATCAAATCACATTGTTGAACTTCGTAAATCACCAGGTTGCTAGCTCGTTCAATAGAAAACATTCTAAACGTGGAGGCTCTTTAATATTAATTAATATAAACTTAAAATTTAAAGAACGTAAGGATTTAGTAGCCCTCTCCATTGAGCGAGTTATTGAGATTGCCAGTATTGAGTTTGAGCATTTCATCTTGTTAAGCGTATACAGTCCCCCTGATGCTTCTTACATTAAATTTGAAGAAAAGCTTGAAGAAGCACTGTTCAAATGCCAATGTTCTAAGAAATCTATAATAGTTTGTGGAGATTTTAATGTTGATATATTAGATACATCATTAACTCCATCAGAGAGAAATAAAATGAAAAATTTATTTAAATCCTTTAATCTGCATAGTACATTCTTAGAACCCACTCGTATTACAGCCACCAGTGCAAAATGTATTGATAATATTTTTACTGATATTAAACCTATAGATAAAGGTATTGTGGATCCTGTGGAGTCAGATCATCGTGGCCAATGGATAAAATTTCCTAAAAGTAGTAACAAAGTCAGCAAAAAACAAATTAAATATGTACCAATTAACCAAAGTCGTTTGAATAATTTTAAAGAAAATGTATTAAAGAGATTACCATATCTACCTGACTTCACTTGTGTAGACCAGTCATATAAACACTTATTTAATTTGATTAATGATGAGTTTGGCAAAGCTTTTACCTCAAAAACTCTACAGATTGGTGGTCGTCCTGTTTTCAGTGACTGGGCAACACCAGGTATCTTTAAAAGTAGAAATAAATTATTTGAATTATATTCAGAAAAATCATATAATTTTAGGCAAACCTTTCAGGAATATGTTAAAAATTATTCAAAGATATTTAAACAAACGTGTCATCTTGCTAAGTCAAACTTCATTAAAAATAAAATTTCTAATTCTGTAAATAAAATAAAAATGACTTGGAACATCATTAACTCTGAATGCGGTAGATCTTTAGTAACTGAAAGGGATTTCCACTTAAAAGTAAATGGTTGCCATGTTACAGGGGACCTGGAAGTGGCTACGGAGTTTGAACACTTTTTCATAAATGTACCTATATTGACAACAAAATCTCTCCAAGCATCTTCCAGTTCCGCTGAACTTTTATTAGAAGAATCTGTTCTTTGTTGCAGGGATGCATTTGTATTCACAGATATTTGTGCTCAGGACATTGTAAAAACATTTAAATGTATCGAAATTAAGAAAACCGCGGACATTTGGGGGTTATCGGTCAAAACTGCATCATGTATAATTGAGGTAATTGCGCCCCATCTAGCAACTGTGTTTAATGACTGTGTTTCTAGTGGTACATTTCCTGATTTAATGAAACACAGCAAAGTCGTTCCCTTGTTCAAGGCTGGCAGCGCTACAGAGCCGTCTAATTTCCGACCAGTGTCAGTGCTGCCAACTTTGAGCAAAGTATTTGAAAAAATAATCTTGAATCAAATGCTATCCCATTTTAATAGTCATAAAATACTCCATGCGAATCAATTTGGGTTTACGAAAGGGCGCTCAACTTCCGATGCTGGTGTTGAGTTATTAAAATGTATTCATGAAGCATGGGAAGACAAGCACGATGCATTAGGTATATTTTGCGATCTATCAAAGGCTTTTGATTGCGTTCAACATGAAACGCTGTGCAAAAAATTACACCACTATGGAATAAGAGGCAAAGCTCTCGACCTTCTGTCTTCATATTTGAACAATAGAATACAGAGGGTCGATATTAATGGTACACGTTCTGTAGGATCCATGGTTACAATGGGTGTGCCGCAAGGCTCGATACTTGGGCCATTCTTGTTCCTCATTTATATTAATGATTTACCATTTTATGTAGGGGACAGGAATAGGATTGTTTTGTTTGCAGATGACACGTCATTAATTTTTAAAATTAAAAGACAATTAGATAACTATGACGATGTAAACAATGCAATTGCAAGAGTAGTTCATTGGTTCAGCTCAAATAATCTTTGCCTTAATGAAAATAAAACTAAATGTATAAAATTTACTCTACCAAATGTAAAACAAGTTGCGGCCAATGTTCAACTGAATGGACAAGTGTTAGAGTTTGTAGAATCAACTGTGTTCCTAGGTATAACTATTGATGCCAATTTGCAGTGGGGCCCACACATAGAAAAGACAGCCTCTAGATTAAGTTCGGCTGCATACGCTGTAAAAAAGATCAGGACTCTAACAGATGTGGATACGGCTAGAATGGTTTACTTCAGCTATTTTCATAGTATTATGTCTTACGGTATTCTCCTTTGGGGGAGTGCTGCAGATTTAAATATTATTTTTGTTCTACAAAAGCGGGCTGTACGCGCTATTTATAATTTGGGCCCCAGAGTTTCTCTCCGAGAAAAATTCAAAGAAGTGAATATTCTAACCGTACCATCACAATACATTTTTGCCAATCTTATGTATGTCCAGAAAAATCTATCACAGTTTTCTAAACTCTGTGATAAACATAATATAAACACTAGAAATAAAAATAATCTTTCAGTTCACCACAGTCGACTACATAAGATTGGCGATTCTTTCCAGGGTAACTGTATACGCTTTTACAACAAGCTTCCCTGTGACCTGAGAAATTTACCTTTAAATAAATTTAAAAAGTTTATTAAAAACAAGCTTTGTGAAAAAGGTTTTTACTCCGTTACAGACTATTTGCAGGACAGGGACGCCTGGAAATGATCTGCTGGCAAAATGAAATAATATAAAATTGTAAATAGGCCATCAAAAAAAAAGCCTTCCTAAGTTTCTTGCCGGTTCTTCTCAGGTGGGCAGCGTTCCGAACCGGTGGTCGCTTTAAATATTTTAAATAGTGTATGACATTTTGTAAGCGCCGTTAAAATGGTCTATGCAAAATAAAGATTTTTTTATTTTTTTTATTTATGACTGTGTGTGATTATTTTTAGTTATTAGGTATATTTTGATTACAATGATGTTATTTTCGTTATTTCTGTGGAACTCAAAGTGATATTTTAAATTACACAATAACTAGCTTTGCCCGTGAGATTCTTCGAACACTGCTGAAACATGTGTCAATTTGTTTTCAGAAGCAGGCATACATAGAAATATGATATTATTATGATCTTTTAAAATGACAAATTTTTCATTGACACACAACATACTTTCATACCAACCTTGATTCCCTATTTTCCCTAAAGGGCAGAGTTTTGACAAATGCTGAAACATGTGTCAATTTGTTTTCAGAAGCAGGCATACATAGAAATTTGATATTATTATGATCTTTTAAAATGACAAATGTTTCATTGACACACACGAAGGGAGGTAAATATTTGCTAACCTGCTAAACACGTTTACCTGTAACCAGATATAGGTATACATACTTTCATGTTTCTTACTATGAAAATTACGAAGTTTGATATGACTGTTTATCACTAAATAATACCTTTTTTTCCTGGCTTTGCCCATGGCTTGCTTTAAACTTAACGTTCCTCTAACCTATGCCTCTTATTAGTTTTCAAATATTTATTTATCAACTTACAATCTTTATTTCATCTCCGTAAAACCTCGATACATCTGTACCTTTATTTGTAACCTGGAAAACACACCTGTTGCATCCAGACTTCTAATTCATGCTCCCTAATAAGGTTTTACATATGTTCATACAAACTTTGCTCCCCTATTTTACAATCTTAAAAAATTACAACAATTTTAAAAATTCAGAAATATTATTTTCTTTTTAAATAACTAATTGAATCAAGCGTTACATGGCAAAAATCCATTTTAAAAACTATAATTATTTTGTTTTAAATGCTATTTTTGCAATATTCCGCTTTTTCGCAAACGATGCATTATTAAGACTGTTGCTGCCAAACAGTCCTGATAATGCCTCGTGTGTAGGCAAAACACGCGTCGATATCGTACGACAATTTAAAAAAGCAGAATATTGCAAAATAACATTTAAAACAAAATAATTATATTTTTCTATTTGTTTATTGCATTAGTGCAATTGCAAGAGTAGTTCATTGGTTCAGCTCAAATAATCTTTGCCTTAATGAAAATAAAACTAAATGTATAAAATTTACTCTACCAAATGTAAAACAAGTTGCGGCCAATGTTCAACTGAATGGACAAGTGTTAGAGTTTGTAGAATCAACTGTGTTCCTAGGTATAACTATTGATGCCAATTTGCAGTGGGGCCCACACATAGAAAAGACAGCCTCTAGATTAAGTTCGGCTGCATACGCTGTAAAAAAGATCAGGACTCTAACAGATGTGGATACGGCTAGAATGGTTTACTTCAGCTATTTTCATAGTATTATGTCTTACGGTATTCTCCTTTGGGGGAGTGCTGCAGATTTAAATATTATTTTTGTTCTACAAAAGCGGGCTGTACGCGCTATTTATAATTTGGGCCCCAGAGTTTCTCTCCGAGAAAAATTCAAAGAAGTAAATATTCTAACCGTACCATCACAATACATTTTTGCCAATCTTATGTATGTCCAGAAAAATCTATCACAGTTTTCTAAACTCTGTGATAAACATAATATAAACACTAGAAATAAAAATAATCTTTCAGTCCACCACAGTCGACTACATAAGATTGGCGATTCTTTCCAGGGTAACTGTATACGCTTTTACAACAAGCTTCCCTGTGACCTGAGAAATTTACCTTTAAATAAATTTAAAAAGTTTATTAAAAGCAAGCTTTGTGAAAAAGGTTTTTACTCCGTTACAGACTATTTGCAGGACAGGGACGCCTGGAAATGATCTGCTGGCAAAGTGAAATAATATAAAATTGTAAATAGACCATCAAAAAAAAAAGCCTTCCTAAGTTTCTTGCAGGTTCTTCTCAGGTGGGCCGCGTTCCGAACCGGTGGTCGCTTTAAATATTTTAAATAGGGTATGACATTTTGTAAACGCCGTTAAAATGGTCTATGCAAAATAAAGATATTTTTATTTTATTTTTTATTTTATTTTATTTTATATCAGGAGCATGTATACAAATTTTGATGTTAGTTTCTTGGAAAATGAAGAATTTCTCATTGAAATAAGAACCCTTATTTTACCTTCTTTAAGGTAAAATATTCAAAACCACGAAGCACGAATAAATTTATTCGTAAACAGAAAAACGAGCACTTAATCTGATATTTCTAACTTTGATAATGTGAGACTTTTATACAACTGTTTATCCCTTATTTTACCCCCTTTAGTGAGTGCCTACATTATAAATATAGCTTACGCTATGAATTTGAACAAGGGCTTCGGCTGGGCGTTGCTTGTAAAAATTACTGGGTTACTCCCAGTAATTTTATTAATAATGACAACCTCTTTTTACCTTCTTATCCATTTATTTGAAATCAGGAAGAGATATGCGTAATTTCATGTCTCCAACTTTGAAAATGATGACGCTTGAAATATTTTCATTAACTCACCTCATTTATGAAATCAATGAATGAAACTATTCTTAACATTACTGTACCTATTTTCCCAAAAAATCTTAGGTATGTCCAGTTGACTAAAACATTAAAGTATTTAATTTAAGTTTCACTATGTGGACACGCGTAAAAATCCTGGCGTGTCCTGATGACGAATTAATAAATATTATTTTTTGGAGTTTCACCAACTGATCACACGTGTGTCTAGCCTCCCGTGTCGAGATGGTGAATAACCCGATGGCGCTGTGTCAAAAATGTCTTATAATATAATACAATCTCAACAATGCTTTTTCTTAAAAAAATATTGATATATTGATTTGTGATATGTGTGTAACCATGGTTATGGACACTAGAAAGGTTGATCAACTCTTAGCACATTAAGTAAATTATATTGACATAGGAACTTGGAACTGGAGTAACTATGAACTTTCTGATTTCAGCAGCGCTAACGTAACCTAATTCATAAAACCAGACGTTCTCAACCCTGATGAATTTATTTGACCGTTTTTAGTTTTTATTATATGTATTTGTTTAATAAATAATTCAGGTAGTAGATAGTAGAGACAGTAAAGGCTGTAAGTTTTACAGTGAAACAGATTTTATTTATTAACAAATTCGAAAAACATTATTTAAAAACGGATCGGGCGTTACATGGTAGAAATCCATCGTAGAATGATAATAAAGGAGGAGGATCCCACCACACACCAAGCAATCCTAAGGCACAACGATCAAGGATAGATAACCTCTACTAATTGTAACAGAGTAATGACGAACCTAACTCCTTAAAGAAAGGGATGTAAGATAGGATGCATCGTGTGTAGGCGAAACACGTCTCGACTAAATGTCACTATGTAAAGAGGAGTAATGCACATTTTTAAAAACTTGGAGGGTAAGGTTTCCTTTTACCTATTCTACATCCCTTTCTTTAAGGACATATACACCTTTTAATGTAAGATTTATAATTTGGTTCTATAAAAACAAGAATAAAAAAGAAATTATTAAAAATGAAACCAATTTATTATTATTTTTACTTTCAAACTTCATTAGACAGGGATAAGTCATGCACTTGACCTCAAGGTATTCATTGTATTCATCAAGAATACCATCTTTTATTTATGAGGTTGTTCATTTAAGTCTAATTTGGCGGACCTTGATTGAAATGTTGAAATGTTAATTAAGAGTCTACTTACACAATTGACATTACTTTGATAAGGGTAGCAAAACTGTTAGTAGCAATGGTAGCTGCAATATAGTGCAAAGTATCTTCAAATTACCAAATACTCAAGGTTTATAATTATATTTATCTTTACTCTCTGACTATCCCGTCGGAGAAATAGCTTGAAGGTTAAGAAGTTATGTTATAAATATAGGTACTTCTAGTGTATGATATTGGCAATGCATTCATATTAGAAATTAAATGGGATAGCAATAAAACGGAGATTACTTTTATTATGAGGAAATTGCCAATAACAAAAGAGTATAAAAGTAGCGAACCCGAGCAAATAAACTTGATATTTCCTGACTTTGCCGCACCAACCATTTACCACGCTGACTAAGAGAGAAAGTAGAAAAGAATTTATGAAATTCAAATAAAACATTAAACTTAGGTGCTCTAATGTTAATTGTTCAATTGTCTATCTAAGTACTTATTTGTTTTGTTTTTTATTTAATTAATTGACTTTGTCCTACATCTTCTTCTCCACATAAACCTTAAACTGACAAATTTTACGTTCATCCGTTCGCGCTATTTTCTTAAAAAGGGGTACATAGTTTTCGGAAACTTTTTGAGATAACCCCTTTTTTTTAAAGAGGAGATGCATGTACTCCTTATAATATAATCACCATTTTGCCTTTTTTCAACGAATTATAACTCTATAATTAATATTATTTAATAAAATCGAATATGATAGAAGTAAAGACGACTGGTATAAACTTTAGCCGACTGAAGTCGCACACTTAGACGTGCATGAATGAAACGATTAAAGAAAGAAGAAAAGAAGTTTGCAAGGATTGAGAAGTTTGGCTATATGACCTCTCTGCCTTTGCATCCGTCAGGGATATAGCGTGAAGATGTATGGATACCCATTTATCTTCGGAGCTTACACCAGCCTCACTGTCAAGTGGTGCACCTCGTCGCGGCGAACAGGAGAAAATTTCGAAACAATACTGTACCAATACTAACCTATTTGACAAGCGCAACGTCAACCTCAATGATCGATATTTTGGTAAGGCCAACGTCCAGCAGTGCACTGCGAAAATCGGATTTCACAGATAATATTCTTAAATTAATATTAATTTTAATAAAAAGTTTATAGGAAATGACCTTGAGAAACTATTTAAGGGAAAGTCATTAGCTCGGTGTTATAATGACCGTGTTAGTGGTAGATGGACAAAAACCACTGAACACTGCCAAACGTATGATATATAATTTTTGTACAATTAACCTCATGTATCTCTTATACACAAGGATAGATGAAATTGCATTCGTACCCAAAGTACCAACGCCTAAAAACTAGTCATAGGTTTTAAAAAAGTTAAGCAGATCTCGACATTCTGAGGTGACGTGTGACGTGTGACGTGAATAGCGAAGAAAATGTAAAGCGTATGATGATAATCGTCTTAAGGCTTTGGTGTTCATTGATATCATCGTCATTATTGACCACCGTTGGAGTCCAAATTAGTACAGTCACCTCCACTTTAAATCATCATCAAACAGAGAACTGCTTAGGTCAACCATTCTTGCTGAAATATTGCATAAACTCCATGTCGACTCTGCAGAAAACCTTCTGAACTCGGTAATATAGACGTTCGGTAAAATCGAGGCCGCAAGGAGAACAATTTCGGGCCAGTGGATGCCAACCGTAAATTCTGATAGAGTTCACATTGCGATAGCTCCGGACACAACGTGTGACGATGATCACCTATACGGTGCGATGGCAGATAGTAGCCTCGGGCATTATTCAAACGATTCCTCACAGCAAAAACCACAGTCATAACCTACCGCGGATGTGATAATAAAAACACCAGTAGAGTGATATTGATCAAATTAGCTACTACTAGGCAGTTCCCCGAGGAGAGCCTCATCTTGGGGCCTGAATTGCTCCCAGGCCTATCCTGCGCTCCGGTTTGGAAGTTAAAGAAACACCGCGGGGTTTATTGGGTAGGAAGGCTCTTGAAGGTCCGGGAGTTCCATATCTGCGCAGCAGGGATGACGGTGCTTACACAGCATTCGCTGCGTCAACAAAAAAAGCACCAACTATACTAGCGGCACGCTATGATGGCCTTTCTGACATATGATAATAGTTACGTGAGATCCTTTTGTGAATCCTTTTCCAACAGGAACTGTGGACGTAGATGCTGCAGTGTCATCTGTCTAAGAACGGCTTACAGTATGGTGTCAAAATGGTCATCATAGCGTGCCGCTAGTGTAGATAGATTTTTATCTAAATTTATCATTCAATCAAAACCACATGTGCAAGCTAGTAAGTTATATAACACTCCGCTATATGAGTAAAGTATGGTAACGCTGTAATGTGGTATTGTTAGCATGTGCCAATTGTGAGGTAGGGTATCCTGTGCCACAATGTGCATTTGTAAATGAGACACTCAACATTAGCTATTGGATGCCCTGCTTCCGTGCGAGGGCGTCTTGCGCCCACCCAGATTCAACATACTGTCTTATTAAAATACAAATCATTGATGAAAAAAATATTCTATGAAATTATACAGCGTAAAACTTTTACAAGTCTTTTTCTTATTTATTTATTCCTGTATAAAAAAAATAACAGTGAATCCGCGGTAATTTTTGTATTGACAATAGAATAATTTTCCAAATAAGTATGATCTCATTACAATTTTTATTTAAAGCGCTCGCTTGTTATTTCTGCAATAGCTTTTGTTAATGAACTCTGCGTTAAGCACCTTACACTAGGGTTGATCCCGAGGTGGGTGACAGTTTGTGACGATTCTAATTACAAGCGTTTTAGTGTTTGGAAAAGGATGTTAAGCCTTGTATTTACATAGGTACTTAAGACAACTGAAGATTAGCTACTTTTAACATACGCAACCGGCGATTTTGAGACTGCATAGATGTATTTTGCTTATAAAAGCGATAAATCGCTGATTGTGGATACTAACAGTAGCTATACTAGCGGCACGCAATGATGGCCGTTTTGACATATTACAATAATGATGATATTTTATTTGTTTAACATAAGTACTCTGTGTTCTACCGTAGTATAAATATACCCTCTAATGTGGTCGACTATTTACATATTTATACAAATAAAATGTAATTAAAATTAATACGAAACTTCATGTAAGGTCAAAAGTCAGTTCAGTCAACGTTAGTATAGTTAGCGTTGGCCCTTACCGAAATAGATTTTTTCTCATTTGCCAATTACTATATTAAAGTTTTGTCAAAAATATTTTTTTAATAAAGTGGAAAAAGACAATTCGATTCGAGACAGGGATTGAACCTGTGACCTTTGCCTAACCAGGGCAATGTTCTAGCCACCTGAACTACCCGAACCGTATCGAATCAAGTTGAAATTCTCCACCATATTTATATCGTTATTTTAAGAGTATGACCAGAGCCATCTGTCGAGCAAATGAACAACTCGATACCAATGAACAGTGTTACAATTATTTTTAAACATTGATGCAATGGACTCCACTCAGTATATTGATAAATTTTTAAAGCAATTTTTTATTTTTTGCTAAATTTCTCATAAATTTTTAATAAAGTGGAAAAAGACAATTCGTTTCGAGACAGGGATTGAACCTGGGACCTTTGCCTAACCAGGGCAATGTTCTAGCCACCTGAACTACCCGAACTGTTCGGGTAGAAATTTAACAAAAAAAAAATTGCTTTAAAAATTGTCAATTTTATCAAAAATATTTGCTAAACTTAACAAAATAAGATGACAAATTTCACTAATTACTTACATCCCTAGATATTAATGAATAAATCGATGATTATATATCGTTATATCGATATAAAATAAAAGTTGTGCCTATAACTTAAACACTTGTGTACATCTGCTGCTTCTATATGAATACTTAACAGAAAAAAATTGAAAATCGTTTAGAAATAAACGGAACAAGTTTGCTTACTTGAAAAACTCTCATAAGAAGTGGGATCCTCCGGTAATTTCAAGATTATACTCACTGCTATGAATTCATTAGAGTGAGCGAGCTCTTCTATAATTCTTTTATATACAATACTAGTATATAGTATACAATACAATAATAGTATACTATTATATACAATACTTGCCCGCGGTTCCGCCAGCATAATGAAGCTTTCCCGGGACAAAAAGTAACTTGTCCTTTTTTAAGTTATAGACTAGGTAATTCTGTGCCAAATTTCATTTAAGTCGATTTAGTACCTAGTTTTAGCGTGAAAGCGCGACAGACAAACAGACAGAGTTATAAGATTAGTAAGGATTATACAAGATTTTATTAAGTACTCATTAATGTCTGCGGGTCTGCTTGCGTAATGGAGCTTACCCTATCTCCGTAGCAATTTAAAAAAAATTCTCTCCTTATTAACCTTCATTAAGGTTCGAAGTATAAATAAAAAAGTAATCAAATTTGTACAGCCATCTTCGAGTATGGCGCTTAGCAACATATTTTGCGATTCATTTTTATTTATATAGACAAACCCCAAGAGATATAACAAAATAATGCTTACAACTAGCATTACCCATTTGATCAAATTACGATAGGTATTAATACTCTTTTAACTATCTGCACGCTGTATCCCTGACGGGGTAGTCACAGAGAACAGATCGCCAGGCTTCGCGATCCATGCATAGGTACTTCTTTCGCTTCATACATGCACGTTTGGGTATCCGAGCACTTTTGACTTTTCCGTTTTTGAGCAATCTGCTCACGTGGTCTTCATATGTAAGTCTCGGCTTACCCTGACTCCTTCTGCCCTCTACTTTCGCACAATATATATTTATCTAAAATATGTATGTATTTAGAAATATAATAATATAAGTATGTATATCAGTTATCTGGATACCATAGTACAAGCTCTTCTTAGTTTGGAATCAGATGGCGTCGTGTGTTTATGTTTGCTTGATTTTCATTATCTACATTTTATTTAAATTAAGAATTTGTCACGCGATAAAATAGCTCAACAAATTCTGTGATAGCAGCTGTTTTCTTGTGTAGGTATAAATAAAGCAAGTCAATCGTACAAAATGTAAATGGCGTAAAAGATTATTCATTTTGTTATTCCAACAATGAAAAATAATTCCCGCGCATTAGTGTTAATTTCCTGGCGGGTCTCATTCATTAATCGTAAGCGTCATAATTCGTTCAAGGCTATCTAGTATTATGTTCACTCTATGCACTCTGTGAATACAAAACCATACATTATATCGAAGACACATATTATTATTATTTTCTTAGCCTCATTCACCAGAAAATTCCATCTATGGTTATGCACTGCGTTGCGTTATTGTATTGTAGTAACATTACTTCACATCGTGTTCATTTGATTTGCGTGAATTTCTGTCACATTTATAATACCAAAGTTGTAATTTTGTAAACAAGACGTTCGCCACTGCCATCTGCTTGTTACAGACAAAAATAAAAGTACGGCCTTCAAAGCGAGTTCGTCACGTGCTGAAATGTCCACTGCTTTATCGACGCAGACCCTTTTCACCAATAGCGTGCCGAGATTGCTTTACCGACCGCCGTCTGAACACCAATCGCAGCAATGTACACTTTGATCACAGTGCGCACATGTGACCGGGCGCTGCGTTTATCATAATAAAACTCATAATATTTTTGAAACAAACTTATTTAATGTTTAATATATTTATTGTGACAGAAATATTGGTAAATATTTGCGAAGATTGTTAATTTAAGTGACCATGAGCAAAAACGGTAAGTTCTAACTCAAGTTGCTGGAAGTTCCTTTTAAGACACATTTTTACTAAAGCGACACTCGCGGCAAAATTGAACACTATCGTAATACGTCATACGTGGTCATACCTATGAAAGTTAGCACTATGTAGCATAGATGGCGTTGTAATACAATTAGTTCAAACGAAATATATAACAATGTGAAATATTAACTAATTTATTATTTCATTATTCATTTATAAATGAACCTTTAAAAAACATCGATGCCTATTTGCTAACTTATTAAGATAAAAAATAACAAACTTTCCAAAAATTATAATTAAACAAGAAACTATCTTCACGCTGCGCTGCCGCGCTGTATCCCTGACTGGGTAGTCAGAGATGACAGATCGCCAGGCCTCGCGATCCATGCATACTTCTTTTGCTTCTTTACGATTCATCATTAGCTTCATCGCACGTCTGGGTATCCGAGTACTTTTGACTTATTCGTTAGTGATTAATAATAATTAGCACTCAAATTATTTAAAAACAGTAATCAGTCTCTCTCACCAATGACTAAATAAATAACTAGGACCAATAAACCATATTTTTGCAACTACTTCGTTACTGCTGGGAGCCCTGGGGCTATCCTCCCGAAGGGCTTATCCGGTACTCCTGGCCAAAGACAAATGGAAGTGCACCGTGTGGATTTAGTCGGTAAGAGTCCGGCATAGCATCCCTGAGGAAACAAATACAGGAAAAAAAAATAAAAAAAAACTTTGTGACGTCTCTCAAGTTAGTACGGTAACTAGGTACTGCTGCTGCTCTCTATCAGTAGAAACGTTAACTATCAACATTGCTGTACTTTTTATAAAGAAAATAATTTGGACGTTAACCGCTAGATGTCAGTAGCAACTTAAGGAGTTTGTCCCATCAATGTGGATAGAAAAATTTAAATGTTAACTGGTCATAACTTAACTGACCCGAAGCACCGAAGAATTACAAGCAACTGAAACTCTGTGCTGAGAAAAAACAGCTTGTTTTTATTTTAGGATACTCGATGGTTTTATACTGATTATACTGTTTCTTCTATGTACAATAAATAAATAGATGATAGAATACTGTCATATTCAGAAGCACTCATTCAGTGTCTGGTATTACAAACATCTAGAGACAACGGTGATCATTTTCGTAGGTCATATGCTTGTCCGCCACCCCGTTATAGCACAGGTAATATATTAATATTCTAACTGCCAAACTCAGAGTCGATTTAATGATTGATTAAGGAGTTTTAAGTAAAGATTAATAAAAAATCACTCTCAGAGACAGTTAACGAGTCATTATTGTCATTTAATGTCAATTAAAACTTTAATGACCGTTGAACCCTTACTTAAATCTTAAATAGACATTAAATTGACGTTAACATGCCAAAAGTAAAAGTATGGTTAGAGCGCTAACTCGCGTTCGGATTTGGTTTCTCCCGATCGCTTATTTGATATGCTTCCCGACCAAATCTTACCGTGTGTACAGAGCAGTCCAGCGGACATAATTATTATAAATTGAATTCGCCTCGATCCGCATCGGATATGATCAATGTTGCCGTTCTAGCTAGTTATTCGTAAGTTTTCCCAGATATAATTTAATTTTTCTTCAAAAGACACTTTTAAATAATGACAGGTCATAATGACAGATTTGGTTGGCGGACTCAGCGGATTTGATCTGTCGAGGTCCGGCAGACCAAATCCGAACGTGTGTTCGCGCTATTATGTCACCTATGTTTTTTTGCGGAGAGAATCAAAGAGCGATATGTATAGTGATCCATCCATATCTTTAGTCATGCATTGAGGAAATATTCCGTAATTGATAGTAATTTTCCTTAAAAATAATAGTAAAACATTAAACATTTTTTATTTTGAAGGAATATAATAACTTTACCCTATAAAAAGTACTATATGTTATAAAATTATTTAAATGTCCTTAGGTATGTAGCGATATTGCACTTTACCGACATACGTTTCGATACGGCGCACCGCCCTATGTTGACTTAAGTAGGCATTAACTAATGAACCATTAATTTTCGTCTCTAGGAGCAACGGCCAATTATTTATTTTAATCATAATTAGTTATATGATAATTTACACTAATTTAATGAACGACTCTGAGTGCGGCTGTTATAGTATTAATGAAATTCTGACTTACTATAGCGCCATTGACGGTAACTTTGAGCACTATCGTAACATGTCATAAATATAAAAGATACTATCATAAAGCCTAGATGGCGTTGTGATGCGTTTAAAGAACCGAAATAATAAAATAAAATATTCTAAATTTGAAAAAATAAAGCGCTGATTCAATTGCGGTCTTAAAATTTTTGCATAGTCGGCGACGCGAGTATTGCAGTACTTTTATTTTTGCTAACGTCTTAAATGGCTGAGGTGGCTGTTTTTGATTAGGTACTTAAAACAAATGCTCCTGTTATTGTAGACTATAATATATGGAACCTATATGGAACTAACCTACAAGAAGTACCTACGCTACCAATTGCACCATTGACGTAGTTTTTTTTTCAAATTAAAAATTGAATGATTTTTTGACGATATCACAAATTCAAATTTTATTGTATGACCGAGTGTTGGTTGGAATGATATCGGTGTCAACGATTTTTTTTAAACCACATAGGTGATACCTGATGGAAGTGGTCACTTAAGCCTCTGGATGTTTGCAACACCTGGTGGCCAAGTCTACCAATTTAATCGCGTCAGAAAAGAATAGAAATCGTCGCTCAATAGAAAGCCACCGGCACAATTGTGACAGATTTCGTAGTCTACTATTACAATCGTACTCCAAAAGACTTCTATCGGTCGGCCGATCGAATTGTACTAACACGTACCGCGCCAGTGGCCGCCAGTCAGTTGCATTTCTGATAGAGTCTACTAACAATTCGACAGCTAAAAACAGCGATTCTGGTTCCATTTCACGGCCGAGTCTACAGCCCCCAGTATTGCGGCACTCGCGATGTTGACCCTAAAAACCTAAATACCTTCATAGGATAGGTTACCATCATAATAAGCATCGGTTTTATTGAAATTAACCTGTAGTTACATTGACAAATGCAATACGTCTCTTTAAACTATGCGAAATGCGTACATAGAATGAGATAGTTATAAATCCTTATGCCTACAATTGTCATTTCAGCGCTACGTTACGGCACGCGACTGCCATACTACCTAATTTACATTTACAATTACAAAAGAAAGTCGTGTTAGTTACACTATTTATAACTAAACAACGACTGTACCGATTTGGCTGTAAATTGGTGGGGAGGTAGCTTAGAGCCAGGAGACAAATTCCTGTGGGAAACGGGAACGGGAAAACTTCTCTAAGCGGGCGAAGCCGCGGGCGTCAACTAGTAGACTATAAATATATATACCTATCTTTGAATATAGACTAATAAAAATGCACATGGTATGATAATATATGACTCTCACAAATGACCGATAAAAATAATGTTTATACTACTTAAGTATCACATAAACATACTTTTAGTTCGTATTTACCTTATTACTACATACACATACATACATACTGTCACGCTTTTATCCCCGAAGAGGTAGGCAGGGGCATACTATACGTCCACATTTCACCGGTCTCAGTGTTCTGTAAACGATCACTGCGTTAAGCAACTTTCTCTATGGCTGGTCCTCGGAAGGGTGACCATTTTGCGGCATTTACAATTGCGTGCGTTTCCATGCTTCGGAAGGCACGTTAAGCCGTTGGTCTCGGTTGCCAGTAACATGGCAGTCATTGAGCCCAGTTATGGGCGGCTTGAAAAATTTCAACTGCAGGTTGCCACAGGTTGCGCCTGTCCATTTCAACACGGCAATAGGCTCACCACTGTGAAATGTGGGCGGATATATTGCCTACCCCTTCGGGTATAAAGGTGAGACAATATGTATGTTAAATTTAATAAGTTAGTTTTTTTAAATAAGTTAGCATACTAATTGCTATTAAAAAATTGTTTCTAATTTTTCTCTCTCTGTTTGTTCCGGCTAATCTCTGAACAGGTTAGTTATTTTAACGGGATTTTAACTGGTAGATAGCTGATATTATAAGGAGTAATTTTCCCCATATTCCCACGGGTATGTGGAACTACACGTGTGAAACCACAGGGCGTCCGGTAGTCTGTGCTATAAAAGAGAACGAAATTCAGTTCGATAATATGGGCCCCCTCATTAGGCGGTTCTGTGGACTAGTTAGAAATATTAATAAATCTTAGTGACACGTCTTGACGTGTTTTCATGTCCACAGGTTTAAATATTAAATAGTTCTTTCCATTTTCAAATTACATTGCCGTTCGCTGGTACGTACACCAGATAAGAAATGTTGGACACTTTTTGATACAGTACGATTTTAAACAAATAAGACTGCCCAAATAGAGACGTTTGTGTATGTTTTCATTATCATAGTACACAATGTTCGGCAAAAGAATATTTCGATGCTCATAATTTCAATAAATAAGTAGAGCATCTTACTATTCGTATCAATTTATTTTTTCGAACACCGAATAAAAATGGTACGACGAGAATAAAATATCCTCTAAAAATATAAATTTGTAAGGAACTTGTATTTTCAGAGAAATCATATCAGTGTCAACTAAAATTAACGTTTAATTTTATTTCAACACACTTGCTTATATACCTAGTAGATCTTATTTCACCGGTTTTAGATACATAAAGCAACTCATAGCGTGCGATAAAGACTCAAATAGTGAAGTTATATTTCATAACCGCACTATTTCCTTTTTTTAATCAGCAAAGGGTTCACATAGATACAGTATGTAATATTTTTGTTAATATCTGTTGTAAGAGACTGGTATCTGTAGTAAATACTAGGCTATATGTAGTAGCTTTAGGCTTCGTACGCGTATGACATGTGGTTTGATGTTATAGGTATATATATGCCTATAACATCAAACTTATATCGTAATGTACTATTATAGAAGAAAGAAGAGAAAGAACGAAAACTAATTTATTGCAATTAGCACAACGTACTTACATACATATTAGATACGTACATACATTTTAAAATTATCCATTCTCTTTCCACATTCCCAGTAGGTTCCAATCCTTACCTGGATTCCGAGTCCAGAATCCACTTTTATTTGACTGCTAGGAGCCTTTTTCATTAGACTTTTGACCTTTGTCCTTGTCGGAAACAACAGCCATCTAAATTCCCAATCATATTGTGGCGCCTGCGCCGTTGATTAGTCGTTTGGGCACCAGAGATCCTGGTGAGGATGACTTACTCACCTGTCAAAGCCCAGACGAGACCGTTACCCCTAAAAACCTTTTTTTTTTGGGTACGCTACCCTTATAATGTGGGCACAATTACTAAAATAAGATTTTTCAAATTATTCCCCTTAGGGTTTTAAATAGGTAGCCAAAGTTTTTGCGATTTCGGAAACAGGGTACAGTCATGAAACGTGAAATGAGATCCGTGCGGCAACTTCAGGGGGCAGCAAATTCAAGTCCACCAGACATATATAATCAAAGATGCGTTAATAATGAGTTGTAACGATACTCCTTAACAATAAGTAATATGCTGTTACGTCTGGCATCTATAAAGGAGGACAATTCAAGATTGCAGAAAGACAAACATATTTGTTTTAAATCTCTTGCAACGCTAGATCAAGGTATGCGCATCATTTTGAAATAAAATAAAAAATCTTTATTTGCATCCTAAATCCAACTAAAATTCAATTTATTTCAGACCGTGCCTGTGCTTTTCTGACAACAATATAATACAAGCAGAATATATATAATATATATATTATTATTATTTATAGAATATAATAGAATAAACTTTATTGCACACAAATATAAAGATTGGTGCGACGTGTAAAGGCGTGGAAGGAGACGCTTGAGAACGGCGGTCTGAAACTAAATGTGGCGAAGACCGAGTACTTGGCAATAAACTCGACAGATCCCACATCCGTCCGCATAGGCGGTGATTTGGTCGAGCGCACGGACCAGGTTAAATACCTGGGATCTGTTTTTCACACGTCCAGTGACATCGATTGCGATGTCAAGTCACGCATTGCTGCCGCGTGGGCCAAATGGCGGGAGATGACCGGTGTCTTTTGTGACCCTAAAATGCCAATCCGGTTGAAGGGACAGGTCTACAAAACCATTATTAGACCTGTCCTTTTACATGGCAGTGAGACGTGGCCGATATTGGAGCGACACAAGCAGGAGCTGCGTGTCACAGAAATGAAGATGCTGCGGTGGATGTGTGGGGTCACGCGGATGGACCGCGTGAGAAACTCTCGCATCCGCGGCAGCCTTCACGTCCGTGACATTGCAGACAAGTTGCAAGAGTGTCGCCTTCGTTGGTATGGTCGCCGGGCTACGTAGGTAACAAATGTCTGGCCATGTCAGCCCCGCCGGGTCCCGGTAAGAGGGGAAGACCCAAGAAGTGCTGGCTTGACGTCGTAAGGGATGACATGCGTGCCAATGGTCTCACTACAGGGGATGCCGAAGACCGTGCGAAGTGGAGGAGAAAATGTAGGAAAGCGGACCCCGGGCGTCGCGAGACGCAACTGGGACAGACGCTCGGATGATGATGATGGCACACAAATATAAAACACTCACATAAAGACAGTAGTGTCTTACACCTCCATGTTAATGGCCAAGGCTATGTCCTTCAGTGACCGTTTGATGACCGAAATAATGATGATGAGAAAAGTAGAAATATAGAGGGGGAGGAGCATTTCTTAGTATTTGTCCTTTGTTCTTAGTATTCTTAGTATTTGAAAAAAATCAAGATCCAGAGCTGGTATTAGACGGCTGTTTAATACCAGCCCCGGATCTTGGTTTTTTTTGTGACGAACGCTATAGGCTAATATTTTTACGCTACACCATGGGAGCGGAGCAGTAATCATAACACAGTCTCATATCGGGCAGACTTTCATACGATTTTAAAACTAAATAACAGGCATAGGTTAGAGATATGAGTTGCAACGAAAGTTAGAAGTTATTCACAGGCTTCGCCGGGGATCACATATTTATGTGTGTATGTATGTGTGGGGGTTCGCGTAGATATGATTAGTATTTTTTTGCGCAAAAGCGCACCTATTTTTTGATTGGACTTTTTGTGTAATTGTGTATGTAGAATCTGCAAAAAGATAGATCTAATTCCGTATTAAGTAATGCTCATTATATATAATACTTAATTTTTGCTTATTCTGTAATCTCAGTACCCTTGTTATAGTACTTAGTAGGCCATAAAAAAGCCTATATGTTATAAGTATAGTATATAAAAAAAGTTATCATGTAGAGCATCTTCCAATTCCTATCATAATATCCTTTAGTACAACGGATAAAAATGGAACGACCAGTATATTTATACAAATTATTTCTTTGTAAGTTAATTTATATTTATAGAATGTAACCCGTAACAACTTTTACAATCCAAACCATAAAGTCGAAAGTTTTTGAGTGTTTTTGGTTGTTATTTCGACACATTCAAATAACTGGACCAGTTTAGCACATAGGCTACTTTTTATCTCGGGCTAGAGACGGATACGGGAATACTTATTACGCGGACGGAACATGTGTTTCCTTTTGTAATCATTTAAACAAGCTGCCTCGCGGTTTTACCCGCTTAGTCCCCGTACACGAAAACGGGTGGGGACAACATCGGTGAAAGAACTTTTAAAATAGGTCTAGTCGTTTCAGAGATTAAGAAACCGATAAAGAAAATTTTATTATACCGTAAACATACCGATTATTATACCGTTTATATGCATTTAGTGAAATTTGGAAGTACAAACTATCATACATATTATAACGCCTGTTTCCCATCGGGGTAGACAGAGACTATGGCTTTCCACTTCTTCTATTTTCATGAGTGTTTTCATAAACGCTCGCAGGTTAAGGGTACTCTTGAACTGGCCTTTTTCCAAATGGTATTCGATTTGATTGACCCCTACCAGTTTGCCCATCCACTCTCGCCACATATATCTGCTTCGTCAGTGTATTTTCATCCATCTTCTCCACGTGTCCGAGCCATGTAAGTATCCCTTTTTCTATCTTAGTCACTACATCTTCTGTTATACCGCAATGTTCCCCTATCACGCTGTTCCTTTCTTTATCCATCAACTTCATTCCTTCTATACTTCGCAGACTTCTCATTTCCACGGCATTTTTTTTTTACTTTAATGCGTCTTCTTCCATACCCAACTTTCACTGCCATACATAAGTGTGGGGACTAGCACTCCCTTATGCACAGCCAGTCTTACCTTCTTAGACACGTTCTTACTGCTCATAAAGGTATACAGTGTAAATGGCTCCATTCACTTTATTTCCTGCCAAAACTCTTCGCTCAATGTCATAGTCACATTTTCCCTCTCTCGTAGATTTTGTACCCAGATATACAAACTCTTTCACTTGTTCTACTCTTTCTCCTTCCACAACAATTGAGCAATCCGTCGTACTTACTCTCTTTCAAAAACCATTACTTTCGACTTGTTTACATTCACTTTCATTTCTTTGTTTTTTAACGAATCTTGCATAATGTTCACCATCAACTGCAACTCCTCCGCCGATGATGCTAGTATTACCCGATCATCGGCGTATCAGTTCATCCATTTTTATACCATACGTACTCTCTTGCAGTTCTTTCAGGCAGCTGTCCATGTATAGGTTAAACAGTCTGTAAACACTCTAAACCCTGTCTCATTATCTCTGGAATTACAAACAGACCGTACAATTTCATTTAACTGTAAATAATATATACTTTAATGTTTCACAATCACGACTTTTACAACTACGATTGTCATGTAAGCTTTTCATACCGGCAAAGATCTTTTAATTTCTTTCATTTTAGACAGACTACAATATTGCTAAAGAAGTTTACAAGTAGGAATATAATATTTGTTATGTTTCGGAGTTTAGATATTTAGGTAAGAAGGAAGAAAAACTCAAAACAAAATCCGGTGATAGCCCACTGGCCATTTGGTCTTCAAAATACCTGCCCAAATAAAGACATGCGTAAACAAATGGCTGAGAGGGAAGAACCTTGTATTGTAGTGAGAATTGATTGATAGAAAATGTCTAAGGTTTAGCCCTCTCACCTAAAAGCGGATGCACTTACTGTTTTATGAACAAAGATTTCTTCATCAGCCACGCATTTCCGTGCAATGTTTATCGTGTTGAATTTTATTTCACGCCCCCATAAGACCTTTAACAACTGCCAAGTCTGCCTTTAAGACTGGCAATTGGGACCAACGGCTTAACGTGCTTTCTGAAGCACGGTAACGCTGGAAATGGCAGACGTGCCATACCGAAAGATGCTAAATTAAGAGATTGTTTACAGAATACTAATTTAGTGGGGCTACGAGCGCTTCTTATAAACAGGTCTCTGGCTTAGAAAGAGGTCTAAAAGGTCCTCATGGATGCTATGCCGGACACGATAGCCCCAGGGCTCCCAGCAGATCGAAAGACTTATTCTATACTTGTATTTAGACAGCATATGCATTCTATTATATACCTTATCGCAACCCATGATTGTTCATATTCCTTATTGTTATGTCGACCACCATAAAGCTTATTATAATTTTTTAATTTCTCTTATTTTCAGATTTTCTCAGTCACGGGGCTAGTTTCAACAAAAAATACGGTTAGTATTTTTTTGCTTCCGCTCTTTTTGTATTTGTGTGTGTAAAAGCTAAGGGAGATAGAAGATTGTAATCACAGAAAAAATTATGGTATATTTAATATTATACTTATTTCAGAATTT
The DNA here is from genome assembly GCA_948477245.1 of Thumatha senex. Lineage (NCBI taxonomy): Eukaryota > Metazoa > Arthropoda > Insecta > Lepidoptera > Erebidae > Thumatha > Thumatha senex. The sequence goes on from OX419725.1 coordinate 3,023,647, forward strand.
TAGTACCTAACTGTATGTTATTGAAAAGAAAAAAGATCTCCAGTTAGTTTTTACGCATTTTCATTGAAATTTTGCATGGCCAATGTTTAATTTAAGATATTTTATTGTTGCTATTACGATTTTGTCACATAAGATGCTCTCTTATATTCTATGACTTCCATGTTTAAATATCCTACAGTACTAAGGTCCATATTCCAGAACGTTTCTCAATACTCAATCGACACTTGACAGTAGATTTTATAAGGCAAAATCTAGCCTCAAGTGTTGATTGAGTATTGATAAACGTTCTGGAATACGGATCTAAATGAGGCGGAACGTTATTTAGAGCCTCCGCCTACTAGCTCACAAAGTCGCCGGTTGCGGATACTAAAAGAAGCCAGTGTGCGTTGGCTCTTAGACGAAGCCAATATTTACTTAAATATAAGGTTATCATAAAAATAAAAATGTTTCTGATGCGTTATTCCCATAATTTGAGTGGAGTCTGCTGTCAAACAACAGCGAAAGTTATAGGAGTAGTATAAACTTTGCGTCGACAGCGCATGCATACTGAAAGTCCGATAGAAAGGCTTTCTTTCGTGTATGCTTGGATTGTGAATGAACTTCCTGTCTGCGGTTTCCCTAACGTTAGTGTAGGGTTCTTCAAAAGGGGTGTTAGAAGGTTTTTACACGTGGTGTACCTCTGGTGTTGCAAACGTCCATAGACTACGTTGACCACTTTTCATTTGGTGGGATTCTATAAAATAAAAAAAAGAAGTATGACATTAATCACTCCGTAAGGAGCTCCAGTCATAGAGCATGACAGAGAGGACTATAAAAGTCGCTAATATGTTCCTCTCTCTTGCCGATGTCGCAGCGGGCTGTGGTACGTAAATAGGGAAAGCCGGGAGTTCCACATACGTCCTTTGTTTCTCCAAAGGAGCAATTCTTTTTACAAGACTTTACAAGACCTAAATCTGAAACTGATTTAAAAACCGAAAAAATCCTTCAATTGCACGCGTATCATAGAGATTTTCTTTCGATGGGATGTGAGGGAAATACATAGTGTCAAGCTCAACAAACATGGAGCCCGCAGCTCCGCAATCGAGAAAAGGTTATTTGACTACCTCTGTGGCGCGGTGGGAGTGCAGCCGACTGCTACGCAAGAGGTTGTGGGTTGGATTCCCACTCAGGATAAAACATTGTGTGATGAGAGATTCTGTGTCTGGGTGTTATTTATATGTAATATGTATGTATTTAGAAATATATAAGTATATTTATCAGTTATCTGGTTACTATAGTACAAGCTCTGCTTAGTTTGGAATCAGATGGCGTTGTGTGAGATGTCCCAACGATATTTATTATTATTATTAATTTTCAGTACCATTAATAATAATTAGTGTAATTATTTCTCGTTGTTCCCATATTTACGATGTTATTAAATATTTTCAAACCTAATCGTAGACGCTACCCGCTACTGGGTTAACGTGGGCTTTTATTTTTAAGATCTCCCATATAAAAGGGGCTCAAAGGTGATTGCTAAGACTTTTTTTTGTATAAAGACACAAAACTCTGTTAACCGTAAAATATAGTTAATTTGCTTTGGATAAACATACTAATTAGACTTGCAACGAATAATATATTCGGCAGTATACCGAATACCGAATATTCGGCGAGGCCTGTGACCGAATAGCCGAATATTAGGCAAAAGTATTTGGCTGGATTTTAGCGCCAAAAACTTGTACAGACGTGATTGTTTCGCGCTGTTTTGTTTTGTTCTAATGTACTCATCGCCCGCGCGCCCGCTGTTGCTCTGCGCGGTATATTGCTAACGCATTGCATGTTTCCACAAGTTCATTTCGTGGATATCGTATTACGTTAAGTACAGTTTATTGCTCTCTTAGTTTTGTTCTGTTTGTAAGTGTGATAGTGTGAAATTTAACATACGAGTATAAACAATTAAATAATTACAAACGTACTTTAATAATAAAAAATCGATTATGATATCCTTTAAAAAAAATCGCCTATATGGGCATACTTCGAGGATGATGTAAATGACCCAAAAAGTGCCGTGTGTAAACTTTGTGTTATAAAAATTTCTCGTGGTGGAGTTGGAAGAAAGGCGACAACATCGGGAATGTTAAATCATTTAAAAAATAAACACAATGAAGAATATCATAAGTTGGTACCCACGTTCCCTAAGGGGCAAGAAACTACAAATCAAGATACGAATGTAAGTAATAAACCTTCAACGTTTTAGTTTTTCATTTTACCAATTATTTCTCTATGACAAAATATATTATTTAAGTATTCGGTATTCGGCCGAATAATATGTAGATATTCGGTATTCGACCGAATATAATAAAAGCAGCCGAATACCGAATAGTAACCGAATATTCGTTGCAAGTCTAATACTAATGTTACAGGCAAATGTACTACTTATTTGCCTGCAACATATTTAGTATGTTTTGAGATTCTTTTTTTTTACACTTAAGTTGGAACTTAATATCTGTAATTTTTTTAATTTCTGATGTTCGATAAAGGATCTATTCTAATTTTTTTTTGTATTATACGGCCTGGTTACTTACACCTTTGGGCCAGGATATATTCTTATTATTATTAAAAATTCCATAGACAATACTAAATAGACATGTAAAAACTGTTTTGACTGCCTCTGTGGCGCGGTGGGAGTGCTTCCGACTGCTACGCAAGAGGTCGTGGGTTCGATTCGATGGTTTATTCTGTGTCTGGGTGTTATTTATCTATAATATGTATGTATTTAGAAATATATAAGTATGTTTATCAGTTATCTAGATCCCATAACACAAGCTAATATTAGCTTACTTTGGGCTAGATGGCGCTGTGTGAAAAGTGTCCCACAATAAATAACCTTCTTTTGCCAATTATATATTTTATATTTGTGATATTCATAAATTGGGCTCCGTGACGATCCTCGTCTTGTTAATTTACACTGGGTACTATTTGCGTCGCCAAGGGTATCACATGGCCGACCCTTGCGCATTGTCACTCTATCTACAATTTCATCGCTGAATTATTGTGATATAGAAACATTGAACCCTGTAAAATGTACTTAGGATAGAATCCACCCTAAGACGTAATTCATGGTGCTACTATAGGAAGGGGAATCACCGACACAACCGAGCTATAAAAAAAAATCCGGAAATGGAACGCTCTGCCAGCGCACGTGTTTCGCGTGTACAACCCCGATCCACGTCATTGGAGCGTCAACTTCAGAGCACCTGTCAATAATGTTTGAGATGATGAAATTGATCCCCAAATACGCTAAATATCTTTATGGTTTCCAATCAGGTGAACGACGTCATTTATTCCAGCTAAATAAATAAAACGATAATATTAATTACTCCTGGGACGCTACGCGTGACGTAGATTCAACGTAGCATATTTAACCTAGCTACGTTCCTCTACGCCTCTACAACGCTACGTAAAAAATTATTTCAAAAAAAATTATGCTATGTATGCCATTTTGTACTTATTAATCTAAGCATTCAGTTCCTGCTACTTGCACTTCATAAGAAGTGTAGCACATTGCACTTGGCTGCGCTTCTAGAGTGCTACGGGCGTATGATAATTTTGAAAGTCTGTGTGAAGAAATAGCGTAGCCCATTGTACTTAACTACGTTCCATAGTACTTCTACAGTGCATAGTTTTCTTATCTCATATTTTCAATTCTGTGTAAATCTTAGCGTTAAATGTTCCGACTCTTTACCACTTCCAGAAGTATCGTAGCACATTTCTCTTAGCTACGAATCTATGCTTTTACCAGGCCACAAGCAAGCTGCGCTCCGAATCCAAATTTTTCATATGTCAACATTCATTGACATATTTTACACTTATATATGCTCCTCTACGCTACGGCAATGTGTGTAATTTTCGTTTGAATTGCCATGCACCCCGCAACTGTATAGTGCAAAGACGATCTTTAAAACATCTTAACTGTATAGTTTAGAAACGTCTCAAGAAGCGGCTCAGTCTGTCCCTCCGTCTCATCATCATCATCCGAGCGTCTGTCCCAGTTGCGTCCCGCGACGCCCGGGGTCCGCTTTCCTACATTTTCTCCTCCACTTCGCACGGTCTTCGGCATCCCCTGTAGTGAGACCATTGGCACACATGTCATCCCTTACGACGTCAAGCCAGCACTTCTTGGGTCTTCCCCTCTTACCGGGACCCGGCGGGGCTGACATGGCCAGACATTTGTTACCTACGTAGCCCGGCGGTTGCCGCAAGACGTGACCATACCATGTCACGTCTGTCCCTCCGTCTGTACCCATCTTTTTCTCAGGAACCATAAAAAACAGAGACAAAGGGTTTGCGGCGTTCGATCCCGGTAACCATAAATACTTGCATAGACGATTTTGAAGTTTCTCCCACTTCCAGATTTGAAACTGGTTTCGGTTTAAAAGTCTTTAATTCCATTGCTACTATAGTGAAGGACGCGTTACTTGTTTCCAGTTTATCAATCACCCTTTATTGCCGAAGGGGTGGCAGATGCATATTTATACGCCCACTTTTCACCGAGTGTATTCCTATCCATACTTGTTTCCATGTTACTCTAGGTATGTACGAGTATGTAGGAGGTACTATCGAACTTTGAGCAAATCCTTACAAACAAACATTCAAATTATACAGCACAAAAACAATTACATACTTTGATAATAGCACTGGGTTTGGCAGTCGATAATATATGTAGTGACGTACTGTATACAGTGAATGGAAAGTACTCGTAGAACGTGACTCCGAAGGTGCTCCCACCTATTGTAGTTCAAATCGGAGTTGAATAGATCTAGAAATTTCCTTGTGTCAATGTTACTAATATCCTCTCCCTATGACATTTCGACAGTGGAATTTACTGTAATCCGCCTATCCGACAAAGGCTCTTATAGAATTAAAGAACTGCGTATCTTGTTTACGTTCGTACTTCTATTAAACCCTTAAAGGTCAAATATCCTTTTGCAGTCCAGCTAAATTCGTTCATTGGTTTGAGTCTTCGTAAATATTATGGCCCTTATTTTGTAAATACTTTAAGAACCACGTCTGTTAAATAACCGTAAACAGATTCGGAACTTATATAAAGATGTTTTTTTATTTCTCTATCTGTCTATCTACCGTCGCTCGGTTTGTTTCGACTAATCTCTGAAACTGCTAGGCCGATTTTAACGGGGCTTTAACTGGTAGATAACGAATGTTACAAAGAGTAAATTTGGCTTAATTTTAATCTCGTATTCTCACTTGGACCACATTGCACGTAAATTGCCTGGGTGGTATAGTGGCCGTAAGTGCTTGTGCATACGACTGCTTCGCTGAAGTCTCGGCTTCGTATCTTGGGTCGGAACAAATATTTGTTTGATCCACAAATGTATATTGCGGAGTTATGGTGTCGCCTATAAATAGTATGTACTTCTTTTGGCCTTAATGGCGCTGTGTAAAAAAATATCCAATATCTATTTATTAAAGAACTAGATCTTCAATCTATCTTCACGCCGTATTCTTGACGGGGTATCTAACGTGGACAAAAGTTAATATAATTATATTAAAGGACGAATTATTAAGTGGTATCATAATATTTCTGTTTACCCACGGTCAAACCAATAATTTGTTACTTTCATGTATTGAACTAAATGACATCTGAAATGCATAAAATATATGGTAACTTTGAAATGCCGTAAGGAAAAACCGGTCAGGTTTATTGAAAAGGAAATATTACAAACAGGATAAGTGTTTTTATTCAAGATATGCTTGATACCTCTTTTTGTTAACAGGATAATGGAGGTTTCTAGTGTTTTATTTACAAGCTCGGTCATAGATTCAATCTTAAGTCTGCAAATAATCAGTAGCTGACGAAGGGGCCACGGCCGACTTCACGAGTAAGAGACTCCTGAGACATTGATGTCGCGTTACCTATTTCTCTGTTCTCGCGCTTATAGAGGGCCTCTCAGAGAGTTTATTGGTCTTGTTTGCTATTAAATAATGGGCCGGAAATCATACGAGGATAAAAACAACAGCTATTGAAATGGTTTGAAAACGCTTGAGGAAAATTGGAACTGGAGTTCTGTAAACGATCTCTGAGTTACGCAACTTTCACTATGGCTGATCACTATGGGTGACCACTTTGTGGCATTTACATTTGCAAGCGTTTCCGTGCTTCGAAAGGCACTTTAAGCCGTTGGTCCCGGTTACCAGTAACAGGGCCTTATAAGCGGCTTGAAAAATTTCAACAGCAGGTCATGTAAGGTATTCTGTCTATTTCAACACGGCCATGGCCCACCACTCGTTTTCACATTTGGGTGATAAGTGGGCATAAAATATGTCTCTCGTGATAGATAAATAAAATAAATAAATAAGTCACTGCGTTTAGAATATTTAATAGATAACTGATTTGTTGCAATCCCATTTCATTTACGAGTGTTTCCGTGCTTTGTGAGGTTGTTAAGACGTTCGTCCCGGTATCCAGTAATATGACTTTTGCTAAGCGTAGTTAAAGACGTTATCGCCTAGAAAAAAATTTAATAGCTGGTAGCTACAAGCTGCGCCTGTCCATCTCAACACAGTGATAGGTTGCCGTCTTCTGTGAGACAAAAACGGCATAATATGGTAAAGCTGAGCGTACCTACTATGTGCCTCTTTCTACGACAAAAATGTATATAATATTATTATGAATGTAAAATTAAGGCCTTAGGCCCGTCTCGTACATTTTGCGTTTTGCTCATTTTGCGTGTCGTTTACATTTTGCCTATTGTACATTATGCTCTGAAGGGTATATGTATGTATGTGTGTATTATATTGTTTTGATTAGATTGTGGAATGAGATTTCTGACGTCCGCAGTATGTTCTTTGCAAAGGGGTCCTAGAGGGTGTTATTGTTTTAAAGGTTACTTCAAGCGGTATGAAAGAATTGTTGTATAAAATATTCAAGATGCAGTTATATTTAGACGATATAATTTTAAACGAACAATGTATCTAAACACGTTTGCCTAATTTAATAAAAAGAAAACGAACAGCCGCGCCTTGTTCACACCGGCTAGTTCTTGCGACTAATCTACAGATAAGCTTCTTACTTCTTTGGCTTCTCATTGTCACATTTGATGTACACGCACCAATATCATCATCATCCGTGCGCCAGTCCCGGTAATATTTGAACCTACTTCACCTTTATAGGAGTATGATAATTAGGCCAGAATTATTATATTTTTCATAGGTGTGTATAAAATAAAATAAGAAGAACTGAATAACTGTTCACGCAACGTAACTGTATACGCTTTTACAACAAGCTTCCCTGTGACCTGAGAAATTTACCATTAAATAAATTTAAAAAGTTAATTAAATACAAGCTTTGTGAAAAAGGTTATTACTCCGTTAAAGACTATTTGTAGGACAGGTACGCCTGGAAATGATCTGCTGGCAAAGTGAAATAATATTAAATTGTATATAGGCCATCAAAAAAAAAAGCCTTCCTTAGTTTCTTGCCGGTTCTGCTCAGACGGGCCGCGTTCCGAACCGGTGGTCGCTTTAAATATTTTAAATAGTGTATGACATTTTGTAAGCGCCGTTAAAATGGTCTATGCAAAATAAAGATATTTTTTTATTTTAATGGTGTGGAGTTCAATATAGATCAGAATGACTTTATAAAATAATTCTAAACGAGCGTTTACTATCTCCGACCGCATCAATTTGATTAAAAGTCGAGCTTATTTGTAAATACAAAAAGTACACGGCAATGGGCTCGCCACCTGTTACGTGGGACAAAAATGCATACGGTGAAATGTAGGCGCATTGCATGCCTCTGCCTACCCCTTCAGGAATAAGGCGTGACAATATGTATGTATGTTTAAAAAGTAACATACTTTAGTTGAGCTTTGAAAATCTTCATGAATTGTTATATACGACTTGGGACTTTACGCAAAAAAATATTTACTTACATTCACTGACTTTTCGGACGCGTTGCAGCCCCCGTGGTCGCGGCTGTGCCAATCCGGAGCGGAGATGGGTGACCATTAAAGCCTTTTTTGGTTTTTGAATACCACATTATATAGTTGATCCTGGTTGTCAGTAACATTTTTGTAGAAGTTGAATGCGTAGCTGATAGTAGGTTTAAAAACCTGTCTATCGGTTTAAAGACGGGCTGTCTACCGAGTTTCAATTGATAAAGTATAGGCCTTATACTATACCTCTGCTTACACATTTAATGTATATATGCAGTTATAAATAGTCATAGAAACAGCCGAAATAGTAGTATAAAAAAATATAAGTATTGAAAGCATTTTCATAGTCGGTAAAGCGATAACAGTGTCCCTTAAGATGACGGGTTTAACCTACGTAAAAAGGTATACCTTCTCAGGCAAGATGCTGTACATTAAAAACAATCTTACTGTAAATAAATGTAAATGTAGAAGCAATAATCTTGACGTTCATAAATTGTTACTTTGTGACCTACATACTCGTAAATAAAGAATTTCATTCATTTCATCATGTCATTATACCAACTATGTATGTGAAAATGATGACAATTATTCATTTTTTTATTTTTGCTGAGGTATACATTTTGACGTCCCTGAATAACCTCTCTCTTTCCTTCAGTAGCAACAGGCATGATGCTGCACACAAAAAAGTCTAACTAGCAGATGCCCTACGGTTTTACCCGCGTAATAACCCTTCCCGTAGGAGAGATGATGATTAAGTAGTTAATTACTCCTTATAACATCAGCTATCCGCCAGTCACGTTAAACATAGTCCAGGTGTTTCAGAGATTAGCCGGAACAATGAGAAAGTTAGAGGTATTTTCATGTGTGTACTTAGTAGGTATAAACGGTTATATGTATTTAGTGAAAAGCTATTAAGTTGGAATTACAAATAGACAGTCTTCAATTTTATCTATCTATAAAGCTAAAGTTGGTGTTACAACTTTATTATGTGAAAATTCAAATCATCTGTTAACATAGATTGTGGCAGTCATTTCAAAGGCTACATTCAATTATATCATTCAATAACCTAGACATAATATTTTTCAAATAAATTCTTGTGTATCTTATACAGATAATATATACATCTGTAATTTTATATTAAGCTAACTATGACCCGCGGCTTTGCCCAATTTGAAATTGATGCTATTTTATTTTACTTATACTTATAATTAAATAAAATAAATAAATATCCATCACGCCTTATCCCCGAAGGGGTGGCAGAGGCATATTATATGCCCACTTTTCACCGTGTGGATTCCTGTCCCACGTAATAGGTGGTGAGCCCATTGCCGTGTTGAAAATAGACAGACGCAGGTTGTGGCTACCTGCTGTTGAAATTTTTTAATCCGCTTATAAGGCCTTCAACCAGGCTTAACGACTGCGATTTTACTGGCAACCGGGACCAACGGCTTAACGTGCCTTCCGAAGCACGGAAACGCTCGCAAATGTAAATGCCACAAAGTGGTCACCCATCCGACGACCAGCCATAGTGAAAGTTGCGTACCTCAGTAATTTTTGTAATTCGAAAGTTTGCGTAATTCATTTTTCAGCGAAGTATTAAAAAAATACAATTTTAGATGATATTGTCACAGAACCAAATTCCTTCAGCATATGAGCTGTACTTACGTTAATTTCTATTTTTATTTTTTGTTAAATTATTAATATTATAAATTTTTATAGCGTGTTAAAAGGTGTTAAAGGGTTTGACGCATAATTTCGAAGGGTTATTGACAGACGAGTAAAAAAAACTCAACATATAAATACATATAAAAAATAAATAGCCTAGTACGATCACAATCTCATATTCTTAAATTACTTCATGTATATTGTAAAAAAAAAATATTTTGTTTTTGTAAAAATAATCCGTACTTATTATAAAATTAAATTTATAGAGCAATATCAAAACAGAGGGACATGAATTAAATAAGTTAAAATCGGGACGCGGAAATAATACGTGGGAAGAGGGTTGTAATCTACGCAGGTAGGACAGCCGCCGTCATTCTAGTTTCAGCAGTGGCCGTAGAACGTCGACTAGTACGGACGGTAGAGGGTGGTCAGAGCACGTGTTAACAAGCGTGTGAGCGCACGTGGCTTCAAGCGTGCTTACATCGCTATACGCCGGCTCCTTCAATCCTGCTGCGGTTTGCTCCGGGAACGGTCGCGTCCGGGTTCGGTATATCAGCTAAGATTGAGTGCTTTGGGGCGGAAAGGAGCGGTGCCTGCATACCATGCTGGCCCGCACCTCACTTAGACAAACATGGCTATATAGACATGGGGACTGAGGCGGCATGTGCCGCTACTAAAGCCGCTTGGGATGCTATGGTGCCTGTACAGGATGAAGAATGTTTTTTTCCACCACCGCCACCACTCAGGAGGCCGCTATCTCATTCACTGCAATGGATGCCTCAACACCAAGTTTATACAGGTATGGACAGTGATACTACAAAATGAAAAGCATTTTTTTTTCTAGTGATTCCCCGTTTGTTATTTCTGCCGTTTATTTAGGTGCGGATTTGAATTTGTGGCGCGGTTGTTATCGGTGGTAGTGCAAAGAGCAAAGAAACTCGCGAGTTTAATCACAGGTGTTGGTCGCCTTGACTGTTAACGAGGTTTGTGTGCGAAGACAGCCACACACACATTAAAATAGAATACATCGTACGCGCACGAAGACAATTCACATCTTTGTATTGCAACATTAGTGTGATCAGTAATCAGTGAACGAGTCTTTAGTAACAACTGTTGTGTGTGCGTGTGTTGCTGTAGATGTGTGTTGATTGTTGTCGCTGGGACTGTCATATGTTATCTAAACTTCATGGTAGTTTATTCCTTAGTGCATAGGTTGTAAGGTTTAAATTAGAATATAGTTAATGCCCCACTGGTAGTACTATGTGTTTGTTGATAACTATTATTGCTAGCACGTGTCGTAAATGCAGATATACAGGTGTAACAGAATTAAAATTTGCAATAATAGGAAAACTGCTGATCCATACCTTTAGTCATACAGGTATAATATTCTGAGACTTTTTTTATACACCGCTTGCTCAAGTTAGGTCAATAAGCCTGTGCCTTGAAATGAACAACTACAATTATAAAATACATAGACATACTTACAATTATAAAATACATACATATTATACATGCAATCCCCCAAATTCCGAAACTAACATTTGCAGAACTTCACACAAATATTTGATCTCATTGTCGCAAGGACTTATTTAATGAAAAAAATTGATATAATTCAAAAATCTAAAATAAAAATTTATATTAAATAATATCGTATAAAATTAGGTACGAGTATCAAACAATACATACATAGGCGTCACTATTGTCACGCCTTTAACCCCGAAGGGGTAGGCAGAGGCACACTAAACGCCCACGTTTCACCGTATGCATTTCTGTCCCACGTAATAGGTGGTGAGCCCATTGCTGTGTTGAAATGGACAGGCTAACAATACCTATTTTTTTTATATTGAACTGCCTCTGTGTTGTAAGTGATAGGTAGTGTGTGCGACTACCGCGCTGAAAACTCGCTTTCGAATACTGGGTTGGAACAAATATTTGTGTGATTCGCAATTTTTAAATAAATAAAACTTAATGGAGTTATACAACATTTTAGGAGAAGGATCAGAAAGACATGCATATAGTATTTATTGACTACCTCTGTAGCGCGGCGGGCGTGTATCCGACTGCTACGCGCTCCGCTGTCTTGGGTTCGATTCCCACCCAGGATAAAACTTTTTTTTTATAATTTTTTTTTTTTAAATTAATAACTATTTTAATATATTCTCACACAAAGCCGTCTAGCAAAATTAAGCTTATATAAGCTAGTGTTTATAGGACCTAATGGTAAATATAATAATGTTTTATGTTAATAGCATTTACAATAGCAATAAATACAATAATAAAAGTCTTCAGGAGCATTAGGATATAATCTTAATATATATAAATTACGTGTCACATTGCTTGTCCGCGATGGACTCCTAAACTACTTAACCGATTTTAATCAAATTTGCACACCGTGTGCAGTTTGATCCAACTTGAAAGATAGGCTATATATCATCACGCTACTACCGTGGAGAGCGGAGCAGTAGTCATAAATGTCGACAAATCGGGCAAATTTGTAGAATTTATAAGCGACGGGATTAAATAGGTGCATTGGGAGTTCCAACTATGCCACGGGCGAAGCCGGGGGGTCATCTAGTAGGATATAAAAAATGACTAAATCACCAAAAGTAACAAACTGAAAGACAGCATAATTTAAAAAAAACAAAATCTTTCATAATTTTCACATATGTAGTTTGTATAGTGACATAAAAAAATGAAATGAAAAATCCTAATTCTACATGAATTGGTCAGTAGTCAATAAGGTCACAAAATAACACTTATGAACGTCATGATTATTGCTTCTACGAGTACATTTACATTAACTGGCAGATTCGCAAAGCAATAGGTAGAGCCTGAGGAAGAACCTGGCAATAAAACTCATGGCCACTCTTTTCAAACCGCCAGTAATTACTTTAGTTTCATTTATAGTATTAAGGTTATAAAAAAATAACCAAAATCAATGTTGTGTTCAAAATCAAATCAAAATGAGAGCGATTTTAGTTGCCAGTCTAAGGGCAGCCTACCGTTTATGAAGAAGAATAGAAGATAATATAATGCACCAGGGCTACCTCCAATCAATGTTAAGCCATTATTTACAAAATATCCTGTAATTATATGAAAGCTGGACCCTTAAAACAAATAAATAACGTGTGTCATCTATCTGCCTCTTACATTATGTTAATTCATTTGAAAGCATCGTATCGGAAAATTTGTTTCAAACAAATTCAATGATAATCCGCGAGATGGCGCCCATCGGTGTCTCTCTACAATAATATTATTTCGGACACTGTTATAGCCGCTTAGTATCAATTTATCCCTGACGGGGTGGCAGAAGTATATTATACTGAAGTATATATTTTGATCCCATATAACAGGTAGATAGGTATATTTTATTAATCATGTTTTTATTAACTTGCTTTTTGTATGCCTGTCCGTATAGATATTTGTAATTGATTTTGTAAACTAACTTCCCGATGATGAGTTAGATACTTGAAATTTGGACCTTAACTCAGAATTAAATGATAATGGATAAAATATAAAACAGAAGTGGGACATTTGTGGGACATTTTTTTTATACAGTAAAAAGAAATTCATTTTTAGAAACTGTTTTTTCAATTTCTCATTTTTAGTAGTAATTATTATTTTCTTATAACACATGGGTAGGTACATTTTTATAAATTATGTACTTGTTTATGTTTAAAATTTTATTCATATGATTTATACTTACGACATATTTAAATGTCATCGACGAACTAAAACGGTATAAAATATAAATTAATTAATAATTACTGAAGAATACTTTTTAATACAGCGCCATCTAGCCCAAACTAAGCAGGAATTTAGAAAATTTATAATTCTTAGCCGTAGAATAGAACCAGAATCGAATCAGATAATGTTAGTAGACTATCAAAAATGCAACTGACTAGCGGCCACTGGCGCGGTACGTGTTAGTAGAATTCTATCGGCCGACCGATAGAAGTCTATTGGAGTACGATTGTAATAGTAGACTACTGTCAAAATTGTACCGAATGGGTTTCTATTGAGTGACAATTTCGATGACACGATTGAAATAGCAGACTCGGCCCCCTGTTGACTATGGCATTAGGCAACTACGTAGGCACTCTTACGGGGTTGGGAAGGTCAAACGGCAGTCGCTTTCAACTATGCCTAAAATCTAAAGCCTACCTAGTAATATGAACCTTTAGACTCCAAATGCAAGTACTATTTGGAAATAACTGGGAATACATTAGGATTAAGAAAGATATAATTGGTGAAATTCGGGCGTTTAGTATGCCTCTGTCTACTCCTTCGGGGAATAATATGTGACTATTGTGTATGTATTTATGTTTCTTCATACATATTAAACATTGTGTCTATTTACATGTACGCTTAAAACTTTAAAACTAGGCGGTAGATTCTGAGTTTTCATCATTGACTGCCTCGATGGTCAAAAAATCACGTTTGTACCTTACCTTAAATATTTATTTTTCTGCTTTCACTTGTTGCAATATATAGTGGTAATGGAAATACACCGCCTGTAAAAATCTCAACTGTCTAGCTATGAATGTTCATGAGATACAGCCTGGGGACAGACAGACAGACAAACGGTGGAGTCTTAATAATAGGGTACTGTTTTTACCCATTGGATATGGAACCCTAAATATCGCGTTATATCTAAATATAAATATTTTTTTTGGTAGATATGATTCGGTTGAAATTCGTTTATTAATCGCAATTATATAAAACTAATCTCTTATTGAAGTGAAACTTCTTTATCGACGTTGAGAGAAATTTTATGGCTGTAAAAAAATCGTCACGTTTTTCGGTTACGCGCTATGTTGTTTTGAAGTGAAACTTCTTTATCATAAGTGAAACTTCTTTATCGATGTATGAGAGAATATTTTACGCTGTAAAAATGTCGTGACGAAGTTGCGTAGTCTGTTACACACACATAATTTTTTAGTTATTAGTCACGTCTTTATTCCCAAAGGGGTGGGCAGTGGTATTCTATATCTCCGCATTTCACTGTATGCATTTTTGTCCGACGTAACAGTTTAGACCATTGCCGTCTTGAAATAGACAGGTGTAGGTTGAAGCGACCTGTTATTAAACATTTTTAAACCGCATATACTCGTAGATATAGCCTTCAACCTGACAAAATTATTATTTATATAAGACAGCCTTGGTGGAGAGGATGGGTTCAAACCCCGGGTCGGATCGGTTTCGGAGTTTGAGTGTTTCTATGTATAATATGTATTTATAGTATTAAATATATTAGAAGTATAAAAGTATGTTTTTTTATTTTATTGAAAAATATTTTAAATTGTCTACATCCATGTTAAATACATACTATTATTCTACACGCATGGTGAAGTTTCACGTTCCCATTTCCCACAGGAACATCTGCCCGGGATAAAAAGTACCCCATGTGTTACTCTGATGTGTAAGCTCATCATCATCCGAGCGTCTGTCCCAGTTGCGTCTCGCGACGCCCGGGGTCCGCTTTCCTACATTTTCTCCTCCACTTCGCACGGTCGTCGGCATCCCCTGTGGTGAGACCATTGGCACGCATGTCATCCCTTACGACGTCAAGCCAGCACTTCTTGGGTCTTCCCCTCTTACCGGGACCCGGCGGGGCTGACATGGCCAGACATTTGTTACCTACGTAGCCCGGCGGTTGCCGCAAGACGTGACCATACCAACGAAGGCGACACTCTTGCAACTTGTCTGCAATGTCACGGCCGTGAAGGCTGCCGCGGATGCGAGAGTTCCTCACGCGGTCCATCCGCGTGACTCCACGCATCCACCGCAGCATCTTCACTCTGATGTGTAAGCTATATTATTGTAAAGTTTCATCAAAATCCATTCAGTAGATTTTGCGTGAAAGAATAACAAACATCCTCACTTACAATTTTTTTATAATATTAGTAGGATGATTCTCAACGTAACATAAACATCGGCTTAAACATGGGCAGAATACAGTCGCCTTTTAAAACAAAGGAATACATGCTATTCGTGGAGATTTTAAGGATTACTGAACGTTTACCTATATAATATAAAATAAAATATAAAATATAATATAAAATCCATAAATTAGTTTACTTACAAACTTGTTTTAAAGATTATCTGCTGGTTGTGTTTGCATAATTACACCCACTATTGAAAATACTTACGCATTGACTTGACTGCCTCGGTGGCGCAGTGGTAGTGTATGCAAATACCGCGCTGAAGTTAGATTATCGTGTCGGAACAAATATTTGTGTGATCTAAAAAATTTGGTTTTGGAGTTTGAGTGTTTTCAAATACATACATATTATACATAGGTAATGTATAATATGTACGTATTTAAAAATATATAAGTATAATATATAATAAATAAATATAAATATCGTTGGGACAACTCACACAACGCCATCTGATTCCACACTAAGCAGAGCTTGTACTATGGTAACCAGATAACTGATAATCATACTTATATATTTCTAAATACATACATATTATAGATAAATAACACCCAGACACAGAATAAACCATCGTGCTCATCACACAAATTTTAATCCTGAGTGGGAATCGAACCCACGACCTCTTGCGTAGTAGTCGGATACACTCCCACCGCGCCACAGAGGCAGTCAAGTATGTTTATCAGTTGTCTAGATCCGGTGCTACAAGCTTATATTAACTTACTTCGGACTAGATGGCGCTTTGTAAAAAAATTAACCACGATATTTATTATGAATTGATTGGGTATTTTTTGTAATTGACAGTCTCTTTGTTTATGGGGACAACGAATCCCAGTAAATAATTAAAATTTAAACTCGCTGCCTCATCTACGGTGTCCTTAGCTATAGGGAAAAGTCAATAACATACCTTTTTTTTTGTTTTTTTTTTGGCTGCTTTGCAATGCTGTTGGCCGCAAACAAGTTAGGGAAACGAATCATGGCTAAAAGGATTAATCAGTCGATTCAATTCGAAAGGAATAAAGGGATTGGGTATCATTAAGATAGTGAAAGTAGTTCTACAACGAAGGATAGTTCACCTAAATATAAACAAACGCCCCTGACAGCATCATGATTCCTGATGAGTCATACATGTGACAAATGTATTGAAATCATGACATTGACAGAACGATTTTTTTTTGTTATGTATTATGTGACTCGTATACGAGTATGTACACCTGTCAACCTTTGATAATAACCTGCTACTGAGACGAAAATAACTACGTAAAAACATTATAGATTGAATAACAACTTTCGGGAGCGTTGTGCATTATTGCTAAATAAACGGTTTTACTGACGTGTAAATTGCGGGATTAGTCTTAAGTATTTATTAGTATTTAGTAGAATTTACATACATACATACATATCGTCACGCTTGTCTCCCATCGGGGTAGGCAGAGACTATGGTTTTCCACTTGCTACGCTGCCTAACTGTCTATTGCCGGACGCCCCAGGTATCTCCTCGGAGAGTTGTCCCAGAGCTCCCGGCAGACTTTGGCTACCACCTCATCTAAGGGTGCGGGGTGTTATCCCGCTTCTTTGGGGGTTGGTTCGGGTACTATCCCGCTTCTTGGGGCGTAAATTAGTGTAGATTTTACTACCTCTAGCACTGCGACTTGGAGTCTTATTTCTCTGGAACGAAAACAAAAAGACAAACGTAAATAAATTTGTTCTCTCGGTTTTTTTTCGTATCAGCCTGGGATATTCGTCCGACCGAGAAACTATCGTGATAGAGATACAGGTTTGATTTTTGAAAGGAATTTCATGTTTTTTTTTCTATGAAAAGCTAGCTCAACTGCTCATGTATATTTCTGCCACAGCATGAAATTGTGCTGCGTAGTTCCTCGGGTTCCTCCTGCTTACCCTTTGTGTATGAGATGATATGCTGAGGAGTTTCTATAGCTTCTTAGTAATTTCCTTAAACCTAACCAGTTATGTTCAGCTTCTATAGAGCTGTGAAGCTAACTGGTTAAGTTGAGGCCAAGTTTTCCATACGCAGATATAACACAAATTTACAAAACGATACGCAAAGCCAGTTTGAGACAGAAGTAAGAGATTGGCGAAACCTGGGGCGAAAGAACACTTCTCGGTACGGTATTATGGCGGTTTGAACATGTTCAGAACTAGACAGTTCCGTTATAAATTATACATAAATTATTTAGATTGACAAGATGATTTGTGAAAACGCGCTGAGCTCCACTCGTTGATTCGTAACAGCTTAAAAATTTCACTAGTTTCTTTGATTACCATACTTTCGTTCTGTATATAATTTGTAGGCCGGTTAAAATTGGTATGCATAACTATTTTTCGTATATCATACACTAGCTGTTGTTTTCAGCTTTGTTTGTGTAAATTGAAATTAAAGCTTTATAGTGGTAGACTCAATTCTTTACAAGATTTAGACGTTTTTAGGATCAACTTATGTTTTAAAATTTGATAGATAATTGAGGAAGTTCTCAGTGATCTTGTTACGTTTTTTGGTCACTCAAACGTGGATGTATGAAACACATAATGAATCTGCAGAAAGAGAAAGAAATATGCATGGAGAGAAAAGTCTGGCGACCTGTCCTCTCTGACTACCCCGTCAAGGATTCCGCGTGAATATAGTTAGTGGTTTACGATTTTCGTAGCAACTGGTTGCGTTTTTCTAAAACAGGAGTTTTAAGTGGACAGGTTGCCAGGCTTTTAGTACAAGGGTCTCTTCGTCAGGCCTCTTTTTAGATATACTATTTTTTATTTAGGAGGTTATACTTTCTGGTTATAGTATACTTTTGTAAGAAGAATGGTTAACATTCAACAAATTAACTTGAGTAAAACCGCTTTAGTTATAAAGAACTGTTTTGCTATTTTTAAATAAAGAAGTTCTAAAATTATTTTTAAATTTAGAATAAAACGCCTTTGTTTAATCTTGAAACATGACCTTAAAAATAACAAAAATAGTCCTACGTTTCATTTTTACAAAGAAGTTATTTTTAAAACGTCTTATTTTTAAAAAGCTATGTTCTGTCCTACTTAATAGGTGGGAAGCCCATTGCCGTGTTGAAGTAAAACTACGAGTTGAAATTGCCGTGTTGATATAGAAGAAGGTTTGATTAAATATTAATTTTCTAGTCATAAGGCCTTCAACTTGGCTTAAAAATGCTTAACGTGCCTTCCGAAGCACGGAATGGTAGACTTACTTTATTCTATGAATAATTTCTATGAAAGTTAGAGTTATTTTAGAAGTTAGAAATAAGAGAGTTTGCATGTATTTCTAGCATGAGCATAAAGTCATTGTATGAGTATCTTCTAATCAGCCAGAATGCCGTAAATAACCCAGAAGATTGACTACAGCAAAGAACGTAAACAAACACAAATCGCATGTATACAAACATCTACACACGCACACTAGCGTAATCTTACAGTGGATACGACAATTTAATAGCTCTCACACAAATCTACATACACGCATATTCATTACAGATCTATCTGTGTGTGTGTTGTCGGTACGCACGTGACGCTTCATGTGCGCTTGCGCCACTAGTAGCTCTCAACCGTGGTATTAATTTATAGTTATAATACACGGATGGAGTCTATGCACCAGAATTTATTATTTTGCTGTGTTCTTTTGCTTAGTTTTTCAGTTAGCCGCGAAATAGTGTGCATCTATATTTGACTTGATAGCCATCAGAGTTTCCACGTTAGGATAGATGGCGCTAATTTTATTACTCAATTGTTATTACTGACACGTGTTTTCCAGGCACTGTGTGAAAATATGACTTTTTTCCATTGTTAGTTAAACACCTCGTTTATTTAACAATGGAACTAGATTTTTTGAATAAGAACATCATATTCTTTCTATCATATAATTGATGTGAATGTATTATTATTTGTAATTCTACCATGTAAAACTGGCGAAATTTTTATCCATTACCAATGGATTAAAATTTGATCTTTATTTAATTTATTCGTATACATACTAAAAAATATAACTTACTTCAGAATCTTCTCCTTTGTCCATTGACCTGCTTTTTACCTTCACACAATTAGAAAAAAATAAGATATAGTAAGAGAAAACACGTAATTCCTGTGCTATATACTAGATATGAAATGCAGAAGATATTCATCGGCTACGGTTACCGCGTATCTGATGGGCCGCATGCTTGTCTTCTATTTTAGTGGTTTAAATAAAACTACATACGTTTGAAATGTATAACGTCATCGTCCTAATAAGTACTTTTAATAAACGTTAACGTTTCAATGGCAGTGTTGCCATGTGCATTTTGACCCAAACATCCCCCCGCCCCGATCTGACTACCAGACCGCTAATTTAGTCAACCCGTAAGCGAGACAGGGTGGCGTTGGTCCTTCGCAAAAAAGACCTATTCATCAATACCTCGGCAACGCGTGGAATCCCATCCTCGTCCAATATTAGCCGAACAATGCGACCCTGCCAGTTTCACCTGTAGCAAGGCATGCAACCAAACAATATACTTTGGACGGCCGACAGTATTCAAACCTCCCGCTGCAGAATAGCCAGTAACGCACCGCATCCTATGTGTATATTACGAACATGCCTATCCGAGACTAATAAGTACACCAAGGGTCCGCTTGGCAACAATAAGGGGTGGCGACTCTCAAAAACAAGGTCCCACTTCTGAAGTCGCCCACTAACACGCAGCAACCCGTCAGGGTCTATGAATGGGTTCAGATGAACAACCGCTTCTTTCAGTTAGGCGCAACCCTTGACCAAATTTTGAAGCTCTGACCCAAAGCGTTCGGCTTGCACGACACGAACCTAATGAAGCAGGGCGCTCCGGCGCTCCTCTGCATCAATCACAGGTGTCAACACCTTGTTTTTCCCCAAAACAAGGTGTTGCCGACAACTCTGGATGAAACGCTTGGTTCAGGCGGTCACCGCAAGCAATTTATCCAAATTGCTTTACCGATTCAATTGCCATAATAATAACATTGGCGGACCGAAAACGCAACGAAGTGATACACAATATGGCAGGTTTGAGTGAAAGTGTCAGCGTTAAGCTGGAAAAGGGCGTGCTAAGTTGGTTTGGACACGTTCAACGAATAAGTGAGGAACGATTGACGAATAATATATATTGTGCGAAAGTAGAGGGCAGAAGGAGTCAAGGTAGACGAGACTTACATATGAAGACCACGTGAGCGGATTGCTCAAGAACGGAAGAGTCATAAGTACTCGGATACCCAGACGTACATGCATGAAGCGATTAATGAATCTACAGGAAGCGAAAGAAGTATGCATGGATCGCGAAGCCTGGCGATCTGTCCTCTCTGACTACCCCGTCAGGGATACAGCGTGATGATAGTTAAGTTTAAGTTATCCAATAGTCAACCGGGTTCACCGGTCGGTGACACGACCACGGCTTGTACCCGTAGGCCAGGTAAAATTTGGGCTCTCGCATACATATACTAACATAGAAAGAATTACGTTTCAATTTTCTAAATTTTATCTTGCCGAGAACTCCGATTGAATTCATGAATGAAACAACATTAATGTGTTTAGGTTTCACTTTTGAAGCGGTATTTACTTTACGAGTGCACATTACATTTAGAGTAAAAATAGAGTTTCCAAACGGCCTAATACTTCTTTCGATTCCTGCAGATTTATTAATCGTTTTATCTATATATGTACGTCTAGGTATCTTAATGCTTTTGACCTTACCACTTTGAGCAATCTGTGGTATTCGTATGTAAATCTTTGTGTACCCAGTTTCCTACCGTTTACTATCGCACTATACAATTTTTCATCAACGTGTAAACATAGATATCTAACTATAGAATTAGATACAGTTTACGGGATGCCTATGACACAGAACTGCAATTCCTGCAGAGGGGAATGCAACCTCCAACTACTCACAGGATGCGATACACCAATCACTGTGTCCGCGTGTATCACAATTCATACACGTCAGCTATAAATATCATTTGACTGTCTGTAACGGCATTTTTTGCGGTATTATTGTATGTACTCGAAAAGTTGTCCTTTGACAAAGTATGCACAGTGACAGTTATAATAAAAATGTGTGTGAGTATCAGAGTACACAGGTAAGAAGTGAAATTTCTTTACGACTCATACGTCGATAAAAAAGTTAGCATTTTTTTTCGTGTTGATATAAAACAAAACGTTTCCCTTCCATCTGTTTATGATAGCCAGGAGCCCCAGGTAAGGCGTCGGAAGGATAGCCCCAGGGCTAGAAGTTTGACTTATGATAAAGAAGTTTCACTTTAAAACAACATGGCGCGTAACCGAAAAACTTTACGATTTTTTACAGCTATAAAATTTCGCTCAATGCCTATAAAGAAGTTTCACCTCAAAAAGTGTGTGTGTACTTATGTACACGTGTTAGAAGTTACTACTTTAGTCTAATAAGATTGATCATCATCAGTGATGCCACAACTATTTGTTTATAACAGAATTGATAAATTAGTTAGAAAAAAGTCATCAAAAAAATGCAAACTTCTTTGAAAGTAGTTATAAGTTGTCATGGAAAGACTTATCAACTAACTTCATGGTGTCGATTTTTCGTGACGGGGTGCGCGCGCAACGCAAAATTTGGTCTCATCATTTTTCCCTAAAGCGCCGAAGGAACAGTTTTGACATAATGTTTGATTTATTTGCCAGATAAACACAAAAACTAATCAAAGACTTAAAAAAATCGTTCACGAATAGAAAGCTCTATTATTAGCGAGTAAATTACGATATTTTTTATATTATCAACCTGAGCGAAGCTCGGCCGGTTTGCTAGAATTTCTCCTTTTTTGTATTTTATCATCATGATAGTCGATTAATGTTCGCTACGAGGCGTCGGTTTCTTCTAAACATTGCATACAACGTTCGGTCTCGTATAGCTTTACTCCAGCAGCATCTTTTGATCTTGAAGCTAACCTTATTATAGACAGGGTGTAAACTTTCAGTCTTTGCGTCCCGAGCACATGGTAAGGTCCGATAGTGACCCTGTCTGTGTTTTCCCAAACGTCTAAAGTATGGGATTCTTCGAAAGGGGTCTTAGAAGGTTTTCAAAGTGTCAGAAACCGAGTGCTGCACCTATCAGAGGTGCAGGTTGCAAACATCCATTGTCTACAATTACCAGTTTTCATATGCTTGTCTGCCAACTTAGTGGTATAAAAAAATATATTCAGGTGCGCAGAAAACCTTTGGGGCTCCATCAATTGTAAGTTCTCAGTTTCACTACCACTTCGACTATGAAATTCTATTGTCCACACCGATAAACCGAATCCTCATTCAAGGCCAAATTTATATTTATCCATGTCATAATTAAAAATCAACATTCATCCCTAGATAAATATCGTTGGGACAGTTTACACAACGCCATCTAATTCCAAACTAAGCAGAGCTTGTACTATGGTAACCAGTTAACTGATAAACATACTTATATATTTCTAAATATATACATATTATAACTAATAAATAACACCCAGCCCACAGAACAAACCATCGTTCTCATCACACAAAGTTTTATCCTGGGAGGGAATCGAACCCATGACCTCTTGCGTAGTAATTGGATACACTTCCACCGCTCCACAGAGGCAGTCAAGATCCGTAGTATATATGATACTATACACTAGTATTATGAAGTGCGCCGAAAACTGTGACCCAGATTTATGATCAGCTCTTGTTCGGAGGTTACTGTTCTTACTGGAGGTGCGGATGACAGTAGCTTCAAGAAAAATTTCACTTTTGTTGTGGAATGCGTGTCTAGCCGCGAATGTTGCGAATAATTATTTCACTCGCATATAATTATTACATATCGTTAAATAGTTTTATTTATTTTTTTACGTACAGTACACTGCAATTACCTACTGGTGGTTTCTGGTTTCTTTTTAAATGATATACTAGTATACTGCTTTACCTGCGTACAGTATCAATGTAAACGAAACACTTCTAATGTGTCTCATTCTTCTGATTGTATTGTATCAAATAGGTACTCAATCTATAGGTATTAAATTGGATCGCAACATGCAAAGCGCAGAACTAGAACACTGCTGGACCAATACGAGTTATTTTTATTTATTTTTTCCTTGAACTCTAAGAAAGGTTTTGATGGAGAGAAAATTAGAAAACTTGAACGGAAAACGAGTCCCGAAAAATTTCACCACACGGGCATAGCCGCAGGCGTCAACGTGTTATTGAATTAAACTAAGAAATTCCAATGATATCTCCTGACGTGATAAAATCGACAGATTTTTTTTGACTTGTATTTGTAACTTTTTTGTTCCTAAACATTATGATGTTCATTATATTCTATAAATCGAATTAAGTAGGTATGTATCTACTTTGTAACAAGTAGGTATATATCTTATAAGGTATGTATCTATCTTATAAGGTATATATCTATCTTATCGCTGTATTGCTGACTAGGTAGTCATACAGGACAGATCGCATGGTTTCACGAATCATGCATCCTTCTTTCGCTTTTAGCACTTAAATTCATCGTTTCATACATGCACCTATGAGTAACCGAGTACTTTTGACTTTTCTGTTTTTGACCAATCTGCTCACGTGGTTCTCATATTTACGTCTTGGTCTACCCTCACTACTTCTACACTCTACTTTCGCACAATATATATTCTTCGTTAATCGATCCTCACTTATTCAATAATTAATGAATAAAATATTTTTGTGGAAATTGGTGTAAAATTGAAATTATATTTATGGTACGTATGATGTATGTATGATACGAGTACATTGTATCTTCGTAACACATTAGCGGCACATCGTTGTAGTTACTGGCAAAGTTTCAACAAAGTACCTCAAAAGTACTTGCATCAGTAACTAGGACTCGTTACCATTAACCCTCTCTACCCATTAATTCCATAAAAAAAATTACATTCTCTCTATTGAAAGATCTTTTTGTCGGCTATTATCTGTTAAAGTACAGTATCAGGATTCGTAAAGTACATTTAACAGAATATCAGTTTTCCAGTTTATTTATGAAGATCCGAAGAACAAGGAAAAATTAAAAAAAAAAGCATTTTATAAAAGCAAGTAACGCGCTCTTCACTATTAGGTATAGCGAAGGTAACAGACGACTTCTAAACCGAAACCAGTTTCAAAATCGGAAGTGGCAGAAATTTCAAAATCGCCTATGCATGTATTCATGGTGTCCAAAATCGAATGTCGCAAACTATTTCTCTCTATATCTTCTGAAGGTCTTGAGAAGAGGTCTTAAGAATTAGATGCGCACAGACGAATGGACTGAGCCGTTTATAAGACTCTTCTAAACTTTAGGGTTTAGAAGTCTCGCTTGTCATACGTTTATATATTTTTTTTTATACGAAATCTTTCGAGTAATTCATAAAATTAAAAAGGACAGATTTAAAAGATATAGAACTTCTTGAATATGGTAGCATAAATACAAAAGAAAAAGCTTTCATTTATACGTTGAAAGACAGGTACAAAAACTGTATTCAACTGTAAAATTTTCACCCTCAGTAATGCAAAAGTAGCGGTTAAAGCACCAACTCTTATTGGGTTTTAAAACCAAAATGTATGTCATCGCTTAAGTTAAATTAGTGTATCGGCAACACGAAGTTTAAAATGAAATGGACCGCCGCGTCATTGAGGAGAAAGCAGCGGCCACGTTTTGTGAAGTCTCGTGTTTACAAAGTAACCGTCAAGGTCACCGGATTTGGTTTTAAAATTTTGCAATCTGATTAATAACTTTCGTGAGTTATAAGGCGTCGTAGAGGTAGTGACCGAGATAAGAAACGGAAGCGGAGTTAGTTCATACGCGTAGTGTTGTAATCTGATCTCGAAGTTTACTTGTATAAAAAAATACAGCAAATGAAAAAAAATTGATATTTTAAATTTGAAAGAAAACTGTCACTAATGTCATCAGCTCACAAAAAAAAAATCATACTTTTATACGACTTTGTTTTATAACCACCCTGTCAGGGATACAGCGTAAGGATAGTTAAGGTTTTTTAGTTTTATGTCAGTATATAATCATTTGGAAGAAAATATATCAAAACTTGATATATTTTAGAAAATCCAAAAAAGAAACTGGTTCTTATTAATACATCTCTTGATCGAATAGTTATAATACATTATAGCACCCATTTCAATCATTCTAAGTTAGTAGGAAATGGTACCTAGTTATTACCATTCATTTTTGTATTAATAAGAGTACAGTTTACGCGAATAGTAAATTCTTAGGAAACTCTTAGAAAGCAGTAGGTTCTTTTCGTAATTATAGGAAGAGTATATACATCTCTCGTAAGTCCCGATATATCGTATCTTCACGTGTAGTAATATTTCGAACGGAGTTAGCAGTGAATGTGAGACAAACAGGTGTCGACTTTGTGACTATAAACACCTACATTATGTTATTGTGCTAAGCCACAGCACAATGGGCTGATAACAACTGTGGCGATAACGTGCTGGCCAGGTGACAACCCTGACGTTGAAACATTGGCACGGCATCTACACAGAGCCCTTTAGTAGTAAGTACCGATGGTTTAGAATTCAAATAATCCCCAATCGATTCTGTAGTTTAACCATTAAAAGATAACAGTGATACAGAGTAACTTTTGCATGATTGAATATACACGTGCTCATTTTCTACTCCTACAAATCGTATACATCATCTAACAAAACTATCTACAGCTATTGTTTCAAGAATATTATTAACCTGCACCTTGTATTGTTGAGTAGTTCCAATAAAATGGTTTATATAATCTGCGTCGTAGTTGTAAGATTCACTAGATTCCCTTTAGAAGGCAGAAGATCAACATCAAAGACGTCAAAATCGTTTACCTCAAAAGCCTTACTCTCCTTATTATAGGAAAAGGCTCAACTGTGAATTTGAAGAAATATGACCAATGAAACTAATAAACCAATACCAACTTTATATTTTGGAATGACATGACTTGGAATTTATTGATTATGATGAAATGTGAAATTGGACAAAGAAATTTGAATCATACTTGATTGATCGTATCGTATGTTTAGAAAGTGTACTACTGTTGATAGAATAACGCCTTGCCTAGTACGTGTACTAGCTCTTGAAACAGTCTCGTGATAAGAGTATTTATAGTTAGAAAATGCCATTGAAATTGCTACAAAACACTGAAGGATCGATAAGAATTCAATCGCACGCACGGCAAATGTTATTGGATACACAACAATGACGGCCATAATAGTTTGAGCATTTTTAAGGATGCTTGTTGTGAAGGCCAATAACTTTGTTTACTCCTTGAAAGATTTTGACGGATTTTAAGATTCTATTTTATTACAATTGATTGCCAGTCTTATATGCAGTAGTGAATGCCTTGTGAACTACCTATTTCAACGCTGTAGTGAATTGCATGTTGATCTTATTAGGCCCTGTATAATGTTCACCCACATGATCTGTTATATCGCAGTATATTGACTGACCTTTTGGTCTAATAAACCAAACTACCTGACCGTGAAACTGGGTTGTATTTCCAACCAGGACAAATATTTTTGTGTAATTGTGCATTTGGCTGTAATTTGAATAAAAAATCACGTATTTAGAAATATGTAGAAACGTTGTCAAAAAAAAAAGGGATGCACTTCGGGATTGCCGACGGGAAGTGAAAACTTAATTTATTAATAATTAATTTCATTCATATTCAAATTTATTTCATTTTGTAAACATAGGAAATACATGCTTAAAAAGATATCTAGACGCATTCGCGGTCTACTATATGTACATGCATATTATGCTCACACTATCGCTGCGTCTTGTAACGGTGTCGGGAGTCCTGAGATTTTATCTCATATAAAAATATGCGTACCGCGTTTAAAGAAGTTTTCACTTCAAAAATGTCCCATAATATTGTATAAAAAGCAACAGGATACGTTGAGAAAAAAATGTAGCGAATCCAAGGGAAAGTGCATCGCTTAACCTCACTAGAGTTCGGGTTTATACTTAAATTTACCACTGTATAAAGTGACTACTCATTCTCGGAAAGCTTCACGATTTTACCTGTTGTGGGAAGCCACAAATATGCGATCTTGATTTACTAAACTACTGTTGTCATATTAAAATATATACTAAAACAGTTTGAGGTCGGGAGGTTTGTAACCATACATTCATATTTTCCCAGTTGCATTCGGTATGCGACCAATCTTTAATCGAGATGACGTGTCAATAAGGGCCAGGCATATTAGTTTGATAATACTGATCATTTTTAAAAGGCCAACCAGACTAGGTACTATTTGCATCGATTAAGAAGCTAGTTAAATCGATGCCGATTCATAATCGCCAGTAGTTGATGCTCAAAGAGCTAGCCAGCGGAGTCCCTTACTATTCTTAGATATGGCAAAGCCATTTATCACATTGACATGAAGTTGAAATTACGAATGCGATCCGACTATTTCCGACGTTTCCCGATATCTAAACTTTGTGACATTATTGAACGTGGCATTGACCCACAAGTAACTGATACCTACACTTGACTTATTAGATACTACTTAACCAGGAAGAGCCCTCATTCCTCTGTCAACCAAAACCGTTCAATCCGCTCAACGGGTTCGACCCTAATTGTAATCCACGATCGATATTTTGCCTATCTTGAATAATTCGGCTCTCTTTCAGCTTACATGATATCGAAATCTATTGGCAACTTTCTTTGTGTATTAAGAAATAACTTTGTCAGTAAATTCTAAGACAAAACTATTTTAGGAAGCATTGTTTTTGCTCATAAGAGCTATGGACAAATATAATTTTAGACATCATAAAGTACATTTGATCGATAAGGTTAACTATTCACAATATCGTACCTAGAGTGATTATTCAATGTGTTTATTACGATCTTCCTCTTTTCATTTGAGTGCTAACTTCCTGTTTAAACTTGACGCTATCGGGTTGATTTGACTCTAGTCTGACCTCTTAATACTTTTACCACCATCTCCTCATACCTCCCTACCTGATTTTAAACATAATATTGTTATAGTGACTATTAAAAATCATGCATCTGTATTACTGCGCATTTAGTGAAGTGGTTCTTTTCGCGCACGTTTCGGCAAAGGTGAAAGTGTTCATGTTTTTAAGAAAGGAAAAGTTGCTGTATTTTTTGTGGTAAGAGGCGGAGTGCGGGCGAGTGGTGGACCAGCCTGGCCCCCCTCCCGCAGCGCAGGCGGCCACCCGCGCTCCCACGAAAGTGAAACCTGCTGGTACGCGCACGTTGTCGGCTTTTGGTAGCTAGCTGTGGAGCGGCTTTTGTGTGCTCACTTTTACAGTTCATACATTCAATTTGAATATTGTATTACTATATACAATACTGATTGTTGTTTTAGTATTTTAGGTTCCTTTATGTTAAAACAATTATAACTGAAACAAGGGGTAAGTTTCGTTCCCCCGGGGTACCCGGAGCTAGACAGATAGGTAGGGACCATGTGGCTTTATGGCCGGTTTCCATATTCTATCTTCAGTTAAACAGATCGCTGCCACAGATAAACAGTTGATTTTTTTTACTTTTGTGACAGATACTTCAATGTCGTATGTAAATATTTCTATCTATCTTTGGTTATTGAAACCGAAATTTTCGTCGATAGGTACCGATGGTAACTATTTTGACATTATTTTAGACAATAATAAAATATAGATAGGTTATTGAGACCGACCGTTAGTCAATTCGAGTTCGATATAGGTAACATCCGTGGGGATTACCACACGATAAACAAAAAAAGGAGAGCGGCTTTAATGTCATAATGCGATATGCAATCATTTTTTATTTTACTTTTGTTTCCGGCTCTGATAATTTAAATGATAATAACCTAAAAATAAAATATTTAATGAATCATTTTCTGCATTTTGCAGTTGTGTAGTATTTATAGAATATGAGAAAAGTTAAACACAAACATGTGGACTGACTTTAGACACATCTATAGTTTGACCACAAAGGTTCTCTTATATCTAATACATTTTACGTTACGGAGCTATCTCAATAAGAACTTTGTACGTCGCTGATTTTAGCTCCCTTAATCTTGTAAGTAAAAGTAAGTTCGAGTGTATCCCTCTCACTCGTCCGTTCGGTAGTGTAAATAAAATTCCCACACTTATCTACTCTACCTGTAGAATGAGGAAAGCGGCCTCTTCAAATTTCAATTTGACAATCTAAACCTGTTGATTTCTTTCAATACTATTCTTATAAGCTCTTGTAAACTCATGAGAATCGGCGGACCACTCATTCAGTCAAAGAAAATAAATCATTTTCATATTGTACCTTTCATTTTATTGTAAACCAAATGCAAGTTTACATAGAAAAATGCCTATTTGTACCTACCCTCTGCTTTGATTAGTAGATTAGGATTATTTACTCTGCATTTTCATAAATTAAAAAAGAAATACGAAATATGAAAATTATGAAACAAGCTAGGAGCTAATGAAAGAAACTTTATGCCATCAATATTTAAAGAGTTTCCTCTTGTGAAGAACCTCATGGTTGGACCACTAGAAATTATTATATTGCCGCCAAACATAAGTATGGAAATTTTAGCTCATTCGAGACTACAAGTAATCAAAATATGCTTTGATAATTTAGGGTTATAAACAGAGAAAATTATTACTAGTTTTTTTTTTATATATTTGGCACGGCAAAATGGCATCGGCCGCCATCTCAACCCGCAGGGCTCCGATAGCAACCTTTATTTTGACGGACCAGAAATATGCCTTTTCACGCTTCTCTTAAAAGACCCAGTATTGTAAGAGGAGGGAACCACGTGCGCCGGCAGAAAGTTTTTATGGTTAGTTAAAACATTTAACTTTTTACAGCACAGAGAATGTAGGAAGCGTCTGAAGGTGATGGCTTTACTTCGTATCACTTATTCATATCACACACAATTTTTATGAGGGTAATGATTTTTATGTCACTTTACAGATAGTCCGATCAAGATCTGATCAAATTTTATTTGTTCAGTCGGTGTCAGTAGAAAAGAAATATATGTGTGTACGAGTACAAGACACAGGTAAGAAGTGAAACTTCTTTATTACATATAATTTTTCTACTATTTACTACTTCACGAATATTGGGCTTAAGCAAACTTCGATACAGAAGTTTCACTTAGGTCGATAAGGAAGTTTCACTTCATAACAATACGACGCGTAACCGAAAGACGTGACGATTGTTTTTTACAGCTATAATATTTCTCTCACACGTCGATAAAGAAGTTTCACTTCAAAAATATATCTCTTTGCCACAGACAGGCAAGCAGGTTGGCATCGCAGAGTTTCTACATCGATATACAAACTCCATTGCCCCAAAATTTGTATTAAAATCTTTTTGTTGAAGACCTTCCAACCCAACCCGTCTCCAAACATCTACACCATAGCCTCTTCTATTACCGGATGGCTTGCGTCATATTATAGATATATTACAGCCACACAAATATGCTCATCATATAATAATATGTACCCTGGGTTGGTTTTAGATCTTATTGACATGAAGCGCTCGTGGCCCTGCTGACCTGTGCTTTGCAAAAGATCAATGCGTTAAGCAACAATCGCTATTTATAGGTGATCCTTGGATGGGCTACCACTTTGTAAAATTTACATTTGCGACCGTTTTCGTGCTTCGGAAGGCACGTTAGGCCGTTGTTCCCGGTTGCCAGTAAAATGCCAGTCGTTAAGCATGGTTGAAGGTCTAAAGAGCGGCTTGAAAAATTTCGACAGCAAGGCGCTACAGCCTGCCCCTGTCCATTTTCAACACGGCAATGGGCTCACCACCTGTTACAAAATGCATACGATGAAATGTGGGCGTATAGTATCTCTACTCCCTACTCTTTCAGGGTTAAAGGCGTGACAGTATGTATGTATGACTTCCAAATTTAAAACTTTTATATTTCAAATAATCGCTTAGGAGCTACGATAACACAGATGTGATGATGATGTCCTCCCAGACGTATCCGTCGACGGCACCACAATCTTAGATCGTCTTCGCCTGGGCTCTTGCATGAGCGCGAGCATGACTCGCAAAACCAAATTTTGTTTTGAAGGTCCTTTTGCAAGAAGCGCAGTAAAGAGACCCACTTGAATTGCGAGTATAGGCGGGCGTTTGGCGTCAAGGTCTTCAAGACGGGAACGCTCAAAGTTTTCTATACCCGTGTTGACAGCAGTTCGCCACTCCGACCTCTGCGTTGCAAGCTCCTCCCATGACTCATTAGACATGCCAATTGCAGTCAAGTGGCGTTTTAAGACATCCCTGTAACGCAGAAACTGTCCTCCAGGCTTTCGTTTACCTGAGCTAAGCTCAGAGTAAAATACCTTTTTTGGTAATCTGGAAGACTCCATGCGTACAAGGTGTCCACACCAGCGTAGTTGGCCTTTCATTAGCATACACTCCATTCCAGCGAGCTTAGCTCGACGTAGAACCTCCGAGTTTGGCACACGATCCTGCCATCTAACCCGAAGAATCGCCCGAAGACACTTCATGTGGAAGGTATCAAGGCGTCTGATATCTCCCTTGTAAAGACACCAGGTCTCCGAGGCATAGAGCAACAATGGTAAGATTACGGCCCTGTAAACAGCGAGTTTTGTGTGGAGTTTCAGGTCATGTGATTTCGAAACCCGCCGGTTAAGACCACCGAAAGCTGCAGCTGCTTTGGCGACTCGCGCAGAGATCTCAGAGTCGAGACTATTATCACTGCGCAAAATAGATCCAAGGTACCGGAAGGTACCTACTTCTGGCAGTGGTTTTCCTCGTAGGTAAACAACACCATCGTCCGCAGTATTACCTTTCGCAGATTGTTTTAGAATCTGGGTCTCAGAAGCACTGATTACTAAGCCGAATTTACGACAGGACTCATCTAATATGTCCCAACAACTCTGTAGGTCGTCCAAACTGTCAGCCATAAGGCAGACATCGTCGGCATACAGAACATCTATTACTGAAACAGAGTCTATTTTGCGTTTTGCTCTGAGACGTGCGAGGTCGAAAACGCTTTTGTCCATGCGGACATTTATGGTAATCTTGCCATTACAGCTTTTAAGAGCGTCATTCATTACTGCAGCGAAGTAGATAGCGAAAAGGGT
The DNA here is from genome assembly GCA_948477245.1 of Thumatha senex. Classification (NCBI taxonomy): domain Eukaryota; kingdom Metazoa; phylum Arthropoda; class Insecta; order Lepidoptera; family Erebidae; genus Thumatha; species Thumatha senex. The sequence continues at coordinate 3,056,254 of OX419725.1, forward strand.
TCGGAGCCATTACACAGCCTTGCTTGACACCTCTAGTGACCGGGAACTGGTCTGTAAAGTTGTTTTCGTGACGCACACGGGCTGTCATGCCTTCGTGGAACTGGCGCACTAAATTGACGAACTTTACAGGACAGCCACATTTTTCTAGAACAATCCAGAGGGCGGTTCTAGAAACACGGTCAAAGGCATTTTCCAGGTCCACAAAACATAAACAGAGGTCGCGGTGTTGTTCAAAACTTTTTTTTGAAGTCGCTTGACTACAAAGATGGCATCAATCGTACCTCTTTTAGGTCTGAACCCGCATTGGGTCTCCGGAAGGAAGCTTTCAGCTACATTACTAATTGATGATGTGCGCTAGAATTTTGCCAGCTGTGGAAAGCAATGCAATGCTTCTAAACGAGCCACAATCAGAGAGGCGCCACCAACTATCCTTTTGTTTTCGGATCTTGGCTTTAAGATCCTGCTGAAGAGACTTGCGCTGCCCTGCACCGTTGACTCCTCTTAGAGCGAGACGATAGTTTTCAACAAGCTGCCGTATTTCCACATCAGAATCATCGAACCAGTCTTGATGTTTTTTATGTGGCGTGCCAATAACTCGCTGAGAAACACCATAGAGAGCTTTGGAATATGTACGCCGCCTGGCATCTACTGAGGTATTGTCATCAGTGCTGGGCATTGCTGCCTCAAATTCCGCATCTAGCTCACGACACAGTCTCTCATCACGCACCAAACGCGCACAAGCAAATCGAGCTGGAATCCTGTGTTCTGCTCTACGCGGAGGCTTGTAGTAAAGCCTCATCCTGGATCTAATAAGACGATGGTCAGTCCAGCCTTGGGCACCACGCTTTGCCCTTGTAATAAGTACATCTCTCAGGTCTCGCCTGTGTACAATGATGTAATCAAGAAGATGCCAGTGCCCAGAGCGTGGGTGCATCCAAGATGTCTTGTATTTATCGGGCAGCCTGAAGAATGTGTTTGTTATGCTGAGGTTGAATTCGGAGCATAACGTCAGGAGAGCAACACCGTTGGTGTTGCATTTACCTACTCCATGTCTCCCCAGTACGTTCTTCTTCTTATTCTGTGCCAACACGCGCATTAAAGTCACCCAGCAGAATCAACTTGTCACAATCTGGAAAGAGACTACGATAACACAGATGTATAGGTCAAACGTACGACCATGTTTTTGCGTCGGGGGTTGAAAAGTCAACCGTGTTGATAATAATAAAAATAAATATGCGTCGCATTAAATTGATGTTAAAAAGGTGTGTGTGAGTGGTAGTCGCCTGAAGTTGTTAATTTTATATTATTATACTAGTTAACATTAGTTACTTTATTGAAGTGAAAACTTCTTTTAGCGCGGTTCGCATATTTTTAGATGAGATAAAATCTCTGGACACGCGACACCGTTACGAGACGCACCTATAGTGTGTGCATATATGCATGTACATATAGCAGACCGCAAACGTGTCTAGATATTTTTTTTATAGTTTATTAGTAGATTCAATATATATATATCAAATAATATAATCATCATCATCATCTACAGGTCTTTTAGTAATTAAGACTCTTTTAGTTTAGATTTTTTTTTCATCATTGACGTCGTTCCCGATCAATTTTTGAAGTGAATACTGATTTTTGTGCGGTACGCATATTTTTAGATGAGATAAAATTTCTGGACTCGCGAAACCGTTACCGTATACGTTTCTAGCAAACTCTGAAAACCATAAATTTGTAATCTATTCTTTCATATATGAAGCAGTAGAGTTTGTCTGTTTGTTGGTCGGATTTAAACACTTATCGAGCCCATTTATCGAGGAAGGCTATAGGCTCTATATCATCACGCTACTACCCTGGAGACCGGAGCAGTAATCATAAAAGTCGAGAAATCTTTATGCATTATTGTTGAATATATAAGCAACGGGATTAAATTGGTGCGACGGGAGCTCCGAAGTATGTCACTGGCGAAGTTGTGGGGGGTCACCTAGTTAAATCGTGAAAATATGCAAATGGAAAAATATACGATTTGTACGGACCCTTACGTTGACGACTCCGGTCCAGTTTATTTAGAAATTCAAAGACATTACGAATAAAATATTTATTATCTCTCAAAAAAATATTTCTTTTCCTGAGATTTTAATTATAAATAAACTAGCTGTCCCGCCCGGCTTCGCCCGTGACATACTTCGAACCCCGTGGCACCCATTTAATCTCGTTGTTTATTAATTTCACATTCACAATAATGTATTAACATTTTCTAAATTCATTGAATACTTCACTGCTCTCCAGTACCTACCTACGCCCGCACGGGCCGGTCGAATTATGGTTACACGAAATTAATTTCTTTACGCTTTATTTTGAATCTGCGATAACTCGTAAGATATTCATTTAATTTGCAAGGTGAAAAGGGACAAAATAATCTTCATGAAATGCTGAAGCCAACTAACGTAGTAAAAATTATAAGGATTAATAGCATATTTGTGTAAATAGCCTTCAAATTACCGCTTTATAATTGATGGTTTTTAAAGTATAAAAATGGTTATACTAGTATGTTATTCTTATGAGATAGACATATATCGTCGCGGACTTTTTTGTAGACCTACATTATATTACCTACATTATTTATAGTTTGGTCAATGTATACAAAAACTTAATAAATTATACATAAAAACCTTCTATAAGCATCACACTAACTATTAAAAAACCGCATCGTAATTCGTTTCGTAGTTTTAAAGATCTAAGCATACATAGGGACAGACAGCGAAAAGTGACTTACTTTGTTTTATAATATGTTGTGATATATAATGTGGGACACTTTTCACACAGCGCCACCTAGCTCAAAGTAAGCTAATATAAGCTTGTGGTATGGGATCTAGATAACTGATAAACAAAATTATTATACATACATATATTATGCATAGGAAACACCAAAACTCCGAAACACACATTTGTGAATTAGTCACATATTTGTTCCGACCCGGGAATCGATCTCGGGACCTCAAGCGCGGCAGTCGCATACACTACCACCGCGCCATCAAAGCAGTCAAGTCAGACTAAGGGTTTACAACTCTATAAAACCACAATTATTATGACAAATATACAGCTTACATTTCGACACGTAGGATGTAAAGCTATAGACAAATGGTCTACCCTAACTTTGAGGTATTGTTTAGGTCTTGATTGTATCGGTATAATCGACCTTACATCGAATATTCAAAAAACAAATAAATCGAATCAGTCTACCCGAATTATTCTAGAAAACTTCAATTGGAAAATAGGTTCTCAATTCACGTAAACACTTCTCTATTCTTCGAGGGTGTTCTTTATTTCTAAACAATTTAAAGTCAAAACACTTGACTCCTTTGATGCCTAAATATTATGCCTCGGCTTATTGTGTAAAGTTTATTGTTAATAAATTAAATTAAAACAACAAATTACTCAAATTTGTTACGTACGTAAGCCTGATGGGCGTTGGTGAAGAGGCTATTGCTAATTCCCCTTCGATCACTGAGTACCTTTAAAATATATTATTTGTAAAACAATCTTATTTTACCAAGTATTGCAAGTGTCCTAAAGGCAAATAACGTTCTTTGAATTTTCGCGATATCAAACATTACGTAAATAATTAGGAACGAGATTTAAGTATAGTTTTTCCAAGTTTTTACAACCCCTAGGGACCGAGTCTACTATTTTCCAATAGAAAGCCGTTCTAGTTCTTTTCTATTGCGATTAGTCCAAAACAAGGTAGTCTACTAAAACTTTTATAATTTCGCAATCAAACTTCTTAAGCTGCAGAGTAGAGACAAAATTAGCTGTTTAGCAATCAAAATATTAATATAGACTACCAAAAATGCAGTTAAGAGCTACTTACAGGCGCTAAACGTGTTAATAATATTCTCTCGGCCGGCCGATAGAATTATATTGGAGTGATTATTTTCTGCTTTTGTAGTCTACTAGACTACAAAAGCAGACAATTTTTTCTGTCGGCTCTCTGTTTAAAGCGACGATTTCTATTCTCTTCAAATGCGATTTTATAAGTAGACTTCGCCCCCAGGTTTGTCAAACAGAGTAGAAGAGGCACATCATTGCGCTGACAACTTGACGGCCTTCAAATCAACTGTGAGAGTAGGTGAGACTGATTCCCAATTTGATAGTTGTCGTCAGGACTGTCCATAAGCCTCGTAGGCTAGCGGTGTCAATAAAATGAATTACTCTCCCTAAAGCTTCAAAAGCATCTTCAAACATATCTTCAGATTCAATAGAAGAAATGTGCGGAGGATGCCCAATTTCCTATTGATCCCCGCGGTCTTAAAACACGTAAACGATCACGGAGTTACACAAATTTGACTATGACTGGTCCTCGGATAGGTGACCACTTTGTGGCATTTACATTTGCGAGCGTTTCCGTGCTTCGGAAGGCACGTTAAGCCGTTGGTCCCGGTTGCCAGTAAAATGGCATTCGTTAAGCCTGGTTGAAGGCCTTATGGGCGGCTTGAAAAATTTCAACAGTAGGTAGCCACAACCTGCGTCTGTCTATTTAAACACGGCAATGGGCTCACCACCTATTACGTGGGACAGGAATCCACACGGTGAAAAGTGGGCATATAATATGCCTCTGGCACCCCTTCGGGGATAAGGCGGGAGGAATATTTATTATTGTAAATAGCTTGAATTTAAGTGTTGTGACGTCCAACGATTGAGTGAGTACCAATTGACGAAGAAAGGTGACCAGTACTCGGATACCAAAATGTGCATGTATGAAACGACGATGTATGAATCCTGACGTTGTGTTCTCTCTCTGACTACATCGTCTAGGATACAGCGCAAAATCTATTGCCGAAATTTACATTACGTAAAGGTTATCACTGCAAACGGCTATCACCTATTTTGTTTGTAATTGTTAGTTCAATGTTTTTAGTTCAAGTTCTGTATAAAAAAACACGTTTTAAAACACTTGATCTCATTATTTTACTGTCGGTCGCTTGCGAATCCGGCACAGGCTGTTATTTATATCATGTGATAATTAAAAAAAGTCGTTTAGCCGGTTAAAAAGTACTTACTGAATTTTGAAAAATCATGTTTTATTAAGTAGGTAACACAAGTTCGGTTGCAATTCGATGCCGTTCCATTTTCGGTACTTCACGACATCAACTATCTCACGTATTTTAGCTTTCTCACACTCACTTTTGATAATATATTTATAAATATAAATATTAAAGCACACTTTTTTATACAACGCTATTTAGCCTAAAGTAAGCTTATTATATACTTGTTGTATGTGATCTAGACTACTTATATTTAGAAAACATCTAAACTCCAAAACACCCATTTGTGAAACAGAAATATTTGTTTCGACACGGGATTCAAACCGACTTACGCTACCTGTTCATGATATTTTATTCTATAAACTAGGCTGACACACAGTCAATAAATCTGTTAGTTTGTAGGTCCGTTAGAGGCATGAGGTTGACAAGGCCCTTGAAAAGTAAGGACCTAGCACTTCAATAAACCTTTCAAGTTATATTTTATATCAAGCATGCTCAAGCCCTGGTAACCGTTAATGATCATGTGGGTCGCGATCTTGTTTGCTGCCCGGTTAATCGAAAAAAAAACTTCATAAACGAACGAAAGTATCCCGCTTCGAATGAAAAAAAAAAAAGAATTACGCAGATCGACCCACAATTCTCGGTGAAATCAGTTTGAGTGTATAAAAAGCGCATCAAATCGTATATCTCCTTCTTTTGCACCCACTTTACAGACAAGACGGTGTACTTAATAAATTCGGTTTCGTTTTAATTTGTCTGTCACACTGCGTTTGTTCGTACATCACGTTTTATCATGAGGGTGAATAATTCTATCAAAATCTCTTAAACACAACCTTACGTACCAACACGCGTGTAATGCAATATCTAAACACACGAAAAACACGAAATAATTATCGATTTTGGTTATCAAATAAATTTTTTGATTTTGTCTTCCATAATGGAATAAAAATATTCACGCAAAATCTACGGATTTCATGTAAATAGTTGAAATGTGTTCGAATATTTATTTATTAGTGTCACATAAACGTCTGTACGTAAAATTGAGTACATATTGATAACATAAATGCTCATTAGGTAATACAATATAATATCAGTTATCAATGTTTTTGATTCAGAGGTCGCCTTCCGTTTTAATCCGTGTCAGTTATTTTGATAATGGAATACAGAAATAATAAATAAGTTATATTGCGAACGCGACACTTCGTGAGAAGGCAGGCAAGGGAAGCAATGGGGATCTTTTCATGAAGAAACGCCGGACGACGGAATAGACTATTACGTTTTGCGGTAGCGCTGGGTGTTAGGGAGCTACATTTAGGATACCTAAAGCCCAAATCAACATCAATTACCAGGCTATAAACAGACGCCTTCAGAAGTCAAAATAATGACTTTTTTACTTCTCTTGCCCTGAAAGTGCTTATTTGTACAGAATATAGGCTGCACACTTCCTCGCAATCGAAGTGAAAAGCAGAGTTTACTACTTGTCCACAAAACCATTCTATTCTGGACATTACTATCAGTCCTCTCCTTCGGATCCGGCTGCTAAAAGTCTCGGGTAAAAATGAATAATACAAAAGTACACTTGTTGTAAAATCTACTATTAGAGCAATTGTTTTTTATGAGATAACAGCTGGTAGTTCGCTGCAGTAACAATATTACTTAAATAGTGGCTTCATACAATAAGTGTAAAATAGTGGATTCATACAATACATGAAGTTGTAGGAATAACAACAATAACCCAAGTACATAGACAGTACATATACAAGTACATAGAGACTAAGAAATCAAGCCTTAAAGAATTAAAGGTATTTACTCGTAAATATGAGTAATTATACAAAGTTCAGGAATCGAGTCTCGCAGTTTATCGATAATTGATTACCGATATACAAAGATACTTTAAGTAAGACTAAATTCATAGCTTTCACATTTTTCGCTAAACTTGTAGTATAAGAAGGTATTACAACTCTAATTTTGTATTTCTAGGTCAACGGGAATTGCCTTATATAGTTTCAATACCTTCGGAGTGTAGATTTATACGTTAATTATAGCATAAATGGCAATATCTTTTTTTAGATTAACTTAGAATTGGTTCACTGATAAATTTTAAAACCGCTGACAAATCAAAATCATTTGTCAAAACTAATAAACTAGAGGTGGTCCAAGCATTTTATGCTAACATCTTCAGAGATCACTTGCCAATGAGTATTTTACAATCGCTCTGGCAATGTTTATCTTGTCAGAGACCACCTCTGACCGTAGTTTTTGATATTTTGATATTTTCTAAGTTTTACAATAAAAATATTACCCGATTGACGTCACATGTTACTATAACGAGGATGAGAACAGAAATAAACACGTAAATGAACATACATTACTGTTGTATCAACCAACTTTTCACACTAAAGCGTCAGCACACGATATTTAAACTGTCTTAGGGCCTTATTCCAGAACGTTTCTCACAATTCAATCAACGCTTGAGAGTAGTATTTATAAGGCAAAAGCTAGCTTCAAGCGTTGATTGAGTATTGAGAAACGTTCTGGAATACGGACCTTGGAGTCTAATTAGACAGCTCGCTATTACATCAGTCTAAAAAACACGGGCTTCCTCATTCGTAGTAGACATCGACCTTGGCGGTTATCATAGCACCTGCACTTTGTAACTCAGTATTCTGTAAACTATTACTGCGTTAAGCAACTTTCGCTATGGCTAGTCACGGATGGAACCGCATTGTGATATTCACATTACGATAACTTTTCCGTGGTTCGAAAAGCACGCTAAGCCGTTGGTACAAGTTGCCAGTAACATGACTGTCGTTAAGCCCAGTTGAAGGCCTTAAAGGCTTTAAAAATTTTCAACAGCAGGTCCCCACTGTCTGCGCCTGTCCATTTCAACACGGCAATGGGCTCACCACCTGTTGCATAAATATGGGCATATTTATGTAACAGGTGGTGGTGCCTCTGCCTACCCCTTCAGGAATAAAGGCGTGACAATATGTATGTAGGTATGTATGTAGTAAGTACTACAGCAATCTTTCGATGTCCCAAAAGATTGCTGTAGTACTTACTGCAATCAGCTTGACTGTTAATTTAAATCAGCGAATAAAGAGAATAACATGGGTGAAGGAATACGAGATCTGCTGTTATATGAGAAATTGTCGAGTATGCAAATACTGAGCTTTTTATGTCTACGTAACGCACGAGCACGCCTGCTCCATGCTTTGGAGCATCTCGTTACGGCCGGTGTCTGCTTTCCTACTTTTTCTCCTCCACTTCCCACGGTCGTCGACATCCCCTGTAGTGAGACCATTGGCACGCATGTCATCCCTTACGACTTCAAGCCAGCACTTCTTGGGTCTTCCTCTCTTACCGGGACCCGGCGGTACATATATTACACTACTCGATATTCACACTTTAAGGTAGTAAGCGTCGCCGAACTCGATCTTGTGGTCTGAATTCAGAGTAAGACAGAAACTCTTATTAGGTTATATATTAGGAATATCAAATGGTGTGATAGACCTTTAAGAATATTAGAAATTAATGTTCTACCACAGATCTCATAACAATCTATACTAGTCACACATGTCTAACGAATTGTTATTGACCGAGAAAGCGGAGAGAACGAGATGTTTGTTCACCTCTACAGTACAGGTCGCGATTTTAAACGATTTTCACTTTAAATGTCATTTAGGATTTTTCACATTTGATATAAAGATAAAAAGGTTACATCAAATGTACCTTCTTTGGACATGGATATATAACCCTGATTTTTTTTTGTCTTTTCATTCACAAAAGGAGATAGACATTTGTTGTAGAATCATATAACAAACAATTCGAATCTAACTGTACGAGTAAGAAACAAAAGTGTAAGAGTGGAAAGAAGTGTTTATTAATACTAAATTAGTAATAAATAACATGCACCCGGCCGGTTTAAAATAAGCGGGGGAAATTAAGGGGTTAGGGACTTACATACAAAAAGTGTAAGGTCCATACACTTGGATAACCACATGAGCAAACTATAAAAGAATCTGAAGAAAGCGAAAGAACTATACATGGATTTGCGAAGCAGGACTCTGCTCTCGGTTTACCCCGTTAATATATAAGATGATAGTTTAATATTTGATGATAGTTGGGCGGCTTGAAAAATTTCAATAGCAGTTAGCCACAACCGGCGTCTGTCTATTTCAACATGGCAATGGGCTCACCATCACCATCTATTACGTGGGACAGGAATAGACATGGTGAAAAGTAGGCATATAATATGCCTCTGCCACCCCTTCGGGGATAAGGCGAGATATATAAATTAATAAATAGAGTTTAATTACTAAGGTCGTACAGAAAACATTTGCAACATTAGAGGTTAGTGTTCGCGAGCTATGCTCTTTCTGGATGTGGAAGGCATAAGATCGTAAATGATCAAGTGCTAGCTGTAGAATTATAATAGGCAAATTTGATTTAAGTGGTTTACGGGAAACCTCGAAAAGGGCGTGCTCCATTGGTTTGGACACGTCCAACGAACGAGTGAGTAACGATTGACGAAGAATATATATTGTGCGATAGTAGAGAGTAGAAGGAGTCAGAGTAGGCCGAGACTTACATATGAAGACTAAGTGAGCATATTGCTCAAAAACGGAAAAGTCAAAAGTACTAGGATACCCAGACGTGCATTTATGATGCGATTAATGAATCCGCAGGAAGCGAAGAAGTATGCATGGATCGCGAAGCCTGGCGATCTGTTCTCTCTGACTACCCCGTAAAGGATACAGCATGAAGATAGATAGATAGATTAGTACTTAAAAAACATTAAAATTTTTGCCGCCAGGTGTGACTTTGAAAAGTAATTAAACTAGCATAGCTAGCTAAGTTTACTAACATCACAGGCCCAAAGTTATACCAAATCTTACACTGTTACGAGGACATTTTCTGATAAGGAAAATTCTATTGTGTGCGTTCAAACAAAGGCGCTTTTTAACAATGCCAGTAAAGTACTGAAAATGGCATGTTGCAATACAAGCTTTTTTTTAATATTTGTCGAACTTAGGCCGTTATTGACCAATCCCTGGCATGACACACGATCTGCCGTCTTCTGCATACAGGTCTTCATTACTACTTTTTCTAGGTCTGTGTATAGTTTATGTTTAACATACCCTTTGCCATCTTCCACTTCAGAACGCTTCTGCTCTTGGACAGACGTGGCTAACGAAAGTTCTTTTCAAGTTTAAAAAGTAGATTAATAATGGCAATTTGAAGCGCTCGTGGCCCCGCGGTCTCAGTGTTCTGTAAACGATCACTGAGTTACGCAACTTTCGCTATGGCTGGTCCTCGGATGGGTGACCACTTTGTGGCATTTACATTTGCGAGCGTTTCCGTGCTTCGGAAGGCACGTTAAGCCGTTGGTCCCGTTTGCCAGTAAAGTGGCAGTCGTTAAGCCTGGTTGAAGGCCTTATGGGCAGCTTAAAAAATTTCAACAGCAGGTAGCCACAACCTGCGTCTGTCTATTTCAACACGGCAATGTGCTCACCACCTATTACGTGAGACAGGAATCCACACGGTGAAAAGTGGGCGTATAATATGCCTCTGCCACCCCTTCGGGGATAAGTAGTGGTGGATATTTATTTATTTATTTTTATTTAATAATAGCTGTTTTCAGGTTTTAGGGGAGTGTGGGGTATTAGTTTCGAACATTCTTTTATATTTTCAAAGTACTTGTAGGTTATTCTGTTATGTATTGTAGATTGCGTTATGGGATCTGCGTAGTGGCAAAAAAGTTCCACGAGATTATATGTGATACCAAGGCATCATAAACTGATGATATCTAAGTTATGTTATGGAATTCCTTAAAAAACATGTAGTGAGTCAGGTAGCAGCTGGTATTGGTGACTTGTACGATGGATAAACACCATTGTAGTCGCTATCGGTACGAATACGTCACATCACCACCCTCCCTCTCTCCGTCTCTCATACTCCGGAGACCATATGGCTCTGTTCTACTAAAACATTCATAACTGTAAACATAGACCTCTCTACTAGAACACATGTTTCTCCCTTATCGTCTCGTACAGCACTGAGTTCTACAAGTGGAATACTAGGATAGGAAAAGTAAAAAAAATTCCGATTCGAATTTTCGTCCTATCCTCGAACTCCTTCCAAACCACTCAACACTTTTTGATCAAATTTGACCCATAATACGACATCTAGCCATAGATGGTTTAGAAAATATATAATAGAAAATCGGATATACTATGGAGGAATAATCACTGAAAGGAAATTTGACATCGATAAAAGAATTCGAAAAATAGCAAAACGCTTCACTCTATTTAGACTTACCGGGGACGGCAAGTGCGCCTAGTTCTAGGGCTTTTTTTTAAAGTTTGGACATCCTCATGCGGAGTCCCGGGTGAGCCTTCGGAAGCCCCCAAGGCTCCTGACAGACGTTAACCGCGAACGCGTGCTCAGCTTCAGGGCTGTTAACTTTAAGGCCATTGTCTATAGCCTTTCCAACTGTATAACTGGCCCGCCATATGGCATTGCCTTGATTTGCCATAAGACGGGCAGTGAGATTTTACGAGTTAAATACAATAGTATTTTATTCAAAAGAGATTGATTTTGCACTAGCGTCGTAGAACTTTTGCACTCAAAAGATTATAATTGAAAAATTAATGATATAGCTATCTTGTGTGAGTTGTCCCAACGATATTTATTTTTATTTTATTTATATCTTTCTGTAGTTAGCATAGTACTGTACAAAAATTTGTAGTACTCGTACATCACAAGTTGTTTATTTTATTAATACATCAAATTCGGTTCAAAAATAAAGACTGTTTATAATTTCATTGACTCAATATTAAAAACACTTTCACAGTGTTAATTTCAGGTTGTGTTTAAAATCTAGAGTCTGTTTTTATTTATTATTTATAGTAGCTACATAAAAAGTGTAATCGTATGCTCCATGGCATGTTGTTTCAATATTCAAGGGTAGGGATCAATAAATATTTCGACTTTTAGTCAATTCTGAAATATATTGTAACCCAGCTTGAAAGAAAAATTGAAAAGAAGATTTCAATCGTGAGATTTTTACAATCGTACATTAATTGTTCTGTTACGTGATACATTTCAATACGCTCATCTGTTATAGGTAGTAAGTCAAACAAGTTATAAGTTATATACTTTTGATTGTAATGTTACGTAAGACAATACTGTCCCAAAATTTCGCTCCTTACGGGCGAAGGTTATGTTGAGCAAAAGACTTCAACGCGCTCTTGTTTGTTTTTATTTGTTTTTGTTTGTATTGTCAACTGACTTCCTAAATACTTTTGATCTTATAGACAGTAGAAACAAAGTAGATTATGAAGTTTGGTTGTATTACTGCTAATTGTGTAGATATTTGTGTCTGAAATGCCAGACAATAGAAGTTGTAAACACTTTGGTTTTGAACTAACTTCTTTACTTAACTAGTTGTATATGCAAGAGGCTATTCTGGCATATACAACTAGTACTTCTTTCAAATCTTATTTCTTTATAACCCTCGATTATGACTAAGACATCAAATAATTTGACGAAAAATCATCATTATCCTATTTATAAATATGATTGCTTGCCAGTTCAGTTGTCACTTTCGATTAATCACAGTGGAAGACTCTATCTTACATACATACAGAATTCGGCTGTACCTCGGGGATAGTATAGAGTGTGACCTACAAAAGCTGACTTTTAATGTTGTAATAAATTGAAAACACCCTACCTCTACGCATACGAAAATGATGTTTTAAGATTGATAATGATGATCATGTGAACGATGTTACTTGAAAAAGTCTATAAAATTTGTATGCAGACATTAAATTGCCTCTAAATCGGTCAACTTCAAATGAATTTGAAGATGCTGTGGAGACACATGGCAATAGTCGGCTAGCACTTGCGCATGCATCGAGGTAATATACATGTACAGCGTGGTCGTGTAACCTAGTTGTTGGTGCTGTTTACATGCGCCGGCCAACACGTGCGCTCTTGTGTACACTCGACATGCGCGCCGAGCTGCCAGTAATCACTTATCGGCGGCGAGAGTGATCGCGCATCGCTATTATGTCACCGCAATTAAAAAAATAAAGCTTAGGCTTGCGTGTTAGGAAGTGTTTGAGGCTCGGAGCACGGAGCATGGAGAGTGGTGGTGGAGGGGTTCGAGAGTGGTGGTGGTGGGAGGTCGCGCGGAAGGGCGGCTCGGCGCGGATGGCAGTCGCGCGTTGCACGTCGCCGCGCACGCACGCCGCGCGCCCTCCCGCGCCGCCGCGATGAGTGATCACTGAGCGAGCGCGTCCCCGCACGCCTCGTCGACCCCATGGAGTACCAGCACCAACCCATCCAGCCGCTGGGGCCGCCGGCGCCGCCGCCGCAGCTGCTGCCGCCCGCGCCGCCGCCGCCGCTCCCCTCGCTCCCGCAGCTCCAGCACGGCCACGCGCAGGACGACGACCGCTGGAACCAGTACCACATCTGGAGACAACACGTCTTCGTCAACGGTCAGTGCATACCACGCGGACTTACTGCCCAGGGGCGTGAGAGCCGTGCAAGAGAAAGTACGCGAGCGCCGATATCTAAAGATTTCGGTTCATCCAGAGCTCTTTGTTTCGGCGACGAGGCCTTTCACCCGCGATCAGCGCGAACTGACGTCGATTTCTCATTACCGCGTTTCCCGATACTCCGCATATTATCGTTGTTCTCTTGTTTTTGTTCGGGTCACTATAATTCGATAATAATTATTTTATAGTTATCGATAACGCGACGCAGTATCCGAGACCTTGACATATGTCGCACAGTCTTCTAGATATTGGTGGCACTGTTGATGTGTCGGTGGACGCGGCAAGTGGTATCAACGGCGCGGTTCATGTGGAGCTGCTACTCTTATCTTTACCAAGCACGTGATCTCGTTCCGGGACCGATTATCTGACCCGCTGTCGTATTTTGGCTGTCAGTGTTACGCGTGACTGATTCTGTTCAGTTAAATAGATCTAATAATTATGTATTGCACAAGCAAATATTGCGGAAGACGTTTCGATAAACCCGATTAGTTCTAAAGGAGGGAAGCCGTAGCACTGCCGTGAGTACCCGCTCACATTTTCTGACCAGAATTACTAATGGTATTACAATATCGCTTCTAAACACTTTACCTATATAATATTTGAATTGGTTTGAACACAAAAACATATTCGTACGACCATATTGTATGAAATACTTCACAATACAAATAGGCTTTATAAAATTTACCCAACAGTTAAAAATATGGATTGCTTTGCTTAAGTAACTTAGGTATAAAGAAAATGCATTCCCGTCGATTGCATTAAACCTTCACGCATTCCATTTGACAAATACAAAACCGCAATACGAATAATATGTTTAATATATTTAAGCCATAAAACATACAATACTTGGATATCTATCATTACCTATGGCTATTGTAATGAAATGTTACGACTTTGAAACGCAATAATGTTGATAGCATAGATTTTACTAAGGTTTGGCGAGGTTTACTCAATTATAAGAATCAAGCGGGCCCTATGATATTTCCTCTAACGCAAAAAGAAGCATAAACCCTTATTCCTGTGAATGTGCTATGTCTTAAGTTCAAAGACTATCTTAGTATTCCATATTTATATCGCTACATCTAAAACTGCTAGATGAGACCATATTGATAAAACATCATAAATACCTTCATTATTGTTATTTAAATTTAGTTCCGTTTACGTGCCATTCAGAGAGTTTCGGCTTAGTAACATTTGATAAGTGTATGTAAATTACTTGCATAACATAAAAGGAAGATATTAAACATACCTTTCCTATGAGTATTTGCTGAAATGGGCAAAAAGGAGATCTCTGGGCAAAGTATATACCAAGTCCAATACATAGTATTTTATTGCAATAAACACTAAATATACCTACATAACATTCCTGGTACATGAAGAAGCGCTCAATATTTCTTATTCGTTTGTTAAAATATTCTATTAAAATTTTTTGTTAGAATTCCCACGGTACAAAGAATGAATAATAATTCTGAAATGTTATACGTTAGACAACAAATACCATCTGGCTAATCCTTGGTGATGACAAATTGAAGTGCAATCAGGCGATGAACATTGTAAATAACATGTTCATAAGACGCTCCTCTATTATAAACATTTGAAGGGAAAAAAAGTCCACAATCATTCTTCTGAAACTGTTAAAGAAGTGCTGTTAGAGAAAATTTGTTGGATAAAGTATTCATATTTTGATCTAAAACATCTCGAAATATCCGTTTCTTCTTTATACTTCTTATTTCTTGGTCACAGGAAAAACTTGTTCTGTTTATTCAATAAGTTCTTTGATCTTCATAAACGTAATTTTTTTTAAATTTTATAATAAGACAAAAGCTTACACAACTCATGACTCCCCATACTTTGTACTCTTGACATTGTGTTGACATAACACGCACTGTATTACGTCAATAAGTATGTCGGCGTGTGAACCGCTTCGCTACTGACTATCATCACAAACCTAACTAGGTACATCAGTTAAATAATAATATTACAATTCTAAACTATTCTCAAGTCAACACGTGACTATTCAAGCTGAACAGTTCCTACTTGTTCAACTTTCTCCTAAAACTACTAGTTTGTCTCATGTTTAATCATGAATCATGAAAGTGATTTAAATAATTTCTCCAGCATTTAATTATAGAATCTCACTATTATTCTGCACTTCTGTTGAAAAAAGCTTCCTTATTATATTGCACTGGTGTCGTTGTCAATATTTCAAACTATAGTTTTTTTTTTGGTTAAAATCATGAATCTTGAACTTTTCTAGTTTAACAAATTTTGCAGCACTGGCTGTATTTTATAGTCTTTCGATATTCTTAATTGAAATAAAAGCTTTTATTTAGATAATGATGTTCGTCAAAGGTTTAGAGATATATTCAAGAAAGTTTAAAATGTAGTAACTAAATTGTGTGAAGGTTTTGGTTAAGTCGTTGCTCTGGGTCCGGTTCTGGCGATAAACGAAAGCGAGGATGTGCATAGCTATGCTTTAGAAAGACTGGTAATTCCGTTTAGTTTCGTACACGTTGGAGGGGGACTATGGGTACGTCATCGTTGTTCGTATCTTTTTGATCAATTCGAGCGCGGTTGTGCGTACTTTCACTCCGAATATTTGGGAAAAAGTGGCGACCTTTTCGCGACTTTCTCCTCACCCCTCGCCCCACCGCGGCCCCCGCGGCGCCTGGCACGAGCTCTCTTCCGCATGTGCGTAGGCACCGTCCACTTTTACTTTTAAAACTTAACAATGCTTTCTTTAATGATTTAATAGTTTTTTGTTACGTTGTAATTGGTATTTTACCATAAAATCTTTCGATTTTAATATTATAAAATTTATAAAAGATTGACTTATTTCCTAAAATGAGAATTCTCCTGTAATATTTGGATTGCGATACCTATTTATCAATTAATTTGCGGAAACGTACCTAAAAATTTGGACTAATAGAAGATACACAAACAAATATAAAATAGAGAATATTTATTTGTGGGCCAAAAGAAAATTATCCATTATAAAATATTATTTCAAAAGAAAGGCAGTTTTTTTAAAATGGTTGGTACTGAAGTGGTTTTAAAGCTTGTGTTCTAAGCTTTGTGTTAAATTATTGACCTTTTAATGAAAGGACGTTACGTAAAGAAAGTGTTAGTTCTAAAGGAAGGTATTATCTTTATTAAAACCATCACACTGCATGTTGTATTGCAAAATAAAAACCTTTGTACTCTCATTATTTGAACTGTTTAGTGGAAATATATGTCCAACTCTAGTTATAAATAAGACCAAATACACTAATTCTGTGTCTAAAATTAGAAGAAATAATACAATATGACGGCCTCGGATAGTCAATAATTGCCTGCCTGTTGCACAATTATTCAGTACGGTGTGTCTGTTGTGATAGAGTAGATTGAAAAGGGGTAAGAAAGGTGCGCGGGCGCAGGTTCCGCGGCGAGAGTAAAAGTAATCTTCCGCAGTATTTCCGTATTGCCCCTCTCTCCGCTCGCCTCGCCCACCCCGCTCTAAAACCTTCCGACTTTTACTTTTGCGATGACGTACAAGTGCCGCATTGCTTAGCAAACTCTTCAATACGCTACGATCATTTGCATTTTTATAGACTCTGTTTTACAAACCAATTTGAGATACTGGTTGTGTTTTCGTGTTTATGATAATATCTAAGAGAAATGTCGACGAAGTCTTATTGTAGGTGAAAGCAAAGAATTTGCAACGTTTGAACGGAACAGAACTTTGGACAATAGTCTTTCTGTCTAGTTGTAAAGTTAGACCGATTGTGAGTTATTTGAAAGTAACGGTGTTATATTTTATGACATCCTACTATTATTATAAAGGCGAAAGTTTGTAAGAATGGATGTTTGTTACTCTTTCACGTAATAACTGCTGAATGGATTTTAATGATACTTTACATAAAAATAGCTTATATATCAGAGTAACACATATGCTACTTTTTATCCCGGAAAGTTCCTGTGGGAAACGGGAACGGGAAAACTCTTTACGCGGGCGACGCCGCGGTTTGACATTGCGGTTAAGCTTTAAAAGACTGTTTTGATGAATCTAAAACCGAAGCCACTTGACAAATGCTTTAAACTGTATCCCTGACGGGGTAGTCAGAGAGTACAAATGGAAATGCTTTACAAGAACTTTTACTATCTAAGCGTATATGGATTATTCTTCATAGCAGACGTAAAATGGGAGAATAGAATATAATAAACTTTATTGCACACCAATATAAAACATTAACGTAAAGAGATAATATCAGTTTTATAAATGTACAGAGCGCGGCCTTATCACTAAAAAGCAATCTCTTACAGGCAACCTTTGGATGGAGAAGATTGTGAAAGATTACGTGGGAAATACCTATTCTGTACCCATACCTATGAATAATATATCATTGAAATATTATTTAAACAAATTAAAACTAATCTTGCGAACAGCTGTTTGTCTGTGGCAACTTTTTTCAAGAATTCGTTGTAGATAGGTATGCTCCGAGAAAAGAATGAGGAAAAAAATGAATTAATTAAAAAAAAATACGAGTATGTTTGTTATACAATATCCGCTATACGCTAGGTCGCTAGTCAATGAATGAATGAAACTAGTTTGTAGGTTTTTTTTAAATATAATTTTAGTCAAATAATATTGAACCTTAATATATATAAGCGCTCGAAGCCCCATGAGTGAAGGCTGACTCAGTGTTCTGTAAACGATCACTGCAACTTGTGATATGGCTGGTTACGGATGGGTAACCGCTTTGTGGTATTTCTACTTACGAGCGTTTCCGTGCTTCTGAATTGGTCCTGGTTGTCAGCAACACGGCAATGGGCTCACCATTTATTACGTGGGACTGGAAAACACACAGTTGAATATAGGCGTATAATACGCCTCTGTCATCTCCTAGAAGATTAGGCGTGATTGATAAAAACTTGGTACATAGTAGATAGAGATATAGTTTGCTTACCATCAGGCAGGCGACACCATTTTGACGTGACACGTATAAAAAAAAAGAAATTAGAAAATTCGCGCGTAAATTTAAAAAAATTAATATAAAGATCGATTAAATGTTAAGGTCTAAGGTAATCTAAAATCTGATAAACCAATTTCAAAGTCAGGCTATATCGTAAAGTACTCGATTTCATTACTTCTACGATATTCGAGTTATAGAAAGTCGAAGTAATTGGCAATCAATCGCATCATCCGGCCATGTTACTCATTAACAACAAATGTTATCTCACACCTTGCATTATGAGCTGAAACATTATATATGCTTAGACCAAGAATTATATAGAAGCGGTTGGTTTCATGTTTGTTCATAAAAGTAAATGAAACGTATAACATTGATCTTCATAAACTATATTATTATGCAATGTACTACTTCAGCATTACGTGTGCACTTGGAAATAGATGTGGGCTTATGAGAAGATTACTATAGTAGGGGAGGAATTTTATACCGGCTGATATTCATGAGATTAATAGTACGTTATCAATACATAACAGATTAGACCGTCAGTCAGTCTGATAGTGGTGGAACCAAAAGTTATAATATGCCAATTAAGCTAGACCTCCAAATTGTATAAGCGCTCATGCAACGCAAAGGTCTATGTTATTTGGTATTATCTATGTATGTATACCATCCCTACTACTAGATTTAGGGCTCGCCTGTCCTTAAGATGGTCTGTCCTGATGAGGTAACATTGGGAAATCGGACGGTAAACGCTCCAGACAAAGCCGAAAATCAAAAGTCAAATGATAGCTGCTTACAGCAGAAAAATAAATTGGATCACGGGCTCGGCAGATTCCGGTAGAGTTTGAAAATTAGTCGGAAGACGAATGACCGTGTCTGACGGCGAAAGTTAGAGACGCCGATTGTCATTAATACTACTTCGTAATGCAAAAAGTTGATTGAGGAACTGTTGTAAAATTTTAAACTAACTTACTATCTTCACGCTGTATCCCTGACGGGGTAGTCAGATAGGATAGATCGCCAGCCATCGCGATCAATGCATACTTCTTCCGCTTTCTGCAGATTCATTAACCGCTTCATACATGCACGTCTATGTATCCGAGTACTTTTGACTTTTTCGTTTAAAATTTTAAGTGTAGGTAAGTAAGAAATATTTTCACTTATTTGTTTCATGTATAGTTATGATTGTACCACGGGAACATTTTGTCCACCAGAAACTTGCAGCTACTGCTCGTATTTTCAAATTTCTATATAATGTATATAAAAACCTAGTTGACACCTGCTGCTTTTCCCGGGTAGAGAAGTTTTCCCGTTACCGTTTCCCACAGGAACTTTTGTTATTCTGATGTATAAGCTATATTATTGTAAAATTTCTATAAAATCCATTCTGTTGTTTTAACGTGAAAGTGAAACATACATCCATTATTACAAACTTTCGCATTTATTATATTAGTAGGATACACTCATTCTGCAAATAGTTCTTTAGGCTACAAGACACAATGCAACGGAAATCTGTACATACTTCGCGCTTCCGCCTGTGTCGCATGGCTAAAACCGGTAGTATGCAATGTGCAATGTAGAGCTACGCGTAATTGTAGGGGTGTGCTAAATATATACTTTTTTTTTGATAATTACATAATTCCACTTGATTCTTATTATATACTAGTAAACCTGTAGTTATGAGTGATTGCCAGAAAGATACAATAGTTTCAACCCTATCAAAACTGTTACAGCAAAAGTTATTCATAAATGCCTTTTATTAAATTAACGGCACTACAATTGAAGAAAACGCCCAGAATTAATTTTGGCTAAATGTAATACGCACAAACAAATTGTTGAAAACAAAACAACATATTTTGTTTCTATAAAATCATTCCATGTTTATTTGGATCGCTTGGGTTTTGGTTTTCGTCATTCATGGCAGCGACTGTCAGCTTACTCAGGAGGTGCACCGAGGACCCCTTACACCCAATGGTTTTCTAATTTGTATTTTTTATTTTTATACCACTGAGGTACGACAAGCGTACGGCCCAGCTGATGGAAAGTGATCACCGTAGCCTATGGACGTTTGCAACATCAGAGGTGCAGCACTTGCACTGCCGTCGCTTTTGAAAACCTTCTAAGACCCCTTTTGAAGAACCTCAGTAGACGTTCGGGAAAACCCAGGCAGGGAGTTCATTCCACAATCTAAGCGTACGCGGAATAAAGCCTCTATCGGACCTAATCGTATGCATGCGCTCCGAACGCAAAGTTGTGGGTGAAAACCCTGTCTATGTCTACTTTGTACCACATTTTTTCTAGATGGAACCACACCTATGTGCCTGAGTACCAATCAGCACTAGACTTTGAATAAGCTTATAACTGTACCCGAAAAACCTTTGTTTGTGGTAGAAGTGTTATTGTACAATTTGTCCTTTAAGTAAGAAAGTTGACAGTACAAAGCCTACGTTTGAAACTCCCAGCTCGCTATGATTAGAACAAGGGCATACTTACCACTATGTCATTAATATACACGTGATTGACGTGTTTGAAACAGCAAAACTTACTTCAAACAGTATAAGTTAGTTTGTAGAATTGTTTGCCGGATTCGATAGACTGAAAAAAAAGTTGTATGACATAAAGTCAGTTATTAACCATAGACCGATCATAGACAGTTTATGGTTATCGACCCCATTCCGAGGCTCGGTCTCCTATCCGTTAAATTGCTCTAGGACAGTCATTGCTAAAAAAAGTTACAAAAAATTAGCATTTTTGGAGCTTATGTATCCTGTAATAATAATTATTAGCTTATACTTGCAATATGGTTTGAACTTAGTTGGAATATAAGAATTTTCTAACTTTGTTAGCCAAATTATCTATTACAGAAGACTGTTCAGTAATCGATTATTTAGTTACACTGTAAATTTTGTAATCTCTTTACATATACATTCAGGGTGCATTATTTTGAGTGATTTAATACTATAAATGACTTGTTGATTGTACTACAACTTTCGACTTATTAGTTTGTGATTTAGCCTCCTGGTCTTAGGTCTTATTTCTTTTTGAAATAAACTATGTGCGGTACAGAGTTTATCTAGGTACTTCACATTTTATATTTACAAGTAGATATAAAAATCAATTATACCGACAAAAACTCGATATTAGCTTGACAGATTGAAATGTTTACTTATATTATATAATGTTCGCCTCGATACTGCAATGGATTACATTAAAAACTTAAAATGAATCTCAAATCAAATGTTGAAAAAAATATCTTTGAAACAAAATTGGGATTTAACCAAAATTTACTGGATACTAGGTTAAATAAAAATATTAGTATGGATTATTAATGTGTAGTGAAGGTAGGCCTAAGGTACATAAATCTTTTAGTATATTTTATACCATCGAGGTGGCAGACAAGCATACAACCCACCTGTAGGAAAGTGGTTACCGTACACGTTAATCAATTAATTCCGATGACCAGTAACGTGGTAGTCGTTAAACTAACTTAAAAGCCTTATGATCTCGAAAATTATTCAAGTAAGCTTTCAACCCAAAATGCTAACAACTGGTAAAATTTGGGTGTATACTATGCCTATATAAAATAAATAAAAAAACAAATGTCGTTGAGACAACTCACACAACGCCATCTGATTCCAAACTAAGCAGAGCTTGTACTATGTACACTTCCACCGCGCCACAGGGGCAGTCAAATGACTTGATTGTACCTACGTACCTCTATTAATTCAATCAACCAAGTAATTATAACAGCTTATCGCAGTCCAATGCTTTTGCTGTGTCCTGTGTCTCTGCCATTTTTCCTATATAACATACTCGTTGATGACGGATGCCGGCGACTCTGTAGCCCTAGTTGGTTAAGCGTCTCATCCGGCAAGTGAGAAAAGACAGATTTGGCTCGAGATTGAAAAAATACACTTTAAAATTGTAATATAGTTAGCATACTAATTGCTTTTCAAAATTGTTTCCTATGTATATGTACTCAAATAAGTTACTAATCTTACGATACTTTTACTGTAAATATTACTATTTACAGTAAAAGTTCCCAGGTGTGACCATGGTTATTTCAAAACGGAATACTTAACATATATACGACTTCAATTTCAAGGATAAATTCGGTTTTGTCTCATAGCCTTGAAAGTTAACTGTAAGTTTCGACTACGTTAAGATGACCTTTTCTAAACCCAATACACTTATTGCTCTACGTATATGACTGCCTCTGTGGCGCGGTGGGAGTGTATCCGACTGTTACGCTAGAGGTCGTTGGTTCGATTCCCACTCAGGATAAAACTGTGTGTGATGAGCACGATGGCTTATTCTGTGTAAGTATTCAGAACTATATTAGTATGATTATCAGTTATCTGGTTACCATAGTACAAGCTTTGCTTAGTGTGGAATCAGATGGCGTTGTGTAAGTTGTCCCAACAATATTTATTACGATATTTATTATTATATTATTTATGTAAGGACGTTATGATATTCATTATGTAGTATTCGAGTTTTGAGGTATACTGCAATCTCATCAACTTATCCTGGAAGTACTGCACTGCCCAACTGACGATACAGGGTTAACAGGTCTAAAAACGAAACCAAAGAGCTAATATCTTATGTAAACGGACCCCAGACTCCAACTGCAGGTAAAGTTTGGAAACAACTGGAAAGACGCTAAGACGAAGAAGAGTACTCTGTGATATCTCTGTTCCTTCAAACTTATTGTTTTTTCTCTGTATTACCCGCGGGTGTTAACAGTAGCAGTACGCTTATTTGCTACATTGTATTATAAAATGTATTAGACATTTTAAAGTACCACGAGATTAAAGCCGAAACTTATTCTGAAAAATACCTTGCTGGTGACCCACGTCTTTTCTTAAGTAAACCTGATGAAGAAAAATTTTAAACGCGTTGGTCGCTTAGCACTTGTAAAAAATATTATTTAAAGTACAACGTGAATGTTTTTGTAAAGAATTCTAAAGACCTCTTAATTGGCACCCTCTTGTATTAAAAATCTTTAGAAGCATCTTTAAGGTTTCTGTACATTTTTAAATATGTTAACTTTCACCGCCCGAAAACAATTATACCCGAACTATACAGCTATAAAGTTATGAACTGAGATTTATTTTGATAAATTAAACAATTATAAAAAAAAAGTATATAACGGACCAAAAAGTATAAAATATATTTCTTCAACTTTCTCTCCTGTTTTTCGTTGTTCCGTTTATTTTATTTTTGTAATTGTTTAAAATAAGAATTCCTTTTGTATAGACATTAAGAATTCGAGTTAATAAAAACATGAAAAAACTGCAAACTATAGAGTAATTACATCTGTTTATAATTAATAGAAGTATTTTTTTTTAGTATTTTAAAGTTATTAACTTACAGGTAAGCCTTCAAGTTTCTTTCAAATCAGACAAATGCCCCAACATCAGGGTCTAGGTCTCGTTATTGAATATTC
Organism: Thumatha senex; assembly: GCA_948477245.1. Taxonomy (NCBI): domain Eukaryota; kingdom Metazoa; phylum Arthropoda; class Insecta; order Lepidoptera; family Erebidae; genus Thumatha; species Thumatha senex. The sequence goes on from OX419725.1 coordinate 3,080,258, forward strand.
CATTACAATAGGTACATTCTTAAACTGTAATCGTGTACTGTACTATACTGCAATCTACCTAATAGATATAAAAATAAAAGTTACCGTTATCGTTTGCATTGTGATGATGGGTACACAAGTAAACGCTGAGCGCATCATTTTAAGTTCGGAAATTACGACTTTCTCGTTCACTTTCGCTCAATTCACACGTTTACGAAAATGATCGCGCGTCGCCGGAAAACGCCTGCTTTCTCCGTTGCGCAACAACACAGCCACTTCCCGCTCGACCGCCACACGCGTACCACTCCTTCGCTGGCACCCCACTCCACATGCCACGTAGACCACTCCGCTTGCACCATTGACGGCGCTCCTCACCTATTTTCCGCCTAGGAAATAAATATCTTACGCAATATCTGCTTTCCACCGGCGCCTGTGCAGCATTCCGATCGTAACAAGTTACCAATAGCTTCGTTAACATCACATATCCTGGTATGAAAAACATAATGACTCTCAAGAAAAACAATAGTAGTTTCGACGATAGTAATAAGCCTTGTTATCTCGTAATAATCGTAGTTATTCTACTTACGGAATAATTGTCGTAAGAAAAAAAAAACAGTACTGTGAAGAGCATACATGGTCTCGTATTGTGGTACATTAGCATGGAGAGTAGATAATTTGGAGGCGCGTCACTTTCTACGACTGTATCGAAAGAAAGTAAGAGCAAAAGAGTCATTTGGTGCGAAGAAACTGGCCTCGCGTTTTGGCCACTTTCTCTGAAGGCTTGCTGTTGTCGAATTTACATTGAGATAACAACCATCAAAACGTCACGTCTACTCTCATAAGATTTCTGTTCTCGTTTTTGCATTCAAATGTTTTTATAATGATTTAACACGTTTAGACACATAAAATTAACTTGACTTGACTTTGAATTTCGCTTATATATATTTAGTTTAGTATTTAATTAAATGATCGTTAGAAATGCTTTAACAAGACAGAGAGTTAGAAATCCATTACAGAATTGAGCGCAGCGTAAGATGCTTAATCCTGTGATCGTTTACAGAAAGCTCAAATATCTTAGGAGTGTTCTGGTGCTATACCACTTCCTGGGGGAGAGGAGGGGGTTCGAAGGGCAATGTGCATAATTTCCTGTCTAGGGCTGGATTCGCCGTCCTCAGGCCCCTAGTAATATAGGCCGATAGTCTTGGGCTAAGACAAGTTCGCGGCGCCCTCGCCTCTTTCCAGTTGACTTTTAAGTGTCTTTAGATCTCAGTCATAAGTAGGATCATTTGACGATAAAAATAATTCGAGTTTATTATTGATGTTTCTTTACGTATGGCAAAAGGTTTTAACGATTTCTGTCATTCCTAGTATTAATGCCTTAAATGGTTCAGTAGGCTTTTCATTAATTTTTATATGAGATAGAATCGGGGGGAAATGGAGGCAGGGGAAAGGAAATGGTCCCGTAGTGGTTGGCAAGAGCATTCAAAATGGTATGTATAGCCTTTCCTCAATTTACTCCGAAGTCTACGGTTCACAGAACCACTAGTGGTTCTTTTATTCGAATATTCGTTCTATAATTTTTTAAGACATTTTGAACTACAGTTCAAAGTGTCTTTTAAAAATAAGAGGTCAAAATGTCTGTAGTACAAAATGTCTTAAAAAATTTAGAGGTATCATAAGAATGTTTTTCTGTAACTATAACAGTTATGTGCCCTTACAACCCCGTCTCAAAAATAATCGTGTATACTTCTATATTGATTCAGTTCATTAAATATTATATATGTTCTAAAGCAATCTATTTCGAACCTTCGTTAATGAAAGTAGAAGTTCAACACTGTTCAAGTGCAAGTGTAGTTTATAATTAAAGCCTATATTTTTAAGGTTATATTAAAGCCTCTATAAGGTTTCATTTGAAAATATCTTAATGCGTAATATAACTTCATAGTCGTAACTTGTCGAGTGCAAGTTACTGAGATTTGTATGTTGTTTTGTTTCTAACAGTCATCGACACGGGCAGAATAACTTTACTTTCTCCAAGTCTGATGAAAGTGAGAGTGAGCTTGGCTATCGACGCGTATTCACTTCTAACGCGAGTGTAATAACGCGAGTGTTTTTCTGTGAATCAAAAGTACGCGTATAGAATTACAAACTTTGATAATAGAATATAAATTATATACTGCTATAATGTTTTAAGGTGTTAGAATTTAAGTTATTTTATATACTACTGAGATAGCAGACTAGCATACGGTCCATCTGATCAAATGTGGTCAGTGTAGCCTTTACTGGCGCTACAGCTTTTGTAAATATCTTCGAAGACACCTTTAAAAGAACTTTACACTGTACTCGTAGACGTTAGGGAAAACCGAAGCAGGGAGTTTAATCCACAATCGAAGTGTAAGAAGAAGAATTTCCCTATCGGATCTTACCATATGTGAATGCACCGGATGCAAAGTATAGTTCCTAAAATTAACGCATTGTAACAAACACACTTTTTATCATTACGATATGAGTATAGAATATAAGTGATTTGATAAAATTTTCAAATTATTTCTGATTGCTTTATCGAATTTAATTATATGCTACATTGTTTGTTATTATAAATAAGTAGGATCAAAAAGAAAGTCATAAAATTTTTAATTCTATAAAATATACTAAACCATAACACTTCTATAAGCACTGCAAGCTCGTGTTCCTAATAATATTTATTGTAGCTCTATACTTCAATGCTCATGGTTGAAGCTGCGCAATACTCCATCTATATCTCAACGCCACTTATATTACATATTCAACCGTGAATTTAATGGATTCAGGACCCGATCGCAAGTAAAATTTCCAGTTATTCGATCCAGCGGTACCTACAGGATGAGTTCAATGATATACACATAAACTACATGTGTTGAAACTACGAGTATATCTTACCGACAAGTAAATGCAATCAAGTGCATCAATTATACTGCATTTTTGACAGTGACGAGATGTAATTAACTTCAAAAATCGTAATTATTATATTTGCTACTGCTTCCGACTTATATGAAGCGCTCGCGGCCCCGCTGACTCAGTGTTCTGTGCACTGCGTTAAGCAACATTCGCTACAGCTGGTCCTTGGATGAGTTACCACTTTGTGGCATTTACATTTGCGAGCGTTTTCGTGCTTCGGAAGGCACGTTAAACCGTTGGTCCCGATTGCCAATAAAGGGGCAGTCTTTCAGCCAAGTTGATGGCCTTATGGGCGGCTTAAAGGCTGAACAGTTTCCTTGAAAGTGTCATTACCTTAGAAAATGCCGTAAGGCAAAACTGGTCAGGTTAAAAAGTGTGTGGAAAAGTACAAGTGTTCCACCAAGTGCTATCAATCAACAGTATAGTTAATATATCTGCGTACTTTCAGGCTGTGTTTGTTTACCCCAAAAGATGCAGTACGGGTGTCGCAAGGACCTCGCGAAGAGTGTCGTTTCCACGAAATAAAATGTTGATTCTTAGGAAATAGAATTCAATTTGCTATTGGTGTACGTGACGCGAAAGTTTTCGTGCGTCCGCCCGCGCGGATACTACGCGACAGCTGCATGAAAACCTTCGCGTCGTCCAACTGCAGCCTTATCCGGAGTACAATATGCATAATCGTTTCTTAGTTTGGTGGTATATTAAAAGGGCTTTGCAAACACACTAATGCATTTGAGTTCTAAATACATCCATATTATCAAATAATACACATAGAAATCCAAATATCTGAATCAAACATTTGTGGATCACACAAATATTTGCTCCAACCCTCGATACAAACCTCAGGCCTCAAAACGGCGCGCGCTTTACCCCTGCGACTACGCAAGACGTCACATGTAAAATAGAATTGATTTTATTTTACTGTAAATAAAATAAAATATTATATTGACTCTCAGTGGTAGTAATTACAACTGCCGTGCTGAGTGCCGGTATTCGGTTCCCGGTCGGAATAAATATATGTGTGATCCACAAATGTTTGTTTCCAAATTTGGGTGTTTCATATGTATAATATGTATGTATTTAGAAATATACAAGTATGTTTATCAGTTGTTACAAGTTGTTACTTAGCACAAGCTTAAAGCCTAGTTTAGGTTAGATAGCTCTGTGTGATATATCTCACAATATTTATGTTTATTTATTTAGTGGGATCAGTTGTATAACAATGTTTACTACAAAGTAAACGTGCGTGTGGGCATCGCACGCTTCAAGCGCACCGACGAAAGCGTAGCGCGCATGCAACGTAACTCCGGCAACTGGGTTACTTCCCACTTCCTTACGCGCATATCGAAGCGAATACGTTTTTTAAAGAGGAAACTCGCGCCACCTGCGATCGCGTGCCATTCCCACGATATTGTGTCATTGTGTAGAGAACACGTTACGCGCTCATTACTAATATTGACATTATCTAGGCGCTCTGTTTAGTTTTTATCTGTATGTAATCAATTGGGTTAAGATAGGTTGTTTTTACGCTGAAGAATGCGAACCTCTATTGTTACAAACATGGTGGAAACTGCTAGGTTTATAAAAAGTACCATCCCGATTATAGCACTTCTTAAACTTTAAAATACAGAGGTTGGCACTGCGAGTTTGTCAACTCTGGTGTTGCAATGTTCCATATATTACGGTGACCACATTCGATCATGTAAGCCGTATGCTTGTCTGCTACTTTTGTTGTCTAAAAACAGTGTCCAAAGTCGGGTTTATTTATTTCAACTTATAATACCTAACTAGTATACACCATCCATTAAGAATCAGTTTTTTTGTTAAAAGAATTGTTGAATATTATAACATTTGGACTAGCGTTGCCTTGGTCATGTCAATAATCGGTGCAGATTACTTACTTAGACATTTTTGACCGCGCTTCAGAAGCTACAATAATATGTTAATGCAGTTGCTTGCCTTGACAGCAACAGGTCGCAGCGTGCCTCTCAAGATACACATTGCAACTGTTTTGGCGAATTTGCCATACGGTAATTTGTTAGCTAAACACCGGAAGATAATGCCTTTAATGGAAAGCTGGAGAAATTCTAAGGCCCTTAAAAAGTATACTTTTTTACCTAAACCTAAGACCGTAGTTATGCCACGGAACAGACAGGAGTCCATCTGAGTCTGGGAAATCGTAATAATTAAACTCTCTCATACATTTTCTAGCCCTGGGGCTATCCTCCCGAAGGGCTTACCCGGGACTCCTGGCCATAGACCAATGGAAGGGCATCGTGTGGTTTTAGTCGGTAAGAGTCCGGCATAGCACCATGAGGATTTCCACACGTTAAAAAAAATCCAGGGATAAATTTCTAACATCGCTCAGGTGTGCACTTGATGAATATAATCTCTGCAGTTACTGCTTTTACTTGAAAAACTATAATAATCATTATCGGAATATTTATCAACTCTACAAATTGATCTGGCGAGTTATTCCTTGATCATCGCGCTTGTAACGGTGCCGAAATGTAGAATAGTCGCGGATGCAAAGGGTGTAGGTTAAATATAGTTTCGATGAATGACCATAACAGCAACACACACTATATTACATTAACTTATTTCCTTGAAAACTCAGTACCTTTAATTTAATTCTAATACTTTAATACTAAAGCCATGTTGAATGTTTTACCTAGTAATTAATTCGTCGTAAGGGCTATTTGTATTTCTAGGACTGAGATGTAAGCTAAGGAAATCTAAATACGCAGCTAATTAATCAATGAATTCAGCCTATGGCATATATAAGGTCTCTTCCAGTTCACACTACCGCACACGGGCAATTAATATTCGATCATAATGCGATTATAAATAAACACAATTTTCGTCCCCATTTAACCCCAGGCAGCTTAGTTCAAAATCACATTCATCCTTTAGAAACCAATTTGGAGCTATTAATTATTCCTTGACCTGACTAGTTCTCCGATGTAATTGAGTTACGAATTAATAGAACATATGTGATAAGGCTATGCGCATCCGAAGTGTTGGAATGTACGAGTATGTAGTGTGTCCGAAGGCTGTTTTCGCGTCGTGTTTGCCGCGTGTTCGAGTCACGAGGCGAAGCACGCGAAAACCCCCCGCCCCCACTGTCAACCTGTGCCACACAACGTGCCCTTCTAGCGCTCGTCTTTACCACCTGCCTGGAGTAAACATAGCTTCACGTGGACCTCCTATTTTCAGAAATCGAACAATATAGGCAATAATTGCTTCCATTTCACAATGGTAAATAAAATTGCTATACTCGTATTTGTTTAGCACGAGGCAAATGACGTAGATTAATTATAGGCGAATTCTGATTGTATACAATTAATATTTTTTCGCAGAAGTTACGAATATTTATTTTATGTACCTCACGCGGCTTGGGCATTTATTTAATGACATTTTACGCTTTTCGTGCGCGCCTTCTAACGTAAAATGAATAAAGATTTCACGCATGTTGAGCCGATAAAATACGTCATAATTAAAACTCTGAATTATTATCGGTAGCTTGAGTCGTGCGATGTATGAAACAATTGTAGGTACTCGTAATTTAAAAACTATTTTGGTATCATCGCGGTCTCGCTCGTGGCCCCGCGGTCTCAGTGTTCGGTAAACGATCACTGAGGTACGCAACTTTCACTATGGCTGGTCGTCAGATGGGTGACCACTTTGTGGCATTTACATTTGCGAGCGTTTCCGTGCTTCGGAAGGCACGTTAAGCCGTTGGTCCCGGTTGCCAGTAAAATGGCAGTCGTTAAGCCTGGTTGAAAGCCTTATAGGCGGCTTAAAAAATTTCAACAACAGGTAGCCACAACCTGCGTCTGTCTATTTTCAACACGGCAATGGGCTCACCACCTATTACGTGGGACAGGAATCCACACGGTGAAAAGTGGGCATATAATATGCCTCTGCCACCCCTTCGGGGATAAGGCGTGATGGATATTTATTTATTTATTTATTTTGGTATCAGCCAATTGACTGATGCGGAAAATTTTATGGTAGAAGAGAATTATCACATATAAAACTATTCCTATAGATAATAATGATAATAACCATGATCTGCCTATATTCTAAATTGAAACACTGTTCTAAAAATGCATTATACTTGAATGCAATGGAAAATCCAACCGTTATAATCCGCCAACATCGTATCAAACGGATGTAGATACCACTAGGGATGCCCGCGATCTTTTGAATCAATTTATTAAATCGTGATAAATCGCACATGTGTATTCTAAACATTAAACGAAGTCGCGATGTCAATAAAATATTTAATTTGTAATACAATAAAAAGTTCGACTAATTTTACTGACTTTAAACTTACATGGTCATTACAATTCAAATTACTACAATTACATCCGTTGCGCTTGTAACAGTGCCGAAATATCGGAAACTCGACAATACAATAAAACATGGTAAATATCCCGTTAATTGTAGTAATTTGAATTTTACTGACATAGATAAGTAAAGTACAACCTGGGCACTACTTATATTTTGTTTTTAATAATTATACATTCTTCATTTCATTCATTCCCATATTTGTATAGTGCCATTCCCCACCTTTATGTAATCAAAGTAGCAATAAAACAATTCTTTCGACACAGCAATTGTAATAGATAAATAAAAAATATATACGACGGCTTTTTGTTAAATATGGTAAATGTATACGGACGTCCGCTAGTATATTTGTTAACTGTATATTTGAACTTATAAAATTCTTATAAAATTTACAAGAAATATTATGACTGAAATGGGATCGTAATAATACCGATTAGTTTTGCAAGGTAGTAATTTTAAAATATACGATTTGTTTTGTGATCGGGTTACAATGCGATACGCTCAATCGTATCGCATGCTGATAACATTCACATTGGTAAAATCGAATCACAAGATCGAAAATCGCATAGATTGATTTATTTTGTAAAAGGTCGATTCATAACGGACATCCCTAGGTAACACACTCTGGCGCAGGTCTGTATCTAACAGACCTTCGCGTGTAATTGTTGGAGACTCGATTCGTCTTACGATGTACTATTACTGTAACTATTAGCAGCCTACTAGATCTGCACGTGATCGTTGCCATTGACTGACAAGAGCACGACATGTTCATATTTCTCGGTAATAAACAAGTTAAACAAGTATTGTTTATAGACAATTTTGTTTACTTTTATTCTAACATATATTTTTCTTTAAATTAGTTTATCTCTTTTTATGTGACAACATCTGTACAATAATTAAATTGTAAGGCGTATATTTATAGATGTTAAATTGCAGTCGCGAATATTTTTATTCTTTATTGATGTGCTCGGCGAATGTGTACTCTACCGTGTCTGTGACAATGCTCTAAATGTAGTGTTTAAGCGTTGCCACTGTAATACTGCACGTGTTATATTGCAGTGGCAACCATGCCGAGTTTCGGAAGACGAGCGCGGTCGTGGCGGCGCGCTGCGACCCCGCCGGTCACCGGGCTGACGCCCTTCTCGTCATTGTTTCAGGCAAATCGGTGAACAATAAGGACCCACTCGAGGACAAGAAAGATGACAGCGACCTTTGGGAGGCGCAAGCTGCCTTCTTGGGGCCCACGCTGTGGGACAAGACGCTGCCCTATGACCCAGATCTCAAGGTACAAGAAGTCAGTACTCGCAACTTATTACCTACTGCGTGTTGCGTGTCGTGTGCGTCTTTCACCGGCTTTCCTAACGTCGTCGCTGCCGCCCGCACTAGGTAATAGGGTCGCTAGCTTGCCCACCCTCGTAAACCTAGCCCCGTTTTTGTGTCCTATCAGCACTTTTGCTTTTTATGCATTAGAGTGTTGTCATTAATTTATTTTATAATTTATTTGTGTAAAATATTCTGTTGACCTTTGAAGCGCCTGCGAATATGCTCAAAGCGAATGTGAATGTTTATTTATACGAAAGATGCTTGAAACGGGCGGCGCGGTAGTCTGGACGCGCTTGCAAGCGGGCGAGCGAGCGACTCGAGCTGATAGCGCGAGGCCGTGGAGCCCGCGCGTAGACGCGCTTCGTGACGCGTGCTTTCTCTGCTGTTGCAGTATGCAGACCTAGACGAGTTCCTGTCGGAGAATGGCATGTCCGGCGAAGGTCTCGGCGGCGCGCACCTGGGTGGCTCGGCCTTCGGTCCTGCTCTGGGGCTGCAAGCGCCGGTCACCAAGCGCGAGCGCTCGCCTTCGCCCTCCGACTGCATGAGCCCGGACACTATCAACCCGCCGCTCTCACCCGCTGACTCCAGTAAGTTTTAATATTTTCGTACCCATTGGTATTTTATTGAATGTCCGCCTGTCATGTTACGTTCCCCTACGTTCAGCTTATCTAGCCTTTGCTTTGATGACTTCATGAGAAAGTTATGAAAATATGGAGATTCTATTATAAATTTAGAAAAGTAAAGTTATTGTAAATTTGTGCTGTTAATAAAAATATTTAATTTACCGGATTACATAATTTACGTCCGTATTCTGCAGAAATCTTAACGAGTACGTATTTATCTTGGGAGACTGATTATTATTATTAACTGAGATTGTAAAATAATCGATATTAAAACCAACTCCATTGTTTTATGATAAAACTATCTATGATTTGAACGTATAATAAAACTGACGCCATATCAGAAGCAAAGGCTATTTCATTTTATTTTAGATTGTGTTGCAATGGTTGATCTATGTATGTATTCAGTATAAAGGCTACATAAATAAGGTGGACTCATAGATAATATAATGACTTAAAACTATTATTAGATTTTATCTATAATATGTATGTATTTAGAAATATATAAGTATGTTCATCAGTTATCTGGTTACCGTAGTACAAGCTCTGCTTAGTTTGGACTCAGATGGCGTTGTGAGAGTTGTCCCATTTTGAATAATTTTATGTAAAATTTTCACATTCGAATAAACTGATAAATGATAAGGGTAGTTACTTCTCATTTCTTTAAATACATTTGGATTACAAAGCTATGATAATGAGTATACCCCACAATAATTTCAGCGTTCTCAATGGCGTCATCGGGCCGTGACTTCGATCCTCGAACGCGCGCTTTCTCCGATGAGGAGCTGAAGCCGCAGCCCATGATCAAGAAGTCCCGGAAACAGGTAAATGATGTTAGTGCGCTGATCATTCCTAGCGGCATGCTGCGGACCGCCTTGGGCGCGGCGCCCCTGCCTGCGCCATACACCAGAGCGGCGTCTCTCACTTACCCGTTGTGAAACTTTCCATTTCATCGCGGATAAATGATTACACGGCTCTGGGCAAAAAGGATACTTTCCTTGTCATTAGGACTGTATTTCGTACACAAATTCTATATAGTCCTTTTTTTATTTTTAAAAGTAGAATTTTATTTTGAAAATTTACTGTTATGTTGTACGAAAATAGACCTTATGACAGGAAATACCCTCACGGCGCGATGCTCCACGCACGCTTAATCTTAACAGCTTACTTACCACTGTAACATAATTGCTGCGTCACTGAAGCACACGCACTAAATTCACTGGAGTTTACTGTGGGCATTAACTGCTTCAGCTGATTAACTGGTTTTTTTGTAGTTCTGGTAGTGTGGTGACGATAGATTTTTAAATGCACGAGTAATTTTTATAAAAAAATTACACCGATATATGTTTTGCTACGTTAATCGAAGTTAATAAATATCGAATATAAATCTACAAAATTTCTTTTAGGCATTAGTTCTAAGATTTTCGTTATTTTATGTTCTATGCTTTTCAAAATTTGGTTCGCAAATTTTTTCAAAACTGTTTAATACATTTTTTGATTTGAACCTAAAATATGTGAAAATGCTTTCAGACTTCATTGGGAGCTAGCTTCGGAAGGTTTGGAGTAAATATTTGAGTATAATTACTTGTTAGTCTAAACAGTTTTGTTAAGACGGTATTAAATCATGTTTCACACTACCATACAACAATCTAAAACTCCAGCAGACTCGCGTAAATTTATTCTTTAAATCTTAAAAATAAATATAAAATTCTCTACTAATATATTAACCACTTTGTACTAACTAATAGCTTTTATTAGGTATTCTGGCCAAAATCTACTTGATAAAATAAACGAACTTTCGTAAATATTTAATGTAATAAGAGGCGCCACCATTGATATTTTAAAACATAGTGACGTTTGAACAACTAAATTATATAAAAAAAATTGGCATATAAATATTAAAGTATAGAAAATAAATTGTTGAAATGTATAGTGATCCATTTCAGATCATGCGAGGAACCCTAAAAATCTTCTATTTTTAGATTTTGTTTTACCACTTTATTAAAGAAAAAAAAAGTTTCCTACGTAAACTGCGGACTGACACACAGACGAAAAGTTAGACGGACCAGACAATACTGAACGGCTTCTTGTTAGTAGAGCACTTTAAAAACTTGTATTTGTCTTTAAGTGCTAAAGTCGTTTAAGGTCAGGTTTATAAATAAAATAATACAAAAAGGATAATACAATATTTTCAAAATTGAAATGATATTAACAGAATTGAAAAACATAAAGATATTTTCATAATAAAACCTTTTACTATCTATAGGGCAGGTCGTATTTGATAAATTTTAATGATATTAATAGAATTGAAAAAACAATAAATTTTCATAATAAAAACTGTTACTATCTATGGTGTAGGTCGTATTTGAACCGAAACGTTTTGATTGTGGTACCCGTTACAATCCACAGTTACTGAAAGTAAAGACATGCATAATTTAAGAGCATAATTGAATCAAATCTGTCACAAGAAACATTATTATTGGGATTAAATATATTTCATCTCTGACCTACATGATAATCTGTGGTTAAGTTGTTCCCCACGTAAAAATCTTGGCACATGGAAAATATTTGATAATAATAAATAGTCGTAGATACCACAATTTAAAATTGATAGTAATAAAACAATCAGTAGAATGGATTAGGTATTATTTTATTCATATTATTGTTCGTGACTGTATATATACTCCGGGTAACGTTGTGGAATTGGTGAGACTATATTGTGTGGTATTCGCAAATCAGCAAACTAACACTAACCTTAATATAAAATATGTAGTTATGGCACATGCACAGATAAGACTTTGAAATAAAGTCCCAATATGAAGGTGGGTAATAAAAATTACAAAAATATATATTCAAAAAATATTGTATACCGAAAAATAGTTACTTAATTTATCAAACGTTGCTTAAATCTTCAGAAATTTCCAGAAAGAAGTTATAATCTGAGCCCCATTGGGTACGGATTCTGGACCCCAAGTGGGTACGGATCTGTTAAACCCCCTTTGGGTACGGATTCCTAAAGTCGATCTTCGTCAACATAACCTTCTGTTGTGTTCCTGCGGTGAGTAGAGTTGCCAGTATCCGATATAGCGGCGTGGTACTGTTGCTGGTGTTGTGATCAGCAACTCCTGCTTTACTTGTGTAGGCTGATAGCACGCGATCTACAGCAATAGGTATTCAAGTAGATTCTGACTGGATATATTTTTATTACGATAAATTGTCCATTACTAATTCAAATTATATTTCCTTTAATGAAAAAAGATAGAAGTTAAATGAATTTAAAAACAATTATAAAAATAAATATTATTTTCTAGTAACTCTTGCCTCCAAGAGGATATTTAATCCATTCTGTTAGGTTGGATGCGCTTATTTTGATTATTTGGTCATTATTTTATAATTTGAAAGTAAAAGTATACAGAGACTATAATTACTTAGTACTTATAAGATATCCAACAGTTCCAGACAATCGAATGGATATTAATAGAGTTATACTAATGAAAGCTTTGGAAAGCTGGTTTCTGTGGAAATGAAGATTGTTTAGAGTTACTAGGTAGGAGCTTAAACAATAAAATGGTGTGTTTTGACAAATGTTCTGTTTATATCTTCAAGAAACTTTCAGTCTAAGTCGACTTCGCTCATTGCAATCTTGAAATTTTTAACATTAGTATATCATTTGGGTGAATTAAATAAGATATGAAGCTACTTCTCAACACAAACCACACCATTTTAAGAAGCAATAATCTTTGTATGTCATGTACTGCACTATCTGTGTCTCGTGCATCGTGCACTGGAAATATCTATGGCATATACTCGTAGTATACCTATTTCTAGATTCAAATTAAAAATAAACCAACTTAAAAAGATGGGCATAGTTCCACAGATGTTTCTATATAGCTGCACGTTGTTTAATACAATTGTGGGTGATGGGAGGTTTGAGTGAATGGTGCGGCGTGCTAACCTATTGTCGTGTCATCGGCAGTTCGTGCCTGATGACCTGAAAGATGACAAGTATTGGGCGCGCCGGCGGAAGAACAATATGGCGGCGAAGCGTTCCCGCGACGCACGCCGCATGAAAGAAAATCAGATTGCCATGCGGGCAGGTTACCTCGAAAAAGAGGTATGTATGCACTATCGTAGAGATAGTTTGAAGTAGGAATGTTCGGTTTGTTTAGGTGTTAGTCGGGTTTGTTACTCATGTTTATGTGTATTAGAAATGTGTTTTCTCTAGAGCTCTAATATCAGTGCAGATAAAAAGTGAATACCGTAGACAAAGGAAACTAAATCTATAGCCAATCTATTTAAGAATCATTATATAGATTTTCACATCTGCCAAATTTTAATTATGTATTTTTATGTTTTCTAGAATATGGGGCTCAGGCAAGAGGTAGAGTTGTTAAAGAAAGAAAATCACATCCTGCGTGAGAAGTTATCCAAGTTCGCGGATGTATAAGCAGCCTCGAGTCTGCACCCACCATCACTTTCCCGCATAGCACAAACACGCCAAACGACATGTAAGTAAAAAAACCTATCACTTATATTTATGTACTATTTTCTTCGGCTCCAACGAATGAGTGAGGAACGATTGATGAAGAATATATATTGTGTGAAAGTAGAGGGTAGAAGGAGTCAGGGTGGGCCGAGACTTACATATGAAGACCGCGTGAGTTGATTGCTAAAAAACGGTAAAGTCAAAAGTACTCGGATACCCAGACGTGCGTGTATGAAGCGATTGATGAATCTGCAAGAAGCGAAATAAGTATGCCTGGATTGTGAAGCCTGGCGATCTGCCCTCTCTGACTACCCCGTCAAGGATACAGCGTAAAGACAAATTTTTAATAAAGTGGAAAATGACAAATCGATTCGAGACGGGGATTGAACCCGTGACCTTTGCCTAAGCAGGGCAATGTTCTAGCTACCTGAACTACCCGAACCGTATCGAACCAAGTTGTAATTCTCCACCATATTTTAATCGTCATTTTAAGAGAATGACCAGAGCCATCTATCGAGCTAGTGAACAACTCGATACCAATGAACAGTGTTTTTAAAAATGGTTGTAATGTCTCGAATCGAATTGTCTTTTTCCACTTTATTAAAAATATATGAGAAATGTAGCAAATTAATTGCTTTAAAAAAATATCCAGCGTGAAAATAGTTAGTTGGTTACTATTTTCTTGAAAAGTTTGATATTGGTATGTTATTAATGAAGTATTTGTGTGGTCAGGTCGCGGGCGCATCTACAGTGCACGCAATTTTGGCCAATTCGCCGGCATCGGACACAATTCTCTGCCAATCCGCGTCCCGCTGACCGTTCCGAGGGACTCTAGTGACCCTCGAGGCGGTCACATGGACGCGTCGTCAAGACTCCGAACATTTGCTCCTGACCACGCTGCAACGTCACTCCTCAACGTCACACAGCAACCATTTAGGTCTCGTAGCAAAACTCTGATCTCGTCGGTGAACTTCTGTAATTTGACTTGTAGGTTTAATCGATACCGCAGTTACCGTAAGTTTATCTACTTAGTTTAATAGGCAAATCTTAACCAAAGTCCCGTTCTGATCTATCGTCGTCTCTAATTCCTCTCTTTCAGACTCTCAACAGGGTTAGTCAACGACGTACGGACCAAATTTATGGAAAATATAAATGTTATTTTTGAACGGTATTTGTTGTGTCCCGTCCCGAGCGTGTGTTAGCACTACTAGTGTATTAGCGCCCGCGTCGTCCGCGGCTAATGTCCGACCGTGTGCGGATAATATTGTAATAAGTTAATGTTGTTGAATATTTATGTATATCTATAATGGCCACCGCGGCGGCCTAGCCCGCATGCATGTTTGCTCAAGTGGCTGGCGTATGCAAGTGTAGTGGCTGCGTCTGTATATAGGTAGGTTTAATAGGGCCTCGACCTGGTCCCGGACACTCTAAACTCTACTCGAAATCTGTATTATAAACGTTTCTGTTGTATACTCTGACCCCGTCCGTCCCTCGTCCCCAAAACGCCGTACATCCCGTTCGGGTCGTGTCCGGGGCCAGTTGCCTCGCGGTCTCTCAATTTAGCTCGCTTCGTAGGACTGCTCCGTATGAGATTAGATCCTGCCGGTACCCCTGTCGATTCAGTAGTGAGCGAACACTAGTTTCGTTTCAAATTTACTTAGTGGATAGTTTAAGTAGTATGTAGATTACGTAGCGTAGTTGTCATTAGTATATTTTTGTTATGGCTGTAGATGTTAATATTTTTGAAAGTTTATATTTTTTTTTTTATTTTTAAAGAGACTCGCATTATAGTGTTGATTGGGTAGGACCCACGGACATAATGGTTACGGCGCCCGACGCCGAGAACGCTGGCAGAGGCGAGGGTGTCATAAGCTGACGGTATAAACTTACACTCCATGTTCCACACTCATACCCAATGACCCACATTTACATCCTAAAACTTGCACTCAGACCCTAATGACCTATACTCACTAACAATTGTCCTCACACACACAAACACACGCATACATTCACACACAATGTGTCACACGCACACACTGTGACCCCACACTCACACCCAATGACTCACACGCACACCCATTGACCCCACACACTTACACCCAATGACTCACACGCACACCCAATGACCCCACACTTACACAAAATGACTCATACGAGAACTCAATGACCCACACTCACACACAATGACTCACACGCACACCCATTGACCCCACACTCACACCCAAGGACTCACACGCACACTCAATGACCCCACACTCACACCCAATGACTCACACGCACACCCATTGACCCCACACACTTACACCCAATGACTCACACGCACACCCAATGACCCCACACTTACACAAAATGACTCACACGAGAACTCAATGACCCACACTCACACACAATGACTCACACCCATTGACCCCACACTCACACCCAATGACTCACACGCACACCCAATGACCCCAAACTTACACAAAATGACTCACACGAGAACTCAATGACCCACACTCACACAGAATGACTCACACGCACACCTATTGACCCCACGCTCACACTCAATGACTCACATACACACCCAATGACCCTACACTCACACCAAATGACTCACACACACGCACACACCCAATGACCCCACACTCACACACTCGTTGACCTACACCCAAACCCAATGACTCATACGCACACCTAATGACCCCTCGCTGTCGCCCGCGACCACCCCCTAACAATGTCACCGAGACCTTTCCTCCGCACTCTATTTGACTCGTGCTAATGTTATACTTAACATATTTTTATAGGTTTTTGTCGTTGATAAATAAGTCAATTGAATGTTTATTGAATTGAAGAAATTAATGTTAATAAAGTAAGACTTAGAAGTTGTTGCATTTGAAAGTATTTTATGAATACAAAGCGAGAACAATAAAATGTTTTTTCTATAAAAGTTTACATGATGTGAGGGTTGCTACATACCCAGGTACGACATGACGGTCGAAAATTGAAATGCACTATTTCATATCAAATGATATTGTTGTAATAAAACTTAAATATATAACGGCCGCGGCAGTGCGGCATTTGATATACCATCTTGTTTGTTAAGAGATATACATACAATTGAATTCTGTATAAATGGTATCTTTATATACTTCATAATATACTTTTTTCTCTGGAAGTTGTAACATGAATTATGATAATGTAATAATGTTAAGATATCGTGTTAAGATGGAGTCGTTTGTAAGAACATTGCATGGTAAGCTGTCCCTGTTATGGACGGATGGGTTCGGTAGCAGTATGCGCCGGCTCTTATGACGTCCACCATCCCCCCTACCGCACCTATCCCCTGTGCTTCCTTATTATTTATTTATTTTGTTATTTTTATCACACGCCCCCACGCTGGGTGGCAGCAATTGTGTTTGTTACTTGTCGACATTGCATCAACATAAAACCATATTGTATACATGTACGAGTAGATATTTGTTTGAATTTAATTTATATATGGTTCTATGGATTGATAATAAACGTTAATAATTGTTGTACTTTATACCCTCGTTTTCTTTCTTACCTTGGAAATAGTGGGAGAGTACCCCCATGGCATCAGAAGGGTTTACAGGAAACGGCTGCGTGAATGTTATACTACTGGTAAGGATTGTAAACATCTACACACCTGGTGGTCGAGTCTACTAATTTTCAATAGAAATTCGTTTTAGTTCTATTTATAGAACGAATTCTTTTGCGATGAGTCCAAAACTAGGTAGTCTACTAAAACTATTTTAAATGTCACAATCGCATTTCTCAAGCTGTTGAATAGAGACAAAATAGCTGTTTTTACCTATCAAAATATTAATATAGACTACTAAAAATGCAAATCAAGAGCTACTTACAGGCGCTACACGTGTTAATAACATTCTATCGGCCGGCCGATAGAATTCTATTGGTGCGCAATTGTAATAGTAGACTACAAAAACTGACAGCTTTTTCTGTCGGCTCTCTATTGAGCGACGATTTCTATTCTCTTGTCGCGACAGAATTAGTAGACTTGGCCCCTCGGGTCGCCCGGCACTAGACAGATAGGTGGTGGGTTCTTTTGGTTTTAGCTGGTTTGAGTCCGGCATAACATCTGTGGTGATTTCCATACGTTAAAAAGATAAACATACATACATACATATTGTCACGTCATTATCCCCGAAGGGGTAGGCAGAGGCATACTATACGCCCACATTACACCCTATGCGTATTTGTCCCACGTAACAGATGGTGAGCCCAATGCCGTATTGAAATGGACAAGCGCAGGTTGTCCTGCTGTTGAAATTTTTCAAGCCGCCCATAAGGCAATAAGGCCTTCAACTATGCTTGACGACTGCCAAAAGATAAACAACGTTTATTTAGGTGATTACTTTCCAGAGGATTGATTAATAATGCTTGCCAATGATCTCACTAAATGGGATAGCAATGACCGTGCGAAGTGAAAGCCTAGAAAACATTCATAACAATAAACCGCTTGCTCCGTCAGCGCAGTCTCTTTGCATAAATTCATTTTTGCCGAGTCCTGTAAGCTGCCAGGAAACTTATAAAATTATCAAACATCTGAAAAATAAACACAGTTACGGTATAGATGAAATTCCACCTTCTCTAATTAAACAGTGTGCTGATGAATTGACATTACCTTTCTGCGTACTAATCAATCAATCATTTGATGAAGGTACTTTCCCTGACCTTTTAAAAAAAGCAGTCGTGAAACCAATACACAAAAAAAAATCTAAAGTAGATCCTAATAACTACCGCCCTATAGCTCTTCTACCTACTGCATCAAAAATCTTTGAAAGGGCCATGTGTGACCGCGTGTACGGATTCTGTGAAAAATATTCAATTTTTGACGAGGGTCAAAACGGATTCCGTAAATACCGATCAACAACCCTAGCAGTGTACAAATTTGTACAGGAAGTTTTAAACATATTGAACAATAAACAATATGCAGTTGGCATACTATTAGACATGACAAAGGCATATGATAGAGTTCAATTTAGTATCTTGCTAGATAAATTGTACAACATAGGAAAACGTGGAAATGCACATAAATGGTTCACTTCATACCTAAAAAACAGAGAGCAATATGTGGAAATGGAACATTACGACCGCAGACGTAACGAAATTACTTGTATTAGATCCGAGGGACAAATTTTGAACGCGTCAATACATAGGATGTCTGCTCTTCCTAATTTACATAAATGACCAACCTAAACTTATAAACGAAAAGTGTATATTGTTTGCAGATGATATATCTCTGCTTATCTCGTGCCAAAACGGAATTGGCTTAAATCAACGACTTCAAAGTCTTTTTGACGCAATATCCGAGTGGATGAATGCACACACCTCTTAATAAATTACGAAAAATCTAACTTAATGACCTTTTACCCACACCAAAAAACTCAACTAAAAATAGACTTCTCCACAAATAACATAAATATAGAAAATGTAACTGAATTCACACTATTAGGAATAACAATTGATAGGCACTTAACCTGGAAGGTCCACATAAACAATTTAAGATTAAAACTGTCCAGATTCGTCTATGCTCTCCGAGAGATCAAAAAAACCACTGATTTGCAAACAGCTTTAACCCTCTATTATGCCTACGCTTATGCCTGGCTCAGCTATGGTATAATTATGTGGGGAAATAGTCCCGACGCTCCCTCACTTTTCATCTTACAGAAAAAACTTATTCGGATTCTTATAAATATAAACCAAGAAGTTAGTTGCAAACCGTACTTTAAGATGCTAAAAATACTTACCTTACCGTCCATCTATATCCTGGAGATCTGTAAATTCGTGCGAAACAATATAACCTTAATAAATTTTTTTAAAGCAATTATTTGCTATTTTCTCATAAATTTTTAATACAGTGGAAAAAGACAATCCGATTCGAGACAGGGATTGAACCTGTGACCTTTGCCTAACAGGGCAATGTTCTAGCCACCTGAACTACCCGAACCGTATCGAATCAAGTTGAAATTCTCCACCATATTTATATCGTCATTTTAAGAGTATGACCAGAGCCATCTATTGAGCTAATAAACAACTCGATCAATAAATAAATCATCAAATAAATAAATCAATCAAGGTGGAGAATTTCAACTTGATTTTTATACGGTTCGGGTAGTTCAGGTGGCTAGAACATTGCCCTGTTAGGCAAAGGTCACAGGTTCAATCCCTGTCTCGAATCGGATTGTCTTTTTCCACTTTATTAAAAATTTATGAGAAAATAACAAATAATTGCTTTAAAAAAATTATTAATATACTGAGTGGAGTCCATTGCATCAATGTTTAAAAATAGTTGTAACACTGTTCATTGGTATCGAGTTGTTCATTAGCTCAATAGATGGCTCTGGTCATACTCTTAAAATGACGATATAAATATGGTGGAGAATTTCAACTTGATTCGATACGGTTCGGGTAGTTCAGGTGGCTAGAACATTGCCCTGGTTAGGCAAAGGTCACAGGTTCAATCCCTGTCTCGAATCGGATTGTCTTTTTCCACTTTATTAAAAATTTATGACAATATAATTTCTTCTTTGTAAAACGTGGTGACAGACATACAGATAGACTGGTTAGGCACGAGAACCGCCTGATGTTACCTACTTCTCGCATGACCTTACACTCCAACAGCCCACGCGTTATGGCCATAAAAATATTTAACCAACTCCCAGAATCTATAAAAACGGAAGCCAGTACTAAATTATTCTTAAATAAAATAAAAAACAAGCTCATTGAAAAAGTATATTATTATATTACCGAATACTTAAATGATAAAGAAATAAATCATTACTTCTTAGAAATTCAATAATAATAATAAATTCAATAATAATAATCATAAATTCAATAATACATTTAATAATTATAATAAATTTCATGGACTTAATAATAAAAATTCAATACTTAATTATAATAAATAAATACTTTATTAATAATATATAATATAATTACTGGCAGTTAGAAAAGAGTGGCCATGAGTTTTATTGCCAGGTTCTTCCTCAGGCTCTACCTATTGCGTTGCAAATCTGGCAGTAAATGTAAATGTAGAAGCAATAATCTTGACGTTTATAAGTGTTACTTTGTGACCTACATGAATAAAGATTTTTCACTTTTCACAATAACGACTTTTTTTTATGTGGATTGTCAATAAATAGAAACTGAATTACTAACCAAAGAAATAAATAAAATATTATCAAGTACCGAATACATGCAATAATTTAGAAAAATAAGTAAATCGTATTGTCTTGTATTATTAATTATATCTTATACATATACGATGCTTCCTCCTCTCTTCTACGTTGCCGTGCCCGACAGGGTCCATAAAGTACCTAATTATATATTTTATAACAACTGTAATCACCTTATGGAGCGCAATAAATGAATATGAATATGGGATAGACATTTTTTACACAGCTCCATAAAGTCCAAATACAGCTAATAGAAATGCTTCTATTAGCTGTATTTGTGCTATATGGCGCTGTGTACATGGACATGCGTTCTTTAGGGTAGTTGTCCAGTATATCTCGATCATATTTTCTTATTCGTTTTTTTTTTACAGAACCACATTAAAGTAGATCACTATCGTATGTAACTGATGGTATTGCATTTTCTATCGATATAAGTGAGAAGTCCAGCGAAAAATTCGTTGTGCCATGGAACCATGGGTGAGTAAAATTACACATGAACCCAATAATGGCCCGACCCACCGGACGCACCTATCAAAATTTGTTACATCTCTATTAATGGTTTCTATGGAAAACCGATATTACAGGGAATCTTACTTTCAGTGGTTCCATTTGCCAATGGGACCACGGTTAAAGATTTTATTCCGACGTCCTATCAATGGGACCACGGAATAGAAGCGTAAAAAGTAAAAACAGAAAGAACATATCTACAAAAAATAAACAGGGCATAAGTTAACACATCAATATCTTCTTCATTTTTGTGTATTCCCAGCTTCTAAAGTCCTTTTAGCTTTGGAGCCTGGAATCCACTTTAAGTTGGCTACTAGAAGTAGCTATAGTTGGACTTATGATTTTTGGCATTACTAGGAGCGACTGCCGTCTGACCTCCTAGCCCCGTGAGATAACAAAGACCACTTTATTTCAGTACTGTAGTGGTATCATGCCTATTAGCCAATCGCAGTCCACAGCTAGACGTAGGCCTTTCCCAACAATTCTGGTAGGCTAATTGGACCTGTATTTGCCTCGATGGTGAGAAGGATTGGTACAGGGTTTTGTTTCGAGGTTTTCTTGTATTCGTTATGAACTAATTCGTTAGTCAAAAGTTGCACCACTTGCAGGCGAGGTTGGGTAAGTCTCGAAGCTCTCGATAGTGCCTCAAAGCACCCTTGGCGGTATCAAAAAAAATGTAGGTAAGAAGTGAAACTTCGTTGCGACATCTTTTTTTAGAACTATAAAGTTTGTCTCATACGTCGATAAAGAAATTTCACTTATGATAAAGAAGTTTCACTTCAAAACAACATGGCGCGTAACCGAGATTTTTTTTAAGGCTATAAAATTTATTTCAACTTCGATAAAAAAGTTTGACTTCAAAAAGAAATACAAATTAACTCAATTGAACATTAAATTTTTTATACAAAATGCAAAAAAATATTGCTTAAGCTTTACGTGTATTACCATATTTTTTCATTATTTCAAGTTCGTTTGATAGTATTTAACTTGAAATTACAAATATAAATTGATTTGCGGTTCATTCTAAAATTGTAAAAAGGAATAAAATATATTGGATACAATTAATCACATTATTTGCAGTAAAAATGCTTAAAGTTTTATAGATATTAGAGTATAAAATTGAGATTAAATATTTAAGCATAAAATATAAAACCACAACTAAGTACAAGAGATATTATTGTTCCGTCTAGTTATAGCTTAAGTGCTTAGAATTAAGTTCTACAATCATATACCAGGTGTTTCTCAAACTTTAAGCTTAGTACTCTTCTAAATATTTGCTGAGATTAATTATGTACAATTTGTTCGAACAACTTCAGAGATTACTGAGTTGACAAAACAAATTTCAAAACAGCAAAAACATAAAAAAAATATAAAAATATTAAATATAATATACGTTACAATTTCTTACGTTACCTATCACAAAACAAGCACTTAGTCCAAACTACATAAAATATTTCTTACATAAAAGATATAATTATACTATATATTGCTGTGTAAGTACCAGTTAATAAGCCTACCAAACCTACAAAAATCAAAAATATATCTTTTATTAGACGACTTTTATACGGTCCATAGTTGTTCGGGTAATAGCAGCAGATCTCCATGAAGGCTGGAAAACTGATCCCCAACGCCGCCAGACACAGAGCGCCGAAAAGTGAAATGAAAAGACCCAAACGGGGCACGGCCAGTGTCAATAGAACTGAAAGTATAATCCGGGTAAATATCATGTGAATAAAATTCGGGACTGATAAAAAATGTACGTACTAAAAACAATTTTGAAAAGAAATTAGTATGCTAACTTTTTCTAATTTAATTTTTAAAGTAAAAAAATCCTTTAGTCACGAACTGGACTCGAACCAGCGTCTTCAGGTTCAACGCACCAGACGCGTTACCAACTACACCACCGTGACCTGCTCGTAACTGACGAATTATTCCACCTCTTTACGTCTTAAGGTGACGTAAGGCGCCATCTACCGGCACTTAGCAAAGTTGCACGGTACGAATGTATAGAATTGCATCTATAATCATTCGATTTGTGATGACACCTGCCTAAACATTAGAAACAATTTTGAAAAGCAATTAGTATGCTAACTTTTTCTAAATTTAGATTTTAAGTGGAAACATTTTTCAGTCACGAATGGACTCGAACCAGCGTCTTCCGGTTCAACGCACCAGACGCGTTACCAACTACACCACCGTGACCTGCTCGTAACTGTAACGGTAACGCGTCTGGTGCGTTGAACCGGAAGACGCTGGTGTGGAAATAAAAATTCAGCGGTGGATGTGTGAAATCACGTGAGAAACTTTCGCACCCAATGCAGCCTTCATATCTATTACATTGCTGATAACTTGCAAGAGTGTCGCCTTCGTTGGTATGGTCATGTCTTACGGCAACCGCCGGACTATTTGGCGAAAAAAATATCTGGCCATGCCGTCTTCGCCGGAACTCAGTAAGAGGAAAAGACCCGAGATGCGTGCCAATGGTCTCACCACAAGGGATGCAAGTAGGACAGACGCTCCGATGATGATATTATAATCAATTCCGGGGAAGCCATCGATAAGCAATCTCTCCTCGCCCCCTTGCTCTTATATAGAGTACCTGCGTGATCATGGCGGTTGCAACAAGTGCCAAACACATGCTAAATATCCCGATAACGCTTATACTAATATTATTGCAGTTAGACGTAATACGAGTACAACACCATCTACCAATTACATACGGAAACTACAACTATCTTGTATTCTAATGGTCTGCAACCTTGAAGCTTAGAGATACATCTAGCATGCTACAGGGCGCGCCTTTACTAGTATTAACTGCAAACTATAGGACGAATCTAATAAGGGGAGAAGAAAGCACCCAAAGGGTTAAACACCCTCCATGATACATTTATGGATACATTTTCCTCTATATGTTGATTGATAATTTTATACTGTACGGCAGGGATGGCGAATCAATAGCACGTGACAATAAATTTTGGACATGCTACTGTATAGTATTAGGGTATTTGAATTGTTAGATGCACACATTGGAAACTAGAAAATGAACAAACAAATGTAGAAGTTCATAGTACATATTTAGTACCTACCTATTAATATCGTGCAACGTAAAATTAATTTGATGACTTATATACTTTTTGTTCTAAAATAATGGCACGCAGACACCCAAAACGTTCGTCGTCCCTGCTCTAAGGTTACATATTTCAACAATTTTGTACAATAAAACTTACAAGTTCCAATACACATTCCTATTCTCACTGAATACTCGACAACAATACGTCTTGTTTTTGAGGCGTTTTTCCTCTCCAAACTCGGTAGCAAATAATCACGCCATATAATTTCTACAGGGACATAACATTGCAGAGCATAACTGGTTAATATAGCGATTATGTATAATGCTAGCACAGTTATAGCCCCCCTGTAAATAAAAATTGGTTACAATTTACCTTAGCTGAAGCGCTCGTGACCCCGCTGTTTCAGTGTTCTGTAAATGATCACTGCGTTAAGCGACATTGGCTATAGGTGGTCCTTGGATCAATGACCTCTTTGTGGAGTTTACATTTGCTAGCGTTTCCGTGCTTCGGAAGACACGTTAAGCTGTTGGTCCGGGTTGCCAGTAAAATGAAAGTTGTTAAGCCTGGTTGAATCAGCAGTAGTCGCCACTTCCTGCGCCTGTCCATTTCAACACGGCAATGGGCTCACCAACTATAAGTGGGACAGGAATACAAATGGTGTAAAGTGGGCATATAATATGCCTCTGCCACCTCTTCGGGGATAAGGCGTGATTAATAAATAAATATATGTATTTAAAAACTTTATGTAATACCTCACAAAATGATTATTCTGTCAGTCTTCTAGCGTATTTTCAGTTGTCACAAACAATCAGGATAGAGTTGTACAACCCGGTGATGTTTCAAAAATAGAATGTACAGAAAAACTTGAGTAGGGTGGCAATTCTAAAACTAAGCCGTACATGAAAATTTATTTATAAAAATGTCAATACTTTGTCCAGTTGGATACAGCTCTTGATTGACACTATAGATACACATACAGTCATATCGTCACACCTTTATCCCCAAAGGGGTAGGTCAAGGCATACTTTAAGCCCACAATTCACAGCATGCATTTTTGTCCCGCGTGGGTTTCAGGTGGGCTTACAGAATCGATATCCTGGTAGACTCTTATTTATCAGTGACGCCTTTATCCCTGAAGGGGTAGCAGAGGTATACTATACACCCACATTTCACCGTGTGCACTTTGTTCCACGCAATAGGCGGTGAGTCCATTGCCGTGTTGATATTGATAGACGCGGGTTTGAAAATTTTCAAGTCGCCCATAAAGCCTTCAACTTGACTATGTTACTGGCAACCGGGAGCAACGGTTTAACGGGCCTTCCGAAGCACGCAAACGCTCGTCAATGAAAATACTACAAAGCCATCAGTGAGCAGCAACAGTAAAAGTTGCCTAACGCAGTGATCGTTTACAGAACACTGAGTTAGCGGGCCTACAGACGTTTCAAGAACAAATAATGTAAAGTAGTACATGTAAAGATAGAAGGTAGATACATGTACAAATAGATACAAAGAAATGACCAAAAAATTGTTTTACTGTCAATTCAATATTTGTAAGAAATAGGATGGACATCACTATATCGACTCACCCTCCATGCGGTAAGTCAAGCGTGATCGAGTCGCTACATTCAGACACGCAGTAAGAATATCCAAGAGCCCCAACCACCGTATACATTATGACAACTATTGTCATACTAATATTGAGGACTCCGACTAGTTTTCCGAAAGATTTAGGCGTTTTCATGTTACTTTCTGCTGCCACCACCTACAACATTAAAAAAAACGCAACCTGGAAAATTGGCATATAAAACTATAAATATAACTAGTAGACGCCCGCGGCTATGCCCGCGACTACGCCCGCGTAGAGAAGTTTTCCGTTCCCGTTTCCCACAGGAACTTGTTCCCGGGATAACAAGTAGCCTATGTGTTATTCTAACGTATAAGCTATGTTATTTTATAGTTTCATCAAAATCCATTCAGTAGTTTTAACATGAAAGAGTAACAGATATCCACACAAATTTTCGCAATTATAATATTACTAGTTGACGCCCGCGGCTTCACCCGCGTAAAGAAGTTTTCCCGTAAGTATGAAAGTTACGATTCAATCTGATATCTGAAACTGATAAAAGAGTCGTTTGAAATATTTTAGTAAGTGTGAGTTTTATTTTGGATTTCATATGGATATGTGGTAGATGGACAAATGACCTAGAATAGGTGGCAGGGAAGCTACCACCATCTCATTTATAGTTTGTCCACGACCGCTATACCGCTCACTGCGTACAATTTTGTACGCAGTGAGCGGTTGTGGTCAAACTATAGCCTTATTATTCCAATACTACTAACTTTTACAGTGTGAATCGACCGTGTCATTTGTCAGGATATTTCGAATACAGAACTCTAATATCGTGATGGGCGACAACAAACCGGTTCACACTAAATAAAATTGAGCCCCTCTGTAAAAGTTAATAAAAATGTATGTATAAATAAATATCTTACCACACCAACAGAAGTCAATGCAAACATTGTAGTTCCGAAGAACAATGGATAATCAGCGATTCTACCAAAGGCTGATAGCTCGTCATAAGATTTTTGATAAGCGATCAAATAGTAGATGATTATAATGACACTTATCACTGTGACTACATTGGACACTGCAGACACTGGCGAAAGTTTCTTCAAGTTCGGTATTAAATTAAGTAAAATTATTGGCACCAGAACTATGAACATGTATACTTCGATTTTCATTAAGTGATAAGGATCTACCAGCTGCAAAGGAAAACTTAGTATTATTTTAATAAATAAAGGTGACTGCGCTACGGAGATCGTTGAGCCTAAGTATGCCCCTCACTTGCAACTGCTGAACAGAGGAGGCGGTCATGGCGTAAAAAAGGAAGACCGTATTCCAGAACGTTTCTTAATACTCAATCAACGCTTGAGACTAGATTTTGCCATATAAAATCTACTCTCAAGTGTTTCTTGTGTATTGATAAACGTTCTGGCGTATTCCAGAACGTTTATCAAACCCTAAAACCATGGTCAAATGTTAAAGCAACCCATCTGATCAGTGTGGTTTAAACCATTTATGCTGTTGATTGATGGCACTAAGTGGAACTTGCTACTGATTAGAATAATACATACATACATATTGTCACACCTTTATCCCCGAAAGGGTAGGCAGAGGCACACCACACGCCCACATTTAACCGTATGCAATTTTGTAACAGGTGGTGAGCCCATTGCCATGTTGAAATGGACCGGCGAAGGCTGTGGCGACCTGCTGTTGAAAATTTTAAAGCTGTCTACAAGGCCTATAACCAGGCTTAACGACTGCCATTATACTGGCAACCGGGACCAACGGCTTAATGTACCTTCTGAAGCACGGAAACGCTCGCAAATGTAAATTCCACAAAGTGATCACCAATCTAAGGACCACATACAGCGAATGTTGCTTAACGCAGTGATCGTTTACAGAACACTAAGTCACGAATAATAAGACTTGTACTATTCCACATTATTTCCTTTTTAATCTGACCGGTTTCGCTTTACAGAATTTTTGAAGTTTGACATTCTAATTTCAAACTATTTGAAAACGTCGTTAGGCGAAACCAGTGAGGTTAAAAGTAAATAATGTCGAATAGTACAAGTGTTATTATTATAGACAAGAATCAATGGACTGATATAGAAAGTCCACTTGCATGAATGCTGGGGTTAAATAAATAATTATAGAGTTAGTTAACTCGAAATTAAGTAAATAACTTTTTAACCCTAATTATGTCTTTCACCATAGAAAAGTATCATCGGGTTATCTAACCCGGTCATCCAACCAAACATTAATGATTGAACAAAGAATGAAATAGGTATGTCTATCTCTTTTACACTACAGTTTGCTACATAAGACTTTTTCTTACACGAATGAATGTAACATGACAGCCAAGTGCATTTTATTTTTATCGTATTATGTTTGCGTGGCGTGTCATTTTGAGGAGTCCGTGTCATGCATGTGTAACGTGCCACTGCATTGTCTGTCAGCTGCTAACCCAACGTTTGACGAATTAACCCTCAGAAATTGGAAAGTTAAAATTTTAGCGATTTTACTCTAGGTATACCCTTAACTCGGGGTGATGCGAGATAAATTAATGATTTAACTCGGGGTTAGTCCATACCTCCGAGTTATACACATTAACCTAAGATCGTGCAAGTGGGCCTAAATAAGTCTGCAAATACCCACCGAAATCTCCGCGGTCAGAGTGTACTTCACCTAGTGATTGGTATCTTTATTTAAAATAAGTTTGCCTCTAGATATTATTGTTCCATTCCGAAAGTTATATAAAAGCTTAGAAAATCGTTTGGTAGAAATGTCTTGAAATTGGACAGAATATCATTTGAATTTGTATGTGTATAGAAAAAATACATACGTATCGTCACGCCTGTCTCCCACCAGGGTACTTTTTTTTTTTATTGGGACTAATCCCACCCACATTCCCATTACTGTGACTCCTGTAAACCAGGATCTACAGCAATGACCAAAACACCAGAAAAGTTACACCGAGCTCGATCTCGGTGATGTCCCAGGAGAAGTTAGCATGTCTTGGAACCCGCAACGAAATTAATCAGAAGATAATGTGAGGAAGTAAGAAAAGAACGTAATGCCTCTTCCCTCCTTTGCAAAGCGGGAGACCTGGAAAGCAACTAGGTGTAAATCCTATAGAATTAGGGAAGCACCACGGTAATAGTATATTACGGGTCCTATGTGAGCTATGTTTGATTCCAGTAATATGTATGGCAGAAACGTTTAAAAGCACGAAAATTTACCCTCGATGCCACGAGATCCGCATAGTAAACTACTCCCGACGTTACTTGTAAACAATTAATCATATTATATCGCTCATTTTGCCAAATGCTACACTCCTAAAGTATATGATGGGCGGTCTGATCATATTTGGCGTCAGCAGTTGAACACTGACAGAACGGTGACTCAACCAGCTTAAACGAATGTAATTTGCTCCTAAAGTTACCATGTCCCGTAAGAAATTGAGCAACACAGTGATCAACCTCCAGTCAGGACACTCTCAGGCGTTCACGAACGTCTGGGAAAAACTGGTAGAGGTGGCGCCCTTTGATGGAAGTGTTCCAACGCAGCTGCCATTCGTCTAAAAGTTCTTCACGTACATTATCACGATACAGTCTGGCAATTCTATGGCGATCTCTTTCTAACAAAAACCTATCATCCATGCGATCCTTAGCCGAATAGTATAAAGCCGCGCGTCTCTGAATTTCGAGATCAACCGGGAGGACCCCTGCCATCACCGGCAGAGCCTCCGTGCTAACCGTCCTGTAGGCCTTGCATAAAAATATCAATGCAAGGCGTTGACTTTGCAGTAACTTTAAACGTGCAGCACCAATAGTAGCCTTATGCCAGTAGCCTTCCATCAGGGTACTGCCTACTCGGGGTAGGCATAGACTGGCTTTCTACTTGCTACGATCCTGGCATACAACTTTCGCTTCTTCCGCTTTCATAAGTGTTTTTATACACACACGCCTGTTAAGGGTATTCTTGACCTGACCTTTTTCCAAAATGTCTTCTATTTGATTGACATATGTAGATAGAGGTCGCCCCTTACCAGTTTGCCTATTCAGTCTATTCTGATAAATCTGTTTCATTAGTCTACTTTTATGGATAAAAGTAGACTGACGAAACAGACTTATTAAAGTTCGGAGACGTGGAAAGGATGGATCCTCTTCACGTCTTCGAACCATCTAAGTATACCTTTTATACATAAAATTAATTATAACTTATCACCTTTTTGAGATTTGTCGCTAAAAATAATATGTAGACGCAGCATACACCTAGTTGGTAGACGATTAAAAAGACATCTACGAGTATTGCTAGGCATTTTGCACATGGCCTTAGACATTTTGGGCCAGCCTTAGTGAGAGTTTCCATAGCATCTCGATACGTAACAAAAGGGACTTGTTTCCTCTTGCACGCTTCGTATTCCGACCTTATCTGAGGAGAGACAGATAAAAAATCTGTAGTAAATGTTCTTAGCTTATAATCATCATCCTTGACGCTACTGCATCGCTTTCCGGGTCTTACTTCTCCACTTCAAACAGTCTTGGGCATCCATGGCAGTGAAGCCATTGGCACGCATGTCATCTTAAGTATTTTTACTTTTCTAGTTGACACCCGCGGCTCGTGGTGGTGAAGTTTTCCCGTTCTCATTTCCCTCAGGAACTTGTTCCCGGGATAAAAAGTAGCCTTTGTGTTATTCTAATGTGTAAGCAATATTATTGTAAAGTTTCATCAAAATCCATTAAGTAGATTTTGTGTGAAAGAGGAACAAACATCCATCCATACTTGCAAACTTTCGCGTTTATAACATTAGTAGGATATAAATAAAGTAACATTTCTTACTTCGAAGGAATAAGCAGAGTCAGACTGACTATACGATCTTATTTCACCAGTTGTATTTATGTTCAACGTAATAGGTGGTGAGTCTATTGTCATGTTGATAAACATACATACGTACATATTGTCACGGCTTTATCCCCGAAGGGGTGGCAGGGGCATAATAAACGCCCACATTTCACAGTATGCATTTTTGTCCCACGTAACAGGTGGTGAGCCCATTGCCGTGTTGAAATGGACAGGCACAGGCTGTCCCGACCTGCTGTTGAAATTCTTTAAGCCGCCCATAAGGCCTTCAACTTGGCTTAACGACTGCCATTCCACTGGCAACTTGGACCAATGGCTTAACGTGCCTTCACGGAACTGGGGTTGGTCTAAAGGGCCGAATAAATTTAAATAAAATGTGTATATTTTTTAGATGTTAAAATTGGAAGGAATTTTGAACCCGTTGCCTTTTTAGTGAGGTGGTAACAAAAAGGCTAAAAAATTAAAGTCTTAATTAAAGTCGTGGTAGTCTCAGACTGAATTGTCACGTTGAAGTGGACAAAAATGGCGAAAATTTAAAACCAACAGATAGTTGCTCCCAGCAGCCAAATAAATTCTTCGGGACCGGAAGGGGGAGGGAGAGACCAATTGTCTCTCCCTCCCCCTTCCGTTCCTGAACAACACGAGCGGGGCAGAGATGTCATCCTTGCACTGTGGACACACCCATGCCCAGAACCGAAAGACTCCATAAGCCTTTATGTCACACCATAAAAACATAGAACTCTCTGCCGGCGCACATGTTTCCCTCCTCTTACAATCATGGGTCCTTTAAGAAAAGCGTGAAAAGGCCTGAGATGTCAAAATGAGGATCGCTATCGGAGCCCTGCGGGTTGAGATAGCGGCCTCATGGCCATTAGCGGGCTCATTCACGGGTCGTCGTCTTTGCTTACCATCAGACGGGCAATGCGATATTGACGTGCCAAAAAAAAGTGTAACCAATCCAGGTATGATTTGGAAGCAACTAGGACAACATTTTATAAGAAGAAGATGCATGTACAATTATACTCACCAGTACATGCAAACAATGCGTAAGAATCACTCCAAGAAAAATTGTTGCTATGCTACCTAATGCCATGCCGACGCGAGAGAAGGCTTGCGGCATAGCCAATATACCAGTTCCAAGACTGCCTTTGAGCAAGTGTATTAATGTCTCGAAGTTACTGAAAATGAAATCTTTTTAGCTCATCTATAGATATCTAAACTAAAGAGATATGGCGAACGCAGTGTTGTGTCTCCAAGTTTCTCCCACAGTACTGCTTACTTACTAATGTGCATTACAAACTTTAAAGTCAATCAATGGCTTTTACACATCAATAATTGAGTGAAGTGAACGTAATATTACATTGCAAAAGCAAATTATTTATGTAGATTGAAATCGAAATTATGAACGTTGACATTTATGATTACTGCTCCGGTCTTCTGGGTAGTAGCGTGATGTTATACAGCCTATCATCTTCCCCGATAATTGGACTATCCAACACAAAAAGATTTTTTTATTCGGACTTTAGTTCCTAAGATTAGATCAATCAAATAAATAAACTCGTTAGCTTTATTTCTTTGTATAGATAGCAAGATAGGTATTTAATGAACACACTGCAAGCAATGTTGCTCCCTCGGTCACCCCCTAAGAGATAAAAGTAATAACTGAACCGCATGCCGAGATTACGTCCAGCTGTAGGCGAAAGTTGCATAATACATATTATCTGTGATAATACGGAGCCTATCAGTTGCCTGTCACTCGACTGTAGTAAAGGGTGAATCGCACCAAATGTTGGTTATAGTTTCAGGTTAGAGTTCATTCCACAATCTAAGCGTACGCGGAATAAAGCCTCTATCAGACCTAACAGTGTCCGTGCGCTCCGGACGCAAAGTGTGAGGGTGAACACCCTGTCTATGGCGAGCGGTGCGAGGTAGTTGTTCGTGAATTGAAGATTGAAGTTGACTGTAACGTCATTACGTCTGTTACTGTTACTATAACTTTAACCACCAAATATCGGCTTGTTAAAATCAGTCAGTTGTAATGTCATTGTCAATTGTTGGAATGGTGCAATCCAATAATTTGTTTACGGCTAGTTTGGTTATTGTTATAGTTACATGGTGCAATTCACTCTAGGTGTTATTGTACGAGTAAACGGTACCGCTTGCTGACACGCTTGGTTTGAATGAAATATCTAGATTAAGGGCACCTCTTGTAGGGTGCGAGCTACATTCTTTCCTCGCTGTGTCACACCAAAAATAGCAATATCGTTGACGACTCCAAAGATATGTCTCTTATCGCCGTAAAACACGTGTGCTAGTAAAGTGATTTCTTTGGCAGGGCAGATTCTTGTTTTTTTCATTCACAATTGTAAATAAACAATGCTTACTGTAACCCGAACTCAAATTGTTCTAATAATTTGAATGTTCGGATTTTTGTGTAGTCTGCTGATTTAGGTTCCCAATATATTTAGTAAACTAAGATTCTAGTATTTGAAAGAGATGACGTAAGAACTAAATGCGAGATTAGGGTAAACCAGGAACGTCTAGAGCAAGTGAATGAAATTGTGTATCTAGGAAGTATGTTTAGCGCGGATGGAAGATGTGATTCGGATGTAGAACGGCGAGTAGCTGCCGGAAACAAAGTTAACGGTGCTTTGTCCCAGTTAGTAAAGCGACAAAGCATCGTAAAAGAAGCACGAATGGCGATTCATAACGCAGTGCTAGTGCCAACTTTGCTTTACGGTAGTGAAACCTGGTTATGTCAGCAGATGCATGAAAGTAAATTGAATGCTGTGGAGATGCGATCACTTCGAAAATTGTGGGGCGTTACCTTGGCCGACCGAATACGTAACGAAGTGATACGCAATATGGCAGGTTTGAATGAAAGTGTCAGCGTTAAGCTGGAAAAGGGCGTGCTCCGTTGGTTTGGACACGTCCAACGAATGAGTGAGGAACGATTGACGAAGAATATATATTGTTCAAAAGTAGAGGGTAGAAGGAGTCAGGGTAGGCCGAGACTTACATATGAAGACCACGTGAGCAGATTGCTCAAAAACGGAAAGGTCAAAAGTACTCGGATACCCAGACGTGCGTGTATGAAGCGATTGATGAATCTCGAAGAAGCGAAAGAAGTATGCATGGATCGCGAAGCCTGGCGACCTATCCTCTATGACTACCCCGTCAGGGATACAGCGTGAAGATAGTTAGTTAGTTAGTTAGTTATATTTAGTACCTAAGTAGTGCTCGAATGCGTGAGATCCTTTCGTAAAGGACCACGTCTGCAAGGTCGACTACTTTTATTTCATCTTCGTCTCAAGCATAAATACCTACTTACTGTGGTGTAGGCGTCCACTAAGAATGGTTTTTAGAAAGCAACTTATCATATACTGTTATCACGAGAGTTTTCGTCACAGGTATAGCGGTTGGGCGTAGGCAAGTATTAGAGTGTAGAATCGAATGCCGAATTACCCTTGTCCGATAAACTGTTTACTGAAAACACCCTTAAGTCCTTCGTCGGTGCTACATTTCATCGTTCGCCGATGAACGGTTCGTCAAAAACACACTTTGCGCATCGGACAAGGGTAATTCGGCATTCGAATCTACACACCTAGTATTAGGTAACAAAAATTTGATGTGCTTACTTGGTAGGATGGGGCAAGATGCGGTGTAGATGGGGATCATAATCGTTTGGTTCTGAACGACTGTAAAATATAACATTAAAAGAATAAAAACATTCTTCCACACTTCAAAAATAAAAAACGTACTTGTTTAGAGTTTACTCCCTAATACGTACGAACGTACACGGCAATGTGCTCACCACCTATTACTTGGGACAAAACGCATACATCCTCCGATGGCTGACCGCTATGTGGAAACTCCATTTACAAGCGTTGCCGTGGTTCGAGTACCATTGGTCCCAGTTGCCAGTAACATAGCAGTTATGCCTTAGTCATGCCTTATATGATCAGCAGATCGCCTCAACTTGCGCCTATCTATTTCAACACGGAAATTGGCTCACCACCTTACGTGGGAACAAAAAGCATTGGTGAAATGTGGGCAACTACCGCTGCCTACCACTTCAGGGATTAAGGCGTATAATTATGCATATTTATATGCCCACTTTTCACCATTTGTATTCCAGTCCCACGTTATAGGTGGTGAGCCCATTTCCGTGTGAAATGGGCTCACCACCTTACGTGGGACCAAAATGCATTGGTGAAATGTGGGCAACTACCGCTGCCTACCACTTCAGGGATTAAGGCGTATAATTATGCATATTAATAGCCCACTTTTCACCATTTGTATTCCAGTCCCACGTTATAGGTGGTGAGCCCATTGCCGTGTGGAAATAGACAGACGCAGGTTGTGGCTACCTGCTGTTGATTTTTTTCAAGCCGGCCATAAGGTTTTCAACCAGGCTTAACGACTGCCATTATACTGGCAACCGGGACCAACGGCTTAACGTGCCTTCCGAAGCATGGAAACGATCACAAATGCACCTAAATGCCACAAACTGGACACCCATCCGAGGACCAGCCATAGTGAAAGTTGCGTGACTCAGTGATCGTTTACAGAACACCGAGACTGCGGGGCCACGAGCGAAATTTATTATTTATAGATATACTACCTACAAGATATTTTAGTAATAAAATCTAATACAACAATCACAGGAATATATGGTGTACTAGCTGTCCCGCGCAACTTCGTTAGCGCCACCAAAAATGTAATAAATGAAGAACCGCTCTACCGATTTTGTGCAAACGTCACATAAACCATCTACTAAATAGCGCAAACAAAGTCTAAACATTTGGTTTGGATAGGTGAGCCCGTCCTTGAGTTATAAAATTACAACGAAAGGTGGCATTGATTTTTATATATATTGATATATATGATGATTTCGAGAAAATATGTCAAAACAGTCATCTAGTTTCCCAATTAAAGATCAATGGTACGAGAAGTTTCTCCCAAATTTTCCTTCAATAAATACCTTTTCGAAAATCGAAAACAAAGTTGTTGAGGCCACAATTAAACAAGTTACGTACTGAATTATAATTATTACACCTTTACACTTTTAAATCAACAGGTTAAAATTTTACTTACAAGCTCATATTGAATTTTCTTACACTGATATGTAGAAACTATATCAATTTTAAATCATAAAGTGTCGTCTAATAAATTTAAATATTAAACATATGTACAATGATTTTAAAGTATGCACTTTTTCATGATTATATATTTTAATAACTTGATTGATTTCGACTTTTGTTGTATAACTAGAAAAGAGACATTTTAGGAAAATGACATAATATGTGTATCATAGAGCATACAGATATCTTTTTTTAAGAATGTGACATAAATTATTATATAGGTACACAAATTAATGTTTGAAGACACTTGGTCCTAGGTTTGAAGCTAATTCAATTCAATTTTTTGGGTATGGCACTCGTCGAACGTACTCAACGATTCAGCCAAAAAACAGACATGCGATGGAGATTATTTGTAAATGTAAAATTGTAGGAATAACAATTTAGCAATTTTGTTTTTGGTCCATATGTGAAAAATTCTTGAATAAATGTAATAAGAAAAAAAAACACTAATATAAAAACAAATAAATACGAATAATATAGATAATAATAATTTTAAAATAGGGAGAAGGATCAGAGTCTGATGGAGTTACACTGAATGAAGGAAATTAAAAGTTTAAACAATTCAGGAGAAGAATAGGTTAGTAAGGAGGAGAAGTTAATGGGTAAAGGGATATCAAGTTCATTTAAGCAGAAATACAAGTTGGAAAATACATTATTTCTAGGGCAACTAAAAAAAATGTGGTCTAATGAACCTTCGTCCAATCCACATTCACACAATGAAGAGTTACGAACGCGTATTTTATGAATAAAGACTGGTGTGCAGCAAAAACCTAACCGCAATCTACAGATTACCGATATGATGCTTTTTGAAACTTTTTTAAAACGATAAAACCATGGTTTTAAAATGACTTTGGGCTGAATGGCATGGAAATGTTTCCCTTTCCTTCTGCTACTAATATTCCAGTGGGCCTGCCATGAGGACTGGAGATCCCCTTGGGGAAGGCTTAGCAAGTCATATCCTTGGTATGCAAGGTGTTTGAGGTCTGATGTTGACGACACTATAGCACTTTTGGCAAGAGTGTCTGCACACTCGTTGCCCTTAATACCACAGTGACTAGGAATCCAAACTAACTGGACTGTCTTTTGCTTGTTGGCACAAGAAAAAGTACTTGTTTTATCTCCAAGATGTGAGCACTATGAAGTTTACTCTTAAGTGGGTTCTGTTCAAGAGCCTGTTGACAGCTTAGAGAGT
Organism: Thumatha senex; assembly: GCA_948477245.1. Lineage (NCBI taxonomy): Eukaryota > Metazoa > Arthropoda > Insecta > Lepidoptera > Erebidae > Thumatha > Thumatha senex. Next base: position 3,117,502 of record OX419725.1, read on the forward strand.
CAGTGAAAATAACAGGATTGCTGATATCATGGGACTCTATAAAGAGGCATGCTTCAAAAACTGCCACGCATTCTCCTGTGAATACAGAAGATTCCTTGGGCACCTGAATTGTAGAACGATTTTTGAGTTCTGGTAATAGACAGCAGCTCCTGTATAACTATCATTATTCAGTTTTGAGGCATCTGTGAAGAACCGTTGATAACCACACCAACGGTTATTTAGTAATACTTTGAAGACAGAATCCGCCGAGGGGGTATTTTTGTATATTCCAGCGTCCAGACATATATCAGGTTTAAAATACAACACATCGAAGTCATGTCTGAACACTGGCACTCTCTTAGATTTAATTATGGGGTGCTCTAATGTTTGGAAGGAACGAAAGGTCTTAATAGTAAGTGGTATGTCTTTACGCAGCCAAAAGCTGGAGTTATAGCATAACTCACTCAATAGACTTAATTTTGGAAGAAGAGGATGGAAAGATTTACTAATTAAACGATATATAAATCTTGAGGCTAAGTATTGGCGTCTTAAGGTTAAAGGAGGTTCGGCGCATTCGACCTGCAAAGCATTGACCGGAGTGGGTTTCATACAGCCTGAGATGAACCTTAGGCAGCTAGCCTGGGTCCTATCTAGTCTTGCTAGCGCCCCTTTATTACATGGAATGAGCAGAAAAGAACCATAGTCCATGATGCTGCGAACTAGTGCATTATAAACTAACTTCATGGTGTATGGATTCGCACCCCACCAAACACCAGAGAGAGCTTTCAGAATTGGAATAATTCTCTCACACCGCTTCACCTGATAGTTTATATGTGTTAGGCCAGACAGTTTAGCATCCAGATAGACCCCAAGGAATTTAACAACAGTGGCGTTTGGAATATGGAAGTCGTCGATAGTCACTTGAACATGAGGGAGCACACGTTTCCGAGTAAAAGTAACTATAGCTAGAGCTTTTAGATGGAGCCAACCTTAAACCATGGTCTAGCAGCCACTGACTCAATGAGTTCAGGGAAAGTGTTAGTGATGTAGCTGCATCACTGATGGAATAATCTGTAACATACAAGGCGAGATCGTCAGTATACTGTAAAATTTGACAATTGCTGTTTAGTGCTGAGCCAATGTTAGCAGAGTACAGGTTATATAGCAGGGGACTGAGGCAGCCCAGTCCACACCTTTCTCAGCCCCATCTCCTCTCCCTGAACTCTAAGCATCAGCGAACGAGACATAAGTAACTGGCATATGCATTGAATTATCCTTACCGGAAAATTTAGGTGTAGCAGTTTCTGCCTGAGAATTGGGAGAAGAACGCTGTCATATGCAGAACTTATGTCCAGGAATGCTGCTACAACAGATTGACCCTTTTTTTTTTTTTTTAACTTGTGGAAATCCCCTCGGATGTCATGCCGGACTCGAACCGGCTAAAACCACACAGTCCCCGCCTAGCTGTCTATTGCCGGACGCCCCGGGCAACTCCTCAGAAAGATGTCCCAGAGCTCCCGGCAGACTTTGGCTACCACCGCGGCCTCACCTGGGGTTCGGGTGTTATCCCGTTTCTTTGGGGGGTTGGTTCGTGTACTATCCCGCTTCTTGGGGCATGAGGCGTGCGTGACATTTTCATGTCATGCCTACGTCTTGGGCCTGCTTCTGTAAGGACGACGAGCAGCCCACCCGCCGTCCTCAGGCCCCCGGTCATGGAGGCCGGTAGTCTTGGGCGAAGACAAGTCTGCGGCGTTGTCGCCGCAGACTGCGGAACTCGGGCGGGAGAGTCCTCTCCCGTACCGTCTCCGCCACCTCTTTCGCGAGCATGACCTGCTCGCAGAAAGACGCAGCGGCGTCCCACTTGCTCCCGCTGGAGATCATGGCTTGCACCATAGTTTCCAATGAGAGAATGTCCACGCCCAGACTCGCCACGAGGTCTTGGCGCTGCTGCGCCCACGTTGAGCACTCCACCAATGTGTGGAGCGCTGTGTCCTCGCTGCATTCTACGCAGTGCTGGCACTCGGCTGTGGTCTCCCGGTGTATACGCCACAGATACTTACCGAAGCACCCGTGCCCGGTAAGCATCTGTGACAACCGGTAGGAGAGGTTGCCATGGCTCCTCTCCAACCACTCATCCATGACCGGTCTGACCGCCTCGATTGTGGCGTTTCCCCACCTTGGATGCTTAAGTCGCACCTTCCATGTCTCCAGGAGTTCCTGTCGGAGCTGGGACCGCTGAGCCTCGATTTCTCGAGGCGTAGGCCCATGGCCCTGCTCCCGCGCCTCCTTGCGCCATTTAAACAATGACGCAAGGGCTCTCGCTTCCAGGTCCCATGGAGGGGTCCCGGCAAGGAGACATGCCGCCTCAACGGAGATCGTGCGGTACCCTCTTATCACCCTGACGGCCATCGCCTTTAGCGGGCTATGTAATATAGACGCATTGCGGGCCGTCAGGGTCTCCGCCCATATGGGGGCCCCGTATAGGGCCATGCTCCGCACGATCCCGAGGTACAGTCTCCTGCAGGGAGCGTTAGGTCCCCTTATGTTGGGCAACAACCGCGATAACGCAGCTGTGGCCCCCCTCAATTTTGGGACCAAACTTCGGAAATGATGTCCGAAGTTCCATCGGCTATCGAGTACGAGCCCCAGATACTTTATCGAGGGCTCGATGCCGATGCTAATGCCCCCCACTGTTATGCTGGATCCTGGAGGAGGCTGCTTCCTAGGCCCGTGAAAACATAGAGCCTCGGATTTGTGCAGGGCAACCTCCAGGCCCAGCTGCCGAATTCGACCCACGACTTGAGCAACACCTGCCGTGGCCTTTAGGGCTGCGTGTCGGTGCGTTACTCCTCGCGCCGTAACGAGGGTATCGTCGGCGTAGCACGTCACGCCGACACCTTCGAGCAACGGACCACGCAGCACCCAATCGTAGCCAATGTTCCACAGGAGCGGTCCTAGGACTGACCCCTGTGGAACACCGCACGACACATCTCGCCGACCTAGCCCTAGCCAACTCGGGTAAGCCACCGCCCTTTCGGATAGGTATGCCCCGACAATACGACAGAGGTAGGAAGGCACTCTATGATAGCTAAGTGCCTCCCTGACGCAACTCCAGGGTAGGGTGTTAAAGGCGTTGGCGATGTCAAGAGACACCGCCACCACCACCTCATCCCTTGAAATAGCTTCCTCTGTCAGGCTCTTCACTCGCATGATCGCATCCACGGTGGAGCGCCCCTGGCGGAAACCGAACTGGTTATCCGCCAGGTTTGGCCCCACGTCCGTGAGATGCTCGACGAGGCGTTCCGCTATAATACGCTCAAAAAGCTTACATACCTCGTCGAGCAACACGATCGGCCGGTAACCGGACGGATGGTCCGCCGGCCGCCCCGCTTTACGGATTAAGACCAGTTTCCCCGTCTTCCACTCCTTGGGAAACTGGCCCCTTTCAAGGCATGCGCTGAAGAGCCCTGCCAGTCGAGGCCCTAGTACCTCAAGGGCCAGGACCCATGCTCGGCCTGGTATGCCGTCGGGTCCGGGGGCGGTGTTCTTGCGGGCTTTGAGCCGCAATACCGCCGCCCCTAGCTCACTTTCGGTGACTTCGGGCACGTCATCCTCACTGGGATCCGCGTTGGACGTCTGAGGTGGAGCCATACATGGGGCAGTGTGCTCCTGTGCTCCCGCAGGGAACAGAGCACCCAGGACCCTCTCGAGCTGGTCTGGCTGGAGGCTCTGGGTCAGCGGAGGCGCCCTAGGGCGAAGTTTGCCCCTAACCATAAGGTACGGGCGCCCCCAGGGGTTCTGCTCCAGGGTCTCCAGCAGCTCTTCGCGGGCCAGCCTTTTGGCCCGCTTTATGGCTGTTTGGAGGGCCCTCTTGGCTCTCTTGTACCCCTCATATAGCTCCTCCTCTCGGAATTCCTCGGGGCGGCGACGCCTTCGGCGGAACCTGGTGTACTGGCGGCGCGCGGTCAGGCAAGCTGTTCGCAGCTGTCCAATCTCCGGCGACCACCAGTACACCTGTCTCCTTACCGGCCCGGGCTTGACCCTAGGCATCGCCGCATCGCATATTTGCGACATGGCTCTCCGGAACCACTCTGCCTCGGTATTCACATCGGCAGGCCTCTCCGGTGCTGGAGTCCAGGCCTGCACGATGGCCGCTTCCTGGAGAGCCTCCCGATTTAGCCGTTTAAGCGCCCAACGCGGTTCCGGGGGATTCGCAATTACTGGCGGTACATTAAGCGGAGGGGAGACGTCAAACCGAATATATCTGTGGTCGGACCTCGTCTCCTCCTCCACCACCACGCGCCAGTTCTGGACACGGCGAGTGAGATCAGGGGTCGCGAACGATACGTCCACAACTGAACTGAGTCCCCCTCGCTCCCAGGTGGCGACATTCCCCCGGTTGAGGACTTCTAGGCCACGGGTAGTGACCCAATCCTCTAGAATTCTCCCCCTGCCATTGGTCTCGCGGGAGCCCCAAGTCATCGACCAGGCGTTAAAATCTCCCAGGACCAGGACAGGGCGAGGACGGCATGCAGTGAGAACGAAGTCCAGTTCAGAGAGCCATAGCTCAAACTGATGCTGGTCGCGGTTCGGCGAGATGTAAACGGCCACGACCGCCACTCCCTCATAGTCCGCCGCGACGCAACCTGGGCCCCTTGCAATTATTGCAAGGCGCGAGGTATCTGCGCCGGACCCCCCAAAGATAGTCGCTTTGCGATCCAGGGCCACCGGGCTTCCGGGATGAACCCAGTACGGCTCGGCGACTGCGACCACGTTGACGGACCACTGCGCGATGCTCTGGTACAGAAGATCCTGAGCATCGGAGCAGTGGTTCAGATTGATCTGCAAGATGCGGATATGTGCATTCATTAATGAACATCCATATCCGCATCCCGCCGCGAACGTGGGCGCTCTTGAACGGCACTCTTATTCCCCCCTAGGGATGAACGGGGCTTTGGCCTTGAGGCGGCGCAGGTCTTGCTGTCCACCCGGTGCTCAGCCGTCTTGCCCTCCGCCACGCATCTAAACCAGCGTGGTGGAGCGTTACAGACAATGGCCTTGTGTACGGGTTGGCTGCAGCGGAAGCACCTATCACCTACGTCGACTTCCGCTGTGCACTGCACCCCCACATGCCCCGCGACCAGGCACCTGTAGCACCGGGACTCGCGAGGCTGCAGGAGATGCACTTGCGCCTTGAGGAAGCCCCCAATGAGTAGGCTCCGTCCATCCGCAATCTTCTGAGCTGCCGCGACGGGACAGCTCACGACTACTGACCCGTGACCAGTTGGCCCAAAGCGAATTTCGCCTGACCTTATCTGATCACGGGGGCAGTCGCTTGCTTCCACAACGGCAGAGATTATCTCCTCCGTCGTGGCCGCGTCATCCAGACCCGAAATGCGTATACCAGCACATTTGTTGGGTCTGGTGACACGGACAGCGTCCGTGTCCAGCGACACCCTTAGCTTAGCCGCTAGAGCATCAGCCTTGGGGCCGCTGGTGGCGCCGGAGACCTCGAGTAGGCGTGCTCCGGTGCGCGTCGTTTTGCACCGGAGTCCCCCCTCTATCTCGAGGGCCTTTAGGTCAACTGAGGCCTTCACCTGCCTCAGGACCTCGGCGTACCCCACGCCCCGCTCCAAGCCTCGTGTCGTCACTGTTAGGACGACGGCAGTGGAGCGCGGTGCGCGAAGCCTCTTCGGCGCATTCGGCGCCTTCGTCGCGGCGGCCTTTGCCGCCTTATTAGCCGCTTTTTTGGCGGCTTTCGCCTTCTTTTTCCCTCCCGCTACCTCCCAGCTCCTCTCTCTGGAGGGATACAGGGGTGCAACGGAGGGGGCGGCGTTTGGAACCGGGAGCCCCTTTGGTGGCAGTCACCGCCGCATACGACATAGGGGTCGTCAGCGGTGGGCGGTATGCCCGGTTCTCAAGGACGCCTAGGCGTCTTTCTATGGCCTCCAGCAGCTGGGTCAAGCTCGGTGTCACCTTGGAGGGCTTAGGAGCAGGCCCTACCTTTGGCTGCACACGAGCTTGAGTTTCGAGGGCCTTTTGGGGAGGGAGGTTCTTCACCCCTTGAGCGTCCCCGGTCCCTTGAACCAGCTGTGTCAGCTTGCCCATTTCCTCCCGCATCTCCAGGAGTTACTTGCGGGAGTCAGCAAGCTCGACCTCCAGAAGTTTTTCATCCTCTTCGGAGACGCTTCTGTCTAGGAGCTCCTCTAGGGCCTTAGTGGCACCTGTGACGGCTTCGGCCACTATCTTCTTCCTGCCCTGTACATTTTTGGCGCCCTTTACGGCGTCAGAAATGCGAGCAAGAGCCGTTAGGAGCTCTCTCGCCGCCGGCACATCCGTGGCCTTGCCGCTAGGCAGCAGAGGGGCATGTATCGGCGGATTTGGAACCCGCCCCTTCAAATTGTGGAGGTCGGCTTTTCGACCTCTACCCGCGGTGGTAGCTATTACCTTGGCGGGTACGTCATCCTCACTGGAGGATATTGTCCCCGGCCGACGAAACAGGCTTTTGCCTGATTCCGAGGATCGTGGCCTCTTCCTACGGAGGCCCTCCGTCTCAGTATCTATGCTGAGGACTGACTCGGCGTCAGTCTCAGCCGGGATTGACGCAACCTCTGCGTCCGTTTGGGGGGTGGTTTTGAGGCACACCTCCGGGCCTTTTGGGCTTTGGTAAAAATCATTAGTATTCATGTTTGATCCCACGAGTGGAGACGAAAAGACGACAACTCCCCGGGTGACGCTCATTCCGGGGAGTGGCATGTATACTGTGGGGTGCTCCAGGTGCCCCACAGGTTTTAACGACTTCGCTGTCGGGTTTTAGAGACTTGTCCTTGTCGCGAGCCGGCCAATTAAGGCAAGCCCCTCGGCCCCAAGGACCACCACGTACCAACTGGTGCCACCAGTTGGGTCGCTGCGGATAATCTTAGGGGTTACGAGACGTGGGGGGATGGCTAGACCTCCCCAACACCGACGCTGGCACGAATGCCTGTAAGCCCCTGCGTGAGCAGAGAGCCTACACGTCCTACGGTTTCTCCGCTCAATACGCTCTGCCTAAAGCAGAGTGTAGACGGAGCACCCCGAAGTGGCCAATACGGCCCCCTCCTTGGTGGACTATTGGCCGTGGGCGACGACGTGCGCCTCCAATAAAGCGCACATCGTCGTCCACGTTACCAGGGTGTACCACGTGGAGGTTGTCCTACCCAACACCCCAACAGATTGACCCTGAGATAAAGCAATACGGATATCAGCTATAAGTACTCCTACACTGTCCATAGTTCCAAGTCCCTTTCTAAATCCAAACTGAAATTTTGATTCCACCATCCATTCTAACCGATTTTTTATTAAGTATTCCAAAATTTTTAACATTACCGATGATAAAGCAATTGGTCTAAAACTGTTTGGATCCTCAGGGTGCTTCCCTGGTTTCAAAATCGGGATAATGACCTGGATTTTCCATTGGTCTGGGATCCAACTATTTATAAAGCCATAATTTAGAATGACCAACAGATATTCTTTAGCAGAGGAGCCAGCGTGAGCAATGAAAGAATATGGGATACCATCTATTCCTGGGGTGGAATCATGAACGTATTTTAATACCATATCGAGTTCCACCATAGAGAATGGAGACTCATATGGGTCCGTGGATACCTCTGCAATGGTGATATTTGGGATGGTTTTAATTTTTTGTTCTAAAAGGGAAGAATACAATGACCAATCAGGATGAGAAATATTAAATTTTAGGAGGGGAGGAGGACTTTTTTCTAGATAAGTTCTATCAGCGAGTGTGACACAGATAGGGTAATGGTCACTGCCACATGATAAGTCTGCACATTGCCAACAGGCAGATGAGGCAATATCAATGGTGCAGAATGACAGATCAACGCAACTTTTACGTTGACCTTGAACTGGCCTGCGGGTAGAGCAACCATTGTTGAGGATGCACAGATTAAGATCATCCAAGATTGACACTAAGCCTTGCCCAAATAACTCACAGTGGTCTGAACCCCATCTGAAATGATGCCCATTAAAGTCTCCCATAACTAAAAATGGCGTCTCGGAATTCCCAAATATATTTCTAAGGACTGGTAGGTAGGCTTGCTGAGGGTGGGCAATGTAAATAGAACAAATAATGAGACCTTCAACTCTAACAGCAACAATATTAATTTCATCCAAAGGTGCAACAACTCGCAGGGGCACAAAGGGTAACCTACTATTAATTAGGAGGGCAGACCCTCCATGACCATCAGACCTGTCACACTGTAGTAAGTTGTAGTGTGGAACACGGAAACTCAAACTTGACTTGAGTCAAGTTTCAGAGATACTATAAACAAGTGGTTTATGCTTATTCAGTAGGAATGTAAGATCGTGCTTTTTCCACGCTCGAGCCACGCTCCTCACATTCCATTGGAGGAATACTTGACAGGGAGCCATTATTAATTTTGAAAATTAGATTTATAAGTTGGTCGGCAATGTTGGACGGTAAATTAATATTAGTGGAAACAAGAGAAGTTATCACTTGTAAAATAAGTTCTAAAACTGATGATGATTTTGAAGAATATGACGTGGGGGAACTATTAAGAGCACAGCCATCTGGCTGTGAGGATTTAGGGTTATTAATTATATATGATATGAAACTGTAGGGGAACTTTTAACAGCATTGGCATAACTTCTGGATACAAGAGGTACTTGGATGAGTGACCACTTTGTGGCATTAACATTTGAGAGCGTTTCCGTGCTTCGAAAGGCACGTTAAGCTGTTGGTCCCGGTTGCCAGTAAAATGGCAGTCGTTAAAACCAGTAGAAGGCCTTATGAGCGGCTTGAAAAACTTCAACAGCAGCCTGCGCCTGTCCATTGCAACAGGGCAATGGGCTCACCACATGTTACGTGGGACAAAAATGCATACAATGAAATGTGGGCGTTTAGTATGCCTCTGCCTGCCCCTTCGGGGATAAAGGCGTGTCAATATGTATGTCTTTTTGGAATAAAGATCAGACATCCATACTAATATTATTAAAACAAAAGCGTTTGTCAAAATTTCATCAAAATTTTGATAAAATTTGGTATGGAGATAAATTCGAGTCTTGTTGAAAGCCATGCAATAGATTTTAACTAAAGTGCGCAGAGTCGCAAGCGGAATCTAGTCTGATATAAATTCATTTTTCAAAAACACCTACGTTTTAATGGTGGTGCCAACGGTTTCCTCAATGAAGAATGAGGTGTACTGCAGTCAAAATTAAATAATATTTCTTCAGTCTTTTTCCTTTTGAACTGACGAATTTTCATCACCATGAATGCATGCATGCATGTATTTTTAGACATTAAAATGCTCTTGCGTTTATCCACCAGTATATGCAAATGATTTACTTCATCTTTACTAAAATTAACACTTCTTTCTCTGAAAATAAAAATATTATGTTTTTAATTTTTCACTGAATATAATTATGTAAGTATAACCGACGCAACGGAATGATAATGGTGAACTTACTTCATACAGTATTCATCCAACCCAATAATTGAGCTTGATCCTGTGGCACTTTCCATGTTTTTAGTAAACTAAATAATTATTTTATTCATTTATTTTATTATTTTTTTCTTGTCTGCCACTTTAGGTGGCAGACAAGCGTACGGGCCCGCCTTATGGTTAGTTTCTGGATGTGTGGTACAGTAAGGCCCAATATGACATTTGAAGAGATCTTCATCTAGAAGCGGGCTGATTTCATTGTATGATTTGATTTCTTACAGATTAGCTATGGCTATAATGGTTATGTATATCATCGCAGTATTCACCAGCTATGCTCTACACTGCTATGTGCCCGTGGAGATTTTATGGCGTGATTATATGCTTCCACGACTAGAGAAGAGAAATGCGACAAATAATTGTATTTCAGTTGTCAAATATGGATTGAGAATAGGGTTGTGCACAATGACTTGTAAGTCTCATATTTTCAAGATTAAAGTTATGTTAAAAGTTTGCGGGATTAACTTGCATGCGTCAATCCCTCAAGTATCCCGTTCCGAAGTGTATTTCTATATATTACAACAGGTAGTACATGATTGTGAGGTAACTGCACTAATAAGATGACTTATTCCCAAAGGGGTGGCAGAGGTATACACTAGGTAAGGTTGGTAGGTTTTTGACGTGTTGACCTTAACAGGCACAGGTTGTGGCTATTTGCTGTTGAAAATTTTCAAGCCGTTAAGGCCTTCACCTCTGCTTAACGACTGTCATTTTACTGGCAACCGGGACCAACGGACTAACACTCACAAATGTAAATATCACAAAGTGGTCACCCAAGGACCAGCTATAGCGAAAGTTGCTTAACGCAGTGATCATTTACTGAACACTAAGTAAGCGGGGCCACGAGCGCTTCAAATTAATCAGATTGTGATAAATTTCGAGTTGAAAACGTCAGGTCCAACCAGGCAGCTAATAACATAATGTGTGAATTTTTATATTAACAAATCATAACCTTTCAGTTCTTCTTGCGCTGGGAGTACCTTGCTTGGGTCTTTTCATTTCACTCTTCGGCGCATTATGTCTGGCAGCACTGGGCATCTGTTACCCAGCCCTCATGGAAATCTGCTGTTATTATCCAAACAACTACGGGACTTTTCGCATCCGTCTCGTAAAAGACATAATTTTAATTGCAGCAGGTTTAGTTGGGCTGGTATCAGGGACATACACAGCTATATATAGTATAGTTATATCATTTATGTGAGTATCTAATAACCAATACCTCCTAAGAAACCGTCAGTACAAAATGCTATTAAGAATTTTGAAGATTTCTACATAGCTTTTTCAAAAACTCTACTTGATAAACCAGCTTATGTAATCTACAAAAGCACTATCAAGTAAGAGTTTATGACCTATTATTATTTTTTATGTATTTTTTTTATTTGAGATAAATTTTAGACGCTTATAATAAACTACATATTTTAAATCTAAAATTATGTTATTTAGATTTAATTATACATTTTGAAAAGGTATAATTCAAGCCGAAACATATAGAGAAACTTGCTTTTTGAATACGAACTAAAATGATTTAAATGTTGTCTTAAATTGCTGTATCAGTTCTTATTCAAAATAAAGTAGCGATTGAATCTAAGGGAGATTAATGGAAAGTTTATACCCAGCACAAAGATTTAAAATATAACATATTATACAACAAGTTCTAATGTAATAGCACAATAGAACAATCTGGATATCTCATAGCTGTTTTTTTTTTCAATCATAAATGTACTACTTTTGTACTTTTTGCGTATATTAATCATGCTTTTCTGTTTAAATATGTTACAAGTCTTTGTGCTCGGGGGCAAGCTGTTCTTTACTACTTCAGAATAACCCTGGATCTGTCAGTTAAACGTAGCAACTGATTAGACGACACTCATTTTGATGTAAACTATGTAAATATTTTTATTTTCTGTTTTGATATTATTCAGATTTTTGAAATGTTTGTAATTGCTTAGTGGTAATTTGTAATCATGTTTAAGTTGCAAATTATAAAATGAATGTAAATCTTTATATATGTATAATTCTACTGTCCGTGTTTATGTCACTAAACTCCTTCTAAACGGCTGTTTGAGTGGCGCCCAGGATGATTTAGATTCAGAAATAAAAAATGAAGGTCAGCGCCTTCATTTTTCGGTGTCGGTAAACTGCAGGACAACGTCTGTCGTGTCCGCTAGTGTAAATATATAATAATGCTAAACTTTTGTTACTACAATATACTAACTTATGCTATGTTAGTAAAATGGATCCGTGTAATTATTAAACTTTTTTTTTCATATTTATTTAAACTAGTGGCTCAAAAGCATATTCATTTATATGTCATATCACCGCTGGTTTTCAAATGTAACCAAATTTAGATATGTTGTATTAGATAATGGTTTTCGAAATTAAAAGAATCATTTAAGTGTTGTTGTGTAAGGGGAATACAAACCTTAAAAAAGGCCCTTAACGTGAAGTTCAGTTAGTTTAATAAAATATGTTATGTTCTGTTGACTGAGCTGAGTTTAAGTAATTATTGTAATTCTCATAATAAAAGGCTCTGTAATTATTATTTTGTGAATTTTGTAACGCTACAGAATCCCGTCACCTCACGATCCCGCTTATCTAGCTTACCCTCTATTTTTTTAAAGTTCACACTTAAATTTCTGTATGTGTTCAGTTTTTATAAATTTTTGTAGAAATATATGCGGAATACTGGAAACGATTGTATAGAGACTTTTAAATTCCCTCTCTGTACATCTCGTCTCTCTACATTTCGATGTGAGTGTCAACTTACACATATAATTGACTGAGGAGGCGAGCGTAGCGATCCGACGAAAGTCTCCGTTTTAACTCCACTGGTACGGAAAAAATGCTATAGATGTCCGTCCGTCCATTCAGTCAACAGTTCGCATTTTTCATCAGATTTGCATGCAACTTGGCATGGACAATCATTGATGTACATACATACATACATACATATTGTCACGCCTGTATCCCCGAAGGGGTAGGCAGAGGCATATTTAACGCCCACGTTTCACCCTATGCATTTCTGTCCCACGTAACAGGTGGTGAGTCCATTACCGTGTTGAAATGGACAGGCGCAGGCTGCATCGACCTGCTGTTGAAATTTTTTAAGCCGCCCTTAGCGCCTCCAACATGGCTTAACGACTGCCATTTTATTGGCAACCGGGACCAACGGCTTAACGTGCCTTCCGAAGCACGGAACTGGGGTGGGTCTAAAGGGCCGAATAAATTTCATAAAATGTGTCTATTTTAGATGTTAAATTTGGAAGAAATTTTGAACCCATTTGATGTAGACAACAACTTTTACCGAGGGGCTTTTTCGATCGGGGGGGAAATGTAGGCAGGGGAGGAGAAATGGTCCTGCAGTGGTTGGCAATAGCGCTCAAAACGAAAAAAAGCAGAGTTGATTTTTTTTTAAATCGACAAACAAAAAGAGAAATCAACGATATAAAAATTAATTGAAATATCTCCGAAGTAATATAAATCTTTATTCATTTAGGTCACAAAATAACACTTATGAACGTCAAGAATATTGCTTCTACATTTACATTTACTGCCAGATTCGCAAAGCAATAGGTAGAGCCTGAGAAAGAACCTGGCAATAAAACTCATGGCCACTCTTTTCTAAACGCCAGTAATTACATTAGTTTGATTAACATGATATTTGACCAATAATATAGTAATGAATTTATACAAACAAAAAAAAATAAAATCAATGTTGTGTTTAAAATCATATCAAAATTATAGCGATGGGCAGCCTACCCTTGAATAAGAAGAATCTGGCAAGAAAGTCAATGGATGCCATTTTAAAATGTAGGAATGGCTTACAGCATTAAAATTACACTTACGTTGTTCTTTTGGATTTAGGTACGTGAGAACAGTCGACTAAACTTAAGTTTACGTTAAATATAAATAAGATTATTTGTGATAATTGCTATAACAGCTATGAGCTGACCAGTCCCAACAGACGGCACCCGTTCACGGGTATGACGCATTATATCAGCCATCGCCCCACTCAACCGTATTATAGGGAATAAGGCGACCCGATACATACGCCACCACTGCCTGGACAATTAGGCGAGCATGACATACTCAAAAACTGCATAGCAACTATCATGTCAATTTCAAAGAAATAAATAAGTCTACATGGTGCTCACACAATAACAAACTCAAATTACATTGTAAATTTGTTAATACCGGCACTAAACGCAGCCAATTTAGAAACCTTTAGTTGTCAGAGTCAGAGTCAATTCAATTCATACGGTTCACAGAACCACTAGTATTAGTATGATAGGATGCTACGCTACATAGCCAAGGGAAGACTGTATTCTACGTGTTTTACTAGGATAACATCACGAGATCATCACTGTACCGATATGGCAAAAATAATGTATAGGTCTACATAGTTGTGACGCAATAAATAAATTTTGAATATGTAGCACACGAGTGATGATACTTATTCTTGTGAGCTTGAAATTCGTCAAAAGCATGCCTTGTGCCTGAAGATTAGCTACCAAATCAAAGCCTGGTTAGTAGCCTAGCGATGTAGCAAGTACAGATTCCTTAATTTGCAGTAAAATTTTGCTACGCCGAATTCCTCAGATACTAGGAGCCCAGATAACACAAAGAGTATGAATATAAATCACCGTTTTGTTTACATTATTAACAATGTGTTTACACATGGATAAGACCTCAGTATTCCTGCGTGTGTGTTTACGCACACAGAAATACTGAGGTCTTATTAAAACGGTGGTCAGTAAGAAATGTATATTAATCGTTTTTCAGTCCAATATATGGAGACCTTCGGGTAGTCATATTGCTATCTTGTTTTTTTTTGTCGTACATGAGTGGGGATCTAAGTGAGACACAATATTATTTGTCTGCTGTAGTTATTATTGTTGAATTTTAATGTAATCAATCGAACGAATGTGTCTTTTTATTACGCCTAATAATTTGCGCCTGTAATTTTAATTAAATTAGATCATTACATTGATCGATGGATAGGCCTAATGCGAATGGATATAGGGCTAATCTCTGAAACAACGAGACCAATTTTAACGTAACTTTCACTGGCAGATAGCTTATGTTTTAGGGAGTAACTTAGGCTTACATTTTATCCCCGCATTCTCAGGAGACCAGGCTATGTACGCCTTTTTCAGAAAATTGTGCGGTCGGAGGAGTGTAAATTTTGCATACTCATAGTTCATATAGAGTGAAAAATGAAAGTTTTTTTTTTAAATTTAAATGCAATGAATTAAATCAATATAATACCATTATATTAAGTACACTCTGCCTTGACACACTCACGCTGTACTTTCGGACTGTACCCTTCCCTATCACCGTCGGGGTACGCCAGAGTTTGGTCCTTAGACCGCTTCTGATCAGTGTAATTGTTTTTTTTTTAAATCTTACATATCTGTCATGGACAAAGCCTTTTTTACATACTATTAGTACTTACAACTATATTCTAAGCATTGGCTTCGCAAGGCAACTTCTACTACTACTTGTATACACTAATCAATCTATGTAGGTACTTATTCTTATGTTGCTGTAGTTCTTCTACAACAATTTACTACTTCTTATTTATACTTAACATCTATTAACTTATTCTTTGTTGCTAAAGTTCTTTCATTCCAGCTTTTCCTTTCATCCATTCCAACCTTTCAATCTATAATCGAATTTAACTTTAACTTACATATCATCATCTTCCACTCCTCTCGCTCACTATTGAAGTTTGTTTATAGACTATTGATGAGAATTTTGAAAAACTCGAACAGATCGACCAAATATATTGAGATAGCTGTACGAATGGGGTCTCTTGGGATGCTGACAGACCTCTCACACGTTCCTGGGTACAGAAACCCTTAGGTGTCTATACAATATATCAACACAATATGCACTGACACTGTACCGTGCGAATAACACGGAAAAACGGTAAAAATCTATTATATACAATAATATTATTATAAACAAATATATAGAACGTGTAGCTCAAGAGTATACGAATCGATTGGTATATAACTTTTGATATCAGCGACAACTATGGACAGACAATAAACGAAGAGAACACTAAAAACTTTGACCGATCAGTGTGATATTAGACGAATTGTCAGACAGCATATGCGAATCGAATGAGCAGCCGCCACGGTTGCTCATGTATGCTGACGGTATTGTGCTGGCAGACGCGGACAGCGACGTGGTGCGACGTGTGAAAGCGTGGAAGAAGACGCTTGAGAACGGCGGTCTGAAACCAAATGTGGCGAAGACCAAGTATTTGGCACTATACTCGAAAGATCCCACATCCGTTGGCATAGGCAGTGATTTGATTGAGCGCGCGGACCAGGTTAAATACCTGGGATCTGTATTTCACACGTCCAGTGACATCGATTACGATGTCATTTCACGCATTGCAAAGGGACAGGTCTACGGTACGGCCCGGGCGTCGCGAGACGCTACTAGGACAGACGCTCGGATGTTGATGATGAGCTGTGATTGTACGCTACCTGCCCTAACGCCGATCTTTTGTTAAAGTGTAATCTATACTAATATATAAAGCTGAAGAGTTTGTTTGTTTGGTGAAACGTGCTAATCTCAGTAACTACTGGTCGAAATTGAAAAAATCTTTTTGTATTAGATAGCCAATGTATCGAGTCAGGCTATAGGCTATATATTATCACGATACTACCCTGAAGAGCGGAGAATTTATAAGCGACGGGATTAAATAGGTGCAACGGGAGTTCGAAGTATGGGCTTTGTTCAAGGCCGACGCCATGGGGGTCATCTAGTCTACAAACAAGGATTATTAAAGGTGACAACACACAAATATAATAAAATATGTATGTTAGAAGAGCTTCATATTAACAAACGCTGCTACAGAGCAAAGATAATTTTATCATAAGTGTACCTACTACATAGTAAAGAGTTAAGTCTTATATTCCACCATTAAATCTCTATGTTGCCCTGGTACTTTTGTAGCAGATTTGTCGGCTACAAAATCTTATTTAGTAGCTGTCGCTATATTGGTCGCGAAATTCAACCATAATTCTTTTCATATTTAAGTTAGAACTAATGCATTTTACTTTTAAAATGGCTTTATTCACTTCTTTTCCATAAAATCTTCAACCTCTTGTACACAGTTAGGCTCAATAGGTGGGTCCTAGCGCTATAAGGCTTTTTAAGGAAATAGCAAAAAGGTTAGCCGACATCACAGGAGACCGAAGACCTGGCAGCTACGTCGGATAGAAATTTATATTAACAAGTGAAGCGAAAACTTTATACCGCTTTTTAATAAAAAATGTGCAAATGTATTAGCCTAACGATTTTAATCTACTGCCTGAGAGACATTTATATATGTATATATAGGACTATATATACATTCTATTGCAGCATTTCTAGGTAGTAAATATTAATCCATTATAAAAATTAATATAAAATAGCAAGTATCTATACTAAATTAAAGCAACTAATTAGTCTACATTCTGTACATATACATATAACCTTTAAAATAAGATATAAAACTAAAATATATTATTAAAAGGAGTCCCTTAAGGCAAGGTTCCGAGAATATTTTTGGATAAGCAATATAAACGGGATTCCCGATATTTCCATGGAAACAGGAACTACGCGGTTTAGACTGTGTGTGGCTACACAGTCTAAACTATTAAACATAGGTAAATACTTGAACTTTGTTAAAGGATTCTTTAGGTATCTACCTTGAATCAGCACTAAGAAAGGAATACCCGGTATTCCCACGGGAACGGGAACTACGTGGGTAAAACCATACACAACCTGAAATTTGGTGAACGTATTCTTTACGTACCAACGTTAGATGAGCACCAAAAAAGAATTCCCGGTATTTCCACGGGATATCTTACAAATATTATAAATGTGAAAGTTTGTAAAGATTTCTATAATCTTTGGACGTTTGTTATTTAGTCACATTTTCATGAAAATCGGCATATAGGTAGAACACTTCCGAAAGTTGATGGCCGCGGCTCCTTTCACGGGAGTCGGTTATACACAAAAAGGTCTTCTCACGGGAAAAAGATGTTTTCCCGGGATATAAAATTGGTACCCTATGTATTCATTCAGGAAATATTCAGTTCAAGCCCGCAATTTTGCCCGCGTGTATATTATTCAGTTGCAAGTAACTCATCAACAAGTATTCCGATTTAATTCAGTTTATGTTGTTAAAAAAGGAATACTTCAGAAGTTGTTTCATAAGAATAGCCTACGCGCCACCCTCTTTAACTAATGTATCTTTCTTTGTCTGTTTCTCTTATGTGGCGCTAACAAAGTTGCGCGGGGTCAGCTAGTATTTAACATAGGGTGTAATATGCTGGTATAAAAAAAATTAAGCAAGTAGTGATTTGATATACCTACTTACCTACCTACCTACCTACCACTCCCAAACCATACATGGATTTAGAGTCTGGGGTCTACTGTTATTTGTTACCGTTTGAATTTAAATTTGAGAGCGACCGCCTTCAGCTCTCCCAACTCTATAAAAGCGTTTACATCGTTGCGTCGTGCCTTGGTCAGCAAGTGCACCGCTAAGGTCCCAGAGTCTAGCTTCTTACACCTTTAACCATCGCCTTAGTGATATTGAGATGGAAGAGCTTTTTCTCATAATAAAAAAAAATGTGTGTGTACCACAGTACGCAGGTAAGAAGTGAAACTTCTTTACGACATTGTTTTTACAGCTATGAAATTTCTCTAATCGTCGATATAGAAGTTTTACCGATAAAGAAGTTTCACTTCAAAAAGAAAGGCTTTGGCAAGTGCTTATTTTCTTGTAACGTATCAACTCATTATGCTACGCGAGATTCGTGAGCTACGATGTCGATTTTACAATCATGTTGTACCATTCAATATTTGTTTTGAAATAGTTCGCTTGATGATGTGACCCGGCCAATACTTAGTGACAATATAATGTTATCAGTGTTCTTTATCTCTTCAGATTTACATTTCAATAACATTTAAACTGCTACGTTCGTCGGCTCAAAGCAAATTTAGGACTTGTCTCGGATGAATAATGTAGAATTTCAAATGAACCAAAAGCAGTCCGTCTTATATTCTACTATTCAATCTTTATGTGGCCCTAGTCCTTTCGTAGCAAATTTTGCGGCTACAAATTCCAATCTTTAATTAATATACTGTGAATCGTGTGCCAAATTTAATGTTATATAACACGTTGTGGCCGAATCTGAATTAAACGTTATTTTATTTTGCGAAAGTAGAGGGTAGAAGGAGTCAGGGTAGGCCGAGACTTACAAATGAAGACCACATGAACAAATTGTTCAAAAAGTCAAAAGTACTCCGATACCCACGCATATATGAAGCGATTAATGAATCTACAGGAAGCGAAAGAAGTATTCATGGATGTCTGGAGATCTGTCCTCTCTGACTACCCCGTCAGGGATACAGCGTGAATCTCACGTCTCAAATCTCAGGTCACTTTCAATAAAATATATTATTTTTTCTTTGGTTTTAGTGTATGATATTTTGTAAGCGCCGTTGAAATGGTCTATGCAAAACAAAGATATTTCTTTTTAATATAGTTCTTTGTCTCGATCGAGTAAACCTGATATGAGGTAATGTCCAGTTATATGGGTTGCTCCGAGTCTTAAACCTTGAAAACATCTTCCAGCACAGCGATGAGAAGTACCTCCCCGTCTTGCTCCAGAAATAAAACGCAGCGGTACCTACTGAGTCAATGAAGAACGTCTACTATATTGTACTATATACTATACGTTATTGGCTATTCTTGGTAGACGGGATAGAATGCTATGAATATAATAATTATTTGAGCTGGCAGAGCGATTGTAGTGTATCCCTTCCTGGCGCCGAGTCTGCTATTTCAATCGTGTCGTAAACGTCGCTGAACAGAAAGCCACCGTTACAATTTTGATAGGTTTTCGTAGTCTGAAGCGCTCGCGGCCCCGCTGACTTAGTGTGATGTAAACGATCACTGCGTTAAACAACATTCGCTATAGGTGGTCCTTAGATGTGTGACCACTTTGTGGAATTTACATTTGCGAGCGTTTCCGTGCGTTAAGCCACGTTAAGCCATTAGTCCCGGTTGCCAGTAAAATGGCAGTCGTTAGGACTGATTGAAGGCCTTATGGGCGGAACGAAAATTTTTTTTTTTTTGCCACAGCCTGCTCCTGTCCTTTGGACAGTTCAACACGGTAATGGGCTCACCACCTGTTACATGGAACGAAATGCATACAGTTAAATGTGGGCCTATAGTATGCCTCTGCCTACCCCTTCGGGGATAAAGGCGTGACAATATATTATAATATGTATTCGTATAATATAGTATGTATTCGTAGGCTACTATTACTATCGTAATCCAATAGACTTCTATCGGTCGGCCGATAGAATTCTACTAACAAGTACCGCGCCAGTGGCCGCTAGTCAGTTGCATTTTTGATAGTCTCTTAACATTTTGACAGCGAAAACAGCGATTCTGGTTCTATTCTAGCTGACAGCCTCACTACTTAACACCATATTCAGGGGACTCAATGAATTGCTTATGGACAAAAACGTTGAGGGTTACACTCATAACGTTCAAATCGGTCTTGAGGGCCGAGCATAACAAAGTTGTGGAAACTGCACAATGCTGCCTGGATTCAAATCGTGATGCTTAAATAATTAGGCATTTTTTATTGAATGAAACTTCTTTTCACTTCTTACCGGTGTATTTTTTTTACCACTGAGGTGGCAGACAAGCATACCTGCCTACCTGATGGAAAGTCGTCACTGTAGCATATGGACGTTAGCAACACCAGAGGCGCAGCACTCGCGCTGCCGACCGTTTAAAAACCTTTTAAGACCCCTTTTGCAGAACCCCATACTGTAGACGTTCGGGAAAACCCAGACTAATCAAACCCCAGTATTCTGGTGTGCACACATATATTTTTTATTTTTTTAATTAGACTTACTTATCATTCACGCCTTAAACGCCGAAGGGGTAGCAGAGGCATATTATACGCCCAAATTTCACCGTAAGTATCTTTGTTCCATATAAGAGGTGGTAAGTTCATTGCCGTGTTGAATTGGACAGGCGCAGGTTGTGGGGAATTGCTGTTAAAATTTTTCAAACCGTCCATTAGGTCATCATATTGGTTTAACGACTACCAACATGGTAACGTGTCTTCCGAGCACAGAAACGCTTGTGAACAGAAACACCACAAAGTGGTTACCCATCCGAGGAACAGCCATAGAGAAAGTTGCTTAATTCAGTAATTGTTTACGCGGTGCGCTTCATACATCAGCACTTTTCAATTATTTCATATAATTTAGCATTAATTAGGATCAGTACGCAATCAGCATTCATACGCGATACTCATTATCACTCATCCTAGCATTAGTTACAAGTTAGTGAATAAAAACCATTTATTTATCTATCTGTGACTTATCATTGTGAGCAAATATACAAGGTGTGTGTGTCCTCAAGCAGCAGCCCATACATCTTTATGGTCCTTCGAGTTTGTTAGTGTAACGTTTCATTTGTGCAGTAGCGAATCGGTTGAGTTGGCCTCCCACCAGCGGGTCTCCCCAATTTAATTGAGACGGCGCATATACTGTACATAAGATACGAACCACTGACATTAAAAAAACAACCAGCAGAAGCTTACCGAAACTCAGCAATAACAGCAACATATTCGGTAACTCAGGTAATTAACAAAAGCAGTTCCACCATCTGCATGGAACATCCCTGCGGAAACATCGATACTCAATATCAAATAATGCAAGCTATGAATAGTGTCTTAACCAACTTCAAAAAAGACGGGCCGAGTAGGAAGACGCCCCAGAATGTTCAAAAGAAAATTGAACTTCTCGATAAGTACTGGGCTGAATTTCAGTTAAACCACGAAAAAATCAACGAGCACGGAGATCCTTCACATCAATACTTCGAACAAAATTCTTACGAGCAAACCAGGAAGTTTTACGACAGTACCAGAGAATACTTTGTTTAGTATTTAACAACGGAGCAAAAACCAACTTTACCGCAGGTGAAAGCAGCCGCCTTTACTTTCGACCCGACATTGCCCGCGTCAAATATCGCTCAAGAGCAAGGCGAAAGTGAGTCCAGGAGCAGAAGCCCGCACCTATCTACCTTTATTGTACCGTAAGTACAGCCAGCTACAACCAACAGCAAAATTGAGGAAATGCTACGCAAGCAAAGCAGCCACTTCAAAGCGTTTCAAAGAACTGCGTCAAATATTGACGTGAACTATTTGAAAGAAAAGTGGCAGTTTGAAGACGCATTGAAGGTCTTAGAATGTAGGTGGAAAGTCGTGGATTCCCTTTACTGGGAAATTGACAGCTTACCTACTAAAGCAGGCGTGCAGTATGAGATTACTTACAACACATGCAAACTCATTTATAACGAACTTAAAGAAAAAATCAATACTAAAATGTGGTCAGTGTCGCATCGAGAAAAATCAATGCCAAAGATCGAAATTCCAGTTTTCTGTGGCAGTTACCAACACTGGACGGCTTTTAAGGATTTATTCGTCGAATCCATTCACTCAAATCCATCTCTGTCCAATGCACAGCGTATGCAATTTCTAAAGAGCAAGGTGAAAGGTGATGCCGAAAAACTTATTCAGCATCTATCAATTGGTTCGGAAAATTACGACACGGCATGGTAAATTCTCAACCACAGATACAACAACAAAAAATTGATATTTTCATCTCATATCAACTCATTACTTGGCGTGCCTAACACCCAACATTTATCAGCGGCATCCGTCAAAAGGCTTCACGATACCGCAAAGGAATGTCTAAACGCAGTTAAGAACCTTAACGTGGACACTTCATCATGGGACCCTCTAATTGTACACTTATTGTGTCAAAAATTAGACTCAGTGACTCATAACGACTACTTAGAGTCCCTAGAACATCCACGCGAATTGCCGTCCACTGCCGACTTTCTCAATTTCCTGGAAAGCAAATTCGTATCATGGGAATCATCTCGACGCAAACCGGAATCCATAAAATCATTACAGCCGGAGTCGTCGCATACCAACAAATATCCCTCATACAAGGCATTCAGTACAAATCAAAACTTCAAAAATTATCATAAATCAAAATCATTTACAAATGACAATGTACTCGCACTGAGGTGTCCTCATTGCAACCAACCTCATAAAATTTTTGCGTGTCGCGCATTTACCGAGTTACAGTCTGACCAGAAACGCAAATTAATTGCGAAATACAAGCTTTGCAAAAATTGTCTAAACGAGCATACAGAGGGCAATGAATGTCGGTCAAGAAAAAGATGCCGCGTCTGCAACTCTGATCATAATACGATTCTTCATGCCGCTTATGACAAACAGGGTGGACAGACATTTAATAACAAGCAACAAACATCAAATCAACAGACCTCAAACAACAGTAGCAATTACGTCTCTCAAGAGGAACTATCAGAAACCCTACTTAATACAGCACTAGTTAAGGTTCAAGCATACGATGGGTCTGTGATCACTTTGAGAGCACTCCTGGATCAAGGTCCGCAAACATCTCTAATTACCGAAAAAGTAGCTCAAATGTTGCGCCTGCCCCGTAGCCGGTGCAAGGGAGTTATATTCGGTATTGAAGCGAAAGAGAATAACTGCAAGGGTGTCATAAAAATTACGTGTAAAGCCATGCACGGTGACTATACATTTGATACCGATGTGTTTATTATGCGCAATTTAATAAACAACTTGCCATAAAACTTTCTCAAAACCCAAGTCATGGACATTTTTGGAGAATATATCATTAGCCGATCCAGATTTTCATTTGAGCCGTCCTGTAGACATTTTGTTAGGAGCTGAGATCTACTCTGATATCATTTAAGAAGGTATCATTAGGCACCAAAAATCACAACCAGTTGCACAACAAACACGTCTCGGCTGGATATTATGCGGTAACGTGCAAACATTTTATTGTAACGTTGTGATCAACAAAGTAGAAGAAATTCAAAAATTTTGGTCCATTGAAGACATAGAAGAAAGCTCTGAGATGTCGAAAGATGATATTGAGTGTTTACAACACTACAAAAACACAACCACTCGCACCAGCGACGGTCGTTATATAGTTGAATTACCATTCAAGGAAAATTTCCATCGAGACCCATGGCTCTGGCACAGTTTCGACAGCTCGAAAAGAAGTTTAGCAGAGATTCCCAATTAGCAGAAGAATATAGCAAGTTCATTCATGAATACCAAGCACTGAATCATATGGTTGAGAGTAATAGTCACGCAACAAGCAGTTGCTACTACAACGCGATTTAATCACATTATTACAGTCGGGAGGATTCAATCTGCGTAAATGGTCATCGAATATCGAAGAATTACTTCAAAACAACACCAGTGACTCATCAACACAATCATCGTTCGACTTCAAACAAGCTGAATCGACAAAAACGCTCGGACTGAAATGGCATCCCAGTGAAGACATATTTTCATTCGAATTGAAAATAAGCAATACAAAACCTTCAGAAAAGCAATCGAAGCGTTCTCTGTTATCAGAAATATCTAGAATGTTTGATCCTCTTGGTTGGCTGTCTCCTGTAACAATAAAGTTGAAACTTTTATTCAAGCAAGTTTGGGTTTCTAACGTACAATGGGATGACCAACTTCCTCATGAAATTACCATTGAATGGGAGAAAATAAAACTAGATTTGCAAAAAACACAAAGCAACTCTGCAGAAACAAATAATGGGTGACCTTCCTGAAGCTCGAAGCAACCCGTCTCGACCCTTCCAACACACGGGCGTGGACTTCACAGGATACGTGGATGTAAAACTAAACAAAGGGCGAGGCCCAAAAACAACAAAGGGCTACATCGCAGTGTTTGTGTGCATGGCTACAAAAGCTATGCACCTAGAACTTGTATCAGATTTAAGCGCCTCAGCATTTTTGGCAGCCTGTCATGACGCATGTCATCTTGTCGCGGAAAACCTCAGCATATCTATAGCGACAATGGTACCAACTTTGTCGGCGCAAATAAACTATTGCAACAAGAACAAGCACAAATACACAAGACATATTCTAACGAGTTTTTCTCGGAGATTAGCGAGCTCGGTATACAATGGCACTTCAACGTTCCCGCCTATTCAAGCTCAGGTGGACTTTGGGATGCCGGGGTCAGAAGCCTGAAGCAAGGGGTCCGACACCCCGGTTCTGACGGATACGTTCGAGCTGTGACACTCAAAACAAAAAACGGGTTCATCAAGCGCCCAGTGATTAAGTTATCAGTACTTGTATCGGACTCTAACTTAACCTCAACAAGAGAGCAATCAAAAAAAGACTTGTCTAAAATCGAGAACCGCTCAATCAAATCGACAACCTAACATTGTGTCCAACATGTTATTAACGCTCATTACTACATTTTTCTTCATTACTACAGTTTTTGGTCAAGGTCAACCAACCCATCCATGTACTTTAACGCCTATACATAAGGCGCTGTATTTCGACAGAATTTCTAACATGCAATTTATACGCTACGACTGGAAACTCGTCGTGTATTATGACATGGGACCTTATTGGCACGGAACTGCAACATTGGATAAATACATAAATCAAATAAATGGTTTATGTACGAGCAAAACAAGCAACTCTTTGTGTGACATCATACTACTACAGCTGCGTCACTCCTATGACGAACTTAAGTATTGTAATGACATGTTACTTCATCAGCATTTCAGCGACAACACACGTAAGCGACGAGGTCTCATTGATGGTGTCGGATATCTCAGTAACAGTTTGTTCGGAATCCTCGATCAACGTTTTGCTGACCAATACCATAAGGACATAGCTCTGATAAAGAAAAACGAAAATCATTTAGCGCTACTGTGGAAAAATCAGACCTCTGTAGTAGAAGCAGAATACAATCTCCTAAAAAGAACAGAAGATTCGGTTTACCACCAACACAAGATCATTAACCAGCATATAAATGAATTGTCAAAAGCTACCAACATTTTAAGTAAAGGTCAGCAAGAACAGGAATTGAGAAGCGAGTTAGCGCTCACGGCAATCATAGCAACTAATATGCTTACGAAGTTGAAATCTATACAAGATTCATTGATAGATACTATCACGGACATTCATCAGGGATTATTCAACGTTCACCTACTATCACCGAAACAATTACAACATCAACTAAGCATTATCTCTGGACAATTGTCACGTGACCTATCACTACCTATAGAAAACACGCAAACGGAATTGAGAAAAATTTATCATCTTTTGAAGGTCAAAGCAAGAGTCACTGAGCAGTATCTTTTAATTGAAATTAGTATACCGCTCATCACCAGACCTTTATCAATTGATACCTACACCACAGCAACAAGGGAACACTACAAACATTATAACAATAACACCCATCTCGGATTTCATAGCAATCAATTTACGCAAGGATACCTATCTGGCACTGACCTCAGCAGACATACAACAATGCGTGCAGTATGACGAGCTCACCCGCCTATGTCACTCCCGGAAACCTATCTTCCAGTTCAAGTCAGAAGACAGTTTATGTAGCAAGAACAAATACATAAACAAATGCATTACAAACATTGCAACTTGTCGCAATAATTGGACAGAGTTAAGCAAAACCAATACCTATTTATATTATTGTTGCGGACAATGTACACTTCGAGTCATATGTGAGAATCAGATTACCGCAATTCAGTTCACCAAGGCCGGGGTCATAGCACTGGATTCCGATTGCATCATCAAAGGGGAAGATTTTACAGTTTTTTCCCATAAACTGCGATTTACCGAAATGAGGACTTCATCTTATGTTGAATCGCAACAAATCGCACCTATCAACCACATCATGAACATTTCAGTGCCGCAAGTAGACATCGACATCACTGATCATCAAACCTCGCTGCGATACATCGAAGAGCAGATTAAACAGATGAAATCAGAAAACCCATTACACACAGGAATATCAGATCACGATATTCACCAATATTCTGTTATTTACATCGTGTTAGTAGGTGCCTTACTAGCAATATCAGTTTATATTTGTCGGTGGATTTATCGTCGGCGGCAGACTGGATCTAATGTACAGCTAGATCCCGAATCAGGGGCCCCGGCGGTTGCCGTCCAAGCCCCAAGGGACAACCACGCGGAAACGACACACTATAGTTACCCACAAAGACCACGAGAGGAGACCATTGAATTACAAAACATTTCCCGTCTACTCAACAGCATACGACGTCAGAAGAAGTCTCCTCCCGTTTTCAGCAAACCAATCAGCGATAGTGATTAGTTTTCAATTTATAAGTTTGTATGTTAAGTATTGTAACTTGGGTGAAATTTATAAGTCATCATTATTTACTCATACCTATTATGTTATATAATATGTTATGTAAATCATTATCAACCTCATCTCATTTCTCTGGCCCGGGAATATGTACGAGCCATAATTCGTACACCGCGGCGCGGCGGGCGGCGGTGCGCTTCATACATCAGCACTTTTCAATTATTTCATATAATTTAGCATTAATTAGGGTCAGTACGCAATCAGCATTCATACGCGATACTCATTATCACTCATCCTAGCATTAGTTACAAGTTAGTGAATAAAAACCATTTATTTATCTATCTGTGACTTATCATTGTGAGCAAATATACAAGGTGTGTGTGTCCTCAAGCAGCAGCCCATACAGCAATGTTACTTGCCACTTATTACGTGAGTTATGAATATACATGAAGAAAAGTGGGCGTATTATATGCCTCTGCTACCCCGTCGGGAAAGCCATTATGAAATATTGAATTTAGTAGAACATCAAGAAAAATGTGCACGCTATAAACTAGCAAATGCGAGGAACACCTAAGCAAAGGGACGCGTACAATACTATAATACACAAGTACACAGCGTCACAGCAGCACACCGCATTATTAATATTTACTTTATTATTTTATTATTCACATTATTTCATATTTTTTATGATGCCCACGGCTACCTTCTATCATCGCACCGCTCGCCATAGACAGGGAGTTGCGGAGCACTCACATACGGTTAGGTCCGATAAAGGATTTATTCCACGCTTACATTGTGAAATGAAACTCCCTGCCTGGGTTTTCTCGAACGTCTACAGTATGGGGTTCTTCAAAAGAAGTCTTAGAATGTTTTTAAAGGGTCGGCATTGCGAGTGCTGCACCTCTGGTATTGCAAACGTCCATAGGGTGACGGTGACGGTAACCACTTTCCATCATATGCCGTATGCTTGTCTGTCACCTCAGTCAGTGGTATAAAAACACCATTTATTATGGTCACTCTGTATCCTTGACAGGGATGTCTAAGAAGTCTGATTACCACTTTTAGTGATACATACCCATACACTTCTTTCACTTCCTACAAATTCATACACGCACATCTGTATATACAAATACTGTTTATTGCTAATAGCGTAAATTCAATCATTTCTCATTGAGTATTAATATTTTTCTTATAAGTCCCATTCCATTGGTGAGTATAAATAGCTCTCGCCAAAGCAGCATCGCAACAGCATTAATTATAGGCAAGGTTATAAACAAAACTAGCTCTTACACAGTTTGTACCAACCGTTTATTTTATAATACAACATACACACGCGAACGCGTACGATATAACAAAAATTATATTAAAATAGAACATTATGAAATACATTGGACAACGTACGCCACATCGCACAAAGTACCTAGTACAAGCAACAACAACTGCTCCAAAATATATAATGTATAAAATGCAACTTGTCTTATCAATATCGTGGTCAGATTTACCCATGGCTATTTTATCAGTGAGATTACTTATTTTATGTTGTATCATCAAACGTCGCATATCTACCAACTAATAAAAACAAGACTTGTAAACTCTGGATCAAGGTGTATTGTAAACAGTATCAGAAAATGTGATATATGTAAATTTTGTAAACGTTTGTAACCCAACTAATTCAGTGTTCTGTAAATGACTCTGCGTTAAGTATTTTTCGCTTTAAAGGTCTATAGGCGGCTTAAAAATTTTTGACTGCAGGGGGCCAAGTCTATTGATTCAATCGCGTCAGACTAGAATAAAAATCGTCACCCAATAGAGAGCCGACAGAAAAAAAATCACAGTATTCGTAGGTTAGTTTTCAACTATTACAATTCCGCTCCAATAGAATTCTGGCGGCCGGTCAATAATTTTATTGACACGTGTAGCGCCTGTAGCAGTTCGTAATTCACATTTTTGGTAGTCTATATAATTTTTTTGACATACACAAACAGCTAATTTGTCACTATTCTTCAGCTTGAGAAATGTGATTGTGAAATATATATAGTTTTAGTAGACTACCTAGTTTTGCACCAATCGCGGTGACATCGATATAGAAAAAGAAATATAACTGTTTTATATTGTAAAATAGTAGACTTGGACCCCAGGTAGCCGAAACCTACGACTTACATCGCAATTTACTGCAACTACGACGGTACATTTCAACACGGCAATGGGTTCCGTGTTACGTGGGTCCAAAATGCATATGGTGATATGGGCGTAAAGTATGCCTCTCCCTTACACTTCATGGATAAAAGTGTGACATCACCAGGTTACGCGATCCATGCATATATTTTTCGCGTCCTACAGTTTTTAAAATGGTTACAGATATGCACGTCTGGATCTGCATCTCACTTTTTTCCTTTAATTTATTTGGTGTAGACGCGGCAGAAGGTATATTATTTAAAATCGGAATACATTTTGTTCTTAATCTAAAATTACTTCGTTTTTAGAACGAAGCATCACAGAGACCATGAACACTAGCAAACTCTTGATCACAGTACGTAGCAAAGCTTTCAAGGTAATGAGTATTGTACTTAAATCATAGGACGTTCTTCTATCTCCTGCTTTACCGGCATAAATGACCGTACAATGCTATCTAAAGCCGTATAGGTACCTACGACAAGGCCTATTATTCCTACGGTAAATAAAATTATGTCTTTAATTAGGCGGATACGGCCTGGACCGAATTTGTCCGGGAAAGAGACGCACATCTCCATCAATGCTGGAAAGCATATACCCAACGCAGAGAGGCAGAGTGCACCGAAGAGTGAAATGAAGAGGCCTAGACGAGGAATTGCCACCGCCAGTACAACTGAAAAGAAATAAATAAAAAACTTTATTTTTAAATAGTGAACTATCTTCAAGCAGTATCCCTGACGGGGTTGTCAGATACGACAGATCGCCAGGCATCGCGATCCATGCATACTTCTTTAGCTTCCTGCAGATTCATTAATCGCTTCGTACATGGACGTTTAGGTATCTGAGTACTTTTTACTTTTTCGTTTTTGAGCAATCTGCTCACGTGATCCTCATATGTAAATCTCGATCTACCCTGACTCCTACTCTTCTTCTTTATGATTAGAAACATTTTATTACTGCTTGAAAGAACTTTTAGAATATTTGAAAGCAATGCAGTATTTGAGCAATAGTTATAAGCGTTAGCACTCGTAGCCCCGCCTACTTAATGTTCTGTAAACTATCACTGCATTATGCTTATGCAACTTTCGCCATGACTGATTCTCAGATGGATGTCCGCTTTGTGAAATTTTAAATTCACGAGTGTTCCCA
Source organism: Thumatha senex (assembly GCA_948477245.1). Lineage (NCBI taxonomy): Eukaryota > Metazoa > Arthropoda > Insecta > Lepidoptera > Erebidae > Thumatha > Thumatha senex. Next base: position 3,147,582 of record OX419725.1, read on the forward strand.
TTCTTTGGAAGACATTCTGAGTCGTTGGTCTTTGTTACCAGTAACATGGCAGTCGTTAATCAAAGTAGAAGCTCTATGGGAGGCTTGAAAAATTTCAACTGCACGTCCTCATAACCTGCGACTGTCCTTTAGAACATGGTAACATGACCTTTTACGAGGGCTCAAAAATGCTTTTGATGAAATTTGGGTGTATAATATGCCTCTGCCACCCCGTCAGGGGTATAGGCGTGAATGAAAAGTTTTACCATTTTCATACATTGTTGCTAGTGACTGCAATCAATCAATCATCTATTCCAAACTTAGTAACCTTTTATTGTCTTTTTATTTAATCGCTATTTTGACGAAAGGACTTTAATTGTTTGTAGACTTTGTTTGATGTTCCTGGTTTGTCTGATAACTTAAAGCTCTTCCATTGGTTACCTACTACAGGCGGTCTTGTACCCAAAACTCTACAACCATCAATTTCAACATCTTTCCAGATAATTCCAAACTAAACGTCTATAGTATGGAGTTATTTAAGGTTTATAAAGAGTCGGCAGCGCGAGTGCTTCACGTCTGGTGTTGCAAACGCCCATGGGCTACGGTAACCACTTTCCATCAGGTGGGCCGTATGATTGTCTTCCACTTCAGTAGTATAAAAAAGAACCTGAACTGGATTTAAAGCCTCGGGTCTGTTTTAATTAAGCTGCTAAGAGCAGCTATGATTTATAGCATAAGGGGCTTCACGAAGGTCTCTGGGGCATAATCGTGCAATAATATGTACGTACGGATTAACATCCGTCAACAACTATGCCTGATGTCTCTATTGGCCTTCTTACGCAAGTTTTGTTTTGTTACCTACCTTTTGTTTTTCTATTTCTACTTACAACTTTCTCCTCTCTTGGGTCTGTTGGAAGAGATTTCTATTTAGAAATAAGCAGACCCTTTGTACTTCTTTTCTTTTACTTTTTCACTGTGTTAGATTGTATGTACAATAAATAAAAAAATATAAGCGACTTCACCAGCTGGCGGTGCACTTGATAATTATTGGACAAGGAACGACGCAGGTGCCCTTTCAGGGTAGTTGCTAGCCACAGACATATAAGACAGTAAGCAGACCCAACATTAGCGAAAAATAACGTAGCCTATTACACACACATAGACGGTTGCTTAGCTTAGTTATTTCTTGATAATGAAACTTCATCACTTTATGCACAACACCTTTATGTATATTTATTGTCTTCTTTTGATACATTTTACAATTTTTTTTTTGAAATATTTTACTTCGATACATAAATCTTTAATTTAAAGATGACAGCGGCGATTGTCGTTACAAGTTTGTAGCTTAGTTGTAGTAGAAAAATTGGCTACGCGCTGTTCGCTGTCAGAGTGTGAGTTAAATGTAGCTGCACAGGAATAACAAAGATAGCTTTATACAACAACCATTTGTTGTATATAGCTATCTTAAAAAGGAAGTTTGAAAGTACCACCGCGCATTAAATTCAATAACATTTACATTAAAAATAAAATACCGGTTTGCTATTTAGGATTAATTTTAGAGAGAAATTTTGCATAAGTTGGGCACATAAAAACTGTAGGTGAAAAGGCTAAAAATAGCTTTTTCGAGAATATCTCCTGCTACATGGGGACTTTCGTTAAAAACACTGAAGGTCGTTTACGGGGCCACTTATCTAGGCTGTATGTGTTACGGGGCGCCGGTATGGGCAGATAAGGCTACTAAAGTCAACGCCTTGCATTGATATTTTTATGCAAGGCCTACAGGACGGTTAGCACGGAGGCTCTGCCGGTGATGGCAGTGGTCCCCCCGGTTGATCTCGAAATTCAGAGACGCGCGGCTTTATACTATTCGGCTAAGGATGGCATGGATGATAGGTTTTTGTTAGAAAGAGATCGCCATAGAATTGCCAGACTGTATCGTAATAATGTACGTGAAGAACTTTTAGACGAATGGCAGCTGCGTTGGAACACTTCCATCAAAGGGCGCCACCTCTACCAGTTTTTACCAGACGTTCGTGAACGCCTGGGAATGTCCTGGCTGGAGGTTGATCACTGTGTTGAGTCAATTTCTTACGGGACATGGTAACTTTAGGAGCAAATTACATTCGTTTAAGCTGGTTGAGTCACCGTTCTGTCAGTGTTCAACTGCTGACGCCAAATATGATCAGACCGACCATCATATACTTTGGGTATGTAGCATTTGGCAAAATGAGCGATATAATATGATTAATTGTTTACAAGTAACGTCGGGAGTAGTTTACTATGCGGATCTCGTGGCATCGAGGGTAAATTTTCGTGCTTTTAAACGTTTCTGCCATACATATTACTGGAATCAAACATAGCTCACATAGGACCCGTAATATACTATTACCGTGGTGCTTCCCTATTTCTTTAGGACTTACACCTAGTTGCTTTCCAGGTCTCCCGCTTTGCAAAGGAGGGAAGAGGCATTACGTTCTTTTCTTACTTCCTCACATTATCTTCTGATTAATTTCGTTGCGGGTTCCAAGACATGCTAACTTCTCCTGGGACATCACCGAGATCGAGCTCGGTGTAACTTTTATGGTGTTTTGGTCATTGCTGTAGATCCTGGTTTACAGGAGTCACAGTAATGGGAATGTGGGTGGGATTAGTCCTAATTAAAAATATAGATATTCCTAATAAGGGTGAAAAGGGTGAAGTATTGCTCCAAAAGCAAAGGTATATGTTTGGTCTACTTACTCTTCTACGTCTGTGCTGCTAGCACCACCTGTACCACAGATCCCAAATGCAGGTAGGGTTTGAAAGCTACTATATACATTGACATGAAAAAAGGAGCACCTATAATTTGCTCCTTAATTTCAGTCGAAACTGTCATGAGCTCATCCATTGAGGTTGACTTTGTAGGTCTGTATATAATAAAGTGGGTCCTCAATATACCTATTTCACCATTATTTCAGACAGTGGCTAAACTTTTCAGAACTTACAGGTTATTAAACACAGTGCAATCCTCAGTCCATATTCAGCTATACGCACTCGGGCAGGCGCGGCCCCAGATTGTTGCAGTCGAGGAAGGAGGTAGCCTTTCCAGACAACCTCCACAGGGACATAGCAGTGAAGTCCGTAGCTTATGAAGATAGCTATTGCAAACATTGCCAATACACTTGTTGCTAACCTGTTAACAAAAACTCAATGAAAACCAGCATAATAGAATATAAAATGTTAAGAGAAGTATATAATACAGAGCTTTTTTCTCAAAATTAGATTTTGCTGGTATCACACAATTTCCCTTAAAATTTTCTTAAAAGAATATACGGAATCAATAACACCCCTCATTACAAAATCAGTTTAGCCATTTCTCTCAAAGCTCTCCTTTTAGGTCACTAGGTTAAAAATAAATAACCATGGGATCTTTCAGAACTGTACTTTAATAGGTTATGTTCTGAAAAGGTGAACATTTATGAAAAGAGAAATCTTTTTTAGTGTAGTCAACTATAATATCGCAACTTCACTTGAGAAAATCAGATTGCTAAAATGACATCCATGGCTCCTATTGTTCAATGTTCTGTAAACTATGACTGCATAAAGTTTCGAACGGTACGAATAGCCCTGAGATTTATAACCATTTTCATGCTTCAGTAGGCTTTTTAAGCATTTGGATAGTTTGCCAGTATCATGGTAGTCGTTAAGTCATGTTGGGTTCCTCATGGGTGTCGAGGGGCTTGAAAATATAGTCACAATGTTTCCGTCTCAACACCGCAAATTGGTTTACAATTAAAATTAAAATTTAAAATATTTGCGTCTAGTATGCCTATTACGACCTATTTTTTTTTTGTAACGTGTGAAAATCCCCTCGGATGTTATGCTGGACTCGAACCGGCTAAAACCACACAGTCCCCGCCTATCTGTCTATTGCCGGAATCCCCGGGTAACTCCTCGGAAAGCTGTCAGAGATCCCAATGATATTCAGTGTACAACAAAAGTTTCACTAGATAACGGTTAAAAGTTCAAAACTAAATAAAGGAACATTTAAAAATTCATTCTCAGCTTTTACTGACGTCAGTCAGTTAAGTGTGTCCACTTGAACAGAAATTCCACATTGAATTGTACAAAATACAATTTCGATAGACTCGGCAGGTTGAGGGACTTTATTTGTGTTTCTATGTATGTACTTCGGCGATCCTGGTGTCAAAGCAAAATCACATCTGGTGTGGCGTCCGTTTAAAAGAACATCTTGTAAATTAGAGATGTTAGGTAGATTATCCACTGCTGGGAGCCCTGGGGCTATCCTCCCGAGGGCTTACCCGGGACTCCTGTCCATAGACAAATGGAAGGGCAGCGTGTGGTTTTAGTCGGTAAGAGTCCGGCATAGCATCCATGAGGACTTCCACAAGTAAAAAAAAGGGAGATTATCCAGTTTTAGACACGGCGTAAAATTAAGGACATCGGCAAATACGAAATATTTACCATTTCAGGACCAGACATAGCGTAAGGTGCTTAACGCAGTGACCTCCAAAACACCGGGTTAGCGATTTATGGAGTCTCATCATGATTTTCGAGACCCACGTGACCTCACCTGCAAGTGGTACACCGCAGACTAAAGGACGAAGAAAAGACGCAGGCGCGCTTCCGGGTTTTTGGGAGGTCAAACGGCAATCGCTGCCAACAAAGCCGATAGTAATAAGCCAAGTCTTAACGGCTGTTAACTGACTCCGGGTTCCAAATCCAAGTAGGCATTGGAAGTAACTGGGAAGACGCTAGGATAAAGTAGAAAAAGAGTTAGCGTTGCTATGAACCGAAGCACAGAAGAACGAAATGGTACCTACGTAGCATGTTAGTCGTTATTTCAAGTTGAAGGTCTAAGGAGCTGCTTAAAAAACAGCAGTTAGCCACAGCCTGTCTCTGTATATTTTAACACCGTATTAGGACCGTATACTTGTCTGCCACATCAGTAGTAAAAAAAAGGTTGAGGTACATTTTAGTTAAATACAAACATAACTGCTACTAAATATACGTGTCAATGAATACATGAATAATTGAATGACAAATTATAAATAGATTTGACTGCCAACGAATATACCAATAGTACAACACTAAGAAGTTCATTCACTCTCAATTATCAGACGAGTGTGTTGTAATAGCGTGGGGTCACACAGGACACACACTGGAATGAGTAGCGATCTGATTGTCTCCATCATTTTGAAACCTTGATGTTCAATTCTACATATGATTAATACCGAATAATGGCTTTTTAAGTAGATGTGTACGCTCCTATAGTAATAAGGAATATATAGTGTTGTTTAGATGCAATTAAATAGTGGTGGGTACCCTTCCGAGGAGTTACCTGAGACGTCCAGTGCTACACCGACAGGTACCTATAGTGTGGTTGAGTAGTTTCGAATGCAGCATAACATAGGCGGGGATATAAACACAGAAGCAAACAAGTGGTAGGTAAACTCTATTTATAGACACTGACAAAAACGAGATGACCCTTCGAAGAAACGACGTGATTACGCCAAGCGGGTCTGGTCCAACTGTTAATGTTGTTTTATATCACTCATCAACGATAGAAGTAGATCGTTATGATCTACTTTATGCACGAGGCAGAATTCATACTACCGATAGCCTGATGGCAGGTGTAACTTTTCAGACAGACGAGTTTCTGGTGTACGCATTCCTCTCAAAATGGAATGCCAAGAAATGAGTGGACTTTATTCCGAACCTTTACAACGAAACCAAGGCTCACCTTTTCACTAGAATCTACATACATACACATATATTGTTACGCCTTTATCCCCAAATGGATAAGCAGCGGCATACTATACGCCTACACCGTATTCATTTTGTCCCACCTTACAGGTGGTGAGCACATTGCCGTGTTGAAATGGACAGGCGCAGTCAAATTTTTCAAACCGCCCATTAGCTTTAACCTGGGCTTAACGATTTTCATGTTATTGGCTATCGTAATTAACGGCTTACCGCCATCCGAATCCGAACCACAAAGTAGTCACCCATGCGAGAACCAGCCATAGTGAAAGTTGCTTAATGCAGTGATTATTTACAGAACACTGAGTCCGTGGGGCCACGAGTACTTCCACTAAAATCTAAGCTAAAATATACAGTTCACAGAGTACTTACGGTCCTTGTGGCAGGTCAAGAGTTATGGAATCACTACATTTCGATACACAATACACATAGCCAAGTGCTCCAATAGTTACGTATAGCAGCACGATGATTGTCATTCCCGTGTTCAGCACACCACAGGGCGTACCGAACGCTTTTGGAGTTTTCATGTTATTTTCTAACGCGATCACCTGTAAAATATATTTATTTTATCGTATAGAAATCCCCACAGCTGTGTGCGGGAGTTTTGTCGCAAAGAACATTCGCAGGCAGTTGCTATTTACAACAATCGCATAGGTAAGCTATTGGCAATTGCACTGCTTAAAAGCTTATGACTATGTAGCAGATTATACAGTAGAATGAAATGGATTTGTAGCTCTAGTAAAATCTGGATAATCACTGTTTATAACTGGTATATAACCCTGTTATTTTCAAAAAAATTCAGTTTTCAAAAATGAAAGTAGTTACCTACATAACATCAATGGTATTTTAAAAATCGAAAGCAATTTGCAAATGATGCAGAAATTCGTTGATAATCTAGTAAAAATAAAATATAGTATAAATAGTGCAGTAATACAACAAATAGCGTCAGAAGATTCTAATCTGAGTGAGGTCAGTGAGGTCAAAAACAGTGATAATCTAGTGTTATTCAACTCACGAACATAAACAGCTGTTTGCAAATTTGACCTTTATCTGAGTAATATACTTTTATTTACGCGTTATCTAACGGGGACATGAGCATGTTGGACTTGAATTAACCCCAACCCCCTTTCACGGTTGTCCGACCCTAACCAGTGTTGGTTGTCAATCTTAACCGGTTAAATGGTTTGTAATTGCTTTGAATACTCACTATGTGTATTTGGATTGTAGGTGTATTTGTAGGGTTTAATAATATTGTTTTTTTTTTAATATAGCTAACTATAAGCAACTTAATTTTAAAAATAGAATTTTAACATCTTTTGATGTAAAAATTGAGTTGTTTGTAGTTTAGTTACAAACGGCGCCGTTTGAGCAAGATACAATAAAAAAATAAAAAAAAACTGATATTGAAGATATTTCGGGTCTTATTCGCGACGTATATTATTAGGTACACAGCCTACCTTATACTTCCCGACGTATACATCGCGAATAACTTAGTACTTACCCGTGGTACTACCGGTGGTACTACTGGTAGTACCACGGGAAATATTTTTTGCCCGTGGTACTACTATGACGTATAGTAGTACCACGGGAGATTTTATATTACCCCTGGTACTACTACTACTAGTATATATACAATAATTGTAAAGTATTTTATTTATACTTAAGTTATCTAAATTAAGTATAAATAAAATACTTAATGTTTTATGTATCTACATAAATCGCAATCGAGAGCGGATACCCAGCGCATTACGCGGCTTGGCCAGGCCAACCAAAATATTTCCCGTGGTACTACCAGTAGTACCACCGGTAGTACCACGGGTAAGTACTGGCGAATAAGACCCGAAGTATTATAAATATGAGTGACAATCGCGAAAGTTTAAAAACATTTGTGTTCGATTTCCAAAATCAAGGTACATGAATACTGGCATGTAATATCAGCTGTTTTAAATTGCAATCTATAATATTTCTTCATTTATCAATATTTACAAGATATTTTCTGAATAATATTCTTGACAAATCTCAACAAGTTTAGAATAAAATACAAAATAAATAAGGTTGTTCATATGACTTACCACACCCACAGCTGTTAATGCAAATAATATGGTTCCAAAGAACAAAGGAAACGTGGACGGAGAACCCCATAAATCCAGCTGATCAGTTTCTGGGGCTTTCTTGTATGCAAGCATGTAGTATACGATAATACCCAAGCCTACAAATGTGAGGACGTTGGCAACGGCTGAAAATGGCGCCAGGAGTTTCAAACTTGGAATTAGGTTGAATGCAATTAGTGGTATGAGAATTATCAGCATGTGGAATTCAACAGCCATGATGTAATGAGGGTCCACCATCTGAAAGATAAAATATTATAAGTTTATACAAATAAAGTATATTTATTTGTATAAACGTCAATTGTAATTGTTTTTTTTTAATTGAAACGTAGATAGCAGATTTTCTATAGTAATTAGTAACAAACCAATCTAGCGATTCACCATTATTCGATATCTAATCGAATGAATCTTCAGAAGTAATCATTAGCTGACAAAGAGGTCGGCTGCCGAGATTTTTGACTAATACATGTATCGGAATTACTGACACAGATCCCTAAATAAGCCAGCAGTTAAACATTTATCAAAATGTATTTCCAAATGAGGACCACGTGAGCAGATTGCTCAAAAACGGAAAGTCTAAAGTACTCGGATACCCAGAAGTGCTTGTATGAAGCGATTGATGAATCTGCAAGAAGCGAAAGCAGGAATACAGCTTGAAGATAGTTAGTTAGTTAAAAAAATATATATTTAAATTGGTTAGGTATTTTTGTAAGCTAGTCTTGTTTGATACAGATACAGATATATATATACAGACAGAGATATATATACAGACTACTAAGTTTGCATTGTATTCCGATAATTAGAATTTTTAAATATCATCCCAGTACTCTCTAAAGTATTGAAAAAAAAAAGAAATTAACTCCAGATTGGTTGCTTATTTAGAATCAAACAAGCTATTGTCGGAAAATCAGTTCGGTTTTCGGCAAAATAAGTCTACTTCTGATGCCGTACATGCAGTAACTGAATATATTGCAAACAGTCTGGACCAACGACAAAAGTGTCTAGCTATATTCCTGCATTTAGCAAAGGTTTTGGATACGGTTTCTGTATCCATACTTTTACGCAAGTTAGAATCATTTGGAATAAGAGATAAACAGTTGTAATTATTTTCCAGTTATTTGTCTAATCGTTTTATGACAGATATACGAGATATACGAGACTTGGTCCCTTCATCTTGACGGAAACGACTACTGTAAGGGACTCTCTGAGACCCAAGTCGACCTCACCTGAACGCGGTATGCCTGCTATTCAACGGACGCCGGACGATGCAATCCCTTCGTCAAATGGCGATTTGAGGGAGATTTTCATCAATAAGTACTGCAGTGTGCGTATTAATCTATTTCCATCAATTGAAGTACTATATTTACGTCTCAAATTTTACAATTTGACATTAAGATATATTCCAAGGTCGAAGGGGGTGCCTGAATTGCCTCGCCTTAAGAGTTCAAAGTTTAAGGCGTCAGTCGCGGGAGCTCGCCCACAATTGCCTCAAGTATCCACTTAATCACGCTATCATGGTCGCATCCTTGCGTCAATTTTCATTTATGACTGTTATGTGACTGCATGTTTATAAAAGTAACCGATATGTACCTATCTATTCATTCTAATACTCATAAATCAGATGTACTGTGACGCTCTTTTGGAGTCAACAATAACAGAAGTACGAGGTGCGGGCTTGCAACTGTCCGCTACTGGATGTGCTGCTGGTCCACCCCTACTCCTGTGCTAGGGACGTGGGATACACTGGTTTATAAATGCAAACACCGATATAAACTATGCGTAATTTATTATTTAGGTTTATCGCGTATACAGAACTTTAATCGTCGCCACGGAGCTCAGCCATCTAATCTTCGAAGAAGTGACATCAGCTTATGCTTTTTTTATTTATGCGTTCTTTATTTTAAATCAAAAATTGTTTATTTGCCTAATGGCTATCGCTGCGACCAGCCAGCACGCTTGACCCCATACTGTGATATGCGTCCTCCATACATAATGTGGAGACGAATACCACAGTACCTACCCACCCTGTACTCTCATTACAAAGATGTCCTGAAAGATATTTCCTTTGTATTCAATGCAAGTCATCCTATACTAAAGTTTAATATAATACCTTTGTGTGGCTTAAGATGTAATGCCCGTATAGATTAATGTGTAAACTACTACATATAGCAGCAGCATAGAGCAGGCAATCAATGTCTCCTGTCTTTTCTAAAAACACTTTACTCTAAATATTTAATACAACCAAGCGTGCAGGGGACGTCACCCTTTACTTCAGGCAAATGGCAGGCAGTTGATAGACCGAGGATGCGATTTTCACAAACATCCGGACGTAAATATTTTTATACCACTGAGGTGGCAGAAAAGCATACGACCCACCTGATGAAAAGTGGTCACCGTAGCCTATGGACGTGTGCAACACCAGAGAAGCAGCACTCGCACTACCAACCCTTTAAAAAGTGTAAACAGTCTTTAAAAACCTTCTTAGACCCCTTTTGAAGAACCCTATACAGCAGACGTTCGGGAAAACCCAGGCCGGGAGCCCATTTTTATTGTTACTTCGTCTTTTTTGAGAGGTGCAAGTGAGAGGGAGCAAGTTGTTACTTGACAGATGAATTTCTTGCTCTGTCACCAGTAACTTTATTTTTTGTTCGATAGCTCAATACACCATGTTTATTTTTAGGATCGGAACAAATATTAGTGTAATACGCAATACTTTGTTTAGTAGTTTTCGGTATTTAGATTTATTTATCACGCCTTATCCCCGAAGGGGTGGCAGAGACATAATAATATATGCCCACTTTTCACCATGTGTATTCTTGTCCCACGTAATAGGTGGTAAGCCCATTGCCGTGTTGAAATAGACAGACGCAGGTTGTGGCTACCCGCAGTTGAAATTTTCAAGCCACCCATAAGGCCTTCAACCAGGCTTAACGACTGCCATGTTACTGGCAACCGGGACCGACGGCTTAACGTGCCTTCCGAAGCACGGAAAAACTCGCAATTGTAAATGCCACAAAATGGTCACCCATCCGTGACCAGCCATAACAAAAGTTGCTTGACGCAGTGATCGTTTACAGAACACTAATTCCATGGGACCACGAGCGATTTATTTGCGTATTTAGAAATCCAAAATTGTCTATTATCAGTTGCGTAGATGCTATATCACCAGCTTATATTAGCTTACTTTTGACTAGACGACATGTAGGAAAACATCCTAATATTTAAATATCCAAAACCTATCCAAATATAAAAAGGTACCAATGGATGGGTGCAGAGACATGAACCATGGCAAAGGCTACACATAAATGGCAGTTAATTATTCTCTATTGGCACATACGAATGAATAATGTAGGAAACGTTCAACTGCCATTGATTATTTGCGAGTTTGTGAGGAGGGTCAAATAGAGAAATGCCAATAGTGCATTGGCCGGGGTTGAACCCTTATCATCACAATCGCACAGCTCAGTTCATTGACTTTGAACCCGTATGATACTTATTTACCTGTAGTCTATTAGACTGAATGTTTAGGCCTAATGAATAAAAATTACCTGTAAAATGATTCTGTACACATTACGTAAAAGGAAAATAACTTTGCTGTTACGAATTATGAACAGTACAGTTAATTTTATTACTATACAAACTCATCCTAAACTGTTAATGGGCAAAGATCGATATGTTTATTAACATACTAGCTGACCCCCGCGGCTTCGCCCGTGACATACTTCGAATTACCGGCGCACCTATTTAATTCCGTTTTGTCGGCATTTATGATTACTGTTCCGCTCTCCAGGGTAGTAGCGTGATGATATATAGTTTTAGCCTTCCTCAATAAATGGGCTATCCAACACAAAAATAATTTTTCAAATCCGAATTCCTGAGACTAGTTGAACAAACTATTCAGCTTTATTTATTAGTATAGATTGATTGATTCTAGCAACTTGCAGCTCTATCATTAATGAAAATGATATATTCAAGTCTGTTTACAGAGTTTACCGATAGTATAATATGTACGAGAAAATTGATTAAATTTTCCATTGAACGCGTACTGCTTAAAGGCGACCGCGTGAATAAACAACCAGTCAGGTAATGAAAAACAAAACAAGCAAAACAAATCAAATTAAGGATGCCTGGTGACGTGGAAAATGTCCAAGAAGTCATATGAAATTATCCAGTCAAGGTTTCTACTTTTGATGAAGTTATAATTTTAGGTAAATAATAACATACATATTGTCACACCTTTATCCCCGAAGGGGTAAGCAGAGGCATACTATACTTCCTCATTTCACTGTTTGCACTTTTGTCCCACGTAACAGATGGTGAGTCCATTGCCGTGTTGAAATGGACAGGCGCAGGTTGTGGCGACCTGCGGTTAAAATTTTTCAACTGGGCTTAACGACTGCCATGTTACTGGCAACCTGGACCAACGGCTTAGCGTGCCTTCCGAAGCACGGAAACGTTCGCAAATGTAAATTCCACAAAGTGGTCACCCATCCGAGGACCAGCCATAAATAAATAAGGTAATAAATAAATAATAATATATTATGGGACACTTTTCACACAGCGTCACCTAGCCCAAACTAAGGTTGAATCTTGTGCTTACGGTATTTAGGTACATGATAAACATACTTATATATTTTAAATAAACTAAAACGAAACTAAACTATCTTCAAGCTGTATCCCTGACGGGATAGTCAGAGAGGACAGATCGCCAGGCTTCGCGAACCATGCATACTTCTTTCGCTTCTTCAAGATTCATCAATCGCTTCATACAGGCACGTCTGGGTACCCGAGTACTTTTGATTTTTCGTTTTTGAGCAATCTGCTCACGTGGTCTTCATATGTAAGACTCGGCCTACCCTGACTCCCTCTACCCTCTACTTTCGCACAAAATATATTCTTCGTCAATCATTCATTGGACGTGTTCCAACCAACGAAGCACGCCCTTTTCCAGCTTAACGCTGACCCTTTCATTCAAACCTGCCATTTTGCGTATCACGTCGTTACGTATTCGGTCGACCAAATTTACGCCGCATAATTTTCGAAGTAATCGCAGACCACAGCATTCAAGTTTCTTTCATGTATCTGCTGACATACCCAGGTTTCGCTACCGTAAAGCAGAGTTTTAAATCACATATTATACATAGGAAACACCTAAACTGTGACAAAAACATTCGTGGACCAAACAAACACTTATTTCGATCCGGGAATTGAATCGTAATGATCAGTAAATACTATTATCACATGCTACCTATTGTAATCAAGGCAACATATGGCCTAAAGACACTACACGGAGTACGAACTGAAGATAATCACAATTAATTAAGCCCTTTAAAGGTTTATAATGTTTCAATATGTATGTTGGACACGATTGTTTTGACAAAACCAAACCAAACATTACAGCAGACAGTACGTTAAAGTTTATACTAACCTTTTTTATATTGTCAGCGATGAACACAATGTACACGCAGCATATCCCTAGCTGGTAGACCACAAGAAAAATGTCCACTGTGATAGCCAGCGAGTGTGAGGACCTCCGCAATGATGGTGGACCCATCTTTAGCGCGGTACTCATTGATTCTGGATAAGAGAGCAGAGGTACCCGCAGTTTTTTGCATGTTACGTATTGTGACTGGACCTGTAGAAAAATTTAATATGGTAAGAAGAAAAATTGTTGTTATGAAATGTTCTGTAGGTGCCTTAGAGTCTAGATTCCATATTTTTGTGAATATGAGTCAGCAGGTATACCATCTATAGGCGTAGCTGGTTTGAGCTGAAGATCTATATTGACTGCCTCAGTGGCGCAGTGGTAGTGTATGCGACTGCCGCGACTGAGGTGCCGTGTTCGATTTTCGTGTTTATTTAGAAATGTGTATTATCAGTATATATGTTTATCAGTCGTCTAGATCCCATAACACAAGATTATATCGGGCTAGACGGCGCAGGGTAAAAAGCATGTCCCGCAATCTAGTAAGGGTCCCATTTGCATCTTATAAGTTTATTATTTACCTTCCTTCTGAAGATAAATTTCAAAATATGGGGTATTTTCTCCAATAAAGGACTTGAATTTTCATTTCACGTGAGAGCGTTTTCACGTTATACGATCCGATATCGGTGTCGGACGCCGATCCGATATCGGGGTAAGTAAAATGTATGAAATATGTACCTGTCTTTCATATTATCCGGCCCCATATCGGATATCAGAGCCGACACCGATATGCTGGCGGCACCATCAGACGCCCGTGAGCCGTCTGGCGATAATGTTTGTATGTGTGCTATACGTGTATATAAATTGTCTCTGTGTGCGTAGAGCCCGATGCGCGGCGGCCATTTTGAGCTTAATTATTTAAATTGAATTGAATTAGCAAATAATTGAATGTGGATTCACTCATACGAAAGTAATTAAAAAAGTTTCTAGGTGCGTAGCTTGCTAAAAAGAGTATAAAATGCTCCCTCTGAATATCTAGCTTCCACAATGGGATGTATACAATACTGTCTGTGGACAGATCTTTTTTGTGTCGGCTATCGTCGTCCAACACTGATATCGGATCGGATAATGTGAAAACGCTCTGAGAGTTCCTCGGACTTCGTTGTCATATGGCGTTGCTATCGGGTAGTACAAGGGTTTCCGATAACACAACCTGGCTACTTTGCGCAGATGAAATGCTCGTTAAACGAAATATATATCTATGTATAGGTATATCCCCAAAGAAACATTTCAGAGTTACCCAGAACGAGAATTTTTATTTTGGTAATTCCTTCTCCTTCAAGGAATTTTTTCATAATAATAAAATAAGTTACTGCTTTGATACTCACTAGGACATGGAGACAGTGCGTGACCAAAGCGCCAACGACAACGGTTGCTATGATGCCTGTCACCAGTCCCGCACGTGCAAATGCCTGTGGCATTGCCAAGATGCCAGTGCCGAGACTGCATTTCAGCAAGTGGACCAGTGTTTCCCAGTTACTATAAATTTATTTGCAGTTAGTCATTTATGAAGTAGCTAAAAAATTGGTAGTACTATAGTATTTATTTAAACATAAAGAGATGTCGTAGGCGATGCAGCCTGTTTTACAGGAGTCATAGTAATTGGTATAAGGGTGGGACTAGTCCCAAATTAAAAAAAAACATACTCGTATCTCTAAAAATATTATTTCATTTTAAAGCTATTAATAATGTTTCCGTATTTGAATGAATTTGTTTTCCACGTGTATTGCGGAAAAATGGCATTAATAACTATTGAGAAATTCATTAAAAGATAGGTATAATTTTGAAAAGCAATTAGTATGCTAACTTTTCCTGTTTTAATTTTAAAAGTGGAAAAATTACTCAGTCACGAGCTGGACTCGAACCAGCGTCTTCTGGTTCAACGCACCAGACGCGTTTACCAACTACACTACCGTGACGGTGTGACGAGTCCAGCTCGTGAATGAGTAATATTTCCACATAAAAATTTAAATTTAATAGAAAGGTATCTATTAAGAAAAAATATCCACCTTCAAAGCTGTTACGTGGCTTTAATGTACTATAGTCTCGAGACATTAGGTAATAGTACTTCTATCAAAGTCATCGCATGCCTTAAATAGACTAACAATAATAGACACAGTAAGTAGATTCAAATATGAAAATAGCTTACTTAGTTGGCTTTGGCAGTTGTCGATGAACATGAGGGTCGTAATCATCGGAAGCCCCATCTCTGCAACAAAATACGGGTATCAAGCATATAAAAAAATCAGTCATGTGGAGTCAGACTTGTAGACTACGGTTCCGTACTAATTTGTACGTAAAATGTTATAAATACAAATAATGTCTATATTTTTAATCAATCACGCCTTATACATTTTTAATAAAGTGGAAAATGACAATCTGATTCGAGACAGGGATTAAACCTGTGACCTTTGTCTAACCAGGGCAATGTTCTAGCCACCTGAACTACCCGAACCGTATCGAATCAAGTTGAAATTCTCCACCATATTTTTATCGTCATTTTAAGAGTATGACCAGAGCCATCTATCGAGCTAATGAACAACTCAATACCAATGAACAGTGTTACAACTATTTTTAAACATTGATGCAATGGACACCACAGTATATTGATAATTTTTTAAAAGCAATTATTTGCTAAATTTCTCATAAATTTTTAATAAAGTGGAAAAAGAGTCCATTGCTCCAATGTTTAAAAATAGTTGTAACACTGTTCATTGGTATCGAGTTGTTCATTAGCTCGATAGATGGCTCTGGTCATACTCTTAAAATGACGATATAAATATGGTGGAGAATTTCAACTTGATTCGATACGGTTCGGGTAGTTCAGGTGGCTAGAACATTGCCCTGGTTAGGCAAAGGTCTGTGGCGGACACACATACTCACACCATCTAACTATACGTATGTCTATGTACTATATATTATTTCTTTTATTCATTACACACACACGATGAAAATCGGGCGTCTAACATGCCTCTGCCACCCCTCATACAGTTTCAACATTTTATCTATGTAATATGTATTATATTATATCTAGCTACACATAGCTACCGCGCGTCAGCTGTTTCAATGAATAACGGTACATCGATAGCTGCTCGAGCGCAGGCAGGACAGCGATGAAGCCTCTCGCTCTCACCAGTCACGACCTAAGCCTCGCGCCGAGTGCACGTACTTCTGTCGCGAATACTTTTATACACGCCACGTCTATTCTCTCGCAAAACCATCAGCTGTGCTTTCTGCTCATTGTAAATTTTCGCCTTCTATTTTTGTGTGGAGTAATATCGCTGTATTCTAAGAAGTACATTATATCGCTTCTCAATACTTCGCTTTTTCTTCTACCACTCCCTCATTGGTGACTCCGAGAAGAACACCATACAATGAGCAGCAACAGAGACATAGAAGCGTCACAGCATCGCGTAGAAGACCGATCTGGTAGCAGCAAGACCGAAAATATTTTTACTAACCGCGCCCAAGATGGCGGTGAAATTTTTCGAGTCGGCGTCCGCATACCTCCTTTTTGGCCTGAAAAACCAGCAATCTGGTTCTGTCAAGTGGAAGGTCAGTTCAAACTAGCCAGGATTACGGACGACGAAACAAAATTTAACTATGTACTAGCGCACTTAGACCGGCAGTATTCAGTGGAGGTCGAAGATATTATTACTGCGCCCCCGCCTACCGCCAAGTATGAAAAGCTGAAAGATGAACTAGTTAAACGTCTCTCCGTATCCAAAGAGAGGAAAACTAAACAGCTATTGCAATCAGAAGAGCTGGGTGACCGAAAGCCGTCCCAATTTCTACGGCATTTGCAACATTTGGCAGGACCAGCCATTCCCGAGGATTTCCTAAGGACTATTTGGACAAGTCGGTTACCAACCAACCTTCAAACAATTATAGCGTCGCAAATTAGCTTGCCTTTAGCAGATCTAGCGGAACTAGCAGACAGAGTCAACGACGTAGTACCTTCTACAGGACAAGTGGCTTCAACTTCAACTCGCCCGGATCACGTGAAAGACATGATGACACTGATAGTGGATTTAACAAAGAAAGTGGAAGTACTAAGTACGGAAATGAACAGACGATCGCGCTCGCGTACTAGACATATTACTCGGACCGAGCGAAGTCGTACACCATCACAGAGATCGCAGTCCAATGAGGGTTTTCGATACTTTTTCTGCCGCCAGGCGGCGCTTCGTATGCGTCAGGTCCAAACAGCTGTCAGATAGCACAGAATCTTACCGAACGTATTATTATTTTAGTAAAATTTTATGTATTTGGAAGTGTTATTGATTTTATTATGGATTACGGCCAAAGAAAGGTTGCCGAACTGAAGATTGAGCTCAAAAAGAGAGGCCTCCTTTTTTATTTGCACACATAGGCACTGCACAACACTGTGGCATTTTGGAAAACAATATTCCGTTTGTAACGTTTTTAAGAATAAATAAACCAAAAAAATGATCGAAAAATATAAATCGTGTATGTGTTTTGACAGGTAGTTGGACCTGACGTTACAGCGCTGCCATCTCACGGGGAACATTTCAAAAAAACCCTCATTACCGAAAATTCAAACTTTGTTGGTACCACTACCGATTTCGGAACCGAGCGAAACGTTGCCTGCAACCATGTGACTACAAGTCGGGAAATGCTCAGGGCAGTCTATAATGGCGGCCGATGACTGCCTACCTCCAACTACTGGCCGCCTGTTCGTAACCGACCGTAATACGAAAATTCAATTTTTAGTGGATACTGGAAGCGACGTATGTGTATGTCCCCGTCATGCGGTACCACATTTCAGTCGCGCGAAGACAGAATATCACCTCTGTGCTGCTAACGGTACCCCAATAGACACTTATGGTTACGTGCAAATTTCTTTAGATTTAGGATTACGGCGTGAATTTAATTGGCGTTTTATTGTGGCTAACGTAACGAAAGCAATTATTGGTGTAGATTTTATATCGTTTTTTTAATTTGATTATAGATATTCACAATCAACGATTAATAGATGGCATTACCAACTTGTCAACTGTAGCTTCAATTACTTCTAAATGCAGCTTAGTCTCAAGTGTAAAGGTTATGACTGGTGAGAACGATAGCTGCAGATATCGTAAGTTGCTTTCCGAGTTTCCAGAGCTAACACGACCAGCAGGTAAGCCTCATACACCAAAACACACC
Source organism: Thumatha senex (assembly GCA_948477245.1). Lineage (NCBI taxonomy): Eukaryota > Metazoa > Arthropoda > Insecta > Lepidoptera > Erebidae > Thumatha > Thumatha senex. The sequence continues at coordinate 3,166,083 of OX419725.1, forward strand.
ACACGACACTACATACGCACTACACCAGGTCCGCCAGTATCATGTTCTCCCCGTAGACTTGCACCCGACAAGTTAAAAATAGCCAAGGCAATGTTTCTAGGCAATGTTGGCCAACGGAACCGCTCGACCGTCAAAGAGCCCTTGGTCGTCCCCCTTGCACCTCGCCCCAAAGAAAGATAATAACTGGCGTCCCTGTGGGGATTATAGACTATTAAATGCTCATACTATCCCTGATAGGTACCCCATCAGGCACATACACGATTTTGCCTACAGTTTGTCTGGTTGTAAAATCTTTTCAACAATAGACCTAGTTAAGGCTTACAACCAGATACCAGTGCATGAAGCGGACATACCAAAGACAGCTATTACGACCCCATTCGGCCTCTGGGAGTTCCCCTTCATGTCCTATGGCCTCCGTTGTGCTGGGCAGACCTTTCAAAGGTTTGTTGACGAAATAACGCGTGGTTTAGACTTTTGTTATCCGTACCTTGACGATTTTTTGATTTGGTCTAAAGACGAGGATCAACATGAGCAGCACCTTCGCACACTCTTCTCTAGAATGAGTGAATACGGCGTTCTCATAAACACGACCAAATGTGTCTTCGGGGTACCGGAGGTGACATTTCTAGGCCACCACATATCTCAACACGGAACCAAACCTCTTGAAAGTAAAGTGCAGGCCATTAGAGAATTCCCAGTCCCTAAAACCGCAAGGCAACTAAGAAGATCGAAGAATCGCATACGCTACTCATTCATCCGAGGTAGTCTTGGTGTCCGTGACGTGGGGGAAAAACTGCAGGAGTGTCGCCCTATGGAGTACGTTGGTCGGACATGCATGAATATGGCTGTCCTTGGGGCTAGGTCTCGTGGTCGCCCTCGCAAGCGCTGGCTGGACGTCGTCAAGTCCGACATGATTGCCAATGGCCTGACTGAAATGGATGTTGAAGATCGGGCAAAGTGGAGGAAGCTCAGTCGGAAGGCGGACCCTGGCCAAAGCCGGGACTAACGCCAGGTAGAAGAGGAAGAAGACTTCATTGCACAAAATACCTACATTCATTAAACTGCTCTAGATGCCAAATTCCACCTACGCATGCTTCCTACATCTTGTGTTCAAAAACAACAGATAATCGTAGTTCATTAAGAAGTGAAAAAGGTTCTAAGAAATGGGAAGGACACCTTAACCATTGTGTCAAATGGTATTGAAACTTATCGATAAGTATCTGAAAGTGATGGAGGTGAATGCCCTAGACCCCGAGAAGAGCCTACACCATTGACGTTACAGATAAGGGCGTGTCCTAGGATGTAGCGAAAGCATAACACGGTACTGCCAAGGCAAGAACGATGTTATGGGAGATTCAACGCCAAAGTAGGAATAAAGTATATGGCGAAACGATGTTATTATGGCGGGCGGCAAAGAAATGACTAATGCTTGTCATCTTTATTGACTAAAAATTCAAACTTCAAAATCGTTTTGATCTACTGATAAATACTGACTACAAAATTATTCAACAACAAAATGCACCAGATCCGGTTGGGATTGGCAGTGTTCAGCAAACTTCGCGGGGTTTTCTATTCACCTAAACTACAATGCCTGAAGACGAAAGTCTATGATCAGTATGTTCTATTAGTTATGACCTACGAATCTGAAAAGTGGATACTTACGGGGAGGTAAATTCTTGTCCCCAAAATTGTGCAAGCTATGGAGCACGCTATGTTTGGAGTATAATCCATCTTTGAGGCATAAACTCTATCCGTCAAAGAACCAGACTGGTCGACATAGCTCGTCAACTAAGCGCGTTAAGGTGGCAAGTCATATTTGTAGAGAATCCAATGGCCGATGGAGCAAACGAGTTCTGAAGTGGAGACAGTGACTCGGCAAACGTACGACAAACCCCCGCCAGTTAGACTGGTGAATTAGAAAAAGTTGCAGAGAGGGACTGGATGTGAAAGGCAAAGGGCCATCAGTTATTGAGACAGGCCTATATCCAGCAGTGAACTATTAATAGGCTCCAGTATAGTTTCTCATTAGATGCCACGTTAAGCAAAACATGTAGGAATGAGATAGAAACAATACGATTTTACGCAAATTTTATTTTTAATGGAATAAATATATTTTTTGTTGGGTTTGATGGTTTGATCTAGTTAGGACAAGTACGTTCATTCTTATTGAGTGACTCGGAAAGAGCACATAATTCACTAAAATAATGCCAGATTAGAGATAATAGAATCAATACTCGTAATACTCACTTGAGTGGTTCCTCGCAGTTATCTCGCACCGACTGCAGGCTCACGGTTTCAGCCTTTGCAGACTCCATTCAGAAACACCACCTGATGACATTAATGATTTTATACACTTCTTTAGACCTTCCTACTTCTCTTGGGACTTTACAGAAATCGATGTAATTTTTATTATTTCATTTGGAAATTCGTGAATACACATCCAACGCGAAAGTTTGGAAGTATGGATGTTTTCACGCAAAATCTACCGAATGGTTTTTCATAAAACTTTTTAATAATATAGCTTACACATCAAAGTAACACATAGGCTACTCTTTATCCCAGGAACAAGTTCCTGTGGGAAAGGGGAACGGAAATAGTTAACCACGCGTGCGGAGCCGCGGGCGTCAACTAGTCATTGATATTTGATATGTTAAACAAGCAAACGGTTGTTACGCAGTGTTATCGACTTAGTGTCTCCTACTCATCATACGTATCTTTCAACGCTGGTGCCACCAAACAGTTTATAGATTTGATAAAAAATACATACACTCATACATTGCTTATGTACAGCTGGGTAACTAAAAGACAGACCGTATCACTAAAACCATCAACCTGGAAAATTTCAATCGTGGACTCGTCAAATCTCTCGTACGATCATACAAAAAAAAAGGCACTATTATTTGAGTCTTTTTCACGTATAATTATAATTTTCAAAAACTTATTGCCGGTGTATTAATCGTGACCACGGTTATTGTACTCGTAAACTCGTCGTACGCCGAGGGATAATCAAAGTTTCAATAATTATTTAATTCATCCTTAATAATACCAAAAAAGAAACTATGGATTTCAGGGTCTTTTTATTAAAAAAATTATTAATACAATACTGAGTGGGATTGTGTACTTATTATGATGAGTTACACAAATGGAGTGTGTTAAAAACATCGATACAGCTGCTAAGTGCTATAATCATCAGTCCGAGGAGTTACCTGGGGCGACCGATAATAGACAGTTAGGCGGGGACTGTGTGGTTTTTCGCCGGTTCGAGTCCGGCATGACATCAGAGGGGAATTCCACACGTTAAAAAAAACCGGTACAATTTTGACAGTTTTTCGTAGTCTACTATAACAATCGTACTCCAATAGACTTCTATCGGTCAGCCGATAGAATTCTACTAATACGTACCGCGCCAGTGGCCGCTAATCAATTGCATTTTTGACTACAAACTTTTTGACAGCTAAAAACAGTGATTCTGGTTCTATTCTACGACTCGTCAATAGTAGACTCGGCCGCCAGCTTAATCTCAATTGTGTCCGAACTTCCCCCTGTATTTCACATGGAGGTAACCTTTTAGTAAAGCCAACAATATGTATGTCAAGCTTTTTGAGTCTAACATTCCGTATCTCGTGTTACAACCTGGCGGAGGAATTTTTGAAGTGAAACTACTTTATCGACGTTGAGAGAAATTTTATAGTCGTAAAAAACCAATCGTGAAGTTTAACATTTCGCGCCATGTTGTTTTGAAGTGAAACTTTTATATCATCAGTGAAAAATAAGAAAAAAATATAATAACTGTAAAAAAACCAATCGTGAAGTTTAAGATTTCGCGCCATGTTGTTTTGAAGTGAAACTTTTATATCATCAGTGAAAAATAAGAAAAAAATTTATAACGGTAAAAAAACCAATCGTGAAGTTTAACATTTCGCGCCATGTTGTTTTGAAGTGAAACTTTTATATCATCAGTGAAAAATAAGAAAAAAATTTATAACTGTAAAAAAACCAATCGTGAAGTTTAAGATTTCGCGCCATGTTGTTTTGAAGTGAAACTTTTTTATCATCAGTGAAAAATAAGAAAAAAATTTATAACTGTAAAAAAAATGTCGTACAGCAGTTTCACTTCTTGCTTGTGTACTCTGGTACATAATTTTTTACATATTGCTATGTTGCCCAAAATAAGTTTGGCATCTAAGGCGTCTCTAGTAGATCGGTGAAATTGATTCCTTAATCTATGGTGTCGATTTTGCGAACGCCAACGATGTACCGATAGCGTGTTAGCTTTGTTTGCCTAACTGTTCGATCGAAGAAGAGAGCAGTTAGTTTAATTAGGTTTTGAATTTTCGAAGCCCACTCAACGAATTCGCTTGTGGGCCCTGCTGACTCAGTGTTCTGTAAACGATCACTGCGTTAAGCAACTTTTACTATGACTGGTTACGGATGGGTGACTATGTAGTGTTTATATTTACTAGCGTTTGCATGCTTCGGAAGGTGCGTTAAACCAAGTTAAAAGCCTTGCGGCTTGAAATTCATCAGCAGGTAGACACAAACTGCGTTTGTCTATATCAAAACGGCAATGGGCTCACCACATATTACGTGGGACAGGAATGCACACGGTGAAGTGAGAGAGTATAATATACCTCTGCCACTGATAAGGCGTTATTGGTTAAAACTTTACTAATTTTTATTATTGTACTTCAGAATTATGTCGAGAGCTCTGCACTGCTACTAAGGAGGTATCTCCAAAACTTTTCAATAGCCACACAATGATGTTATGTTTGGAGGTTTTGATTATAATGTACCTAAACACAGAGACCGTGATTCACATTGACTTCGATAACATCGGGTATGCGTAACATACCCGATGTTATAGAAGAAGATGCGTAACATACGAGTACCTAATGAAAAGGTGACATTTAAATAAGTCATTCTTTACTGTGCAATATTCAAAACTTTATAATTATGACGTCATTGTATTTTTTTGCTTTATAGCAGATACTTCTATTATTTGTCATGGAAGTAAATTATTTGTATCCAGTGAATCGGCCCGAAAGGGTGCAATGTCTAATGTAAGTGTGAAATGATATATAAAATATAAATATATTATACAATATTAATAAATATCAACTTAACTTAATATTAACATTAAATATAACCTTAAAAATATGATACATAACTAAAATATATTATTAAAAGAGGTTCCTTTAGGCAAGGTTTCGAAGATACTGGCAGCGTTCCCCCTTTGAATAGCTAGACTAATTCTTTGTCCGAGGTAGCTGCCAGCTCTTCGGTCTCCTGTGACGTCGACTAAGCTTTTCGCAATTTCCTTAAAAAGCCTTATAGCGCTAGGACCCCACGGACCAAGAGTCTTGACACCGAATGGGACAAAATCATATTCGGAGCCAAGACCCCTGTATTTGAATGCTTTAGCTTTTTCAGCCGCTTCACAAGCCGCACCAGCTCTGTTGCTGGTTCCATGTAAGGGGCCAGCGTGTCTGAACAGGTTGCATCCCATACCAGCACCCGGCCCTTCTTCCATGGAATCAAACTCACACCGTCCGGTCTCTTGCCATCATCTCTTGCAACACCAGTTGGCTCAAGTAGACTTGGCACGTTGACGGTGGCAAGGGACCGGCGTAAGATATCGTTAAGTGCGGCATGTCTCGAGAAGCGGCCCGCACTTTTTTGGCATGACAGTCCGTGTTGTCCTAACTTGTGGACATCAAAAATAAATATTATAATATTTTTATAAATATATTATAATATTATAAATATAAATATTGTTGGGACAACTCACACGACGCCATCTGATTCCACACTAAGCAGAGCTTGTACTATGGTAACCAGATAACGGATAAACATACTTATATATTTCTAAATACATAGATATTATAGATAAATAACACCCAGACCCAGAATAAACCATCGTGCTCATCACACAAAGTTTTATCCTGGGTGGGAATCGAACCCACGACCTCTTGCGTAGCGTTCGGACGCAGTCCCACCGCGCCACAGAGGCAGTCTAAAATTATATGAATGTAATCTTTATATTACAACTTCTGTAAAAATACAATCTTTAAGACTTTGTCTATTATATGAATATCTTATTACCTATATTTATTATTAGTCTCTAAATCTTCTGCAAAAGTACATAAACATAAATATCATAACCAATTGTTAATTTAGATTACTATTACATATAAGTAAAGCAAATAACTTCCCCTTCAATCAAAATTATATGCCTTAAATTAAATACCATTAATAACCGGTATCTAGCGCCCGCTGAAATTACTTGGGTTGGAACTGGATTCAAGTCAAGCGGCTAAGCAATGTTTTTATTAAAACGATTTTTTAGCAACCGCAACTATTTTAAGTTATACAAATTAATGTAATTATATCATTGAGCTAGTATTGTAACTCAATGAATTATATGCGTGAAAGTGTATGTTACTCAACTACACTATGATCACTTAACAATAATTTATATTATAGGTATATTGACCCGGAGAACTTTGTGATTAGTATCCTGTTCCATCGAAAACATGTTGTTTTTTGTTAATAATTCTGATCATTAGATATGTAACAAATCTAATAGGTAAAATAAGGTGTTCTTGAGTTATAATTGTTGTAACTAACACAACTTTACATATCTACATAAAATAGATTTGAAATTTGGTAGCTACCTATATCTAAAAACTTAACTAACAATAAGTTACTTTTGTCCTTGTATTATACCAATATGGTACGGTCATTATAGCATATGTACATAACATCATGGTACGAGAAAAATTTAACACACGTGTTTAAAACGCAAACATTCGCTAGTAGATCAATTTATCCACACATGTTAAACATGTCCTTTGAACTTGGGTTACATAACAACAATATACATATTATTAGTGACATAGAAACGAATTAATACATACAAGCTTCACGGGTCAAACTGACACTTAAGTTGGAATTTCAGCGTGACGTAAAGGATTGTTTTGGGGCCGGTTCGGGATGCACGAGCGCCGTCCGAGAGCGCACTATAAACACACGTTTATTGAATCCCCGCCTTGCGCGCCTACGTCCCATTAACTTCAATTACAGTGAGTATATAGGTCGGTGCTTTGGAAAACAGCTATAATGAAAACGTTGTAAGCGAATTGAAGCTTTGATTATTTCATGTTGAAACTTTCAATGTATTTTACAAAGTAGTAGTACCTAGATTAGAATTTTATTCATGTCATGCTCGAATTGGTAGGTACTTGTAGGTACATACATAATCGTCGGTGGCGTAAGTGTGTTTCGGTGCTTTCTATGTATGGGTTTAGATATATCCATAAGTACTAATATATGAAGCTAAAGAGTTTGATAGTCAAATTTTTAAAATTCTTTAGCAGCGCCTACACACCCCGAAAGTTTAAAGATAAATTTATGTATGATATCAGTTGTTGAAGTCCGAGACTATACCAGGACTTTAGTTGGCCGTGCTAATTAGTGTCTAGCACATAAGACCTTTTAGCCTTTATGTTACTACCTCACTAAAAAGGCAACGGTTTCAAAATTTCTTCCAAATTAATCGTCTAAAATAGACACGTTTTATTAAATTTTTTAGTGAATTTTTTGACCCTTTAGACCCACCCCAGTTCCGTGCTTGGGAAGGCACGTTAAGCCGTTGGTCCCGGTTGTCAATAAAATGGCAGTCGTCAAGCCAAGTTGAAGGCCTTATGGGCGGCTTATAAAATTTCAACAGCAGGTCGCCACAACCTGCGCCTTTCAATTTCAACACGGCCATGGGCTCACCACCTGTTACGTGGGACAAAAATGCATACGGTGAAATGTGGGCGTTTAATATGCTTCTGCCTATGAGGATAAAGGCGTGACAATATGTATGTATGTACGTACGCTCGAATTGGTAAGTAGGTTGTAGGTACATACATAGTCCTTGGTGGCGTAAGTGTGTTTCGGTGATTTCTATGTATGGGTTTAGATATATCCATACTAATATATAAAGCTGAAGAGTCTGTTTGTTTGGTTGAACGCGCTAATCTCAGAAACTACTAATCGATTTTTCTGCTTCCAGCCGCAACCATTGGATATAAAAAAAGAGTATATGGGTACCGCGAAAGTTTAAAGATATTATGCATGTTACCAGTTGTCTAGATCCCATAATAAAAGCTTAAATTAGCTTAGTTTGACGGCGTTGTGTGAGAATGTCCCAAATAAATGTGAGCTTGATGTGTTAAATCGAACCAAAGTATCGCAGTATATAAAGCAACTAAAGTTCCCAATATTGAGCAATCTTCTCAAGTAAAAAAGACAAACAAAATTCGAGTTTCCAATTTGTCACTACTTATTCCAAATCTATTCAATACATTTTTCGTTATACTCAAGTCGAAACATATAAAAACATTGATGTTTATAATATCAATGGTATTAGTGGTATATAACCTATCCATTTATAGAAACTAAATCCCAGTTTGGGATAAACAACACAAACAACTCGATAGCCAATTATTTTAGTCGCGTGGGAGACAGATTTCTACCTCTGTAAATAAATAAATCTAAGTACCTACCTATGCGGGGTTTGAATGAGTAACGGATAATTTAGTTTTGTCTTTGTATTTTGTTTTCTATCCAAAAGATAATGAAGAAGCGCTTAAAGCCTCGGTTTTCTGTATACGATCACTGCGTTAAGCGGATCTGAGATGGGTCACCGTTTATGGCGTTTACATATTTGAGTGTTTTCGTGCTCAGAAAGGCACGTTAAAGTACTGTTCCCGGTTTCCAGTAACATGTCGTTAAGTCAAGTTGAAGATTTTATGGGAGCTTTGAGAATGTTCAACAGCAGGTTGCCACAGTCCAATTTTCTCTGTTTCAATACGGCAATAGCGTCGGCGTAAGTGTAACATCAAACGTTTATTGGATACTGTAGTCAATTTGGATCATTTAAACTCTATAACATTGAATCATTTAGTTTACTATCTTCACGCTCTGACGAGGTGGTCAGAGTGGAGAGATTGCCAGGCTTCGCGATCCATGCATTTCATACAATAAAACATACGAAAACAAATTTTATATATACTTTACTTTACTTTTCATCACCTTCTATTCGAGTTCAAGCAAATTATGTATAAGTTTAATTTACAACAAACAATAATGAATGTGAAAAAGTGTCTAAGAATAAAAAAAAAAAAATTTGAAACACTAGCAAAATTTCGAACATAAACTTTCCAAAAAGTCTTCGCTTCTTTTCTATTTTTCCATAATATGGAATTGTCATAGGTGTTAAAATATTTCTACAGGGATGTTGTGAATAATGGTTCTGTTTGTAGTTATTATTCAGAAGTTAATGCTCTGCCACTTTTAAAAACCAATGTACAACTCATTTTTTATACATACAGCAAGTTGGACGCAGCAACAAACCTGTCTGCCCCCCCATTCCACATCGCACTACTTTTGCAGAGAGATAGTATTCTGTACCTACTAGGTTCATATACAAACAAAAAAAAAATGTTACAAAAATTTCTCATTTGTCCAAATACAATTTGAAAAACACACTCAAAAATTAGCTCACGCAGTTCCATAACCATAACACTGAAACTTGTTAATTTTCATTGCCTAACGTGTAGGCATCTACGCACAAATATTAAAACACACACACACACATAAACACACACACACACACACACACACACACACACACACACACATACACACACACACACACACTTTTTGAGGTGTACATTACAAATTTGTTTATAACCTAGGCTGAAAGCTGACCTCTGAAATTCAGGCCTCCACCTATTTCGGAGAGTATATCATAAAGTGTATCTATACTAATACCTATATAATGTAAAAGAGTTTGTATGTTTGTTTGTTTGTATGTTTGAAGGCGCTAATCATAGGGACTACTGGCCCGAATTGAAAAACTATTTTTGTATTGGATAGCCCATTTATCAGGAAAGGCTATAGGCTATTATATCATCACGCAGTAGCGTAGCAGTAGTCCAGGAGAGCAAAGCTGTAATCAAAAATGTCAAGAAATCGGGTAAATTTTCATAAATGTTTGTAAAAGTAAAAGTGACATGATTTAATGAATGCGACGGGGTTTCAAAATATGTCACGGGAGAAGCTACAAGGGTCAGCTAGTATTATATAAGTTATGTTTAAGCCATAATTATAATTAAGTCTGGGATAAGAAACAAACTAAATATTTAAAATTTTCATTTCAATTCATTCCAGGAACAAAAGCTTATTGCGCGCGCATTTTTTTTTATTTCAGCCGGTACCTACAGCATCATGCCATTTTCGCTACATTTCTATGAACAATAATGTTTCAAATTCCAATCTCAATTTTGCTCGCTAAAGTCTCTTGGATAAAGAGCTCTAGCTTTTAGGGAAAACAAAACGACACTTCGCTCGAGGCTCATTTACTTAAGTTATATTATACTATGCTTTAGTACTGTCGGGAGCCCTGGGGCTATCTGTCGGGAGCCCTGGGGCTATCCTTTCGAGAGCTCACCCGGGACTCTTGGCCATAGACAGATAGAAGGGTAACGTGTGGTTTTAGTCGGTGTAGGAGTCCGGCATAGCATCCATGAGGACATCCACACGACAAAAAAAAAAACTATGCTTTAGTAACGTTTGTGTCTTTAGCCAGTTAATAATGAATTTGTGTTTTCAACATAATGGTCACGTCGACCATTGTGTTGAAAACACAAATTCATTAAACCATATCCATTTTAGGCTGTCTGGAGGAAATCGCGCTTTGCGATAAGACCGCCGGTTGTACCCTGTAATTTATAGTACTTAAAATTATATTGTAATATTGTATTTTAAGTTGATGGTGTACAATATAGAGTATAGTATTGTATTGTATTGAACGGCGCCAACTTTATTACTAACTAGCGAATGTTCATTCGCCTAGTTTCCGTTTTCTTGGAATGCCCAGAAAACTAAATTAATATATTTATGGTTATGGATTTTGATAAGTTTTTTCTTTAAATTCAACTCAATTTTTTAACAATTTTTAATAAAATGTTAAATCACTCCTGCATCAAACTTTTTAGTACTCACATGTAACTTACGGGATATTTACCCCGAAACTTTCAACAAATTACTTACGCCAATTTCTGTAAGGCTAATCTTTATCTACACTAATATTATAAAGAGGAAAACTTTGTTTGTTTGTTTGTAATGAATAGGCTCAAAAACAAATGGACCGCTTTTAAAAATTCTTTCACCATTTGAGTGCTACATTATCCACGAGTAACATATTCTATATTTTATTTTGGAAAAAAATAAGGTTCTGTAAGATATTTAGGTATTTCGGACACAAGGTGTAAAAAATCAACCAAAAAAGTTACTTTTTTTGCGTAAGCTGCCTAAACTATAAAAGATAGATCCATAGAATGTTCTAATTAATTGTAGATCTTATAAATATCTACAAAAAAATCTGCGACACACTATACCTATCTATGTCGAGTGAGGCACAACAACCATTTTTTTATTTAAAAATCTTAAATATTTTGGACTACATTTAAACGCGTTTCATACATTATTGTAAAATTAATAAACGACGGGATTAAATGGGTGCCACGGGGTTCGAAGTATGTCACGGGCGAAGCCGGGCGGGTCAGCTAGTGCTTTAGATAAAAGAAGTGTACAAGTTATTATCGACTCAGAATAACACACCGGGCTAGGGTGTCACCCTCGCTCAATCGATAGAATCGTAACTCTCAAGCTCGTTTGTGCCGTGCCAAATAAACTTGGATCTTTTACGAGCGCCCGTGTTTACTCATTACCGGAATCTGCCTCGACCGCGTAAGTGGTATAATCACACAAATATTTGTTCCGACTATTCGATCCCAAGGCTATGTATGCATTTAGAAATACATAAATACCTATGTATATCAGTTGTTTGTTACAGGAAATTTATGCTGTATTAGATTATATTGATAAATTTATTATTAATTTGGCTTTCCAGTTGCAATAGTCGCTGTTTATATCTAATGTTTATCTGTGGCATTATTTGTTTATTTATCATTTGTTTTTATTTAATATTTGATATATTTCATACATTCTTTTTTAATATTTGAAAATCCCCGCAGATTCTGACCCCGCAGAGTCTCAAAGAGACTAACGGCCGGTCTCAATAACGTATCCCTCGTTTGATATTGTCTAAAATAATGTCAAAATAGTTACCATCGGTACCTATCAACGAAAATTTCAGTTTCAATAGCCAAAGATAGATAGAAATATTTATAATATCTGTCTAGAATAATAGAAATATGTATTTTTATAATCTGTCAGAAAAGTCAATAATTCAACTGTTTATGTGGTTGCGATCTTCGATGACGATTCGATGTTTAACTGAATATAAAATATAGAAACCGGCCATAAAACCACACGGCCCCTATCTATCTGTCTATTGCCGAGCGCCCCGGGAAACTCCTTGAAAAGATATGAGATTTCATACATAGGTAACTTTAATACATACAACATAAAATGAATGAATATAAAATGAATAATATAGAAGCGCTCGTGGCCCCGCGGTCTCAGTGTTCGGTAAACGATCACTGAGGTACGCAACTTTCACTATGGCTGGTCGTCGGATGGGTGACCACTTTGTGGCATTTACATTTGCGAGCGTTTCCGTGCTTCGGAAGGCACGTTAAGCCGTTGGTCCCGGTTGCCAGTAAAATGGCAGTCGTTAAGCCTGGTTGAAGGCCTTATAGGCGGCTTAAAAAAAAATTTCAACAGCAGGTAGCCACAACCTGCGTCTGTCTATTTCAACACGGCAATGGGCTCACCACCTATTACGTGGGACAGGAATCCACACGGTGAAAAGTGGGCATATAATATGCCTCTGCCACCCCTTCGGGGATAAGGCGTGATGGATATTTATTTATTTATTTAATAATATTGTAATAAATATTACGCGTCAGCTTAATAAGTTATCGCTCTATGAAGTTCGTCAATAATACCAAGTTTATCTTCTCGATATAAGCTGTGTTGTTATTAATTTTTGATGAAGCGGCCTTGAAATATTCTTAATCGTCATCCAAATGTCCTTTAGGTAAGAATTGACGTCGTCTATGTTTAACAGGGTTGATAGAACCCTTGGTCAATTTAGACCTAATCTAATACCAATCAAATAGAAATAAAGTACGATTTTCTTTTGGTTGCACATGTAATAAATAGTCACGTGCTGGATTCAGCATGTGACTATTTATTGCATGTGACTATTAATACCATGGTCACAGATGATTATCTGTGACCATGGTCGAAAGTTGAGTTAGACACTTAAATAATTCTTTTAAAAATAAAATTTATTAAATATTGTGGGACACTTTTGACACAGCACTATCTAGCCCAAACTAAACTTTTTATGTTGTGCTATTAGATCTAGATAACTGATAAACATATTTATATAATACATACATTATTATACATAGTAAACACCCAACTCCAAAATAAACAATAGCGCATCGCATAAGTATTTGTTCTGACTCGGGATTCGAACCAAGACCTCAGCGCACCAGTTGCATATACCTACTACAACTTACGACAACAGGCTTTACCCTTAAAAATAAATTTACTCTTTTAATATGAAACATAGTATGTCATATTATATTTCGATACCAGAAGTTAATTAAAAATAATAATAATAATGACTAATGTAATGTGTAAGTAGTGGTCTACTCCCGCAGTGAAACTGGCCTCAATCTGCCCCACCTCCAGGCAGTAGAGCACCGCTGCAACCTGGACTCAAGGGGGATAGCACGGATGTGAGCCCTGACGATCTGATGGTAATTAACCACCACCCTTTTGACCGCTGCGACTAAACACTTCACCCACCAGGGTGCAAAGGCACAACACAGGCATCATGGTAGTTGGACAATCTCCCTAACTTTCATGCTAGTAGTAGCGCTCCCTCCTACGTCAGATACCACCTTTTTTTCGTAGCAGCGTCACCTAGGTCGGAAATTCACAGCTCTTTGCACTTGTCCCGATTGGTTACACTAAATTCAGTTTTTTATTCAGAAAAGTAATTACAGAACTTAATTGCCTTCTTCACCTTACAGCACCCGCCACGTCCATCATTTTACAAGTCATTCAGCAGTTAGTGGCTACCATGCGACAGCGTAGTCCCTCGAGGTTGAGGCCCTTGACCACTGATCTTTCGGCTTGAGTGAGGCGTACGGCATGCCATGGTCCATTGCATCCCTATACTGCGTTAACACTACTTTAACAGTGTGAGTATATTTTCAGAGCACGCCTTTCGACGACTGACGTGGTAGGTGCCAATGCCACCTTTAGTGCCAGCAGTTCTGCTACTAAAATCTTTTTCGGGCGCTCAGCCACCACTCTCTGCTCAAATGCCTTAGAGAAATGCTGCGCAAAAGTGCTCCTATTTTTCTTGAATTCTCCTCTTTCTCCCCTAAGTACTCACTGGGGGAAGGAGAGGAAGCCGCAGGAACGGTCACTGAAGCTTCAGTTTCTTTTTTTGGAGTCCTCCAAAAAAGGTTTGAAGACGAATGCTACTGAGAGGACGATGGCAGCAGAGCGGGTGACAGCAGGGATACGCGTGGTGGCTGAGAAGCATGCGAACGTCAGGCGACCGACTTTAACCAATTCTGTGCGGGCCTGCATTTTGTGCAGATGCCCTAGGATCGAGCATGCAACACTCCTCAGATTCTGGATGGTATTTTCATTCAACCGCGACGACCTGTAGGCGGTGAACTGGATACTGTACACCTTGCCATTGCCACTCATGGAGACCTCGCTGCTGTCAGTTTGTAAGCAGTAGGCTTCCATACAACATGCGCGGTGTGATGTCGCAACACGATAACAACACCTGTACATCCAGAGAAGACAGGAAAGGAAAGCACCTGTAAACCTTTCCTCCCGACTTTCTGCACTTTGGCTCATTGTAATTCGCTGTGTGTCCCACAAGTACGATTACAGAAGTTAAGTCACTTAACTTGCCACTCTGTCGGTCCCACGGTGGTCAATTGCTGATTGATAAATAAGTAATCATGCTAAGAATAAGTTTCCCTGGTGTTTAAATACCAAAAAGAAAGAATTCTATTCTTTTTCTTGTTATAAATGCAAAATTTAGGAATGTCCAGTGGAATAAGGTATATATTTAAAAAAAGAAATACAAGAAAACTGCTCTCAAAATTGGACCCGACAGTGAAAAGGATTACACAGATTTTTTTAATAATTTTTTTTTAATTAGCTCCGTCCTGGTAACCGGTCCCTTATATTAATTGACACTTCTGGTATCAATTTGTTTTGTGTAAAGTGAAACTTTACACGTTGCAGTTATTTGTATATCATGTCAGCATTATGTGTACGTGTGTCAGCACTTATAAACATCTGTCTCATGATAAATTTTTAAAGCAATTATTTTGCAAATTTTCTCATAAATTTTTTTTTTAATAAAGTGGAAAAAGACAATTCGATTCGAGACAGGGATTGGACCTGCGACCTTTGCCTAATCAGGGCAATGTTCTAGCCACCTGAACTACCCGAACCGTATCGAATCAAGTTGAAATTCTCCACCATATTTTTAAATCGTCATTTTAAGAGTATGACCAGAGCCATCTATCGAGCTAATGAACAACTCGATACCAATGAACAGTGTTACAACTATTTTTAAACATTGATGCAATGGACTCCACTCAGTATATTGATAAATTTTTAAAGCTATTATTTTGCTAATTTTCTCATAAATTTTTAATAAAGTGGAAAAAGACAATTCGATTCGAGACAGGGATTGAACCTGCGACCTTTGCCTAACCAGGGCAATGTTCTAGCCACCTGAACTACCCGAACCGTATCGAATCAAGTTGAAATTCTCCACCATATTTTTAAATCGTCATTTTAAGAGTATGACCAGAGCCATCTATCGAGCTAATGAACAACTCGATACCAATGAACAGTGTTACAACTATTTTTAAACATTGATGCAATGGACTCCACTCAGTATATTGATAAATTTTTAAAGCAATTATTTTGCTAATTTTCTCATAAATTTTTAATAAAGTGGAAAAAGACAATTCGATTCGAGACAGGGATTGAACCTGCGACCTTTGCCTAACCAGGGCAATGTTCTAGCCACCTGAACTACCCGAACCGTATCGAATCAAGTTGAAATTATCCACCATATTTTTAAATCGTCATTTTAAGAGTATGACCAGAGCCATCTATCGAGCTAATGAACAACTCGATACCAATGAACAGTGTTACAACTATTTTTAAACATTGATGCAATGGACTCCACTCAGTATATTGATAAATTTTTAAAGCAATTATTTTGCTAATTTTCTTCTAAAAAAATAAAAAAATTCTAATTTTTTTCTAGAATCGAATTGTCTTTTTCCACTTTATTAAAAATTTATGAGAAAATTAGCAAAATAATTGCTTTAAAAATTTATCAATATACTGAGTGGAGTCCATTGCATCAATGTTTAAAAATAGTTGTAACACTGTTCATTGGTATCGAGTTGTTCATTAGCTCGATAGATGGCTCTGGTCATACTCTTAAAATGACGATTTAAAAATATGGTGGAGAATTTCAACTTGATTCGATACGGTTCGGGTAGTTCAGGTGGCTAGAACATTGCCCTGGTTAGGCAAAGGTCGCAGGTTCAATCCCTGTCTCGAATCGAATTGTCTTTTTCCACTTTATTAAAAATCTGTCTCATGTTCTGGACACTACTGACAGTACTTTTTGTTAAAATAAAATAAATAATAAATATCCATCACGCCCTATACTCGAAGGGGTGGCAGAGGCATATTATATGCCCACTTTTCACCGCGTGGATTCCTGTCCCACGTAATAGTTGGTGAGCCCATTGCCGTGTTGAAAATAGACAGACGCAGGTTGTGGCTACCTGCTGTTGAAATTTTTTTTCAAGCCGCCTATAAGGCCTTCAACCAGGCTTAACGACTGCCATTTTACTGGCAACCGGGACCAACGGCTTAACGTGCCTTCCGAAGCACGGAAACGCTCGCAAATGTAAATGCCACAAAGTGGTCACCCATCCGACGACCAGCCATAGTGAAAGTTGCGTACCTCAGTGATCGTTTACCGAACACTGAGACCGCGGGGCCACGAGCGCTTCAACTTTTTGTTCCAAATCTATTATAATTCAATTTTTTAAACATTATTATGTTCAGTGACAATAATAAAATAAATATTGTGGGACATCTTAAACAACGCCAATCACCTCAAGCTTTATTTATAGAAAATTGTGCTATGGGATCTAAATAAGTGATAAATTGATAAACATTTTAATACATATATTTTTCTTTCATATCTATACTTACTAATATTTAAAGCTGAAGAGTTTGTTTGTTTGGTTAAACGCGCTAATCTCAGGAAATACTGATCCGAATAGAAAAATATTTTCGATTTTAGATAGTCTATTTATCGAGGAAGGCTATAGGCTATATTTCATCACGCTACTACCCAGGACAGCGGAGCAGTAATCATAAATGTCAACAAATCGGGCAAATTTTCATACATTTCTGTAAAAGAATAAGCGACGGGATCAAATGGATACGACGGGGTTAAAAACGTCATGGGTTAGCAAGTAAAATTATATGAAAGAAAAATGTCAATCAAAATTACCATTTCCAGGTCGCAGAAATATTTTACTATTTTTACGGAAAAGTACTCGAATAGACTTGCATGTGCGATTGATGAATCTGCAAGCAGCAAAAGAAGTACGCATGCATCGCGAAGCCTGGCGATCTATCCTCTCTGACTACCCCGTCAGGGACATAGCTTGAAGATAGTTAGTTAGAAATATTTTGTTCTGATTGGGAAAATCATCTCATACATTACTTACAACTTCGCCACTGAGATACCTAAGTCAAAGCAATATCTGTACAAAATTATGCCCACATTTACTTCTAAAGAACTGATTTAGACAATCACGCGAATCTACTGTCAATCTATTCTCTAAAGGACAATCTGGTTTCGAAGTCTATCAAGTTGACTGCAAGCGTAGATCTCCATGGCTCACTGGCCACAACGTAAATTGCTAGTTTTTTTTTAATATTTTTTTTCATGCTAATTATCAATCTGGGTGAGGTTTAACAATAAATCTTCTCATGACGGCAGAATTACTACTGAATTCCTTAAAACTGTTCAAACTTCAGTCCTCAAATATCTGGTGAGTTCTCCGACAAGGACGAACACCTAAAGTGTAGAATTGGGAGAGCGCTGAGCTGGAAGACATCCTCAAAACGTTGGATTGGGGTGGAGAGGGTGTCAATATAACGGTGAGTGTATCTCAAATGTTCGGTTTGCGGAAGACATCGTGATTGAAGCAGATAAGTGGAAAAAGTTGAGAAGAATCCAGTGAAGACTGAAAAGGTTTTTGCTTCGGTCATGAACTTGAATAAAATCAATGTTGAACGCGATGATTACGCGGTCTGCCTGGGTTTTCCCGAACGTCTAAAGTATGGGGTTCTTCAAAAGGGGTCTTAGAAGGTTTATAAAGGGTCGGCAGCGCGGGAGCTGCACCTCTGGTGTTGCAAACGTCCATAGTCTACGGTGACCACTTTCCGTACCGTAGGCTTGTCTGCCACCTCAGTGGTATAAAAAAAATGAGCGCGTCATACCACGAACAATATACGTAGAAGTATTAATGCATAGGAATTTGGGCATGTTATCCAGTTTGAATAACTAGGACAAAGAAGCCACCACAAAAATACAGTTCAGTTGGTTTTCTCTTCTTTTATACCGCAATACTTGAACCTGAAAGTAAGAACTCTAAAACTAGCCCATTAAATAATAAATAAATCTATACTAATATCCCTACTCATATTATACGCTTTTAACCGATCATCATGAAACTTTGTACACATATTTTTGGAGGTATTAGAAGTAACATAGGAACTTATATAGAATATAAAAAGAAATTATGAATGATAATATAATTGTTTGTCCAAAAATCTCAAAATCCTGTGTGTCGCTTATGAAATGCGCGGGTTAGCTAGTAATATTACTAAAAAGAGGAAATATTAATATTAATAATACTTACGGCTCGAATTCGTGGGTAGTCGAACGAAAAGTTATAATTTATTTCGCTCCAGTAATAATTTATTGCTTTTATTGTCTTATTTATAAATTTATCTACTTACATGATATATAGAAACTGCTAAGTAGTTACTCTGCCGGATATAATAAGCTCCTAATTAAAATTTTATATTTAAACTACTTTTAACACACTTCACTGACACTATACCATGGATGCCATGCAGAATGCTATCTATCTATTAAGTGATAGTCTCAACAAAAGGATGGAGGACTTTGAGACACAGCTGGAACAGCGAACTCCAAATAAAGCTGTGAGTGTAACTTGTTTAGCCACTGACTTTGCTGCATTCAGGATATTTGTTACACAGGCTCTAAAACTGCTACAACAGCAAATGGATGCTTTGAATCTAGCTATGGACTCCATGGAGATGCAGAGGCGACGCAAGATCTTGCTTTTGCATGGTATTGGTGAGCTGAATGATGAGAATCCCATGACCACATTGGTTAGTGTCATCAAACAGCATTTCAACATGCCAGACTTCTGTGCTAGTTAAGTAAAGCGATGTCAACGGCTGGGACGTCCCACTTCAAATAAGAAGCCCAGGCCCCTGCTTTTCAAGCTTCAAGATACAACTCTGAAGGATAAACTTTGGTTTTCCAAAACAAAGTTTAAGGGTTCTGGGATAGCCATGTCCGAATTTCTTACGAAGATCAGGATCATGATGTCAAAATTTTCATAATTTTCATAATTTGAAGTAACGTGTCATGTTCTTTTTTTATGGCCTTGTTGCTAATGTCAAATACTCTAATATATAAATATGATGAGCAATATAGGTAACATAAATAATTGTGATAAATCAATTAACAAAATTGATATATCATTAATAATTAATGTTAATAGATAATAAAAAAATGTTAATAGTTAAATTAATATTAGGTATTATTATCGTGATCGTTATATTGATCAGTGACATCCATCCGTGATAGTAGAATCACTTAGAAAAGAAGATGGTGTAACTTTTTTTACAAATAACCCCCCCCCCCCCTCATTCCAGCTGTCAGTGTCTTTTTTTAGTAATAATGTTATGGCCTGGTTACTAAGACCAAATGTTTTTTTTTTCTCAATGAAAACTTGTTTAAGGAGTATGTAACACTACGTTTAACTGTTGACGGGAGCACGGGTTTGCTGCCAAAACTTTCATTATTTCTTTTTTTTCTGTTTTATGTAAATTTACAGTATGACATATAAATTTTATAGTATTTGTAACTTTTGTATGGATGAGGAAAAGCCTGGACTGTAGCAACTTAACGTTCGATATTTTTTTTATCATAATATATTTAATGTTGTCTTTGTTAACATAGAACCGGCAGATGAATTTTATGATTTGCGCTTTGATATTGAACGTTATACTATAATTATTAATTTATTTATATTTATTATTATTACTTTTTTTTTGGCATTAATTTTTAACTATGTCTATGCTTCACAATAATACTGACACGGATAGTAGTAGTGATTATGTTTCTGCTTGTGGTAACACTAACTCTCAAGGTGAGCCTTTACTGGCAGATTTTCTTTCATCACAATTCTCTGATGTTCCCGAAAATTTCAACGTAGTGCACATAAATGCCCAAAGTATTCCGGCTCATTTCACAGATATGTTGGCATCGTTTGACTGTACTCATTTACATGCTATACTCATCTCTGAAACATGGTTGAAACCTTGTTTACCTTCTTCAGCTTATACCCTGCCAGGATTCAACCTCATTCGACATGATCGCAGACTGGACGGTTATGGTGGAGTGGCAATTTACCTGCGCAGTCATCTTTCGTATGCTGTTGTTGATTCATCTCCTCAGCCACCTCCACGACTTGCTGGCGAGCATCTATTCGTTGAGGTTGAACTCCTTCACTCTAAGTTACTCTTAGGGGTCTTTTATGGTCCTTCCTCTGATATCAACTACTTTACCTATTTCGAAATACTTTTAGAAAATTTCAGCCCCAATTACAGTTAAACTATAATCATGGGTGACTTCAATACCTGTCTTCTTAAAAATGATTCTCTCTCGTCTACTTTCCAATCCATTATTCAATCTTGTAACCTCTCAATTCTTCCTTCTAGAGCTACACATCATCTTTCAAACCGTACTCCTAGTCTACTTGATCTCATTATTGTTTCTTCTCTCGATGGAGTAGTTAGGCATGGTCAGCGAACGACTGATGCGTTCTCATACCATGACCTGATATTTCTTTCATATCGTCTTCGAACACCTAAACCCAAACCTAAATATCTACTACATCGTAATTTCTGTAGTATAAAACTCGAGGATTTGTGCAAGGATGCTGACAATATTGACTGGGGACCGTTATTCACTTCCATTTGTATTGATGAGAAAATTAGTTTATTCACTTCCCAATTAATTGCACTGTACGATCTTCACGCGCCTGTTCGCAGAATTAAAGTAAAGCACGGGCCTTCACCTTGGCTAACTAATGCAATTAAAGCGCTCATTGCCAAAAAAGCCACAGCCAAATCCAAATACAAGAGACGACCTACATCCTCGAATTGGGAAAAATATGTTCTAATAAGAAATCACTGCAGCAAAGTATGTAGGAACGCACAACGCCAACATATCCACAGCTCTGTCCAAGACGGAGATCCAGCCAAAGACTGGAAATTTCTCAAATCTTTGGGAGTTGGTACATCACGTCAAGATTCTGTTTTAAAAAGTCTTAACTTAAATTCACTTAATCAATTTTTCACTGCTAACACTAATTTTAATATGGAAACTAAAAAATATACTCTTAAACATCTTTCAATAATGTCCACTCCTGACTTTCCTCCTCCTTTCTTTTTTAGTCAATTCACTGCTTGTGATGTTAAGAAGAGCATATTGTCCATTAGTTCTGATGCAGTAGGTATGGACAGTCTTAGCCGTAAAATGATTATTCCCATAATTGATGAAATCCTTCCTGTTCTTTGTCATATCCTGAATTTCTCTATAATCCACGGTGTCTTTTCAATTTCTTGGAAAGATGCTCTAATTATTCCTATTGCCAAAAAATCCAACCCTTCCTCGTTTTCTGACTATCGTCCTATCTCTATTCTGCTATTTTTGTCTAAAGTTCTAGAACGACTTGTTCACACTCAGCTCACTAATTTCCTTTCCCTTAATAAACTGTTAAACCCTTTTCAATCTGGGTTTCGTGCAGGACACAGTACTACAACAACCTTACTACATATTACTGAGGATATAAGAGTGGGTATAGAGAACGGCATGTTAACAGTTTTGGCGCTGCTATAAAGTCTAGCAGCGCCTTAATACGGTAGACTTTGACGTCTTGCTCAGTACATTGTGTTCAATTAACATATCTCCAACGGTGATTGATTGGTTTCGTAGTTACCTGTTTGGCCGCCGGCAGCGTATTAATGTCGAAGATGTCTTTTCGTCTTGGTGTAGTACGTCAGCTGGGGTGCACAGGGCGGCGTTTTGTCACCTTTACTTTTCACAGTTTTTATAAACTCTATCACAAAGGACTTATCTTCTTCCTACCACTTATATGCTGATGATCTTCAAATTTATTCCCAAGCTTCATTGGATAACTTGAGCATAGCTATTGGCAATGTCAATACAGACTTGGATAAAATTTGCAGATGGAGTGAATCTCACGGAGTTAAGGTTAATCCGACCAAGACTCAGGCTATAATAGTTGGCAGCCCTAGAATGATTTCGAGAATCGACTGGACACTGAGTCCTAAACTTACATGTAATGGAACAGCTTTATCGTACAGTAACTCCGTCAAAAATCTAGGAATTTATATAGATTCTTGTTTATGTTGGGGTCCTCAATTGCAGGAGCTCAGACGCAAAATATTTGCCGCTTCAGTGTCCTTGCGCAGTCTAAGAAATTTTCTACCAATTACAACTAAAATTGCGCTAGTTCAATCACTTCTTTTTCCTATCCTTGATTATGCCGATGTCAGCTATCTAGATCTCACTGAAGACCAACTAAATAAACTTGAGAGACTTCAAAATTATTGCATTAGATTCATATTTGGATTACGCAAATATGATCACATTTCTGAGTATCGCAAAAGACTCAAGTGGTTACCTATCCGCCTTCGCAGGAATGGTCACATTCTCTTTATTGTATAGTATTCTTTTTAAACCTTACACTCCGACGTACCTAAAGAAACGCTTCAATTTCTTGAATGTCTCCCACACTAGAACTTTGCGATCATCCGAGAATTTGAGGTTGAAAATGCCTGGCCACTCCACTAACGGTATGGACAATTCTTTCACTGTCCAAGCGGTTCGCTTGTGGAATGCGCTACCAGTGACAATCCGACGTGCACAATCGTCGAACACCTTCAAGACATTAGTCAAAAACTATTATTTGCGTGCAGCAGACAATTTATAATTTATTGACTTTACTTACATAAATACCAAAAAAAAGTATGAAGAGTATAAATATGTGTGTGTATGAGTGTGTGTGTGTGTGTGTGCGAACGCTCTTTTTTTAAAGATAACTGTTTATATATCTGGATATGTTTAATGTATGTAGCTATATATCAATTATGTACACCAAACTGCCCTATAATATCTCCCACCCTGCAGTCTCCATCCAAAGGTTGCCTGTAAGAGATTGCCTCGCGCGATAAGGCCGCCAATTGTTATACCATTAAGTCTAGTTGTCATGTTCATTTTGTGTGTCCTGGTGTACAATAAAGAGTTTTTTACTTTTACCTTTTACTTAATATTTGTAACTTTGTTTGTAATGAATAGGCTCAGAAAGTTCAGAGCCGATTTAAAAAAATATTTTACCATTATAAAGCTACATTCTTCGTGAATAACATAGTCTACATAGGATTTTCAATAAGTTTAGGGTTCCGTACGAAACCTCGAATAGGAAAACTTCACCACGCGGCCGAAGTTAGGTAGTTAATACATATTGTTGGACATTTTTACTCGGCGTCATCTAGCCAAAGTAAGCTAATATAAGCTTATGATATGTGATCTAGACAACTGATAGACATACTTATATACCTCTAAAAAATGTATACCAGGTACGAGTTAAGATCTACAGAGTAAAGTTGTTTTTTGTCATCAGTAGTCGGTTAATATGAATTGCCTCGATGACGGTTCAAGTAGGTATATATATGTGACTGAAGTGCTATGGACTAAAGTTGGAATCTCGAGTTGAAATACATATTTTTGCGATCCGTTAATGTTTTTGAGACCACAAATACATGTTTCGGAGTTTTGGTGTAAATGAATGAATGAATAAACAATATGTACATATTAAGTATTTGGAAATATATTTTTCACTTCTCATGCTCAGAAAGTGCTTATTTACTATCAGCAACATTGCTAAAATTCTCGGATAAATAATAATAATATTAATAATTTATTTATTTCAGGTACATACAACCCATAGTATTAACACAAAAAGAAATACAAATAATAATAAACTATTATAAATAATCGGCACTAAAATTCTATACAGACACAGATAAATTAAATAATATAAAACAAAATTAAAAATGAAATTATTGACAAATCTAAAAACAATCACATAAATAATAAAATCAAATAAATTCAAATCAAATTCAAATGCAATTAAAATTCTCTTAATCAGAACACATTCATATTTGTTAGCATTTCTTATCTTTATGTTAGTAATAATGATTATTTACTATTAAATACACAAAGTCCTAGATGAATTTTATTCCAATGTTGTTTCCAATATGGTATTTAAGAGACTGCTAGTGCTTACCCCGTACACGACGCATCAGAAAAAGCTGCTCTTTTCCTTATTATAGCTTGAAAACTGTCTGTTTGGGCTAGCGTAAACATTTCTGACGCGCTGCAATACCGCGGCAGCACTAGCAGCATCCTAAAACCATTATTATAGAGGACTCGAAGGGCATTGAAAGACTTCTGCGTAAATTGGACCCACAGGCAGCAGGTGTAAAATGACTGACAGTAGGCTTAAACAGTGCTATCTTGACATGATTTGAACACCTCGCAAACCTGCGAGCCAGCATGTTGCATCTTACAGCCAACGCCCTCCGTTCAAAATTTTTAGTAAAACTGTGCTCTTGGGGATTTGGAGAAGGCACTTTATGTATGCAACTAAAATGTGGACGCAATATTTTCTTAGGCCTCACCTATAGGCACAGTTTGCGTACAAGTATGATTTTCGACATCTGTATCTATTTCTATAGTCGTTATAGTGGACGCAAAGAGGCTATTACAATGTGTATGTTAATAATGACGGAATCAATATAAAACTCATAATGTTTGTCATGATTTGTCATATATTAAAAACCATCCAAGTTAGAATTAGATAGACCAGATGGAGTCCATTGCGGACGCAATGTGGCTTTGTATAAATTTGGTAGTGCTGTTCGTGTCCAGCGTTATTTTAACGGTTAATCAAATAAAATTTGAGCACAAACATCATTACTTTATTATGTGGTTCATAATTAAGGTTTAGAAACAATAATGTATCCCGAATTTGAAATAAAGCCATTAAAACATTCCCGTGAAACGAGCTGCGGCTCACAAATTTTTATGCAAAATATCATACGATCGCAAGTATTTGTATCATACAAGATTTAAGAATATTTTTTACGTAATTGTGGTAACGCACACAAAGCTTGAGGAGTGGACGCGAACAGGCGACATTACCCTACTTTCCTCGCAGTTGAAGTGAAAACCTGAGTTTATAACTCGTCCACAAAACTTTTTCTCCTCGACTTTTTTTTATCCTCGACTGTACTATCAACCGCTAAAAGTCTCAGATACTGACAGTAGGCTTAAACAGTGCTATCTTGACATGATTTGAACACCTCGCAAACCTGCGAGCCAGCATGTTGCATCTTACAGCCAACGCCCTCCGTTCAAAATTTTTAGTAAAACTGTGCTCTTGGGGATTTGGAGAAGGCACTTTATGTATGCAACTAAAATGTGGACGCAATATTTTCTTAGGCCTCACCTATAGGCACAGTTTGCGTACAAGTATGATTTTCGACATCTGTATCTATTTCTATAGTCGTTATAGTGGACGCAAAGAGGCTATTACAATGTGTATGTTAATAATGACGGAATCAATATAAAACTCATAATGTTTGTCATGATTTGTCATATATTAAAAACCATCCAAGTTAGAATTAGATAGACCAGATGGAGTCCATTGCGGACGCAATGTGGCTTTGTATAAATTTGGTAGTGCTGTTCGCGTCCAGCGTTATTTTAACGGTTAATCAAATAAAATTTGAGCACAAACATCATTACTTTATTATGTGGTTCATAATTAAGGTTTAGAAACAATAATGTATCCCGAATTTGAAATAAAGCCATTAAAACATTCCCGTGAAACGAGCTGCGGCTCACAAATTTTTATGCAAAATATCATACGATCGCAAGTATTTGTATCATACAAGATTTAAGAATATTTTTTACGTAATTGTGGTAACGCACACAAAGCTTGAGGAGTGGACGCGAACAGGCGACATTACCCTACTTTCCTCGCAGTTGAAGTGAAAACCTGAGTTTATAACTCGTCCACAAAACTTTTTCTCCTCGACTTTTTTTTATCCTCGACTGTACTATCAACCGCTAAAAGTCTCAGATAAAAATGGTTAGTTTTGTGCACTTGCTGTAAAATCTACTATTAAGTATGTTTACCGGTTACATAGGTAAACCCCAGGCAATATGAACACAAGTTTATATTGCCTGGGTACCTAGGTAGATGCCGCATTGTGTATTTTTCGAAATATTCATTATTATTAGTTATTACAAATGGCGCAGTTCCCACCCTCAAAGTGGCACAGCGTGTATGAATTAATTTGAAACTAGGACACACGAATTATATAATAATTTGATTGATTGACTTAATATTTAGTGGCATTTTCCATCATGTTTTATATATATAGGTATCAAAATGTTATTATTTAGTTAAAATAAGAATAAATATAAATAAATAATTTTATAGTTTTATAAATAAAAATATTTATGAACCTATGAAATTATTTATTTATATTTTATTCTCCTTTGTTTATTTATATTTATCGGTTTATAAATATTTTTATTTATCAACCTAGAAATAACGACAACAGTAGGTAAAATTCAATGAAATTTATAAACCAATGCCGTCCAATTCATTTCAAAGCGTTTTTCAACATAACGAGTCATTCATAAAGCTTTAGTAACAAAATATTTACAATTCCACAGAATACTTGGAAACAATCCGTGCCAGGAAATGTTGCAAGGCGCATGCGTGTCAAACACTACCGCACGCGACTCGCCCACCGGTAGCATCGTGACAAACATCAAACAATTTATAAATATTTATAAACTGTAATATTTTGACGTTATTAATGAAATAACTAAACGTACCTGTCAAATGAAGCCGTCAAAATTCGCTGGTGCTAAATTCTAATTTCAGGAACACGCTCACTAATATTACAAAACTATTTCACAGCAATTTTTTTGACACTAAGAAGTATCGCGCCTATAACGTAGCAAATAAAGGACAAAATATATAATAATCGGGATTGTAATAAATTCTTATCAAAACCACGATTATAATATAGTGCACGCGTTGGTAGCCACGTAATTTCTCTACTACGTCTAGCAACTGAGTGACGCTCGCTGGTGTGAATAGCTGCAAGCTTCCCTGCCGAACGCGCCGTCCCCGTCGCACATGCATAAAAACTGACGCCATCGCTGTTGTCAAGGACAGGAAGGGTGTTGTTGAGTTATAGCTAAGTCGAATAATGACGTTTAAATCTGTCAAACATAACTGCCATGTAGTACAATTCGATGTACTTCACTGTGGCAATACCAGGAAGGGTAATGAACTCAGCCGTGTATGCATATTTGCAACTTTTTAATGTATGTGTAGGTTATCAGCGTTTAATTCAATATGTCGCCCTTTAAAGATTATAAATGTTTTTAAATAAACCTACCGTGTTTGGTATCAAATGAATGGGCTTGAATTGGATTAGGTACTTACAACAACGAATCAAAAATAAGTGTGTGTACCAGAGTACACAAGTAAGAAGTGAAACTTCTTTACGAAATTTTTTTACAGCTATAAATTTTCTCTCATACGTCGATAAAAAGTTTTACTTATGTTATAGAAGTTTCACTTCAAAACAACATGACGCGTAACCGAAAAACGTGACGATTGTTTTACAGCTATACAATCTCTCAAAGTCGATAAAGCAGTTTCATTACTTTATAAATAAGTAAACGGGATTACTCACGTTTAACGACCAGTTATAGACCAACCGATTTTAGCTGTATTTAAACAGCCTTTTTCAGAGGTGCGAACCGTTTACGCGCGCTGCGCGCATTACCTCTCGCCGCTCGCGCGCTGCGCGCTTCCTGTTGTAGGGGTATCCGATGGACGAAGGGTTGCGCCGAGGCACACAGGAGATCCGCTTCACAATCGCTCCCATCCTGACTATTCCGAGTGTCTCTGCATGCATAGCTCTCTCTCCTCCTCTGTCCTTAGGAGAGCGAAGTTGTGTAAAGGGACGGAAGATCGTCTTGATGCTGTTTCTTCGGCGTAGCAAGTGTCCTACCATATCCGTCACCCCTTTGACATATGGGAAGAAAACTACCGCTCTCTCCACCGATGCAGGGCGAGTCCGTGCACACGTTTTTGCCACCCGCCAACTCTGTCTCCAGTTATATACGTTGCCGCACAACACACCCTTTACATGTTCCAGCTCAGTATCCAGGTATTCCGGGTCACACAGTCTCAAAGCCCTGTTAATAAGAGTTCGTGGAACTGAAGCGAGATGCGCTGGGTGATGATGTGAATCCGCTCTCAGATACCTATCAGTGTGAGTTGGCTTTCTGTATATCGTGTGAGATAGTCGACCATTCAAATCTCGCTTCACCAATACGTCCAGAAAAGGCAAGGCTCCGTCTTTCTCGTATTCCACGGTAAGTGCAATTTTCGGATGGACACCATTTAGGTGTTGCAACAATGGTACTACACTATCCTTCCGAATAATGACAAACACATCATCCACATAACGCCACCAGTGTCTCGGTTTGTATGGAATGTTAG
Organism: Thumatha senex; assembly: GCA_948477245.1. Classification (NCBI taxonomy): domain Eukaryota; kingdom Metazoa; phylum Arthropoda; class Insecta; order Lepidoptera; family Erebidae; genus Thumatha; species Thumatha senex. The sequence continues at coordinate 3,195,215 of OX419725.1, forward strand.
CCAATGAGATATCTTCAAACCATTCCATAAATATGTTGGCTACAACTGGAGCCATAGGAGAACCCATGGCTACACCGTCGATCTGAAGGTAGTACTCACCCTTCCACATAAAATAGCCGCTAGTTAGTATATAGCGTATCAACTCCATATACTCGTAGGTATGCCAGTGTACTCTAATAAATCGGCTATTATCCAAGAAGTCCTCTATCGGTATATTTGTAAACAGCGACACGACATTAAAACTCACCAACAATTCATCGTTATTAACAACTATTCCTTCTAACAACCGAATAAAATGCGACGAATCTTTTACGTAGCTATCTGTCTTACCCGTAAGGGGAAGTAACAGGTCTGACAGATAGCGAGCAGCCTTATGAGTAGGTGAATCTATCTGACTCACAATTGGGCGAAGGGGCCAAGACGGTTTATTTATCTTAAGTAAACCGTAGATCTTCGGAGGAGCAGGGCTAAAAGAACGAAGAGAATCGCAAAGATTATCTGGTAATAATTTTAAGATTTTGTTTAAACCATTCGTTATCCTGTTGGTAGGATTATAAGAAACTTTCTTATAAGTGCTACTGTCACTCACCAGGCTTTGTATTTTTTCCTCATAGGCAGCCGTGTCCACAATAACAGTAGCGTTTCCTTTATCTGCCGGCAAAACTAAAATACTCGCGATCACTCTTCAAATTCGGCAATTCGGCATGTTGGGCTTAATTTAGACTAATTAAGTAATTTTTTTTTGTGTCTGCGAGCAGTGTTATTTTTACTAACATCTTTCAATATTAATCTCACTCTTCCTTAGAACACCGGCAGTGATTTTAACCCATTGAGTATTCAAGCAAAACCATTTTAGCCCCTTCTGTATTTACTATAAACATGACATTTCTTTAATTTGTTCTAAGTTGGTAACTTTATGGTGAGAGACCAATTCTTAAAGAAAACATAGTTTGTGTTCTTCAAAAAGTATGAAAAGTACTTCATACTTTTTCAATATTAATCTCACTCTTCCTTAGAACACCGGCAGTGATTTTAACCCATTGAGTATTCAAGCAAAACCATTATAGCCCCTTCTGTATTTACTATAAACATGACATTTCTTTAATTTGTTCTAAGTTGGTAACTTTATGGTGAGAGACCAATTCTTAAAGAAAACATAGTTTGTGTTCTTCAAAAAGTATGAAGTACTTTTCATACTTTTTGAAGAACACAAACGGTTGGACATCTTATGACTTACTTTAACGAGATGATTAATGAGTTGATCGTTTACAGCACACTTGACTATTTCTTTCATGTTTAGGAAAGTAGAATGCTTAGAAAAAGTAGGTATTCACCAGAAACAGTAGCTAACATAATACTGGCCATTGCCATGTCCTATTATTTACACGCAAATTTAAAAACTAAATTGAAGGAAAATCTTGGTTCCATTTTTATTTTTTCCCCTTATGTTCTTATCAAAGAACTTAGATACATTAAAGTACCTGTCAAAACTAATAAAGAGGATGAAGTTAGAGACGGTCATAATGTAACAAGTAAAATTTCTATGGGACCGACCCTCATAACGCTCCCCCATAGCAATACGGCTGGTACCTGCGTTCCTGCCCCTGTTGCTTAAGCTCCCTAACATAAGCTTTAAACTGTGATCCATAATGTTTATGATTTGCAATTTTAGGCAGTTGCATAGGGATAATTTGAAGTTCTTTTTTCTAATCCAAGTGAAATCATTATTTGTTGTTCTCATTCATTGCTAGTTTTACCATTATTTCACGTTTTTTTTCCTTATTTGAATAAAAATTTGTTTACGCAAAAAATAAAAGTTTTCTTTTCTTCTGGAGAGTATTCTAAAAAACGGGCTTTATAAAAAAATGTGAATGTTGTATTTTACATTTAATGAATTTTGAGTAAATTGAGTTTACCAAAATATCCTTTGACGGTGTTGAAGTGGTTACTTTTGTTTTTAATATTTTGTTCTGTTAGAAGTACTGGACTTCTGGCCATAGGCAGATATAAGTGTACCATGTAGTTTTAATCGGAAGAAGTCAGGTATAGCACCTATGAAGAGTTCCACACGTATAAAAAATTTCGTAATGATATTCATCTTCGTCATTTTTAACATTAAAATTTATTGCGCAGTAATCCATGACTCTGACAGATTCCAAGCACAATAGTGAAACGAAATAATGAATTTCATTATTTTTTCTGTCCTAAACCATTTTTATATTTTAATATTTTTTTAAAGATATCATCACCAAATTTCGGTGGATTTATAACATATTTGAGAACACCAGTTTTTCACCGGTGTTGTAAAGTTTTCCTAAATCCGTTCCCACATGAATCTGTTCTCGTGATAAAAGTAGCTTATGAGCTTGTAGAATGCGATCTAGACATACCACAAGCAGATAGACTGATATGCATAACATACAAATTATACATAGGAAACACCCAAATTCCGAAACAAACATTTGTGGATCATACAAATATTTGTTCCGTCAGGCAATCGAACCCGGGACCTCACAGGGCAGTCGTTTACAGCACCACTTAGCGCAACCAAGACAGTCTCAGTATCTATCTCTCGTTTCTTCTTTCGGATTTCTATACGTGCTATTTACTACGAGAACTTACTCATCATCACCATCCGAGCGTCTGTCCCAGTTGCATCTCGCGACGCCTGGGGTCCGGTTTCCTACTTTTTCTCCTCCACTTCGCACGGTTGTCGGCATCCCCTGTAGTAAGACCATTAACTTACTATTGCATTGATATACTGAACGAAACGGTCTAGATCATCAGTATACCGCCGCCATTTTATGAAATGAAAAGAAAAATCTTTATTCATATAGGTCCCAAAGTAACACTTATGAACGTCAAAATTATTGCTTCAACATTTACTGACAGAATCACAAATCAATAGGTAGAGCCTGAGGAAGAATCTGGCAATAAAACTTATGGCCACCCTCTTATCCGCCAGTAAGTACCACCATGTCTAGAGTGTCTAGAGTGAATGATGAAGAAATCTGTCAGGAAGGTTTTCTACTTCTGTGTTGTCAATGGCAAATGGCAAAGGCAATTAGCAAACGGCAATGGGCTCACCAGTAGGACAGGAATACATGGTGAAAAGTGGGCATATAATTTGCCTCTGCCACCCCCTTCGGGGATAAGGCGTGATATATAAATAAATAAATAAGTGTTCTCCCAGTTGTTTCTAAACTCTACCTTGATTTGAAGCTTAGTCCACTTTAAATTGTCATCTCTGACCCTATAAGGGCACCTGCGTTGTAGCCTCGTCCATAAGTCAGCATAAAAATAACGTGCATCTTCGGTGGATTATCGCCCATTGCGTGTTAACGGTTGTCTCCAAATCTACGTACAACTGGGGTCGAAAATAAAAAAGAATTATATAGGTAGCTCGTGGCCCTGCTGACTCAGTGTTCTGTAAATTATCACTGTGTTAAGCAACTTTTGCTATGGGTGCTCACTGATTGAACCTTTGTGATATTTTCATTTACGAGCGTTTCCGTACTTCGGAAATCACATTAAGCCGTGGGTCCCGGTTGCCAGTAATATGGCAGTCGTTCGGCTTGATAAATTTCAATAGCAGGTCGCCACCACTTGTGTGTGTCTATGTCAACACGACAACGGGCTCACCACCTATACGTGGAACAGAAATACACACGATGAAATGTTGGTGTATATCTCTGCCACCCCTTCAGGGATAAGGCGTGATTGATAAACAAACAATAATAAATTATATATATTTCATCAAACAACACATCAATGGTTTCAATCACAGTAAAGTTTACTATTCATCAAACAATATCACTTGTAAAACAACAGTCCATTGAAAAGTTAGATTTTGAGGTTGGATTTGCCAACGAACGTAATTTTTTTTTAATGGAAATCAAGGAAGACTTATTGTAAAGATATCCAAGTATGCAGGATTGCAACCCTTGTCCTACAGTCATAATCTTAGGCAAGGGATACAAATGGTTTTTATGGTTTATATGATAAATTGATAGTTCCAGAGAATAAAATTAAAACACTTTTTCAACATTCTAGAACTTTTCAACATTTTAGTTGCTGTCAAAAATCGAAGAAAAATTGAGAAAAAAATTTCAATATAACTTTTGCTGATAATTTTACTAAACACATACGCTCTCATACTCAGATAACTCAGCGATCTATTGTTTCTCAATTTCTTCTCGATTTTCGCTTATAACTTTGTTATTATTGATTCTAGGTCTAAAACTACTTGGTCTAAATTATAGAAAATCATGAATTAAAATGAGTGAACTTGTTTATCCAACCCAATTAACGTCATATATATATATATATATTGTGGGACACTTGTCACACAGCGTCATCTAGCCCAAAGTAAGCTAATATTAGCTTGTGTTATGGAATCTAGATAACTGATAAGCATACTTATATATTTCTAAATACATACATATTATAGATAAATAACACCCAGACACAGAATAAACCATCGTGCTCATCACACAAAGTTTTATCCTGGGTGGGAATCGAACCCACGACCTCTTGCGTAGCAGTCGGATGCACTCCCACCGCGCCACAGAGGCAGTCAAATCCACCCCTCTTTAATGTACAAGAAGATTGTGTCCTCTTAACAAATGCAACATTTCAATCGGCTATAAATAATGAGATCATTGTTAAATAATAATGACTTAACGTACTCCTATTAATAAATTATAAATAAATATTGTGGGACACTTTTCACATGTCCCATGTCATCTAGCCCAAAGGAAGCTAATATTAGCTTGTGTTATGGGATCTAGATAACTGATAAACATACTTATATATTTCTAAATACATATATATATATTATAGAATTGAAGCGCTCGTGGCCCCGCGGTCTCAGTGTTCTGTAAACGATCACTGAGTTACGCAACTTTCACTATGGCTGGTCCTCGGATGGGTGACCACTTTGTGGCATTTACATTTGCGAGCGTTTCCGTGCTTCGGAAGGCACGTTAAGCCGTTGGTCCCGGTTGCCAGTAAAATGGCAGTCGTTAAGCCTGGTTGAATGCCTTATGGGCGGCATGAAAAAATTCAACAGTAGGTAGCCACAACCTGCGTCTGTCTATTTCAACACGGCAATGGGCTCACCACCTATTACGTGGGACAGGAATCCATACGGTGAAAAGTGGGCATATAATATGCCTCTGCCACCCCTTCGGGGATAAGGCGTGATGGATATATATATATTATAGATAAATAACACCCAGACACAGAACAAATCATCGTGCTCATCACACAAAGTTTTATCCTGGGTGAAAATCGAACCCACGACCTCTTGAGTAGCAGTCGGATGCACTCCCACCGCACCACAGAGACCGCAATACTACTACTACATGGCTACAAAAGGTATATTTATATATTTTATATAAAAATCAGTATTATTTATTTTGTTAACAATTATGTTCAAAACATTCAAAATAATAACACTTCGATAATATTCATTTTCGAAGTAACAAATAATTGATTTGCAAAATAAAAGTAATAAATAACATATAAATTTAATAGACTTAATATAAGTAATTGAATCAGGCGTTACATGGCGGAAATCCGATGTTAAAAAAACATGTTATTTTGCAATATTCCGCTTTTTTAGAATGTCTTATGATTATATTAGACTTAATATAGTCATATAAATATATAAAAATAAGGATTCAGGTGAGCGTTCATAAGATAATAGAAAATATTACGCAAAATAAAGTAAAAATCACAGAAAACGTAATCAATAATAATGTCCGTAGATTTTCACGTATTAATCTAAAATATACAATACCTAACAATACACAAAGTACGAGTATAATTCACATAACACACAATATACTTCAAATATATTAATCATTCATGATCTAAATCAAAAATCACTTAGGGCTGTATTTTAGAACGTTACTCAATACTCAAGAAACACTTGAGAGTAGTATTTATAAGGCAAAACTAGCCTCAAGCGTTTCTTGAGTATTGAGTAATGTTCTAAAATACGGCCCTTAGACCTATTAACATTTGATAACAATTCATTCAGGCACTTGTTATTCAACAGTAATTTATTTATTTATTTATTGTACATAGGAAAACATACAGCTAATTAAACTAACTAACTAACTATCTTCACGCTGTATCCCTGACGGGGTAGTCAGAGAGGACAGATCGCCAGGCTTCGCGATCCATGCATACTTCTTTCGCTTCTTCGAGATTCATCAATCGCTTCATACACGCACGTCTGGGTATCCGAGTACTTTTGCCCTTTCCGTTTTTGAGCAATCTGCTCACGTGGTCTTCATATGTAAGTCTCGGCCTTCCCTGACTCCTTCTACCCTCTACTTTTGAACAATATATATTCTTTGTCAATCGTTCCTCACTCATTCGTTGGACGTGTCCAAACCAACGGAGCACGCCCTTTTCCAGCTTAACGCTGACACTTTCATTCAAACCTGCCATATTAAAACTTAAAATATGTTTAAAATTAACTACTAAAAGCCATTTATGTGTTTTCACAAATAAGTTTCTACATACGCTTAGTTAGGTTAGGTTAGTAATACTAATATTCTTGTAAAATAATTCGTATTTGTAATCCTTAGATCTGTGACAACTTATGAAAATCATGAACAGCCTGGTACTGATGGCCACGCTGGACAATTTTCAAGCGCGGAATAGGGATTAACAAAAAAATCCTTTATTAATTGTTTCATGTTTTGAAAACTAGATTTAATATGTTTTTGCTATATACATCAAACATTTGAATATTTAAAATCGTTCATTCACAGTGACGTCATCAGAAGTATGACATCTAAGAACCTTAGCCTAAAAAATATACTCAAAAATGCCTTTTATTGAGTTTCTAATATTTTCAAACAAACTTTGATCCCTTTAGGGTAGAATTTGGAAAAATCTTGATTTACGTGTTTATTTATTTTTTATCAGAAGTAGGTATACGACATTTGTTTTTGCTATCTTTGTAAATTAAGAATATTTCATATAAATTAACAACTTCTGTCTAACCATTTACAAGTAAAATTAGGCAAAACCTCGATACACGTGTACATTTATTTGCAACCTAAAATATGTTTACGAAATTTCATGTTTCTAACTTGAAAAAAGATGAACTTTCATACAACCGTTTATTATCCATTAGTTTACCCCTAACGGGTAAAATTTTAAAATGTTCAGTTTTCGTGGGTCCTGGGTTAGCTTACCTCAAGAATTTCAAATTCCTAGTACATCTAGGCCCTTTCTGCTAGGCGTTGATAGATGAGCGAGTCACATCGTTATAGGTATGCCTTGAGGGTGCCGTCAGAAAGGACAAAACGCTAGGCTCGCTATCGATGGATACTTTTTGCTTGCTGCAGACTAAACGATAGCTTTATACATGCTCGTCTGTATAAAGTGATCAAATCGTCACCTGTTAAGTTTCTTCACCCTTCTAAACCATGTCCCTAATTAATTTTCAAATATTTCCATTCTAACGTTTGATTTAAATTTATTTAAATTCTACCCTTAAGGGTGTGATTAAAGGTAGAATATTGAAAAATTCTGAATCTCGTGTTTACTTATATTTGATCAGAAGAATCTGGAAATCTTTGAAATGAAAAACAACCTATCAATTTAAAACCCCTTTTTCACCAAACGCAAGTCCTCTTCACTGACCGATACTTCTACTCAAGTGTGAGTATAAATTATCAGGAGCATTAAATGCAGTGATTGACAACATAATTCATCGCTTTTATGCACAGTAGGCCAAACACTAGAATAGAACCGCGATGGTTAGCTTACAGAATAGGGACTCTGCGAGTGTAGTTTGTGACGGTACTTGGAAATAAAACATCAGACGTGATAAATCAAGAACACCTTGGATTTGCGGATGGATATAGAATCTTATTCAGTACAGACTAGATGACGAAACCCGAGCCGTGACTACACGGTGTAACCTGACCAAATGGTTAGGCAATAAAATGCAATATTAGTGCAGATAACCCCGGATAAATACATACTTATATTATAAGAGTAGATCTAGATTAATATCGGCAAGTCATTTTTAAATCATTAAAATTAAAATCGTATATATGTACTAGTTGACACCCGCGGCTACGTAAACGTGGATATTCGTATTAGTAAATCGAACTCTCCTACCTAGGCTACTAGATTGCAATGATAAGCTTGAAATTTGTCCCAAACAGTGGATTAGTAGGGTTAAGTGAACCACGGGTAAAATAATAGACTTGTTTCGCTCTATAACTGAACCTCTTAGCCTGTACTTAGACTGCTCTAAGTACAGTTAAAATTTTCATTCAAACAGATGTCCAAGTACATGGTCATATATGGCCAAATAATTCGCATACAATTTACTTCTTATTTTCCTGAAATCTATATGGGAGTTAGATTAATAGTAGAAATTAGCAGAAACACCATAGACTACAAAAAGTTTTAAAGATAATAAATAATAATAAGATATATTTCAACAGTACTCTATAAATGTAATCATAATTCTATCGCATAGCGCAATCGATCTGCAAGTACGCTCACTTAATTTTCTAGATAACTTCTTTATAAAAAGAACCTAAGGTCCAACTATAGGGCCCTAACAAGAGCCACAGTTGAACGTGAATTGAATGAAACCGTTCAAAGACAATTGCAATTCTTCACTATAATGTGTGTGTTTTCAATATAATATGTATGTGCAGTATAGTAAGTATAGTATTGTGTTCAATATATATGTACTAGTTGACACCCGCGGCTACGTAAACGTGTTGAAGTTTTCATGTTCCCGTTTCCCACAGGAACTTGTTCCCGGGATAAAATCCATTCAGTAGATTTTGCATGAAAGAGTAACAAACATCTATACTTTCAAACTTTCGCGTTTATAATATTAGTAGGATGTTGCTTTTCGACTTTTAATATGATATACTATCTATCACTTTTTATATCCACTACCTAAGCGGCAGACAGGTACCGTTTTGTAGCGATTTCATGTATTTAAGTGTGTTGGAAGGCATACACCCGTTGTTCCCATTTGTCAGTAACATAGAAGTCTTAACCAAGTTGAAAGCCTTATGAGCGGCTTGAAAATTTTTAACAGAGGGTCGCCTCATCCTACGCCAGTCTGTTTGAACACCGCAATAATTTTACTACTGGTTGTAAAAAGTATGAGAATGGTATGCCTCTGCCTATCAGCATTTAATATAAGTAGAATTAATATAGACTAGCACAATAATATTTGACTATAATTTTAACACACAATATGCTAGTAAATATTAGATTTACTAGCACTAGCCTGTAATATAATGTAGGTAACATATGTTTGCTTAAATAATACAAGTTAGGGCTAGCGCATATATACAACTTGTAGTTGAACAACTATTTAGTTGTGTATCTTATGTTTAAAGGACTATATTAAAGCGCGCATACTGTCAACTCGATACTTGCTCGACAAAAAAGTCAAAAAGGTGTATCGATCTTTGATTAAAAATGTCGATGCAAAATTTGGATTAAAAAATAGGTAAACATTGCTATTTAATTTAGATTAAAAAATAGATAAACATTGCTATTTAATTTTATGAGATAATTACCTTAAATAATTAAAGGGTATCACTACATTTAGAGCAATTCTTTTGCAAACACGTTTCCAGAATACATAGTTGTGGACTCAATGGCACTAAACAACAGCTTTTTACAACTTAGGGTGGTACTTTAATATCTTAATTTAGCACACGAGTGTACTTTATAATCATTGTCGTAGATGTGTGATTTGCTAGCATGGTGCTGAAACAAAAGGAAAATCATTAATTTTCATTTCTTATTGTGTTATTTATTACTATGCTTGTAAATAGGGTTGACTAAATCGATATTGTAAATAAATAAATATGAATATTGTGGGACACTTTTCACACATGGCCCAAATGCCCAAAATGAACTAATATTAGCTTGTTTGAAAAAAAAAAGTGAGCTAATATTAGCTTTAGATAAATGATAAACATAATTATATATTTCTAAATACATACATATTATACGTAGGAAACACCCAAACTCCGAAACACACATTTGTGAATCACACAAATATTTGTTCCGAAACGGAAATCGAACCCGGGACCTCTTGCGTAGCAGTCGGATACACTCCTACCGCGCCACTGAGGGGTCCGTATGGGGTTGCATAAATTTAAGAGGCATAACTTAAAACTGCATAACTTTTTTTGCCATACTCTTCGTTTCGCGTAACGTTAACTTTATTTTCCCATAACTTCTTTATAGTAATGATATACCCGCATAAAATGTTTACGCATAATTTTTTTTTACAATAACGATTACTAATCATAACATTTATTGGCATCTCACTCTATGGCATAAAGATTAGAAGTCATACATATAGAATACCATAATGTTAACGAGTACATATTTTTATTTTTATATCTAAGCTTGAACTGTCTAAGATTGAAATGCCCACTGATTAAAAATGACGATAGTCACTAAACTGAAGTTCAAAATGTCAACATTTATATATAGAATATATAAATAAAATACAAGAAGAAGTAGGTAGATTAAAACGAGCGATTCAGTTCTGGAGCATCGCTGGCCGCTTCCGCGGCCCGCTCGCTTCGCACGCTCGGCTTGCGCGTAGTGGTCACAAGTGACCTAACACTCCTCCTCGCTTCGCTCGTCGTCGTACCTATTTACGACTTTGCTCAAGACTAGACTAAAATTAATAATACTTTTAATATATCATTTCAGATGTTACAGCTTACAATACAATAGTCAAATGAGTGAGATGATTATTTGCAATGGTGTTTTATCATTTCTTAAATATTCTTGGTCAAATTTATTATTCATTTATTATTTAAACGGTTATGCATTCCTCCATTATGCGTTTTGTATTTTATGATAAATTATCTTTAGGCGTATAAAATTGTACCCTTTACATGTATGCTTACTTATTAAAATTATGAAAAAAAATAAAGTTAGTTAAAGTTATGCCAATAAAACCATCATGCGTTTATAACACTATGCTTATGATAATTTATGCGAGGAAACTTTATGCTGAACTGTTATGTCAAACTACATTAAAAGATTATGCGATCGAAAGGGCTACCGCCACAGAGGCAGTCAATATCAGTTTATGTAAATTTTTGACACTTGGTTATAAACTTATAAATAGATAAAACTGACATTTAGGAACATTTGTATGTCACCTCAATATTCTAACAATAAGGTACGTATTAAGTACGATCAACAAATACTTTACTAGTCCTGGATTCGCGTACCATAGATTATGTTCTTAAAGGTTATAAATTCAGTTTTTACTTGAAAATACTGTATTTCATGCAAATTATTTAGCGTCCAGATGACTCTGGCCACTACAAAGACAGCATGGATTCTAGCGAATAGGGCCTGAACTATTATTATACTAAAAAACCCTGCATCACACTATGAACATTGTCACGCTGTGCACTGGTGCAACAACCCGAATTAGTGTCATAGTCTAAGGATCGCCTTGCATGCAGGAACGTAAAGGATTTTCTTAAATTAAAAGAAAACATAAAGAAAGGAAAAATAAAGTTTCAGTAGACATTTGGCATCCGTACTTCGACGATACATGCTTAATTGATGGAAATTTAAATCGTTCATATTTATTATGTTTTAACCTGTATGGACCACGAAGCATTTGCTAGTTAAATATTATTGTACAGTCAGTGAAACATAACATTTCATTGATGAGAGAACTTTAAAATAAACATTTGCTTCAAAAAAATCTAAATACCATTCATAAGGGAGGGCAGACTAGCTTTTTCTAATATCCACAAGTAGCGACTTAGCAGCTTTTTAGAAGTCAAATGCGGCGACCGAGGTCTCTCCTCGCACACTTAAAGATGCCAGAAGCAGCGACTGAATCACTTTTCAATAGCGAAACAGTATCCGAGCAATCGCCATGACGGCGGATACCGATGCTGTGGCCATATGCCAGAGAGTCGTCTAATTACGACGCAGAAGCGACAGTCTCAAAATCGCCGGTTGTGGATAATAAAAGATGCTAGTCTGCGGTGGCCGTAGAGCAAAGATTATTTATAAGAATTTTGTAACTGCATTAATAGTTACCACCCTTTCTGTCCCTGTATCTAATGAAAGGATTGGACCAGATTGGATGAGAAGGGCAAGAGAAAAAAGATAATGGAGAGCGTAAGGGGAGGTCTATGCCGCAGAGGCAACTTCTATATAGATTTAGGATTATTACCTAGGAGGCGCCCCCGAAAAGGACAAAAATCGAATGAAAAAATGGTACTAGGGCTTTTGAAACCACTTTTAAAAGCAGCCGTAATTTTATACTTATGATGAGAGTCGTTTTCTCTTGGACCACCGGATCAAATATGAATTTTTTATCTTTATCAGTAAAGTTTCCTTGTTTTTCTCTTTAATAATATTTTTAGACTAGGATCAATCGATAAAGAAACTATTTAAAACAAATTCTTGTGAAACTTTCTACAATTTAGCTTTGTCAGGTCTGCACTTACTCATTGCCATAAATACAATATTATGTAGTTACTTATAGGTATAATGTTATTAAGTTTTCATAAGATCATGAATAGTGGCCGATCTCATCACTTTTATAATATAGTTTAGCGCCATCTATGTTTATATGATAGAAATTATGAATAGCATAGAACAATATAAATTGTATTAATCAATCTTATTCACCTATCGTAGGCCACTGCTTAACTTAAGACTCGCAATTTATTGCCACAACACAACCTCGAAAAAGCGATCAAGCGCTGCATCCAGCGCCTCACCTGCTAATGGTGCACATGCTGATAAACAGGCGAGGACATGGCGAAGAGATGGTAAAGTCTACAGAACACCTTGTGACCCCGAAAAACAACCCGAGTGTAGTAGCAGTAAGGTTAATTACCTTCACGAAGTGATTTAAAGAGATTAACGTCCAATAGTGGGATCCGACAGAGAGTTGGTTTCGATTGTAAAAGGGGAATTTGTATCTCCCCGTGGTATATTTCCGAATGAAAGAACCACTTCAATTTTCGAATTCATAAATGTACACATTACGCCATGATAGTAATATGATCGTAAGAGCAATAATTAATATAAAATGTGTATTTTTGCTTACCTCCATATAATGATTTGTTAGTCCTATAGGTGGGCCCAGCTTTTGGCAAATTGGGCACCTTTTCATATCTAAAAGGAGCAGATGTCCACTCTGAAAAATAAACATAATCTGTAGCCTCTTCCATAATAAAGATCCATATTTTTAATTCAGAATAGTGGCTAAGTACTCTAAACATTATGTGAGAATTACACTAGTATCGTTACAGTGCTGGTGTAACTTGCACCAGCACTACAACATATTGCATAATCTCGATCACTGTGAGAGAAGGAGTACGTGACACAATACTCTATCCTTAAATACATATTTTGTAGTCTTTACGCAACAGACAAAAGCCCTGTTAACTCAGTAAACAGTCCTCCGTATAGCATCTTTTACTATTTTTGTTCCTCAGATTGATGACTACTTACGTAACGGCACGTAAAGCCGTTACAGCAGCTCGCCAAAACCACTATAAATCAATTTTCTACTCTTGAATGAGCTCGCTACGTAGGACAATAAAGTGTGGGCGTATTGTATGCCTCTGCCTACTCTTTCAGTGTTAAAACCGTGACTAATAAGTGTTTTCTAAATTTGTAACTCGGGGATGGTGCAAAGTGTACAACATATATTTAAACATGCCATAAAGTTAAGTTAGATATCTAAATAAAGGTGTTATCGATTACTAATAGATATGATTACTTATAGATACATGCCACTCATCAAATATAATATACCCTGCGCAAGCATGTCCAGTCAGTATGTTTTAATAGTCATTGCTATCCAAATAACTGATGCAGCAACACCCAAAGCTCCTCCATGACTTTGCTAGTAAATGAAAATACGATAGCAGACAGAGCAACGTTGGAAAGGAAAACGCATCTTCGTCAAACGTTGAGCTTCCATAAACTCCGTCGACTGCATCTAACAACTTGCAATAGGAATCGATCAAATGTAGCTAAAATAAATAATTGTGGAACTGTCAAAAGTCCGAAGACAGAGTGAGAATCCAACTTACCTAAATTCGTCAAATAGTCAATTGTCAAATGTCGATCATTGTGACACTCAGATTATCTGAGCAATATTCTCTGTAGGACATATAGATCTACGTTATGACATCGAAGTACGTGATGATAGTGCAGAGTTGAAAGAAAGAGAGTAAAAAGAAACAATAGTATAGTCATGCATAACATAGCACTCACTACCTGCTACCCTACTACTACCGTCATTGTCGTGGATGTCCTTGCGAGGCTGAATGATCGTGGTAGCAGTGAGTTTCTATTCAAGCATATGTAAATTTAACTGAAGTGATGAGAGTGTCTCCTGACTGTCTTCTTCTAAAAGTATTTCAGGAATCGGACCTGGGTCAGTCCAGAACGTTGTATCAGGGTGTGATTAAGATCATCCTGTCGACGAAAACGCTTATGTTCAGTGATATCAGTTTGCACACCGAATAAGGCCGCCATGATTGTATTTCAGAAACAAATGAAAAAGACTGAAAATAAAACAGTGATAAGTAATATTGTATCAATATTTTCATTTCGTTATAGTTTTTTTTTTGTATTGCCTCTTTTATAAAATTATTATTTTTAGAATATTTGAACGAAATTACAACGAAATGCTAGAGATTGTTGAGTTGAATTGGTCCCGCCTGAGTGAATCTAAAAAAATAAAAAATCGCCGCCATATTTTATTCACAAATTTGTAGGGAAATTTAAATGAAGATATTTTTATGATTTAATAACAAATGATTTATTTAAATCGTTTTCAGATTTTTCTCTATTCTTCTAGTATAAGACAGTACAACACGCCAAATTTCATAGTTCCTGGTCATCGGGAAATACCCTATAACTTTTGATTCCCTTGAAAATGTTAACATTTACTTTTTTATGTCATAAACGGGCGTATATGACAAGAAATTATCGGAAAACGATCAATAATACACAAACGTTATTCATTTAAATTTATATTATCGATTTCAAAGTATGCTCCTTCATAAACAATACACTTATGGCGTAAAGTGAAGGAGCATACTTTTTGAAGGATCATACAATTATATAACAATTTTTTTTTTTAAAACGATGAGCGATACAATTTCTCGCAATGAATTCAGTTCTCGTAGCGGATTCTTCTTTAAGTCTTCTACCAAATGAAAACTAGCGCCACGAGATGGTCATTTGAATAAAATCAAAAGAAAAAAGTCGACTGGAGCCATACTTGGTGCGTAAGGTGGTTGCTTGGTGGTGTTTGATGAATATTTGGTGGTAAATTCCGTCACATTGATAGCCTTGTGCGAATGCACATTTTTGTGTTCAAAATACAAGAATTTACGTTCGAGAAATAGGTACAGCCTTTTTGTAAAATTTATAAGTAACACAAAATGTTGACGCTCCAATAATATTCTTTATTTAATCTCGACAAGAACTCGGAAGGCACAATATTACGATGGTCAAAGAAAACAGCCCACAAGACTCTGTTTTTTGATCGTTTTGGCGTGACTTTTTCGAATTCGGTTCAGTTGAAAATCGCTAAGCGTCAAATTCGTAAATTCATGTCTTGTCACCAGAAAATAACGTAATTCATGGATCTTGGATCAGAATTGACTCGTTCTAGTGATTTATTAGCGACTGAGTTTTTGGTGAAAATTTTAGTGTTTCGGAATTGCAACTTTCGGGTCTGATGAATAAGTCAAATATCCTAGTTATTATTTAAGTCAATGAAGTCATGAGAAACAGTATGTTAAACAGATTCTTATGTCGAATGAGAATTTTCTGTCACTATTTCCTTAACTTTTGCGATGTAAAAATAACAGCAAAGCACATCTTCCACTTTTAGAGACTACAAACGCTGAATTCCTTTAACGATGCAAATTTTAAGATAATTAATATTATAAAAAGGTTTATTTTGTAAAATTTGTGAAACGATTAAAAAAAAAATCTTAGAAGCGTGTACTATACCTGAGTGCTATATATTATAGTTAGTCAAGTAGAAATACTCAATAAATTTCGAGGATATCGATATGTACGTTTATTGCTGATAAACAGTTAAACATCTGTCATGAATGTATTGGGAATTAATTAATGATACAAAAAAAAAGTTATAAAATACAATCTAACAAAATAATTAAATTTGAAACAGTATAAGTACAATAGAAATAATTTTGTAAAGCTATGCTAGTAGTAGTATGCTAACTTTGTCATAAATTTAAAGAGGACAAGTCTCGAAATGGATTTGGACCAACGTCTTCTGGCTTATCTCGTCAGACGCCCAGCAATCTCGTGGGCGACGCCGGGCGGAAATCTTGGAGGGCTCGATCGCTCTCCACTCCCTACGTTCTCAGAGGGACGTTAAGCGATGGCTCAAAGCGTGCACAGGCAAATCTCCTCCGGGAGATCGTGGCTAACTGGCCTTCCGAGCAGAACCTTACCATGGGGGATCCCTTTGGCCGGGGCGCCGTAAATAGCCATCAGGCCTATTCTGCAACCAGGTTGGGAAGCCGGCGGAACATCGCGGGGTTTAGTGGGTAGGACGGCCCCAACAGAGATGACATTGCGTAACAGCGTTCCCCGTGAAAAAAAAAAAAATCGTGCCATACGCTTTTACCATGTAAGCTATCGAGGCCCACTCCAAGCTGACGTATTAATCCTTACAAGTAGAAATTTTTTTCGACACTTTTTGACAGAATGTATCAAATCACTTTATTTAAAAAAACTAGTTATATAAAAATAACAAACAGACATTTTAATTTTATTTATTTGCAGAGATATGACTGAAACAAACAAACATTAGTCTTGATGGTATGTGAGGACCTCGCTTAAGTAGCCCAGGATCCGTAGTGAAGCAACTTCACTGGTGTACAGACTTTTTAATTCATTTTACTGTCTATGTACTTTTGTATAGACAAAAAAAGTGTATGTACCAGAGTGCACAGATAAGAAAAGAAACTTTTTTACGACATTTTTTTACAGCTTTGAAATTTTTCTCATACGTCGATAAAGAAGTTTCACTTCAAAACAACATGTGAAAAAGTGACGATTATTTTTTACTTTTTAATTTCTCTCAACGTCGTCGATAAAGAAGTTGAACTTCAATAACACACATATTACAAGCACAAGTTGATATCCACGACTCCAAAAGGTATTGTTTTTTCGTTCCTGTTTCCCACAAGAATTTAGATCCGAAAAAAAGTAGCCAATGTGTGAATCCAGATTGTCATCTATATGTTTACCATGTTACAGCCCAATTGGTTTAGTATTTACAGATTGATTGAGTAACAAACATCCAAAAGTCATTAAAAAGCCTGCGTCGTGGAGTTTTCCAGTTCCCGTTTCCCACAAGAATTTACACAACAGGCTATGTGTTATTTTGATATGTAAGCTATATTATTGTAAACTTTCTTTGACTTTGAAAGAGTAACAAACCTTTTCCATACATTACAAACTTTCAAGTTATAATGTTAGTAAGATTTGTTCTGTTCTGGATTGAACCAACGATAACTAGCTCACTGCTAGTGTCACTATCATAAGACCAGTTGGCCAGGTGTGTAGGCAAAAGTAAATTGGTGTCATTGTGGGTAAAGAATATAGTTCAACTTACGAGTGTATACGCTTCTAACCCAGCATACGTATCGATGTTTGGATCGAAATGCAGTAGCATGGTAGCCCTCTCTTGAGTTAAGTCCTCGTCGTAATTATTAAATGAAGACCAGGGTTCAGAACGTTGCGTATCATCTACAACAAATCATTATTTAAAATAAAGTGTGTGTGTGTGTTTGTACTTATGTACATGCGTTAGAAGTTATACTGCTGTAGTCTACTAAAATTTCATCACATAAACCACAACTCTTTGTTTGTAACAGGAATGATTTAGTACGAAAAAAAACATCACAAGAATAAAAACTACTTAGTATGTAGTTGTAAGTTGTCATGGAAACACTTTTTAGCTAACTTCATGGTGTCGGGTTTTCGGGACGGTCTGCATGCACATCGTATAAATTTACTCTCATAATTTATACCTAATGCACCAAAAAAGTATACCTAACTTCAAAAACCTATTTAACCGCAAGGATGCCTTTGTGGTACAATAGTTTCGGAAGGGACGCAGTGCCGCGGTATATACCGACCCCGGAAAAAGATAAGATAAGATAAGGATGTCTTTCACCCGAGTAGTGACCGTTTCCGTGGCAATAGCGGAAAATATTTATTCCTATTAAAAAACTATTCCCTATAACATCGGTTATCTGCCACTGAAAGTCTTGTTAAAATTGGTAAAGCCGTTTCAGATATTAGCCGAAATAAACAGCCAGACAGACAGATAGACAGAAAATAAAAAATGTGTATGTACCAGAGTATACAGGTAAGAAGTGAAACAACTGTGCGACATTTTTTTACAGCTATAAAATTTCTCTCATACCTACGTCGATAAAGAAGTTTAACTTTAAAACAACATGGCACGTAACCGAAAAACGTGATGAATGCTTTTTACAGCTTTAAAATTTTCTCTCAATGTCGATTAAGAATTTTCACTTCAAAAATAAAAATTGATGATTATCTTTAAATTTACTTTCATATGCATTTAGTGAAAAACTGTTCGTCACTTAAATTTTATTTATTCGTAAGACAGTACAAATACCGCTATTATGTAGGTTCCAAATTACGAGTATAGGTAACTAGTAATTCATAGATTTTGTAGAGTCATACGATATTGATTTGACAATTCCCGTTCGAACTACCATGGCGCCCCACGATAATACCGATATTTAATCGAATAATAAACACAGGTAAATAATGTAGAAGGACCATTATAATGGTCGTGTAAGAAAACCATTGCCTAAGCTCAGATTTGCCAATATGGTAAGTAACCGCCTGAGAAGAGCAATTGGTGCATTCCCGGGTTGCAGTGAATAGCGGCCTATCCTGCGAACCTGTTGGGAACAAGGCGGAACACCGCGGAGTTTAGTGAGTAGGATAGCCTGGCCAGGAGTTCCACACACCAATATGGCGGGTAAATTTAATTCTCGTGTCCATAAAAAATATGGTAATCAAAAGAAACGGAACCAAAATCGAAAATATCCTGTATCCACCTAGCTACCTAATATTATAAAGAGGAAAGATTTGTAAGTTTGTTTGTAATGAATAGGCTCAGAAACGAATGGGCCGATTTAAAAAAAATCCTTTACCATTTTTTTGCTACATTCTTCGTGAGTAACATAGGCTATATTAAATTTAAAAAAAAGTTTAGGTTACCTTAAGTTACCTTAGGCATGAAATCGAATAGCAAACTTCACTACGTGGGCAAAGCTGCGACCATCAGCTAGTGTTCAATATATTTATCGATAATTTTCCCTCATTTTGGTGTTAGGGTATTCCCACTTGCTTCAAATTTCAAATGGGTTTGGAGCCAGTGGTTTATTTTTGTTTGGTTGCTATTCGTAGCTATATTTTGAGGTTTGATTTTTGACCGGCGTCGTTCTCGTGTGATATTCAGCAGATGTACCACTAGTAGGTGAAGACGCTGGTCCCTGATACCTTACATTCTAATTTATTTATCGAAAATATCTTACAATATTGATATGATAGCGGTTAAATTGTCTCGATGTTACTCGTATTCTAAAGTCCATAAAGTCTCAAACTTAATTATTGTTTTCTCACGTTATCGCTAAAAATTATACGAGTATTCATAATTTATTTCAATACAAACGATTATTAACCTGAATCACTAGAATTTCATTGAAACTACTATTGTTTATAATGAGTTTTATTACATCTAAGAATTTATTAAATGATGGACAAACAGGGATAAAAAGTTTCATTTGTACCCCTTCTACTGATACGGAGACAGATGAAACCTTTTAGGAGTCGATAAAGAGTCGAACTAGCCCACGATTCTTACAAATGATAATTTTTTCCGATCTGTCCCCCTGAGTAGAAGTGCAGGGGGCAGATCGGAATGATTCCTATTATCATTATGTGTTACTGTAAGTTCCTTACGTTTTTTTTTAAATTATTAAACAAATTATCAGTTTAATTTAAGTAAAAAAAGATGTGGGTTGAGGTTTTATGATAAAAACAGGGACTGGAGGGAGGGCTGGAGAGAGAGAGTTAAGTACCCTGCTGCGCACTCACTTGCTCGTGTGCTCTTTTGCCTGTAGTAGGCTTAACACACACACGCATACACACAGCATACGACTATCGTTAAGTGACGATTTCTACTATAACGTATTACCAGTAAACCTCGTTATGGCACTTTGTTTTAAAAACTCCACGTGGATAGGTGGGAACAGGTGACCTAAGAAAAGTCGTGGGATTAACCTGGAGGCGGGCGACGCCAGATTGAACCACGTAATGCTATAGCGATATTTGAGGAATTATGTTGCGTTTGTAATAATATTAATAGTATGCGAAAAACGTGTACCTATGTAATGTTTGTAATATTGTGTAATAAAAACATTTATTTTTGTTCATATGACTCTATGAAAATTTATCACGTTGATTGAGGCCTTGTTCTCTAGACGATACTTACTCTTGTGGTGAAACTGTTCATCACCT
This sequence comes from Thumatha senex, assembly GCA_948477245.1. Classification (NCBI taxonomy): domain Eukaryota; kingdom Metazoa; phylum Arthropoda; class Insecta; order Lepidoptera; family Erebidae; genus Thumatha; species Thumatha senex. The sequence goes on from OX419725.1 coordinate 3,215,864, forward strand.
GGGTCACAGTGGTCAGTGATGTTATATAAGTAATGGTCGTTTTCATTGACACGTATCGCGCATGTATTTAGTGTAAAAATAACATACATCGCGCCCTTTCTGCTGCCCAGGCGTCCCAGCAGTTCTTGAACCCAACAGTCTGTGAGACGATGTGAAGAGACCTAACGCGATGTCAAGGGTACCTTGGAATATGGTAAAGCCACTTTTAATTATAGGATTTCTAGCTGCTGCTGCTGCTACCGCGACCGCTGGGGCCTGAAACAGCTCAAACACTTGCTAGCATTTATGTATTTGAGTCTATCTCGTATCCTTGCCTATTTTTAAAACGTGTAAAAATCATTACTATCAGCTTAATTATTGCTTTAAATAAACAAACACAAACACATGAAGAAATACATATAAAATTAATTGAAAATGTATTTTCAGAAACATAATAAACATTGTACAACAATAAAAAACCGTAGGTAATGTTTCAACTTGCGTTCCAAAAGTTCGCTTCTGCGAAGACGTTTCTAGTCGATTCACTATAGGTACTTTATCAGCAAATGATTGAAATCACTTGACATTTTTGCTTTTACATGTTTAAGAAAATAAAACCTTTGTAATGTAGATTGAACTGTTATGTGATCCGTTTGAAAGTCTATATTGAATGTATGCCTATACTGTCTACATTCATCTAGTTTGGGATTGTTGTTTAACATGTCGGTAGATTTTGTCACCCTCAAAACTTAGGGCTGTTTCTTAAATTATCACACTTTACAATAATCATCTAAGTTGATTTCTAAATCGTTTGTCACATAATCTTTTATGTTTGAGTTTTCAAAGATGATCAATCATATGATTTTAAAAAAATTTTTGGGTCAGCTCGCCTCACCAGTGTTAGCAGTACCTGTAAATGTATTAGCTACCTATTTACAATATATAAGCGGTGAATACCTCTGGTATTTTCCTTGATGAACTTTTCATATACGTTTAAAAGATCGTAATTGTCTTTGTGCAAAAAACCTAGGCTTTGTCTGACCGTTTGCTGTGTTTCGGGTTTACTCAGGCATGCCACACAGGCACTGATAACAGCATCCTGATCAATCTTCCCGAACCTATCTTGTAACGTTGGGGGTAAGTAATCTGAAATAAAGCAAATGAAATCTGAAATAAAACTTTTATATTGTACTAAGTAGTTTTGGTTACTAAGATTTTCGGGGCTCAGTAGACCTCAGATACCAGCGGTGCACCTGCTGACTAAAGGACGAGTCAGCGACTCAGGTGAACTTACGGGCTTGGGAGGTCAGATGGCAGTCGTTCCTAACAATGCCGAAATACATGAGCTAAACGATAGATGTTCCTAGCAGCTAAACAAAATCTTGGTACACTAGTGTTAAAGACAAAGCATTTTTGTAGAAAAAAAAACATATAATGGAAACCATGTTTTTTTTTCTGACCCACTCTAACGTTAAGGCGGCCAGGGCAGCCCCCTTTTTGTTGACTGACCTCATTTCAAAACCTTTCACACGTCTCAGTGGCAAGTGCATAGACAACATTATTTATAACAAGTTAAGAAATCCTGTGTGTTTCCCTGTGTTACCTTATTTGGTTTGAATTTAAGTATTATTATTGTTCACAAAAGATGGTTAAATTTTCGAAATATAATATTGTAAGGACAACTCACACAACGCTATCTGATTCCACACTAAGCAGAGCTTGTACTATGGTAACCAGATAACTGATAAACATACTTATATATTTCTAAATACATAAATATTATAAATAAAAACACCCAGACACAGAATAAACCATCGTGCTCATCACACAAAGTTTTATCCTGGGTGGGAGTCGAACCCACGACCTCTTGCGTAGCAGTCGGATATACTACCACCGCGCCACAGAGGCAGTCATAAAAAGTAAAGTAAAGTATAACATTCAATAATATCTTTGGATGCAATGATGCCAACAAAGCATTAAACGAATTTCACTATATTTTATGTTAATTTTTATGATATGTACTTTCCTTTGATAAAAGTAAAAGTGTATGCCCCTAAAAGAGCCAAAATGGATTAGCAATGGCACAAAATTTTGTGTAAACACAAACGTGAAATGTTCTAAAAAAACCTACAAATATAAAAAAAACTCATGAAATTAAACAATATTCAACATATACTCGACACGACTAAAGCACATAAGTTGGTTAACGCAAAAGGTTCAAAACGAGCACTTCATAGATAATGCTAAAGACAAAAGTAAGGCAACTTGGCAATAAAATATCTGTAGGTACACAAAATCTTATTTTAGACATTAAAATATTAGTAATCCACATGAAGTAACGCACCTGACAATTGACATGCAATGTAATTCCTTATTTTTATACCAAGAATACCAAACGACTTATTAAAGAATTAATTTTTTAAAATCATACGAAGGGTTCTGGGTCTGATTACGTTACAACAAAAATTGTCTTATTTTACTAGTTGACGGCCGGGACTCCACACGCGTGGTGAAGTTTTCCCGTTCCCGTTTCCCACAGGAACTTGTTCCCGGGATAGAAAGTAGCCTATGTGCTATTCTGATGTGTATGCTATATTATTGTAAAGTTTGATCAAAATCCATTTAGTTGATTTTGCGTGTAAGTGTAACAAAGATCCATCCATACTTACAAACTTTCGCGTTTATGATATTCCTCCCGTTGCATAGTTGATATGTAATTTTAGGGTTGCACAGGTCATTTTGTAGATTCAATAATTGTTTAAAGTTTTCGTCGTGTCATCTATGTTAATTATCATGTAGTTATTGTATGAGTATAAAACATTGTTGTTATTTTGTTTTAAATATAGAAAAGCATCTTTGAAGAGTATTTTAAAGAATGGGTTACAAGAAGTATGTATGGATCGCGAAGCCTGGCAATCTGTCCTCTCTGACTACCCCGTCAGGGATACAGCGTGAAGATAGTTAGTTAGTTGGGTTACAAATACAAAAATGCCAGTCTATACGAAACGTTTCAATTGAACGCAGCTAAATTGCAGCTTATAAAGCGAGGTTTATTCAGAGGCTGCGCAAGAATCGTCGGGAAGAAAATATACCCGTAATTTATCTTGACCTCCAAAAATGATGGCAATTGAAGAAAGAGCCCGGTATTCTCGCTTCTTATAGTGTCGGTGCAAGATGGATTATAGTCCATGCTAAAGGTTTGAACCCATTTTTGGATTTGTTTAAAACGGACTTCTACTATTCAAGTACAAATCCAAATCGAGTGACGACATGAATTCTACGAACTTCATACGATGGATGAATAAAAAAAAATTGTGCCAAATTTACCATCAAATAGCATTGTAGTGATGGATAATGCGTCATACCACTGCACGCAGGTAAACAAAGTGCCTACAAATGGCAATAGAAAATTAGAGCTCCAAGAAGCTCCAAGAATTGCCTGCCAAGAGTGACTTACGAAAAAAGAATTTCCGTTGGAATTCGGCGATTGTTGGACAGAGCGCCATTTTACGTTTTAATCAAGACACAAAGGAGATCCTCAGTATGAAATGTTAAATGAATACGGACATGAGGTTTTGCGTTTTTGCAATTACTGAGGAGTCGATTAGAACTGTTACGGCAGAAGAATTGCAAAATGTTAGTATTTATGTTAAAAAATAGATGACAATTATGTCAAATCCGACAGGCTGACGGATATAGAAATGGAAATGTTAAATATTTACACATCAGACTTTTTCTAATGAAGATTCTATAATTGATTCAGATGAAGATGTTCAACCTTCTGCAGGACCATTCATATACAAAATTTACTTGTCAGCGAAAGCAGATGTTTTAGCAATAAAATGTTATACGAGTACTAAATTAGATGATTTGATAGGATGTGTTTTGACTGATAAATGAAAAACCAACTGAGACATTTATTTATTTATTTCACACAATTACAAAATCCTCACAGTACATATGCACCAAATAGATATTGTAAGCAATCATCCAAGAAAATAATATAATATAAGATCTTATAAAATAAACAATATTCGCAAATCACTACTGTTCAATTCACAATTCATAGCAATATAATTACAGTGAACAATGCAATTAATATATTCAATGGATTAATTTATTTAACATTAGTTCAGTAAATTAAGTCAGTAAATTAAACAATAATCCTAACTAATTATGTCAACTTTGTGATGATAAAATGTCAATTTAATAACTGGATGATACTTAATAAAAATACTAATTTAACAATAATAATAATAAATGGGTCAATAAATAACAATGTCAATTATATACAGTTGATAATTAAAAAAATCATATGTCAATTTAATAACTGGGTGATAATCAATAAAAATACTAATTTAAAAATAATAAAAATAAATAGGTCGATAAATTACAATGTCAATTATATACAGTTGTCAATTTTAAAACTCAAATGTCAATTTTAATTTAATTATACATAATCCATATCATAGGTACAGTTTTCTTGTATTTACTTGCTGGATAAAAAATGTTTGGAAATAAAATGTCCTTTCACCACTCAGGTTTTTAATATGCAGCACAATTGATTATTAATTTTAAAATGACATTCTGTAACAAGCGACCTTCGTGAATACAGTTAAATAAGTCAATGTGTTGAGCCACCACATTAAGCACACGCAGCGCGCGTGTCAGGGGAGCATGCTGCAGCAGATTGGTGCGACTGCCTGGTAAGCTCAGCAATGGTGGGCGCCTACGCCTCCACACGTACTCGTCCGGCACACATAATCCCCTACATGCAGTATACCTGGGTTATGAATTTTTCCCCGAATTAATTTAAATAAATAAGTGGCAAGTTCTACTTCCCTTCTTACCTCCAGTCTGTAAAAGCCTACCATACCCAACAGAAATAGTGTAGGATACATCTGCGGATACTCAGGGCACACCCCGTATTGTTTAAAATATATAAATCGAACGAATTTGTTTTGAATTCGCTCCAACATAATTTTGTATTTAGCTTCATGCGGTGACCAAATGACAGCACTGCACTCCAAATGAATTTTTACCAGAGCCTCGTAAAGGGATTTCAGAGTCGTGATGTTCGTGAATTGGTTTCCCAGACGTAAAACCGCCCCTAAATTACGGTACGGTTTTTTACAAGTCTCAATTACCTGTCATCGAAAATTTATATCAGCCGTGAATCGCACCCCTAAATCCTTCACCTCATAAACACGCTGCATGGGGGTTCCCTGCATATGGTACTGATGATGACTCGGATTGCGCGCACGGCTAAAACACATCACTAAACATTTGCTCACATTGAACTGCAAATTATTTTCACAGCCTCACTCTGTGATCCTAGATATAACCCGCTGTAGTAAGTCATGATCTGTGTTCTGCCCTATCCCATAAACCAACTTCAAGTCATCGGCAAATAACAAGGGTGTGGCGTTATTGACTAATCTTGGTAACTCGTTTATAAATAATATAAAGAGAAGAGACAACATAACATAAATGAAGATACATTGATTATACGGTTTTGACATTGTTGCCATCACTGTACTCGTATAATCAATTTAAATATAAACAGCTTGTGCTGCTAAATCAAAATTTTCATCTGATTTTTACTGTATGGCCTAGAATGACAGTTCTTCATATCATCATTACGCCTGTTTCCCATTGGGGTAGGCAGAAACTATGGATTTTCACTTACTACGATCCTGGCATACAACTTTCGCTTATTTGACAATGTGTCGAATAAGTGGAAATTATTTTGACAATAATGGATACTTAAAATATATTTAAAGAAGATAGTGTTAGAAGAAGTAGATTCTAGTATTATGGCTTACAACTATTCTTAAAAAATATATTCTTAAAAAAATTGAATTATTCCAAGATTTTCTTACCCATGTAGCTTATTTGAGGTGTGACATAGCCAGTGTTGAAATAATATTATAATGGTTTTTTCCACGTTAAGCTTTAAATTATTACATTATTATATTATTACAAAATCATTACTTATATATATATAATAAATATCCATCACGCCTTATCCCCGGAGGGGTGGCAGAGGCATATTATATGCCCACTTTTCACCGTGTGGATTCCTGTCCCACGTTATAGGTGGTGAGCCCATTGCCGTGTTGAAATAGACAGACGCAGGTTGTGGCTACCTGCTGTTGGAATTTTTTAAGCCGCCTATAAGGCCTTCAACCAGGCTTAACGAATGCCATTTTACTGGCAACCGGGACCAACGGCTTAACGTGCCTTCCGAAGCACGGAAACGCTCGCAAATGTAAATGCCACAAAGTGGTCACCCATCCGACGACCAGCCATAGTGAAAGTTGCGTACCTCAGTGATCGTTTTACAGAACACTGAGACCGCGGGGCCACGAGCGCTTCCTGTATATATATTTATATACTATTACAAGACTGTCATTGATTCTTTCCTCAAAACTACCCTAATCATTCCTCAACACTATTGTGCTGTCATCTGCAAACAGTGTCATCGGATGGCTAAGATGTCTCGGTATTTTATTATTATATACCAAGAACAACAGTGGACCTAAAACAATACTTGTGGTACTCCGTATTTAGATATTCGTTGTGTAGAGGAAGGAATAAATAGTTTCCGTTTTACTATTTTTACAGATATTTCTAACAAGAGTCACCTGTTTTCTATTATTCAAATAGGATTCGATTAAGTTTAGTGAGTTTCTTCTTACACTATATTGTTCTTAATTTAATCAATAATAGTTGATGAGCTACATGGTCAAACGCCCTACTCATGTCCACGAACGAAGCAAAAACTAGATTTAGTTTGTAAAAAGTTCATGTAAATGTTTTTTTGTCTTCTAAAACCAAATAGATCGTCAGCAAAAATTTTATTATAGTTATTATTATATTATACTCAAAGAATGTATACAAATAATTATAAATTACTTTTTAAAATACAGGGATTAGCGCAATCATATAATTAGTGACATCTTGTTTTTAACTTTTTGTGCACAGGCTTTATAATAGAAACCTTTAATTTTTCTGGATAAATTCCCTGCACTATACATAAGTTTTAGATTGGCGCTACAATATATGATACTGACTTTATTACTTTAGTTGTAATATCGACATATCCAGAGCTATTTGTATTCTTGAATGAGTCAATAATTTTTACAATATCGATAGATATTGTAAAAATTGACTGCCTCTGTGGCGCGATGGGAGTGCATCCGACTGCTACGCAAGAGGTTGTGGGTTCGATTCCCTCCAGGATAAAACTTTGTGTGGTGAGCACGATGGTTTATTCTGTGTCTGGGTGTTATTTATCTATAATATATATGTACTAGCTGACCTGCGCTACTTCCTTAGCGCCACATAAAAGAAACAAACAAAAAAAGAGACATTAGTTAAAGAGCCATTCTTATGAAACAACTTTTGAAGTATTCGCTTTTTAACAACAAAAAACTGAATGAAATCGGAATACTTGTTGATGAGTTACTTACAACTGAATAATATACTATAACTGAATATCCTGTGCGAGACATTTCCAGAATTAATACATAGGGTACCTACTTTATATCCCGGGAAAACATCTTTTTCCCGCGAGAAAACCTTTTTGTCTACTAACGCATTCACGTGAGCGGAGCCGCGTATACCGATTGTCATCAAAATTTGATTAAATAACAAACGTCCAAATTATATGGAAATCTTTACAAGCTTTCTTAGCACGACCAATAAAAGTCCTGGTAGTCCGAGACTACCAGGACTTTAATTGTTTGTGCTAATTAGTGTCTAGCACATAAGACCTTTTAGCCTATTTGTTACCACCTTACTAAAAAGGCAACGGGTTCAGTATTTCTTCCAAATTTAACATCTAAAATAGACACATTTTATTAAATTTATTCGGCCCTTTAGAGCCACCCCAGTTTCGTGCTTCGGAAGGCACGTTAAGCCGCTGGTCCCGGTTGCCAATAAAATTGCAGTCTTTAAGCCAAGTTGAAGGCCTTATGGGCGGCTTTAGAAATTTCAAATTCACCACCTGTTACGTGGGACAAAAATGCATTCGGTTAAATATAGGCTCTGCCTACCCCTTCGGGGATAAAGGCGTGACAATATGAATGTATGCATGTATGTTACAAACTTTCACATTCTTAAAATTAGTACGATTACATTCCCACGGGAAGACCGGGAATTATTTCTATGTGCTCATCTTACGTAGGTACGTGAAGAATATATTCACAAAATTTTTGGTTGTGTAAGGTTTTACCCACGTAATACCGGGTATTCCTTTCTTAGTACTGATTCAAGGTAGATACCTAATAAATACTTTCACCAAATTACAGGTATGTACTTATATTTGATAGTTTAGACTGTGTGTGGCTGCATCCGCGTAGTGACCGTTTCCATGGAAATATCGGGAATCCCGTTTTTATTGCTTTTCCAAGACTTAAAGTATACATTCACCAAATTTCAGGTTTCCATGTTTAATGTTTAGGCTGTGCGTGGTTTACTGGCACAGTTTTGGTTCCCGTGGGAACACTAAACTCCCTGGTAATAAAGGCCTTTTAGAAGAAGCTCTCTTCTAAAAAGGTGTAGGTACGTAAGCACATGTTACTAACCTTGAAAATGACAATCTTCCATACAACCGCTTATCCCTTATTTACGTCCTTAGGGGTAAAAATTCGCAAAACTCCTTCATAGGGAGCATCGACGTGTTAAAAGGAACCCCAATGCGAAGTTTGAACTTCATAGCTCAGTTAGCTCCATGGATTTCGTGATTAACTTATGGGTAAAATTTTTCAAAACCGCGATACACGTTGTAACGAAAAACAGGTGTACGTAAATTCATGTTTCTAACTTTGAAAATAACGAACTTCGATACAACCGTTTATCGCTTATTTACTTCCTTAAAGGTAGAATTTCGAAAAATACATATATAGGAAAAATCTAAGTGTTAAAAAAAACCCTTATGCGAAGTTTGGGCTTCGTAGCTTTGTTAGTTTTATAGGTTTAGAAATTTGCAGACATGTTTTTGTTTCATTGATCACCTGCCAATTAGCCTTTGTTTTATTATGGGCATTATATATATATAATGCCCAATGCGAATAAAATGCCCAAAAAATAAGTCATCTAATATATATATATATATTAGATGACTTATTTGTGATTATTGTGTTAATTTAAGTAGCTTAGCTATGAGGTATAAATATGCAACTTATGTGGATATGAACTACAATAGATATTAAACAAGCAAACTCATTCTTCCTATAAAACTATCCAAAAGTTCTAAAACTTTAAACTGCAAAAAGCTAAGACCTACTCGAACCATGTATACTGGGACAGGATGTGACGATGCAATCTTTATTCTAGACAAAGGTGTTGACTGCACGTTAAATTTAGCAATCTTAACACCTAACATTGTTGACAATGTAAAAAGAAATGAGATTTTTCGAGCATGAGTACTTATTTTTTTTTTCACCAAAATACACTCCTGGACTCTTGAATCGAGCCACCTTACATTCCCGGGCCTAAAAGCCCAATACACAAAAAATATACAATTTAACAAAAAAGGTTTTATGCATTTTGAATGCTGGCATATTTCATCGTCTTGCCCGTATGTATTATTCCAAATTTGAATTTTAGAATTTAAAATAAAGAACAAAAGCCGAGCTTGGTCACTGATTTGAAAAAAATAATGACAGTTGAAAGTTGCTTTTGAAGAAATTTAATGTAGATTTGGTTTGAATTTTCGATATTGTTGTTAACCAAAGTTTAGTTTAGTTATTTTTCTATAATTTGAACCGTTTTTGGCTATTAAATTATGGATTCAATCTGGGCTAAGTCAGCGAGAGGTGAGTTCCCAACTTCACATAAGTCGTTCCGCTGTTCAAAGAGTGTACCACCGATACCTGGAGACTGGCGGCTTTGTTCGGCGAACAGGAGGACCTCGTTACCGAGTGACAACGGCGAGACAAGATAAATAAATTGTCACTACTAGCTTACGAAATCGACGCCTTAACTCTGTTCAGATACAAGAACAGCTCAGGGACTTTCACGGAGTGGCTGTAAGTGCTCGGACCGTTAGAAGGCGACTAAATGAACGTGGCTTAAAGCCCCATAAGCCAGCCAATGGACCCAAATTGACACGAACACACCGAATAGCCCGTCTAGAGTTTGCGCGCGAACATCTAAATTGGACTCGACATCAATGGAGCCAGGTTCTTTTCACAGATGAGTCCAAGATAATGCTAAACGGTAATGACGGAAGGAGTAAGGCGTACCAAAGACAGAATGAGCGTTTCGCGCAATACTGTATTGACGAGAAAGTGAGTTATGGTGGAGGATCATGGACAGTCTGGGGAGGAAGCTCATTGGAAGGCAAAACTGAGCTAGAGTTAGTGACGGGACCACGACTGTCGCTCCTAGATGGCAATAGATACATTCACCAATGTTTAGAGAACCACGTGATGCCATATGCTGGATTTATTGGCCAAGATTTCGTTTTAATGCATGATAATGCAAGGGCCCATACTGCGGGAATCGTCAGGGAGTACTTTAATGACATTGGTATGTTATGAGATGGCCAGCGCGAAGTCCTGATATGAATCCTATAGAGCATCTATGGGATAAGCTGAAGAGGCGTGTTCGAGCTCATCATCCTGCCCCGCAAACCATGCAGGAGCTCTAAAATGTAATTTTAGAAGAATGGGAGGACATTCCTCAACATGACATAACGACATTGATTAATTCTATGCCAAACCTGGACCTGTGTTAATGAGCTTCCTAGATTCTAACATATAAACTCTTATAACAAGTTAAATCGTAAACAAAACATACCATTTTCATCATTTGATGGAACTGACTCAGCGGTTACATTAAGTGAAGATTCGGTTGACACTGGTAGTCTTGAACGGCAAGCTCCCAGAGGTTCAGTACCATTATCATAATCAATAGTAATTGGAGTACTAGTGCTAGCTGTAAATAATAATAAAATAAAATAAAGTAAAAAATATTTAACCCGCGAATGTGGAGTGTTAAAATATCTGCACACATAAATCCTTATTAATAATTTAATTATAGTTAAAAACTATATTTTTAACTAAAATAAGCAAGTTGATAATATCGCTTTACCTGAGATAGATAACACTGGCACCATTTTTAAATTAGAGTTTGGATTATCACTCTCTGTATATAACATACTAATATAACAATATTCAATAAATACAATGTCGACACTGCGACAACCTTGACTAGCCGCCACACGCAGCACTGCGATGTCTGCTTATGTAGTCTGTAGATACGTGCATCTGTGTGGGTAGGTGACTATACGAAGTTTCCTTACTGCTCAAATATGTACTGTGGTCTTAGTATGTGGTTTTACTATTACACACATACGTCTCCTCGGAGAGTGATGACTGTACCATGTTGGCAGGTTTTGTTTCGTATTTTCCTTTTTTTTTGGCATGACCTCTTCCGTTAGTCAGTAGGTGCACATCAAACATCTCGGCAGGGCACCCAGTATTGAGTGCGAGAGTTTATGTTAGAAAAATCCAGAAGTCTGAATGCACGTACTATGTTTACAAGACCCAATACACGACTTCAACACAAATTTGAGTATCGCCATTGAATTCATCTTTTTCATAGTATAGCAATACTCATAAGTAAACATCATCCTCTTGCCCTTGTCCCAATTTACTTGGGGTCGGCGCAGTATGTCTAAATTCCATACTGCAAAATGTTTTGGCTTGGTTTTTATGGTCGACCGCCAGCCTGACACCACACCCTCCTTGGGAATGCTATCATTTGGTGGTTTGCCCGCCACCACACGGGTGCCTTTCCATGCCTTTCAGTACTACGAACCTTTACAAGGGGCAGGTTGCTTTTTCACAGGGGGAGGTTCTTCTTTGGTATTAGTAGTCCTTGTCTATACAATGCGTTGACGTCAGCCATAGCTATGCAATACGGCATATCCCTGTCGTGTACCGTACGGCCTACTTGTGCAGCCCGCGCTCCTTATACCATAACGTCCATCGTGCTAGGTTCTTCTTCCATATATATTTACGGCTCCTATACGAGTAGTATCTGACGTTTTAAGAAACTTGGGTGTTTGGAGCAAAGTGACGATCCACTTTGACGGAGTATTTCTTAACTAGACGTAAGAATATTAATTTGCTAAAGTCATTTGTTATTTAATATAAATTTTAATACTCATAAGTAATACGTGTAAAATTTTAGAGCGGTACTAGATTTTCTGTTATTTTGGTCGAAAAACGTCTAAAGAACACCATGCTAAAAGTCATTTGCTTAAACCAGTGAAACCTGCGTAGGTAGGTACACGCGTATTTATAATACAAAGCCCCAAACATTATTCAAATTTAATATATTTTAACTTACGCGATAGCGATAGGAGTAAATGTTTTATTTTTACGAACTGGATGATAAGACAGAACTATAAATATAAGTGACTAAATTTTTAATCTTAAAAAAATAATATCCCGGCGACATTAATCAGAGGCGGCTCTAGCCTTTGTGGCGCCAGTGTGCCACCGGTACCCTGGCGCTCCCTAGTAGGAGTGGGGTCAAAATGGAATACTTACAGTTATATTTTCATAAAATAAACGGGTGCAAATTACAACAACAAAAAATCACAACTTTGTAGTTCTTTTAATTTAAAACTATAATATCTTACAGGACGCTCGTACACACAAATATACACATGAACAAATGTTTTTACAAAAAAAAATACTTTTCGTGCTTCTGCATTAGCGAAATATTTAACAATGTCACTGATTTCAATTTTTGAAAAATATCATGTTCAATACTTATTAACGATAAATTTGTCAATCTACTTTGCGACAATGTTGATCTTAGATAATTTTTAATTATTTTTAGTTTAGAAAATGACCTTTCGCTGTGTGCTACCGTGACTGGAAGTGTGAGGTAAATCCTCAGTGCTGTGAACAGATTTGGGAATACTGAAATCAATTTATTCGTAAACAAGTAATTTAAAATATCCAACAGCGTAGTGGAATCATCGATAAACATCGGTAATAATTTGATTTCATTGAAGAGCTCTAACTTTTCAACATCTGAAGAGCCAGCTTGGCAAATTTTTTTTCTAAATTAGAACAATGTGATTTTTTTTGTATCCGAGTCCAAGTCCTTCCAATTCAGTCCAAAATCTTAAAATTTTTGAAGAAGTGATACAACATTACATTATTTTCATTAAGAAGTTCGAACCGTTAGTCGAACTTAGTAATTGCTGTGTCTAATAAATAGTAGTAAAAATTGACTTTAAAATGTATTTTAGTGTCTGTGATCGGTTCATCCTCGGCCTCATAATTAATAACCCTTTTACGAGCGCGAGACCGTGCAGGTGTGGGAAATTCTGCTATTGCCTCGACTTCTTCCGCTACAGTTTTCGCGCTGTTAAGGAGCTTTACAAAAGCGGAGTCATTACGGAATTCAGACAAACTTATTATTGCATTATCAATTATTTTCGCCGCTTCTGACAATACAACGTCTGACTTTTGAAGTGCCATGCTAACTACGAGTATTTTTATATTGCTTAAAATTTCAAATCAAATAAGCAGAGAGCAGATGAGTTTAAACGACTTAATTTATATTTATTTCGACTTAATTTAAATTATATTTTTAGACTCCGCATCTTTGCTCCTATCGGAATATATGGTAAACAAGGCACCATACACTTTTCCTAGTTCAAAACGTAGAGCTTTTACGGCTTCAACCCTGCTCTCCTATCGAGTATTTGAGAGTGATTTTAAACTTAAAGTTGGCTTTGGCACTTCTTTCGCCTTTACTTGCCACCGTGCTGTTGACGCAGAAAAAAAAACATAAATTTCTTGCACAATTGCAAAGAAATTTACTATTTCTAATGAACTTTTAGCAACGTCATTCACTACCAAATTTAGGCTATGTGCTGCACATGGTACATAAAATGCGCGCGGGCTTATATCTAAAATTCGTTTTTGAAGACCTACATTTTCCCTTTCATGTTTGCACCATTATCGTAACCTTGACCACGCATATCTTGTATGTCAATTTTGTTTGAGATTAAAAAATGTTACACAAATTTAGTCATTATTTAAATTAATATATTTTTAACAAATTAAAATTTAACATATTTACAGAAAACAATACAAAAAGAAGGGGGCGGGTGGTGGGAATTATTACAAGACTGACAATGACAATGACTAGGTGTCAAAGAATTCCTCCCCATCAAAATCAACCGGTAAGGTTCCCATAAGGCTGGCCGCATTGCCACGTTGTATGGCAATGCTTATTCTCTGAGCGAGAAAGAGGCCAGTCCTATGGTCACGAGAAGTATCGACCAGTCGTTTTGCGATATCACTATACAGTGAACGAGCACTAGCCCAGTGTCTCGATCCCAAACGGCTCAAAAATATAATTACCTATTAAATTATTATATTTGCGCCGCTTGAGAGTCTCGGCGGATGCAGCAGCAGCACAAGCGCAACTCGCCGTGCTAAGAAGATGAGAAGGAGCCAGGGTGTCAACACAAGTTGCATCCCAAACTAAAGGCTTTCCCATCTTCCATGGCACCAATGACATACCGTCCGGCCTCTTGCCATCGTCACGCGCCAAACCATTAGGTTCTAGAACGGCTGGAACACCGGCGGTGACAAGAGCCCGACGGATAATGTCATTAAGGTATGCATGACGTGACCTGTGACTTGCACTCCTGCTGCATGAGAGACCGTGATGCCCAAGGCTGTCGACTACTTCACCACATTGACAGCAATGCGGAGAAACGCAGGGAGCACCTAAACGAAGACAGACAGCAATTCTGAATGTAGTTTCGTCCAACATAGTACCTATGTTGGGTGACGGAAGAGCCTGAAGCCAAACACCTGACTGCCATTCTCCCACAGCCAATAGGCGAGCACGTTCTGTAACATTCGAACACGTGTTCAATAAATGTTTTCTAACCTCGTTGCAGAGCGGCCTATCCCACTGCTACTGGGTTTGCCCACATGGGTTGGTCGGCAAAACAGTATCTGGGCACTTAAGTTTCCAAACATTTATGGCTTCAATCTTGCCTGACTTGCTTCACTTCAGAATTGACCAGTGTAGGAATTAAAATTTTCCTGGTCAATTCATCAGTGCGGTGTACTGAAGACAAAAATGCAGGTAAACTTTTATCAGAAATGTTACGAAAACCGAGGCCGCCCAGCGTATTGGTAAAGACGCTTGGAGCCACGCTCGGTCGTCCAAATCTGCATTCAAAATTTTGGAAAGCGTGGTATGAATAATTTTGTCCAAATTTTTCAAAAGGGTCGGATGTTTAAAAAATTGAGATGAGCGAAGGGCTTGAGTTAATTTTGGAACGAAAAGACAATACCGAATAATTGTAAAGGCCGATTGTATATTTATTTGAAGGAGTCGATTCGAAACTTCGCAAAAAATTTTGATCTTTTCCTCAATGAAAGATTCATAGGCATCTTCTAGAATGGGAGACCCTAGGAGGCGTAGAGAACAATTCTGAAGGATTTTCAAATTTGGAGCCAAAACATTAAATTTTGAAATAGTAGAAACACAAAACAAAATTTAGTTAAACCCAGGGCAGTAGTGTCTGTAATAGGAAAAAACCCAAAAGTGTTCTTTTACTTCAGCCTTGTTGTTGCTTGCATTTAAAAGGACGTTAGAATAAGGATATAAAGTCCTTTTTGAGTCGAATGTGGCAATGCGTTGTCAGCTCTTCTCAATCTTCAAAGACCCCTTCTGAAGAACTCCATATTGAAGTTGTTAAATTTGAGAAATTCTAAGGCGGAAATCTTTTTCCAAAATCTAAACTCACACGAAAGTAATGCTACTTTATCTATCTTTATTAATAAAAAACAAAACGCATCGAAATCGGGAAATCCGTTTGAAAGCTACAATGCCACAAACACACACACAGAGACATTAACGTCATACTTAAAACACCCTTCTTTTTGTAGTATTAAAAATGAATAAACAACGGGATTAAATGGGTGTCACAGATTTCGAATTATGACACGGGAAAAGCCTCGAGGGTTAGCTAGTTATGTGATATTGATTATTTTTTAAATAAGCGACATCTATTAGAGGAGTACTCGTATTCAAAGGGTTTGCTGTTAAACAAGTTACGTAGTTGGGTGAACAGAGGTCGCTAGTTGTGATTGTTACAATTGTTCTTTTATTGAAATTGAGGTCTATGGTTCCATAAATAAGTAAATATTGGGAGATATGTTTTTACACAGCGCCATTTAGCTCAAAGTAAGCTGTAGTTGTAAGAAATGTAGATAGCTGATAATCATACTCAATTTTTTTTTAAATACATACATAATACATGCCAAACTCCATTCTGTTTCTGTTTTTAAAGTGAGTTGACGGTGTTATGTATTTCTTGGTTTAGGGTATAAGTTATTTATTCTGATACTTGTTGTAAAGGCAAAATAAACTTGAAAGTATTGAAGAAATGTAGACAGCTGATAAATATACTTAAATATTTCTAAAAAGATACATTTATATGCCACTGCGTTCTGATTCTGTTTTTTTAAAGTGTGTTGACGGTGTTATGTATTTATTGGTTAGGGTAAAAGCTAATCTGATACTTGTTTTGACGGCAAAGTAAACTTGAAAGTATTGAAGAAATGTAGACCGCTGATAAATTTACTTAAATATTTCTAAATTTGGGTCAACCAGGGTAATTGTAAACGATTTTGGATTTTTTGTAACCTTCATCAATATTTTATATTGTCATTTCTTAAATCGAATAGTAAAAAAGTATATGTCCTTGTCATATGTTAATTTAGCTATATTTTAATGTCATAAACATAAGTATCGATTGGTTACAAAGATCTTTAAATTTTAATTTACAATTACCCATAATTTTTTTTTAATTTATTAAACGTTTGGGGTAATTGGAAACATCTAGTTATGTAACTAAAAAAGATATAATTTTCACTATATTTTAACAGGCATTTAACTTTTAATGATTATATGACAGATTTAAACCATAAACTTAATAAAGGGGTAATTGTATAATATTTGATTTCACTCATACTTATGGTATAGAAAATATGAGGGAAAATGGAAACAAAATGTTAACCTATGAGGAAATTGTAAACAAGCTTGACTAATTTATATCCATTTTAATGTGGTAAATGGAAACAACATAAAATATCTATGCAAAATATTTATTTGCGTATCTTATGACTTTAGTAGTGATAGTTTAGTTAAAATGTAATCAGAACAAAACAATTAGTCCAACTCCTGATGAACATGTTAAACATAATGCCATTGTATTCACATATGACTTAAAAGTTATATATTATTGGATTAAACAGTAATCTCATACCTATACTATTAAACTCTTTCATAAACGTCAACAGTTTTATCAAATTTTTAATATATAATATTCTCTCCCCCATTAATATATTTTTAGGCTCTCATATTACATATATCCATTACATATTTATAAGGCATATCACTTTTATCATTGTCATTAAGACTAAACAACTCTTTGGAACTGTCTATGCATTTTAAATGTATCACTTGTATCTCCATTTCCTCTTCATAAATTTTATCAACCATGCACAAATACTTGTATATTGTAGTCAACCGCTTTCCACCTTAAAATTTCCACGTTCCGGAATTCTGTTTTTATTGGGTTCATCATATTCCACAATATTTTAAAATAGCTTCTCTTTTCGTTCTTTACCCTTTTCTTTCACAATTGTTTGTTGTCTTTGTTTGTTTAGTTCAAGTCTTCTTTTTTTGGTTTTTATCTTCAACCTTTTTAAGTCTTTCCTTTATTTTCGTTCTTTCATTTATTAAATTTTACTTTAATAGGAATAGGCACATAGCCGCTGCCTGTCTGTATGGTTTCCTTTTATCTTCAACATCCTTATAAATATCCTGTAATGTATACCTGATATCCCTTTTTCTGTCATAAACTCGCGGTCTAAACTTTCCGTCTTAAAAAACAACATCCATTATTAATATAGCAATACTGTATGCATCAACTTACCTTTAATTTTCTTGAACAAAAAAATCAGTTCCTAATATATTTAGATATTTACAAATCACTTTATTTAACGTCCTTTTTTTAAAACACAATAAAATTATGTTATGCTTCACATTTAAAGGATTTTGTTCGCTACCGCCATAGACAAAAGAACAAAAATGCATTCCGAAACTTGTCACTTAATTTTTTCATTCATTGAAAGTAGTAATGATGACTGTTTCCAACAGTCAAACAAAATAAATACATGCCAAACTCCGTTCTGTTTATTTTTTTTTAAAGTGATTTTACGGTGTTATGCATTTCTTGGTTTAAGGCATAAGTTAATCTGATACTAATTTTGAAAGTTTAAGGCCCACTTGCGTGAATGCTGGGGTTAAATAATTAATTATACAGTTAGTTAACTCGGAATTAGGTAAATAACTTTTTAACCCTAATCATGTCTTGCACCATAGAAAAATATCATCGGGTTAACTAACCCAGTGTTTATGTCACTCTATGTCATCTAACGAAACATTATTGATTGAACAAAGAATGAAACAGGTATGTTTATCTCTTTTACACCACAGTTTGCCACATAAGACTTTTTCTTACACGAATGAATGTAACATAACAGCCGAGTGCATTTTATTTTTATCGTATTGTTTGCGCGGCGTGTCACTTTGAGAAGTCCGTGTCAGGCATGTGTCAAGTGCCACTACATTGTCTGTCAGCTGCTAACCCAACGTTTGACGAATTAACCCTCAGAAATCGGTGAGTTAAAATTTTAGCGATTTAAAACTCGGGGTGATGATTTGAGACAAATTAATGATTTAACACGGGGTTACTCCATACCTCCGAGTTAAACACATTAACCCAAGATCGCGCAAGTGGACCTTAGTGAGACAGTACATTATTATTATTTTTATTAGTAAATAGTTTTAGAAAAGGAATGCGATAACACCAAAAACCCCCCAAAAACGATCACTGCGTTAAGCAACATTCGCTATGGCTAGTCACGGATAAGTGTCACTTTGTGGCATTTACATTAAGTTTCCATGCTTAGGAAGGTACGTTAAGCCGTTGGTCCCGGTTGCCAGTAACGTGGCAGTTGTTAGGTCAAGTTCAACTGCGTGGTTCGTAAGAAGTTATACTGCTTTAGTCTAATAAGATTTCATCACTTATACCACAACTCTTTGTTTGTAACAGGAATGATAAATTAATAAGAAAAATAAACTTCAAAAGAATGAAAAATACTTTGAATGTAGTTATAAGTTGTCATGGAAACACATATCAGCTAACTTCATGGTGTTTATAAGTTGTTATGGAAACACTTATCCATATATTATCCATAGACTTCTTCAAAAAGGGTGTTATATTTGGTCTTAGAAGGTTTTTACGGACGAGTGCTGCTTCCTGTCGTTGCAAACATCCATAGGCTACGGTAACCACTTTCCATCAGGTGGGCCGTGTGATTTATCTCCAAAATTTTTCTTCATATCATTCGCTTGTGATGTAGATTTAGTTTTGCAACTAATAACGTAAGAAATCAGTATTTTGACTTGATATGGTTGAATCGTTTTCAGTCTTGCTTAGAAAGAGTTATTCTACTTAATACGCATCTAGGCTATCAACAAAGAATATCTTTACATACTTTATGATAACGAGGCTTCTTTAGGTACAAACATATTTGATGCTTAAAGAGAACCGTCAATTACTATATATTTATTCAATATTAATAATTAATAACGTCAGAGATACAGCGTGAAGATAGTTCGTTAATTAATTTATTCTACAGTTAATTGTACGCTAAATTAACTAACTATCTTTGCATGTCCAAACCAACGGAGCACGCCTTTTCCCAGATTAACGTTGAAACTTTTATTGAAACCTGCCATATCGCTTTGTTACGTGTTAGGTCGGCCAAATTTACACTGCACAATTTTCTAAGTGATCGTATCTCCACAGCGATTTAATTACTTTCATGTACCTTCTGATATATCTAGGTTTCGTTACCGAAAAACAACGTTGTAGAGCCAACGTTGCACTGCGCTATGAATAGCGAGTCGTGTTTATTTTACTGTACTTTGTCGCTTTACTTATTGGGACTAATTATACTTTACTTGGCATCTACATAGCCTTGTATGGATAACAGAAGCCATTTTGGTAGTCATAAGTAGAAGGTATCGTAATGAATCCACAAATGTAAGCATTCACGTCACACTTCTTGTACCTCTTGATTCCATGATATTGTAGAATCCTTAAATGCCCCTAGGTTCTTAACTTAAATGGTACTTGGCAGTTAAATTTGTAAATGTCGAAAGAGTAACATAAATATACTAACTATGCAGGCTTTGATGTGACGATCCCTGCATATCGAGTGGAGATATTCCGACCAATTGTACCATGGCTCCAGGTCGAAGTAAGATGCGGCTTGCTCCCTCCACAGGTGGGCGTACGTCATACATAGGCTGCACTAAAAGTATCGGGAATGGAACATTTCCACTGTTCCTGTCATATTAAAATCTTTTTAATTGAATACTCCTTGGTTTTAAATATCGAATACCATTTATTTGATTAAAAAAAAGATTCTCGGTCTTGTCACAAGGTTTTGTCAAACTTGTTTAGTCGTTGAGAAAATGGAATTGACTCGAGAAAATTCAAGAGCAATGATTTATTATGACTTTTGAAGTGGTTTAACACAAAAACAGTATGTTGACCGGATGATTTCTGCATTTGGTGATGAAGCCCCATGCATAACCACAATTTATCGCTGGTTTGCTGAATTTCAACGTGGACGTGTCAAGCTCAGTGATGATCTCCGTCAAGGTTTTCCAAAAACTGCAGTCACCCAAGAAAACGTTGATGCGTAAGCTGATTGAGGAAGATCGACATGTGACATACCGCGAAATTCAGGCAACTTTATACATTGGCATGAGTCAAATACAAATAATCTTGCATGAACAATTAGGTGTAAAAAAGTTGTTTTCCCGATGGATACCGCATTCGCTTTGTGAAGAGCAAAAAGCGGCTCGCGTTACTTGGTGCGTCAGAATTCTTGAAAGATTCCACGCAGGATCCTCAAATGCTGTATACAACATCGTATCAGGTGACGAATCCTGGATATACGCGTACGAACCCGAAACAAAAAACCAGTCACGAGTTTGGGTGTTCGAAAATGAGTTAAAGCCAACAAAAATTGTTCATTCACGGAGTGTTGAAAAAAATGAATGGTATGCTAGCATTTGTTTGCCACAGGTCGTTTCTGAACTCCGTAAAGAGAACTGCAACCGCCGCATCATCTACCATCACGACAATGCGAGTTCTCACACCGCGCACAGAACAAAAGAGTTTATAGAGCAAGAAAACACAGAATTATTAGACCATCCGCCGTACAGCCCCGAAATAAGCCTAATGATTTCTATACTTTCCCTAAAATAAAGAA
Organism: Thumatha senex; assembly: GCA_948477245.1. Taxonomy (NCBI): domain Eukaryota; kingdom Metazoa; phylum Arthropoda; class Insecta; order Lepidoptera; family Erebidae; genus Thumatha; species Thumatha senex. The sequence goes on from OX419725.1 coordinate 3,237,268, forward strand.
TAAATTGCGTGGTCAGAGATTTTCATCACCTGAAGAAGCTGAGGACGCCTACAAAACGGCCATTTTGGATACCCCGACTTCCGAATGGAATTTCAATTATTGGTTCCATCGTATGGAAAAATGTGTCAAATTTCGCGGAGAATACTTCGAAAAGCAATAAATACATTTTTAAATAGTAATATTGTGTCACTTCCTTGATTCCCAAAATTTTCAGTGCCGCCTTTTAAACACGTCCTCACTCGAGGCTACCATGCAAAATAAAAAGCATAAAAATAAAACAAAATTTTGTTTATTTGTCTGTATTCGGGACGGCTAGACGGACTGGCGGACTATACAGTCTGCTAAGGGATACCTTACAATATTATCTTCATGTAATCCACTAGTAATAATCTTTAAACTCAGGTCCTAGTCAATTTAAGTTTTTAGTTTAGAACACGTTTTCTTTTCTACTAGAAACAGCTACGATTAGTCTTTTACATTCAGCATTGTTCCAATCCCGTAAGGGCCACTGTATCTGTTGCCTCTGGTGCACTATTCACAGGTGAGGTAGGCTTGAGTCTCAAAGAATATGCTGGAACATCAACCATGTCCTCAAAAAATAAAAGACCTACATAATACTTACGTTGCTGCCCAGCCGATGCCGAAGTGCCGGCCACCTGTGGAATGACTGGCTGTAATAAGGGGCGGCCACGGCAGTTTGCTACAGGTGGGCGTGACACTTTAGGATCATCGGTTTTGTTGAGCGATTCTACAAAGTAAAATAAAAGATTTTTTAAAAGTCATGCCCATATTAAATGATTTATTTATTGTCTAGTCTACTACGTCTTAACGTTTCGCGATCCTAAAAACTATTAATATTTTAATAATCTGGCCACCTGTCAACCACATGATGACTAAGCCCGCCACTTTCCCTAGTCTCCTAATGACATCGTTTTTTGTAGAACAGCAGAAACGTCGATAGGTGAAATTGTTTTTGGGAAAAGAATCCCAAAAACAATCACATTTATTGTACATAGCTGAATTGTCGAGAGGTGAGTAGCGTTTCAGAAATATAAATTAGACAGAGAAGAGACCAAAAACAACACAATAACAGTTTATATTTATTCTAAATAATTTTTTTTATAACCGAATACATATTTACAACCGAAGTTGCTTATAACTTAGAAGTGTTTAGTAAGAAGTTTGTCACCTACTTAAACGATAGAACCAAATGTAATGATAGTTGATTATTAAATTTAATTTAAAAATTAAATCATAGGTATAAATTACACATGGGATGTGTAATTTATACCTATGATTTAATCCAGAAGTCATTGTGGCAAAACAGTATGAGAAAACATCACCACGCGGGTGCAATTCACCACGATTTAGTACCTAAATAAATTTACACTCCGACACGAATCATTGTTTTATCATAGTCATGTCGGAATGTAAAATTGCATGGGCAAATCGAATTCTGAAGTCCCAGTCTCGCAATTTTTGGTTTTACAAATAGGATCTGCTTACTTGTAAAACCAAAAAAAATTAAGAAAAATACAAGCAAAAATATTTACGCCCCGGTTTTTTCTTTCGTGGCATACTGGGTGCCCTGGGTGCCTTAGAGGTACTGGTTACTGATGACAGTCCGCTATTGCCAGCTGCGGGGCGATAGCAGCGTTTCGCCGCATAAGGGTCGCGTAAACTGGCGGACTCTTCCACAGTTTCTTTAGGCGAACCTAATAAGGAAAATAAAATAAGCAGTTTTCAATTTGACTAATTTAATAATAATAATAATAAACAAGTTAAACCCTCGAGGACAGCCGTTATCTTTTATAGGATTAACGCAACCCTATGAGGGCATAGTAGATTCGCTTTTTGAGTCATCCACTTTCTGATATCAACAAAAAAATGTATCAGAAAGTTATTAAAAAGCTCACATCCGCAGGGCAGCTTGTGGCGAGCTGAATGTGTGTGGCTACACATCGGTCCCGATTCCTCAGAGTTTTGTTGCTCTTCTGCACCGGTTAGGATTTAATGGCCTAACGGGAGAGCAGTGAGAGTGCTACTCCCGGGAGTGCAGCAAATCTCAACTCTGTCTTGCCTTAATTGGCCGGTCAGAGGGAGGGAGCCAGAGCTATATGCTCGGGGGTGGAAGTGTCATTTTCAAGGGCATAACTACGGGGAAGCCCGCTCCGGGCTTGGCCCGCGAAGGTGAAACCGGCGCCGCACCGCTCGACACCCCAAGCCGCTCACACCGGTGTTGCCCTCTGTCGCCTTACAGGCTTATCATGCCTACGGTGATTGTATAGGGGGCCCATCTAGTGAGTTGGCAAGTCACCGTCTGCCAGTATTTTGATTATAATATATTAAAATGGCAGACGCCGTCTTCATCCATAGTTCTAATCACTCAGTTCATTTAACCTCCAACTTAATAGCCCAATAGTAGTTAGCATATTGTACAATAGTTTAACTCCCATTGGAGATGGTCCATTACTGTTCTTCTACATAAGGCGGACGTGGATTGTCTGCAGTGGGAGTCACATTCCCTGTTACATTAAAATTCTCAAAAGGCCTCTGCGTGTTGGACCTCTATGTCCCCATGTAAGCCTCCCAAGAGACCGGGTAAGTTCGTAAGAAAAAAAAAGAAGATACCCGTGAAGAAGAAACAAATAATAATAATAAATATTCTTTATTGTACACCATATAAGGAACACTGTTAAGAAAAAAAAAATAAAAATTTAATGTACAATAATACAATACATTTAATCTTGTTTAACTTAAGGATTACTATGGGATTTGTGTTGTTTTGTAGCAAATCAAGTTAAACTGAGATATATTTATAAATAAAATAAATAAATATTTCTGGGACAACACACACAACGCCTTTTCCGAACTAAGCAGAGCTTGTACTATGGTAACCAAATAACTGATTAACATACTTATATATTTCTAAATACATACACATTATAGATAAATAACAACCAGACACAGAATAAACCATCGTGCTCATCACACAAAGTTTTATCCTGGGTAAAAATCGAACTCACAACCTCTTGCGTAGCAGTCGAATACACTCCCACCGCGCCACAGAGGCAGTCAACTGAACGTAAGCATCTTCGATCTATATCGTCTTTATATTGTGAGGAAAATTATCAAGACTTTAATAATAATAATAATAATAATACTCTTTATTGTACACCATAAATAAAACAAATTACAGATTTTTACATTCATAAATGTAGTACAATGGGCGGCCTTATCGCAAACAGCAATCTCTTCCAGGCAACCTTTAGATGGATAGGATTGTATTAATATCGAGTGTGGGAAGTTTCAATGGTGACGTATTTCTGTGCAACTAAAATATATACTCAACTATATACTACATATATACTCCTTATAAATATACATACATACACATGCATACATACATAAATATTTACACATACACAAATACATACATATGGGCCTATAAATTAGTTTACATTGATAAATAATATTGCTTTACCTGTGCTTTAAAAGATGCCAAAGATTGAGCTCGCCTAATAAATATCGGTAGAGCATTCCACAAACGCGCGGCTTGCACTGTGAAGGATTTGTCATAAAATTTTGTAGAATGTGCAGTCTCAAATTCTCTGACGACCTTAAGAACCTCGAATGTGTATCACTTAGAAACTCAAAACGATCTTTGAGGTAAGAAGGAGCTAGAGGGTTAAATAAAATATTATAAAGATATTATAAAAAGATATTATAAAAAGACTTTACTACAAGAATCAGACGGATTGGTGACAGGTGTATGTTTCGAATTTTCCTTCTAGTCGCCATTACCTCGTCCGTTGCAGCAGGTGCACCACAGATAGCTGAGGCTGGTCTGGGTTCCGAAGTTAAAGATCCCATCCAACCCTGTGAGATATATAAGGGCACAGACTGATCAAAAATACAGTTGACTCTTCGTAATTTTACAATATTTATTCAGTGATTTTAGCCTCTTAAAAATTTGAGTTTAATAACCACGATGATCATAATTGATTTTAGTTAATAGTTAATAATATTTTCAAAACTTTTATTAAAATGTGCTTAAAGTAATAATTTTAGCAAGTATTTTCATTTAATAAACATACCGTAGGAAACAATAAAAACTTAGCCTCTCTTTAGTAGACTGTGATATTGGATTTATAGTGATGTCTATTTATTTATCAAGTTATTCTCAGCAAGCCCTTTCATTTTAAACGATATTGTAACAAAGAATAAAAAAGAAGTAGTCTACCTTCTTGAATGTTCCACCGTATATTCATCAACACACAGGCTGCAATCTAGTCGGTGGTCATGGACGCTTTTTATACTGTAAGTGCTCACTAAGAATATTTATGGAAATCTCATTCTTATGGAAAAACAGGTGGTACCAACCACGCCAGTTTTTGGTGATAAATGGACACGAATATCGAAGTTTTGCATAATTGAACTTAATAGGAGTTACAAAAGGAGTTAGTTTTCATGAGGAATTCTTCATTTACAATGTTTCTTTAAAACCGTACCGTGTGTAAATTCACCTTAGAAACCTTTCTGTAATAAATAGATTATTGTCTCGATAATCATTTTATCGTCTTTATTTTCTTACGAAGATACCCGCGATAGGCTTACATTGGGACATATTAGTAAAACACGCTAACACCCCTTGAGGTTCCCAATCTGTGATGGTGGTCATGATGGTTATGATAGATGATAGACTCCCACTGAAGACAATTTACGTATTCAATTTACGTTTTATAGAGAGAAGAACGGTAATGGATCCCTGCAATGGGAGTAAAATTCTTATAACATAGGCTAATTAATTAATTAATTGGAATGCATAACTATAGCCAAAGGCAGCAGCTTCTCCTATTTTAATATTGCATGAAACTAACTTTTAATATAGACTGCCTCTGTGGCGCGGTGGTAGTGTATCCGACTGCTACGCAAAAGGTCGTGGGTTCGATTTCGACCCAGGATAAAACTTTGTATGATGAGCACGATGGTTTATTCTGTGTCTGGGTGTTATTTATCTATAATATGTATGTATTTAGAAACATTTAGCTATGTTTATCAGTTATCTGGTTACCATAGTACAAGCTCTGGTTAGTTTGAAAGTAGATGGCGTTGTGTAACTTGTCGCAACGATATTTATTATTCTGATTATAATAATATATCGTATTATAAAAATGTAAAAATGTATGATACGGCAATGGGCTCACTACCTGTTACGTGGGACAAAAATTCATACGGTGAAATGTGGGAGTATAGTATGCATCTGCCTACCACTTAGGGGATAAAGGCATGACAATATGTATGTATTATAAAAGTGCCGGAAAAGTGACTCTTTAACAAAGAAAATAACAATAGCCAATTTAAGTATTTTTTATTTGGCCTATACACATACACATTATGTACAGATAAAAAAACACAGTGTATCTTGTGTAGGCATTATAGATCAGTCTGTACTCATATATTGAAAGATAGACCCAGTAACAGCATTCCAAAAATGATGAACGCAATTTTTACCCCCTTTTCATTAGAGATGAACATCTGTAATAGCACCATTGCTGCCTCTCTTACAGATTGTTACATTATGCTCACCTAATACAGTATAATATGTCAGAAGATAGGGAGATATGTGAAGGGGTCCTCAGTTCAGCTGAGCTGAGGACCTCTTCACGGACACATCATTCCATGGTATAATAGTCAAAACAACAATATTTTTGCTATACTCAAATTTACATTTTATCAATGAATTAATACAGTTCTCTTCAGTAGTCTCTTGCGGCTCAGCCTTCGATCCCAGAATTACAGTACGACAGTTGCATACACTGCACCACCAATGCTGTTAAATATATATATTATAAATGTGGGCGCATGATATGCCTCTGCCACCCCTCGAGGGATAAAGGTGTGACTTATCATATCGTGTATGAAGATTGTGATCATATAAGTGGATAATAACAACTAAAACCTCTTATCATTAACTGGTTTCAGTACGACTCTGGTAGCTCGGTGACTTTGAGTATAGCCCTTACAAAATAAAGTAAAAGAGCTGCATGAAATACTTACGTTGGTTTCCTTCATGAGATGGTCCCGGCATATCATCTGCAGATGTACTGGCCGTCTGCGGAATATCTTCACGCTGAACTGAGGTGGAGCCGTGGTGGGTCGTAGTAGCCGTTGGTGAGCGCACTTCATCAGTATTGTTGGTCACGTATGGCACAATAAGCCATCCACTAAAATAATAATAATTGTTACATCTTACGTGGAACGACTAACGAAATTTCGACTGAAGTATGCTCTGTCTAGCCGTTCGAGGAAATGGCGCGATTGTAAAAAAACTCTCAAGCCAACAAATAACGAAACGCAGTTTTATTTAAAAGTATTAAATCAAAGGTATCTTGTTACTAAAATCTACCGGTGATTCAAAAATTGGAAAGCCTAAAGTTGGGTCAAAGTAGGTCAATTAAACTTTGAATTGCACTCGGATTACATCAAGGGTATATTACTGCAAATAGTAAAGAATCATCATCATCATCCGAGCGTCTGTCCCAGTTGCGTCTCGCGACGCCCGTTACATTTTCTCCTCCACTTCGCACGGTCTTCGGCATCCCCTGTAGTGAGACCATTGGCACGCATGTCATCCCTTACGATGTCAAGCCAGCACTTCTTGGGTCTTCCCCTCTTACCGGGACCCGGCGGGGCTGACATGGCCAGACATTTGTTACCTACGTAGCCCGGCGGTTGCCGCAAGACGTGACCATACCAACGAAGGCGACACTCTTGCAACTTGTCTGCAATGTCACGGACGTGAAGGCTGCCGCGGATGCGAGAGTTTCTCACGCGGTCCATCCGCGTGACCCCACACATCCACCGCAGCATCTTCATTTCCGTGACACGCAGCTCCTGCTTGTGTCGCTCCAATATCGGCCACGTCTCACTGCCATGTAAAAGGACAGGTCTAATAATGGTTTTGTAGACCTGTCCCTTCAACCGGATCGGCATTTTAGGGTCACAAATGACACCGGTCATCTCCCGCCATTTGGCCCACGCGGCAGCAATGCGTGACTTGACGCAATCGATGTCACTAGACGTGTGAAAAACAGATCCCATGTATTTAACCTGGTCCGTGCGCTCGACCAAATCACCGCCAATGCGGACGGATGTGGGATCTGTCGAGTTTAGTGCCAAGTACTCGGTCTTCGCCACATTTAGTTTCAGACCGCCGTTCTCAAGCGTCTCCTTCCACGCCTTTACACGTCGCACCAATCTGCCCCTGTCCGCGTCTGCCAGCGCAATATCGTCAGCATACATGAGCAACCATGGAGGCTGCTCATGTGGGTTTCTGATGCTGTCCGACAATTCGTCTAATATTACACTGAACTGAAGCGGACTAAGGACCGAACCCTGGTGCACCCCGACGGTGATGGGGAAGGGTTTCGTGTCGCCAACAGCAGTCCGAACCATTGAATCCGAGTCACAGTACATGTCCCGGATAGTGTCAATATAAACCTCTGGAACCCCTTTGGACCGCAGTGCCCACCAGATCATCGCACGAGGAACACAGTCGAAGGCCTTCTGCATGTCTAGAAACAAACAGTGCAGAGACGTGTTCTTCGACCTGTATTTCTCAGCGACAACCCTCAGGGCAAAAACAGGGTCCGTGGTCCCATAACCATGGCGAAACCAATATTGACACTCCGAGAGAGTACACTCCTGCCGGATCTAAGAGTCTATAATCCTCTCGAAGATCTTCGAAATAAATAGTAAAGAATGTCCTTGATTTAAAGCGATTGGCTCGTTCGTAGTCTAGAAATTGTAAATAGGTCAGATGCATGTATTTATGAATTTAAAGTCTCTATGTTGCGCAAATATAGGTAAGTCTGTAGGGTCGGGGCCACACTGGTCTCGTAAAGATAAATTCAAATAAAAATGATGATGAATGATGACCAGACAAATAAAGTAACTACAACCCACGGAGGACAGAAGAACGGAGATGTTGCAAGCAAATTTCTTTTAAGTAAAACGCGTGCCAAACTGCGGGAAAAAGGGGCGGTTAACTCCGTCTTTATGTTAAATCCATCTAGCGACAAAATCGTGCAACACATATCGAACTGAAGATCCAATGAACATTTTAGTATGTCTACTAGCAACAATAGCGCCACCTACTTTTCTAGAACATTATCTACTATGGGTCTGTTTATGATATTTACCCATGCATTTCTAGTTTTTAAATATTATATTTTGTTACCAATAAAGTTAAATATTATGTTCTTCTATGAAACTCCAAATAATGCTCCCGCTAGAGTAATGTATAATGTGTTATCAATAAAATTGTTGGTTTATGCACCAGTAGATGGTGTTATTCTTATTTAAAATTTCGTCATATCATGTAAATACGCTGCAGACTTACAAAATAATTATCGTTTTGGGTAGAAAAATGAACAAGCATTATAATGTGGCGTATTTGCAAACGTATACATTGAGTATTATTTTTTTCTATTTTTCTTCAATAGGTGCATGTCAAAAGTTACTTGCATCTATTGTCTCATAGATGACTCTAATTTACATTTTTAAGAAGATCCGAGAAAAATACTTTATAAATTCTTTTTATTAAGTAAAAATACTTACAAATGAAATGTTATACCATCACTATGTTTAAAATAAGTTTCTCAATCGTTTTTGCATCCAAGAATAGCACACTTTATGGTAAAAACCGTCAATAACTATAGAATTTAGCGCAAATAAATTTCAGACTCTCAACTGAGCACAGCAATGATTTACATGAAACTGTGGCGCGTGGCTTTGCCCACTCTGTGACGTACAACTTACCTGGAGGCACACAACTCTGTTGCCCTTGCGGCATCTCCGCTTTTATTCTCTACTCCGTGCTACAACCACTGCCATAGTCAGTGTCGCCATGGTAAGTATTAAAATTATCTAAAAAGCGTAGACAAATACATATACTTATGACATATACGTTTCAGCTGTTGTATGCATAGGCGTACCCAGGAGCTGGGCCAGGGGGGGGAGATTCAGAGTTTTTGTATAATGTTAACTTTTTTAAACACCCCCCCCCCCGCGCAAAAAACTAGAGGTGTTAATGTTATAAGCTAGACGTAGATGCGGGTGTGTAAGTGTGTCTGTCTGTGGCATCGTAGCCCTTAAACGGACACACCGATTTCCGATTTAAATGTTTTCATTTGAAAACCCGTTTCTTGGTGGTGGTTCTTAGGTATATTAGGTATATTTGGTTAATATCGGTCCAGCTTTGTAAGAGTATCACCTTTTTTTTTATAATTATGTAAGGCATTTTTGGCGTGTGATTACTCTGTTAAGTGCTAAACGTGTGCCAGTATAATCGTTACATGACAATTAATAGAGAACTTTGACCTAATGCTGCAATGAAAATGATCACCAGAGAACCCGACTCTTCGAAAATTCACAGCAGACATGGTGTTTGGGTTCAATAGTACCTACTTTTTAGGGGTTGTTCCTTAAAATACAAGTATATATAAAAATTCATATTTTTGAATTTTGAAATTTATTTTATTTTTTAATGTATATTTTTTTATTTGCTTAAGTTCAAATCTACATGTATAGATAAATAAAATTACAATGTCTGTTTGTAATTCCAAATTTACAGATTTTCACTACAGAAAAAAGTCTTTATTTTGCATAGACCATTTTAACGGCGCTTACAAAATGTCATACACTAGTTTAAAGATAATTTTAATATTTTTAGAGTGACCACCGGTTCGGAATGCGGCCCACCTGAGAAGAACCGGCAAGAAACTTAGGAATGTTTTTTTTGATGGCCTATTTTCAATTTAATATTATTTCACTTTGCCAGCAGATAATTTCTAGGCGTCCTTGTCCTGCAAATAGTCTTTAACAGCGTAATAACCTTTTTCATAAAACTTCTTATTTATTAACAGAAGAAGAATTTGAAGACAGAAGGTCGAGAGCTATGCGTCTTATTTCATTGTGATGTAATTTTCTGCACAGCGTTTCATCCTGAACGCAATCAAAAGCTTTGGATAGATAGCAGAATACACATAATGCATCTTGCTTGTCTTCAGATTTTGATAAATCAAATAAGTTATTTACATAACAAAAAACCTATTTTTAAAATGTGTATCTATATCTGTATGTTCTGGCTAATCGCTGACACAACTGAACCGATTTTAACGGGACTTTCACTGGCACTCATATTACATGTAGAAGAAGTAACTCAGGCTACTTTTATCCCCAGCGCCATAGGCCTACGCCCCGAGAAATCGAGGCTCTGCGGTCCCAGCTCCGACAGGAACTCATGGAGACATGGAAGGTGCGACTTGAGCATCCAAGGTGGGGAATCGCCACAATCGGGGCGGTCAGACCGGTCATGGATGAGTGGTTGGAGAGGAGCCATGGCAACCTTAAGTTTCAAGTCCTGCCTCTGAAGTTGATTAGCTTCAATAGCACAGTTTTGAAAATAAATTAAATAAATAAATATTTTAGGACACTTGTCACAGCGTTTTCTAGCCCAAACTAAACATTCAATTCTTGTGCTATGGAACTTAGACGACTGATAAACATTCTAAAATATTTCTAAATAACTATCTAATTATCTTCACGCTGTATCCCTGACGGGGTAGTCAGAGAGGACAGTTCGCAACGCTTCCGAACCATGCAAAAACCAAAAAAAAAATATTTTTAAAAACATACCTATTTAACTATTATATATGTTATAATATGTAGTATGGGAAACACCCAAACTCCGAAATAAACAAAGTGAATTACACACAAATTTATTCCGATCCGGGAATCGAAACCGGGACAGGTAGTTCAGCTCAGCGTGGCAGTCACATACACTATCACCATTGAGACAGTCAAAAGAATACCGTACTTACCAAAATCATATGCACATAGATCGCAACCACAGATAAACAGTTGAATTTTTAGCTTTTGTGACAGATAGTTCAATGTCGTAGGTAAATATTTTATATCTTTGGTTATTCAAACCGAAATTTTCGTCGATAGGTACCGATGGTAACTATTTTGACAATATTTTAGACAATAGTAAAGAAGCGCTCGTGGCCCCGCGGACTCGGTGTTTTGTAAACGATCAATGAGTAACGCAACTTTCACTATGGCTGGTCCTCAGATAGGTGACCACTTTGTGGCATATACATTTGCGAGCGATTCCGTGCTTTGGAAGGCACGTTGAGACGTTGATCCTGGTAGCCAGTAACATGGCAGTCGTAAAGTCATGTTGAAGGCCTTATGGGCGGCTAAAAAAATTTCAACAGCAGGTAGCCACAACCTGCGTCTTTCTATTTCAACATGGCAATGGGCTCATCACCTATTACGTGAGGCGGGAATACACATGGTGAAAAGTGGGCATACAATGTTTATGCCTCTGCCACCCCTTCGGGGATAAGATGTAATACAATAAGTCAATAAGTCCCGAGACTAAGTACTAAAACAAGGTTTTTTTTATATATTTTTTTTATTCTTCAACGTAGTCTCCTCCAAGAGCGATACAGTCCCTCCCAGCGCTTTTCAACTTTTCTATCCCATGCTTGTAGAACGATTTGTCTTTGGCTTCAAAATAAGCCTCCGTTGCTGTGATAACTTCACTATTTGAGTCAAATTTCTTACCCTGGAGCATTTTTTTGACATCTGCAAACAGCCAGTAATCGCTGGGGGCCAAGTCTGGCGAATAAGGGGGATGAGGAAGCAATTCAAAGCCCAATTCATTAATTTTTACCATCGTTCTCACAGACTTGTGACAAGGCGCGTTGTCCTGGTGAAACACCACTTTCTTTTTGTTCATTTGAGGCCGTTTATCCGCAATTTCGTACTTCAATCGCTCCAATAAGCACATGTAATAGTCACTATTTATATTTTGCCCCTTTTCAAGGTAGTCAATGAAAAGTAGGTATTCCAAGAGCATCCCAAAATATAGACGCCATAACCTTACCGGCCGATTTCTGAGTCTTTGGCCGCTTCGGGCGGCTTTCACCAGCCGCTCTCCACTCCGATGACTGCCGATTGGATTCCGGAGTAAAATGGTATATCCATGTTTCATCCATTGTCACATACCTACGTAAAAAATCCTTATTATTACGATTCATCAGCGCCAAACATCGCTCTGAATCATTGATACGTTGTTACTTTTATCAGTTGTAAGCAAACGCAGCACCCACTTGGAAAAAAGCTTTTTCATGGCCAAATTTTTATGTAAAATAGTGAAAACACTTCCAGCTGAAATCTTCACTATCTCGGCTATCTCGCGCACTTTTATCTTCCGATCTTCTATTACGATTATGAGGACTCGGTTAATATTTTGTTGAGTCACTGCTTCATTTGGAGGACCTGAGCCTTCCCATCATTTGTGTCCATGCAACCGCGTTTAAAGTCGGCATACCACCGACAAATGGTTGATTTAGAGGGTGTTGATCCCGCACAGCATTTTATAAACCATTGCTGTGCTTCAACGGTATTTTTTCCCATTAAAAAACAACATTTTATCAACACGCGATACCGGTTTTTCCATTGCATCGAAACTACAAGCGTAGCGTCACTTAAATGTCTGCAAAATTAATATTTTAATGTTCCATTTTTAAAAAAATGACACCTATCTTTTATTGGCCAGTACTTTAAAAAAATCAAAAGAGTTTTTAATATATACGCCATTTCCAAGTTAGTCTCGGGACTTATTGAACGATATATAGGATAAAAGATATATAGGATATTGAGACCGGCCGTTAGTCGATGTCGCATAAAGTTGCATTCTGTACACATAGATTTCCCATAATGTTGACTGCCTCAGTGGCGCAGTGGTATTATTAGCAAATGCCGCGAGTGAAGTCCCGGGTTCGATTCCCGGGTCGGAACAAGTAGATATTTGAGTGATCCACAAATGTTGGTTTCGGAGTTTGGGTGTTTTCTTTGTATAATTTGTATGTATTTAGAAATATATAAGTATGTATATTAGTTGTCTAGATCCCATAGTACAAACCTAAAGCTTAGTTTGGGCTAGTTGTCGCTGTGTAAAAAATGTCCCGCTATTTTAATTATTTATTTATAAAAAAAACATGACTCGCGATTCATAACGCAGTGCTAGTGCCAACGTTGCTTTACGGCAGTGAAACCTGGGTATGTCAGCAGATACATGAAAGTTAATGGAATGCTGTGGAGATGCGATCACTTCGAAATTTGTGTGGGTAACTTTGGCAGACCGAATACGTAACGAAGTGATACGCAATATGGCAGGTTTGAATGAAAGTGTCAGCGTTAAGCTGGAAAAGGGCGTGCTCCGTTGGTTTGGTCACGTCCAACGAATGAGTGAGGAACGATTGACGATGAATATATATTGTGCCAAAGTAGAGGGTAGAAGAAGTCAGGGTAGGCCGAGACTTACATATGAAGACTACGTGAGCAGATTGCTATAAAACGGAAAAGTCAAAAGCACTCGGATACCCAGACGTGCATGTATAAAGCGATTGATGAATCTGCAGGATAGATTTGATAGATAAATAGGTAGGTATATAGCTTATGTCGCACCATTAAAGCATGTAACTCTCTGCTGTAAGAATCAGAATAGTTTAAGTTTTTTTTGAAAAAAATTTATAAAATACTTACTATTTTTTAAAATAATAAAATAAAAATACCTAATAAGTATTATGAAAATCGATCAAGCACTCGCATAAGAAAAAATAATTGTACAACTAATGAAGGACTGCTGCATTAAAAATAAAATTCATTTTCTAACAATCTTTTTGTTTATAATATTGTTTTACAATATTTATTACTAATTTACTTATAAAATAAAAATTATGTTCATTTAATGTTTGACTGCCTCGGTGGCGCAGGGTAGTTTATGCGACGGGCGCGTCTGAGGTCCCGGGTTCGATTCCCGTGTAGGAAAAAAATATTTGTGTGATCCACAAATGTTTTTGTTTAACGGAGTTTGGATGTTTCCTATGTATAATATGTATTTATTTAGAAATATATAAGTATATTTATCATCAGTCATCTAGATCCCATAACACAAGCTTATATTAGCTTACTTAGCCCAAAGTAAGCTAATATAAGCTTGTGTAATGGGACGGCAGTGTGAACAAAAAAATGTTTCACAATATTTACTTTTTATACCTCTAAAGTTATATCCAGACGGCTAATTTTATATGATAGCGATATTTTAGGAGCAAATAGTAGTAATAACTAGTCCTCCATGTAGGATTTCGAAAATCGTCACATGATAACCACGCTTTTTATGAAATCTTAACTAAACGTGGATTCAAAATTGAGTTGCTAGATTCCATCCAAACATATTTATATTTACATTGCAATAATGTACAAAATGTTTTACATACATACATATTATCACGCCTGTTTCCCATCGGGGTAGGCAGAGACTATGGCTTTCCACTTGCTACGATACTGACATACAGCTTTCGCTTCTTCTACTTTCATGAGTGTTTTCATACACGCTCGCCGGTTAAGGGTACTCTTGACCTGGCCTTTTTCCAAAAGATCGTCGATTTGATTGACATACGTGCACCGAGGTCGACCCCTACCAGTTTGCCCATTCACTCTCGCCACATATATCTGCTTCGTCAGTCTATTTTCATCCATCCTCTCCACGTGTCCGAACCATCTAAGCATCCCTTTTTCTATCTTAGTCACTACCTCTTCTGTCATACCGCAATGTTCCCACGCTGTTCCTTTCTTTATCCATCAACTTTACTCCAGCTATACTTCGCAGACTTCTCATTTCCACGGCATTAATTTTACTTTTATGCGTCTTCTGCCATACCCAACTTTCACTGCCATACATAAGTATGGGGACCAGCACTCTTCTATGTACAGCCAGTCTTGCCTTCTTAGACACGTTCTGACTGCTCATAAAGGCGTACATGGCTCCATTCACTTTATTTCCTACCAAAACTCTTCGCTCAATGTCATAATCACACTTTCCATCTCTCGTAAATTTTGTACCCAGATATACAAACTCTTTCACTTGTTCTACTCTTTCTCCTGCCACAAGAATTGAGCAATCCGTCGTACTTACCTTTCTTTCAAAAACCATTACTTTCGACTTGTTTAAATTCACTTTCATTCCTTTGTTTATTAACGAATCATGCATAATGTTTACCATCAACTGCAACTCCTCCGCCGATGTTGCTAGTATTACCTAATCATCGGCGTATAGGAGGCACTTGACGGTCAGTTCATCCATTTTTATACCATACGTACTCTCTTGCAGTTCTTTCAGGCAGCTGTCCATGTATAGGTTAAATAGCAACGGCGACGCTACACAACCCTGTCTCACACCTTTTTCAATGTGAAATAAGTCTGTGCAAGCTCCGTTGATCCTGACACAAGCACTGGAGCCCTCATAGAGAGATTTGAGTGCTCGTATTAAGTGGCTGTATACTCCATACCTGGCCAGTGTTGACCACAGTTCATTCCTCACCACTCTATCATAGGCCTTTTCAAAGTCTACAAATACGCAATAGACTTTTTGACTTTTCGCCAAAAGCTTTTTTACTACGCATCGTAAGGAAAAGACCTGATCCGTGCATCCCCTTCCTTTCATAAATCCTGCTTGTACATCCCACATTTTTCCTTCAGTTTCATTCATCACTCTTTTTATCAAAACTTTTGCATACAATTTGCCGACGTTGCTGAGCAAGCTTATGCCGCGGTAGTTTTTGCACTCTTGCTGTGACCCTTTTCCCTTATAAAGCGGCACGATGACAGCCTTACACCAATCTCTTGGTACGCTGCCATTCCTCCAACAAAGGTTGAAAAGGCAGTACAGCTGGCAAGCTACCACGCCTTGTCCCGCTTTCAGCATCTCGACAGAGATCCTATCAAGTCCCGCAGCTTTTCCTACTTTCATGCTATTCAATGCTTCCACTATTTATTCCATACTTATAACTTCTTCCTTACCAATTTCATTCATTTCCCAGATACTAGTCTGTACTTGCATATCCTCTTTTTCAAACAAGCTTTCAAAATATTGCATTCATCTTTTTAACACACATTCTTCTCCTTTCACAAGACTACCATCGTGGTTTCTGATATGGTTGAGATGCGATGTCGTCTGTTGACCCCTCACTGTTCTTATGGACTTCCAAAAGAATTTCATATTCTGTTGGAAGTCATCAGATAACCTTTTATCAAATTCATCTCTGTCTATCTCTTTCTTTCTTTTCATCACCTCTTTTGCAACACGCTTATACCTTTTGTACTCCTCTTTTGCCATTTTTAGGTCCACATCCGTTGCCTTCTGCATTCTTTGATTGACTTTTGTAGTCAACCAGTCCAAACATGCTTTCTTCTTATCAGACAACGCCTTTCGGACTTCTGCACACATTCTTTTTCTCTTACACCCTTGGCTTCTCTTGCTTACCCCACACACTTCCACCGCAACTTCCACTAGACCTTCCTTAAATGACTTCCATACTTCTTCGATCTCACATACGTCATCAGAATTATCAAATTTCTTGCTCAGCTTACACTTAAATTCCTCTTTTATGCCTATCCCTTGCAAATTCTCGACTTTTATGCGTTCTAGTATACTAACAGGTGCATGCACACGATACCGCCACCGCTGAAACAGACCTCTTACTCGACTAACAACCAAGAAGTGGTCTTTGTCAATCCCGGCACCGCGGTATGCCCGAGTGTCTAACGCTTTCTTTCTCATCCTTGCATCACAATCACATAATCAATCATGCTTCTCTGGCTTCCTTCTTGTCTCGTAAACAAATGGATATCCTTGTGGTTGAATTGGTGTTGGTTACCACAAGGTTCCTCTCCAAACATACCTCAAGCAAACTTTCTCCATTTTCATTCACTCGTTCATCACCATACTTTCCCAATACACTTTCATAACCATCACGCTTCACACCAACCTAACCTAACCTAACATTACTATTCTTTCATTCCGTTTGCATTTACTCAATATATCGCTCACACTCTCCCAAAAAAAGTTTTACAATACATAATAATGTATTGCTTAGTTGGATAAGCAGTTCACGTTAGTGAGAATCCGCGGTTTGATTCCTGCTTAAGACCGGATTTTTTTAAAACTATTAAATAAATAAAAATAAATATCCATCACGCCTTATCCCGGAAGGGGTGGCAGAGGCATATTATATGCCCACTTTTCACCGTATGGATTCCTGTCCCACGTAATAGGTGGTGAGCCCATTGCCGTGTTGAAATAGACAGACGCAGGTTGTGGCTACCTGCTGTTGAAATTTTTAAGCCGCCCATAAGGCCTTCAACCAGGCTTAACGACTGCCATTTTACTGGCAACCGGGACCAACGGCTTAACGTGCCTTCCGAAGCACGGAAACTATAAATTAAATTAAATAAAATAAAACTATTAATTAAATTTACAATACACATCGTTGGTATTTATATCGAAAGTTAATGGGGTAAATGTAGAACATTTAAGAATTTCAAGTTTACTAAAACTCTATATTTTTTTTAATTATTAAAATTAATGAATAAATATATATTAAATATATAATTGTATTTTTTTTTTCCCTTTGATTAATGTTATGTCATATTAAATTATATTCATAGTTTTTAAATATAGATAATAAAACTCTATATAAGAAAATCTGACTACCCCGTCACGGACATCGCTCAACTTTTACTGCAATGTAATGCAACTATATGCGAAATCAACTTGATGGTCGGATTATTTTTATTTTTTTTATACCACTGCGGTGGCAGACAATAATACGGCCCACCTGATGAAAAGTGGTCATATGGACGTTTGCAACACCAGAGGTGCAGCACTCACGCTGCCGACCCTTATAAACTTAAGGCCATTACTTTGCCCGTTGACCTTGAAGATTTGATCCCTGTACTAGTATTTGTATTTTGGCGCCACCTGCCGACCAACGACCGTACTACAAAAAAAACGAACTGAATATTATACAAGAACACAGATGTGTCGCAGAGTTGTCATCGTTTTTGCCTATTTCCTTTGCTCGCTGAGAGGTCTAATAAATTTTGTTCGTCTGGTTTTTGTAGTCTTGTCTTTTTCAAGTCTATCATAGTTTATATTTTTTATTAATTTGTCTACATCATAATTTATTTTTAACTACACGATGCAATATGCCTGCTGACATAGCTTTCATTCTAATAAATGATACATAATGAAGGTCTGATGATGACCAGGTAAGTGCTTATTGGTTCTCAGTAACGGAAATAGTTAGGATGACCTAGCTTTCAAAATTTATCTAATTGAGCACTGGTGATACTACATGGTACATTTTGAAGGTCTGACGATGAACAGGTAACAGAATATTGGTTCTCAGTAACGGAAATAGTAAAGATAACCTAGCTTTCAACATTTATCTAATTGAGCACTGGTGATACTACATGGTACATTCTGAAGGTCTGATAATGACCAGGTAAGAGGATATTGGTTCTCAGTAACGGAAATAGTAAGGATGACCTAGCTTTCAACATTTATCTAATTGAGCACTGGTGCCACTACATGTTACATTCTGAAGATCTGATGATGACCAGGTAAGTGGATATTGGTTCTCAGTAAAGGAAATAATTAGGATGACCTAGCTTTCAACATTTACCTTATTGAGCACTGGTGATACTACATGGTACATTCTGAAGATCTGATGATGACCAGGTAAGTGCTTCTTGGTTCTCAGTAACAGAAATAGTAAGGATGACCTAGCTTTTAACATTTATCTAATTGAGCACTAGTGCTACTACATGATACATTCTGAAGGTCTGATGATGACCAGGTAAGTGCTTATTGGATCTCAGTAACAGAAATAGTTAGGGTTATTATCAAAATAAACAATAAGCTATAAATAATCACCTTTATTTTCTTTATCACTGTCAAGCAATTATTACAATTATAATTATTAATTAATTGTATAATAATGACAAAATCTCAAACTCTTCCCGTTAAAAGTGAATGACATTTAAATATCGTGAACAGGTCGGTTGGTCATTTATTGGGATAAGTGTTGGTGAAAGTGGTGCATGTAGGCTTTCTTCTTGAAGTACGCACATATTTTCGTCTTCTGTTTCGTCTACGTTTCTCTCTTATAAGTTTCAAACTTTGTATACCACAGTTAAAAGCACCATGGCCGCCTATTTCTTGTATTTTGGAAAAGAAGTAAGCTATATCTATAATTTGTCTTCCAGTTATATTTTTTGGTTCTGCTTGTGATTCTTGTTCTTCAATAATCAAATTTGGTAAATCTTCTTCATCTTCTTCAACCTAAAACAAACATTTTAACAATACAGTGTCAAATTAAATTAGCTAGGGAAACTATCGAACATATACCGCAGTGTAAGCAAACACAATAAGTTATTTATTAATTAAATAACTTATTGTGTTATAATTTGCTCTGCCCCCTCATCAACTGCCATACACGACAGATCGTATGTATCTGTTAATGGCTGAAGTTCCTGATTTTGTGATTCGGAGTTTTGCTGGTTTCTTAACTGCCTGAAAAATAATAACTTAAATGAGCTAAAGTAATATTTTTTGCTATTACAGTTTGGTGATAATAGCCATATTTACACCGCAAAAAAACTAAAAGGTATTTTGACTAGGTTTTTTTTAAACAAGGTTATTTTTCCGGTTACCTTAGTTTCCATGACCTCTTTAAAATGGATCCTAACACGCTGGTTCTACTTAGCGCCGTCACTGAGATCGTATACCCACCTTTGTAGTCCACCATCAGGTAGGTGACATCATTAGTCACCAAGGTGTCCATGAGACTTTTCAAATGAGTACAATCACGATGGTTCTACGTAGTGCCGTCACTGAGATCCTATACCCACTTTCGTAGTCCACCATCAGGTAGGTGACATCATCAGTCACCAAGGTCTCCATGGGACTTTTCAAATGAGTACAATCACGATGGTTCTACGTAGTGCCGTCACTGAAATCCTAACCCACCTTCGTAATCCACCATCAGGTAGGTGACATCATTAGTCAATAAGGTCACCATGAGACCTTTCGAATGAGTCCAAACACGCTGGTTCTACGTAGCGTCGTCACTGGGTTCGTAAACCCACCTTCGTAGTCCACCATCAGGTAGGTGACATCATCAGTCACCAAGGTCTCCATGATACCTTTCAAATGAATACAATCACGATGGTTCTACGTAGTGCCGTCACTGAGATCATATACCCACGTTCGTAATCCACCATCAGGTAGGTGACATCATTAGTCACCAAGGTCTCCATGAGACCTTTCGAATGAGTCCAAATACGCTGGTTCTACGTAGCGTCGGCACTGGGTTCGTATACCCACCTTCGTAGTCCACCATCAGGTAGGTGACATCATCAGTCACCAAGGTCTCCATCCTCCGTCATTCAAAATTCTCAAGATAGCTTAAAACGATAAAAAATAAACACAATAGAAATAATGTACTCAATAGGGTACTCAATAGTACTTACCAATAGTTTTGGAGAGCTCGGCCACGCTTCACCTTACTTTTATTCTTATTTAGGCATAGTCAGGCTTACTCTATGATCGGTTGAAAAAACATAACGAAATTACAAACTACTTTAAATATATTTACAATCTTAATTACTAATGTTGTTTTACGAAATTATTATATTTGTACTATTTACAACAAGACTTCATTCATAAAACATTCTAAACGTGGACTTTTAGATTTTATTTGATTTAAAATAACGCGCGTATAGTCCACCCGTCACAAGAGTCATCGAGACACTGAAGTAACGCGTCCCGAGTAAGCGTCACAGGCCTTAGCGTGGGTGCTTCAAGCGGGGTGCTGGTGAGGTTTCGGGTTTTTATTCATAAATTAAAAATATTAAAAGAAATTAGAAAAAAAAACAATACAAATTGTGAAATATGTCAGTAAATATTTTTTGATACAAAATTCATGCCTAACTATTTAGCCGTTACAGAGAAAATTTACAATTTAATTTGAAAAAGGACCAATTTTATAAGATTTTTTATAAAATTTTTGGGAAGTTATTATAGTAGTTTATGATACTGTTGCATAATAAGGGTTCTTATAACACGAGTGTGTTTTAAAAAAACGAGCCGTAGGCGAGTTTTTTTATAGTATCACACGAGTGTTATAAGACCAAGTTATGTACAGTATCATACACTACTTTATCTACTCTCATACTATAATACGTAAAACAATATTGCAAATAAAATGATATATAACAACAAATTTATTTTTTAAATGTCAAATGTTTGCGCCTTAATAAGAGAGATGTAAATGCATTAGAGTGTCGTATCTGCGTGTTATTGTGTGACGGAGGCGAGCGGGCGCGCGGGGTGTCGGAGGCGGGCAGGGCGGCAGTGAGCGTCGCTCTACCGCCTTGCTCCAGCTGGAGGTTGTATAGGTGTATCGTTATGATTAAAAAGTTATATTATGATACAGGTGTCCATACAAGACCTGTATCGTAATGAAACTTTTTTTTTTATTATTTTTGGCCTGTACGTAATGTTTGTCATAAGAATTTTGTTATCAGTTTTATAATATTTGTATTATAGTATCAGAGTAGATAAAAATTTTAAACAATACAATGTATTTGTGATGACCTTAAATATACCATATATTTTTTATAAGGGAAACGCACAAACGGATTCATCTGCAATCTTCTTTAAACTTACCTTGTTTTTGGGATTTGAGCGAGGTAATCCCCTTAACTTATAAACCTTCTAAGATCCCTTTTGAAAAACCCCAAACTGTAGACCTTCGGGAAACCCAGGCAAGGAGTTCATTCCACAATCAATTCCACAGTTGCGACTTTGGTTTAAATTTTTAAAGTTAATTTACCTACTTGTTCATCCATAAAAATCCATTTTAATGCAACTATTCTTCCATGTGTAAAAATAACTATAATTTGTCTTTATCTTAGTGTATTCCCAGTTGCTTTCAAATTCTATCAGGATTTGGAGCCATTGATCCACTTATATTGCCTCGTCTTTAGTAGGTAAGCAGATTCACAGCTAACAAATGAGGTAGCATGAGTCTAAATCTTGAGGGCCTTACATCCAGTGTTGTCTAGATCCCATACCACAAGTATAATTATATTAGCTTATTATGGGTTTAATGGCGCTACGTCAAAAATGTCTGCCAATACTTTGTTATTTGTTTTGTATACAGTATGCCAAAATGTGCCCCTCCAAAATGATCTTAAATTCCATAATATAAAATTCGCATTATATCACTTCTTAAGTGAAATAGTATTGTATAAATTACAATTTATACAATACTACTGTGTGTCCTTATTTAATGTAAATGTTCTATTCAGACGGCTAGACTGCATTTAAATGCAGTTTACCTGTACCCAAAGAATTTTCTAGAATATTTTTAAGAGATAGACTATCAATTAAGGAAAAGTTAGAGACTGATGCATATAACTCTCTTTATCAACAACATAATTATGCCCAGTTCACGACACATTGTGCGAGTCGAGAGGAATGCACCCTCTATACATACATACGTATATCAGGGGAGCATACGATCAAGAGTGGTTCACGAAATTCGTTCCCCCTTTAAATTACATTCATCTCGCAGAAAAGCAGTGCAGTGGCCGATCTAGTAATCTAAGTCCTTAATAGATGGCGATCACAGGATATGCGGACCAGTTAAATGATAGTATCTGAATAGAGGAATTAGTGGTTGTGAATGTGGAGCCTTTCTACAAATGATGGTCCACCTCTTGTCATGTTCATTGTGTCATAGCTGTTGCACGATGGGAGACCTAAACGATGTGACCAAAAGTGACCACGTCGCTGAGTTGGATACATTTGATTTCTGTATTGCCATTGATGTAAACGACTACGATATCAAGGAACATTGTGACACAGTCATTTAAATGCAGTTTACCTGTACCCAAAGAATTTTCTAGAACATTTTTAAGAGATAGACTATCAATAGAGATACTTTTAAAAATGTTTTAGCTATTTGTTAACTGTTTCAGATTATTTTGGTGTTAGAACGTTTCATTTTTCCTTCATTATGCCATATTAATCAAAGTGTGGTGTACTTTTTTTGTTACCATCTGGTACAGAGCAACAGTAAGTAAGAGGCATAAACAGTTTTTATCAAAAAGCAAAAAAAATTGGAATAAACTCCAGAAAATCTACTTCCCTACCTACGAATATTCATACACGCCCACATTAGGTGCATAATACGACTTTACCCGAACTTCACTATTATAGCATGTGTATCTAGTGGTATTAGTGTGGGCTGGAAACCTACAGAGATAGATTGTGGCTGCCTACTTCTGAAAATTTCTAATAATCGTATTACCTAAAACGTGTCTTCCGATGCAGGAAAATATTATATTTGATGTTTGGCTTTGAATATTCAATACATTTATTACAGATATTGAGATATTAATGTGTTCAGAAAGGTGTGTGATAGCGTTTAAACAGTTTATGTTTAAGCAATGAGGAGTTTTGAATTTGAATATTACGTGGGCTTTAGCCTCCTTCTTAATAAGTGTAACAGTAATTTGTATGTTAACTAACATTTTCATAAAGGTAAATTTTTCGACAGATTGTAGGAATCATCGCATTTAAGTATTATTATATTTAACGAATGAGTTAGGAACGATTGACGAAGAATATATATTGTGCTAAAGTAGAGGGTAGAAAGAGTCAAGGTAGGCCGAGACTTACATATGAAGACCACGTGAGCAGATTGCTCAAAAACGGAAAAGTCAAAAGTACTCGGATACCCAGTCGTGCGTGTATGAAGCGATTAATGAATCTTCAAGAAGCGAAAGAAGTATGCATGGATCGCGAAGCCTGGCGATCTGTCCTCTCTGACTACCCCGCCCGGGATACAGCATGAAGTTTTTTTTTTTTAGTTTATTGTCCAATAAATTACATTAATCATAAATATTATATTACAACTACTCGCATAAACCTCGAAGGTTTTTGCGCGAGCAGGAGTTCGCTATTTAATAATAATTATATTATAAACATAAAATGACAATAAAATAAATAAATTATAATAGGTTCTACACAAGATAGTTAGTTAGTTAGTTTTAAAATGACTGTGTCACAATGTTCCTTGATATCGTAGTCGTTTACATCAATGGCAATACAGAAATCAAATGTATCCAACTCAGCGACGTGGTCACTTTTGGTCACATCGTTTAGGTCTCCCATCGTGCAACAGCTATGACACAATGAACATGACAAGAGGTGGACCATCATTTGTAGAAAGGCTCCACATTCACAACCACTAATTCCTCTATTCAGATACTATCATTTAACTGGTCCGCATATCCTGTGATCGCAATCTATTAAGGACTTAGATTACTAGATCGGCCACTGCACTGCTTTTCTGCGAGATGAATGTAATTTAAAGGGGGAACGAATTTCGTGAACCACTCTTGATCGTATGCTCCCCTGATATACGTATGTATGTATAGAGGGTGCATTCCTCTCGACTCGCACAATGTGTCGTGAACTGGGCATAATTATGTTGTTGATAAAGAGAGTTATATGCATCAGTCTCTTACTTTTCCCACTCACTCAGCACATTCTCACTCTATGGCCACACCGATGGTGGGCAAATTGTTCCAAGTGGGTACAAGCTTTTAATGAAAGGCGATTCTTAAATTGCTTTGTCCTTGATGTGTAAATATGGAACATGTTTACACATAACCTTCTAGCCCAAAACTAATATAAGTTTGTGCTACAGGATATTGACAACTAATATATATATATATATATATATATGCCTACTATATTCTTATATTAGCCCTTCACTAATATAATATGTATGTTCATTGAAATGACATTAAGAATATTATTATTTGAAATACAAACACTAGGCCAGCGGCGTTGCTCGTGGCATACCCCAAACCCCCGTGTCACCTTGTACTCTAGTTGTTTATTCATTTTAGAATAATGTTTTATGATATTTTACCAATTAGTTAGAAAGAAAGAAACAAAAATAATTTTGTTTCTTTCTTTCATTCATTCATTCATTCACTTATATTCATAATAAATACAAAAAAAAAACAAAACAACCTTACTTTATTAAAAATGTACTAAACCTATTGCGATTTCTCGCGCTCAATCCGTAGTACCAAAGACAAGGCTGAATTTATTATTAATCATAACTGTAGTAGCGGGATGATTATGTAGCCTGTAGCCTTTCTTTTTAAATGTGCCAACTAACACGAAATATTTTTTTCAATTCGGTCTACTAGTTCCTGATAACCGAGTTTAACTATACAAACTAATGTATAAACAAAGAAACTCTTTAGATTAATATATTAGTAAAGATATAGATTTTATTAACCACTACAAATACAAAAAGGAATGAATGATCTGAAATTCAAAGATTAACTTAACTTAACTCAACTTAACTTAACTATCTTCACGCTGTATCCCTGACGGGGTAGTCAGTGAGGACGGATCGCCAGGCTTCGCGATCCATGCATACTTCTTTCGCTTCTTCAAGATTCATCAATTGCTTCATACACGCACGTCTGGGTATCCGAGTACTTTTGACCTTTCCGTTTTTGAGCAATCTACTCACTTGGTCTTCATATGTAAGTCTCGGCCTACCCTGACTTCTTCTACCCTCTACTTTCGCACAATTTATATTTTTCATCAATCGTTCCTCACTCATCCGTTGGACGTGTCCAAACCAACGAATTCAAAGATTAATTTCGTATTATTCTGATTAAATTTCTACATAGACGACCTCCGACCAAGAAGTAAACGTCGCCTACGCTCAAATCTCGCCTAAGCTCTTACATTATCCATTAGACATCAAAAAAGACAAAAACAGATGACAAAGGTTTATCCCGATATATCTTCATTTATTTGAAACCGATTTCAGAAAATAAAGTTATATCATATTATTTATATATATTTCGGGTCTTAATGGCGACGTATTATATTGTAGCCGTAGTGACGGATGGTGTACTCCGGTAGAAATGTCGGGAAGAACATAGACTTTGCAGCTAATACGACTACAATACCTACGTCTCGAATAAGACCTAAAATATATCCTACTAATATTATAAACGCGAAAGTTTGTACGTATGGATTGGATGGATGTTTGTTACACTTTCACGCAAAATCTATTGAATGGAATTGAATGAACTAACTAACTAATTATCTTCAAGCTGTATCCCTGACGGGGTAGTCTGAGAGGACAGATCGCCAGGCTTCGCGATCCATGCATACTTCTTTCGCTTCTTCGAGATTCATCAATCGCTTCATACACGCACGTCTGGGTATCCGAGTACTTTTGACCTATCCGTTTTTGAGCAATCTGCTAACGTGGTCTTCATATGTAAGTCTCGGCCTACCCTGACTCCTTCTACCCTCTACTTTTGAACAATATATTCTTCGTCAATCGTTCCTCACTCATTCGTTGGACGTGTCCAAACCAACGGAGCACGCCCTTTTCCAGCTTAACGATGAAACTTTCATTCAAACCTGCCATATTGCGTATCACTTCGTTACGTATTCGGTCGGCCAAAGTACGCCGCACAATTTTCGAAGTGATCGCATCTCCACAGCATTCAATTTACTTTGATGAATCGGCTGACATACCCAGGTTTCGCTACTGTAAAGCAAAGTTGGCACTAGCACTGTCTTATGAATCGCCAGTCGTGCTTCTTTTACGATGCTTTTCGCTTTACTAATTGGGACAAAGCACCGTTGACTCTGTTTCCGGCAGCTACTCGTCGTTCTACATCCGAATCACATCTTCCATCCGCGCTAAACATACTCCCTAAATACACAATTTCATTCAATTGCTCTAAACGTTCCTGGTTTACCCTAATCTCGCATTTAGTTCTTACGTCTTCTCTTTCAAATACCTTAGTCTTACTTGCATTCAAGCGAAGACCCTTACTTTCACACTCCTCTTTCGTATTACTGACTAATGCCTGAAGGTCGGCTTCTGATGAGGCCATGAGCACCGCATCATCAGCGTACAGCAGACAGTTTACTGTAAAGTCACACAAATTCACACCCATATTAAAATCTTTCAACTTTTGCAGGCAACTGTCCAGAACACTATGAACAGCCAGGCGGACATGACACATCCCTGTTTGACGCCCGTACATCCCCCCCTACTCGCACGCAAGCCTTACAGTCGCTATAAAGCGACTGTCCATATATTATATCCGGGCAGCAAGTCCCACAGCGTTTCTCTCACAACGTTATCAAATGCTTTCTCTAGATCCACAAAAGCGCAGAAAACCTTCTGGCTAACAGCCAGAAGCTTTTCCGCGATCATGCGGAGAAAAAACTCTTGATCCATGCAACCTCTTCCACGTCCGAATCCGCATTGAGCCTCCCATAAATACCTTTCAGACTTTTCTTGCATTCGTGCCGTTATAACCTTTGCATACACCTTACTAGCTAAGCTGACCATGCTGATCGCCCTGTAGCTGGAGCAGTTTAGGCGCGAGCCTTTCCCTTTGTAAATAGGTACTACAACTGCTACTCGCCAGTTATCTGGGACCTCACCCGTCCGCCAGCACAAGTTGCATAACAGACATAGGGTGTCCTAGACGCGGGACCCACCGTACTTGATCATCTCAGCAGTAACTCTGACTTTTCCCGCAGCCTTACCACATTTCATACTTCTTATCGCTTGTTCTATTTCTTTCATACTAATGACTTCAATGACATCGGGATCCGGAGCATCAAAGTGAGCTCCACTTCTCGATGTGGCATCTCTGTCTTTTCTTGCATACATCTTTCCATAATATTCACTCCATCTCTGCAAGACGTCAGTTTGGTCTGTTAGGACGTCATTGTTAACACTAAGCACTTTATTCATACTGCAGATTGCCGAACAACTCCGGGTCTTGCCTACCTCTTTCCAGAAGAGCTTGGCATTATCCCGGAAATTTGACGACAACCTTTCATCCACTTTCATTCTGCACCTTTCACGAGCTTCTTCTATCAGTGCCTTCGTGTTAACTTTCTGCAGCTTGTATCTCTCTTTCATATTAAAATCATTCCGCGAGGCTAAGTAGTCTAGCCATGCTTTCTTCTTCATTCGAACTGCTTCTTTCACTTCCTCATTCCACCATGCATCACGCTTATTACTACTGCCTCTTTTCGTTTCTCCACACACTTCCACAGCGGCATTTATCATACTATCCCTAAGGTTCTGCCATGCACTTTCCACATTCTCACTACTTACATTGACGTCTTCAAGCTTTTTGGCTACCCTTTCTTTATATTTATCCCTAATGGATGCATCCTGCAGCTTCCAGCTTTTGCTGCTATTAGTCCGCTCAGGTTCAGGACACTCGGTACGATGACACCAACCCGCGAACAGACCCTTAATCCTAATTATGACTAGGTAGTGGTCTGATCCCAGCTCAGCGCTTCGATAAACCCTTGTGTCCATCACCTGTTAACGGAGGCGACTATCCATTAGGAATAGATCTATCATGCTTCTTTTTGACTTACATCTCCTCGTATACATATGAATTTGTCTGTGGTTGAACATTGTGTTCGCCACAAACAAATACTTTTCCTTACAAAATACCAGTATTAGTTCACCCTTTTATCCCCATACTTCCCGAGTACCGACTCAAAACTATCCCGAGCGGTACCCACCCATCCATTCAAGTCTCCACATACTATAAGTCTTTCATTTCCTTCTATCACATTTATAGCTTCTCTCATACTCTCCCAGAAGTCCTCTAGCTCACTTGCGTTCGACGAACATACTGGCGCGTAAGCAGCTACCAGGAAAATCTTCGTCAAACCAAGTTTTACACGGATCCAGAGGATTCTAGGACCTACCAGTTTGTACTCATACATACCGCAGGCCAATCGCAAGGACAGCAAAATTCCAACGCCCCGACTACCATGCTCGCTCTCTGGTACTCCAGACCAAAGCGCGAGCATCCCACCCGGGAGCTCCAAGACTTCGCTGCCCTTGCGCTTGGTCACTGTCAAGCACACTGTATCTAACTTTCTCTCATTCATAACATCCATCAACTCATGCATCTTATCTGTCATTCCTCCCCTAACATACCGAGCGTATAGAGTGGCGGTCCCCTACGCCGCTCTGGCACACACTTTTCGCAACAGCGGGGACAAACTGGTGCGCGTCGCCTCAGGGGCACGCCCTAGCATTATTCGCTCTGGTGGCACTCGTGTTGGAGTAGAATTGCAGCCGTAGCTGGCAGGGATAGCGACGTGCACGCTTCTACTCTTCATTAATGAAACTTCACAATAATATAGCTTACTCATCAGAATAAAACATAGGCTACTTTTTATCCTGGGAACAAGTTACTGTGGGAAACAGCAACGGGAAAACTTCACCACGGGTGCAGAGCCGCGGGCGTTCACTAGTTATTATATAAATATGAGTGACAATAGCCAAAGTTTGATAAATGAAGTATATTCGTCCTGTCTGTAAATATTTGTTTTTTTCAAAATACTGAATCAATTTGAATGAGAATTATGGTATCAACCAAGGGCAATTATTGCTGTTTATTAATTTGCTTTTTTACAATGTCTGACCGGATAAAATTTTGTATGTTTTTAATTCGATCAGTTTAATAATATTTTCAAAATAGAACCATTGCTCAACGTAGGTGAAAATGCATGAAAATGTGAAATAAGAATTAAAAAATCCGTTTCCATTTTCATATTTTTTTTTAAAAAATATTAGATTTTTAAAAAAAATGTAATTTTTAGATGAAAATATTAGTTTTGAAAGAAAATATGTGTTAGTTTTTCAAGAAAGGTCTTGTACTCGTATGTATGTTTGTTTCGTTACTTCCTACAAAGGAGGTACCTACTTAATGTTCTATTGAATGAAATTTATGCTATTCAATGCGTATTTTTCAAGGACTATCTTATTTACGTCGTATCTTTGGATTTTTAAAATGGAATATTACTATATAATGAACTTCAAGTTTCGAGGACGTAGTTCACCCATAGACAATTTAATAAATTTTAAACCACATACAATATTGACATATTATTTTATATGTTTTTTGGTAAAGAAAAATAAGTGGAAAACTTACCTACACGTTAAACACCTAATATATGTTATTATATCACTTATACATCACTACAGTAATATAAAGTGTGTAGTAAAATACGCGCACAAACGTCACTGACAGCAAGCGACTGAACGAACTGAAACGAGAGCTTATGAATTATGTTATGTATGCTGTGTCGTCTTATACTATGAACAAAGAAAAATAAACTTGTTTTTTTCTGAAAAATAACATTTTTTTTTACCGACTTTTTCGTGTTTATAGCAATATATCATAATATTTTAAGATTTTTCAGTAGTTTAAATTTTTTGTCTACATATTATAGTTTCCAAGATATCATGATTTTATTTAATTAGGTCATAGGTTAATTACGAAAACGGGCTGCTCTGGCAGCGCGAACGTTGAGCAGACGTTGCAGTGGAAAAAGTCAATAATATATTTAGAGATTAATGATAATAATAATGTAATATAAAAAGAACATTGTTAGGAAGTAATTAATAAATTAGAAACAATTTTGAAATGCAATAGTATGCTAACATTTCTTATTTTTTTTATTTCTAAATTTTGATGGCGTCTTATGACGTCTTTAGACGTAAAAGAGGTGGATTAATTTGTCAGTTTTGAGCAGGTCACGGTGGTGTAGTTGGTAAACGCGTCTGTTGCGTGGAAACCGTCACTTAGCAAGTTGCACGGTAGATTATAATAAAGTTAGCATACTAATTGCTTTTCAAAATTGTTTTTAGCACTTAAAGTTATAACTAGTAATTGTAGATATTATTCACAGAAGATATAACTTAAATATATTATCTCGGGTGATTGTAAACTAATAATTTA
Organism: Thumatha senex; assembly: GCA_948477245.1. Lineage (NCBI taxonomy): Eukaryota > Metazoa > Arthropoda > Insecta > Lepidoptera > Erebidae > Thumatha > Thumatha senex. Next base: position 3,268,111 of record OX419725.1, read on the forward strand.
ATATAAAATATTAGTCGACAATAACCCAAGATATTTCGAACCAATTATAGTACTGTCATCCTTTCCTATAAATACTTAATGCACGCTTCGAGTAACTTCTTCTCTTCATCTTAATTTACTCCCAGTCACTTTTTATATTTAACATAATATTAACCATCTTTTATCACTAAAAATATTTATGACAAATTACTTTTATATTACACGCCTCATAAGCGAAGCGTTGAGGTGGGTACTACTATCACTTCGCGCAAAACTTCTGATTTTTCAAACTTAAAATGTCTCTATTTAACATATATTGCACTTGTAAAATAATATATAAAAAAATAAAAATAAAAATGTTCTCGGATACCCAGACGTGCGTGTATGAAGCGATTGATGAATCTAGAAGAAGCGAAAGAAGTATGCATGGATCGCGAAGCCTGGCGATCTGTCCTCTCTGACTACCCCGTCAGGGACACAGCGTGAAGATAGTTAAGTTTTTTTTTTGAATTATATATACATACACATATCAAGAAAAAACACTATTTTTAACACTCATGATATTTTGATGCCATTTTTGTTATTTAAACTAGTTAAAAAACTGTTTAAAAAAGTTGTCTTGGACGTCCGTGTGTCTGTATGTTACGAATATTTTCTTGTTAACATGATAACGACCGAAATACTTTACTAATCGAGTCTTTTTTTTCTCTTACGCTTCAGTATAATTAGGAATAACTTTCACTTATCACGGTCTGATTCGATGTGGTTTAATTTTTATTTTCTTTACTTTATTTGTTTCATTACCCCTACGCGATAATTCATAGCAAAGTTTGTAAGCTGTAATATATGAAATTCTACTCGTGTCAGGCGTGCACTTTTGGGTTTTCCAAAATTATTTACAACTTACAGCTACTATAAACTTTTCACATATTATAAAAAGGAAGGTAAAATTATCATTTAAAAATAAAATAAAAAATATAATTAAATAAAATAATAAATATCCATCACGCCTTATCCCCGAAGGGGTGGCAGAGGCATATTATATGCCCACTTTTCACCGTGTGGATTCCTGTCCCACGTAATAGGTGGTGAGCCCATTGCCGTGTTGAAATAGACAGACGCAGGTTGTGGCTACCTGCTGTTGAATGTTTTTAAGCCACCCAATAGGCCTTCAACCAGGCTTAACGACTGCCATTTTACTGGCAACCAAGACCAACGGCTTAACGTGCCTTCCGAAGCACGGAAACGCTCGCAAATGTGAATGCCACAAAGTGGTCACCCATCCGACGACCAGCCACAGTGAAAGTTGCGTACCTCAGTGATCGTTTACCGAACACTGAGACCGCGGGGCCACGAGCGCTTCTATTTTTAAATTAAATATTTAATTCGTTTTGAAAAAAATCAAACATACATATAAATTTACAAAAAGGACGAATATAACTTCATTATCCGGTCAGACATTAAACCTTGGTTGATACCAAAAATCTCATTCAAATTGGTTCAGTACGTTCTGAAAAAAATCAAACATACTTATAAATTTACAAACAGGACAAATATAACTTCATTAATCATACTTTTTTTTTATTTATTTGTCACTTTTTAATTCATTTGGTTATTCGGAGTAGCCATCGTTTGGCTTTTGATTTTCGTGATTATACGGAAGATTATAAAGACTGTTTTCTGGCCTTCGAACCCCGTAAGGTCCTTTGGATATGTGCCTAGACTGCCTCGGTGGCGCGATGGAAGGGTATGCGACTGCCTCGGTGGCGCAGTGGTAGTGTATGCGACTGCCTTGGTGGCGCAGTGGTAGAGTATGCGACTGCCTCGGTGGCGCAGTGGTAGTGTATGCGACTGCCTCGGTGGCGCAGTGGTAGAGTATGCGACTGCCTCGGTGGCGCAGTGGTAGTGTATGCGTCTGCCTCGGTGGCGCAGTGGTAGAGTATGCGACTGCCTCGGTGGCGCACTGGTAGTGTATGCGACTGCGTCGGCGGCGCAGTGGTAGTGTATGCGACTGCCTCGGAGGCGCAGTGGTAGTGTATGGGACTGCCGCGACTGAGATCCCGGGTTGGAAAAAATATTTGTGCGATCCACAAATGTTTGTTTCGTTGTTTGGATGTTTTCTATGTATAATATGTATGTATTTAGAAATATATAAGTATATTTGTCAGTCGTCTTATATCCCATAACACAAGCTTATATTAGCTTACATCGAGCTAGACGGCGCTGTGTAAAAAAAAATGTCTCACAATATTTATTTATTGTTTATTATAAAAACACAAGCACAAACAAGTAACCCTTCTCCATCGTAACGGAGGAATCAGAAGACTTCTTAACCGAAACCAGTTTCAAAATCTCCTATCGAATACTGCAAATCGGTTGACTCTATCTCTCATGGTTCCTAGGACAGACGGACGTACGTACAGACTGTGCCGTTTCATAATAAGACTTTTCTAAATTTTAGGGTTTAGAAGTCTAAAGATCTGTCATAATCCTTCCAGTCTATTCATATAGAATCTGCGAAGACACAAACAAATAAATCCTTACACTACGGAACAGAAAAAGGGATGCTGCTCTCCACCTCACTTGCGCCTTAATAGTGATCAGAGTTATAAGTAATACCACGTGTTGATGTCAAGAAGTAGGCGAAAAAGTACAAACGTCTGTCCGTTGCCTTTCATTCGTCTGTAGTAATTAGCTCTTGATGCACTTGGTTCCTATGAAAATATAAATTAAGACATCACTACCAGGGTATGTTTGACATTGATTCCGTACTTTCTTCTCTACATGGATAATCGGGTTGTAACTCTACTACTCTCTTCTCTTTCAGAGTGCTTCTGAAGTCACCTGAATAAATATTGATAAATGACTATATGCCAGTATGAATATAAATTGAATATTGAAATTTCCTTTATAGAAACGAAACGGTTTTTTTTAATAATTTGCGTTATCATTAATACTCTAATCTGTCTATACCGTGGAATCAAGAAGCATATCTTTCAAATAGGTACATAAAAAAAAATAAAAAATAAATATCCATCACGCCTTATCCCCGAAGGGGTGGCAGAGGCATATTATATGCCCACTTTTCACCGTGTGGATTCCTGTCCCACGTAATAGGTGGTGAGCCCATTGCCGTGTTGAAATAGACAGACGCAGGTACATCTGCCTTATTTAATTCATTACATAATAAAAATAAATAAATCTATTGAGTATTCCACGCGTAAGAAGTATTAAAATATATTGAAAGCTCAGGTCAATCGCACCATTTCGCAAATCTATGTAATTTTGGTCTGAAAATAAATTTGTTAAACCACTAACGTGGAAAACAAGGTGATGACCCCTCTGATGGGAAATTATCGCCTTAAGATTATTGAAATTCACAACACGATTAACTAATAATGTAAAAATGTTTTGAAATCTGCTTTGAAAATGTCTACTGCAGACGTTTGGACAGTATTTCATTGCTCAAATGCTCAAAATATACGTTTCCGACAAATCCTTCCTTCTAAAAGATATGTAATCCGTTTAAAAGATAACATAATATTAAAAAAAGAATGATGAAGAATTTCATAGAAAAATATCATGCATTTTGTTGCACGTACTAAAAAGAATGGCAAAGATCATTTTAAGTAAAATAAACTATCGAACTGACGCTTTGATAATGATGATGATTTTCGTCATATAATAGTAGACAAACACTACCCTGGTACATTACAGTAATGAATACCTATCTATTGTAAAGGGTTTCAACGATTTCTATTTGAAGGCATACCGATTTCCCTGTTTGCTTTTTTTAGTTGCTCTTTCATCGTTAAATCGTGAAAGAGCAACAAAATAATACTATCTTTCCTCAAAGTGCTCAAACACGCACTAAACAAAAGCGTTCTCATGAAAATAATAATTACAAGTAATCTGAACAAATATTGAGTATCGTGAACGCGTTGATTTTAATCTTAGCTTAATATTTCGCTACCATCACATCACGCTGTCTCATATTGTATCCACCAATGTCACTCCGGTCTATATATTTATACATCGACTTCTTCTTAAGGAAAATAAAATAACGAAAGGAAACAAATAAATTGAATTCGGTAAACAAAGAGTTTTACGTTTTGTTTAATGGTTAATTACAACAAAGAAGAGTATTGAAATGGTGCTAAAAAGATCACCCCAAGGTTGAAATGGAATCAATAATGGTATTTATTAATACCTCTAATTACTGCAAAATTTTAAAACTCTTTCTAAAATAGCATAAATATTTCTAAATTAGGTACAAAATCACCTATAACCAAACTATGCCTCGAGGTAGGCACCAATCAACTGAAATAATGATTTTGATATGCCTTCTCTAACAATTTGTAAAGCCAACATAATCAGTTAGCTTATAAAATTGAAGTACGGCAACAAATTGATACACTCATAAATACACAGATAAAACTTATAACACCTTTCTATAGTGTACCAAAATACTATTAAAATATAATAATGTAAAGGATGAATTGTCAGTAAAATACTTATGATTCATCCTTTTCCTTTGGTGATACATATTTTGGAGATTATTTTTAAGCAGCGTCACATGCCGTCTTGACCAAATTAAGTTAAAATAAATTTGCTACTATATTTTTAAATATATAAATATGTAATTGATTGATTGCTCAAAAACGGAAAAGTACGCGGATACCCAGACGAGCATGTATGAAGCGATTAATGAATCTGCAGGAAGCGAAAGAAGTATGCATGGATCGCGAAGCCTGGCGATCTGTCCTCTCTGACTACCCCGTCAGCGTAAAGATAGTTAGTTACTTTAGTTTTAGTTTTATGAAATATATAGATAACATCCAAACCCCTAAACAATTATTTGCAGATAACATAGATATTTGTTCCGATACGGTATTCGAACCCAAGACTTCAGCAAAGTAGTCGCATACAGCTCCATGATCCACCAAGACAATAGTGATAAAATTGTCCAAAATCGCCATCAATAGTGATGATATACTTTAATATGTAGCTATTGAAATGTAATTTGATTACTAATTTCGGTCTTCATGACCGGAGGTCTGAGGACTGTAGGTAGGCTACTCGACTTCCTAATTAAAGAAGGCTTCAGATACCGCCACAACATCCAGGATCGTGAAAGATCACAGCTCGTCTCACACCCTAAAAAAGATTTTACCTGAACAAACCCCGAAGAAATAGTAAACCACCAGAACCCAAAGGCGTTTTGACGTGACAACGTCTTATAATTCGATAGAGCTGCACGCACGAAAAAACATGACTCATGCGGCGTTACCTCGCTCTTGGACGTTCCATGTAAGGCTTGAAGTGCAAACGAGAGCGCGGAACGAGCGACGAAGAAGCACAATCGGCCTTTGCGTTCGGCAGCGTTCGACATCCGTCTCTCTCCTACTTGAGTGAGCGATGCGTCTGCGTGGACAGCTGCTATACTATAAATCATTTACATGTTTTGATCGAGTATCAAGTGCAGTGAAAAGTGAATGTGGTATCAATTGTTTATAGCAACGATAATTACAGCGATAAAGGTAATGATTATTTCGATATTAATTATATATTCAGTGATATATTGTCGAATATTCGTGCTTTCATCATTAAATCATTAAATCGTTGTCACGTTCAACTATCGTCAGTAAACCGACTTTACAGACAACCAATTTTATTTATGAGTCAAAGAATTCAAATGCTTCAATAGTTTGAAAACAAACGTTCACAATAAATAAACTCGTCACGTAAAAACTAATCGAAAGTCGTACTTACTCTATGGTGAGAAACATTTTGATAAACGCGCACGTCCGCTCACGGTAAAAGCCGCGGAGAAATGTGACGTATTACCAAATTATTACATAGGTCATGGTCTATAAAATGATATATTAATTAAAAACTATGGATTTTTTGGTGTTATATAATCATAAACCTACCCTATACGAACCCACTCAATTATTTATTCATAAACCTACCCTATACGAACCCACTCAATTATTTATATTTATTTAAGGGATATTTATACACTTAATGCAGAAATAAACAGACTAAGAGTTTGTTACGGAAGCTGTGAGTAGGCGTTTTGTACACATATAATCGATAGTCCATGTTACGATGGTTGGCGTGGGTGTACTATAAGCTTAAACGCTTAGTCTTATTACAATCTTCTATCGGTTAAAAACCAGCTTATAGATAATATACAAATTAATTATTTTATATATATATATATTTATATATATCTAATAAAAATATTTTAATTTATTTACAATTCCTAATTCTACATAACACACTACAAAAGTCACTTGTAATTTATATTTATAATGTCACAGGATTAAAATTATTAATTAATTTATCAATACAATTTATAAAAAAGAATAAAAATTAACAATAAATAATACATGCAATACAAACTAAATATAAACAAGTTAGTCACTTAGCGAATTTGTCATTCAAGTATTGCTGTACGTCATAGTAGTTATTATCAAGTAATAATTTAGACAGTGTGTTCTTGAATGACATCGGTGGTAGATCCCTGATATTTTTAGGTAACTGATTATACAATTTTACATTTTTTCTGACTAACTCTGGCCGCATCGATGGTAAACAAAGCATATCTCTATGTCTGGTGCGGCTATTTTCTCTGTCATTCAATTTTTCAAATAACTCTGGATATTTCCTAACAAAACTACATTTATCTAAAATATACAGGCAAGGCAAAGGAAGTATTTTGAGTCTTTTAAACAGGGGCTTACAGCTATCCAGGATTTACTGTCCACGAGTTACTGTCCACGATGGTCAACTGACAGCTTTGGTGGTGTAAGTGGTAGTATATGCAGCTGACGCGCCGAGGCGCCGATTTTTCGAGGATTCGATTTCCGGTTCGGAATTAATATTTGTGTGATCCACATTGTCCTGATACTTGTTTCGGAGTTTGGGTGTTTCCTATGTATGATAAGTATGTATTTCCAAATATATAAGTATGTTTCGTCAAGATCGTCAAGATCTCATAGCACAAGCATAATGCTAGTTTGGGCTAGAAAAGTGTCCCACAATATTTACAAAGAAGTAATTTACTTAGAAGGTTTTTTAAACGGTCGGCAGCGCGAGTGCTGCACCTCTGGTGTTGCAAACGTCCATAGGCTACGGTGACTACTTTCCATCAGGTGGGCCGTATGCTTGTCTGCCACTTCAGTGGTATAAAAGAAAAGTCATAAAATTTATAATACCCTTTGTGATTAATGTAAGCGTATTAAGCTGGTAGTCCGGTAACATAATAATTTAATAACGGAAAATACTCCATGCAAGTGCAAGTATATTTTATTGCTTATATAAGAACAACTTGTTTATGTTCTAATGCATCTTTATTATTGACAAGTAGACCGTTATTTATTTTAAGTGAAAGTATAAAATTGTTTATATAATATTGCTAAGTTACGTGTTCCTGCCATACATATTACTGGAATCAAACATAGCTCACATAGGACCCGTAATGTACTACCGTGGTGCTTCCCTTTTTATATAGGATGTACACCTAGTAGCCTTTCAGGTCTCCCGCTTAGCAAAGGAGGGAAGAGGCGTTAATTTCTTTTACAAATTCCTTCAAATTACTTCTGATTAAATTTGATGCGGGTTCCAAGACATTTTAACTTCTCCTGGGACTTCACCGAGATAGAGCTCGGTGTAACTTTTGTGGTCTTGGTCACAGGTTCAGGTTAGGTCATCTTGGTTTACTGAAGTCACAGTAATGGGAATGCGGGTGGGATTAGTCGATAGTAGATATAATTTTTCTATCTATCTCAACTTCAATCAAAAACTAAGTAATCATTTTGCGTGTTAGACGTCACGCTCTTAAGGAAATTCGTATACGTAAAACTTCACTAATACTCGTAAGCGTTCCAAAATTTTGTGATGAAAACTTATTACATCAAATCTGATTTTCAGAATTAACGACATACAAATTTTATTTTTAGACACCGAAAGCATTTATTGCATAAACTGAAAGAGTGCTTTATTCGCGTAGGGCGAACTGTATTGACAATTTACAGTTACCTATATTTTTTACACCAGGATGAACATAATATTATTTAGTTCGTTGTGGTATAAAAGTATAAGTGTGTAACTCTCGATGCGTATTATAAATTGACACTCCTATTTATATTCTCGTAGCTCTGTAATCGATTATAGCTTTTTGTTTGTAAGGTTACTAATATGAGAGGATTACGGAGGGATTGTAGTCATTCCTCTTTTGCCAAAGGGTTAGAAGAAAGTATATATTTCACCAGTTTTAATTGGTTTAAAAGTTACAAAACTGACATTTAATTAAATAGGAGATGCTGTCAAAAACTGTCAAACATCTACGATCGCGTTCCGCGATTTATTTTGTATTTTGTTGGAAAAATCGTTAGAATTTTCATATAAATATTTTTGAAGTGTCGAGCAATTTTAGTGTGTGCTCCACTATTATTATCTTTTTATTGGGGATCATATAATAAAGTCAACAAAAGTGAAATTTAAAGAGTGGACCAATAAGAAATAATTTGCTGTCAATAAATAACAAAAGTGACAAGCGGGCTCAGACGCTGTTGCTAAGGCCGCCATCGGTTGTCCTAGCGACGCATGTCGTCGCTAGGTCTCTTCCACTGCAAGACCATCCTGTGACGCACCTACGTAACGACGCATGCGTCATGTTTCCACAACAAGCAGCCTTCATATTTTGACATTGACTTTTTTATGTTTTCAGAGTATATTTTAAGTATTTTTATTGTGGTTTTAAATTTGTTGTAAGTGTTGTAAATGTATTTATCTGTTGTGAATGCAGTCCGTGACCCAATCTTATGATGGCACGTCGAACGCGACCCATACCTGTACACAGTGCAACAAGTCTTTCAAATCTTTGAAAAGCCTCAATATACACACCACTAAAACACACAGGAGATGTATCAGCCAAAACAGTTAACTTTTAGACTTCCATCCCATTATTCCGAGTGCGCCTAATTCTTTACCCAACGATCCAACTCCTTTCCACACATATTTAAGCCATTTGAAAAATAGTATACCAATAGTTAAAAGAATCCCTCGAGGAGCTCGAATAACCGTTGCTACACATTTGTCACAATTAATTCAGAAATGTTACAAAAGCAATTGTACTCAAGACTGGCAGAACCTATTTTTATTTTCATACAGCACACTACATATAATAAAAACTGATGAACCGAATTTATACTTGACACAAAAGATTAAGAATAACTGTACTGTAAGCTCCTCGCCTTCTCCTGAACCTCAAATGAAACATGATACCCCATAATCGCAACAAACTTATTGAAAACAAAATCTGTGACGGAGATCTCAAAGGTGCCGCTCGCCTTTTGTTCTCCAACGACGTGCTATCACCAGATACTCTTGACACCCTTCAAGCCTTACGGACAAAACATCCTCCAGCTCCAGTAAACCCATATTTTCTCGACCCACCAACAGCAGCAGAGGGCATGCATGCCTTTTTTTACAAATTCAAAACAAAGATGTAACGAATGCCATTTTATCTTTTAAACCAGGTTCGGCTGCAGGTTTGGATGGAATCTCACCCCAACATTTGAAAGACTTAACATCGTATTCTGTGGGTGATGCAGGCGAGCAACTTGTAAATTTGATCACTTAATTTATAAACTTTATGTATTCCGGTAATGTCAATCCAGAAATTGTTCCCATTCTTTTCGGCGCGAACCTCATTGCCCTAACCAAAAAGGACGGAGGGGTGAGACCAATTGCTGTTGGATCAACACTACGACGTCTGGCTTCCAAAATTGCTGTTTGACATATTTTACCAAAATTAAATTCGGAATTTGAACCCGTACAGTTAGGCTTCGGTGTAAAAGGAGGGTGCGAGGCAGCCGTCCATGCCTTACGCTCGTTCCTAACTTACGGACAGCCTGACGTGTTGCTCAAAATTGATGGCAAAAATGCATTCAATTCGGTAAATAGGGATACCCTGCTAATGGAAATAAAACAACTTATACCGGAAATTTACAATTATCTTCTTCTCAGTTACGCTGACCCAACTAAATTGTTATATCGTTCTAATGAACTGTCTTCGGAAGTAGGTTGTCAACAGGGTGATCCCCTTGGGCCTGCAATTTTTAGTTTGGCTATAAATCCGAAAATCAAAAATTTAAATTCTAAATTCAACGTTTGGTATCTGGATGACGGAACCCTAGGAGGTGATGTGGATACTGTTTTTTCGCACTTTTTTTTAATAAAAAATAAATTTCAAGCCATTGGTTTGGAGCTTAATTTTAGCAAATGCGAACTTTTTATTAATAACTGCGACTTAAATTTTAATGATGTTAAACAAAAATTTAATAGTTTGGCTCCAAATATTAAAATAGTTAACAGTAATTCCCTTTACCTTTTAGGTTCTCCAATTTTTGATGGATCTATTTCTGAATATATTAATAAATCAATAACTAAATTTCAAAATACCGTAGACCGTCTCCTTGAAATTAGTCCACATTATGCACTCAGCATCTTAAAATTCTGTCTTTTAGTCCCAAAATTTACAAATGTGCTCCGTTGCTGCTCTTTTGGAATCACCCAGATCTTTTGACACAAGTAGACGACATAATGAAAATTAGCTTAGAATCGATTCTCAATATGCAGCTAAACGAGCATTCTTGGACCCAAGCATCCCTACCTATCCGTTATGGTGGTTTAGGGATTCGCAAAATTTCCAGTGTCGCTTTACCAGCCTTCCTATCTTCTGTCCATAGTTCAGCAAATCTCTTAAGTAAAATTTTAAGGGCATCCCCTTCAAACTTTGAGATTGCTGACTTGGAAGAAGCTAGAAACGCTTTCTTGATTTGCATGCCCAGGTCAAAATTTTCCAGATTCTCCAAATTTACAGAGGAGCTGGGACGACATACATTGTAAATTGATTTATAACAATCTTTTGAGCTGTAGTACAGGTTCGGCGCGTGCTAGGCTTTTGGCTGTGGGTACGCATGAGGCTAGCTACTGGCTTCACGAGTACCCTTCGTCAAATACAGGAACATTTCTTGAGCCTGACACGCTTCGAATCGCAACCTGTCTACGGCTTGGGGTTCCGGTCTGCGTTCCTCATAAATGTCCCTGTGGCAGTGATGTCAACAAGCTAGGACATCACGGACTGTCATGCCAAAAAAGTGCAGGCCGCTTCTCGAAACATGCCGCACTAAACGATATCATTCGCCGGTCTCTTGCCACTGTCAACGTGCCAAGTCTACTTGAGCCGACTGGTATTGCAAGAGACGATGGCAAGAGACCGGACGGTATGAGCTTGATTCCATGGAAGATGGCTCGGGTGCTGGTATGGGATGCAACCTGTTCAGACACGCTGGCCCCTTCCCATCAACATGGAACCAACAACAGAGCTGGTGCGGCTTGTGAAGCGGCTGAAAAAGCTAAAGCATGCAAATACAGGGGTCTAGGCTCCGAATATGATTTTGTCCCATTCGGTGTCGAGACCCTTGGTCCGTGGGGTCCTAGGGCTACAAAGAAATAGCTAAAAGGTTAGTCGACATCACAGGAGACCGAAGAGCTGGCAGCTACCTCGGCCAAAGAATTAGTTTAGCTATTCAAAGGGGGAACGCTGCCAGTATCTTCGGTACCTTGCCTAAAGGGACTCCTTATATTAATATATTTTAAATTATCATATTTTAAGTTTATTTAATAATTTGTTGTAAATGTATGTTTTATGTAAAAATAGATGCTTAAAATGTAACAAATCAACAGTAAAAAAAAAAATATATAGATTGAATCGGCAAACATTTTAATATAGTAATTGTGAATTTTTTTTTACCACTGAGGTGGCAGACAAGCATACGGGCTACCCGATGTAAAGTGGTCACCAAAGCCTATGGACGTTTGCAACACCAGAGGTGCAGCAATCGCGCTGCCAACCCTAAAGCATAATTAGCATTGTTAGAAACATTTTTACACTCTCGTGACAACTGGGACTGCCATGTTGCTGGCAACCGGAACCAACGGTTTAACGTGCTTTCGGAAGCACAGAATCGCGCATTTATTGAATTGCCACAAAGTTGTCACCCTTCAGGACCAGCTATAGCAAAAGCTATTTTTGATATTGAATGTTTGTTAAAGTTTAGGGAAGGTTTAACGGTGTCACAATACATAACTAATAAATAAATATCGTTGGCACAACTCACACAGCTCCATCTGATTCCACACTAAGCAGAGCTTGTACTATGGTAACCAGATAAATGATAAACATACCTATATATTTATAAATACATACATATTATAGATAAATAACACCCAGACACAGAATAAACCATCGTGCTCATCACACAAAGTTATATATATATATATATAAATAATATAATTTATAATAAATAAAGGAAATTATGACCATTTAAGTTACATCCTGTGTAATTTTCATGTTCGTTCAGTGCTTATACGTTTAGTGTCTTTTGTATTTAGTATAGAAATTTAAAAATAGAGCCACTTGGTTATCAAATATTTATCGGTACATTTAGAAATTTGTCTGTTTCATAGCTGTAGTATGAAGTCTGATCTCTTTGGTCTGTTTTCTTGGAATATTAAACAGTTCTGTTTCAGAAATATAAAGTGTAAAAAAAATAAAAAAATAAAAGTGTGAATTACTTGACAATATAAAAAAAAATGTGAATATGTATAATGATCCTGTACGTCTGTTTGTCAATAAACTTTTCTTTAACAGCGGGACTGATTTAGACGATTTTCTTGCAAATATTTCAATAGGCTTTTGGATTGTTTGAAAATACAATTGGATCCAGTAGGTGATGCTGCTGTCAGTATGCTACATTATTTGCTGTACAAGACTTATTTGTTTTTACACCAACTGTAGATTCTATACTAGTTTTTGAACTGTAACTTCTTTATCGACGTTGAATGAAATTTTATAGCAGTAAATAGATTGTCAGGGTTTTTGGTTACGCGCCATGTTATTTTAAAGTGAAACTTCTTTATCGACGTATGAGAAAAAATGTATAGCTGTAAAAAATGTCGTTAAGAAGTTTCACTTCTGCAAAATCAAAATCAAAAATATTTTTATTCATGTAGATCATTTTGGGCACTTATGAATAGTCATGACAATAATTAAAATGAGAGTGAGTCTAGTTGCCAGTTCCAAGGTCAGCCTTCATGGAGAAGAATCTGGCAAGAAACTCCTTTGATGCTCTTTTAAAATATATGTATTTCTTACAATAATTAATTTACATTGCTCTTTATAGTTATGTGAGAACAGTTAACTACACTTAGTGTGCCTTAAATTTAAATAACGTAATTTTAATACTTAATACTTATAAATGCTATAACAGTTAAGAGCAGACCAGTCCCAACAGACGGCACCCATTCACGGGTATGACGCATATATCAGCCATCGCCCTACTCAACTCATCACTGCTAGGACACTAAGGCGAGCATGACATACTCAAACTGCACAACAATGATAAAGTCAATTTCAAAATGGCACATAATAGTCTACATGGTGCTCACATAATAACAAACTTAAATTACACATATTGGACAAAACGTAAATAAAAAAAGAAAATACGATTGTTATACATTATGTCAAGATTTTATTCTTCTGACGTGTGTTTATATCATGTATGTCACATTTTTTTTTTGAAATTTTATTCTGTTTGTGTGAATGTATAAAATGTTCTCGAAAATATACTGCGATGGCAAGATAAGTATATCTATCTCTTTAAACCGTTCACGAAGTGAAACTCGAGAACCAAGATTATATACCGCTCTAACTGCTCTTTTCTGTAAAATAAATATTGTATCAAAATCTGCTGCTGAACCCCATAGGAGAATTCCATAGGTCATAATACTATAAAAGTATGAAAAATAAACTAATCTAGCAGTTGACTCATCGGTAACTTGTCTAATTTTCCTAACAGCATAAGCTGCTGAGCTTAATTTGCCAGCAAGACTCTCTATATGGGGCCCCCATTGCAATTTGCAATCAATTGTGTTTCCGACAAAGACAGTTGTTTGTACATTTTTATCAAGTTTTATGATTGTATTTATGTGAGTAACATTGGGTGCTGAAAATCTTATACATTTTGTTTTTCCTGCATTTAGCAACAGATTATTTGCTGAAAACCAATTTGATAGTATGTTAAGTACCCTATTCGGCTCCACAACACTCCCATCACCTCTCTCGACTTTAAATACAAGAGACGTATCGTCTGCAAACAAAACTATATTGGACATGGTGTGTTTGATCGAGTGTGGTAGGTCATTTATATATGTATATACTAAAAACAAGAAAGAGCCTAAAATTGATCCTTGGGGAACTCCGATTTTAATTAACGACCCAGGAGAAGTAACCCTGTCAATAACCACTCTTTGTTCCCGATTTGACAAATAAGATGTTAAAAGATCAATAGATCTTCCTCTAATTCCGTAATATCTAAGCTTTAAAAAAAGGGTGTGGTGATCCACGCAATCAAATGCCTTGGAAAGGTCGCAGAATACTCCTAAATCATCCCGTGCATCTTCCCAAGCCTCTAGTAAGGCTCTTAAGAGTGTGGAACTGGCATCCATAGTTGACCGCCCCTTTTTTAAAACCAAATTGTTTATCACGGAGGATGCTGTGTTTATTGAAATGGGCTAACATTTGATTGAGTATTATTTTTTTCGAAAATTTTGCTTAAAGTAGGCAATATAGATATTGGCCTATAGGTTGATGCATTTTTTTGGCAGCCGGCTTTAAAAATAGGCACTACTTTGCTATGTTTCATTAAATCACGAAAGACATCCTCCGCGATACTCGTCTTAAAGATCACTGCCAGTAGCAGGGCAATATTGTCTATAACTGCTGCGATTGCTTTAATTTACAACCCCCACAAATCTTCCGTGTTTTTCACTGAGAGATTTTTAAAAGTTTTGATAATATCAACACATGTAACATTACTAAACTCAAAATCCGATACGCATATATCAACATTTTGTTTCAAAAGTAACTCGGCTGCTACGGGAGATGAATCGAGATTTTTTGTTGTCTCTATGGGTATATTAGTGAAAAAATGTTCAAAAACCTCTGCGACTTCAGATTTTACAGAAATCACTTTGTTGTCTATCTTCAATTCTAGTGAATTATCATATTGTTTACACTTGCCTGTTTCAGTGTTGATTATCTTCCACGTAGCTTTAATTTTAATATCAGATTTTTTTTATTGTATTACTAATATAATTAGCTTTTGCTTGGATACATACTTTTTTAATATAGCTCATACATAATGTCTCTCTACTGCGCCTAATACCTTTAGTTGCCCAGGCACAAAATTTTGAAATTCATCGTTTAAAAATTTTAATAAAGTTTGGTATAATTTATTTGGGGTGTCATTTATTCGTGGCTGGTATGTATGTAATTTTAGGTCCAAACTATTTCTAGACTTGTCTAGGGACGACTTAGTGAGTGACCGACATTGAATACGTTTTGGTTTGTTTACCCTATTATGGTTAGGGTTAAGCTTAACTATTTGACACTTGTGATCTGAACGAACTCCAGTAATGAGACATTTGTCTATTATTTCAAAGTTAGTTAAAATATTGTCCATGCATTTCGCTGAATGAGATGTAATCATAGTCGGCTCAGTAAACAGACAGATTAGATTGAATGATTTACACAAGTGTAAAAAGTTCCGTTTGTCTGTGCTATCTACCAAAATATTAAAGTCAAAGTTCCAATGTTACAAGAAAATGGGGTACATTAGCCGAGGGAGGGCTATAGACACATAAAGTGACATACTCTTCTATCTCTCGCTCAACAGAGATCTTGAAAATATCTGATCGTTGTTTATATTTAATATTATTGTTTAAATTAAACGACATTTAGTCTGGTTCTAACCAATGTTATTTTTTTACTTATTTCTTTTACCAGTGTTCTGTAATACATAAAATGTCAATGCTATATTTTTCAATTAATAATTCTAACTAACTAACTAACTATCTTCACGCTGTATCCCTGACGGGGTAGTCAGAGAGGACAGATCGCCAGGCTTCGCGATCCATGCATACTTCTTTCGCTTCTTCGAGATTCATCAATCGCTTCATACACGCACGTCTGGGTATCCGAGTACTTTTGACCTTTCCGTTTTTGAGCAATCTGCTCACGTGGTCTTCATATGTAAGTCTCGGCCTACCCTGACTCCTTCTACCCTCTACTTTTGAACAATATATATTCTTCGTCAATCGTTCCTCACTCATTTGTTGGACGTGTCCAAACCAACGGAGCACGCCTTTTTCCAGCTTAACGCTGACACTTTCATTCAAACCTGCCAAATTGCGTATCACTTCGTTACGTATTCGGCCAGCCAAGGTAACGCCGCACAACTTTCGAAGTGATCGCATCTCCACAGCATTCAATTTACTTTCATGCATCTGCTGACATACCCAGGTTTCACTACCGTAAAGCAAAGTTGGCACTAGCACTGCGTTATGAATCGCCAGTCGTGCTTCTTTTACGATGCTTTGTCGCTTTACTAACTGGGACAAAGCACCGTTAACTTTGTTTCCGGCAGCTACTCGCCGTTCCACATCCGAATCACATCTTCCATCCGCGCTAAACATACTTCCTAAATACACAATTTCATTCACTTGTTCTAGACGTTCCTGGTTTACCCTAATCTCGCATTTAGTTCTTACGTCACCTCTTTCAAATACTAGAACCTTAGTTTTACTTGCATTCAAGCGGAGACCCTTACTTTCACACCCCTCTTTCATATTAGTGACTAATGCCTGAAGGTCGGCTTCTGATGAGGCCATGAGCACCGCATCATCAGCGTACAGCAGACAGTTTACTGTAAAGTCACCCAAATTCACACCCATATTAAAATCTTTCAACTTCTGCAGGCAACTGTCCAGATACACTATGAACAGCCAGGCGGACATGACACATCCCTGTTTGACGCCTGTACAGACATCAAAAAGAGGTGACACATCCCCCCCTACTCGCACGCAAGCCTTACAGTCCCTATAAAGCGACTGTATTGCCCGCAGTAGCGAGCCGTCCACACCATATCCCTGCAGCAAGTCCCACAGCGTTTCTCTCACAACGTTATCAAATGCTTTCTCTAGATCCACAAAAGCGCAGAAAACCTGGCTAAGAGCCAGAAACTTTTCCGCGATCATGCGGAGAGAAAACACTTGATCCATGCAACCTCTTCCACGTCGGAATCCGCATTGAGCCTCCCATAAATACCTTTCAGACTTTTCTTGCATTCGTGCCGTTATAATTTTTGCATACACCTTACTAGCTAAGCTGACCAAGCTGATCGCCCTGTAGCTGGAGCAGTTTAGGCGCGAGCCTTTCCCTTTGTAAATAGGTACTACAACTGCTACTCGCCAGTCATCTGGGACCTCACCCGTCCGCCAGCACAAGTTGCATAACAGACATAGTGTGTCCCAGACACGCGACCCACCGTACTTGATCATCTCAGCAGTGACTCTGTCTTTTCCCGCAGCCTTACCACATTTCATACTTCTTATCGCTTGTTCTATTTCTTTCATACTAATGACTTCAATGACATCGGGATCCGGAGCATCGAAGTGAGCTCCCCTTCCCGATTAATAATTCTACATCTAATAATTTGCCAGAAAAGTGGCTTATATTCTGATGTGAAAGTGTTATAGGTTTTACACCCTTCTCTGTTGTTAGATAAGTTAGTTTAAATCATCATTTAGATTAACCACACTATTACTACAATTTATCACTTTATTAGTACTAGTACTAATTACAGTGGACGTACCTGTTGACTTTGTCATATTACATATGACTGTGTTAATACAATAAGATAGCAGTGAGGCTATACGTCGCTTATATCTAATTGGCAGGTACATAGTATCCCTTGTCTGCTTTAATTTGGCAACAAAATTGTTGGTGTCAAAAAAAGTTAATTTATCACTATAGTGACAGACTAAAAATTGCATATGCTTATTAAGCATATGTATATAGTTATTTTGTTGGTCAGATAAATTGTAACAATAAGGAAAAGCGCATAAAATGATTCTCTGACAATTCAAGTTCAACATTTGAGATACAGAGTCGGTATTGTCAGTTTTTTTTATGTTTGGACAGTTACCAGTAAAGACAGTTATATTAGTATTTAAATCGTATTTCCCTCTCAATAAAGACTGTATTATACCATTATACGACAACCCTACTTTTTTTGATTACAAAAGCAAGCCCAAGACGTCGGCATGACGTGAAAATGTCACGCACAAGGTAGCCAAAGTGGGAGCTCTGGGACATCTTTCCGAGGAGTTACCCGGGGCGTCCGGCAATGGACAGTTAGGCGGGGACTGTGTGGTTTTAGCCGGTTTGAGTCCGGCATGACATCCGAGGGGATTTCCACACGTTAAAAAAATGCAGTGATTACAAGAGTGATGACCCAAGCTACTATTTAATATGTCACCTAACCCTTTTCCTATGCTGTCAGAGAAAATAACTGAATGGTAGTTTGTATCATTATAGGTATTGGTATCTTGAACTACTCTTTTACTGTTAGGTGATGTGTTCCCATAACCCAGCAGGTAGCTGGTGGCCTGAGCGGAGAACCGATTTCTGTCCGAACTGGATAAATCATTGAGGTCATTTTGAATAGTGTTTGGTAACATTGTGTCTATTTTTATTGTGCTAGAATAACATATATCACCTACACTGTTAGCTGCTAGGATCTGGTCATTAAGGTTTTTTTGAGAACTGTCATATTTGCTATATACTAATTTTATTGAATCTTCTAAGCTTTTGATCTCAGACTGCAAGCGTTGAGTATCAATTTTGTAAATATTTGTGCTATCTTCTATTTTTACCTGAGTACTTTGATTTTAAGTATAATATTGTCCTTTTTGACTACCCCGTCAGGGACACAGCGTGAAGAAAGTTAGTTAGTTTTAGTTACTTAGTTATATATAATATTGTAGAACATATTATATATACACAGCGCCGTCTAGCCCAAAGTAAGCTAATATAAACTTGTGTCATGGGATCTAGACAACTGATATTCATAATTTACAAAATACATATGAAATACAGAAATACCCAAACTCCGAAACAAACATTTGAAGATCACACAAATATTTTTTCCGACCCGGGCATCGAGCGCCACCGAGGGAGTTTTTTTTTTATACCACTGAGGTGGTGAAACTTGTCACCTTAGCCTATGGGCGTTTGTCATATCAGCAACCGAATTGGCAAAAACCTCAGCTAATAATTGAAAAAATATAAATAAATAAATATTGTGGGACACTTTTCACACAGCGCCATCTAGCCTAAAGTAAGCTAATATTAGCTTGTGTTATGAGATCTAGATAACTGATAAACATACTTATATATTTCTAAATACATACATATTACAGATAAATAACACCCAGACACAGAATAACCCATCGTGCTCATTACACAAAGTTTTATACTGGGTGGGATCGAACCCACGACCTCTTGCGTAGCAGTCGGATGCACTCCCACCGCGCCATAGAGGCAGTCCAACAAGACAGGGTGTTCCCTCTTAAACTTTGCGTCCGCTATGCTCACATACGGTTAGGACCGAGGGTTTCTTCCACGTTCGCTTAGATTGTGGAATGAGCTCCCGGTTTTACCGAACATCGACAATATGGGCTTCTTCAAAAGGGGTCTTAGAAGGTTTCTACAGGGTCGGCAGCGTGAGTACCACACCTCTGGTGTTGTAAACGTCCATAAGCTACGGTGGCCACTTTCGCCACCTCAGTGATGTAAAAAAGTAACAAAAATCTTGTAACGAATCTTCAGTGGTTGTTTAAAAAATATGTAAGTTTCTCTTGTACAGCAAATGGTGAGCTACTGACAGCAGCGGCGTCTACTGGGTCCAAATGTATTTTCAAACAATCCAGTAACTCATTAAAATAAATTCACAAAATTTCATTTAAATCGGTCCCGTCGTATAAGATTTAGGTGTACATTATAGATTAACCGTCTTATTCATAATGAGTTACGAGAGGTTTAATAAGCCCTTATTGGAGGATTGCTAAAAAGTCTCATTCATATCCGTTAAAAAACCGAGAACCTTGTGCGTATCATTACTATCAAACTCCTTGACAGTCGACAAGCGATGCGACGGTGGAATCGAATCCAAGACCGTTTGCGAATTACTAATCCATTTTACGAGATCAAAATGACTAGCCTACATAAGATGAACTGTATTGTGGATTCTAGAACAATATTGTGGAACAATGTGACACTGTCGAGGTACAATCAAAACAAGCGGGTGCGGAACCAACAATAACAAAACCAAGAACCGTCTCTAAGGCGAGCGGCGCGGGGTTCGATGCGTGACCTTGAACCTTATGCTGCAACATGTAACGCCCCCCCCCCCCCCCCTTCGAAATATACAAAAGAAGAATGGTGAATTGCTATCTTAAAGTAAAGAATAGTTTGTTTACTGCAAATAAAGTCTCATGCATTCTGACCTGATATAACTGGCTCGAACTAATTTCTACTTGTAGGTGATTCGGGCTCGATTCTGGGTCCTGTAAATTTTAATTGACCTATGAGACTAGCCTTTGTCCATACTACATTACCCCAATGTGCGTCCCGTCAAATATAACACAATATAAGTTTATTCTGACAGATTTTGGTCTAAAAGAATATTTCACATGAAATCGCAGAATGAGTGAGTGAGTTGTTTGATCTGAAAATTTGTAGTCCTCTTGACAGCAGGACGAAGTGACCAGAATAAATGTACTCAACATTAAATACTGTTTTTGAAGCATAGCACTAACATGCGCTGATGAGCAATCTAGGGTATCAATCTCTGTTTGGAGTCTAGTAGTTTGATATGGAATGATAGGTCATATTGACTGAGCGTACTAAAATAGATTAATAAACATAGCTTCCAAAGTGTCATATTTGAATTCAAAGCATGTGTGTAATTGGAGCTCAAAGTAATTTTAATCAAGTTAATCATGACTAAGCCAGATAACATCACAGCAAGGAACTCCCCTCGTTGCGAGGATTTTCGTCATCACTACAGATCGGCCAAACTGTGCTAGACTTTCCCCGGAGGTATTTGTTTAACCCCATAAGTCGTCCTGTCGTGTGAGTACCATTAGCGTCGAACACCATGGCTAGAGAAAAATTAAATGAACTCGCATTACTTCACAGCCAATGAGATAATTTCGAGTAAAGTTGTATATACGCTCTGCCATATATATCGCCTCGAAGTGTGACTAATATCTAGTAGAATTGCATTTAATTCAGTCTTTATCTGAAGTCTAGCACTTACACTTGCTAGCGTGTAACTTAAATCCTCATATTAATTATGAAAGGTCATAGTTGGATAGTTGCTGTATGAAAGGGCATATAGAAGACTAGCGCATTATAGCAGCTTAAATAAATTAAGCTTACTTAATAATACATTTGCAGTCTAGGCACATCTGTAAGCTGGAACTCTGGATCATATTCATCAAGTTAGTCATGACTAAGCCAGATAACATCACAACTAGGAACTTCCCACGTTGCAGGTTCAATCATAGATATCCCCCAAAAACTTATTTACAGCCTCATACATCGTCCTGTTTGTGTGAGTATCGTAGCGTCAAACGCCATGTCTCTTTAATATTAGTGTGTATTCGAATTATATAGGTTTGTAGTCGTTGAGTAGTTGTGCACGTCGACTCAAATAGTAGTATCTGATGGTGATATACGCTGGGCTATCTATATCTCCTCGAAGTTAGCCGAAATCTAGTATGAATCAACACTGATTAAATGTACTCAGCATTTAATTCAGTCAAAAGGAACAATTTTGTAACGTATGTAGTACGCTACATTAATTCAGTCGTCATTTGTAATCGGTAGCACGTCGCATCGTCAATAATACTTGTTCTTATAATGTTTAGACCAAAACCAAACCGGATAAAGTATATTGAAGTTATCTAATTAAGTCAGCTAATCGTTCTGTCGTTAAGCTAAATTTAATTATTCCTTATTTACTAACACTTTTTACGATGTTGTAAATTATTTAATCAATGTTTTAAATTATATAAAATCTGAAGTCCAAAAGATTACAAATGTATATAATATGCAAATAGATATCTAAAATAAATTCTACATGCACAACCTCTTATCTAAAATCACACACATGCACATAAACAAATTTCATACATTTCAGTACATATGATACATATATTTTATTATAATATAATCTGTTTATATCTGACCCGTTGAGCCTCATAATGATGCTCAATCAACGATATCTTCGTATTTAATTAATTAATTTTAGTATTTAACTTACGTCCATGAGAAAATTCATAATCAAACACTAAATAATCTCAGCTTATTAATTTTATTTGCACACTGAATTATCTAGATATATTTTAATAAATCAAAAACAAATCTATTAGTTAATCTTAAAAGCATTCAAATAATAATCCATCTACCTAGAAAATAATTAATTTAATTTGAATAAAATAATATCAAAGAAACATTAGATGATTTCAATAACTAACAAAATATATTTAAAAAAAAAAATTAAATATCCATCACGCCTTATCCCCGAAGGGGTGGCAGAGGCATATTATATGCCCACTTTTCACCGTGTGGATTTACCTGTCCCACGTAATAGGTGGTGAGCCCATTGCCGTGTTGAAATAGACAGACGCAGGTTGTGGCCCAGGCTTAACGACTGCCATTTTACTGGCAACCGGGAAAAAATATAAACAATAAAAATAATATATAAAAATATAAAAAATATATTTTAATAGAAATAATTATAAACAATCGGCAGTCTCATTAAGCAATCATACTTAATAGGAATAATTATAAACAAACGGCAGTCTCATTAAGTAATTATACTTAATAGGAAGAATTATAAGCAAACGGCAGTCTCAATAAGTAATCATACTTAATAGGAATAATTATAAACAAACGGCAGTCTCATTAAGTAATTATACTTAATAGGAAGAATTATAAGCAAACGGCAGTCTCAATAAGTAATCATACTTAACTTATAGGCAGCTAGTCACACAAACACTAGACCTTTTTCGGAGGTCTTACTCTTAATTAGGCAGATGTGCCTGAATACGCGCCCGGTTTGCAACTGAATAGAACTTTTCATAATTTGAACTCATGGTATTTTGGCCCTTTGTCCTCAGTTTTGAACAGAACAAAAAAGGTATCCCTTTTTTGTTTACAAAAAATGCGCGCGTCCTTCAGAGAATATTATTTTAACACAAACATGTGTCAAGTGGTCACAAGACAAAATCTCAGATATCAACACAAAAGTTTAGCAGAAAAACTGTTTAAATGGTTTAGTTCCCACTTATGCGGCCAATTTTAACTAGAATTAATATCATTGTACGCAAAGCACTTATGAACCCGATATTACTATTTATGTGCGTATTTTTAAATGAATACCTCTTAGCATTCGTCTGACCCAAAGTTAAAATGAGTACAAAAAATATAACGATTTATGGCCCGAACCGCACTTGTATGCAAACCAACGAAGTTTTTCGTAACAACAAAAAATTATAAGCCATTTATGTACTCCACTAGTTACTTTTATTTATTATATAAAGGGGGGCGGTAGAGACCGTCACAAACAGGAGGTGCGGGAAAATCGAAGCGCCAGCTAACAAATCAATATCTCCTGGAACGGCGTAAGTATCGTCGGCCAAAGGCAAATCTCTAAAATTAGTCAATAATGAGGTATTGACTGCGACAGTCGGTAAAAGTTCGGTAACCTTATCGACGACTAGCGAATCCATTGAAAAACTAACATCAAAATCAGAACGCGAGTGTAATTTAATTCCTACAGAACCTTGAACGGCTTTAGTGGAACCCCCAATAACTTTCACAACATTACAGGCGGGGCGGTTATTTATATGCAAACCAAGACGACTACAACAATATTTACTAATAAAATTACTTTGAGAAGCACTATCTAAAAGTGCGCGAACACTATGTCCCCTACCATGCGAATCGTAAACAACAACTCGAGTAGTTGCCAGAAGTACCGTAGTAGGGCTTGTGTGCAAACTCGATAACGAGCACAAAGCGACATCGTTCGGCTGGAGGCGCGCGGCAGCGGCGCCGCCGTCGCTAGGCGCGGACGGGGACGAAAATACGCGAGAGCGCTCCGAGTCGCCACCCAACGGCGCGGGCGGCTGTGACGTCACAGCGGGCGGACGGTTAGGCACGAAGTTCGAGCTGCCGGATTCGACGGACGAACCACCGGACATGGCGGGCGCATTGCTAACTACAAGCGAATTATTACCATTAACGCACGAGGTACCAACTGAGTTTAAATTGGACGCGGCATTATTGTTTTCGACGTGTATTAATGAATGGTGTTTACCATTACACTTGCGACAAAAATGATTCGAATTACAGAATGAAACACGATGTTTCTTACTGAGACAATTGAAACATAAATTACCAGAACGAACAAATTTATTGCGAACGCTAAGAGTGAGTTTATTGAACTCCGAACTTTATAAAGTTGGTCATGGTGACTTTGACACAAAGAACAATTTTTCGAATGCAACACTTGCGATTGCGAAGTTGTGGGTTCAAAATTAACAAAAGAGTGCGTGGACTTCGTGGGCTTACTACGATTAGTTCGGACTATTTTTCGCTACTCCGTGGTTTAACGAAGTTTGTTGCAAAATTAGAATATGTTGACGAACGAAAGTTTCTAAATCGTCGAACTTAGGTATTTAATGGCCACGTCTATCCATTTCAAATAAGCGAACGGTTTCGGAATCTAATTTCTTTAAACCGATATACAAAAACAAAAAGTCACAGAGGTCATTGACCTTGAGATTGTTTAGTGCGCGAACAGCTGATGCAAAAATATCTAAGAATTTTTCTAAGTCGTGTTCATTACACGATGAGCTATTTTTCAAATTAAATATTTGATCCAAATAAGCGGTTGTTACTAAGCGTTTGTCTTCGTATTTGACCTTCAAAGTATTTAAAATAAAAACTATAATTTTCGGCGCAAAGCGTTATTCCGGCGCAAACGGTTTTTGCTTTCCCGGTTAGTTTACTAACTAAGTAATGTAATTTTTCGTGATCCGATAACGAATTATTATTATGGATCGTATTTTCGAAACTAGCGAAAAACAAAGGCCAATTTTTAATATCGCCATTAAATTCGGGTATTTGTGTGGGCGGTAATTTAGGTTGGTCCCGTTTCAGCAAATCAAAACCGGCTGGCCCGGGTTTCAAATCGGTGACTACTACGGGCACGGGTGCTTGCAATGACTTAGCGACACGTTTTATGCGACAAATTAAATATTCGAAAGATGACATGGCGTCATAACTTAATAAGAAATCGGGATTTAATTTTAATTCAAGCAAGTTAATTTTATCGATAAATTTTTCAAAATCTAAGCGCAAAGTATCTACGGTTTCGATTGAGGATAAAAACAATTCTTTTATTGATTCATCTGCGATCCTCGATGAATAATCACAAATTAATTGCATACGCTTAAAAAGGCTATCCTTCTTAGCGTGTAATAGTTTTAACTATGGATCCGGAATATCTTTCGGAGGCATTGTTAAAACAAAACAACTATAGCTACCTATAGTGCAAAACTAACGAACGATCACGAAGCGATACCGATCGAAGCGGTGACGAGCAACGCGACGCGAGCGAGCGTAGGTACTTGTGCGCGCGGACCTAGGTACCTACCCGCGTGGTCTACCTATTACTATGCGGTGCAGTCGAAATTACTAACTATTTAGTACCTACCTATGCGAAAAACAGTAGGTAAGTATGCGTTTATTCCCTAATGGAATAAAACTATTATCTATGCGTTTATTCCCTATGGAATAAAAACTATTGCCTAATCTATGCGTTTATTCTGAATGGAATAAAAACTATAACCTATACTTATGCGTTTACTCCCTATGGAATAAAAACTATTGCGTTTCTATTGGCAAACTACTAAAGCGAATGGATCAAAAATCCGGATCGTTAGGACCAGAAAATGGTTGAGCGGGCGAGATAAATAAATTCGAAGTGGACTGTATTTGCGAGGAAAGACAAAAATGAAATTTACACGCGGTTGTCGACGAAAAAGAAATTGAAACAGGAATGGGCACACTACCTTGCTGCTGCTGCGAGATGCTGAGGTGGAGGCTGCCGGGGACGTCCCTGGACTTGGATTCCAGGTTTCCTTGTACGAAAACACTATTTATCCATGGAAAACACAACTATTGCGAAAAGTTTATGCGAGAGCGCGCGCGGCCATTGCAGTACTACGTCTTCAGTCCGTGTTCGCTGCCTGTGTGTTGACAGCGCTGCGGTGGAGTTTTCTACCGCTAGATGGCGGTAACACAGCTGTCTCGCTCTTCCCTTATGCGAGACAAGGTAGGTGCGAAAGAGAAATGGAATAAAGGGAAGAGAGTGGGAGTGTCGACAACTAATTAATTAAAAACAAATGGAGATCGGCGATGCAACATAGAAAAAATAACGCGGCTACATTCGAATCGTATACCAGCGCAACCAGTAAACAAAATGGCCGACCGCGATCAGCTGTTCCGTGTTTTGAGGTTTGATTGTCACTACGGTCAGGTATAAAACTAAGTTGCTTCCCGCTCTCTGTCTGCCCATTTGTAGGTTTAGAAATTTAAAACTACGCAATGGATTTTGATACACTTTTCTTTAATAGATAGAGTAATTGAAGAGGAAGGTTTTGATATATAATTTGTTAAGTTTTTATATAGTTACATTAAGTAAATTGTAACGATATTGGTTGATATCGGAATAAAATAAGCCATCTGGGAGCTTTCAACGAAAACGCTATCTAAACACTTTGAGATATATTATTACAAAATAATGTATGGCGGAGTTGTGTATCTTAAATAGATCTACAAATAAATCGGCGACGGCATATGTCTCCAGTTTAATGCTGCAAAAATGGGCAATTTTAAAGTGATAATTGGAAAGCTATTTTACACAAATTCGATTTTAATCCTTATCATTTTCAATATATTGGTTGGCTTGAATATCTTATGAAGATTATTATTTCCTTTTCCAAATCGTTCGTGCAGTAAAGTTTATCGTTTAATATTAAATACATTTCTATAGATGATGTGAATAAACACTCGTATGATTTTTTTTAAAGATTTTCCCTCAACCACTAAAGGACTTCAGCGGAGGCGGTGGAACTCCACTTTTCACGCCTTGCAAGAGTCCGTCATCATCATACACGTGGTGAACAACCTTAGCTACTAATGTCTCTCTCAAAAGCTGTCCCATAGTTCGTCAAATAGTAAGCTATACAGAAATGGGCTAAGGACAGAACCTCGGTAGGTACAGCCCGAAGTAAACTATAAAGGGTTGGCCGCCATATCCTTGATGATGTCAACATAGGTATAAATAAAGTGATACCCATACATACATCTTGTCACGCCTTTATCTTCGAAGTGGTAGGCTGAGGCATTATACACACATTTCACAGTATGTATGCATTTTGTCTCATGGAACAGTTGATGAGTACATTGCCGTATTAAAATCGACAGGCTCAGGTTGTGACGACCTGCTGTTGAAATTTTTCAACCCGCCCATAAGGAGTCGAACGTGGTTTAACGAGTACCATGTTACAGGCAACCGTGACCAATGGCTTAACGTGTCTTCCGAAGCACGGAAAAGCTAATAAATGTAAAATAAAATTACATTACTGATTACATTTAATTTTTATTTAGATAAGATTAGACTTTTCTTCATCAAAGTCCCTTTCAATCCTAAAATTTGGTGCCATATGGTTTCATTACCCATTTGAATCAAGTACAGTTCTTTACGGCATCCAATTTCAATATGCACCTAATTTTCAGCTGGCGTCGTAAACTGAAATACGTACAAGAAAATAATACAACAAATTTAAACGGTGCCTAGGTATATAAGTTGGGTAGAACATAACCTTTCCATTATTTCGTAGTACATTCCGCTATCTTAGCGAAATTAGTTTTGTATCATATATTTATGTTCAACAACTGTGAGCTACCAAAAAATACTTTAAAATTATTTAAATCAATAATAAATTAGGTACATCTAAACGAAAAAGCAACCTGCAGCGTACAAGCAATCTCATGAAATTATTGACACCAACCTTCTCTTCTTGTAACTTTTATTCAATTCTTTGACGCTTATATTTTGACGGCACCATTATTGAAACAATAAAAATTACTAGCCCATCGTTTTATCTGCGATATTTAATATTAATTTGTTTTAAAAAGCTCAAACATTTACGCGCTCACAATATTAAAAAGTAAATGACAACGAATTTGACAACTATGACATGAACGGTGATTGATTTTCAACACCTAGCACGGGGTTTTTAATTAAAAGTCATGTTTTTTTCATCAATTGGCTACATTTTGTATTATAAAGCTATTATATATATAGTTATATATTATTATAGTTATCAGAGGTTTATGGGCTCATTATGAGTAAAGAATTTTATAGAAGGTTTATTAGGCTTAAAATACGTTTTAACTATAGAAGGTTTATAGCCTCGATAAGCGTTTCATTATGAATAAGACCATAAGATTTTCTTTTTCGGCAACCAACTAACACTATTTTTTTTTATTTGTTTCAACTTTATATTTCTGAAGTAGAACTATTTTATATTTCAACCAAACAAACCAAAGGGGATCATACTATAGCTATGAACACATCAGTAATTGTTTGACAACCAAGTGACTCTATTTTTAAATTTCTAACAAAAAACATAAAAGACTCAAAGAACAGGCAGGAACACTCAAGAAAGCGCTCGTGGCCCCGCGGTCTCAGTGTTCGGTAAAAGATCACTGAGGTACGAAACTTTCACTATGGGTGACCAATTTGTGGCATTTACATTTGCGAGCGTTTCCGTGCTTCGGAAGGCACGTTAAGCCGTTGGTCCCGGTTGCCAGTAAAATGGCAGTCGTTAAGCCTGGTTGAAGGCCTTATAAGCGGCTTAAAAAATTTCAACAGCAGGTAGCCACAGCCTGCGTCTGTCTATTTCAACACGGCAATGGACTCACCACCTATTACGTGGGACAGGAATCCACACGGTGAAAAGTGGGCATATAATATGCCTCTGCCACCCCTTCGGGGATAAGGCGTGATGGATATTTTTTTGTATTGAAAAATAAAGGACATATTTAGTTTTTGCTGTATTTATTACGTTTTTTTCTAACCTTTTAAACCTACGCTGAACCTTTACCAACATTTCGCCACACTCGAGTTTTAGCGAGACTAACGCACATCAATTCATTTTTATGTATAAGATATTAAAGACCTGTTTTTTTTTATACCACTGAGGTGGCAGACAAGCATACGGCCCAGCTGATGAAAAGTGATCACCGTAGCCTATCGAAGTTTGCAACACCAGAGGTGCAGTACTCGCGCTGCCGACCCTTTAATAACCTTCAAAGACCCCTTTTCAAGAATCCCATACTGTGATTTCGGGAAAACCCAGGCAGGGAGCTCATTCCACAACCTAAGCGTAAGCGGAATAAAGCGGAAAAATGGAACCTGCTGGTACTGGTAAATAATATTTAGTAGTGAAATTGCCTTCTAGATGGTCCGTCCGTCATGACACGTTTTATTTTTTTCGGTGGTGTAGATGAACTATTGTCTAGTATGATTTGCAAGTGCTCGAAAATTGTAGAGAATATTTGGTCGAGTGTTCTCAAAACATTTTATTTTGCATCAGACCTTAAATTAGCCTTAAATTAATTAATTTATAATTAATTTTCAGATTTATATATTTAACGTATCAAGGGATGACTTAATTTTGATCATGATAGGTAGCTGCTGTTTGATACGAGTATATACATAATTATTTTGATTTAATGGGAATTTATTTAATAATAAACACTTATTCGAGTTAACCGCTAAAACGCTTTTTCATGTGACAACTTATTAATATCTTTTTTTCTACTTCTCAGCAGATTTATGTGGCGACAGTGCATAGGCAAACTGATAGGAGGGAATTCCTAACGGGGGTAGGTTTTCAATGATGTCGAAGACCTTTTGGAAAAAGGACTAACCACCTATTACGACACCCATTACATGAGGTATTGCACACAGTGAAATATACCTCTGTCACCCCTATATCCTATTTTATTTAATGTTTTATTTCATCAATTACGCCTTATACTCGATATAAGGCTTAATTGATGAAGTGAAACAATTAATAAAATAAAAAATATGTCATTTTGTAAGCGCCGTTAAAATGGTCTATGCAAAACAAAGACATTCTTAAAAACCTATAATTATTATGTTTTTAGTATTATTTTTGCAATATTCCGCTTTTTTTTAAATGTCTTACGATGTTGACACGTGTTTCGCCTACACACGAGGCATTATCATGACTGTTTGGCATCTATCTAGCCCAAACTAAGCTTTAAGCTTGTGCTCTGGGATCTTGACAACACATTCACATTATACATGGGAAACACCCAAACTTCGAAACAAATATTATTTTGACCCGGGAAACGAACCTGAGACCTCTGATCGGCAGTTGCTTTCAACACTACTACTTACGCCACCGGGACAGTCAAATTGAAATTACAAAATCAAAGGATATGCGCGCGCCGTGTTAGCAGCGTATTTTGGTGATCAACGGAGGAGGCAACGATTCAGTCAGGTCAGACAGCAGTCGCTTCTAATATGTCGAAAATAAAAAGTCAACCAAACCTGATTCTTGCTGCCAAAAAAGGCGGAGCCTAGTCCTTAAATCCAGGTAGGAGTTGAAAGTTACTGAATATGAAAAAGTAATAAAGGTTTTCTTTGTAAAATCATTGTATTAAAAAAAGATATTGCGTATATTCTATAAATGAATATCAAATATATTTAATAAAATTTGTTTTTAATCTTGAATAATGTAAGGTGATTCTGCAAGCCGCAGCAGAGGTATCTGCTGTCATATGACTCCTCAAAGTAAGTACTTACTAAACGCGCTCAATTCTATACAGTAACGTGTTATTCGCATTATAGTTATTGCTGTGATAATGTGAAGTCTTGAGCCGCTGGTGCAGTATAGAACAATAGACCGAACGATGCAAGTCGTACAAAGGTGACACTTTCAAACAGTGAAGGGTATCTTCTGGACCAAGACTCGCTTTGCCAGCATACGTGTTTATCTCCTCGCACAATCCCGGATTTTTCAAGCGGAGCGTGAATAATTGGGCCGCCAAATTGAGGTCCACTATTAATAGTCTTTATGAGATATATACTATTAGAGTAACTTTCAATGCGCTAGATGTCGCCATAACTGTCCATCAGGCGGACGGTCATTTTGAATAATACAAATAATCAAGAACCACCTGAGGTTTATTTTGCCAAACAAACATATTTTGAGTTTTTTATAAACTCAATCCACAATATCAACCTAAGAGTGTTAGTGCTGGTGCGGTATCACAACAAATCCTGGATACTATACACATATTTTAACATGGCTTTATTGGAAGTATTTATCATCCCTCTGAATTATCTCAATATGTAAAAGAGGAGCCCAGGTGACGGCATAACACGCTAGTGTTTCCACTTTAAGGCAAGAACCTTATTCCACAGCCTAAGAGTATGCGGACCTTACTGCAGGTGATTCGATAAGGGTCCATTCAAACACATTATGGTGTGTCTGTTTGTGGCGAGCGGTGAGATGATAGTTAGTAGCGACACTTTAGTTAGAAGCTATGAGTTCTTAGATGCCGTATTTCAAAATGATCCACAGCAGGTACTTAAATACTGGTTGAGGTTAGGTAAGTGATTCTGAGTGTTGAGATCAAGTGCAATACTTTTTTTGTAGGAGCAACTAAAACAAATGGAATACAATCGTAATTTTTATTTTTTAAATTTTATAAGACATTATAATTTTTTTAATCTTAATCAATTAACTGAGATCTACTTAACATTTAAATATATATTAAAAAGTTTATATTTAATCAGTAGAGAAATTCAATTAAAAATTAAATACCTACTAAAAATTACATCATCTGCATCCCCTTGCCCTTGTCCCAATTTACTTGGGATCGGCGCAGTATGTCTAACTTTCATATTGCAAAATGTTTTGGCTTGGTTTTTACGATCGGCCGCCAGCCTGACACCAACCCTACTTGGGAATTAAAAATTACATAAAATTCAAAATTCATTAGTACCTAAGAGTCAACGGCTTATAAGGTACTTCATAACAAATTACTAAATATAAATGGAATATAACAATTAATTAATCATGAAAAGATTGCTTAGATCGAAATACAATAAGCAGTGTTTAGCAGACAACAACATCCTCAGGGCAATGCTTGGTAATCATCAGATACCCTGGATCAATAGGGTTAGGTATATCTATATATATTAGCGTAGGTATATAAATGTTAATTGACATTTGAATCTTGGAATCAAATAAAAACTAAATAGGAATAAAAAGTTGTATCGTCACGAGAACAAAAAAAGAAAAACAATTTGAAATTTTCTAATCATGTGACATGTCGCTATTGATCCAGGAGTTTTAATTTTACAATCTTTAATCGAAGACTCGGCCCACTGAACACGATATAAAGAGACGATCTTCTGACAAAGGGACTGCTCACTTATTCACTCCCAGCTGCCTGCCGACCAATAATATCCAGCATGAGACCTGTATCGACCAAACAGATGGAGGTTATCCATTTATCCATTAACCGCCTACACTGTGTATGTTCGCCGTGTTACTTGAAGACGCCCAAAACTGGTTTGGAACACTATATTTTAATTGTTCCGAAGGGTCATACCAAGTGGTCTCATGTAAATTATATCTACATCGGTCAAGAAGTCTTTGAAAAATTAAATTTAGTTATATTTTAGTCAATTTAAATAAAACCTTTTAATAAATTATATTTTAAAAGTGTCCTCTTATAATCAAAAATAAATTCGAGGATATTCCTCAAACGTTATAGTTATTAACTATGTTTTACATTATAATGCTATTGAGGCATTTGTGTATAATAAGCAGTATTTCACGATATTTAATGATTTAGGTGACTTTTGTTCTAGATATTCTAGAATTGTACAGTTATACGAATAATAAATATTATAGGTATATATTATACGAAAAATTATTCCAATGAATTCAGTATAGAGATCTTCTATCTACATGGACATAAAATAAATTTTCATAAATAAATTTCAAAAAACAAATGGGACCGTAATGTGGCGAGTTCTATCAAGGCCATTTGGTTTGGCACCGACTTCAAACATCTCAGTAGGTATCTAGTACGTGCGATAAAACTATATATTGATTAAATAGGAGTTTTACACAAAAATTGCGGCACTGTAATAGTTAATATTTTTAATTTTTGCGCTGTTGTTCTTTGTTTGAAGCTGGTTTATGTGTTTAATAATTATGTCATTTAAAATATAAAAATTGAAATGTGAGCAAGTGGTTATCTATATAGCAAATTACGTGCACCTGTACCAGTTCTATTAAACATTAATTTGTATTAGTACTACGAACTAGACCTATATACTAATTACAAAAGTGAAAGTCAGTTTATCATTTCTTTTACCTTCTTTCACGTCACGTAAGAAAGCAATCGATTGAGATGACTTCAGAGCCTCAATGTGGCCCCTCGTCTCGTTGTGAAATGTTCAATCAAGGTCACAACTTCCTGACACTTCGCTGGCCCCAATTTACTTCATATAAGCAATGGAAGACCCCAGCTCGGAAGAACAATCCCGCCTGAGGATGAAAGTCTATAAAAGCTTGTCCCATTTAATATGACGTCCAACAAATACACCAGGCCTAGTTTATTTATGAACAAAGTCACACAAGCTATAGAGCGATGATTGGACTAGCAGCGAACAGTAGGATGGAATGCAACACATTATGAAAGTGAGCTAAGTGGCCCGTGGCCGTGTGGGTGGGTTGAATACCGACTCTTAGGCGTGTTATAATACAGACCAGTGCATATTAAGTGTGATTAAATACTCTCAAGAGTCATAAAGCGCTTTAAACACAGTTGTTTTTTTTTGGCTGTTCATAGTGTATCTGGACAGTTGCCTGCAGAAGTTGAAAGATTTTAATATGGGTGTGAATTTGGGTGACTTTACAGTAAACTGTCTGCTGATGATGCGGTGCTCATGGCCTCATCAGAAGCCGACCTACAGACATTAGTCACTAATATGAAAGAGGGGTGTGAAAGTAAGGGTCTCCGCTTGAATGCAAGTAAAACTAAGGTTCTAGTATTTGAAAGAGGTGACGTAAGAACTAAATGCGAGATTAGGGTAAACCAGGAACGTCTAGAGCATGTGAATGAAATTGTGTATTTAGGAAGTATGTTTAGCGCGGATGGAAGATGTGATTCGGATGTAGAACGGCGAGTAGCTGCCGGAAACAAAGTTAACGGTGCTTTGTCCCAGTTAGTAAAGCGACAAAGCATCGTAAAAGAAGCACGAATGGCGATTCATAACGCAGTGCTAGTGCCAACTTTGCTTTACGGTAGTGAAACCTGGGTATGTCAGCAGATGCATGAAAGTAAATTGAATGCTGTGGAGATGCGATCACTTCGAAAATTGTGCGGCGTTACCTTGGCCGACCGAATACGTAACGAAGTGATACGCAATATGGCAGGTTTGAATGAAAGTGTCAGCGTTAAGCTGGAAAAGGGCGTGCTCCGTTGGTTTGGACACGTCCAACGAATGAGTGAGGAACGATTGACGAAGAATATATATTGTTCAAAAGTAGAGGGTAGAAGGAGTCAGGGAAGGCCGAGACTTACATATGAAGACCACGTGAGCAGATTGCTCAAAAACGGAAAGGTCAAAAGTACTCGGATACCCAGACGTGCGTGTATGAAGCGATTGATGAATCTCGAAGAAGCGGAAGAAGTATGCATGGATCGCGAAGCCTGGCGATCTGTCCTCTCTGACTACCCCGTCAGGGATACAGCGTGAAGATAGTTAGTTTTTTTTTTTGTTTTTTTTTAATAAAATCGCTATTGAGTCTGTAATTAGTATCGTTCATTTACCTACACTAGGTACAAAGAAAAATCTGAGCAAAAATATTTTCATAAAATTATTGAGACGGGTTATTATAATAATATACTTCAAAAAAAATATAATTCAGTTCAGATGGAACTTGAAAACGGGCACTGCAACACAAATATAATTAGTAAACTATTTATTCTAAGAACTTGAACAAATTAAATACACAGCACAGCACCGTCTAGCCCAAAGTAAGTTAATGTAAGCTTGTGTTATGGGATTTAGATAACTGATACAAAACAACATAATTATATATTTACTTTTATATTTAATGAAAATACCACACAAGTTATTGTTTCGCTCTGCAATTTTTTTTTAAATAAAATTTAATTTATTTTATCGAGTGTAGGTACTACGAGTATAAGTAACTATATTGTAAAAAAATAAATATGTACTTAGCGTTTTAGTTTATAACACAGCTAGCAATGCTAAATAGAAAAGCACTACTTGCCGTCGTTGCGTCTTTTCTATTTAACCATTTTAACTAAAATTTTTACCATTAATTAAACGTTCCCTATTTAACAGTGAGGTTTACAGCAGATTATTACTTTTGGCTACAAAAATACTGTTATGACAAGCGTCTTTTTCTTCTGATGGCAAAAAGGTAATGAACTCTATTTTAAAAAAAAAGTGTTCATTGTGTCCTTCCGTCTTATGACTTCATTTTTATTGTATTGAGAATATAAATTTATTTTTAATATAATGAATTTATTGCAATACTTTCGAACTAACATTAGACTCGAAATAATTTTTGTATTCATCATCTTCAGTAGGTACTTATTTAGCGACTATTTAGATATATAGAAGATTTGTCAGTATTGTAAGTCGATAAATATCATTTAAAGCATGTCTTACGCAATTTGCAATTCCTAAATAGTACCTACATAAAATTACGTAGATAGCAAATGTTACTATACTAGTACGTTACACTACGCTACACTATTTAATATTTTTAATATAAAAAAACTATCTAAAATCTTTATAATTATTGATATACTATTAAGAATTATCTAGCAAAGAGCTCTATTTACTTATTCAGAACAATGCTTTCGCATACCGCAATCTTTTCGCACAGCGCAATCTTTTCGCACAGTGCAATGTATTCGCAGAGCGAAATACTTTCGATGATGTCTGCTCCATCATCCGTCAGTTCTTCGACTTAACCGATGCCTATTCACGTCTGTGTTGTTTGTCTTCGGCTGACCCGTTTACAATAACGCTGTTTAGTACTCACTTCTGTATCTAAACATAAGATATAGGTATCTACTGGACGGACCTACTTACATACCGATGGCTAACTATACTATCATCAAATTCACATGGACCTGAAAGAAATTTAAAAAATAATTGTTGTGTTAATATTATATAAGTGCTCCGATAATTTTCACTAAAAAAGTAAGGAGAAAAAAAAAAAAATAATTCTTGGCGAAGGCGCTACTGTGCTTCCAGATATATTTTAGTGTATATGTTTGTTTTCTGACTCAACTTCGTGTTTTCTCAATATCGTCTCAGTATAGTAATACTGACTATAGATAGATACAATATTATAACGAGAGCTCATATATAGTTATTTTCGGTCATGCCGACAAATAATGTAATAGGTTTCATAGTAATATGAAACCTATTACATTATATTTTTTACATTTTATTTTACTTTATTTTTTACATTAATGTAATAGGTTTCATAGTAATATGAAACCTATTACATTATTTGTCGGCATGACCGAAAATAACTATTTACGCTATATACGCTAATAATGAACTGTATACGCTTTTACAACAAGCTTCCCTGTGGCGACGGTAACCACTTAACACCAGGTGGGCCCTTAAGCTTATTTGCCATGTATAGTATAAAAAAAATTCAAGAACAGTCAGACTTTACACGCAACAAAATTTACATAATTTTATTTACTCCTAGCAAACGCCCGCGGTTTAACTCGCATAATGCCTGTTTTCGTCGGATACAATATAGCCTAAATTACTTCTTTTTTAAATATTTGGCTATTTTATTTCAATTTTCTTATCACATCATCCACTGAAATTCCTGTTAAAATAGGCCTAGTCGTTTCAGAGATCA
Source organism: Thumatha senex (assembly GCA_948477245.1). Classification (NCBI taxonomy): domain Eukaryota; kingdom Metazoa; phylum Arthropoda; class Insecta; order Lepidoptera; family Erebidae; genus Thumatha; species Thumatha senex. Next base: position 3,305,197 of record OX419725.1, read on the forward strand.
GCCGAAACAAAAAGACAGACAAACATATTTTTTTTTAATATATGAACTAATTTTGATAAAAATGTATGTATCTACCTAAGTACAGGATAAAATTTTCTATCTATCACGCCTTACGCCTCACGCCGGGTGGCAGAAACATATTATATGCCCACTTTTTACCATGTGAGGATATACTTTCATTATGCATTGTTGAATCTGTTAATTTAAAATTAAATAAAGACACTTCAATAAATATTTCTGTATTTATGTAGGTATAGATAACCTGTAATGTGTAGTTTTGCTCACCTTTATGTATAATGGGTCCATTTTCACAAATAAACAATCTTTCATAATCACTTTGCAGGCGAAGTTAATCTGTAAAATAAAGAAAAACTGTACGAAACAAATTAAGTAGTCGCAGTAGCAGTTGGGTGCTCTGAATATTAATTTAATTGTTACAATTGCGCATCTTGTAAGAAAAAAATAGATTGTTAAGGCTGGATACGTAGAAAAACGTGGGGTGAGGTGACTTTGTTAAGTCTTATTCCAAGTCTCTTTTTAGTAGTAACGTGGGAAGGCATACATTTGCAATTCATAGCAGCCCCTTTTAATATAGTTTGACCACGACCGCTGTACCGTTCACTGTGTACAAAATTCTACGTAGTGAACGGTACAGCGGCAGTGGTCAAACTATAATGAAAATTGTAAAATAACTAACTAACTAACTAACTATCTTCACGCTGTATCCCTGATGGGGTAGTCAGAGAGGACAGATCGCCAGGCTTCGCGATCCATGCATACTTCTTTCGCTTCTTCGAGATTCATCAATCGCTTCATACACGCACGTCTGGGTATCCGAGTACTTTTGACCTCTCCGTTTTTGAGCAATCTGCTCACGTGGTCTTCATATGTAAGTCTCGGCCTACCCTGACTCCTTCTACCCTCTACTTTTGAACAATATATATTCTTCGTCAATCGTTCCTCACTCATTCGTTGGACGTGTCCAAACCAACGGAGCACGCCCTTTTCCAGCTTAACGCTGACACTTTCATTCAAACCTGCCAAATTGCGTATCACTTCGTTACGTATTCGGCCAGCCAAGGTAACGCCGCACAACTTTCGAAGTGATCGCATCTCCACAGCATTCAATTTACTTTCATGCATCTGCTGACATACCCAGGTTTCACTACCGTAAAGCAAAGTTGGCACTAGCACTGCGTTATGAATCGCCAGTCGTGCTTCTTTTACGATGCTTTGTCGCTTTACTAACTGGGACAAAGCACCGTTAACTTTGTTTCCGGCAGCTACTCGCCGTTCCACATCCGAATCACATCTTCCATCCGCGCTAAACATACTTCCTAAATACACAATTTCATTCACTTGCTCTAGACGTTCCTGGTTTACCCTAATCTCGCATTTAGTTCTTACGTCACCTCTTTCAAATACTAGAACCTTAGTTTTACTTGCATTCAAGCGGAGACCCTTACTTTCACACCCCTCTTTCATATTAGTGACTAATGCCTGAAGGTCGGCTTCTGATGAGGCCATGAGCACCGCATCATCAGCGTACAGCAGACAGTTTACTGTAAAGTCACCCAAATTCACACCCATATTAAAATCTTTCAACTTCTGCAGGCAACTGTCCAGATACACTATGAACAGCCAGGCGGACATGACACATCCCTGTTTGACGCCTGTACAGACATCAAAAAGAGGTGACACATCCCCCCCTACTCGCACGCAAGACTTACAGTCCCTATAAAGCGCCTGTATTGCCCGCAGTAGCGAGCCGTCCACACCATATCCTGGCAGCAAGTCCCACAGCGTTTCTCTCACAACGTTATCAAAAGCTTTCTCTAGATCCACAAAAGCGCAGAAAACCTTCTGGCTAAGAGCCAGAAACTTTTCCGCGATCATGCGGAGAGAAAACACTTGATCCATGTTGATCCATGCAACCTCTTCCACGTCGGAATCCGCATTGAGCCTCCCATAAATACCTTTCAGACTTTTCTTGCATTCGTGCCGTTATAACCTTTGCATACACCTTACTAGCTAAGCTGACCAAGCTGATCGCCCTGTAGCTGGAGCAGTTTAGGCGCGAGCCTTTCCCTTTGTAAATAGGTACTACAACTGCTACTCGCCAGTCATCTGGGACCTCACCCGTCCGCCAGCACAAGTTGCATAACAGACATAGTGTGTCCCAGACACGCGACCCACCGTACTTGATCATTTCAGCAGTGACTCTGTCTTTTCCCGCAGCCTTACCACATTTCATACTTCTTATCGCTTGTTCTATTTCTTTCATACTAATGACTTCAATGACATCGGGATCCGGAGCATCGAAGTGAGCTCCACTTCCCGATGTGGCATCTCTGTCTTTTCTTGCATATATCTTTCCATAATATTCACTCCATCTCTGCAGGACGTCACTTTGGTCTGTTAGGACGTCATTGTTAACACTAAGCACTTTATTCATACTGCAGATTGCCGAACAACTCTGGGTCTTGCCTACCTCTTTCCAGAAGAGCTTGGCATTATCCCGGAAATTGGACGACAACCTTTCATCCGCTTTCATTCTGCACCTTTCACGAGCTTCTTCTATAAGTGCCTTCGTGTTAACTTTCTGCAGCTTGTATCTCCCTTTCATATTAAAATCATTCCGCGAGGCTAAGTAGTCTAGCCATGCTTTCTTCTTCATTCGAACTGCTTCTTTCACTTCCTCATTCCACCATGCATCACGCTTATTACTACTGCCTCTTTTCGTTTCTCCACACACTTTCACAGCGGCATTTATCATACTATCCCTAAGGTTCTGCCATACACTTTCCACATTCTCACTGCTTACATTGACATCCCCAAGCTTTTCGGCTACCCTTTCATTATATTTATCCCTAATGGATGCATCCTGCAGCTTCCAGCTTTTGATGCTATAAGTCGGCTCAGGTTCAGGACACTCGGTACGATGACGCCAACCCGCGAACAGACCCCTAATCCTAGTTATGACTAGGTAGTGGTCTGATCCCAGCTCAGCGCCTCGATAAACCCTTGTGTCCATCACCTGTTTACGGAGCCGACTATCCATTAGGAATAGATCTATCATGCTTCTCTTTGACTTACATCTCCTCGTATACATATGAATTTGTTTTTTTTGGTTGAACATTGTGTTCGCCACAAACAAATCCTTTTCCTTACAAAATGCCAGTATTAGCTTGCCAGCGTCGTTCACCCTTTTATCCCCATACTTCCCGAGTACCGACTCAAAACCATCGCGAGCGGTACCCACCCATCCATTCAAGTCTCCACATACTATAAGTCTTTCATTTCCTTCTATCACATTTAGAGCTTCTCTCATACTCTCCCAGAAGTCCTCTAGCTCAGTCGCGTTCGACGAAGATACTGGCGCGTAAGCAGCTACCAGGAAAATCTTCGTCAAACCAAGTTTTACACGGATCCAGAGGATTCTAGGACCTATCAGTTTGTACTCATACATACCGGAGGCCAATCGCGAGGACAGCAAAATTCCAACCCCCCGACTGCCATGCTCGCTCTCTGGTACTCCAGACCAAAGCGCGAGCATCCCACCCGGGAGCTCCAAGACTTCGCTGCCCTTGCGCTTGGTCTCTGTCAAGCACACTGCATCTAACTTTCTCTCATTCATAACATCCATCAACTCATTCATCTTATCTGTCATTCCTCCCCTAACATTCCACGCAGCTACCCTGCACTCCATCCTCCACTTCCCGCCGTGTCGGGCCACGCGTGTAGGGTGGCGGTCCCCTACGCCGCTCTGGCTCACACTTTTCGCACCAGCGGGGACGAACTGGTGCGCGTCGCCTCGGGTGCACGCCCTAGCAGTAATCGCCCTGGTGGCACTCGTGTTGGAGTAGAATTGCAGCCGTAGCTGGCAGGGATGGCGACGTGCACGCTTCTACTCTTCATCCCCCACATAAAATTGTAAAATAAGTTATGATTAATCATTTAATAATAGGTTTTTTTTGAAATGCTCTTATTACAAGAGGTTATTCTCAACAAAAGCTAGCTTATAATCGCAGTCTTCATTAATCTCATCTTTAGTAGTTTAACATATCGGATTTAGCCTTAACTTTATTTTTCGAATTATTCTCAAAAAGCCCTTTCATTTGATAACCATATTCTAGTATTAGTCAACTCTATCTAATCCTAATCTTGTATATTCAACCATATTTGAAATGGAATTTCATCATACAGCTACTAATGCATTGTCATCCACACCAAATTTGCTTAAAAAAAATAGTTTTCAGCTACGTCGATAAAAAATAAATGTTCTAAAATTTATCAAGTTATCAATCACACAAATATATCAAGTTAATAGAAGGCTTTTAAAAATGAAGTTTCCCTTTGCGACATAGTCCTTTGTATGGTACCCATATTTCACGAATTTGAGTTATACTTGGTTGAATAAAATCATTATAACTTTATGTCAATGAAAGTCACTTACTAGCTTGGGATGTCTGCGAACGCGTCTCGGCAGAAATCCTGTTGCAAGGCTACGAAAAATTAAAAAAAAAATCTAATAACAAAAATGACTATTTATTTAGAAATAAAATTTAAAAAAGCGCTCGTGGACCCATGTTCTCAGTGTTCTGTAAACGATCACTGCGTTAAGCAACTTTTACTATGACTGGTCCTCGGATAGGTGACCACTTTGTGGCATTATTTTTGCGAGCGTTTCCGTGCATCGGAAGGCACGTTAAGCCATTAGTTCTGGTAGCCAGTAACATGGCAGTCGTTAAACCTTAAAATTCAAAATCAGGTAGTCACAATCTGCGTCTTTCTATTTCGACACCGCCATGGGTTCACCGCCTATTACGTGGGACAAGAATATTACACACGGTAAAAAGTGGGCGTATGAGGCATACCTCAGCAACCCCTTCGGGGATAAGGTGTGATTGGTAAACATGTTTAGAATTATTTAATACCCGCGGTGATGCAAAAATGCAGGCACATATGGGCCTACGAAGATCTCCAATACCCAAGCAACCTCAACTGCTGGTGGTGCACCTACTAACTAAGGGAAGAGTCAACGACGCGGGCATCCTTACGGGCTTTGGAGGTCAGACGCCAGTCCCTAAATAAAAGTGGACTCAAGGCTCTAAATCAAGAAGAGTTTGAAGAATATTAAGTTGAAGGAGATGTTCGCAGAGTACCCACATGGTGAATTTTTCCCATTTTCCAAGTTCTAGTTCGATCTAGACATTAGAGAAATCACACTTATTTATTTCTAAACTACATAATTTATGCATGCTAAATGCTAATTTTTCTAAAGATTATGATTAATTAATTCACGACCCATATTTTACCCTTTTTTTTTTCGTGTGGAATTCATAATGGATAGGTACTATGAATACTAATATACTATAGGACTCCTCAAAATCCAAATAAAAATATTTTTTTGGTTACCACATTTCGATTGCACAAGTTACAAATTTTTGACCTCTTCTTTTAGGCATAGCTATGCCTGTACTAGAAGACGTCGCTCCATTTACAAATCAGCCAGTATGATGTGGCAATCATACTCGTAGCACTCAAAATATGTAATTAATAGCTAAGTTCACTTGTTGCAGCCATGGGCGTCGAGAGTTCAGAACTGTATTTCGACGTAACCACTAGATTTAGAGTATGTTTTAACCTGCACATTGTCTGCGTGATAATATTTTACTCCTACCGGCTTAAACCACACGTTACCCTTCCATCTGTCTATGGCCAGTAGTCCCGGATGAGCCCTCGGAAGGGTAGTCCTTGGGCTCCCGATAGACTTTGTCCGCTACCGCAGGCTCGTTCAGGCGGGTTTTGGGTGTGTATCCTGCCTCCTTAGGGGTTCGATTGTTTTCTCACTTCTTAGTGGAGTTTGTGTGTTGTACCACATCCTTGAGGGGGTGTATAGATAACCAGAACCGCGATAAGTGTATCCATTATTTTGTTGCCAGAAACAAGTTTACGTAATTTTATGTTTCTAATATTGAAAATTACGAACTTCCATACAACCGGTTATTCCGGTTATTTTACCTTCACATAGGAACATTTTGTAATTAGTTGGTGTTGTGAGGGTGGCTTACCCCATAAAAATAGGTTTGCGTAGGGTTTCGTTTGGGCATTGATAGGTGAATGAGACACCTCATGAATTTATCAATATAGATATAGAGAAGATAGACATTAGGAAGTATTTTCATACTATATATAAAATAAAAAAGACAAATACCTTGCACTTCTGAATTCACGTCTAAGCCTGTCGTGTCCAGATAAGTCGGTGTAATATCTACGAAATCATCTGTAATAAAGTAATTGTTGAAAATGTTAAAAGCTTGGTACTACTAACGTCAATAATAAAGAAGCGACCAGATTGTTCTAAATTATCCTAGCAAATATTGAAATTACATGCCAACTCAATGACAGAATGAATGTTTTAAAATGTATGTCTTCGAAATTAGAATATTCTGGTATGACCTTCAGTCAGATGCATCATATTTGCTAGTATCATTTTGAACAAAAAGTTCGCGTCGTTCTCTTTACGGTAGAAATTGTAGTCGTGTTGATTTTCTTAATTTTTTTATTAGGTAAATTCCATATGCTAACTGAATAATAAAAATATTTTTCTTAATAATATCGATTATATATTATGCTCTTTTTTATGCTCACAATTGTTATGTTGTATGTGTCAATTGTAGATTTAACTATCAAAACTCTCTGATCTAAGCTGCAGACAGACAGACATGTCATTTCTATGAGACTTCCTTGTTCATTCAACTCAAATTAAATCGAAAACTATTTGTCTAGAGGCAGGAAGGTTAAAACCAGACAATTGTGTAGTTAAACTGAATCTTTACTACGCTCAAGATGTCGACAATTTGCGCAGTCACTGTTTGGTGACTTGGATCGCACAGTAGAATTAAATGTTTATGTCGGTTACTTGAAAGTACTCTATTTACTAAATATATCATTGAACCGAAAAACAAATAAATAAAATATAAAAGAAACGCCGGTGATAAAAGGTGAGTCTGGTTAAATTCTGTCCATGGGCACCCCTCTCTTAAAAAGGACAAGACAGTATGCTATGCAGTAGCAACTAATATGATAGAATGTACTACACTAGCTTACCGAAGTCACAATCCGGTGACTAATGGGTAGGCACAGAATAAAAAACATTGTTGGCACTTGGGGGATCATTTTGAATAAACACTTGTACTATTCCACATAATTTACTTTTTGACCTTACCGGTTTCGCCTTACGGCATTTTCAAGAGTTGGGAAAGAACATTGTTAGTACCATCATTAAATATTCAAAACATTATAAAAAAATAATATGAAAGTAGATTCCGTTCTTTTACAGTAAGTTCGATTAGCATTAACAATTGATTTGAGTTCATATTTTTAAACTATAGCGATTATTTATGATATTTCGGGTCTTATTTGCGACGTATATTATTAGGTACTAATAAATAAATAAATATAGGTAAGTAAAAGGTAGGCTTTGTACCTAATATCTAATATACGTCGCGAATAAGACCCGAAATATCAAACATATTGTTTGAGTTCATCCATTGCTTTATGTGCAAAATATATCGGAAATGATTTTGACCAGTGACTTTAAAATTGTAAGAAAGTCTACATAAATAAGTGCTACGCTAGCTTACCGAATTCGCAATCTGGTGATGAATCGGTAGGCACTGAACAATAAAAAATAATTATTAGCACCATACAATATACATACAAATCATGATGAAAAATACAGGGTATATATAGTTGAAACACTAATAACTATACGTGACTTTAAAATTAAAAGAAAGTCTATATTAGTTAGTGCTACGCTGGCTTACCGAATTCGCAATCTGATGATAACTCGGTAGGCACTAAACAATAAAAAATAATTATTAGCACCATACAATACACATACAAAACATGATGAAATTATACAGGGTATATTTTATAATTAAAACACTAATAATAATACGTCATTTTAAAATTATAAGACAGTCTACATTAGTAAGTGCTACACTGGCTTACCGATTTCACAAATCTGGTGATAAATCGGTAGGCACTGACCAAAAAAAAATTATTAGCACCAATCAATACACATACAAACATGATGATAAAATACAGGGCATATTTTATATTTAAAACACTCATAATAATTCGTGACTTTAAAATTAAAAGAAAGTTTATATTAGTAAGTGGCTTACCGAATTCGCAAACTGATGATAAATCGGTAAGCACTGAACAAAAAAAAAATTAGCACCATACAATATACATCCAAAACATGATGAAAAAATACAAGGTATATTTTATAATTTAAACACTAATAAGAAAGTGCATCCAACTGGGAATTTACGCTTTATTACGGTCGGTTTATTTCGATCGGTTAGCATCAAAGATTAATTCGAGTTCACTCATCGTCATCATCACTAATAATGATGATTACAATTGACTGTATGTCAGTAAGTATTAAGCTAGCTTACCGAAGTCGCAATCCGGTATATCAACGGTAAGCACTGAATAAAAAAAAAATGTTAGCACCTTCAATACAAAACATGACGAAAAATTACAGGGTAAATTTTTAAAATGGGGTATTAATCAGTATATAAATTAAACTGGGAAGTTTCTTTACACATAGATCATACAGTACGATCGATTAGAATCAATGATTAATTTGAGTTCATCCATCGCCTTTCGTTCATAATATTTAGAAATTTTAGACCATACAGATGATGAACAGTAACCTCAAAAATATAAAAAACTTTGCGTCATAAATGAGCTTACCTTATGTTCTAAAATTATTTAAGCTGATAAAGTCCTTTATATTAGTGATTACTATTCCACATTTGATAAAACTGCTCATCACATACCTACCTACTCTGAGAGTGCAGTTTGTCAATGAATTTGGTGAATTATCATGCTTATATTACTACGGTATCGTATCATGGTAATATCATGTTAGTGGGATTAATATAATAATAATCAACATAACCTACCTTCCTATGTAAGTAAAACAGACCTTACATATTATGGGTACCCCTAGAATATGCTAGTTACGAGGTGCTTTCCTATTCTATACAAAATGTTAAGAAAGCCCTGTCCGATCTGAAAGGGTCACATACGCAACTTCAATAACATAACCCAAAAAAATTTAAAAGTCATATTATTTATAAGTATAAAATAGTTATACTTATTTTAAATGCGTGTTTTTAGTATTAGAATTAGCATAATTTCCTTAAAATATAGCAAAATTTCACAAACCGGCCACACCTTTGTTGGCATGCGGCGACGAGTGTATGTGATATCAAAAGAAACCGCCAGAGGGTGTAAGCTGACCTCTTGACCTTGCATTTCCGAATAGCCCTTTCCCTGTGTTGCCATGTAAGCTACCCCATTTTATTAATATTGAATTCATTCTATTCGGGAAAAGATATTGGGGTATATTAATTGGGGTAATATTTGTGGGTTAAATCAAAAAAGGATTACATTAATAAAATCACATCTCGATACCAACCAATACCTTCACGGATCAGACAGGGTTTTCTTAACATATTGTAGAATGTAGTCGTAATTGCTTTTACTGTCTCCCATTTTGTAAGAAAGAAAATCTCAATCAATTGAACTTAATTTATGTTGTCATGAAACTTAATTTATATTAAATTATATACCAAGTTAAATAGAAAGATATCTTACGATCAGGAATTAATAGGGACGATCCTGGCGAAGATGGTGTTGGTGGCGGGCTTGGGACTGGTACTGCAACTGACTTTCCATGTGTGGCTTGAATTTGATAATATAAAACGGATTTAGTACTTATAGATAGTAGATTCTATGTCAAATAAGTAAACTTAAAACTAGATGATACCCGCAGCTTCGCCCACGTTGTTAAGTTTTCCGTTTCCCTCGGTGTTTTGACCGGTGATCTTTAGAGATGGCCATATGACATTACGAACTTTTATATAAATCTAAATAAGATACGCAATTACGGTTTAGTCAGCATTTTCGTTGAATGCTCAAATGAAGAAAACAGTATAAAAATCGGTGCAGTAGATATTTTGTTTAGTTTAGTTATGGTCTTTGAAATCTCTGGGACATCCTTCCGAGGAGTTACCCGGGGTGTAAGGTGATAGAAAGAAAGATAGGGACCGTGTAGTTTTAGTCGGTTCGAGTCCGGCATGATATTCGAGGGGATTTCCACACGAAAAAAAAGGTCTTTGCAATGACCTGCACATGCATAGGTAAGCATTTTCGTTGTCTGCTACCAAATGGCTTAAAATTTTGAGATTCCCAACAATTATCGTTATATTTTAATCAATATACACAAAAACTTTACAAATTACATACTAACACATTCCTCGATATCCACATATTGACGAAAGCAGCATAAAAATCCGTGCAGTAGTTATTACGTTTAGTTTAGTTATAATCTGTGCAATGACCTGCACATACATAAGTATTATAATATTATTATTATTGACATCCCCAAGCCTATTAGCACATATTTCTTCAGAAATAACAATGTGTGTCGGTTCGGTCTAAATGTCTAAACTTATATGTAAAAATCTAGCTCTCAGTAAAAGGGTGTGATAATGCTACTTAAGTATTAATGGATGTAACTTTTTTAGATAGCTACTATTCCATCATAATAGCTGTATAATATTTCTTACATAAAAATCTATTGTTATGCATTAAAATTTCATTAAAAACTCATATAAAAAAACAACGTTTAAGGGCAGGTAGGCCAAGTCGCGTAGGCACCAAAACGCTTCCTCAGCCCCCGCCAAGACAGATCGACGATGTACTTTCCGCTGCACGCCACAGGAAAAATGATTGGCAGTAGAAATCTAAATGGAACATCTCTGTTATTTTGTTAGATTTTATTATAGGTTTATGATATACTAGTTGACGCCCGCGACTCCGCCCGCGTGATGAAGTTTTCTCGTTCCCGTTTTCTAAATGAACTTGTTCCCGGGATAAAAAGTAGCCTATGTGTTATTCTGATAGATAAGCTATATTATTGTAAAGTTTATTTAAATCCCATTCAGTAGTTTTTATAATTATAAGTATCATCAAACATTCATACTTACAAACTTTCGCGTTTATCATATTTGTAGGAGTTAATGATGATATTTATTAATAACAAATTTATGCTTTATGTAAAAGGACCAAATAAATTAAAATTAAAAATTAAAATTTCTTATTTCAGGATAAGCATAAATCATAATAAAATTGTACATATTTACCCATAGAAGGAATATAATAGATGTAATTTTTATCAGCTAAAACGAATTGAGATGCGGTCCAATAATTATTACTTCATTCAATACAAATCAATATGGCTCACAATCAATGTCAAAATAAAATTAATGTTATAGGTATTATGTTATCATGTTACATTAAGTTGTAGAACTTTGTAGTCATATATCTGGTCCGGAACACAGTCGTTACAATGCTATTGTTACAATTTGCCAGTCTTGTGTGAAATTATACCTTAAACCGCCGCATTACGGCATAAAAATCAGCGACCCCACTCCCGGCAAACATGCCCGACGTACTACACCGCCAGGGCAAGTTTAGGATGGCCCGAAAGGCGTTGTTATATTGAGCTCTAAGAGTATTATAAGATGTTTTAGAGTAGTTGTACTACAATTGACTGGTGTAAAACGCCTGACAGTAGGCCTGAAACAGGGTCACCTTTACCTGTCTGGAACAATATGCGAATCTTCTTGCTAACATGTGTATAACAAGCGATACTACGCCTTTGTCTTTCCAAATCAAGATGATCACACAAATCTTCAGTGATTATATGTCCCAGATACTTAAATTTATCAACAATCTTAACAGGTGTCCCACACAGGTTAATTGGTAACACAATATTTGGCATTTTACTATATTAAAATATCATTTATTTCAGATTTACTTACGTTATAAGTCAAACCATGAGAAACAGCGTATTGCTCGCACATTGAGATCAGTTTCCTAAGTCCACCAACAGAGCAGAGCAGCACCATGTCGTCAGAGTAGCTTAAACTGTTTACACATTCGCCTCCAATGTGACAACCAACCCTGGTACTGCGCAGCTCCTCCAGTAGCTCGTTTATACACAAATTAAATAACACTGGTGAGGTAAGACCCCCCTGCCAAACTCCACACGCCAACTTATACTCCTCAGACAGGTTATTACCCCATTATACCTGATTTACCTGATTCGAGTACCAATATTCCAATATGTCAACAATAACAGGCGGCACTTTTGTATTTCTAAGTTTTTGCCATAACATTTTATAATTAATGGAATCATAGGCACGACTAATATCGAGAAAACAAATAAAATGTCCCGTACTCATTATACTCATCTTATTTATTAATATAATATTATAATCGAAAAATCAAAATGTTATGTCCCTGTCTCAGGCAGCTAGTCACCGTTGTACTTCAGAAAACATCTTCCGTTCGCGCTAAACATTCTCCCTAAGTATATAACTTCATTTAATTGCTCTAAATGTTTCTGGTTTACCCAAATCTTGCTATTAGTTCCTACTTTTTCTCTTTCAAATACCCGATAAAATGCAGCGAAGACTTCTACTTTCATATTAGTGACTAATGCCTGAAGGTCGACTTCTGATGAGACCATCACTACCGCATCATCAGCTTACAACAGACAATGTACTGTAAAGTTTCCAATTTTACAACACATTATAATCTTTTAACTTTTGCAGCCAACTATTAGATACGCTATGAAAAATACAACCAAGGCGGAAATAAATAAATTAATAAATTAAAATATCTTTATTTTGCATAGACCATTTTAACGGCGCTTACAAAATTTCATACACTATTTAAAATATTTAAAGTGACCACCGGTTCGGAATGCGGCCCACCTGAGAAGAACCGGCAAGAAACTTAGGAAGGCTTTTATTTTGATGGCCTATTTACAATTTAATATTAATTTCCTTTGCCAGCAGATCATTTACAGGCGTCCCTATCCTGCAAATAGTCTTTAACGGAATAATAACCTTTTTCACAAAGCTTTTTATTAATTAAAGTTTTAAATTTATTAATAGTAAATTTCTCAAGTCACAGGGAAGCTTGTTGTAAAAGCGTATACAGTTACCCTGGAAAGAACATAACACAACCCCGTTTGACGCCCGAACAGACGTCAAAAGGAGGCGCCTGGTGAACATCCCCCTTGGTTGCATGCAAGCTTTACAGTCCGTATAAAGTGACAGTATCGCCCGCAGCATCTGGCTGTCCACACCATATCATGCCCGGATATGGTGTGGATGGCTAGCCAGGCCACACGGAGGAGTACCACAGAGTTTCTCTCACAACGTTATCCAATGCTTTCTCCAGATCCACTAAAGCGCAGAAAACCTTCGGGTTAAAATGTTGGGATTATTAATTATTAGTTACATAAAATGTTATACATTTTTAAGGCTACTAACATAAAGTAAAAATATAAATTTAAAAGCGCTGGTAGGCCCACTAACTCAGGCCACTAAAACATTTCATGAAAATTATCTGTCGTTTAGATTTGGCTTTGAAAAAACATTTCGAAAGGGGCAAGCAACTTTAGAATGTTTTTCTATCAAGTGAAGTTTACTAGATTTTGTAACAGAAAGCCATTTTGACTAGAAAAAATCCTTTATATTTTTCAGGATCAAAAACCCTTTTTTCAACGACTCAGACTGTTTTAAACAACTCAAAAGCGTGGCCTCAGCAGGAATACCAAGCCTTAAAAATACTTACGTTCTGGAGACAGCTCCAATGGCGTCACAGTAGGAAATTTAGCGGTACCATTAACCTCTAGAATGTTGTCACTGGAACCCGACGCTGATGGTTCGATGCGCTCAACCGATTGGAGGTACTGAGGTGTTTGTGTCATATTGCCGTTATCCCCTTGGTCTCCTTCTTCCATAATATAAGGAAGTATCAGATAACCACTAGAAGAGAAAAGCACAAGTATTAGCATCGAATTTAGTTTCTGAGTTTTCTGACATTATCTAATAAATTAGTCTATTGAATATGGCCTATTTTTATTACGCGGCAAACATTTTAACTTAACACAAAAAGTAAAGTAGATTATTCATTAAATTTAATAAAAATTAAAATATTATATTTAACTATAAAAAAATACGATACGCAATATGGCTGGATTGAATGAAAGTGTTAAAGTTAAGCTGGAAAAGGGCGTGCTACGTTGGTTTGGACACGTTCAACGAATGAGTGAGGCACGATTGACGAAGAAGATATATTGTGCGATAGTAGAGGGCAGACGGAGTTAGGGTAGGCCGAGACTAACTATGTGACCATGTGAGCAGATTGCTCAAAAACGGAAAGGTCAAAAGTACTCGGATACCCAGACGTGCATGTATGAAGCGATTAATGAATCTACAGGAAGCTAAAAAACTATTGTTCGATAGCTGTGGCTAGAGACGGGACTGTTTTAGTTGATGATGTGAAGTAATACACTGATTCTTTGCATTTAATGTTTACTTTCTGTTTACAAAGTACATTTGTACCTGCGCCTGCCTTCTGTTATGTATCAATTGGTTTCATTGATATCCTGATTGAATTCTGTTCCGAACTTCTATTGAGATATCATGGCGACCAAGACAAAAGGAAATCGAGGCCACATCCGCCCGCCCGCGGGGTATGCACGGGCCGCCACACTCCAACGCAACAAGTATGCATGGATCGCGATACCTGGCAATCAGTCCTCTCTGACTACCCCGTCAGGGATACAGCGTGAAGATAGTTAAAATTATATTCAATTTAATAAAAAAATAACAAAAAAAGGCTCCCAAAATATAACTCATAACTGGAAAACTAACAACATCTCAGAGATAAATTGAATTCAATATACGCCAACGTTTCACCGTAAGTATTTTTATCTCAGGTGCAGGTCGTGGCTACTTGCTGTTGAAGATTTTGTTAAGCCACCCATAAAGCCTTCAACTTATATTTACTTAGATATTATATAATACTTTCTAGCGAAGGCCGAAATTAGAACAATTGAGTTAAATTATATTATTACATATAACAAATCATTAATTTGAAAATATTAAATATAGGCTCATTTGTATTCTGACATTTGTAATAAGTTTTTTAATAAATACTCATGTTAATTTGTTATTGTAAAAATTATTGATGGATACAGTGACTTATTTCTAAAGAAATAAGAGGCAATATCGATCTTATTTGGAATTGATTGCGGCCATATAGCGCAAGCGCAAGGTTGTCTTACAGACAACCTTTAAGTAGAGGCTGTGTGTGTCGATAAAATCAATAACAATACGCAAAGGACAGCTAGCATTACATTTTATATTAAAACCGGATCAGATCAGAAGAGTTTACACAGGATCTGCAATATATTAGTTATTTTCGATAGGTTGAACACCCAATTCGAACTTCCAAGAGCTCGTCTGATAGCAGAGGAGAAGGAGAGCGAGCGAGCGCCTAACGTAAGTCCGGAAAAACGTGGTAAATCGTTCAACTTGCCGTACCGAATGTCATATTACTAGTAACCGCTGAGGCTTAACGTGTCTTTAAAACACAAACGTATTAAATGTGAAAACTAAAATGTGGTATTTAAATGAAAATACCAGAAAGTAGCCACCCATCTCAGGACCAATCACAGTGAAAGATGCTTAACGCAGTGATCGTTGATAGGGTTCTGAGTAAGCACAACTACAAGCGCTTCAAATTTGAAAGAAATTCAAAGTGTAAGCAAGCGTTCATTAGAAAACTCATCTTCAGAGACCAGCAATCCAATTGGGCGCTTGCTGAAATTATAAAGAAATAATAGTAGTGCATTATTATTTCCTTGATTTATTATATACACAAAAATTACATTTTTAAATAAATTAAACATATTAAAAATCTATTTAAAAATATAAAAAATAGTATCCCGCCAGCATCGGGTAAAGGGACCAAGCTACCGGTGGTCAGGGCTGCAGAGACAAAAACTTCCGCACAATACGTGCCGTGCCCAGAAGAACCGCCTTTTGCACCAAGCCCTTGACCCAACTGCCTAACGCGAACCTCTTGAGATGTTAGTCGAGGCTCTTGGCAATCAGACCATGTGCCGATACAACTATCGTAACAATATTCGCTGAATCCACATCCCACATGTCGACAATCTCGTGAGCAAGGTCCAAATATTTTATTTCTTTATCCTTTTCGGCTTTTACGAGATTCTCGTCATGTAGTATGGTTATATCAACGATTAATGCGAGGCGTTCTGACGTTATTTATTATTATTATTAAAAAATCTTTACTTAGCGTTATCTAGCCCAAAGTAAGTAAAAGTACACTTTATGGGGTGTGATCTTTACAACTAATAAATATACTTCGATATAATACGAAGGCTAATAGATATAATACATATGAAGACCACATGAGCAAATTGCTCAAAAACGGAAAAGAAGTGATCTTTACAACTAATAAATATACTTCGATATAATACAAAGGCTAATAGATACAATACATATGAAAACACCTGAGCAAATTGCTCAAAAACGGAAAAGAAGTGATCTTTACAACTAATAAATATACTTCGATATAATACAAAGGCTAATAGATACAATACATATGAAGACCACGTGAGCAAATTGCTCAAAAACGGAAAAGAAGTGATTTTTACAACTAATAAATATACTTCGATATAATACAAAGGCTAATAGATACAATACATATGAAGACCACGTCAGCAAATTGCTCAAAAACGGAAAAGTCAAAAGTACTCGGATACCCAGACGTGCATGTAGGAAGCGATTGATGAATCTGCAAGAAGCTAAAGAAATGTGCATGGATCGGTAAGCCTGGCGATCTGTCCTCTCTGACTACCCCGTCAGGGATCCAGCGTGAAGATAATTAGTTAGTTTTAGTTAGTTAACACAAAGGCTAGTTTTTTCGTTTTCTGTGTACGAAACAAACATTTGCGGATCGCACAAATATTTGTTCCTACCCGGCAATTGACCCCGAGACATCAGCGCGGCAGTCGCATACCACTTATGCCACTGAGGCAGGCAATTTTCAACATATAAGTGCTTGATGCAATTATGAAATTATAAATAACTTAATATTTTATTATATTAATATGTTATCTGTACAATTATAAAATTGTAAAATTAGCTGTGACGTACATTTAAATTTAATTAAAAAAATATATTTTACATACATACATACATACATATTGTCACGCCTTTATCCCCGAAGGGGTAGGCAGAGGCATATTAAACGCCCACATTTCACCGTATGCATTTTAGTCCCACGTAACAGGTGGTGAGCCCATTGCCGTGTTGAAATGGACAGGCGCAGGCTGCGGCGACCTGCTGTTGAATTTTTATAAGCCGCCCATAAGGCTTCAACTTGGCTTAACGACTGCCATTTTATTGGCAACCGGGACCAACGGCTTAACGTGCCTTCCGAAGCACGTACCTGGGGTGGGTCTAAAGGGCCGAATAAATTTAATAAAATGTGTCTATTTTATATGTTATATTTGGAGGAAATTTTGAACCCGTTGCCCTTTTTAGTGAGGTGGTAACAAAAAGGCTAAAAGGTCTTATGTGCTAGACACTAATTAGCACGACCAATTAAAGTCCTGGTAGTTTAGGACTGTTTTTGTTTGTTTGTTCGGGGTTGGAGCAAAATCCGGACGGTTGATCACAACTCTGCTAAAAGAATATTGTGATTAATTTTCCAGCCTAAATACTGCGCTATATTTCATCAAAATCGGTTCAACAGAAGTGATAGTACCGCTTGAACTACATCATACTAGACGAGCTAATACATAGGACAGTTCAAAGTATTTTGCTTTGTTGGTTAGGTTTTAATTAAGACACCAGTTTTCATATGCCCACTGATTTTCAGTGATGCACATACTCGTATCGAGTTGTCTTTAGTGATGACTACACGATGAGGAAAGTTAAGATACCTAAGTGCGGTCTTATTTTGGATGGGTAACCATTTCAAAAGTAGGTGCATAGTCAGCAAACACTTTTCTTTAGTTACAGTCTCTAATAGGTAAAGGATCAGAGCAGGTAAACACACAAGGTGCGGTCTACTTTTAGATAGGTCAGTTAAGCACATCGAAATAAAAAAAAAAACTGAGGTGTCAACATTAAAGCACTTTGAGAGAAAGTGAACTCTTCCCTCTCGCTCTTGTTGAGCAAGCGGGTCTGTGCGATCGCTCCGTAATTTAAATATTTTAACTTTATATTCCCAGCTCGTCGATTATGTTAAATTTTAGTGATTGTGTTTCGGTAACACGTAATTGAAACTTGGTTTTATTGTAGTTAATTGCGTAAATATTGCTATTTATCAATCGGTAAGTTTTCTATTACAATTTTATTGTTTACACTTTACACTTTATTTAGACACTTTTTTTTATTTGTGCTGTATAATTAGTGTTAAAAAATAATGCCCTTGCGAGATGAACCTCCCGATAGAGGGGGAGGTAAACGCGTATGTGCTACTATAAGGTCGAAACCGGCAAAGCGACTTTTTAGTGAAATGTCTCCGGTTTTCCAAACACCCGAAGATGTAAACAAACGGGTACAATCAGTTAAATTCGTCAATAGTGACTTGTCGGAATACCATAATAAAGGCGAATATTGTACGTTAGTCGGGCAGGCAAACAGTTATATTGCTACAATAAATAATATAATCAACGATCAGGGATCGCGAATCACTTTGTCTAATAAAACTTCTATCATGGATTTAAACCAGCGCTTGACCGGCATTATTTCTATTCTGGCATTAAAATCGTCATGCAACGAAACTAAGGTGGCAAATATGGCCAAAGAACTGCAAGCACTTAAATGTCAGCAACCAAAAATGTCATATGCGGATAAACTAAGGTTACGTTTGCCAGCTAAATCGGCCCCCGCCCCAGCAGCAGTGAAGGCTCTTCCAGCCCGACCCTGTGTGGTAGCTTATCGTTCAACCGAGTTCACAACGGCGTCCGCGACTATACAGGCACTTATGAAAGCTATCAAGCCCAGTGACGATGGCTTCCAAATTGTAGGCATTAAAAAAACTGCGAAATCGGGTGTAGTACTTCATGTTGCGAGCGAAAGTCAACTCAAGAAGTTGGAGTCAGTGGACGCAATCAAATCGGCGGTCTTACGCTTAGAAAACCCCAAGGGTCGTAAACCGCGAATCCTAGTTAAAGATGTTCCTGGGTCTATGGAAGACCATGACTTTATTAGAGCCTTATATCGCCAAATTATTAAAATCGTCCTGAATTAAAAATTAGCGAGGATGACTTTATTAAGAATTCCAAAATAGTTCGTAGGCGTCGTTTAGCTAACGGTCGTTCGTGGGTGGGTTTGGAGCTGGACCCGGAGATCCGGAATCATTTGGTGGCCACGAAGGATAAATTATTTATTGATTGGGCCACTTGTATATTTATCGACGACCTCGAGGTAGTGCGTTGTATGAACTGTCAACAATACGGTTATGTTCACAAATTTTGTACCAGCAAGTCACCCAGCTGTGCAAATTGCGGCGAGGAACATGATACACGAGCATGTCCACATAAAGACAGTCCTGATTTTAAACCCATCTGTATAACCTGCAAAAGGTTTAAAAAGCCCCATGACCACCGTTGCGGCTCTCGGGATTGTCATACCTATAAGCATAGGCTACAGCAGCTCATTCTGAGCACAAACTACATGTAGTTGTTTCATTTAATAAAAAATAAAAAATCTTGGAACAAGAAAAATCTAATTACAGGACAGCTTAATTTACACAACGATAGGACAGCCACGGCGGAACTGGACCGCCTAGTAATAGATAACAAATTATACATTGTCCTCTTACAGGAACAATATCAGAGCACCCAACTGCGTAACAGAGTGGTACAATTACATGCCAAGGCACGAGCTGGGATTTATGTTTCTAGTACAAATTTTACTGTAACATCTTTGAGCAACCTCATGACATCTCATTGTGCTGTTGCTGAGGTTACTTCCTCGGCCTATAGGGTGTTTGTTGAGAGCTGCTACTTTCAATATTCACATCATATCGATCCTCACTTACACCATCTTCGTCACGTCCTGCAGTCTCTTGCGGGTCAAAGAATAATCATAGGCGCTGATGTCAATGCCTCTTCTACATTATGGTATGGCAAACTACGTGTATTCGATAGGGACCGGCGATGTGCCGTCGAAGAAATCATTGCAGAAATGAATTTATCTATACACAATTGTCCCAGAGCACCACCTACTTTTTGCGGCCGTTTGGGTGAGTCTTCTATTGACGTGACGCTTTCACGCGGCCACATCTCGATATCCAAATGGCGTGTCCTCCCGGATGCGTCCTGTAGTGACCATCGTCTAATCGTTTACAAGCTCTTACCCGGTGATGCACGAGAGGCGCAAAGTACTACTTGTAATTTCAAATATAAAAGTAGGGGTGCAAACTGGGATCTCTGGTTCTCTATTTGCGGCTCACGCTAAAGATTTTGGTCGTGGTAACCTGTCTGTCGAAGAGAGTGCTTCGTTAATGTCAGAAACTTTTACCTACTGTGCCGACGTGGCCATTGGTCGTGGATCTATTAACAACACTCGGAGATGCGATTGGTGGAGTGATCGTTTAGCTGAGCTTCAAAGGAGTTTCCGGAGAGCTCGTAGAAAATTAAATTATTTTAAATAGCATAAAATTAGTGCCGGTGCGGAATACAATAGCGCTTTACTTGCTCTTAGAGTTTCCAGGTCCCATTACAGGGCGGCTGTTGAAAAATCAAAGGGTAATTTGCTACGGAAACTAGTGCATGGGCTGGAAGCTGAGGGTCCGTGGTCGCCTAAATACCATGAGTTTAGGGCTAACCGTTCTGTTAATCTTGCCTATGTACGAAATATTAAAATTAACAACTCGCATACTATAGGTCTGAAAAACCGCGGATTACCTCTTGGATTCTCTTATACCCGACGACTGCTCGGAGAACGATAGTGATTATCACCGACAGATAAGACAGTGGGCTCTTGAGCCACCATACTCACCCCAGTCAGACCTACCAACTTCTGATGAGTTCCTCGAAATTGTTAGGTCGTTGTCCATAGGTAAGGCGTCGGGCGACGATAAAATATCTAACACAATGATAAAGGAGGCTGGCAAGCTGTCGGGTGAAGTAATATTAAATGTTTTTAACCCGAGGCCAAATACGAGGGAGTGATCCCCCGTATTTGGCGATGTGGCTATATTCGGATTATTCCTAAAATGGCAACAAGCCGCCAGATGACCCTAAGTCGTATCGACCGATCACATTGTGGCCCTCCTTGGTAAAGCTTTTAGAGCGTTTCATAGTACCCCGGCTCCTAAATTATTAAATTTCATGAAAATCAATTTGGATTTACAGTAGGAAAACCTACTATTCACGCAGCGATATCAGTGCGAAAGACTGTCACTTCATCGGTTTCTCAATATGTGCTGGCCATCTTCCTAGATATTTCCGGGACTTTCGATAACGCTTGGTGGCCAATGCTATTAATGAAATTAAAGTCTCGCAGTTGCTATAGAAATATTTATTCTCTTATTTATTCATATTTTTCACAAGGTACAACAACTTTAAAATTAGGTCATTATTCTGCTACCAAAACGCTAACAATAGGCTGTCCTCAGGGGTCTGTGCTAGGCCCACACTTGTGGAACTTAGGATTTTATGACTTTTTCAGTTTACCATTAAAATAAAATAAAATAAAAATATCTTTATTTTGCATAGACCATTTTAACGGCGCTTACAAAATGTCATACACTATTTAAAATATTTAAAGCGACCACCGGTTCGGAACGCGGCCCACCTGAGAAGAACCGGCAAGAAACTTAGGAAGGCTTTTTTTTTTGATGGCCTATTTACAATTTAATATTATTTTACTTTGCCAGCAGATCATTTCCAGGCGTCCCTGTCCTGCAAATAGTCTGTAACGGAGTAAAAACCTTTTTCACAAAGCTTGTTTTTAATAAACTTTTTAAATTTATTTAAAGGTAAATTTCTCAGGTCACAGGGAAGCTTGTTGTAAAAGCGTATAGAGTTACCCTGGAAAGAATCGCCAATCTTATGTAGTCGACTGTGGTGGATTGAAAGATTATTTTTATTTCTAGTGTTTATATTATGTTTGTCACAGAGTTTAGAAAACTGTGATAGATTTTTCTGGACATACATAAGATTGGCAAAAATGTATTGTGATGGTACGGTTAGAATATTTACTTCTTTGAATTTTTCTCGGAGAGAAACTCTGGGGCCCAAATTATAAATAGCGCGTACAGCCCGCTTTTGTAGAACAAAAATAATATTTAAATCTGCAGCACTCCCCCAAAGGAGAATACCGTAAGACAAAATACTATGAAAATAGCTGAAGTAAACCATTCTAGCCGTATCCATATCTGTTAGAGGCCTGATCTTTTTTACAGCGTATGCAGCCGAACTTAATCTAGAGGCTGTCTTTTCTATGTGTGGGCCCCACTGCAAATTGGCATCAATAGTTATACCTAGGAACACAGTTGATTCTACAAACTCTAACACTTGTCCATTCAGTTGAACATTGGCCGCAAATTGTTTTACATTTGGTAGAGTAAATTTTATACATTTAGTTTTATTTTCATTAAGGCAAAGATTATTTGAGCTGAACCAATGAACTACTCTTGCAATTGCATTGTTTACATCGTCATAGTTATCTAATTGTCTTTTAATTTTAAAAATTAATGAGGTGTCATCTGCAAACAAAACAATCCTATTCCCGTCCCCTACATAAAATGGTAAATCATTAACATAAATGAGGAACAAGAATGGCCCAAGTATCGAGCCTTGCGGCACACCCATTGTAACCATGGATCCTACAGAACGTGTACCATTAATATCGACCCTCTGTATTCTATTGTTCAAATATGAAGACAGAAGGTCGAGAGCTTTGCCTCTTATTCCATAGTGGTGTAATTTTTTGCACAGCGTTTCATGTTGAACGTAATCAAAAGCCTTTGATAGATCGCAAAATATACCTAATGTATCGTTTCAACTCAACACCAGCATCGGAAGCTGAGCGCCCTTTCGTAAACCCAAATTGATTCGCATGGAGTATTTTATGACTATTAAAATGGGATAGCATTTGATTCAAGATTATTTTTTCAAATACTTTGCTCAAAGTTGGCAGCACTGACACTGGTCGGAAATTAGATGGCTCTGTAGCGCTGCCAGCCTTGAACAAGGGAACGACTTTGCTGTGTTTCATTAAATCAGGAAATGTACCACTAGAAACACAGTCATTAAACACAGTTGCTAGATGGGGCGCAATTACCTCAATTATACATGATGCAGTTTTGACCGATAATCCCCAAATGTCCGCGGTTTTCTTAATATCGATACATTTAAATGTTTTTACAATGTCCTGAGCACAAATATCTGTGAATACAAATGCATCCCTGCAACAAAGAACAGATTCTTCTAATAAAAGTTCAGCGGAACTGGAAGATGCTTGGAGAGATTTTGTTGTCAATATAGGTACATTTTTGAAAAAATGTTCAAACTCCGTAGCCACTTCCAGGTCCCCTGTAACATAGCAACCATTTACTTTTAAGTGGAAATCCCTTTCAGTCACTAAAGATCTACCGCATTCAAAGTTAATGATGTTCCAAGTCATTTTTATTTTATTTACAGAATTAGAAATTTTATTTTTAATGAAGATTGACTTAGCAAGATGACACATTTGTTTAAATATCTTTGAATAATTTTTAACATATTCCTAAAAGGTTTGCCTAAAATTATATGATTTTTCTGAATATAATTCAAATAATTTATTTCTACTTTTAAAGATACCTGGTGTTGCCCAGTCACTGAAAACAGGACGACCACCAATCTGTAGAGTTTTTGAGGTAAAAACTTTGCCAAACTCATCATTAATCAAATTAAATAAGTGTTTATATGACTGGTCTACACAAGTGAAGTTAGGTAGATATGGTAATCTCTTTAATACATTTTCTTTAAAATTATTCAAACGACTTTGTTTAATTGGTACATATTTAATTTGTTTTTTGCTGACTTTGTTACTACTTTTAGGAAATTTTATCCATTGGCCACGATGATCTGACTCCACAGGATCCACAATACCTTTATCTATAGGTTTAATATCAGTAAAAATATTATCAATACATTTTGCACTGGTGGCTGTAATACGAGTGGGTTCTAAGAATGTACTATGCAGATTAAAGGATTTAAATATTTTTTTCATTTTATTTCTCTCTGATGGAGTTAATGATGTATCTAATATATCAACATTAAAATCTCCACAAACTATTATAGATTTCTTAGAACATTGGCATTTGAACAGTGCTTCTTCAAGCTTTTCTTCAAATTTAATGTAAGAAGCATCAGGGGGACTGTATACGCTTAACAAGATGAAATGCTCAAACTCAATACTGGCAATCTCAATAACTCGCTCAATGGAGAAGGCTACTAAATCCTTACGTTCTTTAAATTTTAAGTTTTTATTAATTAATATTAAAGAGCCTCCACGTTTAGAATGTTTTCTATTGAACGAGCTAGCAACCTGGTGATTTACGAAGTTCAACAATGTGATTTGGTGATCTTTTAACCAGTGCTCTGTAGCACAAAAAATATTAATAGAATTTGCATTAATGTATAGCTCTAACTCTAAATCTTAAAATAAATATCCATCACGCATTGGTGTGGCAGAGGCATATTATATGCCCACTTTTCACCGTGTGGATTCCTGTCCCACGTAATAGGTGGTAAGCCCATTGCCGTGTTGAAATAGACAGACGCAGGCTGTGGCTACCTGCTGTTGAAATTTTTTAAGCCGCCTATAAGGCTTTCAACCAGGCTTAACGACTGCCATTTTACTAGCAACCGGGACCAACGGCTTAACGTGCCTTCCGAAGCACGGAAACGCTCGCAAATGTAAATGCCACAAAGTGGTCACCCATCCGACGACCAGCCATAGTGAAAGTTGCGTACCTCAGTGATCGTTTACCGAACACTGAGACCGCGGGGCCACGAGCGCTCCAAACCTAAAGCTAAATCTTTACCATTTATTAAACCTCTAACATTATGGTGCACCAGGTTTATAAAAACAATATTTTTACTAAGATTATTCTCAGGGGCCAAAGTCAACTGGCCAGATTTATTATCTGTTGTCCTATAAACTAGTTTTTTGGAATTTCATTTTCCAAATGTGAAGTATCAAAACTATCCTGCTCAATAAAAGCAGTTGTACTTGGCAATAATTTGGCTTGAAAAATTAAAAAATTAGATAGCAACAGAGCTACCTTTCGTTGTAAAAATTTTGATAGAAAATATCTATCTAATGTCAACAAACTATTATTATTGAAAATTATGTTCCAATCGAACAATTCAATTTTTTTGGAATATGATACCATGGTATGTAGTTTCATATTTAATTTGTATCTTAAGTGATTTTCCTTGTGGCTCATAGCAGTGCTGTATGGCAAGGTGGACAAAATTACTTGTTTTACTTGCAGACTTGATAACTTATCAAAAATTATTAAAAGTTTGTCACTATTAATATTGCCTCTTCTGCCAACCAGCACCACTATAGTAGACTGCATGCAGTGTGTACCAGTCAATATAAAATCTATAATTTGAGAGTATGAAGCTCCTGGATATGTATGATTTATTACAGAATGACTTAACTGTGATAAATAATGTCCAAAATTTTTACCATTACCGGAGGGCAGTTGCTTTTAAAAGGAAGTTTGAAAGTACCACCACTTTACATTAAAAATAAAACTTCGGTTTGCTATTTAGGATTGATTTTAGAGAGAAATTTTGCATTCGTTGAGCACATAAAAACTGTAGGTGAAAAGGCTAAAAATAGCTTTTATGCGTTGTCGAGAATATCTACTGCTACGTGGGGACTTTCGTTCAAAACGCTGAAGGTCGTTTACGGGGCCACCTATTATGTGTTACGGGGTGCCGGTATGGACAGATAAGGCTACTATTGGTGCTGCACGTTTAAAGTTACTGCAAAGTCAACGCCTTGCACTGATATTTTTATGCAAGGCCTACAGGACGGTTAACACGGGGGCTCTGCCGGTGATGGCAGGGGTCCTCCCGGTTGATCTCGAAATTCAGAGACGCGCGGCTTTATACTATTCGGCTAAGGATGGCATGGGTGAAAGGTTTTTGTTAGAAAGCGATCGCCATAGAATTGCCAGACTGTATCGTGATAATGTACGTGAAGAACTTTTAGACGAATGGCAGCTGCGTTGGAACACTTCCATCCAAGGGCGCTACCTTTACCAGTTTTTCCCAGACGTTCGTGAACGCCTGTGAATGTCCTAGCTGGAGGTTGATAACTGTGTTGCTCAATTTCTTACGGGACATGGTTACTATAGGAGCAAATTACATTCGTTTAAGCTGGTTGAGGCACCGTTCTGTCAGTGTTCAACTGCTGACGCCAAATATGATCAGACCGCCCATCATATACTTTGGGAGTGTAGCATTTGGCAAAATGAGCGATATAATATGCTTAATTGTTTACAAGTAACGTCGGGAGTAGTTTACTACGCGGATCTCGTGGCATCGAGGGTGAATTTTCATGCTTTTAAACGTTTCTGCCATACATATTACTGGAATCAAACATAGCTCACATACGACCCGTAATATACTATTACCGTGGTGCTTCCCTATTTCTATAGGATTTACACCTAGTTGCTTTCCAGGTCTCCCGCCTTGCAAAGGGGGGAAGAGGCATTACGTTCTTTTGTTACTTCCTCACATTATCTTCTGATTAATTTCGTTGCGGGTTCCAAGACATGCTTACTTCTCCTGGGACATCACCGAGATCGAGCTCGGTGTAACTTTTTCTGGTGTTTTGGTTTAGATCCTGGTTTACAGGAGTCAGAGTAATGGGAATGTGGGTGGGATTAGCACCAATAAAAAAAAAAAAATTTTGCTTTTAGTTATTCACAAGTTACTGTCATTAATGGTAAAAGATCAGTGACATAAAGTAACCTTAGCATGGTAAAGTTTGGAAGGGTTTTGGAAGGGGGATGACTTTGCGAAATTCGCAGTTTCTAACTACAATTTCTGTCATATATATTTGCACAAAAGGGACATTCACTTGGTTTAAGCTGGCTTTACAGCACCTGCTAACTGGTAGAGGTGCCCAAGAAAGCTCAGGATGTCGGTAGGCCAGATGCAATTGCTATGTTCTAAAAACCGACGGAATTAAAAACAGCCGATAGATACTCTTTTAAATTAGACATACAATTTTTTGTCCCAATGACGAGGCAAATAAGTACCTGTGCAACAGATTTAAAACTATAATTACTATCTTATGGTTTACATTCCTTGAATAAACAGTATAATGAATATATATTTTGTAATAGATTGCAGAGAAACGCAAACGTCTCAAATTTATTTTGGAGTTGGGTTTAAACATCGTAACAATCAGTGCGTTAAGCAACTTTTGTCTTGGCTGGTTTGGTTATAAGTGAGTGACAACTTTGTGGTATTTCCATTTACGAGCGTTACCGTGCTTCGGAAGGTATGTTAGCCCTTAGTCCCTGTTGCCAGTAACATATTATGGTAGCGGTTAAGCCAAGTTGAAAGCCTTTGAAAAATTTCAACAGCAGGTAGCCACAGCCTGTGTCTATTTATTTCAACACGGCTATGGGCTCACAACCTGTTACGTGGGACAAAAATTCATACTGTTAATTCATACTGAATGTGGGGGTATAGATACCTAGAACTTCGGAAATAAAGGCGTCATTGATAAAAAACTAACTAATTAACTAACTAATTAACGCTGTATCGCTGACGAGGTAGTCAGAGAGGAAACATCACCAGGCTTCCTCCATGCATACTTCTTTCACTCCTTGCAGATTCTTCAATCGCTTCATACACGTCTGGGTAGCCACTTTAAATTTTTCAGTTTATTTTGAAGATTGCTCAATCTACTCACTTGATGTTCATACTCGTATGTAAGTCTCGGTCTACACTGACTCCTTTTATCCTCTACTCACTCATTTGGTGGACGTGTCCAGACCAACGGAGCACGCCCTTTTCTAGCTTAACGCTGACACTATCAGTCAAACCTGCCATATTGCGTATCACTTCGTTATTTATTTGGTTTGCTAAAGTTACGTCGCACAATTTTCGAAGTGATCTCATATCCACAGCATTCAATTTCCTTTCATGCATCTGCTGGTATACCCAGGTTTCACTTCCGTGACGTGCTTCTTTTCCGATGCTTTGTCATTTTAGTAATTGCAACAAAGCATCGTTAACTTTATTTCCGGGAGCTACTCTCCGTTCTAAATCCGAATCACATATTTCGTCTGCGCTAAACATACTCCCTAAATACACAAATATATTTACTTGCTCTAAACGTTCCTGGTTTACCCAAATCTTGCAGTTAGTTCTTACGTTATCTCTTTCAAATACTAGAACCTTAGTTTTACTAGCATTCAAGCGAAGACCACAAGGGTCTTCCGTGAGGGTTTCACACTCCTATTTCATATTAGTGAAGCGTGATTGATAAGCTCAGAAATATCGTTTTGTTGTCATTGATTTATCTTCTGATACTTATTTGCTTAAATTCTGTTAGGTAGAAGTTCAGATTATAGTAGTTTGATTTTTGTACGTGTTGGAATGCATTAAGGCACTTCACTAACCTTAACTCTCGCATCCGCGGCAGTCTTTGCGTCCGTGACATTGCCGATAAGCTGCAAGTTTGTCGCCTTCGTTGGTATGGTCACGTTCTGCGGCAACCGCCGGACTCCGTAGGCAACAAATGTCAGCCTGCCGGGTCCCGGTAAGAGTGGGAGACCCAAGAAGTGCGGGCTTGACGTCGTAAAGGATGACATGCGTGACAGGTCTCACTACAGGGGATGCCGACGACCGTGCGAAGTGGAGGACAAAAAGTAGGAAAGCGGACCCCGGACGTCGCGAGGTGAAACTGCAACAGACGCTCGGATGATGGTAATGACTAACTTGCTTCAGGGAGCAGAAAAGTGGCTTTGTGGAGAACTCCCAGTCCTACAGAGTGTAAAAACTCACACATTGTTCCGCCTCACCACTATCGAAACGCAGGAGTTAAGTCACTACGTTCCAAGGGGGTGGAAAGCGTTAACACGGGGCCCCATATGACTATTGGTGGACGGGGTACTATCGGCTACTCCAGTCGTGGTCGCGCATGACAGCCGCGAGGTGGCGCCTTCAAACTTAACGGCGTTATATTTTTCTCCTCGCTGCCATCACCTCGACAGCAAAAGACGGCATGGCGACCAAACTCGATGGATTTAGTACATCCAAACCAGCGTTGCTGCAAACACACTTTCGGTATTTCGCTTCTACCAGTAAGCATGTGAGTACCGCAATGCCGCAAGCCTTGCAGGTCTGCAAAACCACAATGTTCTCTTGCAATGGCGGCAGCTGCCGACGACTTATAGGGGCAGCGTTAAGCTCTACACCTGTTAACCATCTCTCCAGGGTGCATCAGCACTCCTGCTTCTGCTGACTGCCAGCAAGCCCGTAAGGGGTAAGAAACGTGGAGATTTCCCGACTCCTATCTCATTTACATTTAGAGTTTTACACAACCTTAATATTATTTTTTTGGTATTTTCTGTTTTACTTATTATTTATAATTACTAAGAATATGAAAGAAACTAAACAATAGAAATAATATCCTGTCACAACGAGAAGAACGGCTGCCATCTTAGAAAGGTCTTACACCATATTTAATAGATATTGGGCTAAAGGTTAGAGCGCAGAAATGCTCACTTCTCAAAGAGTCCATCACTCCTTTTTGAGAGACGTCTTGATCAGTGATAAGCGAGCAAAAATTTCAAATCTGAAAATGGCCATCAATCACCTTTAAGAAGAGCTGAGATCGGTCAGCGAACAACTCAAAATATTCGACAAATCACTCTAAAAGAAACCGTGTGAAATCGACGAAGTGATGCGAATGACCGAAAACGCATAGCTTGAACGGAAGAGCTTTAGGATTTTTGTTATGTGACGAGTCTTGATTCGAAGTTATGTCTGATACAAGAAAAGGAACATTCGGGTGCATAAAGGCCCTATCTGAAAGTAGTGCACCTAACATGGCTAAAAAAAGGTAAACTCTAAACGAAACCCTATACTAACTCGTCTGGACAGCGCGCGCGGCGTGTAACAGTAACTTTTAAAATCGTCCACCACCTTGCCACAGGAAATGTATAAATGTTAATTTTTTTTACAAGTTTTGAACTTAATGTTATTCACATACAAAAAACCACGCGAGTGTAGCCACGGGCAAATGCTAGTAATATTATATTAATATGTTATAATAATATATTAATATATTATACTCGATTTATTTATGTACTTGAACTGGTTTGACCTTGTAACCTCCCTTTTGTGTAGGTTTATCAAATAAATGGCTCAGGTAAATAATATATTCATAAGATAGAGAAATAGACAGACGCAGCCCATTAAGCCTTCAACCAGGCTTAACGACTGCCATGTTACTGGCAACCGGGACCAACGGCTAAACGGGCCTTCCGAAGCACGGAAACGCTCGCAAATGTAAATGCCACAAAGTGGTCACCCATCCGAGGACCAGCCATAGTGAAAATTTGCGTAACTCAGTGATCGTTTACAGAACACTGAGACCGCGTGGCCACGTGCGCTTCAGTTCGAGCAGTACAAGTTTATAGCTTAGTTTGGATTAGATGGCGCTGTGTAAAAAGGGTCAAACAATATTTCTTATTATGAGTTTTACCTTGTTTTGGAAGGCGGATTAAACCGTTGGTCCCAGCAACTAGTAATATGGTGGTCGTCGAATAAAGTTAAAGACCTTAGGCTGGGCTTAAAAGTTATTTAGAGCAGGGGGTCGAGTCTGATATTTCAATCGTGTCGAAATAGAATCGAAATTGTCGCTCAATAGAAAGTCACCGGTACAATGTTGTCAGTTTTTCGTAGTCTACTATTACAATCGTACTCCAATAGACTTCTATCAGTCGGCCGATAGAACTCTACTAACACGTTCTGCGCCAGTGGTCGCTAGTCAGTTGCAATTTTAATACTCTACTAACATTTTGACAGCAAAATCTATTCTGCGGCTTGTCAATAGTAGACTCGCCCCCTAGGTAGCCACAAACTGCTATTTCTCTACATGATATTACGTACCTACGCTGTGTGACAAAATGAACGATGCAATATAGGATGTATAAAAAGTGTGACTACAATATTACTTTACCGAGTGGAAAGAAGGTTCAGCCAAAATATCCGAGCAAAAACGAAGTGGTTTTCGGTTAGCCTTCAGAAGAGGCCTGTAAAAGGAGTTGCAATAGATCAAGGTTTACCTACAAATATTATAGCAATAAACAATCTATATAAAGCATATTGTATAATTTATAAACATTATACATTATATTGATTTGAAATGCAAAAAAGAAACGTCTGTCCCAGTCTGATCTCGTTTTATTTTAACAACAAAAATAAAATATATTTTTAAAAAACAAGCTCTTATTTGAAATCTCTAAAACGATCACAGAGTAGACCGAGACTTACATATGAAGACCACGTGAGTAGATTGCTCAAAAACGGAACAGTCAAAAGTTCTCGGATACCCAGACGTGCGTGTATCAAGCGATTGAAAGATCGGAAGGATCGTGAAGCCTGGCCATCTGTACTATCTGACTACCCCGTTAGGGGTACTGCGTGAAGATAGTTAGTGTTTTTTAAAACGATCACGACATTTTTTTTCATTTGATACCCATACTATAATAAATCATTAAAAGCTATTTCAACATATTTAGTAGTCTATATTTTGAGTAACTTCATTATCATTTTTGATTAATTTTTAGTACGCCTTTTCAATTGATAACTATTGATATCTTGAGTTCTCCGTGATGTTGGATTTAGAATAACGTTACACAGCTATCCATGCATTGCCTTAAAATCTATACGTACGAGTATTTACAAATTTTCAACTCAATCGGTTGAAAATTTTTGCCTCAAAATAGAGTTGCATGATTTCACCCAACAAACATACACACAGGGCAAGCTCGTAATAAAAATAATTCAAAATATAAATTAGAATATCAACACCTCACATCATCATACTACCTGACTGCCCCTGTAGCGCGGTGGGAGTGTATCCGACTGCTACGCAAGAGGTCATGGGTTTAATTCTCACCCAGGATAAAACTTTGTGTGATGAACACGATGGTTTATTTTGTGTCTGGGTGTTATTTATCTATAATGTTTATGTATTTAAATATATATAAGTATGTTTATCAGTTATCTGGTAACCATAGTACCAGCTCTGCTTAGTTTGGACTCAGATGGCGTTGTGTGAGTTTTCTCAACGATAGTTTTTATTTATTAATTTATACATCTAACGGTTATCATATGTATATTTTGTTGTTTTTTAATCTGTTATAAGTAGGTATAACAAAAAAATCTAAATTTCTTACTAAAAAAAGTAACAAAATCAATGAACATTGACAAAGCTAGCGATAAGGAATGATGACCTTAAATGGCTTACGATAAAATGAACCACCGTTCTGTCTAACATACACAGATTAGCCGTATTTGAGATATTAGGTATAAATAATAAGATATTAAATATTTTGGTACATGTAAGTATGTCATGGTACACCGACGTCTAGCCTAAATAAAGTAAATATAAATGTGAATTATGAATAAGATCTTGACAGTCAATAAACATATTTCCCCAAACTAAGAAACAAACATCATAATAATAAATCTTTATTCATTTAGGTCACAAAGTAACACTTATGAACGTCAAGAATATTGCTTCTACATTTACATTTACTGCCAGATTCGCAAAGCAATAGGTAGAGCCTGAGGAAGAACATCCAAAATATAATCATCCATAATAAATAACAAATAAATGTATGGATGTAGGTTTGTTATTCTTTAACGCAAAAACTTCTGAATGCATACTAATGAAACATTATTATAGAAGCGCTTGTGGTCACGCGGACTTAGTGTTCTGTAAACTATCACAGCGTTAAGCAACTTTCGCTATGCTGCGTCACGGGTGCGGGTGACTACTTTGTGATATTTACATTTGTAAGCATTTCCGTGCTTTGGAAGGCACCTTAAGCCGTTGGTCAAGATACATGGCAGTCATTAAGTCAAGTTGAAGGCTTTATGCGAGGCTTGAAAAATTTCAAAAGCGGGTTGCCACATCTTGCTTCTGTCTATTTCAACACGGCAATGGACTCACCACCGATTGCGTGGGACAGGAATTAACATAGTGACAAGTGGGAATATAATATGCCTCTGCCACCCCTTCAGAGACAAGGTGTGATAAATAAATAAAAAGAAATAAAAACGATAATATAGCTTATACATCAGAATAAGACAAAGGATACTTTTTGTTCAAGGAACAATTTTGTTATGCTGGAAACGGGAACGAGATAATTTCAACACGTAGGTGGAGCTGTGGGTAAGAACAAGTTAGAAATAATTTTGAATAGGAATAAGTACGCTAACTGTACATGTCGCTTTAGGACGTAAGACTATACCGCTCACCAGTCGTATAAATGCGACTTTGCGGCATAAATGTCTCTTATATTTATTAGGGATATCATTGTTTCCTTGACTGACCGCTGTCTTTTATAATACCATTAGCCTAGTATATAATGCAGTTTCAACGCGTTTTGTAAACCATACTGACTAAGATTTATTATAAAAAAATTGTACGTCGAATGTAAAAACATTATTGAAGACATATCGATGAAAACGATGAATTATAAATACATATGGGGTGTGAAGGGCAAAGGCAAGATCTTCAGGCCAAATTGATGTCATCTGTTAGCGGTGCATGTGCTGACTAACAGACGAAATGAAGCAGGTTCTCTTACGGGGTTGGGACTTTAGACTTTAGGCGCCAGTCACTCTTAACAAATACCGATAATTTAAATCCAAAAATGACAGCTGTTCCTAGCAACCAAGACCCCAGACTCTAAAACCAGGTAAGTTTGGAAGCAACCGAAAAAATACTTAAGAAGAAAAAGTATAACATCAATTTACAACAATAATCAAAATAAATCAAAACTACTTACAGTGAAAACTCTAAGCATCGAAACGCCATTAGGATCAAACACACACAAGTATATAAAACAAATTAATTTATAACTGAGCACCTAGACTCGCGCGTGAACGTCGCAGGAGAATCAGACAGACTGAAATAAAAAACGTTTAGGGAATGGCGACGCAAAAATACGGCTGTATACCAGCCTGTATACCAGTATAGCGCCAAAACAATGAAATGACGGTTCCTTACAAATCATGGTGTTTTACAGCTAAATGCTTATAAATATATGTAGAATATGTTTTTTTTATAACTTTTGAATTATTTATATATGGTAAGTACTTAACCGTGATATATATAAAGAGTAAGTTTAATAGCAGGTCAGCAGAAGCCTATAAGCAAGTATTTCAAATGCAACAGAAATCTGGTTATGTGGTTAGATGATCGAGGAATCTTTCGAGGGTATAGTTTAGTCACACTTCTCGCCATTAACTCTGATAATTAAAAAACGTGGAGGGTTCTATACGCAAACTGTGAAAACTGAAAAATAATCAGAAGTAAACTGAAAATTTTAATCATTTTAGTCAATGTAGCAATAAACTAGCATTAATGTAGCAATTTACTGACTTTATATACTTTATATGCATGAGTTTTATGAAATAAGTTTGTTGTACGCCATTAGTGGTAGGACATAGAGGGCACATAGATTTTAAGAAAATTTTAAGAAATTCTGTAACCTTATGCTCCACAAATAAATAATTGAAATGAAAATAATGAAAACTCTTGTACGTAGAGTACTTCGCAATTTGTACTTAAAGAGTTTGACGATTGTTTTATTTTCGTAGTAACAGTACCACACCTAATAAATACGAGTAAAACAATAGCTAGTACTCCATGAATTGAGCTTCAGTTTTTTTAATACTTTTTCAATGGTACTGAAATTAGAGGGATTCATTCGGGGAATGAATCTGTACGAAAACCAACAAAGTAACAATGAGCTACAAAGTTCTGTCGTTTATATTATACAGGTCTATAGGTTGAGAGTTTTTAAATTTTGAATAATATGAATAACATTCCTGCCGTTTGGCGAGTTTTGCATATGAGGTGAAGATATGGTTATATTCAATGTGGCTTGACGGCCGGAAGGTTACTCCAATACGTTCATTTTGAATTATATGAATAATATTCTTATTTTTCAGCAATTTCTACAGATACAATAGGCATTGACGTCAAGACTATAAAGTTTTAACAGCGTTTAGTTCGTTTTCGCTCAGGTTGCGTAGGGTTTCATTCTTTCATTTTACTTAACGTTGTAATCAATATCACAGTTCGAGAAACATACAATTATCTAGAACAATAATAAAGGAGAGGAGGTGATTCCCACCACACACTTTCGATTCATCATAACGCACAATGGTCAAAGATAACCTCTACCAATTGAAACGGAGGAATGCCGAACCGAACTCCTCAAGGGAAGAAATGCTGGACAGGTTTATAGGTAATCTTACTCTCTAGGTTGTCAAGATTGTGCAATACTCCACTTTAGGTGGCAGGTTTTTGGTGACATTTAGTCAACACGTCTTTCGCCTACACACACACACACACACACAGTCATCTCAAGGCTGCTTAGCAGCAAAATCCTTCTACCTCCTTTATTAACGTTAGGTAGCCAAATATCTGGTAAAAATATTTGACTGCTTCGGTGGCGTGGTGGTTCGATTCCCGGGTCGGAACAAATACTTGTGTGATCCACTTTTTACACAAATTTGGTTTCGGGGTTTGGGCGTTCCTATGTATAATATCGACGGCGGAAGCGCTCGTGGCCCCGCGGTCTCAGTGTTCTGTAAACGATCACTGAGTTACGCAACTTTCACTATGGCTGGTACTCGGATGGGTGACCACTTTGTGGCATTTACATTTGCGAGCGTTTCCGTGCTTCGGAAGGCACGTTAAGCTGTTGGTCCCGGTTGCCAGTAAAATGGCAGTCGTTAAGCCTGGTTGAAGGCCTTATGGGCGGCTTAAAAATTTCAACAGCAGGTAGCCACAACCTGCGTCTGTCTATTTCAACACGGCAATGGGCTCACCACCTATTACGTGGGACAGGAATCCACACGGTGAAAAGTGTCTCTGCCACCCCTTCGGGGATAAGGCGTGATGGATATTTATTTATAGCAAAGAGCAAACGGACATCTGTAAAATCATTAGTTTTCAGGAGAGCGTTTTTAACGCAAATACGTTATAACTTTTACAATTACAGAGATCCTTAAAATTTGGAATACTTAATAGCATTTCGAAGAAAGCAACGGAGGTCAGTCAACTGAAATATTCATATTTAAAAAAATACGGCAGATGTCTTTTTATACTTCGTACAAAATAAATTACTAAATGAGTCAACTGCTATATGTTTGCTTCTATTGATAAAATTTTTTAAAGCAATTATTTGCTAAATTTCTCATAATTTTTTATTAAAGTGGAAAAAGACTATTCGATTCGAGACAGGGATTGAACCTGTGACCTTTGCCTAACCAGGGCAATGTTCTAGCCACCTGAACTACCCGAACCGTATCGAATCAAGTTGAAATTCTCCACCATATTTATATCGTCATTTTAAAAGTATGACCAGAGCCATCTATCGAGCTAATGAACAACTCAATACCAATGAACAGTGTTACAACTATTTTTAAACATTGATGCAATGGACTCCACTCAGTATATTGATAAAAATTTTTTAAAGCAATGATTTGCTAAATTTCTCATAAATTATTTTTTGTTCCACTTTAATAAAAAATAATGAGAAATTTGGTGGAGAATTTCAACTTGGTTCGATACGGTTCGGGTAGTTCAGGTGGCTAGAACATTGCCCTGGTTAGGCAAAGGTCACAGGTTCAATCCCTGTCTCGAATCAAATTGTCTTTTTCCACTTTAATAAAATAATTTATGTTTGCTTCTACTTCGGACTTTCTAAATTATGATCCCTAATTAATTTCATAAAAAAAGTCAATAATTGTTATCCTTTTTATAAACTAAATCAAACTACGACAACAAATAAATGGCACGTACGATTGATAGTAAAATAATGTAGTTGTCTCAATTTACTGCGTATCATAAAGGTCTAGTTACTGATTTTGCAGTTATCTGTTTAATTAAGATGAGCTTCTTCAGTACAATAAAACAGTCCAGTGCATTGTATTTTCTGTTTTAATCACAGTAATTGTATTACAAAGTAACAGAAGTAACAGTATGAGGTAACATTAAAGAGAAAATAACATTTCTTATGAGTGACAACCTCTTAAATAAAAAAGTCATAGGCACAACCAATAAATACTAACAAAAATAATGAAAATCTTATATAACACGTATAATGTAAAGCTTGTTTTATCACAACAATCAACTTTAAACAAAATAATAATTTTGTACATTTATCTCTTCTTCAATTAAAATTTTATTTGTTATCATAATAAGGAACTAAACTCGTATTATTGTAGCTAAGTGAAACTTTGTTGATCAACATGATTAATTAAGTTTACTTTGCCGTTTTTTCAACAATAATTATTGTTACCTTTAAATATCACAAAAAAAAACACTTTAATGTCACTTTCTTAACACTATGCTATGGTATGTAGTTGAATAAATAACAGATTTTAGAATAATTGGTACGCAAGCTTAAATATGTCAATAGTAAACCTTTTTAACCGCATACTCCTCAGCGCACAGATCCCAAACCCATGGAGACTGAGTATTATTACTTCAGTCTTCAAAGGTAAGGGGTCAGTGCAGGAGTGCGGGAGCTACCGCGGTATAAAGGTGATATGTCCCACACCATGAAGATCACCATCAAGAGGATTATAGATTCTCCGATCCCGCAGGAGTGTACTCTCTCGGAGTGTCAATATGGGTTTCGCCCTGGTCATGGGACCACGCTCCCTGTTTTTGCACTGAGGGTTGTCGCAGAGAAAGACAGGTCGAAGAACACGCCTCTGCACTGTATGTTCCTAGAGATGCAGAAGCCCTACGACTGTGTTCCTCGTGCGATGATCTGGTGGGCATTGCGGTCCAAGGGGGTTCCAGAGGTCTATATTAACACCATCCGGGACATGTACTGTGACTCCGATTCCATGGTTCGGACTGCTGTTGGCGACACGAAACCCTCCCCATCACCGTCGGGGTACACCAGGGTTCGGTCCTTAGTCCGCGGATGGACCTCGTGAGGAACTCTCCCATCCGCGGCAGCCTTCACGTCCGTGACATTGCAGACAAAAAAAGTCACGTCTTTCGGCAGCGCCCGGGCTACGTGGGAAACAAATGTCTGGCCATGTCAGCCCCGCCGGGTCCCGGTAAGAGGGGAAGACCCAAGAAGTGCTGGCTTGACGTCGTAAAGGATGACATGCGTGCCAATAGTCTCACTACAGGGGATGTCGACGACCGTGCAAAGTGGAGGAGAAAATGTAGGAAAGCGGACCCCGGGCGTTGCGAGACGCAACTGGAACAGACGCTCGGATAATGATGAAGCTTAAATATGTGAACCTCCCGTGACGAAACGGTCAAGTAACTGATACCTTGGTTTATATTATGAAGCGACGCGCCAAATTGTCCGACGCACACACGGACACGTGTATATGTGTGTACTTCGTTGCATTATAAAAAAAGGGTGTAGGTGCCTTTTTATACGCTGCAAAATACCACTAAATGTTCGATTAAAAAAAATTAAAATTATGTACAAGTAGAAGACAAAATTCTTAATTCAATTATATAAAAAAACGATCTTCGCAAAAATGCAGATGTCCGTTTGCTCTTTGCTCCCTTCGATATGAATGAATATAGAGATATATTAGTATGTATATTAGTTGTCTAGATCCTATAGTACAAGCTTATAGCTTAGTTCGGGCTAGATGGAGCTGGGTAAAAAGAGGCCCACTATATTTAAAAAAAAAACAAAATATTATATATATTTTGACAACCCTCAGTATTTTAAAGGTCCTTTTATGATGCCTTACCAAGATCTCGGGATCTCAAACAAATCATAACCAGTGGTGTGCCTGCTGATTATCAGTCGACACAACAACTCCAGCGCCCTTACAAAATTGCCAAATATTAAAAGTCAAATAACAAACCTCCTGGGACCTAAATAAAAGTGAACCTGAGGCTTCAAATACAGGAGGGCTTAGGAGTACTTGAAAAACACTTACGACTAGTGTCTCTGTGAACCGTAGACTTTGTTCGGAGTAAATTGAGGAAAAAGGCTAAACATATTTTTGGTTAACGTGTTAGTTTTGAGCGCTCTTGCCAACCACTATGGGACCATTTCCCCTACCTTGCCTCCATTTTCCCTCGATAAAAGGTTTTGGCTATATCAAGGATTTTCCATGGCAAGTTACATGCAAATCCGATGAAAAATGCGGTGTGCGTTTCGATTGCTCAGCCACGGTGTCCAATCAAAAAAAGCACTCCGTCAAAAATTTGTCGATTGTCAAAACTGAATGCAACAAACAAAAAATTTGTCAAAGTAGAAATAAAGAAGATATTAGGCTTTAAAGTTGGCCGCGCGAACGAAACGTGGAAGATTGCGCGGCCACGGAGATCTCAGCAAGTACATGGGTTAGAGATCTAATTCTTTTTGTCAATGAAAGATTGAATTTGTCAAAAATTGTCTAAAAAAGAAGTATAAGCTCTAGAGCAATATTTTACGAAATATTCGCCTTTGAAGTTATGGCCGCGCAATCCTCCACTCGTTGTTTCTTTAATGTTAATTATTTTTGTAAACTTACGATTTCTTATAGTAAAATTAACACAAGAAGAAGGATCTTAATTTGTCAAAACTAATGAAAGCAAAAAATACTACTAAAGTTTAGTTAAATAGGAGATATCGGTCCAAAACAAAAAGTTCGTGGCCGCGCGAACGAAACGCTGCTTTGTAGGCTCATATCTCACTACCTATAATTATTAGGATTTTGGTGTGGACTTCCATTTATTCAGCATATTAACCTTATATTGACGTATTGTTTTACCCTCAAAACAGTTTACGACTCGTGTTAAATCAAAAATAATGATGTCTCATATGATGTTCTACCAGTGTGACAATAATTTAATTTTATTTGGGAATACATTTATATTTAATAACTGGAGGACAGTTATGAAATTAAATAACATCTAGATCGATATGAAATTAAAAATACGATTAAAAAAAACGTAATATTTTCATCATCATCGTTGTTAATTCATCATTAACAATAAAAATCATTAAAAATGAGTAGTAATATTAATGGGGATTCTGGATCACATCACCCATCGTCTTGACTCTCGCTACGTTCCACTACGCTCGGCAACGCTTCGCGTTGCATCGTCAGCTCGTGGGTTGTTGTGATCTAGAATCCCCATTAATATTCAAAAAACGTATTATACAAATAAACTAACCTTTAGCATTCCGTTTCTATAGCCGATGGATTACCAGCCCGTGGGTCTTCAACTCACTAATGTTCAAAGAACGTTTCTTACACATAAACACACTTTTAACACACGCATCGGACAAAAGAATATTCTTGTGATCCGCGTTTGGGTAACATGTTATATGTTATCAAGGTTGTATGGACTCGTCTCATGATCTAGACCATCAACACTCTTGAGCTTTGCCTTCGTCAAGTAACAACATATACACCACAAGACTAAGGTCTATATTTTATCTTGTAACATTTATTTTTACACCAAGAACATAGCGCAAGATCGTCCGCATACAGTAAAGTACGTTTTTGTGAACTTCTGACGGATCGCAGTGAGCTGCTTTAACAAACCCACTCAAGGCGCAGTTTACGTCACAAGTTAAACCAAGGACATAGCGCAAGATCGTCCGCATACAGTGAAGTACGTTTTTGTGACCCGCGGTCGACTAAGATGTATATTGTCATCAAAATTATCTGATTCTCCAAACCGAGTAACCATGGTCTAAATCACCAGATCCTTGAGCCTTACCTCTGTCAAGTTAATACATATACACCACAAGATTAATCACAACACGTTAAACTTAGCGCTCAATCGTCCATCACGGTTCTTAGCTGACTGGCTGTATGCGTTTCAAATGAGTCGATGCACAGAACATAAATACTAATGAATAGGGATCGAGTCTCTATTGAGAGGTCGTAGAATAGAACCAGAATCACTGTTTTAGCTGTCAAAATGACTGCCTCGGTGGCGCAGTGGTAGTGTATGCGACTGCCGCGACTGAGGTCCAGGGTTCGATTCCCGGGTTGGAAAAAATATTTGTGTGATCCAGAAATGTTTGTTTCGGAGTTTGGGTGTTTCCTATGTATAATATGTATGTATTTAGAAAAATATAAGTATGTTTATCAGTCGTCTAGATTCCATAACACAAGCTTATGTACGTTATCACATAATGTATGTAAAAATAAATAAATATCCATCACGCCTTATCCCCGAAGGGGTGGCAGAGGCATATTATATGCCCACTTTTCACCGTGTGGATTCCTAGCACACGTAAAAGGTAGTGAGCCCATTATATGTATGTATGTATTATTCGGTTTAGAGTTTAACAGAGTCACAAGCAATAAACCAATGTCACTTTCTTTACTGGAGACACGTATTTTATACAACCAAGTATGTCAGGGGCGTTACCCTTTTTCAAATGTATTTTAAACAACCAAGTGTGTCAGGGGGCGTTACTCTTTACTCAAATGTATTTTATACAACCAAGTGTGTCAGGGGGCGTTACCCTTTACTCAAATGAATTTTTTTGTAATTATGGCCTGATACTAAGACCTATTAGCCAAATCTTAATTCATATTTCTTCAATCTTCTTTCTTATTTTTTTAAAATGTGTCCGTCCTGTACCTCTTAGTCAAGTCCAGTCTTAAGTCAAGGTCAGTCTCACCCCAGTATAATAGTGGTTGTTATACTGAGGCTTTCAGTGGATTTTACGCGGCATGAAAGAAAATCGCATTTCACTACATATATATCACTGTCTTTTACTATAGCACGTAAACACAACTGTTTTGTCCGAGAAACTACTACTTCCGCACATAAAACAAGATAAATTCACTAGTTTTAGAAAATGATATACAGCCAGCATCCGCTCTTGTTATTTTTCTAGCGTATAATCTCCTTTACTCATACGATTACTCTATTACCATAGACGAAATCCGTTTTTTGCCTAAGACCTGACGTAAGTTTGGTACTTAGTAATATTAATACAATCTTCTCTATTAGGATGTAAGCGAGAGGGAGAAAGTAATATCTTTGCTCTGTGAATAGAGTTGTTGCGGATTATGGCGGATTAATGATATCAGGGTTAGCTATTAATTGTTCTATCAAAGTTCTCTGTTACAGACATCTGTGACGACACGTCATTCAATACCATAGAAATCCTATTAACAGGAAAAATGTCACGCGTGCTCGAGATTACTCACAAACAGCGCGTCGGAGAAAGAGTGTACTTTTGGTCCCCACCTCGACATTTTTTGGCTAACAGCGTTTTCATGTCAACACTGAATTTAAAACCCAAACTTCGCGCGCACCCGTACTGGCCGCTCTCTACCTCCTCTGCATTCAGAGGGGCGCTTGAGGGTTGTGGAGGTGCAGACTAGATTCTTCAGCTCCTTAGGGAGCTCCGGGATGGTCGCTTTTCAGCCACACCGAGACGGACCTCTCCACTCTGGGGTGCCCCTTGCCGGCTCGCAGTGATTTAACCTCAGGCCTACCCTGCGAGTCGGTTTCAAGGCTAGGCGGAAAACCACGGGGTTTAGTGGGTAGGACGGCCCCTCTGTTGGCTGCCGACGATGGCTAGTACCATGGCCGGCAGCGACATATCGACACGTGCTACATTATGCCCTTGAGGGCGATACGCGGCCCATTCCACGCCGGGCACACGGCGAGTGTGTGCTCCGCCGTGTCCACGACGCCACCTGGACAGTTACGACACACGGGGTCCGGCTCCACCCTCGCCACCTCCCACAGGATAACATATTAGCTTACTATAACACTGGGGGAAAAAGGGTAGGTGTAAACTTTACGCGGATGAAGCTGTGTGCATCAACTAGTACAAAGAAAAATCATTTCGAAACAGATATTTGCGGAGCGAGGACAAGAGATTTGAACCCGAGACCCGTTAGTACACATACTACCACACCGCCATTGAGGCAATTAGTAACATTAATAGGCGATGGAGTTGAGCAAGTGGATTATTTCCAAGTGTCCTAACCTGCTCTATACTAATACTCCATAACCTTTATAACGGTTTTCTTACTTTTGCAACAGGGGAGAATCTAAAATAGACTTATGAATAATACATAGTACGAGTATATTTATTAAATTACGCATGGTGCATAGCTTGTATAGTTATATCAAGAGTATTCAAATAACATAATGAGA
Source organism: Thumatha senex (assembly GCA_948477245.1). NCBI lineage: Eukaryota > Metazoa > Arthropoda > Insecta > Lepidoptera > Erebidae > Thumatha > Thumatha senex. Next base: position 3,348,594 of record OX419725.1, read on the forward strand.
ATCAAAGTCTTGAACATATAAATTGAAGCGCTCGTAGCTCTGTGGACTCAGTGTTCTGTAAACGATGACTGAGTTACGCAACTTTCACTATGGCATATGGCTGACCACTTTGTGGCATTTATATTTGCGAGCGTTTCCGTGCTTCGGATGGCACGTTAAGCCGTTGGTCCCGGTTGCCAGTAACATGGCAGTCGTTAAGTCAAGTTGAAGGCCTTATGGGCGGCTTGAAAAATTTCAACAGCAGGTAGCCACAACCTGCGTTTGACTATTTCAACATGGCAATGGGCTCACACCTATTACGTGGGACAGGAATACACAAGGTGAAAAGTCGGCATACAATATGTATGCCCCTGCCACCCCTTCGGGGATAAGGCGTGTTAGATAAATAAAATAAAAATAAATAGTAAAAACAGGAGGAAGGCATTCAGTTTGAGAACATTTATGTTACCGTGACATGCTAAACAATCAAGTACAATTAAAACCTTCATTCATTAAAAGCATAATTCATGAATAGCGAAGTTTGGGTTTTAAATTCAGTGTTGACATGAAAACGCTGTTAGCCAAAAAATGTCTCTTTCTCCGACGCGCTGTTTGTGAGTAATCTTGAGCACGCGTGACATTTTTTACTGTTAATAGGATTTCTATGTTATTGAATGACGTGTCGTCACAGATGTCTGTAACAGAGAACTTTGATAGAACAATTAATAGCTAACCCTGATATCATTAATCCGCCATAATCCGCCACAACTCTATTCACAGAGCAAAGATATTACTTGCTCCCTCTCGCTCACATCCTAATAGAGAAGATAGTAATAATATTACTAAGTGCCAAACTTACGTCAGGACTGAGGCAAAAAACGGATTTCGTCTATGGTAATAGAGTAATCGTATGAGTAAAGGAGATTATACGCTAGAAAAATGACAAGAGCGGATGCTGGCTATATATCATTTTCTAAAACTAGTGAATTTATCTTGTTTTATGTGCGGGAGTAGTAGTTTCTCGGACAAAAAAATTGTGTTTACGTGCTATAGTGAAAGACAGTGATATATATGTAGTGAAATGCGATTTTCTTTCTTGCCGCGTAAAATCCACTGAAAGCCTCAGTATAACAACCACTATTATACTGGGGTGAGACTGACCTTGACTTAAGACTGGACTTGACTAAGAGGTAGAGGACAAAGACATTTTAAAAAAATAAGAAAGAAGATTGAAGAAATATGAATTAAGATTTGGTTAATAGGTCTTAGTACCAGGCCATAATTACAAAAAAATACATTTGAGTAAAGGGTAACGCCCCCTGACACACTTGGTTGTATAAAATACATTTGAGTAAAGGGTAACGCCCCCTGACACACTTGGTTGTATAAAATACATTTGAGTAAAGAATAACGCCCCCTGACACACTTGGTTGTTTAAAATACATTTGAATAAACGGTAACGCCCCCTGACGTGTGTCACGTGTGACGTGTGTGTGGTTGTATAAAATACGTGTCTCCAGTAAAGAAAGTGACATAGGTTTATTGCTTGTGACTCTGTTAAACTCTAAACCGAATAATACATACATACATACATATCATCACGCCTGTCTCCTATCGGGTATGGCTTTCCACTTGCTACGATGCTGGCATACAACCGAATAATAATATCCTTTAATGTACCTAAGTGTCCTATAATATTAATTTATCTATATTATTTATTTCTTAAACCTCTCTTTTCTAACGCCAAGGCTATATATTGCTGGCATACAACCGAATAATAATATCCTTTATTGTACCTATGTGTCCTATAATATTAATTTATCTATATTATTTATTTCTTATACCTCTCTTTTCTAACGCCAAGAAGAACCACAACGAGTACAGCGTTAGTTAGTAAGGGCCCTCAAACATATAAACATTTTCATTTTTAATCAGCACAAGCATTACAGCATCGGCAGTTTGCCATAAAAAATAGAATAATATTGCTTCGTTTTCAGGCTTCGCTCTTATTAGACATATGTTCATTTTCACTTAAATTAGGAGTATCAAGAGTTCATACATATAGTTCTTATGACACTCCTAATGAAAAAAAAAAACATTGCACCAACCATAGGTGTATCTTAAAATACGCTAAGTCGATGCAAATGAAAAGTCAACATAAGCGATGCTTAGACCAAAGACTTTCATAGTTATGACTGACCTGAAATAGTGTTTAATGCAAATATACGGTAGAGTAATTAATAGGCAATCCAACTCTAAAAGATTTATTTTATTAAAACCAGAAGTTCGTCAATAAATAAATAAATAATGTGGAATATTTTTTACACAACGTCATCTAGCCCAAAGTAAGCTAATATAAGCTTGCGGTATGGGATCAGAGCTAGGCAACTGATAGACACTTATATATTTTAAAATACATACATATTATAGATAGGAAACACCCAAACTCCGAAACAAATTTTATGGACCCGGGACCTCAGCGCGGCAGATGCATACACCACCACTGCGCCACCGAGGCTTGTCAATAAACAAATTCTCCAGTTTTATACATAATTATATACAAATAGGGACTTTTGTCGAAGTGTTAAAATATCCAACTGTCATTATACCTGATTGTTGTAAGTATAATTATATATAAATTTTGTAAAAAAATAAACAAGTATTGAAATGTACAAAAATCATTTTGTACATTACGCAAAATACTTATGTGACTTTTTTTATATCGTCTGTATGAATACTTAAATATATAGTACTCAGTCATTTTGATACAAGAACACACATAATAATGTAACATTACATGAACATTTTGTCGCTTAGCTCTTTTACATAATTTTTGTTTGACATAACGGCCGTTGAATTTAACTTGAACTTAAAATAACATTTTCAATTTATCGGACTTGGATATTTTGTCACTTGAACTTTATAAAATGACGTTTGACATTTTTTACATAACAACTGTTGAACATTTTTAACACTTTGACGAAAGTTACCCTTAACCCGTGAATTGCCCAAGTGACTGATTAATCAACGCGCCCTAACAAAAATCATACTATGTCGATTTCTCCTGGCCATAGACAAATGGAAGGGCACCGTGTGGTTTTAGTCGGTAAGAGTCGCACCCATGTGGATTTCCACTCGTAAAAAAATAAATGCTATTTCGATTTACATTTATTATGTAGTTTTTTATGTAAATGTTAGAAATATTAAATAGCAATTATTGACTTCACTTACACCTTTTCTTCACGCCAGTCATTACTTACTGGTAGTGAAAATTATCAGACATAAAATTAAATGATAAGATTTCACAAGTTATAAACGCGTACCTTAAAACTCCGGTATTGTGGTACTTTTAGAATTGTGTTAGATATGGAAAGAGATGAGGTTATATCATAAAAAGACACAGGGATAAAGAGAGAGAAAGAAAGAGAGAGTAGTAGGCTCTTACACACTCGCATACACACAACATTCGGCATTTCGTTACATGACGATTTCTACTAAATCGCTCTACCCGTTTTCCTTATTCAAAAATGGAACTTCATATTATTGTTACCTTTTTACAAATGATAAAAAACATAATTCTAAAGAAACATTATTATATTCTTATAAAATTATAAAACAATGTCTGTCATAACTTAAGTACTAGGCATTACGATAATTGCTCAAGATGTCGGAAATAAGGAAGCCGACTGACAGCTTTTATCGAAAACGCTGCTTAAATCCTAGTAAAACAATGTACAACGCATTATTTATTTTTTATAATGGTACAGAATGTCAGTCTATTTTTTAAGGTAGCTTAGTATACATTATGGGTACAGGTATAGGTAAATCACACCACTCGAACGAAGCTGTGGGTACCCGCTAGTTGTATATAAATTACAGCGATATAAAAAAAAGCATCGTCTTGCTCATAATACAGTGATTCGAACCTAGCGGGAATCGAATCCCCGACCTCTTGCAGGCTGATACATTAACTTACAATAATATCTATCGAACTTCCAATTTAAATAAAAGTTTTTTAAACTATGACTTAGTTTTTAAAAAGAACAATACCGAAAATCAAAAGTGAAAAGATAGGTTCCCGGTAGCAAAAAAAAACATAACTCCAAAACCACTTAGGGCTAAAAAGCAACTGGTAAGACAATAAGATAAGAAAAACTAATTTCTAAATAAATATAATTGACTTACCCTCTGGTGGTAAATACTTTAACAATAGTAGGCACTTCAACGATGGGGCAACGTCCGTACATAATTAAAGCTCGCGTATAAATGAAAATCAAATTGTCGGTACAGCGTATCCAAAATATAAACACAGTTCTGGGTTAAATAATCGTCGTTGTAATGAACCCATTACACTGAGCGACATTTTCGAACCCTACCTAACCCTACTTCTTTAATACGATATTAAACGACTAGGATTTGATTGAGGGTTCGCACCTAAAATCAGTTTAGTGTAAAGTGACACATTATTAGATAATTTATTTATAAAATACATTGATTTCAAATCACGAACCTTTAGATTGTTCTTTTATTAGTTTTAAAAAAGGTACAGTTTTTCTTCGTACTAGATAAAAAAGATGACTACCATGATAAATACATATAATGACACCATATTCCCCGAAGCGTAACCGTAGAATTGTACCAATTGATTGCACACTGTCTGATATTATGAAAACTTTTTAATAATGTCTACAAACTTTTTATTAGAATACTGTTCCAGAAGTTTCACAAGATACACATTATAGTCTGAAGTAGTGAAATGAAAAATCTTTATTCATATAGTTCACAAAGTAACACTTATGAACGTCAAGATTTTTGCTTCTACATTTACATTTACTGCCAGATTCACAAAGCAATAGGTAGAGCCTTTCTTTTTTAACCGCCAGTAATTACATTAGTTTGATGATGACATGATGTTTGACCAATAATATAGTAATTAATTTATACAAAACAAAAACAAAATCAATGTTATGTTTAAAATCATATCAAAATTAGAGCTATTCTAGTTGCCAGTTCTAAGGGCAGCCTACACTTTAAGAAGAATCTAGCAAGAAAGTAATCGATGCTCTTTTAAAAGGTATGAGTGTCTTACAACATTAAAATTACACTTACATTGTTCCTTTAGATTTATGTGAGAACCAGAGTTTGCCTTAAATTTAAATAATATTATTTGTAATAATTGCTATAACAGCTATGAGCTGACCAGTCCCAACAGACGGCACCCGTTCACGGGTATGACGTATATATCAGCCATCGCCCTACTCAATCGTATTATAGGGAATAAGGCGACCCGGTACATACGCCACCACTGCCAGGACACTTAGGCGAGCATGACATACCCAAAAACTGCACAGCAACTATCATGTCAATTTCAAAGAAATAAATAAGTCTACTTGGTGCTCACACAATAACAAACTCAAATTACATATTTGTTTATTAGTTATTACCGGAACTAAACGCAGCAAATTTAGAAACCTTTAGTTGCCTGACGTTTCAAATTATTCACAATGTAGAAATGTAAAAATACAACATATATGCAGCTTCAAGACAAGTACAAAATAACACAAGATTCATTCAAATCCTAAATAGCTCGAGCGAAGAGCAAGCAACTCATTTCCATTTATTTTTATCATTTAAATAATTATTAATTCTGTAATAAGCCCTTTTCAAGAGGTGCGTCTTAATTGCCGCCTTAAATTTATGTAACGGCAGGTTCATAATGTCTAAAGGAATTTTATTATATAGGCGTACGCCAATTCCTGCAAAAGAGTCATGAACCTTTTGTAAACGATGATGCGTTCCAATTAATTTATGCTTATTTCTAGTATTTATCGAATGTATAAAAATAAAAAAAAATAAAAATATCTTTATTTTGCATAGACCATTTTAACGGCGCTTACAAAATGTCATACACTATTTAAAATATTTAAAGCGACCACCGGTTCGGAACGCGGCCCACCTGAGAAGAACCGGCAAGAAACTTAGGAAGGCTTTTTTTTTGATTGCCTATTTACAATTTAATATTATTTCACTTTGCCAGCAGATCATTTCCAGGCGTCCCTGTCCTGCAAATAGTCTGTAACGGAGTAAAAACCTTTTTCACAAAGCTTGTTTTTAATAAACTTTTTAAATTTATTTAAAGGTAAATTTCTCAGGTCACAGGGAAGCTTGTTGTAAAAGCGTATACAGTTACCCTGGAAAGAATCGCCAATCTTATGTAGTCGACTGTGGTGGACTGAAAGATTATTTTTATTTCTTGTGTTTATATTATGTTTATCACAGAGTTTAGAAAACTGTGATAGATTTTTCTGGACATACATAAGATTGGCAAAAATTTATTGTGATAATACGGTTAGAATATTTGCTTCTTTGAATTTTTCTCGGAGAGAAACTCTGGGGCCCAAATTATAAATAGCGCGTACAGCCCGCTTTTGTAGAACAAAAATAATATTTAAATCTGCAGCACTCCCCCAAAGGAGAATACCGTAAGACATAATAATATGAAAATAGCTGAAGTAAACCATTCTAGCCGTATCCACATCTGTTAGCCGAACTTAATCTAGAGGCTGTCTTTTCTATGTGTGGGCCCCACTGCAAATTGGCATCAATAGTTATACCTAGGAACACAGTTGATTCTACAAACTCTAACACTTGTCCATTCAGTTGAACATTGGCCGCAACTTGTTTTACATTTGGTAGAGTAAATTTTATACATTTAGTTTTATTTTCATTAAGGCAAAGATTATTTGAGCTGAACCAATGAACTACTCTTGTTTACATTGTTTACATCGTCATAGTTATCTAATTGTCTTTTAATTTTAAAAATTAATGAGGTGTCATCTGCAAACAAAACAATCCTATTCCTGTCCCCTACATAAAATGGTAAATCATTATTATAAATGAGGAACAAGAATGGCCCAAGTATCGAGCCTCGCGGCACACCCATTGTAACCATGGATCCTACAGAACGTGTACCATTAATATCGACCCTCTGTATTCCATTTTCAAATATGAAGACAGAAGGTCGAGAGCTTTGCCTCTTATTCCATAGTGGTGTAATTTTTTGCACAGCGTTTCATGTTGAACGCAATCAAAAGCCTTTGATAGATCGCAAAATATACCTAATGCATCGTGCTTGTCTTCCCAAGCTTCATGAATACATTTTAATAACTCAACACCAGCATCGGAAGTTGAGCGCCCTTTCGTAAACCCAAATTGATTCGCATGGAGTATTTTATGACTATTAAAATGGGATAGCATTTGATTCAAGATTATTTTTTCAAATACTTTGCTCAAAGTTGGCAGCACTGACACTGGTCGGAAATTAGACGGCTCTGTAGCACTGCCAGCCTTGAACAAGGGAACGACTTTGCAGTGTTTCATTAAATCAGGAAATGTACCACTAGAAACACAGTCATTAAACACAGTTGCTAGATGGGGCGTAATTACCTCAATTATACATGATGCAGTTTCGACCGATAATCCCCAAATGTCCGCGGTTTTCTTAATTTCGATACATTTAAATGTTTTTACAATGTCCTGAGCACAAATATCTGTGAATACAAATGCATCCCTGCAACAAAGAACAGATTCTTCTAATAAAAGTTCAGCGGAACTGGAAGATGCTTGGAGAGATTTTGTTGTCAATATAGGTACATTTTTGAAAAAATGTTGAAACTCCGTAGCCACTTCCAGGTCCCTTGTAACATGGCAACCATTTACTTTTAAGTGGAAATCCCTTTCAGTCACTAAAGATCTACCGCATTCAGAGTTAATGATGTTCCAAGTCATTTTTATTTTATTTACAGAATTAGAAATTTTATTTTTAATTAAGTTTGACTTAGCAAGATGACACGTTTGTTTAAATATCTTTGAATAATTTTTAACATATTCCTGAAAGGTTTGCCTAAAATTATATGATTTTTCTGAATATAATTCAAATAATTTATTTCTACTTTTAAAGATGACTTAAAGATTGAATAATTTAAAGGTGACTGAGTGGTGAAACACCAGGTGTTGCCCAGTCACTGAAAACAGGACGACCACCAATCTGTAGAGTTTTTGAGGTAAAAACTTTGCCAAACTCATCATTAATCAAATTAAATAAGTGTTTATATGACTGGTCTACATAAGTGAAGTTAGGTAGATATGGTAATCTCTTTAATACATTTTCTTTAAAATTATTCAAACGACTTTGGTTAATTGGTACATATTTAATTTGTTTTTTGCTGACTTTGTTACTAATTTTAGGAAATTTTATCCATTGGCCACGATGATCTGACTCCACAGGATCCACAATACCTTTATCTATAGGTTTAATATCAGTAAAAATATTATCAATACATTTTGCACTGGTGGCTGTAATACGAGTGGGTTCTAAGAATGTACTATGCAGATTAAAGGATTTAAATAAATTTATCATTTTATTTCTCTCTGATGGAGTTAATGATGTATCTAATATATCAACATTAAAATCTCCACAAACTATTATAGATTTCTTAGAACATTGGCATTTGAACAGTGCTTCTTCAAGCTTTTCTTCAAATTTAATGTAAGAAGCATCAGGGGGACTGTATACGCTTAACAAGATGAAATGCTCAAACTCAATACTGGCAATCTCAATAACTCGCTCAATGCAGTGGGCTACTAAATCCTTACGTTCTTTAAATTTTAAGTTTTTATTAATTAATATTAAAGAGCCTCCACGTTTAGAATGTTTTATTTTATGTCACTGTGTCTATTGTATTTTCTGTTTAACTAACATGATATTTGCAAATATATACTGTGATGCAACCGTGCAATCCAAAGGTATACTCAATATATATGTCACTCAATCACCACATAAATATCAGAAACGGTCATCCATCTCAGTACTCATAAACAATAGCGAAAAATGCTTAACGTATGTCGTAGTGTCTACCATGATAAATACATATATTGATCCCGTATTCCCCGAAGAGTAACCGTTGAATTGTACCAATTGATTGCACACTAAGTCTGATATTATGAAAAACTTTTTAATAAGGTCTACAAACTTTTTAATAGAATACTGTTTCAGAAGTTTTACAAGTCACACATTTTTGCCTGAAGTAGTCCAAAGGTATACTCAATATGTATGTTACTCATCACTATCTATATATATAAAAGATAGTCGTGTTAGTTACACTATTTATAACTCAACAACGGCAGTACCGATTTGGCTGAGAATTGGTGGGGAGGTAGCTTAGAACCAGGAGACGGACATAGGCTACTTTTTATACCGGGAACAAGTTCCTGTGGGAAACGGTAAAACTTCTCTACGCGGGCGAGGCCGCGGGCGTCAACTAATTACATATAAACATAGATATTACAGATAAACAATAGCTAAAAATGCTTAACGTTTGTCGCAGTGTCTATCATAAACTATGTATATTAGGTTGGGGAAAACGTCTTTTCGCGTTTAGTATGCAAATACTTGTACTAAAAAATCTTTGACTGTACTATTTTTATCTGGCTGATTTTGATAACATTAAAAAGTTAACATTTTAAAAAAAGAAACAAATTAGTATAAATTAGGTTCTCACTATTTTTCATTTGTTTTTCTTCCTGTCAAAATGAGTGAATCTAATGAAGAAATTCGATATATTTTAAAGTTTTATTACAAAAAGGGGAAAAAAGCAACGAAGGCCGAGAAAACAATTTGTGACGTTTATGGACCTAATGCAGTGTCAGCAAGAGTAGCACAATATTGGTTTAAGCGTTTTCAACCCGGGAATTTTGATGTTAAAAATGCACCTCGCTCTGGTCGCCCTGTTACAGATAAAATTGACGCAATTTTTGAAACAGTGAAGCAAGATCGGCATATCAGTAGTTATGACGTAGCCGAAGAACTGGTGTAATGATGTGTTGCCAAGCCGCGCCATCATACGACTAACGCCATCTATCGGACTGATGCGGCATTGAAGTTACTCCCGTATAAGCGTTGAGGGGAGTTCGAGGTCTCGTCTCCCGCGCGTCGATCCACCCCTTTCCTAAAACAATATTCATTTATAAAATATTTGTAAAATATTGGACCCGGAAATCCCGGTAAGTTCTAATTATAATCAATCATGCTTACTAACTTTTGTTCCTGCAGGAAGGAGTGTTTAAATCTAAATTCTATCTATAGTGTTCTTACCTATTTCCTTTTCAGCGTATGTATTACCGCAATTAATAGCTATTTTTATCATTGCTAAATCTATTACAATCGCTAATTTTCAGCTATAGCTATAAGTGGGTAGGAATACGTATAAAACTATAATTTTCACAAGTGTGCCAACCAACCCTTACTAAATTTTATTCTATGTACCTACCACCTACAACCTATATGTAAGGCTTCCCGACTCTCCAGCCAACCCGGGCCTGAGGAGAGGCTGGAAGCCTTTTAGGTTTCCGGCTGAGGTTCTTACCCCAGGCTTCTGTCTTCCAGGGTCCTTTGTTACGGTTGAACCTTGACGGTTCCACCACTATACCTACTACTTGTTGGCCGAGCGCTACTCCGAGGCTCCTTCTGGTCGCGCCTAGACCGGGAGTGGAAGCCGTCGCCCAGCCGGAGAACGACTGCGAGAGGAACAACATCCGACGCGTGGAAGATCACCTGGCCCTCCCTCAGATAAGTCCAGATTCCGCGGCCTCTCGCGGCAGAGTCCACAGAACCGTGTACTCATTTGCGATTCTTTATTGAGACGTAATGAAACTGACCCATTTTTAAAGAGACTGATAACTGGTGATGAAAAGTGGATCACGTACCACAAGAACGTGCGAAAAAGGTCGTGGTCAAAGGTCGGTCAGGCTTCACAGATTGTGTCAAAACCCGGGTTATCTCGCAATAAGGTGATGCTGTGTGTATGGTGGGATTGGAAGGGCATCGTTCATTATGAACTTTTACCGCCGGGCAGAACCATCGATTTGGATCTTTACTGTCAACAACAAAAGCAAGAAATTGAGAGAAAGCGGCCGGAACTGATCAATAGAAAGGGTGTGGTCTTTCATCTCGATAATGCTAGACCACACATATCTTTGGCCACTCAGCCAAAATTAAGAGAGTTTGGCTAAGAGGTTAATGCATCCGCCATATAGCCCTGACCTTGCACCTTCAGATTTCCACCTTTTTCTATCTCTTCAGAATTCTTAAGGCAGTGTCAGTTTAACATCAAGAGAGGGCTGCCAAAACTACTTGTCACGTTTTTTTGATCAGAAGTTCCAAAAATTCTACAACAATGGGATCATGTCACTACCCACAAAATGGCAAAAAGTCGTTGAGCAAAATGGTACATATATAATATTATTAAATGTAAATTAACTTTAAAAAAAAATGTCTTGAGTTTTCATATAAAATGCGAAGAAACTTTTTCTCCCACCTATATATTGAGGTTAGGGAACAAAATGTAGCGCTTGGGGCCACGACCTCACGATTTGTCGAACTAAGATACAGTACAGTGTAAATGTATATAAGATAATGGACCAGCAGGTATACATTTAGATAACTATTCACGAATAGTTTTTAACAACCAGAAAAAAAGAAGTGGGGTAATCAGTAAACGTAACTTAATCGATATATCCAGTTTTAAGAAAATAAAGTCTTGGAAAAATTTTACTATTTCGTCCCATAAAATCTACAATATGTAGATACGTAAAAAATATTTTATCAGTGTCTCACTGCGCTCACGGCTCAGAGCAGGGGTGAGGCGCCCCGCCCGTGCTGCTCGTGTGATCATCGTCAGGTTGCGAGGCGAGTGAGCGAGCGACGAGCGAGTCGTCGCGCGGATGTTAATTGATGCACTTGTGTGTTACTACCGCAGCACCGTGACAATCGACTTACGAAATGGCATACCAATTCACGAATCGCGAGTACGTACTCATGCTGCGTGCATATTTTATGTGTGAAGAAAATGTTAGTGCCGGTTTACGTATGTACCGCGAGCTTTATCCAAACGCTCGGCAACCAAATCACTCCACGATGTTCGGCGTGTACCAGCGTTTGCTAGACCACGGGTCACTTCACATGCACACGGCAGAGGAAGACCAGCCCTCTCACAAAACTTATATGACGAGGTACTAGAATTTTTCGCAGAAGATCCTCGTCGGAGCACTAATGACGCCGCACATCGTTTTGGTATAAGTCAGCGTTGTGCCTGGAAGATAGTGAATTCCGCTGGAATGCATCCATACCACTACAGAAAGGTCTAGGAGCTCACTGCAATCGATCTAGCGCCAAGGATTGCATTCTGCAACTGGGTGATCACTAACCCTAATTTGAATGTCCTTTACACAGATGAATGTTTGTTTACGCGGATCGGGCTGTTCATCCAACACAACGAACATTGGTGGTGTTATCAAAATCCCAAATTAACCCGACTGCATTCATTCCAACACAGGTTTAGCATGAACTATGGGCTGGGATCTTAAACGAGCACATTGTAGGTCCATACATCACTGAGGGTCGGGTAACGGGCGAAATGTATCTAAATCTTCTTCGTTCGATGCTGAACAATATGCTAGACGACATTCCCTTAGTAAACCTAAGAGGGCTATGGATACATAAGACGGGGCTCCACCGCATTACCATAGTGCGGTACGTACCTACCTTAATGCGGAGTTCGGAGATAGATAGATCGGTCGCGGAGGTCCCATCGCGTGGTCCGCGCGATCTCCTGACTTAACTCCAATGGACTTTTTCATTTGGAGTTAGATAAAACGAAGAGTGTATGTGAGTGAAAAAAATACCCGGGAAATTTTAAAGGAAAGAATAACTAACGCCTTTGACGAAGTTCGACAACACTGTTTGTTGTCGAACTTCGTCAAAGGCGTTAGTTAGTCTATTATACTATTAAGTTTAAAAAACAACTTACAAAAACGTGCACGTGTTTGTGTCTAAAATAATGGTGGGCATTTCGAACAACAATTAAAGTATTTGTAGTACTTAACTATTTACTAGAATAAATCACATAAATAAATCTTATACATGCCTACACCGACGCGCCACGCGGTTCGGGCCGGTGAGCGGTCGCGTCATAGGCAAGTGAACCATGATTTGTGATCTGTTTTTAATATTCATAATGGTAATAACTTTGTCATAGTAAATAATAATAATATTCTCATTAGGCCAATGTCAAAGTATATTATGTCTGCTTCTGCCCTTAAATTATTTCTGGTAGTTAAAAACTTTTCGTGTATATATAACAACAAACAAAATTTTATGAGAGTAGAAAAAGATTGTCCACGGAAACATTCGGTGTTTTGTAAACATTCACTCTAATTAGAACAGTAATAAGAGGGGATGGGGGGACTCACCGAACACCCTCGATTATATTTTATCTCAATTGTTTTATTACTTGTTACTTCAACTAATTGGACGAACCGGTGACATTACTAATCAAACTCCTTCCTACTTGAATTACAATTCTAAGTTGGATTCCATTAGTAATTCAAGTCAATTTTGTCTAGGATACGATTAAATTTCTTCAATATTATTTAGTTTAATATACAAGAGGTGAAAGGTCGACGATGTCGGATGTATAAAAGGTATTGCGTCTAGACGTATTCACGTCTCGTCACATCATGTATTGAGAAATAAAGGGGATGTCAAATGACAAAACGAAGCATTGAGCTAGAAAATTTTCCTCACAAGGAGTTGAATATATTTATCTAAGAATACTGGTAGTGTCAGTAACTCCGGGATGAGGATGTGGAATAATTTTAGAAACAATTTTAAAAAGTAGTATGCCAACTTTTTCTAAATTTAAGTGGTATTCAGTCATATTTCAGTCACAAGCTGGACTCGAAGCAGCGTCTTCTGGTTCAATGTACCAGACGCGTTTACCAACTACACCAGCGTGTCTGGCTCGAAACTGACGAGTTAATTTTAATCCACCTCTTTATGTCTTAAGGCGCCATCGACATTCTATCGAGTCCAGCTAGCAGCAGCCTCCAGCTCATGACTGAAAAACTATGTACGTATCGTGCATCGCGTACTGTCCATCGTATCGTGCTCAGCATGAAAATTTTATTAAGTGATTGACCACGTGTGTTCGCACTATTGGTTAGATAGGTGTCGGATCCTAAGGTTGGCAAATTATGAATCGCGTGGGTAGTCTTTTGTGATTCATGGATGCATATATCAGGGTCTTCAATTTGTATAAACACAATAAATGAATTATGATAGGAAAATAATACTTTGAAGGGTCAGCTTCGGTCTAGGTGCTTAATTCTTTGTCTTCGGTTTTATTTAAGGTACTTAGAAAATAATATAATATAATATAATATACCGTTTGTTATTGACTAGCAGATGCATACGGCTACACCTTTCGAATATTGATCCGAGTCGAGTGAAGTAGTAACTTTATGTTATGAATCGCTCAAAGTGCTCGTTGAGAGTTACTACTTATTATTTTTATATTAATCTATTATAATTATGCATAATATTTGAATTTCGTTTAAATATAGAGAAAAAAAAATTATTATAGTAACCTTATTCTGAATATTTCGATCCGGATTGGGACGTATTTATAAAGGCTTAGCATAGTCAGGTACTTGGGGCTGTTTCGATGAGTTAAATTTTATTGAATTGCCGGTACTGTCTATAGCTGCTCAACAAATCTATATCTGTTTGACTGCCAGGACGGAAAAGTAGGGACTAACTCAGTGTTCTGTATACGATCACGGTGTGAAGTAACTTTTGCTATGGCTGGTCCTCAGATGGGTGACCACTTTGTGGCATTTTCATTCACGAGCGTTACCGTACTTTGGAAAAAAGCGTTAAGCCGTTGCTCCCAATTGCCAGTAACATGGCAGTCTTTAAGCCAAGCTGAAAACCTTTTGGGAGGTTTGAAAATTTAAAAAGCAGTCAAACTGTTTCTTTCAATTTCAACAGGGCAATGGGTTTACCACCTGTTACGTGGGACAAAATACTTACAGTGAAATGTAAGCGTAAAGTTTGATTCTACTACCCTTTCGGGGACAAAGGCGTGACTGATTTGTTAATTGAAACTATTAAATATTTATTTTCTCATATTTGCGAAACTGCATTTTGAGTCTAAAATCTAACGAAATGTACCTATTCACTTTGAATTTTAAATTATAGAGATTATTAACCTAACCATCTGTGTGACAAATTCTTTATTCATTAACTATGTTTCCTCTATTATTGGGTGCAAATTCTTCTAGCCAAAATTCCTTTTATTACTTGTTTGTATCACAAAGTTTGGGTTTCATGACAATAATGACCCTATTTGAACCCGGATCGAAATGCCAGAAATCTTCTGTTACTAACAATATATACACAGATTGGTTGAGCGGGCGAGATAAATAAATTCGAAGTGGACTGTATTTGCGGGGAAAGACAAAAATGAAATTTGCACGCGGTTGTCGACGAAAAAGAAATGGAAGCAGGAATGGGCACACTACCTTGCCGCTGCTGCGAGATGCTGAGGTGGAGGCTGCCGGGGACGTCCCTGGATTTGCTGCTGCTGCGAGATGCTGTGGTGGAGGCTGCCGGGGACGTCCCTGGATTCCTGGTTTCCTTGCACGAAAACACTATTTATCCATGGAAATACAACTACTGCGAAAAGTTGATGCGCGCGCGCCCATTGCCGTTCTATTTTTCAGTTTCGTCTTAGCTGCCTGTGTGTTGACAGCGCTGCGGTGGAGTTTTCTACCGCTAGATGGCGGTAAACCAGCTATCTCGATCTTCTATTATGCGAGACAAGGTAGGTGCGAAAGAGAAATGGAATAAAGGATGGAGAGGTGGGAGTGTCGACAACTAATTAATTAAAAACAAATGGGGATCGGCGATGCAACATAGAAAAGATAAAGCGGCAACTTTCGAATCGTATACCAGCGCAACTATTTCCCCCCCCGGGTTACCTTCAAAAAAAGGAACAACTGACTATACAGTTGCCACTAAGCTTTAGCTGCTAACAAAACGAAATGCTATCGAACTAAACTAACCTAAACCTAATCGAACAAGCTAAATTTGTTATTGAAGTTACTGTTGATTAGGCAAAGGACAAAGACGAATAACTGGTCGCAAGTACGAACCAGTTGCGGTTTTAACGCGAACTATACGGGTGATCCCATTTGACCCAGGGAAAACTTCTTCTACTACACCAAGAGGCCAATGTAATGGAGGCATATTTTCAGTTAAAATAACTACGACAGTACCGACAGTAATAGGGTACGATGGAGTATTCCATTTCTGACGTGACTGTAGCGTATGCAAATAGTCTGTTCTCCAACGCTTCCAAAACGATTGAACGAGTTTATTTAATTCCAAATTTCTAATTTCAGACGAAAAATAAAACGACGATTTAGGGTGAATTGCACGAATTCTTTGGTTATAGTTTCCGTCAAAATTAACTTTAGCAGTAACAATAACGGTAGCAATAAACTTTAACAATGATGCGTTGCACAATCATACTTTTTGTTAATGGGGTTGCAAATGTAAAGTTACTTGCTCTCCATCCCGAATTGAAGGGGTAATATTTTTTGTTCTGGAAACACTTCGTTCAAGCGTCATAAAAAACTTTCAGACTAATTCAAACGTCAAACTTGCAGGCTGATCGTTGAAATTTAACTAGTAATAATTATAAATAAAATAAGTATTTAGTTTACTGAAAACATGGAAAGTGCCACAGGATCAAGCTCAATTATTGGGTTGGATGAATACTGTATGAAGTAAGTTCACCATTATCATTCCGTCGCGTCGGTTATATATTCATTGAAAAATTACTAATATAATATTTTTATTTTTAGAGAAAGAAATGTTCATTTTAGTAAAGATGAAGTAAATCATTTGCAAATACTGGTGGATAAACGCAAGAGCATTTTAATGTCTAAAAAAACATGCATGCATGCATTCATGGTGATGAAAATTCGTCAGTTCAAAAGGAGAAAGACTCAAGAAATATTATTTAATTTTGACTGCAGTACACCTCATTCTTCACTGAGGAAACCGTTGGCACCACCATTAATACGTAGGTGTTTTTGATAAATGAATTTATATCAGACTAGCTTCCGCTAGCGGCTCTGTGCAGTTTAGTTAAAAACTATTGCATGGCTTTCTTCAAGACTCGAATCTATATTCATACCGAATTTCATGAAAGTTTTGATGAAATTTTAACAAACACTTTTGTTTTAATAATATTAGTATGGGTGTCTGATCTTTATTCCAAAAAGACATACATATTGTCACGCCTTTATCCCCGAACGGGTAGGCAGAGGCATACTAAACGCCCACATTTCATTGTATGCATTTTATCCCACGTAACATGCGGTGAGTGAGTGTTAAAATGGACAGGCGCAGGCTGTGGCGACCTGCTGTTGAAATTTTTAAAGCCGCTTATAAGGCCTTCAACTGGGCTTAACGACTGCCATTTTACTGGCAACTGGGACCAACGGCTTAACGTGCCTTCCGAAGCACGGAAACGCTCGCAAATGTTAATGCCACAAAGTGGTCACCCATCCAAGGACCGCCTATACCTATAGCGATAGTTGCTTAACGCAGTGATCGTTTACAGAACACTGAGTTAATCCACGAGCGCTCTTTCAAAAAGAAGTTGTAGCTGTTACTTTTTTTTTTAATTTAGGCATATTCTCATAAATATTAATATATATTTTAAATATTAATTTATTTCCTCATTTTCAGGCATGATTAAGAGATACTAGGAAAACAATAGTGACAGTTTTATAAAAAGACCTTTACGCGAAAAGAAAATTTCAGTTTTAGTCTAGTATAATACTATAATAGTAGTCTAGTGTCGTCTTCAGTCTCACGATTTGATCATGTAGTTCTTTTTGCTGCCGGATACTTTGCTGAATTCTTTCCAGTTTAAGGGCATTAAACTGGAAAGAATTCAGCTAAGTATCCGGCAGCAAAAAGAACTACATGATCAAATCGTGAGACTGAAGACGACAGGTGCTACAAATCCCATTACATCCCATATGCGTGCGACACACGACAATATGGTGCACTTAGTGCAGGTTGACGGTGTAGGACAAACCTTCAAACTAAA
The DNA here is from genome assembly GCA_948477245.1 of Thumatha senex. NCBI lineage: Eukaryota > Metazoa > Arthropoda > Insecta > Lepidoptera > Erebidae > Thumatha > Thumatha senex. The sequence continues at coordinate 3,366,599 of OX419725.1, forward strand.
CATGTCGGACGAAGGTGACCAACGCAAACCGAGAACCTTCTGCGTATCATTACTATCAAACTCCTTGGCAGTCGACAAGCGATGCGACGGTGGAATCGAATCCAAGATCGTTTGCGAATTACTAGTCCATTTTACGAGATCAAAATGACCAGCCTTCATGAGATCAATTACTTCAGCCGCAGTTGCGACAGCTTGATCTTCGGTCTGCACAGAATAAATATAGTCATTCTGTACAGACCAGTTTCTACAGTCTCCTTAGCCTTCGGGTAACTGTCGCATCGGCGGCGAGCTGCTTGACAGTGCGAAGAGCGTGGACGGGACTGGATTTAAGTCCAAAACAAACGCGATTAAATTCGTAAACCTGTAAAGGTTCCTGCGGCGAAAATCTATACAAAATGCGTTGAAATCGGCGATCTGATTCGCAAACACCAATACAAAGAAACATTTGTCTAATGTCGGCTGAAAGCGCGACAGCGAATAAGCGAAAGTTAACTATAATTTCGAACAAATTACCTTGGAGATTTTGACCACTGTGCAAAATATCGTTTATCGAAACATTCGAACTAGTTTTGGCGCTGCCATCTAAAAACGACCATCCTTATCGCGAGTAGTCGTGCGACTATAAAACTCTTCACAAAGTTTATCATCCGGGCTGACGATAAAAGGGACGTTCACCTCTTCTATCTCCCAGAATTTACGGGCAGCGGAATTCAGCGGCTCGACGGCGCAACAATGTGACACTGTCGAGTTACAATCAAAACAAGCGGGTGCGGAACCAACAATAACAAAACCAAGAACCGTCTCTAAGGCGAGCGGCGCGGGGTGCGATGCGTGACCTTGAACCTTATGCTGCAAAAGGAGGTGCTGGAAAATCAAAGCGCCAACTAACAAATCAATATCTCCTGGAACGGCGTAAATATCATCGGCCAAAGGCAAATCTCTAAAATTAGTCAATAATGAGGTATTGACTGCGACAGTCGGTAAAAGTACGGTAACCTTATCGACGACTAGCGAATCCATCGAAAAACTAACATCCAAATCAAAACGCGAGTGTAATTTAATCCCTACAGAACCTTGAACGGCTTTAGTGGAACCCCCAATACCTTTCAGAACATTACAGGCGGGGCGGTTATTTATATGCAAACCAAGACGACTACAACAATTTTTACTAATAAAATTACTTGGAGAAGCACTATCTAAAATTGCGCGATCACTATGTCCCCTACCATGCGAATAGTAAACAACAACTCGAGCGGTTGCCAGAAGTACCGTAGTAGGGCTTGTGTGCAAACTCGACCGCGAGCACAAAGCGACATCGTTTGGCTGGAGGCGCGCGGCAGTGGCGCCACCGTCGCTAGGCGCGGACGGGGACGAAAACACGCGAGAACGCTCCGAGTCGCCACTCAACGCCCGCTGTGACGTCACAGCGGGCGGACGGTTAGGCACGAAGTTCGCGCAGCCGGAATCGACAGATGAACTACCGGACATGGTGGGTTCATTGCTAACTACAAGCGAATTATTACCATTAACGCGCGAGGTACCAACTGAGATTAAATTGGACGCGGCATTATTGTTTTCGAAGTGTAATAATGAATGGTGTTTACCATTACACTTGCGACAAAAATGATTCGAATTACAGAATGAAACACGATGTTTCTCACTGAGACAATTGATACATAAATTACTAGAACGAACAAATTTATAGCGATCGCTAGGAGTGAGTTTATTGAACTCCGAACATTTATAAAGTTGGTCATGGTGACCTTGACACTAAGAACAATTTTTCGAATGCAACACTTGCGATTGTGAAGTTGTGGGTTCAAAATAAACATAAGAGTGCGTGGACTTCGTGGGCTTACTACTACTACTACTACGATTAGTCGGACTATTTTTCGCTACTCCGTGGTTTAACGAAGTTAGTTGCAAAATTCGAATATTTTGACGAACGAAAGTTTCTAAATCGTCGAACTTAGGTATTTGATGGCCACGTCTATCCACTTCAAATAAGCGAACGGTTTCGGAATCTAATTCCTTTAAACCGATATACAAAAACAAAAAGTCACAGAGGTCATTAACCTTGAGATTCTTTAGGGCGCGAACAGCTGATGCAAAAATATCTAAGAATGTGCAATGAGCTATTAGCTCTATAGCTACTAGAAAACACGATGAGATATTTTTCAAATTAAATATTTGATCCAAATAAGCGGTTGTTACTAAGCGTTTGACTTCGTATTTGACCTTCAAAGTATTCAAAATCAAACTATAATTTTCGGCGCAACGCGTTATTCCGGCGCAAACCGTTTTTGCTTTCCCGATTAGTTTACTAACTAAGTAATGTAATTTTTCGTGATCCGATAACGAATTATTATTATGGATCGTATTTTCGAAACTAGCGTAAAACAAAGGCCAATTTTTAATATCGCCATCAAAGTCGGGTATTTGTATGGGCGGTAATTTATGTCGGTCCCGTTTCAGCAAATCAAAACCGGCTGGCCCGGGTTTCGAATCGGTGACGAACAGCGAGACGCGACGCGAGCGAGCGTAGGTACTTGTGCGAGCGGATCTAGGTACCTACCCGCGCATAAAATATGTACCTACCTATTACTATGCGGTGCAGTCGAAACTACCAACTATTTAGTACCTACCTATGCGAAAAACAGTAGGTAAGTATGCGTTTATTCCCTAATGGAATAAACTATTATCTATGCGTTTATTCCGAATGGAATAAAAACTATAACATATACCTATGCGTTTATTCCCTATGGAATAAAAACTATTACCTAATCTATGCGTTTATTCCGAATGGAATAAAAACTATAACCTATACCTATGCGTTTATTCCCTATGGAATAAAAACTATTACTTAATCTATGCGTTTATTCCCTATGGAATAAAAACCATTGCGTTTCTATTGGCAAACTACTAAAGCGAATGGATCAAAAATCCGGATCGTTGGGACCAAAAAATGGTTGAGCGGGCGAGATAAATAAATTCGAAGTGGACTGTATTTGCAGGGAATGACAAAAATGAAATGTACACGCGGTTGTCGACGAAAAAGAAATGGAAACAGGAATGGGCACACTACCTTGCTGCTGCTGCAAGATGCTGAGGTGGAGGCTGCCGGGGATGTCCCTGGACTTGCTGCTGCTGCGAGATGCTGAGGTGGAGGCTGCCGGGGCCGTCCCTGGACTTGGATTCCTGGTTTCCTTGCACGAAAATACTATTAATCCATGGAAACACAACTATTGCGAAAGGTTGATGTGAGCGCGCGCGCGCCGCACGAGGCCATTGCCGTTCTATTTTTCAGTTGCGTCTTCGCTGCCTGTGTGTTGACAGCGCTGCGGTGAAGTTTTCTACCGCTAGATGGCGGTAACACAGCTGTCTATGAAGTTGAAATATCTGTGTGTAATTTCAAATCGTTTTCCACAAAATCCATATGAAAGTATACTTACATAAATCTTCATACTTACATAAATGTTTTTTTTTTCCTTTGTCTGTCTGTTTGTTTCAGTAAATCTTTAAAACAGCTAGACCGTTTACTTTTTTTCATAGATATCAGTAACTGATGTTAAAATAAGTAACTTAGCCTACATTTTATTCTTGAAATCTCTCCCGCTTGTCACATATACATACATAAAAAGAACTATAACTATCTTCACGCTGTATCCGTGACGGGGTAGTCAGAGAGGACAGATCGCCAGGCTTCGCGATCCATGCATACTTCTTTCGCTTCTTAGAGATTCATCAATCGCTTCATACACGCACGTCTGGGTATCCGAGTACTTTTGACCTTTCCGTTTTTGAGCAATCTGCTCACGTGGTCTTCATATTTAAGTCTCGGCCTACCCTGACCTCTTCTACCCTCTGCTTTCGCACAATATATATTCTTCGTCAATCGTTCCTCACTCATTCGTTGGACGATATATACATACATATATATACACATACATACATATATACATACATACTGTCACGTATTTATCCACTAAGGGGTAGGCAGAGGCATGCTATTCGCCCACATTTCACCGTATGCATTTTTGTCCCACGTAAGAGGTGGTGAGCCCATTGCCGTGTTGAAATGTACAGGCAATGTGACGACCTGCTGTTGAAATTTTGCAAGCCGCCCATAATGTAAGTCACATATAAAATTTCCAGAAAAAAGGTAAGTTATATCAGTCAGCAAATGTATTTATTTTTCATATGAAATAGCTGATGAAGACGACTTTATTGGCGTGGAAATCTTATGAATGTAGCCACCCGATGAGCTAGACAACGCGTAAGTCTTTGAAGCGAGAAATTAAAGTCCGTATTCCAGAGCGTTTCTCAATACTCAAGAAACACTTGAGAGTAGTATTTATAAGGCAAAAACTAGCCTCAAGCGTCGATTGAGTATTGAGAAACGTTCTGGAATACGGCCCTAAGTCTACCTGTATAGTACAAGTAGTTTTATATTTATTACTATTATTTCTATGGATGTTTCCTATCTATAATATGTCTAGATCCCATACCACATTATATTAGATTATATTGGGCTAAGAGGCGCTATATATAAAGAAAAATAAAATTTTCGATATGGTGCTTTCGCTCAAGTAACACAAAGAACGTTTCTTTGGCATCTAATTGTGCACTATGGAATTCGAAAGTAAATTTTCTCAGTTTTGGGCACATATTATAGAGTTTTTAGCTGAATAACTGAACTAAGTGCATTATATCAGTGTAATTTAAACATTACCAGAAGTGTAACTTCCTAACAAAAGTCAGTTTTAGGTATGAAAACATACCTAGACTCACCGCCTGCAAGCAAAATTGAAACGTTGAGTTTTCTTTGCGCGCCAGAGTTATATGACCGAGCTGCGAAGTCCGCGCGGGGTTGTCACTTGAGAAGTTTGTACGTAGTTCATTTATATAGAGCGCGACTGTCGTGCGAGCCGAGCGGCAGCGGCAGCCCACTGTCATTAGCCGCTACGAGTGGCGCGCTGCCCGAATATACTTAAACGGCGGAGTTACACCCTCTGACATTACTAAAGATAACAATGACCCAAAAAGCTGAATAGAATCTGATTAGAAGACCACATCATACCCATTGTATTGGTGTATTGCAATTAACTGACAATTTTTTTTTAACATGTGGAAATCCCTCGGATGTCATTAACTGACTATGACATTATGTTTTACTTATTGAAGTTAAACTTCTTTTAGCGCTTAGGGAAAAATGAGAGTAATTTTTTACGATGCGCTTGCAGACCGTCTCGAAAAAACCGACACCATTACTCGTAGGTTAGCTGATAAGTTTTGAATATAAACACTTGTTCTGTTCCCTTTATTTGATCCCTGACCGGTTTGGCATTACAGCATTTTTAAAGGTTAAAAAATATGTGGTTAGGTTTAAAAAATATGTGCTAACCTTGAAAAATGTCTTAAGGCTAAACCGGTCAGGTAGCAAGTTCAACCAAGTACAATCAATGTTAACAGTCTATCTGATAAGTGTTTCGAAGACAACATATAAACACCCTGAAGTTAGCTGATAAGCATTTCTATGTTAAAGTTGTTTTCATACTTTGATGTTTTTTTCTTACAAATATTCCTGTTACAAACAAAGAGTTGTGGTTTATGTGATGTGAAAGCTTTTTAAACTAAAGCAGTATAACTTCTAACGCGTGTACATAAGCACGCACACACTTTTTTAATGCATCAAAAAGCACCGACGAAGACCTTTTTTGCCTTTTTATAAGCTAAAAGTTCACACTAGTTGTGAAAAAATTGTGTATGCTTACTGCAATTATATGCAATTTGAGTAAGTATTCAAGCGAGACACACGCTAAACTTTAGTTACGTGAGACCTTTGCTGCTGTGTTATAATTTTATGAGGTAATTAGTTAATTAATAAATATTGATGGGACAACTCACATAACGCCATCTGATTCCAAACTAAGCAAAGCTTGCACTACGGTAACCAGATAACTGATAAAAATACTTATGTTTTACTAGATACATATTATAGATTAATAATACCCAGACACAGAATAAACCATCGTGTTCATCAAATTTTTAAATAATTTATTTTATTTTTTATATTTTCAATGAGCTTTAATGTTTTAATTTTCCGAATGCCACTATTTGCTCGTATAATATTAAATTTAACAAGCGCTTCTTAGGTCGGACCTTTTTCCCAGACTCCGAAAATTTTGATTTCACTGAGCCACTTCTGGTCCCTGTCTACCTCCAGAGTGTTATAAAAAATTAAGTCAATCGTTTTCAACCAGAAAATAGAAGATGTTCAAAAAAAATTAAGAAAGTATACCTCGCAAGAATCATAACCAATGAAATAAGAAGTCATAGAAAATTCGATTAGGTATACAAAAAGTATTTGACACATTTCAAATTTGAGAAAAGATAGAGGCAGAAAAAAAATCCTAATATTAGGCATTCCGAATCAAATGACATCTCAACCCTAATTTTCTATAACGGCCGAATACTGGAACGTGACTCATGTACAACACCCAGGTAAAGGGCTCTTAAATTTAAGTATCAACCCAAATTAAAGTGGTATACACAAGGGCTACTCAAACAATTTGAAGGAATATTCAGCTGAGCAGCCGTTAATAAATAATTTGCGTCATGGCAACATTCACGATGCCTCCATTTTACGCAACAGTTTTTGACTATATAATATTTACTATGCCAATAATAATAATAATAAACCCCTCGAGGACAGTCGTTATCTTTTATAGGATTAACGCAACCCTATGAGGGCATAGTAGATTCGCTTTTTGAGTTAACTACTTTCTGATACCGACAAAAAAATGTATTAGTAAGTTATTGAAAAGCTTACATCCGCAGGGCAGCTTGTGGCGAACTGAATGTGCATGGCTACATATCGGTCCCGATTCCTCAGAGTTTTGTTGCCCTTCTGCACCGGTTAGGGTTTAATGGCCTAACGGGAGAGCAGTGAGAGTGCAACTCCCGGGAGTGCAGCAAATCTCAACTCTGGCTTGCCTTAATTGGCCGGTCAGAGGGAGGGAGCCAGAGCTATATGCTCGGGGTGGAAGTGTCATTTTCAAGGGGATAAACACGGGGTAAGCCCACTCCGGGCCTGTCCCGCGAAGGTGAAACCGGCGCCGCACCGCTCGACACCCCAAGCCGCTCACACCGGTGTTGCCCTCTGTCGCCTTACAGGCTTATCATGCCTATGGCGAATGTATAGGGGGCCCATCTTGTGAGTTGGCAAGTCACCGTCTGCCAGTATTTTGATAATAATATATTAAAATGGCGGACGCCGTCTTCAACCATAGTTTTAGTTACATACTGCATTTAACCTTCAACTCAATAGCCCATTTAGTAGTTAGCATATTGTACAATAGTTTAACTCCCATTGGAGGTGGCCCATTACCGTTCTTCTACATAAGGCGGGCGTGGACTATCAGAAGTGGGGGTCCCATTCCCTATTAGATTAAAATTCTCAAAGGGCCTCTGCGTGTTGGACCTGTGTCCCCATGTAAGCCTACCAAAAGTCCGGGTATCTTCATGAAAAAAAAAAGAAGATACCCGTGTAAAAAGAAGAGACATAATAATAAATCTTTATTCATTTAGGTCACAAAGTAACACTTATGAACGTCAATAATATTGCTTCTACATTTATATTTACTGCCAGATTCGCAAAGCAATAGGTAGAGCCTGAGGAAGAACCTGGCAATAAAACTCATGGCCACTCTTTTCTAAACGCCAGTAATTTGATTACCATTAACATTAGTTTGATTAACATGATATTTGACCAATTATATACTAATGAATTTATACAAACCAAAAAACAAAATCAATATTGTGTTTAAAATCATATCAAAATTAGAGCGATTATAGTTGCCGGTTCTAAGGGCAGCCTACCCTTGAAGAAGAAGAATCTGGCAAGAAAGTCAATGGATGCCATTTTAAAATGTAGGAATGGCTTACAACATTAAAATTACACTTACATTTTTTCTATTGGATTTATGTGAGAACAGTCGACTAAACTTAAGTTTGCCTTAAATATAAATAAGATTATTTGTAATAATTGCTATAACAGCTATGAGCTGACCAGTCCCAACAGACGGCACCCGTTCACGGGTATGACGCATTATATCAGCCATCGCCCTACTCAACCGCATTATAGGGAATACATACGCCACCACTGCCAGGACACTTAGGCGAGCATGACATACTCAAAAACTGCACAGCAACAATCATGTCAATTACAAAGAAATAAATCAGTCTACATGGTGCTCACACAATAACAAACTCAAATTACATTGTAATTTTTTTAATACCGGGACTAAACGCAGCCAATTTAGAAACCTTTAGTTGTCAGACGTTTTTAAATTATTAATAATGTAGAGATGTAAAAATACAACACATATATGCAGATTCAAGGCATATCACAAGATTCATTCGATTCCTAAATAGCTCAAGCGAAGAGCAAGCAAATCATTTGTATTGTATATGTTGTGTAATAGGTTCTTTTCAAGAAGTGCGTCTTAATTTCCGCCTTAAATTTATGTAACGACAGGTTCATAATGTTTAAAGGAATTTTATTATATAGGCGTACGCCAATTCCCGCAAAAGAGTCGTGAACCTTTTGTAAACGATGATGCGTTTCAAATAATTTATGCTTATTTCTAGTATTTATCGAATGTATGTCACTGTGTCTATTGTATATATGTATGTTCTGTTTAACTAACATAATATTTGCAAATATATACTGTAATGCAACCGTTAAAATGCCAATTTCTTTAAATTTCTCTCTAAGAGACACTCTAGCACTCAATTTATGTATTGCACGTATAGCTCTCTTCTGGAGTACAAAAATTACTTGTAGATCAGCTGCTTTGCCCCACAGCAAAATGCCGTAAGACATGACACTATGAAAATAACTAAAGTATACAAGCCTGGCAGTTGCCACATCAGCAAGCTGCCTGACTTTACTAACGGCAAAGGTTGCCGAGCTGAGTTTACCTACAAGACACGTTATTTGGGCATTCCACTGCAGTTTGCTATCTAAAGTGATCCCCAAAAATACAGTTGATTCTACAAGATTAAGGGTATCACTGTTTAATGTTATATTTGTACCACAATTCCTGACATTAATCATGCTGAATCTGATACATTTTGACTTCTTAGCGTTTAGTAGCAAATTATTGGTCGTAAACCAATCTACAACTTGGGCAAGTGAACTATTTACGCCGTTAAAATTACTAAGCATGCGATCAACTTTAAAAATAAGTGACGTATCATCAGCAAATAGAACAATGTCGCACAAGTTCTGTATTTAGAATGGCAGATCATTAATATAAATTAAAAATAGAAACGGACCCAGAATTGATCCCTACGGTACGCAAATAGCTACAGATGCTCCAGAGGAGCGAATTCCATTGACTAAACCTAATATAGTTAAAATAATAGATAATAATAATAGTTTTTTTGGTACACAATGTAGTTTCTATAATATTCTGATAGGTAGGTTTTGAAGTTATGTATCAGAATAAATAACTATACAACTATTTCGAAATTGAACGTAAACATTTTCTGATCTAATTGTCGTAGAACGAAACGTTCAATTTGATTGAAACCAGTGACATTAGCGTGACTTGTAAACATTTTTCAAAAATAAATTGGGATATGGAAGAAAAACATTGGAATGTACCTCTTCAGCAGGCGTCTGTATGTAGCAATGGAGTCAGCAAATAGGGCCGACATGAATAGCCGCTATCTCCATGAATGACCATATTGGCAAAATCACTATCATCAAATTGCGTTGATAGTTACTGTTTTCTCCGCTTGTTTTTACAAAACGTTTCCAGACTTCTACTAAAATTTAATCTAGAAAAAGAAAGATAAGAAGGGATATTGTCATAAGTTATTTATCTTTCATGTGTGGTGTGAGGAACACAGTTTAGTCGGTATATATTTTTCATCTTTGATGTTTTTTTGATCTGTTACCTATATAATAAATAACTTTTACAAGTGTTTTACTAAATGAGTGTCTCTTTAGTCACAAACAATTCTTTGCACACAAACTCTACTGCTCTGGAGAGCGGTGCAGTAATTATAAATATCGACAAATCGGGCAATTTTTTATGCATTATTGTAGAATATATAAGCGTCGGGAATAAATAGGTGCGAAGGGAATTCGAAGTATGTCAACGGCGAAGCCTTGGGGATCACCTAGTACTCGCTATTTTAAAAGTACGGTGGACTGGTGGTGTTTACCCGCTTTCCTTACAGAGACAGGCTCAAGACGACGGCTTTTCCTGAGAATTTCACGCACGCAATACGTAACATGCCCCAGGAAATACATTGAGATTGTAAGCTGTGGGAAAAGTACAATGGGCGGCCTTATCACATAAAGCATAAAAAAGTAGGAATCGTAAACCATGTCCGGAAGGGGGCAGCTACCCCTCCTGCCCTCCCCTGGGTACGCCCATGGAATAAATTATCCAAATATAAAACTGTCTTATTGGAGATATGGAACCGAGCAGGAAACTACGCATCGTTGTATTTTTCGAATGTATTTAGCTTCTCTAGGTTTCGTTGACAGTCGGTCGGTCTTTCATGGTCAGAGAGTAAAGATAGCGAAGACAAAGACATTATTTTTACACTTCAATATATTCAGTTACATATTTAGGAGACCTCTCGACCACTCTTACATTTAGGGGACATTCAAATCTGTTTGACAGGTCATTTGACAGCTGAATTAAATTAAGTGGCATTCCAGTATACGAATTTTACACTAAGTGGCGTCTGAGCGCAACTAACTTGAGTTCATCTTAAATTTAACACATGCTTAAAGTTGATGTTTGAGAATACGAATTTTGTATTTATGAGCTGCTCAAACATTTAAATTGCCGTTAGATATTTGAGTGTCCTTTCAGTATTCGGCTGAAGACAGCGAATAAAGTTTGACCTAACAAGCACTTGTTGTCTAGACTATAAGTCGTAGCGTAATATTTGATGACTAAAATATTATATTATAGTGAAAATTCTATTCAAATCGTTTAGTTGTTTTGCAATTACAATGGAAATTTAAAAATATTTATACGTACATACATATTGTATCACTTTTATTCCTGAAGGGGTAGCCAGAGGCCACACTGTATGCATTTTTTGGCCTACGTAACAGGTGGTGAGTCCATTGCCGCGTTGAAATAGACAGGCGCAGTTTATTGCTACCAGCTAGTATTATATATCGTCATATTTAACTTCTCAAAAACAATAATTTACTATAATAAAATTAAATGGAAGTTGGATTGCATCTACACTACACTCTATTGCTACATTCGAGATGTAGAGCATAGCGGCTACAATCGTCTACGAAATGTGCTACGAGCGATAGGCTACGAGTTTTACTTCAAAGGTATGATTTTGTGAGTTTTATACGCACGTAGTTCACTCCCTCAAAGAAGTGGTTTATAACCCGAACCCCCCAAAGAAGCGAGATAACACTCGAACCCCCCAAAGAGGCAGAATACACACCCGAACACCCCCTGAACAAGCCTGCCGTAGCGGACAATGTCTGTCGGGAGCCCTGGGGCTATCCTTCCGAGGGCTCACCCGGGACTCCTGGCCATAGACAGCTAGAAGGGTAACGTGTGGTTTTAGTCGGTAGGAGTCCGGCATAGCATCCATGAGGATATCCCCACCAAAAAAAAAGTATGTATGATTTAGCTCAATTTTTAAACATAGATTATTTAAGGAAAAAGTGGCACCATTCTAAGAACACATTTTTTCTCAAGTACGACCGAGAACCCATGGGTTCATGAAGTAAATAAACGTCACGGTTATAGTCCCAGTTTTCTGTTATATTGTTATAATTACCTACATCTTTTGTAACAGCGAACTGTCATAATTTATTATTTAGCTCAGTGCATTGGATAGTAAAATGACTTCACAGGTTTTTAAACATAACCCTTTAATAGGGTTCCGAAATTTTCCGAATTTTATCAGCAATAATTTGTAAATTAAATTTTATTTGATACGAAAGCTTGTTAAAGATATAATTGTAAAAATTAACAAATACATAAAATACAAAACTAAAATATGGCCTGAATCGCTTCGAGAAAAGTATGGTATGACATGGTGTGGCACCCCCTTTAGATTTTATAACTAAGTAAATACGAGAATTTTGCGACAAGCTTTTCTAGGATGCTAGTGCCGACCACCGGTCGAAATTCATTAAATTTTTGAAAATGTCAAATTTAGATTATATTTTAAATTGAATTTATGGAATAGCGGACGTTTGCTGTTTATTATTTTCTAAAACTAGTGCATTAACCTTGTTTTATGCGTAAAAGTAAATTGTAGATTTGTAAACATAAAAGTTGTGTCAACGTGTTATAGTTAAATAACAGTGTTAAATCGTAGTGAAATATGATTTTCCATTTTGTATCTTCTTCTGCAAATATTCCACTTAAAGCTACAGTATCACTTCTACCCATTAACCTTGTTTTATGCATAAAAGTAAATTGTAGATTTGTAAACATAAAAGTTGTGTCAACGTGTTATAGTTAAAAACAGTGTTAAATCGTAGTGAAATATGATTTTCCATTTTGTATCTTCTTCTGCAAATATTCCACTGAAATCTACAGTATCACTTCTACCCATTAACCTTGTTTTATGCGTAAAAGTAAATTGTAGATTTGTAAACATAAAAGTTGTGTCAACGTGTTATAGTTAAAAACAGTGTTAAATCGTAGTGAAATATGATTTTCCATTTTGTATCTTCCTCTGCAAATATTCCACTGAAAGCTACAGTATCACTTCTACCCATTAACCTTGTTTTATGCGTAAAAGTAAATTGTAGATTTGTAAACATAAAAGTTGTGTCAACGTGTTATAGTTAAAAACAGTGTTAAATCGTAGTGAAATATGATTTTCCATTTTGTATCTTCTTCTGCAAATATTCCACTGAAAGCTACAGTATCACTTCTACCCGTCACTAAGGTAACACTGACTTTGACTAAAACGTAGAAGACAAAGGCGGTAATAGGAAGACTAAATATTTAATAAATAAGATTTTCCTGTTTGGAACGAGTTTCCTTTTTGCCAGCCCGAGATAAGGATGAAGACAATAAAAAGAAAATGTGTGTGCGTACTTATGTACACGCGATAGAAGTTATACTGCTTAACAATTCGATTTCTTCACATATACCACAACTCCTTGTGTGTAACAAAAAAAAAAACAAATTAGTAAAAAAAAAACATCAAAGGAATGAAAACAACTTTGAATGTAGTTATAAGTTGTCATGGAACCTAACTTTAGGGTGTTTTTAAGTTGTCATGGAAACACTTATCAGCTAACTTCATGGTGTCGGTTTACCGCGACGGACTGCGCGCGAATCGTATAAAAATACTCTCATAATTTTTCCCTAACGCGCCAAAAAAGTAGGTATAACTATATATTTAAAACCTTTATGAAAATCTATTATCCCGATAAGCAATCGACAATGAAAGGTTTTGTTGAAATAAAAATGTTGTAGAGTCAGTGAGCGTTGAAAAATCTTACAAACATACATACATATTGTCACGCATTTATCTCCGAAGGGGTAAGCAGTGGCATACTAAACGCCCACATTTACCGTATGCATTTTTGTCCCACGTAATAGGTGGTGAGCCCATTGCCGTGTCTATGAAACATCTTATACTACTGATATATACCCACACAATTGCAATCACATAATTGCTTTTAAATCAGACAATTATATTTTTCATCTTTGATGTTTTTTTGATCTGTTACCTATATAATAAATAACTTTTACAAGTGTTTTACTAAATGAGTGTCTCTTTAGTCACAAACAATTCTTTGCACACAAACTCTACTGCTCTGGAGAGCGGTGCAGTAATTATAAATATCGACAAATCGGGCAATTTTTTATGCATTATTGTAGAATATATAAGCGTCGGGAATAAATAGGTGCGAAGGGAATTCGAAGTATGTCAACGGCGAAGCCTTGGGGATCACCTAGTACTCGCTATTTTAAAAGTACGGTGGACTGGTGGTGTTTACCCGCTTTCCTTACAAAGACAGGCTCAAGACGACGGCTTTTCCTGAGAATTTCACGCACGCAATACGTAACATGCCCCAGGAAATACATTGAGATTGTAAGCTGTGGGAAAAGTACAATGGGCGGCCTTATCACATAAAGCATAAAAAAGTAGGAATCGTAAACCATGTCCGGAAGGGGGCAGCTACCCCTCCTGCCCTCCCCTGGGTACGCCCATGGAATAAATTATCCAAATATAAAACTGTCTTATTGGAGATATGGAACCGAGCAGGAAACTACGCATCGTTGTATTTTTCGAATGTATTTAGCTTCTCTAGGTTTCGTTGACAGTCGGTCGGTCTTTCATGGTCAGAGAGTAAAGATAGCGAAGACAAAGACATTATTTTTACACTTCAATATATTCAGTTACATATTTAGGAGACCTCTCGACCACTCTTACATTTAGGGGACATTCAAATCTGTTTGACAGGTCATTTGACAGCTGAATTAAATTAAGTGGCATTCCAGTATACGAATTTTACACTAAGTGGCGTCTGAGCGCAACTAACTTGAGTTCATCTTAAATTTAACACATGCTTAAAGTTGATGTTTGAGAATACGAATTTTGTATTTATGAGCTGCTCAAACATTTAAATTGCCGTTAGATATTTGAGTGTCCTTTCAGTATTCGGCTGAAGACAGCGAATAAAGTTTGACCTAACAAGCACTTGTTGTCTAGACTATAAGTCGTAGCGTAATATTTGATGACTAAAATATTATATTATAGTGAAAATTCTATTCAAATCGTTTAGTTGTTTTGCAATTACAATGGAAATTTAAAAATATTTATACGTACATACATATTGTATCACTTTTATTCCTGAAGGGGTAGCCAGAGGCCACACTGTATGCATTTTTTGGCCTACGTAACAGGTGGTGAGTCCATTGCCGCGTTGAAATAGACAGGCGCAGTTTATTGCTACCAGCTAGTATTATATATCGTCATATTTAACTTCTCAAAAACAATAATTTACTATAATAAAATTAAATGGAAGTTGGATTGCATCTACACTACACTCTATTGCTACATTCGAGATGTAGAGCATAGCGGCTACAATCGTCTACGAAATGTGCTACGAGCGATAGGCTACGAGTTTTACTTCAAAGGTATGATTTTGTGAGGTTTATACGCACGTAGTTCACTCCCTCAAAGAAGTGGTTTATAACCCGAACCCCCCAAAGAAGCGAGATAACACTCGAACCCCCCAAAGAGGCAGAATACACACCCGAACACCCCCTGAACAAGCCTGCCGTAGCGGACAATGTCTGTCGGGAGCCCTGGGGCTATCCTTCCGAGGGCTCACCCGGGACTCCTGGCCATAGACAGCTAGAAGGGTAACGTGTGGTTTTAGTCGGTAGGAGTCCGGCATAGCATCCATGAGGATATCCCCACCAAAAAAAAAGTATGTATGATTTAGCTCAATTTTTAAACATAGATTATTTAAGGAAAAAGTGGCACCATTCTAAGAACACATTTTTTCTCAAGTACGACCGAGAACCCATGGGTTCATGAAGTAAATAAACGTCACGGTTATAGTCCCAGTTTTCTGTTATATTGTTATAATTACCTACATCTTTTGTAACAGCGAACTGTCATAATTTATTATTTAGCTCAGTGCATTGGATAGTAAAATGACTTCACAGGTTTTTAAACATAACCCTTTAATAGGGTTCCGAAATTTTCCGAATTTTATCAGCAATAATTTGTAAATTAAATTTTATTTGATACGAAAGCTTGTTAAAGATATAATTGTAAAAATTAACAAATACATAAAATACAAAACTAAAATATGGCCTGAATCGCTTCGAGAAAAGTATGGTATGACATGGTGTGGCACCCCCTTTAGATTTTATAACTAAGTAAATACGAGAATTTTGCGACAAGCTTTTCTAGGATGCTAGTGCCGACCACCGGTCGAAATTCATTAAATTTTTGAAAATGTCAAATTTAGATTATATTTTAAATTGAATTTATGGAATAGCGGACGTTTGCTGTTTATTATTTTCTAAAACTAGTGCATTAACCTTGTTTTATGCGTAAAAGTAAATTGTAGATTTGTAAACATAAAAGTTGTGTCAACGTGTTATAGTTAAATAACAGTGTTAAATCGTAGTGAAATATGATTTTCCATTTTGTATCTTCTTCTGCAAATATTCCACTTAAAGCTACAGTATCACTTCTACCCATTAACCTTGTTTTATGCATAAAAGTAAATTGTAGATTTGTAAACATAAAAGTTGTGTCAACGTGTTATAGTTAAAAACAGTGTTAAATCGTAGTGAAATATGATTTTCCATTTTGTATCTTCTTCTGCAAATATTCCACTGAAATCTACAGTATCACTTCTACCCATTAACCTTGTTTTATGCGTAAAAGTAAATTGTAGATTTGTAAACATAAAAGTTGTGTCAACGTGTTATAGTTAAAAACAGTGTTAAATCGTAGTGAAATATGATTTTCCATTTTGTATCTTCCTCTGCAAATATTCCACTGAAAGCTACAGTATCACTTCTACCCATTAACCTTGTTTTATGCGTAAAAGTAAATTGTAGATTTGTAAACATAAAAGTTGTGTCAACGTGTTATAGTTAAAAACAGTGTTAAATCGTAGTGAAATATGATTTTCCATTTTGTATCTTCTTCTGCAAATATTCCACTGAAAGCTACAGTATCACTTCTACCCGTCACTAAGGTAACACTGACTTTGACTAAAACGTAGAAGACAAAGGCGGTAATAGGAAGACTAAATATTTAATAAATAAGATTTTCCTGTTTGGAACGAGTTTCCTTTTTGCCAGCCCGAGATAAGGATGAAGACAATAAAAAGAAAATGTGTGTGCGTACTTATGTACACGCGATAGAAGTTATACTGCTTAACAATTCGATTTCTTCACATATACCACAACTCCTTGTGTGTAACAAAAAAAAAAACAAATTAGTAAAAAAAAAACATCAAAGGAATGAAAACAACTTTGAATGTAGTTATAAGTTGTCATGGAACCTAACTTTAGGGTGTTTTTAAGTTGTCATGGAAACACTTATCAGCTAACTTCATGGTGTCGGTTTACCGCGACGGACTGCGCGCGAATCGTATAAAAATACTCTCATAATTTTTCCCTAACGCGCCAAAAAAGTAGGTATAACTATATATTTAAAACCTTTATGAAAATCTATTATCCCGATAAGCAATCGACAATGAAAGGTTTTGTTGAAATAAAAATGTTGTAGAGTCAGTGAGCGTTGAAAAATCTTACAAACATACATACATATTGTCACGCATTTATCTCCGAAGGGGTAAGCAGTGGCATACTAAACGCCCACATTTACCGTATGCATTTTTGTCCCACGTAATAGGTGGTGAGCCCATTGCCGTGTCTATGAAACATCTTATACTACTGATATATACCCACACAATTGCAATCACATAATTGCTTTTAAATCAGACAATTATATTTTTCATCTTTGATGTTTTTTTGATCTGTTACCTATATAATAAATAACTTTTACAAGTGTTTTACTAAATGAGTGTCTCTTTAGTCACAAACAATTCTTTGCACACAAACTCTACTGCTCTGGAGAGCGGTGCAGTAATTATAAATATCGACAAATCGGGCAATTTTTTATGCATTATTGTAGAATATATAAGCGTCGGGAATAAATAGGTGCGAAGGGAATTCGAAGTATGTCAACGGCGAAGCCTTGGGGATCACCTAGTACTCGCTATTTTAAAAGTACGGTGGACTGGTGGTGTTTACCCGCTTTCCTTACAGAGACAGGCTCAAGACGACGGCTTTTCCTGAGAATTTCACGCACGCAATACGTAACATGCCCCAGGAAATACATTGAGATTGTAAGCTGTGGGAAAAGTACAATGGGCGGCCTTATCACATAAAGCATAAAAAAGTAGGAATCGTAAACCATGTCCGGAAGGGGGCAGCTACCCCTCCTGCCCTCCCCTGGGTACGCCCATGGAATAAATTATCCAAATATAAAACTGTCTTATTGGAGATATGGAACCGAGCAGGAAACTACGCATCGTTGTATTTTTCGAATGTATTTAGCTTCTCTAGGTTTCGTTGACAGTCGGTCGGTCTTTCATGGTCAGAGAGTAAAGATAGCGAAGACAAAGACATTATTTTTACACTTCAATATATTCAGTTACATATTTAGGAGACCTCTCGACCACTCTTACATTTAGGGGACATTCAAATCTGTTTGACAGGTCATTTGACAGCTGAATTAAATTAAGTGGCATTCCAGTATACGAATTTTACACTAAGTGGCGTCTGAGCGCAACTAACTTGAGTTCATCTTAAATTTAACACATGCTTAAAGTTGATGTTTGAGAATACGAATTTTGTATTTATGAGCTGCTCAAACATTTAAATTGCCGTTAGATATTTGAGTGTCCTTTCAGTATTCGGCTGAAGACAGCGAATAAAGTTTGACCTAACAAGCACTTGTTGTCTAGACTATAAGTCGTAGCGTAATATTTGATGACTAAAATATTATATTATAGTGAAAATTCTATTCAAATCGTTTAGTTGTTTTGCAATTACAATGGAAATTTAAAAATATTTATACGTACATACATATTGTATCACTTTTATTCCTGAAGGGGTAGCCAGAGGCCACACTGTATGCATTTTTTGGCCTACGTAACAGGTGGTGAGTCCATTGCCGCGTTGAAATAGACAGGCGCAGTTTATTGCTACCAGCTAGTATTATATATCGTCATATTTAACTTCTCAAAAACAATAATTTACTATAATAAAATTAAATGGAAGTTGGATTGCATCTACACTACACTCTATTGCTACATTCGAGATGTAGAGCATAGCGGCTACAATCGTCTACGAAATGTGCTACGAGCGATAGGCTACGAGTTTTACTTCAAAGGTATGATTTTGTGAGGTTTATACGCACGTAGTTCACTCCCTCAAAGAAGTGGTTTATAACCCGAACCCCCCAAAGAAGCGAGATAACACTCGAACCCCCCAAAGAGGCAGAATACACACCCGAACACCCCCTGAACAAGCCTGCCGTAGCGGACAATGTCTGTCGGGAGCCCTGGGGCTATCCTTCCGAGGGCTCACCCGGGACTCCTGGCCATAGACAGCTAGAAGGGTAACGTGTGGTTTTAGTCGGTAGGAGTCCGGCATAGCATCCATGAGGATATCCCCACCAAAAAAAAAGTATGTATGATTTAGCTCAATTTTTAAACATAGATTATTTAAGGAAAAAGTGGCACCATTCTAAGAACACATTTTTTCTCAAGTACGACCGAGAACCCATGGGTTCATGAAGTAAATAAACGTCACGGTTATAGTCCCAGTTTTCTGTTATATTGTTATAATTACCTACATCTTTTGTAACAGCGAACTGTCATAATTTATTATTTAGCTCAGTGCATTGGATAGTAAAATGACTTCACAGGTTTTTAAACATAACCCTTTAATAGGGTTCCGAAATTTTCCGAATTTTATCAGCAATAATTTGTAAATTAAATTTTATTTGATACGAAAGCTTGTTAAAGATATAATTGTAAAAATTAACAAATACATAAAATACAAAACTAAAATATGGCCTGAATCGCTTCGAGAAAAGTATGGTACGACATGGTGTGGCACCCCCTTTAGATTTTATAACTAAGTAAATACGAGAATTTTGCGACAAGCTTTTCTAGGATGCTAGTGCCGACCACCGGTCGAAATTCATTAAATTTTTGAAAATGTCAAATTTAGATTATATTTTAAATTGAATTTATGGAATAGCGGACGTTTGCTGTTTATTATTTTCTAAAACTAGTGCATTAACCTTGTTTTATGCGTAAAAGTAAATTGTAGATTTGTAAACATAAAAGTTGTGTCAACGTGTTATAGTTAAATAACAGTGTTAAATCGTAGTGAAATATGATTTTCCATTTTGTATCTTCTTCTGCAAATATTCCACTTAAAGCTACAGTATCACTTCTACCCATTAACCTTGTTTTATGCATAAAAGTAAATTGTAGATTTGTAAACATAAAAGTTGTGTCAACGTGTTATAGTTAAAAACAGTGTTAAATCGTAGTGAAATATGATTTTCCATTTTGTATCTTCTTCTGCAAATATTCCACTGAAATCTACAGTATCACTTCTACCCATTAACCTTGTTTTATGCGTAAAAGTAAATTGTAGATTTGTAAACATAAAAGTTGTGTCAACGTGTTATAGTTAAAAACAGTGTTAAATCGTAGTGAAATATGATTTTCCATTTTGTATCTTCCTCTGCAAATATTCCACTGAAAGCTACAGTATCACTTCTACCCATTAACCTTGTTTTATGCGTAAAAGTAAATTGTAGATTTGTAAACATAAAAGTTGTGTCAACGTGTTATAGTTAAAAACAGTGTTAAATCGTAGTGAAATATGATTTTCCATTTTGTATCTTCTTCTGCAAATATTCCACTGAAAGCTACAGTATCACTTCTACCCGTCACTAAGGTAACACTGACTTTGACTAAAACGTAGAAGACAAAGGCGGTAATAGGAAGACTAAATATTTAATAAATAAGATTTTCCTGTTTGGAACGAGTTTCCTTTTTGCCAGCCCGAGATAAGGATGAAGACAATAAAAAGAAAATGTGTGTGCGTACTTATGTACACGCGATAGAAGTTATACTGCTTAACAATTCGATTTCTTCACATATACCACAACTCCTTGTGTGTAACAAAAAAAAAAACAAATTAGTAAAAAAAAAACATCAAAGGAATGAAAACAACTTTGAATGTAGTTATAAGTTGTCATGGAACCTAACTTTAGGGTGTTTTTAAGTTGTCATGGAAACACTTATCAGCTAACTTCATGGTGTCGGTTTACCGCGACGGACTGCGCGCGAATCGTATAAAAATACTCTCATAATTTTTCCCTAACGCGCCAAAAAAGTAGGTATAACTATATATTTAAAACCTTTATGAAAATCTATTATCCCGATAAGCAATCGACAATGAAAGGTTTTGTTGAAATAAAAATGTTGTAGAGTCAGTGAGCGTTGAAAAATCTTACAAACATACATACATATTGTCACGCATTTATCTCCGAAGGGGTAAGCAGTGGCATACTAAACGCCCACATTTACCGTATGCATTTTTGTCCCACGTAATAGGTGGTGAGCCCATTGCCGTGTCTATGAAACATCTTATACTACTGATATATACCCACACAATTGCAATCACATAATTGCTTTTAAATCAGACAAAGAACTTATAACAATATACTTCAAAAATAAAATTTTGTGTTCAGAATATAAATTATTTGAACCAAATATTTAAATATATTAATATTTTAGGCCATGGAATGCAGACAATGAGTCTATTATCATTGATAGAGTAACCTTTTTAAACGGACGCCGAACTTAGAAAAACAGGTATGTTGACCCCGTCTAGCCTACCGTCTAGCGTCTTGTGATCTTAATACTATTGTCTATTGATAGACAGGGGTTAATTGTTGACATTTAAGGTCACGTATTACTCTATTATAGTCTACGCCCTGTCATCAATAAGTCTTAATAGTCTGAAACATTTGTACAGTATTCTATAGTCTAAAAATAAAATACAGTTTAACATACTTGTTGCTTAGAGTTTGCCTTAGATAAAATTTTAACTGACTTTTTTGGCAGATGTCAATTGTTACTGATTGTCATAAATAAAGTTTTAAATTATGACAGTCTAGAAAGCGTCTCACGCGGCAAGTGAGAAGCCTTGGGTTGATATACCGCGCAACGATGATAATTTTTTCTGTTTAAATTCATGATATAGATAGCATATTAATTGCTTTTCAAAATTGTCTAGACAGGTGTGTGTTATAACAAATAGAATAATTATAGATGCAATTCCATACATTTGTACCGTTTAACTTCTCTAAGTGCCGGTAGATGTTGCCTACGTAGCTTTAAGATGGAAAAGGTTTCTTTAGTTTTGAGTGTCCTTGATAACTTAGTGATTGTGATTGATTGTGATTAATTGCTTCGAGTTCCTCTCGAAGCTGAATTATTTTATTTTACAGGTTTCCTACTTTACGATAGTCCTGGAGATTCTTCTCTATTACTTAAATTAATACACATTATGAGGCCTAAGATTACATTTGGGAGTCATAATTGGAAATCCCCCTTTTTCGTTGACTTAAAGTTTTACTCAATGAATTTAATTTGAACGATTTCCTCAAATATTTATGATTATACCACCTGGGCAAGAAAACAGCTGGATTTCCATTTCTAATTTGAAATGAAATTAGTTTCACAATACGCATACTATGTCTAAAAAAACTATGCGACACGTTTTCACACAGCGACATCTAGTCTCAAATAAAGCTATAAGCTTGTGGTATGGGATCTAGAAAACTTATAAACATATTTAAATACTAGAAAATACCTACATAAATACTATACATCGGAAACACCCAAACTCCGAATCAAATAATATTTGTTTCGATCCGGGAATCCATGTGTCCTTATTAAAATATTAAAATTCAAAATTATCTGTTATAGATCCACGCTTTATTAGTCATCGTACTCGTATCTTGTACGTTGAAAATTGTCAAAGTTCGTCATTTTATACACTTCCATCAGATCCCCGGTTCGATTCCCGAGTCAGAACAAATAATTGTGTGATCCACAAATGTTGGTTTCGGAGTTTGGGTGATTGCATACATACTTTTCACGTCTTTATCCCCTACGGGGTAGGCAGAGGAATACTATACGCCCACATTTCACCGTATGCATTTTTTGGCCCACGTAATTGGATGAGTCCATTGCCGTGTTAAAATGGGACTGGAATGTCAGAAGCAGGCTGTGGCGACCTGCTGTTAAAATGTTTCAATAAGGTCTTCAACCAGGCTAACCGGGGCCAACGGTTTAACGTACTTTCTGAAGCACAGAAACGCTCGCAAATAAAAATTCCAAGGACTACCTATAGCGAATGTTACTTAACGCAGTGATCGTTTACAGAACACTGATACAGCAGGGCCACGAGCGCTTTCGGAGTTTAGGTGTTTTCTATGTATAATATGTATAGTATGTTTATCAGTTATCTAGATCCCATAACACAAGCTAATATTAGCTTACTTTGGGCTAGATGGCGCTGTGTGAAAAGTGTCCTACAATATTATTATTATTATTAATATGTATATATTTATAACGATATAACTAAAAAAAACTAAACTAACTATCTTCACGCTGTATCCCTGATGGGGTAGTCAGAGAGGACAGATCGCCAGACTTCGCGATCCATACATACTTCTTTCGCTTCTTCGAGATTCATCAATCGCTTCATACACGCACGTCTTGGTATCCGAGTACTTTTGACCTTTCCGTTTTTGAGCAATCTGCTCACGTGGTCTTCATATGTAAGTCTCGGCCTACCCTGACTCCTTCTACCCTCTACTTTTGAACAATATATATTTTTCGTCAATCGTTCCTCACTCATATAAATATATAAGTATGTATATCAGTTGTTTAGAACGGATAGTACTAGCTTGTAGCTTAGTTTGGGCTAGATGGCACTGTGGAAAAATGTCCCACAATAATTAATTATTTATTTATCTCTCTTTTGACCGACATAATTATATCTTTTTTCTTCTATATAGAAGGTATTGAAACCAAACTTACCTAGTTCTCAAGAACTTTCCCTAGGTTTTTAATAAACTTGTGGCGGTGCCTCCACTGCATAATGTAGAGATAAAAGACGTCTCACGCCTAGGTCGCAGAAGGTGTTTAGAGCCATATGGGAATTCAATAAAACAACTGAATAGTTTAAGCTTATTTATTAAGTGACATCCTCTAACCTCCCGTCGCGCCTATGTAATCCCGTCACATATAATTATATTCTACAATAATGTATAAGAATTTGCCCGATTTGTCGACATTTATGATTACTGCTCTGCTCTTCGGGGTAGTAGCGTGATGATATATAACCCATAGCCTTCCTTGATAAATGGGCTATCTAACACAATACGAAAATTTCAAATGCGATCAGCAGTTTTTTTTATACCTCTGAGGTGGCAGACAAGCATACGGCCCACCTGATGGAAAATGGTCACCGTAGCCTATGGGCGTTTGCAACACCAGAGGCGTAGCACTCGCGCTGCCGACCCTAAAAAGTTCTTGAGACGAGGGCGTTTATTCAAACCAACAAACAAACAAATTCTTCTACTTTATATATTAGTATGGATATGGATAATAGTGACAATATCGGTGAGCTAAAACAAGACAATATAGTTCTTATAATTGTAAATAATAAAGAAAATAAATAGCAAGGTTAAATTCTAGATTATTTCTTAATCAAGTTCTGACAAAAATCTTAAATAGGAAAGGGAAGAAAATTTTTTATTTCTCTAATTATTAAATATCCCATCAAATATTAATACTCATTGATCAAATAGACTTATAACGACATCAAAAAAATTAAAACAAATATATATTCAAACAAAAACTTGCATATTGTCACGCCTTTGTCCCCGGTGGAGTAGGCAGAGGTATACTATATGCCCACATTTTATCGTATGTTGCATCGTCACAATAGACAGGCGCAGCTTGTGGTGACCTGCTTGTTTCAAGCCGCCCATAAGGCCTTCAACTTGGCACGACTGCGATGTTATTGGCAATCGGGACCGACGGCTAAATATGCCTTCGGGAACAAAGAAACACTTGGAAAATAATGGTAAATCGGAAATATAAATGCCACAAAGCGGAAATGTTCTGTATACGATCACTGTTAAGCATAATGCAGTGATCGCCTACAGAACACTGAGTGAGCGGGGCTACGAGCGCTTCCTATATTGAAACAAGTTACACAATTATAGAACTAATACATAATATTCACTTTAAAATTACCATAAATATATATATTATATTTACAGTCTGGATCTTGAATTTTTCGTTTACTTGTTATCCTGTTTAATATCATATGTGTCAATAAAACAGTGATATAAAAGCATAAAATCTAATCAATGCTCTAAATGATTGACTGCCAAATATGCCTTATAATCGCAATTTTAATATTAATGCTGGTGTCTTCCTGGATTTTAAAAGTTAATTTTATTTAGCCATTACAAACTTATACTCTAATCGTAATACAAATCATTTCCTTAAAAGTTACTAGCTTGATTGCAAACTACTGTTAAAATTTTTAATCCCATGAGGTCTTCAACTTGGCTCAACGACTGCCATATTATTGGCAATCGGGACCAACAGCTTAACGTGCCTTCCGAAGCACGGAAACGCTCATATATACGAGTATCATAAATATCAGTGATCGTTTACAGAACACTGAGTTTGGCTTTTTTAATATTCTTTAATCTAAAATAACAATGGTTTATATACTACAATATTTACATAATATATTGTGGAGGTTGATTGCCATATCTAAATATGTTAACAATAATAATATTTATCACTTCTTTAATTATCAATTTTTAGTTCTTGAGGGTTCTTGTTACATAGCATGTCTCCCTATTGCTAGAATATAATTATATCAGAAAATGCGTTCTTACTGACTAGATCATGTGTCGGGTAATCTCTCAATACGTGTAGATGTCACTGCAACCATTTGACTGTGGGTGATTAACCACCAAAACATCTTTGCTAGAATATAATTATATCAGAAAATACGTTCTTACTGACTAGATCATGTGTCTGGTAATACCCTGACACGTGTAGATGTCACTGCAACCATTTGACCGTGGGCGATTAACCACCAAAAGACCTTTGAAGAAGATCATGATGAGATGAAATTAAAACTCACCATGCGCAGCTTCGAAGACGCCTTGGTGATTTCCGGTTCTGATCTTTATGGTGAAACTGGTTTTCTAAGTAAAGGAACTTAATTTACAGATTCTTACTGCTTACAATTTAATTAATAAGACATATTATTCATTTGATGAATACATTAATGATAAGCATATTATGACATTTTGTACTGAGTATTTACGAATGAGTGACAAAACTAAATAATGGTAATGTAAAATGTTCCTAGATTTTTATTTATACTATTTATAATAAAAAATATTATTGTACGCCTGTAAAGTCGTTTTTTTGTATTTGTTAAAATGGCGTTGCCTGCCTGATGGTAAGCAAAGACAACGACCCGTAAATGAGGGCCGCTATCTCAACCTACAGGGCTCTGATAGCGACCCTCATCTTGACGGCCCAGAAATATGCCATTTCACGCTTCTCTTAAAGGACCCAGGGTTGTATGAGGAGGAAATCTCATTAGACCTGTCTTTGTACATGGCAGTGTGACGTGGTCAATATTGTAGCGAGACCACCTCTTACGTGGGACTTCAATGCTTAAGGTGAAATGTGGGCGTATAGTATGCCTCTGCCTACCCCTTCGAGGATAAAGGCATGACAATATTTCAATTCAATTAAATTTATTTATTGTTTGTTACAGGTTTGTTATATTGATGTTATAAATTTAATACAAATGTCCTTCCTTAACATAGCAGGCGTACAATAATATTTTTATTTTAATAATAATAAAGATTTTAAATAATATGAATGTCAGTATTAAGTCTAAGAACATCTTACACTACCATTATATTAATTTAGTCACTTGTCATAAATAATAGTCAGTACACAATGTCAAATATTCTTATCATAAATAATGTTTGTCTTATTAATAATAATATGTCATATTTTAAAAATGTTTGTAGTCTGTCTTTAAATATACGAGTACTATATGTTTTCAGATAATTTAATATAGTCAGGTAACTTAATATTCAGCTTAGCACTCATTCCAAATATACTACTTCTAAATTGTTGAGTCCTACATCTATCTATGTGAATAGATAGGGTTTTATATGTCTTTACGTCCTGCTTTACTTTTATTAAGGCCTCATAAATATACACGGAAGGCAGGGTCAATATTCTTAACCTATTAAATGAGGGTTTGGAGGAATCGGTCTGTTTGAGTCCACATATACTTCTGATGCATTTATTTTGGGCCCTAAAAGCAAATTCTTTGTGGATTGAGTTACCCCAAAATAAAATGCCATATTTGAGAATAGACCCAACATTTGCATGAGAAGCTGTTAATAGCGTTTCTTCATTTGCAATTTTTCTTAGCATATACAGAGCATAAGAGTATGAGTTTAATTTGCTACAAATTTGATCGACATGGGTTTTCCAATTTAAATCTGAATCAATATAAACACCGAGAAATTTTGTAATGTTCACTTCCTTTATTATTGTATTTTTGTAACTTGTTTTTAAATATCATGTAATTAGTTTTCTCCAAATTTATGTTTAAATTATTTTCTGTCATCCATTTTATAATATTTCTGAGTGATTTTGTATTTTTGTAACTTAATGATACATCGGCGTGAATAGAATTTTTGTTTTTAAATATCATGTAATTAGTGTTCTCCAAATTAATGTTTAAATTATTTTCTGTCATCCATTATATAATATTTCTGAGTGATTTAGTATTTTTGTAACTGAATGATACATCGGCGTAAATAGAATTTTTGTTTTTAAATGTCATGTAATTAGTTTTCTCCAAATTTATGTTTAAATTATTTTCTGTCATCCATTTTATAATATTTCTGAGTGATTTATTTATGTAATTTTCGTTATTCAAATTCCTGTCATTGTTTGTAGAAATAGCCGTGCTGTCATCAGCGAAGAGTATCATATTTTGGTTGAAAGCTTTTGGGAGGTCATTTATATACACTCCCGGACACCTAAATCAAGCCACCTTGATTTTTGTGGTTTGGAGTACTGTAACTTATAAAAGATGTATGTAGAAGGAAAATGTTTTGATGCCGTTTTGGAGCTGGTATACTCATCATTCATTTAGAGTGCCACTGTTCTAAATTTGAACTACAGTTCATCAAAAAAGTCGAGTTACGTTGAAACAAGTCCATATTTGCTTTTTTCAATAAAAAAAAAATCTAATCGATGTTTAAATAAAGACATGTTTTACATGAAAAGAAACGTTTATTTAGTAACTTGTATTGCCTCCCAGTGCATTTATGACAGCTCTCATACGGTTTGGCATAGAATTAATCAATGTAGTTATGACATGTTAAGGAATGTCCTCCCATTCTTCCAAAATTACAGCTCCTGCATGGTTTGCGGGGCAGGATGATGAGCTCGAACACGCCTCTTCAGCTCATCCCATAGATGCTCTATAGGATTCATATCAGGACTTCGCGCTGGCCATCTCATACAATGTCATTTTAGTACTCCCTGACGATTCCCGCAGTATAGGCCCTTGCATTATCATGCATTAAAACTAAATCTTGGCCAATAAATCCAGCATATGGCATCACGTGGTTCTTTAAACATTGGCGAATGTATCTATTGTCATCTAGGGGCGGCAGTCGTGGTCCCGACTAACTAACTCTAGCTCAGTTTTGCCTTCCATTGAGCTTCCTCTCCAGACTGTCCATGATCCTCCACCATAACTCACTTTCTCGTCAATACAGCATTGCGCGAAACGCTCGTTCTGTCTTCGGTACACCTTACTCCTTCCGTCATTACTGTATAGCATTATCTTGGACTCATCTGTGAAGTGAACCTGGCTCCATTGATGTCGAGTCCAATTTAGATGTTCGCGCGCAAACTCTAGACGGGCTATTCGGTGTGCTCGTGTCAATTTGGGTCCATTGGCTGGTTTATGGGGCTCTAAACCACGTTCATTGAGTCGCCTTCTAACGGTCCGAGCACTTACAGCCACTCCGTGAAAGTCCCCGAGCTGTTCTTGTATCTGAACAGAGTTAAGGCGTCGATTTCGTAAGCTAGTAGTGACAATGTATTGATCTTGTCTCGCCGTTGTCACTCGGTAACGAGGTCCTCCTGTTCGCCGAACGAAGCCGCCAGTCTCCAGGTATCGGTGGTACACTGTTTGAACAGCGGAACGACTTATGTGAAGTTGTGAACTCACATCTCGCTGACTTAGCCCAGATTGAAGAAGTGCTACTGCTTGCGCGGCTACTTCAGGTGAAGTAGCCGCTTAGTATATATATAAGAAAAATAACTAAACTAAACTTTGTTTAACAACAATTGCGAAAATTCAAACCAAATCGACATTAAATTGCTTCAAAAGCAACTTTCAACAGTCATTTTTTTTTTCAAATTTAGTGACCAAGCTCGGCTTTTGTTCTTTATTTTAAATTCTAAAATTCAAATTTGGAATAATACATACGGGAAAGACGATGAAATATGCCAGCATTAAAAGTGCATAAAAACTTTTTTGTTATATTGTATATTTTTTGTGTATTGGGCTTTTAGGCCCGGGAATGTAAGGTGGCTCGATTCAAGAGTCCGGGAGTGTTTATTAAAAATAATAGTGGCCCAAAGATGCTGCTTTGTGGAACGCCATATTTAACATTTTTTGTTTTGAGATGAATGGAAATGAATGAAATGAAAGAATGTATGTATATATGTATGGATTCTGTTAGTATGAACAATCTGTACCGACAAGTTTTGAACTTTATGTTAGTTACATACAAAACACCACGCGAGCGATTCTAACTAGCTTTTTTGGCAAAAGCTAGTTAGAATATAATTATCTATCTATCTATTTTCACGCTGTATCCTTGACGGGGTAGTCAGAGAGAACAGATCGCAAGGCTTTGCGGTGTAATTAAATGAGAATATACATTTTATTGATTGGATGAGTGTTTCAGGGAATCTGCCAACTCGTGTCGATGTCACTGCAACCATGGCCGTGGGTGTTAAACCATTAAAACATTTTTGGGAAGGATCACGATGAGATGAAAATAAAACTCAATATAAACTTTTCCAAAATTGCTTTGGTGACCTCAGCTTCTGCTTGATCGTCATAATGAATCCAGTTTCCTATGTAAAGGAACTTAATAAACAGGGGCTTAAGATGCTTAATTAACAGCATAAAGAGGTGCAGCCTCCGGACCTCCCTCCGAGTCAGGGACTAGTGCCACCGGTAACGCCTGGAGAAGTCCTGACTGCGCTTCGCAGCATGAAGAATCGGAAAGCTGTCGGACCCGATGGAGTCCCCATCGAAGCCTGGAAGGCGATGGGTTCTCGCGGTGTGGGCATCTTAGTAAACCTTTTTAACCGCATACTCCTCAGCGGGCAGATCCCAAACCAATGGAGACTGAGTATTATTACTCCAGCCTTCAAAGGTAAGGGGTCAGTGCAGGAGTGCGGGAGCTACCGCGGTATTTAGGTGATGTCCAACACCATGAAGATCTTCGAGAGGATTATAGACTCTCGGATCCGGCAGGAGTGTACTCTCTCGGAGTGTCAATATGGGTTTGGCCCTGGTCATGGGACCACGGACCCTGTTTTTGCCCTGAGGGTTGTCGCAGAGAAATACAGGTCGAAGAACACGCTTCTGCACTGTCTGTTTCTAGATATGCAGAAGGCCTTCGACTGTGTTCCTCGTGCGATGATCTGGTGGGCATTGCGGTCCAAAGGGGTTCCAGAGGTCTATATTGACACTATCCGGGACATGTACTGTGACTCCGATTCAATGGTTCGGACTACTGCTGGCGACACGAAACCCTTCCCCATCACCGTCGGGGTACACCAGGGTTCTGTCCTTAGTCCGCTTCTGTTCAGTGTAATATTATACGAATTGTCGGACAGCATCAGAAACCCGCATGAGCAGCCTCCATGGTTGCTCATGTATGCTGACGATATTGCGCTGGCAGACACGGATAGGGGCAGATTGGTGCGACGTGTTAAGGCGTGGAAGGAGACGCTTGAGAACGGCGGTCTGAAACTAAATATGGCGAAGACCGAGTACTTGGCACTAAACTCGACAGATCCCACATCCGTCCGCATAGGCGGTGATTTGGTCGAGCGCACGGACCAGGTTAAATACCTGGGATCTGTTTGTCATACGTCCAGTGACATCGATTGCAATGTCAAGTCACGCATTGCTGCCGCGTGGGCCAAATGGCGGGAGATGACCGGTGTCATTTGTGACCCTAAAATGCCGATCCGGTTGAAGGGACAGGTCTACAAAACCATTATTAGACCTGTCCTTTTACATGACAGTGAGACGTGGCCGATATTGGAGCGACACAAGAAGGAGCTGCGTGTCACGGAAATGAAGATGCTGCGGTGGATGTGTGGAGTCACGCGGATGGACTTCGTGAGGAACTCTCGCATCCGCGGCAGCCTTCACGTCCGTGACATTGCAGACAAGTTGCAAGAGTGTCGCCTTCGTTGGTATGGTCACGTCTTGCGGCAACCGCCGGGATACGTAGGTAACAAATGTCTGGCCATGTCAGCCCCGCCGGGTCCCGGTAAGAGGGAAGACCCAAGAAGTGCTGGCTTGACGTCGTAAGGGATGACATGCGTGCCAATGGTCTCACTACAGGGGATGCCGACGACCGTGCGAAGTGGAGGAGAAAATGTAGGAAAGCGGACCCCGGGCGTCGCGAGACGCAACTGGGACAGACGCTCGGATGATGATGATGATGTCTTTGATCTGAAATAATACAGGTGCTGACTGCTATGTAAGTACTTGTCAAGAAATAAATAATTATATAAATAAATATTGTAGGACTTTTTAACCCAAGACTTTTTAGATAACTGATAATCATACTTGTACATATACTTCAAAATACATACATATTATACATAGCAAATACCCAAATAAAATAAAATAAAATAAATAAATATCCATCACGCCTTATCCCCGAAGGGGTGGCAGAGGCATATTATATGCCCACTTTTCACCGTGTGGATTTCTGTCCCACGTAATAGGTGGTGAGCCCATTACCGTGTTGAAATAGACAGACGCAGGTTGTGGCTACCTGCTGTTGAAATTTTTCATGCCGCCCATAAGGCATTCAACTAGGCTTAACGACTGCCATTTTACTGGCAACCGGGACCAACGGCTTAATGTGCCTTCCGAAGCACAGAAAAGCTCGCAAATGTAAATGCCACAAAGTGGTCACCCATCCGAGGACCAGCCATAGTGAAAGTTGCGTAACTCAGTGATCGTTTACAGAACACTGGGACCGCGGGGCCACGAGCGCTTCAACAGAACACTGAGACTGCGGGGAAATAATACCCACACTCAAGAAAAAACCAAAAGGGAAGCAAATACCCAAAGCTCCGAAAGACATATTTGCTGATCACAATAATATTTGTTCCGACCCAGGAATCAAATCCAGTACCTCAGGGCGACAGTCATAAAATTTGACTGCTTTTGTGGCGTCAGTGGCAGTGTCTAATTTTACTGCTCAGATGTCGATGATACTAGGTCGGTAATACAATAATGTAGATTTAAAAAAAAGTATAATGCAGTACATTCATTCCAGTACATTTTATGTACATTTTGCGGCATACAAAAACCATGATAAGTATATAATTAAAAACAATATTAGAAGACTTCAAAAGTAACGATTAATCAATCAACTTATAATTACTCTGTTTATAGGCACTATCAATCTCCATTAAAACATAATGATAGATAACAATAATTTGAATTATACAATGTAAAGACATATTGACCACAAAATACTTTTACGAGTATAAAAGATTTCTTATACTGTGGTATACGTCATCCACCAATATATATTCCTATATCGGTAGATGATGTCTTATTTAAAGAATCGTTCCCAAGCAGTAGCGATAAATTTCGTTTTATCGGAATGGCATGTGGTCCATTTAGGAGTTTCCCAGAGATCAAAATCGACAATGTAATCTTTAATATTCTTCAATAATGATGAAGATTCTTACTTCACAAATTCTTATTTGAGCTCTACGCACATGATGTTATTTTTAAGCTGTTGCATAATTTTATTCAAGAAATTCCGTAAGGAAAAAAATCTAAAACGAAGGTCGAGACGAGGTTACACGAAGTTCACCGAGCACGGCCGAGCGCTGGCTTAACGTGTATGTACATATATTATATGGTACGATTGTACGAAGCTCGCACGGATCGAGACGTGATGATAGTGAGTGTGAGTGTGAGGATGAGGGTGACTGTGAGAATAAGGGTGGGGTGAGGGTGAGGGTGAGAGTGAGGGGTGAGGGTGAGGAGTGAGGGTGAGGGTGAGGGTGAGGGTGAGGGTGAGGTAGAGGGTGAGGGTGAGGGTGAGGGTGAGGGCGAGAGTGGGTGTTTTTTTTTTTAGTGTAACTTGAATTAATATCAAAGAAAAACAAAGGTATGCTATGCAATAGCTTTACCGCGGCAGTCTCCGAGTGCCACACGTCTTTTTTTATTTAATAATTTTATACTTGATTTTTATGTATTACAGCTGGGTCTTGTAAAATTAGAACCTCAAGTCTAAGGGACGTATTCCAGAACGTTCCTAATACTCAACCAACGTTTGAGGCTAGTATTTGCCTTATAAATACTACTCTTAAGTGTTTCTTGAATATTAACGTTCTGGAATATGGCCCTAAGTGTCACGCAATTTGGTTCACGTGTAAGAGCAACTTCATAGTTTACAAATGCATCCTATAAAACAGCCATCTTAATTGAGTGAACGCCGTACGTGATATCGGACTAATACTCGACTCCAAACTTAAGTATGAGGAACATACATACTTTCAGACAGTTGCCAATAAAGACATAGCATTAATAAAAAGAACATGCTCCTACTATGTTTGTAGTTCTCTTGAGTATTGTTCACAAGTACCTACCTACTCTATTACATTCATGGCTAGAATCTATACAAAGCAAGTTTACTATCTTCTATACAAGTGTAAAACATGTGTTCTTAATATTATGAACTTAACTTTCACTTCACGAACCACACTGTACTACTAACTAAGCGGACAAAATTCGTACTTATTTTAACTCATATATAAAAAAATACTTATAATACAATTTTATAATAAAAAAATAGTAATAAAAGAAAATAACATAAATAAAAAAGATATTAAATAAGTAAACAATCAAAGAATTTAAATTATATAATACTTTTGCGCATATATAAAATGTCAGCCATGTGATGATAAAATGATCATTTAAAATATAGCAATTATAATAAAGCAGCACAATTTTAAATAATCTCCATAGAGCACTACGGTGTCGTTTATAATATCATAGACACAATAATAGTCCGTATAAATCGCTGCTGATATTATAAAGGTATAACAATTATACCACATACATAAACAGATTTAGTGTTTACAAAATAATCTACATAAATTAAATAAAAAATAAAAAAATCAAACAAAATAACTATCTTCCCGCTATATCCCCAGTGTCATGTATGTCCAGTAGGTAGTCAGACAGATTGAAATTCTTGATCAAAATTGTGATGAAGATATACTTACAAAGGTTTTGTACTATAAACAACCTTTGTGAGTTTATCTTTATTAAAATTCCAATAAATATATTCATTTGCCTTAACGTACTGAAAAATCTTGCAGTATAATAAAATTTATCTTCTCGCTGACTTCTCTACTACTTGATACTGATCAGCACTTACAGACAAAATTTCTTTGAAAAAAACTTCATGATTCAGTTTTTTATCATCTGCTCAACTTCTCAAGATATATTCTGAGTAAGATTCGCAACTTCTTGCTGGCTTGTATTTGATGAAGATATTGCTAAGCTGTGAAACAGTTTCAGGCTAGTAAATACTAGTATAATAAAGTATTTCCTACACTGTTACTGGTCTCAACTTTAGCATTCCATAAACAAATTTCGAAATATACTATCTTATTAATGTACGGAGAAAAATGTCTTAAAACAAAATATTGAATTCAGTCCTATTTTGATTAATCAATTGTTTTAGAAGTTGAATGCTCTGCCAGGGCACATATTTCCCTCTTCTAACAAGCGCTCTTTAACTGGAGTATGAGAAGGTACAACATTGGCTCATCTACTTGAGGCTTACGGTCAATAGCCTAGTGAAATAGCAGAGTGTCCTATTTACACCATTGCTTTGGTATTTTATTTAAATTGGTCACGCTCTGGCGCAGGTTGTATGTAAAAGGAAGGGAGGAACAAATTAATAACATGAATTAAACAATTAACATAAGTTTTAAAATAACAATATCAAGAAGAAGAAAGAAGTACGGACTAAATGCGAGATTTAGGTAAACGAGGAACGTTTGGAGTAAGTGAATGAAATTGTGTATTTAGTGAGTA
Organism: Thumatha senex; assembly: GCA_948477245.1. Taxonomy (NCBI): domain Eukaryota; kingdom Metazoa; phylum Arthropoda; class Insecta; order Lepidoptera; family Erebidae; genus Thumatha; species Thumatha senex. The sequence continues at coordinate 3,401,758 of OX419725.1, forward strand.
TGTATGGGTCGCGATACCTGGCAATCTGTCCTCTTTGACTGGGATACAATTCAACATGCATTTGTTAGTCCAGCACAGCCATGTGAATAGCCTAACTGCTATTGAGCTTCATATACGTGTATATATTTAGAAACAAAAACACAAAAAGACGACGAGAAATGTTAAAATGTTTGTTTATCTATCACGCCTTATCCCCGAAGAGGTGGCAGAGGCATACATTTTGTATGGCCTACTTTTCATCATCTGTATTCCTGGTGAGCCTATTGCCGTGTTGAAATAGACAGACGCAGGTTGTGGCTACCTGCTATTGATTTTTTTTAAGCCGCCCATTAGGCCTTCAACTTAACTGTATGCTTAAAAAGTCATGCTCTCATAAATGGCTATCCACTAACCTGCAATATAGTGACACTTTTGTTGAGTAATACCAGCTCCAGGGGCGTCGGCAGTGTTAGCTGGCAATCAGCAGCACAACATGAGCACGTAACACTTTTTCACGCACTTATCACTTTATCACACCTAAATGTTTCGAGTTAGTTTGAATTTAATATCACATTGACACCTCAGTTGATAAAGTTATAGATAAAGAGGTGATCCCCACGGCTTCGCCCGTGACATACTTCGAACTCCCTTCGCACCTATTTAATCCCGTCTCTTATAATGTTTAATAATTTGACCGATTTGTCGACATTTACGTTTACTACTCCACTCATCAGGTGAGGCGTGATGATATATAGCCCATAGCCTTGCTCTATTAAAGGGCTACCCAACACAAAAATATTATTTAAAATCTAACTAGTAGTTCTTGAGATTAGTGCGTTCGATCGAACAAACAAACTCTTCAGCTTTATATATTAGCTTTATATATATATTATTATAGGCAAACCGCGAATCTTAAGTCATGGCCGTATCCCGAAGGTAGAGGCATACTGTACCCCTACATTTCTTATGCAATTTTAAAATAAGAAAATCTTTCAACTGTGGGAGATGATGCGAGTCGTTAATTTCAACTTTTATAGTACTCGTATTTATTAGCATCAAAGTAATTTCATTTTTAAACTTTAGAAATCAAATTTATTTAATAAGAGAATATCACAAATTGCTTCAGATTCTTTTCCAAATTATCCTGTTATTTTGAAGTAAAACTTCTTTAGGCGTATGAGAGTAAAAAAATTACGGAGACACGGAAGTAGGGTCACGAAAATTTGCAACATTTTTGTCGAAGAATAGGGAGAGAGCGATTTAGATCGATGGAGAGAGAAAGGGCAAGGGCGAACGTAGCATGAAGCATATAGCCATGGAGCGAGAGTAGAGAGCAAGCGAGTGAGAAAGATCGAGAGAGAGGGAGATAGAGTAAATGTCGCATCACGCACATTGCCCTGGAGCGAGAGTAGAGAGCAAGCGAGTGAGAAAGATCGAGAGAGAGGGAGATAGAGTAAATGTCGCATCACGCACATTGCCCTGGAGCGAGAGTAGAGAGCAAGCGAGTGAGAAAGATCGAGAGAGAGGGAGATAGAGTAAATGTCGCATCACGCACAGTGCCATGGAGTGAGAGTAGAGAGCAAGCGAGTGAGAAAGATCGAGAGAGAGGGAGATAGAGTAAATGTCGCATCACGCACAGTGCCATGGAGCGAGAGTAGAGAGCAAGCGAGTGAGAAAGATCGAGAGAGAGAGGGAGATAGAGTAAATGTCGCATCACGCACAGTGCCATGGAGCGAGAGTAGAGAGCAAGCGAGTGAGAAAGATCGAGAGAGAGGGAGATAGAGTAAATGTCGCATCACGCACAGTGCCATGGAGCGAGAGTAGAGAGCAAGCGAGTGAGAAAGATCGAGAGAGAGGGAGATAGAGTAAATGTCGCATCACGCACAGTGCCATGGAGCGAGAGTAGAGAGCAAGCGAGTGAGAAAGATCGAGAGAGAGGGAGATAGAGTAAATGTCGCATCACGCACAGTGCCATGGAGCGAGAGTAGAGAGCAAGCGAGTGAGAAAGATCGAGAGAGAGAGGGAGATAGAGTAAATGTCGCATCACGCACAGTGCCATGGAGCGAGAGTAGAGAGCAAGCGAGTGAGAAAGATCGAGAGAGAGGGAGATAGAGTAAATGTCGCATCACGCACAGTGCCATGGAGCAAGAGTAGAGAGCAAGCGAGTGAGAAAGATCGAGAGAGAGGGAGATAGAGTAAATGTCGCATCACGCACAGTGCCATGGAGCGAGAGTAGAGAGCAAGCGAGTGAGAAAGATCGAGAGAGAGGGAGATAGAGTAAATGTCGCATCACGCACAGTGCCATGGAGCAAGAGTAGAGAGCAAGCGAGTGAGAAAGATCGAGAGAGAGGGAGATAGAGTAAATGTCGCATCACGCACAGTGCCATGGAGCGAGAGTAGAGAGCAAGCGAGTGAGAAAGATCGAGAGAGAGAGGGAGATAGAGTAAATGTCGCATCACGCACAGTGCCATGGAGCGAGAGTAGAGAGCAAGCGAGTGAGAAAGATCGAGAGAGAGAGGGAGATAGAGTAAATGTCGCATCACGCACAGTGCCATGGAGCGAGAGTAGAGAGCAAGCGAGTGAGAAAGATCGAGAGAGAGGGAGATAGAGTAAATGTCGCATCACGCACAGTGCCATGGAGCGAGAGTAGAGAGCAAGCGAGTGAGAAAGATCGAGAGAGAGAGGGAGATAGAGTAAATGTCGCATCACGCACAGTGCCATGGAGCGAGAGTAGAGAGCAAGCGAGTGAGAAAGATCGAGAGAGAGGGAGATAGAGTAAATGTCGCATCACGCACAGTGCCATGGAGCGAGAGTAGAGAGCAAGCGAGTGAGAAAGATCGAGAGAGAGGGAGATAGAGTAAATGTCGCATCACGCACAGTGCCATGGAGCGAGAGTAGAGAGCAAGCGAGTGAGAAAGATCGAGAGAGAGGGAGATAGAGTAAATGTCGCATCACGCACAGTGCCATGGAGCGAGAGTAGAGAGCAAGCGAGTGAGAAAGATCGAGAGAGAGAGGGAGATAGAGTAAATGTCGCATCACGCACAGTGCCATGGAGCAAGAGTAGAGAGCAAGCGAGTGAGAAAGATCGAGAGAGAGGGAGATAGAGTAAATGTCGCATCACGCACAGTGCCATGGAGCGAGAGTAGAGAGCAAGCGAGTGAGAAAGATCGAGAGAGAGGGAGATAGAGTAAATGTCGCATCACGCACAGTGCCATGGAGCGAGAGTAGAGAGCAAGCGAGTGAGAAAGATCGAGAGAGAGGGAGATAGAGTAAATGTCGCATCACGCACAGTGCCATGGAGCAAGAGTAGAGAGCAAGCGAGTGAGAAAGATCGAGAGAGAGGGAGATAGAGTAAATGTCGCATCACGCACAGTGCCATGGAGCGAGAGTAGAGAGCAAGCGAGTGAGAAAGATCGAGAGAGAGGGAGATAGAGTAAATGTCGCATCACGCACAGTGCCATGGAGCAAGAGTAGAGAGCAAGCGAGTGAGAAAGATCGAGAGAGAGGGAGATAGAGTAAATGTCGCATCACGCACAGTGCCATGGAGCGAGAGTAGAGAGCAAGCGAGTGAGAAAGATCGAGAGAGAGGGAGATAGAGTAAATGTCGCATCACGCACAGTGCCATGGAGCAAGAGTAGAGAGCAAGCGAGTGAGAAAGATCGAGAGAGAGGGAGATAGAGTAAATGTCGCATCACGCACAGTGCCATGGAGCGAGAGGTGAGAGAGAGCTAGTGAGAAAGATTGAGAGAGATTAGAGAGATCGAGAAAAATACACGCTATTGGTTGATGTATTAGTTTAGTAGTTAAATATTAGAACTTTAGATGGCAATTCTGTTGCAAAACGTCTTGTGCAGTAAACAGATTTTTTATTTATTTACATTATCATCATTAGTACGTATACACACTTTACAGTGCTGTGTACAAAATGTTTATTTATAAATTTAACTGTAAGTTAGATTTATAAATAAACCTTTTATGATAAATTTGTAAGTCGTCCTATACTAACCAGTTGTTCAGAGTCAGTAATATATTTGTTATTTATACAAATCTAAAGTTTTAGATTTGTATAAATATTAAAATAAACACTTTTTTTTAAACAGTTTGTAAAATATAAGAATCGGATCTAGCTAGCTGCGAAATGGTGATTATTATTCAAAAACTTACTTTAATAATTTCTGAGGTTGAGTCGCGAAAAACAAACGAACATTTGGCAAATTAATAACGCGAGAATGTGAACAATTATTGGAACCTATCAACCTAAATAGGTCGCCAGCTATATTATTGCAACATAACATGAAGAATATTTTGTGTAGAAAAAGACGTACTGAGGTTGATAGATAAGTTAATGAAAATAAATGCGTAAGTTTCACAATTATGTCTTATCGTTTTTCTATGCTAATAATGGAATCTTTAGATACAAATATCACATCGCTGTAGTACAAGTACAGCGGTTGTCGCCTTATTGCAAAGTTAAAAGCTTAACAAAACAGAACAATGAGATAATTGGAGTGGAGATGATATGATGAGCACAGAGCTCCGCCAAATGCTTACAATCGTAAGCATTTGGCGGAGCTATTTAAATTTTGGTGTAATAAATTGTCTTGAAGTAATCACTTCAAGACAATTTATTACACCAAAATTTAAATGTAACCAGACGCACTACCAATTGCACTACCAACATCTACTCGAAACTGACGAGTTAATCCACCTCTTTACATCTTAACATACATACATACACACATATTGTCACGCCTTTATCCTCGAAGGGGTAGGCAGAGGCATACTATACGCAAAAATTTCACCGTATGCACTTTTGTCCCACGCTACAGGTTGTGAGCCCATTGCCGTGTTGTTTACATTTTAAAGCGAGGTTAAATTTAAATTTAGGATGAAGTTAACATAATAATAGCTTCTCAAAATTCATTATATTATTGTACCTACAGTACCACGCTACACCGAGAGCATCTAGCTAGAACTTGGTAAAGATACGAGCACTATTCCATGCATGACAGAATTCTGAGTCTTCTCCCTTCTTATACTAAAGAAGTTAAAAAAACTTACCCAGAACGTTTTATTCCTGACGTATTTTTCTTTTCCGTTTGTAACAGTCAAAGTGCATAGAAACTATCCAATGTATGAGATTTTTATAACTGATATGTAACATAATTTCTATATACCTGAACTGTATCATAATACAGGATGTAGCTGTCTAAAAAAAAGTGTGTGTGTGTGTGTGTACTTATGTACACGCGTTAGAAGTTATAGTTCTTTAGCGTTAAAGTTATAATATTTATCATGTTTGTTAATTGCATACAAAAATAATAAATGAACTTATAAATATAGAAGATCCAATTGGATCGAACTTAAGCTATTGATTAAGTGCATAGAATTAATTTTAATGACTTATTTTAATTTTTTAGGGCTTGGAATATCTAAGGAAATTCTTGAATCAAGAAATCAAGAAAAATGCTATGTTCATTTTTCCGTTCCCTCTGTATGTAGTGACATCTCTCTTCAAGACTGTAGCAGAAGAATTGAAAACTTAACTTTATAACTAGATGGCATAAAAGCGTGGAATGAAGCACATAGCCTTATTTAGGATAAAGATTAAGAATATTTTCTCTGATACTCAATTATTTTTGAGAATGATTATAAATAAAATAGAAAATTCCTAGTTAAGAAAAAATTTGTCGGATTTATTTTCTTTACATTTATTGATCTTGTTATTTATTTGCTACAATACATGTTAATTATTAGAATATGCAATCTTAACGATTGGAGGAATGTAATGTAGTATATACCCATTGTAATGTAGTATATACTTCCCATGATCTTCTATTCCTTCTCCTAGTCTTCTCAATTCACTTATACCTATCATATCCCAATTAATTTCCTCAATTGCTGATTCTATTTCAATAAGTTTTTCTGTGGTTCTTAGTGATCGTGTATTAAGCGTCGCTATGTGTATAGTACAATTATTATTCCTTTTTTCTTTATTTATCCTCAGATGTTGGTCGTGTTCCCCCACGATGACCAGTCGGCTTGGGGGATAGTATAGTTTATCTTTTGTATTTGTTTCTTTGTTTTGTTGTATTTTCCGATTACCAAGAATTAGTTGCTATTGTTGATTGTTTGTAGGGACATTAGTTAGAGAGTTAGATCTGATTCTCATCACTTCAAATGCATTGGCTCTATTAGTCTTAAAGGATAAGGTAGCTTGTTATTTTTTAGGTTGAGAGTTCGAAGACTGCGGTGAAAAAGAAGTTTCCTTTTTTCTTTTATCGTTAATTATTTCCTTTTCCTTCACTATAATCTTATCATATTTCAAAAATACTATTTTCCCATTTTTCCTTTCCTCCAAGAGTTCCGCCTGTAAAGTCTTCCTTTTGGCCAAAACTTCTTTTGGATGATCTTCAGTGACATATATATCTTTAAGATCTTTCTTTTTTCTCAATACTTCGTTTTTTTTTCCATCCATTTACGAAAGAACAGAGGACTGGCCTTGGTTTATTACTCTCTCCACTTCTTTTCCCTAATCGGTATATATTGTTTATTCCATTTTCTTCGATATCAATATTTATGTTACTTTTGAAGGTTTTCTTTATAATATTCATTAATTCCAATGTTGATTTCTCCAAATATTTCGCCAAATATAATGATGTTGTTATTCCTTTTTTTCTCTTTTGAAATATTCTATCTCCTTCTCTTGAGTTTCAATGTTTAACTCTTAAGCTTTTGTTTTCTTCTATAATCTTCTATAATCGGTATTAATTTTTTATCAAAACTGGACATTATGTTATTTGAAATTGATTCAGTCATTTCCACCGACTGTTGTTGGTTTCATTTTATCAAACAAAAGTTGGAACTGTGTCTCCATTTTAATAAGTTTGCTTGAAACAAAACGTAGTCATGAAACGGTAGTTTTTTTGTTTTAAAAAACTTAAAAAAAAAACCTAAACTTAAGTGATACGCAATATGGCAGGTTTGAATGAAAGTGTCAGCGTTAAGCTGGAAAAGGGCGTGCTCCGTTGGTATGGACACGTCCAATGAATGAGTGAGGAACGATTGACGAAGAATATATATTGTGCGAAAGCAGAGGGTAGAAGAGGTCAGGGTAGGCCGAGACTGACATATGAAGACCACGTGAGCAGATTGCTCAAAAACGGAAAGGTCAAAAGTACTCGGATACCCAGACGTGCGTGTATGAAGCGATTGATGAATCTCGAAGAAGCGAAAGAAGTATGCATGGATCGCGAAGCCTGGCGATTTGTCCTCTCTGACTACCCCGTCAGGGATACAGCGTGAAGATAGTTATTTTTTTTTAACACTGGTAATACTGACGTATGTCAATCGTTAGTTGTCAGTGACTTCAAGAACTGCCCAAGTCGAGGGTACTCACTAATGTAACTTAAAAATAGTTTCAAGTTAAAACTAACCTCAAAACGTTGTTGATATTCTCCTTTGCTATAGAGTAATATGTAAAATCCGCCGTATTTTAAATGTCTTACATTTTTTTGACCTTCTTTTTGTTGTTGCACTGTATTTTCTTGGAGTGAATGGTGTTTATAAGTATTTTGATTTTAGTTTTGAGACTACTATACTCGGACGTTAGAATTGACACTTCGAAGACAGGAACCTGCTACAAATCATTTATGGAAAAAGTACAGCAAAAATCAAACTGGAAAAAGCAGGGGCCGAGTTTCCGATTGAAAGAGGCGTTCGTCAGGGTGACCCTATTTCACTGAAGATATTCTCATCAGTGTTAGAGACGATATTTAGGAAACTGCCTTGGGATAATGTAGGGATAAATGTAAACGGGGACAAATTGAGTCATTTGAGATTTGCTGATGATTTGATAATTTTCTCCGAATGCCCAAAAAGTATGGAAATAATGCTACAGCAACTATCAAATCGAATAACAAAGACAAAAGTCATGACCAATTCTCTACAAAACCATGCTATTACAATTAATAATCAACAACTATAATACGTCAACGAGTATATTTATTTGGGACAATTAGTGTCACCTTCAGAGAACATGCAGAAAGAAATTGAAAGAAGAATAGCAAATACTTGGAAGAGATTCTTGTCGCTGAGCGAAATTATGAAAAATATAGAAATGCCTATGTCGGAGAAACGAAAAGTTTTTAATGCTTATATGCTCCCATGTCTTACGTATGGATGTCAAACTTGGGCCTTGACTGAACTACAACAAAACAAACAAAATGTATGTCAAAATGGATTAGAGAGGGACAAAATACAATTAAAAACATTAAAGTTAGTCACGAGCAAAGTTCATAAATATGTTGCGCGGGTCGATTTGTGATATTTTTCTATATATGTTAAGTGTCACGACCATTGATTTCGAATCTCAGAACGTAGTCGGGAGAACGTTCCGATGTTGAACGAATGAGACTGCATCGCCTTATGGAATGGCTTCACTCGCTCACTAACGTTCATGCATATTGCCATAATGAAACATCCCACCCACCAAAATGCCTATGGTATTTTCAGGTCAGAACATTCCTAACATTCTAGGAGCAGAACGAACATGAAAAAAAAATAAAATATTAATTTAAAATTTGATATAATGTATTCTGCTTAATCTACGATATAGATAGATACTTAATATACGATAAAAAAAAATAGAAAGAATAAAACGAATTTTTTGTGCATTAGTATTTTAACTGTCTGCTGTACGCTGATTATGCGGTGCTCATGGCCTCATCAGAAGCCGACCTTCAGGCATTAGTCACTAATATGAAAGAGGAGTGTGAAAGTAAGGGTCTTCGCTTGAATGCAGGTAAAACTAAGGTTCTAGTATTTGCAAGAGGTGACGTAAGAACTAAATGCGAGATTAGGGTAAACCAGGAACGTCTAGAGCAAGTGAATGAAATTGTGTATTTAGGAAGTATGTTTAGCGCGGATGGAAGATATTATTCGGATGTAGAACGGCGAGTAGCTGCCGGAAACAAGTTTAACGGTGTTTTGTCCCAGTTATTAAAGCGACAAAGCATCGTAAAAGAAGCACGAATGGCGATTCATAACGCAGTGCTAGTGCCAACTTTGCTTTACGGTAGTGAAACCTAGGTATGTCAGCAGATGCATGAAAGTAAATTGAATGCTGTGGAGATGCGATCACTTCGAAAATTGTGCGGCGTAACTTTGGCCGACCGAATACTTAACGAAGTGATACGCAATATTGCAGGTTTGAATGAAAGTGTCAGCGTTAAGCTGGAAAAAGGCGTGCTCCGTTGGTTTGGACACGTCCATCGAATGAGTGAGGAACGATTGGCGAAGAATATATATTGTTCAAAAGTAGAGGGTAGAAGGAGTCACGGCAGGCCGAGACTTACATATAAAGACCACGTGAGCAGATTGCTCAAAAACGGAAAGGTCAAAAGTACTCGGATACCCAGACGTGCGTGTATGAAGCGATTGATGAATCTCGAAGAAGCGAAAGAAGTATGCATGGACGCGAAGCCTGGCGATCTGTCCTCTCTTACTACCCCGTCAGGGATAGAGCCTGAAGATAGTTAGTTATTTTGTTTTAGTATTTTAACGATTCAAGTTAATCCTTAATAGGTAATGGATATAACTTGACCAACCGTCTCTTAATAATATGATTGTCTCCAGTTTTAACCATCGCAATACGAGGAATTCCGTCAGTACCACAAATTAGGTCCACGACTCTGGCAAGTGGCCACTGTAATGGAGCGCGAAGGTCATCCTTGATTATCACCATCGAACCAATTTGTAATGATTTTGAATCTTTTGTCCATTTCGTTCGTGGCATAAGAGAATTAAGATATTCGTGTTTCCATCTGCACCAAAAAATCGGTTGTGTTGACATCTAATGTTGTAGCTGAACCACAACTCATTGACATTTTATTATATCGTCGCTCTTCTTTACAAAAAATTGTTAATATTCTAGCCTACATTTATCGCTTTATAATCAACTGTGGTGATCGAAACAGTGCAGGTACAAGTAAGTGTTTAAACAATGTTGAACGTCATAATTCATTGATGCGTATCGACAAACATGTGCAGAGTGTCACATTTTCTGAAGAAATAAACAATCTAAAATAAAAAAAAGCATTGTCAAAACCTTTTGCGTAAACTTAATCCGTTCCTTGATCAAGCGGGTATTCTCAGGGTGGGCGGCAGAATTTGTAGATCTGGTTTAGATTTCAAACAAAGACACCGTGCCTTTCTACCTTCTGATCATCCATTTACCTTTCTAATAATCGATTTAATTCATCGTAACTATTTGCATCCCGGAATAATTACAACGCACTTTCTGCTCTTGCTACAGTTTTGGATCGTATCTGCCAAACGTACTATTCGTCGTTAGCTTTCTAAGTGTATAAGGTGCTACCGCACAAATCCTCAACCGTTGCAACCTTTTATGAGTGATCTACCTACCTACCGTGAGAATCAGATAAAACCTTTTTCGATAGTTGGTGTGGATTTTGGTGGTCCATTTCGGATTAAGCTCGGAACGCATAGAGGTGCAAAACTCGATAAGGCATACCTCTGTCTGTTCGTTTGCCTTACGACGAAAGCAGTACACCTTGATGTAGTGTCTACGCTCTCATCGGATGGTTTTATAGCTGCACCACGGCGCTTTGTGGCTCGTCGCGGACGATGTAATGAAATTCACTCTGAGTGTGGAACCAACTTTGTTGGTGCAAAAAATCAACTCTCAGGATTAATGCATCAAGCTTCAAGCGCAGAGAAGATAGAGTTCAAATTTAATCCGCCTTCGGGAGCTTATTGGGGTGACGACTGGGAGATTCAAATTAAAGCGGCTAAGGCACATCTTCTCCGAGTTGTCGGCGATCAGGTTTTGACTTTTGAGGAGCTTACGACATTATTTGTTCAGATCGAGGCTGTTCTTAATTCGCGCCCTCTCTGTCCAATTAGTTCAGATCCTAAGGACCTTTCAGCTCTCACTCCAGGCCATTTCCTTACCTTAGAGCCTTTGACTGCTGTCCCTGATGAAGATCTTTCAAGTGTTAATATAAATCGGCTTTGACGGTGGCAGTTGTTACAAGCTTTTCACCAGAATTTTTGGTCCAGATGGAAACATGAATATCTTAATTCTCTTATGCCACGAACGAAATGGACAAAAGATTCAAAATCAATACAAATTGGTTCGATGGTGATAATCAAGGATGACCTTCGCGCTCCATTACAGTGGCCACTTGCCAGAGTCGTGGACCTAATTTGTGGTACTGACGGAATTCCTCGTATTGCGATGGTTAAAACTAGAGACAATCATATTATAAAGACACCGTTGGTCAAGATATTTGTTAACCTTTTGTACGTGACTGTACGCATTCTACGCAGCGACGGCACGTCCTGCACCGTGTACTCACCTTCAAAAGATTTTGCTTTCGTTTTCTTAAGAGCAGGCACTTGACGTGCACTGGACACGCGTCGCGTCGGGTACGACATTGTAAAACGTTGTGTAGTTTATTCAACTTACCCTTTCAAGAAATCAAGGCGTGAGGATATATAAACACGTAAACAAAAATCAACCGAAGTAAAGGCACGTCGTTAACTTTGCAATGCAGAGACGACAAGTCGTCCAGAGCCTAGTACTTGTACCCTGCCTACCTTTTAGGAATATAGAAGGAAAATGTCCAAATGTATACAAATGGTAACGACAATCGAAAACAACGGCCATCAAGACCAACACAATCACTAGAAAAGAAAGGCTATCAGCGAGTATTCTGCCTAGCCTGTGGCAAAATGAAGTGAGTGTTAAAATTATAAAAAAGTAAAGCCCTTTCTTTCTCCTTTTCCCTCTTCAATAAGTAATGTACAATAAAGAAAAAACCAAAATAAACAAAAGGATCCCGTTCTTTTTTTTTTCTTTTAGGCTCGGTGAGCTTCCACCTTCAGTTCAAATGTTTTGCGCACACACACAAACCAATGATTTCGTATCACGAGCAAAGTTCATAAATATTTGCGCGGGTCGATTTGTGATATTTTTCTATATAATGTTAGGTGTCACGACCATTGATTTCGAATCTCAGAACGTACTCGGGCGAACGTTCCGGTGTTGAACGAATGAGACTGCATCGCCTTATGGAATGGCTTCACTCGCTCACGAATGAGTAATAGAACGTTTATGCATATTGCCATAATGAAACAGAAAGACTAAGTGCAAAAAAGTTTAATCGGTGTGTAGGAAATTGAAATGGCGTTGGACAGGACACATGTTGAGAGAAAATAAAGAAAAATGGACCAGATTAATAACTGAATAGAGCAAGCAAAAGAACCTAGAGCAAGCAAAAGAAGTAGAGGAAGACAACCAAAGCGATGGGAAGATGATTTGAAGAAAATAGCTGATCCCGAATAGATACGTACAGCAAAGGACAGAATTAAATGGAAATCCTTAGAGGAGGCCTTTGTCGAAAGATAAGTTGTTAAGAGAGGAGATGAGTCGATTATCAAGATTAGGATTAAAAATTAAGTTTATATAGTTTTCTTATCTCTATGGTTAACAATTTATGAAGCGCTCGTGGCCCCGCGGTTTCAGTGTACTGTAAACGATCACTGAGTTACGCAACTTTCACTATGGCTAGTCCTCGGATGGGTGACCACTTTGTGGTATTTACATTTGCGAGCATTTCCGTGCGTCGGAAGGCACGTTAAGCCGTTGGTACTGGCAACATTGTAAGCCTGCGTCTGTCTATTTTTCAACACGGCAATGGGCTCACCACCGATGACGTGGGACAGGAATCCACACGGTGAAAAGTGGGCATTTAATATGCCTCTGCCACCCCTTCGGGGATAAGACGTGATGAATATTTATTTATTTAATTTATAAGTATGTTAAATAGGTTAAAAACATAACAGTAATAAAGGCTTTTTTCTTTTTTTTTATTATAACCATACCGTGTCTAACCACCTAAACATCTTTGGAGAAGACCATGATGAGATGAAATTATAACTCACCTTGTACATCACCAAAGATGCCTTGGTGGTCTTATCTTCAGTTCTTCATAGTAAAACTGCTTATCTATAAAAAGAAAATAAATTCACAGAATCTTAGAGGTGTTTTGTTTATAATTTAGACTTAAATAAATATTTATTTATGTTAATTACAATTAAATTACTGAAATTTTAATAGTTAAAACAATCATGAATAAAAAAATAAATAAAAATTAAAAAAGAAACCGTCTAAGCCTAAGTTCCTTTTAAAAAGTAAAAAATAATATAAAAGGAACTCAATCTTAAAGTACTTAAGTATGTATTAATAATTCTAATATAAATACGTCGTCTTGGGGGACTTAGAACACCCCGTCGTTTTTGCGCGGAGATACAGTGTAAAAATAGTTCTTTTTCCCCGACGGTGTAGTCAATTAGAATTCTAGGTTTCGCAATCCAAACATACTTCTTCCTGCAGATTCATTACTCGTTTCGCTCTTTTAGCCAGACTTAAAATATAATTATTGATAGTACAGACAGCTTTGAAGCAATATCACCCCCAGTAGTTTACCTTTACACTCTACGGGGATGGGATTACTTTGGAGCCGTATGTACAAGTGTCTCGGGGAATCTTCCAGCTTGTGTCGATGTCACTGCAACCATTTGACCGTATGTGTTTACCACCAAAACATCTTTGGAGACGCTCATGAAAAGATAAAATTATAACTCATCACTTTCATCACCAAAGTGTCTTGGGGATTTCAGCTTCAGTTCTTCATAGTAAAACCTGTTTTCCATGTGAGGGAACTTAATTAACAAAGTCTTAGGCGTTTACTATTCGTAATTTCATTTATTCTTGCGTCTGTCTATTCTAACACGGTAATGGGCTCATCACCTATTAAGTAGGATGGGATTACACAGTAAACAGAAAGCGTATAATGTGCCTCTGCCACCTATAAGCATAAGGCGTGATTGAAAAAAAGAGAATCACATAAATCCAGAATTCTTTTTTATTCAGTCCTGTCAAAACTTTGGCTCCAAATTGTACAACTGCTGAGGCTCCGGTACAGGCCACTGCTAGGCTAGCTAGATGCCTACAATATTGGTCATAAATAACCAACCCATAGCTGATCCTAGCATGAAAACTCAGTTTTTACCCAATACTTTTACAGCAAAATTTGTGTCGGTGAGCACTGATGTGTTAAATTCTAGTACATTATACTTTATTATACATTATACGTTACATTATATGTGTATATAAATATATTATACGTATATACACGAAAAGTTTCTACCAGAAAAAAATTAAGGGCAAAAGCAGACATAATATACTTTGACATTGGCCTAATGAGAATATTATTATTATTTACTATGACAAAGTTATTACCATTATGAATATTAAAAACAGATCACAAATCATGGTTCACTTGCCTATGACGCGACCGTTCACCGGCCCGGCCCATGTGGCGCGTCGGTGTAAGCATGTATAGGTAGGTATATGAACACAATAAAACAGCTGATATTATTTATTCTAGTAAATAGTTAAGTACTTTCAACTTACCTACAAATACTTTAATTGTTGTTCGAAATGCCCTACTTTCCTTATCGCATTCTTTACCGTCTGCAGCTTATCTCCTTTTTTTAGTTTGTATTAAGCTCAAGTGTGGCATGTCTAAGGAAGCTACAGAAACCAAGGACACCGTCATAACGATCATCATCATCCGAGCGTCTGTCCCAGTTGCATCTCGCGACGCCCGGGGTCCGCTTTCCTACATTTTCTCCTCCACTTCGCACGGTCGTCGGCATCCCCTGTAGTGAGGACATTGGCACGCATGTCATCCCTTACGACGTCAAGCCAGCACTTCTTGAGTCTTCCCCTCTTACCGGGACCCGGCGGGGCTGACATGGCCAGACATTTGTTACCTACGTAGTTGGTTGCCGCAAGACGTGACCATACCAACGAAGGCGACACTCTTGCAACTTGTCTGCAATTTCACGGACGTGAAGGCTGCCGCGGATGCGAGAGTTCCTCACGCGGTCCATCCGCGTGACTCCACAAATCCACCGCATCATCTTCATTTCCGTGACACACAGCTCCTGCTTGTGTCGCTCCAATATCGGCCACATCTCACTGCCATGTAAAAGGACAGGTCTAATAATGGTTTTGTAGACCTGTCCCTTCAACCGGATCGGCATTTTAGGGTCACAAATGACACCGGTCATCTCCCGCCATTTGGCCCACGCGGCAGCAATGCGTGACTTGACATCGCAATCGATGTCACTGGACGTGTGAAAAACAGATCCCAGGTATTTAACCTGGTCCGTGCGCTCGACCAAATCACCGCCTATGCGGACGGATGTGGGATCTGTCGAGTTTAGTGCCAAGTACTCGGTCTTCGCCACATTTAGTTTCAGACTGCCGTTCTCAAGCGTCTCCTTCCACGCCTTTACACGTCGCACCAATCTGCCCCTGTCCGCATCTGCCAGCGCAATATCGTCAGCATACATGAGCAACCATGGAGGCTGCTCATGCGGGTTTCTGATGCTGTCCGACAATTCGTCTAATATTACACTGAACAGAAGCGAACTAAGGACAGAACCCTGGTGTACTCCGACGGTGATGGGGAAGGGTTTCGTGTCGCCAACAGAGGTACGAACCATGGAATCGGAGTCACAGTACATGTCCCGGATAGTGTCAATATAGACCTCTGGAACCCCTTTGGACCGCAGTGCCCACCAGATCATCGCACGAGGAACACAGTCGAAGGCCTTCTGCATGTCTAGAAACAAACAGTGCAGAGGCGTGTTCTTCGACCTGTATTTCTCTGCGACAACCCTCAAGGCAACAGGGTCCGTGGTCCCATGACCGGGGCGAAACCCATATTGACACTCCGAGAGAGTACACTCCTGCCGGATCCGAGAGTCTATAATCCTCTCGAAGATCTTCATGGTGTGGGACATCACCTTTATACCGCGGTAGCTCCCGCACTCCTGCACTGACCCCTTTCCTTTGAAGACTGGAGTAATAATACTCAGTCTCCATTGGTTTGGGATCTGCCCGCTGAGGAGTATGCGGTTAAAAAGCTTTACTAAGATGCCCACACCGCGAGGACCTATCGCCTTCCAGGCTTCGATGGGGACTCCATCGGGTCCGACAGCTTTCCAAATCTTCATGCGGCGAAGCGCAGTCAGGACTTCTCCAGGCGTTACCGGTGGCACTAGTCGCTGATTCGGAGGGAGATCCGGAGGCTGCACCTATTTATGCTGTTTATTAAGCAGCTCGTGGAAGTACGAGCGCCATCTCTCCTTTACCGCGAGGTCTTCGCTTAACAGGTTGCCGTCTGCTGGGTCTTTTACACAGCGACACTTGGATATATCCTGTACCGCTTTGACCCTGGAGCGCGCCAGATTATAAGATGAGCTTTTGCCCCTCAGACGATTCCAGCCTATCATACAAAGGTTGTAAGTGGTCTCTTCTGGCTCTGGCTACAGCTCTCTTTGTGGCACGCTTGGCAGCCCTGTACGCGTCGTGGTCTTCGGGAGATCCAGTCGCTTGCCACTTTTTAAAGAGGGCTTTCTTCTCCCTGGTCTCCCTCAGGACTGCCTCGTTCCACCACCAAGTTTCCTTGTCACATTTGCGTCCACCCTTAGACTCACCGAGCACCACCTTCGCCGCTCCAAGGATGGCCGCCTGTACTTTGTCCCAGTAATCTTGAACTGGTTCGCCTTCAGTGTCGGTGCACTTGTCACCGACAGCTGAGACGAACTCCTGGGACCTAGTTTCATCAAACAGCCACCATCTGATGCGGCGCTGGCACTGCTCGATGCGTTTGCCTTTAGGCTTCACGCAGAGGTCCATGACAAGGAGACGGTGTTGTGCAGTAAGACTATCACCGGGTATGACCTTGCAGTTGCCCACTTTGCCGATGCTGTGTCGCCTAGTGAGTAGGAAATCGATCTGAGTTGTACGCCTCCCGCTCTTGTAGGAGATGAAATGTTCGGATTTCTTTTTGAAATACGTGTTCACAATGGCCAGATCGGCAGCCGCACACGTTCTGAGGATAGTTTCTCCTTCAGCGTTGCGGGTGCCGTATCCAAAACCACCATGAACACGCTCAAACTCCTCACACCTCTCACCCACATGACCGTTTAGGTCGCCGCCCAAAACGATTCCCTGTGACAACGGAATGCTCCGAAGCACTCCCTCGAGTTGGCCCCAAAACGACATCTTATCGGCGTCGCTACAACTGGCCTGTGGCGCGTAGGCACTTATCAGGTGGGTAATAATCCCATCGATAAGCACCCTCACGATCATAAGCCAGTCGCTACAGCGTTTCACCTCCAAGATGCCACAAAAGTTCACGCGGGATTGTGGGTCATAGGCAGATGGAAGGGCACCGTGTGATTTTAGTCGGTAGGATTTCGGTATAGCATCCTTGAGGAATTCAACATGTAAAGTGCAATTTCCTGGATTTTCATCTCAAATCTGAAAATGACCATCAATGACCTTTGAGAGGAGCCGAGACCGGTCAATGAACAACGAGGCTCTATCCTCGAAATATTCAACAAACCTAAATACAAGAAATCGTATCAGGCGGAGTGATGTAGAGAGATGAGAGTGATCAAAAACGCATAACTCGGACCAAAGAGCAACGAGAAGGTTAACATTAGAGTGCATAGGGGACTCTACCAATAATTATGGGCCCAGGACGGTTTTATCTGGAAGTAGTGTACCTGCTGACTGACAAATGAGGTCATGGCTAAGAAAAATAAAACTTTAATCAACACTCTGTACTTACTTATCTGGCTGGCTCGGTGTGGAGCATTAACCTTAAACACTTTCCAGATTACCTACTATATACCTTTTAAACGTACTCATGGAATCTATTAACAGTTAGCAACAATCGATGCCGACAAGTTTTGAACTTTATGTTAAGTTACATACAAAACACCACGCGAGCGAAGCCGCGGGCATAAGCTAGTTCTATATAATATTAGTGTTGACATTTTGTATTTCAGTACAGTGAGTATCGACATTTTTAACCAGTCGGCATTTCAATCTTAGACAGTTCAAGCTTGGAAATAAAAATATGTTCCCGTTAAAATTATGGTATTTTATATGAATGACTTGTAATCTTTATGCCATAGATCGAGATGCCAATAATGTCATGATTAGTTTTCGTTATTGTGAAAAAAATAATGCGTGAAAATTGTATGCTGGTATATCACTACATGTTTCGACGAACGAATTACGATGCGGTTTTTTTAATAGTTAGAGTAATTCTTCTGGAAGGTTTTTATGTATAATTTTGTTAAGTTTTTGTATTGATTTGACCAAATTATGATTATTATTATTTATATAGATATTAATTATGATTATTACGATATTTATTGGGGATGTCCGAAAAAATAAGCCTTCTGGGAGCTTTCAACAAAAACGCTGCCTAAAACAAAATAATGTTTGGGGCAATTGTGTATCAAATGTAGGTCTACAAAAAAGTCCTCGACAATATAATATGTTTATCTCTAAAGAATAACATACTATATCAATTTTAATTCTTTAATAAACCAGCAGTTATAAAGCGGTAGTTTAAAGGCTATTTACACAACTATGCATTTTTATCATTTTTACTACATTAGTTGGCTTCAGCATTTCATGAAGCAAAACGAAGGGTATGGTAAAAAAGGTTATGCAGTTTTAAATTATACCTCTTTAATTTATGCAACCCAATACGGTACGGACCCCAGACCAGAAGCAACTTTATTACTGATATATTTGATCTCACCATAAAGGGTATTGAATCTATTATTTTAATGAAACATTTTTTTGCCTTCCTAGTATTAAATTCCTAAACGACAACCGTGTTCCTGACTCCAACCAACGACTTAACTTATATTCAAGTACGAAATCACTCTTAAATATAAGAGCAATAATCTATTATTCATCTCAAAAATGACGACGGTGTGATTTTGTTTATACCATTAAGGTGGCAGACAAGTATACAGCCTACCTGATGTAAAGTGGTTACCGTAGCCTATGGACATTTGCCGATCCTATAAAAATTTACTGAACTTGACTACATAATGATTAACTGTCATGTCAATGTGTACATTATATTATGTAACGCACATTAAAATAAAAATATCTTTATTTTGCATAGACCATTTCAACGGCGCTTACAAAATGTCATATACTAAAACTAAAGAAAAAATAATATATTTAAAGTGACCACCGGTTCGGAACGCGGCCCACCTGAGAAGAACCGGCAAGAAACTTAGGAAGGCTTTTTTTTGATGACCTATTTACAATTTAATATTTTAATTATGTATTTTATGACTATAATATTTAATGAGCCAGCATATGCTACACATAATGACGTGTGCACACAACTTATCCACAAAACTTATAGTACAGATGTAATTTTACCACCCACAAACACAACGAAAAAGCACTGAGGATTGGTTAAAAGAAACGCCCCCAAATGGTTAGGGCCTAGTCTGAACTTTACAAAGTATATTTATACATCCCTCGGGGCATTTATGGCCTGATATCTGTTTTTAGTGGTGCACGAAAGGTTAGCGAAGCTTACCGAACCTACCCGAATGAAATGAACCTGTTGCTTGGTAAGTCCTATTGGTGAAAGCCAGAATAATATAAACTTATCGCCATATCATGTATGAAGAATGAGATATTTTGTTTAGATACAGTTTGTCACAATTTATTGATGTAGTAACTTTATTGTAACTTTGCCAAAGAATTTTGTAAAACTATCCTCCAGTAGTGACTGAAAATCTATCAATGCACAGAATTCCTGTCAAATATTAACATTTTTTGATTGGTTAACAGACAAAAGGACACTACAAACTTTCATAGAAGTCGTGTTATTATTTGTGGCTAAAATTTGCATATAAGAGGGAAAATGCTGGAAAGTATATTTTATTATTCATATGATTATAAATGGTCTGATTCTAACTTTTAACTCTTGTTAGCATTACAATTATGCCCTAAACGGGTCTAACCCTACTTAAAATTAATTCTAAAGGCAGTTAAAAATATATTTAGCTTTCTGTAATAGAACCAACCAGTAACCTTCCCAATAGGATATCGTCTCTAAAGCTACCTAGACAACGAAATAGTGTGGCTCCATAGCTGCGTAGTGCGTAGTAGTTAAAATAACGAAGTGATTTTTTGGTTTTGCTGGCATCTTCTTAAGCCATCATCACACATCTTAATTACATTGAATAAAAAAATAAACATGGAAAGAAAAATAATATTATGGAAAACTCATTAGGTTATAGATTAATAATGTTCGAAGAGTATTCCACTGCTAGACATAAGGATATAATAGTTGCAAAAAATATCAGTAATACATACCAAGCACTATTAGTTTGAAGCGCTCGTGGCCCCGCGGTCTCAGTGTTCCGTAAACGATCACTGAGGTGCGCAACTTTCACTATGGCTGGTCGTCGGATGGGTGACCACTTTGTGGCATTTACATTTGCACGTTAAGCCGTTGGTCCCGGTTGCCAGTAAAATGGCAGTCGTTAAGCCTGGCTGAAGGCCTTATAGGCGGCTTAAAAAAAAAAATTCAACAGCAGGTAGCCACAACCTGCGTCTGTCTATTTCAACACGGCAATGGGCTTACCACCTATTACGTGGGACAGGAATCCACACGGTGAAAAGTGGGCATATAATATGCCTCTGCCACCCCTTCGGGGATAAGGCGTGATGGATATTTATTATTTATTTTATTAGTTTGGAAATACAAAAATAAACAAAACCTGAATTCATACCTGTTCCATCTGTCATAGGAATTATATTCCGTAATTATTTGTTTATAATATCTGTATATTATATTTCCGCAATAAAGTGACATTACATATAATTTTGAAATAAAGTAAATTTAATTTTTATACAATATTTAGTTAATTTTAATAAAATGATAACAGTTCAGTTGTAAAAATTACAAAATGACGATATAAATATGGTGGAGAATTTCAACTTGATTCAATACGGTTCGGGTAGTTCAGGTGGCTAGAACATTGCCCTGGTTAGGCAAAGGTCACAGGTTCAATCCCTGTCTCGAATCAAATTGTCTTTTTCCACTTTATTAAAAAAAATATGAGAAAATTAGCAAATAATTGCTTTAAAAATTTGTCGTTAGCGTTTCCGTGCTTCGGAAGGCACGTTAAGCCGTTGGTCCCGGTTGCCAGTAAAATGGCAGTCGTTAAGCCTGGTTGAAGGCCTTATAGGCGGCTTAAAAAATTTCAACAGCAGGTAGCCACAACCTGCGTGTCTATTTCAACACGGCAATGGGCTCACCACCTATTACGTGGGACAGGAATCCACACGGTGAAAAGTGGGCATATAATATGCCTCTGCCACCCCTTCGGGGATAAGGCGTGATGGATATTTATTTAAAAATTTATCAAAGTTCAGTTGTAAGTTTGTATACTTTGTGTATTTTGTAATCAACATACAATATTTTTTTGAATATAAACACTTGCACTTCCCACAAAATTGACTTTTAAACCTGACCGGTTTTACCTTACAGCATTTTTAAAGGTTGACAATGTCGTAAGGCGAAACAGAGCACCTTAAAAATTTAATTTTGTTGTAAAGTACAAGTGTTTTTATTCAAAATGTGCAGCAAGTACCACCAAGTGCCATCAATCAACAGTATAACAAATTTGCAATAAAATAAACAGACTTACTACTGAACTGTTAACGATTCATTAAGAAACAGTAAGCTCTCGAGTTACAACCGTTCTCACGTTACAGTAATTGACAGTCGTAAATATCACAGTCAAAAGCCAGAAGCACCTTGGGCAAGTAGGCTCGGGAACAGTCAAAGGCATCAATGTTATTAGCAATAGTAGCTGAACCCCGTGGGATACTTTAAACCCTCTTGACACCCATCCCGTCGATTATAAACATTCCATCCTACTAATATTATAAATGCGAAAGTTTGTAAGAATAGATGTTTGTTACTCTTTCACGTAGAAACTACTGGTTGGATTTATTATATATAGCAATATAGATTATACATCAGAATAACATGTGGCTATTTTTTTTTCCGGGAACAGTGAAACGGGAACAGAAAAACATCTCTACGCGGGCGAAGCTGCGGGCGTCAACTAGTAATATATAAATATGTGACCGATTTATTGTCATTTAGGGTTCTTGAGTGATACTATATATATCGACGATATATCAACAGTAGATAAAATAGTTTCTTGCCTTCATCGATAAAAGAGCTTTTTTTTTAATTGGGACTATTCCCACCCTCATTCCCATTACTGTGACTCCTGTAAACCAGGATCTACAGCAATGACCAAAACACCAGAAAAATTACACCGAGCTCG
Organism: Thumatha senex; assembly: GCA_948477245.1. Lineage (NCBI taxonomy): Eukaryota > Metazoa > Arthropoda > Insecta > Lepidoptera > Erebidae > Thumatha > Thumatha senex. Next base: position 3,424,045 of record OX419725.1, read on the forward strand.
ATCTCGGTGAAGTCCCAGGAGAATTTAGCATGTCTTGGAACCCGCAGCGAAATTAATCAGAAGATAATGTGAGGAAGTAGGAAAAGAACGTAATGCCCCTTCCCTCCTTTGAAAAGCGGAAGGCCTGGAAAGCAACTAGGTGTAAATCCTATAGAAATAGGGAAGCACTACGGTAATAGTAGATATAGTATGGGCCTTTGTGAGCTATGTTGGATTCCAGTAATATGTATGGCAGAAACGTTTAAAAGCACGAAAATTCACCGTCGATGCCACGAGATCCGCATAGTAAACTACTCCCGATGTTACTTGTCAACATTTAAGCATATTATATCTCTCGTTTTGCCAAATGCTACACTCCCAAAGTATATGATGGGCGGTCTGATCATAGTTGTCATATTACAACTGCTGATGAACAAATATAATTACATTGATAAATTTTTTAAAGCAATTATTTGCTAAATTTCTCATAAATTTTTAATAAAGTGGAAAAAGACAACCTGATTCGAGACAGGGATTGAACCTGTGACCTTTGCCTAACCAGGGCAATGTTCTAGCCACCTGAACTACCCGAACCGTATCGAATCAAGTTGAAATTCTCCACCATATTTATATCGTCATTTTAAGAGTATGACCAGAGCCATCTATCGAGCTAATGAACAACTCGATGGTTGGATTGTTGATGGTTGGCAGAGTATGACCAGAGCCATCTATCGAGCTAATGAACAACTCGAAGGTTGGATTGTTGATGGTTGGTCATACTCTTAAAATGACGATATAAATATGGTGGAGAATTTCAACTTGATTCGATACGGTTCGGGTAGTTCAGGTGGCTAGAACATTGCCCTGGTTAGGCAAAGGTCACAGGTTCAATCCCTGTCTCGAATCAGGTTGTCTTTTTCCACTTTATTAAAAATTTATGAGAAATATAATTACATTTGTTCATCAGCAGTTAAACACTGACAGAACGGTGACTCCACTAGCTTAAACGAATGTAATTTGCTCCTAAACTTACCATGTCCTGTAAGAAATTGAGCAACACAGTGATCAACCTCCAACCAGGATATTCTCAATCGTTTACGAACGTCTGGGAAAAACTGGTAGAGGTGGCGCCCTTTGATGGAAGTGTTCCAACGCAGCTGCCATTCGTCTAAAAGTTCTTCACGTACATTATCTGGTTACAGCCTGGTAATTCTATGGCGATCTCTTGCTAACAAAAACCTATCATCCATGCCACCTTTAGCCGAATAGTATAAAGCCGCGCGTCTCTGAATTTCGAGGTCAACCGGGAGGATACCTGCCACCACCGGCAGAGCCTCCGTGTTAACCGTCCTGTAGGCCTTGCATAAAAATATCAAGGCAAGGCGTTGACTTTGCAGTAACTTTAACCGTGCAGCCCCAATAGTAGCCTTATCGGCCCATACCGGCGCACCGTAACACATACAGCCTAGATAAGTGGCCCCGTAAACGACCTTCATTGTTTTGAACGAAAGTCCCCATGTAGCAGTAGATATTCTCGACAACGCGTAAAAGCTATTTTTAGCCTTTTCACCTACAGTTTTTATGTGCTCAACGAATGCAAAATTTCTTTTTAAAATCAATCCTAAATAGCAAACCGAAGTTTTATTTTTAATGTAAACGTTATTGAATTTTATGCGTGGTGGTACTTTCAAACTTCCTTGAAATGTTTTGTTTGGAGCAAAAAATAACCTGTTTCGTACGCCCCACTCCGCAACGATGAGCAAGCACGTGTGGGCCAAGCTCTCGAGTCCCGCACGAGTATTTGACTGAACGAGTAACATACCGTCATCGGCGTATCCGGCCATTGAACAGCCCTCCGGTAATGTTAAACTAAAAAAGTCATCAAATCCTAAATTCCACAAGTGTGGACCTAGCACAGATCCCTGTGGACAGCCTATTGTTAACATTTTGGTAGCAGTATAATGACCTAGTTTTAAAGTTGTTGTACCTTGTGAAAAATATGAATAAATCAGAGAATAAATATTTTTATAACAACCGCGAGACTTTAATTTCATTAATAACATTGGCCACCAAGCATTATCGAAAGCCCCGGAAATATCTAGGAAGATGGCCAGCACATATTGACAAACCGATGAAGTGACAGTTTTTCGTACTAATATCGCTGCGTCAATAGTAGATTTTCCTACTGTAAATCCAAATTGATTTTCGTAAAATTTAATACCGCCCGGCAGGAGCCGGGGTACTATGAGACGCTCTAAAAGCTTTCCCAAGGAGGGCAATAATGTGATCGGACGACTTAGGGTCATCTGGCGGCTTGTCGCCTTTTTTAGGAATAATCCGAATGAAGCCACATCGCCAAATACGGGGGAACACTCCCTCGTTAATACATCGGTTAAAAACATTTAATAATACTTCACCCGACAGCTTGAAGCCTCCTTTATCATTCTGTTAGATATTTTATCATCACCCGACGCCTTACCTATGGACAACGACCTAACAATTTCGAGAAACTCACCAGAAATTGGTAGGTCTGACTGAGGTGAGAATGGTGGCTCAAGAGCCCACTGTCTGATCTGTCTGTGATAATCACTATCGTTCTCCGAGCAGTCGTCCGGTACAAGAGAATCCAAGAGTTAATCCGCGGTTTCCTTCAGGCCTATAGTATGCTATAGCGATAAAAGAGCTAACAAAAATAAATTAACTTTTCGAAATTATTATTTCATGAGATTAGCGCTTTTAACCAAACAACAAACAAGAAACTCTTCGGCTTCATAATGTTAGTATATGTAGATTATATGAATATATATTCTCGTTAACAGAATATAATATATAAATATTGTGGGACACTTTTCACACAGCACCATCTAGCCCAAAGTAATATTAGCTTGTGTTATGGGATCTAGATAACTGATAAACATACTTATATATTTCTAAATACATACATATTATAGATAAATAACACCCAGACACAGAATAAACCATCGTGCTCATCACACAAAGTTTTATCCTGGGTGGGAATCGAACCCACGACCTCTTTCGTAGCAGTCGGATGCACTCCCACCGCGCCACAGAGGCAGTCGAAGAATATTGTAACATTAAAATTATTTCAAATATTTTGTTTGGTTAATAATAGCATCTTTGTACTATATCTGAAGTAAATCTGTCGTGTAGTAACATTGATACCAATATAATTTTTTTGTCAAAAACATAATTATCTCCTAGCAATAATTGTGGTGGTGAAAATATAGTAAAAATACAAAAATATTATCTGTATTGCTAAAACAACAATTTCATTCAATAAGTTAATTTTATAAAATTAGTTTTAATATTAATAAAAAAACTAATAGGTTAAAAAATTATCAATGCATAAATATACTTATAAAGTACCTACTTACCAATACTTGAAATTCTGTTATGATATGATTTACCCGGTTTTTATATTTTAATAAAACGTAACACATATTACTATTTGAAGTTCAGAAGTAATAAAAAACTCTCAAAATATAATTAATTTATATGTGAGATGTGACTCGAAGAAGCGCCAAATATCAAATGACGAAAGATTGAGTTTCATGAGAATGACAAAATATCGAGCATTACAGTCAAAAGCAGGTAAGTCCAATCGTGTTAGTTTTGATGTAAGGCGTTATAAAAGTCATCTATGCTAATATTATAAAGTGAAAAATTTGTTTTTGCTCAAAAAATTCTTGACCAAATAAAAAAAGAACAGATTAATATAATATTATTGGCCTAGTGTCATAGGCCATATTGTTAATCGAGACAAATCAAATCTTTACGAAATCTTATAACAATGGAACGGAATGGAATGTAAAAAAATAAATAATATGTCCAAATATTATAGTTACATCATTATAAGTATAAGAGTTCATAAAAATGCCGTCCAAGTTTAGATTATAATTCTTAAATATACTCTTATATAAGTACAAATTAAAAAATCAAGTAAATGTCTTTATATTTAAGACTGTTTTATAAAAAAAATAACTTAACTATCTTCACGCTGTATTCCTAACGGGGTAGTCGGAGAGGACAGATCGCCAGGCATCGCGATACACGCATACTTCTTTCGCTTCCTGCAGATTCATTAATCGCTTCCTACGTGCACGTCTAAGTATCCGAGTACTTTTAACTTTTCCGTTTTTGAGCAATCTGCTCACGTGTTTTTCATATATAAGTCTCGGCCTACCCTGACTCCATCTGCCCTCTACTTTTGCACAGTATATATTCTTCGTCAATGGTTCCTCACTCATTCGTTGGGCATGCCCAAACTATCTGAACACGCCCTTTTCCAGCTTAAAGCTGACACTTTTAATAAAACCTGTCATATTGTAGTCGTCGGATGGGTGACCACTTTGTGGCATTTACATTTGTGATCGTTTCCGTGCTTCGGAAGGCACGTTAAGTCGCACGCCGTTGGTCCCGGTTGCCAATAAAATGGCAGTCGTTAAGCCTGGTTGAAGGCTTTATAGGCGGCTTAAAAAATTTCAACAGCATCACAACCTGCGTCTATCTATTTTTAACACGGCAAAGGGCTCACCACCTATTACGTGGGACAGGAATCCACACGGTGAAAAGTGGGCATATAATATGCCTCTGCCACCCCTTCGGGGATAAGGCGTGATGGATATTTATTTATTCTAAGTATATCGTATAAACACCGCAGCGCCCAATGATTTCAACGGGAATAATATCCGATTACAGTTGTAAATTCAAAATTTGACTACGGTGCGAAAGTGAAATAAGCAGAAGTTGCATAGTGGAGATGAATTATTCATACGGCGGGTGAATATTTACTCATATTAGTATTTAATTCGGGTCTTATTCGCGACTATCTAAATACAAATAGATACAAAGCCTACCTTGTAGTCAACGCAACCCCAAATCTGTTTTCCTTGCTTGATTGTGACCAAATGACCAATGACCCAAATTATTGACTGAGGAGGCTTGCCGAAGCGAGCCGACGAAAGTCTCCGTTTTAAAAACTATGCTATTGATGTTCGACCGTCCGTCCATTCAGTCTTCAGGTCGCATTTTTCATCGGATTTGCATGCAACTTGACATGGACAATCCTTGATGTAGCCAACAACGTTTAACAATGGAGGCAGAGGAGCGGAAATGGTCCCTTAGTGAAGAGCGCACAAAACGTAAAAAAGAAACGTTGACTTCTTTTAATTGATATAAAAAAGTACTCCGAAGTATACGGTTCACGGTACCACTAGTAAAATAGATAGTTTATTACAAAGACTTACAGAGTCACTAAGGAATAACAGCGCTGTCGTAAATATATCTAGAAGTAGACGAATAATTAAACCGTGGAGCACTGATGGTATGCTAAGATAAGCAAAAGAAATCCTCACAAAACTAATAAAAACTATAAAAAAACATGTGTGTGTGTGTGTGTTATCAGCTAACTTCATGGTGTCGGTTTTTGGTGGCGACTTATCGAAATACCTAAATGCCCTAAGTAGAGACTCTAATAAATCATTTGTTTTGTTAGACACAAATCCCATGAAAGTAAACTCGATTATAAACAGCTTGAAATCAGATAGCGCTATGAGACAACATCGCCAAAAGGTATATACAGCATAATAAAAACGAGATAGACACATCCTGATTATGACACATCTAGCTAACACTTGTTACAAAAAAGGCATTTTTACACACTTCAAAAGAAATCTATAATCACGCATGTATTTAAAGGTAAAAGTGTATCAGAGATTTCTATATATTACTTTATTTTTGCCAATCCTATGTATGTTCAGAAAAATCTATCACAGTTTATTAAACTCTGTGATATACATAATATAAATACTAGACATAAAAACAATCTTTCAGTTCACCACAGTCGGCTGCATTAGATTGGCGACTCTTTCCAGGGTAACTGTATACGCTTTTACAACAAGCTTCCCTGTATATTAAAAGAAAGCTTTGTGAAAAAGGTTATTACTCTATTAAAGACTATTTACAAGACAGGGATGCCTGGACATGATGGCAAATAAAATATTATAGTCATAAAATACATAATTAAAATATTAAATTGTAAATAGGCCATAAAAAAAAGCCTTCCTAAGTTTCTTGCCGGTTCTTCTCAGGCCGCGTTTCAAACCGGTGGTCACTTTAAATATATTATTTTTTCTTTAGTTTTAGTGTATGACATTTTGTAAGCGCCGTTGAAATGGACTATGCAAAATAAAGATACTTTTATTTTATTTTTTTATTTATATATAGACTAATTCCGCCATTTCTGTTATTGCAAACGTTCTGAAAAGGTAATTAAACACTAGATTGCTAAACTGTCTTACATCAGAGATTACCTAAATAATATATCACACAAAGTCAGACTACTAAATGGCGTTCCGCAGAGAAGCGTGCTAGGCCCCACTTTATTTCTAATTTACATAAATGATTTATGTAATCTACCATTGAAAAAATGCAAAAATTACTACATACGCAGATGACACGGCAATGCCTTTACGGGTTCCACACAGAACGAAGACCGATAATAAAGGAGGGGAGGAGGATCCCACCACACACCCTCGATTCGTCAATCCTAACGCACAATGGTCAAGGATAACCTCTACTAATTGCACGAGGTATCCTCAAGACTGCTTGACAGCAAGTGTAAGTGTCTTGAGGATGCCACGTGTGTAGGCGAAACACGTGTCGACTTGTCGACTAAGTGCCATCTTGTGAAGCGGAATATTGCAAAAGTTTTGACAACCTGGTTTCCTTTTACCTATCCTACATCACTTTCCTTGAGGAGTTCGGTTCGTCATTCCTCCGTTACAATTAGTAGAGGTTATCCTTGACCATTTTGCGTTAGGATTGACGAATCGAGGGTGTGTGGTGGGATCCTCCTCCCCTCCTTTATTATCGTTCTACTATGGATATCCACCATGTAACGCCCGATTCAATTGATTACACAGAACGAAGCCAAAGTTAAGGCAGAAAAGGGTATGAGAGAAGATGCTGTGTGGCTTAAAAACAATTGTGTCACAAAAATACGAATAAAACAAAATATATTTGTTTCAGTGTAAATCAGGTTTCTTAGTCATCAACAGATTCATCAGAAATCAGACAAAATTTAAAATTCATGAATTTAAAGGTATAACATATACAGACTGCAACTGTCCTATAACAATAAAAAATAACTATATTATTAGCCGTATCCCCGCTATCTACGGTGTAGAGGGGGTGCGCCCTATATAAAGACGCGCCAACTCAACCAAACCCTCTTTTTGCTTCCCGGTCTCCGAGGCTTCTGCACCAAGGACACGTGAGCCATTCCTTTTGTGATCTGATTTAGTGAAATCGTGTGAGTTGTATCATTTCTAGTGCTGGTGATTTGTTCCTATTTTAGCTAGATTTTAGTAATACGTTTATACATCTTAATCATTCATCATAATAATTAATACTAAGTTGTAACATAAATAATTAAGTTGTTGGTGATTATTTTTTAATTAAATGCACTCCTGTTCGTAAGATCAGAAGTGGGATAAAACAACCTACATTTGAACCCACTAAAGACGGAACAAATCTACCCTCACTTAGTGAATATTTGTGTTTTGGTTTTGTGTAACCTTACTACACGTAAGTAGTTACTTTTAATTTGTATTATGCCTCGAATGAAACGACGTCACTCAAGGAGTGGCTCTCGTGCCAGGGCACGTAATTCCTCGCGTATTAATTCGCTATGTTCTTCGGGTAGTAGTAGTTCGCGATCCACATCACGATGTTTTAGAGATCAAACCCCGCGATATAATGATATGGCGCATTCGAGGAATAGGTTCCAAACGCGTACACCAAGCCCTGACCATGCTCGTCGCCGTCAACGCTCATACTCTCCTGCCACGCGTATTAACCGGATGGATAGGGGCGTAGATTACGAGAATAACTCTTCTAATGCACTGTATGGCCTAAGAGATTTTGATAATGATCGGGCTGCAACTCCGGAGCCATCGTCACAGCAATCCGAAGCCTCCACCTTTGCCCAGGCTATAGTTAAGGCCATAAATACGACTCTTCCGATTAGGTCTCCCAATTACTTTGTGTCCAACTTTGACCCTACCCTTCACAACATAGACACGTGGTGTGAAGAGCTATAACGTGCCAAAAACTCAAACCATTGGAATGATTACGAATACTTGTCGCGAGTCGTTTCCTGCCTCAAAGGTGATGCTAAAGCTTGGTTAGCTGAGTGGGTAACTAATGACCGCACGTCCTCTAATTTTAGGCGCGAATTTACACCACTTTGTCCAGGTAGACTAGATTATGCAAATATTTTATTTGAAGCCATGAAAACTACGTCGGACAAGTATACTACCTATGCCGAATATGCGCGACGAACCTTGTTACATCTGAGAGTAGTGACCGGGCTGAGTGAGGAGTTAAGAACACTTATTGTGATTCGTGGAATTGACAACGCTCATATACGCGCGGCTGCATTTAACGCGGAGTTGACAACTGATAAACTCATACCATTTTTGTCAATTTATACTAAACCCAATATTGATAAGCGACCCCACACTGCCCCTCAAAAACGTTACGATCATAATTAATCATTAGGTAGTGAAGGAAAATCCTGCTTTACTTGTGGACAGAAAAAGTTCAAACGCGAAACATCTGATGCTCAAAATCCCACGGCATCGTTTAAGCCAAGTCGTGACCTTCACTGCTCATTTTGTCAAAACGTGGTCATACAGAAAACACTTGCTTCAGTAAAGCGCGGTCCGACCCGCTTAATCCATCTAGAGTAAACTTGTGTTCTAATTTGTCTCATTATCCAAATCATCGAAAAGACATTATTGCTGCGGTCGTTGAGGGTATAGCGATGGATAGATAGATAGTGGTGCATTGAATATATCGCTCGTTTCTTCGGACGTCTAGAAGTACCTCCCGTGTCAACCTAAGTCAAGATATCGCGTTCTTAAAGGAGTTAGCGATAGGGAAATAGTATCAACGTCTTACGTCACTGTAACTATTGAGTTTGACTATATTTCTATGGAAATTGATCTTGTAGTAGTGCCCTCGTCATGTATGAATACTCCAGTTATAATCGGTACCGATATTGTTAATCGCGATGGAGGAACATACGTACGGACCAAAGACAAACAATACCTTACCCATTCTATGGTGACCACTCCTGTATCGGTCGGTATCAAAACAGTGGAATCTCACGCTATGAAAATCAATACCCACTTACTGGGTGATGAACGAGAGACTCTACTGAGCGTCATACGACGTTCTCAGAGTATCTTATCACTGTAACTGCTACAACAGTAAAAACTGGTGAGATGGAGATTAAACTAACTAGCAATGCTCCGGTAGTTTACAGACCTTACAAACTCTCGTATCAGGAGAAGCTAAAGGTACGCGCAATAACCTCAGAGCTACTTGATAAAGGCATCATCAGACGGTCACAGTCAGAGTATGCAAGCCCAATCAAATTAGTTAAGAAACGCGATGGCTCAGATAGTCTCTGTGTTGACTTTCGAGCACTTAATAGAATCACTGTAAGAGACCGGTAGCCACTACCCCTAATCGATGATCATATAGATCGCCTAGGAAGTTCTAAGTTCTTTTCAAGTCTTGATATGGCTACCGGCTTCCATCAAATACCATTAAAAAAAGAAAGTATCCCCCTTACTGTATTCGTAACTCCCGAAGACCATTTTGAATACCTGAAAATGCCATATGGTTGGCAAACTCGCCTATAGCCTACCAACGTATTATAAATGACACTCACGCGTTTTTATAGACGAAGGTAATGTCTTGGTTTATGTTGATGACGTTTTGCTTCTCAGTGATTCTGTTTCTCAAGGGATCGATTTGCTATATCGAGTAATGTCCAGTCTTACTCAAGCTGGGTTTTCTATCAACTCACGGAAGTGTACTTTTCTCACAAATGAGATAGAATACCTAGGGAGAGTAATTTGCGAGGGTCAGGTGAAGCCGAGTCCAAGAAAAGTGGAGGCTTTGGCAAACACCTCCCCACCACAAAATGTTATACTGGTGAGACAATTCTTAGGTCTTGCAGGCTACTTTCGCCACTACATAAAATACTATGCAAGCATGACTGCGTGCATAGCTCACTTGACATAGAAGAATGTTACCTTCCATTGGGAGCTGAGCAAGAAAAGGTACGTCAAAGTCTTATAGAGCACCTTACTAATGAGCCAATATTGGCCATCTTTGATCACAAACTTCCTACAGAGGTTCACACGGACGCCAGTAGTATTGGCTACGGGGCAATACTCTTACAGACGCATGCAGATAATAGAAAGCGGGTCGTCAGTTACTTTAGTAAAGTAACGCAAGGAGCAGAGAGCAGGTATCACTCTTATGAGCTAGAGACTTTAGCAGTGGTTCAAGCACTACAGCACTTTCGTCATTATCTTGTGGGAATAAGTTTTGTTGTAGTCACTGATTGCAATGCCCTGAAGTCTACCGAGCGTAAAAAGGATTTAATACCAAGAGTCGCGCGGTGGTGGATCTACCTCCAAGATTTCAACTTTAAAGTCGAATATCGCAAAGGAATCATGATGCCGCACGCTGAGTACCTGAGTCGTAACCCAGCTATTGCTCACGTTAACCAGATTTCAAATCCACGTAACTGGGCTCAGATAGCTCAGGAAGCCGACGAAGAAACCCATAAAACTTTTGGAAGAACTTCAACAAGGTAATTTGGATGGGAGTAGGTACGTCTCACATAATAACCTTTTGTATTACCGTTACTCCCTAACAGGTGAAGATGCCAGACTTTTGTGCTACATTCCCAAGGGACATCGACTGAGTCTGTTGAGAGTGTTTCACGACGAGCACGAACACATTGGGGTGAATAAGACGTTGGATCTAATATTAAAACACTTCTGGTTCCCTGGCATACGGTCGTTCGTCAGTAAGTACATAGCTCACTACTTGATTTGTATATCTAAGAAACGTGTGCCCAGAGCCCCTCAACAATACATAACCTCTTGGGAAAAACCCGATATTCCTTTTGATACAGTGCACATGGATACTTTGGGTCCTTTGCCTCTATGTGGAGATTTCAAGTTCGTACTTATAGTAGTAGATGAATTTACGAAATATTGCCTTTTGTATCCAATGACGCGACAGGACGCATCCGAATTAAAACGCATAGGAACTCAGACAATATCGCTGTTTGGCGTACCTAGGTTAATTATAACCGACAAAGCCAGAATGTTTGAATCGAGGGAGTTTGTTACCTGGTCTAATGACATGGGGTGCGATCTTCATTACATCACTCCCGAGATGCATCGATATATAGATGCACGAAAGATACATGAGAACGCTTCTAAATATGATTCGTATTGAGACTAACCACAAGGGATCATCTTGGGCACAGGTTCTGTGGAAGCTCCAGCTTGTACTGAACATAACCAAACAGGCAACTACAGAGGCGTCCCTGCTTAACCTGCTAATTGGCACGAATACTGCTACGCCGGTCATACGCGCCTTAATTCGAGATGTCGCTATTGAAAATACTAGTCGAAATCGAGAGGCCCTACGTGAAATTACAAGAAGCAGAACCAGGCAGCTTCTTAAGGAGAACCAAACGCGCCAAGATGAACATGCAAACCGGCATAGATATCCACCTCGTGAGTTCGCACTTGGTGACTTGGTTTTTGTTATAAAATTTTCTCAGTCTACAGGAAAGTTGGACCCAGGAATGCGTGGTCCTTATAGGGTGGTCAATATTTTGCCAGGCGGCCGCTACGGACTTAAACTGTTGAGCGGTAGCTACGGCAAAACCATGCAGGCAGCAGCACACTACATGGTGCCATGGCGTGGCGAATGGTGTCCAGAGACGTGCGCAGCGTTCTTCAACAGTAAGTGTCTAAACGTTTTCCTCTAGATCCTACAAGTATCACTCATTACTCTTTTAATAGCTGCCATTTCGTTCGTATAATTAATGTCGCCAATCATATTAATTTGGTTTACTCTTAATTTTTTTATTATTTATTGATGCCGTTGCAGTTGCCCGATGCAGTTGCCCGTTAGCATTTACTTACCCGCGGCTAAGCCTACTTATCACTTACTCGAGTCATAGGTCAAATATCACGGATGCATACGTAGCTACTAGCAGTTTAGTGTGTGATGGATAGACCACCTCGGGGAGGTATGGAGTAATAAATGTGTCTATAACACGCGAGATTCGCCCTGTGAGTTTCATCTCTGTGGGATTCGGCCCTGTGGGATCAAACCCTGTGGGCATGTGGTCATGTTTTATACGACCGATGGTATTACTGGAGTGATTGTCACTGCGTGGGCGTCACTGGAGTGAATATCACTGCGTGGGCTGCACTGGAGTGAATATCACTGCGTAGGTAGACGGTGAGACCGTTTGTGGGGAAACACCCGATATGTATCTACCTGAGGTCCCAAATGAACTGATGTACACTTGCTTCCACTGCAGCGTCCAATTGCAAGACCATCCTGTGACACCTACGTAACGACGCATGCGTGTTGTTACCAAAACAAGCAGCCTTCATATTTTGACTTTGACTTTTTTATGTTTTTAGTGTACATTTTAAGTTTCTATATTGTGTTTTTAAATTTGTTTTAAGTTGTTCTTTTTTGTGAATCTATTTAACTGTTGTGAATGCAGTCCGTAAACCAATCTTGTGATAGCACGTCGAACGCGGCCCATACATGTACACAGTGCAATAAATCATTCAAATCTTTAAAAGGCCTTATACATAGGCCATACACACTACAAAAACACACAGGAAATGTTTTAGCCAAAACAGTTCCCCTTTAGACACCCATCCTATTATTCCGAGTGCGCCTACTTTGGTAGCCAACGATCCAAGTCCTTTTCACACATATCTAAGCCATTTGAAAAATAGTATACCCATAGTTAAAAGATTCCCTCGAAGAGCTCGAATAACCGTTGTCACAATTTATCCAGAAATGTTACATAAGCAATTTTACTAAAGACTGGCAGAATCTATTTTTATTTTCATACAGCACACTACATTTAATAAAAACTGTTGAACCGAATTTACCCTTGACACAAAAGATTAAGAATAAATGTGCTGTAAGCTCCTCGCCTTCTCCCGCACCACTAATTAAACATGATGCCCCTCATAATCGCAAAAAACTCATCGACAAGCTTTTGAGCTGTAGTACAGGTTCGGCACATGCTAGGCTTTTGGCCGTGGAGGCCGGCTACTGGCTTCACGCGTACCCTTCGTCAAATACAGGAACTTTTCTTGAGCCTGACACGCTCCGAATCGCAACCTGTCTACGGCTTGGGGTTCCGGTCTGTTCTCCTCATAAATATCCCTGTGGCAGTGATGTCGACAAGTTAGGACATCACGGACTGTCATGCCAAAAAAGTGAAGGCCGCTTCTCGAGACATGCCGCACTTAACGATATCTTACGCCGGTCCCTTGCCACCGTCAACGTGCCAAGTCTACTTGAGCCAACTGGTATTGCAAGAGACGATGGCAAGAGACCGGACGGTATGAGTTTGATTCCATGGAAGATGGGCCGGGTGCTGGTATGGGATGCAACCTGTTCAGACACGCTGGCCCCTTCCCATCTACATGGAACCAACAACAGAGCTGGTGCGGCTTGTGAAGCGGCTGAAACAGCTAAAGCATTCAAATATTTATGTCTTCATGTTCAGGTCTTGGCTCCGAATATGATTTTGTCCCATTCGGTGTCGAGACTCTTGGTCCGTGGGGTCCTAGCGCTATAAGGCTTTTTAAGGAAATTGCGAAAAGGTTAGTCGACATCACAGGAGACCGAAGAGCTGGCAGCTACCTCGGACAAAGAATTTGTCTAGCTATTCAAAGGGGGAACGCTGCCAGTATCTTCGGAACCTTGCCTAAAGGGACCTTTTTTAATAATATATTTTAGTTATGTATCATATTTTTAAGGTTATATTTAATGTTAACATTAAGTTAATTTATTTATGATATTATGATGGAATGTGTACTAAGTAACTAACATCTATCTTCACTAACGGGGTGATATGAAACTTGCTGATATTGTGAGCAGAAGTGATCCCGTTGCTGAAGCTGGCGCTGACACTGCCGCTGAAATCTCAAGATACCTTATGGATTACAAAACGTAAAAAGGCCCATTTATTTATTATTTTGAGACGTCTCTGAAGTGAAGTATGTAAGCTTGAGATCTGATTTCGGATGACGTAAGAGTACGCGTTATATGAATGAAATGAAAGCGCTATAGTGAAAGGGGGATGTATAACTGCAGAAAAAAGATTGCTTGTGCGACAGCGATCACCTGTATTAATAATGGTAACTGTATTTTCCAGAGGACGATTCTGACGAACCAGACGAAGGCGCATCACACCCTGCGCCACAAGGATCTGGTGCGCAGCGCTCTATGCCGCGACTGGATCCTGTTGCTGGTCCCAGCGACACCACGAGATCCCGAGTCGGGGTCGGCCCGATGTCAGGAGAGGCCGTATTAGCCGTATCCCCGCTATCTACGGTGTAGAGGGGGTGCGCCCTATATAAAGACGCGCCAACTCGACCAAACCCTCTTTTTGCTTCCCGGTCTCCGAGGCTTCTGCACCTAGGACACGTGAGCCATGCCTTTTGTGATCTGTACGCGTGATTTAGTGAAATCGTGTGAGTTGTATCATTTCTAAAGTGCTGGTGATTTGTTCCTATTTTAGCTAGATTTTAGTAATACGTTTTATACATCATAATCATTCATCATAATAATTAATACTAAGTTGTAAAATAAATAATTAAGTTGTTGGTGATTATTTTTTAATTAAATCCACTCCTGTTCGTAAGAATATTAAATATCTAAGAATAGTGGTGGATAAAAACTGTCATGATACCTTCATATAAATAATAATAAATATCCATCACGCCTTATTCCCGAAGGGGTGGCAGAGGCATATTATATGCCCACTTTTCACCGTGTGGATTCCGGTCCCACGTAATAGGTGGTGAGCCCATTGCCGTGTTTAAGTAGACAGACGCAGGTTGTGGCGACCTGCTGTTGAAGGTTTTCAAGCCGCCCATAAGGCCTTCAACCAGGCTTAACGACTGCCATTTTACTGGCAACCGGGACCAACGGTTTAACGTGCCATCCGAAGCACGGAAACGCTCGCAAATATAAATGCCACAAAGTGGTCACCCATCCGAGGACCAGCCATAGTGAAAGTTGCGTAACTCAGTGATCGTTTACAGAACACCACGAACAGAGACCGCGGGGCCGCGAGCGCTTCAAATTGAACATATAACCGCTAGAATCAGTAAATTTAACTGGTTGTTCAAAACTTCTCTTGATTAGAGTGTACACTTCATTAGTCAATCCAATCAGCCTATGGCAGTCCTGCTACTGCTGGACGTAGGCTTCCCCCAATTCACGCCACAACACACGGTCCTGCGCTTTGCGCATCCTGCGACCTTTTCCAGGTCATCGGTCCATCTAGCAGGGGGTCGTTCTAACGTAATTTTGCCAGGTCGCGGCCTCCACTACAGAACTCGTTTGCTCCAACGGCCATCGGTTCTTCTACAGATGTGGCTAGCCCATTGCCACTTTAATGTGCGTACTCTGCGAGCTATGTTGACCACTCTGGCTCACTGACGGATAACTTCGTTACGGAGTTTATCCCTCAA
Organism: Thumatha senex; assembly: GCA_948477245.1. Taxonomy (NCBI): domain Eukaryota; kingdom Metazoa; phylum Arthropoda; class Insecta; order Lepidoptera; family Erebidae; genus Thumatha; species Thumatha senex. Next base: position 3,439,671 of record OX419725.1, read on the forward strand.
AGACACTCAGAGCATAGTGCGCTCCATAGCTCGTTGTGCAAATTTCAGGGCATGGACTAGCCTCACCGTAAGTGTCCACGTCTCAGCACCGTAGGTTTTAAACAGTAGAACGCATTGGTTGTAAACTTTCATCTTCAGGCATTGTGGTATACTCACACAAGCACCACAGACGAACTCTCAAACCAGTTGTTTATAGTTTCTTAATAATTCTACATGTAATTTTATTATTTAATTTATTTATTATAAATCTTTTACATATTTCTATTAAATATTGCCCCACAAAACCGTGTTATCGGTTTGTCTGTGGGATCAAGTGTGTATAGCTATTAAATATTTTGAGTGCTTTAATTGCCATATCTGGCTGGTGTGTATGTATATGGAGCAACGTTTTCTTTACAGGCATTACTATGCCTAAAAAAAGAAGCCAAATATTTGTAAATTGTGCAATGGAAATGTGGTAACCAATAAATAACTTAAGATTTTTGAATTTGATATTAAGCGATGATAGTTTCACAGAATCCACCCATACCAGTTGTGGATCTTACAAAACTCCCTAAGAGCTGTTTAGTCCACTGGCGAATCGTATGAGATAAAAGTATCACAGGCTTCGGTGTACTCTTCGCTCCACTAGTTGACCGAGATGGAGGATGCTGATATAAATCACGGCCACAAAAGCTACCTTATACCTCATGCGATACACCAGCGTGACTTGCCACACCCTCTGTAGCATATCCATCTCAGCAACAATCAGCTTCTGCCTATTTGACTTTAGCAGCGTAGTCGAGTTTTGAATTTACAACTGTAACAAATGTTATTTTTAATTTTCGCGGTTTATACTCATATTTTATATACTACTCGGGGCTTCACGCGAAACAATTTTGTACTTACATTCACCGACGTTTCGAGCGCGTTGCAGCGCCCGTGGTCGCGGCTGGACTGATGGTGAGGGCCGAGAGTATGCATAGAGTTACTTTTGTTTGTAGCTACCCTCCATTATTATTATAATGCAGGATAAGGCCGGCGTCACACTTCACTCACTACGTCAGTTTTGTTTGGCACAGGTTTTCTACGGTCAAGTTTTTTCATCACTGAATTCCACATCCCGGATAGCTTGAATCCATCTTCCCTATTGAAATTATTGGATCTTCTAATTTCAATAGCTTCACGCACAACACGAGGATAATAGTGGCGATCAGTGGAGAGGACTTTGGGTTGATGGAGTTCGATCCAGTGATTACTACCCGACTCGAGGTGTTCCGCTATCGCCGATTTGTTGAACTGACAGTTTTTCACAGCTGCGATGTGTTCTTTGACCCTTTCTGCGATGGTTCGTTTTGTTTGGCCTATATATGAACGACCGCAGCTGCAATCCACTTTGTAGACACCTGGTGTTTGCAGAGGGATGACGTCCTTTGGTGTTCGCGCATACTTCGCTACTTTGGCTGACGGTTTGTATATTGTACGAATGGAGAACTGCCGTAAACACTATCCAATCTTGTCCGTTATACCTTTCACATACGGCATATAAGCCGGTTGACGGTCAACACCCGGTTTCATCTTCCTCGGTGCACGTCGTGTCTTCCTGCTACTCGTATCATACCCATTCATCCTACGTATCTCCTGAACATGCTCCAACTCCTGCTGTAGATGCTCAGGGTTGCAGAGGTCATTGGCTCTCTTGATGAGCGTGGCGCTTACTGATTTTAGGTGAAGTGGGTGATGATGCGATGAGGCGTGCAAGTATCTGTTAGTGTGAGTGGGTTTCCGGTACACAGTATGGGCCAAGGAACCATCAGTTCTCACCATTAACTTAATGTCGAGAAAAGATAATGATCTGTTGTTCTCAATCTCATACGTAAACTGTGTTTTCACATGTAATGAGTTGAGATACTCAGTAAAACAAATCACCTGCTCTCTGTTGCCTTTAAATATGCAGAAAATGTCATCTACATACCTTTTCTACAACCTGATCTGGCTTTGGGCATCCTGAAATACCATGTCTTCTATATGCTCCATCCAAATATTCGCAACCACTGGTGCCAATGGTTTTGCAATGTGTTTTGCTAGATCGTAAGTGGGAGAGTTAATTTGACTTACGATAGGTCGCAGTGGCACATTGGGTTTATGCACTTTTGGTACGCCATATAATTTGGGTTGCTGCGTAATCTTTGCTCGGTACAAATGGTTGAACTCGTCTTCTGTGAAATCTTCTTTGTGCTCCTTGATCAATTTTCGTATTTTACGTGTTACTCGCGATATGGGATTATAATTTACCTGCTTATATGTCTGTGTGTCCTCGAGCAAAGTGCGTATTTTCGCCTCATAATCTGTAGTCTGAAGTACTACGGTATCGTTGCCTTTGTCGGCCTTAAGTACCAATACGTCTTGATTGCTCCTCAAAGCGGCAAGTGCTTCTCGCTCTTCTGCGGTAGTATTGCTTTTGGGAAGGCGTGCCTTACGTAAGACATGGGAAACGTCTTGTCGTAGAATTTCAGCTTCACCAAAAGGTACTTTGTTGCGGGCGATAGCCTCCTCTTCTACCCCACAGATAATACTTTCATACGGCACTTTACTCGGTGTGAGAGCGTAATTAACCCTTTTGCAGTATATTTAGGGCTGGCTGGTCTAAGTCTACATTTGACTTATTGATGTAATACAATGATGTAATTGAATGTAAGTACAAAATTGTTTCGCGTGAAGTCCCGAGTAGTATATAAAATATGTAACAAATGTAACATAAACCATACAAATCGGGTAATAAGTTTTTACCCTTTGACGCCATTGTGCCCCGTCATATTAACTGTCTAATTTACGATTTATCTGTTGAATGAAATGTCCGACTGAAATATTTTCAATATATATTTACGGGTACTGAATGACCCCATCATCCGATTACTCCAACACGTGTGGTTTGCTAGAACAAAGTACTTAATGTAGCGCTTAGCAGGTTTTACTAGTAAAAAAAAGCGTAGTTAACTCATTTTTGCCAAAAATGTTGGTTAGCAGGTTTTCACACTAAGCTCACGAAATACGAGTACAAGGAAAATATATAAATTAGTGCTCTAAAATATTATTGAGAAATTCCAGATACATCTGCCAGATTATTTCGAGGTTAAAATATGAATTTCAAACTACAAGAGGTCAACTGGAAATTTATTCTATACATTGCCAAATTTATTTCCATATAGCTTGAAGGAAGTTGGGCAATATTTTCTTGCGAGTTTAACAAAAAGTGAATTTTCTTTAACTGATTTTTTTTTAGTGTAAGCTTCCCAAATAAAAAATGTGGATATCTCTTGGTTCGTCCATTTTTCCAACTGGCCAGGTTTGAAATATGTGTGCCTCGAGAGAAAAGATATTGGATAGAAGTTCTCTGGTGATCCCACTTGAAGGTCTGTAAATAAAATAAAATACATTAGTTCTTGAAAAAAGTCATTAAGTTCCGTTGAAAGAAAAATACTATAAGGGACATTTCGCCTACGCCTAATTGGGTCCATGGACCTATCTATTTATTTTGCAAGCATTCTGTGTAATTCTGTTCATACACATAAGCCAGGTTGAAGGCCTTATGGGCGGCTTAAAAAATTTCAACAGCAGGACGCCACAGCCTGCCCCTGTCCATTTCAACACGGCAATGGGCTCACCACCTGTTACGTGGGACAAAAATGCATACAGTGAAATATGGGCGTTTAATATGCCTCTGCCTATCCCTTCGGGGATAAAGGCGTGACAATATGTATGTATGTATTTCATACACGGCCTCTACATGACTACATGACACGCGACTGCAATTACTCCACTGCACACGTGCAGAATCGTTTTTGTCGCGACTTGGGTAACTGCAACAGGATCTATTTATTTATTTGGTTTGCTCACAGTTGCTACATTTCAAGATACAAATTATTTCAATAAGGATCTTATATAAACCAAAATGCACAACCAGTTTATAAGGATCCTTGCCGTAGCTGGCAGAATGGACTGTCCTTACTTGACTCGATGCTATCAACTACATGTATTCAATCGTAAATTTGTCTCTTATGCTCTAAAAATTAACAATTTGTTCACAATGTACTTTGATGTATGTGGGTATCTTGTGTGTTATTGTCGCTACAGTAATCTTTACAGGTAAATAGTTCTACGCATTTTCTACTACATATCAATGTTATTTGCTTTGTTTCCTGTAAGTTCGCGCTCGTGGTCCCACTGACTCAGTGTTCTGTAAACGATCACTGCGTTACGCAACATTCGCTATGGTGGTCCTTGGATGGTTGACCACTTTGTGGAATTTATATTTGCGAGCGTTTCCGTGCTTCGGAAGGCACGTTAAGCCGTTGGATTCGGTTGTCAGTAAAATGACAGTCGTTAAGCCTGGTTAAGGGCCTTATGGGCGGCTTGAAAAATTTCAACAGCAGTTCACCACAGCCCGCGCCTGTCGATTTTAACACGGCAATGGGCTCACCACCAGTTACCACCAGTTACCAGTTCATAAAAGGTGAAATGTGGGCGTGTAGTATGCGTTTGCCTCTACCCCTTCGGGAATAAAGGCGTGACAATATGTATGTATGTATCTATAAGTTTTCCTTAAAGTTTAAATAAATCAATAAATGTACATTATAACAACTATTTATATGACTATGATCCAAATCAAAAAGAGGATAAATCGAAATGATAACAGTATGTCATTTAATTTTAATTGAAACACGTGTATATCGCTACTAGTTGACGCCCGCGGCTATGTTTCGGTTTTCCCGTTCCCCACAGAAACTTGATCAAAGGATAAAAGTAGCCTAATTGTGTTCCTCCTGGTGTGTAAGCTGTTATTGTAAAGTTTTATTAAAATCCATTAAGCAGTTTATGGGAGAAATAGTAACAAACCTACACCCATTGATATTAATAAAATTACGTGTGACTCACTCATCTATCAACGCCCAGCCGTAACCGTAACTTGATTATTTAGGGTTAACTACCATTATAATGTAATAAACTAAGAAAGGATTTTTCAAAATTCCACACCTAAAGGGGTAATATAAGGCATTAACGGCTGTATGAAATTTCGTCATTTTGAAAGTTAGAGACATGAAATTACGTATACCTATTCCTCATTACAAATGAATAGACACGTATATCGCGGTTTGCTAATTTTTACCTTTAAAGAAGTCAAATGGAGGGTCTTTCATTGATAAAATTAGTGGGTGACTCATTCTTATAATCAACGTCCAGTCGAAGCCCTTGGACCAACAAACTTAAAATTATTAGGGTAAGCTACCCTTATATAGTAGCTTCCCAGTAACAAAGGGTTTTTTTAAAATTCCAACCTTAAGAGGGTAAAATAAGGGCCAAACTTTTGTATGAAAGTTCGTCATTTTCCAAGTTTGAAACATAAAATTACACATACACGTATTTTTGGTTATAAATAAATGGACACATGTTTCACGGTTTTGCTTGATTTTACCTATAAAGGGGTAAAATAGAGGTTCTAAGTTTCTATGAGAGATTATTTATTTTCAAAGATAGCAACACTAAACTTCGCATACCTACTTCTGATTAAAAATAAATAAATACGTATTTCAGGATTTCCCAAAATTCTACCCTTAAATGAGTAAAATAAGAGATCAAGTTTATATAAAAGTATTTGAATATTTATAACAGGCATGGGTCTAATGTATAAAGTGAAACGGGGGTTCGATGAATTTCACGAGCGAAGCCGGGGGAACATCTAGTACATTAATATAAACTTTCACGGTTATAAACTACTAGATGACCCAACCGGCTTCGCCCGTGACATACTTTGAACCACGTGGCACTCATTTAATCCAGTCGTTTATTGTTTTTACAATAATGTATTAACATTTTCCAAATTAATTGATTACTTCTCAATCACGTACGTGGTACCTACGCCCGCACGGCTCGGTTCAATTATGGTTACACGAAATTAATTTCTTTGCGTATATTTTTGATATTGCCATATCTCCTAAGATATTAATTTAATTTGCAAGGTGTTAAGAGACAAAATAATCTTGATAAAACGCTGAAGCCAAGTAACATATTAAAAATGAAAAAGATTAATAATGTATTTGTGTAAATAGCCTTCAAATTACCGCTTTATAGTTGCTGTTTTTAAAAGTATTAAACTGTATATAGTATGTTATACTTAAGACTTCTTTTGTAGACCTATATTAGAGACACAATTTATTAATAATTAATACATTATTTTGTTATATCTCAAAGGGTTAGCGTTTTCGTTCATTTTTGCGATATTTTTTTCGTCACTCTCGACATATTCATTCTAAGGAGTCAGGGTGGCGTCACGTGAGCAGCTTGCTCAAAAAAGGAAATGTCAAAAGTACTCGGATACCCAAACATGCATAAAATCCAACCCAACACAATCTAAAACAGAGATGTTGAAATTCGATTGTTCTACTGCTATTAATGTATGCTATGGCGTGTCAGTGAAGGTTTTTCTCATCAATTGGCAATCCGACAGAATATACTCCTACCATCCTGAAGTCAATTCCCGCTGGCTGCCATATGTACATTGTAAAAGTCAGTCGACTACCCTGTCAGGGGTACAGCGTAAAGATAATTAGATTTTTTACTTTTACTCGACATGTGGAAATCAGTGAGAGCTGATTGATGGCTTTATTAATCGTCTTCAAACGTCTGAACCTGAAAAGATCAATTATGTCCGTTTTGAAGCATAAACAAAAATTGATTAATTATAAATAAGTAAACGGGATTACTCACGTTTTTACGACCAGTAATAGACCGACCGGTTTCAGCTGTATTTAGACAGCCTTTTTCAGAGGTGCGAACCGTTTGCCGAGCACTCTTTACGCAGTGCGAAACCGGTCGGTCTATTACTGGTCGTAAAAACGTGAGTAATCCCGTTTACTTATTTATAATGTGTAATAATAACGTTAGTTTTCTAGTTAAAAATTAATTAAATTCGGTCAGTAGTAATAAAAAGGCAAAATGAGATTTTTAATAGATCATGAGAGTCGGAATCTATGCTATAAGACGATTAAGATCATTATTATTTAGTTTGTCATCATTGTTGAAACGATTATCCGACACACGCAATAAATAACTGTGAAAAGATAAACTAGTTTACCCCACTCTCCTCTAGTCTGGCTACTCCTCTATTCATTACTTATTCATGCAGCCTATTTTTCATATGTCTTGTCCCATTCGCATCACTATTTTACATTTTATCTGAAGACTAACTTTCGCCATGCTAATCTGGCCACGTTATATATGTTGAAGGACCTGTAGAAACTTTGAAGTGGTCCTTTCTGAGTAGGTGTCTACATCCTCGTAATATCTTAGAGCCGAATTTGAGCAGAGGTACCCGTCCTCATAGTAATAAAAAAATCTAACTAAGGAAGGCTGACCTATTGTTCTAATGATTGGAGCAACTGACTATAAAACAGGCAGTGCTATTCTCACTACAACTATCTTGTTGACGAACACATGAACTTGTTTCTTTTTTATTTATGTGGCTAGATGATGCTGTCTAAATATGTTGCAAAATAATTCATTTCATCTTTTTTAAATAAAAAGAAATAGTAATGAAAGTATTACAATATTTACAAAATATCGGCATGTCTATAAATAAATACATAAAAAATATTGTGGGACATGTCTTAGGTACATAGCGCCATCTAGCCCAAACTAAGCTATAAATTTGTACTATTGGACAACTAGTATACATACTAATATTTTTATAAATGCATACATATTTTGCATAGGAAACACCCAGACTCCGAAACAAATATGTTTGTGATAGATGTCTACGTCTTGGGTTTTTTTTTAGAATCTAGAGCAAAGGAACGGATTCTTTAGTAGAATCCTGAACGTAGCGAGGGATTCAAAGTATGTCACCCGAGCCAAAAATATATTTTCGCCCGAGTGATACACTCTTCTTTTCATCATCATGAGAAAACAATAATTTCATATTTTTCTCCCGGGATTATGCAGGTAATAAATTATCCATCACATTACTTGCGTCAGTTCTAATACTTTCTTAAATCTATACTTTCAAAGCTACTTAGGTAGAGAATTTTTCGAAACAAAACCAAGAATTAATAATAATCCCTGAAAATTTATAAAAAAGCGGGCTGTAGTTAGCGCGTTTTTAATTTCATATTTTTTTTTTCTCAGGATAAAAAGTGTTCCCGGGATAAAAAGCTATATTATATAACTAATTGAATCAGGCGTTACATGGCGGAAATCCATTTTAAAAATCTATAATTATTTTTGTTTTTAAATGTTATTTTTGCAATATTCCGCTTTTTTAGAATGTCGTACGATGTCGACACGTGTTTCGCCTACACACGAGGCATTATCAAGACTGTTTGGCAGCAAAAGCCTTTTTTTTTTTTTTTTTTTTTTTTTTTTTTTTTTTTTTTTTTTTTACGATTGCTACCTCGGTATCCACTGCCAGTGTCTCTTTGGACCTTGTAGCAACCGGTTTTGGTATACTATATTTTAAACCCTTTTCCAGGAGTGACATTTCGTTCGTAGAAAACTGAATATTCGAAAGATTTTTAACTCTAGGGTAAAAGGAGTGACTGCAACGTTGTACCTCCTCATTATTTTGAAAACGCGAAGCACTATTTCTCAATGTTTGTAATTTATTACGTTGGTTTAGAAATTTTTTATGAGCTACTTGGGATGCCTTTTGCTGCCAAACAGTCTTGATAATGCCTCGTGTGTAGGCGAAACACGTGTCGACATCGTACGACATTCTAAAAAAGCGGAATATTGCAAAAATAACATTTAAAAACAAAAATAATTATAGATTTTTTTTTTTTTTTTTTTTTTTTAGCTATATTATAGTAAAGTTTCATCAAAATCCGTTCAGTAGATTTTGCGTGAAAGAGTAACAAACATCCATGGTTACAAACTTTCGCGTTTATAATATTAGTAGGATATTTGTGTTCGATTTCTTTGGCGCTGAACATTAAGAAATGCGCGGCAAAGATAATTTATATTTGATATTTGAATTTGCGACATCTTCTGAGATTAGAAACTCATTACTGCCCGCTAAAAGTTTTTTATAGAAAACATCACCACTGATTCGCTTTTAAGTGCATACATTTGGGTGCCCTTAAAGGCGAATCAAGTCGTCCTTTCCAATTGACGGGATGAAAATATTTTTTCCGTCCTGTGAATCAGAAGGTATCGGTTGCCGCCGTAACTTTTAAAGTCACTTTCCGGTCTTTAACTTGAAGGTACGACAGTTAGTATGCCTCTGCCTACTCCTTCGGGGATAAACACGTGACAATATGTAGGTATGAAAAAAGACAAGAAATCTTGTGGAAATGTAGATTATCTCGTAACATTGTTGCTTTAAATTAATTCAGAACATTATCTGAAAGATTTCTAACTTGATGATATTACTTTATAACTTGATGATCAGAGATTGGTTGAAATATAGTCAATAAAATAATCTATAAAGATAAATAAAATTAAAGTGTCCGTTACTAATTGTTAATATTAACAGAAGTCAAAATATTTTCATAAATAAAAACATTTTTAAAATATTTTATCAGCCTGTCTGTCTGTTTGTTCAAGCTAATCTTTAAGATGAAAGCGCTCGTAGCCCCACTAACTCAGTGTTCTGTAAACGATCACAGTGTTAAGCAAGTATCGCTATAGCTGGTCCTTGGATGGGTCACCACTTTGTGGCATTTAAATGTGCGAGCGATTCCGTCCTTCGGAAGGCACGTTAAGCCGTTAGTCCCGGTTGCCAGTAACATGGCAGTCGTTTAGTCAAACTATTTCAACACGGCAATGGACTCTCCACCTATTACGTGGCACAGGAATACACATGGTGAAAAGTGGGCATATAATATGCCTCTGCCAACCCTTCGGTGATAAGCATTTAAATACATATTTAAATGCTCAACTTATCATAGGGTGATATTGTCTTATTAATTATCTCACTATCTCGTCTGTCGAACATCACCTCGCCGCCCCCACCGAATAATATCGTAATCGCAAAATTCAAATTTTACAGGAAAATAAAATACGGTTTTTAGCTCGTAACATTGTACCAGGTTTAGATCAATCACTTATATACCAAAAGATAGCTGATTTTTTCGTTATAATATAACAGTATTAAAAAAAATCATGTATATACTATATTGAAGATATAAGCAAAAATGTATATTACCAAATTTTGAATTGGAATCTTCATCCGTAAAGCAACAATACGATTTTATTCCGGTAAATTATTGACAATGCCAAAACAATAATAGTTGAATGCTATCTTATTCGCTGATTTGCACATGTGTTTACTGACTCGGTAACGAATTTTTACCATAATATTCGACGATTAAAGAAAGTAAGATGATATTGTAAAATGTATTAACATTATTATTCCGTGGCAAACAAAACAAGTTTCAGAATGGTAAAATTATAATACTGGATAGTGCATGTTAGAAAATACAAAAGTAATAATTAAACATTTCATTAAAATAAAACTTTTTTTTCATTTTTTTGTAGGTATTTAATCAAAAAACATAAAAGAAACATGATTATTTATTTCACAGACATTTGTATATATTAATCATTTGTATTTGTATTTTGAAGTTATTTATACTTATTTTTATAGCCACCTAAGCATCATCTAGGTCTGAGTTTTGTAATTCTGCATCGCCGCAACATACAATAAAGTACGCAATAAAGATTGGTAAAAATCATGATAGTGTTTGGGAATAGCTTCAGTAGTACATAGTCCAATTAAATCCTTATATAGAGGCTTAAGAATGGGAATAGGTTGATGATAGATGTGTCTCAAATAATCCATGACTGTATCTTCCACAGGATTTTTCGGTCGTCGCCCACGTTTTGGTTTGACAGGATCCGAGTCCGTGTCTAAGTCGAAATATTCATCTGCAAAATTATACTTTAATTGCAAGACACGTGGTCTTTCGTGACTTACTCTAATTTCCATAATCTTCGACCACGAAATTTTCCTACCTTGTGTATCCTTAAGCCAGTTTTTTCCAGAAATGAGACATTTTAAATCATAAAAGTCGCTTTGTTCCATTTCTTTTACATTATATTTTTCACCTTTTACTTTAGCATTTAATATAACGCTGTATACTTGATCAGGTGTAAATCATAATATATTCTTCATTGCGCGTTCAACACACGAGTGCATGCTGTCACCCTCACTTTGGCTATGGCCAGTTTCGAAAACACGATGTGAAATACTTTCCAGTCCGTAAGTTTTTAAAGCATAAAGATACATGGCGAAAATAAATCTATTCTTATTTTGGCCAGCACAGCCATCAGAATAAAATGATATATGTTTTATGCCTCTTTGTGCTTCCTGTTGTATAAATTGTAATAAACAGCTTCCAATTTCGTTTGATCCTCTTTTTGCTATAGAGAGGTGCCAGACGTAACAATATCCTGATTTATTAAGCGAGTTAAAAATTGTGAAATTATAAATAGGATATTTGCGCTTATAGTGGAAAATACCAACCTCAGATTGAAGCACACTGAGAACTTTTTCCAAATCAAAAACTGCGACTGTAGTATTTGTTGAATCAACCGCAGCCTTTTCCTCTCTTTTTATTTCACGTACTCTGTTTTTTACTCCATTTTTACGTTCCAGGTGCTCCCTATAATTTTCTTCCATGGATAGCTTTTCGGTATCTTCAGCTTGTTCGTACAATGAGCAAATTGCACACAAATCCTTTTTTGGTTTAAAAAAATAATAATTGTATTCCATATTAAAAACAGTTTCATACTGCCGTTTTGTAGCAAAGTTTGTTATTGCATAATTTTGATTTTTTAACCAAGTTTGGTACAATCGATACATTTTTGACATATTTAGCTCCTCCGATAAATATAGTCGCTTAGAATCCTTCCTAATATAATGCGATTCTATAACAGGAAATAGATTAATATGTTCCATAATAATTTCTTTTGTAGTAGTATTCATTTTATGGAGTCTATTTAAATGTATACCTCTAAAATCTGTCAAGCTTTGATCTTTATTTATTTTATCTAAGGCTGTGTAGACCAGACCATCTGTTCTGATATCTTCAAGGTATTAAGAAAAATTTTTTTACATGCTGTTATATTGCTTCCATCTAAATTAAAACTGTATGAAAGTGTTTGGGTTCTATTATTTTTGCGCTCCAACGTCATTCTTTTGATTGGTATGGAAATGATACGTCTAACAATATATTGCCACTGCGATTCGTGACTTTGAAGCTTGTAAAAAGTGTTGAACAAGTTTTGTCTTTATTCAGCGGTAAACTTTTCACTGCATTTTTTTTACATAAACACACTGGACCTGGTCTTTGCTGGATAGATTTTCTTAGAGCGACATCCTGTATAAACTTCGCCAGAGTTTTTCAGACGTTTGTTTTTGGTATCGTGCCATTCGCCTTTATTACATTTTCGTTTGCTACAAAGTTTTTTATATTCTGAAGTTGAGGGCTCATTAGGCTCTATAGTATTATCGTAATCTTGTAATAATTCTTCATGATTATCATTACTTAAAAAAGAAGACGAAGACAATTGAGGCGCCTGTATATTTTCTGCATTGTCTAAAATTACTGGTTCTATTCCTTGAGGTGGAGTAGTATTCAGAATGTGTAGATGAGCTTCATGTATTGGATCATTACTGATGCTTACTAAACTAGTTGTTTCATGCATGTGAACAGTGTAAATATTTATAGTTGTATTATTTGCTTGCAGAGTAACGTTCATACTATTTGGTGTTAATGTGTTATCATCATCTGTAAAGTTTCTAAATCTTTATAGGGAGTTGTAGATAGATTTCTAGACTGTTGTTCTGAAGAACAACATGAAAACGTAACTATGAATGATCTCACTGTTCAAAACTACTTTCCTGAACGACAAATTGATAAAAGGACAGATAATTTATACAGATAATTTATTAAACCTAAGAATGCCTAGGAATAAAACTCGATAGGTATCTTAAACTTTCCTAAATTAGGAATCAAACCCGGACCCACATGATCGCTCACAAGCAACAAAACAGTCAGATACCTAATTAAATTGCGGTTTAGCTCAGTAGGTATATATGCCATCGTTACCTTCCTCGGAAACACGAACTCACAAGTTCAATTCCCGAATGTTGTAGGTGTAGGTATTTTAAATAATAGGTACAATTATTTACAGGAAATGTTATGATAGTAAGTAAGTAAATTTCAACCAGCTCGGAAAGATTCATTTGATTAGGTACCTAGCTATCAGTATTATTAATCTCATACTATTAGCTATTGACATTCTAGTAGCGAGTGTTGGACTTTATTATTATCAGTACCTAACTTGTAATGAAAAAAACTTACCATCGTTTGGTGATAACAAATCAAGTAATCTTCATACGCGAGGATTTTTTAAAAGAGTTTTTTTCATCTTTGTATAACACTAGGCACTAACAATAGGCACTAAGAATAATATTAACAAACACTAATACGCAATATTCAATTACTACACCATTAAAATGCAAGCCCCACGAAATCAGATTTGTGACTAGTTCACGTAAACAAACATTGCTTGACCATTGCAACACGTGGGAGGCGGAGCTAAGGCCATCTCTTTCTTTCGCATGTAGAAAATCAACAGCCATGTACAGTACTTGATAAAATACACAGACGATACACCGCAACTTGTCCGTACTTGTCGAAATCTTCGCAAATATTATCGTTTAGTAGATTAGTTTATTTTTGTAGCCACACATTAAAACAGTATTCAACATAACTATAGCAACTCGTATACTAAATGAATGATGAAATTATTACCCGAATAATATGGTAATATATAATATACATTATATAATATACAATATATAATATACATTACCGAAATTTGTCTTATTATTTGAACTCGAACAAGAGTATAATAACAGCTTACTGTAAAAGCTGAGGCAATAAGAAGTTAATAATAACCTATTATGATAATATTCGTCGTAAATCTGTGTTTTTATTTTTAGGCGAACAGTACAGGTAAAGTCATTACAAAATAAGTATCTCGAAAAGTACTTGTACGAAAATTCTGAAAAAAATTCACAAGGTGTAATCAGCTCTCTAAAACAATAATTCCCAATAAAAGCACTTCTATAGTAATAGTCGATTACGATAATATTCGGTGGGGACGGCGCCTATTTGTTAACAATATTTATTGAGTAGGATTGAAGGGTTATTATTGACACCACAGATGCCAAATTCCTTAGAATTTCGATTTGTCTGTATTTTAAACACATCTCTCAGAATTTATTAATATTTGGGATAAAGCTCTAACTGTGCTCTTTAATTAGTAGCTTTGCTTTTAATAAAGTAGAAAAAGACAATTCGATTCGAGACGGGGATTGAACCCGTGACCTTTGCCTAACCAGAGCAATGTTCTAGCTATCTGAACTACCCGAACCGTATCGAATCAAGTTGAAATTCTCCAAAAAAATGAAGCCATTAGATATCTATGGAAGCTACCAATGCAAATATTCATGGCTATAACAGCCCTAAGCTTTGCCAGAATCGCTTAAAACTTTTGCGTAGAATATCCGACAACGGCAATTTTTTAAATAGCACGTTTTTTCTGCGTTTCTTGACTGGAGTCTTACCCAATTACGAAATGACTTAAATTTTCCACTTCTACCCTTAACGGGTATAAATTAGAAAACCCCTTAAAATATAGATATCCAATGTATATATTTTGAGGATAGCTTACATAAATAATTTTTTTTTTTTATTATCTATCATCACGCTGTATCCCTGACGGGGTAGTCAGAGAGGACAGATCGCCAGGCTTCACGATCCATGCATACTTCTTTCGCTTCATGCAGATTCATCAATCGCTTCATACTTGCACGTCTGGGTATCCGAGTACTCCTAATTTTTCTGTTTTAGAGCAATCTGCTCACGTGGTCTTCATATGTAAGTCTCAGCCTACCCTGACTCCTTCTACTCTCTACTTTCGCACAATATATATTTTTCATAAATTAAAAATTAATTTGTAAGTGTAAAATTTTCGGCTGGACGTTTATATTATTGAGTGAGTCAATCGGTAATTTTTTTTTTATATAGAATGTTATACCAGGGAAAAAAACCAATTATTCTCCCTTCAGATAGTTATCATTTAAATCTCTTTATTAGATCTTGCGTCAAAGCAAAACTGAACAGTAGGTTTGACCCAAAAACGTCGGCAGTCTCTTGTGTGTTTTGACGTCATCTAAATAATATTATTGTAAAAATTACAAGGCACTGAATCCTATTTTGCTTTTTAAAATTGTTATATCTTTTGTGATATCTACTTTCTTGTTCAATATTCTTCATAGGATCTTTACGTTAAGCAACTCATCATACGGTTAGGTCCGCTAGAGGCTTCATTCTGCGTACGCTTAGGTTGTGGAATGAGCTCCCTGCCTGGGGTTTCCCGAACGTCTACAGTATGGTGTTCTTCAAAAGGGGTCTTAGAAGGTTTATAAAGGTGGTGTTGCAAACGTCCATAGACTACAGTGACCACTTTCCATCAGGTGGGTCGTACGCTTGTCAGCCACCTCAGTGGTATAACGAAAAAAAAGGCCCGAAATAGGTAACATTTTGGGTTTGACCACGGAGGACAAAAAGACTGTTATTCTCTACTTCGTGTATTTGACCATGTACAAGCCTTTTGTGCCGGTAAAACCACTGAAAAAGGCTGCTAGTAAAAGGGTGTGCTAGTAATATGGCTATAACCGAAGTTGAAAGCTTTATGGGCTGCTTGAAAACTTTCAGCAGCAGACAATAAGCTCATTACCTATTACGTGGGACAAAGTAAAACTGTTACTATGTCGACGTTAATTATGCATCTGCCTATCCGTTTGGGAACAAGGCGTGACTAATGGATCTTTTAGTATAGATTATTATCTATACTTATATTATAAAGCTAGTAAGTTTGTTTAAACGTGCTAATCTCAGATTTCTAATTGAACTATACATTCAAATAGAAAACATATTTTTGTCTTTGATAGCCATTGAAGAATTGGATAGAAGGCTACTACCCAGGAGAGCAGCTAAGCCGCGGGGTCAGCTAGTTAAGAATCTATATGTATGTGCTTCTATTCTTTGACTGTCTCGATAGCATAAGTGGTAGTGTTTGCGACTGCCGCACTGAGGTCCCGGGATCGACTCCCGGGTCGGACAAATATTTAAATGATCCACATAATGTTAGTTTTGGAGTTTGGGTGTTTTTTATGTCTACTTAATATGCATCTATTTAGAAATATATAAGTATATATAAATATAGAAGCGCTCGTGGCCTCGCGGCCTCAGTGTTCTGTAGACGATCAATGAGTTACACAACTATCACTATGGTTGGTCCTCTGATGGGTGACCACTTTGTGGCATTTACATTTGTGAGCGTTTCCGTGCTTCAGAAGGCACGTTAAGCCGTTGGTCTCGGTGACCAGTAACATAGCAGTCGTTAAGTCAAGTTAAAGGCCTTATAGGCGGCTTGAATTTTCAACAGCAGGCAGCTACAACCTGCGTCTGTCTATTTCAACACGGCAATGGGCTTACGACCTATTACGTGGGACAGGAATACACATGGTGAAAAGGGGGCATTCAATATGTATTTCGGGGATAAGGCGTGATAGATAACAATAAAATAATAAAAAAAAAATATAAATGAATTGTCGAGATACGTCGTCTGGAGGTTATCTGTGCATACCCAGCTAATCCTCCATCGGCGCGGTACCCCGGAAAAGCCCGGCAGCCTTGAGGTCTTTTGGTGAGTTTAACAGGTCCCAAAATACCTCTATTAGTGCAGAAAGGTACCCGAGCAGTTTCAGTGGATATTTCCAATGCTACCACGATCAGGTGCTGGGCGATCCCCACACAAGCTCATTGCCTTTCCAGCAGTGGGTATACTATAAGCGGATCACTCCTCGTATAAAAAACTGATAGCACAAGCTTCAAGCTTAGTTTGGGTTAGATGGCGCTGTGTGTCCCACTATATTCATTTATTATCTATGTATTCTCATAAAAAAACTACAATATCTGACCATGTACAATTATTGGTTTCTACCGGATTACACCAGCTGAGGTCACGGGTGGACCCTCCCGGACGGACTGGTGGTCAGTCCACCCGTAGGTGGGTCGACCCGTGACCACAGCTGGTGTAATCCGGTAGAAACGTCCGAACGTATAAGGTTGTAGTAGGCTTTGTACCTAATAATATACTTACATATTGTCACGCCTTTATCCCCGAAAGGGTAGGCAGAGGCATACTATACGTCCATAATTTCACCGTATGCATCATTGTCTCATGTAACAGGTGGTGAGGCCATGGCCATATTGAAATGGACAGGCACAGGCTGTGGCGACCTGCTGTTGAAAATTTTCAAGCCACCCATAAGGCCTTCAAGCAGGCTTAACGACTGCCATTTTACTGGCAACGGGTACCAACGGCTAAATGTGCCTTCCGAAGCACGGAAACGATCGCAGATGTAAATTACACAAAATGGTCACCCATCCAAAGACCACCTATAGCGAATGTTGCTTAACGCAGTGATAGTTTATACAGAACACCGAGTCAGCGGGGTCACGAGCGCTTCACCTAATAATATACGTCACGAATAAGACCCGAAATATCAAAATAATTTGAGTGAAAATCGTGGATCTAATAAAATTAATAGATGCGTTTCAACGGCTATAAAACCTTTTTCCACATGAATTACTTAAATCTTCACTTCATAATCGGTGGAGCGTTTATACTCTGGGGTGTAGGTTTCTTTGTTATGTCCATAAGAATAGACTAATTCTTAGTATAAAATCTACCTGAAGAGTCCCCTACCGAAATTTCAATGATTTTATACATAAGTGTTTGACACGTGTCAGAATAATATAAAATTACCACACGCCCGTGTCGTATGGAATAATGTTGTCTGGAAAACGTATATATCAGGTCAGCGACAACTGTTTTTGTGTGTTGTTCGTCAAAGCTCAATAAAAACTGTATCAGCAATTTTAATGATCTTTTTGTGGATTCAGGTGTGACCGATGACTAAAGTGGGTTCTGGAATCTTGTCATTTTTGTCACCAAAATTTTCCATTTGTTTTACTGTGCATAAAATCTGTCTTTAAATATAAACTAAATTAAAGGGTTTATAATATTTAAATATCGTCGGTACAACTCACACAACGCTGTCTGATTCCAAACTATGCAGGCTAAACTATGCAGGCTTGTACTATGGTAACCAGGTAACTGATAAACATACTTATATATGTCGGAGATGCAGAGATTTCTATTTGAAATATCGTCAGCGTCCGCCATATTTAGTTATTGCAAGTGGTTAGATAGAATCAGTGCGCACACCCGGCGCGGTAGAGCTCTAATTGTCAACTGTGTCGCGTCACTAACACGCTAGTCTCACCTTGGCATTTGACAGATGTCAAATGGAACATGCGACGTCCATAGACAACCTCGACTCGAACTACTGACTCAAGGATAGCTGTGATTAATCGATTTATGTACCTCAAGCTCAAGTAGATGGCGCTACTAGTACAAATTACTTCACTGCTCCGACACGGCCATACTGACAGCGAGCGCGTTCTCGCGCGACTTTAATAGTAATAGACATCAGGTCCCGTCATTTCGTCGGCATCCTTAAATTCAAAACTTGTGGTTTTTACACTGGAACAATAATATCATGAACAGCTTAGAGCTCAACGCCACAAACAAAGCACGATGCTTAATCACCACAAGCACAAAGCGCAAGGCTTTCAATGCATTACCGCCACACGCACAACATAACAAAAAAGCGCAGAGTTTTCAATACTTAGCCGTCGCAAGCATAAAGCGCGGAGCTTTTAATGCTTAACCGTCGAAAGCACAAAGTGCGGAGCTTTCAATGCTTAACCGTCGAAAGCACAAAGCGCGGAGCTTTCAATGCTTAACCGTCGAAAGAACAAAGCGCGGAGCTTTCAATGCTTAACCGTCGAAAGCTCAAAGCGCGGAGCTTTCAATGCTTAACCGTCGAAAGCACAAAGCACGGAGCTTTCAATGCTTAACCGTCGAAAGAACAAAGCGCGGAGCTTTCAATGCTTAACCGTCGAAAGCTCAAAGCGCGGAGCTTTCAATGCTTAACCGTCGAAAGCACAAAGCGCGGAGCTTTCAATGCTTAACCGTCGAAAGCACAAAGCGCGGAGCTTTCAATGCTTAACCGTCGAAAGCACAAAGCGCGGAGCTTTCAATGCTTAACCGTCGAAAGCACAAAGCGCGGAGCTTTCAATGCTAAACTGCTGCAGGCACAAAACGCGGAGCTTTCAATATTTAACCGTCGAAACCACAAAGCGCGGTGCTTTCAATGCTTAACCGTCGAAAGCACAAAGTGCGGAGCTTTCAATGCTAAACTGCTGCAAGCACAAAGCCCGGAGCTTTCAATGCTGAACTGCTGCAAGCACAAAGCGCGGAGCTTTCAATGCTAAACTGCTGCAAGCACAAAGTGCGGAGCTTTCAATGCTTAACTGTGGAAGGCCCACGAACTGTGGAATTATTGTTGTAAAACAATATCTTCCAAATCTATCTGTTTTACTATTCATAGAGTGGCAAATAAATGTGTCTTACAATGTATTTCTGTAACAATTTTTAACGTTATAATTACACAATCATCACTATCATTATGAGGCTATTAATTTATCTGTCTGCAACTGTTAGTCTCGAGTTCTTTTCGACACAGACAATTATTAAAGAACGTATTGAAGCTTTGCTCTTATAATAACGCACCTAAACAGTATGAACTCGCTCGTCCATCCTGTTCCATGAAATCGAATTCATCATATTTTTGGAACGAAGAATTAGTTTTAGTAGGCTCTAGTTATCAGTAACTGAAGTTAGATTTAATAAAATCCTGACGCCATTTATGAAGTCGAGTATACGCAAGACTGGCTAGGGTTATTTATTTCAATCAATTAATCAGTCTATGGCAGCCCACTACCGGACGTAGGCCTCTATCAATTCACGCCACAATACACAATAGGTAGGGGATGATTATCGCGAACCGAGTTATCATTCGATTTCCTATAATCTATACACAACCTATTACTGCTGGGCCAGAGAAAGGCAAGGAACTCTCTCGTACGTCATGAGGTAAGATATGAGGGTCTACATACAAAAGTCACTTAGTTGATCTTGATGGGCACACACACAATACACTAGAACAAGAAGGTAGTATTCGATACCTGTAAGGCGCGTGAATATAAGTCCTGTTACGACATCAGCCCTTTAAAGAATTAATGAACAATCAGAACCACTGTTTACGACAGCTTGTAATCTAAACTCATCAAGTTTTTTTTTAACAAATGTGAACATACCTGAGTATCTGAAATACCTGAGATGATAGCAACTTCGATTTTGCTAGCTTCACTCCAAGTCAGCTCCAACCGGTTGATCACGGTAAGCTTGTTAGTCAACTACTCCACGTAATGTGGCACTACTTAGCAGCCATAAATTCACTATTGTCGAGGTCAAAGACGGTAGGTAGACATCACTTAGTTTCATTTTCTTCATGGTGGATATTGAAGTTCACACATCAGCATAATTTCGAAAACTCTCGGCCATATCGCTAAAATATGAGGCCCACATAGCACTAGGTAGAGCTGTGAAACGATCATCCATTTGTAAGAACGTATTTCGGTCGTTATTTTTCGAATTTGCACTACCACTATTTTCGCTACGCGATGTATCAGAATCACGAAAATATTCACTTTCCGTAGACACAGAAGGTTGAGTGAACACTTAAGAGAAATGTTCTTCCGATCCCACTTTTGATGTCGGAGATGCAGAGAGATTTCTATTTGAAATATCGTCAGTGTCCGCCATATTTTGTTATTGCACGTGGTTAGATAGAATCAGTGCGCACACCCGGTGCGGTCGAGTTCTAATTGTCAACTGTGTCGCGTCACGAACACGCTGGTCTCACCTTGGCATTTGACAGATGTCAAATGGAACATGTGACGTCCATAGACAACCTCGACTCGAACTACTGACTCAAGGATAGCTGTGATTAAACGATTTATGTACCTCAAGCTCAAGTAGATGGCGCTACTAGTACAAATTACTTTACTGCTCCGACATATATTTCTAAATACATACATATTGTAGATAAATAACTCCTAGACACAGAATAAACCATCATGCTCATCACACAAAGTTTTACCCTGGGTGGGAATCGAACCCACAATCTCTTGCGTAACAGTCGGACACACTCTCACCGCGCCACAGAGGCAGTCTATGTTTATCATTTATGTCTTTATCCCCGAAGGTATAACAGATTCATATTACTCGACTGTAAGAGCGTGTCCGCACTGCGAATTTTAAAGACGCGATATTTATTCGCGCGTATTGTATTTCGTCGTCGAAATTACACCTAGTGCGCACCGCGAGTAAAATTTCGTGCGATTTTTGTCAGTTCGATGCAGTTCCCTACTGAGACGAACGTGTAAAATGGAATAAAAAATTTTCGCGCGGAAATACGTCGTCCTCAATTTGATCAAATCACAGATTATTTTTCCGCGCGAATTATTTATCGCCAGTGCGGATACTCATATAAGATTCAATATGTTACAGAACTGCGAGAAAAAATCCATGCGGTTTAATTTTAACTAGAAAACTAACGTTATTATTGCACATTATAAATAAGTAAACGGGATTACTCACGTTTTTACGACCAGTAATAGACCGACCGGTTTCAGCTGTATTTAGACAGCCTTTTTCAGAGGTGCGAACCGCTCTCGCCGCTCGCGTGCTGCCCGCGTTTTGTTGTTTGGGTATTCGGTAGACGTAGGGTTGCGCCGAGGCACACGTGAGATCCGCTTCACTATCGCTCCCATCTAAACTATTTGGAGCGTCTCTGCATGCATAGCTCACTGTGTCTTCAACAGACTCGCTTTCCACATAACAACGAGCATCACGAAGGCACGGCTTCCATGTAGGAGGTAAACTCCAGCCCCCATCTCTATCAAAATTCGGTCGCCTCCCTATCTCTATGGCTTCTCGAATTTTCCGGGGTACAATGTGCTTCTCCCGCGACAAGAACTTCACCTTATCAAACCGGATAAAGTGACGCGTATCAGAGCTCAGTGCATGCTCCACCACCGCGGATCCGTTGATATCTTGGTTCTTCATGGAACGTATGTGCTCGCTGAGTCTCGTAGAAACGTTCCGCTTTGTCTCCCCGACGTAACATTTTCCACAATCACAGGGAATCATATAAACACCGGGGACACCCAGAGGGTCTCCTTTATCCTTTGGAGAGCGCAGTGGATGTCGAAGTTGTGTAAAGGGACGGAAGATAGTCTTGCTGCTGTATCTTCGGCGTAACAAGTGTCCTACCACATCCGTCACCCCTTTGACATATGGGAGGAAAGCCACCGCTCTCTCCACCGATGCAGGGCGAGTCCGTGCACACGTATTAGCCACCCGCCAACTACGGACTCGCAGTACGGACAGGGCCTCAAGGGTGTGTTTTTAAAACAAAATCAACGGCGTTTTTACTAAATACTTATGATTTTTTTACGATACTTTTTTTTTATACTACGACATGGCAAACAAGCTTACTTACCTTACCTGTTTGTTCCAGCTTTTGACTGCCTCGGTGGCGTAGTGGTAGTGTATGAGACTGCGTGACTGAGGTCCAGGGTTCGATTCCCGGGTCGGAAAGAATATTTGTGATCCACAAATGTTTGTTTCGGAATTTGGGTGTTTCCAATGTATAATATGTATGTATTTAGAAATATATAAGTGTGTTTATCAGTCGTCTAGATCCCATAACATAAGCTTATATTAGCTTATTTTGGGCTGGACGGCACTATGTAAAAAAATGTCCCGCAATATATTACAAGCTAATCTCTGAAACATTCACTAGCATATAGCTGATATTATTAGGAGTAACTAAGTCTACAATTATGCGATCAGTTGTTAGTGTGTACCTGATTTAGTGGTTTGGTATATGAGAAATTCTTCGGCTTTTGATGGGATCGGCTCTGTCGACTCACTTAATCCTTTATATTTTTTATTATAAACATACATACATACAATATGTAATTGTATATATTGTCACGCCTTTATCTCCAAAAGGGTAAGCAGAGGCATTCTATACCCTAACACGCCCATGCCCACGTGTGATTTTGTCCCACGTAACAGGTGGTGAGGCCATTGCCGTGATGAAATAAACAGGCGCAGGCTGTGGTGACCTGATGATGAAAATTTTCAAACCGTTAATTATAGGCTTAAGGATATAAGGTTAATTTAAAGTATTTTAATTTATTTATTTGCTTATACAGCAAGCACAACGTGGTCGCCGCTTTCAGTCATTGTGAACCTAATGGAGTCTGTCGTGAAAATTAAAAATGTACCAAAAAAGAACAACGTATACTAACCAGGGCAATTGGATGAATTCAGGCGCATTATATTTCGAACTCCGCACCAGAACAAGATAAATTGTTGGAAAACAAAATCACTATCAAATCGGTATCCAAGTTTTCCTTCAGTCATGGCCAAGTTGTTTTGGATGACACTGAAAAAAAAAGCTCACATAATATTTTTTTTTATATTTAAGATCATGGATGTTCATGATAAATCAAACACTAAACCAATGAATCACCTTAGCTATACGTTTGCAACTCCAAAATTGTAGAATTCACGTTGTGGATCCCAACGAAAACCTAAAAACCCTTCAAGGAACCTTTTCAAAATATTAATTTTAACAACCTTTTTTAGAAGAAACTGAGAAAACCGTGACTCTCAGTCAACAAATTCATTCAAATTATAATATACTAGCTGATGCCCGCAGCTTCCCCTGCGTGATAAAGTTTCCTATGCAAAATTTCGTACGGAACCCTAAACTTTCTAATGGTTAAAGAATTTTTAAAATCGACCCGTCTCTTCGGCGCCTATTAATTACAAACAAACTTACAAATTTTTCCTCTTTATAATATTAGTATAGATGTTAAATGTGAATACATACCATTCAGAGAGATATGTTTAACAGTTGTCTAAATCTCATGGCACAAGATAATATTAGCTTGGACTGGGCTAGATGGTGCTGTGTAATGGAACTTACTGTAGGGATATATTTGGTTGCTTATCAGCTGAATTTGGTATTCTTATCAGACGAGTTTTATGGTAAATATTGATGTTCCGTTTCATGTATGTGTGACCTGAGGGATCATGTTCATATTTCGCAAAATAAATATGGTACCTATGTTTTACTAGTAGATTTAAAACAATACGAGTAGTAGAAAAAATCTGGGAATTCGTAAATTAATGTTTTAAAAATTACAACTCTTATAGTGTGGCCCCTCAGTCCTCTCAGACGGATAAATTTAAGTAGGTATCCGAAAGATTTAACCTTTTTTGCAATTATAATTTATAATTTTTATTTATAACATTCGCCAAAATGACTGCCTACTACTGATGGATAGTCATGGTGATATCAAGCTGAGGGTCACATTCAGAATCTACAAGATTAAAGTGTTGATAGTGGCTTTCCAGTTGGCAGCCCAATGATAGGCCTACTGAAGAACCCAGGATTGTAATGATCCTCTTCTTACAATCCTGAGTTATTTAAGCGGAGCTGAAGAAACCCGTGATCTGCGGTGGACTGCTATAGATTGATTTGTTAGATTGAATAATAAATAGCACGTACTTCATAGCTACCTGAGCCATTGCCCGTCCATTATCGTTTTGTGAAAAAGTAAACATATCTGTGGAAATCGTTTCAAGAGTTTCCTTCACAATCCAGTTCTTCATCAGATTTTTAAAACTACGTGCTACTAGCACATCCATAGACAAATAAGTTCCAGAATACTTGTATATCGTAAGGAATTTCAGAATATCTGCTAGCTCCATATTCAGATCATCAGGAACCATCGGTTTCATCATAAACTTTGCATCTAAGGGTGTTCCTAGTGCGTAATCTTCGATATGAATCCTATATGCTCTTATATTGAGTATTGAGCTTAGATGTTGTACGATAGAATTATTAGCTTCTACAGGTGAAGTGAAGAAAACGATGACTCGTCTGTCTGGGTTCGCTCTAGCAGCTGATTCGACAGAGCAAGCTTGGCGTGCCGTCGTACGCATACAAGACGAATCTACAAAAAATATAGAATCCAATGGTATGAAGAAAGCGTCGTTTAGAACTGGTAAAACGCCATTATCCTTCAAGTAATGACACGAAAATCCTTTGGGTGGATTCCATTTTGGTTGTTCCACGACTCTAAAGGTACGTATCGGACTCACTACACTTATATTTGATTTAAATATTAAATAATCTGATAGCAAAACCCTGAGACACATATACACAAAAAGTATTACAAACGTGCGCTTGTATAGGCTCATTTCTAAGGTAAATAATATTATCTGGTTGTTAAATCCGTTCAAGAACATTGCTCGTAAATGGTACTTAAATTTTCTTAAGTGAATTACTAGATAACGCACAAAGTACCACCCGCGGGCATTTTAATCATGACAAAAGCATCATGAGGCTCTCGTGGTTCCGCGGACTCAGTGTTCTTTAAACGATCACTGCGTTAAGCAACTTTTCCTATGGCTGGTCACGGATGGGTGACCATTTTGTGGCATTTACAGTTGCGAGCGTTTCCGTGCTTCGGAAGGCACGTTAAGCCGTTGGTCCCAGTTGTCAGTAACATGGCAGCTTGAAAAAAATCAACAGCAGGTAGCCACAACCTGCTTCTGTCTATTTCAACACGCCAATGGTGTGGGGGGTAAGGGGCCCCACCAAGATCTTCGGGGCCCAAGTCAACCTCCCGTGCTAGTGCGTGCACCTGCTGATTAACGGACGAGGCTCTGGCGCTGGCTTTCCCCTCTGGGGTTGGGAGGTCTGAGGGCGTCGCTCCCATAAAAGCCACCCGCCGAAACAAAAATGGAAAAGGACTATAGGAATGCTAGGGATAGGGCGCCGCCGCAAAACGGAGCGCAGGAGCACGACTCCTGTGGCAAGTGGGCTAGGGCTGCCGTGTGTCGGGCCAGCACGGCCCCAACCCGAATCCGCTTCGCATCTTGGAACATTGGCACGCTGACTAGGCGTGCGGTAGAGTTGGCCGAAGTACTCTCCAGGCGGAGGGTGGACGTGGCGGTCCTGCAGGAGACTCGGTGGAAGGGCAACAGAGCCCGGCCCTTGCAGAACGGCTACAAGCTGTATTACACGGGTGCGCCTGGTGGGGAGAACGGGGTGGCCGTTGTGCTCTCCGAGGGGCTGCAGAGTGGCATCTTGGAGGTGAAACGCTGTAGCGACCGGCTTATGATCGTGAGGGTGCTTATCGAAGGGATTATTACCCACCTGATAAGTGCCTACGCGCCACAGGCCGGTTGTAGCGACGCCGATAAGATGTCGTTTTGGGATCAACTCGAGGGAGTGCTTCGGAGCATTCCGTTGTCACAGGGAATCGTTTTGGGCGGCGACCTAAACGGTCATGTGGGTGAGAGGTGTGAGGAGTTTGAGCGTGTTCATGGTGGTTTTGGATACGGCACCCGCAACGCTGAAAGAGAAACTATCCTCAGAACGTGTGGGGCTGCCGATCTGGCCATTGTGAACACGTAATTCAAAAAGAAATCCGAACATCTCATCACCTACAAGAGCGGGAGGCGTACAACTCAGATCGATTTCCTACTCACTAGGCGACACAGCATCGGCAAGGTGGCCAACTGCAAGGTCATACCCGGTGAGAGTCTTACTGCACAACACCGTCTCCTTGTCATGGACCTCTGCGTGAAGCCCAAAGGCAAACGCATCGAGCGGTGCCAGCGCCGCATCAGATGGTGGCTGCTTGATGAAACTAGGTCCCAGGAGTTCGTCTCAGCTGTCGGTGACAAGTGCACTGACACTGAAGGCGAACCAGTTCAAGATTGCTGGGACAAAGTTCAGGCGGCCATCCTTGGAGCGGAGAAGGTGGTGCTCGGTGAGTCTAAGGGTGGGCGCAAATGTGACAAGGAAACTTGGTGGTGGAACGACGCAGTCCAGAGGGAGACTAGGGAGAAGAAAGCCCTCTTTAAAAAGTGGCAAGCGACCGGATCTCCTGAAGACCGCGACGCGTACAGGGCTGCCAAGCGCGCCACAAAGAGAGCTGTAGCCAGAGCCAGACGTGACCACTTACAACCTCTGTATGATAAGCTGGAATCGTCTGAGGGGCAGAAGCTCATCTAAAAGCTGGCGCGCTCCAGGGTCAAAGCGGCACAGGATATATCCAAGTGTCGCTGTGTAAAAGACCTTGAGGCAACCTGTTAAGCGAAGACCTCGCGGTAAAGGAGAGATGGCGCTCGTGCTTCCACGAGCTGCTTAATAAACAGCACAAAGAGGTGCAGCCTCCGGACCTCCCTCCGAATCAGGGACTAGTGCCACCGGTAACGCCTGGAGAAGTCCTGACTGCGCTTCGCCGCATGAAGAATCGGAAAGCTGTCGGACCCGATGGAGTCCCCATCGAAGCCTGGAAGGCGATGGGTCCTCGCGGTGTGGGCATCTTAGTAAACCTTTTTAACCACATACTCCTCAGCGGGCAGATCCCAAACCAATGGAGACTGTGTATTATTACTCCAGTCTTCAAAGGTAAGGGGTCAGTGCAGGAGTGCGGGAGCTACCGCGGTATTAAGGTGATGTCCCACACCATGAAGATCTACGAGAGGATTATAGACTCTCGGATCCGGCAGGAGTGCACTCTCTCGGAGTGTCAATATGGGTTTCGCCCTGGTTATGGGACCACGGACCCTGTTTTTGCCCTGAGGGTTGTCGCGGAGAAATACAGGTCGAAGAACACGTCTCTGCACTGTTTGTTTCTAGACTAAGACTAAGAATAAACATACTTATATATTTCTAAATACATACATATTATAGATAAATAACACCCAGACACAGAATAAACCATCGTGTTTATCACACAAAGTTTTATCCTGGATGGGAATCGCACCCACGACCTCTTGCGTAGCAGTCGGACGCACTCCCACCGCGCCACAGAGGCAGACAAAAGTCACACCGAGCTTGATCTCGGTGAAGTCCCAGGAGAAGTTAGAATGTTTTATAACCCGCAATGAAATTAATCAGAAGATAATTGGAAAAAAGAACGCAGCGCCTCTTCCCTCCTTTGCAAAGCGGGAGAACTGGATAGCAACTAGGTGTAAATCCTATAGAAAAAGGGAAGCATCACGGTATAAGTATATTACGGTTCCTGTGTGAGCTACGTTTGATTCCGGTATTGAGTATGGCAGAAACGTTTAAAAGCACAAAAATTCACTCCAGATGCAACGAGATCCGCAAAATAAATTACTCCTGATGTTACTTGTAAACTGCTTAGCATGCTTAGTATGCTTAGTATATATCGCTCGTTTCGCCAAATCCTACTCTCTTAAAGTTTGTGATGTGCGTTCTGATCATATTTGGCAACAGCTGTTGAGCACTAACAGTACGGTGACTCAACCAGCTTAAACAAATTGTGACCAGAATATAACTGTTTAAACCAAATTACAATATTATGTTACACGTTTATATAAACAGGATAATTTATAAAACACCAGCACCCTGCTAGGACTAGATAGACATCATGAAAAAATGTACAAATTTTTATTTTTTGGAGTAAAAATGTAGTTACTGCTTCAATAACAGTATTACGAACTCGTGAAAATCACAAGGTATGGGGATTGGCTGGTACTAGCTCCTTTAACCTTGACCCTGGTAACCTGTCCCCTCTGACTACTCCGTCAGGAATATAGCGTAAAGATACATATTTATACTTATTTTATTGTTTCTGTACGGAACTTTCTAGTTACCCAAACCCAGCTCACAATTTATTACGTAACTAAAAAACGAGAACGCCTCCTTTTCTTTCTTTAGCTTTAATTTGTAGCGTGCATAAAATTATAGTTGACTATGAATGTCCGACAGAGACAAAAATAGTTTTCAGGTTTTCAGGAGGCGTGTTTTTCAGCCTCTTAAGGGAAGGGATTTTTGTGTAGAAAGAGGGATGAGATGAGAAAAATTATTAAGTGTAGTAAGAATAAGTTAAAGAAATATTTAAAAATTAAAAAGTTTATTACTAGATCTAAAAAAATGATACATAAATACAAGTTTTTTATAAATAGCATGTCACTTAATAGACAGAGATTGCAACTGATTGACCAGGTAAATATGTATATGTTAGAACTTGATACTGTTGCACAACAGTACAAAACTGATACACAGGCCCTTCAATGTCAGATTGACCGACTTCAAGACTCTTTGAAATCAATTTCATATAAATATGAAACAGCAGAGAAACAGAGTAGGGAACAGGTGTTAGCCATAGGTAAATTAGTAAATTCATGTCATTGTCAAAATGACCAATTGACATCCGCAGGCCATGTTCCCTCCTCACCCTTAAGTTGTGAAAGAATTAGATGCAATGATGAATTTTCACCAATTAAAACTGTGTGCAGTGTGGATAATAGTATATTAAGTTCAAGTAGTAATTGCGAGGCATCTACGAGTATAATAGAAAAGTTGCAAATAAAAAGTGATGCAAAGACCATAGTCTATTGCGATGAAATAGGTAAAAATTTTGGACATTATTTATCACAGTTAAGTCATTCTGTAATAAATCATACATATCCAGGAGCTTCATACTCTCAAATTATAGATTTTATATTGACTGGTACACACTGCATGCAGTCTACTATAGTGGTGCTGGTTGGCAGAAGAGGCAATATTAATAGTGACAAACTTTTAAAAATTTTTGATAAGTTATCAAGTCTGCAAGTAAAACAAGTAATTTTGTCCACCTTGCCATACAGCACTGCTATGAGCCACAAGGAAAATCACTTAAGATACAAATTAAATATGAAACTACATACCATGGTATCATATTCCAAAAAAATTGAATTGTTCGATTGGAACATAATCTTCAATAATAATAGTTTGTTGACATTAGATAGATATTTTCTATCAAAATTTTTACAACGAAAGGTAGCTCTGTTGCTATCTAATTTTTTAATTTTTCAAGCCAAATTATTGGCAAGTACAACTGCTTTTATTGAGCAGGATAGTTTTGATACTTCACATTTGGAAAATGAAATTCCAAAAAACTAGTTTATAGGACAACAGATAATAAATCTGGCCAGTTGACTTTGGCCCCTGAGAATAATCTTAGTAAAAATATTGTTTTTATAAACCTGGTGCACCATAATGTTAGAGGTTTAATAAATGGTAAAGATTTAGAGTTAGAGCTATACATTAATGCAAATTCTATTAATATTTTTTGTGCTACAGAGCACTGGTTAAAAGATCATCAAATCACATTGTTGAACTTCGTAAATCACCAGGTTGCTAGCTCGTTCAATAGAAAACATTCTAAACGTGGAGGCTCTTTAATATTAATTAATAAAAACTTAAAATTTAAAGAACGTAAGGATTTAGTAGCCCTCTCCATTGAGCGAGTTATTGAGATTGCCAGTATTGAGTTTGAGCATTTCATCTTGTTAAGCGTATACAGTCCCCCTGATGCTTCTTACATTAAATTTGAAGAAAAGCTTGAAGAAGCACTGTTCAAATGCCAATGTTCTAAGAAATCTATAATAGTTTGTGGAGATTTTAATGTTGATATATTAGATACATCATTAACTCCATCAGAGAGAAATAAAATGAAAAATTTATTTAAATCCTTTAATCTGCATAGTACATTCTTAGAACCCACTCGTATTACAGCCACCAGTGCAAAATGTATTGATAATATTTTTACTGATATTAAACCTATAGATAAAGGTATTGTGGATCCTGTGGAGTCAGATCATCGTGGCCAATGGATAAAATTTCCTAAAAGTAGTAACAAAGTCAGCAAAAAACAAATTAAATATGTACCAATTAACCAAAGTCGTTTGAATAATTTTAAAGAAAATGTATTAAAGAGATTACCATATCTACCTAACTTCACTTGTGTAGACCAGTCATATAAACACTTATTTAATTTGATTAATGATGAGTTTGGCAAAGTTTTTACCTCAAAAACTCTACAGATTGGTGGTCGTCCTGTTTTCAGTGACTGGGCAACACCAGGTATCTTTAAAAGTAGAAATAAATTATTTGAATTATATTCAGAAAAATCATATAATTTTAGGCAAACCTTTCAGGAATATGTTAAAAATTATTCAAAGATATTTAAACAAACGTGTCATCTTGCTAAGTCAAACTTCATTAAAAATAAAATTTCTAATTCTGTAAATAAAATAAAAATGACTTGGAACATCATTAACTCTGAATGCGGTAGATCTTTAGTGACTGAAAGGGATTTCCACTTAAAAGTAAATGGTTGCCATGTTACAGGGGACCTGGAAGTGGCTACGGAGTTTGAACACTTTTTCAAAAATATACCTATTTTGACAACAAAATCTCTCCAAGCATCTTCCAGTTCCGCTGAACTTTTATTAGAAGAATCTGTTCTTTGTTGCAGGGATGCATTTGTATTCACAGATATTTGTGCTCAGGACATTGTAAAAACATTTAAATGTATCGAAATTAAGAAAACCGCGGACATTTGGGGGTTATCGGTCAAAACTGCATCATGTATAATTGAGGTAATTGCGCCCCATCTAGCAACTGTGTTTAATGACTGTGTTTCTAGTGGTACATTTCCTGATTTAATGAAACACAGCAAAGTCGTTCCCTTGTTCAAGGCTGGCAGCGCTACAGAGCCGTCTAATTTCCGACCAGTGTCAGTGCTGCCAACTTTGAGCAAAGTATTTGAAAAAATAATCTTGAATCAAATGCTATCCCATTTTAATAGTCATAAAATACTCCATGCGAATCAATTTGGGTTTACGAAAGGGCGCTCAACTTCCGATGCTGGTGTTGAGTTATTAAAATGTATTCATGAAGCATGGGAAGACAAGCACGATGCATTAGGTATATTTTGCGATCTATCAAAGGCTTTTGATTGCGTTCAACATGAAACGCTGTGCAAAAAATTACACCACTATGGAATAAGAGGCAAAGCTCTCGACCTTCTGTCTTCATATTTGAACAATAGAATACAGAGGGTCGATATTAATGGTACACGTTCTGTAGGATCCATGGTTACAATGGGTGTGCCGCAAGGCTCGATACTTGGGCCATTCTTGTTCCTCATTTATATTAATGATTTACCATTTTATGTAGGGGACAGGAATAGGATTGTTTTGTTTGCAGATGACACCTCATTAATTTTTAAAATTAAAAGACAATTAGATAACTATGACGATGTAAACAATGCAATTGCAAGAGTAGTTCATTGGTTCAGCTCAAATAATCTTTGCCTTAATGAAAATAAAACTAAATGTATAAAATTTACTCTACCAAATGTAAAACAAGTTGCGGCCAATGTTCAACTGAATGGACAAGTGTTAGAGTTTGTAGAATCAACTGTGTTCCTAGGTATAACTATTGATGCCAATTTGCAGTGGGGCCCACACATAGAAAAGACAGCCTCTAGATTAAGTTCGGCTGCATACGCTGTAAAAAAGATCAGGACTCTAACAGATGTGGATACGGCTAGAATGGTTTACTTCAGCTATTTTCATAGTATTATGTCTTACGGTATTCTCCTTTGGGGGAGTGCTGCAGATTTAAATATTATTTTTGTTCTACAAAAGCGGGCTGTACGCGCTATTTATAATTTGGGCCCCAGAGTTTCTCTCCGAGAAAAATTCAAAGAAGTGAATATTCTAACCGTACCATCACAATACATTTTTGCCAATCTTATGTATGTCCAGAAAAATCTATCACAGTTTTCTAAACTCTGTGATAAACATAATATAAACACTAGAAATAAAAATAATCTTTCAGTCCACCACAGTCGACTACATAAGATTGGCGATTCTTTCCAGGGTAACTGTATACGCTTTTACAACAAGCTTCCCTGTGACCTGAGAAATTTACCTTTAAATAAATTTAAAAAGTTTATTAAAAACAAGCTTTGTGAAAAAGGTTTTTACTCCGTTACAGACTATTTGCAGGACAGGGACGCCTGGAAATGATCTGCTGGCAAAATGAAATAATATTAAATTGTAAATAGGCCATCAAAAAAAAAGCCTTCCTAAGTTTCTTGCCGGTTCTTCTCAGGTGGGCCGCGTTCCGAACCGGTGGTCGCTTTAAATATTTTAAATAGTGTATGACATTTTGTAAGCGCCGTTAAAATGGTCTATGCAAAATAAAGATATTTTTATTTTATTTTATTTATTTTAGCTTATAAAGGATTGCAAATCGTTACTTAGGTATAGTACCTTGAGCGGTCCTTAAAACCAGGGTATTAAGTCGCGTGTGTCAGCGCCATAATATCTGCTGTGTATTATGGCGCTGAATAGCTGCTTAGGATGGCAATGGTACCTATGGCATTGGTAACCCAATCCTAACCTGGATCGAACTTGGGGTGTGTTATATTAGCTACTAAATAGTAGCTGCTATCTAAATAGATTAGACTTTAAATTTTCGACTTTGATGGGAAATTCTGCAGTCTGACCTCAGAACTTTAGTCATTCGAATAACAGGTGCATCAGCTGCAGATAGGTTATCATGGGGACTGTAAATATTGGTTGACAATGACCTCAATTATACATGATGCAGTTTTGACCGATAATCCCCAAAGGTCCGCGGTTTTCTTAATTTCAATACATTTAAATGTCTTTACAATGTCCTGAGCGCAAATATCTGTGAATACAAATGCATCCCTGCAACAAAGAACAGATTCTTATAATAAATGTTCAGCGGAACTGGAAGACGCTTGGAGAGATTTTGTTGTCAATATAGGTACAATTTTGAAAAACTGTTCAAACTCCGTCGCCAATTCCAGGTCCCCTGTAATATGGTAACCATTTACTTTTAAGTGGAAATCCCTTTCAGTCACCAAAGATCTACCGCATTCAGAGTTAATGATGTTCCAAGTCATTTTTATTTTATTCACAGAATTAGAAATTTTATTTTTAATGAAGTTTGACTTAGCAAGATTACACGTTTGTTTAAATATCTTTGAATAATTTTTAACATATTCCTGAAAGGTTTGCCTAAAATTATATGATTTTTCTGAATATAATTCAAATAATTTATTTCTACTTTTAAAGATTCCTGGTGTTGCCCAGTCACTGAAAACAGGACGACCACCAATCTGTAGTGTTTTTGAGGTAAAAACTTTGCCAAACTCATCATTAATCAAATTAAATAAGTGTTTATATGACTAGACTACACAAGTGAAGTTAGGTAGATATGGTAATCTCTTTAATACATTTTCTTTAAAATTATTCAAACGACTTTGGTTAATTGGTACATATTTAATTTATTTTTTGTAGACTTTGTTACTACTTTTAGTAAAATTTATCCATTGGCCACGATGATCTGACTCTACAGGATCCACAATACCTTTATCTATAGGTTTAATATCAGT
This sequence comes from Thumatha senex, assembly GCA_948477245.1. Lineage (NCBI taxonomy): Eukaryota > Metazoa > Arthropoda > Insecta > Lepidoptera > Erebidae > Thumatha > Thumatha senex. The sequence continues at coordinate 3,474,092 of OX419725.1, forward strand.
AAAAATATGATTGCACTGGTGGGTACTAAGAATGTACTATGCAGATTAAAGGATTTAAATATTTTTTTCAATTTATTTCTCTCTGATGGAGTTAATGAAGTATCTAATATATCAACATTAAAATCTCCACAAACTATTATAGATCTCTTAGAACATTGGCATTTGAACAGTGCTTCTTCAAGCTTTTCTTCACATTTAATGTAAGAAGCATCAGGGGGACTGTATATGCTTAACAAGATGAAATGCTCAAACTCAATACTTGCAATCTCAATAACTCGCTCAATGGAGAGGGCTACTAAGTCTTTACGTTCTTTAAATTTTAAGTTTTTATTAATTAATATTAAAGAGCCTCCACGTTTAGAATGTTTTCTATTGAACGAGCTAGCAACCTGGTGATTTACGAAGTTCAACAATGTGATTTCATGATCTTTTAACCAGTGCTCTGTAGCACAAAAAATTGTAATAGCTCATAACAATATTAAAACCTCTAACATTATGGTGCACCAGGATTATAAAAACAATATTTTACTAAGATTATTCTCAGGGGCCAAAGTCAACTGGCCAGATTTATTATCTGTTGTCCTATAAACTAGTTTTTTTGGAAATTCATTTTCCAAATGTGAAGTGTCAAAACTATCCTGCTCAATAAATGCAGTTGTACTTGCCAATAATTTGGCTTGAAAAATTAAAAAATTAGATAGTAACAGTGCTACCTTACGTTGTAAAAATTTTGATAGAAAATATCTATCTAATGTCAACAAACTATTATTGTTGAAAATTATGTTCCAATAGAACAATTGAATTTTTTTGGAATATGATACCATGGTATGTAGTTTCATATTTAATTTGTGTCTTAAGTGATTTTCCTTGTGGCTCATAGCAGTGCTGTATGGCAAGGTGGACAAAATTACTTGCTTTACTTGCAGACTTGATAACTTATCAAAAATTTTTAAAAGTTTATCACTATTAATATTGCCTCTTCTACCAACCAGCACCACTATAGCAGACTGCATGCAGTGTGTACCAGTCAATATAAAATCTATAATTTGAGAGCATGAAGCTCCTGGATATGTATGATTTATTACAGAATGACCTAACTGTGATAAATAATTTCCAAATTTTTACCTATTTCATCGCAATAGACTGTGGTCTATGCATCACTTTTTATTTGCAACTTTTCTATTATAGATGCCTCGCAAGTACAACTTGAACTTAATATACTATTATCCACACTGCACACAGTTTATTTGGTGAAAAGTCATAATTGCATCTAATTCTTTCACAACTAAAGGGTGAGGAGAAAACATGGCCTGCGGATATCAATTGGTCATTTTGACAATGACATGAATTTACTAATTTACCTATGGCTAACACCTGTTCCCTACTCTGTTTCTCTGCTGTTTCATATTTATATGAAATTGATTTCAAAGAGTCTTGAAGTCGGTCAATCTGACATTGAAGGGCATGTGTATCAGTCTTGTACTGTTGTGCGACAATATCAAGTTCTAACATATACATATTTACCTGGTCTACCTACACCGATTCAAAATCACTCCAGATGACCTATGCCCCTGTGACCTTACTACAAAGCAAACAATCGACCACCTAATAAAAGAGTGCCCAAGGTTTATCCAAACAAGGTTAAACCTCACTACCGTAACTCCAAACAGCATAGATCCTAGATCATTTAATTTAGTTCAACTCATAACACGCCCCACAGCACTCAACGCATTCATCCAACATGTGGATTATATTATAAATCAACTAAAATCTATAAATATTTACATATGTACGATATTATAAATCTACATATATCTTTGACTTTTAGAAGTCTCTATAGCCTAGGATGCAATATTCCATATGATGTCTCATACAAACCATGCACACGTACAGATAATATATTAAATAAAATTTCTTAAACCCCAAAACAACTTACAACTCCCAACATCCTTGCCCATCATCTTACCATAATAACAAAACCCAAAACCATTGAAGGCACATTGTCGGACGTATAAAATCGCGTTACTTTGTACCTCTCAAGGTAAATAAAAAAAAATGTCAGCCATAAGGCTGTAAACTTGACTTAATGACTGCCATGTTACTGGCAACCGAGACCAACGGCTTAACGTGCCTTCCGAAGTACGGAAACGCTTTCAAATGTTAATGCCACAAATTGGTCACCCATCAGTGACCAGCAATAGCGAAAGTTGCTTAACGCAGTGATCAACAGGGCTACAAACGCTTCGGTTTTTCAGAGTCGCAGAATATCAGGTTTTTCAGGACAAGATTCAGGTTTTTCAGAGATAAGTCATTGCGACACCAACTTCGATTGCGTTACTTGGGAAATACAGCACTCAGGGTATTATGCATCTTCTTAGAATAATTTTAAAATCAAATCAGTAGTTTTAAAGATTTGCTAAAATCACAGTCGTTAAACGCGCTAATCTCAGCAAACACACGTCGAATTTGAAAAAAATCTGTGTGGATAAATTTATTGAGAAAGGCTATTATAGGCTACATTTCATCACGCTACTACTCTGGACGGAGCAGTAATAGTGAATGTCGACAAATCAGGTATTTTTTTAATGCATTATTGTAGAATTTATAAGCGACGAAGGCTAAGGATTTTACTTAAGATATTTTCTGCTTAGCGTACGCCTACGCAACAGTATATGATTCTTAAATTCCTCCTTTAAAGGATTAGAAACTTTAGCTGTGCATAGATTAACAAGGAGCCAGGAGAAAGGATTTTAAATACGATAATAATACAAAAAACTTAACATCAATCTCCGAAATTAAAAAATTCTCTGCCCAAGACTGGTAGACAAGAATGGTAATATTTAACAGTGGACATAACTTAAGTGACACGGGGGATGGCATAAGAAAGTGAAATGCCTATACTCGTACTTCAATACAAAATTAGTTCGTTGGACATTTCAGCCTTTGTTATCAAATTTTTTCCTCTTATCTTGTACACTCACAAAACTTGGATCGTACCTAAGTGTGCCTTTCTAAACCCCTATCAAATCCACATATCAATCTTTTTATGCCAATAGCTGACTATTGGCATAAAAAAAGTATCGCCACAAGAACCAAAAAAAAGTGGAGCGCTAAATTCCAAAATAAACAGATTATCGTTATGAGCTCATGATGAACTTGAGCTGAACGGCACAAAGACATAGAAACAAATAACCAATTAATTAGACCTGCGAAGGTCGTGTTTGCTGATAAATTGTGTCAATACTTTTGTCTCAAATACTTATGACCCCCAAAATCCCCAAGTAGTAATAATTGCTTTCCGTGCCAAATAAAGCGTGTTTATTATAGTGGATTGTTGTCTTCATTTGAACATTGTATTGAAAGCCAAGAAAGCTTCAGCTTTTAAATTTCAAAGCTTAATAAATAATAATAAATATCGTTGGAACAACTCCCAAAACGCCATCTGATTCCAAACTAAGCAGAGCTTGTACTATAGTAACAATACAGAATAAGCCATAGTGCTCATCACATAAAGTTATATCCTGGGTAGGAATCGAACCCACGACCTCTTGCGTAGCAGTCGAATTCACTCCCACATTCATTCATTGATTCACATGACCATTCAGTCATTGGTCATGTTTTTTTTTACAAACAGTGGAATAAAATGTACTGATTTTGAGGTCAGGGTTTAGTTGAACAATACCAGCTAAGGATTTGAAATATTCATTGGTATTATGCTTTTACAAATTAGAAATAGTAAACATACTACACTCACTGCCAGTCTGCCAGTGTACTAAACGAACTGTTAAAGTGGTTGAGGCGAGCACGAGGATGTTTAGATATTTAATTTTATTAGGTTTTGTGAACATTGGCCGAATCACTCTGTTTTTCATCATATAATAAAATCGTTACAAAGTTAAAACTGTACATTGAATATTTTTACATAAAAACACTTGCTGTGTGTTCACCGAAGGATACCAAAACCAAAAATATAATTTTAAAAATGTTTGTCTTTCTGTTTGTCTGTTTGCCTGTTTGTCCGCAATCCTTCGTCCGGGATAAACTCAGAAATCACTGATGTGATTGGATTCAAATTTTGCACGAACGTTAACAATAGTTCGGGTCAACACAAAGGATATATATTATCTCGCTATATAACTAGGAGCTTGGCAGAAAACAATTAGCTATAAACGCATGTCCGGGATAAACTCGGAAATTACTTAATGGATTTTGCACGAATATAAAGAGTAGGCCGGGTCTACACATAGGCTATATATTATCACGCTACATAACCTAGGAGCTCTGCAGAGAACAATTAGGTATAAACTCAGTAACAATTAAATGGATTTAATTGAAATTTGTTTGAGTATTAAAATAGGCCGGATCTACATATAGGCTGTATATAATTACGCTATATAGGTAACCAAAGAGCTCGGCAGATAACGATTGAATTCCGCTTATTTAACCGGGCAAAACGCAATAACTACTGCATAGATCTAATTGAAATCTTTCAAGAAGAATAACAAGACGTTCGCTCGACATACATACATACATATTGTCACGCTCTTATCCCCGAAGGGGTAGGCAAAGGCATACTAAACGCCCACATTTCACCGTATGCATTTTTGTCCCACGTAACAGGTGGTGAGCCCATTACCGTGTTGAAATGGACAGGTGCAGGCTGTTGAAATTTTTTAAACCGCCCATGAGGCCTTCAGCTTGGCTTAACGACTGCCATTTTATTGGCAACCGGGACCAACGGCTTAACGTGCCTTCCGAAGCACGGAATTGTAGGGCCGAATAAATTTAATAAAATGCGTCTATTTTCGATGTTAAATATGGAAGAAATTTTGAACCCGTTGCCTTTTTAGTGAGGTGGTAACAAAAAGGCTAAAAGGTCTTATGTGCTAGACACTAATTAGCACGACCAATTTAAGTCCTGGTAGTGTCGGACTGAATCGCTCTACATATAGGCTACAAATTATCACGCTGCATATCCTAGGGGCTCGGTTGAGACCTGTTTGGTACGGGTGCCCTTTCGATCGCATATTTTTTTTCAGCCTAATGTAGTTTGGCATAACAGTTTCAGCATAAAGTTTTCTCGCATAAATTATGATAAGCAGAGTGTTATAAACGCATAATGGTTTTATTGGTAACATTAACTTACTCTAATTTTTTTAACATAATTTTAATCAGCTTCAATGTAAAGGGTATAAATGTTATACGCCTAAAGATAATTTATCATAAAATACAAAACGCATAATGGAGGTATGGATAACCGTTTAAATCATAAATGAATAACAATTTGACTAAGAATATTTAAGAAATGATAAGACACCATTGTAAATAATCATCTCACTCATAGCCAAGTAGGTTTTGTAACTTATAAAACGATATTTTAAGTGTTATTTTTTTTCGACTAGTCTTGAGCAAAGTCGTAAATAGGTACGACGACGAGCGAAGTGAGGAGGAGTGTTAGGTCACTTGTGACCACAACGCGCGAGCCGAGCGAGCGAAGCGAGCGGGCCGCGTCAGCGGCCGGCGATGCGCCAGAATAGAATCGCTCGTTTTAATCTACCAACTTTCTTTTTGTATTTTATTTATATATTCTATATGTAGTTGTTTAAATTTTGAACTTCAGTAAAGTGGCTATCTACATTTTTCATCTGTGGGCATTTCAATCTTAGACAGTTCAAGCTTAGATATAAAAAAAGACGTGTGGCACTCGGAGACTGCCGCCGTAAAGCTATTGCATAGCGTACCTTTGTTTTTCTTTGATATTAATTCAAGTTACACTAAAAAACCAAAAAAAAAAACCCAAAAAACAAAATACCCTCACCCTCACCCCACCCTCACTCTCACAGTCACCCTCATCCTCAGCCTCACACTCACACTTACTATCATCACGTCTCGATCCGTGCGAGCTTCGTACAATCGTACCATATAATATATGTACATATACGTTAAGCCAACGCTCGGCCGCGCTCGGTGAACTTCGTGTGACCTCGTCTCGACCTTCGTCTTAGGTTTTTTTCCTTACGTAATTTCTTGATTAAAGCCCACTCTAAGCCCGCGATAAAAACTATGCAATAGCTTAATAAAAATATTTACTCGTTAACATTATGGTATGGCTTGTAATATTTATGCGAGAATGAGTGATATGCCAATAAATGTTATGATTAGTAATCGTTATTGTAAAAAAATTATTCGTAAACATTTTATGCGGGTATATCATTATTATAAAAAAGTTATGGGAAAATAAAGTATGCCTAATGATTTATTCTGTTTGATCGTTATGCGAAACGAAGAGTATGCCAAAAAACGTTATGCAAAATTTAAGTTATGCCTCGAAAATTTATGCAACCCAATACGGACCCGTTTGGTACATATATATCTGAGCGATAACCGCGAAAACTACTCAATGAATTTAGTTTAAATCTTTCACGAAAGACAACAAGACATTGGATCTACATAGGAGCTACATATTATCACGCGATAACAGCTAGGCTATACCGACCCGTAGCCTATGTGTAACAGCCTTAGTTAGCAATAATTATGTTATTTATTGAACCTCTCAGAGGTCAATCGTGGTTACAACTCAGATCAAAAACATTTTTTTAAATATTCAAGAAAAGGTTGATGGGGGCTAGCCTCACGGAAGCTATGAATCCAGAGGAGATTCTTCACGCAGCACTAAAAGTGTTCTCCAAGACTTAGTTTAGACTCTGCTTCGAATACGTCTTTGCATTACTCCGGAAAGTTCTTAGTACACTCGCTCCGCTATCCATGACGTGGTATTCGCATTACGATTGTTCTGGGGTAAGGGGCAGCCTGGAGCCACTGGCGTAGAACAATAACTTTCTTGGCTGCATTTTACAGAATCTCCAATAGTAAGAAGAAAAGGAGCACCGAAACTCCTTTATTATGCAGCAAAAATAAGAAACACGTGCTCAAGGATTGCCTTCATATCGCAAATTTGGGATGAAATGTTCGATGTCTTATAAGAAAAGCAGTGTACACATTTAGAGAACTTTAAGATAAAACCGAACGAACAATTGATTGTAGGTCTCACAGATTTGATCAAACAATTTGCAATTTGGCATGAATTGTCAGAAGTTCTTCTAAGTCTTTGCAAAGGCACTTTAGCAGAGGCTGTTCTCTGGTGGAGTACCTTTATAAATAGAATGGTATAGCTTTTTCTCTCGGAAATTGTGTATGGTATGGTGTAAAGTGGTATGGTTTACAGACACTGTAGTCTGTCAAAATAACGACACAAAATCAATCCATAGTTTCTCTTCTGTTTCACAGAAGAAGAAGTGAACTTCTAGCGCACACCACCAACGAAGATCGGTATATCGTTTATGTTTCTAAATTTGTCTTCTTCGAAATTGTGTAACTTTTATATTCAACTTAACTTCATAAATTCCGATGAGTTGTGGCGTCTCGGCGGGCCAGTTCGTTTTTACTGATTCCCGCCATTCACCACAATCACCCCTTTCTAAGAAGTTTTATAAATATTTACTTTTGTTTGAGTCAATGTTCTGCGCCTCAAAACTACCCGAACTGTACCAAAACAAATTGAAATTCTTCACTATATTGTAATCGTCATTTAAAAGTATGATCAAAGCCATATATCAGCTACTTAACAACTCTGATATCAATGAACACCATTTTAACTATTTTAACACATTAATGCGATGGACTCCACTCAATCCTTGGATATTTTTTAAAGCAATAAGCTAACTTTCAAATCACTGTAATTGCTTTTGCCAACAAAAAGTAAAAATACAACGTGGTTCAGCACGGGGATTAGTTTTAGTCACTGGTATTGCAACATCAACTTTTTCACCTGTGCTATGTGTGGTAGTTATGAGTGTTTCCACACAAATATGTCTGGACAACAACAAATATACTTATAAGTAGGGTATTTAAATATACATTGAATATTTTTGAAGAAATTTTGTTGTATATGTAATATATATCTATACCTACTCATACATTGAGTATATTAAACCTCAAAATCGTAGAGAAAAACCTCGGTAGAGAAAAAAATGTGAAACATTTGAATATCGACTTTCAATTATTTTTGTTATTCAACTTAGACAAGAAAGATGGATACTGTTAAAAATCGAGTTATTTTTGAATACGAGTTCCGAAGCGGAAGTAACGCGGCAGAAACAGCCCGCAATATCAATGTTGCGTTTGGTGAGGGGTTTGCTAATGAATGCACCGTGCGATTTTGGTTTACGCTTTCGTGATGGAAACTTCGACTTGAAGAACGAGCCACGAGGAAGACCGCCTCACAGGTGAATAATGATGAATTAAGAGATATGGTGGAAGCCGATCCTAGTCAAACTACCCAGGAATTAGCGGCATGGTTTAACGTTACCTTACCCACAATACTGACTCATTTGTGTTAAATCAATAAAATAAAAAAATACGAAAAATGGGTGCCTCATGATTTGACTGATCTGCAGAAAGAAACACGTGTTGAAACTTGTGTTACCTTGTTGAATCGGTACAGAAATGAAGGAATATTGGATCGAATTGTGACAAGTAATGAAAAATGAATTCTTTATCTTAACCGTAAAAGAAAAATGCAATGGCTGACCCCAGCTCTAACGCCAGAGCAGTGTCCCAAAGCAAAACTTACTAATAAAAAGGTAATGGTAACTGTTTGGTCGTCTCAGCATGGTGTTATTCACTATAGTTTTCTCCGATCTGGTCAAGCAATAACGGCAGATGCCTATTATGCCGAACTCCGAACAATGTTGGCAAAACTAGCAGTAAAGCAGCCCCGACTCATGAATCGATCTTCACCATTATTGCTCCATGACAACGCGAGACCTCATAAAGTACGAGAAACCGTTTTGACCGTTCATGAACTGCAGTTAGAAACCATTCGTCATCCTCCGTATACGCCAGACCTTGCTCCAACGGACTACCATTTTTTTCGTGATTTGGAGATTTATCTACGTGACAAGAAGTTTTTCTTTCCTGGAGGCAGTACAAAATGCTTTCACACAGTTAGTGCAGTCTAGATCCTCAGAGTTCTATCGCAAAGGCATAAATGACCTTCCTATTAGATGGCAGTAATGTATAGATAATAATGGTAACTATTTTGATTAAATAAATTTGTTATAATTTAAAAATAATCAATTTAGATTAAAAACGGCAATTTCATACTTTAACCCCTAATATTTAACTAACTTAGAACAGCTATTTTGTCTCTATTCTGCAGCTTGAGAAGTGTGATTGTGAAAAATATAATAGTTTTACTAGACTACCTAGTTTTGGACTAATCGCAATAGAACCGCTATAGAATCGAACAAGATGGGCTTTCTATTGGAAAATAGTAGACTCGGCGCCCAGAGTTTTAACTGCTTCGGTGGCGTAAGTAGTAGTGTAAATGAATGCCGCGCTGATGTCTCGGGTTCAACTCCTAGATCATAGCAAATATTTGAGTGATCCACAAATGTCTGTTGCGGAGTTTGGGTGTTTCCCTGACTCCTTCTACCTTCACATACTATATATTCTTTGTCAATCCCCATCTTTGTCCTCACTCATTCGTTGGACGTGTCCAAATCAACAGAGCACGCCATTTTCCAGTTTAACGCTGACACTTTCATTCAAACTTTTTTAAAAGTAACGATTTCATACGCAATATCGCGTATGACTTCGTTACTTTAACTGTTTCTTAGCTAACATATGTAAATGTATATCCGTTTTGTAGATCCCATAGCACAAGCTTCGACCTTAGTTTTTATGAATATGTTATCTTAATGACGATATAAAAAAGCCTTGAAACGAAAGGAGGTTTCATCATTCAGTCGAGCCTCTAACTGTAAAATATCGTATCAGAGAGGTGTGGTCTTTGAGAAATACCTGTGGTAAGGAAAATGTATCAGTATAATAATAATAATTTTACCCCTCGGGGACAGTCGTTATCTTTTATAGGATTAACGCAACCCTATGAGGGCATAGTAGATTCGCTTTTTGAGTCATCCACTTTCTGATATCAACAAAAAATGTATCTGAAAGTTATTGAAAAGCTCACATCCGCAGGGCAGCTTGTGGCGAGCTGAATGTGCGTGGCTACACATCGGTCCCGATTCCTCAGAGTTTTGTTGCCCTTCTGCACCGGTTAGGATTTAATGGCCTTACGGGAGAGCAGTGAGAGTGCTACTCCCGGGAGTGCAGCAAATCTCAACTCTGGCTTGCCTTAATTGGCCGGTCAGAGGGAGGGGGCCAGAGTTATATGCTCGGGGGTGGAAGTGTCATTTTCAAGGGCATAACTACGGGGAAGCCCGCTCCGGGCCTGAAACCGGCGCCGCACCGCTCGACACCCCAAGCCGCTCACACCGGTGTTGCCCTCTGTCGCCTTACAGGCTTTTCATGCCTACGGTGATTGTATAGGGGGCCCATCTAGTTTGTTTGCGATTTACCGTCTGCCAGTAGTTTAATAATAATATATTAAAAAGGCAGACGCCGTTTTCATCAATAGCTTAAATCACCCAATCCATTTAACACCCAACCCAATGACCCATTTCTTAGTTAGCACATTTCACAATAGTTTAACTCCCATTGGAGGTGATCCATTACCGTTCTTCTACATAAGGCGGGCGTGGACTATCTGCAGTGGGGGTCCCATTCCCTATTAGATTAAAATTCTCTAAGGGCCTTTGCGTGTTGGACCTATGTCTCCATGTAAGCCTACCAAAAGCCCGGGTATCTTCAAGAAAAAAAAAAGAAGATATCCGAGAAAAGAAGAGTCATAATAATAAAAAAAAAAATTGGTGATGTCCACAGCAATAATATTTTACGAAACCATTAATTTTCATAAATATTTATACATCAAGACGTTTTTCAGGTATAAAATAGAATTTACTCGTACCATTACAAAATAACATACAATAGAAAAATTAAACCAAAGAATAAATATGCAAAATTCAAGAAATTTATGATGTTGGAGAATGACATGACGTCTAAAGTCATGTCAAACTGAAAATATTACAGTACGAAAATTATGGAAATATATTATGCTAACAAGAGCCAGAACACGAAATGCACAGATAACACCACCGGACTCGTCGCAAAGCTCTGCCTCACAGCACATGGAAATATTGACTTTGAATGTTGCTGAGGCGGTGAGCTCGTCATCGAGCGACGAGTATTTCTCCCCCCCGACGTCGCCAACATCTGTACGTCGGCAGGGGAGACGTCGGCCACCGACGTGCTTGGAGCCCAGAGGCCCGCCGGCCTCGATTAGGGCCCCCGCTGCCGGTGGTAATGTGCACCGCATACGATGGACTTCATCTATGAATGAAAACGTAATGCGGGCATATTTTGCGGCTACAGAGGGAGGAATTAATCTCACTGCGTACCGTGTTCGTATGATGCCTTTGTTTCAGGTACTAGAACCAACTGTCAACGTTTCGGCACAACGGCTGTCGGATCAGGTGCGAGCCATTCAACGCTGTCACATGTTGGATGACGCCGCACTTGAGAGGCTCCGCTCTGAAGTACAATGTAACCACATCATTCCTACTTCGTCTCAACCTAGTGAAATAAATGAAACACCTAATGACGTACAGCATGTTGAATCAATTGATGAAGTACTGGATGATGTCGTTACTAGAGTAAGTACCCAGTACAGTGATGAATTAAGGAGTACTTTGGAACGAACGATTAATGAGTATAGGTTTTCTGATCCTAAGCATCGTCCACGTCTGCCGCATTTGCCTACGCATAAAAAGAACATAGCGCTAGTGTGTGCCCTCGACTCGGTTTTATTAAGTTATTTTGACAATTGTGTAGACATAAGTGATGCGCACTCAATTCTGTATTGTGCGGCTGTTACAGTTTGTCGGGTCGCTGGTGTTAAATTTACACAATTTCAATCAGCTATTCGATCAAAATCTGTCCCAGCCTGGCAAAGCAGAATTGAGCGTCGTATCGCCGAGACTAGGGTACTCATTGGCAAGCTGTGTTGCTTTAAGGGCGGGTAATACACGCCCGAGAGTAATGCGTTTTGTGACCCGGGCGTTCGCAGGGACTGATATTGGATCTTGCGAATATTCTTTTCGGGTCACAGAACGTATTGCAGACCTGAAGCAGAAAGTTTATGCGTGGGCAAATCGTATACGACGATACAGAAAGAGTAGATCGCTATGCTCAAAATTGTTCGTTCCAAAAAGATGAGACGTGGATGTATAGAAGATGGGAGCAAACTGATCATGGTATGACTGACATGTGCCTGCCCGATGCTGAAGCCACAAATTATTTATACAGAGGATGAGTGGATGCGGGATGTCGGATTGTCATGTGAGTCCATCCAATCTATGGAACCAATAATAATAACGTCTAATGACATCGCCAGTGCAGTTCGTTCGTTACCCAATTGGAAGTCACCTGGGCCGGACGGACTGCACAATTTTTGGCTTAAATGGTTCCATAGCTCACATGATTGTTTGGCATCTTGCTTTCAAACATCACTTGAGTCTGGGTCGCTTCCATCTTTTATGAACTCAGGCATTACTCACCTTCTCTATAAATCAGGTAGTACCACGGACCCTAAAAATTATAGACCGATAACTTATTTACCTACGATCTATAAGCTTCTTACATCTATTTTGAGAGTAAAATTAACAACTCATATTGATAATAATTTCATAATGTCCAACTCTCAAATGGATGTAGAAGCAGGTCACGTGGTACTAAAGAACTCCTTATTCTTGATATGGCCATTAATCAGCAGGTCCGCCGTAACCGGAGAAATCTGGCGACATGCTGGATTGATTATAAGAAAGCCTATGACTCTGTGCCTCATACATGGTTGTTGAGGGTGCTAGAGTTGTATAAAGTTAATACAACTCTATGCACCTTCTTGAAGGCATGTATGGGGCAATGGAGAACGGCTCTTGTTTATCCAGGATGTCGTCGGGTTCTTGGGAATGGAGAACCTTTAAAGATCGAGAGGGGCATATTCCAGGGTGACAGTTTGAGTCCCTTGTGCTTTTGTCTAGCGCTGAATCCTCTCAGTACTTTATTGGAGAATTCAGGGCTGGGGTTCGGAGAGGAGGTCAAGTTGTGTCGCACCTTCTTTACATGGATGACTTGAAATTATTTGTCTCCACCGAACCCCATTTGACTGAGTTACTAAAGGTCACTGAAACTTTTAGTAATTCGATCAAAATGGAGTTTGGTGTAGATAAATGTGCTGTCATGCATGTTAAGAAGGGATTGTGGAATCTGAAGGAGTACAACTTTCAGATTTCACAAAACTTAGGTCCCTTTCCGCGACTGAAACCTAAAAATATCTTGGTATGTCGCAGGCGTTGGGTATTACTGAGACTGACATGAAACGAACGTTACAGGATCGTTTCTTGGGTCGCCTGAAAAAAGTACTCAAAATCTTTTATCAGGCGGCAACAAGGTGCGCGCTATCAACGGGTGGGCCATGCCAGTCTTAGCATACTCCTTCGGCATAATTAGATGGACTCAAACTGAGTTAGACATCCTGGATAGGAAAGTCCGTTCTTTATTGACCACATATCGGATGCATCACCCGTCGTCTGTAATGAGGTTGTATATCCCACGGAAGTATGGAGGTCGTTGCTGTTTAAACGCCAAGACTTTGGATAACCGTGAGATATGCAACCTTAGAGAATATTTTATTCATACTAGCGTGGGTGTGCATAGGGATGTGATAGCAGTAGATAACGGACTGACCCCACTTGCTCTTGCCAAAGAGAACTGTCGCAAACCTGTAATACTTAGTACTGACGATCGCAAGAAGATATGGCAGAGTAAAGAGCTGCATGGACGATTTTATCGGGCCTTACATGGGCCTGATGTAGATTTATTAACATCTGTATCCTGGCTACGTTTCGGTGATCTATTTGGAGAAACCGAGGGTTTTGTATGTGCAATTACAGACGAAGTTGTTATGACGAATAACTATCGGAAAGTATATTCTGAGAGATGGTACGGTTGATATATGTCGGGCATGCCACCTACCTGGCGAATCTCTTAGACATATAATTTCTGGTTGTTCTCGTCTTGCCAACGGCGAGTATTTGCATAGGTACAACCAAGTGGCCAGGATTGTCTATCAGCAACTTGCACTAAAATATAATCTTGTCGATTCAGAGGTACCGTATTATAGGTATGCGCCCGACCCAGTTCTAGAAAATGGTCGCGTCACATTGTACTGGGACCGATCCATTATCACTGACAGGACTATTGTAGCCAATAAGCCTGATATAGTGGTAATAGATCGGTCAGAGCGCCTTGCATTAATCGTTGATATAACCTTCCCACATGACGAGAATCTTGTAAAAGCAGAAAAGGACAATTCCAAACAGGACAAACAAATAAAATATTTGGACCTTGCTCAAGAGGTTGTCGACATGTGGGATGTGGATTCAGCGATTATTGTTCCGATAGTTGTATCAGCACATGGCCTGATCGCCAAGAGCCTCGACCAACATCTCAAGAGGCTCGCGTTAGGCAGTTGGGTCAAGGGCTTGATGCAAAAGGCGGTTCTTCTGGGCACGGCACGTATTGTGCGGATATTTCTGTCTCTGCAGTCCTGACCACTGGTAGCTTGGTCCCTGTACCCGATGCCGATGGGATACTATTTTTTTATATTTTTAAATGGTTTTTTTTTATATAATGTATTTAAAAGTGTAAATGATATGTGTAATTAATAAATAAAAGAAATTATAATAATAATTTATTTACATAATACACAATAATTAATTACAATTACAATAATTACAAAAATGTTGATATTAACAATGATTCGAATAATTTCAATGAGCAAATGAGCATCTGAAGCCGAACTAGGACGAGCCTGTATCTCGGCTTACAGCGCCTAAACCCTCCGTTGAAAAAAGATTATATTGTTAATATAAACTCTCTACTTAAGTAATAAGATACTCAATTAAATAATTAGAAATACAGTTTAAAAGTGCATGCAAAATTAACTATTAATAATTATACAGGTTTGAAAATAAGTTGTACCTTCGTTTCGATTTGGATCGTGTGTGTATGTGTGTGTGTGTGTGTGAGAGAGAAAGAGAGCTTTAGCTCTGAATTAGTATTAATTCCTCAGTTTCGTCAAACGTAAGTCCTTGCATATAATTGGATACTTTTTTCTTTCATGCAGAAATGGTAAGTGGACATATATTCAACACCTTAACGGTCGTTCGTGGGTGGGTTTGGAGCTGGAGCCGGAGATTCGGAATCATTTGGTGGCCACGAAGGATATATTATTTATTGATTGGGCCACTTGTAGATTTATTGATGACCTCGAGGTAGTGCGTTGTATGAACTGTCAACAATACGGTCATGTTCACAAATTTTGTACCAGCAAGTCTTATCTGTCTAATTGCGGCTTATCTCGCCGCAAATAACCCAGCTGTGCTAATTGCGGCGAGGAACATGATACACGAGCATGTCCACATAAAGACAGTCCTGATTTTAAACCCATCTGTATAACCTGCAAAAGGTTTAAAAAGCCCCATGACCACCGTTGCGGCTCTCGGGAGTGTCATACCTATAAGCATAGGCTGCAGCAGCTCATTCTGAGCACAAACTACCTGTAGTTATTTCATTTAATTTTGATACATGGAAAATGGCGAAAATGGCGAATGGTGTGTCCTCCCGAATGCGTCCTGTAGTGACCATCGTCTAATCGTTTAAAGCTGTTACGCGGTGATGCACGTGAGTCGCAAAGTACTATTTGTATTTTCCAATATAAAAGTAGGGGCGCAACCTGGGAGCTCTTTGGTTCTCTGTTTGCGGCTCACGCTAAAGATTTTGGTCTGGTAACCTGTCTGTCGAATAGAGTGCTTCGTTAATGTCAGAAACTTTTACCCACTGTGCCGACGTGGCCTTTGGTCGTAGATCTATTAACAACACTCGGAGATGCGATTGGTGGAGTGATCGTTTGGCTGAGCTTCGAAGGCGTTTCCGGAGAGCTCGTAGAAAATTAAATTATCTTAAAAAGCATAAAATTGGTGCCGGTGCGGAATACAATAGCGCTTTACTTGCTCTTAGAGTTGCCAGGTCCCATTACAGGGCGGCTGTTGAAAAATCAAAGGGTAATTTGCTACGTAAACTAGTGCATGGGCTTGGAAGCTGAGGGTCCGTGGTCGCCTATATACCATGAGTTTAGGGCTAACCGTTCTGTTGATCTTACCTATGTTCGAAATATCAAAATTTACAACTCGCATACTATAGGCCTGAAGGAAACCGCGGATTACCTCTTGGATTCTCTTATACCCGACGACTGATCGGAGAACGATAGTGATTATCACCGACAGATAAGACAGTGGGCTCTATAGCCACCATACTCACCCCAGTCAGACCTACCAACTTCTGAATGAATTCCTCGAAATTGTTGTGGTGGCGATAAAATATCTAACGAAATGATAAAGGAGGCTTGCAACTTGCGGGTGAAGTAATATTAAATGTTTTCAACCGATGTATTTACGAGGGAGTGTTCCCCGGTATTTGGCGATGTAGCTATATTCGGATTATTCCTAAAAAAAGGCGACAAGCCGCCAGATGACCCTAAGTCGTACCGACCGATCGCATTGTTGCCCTCCTTGGGCAAGCTTTTAGAGCGTCTCATAGTACACCGGCTCCTGCCGGGCGGTATTAAATTTCACGAAAATAAATTTGGATTTACAATAGGAAAATCTACTATTGACGCAGCGATATTAGTGCGAAAGACTGTCACTTCATCGGTTTTTCAATATGTGCTGGTGGCCATCTTTCTAGATATTTCCGGGGCTTTCGATAACGCTTGGTGGCCAATGTTATTAATGAAATTAAAGGCTCGCGGTTGCTATAGAAATATTTACTCTCTTATTTATTAATATTTTTCACAAGGTACAACAACTTTAAAACTAGGTCATTATTCTGCTGCCAAAATGTTAACAATAGGCTGTCCTCAGGGGTCTGTGCTAGGCCCACACTTCTGGAACTTAGGATTTGATGACTTCTTCAGTTTACCATTACCGGAGGGCTGTTCAATGACAGGATACGCCGATGACGGTATGTTGCTCGTTCAGTCAAATACTCGTGCGGGACTCGAGAGCTTGGCCCACTTGGACTGTCGATCAAAACACTGAAGATCGTTTACGCTACGTTCACTTATCTAGGCTGTATAATGTGTTACGGGGCGCCGATATGGGCAGATAAGGCTACTATTGGTGCTGCACGTTTAAAGTTACTGCAAAGTCAACGCCTTGCATTGATATTTTTATGCAAGGCCTACAGGACGGTTAGCATGGAGGCTCTGCCGGTGATGGCAGGTGTCCTCCCGGTTAGGATGGCATGGATGATAGGTTTTATTATATGAGGATTCTATAAGAGATTGCCATAGAATTGCCAGACTGTATCGTGATAATGTACATGAAGAACTTTTAGACGAATGGCAGCTGCGTTGGAACACTTCCATCAAAGGGCACCACTTCTACCAGTTTTTACCAGACGTTCGTGAACGCCTGGGAATGTCCTGGCTAGAGGTGGATCACTGTGTTGCTCAATTTCTTACGGCACATGGTAACTTTAGGAGCAAATTACATTCGTTTAAGCTGGTTGCGTCACCGTTCTGTCAGTGTTCAACTGCTGACGCCAAATATGATCAGACCGCCCATCATATACTTTGGGAGTGTAGCATTTGGCAAAATAAGCGATATAATATGCTTAATTGTTTAAAAGTAACATCGGGAGTAGTTTACTATGCGGATCTCGTAGCATCGAGTGTGAATTTTCGTGCTTTTAAACATTTCTGCCATACATATTACTGGAATCAAACATAGCTCACATAGGACCCATAATACACTATTACCGTGGTGCTTCCCTATTTCTATAGAATTTACACCTAGTTGCTTTCCAGGTCTCCCGCCTTGCAAAGGGGGGAAGAGGCATTTCGTTCTTTTCTTACTTCCTCACATTATCTTCTGATTAATTTCGTTGCGGGTTCCAAGACATGCTAACTTCTCCTGGGACTTCACCGAGATCGAGCTCGGTGTAACTTTTCTGGTTTTTTGGTCATTGCTGTAGATCCTGGTTTACAGGAGTCACAGTAATGGGAATATGGGTGGGATTAGTCTCAATTAAAAAAAAGAATAAAAAGAGCTGTCTCACCGTAAGTACTTCACAATATTGGTATAGCAAAGTAGTGGGATAAAGTATAGACTTAAACGTGCAGACTTTTAATACAGCACGTTGGGCTAATTCTACACTCAATCAATCAATGTTGTCTTAGGAGCACCTCCCCAGGCCGTAATGCAATTTGAAATAATCGATTGACATAAGGCTAAATAGATTTGTTTAAGTAAGTGTGGATCCGCAACTGTTCTGAGGGTTTTAAAAACAAAAATGAGTGTACGTATCCGAGCAGTCAGGGTTTTAATGTGTTCCTGAAAAGAGAGGTTACTGTCTATTATGACTCCTAGGTATTTGATATATTTGACGTTTTCAATTATCCTGCAACGGCAACTTATCTTTGAACCACATTCATGATATTTAAGTATCTTTGATTTTTGGGTTTTAACATCATCACGGATAGAAAATGTTATTAATTTGGTTTTTTCAATATTCAAGGTCAATACACTTCCACACAGCCATTTCTGAACCACGTCTAGTCCAGACGGGATGTAAAGAACCAAGCAACCTCACCAGCTTGTGGTGTACCTGCTGACTAACAAAAAAAATAGCAATCATCAATGCATATCATTCAATTATTATGTCAATTTATTAATAATATAATTTTAATAATAAATGCCAATTCATTTTCAATACTATACAACTATTTGTCATTCCATAAGAAGTCTGTCAAGAAGGTACACATAACAATTCAATAAAAATAATAATGATTAAACTATTGCAAATAATTTATAAATAATTTGATAAAATTTAATCAACACCACACCAACAAAAGAACATCTACAAAGTAACGACTGCGACGAACCAAAAAGATATGGAAATTACGTAAATATCAATATACCTAGTTATAGTTAAACTTATCAATGAATCAATTCATGGTTCGCGACTACACAATATGTGGTCCGTGTAAACTCGGGTCTCAGCGAAAACGCAAACACATCTATCTTGACGGCCACCGCATTGAGAAAGCGAAGCGCGCGCGCGAGCGGCGCCCTCCGCAGTAAGTTAGTGCGTGCGGTAGGCACCTCCAGCAGGGGCGGGAGCCGCCGCCGCCACACGTACCCACTAGGCGCACACAGCTTCACTTCGCCCAATATAACTGGGTTGTGTAATTTACCTCTAAGAACCTTAAACACGTAGATCACCAATGCTACTTCCCTCCTTACCTCTAATGTGTAGTAGCCCACCAATCCCAGAATAAATAGAGTAGGGTACAAGCACGAATATCCTGGGTACACACCGTACAATTTACTGTATAAAAAAAAATGAATTTATTCTGGATGCGCTCCAGCATTAATTTGTATTTGGCCTCATGTGGAGACCAGATGGCAGCGCTGGATTCGTGGTGACTCTTCACCAGGGCCTCGTATAGCGCCCTCAAGGCTGCCATATTTGTAAATTGATTGGACTGTCGCAAAATGAACCCCAGATTACGGAATGCTTTTTTACAGACCTTGTAACATGCAGTTTTGACTAGCGAGGTAGTGCGAACATATTGCCACCAGACGTCGCTAGTTATATTGATGAATGGGACGATAGTACCTAGCGTTTGCGTGTAGATGGCATTACCGGGTCTGATTGTTAACAGATCCCATTTTAATTAAAATATATAACATTAAAATGAATAAACAGTTTTTTTTAAGGAATACTAGTATTTAAATCAATAATTCAACATAAATATAAAATGACTTTAACTTGGTCTATGGTGATAGAAATTAGTATGTTGATTACTGAACGACAAAAAAAATTATAATTTTGACAGTTCTCGAGAGTGGGGTGGTAGTGAAAAAAGGATAAATAGGTTGTGTGAGGAAGGATCTAGATCGATTATCGACCTGAGATAGTTAAAGAATACCCGAAGTTCTCCAGATTTCTGAGATATTCTCCAAAATTCGTAAATAGTGATTTTTCTTGTGCTAGTTTTGGCCAACCCAGCCTAATTCTATAGCCGTCATAGTCATAATCACGTACGAGTGTATAAGAAACCCCGCTATCCACGTAATTGCTGGAAGCGTTGTGGTTTCCCTTGGAGGAAAGGCGCGGAGGCTTCGTAAGATTCTGCCACTTGTTTGTGAGTTGCACTCACAAAGGGCCGCTGCTCACGGTCTCTGTGGGCCGTCATCGACAACTACATCTGCTCTTGAGGGCAATCCTGGTCCTCGGGCGGTCTCCCTCAGTTTTGGGCATCGGCGAATCGACGCACAGAGGATTGGAGTGAGCGTACTTGTCAGCTCGCTCCAGAAGTCTCGCACTCCAGTACAAAAGCTGAGTACTTTTTATTTCTCTTCTCCTGTATCAGCTGCATATTTTCTTGTGTGTGTGTAGAATACCTATCTATGAACTTTATACCCTTAGCATTGCATTTATATAATAATTAATATCTGTAATGAACTTGTATTGCTAAATATTTATATTTTTTATTGTGAGGTAGATTTTTTTCTTAAAGTAATTGAACCCTTTTGATTAAACCTTGTAAATAACATTGTGCAAGCATATTATTTATCTCCCAACTACACACACTCTTCATCAAGGCGCCCTGGGATCATTTCTTTTTAGAGTCTCTTAACTGCTCTGCCCGGAGTGAAGCTGGTGGTAGCACCCAAAAAAAAGTGTTACAAAATTGGCGCCCAACGTGGGGCTTAGTACTTTTTAAAATTGTAACTTCTTCTTCTAAATTTATTTTCTAAATTCTCTTTTTTTTATTTTATTAAGTGTGTTTGGTTGGGTGGTTAATGAGCTTGTACATTAACCAGTCCGAGACTACCAGGACTTTAATTGGTCGTGCTATTAGTGTCTAGCACATAAGACCTTTTAACCTTTTTGTCATCACCTCACTAAAAAGGCAACGGCGTTCAAAATTTTTCTTCCAAATTTAACATCTAAATAGACACCTTTTATTAAATTTATTCGGCCTTTTAGACCCACAATTTTTTTTCTTTTTTTCTTTTTTTAAATTTATAAAAGGTTTTTTCTTTTTTCTTTTTGATTTTTACAAGAGGTTTGATCAATCTCAACTTAATAAAGTTTTCTTGTGAAATCTTTATAACAGGCCACAAAGCCTGTGAAATCAATTATTTTTTGTTATTTTATGTTTGAACTACCTTAACTTAAATTTTACATTTGTGACTTGATGCAACAAACTCTGATTGTGTGTTTGCTGTGATATACAACTATTTTACAATATCAAAAGGTGTCATAAAGCCTACATTGTATAAAATACTTTAAAATAGGTTTTAAACAGAAGTGCACAACATTTTGGTGTACCTTCTAACTTTTATTTTTTTGCAGGGCAAAGGTCAAAGAGTGTACTTTGAACAACCTGGCACTGTGTGCACAAATAATCTGGTCAAATAATTTTATACTAGAAATCTTGTGAAAGTTCTAGAACAACTTTATAATTTTTTTACAAATTTCAAAATCTTAAACTTTAACCTTAGTAATTTTTTTTCTAACTACCATCATCAAACTTTTCTATTGTTCTTACACTTATTGTGAAACAATTTAAACTAAAATATTTCCATCTAGTTAACTTTATTGAAACAATTTAAGCAATATATTCTTATTTTGTATATCTCATTTCATATAAACTAAACTTAACTTTTGATATCATGTCTTCAATACAGAAGTACATCAATTACCTAAGAAAAGATGAACTATGTTATGAACTTGAAATAATTGGCATTTCAGTGAGTGCGGATTCGACTGTAGCGAGTTTGCGGACCGAGCTGAGAGCTGTATTCCGGCTAGCGAGAAGAGGCAGTCTTAAGGCAGTCTCGGCAAAGACTGCGAACCCCCGCTCCGAGCTTCTGTGCGTTGAGCCAAAGGTGCTCGAGCTTGAGGAATTGGTCTCTTCAGGTACCCTAGATCCAAATACTAGGATTAGGACAGCTATCAGGGCCAACTATTTTTTGGATAGGCTGGCACGATGTGGGCTCGATGTTGACGAGTTGACTGACATCAGGAATAGGCTCATCAAGGTTTTGGCTGTGACCGAACCTGGTAGTGACGATGAATCCGTCTTTTCCGAAAGTGAGGCAGGCCCCATCCAGCAAACTGAAGCTAGGACTCCCGCGCTAGATCTGAGGAAGGAACACTCTGTGCGAGGTAGCACACGTAACATAGATTCTGTAGAGGAAACAATAGTATATAGGGAACGTCCCATTAATTTAAATAGTTTTAATCTTAAGTATGATGGTTCCACATGTGTGCGTGTCTTCATAGAAAGACTGGAAGAACTTAGGCGTGCACGAGAGCTCAAGGAGCCCAAATTATTACTCGCTTTCTCGGATTTGTTGGACGGAGCGGCACTGGCCTGGTTCCGAACAAACAGATCCAACTTTAGTTCATATAATGAACTTCTTAACGAACTTAAAGACAACTTTGACACTCCGGATTACGATTACCAACTACGCGGTGAAATTAGGCGACGTACACAGGCACGAACCGAAACTATAGTAAACTACATCTCAACCATGTCGGCTATGTTCTCTAGGTTATCAATCCCTATGTCTTGTGAAGAACAATTGGACATTCTTATGCACAACATAAGACCCGATTACATAAAGGAACTAGCTCTACATGAGGTAGATAGTATAGATAAGTTGAAACAACTAGGTAAACGTCTTGAACTAGCACGTGTTCGAGCAGAAGGCTTTAGTGAACCCGTATTAGAAAGTTTTAAAATTTCATCTGATTTGCATCAAGTCAAAAGTAAAAATGTAGTGAAACCCATCAAACAGGTCTCAGCAGTAGGTAATACCCCTAGTTATAGCAAATGTTTACGGTGTGGAGATACGACCCACACTACGTACACATGTAGGCAATCTAGGGAGATAGTTTGTTTTAGGTGTGGCATGAAAGGGGTCAAATCTCCTGACTGCCCCAAGTGTAATTTATCCTTGCGAATAAAGTGGAAGAGATTGGTTCTTGTCCAACCCCTCCCACGGTAAGGTCCTTTTCAGCAAAAAACTAAATGATATTCGTCCTTATTTAGAAGTTCATATTTCAAACTTAAATGTTCTAGGTCTCCTAGATTCTGGTGCGACTTGCTCTATATTAGGGAAAGATTCGCATCATATTTTCTCAGATCTCGGGTTTAAAGTAGAGCACTTTGACTCAGATTTCAGTATTATGACGGCTGATAATACTAGATTAAAGTGTTTAGGCTATATCTCTCTACCAGTTCTATATAACTATAATAAAAGTAATAAATTTTTATGTAGTTCCAGAAATTTCTACTTCTATGATTTTTGGGGTAGACTTCTGGCAACAATTTGATTTAGCGATTAAATTAATTCCTCAGGTTATTACTCTTCGTCGATTGAATTCCAACAATCCTATAGAAACCTTGTCACTTAACAAGGGACTCGAAGAGTACGATAACTTAAATAAGCAGCAAAAATTAATAATAGATAATATTACTGAGAAATTTGACACTATAGAGCACCGCAAGGGCAAGGACCATGTTGTTCCCGATGCTCTATCTTGTATTAAGATTGATAGTATAGATGTTGGTTTAACTAAAGATTCATGGTACTTGCATACCATGGAGAGTGTTCGGAAACATCCCCAACACTATCCAAGTTTTAATATTAGAGATAATTTATTATATAGGTTCACTAAGAACAAATATAACCTAACTAGTGACTTTGAGTGGAAATTAGTGGTCCCACAAGAAGATAGGTTACAACTTTTAAGGAAACATCACGATGATCCAGTTAGTGCTCACTTGGGTGTATGGAGGACACATAAGAGATTATCCTTAAATTATTATTGGCCCCAGATGTACGAGGATATAAAACAATATGTAGGGAACTGCGAAATCTGCAAACAATACAAACCCGTCAACACATCTCGTCCAGGTCTCATGGGTAATCCTAAGATAGTGTCTAAGCCTAACGCCGTCACAATCGACAAGCCGGAATCGTATGGGAAGAAACTGAAGGAGTTGGAACTCATTCACGCAAAGGTGAAGAGATATCTTGAAGTCGCTCACCGGCGTAATGAGAAGTGTAACAACTTCAGAAAGAGACACGTCGAGTTGAAAGTGGGTCAGATTGTCTATAAACGAACTTTCTATTTGTCAAATAAATCTAAGAATTTTTCTTCGAAATTAGCACCTAAATTTATAAAGTGTGTAGTAACAGCTAAACGTTCGCCATTGGTGTATGGTTTGTCTGACATTAGTGGTAAAGCACTGGGTGACTATCACGTCAAGGACATCCTGAAATACGGCAATGAGAATTAAGCAAATGGTTCTCAGTCACCGATTGTCTGAATCATCCTCTCTGGGAAGCTATCCTCTAGTGGGTGACATTAACCATCACAGACACAGTAGTTTAGAAGTCGGCACGGACAAACCAACACAAATAATTTTATGTCTGATACATAGTGCTATATACTAGGAACTATGATGAGGCATCTTTCTTTTAAATCTAAGATTAGTTATAATGTAATATATCCACTAGGATATTTAGATAAGTAAAACCAACACTAATACTGTTGAGGGAGGAACACTGTATGCGGGTGCCTACCTAACAGGCACCCGCATACAGTGTTCCTCCCTCAACAGTATTAGTGTTTAGGTATAAGAAATAGGGAAATACAACCCTATAATCTTTTGTTTAGTAGGAACGTACTTCGACCCTCTCTTTGTCTCTTTTTACTTAACTTTGTTTAATTATTGTGGCTGCTGAAGAGTCACAATAATAACTGAGTTAGTTTGTTTTTTGCTTCTTCTTAGTAGCCAGACTGTTTGATAGCAGATGGTTAAGCTAAGAGAGTTGTCTCTCAAACTTTTTTCGTTCTGCATTTCCTGTCGTTGCTTTTGTTTCGCACCACAGGAAATCCTCTTATGGGGGGGGGGGGTGTAACATGCAGTTTTGACTAGCGAGGTAGTGCGAACATATTGCCACCAGACGTCGCTAGTTATATTGATGAATGGGACGATAGTACCTAGCGTTTGCGTGTAGGTGGCATTACCGGGTCTGATTGTTAACAGATCCCATTTTAATTAAAATATATAACATTAAAATGAATAAACAGTTTTTTTTAAGGAATACTAGTGTGGGCGTAGGTCATTTGTAATTAATTAATAATTGTTAATTTAGTTGTAAGTCAATTGTCTATTCCAAATTTTTATATATTTTATTAATAATTTACGTAATCTAACATATAGTATAGTGCCTATGTACCTATTTTTATTAAATTTAAAAACATTGTATTGTGACAAACAGACAGCGCAATATTTTGTTACTAGCGGGAGCCGTCGTATCATGTTGTCTAGTCGCTCGGCTACGTCATCGAGCCGCACATACTCCAGCGCGCGGCGCACGCTTCATAACGCTAAAGGCAGTCCGGGTAGTCGTAAAACACTACTAGACGCGGAACGACGGCTGGTCGCTTGCGCAATCGTATATCACGCCCGGCGTGCGAGTACTTAAATTCTCTAAGTTTATATTGTGCTACTTTCTAATATCCTGTATCATCTTCGTATGTGTTACTCCTATTTCTTATGCTTTCTGTCGTGTAAATACTGTGCCTTCATATTTCCAATAAACACTGAATCTATCGTTTCCGCATGAACATCTTTTTATTTGCCTACACCTTCTCGACGAGGAGGGGTATTTGCTTGAGGCATCCTGCCTGCAGCATAATTAACCCCTTCACTAGTATTTAAATCAATAATTCAACATAAATATAAAATGACTTTTAACTTGGTCTATGGTGATAGAAATTAGTATGTTGATTACTGAACGACAAAAAAAATTATAATTTTGACAGTTCTCGAGGGTGGGGTGGTAGTGAAAAAAGGATAAATAGGTTGTGTGAGGAAGGATCTAGATCGATTATCGACCTGAGATAGTTAAAGAATACCCGAAGTTCTCCAGATTTCTGAGATATTCTCCAAAATTCGTAAATAGTGATTTTTCTTGTGCAAGTTTTGGCCAACCCAGCCTAATTCTATAGCCGTCATAGTCATAATCACGTACGAGTGTATATGAAACCCCGCTATCCACGTAATTGCTGGAAGCGTTGTGGTTTCCCTTGGAGGAAAGGCGCGGAGGCTTCGTAAGATTCTGCCACTTGTTTGTGAGTTGCACTCACAAAGGGCCGCTGCTCACGGTCTCTGTGGGCCGTCATCGACAACTACATCTGCTCTTGAGGGCAATCCTGGTCCTCGGGCGGTCTCCCTCAGTTTTGGGCATCGGCGAGTCGACGCACAGAGGCTTGGAGTGAGCGTACTTGTCAGCTCGCTCCAGAAGTCTCGCACTCCAGTACAAAAGCTGAGTACTTTTTATTTCTCTTCTCCTGTATCAGCTGCATATTTTCTTGTGTGTGTGTGAAGAATACCTATCTATGAACTTTATACCCTTAGCATTGCATTTATATAATAATTAATATCTGTAATGAACCCGGAGTGAAGCTGGTGGTAGCACCCAAAAAAAAGTGTTACAACCTCAGTAATATGTTTTCCAAACGTCAAGTCGGTAGCAAATCGAACACCCAAATCTCTTACCTCTGTAATGCGTCTCAACGGTGTCCCCTCCATTGTATATTGATGATGAGCAGGATTGTGCGCTCGACTAAATGACATAATAGAACACTTATCTGTATTAAAAAATAGTTTGTTTTCTATGCTCCATTCTACAATCTTGTCTATATACTGCTGCAACAAATCATGATCAGTTGTCTCCGTAATTTCTTTTACCAATTTGAGATTCCCAGGTTTGCTAGCTCTACTGACTAATCTTTCATTCAAATTCCCTATAGTGTTGATTAACCTCTTATGTACTATAAGATTGATAACCAAAGAAGTGAATTTCTAATTCTTCTACCTATCTTACTTTTAGCAATACCTATTTTTTCGTAACACTTAAATGCCGTAAAATCTTTACATTCCAATTTTTCTCTCTAACTTTGACCTTGTTACTATTTACCTGTTCTACCTTGTGTCTAATAGGTGTACTTCTTTTTCTGCTTGATTTATTCATTATGCACTACTCTATCAATACTATTCAATTACTCTTAAATCAATACGTTTTCTTTTCGAAACCTACAAGATTGGCAGTAAATTTATAATACAAAGAACTATAAAACTTAACACAAGTTCAATGCTGCTAAATGAATATTAAACAAATGTTATCTAACGTAATATTAATGTTCTGATTGTTTAATCGTTAATCAACTCGTACAATTTTTTTTATAAGGACTGTATTTACAACCCCCCGCGTCTACAATTTCCAATACAAAACTAAACTTATACAAGATTTAACCTACGGAAATTCGCGACCCCCGGCGAATACCTTAATGCCTTACTTATGTATACAATATTAATAATATTCACACTAAAACAAATCATCTAACACATCTGTCTAAACTATTTACCTAATTTTGACGGCAACAAATTGTGTGGCTGTAAACCACACTTCTAAGACACAACAAAAATTAAATGATTTAACGTGTGACTTGCACTGCTAATTTATCTAAATGACGTTTTAGAGTGGACAGGGCAAAAAAATATTCAATGTGCAGTCACTTCTAACTTAACCAAATATTGTATTGAGTGGACAAAAAAATGGTTTAATGTGAAATGGCTGTATTTCAGGTATAAATATCCTGGTCACGGCACCAAATTGTAACAATCCTGCGAAATGATTGCTAACCTAACTAAACTAAACTAATCGATCGCTAAGAACTATCCGCTTAATAACTTGATCCTATAGTAATAATTATCGCTTAAACACTAAATTGGTCTGTGATCTTATAGTGGTTAGATATGACCCTAGTTATGTTCCGTAACGCCCTAGATTCTAAAAGAGTTTAGACAGAGTTGATGTGCAATCTAGACATTTACGTAACTAAAATAAAATAACTAAACCTATTTACTAATAATGACAAATTCTTAGTCGATTATATCTAATATGGTGGTAATAATATCGGCACTAATATCTACGAATTGTACTTGGCGGTTATATTAGGAATTCATACTACAACGATGGCAAATAAGACGAATAGATTTTATGACATAAAATTCTTGTAGCCCTTTCTCTTTGAACACAATGACTCTAATATGGTTTTTACGAATTGTTATTTCCGAAGACAAAGGTTTTGTTCTTTTATATCAACCTCACTTTCAAAGGGAAATTACAAAAATATGGTAAATTACTATTTTCTACTCCCGTGGGTTGTGTTCTTCGGTGTCAGTCTCACTTTTGGAGCGAAATTACAATAAAGTGGTAAATGGCTATTTGCTACACCTGTGGGCTGTTTTCTTCGGTGTCGAGCCCCAGTCTCCGCTCACACACGGTGGCTAACATCCAACATTAATTAGCCTCCCTCATTATTAGTGTGATACTAGACTCTGTTATAAGGTCTGTAACACCTCCGTGATGACCGGCATAACCACTAATAAGAATTTTGTAAGATTTCTAGTAGGCTTAAAACTCGCCCTATTTCTATACAATGAACTCCTAAATAAGAAGATTTATTATTTTGTAGCACTTGGTTAATTATACTTCTCTATGATTTCTACAATCTCTAGAGTGGTTTGATGAAACAAAAGTCAAATATAAAATCAAGTATGGTGATTATAGTAAGATTAATGATGATATATTTAGGATAAAATCTTAAAATGCGGTCTATGATTCGACTCAGCCAACAGAAATACACAACAAGAATACTGTAGTGGTAATTATATGATTTTTACTAAAATTTTAGTTCTATTCAACACACTCAGCGAAATAGTATATTGAAACTCATTAAGCAATTGCCCTTTGACCGAGTCGAAGTGTAATAGAGTCCCTGGGTTAGCGGACACCTATTAAATGGAGACAACCGCTCCCGGCCAAGAATGAATTCTAATATACAATCCCCAGAATATGGAGTTCCTTGAGACGCTGATAGAACTGTCAAAAGATTGATATATTCGTGACGGTTACTATTCAGTAATTAGTCGATTGACTTGGTCCGAGTCAAATGATTGATACAATTCAAAATTTATCAAGGTTTGCAAATAAGCTAATTAGCTGGGCAGTTTACCACTTTCACAGAACTAATTCAGTATTTAAGTAACTGAGAACAACTCTCAAAGTTCATGAATTAACAAGAGGTAAGAATTATAAAAATATACGACTAAATAATTACGACTTTTTCAAAACTGACGAGAGCCCTATGTTTAATTCACCTAAGTAACCCTAACAAACCTATATATTATATATATAGGTTTGATAGGGTATACCCTATTACACCCAAATATATCAGTGTGCCTAACGCTACCCCAAATAGAACTAAGTTTATATTGTTCAAACCAGGAGGACACCTCCTTATTTAGTATTAAACGTGTGGTGTGTGATGTAACCTAACCCTAAGCTGTTAAGGGAACAAGCTAGTTAGGCTTGACTTTGTCTACTTCCTATAACTGTTTGTCTCAGCCACGAGCCGAAGCTCGGGGATGTGTACTGAGACCCTAGAGATTATATGGTAGTGGGAATAAATACATAAATAGATAAGACTGAGCTGAACGCTCCGATGATACCAATCTTGGCTCCCAAAGGAACCGGGATCCACTTCGACGGTTCCCTACCGAGTTGAATACCACCCGATACGTCCACACAGGGAGAAAAAGTCGACCTCACTAGAACGAGAATAGTCAACTGCCGCACTCTCCAGATGTTATTCGGCAACTAGCTACCTACAGATGGACTTGGGTTACGTTAACACCGCTAGGTTTCGTCCAAGACTATGAACCGTGTCATTGATTTTCTTAACGGGAGGATCCTAGTAATAAACCTCTGCGCAAGCTGTGTACGCGAAACTACAACACTACAAGAGGAATTATGCGAAAGGTAACTAAACTGAAAGATAAAGAAAATTAATAAACACTCACTATAATTTTATCTGAATAAACAATGAGGAATTTAACTACAGTAGCACATATGAATTTTATCAAATACAATTTAATTAATCTAAAAAATAGTATTTTTTTACGAATTCACACGACAATTTATTTAGCTAATAACAACAAATATCTAATATCAATAAACGAAGTAGAGATATCACTATCTCACAACGCGTCTTTAATGAAACTTTAAGTACACCTACTATTATTTCCAAAACGAATAATGAACGAGATAAACGACACGACGCTTGCGCACCAGGGTTAAAAAAGAAAATGAACGTTCTTCCCGCGTCACGGGGTTTTTATTAACTCCTAGGATGTTCCCGCCTATCCTCCACCAAAACCAAAACACGCCCATTTTTCGAACACTCGAATGAGATCGAAAATTAACCTTAACAAACGCAACTTAAGTCAGATTTTGAAATATCAGCTACTAAGAACAAATTACTACGAATATTTTGAACTCATTGGTATTGCATATTCGCTAAGTTACTTTATACTTAACTAGCTATTAATGCAAAGTAGATACCAATGTGCAAGTATTACGCATAAAACTTTTATCCATCAATATAGTAACCCGCATTTAAATAATTTGAGTAGCTTAAAAGATTTAATCGTACATACATACAGACGATGGGCAGTGACTTCAACTTATACCTTAAAGTAAGATTTAGTTCACCTTCTTTTAGGTATTTCAAACTCCTGTTTGATACCCTAGAGGTATAAGAGAATAATGCTACTTTAATTTGAATTCGTAGTTCTTCAAGATCTTACCATTAATAACCTAAATTCATAACTCCTCTAATTTGACAAACTTATATTTAATTTTGCGTATATTAATCTATTTTCTTCTTGTAGATTCCACCTTAGTACAGGCGTTAACATGTTGCGTTTCTTTTTTTGTCAGCTGTATAGTTTGGAAAGTGGCAAAAACCTTAAATTGTGTTAAAATAACACCCTAGTCATATCATAAAATAAAACATTTGCATTCCATTTAGAAAGTGGACAACACAGGATAAAATTGTGTGACCCTTTTTTACAGCTTTACATAAGTGGCTTGCCAGCTATTAATAGAATATTTGTACTTAAGAAATTCTCACTAGAAACCGTCATAAATAACCCATACTCTCTAAAAACTAAGAGTCTTGGGAAACGTCTTAAGTTATGCCTTTTTATCAGTATTACTAATTGTCAACATAATATCTTGATTTATTCAAAACGTTTCATAATTAATGTGAACGGTACGTCGGGACCGTTACAATCTATAAAGTTACAGCTAAGGCATAGTCATGAAGACGAGGTACTTTTCAGTTTTTCCAAGTCTGACTCATGAAGGATGCGTATTTGAGGATCAGTTATTCGTAACGTTTTGCGAAGATATACAATACCGTGAGAAGTACAGCAGAAAGAAAAACCATACTCTTTTTTTTAAACTGTCTGGCAAGAAATATCACAAATACTCATTCTACTATTACATTTTATTAATATTTAATATTGACATTTTACTCATTCGTGAAACCTATAATTTACTCAAACCTCCAGAAAGCATAGAATTGAACTTTTCCAGAGCGTGTTGTTCGAAAAGTATGGAAAACTATTTAGAATCGAAGTTAGAGAGAATTTTATAAGCTTTCATTACATCTTAGAACCGTTATTTTTGCTGCAACGCACTATTTTTGAAATATAAAAAACCTAAAATTGAGGCCTTTTGTTGTGGACGTGTTTCAGAATTTACCAAAATTCTACCCTTAAAGGTGTAAAATACGCGGCGAAAGTTTGTACAAAAGTATTTGAAAACTTATACAGGGCATGGAATAAATGTGTAAAAAGCTACGGGTGTTTCAAGAAGGTCACTAGCGAAGCCAGAGAGCGAAGCCAGTCAGTACAAACAAAAAGTTACTTTTCAATTACGCCCATAACCGCGAGGGGTACTTAGGTACACTACATTTAACCTTATGATTTTTTGTCCCATTTTGAGATATAAATCAAACAACATCTGCATATTATATGTAAGTAAATTGTATAATATAATCATAATTACTATGTAATAGACAAAAGTATCTGTATGTTTATATAGGCAGAATTTTTATTATAATGTTTTTAAGTCGTTTGGCTTAAAGACGATTTCTGCAAATTTAAAATCTTATTATTAATACTGGCTTAAGTTGAATAACCTACTCACTAGATAGGCCCCTTATAATCATAAGAGGCAATAAGCCTGACGTCAGAGGGTATGAACAGTAGTGTCGAGCGGTGCGGCGCTTGAGAGGTTCTAAAGTATACAGCACCGGCTTCTTTTCTCTAACCGGCTAATTAAGGTGAAGACAAAATTTAGATTTAGATTACACTTCAAACATTAAAGTTTCTCTTGTACAGCCAATTAGGTGACACACCGACAGTAGCAACGTCTGCGGAGTACTATTGTGTTTTTCCAAAATTCCTGTAATAGGAGTAAATTCCAAGCCAGTAAATATACACACAAATTTTCATTAAATCGGTCCCGTCGTATAAGAGTTAGTGACAAACACATGTAGGAATTATAAATTAAGAGTTCGAAGTAAGTCACTGGCGAAGCCAGGGGGGGTGGGGCACCTAGTCTGCTGATAAACGGACGAGGCAACAACGCAGGCGGGGTTGCAAAGACGTTTAACGGCACTCAGTTCTAACAAGCTTAAATGTACATCCAAACGAAAGTGAACCGCTGACTTCAAATCATGGTTAGGGTTAGAAGCTACTGGGAGTAGGTACGAGGAGACAAAACATTAGGGTTATTCACCATCTCGACACGGTAGGCTGGACACACGTGTGATCAGTTGGTGTAATTGCAAAAAAAAAATTAATTATTTCGTCATCTGGACACGTCAGGAATTTTACGCGTGTCCATATAGTGAAATTTAAATTAAATACTCTAATGTTTTCGACCACTGGACATACCTAAGATTTTTGGGAAAAGGGCACAGTCATGTTAAGAATAGTTTCATTCATTGATTTCATAAATGAGTTGAATTAATGTGAAATTTTTCCAACGTCATCATTTTCGCCTACCATGTCGACATCGTGAATAACCCAAACATCAAAAAGATGATATATTTATTTAAATGATTTCAAATATCTTTCAATCACTCATGGCCCAGCGGACTCAGTGTTCTGTAGACGACCACTGAGTTACGCTACTTTCACTATGGCTGATCCTCGGATGGATGACCACTTTGTGGCATTTACATTTGCGAGCGTTTCCGTGCTTCGCAAGGTACGTTAAGCCGTTGGTCACTGAATTAGATTCAACATTCACTATTACGTGGGACAGGAATACACATGGTGAAAAGTGGGCATACAATTTGCCTACTTTCACCACGTGTATTCGCCTCTGCCACCCTTTCGGAGATAAGGCGTGATGGCGTGATAGAAAATAAATTAATAAAATCTTTTATTTTTTGGATTGGATTATTTTTATGCACTTACTTATATAACACAGCAGAATTAAGTCTTACGTAAGTAATATTTCAAATCGATAATAGAGTTGTTAAGTACTATACACACCAAAACAATCACAATACAATTGACTCGGAAAATACACGTTTTCAAAGTGTGGGTGCTCGGGGTAGGTTTAAAGAAAATGCCGCCCAATTTAGGGTTCTATAGTTACAATGAAAAATGAACCATCATATTGTTCGGCTATCCATCTAAGTATATGGTAAGTATGTTAAGGTCTTATCAGTGGTTTGCAGCAGTAGCAGCCGCGCCTGTATATCTCAAAATTATAATGGACACACCACCTGTTACGTGGGACAAATATGCATATGGTGACGTATGGGTGTGTGTTACCATATAGTAACATACAATAACATATAAGCATATAGTTCAAATAATAGTACACCCATATGCATCATGTGTGCAGACATAACATGCATAACATATGTATGCATGTATTACATAAAGTTTTAAATTTTTTCATCAACGAATCAAGTAGGTATACATATTGTTGATTAATTATTATCAAAGACAATTATTATATAATTGTTTTTATAACGGAATCCTTTCTATGCGCAAGTCCAACTCACACTTTCAAAAAACATAAGAAAAGATAACAGCTCCTCTTTCTTTCTTCAGTTTTAATATGTAGTCTACAGTGAATGTATGACAGGGACAAAAATAATTTTCAGGTTTTCAGAAGGCGTGTGTTTTAACCTAATGAGGGAGAGGGATGGGGGGTTATGGAGGCGGGGGAGGGGGAAGATGAAGATGAAGTTAAAAATGAGTGTAAGTCGTTGGTCAGGTACAGTATACCTTGAGCGGTCCTCAGAACCCCCAGGGTCGCGTGTGTTGCGCTGAGTATTATAGCGCTGAATAGCTGCTTATGATGACAAAGGTATGTATTGTGGGATATTTCTTTTTTACACATCGTCGTCTATCCCAATGTAAGCTAACATAAGCTTGTGTTATAGGATCTACACAACTGATATACATACTTTTATATTTCTAAATAAATAAATATCCATCACGCCTAAATAATAATAATAATAATAATAAATAATAATATTCATCATCCTTACTTCTAAATACATACCTATTATACATAGGAAACACCCAAACTCCGAAACAAACATTTGTGGATCACACAAATATTTCATCCGACCCGGGAATCGTAACCGGGACCTCAGTCGCGGCAGTCGCATGCACTACCACTGCGCCACCGAGTCAGTATTAATTTACAAAATTTAAGTAATCTTTAGACCAGTCTTTACCAAATCGCAACCACATTTTGTAAAAAATCCTGGGGTATGTTATCGGCATAATTGCTGTCTTAACTCAGACCCTCGCCCTTTGGTTAAGTTAGCAGCTAGTTTCCCTTGGACACTGTAGATATGGGTTAGTCTCTGCGGTTCATCCCCTGTACTTAACCTATATATCACTGTGGTAATAAGCTCAATTATACAATTACATTTTATGATGTATGAACTGCCTCGGTGGCTCAAGGGTAAATTGCCATTGCTATCACTATCATCGAAATTGATAGTTACTGTTTTTCTCCACTTGTTTTTATAAAACTTATCAAGGCTTCTCCTAAAACTTATCTAACATGTCATAAGATATTTATCTTTCTTGTGTGGTGTGAGGAACACAGTTTAGTCGGTATATATTTTTCATCTTTGATGTTTTTTGGTCTGTTATTGAGTACGAGATACGTGAGAATTTAACGCACGCAATACGTAATATGCGCCGCCAGGCAATACATTTGTACATTGAGATTGATAGCTGTGGAAAAAGTACAATGGGCGGCCTTATCACATAAAGCGATTTCTACCAGGTTAAATTTTATAGACAAAAGTAGGAGTCGTAAACGATGTCCATAAAAGGGCAGCTACCCCTTCTGCCCTACCCTGTGTACACCCATGGAATAAATTATCCAAATATAAAACTGTCTCATTGGAGATACGAAACCGAGCAGGAAACTCCGCATCGTTGCATTTTTCGAATGTATTTAGCTTCTCTAGGTTTCGTCGACAGACGGTCGGTCTTTCATGGTCAGAGAATGAAGATAGCAAAGATAAAGACATTATTTTAACGCTTCAATATATTCAATTCAAGATTTAGGAGACCTCTCGACCACACATTTAGGGGACGTTCAAATCAGTTTGCCAGGTCATTTGACAGCTAAATTAAATTAAGTGGTATCGAGTTATGGTAATTCGTATTATTAATTTAGTTGTAAATTTGTTTATCAAACACGCATTATTTAGGTTCCGGTTGCCAGTAACATGGCAGTCGTTAAGTCAAGTTGAAGGCCCTATGGCCGGCTTTAATAATTTCAACAAGTAGGTCGCCACAGTCTGCGCCTGTCCATTTCAACACGGCAATGAACTCACCATCTATTACGTGGGGCAGGAATACACATGGTGAAAATTGGGCATATAATATGCCTCTGCCACTCCTTCGGGGATAAGTCGTGATAGATAAATAATCTAAGTATAATATATATATATATATAAAAAAATATATATGTAAAACTATTTTGAAGTTTCTACCACTTACTGTTACGGAACTGGTTTCGGTTTAAAAGTCGTCTGATTCCGTCGCTACGACAGTGAAGGGCGCGTTACTCGTTTCTCGAAATATATATATATATACGCGCTCGCTCGGGTATATATATATATATATATATATATATATATATATTTCGAGAAACGAGTAACGCGCCCTTCACTGTCGTAGCGACGGAATCAGACGACTTTTAAACCGAAACCAGTTCCGTAACAGTAAGTGGTAGAAACTTCAAAATAGTTTTACCACTTATTCTTGTTTGTCTCTATCTGTTATAGTTCCTGAGAAATAGATAGGCACAGACAGACAGACGGACAGATGGAGCCATTTAATAAGACTTCTAAACTTTAGGGTTGTATTTTATTTCTATATCATTCGTATAAAATTTAATTAATGACCTTATCAAAACAGGACCATATTTGTACCGGTCAATAGAGCAAGGACTCAAAGAACAACGACTTATTCTATATACTATGTCATACAACCATACGTGGTACACGAATGTCATTGTCAATGTCATTAGCGCTGAGAAGTGCTTGTTTTTATAGCCGGCGGAGGAGTTTAAAACTATACTACATACTCCTGTGATTTTTCTGAGAAATCGTTTTGTCTGAGTAATATTTTTTTTCTATCATGACTTCCAGGCGGTATAGAGACAGACATATAAGATAAGAATATTATTTCTAATAAGGTGGTTGAGCGGGCGAGATAAATAAATTCGAAGTGGACTGTATTTGCGGGGAGAGACAAAAATGAAATTTACACGCGGTTGTCGACGAAAAAGACAACTAATTAATTAAAAACAAATGGAGATCGGCGATGCAATATAGAAAAAATAACGCGGCTACTCTTGAATCGTATACCGGCGCAACCATAAGGCATTAGTGAAACGTGAATTGTAATTAAAAAAGAATAGAAGGTAATTGTACCTGTCTGTTACGAGTAGCTGTGTTTGCATTAAATCATTTTTCTTTTTCTTATTTCATGCGTGTCAGGGGACGTCACCCTTTTGTCATACGATTACACTATTAGACACCTACTACAGATGAATGGTAGGCATTTGACAGACCACTTATGCAATTTTCGACTACAATCTGACGTGATATTGGCACGTGGGACTTCCCTCTCTTTTAGAATGCGAGGGAGCAGGAGCCAGCAACATTTCTTGCTTAAGTGCGCTTTAAAAAAGGCATGAGATTCCGACGCATGTATAGATACATGCATGCATGCAGGTAAAGAGACATAAAGCAGAAAATAGCCTATTTTGTGTGTTCAACCATCAACATCCGTTTTTTTGTTTTTTCTTGTGCAAATCCTCATGGATGCTATGCCGGACTCCTACCGACTAAAACCACACGTTACCCTTCAATCTGTCTATGGCCAGGAGTCCCGGGTGATCCCTCGGAAAGACAGACCTTGTCCGCTACCGCAGGCTCGTTCAGGGGGTGTGTATCCTGTCTCTTTGGGGGTTCGAGTGTTATCTCACTTCTTTGGGGGGTTCGGGTGCTATACCACTTCCTTGAGGGAGTGAACTACGTGCGTGTAATCCTCACGCTACGCCACCTTCCCTGGCCAGCTTCTGTAAGCAAGACGAGCAGCCCGCCCACCGTACTCAAGCCCCCGGTCACGGAGGCCGGTGGTCTTGGGCGAAGACAAGACTCAGTGCGGAACTCGGGAGGGAGAGTTCTTTCTCGCTCTCTCTCACCATCAACATCCGTAGGTTAATTAGTTAACCCTTACTAGGGCAAGATGAATATCATTCCCACTTCCAATTTTGCTCTTTAAATGGTCAAAAGGTATAGCGATCCCACAAAATGTCACTGTCAATTTATACTTTAGTATTTTATCTATGCAAATAGTCTATTACATTACTGACAACCGAATAAAAAAAACAAATAATGCTGTCAAAGTCAGAGTTTCAAATTCGTATCAACAGAATGTTGCTTATCAATAGCACAGCCGAAAGACATACAGTCGGTCGACGAAGCTGTCTAGACTGAGCAATCGTGCGGGGGACAAGGGACGAGACGCGGGAGGGTTTGTCCCGAGCTGCGAACAAAATGTTGTTAGTAGCTCGGGACAGTCTTTCAGGGCTGACGCATTCACGACCGCTTGCTATGATGTTTGAATTTTTGTAGAGATTTCTTTAATTCATGGGATTTTTAATTTTCTAAATACAAATTTCGTGTTTCTTTTTGGAATCCAATATGGCCGCCGCGCCGTGGATATAAAATTTCATGTTGGGTATCGTATAAGGGGATTTTTAGTATGCTAAGTATGAATTTCGTGTTAATTTTGCAATCCAATATGGCCGCCGCGCCGTGGCTATAAAAGTTCATGTTGGGTATCATATAAGGGGTTTTTTGGTATGCAGAGTACGAATTTAGTGTTAATTTTGCAATCCAATTAGCCGCCGCGCCGTGATTTTAAAATTTCATGCTGGGTATCGTATAAGGGGTTTTTTGGTATGCAGAGTACGAATTTCGTGTTCATTTTGGAATCCAATATGGCCGCCACGCTGTGGATATAAAATTTCATGTTGGGTATCATATAAGGGGTTATTTGGTATGCTGAGTACGAATTTAGTGTTAATTTTGGAATCCAATATGGCCACCGCGCCGTGGTTTTAAAATTTCATGCTGGGTATCGTATAGGGGGTTTTTTGGTATGCTGAGTACGAATTTCGTGTTAATTTTGCATTCCAATATGGCCGCCGCGCCGTGGATATAAAATTTCATGTTGGGTATCGTATAAGGGTTTTTTTAGTATGCTAAGTATGAATTTCGTGTTAATTTTGCAATCCAATATGGCCGCCGCGCCGTGGCTATAAAATTTCATGTTGGGTATCATATAAGGGGTTTTTTGGTATGCAGAGTACGAATTTAGTGTTAATTATGCAATCCAATTAGCCGCCGCGCCGTGATTTTAAAATTTCATGCTGGGTGTCGTATAAGGGGATTTTTTTATGCTGAGTACGAATTTCGTGTTAATTTTGCAATCCAGTATGGCCGCCGCTCCGTGGTTTTAAAATTTCATGCTGGGTATCGTATAAGGGGTTTTTTGGTATGCTGAGTACGAATTTCGTGTTAATTTTGCAATCTAATATGGCCGCCGCGCCGTGGTTTTAAAATTTAGTGTTGGGTATCGTATAAGGCGCTTTTTGGTATGCTGAGTACGAATTTCGTGTTAATTTTGCAATCCAATATGACCGCCGCGCCAACTGTTATAAATTTCATGTTGGGTATCGCTTAAGAGTGTTATGGTGTGCGGAGCCACACATGTGGGATTTTGTTTTTTGTTTTTTTAAAATATTGTGGGACACTTCTCACACAGCGTCATTTAGCCCAAAATAAGCTAATATTAGCTTGTGTTATGGGATCTAGATAACTGATAAACATACTTATATATTTCTAAATACATACATATTATAGATAAATAACACCCAGACACAGAATAAACCATCGTGCTCATCACACAAAGTTTTATCCTGGGTGGGAATCGAATCCACGACCTCTTGCGTAGTAGGATTATAACTATACTCTATACTGTGTTCAAGTTTTTCGTCATAATTAATATTTAAACTTGTTCAAAGCGTAACCAATATTTTTTTGTTGAAAACAACAGTAGTATTAAGTCCAGTTAGTCAAAAACCGAAAATATTTATCATTAACTCATTTACTACCAATAATATACCTAATACCCGGCGAACTTCGTATCTCCATAGAATTTGGTTTTTTTTTCTTAGAGTGCTCAACGGGGCGGAGACAAATTGAACAAATTAATAATTATAATAATAATATACCCCTCGAGAATAGTCGTAATCTTTTATAGGATTAACGCAACCCTATGAGGGTATAGTAGATTCGCTTTTTGAGTTATCCACTTTCTGATATCAACAAATAAATGTATCAGAAAGTTATTGAAAAGCTCACATCCGCAGGGCAGCTTGTGGCAAGCTGAATGTGCGTGGCTACACATCGGTCCCGATTTCTCAGAGTTTTGTTGCCATTCTGCACCGGTTAGCATTTAATGGGCTAACGTGAGAGCAGTGAGAGTGCTTCTCCCGGGAGTGCAGCAAATCTCAACTCTGGCTTGCCTTAATTGGCCGGTCAGAGGGAGCTATATACTCGGTGGTGGAAGTGTCATTTTCAAGGGCATAACTACGGGGAAGCCCGCTCCGGGTCTAACCCGCGATGGTAAAACCGGCGCCGCACCGCTCGACACCACAAGCCGCTCACACCGGTGTTGCCTACTGTCGCCTTACAGGCTTATCATGCCTATGGCGATTGTATAGGGGGCCCATATAGTGAGTTGGCGAGTCACCATCTGCCAAAATTAGGATAATCAGATATAAAACGGCAGACGCCGCCTTTATCCATAGTTATAATCACCTAGTTCATCAAACCCCCAACACAATAGCCCATTTCTTAGTTAGCATATTTTACAATAGTTTAACTCCCATTGGAGGTGGTCCATTATCGTTCTTCTACATAAGGCGGGCGTGGACTGTCTGCAGTGGGGGTCCCCTTTTAGATTAAAATTATCAAAGGGCCTTTGCGTGTTGGACCAGTATGTCCCCATGTACGCCTATCAAAAGCCTGGGTAACTTCATAAAAAAAAAGAAGATACCCGTGAAAAGAAGAAACATAATAATATGAGATTACATATGTCAGCTCACCCTTGTTTGAATTCCCAGTTCCCATCCCCAGCTTCCAGTTCCCATTTCTCATCCCTAGTTCTCATCGTCAATTCTCATTCCTGGTTCATGCTCCCATTCCCTTGATTTTTTTTAAAACGACACGGTGGCCATTATGGATTGCGAAATTAACACGAAATTCATGCTCAGCATACCAAAAAGCCCCTTATACGACTATATACCCCATATATACCCAACGTGAAATTTTATAACCACGGCGCGGCGGCCATATTGGATTGCAAAATTAACACTAAATTCGTACTCAGCATACCAAAAAACCCCTTATACGATACCCAACGGGAAATTTAAAAAACCACGACGCGGCGGCCATAGTGGATTGCAAAATTAACACGAAATTCGTACTTAGCATACCAAAAAACCCTTTATACGATACCCAACATGAAATTTTATAAGAATAGTTAGGCGGCCATATTGATTGCTAGAAACCCCATAATTTTATATCTACTACGCGGCAGCCATTTCGTAAACGCTTTCTCATAAAAAAAACTATCGATGCGACATGAAATGAACCTTATTTACTTCCGTGTGGCAATTGGTGAAATCTAAGATCCTTTTTTTAAACCGGTATTTATATTATTGATTTATTATATATACATACTAGTTGACGCCTGCGGCTTCGCCCGCGTAGATAAGTTTTCCCGCTCCCGTTTCCCATAAGAACTTGTTCCCGGGATAAAAAGTATATGTGTTATTCCGATGTATAAGCTATATTATTGTAAAGTTTTTACGTGGAAGAGTAACAAACATCTCTACAAACTTTCACATTTATAATATTATTAAGATTAAGATATTATAATGTTGATAGTTGATTGCGAGTACGAGTTAATAAATCACTACATATTATAAAACAAAGTCGCTTTTCGCTGTCTGTCCCTATGTATGCTTAGATCTTTAAAACTACGCAACGGATTACAATACGGTTTTTTTTAATAGAGTGATTCTCATAGAAGGTTTTTATGTATAATTTGTTAAGTTTTTGTATATATTGACCAAATTATAACGATATTTGTTGGGGATGTCGGAAAAATAAGCCGTCTGGGAGCTTTCAACAAAAACGCT
Organism: Thumatha senex; assembly: GCA_948477245.1. Classification (NCBI taxonomy): domain Eukaryota; kingdom Metazoa; phylum Arthropoda; class Insecta; order Lepidoptera; family Erebidae; genus Thumatha; species Thumatha senex. Next base: position 3,515,974 of record OX419725.1, read on the forward strand.
GAAAAAAAAAACCCTTTGAGATATAACAAAATAATGTCTGGTGCAATTGTGTATCTAATAAAGGTCTACAAAAAAGTCCGCGTCGACATATGTCCATCTCTTAAGAATGACATACTATATCCATTTTAATACTTTAAAAAACAGCAATTATTAAGCGGTAATTTGAAGGCTATTTACACAAATATGCTATAAATTCTTATCATTTTTACTACGTTAGTTGGCTTCAGCATTTCATGAAGATTATTTTGTCCCTTTACACCTTGCAAATTAAATGAATATCTTACGAGTTATCGCAAATTCAAAATTAGGCGCAAAGAAATTAATTTAATTCGACCGGGCCGTGCGGGTAGGTAGGTACCTAAGTACTGGAGAGCGGAGAAGTAATCAATGAATTTGGAAAATGTTCTACATTATTGTGAATGTGAAATTATTAAACAACGGGATTAAATGGGTGCTACGGGGTTCGAAGTATGTCACGGGCGAAGACGGGCGGGACAGCTAGTACATTATAAATAACATCAGCCTTGTATACTTGTGACAACCCTACGAGCATCACTGTCTAGACGTTGTCGGCATTTTTGTCAACTTCAAAGGCGTAACGCTACTGATAGGTTTACTCTTTATACTGTGTCAATAGTATACACATGGAAAACTCCATTGCACGTTAGACAGTGACGGAATTGCCGGTACCCGCTCCCGCATAGGGGCCATAAGAAAAAGAAAAAAAAAACAGCCGTTATTAGTGGTATTTGTTAATAATATAGGCGAAAATGCCGAAAAAAAATCCGGTAAGTGTATTATTTTGATAGTTTTTGCTTAATAATGATTTTTTTAGTTCAATTTCTTGGTATTGAAAACAAAGTATGCCTGAACTGTGTGTGCCCAAATTATGTGGGAAATATTTGCTTGTTGCCCGTTTAGGTTTAGGCTTTTACAATTTATGTGGGAAAACTGTTCCCGTAGCATATAGTTACTTTATAATCAGCTAATAATAACATTATATTTAATTTCAGAAATGTGTATCTGATCAAGAAATAGAAAGACATCTTGCTGCTATTGTATGTTCATCAGAAGATGAGGCTACCGATGAAGAAGTAATTTGTTTTGCCTCAGAACACTACAACAACGATTTTGATGGGCGTCTGGACGAAGTACAACATCTTTCTACTGATGAATTGCATAGTCTATTGGTGGGTGAGTCAGATTTCTCTATAGTACAAGAAGAAAGTTTCTTGGATCCTTCAAATAACGATGTGCAAAACCAAACACACACCCAGCATCCTATTCAAGCTACTATTCTAGGAAGATGTATGAATGCTACTTCAATTCCACATGATGTTACCATGACTGAAACCATGTCAGGTGTACTTTCTAATTCACTAGAAGATTCAATAGCACGAGATGAAATAACTGCTTCAACATCAAATGCTTTTGTGGCTGCAGATCAGGCAAGCACCTCTTCCCTGCTAGTAGTAGCTGAACCTATTGAACAAGATAATGCTGAAGTAAACAAGACTTTCTCTAGATATAAATTTTCCCAGTTCCAAAATAAATCAAGAGATTGGTCTTCTGTAATTGGAACTACTTGGCCTACTTTTGAGAGGGAAATGCAAGTAAAAAAAGGTACACCAACAGGAGCCAACCACTAGATTATTTCATTGATTATTTTCCAGAAGAATTAACATCACCATCCGAGCGTCTGTCCCAGTTGCGTCTCGCGACGCCCGGGGTCCGCTTTCCTACATTTTCTCCTCCACTTCGCACAGTCTTCGGCATCCCCTGTAGTGAGACCATTGGCACGCATGTCATCCCTTACGACGTCAAGACAGCACTTCTTGGGTCTTCCCCTCTTACCGGGACCCGGCGGGGCTGACATGGCCAGACATTTGTTACCTACGTAGCCCGGCGGTTGCCGCAAGACGTGACCATACCAACGAAGGCGACACTCTTGCAACTTGTCTGCAATGTCACGGACGTGAAGGCCGCCGCGGATGCGAGAGTTTCTCACGCGGTCCATCCGCGTGACCCCACACATCCACCGCAGCATCTTCATTTCCGTGACACGCAGCTCCTGCTTGTGTCGCTCCAATATCGGCCACGTCTCACTGCCATGTAAAAGGACAGGTCTAATAATGGTTTTGTAGACCTGTCCCTTCAACCGGATCGGCATTTTAGGGTCACAAATGACACCGGTCATCTCCCGCCATTTGGCCCACGCGGCAGCAATGCGTGACTTGACATCGCAATCGATGTCACTGGACGTGTGAAAAACAGATCCCAGGTATTTAACCTGGTCCGTGCGCTCGACCAAATCACCGCCTATGCGGACGGATGTGGGATCTGTCGAGTTTAGTGCCAAGTTCCAGAAGAATTAACGTACCCAGAATACGTTTTCAATATCTTCACAGTAATCAGGAGATTTATCGTTCTAGGCTTATTTTATTTTTCTCACCTTGCAAAATTTTTCAAGGTTATGATTTATTTTTAACTCAAATTACAATATATTATAACTTTTTAAGTTCAAAGAGTATTCTACATCTAAACTACCGAAAAGTGAATTTTAAAACTAATATATAATATGCTGTCCATCCTAATAGGCCATTGCTGGTTTAGCGTGAAAAGATGTGTCACTTGGTACTTACTGCGGAGGATACGATGCCTTGTAGGAGTAAAACAGTATGTACTTAGTTCGGATTTTAATAGAAGAAGGACACGAGACAGTAATTATGTAGCACAGTAGAACTAGAATTCACAGAAGGAGTACAATCGTTCAGAGCAAGAATACACAACAAACAAATTAAGTAGGTACATAAACCGAGCGCCGGGCGGTTCAAGCGTCGTGCACAATTGTAAACAAACGACCGGGTCGGCCGGCCGGCGCGCGGCCGCATCGATGTCCAAGCGAGACCGCGCGCCGCAGGCGCCGGAGCACAATATAATATTAGAGACTGCGCACGGCTGTCCGTCGGTTCGTTGAACATTATTATACGTAATTTCTATGGTATATTATTTATATTATAAACTATATATATATACAATTTTAACTTATTATATTCTACTATTTATATTCGTTCTTCCTTACATTTATATTATATAACCTTATTTATTTATTTATTGTAATAGGTGTTACGCCACACTGGCTTTATTAACTAGGGTGAACTTAACAGAACAGGGTGAAAAGAACAGAGACATCTCCAGATTCTTAACTTGTATATTGGAAGAACGATTGGTCATGCCGTACACCTATATCACCGACTACACCAACAAATGGTAATAACTGATGTTAGATGAATTACTTAAGTACCTCCTTTTTTTTCGTGTGGAAATCCTATGCTATGCCGGACTCTTACCGACTAAAACCACATGTATCCCTTCCATCTGTCTATAGCCGGGAGTCCCGGGTGAGACCTCGGAAGGATAGCCCCAGGGCTCCAGACTGACTTTGTCCGCTACCGCGGCCTCGTTCAATATTGTATTTATTTTCTTTTCAGCCCAAAAAAAAGTGTTATGTGGAATCTGAGCTGAAAGTGAAGGGAAATGATTAATTGCAAATTATCGTTGTATTGTCTTTGATTTGTAGATGTAGAACTGTGGTATTTCCAAACCGTTTGTGTAACGTCTTTTACTTAGTTTCTTAAGATATAAGAAGAGAAGGTATGAAACATGGTGAAATTATAACAGCGTTATCGTTATGAAAATGAAGTTGCAGTCATAAAGCTTGTCTTCTGTCAATTTACTTTAAAATATTGACGGAACTTCAAGCTTTACGACCACTGTTTCATCTACACGCTACACAAGAAGAATATCATCGTGGAAGTGAGCCGATACTAAAGAGAAATATTAATTTAATACGATCATATCTGTATAAAAAAAGGAATCTTTTTGAAAACCAACAAACACTGTAGCTGCTATTTTTACAAAACTCATGCTAGGTTCTTTATATGCTATTGTAAGAAGACTGTTAAGATAAGGTTTACAATACTCGGGGGAAGTCCATACCTTCGAGTTATACACGTTAACCCAAAATCAAGATCGTTCAAGATGGCCTTACAAGTACAAATTAAAATTTATAAGCGTGCTATAATTTGTTTTATTAATATAACCACACGGGTAAATAAAGCTGCTATCCCGAACTCCCCCCATCCCCACCTATATAATTCCCTAAATAAAATTCCTAAGAACTTCATTCTCTAATTTAGCCTCATTTAAGAATCGAATTAAAAAGAAATGTTGCCTATTATGGGCACTCCTTTCACGAAGCCACCCCGTTTAAGGCGACAGTGAAAGAGAGGAGAATAAATTCCAGGCTTCTTAAATTTATCACCGGCAGCAGAAACCTACCGACAGGGGTGATGTTTCTTAGAAGTGCCTGCTGTCAGAATTCATTAAAAGATGATTTGCAAACAAGGCGTCCTTAAAGTTTCCCATTGTCCGTCCGTATGATGTCGACATGTGTTTTGCCTACACACGAGGTAGCATATAGCTTTTTGGTGCCAAACAGTCTTGTACTTGAACGTCTGTATATGTATCGTACCGAATGTATCTTGGACTAGCAAATGAAGAGCCTTAACGGTGCTGTGTACATACGTATGTGCTGAAAGTGAAATATTTAATTGTATAAATCACTAGCTCTTGCCCGCAGCTCCACATAAGTGGAAACGATTTTTATTACCCTTAAATTTGTCCTCATTGTTCCCGTATTTAGTATGTTAAAAAATTATCGTTGATGCTGTCCGCGACTTGGGTTAACATTGGCTTTAATTTTTGAGATTTCTCTTAACTTCTGACTGTATAAAATTTCTCATTATTTATTTGCATAGTTTAAAGAAATAGCATAGAAGACAGTTGTAATGTTATTTACTGCGATGCCTCTATGTACTCTATATTAGATGTACATTAAATTGTTGATGTAGTAACAACCCGAGGTACCAACACGCAACAGAAGTGGCTCTATACGCTTATAGATAATCGTGTAAAAAGCAGCTAATACTTAAGATACACCTTTCAACTTACATCACCTTTCAGCTTAGGTCCCAGACTTAATTAATCTAGACTCGCTTCAAACTAAATGTTTGTCCTTCGGCTGTGGGCGGAGAAGGCGCATGGGAAACCGACATACACCTCACACTACTTTTCATATGGCATCCCCTAGCGCTTAGTTGCCCGTTCTATACCTCTCTGATCTCAGCTATCCCTATCCATCCTGTCAAGAGCGGGACGTGGGCGGAAAAGCTACTTAAGGAGCTTGTTGAGGGAGAGGAGAGGGCGTCCATCAGGCCTCCAAACAAACTTCTTATCCCGGTTTGTACATTTGCTGTATCACAGTGAATAAATCTCTGGCTATTAGACATCACGCACGACCGCTACGTAGGGAGCCGATCTCGCGCCTGAGCCGCGCGTGTACCTTACTCATAGATCTAAACTCCCCTCCCGCACGCCCACCCCCGCCTTGGAGACCGACGGCCTTCGCAACAGGCCGAAACGTCCAATTTTAATCTTTCAAAGACCAAATATTATCTGTACTTAGTGATGAAATAATTTATTGTGATAAGGATTAATAGCATGAGTAAAATAAACGCGTTTAAATGTAGTCCAAAAAAAATCTAGATTATTAACTACAAAAATGGTTGTTGTGCCTCATTCGACATAGATAGGTATAGTGTGCTGCGGACTTTTTTGTAGATATTTATAAGATCTACAATTAATTAGAACATTTTATGGAACTATCTTTTATAGTTTAGGCAGCGTACGTAAAATAAGTAATTTTTATGGTTGATTTTTTACACCTTGTGTCCGAAAAACCCGATAAACTTACGGAACCCTATTTTTTTCCAAAATAAAATATTGCCTGTGTTACTGGTGGATAATGTAGCTTTTAAATGGTGAGAGAATTTTTAAAATCGGTCCAGTAGTTTTTGAGCCTATTCATTACAAACAAACAGACAAAGTATTCCTCTTTATAATATTAGTTGTAGATTATACTAGTGGCACGCTATGGTGGCCGTTTTAACATGTTACAATAAAAAAAAAAAACTAACTAACTATCTTCACGCTGTATCCCTGACGGGGTAGTCAGAGAGGACAGATCGCCAGGCTTCGCGATCCATGCATACTTCTTTCGCTTCTTCGAGGTTCATCAATCGCTTCATACGCGCACGTCTGGGTATCCGAGTACTTTTGACCTTTCCGTTTTTGAGCAATCTGAGCACGTGGTCTTCATATGTAAGTCTCGGCCTACCCTGACTCCTTCTACCATCTACTTTTGAACAATATATATTCTTCGTCAATCGTTCCTCACTCATTCGTTGGACGTGTCCAAACCAACGGAGCACGCCCTTTTCCAGCTTAACGCTGACACTTTCATTCAAACCTGCTATATTGCGTATCACTTCGTTACGTATTCGGTCGGCCAAGGTAACGCCGCACAATTTTCGAAGTGATCGCATCTCCACAGCATTCAATTTACTTTCATGCATCTGCTGACATACCCAGGTTTCACTACCGTAAAGCAAAGTTGGCACTAGCACTGTGTTATGAATCGCCATTCGTGCTTCTTTTACGATGCTTTGTCGATTTACTAACTGGGACAAAGCACCGTTAACTTTGTTTCCGGCAGCTACTCGCCGTTCTACATCCGAATCACATCTTCCATCCGCGCTAAACATACTTCCTAAATACACAATGTTACAATAGTGATGTGAAATCCATTAGAAAATCCTTTTGTGAATCCTTTTCCAACAGGAACTTCGGACGTAGATGCTGAGTGTCATCGGTCCAAGAACGGCTTACAGTATGGGTAGCATTACGCCATGTTTCATCCAAAAACACAACGTTGAATCGGCCATCATAGCGTGCCGCTACTATAGTTTGTGTTTGATTTGTAGATAACTGTGGTATCCCAAACTGTTAATTCAGTCATGACTTTCAGGCGGTATAGAGACAGACATATAAGATAAGAATATTATTTCTCCTAAGGCATTTTTTGTGGTGTGGTGTCAATAATAATAAGGTAAACATATTTATATTTAGTGAAACGTGAATTGTAATTAAAAAAAGAATAGAAGGTAATTGTACCTGTCTGTTAGCTGTGTTTGCATTTAATCATTTTTATTTTATTTTTTCATGCGTGTCAGGGGGCGTCACCCTTTTATCATACGATTACACTATTAGACACCTACTACAGATGAATGGTAGGCATTTGACAGACCACGTATGCGATTTTCGACTACAATCTGACGTGATATTGGCACGTGGGTCTTCCCTCTCTTTTAGAATGCGAGGGAGCAGGAACAGCAACATTTCTTGCTTAAGTGCGCTCGAAAAAAGGCATGAGATTCCGACGCATGTATAGATACATGCATGCATGCATGTAAAGAGGGCTATTTTCTGCTTTATGTCTCAGTGAACTGCATATTTTATGTGTTCAACCGTCAACATCCGTGTTTTGTTTTTTCTTGTGCAAATCCTCATGGATGCTATGCCGGACTCCTACCGACTAAAACCACACGTTACCCTTCTATCTGTCTATGGCCAGGAGTCCCGGGTGATCCCTCGGAAGGACAGACCTTGTCCGCTACCGCAGGCTCGTTCAGGGGGTGTGTATCCTGCCTCTTTGAGGGTTCGAGTGTTATCTCACTTCTTTGGGGGGTTCGGGTGCTATACCACTTCCTTGAGGGAGTGAACTACGTGCGTGTAATCCTTACTATGTGTACTCAGGCCCCCGGTCACGGAGGACGGTGGTCTTGGGCGAAGATAAGACTCAGTGCGGAACTCGGGAGGGAGAGTTCTTTCTCGCGCTCTCTCACCATCAACATCCGTAGGTTAAACAGTTAACGTACCCAGAATACGTTTTCAATATCTTCACAGTAATCAGGAGATTACTTGTTCTAGGCTTATTTTATTTTTCTCCCCTTGCAGAATTTTTCAAGATTATGATTTATTTTTAACTCAGATTACAATATATTATAACTTTTTAAGTTCAAAGAGTATTCTACATCTAAACTACCGAAAAGTTAATTTTAAAACTAATATATAATATGCTGTCCATCCTAATAGGTCATTGCTGGCTTTATTAGCTAGGGTGAACAGAACAGAACAGGGTGAAAAGAACCGAGACATCTCCAGATCCTTAACTTGTATATTGGAAGAACGATTGGTCATGCCGTACACCTATATCACCTACTACAACAACAAATGGTAATAACTGATGTTAGATGAATTACTTAAGTATCTCCTTTTTTTTCGTGTAGAAATCCTATGCTATGCCGGACTCTTACCGACTAAACTACATGTATCCCTTCCATCTGTCTATAGCCGGGAGTCCCGGGTGAGACCTCGGAAGGATAGCCCCAGGGCTCCAGACTGACTTTGTCCGCTACCGCGACCTCGTTCAGTATTGTATTTATTTTCTATTCAGCCCAAACTAAAGTGTTATGTGGAATCTGAGCTGAAAGTGAAGGGAAATGATTAATTGCAAATTATCGTCTTTGATTTGTAGATGTAGAACTGTGGTATTTTCAAACCGTTTGTGTAACGTCTTTTACTTAGTTTCTTAAGATATAAGAAGAGAAGGTATGAAACATGGTGAAATTATAACAGCGTTATCGTTATGAAAATGAAGTTGCGGTCATAAAGCTTGTCTGCTGTCAATTTACTTTAAAATATTGACGGAACTTCAAGCTTTACGACCACTGTTTCATCTACACGCTACACAAGAAGAATACCATCGTTGAAGTGAGCTGATACTAAAGAGAATTAATAATATAATACGATCATATCTATTTAAAAAAAAGAAATCTTTTTGAAAACCAACAAACACTGTAGCTGTCATTTTTACAAAACTCTAGCTAGGCTCTTTATATGCTATTGCAAGAAGACTGTTAAGATAAAGTTTACAATACTCGGGGGAAGTCCAGTCCTCCAGTTTCTTAGAAGTGCCTGCTGTCAGAATTCATTAAAAGATGATTTGCAAACAAGGCGTCCTTAAAGTTTCCCATTGTTCGTCCGTATGATGTCGACATGTGTTTTGCCTACACACGAGGCAGCATATAGCTTTTTGGTGCCAAACAGTCTTGTACTTGAACGTCTGTATATGTATCGTACCGAATGTATCTTGGACTAGCAAATGAAGAGCCTTAACGGTGCTGTGTACATACGTCTGTGCTGAAAGTGAAATAGTAAATTGTATAAATCACTAGCTGTTGCCCGCAGCTCCGAATGCGTGGAAACGATTTTTATTAATCTTAAATTCGTCCTCATTTTTCCCGTATTTAATATGTTTAAAAATTATCGTTGATGCTGTCCGCGACTTGGGTTAACATTGGCTTTAATTTTTGAGATTTCTCTTAACTTCTGACTGTACAAAATTTCTTATTATATATTTGCATAGTTTAAAGAAATAGCATAGAAGACAGTTGTTATGTTATTTACTGCGATGCTTCTATGTACTCTATATTAGATGTACATTAAATTGTCGATGTAGTAACAACCCGAGGTACCAACACGCAACAGAAGTGGCTCTATACGCTTATAGGTAATCGTGTGAAAAGCAGCTAACACTTAAGATACACCTTTCAACTTACATCACCTTTCAGCTTAGGGCCCAGACTTTATTAATCTAGACTCGCTTCAAAGTAAATGTTTGTCCTACGGCTGTGAGCGGAGAAGGCGCATGGAACCCGACATACACCTCACACTACTTTTCACATGGCATCCCCTAGCGCTTAGTTGCCCGTTCTCTACCTCTCTGATCTCAGCTATCCCTATCCATCCTGTCAAGAGCGGGACGTGGGCGAAAAAGCTACTTAAGGAGCTTGTGGAGGGAGAGGAGAGGCGTCCATCAGGCCTCCAAACAAACCTCTTATCCCGGTTTGTCCTTTTGCTGTATCACAGTGAATAAACCTCCTGGCTATTAGACATCACACACGACCGCTGCGTAGGGAGACTCATAGATCTAAAAAACTCCCCCCGCCTTGGTTACCGACGGCCTTCGCAACGGGCCGAAACGTCCAATTTTAATTATTCAAAGACCAAATATTATCTACATAAACTGTACCTAGTGATCAAATAATTTATTTTGATAAGGATAGATAGCATGAATAAAATAAACGCGTTTAAATGTAGTCCAAAAAAAATCTAGATTTTTAACTAAAAAAATGGTTGTTGTGCCTCACTCGACATAGATAGGTATATAGGTATAATGTGTTGCGGACTTTTTTGTAGATATTTATAAGGTCTACAATTAATTAGAACATTTTATGGATCTATCTTTTATAGTTTAGGCAGCGTACGCAAAATAAATTATTTTTCTGGTTGATTTTTTACACCTTGTGTCCGAAAAACCCGAATATCTTACGGAACCCTATTGTTTTCTAGAATAAAATATTGCCTATGTTACTCGTGGATAATATAGCTTTCAAATGGTGAGAGAATTTTTAAAATCGGTCCTGTAGTTTTTGAGCCTATTCATTACAAACAAACAAACAAAGTTTTCCTCTTTATAATATTAGTGTAGATTATACTAGAGGCACGCTATGGTGGCCGTTTTAACATGTTACAATAGTGATGTATAATCCATTTGAAAATCCTTTTGTGCTGAGTGTCATCGGTACAAGAACGGCTTACATATACTGTAAGCCGTTCTTGGACCAGTTAGCATTACGCCATGTTTCATCCAAAAACACAACGTTATAACGGCCATCATAGCGTGCCGCTACTATAGTTTGTGTTTGATTTGTAGATAACTGTGGTATCCCAAACTCTTAATTCTTTTCTCATTAATTACTTAGTTTCTTCAATTACTTTTTTGGGCTATGATACATTGCTAAATTAAAATAAAGAAACACATTGTACAAGAAGAAAAGCTTCATCGATGTGACCGAAGAGTATCATATATACCCACAAACATCGTAGCTTATCATTTGTACGAAACCTTACTTATCTTAATTTTTTTAACTACGATTAGTGAATATAATAGGCATAATTGTTTACAAGTAACATCGGGAGTAGCTTACTATGCGGATCTCGTGGCATTGAGGGTGAATTTTTGTACTTTTAGATGCTTCTGCCAGAAATATTACTGGAATCAAACATAGCTCACATAGGACCCGTAATATACTATTTCCGTGGTGCTTCCCTATTTCTATAGGATTTACACCTAGTTGCTTTCAAGGTCTTCCGCTTTGCAAAGGAGGGAAGAGGCGTCACCTTCTTTTCCTACTTCCTCAAATTATATTCTGATTAATTTCGTTGCGGGTTCCAAGACATGCTAACGTCTCCTCGGACTTTACCGAGATCGAGCTCGGTGTAACTTTCTGGTGTTTTGGTCATTGCTGTAGATCTTGGTTTACAGGAGTCACAGTAATGGGAATGTGGGTGGGATTAGTCCCAATAACTACGATTAGCTATTTGCTAGAAGCCTGTTAAGAGTTTACAATACTTACCTTACAGGTACAAGGTAAAACTTATTAGCGTGCTATTACTTGTTCTATTAATGTGCTATAAACAAAGCTATTATCTCCTCTCCCCTCCACTTTTTAAACCTCTCCTTTGTAGAGGTAAAATAACTGTAACACTACTTTTTCTAAAATCATCAATTCACAGTGTATAAAATCCTTAAGAACTTTAGTCTCTGATATCACCCCATTAAGGCCATTACTTTTCCCGTTGACCTGGAAGATTTGATCCCTGTACTAGTATTTGTTTTTTGGCGCCACCTAACGACCAACGACCGTAGTACAAAAAAAACGAACTGAAGATTATACAAGAACACAGATGTGTCGCAGAGTTGTCATCGTTTTTGCCTATTTCATTTGCTCTCTGAGAGGTCTAATAAATTTTGTTCCTCTGGTTTTTGTAGTCTTGTCTTTTTCTAGTCTATCATAGTTTATATTTTATATTTATTTGTCTACAACATAATTTATTTTACGGCTTGGGGTTCCGGTCTGCGTTCCTCATAAATGTCCCTGTGGCAGTGATGTCGACAAGCTTGGACATCACGGACTGACATGCCAAAAAAGTGCAGGCCGCTTCTCGAGACATGCCGCACTAAACGATATCATTCGCCGGTCTCTTGCCACTGTCAACGTGCCAAGTCTACTTGAGCCGACTGGTATTGCAAGAGACGATGGCAAGAGACCGGACGGTATGAGTTTGATTCCATGGAAGATGGGCCGGGTGCTGGTATGGGATGCAACCTGTTCAGACACGCTGGCCCCTTCCCATCTACATGGAACCAACAACAGAGCTGGTGCGGCTTGTGAAGCGGCTGAAAAAGCTAAAGCATGCAAATACAGGAGTCTAGGCTCCGAATATGATTTTGTCCCATTCGGTGTCGAGACCCTTGGTCCGTGGGGTCCTAGGGCTACAAGGCTTTTTAAAGAAATAGCAAAAAGGTTAGTCGACATCACAGGAGACCGAAGAGCTGGCAGCTACCTCGGCCAAAGAATTAGTTTAGCTATTCAAAGGGGGAACGCTGCCAGTATCTTCGGAACCTTGCCTAAAGGGACTCCTTATATTAATATATTTAAAATTTTCATATTTTAAGGTTATTTAATAATTTGTTGTAAATAAAGGTACTGAGGTGTGTCAGAAAATTAGATTAATTTATTTTTAACTACACGCTGCAATATGCTTGCTGACATAGCTTTCATTCTAATAAATGATACATAATGAAGGTCTGATGATGACCAGGTAAGTGCTTATTGGTTCTCATTAACGGAAATATTTAGGATGACCTAGCTTTCAACATTTATCTAATTGAGCACTGGTGATACTACATGGGACATTCTGAAGGTCTGATGATGACCAGGTAAGTGCTTATTGGTTCTCAGTAACGGAAATAGTTAGGATGACCTAGCCTTCAACATTTATCTAATTGAGCACTGGTGCCACTATATGGTACATTCTGAAGGTCTGATGATGACCAGGTAAGTGCTTATTGGTTCTCTGTAACGGAAACAGTTAGGATGACCTAGCTTTCAACATTTATCTAATTGAGTACTGGTGATACTAAATGGTACATTCTGAAGGTCGTATGATGACCAGGTAAGAGCTTATTGGTTCTCAGTAACGGAAATAGTTAGGATGACCTAGCTTTCAACATTTATCTAATTGAGCACTGGTGATACTACATGGGACATTCTGAAGGTCTGATGATGACCAGGTATGTGCTTATTGGTTCTCAGTAACGGAAATAGTTAGGACGACCTAGCTTTCAACATTTATCTAATTGAGCACTGGTGCCACTATATGGTACATTCTGAAGGTCTGATGATGACCAGGTAAGTGCTTATTGGTTCTCTGTAACGGAAACAGTTAGGATGACCTAGCATTCAACATTTATTTAATTGAGCACTGGTGATGCTACATGGTACATTCTGAAGGTCTGATGATGACCAGGTAAGTGCTTATTGGTTCTCTGTAACGGAAATAGTTAGGATAACCTAGCTTTCAACATTTATCTAATAGAGGACTGGTGATGCTACATGGTGCATTCTGAAGGTCTGGTGATGACCAGGTAAGTGCTTATTGGTTCTCAGTAACAGAAATAGTTAGGATGACCTAGCTTTCAACATTTATCTAATTGAGCACTGGTGATACTACATGGTACATTCTGAAGGTCTGATGACGATCAGGTAAGTGCTTATTGGTTCTCAGTAACGAACATCGTTAGGATGACCTAGCTTTCAACATTTATCTAATTGAGCACTGGTGCCACTACATGGTACATACTGAAGGTCTGATGATGACCAGGTAAGTGCTTATTGGTTCTCAGTAACAGAAATAGTAAGGATGACCTAGCTTATAACATTTATCTAATTGAGCACTGGTGATACTACATGGAACATTCTGAAGGTCTGATTATGACCAGGTAAGGGCTTATTGGTTTTTTGTAACGGAAATTGTTAGGATGACCTAGCTTACAAGATTTATCTTATTGAACACTGGTGATGCTATATGGTACATTCTGAAGGTCTGGTGATGACCAGGTAAGTGCCTATTGGTTCTCAGTAACGAAAATAGTTGGGATGACCTAGCTTACAACATTTATCTAATTGAGCACTGGTGCCACTACATGGTACATTCTGAAGGTCTGATGATGACCAGGTAAGTGCTTATTGGCTCTCTGTAACGGAAACAGTTAGGATGACCTAGCATTCAACATTTATCTAATTGAGCACTGGTGATGCTACATGGTGCATTCTGAAGGTCTGATGATGACCAGGTAAGTGCTTATTGGTTCTCTGTAACGGATATAGTTAGGATAACCTAGCTTTCAACATTTATCTAATTGAGGACTGGTGATGCTACATGGTACATTCTGAAGGTCTGGTGATGACCAGGTAAGTGCTTATTGGTTCTCAGTAACGGAAATAGTTAGGATGACCTAGCTTTCAACATTTATCTAATTGAGCACTGGTGATACTACATGGTACATTCTGAAGGTCTGATGACGACCAGGTAAGTGCTTATTGGTTCTCTGTAACGGAAATAGTTAGGATAACCTAGCTTTCAACATTAATCTAATAGAGGACTGGTGATGCTACATGGTGCATTCTGAAGGTCTGGTGATGACCAGGTAAGTGCTTATTGGTTCTCAGTAACAGAAATAGTTAGGATGACCTAGCTTTCAACATTTATCTAATTGAGCACTGGTGATACTACATGGTACATTCTGAAGGTCTGATGACGACCAGGTAAGTGCTTATTGGTTCTCAGTAACGAAAATAGTTAGGATGACCTAGCTTTCAACATTTATCTAATTGAGCACTGGTGCCACTACATGGTACATACTGAAGGTCTGATGATGACCAGGTAAGTGCTTATTGGTTCTCAGTAACAGAAATAGTAAGGATGGCCTAGCTTACAACATTTATCTAATTGAGCATTGGTGATACTACATGGAACATTCTGAAGGTCTGATTACGACCAGGTAAGGGCTTATTGGTTTTTTGTACAGAAATTGTTAGGATGACCTAGCTTACAAGATTTATCTTATTGAACACTGGTGATGCTATATGGTACATTCTGAAGGTCTGGTGATGACCAGGTAAGTGCCTATTGGTTCTCAGTAACGGAAATAGTTAGGATGACCTAGCATTCAACATTTATCTAATTGAGCACTGGTGATGCTACATGGTACATTCTGAAGGTCTGATGATGACCAGGTAAGTGCTTATTGGTTCTCAGTAACGGAAATAGTTAGGATGACCTAGCTTTCAACATTTATCTAATTGAGGACTGGTGATGCTACATGGTACATTCTGAAGGTCTGGTGATGACCAGGTAAGTGCTTATTGGTTCTCAGTAACGGAAATAGTTAGGATGACCTAGCTTTCAACATTTATCTAATTGAGCACTGGTGATACTACATGGTACATTCTGAAGGTCTGATGACGACCAGGTAAGTGCTTATTGGTTCTCAGTAACGAAATTAGTTAGGATGACCTAGCTGTCAACATTTATTTAATTGAGCACTGGTGCCACTACATGGTACATACCGAAGGTCTGATGATGACCAGGTAAGTGCTTATTGGTTCTCAGTAACAGAAATAGTAAGGATGGCCTAGCTTACAACATTTATCTATTTGAGCACTGGTGATACTACATGGAACATTCTGAAGGTCTGATTATGACCAGGTAAGGGCTTATTGGTTTTTTGTAACGGAAATAGTTAGGATGACCTAGCTTACAAGATTTATCTTATTGAACACTGGTGATGCTATATGGTACATTCTGAAGGTCTGATGATGACCAGGTAAGTGCTTATTGGTTCTCAGTAATAGAAATAGTAAGGATGGCCTAGCTTACAACATATATCTAATTGAGCACTGGTGATACTACATGGAACATTCTGAAGGTCTGATTATGACCAGGTAAGGGCTTATTGGTTTTTTGTAACGGAAATAGTTAGGATGACCTAGCTTACATGATTTATCTTATTGAACACTGGTGATGCTATATGGTACATTCTGAAGGTCTGGTTATGACCAGGTAAGTGCCTATTGGTTCTCAGTAACGGAAATAGTTAGGATGACCTAGCTTTCAACATTTATCTAATTGAGCACTGGTGATACTACATGGTACATTCTGAAGGTCTGATGATGACCAGGTAAGTGGATATTGGTTCTCAGTAACGGAAATAATTAGGATGACCTAGCTTTCAACATTTATCTAATTGAGCACTGGTGATACTACATGGTACATTCTGAAGGTCTGATGATGACCAGGTAAGTGCTTATTGGTTCTCAGTAACAGAAATAGTAAGGATGACCTAGCTTTCAACATTTATCTAATTGAGCACTGGTGATACTACATAGTACATTCTGAAGGTCTGATGATGACCAGGTAAGTGGATATTGGTTCTCAGTAACGGAAATAGTTAGGATGACCTAACTTTCAACATTTATCTAATTGAGCACTGGTGCCACTACATGGTACATTCTGAAGGTCGTATGATGACCAGGTAAGATCTTATTGGTTCTCAGAAACGGAAATAGTTAGGATGACCTAGCTTTCAACATTTATTATTGAGCACTGGTGATACTACATGGTACATACTGAAGGTCTGATGATTTCCAGGTAAGTGCTTATTGGTTCTCAGTAACCGAAATAATTAGGACGACCTAGCTTTCAACATATATCTAATTGTGCATTGGTGATACTGCATGGTACATTCCGAAGGTGTGATGATGACCAGGTAAGTGCTTATTGGTTCTCAGTAACAGAAATAGTAAGGATGACCTAACTTTCAACATTTATCTAATTGAGCACTGGTGCCACTACATGGTACATTCTGAAGGTCTGATGATTTCCAGGTAAGTGCTTATTGGTTCTCAGTAACCGAAATAATTAGGATGACCTAGCTTTCAACATTTATCTAATTGAGCACTGGTGCCACTACATGGTACATACTGAAGGTCTGATGATGACCAGGTAAGTGCTTATTGGTTCTCAGTAACAGAAATAGTAAGGATGGCCTAGCTTACAACATTTATCTAATTGAGCACTGGTGATACTACATGGTACATTCTGAAGGTCTGATGATGACCAGGTAAGTGCTTATTGGTTCTCAGTAACAGAAATAGTAAGGATGACCTAGCTTTCAACATTTATCTAATTGAGCACTGGTGATACTACATAATACATTCTGAAGGTCTGATGATGACCAGGTAAGTGGATATTGGTTCTCAGTAACGGAAATAGTTAGGATGACCTAACTTTCAACATTTATCTAATTGAGCACTGGTGCCACTACATGGTACATTCTGAAGGTCTGATGATTTCCAGGTAAGTGCCTATTGGTTCTCAGTAACGGAAATAGTTAGGATGACCTAGCTTTCAACATTTATCTAATTGTGCATTGGTGATACTGCATGGTACATTCCGAAGGTGTGATGATGACCAGGTAAGTGGATATTGGTTCTCAGTAACGGAAATAGTTAGGATGACCTAACTTTCAACATTTATCTAATTGAGCACTGGTGCCACTACATGGTACATTCTGAAGGTCTGATGATTTCCAGGTAAGTGCTTATTGGTTCTCAGTAACTGAAATAATTAGGATGACCTAGCTTTCAACATTTATCTAATTGAGCACTGGTGCCACTACATGGTACATACTGAAGGTCTGATGATGACCAGGTAAGTGCTTATTGGTTCTCAGTAACAGAAATAGTAAGGATGGCCTTGCTTACAACATTTATCTAATTGAGCACTGGTGATACTACATGGAACATTCTGAAGGTCTGATTATGACCAGGTAAGGGCTTATTGGTTTTTTGTAACGGAAATAGTTAGGATGACCTAGCTTACAAGATTTATCTTATTGAACACTGGTGATGCTATATGGTACATTCTGAAGGTCTGATGATGACCAGGTAAGTGCTTATTGGTTCTCAGTAACAGAAATAGTAAGGATTGCCTAGCTTACAACATATATCTAATTGAGCACTGGTGATACTACATGGAACATTCTGATGGTCTGATTATGACCAGGTAAGTGCTTATTGGTTCTCAGTAACAGAAATAGTAAGGATGACCTAGCTTTCAACATTTATCTAATTGAGCACTGGTGATACTACATGGTACATTCTGAAGGTCTGATGATGACCAGGTAAGTGGATATTGGTTCTCAGTAACGGAAATAGTTAGGATGACCTAACTTTCAACATTTATCTAATTGAGCACTGGTGCCACTACATGGTACATTCTGAAGGTCTGATGATTTCCAGGTAAGTGCTTATTGGTTCTCAGTAACAGAAATAGTAAGGATAACCTAGCTTTCAACATTTTTTTTTTTTTTTAAATTTGTTTTTTTTAATAATCAAATTGAGCACTAGTGCTACTACATGATACATTCTGAAGGTCTGATGATGACCAGGTAAGTGCTTATTGGAACTCAGTAACAAAAATAGTTAGGGTTATTAGCAAAATAAACAATAAGCTATAAATAATCACCTTTATTTTCTTTATCACTGTCAAGCAATTATTACAATTATAATTATTAATTAATTGTAAAATAATGACAAAATCTCAAACTCTTCCCGTTAAAAGTCACTGAAATTTAAATATCGTGAACAGGTCGGTTGGTCATTTATTGACAATATTGGGATAAGTGTTGGTGAAGGTGGTGCATGTACGCTTTCTTCTTGAAGTATGTTTTCTAATTATTGTTTCTGTTTTCAGAGGCTTTGACTCATTAAACAATACTCCAAATAAACATTTTGCTTTCCGAGTCACAAGAAATTGCCCTTGAACTTGGTAATACTAATTGTGAGTTTTATTAACCTGCAAAATGCCCGAGTTATCTTTAACCCAAAAATTTACTTTTTTTGAGCTATGGCTTCGTCTATTCCTATCTTGTGCACTGAGATGGGACATTTCACCTCTACCAGCGCGTCTTGTCCAATAAGCCCATCTGGAGTAGCTCCTAAATATGGAATCTCGGGATCTATAAAAAGTCCGCACGGTCTAATTTCAAGATCGTTTTGTATAGATAGCTGATCTAGCGCTTTTTTTATCGTGTTCTCTTCCATGCTGTATAGGCGCAGCATCTATATTTATTTTGTAGAGCAGTTGTTTAACTACGCTGGCGCAACTAGTATCAGGCCTCATTTTAATAACTCTTCCAAAGTTTGAAGCCGTCAACAAGGAGCGCCGGAGTTCGAGCCATTCGCTTGACTCGCTCTGCAAAATTGTTTGTCTTTCAATTTGTCTTCTTTCGTCCTCACTTTTATCTAAGTTGGATAGAAAATTCTCCTTTATTTGTTTTAGCATCGCATCACTCACATCGGGCCTTATGGTTTGTTCTCCATAATCTTTATTTACGGCACCATGTGTCTGTCTTGTTTTGTAATAAATATGTTTTAACAAATTTCTTTTTCAAGTATCGCAGTACTTGTTATCTAAGGTGCTCATTTTGCCCTTAGGGCTTTGCCCGACAATTGTTTTATACAATATGGAAACAGGTTTTCTTTTAGTATTAAAATTAACTGCAGACGCTGAACATCGAGTTTGATTTCCACGCCTGCACGAGTAATTCACTCTTTTACCACACACAAATTTGTCTACCACGCTATTAAAATTTTCCACGATGTTACTGTCAACATCATAAACAAGACATCTGAAATGCCCCGCAATTGTTTTAATAAAAAACATATTTTCTGCCATAAGGAACTTGTAAAAAATGCTTGCGGTAAGATTTCAACATTTTGTGGACTGTTACAGAAATGGCTTCTACATTTGGTACGGTTACCAAAGGCATGTAAATGTACAGTCTGGATGTCTTCAAAAAGTTTTTGAGTGCTAAAATCTAAATTTTCTAACGAGTCGTTGTATTTTTTGCTGCATTTTCGTATTGCTGACCTAATGCTCATGATGCGTTATTTGTGATTAGTTTTCTGAAACTTATAGGATATTTCGTATCAGTGGTTAGGTTGTCTAATTTGTTGCACAAGTTTCTTAGAAGGTGGTTCCTACATTCAACCTTTTCAACTGCAAATTGAGGATAAGGCTTTGCTTCCAAAATTTTCGCATACGTGCTAGAGTCTCCGTCAGAAATGAGGCGACCTTAAATCAGACCATACATTTCCATAGATGCTTTAAACCCTTCCACAATTATTGTAGACTCCATGGCAGTCGATGATTCCTTAAAATTTTTAAAGCACTGGTGGGTTCTTGGGTTTTGATTTTTATTAAGGTCTTGCGTACATGCTACAGTATTTATTTTTAATGCCAAGAAACAAAATCTGTTTTGTGTGTCTTCCAATTATGGCAGCAGCTCCTGACATTGCTGAGTAGTTCTTTTTGTAAACCTCTTACTCCAGCATCCGTCTACAACCACATCTATAATAGGTATCCCATCTTTGCTGACGTTACCTTTTCTTAAGCAATTCTTTTTTTTTCTTCAACAGTATCATTCATGGATTTGCTAAGTGCTTTGTCCCAGGCATTGGAAGCAATGTCGTGGCGTTATTGGTATACAGGTTCAGACATCACGGGCAAGTCAAATGCTGATAACAGTTCCTCTAATTGCGTATACCCTATACCAACTGAAACGGCGCACGCGACCGCTGCTGTATTAATATCTAAGTCGCCAGTGACATTACAAAGAGAAAACTTCTCTTTACACATCAAACATTCTACTGTAAGCTTAAAAGCAAGTCCAACACGTTTCTCTCCTATAAGTTTGAAACTTTGTATACCACAGTTTAAAGCACCATGGCCGCCTATTTCTTGTATTTTGGAAAAGAAGTAAGCTATATCTATAATTCGTCTTCCAGATATATTTTTTGTTTCTGCTTGTGATTCTTGTTCTTCAATAATCAAATCTGGTAAATCTTCTTCATCTTCTTCAACCTAAAACAAACATTTTAACAATACAGTGTCAAATTAAATTAGCTAGAGAAACTACCGAACATTTACCGCAGTGTAAGCAAACACAATAAATTACCTGCATAATTTGCTCTGCCCCCTCATCAACTGCCATACTAGACAGATCGTGTGTATTTGTTAATGGCTGAAGTTCCTGATTTTGTGATTCGGAGTTTTGCTGGTTTCTTAATTGCCTGAAAAATAATAACTTAAATGAGCAAAAGTAATGTTTTTGCTATTACAGTTTGGCGATAATAGCCATATTTACACCGCAAAAAAACTAAAAGGTATTATAACTAGGTTTTTTTTAAACAAGATTATTTTTCCAGTAACCTTAGTTTCCATGAGCTCTTTCAAATGAATCCAAACACGCTGGTTCTACATAGCGCCGTCACTGAGATCCTATACCCACCTTCGTAGTCCAAAATCAGGTAGGTGAAATCATCAGCCACCAAGGTCTCCATGAGACCTTTCAAATGAGTCCTATCACGATGGTTCTACATAGTGCCCTCACTGAAATCGTATACCCACCTTTGTAGTCCGCCATCAGGTAGATGACATCATCAGTCACCAAGGTCTCCATGAGACCTTTCAAATGAGTCTTATCACGATGGTTCTACATAGTGCCCTCACTGAGATCGTTTACCCACCTTTGTAGTCCACCATCAGGTAGATGACATCATCAGTCACCAAGGTCTCCATGAGACCTTTCAAATGAGTCCTATCACGATGGCTCTACATAGTGCCCTCACTGAGATCGTATACCCACCTTCGTAGTCCATCATCAGGTAGGTGACATCATCAGTCACCAAGGTCTCCATGAGACCTTTCAAATGAGTACAATCACGATGGTTCTACGTAGCATCGTCACTGAGATCCTATACCCACCTTCGTAGTCCACCATCAGGTAGGTGACATCATCAGTCACCAAGGTCACCTTGAGACCTTTCAAATGAGTCCTATCACGATGGTTCTACATAGTGCCCTCACTGAGATCGTATACCCACCTTTGTAGTCCACCATCAGGTAGGTGACATCATCAGTCACCAAGGTCTCTATAAGAACTTTGAAATGAGTCCTATCAAGATTGTTCTGCTCATTAGGTTTTCAACCAGGCTTAACGACTGCCATTTTACTGGCGACCGGGACCAACGGCTTAACGTGCCTTCCGAAGCACACAAACGCTCGCAAATGTAAATGCCACAAAGTGGTCACCCATCCAAGGACCAGCCATAGTGAAAGTTGCGTAACTCAGTGATCGTTTACAGAAAACTGAGACCGCGGGGCCACGAGCGCTTCACTGCGGGGCCACGAGTTTTAATTATTATTGTTTTATTAGGATTCCTTTTAAAATACATAACTTTTATCCCGTGTTGTAACTAGCAAACTTCGATCATCACTTTACAATTTTCTTGGTTGGAATTTACACGACTGATCATGGGGCAGTGGAGCAGTTTTAATAATGTTGTACTACTCCATAGTCAAGCGTGTGTTTTACCATCTGCACGAAGAGACAAGACATGAAGACTTCTCAATGAAGATTATAATTTATGTAACAGAAATTTCCCTTTCTTCTCTACATGTGATTTTACTATGGACGTGTGTTATATTGGAATTGTAGTGTGTTATATTGGAATTGTAGTACTATATGCGAAAATTATAATATAAATCATATAGTGTATGTTTATAATACGAATCTTTAATTTTTATTGGCTTATGAATTTTTGTTTTTAAGATAAATCGATAGGATTTTATTCGCTGTTTTCATGTTATTTCGTTTAATTGTAGTTACTATGTTTAGTGATGTTGCATTGGACTGTATTTATAATTCTAATTTTTCATAGCCGATGTGAATACTAAATAATTTTATTTTATAAAGATTAATACCTAGCCTGTTTCTCAATTTGGTGATTGAATATTTTCTCAGGCTACCTAAGTGCCATAAAATATTATAGGTGAGCTAAAACCATTACTCCATCATCCTCCATGAGTCCTTTCAAATGAGTCCTATCACGATGGCTCTACATAGTGCCCTCACTGAGATCGTACACCCACCTTAGTAGTCCATCATCAGGTAGGTGACATCATCAGTCACCAAGGTCTCCATGAGACCTTTCAAATGAGTACAATCACGATGGTTCTACGTAGCACCGTCACTGAGATCCTATACCCACCTTCGTAGTCCACCATTAGGTAGGTGACATCATCACTCACCAAGGTCACCTTGAGACCTTTCAAATGAGTCCTATCACGATGGTTCTACATAGTGCCCTCACTGAGATCGTATACCCACCTTTGTATTCTATCATCAGGTAGGTGACATCATCAGTCACCAAGGTCTCCATAAGACCTTTCAAATGAGTCCTATCACGATTGTTCTGCTCATAAGGTTTTCAACCAGGCTTAACGACTGCCATTTTACTGGCGACCGGGACCAACGGCTTAACGTGCCTTCCGAAGCACGGAAACGCTCGCAAATGTAAATGCCACAAAGTGGTCACCCATCCAAGGACCAGCCATAGTGAAAGTTGCGTAACTCAGTGATCGTTTTCAGAAAACTGAGACCGCGGGGCCACGAGCGCTTCACTGCGGGGCCACGAGTTTTAATTATTATTGTTTTATTAGGATTCCTTTTAAAATACATAACTTTTATCCCGTGTTGTAACTAGCAAACTTCGTTCATCACTTTACAATTTTCTTGGTTGGAATTCACACGACTGATCATGGGGCAGTGGAGCAGTTTTAATAATGTTGTACCACTCCATAGTCAAGCGTGTGTTTTACCATCTGCACGAAGAGACAAGACATGAAGACTTCTCAATGAAGATTATAATTTATGTAACAGAAATTTCCCTTTCTTCTCTATATGTGATTTTACTATGGACGTGTGTTATATTGGAATTGTAGTGTGTTATATTGGAATTGTAGTACTATATGCGAAGATTATTTCTTTCCTCGCAAAGGGTAGGTAGAAAATTATAATATAAATCATATAGTGTATGTTTATAATACGTATCTTTAATTTTTATTGGCTTATGAATTTTTGTTTTTAAGATAAAACGATAGGATATTATTCGCTGTTTTCATGTTATTTCGTTTAATTGTAGTTACTATGTTTAGTGATGTTGCATTGGACTGTATTTATAATTCTAATTTTTCATAGCCGATGTGAATAATAAATAATTTTATTTTATAAAGATTAATACCTAGCTTGTTTCTCAATTTGGTGATTGTATATTTTCTCCGGCTACCTAAGTGCCATAAAATATTATAGGTGAGCTAAAACCATTACATAAAAATAAAAACGTACTTGTTTCTCCTAAAACAATATGGTTTTTCCCTTACAATAATTAACATTACTGGTATCGAAAAAAAATACATTGCTTTCATACAAACTTATCAAATATGAAAATGAAAGGGAATTAAATTTAAAAAAAAAAAATAATTTCAATTTATATGTTTCGCATGATTTGGAATGAACCATAGTACAATAAAATAATTAAAACAAAATTTTCTTTATCTCTGCTCTGTACCTACTCTATTCAACGAAAATTATGGTAGTATAATATAAAAAAAATATATTTTAATGTCACTCACCATCACTTTGGAATGACCCAGAACTGAGAAAGGTAGCGAAACCTGGGTATATCAGCAGATGTATGAAAGTAAATTGAATACTTTGGAGATGCGATCACTTCGAAAATTGTGCGGCGTAAATTTGGCCAACCGAATACGTAAAGAGTACTGCGCAAAATAGAAGTGATACGCCATATGGTAGGTTTGAATGAAAGTGTCAGCGTTAAGCTGGAAATGGGAGTGCTCCGTTGGTGTGGACACGTACAACGAATGAGTGAGGAACGATTGACGAAGAATATATATTGTGCAAAATTATAGGGTAGAAGGAGTCAGGGTAGGCCGAGACTTACATATGAAGATATGAAGTCAAAAGTTTTTGAATAACCAGGCGAGAATGTGTTTAGCAATTAATGAATCTGCAGGAAGCGTATGAGGTATGCATGGATAGTGAAACCTGGCCGGTAGCCTTGTCGCAGATTGTGAATCTCTGACGATAGAGTTCCCTCCCGCTCTCTCTCCACCACCTCTTTTGTGATCATGAGCTGCTCTTAAAAAGACAAGGAAGCTTCCACTTACTTCCACTATAGACGTACCGACGAGAAAATGAATATCCGTCTAAACATATTTTAGAACATTGTTTTTAGTATTACTGGGCATACTGTTGTTATTTTTCTTATAAGTCGAGTGATTCGATATATAAACTAAATGAACTAAGTTATGCACTATTGTATCAGTTTTATTACTTTTTTGATAAACTGCATGGATTTTGGAATTAATCTTAAGACTGTTAATATTATTTAAGCACTTCTTATTGTGATGTTTTTTGTTTACCTAAAAATAAATAAAAAAAAACAAAATTAAAATTAATTCAGTCAATCTAGTCTAAATAGAAATAAATCAAAGTATAGGCGTAATTGCTGTCTATCCTCCCTATTCAACTATAATTAACAAAAAAGCCTCAAAAGCTCGCTAATTTTTTCCATTCGACTAAAACTTATTTTCTATGGAACTAACTTATTTTCAGCTAAATTAGATAGTATTAAGTGTACAAAATGGGAGGAATACAAAGGTTCTTTGACTGATGTTCCTAAGCTAGACAATTTTTTTGCATTTTTACGTATGCGAGCGGACATCCTTGAGGCGACGACGGCCGCAGTAAAATGGCAGTCGTTAAACCTGGTTGAAGGCCGTATGGGCGGCTTGGAAAATTTCAACAGCATGTCGCCACAGTCAGCACCTGTCCATTTCAACATGGCAATGGCCTCACCACCCGTTACGTGGGACAAAATGCAAACGGTGAAATGTGGGCATACAGTATGCTTCTGCCTACCCCGTCGGGAATAAAGCCGTGGCAATATGTATGTAAATTTTGGTAGTCGCGAAAATTTATGAGTACCTTAATTTCCTTCATCTTTTTAATTTTTCGTCAAATTTTATCTGTAACAGGGCGACCAGAGCGAGGTGCATATTTTACATCAAAATTCCCAAAATTGGTTTAAGCATTATCAATAAGATAATGCTTAAACCAATTTTGTGCTACTCTTGCTGACACTGCATTAAGTCTACAACCGTCACAATATTTTTTCACGGCTTGCGTTTTTTCCCTTTTTGTAATAAAACTTTAAAATGTATCGAATTTCTTCATTAGATTCACTCATTTCGACAGAAAGAAAAACAAATGAAAAATAGCTGAAAACAATTTTTTACTAATTTGTTGCTTTTTTTTAAAATGTAAGCTTTTTAATGTTATCAAAATCAGCCAGATAAAAATAGTACATCCAAAGATTTTTTATTACATACTAAATGCGAAAAGACTTTTTCCCCAACCTAAAATGTCATAATTCATATTATTTTACTATAACACACGTGTAACCAACGTGTAACTGGAAATGTCATAGCTCGTAGGATATCCGATATATACATACACAAATCTTGTCACGCCTCTATTTTCGAAGGGGTAGGCAGAAGAATACTATACGCCCACATTTCACCGTTTACATTTTAGTCTCACGTAACGGATGGTGGACCCATTGCCGTGTTGAGTCGACCTCGACGTACGTATGTCAAACAAATCGAAGAGCTTTTGGAAAAAGGCCAGGTCAAGAGTACCCTTAACCGGCGAGTATGTAAAACACTCATGAAAGTAGAAGAAGCGAAAGTGGTATGTCAAGATCGTAGCAATTGGAAAACCATAGTCTCTGCCTACTCCGATGGGAAATAGGCGAGATAAAATGTATGTAGTGTATGCATGTATGTAAATTTATTAGGATTTCTTTTAAAATAAATGTTTGTACGGCCGTATGATGACGACAAGTGTTTTGCCTACATACAAGGCAGCAAAAAGCTTTTTACTGCCAAGCAGTCTTAATAATGCCTCGTTTCGGCCTTTTAAAAGCAATACATTGCAAAAACAAAAAGGTTAAAAATTAAAATTATTAATATATATATGTATATATATAAATAATATATATAAATAATATATATAAAATTATGTATATATTAATTTTGTTATTAAGATAAACGATAGGATTTTATTCGCTGTTTTCATGTTATTTCATTTAATTGTAGTGACTATGTTTAGTTATGTTGCATTGGACTGTATTTATAATTCTAAACTTTCATAGCCGATGTGAATACTAAATAATTTTATTTTATAATGATTAATACCTAGCCTGTTTCTCAATTTGGTGATTGTATATTTTCTCCGGCTACCTAAGTGCCATAAAATATTATAGGTGAGCTAAAACCATTACATAAAAAATAAAATCGTACTTGTTTCTCCTAAAACAATATGGTTTTTCCCTTACAATAATTAACATTACTGGTATCGAAAAAAAATTAAAATTAATAATATATACATATGTATATATTAATAATTTTAATTTTTTAAACCCTTTGGGGATAAGGCGTGATGGATATATATCCATCACGCCTTATCCCCAAACGGGTGGCAGAGGTATATTATATGCCCACTTTTCACCGTGTGTATTCCTGTTCCACGTAATAGGTGGTGAGCCCATTGCCGTGTTGAAATAGACAGAGGCAGGTTGTGGCTACCTGCTGTTGAAATTTTTAAGCCAGGGTTTTCGACCAGTCTTAACCGCTGCCATTTTACTGGCAACCGGGACCAACGGCCTAACGTGCCTTCCGAAGCACGCAAACGCTCGCAAATGTAAATGCCACAAAGTGGTCACCCATCCAAGGACCAGCCATAGTGAAAGTTGCGTAACTCAGTGATCGTTTACAAAAAACTGAGACCGCGGGGCCACGAGCGCTTCACTGCGGGGCCACGAGTTTTAATTATTATTGTTTTATTAGGATTCCTTTTAAAATGTAGTGTTTAGTGTTGTATCTAGCAAACTTCGATCATCACTTTACAATTTTCTTGGTTGGAATTCACACGACTGATCATGGGGCAGTGGAGCAGTTTTAACAATGTGGCACTACTCCATAGTCAAGCGTGTGTTTTACCATCTGCACGAAGAGACAAGACATGAAGACTTCTTAATGAAGATTATAATTTATGTAACAGAAATTTCCCTTTCTTCTCTACATGTGATTTTACTATGGACGTGTGTTATATTGGAATTGTAGTACTATATGCGAAGATTAATTCTTTCCACGAAAAGGGTAGGCAGAAAATAATAATGTAAATCATATAGTGTATGTTTATAATACGTATCTTTAATTTTTATTGGCTTATGTATTTTTGTTATTAAGATAAACGATAGGATTTTATTCGCTGTTTTCATGTTATTTCATTTAATTGTAGTGACTATGTTTAGTTAGGTTGCATTGGACTGTATTTATAATTCTAAACTTTCATAGCCGATGTGAATACTAAATAATTTTATTTTATAATGATTAATACCTAGCCTGTTTCTCAATTTGGTGATTGTATATTTTCTCCGGCTACCTAAGTGCCATAAAATATTATAGGTGAGCTAAAACCATTACATAAAAAATAAAAACGTACTTGTTTCTCCTAAAACAATGTGGTTTTTCCCTTACAATAATTAACATTACTGGTATCGAAAAAAAATTACATTGCTTTCATACAAACTTATCAAATATGAAAATGAAATGATCGTGAAACCTGGCCGGTAGCCTTGTCGCAGATTGTGAATCTCGGACGATAGAGTTCCCTCCCGCTCTCTCTCCACCAACTCTTTCGTGATCATGAGCTGCTCTTAAAAAGACAAGGCACTAGCAGCAGACCACTTACTTCCACTAGAGACGTACCGACGAGAGAATGAATGTCCTTCAAAACATATTTTAGAACATTGTTTTAGTATTACTGGGCATATTGTTGTTATTTTTCTTATAAGTCGAGTGATTCGATATATAAACTAAATCAACTAAGTTATGCACTATTGTATCAGTTTTATTACTTTCTTGACAAACTGCATGGATTTTGGAATTAAACTTAAGACTGTTAATATTATTTAAGCACTTCTTATTGTGATGTTTTTTGTTTACCTAAAAATAAATAAAAAAAAAACAAAAAAAAACAAAATTAAAATTAATTCAGTCAATGTAGTCTAAATAGAAAAAAATCAAAGTATAGGCGTAATTGCTGTCTATCCTCCCTATTCAACTATAATTAACAAGGAAGCCTCAAAAATTCGCTTATATGGAACTAACTTATTTTCAGCTAAATTAGATAGTATTACGTGTACAAAATGGGAGGAATACAAAGGTTCTTTGACTGATGTTCCTAAGCTAGACAATTTTTTTGCATTTTTACGTATGCGAGCGGACGTCCTTGAGGCGACGACGGCCGCAGTAAAATGGCAGTCGTTAAACCTGGTTGAAGGCTTGGAAAATTTCAACAGCATGTCGCCACAGTCAGCACCTGTCCATTTCAACACGGCAATGGGCTCACCACCCGTTACGTGGGACAAAATGCAAACGGTGAAATGTGGGCGTACAGTATGCCTCTGCCTACCCCGTCGGGAATAAAGCCGTGACAATATGTATGTATGTAAATTTAGGTAGTCGCGAAAATTTATGAGTACCTTAATTTTCTTCATCTTTTTAATTTTTCGTCAAATTTTGCGTCAATTTTATCTGTAACAGGGCGACCAGAGCGAGGTGCATCTTTTACATCAAAATTCCCGGATTGATAACGCTTAAACCAATTTTGTGCTACTCTTGCTGACACTGCATTAGGTCTATAACCGTCACAATATTTTTTCGCGGCTTGCGTTTTTCCCCTTTTTGTAATAAAACTTTAAAATGTATCGAATTTCTTCATTAGATTCACTCATTTCGACAGAAAGAAAAACAAATGAAAAATAGCTGAAAACAATTTTTTACTAATTTGTTGCTTTTTTTTAAAATGTAACCTTTTAATGTTATCAAAATCAGCCA
Organism: Thumatha senex; assembly: GCA_948477245.1. Lineage (NCBI taxonomy): Eukaryota > Metazoa > Arthropoda > Insecta > Lepidoptera > Erebidae > Thumatha > Thumatha senex. The sequence continues at coordinate 3,545,797 of OX419725.1, forward strand.
GATAAAAATAGTACATCCAAAGATTTTTAATTACATACTAAATGCGAAAAGACTTTTTCCCCAACCTAATATGTCATAATTCATATTATTTTACTATAACACACGTGTAACCAACGTGTAACCAACATAATATAACACACGTGTATACGTGTGTTAAATTTTGTTGGAATTGTCATAGCTCATAGGATATCCTATATATACATACAAAAATCTTGTCACGCCTCTATTTTCGAAGGGGTAGGCAGAAGAATACTATACGCCCACATTTCACCGTTTACATTTTAGTCCCACGTAACGGATGGTGGACCCATTGCCGTGTTGAGTCGACCTCGACGTACGTATGTCAAACAAATCGAAGAGGTTTTGGAAAAAGGCCAGGTCAAGAGTACCCTTAACCGGCGAGCGTGTATGTAAAACACTCATGAAAGTAGAAGAAGCGAAAGTGGTATGTCAAGATCGTAGCAAGTGGAAAACCATAGTCTCTGCCTACTCCGATGGGAAATAGGCGAGATAAAATGTATGTAGTGTATGCATGTATGTAAATTTATTAGGATTTCTTTTAAAATAAATGTTTATACGGCCGTATGATGACGACAAGTGTTTTGCCTACATACAAGGCAGCAAAAAGCTTTTTACTGCCAAGCAGTCTTAATAATGCCTCGTTTCGGCCTTTTAAAAGCAATACATTGCAAAAACAAAAAGGTTAAAAATTAAAATTATTAATATATATATATATATATACTATATATATATTTATATATATATATATATATATATATATCAATCACGCCTTATCCCCAAAGGGGTGGCAGAGTTATATTATATGCCCACTTTTCACCGTGTGTATTCCTGTTCCACGTAATAGGTGGTGAGCCCATTGCCGTGTCTAAATAGACAGAGGCAGGTTGTGGCTACCTGCTGTTGAAATTTTTTAAGCCAGGGTTTTCGACCAGTCTTAACGACTGCCATTTTACTGGCAACCGGGACCAACGGCTTAACGTGCCTTCCGAAGCACGCAAACGCTCGCAAATGTAAATGCCACAAAGTGGTCACCCATCCAAGGAGCAGCCATAGTGAAAGTTGCGTAACTCAGTAATCGTTTACAGAAAACTAAGACCGCGGGGCCACGAGCGCTTCACTGCGGGGCCACGAGTTTTAATTATTATTGTTTTATTAGGATTCCTTTTAAAATGTAGTGTTTAGTGTTGTATCTAGCAAACTTCGATCATCACTTTACAATTTTCTTAGTTGGAATTCACACGACTGATCATGGGGCAGTGGAGCAGTTTTAATAATGTGGCACTACTCCATAGTCAAGCGTGTGTTTTACCATATGCACAAAGAGACAAGACATGAAGACTTCTCAATGAAGATTATAATTTATGTAACAGAAATTTCCCTTTCTTCTCTACATGTGATTTTACTATGGACGTGTGTTATATTGGAATTGTAAATCATATAGTGTATGTTTATAATACGTATCTTTAATGTTTATTGGCTTATGTATTTTTGTTATTAAGATAAAACGATAGGATTTTATTCGCTGTTTTCATGTTATTTCATTTAATTGTAGTGACTATGTTTAGTGATGTTGCATTGGACTGTATTTATAATTCTAAACTTTCATAGCCGATGTGAATACTAAATAATTTTATTTTATAATGATTAATACCTAGCCTGTTTCTCAATTTGGTGATTGTATATTTTCTCCGGCTACCTAAGTGCCATAAAATATTATAGGCGAGCTAAAACCATTACATAAAAAATAAAAACGTACGTGTTTCTCATAAAAGAATATGGTTTTTCCCTTACAATAATTAACATTACTGGTATCGAAAAAAAATTACATTGCTTTCATACAAACTTATCAAATATGAAAATGAAATGATCGTGAAACCTGGCCGGTAGCCTTGTCGCAGATTGTGAATCTCGGACGATAGAGTTCCCTCCCGCTCTCTCTCCACCAACTCTTTCGTGATAATGAGCTGCTCTTAAAAAGACAAGGCAGCTAGCAGCAGACCACTTACTTCCACTAGAGACGTACCGACGAGAGAATGAATGTCCTTCAAAACATATTTTAGAACATTGTTTTTAGTATTACTATATATATTGTTGTTATTTTTCTTATAAGTCGAGTGATTCGATGTATAAACTAAATCAACTAAGTTATGCACTATTGTATCAGTTTTATTACTTTCTTGACAAACTGCATGGATTTTGGAATTAAACTTAAGACTGTTAATATTATTTAAGCACTTCTTATTGTGATGTTTTTTGTTTACCTAAAAATAAATAAAAAAAAAAACAAAAAAAACAAAATTAAAATTAATTCAGTCAATGTAGTCTAAATAGAAAAAAATCAAAGTATAGGCGTAATTGCTGTCTATCCTCCCTATTCAACTATAATTAACAAGGAAGCCTCAAAAATTCGCTTATATGGAACTAACTTATTTTCAGCTAAATTAGATAGTATTACGTGTACAAAATGGGAGGAATACAAAGGTTCTTTGACTGATGTTCCTAAGCTAGACAATTTTTTTGCATTTTTACGTATGCGAGCGGACGTCCTTGAGGCGACGACGGCCGCAGTAAAATGGCAGTCGTTAAACCTGGTTGAAGGCCGTATGGGCGGCTTGGAAAATTTCAACAGCATGTCGCCACAGTCAGCACCTGTCCATTTCAACACGGCAATGGGCTCACCACCCGTTACGTGGGACAAAATGCAAACGGTGAAATGTGGGCGTACAGTATGCCTCTGCCTACCCCGTCGGGAATAAAGCCGTGACAATATGTATGTATGTAAATTTAGGTAGTCGCGAAAATTTATGAGTACCTTAATTTTCTTCATCTTTTTAATTTTTCGTCAAATTTTGCGTCAATTTTATCTGTAACAGGGCGACCAGAGCGAGGTGCATCTTTTACATCAAAATTCCCGGATTGATAACGCTTAAACCAATTTTGTGCTACTCTTGCTGACACTGCATTAGGTCTATAACCGTCACAATATTTTTTCGCGGCTTGCGTTTTTCCCCTTTTTGTAATAAAACTTTAAAATGTATCGAATTTCTTCATTAGATTCACTCATTTCGACAGAAAGAAAAACAAATGAAAAATAGCTGAAAACAATTTTTTACTAATTTGTTGCTTTTTTTTTAAATGTAACCTTTTAATGTTATCAAAATCAGCCAGATAAAAATAGTACATCCAAAGATTTTTAATTACATACTAAATGCGAAAAGACTTTTTCCCCAACCTAATATGTCATAATTCATATTATTTTACTATAACACACGTGTAACCAACGTGTAACCAACATAATATAACACACGTGTATACGTGTGTTAAATTTTGTTGGAATTGTCATAGCTCATAGGATATCCTATATATACATACAAAAATCTTGTCACGCCTCTATTTTCGAAGGGGTAGGCAGAAGAATACTATACGCCCACATTTCACCGTTTACATTTTAGTCCCACGTAACGGATGGTGGACCCATTGCCGTGTTGAGTCGACCTCGACGTACGTATGTCAAACAAATCGAAGAGGTTTTGGAAAAAGGCCAGGTCAAGAGTACCCTTAACCGGCGAGCGTGTATGTAAAACACTCATGAAAGTAGAAGAAGCGAAAGTGGTATGTCAAGATCGTAGCAAGTGGAAAACCATAGTCTCTGCCTACTCCGATGGGAAATAGGCGAGATAAAATGTATGTAGTGTATGCATGTATGTAAATTTATTAGGATTTCTTTTAAAATAAATGTTTATACGGCCGTATGATGACGACAAGTGTTTTGCCTACATACAAGGCAGCAAAAAGCTTTTTACTGCCAAGCAGTCTTAATAATGCCTCGTTTCGGCCTTTTAAAAGCAATACATTGAAAAACAAAAAGGTTAAAAATTAAAATTATTAATATATATATATATATATATATATATATATATATATATATATATATATATATATATATATATATCAATCACGCCTTATCCCCAAAGGGGTGGCAGAGTTATATTATATGCCCACTTTTCACCGTGTGTATTCCTGTTCCACGTAATAGGTGGTGAGCCCATTGCCGTGTCTAAATAGACAGAGGCAGGTTGTGGCTACCTGCTGTTGAAATTTTTTAACCCAGGGTTTTCGACCAGTCTTAACGACTGCCATTTTACTGGCAACCGGGACCAACGGCTTAACGTGCCTTCCGAAGCACACAAACGCTCGCAAATGTAAATGCCACAAAGTGGTCACCCATCCAAGGAGCAGCCATAGTGAAAGTTGCGTAACTCAGTGATCGTTTACAGAAAACTGAGACCGCGGGGCCACGAGCGCTTCACTGCGGGGCCACGAGTTTTAATTATTATTGTTTTATTAGGATTCCTTTTAAAATGTAGTGTTTAGTGTTGTATCAAGCAAACTTCGATCATCACTTTACAATTTTCTTAGTTGGAATTCACACGACTGATCATGGGGCAGTGGAGCAGTTTTAATAATGTGGCACTACTCCATAGTCAAGCGTGTGTTTTACCATATGCACAAAGAGACAAGACATGAAGACTTCTCAATGAAGATTATAATTTATGTAACAGAAATTTCCCTTTCTTCTCTACATGTGATTTTACTATGGACGTGTGTTATATTGGAATTGTAAATCATATAGTGTATGTTTATAATACGTATCTTTAATGTTTATTGGCTTATGTATTTTTGTTATTAAGATAAAACGATAGGATTTTATTCGCTGTTTTCATGTTATTTCATTTAATTGTAGTGACTATGTTTAGTGATGTTGCATTGGACTGTATTTATAATTCTAAACTTTCATAGCCGATGTGAATACTAAATAATTTTATTTTATAATGATTAATACCTAGCCTGTTTCTCAATTTGGTGATTGTATATTTTCTCCGGCTATCTAAGTGCCATAAAATATTATAGGTGAGCTAAAACCATTAAATAAAAAATAAAAACGTACTTGTTTCTCCTAAAACAATATGGTTTTTCCCTTACAATAATTAACATTACTGGTATCGAAAAAAAATTACATTGCTTTCATACAAACTTACCAAATATGAAAATGAAATGGTATTAAATTTGAAAAAAAATAATAATTTCAATTTATATGTTTCGCATGATTTGGAATGAACCATAGTACAATAAAATAATTAAAACAAAATTTCCTTCATCTCTGCTCTGTACCTACTCTATTCAACGAAAATTATGGTAGAATAATATAAAAAATTTTACCCCGTCGGGAATAAAGCCGTGACAATATGTATGTAAATTTAGGTAGTCGCGAAAATTTATGAGTACCTTAATTTCCTTCATCTTTTTAATTTTTCGTCAAATTTTGCGTCAATTTTATCTGTAACAGGGCGACCAGAGCGAGGTGCATCTTTTACATCAAAATTCCCGGATTGATAACGCTTAAACCAATTTTGTGCTACTCTTGCTGACACTGCATTAAGTCTATAACCGTCACAATATTTTTTCGCGGCTTGCGTTTTTCCCCTTTTTGTAATAAAACTTTAAAATGTATCGAATTTCTTCATTAGATTCACTCATTTCGACAAAAAGAAAAACAAATGAAAAATAGCTGAAAACAATTTTTTACTATTTTGTTGCTTTTTTTTTAAATGTAAACTTTTTAATGTTATCAAAATCAGCCAGATAAAAATAGTACATCCAAAGATTTTTTATTACATCCTAAATGCGAAAAGACTTTTTCCCCAACCTAGTATGTCATAATTCATATTATTTTACTATAACACACGTGTAACCAACGTGTAATTATTATGTTGGAATTGTCATAGCTCATAGGATATCCTATATATACATACAAAAATCTTGTCATGCTTCTATTTTCGAAGGGGTAGGCAGAAGAATACTATACGCCCACATTTCACCGTTTACATTTTAGTCCCATGTAACGGATGGTGGACCCATTGCCGTGTTGAGTCGACCTCGACGTACGTATGTCAAACAAATCGAAGAGCTTTTGGAAAAAGGCCAGGTCAAGAGTACCCTTAACCGGCGAGCGTGTATGTAAAACACTCATGAAAGTAGAAGAAGCGAAAGTGGTATGTCAAGATCGTAGCAATTGGAAAACCATAGTCTCTGCCTACTCCGATGGGAAATAGGCGAGATAAAATGTATGTAGTGTATGCATGTATGTAAATTTATTAGGATTTCTTTTAAAATAAATGTTTGTAAAGCTGTATGATGACGACAAGTGTTTTGCCTACATACAAGGCAGCAAAAAGCTTTTTACTGCCAAGCAGTCTTAATAATGCCTCGTTTCGGCCTTTTAAAAGCAATACATTGCAAAAACAAAAAGGTTAAAAATTAAAATTATGAATATATACATATATCCATCACGCCTTATCCCCAAAGGGGTGGCAGAGGTATATTATATGCCCACTTTTCACCGTGTGTATTCCTGTTCCACGTAATAGGTGGAGAGCCCATTGCCGTGTTGAAATAGACAGAGGCAGGTTGTGGCTACCTACTGTTTTTTAAGCCAGGGTTTTCGACCAGTCTTAACGACTGCCATTTTACTGGCAACCGGGACTAACGGCTTAACGTGCCTTCCGAAGCACGCAAACGCTCGCAAATGTAAATGCCACAAAGTGGTCACCCATCCAAGGACCAGCCATAGTGAAAGTTGCGTAACTCAGTGATCGTTTACAGAAAACTGAGACCGCGGGGCCACGAGCGCTTCACTGCGGGGCCACGAGTTTTAATTATTATTGTTTTATTAGGATTCCTTTTAAAATGTAGTGTTTAGTGTTGTATCTAGCAAACTTCGATCATCACTTTACAATTTTCTTGGTTGGAATTCACACGACTGATCATGGGGCAGTGGAGCAGTTTTAATAATGTGTCACTACTCCATAGTCAAGCGTGTGTTTTACCATCTGCACGAAGAGACAAGACATGAAGACTTCTCAATGAAGATTATAATTTATGTAACAGAAATTTCCCTTTCTTCTCTACATGTGATTTTACTATGGACGTGTGTTATATTGGATTTTTTTTTTAATTTAACAACTGTATTTACAACAAATTATTAAATAACCTTAAAATATGAAAATTTAAAATATATTAATATAAGGAGTCCCTTTAGGCAAGGTTCCGAAGATACCGGCAGCGTTCCCCCTTTGAATAGCTAAACTAATTCTTTGGCCGAGGTAGCTGCCTGCTATTGGAATTGTAGTACTATATGCGTAGATTATTTCTTTCCTCGAAAAGGGTAGGCAGAAAATTATAATGTAAATCATATAGTGTATGTTTATAATACGTATCTTTAATTTTTATTGGCCTATGTATTTTTGTTATTAAGATAAACGATAGGATTTTATTTGCTGTTTTCATGTTATTTCATTTAATTGTAGTGACTATGTTTAGTTATGTTGCATTGGACTGTATTTATAATTCTAAACTTTCATAGCCGATGTGAATACTAAATAATTTTATTTTATAATGATTAATACCTAGCCTGTTTCTCAATTTGGTGATTGTATATTTTCTCCTACCTAAGTGCCATAAAATATTATAGGTGAGCTAAAACCATTACATAAAAAATAAAAACGTACGTGTTTCTCATAAAAGAATATGGTTTTTCCCTTACAATAATTAACATTACTGGTATCGAAAAAGAATTACATTGCTTTCATACAAACTTACCAAATATAAAAATGAAAGGAATTAAATTTGAAAAAAAATTATAATTTCAATTTATATGTTTCGCATGATTTGGAATGAACCATAGTACAATAAAATAATTAAAACAAAATTTTCTTTATCTCTGCTCTGTACCTACTCTATTCAACGAAAATTATGGTAGAATAATATAAAAAAATTATTTTAATGTCACTCACCATCACTTTGGAATGACCTAGAACTGAGAAAGGTAGCGAAACCTGGGTATATCAGCAGATGTATGTAAGTAAATTGAATACTTTGTAGATGTGATCACTTCGAAAATTGTGCGGCGTAACTTTGGCCAACCGAATACGTAAAGAGTAATGCGCAAAATAGAAGTGATACGCAATAGGGTTTGAATGAAAGTGTCAGCGTTAAGCTGGAAATGGGAGTGCTCCGTTGGTGTGGACACGTACAACGAATGAGTGAGGAACGATTGACGAAGAATATATATTGTGCAAAATTATAGGGTAGAAGGAGTCAGGGTAGGCCGAGACTTACATATGAAGATATGAAGTCAAAAGTTTTTGAATAACCAGGCGAGAATGTGTCTAGCAATTAATGAATCTGCAGGAAGCGTATGAAGTATGCATGGATAGTGAAACCTGGCCGGTAGCCTTGTCGCAGATTGTGAATCTCTGACGATAGAGTTCCCTCCCGCTCTCTCTCCACCACCTCTTTTGTGATCATGAGCTGCTCTTAAAAAGACAAGGCAGCTTCCACTTACTTCCACTAGAGACGTACCGACGAGAGAATGAATATCCTTCTAAACATATTTTAGAACATTGTTTTTAGTATTTCTGGGCATATTGTTGTTATTTTTCTTATAAGTCGAGTGATTCGATATATAAACTAAATGAACTAAGTTATGCACTATTGTATCAGTTTCATTACTTTTTTGATAAACTGCATGGATTTTGGAAAAAAAACAAAATTAAAATTAATAATTATTAATTAAAATTAATAAAAATAAAAATTAATTCAGTCAATCTAGTCTAAATAGAAATAAATCAAAGTATAGGCGTAATTGCTGTCTATCCTCCCTATTCAACTATAATTAACAAAAAAGCCTCAAAAATTCGCTATTTTTTTCCATTCGACTAAAACTTATTTTCTATGGAACTAACTTATTTTCAGCTAATTTAGATAGTATTACGTGTACAAAATGGGAGGAATACAACGGTTCTTTGACTGATGTTCCTAAGCTAGACAATTTTTTTGCATTTTTACGTATGCGAGCGGACGTCCTTGAGGCGACGACGGCCGCAGTAAAATGGCAGTCGTTAAACCTGGTTGAAGGCCGTATGGGCAGCTTGGAAAATTTCAACAGCATGTCGCTGTCCATTTCAAAACGGCAATGGCCTCACCACCCGTTACGTGGGACAAAATGCAAACGGTGAAATGTGGGCGTACAGTATGCCTCTGCCTACCCCGTCGGGAATAAAGCCGTGACAATATGTTTGTATGTAGGTAGTCGCGAAAATTTATGAGTACCTTAATTTCCTTCATCTTTTAAATTTTTCGTCAAATTTTGCGTCAATTTTATCTGTAACAGGGCGACCAGAGCGAGGTGCATCTTTTACATCAAAATTCCCGGATTGATAACGCTTAAACCAATTTTGTGCTACTCTTGCTGACACTGCATTGGGTCTATAACCGTCACAATATTTTTTCGCGGCTTGCGTTTTTCCCCTTTTTGTAATAAAACTTTAAAATGTATCGAATTTCTTCATTAGATTCACTCATTTCGACAGAAAGAAAAACAAATGAAAAATAGCTGAAAACAATTTTTTACTAATTTGTTGCTTTTTTTTGAAATGTAACCTTTTTAATGTTATCAAAATCAGCCAGATAAAAATAGTACATACTAAATGCAAAAAGACTTTTTCCCCAACCTAATATGTCATAATTCATATTATTTCACTATAACACACGTGTAACCAACGTGTAACCAACATAATATAACACACGTGTATACACGTGTGTTATATTTTGTTAGAATTGTCATAGCTCATAGGATATTCTATATATACCTACAAAAATCTTGTCACGCCTCTATTTTCGAAGGGGTAGGCAGAAGAATACTATACGCCCACATTTCACCGTTTACATTTTAGTCCCATGTAACGGATGGTGGACCCATTGCCGTGTTGAGTCGACCTCGACGTACGTATGTCAAACAAATCGAAGAGCTTTTGGAAAAAGGCCAGGTCAAGAGTACCCTTAACCGGCGAGCGTGTATGTAAAACACTCATGAAAGTAGAAGAAGCGAAAGTGGTATGTCAAGATCGTAGCAATTGGAAAACCATAGTCTCTGCCTACTCCGATGGGAAATAGGCGAGATAAAATGTATGTAGTGTATGCATGTATGTAAATTTATTAGGATTTCTTTTAAAATAAATGTTTGTAGGGCCGTATGATGACGACAAGTGTTTTGCCTACATGCAAGGCAGCAAAAAGCTTTTTACTGCCAAGCAGTCTTAATAATGCCTCGTTTCGGCCTTTTAAAAGCAATACATTGCAATAACAAAAAGGTTAAAAATTAAAATTATTAATATATACATATATCCATCACGCCTTATCCCCAAAGGGGTGGCAAAGGTATATTATATGCCCACTTTTCACCGTGTGTATTCCTGTTCCACGTAATAGGTGGTGAGCCCATTGCCGTGTTGAAATAGACAGAGGCAGGTTGTGGCTACCTACTGTTTTTTAAGCCAGGGTTTTCGACCAGTCTTAACGACTGCCATTTTACTGGCAACCGGGACCAACGGCTTAACGTGCCTTCCGAAGCACACAAACGCTCGCAAATGTAAATGCCACAAAGTGGTCACCCATCCAAGGACCAGCCATAGTGAAAGTTGCGTAACTCAGTGATCGTTTACAGAAAACTGAGACCGCGGGGCCACGAGCGCTTCACTGCGGGGCCACGAGTTTTAATTATTATTGTTTTATTAGGATTCATTTTAAAATGTAGTGTTTAGTGTTGTATCTAGCAAACTTCGATCATCACTTTACAATTTTCTTGGTTGGAATTCACACGACTGATCATGGGGCAGTGGAGCAGTTTTAATAATGTGGCACTACTCCATAGTCAAGCGTGTGTTTTACCATCTGCACGAAGAGACAAGACATGAAGACTTCTCAATGAAGATTATAATTTATGTAACAGAAATTTCCCTTTCTTCTCTACATGTGATTTTACTATGGACGTGTGTTATATTGGATTTGTAGTACTATATGCGAAGATTATTTCTTTCCTCGAAAAGGGTAGGCAGAAAATTATAATGTAAATCATATAGTGTATGTTTATAATACGTATCTTTAATTTTTATTGGCTTATGTATTTTTGTTATTAAGATAAAACGATAGGATTTTATTCGCTGTTTTCATGTTATTTCATTTAATTGTAGTGACTATGATTAGTGATGTTGCATTGGACTGTATTTATAATTCTAAACTTTCATAGCCGATGTGAATACTAAATAATTTTATTTTATAATGATTAATACCTAGCCTGTTTCTCAATTTGTTGATTGTATATTTTCTCCGGCTACCTAAGTGCGATAAAATATTATAGGTGAGCTAAAACCATTAAATAAAAAATAAAAACGTACTTGTTTCTCCTAAAACAATATGGTTTTTCCCTTACAATAATTAACATTACTGGTATCGAAAAAAAATTACATTGCTTTCATACAAACTTACCAAATATGAAAATGAAATGGAATTAAATTTGAAAAAAAATAATAATTTCAATTTATATGTTTCGCATGATTTGGAATGAACCATAGTACAATAAAATAATTAAAACAAAATTTCCTTCATCTCTGCTCTGTACCTACTCTATTCAACGAAAATTATGGTAGAATAATATAAAAAATTTTACCCCGTCGGGAATAAAGCCGTGACAATATGTATGTAAATTTAGGTAGTCGCGAAAATTTATGAGTACCTTAATTTCCTTCATCTTTTAAATTTTTCGTCAAATTTTGCGTCAATTTTATCTGTAACAGGGCGACCAGAGCGAGGTGCATCTTTTACATCAAAATTCCCGGATTGATAACGCTTAAACCAATTTTGTGCTACTCTTGCTGACACTGCATTAAGTCTATAACCGTCACAATATTTTTTCGCGGCTTGCGTTTTTCCCCTTTTTGTAATAAAACTTTAAAATGTATCGAATTTCTTCATTAGATTCACTCATTTCGACAGAAAGAAAAACAAATGAAAAATAGCTGAAAACAATTTTTTACTAATTTGTTGCTTTTTTTTTAAATGTAAACTTTTTAATGTTATCAAAATCAGCCAGATAAAAATAGTACATCCAAAGATTTTTTATTACATCCTAAATGCGAAAAGACTTTTTCCCCAACCTAGTATGTCATAATTCATATTATTTTACTATAACACACGTGTAACCAACGTGTAATTATTATGTTGGAATTGTCATAGCTCATAGGATATCCTATATATACATACAAAAATCTTGTCATGCCTCTATTTTCGAAGGGGTAGGCAGAAGAATACTATACGCCCACATTTCACCGTTTACATTTTAGTCCCATGTAACGGATGGTGGACCCATTGCCGTGTTGAGTCGACCTCGACGTACGTATGTCAAACAAATCGAAGAGCTTTTGGAAAAAGGCCATTTCAAGAGTACCCTTAACCGGCGAGCGTGTATGTAAAACACTCATGAAAGTAGAAGAAGCGAAAGTGGTATGTCAAGATCGTAGCAATTGGAAAACCATAGTCTCTGCCTACTCCGATGGGAAATAGGCGAGATAAAATGTATGTAGTGTATGCATGTATGTAAATTTATTAGGATTTCTTTTAAAATAAATGTTTGTAAAGCTGTATGATGACGACAAGTGTTTTGCCTACATACAAGGCAGCAAAAAGCTTTTTACTGCCAAGCAGTCTTAATAATGCCTCGTTTCGGCCTTTTAAAAGCAATACATTGCAAAAACAAAAAGGTTAAAAATTAAAATTATGAATATATACATATATCCATCACGCCTTATCCCCAAAGGGGTGGCAGAGGTATATTATATGCCCACTTTTCACCGTGTGTATTCCTGTTCCACGTAATAGGTGGAGAGCCCATTGCCGTGTTGAAATAGACAGAGGCAGGTTGTGGCTACCTACTGTTTTTTAAGCCAGGGTTTTCGACCAGTCTTAACGACTGCCATTTTACTGGCAACCGGGACTAACGGCTTAACGTGCCTTCCGAAGCACGCAAACGCTCGCAAATGTAAATGCCACAAAGTGGTCACCCATCCAAGGACCAGCCATAGTGAAAGTTGCGTAACTCAGTGATCGTTTACAGAAAACTGAGACCGCGGGGCCACGAGCGCTTCACTGCGGGGCCACGAGTTTTAATTATTATTGTTTTATTAGGATTCCTTTTAAAATGTAGTGTTTAGTGTTGTATCTAGCAAACTTCGATCATCACTTTACAATTTTCTTGGTTGGAATTCACACGACTGATCATGGGGCAGTGGAGCAGTTTTAATAATGTGTCACTACTCCATAGTCAAGCGTGTGTTTTACCATCTGCACGAAGAGACAAGACATGAAGACTTCTCAATGAAGATTATAATTTATGTAACAGAAATTTCCCTTTCTTCTCTACATGTGATTTTACTATGGACGTGTGTTATATTGGATTTTTTTTTTAATTTAACAACTGTATTTACAACAAATTATTAAATAACCTTAAAATATGAAAATTTAAAATATATTAATATAAGGAGTCCCTTTAGGCAAGGTTCCGAAGATACTGGCAGCGTTCCCCCTTTGAATAGCTAAACTAATTCTTTGGCCGAGGTAGCTGCCTGCTATTGGAATTGTAGTACTATATGCGTAGATTATTTCTTTCCTCGAAAAGGGTAGGCAGAAAATTATAATGTAAATCATATAGTGTATGTTTATAATACGTATCTTTAATTTTTATTGGCCTATGTATTTTTGTTATTAAGATAAACGATAGGATTTTATTTGCTGTTTTCATGTTATTTCATTTAATTGTAGTGACTATGTTTAGTTATGTTGCATTGGACTGTATTTATAATTCTAAACTTTCATAGCCGATGTGAATACTAAATAATTTTATTTTATAATGATTAATACCTAGCCTGTTTCTCAATTTGGTGATTGTATATTTTCTCCGGCTACCTAAGTGCCATAAAATATAATAGGCGAGCTAAAACCATTACATAAAAAATAAAAACGTACGTGTTTCTCATAAAAGAATATGGTTTTTCCCTTACAATAATTAACATTACTGGTATCGAAAAAAAATTACATTGCTTTCATACAAACTTATCAAATATGAAAATGAAATGATCGTGAAACCTGGCCGGTAGCCTTGTCGCAGATTGTGAATCTCGGACGATAGAGTTCCCTCCCGCTCTCTCTCCACCAACTCTTTCGTGATAATGAGCTGCTCTTAAAAAGACAAGGCAGCTAGCAGCAGACCACTTACTTCCACTAGAGACGTACCGACGAGAGAATGAATGTCCTTCAAAACATATTTTAGAACATTGTTTTTAGTATTACTATATATATTGTTGTTATTTTTCTTATAAGTCGAGTGATTCGATGTATAAACTAAATCAACTAAGTTATGCACTATTGTATCAGTTTTATTACTTTCTTGACAAACTGCATGGATTTTGGAATTAAACTTAAGACTGTTAATATTATTTAAGCACTTCTTATTGTGATGTTTTTTGTTTACCTAAAAATAAATAAAAAAAAAAACAAAAAAAACAAAATTAAAATTAATTCAGTCAATGTAGTCTAAATAGAAAAAAATCAAAGTATAGGCGTAATTGCTGTCTATCCTCCCTATTCAACTATAATTAACAAGGAAGCCTCAAAAATTCGCTTATATGGAACTAACTTATTTTCAGCTAAATTAGATAGTATTACGTGTACAAAATGGGAGGAATACAAAGGTTCTTTGACTGATGTTCCTAAGCTAGACAATTTTTTTGCATTTTTACGTATGCGAGCGGACGTCCTTGAGGCGACGACGGCCGCAGTAAAATGGCAGTCGTTAAACCTGGTTGAAGGCCGTATGGGCGGCTTGGAAAATTTCAACAGCATGTCGCCACAGTCAGCACCTGTCCATTTCAACACGGCAATGGGCTGACCACCCGTTACGTGGGACAAAATGCAAACGGTGAAATGTGAGCGTACAGTATGCCTCTGCCTACCCCGTCGGGAATAAAGCCGTGACAATATGTATGTATGTAAATTTAGGTAGTCGCGAAAATTTATGAGTACCTTAATTTTCTTCATCTTTTTAATTTTTCGTCAAATTTTGCGTCAATTTTATCTGTAACAGGGCGACCAGAGCGAGGTGCATCTTTTACATCAAAATTCCCGGATTGATAACGCTTAAACCAATTTTGTGCTACTCTTGCTGACACTGCATTAGGTCTATAACCGTCACAATATTTTTTCGCGGCTTGCGTTTTTCCCCTTTTTGTAATAAAACTTTAAAATGTATCGAATTTCTTCATTAGATTCACTCATTTCGACAGAAAGAAAAACAAATGAAAAATAGCTGAAAACAATTTTTTACTAATTTGTTGCTTTTTTTTAAAATGTAACCTTTTAATGTTATCAAAATCAGCCAGATAAAAATAGTACATCCAAAGATTTTTAATTACATACTAAATGCGAAAAGACTTTTTCCCCAACCTAATATGTCATAATTCATATTATTTTACTATAACACACGTGTAACCAACGTGTAACCAACATAATATAACACACGTGTATACGTGTGTTAAATTTTGTTGGAATTGTCATAGCTCATAGGATATCCTATATATACATACAAAAATCTTGTCACGCCTCTATTTTCGAAGGGGTAGGCAGAAGAATACTATACGCCCACATTTCACCGTTTACATTATAGTCCCACGTAACGGATGGTGGACCCATTGCCGTGTTGAGTCGACCTCGACGTACATATGTCAAACAAATCGAAGAGGTTTTGGAAAAAGGCCAGGTCAAGAGTACCCTTAACCGGCGAGCGTGTATGTAAAACACTCATGAAAGTAGAAGAAGCGAAAGTGGTATGTCAAGATCGTAGCAAGTGGAAAACCATAGTCTCTGCCTACTCCGATGGGAAATAGGCGAGATAAAATGTATGTAGTGTATGCATGTATGTAAATTTATTAGGATTTCTTTTAAAATAAATGTTTATACGGCCGTATGATGACGACAAGTGTTTTGCCTACATACAAGGCAGCAAAAAGCTTTTTACTGCCAAGCAGTCTTAATAATGCCTCGTTTCGGCCTTTTAAAAGCAATACATCGCAAAAACAAAAAGGTTAAAAATTAAAATTATTAATATATATATATATATATATATATATATATATATATATATATATATATATATATATATATATCAATCACGCCTTATCCCCAAAGGGGTGGCAGAGGTATATTATATGCCCACTTTTCACCGTGTGTATTCCTGTTCCACGTAATAGGTGGAGAGCCCATTGCCGTGTTGAAATAGACAGAGGCAGGTTGTGGCTACCTACTGTTTTTTAAGCCAGGGTTTTCAACCAGTCTTAACGACTGCCATTTTACTGGCAACCGGGACTAACGGCTTAACGTGCCTTCCGAAGCACGCAAACGCTCGCAAATGTAAATGCCACAAAGTGGTCACCCATCCAAGGACCAGCCATAGTGAAAGTTGCGTAACTCAGTGATCGTTTACAGAAAACTGAGACCGCGGGGCCACGAGCGCTTCACTGCGGGGCCACGAGTTTTAATTACTATTGTTTTATTAGGATTCCTTTTAAAATGTAGTGTTTAGTGTTGTATCTAGCAAACTTCGATCATCACTTTACAATTTTCTTGGTTGGAATTCACACGACTGATCATGGGGCAGTGGAGCAGTTTTAATAATGTGTCACTACTCCATAGTCAAGCGTGTGTTTTACCATCTGCACGAAGAGACAAGACATGAAGACTTCTCAATGAAGATTATAATTTATGTAACAGAAATTTCCCTTTCTTCTCTACATGTGATTTTACTATGGACGTGTGTTATATTGGATTTTTTTTTTTAATTTAACAACTGTATTTACAACAAATTATTAAATAACCTTAAAATATGAAAATTTAAAATATATTAATATAAGGAGTCCCTTTAGGCAAGGTTCCGAAGATACTGGCAGCGTTCCCCCTTTGAATAGCTAAACTAATTCTTTGGCTGAGGTAGCTGCCTGCTATTGGAATTGTAGTACTATATGCGAAGATTATTTCTTTCCTCGAAAAGGGTACGCAGAAAATTATAATGTAAATCATATTATAGTGTATGTTTATAATACGTATCTTTAATTTTTATTGGCCTATGTATTTTTGTTATTAAGATAAACGATAGGATTTTATTTGCTGTTTTCATGTTATTTCATTTAATTGTAGTGACTATGTTTAGTTATGTTGCATTGGACTGTATTTATAATTCTAAACTTTCATAGCCGATGTGAATACTAAATAATTTTATTTTATAATGATTAATACCTAGCCTGTTTCTCAATTTGGTGATTGTATATTTTCTCCGGCTACCTAAGTGCCATAAAATATTATAGGTGAGCTAAAACCATTACATAAAAAATAAAAACGTACGTGTTTCTCATAAAAGAATATGGTTTTTCCCTTACAATAATTAACATTACTGGTATCGAAAAAGAATTACATTGCTTTCATACAAACTTACCAAATATAAAAATGAAAAGGAATTAAATTTGAAAAAAAATTATAATTTCAATTTATATGTTTCGCATGATTTGGAATGAACCATAGTACAATAAAATAATTAAAACAAAATTTTCTTTATCTCTGCTCTGTACCTACTCTATTCAACGAAAATTATGGTAGAATAATATAAAAAAATTATTTTAATGTTACTCACCATCACTTTGGAATGACCTAGAACTGAGAAAGGTAGCGAAACCTGGGTATATCAGCAGATGTATGTAAGTAAATTGAATACTTTGTAGATGTGATCACTTCGAAAATTGTGCGGCGTAACTTTGGCCAACCGAATACGTAAAGAGTAATGCGCAAAATAGAAGTGATACGCAATAGGGTTTGAATGAAAGTGTCAGCGTTAAGCTGGAAATGGGAGTGCTCCGTTGGTGTGGACACGTACAACGAATGAGTGAGGAACGATTGACGAAGAATATATATTGTGCAAAATTATAGGGTAGAAGGAGTCAGGGTAGGCCGAGACTTACATATGAAGATATGAAGTCAAAAGTTTTTTGAATAACCAGGCGAGAATGTGTTTAGCAATTAATGAATCTGCAGGAAGCGTATGAAGTATGCATGGATAGTGAAACCTGGCCGGTAGCCTTGTCGCAGATTGTGAATCTCTGACGATAGAGTTCCCTCCCGCTCTCTCTCCACCACCTCTTTTGTGATCATGAGCTGCTCTTAAAAAGACAAGGCAGCTTCCACTTACTTCCGCTAGAGACGTACCGACGAGAGAATGAATATCCTTCTAAACATATTTTAGAACATTGTTTTTAGTATTTCTGGGCATATTGGTTTTATTTTTTTATAAGTTGAGTGATTCGATATATAAACTAAATGAACTAAGTTATGCACTATTGTATCAGTTTTATTACTTTTTTGATAAACTGCATGGATTTTGGAATTAATCTTAAGACTGTTAATATTATTTAAGCACTTCTTATTGTGATGTTTTTTGTTTACCTAAAAATAAATAAAAAAAAACAAAAAAAACAAAATTAAAATTAATTCAGTCAATGTAGTCTAAATATAAATAAATCAAAGTATAGGCGTAATTGCTGTCTATCCTCCCTATTCAACTATAATTAACAAAAAAGCCTCAAAAAATGTGCTAATTTTTTCCATTCGACTAAAACTTATTTTCTATGGAACTAACTTATTTTCAGCTAAATTAGATAGTATTACGTGTACAAAATGGGAGGAATACAAAGGTTCTTTGACTGATGTTCCTAAGCTAGACAATTTTTTTGCATTTTTACGTATGCGAGCGGACGTCCTTGAGGCGACGACGGCCGCAGTAAAATGGCAGTCGTTAAACCTGGTTGAAGGCCGTATGGGCGGCTTGGAAAATTTCAACAGCATGTCACCACAGTCAGCACCTGTCCATTTCAACACGGCAATGGGCTCACCACCCGTCACGTGGGACAAAATGCAAACGGTGAAATGTGGGCGTACAGTATGCCTCTGCCTACCCCTTCGGGAATAAAGCCGTGACAATAAGTATGTAAATTTAGGTAGTCGCGAAAATTTATGAGTACCTTAATTTCCTTCATCTTTTTAATTTTTAGTCAAATTTTGCGTCAATTTTATCTGTAACAGGGCGACCAGAGCGAGGTGCATCTTTTACATCAAAATTCCCGGATTGATAACGCTTAAACCAATTTAGTGCTACTCTTGCTGACACTGCATTAAGTCTATAACCGTCACAATATTTTTTCGAGGCTTGCGTTTTTTTCCCTTTTTGTAATAAAACTTTAAAATGTATAGAATTTATTCATTAGATTCACTCATTTCGACAGAAAGAAAAACAAATGAAAAATAGCTGAAAACAGTTTTTTACTAATTTGTTGCTTTTTTTTTTAAATGTAAACTTTTTAATGTTATCAAAATCAGCCAGATAAAAATAGTACATCCAAAGATTTTTTATTACATACTAAATGCGAAAAGACTTTTTCCCCAACCTAATATGTCATAATTCATATTATTTTACTATAACACACGTGTAACCAACGTGTAATTATTATGTTGGAATTGTCATAGCTCATAGGATATCCTATATATACATACAAAAATCTTGTCACGCCTTTATTTTCGAAGGGGTAGGCAGAAGAATACTATACGCCCACATTTCACCGTTTACATTTTAGTCCCATGTAACGGATGGTGGACCCATTGCCGTGTTGAGTCGACCTCGACGTACGTATGTCATACAAATCGAAGAGCTTT
Source organism: Thumatha senex (assembly GCA_948477245.1). Classification (NCBI taxonomy): domain Eukaryota; kingdom Metazoa; phylum Arthropoda; class Insecta; order Lepidoptera; family Erebidae; genus Thumatha; species Thumatha senex. The sequence goes on from OX419725.1 coordinate 3,565,516, forward strand.
TGGAAAAAGGCCAGGTCAAGAGTACCCTTAACCGGCGAGCGTGTATGTAAAACACTCATGAAAGTAGAAGAAGCGAAAGTGGTATGTCAAGATCGTAGCAATTGGAAAACCATAGTCTCTGCCTACTCCGATGGGAAATAGGCGAGATAAAATGTATGTAGTGTATGCATGTATGTAAATTTATTAGGATTTGTTTTAAAATAAATGTTTATACGGCCGTATGATGACGACAAGTGTTTTGCCTACATACAAGGCAGCAAAAAGCTTTTTACTGCCAAGCAGTCTTAATAATGCCTCGTTTCGGCGTTTTAAAAGCAATACATTGCAAAAACAAAAAGGTTAAAAATTAAAATTATTAATATATAAATATATATATATATATATCAATCACGCCTTATCCCCAAAGGGGTGGCAGAGTTATATTATATGCCCACTTTTCACCGTGTGTATTCCTGTTCCACGTAATAGGTGATGAGCCCATTGCCGTGTCTAAATAGACAGAGGCAGGTTGTGGCTACCTGCTGTTGAAATTTTTTAAGCCAGGGTTTTCGACCAGTCTTAACGACTGCCATTTTACTGGCAACCGGGACCAACGGCTTAACGTGCCTTCCGAAGCACGCAAACGCTCGCAAATGTAAATGCCACAAAGTGGTCACCCATCCAAGGAGCAGCCATAGTGAAAGTTGCGTAACTCAGTAATCGTTTACAGAAAACTAAGACCGCGGGGCCACGAGCGCTTCACTGCGGGGCCACGAGTTTTAATTATTATTGTTTTATTAGGATTCCTTTTAAAATGTAGTGTTTAGTGTTGTATCTAGCAAACTTCGATCATCACTTTACAATTTTCTTAGTTGGAATTCACACGACTGATCATGGGGCAGTGGAGCAGTTTTAATAATGTGGCACTACTCCATAGTCAAGCGTGTGTTTTACCATATGCACAAAGAGACAAGACATGAAGACTTCTCAATGAAGATTATAATTTATGTAACAGAAATTTCCCTTTCTTCTCTACATGTGATTTTACTATGGACGTGTGTTATATTGGAATTGTAAATCATATAGTGTATGTTTATAATACGTATCTTTAATGTTTATTGGCTTATGTATTTTTGTTATTAAGATAAAACGATAGGATTTTATTCGCTGTTTTCATGTTATTTCATTTAATTGTAGTGACTATGTTTAGTGATGTTGCATTGGACTGTATTTATAATTCTAAACTTTCATAGCCGATGTGAATACTAAATAATTTTATTTTATAATGATTAATACCTAGCCTGTTTCTCAATTTGGTGATTGTATATTTTCTCCGGCTATCTAAGTGCCATAAAATATTATAGGTGAGCTAAAACCATTAAATAAAAAATAAAAACGTACTTGTTTCTCCTAAAACAATATGGTTTTTCCCTTACAATAATTAACATTACTGGTATCGAAAAAAAATTACATTGCTTTCATACAAACTTACCAAATATGAAAATGAAATGGAATTAAATTTGAAAAAAAATAATAATTTCAATTTATATGTTTCGCATGATTTGGAATGAACCATAGTACAATAAAATAATTAAAACAAAATTTCCTTCATCTCTGCTCTGTACCTACTCTATTCAACGAAAATTATGGTAGAATAATATAAAAAATTTTACCCCGTCGGGAATAAAGCCGTGACAATATGTATGTAAATTTAGGTAGTCGCGAAAATTTATGAGTACCTTAATTTCCTTCATCTTTTAAATTTTTCGTCAAATTTTGCGTCAATTTTATCTGTAACAGGGCGACCAGAGCGAGGTGCATCTTTTACATCAAAATTCCCGGATTGATAACGCTTAAACCAATTTTGTGCTACTCTTGCTGACACTGCATTGGGTCTATAACCGTCACAATATTTTTTCGCGGCTTGCGTTTTTCCCCTTTTTGTAATAAAACTTTAAAATGTATCGAATTTCTTCATTAGATTCACTCATTTCGACAGAAAGAAAAACAAATGAAAAATAGCTGAAAACAATTTTTTACTAATTTGTTGCTTTTTTTTTAAATGTAAACTTTTTAATGTTATCAAAATCAGCCAGATAAAAATAGTACATCCAAAGATTTTTTATTACATCCTAAATGCGAAAAGACTTTTTCCCCAACCTAGTATGTCATAATTCATATTATTTTACTATAACACACGTGTAACCAACGTGTAATTATTATGTTGGAATTGTCATAGCTCATAGGATATCCTATATATACATACAAAAATCTTGTCATGCCTCTATTTTCGAAGGGGTAGGCAGAAGAATACTATACGCCCACATTTCACCGTTTACATTTTAGTCCCATGTAACGGATGGTGGACCCATTGCCGTGTTGAGTCGACCTCGACGTACGTATGTCAAACAAATCGAAGAGCTTTTGGAAAAAGGCCAGGTCAAGAGTACCCTTAACCGGCGAGCGTGTATGTAAAACACTCATGAAAGTAGAAGAAGCGAAAGTGGTATGTCAAGATCGTAGCAATTGGAAAACCATAGTCTCTGCCTACTCCGATGGGAAATAGGCGAGATAAAATGTATGTAGTGTATGCATGTATGTAAATTTATTAGGATTTCTTTTAAAATAAATGTTTGTACGGCTGTATGATGACGACAAGTGTTTTGCCTACATACAAGGCAGCAAAAAGCTTTTTACTGCCAAGCAGTCTTAATAATGCCTCGTTTCGGCCTTTTAAAAGCAATACATTGCAAAAACAAAAAAAGTTAAAAATTAAAATTATGAATATATACATATATCCATCACGCCTTATCCCCAAAGGGGTGGCAGAGGTATATTATATGCCCACTTTTCACCGTGTGTATTCCTGTTCCACGTAATAGGTGGAGAGCCCATTGCCGTGTTGAAATAGACAGAGGCAGGTTGTGGCTACCTACTGTTTTTTAAGCCAGGGTTTTCGACCAGTCTTAACGACTGCCATTTTACTGGCAACCGGGACTAACGGCTTAACGTGCCTTCCGAAGCACGCAAACGCTCGCAAATGTAAATGCCACAAAGTGGTCACCCATCCAAGGACCAGCCATAGTGAAAGTTGCGTAACTCAGTGATCGTTTACAGAAAACTGAGACCGCGGGGCCACGAGCGCTTCACTGCGGGGCCACGAGTTTTAATTATTATTGTTTTATTAGGATTCCTTTTAAAATGTAGTGTTTAGTGTTGTATCTAGCAAACTTCGATCATCACTTTACAATTTTCTTGGTTGGAATTCACACGACTGATCATGGGGCAGTGGAGCAGTTTTAATAATGTGTCACTACTCCATAGTCAAGCGTGTGTTTTACCATCTGCACGAAGAGACAAGACATGAAGACTTCTCAATGATGATTATAATTTATGTAACAGAAATTTCCCTTTCTTCTCTACATGTGATTTTACTATGGACGTGTGTTATATTGGATTTTTTTTTTAATTTAACAACTGTATTTACAACAAATTATTAAATAACCTTAAAATATGAAAATTTAAAATATATTAATATAAGGAGTCCCTTTAGGCAAGGTTCCGAAGATACTGGCAGCGTTCCCCCTTTGAATAGCTAAACTAATTCTTTGGCCGAGGTAGCTGCCTGCTATTGGAATTGTAGTACTATATGCGTAGATTATTTCTTTCCTCGAAAAGGGTAGGCAGAAAATTATAATGTAAATCATATAGTGTATGTTTATAATACGTATCTTTAATTTTTATTGGCCTATGTATTTTTGTTATTAAGATAAACGATAGGATTTTATTTGCTGTTTTCATGTTATTTCATTTAATTGTAGTGACTATGTTTAGTTATGTTGCATTGGACTGTATTTATAATTCTAAACTTTCATAGCCGATGTGAATACTAAATAATTTTATTTTATAATGATTAATACCTAGCCTGTTTCTCAATTTGGTGATTGTATATTTTCTCCGGCTACCTAAGTGCCATAAAATATTATAGGTGAGCTAAAACCATTACATAAAAAATAAATACGTACGTGTTTCCCATAAAAGAATATGGTTTTTCCCTTACAATAATTAACATTACTGGTATCGAAAAAGAATTACATTGCTTTCATACAAACTTACCAAATATAAAAATGAAAGGAATTAAATTTAAAAAAAAATTATAATTTCAATTTATATGTTTCGCATGATTTGGAATGAACCATAGTACAATAAAATAATTAAAACAAAATTTTCTTTATCTCTGCTCTGTACCTACTCTATTCAACGAATTATGGTAGAATAATATAAAAAAATTATTTTAATGTCACTCACCATCACTTTGGAATGACCTAGAACTGAGAAAGGTAGCGAAACCTGGGTATATCAGCAGATGTATGTAAGTAAATTGAATACTTTGTAGATGTGATCACTTCGAAAATTGTGCGGCGTAACCTTGGCCAACCGAATACGTAAAGAGTAATGCGCAAAATAGAAGTGATACGCAATAGGGTTTGAATGAAAGTGTCAGCGTTAAGCTGGAAATGGGAGTGCTCCGTTGGTGTGGACACGTACAACGAATGAGTGAGGAACGATTGACGAAGAATATATATTGTGCAAAATTATAGGGTAGAAGGAGTCAGGGTAGGCCGAGACTTACATATGAAGATATGAAGTCAAAAGTTTTTGAATAACCAGGCGAGAATGTGTTTAGCAATTAATGAATCTGCAGGAAGCGTATGAAGTATGCATGGATAGTGAAACCTGGCCGGTAGCCTTGTCGCAGATTGTGAATCTCTGACGATAGAGTTCCCTCCCGCTCTCTCTCCACCACCTCTTTTGTGATCATGAGCTGCTCTTAAAAAGACAAGGCAGCTTCCACTTACTTCCACTAGAGACGTACCGACGAGAGAATGAATATCCTTCTAAACATATTTTAGAACATTGTTTTTAGTATTTCTGGGCATATTGTTGTTATTTTTCTTATAAGTCGAGTGATTCGATATATAAACTAAATGAACTAAGTTATGCACTATTGTATCAGTTTCATTACTTTTTTGATAAACTGCATGGATTTTGGAAAAAAAACAAAATTAAAATTAATAATTATTAATTAAAATTAATAAAAATAAAAATTAATTCAGTCAATCTAGTCTAAATAGAAATAAATCAAAGTATAGGCGTAATTGCTGTCTATCCTCCCTATTCAACTATAATTAACAAAAAAGCCTCAAAAATTCGCTATTTTTTTCCATTCGACTAAAACTTATTTTCTATGGAACTAACTTATTTTCAGCTAATTTAGATAGTATTACGTGTACAAAATGGGAGGAATACAAAGGTTCTTTGACTGATGTTCCTAAGCTAGACAATTTTTTTGCATTTTTACGTATGCGAGCGGACGTCCTTGAGGCGACGACGGCCGCAGTAAAATGGCAGTCGTTAAACCTGGTTGAAGGCCGTATGGGCAGCTTGGAAAATTTCAACAGCATGTCGCTGTCCATTTCAAAACGGCAATGGCCTCACCACCCGTTACGTGGGACAAAATGCAAACGGTGAAATGTGGGCGTAGAGTATGCCTCTGCCTACCCCGTCGGGAATAAAGCCGTGACAATATGTTTGTATGTAGGTAGTCGCGAAAATTTATGAGTACCTTAATTTCCTTCATCTTTTAAATTTTTCGTCAAATTTTGCGTCAATTTTATCTGTAACAGGGCGACCAGAGCGAGGTGCATCTTTTACATCAAAATTCCCGGATTGATAACGCTTAAACCAATTTTGTGCTACTCTTGCTGACACTGCATTGGGTCTATAACCGTCACAATATTTTTTCGCGGCTTGCGTTTTTCCCCTTTTTGTAATAAAACTTTAAAATGTATCGAATTTCTTCATTAGATTCACTCATTTCGACAGAAAGAAAAACAAATGAAAAATAGCTGAAAACAATTTTTTACTAATTTGTTGCTTTTTTTTTAAATGTAAACTTTTTAATGTTATCAAAATCAGCCAGATAAAAATAGTACATCCAAAGATTTTTTATTACATCCTAAATGCGAAAAGACTTTTTCCCCAACCTAGTATGTCATAATTCATATTATTTTACTATAACACACGTGTAACCAACGTGTAATTATTATGTTGGAATTGTCATAGCTCATAGGATATCCTATATATACATACAAAAATCTTGTCATGCCTCTATTTTCGAAGGGGTAGGCAGAAGAATACTATACGCCCACATTTCACCGTTTACATTTTAGTCCCATGTAACGGATGGTGGACCCATTGCCGTGTTGAGTCGACCTCGACGTACGTATGTCAAACAAATCGAAGAGCTTTTGGAAAAAGGCCAGGTCAAGAGTACCCTTAACCGGCGAGCGTGTATGTAAAACACTCATGAAAGTAGAAGAAGCGAAAGTGGTATGTCAAGATCGTAGCAATTGGAAAACCATAGTCTCTGCCTACTCCGATGGGAAATAGGCGAGATAAAATGTATGTAGTGTATGCATGTATGTAAATTTATTAGGATTTCTTTTAAAATAAATGTTTGTACGGCTGTATGATGACGACAAGTGTTTTGCCTACATACAAGGCAGCAAAAAGCTTTTTACTGCCAAGCAGTCTTAATAATGCCTCGTTTCGGCCTTTTAAAAGCAATACATTGCAAAAACAAAAAAAGTTAAAAATTAAAATTATGAATATATACATATATCCATCACGCCTTATCCCCAAAGGGGTGGCAGAGGTATATTATATGCCCACTTTTCACCGTGTGTATTCCTGTTCCACGTAATAGGTGGAGAGCCCATTGCCGTGTTAAAATAGACAGAGGCAGGTTGTGGCTACCTACTGTTTTTTAAGCCAGGGTTTTCGACCAGTCTTAACGACTGCCATTTTACTGGCAACCGGGACTAACGGCTTAACGTGCCTTCCGAAGCACGCAAACGCTCGCAAATGTAAATGCCACAAAGTGGTCACCCATCCAAGGACCAGCCATAGTGAAAGTTGCGTAACTCAGTGATCGTTTACAGAAAACTGAGACCGCGGGGCCACGAGCGCTTCACTGCGGGGCCACGAGTTTTAATTATTATTGTTTTATTAGGATTCCTTTTAAAATGTAGTGTTTAGTGTTGTATCTAGCAAACTTCGATCATCACTTTACAATTTTCTTGGTTGGAATTCACACGACTGATCATGGGGCAGTGGAGCAGTTTTAATAATGTGTCACTACTCCATAGTCAAGCGTGTGTTTTACCATCTGCACGAAGAGACAAGACATGAAGACTTCTCAATGAAGATTATAATTTATGTAACAGAAATTTCCCTTTCTTCTCTACATGTGATTTTACTATGGACGTGTGTTATATTGGATTTTTTTTTTTAATTTAACAACTGTATTTACAACAAATTATTAAATAACCTTAAAATATGAAAATTTAAAATATATTAATATAAGGAGTCCCTTTAGGCAAGGTTCCGAAGATACTGGCAGCGTTCCCCCTTTGAATAGCTAAACTAATTCTTTGGCCGAGGTAGCTGCCTGCTATTGGAATTGTAGTACTATATGCGTAGATTATTTCTTTCCTCGAAAAGGGTAGGCAGAAAATTATAATGTAAATCATATAGTGTATGTTTATAATACGTATCTTTAATTTTTATTGGCCTATGTATTTTTGTTATTAAGATAAACGATAGGATTTTATTTGCTGTTTTCATGTTATTTCATTTAATTGTAGTGACTATGTTTAGTTATGTTGCATTGGACTGTATTTATAATTCTAAACTTTCATAGCCGATGTGAATACTAAATAATTTTATTTTATAATGATTAATACCTAGCCTGTTTCTCAATTTGGTGATTGTATATTTTCTCCGGCTACCTAAGTGCCATAAAATATTATAGGTGAGCTAAAACCATTTCATAAAAAATAAAAACGTACGTGTTTCTCATAAAAGAATATGGTTTTTCCCTTACAATAATTAACATTACTGGTATCGAAAAAGAATTACATTGCTTTCATACAAACTTACCAAATATAAAAATGAAAGGAATTAAATTTGAAAAAAAATTATAATTTCAATTTATATGTTTCGCATGATTTGGAATGAACCATAGTACAATAAAATAATTAAAACAAAATTTTCTTTATCTCTGCTCTGTACCTACTCTATTCAACGAAAATTATGGTAGAATAATATAAAAAATTTATTTTAATGTCACTCACCATCACTTTGGAATGACCTAGAACTGAGAAAGGTAGCGAAACCTGGGTATATCAGCAGATGTATGTAAGTAAATTGAATACTTTGTAGATGTGATCACTTCGAAAATTGTGCGGCGTAACTTTGGCCAACCGAATACGTAAAGAGTAATGCGCAAAATAGAAGTGATACGCAATAGGGTTTGAATGAAAGTGTCAGCGTTAAGCTGGAAATGGGAGTGCTCCGTTGGTGTGGACACGTACAACGAATGAGTGAGGAACGATTGACGAAGAATATATATTGTGCAAAATTATAGGGTAGAAGGAGTCAGGGTAGGCCGAGACTTACATATGAAGATATGAAGTCAAAAGTTTTTGAATAACCAGGCCAGAATGTGTTTAGCAATTAATGAATCTGCAGGAAGCGTATGAAGTATGCATGGATAGTGAAACCTGGCCGGTAGCCTTGTCGCAGATTGTGAATCTCTGACGATAGAGTTCCCTCCCGCTCTCTCTCCACCACCTCTTTTGTGATCATGAGCTGCTCTTAAAAAGACAAGGCAGCTTCCACTTACTTCCGCTAGAGACGTACCGACGAGAGAATGAATATCCTTCTAAACATATTTTAGAACATTGTTTTTAGTATTTCTGGGCATATTGTTGTTATTTTTCTTATAAGTCGAGTGATTCGATATATAAACTAAATGAACTAAGTTATGCACTATTGTATCAGTTTTTATTACTTTTTTGATAAACTGCATGGATTTTGGAAAAAAAACAAAATTAAAATTAATAATTATTAATTAAAATTAATAAAAATAAAAATTAATTCAGTCAATCTAGTCTAAATAGAAATAAATCAAAGTATAGGCGTAATTGCTGTCTATCCTCCCTATTCAACTATAATTAACAAAAAAGCCTCAAAAATTCGCTATTTTTTTCCATTCGACTAAAACTTATTTTCTATGGAACTAACTTATTTTCAGCTAATTTAGATAGTATTACGTGTACAAAATGGGAGGAATACAAAGGTTCTTTGACTGATGTTCCTAAGCTAGACAATTTTTTTGCATTTTAACGTATGCGAGCGGACGTCCTTGAGGCGACGACGGCCGCAGTAAAATGGCAGTCGTTAAACCTGGTTGAAGGCCGTATGGGCAGCTTGGAAAATTTCAACAGCATGTCGCTGTCCATTTCAAAACGGCAATGGCCTCACCACCCGTTACGTGGAACAAAATGCAAACGGTGAAATGTGGGCGTACAGTATGCCTCTGCCTACCCCGTCGGGAATAAAGCCGTGACAATATGTTTGTATGTAGGTAGTCGCGAAAATTTATGAGTACCTTAATTTCCTTCATCTTTTAAAATTTTCGTCAAATTTTGCGTCAATTTTATCTGTAACAGGGCGACCAGAGCGAGGTGCATCTTTTACATCAAAATTCCCGGATTGATAACGCTTAAACCAATTTTGTGCTACTCTTGCTGACACTGCATTGGGTCTATAACAGTCACAATATTTTTTCGCGGCTTGCGTTTTTCCCCTTTTTGTAATAAAACTTTAAAATGTATCGAATTTCTTCATTAGATTCACTCATTTCGACAGAAAGAAAAACAAATGAAAAATAGCTGAAAACAATTTTTTACTAATTTGTTGCTTTTTTTTAAAATGTAACCTTTTTAATGTTATCAAAATCAGCCAGATAAAAATAGTACATACTAAATGCAAAAAGACTTTTTCCCCAACCTAATATGTCATAATTCATATTATTTTACTATAACACACGTGTAACCAACGTGTAACCAACATAATATAACACACGTGTATACACGTGTGTTATATTTTGTTAGAATTGTCATAGCTCATAGGATATTCTATATATACCTACAAAAATCTTGTCACGCCTCTATTTTCGAAGGGGTAGGCAGAAGAATACTATACGCCCACATTTCACCGTTTACATTTTAGTCCCATGTAACGGATGGTGGACCCATTGCCGTGTTGAGTCGACCTCGACGTACGTATGTCAAACAAATCGAAGAGCTTTTGGAAAAAGGCCAGGTCAAGAGTACCCTTAACCGGCGAGCGTGTATGTAAAACACTCATGAAAGTAGAAGAAGCGAAAGTGGTATGTCAAGATCGTAGCAATTGGAAAACCATAGTCTCTGCCTACTCCGATGGGAAATAGGCGAGATAAAATGTATGTAGTGTATGCATGTATGTAAATTTATTAGGATTTCTTTTAAAATAAATGTTTGTAGGGCCGTATGATGACGACAAGTGTTTTGCCTACATGCAAGGCAGCAAAAAGCTTTTTACTGCCAAGCAGTCTTAATAATGCCTCGTTTCGGCCTTTTAAAAGCAATACATTGCAATAACAAAAAGGTTAAAAATTAAAATTATTAATATATACATATATCCATCACGCCTTATCCCCAAAGGGGTGGCAAAGGTATATTATATGCCCACTTTTCACCGTGTGTATTCCTGTTCCACGTAATAGGTGGTGAGCCCATTGCCGTGTTGAAATAGACAGAGGCAGGTTGTGGCTACCTACTGTTTTTTAAGCCAGGGTTTTCGACCAGTCTTAACGACTGCCATTTTACTGGCAACCGGGACCAACGGCTTAACGTGCCTTCCGAAGCACACAAACGCTCGCAAATGTAAATGCCACAAAGTGGTCACCCATCCAAGGACCAGCCATAGTGAAAGTTGCGTAACTCAGTGATCGTTTACAGAAAACTGAGACCGCGGGGCCACGAGCGCTTCACTGCGGGGCCACGAGTTTTAATTATTATTGTTTTATTAGGATTCATTTTAAAATGTAGTGTTTAGTGTTGTATCTAGCAAACTTCGATCATCACTTTACAATTTTCTTGGTTGGAATTCACACGACTGATCATGGGGCAGTGGAGCAGTTTTAATAATGTGGCACTACTCCATAGTCAAGCGTGTGTTTTACCATCTGCACGAAGAGACAAGACATGAAGACTTCTCACTGAAGATTATAATTTATGTAACAGAAATTTCCCTTTCTTCTCTACATGTGATTTTACTATGGCCGTGTGTTATATTGGAAATGTAGTACTATATGCGAAGATTATTTCTTTCCTCGAAAAGGGTAGGCAGAAAATTATAATGTAAATCATATAGTGTATGTTTATAATACGTATCTTTAATTTTTATTGGCTTATGTATTTTTGTTATTAAGATAAAACGATAGGATTTTATTCGCTGTTTTCATGTTATTTCATTTAATTGTAGTGACTATGATTAGTGATGTTGCATTGGACTGTATTTATAATTCTAAACTTTCATAGCCGATGTGAATACTAAATAATTTTATTTTATAATGATTAATACCTAGCCTGTTTCTCAATTTGTTGATTGTATATTTTCTCCGGCTACCTAAGTGCGATAAAATATTATAGGTGAGCTAAAACCATTACATAAAAAATAAAAACGTACTTGTTTCTCCTAAAACAATATGGTTTTTCCCTTACAATAATTAACATTACTGGTATCGAAAAAAAATTACATTGCTTTCATACAAACTTATCAAATATGAAAATGAAATGGAATTAAATTAGATAAAAAAAAAAATTCAATTTATATGTTTAGCATGATTTGGATTGAACCATAGTACAATAAAATAATTAAAACAAAATTTCCTTCATTTCTGCTCTGTACCTACTCTATTTAACGAAAATTATGGTAGAATAATATAAAAAAATTATTTTAATGTCACTCACCATCACTTTGGAATGACCCAGAACTGAGAAAGGTAGCTAAACCTGGGTATATCAGCAGATGTATGAAAGTAAATTGAATACTTTGGAGATGTGATCACTTCGAAAATTGTGCGGCGTAAATTTGGCCAACCGAATACGTAAAGAGTACTGCGCAAAATAGAAGTGATACGCCATATGGTAGGTTTGAATGAAAGTGTCAGCGTTAAGCTGGAAATGGGAGTGCTCCGTTGGTGTAGACACGTACAACGAATGAGTGAGGAACGATTGACGAAGAATATATATTGTGCAAAACTATAGGGTAGAAGGAGTCAGGGTAGGCCGAGACTTACATATGAAGATATGAAGTCAAAAGTTTTTGAATAACCAGGCGAGAATGTGTTTAGCAATTAATGAATCTGCAGGAAGCGTATGAAGTATGCATGGATAGTGAAACCTGGCCGGTAGCCTTGTCGCAGATTGTGAATCTCTGACGATAGAGTTCCCTCCCGCTCTGTCTCCACCACCTCTTTTGTGATCATGAGCTGCTCTTAAAAAGACAAGGCAGCTTCCACTTACTTCCGCTAGAGACGTACCGACGAGAGAATGAATATCCTTCTAAACATATTTTAGAACATTGTTTTTAGTATTTCTGGGCATATTGTTGTTATTTTTCTTATAAGTCGAGTGATTCGATATATAAACTAAATGAACTAAGTTATGCACTATTGTATCAGTTTTATTACTTTTTTGATAAACTGCATGGATTTTGGAATTAATCTTAAGACTGTTAATATTATTTAAGCACTTCTTATTGTGATGTTTTTTGTTTACCTAAAAATAAATAAAAAAAAACAAAAAAAACAAAATTAAAATTAATTCAGTCAATGTAGTCTAAATAGAAAAAAATCAAAGTATAGGCGTAATTGCTGTCTATCCTCCCTATTCAACTATAATTAACAAGGAAGCCTCAAAAATTCGCTTATATGGAACTAACTTATTTTCAGCTAAATTAGATAGTATTACGTGTACAAAATGGGAGGAATACAAAGGTTCTTTGACTGATGTTCCTAAGCTAGACAATTTTTTTGCATTTTTACGTATGCGAGCGGACGTCCTTGAGGCGACGACGGCCGCAGTAAAATGGCAGTCGTTAAACCTGGTTGAAGGCCGTATGGGCGGCTTGGAAAATTTCAACAGCATGTCGCCACAGTCAGCACCTGTCCATTTCAACACGGCAATGGGCTGACCACCCGTTACGTGGGACAAAATGCAAACGGTGAAATGTGAGCGTACAGTATGCCTCTGCCTACCCCGTCGGGAATAAAGCCGTGACAATATGTATGTATGTAAATTTAGGTAGTCGCGAAAATTTATGAGTACCTTAATTTTCTTCATCTTTTTAATTTTTCGTCAAATTTTGCGTCAATTTTATCTGTAACAGGGCGACCAGAGCGAGGTGCATCTTTTACATCAAAATTCCCGGATTGATAACGCTTAAACCAATTTTGTGCTACTCTTGCTGACACTGCATTAGGTCTATAACCGTCACAATATTTTTTCGCGGCTTGCGTTTTTCCCCTTTTTGTAATAAAACTTTAAAATGTATCGAATTTCTTCATTAGATTCACTCATTTCGACAGAAAGAAAAACAAATGAAAAATAGCTGAAAACAATTTTTTACTAATTTGTTGCTTTTTTTTTAAATGTAACCTTTTAATGTTATCAAAATCAAAGATTTTTAATTACATACTAAATGCGAAAAGACTTTTTCCCCAACCTAATATGTCATAATTCATATTATTTTACTATAACACACGTGTAACCAACGTGTAACCAACATAATATAACACACGTGTATACGTGTGTTAAATTTTGTTGGAATTGTCATAGCTCATAGGATATCCTATATATACATACAAAAATCTTGTCACGCCTCTATTTTCGAAGGGGTAGGCAGAAGAATACTATACGCCCACATTTCACCGTTTACATTTTAGTCCCACGTAACGGATGGTGGACCCATTGCCGTGTTGAGTCGACCTCGACGTACGTATGTCAAACAAATCGAAGAGGTTTTGGAAAAAGGCCAGGTCAAGAGTACCCTTAACCGGCGAGCGTGTATGTAAAACACTCATGAAAGTAGAAGAAGCGAAAGTGGTATGTCAAGATCGTAGCAAGTGGAAAACCATAGTCTCTGCCTACTCCGATGGGAAATAGGCGAGATAAAATGTATGTAGTGTATGCATGTATGTAAATTTATTAGGATTTCTTTTAAAATAAATGTTTATACGGCCGTATGATGACGACAAGTGTTTTGCCTACATACAAGGCAGCAAAAAGCTTTTTACTGCCAAGCAGTCTTAATAATGCCTCGTTTCGGCCTTTTAAAAGCAATACATTGCAAAAACAAAAAGGTTAAAAATTAAAATTATTAATATATATATATATATATATATATATATATATATATCAATCACGCCTTATCCCCAAAGGGGTGGCAGAGTTATATTATATGCCCACTTTTCACCGTGTGTATTCCTGTTCCACGTAATAGGTGGTGAGCCTATTGCCGTGTCTAAATAGACAGAGGCAGGTTGTGGCTACCTGCTGTTGAAATTTTTTAAGCCAGGGTTTTCGACCAGTCTTAACGACTGCCATTTTACTGGCAACCGGGACCAACGGCTTAACGTGCCTTCCGAAGCACACAAACGCTCGCAAATGTAAATGCCACAAAGTGGTCACCCATCCAAGGAGCAGCCATAGTGAAAGTTGCGTAACTCAGTGATCGTTTACAGAAAACTGAGACCGCGGGGCCACGAGCGCTTCACTGCGGGGCCACGAGTTTTAATTATTATTGTTTTATTAGGATTCCTTTCAAAATGTAGTGTTTAGTGTTGTATCTAGCAAACTTCGATCATCACTTTACAATTTTCTTAGTTGGAATTCACACGACTGATCATGGGGCAGTGGAGCAGTTTTAATAATGTGGCACTACTCCATAGTCAAGCGTGTGTTTTACCATATGCACAAAGAGACAAGACATGAAGACTTCTCAATGAAGATTATAATTTATGTAACAGAAATTTCCCTTTCTTCTCTACATGTGATTTTACTATGGACGTGTGTTATATTGGAATTGTAAATCATATAGTGTATGTTTATAATACGTATCTTTAATGTTTATTGGCTTATGTATTTTTGTTATTAAGATAAAACGATAGGATTTTATTCGCTGTTTTCATGTTATTTCATTTAATTGTAGTGACTATGTTTAGTGATGTTGCATTGGACTGTATTTATAATTCTAAACTTTCATAGCCGATGTGAATACTAAATAATTTTATTTTATAATGATTAATACCTAGCCTGTTTCTCAATTTGGTGATTGTATATTTTCTCCGGCTATCTAAGTGCCATAAAATATTATAGGTGAGCTAAAACCATTAAATAAAAAATAAAAACGTACTTGTTTCTCCTAAAACAATATGGTTTTTCCCTTACAATAATTAACATTACTGGTATCGAAAAAAAATTACATTGCTTTCATACAAACTTACCAAATATGAAAATGAAATGGAATTAAATTTGAAAAAAAATAATAATTTCAATTTATATGTTTCGCATGATTTGGAATGAACCATAGTACAATAAAATAATTAAAACAAAATTTCCTTCATCTCTGCTCTGTACCTACTCTATTCAACGAAAATTATGGTAGAATAATATAAAAAATTTTACCCCGTCGGGAATAAAGCCGTGACAATATGTATGTAAATTTAGGTAGTCGCGAAAATTTATGAGTACCTTAATTTCCTTCATCTTTTTAATTTTTCGTCAAATTTTGCGTCAATTTTATCTGTAACAGGGCGACCAGAGCGAGGTGCATCTTTTACATCAAAATTCCCGGATTGATAACGCTTAAACCAATTTTGTGCTACTCTTGCTGACACTGCATTAAGTCTATAACCGTCACAATATTTTTTCGCGGCTTGCGTTTTTCCCCTTTTTGTAATAAAACTTTAAAATGTATCGAATTTCTTCATTAGATTCACTCATTTCGACAAAAAGAAAAACAAATGAAAAATAGCTGAAAACAATTTGTTGTTTTAAATGTTTTACTAATTTGTTGCTTTTTTTTAAAATGTAAACTTTTTAATGTTATCAAAATCAGCCAGATAAAAATAGTAATCCAAAGATTTTTTATTACATCCTAAATGCGAAAAGACTTTTTCCCCAACCTAGTATGTCATAATTCATATTATTTTACTATAACACACGTGTAACCAACGTGTAATTATTATGTTGGAATTGTCATAGCTCATAGGATATCCTATATATACATACAAAAATCTTGTCATGCCTCTATTTTCGAAGGGGTAGGCAGAAGAATACTATACGCCCACATTTCACCGTTTACATTTTAGTCCCATGTAACGGATGGTGGACCCATTGCCGTGTTGAGTCGACCTCGACGTACGTATGTCAAACAAATCGAAGAGCTTTTGGAAAAAGGCCAGGTCAAGAGTACCCTTAACCGGCGAGCGTGTATGTAAAACACTCATGAAAGTAGAAGAAGCGAAAGTGGTATGTCAAGATCGTAGCAATTGGAAAACCATAGTCTCTGCCTACTCCGATGGGAAATGGGCGAGATAAAATGTATGTAGTGTATGCATGTATGTAAATTTATTAGGATTTCTTTTAAAATAAATGTTTGTACGGCTGTATGATGACGACAAGTGTTTTGCCTACATACAAGGCAGCAAAAAGCTTTTTACTGCCAAGCAGTCTTAATAATGCCTCGTTTCGGCCTTTTAAAAGCAATACATTGCAAAAACAAAAAAAGTTAAAAATTAAAATTATGAATATATACATATATCCATCACGCCTTATCCCCAAAGGGGTGGCAGAGGTATATTATATGCCCACTTTTCACCGTGTGTATTCCTGTTCCACGTAATAGGTGGAGAGCCCATTGCCGTGTTGAAATAGACAGAGGCAGGTTGTGGCTACCTACTGTTTTTTAAGCCAGGGTTTTCGACCAGTCTTAACGACTGCCATTTTACTGGCAACCGGGACTAACGGCTTAACGTGCCTTCCGAAGCACGCAAACGCTCGCAAATGTAAATGCCACAAAGTGGTCACCCATCCAAGGACCAGCCATAGTGAAAGTTGCGTAACTCAGTGATCGTTTACAGAAAACTGAGACCGCGGGGCCACGAGCGCTTCACTGCGGGGCCACGAGTTTTAATTATTATTGTTTTATTAGGATTCATTTTAAAATGTAGTGTTTAGTGTTGTATCTAGCAAACTTCGATCATCACTTTACAATTTTCTTGGTTGGAATTCACACGACTGATCATGGGGCAGTGGAGCAGTTTTAATAATGTGGCACTACTCCATAGTCAAGCGTGTGTTTTACCATCTGCACGAAGAGACAAGACATGAAGACTTCTCAATGAAGATTATAATTTATGTAACAGAAATTTCCCTTTCTTCTCTACATGTGATTTTACTATGGACGTGTGTTATATTGGAATTGTAGTACTATATGCGAAGATTATTTCTTTCCTCGAAAAGGGTAGGCAGAAAATTATAATGTAAATCATATAGTGTATGTTTATAATACGTATCTTTAATTTTTATTGGCTTATGTATTTTTGTTATTAAGATAAAACGATAGGATTTTATTCGCTGTTTTCATGTTATTTCATTTAATTGTAGTGACTATGATTAGTGATGTTGCATTGGACTGTATTTATAATTCTAAACTTTCATAGCCGATGTGAATACTAAATAATTTTATTTTATAATGATTAATACCTAGCCTGTTTCTCAATTTGTTGATTGTATATTTTCTCCGGCTACCTAAGTGCGATAAAATATTATAGGTGAGCTAAAACCATTACATAAAAAATAAAAACGTACTTGTTTCTCCTAAAACAATATGGTTTTTCCCTTACAATAATTAACATTACTGGTATCGAAAAAAAATTACATTGCTTTCATACAAACTTATCAAATATGAAAATGAAATGGAATTAAATTAGATAAAAAAAAAATTCAATTTATATGTTTGGATTGAACCATAGTACAATAAAATAATTAAAACAAAATTTCCTTCATTTCTGCTCTGTACCTACTCTATTTAACGAAAATTATGGTAGAATAATATAAAAAAATTATTTTAATGTCACTCACCATCACTTTGGAATGACCCAGAACTGAGAAAGGTAGCTAAACCTGGGTATATCAGCAGATGTATGAAAGTAAATTGAATACTTTGGAGATGTGATCACTTCGAAAATTGTGCGGCGTAAATTTGGCCAACCGAATACGTAAAGAGTACTGCGCAAAATAGAAGTGATACGCCATATGGTAGGTTTGAATGAAAGTGTCAGCGTTAAGCTGGAAATGGGAGTGCTCCGTTGGTGTAGACACGTACAACGAATGAGTGAGGAACGATTGACGAAGAATATATATTGTGCAAAATTATAGGGTAGAAGGAGTCAGGGTAGGCCGAGACTTACATATGAAGATATGAAGTCAAAAGTTTTTGAATAACCAGGCGAGAATGTGTTTAGCAATTAATGAATCTGCAGGAAGCGTATGAAGTATGCATGGATAGTGAAACCTGGCCGGTAGCCTTGTCGCAGATTGTGAATCTCTGACGATAGAGTTCCCTCCCGCTCTCTCTCCACCACCTCTTTTGTGATCATGAGCTGCTCTTAAAAAGACAAGGCAGCTTCCACTTACTTCCGCTAGAGACGTACCGACGAGAGAATGAATATCCTTCTAAACATATTTTAGAACATTGTTTTTAGTATTTCTGGGCATATTATTGTTATTTTTCTTATAAGTCGAGTGATTCGATATATAAACTAAATGAACTAAGTTATGCACTATTGTATCAGTTTTATTACTTTTTTGATAAACTGCATGGATTTTGGAATTAATCTTAAGACTGTTAATATTATTTAAGCACTTCTTATTGTGATGTTTTTTGTTTACCTAAAAATAAATAAAAAAAAAACAAAAAAAACAAAATTAAAATTAATTCAGTCAATGTAGTCTAAATAGAAAAAAATCAAAGTATAGGCGTAATTGCTGTCTATCCTCCCTATTCAACTATAATTAACAAGGAAGCCTCTAAAATTCGCTTATATGGAACTAACTTATTTTCAGCTAAATTAGATAGTATTACGTGTACAAAATGGGAGGAATACAAAGGTTCTTTGACTGATGTTCCTAAGCTAGACAATTTTTTTGCATTTTTACGTATGCGAGCGGACGTCCTTGAGGCGACGACGGCCGCAGTAAAATGGCAGTCGTTAAACCTGGTTGAAGGCCGTATGGGCGGCTTGGAAAATTTCAACAGCATGTCGCCACAGTCAGCACCTGTCCATTTCAACACGGCAATGGGCTGACCACCCGTTACGTGGGACAAAATGCAAACGGTGAAATGTGAGCGTACAGTATGCCTCTGCCTACCCCGTCGGGAATAAAGCCGTGACAATATGTATGTATGTAAATTTAGGTAGTCGCGAAAATTTATGAGTACCTTAATTTTCTTCATCTTTTTAATTTTTCGTCAAATTTTGCGTCAATTTTATCTGTAACAGGGCGACCAGAGCGAGGTGCATCTTTTACATCAAAATTCCCGGATTGATAACGCTTAAACCAATTTTGTGCTACTCTTGCTGACACTGCATTAGGTCTATAACCGTCACAATATTTTTTCGCGGCTTGCGTTTTTCCCCTTTTTGTAATAAAACTTTAAAATGTATCGAATTTCTTCATTAGATTCACTCATGTCGACAGAAAGAAAAACAAATGAAAAATAGCTGAAAACAATTTTTTACTAATTTGTTGCTTTTTTTTAAAATGTAACCTTTTAATGTTATCAAAATCAGCCAGATAAAAATAGTACATCCAAAGATTTTTAATTACATACTAAATGCGAAAAGACTTTTTCCCCAACCTAATATGTCATAATTCATATTATTTTACTATAACACACGTGTAACCAACGTGTAACCAACATAATATAACACACGTGTATACGTGTGTTAAATTTTGTTGGAATTGTCATAGCTCATAGGATATCCTATATATACATACAAAAATCTTGTCACGCCTCTATTTTCGTAGGGGTAGACAGAAGAATACTATACGCCCACATTTCACCGTTTACATTTTAGTCCCACGTAACGGATGGTGGACCCATTGCCGTGTTGAGTCGACCTCGACGTACGTATGTCAAACAAATCGAAGAGGTTTTGGAAAAAGGCCAGGTCAAGAGTACCCTTAACCGGCGAGCGTGTATGTAAAACACTCATGAAAGTAGAAGAAGCGAAAGTGGTATGTCAAGATCGTAGCAATTGGAAAACCATAGTCTCTGCCTACTCCGATGGGAAATAGGCGAGATAAAATGTATGTAGTGTATGCATGTATGTAAATTTATTAGGATTTCTTTTAAAATAAATGTTTGTACGGCTGTATGATGACGACAAGTGTTTTGCCTACATACAAGGCAGCAAAAAGCTTTTTACTGCCAAGCAGTCTTAATAATGCCTCGTTTCGGCCTTTTAAAAGCAATACATTGCATAAACAAAAAAAGTTAAAAATTAAAATTATGAATATATACATATATCCATCACGCCTTATCCCCAAAGGGGTGGCAGAGGTATATTATATGCCCACTTTTCACCGTGTGTATTCCTGTTCCACGTAATAGGTGGAGAGCCCATTGCCGTGTTGAAATAGACAGAGGCAGGTTGTGGCTACCTACTGTTTTTTAAGCCAGGGTTTTCGACCAGTCTTAACGACTGCCATTTTACTGGCAACCGGGACTAACGGCTTAACGTGCCTTCCGAAGCACGCAAACGCTCGCAAATGTAAATGCCACAAAGTGGTCACCCATCCAAGGACCAGCCATAGTGAAAGTTGCGTAACTCAGTGATCGTTTACAGAAAACTGAGACCGCGGGGCCACGAGCGCTTCACTGCGGGGCCACGAGTTTTAATTATTATTGTTTTATTAGGATTCATTTTAAAATGTAGTGTTTAGTGTTGTATCTAGCAAACTTCGATCATCACTTTACAATTTTCTTGGTTGGAATTCACACGACTGATCATGGGGCAGTGGAGCAGTTTTAATAATGTGGCACTACTCCATAGTCAAGCGTGTGTTTTACCATCTGCACGAAGAGACAAGACATGAAGACTTCTCAATGAAGATTATAATTTATGTAACAGAAATTTCCCTTTCTTCTCTACATGTGATTTTACTATGGACGTGTGTTATATTGGAATTGTAGTACTATATGCGAAGATTATTTCTTTCCTCGAAAAGGGTAGGCAGAAAATTATAATGTAAATCATATAGTGTATGTTTATAATACGTATCTTTAATTTTTATTGGCTTATGTATTTTTGTTATTAAGATAAAACGATAGGATTTTATTCGCTGTTTTCATGTTATTTCATTTAATTGTAGTGACTATGATTAGTGATGTTGCATTGGACTGTATTTATAATTCTAAACTTTCATAGCCGATGTGAATACTAAATAATTTTATTTTATAATGATTAATACCTAGCCTGTTTCTCAATTTGTTGATTGTATATTTTCTCCGGCTACCTAAGTGCGATAAAACATTATAGGTGAGCTAAAACCATTACATAAAAAATAAAAACGTACTTGTTTCTCCTAAAACAATATGGTTTTTCCCTTACAATAATTAACATTACTGGTATCGAAAAAAAATTACATTGCTTTCATACAAACTTATCAAATATGAAAATGAAATGGAATTAAATTAGATAAAAAAAAAATTCAATTTATATGTTTAGCATGATTTGGATTGAACCATAGTACAATAAAATAATTAAAACAAAATTTCCTTCATTTCTGCTCTGTACCTACTCTATTTAACGAAAATTATGGTAGAATAATATAAAAAAAATATTTTAATGTCACTCACCATCACTTTGGAATGACCCAGAACTGAGAAAGGTAGCTAAACCTGGGTATATCAGCAGATGTATGAAAGTAAATTGAATACTTTGGAGATGTGATCACTTCGAAAATTGTGCGGCGTAAATTTGGCCAACCGAATACGTAAAGAGTACTGCGCAAAATAGAAGTGATACGCCATATGGTAGGTTTGAATGAAAGTGTCAGCGTTAAGCTGGAAATGGGAGTGCTCCGTTGGTGTAGACACGTACAACGAATGAGTGAGGAACGATTGACGAAGAATATATATTGTGCAAAATTATAGGGTAGAAGGAGTCAGGGTAGGCCGAGACTTACATATGAAGATATGAAGTCAAAAGTTTTTGAATAACCAGGCGAGAATGTGTTTAGCAATTAATGAATCTGCAGGAAGCGTATGAAGTATGCATGGATAGTGAAACCTGGCCGGTAGCCTTGTCGCAGATTGTGAATCTCTGACGATAGAGTTCCCTCCCGCTCTCTCTCCACCACCTCTTTTGTGATCATGAGCTGCTCTTAAAAAGACAAGGCAGCTTCCACTTACTTCCGCTAGAGACGTACCGACGAGAGAATGAATATCCTTCTAAACATATTTTAGAACATTGTTTTTAGTATTTCTGGGCATATTATTGTTATTTTTCTTATAAGTCGAGTGATTCGATATATAAACTAAATGAACTAAGTTATGCACTATTGTATCAGTTTTATTACTTTTTTGATAAACTGCATGGATTTTGGAATTAATCTTAAGACTGTTAATATTATTTAAGCACTTCTTATTGTGATGTTTTTTGTTTACCTAAAAATAAATAAAAAAAAAACAAAAAAAACAAAATTAAAATTAATTCAGTCAATGTAGTCTAAATAGAAAAAAATCAAAGTATAGGCGTAATTGCTGTCTATCCTCCCTATTCAACTATAATTAACAAGGAAGCCTCAAAAATTCGCTTATATGGAACTAACTTATTTTCAGCTAAATTAGATAGTATTACGTGTACAAAATGGGAGGAATACAAAGGTTCTTTGACTGATGTTCCTAAGCTAGACAATTTTTTTGCATTTTTACGTATGCGAGCGGACGTCCTTGAGGCGACGACGGCCGCAGTAAAATGGCAGTCGTTAAACCTGGTTGAAGGCCGTATGGGCGGCTTGGAAAATTTCAACAGCATGTCGCCACAGTCAGCACCTGTCCATTTCAACACGGCAATGGGCTGACCACCCGTTACGTGGGACAAAATGCAAACGGTGAAATGTGAGCGTACAGTATGCCTCTGCCTACCCCGTCGGGAATAAAGCCGTGACAATATGTATGTATGTAAATTTAGGTAGTCGCGAAAATTTATGAGTACCTTAATTTTCTTCATCTTTTTAATTTTTCGTCAAATTTTGCGTCAATTTTATCTGTAACAGGGCGACCAGAGCGAGGTGCATCTTTTACATCAAAATTCCCGGATTGATAACGCTTAAACCAATTTTGTGCTACTCTTGCTGACACTGCATTAGGTCTATAACCGTCACAATATTTTTTCGCGGCTTGCGTTTTTCCCCTTTTTGTAATAAAACTTTAAAATGTATCGAATTTCTTCATTAGATTCACTCATGTCGACAGAAAGAAAAACAAATGAAAAATAGCTGAAAACAATTTTTTACTAATTTGTTGCTTTTTTTTAAAATGTAACCTTTTAATGTTATCAAAATCAGCCAGATAAAAATAGTACATCCAAAGATTTTTAATTACATACTAAATGCGAAAAGACTTTTTCCCCAACCTAATATGTCATAATTCATATTATTTTACTATAACACACGTGTAACCAACGTGTAACCAACATAATATAACACACGTGTATACGTGTGTTAAATTTTGTTGGAATTGTCATAGCTCATAGGATATCCTATATATACATACAAAAATCTTGTCACGCCTCTATTTTCGTAGGGGTAGACAGAAGAATACTATACGCCCACATTTCACCGTTTACATTTTAGTCCCACGTAACGGATGGTGGACCCATTGCCGTGTTGAGTCGACCTCGACGTACGTATGTCAAACAAATCGAAGAGGTTTTGGAAAAAGGCCAGGTCAAGAGTACCCTTAACCGGCGAGCGTGTATGTAAAACACTCATGAAAGTAGAAGAAGCGAAAGTGGTATGTCAAGATCGTAGCAATTGGAAAACCATAGTCTCTGCCTACTCCGATGGGAAATAGGCGAGATAAAATGTATGTAGTGTATGCATGTATGTAAATTTATTAGGATTTCTTTTAAAATAAATGTTTGTACGGCTGTATGATGACGACAAGTGTTTTGCCTACATACAAGGCAGCAAAAAGCTTTTTACTGCCAAGCAGTCTTAATAATGCCTCGTTTCGGCCTTTTAAAAGCAATACATTGCATAAACAAAAAAAGTTAAAAATTAAAATTATGAATATATACATATATCCATCACGCCTTATCCCCAAAGGGGTGGCAGAGGTATATTATATGCCCACTTTTCACCGTGTGTATTCCTGTTCCACGTAATAGGTGGAGAGCCCATTGCCGTGTTGAAATAGACAGAGGCAGGTTGTGGCTACCTACTGTTTTTTAAGCCAGGGTTTTCGACCAGTCTTAACGACTGCCATTTTACTGGCAACCGGGACTAACGGCTTAACGTGCCTTCCGAAGCACGCAAACGCTCGCAAATGTAAATGCCACAAAGTGGTCACCCATCCAAGGACCAGCCATAGTGAAAGTTGCGTAACTCAGTGATCGTTTACAGAAAACTGAGACCGCGGGGCCACGAGCGCTTCACTGCGGGGCCACGAGTTTTAATTATTATTGTTTTATTAGGATTCATTTTAAAATGTAGTGTTTAGTGTTGTATCTAGCAAACTTCGATCATCACTTTACAATTTTCTTGGTTGGAATTCACACGACTGATCATGGGGCAGTGGAGCAGTTTTAATAATGTGGCACTACTCCATAGTCAAGCGTGTGTTTTACCATCTGCACGAAGAGACAAGACATGAAGACTTCTCAATGAAGATTATAATTTATGTAACAGAAATTTCCCTTTCTTCTCTACATGTGATTTTACTATGGACGTGTGTTATATTGGAATTGTAGTACTATATGCGAAGATTATTTCTTTCCTCGAAAAGGGTAGGCAGAAAATTATAATGTAAATCATATAGTGTATGTTTATAATACGTATCTTTAATTTTTATTGGCTTATGTATTTTTGTTATTAAGATAAAACGATAGGATTTTATTCGCTGTTTTCATGTTATTTCATTTAATTGTAGTGACTATGATTAGTGATGTTGCATTGGACTGTATTTATAATTCTAAACTTTCATAGCCGATGTGAATACTAAATAATTTTATTTTATAATGATTAATACCTAGCCTGTTTCTCAATTTGTTGATTGTATATTTTCTCCGGCTACCTAAGTGCGATAAAACATTATAGGTGAGCTAAAACCATTACATAAAAAATAAAAACGTACTTGTTTCTCCTAAAACAATATGGTTTTTCCCTTACAATAATTAACATTACTGGTATCGAAAAAAAATTACATTGCTTTCATACAAACTTATCAAATATGAAAATGAAATGGAATTAAATTAGATAAAAAAAAAATTCAATTTATATGTTTAGCATGATTTGGATTGAACCATAGTACAATAAAATAATTAAAACAAAATTTCCTTCATTTCTGCTCTGTACCTACTCTATTTAACGAAAATTATGGTAGAATAATATAAAAAAAATATTTTAATGTCACTCACCATCACTTTGGAATGACCCAGAACTGAGAAAGGTAGCTAAACCTGGGTATATCAGCAGATGTATGAAAGTAAATTGAATACTTTGGAGATGTGATCACTTCGAAAATTGTGCGGCGTAAATTTGGCCAACCGAATACGTAAAGAGTACTGCGCAAAATAGAAGTGATACGCCATATGGTAGGTTTGAATGAAAGTGTCAGCGTTAAGCTGGAAATGGGAGTGCTCCGTTGGTGTAGACACGTACAACGAATGAGTGAGGAACGATTGACGAAGAATATATATTGTGCAAAATTATAGGGTAGGCCGAGACTTACATATGAAGATATGAAGTCAAAAGTTTTTGAATAACCAGGCGAGAATGTGTTTAGCAATTAATGAATCTGCAGGAAGCGTATGAAGTATGCATGGATAGTGAAACCTGGCCGGTAGCCTTGTCGCAGATTGTGAATCTCTGACGATAGAGTTCCCTCCCGCTCTCTCTCCACCACCTCTTTTGTGATCATGAGCTGCTCTTAAAAAGACAAGGCAGCTTCCGCTTACTTCCGCTAGAGACGTACCGACGAGAGAATGAATATCCTTCTAAACATATTTTAGAACATTGTTTTTAGTATTTCTGGGCATATTATTGTTATTTTTCTTATAAGTCGAGTGATTCGATATATAAACTAAATGAACTAAGTTATGCACTATTGTATCAGTTTTATTACTTTTTTGATAAACTGCATGGATTTTGGAATTAATCTTAAGACTGTTAATATTATTTAAGCACTTCTTATTGTGATGTTTTTTGTTTACCTAAAAATAAATTAAAAAAAAACAAAAAAAACAAAATTAAAATTAATTCAGTCAATGTAGTCTAAATAGAAAAAAATCAAAGTATAGGCGTAATTGCTGTCTATCCTCCCTATTCAACTATAATTAACAAGGAAGCCTCAAAAATTCGCTTATATGGAACTAACTTATTTTCAGCTAAATTAGATAGTATTACGTGTACAAAATGGGAGGAATACAAAGGTTCTTTGACTGATGTTCCTAAGCTAGACAATTTTTTTGCATTTTTACGTATGCGAGCGGACGTCCTTGAGGCGACGACGGCCGCAGTAAAATGGCAGTCGTTAAACCTGGTTGAAGGCCGTATGGGCGGCTTGGAAAATTTCAACAGCATGTCGCCACAGTCAGTACCTGTCCATTTCAACACGGCAATGGGCTCACCACCCGTTACGTGGGACAAAATGCAAACGGTGAAATGTGGGCGTACAGTATGCCTCTGCCTACCCCGTCGGGAATAAAGCCGTGACAATATGTATGTATGTAAATTTAGGAAGTCGCGAAAATGTATGAGTACCTTAATTTCCTTCATCTTTTTAATTTTTCGTCAAATTTTGCGACAATTTTATCTGTAACAAGGCGAACAGAGCGAGGTGGATTGATAACGCTTAAACCAATTTTGTGCTACTCTTGCTGACACTGCATTAGGTCTATAACCGTCACAATATTTTTTCGCGGCTTGCGTTTTTCCCCTTTTTGTAATAAAACTTTAAAATGTATCGAATTTCTTCATTAGATTCACTCATTTCGACAGAAAGAAAAACAAATGAAAAATAGCTGAAAACAATTTTTTACTAATTTGTTGCTTTTTTTTAAAATGTAACCTTTTAATGTTATCAAAATCAGCCAGATAAAAATAGTACATCCAAAGATTTTTAATTACATACTAAATGCGAAAAGACTTTTTCCCTAACCTAATATGTCATAATTCATATTATTTTACTATAACACACGTGTAACCAACGTGTAATTATTATGTTGGAATTGTCATAGCTCATAGGATATCCTATATATATATACATACAAAAATCTTGTCACGCCTCTATTTTCGAAGGGGTAGGCAGAAGAATACTATACGCCCACATTTCACCGTTTACATTTTAGTCCCACGTAACGGATGGTGGACCCATTGCCGTGTTGAGTCGACCTCGACGTACGTATGTCAAACAAATCGAAGAGGTTTTGGAAAAAGGCCAGGTCAAGAGTACCCTTAACCGGCGAGCGTGTATGTAAAACACTCATGAAAGTAGAAGAAGCGAAAGTGGTATGTCAAGATCGTAGCAATTGGAAAACCATAGTCTCTGCCTACTCCGATGGGAAATAGGCGAGATAAAATGTATGTAGTGTATGCATGTATGTAAATTTATTAGGATTTCTTTTAAAATAAATGTTTGTACGGCTGTATGATGACGACAAGTGTTTTGCCTACATACAAGGCAGCAAAAAGCTTTTTACTGCCAAGCTGTCTTAATAATGCCTCGTTTCGGCCTTTTAAAAGCAATACATTGCAAAAACAAAAAAAGTTAAAAATTAAAATTATGAATATATACATATATCCATCACGCCTTATCCCCAAAGGGGTGGCAGAGGTATATTATATGCCCACTTTTCACCGTGTGTATTCCTGTTCCACGTAATAGGTGGAGAGCCCATTGCCGTGTTGAAATAGACAGAGGCAGGTTGTGGCTACCTACTGTTTTTTAAGCCAGGGTTTTCGACCAGTCTTAACGACTGCCATTTTACTGGCAACCGGGACTAACGGCTTAACGTGCCTTCCGAAGCACGCAAACGCTCGCAAATGTAAATGCCACAAAGTGGTCACCCATCCAAGGACCAGCCATAGTGAAAGTTGCGTAACTCAGTGATCGTTTACAGAAAACTGAGACCGCGGGGCCACGAGCGCTTCACTGCGGGGCCACGAGTTTTAATTATTATTGTTTTATTAGGATTCATTTTAAAATGTAGTGTTTAGTGTTGTATCTAGCAAACTTCGATCATCACTTTACAATTTTCTTGGTTGGAATTCACACGACTGATCATGGGGCAGTGGAGCAGTTTTAATAATGTGGCACTACTCCATAGTCAAGCGTGTGTTTTACCATCTGCACGAAGAGACAAGACATGAAGACTTCTCAATGAAGATTATAATTTATGTAACAGAAATTTCCCTTTCTTCTCTACATGTGATTTTACTATGGACGTGTGTTATATTGGAATTGTAGTACTATATGCGAAGATTATTTCTTTCCTCGAAAAGGGTAGGCAGAAAATTATAATGTAAATCATATAGTGTATGTTTATAATACGTATCTTTAATTTTTATTGGCTTATGTATTTTTGTTATTAAGATAAAACGATAGGATTTTATTCGCTGTTTTCATGTTATTTCATTTAATTGTAGTGACTATGATTAGTGATGTTGCATTGGACTGTATTTATAATTCTAAACTTTCATAGCCGATGTGAATACTAAATAATTTTATTTTATAATGATTAATACCTAGCCTGTTTCTCAATTTGTTGATTGTATATTTTCTCCGGCTACCTAAGTGCGATAAAATATTATAGGTGAGCTAAAACCATTACATAAAAAATAAAAACGTACTTGTTTCTCCTAAAACAATATGGTTTTTCCCTTACAATAATTAACATTACTGGTATCGAAAAAAAATTACATTGCTTTCATACAAACTTATCAAATATGAAAACGAAATGGAATTAAATTAGAAAAAAAAAAAATTCAATTTATATGTTTAGCATGATTTGGATTGAACCATAGTACAATAAAATAATTAAAACAAAATTTCCTTCATTTCTGCTCTGTACCTACTCTATTTAACGAAAATTATGGTAGAATAATATAAAAAAATTATTTTAATGTCACTCACCATCACTTTGGAATGACCCAGAACTGAGAAAGGTAGCTAAACCTGGGTATATCAGCAGATGTATGAAAGTAAATTGAATACTTTGGAGATGTGATCACTTCGAAAATTGTGCGGCGTAAATTTGGCCAACCGAATACGTAAAGAGTACTGCGCAAAATAGAAGTGATACGCCATATGGTAGGTTTGAATGAAAGTGTCAGCGTTAAGCTGGAAATGGGAGTGCGCCGTTGGTGTAGACACGTACAACGAATGAGTGAGGAACGATTGACGAAGAATATATATTGTGCAAAATTATAGGGTAGAAGGAGTCAGGGTAGGCCGAGACTTACATATGAAGATATGAAGTCAAAAGTTTTTGAATAACCAGGCGAGAATGTGTTTAGCAATTAATGAATCTGCAGGAAGCGTATGAAGTATGCATGGATAGTGAAACCTGGCCGGTAGCCTTGTCGCAGATTGTGAATCTCTGACGATAGAGTTCCCTCCCGCTCTCTCTCCACCACCTCTTTTGTGATCATGAGCTGCTCTTAAAAAGACAAGGCAGCTTCCACTTACTTCCGCTAGAGACGTACCGACGAGAGAATGAATATCCTTCTAAACATATTTTAGAACATTGTTTTTAGTATTTCTGGGCATATTGTTGTTATTTTTCTTATAAGTCGAGTGATTCGATATATAAACTAAATGAACTAAGCTATGCACTATTGTATCAGTTTTATTACTTTTTTGATAAACTGCATGGATTTTGGAATTAATCTTAAGACTGTTAATATTATTTAAGCACTTCTTATTGTGATGTTTTTTGTTTACCTAAAAATAAATAAAAAAAAACAAAAAAAAACAAAATTAAAATTAATTCAGTCAATGTAGTCTAAATAGAAAAAAATCAAAGTATAGGCGTAATTGCTGTCTATCCTCCCTATTCAACTATAATTAACAAGGAAGCCTCAAAAATTCGCTTATATGGAACTAACTTATTTTCAGCTAAATTAGATAGTATTACGTGTACAAAATGGGAGGAATACAAAGTTTCATTGACTGATGTTCCTAAGCTAGACAATTTTTTTGCATTTTTACGTATGCGAGCGGACGTCCTTGAGGCGACGACGGCCGCAGTAAAATGGCAGTCGTTAAACCTGGTTGAAGGCCGTATGGGCGGCTTGGAAAATTTCAACAGCATGTCGCCACAGTCAGCACCTGTCCATTTCAACACGGCAATGGGCTGACCACCCGTTACGTGGGACAAAATGCAAACGGTGAAATGTGAGCGTACAGTATGCCTCTGCCTACCCCGTCGGGAATAAAGCCGTGACAATATGTATGTATGTAAATTTAGGTAGTCGCGAAAATTTATGAGTACCTTAATTTTCTTCATCTTTTTAATTTTTCGTCAAATTTTGCGTCAATTTTATCTGTAACAGGGCGACCAGAGCGAGGTGCATCTTTTACATCAAAATTCCCGGATTGATAACGCTTAAACCAATTTTGTGCTACTCTTGCTGACACTGCATTAGGTCTATAACCGTCACAATATTTTTTCGCGGCTTGCGTTTTTCCCCTTTTTGTAATAAAACTTTAAAATGTATCGAATTTCTTCATTAGATTCACTCATTTCGACAGAAAGAAAAACAAATGAAAAATAGCTGAAAACAATTTTTTACTAATTTGTTGCTTTTTTTTAAAATGTAACCTTTTAATGTTATCAAAATCAGCCAGATAAAAATAGTACATCCAAAGATTTTTAATTACATACTAAATGCGAAAAGACTTTTTCCCCAACCTAATATGTCATAATTCATATTATTTTACTATAACACACGTGTAACCAACGTGTAACCAACATAATATAACACACGTGTATACGTGTGTTAAATTTTGTTGGAATTGTCATAGCTCATAGGATATCCTATATATACATACAAAAATCTTGTCACGCCTCTATTTTCGAAGGGGTAGGCAGAAGAATACTATACGCCCACATTTCACCGTTTACATTATAGTCCCACGTAACGGATGGTGGACCCATTGCCGTGTTGAGTCGACCTCGACGTACATATGTCAAACAAATCGAAGAGGTTTTGGAAAAAGGCCAGGTCAAGAGTACCCTTAACCGGCGAGCGTGTATGTAAAACACTCATGAAAGTAGAAGAAGCGAAAGTGGTATGTCAAGATCGTAGCAAGTGGAAAACCATAGTCTCTGCCTACTCCGATGGGAAATAGGCGAGATAAAATGTATGTAGTGTATGCATGTATGTAAATTTATTAGGATTTCTTTTAAAATAAATGTTTATACGGCCGTATGATGACGACAAGTGTTTTGCCTACATACAAGGCAGCAAAAAGCTTTTTACTGCCAAGCAGTCTTAATAATGCCTCGTTTCGGCCTTTTAAAAGCAATACATCGCAAAAACAAAAAGGTTAAAAATTAAAATTATTAATATATATATATATATATATATATATCAATCACGCCTTATCCCCAAAGGGGTGGCAGAGGTATATTATATGCCCACTTTTCACCGTGTGTATTCCTGTTCCACGTAATAGGTGGAGAGCCCATTGCCGTGTTGAAATAGACAGAGGCAGGTTGTGGCTACCTACTGTTTTTTAAGCCAGGGTTTTCAACCAGTCTTAACGACTGCCATTTTACTGGCAACCGGGACTAACGGCTTAACGTGCCTTCCGAAGCACGCAAACGCTCGCAAATGTAAATGCCACAAAGTGGTCACCCATCCAAGGACCAGCCATAGTGAAAGTTGCGTAACTCAGTGATCGTTTACAGAAAACTGAGACCGCGGGGCCACGAGCGCTTCACTGCGGGGCCACGAGTTTTAATTACTATTGTTTTATTAGGATTCCTTTTAAAATGTAGTGTTTAGTGTTGTATCTAGCAAACTTCGATCATCACTTTACAATTTTCTTGGTTGGAATTCACACGACTGATCATGGGGCAGTGGAGCAGTTTTAATAATGTGTCACTACTCCATAGTCAAGCGTGTGTTTTACCATCTGCACGAAGAGACAAGACATGAAGACTTCTCAATGAAGATTATAATTTATGTAACAGAAATTTCCCTTTCTTCTCTACATGTGATTTTACTATGGACGTGTGTTATATTGGATTTTTTTTTTAATTTAACAACTGTATTTACAACAAATTATTAAATAACCTTAAAATATGAAAATTTAAAATATATTAATATAAGGAGTCCCTTTAGGCAAGGTTCCGAAGATACTGGCAGCGTTCCCCCTTTGAATAGCTAAACTAATTCTTTGGCTGAGGTAGCTGCCTGCTATTGGAATTGTAGTACTATATGCGAAGATTATTTCTTTCCTCGAAAAGGGTACGCAGAAAATTATAATGTAAATCATATTATAGTGTATGTTTATAATACGTATCTTTAATTTTTATTGGCCTATGTATTTTTGTTATTAAGATAAACGATAGGATTTTATTTGCTGTTTTCATGTTATTTCATTTAATTGTAGTGACTATGTTTAGTTATGTTGCATTGGACTGTATTTATAATTCTAAACTTTCATAGCCGATGTGAATACTAAATAATTTTATTTTATAATGATTAATACCTAGCCTGTTTCTCAATTTGGTGATTGTATATTTTCTCCGGCTACCTAAGTGCCATAAAATATTATAGGTGAGCTAAAACCATTACATAAAAAATAAAAACGTACGTGTTTCTCATAAAAGAATATGGTTTTTCCCTTACAATAATTAACATTACTGGTATCGAAAAAGAATTACATTGCTTTCATACAAACTTACCAAATATAAAAATGAAAAGGAATTAAATTTGAAAAAAAATTATAATTTCAATTTATATGTTTCGCATGATTTGGAATGAACCATAGTACAATAAAATAATTAAAACAAAATTTTCTTTATCTCTGCTCTGTACCTACTCTATTCAACGAAAATTATGGTAGAATAATATAAAAAAAATATTTTAATGTTACTCACCATCACTTTGGAATGACCTAGAACTGAGAAAGGTAGCGAAACCTGGGTATATCAGCAGATGTATGTAAGTAAATTGAATACTTTGTAGATGTGATCACTTCGAAAATTGTGCGGCGTAACTTTGGCCAACCGAATACGTAAAGAGTAATGCGCAAAATAGAAGTGATACGCAATAGGGTTTGAATGAAAGTGTCAGCGTTAAGCTGGAAATGGGAGTGCTCCGTTGGTGTGGACACGTACAACGAATGAGTGAGGAACGATTGACGAAGAATATATATTGTGCAAAATTATAGGGTAGAAGGAGTCAGGGTAGGCCGAGACTTACATATGAAGATATGAAGTCAAAAGTTTTTTGAATAACCAGGCGAGAATGTGTTTAGCAATTAATGAATCTGCAGGAAGCGTATGAAGTATGCATGGATAGTGAAACCTGGCCGGTAGCCTTGTCGCAGATTGTGAATCTCTGACGATAGAGTTCCCTCCCGCTCTCTCTCCACCACCTCTTTTGTGATCATGAGCTGCTCTTAAAAAGACAAGGCAGCTTCCACTTACTTCCGCTAGAGACGTACCGACGAGAGAATGAATATCCTTCTAAACATATTTTAGAACATTGTTTTTAGTATTTCTGGGCATATTGGTTTTATTTTTTTATAAGTTGAGTGATTCGATATATAAACTAAATGAACTAAGTTATGCACTATTGTATCAGTTTTATTACTTTTTTGATAAACTGCATGGATTTTGGAATTAATCTTAAGACTGTTAATATTATTTAAGCACTTCTTATTGTGATGTTTTTTGTTTACCTAAAAATAAATAAAAAAAAACAAAAAAAACAAAATTAAAATTAATTCAGTCAATGTAGTCTAAATATAAATAAATCAAAGTATAGGCGTAATTGCTGTCTATCCTCCCTATTCAACTATAATTAACAAAAAAGCCTCAAAAAATGTGCTAATTTTTTCCATTCGACTAAAACTTATTTTCTATGGAACTAACTTATTTTCAGCTAAATTAGATAGTATTACGTGTACAAAATGGGAGGAATACAAAGGTTCTTTGACTGATGTTCCTAAGCTAGACAATTTTTTTGCATTTTTACGTATGCGAGCGGACGTCCTTGAGGCGACGACGGCCGCAGTAAAATGGCAGTCGTTAAACCTGGTTGAAGGCCGTATGGGCGGCTTGGAAAATTTCAACAGCATGTCACCACAGTCAGCACCTGTCCATTTCAACACGGCAATGGGCTCACCACCCGTCACGTGGGACAAAATGCAAACGGTGAAATGTGGGCGTACAGTATGCCTCTGCCTACCCCTTCGGGAATAAAGCCGTGACAATAAGTATGTAAATTTAGGTAGTCGCGAAAATTTATGAGTACCTTAATTTCCTTCATCTTTTTAATTTTTAGTCAAATTTTGCGTCAATTTTATCTGTAACAGGGCGACCAGAGCGAGGTGCATCTTTTACATCAAAATTCCCGGATTGATAACGCTTAAACCAATTTAGTGCTACTCTTGCTGACACTGCATTAAGTCTATAACCGTCACAATATTTTTTCGAGGCTTGCGTTTTTTTCCCTTTTTGTAATAAAACTTTAAAATGTATAGAATTTATTCATTAGATTCACTCATTTCGACAGAAAGAAAAACAAATGAAAAATAGCTGAAAACAGTTTTTTACTAATTTGTTGCTTTTTTTTTTAAATGTAAACTTTTTAATGTTATCAAAATCAGCCAGATAAAAATAGTACATCCAAAGATTTTTTATTACATACTAAATGCGAAAAGACTTTTTCCCCAACCTAATATGTCATAATTCATATTATTTTACTATAACACACGTGTAACCAACGTGTAATTATTATGTTGGAATTGTCATAGCTCATAGGATATCCTATATATACATACAAAAATCTTGTCACGCCTCTATTTTCGAAGGGGTAGGCAGAAGAATACTATACGCCCACATTTCACCGTTTACATTTTAGTCCCATGTAACGGATGGTGGACCCATTGCCGTGTTGAGTCGACCTCGACGTACGTATGTCAAACAAATCGAAGAGCTTTTGGAAAAAGGCCAGGTCAAGAGTACCCTTAACCGGCGAGCGTGTATGTAAAACACTCATGAAAGTAGAAGAAGCGAAAGTGGTATGTCAAGATCGTAGCAATTGGAAAACCATAGTCTCTGCCTACTCCGATGGGAAATAGGCGAGATAAAATGTATGTAGTGTATGCATGTATGTAAATTTATTAGGATTTCTTTTAAAATAAATGTTTGTACGGCCGTATGATGACGACAAGTGTTTTGCCTACATACAAGGCAGCAAAAAGCTTTTTACTCCTCGAAAAGGGTAGGCAGAAAATTATAATGTAAATCATATAGTGTATGTTTATAATACGTATCTTTAATTTTTATTGGCTTATGTATTTTTGTTATTAAGATAAACGATAGGATTTTATACGCTGTTTTCATGTTATTTCATTTAATTGTAGTGACTATGTTTAGTTATGTTGCATTTTTTTTTTGTTTCCCCTCATGGTTAAACCCCCTTGAGGGGGAGTTTATTCTCGTATAGCTCATTCTGCAATTTGATACAGAAATATAATATGGTAGTTATATGTTATTGTCTGCATTTACATTGTAATAAGTTAACAATATATTTGGTTAATAAGATTCTTATATTTATACTCAATAGTGGATGATGCGAGAGAAGCGGTGGTAAGCGTAAATAAGTCGGATTTAGTTTATTGTAGAAAGTGTGAATTATGTGTTGTTGAATTCTTTGAGTGTGTTAACTATGTAGGTGATGTGGGTCATGAAGGTATTGATGGCGGTGGTGTTTGTGACGAGTAGTGTTAAATTGTATGGGTCTATATTATCATGGTGACAGTGCTGTTCGTGGTTAAGTCTCGTGCGAGTAAATCGTGGGCATTGTGTAATGAGGTGTGTAAATGTTTGCGTGGTGGTGTCGCAGGGGCAGGTGTCGTCTTCGGTAATATGGAATCTATGTAAGTATTGTTTGTGGTAACCGTGGTTGGTGAGTAATTGTGTGAGTGCAAATGTGTGTCCTGTTATGTCGATAAGTTTGTGCAGATGTGTGAGTGATGGGCACCAGGTTTTAATTGCTGTTCCTTTAACATTATTACTGTATCTGTCTGAAGCTAAGTTGGAGCTATGAGTTTTGGCCTTTCTGGTGACGTAACTTAACGGAAACTGCATAAAAATGGGTAGGCAGGATTCAGAGGCCGCAGACTTAGCGGCTATGTCTGCAGCCTCTTTACCATGTATACCCGTATGGGCTTTAACCCATACAAAGTTAATTTGTGTTTGTGTAGTGTGTAAGAAATTTTGTATGTTAGTGGTGATTTGATGTGTGCTGTTAGTGTTGCTAATGTCTTCCAAGGCTAACCTAGAGTCCGACATGATGAAAGCTGTAGCTACCTGTTGATTGTTTAACCACTTACAAGCTTGGTCGATGGCCACCAGTTCAGCTTGAAAGACGGTGCACGAGGAATGTAATTTGTATGTTTTAGTGACAGTGGTATTTTGTGAAGTATAAGCCACGAAGGCAGCACCCACTAAGTCGTCGTGTTTGCTACCGTCAGTGTATATGTGGTGTGCATGTTGTTGATTGATTAAAGTGTCGTCTAATTCAGTCTGTGTACCGATAATGTCAAAGGAGTGTGGTTTTCTGTCTGCCGGGTGAAGCAAATGGGATAGTTGTGTAGGTGTATCAAGTGTAAGATCGAGTGGAAGGTAATCGGTGACCCCTGAAATTCTGGTTGATTCGATTCGTGCTCTTTCTTTGACTTTGAGGTCAAGAGGTGTAAGTGTGGATATTGCAATGGCGTTAGTGGTGTTAATAGTGCGGAAGCCTCTAATTATTTTGAGTGCGAACCCTCTTTGTAACGATAATAGTTTATTGCAGTTGGTTTTAAAAATGAGAGCAGTGTGCCATACGCTAGAAGCGTAGCATATTATTGGTTCGATTACTCCTCTGTAGAGAGTGAGTATGTTTTGAGAGTGTATTCCCCAGGTGGGTCTGA
The DNA here is from genome assembly GCA_948477245.1 of Thumatha senex. Classification (NCBI taxonomy): domain Eukaryota; kingdom Metazoa; phylum Arthropoda; class Insecta; order Lepidoptera; family Erebidae; genus Thumatha; species Thumatha senex. The sequence continues at coordinate 3,602,908 of OX419725.1, forward strand.
TGAATCTGGTAATTGTGTTATTTAGTATACGTGCTTTGTTAGTGATATAATTTACATGTTGTGTGAAGTAGTCATCGATGATCACCCCCAACACTCTGGCAGTCCGACTGAATGGGATGTGTGTATTGTTAATGGTTAAGTGTAGGAGTTTAGTTTTATTGGTAAAAGCTAGAGCAATGGTTTTTTCAGGTCCAAAGGTAAGTTTATTATTGTTGCCCCATTCTAGAATCGTGTGTAAACTTTGGTTGATATTGTTTTGGAGACTGATGAGTTTTTTGTGTGCGGCTATTAAGGTGATGTCATCTGCAAAGGCCTGCAGCTGACATCCCTCGGGAAGTCTGCGTCCGGGTAAGTCACCATCAGTCATGTCCAGTAGTTCATCCAAAATCAGATTCCAGAAGGTCGGCCCACATACAGATCCCTGGATGCATCCCCTAGTTAGTTCTTTAGTTACTGTAGCGTCCGAGTATAATATGGTGGCGGTGCGGTCTGATAGGTAGTTTTGAATGATGGTGTATATATTTTTTGGGCATTTAGTGTGGTGTAATCGTGCAAGTATGGCGGGCCACCATGCGTGATCGAATGCTGCTTTAATATCGAGGGAGATCATCGCGACATGTAATCCGTTCTTTTTGTGAGTTTTGATGGTGTTCACTATGTTGGTGAGAGCGTGTACCGTAGAGATTTGTTGCTTGAATCCATATTGTTTTGTGTTATATGTATGTGTAGTGTTTAGGTGATGTGTGAGGCGTTGTATGATTATTTTTCAAGGGTTTTACCTAGTATAGGTAAAAGTCCTATAGGACGGTATGAGGATAGAGTAGAGTAATCAGATTTATTAGGTTTCGGAATGATTTTGACTATGGCATGCTTCAAGGTTTTAGGAAAAACAGAAAGTTTCAGGCAGCGGTTCATAAGCCCAGTGATGATTTCAGGAAAACATAGAGCGAACTGATAACAGATATCGGAGGTGAGGTGGTCTGCGCCGGGGGATTTGGAGGGGTTCATGTTTTTCAAGAGAGTAATTATTTCATGCTGTGTGAATGAACAATCATCTTCGGTGTCGGGTGGGTTGTGTGTTTTAATACGTGTAGAGTTCTATGTGGGTGTGTCAGGTGTGTCATCAGGGTAAAATGTACTGAGAAAAGCTGTGGCAGTTTCTTGACTAGATGTGGTATGCGTGCCAGGTGACAGTTCAATGGTTGACGGAGGCCTCCTGGGAGGCGCTTTCCTCATAATTCGGTTGGTGATTGACCACACATTTTCTTTACCCTGCCTATTACAAAAATCCCGAAAGTGTTCAGTTGATGCGGTTTTAATTGCTTTGGCGTATGCTGCTTTGAGGGTATCCCTTTCGGCGAGAGATTCAGTGAGTGGAATGTTACGACGCTTGAGTTGTTGTAATTTGTGGTGGTTTGCTATCACCTGTTGCTTCATATTATCTAGTTCGTCGCTCCACCAAGGCGATCGTGGCGAGCGGCGACCCGTAGGTGGTAAATGCAAGTTGCAAGAGTTTTGTATGATTTTTGTAAGTTTTTTAGTGTACCTTTCTATGTCCTGTTGTGTGTTAAGTGTATTGAAGTCGGTAGTATGTAAGCCTGAATGTAGTTGCTGAATGCTGTTGTCCTTTAAAGTGTTCCTTTAGATCGTCCCAGTTTTTATAGAATTTAGTGTTATATCTAAATGTGCTTGTTTTGGGGTTAGGTTTGAATTTGTCCGGTCGATTTACTGTAAAAGTTATGGCGTGGTGGTCGGATGAGGGGCAGATGGAGTGGTCGATCTTCCAATCGTCAACGTAACAGGCAATATTGTCACTGACGGTGGTTAGGTCTACAATTGAGCCCCTAATTTGACCCAGGGCCACGCTTTCGTATGTGTAAGATTTACCCGTATTGAGTACGGTAATATTATTCGACTGGAAAAAGTTGACGACTTCCTCACCTCTTTGGTTATTGGAGATTGACCCCCACATACGGTGCCACCCATTGAAGTCGCCAGCAATGATGTGTGTGGCGTCACTTGTGTCATGAAGTAATGCTTGTAGTCTGTTTAGTGTGTTGTTTGTGTCAATGTCGGGTTCTATATTATACACTTGTTAGAATGAATCTTTTGCTATATTTGGTTATCAGCTGTACGGAGCACAGGTTGGGTGTCGAATATTGTGTGAGGCCCAGTGTGGCACCTATGTTATTTTTTGTTAGGATACAAGCCTTAGTGTGTGTGTTTTTTGGATATTGGTGTGTGGTATAACCTGGTGTATTTTTCATGGTAGATTGGTTCCCGATATATGGTTCGTTTATGAATATAACGTCCGTATTACTTTGTAGAGAATGTTGTATCAATTCATGTGTTGCAGCACGTCCGCGACCTAGGTTAACCTGTGTGAGTGTTAGTGATAGGTCTCTGTGTCTTGGGGTTCTACTCTGGGTGGTGCGGCTGATGGGTGGACTATTGACATGGGTTTGTGTGTGAGTGTTACGGCCTGCCTGTGTATGAGTAGTTTGTGTGTTGTTGTGATTGTTGTGATGAACGTTATGCATAATAATGATTAATTTTAATACAATATAACATTTAAAAAAAAGTTATTAGTTTTAACTTAGTCGATAAGAATTATCCTGCTATATAATAAAAGTACTTAGCCTATGGACTGGCCTACTAGAATACTGTCTGTGGAATGGGATTATAAGCTGAATGGTAATTGGCGGAAATCTACTAATCCTGATGACTGTTGTGGTGCTGATTGCGGAGATATAGCTGTTCCGTAGTCAATAGTTTCTTCTATTTTCTTTGATCTTGATTGTTGGCAGCTTGGTTAGTTGGTAGCTTGGATCCTGTCTTACTGTTATATTTTGTACAGTTATAGCATACGAATTGTTTGTTTGTCTTGTGAGGACACTCGGCTGCTTGGTGGTTCTCGTCGGCGCAGATGGCGCAAGGGTGTATAGTTACTGTACATTTATTGTGTGAGTGTCCGAACTGAAGGCACTTTCTGCACTGCGTGAATCTCGAGAAGGCTTCAATGTGGACTTGTTGGAAGTTGACAGCCACTCTGTTTTGTTGGATTAATTTATGATATACCGTAGGGGTCAATTCTACGACTGCGTTGTAAAGTTTTTCAGATCTATTGCTGGTAAGAAAACACAAGCGTATTGCAGTAGTGGGGATAGAGTTTTGATGGCAGATTATTTTGGTGAGTTCTTCTTTGTCAATTTCCTTGTATATGCCCTTTAAAATGGCGAGTGGCGGTCGGCGTTTAGCCTCCTCTGCTTTCAGATTGCTTGTTTGATTAATGAGTTGCTGAGTTTCTTTCTGCTGCTCGGTGGTTTTGAATTCCAGGTACACCCTTCCCTTGGTTATTGGTTGAATCTTGGATGGAGCGTAGGTTTTGTCTTTAAATGTAATTTGGTTCTTTAGTTGCTCAATGGTACTCAGATTGTTGGGCGTAGAGGTTGAGGTGAACGATGATGTCGGTGCGTTAATTATGAGTGCTGGCTTCCTTGTGATACTGGCGTAGCTGGCGTTGGTGGTAGTGGTAGTTTGAGCTGAGGTGTTAGTATGCTTTAGAGTATTCCTTCAGATCTATTGCTGGTAAGAAAACACAAGCGTATTGCAGTAGTGGGGATAGAGTTTTGATGGCAGATTATTTTGGTGAGTTCTTCTTTGTCAATTTCCTTGTATATGCCCTTTAAAATGGCGAGTGGCGGTCGGCGTTTAGCCTCCTCTGCTTTCAGATTGCTTGTTTGATTAATGAGTTGCTGAGTTTCTTTCTGCTGCTCGGTGGTTTTGAATTCCAGGTACACCCTTCCCTTGGTTATTGGTTGAATCTTGGATGGAGCGTAGGTTTTGTCTTTAAATGTAATTTGGTTCTTTAGTTGCTCAATGGTACTCAGATTGTTGGGCGTAGAGGTTGAGGTGAACGATGATGTCGGTGCGTTAATTATGAGTGCTGGCTTCCTTGTGATACTGGCGTAGCTGGCGTTGGTGGTAGTGGTAGTTTGAGCTGAGGTGTTAGTATGCTTTAAAGTATTCCTTATTGTGGTATGTATCTCATGTATTAGTTCTTTTTTGAGTTGGCTAATGACTTCTTTGACTAACACTGCTGGTTGATTCTGCTGAGCGGTAACAGTAGTGGCAAGTGTATTATGGGCGGTGGCGGTGGTGATAATATCTTCAGCGGCTTCTTTTATAATTCGCTTATTGGCAGCTGTGACAGTCTTTCCTTCGCTTACCGCTAAGATAATATTGCGGGCCAGTTGAATAATCTTATCCTCCATATCGTCATTAGTTATTTTAGTCTTATTCTGTTCAATGTTTATTGTAAATCGTGCACAACCACAACCAACGCGTAGTTCACATGCACATACTCGTATTCACCAAGCGGATCGTCGGCAAAGCGCTAGTAGGTATGTTAAAGCAGAGCGAATAATTTGTTATATAATTGTGCGTGTACAGGTTGCATATGTGTGCGTAGAAGCGTGAGAGCTGCGGGTTGTCCTAGGTCAGGGACAAAATATCGTTGCAAATAATATTCAAAATATTTTCGGTTATTACTCACAATATAGCGAGAGTCCAATAAAGATGTATGTATCACCTGCTAGGCCATTTCAATATCTTCACAATGATATATAACACTCATAAGATAAACTACTTTTAACCACTTTTTTGGTAATTTATAACGGAGAAAAAAAACAATAACGGTGTTCACGTTAGGTAACAGTAATGTAATAGTTATGTTGCATTGGACTGTATTTATAATTCAAAACTTTCATAGCCGATGTGAATACTAAATAATTTTATTTTATAATGATTAATACCTAGCCTGTTTCTCAATTTGGTGATTGTATATTTTCTCCGGCTACCTAAGTGCCATAAAATATTATAGGTGAGCTAAAACCATTACATAAAAAATAAAAACGTACTTGTTTCTCCTAAAACAATATGGTTTTTCCCTTACAATAATTAATATTACTGGTATCGAAAAAAAATTACATTGCTTTCATACAAACTTATCAAATATGAAAATGAAAAGGAATTAAATTTGAAAACAAATATATAATTTCAATTTATATGTTTCGCATGATTTGGAATGAACCATAGTACAATAAAATAATTAAAACAAAATTTTCTTTATCTCTGCTCTGTACCTACTCTATTCAACGAAAATTATGGTAGAATAATATAAAAAATTTATTTTAATGTCACTCACCATCACTTTGGAATGACCTAGAACTGAGAAAGGTAGCGAAACCTGGGTATATCAGCAGATGTATGAAAGTAAATTGAATACTTTGTAGATGTGATCACTTCGAAAACTGTGCGGCGTAACTTTGGCCAACCGAATACGTAAAGAGTAATGCGCAAAATAGAAGTGATACGCAATAGGGTTTGGATGAAAGTGTCAGCGTTAAGCTGGAAATGGGAGTGCTCCGTTGGTGTGGACACGTACAACGAATGAGTGAGGAACGATTGACGAAGAATATATATTGTGCAAAATTATAGGGTAGAAGGAGTCAGGGTAGGCCGAGACTTACATATGAAGATATGAAGTCAAAAGTTTTTGAATAACCAGGCGAGAATGTGTTTAGCAATTAATGAATCTGCAGGAAGCGTATGAAGTATGCATGGATAGTGAAACCTGGCCGGTAGCCTTGTCGCAGATTGTGAATCTCTGACGATAGAGTTCCCTCCCGCTCTCTCTCCACCACCTCTTTTGTGATCATGAGCTGCTCTTAAAAAGACAAGGCAGCTTCCACTTACTTCCACTAGAGACGTACCGACGAGAGAATGAATATCCTTCTAAACATATTTTAGAACATCGTTTTTAGTATTAATGGGCATATTGTTGTTATTTCTCTTATAAATCGAGTGATTCGATATGTAAACTAAATGAACTAAGTTATGCACTATTGTATCAGTTTTATTACTTTTTTGATAAACTGCATGGATTTTGGAATTAATCTTAAGACTGTTAATATTATTTAAGCACTTCTTATTGTGATGTTTTTTGTTTACCTAAAAATAAATAAAAAAAAACAAAAAAAAAACAAAAAAAAACAAAATTAAAATCAATTCAGTCAATCTAGTCTAAATAGAAATAAATCAAAGTATAGGCGTAATTGCTGTCTATCCTCCCTATTCAACTATAATTAACAAAAAAGCCTCAAAAATTCGCTAATTTTTTCCATTCGACTAAAACTTATTTTCTATGGAACTAACTTATTTTCAGCTAAATTAGATAGTATTACGTGTACAAAATGGGAGGAATACAAAGGTTCTTTGACTGATGTTCCTAAGCTAGACAATTTTTTTGCATTTTTACGTATGCGAGCGGACGTTCTTGAGGCGACGACGGCTGCAGTAAAATGGCAGTCGTTTAACCTGGTTGAAGGCCGTATGTTGGAAAATTTTAACAGCATGTCGCCACCTATCCATTTCAAAACGGCAATGGCCTCACCACCCGTTACGTGGGACAAAATGCAAACGGTGAAATGTGGGCGTACAGTATGCCTCTGCCTACCCCGTCGGGAATAAAGCCGTGACAATATGTATCTAAATTTAGGTAGTCGCGAAGCGCTCGTGGTCCCGCGGTCTCAGTGTTCGGTAAACGATCACTGAGGTACGCAACTTTCACTATGGCTGGTCCTCGGATGGGTGACCACTTTGTGGCATTTACATTTTGCGAGCGTTTCCGTGCTTCGGAAGGCACGTTAAGCCGTTGGTCCCGGTTGCCAGTAAAATGGCAGTCGTTAAGCCTGGTTGAAGGCCTTATAGGCGGCTTAAAAAAATTTCAACAGCAGGTAGCCACAACCTGCGTCTGTCTATTTCAACACGGCAATGGGCTCACCACCTATTACGTGGGACAGGAATCCACACGGTGAAAAGTGGGCATATAATATGCCTCTGCCACCCCTTCGGGGATAAGGCGTGATGGATATTTATTTATTATTTATTTAGGTAGTCGCGAAAATTTATGAGTACCTTAATTTCCTTCATCTTTTAAATTTTTCGTCAAATTTTGCGTCAATTTTATCTGTAACAGGGCGACCAGAGCGAGGTGCATATTTTACATCAAAATTCCCGGATTGATAACGCTTAAACCAATTTTGTGCTACTCTTGCTGACACTGCATTAAGTCTATAACCGTCACAATATTTTTTCGCGGCTTGCGTTTTTTCCCTTTTTGTAATAAAACTTTAAAATGTATCGAATTTCTTCATTAGATTCACTCATTTCGACAGAAACAAAAACAAATGAAAAATAGCTGAAAACAATTTTTTACTAATTTGTTGCTTTTTTTTAAAATGTAAGCTTTTCTGATGTTCCTAAGCTAGACAATTTTTTTGCATTTTTACGTATGCGAGCGGACGTCCTTGAGGCGACGACGGCCGCAGTAAAATGGCAGTCGTTAAACCTGGTTGAAGGCCGTATGTGCGGTTTGGAAAATTTCAACAGCATGTCGCCACAGTCAGCACCTGTCCATTTCAACACGGCAATGGGCTCACCACCCGTTACGTGGGACAAAATGCAAACGGTGAAATGTGGGCGTACAGTATGCCTCTGCCTACCCCGTCGGGAATAAAGCCGTGACAATATGTATGTATGTAAATTTAGGTAGTCGCGAAAATTTATGAGTACCTTAATTTTCTTCATCTTTTTAATTTTTCGTCAAATTTTGCGTCAATTTTATCTGTAACTGGGCGACCAGAGCGAGGTGCATCTTTTACATCAAAATTCCCGGATTGATAACGCTTAAACCAATTTTGTGCTACTCTTGCTGACACTGCATTAGGTCTATAACCGTCACAATATTTTTTCGCGGCTTGCGTTTTTCCCCTTTTTGTAATAAAACTTTAAAATGTATCGAATTTCTTCATTAGATTCACTCATTTCGACAGAAAGAAAAACAAATGAAAAATAGCTGAAAACAATTTTTTACTAATTTGTTGCTATTTTTTAAAATGTAACCTTTTAATGTTATTAAAATCAGCCAGATAAAAATAGTACATCCAAAGATTTTTAATTACATACTAAATGCGAAAAGACTTTTTCCCCAACCTAATATGTCATAATTCATATTATTTTACTATAACACACGTGTAACCAACGTGTAACCAACATAATATAACACACGTGTATACACGTGTGTTATATTTTGTTGGAATTGTCATAGCTCATAGGATATCCTATATATACATACAAAAATCTTGTCACGCCTCTATTTTCGAAGGGGTAGGCAGAAGAATACTATACGCCCACATTTCACCGTTTACATTTTAGTCCCACGTAACGGATGGTGGACCCATTGCCGTGTTGAGTCGACCTCGACGTACGTATGTCAAACAAATCGAAGAGCTTTTGGAAAAAGGCCAGGTCAAGAGTACCCTTAACCGGCGAGTATGTAAAACACTCATGAAAGTAGAAGTAGCGAAAGTGGTATGTCAAGATCGTAGCAATTGGAAAACCATAGTCTCTGCCTACTCCGATAGGAAATAGGCGAGATTAAATGTATGTAGTGTATGCATGTATGTAAATTTATTAGGATTTCTTTTAAAATAAATGTTTGTACGGCCGTATGATGACGACAAGTGTTTTGCCTACATACAAGGCAGCAAAAAGCTTTTTACTGCCAAGCAGTCTTAATAATGCCTCGTTTCGGCCTTTTAAAAGCAATACATTGCAAAAACAAAAAGGTTAAAAATTAAAATTATTATATATACATATGTATATATTAATAATTTTAATTTTTTAAATCCTTTGGGAATAAGGCGTGATGGATATATATCCATCACGCCTTATCCCCAATCATATAGTGTATGTTTATAATACGTATCTTTAATTTTTATTGGCTTATGTATTTTTGTTATTAAGATAAACGATAGGATTTTATTCGCTGTTTTCATGTTATTTCATTTAATTGTAGTGACTATGTTTAGTTAGGTTGCATTAGACTGTATTTATAATTCTAAACTTTCATAGCCGATGTGAATAGTAAATAATTTTATTTTAATTATAAAATAAAATTATTTACTATTCACATCGGCATCATTAGATTAATACCTAGCCTGTTTCTCAATTTGGTGATTGTATATTTTCTCCGGCTACCTAAGTGCCATAAAATATTATAGGTGAGCTAAAACCATTACATAAAAAATAAAAACGTACTTGTTTCTCCTAAAACAATATGGTTTTTCCCATACAATAATTAACATTACTGGTATCGAAAAAAAATTACATTGCTTTCATACAAACTTATCAAATATGAAAATGAAATGATCGTGAAACCTGGCCGGTAGCCTTGTCGCAGATTGTGAATCTGGGACGATAGAGTTCCCTCCCGCTCTCTCTCCACCAACTCTTTCGTGATAATGAGCTGCTCTTAAAAAGACAAGGCAGCTAGCAGCAGACCACTTACTTCCACTAGAGACGTACCGACGAGAGAATGAATGTCCTTCAAAACATATTTTAGAACATTGTTTTTAGTATTACTGGGCATATTGTTGTTATTTTTCTTATAAGTCGAGTGATTCGATGTATAAACTAAATCAACTAAGTTATGCACTATTGTATCAGTTTTATTACTTTCTTGACAAACTGCATGGATTTTGGAATTAAACTTAAGACTGTTAATATTATTTAAGCACTTCTTATTGTGATGTTTTTTGTTTACCTAAAAATAAATAAAAAAAAACAAAAAAAACAAAATTAAAATTAATTCAGTCAATGTAGTCTAAATAGAAAAAAATCAAAGTATAGGCATAATTGCTGTCTATCCTCCCTATTCAACTATAATTAACAAGGAAGCCTCAAAAATTCGCTTATATGGAACTAACTTATTTTCAGCTAAATTAGATAGTATTACGTGTACAAAATGGGAGGAATACAAAGGTTCTTTGACTGATGTTCCTAAGCTAGACAATTTTTTTGCATTTTTACGTATGCGAGCGGACGTCCTTGAGGCGACGACGGCCGCAGTAAAATGGCAGTCGTTAAACCTGGTTGAAGGCCGTATGGGCGGTTTGGAAAATTTCAACAGCATGTCGCCACAGTCAGCACCTGTCCATTTCAACACGGCAATGGGCTCACCACCCGTTACGTGGGACAAAATGCAAACGGTGAAATGTGGGCGTACAGTATGCCTCTGCCTACCCCGTCGGGAATAAAGCCGTGACAATATGTATGTATGTAAATTTAGGTAGTCGCGAAAATTTATGAGTACCTTAATTTTCTTCATCTTTTTAATTTTTCATCAAATTTTGCGTCAATTTTATCTGTAACAGGGCGACCAGAGCGAGGTTCATCTTTTACATCAAAATTCCCGGATTGATAACGCTTAAACCAATTTTGTGCTACTCTTGCTGACACTGCATTAGGTCTATAACCGTCACAATATTTTTTCGCGGCTTGCGTTTTTCCCCTTTTTGTAATAAAACTTTAAAATGTATCGAATTTCTTCATTAGATTCACTCATTTCGACAGAAAGAAAAACAAATGAAAAATAGCTGAAAACAATTTTTTACTAATTTGTTGCTTTTTTTTAAAATGTAACCTTTTAATGTTATTAAAATCAGCCAGATAAAAATAGTACATCCAAAGATTTTTAATTACATACTAAATGCGAAAAGACTTTTTCCCCAACCTAATATGTCATAATTCATATTATTTTACTATAACACACGTGTAACCAACGTGTAACCAACATAATATAACACACGTGTATACACGTGTGTTATATTTTGTTGGAATTGTCATAGCTCATAGGATATCCTATATATACATACAAAAATCTTGTCACGCCTCTATTTTCGAAGGGGTAGGCAGAAGAATACTATACGCCCACATTTCACCGTTTACATTTTAGTCCCACGTAACGGATGGTGGACCCATTGCCGTGTTGAGTCGACCTCGACGTACGTATGTCAAACAAATCGAAGAGCTTTTGGAAAAAGGCCAGGTCAAGAGTACCCTTAACCGGCGAGTATGTAAAACACTCATGAAAGTAGAAGTAGCGAAAGTGGTATGTCAAGATCGTAGCAATTGGAAAACCATAGTCTCTGCCTACTCCGATAGGAAATAGGCGAGATTAAATGTATGTAGTGTATGCATGTATGTAAATTTATTAGGATTTCTTTTAAAATAAATGTTTGTACGGCTGTATGATGACGACAAGTGTTTTGCCTACATACAAGGCAGCAAAAAGCTTTTTACTGCCAAGCAGTCTTAATAATGCCTCGTTTCGGCCTTTTAAAAGCAATACATTGCAAAAACAAAAAGGTTAAAAATTAAAATTATTATATATACATATGTATATATTAATAATTTTAATTTTTTAAATCCTTTGGGGATAAGGCGTGATGGATATATATCCATCACGCCTTATCCCCAATCATATAGTGTATGTTTATAATACGTATCTTTAATTTTTATTGGCTTATGTATTTTTGTTATTAAGATAAACGATAGGATTTTATTCGCTGTTTTCATGTTATTTCATTTAATTGTAGTGACTATGTTTAGTTAGGTTGCATTAGACTGTATTTATAATTCTAAACTTTCATAGCCGATGTGAATAGTAAATAATTTTATTTTATAATGATTAATACCTAGCCTGTTTCTCAATTTGGTGATTGTATATTTTCTCCGGCTACCTAAGTGCCATAAAATATTATAGGTGAGCTAAAACCATTACATAAAAAATAAAACGTACTTGTTTCTCCTAAAACAATATGGTTTTTCCCATACAATAATTAACATTACTGGTATCGAAAAAAAATTACATTGCTTTCATACAAACTTATCAAATATGAAAATGAAATGATCGTGAAACCTGGCCGGTAGCCTTGTCGCAGATTGTGAATCTGGGACGATAGAGTTCCCTCCCGCTCTCTCTCCACCAACTCTTTCGTGATAATGAGCTGCTCTTAAAAAGACAAGGCAGCTAGCAGCAGACCACTTACTTCCACTAGAGACGTACCGACGAGAGAATGAATGTCCTTCAAAACATATTTTAGAACATTGTTTTTAGTATTACTGGGCATATTGTTGTTATTTTTCTTATAAGTCGAGTGATTCGATGTATAAACTAAATCAACTAAGTTATGCACTATTGTATCAGTTTTATTACTTTCTTGACAAACTGCATGGATTTTGGAATTAAACTTAAGACTGTTAATATTATTTAAGCACTTCTTATTGTGATGTTTTTTGTTTACCTAAAAATAAATAAAAAAAAAACAAAAAAAACAAAATTAAAATTAATTCAGTCAATGTAGTCTAAATAGAAAAAAATCAAAGTATAGGCGTAATTGCTGTCTATCCTCCCTATTCAACTATAATTAACAAGGAAGCCTCAAAAATTCGCTTATATGGAACTAACTTATTTTCAGCTAAATTAGATAGTATTACGTGTACAAAATGGGAGGAATACAAAGGTTCTTTGACTGATGTTCCTAAGCTAGACAATTTTTTTGCATTTTTACGTATGCGAGCGGACGTCCTTGAGGCGACGACGGCCGCAGTAAAATGGCAGTCGTTAAACCTGGTTGAAGGCCGTATGGGCGGTTTGGAAAATTTCAACAGCATGTCGCCACAGTCAGCACCTGTCCATTTCAACACGGCAATGGGCTCACCACCCGTTACGTGGGACAAAATGCAAACGGTGAAATGTGGGCGTACAGTATGCCTCTGCCTACCCCGTCGGGAATAAAGCCGTGACAATATGTATGTATGTAAATTTAGGTAGTCGCGAAAATTTATGAGTACCTTAATTTTCTTCATCTTTTTAATTTTTCGTCAAATTTTGCGTCAATTTTATCTGTAACAGGGCGACCAGAGCGAGGTGCATCTTTTACATCAAAATTCCCGGATTGATAACGCTTAAACCAATTTTGTGCTACTCTTGCTGACACTGCATTAGGTCTATAACCGTCACAATATTTTTTCGCGGCTTGCGTTTTTCCCCTTTTTGTAATAAAACTTTAAAATGTATCGAATTTCTTCATTAGATTCACTCATTTCGACAGAAAGAAAAACAAATGAAAAATAGCTGAAAACAATTTTTTACTAATTTGTTGCTTTTTTTTAAAATGTAACCTTTTAATGTTATTAAAATCAGCCAGATAAAAATAGTACATCCAAAGATTTTTAATTACATACTAAATGCGAAAAGACTTTTTCCCCAACCTAATATGTCATAATTCATATTATTTTACTATAACACACGTGTAACCAACGTGTAACCAACATAATATAACACACGTGTATACACGTGTGTTATATTTTGTTGGAATTGTCATAGCTCATAGGATATCCTATATATACATACAAAAATCTTGTCACGCCTCTATTTTCGAAGGGGTAGGCAGAAGAATACTATACGCCCACATTTCACCGTTTACATTTTAGTCCCACGTAACGGATGGTGGACCCATTGCCGTGTTGAGTCGACCTCGACGTACGTATGTCAAACAAATCGAAGAGCTTTTGGAAAAAGGCCAGGTCAAGAGTACCCTTAACCGGCGAGTATGTAAAACACTCATGAAAGTAGAAGTAGCGAAAGTGGTATGTCAAGATCGTAGCAATTGGAAAACCATAGTCTCTGCCTACTCCGATAGGAAATAGGCGAGATTAAATGTATGTAGTGTATGCATGTATGTAAATTTATTAGGATTTCTTTTAAAATAAATGTTTGTACGGCTGTATGATGACGACAAGTGTTTTGCCTACATACAAGGCAGCAAAAAGCTTTTTACTGCCAAGCAGTCTTAATAATGCCTCGTTTCGGCCTTTTAAAAGCAATACATTGCAAAAACAAAAAGGTTAAAAATTAAAATTATTATATATACATATGTATATATTAATAATTTTAATTTTTTAAATCCTTTGGGGATAAGGCGTGATGGATATATATCCATCACGCCTTATCCCCAATCATATAGTGTATGTTTATAATACGTATCTTTAATTTTTATTGGCTTATGTATTTTTGTTATTAAGATAAACGATAGGATTTTATTCGCTGTTTTCATGTTATTTCATTTAATTGTAGTGACTATGTTTAGTTAGGTTGCATTAGACTGTATTTATAATTCTAAACTTTCATAGCCGATGTGAATAGTAAATAATTTTATTTTATAATGATTAATACCTAGCCTGTTTCTCAATTTGGTGATTGTATATTTTCTCCGGCTACCTAAGTGCCATAAAATATTATAGGTGAGCTAAAACCATTACATAAAAAATAAAAACGTACTTGTTTCTCCTAAAACAATATGGTTTTTCCCATACAATAATTAACATTACTGGTATCGAAAAAAAATTACATTGCTTTCATACAAACTTATCAAATATGAAAATGAAATGATCGTGAAACCTGGCCGGTAGCCTTGTCGCAGATTGTGAATCTGGGACGATAGAGTTCCCTCCCGCTCTCTCTCCACCAACTCTTTCGTGATAATGAGCTGCTCTTAAAAAGACAAGGCAGCTAGCAGCAGACCACTTACTTCCACTAGAGACGTACCGACGAGAGAATGAATGTCCTTCAAAACATATTTTAGAACATTGTTTTTAGTATTACTGGGCATATTGTTGTTATTTTTCTTATAAGTCGAGTGATTCGATGTATAAACTAAATCAACTAAGTTATGCACTATTGTATCAGTTTTATTACTTTCTTGACAAACTGCATGGATTTTGGAATTAAACTTAAGACTGTTAATATTATTTAAGCACTTCTTATTGTGATGTTTTTTGTTTACCTAAAAATAAATAAAAAAAAAACAAAAAAAACAAAATTAAAATTAATTCAGTCAATGTAGTCTAAATAGAAAAAAATCAAAGTATAGGCGTAATTGCTGTCTATCCTCCCTATTCAACTATAATTAACAAGGAAGCCTCAAAAATTCGCTTATATGGAACTAACTTATTTTCAGCTAAATTAGATAGTATTACGTGTACAAAATGGGAGGAATACAAAGGTTCTTTGACTGATGTTCCTAAGCTAGACAATTTTTTTGCATTTTTACGTATGCGAGCGGACGTCCTTGAGGCGACGACGGCCGCAGTAAAATGGCAGTCGTTAAACCTGGTTGAAGGCCGTATGGGCGGTTTGGAAAATTTCAACAGCATGTCGCCACAGTCAGCACCTGTCCATTTCAACACGGCAATGGGCTCACCACCCGTTACGTGGGACAAAATGCAAACGGTGAAATGTGGGCGTACAGTATGCCTCTGCCTACCCCGTCGGGAATAAAGCCGTGACAATATGTATGTATGTAAATTTAGGTAGTCGCGAAAATTTATGAGTACCTTAATTTTCTTCATCTTTTTAATTTTTCGTCAAATTTTGCGTCAATTTTATCTGTAACAGGGCGACCAGAGCGAGGTGCATCTTTTACATCAAAATTCCCGGATTGATAACGCTTAAACCAATTTTGTGCTACTCTTGCTGACACTGCATTAGGTCTATAACCGTCACAATATTTTTTCGCGGCTTGCGTTTTTCCCCTTTTTGTAATAAAACTTTAAAATGTATCGAATTTCTTCATTAGATTCACTCATTTCGACAGAAAGAAAAACAAATGAAAAATAGCCGAAAACAATTTTTTACTAATTTTTTGCTTTTTTTTAAAATGTAACCTTTTAATGTTATTAAAATCAGCCAGATAAAAATAGTACATCCAAAGATTTTTAATTACATACTAAATGCGAAAAGACTTTTTCCCCAACCTAATATGTCATAATTCATATTATTTTACTATAACACACGTGTAACCAACGTGTAACCAACATAATATAACACACGTGTATACACGTGTGTTATATTTTGTTGGAATTGTCATAGCTCATAGGATATCCTATATATACATACAAAAATCTTGTCACGCCTCTATTTTCGAAGGGGTAGGCAGAAGAATACTATACGCCCACATTTCACCGTTTACATTTTAGTCCCACGTAACGGATGGTGGACCCATTGCCGTGTTGAGTCGACCTCGACGTACGTATGTCAAACAAATCGAAGAGCTTTTGGAAAAAGGCCAGGTCAAGAGTACCCTTAACCGGCGAGTATGTAAAACACTCATGAAAGTAGAAGTAGCGAAAGTGGTATGTCAAGATCGTAGCAATTGGAAAACCATAGTCTCTGCCTACTCCGATAGGAAATAGGCGAGATTAAATGTATGTAGTGTATGCATGTATGTAAATTTATTAGGATTTCTTTTAAAATAAATGTTTGTACGGCTGTATGATGACGACAAGTGTTTTGCCTACATACAAGGCAGCAAAAAGCTTTTTACTGCCAAGCAGTCTTAATAATGCCTCGTTTCGGCCTTTTAAAAGCAATACATTGCAAAAACAAAAAGGTTAAAAATTAAAATTATTATATATACATATGTATATATTAATAATTTTAATTTTTTAAATCCTTTGGGGATAAGGCGTGATGGATATATATCCATCACGCCTTATCCCCAATCATATAGTGTATGTTTATAATACGTATCTTTAATTTTTATTGGCTTATGTATTTTTGTTATTAAGATAAACGATAGGATTTTATTCGCTGTTTTCATGTTATTTCATTTAATTGTAGTGACTATGTTTAGTTAGGTTGCATTAGACTGTATTTATAATTCTAAACTTTCATAGCCGATGTGAATAGTAAATAATTTTATTTTATAATGATTAATACCTAGCCTGTTTCTCAATTTGGTGATTGTATATTTTCTCCGGCTACCTAAGTGCCATAAAATATTATAGGTGAGCTAAAACCATTACATAAAAAATAAAAACGTACTTGTTTCTCCTAAAACAATATGGTTTTTCCCATACAATAATTAACATTACTGGTATCGAAAAAAAATTACATTGCTTTCATACAAACTTATCAAATATGAAAATGAAATGATCGTGAAACCTGGCCGGTAGCCTTGTCGCAGATTGTGAATCTGGGACGATAGAGTTCCCTCCCGCTCTCTCTCCACCAACTCTTTCGTGATAATGAGCTGCTCTTAAAAAGACAAGGCAGCTAGCAGCAGACCACTTACTTCCACTAGAGACGTACCGACGAGAGAATGAATGTCCTTCAAAACATATTTTAGAACATTGTTTTTAGTATTACTGGGCATATTGTTGTTATTTTTCTTATAAGTCGAGTGATTCGATGTATAAACTAAATCAACTAAGTTATGCACTATTGTATCAGTTTTATTACTTTCTTGACAAACTGCATGGATTTTGGAATTAAACTTAAGACTGTTAATATTATTTAAGCACTTCTTATTGTGATGTTTTTTGTTTACCTAAAAATAAATAAAAAAAAAACAAAAAAAACAAAATTAAAATTAATTCAGTCAATGTAGTCTAAATAGAAAAAAATCAAAGTATAGGCGTAATTGCTGTCTATCCTCCCTATTCAACTATAATTAACAAGGAAGCCTCAAAAATTCGCTTATATGGAACTAACTTATTTTCAGCTAAATTAGATAGTATTACGTGTACAAAATGGGAGGAATACAAAGGTTCTTTGACTGATGTTCCTAAGCTAGACAGCTAGACAGCTAGCTATAAAGAAAAACAAATGAAAAATAGCTGAAAACAATTTTTTACTAATTTGTTGCTTTTTTTTAAAATGTAACCTTTTAATGTTATTAAAATCAGCCAGATAAAAATAGTACATCCAAAGATTTTTAATTACATACTAAATGCGAAAAGACTTTTTCCCCAACCTAATATGTCATAATTCATATTATTTTACTATAACACACGTGTAACCAACGTGTAACCAACATAATATAACACACGTGTATACACGTGTGTTATATTTTGTTGGAATTGTCATAGCTCATAGGATATCCTATATATACATACAAAAATCTTGTCACGCCTCTATTTTCGAAGGGGTAGGCAGAAGAATACTATACGCCCACATTTCACCGTTTACATTTTAGTCCCACGTAACGGATGGTGGACCCATTGCCGTGTTGAGTCGACCTCGACGTACGTATGTCAAACAAATCGAAGAGGTTTTGGAAAAAGGCCAGGTCAAGAGTACCCTTAACCGGCGAGCGTGTATGTAAAACACTCATGAAAGTAGAAGAAGCGAAAGTGGTATGTCAAGATCGTAGCAAGTGGAAAACCATAGTCTCTGCCTACTCCGATGGGAAATAGGCGAGATAAAATGTATGTAGTGTATGCATGTATGTAAATTTATTAGGATTTCTTTTAAAATAAATGTTTATACGGCCGTATGATGACGACAAGTGTTTTGCCTACATACAAGGCAGCAAAAAGCTTTTTACTGCCAAGCAGTCTTAATAATGCCTCGTTTCGGCCTTTTAAAAGCAATACATCGCAAAAACAAAAAGGTTAAAAATTATTAATATATATATATATATATATATATATATATATATATATCAATCACGCCTTATCCCCAAAGGGGTGGCAGAGTTATATTATATGCCCACTTTTCACCGTGTGTATTCCTGTTCCACGTAATAGGTGGTGAGCCCATTGCCGTGTCTAAATAGACAGAGGCAGGTTGTGGCTACCTGCTGTTGAAATTTTTTAAGCCAGGGTTTTCGACCAGTCTTAACGACTGCCATTTTACTGGCAACCGGGACCAACGGCTTAACGTGCCTTCCGAAGCACACAAACGCTCGCAAATGTAAATGCCACAAAGTGGTTACCCATCCAAGGAGCAGCCATAGTGAAAGTTGCGTAACTCAGTGATCGTTTACAGAAAACTGAGACCGCGGGGCCACGAGCGCTTCACTGCGGGGCCACGAGTTTTAATTATTATTGTTTTATTAGGATTCCTTTTAAAATGTAGTGTTTAGTGTTGTATCTAGCAAACTTCGATCATCACTTTACAATTTTCTTAGTTGGAATTCACACGACTGATCATGGGGCAGTGGAGCAGTTTTAATAATGTGGCACTACTCCATAGTCAAGCGTGTGTTTTACCATATGCACAAAGAGACAAGACATGAAGACTTCTCAATGAAGATTATAATTTATGTAACAGAAATTTCCCTTTCTTCTCTACATGTGATTTTACTATGGACGTGTGTTATATTGGAATTGTAAATCATATAGTGTATGTTTATAATACGTATCTTTAATGTTTATTGGCTTATGTATTTTTGTTATTAAGATAAAACGATAGGATTTTATTCGCTGTTTTCATGTTATTTCATTTAATTGTAGTGACTATGTTTAGTGATGTTGCATTGGACTGTATTTATAATTCTAAACTTTCATAGCCGATGTGAATACTAAATAATTTTATTTTATAATGATTAATACCTAGCCTGTTTCTCAATTTGGTGATTGTATATTTTCTCCGGCTATCTAAGTGCCATAAAATATTATGGGTGAGCTAAAACCATTAAATAAAAAATAAAAACGTACTTGTTTCTCCTAAAACAATATGGTTTTTCCCTTACAATAATTAACGTTACTGGTATCGAAAAAAAATTACATTGCTTTCATACAAACTTACCAAATATGAAAATGAAATGGAATTAAATTTGAAAAAAAAAAAATAATTTTAATTTATATGTTTCGCATGATTTGGAATGAACCATAGTACAATAAAATAATTAAAACAAAATTTCCTTCATCTCTGCTCTGTACCTACTCTATTCAACGAAAATTATGGTAGAATAATATAAAAAAATTTACCCCGTCGGGAATAAAGCCGTGACAATATGTATGTAAATTTAGGTAGTCGCGAAAATTTATGAGTACCTTAATTTCCTTCATCTTTTTAATTTTTCGTCAAATTTTGCGTCAATTTTATCGGTAACAGGGCGACCAGAGCGAGGTGCATCTTTTACATCAAAATTCCCGGATTGATAACGCTTAAACCAATTTTGTGCTACTCTTGTTGACACTGCATTAAGTCTATAACCGTCACAATATTTTTTCGCGGCTTGCGTTTTTCCCCTTTTTGTAATAAAACTTTAAAATGTATCGAATTTCTTCATTAGATTCACTCATTTCAACAAAAAGAAAAACAAATGAAAAATAGCTGAAAACAATTTTTTACTAATTTGTTGCTTTTTTTTTAAATGTAAACTTTTTAATGTTATCAAAATCAGCCAGATAAAAATAGTACATCCAAAGATTTTTTATTACATCCTAAATGCGAAAAGACTTTTTCCCCAACCTAGTATGTCATAATTCATATTATTTTACTATAACACACGTGTAACCAACGTGTAATTATTATGTTGGAATTGTCATAGCTCATAGGATATCCTATATATATATACATACAAAAATCTTGTCATGCCTCTATTTTCGAAGGGGTAGGCAGAAGAATACTATACGCCCACATTTCACCGTTTACATTTTAGTCCCATGTAACGGATGGTGGACCCATTGCCGTGTTGAGTCGACCTCGACGTACGTATGTCAAACAAATCGAAGAGGTTTTGGAAAAAGGCCAGGTCAAGAGTACCCTTAACCGGCGAGCGTGTATGTAAAACACTCATGAAAGTAGAAGAAGCGAAAGTGGTATGTCAAGATCGTAGCAAGTGGAAAACCATAGTCTCTGCCTACACCGATGGGAAATAGGCGAGATAAAATGTATGTAGTGTATGCATGTATGTAAATTTATTAGGATTTCTTTTAAAATAAATGTTTATACGGCCGTATGATGACGACAAGTGTTTTACCTACATACAAGGCAGCAAAAAGCTTTTTACTGCCAAGCAGTCTTAATAATGCCTCGTTTCGGCCTTTTAAAAGCAATACATTGCAAAAACAAAAAGGTTAAAAATTAAAATTATTAATATATATATATATATATATCAATCACGCCTTATCCCCAAAGGGGTGGCAGAGTTATATTATATGCCCACTTTTCACCGTGTGTATTCCTGTTCCACGTAATAGGTGGTGAGCCCATTGCCGTGTCTAAATAGACAGAGGCAGGTTGTGGCTACCTGCTGTTGAAATTTTTTAAGCCAGGGTTTTCGACCAGTCTTAACGACTGCCATTTTACTGGCAACCGGGACCAACGGCTTAACGTGCCTTCCGAAGCACGCAAACGCTCGCAAATGTAAATGCCACAAAGTGGTCACCCATCCAAGGAGCAGCCATAGTGAAAGTTGCGTAACTCAGTAATCGTTTACAGAAAACTAAGACCGCGGGGCCACGAGCGCTTCACTGCGGGGCCACGAGTTTTAATTATTATTGTTTTATTAGGATTCCTTTTAAAATGTAGTGTTTAGTGTTGTATCTAGCAAACTTCGATCATCACTTTACAATTTTCTTAGTTGGAATTCACACGACTGATCATGGGGCAGTGGAGCAGTTTTAATAATGTGGCACTACTCCATAGTCAAGCGTGTGTTTTACCATATGCACAAAGAGACAAGACATGAAGACTTCTCAATGAAGATTATAATTTATGTAACAGAAATTTCCCTTTATTCTCTACATGTGATTTTACTATGGACGTGTGTTATATTGGAATTGTAAATCATATAGTGTATGTTTATAATACGTATCTTTAATTTTTATTGGCTTATGTATTTTTGTTATTAAGATAAACGATAGGATTTTATTCGCTGTTTTCATGTTATTTCATTTAATTGTAGTGACTATGTTTAGTTAGGTTGCATTGGACTGTATTTATAATTCTAAACTTTCATAGCCGATGTGAATACTAAATAATTTTATTTTATAATGATTAATACCTAGCCTGTTTCTCAATTTGGTGATTGTATATTTTCTCCGGCTACCTAAGTGCCATAAAATATTATAGGCGAGCTAAAACCATTACATAAAAAATAAAAACGTACTTGTTTCTCCTAAAACAATATGGTTTTTCCCTTACAATAATTAACATTACTGGTATCGAAAAAAAATTACATTGCTTTCATACAAACTTATCAAATATGAAAATGAAATGATCGTGAAACCTGGCCGGTAGCCTTGTCGCAGATTGTGAATCTCGGACGATAGAGTTCCCTCCCGCTCTCTCTCCACCAACTCTTTCGTGATAATGAGCTGCTCTTAAAAAGACAAGGCAGCTAGCAGCAGACCACTTACTTCCACTAGAGACGTACCGACGAGAGAATGAATGTCCTTCAAAACATATTTTAGAACATTGTTTTTAGTATTACTGGGCATATTGTTGTTATTTTTCTTATAAGTCGAGTGATTCGATGTATAAACTAAATCAACTAAGTTATGCACTATTGTATTACTTTCTTGACAAACTGCATGGATTTTGGAATTAAACTTAAGACTGTTAATATTATTTAAGCACTTCTTATTGTGATGTTTTTTGTTTACCTAAAAATAAATAAAAAAAAAACAAAAAAAACAAAATTAAAATTAATTCAGTCAATGTAGTCCAAATAGAAAAAAATCAAAGTATAGGCGTAATTGCTGTCTATCCTCCCTATTCAACTATAATTAACAAGGAAGCCTCAAAAATTCGCTTATATGGAACTAACTTATTTTCAGCTAAATTAGATAGTATTACGTGTACAAAATGGGAGGAATACAAAGGTTCTTTGACTGATGTTCCTAAGCTAGACAATTTTTTTGCATTTTTACGTATGCGAGCGGACGTCCTTGAGGCGACGACGGCCGCAGTAAAATGGCAGTCGTTAAACCTGGTTGAAGGCCGTATGGGCGGCTTGGAAAATTTCAACAGCATGTCGCCACAGTCAGCACCTGTCCATTTCAACACGGCAATGGGCTCACCACCCGTTACGTGGGACAAAATGCAAACGGTGAAATGTGGGCGTACAGTATGCCTCTGCCTACCCCGTCGGGAATAAAGCCGTGACAATATGTATGTATGTAAATTTAGGTAGTCGCGAAAATTTATGAGTACCTTAATTTTCTTCATCTTTTTAATTTTTCGTCAAATTTTGCGTCAATTTTATCTGTAACAGGGCGACCAGAGCGAGGTGCATCTTTTACATCAAAATTCCCGGATTGATAACGCTTAAACCAATTTTGTGCTACTCTTGCTGACACTGCATTAGGTCTATAACCGTCACAATATTTTTTCGCGGCTTGCGTTTTTCCCCTTTTTGTAATAAAACTTTAAAATGTATCGAATTTCTTCATTAGATTCACTCATTTCGACAGAAAGAAAAACAAATGAAAAATAGCTGAAAACAATTTTTTACTAATTTGTTGCTTTTTTTTAAAATGTAACCTTTTAATGTTATCAAAATCAGCCAGATAAAAATAGTACATCCAAAGATTTTTAATTACATACTAAATGCGAAAAGACTTTTTCCCCAACCTAATATGTCATAATTCATATTATTTTACTATAACACACGTGTAACCAACGTGTAACCAACATAATATAACACACGTGTATACGTGTGTTAAATTTTGTTGGAATTGTCATAGCTCATAGGATATCCTATATATACATACAAAAATCTTGTCACGCCTCTATTTTCGAAGGGGTAGGCAGAAGAATACTATACGCCCACATTTCACCGTTTACATTTTAGTCCCACGTAACGGATGGTGGACCCATTGCCGTGTTGAGTCGACCTCGACGTACGTATGTCAAACAAATCGAAGAGGTTTTGGAAAAAGGCCAGGTCAAGAGTACCCTTAACCGGCGAGCGTGTATGTAAAACACTCATGAAAGTAGAAGAAGCGAAAGTGGTATGTCAAGATCGTAGCAAGTGGAAAACCATAGTCTCTGCCTACTCCGATGGGAAATAGGCGAGATAAAATGTATGTAGTGTATGCATGTATGTAAATTTATTAGGATTTCTTTTAAAATAAATGTTTATACGGCCGTATGATGACGACAAGTGTTTTGCCTACATACAAGGCAGCAAAAAGCTTTTTACTGCCAAGCAGTCTTAATAATGCCTCGTTTCGGCCTTTTAAAAGCAATACATTGCAAAAACAAAAAGGTTAAAAATTAAAATTATTAATATATATATATATATATATATATATATATATATATATATATATATATATCAATCACGCCTTATCCCCAAAGGGGTGGCAGAGTTATATTATATGCCCACTTTTCACCGTGTGTATTCCTGTTCCACGTAATAGGTGGTGAGCCCATTGCCGTGTCTAAATAGACAGAGGCAGGTTGTGGCTACCTGCTGTTGAAATTTTTTAAGCCAGGGTTTTCGACCAGTCTTAACGACTGCCATTTTACTGGCAACCGGGACCAACGGCTTAACGTGCCTTCCGAAGCACGCAAACGCTCGCAAATGTAAATGCCACAAAGTGGTCACCCATCCAAGGAGCAGCCATAGTGAAAGTTGCGTAACTCAGTAATCGTTTACAGAAAACTAAGACCGCGGGGCCACGAGCGCTTCACTGCGGGGCCACGAGTTTTAATTATTATTGTTTTATTAGGATTCCTTTTAAAATGTAGTGTTTAGTGTTGTATCTAGCAAACTTCGATCATCACTTTACAATTTTCTTAGTTGGAATTCACACGACTGATCATGGGGCAGTGGAGCAGTTTTAATAATGTGGCACTACTCCATAGTCAAGCGTGTGTTTTACCATATGCACAAAGAGACAAGACATGAAGACTTCTCAATGAAGATTATAATTTATGTAACAGAAATTTCCCTTTCTTCTCTACATGTGATTTTACTATGGACGTGTGTTATATTGGAATTGTAAATCATATAGTGTATGTTTATAATACGTATCTTTAATGTTTATTGGCTTATGTATTTTTGTTATTAAGATAAAACGATAGGATTTTATTCGCTGTTTTCATGTTATTTCATTTAATTGTAGTGACTATGTTTAGTGATGTTGCATTGGACTGTATTTATAATTCTAAACTTTCATAGCCGATGTGAATACTAAATAATTTTATTTTATAATGATTAATACCTAGCCTGTTTCTCAATTTGGTGATTGTATATTTTCTCCGGCTATCTAAGTGCCATAAAATATTATAGGTGAGCTAAAACCATTAAATAAATAATAAAAACGTACTTGTTTCTCCTAAAACAATATGGTTTTTCCCTTACAATAATTAACATTACTGGTATCGAATAAAAATTACATTGCTTTCATACAAACTTACCAAATATGAAAATGAAATGGAATTAAATTTGAAAAAAAATAATAATTTCAATTTATATGTTTCGCATGATTTGGAATGAACCATAGTACAATAAAATAATTAAAACAAAATTTCCTTCATCTCTGCTCTGTACCTACTCTATTCAACGAAAATTATGGTAGAATAATATAAAAAATTTTACCCCGTCGGGAATAAAGCCGTGACAATATGTATGTAAATTTAGGTAGTCGCGAAAATTTATGAGTACCTTAATTTCCTTCATCTTTTTAATTTTTCGTCAAATTTTGCGTCAATTTTATCTGTAACAGGGCGACCAGAGCGAGGTGCATCTTTTACATCAAAATTCCCGGATTGATAACGCTTAAACCAATTTTGTGCTACTCTTGCTGACACTGCATTAAGTCTATAACCGTCACAATATTTTTTCGCGGCTTGCGTTTTTCCCCTTTTTGTAATAAAACTTTAAAATGTATCGAATTTCTTCATTAGATTCACTCATTTCGACAAAAAGAAAAACAAATGAAAAATAGCTGAAAACAATTTTTTACTATTTTGTTGCTTTTTTTTTAAATGTAAACTTTTTAATGTTATCAAAATCAGCCAGATAAAAATAGTACATCCAAAGATTTTTTATTACATCCTAAATGCGAAAAGACTTTTTCTCCAACCTAGTATGTCATAATTCATATTATTTTACTATAACACACGTGTAACCAACGTGTAATTATTATGTTGGAATTGTCATAGCTCATAGGATATCCTATATATACATACAAAAATCTTGTCATGCCTCTATTTTCGAAGGGGTAGGCAGAAGAATACTATACGCCCACATTTCACCGTTTACATTTTAGTCCCATGTAACGGATGGTGGACCCATTGCCGTGTTGAGTCGACCTCGACGTACGTATGTCAAACAAATCGAAGAGCTTTTGGAAAAAGGCCAGGTCAAGAGTACCCTTAACCGGCGAGCGTGTATGTAAAACACTCATGAAAGTAGAAGAAGCGAAAGTGGTATGTCAAGATCGTAGCAAGTGGAAAACCATAGTCTCTGCCTACTCCGATGGGAAATAGGCGAGATAAAATGTATGTAGTGTATGCATGTATGTAAATTTATTAGGATTTCTTTTAAAATAAATGTTTATACGGCCGTATGATGACGACAAGTGTTTTGCCTACATACAAGGCAGCAAAAAGCTTTTTACTGCCAAGCAGTCTTAATAATGCCTCGTTTCGGCCTTTTAAAAGCAATACATTGCAAAAACAAAAAGGTTAAAAATTAAAATTATTAATATATATATATATATATATATATATCAATCACGCCTTATCCCCAAAGGGGTGGCAGAGTTATATTATATGCCCACTTTTCACCGTGTGTATTCCTGTTCCACGTAATAGGTGGTGAGCCCATTGCCGTGTCTAAATAGACAGAGGCAGGTTGTGGCTACCTGCTGTTGAAATTTTTTAAGCCAGGGTTTTCGACCAGTCTTAACGACTGCCATTTTACTGGCAACCGGGACCAACGGCTTAACGTGCCTTCCGAAGCACGCAAACGCTCGCAAATGTAAATGCCACAAAGTGGTCACCCATCCAAGGAGCAGCCATAGTGAAAGTTGCGTAACTCAGTAATCGTTTACAGAAAACTAAGACCGCGGGGCCACGAGCGCTTCACTGCGGGGCCACGAGTTTTAATTATTATTGTTTTATTAGGATTCCTTTTAAAATGTAGTGTTTAGTGTTGTATCTAGCAAACTTCGATCATCACTTTACAATTTTCTTAGTTGGAATTCACACGACTGATCATGGGGCAGTGGAGCAGTTTTAATAATGTGGCACTACTCCATAGTCAAGCGTGTGTTTTACCATATGCACAAAGAGACAAGACATGAAGACTTCTCAATGAAGATTATAATTTATGTAACAGAAATTTCCCTTTCTTCTCTACATGTGATTTTACTATGGACGTGTGTTATATTGGAATTGTAAATCATATAGTGTATGTTTATAATACGTATCTTTAATTTTTATTGGCTTATGTATTTTTGTTATTAAGATAAACGATAGGATTTTATTCGCTGTTTTCATGTTATTTCATTTAATTGTAGTGACTATGTTTAGTTAGGTTGCATTGGACTGTATTTATAATTCTAAACTTTCATAGCCGATGTGAATACTAAATAATTTTATTTTATAATGATTAATACCTAGCCTGTTTCTCAATTTGGTGATTGTATATTTTCTCCGGCTACCTAAGTGCCATAAAATATTATAGGCGAGCTAAAACCATTACATAAAAAATAAAAACGTACTTGTTTCTCCTAAAACAATATGGTTTTTCCCTTACAATAATTAACATTACTGGTATCGAAAAAAAATTACATTGCTTTCATACAAACTTATCAAATATGAAAATGAAATGATCGTGAAACCTGGCCGGTAGCCTTGTCGCAGATTGTGAATCTCGGACGATAGAGTTCCCTCCCGCTCTCTCTCCACCAACTCTTTCGTGATAATGAGCTGCTCTTAAAAAGACAAGGCAGCTAGCAGCAGACCACTTACTTCCACTAGAGACGTACCGACGAGAGAATGAATGTCCTTCAAAACATATTTTAGAACATTGTTTTTAGTATTACTATATATATTGTTGTTATTTTTCTTATAAGTCGAGTGATTCGATGTATAAACTAAATCAACTAAGTTATGCACTATTGTATCAGTTTTATTACTTTCTTGACAAACTGCATGGATTTTGGAATTAAACTTAAGACTGTTAATATTATTTAAGCACTTCTTATTGTGATGTTTTTTGTTTACCTAAAAATAAATAAAAAAAAAAACAAAATTAAAATTAATTCAGTCAATGTAGTCTAAATAGAAAAAAATCAAAGTATAGGCGTAATTGCTGTCTATCCTCCCTATTCAACTATAATTAACAAGGAAGCCTCAAAAATTCGCTTATATGGAACTAACTTATTTTCAGCTAAATTAGATAGTATTACGTGTACAAAATGGGAGGAATACAAAGGTTCTTTGACTGATGTTCCTAAGCTAGACAATTTTTTTGCATTTTTACGTATGCGAGCGGACGTCCTTGAGGCGACGACGGCCGCAGTAAAATGGCAGTCGTTAAACCTGGTTGAAGGCCGTATGGGCGGCTTGGAAAATTTCAACAGCATGTCGCCACAGTCAGCACCTGTCCATTTCAACACGGCAATGGGCTCACCACCCGTTACGTGGGACAAAATGCAAACGGTGAAATGTGGACGTACAGTATGCCTCTGCCTACCCCGTCGGGAATAAAGCCGTGACAATATGTATGTATGTAAATTTAGGTAGTCGCGAAAATTTATGAGTACCTTAATTTTCTTCATCTTTTTAATTTTTTCATTAGATTCACTCATTTCGACAAAAAGAAAAACAAATGAAAAATAGCTGAAAACAATTTTTTACTATTTTGTTGCTTTTTTTTTAAATGTAAACTTTTTAATGTTATCAAAATCAGCCAGATAAAAATAGTACATCCAAAGATTTTTTATTACATCCTAAATGCGAAAAGACTTTTTCCCCAACCTAGTATGTCATAATTCATATTATTTTACTATAACACACGTGTAACCAACGTGTAATTATTATGTTGGAATTGTCATAGCTCATAGGATATCCTATATTTACATACAAAAATCTTGTCATGCTTCTATTTTCGAAGGGGTAGGCAGAAGAATACTATACGCCCACATTTCACCGTTTACATTTTAGTCCCATGTAACGGATGGTGGACCCATTGCCGTGTTGAGTCGACCTCGACGTACGTATGTCAAACAAATCGAAGAGCTTTTGGAAAAAGGCCAGGTCAAGAGTACCCTTAACCGGCGAGCGTGTATGTAAAACACTCATGAAAGTAGAAGAAGCGAAAGTGGTATGTCAAGATCGTAGCAATTGGAAAACCATAGTCTCTGCCTACTCCGATGGGAAATAGGCGAGATAAAATGTATGTAGTGTATGCATGTATGTAAATTTATTAGGATTTCTTTTAAAATAAATGTTTGTACAGCTGTATGATGACGACAAGTGTTTTGCCTACATACAAGGCAGCAAAAAGCTTTTTACTGCCAAGCAGTCTTAATAATGCCTCGTTTCGGCCTTTTAAAAGCAATACATTGCAAAAACAAAAAGGTTAAAAATTAAAATTATGAATATATACATATATCCATCACGCCTTATCCCCAAAGGGGTGGCAGAGGTATATTATATGCCCACTTTTCACCGTGTGTATTCCTGTTCCACGTAATAGGTGGAGAGCCCATTGCCGTGTTGAAATAGACAGAGGCAGGTTGTGGCTACCTACTGTTTTTTAAGCCAGGGTTTTCGACCAGTCTTAACGACTGCCATTTTACTGGCAACCGGGACTAACGGCTTAACGTGCCTTCCGAAGCACGCAAACGCTCGCAAATGTAAATGCCACAAAGTGGTCACCCATCCAAGGACCAGCCATAGTGAAAGTTGCGTAACTCAGTGATCGTTTACAGAAAACTGAGACCGCGGGGCGACGAGCGCTTCACTGCGGGGCCACGAGTTTTAATTATTATTGTTTTATTAGGATTCCTTTTAAAATGTAGTGTTTAGTGTTGTATCTAGCAAACTTCGATCATCACTTTACAATTTTCTTGGTTGGAATTCACACGACTGATCATGGGGCAGTGGAGCAGTTTTAATAATGTATCACTACTCCATAGTCAAGCGTGTGTTTTACCATCTGCACGAAGAGACAAGACATGAAGACTTCTCAATGAAGATTATAATTTATGTAACAGAAATTTCCCTTTCTTCTCTACATGTGATTTTACTATGGACGTGTGTTATATTGGATTTTTTTTTTTTTAATTTAACAACTGTATTTACAACAAATTATTAAATAACCTTAAAATATGAAAATTTAAAATATATTAATATAAGGAGTCCCTTTAGGCAAGGTTCCGAAGATACTGGCAGCGTTCCCCCTTTGAATAGCTAAACTAATTCTTTGGCCGAGGTAGCTGCCTGCTATTGGAATTGTAGTACTATATGCGTAGATTATTTCTTTCCTCGAAAAGGGTAGGCAGAAAATTATAATGTAAATCATATAGTGTATGTTTATAATACGTATCTTTAATTTTTATTGGCCTATGTATTTTGTTATTAAGATAAACGATAGGATTTTATTTGCTGTTTTCATGTTATTTCATTTAATTGTAGTGACTATGTTTAGTTATGTTGCATTGGACTGTATTTATAATTCTAAACTTTCATAGCCGATGTGAATACTAAATAATTTTATTTTATAATGATTAATACCTAGCCTGTTTCTCAATTTGGTGATTGTATATTTTCTCCGGCTACCTAAGTGCCATAAAATATTATAGGTGAGCTAAAACCATTACATAAAAAATAAAAACGTACGTGTTTCTCATAAAAGAATATGGTTTTTCCCTTACAATAATTAACATTACTGGTATCGAAAAAGAATTACATTGCTTTCATACAAACTTACCAAATATAAAAATGAAAGGAATTAAATTTGAAAAAAAATTATAATTTCAATTTATATGTTTCGCATGATTTGGAATGAACCATAGTACAATAAAATAATTAAAACAAAATTTTCTTTATCTCTGCTCTGTACCTACTCTATTCAACGAAAATTATGGTAGAATAATATAAAAAAATTATTTTAATGTCACTCACCATCACTTTGGAATGACCTAGAACTGAGAAAGGTAGCGAAACCTGGGTATATCAGCAGATGTATGTAAGTAAATTGAATACTTTGTAGATGTGATCACTTCGAAAATTGTGCGGCGTAACTTTGGCCAACCGAATACGTAAAGAGTAATGCGCAAAATAGAAGTGATACGCAATAGGGTTTGAATGAAAGTGTCAGCGTTAAGCTGGAAATGGGAGTGCTCCGTTGGTGTGGACACGTACAACGAATGAGTGAGGAACGATTGACGAAGAATATATATTGTGCAAAATTATAGGGTAGAAGGAGTCAGGGTAGGCCGAGACTTACATATGAAGATATGAAGTCAAAAGTTTTTGAATAACCAGGCGAGAATGTGTCTAGCAATTAATGAATCTGCAGGAAGCGTATGAAGCATGCATGGATAGTGAAACCTGGCCGGTAGCCTTGTCGCAGATTGTGAATCTCTGACGATAGAGTTCCCTCCCGCTCTCTCTCCACCACCTCTTTTGTGATCATGAGCTGCTCTTAAAAAGACAAGGCAGCTTCCACTTACTTCCACTGGAGACGTACCGACGAGAGAATGAATATCCTTCTAAACATATTTTAGAACATTGTTTTTAGTATTTCTGGGCATATTGTTGTTATTTTTCTTATAAGTCGAGTGATTCGATATATAAACTAAATGAACTAAGTTATGCACTATTGTATCAGTTTCATTACTTTTTTGATAAACTGCATGGATTTTGGAAAAAAAACAAAATTAAAATTAATAATTATTAATTAAAATTAATAAAAATAAAAATTAATTCAGTCAATCTAGTCTAAATAGAAATAAATCAAAGTATAGGCGTAATTGCTGTCTATCCTCCCTATTCAACTATAATTAACAAAAAAGCCTCAAAAATTCGCTATTTTTTTCCATTCGACTAAAACTTATTTTCTATGGAACTAACTTATTTTCAGCTAATTTAGATAGTATTACGTGTACAAAATGGGAGGAATACAACGGTTCTTTGACTGATGTTCCTAAGCTAGACAATTTTTTTGCATTTTTACGTATGCGAGCGGACGTCCTTGAGGCGACGACGGCCGCAGTAAAATGGCAGTCGTTAAACCTGGTTGAAGGCCGTATGGGCAGCTTGGAAAATTTCAACAGCATGTCGCTGTCCATTTCAAAACGGCAATGGCCTCACCACCCGTTACGTGGGACAAAATGCAAACGGTGAAATGTGGGCGTACAGTATGCCTCTGCCTACCCCGTCGGGAATAAAGCCGTGACAATATGTTTGTATGTAGGTAGTCGCGAAAATTTATGAGTACCTTAATTTCCTTCATCTTTTAAATTTTTCGTCAAATTTTGCGTCAATTTTATCTGTAACAGGGCGACCAGAGCGAGGTGCATCTTTTACATCAAAATTCCCGGATTGATAACGCTTAAACCAATTTTGTGCTACTCTTGCTGACACTGCATTGGGTCTATAACCGTCACAATATTTTTTCGCGGCTTGCGTTTTTCCCCTTTTTGTAATAAAACTTTAAAATGTATCGAATTTCTTCATTAGATTCACTCATTTCGACAGAAAGAAAAACAAATGAAAAATAGCTGAAAACAATTTTTTACTAATTTGTTGCTTTTTTTTGAAATGTAACCTTTTTAATGTTATCAAAATCAGCCAGATAAAAATAGTACATACTAAATGCAAAAAGACTTTTTCCCCAACCTAATATGTCATAATTCATATTATTTCACTATAACACACGTGTAACCAACGTGTAACCAAC
The DNA here is from genome assembly GCA_948477245.1 of Thumatha senex. NCBI lineage: Eukaryota > Metazoa > Arthropoda > Insecta > Lepidoptera > Erebidae > Thumatha > Thumatha senex. The sequence goes on from OX419725.1 coordinate 3,635,484, forward strand.
ATAATATAACACACGTGTATACACGTGTGTTATATTTTGTTAGAATTGTCATAGCTCATAGGATATTCTATATATACTTACAAAAATCTTGTCACGCCTCTATTTTCGAAGGGGTAGGCAGAAGAATACTATACGCCCACATTTCACCGTTTACATTTTAGTCCCATGTAACGGATGGTGGACCCATTGCCGTGTTGAGTCGACCTCGACGTACGTATGTCAAACAAATCGAAGAGCTTTTGGAAAAAGGCCAGGTCAAGAGTACCCTTAACCGGCGAGCGTGTATGTAAAACACTCATGAAAGTAGAAGAAGCGAAAGTGGTATGTCAAGATCGTAGCAATTGGAAAACCATAGTCTCTGCCTACTCCGATGGGAAATAGGCGAGATAAAATGTATGTAGTGTATGCATGTATGTAAATTTATTAGGATTTCTTTTAAAATAAATGTTTGTAGGGCCGTATGATGACGACAAGTGTTTTGCCTACATGCAAGGCAGCAAAAAGCTTTTTACTGCCAAGCAGTCTTAATAATGCCTCGTTTCGGCCTTTTAAAAGCAATACATTGCAATAACAAAAAGGTTAAAAATTAAAATTATTAATATATACATATATCCATCACGCCTTATCCCCAAAGGGGTGGCAAAGGTATATTATATGCCCACTTTTCACCGTGTGTATTCCTGTTCCACGTAATAGGTGGTGAGCCCATTGCCGTGTTGAAATAGACAGAGGCAGGTTGTGGCTACCTACTGTTTTTTAAGCCAGGGTTTTCGACCAGTCTTAACGACTGCCATTTTACTGGCAACCGGGACCAACGGCTTAACGTGCCTTCCGAAGCACACAAACGCTCGCAAATGTAAATGCCACAAAGTGGTCACCCATCCAAGGACCAGCCATAGTGAAAGTTGCGTAACTCAGTGATCGTTTACAGAAAACTGAGACCGCGGGGCCACGAGCGCTTCACTGCGGGGCCACGAGTTTTAATTATTATTGTTTTATTAGGATTCATTTTAAAATGTAGTGTTTAGTGTTGTATCTAGCAAACTTCGATCATCACTTTACAATTTTCTTGGTTGGAATTCACACGACTGATCATGGGGCAGTGGAGCAGTTTTAATAATGTGGCACTACTCCATAGTCAAGCGTGTGTTTTACCATCTGCACGAAGAGACAAGACATGAAGACTTCTCAATGAAGATTATAATTTATGTAACAGAAATTTCCCTTTCTTCTCTACATGTGATTTTACTATGGACGTGTGTTATATTGGAATTGTAGTACTATATGCGAAGATTATTTCTTTCCTCGAAAAGGGTAGGCAGAAAATTATAATGTAAATCATATAGTGTATGTTTATAATACGTATCTTTAATTTTTATTGGCTTATGTATTTTTGTTATTAAGATAAAACGATAGGATTTTATTCGCTGTTTTCATGTTATTTCATTTAATTGTAGTGACTATGATTAGTGATGTTGCATTGGACTGTATTTATAATTCTAAACTTTCATAGCCGATGTGAATACTAAATAATTTTATTTTATAATGATTAATACCTAGCCTGTTTCTCAATTTGTTGATTGTATATTTTCTCCGGCTACCTAAGTGCGATAAAATATTATAGGTGAGCTAAAACCATTAAATAAAAAATAAAAACGTACTTGTTTCTCCTAAAACAATATGGTTTTTCCCTTACAATAATTAACATTACTGGTATCGAAAAAAAATTACATTGCTTTCATACAAACTTACCAAATATGAAAATGAAATGGAATTAAATTTGAAAAAAAATAATAATTTCAATTTATATGTTTCGCATGATTTGGAATGAACCATAGTACAATAAAATAATTAAAACAAAATTTCCTTCATCTCTGCTCTGTACCTACTCTATTCAACGAAAATTATGGTAGAATAATATAAAAAATTTTACCCCGTCGGGAATAAAGCCGTGACAATATGTATGTAAATTTAGGTAGTCGCGAAAATTTATGAGTACCTTAATTTCCTTCATCTTTTAAATTTTTCGTCAAATTTTGCGTCAATTTTATCTGTAACAGGGCGACCAGAGCGAGGTGCATCTTTTACATCAAAATTCCCGGATTGATAACGCTTAAACCAATTTTGTGCTACTCTTGCTGACACTGCATTGGGTCTATAACCGTCACAATATTTTTTCGCGGCTTGCGTTTTTCCCCTTTTTGTAATAAAACTTTAAAATGTATCGAATTTCTTCATTAGATTCACTCATTTCGACAGAAAGAAAAACAAATGAAAAATAGCTGAAAACAATTTTTTACTAATTTGTTGCTTTTTTTTTAAATGTAAACTTTTTAATGTTATCAAAATCAGCCAGATAAAAATAGTACATCCAAAGATTTTTTATTACATCCTAAATGCGAAAAGACTTTTTCCCCAACCTAGTATGTCATAATTCATATTATTTTACTATAACACACGTGTAACCAACGTGTAATTATTATGTTGGAATTGTCATAGCTCATAGGATATCCTATATATACATACAAAAATCTTGTCATGCCTCTATTTTCGAAGGGGTAGGCAGAAGAATACTATACGCCCACATTTCACCGTTTACATTTTAGTCCCATGTAACGGATGGTGGACCCATTGCCGTGTTGAGTCGACCTCGACGTACGTATGTCAAACAAATCGAAGAGCTTTTGGAAAAAGGCCAGGTCAAGAGTACCCTTAACCGGCGAGCGTGTATGTAAAACACTCATGAAAGTAGAAGAAGCGAAAGTGGTATGTCAAGATCGTAGCAATTGGAAAACCATAGTCTCTGCCTACTCCGATGGGAAATAGGCGAGATAAAATGTATGTAGTGTATGCATGTATGTAAATTTATTAGGATTTCTTTTAAAATAAATGTTTGTACGGCCGTATGATGACGACAAGTGTTTTGCCTACATACAAGGCAGCAAAAAGCTTTTTACTGCCAAGCAGTCTTAATAATGCCTCGTTTCGGCCTTTTAAAAGCAATACATTGCAAAAACAAAAAGGTTAAAAATTTAAATTATGAATATATACATATATCCATCACGCCTTATCCCCAAAGGGGTGGCAGAGGTATATTATATGCCCACTTTTCACCGTGTGTATTCCTGTTCCACGTAATAGGTGGAGAGCCCATTGCCGTGTTGAAATAGACAGAGGCAGGTTGTGGCTACCTACTGTTTTTTAAGCCAGGGTTTTCGACCAGTCTTAACGACTGCCATTTTACTGGCAACCGGGACTAACGGCTTAACGTGCCTTCCGAAGCACGCAAACGCTCGCAAATGTAAATGCCACAAAGTGGTCACCCATCCAAGGACCAGCCATAGTGAAAGTTGCGTAACTCAGTGATCGTTTACAGAAAACTGAGACCGCGGGGCCACGAGCGCTTCACTGCGGGGCCACGAGTTTTAATTATTATTGTTTTATTAGGATTCCTTTTAAAATGTAGTGTTTAGTGTTGTACCTAGCAAACTTCGATCATCACTTTACAATTTTCTTGGTTGGAATTCACACGACTGATCATGGGGCAGTGGAGCAGTTTTAATAATGTGTCACTACTCCATAGTCAAGCGTGTGTTTTACCATCTGCACGAAGAGACAAGACATGAAGACTTCTCAATGAAGATTATAATTTATGTAACAGAAATTTCCCTTTCTTCTCTACATGTGATTTTACTATGGACGTGTGTTATATTGGATTTTTTTTTTTTAATTTAACAACTGTATTTACAACAAAATATTAAATAACCTTAAAATATGAAAATTTAAAATATATTAATATAAGGAGTCCCTTTAGGCAAGGTTCCGAAGATACTGGCAGCGTTCCCCCTTTGAATAGCTAAACTAATTCTTTGGCCGAGGTAGCTGCCTGCTATTGGAATTGTAGTACTATATGCGTAGATTATTTCTTTCCTCGAAAAGGGTAGGCAGAAAATTATAATGTAAATCATATAGTGTATGTTTATAATACGTATCTTTAATTTTTATTGGCCTATGTATTTTTGTTATTAAGATAAACGATAGGATTTTATTTGCTGTTTTCATGTTATTTCATTTAATTGTAGTGACTATGTTTAGTTATGTTGCATTGGACTGTATTTATAATTCTAAACTTTCATAGCCGATGTGAATACTAAATAATTTTATTTTATAATGATTAATACCTAGCCTGTTTCTCAATTTGGTGATTGTATATTTTCTCCGGCTACCTAAGTGCCATAAAATATTATAGGTGAGCTAAAACCATTACATAAAAAATAAAAACGTACGTGTTTCTCATAAAAGAATATGGTTTTTCCCTTACAATAATTAACATTACTGGTATCGAAAAAGAATTACATTGCTTTCATACAAACTTACCAAATATAAAAATGAAAGGAATTAAATTTGAAAAAAAATTATAATTTCAATTTATATGTTTCGCATGATTTGGAATGAACCATAGTACAATAAAATAATTAAAACAAAATTTTCTTTATCTCTGCTCTGTACCTACTCTATTCAACGAAAATTATGGTAGAATAATATAAAAAAATTATTTTAATGTCACTCACCATCACTTTGGAATGACCTAGAACTGAGAAAGGTAGCGAAACCTGGGTATATCAGCAGATGTATGTAAGTAAATTGAATACTTTGTAGATGTGATCACTTCGAAAATTGTGCGGCGTAACTTTGGCCAACCGAATACGTAAAGAGTAATGCGCAAAATAGAAGTGATACGCAATAGGGTTTGAATGAAAGTGTCAGCGTTAAGCTGGAAATGGGAGTGCTCCGTTGGTGTGGACACGTACAACGAATGAGTGAGGAACGATTGACGAAGAATATATATTGTGCAAAATTATAGGGTAGAAGGAGTCAGGGTAGGCCGAGACTTACATATGAAGATATGAAGTCAAAAGTTTTTGAATAACCAGGCGAGAATGTGTTTAGCAATTAATGAATCTGCAGGAAGCGTATGAAGTATGCATGGATAGTGAAACCTGGCCGGTAGCCTTGTCGCAGATTGTGAATCTCTGACGATAGAGTTCCCTCCCGCTCTCTCTCCACCACCTCTTTTGTGATCATGAGCTGCTCTTAAAAAGACAAGGCAGCTTCCACTTACTTCCACTAGAGACGTACCGACGAGAGAATGAATATCCTTCTAAACATATTTTAGAACATTGTTTTTAGTATTTCTGGGCATATTGTTGTTATTTTTCTTATAAGTCGAGTGATTCGATATATAAACTAAATGAACTAAGTTATGCACTATTGTATCAGTTTCATTACTTTTTTGATAAACTGCATGGATTTTGGAAAAAAAAACAAAATTAAAATTAATAATTATTAATTAAAATTAATAAAAATAAAAATTAATTCAGTCAATCTAGTCTAAATAGAAATAAATCAAAGTATAGGCGTAATTGCTGTCTATCCTCCCTATTCAACTATAATTAACAAAAAAGCCTCAAAAATTCGCTATTTTTTTCCATTCGACTAAAACTTATTTTCTATGGAACTAACTTATTTTCAGCTAATTTAGATAGTATTACGTGTACAAAATGGGAGGAATACAAAGGTTCTTTGACTGATGTTCCTAAGCTAGACAATTTTTTTGCATTTTTACGTATGCGAGCGGACGTCCTTGAGGCGACGACGGCCGCAGTAAAATGGCAGTCGTTAAACCTGGTTGAAGGCCGTATGGGCAGCTTGGAAAATTTCAACAGCATGTCGCTGTCCATTTCAAAACGGCAATGGCCTCACCACCCGTTACGTGGGACAAAATGCAAACGGTGAAATGTGGGCGTAGAGTATGCCTCTGCCTACCCCGTCGGGAATAAAGCCGTGACAATATGTTTGTATGTAGGTAGTCGCGAAAATTTATGAGTACCTTAATTTCCTTCATCTTTTAAATTTTTCGTCAAATTTTGCGTCAATTTTATCTGTAACAGGGCGACCAGAGCGAGGTGCATCTTTTACATCAAAATTCCCGGATTGATAACGCTTAAACCAATTTTGTGCTACTCTTGCTGACACTGCATTGGGTCTATAACCGTCACAATATTTTTTCGCGGCTTGCGTTTTTCCCCTTTTTGTAATAAAACTTTAAAATGTATCGAATTTCTTCATTAGATTCACTCATTTCGACAGAAAGAAAAACAAATGAAAAATAGCTGAAAACAATTTTTTACTAATTTGTTGCTTTTTTTTTAAATGTAAACTTTTTAATGTTATCAAAATCAGCCAGATAAAAATAGTACATCCAAAGATTTTTTATTACATCCTAAATGCGAAATGACTTTTTCCCCAACCTAGTATGTCATAATTCATATTATTTTACTATAACACACGTGTAACCAACGTGTAATTATTATGTTGGAATTGTCATAGCTCATAGGATATCCTATATATACATACAAAAATCTTGTCATGCCTCTATTTTCGAAGGGGTAGGCAGAAGAATACTATACGCCCACATTTCACCGTTTACATTTTAGTCCCATGTAACGGATGGTGGACCCATTGCCGTGTTGAGTCGACCTCGACGTACGTATGTCAAACTAATCGAAGAGCTTTTGGAAAAAGGCCAGGTCAAGAGTACCCTTAACCGGCGAGCGTGTATGTAAAACACTCATGAAAGTAGAAGAAGCGAAAGTGGTATGTCAAGATCGTAGCAATTGGAAAACCATAGTCTCTGCCTACTCCGATGGGAAATGGGCGAGATAAAATGTATGTAGTGTATGCATGTATGTAAATTTATTAGGATTTCTTTTAAAATAAATGTTTGTACGGCTGTATGATGACGACAAGTGTTTTGCCTACATACAAGGCAGCAAAAAGCTTTTTACTGCCAAGCAGTCTTAATAATGCCTCGTTTCGGCCTTTTAAAAGCAATACATTGCAAAAACAAAAAAAGTTAAAAATTAAAATTATGAATATATACATATATCCATCACGCCTTATCCCCAAAGGGGTGGCAGAGGTATATTATATGCCCACTTTTCACCGTGTGTATTCCTGTTCCACGTAATAGGTGGAGAGCCCATTGCCGTGTTGAAATAGACAGAGGCAGGTTGTGGCTACCTACTGTTTTTTAAGCCAGGGTTTTCGACCAGTCTTAACGACTGCCATTTTACTGGCAACCGGGACTAACGGCTTAACGTGCCTTCCGAAGCACGCAAACGCTCGCAAATGTAAATGCCACAAAGTGGTCACCCATCCAAGGACCAGCCATAGTGAAAGTCAGTGATCGTTTACAGAAAACTGAGACCGCGGGGCCACGAGCGCTTCACTGCGGGGCCACGAGTTTTAATTATTATTGTTTTATTAGGATTCCTTTTAAAATGTAGTGTTTAGTGTTGTATCTAGCAAACTTCGATCATCACTTTACAATTTTCTTGGTTGGAATTCACACGACTGATCATGGGGCAGTGGAGCAGTTTTAATAATGTGTCACTACTCCATAGTCAAGCGTGTGTTTTACCATCTGCACGAAGAGACAAGACATGAAGACTTCTCAATGAAGATTATAATTTATGTAACAGAAATTTCCCTTTCTTCTCTACATGTGATTTTACTATGGACGTGTGTTATATTGGATTTTTTTTTTTAATTTAACAACTGTATTTACAACAAATTATTAAATAACCTTAAAATATGAAAATTTAAAATATATTAATATAAGGAGTCCCTTTAGGCAAGGTTCCGAAGATACTGGCAGCGTTCCCCCTTTGAATAGCTAAACTAATTCTTTGGCCGAGGTAGCTGCCTGCTATTGGAATTGTAGTACTATATGCGTAGATTATTTCTTTCCTCGAAAAGGGTAGGCAGAAAATTATAATGTAAATCATATAGTGTATGTTTATAATACGTATCTTTAATTTTTATTGGCCTATGTATTTTTGTTATTAAGATAAACGATAGGATTTTATTTGCTGTTTTCATGTTATTTCATTTAATTGTAGTGACTATGTTTAGTTATGTTGCATTGGACTGTATTTATAATTCTAAACTTTCATAGCCGATGTGAATACTAAATAATTTTATTTTATAATGATTAATACCTAGCCTGTTTCTCAATTTGGTGATTGTATATTTTCTCCGGCTACCTAAGTGCCATATAATATTATAGGTGAGCTAAAACCATTACATAAAAAATAAAAACGTACGTGTTTCTCATAAAAGAATATGGTTTTTCCCTTACAATAATTAACATTACTGGTATCGAAAAAGAATTACATTGCTTTCATACAAACTTACCAAATATAAAAATGAAAGGAATTAAATTTGAAAAAAAATTATAATTTCAATTTATATGTTTCGCATGATTTGGAATGAACCATAGTACAATAAAATAATTAAAACAAAATTTTCTTTATCTCTGCTCTGTACCTACTCTATTCAACGAAAATTATGGTAGAATAATATAAAAAAATTATTTTAATGTCACTCACCATCACTTTGGAATGACCTAGAACTGAGAAAGGTAGCGAAACCTGGGTATATCAGCAGATGTATGTAAGTAAATTGAATACTTTGTAGATGTGATCACTTCGAAAATTGTGCGGCGTAACTTTGGCCAACCGAATACGTAAAGAGTAATGCGCAAAATAGAAGTGATACGCAATAGGGTTTGAATGAAAGTGTCAGCGTTAAGCTGGAAATGGGAGTGCTCCGTTGGTGTGGACACGTACAACGAATGAGTGAGGAACGATTGACGAAGAATATATATTGTGCAAAATTATAGGGTAGAAGGAGTCAGGGTAGGCCGAGACTTACATATGAAGATATGAAGTCAAAAGTTTTTGAATAACCAGGCCAGAATGTGTTTAGCAATTAATGAATCTGCAGGAAGCGTATGAAGTATGCATGGATAGTGAAACCTGGCCGGTAGCCTTGTCGCAGATTGTGAATCTCTGACGATAGAGTTCCCTCCCGCTCTCTCTCCACCACCTCTTTTGTGATCATGAGCTGCTCTTAAAAAGACAAGGCAGCTTCCACTTACTTCCGCTAGAGACGTACCGACGAGAGAATGAATATCCTTCTAAACATATTTTAGAACATTGTTTTTAGTATTTCTGGGCATATTGTTGTTATTTTTCTTATAAGTCGAGTGATTCGATATATAAACTAAATGAACTAAGTTATGCACTATTGTATCAGTTTCATTACTTTTTTGATAAACTGCATGGATTTTGGAAAAAAAACAAAATTAAAATTAATAATTAAAATTAATAAAAATAAAAATTAATTCAGTCAATCTAGTCTAAATAGAAATAAATCAAAGTATAGGCGTAATTGCTGTCTATCCTCCCTATTCAACTATAATTAACAAAAAAGCCTCAAAAATTCGCTATTTTTTTCCATTCGACTAAAACTTATTTTCTATGGAACTAACTTATTTTCAGCTAATTTAGATAGTATTACGTGTACAAAATGGGAGGAATACAAAGGTTCTTTGACTGATGTTCCTAAGCTAGACAATTTTTTTGCATTTTTACGTATGCGAGCGGACGTCCTTGAGGCGACGACGGCCGCAGTAAAATGGCAGTCGTTAAACCTGGTTGAAGGCCGTATGGGCAGCTTGGAAAATTTCAACAGCATGTCGCTGTCCATTTCAAAACGGCAATGGCCTCACCACCCGTTACGTGGGACAAAATGCAAACGGTGAAATGTGGGCGTACAGTATGCCTCTGCCTACCCCGTCGGGAATAAAGCCGTGACAATATGTTTGTATGTAGGTAGTCGCGAAAATTTATGAGTACCTTAATTTCCTTCATCTTTTAAAATTTTCGTCAAATTTTGCGTCAATTTTATCTGTAACAGGGCGACCAGAGCGAGGTGCATCTTTTACATCAAAATTCCCGGATTGATAACGCTTAAACCAATTTTGTGCTACTCTTGCTGACACTGCATTGGGTCTATAACCGTCACAATATTTTTTCGCGGCTTGCGTTTTTCCCCTTTTTGTAATAAAACTTTAAAATGTATCGAATTTCTTCATTAGATTCACTCATTTCGACAGAAAGAAAAACAAATGAAAAATAGCTGAAAACAATTTTTTACTAATTTGTTGCTTTTTTTTAAAATGTAACCTTTTTAATGTTATCAAAATCAGCCAGATAAAAATAGTACATACTAAATGCAAAAAGACTTTTTCCCTAACCTAATATGTCATAATTCATATTATTTTACTATAACACACGTGTAACCAACGTGTAACCAACATAATATAACACACGTGTATACACGTGTGTTATATTTTGTTAGAATTGTCATAGCTCATAGGATATCCTATATATACCTACAAAAATCTTGTCACGCCTCTATTTTCGAAGGGGTAGGCAGAAGAATACTATACGCCCACATTTCACCGTTTACATTTTAGTCCCATGTAACGGATGGTGGACCCATTGCCGTGTTGAGTCGACCTCGACGTACGTATGTCAAACAAATCGAAGAGCTTTTGGAAAAAGGCCAGGTCAAGAGTACCCTTAACCGGCGAGCGTGTATGTAAAACACTCATGAAAGTAGAAGAAGCGAAAGTGGTATGTCAAGATCGTAGCAATTGGAAAACCATAGTCTCTGCCTACTCCGATGGGAAATAGGCGAGATAAAATGTATGTAGTGTATGCATGTATGTAAATTTATTAGGATTTCTTTTAAAATAAATGTTTGTAGGGCCGTATGATGACGACAAGTGTTTTGCCTACATGCAAGGCAGCAAAAAGCTTTTTACTGCCAAGCAGTCTTAATAATGCCTCGTTTCGGCCTTTTAAAAGCAATACATTGCAATAACAAAAAGGTTAAAAATTAAAATTATTAATATATACATATATCCATCACGCCTTATCCCCAAAGGGGTGGCAAAGGTATATTATATGCCCACTTTTCACCGTGTGTATTCCTGTTCCACGTAATAGGTGGTGAGCCCATTGCCGTGTTGAAATAGACAGAGGCAGGTTGTGGCTACCTACTGTTTTTTAAGCCAGGGTTTTCGACCAGTCTTAACGACTGCCATTTTACTGGCAACCGGGACCAACGGCTTAACGTGCCTTCCGAAGCACACAAACGCTCGCAAATGTAAATGCCACAAAGTGGTCACCCATCCAAGGACCAGCCATAGTGAAAGTTGCGTAACTCAGTGATCGTTTACAGAAAACTGAGACCGCGGGGCCACGAGCGCTTCACTGCGGGGCCACGAGTTTTAATTATTATTGTTTTATTAGGATTCCTTTTAAAATGTAGTGTTTAGTGTTGTATCTAGCAAACTTCGATCATCACTTTACAATTTTCTTGGTTGGAATTCACACGACTGATCATGGGGCAGTGGAGCAGTTTTAATAATGTGGCACTACTCCATAGTCAAGCGTGTGTTTTACCATCTGCACTGTAACGCCCCCCCCCCCCCCCCGGTGGAAAACGCCCGTATTCGCCCGCGCATGGTAACTAAAGGTGTGAAGAGAGAAGATGATGGATTCTAAAATCCCTCGCTAACCGTGAGTTATAATTCTAGCTAAAGAAAGGAATACCTAAATGATGCTATTGAACATGTTACGTAATATATGGCCTTGTGATCCGTAATCGTCTAGTGGTTAAATTTATAAAAAAAGTAATTGATTGATAATATTTTATAAAATCTCTGAAAAACACAATGATCGAAACATACAAAAGATGAATGGTGAATTGTTATCTTAAAGTAAAGAATAGTTTGTTTACTGCAAATAAAGTCTCATGCATTCTGACCTGATATAACTGGCTCGAACTAATTTCTACTTGTAGGTGATTCGGGCTCGATTCTGGGTCCTGTAAATTTTAATTGACCTATGAGACTAGCCTTAGTCTATACTACATTACCCCAATTTGTGTCCCGTCAAGTATAACACAATATAAGTCTATTCCGACAGATTTTGGCCTAAAAGAATATTTCAAGTAGAAATCGCAGAATGAGTGAGTGAGTTGTTTGATGTGAAAATTTGTAGTCTTCTTGACAGCAGGACGAAGTGACCAGAATAAATGTACTCAACATTAAATACTGTTTTTGAAGCATAGCACTAACATGTGCTGATGAGCAATCTAGGGTATCAATCCCTGTCTGGAGTCTAGTAGTTTGATATGGAAGGATAGGTCATATTGACTGAGCGTACTAAAATAGCTTAATAAACATAGCTTCCAAGGTGCCGTATTTGAATTCAAAGCATGTGTGTAATTGGAGCTCAAAGTAATTTTAATCAAGTTAATCATGACTAAGCCAGATAACATCACAGCAAGGAACTCCCCTCGGTGCGAGGATTATTCGTCATCACTACAGATCGGCCAAACTGTGCTAGACTTTCCCCGGAGGTATTTGTTTAACCCCATAAGTCGTCCTGTCGTGTGAATACCATTAGCGTCGAACACCATGGCTAGAGAAAAATTAAATGAACTCGCATTACTTCACAGCCAATGAGATAATTTCGAGTAAAGTTGTAAATACGCTCTGCCATATATATATCGCCTCGAAGTGTGACTAATATCTAGTAGAATTGACACTGATTAAATACATTCAGCACTTAATTCAGTCTTTAACTGAAGTCTAGCACTTACACGTACTAGCGTGAAACCTCATATTAAAGTCATAGTTGAATAGTTGGATGTATGAAAGGTCATATAAAAGACTAGCGCACTAAATAAATTAAGCTTACTAAACAATACATTTGCAGTCTAGGCACATCTGTAAGCTGGAACTCTGGATCATATTCATCAAGTTAGTCATGACTAAGCCAGATAACATCACAACTAGGAACTTCCCACGTTGCAGGTTCAATCATAGATATCCCCCGAGAACTTATTTACAGCCTCATAAATCGTCCTGTTTGTGTGAGTATCGTAGCGTCAAAGGCCATGTCTCATTAATATTATTGTGTATTCGAATTATATAGGTTTGTAGTCGTTGAATAGCTGTGCACGTCGACTCAAATAGTAGTGTCTGATGGTGATATACGCTGGACTATCTATATTTTCTCGAAGTTAGCCGAAATCTAGTATGATTCAACACTGATTAAATGTACTCAGCATTTAATTCAGTCAAAAGGAACAATTTTGTAACGTATGTAGTACGCTACATTAATTCAGTAGTCATTTGTAATCGCCAGCACGTCGCATCGTCAATAATACTTGTTCTTATAATGTTTAGACCAAAACCAAACCGGATAAAGTATATTGAAGTTATCTAATTAAATCAGCTAATCGTTCTGTCGTTAAGCTAAATTTAATTATTCCTTATTTACTAACACTTTTTACGATGTTGTAAATTATTTATTCAATGTTTTAAATTATATAAAATTTGAAGTCCAAAAGATTGCAAATATATATAATATGCAAATAGATAGCTAAAAATAAATTCTACATGCACAACCTCTTATTCTAAAAATCACACACATGCACATAAACAAATTTCATACATTTCAGTACATATGATACATATATATTTTATTATAATATAATCTGTTTAAATCTGACCCGTTGAGCCTCATAATGATGCTCACTCAACGATATCTTCGTATTTAATTAATTAATTTTAGTATTTAACTTACATCCATGAGAAAATTCATAATCAAACACTAAATAATCTCAGCTTATTAATTTTATTTGCACACTGAATTATCTAGATATATTTTAATAAATCAAAACCAAATCTATTAATTAATCTTAAAGGCATTCGAATAATAATCCATCTACCTAGAAAATAATTAATTTAATTTGAACAAAAGAATATCAAAGAAACAATAGATGATTTCAATAAGTAATCATACTTAATAGGAATAATTTGAAACAAAACCAGTCTCAGTAAATACAAAAGGATAGTCTCAATAAGTAAATATAGGTACTTAATAGAAATAATTATAAACAATCGGCAGTCTCAATAAGTAATTATACTTAATAGGAAGAATTATAAACAAAAGGCAGTCTCATTAAGTAATACTTAATAGAAATAATTATAAACAATCGGCAGTCTCAATAAGTAATTATACTTAATAGAAATAATTATAAACAATCGGCAGTCTCAATAAGTAATTATACTTAATAGAAATAATTATAAACAATCGGCAGTCTCAATAAGTAATTATACTTAACTTATAAGCAGCTAGTCACTTTCACACAAACACTAGACTTTGATTCGGAGGTCTTACTCCTATTTAGGCAGATGTGCCTGACTACGCGCCCGGTTTGCAACTGAATAAAACTTTTCATAATTTGAACTCAAGGTATTTTGGCCCTTTGTCCTCAGTTTTGTACAGAACAAAAAAAGGTATCCCTTTTTTTGTTTACAAAATGCGCGCGTCCTTCAGAGAATATTATTTTAACACAAACATGTGTCAAGTGGTCACAAGACAAAATCTCAGATATCAACACTAAAGTTTAGCAGAAAACTGTTTAAATGGTTTAGTTCCCACTTATGCGGCCAATTTTAACTAGAATTAATATCATTGTACCCAAAGCACTTATGAACTGTCACCCGATATTACTATTTATGTGCGTATTTTTAAATGAATACCTCTTAGCATTCGTCTGACCCAAAGTTAAAATAAGTACAAAAAATATAACGATTTATGGCCCGAACCGCACTTGTATGCAAACCCAACGAAGTTTTTCGTAACAACAAAAAATTATAAGCCATTTATGTATTCCACTAGTTACTTTATTTATTATATAAAGGGGGGCGGTAGAGGCCGTCACATCTCCCCCCCTGAATGTGTGCGGAAAATGAACCTGTTCACCTTTACGAACACATTCATAATCTTTTTATAGCTCCAAGCCCAGTATCTTCTAAATTCTTCTTCAATTATATCTTATATTACATAAAACTAGATCCCGTAGCTTCCATTACGCTAAACGTCATCAAAGTTTCTTTACCTGCTGCTGATCCAAAGAGATTATGAATTTGATTTTTATTTCTCCGTAGATATTTTACATACGAGCTTTCCCCCCCAGGTAAGTGCTCCCAGCAAGACCTGATAATATTAGAAAACCACCCTCACGTGCCAGTGGTACATAAACCACCTCACCTGTTTATGATAAATAAGCCACATCACCTGCATACGGTATCATATAAGTCACCTCACCTGCCAATGAATATTATATTTAAGGTTGGACTCCTTGACTTCTCTAACGCTAAACGCGAAGTTTCTCTACCTGCTGCTAATTTGGAAAAGCTATGAATTGAACTTTTCTCCTTAGAGATTTACTTTACTAGCATTACCTTTTAGGTAAATGCTTCTAACAAGCCTCTAAATTATATCTCCTGCGAGAGGTTTATAAGCCACCTCACCTGCTCGTGTTACTCAGGCAACCTCACCTTGCTAGTGATATAAATACAACCAAACCTGCTAATGGTATATAACATAATGCTGATTCGGAAAGAACTCATTTACGAGTATTACCTCTCAGGTAAGTGCCCCTAAAAAGCCTCTAAATTACCTGTACTGCAAGTGGGTTATAAGCCTCCTCACCTGCTAGTATTACACAAGCTACCTCACGTGTTAATTATACAAATACAACCTCACCTGCCAGCTATAAAAATGCTGACTGACAGTGTCTCCAAACCGTTTTAACAATAGTTATAAACATTGTGTAAGGGTCCAAGCCACCTCACCCCTCTAGTATTTTAAAAGCAACTTAACCTTGCTAGTGGTGCAAATGCAACCTCACCTGCCAATTATACAACTGGTGACTGACAGACTGAATGGCATATTTATAAAATAAAGTTAAAACTAACTTACTAGAATACTACTAGCAACATCGAAATCGTGTTCTCCAACGTGACGAGTGTTTCCAAATAAATATATATACGGTGTCAAGGACCCAGTCACCTCACCCGCTATCGATGTACCTACTAACTAGCAAATGCAGTAACGATGCCAAACGATTCCATTGGTGTTACAATAAAATATCTGGTCTAGCTAGGTGTTCACTATGTTGTTAATATAATAAGTGCGAAAGTTTGTAAAAATGGATGTTTGTTACCTTTTCACGTAAAAACAATTGAACGAATTTTAATGAACTTTACAATAATATAGCTTAAGCATCAGAATAACACATAAGCTACTGTTTATCCCGGGAACAAGTTTCTGTAAGAAACGGGAACGAGAAAACATCTCTACGCGAGCAAAGCCGCAGGCGTCACTTAGTAATAAATAAAGATGAAACCGGATTATTTGAACTAAAACATGATGATAGTCTCGAATCCCATCTCCAAATTTATTCTAGTATAAGGGGCCAATCAACCTCGCCTACTAGCGAGTACCTGCTGATTATCGGACGAGTACCTGCTGATTAACAGACGAGTACCTGCTGATTAACGGATGAGTACCCGCTGATTAACAGACGAGTACCTGTTGATTATAGGAGGAGTACCTGCTGATTACCAAACGAGTACCTGCGGAATATCAAACGAGTACCTGCTGATTATGGGATGAGTACCTGTTGATTAAGGTACTAGACAACGACGTAGGTGTCCTTACAGGGTTGGTAAGTCAGACGACAGTCGTTTCAATCAATGCCGGAAGTAAAAGTCAAACGCTAGTTGCTTTTAACAACCAAACATAAACAAACTTCTAAGCTCTAACCCCAGGTAGAATTTGGAATTCCCCATGTGTGTTTTTCTGTTGACAAAGAATTAATAATGCCAGTGGAACCATTTTCTAACTTATCAATACTATTCTTAGTCTCATCAATTTCTTGTTACGAATACTCAGATCCGCATTTATAGCTAATGGGTCACACCGCTGGTCGCACCAAATCCACATCAATTTGCTTGGAATAGCCGCCGCTTTTTGTGAAATCTGTTTCTTCTGCGCTTATCAAACATGAAAAAAATCCTCTTTCACGTAGCCTATATAAGGATTGAATTCATTTCGTTGTTTAAAATAAAGACAATAAATATATAATATGTACAAAATCCAAAACAGATTGCATGTGACTCTTTAAATGCAGTTTCAAATTTATAAAATAATTTATTTATTTTATAACATTTCTCTTTTTTTCAAAATTCACCATTCATCTTGACTGTCTATAAAATGTCTTGTAACAAAGCCTATTATTTAACAGATTTGGCCATTTATTTTATTACAGGGTTATATTGTTGTTACGAACCCTTAAACAATAAAATATCTATTTCGTTTGTTCGTATCGTCTGAAAGTAATCAATGTTTTTTCTAAAACACAGATGTTAGTAAGTTACACAAATGTATTTCTAAGACAAAGAGATATCCGCTATTCATTGAATTTGCTGTGGGTACTATATAAGTAAAAATCCTTTTTTTTTTTGAATAAGGAATTGTTATTGTAAAATAACAGACCCAAAATTTCTATTTTATGGCACACCAGATGGCGAACCCGCCTTACCTAAAGGCGACAGACTCGACAATTTAGTATATGAAACCTATGTACATCTTTAGATATACCGTACTGCTGCTTAACCTCTCATGGCCTAATAGCATGAAGATATTTAAGCAAACTTAAATGCCTACGTTGTACAAAATCCAAAACAGATTGCATGTGACTCTTTAAATGCAGTTTCAAATTTATAAAATAATTTATTTATTTTATAACATTTCTCTTTTTTTCAAAATTCACCATTCATCTTGACTGTCTATAAAATGTCTTGTAACAAAGCCTATTATTTAACAGATTTGGCCATTTATTTTATTACAGGGTTATATTGTTGTTACGAACCCTTAAACAATAAAATATCTATTTCGTTTGTTCGTATCGTCTGAAAGTAATCAATGTTTTTTCTAAAACACAGATGTTAGTAAGTTACACAAATGTATTTCTAAGACAAAGAGATATCCGCTATTCATTGAATTTGCTGTGGGTACTATATAAGTAAAAATCCTTTTTTTTTTTTGAATAAGGAATTGTTATTGTAAAATAACAGACCCAAAATTTCTATTTTATGGCACACCAGATGGCGAACCCGCCTTACCTAAAGGCGACAGACTCGACAATTTAGTATATGAAACCTATGTACATCTTTAGATATACCGTACTGCTGCTTAACCTCTCATGGCCTAATAGCATGAAGATATTTAAGCAAACTTAAATGCCTACGTTGTACAAAATCCAAAACAGATTGCATGTGACTCTTTAAATGCAGTTTCAAATTTATAAAATAATTTATTTATTTTATAACATTTCTCTTTTTTTCAAAATTCACCATTCATCTTGACTGTCTATAAAATGTCTTGTAACAAAGCCTATTATTTAACAGATTTGGCCATTTATTTTATTACAGGGTTATATTGTTGTTACGAACCCTTAAACAATAAAATATCTATTTCGTTTGTTCGTATCGTCTGAAAGTAATCAATGTTTTTTCTAAAACACAGATGTTAGTAAGTTACACAAATGTATTTCTAAGACAAAGAGATATCCGCTATTCATTGAATTTGCTGTGGGTACTATATAAGTAAAAATCCTTTTTTTTTTTTTTGAATAAGGAATTGTTATTGTAAAATAACAGACCCAAAATTTCTATTTTATGGCACACCAGATGGCGAACCCGCCTTACCTAAAGGCGACAGACTCGACAATTTAGTATATGAAACCTATGTACATCTTTAGATATACCGTACTGCTGCTTAACCTCTCATGGCCTAATAGCATGAAGATATTTAAGCAAACTTAAATGCCTACGTTGTGTATTTTTTTGATAAAAGTTTGTATAGACATACAAACATACATACAAAATATTTATAGTGTTTATATTGAACCTATGTTCGACTAATATGACGTATAGTATCTATTATTAAATATAATATCAAACAATTTCTAAATTTATTTATTTGACCCTTTTTTTGTTTTTAAACGTTGTGTTAGTAATTACCAAGTTCTTTGATACTTCGTTGCAATAATTTTAATTATCACATTTTTAAAGACGAATGTATCCTGGTCAACACGGTACCAGATGTAACGCCCTCCCCCCCCTGTGGTTGATCAGTATTTTGCTATGCGAGATAACTAAAGGTGTGAAGAAGGAAGATGAGGAGGAGATTCTAAAAACTCTAACTAACCGCTGAGTTAAAATTCTAGCTAAAGAAAGGAATACCTAAATGATGCTATTGAACATGTTACGTAATATATGGCCTTGTGATCCGTAATCGTCTAGTGGTTAAATTTATAAAAAAAGTAATTGATTGATAATATTTTATAAAATCTCTGAAAAACACAATGATCGAAACATACAAAAGATGAATGGTGAATTGTTATCTTAAAGTAAAGAATAGTTTGTTTACTGCAAATAAAGTCTCATGCATTCTGACCTGATATAACTGGCTCGAACTAATTTCTACTTGTAGGTGATTCGGGCTCGATTCTGGGTCCTGTAAATTTTAATTGACCTATGAGACTAGCCTTAGTCTATACTACATTACCCCAATTTGTGTCCCGTCAAGTATAACACAATATAAGTCTATTCCGACAGATTTTGGCCTAAAAGAATATTTCAAGTAGAAATCGCAGAATGAGTGAGTGAGTTGTTTGATGTGAAAATTTGTAGTCTTCTTGACAGCAGGACGAAGTGACCAGAATAAATGTACTCAACATTAAATACTGTTTTTGAAGCATAGCACTAACATGTGCTGATGAGCAATCTAGGGTATCAATCCCTGTCTGGAGTCTAGTAGTTTGATATGGAAGGATAGGTCATATTGACTGAGCGTACTAAAATAGCTTAATAAACATAGCTTCCAAGGTGCCGTATTTGAATTCAAAGCATGTGTGTAATTGGAGCTCAAAGTAATTTTAATCAAGTTAATCATGACTAAGCCAGATAACATCACAGCAAGGAACTCCCCTCGGTGCGAGGATTATTCGTCATCACTACAGATCGGCCAAACTGTGCTAGACTTTCCCCGGAGGTATTTGTTTAACCCCATAAGTCGTCCTGTCGTGTGAGTACCATTAGCGTCGAACACCATGGCTAGAGAAAAATTAAATGAACTCGCATTACTTCACAGCCAATGAGATAATTTCGAGTAAAGTTGTAAATACGCTCTGCCATATATATATCGCCTCGAAGTGTGACTAATATCTAGTAGAATTGACACTGATTAAATACATTCAGCACTTAATTCAGTCTTTAACTGAAGTCTAGCACTTACACGTACTAGCGTGAAACCTCATATTAAAGTCATAGTTGAATAGTTGGATGTATGAAAGGTCATATAAAAGACTAGCGCACTAAATAAACTAAGCTTACTAAACAATACATTTGCAGTCTAGGCACATCTGTAAGCTGGAACTCTGGATCATATTCATCAAGTTAGTCATGACTAAGCCAGATAACATCACAACTAGGAACTTCCCACGTTGCAGGTTCAATCATAGATATCCCCCGAGAACTTATTTACAGCCTCATAAATCGTCCTGTTTGTGTGAGTATCGTAGCGTCAAAGGCCATGTCTCATTAATATTATTGTGTATTCGAATTATATAGGTTTGTAGTCGTTGAATAGCTGTGCACGTCGACTCAAATAGTAGTGTCTGATGGTGATATACGCTGGACTATCTATATTTTCTCGAAGTTAGCCGAAATCTAGTATGATTCAACACTGATTAAATGTACTCAGCATTTAATTCAGTCAAAAGGAACAATTTTGTAACGTATGTAGTACGCTACATTAATTCAGTAGTCATTTGTAATCGCCAGCACGTCGCATCGTCAATAATACTTGTTCTTATAATGTTTAGACCAAAACCAAACCGGATAAAGTATATTGAAGTTATCTAATTAAATCAGCTAATCGTTCTGTCGTTAAGCTAAATTTAATTATTCCTTATTTACTAACACTTTTTACGATGTTGTAAATTATTTATTCAATGTTTTAAATTATATAAAATTTGAAGTCCAAAAGATTGCAAATATATATAATATGCAAATAGATAGCTAAAAATAAATTCTACATGCACAACCTCTTATTCTAAAAATCACACACATGCACATAAACAAATTTCATACATTTCAGTACATATGATACATATATATTTTATTATAATATAATCTGTTTAAATCTGACCCGTTGAGCCTCATAATGATGCTCACTCAACGATATCTTCGTATTTAATTAATTAATTTTAGTATTTAACTTACATCCATGAGAAAATTCATAATCAAACACTAAATAATCTCAGCTTATTAATTTTATTTGCACACTGAATTATCTAGATATATTTTAATAAATCAAAACCAAATCTATTAATTAATCTTAAAGGCATTCGAATAATAATCCATCTACCTAGAAAATAATTAATTTAATTTGAACAAAAGAATATCAAAGAAACAATAGATGATTTCAATAAGTAATCATACTTAATAGGAATAATTTGAAACAAAACCAGTCTCAGTAAATACAAAAGGATAGTCTCAATAAGTAAATATAGGTACTTAATAGAAATAATTATAAACAATCGGCAGTCTCAATAAGTAATTATACTTAATAGGAAGAATTATAAACAAAAGGCAGTCTCATTAAGTAATACTTAATAGAAATAATTATAAACAATCGGCAGTCTCAATAAGTAATTATACTTAATAGAAATAATTATAAACAATCGGCAGTCTCAATAAGTAATTATACTTAATAGAAATAATTATAAACAATCGGCAGTCTCAATAAGTAATTATACTTAACTTATAAGCAGCTAGTCACTTTCACACAAACACTAGACTTTGATTCGGAGGTCTTACTCCTATTTAGGCAGATGTGCCTGACTACGCGCCCGGTTTGCAACTGAATAAAACTTTTCATAATTTGAACTCAAGGTATTTTGGCCCTTTGTCCTCAGTTTTGTACAGAACAAAAAAAGGTATCCCTTTTTTTGTTTACAAAATGCGCGCGTCCTTCAGAGAATATTATTTTAACACAAACATGTGTCAAGTGGTCACAAGACAAAATCTCAGATATCAACACTAAAGTTTAGCAGAAAACTGTTTAAATGGTTTAGTTCCCACTTATGCGGCCAATTTTAACTAGAATTAATATCATTGTACCCAAAGCACTTATGAACTGTCACCCGATATTACTATTTATGTGCGTATTTTTAAATGTATACCTCTTAGCATTCGTCTGACCCAAAGTTAAAATAAGTACAAAAAATATAACGATTTATGGCCCGAACCGCACTTGTATGCAAACCCAACGAAGTTTTTCGTAACAACAAAAAATTATAAGCCATTTATGTATTCCACTAGTTACTTTATTTATTATATAAAGGGGGGCGGTAGAGGCCGTCACAGCACGAAGAGACAAGACATGAAGACTTCTCAATGAAGATTATAATTTATGTAACAGAAATTTCCCTTTCTTCTCTACATGTGATTTTACTATGGACGTGTGTTATATTGGAATTATAGTACTATATGCGAAGATTATTTCTTTCCTCGAAAAGGGTAGGCAGAAAATTATAATGTAAATCATATAGTGTATGTTTATAATACGTATCTTTAATTTTTATTGGCTTATGTATTTTTGTTATTAAGATAAAACGATAGGATTTTATTCGCTGTTTTCATGTTATTTCATTTAATTGTAGTGACTATGTTTAGTGATGTTGCATTGGACTGTATTTATAATTCTAAACTTTCATAGCCGATGTGAATACTAAATAATTTTATTTTATAATGATTAATACCTAGCCTGTTTCTCAATTTGTTGATTGTATATTTTCTCCGGCTACCTAAGTGCGATAAAATATTATAGGTGAGCTAAAACCATTACATAAAAAATAAAAACGTACTTGTTTCTCCTAAAACAATATGGTTTTTCCCTTACAATAATTAACATTACTGGTATCGAAAAAAAATTACATTGCTTTCATACAAACTTATCAAATATGAAAATGAAATGGAATTAAATTAGAAAAAAAAAAAAAATTCAATTTATATGTTTAGCATGATTTGGATTGAACCATAGTACAATAAAATAATTAAAACAAAATTTCCTTCATTTCTGCTCTGTACCTACTCTATTCAACGAAAATTATGGTAGAATAATAAAAAAAATTATTTTAATGTCACTCACCATCACTTTGGAATGACCCAGAACTGAGAAAGGTGGCTAAACCTGGGTATATCAGCAGATGTATGAAAGTAAATTGAATACTTTGGAGATGTGATCACTTCGAAAATTGTGCGGCGTAAATTTGGCCAACCGAATACGTAAAGAGTACTGCGCAAAATAGAAGTGATACGCCATATGGTAGGTTTGAATGAAAGTGTCAGCGTTAAGCTGGAAATAGGAGTGCTCCGTTGGTGTAGACACGTACAACGAATGAGTGAGGAACGATTGACGAAGAATATATATTGTGCAAAATTATAGGGTAGAAGGAGTCAGGGTAGGCCGAGACTTACATATGAAGATATGAAGTCAAAAGTTTTTGAATAACCAGGCGAGAATGTGTTTAGCAATTAATGAATCTGCAGGAAGCGTATGAAGTATGCATGGATAGTGAAACCTGGCCGGTAGCCTTGTCGCAGATTGTGAATCTCTGACGATAGAGTTCCCTCCCGCTCTCTCTCCACCACCTCTTTTGTGATCATGAGCTGCTCTTAAAAAGACAAGGCAGCTTCCACTTACTTCCGCTAGAGACGTACCGACGAGAGAATGAATATCCTTCTAAACATATTTTAGAACATTGTTTTTAGTATTTCTGGGCATATTGTTGTTATTTTTCTTATAAGTCGAGTGATTCGATATATAAACTAAATGAACTAAGTTATGCACTATTGTATCAGTTTTATTACTTTTTTGATAAACTGCATGGATTTTGGAATTAATCTTAAGACTGTTAATATTATTTAAGCACTTCTTATTGTGATGTTTTTTGTTTACCTAAAAATAAATAAAAAAAAAACAAAAAAAACAAAATTAAAATTAATTCAGTCAATGTAGTCTAAATAGAAAAAAATCAAAGTATAGGCGTAATTGCTGTCTATCCTCCCTATTCAACTATAATTAACAAGGAAGCCTCAAAAATTCGCTTATATGGAACTAACTTATTTTCAGCTAAATTAGATAGTATTACGTGTACAAAATGGGAGGAATACAAAGGTTCTTTGACTGATGTTCCTAAGCTAGACAATTTTTTTGCATTTTTACGTATGCGAGCGGACGTCCTTGAGGCGACGACGGCCGCAGTAAAATGGCAGTCGTTAAACCTGGTTGAAGGCCGTATGGGCGGCTTGGAAAATTTCAACAGCATGTCGCCACAGTCAGCACCTGTCCATTTCAACACGGCAATGGGCTGACCACCCGTTACGTGGGACAAAATGCAAACGGTGAAATGTGAGCGTACAGTATGCCTCTGCCTACCCCGTCGGGAATAAAGCCGTGACAATATGTATGTATGTAAATTTAGGTAGTCGCGAAAATTTATGAGTACCTTAATTTTCTTCATCTTTTTAATTTTTCGTCAAATTTTGCGTCAATTTTATCTGTAACAGGGCGACCAGAGCGAGGTGCATCTTTTACATCAAAATTCCCGGATTGATAACGCTTAAACCAATTTTGTGCTACTCTTGCTGACACTGCATTAGGTCTATAACCGTCACAATATTTTTTCGTTGCTTGCGTTTTTCCCCTTTTTGTAATAAAACTTTAAAATGTATCGAATTTCTTCATTAAATTCACTCATTTCGACAGAAAGAAAAACAAATGAAAAATAGCTGAAAACAATTTTTTACTAATTTGTTGCTTTTTTTTAAAATGTAACCTTTTAATGTTATCAAAATCAGCCAGATAAAAATAGTACATCCAAAGATTTTTAATTACATACTAAATGCGAAAAGACTTTTTCCCCAACCTAATATGTCATAATTCATATTATTTTACTATAACACACGTGTAACCAACGTGTAACCAACATAATATAACACACGTGTGATAAATTTTGTTGGAATTGTCATAGCTCATAGGATATCCTATATATACATACAAAAATCTTGTCACGCCTCTATTTTCGAAGGGGTAGGCAGAAGAATACTATACGCCCACATTTCACCGTTTACATTTTAGTCCCACGTAACGGATGGTGGACCCATTGCCGTGTTGAGTCGACCTCGACGTACGTATGTCAAACAAATCGAAGAGGTTTTGGAAAAAGGCCAGGTCAAGAGTACCCTTAACCGGCGAGCGTGTATGTAAAACACTCATGAAAGTAGAAGAAGCGAAAGTGGTATGTCAAGATCGTAGCAAGTGGAAAACCATAGTCTCTGCTTACTCCGATGGGAAATAGGCGAGATAAAATGTATGTAGTGTATGCATGTATGTAAATTTATTAGGATTTCTTTTAAAATAAATGTTTATACGGCCGTATGATGACGACAAGTGTTTTGCCTACATACAAGGCAGCAAAAAGCTTTTTACTGCCAAGCAGTCTTAATAATGCCTCGTTTCGGCCTTTTAAAAGCAATACATTGCAAAAACAAAAAGGTTAAAAATTAAAATTATTAATATATATATATATATATATATATATATCAATCACGCCTTATCCCCAAAGGGGTGGCAGAGTTATATTATATGCCCACTTTTCACCGTGTGTATTCCTGTTCCACGTAATAGGTGGTGAGCCCATTGCCGTGTCTAAATAGACAGAGGCAGGTTGTGGCTACCTGCTGTTGAAATTTTTTAAGCCAGGGTTTTCGACCAGTCTTAACGACTGCCATTTTACTGGCAACCGGGACCAACGGCTTAACGTGCCTTCCGAAGCACACAAACGCTCGCAAATGTAAATGCCACAAAGTGGTCACCCATCCAAGGAGCAGCCATAGTGAAAGTTGCGTAACTCAGTGATCGTTTACAGAAAACTGAGACCGCGGGGCCACGAGCGCTTCACTGCGGGGCCACGAGTTTTAATTATTATTATTTTATTAGGATTCCTTTTAAAATGTAGTGTTTAGTGTTGTATCTAGCAAACTTCGATCATCACTTTACAATTTTCTTAGTTGGAATTCACACGACTGATCATGGGGCAGTGGAGCAGTTTTAATAATGTGGCACTACTCCATAGTCAAGCGTGTGTTTTACCATATGCACAAAGAGACAAGACATGAAGACTTCTCAATGAAGATTATAATTTATGTAACAGAAATTTCCCTTTCTTCTCTACATGTGATTTTACTATGGACGTGTGTTATATTGGAATTGTAAATCATATAGTGTATGTTTATAATACGTATCTTTAATGTTAATTGGCTTATGTATTTTTGTTATTAAGATAAAACGATAGGATTTTATTCGCTGTTTTCATGTTATTTCATTTAATTGTAGTGACTATGTTTAGTGATGTTGCATTGGACTGTATTTATAATTCTAAACTTTCATAGCCGATGTGAATACTAAATAATTTTATTTTATAATGATTAATACCTAGCCTGTTTCTCAATTTGGTGATTGTATATTTTCTCCGGCTATCTAAGTGCCATAAAATATTATAGGTGAGCTAAAACCATTAAATAAAAAATAAAAACGTACTTGTTTCTCCTAAAACAATATGGTTTTTCCCTTACAATAATTAACATTACTGGTATCGAAAAAAAATTACATTGCTTTCATACAAACTTACCAAATATGAAAATGAAATGGAATTAAATTTGAAAAAAAATAATAATTTCAATTTATATGTTTCGCATGATTTGGAATGAACCATAGTACAATAAAATAATTAAAACAAAATTTCCTTCATCTCTGCTCTGTACCTACTCTATTCAACGAAAATTATGGTAGAATAATATAAAAAATTTTACCCCGTCGGGAATAAAGCCGTGACAATATGTATGTAAATTTAGGTAGTCGCGAAAATTTATGAGTACCTTAATTTCCTTCATCTTTTTAATTTTTCGTCAAATTTTGCGTCAATTTTATCTGTAACAGGGCGACCAGAGCGAGGTGCATCTTTTACATCAAAATTCCCGGATTGATAACGCTTAAACCAATTTTGTGCTACTCTTGCTGACACTGCATTAAGTCTATAACCGTCACAATATTTTTTCGCGGCTTGCGTTTTTCCCCTTTTTGTAATAAAACTTTAAAATGTATCGAATTTCTTCATTAGATTCACTCATTTCGAAGAAAGACAAATGAAAAATAGCTGAAAACAATTTTTTACTAAGTAGAAAAACAAATGAAAAATAGCTGAAAACAATTTTTTGCTAATTTGTTGCTTTTTTTTTAAATGTAAACTTTTTAATGTTATCAAAATCAGCCAGATAAAAATAGTACATCCAAAGATTTTTTATTACATCCTAAATGCGAAAAGACTTTTTCCCCAACCTAGTATGTCATAATTCATATTATTTTACTATAACACACGTGTAACCAACGTGTAATTATTATGTTGGAATTGTCATAGCTCATAGGATATCCTATATATACATACAAAAATCTTGTCATGCCTCTATTTTCGCAGGGGTAGGCAGAAGAATACTATACGCCCACATTTCACCGTTTACATTTTAGTCCCATGTAACGGATGGTGGACCCATTGCCGTGTTGAGTCGACCTCGACGTACGTATGTCAAACAAATCGAAGAGCTTTTGGAAAAAGGCCAGGTCAAGAGTACCCTTAACCGGCGAGCGTGTATGTAAAACACTCATGAAAGTAGAAGAAGCGAAAGTGGTATGTCAAGATCGTAGCAATTGGAAAACCATAGTCTCTGCCTACTCCGATGGGAAATAGGCGAAATAAAATGTATGTAGTGTATGCATGTATGTAAATTTATTAAGATTTCTTTTAAAATAAATGTTTGTACGGCTGTATGATGACGACAAGTGTTTTGCCTACATACAAGGCAGCAAAAAGCTTTTTACTACCATGCAGTCTTAATAATGCCTCGTTTCGGCCTTTTAAAAGCAATACATTGCAAAAACAAAAAGGTTAAAAATTAAAATTATGAATATATACATATATCCATCACGCCTTATCCCCAAAGGGGTGGCAGAGGTATATTATATGCCCACTTTTCACCGTGTGTATTCCTGTTCCACGTAATAGGTGGAGAGCCCATTGCCGTGTTGAAATAGACAGAGGCAGGTTGTGGCTACCTACTGTTTTTTAAGCCAGGGTTTTCAACCAGTCTTAACGACTGCCATTTTACTGGCAACCGGGACTAACGGCTTAACGTGCCTTCCGAAGCACGCAAACGCTCGCAAATGTAAATGCCACAAAGTGGTCACCCATCCAAGGACCAGCCATAGTGAAAGTTGCGTAACTCAGTGATCGTTTACAGAAAACTGAGACCGCGGGGCCACGAGCGCTTCACTGCGGGGCCACGAGTTTTAATTATTATTGTTTTATTAGGATTCCTTTTAAAATGTAGTGTTTAGTGTTGTATCTAGCAAACTTCGATCATCACTTTACAATTTTCTTGGTTGGAATTCACACGACTGATCATGGGGCAGTGGAGCAGTTTTAATAATGTGTCACTACTCCATAGTCAAGCGTGTGTTTTACCATCTGCACGAAGAGACAAGACATGAAGACTTCTCAATGAAGATTATAATTTATGTAACAGAAATTTCCCTTTCTTCTCTACATGTGATTTTACTATGGACGTGTGTTATATTGGATTTTTTTTTTTAATTTTACAACTGTATTTACAACAAATTATTAAATAACCTTAAAATATGAAAATTTAAAATATATTAATATAAGGAGTCCCTTTAGGCAAGGTTCCGAAGATACTGGCAGCGTTCCCCCTTTGAATAGCTAAACTAATTCTTTGGCTGAGGTAGCTGCCTGCTATTGGAATTGTAGTACTATATGCGAAGATTATTTCTTTCCTCGAAAAGGGTACGCAGAAAATTATAATGTAAATCATATTATAGTGTATGTTTATAATACGTATCTTTAATTTTTATTGGCCTATGTATTTTTGTTATTAAGATAAACGATAGGATTTTATTTGCTGTTTTCATGTTATTTCATTTAATTGTAGTGACTATGTTTAGTTATGTTGCATTGGACTGTATTTATAATTCTAAACTTTCATAGCCGATGTGAATACTAAATAATTTTATTTTATAATGATTAATACCTAGCCTGTTTCTCAATTTGGTGATTGTATATTTTCTCCGGCTACCTAAGTGCCATAAAATATTATAGGTGAGCTAAAACCATTACATAAAAAATAAAAACGTACGTGTTTCTCATAAAAGAATATGGTTTTTCCCTTACAATAATTAACATTACTGGTATCGAAAAAGAATTACATTGCTTTCATACAAACTTACCAAATATAAAAATGAAAAGGAATTAAATTTGAAAAAAAATTATAATTTCAATTTATATGTTTCGCATGATTTGGAATGAACCATAGTACAATAAAATAATTAAAACAAAATTTTCTTTATCTCTGCTCTGTACCTACTCTATTCAACGAAAATTATGGTAGAATAATATAAAAAAATTATTTTAATGTTACTCACCATCACTTTGGAATGACCTAGAACTGAGAAAGGTAGCGAAACCTGGGTATATCAGCAGATGTATGTAAGTAAATTGAATACTTTGTAGATGTGATCACTTCGAAAATTGTGCGGCGTAACTTTGGCCAACCGAATACGTAAAGAGTAATGCGCAAAATAGAAGTGATACGCAATAGGGTTTGAATGAAAGTGTCAGCGTTAAGCTGGAAATGGGAGTGCTCCGTTGGTGTGGACACGTAAAACGAATGAGTGAGGAACGATTGACGAAGAATATATATTGTGCAAAATTATAGGGTAGAAGGAGTCAGGGTAGGCCGAGACTTACATATGAAGATATGAAGTCAAAAGTTTTTTGAATAACCAGGCGAGAATGTGTTTAGCAATTAATGAATCTGCAGGAAGCGTATGAAGTATGCATGGATAGTGAAACCTGGCCGGTAGCCTTGTCGCAGATTGTGAATCTCTGACGATAGAGTTCCCTCCCGCTCTCTCTCCACCACCTCTTTTGTGATCATGAGCTGCTCTTAAAAAGACAAGGCAGCTTCCACTTACTTCCGCTAGAGACGTACCGACGAGAGAATGAATATCCTTCTAAACATATTTTAGAACATTGTTTTTAGTATTTCTGGGCATATTGGTTTTATTTTTTTATAAGTTGAGTGATTCGATATATAAACTAAATGAACTAAGTTATGCACTATTGTATCAGTTTTATTACTTTTTTGATAAACTGCATGGATTTTGGAATTAATCTTAAGACTGTTAATATTATTTAAGCACTTCTTATTGTGATGTTTTTTGTTTACCTAAAAATAAATAAAAAAAAACAAAAAAAACAAAATTAAAATTAATTCAGTCAATGTAGTCTAAATATAAATAAATCAAAGTATAGGCGTAATTGCTGTCTATCCTCCCTATTCAACTATAATTAACAAAAAAGCCTCAAAAAATGTGCTAATTTTTTCCATTCGACTAAAACTTATTTTCTATGGAACTAACTTATTTTCAGCTAAATTAGATAGTATTACGTGTACAAAATGGGAGGAATACAAAGGTTCTTTGACTGATGTTCCTAAGCTAGACAATTTTTTTGCATTTTTACGTATGCGAGCGGACGTCCTTGAGGCGACGACGGCCGCAGTAAAATGGCAGTCGTTAAACCTGGTTGAAGGCCGTATGGGCGGCTTGGAAAATTTCAACAGCATGTCACCACAGTCAGCACCTGTCCATTTCAACACGGCAATGGGCTCACCACCCGTCACGTGGGACAAAATGCAAACGGTGAAATGTGGGCGTACAGTATGCCTCTGCCTACCCCTTCGGGAATAAAGCCGTGACAATAAGTATGTAAATTTAGGTAGTCGCGAAAATTTATGAGTACCTTAATTTCCTTCATCTTTTTAATTTTTAGTCAAATTTTGCGTCAATTTTATCTGTAACAGGGCGACCAGAGCGAGGTGCATCTTTTACATCAAAATTCCCGGATTGATAACGCTTAAACCAATTTAGTGCTATTCTTGCTGACACTGCATTAAGTCTATAACCGTCACAATATTTTTTCGAGGCTTGCGTTTTTTTCCCTTTTTGTAATAAAACTTTAAAATGTATAGAATTTATTCATTAGATTCACTCATTTCGACAGAAAGAAAAACAAATGAAAAATAGCTGAAAACAGTTTTTTACTAATTTGTTGTTTTTTTTTTTAAATGTAAACTTTTTAATGTTATCAAAATCAGCCAGATAAAAATAGTACATCCAAAGATTTTTTATTACATACTAAATGCGAAAAGACTTTTTCCCCAACCTAATATGTCATAATTCATATTATTTTACTATAACACACGTGTAACCAACGTGTAATTATTATGTTGGAATTGTCATAGCTCATAGGATATCCTATATATACATACAAAAATCTTGTCACGCCTCTATTTTCGAAGGGGTAGGCAGAAGAATACTATACGCCCACATTTCACCGTTTACATTTTAGTCCCATGTAACGGATGGTGGAC
Source organism: Thumatha senex (assembly GCA_948477245.1). Classification (NCBI taxonomy): domain Eukaryota; kingdom Metazoa; phylum Arthropoda; class Insecta; order Lepidoptera; family Erebidae; genus Thumatha; species Thumatha senex. Next base: position 3,666,964 of record OX419725.1, read on the forward strand.
CCATTGCCGTGTTGAGTCGACCTCGACGTACGTATGTCAAACAAATCGAAGAGCTTTTGGAAAAAGGCCAGGTCAAGAGTACCCTTAACCGGCGAGCGTGTATGTAAAACACTCATGAAAGTAGAAGAAGCGAAAGTGGTATGTCAAGATCGTAGCAATTGGAAAACCATAGTCTCTGCCTACTCCGATGGGAAATAGGCGAGATAAAATGTATGTAGTGTATGCATGTATGTAAATTTATTAGGATTTCTTTTAAAATAAATGTTTGTACGGCCGTATGATGACGACAAGTGTTTTGCCTACATACAAGGCAGCAAAAAGCTTTTTACTCCTCGAAAAGGGTAGGCAGAAAATTATAATGTAAATCATATAGTGTATGTTTATAATACGTATCTTTAATTTTTATTGGCTTATGTATTTTTGTTATTAAGATAAACGATAGGATTTTATACGCTGTTTTCATGTTATTTCATTTAATTGTAGTGACTATGTTTAGTTATGTTGCATTTTTTTTTTGTTTCCCCTCATGGTTAAACCCCCTTGAGGGGGAGTTTATTCTCGTATAGCTCATTCTGCAATTTGATACAGAAATATAATATGGTAGTTATATGTTATTGTCTGCATTTACATTGTAATAAGTTAACAATATATTTGGTTAATAAGATTCTTATATTTATACTCAATAGTGGATGATGCGAGAGAAGCGGTGGTAAGCGTAAATAAGTCGGATTTAGTTTATTGTAGAAAGTGTGAATTATGTGTTGTTGAATTCTTTGAGTGTGTTAACTATGTAGGTGATGTGGGTCATGAAGGTATTGATGGCGGTGGTGTTTGTGACGAGTAGTGTTAAATTGTATGGGTCTATATTATCATGGTGACAGTGCTGTTCGTGGTTAAGTCTCGTGCGAGTAAATCGTGGGCATTGTGTAATGAGGTGTGTAAATGTTTGCGTGGTGGTGTCGCAGGGGCAGGTGTCGTCTTCGGTAATATGGAATCTATGTAAGTATTGTTTGTGGTAACCGTGGTTGGTGAGTAATTGTGTGAGTGCAAATGTGTGTCCTGTTATGTCGATAAGTTTGTGCAGATGTGTGAGTGATGGGCACCAGGTTTTAATTGCTGTTCCTTTAACATTATTACTGTATCTGTCTGAAGCTAAGTTGGAGCTATGAGTTTTGGCCTTTCTGGTGACGTAACTTAACGGAAACTGCATAAAAATGGGTAGGCAGGATTCAGAGGCCGCAGACTTAGCGGCTATGTCTGCAGCCTCTTTACCATGTATACCCGTATGGGCTTTAACCCATACAAAGTTAATTTGTGTTTGTGTAGTGTGTAAGAAATTTTGTATGTTAGTGGTGATTTGATGTGTGCTGTTAGTGTTGCTAATGTCTTCCAAGGCTAACCTAGAGTCCGACATGATGAAAGCTGTAGCTACCTGTTGATTGTTTAACCACTTACAAGCTTGGTCGATGGCCACCAGTTCAGCTTGAAAGACGGTGCACGAGGAATGTAATTTGTATGTTTTAGTGACAGTGGTATTTTGTGAAGTATAAGCCACGAAGGCAGCACCCACTAAGTCGTCGTGTTTGCTACCGTCAGTGTATATGTGGTGTGCATGTTGTTGATTGATTAAAGTGTCGTCTAATTCAGTCTGTGTACCGATAATGTCAAAGGAGTGTGGTTTTCTGTCTGCCGGGTGAAGCAAATGGGATAGTTGTGTAGGTGTATCAAGTGTAAGATCGAGTGGAAGGTAATCGGTGACCCCTGAAATTCTGGTTGATTCGATTCGTGCTCTTTCTTTGACTTTGAGGTCAAGAGGTGTAAGTGTGGATATTGCAATGGCGTTAGTGGTGTTAATAGTGCGGAAGCCTCTAATTATTTTGAGTGCGAACCCTCTTTGTAACGATAATAGTTTATTGCAGTTGGTTTTAAAAATGAGAGCAGTGTGCCATACGCTAGAAGCGTAGCATATTATTGGTTCGATTACTCCTCTGTAGAGAGTGAGTATGTTTTGAGAGTGTATTCCCCAGGTGGGTCTGATGAATCTGGTAATTGTGTTATTTAGTATACGTGCTTTGTTAGTGATATAATTTACATGTTGTGTGAAGTAGTCATCGATGATCACCCCCAACACTCTGGCAGTCCGACTGAATGGGATGTGTGTATTGTTAATGGTTAAGTGTAGGAGTTTAGTTTTATTGGTAAAAGCTAGAGCAATGGTTTTTTCAGGTCCAAAGGTAAGTTTATTATTGTTGCCCCATTCTAGAATCGTGTGTAAACTTTGGTTGATATTGTTTTGGAGACTGATGAGTTTTTTGTGTGCGGCTATTAAGGTGATGTCATCTGCAAAGGCCTGCAGCTGACATCCCTCGGGAAGTCTGCGTCCGGGTAAGTCACCATCAGTCATGTCCAGTAGTTCATCCAAAATCAGATTCCAGAAGGTCGGCCCACATACAGATCCCTGGATGCATCCCCTAGTTAGTTCTTTAGTTACTGTAGCGTCCGAGTATAATATGGTGGCGGTGCGGTCTGATAGGTAGTTTTGAATGATGGTGTATATATTTTTTGGGCATTTAGTGTGGTGTAATCGTGCAAGTATGGCGGGCCACCATGCGTGATCGAATGCTGCTTTAATATCGAGGGAGATCATCGCGACATGTAATCCGTTCTTTTTGTGAGTTTTGATGGTGTTCACTATGTTGGTGAGAGCGTGTACCGTAGAGATTTGTTGCTTGAATCCATATTGTTTTGTGTTATATGTATGTGTAGTGTTTAGGTGATGTGTGAGGCGTTGTATGATTATTTTTCAAGGGTTTTACCTAGTATAGGTAAAAGTCCTATAGGACGGTATGAGGATAGAGTAGAGTAATCAGATTTATTAGGTTTCGGAATGATTTTGACTATGGCATGCTTCAAGGTTTTAGGAAAAACAGAAAGTTTCAGGCAGCGGTTCATAAGCCCAGTGATGATTTCAGGAAAACATAGAGCGAACTGATAACAGATATCGGAGGTGAGGTGGTCTGCGCCGGGGGATTTGGAGGGGTTCATGTTTTTCAAGAGAGTAATTATTTCATGCTGTGTGAATGAACAATCATCTTCGGTGTCGGGTGGGTTGTGTGTTTTAATACGTGTAGAGTTCTATGTGGGTGTGTCAGGTGTGTCATCAGGGTAAAATGTACTGAGAAAAGCTGTGGCAGTTTCTTGACTAGATGTGGTATGCGTGCCAGGTGACAGTTCAATGGTTGACGGAGGCCTCCTGGGAGGCGCTTTCCTCATAATTCGGTTGGTGATTGACCACACATTTTCTTTACCCTGCCTATTACAAAAATCCCGAAAGTGTTCAGTTGATGCGGTTTTAATTGCTTTGGCGTATGCTGCTTTGAGGGTATCCCTTTCGGCGAGAGATTCAGTGAGTGGAATGTTACGACGCTTGAGTTGTTGTAATTTGTGGTGGTTTGCTATCACCTGTTGCTTCATATTATCTAGTTCGTCGCTCCACCAAGGCGATCGTGGCGAGCGGCGACCCGTAGGTGGTAAATGCAAGTTGCAAGAGTTTTGTATGATTTTTGTAAGTTTTTTAGTGTACCTTTCTATGTCCTGTTGTGTGTTAAGTGTATTGAAGTCGGTAGTATGTAAGCCTGAATGTAGTTGCTGAATGCTGTTGTCCTTTAAAGTGTTCCTTTAGATCGTCCCAGTTTTTATAGAATTTAGTGTTATATCTAAATGTGCTTGTTTTGGGGTTAGGTTTGAATTTGTCCGGTCGATTTACTGTAAAAGTTATGGCGTGGTGGTCGGATGAGGGGCAGATGGAGTGGTCGATCTTCCAATCGTCAACGTAACAGGCAATATTGTCACTGACGGTGGTTAGGTCTACAATTGAGCCCCTAATTTGACCCAGGGCCACGCTTTCGTATGTGTAAGATTTACCCGTATTGAGTACGGTAATATTATTCGACTGGAAAAAGTTGACGACTTCCTCACCTCTTTGGTTATTGGAGATTGACCCCCACATACGGTGCCACCCATTGAAGTCGCCAGCAATGATGTGTGTGGCGTCACTTGTGTCATTAAGTAATGCTTGTAGTCTGTTTAGTGTGTTGTTTGTGTCAATGTCGGGTTCTATATTATACACTTGTTAGAATGAATCTTTTGCTATATTTGGTTATCAGCTGTACGGAGCACAGGTTGGGTGTCGAATATTGTGTGAGGCCCAGTGTGGCACCTATGTTATTTTTTGTTAGGATACAAGCCTTAGTGTGTGTGTTTTTTGGATATTGGTGTGTGGTATAACCTGGTGTATTTTTCATGGTAGATTGGTTCCCGATATATGGTTCGTTTATGAATATAACGTCCGTATTACTTTGTAGAGAATGTTGTATCAATTCATGTGTTGCAGCACGTCCGCGACCTAGGTTAACCTGTGTGAGTGTTAGTGATAGGTCTCTGTGTCTTGGGGTTCTACTCTGGGTGGTGCGGCTGATGGGTGGACTATTGACATGGGTTTGTGTGTGAGTGTTACGGCCTGCCTGTGTATGAGTAGTTTGTGTGTTGTTGTGATTGTTGTGATGAACGTTATGCATAATAATGATTAATTTTAATACAATATAACATTTAAAAAAAAGTTATTAGTTTTAACTTAGTCGATAAGAATTATCCTGCTATATAATAAAAGTACTTAGCCTATGGACTGGCCTACTAGAATACTGTCTGTGGAATGGGATTATAAGCTGAATGGTAATTGGCGGAAATCTACTAATCCTGATGACTGTTGTGGTGCTGATTGCGGAGATATAGCTGTTCCGTAGTCAATAGTTTCTTCTATTTTCTTTGATCTTGATTGTTGGCAGCTTGGTTAGTTGGTAGCTTGGATCCTGTCTTACTGTTATATTTTGTACAGTTATAGCATACGAATTGTTTGTTTGTCTTGTGAGGACACTCGGCTGCTTGGTGGTTCTCGTCGGCGCAGATGGCGCAAGGGTGTATAGTTACTGTACATTTATTGTGTGAGTGTCCGAACTGAAGGCACTTTCTGCACTGCGTGAATCTCGAGAAGGCTTCAATGTGGACTTGTTGGAAGTTGACAGCCACTCTGTTTTGTTGGATTAATTTATGATATACCGTAGGGGTCAATTCTACGACTGCGTTGTAAAGTTTTTCAGATCTATTGCTGGTAAGAAAACACAAGCGTATTGCAGTAGTGGGGATAGAGTTTTGATGGCAGATTATTTTGGTGAGTTCTTCTTTGTCAATTTCCTTGTATATGCCCTTTAAAATGGCGAGTGGCGGTCGGCGTTTAGCCTCCTCTGCTTTCAGATTGCTTGTTTGATTAATGAGTTGCTGAGTTTCTTTCTGCTGCTCGGTGGTTTTGAATTCCAGGTACACCCTTCCCTTGGTTATTGGTTGAATCTTGGATGGAGCGTAGGTTTTGTCTTTAAATGTAATTTGGTTCTTTAGTTGCTCAATGGTACTCAGATTGTTGGGCGTAGAGGTTGAGGTGAACGATGATGTCGGTGCGTTAATTATGAGTGCTGGCTTCCTTGTGATACTGGCGTAGCTGGCGTTGGTGGTAGTGGTAGTTTGAGCTGAGGTGTTAGTATGCTTTAGAGTATTCCTTATTGTGGTATGTATCTCATGTATTAGTTCTTTTTTGAGTTGGCTAATGACTTCTTTGACTAACACTGCTGGTTGATTCTGCTGAGCGGTAACAGTAGTGGCAAGTGTATTATGGGCGGTGGCGGTGGTGATAATATCTTCAGCGGCTTCTTTTATAATTCGCTTATTGGCAGCTGTGACAGTCTTTCCTTCGCTTACCGCTAAGATAATATTGCGGGCCAGTTGAATAATCTTATCCTCCATATCGTCATTAGTTATTTTAGTCTTATTCTGTTCAATGTTTATTGTAAATCGTGCACAACCACAACCAACGCGTAGTTCACATGCACATACTCGTATTCACCAAGCGGATCGTCGGCAAAGCGCTAGTAGGTATGTTAAAGCAGAGCGAATAATTTGTTATATAATTGTGCGTGTACAGGTTGCATATGTGTGCGTAGAAGCGTGAGAGCTGCGGGTTGTCCTAGGTCAGGGACAAAATATCGTTGCAAATAATATTCAAAATATTTTCGGTTATTACTCACAATATAGCGAGAGTCCAATAAAGATGTATGTATCACCTGCTAGGCCATTTCAATACCTTCACAATGATATATAACACTCATAAGATAAACTACTTTTAACCACTTTTTTGGTAATTTATAACGGAGAAAAAAAACAATAACGGTGTTCACGTTAGGTAACAGTAATGTAATAGTTATGTTGCATTGGACTGTATTTATAATTCAAAACTTTCATAGCCGATGTGAATACTAAATAATTTTATTTTATAATGATTAATACCTAGCCTGTTTCTCAATTTGGTGATTGTATATTTTCTCCGGCTACCTAAGTGCCATAAAATATTATAGGTGAGCTAAAACCATTACATAAAAAATAAAAACGTACTTGTTTCTCCTAAAACAATATGGTTTTTCCCTTACAATAATTAATATTACTGGTATCGAAAAAAAATTACATTGCTTTCATACAAACTTATCAAATATGAAAATGAAAAGGAATTAAATTTGAAAACAAATATATAATTTCAATTTATATGTTTCGCATGATTTGGAATGAACCATAGTACAATAAAATAATTAAAACAAAATTTTCTTTATCTCTGCTCTGTACCTACTCTATTCAACGAAAATTATGGTAGAATAATATAAAAAATTTATTTTAATGTCACTCACCATCACTTTGGAATGACCTAGAACTGAGAAAGGTAGCGAAACCTGGGTATATCAGCAGATGTATGAAAGTAAATTGAATACTTTGTAGATGTGATCACTTCGAAAACTGTGCGGCGTAACTTTGGCCAACCGAATACGTAAAGAGTAATGCGCAAAATAGAAGTGATACGCAATAGGGTTTGGATGAAAGTGTCAGCGTTAAGCTGGAAATGGGAGTGCTCCGTTGGTGTGGACACGTACAACGAATGAGTGAGGAACGATTGACGAAGAATATATATTGTGCAAAATTATAGGGTAGAAGGAGTCAGGGTAGGCCGAGACTTACATATGAAGATATGAAGTCAAAAGTTTTTGAATAACCAGGCGAGAATGTGTTTAGCAATTAATGAATCTGCAGGAAGCGTATGAAGTATGCATGGATAGTGAAACCTGGCCGGTAGCCTTGTCGCAGATTGTGAATCTCTGACGATAGAGTTCCCTCCCGCTCTCTCTCCACCACCTCTTTTTGTGATCATGAGCTGCTCTTAAAAAGACAAGGCAGCTTCCACTTACTTCCACTAGAGACGTACCGACGAGAGAATGAATATCCTTCTAAACATATTTTAGAACATCGTTTTTAGTATTAATGGGCATATTGTTGTTATTTCTCTTATAAATCGAGTGATTCGATATGTAAACTAAATGAACTAAGTTATGCACTATTGTATCAGTTTTATTACTTTTTTGATAAACTGCATGGATTTTGGAATTAATCTTAAGACTGTTAATATTATTTAAGCACTTCTTATTGTGATGTTTTTTGTTTACCTAAAAATAAATAAAAAAAAACAAAAAAAAAACAAAAAAAAACAAAATTAAAATCAATTCAGTCAATCTAGTCTAAATAGAAATAAATCAAAGTATAGGCGTAATTGCTGTCTATCCTCCCTATTCAACTATAATTAACAAAAAAGCCTCAAAAATTCGCTAATTTTTTCCATTCGACTAAAACTTATTTTCTATGGAACTAACTTATTTTCAGCTAAATTAGATAGTATTACGTGTACAAAATGGGAGGAATACAAAGGTTCTTTGACTGATGTTCCTAAGCTAGACAATTTTTTTGCATTTTTACGTATGCGAGCGGACGTTCTTGAGGCGACGACGGCTGCAGTAAAATGGCAGTCGTTTAACCTGGTTGAAGGCCGTATGTTGGAAAATTTTAACAGCATGTCGCCACCTATCCATTTCAAAACGGCAATGGCCTCACCACCCGTTACGTGGGACAAAATGCAAACGGTGAAATGTGGGCGTACAGTATGCCTCTGCCTACCCCGTCGGGAATAAAGCCGTGACAATATGTATCTAAATTTAGGTAGTCGCGAAGCGCTCGTGGTCCCGCGGTCTCAGTGTTCGGTAAACGATCACTGAGGTACGCAACTTTCACTATGGCTGGTCCTCGGATGGGTGACCACTTTGTGGCATTTACATTTTGCGAGCGTTTCCGTGCTTCGGAAGGCACGTTAAGCCGTTGGTCCCGGTTGCCAGTAAAATGGCAGTCGTTAAGCCTGGTTGAAGGCCTTATAGGCGGCTTTAAAAAATTTCAACAGCAGGTAGCCACAACCTGCGTCTGTCTATTTCAACACGGCAATGGGCTCACCACCTATTACGTGGGACAGGAATCCACACGGTGAAAAGTGGGCATATAATATGCCTCTGCCACCCCTTCGGGGATAAGGCGTGATGGATATTTATTTATTATTTATTTAGGTAGTCGCGAAAATTTATGAGTACCTTAATTTCCTTCATCTTTTAAATTTTTCGTCAAATTTTGCGTCAATTTTATCTGTAACAGGGCGACCAGAGCGAGGTGCATATTTTACATCAAAATTCCCGGATTGATAACGCTTAAACCAATTTTGTGCTACTCTTGCTGACACTGCATTAAGTCTATAACCGTCACAATATTTTTTCGCGGCTTGCGTTTTTTCCCTTTTTGTAATAAAACTTTAAAATGTATCGAATTTCTTCATTAGATTCACTCATTTCGACAGAAACAAAAACAAATGAAAAATAGCTGAAAACAATTTTTTACTAATTTGTTGCTTTTTTTTAAAATGTAAGCTTTTCTGATGTTCCTAAGCTAGACAATTTTTTTGCATTTTTACGTATGCGAGCGGACGTCCTTGAGGCGACGACGGCCGCAGTAAAATGGTAGTCGTTAAACCTGGTTGAAGGCCGTATGGGCGGTTTGGAAAATTTCAACAGCATGTCGCCACAGTCAGCACCTGTCCATTTCAACACGGCAATGGGCTCACCACCCGTTACGTGGGACAAAATGCAAACGGTGAAATGTGGGCGTACAGTATGCCTCTGCCTACCCCGTCGGGAATAAAGCCGTGACAATATGTATGTATGTAAATTTAGGTAGTCGCGAAAATTTATGAGTACCTTAATTTTCTTCATCTTTTTAATTTTTCGTCAAATTTTGCGTCAATTTTATCTGTAACAGGGCGACCAGAGCGAGGTGCATCTTTTACATCAAAATTCCCGGATTGATAACGCTTAAACCAATTTTGTGCTACTCTTGCTGACACTGCATTAGGTCTATAACCGTCACAATATTTTTTCGCGGCTTGCGTTTTTCCCCTTTTTGTAATAAAACTTTAAAATGTATCGAATTTCTTCATTAGATTCACTCATTTCGACAGAAAGAAAAACAAATGAAAAATAGCTGAAAACAATTTTTTACTAATTTGTTGCTATTTTTTAAAATGTAACCTTTTAATGTTATTAAAATCAGCCAGATAAAAATAGTACATCCAAAGATTTTTAATTACATACTAAATGCGAAAAGACTTTTTCCCCAACCTAATATGTCATAATTCATATTATTTTACTATAACACACGTGTAACCAACGTGTAACCAACATAATATAACACACGTGTATACACGTGTGTTATATTTTGTTGGAATTGTCATAGCTCATAGGATATCCTATATATACATACAAAAATCTTGTCACGCCTCTATTTTCGAAGGGGTAGGCAGAAGAATACTATACGCCCACATTTCACCGTTTACATTTTAGTCCCACGTAACGGATGGTGGACCCATTGCCGTGTTGAGTCGACCTCGACGTACGTATGTCAAACAAATCGAAGAGCTTTTGGAAAAAGGCCAGGTCAAGAGTACCCTTAACCGGCGAGTATGTAAAACACTCATGAAAGTAGAAGTAGCGAAAGTGGTATGTCAAGATCGTAGCAATTGGAAAACCATAGTCTCTGCCTACTCCGATAGGAAATAGGCGAGATTAAATGTATGTAGTGTATGCATGTATGTAAATTTATTAGGATTTCTTTTAAAATAAATGTTTGTACGGCCGTATGATGACGACAAGTGTTTTGCCTACATACAAGGCAGCAAAAAGCTTTTTACTGCCAAGCAGTCTTAATAATGCCTCGTTTCGGCCTTTTAAAAGCAATACATTGCAAAAACAAAAAGGTTAAAAATTAAAATTATTATATATACATATGTATATATTAATAATTTTAATTTTTTAAATCCTTTGGGGATAAGGCGTGATGGATATATATCCATCACGCCTTATCCCCAATCATATAGTGTATGTTTATAATACGTATCTTTAATTTTTATTGGCTTATGTATTTTTGTTATTAAGATAAACGATAGGATTTTATTCGCTGTTTTCATGTTATTTCATTTAATTGTAGTGACTATGTTTAGTTAGGTTGCATTAGACTGTATTTATAATTCTAAACTTTCATAGCCGATGTGAATAGTAAATAATTTTATTTTATAATGATTAATACCTAGCCTGTTTCTCAATTTGGTGATTGTATATTTTCTCCGGCTACCTAAGTGCCATAAAATATTATAGGTGAGCTAAAACCATTACATAAAAAATAAAAACGTACTTGTTTCTCCTAAAACAATATGGTTTTTCCCATACAATAATTAACATTACTGGTATCGAAAAAAAATTACATTGCTTTCATACAAACTTATCAAATATGAAAATGAAATGATCGTGAAACCTGGCCGGTAGCCTTGTCGCAGATTGTGAATCTGGGACGATAGAGTTCCCTCCCGCTCTCTCTCCACCAACTCTTTCGTGATAATGAGCTGCTCTTAAAAAGACAAGGCAGCTAGCAGCAGACCACTTACTTCCACTAGAGACGTACCGACGAGAGAATGAATGTCCTTCAAAACATATTTTAGAACATTGTTTTTAGTATTACTGGGCATATTGTTGTTATTTTTCTTATAAGTCGAGTGATTCGATGTATAAACTAAATCAACTAAGTTATGCACTATTGTATCAGTTTTATTACTTTCTTGACAAACTGCATGGATTTTGGAATTAAACTTAAGACTGTTAATATTATTTAAGCACTTCTTATTGTGATGTTTTTTGTTTACCTAAAAATAAATAAAAAAAAAACAAAAAAAACAAAATTAAAATTAATTCAGTCAATGTAGTCTAAATAGAAAAAAATCAAAGTATAGGCGTAATTGCTGTCTATCCTCCCTATTCAACTATAATTAACAAGGAAGCCTCAAAAATTCGCTTATATGGAACTAACTTATTTTCAGCTAAATTAGATAGTATTACGTGTACAAAATGGGAGGAATACAAAGGTTCTTTGACTGATGTTCCTAAGCTAGACAATTTTTTTGCATTTTTACGTATGCGAGCGGACGTCCTTGAGGCGACGACGGCCGCAGTAAAATGGCAGTCGTTAAACCTGGTTGAAGGCCGTATGGGCGGTTTGGAAAATTTCAACAGCATGTCGCCACAGTCAGCACCTGTCCATTTCAACACGGCAATGGGCTCACCACCCGTTACGTGGGACAAAATGCAAACGGTGAAATGTGGGCGTACAGTATGCCTCTGCCTACCCCGTCGGGAATAAAGCCGTGACAATATGTATGTATGTAAATTTAGGTAGTCGCAAAAATTTATGAGTACCTTAATTTTCTTCATCTTTTTAATTTTTCGTCAAATTTTGCGTCAATTTTATCTGTAACAGGGCGACCAGAGCGAGGTGCATCTTTTAATGTTATTAAAATCAGCCAGATAAAAGTAGTACATCCAAAGATTTTTAATTACATACTAAATGCGAAAAGACTTTTTCCCCAACCTAATATGTCATAATTCATATTATTTTACTATAACACACGTGTAACCAACGTGTAACCAACATAATATAACACACGTGTATACACGTGTGTTATATTTTGTTGGAATTGTCATAGCTCATAGGATATCCTATATATACATACAAAAATCTTGTCACGCCTCTATTTTCGAAGGGGTAGGCAGAAGAATACTATACGCCCACATTTCACCGTTTACATTTTAGTCCCACGTAACGGATGGTGGACCCATTGCCGTGTTGAGTCGACCTCGACGTACGTATGTCAAACAAATCGAAGAGGTTTTGGAAAAAGGCCAGGTCAAGAGTACCCTTAACCGGCGAGCGTGTATGTAAAACACTCATGAAAGTAGAAGAAGCGAAAGTGGTATGTCAAGATCGTAGCAAGTGGAAAACCATAGTCTCTGCCTACTCCGATGGGAAATAGGCGAGATAAAATGTATGTAGTGTATGCATGTATGTAAATTTATTAGGATTTCTTTTAAAATAAATGTTTATACGGCCGTATGATGACGACAAGTGTTTTGCCTACATACAAGGCAGCAAAAAGCTTTTTACTGCCAAGCAGTCTTAATAATGCCTCGTTTCGGCCTTTTAAAAGCAATACATCGCAAAAACAAAAAGGTTAAAAATTAAAATTATTAATATATATATATCAATCACGCCTTATCCCCAAAGGGGTGGCAGAGTTATATTATATGCCCACTTTTCACCGTGTGTATTCCTGTTCCACGTAATAGGTGTTGAGCCCATTGCCGTGTCTAAATAGACAGAGGCAGGTTGTGGCTACCTGCTGTTGAAATTTTTTAAGCCAGGGTTTTCGACCAGTCTTAACGACTGCCATTTTACTGGCAACCGGGACCAACGGCTTAACGTGCCTTCCGAAGCACACAAACGCTCGCAAATGTAAATGCCACAAAGTGGTCACCCATCCAAGGAGCAGCCATAGTGAAAGTTGCGTAACTCAGTGATCGTTTACAGAAAACTGAGACCGCGGGGCCACGAGCGCTTCACTGCGGGGCCACGAGTTTTAATTATTATTGTTTTATTAGGATTCCTTTTAAAATGTAGTGTTTAGTGTTGTATCTAGCAAACTTCGATCATCACTTTACAATTTTCTTAGTTGGAATTCACACGACTGATCATGGGGCAGTGGAGCAGTTTTAATAATGTGGCACTACTCCATAGTCAAGCGTGTGTTTTACCATATGCACAAAGAGACAAGACATGAAGACTTCTCAATGAAGATTATAATTTATGTAACAGAAATTTCCCTTTCTTCTCTACATGTGATTTTACTATGGACGTGTGTTATATTGGAATTGTAAATCATATAGTGTATGTTTATAATACGTATCTTTAATGTTTATTGGCTTATGTATTTTTGTTATTAAGATAAAACGATAGGATTTTATTCGCTGTTTTCATGTTATTTCATTTAATTGTAGTGACTATGTTTAGTGATGTTGCATTGGACTGTATTTATAATTCTAAACTTTCATAGCCGATGTGAATACTAAATAATTTTATTTTATAATGATTAATACCTAGCCTGTTTCTCAATTTGGTGATTGTATATTTTCTCCGGCTATCTAAGTGCCATAAAATATTATGGGTGAGCTAAAACCATTAAATAAAAAATAAAAACGTACTTGTTTCTCCTAAAACAATATGGTTTTTCCCTTACAATAATTAACGTTACTGGTATCGAAAAAAAATTACATTGCTTTCATACAAACTTACCAAATATGAAAATGAAATGGAATTAAATTTGAAAAAAAATTTTAATTTATATGTTTCGCATGATTTGGAATGAACCATAGTACAATAAAATAATTAAAACAAAATTTCCTTCATCTCTGCTCTGTACCTACTCTATTCAACGAAAATTATGGTAGAATAATATAAAAAAATTTACCCCGTCGGGAATAAAGCCGTGACAATATGTATGTAAATTTAGGTAGTCGCGAAAATTTATGAGTACCTTAATTTCCTTCATCTTTTTAATTTTTCGTCAAATTTTGCGTCAATTTTATCGGTAACAGGGCGACCAGAGCGAGGTGCATCTTTTACATCAAAATTCCCGGATTGATAACGCTTAAACCAATTTTGTGCTACTCTTGTTGACACTGCATTAAGTCTATAACCGTCACAATATTTTTTCGCGGCTTGCGTTTTTCCCCTTTTTGTAATAAAACTTTAAAATGTATCGAATTTCTTCATTAGATTCACTCATTTCGACAGAAAGAAAAACAAATGAAAAATAGCTGAAAACAATTTTTTACTAATTTGTTGCTTTTTTTTAAAATGTAATCTTTTAATGTTATCAAAATCAGCCAGATAAAAATAGTACATCCAAAGATTTTTAATTACATACTAAATGCGAAAAGACTTTTTCCCCAACCTAATATGTCATAATTCATATTATTTTACTATAACACACGTGTAACCAACGTGTAACCAACATAATATAACACACGTGTATACACGTGTGTTATATTTTGTTGGAATTGTCATAGCTCATAGGATATCCTATATATACATACAAAAATCTTGTCACGCCTCTATTTTCGAAGGGGTAGGCAGAAGAATACTATACGCCCACATTTCACCGTTTACATTTTAGTCCCACGTAACGGATGGTGGACCCATTGCCGTGTTGAGTCGACCTCGACGTACGTATGTCAAACAAATCGAAGAGGTTTTGGAAAAAGGCCAGGTCAAGAGTACCCTTAACCGGCGAGCGTGTATGTAAAACACTCATGAAAGTAGAAGAAGCGAAAGTGGTATGTCAAGATCGTAGCAAGTGGAAAACCATAGTCTCTGCCTACTCCGATGGGAAATAGGCGAGATAAAATGTATGTAGTGTATGCATGTATGTAAATTTATTAGGATTTGTTTTAAAATAAATGTTTATACGGCCGTATGATGACGACAAGTGTTTTGCCTACATACAAGGCAGCAAAAAGCTTTTTACTGCCAAGCAGTCTTAATAATGCCTCGTTTCGGCCTTTTAAAAGCAATACATTGCAAAAACAAAAAGGTTAAAAATTAAAATTATTAATATATATATATATATATCAATCACGCCTTATCCCCAAAGGGGTGGCAGAGTTATATTATATGCCCACTTTTCACCGTGTGTATTCCTGTTCCACGTAATAGGTGGTGAGCCCATTGCCGTGTCTAAATAGACAGAGGCAGGTTGTGGCTACCTGCTGTTGAAATTTTTTAAGCCAGGGTTTTCGACCAGTCTTAACGACTGCCATTTTACTGGCAACCGGGACCAACGGCTTAACGTGCCTTCCGAAGCACGCAAACGCTCGCAAATGTAAATGCCACAAAGTGGTCACCCATCCAAGGAGCAGCCATAGTGAAAGTTGCGTAACTCAGTAATCGTTTACAGAAAACTAAGACCGCGGGGCCACGAGCGCTTCACTGCGGGGCCACGAGTTTTAATTATTATTGTTTTATTAGGATTCCTTTTAAAATGTAGTGTTTAGTGTTGTATCTAGCAAACTTCGATCATCACTTTACAATTTTCTTAGTTGGAATTCACACGACTGATCATGGGGCAGTGGAGCAGTTTTAATAATGTGGCACTACTCCATAGTCAAGCGTGTGTTTTACCATATGCAAAAAGAGACAAGACATGAAGACTTCTCAATGAAGATTATAATTTATGTAACAGAAATTTCCCTTTCTTATATATTGGAATTGTAAATCATATAGTGTATGTTTATAATACGTATCTTTAATGTTTATTGGCTTATGTATTTTTGTTATTAAGATAAAACGATAGGATTTTATTCGCTGTTTTCATGTTATTTCATTTAATTGTAGTGACTATGTTTAGTGATGTTGCATTGGACTGTATTTATAATTCTAGTCTTTATATTTATAGTCTTTTTTTTATAGTCTTGGAGCTCCCGGGTGGGATGCTCGCGCTTTGGTCTGGAGTACCAGAGAGCGAGCATGGCAGTCGGGGGGTTGGAATTTTGCTGTCCTCGCGATTGGCCTCCGGTATGTATGAGTACAAACTGGTAGGTCCTAGAATCCTCTGGATCCGTGTAAAACTTGGTTTGACGAAGATTTTCCTGGTAGCTGCTTACGCGCCAGTATCTTCGTCGAACGCGAGTGAGCTAGAGGACTTCTGGGAGAGTAAGAGAGAAGCTCTAAATGTGATAGAAGGAAATGAAAGACTTATAGTATGTGGAGACTTGAATGGATGGGTGGGTACCGCTCGCAATGGTTTTGAGTCGGTACTCGGGAAGTATGGGGATAAAAGGGTGAACGACGCTGGCAAGCTAATACTGGCATATTGTAAGGAGAAGGATTTGTTTGTGGCGAACACAATGTTCAACCACAAACAAATTCATATGTATACGAGGAGATGTAAGTCAAAGAGAAGCATGATAGATCTATTCCTAATGGATAGTCGGCTCCGTAAACAGGTGATGGACACGAGGGTTTATCGAGGCGCTGAGCTGGGATCAGACCACTACCTAGTCATAACTAGGATTAGGGGTCTGTTCGCGGGTTGGCGTCATCGTACCGAGTGTCCTGAACCTGGGCCGACTTATAGCATCAAAAGCTGGAAGCTGCAGGATGCATCCATTAGGGATAAATATAATGAAAGGGTAGCCGAAAAGCTTGGCGACGTCAATGTAAGCAGTGAGAATGTGGAAAGTGTATGGCAGAGCCTTAGGGACAGTATGATAAATGCCGCTGTGGAAGTGTGTGGAGAAACGAAAAGAGGCAGTAGTAATAAGCGTGATGCATGGTGGAATGAGGAAGTGAAAGAAGCAGTTCGAATGAAGAAGAAAGCATGGCTAGACTACTTAGCCTCGCGGAATGATTTTAATATGAAAGAGAGATACAAGCTGCAGAAAGTTAACACGAAGGCACTAATAGAAGAAGCTCGTGAAAGGTGCAGAATGAAAGCGGATGAAAGGTTGTCGTCCAATTTCCGGGATAATGCCAAGCTCTTCTGGAAAGAGGTAGGCAAGACCCGGAGTTGTTCGGCAATCTGCAGTATGAATAAAGTGCTTAGTGTTAACAATGACGTCCTAACAGACCAAAGTGACGTCCTGCAGAGATAGAGTGAATATTATGGAAAGATGTATGCAAGAAAAGACAGAGATGCCACATCGGGAAGTGGAGCTCACTTCGATGCTCCGGATCCCGATGTCATTGAAGTCATTAGTATGAAAGAAATAGAACAAGCGATAAGAAGTATGAAATGTGGTAAGGCTGCGGGAAAAGACAGAGTTACTGCTGAGATGATCAAGTACGGTGGGTCGCGTGTCTGGGACACACTTTGTCTGTTATGCAACTTGTGCTGGCGGACGGGTGAGGTCCCAGATGACTGGCGAGTAGCAGTTGTAGTACCTCTTTACAAAGGGAAAGGCTCGCGCCTAAACTGCTCCAGCTACAGGGCGATCAGCTTGGTCAGCTTAGCTAGTAAGGTGTATGCAAAGGTTATAACGGCACGAATGCAAGAAAAGTCTGAAAGGTATTTATGGGAGGCTCAATGCGGATTCCGACGTGGAAGAGGTTGCATGGATCAAGTGTTTTCTCTCCGCATGATCGCGGAAAAGTTTCTGGCTCTTAGCCAGAAGGTTTTCTGCGCTTTTGTGGATCTAGAGAAAGCATTTGATAACGTTGTGAGAGAAACGCTGTGGGACTTGCTGCCAGGATATGGTGTGGACGGCTCGCTACTGCGGGCAATACAGTCGCTTTATAGGGACTGTAAGGCTTGCGTGCGAGTAGGGGGGGATGTGTCACCTCTTTTTGATGTCTGTACAGGCGTCAAACAGGGATGTGTCATGTCCGCCTGGCTGTTCATAGTGTATCTGGACAGTTGCCTGCAGAAGTTGAAAGATTTTAATATGGGTGTGAATTTGGGTGACTTTACAGTAAACTGTCTGCTGTACGCTGATGATGCGGTGCTCATGGCCTCATCAGAAGCCGACCTACAGGCATTAGTCACTAATATGACAGAGGGGTGTGAAAGTAAGGGTCTCCGCATGAATGCAAGTAAAACTAAGGTTCTAGTATTTGAAAGAGGTGACGTAAGAACTAAATGCGAGATTAGGGTAAACCAGGAACGTCTAGAGCAAGTGAATGAAATTGTGTATTTAGGAAGTATGTTTAGCGCGGATGGAAGATGTGATTCGGATGTAGAACGGCGAGTAGCTGCCGGAAACAAAGTTAACGGTGCTTTGTCCCAGTTAGTAAAGCGACAAAGCATCGTAAAAGAAGCACGAATGGCGATTCATAACGCAGTGCTAGTGCCAACTTTGCTTTACGGTAGTGAAACCTGGGTATGTCAGCAGATGCATGAAAGTAAATTGAATGCTGTGGAGATGCGATCACTTCGAAAATTGTGCAGCGTTACCTTGGCCGACCGAATACGTAACGAAGTGATACGCAATATGGCAGGTTTGAATGAAAGTGTCAGCGTTAAGCTGGAAAAGGGCGTGCTCCGTTGGTTTGGACACGTCCAACGAATGAGTGAGGAACGATTGACGAAGAATATATATTGTTCAAAAGTAGAGGGTAGAAGGAGTCAGGGAAGGCCGAGACTTACATATGAAGACCACGTGAGCAGATTGCTCAAAAACGGAAAGGTCAAAAGTACTCGGATACCCAGACGTGCGTGTATGAAGCGATTGATGAATCTCGAAGAAGCGAAAGAAGTATGCATGGATCGCGAAGCCTGGCGATCTGTCCTCTCTGACTACCCCGTCAGGGATACAGCGTGAAGATAGTTAGTTAGTTTAGTTAGTTTTATAATTCTAAACTTTCATAGCCGATGTGAATACTAAATAATTTTATTTTATAATGATTAATACCTAGCCTGTTTCTCAATTTGGTGATTGTATATTTTCTCCGGCTATCTAAGTGCCATAAAATATTATAGGTGAGCTAAAACCATTAAATAAAAAATAAAAACGTACTTGTTTCTCCTAAAACAATATGGTTTTTCCCTTACAATAATTAACGTTACTGGTATCGAAAAAAAATTACATTGCTTTCATACAAACTTACCAAATATGAAAATGAAATGGAATTAAATTTGAAAAAAAATTATAATTTCAATTTATATGTTTCGCATGATTTGGAATGAACCATAGTACAATAAAATAATTAAAACAAAATTTCCTTCATCTCTGCTCTGTACCTACTCTATTCAACGAAAATTATGGTAGAATAATATAAAAAAATTTACCCCGTCGGGAATAAAGCCGTGACAATATGTATGTAAATTTAGGTAGTCGCGAAAATTTATGAGTACCTTAATTTCCTTCATCTTTTTAATTTTTCGTCAAATTTTGCGTCAATTTTATCTGTAACAGGGCGACCAGAGCGAGGTGCATCTTTTACATCAAAATTCCCGGATTGATAACGCTTAAACCAATTTTGTGCTACTCTTGTTGACACTGCATTAAGTCTATAACCGTCACAATATTTTTTCGCGGCTTGCGTTTTTCCCCTTTTTGTAATAAAACTTTAAAATGTATCGAATTTCTTCATTAGAGTCACTCATTTCGACAAAAAGAAAAACAAATGAAAAATAGCTGAAAACAATTTTTTTACTAATTTGTTGCTTTTTTTTTTAAATGTAAACTTTTTAATGTTATCAAAATCAGCCAGATAAAAATAGTACATCCAAAGATTTTTTATTACATCCTAAATGCGAAAAGACTTTTTCCCCAACCTAGTATGTCATAATTCATATTATTTTACTATAACACACGTGTAACCAACGTGTAATTATTATGTTGGAATTGTCATAGCTCATAGGATATCCTATATATATATACATACAAAAATCTTGTCATGCCTCTATTTTCGAAGGGGTAGGCAGAAGAATACTATACGCCCACATTTCACCGTTTACATTTTAGTCCCATGTAACGGATGGTGGACCCATTGCCGTGTTGAGTCGACCTCGACGTACGTATGTCAAACAAATCGAAGAGGTTTTGGAAAAAGGCCAGGTCAAGAGTACCCTTAACCGGCGAGCGTGTATGTAAAACACTCATGAAAGTAGAAGAAGCGAAAGTGGTATGTCAAGATCGTAGCAAGTGGAAAACCATAGTCTCTGCCTACTCCGATGGGAAATAGGCGAGATAAAATGTATGTAGTGTATGCATGTATGTAAATTTATTAGGATTTGTTTTAAAATAAATGTTTATACGGCCGTATGATGACGACAAGTGTTTTGCCTACATACAAGGCAGCAAAAAGCTTTTTACTGCCAAGCAGTCTTAATAATGCCTCGTTTCGGCGTTTTAAAAGCAATACATTGCAAAAACAAAAAGGTTAAAAATTAAAATTATTAATATATAAATATATATATATATATCAATCACGCCTTATCCCCAAAGGGGTGGCAGAGTTATATTATATGCCCACTTTTCACCGTGTGTATTCCTGTTCCACGTAATAGGTGATGAGCCCATTGCCGTGTCTAAATAGACAGAGGCAGGTTGTGGCTACCTGCTGTTGAAATTTTTTAAGCCAGGGTTTTCGACCAGTCTTAACGACTGCCATTTTACTGGCAACCGGGACCAACGGCTTAACGTGCCTTCCGAAGCACGCAAACGCTCGCAAATGTAAATGCCACAAAGTGGTCACCCATCCAAGGAGCAGCCATAGTGAAAGTTGCGTAACTCAGTAATCGTTTACAGAAAACTAAGACCGCGGGGCCACGAGCGCTTCACTGCGGGGCCACGAGTTTTAATTATTATTGTTTTATTAGGATTCCTTTTAAAATGTAGTGTTTAGTGTTGTATCTAGCAAACTTCGATCATCACTTTACAATTTTCTTAGTTGGAATTCACACGACTGATCATGGGGCAGTGGAGCAGTTTTAATAATGTGGCACTACTCCATAGTCAAGCGTGTGTTTTACCATATGCACAAAGAGACAAGACATGAAGACTTCTCAATGAAGATTATAATTTATGTAACAGAAATTTCCCTTTCTTCTCTACATGTGATTTTACTATGGACGTGTGTTATATTGGAATTGTAAATCATATAGTGTATGTTTATAATACGTATCTTTAATTTTTATTGGCTTATGTATTTTTGTTATTAAGATAAGCGATAGGATTTTATTCGCTGTTTTCATGTTATTTCATTTAATTGTAGTGACTATGTTTAGTTAGGTTGCATTGGACTGTATTTATAATTCTAAACTTTCATAGCCGATGTGAATACTAAATAATTTTATTTTATAATGATTAATACCTAGCCTGTTTCTCAATTTGGTGATTGTATATTTTCTCCGGCTACCTAAGTGCCATAAAATATTATAGGCGAGCTAAAACCATTACATAAAAAATAAAAACGTACTTGTTTCTCCTAAAACAATATGGTTTTTCCCTTACAATAATTAACATTACTGGTATCGAAAAAAAATTACATTGCTTTCATACAAACTTATCAAATATGAAAATGAAATGATCGTGAAACCTGGCCGGTAGCCTTGTCGCAGATTGTGAATCTCGGACGATAGAGTTCCCTCCCGCTCTCTCTCCACCAACTCTTTCGTGATAATGAGCTGCTCTTAAAAAGACAAGGCAGCTAGCAGCAGACCACTTACTTCCACTAGAGACGTACCGACGAGAGAATGAATGTCCTTCAAAACATATTTTAGAACATTGTTTTTAGTATTACTGGGCATATTGTTGTTATTTTTCTTATAAGTCGAGTGATTCGATGTATAAACTAAATCAACTAAGTTATGCACTATTGTATCAGTTTTATTACTTTCTTGACAAACTGCATGGATTTTGGAATTAAACTTAAGACTGTTAATATTATTTAAGCACTTCTTATTGTGATGTTTTTTGTTTACCTAAAAATAAATAAAAAAGAAACAAAAAAAACAAAATTAAAATTAATTCAGTCAATGTAGTCTAAATAGAAAAAAATCAAAGTATAGGCGTAATTGCTGTCTATCCTCCCTATTCAACTATAATTAACAAGGAAGCCTCAAAAAATTCGCTTATATGGAACTAACTTATTTTCAGCTAAATTAGATAGTATTACGTGTACAAAATGGGAGGAATACAAAGGTTCTTTGACTGATGTTCCTAAGCTAGACAATTTTTTTGCATTTTTACGTATGCGAGCGGACGTCCTTGAGGCGACGACGGCCGCAGTAAAATGGCAGTCGTTAAACCTGGTTGAAGGCCGTATGGGCGGCTTGGAAAATTTCAACAGCATGTCGCCACAGTCAGCACCTGTCCATTTCAACACGGCAATGGGCTCACCACCCGTTACGTGGGACAAAATGCAAACGGTGAAATGTGGGCGTACAGTATGCCTCTGCCTACCCCGTCGGGAATAAAGCCGTGACAATATGTATGTATGTAAATTTAGGTAGTCGCGAAAATTTATGAGTACCTTAATTTTCTTCATCTTTTTAATTTTTCGTCAAATTTTGCGTCAATTTTATCTGTAACAGGGCGACCAGAGCGAGGTGCATCTTTTACATCAAAATTCCCGGATTGATAACGCTTAAACCAATTTTGTGCTACTCTTGCTGACACTGCATTAGGTCTATAACCGTCACAATATTTTTTCGCGGCTTGCGTTTTCCCCTTTTTGTAATAAAACTTTAAAATGTATCGAATTTCTTCATTAGATTCACTCATTTCGACAGAAAGAAAAACAAATGAAAAATAGCTGAAAACAATTTTTTACTAATTTGTTGCTTTTTTTTAAAATGTAACCTTTTAATGTTATCAAAATCAGCCAGATAAAAATAGTACATCCAAAGATTTTTAATTACATACTAAATGCGAAAAGACTTTTTCCCCAACCTAATATGTCATAATTCATATTATTTTACTATAACACACGTGTAACCAACGTGTAACCAACATAATATAACACACGTGTATACACGTGTGTTATATTTTGTTGGAATTGTCATAGCTCATAGGATATCCTATATATACATACAAAAATCTTGTCACGCCTCTATTTTCGAAGGGGTAGGCAGAAGAATACTAAACGCCCACATTTCACCGTTTACATTTTAGTCCCACGTAACGGATGGTGGACCCATTGCCGTGTTGAGTCGACATCGACGTACGTATGTCAAACAAATCGAAAAAATTTTTTCAAAAAAGGCCAGGTCAAGAGTACCTTTAACCAGCGAGCGTGTATGTAAAACACTCATGAAAGTAGAAGAAGCGAAAGTGGTATGTCAAGATCGTAGCAAGTGGAAAACCATAGTCTCTGCCTACTCCGATGGGAAATAGGCGAGATAAAATGTATGTAGTGTATGCATGTATGTAAATTTATTAGGATTTCTTTTAAAATAAATGTTTATACGGCCGTATGATGACGACAAGTGTTTTGCCTACATACAAGGCAGCAAAAAGCTTTTTACTGCCAAGCAGTCTTAATAATGCCTCGTTTCGGCCTTTTAAAAGCAATACATTGCAAAAACAAAAAGGTTAAAAATTAAAATTATTAATATATATTTATATATATATCAATCACGCCTTATCCCCAAAGGGGTGGCAGAGTTATATTATATGCCCACTTTTCACCGTGTGTATTCCTGTTCCACGTAATAGGTGGTGAGCCCATTGCCGTTTCTAAATAGACAGAGGCAGGTTGTGGCTACCTGCTGTTGAAATTTTTTAAGCCAGGGATTTCGACCAGTCTTAACGACTGCCATTTTACTGGCAACCGGGACCAATGGCTTAACGTGCCTTCCGAAGCACGTAAACGCTCGCAAATGTAAATGCCACAAAGTGGTCACCCATCCAAGGAGCAGCCATAGTGAAAGTTGCGTAACTCAGTAATCGTTTACAGAAAACTAAGACCGCGGGGCCACGAGCGCTTCACTGCGGGGCCAGGAGTTTTAATTATTATTGTTTTATTAGGATTCCTTTTAAAATGTAGTGTTTAGTGTTGTATCTAGCAAACTTCGATCATCACTTTACAATTTTCTTAGTTGGAATTCACACGACTGATCATGGGGCAGTGGAGCAGTTTTAATAATGTGGCACTACTCCATAGTCAAGCGTGTGTTTTACCATATGCACAAAGAGACAAGACATGAAGACTTCTCAATGAAGATTATAATTTATGTAACAGAAATTTCCCTTTCTTCTCTACATGTGATTTTACTATGGACGTGTGTTATATTGGAATTGTAAATCATATAGTGTATGTTTATAATACGTATCTTTAATGTTTATTGGCTTATGTATTTTTGTTATTAAGATAAAACGATAGGATTTTATTCGCTGTGTTCATGTTATTTCATTTAATTGTAGTGACTATGTTTAGTGATGTTGCATTGGACTGTATTTATAATTCTAAACTTTCATAGCCGATGTGAATACTAAATAATTTTATTTTATAATGATTAATACCTAGCCTGTTTCTCAATTTGGTGATTGTATATTTTCTCCGGCTATCTAAGTGCCATAAAATATTATAGGTGAGCTAAAACCATTAAATAAAAAATAAAAACGTACTTGTTTCTCCTAAAACAATATGGTTTTTCCCTTACAATAATTAACATTACTGGTATCGAAAAAAAATTACATTGCTTTCATACAAACTTACCAAATATGAAAATGAAATGGAATTAAATTTGAAAAAAAATAATAATTTCAATTTATATGTTTCGCATGATTTGGAATGAACCATAGTACAATAAAATAATTAAAACAAAATTTCCTTCATCTCTGCTCTGTACCTACTCTATTCAACGAAAATTATGGTAGAATAATATAAAAAATTTTACCCCGTCGGGAATAAAGCCGTGACAATATGTATGTAAATTTAGGTAGTCGCGAAAATTTATGAGTACCTTAATTTCCTTCATCTTTTTAATTTTTCGTCAAATTTTGCGTCAATTTTATCTGTAACAGGGCGACCAGAGCGAGGTGCATCTTTTACATCAAAATTCCCGGATTGAAAACGCTTAAACCAATTTTGTGCTACTCTTGCTGACACTGCATTAAGTCTATAACCGTCACAATATTTTTTCGCGGCTTGCGTTATTCCCCTTTTTGTAATAAAACTTTAAAATGTATCGAATTTCTTCATTAGATTCACTCATTTCGACAAAAAGAAAAACAAATGAAAAATAGCTGAAAACAATTTTTTACTAATTTGTTGCTTTTTTTTTAAATGTAAACTTTTTAATGTTATCAAAATCAGCCAGATAAAAATAGTACATCCAAAGATTTTTTATTACATCCTAAATGCGAAAAGACTTTTTCCCCAACCTAGTATGTCATAATTCATATTATTTTACTATAACACACGTGTAACCAACGTGTAATTATTATGTTGGAATTGTCATAGCTCATAGGATATCCTATATATACATACAAAAATCTTGTCATGCCTCTATTTTCGAAGGGGTAGGCAGAAGAATACTATACGCCCACATTTCACCGTTAACATTTTAGTCCCATGTAACGGATGGTGGACCCATTGCCGTGTTGAGTCGACCTCGACGTACGTATGTCAAACAAATCGAAGAGCTTTTGGAAAAAGGCCAGGTCAAGAGTACCCTTAACCGGCGAGCGTGTATGTAAAACACTCATGAAAGTAGAAGAAGCGAAAGTGGTATGTCAAGATCGTAGCAATTGGAAAATCATAGTCTCTGCCTACTCCGTTGGGAAATAGGCGAGATAAAATGTATGTAGTGTATGCATGTATGTAAATTTATTAGGATTTCTTTTAAAATAAATGTTTGTACGGCTGTATGATGACGACAAGTGTTTTGCCTACATACCAGGCAGCAAAAGGCTTTTTACTGCCAAGCAGTCTTAATAATGCCTCGTTTCGGCCTTTTAAAAGCAATACATTGCAAAAACAAAAAGGTAAAAATTAAAATTATGAATATATACATATATCCATCACGCCTTATCCCCAAAGGGGTGGCAGAGGTATATTATATGCCCACTTTTCACCGTGTGTATTCCTGTTCCACGTAATAGGTGGAGTGCCCATTGCCGTGTTGAAATAGACAGAGGCAGGTTGTGGCTACCTACTGTTTTTTAAGCCAGGGTTTTCGACCAGTCTTAACGACTGCCATTTTACTGGCAACCGGGACTAACGGCTTAACGTGCCTTCCGAAGCACGCAAACGCTCGCAAATGTGAATGCCACAAAGTGGTCACCCATCCAAGGACCAGCCATAGTGAAAGTTGCGTAACTCAGTGATCGTTTACAGAAAACTGAGACCGCGGGGCCACGAGCGCTTCACTGCGGGGCCACGAGTTTTAATTATTATTGTTTTAATAGGATTCCTTTTAAAATGTAGTGTTTAGTGTTGTATCTAGCAAACTTCGATCATCACTTTACAATTTTCTTGGTTGGAATTCACACGACTGATCATGGGGCAGTGGAGCAGTTTTAATAATGTGGCACTACTCCATAGTCAAGCGTGTGTTTTACCATCTGCACGAAGAGACAAGACATGAAGACTTCTCAATGAAGATTATAATTTATGTAACAGAAATTTCCCTTTCTTCTCTACATGTGATTTTACTATGGACGTGTGTTATATTGGATTTTTTTTTTTAATTTAACAACTGTATTTACAACAAATTATTAAATAACCTTAAAATATGAAAATTTAAAATATATTAATATAAGGAGTCCCTTTAGGCAAGGTTCCGAAGATACTGGCAGCGTTCCCCCTTTGAATAGCTAAACTAATTCTTTGGCCGAGGTAGCTGCCTGCTATTGGAATTGTAGTACTATATGCGTAGATTATTTCTTTCCTCGAAAAGGGTAGGCAGAAAATTATAATGTAAATCATATAGTGTATGTTTATAATACGTATCTTTAATTTTTATTGGCCTATGTATTTTTGTTATTAAGATAAACGATAGGATTTTATTTGCTGTTTTCATGTTATTTCATTTAATTGTAGTGACTATGTTTAGTTATGTTGCATTGGACTGTATTTATAATTCTAAACTTTCATAGCCGATGTGAATACTAAATATTTTTATTTTATAATGATTAATACCTAGCCTGTTTCTCAATTTGGTGATTGTATATTTTCTCCGGCTACCTAAGTGCCATAAAATATGATAGGTGAGCTAAAACCATTACATAAAAAATAAAAACGTACGTGTTTCTCATAAAAGAATATGGTTTTTCCCTTACAATAATTAACATTACTGGTATCGAAAAAGAATTACATTGCTTTCATACAAACTTACCAAATATAAAAATGAAAGGAATTAAATTTGAAAAAAAATTATAATTTCAATTTATATGTTTCGCATGATTTGGAATGAACCATAGTACAATAAAATAATTAAAACAAAATTTTCTTTATCTCTGCTCTGTACCTACTCTATTCAACGAAAATTATGGTAGAATAATATAAAAAAAATATTTTAATGTCACTCACCATCACTTTGGAATGACCTAGAACCGAGAAAGGTAGCGAAACCTGGGTATATCAGCAGATGTATGTAAGTAAATTGAATACTTTGTAGATGTGATCACTTCGAAAATTGTGCGGCGTATCTTTGGCCAACCGAATACGTAAAGAGTAATGCGCAAAATAGAAGTGATACGCAATAGGGTTTGAATGAAAGTGTCAGCGTTAAGCTGGAAATGGGAGTGCTCCGTTGGTGTGGACACGTACAACGAATGAGTGAGGAACGATTGACGAAGAATATATATTGTGCAAAATTATAGGGTAGAAGGAGTCAGGGTAGGCCGAGACTTACATATGAAGATATGAAGTCAAAAGTTTTTGAATAACCAGGCGAGAATGTGTTTAGCAATTAATGAATCTGCAGGAAGCGTATGAAGTATGCATGGATAGTGAAACCTGGCCGGTAGCCTTGTCGCAGATTGTGAATCTCTGACGATAGAGTTCCCTCCCGCTCTCTCTCCACCACCTCTTTTGTGATCATGAGCAGCTCTTAAAAAGACAAGGCAGCTTCCACTTACTTCCACTAGAGACGTACCGACGAGAGAATGAATATCCTTCTAAACATATTTTAGAACATTGTTTTTAGTATTTCTGGGCATATTGTTGTTATTTTTCTTATAAGTCGAGTGATTCGATATATAAACTAAATGAACTAAGTTATGCACTATTGTATCAGTTTCATTACTTTTTTGATAAACTGCATGGATTTTGGAAAAAAAACAAAATTAAAATTAATAATTATTAATTAAAATTAATAAAAATAAAAATTAATTCAGTCAATCTAGTCTAAATAGAAATAAATCAAAGTATAGGCGTAATTGCTGTCTATCCTCCCTATTCAACTATAATTAACAAAAAAGCCTCAAAAATTCGCTAATTTTTTCCATTCGACTTAAACTTATTTTCTATGGAACTAACTTATTTTCAGCTAATTTAGATAGTATTACGTGTACAAAATGGGAGGAATACAAAGGTTCTTTGACTGATGTTCCTAAGCTAGACAATTTTTTTGCATTTTTACGTATGCGAGCGGACGTCCTTGAGGCGACGACGGCCGCAGTAAAATGGCAGTCGTTAAACCTGGTTGAAGGCCGTATGGGCAGCTTGGAAAATTTCAACAGCATGTCGCTGTCCATTTCAAAACGGCAATGGCCTCACCACCCGTTACGTGGGACAAAATGCAAACGGTGAAATGTGGGCGTACAGTATGCCTCTGCCTACCCCGTCGGGAATAAAGCCGTGACAATATGTTTGTATGTAGGTAGTCGCGAAAATTTATGAGTACCTTAATTTCCTTCATCTTTTAAATTTTTCGTCAAATTTTGCGTCAATTTTATCTGTAACAGGGCGACCAGAGCGAGGTGCATCTTTTACATCAAAATTCCCGGATTGATAACGCTTAAACCAATTTTGTGCTACTCTTGCTGACACTGCATTGGGTCTATAACCGTCACAATATTTTTTCGCGGCTTGCGTTTTTCCCCTTTTTGTAATAAAACTTTAAAATGTATCGAATTTCTTCATTAGATTCACTCATTTCGACAGAAAGAAAAACAAATGAAAAATAGCTGAAAACAATTTTTTACTAATTTGTTGCTTTTTTTTAAACATTAAAAAGGTTACCTTTTTAATGTTATCAAAATCAGCCATATAAAAATAGTACATCCAAAGATTTTTATTACATACTAAATGCAAAAAGACTTTTTCCCCAACCTAATATGTCATAATTCATATTATTTTACTATAACACACGTGTAACCAACGTGTAACCAACATAATATAACACACGTGTATACACGTGTGTTATATTTTGTTAGAATTGTCATAGCTCATAGGATATCCTATATATACCTACAAAAATCTTGTCACGCCTCTATTTTCGAATGGGTAGGCAGAAGAATACTATACGCCCACATTTCACCGTTTACATTTTAGTCCCATGTAACGGATGGTGGACCCATTGCCGTGTTGAGTCGACCTCGACGTACGTATGTCAAACAAATCGAAGAGCTTTTGGAAAAAGGCCAGGTCAAGAGTACCCTTAACCGGCGAGCGTGTATGTAAAACACTCATAAAGGAGAAGAAGCGAAAGTGGTATGTCAAGATCGTAGCAATTGGAAAACCATAGTCTCTGCCTACTCCGATGGGAAATAGGCGAGATAAAATGTATGTAGTGTATGCATGTATGTAAATTTATTAGGATTTCTTTTAAAATAAATGTTTGTACGGCCGTATGATGACGACAAGTGTTTTGCCTACATGCAAGGCAGCAAAAAGCTTTTTACTGCCAAGCAGTCTTCATAATGCCTCGTTTCGGCCTTTTAAAAGCAATACATTGCAAAAACAAAAAGGTAAAAATTAAAATTATGAATATATACATATATCCATCACGCCTTATCCCCAAAGGGGTGGCAGAGGTATATTATATTCCCACTTTTCACCGTGTGTATTCCTGTTCCACGTAATAGGTGGTGAGCCCATTGCCGTGTTGAAATAGACAGAGGCAGGTTGTGGCTACCTACTGTTTTTAAGCCAGGGTTTTCGACCAGTCTTAACGACTGCCATTTTACTGGCAACCGGGACCAACGGCTTAACGTGCCTTCCGAAGCACGCAAACGCTCGCAAATGTAAATGCCACAAAGTGGTCACCCATCCAAGGACCAGCCATAGTGAAAGTTGCGTAACTCAGTGATCGTTTACAGAAAACTGAGACCGCGGGGCCACGAGCGCTTCACTGCGGGGCCACGAGTTTTAATTATTATTGTTTTATTAGGATTCATTTTAAAATGTAGTGTTTAGTGTTGTATCTAGCAAACTTCGATCATCACTTTACAATTTTCTTGGTTGGAATTCACACGACTGATCATGGGGCAGTGGAGCAGTTTTAATAATGTGGCACTACTCCATAGTCAAGCGTGTGTTTTAACATCTGCACGAAGAGACAAGACATGAAGACTTCTCAATGAAGATTATAATTTATGTAACAGAAATTTCCCTTTCTTCTCTACATGTGATTTTACTATGGACGTGTGTTATATTGGAATTGTAGTACTATATGCGAAGATTATTTCTTTCCTCGAAAAGGGTAGGCAGAAAATTATAATGTAAATCATATAGTGTATGTTTATAATACGTATCTTTAATTTTTATTGGCTTATGTATTTTTGTTATTAAGATAAAACGATAGGATTTTATTCGCTGTGTTCATGTTATTTCATTTAATTGTAGTGACTATGTTTAGTGATGTTGCATTGGACTGTATTTATAATTCTAAACTTTCATAGCCGATGTGAATACTAAATAATTTTATTTTATAATGATTAATACCTAGCCTGTTTCTCAATTAGTTGATTGTATATTTTCTCCGGCTACCTAAGTGCGATAAAATATTATAGGTGAGCTAAAACCATTACATAAAAAATAAAAACGTACTTGTTTCTCCTAAAACAATATGGTTTTTCCCTTACAATAATTAACATTACTGGTATCGAAAAAAAATTACATTGCTTTCATACAAACTTATCAAATATGAAAATGAAATGGAATTAAATTAGAAAAAAAAAATAATAATTTCAATTTATATGTTTCGCATGATTTGGATTGAACCATAGTACAATAAAATAATTAAAACAAAATTTCCTTCATTTCTGCTCTGTACCTACTCTATTCAACGAAAATTATGGTAGAATAATATAAAAAAAAAATATTTTAATGTCACTCACCATCACTTTGGAATGACCCAGAACTGAGAAAGGTAGCTAAACCTGGGTATATCAGCAGATGTATGAGAGTAAATTGAATACTTTGGAGATGTGATCACTTCGAAAATTGTGCGGCGTAAATTTGGCCAACCGAATACGTAAAGAGTACTGCTTAAAATAGAAGTGATACGCCAAATGGTAGGTTTGAATGAAAGTGTCAGCGTTAAGCTGGAAATGGGAGTGCTCCGTTGGTGTGGACACGTACAACGAATGAGTGAGGAACGATTGACGAAGAATATATATTGTGCAAAATTATAGGGTAGAAGGAGTCAGGGTAGGCCGAGACTTACATATGAAGATATGAAGTCAAAAGTTTTTGAATAACCAGGCGAGAATGTGTTTAGCAATTAATGAATCTGCAGGAAGCGTATGAAGTATGCATGGATAGTGAAACCTGGCCGGTAGCCTTGTCGCAGATTGTGAATCTCTGACGATAGAGTTCCCTCCCGCTCTCTCTCCACCACCTCTTTTGTGATCATGAGCTGCTCTTAAAAAGACAAGGCAGCTTCCACTTACTTCCACTAGAGACGTACCGACGAGAGAATGAATATCCTTCTAAACATATTTTAGAACATTGTTTTTAGTATTTCTGGGCATATTGTTGTTATTTTTCTTATAAGTCGAGTGATTCGATATATAAACTAAATGAACTAAGTTATGCACTATTGTATCAGTTTTATTACTTTCTTGACAAACTGCATGGATTTTGGAATTAAACTTAAGACTGTTAATATTATTTAAGCACTTCTTATTGTGATGTTTTTTGTTTACCTAAAAATAAATAAAAAAAAAACAAAAAAAAAACAAAATTAAAATTAATTCAGTCAATGTAGTCTAAATAGAAAAAAATCAAAGTATAGGCGTAATTGCTGTCTATCCTCCCTATTCAACTATAATTAACAAGGAAGCCTCAAAAATTCGCTTATATGGAACTAACTTATTTTCAGCTAAATTAGATAGTATTACGTGTACAAAATGGGAGGAATACAAAGGTTCTTTGACTGATGTTCCTAAGCTAGACAATTTTTTTGCATTTTTACGTATGCGAGCGGACGTCCTTGAGGCGACGACGGCCGCAGTAAAATGGCAGTCGTTAAACCTGGTTGAAGGCCGTATGGGCGGCTTGGAAAATTTCAACAGCATGTCGCCACAGTCAGTACCTGTCCATTTCAACACGGCAATGGGCTCACCACCCGTTACGTGGGACAAAATGCAAACGGTGAAATGTGGGCGTACAGTATGCCTCTGCCTACCCCGTCGGGAATAAAGCCGTGACAATATGTATGTATGTAAATTTAGGAAGTCGCGAAAATGTATGAGTACCTTAATTTCCTTCATCTTTTTAATTTTTCGTCAAATTTTGCGACAATTTTATCTGTAACAAGGCGAACAGAGCGAGGTGGATTGATAACGCTTAAACCAATTTTGTGCTACTCTTGCTGACACTGCATTAGGTCTATAACCGTCACAATATTTTTTCGCGGCTTGCGTTTTTCCCCTTTTTGTAATAAAACTTTAAAATGTATCGAATTTCTTCATTAGATTCACTCATTTCGACAGAAAGAAAAACAAATGAAAAATAGCTGAAAACAATTTTTTACTAATATGTTGCTTTTTTTTAAAATGTAACCTTTTAATGTTATCAAAATCAGCCAGATAAAAATAGTACATCCAAAGATTTTTAATTACATACTAAATGCGAAAAGACTTTTTCCCTAACCTAATATGTCATAATTCATATTATTTTACTATAACACACGTGTAACCAACGTGTAATTATTATGTTGGAATTGTCATAGCTCATAGGATATCCTATATATATATACATACAAAAATCTTGTCACGCCTCTATTTTCGAAGGGGTAGGCAGAAGAATACTATACGCCCACATTTCACCGTTTACATTTTAGTCCCACGTAACGGATGGTGGACCCATTGCCGTGTTGAGTCGACCTCGACGTACGTATGTCAAACAAATCGAAGAGGTTTTGGAAAAAGGCCAGGTCAAGAGTACCCTTAACCGGCGAGCGTGTATGTAAAACACTCATGAAAGTAGAAGAAGCGAAAGTGGTATGTCAAGATCGTAGCAAGTGGAAAACCATAGTCTCTGCCTACTCCGATGGGAAATAGGCGAGATAAAATGTATGTAGTGTATGCATGTATGTAAATTTATTAGGATTTCTTTTAAAATAAATGTTTATACGGCCGTATGATGACGACAAGTGTTTTGCCTACATACAAGGCAGCAAAAAGCTTTTTACTGCCAAGCAGTCTTAATAATGCCTCGTTTCGGCCTTTTAAAGGCAATACATTGCAAAAACAAAAAGGGGAAAAAATTAAAATTATTAATATAAATTATTATCCCCAAAGGGGTGGCAGAGGTATATTATATGCCCACTTTTCACCGTGTGTATTCCTGTTCCACGTAATAGGTGGTGAGCCCATTGCCGTGTCTAAATAGACAGAGGCAGGTTGTGGCTAACTGCTGTTGAAATTTTTTAGGCCAGGGTTTTCGACCAGTCTTAACGACTGCCATTTTACTGGCAACCGGGACCAACGGCTTAACGTGCCTTCCAAAGCACGCAAACGCTCGCAAATGTAAATGCCACAAAGTGGTTACCCATCCAAGGACCAGCCATAGTGAAAGTTGCGTAACTCAGTAATCGTTTACAGAAAACTAAGACCGCGGGGCCACGAGCGCTTCACTGCGGGGCCACGAGTTTTAATTATTATTGTTTTATTAGGATTCCTTTTAAAATGTAGTGTTTAGTGTTGTATCTAGCAAACTTCGATCATCACTTTACAATTTTCTTGGTTGGAATTCACACGATTGATCATGGGGCAGTGGAGCAGTTTTAATAATGTGGCACTACTCCATAGTCAAGCGTGTGTTTTACCATCTGCACGAAGAGACAAGACATGAAGACTTCTCAATGAAGATTATAATTTATGTAACAGAAATTTCCCTTTCTTCTCTACATGTCATTTTACTATGGACGTGTGTTATATTGGAATTGTAGTGTGATATATTGGAATTGTAGTACTATATGCGAAGATTATTTCTTTCCTCGAAAAGGGTAGGCAGAAAATTATAATGTAAATAATATAGTGTATGTTTATAATAAGTTTCTTTAATTTTTATTGGCTTATGTATTTTTGTTATTAAGATAAAACGATAGGATTTTATTCGCTGTTTTCATGTTATTTCATTTAATTGTAGTGAATATGTTTAGTTATGTTGCATTGGACTGTATTTATAATTCTAAACTTTCATAGCCGATGTAAATACTAAATAATTTTATTTTATAATGATTAATACCTACCCTGTTTCTCAATTTGGTGATTGTATATTTTCTCCGGCTACCTAAGTGCTATAAAATATTATAGGTGAGCTAAAACCATTACTTAAAAAATAAAAACGTACTTGTTTCTCCTAAAACAATATGGTTTTTCCCTTACAATAATTAACATTACTGGTATCGAAAAAAAATTACATTGCTTTCATACAAACTTATCAAATATGAAAATGAAATGATCGTGAAACCTGGCCGGTAGCCTTGTCGCAGATTGTGAATCTCGGACGATAGAGTTCCCTCCCGCTCTCTCTCCACCACCTCTTTTGTGATCATGAGCTGCTCTTAAAAAGACAAGGCAGCTTCCACTTACTTCCACTAGAGACGTACCGACGAGAGAATGAATATCCTTCTAAACATATTTTAGAACATCGTTTTTAGTATTACTGGGCATATTGTTGTTATTTTTCTTATAAGTCGAGTGATTCGATATATAAACTAAATCAACTAAGTTATGCACTATTGTATCAGTTTTATTACTTTTTTGATAAACTGCATGGATTTTGGAATTAATCTTAAGACTGTTAATATTATTTAAGCACTTCTTATTGTGATGTTTTTTGTTTACCTAAAAATAAATAAAAAAAACAAAATTAAAATTAATTCAGTCAATCTAGTCTAAATAGAAATAAATCAAAGTATAGGCGTAATTGCTGTCTATCCTCCCTATTCAACTATAATTAACAAGGAAGCCTCAAAAATTCGCTTATATGGAACTAACTTATTTTCAGCTAAATTAGATAGTATTACGTGTACAAAATGGGAGGAATACAAAGGTTCTTTGACTGATGTTCCTAAGCTAGACAATTTTTTTGCATTTTTACGTATGCGAGCGGACGTCCTTGAGGCGACGACGGCCGCAGTAAAATGGCAGTCGTTAAACCTGGTTGAAGGCCGTATGGGCGGCTTGGAAAATTTCAACAGCATGTCGCCACAGTCAGTACCTGTCCATTTCAACACGGCAATGGGCTCACCACCCGTTACGTGGGACAAAATGCAAACGGTGAAATGTGGGCGTACAGTATGCCTCTGCCTACCCCGTCGGGAATAAAGCCGTGACAATATGTATGTATGTAAATTTAGGAAGTCGCGAAAATGTATGAGTACCTTAATTTCCTTCATCTTTTTAATTTTTCGTCAAATTTTGCGACAATTTTATCTGTAACAAGGCGAACAGAGCGAGGTGGATTGATAACGCTTAAACCAATTTTGTGCTACTCTTGCTGACACTGCATTAGGTCTATAACCGTCACAATATTTTTTCGCGGCTTGCGTTTTTCCCCTTTTTGTAATAAAACTTTAAAATGTATCGAATTTCTTCATTAGATTCACTCATTTCGACAGAAAGAAAAACAAATGAAAAATAGCTGAAAACAATTTTTTACTAATTTGTTGCTTTTTTTTAAAATGTAACCTTTTAATGTTATCAAAATCAGCCAGATAAAAATAGTACATCCAAAGATTTTTAATTACATACTAAATGCGAAAAGACTTTTTCCCTAACCTAATATGTCATAATTCATATTATTTTACTATAACACACGTGTAACCAACGTGTAATTATTATGTTGGAATTGTCATAGCTCATAGGATATCCTATATATATATACATACAAAAATCTTGTCACGCCTCTATTTTCGAAGGGGTATAGGTAGAAGAATACTATACGCCCACATTTCACCGTTTACATTTTAGTCCCACGTAACGGATGGTGGATCCATTGCCGTGTTGAGTCGACCTGGACGTACGTATGTCAAACAAATCGAAGAGCTTTTGGAAAAAGGCCAGGTCAAGAGTACCCTTAACCGGCGAGCGTGTATGTAAAACACTCATGAAAGTAGAAGAAGCGAAAGTGGTATGTCAAGATCGTAGCAATTGGAAAACCATAGTCTCTGCCTACTCCGATGGGAAATAGGCGAGATAAAATGTATGTAGTGTATGCATGTATGTAAATTTATTAGGATTTCTTTTAAAATAAATGTTTGTACGGCCGTATGATGACGACAAGTGTTTTGCTTACATACAAGGCAGCAAAAAGCTTTTTACTGCCAAGCAGTCCTAAAAAATTCACCGTGTGTATTCCTGTTCCACGTAATAGGTGGTGAGCCCATTGCCGTGTTGAAATAGACAGAGGCAGGTTGTGGCTACCTGCTGTTGAAATTTTTTAAGCCAGGGTTTTCGACCAGTCTTAACGACTGCCATTTTACTGGCAACCGGGACCAACGGCTTAACGTGCCTTCCGAAGCACGGAAACGCTCACAAATGTAAATGCCACAAAGTGGTCACCCATCCAAGGACCAGCCATAGTGAACGTTGCGTAACTCAGTGATCGTTTACAGAAAACTGACACCGCGGGGCCACGAGCGCTTCACTGCGGGGCCACGAGTTTTAATTATTATTGTTTTATTAGGATTCCTTTTAAAATGTAGTGTTTAGTGTTGTATCTAGCAAACTTCGATCATCACTTTACAATTTTCTTGGTTGGAATTCACACGACTGATCATGGGGCAGTGGAGCAGTTTTAATAATGTGGCACTACTCCATAGTCAAGCGTGTGTTTTACCATCTGCACGAAGAGACAAGACATGAAGACTTCTCAATGAAGATTATAATTTATGTAACAGAAATTTCCCTTTCTTCTCTACATGTGATTTTACTATGGACGTGTGTTATATTGGAATTGTAGTGTGATATATTGGAATTGTAGTACTATATGCGAAGATTATTTCTTTCCTCGAAAAGGGTAGGCAGAAAATTATAATGTAAATAATATAGTGTATGTTTATAATAAGTTTCTTTAATTTTTATTGGCTTATGTATTTTTGTTATTAGGATAAAACGATAGGATTTTATTCGCTGTTTTCATGTTATTTCATTTAATTGTAGTGACTATGTTTAGTTATGTTGCATTGGACTGTATTTATAATTCTAAACTTTCATAGCCGATGTGAATACTAAATAATTTTATTTTATAATGATTAATACCTAGCCTGTTTCTCAATTTGGTGATTGTATATTTTCTCCGGCTACCTAAGTGCCATAAAATATTATAGGTGAGCTAAAACCATTACATAAAAAATAAAAACGTACTTGATTCTCCTAAAACAATATGGTTTTTCCCTTACAATAATTAACATTACTGGTATCGAAAAAAAATTACATTGCTTTCATACAAACTTACCAAATATGAAATGAAATGGAATTAAATTTGAAAAAAAATTATAATTTCAATTTATATGTTTCGCATGATTTGGAATGAACCATAGTACAATAAAATAATTAAAACAAAATTTTCTTTATCTCTGCTCTGTACCTACTCTATTCAACGAAAATTATGGTAGAATAACATAAAAAAAATATTTTAATGTCACTCACCATCACTTTGGAATGACCCAGAACTGAGAAAGGTAGCGAAACCTGAGTATATCAGCAGATGTATAAAGGAGATTGAATACTTTGTAGATGTGATCACTTCGAAAATTGTGCGGCGTAACTTTGGCCAACCGAATACGTAAAGAGTAATGCGCCAAATAGAAGTGATACGCAATATGGTAGGTTTGAATGAAAGTGTCAGCGTTAAGCTGGAAATGGTGGCTCCGTTGGTGTGGACACGTACAACGAATGAATGAGGAACGATCGACGAAGAATATATATTGTGCAAAATTATAGGGTAGAAGGAGTCAGGGTAGGCCGAGACTTACATATGAAGATATGAAGTCAAAAGTTTTTGAATAACCAGGCAAAAAGTTTTTAGCAATTAATGAATCTGCAGGAAGCGTATGAAGTATGCATGGATCGTGAAACCTGGCCGGTAGCCTTGTCGCAGATTGTGAATCTCTGACGATAGAGTTCCCTCCCGCTCTCTCTCCACCACCTCTTTTGTGATCATGAGCTGCTCTTAAAAAGACAAGGCAGCTTCCACTTACTTCCACTAGAGACGTACCGACGAGAGAATGAATATCCTTCTAAACATATTTTAGAACATTGTTTTTAGTATTACTTGTTGTTATTTTTCTTATAAGTCGAGTGATTCGATATGTAAACTAAATCAACTAAGTTATGCACTATTGTATCAGTTTTATTACTTTTTTGATAAACTGCATGGATTTTGGAATTAATCTTAAGACTGTTAATATTATTTAAGCACTTCTTATTGTGATGTTTTTTGTTTACCTAAAAATAAATAAAAAAAAACAAATAAAAACATAATTAAAATTAATTCAGTCAATCTAGTCTAAATAGAAATAAATCAAAGTATAGGCATAATTGCTGTCTATCCTCCTTATTTAACTATAATTAACAAGGAAGCATCAAAGTAACAGGTTCCATAGTAACATGGCGACCAGAGCGAGGTGCATCTTTTACATCAAAATTCCCGGATTGATAACGCTTAAACCAATTTTGTGCTACTCTTGCTGACACTGCATTAGGTCTATAACCGTCACAATATTTTTTCGCGGCTTGCGTTTTTCCCCTTTTTGTAATAAAACTTTAAAATGTATCGAATTTCTTCATTAGATTCACTCATTTCGACAGAAAGAAAACAAATGAAAAATGCTATTTAGTGTCTAGCACATAAGACATTTTAGCCTTTTTGTTACCACCTCACTATAAAGGCAACGGGTTAAAAATTTCTTCCGTCCCGGTTGCCAATAAAATGGCAGTCGTTAAGCCAAGTTGGAGGCCCTATGGGCGGCTTAAAAAATGTCAACAGCAGGTCGATGCAGCCTGCGCCTGTCCATTTCAACACGGCAATGGGCTCACCACCTGTTACGTGGGACAGAAATGCATACGCTGAAACGTGGGCGTTAAATAAGCCTCTGCATACCCCTTCGGGGATAAAGGCGTGACAATATGTATGTATGTATGTATGTATACTAAATGCGAAAAGACTTTTTCCCCAACCTAATATGTCATAATTCATATTTTTTTACTATGTATACACGTGTGTTATATTATGTTGGAATTGTCATAGCTCATAGGATATCCTATATATACATACAAAAATCTTGTCACGCTTCTGTTTTCGAAGGGGTAGGCAGAAGAATACTTACGCCCACATTTCACCGTTTTCATTTTAGTCCCACGTAACGGATGGTGGACCCATTGCCGTGTTGAGTCGACCTCGACGTACGTATGTCAAACAAATCGAAGAGCTTTTGGAAAAAGGCCAGGTCAAGAGTACCCTTAACCGGCGAGCGTGTATGTAAAACACTCATGAAAGTAGAAGAAGCGAAAGTGGTATGTCAAGATCGTAGCAAGTGGAAAACCATAGTCTCTGCCTACTCCGATGTGAAATAGGCGAGATAAAATGTATGTAGTGTATGCATGTATGTAAATTTATTAGGATTTCTTTTAAAATAAATGTTTGTACGGCCGTATGATGACGACAAGTGTTTTGCCTACCTACAAGGCAGCAAAAAGCTTTTTACTGCCAAGCAGTCTTAATAATGCCTCGTTTCGGCCTTCTAAAAGCAATACATTGCAAAAACAAAAAGGTTAAAAATTAAAATTATTAATATTTATATTTCCATCACGCCTTATCCCCGACGGGGTGGCAGAGGTATATTAATTGCCCACTTTTCACCGTGTGTATTCCTGTTCCACGTAATAGGTGGTGAGCCCATTGCCGTGTTGAATTAGACAGAGGCAGGTTGTACCTAACTGCTGTTGAAATTTTTTAAGCCAGGGTTTTCAACCAGGCTTAACGACTGCCATTTTACTGGCAACCGGGACCAACGGCTTAACGAAGCACGGAAACGCTTGCAAATGTAAATGCCACTAAGTGGTCACCCATCCAAGGATCAGGCATAGTGAAAGTTGCGTAACTCAGTGATCGTTTACAGAAAACTGAGACCGCGGGGCCACGAGCGCTTCACTGCGGGGCCACGAGTTTTAATTATTATTGTTTTATTAGGATTCCTTTTAAAATACATAACTTTTATCCCGTGTTGTATCTAGCAAACTTCGATCATCACTTTACAATTTTCTTGGTTGGAATTCACACGACTGATCATGGGGCAGTGGAGCAGTTTTAATAATGTGGCACTACTCCATAGTCAAGCGTGTGTTTTACCATCTGCACGAAGAGACAAGACATGAAGACTTCTCAATGAAGATTATATGTATGTAACCCCTAAAAAATATATAACCCTTAGGCACAGTACATATATAATTATTTATGTACTTTGCCTTAGGTCTCGTCCTCTGATCACGTTGGTTTGTATTTAAGTCAGAGTCTCAGTGTTGTGATTCACTGTGACTGTACTGTCAACGTTCTGGGCACGTTTATGTAGTTAATAGTATAATAAATTACATATTATGTAAGTATTATGTTATCCGAGTGCAATGTGGAAAATATTTTAATGCCTAAATTGTAAACTCTATTTCCATATTTGTATAAAGTGTACATTATGCACATACATAATATCATGCCTGTCTCCTATCGGGGAGGTTTGCTTACTACATTCAATTCTTATACTTTCATAACTGTCACCACTATTCTTCAATTTCTTGACTGTTATTAGTTGAAGACTATGGGTGGTGTGAAAATTTTCAAAAGAATGTCGCCCCTGCCTGCGCCTGTCCATTTCAACACAGCACTAGGCTCACCACCTATTACGTAGGACAGTAATAAACATGGTCAAAAGTGGGCGTATGATATGCCTCTGCCACCCCTTTGGGAATAAGGCGTAATTGATAAACAAACAAAACACCTGTTATGTGTGAAAAAAATTTATAGAGTGAAATGTGGGCGTATAGTATTCCTCTCTCTACCCCTTTCGCGATATAGGCGTGACAATATGTATGCATAATATTTCAGATACCACTGCTTAAAGTTCAGAGAATTGTAATGTGAACTCTCAAAGAGACTTTGATTTAAAATACAGTCTGTTGAGTGTTTGCACCTCGATTTTCTGGCACTGAATCCTACGAATCCAAAAAGAAGAAATGATTTATTACTTATTTATAAGTACAGTGACTGTCTCAGTGGCGCGGTGAGAGCCGTGGTTTCGATTCCCACCTAGGATAAAACTTTGTGTGATGAGCACGATGGTTTATTCTGTGTCTGGTTGTAATTTACTAATATGTATGTATTTAGAAATATATAAGTATGTTTATCAGTTAACTGGTTTCCATAGTAAAAGCTCTGGCTAGTTTGGAATCATAAAGAGTTGTATGTGTTGTCCCAACGATATAGATATTATATTATTCTTGTGATCAAAGGGCGAGTTAGTACTTAAACCAGAAGCTCAGAATAGCTATTGCTATGCAACGTGACAATACTGCTAGCATCCTGCGTACTTTTGGGCTAAAGTTATATCATTTAAGTGTTTTGTTCCAATTTAAATTTCCTATGTCCATTTCAACACGGCAATGGGCTCAACTCCTGTTACGTGGGATAAAAATGTATACGGTGAAATGTGGGCCAGTAGCCTTTGCCATTATCCCCAAAGAAGTAGCCCTTCGGGGATAAAGGCGTGAAAATAAGTAGGTATGCATGTGTGTTATAATTCCTATTTTCTTTTTTTGAAAATGTAGATTTACTACATACACAAAAAGAATAAGTAGTACAATAGTTACATCAATGAGCCTCGATGGAACATTGGCTGATACAAACTTAAGAATTTATAATATTAGTTGAAAGTAGAACAATCACATTAAGTAATTATACCTAGCGAATACAGTGAAAAATTTCAGCATAACATAGAGAAGACATAGAGAAGAACTGCTTATGTATATAGCTAACTAGCAGATGCCCGCGGCTTCGTCCGTGACAAATTTTGAACCCTCGTCTCATCCATTTAAACCCGTCGTTCTTACTTTTACAAAACTATATGTAAAATTGCGATTTGTTAACATTTATGATTACTGCTCCGCTCTCCTGGCTAATAGTATGATGACATACATATGTATATATATATATATTTATATAGCATATAGCCTTCCTCGATAAATGGGCTATCAAACACAAAAATATTATTTCAATTTGGACCAGTAGTTATTGAGATTAGCGCGTTCAACCAACCAAACAAACAAACACTTCAGCTTTATTTATTAGTATAGAATAAAGTTTCTTTTTGTCATTTAGGCGTAATAGATGAAAATGAAAAGTCTTTATTCATATAAGTCACAAAGTAACATTTATGAACATCTAGATTATTGCTTCTACATATACATTTATGCCAGTTTCGCAAAGCGTTATTTGACCAATTAACACGTGGTTCAATAAGTCCCGAGACTAAGTTCTTAAACAAGGATTTTTTATAAAATAGTTTTATTCATCAACGTAGTCTCCTCCAAGAGCGATACAGTCCCTCTAACGCTTTTCTAACTTTTCTATCCCAAGCGTGTAGAACGATTTGTCTCTGGCTGCAAAATAAGCCTATCTTCATAATAAGGCTATCCCGCGCACTTTTATCTTCCGATCTTCCATTTCAATTTTGAGGACTTGGTTAATATTTTGTTGAGTCACTGCTTCATTTGGACGACCTGAGTGTTCCCCATCATTTGCGTCCATGCGACCGCGTTTGAAGTCGGCATACCACCGACAAATGGTTGCTGTAGAGGGAGCTGATCCCGCATAACATTTTATTAGCCATTGCTGTGCTTCAACGGTATTTATTCCCATTAAAAAACAATGTTTTATCAACACGCGAAACCGTCACCTAAATGTCTGCAAAATCAACATTTTATTGTTCCATTTGTTAAAATTTGACACATGTCTTTTATGGAAGGCCAGTACTTTTTAAAAATCAAAAGAGTTTTTAATAAATACGCCATTTCCAAGATAGTCTCGGGACTTATTGAGCGATCTAATATATAGTAACCAACCAACGAAACAGGCAAAATAGTCAATGGATGCTCTTTTAAAATGTAGGTATGGCTTACAACATTAAAATTACACTTACGTTGTCAAATCAAAGTATATCACAATGGACTTAAATTTGCAATTAATTAATTTTTTAATACTTCGATTTTCTGACATTCCGTCAATTGAAGAAAAAGAAGAAATTATTTATTATTTACAATTTATATTATTAAAATAACCCTTAGGCACAGTACATATAGGACAGTAATAAACATGGTCAAAAGTGGGCGTATGATATGCCTCTGCCACCCCTTCGGGGATAAGGCGTAATTGATAAACAAACAAAACACCTGTTATGTGTGAAAAAAATGTATAGAGTGAAATGTGGGCGTATAGTATTTCTCTCCCTACCCCTTTCGCGATATAGGCGTGACAATATGTATGCATGTATGAATAATATTTCAGATATTTCAGATACCACTGCTTAAAGTTCAGAGAATTCTATTGTGAACTCTCAAAGAGACTTTGATTTAAAATACAGTCTGTTGAGTGTTTGCACCTCGATTTTCTGGCACTGAATCCTACGAATCAAAAAGAAGAAATTATTTATTACTTATTTATAAGTATAGTGGCGCGGTGAGAGCCGTGGGTTGGATTCCCACCTAAGATAAAAATTTGTGATGAGCACGATGGTTTATTCTGTGTCTGGTTGTAATTTACCTGTAATATGTATGTATTTAGAAATATATAAGTATGTTTATCAGTTAACTGGTTTCCATAGTACAAGCTCTGCCTAGTTTGGAATCATAAGGAGTTGTATGCGTTGTCCCAACGATATAGATATTATATTATTATAGT
Source organism: Thumatha senex (assembly GCA_948477245.1). NCBI lineage: Eukaryota > Metazoa > Arthropoda > Insecta > Lepidoptera > Erebidae > Thumatha > Thumatha senex. The sequence goes on from OX419725.1 coordinate 3,711,157, forward strand.
CATCAAAGGGCGAGTTAGTACTTAAACCAGAAGCTTAGAATAACTATTGCTATGCAACGTGACAATACTGCTAGCATTCTGCGTACTTTTGGGATTGACAGTAATGTGGAAGATATCTTGAAGGCTAAAGTTATATCGTGTTAGTGTTTTGTTCCAATTTAAATTTCCTAATGTTATTTTTAAACTTTCACGGTGTATACTCATGTTTTATTTACTACTCGTGACTTCACGCGAAACAAAATTCTACTTACATTCACCGACGTTTCGAACGCGTTGCAGCGCCCGTGGCCGCGGCTGGACTGGCGGTAAGGGCCGAGAATATGTATGGAGTTACTTTTGTGTGTAACTACCCTCCATTATTTTTATAATGAAGGATAAGGCTGGCGACATACTTCACTCACTACATCAGTTTTGTTTTGCACTAGTTTTTTGCGTTCAAGTTTCTTAATCACTGAATTCCACATCCCAGATTGCTTAAATCCATCTTTCCTATTGAAGTTATGGTGTTTTTTCTAATTTCAATAGCTTCACGCACCATACGTGGATAGTAGTGGCGATCAGTGGAGAAGACTTTGGGTTCATAAAGTTCGATCCAGTAATTAGTACCCGACTCGAGGTGTTCCGCTATTGCTGATTTGTTAAACTGACGGTGTTTTACAGCTGCGGTGTGTTCTTTGACACTTTCCGCGATGGTCCGCTTTGTTTGGCCTATGTAGGAACGACCGCAGCTGTAATCCACTTTGTAGACACCAGGTGTTTGCAGAGGAATGACGTCCTTTGATGTTCGCACATACTTTGCTACTTTGGCTAACGGTTTAAAGATCGTCCGAATGGAGAAGTGACGTAAACAAGATCCGATCTTATCTGTTTTGCCTTTCACATACGGCAAGTAAGCCAGTTGACGGTCTACAACCGGTTTCGTCTTCCTCGGTGCACGTCGTGTCTTCCTGCTACTCGTAATATACCCATTCATCTTTAGTATCTCCTGAACATGATCCAACTCCTGCTGTAGATGTTCAGGGTCGCAGAGGTCATTGGCTCACTTGATGAGCGTCGCGCTTACGGATTTAATTTGAAATGGGTGATGATGTGAGGAGGCGTGCAGGTATCTATTTGTGTGAGTGGGTTTACGGCACACAGTATGGGGCAAGGAACCGTCTGTTCCCACCATTAGTTTGATGTCCAGAAAAGCTAATACCCGTGCGGAGCCACGGGCGTCAACTAGTTCATAATATTACGTGTTCACCTAGCGAATACAGTGAAGAATTTTAGCATAACTTGACGAATTCTGCAGTCGGACGAGGAAATTCTACAATTCGTGGGTTTTTGGAATAATCTCATAGGAGAACATAATGAATTGATAACTAAATACTGTACTGCTCATGAATATAAATAACTAGCTGATGCCGCGGCTTCGCCCGTGACAATTTTGAATCCTCGTCGCATCCATTTAATCCCATCGCTTTTACTTTTACAAAAATATATGAAAAATTGCCCGATTTGTTGACATTTATATAGATATATATATAGCCTATAGCCTTCCTCGATAAATGGGCTATCCAACACAAAAATATATTTTTTAATTATATCCAGTAGTTCGTGTTTTTTGAGTTATTTTTTTCATTTCGGCATTTTCGGCCAGAAGGCCAGAAGACCTACGCATATGGCTCTGGCACAGATACCCGTACGGAGTTGATAGTAGTCGATCCCCTAATGCCAAAAATATAAAGTCGAATTCTTTAGAAGCGCACCTCAAGCTTCAAAATTCGGTAGATTTGGAAGCAATTGATAAGATGCCAAGATGAAGACGGATTTTTTTTTACAGTAGCTTATATTATTTAGAAATCCTAACACCTTCCTTTACATTACAGGATCTACAATGATTGTACCTTGATGCAGAGTGGACGCTCCGGCAGAATCGAGCAAGAAACTATTGGCCTCGTCTTTAGATGTACAATAAAAATGTTTTTATAAAATACTAGGTGACAAAGGCTTTCCCCATGACATACTTCGAACTTCCGTCATACCTATTTAATCCCGTCGCTTATAAATTCTACAAAAATGCATTAAAATTTGCCCGATTTGTCGACATTTATGACTACTGCTTCGGGCTTTAGAGAAGTAGCATGATGCTATATAGCCCATGGCCTTCCTCGATTTACAGGCTATCTAACTCAAAAAAAAAATTCAAATCCGACCAGTAGTTCCCGAGATTAGCGCAGTCAACCAAACAAATTCTTCAGCTTTCTAATATTAGTATAGATTCATACTTGGAAGTCAAAAAAGCTTTGTTATAGTTATTTCAACTTAGGTCCCGTTGCCGTGGCATGGCAAGCAAAAGCATTTATGTTCCTTGCGTCTTTGTCAAAAGACTCTTTGTTCTTTTTAAACACTTCTTGCATTCCGAGGAGAATTTAGTTTCGTCTGGAAGCGAATCCTTCTTTGGTCCATTCTTCCCTTTTTTGGTTCTTTCTTTGGTCTTGTCTTAAATAGAGACAAAGCGCAGATTATTATAGCAAACCGACTGTGACAAGAGTGTGTCTGACTGTATACTCCGATTAAAAGGTATTTGAGAGATCCGATTAAAATATCTTTGTGTAACCTGCATATGACGACGATTAATTAACTAATTGAATCAGGCGTTACATAGCGAAAATCCATTATCAAGACTGTTTGGCAGCAATAGCTTTTGCTGCCAAACAGTCTTGATAATGCCTCGTATGTAGGCGAAACACGTGTCGACATCGTACGACATTCTAAAAAAGCGGAATATTGCAAAAATAACATTTAAAAACAAAAAGAAGTTTTTTAAGACGATTAATTACCTCTTAATAATTTAAATAAATAATGTTTTTATGACATCAAATAACTTTGGGTGTTAAGGCCGCCATTGTACAACCAATTTAGTATAACATTGCTTATATGTACATAAAATATTTTGGTGTTACAATAAAGAATGACTAACTAAATAATATAATTTTCTTAATACCTCAACTTAGTGAATGAAAATTACATCAAAAATATATGATATTGGAACCAGACTTGACACATTTCCATTACCGGGACTCCTGTTAACCAAGATGTACCCGACGTCTTCACGCATTTCAAACACAACTATAGTTTACAGAATACTGAGTTAGTGAGTCTACAAGCGCTTCTATTATTTTTTCAAGTTCCCATCTTATAATACCACTACCAAACTAATTTCTACTGTACCACAGTGGCAGTACAGATTTGAACGGTGAGGATTGCTGAGACCCTAGTACTCTTGGCAAATTTATATGCTTTAGATCGGGCAATACTCGCCTGAGAGTGATGTGATTCGTAACTAGGCCTTTTCAGCTAGAACAGGTATGTATATAAACTGAGTCGCATTAATAAAACGGTGAGCTTATGGAAAGTGTAAGTAAATTGAAGCGCTGGGTATCATGGTTTACCAGGTACTGAAGTTACAAACTTATTTTTACGTAGCATTTGGCTGATCAAATAATACGCTAAAATGATTGACAGGTACTAATGCCGATCACTCAAACAGAAGGTGAATATCTGATGAAATCTGCAGGACCGGATGGATTGCAAATTATTTGGCTAAATTGGCTTCGGGGTTCACATAGTCACTTGACGAACCTATTTTTTAAGTATGCATGGACCGCGAAGCCTGGCGATCTTTCCTCTCTGACTACCCCGTCAGGGATACACCGTGAATATAGTTACTTAGTTTCTTGGCCCACCTGAAATATGTACTTAAAAGTCTATTATCAGATGTTAACACGATGTGCGCCAAGAACGATTGAGTCATACCATTGTTAACCTAATCCTTTGGCATACTAAGACACCCTCGACAGTAATGTTCGGTATGTGGTAGCAACATACAATAATATTTAAAGAAACAAACAGAACTGCTGCAAGCTTGTGATACTCACTACTGATGATGGCAAGGAGATATGGAGGAGCAAGGAGTTCTATGGACGATTTGTTCGGGCCTTGTATGGTAGGTGGGGTTATCCGTCGTAGATTACACAGAATAGTACATTTTTTCGAAGTTATCCAAGCTATGTGGAAACCTAAATTATTGACGTCTGTGTTTAGCTGTGGTTACTCAATATGACAATATCAGTAATTTAGCAATCATAGGAACGTTAAGGACCTGTTACATTATTTTTGTTTATCAACAATGTGAGTATGGCATAAAAAGTGGTCTTAGATGTTTTTTAAAGGGTCGGCAGTGTGAGTGCTGCAACAGCCTCTGATGTGGCAAACGTCCATAAACTATGGTGACCACTTTCCATCAGGTGGGCCGTATGCTGGTCTGCCACCTCAGTGTTATAAGAAAAAAGTAATGGCTGTTTTAGTTTTGCTACCGGGCAGTATTTCCAATTACCACAATGTGTAGCTAGAATTTTCTATCAGCAACTAGATTTTAAATAAAAAATAGTGCGTTTATAAAGGGTCCGTATTCGGTTGCATAAATTTTAGAGGCATAACTTAAAACTGCATAACGTTTTTTGGCTTACTCTTCGTTTCGCATAACGTTCAAACAGAATAAATCATTAGGCATACTTTATTTTCCCATTACTTTTTTATAATATGATATACCCGCATAAAATGTTTACGCATAATTTTTTTTACAATAACTTTTACTAATCATAACATTTATTGGCATATCACTCACTCTCGCATAAAGATTACAAGACATACATATAGAATACCAAAATGTTAACGAGTACATATTTTTATTTTTGTATCTAAGCTTGAACTGTCTAAGATTGAAATGCCCACTGATTAAAAATGTCGATAGTCACTATACTGAAGTTCAAAATTTCAACACTTATATATAGAATATATAAATAAAATACAAAAAGAAAGTAGGTAGATTAAAACGAGCGATTCTATTCTGGCGCATCGCTGGCAGCTGCCGCGGCCCGTTCGCTTCGCTCGTCGTCGTACCTATTTACGACTTTGCACAAGACATAAAAAAAAACACCTTAAATATCGTTTTATATGTTACAGCTTAAAAACTTGGCTATGAGTGAGATGATTATTTACAATGGTGTTTTATCATTTCTTAAATATTCTTAGTCAAATTATTATTAATTTATGATTTAAATGGTTATCCATACCTCCATTATGCGTTTTGTATTTTATGATAAATTATCTTTAGGCGTATAACAATTATACCCTTTACATTTATGCTGATTAAAATTATAATAAAAAATTTAAGTAAGTTAAAGTTATGCCAATAAAACCATTATGCGTTTATAACCATTAACGTTTTGTCGCCGTCATCGTCACCGAGTGCTGACCGCGTCGCTTGCGCAACCAGCGAGCCCCGCACTCCCGTACCCGCCCCTGAGGGTGTTACCTGTGAAGCCGTTCGAGCTCCACGCCCCGCACCGCTGCCCGTGCTTGCAGCTCAGGCGAAACTTCAATCATCTCGACAAAGTTTCGCTAACGCCACCAAGAGCGCTCCGACCGCTCCACCGAAGCCACTACCAGAGAAGGTATCAAACTTGGATGCTGATGGTTTTGTGACGGTGCAAAATAAGAAGCGCCGTCCGCGAACCGTAGTGAACCGTTGCGGCACTGCACCAGTTCCTGTGCAGTCTACCTTAGAGCTGCGTGCCGCAATACCGACCACACCGGTGTACGTCTCCCGCCTACACTTCACTACTAAGGCGGTGAACATCGTGGAGTACGTGCGCAAGAAGATGAACTACCCGGTAAGAGTGCAACAGTTGGGGTCAAACCGAAACGTCAGTTTCCTGTCGTTCGTGCTACGAGTGCCCAACAGCAGCTTGCATTTAGTCATGCAGGAGAACTTCTGGCCACAGGGCGTGGTGTTCCGACGCTTCCGCGGACAGTTACCACCGGATCGCAAAAAGACATAGTGCGACAGTGAAGTTATACTAATATTAGTATTAAGATTGTATTTACTAACACAGTGTGATATATTTTTATGTATTCTTAGTTTTTAAGGTATTTATCTATGGGCCATAGAATAAGTTTATAACGTCTGTTACTTTTCTAATGTTGCCTGAAATAAATGAATATTATTATTATGTCTCTTCTTTTCTCGGGCATCTTCTTTTTTTTTTCTTGAAGATACCCGGGCTTTTGGTAGGCTTACATGGAGACATAGGTCCAACACGCAGAGGCCCTTTGAGAATTTTAATCTAATAGGGAATGGGACCCTCACTGCAGATAGTCCACGCCCGCCTTATGTAGAAGAACGGTAATGGATCACCTCCAATGGGAGTTAAACTATTGTGAAATGTGCTAACTATGAAATGGGCTATTGGGTTGGGTGTTAAATGGATTGGGTGATTTAAGCTATTGATGAAAACGGCGTCTGCCTATTTAATATATTATTATTAAACTATTGGCAGACGGTGACTCGCCAACTCACTAGATGGGCCCCCTATACAATCACCATAGGCATGATAAGCCTGTAAGGCGACAGAGGGCAACACCGGTGTGAACGGCTTGGGGTGTCGAGCGGTGCGGCGCCGGTTTCACCTTCGCGGGACAGGCCCGGAGCGGGCTTCCCCGTAGTTATGCCCTTGAAAATGACACTTCCACCCCCGAGTATATAGCTCTGGCTCCCTCCCTCAGACCGGCCAATCAAGGCAAGCCAGAGTTGAGATTTGCTGCACTCCCGGGAGAAGCACTCTCACTGCTCTCCCGTTAGGCCATTAAATCCTAACCGGTGCAGAAGGGCAACAAAACTCTGAGGAATCGGGACCGATGTGTAGCCACGCACATTCAGCTCGCCACAAGCTGCCCTGCGGATGTGAGCTTTTCAATAACTTTCTGATACACTTTTTGTTGATATCAGAAAGTGGATGACTCAAAAAGCGAATCTACTATGCCCTCATAGGGTTGCGTTAATCCTATAAAAGATAACGACTGTCCTCGAGGGGTTTATTTGGATGTTGTTGTTTTATTGTTAATTTATTATTATTATTATTATAACACTCTGCTTATCATAATTTATGCGAGAAATCTTTATGCTGAACCTGTTATGCAAAACTACATTATGCTGAAAAAAATTATGCGATCGAAAGGGCACCCGTTTATAAATGCCCTGTTTTTGACCTAGTTTTAAAGATTATTATTTTTTTTTTATATTTGACACGCCACTGATTTTGGGCCGTTATATTAACCCACAGGGCTAGGATAGCGACCCTCAACTTGACGGCCCAGAAATATGCCTTTTCACGCTTCTCTTAAAGGACCCAGGATTGTAAGAGGAGGGAAACACGTGCGCCGGTAGAGAGTTCCATATTTTTATGATACGACAAAGGAAGAACCTACGGAATCTTTCCGTTCTGGGCAAGATGGTGTCCACGGTGTAAGGATGACATATCTGCCCCGCCCTTGTTGTTCGGCAACGGAAGGGGGAGGGTGGGACTAGTTGGAAGAGCTCTTCAGAACACTCACCCTAGTAGAAGCGGTAAAATGCAGCTAAGCTGGCGACCGTTCTGCGCATCTACAACGGCTCAAGAATGCCATTGTAAGATCTGGACAATCTATGATGCGGATGGCACGTCGCTGCAACGCGTCAAGAGCTTCAAGCAGGTATTTGGTGGAGCAATCCTAGAGATGTGAGCAGTATTCCACGCACGGATGAATCTGACACTTTTATAATAAGCATCTCTGTTCCAGCGTGAAAAACCGCCTCACCCTGTTCAGGATTCCGAGCTTGCGAGAGGCCAAGCTGATGCGATGCACCTTTTGATATAATTTTTATTGTTGAGCTCTCGACGAACGTCCAACCTCAGAATACTGAGGTAGTTTTGCAGCGGTAGGGTTGTGCTCTGAAGAGTTGGAAGGGGAAGGAAAGGGGATAATTTAGCAGTAAATGCACACGCCTGCATTTTCCTGGCATTGAACTCGACCAGATTATTGAGACCCCACCGAGAGATGCGGTCTAGACTCCGATCGGATTCCACCACAACCTGTCCCCTCATAGCTTCAACATCCGTCCGCTTTAATGCCGGGTGACTAATATATCCTCCATGTAGTGTACTATCGTCTGCATAGCAATGTATATTGCCCAGGGACAACATATCATTGATATGCAGAAGAAAGAGTGTGGGCGACGAAACTGACCCTTGCGGCACGCCAGCATTTATCTGGAAGTAGTCGGAAGCCTGACCGTCGCAAGGACCCGAATACGGCGCTCATGCAGAAAGCTGGCGAGCCATATGTACATAGTTGAGGTGGCAGGCCATATGCCGGAAGCTTGGAAAGAAGTGATGCGTGCCAGACTTTATCGAAAGCCTTGGCGATATCCAGGCTGATAGCCAAGGATTCAAAAGGATGTGAAACGTATGCTAGAAGATCACCCGTTGACCGTTTCGGCCTAAATCCGTATTGCCGGTCGTTTATTAAGGAGTGATCTTCCAGATAACGCATGAGCTGCGTGTTTATGATGAGCTCAAAAACCTTACAGGTGACTGAGGTGACGGCTGTGGGGCGATAGTTGCCTGGGTCTGACCTATCCCCTTTCTTGGGGATCGGTTGCACGCTAGCCTCCCTCCACACATCCGGCACAATACCCGTAGAGTAGGACAGGCGAAACAGGCGTGTTAGCACTGGAGTCAACTCCGCTGCACACCTCTAATGAACCAACGCAGGAATACCATCGGGGCCACTGGACTTACGGACGTCGAGCGACCGCAGTAACTTCCGGATGTCGCCCTGCCTGATAATTATGTCTGGCATTGCACTGCCATAACTAGCGACTGTTGGAGGCTGCTTGCCTGCTTGGGAATTGGCTGCAAAGAGGTTGGCTAACAAGTCAGCTTCTTCTCTTGGGCCTTGTGAGCCAGAGTTCCATTAGGGTTACCACCGCAGCGGTGGTAGCGGGTCGGCAAAAGTTAGATTACACGGCTTTGGCCAGTTGCCAATATCCTCGGCTACCCGTGGGATGTGAGGCAAGCTCCTGGCCAAAACGCGCTATGCGCTGGGTATCCGCTCTTATGAAGGCCTTTTTGCTGGCCTTCGTCGCTCTGTAGTATGCGGCTCTGACGTTGGCCACATTCGGGTCCCCTGATGCCCTAGCCCTGGTCCAAGCGCGATACACCGACTTAAGCAGTCGGTGTATCGCGCTTGGACCAAGGCGAACTGTATCAGCGCAATCACGCCCGAACCAGGGACGGGCTTTGCGGATGCTGGCGACATCAGTGTAGGGGATGTAGTATTCCATCCCCAGACTGATCTCCCCAGCAATAGCGGCGGCGCTCTCCGATGGGGCCTTTCTTCTAAAGCAACGCTGACCCCATTGGACGGACGCGAAAAAATCACGTAAGCCGTCCCAATCTGCTGACGAGTAGTGCCACAGTCTGCGCGCCGAAACCGCAGGTCATGCAGGAGATAACACCTGCATTTCGGCGCGCACGATGCAGTGATCGGAAGTACCCAACGGAGCACCTACCGATACACTATACTGGGCTGGGCTGTTGGTCAGCAGAAGGTCCAACCGAGAGGGCGCATGACTTGCCACATCCGGTATCCTGGCGTACTAACTGTGTCAAGTCATGCGAAAGAGCGAATGTATGGGCGGTTCGTCCCGCATGGTCGGTTTTGAGGGAGCCCAACCATTTTGTATGGTGTGCGTTAAAGTCCCCCAAAAACACCAATTCCGCGTGCGGGAACCGCACCTGCGCATCATCTGCCGCCCTTCCGAGGTATTCAAAGAGCCGAGTTGTCTCCATATCCCCTTTATGGGAACGGTAAAGGCACACTTAGATCTGGCTAATAGAACCATGATCCACGTGAAGCCAGAGGACAGAGAAGGATGGGTCTTCCAGGCAGCGCAGACGCCGAACACAAACATCCGCCCTAACAAACACGCACACACCGGCCTTTTTATCGAAGCAGTCCTCGACAAAATAGCCGGGGTAGCACAAATATGAGGTATCGTCAGGGCAGCATATTTGCGTCTCCGTAAAGAACAGCAATCCGGGCCACGCCGTCTCAAGATGGTGGTTGACGGCGTTGAGGTTTGTATGGAGTCCACGGATGTTTGTGAACTCCACCTCAAAAAGCGTACGTGTGGGATTTGTTTCGGCCGCTGTAGAGATTGGCCTTTTATTTTGCACTGCTATTGTAACATTACAATTTTCCGAGAGGGGAAAAATGTAATGTAATGAGGGGGCACAATGTAAGGTCTAGGAGATAACTATAAAGAAAAGTAAAAGAAAAAGGAGAAAAGGTAAAGTTAATTTAATAAAAGTAAAAAAATATAAATATAAGGCCAGGGAAAACCAGGGGTAAAATGAAGGTATCGCAGGTTTCTTTTAAAAAGTAGGATATCAGTTAGGCCTCGAATCAGGCCTCCACGTCGCCAGGATGGGGCCTCGAGACAGGCCTCCACGTCACCAAGAAGGGGGCCTCGAGTCAGGCCTACACGTCGCCAGGAAGGGGCCTCTAGTTAGGCCTCCACGTCACCGACCTCGGAGAAGCAGGTCGCGGTGGTTGAAGGCAGGCAGAGGGCTGATAGACACCAGCCGTCGGCGTCACAAGCCACTGCAGACAATCACGATAATGGTTCAGAGGGCACAACCCTCTCACTCAGCACTATTAATCTAGCACCTCCTGCCAAGACGAACTCCAAAAGTAGACTGATTTGACGGCCCCGTCTCCCTTCTTTTACAGAGCATTTCAAAATTTAAACAATATTATTCTAAACATATTTTAAGAATATAAATTTATAACAAGGTCTAATATCTAAACAACCTAACCTACTGGCAGCTCTAACAATAAATTAAAAAAATAAAAGGTTAACGTAAGTAAACATACATTACACCATGTTGATGGGGAAAGAAGGAAGCGTGAAACGGAGCGGTATTTGATGCAGCAGTGAGTGACAAAGCGTAGGTGCTCGTTTTGTCCAGGGACGTGTGGCTAGGCGGAAGCCAATCCGCCGGACGGAAGGGCCCGCGCGCCGTAGCATCGTCCGTCGATCAGCAGGTGTACCACTGTACTACGTGCAGGTGAGATCGGCTTGGGCCCAAAGCTGACGATAGGCCCCTTACACCCAAATTTTTTATTAATGATTCGCCAGCCTCTGGCGCGGTGGGAGTGTATCCGACTGCTACGCAAGAGTTCAATTCCCACCCAGGATAAATGTGTGATAAGCACGATGGTTTATTCTGTGTCTGGGTGTTATTTATCTAGTATAATGTATTTAGAAATATACAAGTATATTTATCAGTTATCTGGTTACCATAGTACAAGCTCTGCTTAGTTTGGAATCAGATGGCGTTGTGGGGGTTGTCCCAACGATATATTTAAAAAAGAATAAAAAAGAATGATCGTGTCACATTGACCATCACGCCTTATCCCCGAAGGGGTGGCAGAGGCATATTATATGCCCATTTTTCAACGTGTGTATTCCTGTTCCACGTAATAGGTGGTGAGCCAATTGCCGTGTTGAAATTGACAGACGCAGGTTGTGGCTCCCTGCTGTTGAAATTTTTCATAAGGCCTACAACCAGGCTTAACGACTACCATTTTACTGGCAACTGGGACCAACGGCTTGACGTGCATTCCGAAGCACGGAAACGCTCTCAAATGTAAATGCCGCAAAGTGGTCACGCAACCGAGGACCAGCCAAATTGAAAGTTGCGTAACTCAGTGATCGTTTACAGAACACTGAAATCGCGCGGCCACGAGCGCTTCATTTACATTGTACTGGAACCGATGTATTATTTCTGATAGGTGCAGGTAAGCCTATTGTTGTGATTAGCAAACGAACTCATGCTGTCACCACGACAATAAATTAAAATGCTTAAAATAAAACAAAACACCTCAATATATTTCAGCCTTATCAAATACGTTAAGCTCTAATTTGCAACAATTAGTTTCACTTACCCCCATCGATTTCAAGTATCTATCTAAACACCCTAACGAGAGGCAATTATAAAGGAATTATAGAAATTTTGCGCCATAATCTCTTAAACCTCTTACGTCCAATTTGATGCCACTTGAAAAATATCTAAATCTAAATTTTGAAATGGAGTTTTGATTTTTGGAATAAATCTTTGATGTGTGATATATTTTTTATTTCTCAGTTCAGGGTCGGAATTACAACGCTTTTCTGTTAGAATATATCTTTGCAGCTTAATTTACGGTGCGTTTTAAATTCAAATCGAAATTTTCTAATTCTCTTACAAGGAATATTCTTCAAGGCCCCAGATATTTTAAAATATCACAGTAAATATTTGTATAGAGAGTACCTACGTACCTAATGTGATATATTTTACTATGCCTCAAAAATGTATTTATATATGCATCAGGAGCTTTTTGCACCTCTGTCTCACAACTGTCTTAATCATACAAAGTCGTGTCTTAAAAAGGGGTTCCTTTTTAAGACACGACGCAAAAAATGGATTGTTAATATAATTATATTATATTGACTTGTGATTTTTTCTGTCCTAGGGAACTTAGAAGTGTTTTTAGTGTATTTATCTATCACACCTTATCAGGGGTGGCAGAGGCATATTATATGCCCACTTTTCACCATGTGTATTCCTCCCCCACGTGATGATGAGCCCATTACTGTGTTGAAAATGGACAGCCGCAGGTTGTGGCGACCTGCTATTGAAATTTTTCAAGCTGCCCATAAGGCCTTCAACTGGGCTTAACGACTGCCTTTATACTAGCAACCGGGACCAACGGCTTAACGTGCCTTCCGAAGCATGGAAACGCTTGCAAATGTAAATGCCACAAAGTGGTCACCCATCCGAGGACCAACCATAGTGAAAGTTGCTTAACGTAGAGATCCTTTACAGAACACTGAGCCCGCGGGGCCACGAGAGCGCTTCAGAAGTGTGATAAGTTCAAAATAATACCCAATCTATCAAAGGATATATAGCAAGCTAGTAGGAAAGTATAGGAGACATAATTAAGTTTCTAGATAAAAATACATAAAATGTGTACGTTTCGATTGGTCCGCCACGGTGTTCAATCAAAAAATGCACTCCGTCAAAAATTTATCGAAATTTGTCAAAACCGAATGCAAAAAAGAAAAAATTGTCAAAGTAGAAATAAAGAAGATATTAGGGTTTAAAGTTGGCCGTGCGAACGAAACTTGGAGGATTGCGCGGCCACGGAGATCTCAGCAACTACATGGGTTAGAGATCCAATTCTTTTTGTCAATTAAAGATTGAATTTGTCAAAAATTGTCGAAAAAAGAAGTATAAGCTTTAGAGCAACATTTCCTAAAGTGGGCGCTGCAGGCCTAAAGGGGGGCGGTAAGAGACCCAGGAAAAAAATGGGGGTGTTGTGTAGGCTTCGGGGGGCGATTTGTAATTTCATCTAGCTAGGAGGACTCTTAGACACCGACAGAGCTCTCGACTCTCGGCTACAACTTGTGAACATCAACGAATATTAATTAAGAGATTGCTCAAACTCGGTTCGATATTTCTCTCCGCGTATTTCATGTATCTGTCCTGTTTTATTCAATAAATAGAAGAAAAATCATGTCAATCGGTCGCTCCGTTTCGAAATGACAGTAGACACAAACAAACAAATAAAAAGGCAATAGACACACTTTCGCATTTTAATAGTTATTAGTATTCCTAGATAGGTAATTTTCGTAGATAATAGACCGCGGGCAATCATGTTTTAACAAGTTTTTGTTAAATAACCCGATTTCTGCATTCCTTTATCAATCGGCTGATTCATAGAATACTTGTTCTTACTTGTTGAGTACAATTGAGCGTCGAATGAGCGTCGATGACCGCGGGCAATCATGTTTTAACAAGTTTTTGTTAAATAACCCTATTTGTGCATTCCTGTATCAATCGTCTGATTCATAGAATACTTGTTCTTACTTGTCGAGTACAATTGAGCGTATAAACGAGTTAAGGCATGTTTGTCTTATTCCTGTCGATGCGTGCTGCTTATGCAATCCTATATAAACAACGGAATATTTTGCGCGTCATAGACAAGCAGTACTTAAGTTCAACACTTACTTACGTATTTCTTAGAACAAAACAATGTTGGAAGTAAAAAAGAAGAGACGGCAGTACTCTGTGGAATATATTAAATACGGATTCATTGAAAATCCCACAAACCCATCGTCGTCTCAGTGCCTTTTATGTCTAAAAACATTTTCGAATGAAGCAATGAAGCCTTCAAGACTGCAAGATCATTTGAATAAAATGCATCCAGATAAAAAAGACAAGAATGTATCATATTTTCAAGACCTAGAGATGAAGCATAATACTCAGCCAAGTGTAGCAAAACTATTTTCGGCAGCTGCTAAGCAAGATGACGACGGACTTCGAGCTTCGTACAATATCTCTTTGTTAATTGCTCAAAAAGGCAAACCACACATTACACAACATCGGAGAAGAGTTAATTTTGCCAGCTATAAAGGAAGTAATAACTAGTGTGCTTCATAAACCGGCCGCAGATATTATCCGAAAAATTTCTTTGAGTAATAATTCTGTGCAAAGACGAATTGATGAAATGGCTGAAAACATTGAAGGATCATTGTGCAATCATCTGAAGACTAGTCAATTCTCAATTCAGCTCGATGAGTCCACTTTACCTACTAATGAAGCATTGTTGCTGTCTTACGTGAGGTTTATTAAACATGAGAAAATATGTGAAGAACTATTGTTTGCTAGAAATTTAGAGACCGATACAAAAGGCGAAACCATATTCAATACATTGGAAAAGTTTTGTGATGAGAAAGAGATTCCCTTGAAAAATATTATATCAGTTGCTACGGATGGCGCTCCGGCTATGACAGGCTGCCATTAAGCCTTCATAGCGTACTTAAAAATAAAATTACAGATGTACTTGCTGTACATTGCGTTATTCATAGACAACATTTGGTTGCTAGAAACTTAAGTGAACGACTATTTCAATTACTGCAATATGTCATCAAAGCAGTCAATAAAATCCGTACCAGCTTTTTAAATGATAGATTATTTCATCAGCTTTGTGTTACTAATGACGAAGATTCCAACCGTTTGTTGCTTCATACTGAGGTTCATTGGCTCTCAAGAGGCAATTGTCTGACTCGATTTTACAACCTGTTTGACTCTGTGGTAGAGTTCTTGGAAACTAACTACAGAATTGCGCAACAAGCTCATTACATCAAAAAATGATATAGCTTTCATGACAGACTTGTATAAATTGTTCAACGACATGAATCTCCAACTGCAAGGCGATAAACTAAATTTAATTAAAACAAAAAATGTCGTTGCTGCTTTCGCAGCCAAATTGCTTCTACACAAAAAGAATATGGGCAGACGTGAGTTTCACAATTTTCCGAATTTATCAGTATCCTGCAGTAACGACGACTTGTTTGCCTACTGCCAACATTTGGAAAACCTCCACATTGAATTCACCGAACGATACCAGGACATTTTGAAATACCAGGCTGAGTATTAGATCCGTTTTCAAATGTCAACACAGCAAACTCACCTCAGCTGGAAGAAGTACTTATAGAATTGACAACAAACGAGGAAATAAAAATCAAGTTCAAATATGGCTAACAAGAATTTTGGCTACAAAAACCGATCCCGCAATTGTACCCTGGATTGTGGTCAATCGTTCAACGATTCTTGATAGCATTCCCGTCGTCATATTTGTGTGAACGTGGATTTAGTGCTGTGGCAACGCTGCTTACTAAAAAGAAAAATCGTTTGCATGTTACCGAACGTGGCGACTTGCGGCTGTTCTTGAGTAAATTGGAACCTGATATCAACAAACTTATTAAACAGCATCAGATTCTTCCTTCACATTAGTTTTTATATAAGAATTGATTATGTTTGTTTTATTTTGAATAAAAGATACTCTGTCTGAATACTATAAAGTTGCGTTTCAATAATCATTCTCTTTGGCAGGTGTAGCCCGTAAGAGTTAACTTGAGACCTGAGCGTCGTTATGTACTACCTACTGTGCTCAGGTCTCAAGTTAACTCTTGCGGAATTTAGTAAAAGTCTATTTTAGAATGAATGTTTAATCTCCGCTAATATAGCTCACAACAATTATTTAATTTAATTTGAAGTTATAGTGGTTTTTAAGTAGGTGAAAAAATGGGGGCGCTAAAAATTTATTTAGTCTCAAAGTGGGCAGTAGACAAAATAAGTTTGGGAACCTCTGCTTTAGAGCAATAATTAACGAAATATTCGACTTTGAAGTTATGGCCGCGCAATCCTCCACTCGTTGTTTCTTTAATGTTAATTATTTTTTAAACCGATTTACGATTTCTTATAGTAAAATTAACACAAGAAGAAGGATCTTAATTTGTCGAAACTAATGAAAGCAATAAATACTACTAAAGTTTAGTTAAATAGGAGATATCGGTACAAACCAAAAAGTTCGTGGCCGCGCGAACTAAACGCTACTTTGTAGGCTCATATCTCACTACCTATAATTGCTAGGATTTTGGTGTGAACTTCCATTTATTCTGCATATTAACCTTATTATAATGACTTATGAACTTATAAATGAATGTTTACAACTCGTGTTAAATCAAATATAATGATGTCTCATATGATGTTCTACCAGGGTGCAATAATTTAATTTTATTTGGGAATACATTTACATTTAATAACTGGAGGACAGTTATGAAATTAAATAACATCTATATCGATCTGAAAATAAAAATACGATTAAATAAAATACTTAATATTTTCATCATCATCATTGTTAATTCATCATTAAAAATGTAATAATGTAAAAATTGTAAAAATCAAGAGTAATATAAAAAAATCAACACATAAAATAAATGCCAGCTTTAGTAGGTCATGGTCATGGCGTTTGTAACAGAACCGAAATATCTGATAATCGGTGAAAAAATAAAATTAATACATTGTAAATATTACGTTACTAGTAGTAGTAGTGTAAAGCGGCGTATCGACTTGCACGGCAAACCATCGAACATTGGCAACGAACGAGTTCATTGTCTGTTTTTGAAAGTGCGGCAAAGAAATGTCAAATTTTATATAACGCGCGCGGCGAAAACATTGAGAACGACATTCTACTAAACAATTTGTATGGAACTGTAAATGTAGTGATTAACGGAACATATATCAGAATAATATGATGAATAATGACCAAAGCAGGCGCTGCTCGTCGTCGACCTACAGTATAACAATCACCATGTGATGAATTAAAAATCATTGCAACTTTTTTGAAAAATGAATAATTATAAATTAATTTCAAAAACCTATCAATCTCGCCTATGGCCCCAAAGGGCTAGGCAAAGACATACTATACATGCCCATTTCACTTTCTGCATTTTTGTCTATATTTATCTATTTTTATATACCCCTTAGTGATAAGAGTAGGGTGGGTCCACCCCAAATGTATTATTATAAATTAGAAAAATAATTTTTTAACTTTTTTTGATGTGAGATTTATAATACATATATAACCCAAATCTAAGTTACAGCTCCTTTAGAGTTGTAATTTAAATTCGCACGCCCCATTTTTTTTCTCTCTCTGCCTCTTACGAAGTTGCACGGGTCAGCTAGTGTATACATAAATACAATAAGACGGTTCTTCTCAGATGGGCCGCGTTCTGATCCGGGGTGGTCACTTTAAAAATATTTAATTTATCCTTAGTTTTAGTGTATGACATTTTGTAAGCGCCTTTAAAATGGTCTATGCAAAATAAAGACATTTTATATTTTGTGTAATGTGAGCTCGACAAATGGAAGTGCATTTAATGCTGGTGTGACTAAGCTACTGCGACTCACCATAGTTTGATTGCACGCTTGTGCGACACACTGAAGCCTGACATCATGATGGTTTGGCATGCAACGTCCCTAGCTCAGTTAGTTCCAGCTTTGGTAATATGATACAATATCTTAGTGGCGTCAGTTACTTACGCTTATTGCATTTGTATGTGTTCCTACTCTATGATATAGGATAGTAAGCAAAAGCTGCTGCAAATTGACCTGGGTCTGCAGTCCCCACATAGATAGCCTCAGGTTACTGATTCTTGTGATCATTGACTCATTCTATAAAATTCCATGATCATATCAAATTACAACAAAACAAAAAGTTTACAAGCTGAAGATTTTACTTTTAGTTATGATATAAATTAATGATTCCTAATAGATGCATATAATGTAGTAGAAAAGGTGTATGTCCAAATTATATTGAAATTATTGTCACCCTGGTAGAACATCATATGAGACATGATTATTTTTGATTTAACTCGAGTTGTAAACTGTTTTGAGGGTAAAACAATACGTCATTACAATGAGGTTAATATGCCGAATAAATGGAAGTTCACACCTAAATTATAGCAATTATAGGCAGTGAGATATGAGCCTACAAAGTAGCGTTTCGTTCGCGCGGCCACGGACTTTTCTTTTTTGGACCGATATCTCCTGTTTAACTAAACTTTAGTAGTATTTATTGCTTTCATTAGTTTCGACAAACTAAGATCTGTCTTCTTGTGTTAATTTTACTATAAGAAATCG
The DNA here is from genome assembly GCA_948477245.1 of Thumatha senex. NCBI lineage: Eukaryota > Metazoa > Arthropoda > Insecta > Lepidoptera > Erebidae > Thumatha > Thumatha senex. The sequence goes on from OX419725.1 coordinate 3,729,621, forward strand.
TAAGGTTTAAGAAATAATCAACATTAAAGAAACAACGAGTGGAGGATTGCGCGGCCATAACTTCAAAGGCGAATATTTCGTAAAATATTGCTCTAGAGCATATACTTATTTTTTCGACAATTTTTGACAAATTCAATCTTGTTGTTGTTGAGATCTCCGTGGCGTTTTTTCTTTCGCGCGGCCAGCTATAAACCCTAATATCTTCTTTATTTCTATTTTGGCAAATTTTTGGTTTGTTGCATTCGGTTGTGACAAATTTCGACAAATTTTTGATGGAGCGTGGCGGAGCGAACGAAACGTACACCATAAAATTTACTCTTCCACGCAAAAACTACTAAATGTAATGTGATGTTACTTAACAATATTGGCTTTCATATCAGGATAACATATTTGCTACTTTCTATCTTCCTGTGGGAAACGGGAACGGGAAATCTTCTCTACACGGGCGAAGTCGCGGGTGTCAACTAGTAGCGAATATTACTCAACCAAAATGTAATATTCTAATAGTGAAAATCTTTTTTAAATAAGTGAGGAAGTTTTTTACTTTCCACACAATAATACACACAGGAAATAGGAACACACAAAAAGACACACGGAGAGCGCACTATATGCGTCTGCCACCCCATCGGGGATAAGGCGTGATTGATAAACATAAACTTTTTAAAATGGAAAACTGCAAATCTTACAATTTTTTTTTTCATCGCTATATTTACAGGTTTATAGGTAAAGGGTGGCAAGATGTGAAGACATAATTTTTCAAGATCACTAAAAGAAAACGAGATAATCATATTTATTTTTTAATTAACATTTAGTTAATACTCTACTAATATTAGGTCAAATTAGGAACTTTTAGTAACCCAATTTATAAAAAAAAATAAAGCAAGGTGTTATGCCCCGTCTTGCCCCGTCTCTACGCCTGGTAGTACTAGTAATACGGGGTATCCTCCTGAGGTAAGACGGGGTGACGAGAGTTATCAGAGAAAAATAATTATTTGAATTGGCAGAACTCGCAGACGTGGATGGCTTTGCCGCTTTTTTTGCGTATTATAGTACAGTATTATGGTATCATTATAGGTAGTATCGAAAGCTATAAAATACCTCGAGCTTCTTGGGTGTAGAAGTAAAACTCGTAGAAAAGATGTAAAAGTATTTTATACAGTTTAGGAAAGCACAACACAGTAGAATTACAATAAGAGTTCGAAGTGGAAAGAAGGTGATGAACAGAAAACGGAAAGCGTAGTGCGTAAGCGTAGCGTACATAGATAGACTTATTATTAAAATTACACGATTAGATATTATACGGGCGCGCGGCGGTAGCGCGGCGCGGCGGGACACGACACAGCTCGTTCCTTATGTTGGACTGCAATACTCGTGGTACCACGCGCGCAGTGAGTGCAGCGCGCGGGCGCAGGCCACGCCTCGCTACCGCAGTCACATTATATATAAAACTACGGTCGGCCTTGTCCAACTGTTTGTGGAACAATTAATATTTAACAAATATATTTATAACTAAAATTTAGTACGACACAATACGAAATAAATATAAATATATAAAATAATGTAATTAATAAAACAAAATAAATTTCTAGTTGCTACACCATCTTCCACAATGTGAAGATGAAATCCACCCTTTAGTGGAAGTATAATATACTACACTACAATACATACATGGTGTGTCCTTATTTTCTTCACTTTCACTTTCCGATGATGTGACTCTTCATCGTTTTAGTATATTCGCAGATCGATGTGATTTTTTATTCTGAGTTTTTGTAAGAGCTTTCGTTAGTTTTTTTTTCATCCTTTTTTATTTATCTCATTTTCTTTAATTCTCATCGTTTTTCTAGGCGATGACTTCTAATTCTTGTTTGTAAGTAGACGACGTAATAATTGCTGTTTTACCACGTTTTTTTTGGAAACCATAATAACTTCAAAACAACAACGAGTTGTTTTTAATAAGTCAAAGAAAAACTACTGTCACTTTGAGGGCATTTGAGCTAGTTGTGATGACTCTGGTTACTCACTAATTCTGTTTAGAGTTTGTTGCGATGTCTCTGACTCCTGACTTTTACGAATTTCAGCTAGTAATGAGCTCGTCAGCTGGTCTGGTGGATTTTTTTGTATTCGTGATATCTAATTAGAATATACCTACTTTTACCTATTAAATATACCTAATTGGATCATCTAATTGCTCCTCAGGCAAAATCAAAGGTACTGGTGGTTATCGTACTGGTTCCTAATTAACTAGCCTGTCAATCCAGTGAGAAGTACCTGCCAAAGAATCATCTGCAACGTCTCTGGTTAAAATTACAGTATTACTGTTTCTTTCTGGTTAAAATTACAGTATTACAAGAAAATAAAACCTCAGATACATACTTGTCTGAGGTTTCATTTTCTTGTTGATGCTTTAAGATATCCCATTTTACTATAAAATAGCTATGACCGTTTGTGGTAACAAATCATTTAAAAAAAAACATAAATCTGTACGCGAAATACAAACCTATTCTATGAAAAACAAATAAAATACTATAGTTTACCCATTTGGAGGCAATATGGGGTAGTTATCGCCTCATCTTGCCTGCCAAATCATTTGCTACCAATAATCAAAGAAAAAAATAATATGTTATAAGAAATCTCAAAGGAACAATTTGCTTACTTACCTTATTGAAGGTTAGTTTAGGCGTCAATCATCATCCTTAAAGATTCATCGCTTCATACACGCACGTTTAGGTTTCCGAGTACTTTTGACTTTACCGTTATGGAGCAATTTGCTCACGTGGTCTTCATATGTAAGTCTCGACCTACCCTGACTCCTTCTACCCTCTACTTTCGCACAATATATATTCATCGTCAATCGTTTCTCACTAAAATAGATAACATAATAAGTAATTAACAGCAAAACAGTTTCTAAAGTTTTATCGCGTGCATTTGCGAACAATGAAGCCCGGGCGACGGATTAGTCTCATGGCGGCGCATCGAATGATGCATTAATGAGCGTTATTGGTCGTACTTGGCAACGTGTTCACCCTTAAGCCTTTAAACCCCACTACCATTGCATTGACTGCCTTTGTGGCGCGATGGGAGTACATTCGACTGCTACGCAAGAAGTCGTGGGTTCGATTCCCACCCAGAATAAACCTTTGTGTGATGAGCACGATGGTTTATTTATCTATAATATGTATGTATTTAGAAATAATATAAGTATGTTTATCAGTTATCTGGTTACCATAGTACAAGCTTTGATTGTTTGGAATCAGATGGCGTTTTGTGAGTTGCCCCAACAATATTTATTTATTTATTGCAGAATAGTAGAACAACGCGACATGAGAAACTTCGCCTCCTTGTGTGTGTTCTATCGCCTAATCAATGGTCGGTGCTCTAAAGGATTGTTTAATATGATGGCCACGGCTGCTTTCTATCATCGCACCCCCACACCGGTGTTCACCCTTACGCTTTTGCGTCCGGAGCACTCGCATACGGTTAGGGCCGATAGGGGCTTTATTCCGCCTACTTTAAAATTGTGGAGAGAGCTCCCTGCTTAGTGTTTGCCTTGCACGAGATTGTCTTGCGCGATAAGGTCGCCAATTGTTATACAGAAAAGTTTAATGTTATATGTTCGTATGTATGTTTCCTGGTGTACAATAAAGAGTTTTTTACTTTACTTACAATACTTGGGATTTTCCAAATGTCTACAGTATGGGGTTCTTCAATAGGGGTCTTAGAAGGTTTTTAAACCTATATCCAATACCCATCACTGTAGCTTAAGTAGGAGCCTCATTGGCTCATAGGTTCATTGCAGCCTCATTAATTCATAAAAAAGCTACAGCAATGGATATAACTGAAACTACTCAAATTGCAGAATAGGTTTTTGTTGTATAATTAATTTATTACTGATTTGGTAAGGACATAAGCAAACCAATATGTCTAATGAAAATACATTTAGATGACCTGAAAGTAAACACTTCTATAGTCGCTTTAAAAAGTTCACCTAACTACACACACCGGCATAATTAGCGGAACATAAAAAAAGAGTGATATTTTTTCAATTAATGTTGCTGTCTGGTTTATGACTATTTTATTTTAGAAAAAGTATTTTAAAATTAGAACACTGTTGATCGTCACTTTTTCTGTGATTGTTTTAATTTTAATCGATGTTTTAAATTCAGCCTGCGTCTGTCTATTTCAACACGGCAATGGGCTCACCACCTATTACGTGGGACAGGAATCCACACGGTGAAAAGTGGGTATATAATATGCCTCTGCCACCCCTTCGGCGTGATGGATATTTATTTATTTATTTTTATTTGGTTATAGATTTAAAGTCCACATTTAATACCGATTTCACGGGTACAGGTGACTATAGGTACGAAAACTGCTGTCTAATTTGTGTCTCAATGGAAATCGCTGCGATGATGTCATTTCAGTTGCCCGCTGAACACCATAATAATACCTCCTAAAATTGAAGTTTGACAGTTAATAGACGCAAAATTTTATCATAATGATTTCCTTTTGAGCTATGAAACACATACTCGTACTTAATACCACCAAACTTTCATCTCGGAGGTTTCTTTATCGGGTCCGAAAACGGCCTGGACCGTAAACCTGAGATTCTTTAAAACAATGAGATACATTTTAAGGATATTTTTATTTTACTTAAATAAGTTTAAATATTCTCTTCTCTTCATCTTAGTGTATTCTCCGTAGCTTTAAAACCCTACCAGGACTTGAAGCCAGAGGTTCACGTTTATTTGGCGGCTAGGTGCAGCTATCGTTTGGCTTTTAACTTTCGTTTCGTTTATCTCTGTCTAACCTCCCCGTAAAGTGCATCGTTGCCTCATCCGTACACTATTTTTTCTTCAAAGTTACACACACTATAGTGACAGGCAAGCACATGGCCCATCAGTCAAACGTTGTCACCGTAGTGTGTGGGCTGGCACTTAAGGTGACCCTACTATAATTACAAGCGAAACATACTTTTAACACCTTTTTGAATTTAGTTTATTATTGTGTGCGTTTTATTTATGCTGTAAATATTAAAAATTGACTTATGTAAGTCTTAACAGAATTAGACGAGTGTAAAATTAGACTTTAAGGTTATCCTCAAAATGCATTTGTGGCTTCCGAGTGAAAAATACATTGTATTTTGCCATATGTTTTGCACGTAGCGACGTGTCCGAGATTGATTTCTATAGCCCTTACCCTTCGGTAGGGGCTATAGAAATCACTGCGGTGCGAGCGGTTGAATTTACCGTTTTCCAACCTAGTAAAAGGTAAAATTATTCTATCTATCTTCACGCTGTATTCCTAACGGGGTAGTCAGAAGGGCATATTGAAATGCATACTTTTATGTAATTCCTTCTTTTCTTTCAGGAATCTATTTATTACATCATGAACAATGTCTGTAGATAATATTATAAGGTTCTTCAACCGTAAGCAATCTTGCAAATGAGTTAGTGATCTCGATGTTAGGTAAGAAGTCCGTTATAGTAGAAAATTCAAGTGAATTCAAGCTAAATAAGCATTACCTGTATACTATTTATATTTTATCTTTAAACACTTTAGATTCTGAAACAGTTAGCTTATTACCAACATATCATAACATCTAATGTCTTAATAACAACTATATCATTCAAACAGATAATGTTGTTCCTGCACACTCCTGAACACTCCTTTGTTTATTTTTTATCCCCGTCTGCACAAAGGGTTTACTCAACAGACTGCCACATACTTATTGCTCGATATCTGGTATTTTATATAAATTTCAAAAAAAAAAGAACACAGTCACTCATGCGCGTTTCACAATTTAAAGAAAAGTATAATATTCTTTGTATTATTTTTATTCTGTGTAAAAAAAAAGATCCCATAATGTTTATTAATTTATTTTATAAATGTTTATAATTTTTTTATTTATTTTGATATATCAGTAAGCTGGGAATAATAATTACCATGGGTGTAGATAAAGTCTTGTATGCAGTATGTATAAAATATTGTTCATAATTATACAACAGTTGCATAAATATGCAAAGTTATAAAATAATAATAATTCAAAATGTGGTGGGTAAGGTGTATATTGGAAGCGTTGGTATCAAGATCCAGAGCTAATTTATTTGATTGTAAGCGTGTAAGTAGATAATTTAAAAAAATAGAAGATATTAGAAACAATTTTGAAAAGCATTTAGTATGCTAACTTTTTCAAAATTTAAATTTTAATGTGGAATTTTTTTTTTAGTCTAGTACTGGACTCGAACTAGCGTCTTCTGGTTCAACGCACCACGCACACGTGGTGGTGTAGTCGGTAACGCGTCTTTTGCATTGAACCAGAAGACGCTGGTTCGAGTCCAGCTCGTGACTGAAAAATTTTTCCACTTTAAAATTTAAATTTAAATAGAAGATAATTTAAAAAAAAATGAGAATGTCCGAACATTTTAAGCATACTTTTATCAAGTTGTCAAATGCTTTAGCTGAACAAAAATGAAGGAGAATATTATAGGCCCATCATATATCAGGCACTTGTATTCTAGTGTAATATTTGTTCAATAAAGCACGATCGCTGTGCCCTCATCGGTAAAATGCCCTGGGTGCTAGGTCTACTATTTCAATCGTGTCAAATAAATGAAATCGTCGCTCAAAGATACATATTGTCACGCCTTTATCCCCAAAAGGGTAGAACAGAGGCATACTATATGCCCACATTTCACCGTATGCATATTTGTCTCTCCTAGCAGATGGTGAGTCCATTGCCGTGTTGAAATGGACAGGCTGTGGTGACCTGCTGTTGAAATTTTATAGCCGCCCATAAAGTCTTCAACTTGGCTTAACGACTGTCATCTTGCTGGAAACCGGAACCAATGGCGTAACGTGCCTTCTAAAGCACGGAAACACTCGCAAATTTTAATGCCACAAAGTGGCCACCCATCCAAGGACCAGCATTAGCGAAAGTTACTTAACGTAGTTATCGTTTACAAAACACTTAGTTAGTAGGACCACGACGCTTCAATTCAATAGAAATTCGACGGTACAATTTGACAGTTTTCATAAACCATTATAACAATCGCTCTCCAATAGAATTCTATCGGACGACGGATACTACTAACACGTGAGGTTACTCATATGTTGCATTTCAAATAGTACTTATACTTATAACTAATATGCTATTCTGACTCTATCGATATAGTATAGAAATAGAACGTCTTTTATTGCAGAACAGTAGACTAGGTGCCCTGATATCATGATACTTGGCCAGAAAGAGCAGTGCAGCGCTATACATAATGATATCATAGACAAATAGTAGGCGTTAGAGAGGCAGACGAATAATATTGTACTTTTTCGGCCAGTGACACAAGAATTCGTGTATAAAACACTACAAAATATTTCTAAAACACTGGCCACTTACTATGAGTTCCATCAAATCTGAAGTACGAGTAGGTGTAATTCAATCTCAGAACAAAAAAATAATATGTACAATTATTATTTGCTCTGAGTTATATTTTTTTCCTTTTATATCTTTTTTTTTCTCTGAAGCTCTTGAGACAAGACAAGAGCTTCAGAAAAAGCGTGGTTTCTGTTTATAATACAAAATATGAATTCTTGGAATGTATCAAGCTTACTGACTTCGCTGTACCTATGGTTATTACCTTCGCTATACCTTCGTAGCCTCATTTTTTCTATAAATATTAATTTATCTAATGTTAATGTTCGTCGCTCCTTTTTAATCCTTACATATATAATTACTTACAGGACAAGCAGACGACCACGTTTTACATCTTTAGAAATAGGATGTAATATCAACAGTTTTACTCACGCCAACCATTACGTAACATTTCAAATGTAACATCATGATTCTCGAAAGGACAAAGCTAAAAACTGCTGCCTCGGAAACCATTTTTCTAGACGGCAATTAACATCCTTATCGATGGCGAAAAGGATCTTTTAACTGAAGATCCAAATCCTATAATATACTTCGTTTGGTATAGACGTTTCGTTCCCCTCAAAGCAAATGTCTTTATTTAGTAAAGAGGAGGAGGGTGTAAAGTGCTACTGATATTTTCAATTAGGGCAATTAGAATTCTTATCTATACTTTATACAACATCAAGAAGATGATTGTATGTTTTTATTACCTATTTTTTGGCTTAGATGGAAATTAAAAAGTAATTGGACATGATATTTATAATTCATTCATGCTTAAGGGGTTGGTCAGCAGGTCAGAGGCTAATGATAGTTGAGAAACAAAAACTAACTATCTTCGCTCTGTACTGACGGGGTAGACAGAGAGGACAGATCGCCAGGCTTCGCGAGAGTTGAGAAACGACATTAAAAATGATGCCAGGTAATTTATTTTACAAAAATAAAAGTACAAAATTTGGATATTAAATCTATGTATACAATAAAGTATATTTCTATTGTGTTCTTTTCTAAATATAAATTAATGCAATCTACAGTTCTAGAGAAAGTAAAGTGCAGGGAGTGAAACTAACCCGTAGAGATAGATCAATCGGACGCCGCCGCCGTAACCCTTGATCATAAGCTCTTTACATAACTCGATCTCTGGAGCACTGTAGCTTGGAGTGCAGCATCCTTGGGGCGTCGGATCACCACGCAGGATTCATGGAGCGCTGGAGGATTTACGGAAGAGGGTAAACAATGAGTAGATAATTATAAGTGACCCAGTATAAAAAGAATCACTGTCTCGATGTTGTAAATGATAGTGTATAGCCACGCGAAATTTTAAAAAAATGTTCGAATTGAATTCAGTATTTTTCTTGTGCCTTCATGTGCATCAAGTAGTAGGTATAAAGGAAATGAAATTTTAATACTAATGTAATTTCTGGCAATTTAAAAAGAGTAGCCAAGAGTTTTATTGCCAGGTTCTTCCTCAGGCTTTACTTACCTATTGCTTTGCGAATCTGGCAGTAAATGTAAATTTAGCAGCAATAATCTTGACGATCATAAGTTTTACTTTGTGACCTACATGAATAAAGATATTTTCATTTTCAATAGCCCGATGCATGTGTAAGCCATTCGACGGCCAATTAATAGGTCAAATTTTAAAAACGCGAGTAACAGTAGTGACTGATTCGCGCTTAGATATTGGGTTTAAATAGGTCGAAACAAATCTTCGTGTGATCCGTAAATGTTTGTTATTCAGAAGACTAAATCCCATTATTAGCTTAATTGGGACTAGCTTGCATCCAAAAAATCTCTTTTTTTAGTCAGGAAACATATGTTTGGTTTGTCAGATTAAAATATTTGCAGATTCAATAAGGGGAACGGTATTGACAAAGATATAGGGCACGGACTTTTTTTTCATAATTTGTGAGAAAATTTGGTAGTATGTATGGATGTAGGTGTAGGCTCTTTTACCCAAAAACTGCTGAATAGGTTTTGGTGAAATTTCACAATATACTGTTCTCATATATAAAGAATATTAAAAACTATGAATTTTTTAAGAAAATTTTAAAATTAAAAATTAAAAACAAGAGTTTATTTGTTGACACACAGGATTGGTCTGTTCATAATTTGAACAGATATAATCATTTAATTTTACCATTAGTTATGGTGTCCGTGTGGTTTTCATTATTTAGTCATATATTTAGTCAGCTCTAGTCCGGCATAACATTTGGTGTTTTCCAAACTTTGACAAAAATATGTTAAATGATATACTGCACATTTGCTATGAATTATTATTTTACATTAATACACTCACTCTAAAGTGAGTTCTTGCATGTTCTTGCTAAATACGGAAGTACCCCAAGAGAATTAAGGCGCTATTTCAGTAGCAGCAGCATTTGATTTTATCTTACTGCATCGCATCCTTCGACAAATCAATCGGGTTCGGGTAGTTCAGGTGGCTAAAACATTGCCCTGGTTAGGCTAATATAATTGTCTTTTTCCACTTTATTAAAAATTTATGAGAAATTTAGCAAAATAATTGCTTTTAAAAATTATCAATATACTGAGTGGAGTCCACTGCATCAATAATTAAAAATGGTTAGAACACTGTTCACTGGTATCGAATTGTTCATTAGCTCGATAGATGGCTCTGGTCATACTCTTAAAATGACGATTAAAATATGGTGGAAAATTTCAACTTGATTCGATACGGTTCGGGTAGTTCAGGTGGCTAGAACATTGCCCTGGTTAGGCAAAGGTCACAGGTTCAATCCCTGTCGCGAATCGAATTGTCTTTTTCCAATATATTAAAAATTCATGAGACATTTAGCAAAATAATTGCTTTAAAAATTTATCAAATCATATCGGGGTATAGATTCAGTCAATAAGTGACATTATTAGCCTTCCATCAAATAAATTATTATAGTTTATTATAGCGCTTCACAGTGGGGCCAAGTCTACTAATTCCATTGCGTCAGAAGAAATTGAAATCGGCGCTCAATGGAGAGCCGACGGAAAAAATTTAAAGATTTTGTAGTTTACTATTAAAATTGCGCTCCAATAGAATTCTATCGGCCGATAGAATGTTATTAACACGTGTAGCGCCTGTAAGTAACTCTTAGTCTGCCTGTAGTTGCATTTTTGGTAGTCTATATTAATATTTTGATAGCTAAAAACAGCTGTCTCTATTCTGCAGCTTTTCAAGTGTGATTGTGTAATATCTTTGTGATTGTGACTATCTAGATTTGGACTAATCGCAATAAAACCGCTCTATAGAAAAGAACTAGAACGACTTTCTATTGGAAAATAGTAGACTCGGCCCCCGGGTCAGCAACAAGTGTTTGATGTTCTCCTTACGTATGGAAACAACATGAATGGAGCCGCATGATAGGAGCATTTGGCTGTCGTATGATTTTTTGCCAGTTGCTTCCAAGTCCTACTTGGATTTATAGCCTTTCACTGTTGTCGATTTCCAGAACCAGCTATCGTTTGGCTTTTGATTTTAGACACTGCTGGAAGCGACTGCTGTTTAACCTCTCACCCCGTAAGGACGCCTGCATCGTTACCTCTTCTGTTAGTCAGCAGGTGCACCGCATTCAGATAAGGTCTTGGGCCCTGGTAATCTTGGTAGGGTGTCTTGCATCCAACTTCATAATGTACCCAGTGACATAACAATAGATGTAGAATAACAGTAGTACCCATGATGGAAAATAAGATTTTAAAATACATACATATTATCACGCCTTTATCCCCGAAGGGGTAGGCAGAGGCATACTATACGCCCACATTTCACCGTATGCATTTTTTTGTCCCACGTAACAGGTGGTGAGCCTATTGCCGTGTTGAAATGGACAGGCGCAGGCTGTGGCGACCTGGTGTTGAACTTTTTCAAACTTTTTTTTCACTGCCATTTCACAGCCGGTTCGAGTCTTTTTTCGATTCTAATGGGTTTCCACACACGTTATAAAAAGGCAATTGACAGGCCGCGTAATCACTTAACTTATGGCACACGTTAATATAATTACTTTCGTCTCTATCAGGGCGCGAAGAGAGACCTAGCAATATTCCTTTCGCTTGATATTTCCATTGTGCATTGCGGTACCTTGCACCTGCGGCCCTATGTCCTCCGCAGCGCCATATATAACGAGCCGCACTGGTGGTCCTCGGCACTCTCTAAATCGCCAACCTTTACAACCTATAATTAGTGCTAATAAATCGTTTTAACTATGATGTCATCCCATAATCGAAGAAACATAGGGGGTTACTGGACATGGCCCATCCTTCCTCACCGAGAGTTGATAGACTATGCCAAGATAGCCCCTGGCGGAAAGGGTATGCTTGACCTTGATGAGTGTAGAATTTTAGTGGCAAGGCCTAGGCCCTCATGTCTTATTGGAGGAGCTACTTTGATCCACTGCCTCCATATCTATAGAGACCCAATATATTATAAACTCTATAATTTAAGGAGTGTTTAAATACTATTAACTTAATAAGATAATCTGCAGGTGAATCAAAATGCTCTAATTTCTATTACTATACTTAGTTAGTTTTATTATGGTTCTGTGGCGCAGTGGTAGTGTATGTGACTGCCGCGCTGAGGTCCCAGGGTTTGATTCCCGGGTCGAAACAAATATTTGTGTGATCCACAAATGTTGGTTTCGAAGTTTGAGTGTTTGCTATGTAAAATATGAATGTAATAAGACATAAATTTGTATGTATATCAGCTGTCTAGATCCTATAGTACAAGCTTAGTTTGGGCTAGTAAAATGTCTCACGATATTTATTAATTATTTATATTATTATTCGATGGCAGATAAATGTCTGATAATGAGCCTATTATCTTCTCCCAGCAGGAGAAATACAACCTGACTTGAAGTGCTGGAAGCTAAAAGTTGTGGTAAGATAAAAAGTCTTTTATTTTTCTAAGGAGACTTACTAGAACCGAGAAAAGTACTTTTGAAACCGGTGCTATCGTTCGAAGTTGATGATTATTACCTTACAGCATCATCAGCTAGAAGAAAAAAAAACGAGACAGCAACAAGCTGGTTTAAATTAAAATTTATTTAAGTTACAATAAAACAAACAATCACTATCTATATAACTTCAATAGAATGTAACTTTAAAACATTTATAGAATAAAACAAAAGCCTTTATCCTTCCCTCTCACTGATTTTAACCTTTCTCGTTTACCATCCATATTTATATAATCTTTGTAGTAATTTTAAAAGAAATACTTATGCATCAGCTTGCACACAGTAAATAAAACAAACAACAAATTTACGGTGAAACAAATGTAAAACAAATCCTTGTAGTACTCCACATGGCACACAGGCTCCTTTAGAATGCCACCGCAGTTGCACATGTGAGTGGAATTAAGCGATTTATTGAGTGATTTCTCCATCCTATGTTTCATCTGAAAACAAAAATAACTTGACTTAACTATCTTCACGCTGTATCCCTGACGGGGTAGTCAGAGAGGACAGATCGCCAGGCTTCGCGATCCATGCATACTTCTTTCGCTTCTTCGAGATTCATCAATCGCTTCATACACGCACTTCTTGGTATCCGATTACTTTTGACCTTTCCATTTTTGAGCAATCTGCTCACGTGGTCTTCATATGTAAGTCTCGGCCTACCCTGACTTCTACTACCTTCTGCTTTCGCACAATATATATTCTTCGTCAATCGTTCCTCACTCATTCGTTGGACGTGTCCAAACCAACGGAGCACGCCCTTTTCCAGCTTAACGCTGACACTTTCATTCAAACCTGCCATATTGCGTATCACTTCATTACGTATTCGGTCGGCCAAGGTAACGCCGCACAATTTTCGAAGTGATCGCATCTCCACAGCATTCAATTTACTTTCATGCATCTGCTGACATACCCAGGTTTCGCTACCGTAAAGCAAAGTTGGCACTAGCACTGAAAAAAAAAATATCTTTACACTAATACAATAAATAAAAAATAGTGTCATAGTATATAGTGTAGTATGTAGCATATACTTATATAGTGTCTAGCAATACGTTCGAACGTACAAAAAGTTCAAGCTTGACGTTATAGCTAATGTCATAAGCCTACACCAGAAGAAAGAAATGCTAAAGATTGTGCAAGGTGAAAGGAGTAGAGTCGGTAAGCGAACGCTTCGGACGCAACCAGGATTTGGTGTTCTAGCAAGTGTGTGAAATAAGTAGTCGATAGATTAGTGTTGCGGCAATTCTTGAGGGGCGGTGGAAATATTGATGCGAATGTTGCGTAGAAAATACTTTTATATTGTAAATTAAATAAAATACAGTGCAGGTAAATTGTGGCAACCCGTACAGTGGTTATAGCGTATATCGAAAAGTTTTTGGTTGAAGCTCCCTCCTTTTTCACGATATCCAATACAATTGGGGCGATATCACGTCATACCCTTTTCAACCAATCACAGCGCGCGTGCATGACGTTATATGGTGCAAGCTTTAGGTAAACATAGTGGGTAGTGCACCAACAATTAGTGTTTCATTCTAACTGTTCTCTCTTAATACTCTCCCCGTATGTAGAGTTCAGTTCAGGATCACATAAGCGACATTAAGATTATTGTAGCTATAGTGACCGCTGATTCTGGGTCAGTCCCATTTCCTCTCTGCACTTTTGCGACGGACCATGTGAAATATGTAAGGATATGCATCAATATAGATACATAGATTGTGATCTCAAGATGCGATTACTGCTGCTCAAATGAAATGGTATAAGTTAGTAGGCGTCACCTGCATCTTCAAAAAAACCGGTTACGCTAAAGTTGCAGTTATATAGGCCCTTTGTATGACTATTAATAAACTTGAGCGATATAAACAAGAGCTGCTTGTGACTAAAATGCTATAAAAAGGTGCTTTTGTGGATACTGTATGCTAAGTTACACAACTCAACTCGCCCGTCATATTCGTGATATTGCAATAAGATACAGGAGATGGCTTCGTTGGTACGGTCACGTTTTAGTTATTAGGTACGTGAGGAAAAAGTACGTTCACAATAGGAAATATTTTATCAGTCACACATTGTCCCCGAAGAGTTGGCAGACTCATGCTATACGCCCACATTTCACTATAAGCATTTTTCCATAACAACCACCTGTTATGTGGTAACAGGTGGTTAGCCCAATGCCGTATTGAAATTGACAAGTACAGGTTATGGCGACCTACAAAATTTTGCAAACCTTCTTAAACTTGGTTTAACGATTGCTTTTGTTGGCAACCAGAAAAAAAAGCTTAACGTGCCTTCCGAAGTGCGAAAATGCTCTATAATAGAAATACCACCTAGCGGTCATCCATCGGAGGACAAGGTTTTAAAACTCTATAATAGCGAGGCATTTTTGCTTATCAAAATGTAGGAGTGCACTAGAGAAAAAATCATGATGTCGTTCATAAACAAAACTATCATTACTTCAATCCTCTGAAAGAAGTAAATCCAATGATTCTGAGGATTATTTCTGATATCTACCACTTGTTTTATTACCACTGGGGAACAGGGAAAATACTTATAAAAATTATTCTCGGTGTTCGCCACCGGGGAACAGCGTCACTTTTTTTAAATGATCGTTATCGATGTCCACCACTTGTTTGTTCACCCATTAAGGGCCAGCAAAACAACTTATAAAGAATATTCTCGTACGATTGCTTAATTCTTGTGGGAGAAAGAGTAGAACAAGTGAAAGAGTTTGTATATCTGGGTACAAAATTTACGAGAGATAGAAAGTGTGACTATGACATTAAGCGAAGAGTTTTGGCAGGAAATAAAGTGAATGGAGCCATGTACACCTTTATGAGCAGTCAGAACGTGTCTAAGAAGGCAAGACTGGCTGTACATAGAAAAGTAAAAGTTGGGTGTGGCAGAAGACGCATAAAAGTAAAAAAAAATGCCGTGGAAATGAGAAGTATGCGAAGTATAGCTGGAGTGAAGTTGATGGATAAAGAAAGGAACAGCGTGATAAGGGAACATTGCGGTATGACAGAAGATGTAGTGACTAAGATAGAAAAAGGGATGCTTAGATGGTTGGGTTAAAATAGACTGACGAAGCAGATATATGTGGCGAGAGTAAAGGGCAAACTGTCAAACGACTGCCATGTTACTGGCAACGGCCATCGGCGGCCTTCACGTCCGTGACATTGCAGACAAGTTGCAAGAGTGTCGCCTTCGTTGGTATGGTCACGTCTTGCGGCAACCGCCGGGCTACGTAGGTAACAAATGTCTGGCCATATCAGGCCCGCCGGGTCCTGGTAAGAGGGGAAGACCCAAGAAGTGCTGGCTTGACGTCGTAAGGGATGACATGCGTGCCAATGGACTCACTACAGGGGATGCCGACGACCGTGCGAAGTGGAGGAGAAAATGTAGGAAAGCGGACCCCGGACGTCGCGAGACGCAACTGGGACAGACGCTCGGATGATGATGAGTAAATTAACAAACTGGTAGGGGTCGACCTCGGCGTACGTATGTCAATCAAATCGACGATCTTTTGGAAATAGGCCAGGTCAAGAGTACCCTTAACCGGCGAGCGTGTATGAAAACACTCATGAAAGTAGAAGAAGCGAAAGCTGTATGTCAGGATCGTAGCAAGTGGAAAGCCATAGTCTTTGCCTACCCCGATGGGGAACAGGCGTGATAATATGTATGTATGTATGTATGTATTCAACGCTGAGGGATAGCGTCATACTTTCTGCACCACCATCACTTGTATGATCACCACCAGGGGACAGCGAAACAACCTTCAAATTATTTTCGTTGGTCACTACTGGGAGACAGCGTAACAACTTTCTGCGTTATTTGCATTTATGAATGTAAATAACGTAGAAAGTTGTAGTGGAGAGCGACACGGATTTTCAAACATACCCTATGGCAACCACTGGGGGACAATGAACATTGATTATTTTTTTTTTATTATCCAGTGCAGGATATACTTATAAACTTATATTAGGGACTTTATTTCGCATGCAGTCGTCCAGCGGTTGTTAAACAAGTGAATGTGGGACATCCGCAATAATCGTTATGATGAAAATAATCCTAACTCGGTGTCCTGGTCACACAGCACTGTGAAGGAACACAAACTAGTCTCATGTGCGTTTATATGATTTGATGATTGGGCCCAACTCATATATATAATATCGCAACCTCGTTTAGGTTTAAAAAATCCGTAGGCCCAGAAGCCGACGACTGATGTAGCCTTGAACTTATATTCCTGGACGGAGGGACGCAGTACGATTTCTTGGCCAACAGACTTTATCCCGATTGGAAGGCGCACGAAAAACAAAAGGAAAGCAATATTTTTCTTTTGCCTATATATTATTATTATAAAATATTTAAATATTTTTGAGAGGTTTTAGTAGATTAATGTTTGTACAATTTATAGTAATTGTATTTAAAAACTGTATCTTGTGATCCCTTATTTTTATTATAAATTAATTATACTGAATATGAATATATTAGTTTTAATCATAAATATGTGTGTAATAATCAAAAATATGTTACATATTATCAAAATTTCCTAATGTTTACATACGTTTTTTTCCTTTTCAATTCCGAGACTGACCCTTCGATTGTAATCCGTTATAAGAGTTTTTATAAAATACACAATTAAAAAACATGAAACATTAAAATTAGGAATAAATACTTACCGCGAATAAAGCACTCATCCTGAAGTAAACTTGACCTAGAACAGGTGTTACTCGACAGGCGATTCCGTTACTACAACGATGACATCATGCCCGTTGACATCCATTACTGTCTGGGGCCACGGCGGCGGCGTATAATTTTCTGACAATAGACTACTTAGGGCGTGAAAAATTCGATAAAAAACTTTCGATAAAAATAAATTAGGAAATATCAGTGAGCTATTGAGTACGTACTCTAGTAATACTTACTTCATGGGTAAAAAGATAATTTAGCACAAATACAAATAGATCAGCATTTTTTTTATTTTTTTCTAATGAAAATGTCAAGAGTACTCGGATACCCAGACGAGTATGAAGCGATTGATAAATCCTGAAGAAGCGAAAGAAGTATGCATGGATCACGAAGCCTGGCGATCAGTCCTCTCTGACTACCCCGTCAGGGATACAGCGTGAAGATAGTTAGTTAGGTTTTTATTTTAAATTTACGCATTGCTGTCTACTGAACATTGAAATGTGTGCAGGATCAGAATAATATTTTTTATAAAGTTAGTAAAACTTTTTTATATACTATCGTATAAAAAAATATGAATTTAGTTTAAATAATAAATAAATATTTCGCATATCATGTTGTGCTATGCGATCTGGATAATATTCATCTAATGGCAATGGGCTCACCACCTGTTACGTGGGACGAAAATGCAAACGGTGAAATGTGGGCGCATAGTATGCCTCTGCCTACCCCTTCAGGGATAAAGGTGTACAATATGTATGTATTATCTGATACTTATATAAAATTCTCGTGTCACAATGTTCGTTCCCATACTCCTCCGAGACGGCTCGAACGATTCTTATGAATGTTTTTATGCATATTCAGTAAGTCTGAGAATTGCCTACTACACTACTACTACCTACTACCTTTCAAATCCCTTAGTGATAAGGGCTGTCTAGCCCAATTTTTTTTGAATTTTTGAATATTATTTTTATTTTCTATTTTGTGGCATACAACCCTATATTGTCACTTTTTATCACCCGATTGGTTTAATAGCGTTTTTAGTAATTTAATAATTTTAATGTAGTGGATTAATTAGTCAGTTTTGAGTAGGTCACGGTGATGTAGTTGGTAACGCGTCTGGTGTGTTAAACCAGAGGACACTGGTTCGAGTTCAGCTCGAGACTGTATTCTTTTTCCGCCTAAAATTTATATTTATAATACTCGTAGTTGTAGGATAACCTTGCCGTAGAAACACCGGGAAAGCCTATCTTGATGTTTATTTTTAATTCACCAAATTAGTCTAATAGTTTATAATGATTTGATTTTACCCGCGTAGGTCCCTTTCCCAAGGGAATGTCAGGATTTCCTTTCTTAGCGCTTATATAAGTTACTACCTAAAGAACACTATCACAAAATTTTACGCTTCTATGAAAACGGGACCTACGCGGGTAAGTCACACACAGCATAAACTATTGTACATAGAATTGTGAAATTTGGTGAATGTATTCTTCAGATACATTAGATAAGACTAATGACTAAGAAATAAATTACCGGTATTTCCCTGAGAACGATAACTACGCGGGTGAAACCATACACAGCCTAAACTAGTAGACATTGAAACGGAAAATTTGGTGAAAGTATTCTATAGGTAGTACCATAAATACGCACTATGAAATGAATTCCAGATATTCCAATGAGAAAGGAACTCTTGCGAATGAAACCACAAATGGCCTAAATTACTAAACATAGAAACATGAAATTTCGTGAACGTATTCTTTTAGTATCTTAGATAAGCACCAGGAAAGAAATTCCCGGTATACCTATTGATATGTATTCCTACTAATTTTATGAATGTGGTTGTCAAGTGTAAATGGAGAAAAAAGTTTCAGATCCTTTAGAATTGTATATCCTATAGATTTTTGCGGCGCGCTATCTTTCTGTCACTTAATATGTGGCGCTAACGAAGTTGCGCGGGTCAGCTAGTAGTATACTCGTATAAAAAATATTAATTTATTTTGTATAATAAATCAACATTTTGCAAATCATCTTGTGCTATGCGATCTGGATAACTGATAAAAATACTAATATATTTCATACGAGAATTATGAGCATATATAGGTATATATATTACTATTGTACACGGTAAACACCAAACCTCGAAACAAACATTACGGATTCGAAAATGCGACCTCAGGCATTTGCATAGCCATACACTACCACTTACTTGTAAGTATGCCACCTAGGCAGGGCAAAACTTCGAGCAGTGAAGTGGTTATTACTCGAATTGGAAAATTGTACCCACCGTATTGTCGTCATTAGGTTTAAATTGAAGTAGGTTTAGGACTAACATTTTCAAAAACAGTCAACACTACGCTCACCCTTTAATACTCCGTTATGACGTGTTCATTTGCAATATTTTTTAATCGGATTATTAGCAAAAGTTGCATATTGAATGGGGAGCGTGCCTGGCGACTGGTTCGAGGGTAAGTATAAAGTAAGTTTTAAGTAACAAATAAATAAATAAGTACTGTTGGGACAACTCACACAACGCCATCTGATTCCAAACTAAGCAGAGCTTGTACTATGGTAACCAGATAACTGATAAACATACCTATATATTTCTAAATACATACATATTTTAGATAAATTACACCCAGACATAAAATTAACCATCGTGCTCATCGGGAATCGAACTCACGACCTCTTGCGTAGCAGTCGGACACACTCCTACCGCGCCACAGAGGCAGTCAAAGACGTGCTAAGTTTGAAATTAGTAAGACGTGCACTGTAAGATCTTTAACCTAAGCTCTTCGCAGGTTCATTTTACATTAAGCGTTGTGGAAGATGGTAGCGTATCTTCTCAAGTATATATCAAAATATTTCTTTTATCCGACAAACATACTCGAAACGGGGGAAGTTTTAAAGAGTTATTCCTTTCCTTTAGAGGCTCTCCCCTTTACACACCCGGTAGCTGTGCTGTCTACTGGCAAAGATATTCGAAACTAACACAGTAAACAATAGGGCGACTAGGTATTTTCTAATGTGAGAATTCTATCTATAGATGAATTGTTAATTTGTAGTAATGTAAAAATTTCGCTTGGATTTAAAGGGCAAAATAAAACCATTTAATTTCATATATTTGAGTATTATTGGTCAATTCCGTCATATAATATAGTGTAGAAAGAGAGAAAGGCAGTGCAATCGTTAAAAATACTTTTTGTAGTCCATCATCGCTGTAATAACTTGTCTTCTAATGACTGGACGGAAATGTATTACTGGAGAAATTAGTTTAAATACCCTCACGCAAAGAACAGAAGAATATAACAGTATTTTGTATAAACAAGAGACCCAGGTTCTCGGTGTGACACAATGATGACACAAATCTGTAAAAAAATGATGAAATTTTGCTATGACTGGTCCTCACCAGTCATAGCAAAATTTCATCATTTTTTTACAGATTTGTTTTTTTACAGAATTTATCATTTTTTTAGAATGTATGATTGCCATAAAACGTCACCCTTCTGAGGAGAAGGGTTTTATGACACTTTACATTTACAAGCGTTTCCGTGCTTCGGTAGGCATGTTAAGCCTTTGGTTCCAGTTATCAGTAACATAGCGGTAATTAAACCAAGTATTTCATTGAATAAAATCATCAGTACACCGGTTGCTTGTTCATTTCAAAACAGCAATGAGCTTTTACTTGAGACAAAGGAAGTATTTTCGGGGATAAAGACGTGACTGATAAGTATGTGAATGCTATTCTCTAACAAAACGACAAATAAGTGGTGTGGCAAAATCGAATACACCATTTGATTTTTTTTACCTTTTGCTCTGACAAACATACAAACAGCGTAAATCAGTTAAACATAAATAAAAACTTCAGCGCGTCAAAAAATAGATTTTATGCAACGTTTTTATGCAAAAGTATTGCAGAACTTTATTGACACAAATACTTTTATTTCGACGCTGTTTACTGAGAACCACCTTGATCAAAGTACATAAATAATGTTTTATATATGTACTGTGCCTTGATGGCCTAACCTAACCCAAAAACTAGTAAATGATTGTTTTAATTTACATCTTTACTGAAAAATATGGCATTTAAACGCGAAGATTCCATTCATTTCTTGTCAACAATTATAAGGAGATTCATGGACATATTTGTAACTAAAAAGTATTCCTCAATGATTAAAAGGCAGACAGTGTTACGTCCTTCACTTTGCGTAGACATATTATTGGTAAAGCTGGCATTAATAGCCTTTTAATGTTAATATTACTAGTAGACGCCCGAGTCTCCGCACGCGTGGTGAAGTTTTCCCGTTCCTGATTCCCACAGGAACTTGTTCCCAAGATAAAGAGTCGCCCATGTGTTATTCTAATGTGTAAGGTATATTATTGTAAAGTTTCATCAAAATCCATTAAGTATATTTTGAGTGAAAGAGTAACAAACAACCATACTTATAATTAAATAAAAATCATCGTCATCATCAATAAAAACACTTGTAACAACATTTACTTGATAAACCTCACGGCATTCTCAAAGGCCTTTGAGAATGCCGTGAGGCGAAAGTGAAATGTGAGTGAAAATGTGTAGCATGTTCCACCAAGTGCCATCAATCAACAGTATAAATTATCATACTTACAAACTTTCGCCTTTATAATACATACATACATATTATCACGCCTGTTTCCCACCGGGGTAGGCAGAGACTATGGCTCTCCACTTGCTACGATCTTGACATACAACTTTCGCTTCTTCTATATTCATGAGTGTTTTCATACACGCTCGCCGATTAAGGGTACTCTTGAATTTTTCGAGCCTTTATAATATTTTTTTTTTTTATTTCGCTAAGCCAAGTTAACAAATTTCAACAACAGGTCGATGCAGCCTGCGCCTGTCCATTTCAACACGGCAATGGGCTAACCACCTGTTACGTGGGACAGAAATGCATACGGTGAAACGTGGGCGTTAAATATGCCTCTGCGTACCCCTTCGGGGATAAAGGCGTGACAATATGTATGTATGTTATAATATTAGTAGGATATATATATATTTCACATATATACGGACTCAGTATGGATATATTAAATAAAAAATATTAGATATAAAAATTTCGATATCGATAAATACTTCATGTAATTGTTGTCAATCACTATTCTAGACATGCGCTGTAAGAATCTATTATTTGCATAATCTATGCTACCCGCCTTAATTCGGAGCTGGCGAATGGCGTGATGTCTACTACAAAAGCTCTAATCAAGGCTACAGCCAAGCCAATGAGAATCTAGATGTAGGTACTAGTATCCAAATCTAGTGGGCGAGTTGAGAATAAGCTTTTGGTTTGTAAGCATTACGGACGGGATGGATATTTATGGAATTCACTACGAAGTTTAAAAATATACTTAGGTAACATAGAAGGTTTATTAATGAGTTCACAAGATAATTTGTGATGACTCGAAGCAAACTTTGGCTTTATTTTATAAATTGCGGGACATTTTATATTTACACATCGCCATCTACCCCAAAGTAAGCTAATATAATCTTGTGGTAAGGGATCTATACAACTGATAGACTAACTAATTTTATTTCTAAATACATACATATTACATACTCAACTCCGAAACAAAGAAATGTGGATCACACAAATATTTGAGCTGACCCGGGAATCGAACCCCAGACCTCACTGCGGCAATCGCGGCGGACACTACCACTGCGTTACCGAGACAGTCAAATAGCTCAGTCACACACACTGACTGCACTTTTTATTTAGCCCGCCAAAATCCAAACGCCGCCTGCCTGACAGAAAGCCTTGGCAAAATCTTGCGATTTGAGGGCCCCCTCACAGACATTGACAGTGGCCCTCAAGTTGATGGCCCAATTGTGTACCTCATCACACTCCGCTTTGATGACTTGGGGTTGTACGACGAGAAAAAGACATACGCTGGAAGAGCGATTCAGATTTCAATGCTTTGACAGAGAAACATACTTAGAAAAATATTTTTTTAAATCAAATATCGACGCTTGAAAGGCAAAGTTGACTAACCGCCATTTTTTACCAAATTGAGTTATATATACAGTTCGAAACGACTAATTTTTCTAACTGACGCCTTCCTACGACGACTTTTAATGTCGCTTCGAAATTTTGGACTTAACGAGTTATCACTTTTTTTTGTTACTAACGGACAGAATTTTCGACCTCTTTCAAAAAATTGGTCGTTGAGTTAACCATGCGTAGATGGTTTTGCCCTTGGTAAATTTTTACGTATATGTTAGAAGAATAATTTCTCCCTTTAGCTTATTTTACTTGTATCTAAAAATACATTATTGCGAATTTAGTATGTTTTTTCCACGTAAAGATTTATCATTGTTTTGATTACAGTCATTTTAGCTCAATCGTTATTTTTCCACTATGGCGTTTAGTTAAATTCGCCTTTTTAAAAAATACAACTTTTTGTCGGTTAGTAAATTTTTACCTGCCGCTCCGAAGAACAAAGTTACTGTTTAGGTAACTTTTACCTGAACTTATGCGATTAACAAATGTTGCTTGTACCACATTGGCACCTCACATACTGGGGTTTAAGCGGCTTTTACCTAAAGTAATACATCTATAAAATGTTGGTTACACCTACAAATGACCAGAGCACTGTCGTATTCGCACAGTGAAATTAGATTCACAGTAACATAGGAAATATCCAGTGTGCAACTGGGCGTCGCTTAGAGTGCACGCGCGCGCCTAGTCAAGCATAGTACTACCGCTCCCGTATACCATACCCTAAGACCATACCGTATATAAATTAAATTAAAAACTGTAAGTTGAATCAATTTAATTGTTTATTGTTTATATTTTTTGCAATATTGAAAGTATTAAAGCATTATGTAAAATAAATAAATAAATATCCATCACGCCTTATCCCCGAAGGGGTGGCAGAGGCATATTATATGCCCACTTTTCACCGTGTGGATTCCTGTCCCACATAATAGGTGGTGAGCCCATTGCCGTTTTGAAATAGACAGACGCACGGTTGTGGCTACCTGCTGTTGAAATTTTTTAAGCCGCCTATAAGGCCTTCAACCAGGCTTAACGACTGCCATTTTACTGGCAGCCGAGACCAACGGCTTAACGTGCCTTCCAAAGCACGGAAACGCTCGCAAATGTAAATGCCACAAAGTGGTCACCCATCCGACGACCAGCCATAGTGAAAGTTGCGTACCTCAGTGATCGTTTACCGAACACTGAGACTGCGGGGCCACGAGCGCTTCATTATTTATATTTCAGAACAATGGATCCAAGAAAACGTAGTCGCAATATTTTGGAAAAGGCACTCTTAAAATCGGGAATTGCGACCAATGAAGACGAATTAATTGATGTACGCATATTTTCTAAGTAAAGGATACTTATTTACCTATCATGCTAGTCTCCGCTCGGCTATCTATCATGATTAAATTCCATTAAGGGTCCATTGATGCCTTGCTACCGATCTCAGCTGCCATTAGCAAAGGCTAATTGTGACGATCTAATGAGACTTTGCAAAGATAAAGTCATACCCACTCCATTTCATCACGAGTACTCCATTATCCCGAGAGCTACACATACAAATAATATCGGCAAAAACACGGAAAGACAAATTATCTCCGATTAGATTTATTTACCGGGTTTGATTTTTAAAGGGGACAATAATTGACTTAATCCATTAGCAAAAATCTAACCATGCCCGACTTTGAGAGATGACCCATTTTGAAGATGATCCATTTTGAATCCAAGTGTTATATAGATGGGTAGAGTTGTAAACTATATAAGGTAATACTTGTTGTGGGTAGTGGTGGTGGGTAGGTGGTACTTGCAGCCTCTTCTAACAATTACTTGCTTGCACCAGGGTCGTCGGTAATATTTGTCTTAGTCGTAATTGATTATGTTCGATAATGGAACATTTTGGATGGAATTTTCTAATGGATGGAATGGATGGAATGGATTTTGATGAAACTTTACAATAATATAGCTTACACATCAGAATAACACATAAGGTACTTTTTATCCCGGGAACAAGTTCCTGTGGGAAACGGGAACAGAATAACTTCACCATGCATGCGAATTGCGGAGTCGTAGGCGTCAACTAGTCGACAATATAATCTTCAGCTTCTGTAGACAGTGCTGTTTGGCCACCAGCAAATTTCATTTACAAAGACTTTGGTTTGAATCCATAACAATGTAATATTGCACTACGGACATTGAAACGATATCTGCGTTGATGCGCAGCAGCATGCGCGTTCGTATAATCTGGAACTGCAATGTCTTCCGGAAAATAAGAAAGAAAACTTATATACTGTCACCAAAATAATGGGGTCTGTGGTCGGTTGTGACATAAAAGACTGTATTGTCTTGACTGTGAATATCGTATTGTCAACCCGTGTAGCCAAACTTAACAGTAATAGCAAGCGTCCTAAATCTATTGTAGTGCAGTTTGCATCTCCAAGGATCCGAGATCAAGTACTGGCTGCTGTATTGTCATACAATAGAAAAAAACCCGGCAAGAAACTGAGCACTGCGGACTTTGGCATAGCAGGAAATAAAACTCCAGTATATGTTGTTGAACATTTATCATCGTTTAATAAGGAGATCCATGCATTGGCGAGGTCACGGGCAAAGGAGAATGGATATTAGTACGTTTGGGTGCGTAGTAGTAGAATTTTTGTCAAAAAGAATGATGACGCTAATGTTTTGATAATGAACAGTCGTGAGAGTATAAATAAAATAGTTTAAGTTGGTTTTTGGATCTGTGCCTTGTTAGTTCATATTTTATCATTGTCCCACATCCTAAATACTCGTAGTTGCCCAATCGTGCCTAACAACTATATACATAGTCAGCAAGGGGTGTATGAAATATTTTGACTTTTATATGACGGACCTAAATTAAGAACGAGGAAATAAATAAAAAAATGAATTGCGCATCCACAGTCAATTGTAAATTTTAAATATGACGTGTGATCCGCTTTTGCTGGCTGCTATTACGGTATTACAAGTAATTGTGGTTATATTTTTTTTATTCATGTTAGTGTATTCCCAGTTACTTCTAAACCCTACCTACCTATATTTGGCTTCCCAAAACCTAGCTAGGTTCACTTTTATTGGGTACTGGGAGTGGCTATCGTTTTGACTATTGTTGATCACGGGTGCAGTAAAAGCAGATAGGTTCGCATGGGCCTAGAGAACTTGGGGCTGCCCTTCGCTGTCTGTGAACACGTTATTATATTTTATCTAGCCAATGAAAATTACTGTAATTGAACTTATCGCGCTTATCAATTCAGTGTTATTACAAATAATGCTATTAGGTACCGTATTAGGATAAAAACTAATGGCAGCAATATTTGTTGTAACAACTATGACGTCATAAAAATAACTGAGTCTTGGCTGCTGAATTCTATATTCAGTAGCGAACTGTTCGACGACCGTTATGTTGTATATAGAAAGGATAGGGAGACATCTAGTGGATAGGATGGAGATTTTAATCGACGTGATATAGTCTGGCAAACAACTGCAGCACACCCTAGCAACGGCTTCAATCTGTCTAGCATTAGTGGAATCTTAGTGGATTTTATATATAGTAACAAGTTAAACCAAGTTAACTTAGTGCAAAATTCTGAAGGCCGTATTCTTGACCTTGTGATATGTTCGAGCCCATCTTGTCACGTTAGTTTAAGTACAACTTCAATGCTATAACTTCAATACTATATAGGTACTACCACAGATAATTAATATAAGTAAGATTTATAGTACAGACTGTATGTCTAAGTGTTGATTTTGTTAAGATTTAATTATTAATGTGATATTGCAACTGCTGAATAAAGATCAATACATTTTAAAGTGAATTTTATTACAATTACTATTAACAAAAATTATTCAACTTTCTAAAACAAAAGACACTTCAGTTACATTTAAATTAATAAAATTTTTAGCATTAAATAGAATAAATTTCAACAGCAGGTCGCCACAGCATGCACCTGTCCATTTCAACACGACAATGGGCTCACCACCTGTTATGTGGGACAAAAATGTATACGGTGAAATGTGGGCGTATAGTATGCCTCTGCCTACCCCTTCGGGGATAAAGGCGTGACAATATGTATGTATGTAACTAGAGTAAGGCATGATTACGTCATATGAATTAAACATTGTTAATGGCTACAGTAAAATAATGTATTAACACAAAATTCAAATATATGTTATATTTTCAATTAGTAAAAGTACTTCATCACTATACGCTTATCATTTGTAAGAAACTCTGTAGATCAACATTGCAAAAAATCGTGCTTAGATAGAACAAAAACAGATACAAAATACCTGGGTATTATACTAGACGAAACACTTTTATTGAAGCATCTTTACGCTGTATCCCTGACGGAACCGAGTTCGTATTACATATCGACGCTTGAAAGGCAAAGTTGACTAAGCGACATGGAGTTAATTGTTCAGGAGGACGATTTAAAGATTAGTTTTACAGAAAAAAAATCATAAAACTTCTTGTAATGTATTTTTTTTTTTATGTTGTCAGGTTTATCGTGATATATGCACCTATCAAAAATAATTAATAGTTTAGGTGTTAGTGGCGCTTAGTAAAATATTACCTGAAATTAGAAACAGGAAAAAAATACTAACGGACGTGCGTTCGTCACAAAAGCGATCGGTAAAAATGTAATATAGAAAGAATTATCACATTGACATCAGAGTAAAAATGACCTTACGTAAGGTAAACTAGTTAGAAAATGGAGGAAAAACTGCTTATGTTTTATTTTTAGATTGAAATGTTTCACTAAGGGTGAATTGCACGAATTCTTTGGTTATAGTTTCCGTCAAAATTAACTTTAGCAGTAACAATAACGGTAGCAATAAAATTTAACAATGATGCGTTGCGCAATCCTACTTTTTGTTATAGTAAATGTTAATGGGGTTGCAAATGTAAAGTTACTTGCTCTCCATGAAAATTGAAGGGGTAATTTTTCTCTTCTGGAAACACTTCGTTCAAGCGTCCTAAAAAACTGTCAGACTAATTCAAACGTCAAATTTGCAGGCTGATCGTTGAAATTGAACTAGTAATAATTATAAATAAAGTAAGTATTTAGTTTACTGAAAACATGGAAAGTGCCGCAGGATCAAGCTCAATTATTGGGTTGGATGAATACTGTATGAAGTAAGTTCACCATTATCATTCCGTCGCGTCGGTTATATATTCAGTGAAAAATTACTAACATAATATTTTTATTTTTAGAAAAAGAAGTGTTCATTTTAGTAAAGATGAAGTAAATCATTTGCATTTACTGGTGGATAAACGCAAAAGCATTTTACTGTCTAAAAAAACATGCATGCATGCATTCATGGTGATGAAAATTCGTCAGTTCAAAAGGAAAAAGACTCATCAAATATTATTAAATTTTGACTGCAGTACACCTCATTCTTCATAGAGGAAACCGTTGGCACCACCATTAAAACGTAGGTGTTTTTGATAAATGAATTTATATCAGACTAGCTTCCGGTTGCGGCTCTGCGCACTTTAGTTAAAAACTATTGCATGGCTTTCTTCAAGACTCGAATCTATATTCATACCAATATTCATGAAAATTTTGATGAAATTTTAACAAACACTTTTGTTTTAATAATATTAGTATGGATGTCTGATCTTTATTCCAAAAAGACATACATATTGTCACGCCTTTATCCCCGAAGGTGTAGGCAGAGGCATACTAAACGCCTACATTTCATTGTATGCATTTTGTCCCACGTAACATGTGGTGAGCCCATTGCCGTGTTGAAATGGACAGGCGCAGACTGTGGCGACATGCTGTTGAAAATTTTCAAAGTTTTTTTTTGTTTTGCCGAGTTTTTTGGCTCATAAGGCCTTCAATTGGGCTTAACGACTGCCATTTTACTGGCAACTTGGACCAACGGCTTAACGTGCCTTCCGAAGCACGGAAACGCTCGCAAATGTTAATGCCACAAAGTGGTCACCCATCCAAGGACCGCCTATACCTATAGCGATAGTTGCTTAACGCAGTGATCGTTTACAGAACACTGAGTTAGTCCACGAGCGCTCTTTCAAAAAGAAGTTGTAATTTTATTAAATTTAGGCATATCTCTCATAAATATTAATATATATTTAAAATATTAATTGTTGTCCTCATTTTCAGGCATGATTAAGAGATACCAGGAAAACAATAGTGACGGTTTTATGAAAAGAGCTTTACGCGAAAAGAGAATTTCAGTTTTAGACAGTCTCCATGCCCTTGAACTGGAGAGAATTCAGCAAAGTATCCGGCAGCAAAAACAACTACAGGATCAAATCGTGAGACAATGAAGAACGAAATAAAACTTCAATTTCAAATTGACATATTAGAAAATTAAAAATACTATGATAATTAATAAATTGTTTATTAAAGTATTTAATTGTCTGTTTATTTCTACATAAACCACAGAATAAACCCTACTAATGTACTGCTATTAATGTAATCTTTACACTGTATCCCTTACGGGGTATTCAAAACGGGCCGATCGCCTGGCTTCGCAATCCATGCATACTTCTTTGGCTTCTTGCAGATTTATCAATCGCTTCATAGATGCACGTCTGACTTTTCCGTTTTTGAGCAATCTGCTCACGTGGTCTTCATATGTAAGTCTCGGCCTACCCTGGCTCCTTCTACTTTCGCACAATATATATTCTTCGTCAAACTCAATCGTTCCTCACTCATTCGTTGGACGACAAATGTATGTCTCGGCATTTATTCCACCTGAAGATTTGATATTTAAAAGGGTACAGTATCAGAAGAACTAGATTCCTATAAAATATCACGCACTAATACCATCATACAATAGCTTATGTAGGTATCTATACTTTACCTATTATGAATGTTTATGCACAGAATTAAGCATATTACGAGTATATAGAAATATTTGATTATTGTTTGTAGTGTCAAGTTGATTGTAACGTCATTACGTCTGTTACTGTTACTATAACCGACGATATAACTTGAACAGCCAAGATTCGGCTTGTTAAAGTTAGTGTCAGATGTGACGTCATTTTAACCATTGTAATAATGGTGCAATTCAAATAGTGTTTAACCAGAGATTTGACGGCTGGTTTGGCTTTGGTTATTGTTATAGTAAGTTGATGCAATCCACCCCGTTGCGTCACCGTTACTTTAAAAAGCAATTAATAAGAACTCTCTTATTTCAATGTTTTCCAAACATTTCAAGAGTGGTGTGCATTTCGATTGCTCCGCCACGGTGTCAAATCAAAAAAAACACTCCTTCAAAAATTTGTCGAAATTTGTCAAAACCGAATGCCAAAAATTTGTCAAAGTAGAAATAAAGAAGATATTAAGGTTTAAAGTTGGCCGCACGAACGAAACGTGGAGGATTGCGCGGCCACGGAGATCTCAACAACTACATGGGTTAGAGATCTAATTCTTTTTGTCAATTAATGATTGAATTTGTCAAAAATTTTCGAAAAAAGAAGTATATGCTCTAGAGCAATATTTTACGAAATATTCGCCTTTGAAGTTATGGCCGCACAATCCTCCACTCGTTGTTTCTTAAATGTTTATTATTTCTTAAACCTTACGATTTCTTTTAGTAAAATTAACACAAGAAGAAAGATCTTAATTTGTCGAAACTAATGAAAACAATAAATACTACAAAAGTTTAGTTAAACAGGAGATATCGATACAAAACGAAAAGTCCGTGGCCGCTCGAACGAAACGCTACTTTGTAGGCTCATATCTCACTACCTATAATTGCTAGGATTTTGTTGTGAAATTCCATTTATTCGGCATGTTAGCCTCATTATAATGGCGTATTGTTTTACCCTCCAAACAGTTTACAACTCGTGTTAAATCAAAAATAATGATGTCTCATATGATGTTCTACCAGGGTGACAATTTTTTCGATATAATTTGGACAAACACCTTTTCTACTACACTAAATGCATCTATTAGGAATAATTAATTTATATCAAAACTTAAAGTTAAATCTTCAGCTTGTAAACTTTTTGTTTTGTTGTAGTTTGATAGCCATGGAATTTCGTAGAATGAGTTAAAACAATCATCACAAGAATCAGTAACCTGAGGCTATCTATGTGCAGACTGCAGACCCAGGTCAATTTGCGGCAGTTTTCGCTTATCATCCTATTTTTTTAATAAAGCGTAAGCAAATGACGTTACATTTTTTTAATTAACTTTGGTGACAGATTCAACAGTAATTTGCGTAGGTATTTCTCGGAATGGTAGGTATTAAATTATTTACAATTATAATTTCAAGCATATAGTAAAAGTCGTATTTTGTAATAAGTAGTAGTACACGCACAGACCAATGAATGATACATGTTAGGTACATATCGGGCTGTTATCATTTGTATTGAAAGATTTTAATAAATATCTACTTGTTATGTCTACTAGCTTTAGGCAGATCATATTTAATGTGGCTTGTATTAACAATTTCTACAAACATACATGATATATAGTCACGTTTATTTCTCCAAAAGGGTAAGCAGAAGCATAGTAGGTAGGTACCTAATGGCAGTAATAGGTACATAGAAACGAATTGACAGATATTTCAATGTGCTCTTTTTTTATGGCAACGGAGACCAACAGCTTAACTATTAATACCGATCAAAACACTTTATTATGTAAGTAGGTACATATCGAACCCAATATAAGATTGGAAAGGTATATAAACTATATAAATATACTTAAAATTATCTCAATTCAAATAAATAAACGTAACTAACAGTTATCACAAGATGTCAATTGCATAAAATGTATTCGATAAAAGATTTACGTATTTTCAATTATTAAATCAAAGCAAGAAGGGTTTTGGCTGGCAATCAAGTGAATGGATCAATTTACACCTTTATTGGCACCCAGAACGTGTCTAAAAAGGCAAGACTGGCTGTGCATAGAGGAGTGCTTGTCCCTACACTAACATATGGCAGTGAAAGTTGGGTATGGCAGAAGAAGCATAGAAGTAAAATTAATGCAGTAGAAATGAGGAGTCTGCGAAGTATAGCTGGAGTGAAATTGATAGATAAAGAAAGGAACAGCGTGATAAAGGAACATTACGGTATGACAGAAGACGTAGTGACTAAGATAGAAAAAGGGATGCTTAGATGGTTTGGACACGTGGAGAGGATGGATGAAAATAGACTGACCAAGAAAATTTATGCGGTGAGAGTAAATGGGCAAACTGGTAATGGTCGACCTCGACGTACATATACCGATCAAATTGAAGATCTTTTGACAAAAGGCCAGGTCAAAAGTACCCTTAATCGGCGAGCGTGTATGAAAACAATTATGAAAGTTGACGAAGCGAAAGTTGTATGCCAGAATCGTAGCAAGTGGAAAGCCATAGTCTCTGCCTACCCCGATGGGAGACAGGCGTGATGATATGTATGTATGTATGTATAGGTACATAAACAACTTATTTAAGCTGTTATATATATATGGCGAATGATGCGAAAGAAAGGAGGATGATAGCATCAATGGCGAAAGTGATTATCTACAGCCATTTGAAACCATATAAAAAGAAAAAAATTACCAGTATTCTGATTGGTCATTTAGAATTAATAATCTAGTCGCAGCGTCATGCGAACGTATTCATAAATAGAATGCCACGTGCATTGTGTTCATCTGACCAATAGCAACGTCCGATGATGTAGGTTAGAAAATTGATGGCCATTGTGTTTTATGCTTGGCTGAGGTAATTTGCCTATCATTTGTGACGATACGTTTGTTATTTATTTAACGATCTGCTCTTCAATGAACGTGTGCCTGTGGCTGACCGTTTGAACTCGCTCAGAGATAGACATAGGTATCTAGTGAGAGGAGGTAGGAATTAACCTCCATGAACTCTAATGGGCAGGAGATAAATTTGTTTATTTAGAGAGCAAAATATTTTGTTTTTATAATATTTTGATATTATTTTATTGGTGCAAAAAATTTTATGAAGAACACCAAGTGGTAAGTTACATACATACATACATATCGTCAAGCCTGTCTCCCATCGGGGTAGGAAGAGACTATGGCTTTCCACTTGCTACGATCCTGGCATACACTTTCGCTTCTTCCACTTTCATAAGCGTTTTCATACACACACGCCGGTTAAGAGTACTCTTGACCTGACCTTTTTCCAAAATGTCTTCTATTTGATTGACATGATAAATCTGTTTCGTTAGTCTACTTTCATCCATCCTCTCCACATGTCCGAACCATCTAAGCATACCTTTTTCTATCTTAGTCACTACTTCTTCTACCATACCGCAATGTTCCCTTATCACACTGTTCCTTTCTTTGTCCATCAATTTCACTCCAGCTATACTCCGCAGACTTCTCATTTCCACTGCATTAATTTTACTTCTATGCTTCTTCTGCCACACCCAACTTTCACTGCCATACATGAGTGTAGGAACAAGTACTCCTCTATGCACAGCCAGTCTTGCCTTCTCAGACACGTTCTGACTGCTAATAAAGGCGTGCATGGCTCCATTCACTTGATTTCCAGCCAAAACTCTTCGTTCAATGTCACAATCACACTTTCCATCTCTCACAAATTTTTAACCTAAATATACAAATTCTTTCACCTGTTCCACTCGTTTTTCTTCCACAAAAATCAAGCAATCTGTCATACTTTCCTGTCTTTCAAAAACCATTACTTTTGTCTTATTTACATTCACTTTCATTCCTTTGCTTTTTAGCGTATCATGCGTAATGTTAACCATCAACAGCAACTCCTCCGCCGATGATGCCAGTATTACCTGGTCATCAGCGTATAGGAGGCATTTGACAGTCAGTTCATTCATTTTTAAACCATACGCACTCTCTTGCAGTTCTTTCAAACAACTGTCCATGTATAGGTTAAACAGCGCCGGTGACGCTAC
Organism: Thumatha senex; assembly: GCA_948477245.1. Lineage (NCBI taxonomy): Eukaryota > Metazoa > Arthropoda > Insecta > Lepidoptera > Erebidae > Thumatha > Thumatha senex. Next base: position 3,763,560 of record OX419725.1, read on the forward strand.
ATAACCCTGTCTCACACCTTTTTCAATGTGAAAAAAGTCTGTGCAAGCTCCGTTGATCCTGACACAAGCACTAGAGCCCTCATAGAGAGATTTCAGTGCTCGTATCAAGTGACTGCTTACTCCATACTTGGCCAGTGTTGTCCATAGTTCATGCCTCACCTACCGGTCATAGGCCTTTTCCAAGTCTACAAATATGCAATAGACCTTTTGACATTTTGCCTAAAGTTAACAGTCAAATTTTGATTTCTCCTCTCAAATAAAAAGAACGGCAATGGGCTCACCACCTATTACGTGGAACAGGAATACACATGGTTAAAAGTGGGCATACAATATGTGTCTCATATTACCAAAGCTGGAACTAACTGAGCTAGGGACGTTGCATGCCACACCACCATGATGTCGCTCTTCAGTGTGTCGCACAAGCGTACATTCAAACTATGGTGAGTCGCAGTAGTTTAGTCACACCAGCAATAATCGCACTTCCATTTGTCGAGCTCACATTATACTCTAAATTTAAAAATGTCTTTATTTTGCATAGACTATTTTAACGGCTCTTACAAAATCTAAACACTAGAACTAAGGACAAATTTAATATTTTTATAGTGACCACCGGTTCGGAACGCGGCCCACCTGAGAAGAACCGTCTTATTGTATCTATGTATACTCGTACACTAGCTGACCCGTGCAACTTCGTAAGAGGCAGAGAGAGAAAAAGAGTGGGGCGTACGAATTTAAATTACAATTCTAAAGGTGTAAAAATATGTATTTATAATGCCACATCAAAAAATAAAATTGTTCAAAAATAAAATAAACATTTTGGGGTGGACCACCGTACCCTTATCACTAAGGGGTATTAAAAATAAATTACGACCGATTATCAGATCTATCAAATATACATTTGAAATTTAATAATAATCGGTCAAGCCATTTCGGAGGAGTTCGGTTACAAACACCGCAACACGAGATAATAATAATAATAATATTTATTTGCATGAATATAGATATGATACAAGGTTTTGATAGAAATACAATTCTTAGGTCCATATATTCGGCCTAATGAAAAGGCGTGCAAATTTTGTAATGCCTCTTTACATATCGACCCCTCCGGGCAATAAGTCGGTAATCGCAAAAAGCAAATTTTACAGGAAAAATGATTTAATGTTTTTGTTGAATTACTTTCCAACCAGTGAGAGTATTGACATTATTGATACATGAAATGAAAGCTATTTTTTTTTAAATAGTATTATGCTATATATTAGTTTCACACTCGCACTTTCACTACATGCTTCTAATAATCTACAATTTGAGAAGAAAGATTTTACCGTTTTTTAAAAAGTTTTATTGTCCTGTAATAGTAACTTACCGGATTATTGTGGTAATTTTTTGAAGAGTGTTGATACGTACTAACATACTGCGGACTTTTACAACGTTATTTTGTATGGCAACAAGTGATCATAATATATCATAACCAAGTTATTGTAGTAATATTAAAGGGCAAAAAATACTGTACAAGTAAATTACAGGGTTGTTTCCGGAAATATGACAAAAACATTTTTCAGTAACCATTCAATCCCAAAAATCATTTGAGTATAGTAAACTAAGGTATTTTTAATAAAATGTTTCAAAATAAATAAATTAATCGTTTTTATTACAATAAATAATATTTCAGTAAATATAACACATATTTTAAACATAACCTGCTTAACAAATTAATAAAAACAGTCACATAAATTTTATCTATACGAGGAAGAAGTCGAAGCGAGAGCTATGCCAGCAAAATTGCTCTATAGCCCCTAAGGCTAGACCTAGACCTAAACCTAGACCCTAAGTTATACGGGTGAATTTCACCTAAATCAATTTTTACCTAATTGCAGTGGCGAAATTTTATTTCGATATTTAAGGATTTATTTGATACTTAAAATATGACTAATTAGATGTACTATAACATGGTATAATAGGGATCAAAAAAGATTTATTAGTTATTGAAATATAAGCATTTGAAAATTTCAAACACCACCGAAATTGCGTTTTACCCATCGTAATTGAAAACCACTTTATGGGAATTGATTAATGGCACCAGAATTAGGAATATTAAAAAACGTGGTCCTTCAATAGACTTTACTGAAATAATACCAATTAATTTTAGTCAATCATACAATTATTTTTACTTTTGTACGTCCAGTTCCATCATCATCATCCGAGACGCTTCTCACGATACCTGAAGTCCACTTTTCTAATCCTTATTATTTAAAAAAATATTCATACATTTTATTGCTGAACATGTCCACTTTGCATGATCTTCGGCATCCCATGCAGAGACTATTTTCACACATACCAACCTTACGATATCAAGCCTGTGCTTCTTGGGTGTTCCCTCTTACCGGGGCACGGAGAGGACGACATGGCCAAAAATTTGTTCCCCACAATGCCCAGCGCTTGCCGTAAGACCTATCTGCATTGTTACGGACATGAATACTGCGGTTGAGGTAGTTCTTACGCGGCCCAGCCGCATGATTCCACACTTACTCCTCAGCATTTTCATTCCGTAATTTGTAGCTCCTGCTTGTGTTGCTTCATTAATGATTACACCCCACTGGCATGGCAGTGTAACATGCCTAATGATGTTTTATTAGACCTGTCCCTTCAACCTCACTGACATTTTAGGGTTGCAAATGACATCAGCCCTCAACCGCCACTTAGCCCATGAGGTAGCAATGCGTGACGTGACGTGTGAAATACAGATCCTAGGTACTTAACCTGGTCCATGCCCTAGACCAGATGGAATCTATGGAGGTTGAATCTGTAGAGTTTAACGCCAAGTATTATTTAAGTTTAAAACCACCACTCTCAAGCATCTCCGTCCACGTTTTCACACGTAGCACCAAACTGCCTTCGTCCGCGTCCGCCAGCGCTGTATCGTTAGAATTCATAGTAAGCCATGGATGCTGCATATTTGAATCTCTTAAACAGAAATGGACTAAGTGGAATGCTCTGTGCTCTGGTGTACTCCGTCCGTGTTGGAAAGAGTGTTAAAGCCGCGCGCCAAAGCGATCGGAACCACAGAATAATGGTGCAAGCGCCTAGGACCTTTGGACATCAGTGCCCACCAGATTATCGTTCCAAGAACACAGTCGAAGGCATTCTTTACGTTCACGAACAGAAAGTGCAGACTCTTCTTCCTGTACGAGAATTTCTCTGTCTCTTAGTCCTGTATTTCTCCAGTAATGAGAACACGGGTCCTGCTTTTGTTCTGATGATAGGATCCTTAAAACAAAAACAGGGTCCGTAGTTTTATTACCAGGGTGAAACCCATATTGATACTCCAAGAGAGTACACTTCTACTAGATACCGAGGTTAATAATCTTCCCTAAATCTTCTTGCCACGGTAGCTACCGCATTTCTACACCGACCGCTTTCCATTTGAAGACTGGAGTAATAATACTCAGCCTTCATTGGCTGGGAATCTTTTCGGTGAAGAGTACGTGGTTCAACTTGATATAATCGATAGAGTCTTCGATCGACTCCGATAGCTTTTCAAATCATCATGCAGCGAAGAACAGTCTAGACTTCTGCATAATTTTAAAGTTGGCATTAGTCCCTGATTCGAAGACTGCACCTCTTAATATTGCTTATTCAGCAGATCGTGGAAGACCGAGTGCCATCGCTCATCGATCACGAGTTCTTAGCATAGCAGGTTACCATTAAGATTGTTTACACAGCAGCACTTGAAGGTATTCGACTTATCCGAATACTGGTATTCCCCATGTTTCTGTACGCTACCGAGACCTGAACGCTGCAAGAAATTGAGGAAAAGAAAATAGAAGCACTGGAAATAAGGTGCTGAAGGAAAATACATAAAGTGACGTGCATATAACAGATATTATGTTAATGATTATCTACCTAAAAATGTTTGTTACTTTCTATTACTGATTTATGTTCTATTAATTTAATACGAAATAAATATCACATATGCGTTTACCGGCAATCACTATAAAATTTTCACCACAATAAACTGGTAATAGCAACTTACCGAATATTGAAAAGAAAAACACTTTTGTATCAATGCATAATGAAGGTTTCTGGTTATTCTTGTGTTGACATGTTTCCGTACAATAAAGTGGTAATTGCAAATATCTTTGTTAATAACAGTAGGAAAATTCTGAAAAAAAATTACAGACATGTGTCCCGACCCATAGATGCAGAATTTCGCATAACAATAAAAAGTCCATAATAGCACATTACCAACTTATTGTTCGGGGGGGTCGATATTAATACTACATGCAGCTAATATTGAGCATTCCAGCACTTATGTGAAAATACTGTTAAAACTAACTAACTAACTAATTATCTTCACGCTGTATCCCTGACGGGGTAGTCAGAGAGGACAGATCGCCAGGCTTCGCGATCCATGCATACTTCTTTCGCTTCTTCGAGATTTATCAATTGCTTCATACACGCACGTCTGGGTATCAGAGTACTTTCGACCTTTCTGTTTTTGAGCAATCTGCTCACGTAGTCTTCATATGTAAGTCTCGGCCTACCCTGACTCCTGCTACCCTCTACTTTTGAACAATATATATTCTTCGTCAATCGTTCCTCACTCATTCGTTGGACGTGTCCAAACCAACGGAGCACGCCCTTTTCCAGCTTAACGCTGACACTTTCATTCAAACCTGCCATATTGCGTATAACTTCGTTACGTATTCGGTCGGCCAAAGTTACGCCGCACAATTTTCACAAGTGATCGCATCTCCACAGCATTCAATTTACTTTCATGCATCTGCTGACATACCCAGGTTTCACTACCGTAAAGCAAAGTTGGCACTAGCACTGCGTTATGAATCGCTATTCGTGCTTCTTTTACGATGCTTTGCCGCTTTACTAACTGGGACAAAACACCGTTAACTTTGTTTCCGGCAGCTACTCGCCGTTCTACATCCGAATCACATCTTCCACCCGCGCTAAACATGCTTCCTAAATACACAATTTCATTCACTTGCTCTAGACGTTCCTGGTTTACCCTAATCTCGCATTTAGTTCTTACGTCACCTCTTTCAAATACTAGAACCTTAGTTTTACTTGCATTCAAGCGAAGACCCTTACTTTCACACTCCTCTTTCATATTAGTGACTAATGCCTGAAGGTCGGCTTCTGATGAGGCCATGAGTACCGCATCATCAGCGTACAGCAGATAGTTTACTGTAAAGTCACCCAAATTCACACCCATATTAAAATCTTTCAACTTCTGCAGGCAACTGTCCAAATACACTATGAACAGCCAGGCGGACATGACAAATCCCTGTTTGACGCCTGTACAGACATCAAAAAGAGGTGACACATCCCCCCCTACTCGCACGCAAGCCTTACAGTCCCTATAAAGCGACTGTATTGCCCGCAGTAGCGAGCCGTCCACACCATATCCGGGCAGCAAGTCCCACAGCGTTTCTCTCACAACGTTATCAAATGCTTTCTCTAGATCCACAAAAGCGCAGAAAACCTTCTGGCTAACAGCCAGAAACTTTTCCGCGATCATGCGGAGAGAAAACACTTGATCCATGCAACCTCTTTCACGTCGGAATCCGCATTGAGCCTCCCATAAATACCTTTCAGACTTTTCTTGCATTCGTGCCGTTATAACCTTTGCATACACTCTACTAGCTAAGCTGACCAAGCTGATCGCCCTGTAGCTGGAGCAGTTTAGGCGCGAGCCTTTCCCTTTTGTAAATAGGTACTACAACTGCTACTCGCCAGTCATCTCGCCAGCACAAGTTGCATAACAGACATAGTGTGTCCCAGACACGCGACCCACCGTACTTGATCATCTCAGCAGTAACTCTGTCTTTTCCCGCAGCCTTACCACATTTCATACTTCTTATCGCTTGTTCTATTTCTTTCATACTAATGACTTCAATGACATCGGAATCCGGAGCATCGAAGTGAGCTCCACTTCCCGATGTGGCATCTCTGTCTTTTCTTGCATACATCTTTCCATAATATTCACTACATCTCTGTAGGAAGTCAGTTTTGTCTGTTAGGACGTCATTGTTAACACTAAGCACTTTATTCATACTGCAGATTGCCGAACCACTCCGGATCTTGCCTACCTCTTTCCAGAAGAGCTTGGCATTATCCCGGAAATTGGACGACAACCTTTCATCCGCTTTCATTCTACACCTTTCACGAACTTCTTCTATCAGTGCCAAACGTGTTAACTTTCTGCAGCTTGTATCTTTCTTTCATATTAAAATCATTCCGCGAGGCTAAGTAGTCTAGCCATGCTTTCTTCTTTATTCGAACTGCTTCTTTCACTTCCTCATTCCACCATGCATCACGCTTATTACTACTGCCTCTTTTCGTTTCTCCACACACTTCCACAGCGGCATTTATCATACTATCCTTAAGGTTCTGCCATACTCTTTCCACATTCTCACTACTTACATTGACGTCATCGCAGCTTTTCGGCTACCATTTCATTATATTTATCCCTAATGGATGCATCCTGCATCTTCCAGCTTTTGATGTTATAAGTCGGCCCCGCTTCAGAACACTCGGTACGATGACGCCAACCCGCGAACAGACCCCTAATCTTAGTTATGACTAGGTAGTGGTCTGATCCCAGCTCAGCGCCTCGTTAAACCCTTGTGTCCATCGCCATCCCACGTCCATACGGAGCCGACTATCCATTAGGAATAGATCTATCATGCTTCTCTTTGACTTACATCTCCTCGTATACATATGAATTTGTTTGTGGTTGAACATTGTGTTCGCCACAAACAAATCCTTTTCCTTACAAAATGTCAGTATTAGCTTGCCAGCGTCGTTCACCCTTTTATCCCCATACTTCCCGAGTACCGACTTAAAACCATCGCGAGCGGTACCCACCCATCCATTCAAGTCTCCACATACTAAAAGTCTTTCATTTCCTTCTATCACATTTAGAGCTTCTCTCATACTCTCCCAGAAGTCCTCTAGCTCACTCGCGTTCGACGAAGATACTGGCGCGTAAGCAGCTACCAGGAAAATCTTCGTCAAACCAAGTTTTACACGGATCCAGAGGATTCTAGGACCTACCAGTTTGTGCTCATACATACCGGAGGCCAATCGCGAGGACAGCAAAATTCCAACCCCCCGACTGCCATGCTCGCTCTCTGGTACTACAGACCAAAACGCGAGCACCCCACCCGGGAGCTCCAAGACTTCGCTGCCCTTGCGCTTGGTCTCTGTCAAGCACACTGCATCTAACTTTCTCTCATTCATAACATCCATCAACTCATTCATCCTATTTGTCATTCCTCCCCTAACATTCCACGCAGCTACCCTGCACTCCATCCTCCACTTCCCGCCGTGTCGGGCCGCGCGTGTAGGGTGGCGGTCCCCTACGCCGCTCTGGCTCACACATTTCGCACCAGCGGGGACGAACTGGTGCGCGTCGCCTCGGGGGCACACCCTAGCATTATTCGCCCTGGTGGCACTCGTGTTGGAGTAGAATTGCAGCCGTAGCTGGCAGGGATGGCGACATGCCCGCTTCTACTCTTCATCCCCAACATACGTGTTTACCGGAAGTTAGCGACGATGGCCCGGATCAGCTGGGGGTTACACCCCGAGGTGATCCGGACGATCTACGTGGCGGCCGTGGAGCCGACGATATTGTACGCCGCCAGTGCTTGGCACGCATCGGCAGAAAAGCTTTGTGTCCAAAAGCAGCTGAACGTGGTGCAGCGCGGTTTCGCCCAAAAGTTGTGCAAGGCCTATCGCACGGTCTCCTTGAACTCAGCGCTGGTCCTGGCTGGTTTGCTCCCTCTAGACCTCAGAGTTCACGAGGTGGCCTCATTGTATGAGGCCAAGAGAGGAGTAAGCCAGCCATGGCTGGGAGACTGGGGGGTCGAGCGAATGGCCCCAGCGATAGAGGCCCCTCACCCCGTGGAGCATGTGCCTTTGGAGTTCACCAGCTTGGTAGACGAGGGGCAACTGGAAGATGCAAACCGTTTTGAGGTGCGCATCTTCACAGATGGGAGCAAGATTGAGGGCCGAGTCGGTGCCGCGCTATCGTTTTGGAATAGCCGGACCGAAACTAAGGCCCTCAAACTTGCTCTCGCGCCCCATTGCACCGTCTACCAGGCCGAGCTCCTGGCGCTATGCAAAGCGGCCAGTGAGGTCCTCAGGCGTGGCGCGTCCACGTTCGGTATCTTCAGCGACAGCAGAGCCGCTCTCTTGACGGTAATCAACCGTCATGCCCTCCATCCCTTGGCAGTGGAAGCCAGGGCCGCACTTCAGCGCGGATTGGCCCAGGGTAAGGAAATTTCCTTATTCTGGGTCAAGGCCCACGCAGGGCTGGAGGGCAACGAACGAGCCGATCAGCTCGCGAAGGAAGCGGCTCTGACGTTGAAGAGAGCACCGGACTACGGTCTGTGTCCTGTCTCATTCGTGAAGCGTGCCCTTAGGCGGGACACGCTTGACGAGTGGAACAAGAGATACAGAGAGGGCGGGACGGCCTCCGTTACTAAGCTTTTCTTCCCATGCGCAGTGGAGGCGTATAGTATCGTCCGCAAAATGACGATCGCCGGCACCGTAACCCAACTGCTGACGGGGCACGGTGGGTTCTCCTCATACTTGACACGTTTCAAGTGTAAGGAGGATCCATCGTGCGCCTGCGAGCCCGGGGTGGAGGAGACAGTGGTCCACCTGCTGCAAGACTGCCCGATTCACGCAGCGGATCGTACAGATCTGGAAATTCAGTCACAATTATCAATAGCGCCCGAAAATTTTCCTGAACTTTTAAAAAATCACCGGGAACAGTTTCTTGATTTCACTGGAAAAATTATAAATTTAGTTAATTTAAGAAATAGATCATAAGATTGCCCTTTTTCAATATGTAATGATATTGCACAGAAGGGCAATAAAAATTGTTTTATCTGGTGTTAGAGATGATACAAATGAGACATTAGGAAAATTCAACTTCAACATTAATAATTAGGTAATAAATGTAATAAAAATAACCACAACTCCCAATCCCATGTATTGTATGAAGTATGAAAGGTATAGAGTGAAAGTGCGAGAATAGTATGAACATGACAAACATAGTAATAGAGACCAGAATGAAAGAAGATGGAAAGATACATAATTGAGATATTGAGAACGTAGGATTAGATGTCCGGCTAAAAAGTGAAAAGTGGTTTGTTGGAACAGACTAGAATAGAAGAGAAGTTAAGCTGTGTGGGGATGCAGACGCGCGGACTGTCCTCAGGGTCGCTTAGTGATGGTACCTGGTGAAAGAGGCACAGGGCCCGCCCGCGTCTGGATCCCCTACACAGATGGAATAAATAATAAGTGGTAAAAATTTTAATATAATTAAGTTAATAGGCCCAAGAGGCTACTCTAATATATGAATATACAAATAAAACATTCAAGTAAGCATGGCTCTGCCCCTGGTAGAGATGATAGATTAAAAAAAAAAAAAAAAAAAAAAAAAAAAAAATAAAAAAAAAAACATACTTGTTTACCCAACATTGCCTGGTATTTCTAATGAATAAGTCCTTAGCCGTTCTAAATAGATCTGGGTGCATCTTTACAAATTTAGCTGCCTCCAGAATGTACATACCAGTCAATGTTTTGGGGTGATACGCTGATTACCGTACAATGCAGACGTATACGTGATAATTAAGAAACATAAATAAAAAATAATTGTGACTCATATAACAAAGTGCATAAAAGACTAAAAAGTGTGTTGTGAACATAGTTGATTGAAGTGAACTAATTTTAAACTTAGTGCTATATGTACTCTCTAAAAGTGAGTTAATCGAGAAAACATGGCAAATGCAGGATCTAGTCCATTTGGTCGCAGCCAATTGATACGGTGAAGTCCTCCACCGACGCCATCCCAATCACTCGATGCTGCGGAAGTGAAATCTACCTCGGACCTCCAGAGATGGCTGGAATCCATTGATGGAATTGTTCATGAGGTATGTACGATTGTTGGGGACAGAAAAAATGAACTCTGAACAAAATATACGAGTCGTTAATCTTTGCCGTAAAGTTACACATGTGACGTCCAACAACAACCAGTCGTTAAAACAAAAAACCATCCAGGATCTCAGGATCCAGGCCGGCAGGATCAACTAAATCTGCAATATTCTTTTGACCATTTCACAGAGATAGTGGAATGTAAAGTTAAGACACCCGAGATTCCCTCTTACGCAAATATGGTTAAGAAAGGCTCCGAAACCCTCGTCCGTCCAGCAAACCTTAGTGCCGTTGCCATTTACCCGAGCGACAAAACCAAAACCAGTGACGACACAAAGGCCCTAGTACAAAAATTTATATCACCTGAGGAGCAGCAAGTTGCAAATTCGTGGCCTTAGAAAAGTTCGGAACGGTGGAGTTATAATTAGCACCGAGGGCAAGTGCGATATAGAGAAGTTAAAGAACTCGGCCAAATTAGTTTCATCTGGGCTTACAGTTCAAGAACCTACTAAGCGCCGACCACGTATCGTGATAATTGGAGTCCCTGTAGCTCTTACTGACAAAGAGGTAATTGAGTGTCTGTTTGAGCAGAATTTGACTGAGAAGATGCCGAGTCTCATACGAGAGTCTTTTTTAGAGACAACAAAACTCAGTCACAAATCAGGCAAGAAAAATCTGCCTACCTGCAACTATATAGTTGAGGTATTAATAAATCAAGGCCGTATATTTATCAACTGGACCTCATGCCCCGTTAGAGATTTCACATCTGTGACTAGGTGTTTTAATTGCCAGCAATTTGGACACACAGCGAAATATTGCCGTGAAACTACTCTGACCTGTAACCACTGTGGAGAAGTTGGACATTCTCACAAGGAATGTACAAATAAATCGATGTCACCAATATGTGCGACGTAAAAAAGATTCAAAAGGAAATGTGACCATCAAACAGGCGCTGAAACCTGCCCAGCACGTAAATACGCCTAAGAGCGCCAGTAATACTTAATTTGTAAGCACTTTATAGTTCTATTAATATTAATATCTAATGAACTGCTAAATGATTTAGACAGCTTTTCTGTGTCAGAAACCTATTTCTGTAACGTGGAGGATTGTAAACGATTCCTTCCACTAGAAGGCAAAATACTAACATTACTAACTCAAAATATTCGTAGCATAAATAAAAACATAAACGGTGGTGAGGTGGTCTTGCATGAATTGGGAATAACATGTGATATCATTGTACTGACGAAGTGCTGGCTGGCAGTTAACAGAGGTGATTTGCCCTCTCTGGATGGCTATGCAACACATACATCCAGTAATTACATTAATCAAAATGACGGTCTAGTGGTATATATCAAAAACAATTTAAATGCAGTCGTGGAAGAACAATTACTTCAGGAGTGTAATTGTTTGTTGATTAAACTACAACATCATCATCATCATCCGAGCGTATGTCCCAGTTGCGTCTCGCGACGCCCGGGGTCCGCATTCCTACATTTTCTCCTCCACTTCGCACGGTCGTCGGCATCCGCTGTAGTGAGACCATTGGCACGCATGTCATCCCTTACGACGTCGAGCCAGCACTTCTTGGGTCTTCCCCTCTTACCGGGACCCGGCGGGGCTGACATGGCAACGTGAAGGCTGCCACGGATGCGAGAGTTCCTCACGCGGTCCATCCGCGTGACTCCACACATCCACCGCAGCATCTTCATTTCCGTGACACGCAGCTCCTACTTGTGTCGCTCCAATATCGGCCACGTCTCACTGCCATGTAAAAGGACAGGTCTAATAATGATTTTGTAGACCTGTCCCTTCAACCGGATCGGCATTTTAGGGTCACAAATGACACCGGTCATCTCCCGCCCTTTGGCCCACGCGGCAGCAATGCGTGACTTGACATCGCAATCGATGTCACTGGACGTGTGAAAAATAGATCCCAGGTATTTAACCTGGTCCGTGCGCTCGACCAAATCACCGCCTATGCGGACGGATGTAGGATCTGTCGAGTTTAGTGCCAAGTACTTCGGTCTTCGCCACATTTAGTTTCAGACCGCCGTTCTCAAGCGTCTCCTACCACGCCTTTACACGTCGCACCAATCTGCCCCTGTCCGCGTCTGCCAGCGCGATATCGTCAGCATACATGAGCAACCATGGAGGCTGCTCATGCGAGTTCCTGATGCTGTCCGACAATTCGTCTAATATTACACTGAACATAAGCGGACTAAGGACCGAACCCTGGTGTACCCGACGGTGATGGGGAAGGGTTTCGTGTCGCCAACAGCAGTCCGAACCATTGAATCGGAGTCACAGTACATGTCCCGGATAGTGTCAATATAGACCTCTGGAACCCCTTTGGACCGCAGTGCCCACCAGATCATCGCACGAGGAACACAGTCGAAGGCCTTCTGCATGTCTAGAAACAAACAGTGCAGAGGCGTGTTCGTCGACCTGTATTTCTCTGCGACAACCCTCAGGGCAAAAACAGGGTCCGTGGTCCCATGACCAGGGCGAAACCAATATTGACACCCCGAGAGAATACACTCATGCCGGATCCGAGAGTCTATAATCCTCTCAAAGATCTTCATTGTGTGGGACATCACCTTTATACCGCGGTAGCTGCCGCACTCCTGCACTGATCCCTTACCTTTGAAGACTGGAGTAATAATACTCAGTCTCCATTGGTTTGGGATCTGCCCGCTGAGGAGTATGCGGTTAAAAAGGTTTACTAAGGTACCCCACACCGCGAGGACCCATCGCCTTCCAGGCTTCGGTGGGGACTCCATCGGGTCCGACTTTCAGATTCTTCATGCGGCGAAGCGCAGTCAGAACTTCTCCAGGCGTTACCGGTGGCACTAGTCCCTGATTCGGAGGGACGTCCGGAGGCTGCACCTCTTTGTGCTGTTTATTAAGCAGCTCGTGGAAGTATGAGCGCTCCTTTACCGCGAGGTCTTCGCTTAACAGGTTGCCCTCAGGGTCTTTTACACAGCGACACTTGGATATATCCTGTGCCGCTTTGACCCTGGAGCGCGCCAGCTTATAGATGAGCTTATAGATGCCCCTCAGACAATTCCAGCTTATCATACAGAGGTTGTAAGTGGTCTCGTGTGGCTCTGGCTACAGCTCTCTTTGTGGCGCGCTTGGCAGCCCTGTACGCGTCGCGGTCTTCGGGAGATCCGGTCGCTTGCCACTTTTTAAAGAGGGCTTTCTTCTCCCTAGTCTCCCTCTGCACTGCGTCGTTCCACCACCAAGTTTCTTTGTCACATTTGCGTCCACCCTTAGACTCACCGACCACCACCTTCGCCGCTCCAAGGATGGCCGCCTGCACATTTTCCCAGTAATCTCGAACTGACCCGCCTTCAGTGTCGGTGCACTTGTCACCGACAGCTGAGACGAACTCCTGGGACCTAGTTTCATCAAGCAGCCACCATCTGATGCGGTGCTGGCACCGTTCGATGCGTTTGCCTTTGGGCTTCAGGCAGAAGTCCATGACAAGGAGACGGTATTGTGCAGTAAGACTCTCTCCGGGTATGACCTTGCAGTTGGCCACCTTGCCGATGCTGTGTCGCCTAGTAAGTAGGAAATCGATCTGAGTTGTACGCCTCCAGCTCTTGTAGGTGATGAGATGTTCGGATTTCTTTTTGAAATACGTGTTCACAATGGCCAGATCGGCAGCCGCACACGTTCTGAGGATAGTTTCTCCTTCAGCGTTGCGGGTGCCGTATCCAAAACCACCATGGACATGCTCAAACTCCTCACACCTCTCACCCACATGATCGTTTAGGTAGCCGCCCAAAACGATTCCTTGTGACAACGGAATGCCCCGAAGCACTCCCTCGAGATGGCCCCAAAACGACATCTTATCGGCGTCGCTACAACCGGCCTGTGGCGCGTAGGCACTTATCAGGTGGGTAATAATCCCATCGATAAGCACCCTCACGATCATAAGCCGGTCGCTACAGCGTTTCACCTCCAAGATGCCACTCTGCAGCCCCTCGGAAAGCACCACGGCCACCCCGTTCTCCCCACCAGGCGCACTCGTGTAGTACAGCTTGTAGCCTTTCTGCAAAGGCAGGGCTCTGTTGCCCTTCCACCGAGTCTCCTGCAGGAACGCCACGTCCACCCTCCGCCTGGAGAGTACTTCGGCCAACTCTACCGCACGCCCAGTCAGCGTGCCAATGTTCCACGATGCGAAGCGGATACGGGTTGGGGCTAACTTCTTTAGCCGTGCTGGCCCGACACACGGCAGCCCTAGCCCACTTGCCACAGGAGACGGGCGGGGCTCCTGCGCGCCGTTTTGCAGCGGCGCCCTATCCCTAGCAGCTGATTTTACTAGCTAATAGCAATTAGCAAAATTAAACTACAACCTGACACATTAATCATTGCAGTCTATAGACCGCCATCACAGAGTGCAGAGAGATTTTTAGATTCACTCGATATGCTACTAAAACAATTCTCATACTTTAAAAACATTGTACTCATAGGAGATATAAACATTAATATAATACCCGAGCATAATGAGACAGAGGCACAAAAACAGAAGTACCTTAACATATGTTCTTTTCATGGGTTGCTACCTACTTATTATGTCCCAACGTTTAAAACTGGATCATGCGTGGATCATTTCATTTTAAAAACTAAGAAAATAACAAAAACACAAATTACTAATTCTTGGGTTACCGATCATCGCACAATTTTGCTAGCAATACTAATGAGTGTGTCTAGAAACAACTGCACAAGCAATTTTACCAGAGTCAATACGTCGAGTCTTGATAAAGACATACACTGCATAAATTTTGACCCGGTTTACATATCAGACGACCCTAATATTTGTATAAACTACTTCATTGACTCATTGCAATCAGCAATAGTGAAAAATTCTGTCACGGTATCGATGCCTACTAAATATAATAAGATCAAACCCTGGATTACCCCTGGTCTCGTTCGTTGCATAAGGCATAGAGATAAACTTCAACAAAAACAAAAACAAGCACCTGATAATGAAATACTGGCTTTAACTTATAAAAGATATAGAAATTATTGCAATAACCTTTTGAGAAAACTAAAAATACAATATAATAAAAAGCAGCTCCAAAGGGCAGGGAACAGTACTCAATTAATTTGGAAATTTATAAAAACAAATGCATTTAGGTCAAAACCCATTGAGTCACCACATGACCTATTGCCATCCGATGTAAATCCAACTGATGCAATTAATAATATTAACATTTTTTTTATAAACTCTGGAAAGAATATGGCAGACAGCACCATAAAATATATTAATGGTTTCCCTGACTTGACCCTCCCTAAAGCAAACACACCACTTCATTCCTTTGTCTTATTCAGTACCGATGCTGAGGAAATAATAAGAATAATAACCGGGTTGAAGGATGTTTGTGCTACAGGATGGGATAATATTCCTAATTATATACTGAAAAAGTATTTATACCTCTTTGCATCTCATTTAGCTCATATTTTTCAACTTTGTTTTAACACTGGAGTTTTCTCATTATCACTCAAAAGGGCTGTGGTCACACCGGTTTTCAAATCTGGAGACAAAACCAGAGTCGATAACTACAGACCAATATCCGTTTTGACAGGTCTATCAAAAATCTTAGAAAAAATTATAAATAACAGACTAATAAAATTTCTGGAAAATAATTATTTACTTTCAGAGTGCCAATTTGGTTTTAGGCCTAAGAAATCCACAAGTCAATCTGTCTATACACTAACTGATTACGTCACTACTAATCTGGATAAAGGTGCACACCATTAGGATCTTTCTGGACCTTGCAAAGGCATTCGATACTATATCTTCTTCTATACTATTACGGAAGCTTGAGTCTCTTGGAATTAGAGGAACGCAGTTGCTCTTATTCTCTGACTATCTCAGTGATCACCAACAATACGTAAAGATAGGAAAGTATACAAGTGCAGAAGCCAGAAATAGTTGCTATGGAATCCCCCAGGGTAGTGTACTGGGAGGAACACTATTTTTAATATATATTAATGAACTATGTAGTCTTCAGCTGAATAAAGGTATTGTAATTTCGTGTTCCGATTGACACACATTTAAATTTTCGTAAACATAGTTCCTTGCTTTGTTCCCGAGTGCGCAAATTGATGTATATATTTAAATATCTATGTACTGTAGGAGACCTTAAATTAATAAGACAGGTGTACCTTGCACTGTGCCAATCCGTTCTTACATACTGTATCACTTCATGGGGTGGGGCTGCGAGCTCAATCTTACTCCCGCTGGAACGATCCCAAAGAGCAATCCTAAAGGTAGCCACCTCTCGCCCTTATAGATTTCTCACTCATGAACTATATAAGGCATGTGAGATGCTGACGGTGCGCCAACTATTTATATTAAGCGCCATATTAATCCAGCACTCTAAACTACCTATGGCTATAACTAAGCCGGAAAAGAGGAGAAAAGATTGCTCAAACGCACAAGCTAAACATGCTTTCATAAATAGATTTATTTTATTTATGGGACCATATCTTTTTAATAAACTTAACAGAATACTAACCATATATAGTCTAAGATACAGAGAATGTAAGATTAGAGTAACAGAATATTTGCAGACTCTCAACTACGCAGACACAGAAAGGCTGTTGGAAATTCTAAAATGAAGTATTTTATTTGTTATATTTATATTATAGTTGTTACATGTAGTATTTTATATTATACACGTCATTCATCTCCATCCCATCATTCTGATTAGAAAATGTAGACAATTTATAAATAACAGCGTAAACAACCAAGTCTGAAACACAGGTTTATTTAAACCTAGATCAAACAAGTCGCCATCTACAAGTTACGCATTAATTAATGACTCATTTTAGATTTTATCTGCTCTTGTTAATCATAATTCATTTAGTATTACTTATTTTACGATAATTTAATATTATAAGCCTATTTGTGTGTGGCATTCCTAATGATAAAACAATGACAAATATTAATGTAAATATTTTAAGTAAATAAATATTATTATTATTAAAAAACCCTGACTAACTAACTAACCTAACTCTAACTACCCCGTCAGGGATACAGCGTGAAGAAAGTTAGTTAAAAAAAATGTTAATATTTGAAATTCCTTAAATAAAGGTTTGCAAGTTTGCCATGGCGGATTACTAGCAATGGCTCTAATACACTTTTTATGCGCTAGAAAGGCTCGCTGTACTTCTGTGGAATTCCCCCACAAAACAATACCATAGTTTAGCACGGAAGACACATAACCGTGGTATGCAGCTAATACTGTTTTTTTTATTTGTAGTGTTACGCAGCGAATATAACACGTAAACATACTTATTAATTTTGTTGCATACTTTCGAAATGAGTTGCTTCCAACTTATGTTACCATCCACGGTTATTCCTAAGAAAGATACCTCTTTAACCTCTTTAATTCTATTTTATTCTTAGTTGATGTCTAAAGCTACGTAAGGTCTATAACTAGGATTTAATCGGATATAATTGGTCTTGTTCAAATTTACCTGTAAATTGTTATCTTTAAACCACTTAACTATGCTATTTATTGTAACATTTATATCGCTTACGAATTTATCTACTTCAGTATTTCTATCACAAGTCATAATCAAAGAAATGTCATCAGCATATAAAATACAGTGATTTGAAGTAATTTCAGTGAGGTCATTAACATATAACAGAAACAACAATGGCCCTAACACACTACCCTGCGGTACACCAAGTAACAACTAGATCAAATGCTTTGATCATGTCAAAAAAAATTACAACTACTGTTCTCTTATTGTCAAAGTTTTCAATTATTTTATACATCAAATCGAAACATGCTAATGTTGTAGACTTTCCCTTCTGGAAGCCATATTGTTCGCTGCGTAAAATGCTGTGCTTTTGAATAAAACTTGTTAATCGTTTATGTATGGCTGTTTCAAAGATCTTTGACATAATTGGTATAAACGATATTGGCCTATAATTGTCCAAAGAAGTCCTCTCACCCTTCTTATATAAAGGTTTCACTATTGATAATTTTAGTTCGCTAGGGAAACAACCTTCTTTAAATTATAAATTGACTAAATGTGTAAGAATTGGGTAACTTCGAACACAAAATATTTAATTATTTTTGTTGATATTTTATCGTAACCCTCAGAGTTAGTGTTATTTAAATTAATAATTATTGAATGGATCTCTTGACACACAAAAGGGCTAAGAAACATACTGCCATATATGGATCTCCTACAAGTGATCTGTGATAAACTGGTGCGACTGTTTGACGCACG
This sequence comes from Thumatha senex, assembly GCA_948477245.1. NCBI lineage: Eukaryota > Metazoa > Arthropoda > Insecta > Lepidoptera > Erebidae > Thumatha > Thumatha senex. Next base: position 3,781,779 of record OX419725.1, read on the forward strand.
ACGACGTTTGACAAATACAATTATTTAATACTTTAGAATATTTTTTGTATTTATTAAAAGTTGTTTCACACTTATTACAGTAATATTTATAACGTAATCTACCTTTTGTTTTACAACAGGTTTTTAAACCCTTAGTGATCCATTTAAGTCTACCAACCTTATTTGTAATTTTCACCCTGATTTTTGGAAAACATAGTTTGTAAAACAGGAAGGTTTCGTGAAAGATTTGGAATGCAATTTCAAAATTTACTGGCTGATATATTTCGTGAAAGGTAAGACTACCCAGACGAACTTTAATTTTTTTAAAATATTCTATATTAAATGCCCTTTTATAAGTAAAGTATTCGGTCAGCGGTGTTTCCTTATTTGATATGGGAATGTTGAGTAGTTGGGCCGTATTATGATCGGATAAGGTAAGATGCAATAATTCTCCATTAGCATAAGGCATATTGCTGAGAATGTGATCAATACATGTTCGTTCGCGGGTAGGTTGATTAATGTGTAACACCAGGTTGAAATTCTTTACAAGATCTAGAAAGTGTCTACATTTCCCACCGTCACACTTCAATGTGTCTATGTTGAGGTCACCCACCACCACTAACCGTTTATTGAATCTATATGTTAACTTATGCAAATCTATTTGAAGTTTGCTAAGAAATAGATTACAGTCAGAATCAGACGTTCGATAGACACAAACGAGAAACATGTTCGGTGACATGATTTCAATACCACAGCACTCAAAGTGTTTATCTACGCTTTAATAATTTTCCAAAGCATTCCTCACTTAATTAAAATACAGACACCACCGCGTTCCTTTGCCGGTCTGGAGTAATACGCTGCCAAGCAGTAACCATGCAAATTTACTGTTTGTTCATGCCCACTTTTAATAAAGGTTTCGGACAGACAAAGTACATCCACTTCTTTATTGGTCTGTGAGAGATAATTGAGGTGAATTTCTAATAATCTACGTTTTCTGAGCAAAGTTGCAATATTTTGATGTAGAATTCTTAGTACATAAGAATCATTTATACTACGGTTCACGAAAAAGCTTATTATCAGACTTAGGACTTTTTATACCCCCACCATCTACTTCCGTCTAAGTATATTGGTCCCTGCTGGATATCGCGTTTGGTTTACCATAATTTGCTCCTACATGTAATATGTTCTTTGCGAAACAGTTGTCTGTTCGTGCCAAGTATGGAATCCTTTTTTATTATGAATTTTTCATTATAATCGACTGGATCTATCATAAAATTGAGGGCCTTACATAATGAGTAAAAGGTATATTTACTATAATAGTCAACATCATCATACGCACAATGTGCATACTGCTTTGAGGCAGGTGCCCTTTCGATCGCATAATTTTTTTTAGCTTAATGTAGTTTGGCATAACAGTTTCAGTATAAAGTTGTTTACTCGCATAAATTATGTTAAGCAGAATGTTATAAACGCATAATGGTTTTATTGGCATAACATTAACTTACTCTAATTTTTTTATCATAATTTTAATCAGCATAAATGTAAAGGGTATAATTGTTTTACGCCTAAAGATAATTTATCATAAAATACAAAACGCATAATGGAGGTATGGATTTATATTACCGTTTAAATCATAAATTAATAATAATTTGACTAATAATATTTAAGAAATGATAAGACATCATTGTAAATAATCATCTCACTCAGTCATCATCTCAGCTAAGTTTTTAAGCTGTAACATATAAAACGATATTTTTTAAGTGTTATTTTTTTAGACTAGTCTTGAGCAAAGTCGTAAATAGGTACGACGACGAGCGAAGCGAGGAGGAGTGTTAGGTCACTTGTGACCACAACGCGCGAGCCGAGCGAGCGGAGCGAGCGGGCCGCGGCAGCGGCCAGTGTTGAAATTTTGAACTTCAGTATAGTGACTATCGACATTTGTAATGAGTGGGCATTTCAATCAGACAGTTCAAGCTTAGATATAAAAATAAAAATATGTACTCGTTAACATTATGGTATTCTATATGTATGACTTGTAATCTTTATGCGAGAGTGAGTGAGATGCCAATAAATGTTATGATTAGTAATCATTATTGTAAAAAAAAATATGCGTAATCATTTTATGCGGGTTTATCATTATTATAAAAAAGTTATGGGAAAATAAAGTATGCCTAATGATTTATTCTGTTTGAACGTTATGCGAAACGAAGAGTATGCCAAAAAACGTTTTGCAGTTTTAAGTTATGCCACTAAAATTTATGCAACCCAATACGGACCCCTTTGAGACATGATTTAACATTGAATTTAATTTTGATTCATTTAAATATTTATTATTTTTAACCCTTACAATAAACATATGACATTTGGCAGATTTAAGATATGTACATAATTCTGATTTGATTTAAAAAGAGTTTGAATCATGTTGGCCTATGAATAGTACTAGTCTGTCATTTCTTGAAATATCATAAAGCTTGCAACTCTTTAAGATTTCTTCTGTATTGGCATAAGGTTTTGTAAAAGATGTGATTTGATATTTGCAATAATGAGTATGTTCCCGGGATTTCATTAAATACTTGGTAATACCAGAACTTCGTAGTCCGCTAAAAATAAAGAGCCTTTTTTCAATATTTTATCTGATACTGAATGGGTGCTGAGTCACAGCTTATTTTCCTGTATGTATATTCATGTATAGTCTGACATTTTTCTAAAGTGATATCCTCTTTATTTAAATTTTCCGGTATAGAAATACTTGCATATTCGACCGCATCCTGAATGTTACATGGAGTACTTCTAAATAAGTCATAAGTCATTTATTTCATAACAATTACTTGTGCTGAAACATTTTGTAGATCCATTTAATATCATCGAATAACATATTTATATTACCTTAATTGCTACTTAATTAATTAATTAATTTCAAGTGATATAATGCTAACCAATAAATAATATTCATACAATAATTGATAGTTAGTAATCAAAATGTCAATATTCAAAATTCAATGAAAATTAAGAATAAATAAATATTACCACCATCACAATTTAATGTCATATTTTAGTTTATAAATATAATCAGTATTCACCAAATCGAATTAGGTACGTATTGCTATTATAGTTACCTCCTATCAAAGTATTTTATCATTGACGAACTCATCGACACTGTAATAGTTCTTTTCCAACAAATACAGTTTTAATTTGTTTTTAAACAGATTTGCACTTCGAATCGTTTTAAAATTAATTGGTAACTTATTGTATAAATAAACTGACTGAACTCTCGGGCTATGTTGAACTACATTCAGCTTACTTTGTAGACTAAAAGGCAAGTCTTTCCTGCGCGTGCTTTCTCTTATTTTCCTATCTTCAATTGTCTCAAATTTCGGTAAATTCTTAACGAGCCGGGTTAGCAACACCAAAATATAAAGGCAGAGACTGTCAATAATTTAAAGTTTTTAAAGTGTTCTCGTCATGATTCCGTCTACTTTAATCGTAGCATTGACCTAATTGCCCTTTTCTGTATAACAAAAGTAGATTCAATGTTATATTTGTAACTGTTGCCCCAGAATTCAATGCTATACCTAAATTTCGATTCAACCAATGCGAAGTATACGCACCTAAGCTCTGCCAAAGTGAGATCTTCTCTCAGGCTACTAATTGCATAGCATGCTGAACTAATGGCACTGACTATAGATGCTGTCTCAGATTTCCAGTTTAATAAAGCATCAACGTGAACACCTAGGAATTTAGCATTGTCCACTAATGTAACCCTATTTCCACATGATTCTATGTCGAGAGTAGCATCATTTCTTGTCGTTGTCCTGAATAACAGACACTTCGTTTTATTTACATTTACAATTAAAATATTAGTGCCAAACCAATTTTCAAAATACTTAAGTAGAGCAATGGCCTGTAATTCTAAGTTAGTCATGTCATCGGCAGATAATATAGCGTTCGTATCATCAGCGTAAAGAACAAGTTTAGTATCTGTTACACGTCTACTAATATACCCAAATAAGTCGTTAATAAATAAAATAAAAAATATAGGGCCTAGGACAGAGCCTTGCGGAACACCCCGTGATACAGTCACCAAATTAGATTTATGAAAATCTTTTTTGCCATCTACAACAGATCTGATCTCAATATACTATTGCCTATTATGTAAGTAGGAACGAAACAGGCTAAAAATATTACCCCGTATACCATAATGCTCCAGCTTTCCCAAAAGTATGTCATGATCTACTGTATCAAAAGCCGAGCTCAGGTCCAGAAAAATACCCGCCACTTTACGCCTTGTGTTTAAGTTACAAACAATCTCATCAACCAAAACTCCTATAGCATCACTGGTACCGATAGATTTCTGGTACCTAAATTGATGCACATTTAAAATGTTATTAGTTATTAAGTGCTTCATAAGACGATCCTTCATAATTTTTTCAAATAATTTTGAAAGTACTGGCAAAAGAGAAATGGGTCTATAGTTCAAGGGGTCCGTATTTGAACCTTTTTTAAAAATGGGTATGTCTTTTGCGATTTTAAATTGCTCAGGGAAAAGGCCATTGTCAATGCAATTATTATAAAATATCGCTAATGGAGATGCCATAACATCCAGGTTGTCCTTAATGACAGCCAAGGGAATGTCATCATAACCCGTAGAAGATTTATTTGTCATACACCTAACCATATTAAAAATTTCCACTGGTAAAACAGGGTCGAAAGTCATATTACGTTCAACTCTGTTGATACTTTCAGCTGCATATTTTATTGCTAATCTTTAACTACACGTGCTTAGCTGAACACTACTGTTAAATATTTTTAAAAACTCGCTAGCTACCTCAAAAACCTTGTTTGTTCCTTTATTTTTCAACTTTAAAACAATTTGTTTATTGCCTACAATGTTGTTTACGTTTCGTCTTTGATTGACAATTTTCCATATTTGTTTATTGGAATCTGATGCCATTTTTATTTGTTTTCTGACAGCGTTCCGTTTTGCGTTACTAAGTATTTTCCTATATGTCCTAATATATCTATTTCTATATTCCAGAATCTATGGTGTTAAGAAAGCGTTTTACCTTACTGGAGACTCTAATTCCCTTTGTAATCCAATTATACGTTCCTGTTTTATTTACTAGTAATTTTAATTTACGTTTTGGAAATGAAGATTCATGTATTTTTTTTATTTTCAAAATAAATGTATTTATACCCGTATTCCAGTCAGTCTCCATTACCTTTTTCCTAAATTCATTTTTATTTCGTTTATTATATTTCCTTCTATGTACATACAAATAGTTTGATTGTTTAACTCTTGTAACAGTGCCCAGGCGTAAAGAACAGTAAATGCCCGAGTGACCATCTGATAGCCCATTGTTGTCAATATTTGTACTCTCAACAATATCGTCAGGTAAGTTTGTCAAAAAGTTATCTATGCTAGATTCTGTTTTATTTCTTCTAAAAGTAACAGAGTTTATAAGAAATCTAAAATTATAACACGCTAATAGAGTCAAAAAAGTGGTTTTCTGAGAGTCATTTTTAAGTACATTAACATTAAAGTCACCACAAATAATACACAATTTGTTAAGGAAATGCTGTAACAGTTTTTCCAAACAGTCAATGAAGTTCTCAAAATTGTTTCTATTTGGAGTTCTATAGCAACATATAATACTCAAATTAGTCTCGAGATCACGCACCCCACATACTTCAAAGTAGTCAATTTTATATAGCTGTTTACACACTACGAGCTCTTCCAGCTTTCTATTCTGGAGAGTCAGAATCATAGAACCTCCCCTTTTACGTTTAATTATGGTGCTATAAGCCCCTACTTCGTAATTTGCAAGTTTGAATTGATCCATAAGGGTTTTGCTTAGAAAATGTTCAGTTATACACACAAAAGTGGGCACTGCATTTTGTTCACTCAAATATATTTCGAACTCACTCCTCTTATTGCTAATACCACAGACATTTTGGTGGAAAATATTAATATTAGTACAGTGCTTAGTCGCGAAAAAAATAGTTTTCTGTTTCACCATGAGCTACACTTTTTCGATTCATCAAAGAGAAATAGTAGGGGATGGTGCCTTTAATGGATTCTAATAAATGTAAAGCACCATAGTGAACTTTATTCTTTTGGCAGGACATTTTGCAAAATTTACCCGTAGGGCTTTTCTTAAATTTAAGAAATTCTTTTCATAATATATCTGTAAGTCGACGTTTGGCTTTCATTTTTCTAGCTGAGTGCTGTTGTTTGCAGAGGGATGACAAGGGACTTCGGCAGATTTGTTTCAACATACCGAGCTCTTTTTGTAGATGAGCGATTTGATTTTTTAAGTAGCTATTCTCAAGAATGACATTCTCAAGTTCATTTTGTGTGCTTTGCAAAGCTGACTTTAGGATACTCATTTCCTCTTTCATTCCTTCACAGTAAAATGGTAAAATATGCGTAGACATATCCAGACTTTTACCTATTAAGTCACTAGAGTGTGATGAGATGAGTGAAACACTCATATCCATGTCTTCTAAAGACCTCGATCTTGCCATCGGTTTTCTCATCGTCACATTATTAGGTGAATCCATACTTTAATGCCTTTAGTTTGTTTAGTTTCTTGAATGACTTAGAGACTAAGACACTACACTATTATGATAGGCAGATCTCATGCAAAAAGCGCTGCTAATCTATAAATATGATGATGACCGTAGTGGCATCTATCCCACTTTAATTCAGAGTTTCAGTGAGTTTGGTTCACATCAATGTTACTCCATTCATGGTATATGCAGTTCAGGTATCAAAAAATAGATGGCGCTATTCTCATACATTTTTTGAATAAAAAACGAATCTGTCTATTAGTAATTTGTCAGAATTGTTCAATAAGCCTTGAAAGTTTTCAAATTTGCCTTTAAAGTATATATCACTGTACTACTAATCCGATTGCAACTATAAAGGTAAGTTCTATTCATTAACTTCGCTATAAATAGTGATTGATTTAGAAGATTGAGATTCACTTTACTTTTGATAGTACCTTAACAATATCTTGTATAACAGTTCCACACAGTTGTTATTCGATGTTGATTAGAAATACACACTCTGCACTGATAAAAGTTACTATATACTATTTTTAAAATGAAAATTTTGTAGTGTCACGTAACTGACTGTATATATAAAAGTGTAATATATAAAAGATGGCGTGATAAAGTATATCACGCCATCTTTTATATATTGGATAAATATAGACAAAAATGCAGAAAGTGAAATGGGCGCGTATAGTATGTCTTTGCCTACCCCTTTGAGGCCATAGGCGAGACTGATAGGTGTTTTTTGAAATAAATTTGTAATTATTCATTTTTTAAAATAGTTCTGTACAGATCTGCAAAGATTTTTAATTCATGACATGGTGATTATTTTCTAATAAATATTTACACACCGCGTGGACAATGTACGTCAACGACGAGCAGCGCGCGCTTTTGTCATTGTTCATCATATTATTGTGATATATGTTCCGGTAATCACTACATTTACTGTTCCATACAAATTGTTTAGTACAATGTCGTACTCAATGTTTTCGCCGCGCGTGTTATATAAAATTTGTCATTTTTTGCCGCGCTTTCAAAAACATGCAATGACTGGTTCGTCGCCAATGTTTGATGGTTTGCCGCGCAATGTCGATACGCCGCTTTACACTACTACTACTAGTAACGTGATATTTACCATGCATTAATTTTATTCTTTCATCGAGTATCACATATTTCGGTTCTGTTACAAACGCCATGACCACAAATCTACTAAAACTCGCATTTATTTTATTTGTTGATTTTTTATATTACTCTTGATTTTTCCCATTAAAACATTTTTAATGATTTTTAATGTTAATGATGATATTAAGTTTTTATTTACTCGTATTTTAATTTTCAGATTTTAGTTTTTATTTTCTAATAAATATCGATTGAATAACATCTAGATCGATCTGAAAATAAAAATATATGTATAAATAATAGATATATTTTTATTTTTCCCAAATGAAATAAAATTATTGTCACCCTGGTAGAACATCATATGAGACAACATTATTTTTGATTTAACACGATTGGTAAACTGTTTTGAGGTTAAAACAATACGCCATTATAATGAGGCTAATATACAGAAAACATGGAATTTCACAAAAAAATCATAGCAATTATTTTTTTTATTAGGTAGTGAGATATGAGCCCGGATTTTTGTTTTGGACCGATATTTCCTGTTTAAATAAACTTTAGTAGTATTTATTGATTTCATTAGTTTCGACAAATTAAGATCCTTCTTCTTGTGTAAATTTTACTATAAAAAACGTAAGGTTTAAAAAAATAATCAACATTAAAGAAACAACGAGTTGAGGATTGCGCGGCCATAACTTCAAAGGCTAATATTTCGTAAAATATTGCTCTAGAGCTTATACTTCTTTTTTCGACAATGTTTGACAAATTTAATCTTTAATTGACAAAAAGAATTTGATCTCTAACCCATGTAGTTGCTGAGATCTCCGTGGCCGCGCAATCCTCCACGTTACGTCGCGCGGCCGACATTAAACCCTAATATCTTCTTTATTTCTACTTTGACAAATTTTTGGTTTGTTGCATTCGGTTGTAATACTTCTGAGTGTCGGTTACATATTTATGGGATTTGATTTACTAACTTTATTATTATATACATCCCTTTTTTGGAAACAAACTCAATTTTCACAATACTTTAGTTATAACTCTAAAGTCATTTGTCTAATTATTTAAAAGTTTATAATATTTCACATTGTTTGTGTTTGTTCGGAACGACATGAGTTTGACGTTGTCAAAACTGTCACGGTCGTTTCGACTCTTTTGGCGCATTCTGAAATTAACGCGTGATTTAAGATCTCAAAACCCGGATTTTAAATAAAAAAATATTTATTTAACTGACAGAGTTACAACGTAGTAATACAAAACAGTAATTAATTAATTTTGACAAATTATTGATCTTATATACTAACTTATTGCTAACTCGGCACTTCATCGGAAGTGACGCATGTCCTAGAAAAACTGCTGATGTGCATCGAACGTTCTAGAACGATATTAGCTGGTGAAGCAAATGTTGGGGGATTGGGGTTCCTTAACTCCTCCCTCCTTAAGAGTGAAATTATCCGAAGGCATCGTAGATGATTTCGGGGAATTTCGACTAAAAATGTAGAAAAACTTTAATCTCCAGAATATTATAAAAGCTATCACTATTACAACCATATATAAAAGTATAGTCCAGACACTTATTCCTATTGTCACAATTTGGGTTGTACTTGTGTCACTATTGTCACTATATTTCACATTTTTCAGAATTTCTTTAACATCACTAAAGTCGACGTCCCTGAGGTCCACCTCTTGAGTTCTCGTGTGAATTTCGTGTTGAAGTTCTGGCATCTGGATCAATGGAAGCTGAGGAATGGAAACTGCTTGATTCGTAGTAGGAGCAACGAATACTTTTCCAATTTGGGTTTCGCAATGTTGATTTGGCGTCACCATATAGGTTCCAAGGATGTTGTATTTTCTGATTTCAGTGTTGCAGTTTTCGGTGATTACTAAATTATCTTCAGAATAAACCAACCACTGATTATCGGTTATCTTCTGCACCTTGGTATTCTCGATCCTGATATGATTCTGTAAGCATCTGCTGTAATTGTTCTTCATCAACATGATTTGTTCGATACATGTCTCTGTTGGATCCTGGGCCAGGTTATCTTCGGCGCAAAGGAAGTTGTTATTTTCAATTTCTGCACACGGGTTTGCTACGGGCATGTATTTCAATCTATTCACCATTAGGTAGGGATATTTTGGAATAATTGTAAAGGTGTTTGGAGACTGGAAAATAGGGATAGGTATAACCTTGTAATAATTATATGTTTCGTCTTCTATCAAGGGGATTTCTAAAATAAAAACTAACCTATCGTTATTAATATATGATTTTATTACAATATTACGCTCTAGTTTAAGTAGATTATGTTTACTAACGGGATAAATAGTTTTAGAATGTTTGTTAATAATTATTAGTGTATTATAGAGTTCTGTATTATTTATGATAGACTGATGAAGTATATTTAATTTGCTAAAGGCGATTGCTGTTTCTATTTCCTGTATATCTTCGTAGCAAGAACGAAAGTTACTTAAAACTTGGTACATAGCATTGAGCATGTGTAGTAAGTTATTAAACCTATTTTCATTTTGGGCAAGTTTCTCTATTTCACTTGTCTGTAACCCCAAGTTTTTAATATTAGAATTAATTATTTCCGAGTCGTTTACCAATTTATCGAAAGCTTTTCGCATTGATGAAACTTTAAGTTCAACGTCATGTTCTTTGTTTTCTAAGGAGTGTATTTCCCTATCATATTTCTAGTAAAAGTATAAGTCTAGGTTACCTGAAATAGCTTTGATTAATGTACCTAACGGACTGAACACTGCTCTTTTAGTTCTAAAGTTAAATGGGTAAATTTGAGATAATCTATCTTTAGTTACGGTAATTAAATACTCTATTTGGTTTTCGATTCCTACTGTTTCATTCGCTAAACTAATTTCCCTTATTCTAATTTTAAGATATTCAAAGTCCCGAATATTATTATCTACCTGTAATCCTATGGATTCTAAGTCTAAGGTTTTAAATATAGTCCAATAGTTAATCTTCTTCACTGCCACTCCCATCTTCAATGACGCTATCCCCGGGTTCAGACCGAGGTTTTCCTACCGGCTGCGCCATTTAAGATCTCAAAACCCGGATTTTAAATAAAAAAATATTTATTTAACTGACAGAGTTACAACGTAGTAATACAAAACAGTAATTAATTAATTTTGACAAATTATTGATCTTATATACTAACTTATTGCTAACTCGGCACTTCATCGGAAGTGACGCATGTCCTAGAAAAACTGCTGATGTGCATCGAACGTTCTAGAACGATATTAGCTGGTGAAGCAAATGTTGGGGGAGTGGGGTTCCTTAACTCGTGCGTCTATGGTCAGTCAGTTTGGTGCTGGACATTGAACTTAGATAGATTGGTTGTCCTGACTCACATCCACCCATAATGTACTGCGTGAGGTGTGACAAACAGGAATAGTAAGGTTTTCATGTTGGTTTTGTTTATTTATTTTTTTGATTATTTGTCAAGGCTGTATAGGCCGTATGACTTTAGCCTGCCGTAATCGAGCGGGAGAAAAGAAAAGAAAGCTGCTTTCTTGCTACGACATGGCGTCATGAGAATATGCCTGTCATGGTGATTTAATTCGGATTAATATCCGAAGTCTTTTTAGCAAATATGTAGACATAATGGTTGTTGCTGAGGTGAGAATATTTGTTTATATTTGTTTCTTCGTAATCGGTAAGATTACTTGGCCTTTGCGAATAATATGTTCTTACGATGGTTGTACTTTGTATTTCAGTTTGCTTTTCAAGAGACTTAGCCAATAATATGAAAAAGGATGATGATAGAAGGATCTAGTTAAAACCCCACTGAAATAAGTGGTAAGTTAAAACTAAATAATCTCTTAGACTGCATTCCTTAACAGAATGTTGAGGGTGAAAGTGATTTTTATTACAAATTACTAATGTCTGTAACTTTTCTGTTGTTACAGGGGTTTATGTTTTTGGTTTTTGTTTTTTGATTTTTTTTTAACATAATATTTGATAGTTTAACGTGTTTCACGTTCTCTGCATTCTACATCTTTTTACTCCTTGTGAATGTCTGTAAGAAGACTTAAAGTAAGCTGTACAATGTGCAAAGAAGATATTTCTCTCTACTCTGGTTACCTACTATCTGGACTTCTAGAATAGGAAGAGATGTGAAGATGTGAAGGACTTGGATGTTCCTCAATTATATCCAGATAAGTAGTAATCTTTAATTAGTTTCTCTGTATAATAACCCGGTAAAGGCCGACTGATGTTGATAGGTTATAAGAAATAACTTTTAACTTTAAATATTTATTTTTCTATTACATATGTAGCTTTCAACTACTTTAATATACTGGACTACCGATGTGACGTTCCAGTTACACATATTTTATAATCTTTTTATTATCACAAAGGAATATAAATGTGAAACTTTATTTTTACCTTGTTATGTTGTAGTGTATGATGATGATGATGATGATAGAAAGCGGTGTGGTGTGTTAACAAAATTCAGAGATAGTTTAAATGTATGTCTGTATATAATTTAGATATTTTTAAGGCATCTGACAACTGCTTTAATATTTGTCATTTTAGGCCACGCCCCTTTCCATACTTTGGGTTAAATTTATATTTGTACTAAATATAAACTTATTTGTGTATAGTGACCATATATGTATTGATCCCACTATGCCTGACTAAGCCATTTCTTTTTACTTTCATATATGTATATTCATGTCTACATATGCATATAGTTTAAATAAATATAATTAATAAATGGATACTTGAGCTTTTTAATTGCATCATTCGTTTGATGGAGAGATACCTGGCGCCCTCTCTTTATAAATTCTGGTATTTCTCTGCTCTAGGTTGGTCCATACTCACTCCCTATACACATGCTCTGCTAGCTGGTGCACCGGTGATTCTTTGAGATAGTGTTACTTACACATCTCCAGGGATTACCAACCGTACCTGATGGGTGTATGTAGGTGTGTTGTTGCTACCTAGTGCGCACCACCCCTACCAAGCCCATTATACGGTTTTGGGTGAATATTTCATTTCGTGCATATTGCATGGCGGACGATAAGTAACACATTATTTTTTTTTTCAATGTTACATTGTTTTTGTTTAATTAACATAGGCCTGCGTTAGACGCAATCCTTAAAACATCTTGATTTTTGTTAGAAATGCTTGAAACTTTTGAAAATAAACGCCAAAATCTAATCACCATCCGTGTCCCTTTACCCAGATTTTAATAAATTTACGAGTCTTTGTAGAAAGTCTATTGGGAGAACGAATTTTTTAAGACGATTTAGGCTAATATCTTAATTAATCCATATTATATTTTAGTAACGTTTACGAAAGAACAAATTTAAGTGGTACCACTTAGAAAAATGTCCTTACACTTACACATAATTACCATTCAAAGACATTGATGACCCAATATTTTAAACTTAACAAATCGTTACCTATTTAAAATATCCTTTTATTTCTGAAATTATTGAAAATCTCATTGCCATTATTATAATTACCATTAATTCCCATTATTTTTAAAATGGAATGGTAATTAGAAGAAACAAACGGTAATGATTAATTATTGAGTCTGGATAACGTAGCAATGGCAGAGGTGGTAATCTCCCCTATCGTGGAGGCCAGCGGCTGTCCCAGTGACCAGGCGAGAGCCAAATCTAGACGCTTCGGCTTCGGTCACGATCTTCCGCTGCCCAATGTGTAAAAAACAGCGGACGAACAGAACCTCCTCATTGAGACCATTAGTTAATTATATGTTGCCAAGCCGTACTGGGTCTACCACGGGAGCCCAGTTACCATAGACAGCTTAGCTTTTTTTAGCTTTGGGTGTTGACGTGGACTCCTCGCGCCTTGCAATTAATTCCGAAAGATCAAAGTGTATCTCCTACAGTCCAGGGAAACTAAGTGCTTCAGGTCCCTGACCGGAGAGAGTGTGGGGGTACAGTGCACAGTGAAAGTCACCGTTAGGAACCATTGCTTCCGCTGCAGTTAGTCCTGTCACAAAGCAAGCTCTTACCGCTGTCTCACTGCACTACTTTAGTTGCGTTGCGTAGGACTAAAGTACAGATCACCTCGAGATAGAGACCCGTCAGGTATGTGTAGTGGTTGTTACCGGTCTAGAGCGGCCACGTTCACGACAGGATGGGGGACTGGACGTTCATTAATGGACATACTTATCCGCATCCTACAGGTGAACCTAAACCACTACTCTGCTGCTCAGGATCTCCTGTGCCAGAGCATTGCACAGTGGACATTCGCCTACCGCAAGTAGTTATCAAGGAAGAAGGAAAACTCTTCTTTTACAACTGGTTGCGTAATATGATTGTGATGTCGAGAAATGTATTAGGTTCTATAACGTGTTCACCGTTGCCAAGCCGTACTGGGTCTACCACGGGAGCCCAGTTACCATAGACAGGTTAGCTTTTTTTAGCTTTGGGTGTTGACGTGGACTCCTCGCGCCTTGCAATTATTGCTAGGAGCTGATGCTGCGTTGCAGCTGATTGCAGCGAAGTGGTTATCGTGGCCGCTTATTTCTCGCCAACCTGTGAGCAATATCAATTCGAACTATGGCTCGCTGAGCAAGACGTCATTCTTACCGCATTTCGTCCCAGTCCTCGAAAATTCCAATGCCTGGGGGTGACACTTGAGGCTCCCGAAAAACCACTGGTATGGGGAGAACTTCGGCGGACTGGGTGATAAATCCATGACGTGCGCGGTTCGACCGTAGATGTATCGTACCCCTGATCGCATACGCCGCGTTCAGGGCAGGAATGTGGTAGAAGGAGGGGTCGTTATTCATCCATAGTTATATTTAGTTTGACGTTTCTCCTCCAACTAGCCTCCGACTGGCTATCCTAAATACTTCGGCATACGTTGGGCTGTCAAACGCCTGAATCAAGGGCTCTCTGGGATGCAGCTATCGTGCAGGCCTGATTCCCGGTGGAGATCGTAATGTGCACGCAGCGTTCATCTCCGCTATCGGTACACCAGGCCTTGAGGCCCGAGAGAAGGAGCACATGAGTGTTACAAAGGGTGCCGAAAAGTCCCTATAAGAGACCATTAAGCTGGCCAAGAAATTGGCCTGAAAATTGCTCCTAGAGAATCTGGAATAGTAAGGCCATCCGCTGTCCCAAACCCCAGCCATGTTAGAGATTACGTCGAGAACGACGTGCCCGTAGTCACCAAAGGTGAACTAAGGTAAGGTAAGGGTAAAGGTGCTGCGGCTAAGCCCCGCAAGAGAACCACTCCGAACCCGATAGCATTCCGGGGTGAGTGTGACTCCTGGATCTCTATGAATGTTGACTATTAAGGTTTTGGCTCATCCTTCAATAAAGACTGGTTTCCCAAGGTGACGTATACGGGGAAAGTGGTCCTTATCCAAAACGATAGCGGCCAGCGGCCTCGCCTTCCAGCTATTGGTCGCTCGTATTGCTCGACGAGGTATGCAAGCTCTTTGAGCGTATCATTGCAGAGCACTTCGTCGCATTTGTCACAGTCATAGGGATATGGTATATAAGCAGTTTGGTTTCCATCAGTTTGGTTTCAGTGCTCCTCCAATGATGCGATCATGCGTGTCGGAGTCCTCGCGGAAGGAGCGTCATCACAGGTGAGGTAGTCATGGCGGTGTCTCATGACATAGTCAAAGCAAATGCTTTAAGAAGACGCTTATTTTCATATAGTGCCTCCCTGCCTCTAGTGCATTGTCGGGGCTTATCTTTCCGAGAGGGCCATAGCTTACCAAAGCTAGGGCTGGCATGGCGAGAAGTGTTGTGTTTCCCAGGGATCGATCTTAGGACTACTTTTGTAGAACATCGGCTACGATTGGATGCTGCGCGGTCCGTTGCTGAGAGGTCACTCTCGTGATAGCGCGAGGAGGAATGCATCAAAATGCATTCCTAAGAACCACGTCAGGTGTTGCTCCAGTCCTGTGTCGAGGTTATTTTTCAAACCTTTGATTTTATTTCTAATTACCATTTCAATTTATTTCACTACCATATCTCGAGATCTAATTATCGTATATGGGAAAACTCATTACCATTTAAAAAAAAAAGAAACGTCAATATCTCTTAACAGAAAGGAGTTATTGCTGGGCCTTTCACAAAATCAGTTTCTATCATTAAATTCTTTCCAAAAAATTGATAAAAAACATGAATATGTGCAATTATTTTTTAATTCTCCAAAACGTCAAATATGGTCGAAATGAAATATTCGCCCTTTTGACAAATTTCGACAAATTTTTGACGAAGTGCTTTTTTTGATTGGACACCTCGGCGGAGCAATCGAAACGTACACCAAGAGAGTAGTACAATAAACCGTATCATAGATTTGGCGAGGTGCAAAAAGCATTTTAATGTGTGCTTGTCTTTAGCTCAAGCTCATATGCCATATCTATATATATATATATAAAAGGCAAAATCACTGACTGACTCATTGATCACAAAATCTCTGAAACTACCAAAGCTATGAAGCTCAAACTTCGCAAGGAGATTCTTTTTAATACGTAGGTTTCCGCTTAGAAGGGGTTTTGCGAAATTCTACCCCTAGGGAAGTAAATAGCGATAAACGGCTGTATGGAACTTCGTCATTTTCAAAGTTAGAAACATGAACTTATGTACACCTATTTTAAGTTACATACGAGTATAAATGGTTACGTGTATCGTGGTTTTGCAAAATTTTACCTATAAGGAGTTAAACAAGGGTTGAAATTTTATATGGAAAATTCTTCATTTTCAAACATAGCGACACTAAATTTCTTATACCTGCTTCTGTATAAAAAAAAAATATGTGTTAAGGTATTTTGATAAATTCTAACCTAGAGGGTGTAAATCAGTAATTGTAATAACTGACTTATTAATCACGAAACCAATAAAACTAACAAAGCTTCGAAGCCCAAACTTTGCATGGGGGTTCCTTTTAACACGTAGGTTTCCCCTAAGAATGGATTTTTCGAAATTTTACCTCTAAGGAAGATAATAAGCGATACACGGTTGTATGGAAGTTCGTCATTTTCAAAGTTAGAAACATGAATTTACGTACACGTCTTTCTGGTTACAAATAAATGAGCACCTGTATCGCGGTTTCGCTAAAGTTTTCCTATAAGTAGGTAAAACAAGGGTTGTATTAACTGACTCATTATTCCTCAAATCCATGGAGCTAACGGAGCTACGAAGTCCAAACTTCGCATTAGGGGCTTTTAAGATGTAGGTGCCCCCTATGAAAGAGTTTTGCGAATTTTTACCACTAAGGATGTAAATAAGAGATATATAAACGGTTGTATTAAAGATTGTCATTTTCAAAGTTAGTAACATGTACTTACGTACCTACCAACACCTGTTTTTGAAGATTCTCCTAAGACCGAAACTATGTCAGTAAACCACGCACAGCCTAAACATTAAACGTGGAAACCTGAAATTTGGTGAATGTAAACTTTAAGTCTTTCGATAAGTAATAGAAACGGTATTCCCGATATTTCCATTGAAACGGGAACTACGCGGATCAAGCCAAGCGTCGCTCCCATAAAAGCCACCCGCAGAACAAAAATGAAAAGCTATAAAAGGAATGCTGCTAGGGATAGGGCGCCGCCGCAAAACGGCGCGTAGGAGCCCAGCCCGACTCCTGTGGCAAGTGGGCTAGGGCTGCCGTGTGTCGGGCCAGCACGGCTAAAGAAGTTAGCCCCAACCCGTATCCGCTTCGCATCGTGGAACATTGGCACGCTGACTGGGCGTGCGGTAGAGTTGACCGAAGTACTCTCCAGGCGGAGGGTGGACGTGGCGTTCCTGCAGGAGACTCGGTGGAAGGGCAACAGAGCCCGGCCTCTGCAGAAAGGCTACAAGCTGTACTACACGGGTGCGCCTGGTAGGGAGAACGGGGTGGCCGTGGTGTTCTCCGAGGGGCTGCAGAGCGGCTTCTTTGAGGTGAAACGCTGTAGCGACCGGCTTATGATCGTGAGTGTGCTTATCGATGGGATAATTACCCACCTGATAAGTGCCTACGCGCCACAGGCCGGTTGTAGCGACGCCGATATGATGTCGTTTTGGGACCAACTCGAGGGAGTGCTTCGGTGCATTCCGTTGTCACAGGGAATCGTTTTGGGCGGCGACCTAAACGGTCATGTGGGTGAGAGGTGTGAGGAGTTTGAGCGTGTTGTGGTGGTTTTGGATACGGCACCCGCAACGCTGAAGGAGAAACTATCCTCAGAACGTGTGCGGCTGCCGATCTGGCCATTGTGAACACGTATTTCAAAAATAAATCCGAACATCTCATCACCTACAAGAGCGGAAGGCGTACAACTCAGATCGATTTCCTACTCACTAGGCGACACAGCATCGGCAAGGTGGCCAACTGCAAGGTCATACCCGGAGAGAGTCTTACTGCACAACACCGTCTCCTTGTCATGGACCTCTGCGTGAAGCCTAAAGGCAAACGCATCGAGCAGTGCCAGCGCCGCATCAGATGGTGGCTGCTTGATGAAACTAGGTCCCAGGAGTTCGTCTCAGCTGTCGGTGACAAGTGCACCGACACTGAAGGCGAACCAGTTCAAGATTACTGGGACAAAGTTCCGGCGGCCATCCTTGGAGCGGCGAAAGGAGACAAGGGAGAAGAAAGCCCTCTTTAAAAAGTGGCAAGCGATCGGATCTCCCGAAGACCGCGACGCGTACAGGACTGCCAAGCGCGCCACAAAGAGCCAGAGCCAGACGAGACCACTTACAACCTCTTTATGATAAGCTGGAATCGTCTGAGGGGCAGAAGCTCATCTATATGCTGGCGCGCTCCAGGGTCAAAGCGGCACAGGATATATCCAAGTGACGCTGTGTAAAAGACCCTGAGGGCAACCTGTTAAGCGAAGACCTCGCGGTAAAGGAGAGATGGCGCTCGTACTTCCACGAGCTGATTAATAAACAGCACAAAGAGGTGCAGCCTCCGGACCTCCCTCCGAATCAGGGACTAGTGCCACCGGTAACGCCTGGAGAAGTCCGAGTACTTGGCACTAAACTCGACAGATCCCACATCCGTCCGCATAGGCGGTGATTTGGTCGAGCGCACGGACCAGGTTAAATACCTGGGATCTGTTTTTCACACGTCCAGTGACATCGATTGCGATGTCAAGTCACGCATTGCTGCCGCGTGGGCCAAATGGCGGGAGATGACCGGTGTCATTTGTGACCCTAAAATGCCGATCCGGTGAAGGGACAGGTCTACAAAACCATTGAAAGTGAAAGTGAAAGTGAAAAATCTTTATTCATGTAGGTCAAAAAGTAACACTTATAAACGTCAAGATTATTGCTTCTACATTTACATTTACTGCCAGATTCGCAACGCAATAGATAGAGCCTGAGGAAGAACCTGGCAATAAAACTCATGGCCACTCTTTTCTAACTGCCAGTAATTACATTAGTTATATTTACATGATATTTGAACAAATTATATAGTAATGAGTCTATACAAAAGAAACAAAATCAAATCAAAATGAAAGCGTTTCTAGTTGCCAGTTTTAAAGGTAGCCCACCCTGATGAGGAAGACTCCGGCAAGAAACAAAATAGCTGTTATTTTAAAATGCAGGTATAGGCCCACTTACAATATTAAACTTACATTGTTCCCTTGGAGTTAGGTGAGAACAGTCGACTAAACTTAATTTGCCTTAAATATTAATAGTATTATTTGTAATAATTGCTATAACAGCTAGGAGCTGACCAGTCCCAACAGACGGCACCCGTTCACGGGTATGACGCATATATCAGCCATCGCCCTACTCAACCGTATTATAGGGAATAAGGCGACCCGATACATGCACCACCACTGCCAGGACACTTAGGCGAGCATGACATAATTATTAAACCTGTCCTTTTACATGGCAGTGAGACGTGGCCGATATTGGAGCGACACAAGCAGGAGCTGCGTGTCACGGAAATGAAGATGCTGCGGTGGATGTGTGGAGTCACGCGGATGGACCGCGTGAGGAACTCTCGCATCCGCGGCAGCCTTCACGTCCGTGGCATTGCAGACAAGTTGCAAGAGTGTCGCCTTCGTTGGTATAGTCACGTCTTGCGGCAACCGCCGGGCTACGTAGGTAACAAATGTCTGGCCATGTCAGCCCCGCCGGATCCCGGTAAGGCAAGATTCCTTTGACCGAGGTGCTAGTGATAGCATCACCGAGGTCGTGTACAGGCGGTTCTGCTACTTTCAATTGTTTTAAGATAATACCTATCTGTTCTAGTTGCATTACATTATCGTGAATTAACTTCACAGATTGTTTTAGTCATTTTTAAATAAATAAATATCCATCACGCCTTATCCCCGAAGGGGTGGCAGAGGCATATTATATGCCCACTTTTCACCGTGTGGATTCCTGTCCCACGTAATAGGTGGTGAGCCCATTGCCGTGTTGAAATAGACAGACGCAGGTTGTGGCTACCTGCTGTTGAAATTTTTTAAGCCGCCTATAAGGCCTTCAACCAGGCTTAACGACCGCCATTTTACTGGCAACCGGGACCAACGGCTTAACGTGCCTTCCGAAGCACGGAAACGCTCGCAAATGTAAATGCCACAAAGTGGTCACCCATCCGACGACCAGCCATAGTGAAAGTTGCGTACCTCAGTGATCGTTTACCGAACACTGAGACCGCGGGGCCACGAGCGCTTCTTTTTCTTTTTCATTTTTCTTAGTTTCCTTTATTACCGACGATTGTTAAAAAGTACGTGAAAATTTTGATAAATTCAATTTATTATACATCTACTCTTTCCTTCGCTGTTAACATTACCTCTTGCAGAATTAAATGAAATAAAAATTAAGCACTCGTCTGAACACGACATCACTACTAGTCTTATTGATGTCATTGAATGCGAGCGGTCGCTTTCCGACATGCACTGAAGCTCTAGTCGTACTATACACTGTCGTATTTCTGTCTACGGTCGTATTGTTATCGCTGTTTCAGCAAAACGTGATCGATTGAAATTGTTTCATTGAAAACTGTCACCTGTAATTAAACTATAAATGTCTTATATTTTAGAGAACTGCACATTACTATTAATTGGATCAATGAAATAAAATCAAATAAAAATGAAATGAATTGAAATGAAAATGATTTGAAATTGAATGAAAATATCTTTAGGTATACATATAGGTCACAAAGTAACATTTATGAACGTCTAGATTTGTTAAGCAGGATCAGTTACGGTTATCTGAGACAGATTTAATCAGGGTTGGAAATGGAACTCCGGTTCGAGTTTGTACACCTGCAAGCCCACGGAGAATACCCTTGGCAGTCGAACAGGCCCATTATGTCTGTGGATAAAGGTAAGCAAATACCCTTGGCAGTCGAACAGGCCCATTATGTCTGTGGATAAAGGTAAGCAAATACCCTTGGTAGTCGAACGGGCCCATTATGTCTGTGGATAAAGGTAAGCAAATAAAAATATAAGAATACTTTGAATACAATTAAAAAACTACTGACAGAGTAGTCATAGAGGATAGATCGCCAAGCCGAAAAAATGCTATACAAATATTAGAGTGAGTTAATTAATAGGTCCAAAGCTTGCTCACATTTTCTTAACAAAAACCTTCAAAACAAGTCAGTATATCTTCATTATGTCATTATTCAACTTTATTCTTTGTATCTACCAAGTGTTTTTCTTTTCTATAGAATGGATATCTAATTTGCTCTCTCGTTTCCCTCTAAGCAATATTAGAGGCACGAGTATTTCCTATAATACCCTCTAATTTATAAACTTCTATGTGTGTGTTCCCTGATAAGGCCAAGTTCGGTAGGCTCCGACACGTGTACAATCCTAGTGTGTGAGTGTAATATTCCCAGTAGATGTTTTGTGATGTATTTGTATTTATTACTTCTCGATTTCGCTTATTATCATTAAATCATCCTCTTATTTTTTTTTACTCGGCTGCGCAATCCTGGGGTCATGTTTTAAGCGCGTATGTATTTATTTAATTAGGTTAATTAAGTAGTTTTCTTTGATCTCCAATATAATAAATAATAAATAAATATCGTTGGAACAACTCACACAACGCCATCTAATTCTAAACTAAGCAGAGCTTGTACTATGGTAACCAGATAACTGATAAACATACTTATATATTTTTAAATACGTACATATTATAGATAAATAACACCCAGACACAGAATAAACCATTGTGTTCATCACAAAAAGTCTTATCCTGGGAAAAACCAGGACCGAACTTTGTGAACCAAAGTTTGGTACACGAAGTAGTTTTTTTTTAGCAGTAGCATTCTACACTCCTACCGCGCCACAGAGGCAGAGTAAGTAGTATGTTTAGCTAACGTCTGGATAGATTTCGATGAGTGAGGTATCAAATGAAAGGGTCAAAGATCAATAATCATCTGGTATTCTATCTCATTCTGCCGGGGCCAGGTTTATTAATTTAGCTACTTCCTCGGCTTCTTGGAAGCATCTGCTGCATCTGCCGTCTGGCTCTGACCACCAAAACCCTGTGCGCCTGTAGCAATTGGTGCACTATCCTGCTGCTGTGGTTGGATTGGCCCCTAACATTGAATTCTGTATCTTATGAGATCAATATCAAGTCATTTATGGTCAATAGATATTGTAAATACCTACTAATTTATACCTTATACCTATATAATTTATACTACTACATATTTTAGGTGGAATTTGGGAACAATTGCTGAAGGCTAATATAGGTCCTGATATGAATCTTCATTACAATTTGAATGGTATTTATAACAAAAACCCAGGATCTGTATTCCCTGATTTAATGAGGAATGAAGGCCAGGTAAGAACATGAAATCACATTAAACGTAACTTACTCATCTTTAAATATATAATTCTACTGTACGTGTGTATGTCACTGAACTCCTCCTAAGCGGCTGGACCGATTGGTATGTTTTTTTTTTGTATGCGTCTGGTGGCACTCTGGATGGTTTAGATTCTCAAATTAAAGAAAAATGTCTACTAGTGTATAATAGTACATAAATGTATATGTCCTCAAATACTTCTTATAAATATTTTTATTTCTTTTTTTATATACCACTGATGTGGCAGACAAGCATACGGCTTACCTGATGGTCAGCGGTCATCGTAACACTATTAATTGGATCAATGAAATAAAATCAAATAAAAATGAAATGAATTGAAATGAAAATGATTTGAAATTGAATGAAAATATCTTTAGGTATACATATAGGTCACAAAGTAACATTTATGAACGTCTAGATTTGTTAAGCAGGATCAGTTACGGTTATCTGAGACAGATTTAATCAGGGTTGGAAATGGAAGTCCGGTTCGAGTTTGTACACCTGCATGTAGCAAAATTGCAGATCAATCAAATAAAATAATAAATGCACTTCAACATTTTTTTGGAATTTTAAAAATAAATTTTGTTTATCTGTTAAAATTTCAACTTGTCTCAATCGTATTTTTTGTACTTATTTGCATAGACTTGATTTTGCAGGCAACTGCAAAACAATGTGCGCTAAAAGGCGTGGCCACTTTGCTTTCCTTATTTATCAAATACTTTTTTTAAATATATTACAAGTTGCCTCAAACACATGCAAAAAAAAATACTGTTTAATGGTTTACGAGTATGGTTACTAAAATGACGGCTAGCCATCAATTTGGTCAGCGTTTCTGTATTAAGATATTATGAGAGAGTCATTTAACATCTTTATTTCACACACATATTTTTAGAATGTCTCAAACACTTCAAAAATGTGTACCAGATCTCACTCTATTAGTATCAGTTACCATAGAAAACGTCATAGATTTTTGAGATGTTTTTACTCTAGCGACAAATTCAACAAATCGAGGATCTTAAAACTCTGCCTGCCCGTCCTCGACTTATAAAATTTGGTGTAACTAACATTTACTTTGAAATTTTTCACGTTACTTGGTACATATATGCATACGGTTGCAAATGTAAATATGCGTATGGCTCTGCCTACCCCTTCGGGGACAAAGTCGTAACTGATGAACAAATGATGCACAATATTCAAGTAATTTAAATAATTTTCAGATTCTTTAAACGAATTTTAAGTACAATAAAATAAAACAATCCGAGTAATTTAAGAATGTCTACTCGGTTGTGTGGCGTGCGTACTCGGATGTCATGCCGGACTCGAACCGGCTAAAACCACAGGGTTCCTGTATCTATTGCCGTCCGGCCTATTGCCCGGGTAACTCCTCGGAAAGGAGTCCCAGTGCTTCCGGCAGACTTTGGCTACCACCGCGGCCTCACCTAGTGTTCGGGTGTTATCCCGCTTCTTGGGGCGTTAGGCTGCGTGAAATTTTCCCGTCTTAAAAAAATCAAACATGATTCTAGAACTGTGTTAAATTATACCAGCGTTCTGGCATGATTAAAAATGATTTAATATAAAATATAACGTCCATTCCAAATTCGGCATTATTTATATTTTTGTAACTATTACGAATTTAATATTGAATTATGGTGGGTCCCTCCTATTATATTCCAATATCAATGGATTACTGCATTTGGATATTTGGGACGTGGGACGTGTGATGTAAATACCTTTGTATGGTGGGTGAGTCACTAAAGCGTTTATAAAATCTCGAAGGTTCTGAAACGAATTTATCTATTTGTGTATTTCTATAGGGGGGTGGAATGGGGGTATATTTCGTAAGGGAGGGCGTTGGATGTTCTCTTAGTGAACCAAACCTGTTGATGTACGGGGAGGCTTTATTGAAAACTTGGGATGGAAGATTTTTTTTTATTAGGTAATGGCAGCGCTACGCGGCTAAGCGATCACTGTGTTATACATTCTCCGGTAGATACGTTAGTCCTGAGTAGAGATGCCATCCGTCTGGGATTCCCCGGATTTGTCCTAGGGCCGTATTTTAGAACGTTACTCAATACTCAAGAAGCACTTGAGAGTAGTATTTTAAGGCAAAAACTATTTGAAGGGCTTCCGGAGGCCGTCCAGATTTATACTTAGGGGAAACCTATTTTGGGAGTCGCTGTCGCCGAGAGTGTACTGAGTGAATATTTTTTCAGAAAAATACATATTTCGTTCAATTGTCCGGGATATTTGCCGTGTTTATTCTGTGTCGTAAATATTTAAGTCATGATGACGGCCCTAGTCCTGAGGGGAGACAGTTTGTGGAGTTTTTATTTACGTACGATTTCGAAGCACTGTCCGATTTCCGATTGAGATCCGTTCGATCATATTTGGCATCACAAGTATTCAACAGTTAAGGCCAAATATAATCATACTTTTCATCGCATAGTGCCCAGAGTTGTAATCGCTCTTTTCGCCAATGCTATACTCCCAAGTGTGGTGAAACGAGCTATGTAGTATGCTTAGCAGTTTACAAATAACATCGGCAGTAATTTACTATGCCAAACTCGTAAGTTTGGCATAGTAATTTTTTTTTTGTTTTTTAATTACGACGTTAAGATGCATCTCCCTACCCTCTTTGGGGAAAAGCCGGGCTATAGCTTGAGGGGTAGGATCAACGGAGCTTGCACAGACTTTTTTCACATTGATAAAGGTGTGAGACAAGGTTGTGTAGCGTCACCGGCGCTGTTTAACCTATACATGGACAGTTGTTTGAAAGAACTGCAAGAGAGTGCGTATGGTTTAAAAATGAATGAACTGACTGTCAAATTCCTCCTATACGCTGATGACCAGAAGGCCAATTCTCGTAATAAAAGCACGGTTAAAGTTAAGTTCCGATCTAAGCTCAGACTCCTAAATCTTAAAAAAGGTATTCTCGTAACAAAGTTTTATGCATCTAACATTAACTGTTAGTTGATTAAATCGAATTGAGACTGAAAGTTGAAAATGACAAAATCAGTATTCTGCTTTAATCAGTCTTATTCTTTGAGACTCAATTTTGAATGAAATGTATTTAGTATTCTCGTCATAATTTATGTGTCAAATTTGACATTTATATGAGTTTGAATGTATATCAACACTAGATCGACGGAATACTGCTGAGAACCTGAAGGCCAATTCTCCTAATTAATAAACATCACAGAATGAGCTGTTATTGAATCTATGCTGAATTATGAAGTGAGTGAAATTCGGTATTCTCCTAACCAAAATTACAATAGCATGTTGGTTAGGTTTTAGTTAAATGATAGGTATGATTTCAGTTCAGACTCGTGTCAATCTCGCGAGAAAAACATCATGTTACAGAATAAAACACACAGTGCACCCATCACCCCTTACATGAAGTATACTTTTTTTTGAAGTGAAAACTTCTTTTAGCGTGGTACGCATATTTTTAGAGATAAAATCTCTGGACTCGCGACTATAATCATCATCATCATGTAACGTTGATCCCGGTCATCTACAGGTCTTATTAAATAATATTGTGTAATCAATTAGGACTCTTTCAGTGTAGATTTTTTTTTTCATCATCATCATCATCATTAACGTCGATCCCGGTCAATTTTCAGGTCTAATTAAATAATATTGTGTAATCAATTAGGATTCTTTCAGAGTAGAATTTTTTATTCATCATCATTATTAACATCGATCCCGGTCATACATATAACGTACGGCGTCAATCAAATCGAAGACATTTTGGAAAAAGGTCAGGTCAAGAGTACCCTTAACCGACGTGTGTGTATGAAAACACTTATGAAAGTGGAAGAAGCGAAAGTTGTATGCCAGCATCGTAGCAAGTGGACAGCCATAGTCTCTGCCTACCCCGATGGGAGACAGGCGTGACGATATGTACGCTATACGGCATATATATTGACGCGAATGACTGATTTTGAAAACTCTCTGTATCTTTCAAAACATCACAGAGAACCCGGGGCTACTGCAGCTATGTATATACGAGGATGTGGTCTATCGATTAGTTGATAAAAATCATTGATATGGGCGGTTTCCACGTCTGTATGGACTGTGAAAGTCAGGTTCTGGTACGGCAAAACAGAAGTCGTAACGCATATCAGGAAATATAGATACGGGCAGTATTTGTCTTGTATCGCACTAGCAGAAAGTTTAGATTTAATGCTGCCGCAGTGAATGTGTTAATACCTTCATTACTTTAACTTAAATAAGCATGAAAATGTGTATGATTGCGAATTGAGCCCAGAGTACATCAAATCGGACGCTATAGGGATTATTAATAATTTACTTCTGCAAAAATCAATAGATAAATACCTACCTACAAGCCTATAACCATGGGCGTACCCAGTTTCTGGGCCAGGGGGGAGGCAAATCCGATTTGCCTAAGAGCTAACTCAGTGTTCTGTAAACAATCACTGCGTTAAGTAACTGTCGCCATGGCTGGTTACGGATGGGTGACCGCTTTGTGGTATTTCCATTTACTAGCTTTTCCGTGCTTCAGAAGGCACGTTAAGCCGTTGGCCGTTGCCAGTAATTTGGCAGTCGTTAGCCAAGTTGACTATTAATAAAAAATTAAAGAAGTCAATAGTAGTCACAACCTGCGTCTGTCTATTACAACACGGCAATGGGCTCACCACCTGGGAGAAAAATGCTTACCGTGAAATGTGGGTATATATTATTCCTCCGCCACAGCATTGGGGATAAAGGCGTGACTGATGAGACTAAAATTACCTGTTTTAATTTATACAGTTAGGTTCAGATCTACTAATAATATAATTGAAAATTGAAGTGACTGTTTGTAATTCTTAAGTAACAACTTAATGAAAGTAAGTATATACGATACTTCTACAAAAAAACTCATATTTATCTGTCTGTTTGTACCGGCTCTTCCGTATCTGAAACGGCTCGACCGATTTTAACGGGACTTTCACTGACAGGTGGATGTTATAAGGAGTAATTAGGCTATATTTTATCCCCCTATTCTATTATATAAATTAAAATAGGTAATTGTTTTGTATAATTTCTATGATAATTAGCTATTTTAAAATTACGGTGGCCCGGCTTCCCGCTGTCCTTAAAGAAACAGGCACGCCCGGCGTTAAACGTCGTACACAACATCCTTGGCGATTACATCAAAACTAAAAGTTAAGATATCTATAGGATTTCCACACGTAAAAAATGCTTTAAAAGTAACTGCTGAGGGCATTCGGCAGAACGGTTAATGACGTGTTCGTGGCAGAATAACTAAGAAATAGTGCTAACCAATTTTAATATAGACTAAAATGAATCAATCAAATCAGCCTATGACAGTCCACTGCTGGACGTAGGCCTCTCCCTATTCACACCACAACGCACGTTTCTGCGCCTTTATATATCTTTAATAATCTATCTTTTTAAGAACATCTTTAAGTTATGTTTTTTACTTTTATCGACAAAAGTATAGGACATGAACCGAATCCAGGGGGGCAGCTCCTGGGTACGCCCATGCTTATAACGATTTTGAACAATGGAACACAACAATATTAGTCAAGGCCCTGTCTGTTCTTTAAGTTTATTTCAAACACATAGCATCGACTCAAAATCCATCTATTGGAGTACGAATGTATGAATGAATGAATTAATGAAATAACTTTATTCATGTAGGTTACAAAGTAACACTTATGAACATCAAGATTATTGCTTCTACATTTACTGCCAGATCCGCAAAGCAATAGGTAGAGCCTGAGGAAGAACCAGGCAATAAAACTCATGGCCACTCTTTTGTAACCGCCAGTAATTACATTAGATTGATAATGACATGATGTTTGACCAATTATATAGTAATGAATTTATACAAAACAAAAACAAAATCAATGTTGTGTTTGAAATCATATCAAAATTAGAGCTATTCTAGTTGCCAGTTCTAAGGGCAGCCTACACTTTAAGAAGAATCTAGCAAGAAAGTCAATGGATGCTCTTTTAAAATGTAGGTGTGGCTTACAATTAAAATTACACTAGTAGACTACGAAAAACTGTCAAAATTCTACCGGTGGCTTTCTATTCAGTGACTATTTCGATTCTATTTTGACACGATTGAAATAGCAGAGTCCTGCCACCAGATCTCAGCTTTCTTGCCATGAAAGTAAGTACCTACTATGTTACCTGTAGGATTGGTAGAAATGCTAAATTTATCCCAATCCGAGTATCTTAGCAAATGTGAGTTTATTCCCCTTTTACTTTCGACCGATTGGAATTAAAACTAGTTTTTAACTACTTAGTATAGTTAAAACTAATAAGCTGGCCTGAAAAGCAAATTTTTCAAATGGGGTTCTAATGCAATTTATAAGGTGGCAAAATTTTTATTTGGGTTTGATTCCCGAGTTGGAACAATTATTTGTCATCATCATCATCCGAGCGTCTGTCCCAGTTGCGTCTCGCGACGCCCGGGGTCCGCTTTCCTACATTTTCTCCTCCACTTCGCACGGTCGTCGGCATCCCCTGTGGTGAGACCATTGGCACGCATGTCATCCCTTACGACGTCAAGCCAGCACTTCTTGGGTCTTCCCCTCTTACCGGGACCCGGCGGGGCTGACATGGCCAGACATTTGTTACCTACGTAGCCCGGCGGTTGCCGCAAGACGTGACCATACCAACGAAGGCGACACTCTTGCAACTTGTCTGCAATGTCACGGACGTGAAGGCTGCCGCGGATGCGAGAGTTCCTCACGCGGTCCATCCGCGTGACTCCACACATCCACCGCAGCATCTTCATTTCCGTGACACGCAGCTCCTGCTTGTGTCGCTCCAATATCGGCCACGTCTCACTGCCATGTAAAAGGACAGGTCTAATAATGGTTTTGTAGACCTGTCCCTTCAACCGGATCGGCATTTTAGGTTTACAAATGACACCGGTCATCTCCCGCCATTTGGCCCACGCGGCAGCAATGCGTGACTTGACATCGCAATCGATGTCACTGGACGTGTGAAAAACAGATCCCAAGTATTTAACCTGGTCCGTGCGCTCGACCAAATCACCGCCTATGCGGACGGATGTGGGATCTGTCGAGTTTAGTGCCAAGTACTCGGTCTTCGCCACATTTAGTTTCAGACCGCCGTTCTCAAGCGTCTCCTTCCACGCCTTTACACGTCGCACCAATCTGCCCCTGTCCGCGTCTGCCAGCGCAATATCGTCAGCATACATGAGCAACCATGGAGGCTGCTCATGCGGGTTTCTGATGCTGTCCGACAATTCGTCTAATATTACACTGAACAGAAGCGGACTAAGGACAGAACCCTGGTGTACCCCGACGGTGATGGGGAAGGGTTTCGTGTCGCCAACAGCAGTCCGAACCATTGAGTCGGAGTCACAGTACATGTCCCGGATAGTGTCAATATAGACCTCTGGAACCCCTTTGGACCGCAGTGCCCACCAGATCATCGCACGAGGAACACAGTCGAAGGCCTTCTGCATATCTAGGAACAAACAGTGCAGAGGCGTGTTCTTCGACCTGTATTTCTCTGCGACAACCCTCAGGGCAAAAACAGGGTCCGTGGTCCCATGACCAGGGCGAAACCCATATTGACACTCCGAGAGAGTACACTCCTGCCGGATCCGAGAGTCTATAATCCTCTCGAAGATCTTCATGGTGTGGGACATCACCTTAATACCGCGGTAGCTCCCGCACTCCTGCACTGACCCCTTACCTTTGAAGACTGGAGTAATAATACTTAGTCTCCATTGGTTTGGGATCTGCCCGCTGAGGAGTATGCGGTTAAAAAGGTTTACTAAGATGCCCACACCGCGAGGACCCATCGCCTTCCAGGCTTCGATGGGGACTCCATCGGGTCCGACAGCTTTCCGATTCTTCATGCGGCGAAGCGCAGTCAGGACTTCTCCAGGCGTTACCGGTGGCACTAGTCCTTGATTCGGAGGGAGGTCCGGAGGCTGCACCTCTTTATGCTGCTTATTAAGCAGCTCGTGGAAGTACGAGCGCCATCTCTCCTTTACCGCGAGGTCTTCGCTTAACAGGTTGCCCTCAGGGTCTTTTACACAGCGACACTTGGATATATCCTGTGCCGCTTTGACCCTGGAGCGCGCCAGCTTATAGATGAGCTTCTGCCCCTCAGACGATTCCAGCTTATCATACAAAGGTTGTAAGTGGTCTCGTCTGGCTCTGGCTACAGCTCTCTTTGTGGCGCGCTTGGCAGCCCTGTACGCGTCGCGGTCTTCGGAAGATCCGGTCGCTTGCCACTTTTTAAAGAGGGCTTTCTTCTCCCTGGTCTCCCTCAGGACTGCGTCGTTCCACCACCAAGTTTCCTTGTCACATTTGCGTCCACCCTTAGACTCACCGAGCACCACCTTCGCCGCTCCAAGGATGGCCGCCTGAACTTTGTCCCAGTAATCTTGAACTGGTTCGCCTTCAGTGTCGGTGCACTTGTCACCGACAGCTGAGACGAACTCCTGGGACCTAGTTTCATCAAGCAGCCACCATCTGATGCGGCGCTGGCACCGCTCGATGCGTTTGCCTTTAGGCTTCACGCAGAGGTCCATGACAAGGAGACGGTGTTGTGCAGTAAGACTCTCACCGGGTATGACCTTGCAGTTGGCCACCTTGCCGATGCTGTGTCGCCTAGTGAGTAGGAAATCGATCTGAGTTGTACGCCTCCCGCTCTTGTAGGTGATGAGATGTTCGGATTTCTTTTTGAAATACGTGTTCACAATGGCCAGATCGGCAGCCGCACATGTTCTGAGGATAGTTTCTCCTTCAGTGTTGCGGGTGCCGTATCCAAAACCACCATGAACACGTTCAAACTCCTCACACCTCTAACCCACATGACCGTTTAGGTCGCCGCCCAAAACGATTCCCTGTGACAACGGAATGCTCCGAAGCACTCCCTCGAGTTGGCCCCAAAACGACATCTTATCGGCGTCGCTACAACCGGCCTGTGGCGCGTAGGCACTTATCAGGTGGGTAATAATCCCATCGATAAGCACCCTCACGATCATAAGCCGGTCGCTACAGCGTTTCACCTCCAAGATGCCGCTCTGCAGCCCTTCGGAGAGCACCACGGCCACCCCGTTCTCCCCACCAGGCGCACCCGTGTAGTACAGCTTGTAGCCTTTCTGCAAAGGCCGGGCTCTGTTGCCCTTCCACCGAGTCTCCTGCAGGAACGCCACGTCCACCCTCCGCCTGGAGAGTACTTCGGCCAACTCTACCGCACGCCCAGTCAGCGTGCCAATGTTCCAAGATGCGAAGCGGATTCGGGTTGGGGCTAACTTCTTTAGCCGTGCTGGC
Source organism: Thumatha senex (assembly GCA_948477245.1). Lineage (NCBI taxonomy): Eukaryota > Metazoa > Arthropoda > Insecta > Lepidoptera > Erebidae > Thumatha > Thumatha senex. The sequence goes on from OX419725.1 coordinate 3,813,504, forward strand.
CCGACACACGGCAGCCCTAGCCCACTTGCCACAGGAGTCGGGCGGGGCTCCTGCGCGCCGTTTTGCGGCGGCGCCCTATCCCTAGCAGCATTCCTTTTACTTCTTTTCATTATTTGTTTCGGCGGGTGGCTTTTATGGGAGCGACGCCCTCAGACCTCCCAACCCCAGAGGGGAAAGCCAGCGCCAGAGCCTCGTCCGTTAATCAGCAGGTGCACGCACTGGCACGGGAGGTTGACTTGGGCCCCGAAGATCTTGGTGGGGCCCCTTACACCCACATTACATTGGAACAATTATTTGTGTGGTCCACAAATGTTATTTCGGAGTGTGAGTGTTTCCTATCTATACATATAATAAAATTGTAACACAGTAAAAACTGTACATTGAATATTTTTACAAAAAAACACTTGATGTGTGTTCACCGAAGGATACCAAAGCCAAAAATGTAATTTTTAATATTTTTGTCTGTATGTTTGTCCGCAATGCTTTGTTCGGGATAAACTCAGAAACTACATATTGGATTTAATTCAAATTTTGCACTAACATTAACAGTAGGTCGGGTCAACACATAGGCTATATATTATCTCGCTACATTACCTAGGAGCTAGGCAGAGAACAATTTACTATAAATGCATGTCCGTGATAAACTCAGAAACAACTGATTGGATTTAATTCAAATTTTGCATGAACGTTAACAATATGTGGGCCTACGCATAGGCTATATGTTATCACGCTACATAACCCAGGAGCTTGGCAGAAAACAATTAGGTATAACTCAGAAACAATTAAATGGATTTCATTGAAATTTTGTTTGAGTATTAACAATAGGTCGGGTCTACATATAGGCTATATATAATTACGCTTTATAGGTAACCAAATAGCTCGGCAGATAACGATTGAATTCCGCATATTTAACCGGAAAAAACGCCAAAACTACTGCATAGATCTAATTGAAATCTTTCACGAAGAATAACAAGACGTTCGCTCTACATATAGGCAACATATTATCACGCTACATATCTTAGGGGCTCGGTTGAGACCTATTTGGTACATATATATCTGAGCGATAATCGCGAAAACTACTCAATGAATTTAGTTTAAATCTTACACGAATGACAACAAGACATTGGATCTAAATAGGGGCTACATATTATCACGCGATAACAGCTAGGCTATGCCAACCCGTAGCGTACCTGTAACAGCATGTATAGCCTTAGTTAGCGATAATTATGCTCTTTATTGAATCTCTCAGAGGCAATCGTGGTAATAACTCAGATAAAAGACAATTTTTTAAATAGTCCGGGAAAGGTGGATGTGGGATGGCCTCACGGAAGCTATGAGTCCTGAGGAGATTCTTCACGCAGCACTAGAAGTGTTCGCCAAGACTCAATTTAGACCCTGCTTCGAATACGTCTTTGCATTACTCCGCAAAGTTCTTAGTACACTTGCTCCGCTATCCATGACGTGGTACGAGTATTCGCATTATGATTGTTCTGGGGTAAGGGGCAGCCTGGAGCCACTGGCGTAGAACAGTAACTTTCTTGGCTGCATTTTACAAAATCTCCCATAGTAAGAAGAATAAGAGCACCAAATATGCTATATATTTGCTGCATTATACAGTAGTTTATAATGCAGCAAAAATAAGAAACACTTGCTCAAGGATTGCCCTCATATCGCAAATTTGGGATGAAATGTTCGATGTCTTATAAGAAAAGCAGTGTAAACATTTAGAGAACTTTACGATAAATCTGTAGGAACGAACAATTGATTGGTGGTCTCACAGATCTGTTCAAACAATTTGCAATTCGAGCTCATGAATTCTCAGAAGTTTTTCTAAGTCTTTGCGAAGGCAGGCTGTCCTCTGGTAGAGTATCTTTATAAGAAGATAGGCATAGCTTTTTCTCTCGGAAATTGTGTATAGTGTAAAGTGGTTTACAGACACTGTAGTCTGTCAAAATAATGACACAAAATCGATCCTTAGTTTCTCTTCACTTTCACAGAAAAAGAAGTGAACTTCTAGCGCACACCACGAAATTGAGTAACATTTATTTTTCAACTCAACTTCAAAAATTCCGATGAGTTGTGGCGTCTCGACGAGCCAGTGATTTTTTCCTGATTCCCGCCATTCACCACAATCACCCCTTTCTAATCTAAGAACGTGCAGTTCCTTTAAGACACAGGGGCAGACACTTCACTGTCAGTTTCGAGTTTAGACCTGAGGTTAAGTTGCATCTATTCTCACGTTGAGAAAGCGCTGTTTAGTTATTCACACAATTGTGGTTTCTCCTTCGTCTGATGCTAGTCTGGCTTATCGGGTGATAATTTTTGGTTACTGTGAGCAATGATTTGAACGTAGCTTATACAAAGTAAACAAGGGTTGAAAGTTTATATGGAAAATTCTTCATTTTCAAACATAGCGACATCAAATTTCTTATACCTGCTTATGTATAAAAATAAAAAAGTACGCGTTAAAGAATTTTGATAAATTCTACCCTTGAGGGGGTAAAACAGAAGTTGTAATAAATGACTCATTGATCACGAAACCTATATAACCAACAAAGCTATGAAGCCCAAACTTCGCATGGGGGTTCCTTTTAACACGTAGTGCCCCTGAAGGAGTTTTGCGAATTTTTACCCCTAAGGACGTAAATAAGGGATAAACGGTTGTATCTAAGATCGTCATTTTCAAAATTAGTAACATGTACCTACGTACAACTGTTTTAAAAGAATCTCCTAAGGTCTGTATTGCCAGCGAGTTCGGTGTTCCCACGGGAACCAAAACTATGTCAGTAAACCACGCACAGCCTAAACATTAAACATGGAAACCTAAAATTTGGTGAATGTATACTTTAAGTCTTTGGATAAGCAATAAAAACGGGATTCACGATATTTTCATGGAAACGGGAACTACGCGGATGAAGCCACACACAGTCTAAACTATCAAACATAGGTACATACCTAAAATTTGGTGAAAGTATTTATGAGGTATCTACCTTGAATCAGCAATAAGAAAGGAATACCCGGTACTCCCACAGGAATGCGAACAACGTTGGTAAAACCATACACAACCCTAATTTGGTGATCGTATTCTTCACGTACCCACGTTAGATGAAGCACCACGAAAGAATTCCCGGTATACCCACGGGAATGTAATCTTATTAATATAAAAAATGTAAAAATTTGTAAAGATTTCTATATTTTCTAGACATTTGTTATTTAATCACATTTTGATGAAAATCGGCATATAAGTAAAACATTTCCGAAAGTTGATGCCCGCGGTACAGCTAACGTGAAGTCGTTACAAAAAGGTTTCCTCGCGGGAAAAAGATGGCTTCCCGGGTTATAGAGTACCCTCTGTATTAATTCAGGAAATGTCTCGCACAGGATATTATTATATACAGTTCAAGCAATTCCGCCCGCGTGTATATTATTCAGTTGTGAGTAACTCATCAACAAGTATTCCGATTTCATTCAATTTTTTGTTGTTATAAAGCGAATACTTTAGAAGTTGTTTTATAAGAATAGCCTACGCGCCGTCTCTTTTTTTGTCTGTTGCTTTTATTTGAAGCTAGCGAAGTTGCACGGGTCAGCTAGTGTATAATATTTAGATTAGATAGATATATAAGTATGTATATCAGTAGACTAAATCCCATAGTATAAGCTTATAGCTTAGTTTGGGCTAAATGGCGCTGTGTTAAAAGTATCCCACAATATTAAAGAGGAAAGCTTTCGGGCAATTTGGGTTAGATGGCGCTGTGTGAGAATGTCCTAAAATATTTTATTATTACTCCCTGCCCTGTAGAATGAGATAACTTCCAGTAAGAGTCCCGAAATGAGTATACATACGCTTATTTTAATTAATCCTTTGTTTACTCAAGGGCCCGACGACGACCAGCTAATTGAATTGATCAGTAATTTTTCGCTGACGTCATAATTGCCTACGATAACGTTAAGATAATCTGAGGGAAAATACAAATCTAAACGAATGTTTTTTTATACCCATACAAGCCGATGCCAACGACTTCACCCACGTGGTTAAGTTTTCCCGTACCTATTTCCCCCAGTGTTTTAATAAGCTAAATATAGTATATCATCCTTAAGAGATAGACATATGCCATGCCATCCCGTACTTTTCTGTAAACCTATATATGATACACAATTCCACCATACATCATTTTGTTATATCTCAAAAAGCTTTGCCAGCGTTTTCGTTAAAAGCTCACAGACGGTATATTTTTTCCACGACCCGTTGAACAAATATCGTTATATTTAAGCCAATATATATTAAAAAGTTGTATACTCCCATATTCTTTGAGAAACTATGTCTATTAATGAAAACAGCTCAAAAATCGGGGCAGTAGTTTTTTAAGATTATCGCGAACAGACAGACGCGGCGGAGGACTTTGTTCTATAACATTTTTCCAAGTTTATAATAATTAACTTTTTTGTATATGCGATGCTTGAAACTTATAGAATAGCCCAAAAATGGACGAAAATGTATAAAAAAAGAGTCCGTTGTAAAAATATTAAATTAGATTTAAGCTTGTTTTAGCATTATTGGGTCAGAAATTACACCGGTCATCTTCCGCCATTTGGCCCACGCGGCAGCAATGCGTGGCTTGACATCGCAATCGATGTCACTGGATGCGTGAAATATAGTTCCCAGGTATTTAACCTGGTCCGTGAGCTCGACCAAATCACATGCGGACGGATGTGGGATCTGTTAAGTAGGCACGAAGTACTCGGTGCCAAGCACAGTAAACATAACTATATATTTCTTTATAAAAAGTGCTCGTGACCACTCTAATTCGGTGTGCTGTAAACGATCTCTGCATTAAGCAAACTTTAAATCCCGCTTGTCAGTACTCTGCAGTCGTTAATTTAATCCAAGTTAAAAACTATCTTCACGCTGTATCCCTGACGGGGTAGTCAGAGAGGACAGATCGCCAGGCATCGCGATCCATGCATACTTCTTTCGCTTCCTGCAGATTCATTAATCGCTTCATACATGCACGTCTGAGTATCCGATTACTTTTGACTCTTCCGTTCTATTATTATTATTATTTGATCCAAGTTGAAAGCTAAAAAGGCGACTTAAAATTTTTTTAACAGTAGGTTGCCTCAATAGATATGCTCCTGTCCATTTCAACACGGTAACGCGGTTCTCCACATGTTACATGGAACAAAAAATGCATACGGTGAAATGTGGGCATATAGTATGCCTTTGCCTACCCCTTAGGGGATAAAGGCGTGACAATAAATATGTACAATATCTGCCACCACTTTTGGAATAATCGCATGAATGATTAGTAAGTAACTAAGTATATTATATATTCACAGCGTAGCTCCAAAATCTCCGGTGTCCAAGCATCCTCACCTGCTAGCGCCGCAACTGCTGACTAACGGACGAGGCATCAAAGCAGATGGGATTAGGGAGTTGCTAGATCAGGCAGCAGTCACTCCTAACAATACAGAAAATCAAAGTCAAATGAGCGTTTCCGTGCTTCGGAAGGCATTTTAAGCCGTTGGTCCCGGTTGGCAGTAACATGGCAGTCATTAATTCAAGTTGAAGGCAGATTGAAAATTTACAACAGCAGGTAGCCACGACCTGCGTCTATCTATTTCAACACGGTAATGGGCTCACCACCTATTACGTGGGACAGGAATACACATGATGAAAAGTGGTCATATAAATGCCTCTGCCACCCCTTCGGGGATAAGGCGTGATAGATAAATAAATAAAGTCAAATGATAGTTAGAGTAGTAGTAGTTTTCATTCTTTCTTCTTTCTTTCTTTCTAAAAATGGTTGTAACACTGTTCATTCGTATCGAGTTGTTGACTAGCTCGGTAGATGGCTTCGGTCATACTCTTAAATGAAGAATAAAATAAGTGGAAAGAATTTCAACTTGTTTCGATACGGTGAGGGTAGTTCAGTGACTAGAACATTGCACTGGTTAGGCTTTTAAATTGTCTTTTTACACTTTATTAAAAATCTACTTGACTAAGTCGTACAAAACAAAGAAACTATGTAGGTAATAAGAACAAAAGAAATATGTAATAATTAAGATTGGGTGTGAATATCCAAATAATCTTGCCATAAACATTAAATAAAAAAACAGTTTGAAGAGTGACAGTTCATACTTTGACAATTTGACGAGGACTTTTGGCGCCAACACGAGCGGTGACGCACGTTTATTTTTTTATTTAATCACTAGTGAAGAAGGCTTACAGACTAATAATACATTTAGTGTAATTAATTATAGTAAACAAGTTGCTAATAATAAGCCTCCATCTACATACAATAAGAAGATTAAAGAAATAGGGAACAATTAAAAATATCTAAAAAGTCAGGCCATTAGGTCTAAAAATTACAAAAAGAAAATAAAAAAAAATAATACGTAAAAAATTCTACCACTATAGCGCAACCTAATATAGAGCCAAGGGTTGATATTACCATTCCGCGCACCCAAAGATTGCGCCGACCGCCGAATCGATTATCGCTGTGAACGGAGCGGCGCGGCACGACAATATTACGTAATAGTTTGTTTAGTCGAGAAACGCTCTCCGCGTTGAGCGCACGCGCGTTGTGCCTCCGCGAGTCGACCCACGCACCGTTACCGGCTCACGTAATTTTGTTATTTTGTTAATCTTAACGTAACTACTTTATTACAGTTTATTGTGTTAATGTTCATAACTTTCTTTTTACAATCCATTATACTTTATACTATAGTAAATGGTTTGATTTTGTAAACCGTTGCCTCCCGAACTGATGGTCGTCACCATTAAAACACAATCCACAAGATGACGCGTATATTTCAAACAAGGGTAATAACTGACAGCTTACATTTATTAGCAATTAGACACATCTGTACACATCTATCGTTCCACGACCAATGCCACGGCACCCGCGTTCTATCATGTTGTCATCTACCCCCCTATTTTTCTGTGTTATCGACTATATGAATGTTACCAGATTTAATTTTAAATTGCTACCGTAAAAATAGCTAATGCTGTTAATAAAATCAAGGCAAATTATTGAAACCTTTCACTTGGTAGAGCGCGGTGTTTTAGGCATATTCTGCAAAACAAATAATTACAAGAATAATAATACTACTAGTGAATAACCAAAATTAGGTCTTCTGTACAGTGTAATGTATCATTTTTTACTTACTTTTTTTTTTGATTAAATGTTTCATTATTCATTCTTTCAAATTATCTGCATGACCATTATCTGTAGCATTCATAGGCCTTGATAATTTAAGAGTTTTTATGCTCTCTTAATGTTTGTTTACCTTTTGTAATTTTTAATGTCAGTTAATGACAAGCCTAGATTTTATTTTTAATTTATTGTTAGAACTGCCAGTAGGTTAGGTTGTATAGATATTAGACCTTGTTATAAATATAAATTCTAAATTTGTATTCTAATATTGTTTCAATTTTGAAATGCTCTGAAAAAGAAGGAAGCCGGGGCGGTCAGATCAGTCTACTTTTGGTGCTCACCTTGAGAGGTGCTGGGAATAAGTGCTGAGTGTGAGGGTTGTGCTCTCCAGAAATAGTGAAGTGATGGTCTGCAGTGTTGTGTGTTCTTAACCGGCTCTGTGAAAGACGCCGACCGCTCGTCAGTTTCAGCCCTCTACCTGCCTGAGTTCACGACCAGCTTCTCCGAGGTCGGTGACGTAGAGGCCTTGAGGGGATTTGAGGCCCCCTTCTCAGCGACGTAGAGGCCTACTCGAGGCCCCCTCTTCCTAACAACGTGGAGGCCTACTCGAGGCCCCATCTTAGCGGCTGTACTTGAAGAATCAAGACCTAAATTTACTCCCGGCTTTCCTTGCTTTTATTTACTTAACATTTTTATATTATATTAAATCAACTTTACCTTTTCTCCTTTTTCTTTTACTTTTCCTTTTAAGCCAGGACTCCTCCAGTCCTGGTGACAGTTTCCTCCTAAACTTTACTTTTTCCCCTCCCGGAAAGTAGTAACGTTACAACAGGTACTATGTAAAGCATATTTTTGTGAAATCAATACAATATATAAATGTATAAATCTACAACACGTCTAAACGCAATAAGTTATTGTTTTATCAGTAATTATTATAAATTTGTACTAATGCATTTTACACAAATAATTATCATGGTAACCGAACAATTTAAATTCTTAAATACATATCCTTATATCCTTAAATCCATAATCATTAATCCTTAAATCCTAAATCCAAAAATCCACAATCCACAAATTCAATATTCCAATATTCCAAAAATCCATAAATCCATATTTCCATAAATCCATAAATCCATAAATCCAAAATTCCATAATTCCATAAATCCATAGTTCCATAAATCCTTAAATAACTAAATACTCAAATATCCAATTACCTAAATTCTCAGGTACCTAAATACCTGATAAATCCTAAAATACTGAAATTTATGACCAGTTAGCCTTCATTAATATTATTCACAATGGTAATTAACAATTCTCTACTTTCTTTTTTGTGACTAAATACATTTGACAAATGAATTTCATCTGCATAATTTAAATTTGTCCTTATATCCCTTTTAACCTTGTACGAAACATAATGCAGCGATAGAGTTCGATTGTATATGAGCTGTGAGCCGAGGACATGTGCGCTTAATACTACCAACCGTATTCAATTGATGTCAGGTCAGGACACAAACTCGTTAATATCTCATGCCTAACTCAAACACAGGACGGGAACAAAATATTATTATATATATCAAAGACATGATACATCAACATAAACATCAAATCTTAAAATTGGGATTATTCGGCTTAGTCGGTAGTGCTGCCATCTTCATTATCCGTATCATCTATACTCAGTGATTCCACGTGAATCCATGGTTGCATCCTGTCTTCAGCAACTGTAGTTTTGCGTTTGTTTTTATTCTTTCAAATCCCGCGATTGGAGCAATTTTGTAACGATCATTCACGGTTTTTTTAACTCTGAAGGGACCTTCGTAAGATGGCATTATCTTCGTACTCTGACCTTTATTTTGAAACGTCACTTTCGTTATTTTAACAAGATCCCCCTTTTTGTAGGCCCGTGCCGGGCGTCTTCCCCGGTCGTAATATTCCTTTTGCTTAGTTTGGGCTTCGTCAATTTTTTGTTTGACTTCCGCACGAAGGCTGGGCAAACCAGAAATTTCACGGGTGTCTTCGACAACAGCATTTAGGGCCGGCGTGACTTCGCTATTCATTGCAATACCAAACATGACCTCGGCTGGTGTCTTACCGATGGTTTTCTGTACAGTGTTATTTAAGCCCCATTGTATCTTTCCTAGTTTGTTGTCCCATTCTTTCTCGTTGTCCCTTATATTTTGCGCTGTTAAGGAGTCAAGTATGGTCCGGTTGTATCGCTCAACCTGACCGTGAGCTCTTGGACTTGCCACTGCGTTTAATATGTGTTTTATGCCATGTTCAAGACAGAACCTCCTGAATGCATGCGCAGTGAAGCAAGACCCGCGATCGCTTACTAGCCTGTCAGGGGATCGAAATACGTCAAAAATGTCTTGCAACGCCTTTATCACATTTTGAGTATTAGTGTTCCGGACAGGTTTAATAAACAAAAACTTGGTGAATGAGTCTACAACAGTTAGTATATGTGTGAACCCTTGTTTAGATTTTACAAAAGGTCCAAGGTGATCGATGTGCAAAGTGTGGAAAGGGATCGCGGCTTTTTCTATAGGGTGTAGCAGCCCTTCCCGACCCTTAGTCGTCTTTTTAGCATATGCACAATCGATGCATGCACTAACGTATTTTTTTTATAAATCGTGTCATTTTAGCAAACCAGTAGGTTTTCTTTATGCGTTCTAAGGTTTTCTCAAAACCGACGTGCCCTATGTCATCGTGGTTCATTTTGCACATCTGCCACCCTGTGGTCATACTCTTAAAATGACGATATAAAATAAGGTGGAGAATTTCAACTTGATTCGATACGGTTCGGGTAGTTCAGGTGGCTAGAACATTGCCCTGGTTAGGCAAAGGTCACAGGTTCAATCCCTGTCTCGAATCAAATTGTCTTTTTCCACTTTAATAAAAATTTATGAGAAATTTAGCAAATAATTGCTTTAAAAATTTATCAATATACTGAGTGGAGTCCATTGCATCAATGTTTAAAAATAGTTGTAACACTGTTCATTGGTATCGAGTTGTTCATTAGCTCGATAGATGGCTCTGGTCATACTCTTAAAATGACGATATAAAATAAGGTGGAGAATTTCAACTTGATTCGATACGGTTCGGGTAGTTCAGGTGGCTAGAACATTGCCCTGGTTAGGCAAAGGTCACAGGTTCAATCCCTGTCTCGAATCAAATTGTCTTTTTCCACTTTAATAAAAATTTATGAGAAATTTAGCAAGTAATTGCGTTAAAAATTTATCTAAATAACCTATTGTTCTTCAAAGCATAATTACTTTTAATGTAATCTAAGCCCTTGGGATCTAGATTACTGCTGAGAATGTCTCGTATTCTGCATAACTCGGGGTCTCCCAGTTGTAGTGTAAGCAGCCAGTCATCATCGGATATAACTAGCACCGATGGATACCTTACGAGATCTGCTGTGTCCGCTTCGTCCGTGGGATTCCTGGAAAGGGCGTCAACATGACACATTTTCGTCCCTGCTCTATATTCGATACAGCAGTCAAACTCTTGCAAGGCTATCCACCATCGGGCGATTCTGGGTATAAGATCACGCTTTTCCAGTCAGTGATTGCAGTGCACTGCAATCACTGACAACTTTGCCCAAGAGATACACTCTGAATTTTTTTAGAGCACAAATAACTGCACGTGTCTCTAATTCATATGAGTGAAAGTTTCTCTCTTCAGGGGTTGTCTGGCGACTGAAATAAGCCACGGGATGGAAGGATCCTTGACTCCCAACTAGGCGCTGAAGTAATATACCTCCGACACCTACCCTACTGGCATCCGTATGTAGCTCTGTCTCGGCCGTCGGGTCGTACAGAACCAAGACTGGTCTTTCTACCAACTTCAATTTCAGAGTTTGGAATGAGTCCTCCTGTTCAGTCGTCCACTCCCACGTAACATCCTTCTTCAGTAACTTCTTAAGTGGGTGAGCCAACTGAGCAAAGGACTTAATAAATTTCCGGAAGTAACTCACGAGTCCCAAAAATTGGCGTACATTGTGTACATTCTGCGGTAAGGGAAAATCTGTGACGCTTTGAATTTTTGCTATTCCTTGGCGCATACCGGCTGAGCTGATTTCATACCCTAGGTATTCAATTTTATTCTGCAGGAAACTGCACGTCGACAGATTTAGTTTGAGCTGTGCATTTTCTAATAGTTTGAGGACGTCTTCCAGTCGATCCATACATTCGAAAGCGGTCTTTCCGAAAATCAGGAGGTCATCCAAATATACGGTGGCTTTATTAAACCGAGCTTGTCCCAGGACATGGTTCATCATCCTTTGAAAGACAGCTGAAGCATTGGCCAAACCGAACGGCATGCGATTATACTCGTACTGACCGTCCGGCGTGACAAAAGCAGTCAGATGTTTACTCGCCTCCGCGATTGGTACTTGGTAGTACCCTGACAATAGGTCAAGTGTGATGAACCATGCCTGTCCAGACAATCTCGCTATTTCGTCCTCTATTATGAGGATAGGATACCTTTCCTTTACGGTGATCGAATTTAGTGCCCTATAATCCACGCAAAGTCGTATGCCACCGTTCTTTTTACGTACGAGTATTATAGGGCTCACGTAATTAGATGTCTCACGGATGATGCCAGCTTCTAGCATTTCGTCAACCATTTCTCTTACTTTTTCTCGTTCGTGGTAAGGGAGACGATACGGTCTGTAGACCACGGGGCGCTGGCTGTTTAACTCAATGCTCATTTCAGTTACATTTGTACAGCCAAGGTCCGCCAAGTTTTGGGCAAAACACCGTTCGTGGCGCTGTAATATACCTATGAGTCTTGCCTTAGCCTCATCGGGGACTGTCTCGCCTATATGTATTTGCATCTCGTCGAGTCGTTTAGCAGAGGACGGTTAGGCCTGTGTGACTTTAACCATGGAATCTTCAGTGCTCACAAGTCTAAAAAAAGACTCCACGCTTTCTGCCCGCGAAAACACTGAGCGCTCCTGAAGACAGCAAGGCACTGTGCACGGGTGTATTGTAACAGAAAGCAAACCGCCCTTTACTTCATAAACCCCGCCGCAAATAACATATTGTTGTCCTAGTTTTCCTACTACCTTTGTGTCGACTATCACACTGCCTGTGAATGGTGTCTCTGTCATAGCCCTAACACTAGCAGTACCAAAAAGTATACAATATGCTAATATCCTAACTATTTCGCGATGATCGTGATGCTCATATCCGTATGTAGTACGGCGTTTCGGTGTCGACATGTATAAATTTGAGCATGTTAACGTCCTTGTAGACAACTATGTGAGGTTGTTCCGTATATCTCTGTCCAACGAGCAAAGGCTTCTCCAGGAGACAATCTTGTACTACGCGACATGAAACGATAGCATCTACGCCATCTATTGATAGTTTTAGTTTCGCCGAACCCTCTGAGCACACAAGGCTGTTACCAAAACCTTTCATAGTAGAAGGCTCGCTAAGGTCGTGAGTCAGTCCAAGATTCGTAAAGCTGGACTGTGAGATCAAAGTGACTTCGCTACCAAGATCAATGAACGCTTCGAGCGGCGTACCTTCGACGCTTACTACTTTTATGAATTTATTACACGGAATTGTACTTGAAATACGCATAGTTTTGGCCACTGCATCAGCGTTCGTTGATCCTGTGTTCAGTTTAGTGTGACACAGTTCAGATTTATGTCCTATTCTGCTACAATGGCTATATATAATTAAAGGCTTAGGGAATTTTTAAATTTCATTTAGTTAAAACAGAATAAACCGGGGTTAACCCTTGTATTAATTCTATTGTTCGACTTATCATCACTCGCATTTACATTCCTGTCTTTAGAGAACGGCGGCGGCACATAAAATTCCTTATTATTGCTAATTAGGAACTTCAACAGTTTGTCAGGCTCGTCACACCTTAACGCGAGGGCGCTAGATCTCGTGGTCCTGTCACTAATGCCACGGATGATGCAATCAACCGCGTGTCTACCAGTAATTTCGCATTGATTGAGAAGCGCTAACTTTTCGTAATAATAGTTATGGATATTTTCGTTAATCCTACTCCTGCGTCTTAACATGTCCTCGAGCATCTGCCCGTAGTTATGCTCACATGGAAAAGCATTTGATAATTTAACTTGCCAATCCTCCCAACTATACAATATTGATTTCTGGCTTTCGTACCAGGTTTTTGCTAGCCCAGACAATTGTTGCATTGCGAAGTGAATAACTGTTCTTTCGTCCCAACCATAGACCTTCGCACACTCGTTTACCTTTTTTAACCATATATCCATACGTTGGTTTTTCTCGGAAGGATTAAACTCAGGGGTTATGTTTTTACTGTCTCTATTAGAAAAGTGTGTGCTCTGGCCTGGCTGCGATGGAAGGATGTCTTTAATAGACTGGATAATCTGAGTAACATCTTTAGTGGAAAAATATGAACTACGTGACCTTTTCGTATGGTGTCCGTCGTGACGTCTCGCAGTAGCCGCGTCAGGTACGCGCAGACGGCTGCAGCTGCGGGAGCGGCTGTGGCTGCAGCTGTCGCGCCTCGACCCGATGCGTGATCGACGCCGCTCGCTCCGTTGACGGTGTTGTCCGACGTCACGTTGCCGTTGTAGGTCGAGCTCCATCAAACGAACCCGATCTTGCTCCCGGCTCAGCTCCACTTCACGTTCCAGCAGTGAAGCTCCACGACGACTGTGGCTGCCACTCCGTCGAGTGCTGTCACGACCACGGCCCCTGGTGGGACTGCGGCTGGAGCGTGAACGGTTGCGACGGGGAGTCTCAACACTCCGTGCTATAATATTTTCAGACTCCATCACCTGAAATGTTTATTTATGTTTATCCCACTTCTGAGATGTAACCGTTGCCTCCCGAACTGATGGTCGTCACGATTAAAACACAATCCACAAGATGACGCGTATATTTCAAACAAGGGTAATAACTGACAGCTTACATTTATTAGCAGTTAGACACATCTGTACACATCTATCGTTCCACGACCAATGCCACCGCACCCGCGTTCTATCAAGTTGTCATCTACCCGCCTATTTTTCTGTGTTATCGACTATATGAATGTTACCAGATTTAATTTTAAATAGCTACCGTAAAAATAGAAACCTTTCAATTTGAACCCGACTACAAAATGGCGTTCCAACGTGCGACCGTGTTTTAGGGAAAAAACGGTTAAATAAACATTGTTTTGTTGTAAGACTGATTGTCTCGGTAATGACTCAAAAAAACAGTGTCTGAGTGTCGAAAACAGTGACTTTCTCGGGTTTTCTTCGTGTGGCGTTATGTACTTTCGCCCGCGCCCCCGCAGTTTCGTTACGTTTTGTGTACATAGAACATTGTTAGTGTGATAATCATAGAACTTACAGTATATTTTGGTGTTATATTGTGACTATACTGTGGATCATATAGTTCGAACTAGTTATTTCGCGTTTTAGTCGATCTAGGCGTTCTAGAAAATTCGTGTACCTAGTCGAAATCGAAAGGCCATCTGTATAGAACAAACTCGAACTTTATTTGTTTACAGTGCTATTTTACGAACTTGATATTAGTGCTCATGTTAAGTCATCCTAGGTGAGGTATTAGTTTTAGTTTAGGTTACCTAGGATAGTCATGTTGTTGCAAGTCGTAATCCTGTGAACATTTGTGTATACTTAGTGTAGTGTTTATTGTGTACCTATAGTGACGCTTCGTGCGAGATAACGTACTTTTAGTGTAGGTAGGTACCTAAGTAAGATTAGGATACCTAGACTCGTGTCGAACATTATTATTGTGTACATAATAACTTTTAATAGTAATAGCGTCTTGTGGGATAGAGACCTAAAGTGAATTTGTGTAAATATAAGTTTTAAACATTCGCGTAAGTTTTTATGAACGTTATATACGTCATTACGCGTTGTGTATGTACAGTTGTCGAACTTTAGTGACAAGATTAGTTACCTAGGTACGCTAATACCTATTTGTTGTGTCGGAACTTGGTTTGTAGTGCGTATAGAGACATGGTGCTAACACGGTCACGTGGTAATAGTGCTTCGCGTGCTACGCAGCAGTCGGTAAACATGTTCACTACAGCTGGTGAGCAGTTAGATGGCGCGATGCTGTCTACAGCTGATGGAGCTGCATTGTTCGTCGATGTGCGATCGTCGACGCCCAGCTGGCTGGACCTCCGTCTGCCGGCGCCTCAGCCCCATCAACACCGCCGCTGTATGGGTGTGAGCTGCCTGTGTACTCGCAGATGCCACAGCACGGGCATGCTCCGCCCGTCGCCTCACCGCAGCCACCGACGTCCGCACCCATCATTATGACGGACCAACAATTAGTATACCTTCTGCAATCTTTACGGACGCAGTCGCCTATATATGGCGCGCCGCCGCCGCCGACGACGACTGTAAGTACAAACTTGTCTAACTGTACAGCAAGATTTAGTGGTGCTGGCGACATCCTGGCATTTGTGGACGCCGTCCAAATATATAAAGACTGTGTTGGTGTCCACGATGAGATGGCATTGAGAGGCCTGCC
The DNA here is from genome assembly GCA_948477245.1 of Thumatha senex. NCBI lineage: Eukaryota > Metazoa > Arthropoda > Insecta > Lepidoptera > Erebidae > Thumatha > Thumatha senex. The sequence continues at coordinate 3,829,150 of OX419725.1, forward strand.
AATGTTGCTCACCGATTTTGCGGCAACCTTGTGGCAGGGTGTAAAACACTCGGTCCCAAGCTGGCAGGAGGCCATTAATTTATTAAGTCAAACATTCGGTCCACGCCTCCCACCGCATAGAATCTATAGAGAAATGTTCAGTCGTGAGCAGGGCGAAGAACGCACCGACGTGTTTGTTTGTAGGGTAAGAGCCCTAATTGCTCAACTACCGTCACACCCATTACCGGAGAATCCAGTACAGCTAGATATGGTGTACGGCCTGCTCCATAGGAGAATTCGGGAGAGGGTAGCAAGGAGTGCCTTCACTTCGTTCGCCGAGCTGCTGCAGCAGGCTCGAGTAGTGGAGGACGTCCTCGAGGAAGTCGCGCCAACTAAAAGGCATGCTTCTGCATCTGCCGCCCCGCCGCCGATTAGTGTACGGGCTTCAACGTCTGCATCAGCTGGTGCTCCTGTAAGTAAGGATGAGAAAGCACCGCCCAACAAAGCTCGGCCCAGGTGCACATTCTGCAATCTGGTCGGTCACGTTAAAGATGACTGTCGCAAACCAGAAAATAAAAATAAGGCGACTGCTGCTGAAAAGGTCAAAAATGAACCAGCTGCGACCCAGCCGGAGCTGCGTCAATCCGTAACGTGCTTCGGATGTGGTGCGCCCGGTGTAATCCGGTTGAACTGCGCAGTGTGTAAAGGAAAACGCACTGCACCGCCTGCCACGACGTCCGCGTTTCAATCAGTGTCTGTGGGTGAAAGAGTGTTAAACCCGCGAGTGCGTCCTATTTTCAATGTACAAGTGTACGGTGCTGTAGGTACCGCGTTACTAGACACTGGTGCTAAACAATGCGTTGCTAGTGATAGCTTAACTAGACATTTGCGGGCTAATGGCCAAGTATTTCATAGTGTAGAGACAGAGTTGAGATTTGCCGACGGAACCCAACGGGTTCAAATTGTTGAAACAGCCGTAGTTGATGTAAAGGTGCAGGGAGTGGCAATAAGCACTCTTTTTATAGTCTTACCTGGCGCAACTGATTCTTTATTAGGTATGAATTTTATAGAGGACGCTGGCATGGTACTCGACTTCGAGAAGAATCGGTTCTCTTTACGCGATAAAGGGTATTACGAGCTGCAATACGAACGCGAAGACCGCGCGACGGTCAGTTCTTCGGTCGGCCTCCGTGAGTGCGAGGGTATTCTCCTATCTCCAGCCGATAAGATTAAGTTGGCTGCACTCCTGGATAATAATTCGGATATCTTCAGTGCAGGGGGAGGGCCTACGCCCTTCGCTTTGCACCATATTGATACGGGGAATGCCGCGCCTATCTCAACATCTCAATATCGGGTAACACCCGCAAAGAAAGAGATTATTAGGTCGGAAATTGACAAGGTGTTAGAACTTGAGGTAACAGAGGAAGCTGAATCTGAATGGGCTTTTCCGGTGGTAATGGTACCCAAAAAGAATGGTGAGACCAGATTTTGCGTCGATTACAGGAAACTAAACGCTGTGACGCGCACGGACAAATATCCGCTGCCTGTAATTGATGAGATCTTATCTTCCACAAAGAGCAATTGCGTGATGTCCACCATCGATTTGAAATCAGGGTACTGGCAAGTCGAAGTAGCTCCAGAAGACAGACACAAGACTGCATTCGTGTCACCGTTCGGAACGTTCCAATTTAGGCGCATGCCATTTGGTTTGAAGAACTCGCCATCGACGTTCCAACGGCTGATGGATCGGTTTCGTTCTGGGCTAAAGGACGTGACTGTTGTGGCGTATTTGGATGACATCCTGGTAATTTCTGGATTAACCTGGATGTGCACCTACAAGATCTGCAACAAGTATTCGATCGCCTACGTCAATTCAACCTAAAAGCTAACCGTGACAAATGTGTATTTGCCAGGGAAAGAGTTATGTATCTTGGGCACGTAATTACAATCCAAGGTATCGAACCTGACCCGAGGAAGGTCCAAACAGTTGTGGAGATGGTACCTCCTTCAAATATCAAAGAGCTAAAAAGCTTCTTGCAAACTTGTGCTTGGTTTCGGAAATTTATTCCTCACTTCTCTGAAATCGCACAACCGTTGACCGATCTCACTAAAAAGAATAAACCCTGGAAATGGGCAGAAAAGGAGGTCGATGCGTTTAACAAGCTCAAACGAAGACTCACCACGAGCCCAATCCTGCGCCAGCCAGACTTCGAGCAACCATTTATTCTCCGCACAGACGCCAGTGCTTATGCCCTGGGCGCAGTGCTCGTGCAAGGTCCGGAGCCGAAGTCTGAAAAAACAATTGAGTATGCCAGTAGGTTATTAACGGCAGCAGAGCGAAATTATTCCACGACAGAGCGGGAAGCGTTGGCTATAGTATGGGCCCTAGATAAGTTCCGTGGTTATCTGGAAGGCGCCCAAGTCCGTGTTGCAACCGACCAGCCCTTGAAGTGGTTATTGTCTCTAAAGACACCAAGTGGCCGCCTTGCTCGGTGGGCCCTGAAAATACAAGCTTACAACCTGGATGTTGAGTACACTCCGGGGAAAGCTAATGTGGTGGCGGACACGCTAAGTCGTCCAGTATGCCAGCCACCAATGGATGAAGTACCTGACCGTACTTGTGATCTGTGTCCTGTCTCAGTAGACCTACCTCACCGTAGCTCCGAAGAGTTGCGAGCCGCTCAGCTCGAAGATCCTGAAATTAGGAAAATACTCACGGATTTCGAAGACGGTGATGCTGCTACTCGATGGACAGATCGCGGCTATTATCTTTCCAATGGAGTTCTTTTTCGCTTTGATCCGGATGGAGAATCCGAGGAGCCCCAGCTGGTCGTACCGGAATCGATGCGCATTGATATAATGAAGGAGCTTCATGATGCGCCTACAGCTGGTCATTTGGGCTTAGAGCGCACTCTAAAGAGGATCGAGGAAAGATTCTATTTTACGAATATGCGGCAGTACGTATCCAAATATCTCAAGGCTTGTGATCTTTGTCAGAAGTTTAAGCCTACAAATCTTAAACCAGCTGGTCTACTCCAGACCCTTGTCTCGCAGCAACGTTTCGAAGTCCTCGCTATGGATTTGTTCGGTCCTCTACCGGAAGGTAGTAAAGGCGAGAAGTGGATCTTCCTAATAGAAGATATCGCGAGCAGGTGGGTAGAGCTGTTTCCGTTGGCCGAGGCTAACGCAGAAAGCTGCGCTAAAGTGTTGATTGAAGAAGTTTTCATGCGATATGGTTTTCCCCGTCGAGTTATCTCAGATAACGGGACTCAATTCGTGTCAGCAGTGATGCAAAAAGCTATGCACATTCTCGGCGTTCATCAGAATTTGACTCCAGTCTATCATCCCGAGGCAAATACTGCAGAAAGAAATAATCACGAAATGAAGCAGATGTTGGCGATCCTGATAGATCCAGAGCATTGTCGTTGGGCTGAAGTATTTATTACCTGCTGTGCGATTCGCTTTAAATACGGCGCCTAATCAAGGTACTGGACAATCCGCCGCCTTTCTAACCTTTGCGCGCGAGTTTCGGTCCCCGGTGGACGTAGCCCACGACCTGCGCAGGGTCGTAGAGCAAGAAAACTACGTACCGCAAATCACACCATATTTACACGATTTCGTACATCGCTTGCAAGAAGTGAAGTGGCGTGTAGAGCGTCAGCAGGATATCCGTAAGGAAGCCGCGGACAAGAACCGTCGTCCTGGGCCAAAGTATCGAGTAGGTGACCTCGTTCTCGTAGACAGCCATCGCCTTAGCCAAGCAGCGAAAGGCTTCACCAGTAAGTTTGCCCCGAGACGAGAGGGTCCCTATCGCGTCAGTGAAGTTGTCTCTGCAACTACCTACGAGGTTGTAGATAAAGAGAGCGAACCTCGAGGCAAGTATCATGCTAGTTTATTAACACCGTATGTAGGTAATTCCGATGCTATCGTTCAAGGTAGAAAGAAAGGTAGACCGCGTAAATTGTCAGTTGCCAAGCCAGCTCCAGAGCCTTCCGCTGACTTGGAGGGGGAGGATATAGCGCAACCTAATATAGAGCCAAGGGTTGATATTGCCATTCCGCGCACCCAAAGATTGCGCCGACCGCCGAATCGATTATCGCTGTGAACGGAGCGGCGCGGCACGACAATATTACGTAATAGTTTGTTTAGTCGAGAAACTCTCTCCGCGTTGAGCGCACGCGCGTTGTGCCTCCGCGAGTCGGCCCACGCGCCGTTACCGGCTCACGTAATTTTGTTATTTTGTTTATCTTAACTTAACTACTTTATTACAGTTTATTGTGTTAATGTTCATAACTTTCTTTTTACAATCCATTATACTTTATATTATAGTAAATGGTTTGATTTGAACCCGACTACACCACTATGCTTACATTAACACTATGGTATGGTTGGTTTTGGTTTGTTGTTTGTTATTTCTGTAAATGTCATTTAATAGGGCTAACACACGACCGGATTTGATCCGACCAGACCGCGGATTAGATTTGCGGCCCGACCAAATCTTACCGTCTGTAGAGCAGTCCGGCGGACATAATTATTATTAATTGAGTCCGCCTCGATCCGCATCGGATACGATCAATGTTGCCGTTCTAGCTACTTCGTCCTAAATTTCCCCAGATTTTTTTTTTCTCCAAAAATACACTTTTTTTTTCGCAATGTTGCAGTCTTAGTTTTACTTTGCCCAAAAATATAATTTTTCATACATTCCCCAAAAAAGAAAAAGAACTACGTTAATACATTACGTAGGGTTTATTTATTTATTATTTTTATTTATCTATCACGCTTTATCCCGAAGGGGTGACAGAGACATATTATATGCCCAATTTTCACCATGTGTATTCCTGTCCCACGTAATAGGTGTTGAGCCGATTGCTGTGTTTGAAATAGACAGACGCAGGTTGTGGCTACCTGCCTTTGAAATTTATCTAGCCACCCATAAGGCCTTCAACTTGACTTAACGACTGCCATTACTGGCAACCGGGATCAACAGCTTAACGTGCCTTCCAAAGCACGGAAAGGCTCGTAAAAATAAATGCCACCAAGGGGTCACCCATCCGTGACCAGCCATAGCGAAAGTTGCTTAACGCTGTGATTGTTTACAGAACACCGAGTCCGGGGGACCACCAGCGTTTCATAGCTAGTGTTTATTTGCTCTATGGAAAGGAATACTATGCAATCCAGTTATCTATATTATCTATCTATCTTATATACAGATAAATAAAATTAAAATGTCTGTTTGTAATTTCAAATTAACAGCTTTTCACTTAATGCATATGAAAGTATATACCTTATTATATACTTTTCATTTACTCAAAAGTTCCCCAAAATTTTAATTTTACCCCAGAATAGGGACAAAAGGCCCCAATCTGAACACCCTGTCTGGTCGTATGCCGTCCGGTGCGGTCTGATCCGGTCGTCTGTTGCGACACCAGATTTGGTCGGCGGACTCGGCGGATTTGATCCGCCGAGGTCCGGTAGACCAATTCTGAACGTGTGTTAGCGCTTTTAAGTGGTCATTGTAATGTTTGTGTATACAACAGTTTATTATTATTACAAATTATAAAAAAAAAAAGTTTATATAGGTAGGTACATAAAAAGGCCGAAGTGAAGTTGAAGTTTTACCTGAATTGATGAAGCAAACATCGGAAAACACCTATGGCAAATACTTTTGTTTACCATAAATATGCAACGCTTCTGCCATCTGGCATCATTATTGTGTGACAAAATAATAAATATGGAATAATATTATAATAACATTAGAAAACAGTTTCAGTACCCAGTTATCAATACTATACAGGTTAAATTGTGAATTGAATATATTTTTTACTTCGAATTAATGATTTTAAGATGCAAACTATTAAAATGTATCCTACTAAATTGCTTCAGCGTCATGATCTCCATCACTACTGAAAAATTCGTTGGCCATAATTGTTCTTACCGTACAAGCCTGACTGCAGAACAAATCAAAGTGCAAAGAAGGAGGAAGATTATTAAGATACGATGCACTTCTCAGGAAGAAAGAATTGCGCCTATTGTTCGTCTTAGCGAATGTCACATTAAGCAGGGGTCGCTGACGAAGCCCAATTATGTTAGTTCCTAGACCTATATTACCTAAAAGTGCAGTGCTGTCTACTCTCCCACCGGCAATGTTTACCAAATAACAAACATAATTTATATGCTGTAATGATGCGTGGTCGAGCCACGCCATCATACGATTAACGCCATCTATCGGACGGTTACGGCATTGATATTATTCCCGCATAAGCGTGGAGAGGAGTTCGAAGTCCCGTCTCCCGCGCCTCGATCCACCCCTGGGCCCTATAAAAGCAGTTGACAGGAAGTTTCGAGAACAACCTAGATTTGTCTATTACGCTACTGTGTACTACCACACAAAAGTACTTTCCTAAAACTATATGAATTCATAAAATATTTGTTAAAATCTTGGACCCGGAATATCCCGGTAAGTTTCTAATTATAATCAATCATCCTTACTAACTTTTGTTTCCTACAGGAAGGAGTGTTTAAATCTAATTCTATCTATAGTGTTCTTACCTATTTCCTTTTCAGCGTATGTTTTACCGCAATTAATAGCTATTTTTATAAATGCTAAATCTAATACAATCGCTAATTTTCAGCCATAGCTCTAAGTGGGTAGGAATATGTATAAAGCCTAAATTTTCACAAATGTGCCAACCAACCCTTACTAAATTTTATTCTATGTACCTACCACCTACAACCTATATGTAAGACTTCCCGCCTCTCAAGCCAACCTGGTCCTGAGGAGAGGCTGGAAGCCTTTTAGGTTTCCGGCTGAGGTTCTTACCCCAGGCTTCTGTCTTCCAGGGTACTTTGTTACGGTTGAACCTTTACGGTTCACCACTATACCTACTAATTGTTGGCCGAGCGCTGCTCCGAAGCTCCTTCTGGTCGCGCCTAGACCGGGAGTGGAAGCCGTCGCCCAGCCGGAGAACCCTACGACTGCGAGAGGAACAATATCCGACCCGTGGAAGATCACCTGGCCCTCCCTCAGATAAGTCCAGATTCCGCGGCCTCTCGCGGCAGAGTTCACCTCACGGTTGCCTACCTATATTCAACACCCGCGACCCTGACTATACTACTTTTGGCCCTATCGGGAAATATATACTATTTTCTTACTACTTCTACTTTTATTTATCTCCCGTAGGGTCCTGTACAACCTAAAGGTTTACAATGCCGTCTATATTCGAGTGTCAGAAAATGATACCGCCTACAACGATGGTTATAATCAACTGATCTTTGCTATGTCCTATAGTCTAAACATCTCAAAAACTTTTTTTGAACTTTCTCAATAGTAGTCTTATAAATCTCATATTGTGGATTCCAAACCTGTGAACAGTATTCCAAGTGACTGCGCACATAAGCACAATACAAAACCTTAACTGGCTTTATATCTCGAAAGCTGGCAGACACTCTTAGTATGAAACCTAGGGCTTTAGACGCTTTGGTTACTATACTATCAATATGCTGGTCAAACACCAACTTACTATCCTGCATAACACCCAAATCTCTAACACTATTAACCTAAGTAATTGGTTGGTTAGCTAAGGTATAACCTGTGTTAACTGTAGACCTCAAACGTGTGAATGTTAATTGGTAGCACTTAGCTACATTAAGATGGAGTTTATTATTGTTACAATATAGTTCAAATCTGTCAAGGTCAGTCTGTAAGTCATGTGCATCTGATAACTCTTTTATCTTTTTATGAATTTTCATGTCATCAGCATAAAGTAATATATATGAATGTTTAAAACAGGTGCCGATGTCAGCTATAAACAAAACAAACAGAAGAGGCCCTAATATGGATCCTTGGGGAACGCCAGAAGGGACAGACTTCCAATCAGATATGTAACCTTGGACATCAACAGCCTGGGTTCGGCGCTCCACATATGATGAGAACCATCTATATAGGTCTCCATGTATTCCTGCAGCCATTAATTTCCTTAATAGCAGTTGATGGTCTATTCGGTCAAAACATTTGCTATAGCCAGTGTATATGACATCTACCTGCGCACCCTTTTCCATACCTTCCGATATAAACTCATTGGAGAGAATCAAGTTAGATGTGATGGATCTATTTCTAACAAAACCATGCTGTACCTCAACAAGTTCAGACCGCACCGCTGCATAGACATCCATGTACACCATACGCTCCAGGATTTTTGAAAATAAACAGATCTTTGAGATAGGGCGATAACTCTCAACATCAGACTTGTTTCCCTTTTTGAATACAGGCGTAACAAATGCAGATTTCCAGATATTTGGCACAATACCCTCAAATAAGGATCTCTTAAATAGAAGGCATATGGGTGTGACAAGGCTATCTGCACAGCGGACAATGAATATTGGAGGTATAAGATCAGGGCCTCCAGACTTTGAGAGGTCAAATCCTTTAAGCAATTGAAGCACTCGCAATGGACATATGTTAATGAAAGATTCACTATGACTGACAGCATTATCACCAGACACATCGACACTGACATTAGGGTCCCGTTCCTGAAAAGTAGATTGGAAATAGGACGCAAATAGGTTGCTGATATCTTCACCTGTAAATGCTGTTTGACTCTGGTATTGCATAATTGTAGGAAAAGATCCCCCACCTCTCTGGTCCTTCACATACCTCCAGTAATACCGAGGATTATTTATGATGGGGGCCTCAGTTCTTTGCATGTAGTCTTCAAGACAATCTCTCCATTGCCCTAGCCCTACTACGTAGTATGGTAAAAGAGTGGTAATCAGAAATATTACCATAGGTTTTAAACTTCCGGTGATACTTATATTTCTCTTTTAGAATTTTAACAAGCACAGCATTGTACCAAACAGGATGCGAAGACCTCCGCACCGTCTTTAATGGTATATACTTATCCCTCAACTCATATAACTCATATTACTCATATAACATATATAGATAAACCTATTACTATTGAGGCGCGATTCGTTGAAATTCATGCCCTCGTCTAGTATTCATGCAACTCAAAAGTACCAATTCTCACGTGGCAATTATGATGCCATTAAATGTGATCTAGACAGCGTAGATTGGGTTGGATTACTATCAGCCGAATCGTTAAATGACGCTACTAGTACTTTTTATAGCAAATTAAAGCTTTCCAAAAGTAAGTATTTAATTAACATTTTAAAACAATTATTATGTCGGAGACTACTACTTGTACACAGTGTTGCAAGGAAGCGAAATCTATTTATCCGCGTTTTCCTAATAAGTATTAGTAACTTCAAGTATTTGCTAATGATGTATTGACTGTTAGTTTATTTGTGTTTTAGAGTACTTTATATGCGTTATTTAAGTTTATTTATTATTAAATGGGTAGGTAAAACAGGCCATGAGCCATCGATGTTATAAAAGCGGCGTAACACTTAGAAGACGTCTCATTCTAGCAGCGATATTATAAGATTTTTTAAAATATAAGATACTACCTGATGCCCGCGGCTCCACCCGCATGAAATTTGGTCATTACACAAAAAGTGCTTCCCAGGAGAAAAAGATGTTTTTTTCGGAATTAGAAGTACTATATGTATGTTAATCCAGTCAATGTTTTAGCTATATGCCGTTTTTTATTTAAATCGGTTAACGCGTGCTTGAGTAACCAACAAAATCTTCACAAACTTAAATATTATAATATCAGTAGAAATAAAAGACGAACAGCTCAGCACGTGTGAAATCCAGTTGTTTTCTGGAATAATGTTGATCAGTTTATTATAACACTGAGAGAACATTATTTTCATAGCGATGATATAGTGGGATATTTATTTTACACAGCACCCATATTTAGCTAATATAAGCTTATGGTAACTACTATAGACATACTTAAATCTTTCTAAATATATACATATTATACATAGACAACACCCAAACATCGCAGAAAATATTTGTAAATCACACAAATATTTGTTCCGACCAAGGAATCGAACCCGGGATCTCAGCGCGGCAGTCGCATTCACTACCTCTGCACCACCGAGGCAGTCAATAAAAAATGTTATTATATCTATAGATTTCCAGTCAATCCAAAAATGTTAAATCGTTGGACAGAAATAATAAGAAAATCAAGATATTAAAGTTGGTGGAAACCCAAAACAAGAACATGTATTTGTTCAATTCACTTTCATCGCTAAGATACTTACAAAACAAAGGGTGGTCGTAAGAGAATAAGATCAGGTGCCGTTCCTACAAAGGTATTATTATTATATTGCGAGTTGAAATACTCCCCCTGTACATATTACTATAAACTATACAAACTTCAAACGAACCATTTAATTCAATACCGTTGAAATAAACAATTTTTAAACTGTCACCTATCCACTCCAACGTCCATAAACGTTCACGATGCCAGAGCAGCGCATTTTTTGTAATTAACCTATGACCTAATTAACTAACATCGTGATATCTTGGAAAATATAATATCTCTCATAAATAATTATAAGCTAAATCTCCCAATATTTGGGGTAAATGTTTTTACACGCTTTCTTTTGCACTACGCACACAAACGCAACGGAGTACGTAATATAATCGCGCCGCGAGCGGCTTACCCACACATAGCTAAAAAAGTGGCAGCAACTTTGACGGAACGCGTTGTACTGGACGCGGTATCTGGGTGTTTATATAATCTAAGCAGAAAGTTCTCTTTTAGCCGCTATTAAAACACCACCACCCACCTCCTGTTCAGTACGTAAATAGTCACGGTCCCTCCTCCAGACATGATACCGACCATCAAACAACTCACCATAAAATACCATCCATCAGCCAGGTTTCAGTAAGAACGATAACATGATACGAGCTAAAGCATACATTACGATACAGAATAGAAGTTTTAGTGCGCAGACCACGTACGTTTTGGTAATATATATTTAAATTAGCCATGGCAAAGCTTCAATGCAACTACATAATTCACTAAATTAAAGATAATGAGACACGATAAGAATAAAATATATTAAATTAGGTTAACGTAATACTTAAATAAGTAGGTAATATGGAATCGCTTTATAGAAACATGTATTGAACACAGCAAAGCACAGTGCACGGCAAAAGTTGTGATTAGAAGTACTTTAAACAAGTTTTTATAAAAAACCAAAGGCGACGAACGAAACATCGACACGGAATACCAGACTCCAACGATTACAAAACACAAACGACTGCACCCAAATATATGACCTATTTACATTGTTATAAGGACCACACTACCGCAACTAGTGACACTGACATAGCAACAATGAAATTGCAACTGACTTCGACACACAGTGCATTGCAGTATTGACGTTGAATGATAGTGACACACTTATTCAAATTTTGGATAAGTGACACTTTCAGACAAATGTATCATACACAAAGTAAAATTTATAAAATTGTTTAAGCGAGCTTTGCTAAGTCCTTCTCCGACCTGATGATTATAATGGGAGATGAGTCCATCTTCCTCAGATGTATTTTGGCATGTCTGATCCAAACATAGCGAAAATTCAACTCTGTTGCAACTTTCTTTGTGTCAGTGGTCATTTATATATATCCTGCCATGGCCAGCCAAACCGATCTGTCCAGCTGTGAGGGGTGTGGTCTTAAACTCCAATCTCGAAGCTGCAATAAACTCATCTTTCACGCTGCGGCTGCAGAAGCTAACTATAATAGGTCTGGTCCAATCTTTTTCACGAGTTGGTACTCGAGTTATATAATTAGTGTGTGCCTTAGTGATGGGATGACCTATCCTAGAACCGATGCTGTGTCCCCCTCACCTGCCTCTGCTTCCATCTTCTCCACCCTAGCCTGTAGCTGGGCAACCTGATCGCGAGCCATTTCTAAGCCCACTACACGTTGTTCCACAGCGTGGATTTTAGCGGTGAACTCCCCAAGCATATTTTTGATTTTGACGCTCAAGAAGGACTTCAACTCCGCAAACTCGCCCCTTAGTGCCACTATCTCGTCCTTCAAGCCATCCATAGGTGCAAGTTTAGCTGACAAACTTCGTATCTCTTCAAGTATGGAAGAATCGTAAGTAGGTTGGGGCGATCTTGGCGAGCTGGATAACTGCCTACACTTGTTACAACGCCATGTAAGTTTTCTATCCCCTAACTTACGATAGCCAGCCTCTGTAATACCGGCACACTGGAAATGCAGAGAATGCTTGCAGACGGTGCAGTACACTCCGTCCGACAACTGTTCGCTGCAGGAATCGCACTTTTGTACATTCATAATTACTTTTTAAAAATAAATATATTTTATGACTTTGGGAAACACTGGTTTTTTTTTCTTTTCATAACACACCCGACTTAGTTAAGACATGATCGTAACTGTGTTTGTCGTATATTATTTTCAAAAACTAGTGTAAGATTCGTGTTTTTGTGTTTAATAATGGTGGAATATTATACAATACATAAAGAGTTCGGAAAAGTGCATTAGTGAACGAAAGTGATATATTGCAAAGAATAGCGGTGTTGTTTGTGTTAAAATAAATAAAAATAAATATCCATCACGCCTTATCCCCGAAGGGGTGGCAGAGGCATATTATATGCCCACTTTTCACCGTGTGGATTCCTGTCCCACGTAATAGGTGGTGAGCCCATTGCCGTGTTGAAAATGGACAGACGCAGGTTGTGGCTACCTGCTGTTGAAATTTTTCAAGCCGCCCATAAGGCCTTCAACCAGGCTTAATGACTACCATTTTACTGGCAACCGGGACCAACGGCTTAACGTGCCTTCCGAAGCCCGGAACGGTTGTTTGTGTTAGTGCCAAATTTCCATAGATAGCCGCAATAAGGGATCCACTAGACTAGGCTGTATGGACTAAGTTTCCTTTGCCTGCCCAAGATGGGCGAAGACAACTAAAAAAAAATTCTATTTGACATTGACAGTAGATTCATGACCGTTGACGTTTGTTTGATGCTTTGGTCGCCAAAAGTCTTGTTTACAAAAATAAAAGTGCCTCGCGAAATAAGATATTTGAATATTGCGCGTGTTGCAATATTCCCGATAATTGCACATTTCACACTCTATCTTAAACCAGCAGGCTGTAACAAGCACGTTTTTGTAGAAGACCAATGGAAACAAAGCCGCGGTACGTACATTACTTTTGTTATTGAAACTAAACAGATGGTAAAAATGTATTGGTATCGGTTTTCTTAGCTTTTCCTTTAATCAAGTAACTTGCTATTTAAGTTACTGTTCCGATGCTTAAATATAGAGGATACTGGAGTATTCTTACTAAATTCGGTATTGACTTGCTATAAAGAGAGGGCTGTCGGATAGTGTGCATTTTCGATAACCCTATAAACACACAACATTTGATCTATAAAGAATGTAATTGCACTTCAGTCTAAGTACATTATTTATTTGTACTTATAACTACTCCAATAGATCTCGAATTTTAGGTAACCACTCTTTGTGCAATGTGGTTTACCTTTTGGTCCTTTTTTATTTTTTATTTTTTGGCTCTGATGAAGTACAGTATGCCATATCTACTATGGCGAAAATTTTGTAGAGAACATCTAGTTATTCCACATACTCATTACAATCGCAAACAAAAAAATCAGGACATTAGTGCCACCTCTAGTGTTGCTAGTCATAACTTTAACCAAGTGCCAAATGTTTTATATGTAGAAGTACTAACTATTAAAGTTGGCACAACAGATCTGGAAGGGACGAAGTGCCACGGTATCTATCACCAACTAACTTCTAAAACTTAACTTCCTTCAAGCTGTATCCCTGACAGGGTAGTCAGAGAGGACAGATCGCTAGGCTTCGCGATTATTAATCGCTTAATACATGCTGGTCTGAGTATCCAAGTACTTTCATATTGAATGATACAAATAAATACCTGCTAACTAACAGATGAACGATACTATAAGATATCGAGAGAGATAACGATAAGAGATACTAAAAGAAGCCAGTGTTGCTCTTAAAAAGCAATTAAGATATTGGAGAAGTGTGTGTTGATAATGTATTCTGGCAATCTCTCTCTGACTACACATCTGTCAGGAGTATTTTAATTGTATGTAACTAATGATCTTTGTTCAATATAAAGATAGATTCAATTTAATTTAAAATGAGTACAAGCATTAATGCATACATACATTCATTTTTTTATTTCACACCTTTATCCCTGAAGGGGTAGGCAGAGGCATACTATGCGCCTATTAATGCAATCATGCTTTTTTACCTTGTATTTATTGCACCAGCAGTGGTCACAAGCAGACTTGCTTGTATTTCGCCCTCTTAGATCCTGTGTTCTCCACTCCAAGCTAAACTAGAATATTATCAATCATGCCTTATCACAGAAGGGGTGGCAGAGGCATATTAAATAATATGCTCACATTTCACTGTTTGCATTCTTCTCTCACTTAATAGGTTGTGAGCCCATTACTGTGTTGAAATACTTATTATATGTAGCAAATCTTTGGAATATCCTTTGCTTGATTTAATTTGTAAATATTTCTCTCAATGAGATGGTCATTATTTTTAACAAATTTTTATTGTTTTTTGGCAACTTTCATTTGTTTTATGTACTTTAGCTTGACACAGAATTGTAAATTTTGGTTAAAAGCAATATCTTGTAGCACAAGTAAAGGGAAATTCTAAAAATAAAAATGTTGACAATTCAGGTAAATTTTAGTCTTACAAGTTTTTTTAGAAAATGTTAAATTTCCTATATCTTTTTATTGTGTTGACTCAAGACCGTAATTTTTTAAACACCTAACAGGTTGGTATAAATTTTAATTTGCTGGGTTCACTTATTTCTAAGTAAATCAATGGCGGCTCACAGACAGACAGACTGACAAGAAAGTGAAATCTTACAAAACTAACTAACTTCACGCTGTATCCCAAGCGGGGTAGTCAGAGAGGACAGATCGCCAGGCTTCGCGATCCATGCATACTTCTTTCGCTTGTTGTAGGTTCATCAATCGCTTCATACACGCACGTCTGAGTATCCAGTGGTGGGTACTTTGACTTTTCCGTTTTGAGCAATCTGCTCACGTGGTCTTCATATGTAAGTCTCGGCCTACCCTGTATCTACTACAATCGTTCCTCATTCATTCGTTGGACGTGTCCAAAACAACGGAGCACGCCTTTTTCCAGCTTAACGCTGACACTTACATTCAAATCTGCCATACTGGTTACGTATTCGGTCGGCCAAAGTTACGCCGTACAATTTTCGAAGTGATCGCATCTCCACAGCATTCAATTTACTTTCATGCATCTGCTGAAATACCCAGGTTTCGCTACCGTAGAGCAACGTTGGCACTAGCACTGTGTTATGAATCGCCAGTCGTGCTTCTTTTACGATGCGTTGTCGCTTTAATAATAAATAATTGGGACAAAGCTCCGTTAATTTTGTTTCCGGCAGCCAATCGGCGTGCTACATCCGAATCACATCTTCCATCCGCGCTAAACATACTCCCTATATACACAATTTCATTCACCTGCTCTAGACTTTCCTGGTTTTCAATGGTTCCTGTTTTTACTATTTGAGGTATATAACCCTAAAAACTGAAAAAGTATAAGGTTTTGACAATGAAACCACGAGACTGGATCTGTACTTGGCAAAATTTTGATTAATTCTTCCATCTAAATGTATATTATATATCTAACTAGGGGCCCGCCCCAGCTTCGCATGGGTCGCATAAAATTTGTGATGTCTCTTAAACAGAATATCCAATTTTTTAAATTCATAAGCTATTTGATGGTGCTTAACCATACTTGAAAATATAATTATTTATTTGGATAAGGATTAATACCAAGGTACCAATAACATAGTCTGAAAAGCGCACAGAACAAAAGAGTTTTTAGAGCAAGAAAACATAGAATTATTAGACCATCATACTTTCCCTAAAATGAAGAATAAATTGCGTGGTCAGAGATTTTCATCACATGAAGAAGCTGTGGACGCCTACAAAACGGCCATTTTGGATACCCCAACTTCCGAATGGAATGGTTGCTTCAATGATTGGTTCCATTGTATGGAAAAATGTGTCAAATTTCGCGGAGTATACTTCGAAAAGCAATAAATACATTTTTAAATAGTAATGTTGTGTCACTTCCTTGATTCCCGAAACTTTCAGTGCCGCCCTTCACTCCATCTCTGCAGGACGTCAGTTTGGTGTATTAGGACGTCATTGTTAACACTAAGCACTTTATTCATACTGCAGATTGCCGAACAACTCCGGGTCTTGCCTACCTCTTTCCAGAAGAGCTTGGCATTATCCCGGAAATTGGACGACAACCTTTCATCCGCTTTCATTCTGCACCTTTCACGGGCTTCTTCTATCAGTGCCTTCGTGTTAACTTTCTGCAGCTTGTATCTCTCTTTCATATTAAAATCATTCCGCGAGGCTAAGTAGTCTAGCCATGCTTTCATCTTCATTCGAACTGCTTCTTTCACTTCCTCATTCCACCATGCATCACGCTTATTACTACTGCCTCTTTTCGTTTCTCCACACACTTCCACAGCGGCATTTATCATACTATCCCTAAGGTTCTGCCATACACTTTCCACATTCTCACTACTTACATTGACGTCGCCAAGCTTTTCGGCTACCCTTTCATTATATTTATCCCTAATGGATGCATCCTGCAGCTTCCAGCTTTTGATGCTATAAGTCGGCTCAGGCTCAGGACACTCGGTATGATGACGCCAACCCGCGAACAGACCCCTAATCTTAGTTATGACTAGGTAGTGGTCTGATCCCAGCTCAGCGCCTCGATAAACCCCTGTGTCCATCACCTGTTTACGGAGCCGACTATCCATTAGGAATAGATCTATCATGCTTCCCTTTGACTTACATCTCCTCGTGTACTTATGAATTTGTTTGTGGTTAAACTTTGTGTTCGCCACAAACAAATCCTTTTCCTTACAAAATGCGAGTATAAGCTTGCCAGCGTCGTTCACCCTTTTATCCCCATACTTCCCGAGTGCCGACTCAAAACCATCGCGAGCGGTACCCACCCATCCATTCAAGTCTCCACATACTATAAGTCTTTCATTTCCTTCTATACATTTAGAGCTTCTCTCATACTCTCCCAGAAGTCCTCTAGCTCACTCGCGTTCGACGAAGATACTGGCGCGTAAGCAGCTACCTGGAAAATCTTCGTCAAACCAAGTTTTAGACGGATCCAGAGGATTCTAGGACCTACCAGTTTGTACTCATACATACCGGATGCCAATCGCGAGGACAACAAAATTCCAACCCCCCGACTGCCATGCTCGCTCTCTGGTACTCCAGACCATAGCGCGAGCACCCCACCCAGGAGCTCCAAGACTTCGCTGCCCTTGCGCTTGGTCTCTGTCAAGCACACTACATCTAACCTTCTCTCGTTCATAACATCCATCAACTCATTCATCTTATCTGCCATGCCATTCAATTAAATAAACATGCTCATACAATATTTCTAGCCACTTATACCTTGACTAGATTTGTTTCATGTTATCAAGGAGTATTTCGAAAATAACAATAACCCGCATGAGTAAATTAACAAAATAATGTCAGGATCATAGTAAAGACATTTCTACCTACTCTAATAGGAAAGAGGTGTGAATGTATATCAGTTCTGAGTACATTGAATTACCTTGCCAAACTCAATTCAAGATTCCATTGGTATTATGATGGAGGCCGTACATCATTAGTCTATTCCTTTAGATAATATCTTACAGCTCTTTGTTTTGAACTGAAAATATTTGGTAGTCCATAGAAAAGTTGAAACAACATAAATGCTTCATGAACAATAGGAAGTGCGTTGTTAGTCCCCTTTAAACCAATCACTAAACAAAGTATGAATATGATTCAGATTTTTACAATGCCTATTGAAGATTACATAATTTAGATAAATTTTCCTTATAAGAAATTCGGTTTGAAGCCTTCGGTTGAAGCGTCTATTTCAGTTCAGTATTAAGTTTGGTAATACGAACTGCAATTTTTTGGAAATAAATCAAATATGCAACATAATTCTTCTAGTATATTAGTACTCATTTTTTTTTAATTTTATTTGAAATGTTGCCCATCAGTGATTGCACAATTATTTTTACTATTGCTTTTTCAAAATTCTTTTCTAAATTTTGAAATTTATTTGACAGGTGATGGGTACGTGCTGGTGTAAAGAAATGATACCAGAAGACACCTATGACCCGCCCAGGGCTCTGTCCATGACAACGCGTTCCATGGAGCCCCGACCTGGTGTCCCTAAAGTAGTGGATACTAAGATTGTGGACCAGCTCGTTTTGGAACTCTTGACTCTAATAGCCACTTTTGTGGACAAGTAAGTAATATCTTAGTGCCACATTTTATAAAATTAATATTACTTCTCTTATTTTCTACGCTAAACTTAAAAAAAAAAAATATATATATATACGGGTTGCACTTCGGGAGTGCCGACATTAGGGAAAACTAAATTTATTAATAATTTACTTATGTGTCCAGAGATTTTTTCTTATCTAAAAATATGCGTACCGCGCTAAAATTCACTTCAAAATTTGACCGGGATCGACGTTAATGATGATGATGACGACATAAAAATACTTGTGGCACTTGGGGACTGCTGCGGTAAAGCTATTGCATAGCATATTTTATCAACTTATGCCATTATAATTATTTATTTATTTTATATTAATAGTACTTTTTTCCTTTGATATTAAATAAAGTTTTTTCTTAAAAAAACGATAAAAGAAAAATAATGAAAAAATTTTTACCAGTAAAAAAAAAAATTAATAGAAATAAAAAAAAAATTGATACAAAATAATTAAAATAGGTAAAATAAAAATAATAACACGCACTCTCTCTCTCTCTCTCTCTCTCTCTCTCTCTCTCTCTCTCTCTCTCTCTCTCTCTCTGTCTCTCACACACACACACATACACACACTCCCGAACTCACATTCACACACTCAGACACTCACACACACACACACACACCCTCACGTTCACCCTCACACTCACACTCATACTTACATTCTCACACTCACCCACTCACTCACTTTTACACTCACACTCTCTCTCACACTCACACACACATTCAGACACCAGACACCTACACACTCGCACTCACACTTAAACTCTCTTACTCACTCACTCTCACACACTCACATACTTTCACACACATTCACATACTCTCACACATTCACATACTCTCACACACACACACACTCTCACACACACACTCAAACACACTTACCCACACTCACACTTACACACTATCGTCACGTCTCGATCCATGCGACCTTCGTACGGTCGTACCAATACATACACGTTAAGCGAACGGTCGGCCGAGCTCGATGAAACTCGTGTGAGCTCGACTCTTGACTCGGTTGCCCGTCAAAGCCCGCGTTAATTGCTATGCAAAAGCTTAACAATATTATTTAATAAGACCTGTAGATGACAGAGATCAACGTTAGATGATGATGATGATGATTATATTATTTAGTAGCAAGGTATTGAGTCTAAAAAGAAAAAGTTATTGCTATGTACCGTAAATTCAACAAGAGTTCCAATAAATTAACCACAGAACATCTTCGAATCAGTGGCCCTTCGAAAACGATCTTCTCAGAGAACCTGTCCTCAAAAATGAAAAAGCTCTTCTTTCTGGCCAGAGATTTCGCTAAAACCAACGATTACAAATTTTGCTGGTCAGCACACGGAAAAATCTTTCTACGTAAAAGGGAAAATGGTACGTTAGCTCGAATAATAAATGAGGCTGATCTGAATAAACTTACAAATCAGAAATGACTGGTTGTACTGAAAATGGAACTTAGCAGGCATCTTATTCACTATATTGTTCCTATATTAGCACTTATGATTTCATTTTGTACTTTGTCTTCTAAATATTATTATGGGATGATAAATGCAACAATAATATTATATTCTTTACACACTCACATACACATTTACACACTGAAACATTTATTTGTTACTTATATAGTCATCATTCTACTCAAACTAGTCACTATTCAAACACTTCACTGCTCTGACAAATATCAATCTTTTTATGCTCTCTTAGCTATGGATATAGATAAATGTCTCCATTCGTTGTTTTGCCCGGTTATACATGGATGATATTAACCTGGTAACAAATTGCATTGAGGAAATTTCTGTATCAGAATCGCTCATCTGCTCTCCGGAGGATAGTGTGAACTTCTTAATGAAAGATGGTTTAAAAATTCTTCAAGTAAATATTCGGAGTATAGGATGCAATTTTAATCAACTTTTAGTCCTTTTAAATAGACTTGCATATGATATTGACATTATAATACTTACAGAATGTTGGTTGAGTAAATCACCCTTTATTCCGGTACTTCCGGGCTTTAGCTCCGCAAGAACAGATTTTGCAAACCAAAATGAAGGGGTTGTAGCCTATGTAAGTAATAATTTAAACTTTATTTTTGAATTGCCTACATTTGAAAATGCAAACTGTCTCATTATAAAGATCTCAAATAAACTTGCTGTTGTGGCTTTGTACCGCTCTCCCTCTTATAAAGATCTCAATCCTTTTTATAATAGTCTACAAAACACCCTCCACGCTTTAGGAAGCTTTCAGGCTCTGGCTATTATCGGCGACATTAATATAAATATAGTCCCTGGAAGTAAGGACTCAAATATAGAAGAATATTTGAATTTGTTGGCTTCTTTCGGCATGCTTCCCGCTCACATATTTCCTACTAGAGAGTTCGCTTGCCACGATCACGTAATTTTTAAATCTTCAGTTGGTGGCATCACCATGGTATTTGATTCTCCGTTAACAGATCATACACCAGTGCTTTTCTGTTGTCAGATTA
Organism: Thumatha senex; assembly: GCA_948477245.1. NCBI lineage: Eukaryota > Metazoa > Arthropoda > Insecta > Lepidoptera > Erebidae > Thumatha > Thumatha senex. The sequence goes on from OX419725.1 coordinate 3,849,915, forward strand.
CATCATTGAATAGTGCACACTCTTCTAATCGCTCTTCTGTCCGGATTGACACTTCCAGTGTAGTTAGCACTCTTAAAACAACGGATTTTTCCTCCGTTTTTGAAACAAATGATCCTGAGCTGGCAGCTGAAAGACTAGTGAATAAAATATCCAATGTGGTAAAAAGTCACAAGATCAATGTTACTATTACTAATCGAAAACGTATCATTAAACCTTGGATTACGCCGGCACTTTTAAGATGCATTCGTCACAGAGATAAACTTTATCGTAAATATAAAACAAACCCAGAAAACTGTGTCCATAAAACCGTTTTCCTTCGGTATCGAAATTTTTGTAATAATCTTTTAAAAAAAATAAAACAAGATTTTCACAAAAAACAAATAGAAAATGTTGGCAAAAATCTTAAATTAACCTGGAAAATAATCAAAGATGTTGCAAATTTACACAAAAGTAAGGTAGATTCTACTGATCTCTTAAAGCTTTCCGACAGTCCTTTGGTCTCAGCAGATACAGTGAACTCATATTTTGCAAATGTTGGACAACAATTGGCCGAACAAATTATTCAACGTACCAACTCAGTTACTAACTCCTCCGCTTTCTGCCCTGCAAATCAATCTCCTCGTATTCCACATCACCTTACTCCTTTAAATTCTATGGCTATGTTCTCTGTATCCCCAGACGAAATAAGTGCAATAATTAGAAATCTAAAAGACACTTGTGCAGTGGGTTGGAATGGTATTCCTACTTCAGTTATAAAAGCCGCTGATCATGTACTCACACCATAAATCGTCCATGTATTCAATCTCTGTCTCTCTGTTGGTGTTTTTCCTTCCGTCTTCAAAAAGGCAATAGTTCACCCTGTATTCAAGAGTGGGGACAGAGGCAGTGTCAGTAATTATAGACCCATTTCCGTACTCACAGCGTTGTCAAAAATATTCGAAAAAGCTCTTAATAAACGACTAATACGATACCTTCGCGATAATAGTGTTCTGGCCACAAATCAATTTGGTTTTAGAAAGGGATTATCTACTGAAGACGCGGTTCTGGAACTTACGGGTGCTGTTGTCATAAACCTGGAAAAAAGACTAAAAACTGTAGGTATCTTCTTGGATCTCTCGAAAGCGTTTGACGCTGTCTCTGTGCCCATCTTGATCTCAAAATTAGAACTATATGGAATAAGGGGAGTTGCACTGGATCTCTTTCGTAGCTACCTGACACATCGCAAACAGTCTGTATTAATCGACACAGTAGCCAGTAAAGAAGGTGCTGTAAATTATGGAGTTCCTCAGGGTAGTGTTCTCGGACCTACTCTGTTCCTGATATATATAAACGATTTGTGCAAAATGAACATTCCAAATTGTAAAATCATAACCTATGCCGATGATACGGCTATTCTTGTTAGTGGTCGGGACTGGTTAGAAGCTAAGTCGAACTCCGAACACGCATTGCGATGTGTGATGAACTGGTTGGATTTTAATCTCCTTACACTTAACTTATTAAAAACTAGATACATACCGTTTAGTACTAGCCGAGCATCTCAGCCTCCTGCCTCATTCACTCTTCGCGCTCATATTTGTCCTCCTATGGATGTGGCACAAAGGTATGACACAAACCCTGCATATCCTTGCACATGCACTGTTATTAAACCCACGACACACATAAAATACCTTGGTACTATTATAGATAAAACCCTGAGCTGGAGGCAGCAAATCGAGGCCTCTACTTCTCGAACTAGAAAACTGATATATGTGTTCAGAAGTATAAGAAACATTCTTGATTTGGATGCCCTAAAAACTATTTATTATTCTCTTTGTCAATCGGTTCTTTCTTATTGCATTACATCCTGGGGAGGTGCCGTAAAAACACAAATGCTCCCATTGGAAAGAGCTCAGCGGGCTGTCCTTAAGACAATGTTGCGAAAGCCCATTAGATTTCCCACAACTGAACTTTTTTCTTTGTGCAGGGTTCTAAGTGTTCGGCAACTTTTTATTTTAAATACCACACTCCGCAAACACACGGAAACATTTTATCAATCAACTTTTACATCCTCAAAGAGAAGATCTGACAGAGTTTGTCCAGTATTACCTCGCCGAACTGCAGTAGCCAGTAGACATTACTGCTTTATTAGCTCAAAATTATATAATATAATGAATAGGAAGCTAAATATATATCCACTATTACTGCATAATTGTAAAAAGAAATGCAGAGAATGGCTGCTTACTTTACGGTATGATGACTCTGAATCTCTGCTCGATGACTGACTGATAGACAATTAAACAAATACACATACTCTCTCATAACACACACACACATACCCACACACACTCACACACACCCATACATACAACACACAAACACTACATGTTTTTCATATTATTTTTAGAGTCTTAACTGTGCATGTATGTAAATTGTTTCAATATTGTAATCAAATTGTTGTTCGGATGTGGGCGTTGATATTCGCGTCACCGTTTATACTATTGCGGATATCATCGTTATATTGTACTGTATACATTGTTATTTGTTTCCAAAAATAAAAAAAAAACTTAAAAAAAAACTTAATTACACAAAAAAATATTTATCTAGACGCGTTCACGGTCAGCTATATGTACTACATACATATATGCACACACTATTGGTGCGTCTCATAACAGTGTCGCGAGTCCTGAGATTTTATCTCATCTAAAAATATGCATACGGGGCTAAAAGAAGTTTTCATTTAAAAAAAAAACTATTGCTATGTAGCCTCTTCCCTTTCAATCATGGAAAGTGTAATGAACAAACAAATAAAAGGATCGAATGTTTAAGATTGCAATTTTTTCATAAAATTCTATTTAGTAGGTACCTAATGTTCATTACTCTTATCAGCTCTATCAGCCGCACTCAGAATCGTTCATTAAATTTGTGTAAATTGTCATTTAACTAATTATGATTAAAATAAATAATTGGCCGTTGCTCCTAGAGACGAAAATTAATGTTTATTAGTTAATGACAACTTAAGTCAACGTAGGGCGGTGCGCCGTATCGAAACGTATGTCGGTAAAGTGTAATATCGTTACATGCCTTAGGACATTTAAATAATTTTATAAAATATAGTAGTTTTAAAGGCTAAAGTTATTATTTTCCTTCAAAATAAAAAAAGTTTAATGTTTTACTATTATTTCTAAGGAAAATTACTATGAATTACGGAATATTTCCTGAATGCATGACTATAGATATGGATGGACTATACATATCGCTCTTTGATTCTCTCCGTAAAAAACATAGGTGACATAATAGCGCTAACACACGTTCGGATTTGGTCTGCCGGACTTCGACAGATCAAATCCGCCGAGTCCGCCAATCAAATCTGTCATTATGAAAAAGTGTTTTCTTTAAATCTGAGAAAATTTACGACAAAGTAGCTAGAACGGCAACATTGATCATATCCGATGCGGATCGAGGCGGATTCAATTAATAATAATTATGTCCGCTGGACTGCTGTACACAATAAGCTGTACACGGTAAGATTTGGTCGGAAGGCAAATCAAATCCGAGATCGGGACAAACCAAATCCGAACGTGTGTAAGCGCTATAACCATACTTTTGGCATGTGAACGTCAATTTAATGTCTATTTAAGGTTTAAGTAAGGGTTCAGCGGCCATTAAAGTTACATACATACATACATACATATCGCCACGCCTGTCTCCCATCGGGGTAGGCAGAGACTATGGCTTTCCACTTGCTACGATCCTGGCATACAACTTTCGCTTCTTCCACTATCATAAATGTTTTCATACACACACGTCGGTTAAGGGTACTCTTGACCTGACCTTTTTCCAAAAGGTCGGCCCTTACCAGTTTGACCATTCACCCTCATCTGATAAATCTGTTTCGTTAGTCTACTTTCATCCATCCTCTCCACGTGTCCGAACCATCTAAGCATACCTTTTTCTATCTTAGTCACTACTTCTTCTACCATACCGCAATGTTCCCTTATCACACTGTTCCTTTCTTTGTCCATCAATTTCACTCCAGCTATACTCCGCAGACTTCTCATTTCCACTGCATTAATTTTACTTCTATGCTTCTTCTGCCACACCCAACTTTCACTGCCATACATAAGTGTAGGAACAAGTACTCCTCTATGCACAGCCAGTCTTGCCTTCTCAGACACGTTCTGACTGCTCATAAAGGCGTGCATGGCTCCATTCACTTGATTTCCAGCCAAAACTCTTCTTTCAATGTCACAATCACACTTTCAATCTCTCACAAATTTTGAACCTAAATATACAAATTCTTTCACCTGTTCCACTCGTTTTCCTTCCACAAAAATCGAGCAATCTGTCATACTTTCCTCTCTTTCAAAAACCATTCCTTTTGTCTTATTTACATTCACTTTCATTCCTTTGCTTTTTAGCGTATCATGCATAATGTTAACCATCAACTGCAACTCCTCCGCCGATGATGCCAGTATTACCTAGTCATAAGCGTATAGGAGGCATTTGACAGTCAGTTCATTCATTTTTAAACCATACGCACTCTCTTGCAGTTCTTTCAAACAACTGTCCATGTATAGGTTAAACAGCGCCGGTGACGCTACACAACCCTGTCTCACACCTTTTTCCATGTGAAAAAAGTCTGTGCAAGCTCCGTTGATCCTGACACAAGCACTGGAGCCCTCATAGAGAGATTTCAGTGCTCGTATCAAGTAACTGCTTACTCCATAATTCGCCAGTGTTGTCCATAGTTCTATAAAATAAAATAAAATAAAAATATCTTTATTTTGCATAGACCATTTTAACGGCGCTTACAAAATGTCATACACTATTTAAAATATTTAAAGCGACCACCGGTTCGGAACGCGGCCCACCTGAGAAGAACCGGCAAGAAACTTAGGAAGGCTTTTTTTTTTGATGGCCTATTTACAATTTAATATTATTTCACTTTGCCAGCAGATCATTTCCAGGCGTCCCTGTCCTGCAAATAGTCTGTAACGGAGTAAAAACCTTTTTCACAAAGCTTGTTTTTAATAAACTTTTTAAATTTATTTAAAGGTAAATTTCTCAGGTCACAGGGAAGCTTGTTGTAAAAGCGTATACAGTTACCCTGGAAAGAATCGCCAATCTTATGTAGTCGACTGTGGTGGACTGAAAGATTATTTTTATTTCTAGTGTTTATATTATGTTTATCACAGAGTTTAGAAAACTGTGATAGATTTTTCTGGACATACATAAGATTGGCAAAAATGTATTGTGATGGTACGGTTAGAATATTTACTTCTTTGAATTTTTCTCGGAGAGAAATTCTGGGGCCCAATTTATAAATGCGCGTACAGCCCGCTTTTGTAGAACAAAAATACTATTTAAATCTGCAGCACTCCCCCAAAGGAGAATACCGTAAGACATAATACTATGAAAATAGCTGAAGTAAACCATTCTAGCCGTATCCACATCTGTTAGAGTCCTGATCTTTTTTACAGCGTATGCAGCCGAACTTAATCTAGAGGCTGTCTTTTCTATGTGTGGGCCCCACTGCAAATTGGCATCAATAGTTATACCTAGGAACACAGTTGATTCTACAAACTCTAACACTTGTCCATTCAGTTAAACATTGGCCGCAACTTGTTTTACATTTGGTAGAGTAAATTTTATACATTTAGTTTTATTTTCATTAAGGCAAAGATTATTTGAGCTGAACCAATGAACTACTCTTGCAATTGCATTGTTTACACCGTCATAGTTATCTAATTGTCTTTTAATTTTAAAAATTAATGAGGTGTCATCTGCAAACAAAACAATCCTATTCCTGTCCCCTACATAAAATGGTAAATCATTAATATAAATGAGGAACAAGAATGGCCCAAGTATCGAGCCTTGCGGCACACCCATTGTGACCATGGATCCTACAGAACGTGTACCATTAATATCGACCCTCTGTATTCTATTGTTCAAATATGAAGACAGAAGGTCGAGAGCTTTGCCTCTTATTCCATAGTGGTGTAATTTATTGCACAGCGTTTCATGTTGAACGCAATCAAAAGCCTTTGATAGATCGCAAAATATACCTAATGCATCGTGCTTGGCTTCCCAAGCTTCATGAATACATTTTAATAACTCAACACCAGCATCGGAAGTTGAGCGCCCGTTCATGCCTCACCACTCGGTCATAGGCCTTTTCCAAGTCTACAAATATGCAATAGACCTTTTGACATTTTGCCAAAAATTTTTCGGCTATGCATCGTAAGGAAAAGACCTGATCCATGCATCCTCTTCCTTTCATAAATCCTGCTTGTACATCCCACATTTTTCCTTCAGTTTCATTCATCACTCTTTTTATCAAAACTTTTGCATACAATTTGCCGACGATGCTGAGCAAGCTTATGCCGCGGTAGTTTTTGCACTCTTGCTGTGACCCTTTTCCTTTGTAAAGCGGCACGATGACAGCCTTGCTCCAATCTCCTGGCACGCTGCCATTCCTCCAGCAAAGATTAAAAAGGCGGTACAGCTGGCAAGCTACCACGCCATGTCCCGCTTTCAGCATCTCGACAGAAATCCTATCAAATCCAGCAGCCTTACCCAATTTCATACTACTCAATGCTTCCACAATTTCTTCCATACTTATGATGCTTTCCTTGCTTAGTTCATTCCTTTCCCAAGAACTCGTTTGTGCTTCCATATCCTCTTTTTCATATAAGCTTTCAAAATAATCTTTCCATCTTTTTAGCACACATTCTTCTCCTTTTAGAAAACTGCCATCCTGGTTTCTGATATTACTGAGTTTCGATGATGTTTGTTGAACCCTCACAGATTTTATAGATTTCCAAAAGAATCAAATCTGCTGGAAATTATCAGATAACCTACTATTAAATTTATCCCTATCATTCTCTATCTCTCTTTTTATAACTTCTTTTGCAACTCGTTTATACCTTTTATATTCATTCTTTGCCATTTTTACATCCTCATCCGTTGCCCTCTGCATTCTTTGATTCACCTTTGAAGTCAACCAGTCCAACCATGCCTTCCTCTTGTCGGACAATGCTTTCATGACTTCTGCACACATTCTCTTCACCTTACATCCTTGGCTTCTTTTATTTACCCCACACACTTCCACCGCAACTTCCACTAGACCTTCCTTAAGCGTCTTCCATAATTCTTCAATCTCACATACTTCATCTAAATTTTTAAATTTTTTGTTTAGTTAATTGGCATTAAATGACAATAATGACTCGTTAACTGTCTCTGAGAGTAAATTTTTATTAATCTTTACTTAAAACTCTTATTTAGTACTTATTGTTCATACTCATCTCAGCTCTATGGCTGCCTCGGTGGCAGGTATGCGACTGAAGCGCTTGGGTCTTAGTTTCGATTCCCGGGATGGAATAAATATTTGTGCGATCCATACACGTTTGTGTTTTTTCCGTATAATGTGTATGTATTTAGAAGTATATAAATATGTTTATCAGTTGTCTAGATTCCAATAGAATTTTTATTTTTAATAATGTTAATAATAAATATTGTTTTTTTTACACAACGTCATCCAGCCCCCAGTAAGCTAATATAAGCTTGTGTTATGGGATCTAGACAACTGATATACAAAACACCCAAACTCCGAAACAAACATTTGCTGAGTGCGGCACGCCACCGTGGATCACACAAATATTTGATCCGACCCGGAAATCGAACCCGGGACCTCAGTCGTGGCAGTCGCTTGCACTACCACTGCGCCATCGAGGCAGTCATTAAAAATGAAAAAGAAAAATCTTTATTCATGTAGGTCACAAAGTAACACTTATGAAAGTCATGATTATTGCTTTTACATTTACATTAACTGCCAGATTCGCAAAGCAGTAGGTAGATTCTGAGGAAGAACCTTTCAATAAAACTCATGGCCACTCTTTATTAACCGCCAGTAATTACATTAGTTTGATGTACATGATGTTTGACCAATTATATAAATAAATAAATATCCATCACGCCTTATCCCCGAAGGGGTGGCAGAGGCATATTATATGCCCACTTTTCACCGTGTGGATTCCTGTCCCACGTAATAGGTGGTGAGCCCATTGCCGTGTTGAAATAGACAGACGCAGGTTGTGGCTACCTGCTGTTGAAATTTTTTAAGCCGCCTATAAGGCTTTCAACCAGGCTTAACGACTGCCATTTTACTGGCAACCGGGACCAACGGCTTAGCGTGCCTTCCGAAGCACGGAAACGCTCGCAAATGTAAATGCCACAAAGTGGTCACCCATCCGACGACCAGCCATAGTGAAAGTTGCGTACCTCAGTGATCGTTTACCGAACACTGAGACCGCGGGGCCACGAGCGCTTCTTTTTTTTTTTACCAATTATATAGTTATGAATTTATACAAAAAATAACGTCGCTTGCACTACCACTGCGCCATCGAGGCAGTCATTAAAAATGAAAAAGAAAAATCTTTATTCATGTAGGTCACAAAGTAACACTTATGAAAGTCATGATTATTGCTTTTACATTTACATTAACTGCCAGATTCGCAAAGCAGTAGGTAGATTCTGAGGAAGAACCTTTCAATAAAACTCATGGCCACTCTTTATTAACCGCCAGTAATTACATTAGTTTGATGTACATGATGTTTGACCAATTATATAGTTATGAATTTATACAAAAAATAACAAAATCAATGTTGTGTTTAAAATCATATCAAAATTAGAGCGATTTTAGTTGCCAGTTCTAAGGGTAGCCTACCCTTTAAGAAGAAGAATCTGGCAAGAAAGTCAAAGGATGCTCTTTTAAAATGTAGGTATGACTTACAGGAGCCCTTTCGATCGCATAATATTTTTCAGCATAATGTAGTTTGGCATAACAGTTTCAGCATAAATTATGATAAGCAGAGTGTTATAAACGCATAATGGTTTGATTGGCATAACATTAACTTACTCAATTTTTTTATCATAATTTTATTCAGCATACATGTAATAAAGGGCATAATTGTTATACGCCTAAAGATAATTATCATAAAATACAAAACGCATAATGGAGGTATGGATAACCGTTAAAATCATAAATGAATAATAAATTTGAATAAGAATATTTAAGAAATAATAAGACACCATTGTAAATAATCATCTCACTCATAGCCAAGTTTGTAAGCTGTAACCAAAGACTTTACACTTATAACTAGACTGATTACCAAAAATTTTCGTTGAGCTAAAATGACATCTATTTTCTTACCAGTAGGGTAGCTCTTTCCTTATAAACGGTAGATAGCTAAAACGCGAGATAGCTACGAAAGGTGCTGTGTCCTTGTCTAACGCGCTGCCAGCTCAAATAACCATTGGACTTGGTAGAAATGGTAGAAAATTTTATATATTTCTTTTTTTATGATTTAGTAAATTTAATTATTCATAAACTTTGGAAATTATCTAAATATTTCTACAGTTCCTATAATTATTAATAAGAACTTCATAGTATTAAAAAAATACTCATTAATACTTAGTAAGAGTAGTACTTAAATGTTCGAGTTTGGTGATACGAAATGCAAGATCCGCCTGGACCCGCCATCTTGCTTAAAGTGTAGGGTCACCATAAATTTTATTGATCAAATATTTTTACAATCTCATAATAATAGGTAGGTATATACTTACGTATCGATTGTTTTAAATTGGAGATGTACCGTTATAAGGTCATTGTATGCTCGTGCTTCGATTTGCCATTGTGTAAATTTTCATATTTACCCTGTTAGATTTTCATGAAATATGGTTAATTAATGTTGTGTGACAAGGTGCAAAAATGACTTTTATTAACGCTAGCAGCTTTTCTTTCCACGGATAAGCAACAGCATATAAAAACAACACCAACCATATTTTTTAAGTAACAGTATTTTGTTGATAAAAGATTTTTTCAATCTCTTAGTATTAGGTAGGTAGATACGGAGCATCTGTTTAAATTGGAGATGTGTGAAAAGGGGCTAAACCTAACATTTAGATTTTTGGAACGAACTTGAAAGCGGATCACGGATGGTGCCATTTAGTAGAAATCGTCGTATTAATGAAATAACGTAAGCCACGTGTCTGTACCTATGCGTGTGTGTATTGAACCTACAAATGAGCACATGAGCAAGTGAGTGCGCAGCGGGTGCACAACTCTCTCTCTCTCTCTCTCTCTCTCTCTCTCTCTTTGTCTCAATACACGTATTTTTTGCAATTATATTTTTTTTTGTAACGTGTACTTCGTTTCTGACGGGGGTCCCCGACTGTTTAATATTTTTATATTATATATTATTTTTTATATTTTTTACTTCTACTTGAAGCGCTCGTGGCCCCGCGGACGTAGTGTTCTGTAAACGATCACTGCGATAAGCAACTTTCACTATGGCTGGTCCTCGGATGGGTGACCACTTTGTGGCATTTATATTTGCGAGCGTTTCCGTGCTTCGGAAGGCCCGTTAAGTCGTTGGTCCCGGTTGCCAGTAACATGGCAGTCGTTAAGCCATTTGAATGCCTTATGAGCGGCTTAATAAATTTCAACAGCAGGGCCGCAATTCTCATGCCTTCGAAACAGTCTCGATTTCGAGATAAATCTCGAATTCGAACTTTATTCGAGTTTTATTTACGTTTAGCTATTCTGGAAATCTCGAACTCGACTTTTCTCGAAGGGAAGCCACTCGAGTTGCTTCGAATGGTTGGTAGCAGTCGAGACGCAGATTTCGAAGTCGAATCACTATAATCTTTGGACATTTCTTAAGTGACCGACCCTAAATTAGCATTATATTACATTTTACATTTAATAAATATCAAAATGAGTGATGAATTAATAAGTTTAATACGTACAAAACATATTGCAACTCGCTTTAATTTCAAACACGCCGTCGCCTATATTTCAGCAATGTGGAAATTTCAGCAATTTGATTTGTGATTACAAATAACACAGTCTTCAATAATATAGACAACACACAGTGACAGTCACGGTGAAACGTGGGCTTTTGGGGATTTGGGAATAAAGGCGTGAGAGTATGTTATGTTATGTTGTATGTGAAAGTATGTTATTGTATTTTTACTTACAATAAATTCAGTAGGTTCGAACAATCGTTCAAGGAATTTGTCCTGTGTTCTAATTGCTCATGGTCACTTATTTAGAAAGAGACACCGCCACTGCCGAGAGCCATCTCACGTAGATCGATTATTTAGCAGTAGTGCACAGTCTAGTTATAGGTATAAGGTCTTTGGCTGTAACATATGAAACGACATTTTAAAAGTGTTATTAATTTTAGATTGTTCTTGAACAAAGCCGTAAATAGGTACGAGGACGAGCGAAGCGAGGAGGAGTGTTAGGTCACTTGTGACCACAACGCGCGAGCCGAGCGAGCTTAGCGAGCGGGCCGCGGTAGCGGCCGGCGATGCGCCAGAACTGAATCACTCGTTTTAATTTACCTACTTCTTTTTGTATTTTAATTATATATTCTATATATAAGTATTGACATTTTAAACTTCAGTATAGTGACTATCGACATTTTTAATCGGTGGGCATTGCAATCTTAGACAGTTCAAGCTTAGATATAAAAATAAAAATATGTACTCGTTAACATTATAGTTTTCAATGACTTGTAATCTTTATGCGAGAGTGAGTGAGATGCCAATAAATGTTATGATTAGTAATCGTTATTGTAAAAAAATATGCGTAAACATTTTATGGGGGTATATCATTATTATAAAGAAGTTATGGGAAAATAAAGTTTGCCTAATGATTTATTCTGCTTGAACGTTATGCGAAACGAAGAGTATGCCAAAAAACGTTATGCAGCATTAAGTTATGCCTCTAAAATTTATGCAACCCAATACGGACCCTGGTTTACAACATTAAAATTACACTTACATTGTTCCTTTGGATTTATGTGAGAACAGTCGACTAAACTTAGTTTGCCTTAATTTTAAATAATATATTATTATTTGTAATAATTGCTATAACAGCTATGAGCTGACCAGTCCCAACAGACGGCACCCGTTAACGGGTATGGCGCATATATCAGCCATCGCCCTACTCAACCGTATTATAGAGAATAAGGCGACCAGATACATACGCCACCACTGCCAGGACACTTAGGCGAGAATGACATGCCCAAAAACTGCACAGCAACTATCATGTCAATTTCAAAATAATAAATAAGTCTACATGGTGCTCACACAATAACAAACTCAAATTACATAATATATGTATACTATTTATTCCGAATTTTTTTACTATTTATTATTTATTAGAAGAAACTCGTGAAAGGTGCAGAATGAAAGCGGATGAAAGGTTGTCGTCCAATTTCCGGGATAATGCCAAGCTCTTCTGGAAAGAGGTAGGCAAGACCCGGAGTTGTTTGGCAATCTGCAGTATGAATAAAGTGCTTAGTGTTAACAATGACGTCCTAACAGACCAAATTGACGTCCTGCAGAGATGGAGTGAATATTATGGAAAGATGTATGGAAGAAAAGACAGAGATGCCACATCGGGAAGTGGAGCTCACTTCGATGCTCCGGATCCCGATGTCATTGAAGTCATTAGTATGAAAGAAATAAAACAAGCGATAAGAAGTATGAAATGTGGTAAGGCTGCGGGAAAAGACAGAGTTACTGCTGAGATGATCAAGTACGGTGGGTCGCGTGTCTGGGACACACTATGTCTGTTATGTAACTTGTGCTGGCGGACGGGTGAGGTCCCGGATGACTGGCGGGTAGCAGTTGTAGTACCTATTTACAAAGGGAAAGGCTCGCGCCTAAACTGCTCCAGCTACAGGGCGATCAGCTTGGTCAGCTTAGCTAGTAAGGTGTATGCAAAGGTTATAACGGCACGAATACAAGAAAAGTCTGAAAGGTATTTATGGGAGGCTCAATGCGGATTCCGACGTGGAAGAGGTTGCATGGATCAAGTGTTTTCTCTCCGCATGATCGGGGAAAATTTTCTGGCTGTTAGCCAGAAGATTTTCTGCGCTTTTGTGGATCTATAGAAAGCATTTGATAACGTTGTGAGAGAAACGCTGTGGGACTTGCGGCCCGGATATGGTGTGGACGGCTCGCTACTGCGGGCAATAAAGTCGCTTTATAGGGACTGTAAGGCTTGCGTGCGAGTAGGGGGGGGATGTGTCACCTCTTTTTTATGTCTGTACAGGCGTCAAACAGGGATGTGTCATGTCCGCCTGGCTGTTCATAGTGTATCTGGACAGTTGCCTGCAGAAATTGAAAGATTTTATTATAGGTGTGAATTTGGGTGACTTTACAGTAAACTGTCTGCTGTACGCTGATGATGTGGTACTCATGGCCTCATCAGAAGCCGACCTTCAGGCAGTAGTCACTAATATGAAAGAGGAGTGTGAAAGTAAGGGTCTTCGCTTGAATGCAAGTAAAACTAAGGTTCTAGTATTTGAAAGAGGTGACGTAAGAACTAAATGCGAGATTAGGGTAAACCAGGAACGTCTAGAGCAAGTGAATGAAATTGTGTATTTAGGGAGTATGTTTAGCGCGGATGGAAGATGTGATGTGAAGCATGGCGATTCATAACGCAGTGCTAGTGCCAGCTTTGCTTTACGGTAGTGAAACCTGGGTATGTCAGCAGATGCATAAAAGTAAATTGAATGCTGTGGAGATGCGATCACTTCGAAAATTGTGCGGCGTTACCTTGGACGACCGAATACGTAACGAAGTGATACGCAATATGGCAGGTTTGAATGAAAGTGTCAGCGTTAAGCTGGAAAAGGGCGTGCTCCGTTGGTTTGGATACGTCCAACGAATGAGTGAGGAACGATTGACGAAGAATATATATTGTTCAAAAGTAGAGGGTAGAAGGAGTCAGGGTAGGCCGAGACTTACATATGAAGACCACGTGAGCAGATTGCTCAAAAACGGAAAGGTCAAAAGCACTTGGATACCCAGACGTGCGTGTATGAAGCGATTGATGAATCTCGAAGAAGCGAAAGAAGTATGTATGGATTGCGAAGCCTATCGATCTGTCCTCTCTGACTACCCCGTCAGGGATACAGCGTGAAGATAGTTAGTTAATTAGTTTTTTTTATTTATTACCGGGACTAAACGCAACCAATTTAGAAACCTTTAGTTGCCTTTAGTTGACTAATTGAATCTTCAATAACGATAACGTTGAAATGAAAAGTATAGCAGTCACTAAATTGTGAAGGGATAAATATGTGACATTTCTAAAACAAACTCGCACATACACACGCGCAGACACACGCAGCACACGCACACACACGCACACACACACACAGACACACGCACACACACACACACACACACACACACACACACACACACACACACACACACATGTACACAGAGAACTATGTTATTTGTTAGTTATTTTTGATTTATTGTTACCCTAGTTTACTCGAGACAGCCTTTTTAAAAATGTAATCCCATAACTGGCTGTATGTCCTAATATCGAAGATTTCGTAAATAATAGTAGGAGAGCTGTGGAATTTGTAAATTAAATAAATAAATATATTTATTTTATTTTTAGACACGTCCAACGAATGAGTGAGGAACGATTGACGAAGAATATATATTGTTCAAAAGTAGAGGGTAGAAGGAGTCAGGGTAGGCCGAGACTTACATATGAAGGCCACGTGAGCAGATTGCTCAAAAACGGAAAGGTCAAAAGTACTCGGATACCCAGACGTGCGTGTATGAAGCGATTGATGAATCTCGAAGAAGCGAAAGAAGTATGTATGGATCGCGAAGCCTGGCGATCTGTCCTCTCTGACTACCCCGTCAGGGAAACAGCGTGAAGATAGTTAGTTAGTTAGTTATTTTATTTTTTGTTGTAGTGATGAAGAATCACCGGTCTCGTTAGTAAAGCTACACGTCATCGCAGACAAAGAAGATGGTTGGTTCCAAGTTATATCCTCAATGGTGCACGTCATCCCTTTGGAAGATCCTCTCGGCCCATCGGCTATCACCATTGTGTTCGATGACTGCCCACTGCCATCTAAAGATTCCGTAATTAAGGTAAGGAAACAGCGAATTCATTGTGTAAAGAGCCTTAGATAATTTTCAGGCTCAAAAATGTGACGTATTTTTTACTCTCGATTTGTATAGGTTTCATCATGCAACACTAGACCTGAGCCCAAATCTGCTTCTACCTTTTACCCGTATCTATTACAGATAAATAAAATTGAATTATCTGTTTGTAATTATAAATTAAGAGATTTTCACTAAATTGATTTGATTTATCCGTCTGTCTGTTTGTACCGGCTAATCTCTGAAACGGCTTGACCGATTTTAAAAGTACTTTCACTGGTAGATAGCTGATTTGCGTAAGGTCCGGTAGATAGCTGCAATTATTTAGGCTACATTTTATTCTTGTATTCCCATGGGAATTAAAAATGATAATATAGCGAGGTTACAATCCGTCTTACAATCGTCTGTCCGTATTGTCCATCGGTTATTGTCGTCATGACGCGACGAACCGGCCGACTACAGTCGGTACATGACGATTGGGAGAGGAACCGCCGAACTTGCCGATATTATATAGCAGGACACCCTTCGGCGTTTACCGCCATCGCGTTCCCATTTACCCCAAGCCTCCTGAGGTGGTTGCTTTTGGTCATGAATCCATTGACTACGAAAATTACCGGTATTATTTATATAGACACGAGTTAAGACTCGTTAAGACGTTGTCTAGTTAAGACTAGTACTTTTCGTATCTGCTTCGATACCGAAGAGGTTCTCGCCATAAGGGATGAAAACGTTCACACGAACTTCCCAAGACCTGACTAATGCATCAGCACCATAATTGCCTTGTTTGGTAAAATCCTGTCCGTAATAATAGAAAGGTTCGGTTAGCATTGCTTGAAGTTCGTATTTTTCGTATCGTTACTGAAGTATTATAACCCCTATTTTTAGGGTTCGGTACCCAAAGGGACCCTATTACTAAAACTCCGCTGTCCGTCCGTATGTCTGTCACCAGGCCGTATCTCATGAACCTCGATAGCTAGACAATTGAAATTTTCGTGGATGATGTATAGGTATTTCTGTTTTAATTAAAGTAGAAAAAGTCAATTCGATTCGAGACGGGGATTGAACCCGTGACCGTTAAATAACGTTTAAAATACGGTGGGGAATTTCAACTTGGCTCGATACGGTTCGGGTGGCTAGAACATTGCCCTGGTTAGGCAAAGGTCACGGGTTCAATGCCCGTCTCGAATCGAATTGTCTTTTTGCACTTTATTAAAAATTAGTGATAAAATAAAAAAATAAATAATTAAACATCCATCACGCCTTATCCCCGAAGGGGTGGCAGAGGCATATTATATGCCCACTTTTCACCGTGTGGATTTCTGTCCCACGTAATAGGTGGTGAGCCCATTGCCGTGTTGAAATAGACAGATGCAGGTTGTGGCTACCTGCTGTTGAAATTTATCAAGCCGCCCATAAGGCCTTCAACCAGGCTTAACGACTGCCATTTTACTGGCAACCGGGACCAACTGCTTAACGTGCCTTCCGAAGCACGGAAACGCTCGCAAATGTAAATGCCACAAAGTGGTCACCCATCCGAGGACCAGCCATATTGAAAGTTGCGTAACTCAGTGATCGTTTACAGAACACTGAGACCGCAGAGCCACGAGCGCTTTAAAAAATTATCCGATGTATTTCTGTTGCTGCTATAAAAACAAATACTAAAATATAATAAATAAATATTTAAGGCATTTAAGGCAAAAACGGCAAAACAAACAACGTTTGTTTTGCCGTTTTTGGTTGAATATTAATAACGATACCAGGTAGACGCTGGAAATATTAATAGAATATTTAGTAGTATTTTCACTTAAAAAAATTAATATTTATAAAAAACAAAAAGTGGACTCCCATACAATAGACATGATTTTTTGGCCGTTTTTATAGATAACTAGTTGCCGCCCGCGGCTTTGTCCGCGTAGAGAAGTTTTCCCATTGTTCCCGGGATAAAAAGCAGCCTATGCGTTGTTCTGATGTATAAGCTATATTATTGTAAAGTTTCATTAAAATCTATTCAGTAGTTTTCATGAAAGAGTAACAAACATCCATACAAACTTTCGCATTTATAATATTATTAAACTTTCGCATTTATAATATTATTAAGATTAAGATAGTACGGAACTTTCTTGCGCGAGTCCGGCTCGTACTTAAGCGGTTTTTTATGGTTCATTCATTTTAGATTTATCTGCGGAAAAATTCCTAGTGAGCTGAATTTTGGTACACATCTTTATTACGGCGTTGTAATGAAGATGTGAAAAATCGACGTGCCGGCTAAAAAAGTTAAAAATACTTATATTATAGATGAAGTAAAATATATTTATATTATAGATGTTTTGGAACTTAGTAAATCTACTATATATTATACAAACGACCTCCACTGGCAGATGTTCTGTATTTTATTATTCCGAGACCCGCCCCTTTATACCTGCTACTGTATGTCGGACTGTGACTTCACTAAGTTCCAAAACCTCTATAATATAAGTATATTATAAATGCCCAAATATCAGAAAAACGTTTTTAAGATACTTAAAAACATAAACAAAAAGCAATAGAGTTTACGCCTTAGTGGACGGTATACAATACCGTATGTGAGTGCATTCTAGTCGCTTTCTCTGCGCTGTACTCCAAAAACAGTTAATAGTACAGTAAAATGCAAGAGGCGCTTTTTGTAGCTAATTTCACGAAAAACAATTTTATAATGACCCGTATTGACCTCCGAGCAATAGGTCGGGAGATATTTGCATGAAACTAATTTTCGCGACCTTTTGACCTTCATAACTTTTTTAGCCGGCACGTTATTAATGTCGATTTTTCACATCTTCATTACAACGCCGTAATAAAGGTGTGTACCAAAATTCAGCTCACTAGGAATTATTACGCAGATTGGGGTTTAAAATGACTGGGCTATATAGGAATAGACCGTTAAATAGCTATGACGTCATAGCTGTAGCCGTATCTTCATCTAATGCGCGTCTTAAAAGTTTATGCATGTTTAAATTGCTGAGTAGATTTGTCTTAAATTTAGAAAGAATATATATTTATTTATGACTAGCGGACGCCCCGCGGCTTCACCTGCGTAGTGGTCGTTCCTTTGGAAATATGGGCATGAATTGTAGCCTAAGTTACTCCTTATATCTGTCTGCCAGAGCAATACCAATTAAAATCTTTACAGCCTTTTCACAGATTAGCTTGAACAAATAGACAGAGAAATTTATAGAAATATTTGTTAAGCACTTACATATCGATTGTATTTAGTTAATAACGGTTAATTTGGAATTACAAACAAACACTTTAATTTTATTTTTCTGTAAATCTGTATAGATGATCTTAATAAAAGTGTATGACAATAAACAAGTCGAAAGGCAAAAACTGGAATGACCTGACCATATACCTTTTCCTACAATTTTATACATATCATTCTTTATTTTTATAATTACTATTTATTTTTTGTTTATTATTTCTTACACCAAGAGCATTATTAAATGAACTAAACATGATTGTGGAATGATCTCCCTGCCTGGGTTTTCCCGAACGTCTACAGTATGGGGTTTTCAAAAGAGGTCTTAGAAGGTTTATAAAACAGTCGGCAGCGCGAATGTTGCAACTCTGGTGTTGAAAACATCCATAGGCTAAAGTGACCACTTTCCATCAGGTGGGCCGTAAGCTTGTCTGCCAACTAAGAGGTAAAAAAAATTGTTGTTTTAATTTGTGTCCATCCCAAGGTAGGCTGTAATAAAAATGGTTTGATTTTAGCGGTAAAACCGCAGATTGTGCAGACAGCTCACACAGTAATCTCACCTCCAGTCTACATTTACATTCTAAGGGGGCGACATTTCTTTGAACCTGACCGTGCTAAGCAAATTAATATAATGTAATCCGTAACTTTAATATCACTATTTACTTATCTATCACGCCTTATCCCCGAAGGGGTGGCAGAGGCATAATACACGCCCACATCTCACAATGTGTAGTCCTGACCCACGTAATAGGTGGTGAGCCCATTGCCGTGTTGAAATAAATAGACGCAGGTTGTGATATTTTTCAAGCCGCCATAAAGCCTTCAACTTAACGACTGCCATGTTACTGGCAACCGGGACCAACGGCTCAACGTGCCTTCCGAAGCACGGAAACGCTCGCAAATGTAAATGCAAAGTAGTCACCTATCCATAACCAGCCATAGTGAAAGTTGCTTAACGCAGTAATCGTTTACAGAACAATGAGTCCTCGGGGCTACGAGCGCTTCAATCACGATTGATTATATTCTAATGTTCGCCTTTTGGTTTATTATAGTTAACCCAGTTATACGGGCTATGTGGGCAGCGAGCTACGACCGGCGACTTAAACGAACGCGTTGAAAGGAACCTCTGTGTTGTACTAGGCTGCATTGCGGACAAACTTGCGGGGCCGAACAGCATCGCTGTACTCACTGAAAACACGCTTGAGTATATGCTGTCTTTCTTGGTAAGTAATCTTGTTTTATTTCATTTTAATTTAACACAATACAGATTAACTTTTTATCTTTGGCGGTGTATACTCATGTTTTATATACTACTCGGGACTTCACGCGAAACAACTTTCATTTTACTTATTTACATTAACCGACGTTACGAAAACGTTGCAGCGTCCATGGTCGCGGCCGGACTGACGGTTAGGGCCGAGAATATGTATGGAGTTACCTTAGTGTGTAACTACCCTCCATTATTTTTTATATTGAAACTTAAAATGTATTGAAGCGCTCTTGGCCCCGCGGTCTCGGTGTTTTGTAAACGATCACTGAGTTACGCAACTTTCACTATGGCTGATCCTCGGATGGGTGACCACTTTGTGGCATTGACATTTGCGAGCGTTTCCGTGCTTCGGAAGGCACGTTAGTGGGCGGCTTGAAAATTTTCAACAGCAGGTAGCCACACTCTGCATCTGTCTATTTCAACACGGCAATGGGCTCACCACCTATTACGTGGGACAGGAATCCACACGGTGAAAAGTGGGCACACACGAAATGATGGACACGGTGAAATGTGCCTTTGGAGGCCGTTCTACCCACTAAACCCCGCGGTGTCCCGCCTTCTTCCCAACCGGGTCGCAGGATAGGCCTGAGGGCTATTCACCGCGGCAACATCAAATCACATGGTGCAGATCTGGAACCGTAATGATATGCTGGCAAAGTGAAATAATATTTAATTGTAAATAGGCCATCAAAAAAAAGCCAAGTTTCTTGCCGGTTCTTCGCAGGTGGGCCGCGTTCCGAACCGGTGGTCACTTTATATATTTTGAATAGTGTATGACATTTTGTAAGCGCCGTTAAAATAAAGATGTTTTTTTTTAATCCAAACATTTGTGTTCTTTGAGAACTTAGTATTCAGTAATCAGCTATCGTTGTTCTTCAACTTAGTGTATTCCTAGTCACATCTGAACCACTTCGCCTGGATCGTTGCCTCTTCCTTTAGTCAGCAGGTGAGGTCGCTAGGGCCCCTCAAATCGTGGACAGGCCCCTTACATTTATCTAAGGGGTCAAGTTCTTAAGGTAAGTATAGGTATAGTGTAGCTAAATGGTTACGGTGTCGAACTTACGTTCTCGAGGCCTGAGTTCGATTCTAGATCTTTAAACATCTGCACCAATATATAAAGCTGAAGAGTTTGTTTGTTTGGCTGGACGCACTAATCTCAGAAACTACTGGGTCGAATTGAAAAAATATTTGTTTTAGATAGCCCATTTATCGAGGATAGCTGTAGGCTATAAATCTAACACTCAGGAGCGCGGAGCAGTAAACATAAATATCAAAGAAAAAGACAAATATTCATACATAATTGTAAAATTTATAAATGACGGGATTAAATAGGGGCGATAAGAGTTTGAAGTATGTCACGAACGAAGCTTTGAGGGTCAGCTAGTATTAATAGTAGAACTGACTCAGTGCTCTGTAAACGACCACTGCGTTAAACAACTTTCACTATGAAGGTGCTCGCAGGTTATGATGGCATGTGATAGGGGGTGGCCTGAAACGAACTGAAAACAGGTTTCAGGCGCCTGAAAACAACGGCAACTGGGGTGAAATTTGAATAATTTGATATGTGATATAGCCTTCCCGGAAACGGCCTGAAACCGCTTTTCAGCCTTCTGAAAACGTTCCCAAGGTCCAGAAAATGACGATAAAGTTGTTCACTAGTCCGCCGGCGTAACAATAGCATGTGGGCGGAAACTAGGATATGGGCGTTTCATATACCACTGCCACCCCTTCGGTGCTAAGGTGTGATTGATAAAAAGGCTAAATAGTTCTTATTGTTGTTATAATCATAAATTACAGATTTTTCGTCGCAATCCCTGCATAGTTCTGTTCGCACTAATCGCTTTGGAGAAGTTCGCTCATACGACAGAAAACAAGCTGACGATTAAGAAACGTCTTGACAAGGAAGAAGAGAATCCGCTTTTAATTTTGGAACGAATGGCTGAAACTAGTGACTACCCTTGGCGGCAAGTGGGCTTCTGCGCCAAATGGGTTCTTGATAATTTATGTGAGTATACCCACTTACAAGCCGTAGAATAGAACCAGAATCGCTGTTTTTATCTGTTAAAATGTTAGTAGACTATCAAAACTGCAACTGACTAGTGGCCACTGGTGCGGTACGTGTTAGTAGTACTCATCGGCCGACAGATAGAAGTCTATTGAAGTGCGATTGTAATAGTAGATTGTAAAAATAGTCAAAATTGAACCGGTGGCTTTCTATTAAGCGACGATTAGGACTTTCAAACGCGATTGAAATAGTAGACTTGGCCCCCTGTTAATATACTAAACGCTAGTGTTTATATGTAAATGTGGTTGTTTCTCAATGATATACGGGTGGACTGAAATTTGGTTTATACCACAGAGCAAGGTATCAATGTCACTTGCGCGCTCTCTACTAGTAACGCCTACTCTATATCCTACTAATAATATGAACACTAAAGTTTGTAAGTATAGATGTTTATTACTCTTTCAAGCAAAATGTACTGAATGGACTTTGATAAAACTTTACAATAGTGTAGCTTACACATCAGAATAACACATGGGCTTCTTTTTATCCCGGGAACAAGTTCCTGTGGGAAATGAGAACGGCAAAACTTCACCAAGCGTACAGAGCTGCAAGCGTCAACTTGTATTTCATACAAACAAGATTGTCAAGGATTGTCACCCTTTTTCCATACGATTACACTAATTACTACAGACGAATGGTAGGTCACTTATGCGATTTCCGCATGCAGTTTGACATATGTTACGCTAGATTATTATTACTTTTGTCTCATTTAGTCGCGAGCGAGAGGGGGCGAGCAACATTCCTCTGTGGTTTATTCTTAAATTCCGGTTAAATATCCTGTGGGGTACATCTATATTAATATTATAAAGCTGAAGAGTTTGTTTGTTTTGTTGAATGCGCTACTCTCAGTAACTACTGGTCGTATTAGAAAAAATATTTTTGTGTTAGATAGCCCATTTATCCAGGAAGGCTTATCATCACGCTACTTCCCTGGAGAGAGGAACAGTAGTCATAAATGTCGACAGATCGGGCAAATTTTAATGCATTATTGCAGAAATGTTAAGCGACTGGACTAAATAGGTGTGACGGGAGGTCAAATTATGTTACGGGCGAAGCCGGGGGGGTCACCTAGTTATTCTTATAAATGTACAGCTTCCACCGTAGAACGGATTTGGCTCTAATTAAGTTAACTATCACGACTTATCACAACTTCATTACACATCTACCCATAATAACACAACCCAAAACCATTGAAGGTACATTGCCGGACGTATATAATCGCGTTACTATGTTACCTTACAAGTAAGTAAAACTTTAAAAAATAGTCTTATCATGCATCTATTGAGATAGGAGATAGGTACCGAACCAAAATCTCGCCTCATCTGCACCCTTAAAGAGACTTTAAGATAAAATCTTGGACACCCAGATGTATATAAAACGATGAATGAATCAGCAGGAAGCGAAAGAAGTATGCATAGATCACAAAGCCTTAAGATTTGTGGCTCTGACTACCCCACAGGGATCAAAAATATTTTATTGGTTACCACATTTCCATTGCACAATTTACAACATTTTGTCATATTTTAGGCATAGTAATGCCTGTACTAGAGAAGACGTCGCTCCATTTACATATCAGCCAGTATGATGTGGCAATAATCACACTCAAAATATGTAATTAAATTAATAGTACACATTTAGTATATTTAAGACAATATTGACTACTGGACTATTATTTATTCTGTTCTACTGGTCTGAGAGATAGTCCTTGGTGTGTGTCTCTCTCTCTCTCTCTCTCTCTCTCTCTCTCTCTCTCTCTCTCTCTGTGTGTGTGTGTGTGTGTGTGTGTGTGCTGTAAATTATATAGAACTTGTATTATATTTGGTATACAGTTTTTGCAAATTTTTGCGCGATAAATACAATGGAGAACACAAAAGGGTCAAAATATTACTATCAAATACAGCTAAAATTGGAGCGTAGTTCATGTACATTACATTAGTTTTTATTTCACTTCAATACATGCAGTATTTCTGAAGTTATAACGACGAGAAGTTGAAGCCCTTTTTTGAATTTCCGAGATTAGGCGCGCTCATTATGACGTCACAACGTAACACTGACAGCGAAAAGGCGCGGCGCGACGTTCGGGTGCGACGAGAGCGCGACTGTTGAATGTGTAGTGATGTGACGTATGCGGTCGCCTGCGTTATACGCACTTTAATCGTAAATATTTCAGTTATTATTTGAAATATAAAAAAGTAAAAACACAGTTTTTCTCGTATATTTTTGTAGATTTATTTGGCATTACGTTTGTAAGACCCATTCTATAAAAAGGGATGCAGCGTAAAGATGTCGGTTTAAAGTAGATTTGCTATATTGTTTCAGTCGTGATAGAAGGCCGCAGGCTTTCATACGAGATGGTCGACATGTCATCTATCAACGCCATACTGAACTCGCAAGATGTAAGCGAGTATCTGAAGATATCTTCTGACGGACTGGAGGCAAGGTGTGACTCCTACTCCTTCGAAAGTGTGCGATGTACATTCCAAGTGAGTTTCATTTATATTGCTTAAATAGCTCGTAGCCTTCGCCATACCGGACACATGAATGGAATCTGTGTGGTGTGTTAGCGGGACAGGAAATGTCATATCGCTTGGGACTACTACTATCA
Source organism: Thumatha senex (assembly GCA_948477245.1). Lineage (NCBI taxonomy): Eukaryota > Metazoa > Arthropoda > Insecta > Lepidoptera > Erebidae > Thumatha > Thumatha senex. The sequence goes on from OX419725.1 coordinate 3,874,057, forward strand.
TATGAAGCTTTTTTCAATATTACTTTTCTCTAACATGTATGGAAATACTGTCATTATTTCGAAAATAATTACCTATTTCCCGGCCTTTGCAATAAAGTACTATTAATATTCAGTCCGACACTACCAGGACTTTAATGAGGGTTTTTTGAAATGTTCCCCGTGAGATGGCAGCGCTGTAACGTCAGGTCCAACTACCTGTCAAAACACATACACGATTTATATTTTTCGATCATTTTATTGGTTTATTTATTCTTAAAAACGTTACAAACGGAATATTGTTTTCCAAAATGCCACAGTGTTGTGCAGTGCCTATGTGTGCAAATAAAAAAGGAGGCCTCTCTTTTTGAGCTCAATCTTCAGTTCGGCAACCTTTCTTTGGCCGTAATCCATAATAAAATCAATAACACTTCCAAATACATAAAATTTTACTAAAATAATAATACGTTCGGTAAGATTCTGTGCTATCTGACAGCTGTTTGGACCTGACGAATACGAAGCGCCGCCTGGCGGCAGAAAAAGTATCGAAAACCCTCATTGGTCGTGCCAATTAGTGTCTAGCACATAAGACCTTTTAGCCTTTTTGTTACCACCTCATTAAAAAGACAACGGGTTCTAAATTTCTTCCAAATTTAACATCTAAAATAGACACATTTCATTAAATTTATTCGGCCCTCTAGACCTACCCCAGTTCCGTGTTTCGGAAGGCACGTTAAGCCTTTGGTCCCGGTTGCCAATAAAATGGCAGTCGTTAAGCCAAGTTGAAGGCTTTATGGGCGGCCTAAAAAATTTCAACAGCATGTCGCCACAGCCTGCGCCTGTCCATTTCAACACGGCAATGGGCTCACCACCTGTTACGTGGGACAAAAGCGCATACGGTTAAATGTGGGCGTTTAATATGCCTCTGCCTACCCCTTCGGCATAAAGGCGTGACAATATGTATATGTATATATGTAGTATTCAGAGTGTGATTCGGACCGTATTGTAAAAGTACATAAATAAGAAGTACGGAAACTCCACACTAACGTGCGACACGTCCTTTTTCCTTTTAACCTAGATCTGGAATCGAAATAATATAAAGTACAGCTATGTAGCATCGTAGAAGAAGCACGACTCGCGACTCATAACGCAGTGCTAGTGCCAAGGTTGCTTTTCGGTAGCGAAACCTGGGTATGTCAGAAGATGCACGAGAGTAAGTTGAATACTGTTGAGATGCGATCACTTCAAAAACTGTGCGGCGTAACCTTGACCGACCGAAAACATAACGAAGTTTGGCTGAAAGTGTCAGCGTTAAGCTGAAAAAGGGCGTGCTTCGTTGGTTTGGACGTCTAACGAATGAGTGGGAATCGATTGACGATGAAATTATATTGTGCCAAAGTAGAGGGTAGAAGGAGCCAGGGTAGGCCGAGACTTACATTATAAAGACTACGTGAGCAGAATGCTCAAAAACGGAAAAGTCAAAAGTACTCGGATACTTAGACGTGCATGTATGAAACGATTAATGAATCTGCAGGAAGCGAAAGAAGAATGCATGGATCGCGAAGTCTGACGATCTGTCCTCTCTGACTACCCCGCCAGGGATACAGTGGGAAAATAGTTAGTTTTATTAAATCGAAAACATTGGGAGGTTTGACACTGTAACCCTTTGGTTACAGTCTCTTCCTTTACTAACCTCAAGGGTTATAGGAGCCCACCTAGGTCTCCTTGGCCCAAACTTCACCTGTGGTAGTAATGGTGGTAAAATCAGCGACGCTGACGCACGCACCCCCACAGAAACCACACGATAACTACTCCTAGCAGCCAAATAAAAGACCTTAGGCTCCAAATCCAGATAGGATATGGAAGCAATGGATCTGACAAACGTTTTTTTACTTTAAATGCCAAATAAGTCTAAAAAACAATACGAAATTCACGGTGTTTTTACATTTTTTATTTTTCAGAAAATGGTCGAAATATTTACGATCAAAGTGCGTATAACGCGAATGACCGCATATGTCACAACCATGCTCATTCAACGCGCCACTCCGCGCCTTGACGCAGTCTGTGCGAGGCTGTGACGTCATAATGGGCGCGCCAAATCTCGGAAGTTCAGAAAATACTTCCTTATAACTTCAGAAATACTGCATGTATTGGAGTGCAATAAAAACTAATATAATGTACATGAGCTACGGTCTAATTTTAGCTGTATTTGACAGTAATATTTTGACTCCACTTCTCCATTGGGAATACACTAAAACGAAGACAGAGAGAAGAGAAACCCTCTGCCCGCTTTTTGAAAGTAGTTGATTACGTGCTAAAATAAGTAACTTTTGTGTATTCAGGTGACAGGTGGTTCGTGGTACTACGAGTGCTTGATCATTACCTCTGGTGTGATGCAAATTGGCTGGGCGACGAAGAATAGTCACTTCCTGAACCATGTAAGTGAATTCTTTTATCAAAATAATTATAGGGACAATTTTTTTCTCTGCGTCTCGAGTATTTCTCTTTTACAAGAAGATCCGGTGGGCTTTACATATTAGTTCAACATGCAGCGATCCTTTGAGATTTTTCATATAAAGTTAAATAGGACTCCCACTGCAGACAATTCACGCCAGACTTAAAAAACGTAGATAAACAGTGACGGCCACACACAATACGAGTTATATTCTAAAATATGCTATCTACGAAATGGTCTATTTGGTTGGGGGTTAAATGGATTTTTATTTATTATTCTTTATATTATATTACGTGGGACAGGAATCCACACGGTGAAAAGTGGGCATATAATATGCCTCTGCCACCTCTTCGGGGATAAGGCGTGATGGATATTTATTTGTTATTATTTTTTTATATTATATCTGCAGCGTTCTCCATACTTAATATTGATCACTTGTGTAGAAAGACAGGACAAGCAAGTGTCTTCACACTGCACTGCGATACCTCACTACATACAGCTTTTTTAATTTTCTTTTAACCTCTCCAGCAACAAAAGCGCACTTTTGCTTTGTGAAATCTCGAAGAAAAAGCTACTTTTGCTGCGAGCGTGAGGACTATGGGAGAAGAAAGAACTTTTTAAATAGATTTGAAATTAGCAATAGCGCGGTCTGAAACTCAAGACTAGCGCTGGCCGTACAATTATGTAAATAAATAATTTTAGTTTATAGGTGTAACTATATTATTTTGGACGTTTTATTGAGAAATAATAATAATTATAATATTCAGTAAACAATAACGTCGCGCTACAATAAAAATATCATTAGTATTTAGTTATCATAAATTGACATTCATTGTAATTTCGGACCGCAGCTAAATAATCCGTTTAATCTGTGGACAAAGCGGGAATTTAAAAAATAGATTAGATGGTTTTGATTATTCGACATGTGTTGATTAATTGTGATTAACTTCAGGTAACAGTATTCTCGCTGGAGAGGTGAAAAGTTGTATGTTTTACACGAGAGTAAATTTTTTTAACTCGTGCCTTTAAATCCCTCACTGTGCTATAATTGCGAATGACTCCCTATGCTCGTGATTAAATTTTAGACTACTTCGCTGGTTCGTGATTTAACATCAGCGCTCGGTGCAAAAAATACTTTTGCTCACTTGTTGAACAAATAACTATTACGATAAAAGAGAGAAAGTTTGTTACGAAATATAATAATATTTTCTTTATTGTACACCAGATATTTTAACAAATTATAGATTCTACAATTCCCACTTCAGTACAATGGGCGGCATTATCGCAAACAGTAATCTCTTTCAGGCAACTTTTATATAACTAGGGTAAACACTAAAAAAGACGATTCTGACCAAGGTTGTAATCAGACATACTGCTGGTTGTAAAATTTATGCTAATGAACAGCTGGTGTTAAACATATGTAGTTTTTGCTATACAAGCTACTGAGCTATGCCTTTGATTGCGAATTCATAAGCTTTGCTGCAACGATATTATGAACTTACCTATTGCTTGTTTATTATTAATTACCATTGACGCCTTTATGCCCGTAGGGGTAGGCAGAGGCTTACTTACACGCCCACAATTCACTTATTGTAATTTGTCCCAATAATAGGTAGTGATCCTATTGCTTATTTTGCTGTTGTAATCTGCACTCGTGGTCCCGCGGACTCAGTGTTCTGTAAACGATCACTGCGTTAAACAACTTTGGCTTGGATGGGTGACCACTTTCTGGCATTTACATTTGCGAGCGCTTGCTTGCTTCAGAAGGCACGTTAAGCCGTTGGTCCTGGATGCGAATAAAATGGCAGTCGTTAAGCCAAGTTAAAGGCCTTATGGGCGACTTGAAAAATTTTAATAGTAGGTCGCCACAGTCTGTCCATTTCATCAAGGCATTGGGCTTACCACCTGTTACGTGGAATAAAAATGCATACGGTGATATGTGGGGCTTTAGTACGCCTCTGCGTACCCCTTCGGAGATAAAGGCGTGACAGTATGTATGTCATTTTTCAAACCGCCTAATAGCATTCGACTTGGTTTTTCGACTAGCATGTTACTGGCAATCGGATCCGAAGTTTTCACATACCTTCCGTAGCACAATGCCACAAACGGTCACCCATCTCAGAAATTACCTTAGCAATAGATGCTTAACCCAGTTGTAGTTTATGATGACGGGCAGTGACTATATGTATGTATGTTTATAATACTCAAACTCATTACAGGAAGGTTACGGTATCGGCGACGATGTTTTTTCTCTGTCATACGACGGCTGTCGCAAGTTGATATGGCACGAGGCGAAACCTTCCCTGGTGACAGAAGTACAATGTTGGAAGCCCGGCGATATCGTCGGGTGTCTGATAGATATCGGACGGAGAGAAGTGATTTTCTCCCTTAATGGAATACGGATTCGACCTTGTACAAGGCTCTTTGAAACTACGAGGTGAGTTTTACATTTTTTGGAACGAAGTTCCTTATCGCGCGTTGTGAAAGGGGGCTAGACGGAAAAAAATCTTACGAAAAGTTGTCGCGACACTTTTTGCTATAGTAAGCTAATTTAGAAATTAAACAATTATTTTTTACAATTTTTTAATTTATTTATATAGTTTATTTAATTATATTTAGTTTAAGTTTAATATTTTAATTTATTATTAATAATTTATATTTTTTTTTGTATTAAAATTTTATTACAATTCCTTCACTAATTAATCGAAAGGAACTTCGTTCCATCCGGGTGTCCCTTGACACCTCTCAAGTTTTGTTAATTTAATTCTCTTATTATATCGTTTGGACATCTGCACCTGTAATAGTTATTACAGGTGTTACTGTCATAAGGATCCCAGATTTCCATCCCCCAGATAATCTAAAAGCAAGGGTATAAAATAATAACAAAATTATTACTTCCAGAATCCCCTTTTAGTAAAATGATTAACTTTCGTGCATGGTCACATTAGCCCTTAAGCAATATTATTTAGATAAAACTGGGTTCTTGTATACTATAATAGTTAATGTTTTATTATTCAGACTGAATAGTGGTGAAATATACAATGAACTTTTTTTTTATACCACTGAGGTGGTAGACAAGCATACGGCCCACCTGATGGAAAGTGGTCACCGTAGCCTATGGACGTTTGCAACACCAGGGCCCGAAGTCTACTATTTCAATAGTGTATCAATAGAGTGTCGATGGCCTGACAATGGCACAATTTTGCACTTTTCGTAGTTCGCTAACTATTTAAGACCAATGGCTTCTCACTGACTTGTCATTAACCTGCCACTAATACAAATCTGTATTCTACTAATCAATGACGTCTCGGTGTCTTTCCAATAGTTTGTCAAACGGTAGTCTACTAATTATTTGACATTAGTTTCAATGACCACACGATGGCTTCGGTATGATTATTTGTCATTATGCCGCCATTGAACCACCATCAAGCAGACACTGCTATTATACGAGTTGTTGGTAGTATATTTATCTCATATTTAGTTAATAATTAGTTAAAAACGAAAAATATTACCTACACTTATTAATGTTAGGCAAAGATAATCGACGAAAATGCGAGACAATAATGTTTCAGTACCTAATTCCCGAATAGAGATAGTTGTAAGGAGAGTAACGTTCGTCACAATATTTATTTTATATACCAGGTCGCAGACAAGCATAAGGCCCACCTGAAGGAAAGTAGTCACCGTAGCCTATGGACGTTTGCAACACCAGAGGCGCAGCACTCGCGCTGCGACCCTTTAAAAACCCGTTTTGAAGAACCCCATACTGTAGATGTTCGGGAAAAACTAGGCAGGGAGTTCATTCCACAATCTAAGCGTGCGCGGAATAAAGCCTCTATCGGACTTAACTGTATGTGAGCGCTCCGGGTGCAAAGTGTGAGGTTGAACGCCCTGTCTATGGCGAGCGGTGCGATGATAGAAGGTAGCCGTGGGCATCATTTCAAACAACTCCTCAGAGCACAGACCGTTGTACAGGCGATAGAACACGCATAACGAGGCAAAGTCTCTCCTGTCACGAAGGAGCTCAATACCGCTCTAATATATATATAATAACTAACAAATATCAATTATTCTGTCATGAACAAAAAGGATTCCGAAAAAATTTTAACATTAACATGACAATTTATGATTTTTTATCTTATGTAACAACCTCTGTTGATGAACGAATACCAGTCTGCGCATTATACACAGATATGACAAAAGCTTTTGATTATGTTAATCATAAACTGTTATTAAAAAAATGCAGGGGTACGGAATCAGAGGAAATATTCTTAAACTAATGGAATCTTACTTAAGTAACCGAATTCAGTACACAGAAATTTCAAGAATATGTTCAAAGCTCAATCTAGAAACCATACATCACTCTGAACCTAGAATTGTCAAATATGGGGTACCCCAAGGTAGTGTTCTGAAGGCCAATTCTCCTAATTAATAAACATCACAGAATGAGCTGTTATTGAATCTATACTGAATTATGAAGTGAGTGAAATTCGGTATTCTCCTAACCAAAATTACAATAGCATGTTGGTTAGGTTTTAGTTAAATGATAGGTATGATTTCAGTTCAGACTCGTGTCAATCTCGCGATAAAAACATCATGTTACAGTATAAAACAGACAGTGCACCCATCACCCCTAGATGAACTACACTTTTCTTTTAAGTGAAAACTTAACGTGGTACACATATTTTAGAGGAGATAAAATCTCTGGATTTTTGACTATAATCATCATCATCATCTAATGTTGATCCCGGTCATCTACAGGTCTTATTAAATAATATTGTGTAATCAATTAAGACTCTTTCAGAGTAGAATTTTTTTTCATCATTATCATTAACGTCCATCCCGGTCAATTTTTGAAGTGAATATTCTTTTAGTGCGGTACGCATATTTTTAGATGAGATAAAATCTCTGGACTCGCGACCATATACATCATCATCATCTAACGTTGATTTCGGTCATCTACAGGTCTTATTAAATAATGCTGTGTAATCAATTAGGACTCTTTCAGTGTAGATTTATTTTTCATCATCATCATCATTAACGTCGATCCCGGTCAATTTTTGAAGAAAAAACTTCTTTTAGCGCGGTATGCAATTTTTTAGATGAGATAATTCTCTGGACTCGCTACACCCCGTTACGATACGCAGCTATAGTATGTGCATATATGCATGTACCAACGCGTCTAGATAAATAAATTATTAATAAATTGAGTTTTCACTTCTGTCGGCACTCCCGGAGTGCAACCCGTATTTTTTTGTAATTTTTAAATTGTAGTTGAGCGTTAATGAGGCTTTTTTCAGTGGAATTTCCGCGGCAAGATCAAAAATATCATTTCACTGCAAATCACTGTCTTTCACTATAGCACGTTTACACAACTTTTATGTCAAAAAAACTACAATTTTTAAACATAAAACAAGGTTAATGTACTAGTTTCTGAAAATAATATACAGCAAACGGCTGCTTTCCGAGAACATCCCGCGCAAATTCCCTGTATACTTCAGCTAAGCATCACCCAGAGACAATTAATATAGAATTTCATTGCCACCGTCGTAAATATCCGCTCATATTTAACACGAATCGCGTTTTAACCGAACAAAAACAGGTTATCAGCAGTATTACGTCGATCTAGTGTTGATATACATTCAAACTCATATAAATGTCAAATTTGACACATAAATTATGACGAGAATACCAAATACATTTCATTCAAAATTGAGTCTCAAAGAATAAGACTAGCAGAATACTGATTTTGTCATTTTCAACTTTCAGTCTCAATTCGATTTAATCAACTTACAGTTAATGTTAGATGCATAAAACTTTGTTACGAGAATACCTTTTTTAAGATTTAGGAGTCTGAGCTTAGATCGGAACTTAACTTTAACCGTGCTTTTATTACGAGAATTGGCCTTCTGTGACCGTTGTTATTTTTAATTTACATTAACGACCTTCCTAAACATACACATTGTAATATGGTGCTATTTGCAGATGATAGCACGGCAATAATTAAATGTACTAATCTTAATGAATACCAAAATGATATAAACAATTCTCTGTCTAGTATTATTACATGGCTAGACAATAATAATTTAATAATAAATCTTAAAAAGACTAAATTGATGCATTTCCATCAAAGATGTGTCATCCCAACTGTTAATGTTATATACAATGATTTTAAAATAGAGGAAACTACCACAGCTAGATTTCTTGGTATAATAATTGATAAAAAACTAACTTGGAAGCCACATACGGAACAGTTATGCAAGAGATTGAGTCAGTCTGCTTATGCTCTTTTACAACTCTCGAAAAAAGTAAATCAGGATTCACTCTTGATCGCATATCATGGGTTAGTGGCATCCATCTTAAGATCATCATCATCCGAGCGTCTGTCCCAGTTGCGTCTCGCGACGCCCGGGGTCCGCTTTCCTACATTTTCTCCTCCACTTCGCACGGTCTTCGGCATCCCCTGTAGTGAGACCATTGGCACGCATGTCATCCCTTACGACGTCAAGCCAGCACTTCTTGGGTCTTCCCCTCTTACCGGGACCCGGCGGGGCTGACATGGCCAGACATTTGTTACCTACGTAGCCCGGCGGTTGCCGCAAGACGTGACCATACCAACGAAGGCGACACTCTTGCAACTTGTCTGCAATGTCACGGACGTGAAGGCTGCCGCGGATGCGAGAGTTTCTCACGCGGTCCATCCGCGTGACCCCACACGTCCACCGCAGCATCTTCATTTCCGTGACACGCAGCTCCTGCTTGTGTCGCTCCAATATCGGCCACGTCTCACTGCCATGTAAAAGGACAGGTCTAATAATGGTTTTGTAGACCTGTCTCTTCAACCGGATCGGCATTTTAGGGTCACAAATGACACCGGTCATCTCCCGCCATTTGGCCCACGCGGCAGCAATGCGTGACTTGACATCGCAATCGATGTCACTGGACGTGTGAAAAACAGATCCCAGGTATTTAACCTAGTCCGTGCGCTCGACCAAATCACCGCCTATGCGGACGGATGTGGGATCTGTCGAGTTTATTGCCAAGTACTCGGTCTTCGTCACATTTAGTTTCAGACCGCCGTTCTCAAGCGTCTCCTTCCACGCCTGTACACGTCGCACCAATCTGCCCCTGTCCGCGTCTGCCAGCGCAATATCGTCAGCATACATGAGCAACCATGGAGGCTGCTCATGTGGGTTTCTGATGCTGTCCGACAATTCGTCTAATATTACACTGAACAGAAGCGGACTAAGGACCGAACCCTGGTGTACCCCGACGGTGATGGGGAAGGGTTTCGTGTCGCCAACAGCAGTCCGAACCATTGAATCGGAGTCACAGTACATGTCCCGGATAGTGTCAATATAGACCTCTGGAACCCCTTTGGACCGCCGTGCCCACCAGATCATCGCACGAGGAACACAGTCGAAGGCCTTCTGCATGTCTAGAAACAAACAGTGCAGAGGCGTGTTCTTCGACCTGTATTTCTCTGCGACAACCCTCAGGGCAAAAACAGGGTCCGTGGTCCCATGACCAGGGCGAAACCCATATTGACACTCCGAGAGAGTACACTCCTGCCGGATCCGAGAGTCTATAATCCTCTCGAAGATCTTCATGGTGTGGGACATCACCTTTATACCGCGGTAGCTCCCGCACTCCTGCACTGACCCCTTACCTTTGAAGACTGGAGTAATTATACTCAGTCTCCATTGGTTTGGGATCTGCCCGCTGAGGAGTATGCGGTTAAAAAGGTTTACTATGATGCCCACACCGCGAGGACCCATCACCTTCCAGGCTTCGATGGGGACTCCATCGGGTCCGACAGCTGTCCGATTCTTCATGCGGCGAAGCGCAGTCAGGACTTCTCCAGGCGTTACCGGTGGCACTAGTCCCTGATTCATGGCAGCCATCTTAAGATATGGTGTAATATTCTGGGGGCATTCGACAGATAGGGAGTCTGTATTCAGAATGCAAAAACGATGTATGAGATCCATGTTGGGGTTGAAAATTACAGATAGCTGTGTACCCTACTTTAATAAATTTAAATTGCTTACGTTGCCGTGCCTATACATAATGGAATCAGCTATTTTTGTTAAAACTAATTCCAATCTAGTATATGATATAACCTAAATTTTCATACGCTAGTATATGTATAAAAGTTTAGGTTATATGCGCGATACGTATGTACATATACATATATTCTGTTTCTTGTATGTTTGCAATTTTCTCAAAATTTACTGATCCGAGTTTTGAACACGTTTTTCTGTTCGATTCACCGAAGCTAACTATTACATCGATAATTATTAAAAAATAACTTTGTTTTTCGCAGACAAGGCTTCTTCGCGGCTGCAAGTTTCATGGCGTTCCAACAGTGTCGTTTCAACTTTGGCAGTGAGCCGTTCCAGTACGCGCCATCCGACCGTCCGTTCAAGTGTTTCAACGAGTTTGGAGACCTCACTGATGAAGAGAAAAAGGTAACGTTCTCTATTCATTTAAAGAAGGACAAGGTCACGTCAGCAGATTGCTCAAAAACGGAAAGGTCAAAAGTACTTGGATACCTTAACGTGCATTTATGAAGCGACTAGTTGACCCCAAGGGTTCACCCATGACATAATTCAAACTCGCGTCGCACCTAATTAACCCCGTCGCTTATAAATTCTAAAATTTGGCATAAAAAAAAATCTCTAAACTCCGCTTTCCAGGTAGTAGCGTGATGATATATAGCCTCCTCCCTCCTCGATAAACGGGCTATCTAGCACAAAAATATTTTTTCAAATACGACCAGGGCCCTAATTCTCGATCATACGACTTAAAAGCGTAGACGTAAATTTACTGGTGAAATGTCTTTTGTCTCGTTTTTCGCCGTTTCAAAATATGAATCAAATGACATTTCACCAGCAAATTTCCTCGTTTTTCGCCGTTTCAAAATATGAATCAAATGACAATTCACCAGCATATTTTCTCGTTTTTCGCCGTTTTAAAATATGAATCAAATGACATTTCACCAGCAAATTTTATCGTTTTTCGCCGTTTCAAAATATGAATCAAATGACATTTCACCAGCAAATTTTCTCGTTTTTCGCCGTTTCAAAATATGAATCAAATGACATTTCACCAGCAAATTTTCTCGTTTTTCGCCGTTTCAAAATATGAATCAAATGACATTTCACCAGCAAATTTTCTCGTTTCTCGCCGTTTCAAAATATGAATCAAATGAAATTTCACCAGCAAATTTTCTCGTTTATCGCCGTTTCAAAATATGAATCAAATGACATTTCACCAGCAAATTTTCTCGTTTTTCGCCGTTTCAAAATATGAATCAAATGACATTTCACCAGCAAATTTCCGTCTACGCTTTCAAGTCGTATGATCAAGATTCGGGGCCCAGTTGTTCCTGAGATTAGCGCGTTCAACCAAACAAACAAACTTCAGCTTTATAATATTAGTATTATGAAGCGATAAATGAATCTATAGTATGTGAAAAAAGTATGCATGGATCCAGCGTGAAGATAGTTAGTTTACTCCTGTCTAATGATGCAAAGAAAATCCTCTTGGATTGGAAACCGATCCCGGACTGAATCATTTCAGCCTGTTTCAACTCAAGGTACTGGAAAATCCCCATTGCGCAGCGCTTCACTCACACGAACACGTCACAAGATGAGCGATAAAGACAACTTATACACCACTGCCACTCAATGCCACTTTAAAGAGTATTAAAGTGGCATTTAAAACTGAAGACCTGCGTGGGTTTTCCCGAAGGTCTAAAGTAAATGGTTCTTCAAAAGGGGTCTTAGAAGGTTTACACAGGGTCGGCGGCGCGGCTGCACCTCTGGTGTTGCAAACATAGGCTCGCTGACCACTTTCCTTCAGGTGGGCCGTATGCTTATCTGCCACCTTAGTAATATAAAAAAATCAAATGATCATCATAGGTAATCTAAACGCAACGTTGAAAGTGAAGATACAAACTGCGACAGCTGGATGGGTATACAGGGGCTTGAGAGTGTGTTATGCAAATTAGGAGAGGTTTATAAAGTTTTGTCAGAGTCACCTGATTATGACAGTGGAACTTTATTCATCCACAAAAATGTCACTACTCATCGGTACCAAATAGAGCTCATTGTTGCCTGATTTCCGAAATCGGTTAATCAGATCAACAGTGACCATCACCTAGTTGATACCAACTTGCGGCTCAAAGTAGAGACAGCACGGCCGGCCAGAGGACCAGACAGGCTTGAGAAAAGGTTTATCATCAACACAGGAGTTCTTTTTTATACGAGGAGAGATCCGCTTATAGACGACCCACCGCTGGCTAGCAATGTCTTGTGTGGGGGTCGCCCAGTACCTGATCGTGATGGCATTGGGAATACCCACTAATACTTCTCGGCTACCTTTCTGCCCTAATATAGGTGTTATGGGACTTTAAGCTCACCAAAACAACCAGAAGTCCTGACACTAGGGACAATGTCTAACTGGAACTTTGTCACCGCTTCTTCGGACTCAAAACCGCATACTCAATAGACGTTGATCACTATAAAATTACTTACACAGTTCAGCTTCATGGTTTTATGGTACACCAGACGCAATGTACATGGTAAGCCTAATAACACCGGCGGGGAAAACTACTGGGAACCAATGACGACCCACTACAAGCCGACCATAAACAGCAATATATCTTATTCTATAATCGTGCTCAAGAAAGGTGACCTAATCTAGGGTAGCAATTGGAGAAGCATTACCTTACTCTTAATACCTTCTAAGGATTTCTGCAAGATTATCTTAGACAGATTGTCGTGGGCCGTTGAAACTCAGACAGGTATGAAACGTGGAAGGTCACCCAGGTCATCTCGTATCAGCTCCAGGTTTTCATTAACAACTGTCTGCTCAGAATACTCTGTATCTACTAGCACAAGAAGAACTCCAACGAAGTTCTTGAAGCGCTGCCATAAATCCCTAAACGCCCAGCAGATAAGGACACTTCCTTATCTGCTGGGCGTTTAGGGAATTTTTATGCAAATTCTCTTCAGAAGTAAAAGTCTCTTCAGAAGGCGTGGCCAATCCACTGATTGGCCGCGCTTCTGGAGAGACTCCGAATACATTACTAGGCAAGTGCTGGGCTGAAATCCTTTAGGAAAGTGCTTCTTCACAGTGGCAGACGAGGTGAAGGACATCGGTAAGATCTGGAATGAGAAGAAACGTGAGACCGAACGGGATGTGATAATGTGTGTAATTTTTTTTCAAGAATTGGTTTTTCTTGTATTAGATCTTAGTTCACAGGCGTTACAGGAAGTGAGGATAGGAATAGTCTTAAGCCAGACCTAGACCTAGGAAGTGTGAACTTGATGACCTAGGTAAAGAAATAATAAACAAAACATTACATTTGCAGGTGGTCCCTCGCCGGATATACTTGGAGCAGTTAAGGTGTTCTAGCGTAGGGGAGAACAGTTGCTCCCTGTGCTTTGATGCCGACGCTTGCTGCGTTCTTGAACCGTGCATGCACAGGTATTGATATTCTGAATTCACTATCTAATACATCCTTAGCTTCCTGTTAAAAGAACATTTTCTGCTCAGTAATTAATATTTTGTGTTATTTTATTTTTATTGATGAATCTGCAAGAAGCGAAGGAAGTATGCATGGGACGTGAAGTCTGTCGATCTGTCCTCTCTGACTATCCCGTCAGGCATACAGCGTGAAGATAGTTAATTAGATTTTTTTTATTTACTAATACGTAAACTTCCTCGTTCCGAGTTCACTTTTAATTTTAATCAGGTGTTCCAGCATTAGGTGAGGTGCGCCCCTTACATCAATTTCATGGGACCCCTTACGTCAATGCAAGGGATTTCAGTTTAAAACTCTCTACTTTACCTAAAGTGTGCTTTAATGGTTTACCAAGGGAACTTTCACTTTACAAACACGGGTTTTGACTAATTACACGTACAAAATAATCTTAATTATTCTATACTAGTTGACGCCCGCAGCTCCGCACGCGTGGTGAAGCTTTCCCGTTCCCGTTTCCCACAGGAACTTGTTCCCGGTATAACAAGTAGCCTATGTGTTATTCTGATGTGTATGCTATATTATTGTAGGGTGTAAGAGGCCCCACCAAGATCTTCGGGGCCCAAGTCTAGTGCTAGTGCGTGCACCTGCTGATTAACGGACGAGGGTCTGGCGCTGGCTTTCCCCTCTGGGGTTGGGAGGTCTGAGGGCGTCGCATAAAAGCCACCCGCCGAAACAAATAATGGAAATGAATTATAGGAATGTTGCTAAGGATAGGGCGCCGCCGCAAAATGGCGCGTAGGAGCCCCGCCCGACTCCTGTAGCAAGTGGGCTAGGGCTGCCGTGTGTCGGGCCAGCACGGCTAAAGAAGTTAGCCCCAACCCGTATCCGCTTCGCATCGTGGAACATTGGCACGCTGACTGGGCGTGCGGTAGAGTTGGCCGAAGTACTCTCCAGGCGGAGCGTGGACGTGGCGTTCCTGCAGGAGACTCGGTGGAAGGGCAACAGAGCCCGGCCCTTGCAGAACGGCTACAAGCTGTATTACACGGGTGCGCCTGGTGGGGAGAACGGGGTGCCCGTGGTGCTCTCCGAGGGGCTGCAGAGCGGCATCTTGGAGGTCAAACGCTGTAGCGACCGACTTATGATCGTGAGGGTGCTTATCGATGGGATTTTTACCCACCTGATAAGTGCCTACGCGCCACAGGCCAGTTGTAGCGACGCCGATAAGATGTCGTTTTGGGGCCAACTCGAGGGAGTGCTTCGGAGCATTCCGTTGTCACAGGGAATCGTTTGGGCGGCGACCTAAACGGTCATGTGGGTGAGAGGTGTGAGGAGTTTGAGCGTGTTCATGGTGGTTTTGGATACGGCACCCGCAACGCTGAAGGAGAAACTATCCTCAGAACGTGTGCGACTGCCGATCTGATCATTGTGAACACGTATTGCAAAAAGAAATCCGAACATCTCATCGCCTACAGGAACGGGAGGCGTACAACTAAGATCATTTTTCCTACTCACTAGGCGACACAGCATCGGCAAGGTGGCCAACTGCAAGGTCATACCCGGAGAGAGTCTTACTGCACAACATCGTCTTCTTGTCATGGACCTCTGCGTGAAGCCCAAAGGCAAACGCATCGAGCGGTGCCAGCGCCGCATCAGATGGTGGTTGCTTGATGAAACTAGGTTCCAGGAGTTCGTCTCAGCTGTCGGTGGCAAGTGCACCGACAATGAAGGCGAACCAGTTCAAGATTACTGGGACAAAGACAAAGGGCGGCCATCCTTAGAGCGGCGAAGGTGGTGCTCGGTGAGTCTAAAAGTGGACGCAATAGTGACAAGGAAACTTGGTGGTGGAACGACGCAGTCCAGAGGGAGACTAGGGAGAAAAAAGCCCTCTTTAAAAAGTGGCAAGCAACCGGATCTCCCGAAAACCGCGACGCGTACAGGGCTGCCAAGCGCGCCAAAAAGAGAGCTGTAGCCAGAGCCAGACGAGACCAATTACAACCTTTGTATGATAAGCTGGAATCGTCTGAGGGGCACAAACTCATCTATAAGCTGGCGCGCTCCAGGGTCAAAGCGGCACAGGATATATCCAAGTGTCGCTGTGTATAAGACCCTGAGGGCAACCTGTTAAGCGAAGACCTCGCGGTAAAGGAGAGATGGCGCACAAAGATTTGCAGCCTCCGGACCTCCTTCCGAATCAGGGACTAGTGCCACCAGTAACGCCTGGAGAAGTCCTGACTGCGCTTCGCCGCATGAAGTATCGGAAAGCTGTCGGACCCGATGGAGTCCCCATCGAAGCCTGGAAGGTGATGGGTCCTCGCGGTGTGGGCATCTTTTTAATCCTTTTTAACCGCATACTCCTCAGCGGGCAGATCCCAAACCAATGGAGACTGAGTATTATTACTCCAGTCTTCAAAGGTAAGGTGTCAGTGCAGGAGTGCGGGAGCTACCGCGGTATAAAGGTGATGTCCCACACCATGAAGATCTTCGAGAGGATTATAGACTCTCGGATCCGGCAGGAGTGTACTCTCTCGGAGTGTCAATATTGATTTCGCCCTGGTCATGGGACCACGGACCCTGTTTTTGCCCTGAGGGTTGTCGCAGAGAAATACAGGGCGAAGAACACGCCTCTGCACTGTTTGTTTCTAGACATGCAGAAGGCCTTCGACTGTGTTCCTCGTGCGATGATCTGGTGGGCACTGCGGTCCAAAGGGGTTCCAGAGGTCTATATTGACACTATCCGGGACATGTACTGTGACTCCGATTCAATGGTTCGGACTGCTGTTGGCGACACGAAACCCTTCCCCATCACCGTCGGGGTACACCAGGGTTCGGTCCTTAGTCCGCTTCTGTTCAGTGTAATATTAGACGAATTATCGGACAGCATCAGGAACTCGCATGAGCAGCCTCCATGGTTGCTCATGTATGCTGACGATATTGCGCTGGCAGACGCGGACAGGGGCAGATTGGTGCGACGTGTGAAGGCGTGGAAGGAGAAGCTTGAGAACGGTGGTCTGAAACTAAATGTGGCGAAGACCGAGTACTTGGCACTAAACTCGACAGATCCCACATCCGTCCGCATAGGCGGTGATTTGGTCGAGCGCACGGACCAGGTTAAATACCTAGGATCTGTTTCTCACACGTCCAGTGACATCGATTGCGATGTCAAGAAACGCATTGCTGCCGCGTGGGCCAAATGTTGTTTACCATTGATGGGTGGACGTCAATTGCTGGTAGGAGTTACTACGGGGTTACTATGCATTATATAGACAACGAATGGAAGTATCGATCTGTAGTTCTTGATTTTATACCATCACGCGGTCGAGATACTGGGGAAGATATTGCAACGATTTTCTACGAATGTTTATTGGAATATGACATAATTGATAAAATACAAGGTATCACGGTCGACAACGCAACTGCAAATACCAAATTTATGTATGAACTGGGCAAACAGCTGCCGCCACACTTTGATTCAGACAATCAACATTTCCGGTGCTTTGCTCACATCTTAAACCTTGGTGCACAAGATTTATTAAAGACCTTAGCATTACACTGTGAGACTGACACTAACGCGCAAGATTAGCAGTATGAAGACTATGCAGACCAAACTGAGGAAGATGAAGAAGATGAAGAATATGCACCAAATATTGCTGA
The DNA here is from genome assembly GCA_948477245.1 of Thumatha senex. Lineage (NCBI taxonomy): Eukaryota > Metazoa > Arthropoda > Insecta > Lepidoptera > Erebidae > Thumatha > Thumatha senex. Next base: position 3,891,630 of record OX419725.1, read on the forward strand.
CTCGCGTACATCTGTAACAAAATTACGCAGTATTTCCAGTAAAATAAAAAGAAGTGAGATAGTGAAGAAGAAGTTTCAGTCCGCTTGTGAAGCAGCTGGCGTGCCATCAAATCTGAATTCCATTCTTGACTGTCCAACGAGATGGAATTCCACACATGATATGATTGGATTTGGTTTAAAAGTGAGAGCGGGCATTAACATATTGTGCAGTTCTGTCACCGAATTGAATGATTTTCAAATCACAGCTAGTGAATGGCAAATACTCGAAAAAATACATAAGTTTCTAATAAACTTTAAACTTTTAAGTACAAAACTTGGTGGAGAAAGGTTGTATCATTCAATCTCATGCTCGATAAAATTGAATCCATGGTAAAACAGTTAGATGAGAAACCTAATCGATCTGAAGTGGATGAAAGGCTCATTCTGGCTTTCCAAGCAGCTCGAGACAAAATGCTTAAACATTATAAGAAGAGCAACTGGATTTATTGTACTTCTTTAATTTTAGACCCAAGGCATAAGGCTAAGACTTTTGACCTGACAATATGGGGAAAGCAACTTAAAACAGAAAGCCTGCACAAGTTCAATGAAATTTATGAAGAATATAAAAGTCTACACTCACTGAACTAATCTCTGGAATTACCAAGAAAAGAAAATAAAGTATGTGATGAAGATGAAGACGTAATACACTTTAATTAACTGTATGAATGTCCCTCGACGTCATCTGGATCTTGTCTTCAAGGCTTAGTGATAGACGAGTTGGAGTAGTACCTGAGAAAACCAAGAGCTGCTCGGAAAACATTTTAGATTGGTGGAGGACGCATGAGACAGAGTATCCGACTTTATCGAAGATGGCCCGTGATTTTCTCTCAATACCTGCAACTTCTTCTCTGTGATATTTTGAAAGATACAGAGATTTTTCAAAATCAGTCATTCGCGGCAATATATATGCCGTATAGCGTACATATCGTCACGCCTGTCTCCCATCGGGGTAGGCAGAGACTATGGCTTTCCACTTGCTACGATCCTGGCATACAACTTTCGCTTCATCCACTTTCATAAGTGTTTTCATACACACACGCCGGTTAAGGGTACTCTTGACCTGACCTTTTTCCAAAATGACTTCTATTTGATTGACATATGTACGTCGAGGTCGCCTCTTACCAGTTTGCCCATTCACTCTCTTCTGATAAATCTGTTTCGTTAGTATACTTTCATCCATCCTCTCCACGTGTCCGAACCATCTAAGAATACCTTTTTCTATCTTAGTCACTACTTCTTCTACCATACCGCAATGTTCCCTTATCACACTGTTCCTTTCTTTGTCCATCAATTTCACTCCAGCTATACTCCTCATTTCCACTGCATTAATTTATTTCTGTGCTTCTTCTGCCGCACCCAACTTTCACTGCCATACATGAGTACTCCTCTATGCACAGCCAGTCTTGCCTTCTCTGACACGTTCTGACTGCTCATAAAGGCGTGCATGGCTCCATTCACTTGATTTCCAGCCAAAACTCTTCGTTCAATATCACAATCACACTTTACATCTCTCACAAATTTTGAACCTAAATATACAAATTCTTTCAACTGTTCCCCTCGTTTTCCTTTAAAAAAAATCGAGCAATTCGTCATACTTTCCTGTCTTTCAAAAACCATTACTTTTGTCTTATTTACATTCACTTTCATTCCTCTGCTTTTTAGCGTATCATGCATAATGTTAACCATCAACTGCAACTCCTCCGCCGAAGATGCCAGTATTACCTGGTCATCAGCGTATAGGAGGCATTTGACAGTCAGTTCATTCATTTTTAAACCATACGCACTCTCTTGCAGTTCTTTCAAACAACTGTCCATGTATAGGTTAAACAGCGCCGGTGACACTACACAACCCTGTCTCACGCCATTTTCAATGTGAAAAAAGTCTGTGCCAGCTCCGTTGATCCTGACACAAGCACTGGAGCCCTCATAGAGAGATTTCAGTGCTCGTATCAAGTGACTGCTTACTCCATACTTGGCCAGTGTTGTCCATAGTTCATGCCTCACCACTCGGTCATAGGCCTTTTCCAAGTCTACAAATATGCAATAGACCTTTTGACATTTCGCCAAAAATTTTTTGGCTATGCATCGTAAGGTAAAGACCTGATCGGTACATCCTCTTCCTTTCATAAATCCTGCTTGTCCATCCACCTTTTCCCTTCAGTTTCATTCATCACTCTTTTTATCAAAACTTTTGCATACAATTTGCCGACGATGCTGAGCAAGCTTATGCCGCGGTAGTTTTTGCACTTATCCTTATCCTTTGTAAAGCGGCACGATGACAGCCTTGCACCAATCTCCTGGCACGCTGCCACTCCTCCAGCAAAGATTAAAAAGGCGGTACAGCTGGCAAGCTACCACGCATTGTCCCGCTTTCAGCATCTCGACAGAAATCCTATCAAATCCAGCAGCCTTACCCAATTTCATACTACGCAATGCTTCCACAATTTCTTCCATACTTATGATGCTTTCGTTGCTTAGTTCATTCCTTTCCCAAGAACTGTTTGTGCTTCCATATCCTCTTTTTCATATAAGCTTTCAAAATAATCTTTCCATCTTTTTAGCACACATTCTTCTCCTTTTAGAAAACTGCCATCCTGGTTTCTGATATTACTGAGTTTCGATGATGTTTGTCGACCCCTTACAGATTTTATAGATTTCCAAAAGAATTTTATATTCTGCTGGAAATTATCAGATAACCTACTATTAAATTCCGTGGCAGTCAATTCTTATGTAATTTAAATAAATTTTATGTATGTTACAGGGGATTCTGCTCCCTATGCACCGCGCAACTGAAAGACTGCCCTATGTGCCGCTCACCGATCGTGAACGTTCGTCAGGAGACGTGACCCGAAGGGGACGCTCATTCGCTCGTAAGCGATTGCGAAAGCATCAACATTACATACGACGAATCATCCACCCCTCCCCGCGCCGACACTTCCTCTATCACCCACCTATCCCAAAACTAAAGACTTTCGCGTGTTTAAGAAAAATAGGTTATTAATACTGTAATGTATATAGACTGACATGTTTTAGAGGCTGTTAATAGCATTTATGTCGTGTTATATACTGATTAACGTTTAAATATAATTAATTCTTGCTTCTAAACATGATCCCAATAGATAGTTATAAACGTTCATATGGCCTATAAAGTACATAAGATTCAGTCGTCTTACAAAAACTGTCCAGTTAACTAGTGCAATCTTTGGTCTGTCTCATACCCGCGCAATTATATTGCCGTTCCACTTACACGTTTGACTGAAACGCATATATTTATGTTTGACAAATAGTGTTGAGTCATTAGGTACGTTCCACTTAATGCCCCTAAAGCTCTCGACCGCGATCCCTGAAATTGCCTTTGCTGTAACGTAATTAGGTCGCAGGCGTTTTAGGCAAATGTTATAGGTGGGGAACAAACATATGTGTTGGTGAAAGCCAACTCGTACCCGCCAATACTCTGTGGGCAAAGTGGGCGCGATGCGGTCGTGATGTATGACGTCAAGCGATCGCTCGCAACGACCACAAGCCTTGGGTGGAACGAAACAGAGAATGTTACAACCGTTGCGGGAGTTAAGTGGAACGTACGTATTGTGACTGATCAGCTGTTTCGCCAATGTTTCCTACTTCGGTGAGAGACTTTGCGCGGGAACAGTGACAAGTTCGGACGCTTGCTGTACATTATTTTCTAAAACTAATGCATTTATCTTGTTTAATGTGCGGGAGTGGTGGTTTCTTGGACATAAAAGTTGTGTTAACGTGCTATAGGGATTGACAATGATATATATATGCAGTGAAATGCTATTTTCTATCTTGCTGCGTAAAGTCCACTAAAAATCTCAGTATAAGAACCACCATTATACTGAGGGCAAGGACCAGGATCTAAGACAGAGGACTTGACATCGACGAAGACTGGACAGGACTAAATTAGAATATAAAATTGAAGAAATATGATATAAAACCAAGATTTGGCTAAAAGGACTTTCTAACCTGGCCATTAATTAACTATAAAAAAAAATCAGTTGTTTCGCAAATGTTTCCTACTTTGGTGCCCAAGCGACCTCACCTGTTAGCGGTGCACCTAGTGACAAACGCACAAAGCAACGACGCAGGCGCATTTACGGGGTTGAGAGATCAGATAGCAACAATGCCAATATTTTTTGCCAAATTTTCCAACAATACCAAAAATTTGTTGAACCCTCGGTAGTCTCGGTACTGTAGGTCATAACTGATATACAAAAGGCGTAGGTGGCGACTGGCACGATAAAAAACTGGCACGTGGGCGAGTTTACCACTTTTGATAAGGCTATAGTGGTCGACTGTCACTATTGGTTTTATGATACCGTGTACGAAACTTTTGAACGATACAGGATTTAATGTAAGATGAACATTGATGCTGTTATCTCCTGTGCTCCTTTGATAGTTATTTTCTGGTCTAGGAACACGGGGTGATATTATATACAGGAAGAAATTTTCAAGTGGGCCTTCAGGGCCAAATCCTATACTATATGGAGTAACGAAAAATGCTCAAAGGATATTCTGAATATTTACCAATTTCCATTTTAAAACACAATTGGATAGTACGTGTCTTTGTAAATTTGGTTTTTTACATACCCCCAAAGAAAATAATCAAACGGGGTAAGATCCGATGAACTTGCTGACCACCACACAGGACCAATGAAGTTCTAATGAAGTTTTCGCCAAATTCTTTCACTATGTGGCTATTATGGTCTGTGGCTCCATCTTGTTGGAAGAATAAATTATGATTATCGCTTCAACCAAGTTCGAACAATATTTTTTTATTAACATTTAACATTTTCAATTAGTTTCCCGTATATCAACACTTCCCAGAAATCGATCCTTATTAACAGCACTATCGAATGGTATAATAAGACAGCCTGTGTTTATTCTTTTTTTTTCCAAATCTTTGGGTTCGATTCCTGGCTAGATTTGTTTTTCTAAAATTCAATGATTCAGTTTTGATTTTAACTTTTTGAGCATATTTCCATATTCCTTATAGCAGGTTTTCAAAAAAGATATGTTATTTTGATATTCAAAGAGAAATGCCATTTTTTATATAAATGATCGGATGTTTATTTCATTATAAAGAGGAATGTATGCCGTTAATAGTGGAAAATAACATCAGGCATATGACCACCACGACCACGCTTACAGGACAATATCCTTTTCATGAAATTTTCCAAAATCAAATCGCAAAGTGGCTGCCCTATGTCCTCGATAGCCTCACAAATTCCATCTTTGAGGTCTTGAATCGACGCTGGGCTGTTGGCGTAGACCTTCTCTTTCACGTGGCCCCAAAGAAAGAAGTTGCAATGTGTTAAATCACAAGATCTCGGTGGCCAATTGTGATCACCTCTTCGAGAGATAACACGGTCTGGAAACTCTTCTCGTAAAAAATCAATGGTTTCGTTGCTTGTGTGGCACGTAGCACCGTCTTGTTGAAAGTACACGTTGTCCAGATCAATACCATCCAATTCCGGCCATAATATGTATTATAGAAAGTCTAAATATCCAAACTCCGAAACAAACGTTTAGGAACACACCCTGGATTCGAACCCGGCATCCCAGCGCATCAGTCGCATACACTACCACTTACCACCAAGGCTGTCCAAAAACTTTGTACCAAGACAGTAGGCATTATATATACTGGACCGTGTTTATAAGACGACTGAAAAAAATACGAGTATTATTAATCTGTTACTTTCAGCTTTACTATAGCTTAGCTTATTCACAATAAACAACTTCTTTTTTTACTACAAGTAGAATAATGTACAACATCGATATACGGAATACTACCATAAAAACTTGCATCGGGAATAATGTAGGAATAAAGTTGAGTGCCTCAGCTCTGGTGTTGCAAACGTCTACGGCGACCACTTGCCATCAGGTGGGCCGTATGCTTGTCTGCCACTTCAGTGGTATAAAAAAAACAACTTTATGTCAACTTAATGAATACATTATTCCATATCTTAGCAATTGGGAAAAAAAAAATTGACAAATAGTTCATTGTAGAGGGCGCCAAATGTTTGTTTCAGAGCAACTGTCAGTCTTCATACTATATCGTTCGAAATACGCGTTTTTAATTATTAATTGTAAAATGGGACGCTGGCTCTTTCTTCTTTTTTTATTCCTCCTTTAATTCATCGACTCGCCGGTACAATACGTGTTGTAAAGCTTTTTTTTTTCATCACAAAAATGAAACTCATTGCAAAAACAAAACGCAAGACGAAGTCAGCTTTGTCTCGCGTTTTGTTTATAGTTTCTAAAGGTTTTGCTATGAAACATAACGTTTTCTATCTAAGAAACAAACAGCGCCTTCTACATAAAAGTTTTGCGTTTTCTTCCCCATTAATCAATGCATAAAGTATATCTGGTAAAACTATATTGAGACAACATCTTTGAAGCACTCGTACAAGCTTTTCACAAATTTGTAGGGAATAGATAGATGATTTTCTATCGCATGGAAATCTTTAGAAAATAAGCTTGGGAAGCTCATGGATGGCTATGCCGATTCCTACCAAATAAAACGTACAGTGCCCTTCCATGTGCCTATGGCCGTATCCCGGATGAGTCCTCGGAATGCTAGCCCTAAGGCTCCCGATAGCTTTCGAAATTTTTCAACATATGTGTCTGTTTATCAGACTGAACGCAAGTGTAGGCAAGGTTAAGTCTCTGAACGATCGTCCATATAAAAAGACAAAAGGCATTTCGGGGTCTGGGGAAAAAATATAACTTCCCTTATCAGCTTCATTCAAAGGTTAACTGTAAGAAATTGCTATTAGCGATAAGGCCGTCATTTATTCGTATTCCTGCCCTATAATAGTTACTAAATTGGGCCTAAATAAAATAGTTTTCAGTTCGGATTTTATTTGCGTTTACAATCCCTGAGCAATATAATGTGGATATATTTAAAAAAAATAATTAAATATATCGGTATAGCCGTCTGTCTAGCTTTGATCTTTTACAAATATTCCTAAGCGCGGCTTGCCCGTGACACACTTCGGACCATTGAATAGTTTATTAATTTTACAAAAATATATTTGAATCATTGCTCGATTTGTTGATATAGTGATTATATATAGCCTTCCTCGATAAATGGGCTATCCAACACTAAAATATTTATTTCAATTCCAACCATGAGTTTCTGATATTAGAACGTTTAACCAAACAAATTCTTCAGCACTAAGTATTAGTAGATCTATATAAACATGCTTCAATATTCCATGCGTTATGAAAATCGCCCTCTTAATTACAATGAAACAAAAGGCCTAATTTCACGAAGTATAACTTGTAAGAAATTTATTTATTTGTTAGAGTTTTTAAAGCTCACTATTACAATTACTTTTGCTACCAAACAATGCTATGAGCTGTTTTGTAGCGAATACAACGAGTGATTTTCTGTGTTCAATCGATTTATAATTTATTTCATTAATTTATTTGCGTGTTAAGTTCATTAATTAAACATCATCTTTAATCGAAACTTCAGCCTATATAATGTCGGTACGTACGCCTCTATATAGAATTCATTGTAGCCATTTTACAATTTTTTTAGGGTAAATCAGTATTTATGCAAAATTCTATGTTTATAGAAAATATGAAAAATTTAATAAATTAATATGTAATAAATATTATTATTGTATGTATATATTAGTGGAATCGATACTGCTTTTCAGTAAAAAGATTTTAACATAAATAATATTTATACACACGTCACACCTTTGTCCCAAAGGGATAGGCAGAGGTATAGTATACGACCATACTTCATCATTTGTATTTTGTTCAATATAAGAAGTGGTGAGCATATTGTCGTCTTGAATTGGACAGGCATAGGTTGTGACATCCCGCTGTTGAAATTTTTAAAGCCTCTCATAAGGCCTTTTTGGCTTAACGACTGCCATGTTACTGGCAACCGGGACCAACGGCTTTGCTTGACTTTTGAAGCACGGAAACGCTCGTAAATGGAAGTGCAACAAAGCGGTCCATCTGTGGACCAGCCGTAGCGAAAGTTGCTTAGCAGTGATCGTTTACAGAACACTGAGTTAAATTTTTGTGTATTTTTAGTGTTAAGTTTTCTGATTTTTTTTTGTAATTTTTGTATTTGTAGATAATTAATAATCCAAAAAATTGCTACTATAGTCGAGTCAATTTAATAGGCCCAATTTGACACTTTTTCGAAAATCACCAGCGTATCTTTGTAACGGCGGGAATATAATGTTATTAAATTTTTCGTAGTTAGAACTACACAATTGCTGAACATTTTCCAGTTATAATTACATATTTTACTGTCTAAATGCCCAAAGAAGGTAATTTTACTATTTACTTTCACTAATAAAAAAAACTAACTATCTTCACGCTGTATCCCTGACGGGGTAGTCAGAGAGGACAGATCGCCAGGCTTCGCGATCCATGCATACTTCTTTCGCTTCTTAAAGATTCATCAATCGCTTCATACACGCACGTCTAAGGGCCTCCGCACACTGGCTTCTTTTCGAAGCCGAAACCGACAACTTAGTTGCTTTGCGGAGGCTCGAAACCGCAACTTGTTGCCAAGAGGCGGGATACCGTAGCTGCGCCCGGTTGCCCGCGAGTCGCCGAAACCCGAAACAAGTTTCAAAGTTATCAGCTTCTAAAAGAAGCTAGTGTGCGGAGGCGGTTAATCATCACTTTCACTAATAAACCATTATAAAGAAAATAAATAATTTCTGTTCTAAAGAACTGAACGTCGCTACACTGTTGCGGCAGTCCATTATAAAGTCCATTATAAACACCTAAGAAAATCGAAAGTTTATTAGTAGAATCGAATGAAATGAGAATCATTCGTAATATTCCACCACTTTTAATGATTTGTTCTAATCATATTATTCTTCATAATTTCGTCATTCTTATGTAAGAAGTACACATGTATTCATTATTTTCATCTTTGTTTAACATAATTTTCTTTCACTAAAATATTTCTCTTATTTGGACAGGTTTACTGATTTTATTTCAATATATGGTGTTATAACATTTTAACGTGCTCTGTTGGTTTGGACACGTTCAACGAATGAGTGAGGAACGATTGACGAAGAATTAAGTAGAGGGCAAAAGGAGTCAAGGTAGGCCGAGACATATAAAGACCACGTGAGCAGATTGCTCAAAAACGGAAAAGTCAAAGTACTCGGATACCCAGAAGTGCATGTATGAAGTGGTTAATGAATCTACAGGAAGCGAAAGAGAAAGTATGCCTGGATTGCGATGCCTGGTGATCTGTCCCCTCTGACTACCGTCAGGGATACAGCGGGAAGATAGTTAAGTTTTATTTAATATCTTTATTTATTCGTTTTATCTGTGATTCAGCGCCACTTATGAAGTCCGACGGAAAAAGAATGCAACGCAAAGCAAATTTAGACACCGTTTTTGCTAATAAATTAATAATATCTCTGAGTACAGTGATGATGATGATGACGACAATATTCTCGTTGTAATTTTAATAGTTGTCTGATTTTGTTTCTATATTTACGATAGAAAACGTTTAGTAAACTTTTGACCGATAATTTTTAGAATACAATTACAATTATCAAAATAACTGATTCGATTCATTTATGTTTCAAGTCCGTATCGGTTAATTTACATTAATCATAATTTTTGATCATGTCATCTCACTATGAAGCTGAAACTGAGATTTGTCCACTGTGGCTTCGTATAATGACTCAACTATAATAGTTTTCTAGTAAATACGATGAGTTGTATTCTGTGTTCAAAAACTAAATGTATCAAAAAGGTAGTGTGAATTTATTAATTAGATTATTTTATTGCGTAAGAAATTTTTGTGAGTCAATCAGTATTAATGCAAAAATTATATATTTATAGAAAATATGAATAATGTAATACATTAAAGTTAAATAAATAATAATAATCTATACATATAACTAATATAATAACTAAAAGAAGAAGAGAATATTAATAACTAAAACATCTTTGTTATTCAGATTTTCTGCCTAAATCATGTTTAGTCCTGAACATTAAAAATGCTTTAGTATAAAAATGTTTAACTTATGATCAGATATTTTAGTTATTATTGTCATGATCAGATATTTTAGTTATTATTGTCAAAATGCGTAGATTAAATATTTATTTAAACTTTAATGGTTTCATTATTTTTTTTCTATACATCTGTTTTTTTTTGCAATTATAAATACTGCTTTAATTTTAAACGTTTTTTTTTAGATTGGTATACAGTTCCCAGTCTCCCTACGAAATTTATTTCTGGTTTTAGTCTTAACTTTTCTTTAATTTTTTTGTACTTTTTTTATTTTTATGTGTAAATTGCTTTAATAATTGCAAAATAATGCTATTAATAAGATTCTAGTGAATTCGATTGGTTGATTTCTGTGTTCAATAACGTAAATGTCCCAAAAAATACTTATTAATTTATTTATTTGATTAATTTATAGCTTATTAATTTCATAAATTAAATTTCATGTTTCATCGCAAATTCAGTTTTATATAATTTCATTCGTTATTATTTATAGCCACTTTATAAAGTTGTGAGAGTAAAACAGTATTTATGCAAAATTCTGTTTTTATCTAAACCATTTTGAACGTTCATCATCATTAAAATGGTTCAGCTTAAAAATCTTTAACGTATGAAGTTAGTGGCTATTATCTGCTAAAATGCGTAGAATAAATATATTTATTGAACTGTAGTGTAACATATTTTTGCATTTATTTACTATAAATATAGAGTTTTGCTTATAATTAATACTGCTTTTCTGTCATTACATTTGACATTAGTGTAAGGAATAAGTACGAGACGTTGTGCAGTTTAAAGTACTTACTATATATACATTAACTGGAATTCTGTATATTTATTTTATAATACTTTTTAATATTTGTACATATGTGTGTAAATATGTAATACGTAGGTGCTGAAATTTTAAACAACATTGGCTTAATAATTTTGAAAACAAATTTGTTCTGTTTTTTGACATTCGAGAACTTATTATCATCATCATCGGCAGTTCTACTGCCACTTAAGTCGAATGATTCTTTCGGCTATGTTAGGATCCTTCTTCGGCTTTTTTTGATGCGGGTTCGATCACGTTGTGACATTCTGAGCATATAGGCATCTCCATTCAGCTTATCATTTACGGATTCGTGTTGTAAACTCGACTACCCACAACTAAGAACTTGATATGTATGAAGGCTACCTACACCACAACAATACTGTACTACGAAGATTGGTTCGCTCACAAGGAAACACACGTGCGTTGCAACTGGCGTTTAATATGCGACAAAAGCAAACTACCTAAATTACATATCCTTCCTCTTAATCAGTACTTATTCACTAGACTTAGATCTAAAACAATGTATAAATATTCAAAACTTACATACTAACAAACCTTAATCTAAATCTAAACCATATCGAATTGCCGGTTTCCGAACACGCCTGGGAATGTCCACGAGCGGTGATGGGTGCGAGGCGGACAACGTCGGCGTTGAGTGCGATGGACTAACGATCCCCGGTGGCTCACAAGCTTCCTCCTCCCTCTTTACCTCTTGAGGCTCCCGCCCAGGCAACTTCGACTGTCCTGTTACCACACCCGTTTGTACCTCAGACGATGTACTAATTTCGGGTATCTTAAGTGTGTAATTCCAGTTTTTTTTAATTTGATCCATATGTCTTTTGAGTGTTGGACCGTTTTGCCTTTCTACTATGTAATTTCGCTGACCTAACTTACCTCCGATCCTACCATTTACCCATTTTTCACCTACTCCATAATTTCTGACCCAGACGTTATCTCCTATCTGGAAATCTCTCTTTGTACCCCCGGCATGCGATACCTGTTTGTCTTGACTATCCCCTTTATTTGCAATTCATGGTCCCCTTTTAAACAATCTAAACGGGTACGCAATTTCCTTCCCAGCAGAATGGTAGCCGGGGATAATCCGGTCGTAGCCTGTTCCACGTTTCTGTACGCCATGAGATACGTTTGTAATGCTACGTCCGGTGCTATCCCGTCTTTGGTAGCCTTCCTAAGCGTCCGTTTGCATAATTTAACAGCAGCCTCAGCGGCTCCGTTCGATTCCGGGTGAAAAACGGCAGAATGAACTACGTTAATAGCATTTATTTTCATAAATGTGTGGTATTCATTACTATTGAAAGGTGGGCCATTGTCCGATACTACAATTTTAGGCAAACCAAAACGTGCGAAAGTTTCTTTTAAAATTTTAATAACTTCTACAGCCATGGTCGTTTTCATACAAAACATTTCGATTCACTTTGAAGTTGCATCAATTAACACTAAATAGGTTTTGCCTTGAAAAGGACCTAAAAAATCTATGTGTAACCGTGTCCAGGGCTCTGGCAGGTAGGTATTTGCGGGGGCGCGCGGGGCGGTGCGGGCTGCACGACCGCTCCTCGATATCGCTATCGATGCCCGGCCACCACATATAGCTACGCGCTAACGCTTTCATTTTAACCATTCCTATGTGACCGCCGTGCAACTCATCTAACAACTGCGACCTTAATGATGTAGGTATTACTAACCGATATCCCCATACGATACATCCGTTATCTACATACAGTTCATGTCGTCTTATATGAAAAGGTTTTAAGTCCCTGTCATCGCATCGGTCCGACCAACCGGATTGTAAAAAATAAATTACCCTTTTCATAATAAGATCTTTAGAAACACTCACTCGTACCTGTTGCTTAGTAATAGGTAAGAAACTGTGTGCAAATTGTAAATAAGTCATTTGTTCGCGCTCCTTAGTCGTGCTGCCGACTGGCAATCGAGATAACGCATCAGCTGAGTTGTTATCGCTCTGCACGTACTCATTGGAGTAATCGTAACCCGCTAATATAACAGCCCACCGCTGCAGCCTACTCGCCGCCATTACTGGAATTCTTATCCCCAAAAATCGAAACTAATGGTTTATTATATTTAATATAAATTTTCTACCATATAAATACTGGTGAAACTTTCTAATGCCAAATATAATAGATAAGGCTTCTTTTTCAATCTGAGCGTAACCCCGTTCAGCTATATTTAATGTTCGCGATGCGTACGCTATCGGTCTCTCGGCGCTTCTTACCCCCGCGGTGGCACCGACGCGTTCACCAGGCATTACGTGTGAAATTACGGCGCCTATTCCTACGCTACTGGCGTCTGTTGTTAAAACTAACGGTAAATCAGGTGAATAATGCACTAAGGGCTGTATTCCAGAACGTTTATCAATACTCAAGAAACACTTGAGAGTAGATTTTATAAGGCAAAATCTAATCTCAAGCGTTGATTGAGTATTGAGAAACGTTCTGGAATACGGACTTAAGACTTCGTTTGAAATAAATAATTCTTTTACATTATTGAAGGCCTTGTTACAATCACCAGTCCAAACAAAAGTAGCGTCCTTTTTTAAAAGTTTGTATAACTGTTCTAATATAGTACTAATATTTTTAACAAATTTTGCGTAATACATAATAAGTCCCAAAAAAGAACGTACTTCGTTTATATTTTTAGGAACTGGCGCTTCTTTAATAGCCTCGATCGGACTTGTGTGTTTTCCATCATCACTTGTGTGTCACCATCTTTGTTTATAACAAATCCTAAATACGTTACTGAATCCGCAAAAAAGGTCAGGTGGACTCTAGGTATATTACTGAATATTTGTTCAATTTTTTTCTGAAAAATGCCGGGACTGGACGACGCCCCATAAATTAATCGATTATAGCGGAATAAACCTTTATGCGTATTTATGACCGTATTTTTTTTTGACTCGTCTTATTCTAATTGTGCATAGGCCTGGGAAAAATCTATATTAGTGAATTTGACCCCTCCGTGTAATTTCGCAAGCAAATCCTCTACCTTAGGTAAGGGAAAACGGTCCACCTCTAAGCATTAATTCAAAGTAAGTTTGAAATCACCACATACCCGTAAACTGCCACCCATTTTCATCACTGGTACAATCGGGGTGGCCCAGTCCGACGGCTCGACTGGCGTGATAACCCCTTCCTTCATCAGCCACTCCAGCTCGCGTTCCACCGGTTCACGCAGTGCGTAGGCCAATGGCCGTGCGCGCAAATATACAGGTTTAGCATCCGCTCGAAGTCGGAATCCAACCGTACCGCCAGTGAACCTTCCCAAATCGCCTTCGAATATCTCAGCAAATCTGGAACTGAATTTAACAAAAACTAAATTTCTTTTCACTAATTAGAACCTTGTTGCATGTTACCCGTGGAGACCATTTAATTTTTAATTCCTCCATCCACTCTCGGCCTAATAAATTAGTTGTGCCTTGTTCAATAACATACAGGTTTAATATTTTTCTGGCGCTCCCATGACTTACAATAGATGTGAACATGCCCCGTGCCATGTGGTACTACTATTTCTCCGGTATAATACCTTAATTTAAGATTACAGCTAATTAGTTTATGTGTATAAAATTGTTCTGTAAAAGTCTTGTAACTTATACAAGAAATAGCACTACCCGTATCTATTTCCATAGACATCGGCACACTGTCTACCATAACATTAATACAATAAGGTTGATATTTAGCAAACTGGTTACACGAATGATTATAAATAAATACCTCATCACTTTCATCGGAGTCCACACTTAGATTTTCCGTTAAATGGTATATCTGCGTTGCCTCGGTCGTCCAGTTGGGACAAACTTTGCGTAGATGCCCTTCCTTTAGACATACTCGGCATACGAACGTGCGATATTTACAAGTGGCAACGTCATGATGTTGCCCACAAGCACTGCATTTACCGCTCTGGGCGCTTACAATGTTGCCGCTATTCCCGGCCTTTATACTGCGCGCTGGCCTCTGAGCCCTACTAATACCCTGGGTATTCGTGCGGTCACCCGTACTCGTCCTCTGTCCTCTGCTGTGGCAACGCCCGTCGTGAGCTCTTGACCTTGGTGCCATCTGATAGACCAGAGTCGGCTGGTTGTTCTGCTGTGAATCCGTTTTCACCTCGACAGCTGCCGCATCCGCTTCTGCCATCTCCAGGGTGATCGCTAATTTAAACGCCCTCTCGAACGTTATATTATCCTCCGCAAATAACCTCTGTCTAATGGTGTCACTCGCTAGCCCACACACAAATTGATCGCGTAAATTCTCAAGTAAACTCGTTGCATTGAATCCACAGTGTTGACAGTTTCTTCAACTCCGATACGTACTCAGCTATACTTTCGTCTCTTTGACGGCGCTGACGAAACTTAAATCGTTCCGCTAAGATACTCGGTTTGGGTTGTAGGTAGTCACGCATGATTTTTATAAGGTCACTGTAACTTATTTCGGCTGGTCGCGCTGGCGTGCACAGGTTTACCATTAATTCATATGCTTCACTGCCTATTACCGTTATCAAAGTGGCCACTTTCACTGCATCCTTTATGTCGTTTACTATGAAATACTGTTCTAGCCGCTCAATATACAACTCCCAACTATCACCGTTGATGTCAAAACAATTAATTTTTCCAATCGGCATTATTATAAAAATAATAAATTAAATTAATTTAATTAAATACGCTGAGCTCGTAAATCGTCGCCAAATGATATTTATGAAGGCTGCCTACACCACAACAATAGTACTACGAAGATAGTTTCGCTTACAAGTAAACACACGTCCGTTGCAACTGGCGTTTAATATGCGACAAAAGCAAACTACCTACATTACAGAACTGAAATCTAAATAGCCTTAATGTAGCAGCTCATGTTGTATGTCCATCGTGACATTTGTTGTCTCTCCGTCCCATTCATTCCATTATAGGTAAAAGCAATAAAATGTATTTTTCAACACATCTTGCCCGGGATTTAGGAGAAAATGTTGACTCACTAAGTAGTCCTATCACAGATCTACAAAATAGTATATATGTGACTACGATTTACAATTCGTGAAAAAAGAAAATGACGTCCAATTTATGTATGTGAGCGTACAATTACAAAACGATACGAGTCCCACTTTCACACGATTTATAAGGGCTTTAAATTGACACGATTTAGTAACCAGTGCAAGTGTAGTTTTTATTATACAAATGTAATGTTTTACACAGTTATAGATTCACCTCTAGTGGACACTTCGTATTTCCTTTAGGTTCGTGATTCTTACTATAAATGTATGCCTTCTAGTTTTCAACTCTAAGTAATAAATATATCCGGCACGATATTATGGCCATTTAAACACAAGGTATGGTCACTTACTGTTGTCCAAACGCGGCCTCTCTATGGTACACCTCAAAATCAACTCGTGTGACAAGTCACAAAGACGAACGTGAAGGTTGTGAATGGTATAGGTGTCATATACTTTCGCGACGGGAGCGCTTTGTTACCGCACTTTTTGCCACTGATAGAGTGTCCATCTTTACATCCGGAACTCTCGTATACGGTAAGGTTTGATAGGGTCTTACGCATTCTTATACTTATATTGTAGAACTAGGTGACACCCCACGGCTTCGCCCGTGACCTGCTTCGAAATCCTGTTGCCTCTATTTAATCCCGTCGCTTATAATTTCTACAAAAATGTAAAATAAAATCCCCGATATGTCGCCATTTATGATTACTGTTCCGCTCTCTAAGGTAGTAGCGTGTAGCTATAGCCTTCCTTGAAAAATGGGCTATCCAATACAAAAATATTTTTGTTAAATCAGACCAATTAGGTTCTGCGATTAGCACGTTCAACCAAACAAACAAACTCTTCAGCTTTATAATATTAGTATAGATTATCTCCTTGACACGCTTTTACCGAATATTTACAGGATGGCGTTATTAAAATAGGGACTTTTTTGTTAACATTATCTGGCATGTCCTCTCTGACTAACCTTTTAGAGAAACAGTGTGAAGATAAATAGATACAACATAATCTGTGGTGTTGCAAACATATATAGGTTGCGGTAACCACTTTCGATCCGAAGGAGCGTCTACCGTTTAGCAACTTAGCAGCATACATTAGATTCAAATCGATTATTCTCCTACCACAGAATAAGTAATAGTACTACGTACAGAAGTTTCACTCCCTAACAAAAGTCCATTTTAGGTATGAAAACATATCTAGACTCGGCGCCTGCAAGCAAAATTGAAACTTGTTACTGCGTGCGAACGTTGAATTTTCTTTGCTCGCCAGAGTTTTATGACCGAGCTGCGAAGTCCAAGCGGGGTTGTCACTTGACAAGTTTTGTACCTAGTTGATTTATTTAGAGCACGACTGTCGTGCGAGTCGAGCGGCAGGTGCAGCCCACTGTCATTAGCCGCTCCGAGCGGTGCGCTGCCCGAATATAACTAATCCGCGGAGTGACACCCCCTGCTCCTACCCAATAGCCAATATCATTAAACGTAACGTCCATGAAAGTCCATCATAACGTGCTGTGAATCTTTGAGTGACTTGAGACGATAGTAAGAACAAAAAGAAAAATCTCAAAGCTTTATAACCATGACGTATTTTTTATAATATTGTTTTTTCTTTATTTATATTGTGTTTTAAATCTAATATGTTATAGATATCATACGATTTGTATGTCCCATCCTATCTGACAACGTTCTGTAAGTGTATTGTCCTATGTTGTGGTCTGGTCTTAAATACCATTAAAAAGTAATAATGTAAATCAGATATAACATAACAGTCGTATGAATCTATTCAGTATTAAATATTTATTAGTTTTTAAAAAATTTTCTTTTATATGTAATACAAAGTTTTAATTAAATGTTATATAAACGTATTTTTTTTATTTTAAAATCATTTTACTTTTAAATCCACCTTTGCACATTGAATGCTTATGAATAATATTACGGCGACTGGATACCTTCTGTGATTTAAGCAATTTTGCATTGATAACGTCCTCCTAATTTCGCATTAAGGGTGTATCAATAATCGCCCTAACGGTTTATCGACCGAAAGTAGTGGTAAAAACTTCACAAAATCGCCTATGCACGTATGCAAGATGTCCTGAATCGAACACCGATTGTCTCTATCTCCTTTGGTTCCTGAAAATAGTTAGGTACAGAAGGAATAAACTCATCATCATCATCCTAACGTCTGTCCCAGTTGCGTCTCGCGACTCCCGGGGCCCGCTTTCCTACATTTTCTCATCTAACTAATTTCTCTTGCATCGAACTGATATAATTTCTCTTGCAACGAACTGATATATTTTCACTTGCAACGAACTGATATATTTTCACTTGCAACGAACTAATTTATCTTGCATCGAACTGATATAATTTCTCTTGCAACGAACTAATATAATTTCTCTTGCAACATCCTAATTTATCTTGCATCGAACTGATATAATTTCGCTTGCTACTAACTGATATAATTTCTATTGCAACTAACTGATATAATTTCTCTTGCAACGAACTGATATCATTTCTCTTGCAACGAAATAATTTCTCTTGCAACGAACTGATGTAATTTCTCTTGCAACGAACTGATATAATTTCTCTTGAAACGAACTGATATAATTTCTCTTGCAAGAAATATTTTTTCATGCAACAATTGATATAATTTCCAACCAAATTTATGTGGTAATGTATTTTATCAACCAAAGAATGTCACATTAGTCTATCTTCTGTTAATAGAGAAAAAGAAAAGAAATTAATCTTGACATAATATATTCCTTCCTGGCAACTTATAATTTTTCTAAGAAACGTATTACCGAACAAATAAAATAATTCTTTCCATCATTACAAACATGCATACATATTGTTACGCCTTTATCCCCGCAAGTATTGATGCGCGCACGTCCATCGTTCATCGAAACGTGCAGTACGTAAAGAATAAGAGACCCAGGAGTTATCTTATGTAAATCCAAGAGCGAAAACCTAGGACGCAGCTACACGGCTCAATGTATGATAATACTCTTTTCGTAACGAATTCAGAATAGTGGTAGAACAAACGTTGTTGGTTATGACCTTGGCTATCCACTCCTAGCAGGTTGCTGATGTTTTACAAATGACCCTGCCTATATATCGATGAAGGCTATGACCCCAATAGCCTTCATAAATAAATAAATAAAAATAAAAATATCTTTATTTTGCATAGACCATTTTAACGGCGCTTACAAAATGTCATACACTATTTAAAATATTTAAAGCGACCACCGGTTCGGAACGCGGCCCACCTGAGAAGAACCGGCAAGAAACTTAGGAAGGCTTTTTTTTTGATGGCCTATTTACAATTTAATATTATTTCATTTTGCCAGCAGATCATTTCCAGGCGTTCCTGTCCTGCAAATAGTCTGTAACGGAGTAAAAACCTTTTTCACAAAGCTTGTTTTTAATAAACTTTTTAAATTTATTTAAAGGTAAATTTCTCAGGTCACAGGGAAGCTTGTTGTAAAAGCGTTTACAGTTACCCTGGAAAGAATCGCCAATCTTATGTAGTCGACTGTGGTGGACTGAAAGATTATTTTTATTTCTAGTGTTTATATTATGTTTATCACAGGGTTTAGAAAACTGTGATAGATTTTTCTGGACATACATAAGATTGGCAAAAATGTATTGTGATGGTACGGTTAGAATATTCACTTCTTTGAATTTTTCTCGGAGAGAAACTCTGGGGCCCAAATTATAAATAGCGCGTACAGCCCGCTTTTGTAGAACAAAAATAATATTTAAATCTGCAGCACTCCCCCAAAGGAGAATACCGTAAGACATAATACTATGAAAATAGCTGAAGTAAACCATTCTAGCCGTATCCACATCTGTTAGAGTCCTGATCTTTTTTACAGCGTATGCAGCCGAACTTAATCTAGAGGCTGTCTTTTCTATGTGTGGGCCTCACTGCAAATTGGCATCAATAGTTATACCTAGGAACACAGTTGATTCTACAAACTCTAACACTTGTCCATTCAGTTGAACATTGGCCGCAACTTGTTTTACATTTGGTAGAGTAAATTTTATACATTTAGTTTTATTTTCATTAAGGCAAAGATTATTTGAGCTGAACCAATGAACTACTCTTGCAATTGCATTGTTTACATCGTCATAGTTATCTAATTGTCTTTTAATTTTAAAAATTAATGAGGTGTCATCTGCAAACAAAACAATCCTATTCCTGTCCCCTACATAAAATGGTAAACCATTAATATAAATGAGGAACAAGAATGGCCCAAGTATCGAGCCTTGCGGCACACCCATTGTAACCATGGATCCTACAGAACGTGTACCATTAATATCGACCCTCTGTATTCTATTGTTCAAATATGAAGACAGAAGGTCGAGAGCTTTGCCTCTTATTCCATAGTGGTGTAATTTTTTGCACAGCGTTTGATGTTGAACGCAATCAAAAGCCTTTGATAGATCGCAAAATATACCTAATGCATCGTGCTTGTCTTCCCATGCTTCATGAATACATTTTAATAACTCAACACCAGCATCGGAAGTTGAGCGCCCTTTCGTAAACCCAAATTGATTCGCATGGAGTATTTTATGACTATTAAAATGGGATAGCATTTGATTCAAGATTATTTTTTCAAATACTTTTCTCAAAGTTGGCAGCACTGACACTGGTCGGAAATTAGACGGCTCTGTAGCGCTGCCAGCCTTGAACAAGGGAACGACTTTGCTGTGTTTCATTAAATCAGGAAATGTACCACTAGAAACACAGTCATTAAACACAGTTGCTAGATGGGGCGCAATTACCTCAATTATACATGATGCAGTTTTGACCGATAACCCCCAAATGTCCGCGGTTTTCTTAATTTCGATACATTTAAATGTTTTTACAATGTCCTGAGCACAAATATCTGTGAATACAAATGCATCCCTGCAACAAAGAACAGATTCTTCTAATAAAAGTTCAGCGGAACTGGAAGATGCTTGGAGAGATTTTGTTGTCAAAATAGGTATATTTTTGAAAAAGTGTTCAAACTCCGTAGCCACTTCCAGGTCCCCTGTAACATGGCAACCATTTACTTTTAAGTGGAAATCCCTTTCAGTCACTAAAGATCTACCGCATTCAGAGTTAATGAGAACATCACAAAGAACAAGTCATTTTTATTTTATTTACAGAATTAGAAATTTTATTTTTAATGAAGTTTGACTTAGCAAGATGACACGTTTGTTTAAATATCTTTGAATATTTTTTAACATATTCCTGAAAGGTTTGCCTAAAATTATATGATTTTTCTGAATATAATTCAAATAATTTATTTCTACTTTTAAAGATACCTGGTGTTGCCCAGTCACTGAAAACAGGACGACCACCAATCTGTAGAGTTTTTGAGGTAAAAACTTTGCCAAACTCATCATTAATCAAATTAAATAAGTGTTTATATGACTGGTCTACACAAGTGAAGTTAGGTAGATATGGTAATCTCTTTAATACATTTTCTTTAAAATTATTCAAACGACTTTGGTTAATTGGTACATATTTAATTTGTTTTTTGCTGACTTTGTTACTACTTTTAGGAAATTTTATCCATTGGCCACGATGATCTGACTCCACAGGATCCACAATACCTTTATCTATAGGTTTAATATCAGTAAAAATATTATCAATACATTTTGCACTGGTGGCTGTAATACGAGTGGGTTCTAAGAATGTACTATGCAGATTAAAGGATTTAAATAAATTTTTCATTTTATTTCTCTCTGATGGAGTTAATGATGTATCTAATATATCAACATTAAAATCTCCACAAACTATTATAGATTTCTTAGAACATTGGCATTTGAACAGTGCTTCTTCAAGCTTTTCTTCAAATTTAATGTAAGAAGCATCAGGGGGACTGTATACGCTTAACAAGATGAAATGCTCAAACTCAATACTGGCAATCTCAATAACTCGCTCAATGGAGAGGGCTACTAAATCCTTACGTTCTTTAAATTTTAAGTTTTTATTAATTAATATTAAAGAGCCTCCACGTTTAGAATGTTTTCTATTGAACGAGCTAGCAACCTGGTGATTTACGAAGTTCAACAATGTGATTTGATGATCTT
Source organism: Thumatha senex (assembly GCA_948477245.1). NCBI lineage: Eukaryota > Metazoa > Arthropoda > Insecta > Lepidoptera > Erebidae > Thumatha > Thumatha senex. The sequence goes on from OX419725.1 coordinate 3,913,603, forward strand.
TTAACCAGTGCTCTGTAGCACAAAAAATATTAATAGAATTTGCATTAATGTATAGCTCTAACTCTAAATCTTTACCATTTATTAAACCTCTAACATTATGGTGCACCAGGTTTATAAAAACAATATTTTTACTAAGATTATTCTCAGGGGCCAAAGTCAACTGGCCAGATTTATTATCTGTTGTCCTATAAACTAGTTTTTTGGAATTTCATTTTCCAAATGTGAAGTATCAAAACTATCCTGCTCAATAAAAGCAGTTGTACTTGCCAATAAGTTGGCTTGAAAAATTAAAAAATTAGATAGCAACAGAGCTACCTTTCGTTGTAAAAATTTTGATAGAAAATATCTATCTAATGTCAACAAACTATTATTATTGAAGATTATGTTCCAATCGAACAATTCAATTTTTTTGGAATATGATACCATGGTATGTAGTTTCATATTTAATTTGTATCTTAAGTGATTTTCCTTGTGGCTCATAGCAGTGCTGTATGGACATCGCTTAATGGACTATCCAACACAAAAATATTTTTTTAAATCCGGCCTGTAGTTGCTGAAATTAGCACGTTCAACCAAACAAACAAACTCTTAAGGAATATATTAGTAATAGATGCCTCATTAGGAATTACTTTTCTGAACTGAATTCTAGAAGAAAATTTGATTAATGACCATTCTAAAATGTTTAAATAAATATCTAAATTTATCTAGTTAATATCTACAGGTGAAGTCGCTGTCAGCATATAAAGGGCGATGAGAAAGGTGAACGATTCTATAAATAAAGCCGTTGTCACCTGCAAGGCTTAGGGCTATCGCATATGCGCAACTTGTAGTTGAAAACTATTTAGTTGTGTGCCATATGTCTATAGGATCTAGAACTTTCTTGTTAATTGAGATTGTTAGACAGAAAGACTGGTTGATTTGAGGATATAAAAAAAAATGTGTGTGTACCAGAGTACACAGTTAAGATGTGAAACTTCTTTACGACATTATTTACGGCTATAAAATTTCTCTCATACGTCCGATAAAGAAGTTTCACTTATGATAAAGAAAACAACATAGCGCGTAACCGAAAAATATGATAATTTCTTTTCTATAAAATTTCTCTCAACTTCGATAAAAAAGTTTCACTTCAAGAAAATCGACGATCAAGTGTATGCGCACCTTCATCAACTAAACGGTTTAGTTGTGTGGAAACCACGAGTACTACGAAGGTCGACAAACAGTTTAGTCGATGCAAAAGTTGTATTATGCGCTAGCCCTTAGAGCCTGTCCTTTTAAATGCCACAACCTATATTTGCGCGGTTTATTACGGTTCATGCACTCACGCATCATATCCTTTATGGTGCAGGCAGGTGTGCTTTTTTCTGCGATACTGCTTTTGCATCTCCACTTTTCTCGATCCTCGCCTTCTCATATAGTTCACAAGCAAGAGCGTTTACATTGGGACCTATATTGTTATCCATAATTGTTTTTTTTTCTAGAATATATAGTATAGGTAATTCTAGAATTAAATATAAATAAATATTATTGGGACAACTGACACAACGTCATCTGATTCCAAACTAAGCAGAGCTTGTACTATGGTAACCAGATAACTGATAAACATACTGATATATTTTTAAATACACACACATTATAGATAAATAACACCCAGACACAGAATAAAGCATCGTGCTCATCACACAAAGTTCTCTTGCGTAGCAGTTGGATACACTCCCACCGCGCCAAAGAGGCAGTCTCAGAATTAGATTCAAACACTACCCTATACTGAGGGTGACCCCGCCTTTGTGGAGGAATTTGATCATGAGATCCCTTTTCAGCCACTCCTTAGTTACTGTTCCCACAAAACCGGTAAACATAAATATATATTTTATTTCTAACTACACCCAATTTCACAGTATATTTTTTATATTCATTATTATTATTTATTTATTTTTGTTAATAAATTATTCATTAATTTTTATTTTGCACTAATTAGAATCCCAACCGTGTCCTTAGAGTATCGAATGCGGCTGTTACATTATTAAATGTTTCTAAACTCTTGAAAAAAAAAATAGAAAAATGATCATCAGGGTGTGTGTGTTTCCTCCTGTGATTTTGAGGGACATATATTAGCAGTGAAATAGTATATATCCTATTATTAAGTATTTGCCTAACTTATATTCTGAAATTCCCTCCGATTTTACAAAAAATATATAACTTACTTATATTAGTTGGTTTATAATCGTAAATATAATTTCACCGACTTTAAAAGCATAATATTATTGTAGTGAAATATTTGCGTCTAAGTAAGATTGCTTACATTCCTTACCTATTTTAGGACTACCTATTAAAATTGTTAAGATATATGAACTAGTCATTTAAACTATGGTGTTCTTTACTAAGTTTATTCATTTTAACGGCAATTAAAAATTATTAAGTTACATTAGGATTTTATGTTACCATTACGTGGTTTTTGTAGTAAATGAGTAGATAGCAAGGCACTTACTATCTACTCATTTACTACAAAAATATAGCGAGCCTATAGCTCTATGTAACCGATATTTTTTTACGAAAATAGACCCTGATACCTATAGCTCTATGTACCGATATTTATTACGAAAATAGACTATTACTAAATTGCATTATGGTTTTCTTTTTCGCGTAATATCTCAACTTATGTTCACTTCTCGACGTTTCGGCTATAGTGCAATAGCCGTGGTTACGAGTAGAACGTTGAGAGGCAAAAGTTGTGATATTATGCGAAAAAGACCTAAAAACTACAATGCATAGTTCAAGACGTGTTAGTTTTAAAACATTATTGGGTACTATATTTTTCACCACTCGTATACCATGCTCCCTGTTTAAAGTTAAAAGTTAAAAAAGTTAGCTATAATCGAGTGGGTATAAGTATTTTAGTTCTGTGTACACTGTATTAAGCACTAAGGCGACAGATACCATACAATTACACTATGTTCTGTCCTGAGGTGTAACTGTTGGTCCTGGTTGCCTGTAACATGGTAGCCCTTAGACTCTTAGACTAATTTCAACAGCAGGTAGGTAGTCAGTCTATTTCTAACTGAAGCCTCTTACTTCGCAAAGAGCCATAAACTACAGTAACTACTTTCGTTCATAATTCAATTTCGTTCAGGTGGACAATGTGCTTGTCTGCCACATGAGAAGCATTTGCTTGGGTTTTCCGAACGTCGCTCGGCTGTGCTATTATATAGATATATATTGATATTTTGTGTCACCATTATCATCTCAGTAAATAAATGTCAATATCTGGCCATAGGCATTTGGCTGTTATTCTTAGTCCTAATAGACCACTGATCAGACAGGTTGATGTGTGGTTTATTTCGAGTTCCCTTAGGCTTGCGCGAAAGTGTTCTTTTGATTGTAATAATGGATTTTTGTGAAGACGACCAGGAAATTTCCGCACGAATATCACTGATCTTTCATTCACATACCAATTAAAAATCCAGTAAAGCATAGGTGTCTCACTTAAAAACAATTTCTATTAATTGATTCCTCAAATCTGTTTTAAATATCCATCGCAGTGTTTTAATGAAAAATTAATCCCTCGCATTGCGAATCCATCCACGTAGATTTGTTGATTCAGTGAAATGGCTCAAATTGTATCTACCTACCCGCAATATGGCGCATGGCGGCAAGTCCCTCTTTGCAAGTTAAGGGCGCTCTATACACGCGCAAGAATAATGGCGCTAATATAATATCTACGATGCGAATTTGGGCCATAAAAATCGCTCGGCCGATTCGCTACATAGTTCATTATTATTTCATACAAAACATACAAAATCAACACGATTGATCGGCTTAGCGACGAGACAGCGCCAGGCAGCATACTTATCTGTGTTTTTTGCGCCTTGCGAGGTCGCATCGAGTATTCATTGCAGAAGAATCTGAAAAGCTGATTATCAGTGTGATATTATACCGTCAAATATTTTGTCATCCTCTTCCTTCTCATGTAGGTACCAAGAATGTGGGAAAGAACTAGATAGATTTTCTAGTCCGTTCATTCTGCAAATGCACTTTTGCACCGCTGTCCACATTTTCACCTGTACTTCCACACCAGTTGTACCTTCGCGATAAGTCGCTGAGAGTTCAACGCAAACTAAATGTTTGGAGGAGACCTATATTTTATGGCCTCTTCAGGATATGCGATATACACTTCCTATTATCTGTGTTAAAGTGCGATTCCTTTAAAAAAAGCGTGAATTGTCCAATCGCAGTGCTTCAAATCTCCACTACCCAGATTTAAAGCACTGCGGTTGGCCAAGTAACTGAACTAGCCACGCCGTATCGCTACTTATCACGTAAATTATAAAAAGATTTTAAATTTTTGCTGCTGATCTCGCCACATTTTATAAATCATTTGACACATTAGATAACAAAATTAATCCCTCATTGGTCATACCTCGGTGTACGTTCCGTTCTACCTAGAACTGATGTTTTCGCTACCCGTTTTGTTTTTTGCTGGGTGTGAATATGTCTTAAACACCATAAAGCTTCTGCAGAATTGCAGTAATTCTACTTTCGTTAAGAAAAATGTAGAGGGATACATTTCTCGGTCATTGACCCAACTTTCTATTTCCTGTAAGATGCTTTTCACATTCACAAACAAATTAACTTACTTTAGGTAAAAGGGTAATTAGAAATAGCCTTGAAAGTTGGCATCGCCATCAGTACGGATAGGTGTCAATGTATTGATGTATTTTTCTATTAGATTATATTTAGCGAAAATTATAAATGTTAATGTGTATGTATGTATTTCTGTGTGTATCTTCAAAGTCTATGTGTTAAATAAATGTTGTCTTGCATATCGCTGTCAAACAGATCGATTGTTTAAGTCACAAATAAATGTTTATCAAATAAAAATGTATGTTTTGATCATTATAGAGACCCTATCCCTAACAGACGACAAGAATCATCTCAAAATATGTCGCTTAGTACCTACCTACGAGTATAAACCAGCAAGCGCATTGTGAAGAATCGGAACCCGTTTCCGAGATGGTGGGACCACACTTTCAATGGGCCCTCTGACTTTCCATAATGACCAATCATAATTCGCAGAATAACGCATTCGTATATTGGGCACTGCTACGTAGCATGATTACGGTAAAGTTGGCACGTGGGCTCCTTAGTATATTTTCGACTACTCTTTCACACTGCGTAAATATGCCTTAATGGTCGATCAGATAGAAAGGTTTGAAACAGGTTGCCGGGCGGCTATAGGTACCACTAAAGTCAAACAAGTAGGTATGCGTTGGTGGGGCCCTGTATCAAAATTAGTTGGGGGCCCCAATTAAAGGTAAACAATTCTGTACACTTTTCTTGCCTTTATTTCGGCATATTGATTAATTGAATCATCTATAGCTGAAGACAATTTCAGTTTTTCCAAAGTTTCTGCCTCTATAGACAATAGTGACAAGTCTGATAGCCGTTGCCGTCCCATCGAAATCCTTAGGTAGTTTTTTTATTAGTTTTAACTTCTTTAACAAGATGAGAGAATTTTAGACCCGGAATCATATTTCAAGGTCAATGTGGTACTATTGACACATTTCATACCTCGATTACGATAACTCGTCAAAAAAACGCTTCATTGTCTTTTGCCGTTTATTTTTTAAAATAGTTGTTACTCCCTACTCTTGTGCTAAATCTCTGGACTCATTTAGCAAACCAATGAATTAATTTTGATTTCTTATTTAGCAGTAGCCCCGTTCGCACGAGCGTTTAAAATAGTTGTTGTTTGTCTTCGTCCACCTTGGGCAGGCAAAGGAAACTTAGTCCATACAGCCTGGTTTTCAATATTTATATTTGCTTAGTATTTAGTCATGTCTAATTCTTTGTCGATGTCAAGTCCTCAGTCCTAGGTCCTGGTCCTTTCCCCAATAAGGCAGTGGATCCCTTATTGCGGCTTTCTATGGAAATTTGGCACTAACACAAACAACACCGCTATTCATTGAAATATATCACTTTCCATCACTTATGCACATTTCCGAACTCTTTATGTAAAATATTCCTCCATTATTGTTTGACAAAAACACATATTTATACCATACCATAGGGTAAACCAGGAACGTCTAGAGCAAGTGAATGAAATTGTGTATTTAGGAAGTATGTTTAGCGCGGATGGAAGATGTGATTCGGATGTAGAACGGCGAGTAGCTGCCGGAAACAAAGTTAACGGTGCTTTGTCCCAGTTAGTAAAGCGACAAAGCATCGTAAAAGAAGCACGACTGGCGATTCATAACGCAGTGCTAGTGCCAACTTTGCTTTACGGTAGTGAAACCTGGGTATGTCAGCAGATGCATGAAAGTAAATTGAATGCTGTGGAGATGCGATCACTTCGAAAATTGTGCGGCGTTACCTTGGCCGACCGAATACGTAACGAAGTGATACGCAATATGGCAGGTTTGAATGAAAGTGTCAGCGTTAAGCTGAAAAAGGGCGTGCTCCGTTGGTTTGGACACGTCCAACGAATGAGTAAGGAACGATTGACGAAGAATATATATTGTTCAAAAGTAGAGGGTAGAAGGAGTCAGGGAAGGCCGAGACTTACATATGAAGACCACGTGAGCAGATTGCTCAAAAACGGAAAGGTCAAAAGTACTCGGATACCCAGACGTGCGTGTATGAAGCGATTGATGAATCTCGAAGAGTCCTCTCTGACTACCCCGTCAGGGATACAGCGTGAAGATAGTTATAGTTATAGTTACATATTTTACACTAATTTTGGAAAATAATATACGACAAACGTGCGTCATTGCTAATGTCCGCGCCAAAAGTCCCGTTTAAAATAGGTCGCGTTAAAACCTGACGTTGACGTTTTCATAACTATTGTTTTTTTGAATTTTGTCATTTCTGAAGTGAAACCTCTTTAAACACGTATGACAAGTTTTTTCCCGGTAAGCACGTGATTAAGTTGAAGATAACATTTTATTATTTTTTGCTTACACACGTTGGGGGCCCCTGTGGCCCGGGGGCCCCGTATCATTGATACGGCTGATACGGCGGTAGCTACGCCCCTGGGTATGATGAACAATATTTGTGATCTTAACAGCAACTTAATACTGATCTGTGCAACTTAATGAGATGCCTAGAAGGAATTACTACTCACGAAGGTTTCTATATGTTTTTCGGGGATGTGTTTGATATCAAGGTTTATTCTTTTCAAACAATCTTCTGTACCTTCAATATTAGAAGGATGCATTTATTTAAACATATTTAGTAGTTTATAAATATAGAAGTATTTAAAAAAATAATATGTCATTTATATTTACAACTTACAGCTACTATAAACTTTACGAATATTTAAAAACTTATATCAAAAAAAAAATAGATATATTTAGGCATCAAAAAACTCTTCCACATCGCTGTCAGCCACAACGGAACCGTACCTTCAATATTGCTTGCCTATACTGACCATTTATTTCCTTCGCTTAAACTAAAACTTTATCCTCGAAACTAGCTCTTCTGACAAATACCACAGATGATGTAGATTTTTCTTCAGCGAAACAGTACCTAGTAAGCTTTCAAAGGGTTTTAGGAAATTCAATAATAGTCTTTTCTTAGTGCTGACCTTCCGATAGGGGTATGACATCAATATTTAACATAAATCATCACCGTGACAATGTATATTTATCTCACATCCTTTTCTTCCTTCTTCGTTAGCTTAAACTGATGTTTAAATAAATACATTTTCAACAGTAGGTACAAGGCTCTTGATTTCCATCTAGCTCAATGCAGATTGGCAGGTCTCCTAAATAAAGCACCCTTTTCAAGAACACCTTTTAAGAAAATGATTGTGAGATTCAACAGTTCTCCATAGTTATCATATACAGGTTGATGTACTTGTAGATGTTATTCAGCAAAAGAAAACCTGACCGCGTCCACTTCTGCAAAAATATTTGCCTCAGCGTCATCTGAAATGATTTGAAGTCGCTTTGATCAATAGTGTTCCAATTGATCTTATTTTTTTAAATACTACTACATGCTGCGAGCCATTGATAGCTTGCAACATAATTTCCATTATATGGTGACGACAACAAACCAAAGTATACCTTTATCCATTTTACGCTCTTAAAGAACGCGTACTCCACTTCTTAGGCCGGTTGAAACACGTTAGTATGACTTATACAAATTAAACGCGTGCGCTCTCGTCTATGATTTGTCAGAGGTGAGGTGCGGGGCAAGCTAACCTCAACGCGCCGGTACAGGAGAAGGAATAAGGGGATTTACTTGCGTGTAGAACTTAATATAAACACTTAAACGAAACATTAGTAAAACCATCGTTTAAGCTGTCCCTTCAAGAATTATTGTAAAAACTTTAACAGCTGGAAGCGACCTCTTAATCTTAACAAAACAAAAGAAAAGAAAACTCAATTTTTTATTTAGATGTATACATTCAAATGACAAAGTGCTCCGAAATTATATCAAAAGTCGAAAAATAAGGACCACCCTAATATAGCCTACAGCCTTCCTCAATAAATGTCCAACACAAAAAGAATTTTACAAATCGAACAAGAATCTCATTAATTCGTTCAACCAAACTCTTCAGTTTTATAATATTACTATAGTTTGACCAATACCGCTGTACCGCTCACTGCGTCCTATTTTGTATGCAGTGAGCGGTACAGCGGTACTGGTCAAACTGTACCTAAAGATTACATAAGTGACGTTTATAACAACATTCTTAGGTTAGACCTGTCCCAAGACGTTTTATTTAGTTCTTGGTTGTATCGAACATCCAGATTTAGGACGACCCGCCCCGTGAATTCACAAATAACTTCACTTACAAGCTAATTGGAATACCTTGCGTCCGGAGATCACGCATACGGTTAGGTCCGATAGAGGCTTTATTCCGCGTACGCTTAAATTGTGGAATGAACTCCCTGCCTAGGTTTTCACAACGTCTACAGTTTATGGGGTTCTTCAAAAGGGGTCTTAGAAGGTTTATAAAGGGTCGGCAGCTCGAGTGCTACACCTCTGGTGTTGCCGAAGGATTTTAATACCAGTATATGGAGATCTATATTGTTTTTTACAACGAATCTTTTGTCAGAATAATAAAAGTGGCATAAAAAAGACAGAGACAACTCTGACGCTTCTGAAGAGTGTAGGTACTTAAAGTTTCTCAACTGTTTATAAATGTAGTTTTATGATAGCAGTAGCCTCCATCAATTCCAAAAATCGAAAGCCAAATACTAGCTGCTCCTAGAAGCCAAATAGCAGTGGACCTTAGGTTTCACAACCTCCTAAGGGCCGTAGTACAGAACGTTTCTCAATACTCGAAAAAACTTGTGAGTAGTATTTTAAGGCGAAAACTAGCCTTAAGCGTTTCTTTTTGAGAAACGTTCTGTAATACGGCCCTAAGATACAGATTTTTGATCAGTGTTTAGGCTGCAATTTGGCAGAAAATACGTTATGTAGGTACCTACCGATACAATTAAAAGCGTCCTGAGTTTAATTTGGTTTGCAATAGTGTAGATAGTGTAAAAGGACTCTATGACTCGATCATTCGCATTAACGGAACCTACTTCATATAAATCTCCAATTTATACGTATGGGATTGGTCAACTTCCGCTATCTTGCCTCCTCTCTGCATCAGATTGAAATAGCTTTCAATGTATAATATAATTCGATATCGGTTATTATTATTTATTAATATTAATAAATAAATTTAAATATTGTAGGTAATTTTTTTTTGTACAGTAAGTTAATATAAGATTATGATTTACAACTATACAACTGATAAACATGCGTATATATTTCGAAATATAAACATGCTATACATAAGAAATACCCATTTGCGGATTACACAAATATTTGTTCCGATCGGGAATCAAACCCGAGACATCAGCATGGCAGTCGCAACACTTACGGCACCGAGGCAGTCAAATTTTGCTCAAAATGTTCTAAAATTGGGAGTGTATAACTGATTGACTCACGTTTGCGCTAAAGCTCAAAAATACCTATAAGTAGCTGTCGCGTCGTCATATTGGGTAACTAGACCCGACTTTTACCAAAATTAATAAAAATATTTCATAAATAACCGCGTTCCTTGTATATCTACCGTCCCTCATAATCAATGTTTATCATTGCTTTATGAAAGGTATACAAAACTCCCACTAATTAGGTCGAATACGAGCTACCTCTTATGTTCATTATCTCCACATTACAGTGATGGTCACGATCCAAAGTTCTATATGTAGATTTTACCGCACCCATATAATGCCTACCTATATGATAATGCTTACATTATCGATCCCATAAGCACATAGGCAATACACTGTTTATAGACTACAAGTCTCCTGGCCTATATTAGTACAGACCGTCTACTATTGACAAACCGTAGAACTAGAACCGCTGTTTTTAACTGTCAAAATGTTAATAGACTATCAAAAATGCAACTGATTAGCGACCGCTGGCACGATACGTGTTAGTAGAATTCTATCGGCCGACCGATAGAAGTCTATTGGACTACGATTGTAATACTCGTAGTAGACTACGAAAAACTGTCAAAATTGTACCGGTGGCTTTTTATTGAGCGACAATTTCGATACGATTAAAACAGCAGACTCGGCCCCCTGGGGTTATGATTCTGCCTTGCCTTGCCTTAACCGAGATAGGATCAAGATGGAAAGCATAGCAATTTGTTTCTGGGCGCGCCTCTATCTACGTACGATGGAGTTGGTGAACTCTCTAGTAGCCATATTTTCGGAGCCCTAAGTTCTGTGGCAGATATCTATTATCCATAGTTCTCGTAGCATAACAGCCTTCTAAACATATATACATTTGTCACGCCTTTATCCCCGAAGGGGTGGGCAGACGCACACATTTCACCGTATGCGTTTTTGTCCTACGTAACGTCGGTGGTGATGGTGTTAAAAATGGACAGGCGCAGGCCGTGGCGACTGTTGTAGAGGCCGTAACCAGGCTTCTAAACAAACTTGATAATTCACGATTGTTGAGGTCTACCATAAAATTATGTATTATGAATCTATTCTATTATGTATTTTACATATTAGCACCATTGTTGTTTGTACTAAGTTGTCATGAATCTGTTACCTGAAGATCTACCACTGTGATATTCCTTTCTTGCTTGTAAACGATCACTGTGTTACGCAACTTTCACTATGGCTGGTCCTCGGATGGGTGACCACTTTGTGGCATTTACATTTGCGAGCGCTTCCGTGCTTCGGAAGGCACAGTTTTCAGTAAAATGGCAGTCGTTAAGCCTGGTTGAAGGCCTTATGGGCGGCTTGAAAAATTTCAACGGCAGGTATCCACAACCTGCATCTGTCTATTTCAACACGGCAATGGGCTCACCACCTATTACTTGGGACAGGAATCCACACGGTGAAAAGTGGGCATAAAATATGCCTCTGACAGGTTGGTTCGGGGATAAGGCGTGATGGATATTTTTTAAAAATATATAATAAAAAGGATTTAAAAAAAGTTGTAGCAAAGTAACTGAGTACAAATACACATTAAAATTACAAACGTTTTATTGATAACAACGTTATATATAACAATTCAAAATAGGCGGTAGTCAATTAATGGCTTTTGATCTGGTATCAGCATAATTTTCTCCGTATTGTTGTTACCTGAAAGGTAATAAGTAGAATATAATTAATAACCATTTTGTTCCCTTCACTATATCTTACAAAGTAAAATCACAAGCACAAAACATGAAAGATGAGATACAGAAATATTTAAAAACAAGTACTGTAATATAAAAATGTGTAGACAAATGACAAATGTGAAAAATATGCTGAACATCGAATTTAAAAAATTGTAGGTAATCTTAACGAATACAAATAATATATTATGCATTTGCAGAAAAAAACGCCATACATCAAAAAACATTACAATTGTAAGATTCCAGTTTCAAACGTCAGTCTTTTTTGTCTTTCTACTCTTTCGTAAGTTGATGGTTCATCATTGAAAAAGACAAAAATCATGAAAGAAATGTAAACCTCCATCTCGTAGATGCTATTACACAGAAAGAGTCAACAAAGCTGGCTGTGATATGTGAGCAATAGATTCATATCGCACAGCCACTTTGCCGGCCCCTATCGGTGCCTATTCAAACCTCTGCTGGTTAACCTGTGCCTACTGTAGAAAAAATAATATTTACAACATAATATATTGTGAAGAAATAGTACTAAACATAACTCGTTGTCACACATTTGTAGAATCTGTCTTTGAAGACTCATCGCTCATCAAAGCTGGCTGTGATATGGGAATAATAAACGCATACGACAACCACTTTGTGAGCGACGTGTCTTCAGGTTAAACCTTTTCCAATACAGCTCGTTGACACGTCTCACAGCCCAACTCGTCAAAAATGGCTGTGATATGTGACTACAAAAACATTCCACAACCATTTTGACGAATGGGCCACGGACTTTAGTTTGCAGCTTGGCGCTTCGGCGACTTGAGTTTCCATAATCCGACCACTTCGACGGCGGGCAGTTCCCGTAAACCGACCACATCAAAGTGGCTGTGATATGATGACTGTTACATTTCACCACCGCTTTGACAGGCCAGCCTCGGGCAACATACAAAAAAAGTTGTTATAAAGGACATAATCAACATAAGATATAAAAAAATAAGCATAAAATAAAAAAAACTGTAGGTAGAAATGCTGTCTTTTCTCGTACATGCTGTTTTACGATAAGCCATGCTCATCAAAGCTGGCTGTGATAGCTTCGTAATGACCTATAACAAGCCGACTTTGATGGCAGGGAGTCATCGTCTTCCATCTGATGTTTTTTTACGGTATCTGAAAGAGACACGTACAGGACAATATTATAAAGCTTACAAATGTTTTCTAGCTTACAAACAATTACAATCACTTTATTATCAAATTACAAAACAAATTCGATCGCAACAGAATCTTAATTCTCTCCCCTATTCGCTTAATGAATTTGTTAACCATAAACATTAATTAATAAACCAATATCATATTACATACTTTGTTATACTTGTTTTGTATTCCGCCTTTACCACTGAAAGGATCATGAAGTTGCAGACTCAATTTTCTATTAGTTTGAGAAAATGGTTCATAAATAATAACACATAAGTTATATCGACAGTTCGTAGTTTCATATCAAACGTAGTAGAATCAATAACAATATTAATGAAAGTAGATAGAAGTTTCGCTAAACATTCTGTTCAATATTCTGAATGGTTGTTGAAAGTTATCAGCGATAAGTATTGTTAGAAATAGAAGCATGTAAAATGTACAAGGTTCGTAAATAGACGTATATTTACGAACCTTGTACATTTTATATTTGTAGTTTACCTAGATTTCAGTGCCTCGGTGGCGCAGTGGTAGTGTATGCGACTGCCGCACCTGAGGTCACGGATTCGATTCCCGGGTAGAAAAAAAATTGTGTGATCAAATAATATTTGTTTCGTAGTTTGGGTGAACTAAAGTAAATATGTATGTATTTAAAAATATTTAAGTATGTTTATCAGTTGTCTAGATCCCATAACATAAGCTTATATTAGCTTACTTTTGACTAGATGATGCTGTCCCTCAATATGTATTTACGAAATTTCCATCGTTTGTCAGGCTAAGCCGTATGTTAGCCACTACCACCTCAGTAATCTTTAAAAAAAATCGTTTAGTGTATCTACCAACTAAGCTATCGGTGAGCTTGGATTTAAGTAATAAAAGAGGTGTGAATACAGACCATCAATTCCAGACTGGTCTTAGTGGCCGTATCGTTGGAATTTGTAAAAGAAATTCCGTTGACTGTCGAGACCGAGTAACAGGTTCCGTTCATGGCACACAAATTTCATAGCAGGAACAGATTAAGATAGGTTTCTGTATTAAGATGAATTTTTGTCGTAACCGTAAACCATGTAATAATTTTATAGAAATTAAAAATAGAAATTGTGGTTTCAGGAGCATAACGTATCTATCAATAAGGTACCTAATATTTAGACTTGTAATTTTTAAACATCAAAATTTATGGTTAGAAATTTAAATAGTTAAAATATCTTTACAATATATCGAGAGCAGTAACAGTGGATACCTTACCTACGCACATCTAACATAATAGTATTGTTAACATCTAACATAATAGTTAGTAAAATGTTGTAACAATTTTAAATCATTTATTAGATTTATATTAGTTATTAAATCAACAATAAATTTTCCATGATGAATCAAAATTACTTTATGACTTTATTGCTGTTTTGCTGAAATAGTAGCATAGAAGAGTTTCACATATTCATTTTTGTTGTCATAAGAAGAACTACTTTATATTACTATTTACTTTAAATTGTAGTTATTTGTCATCATTTACTTTTCATTTATCATTTCACATAGCTTCATCTAAGTCTCTTAGGCCCACTTGCATGAATGCTGGGGTTAAATAATTAATTGTAGAGTTAGTTAACTCGGAATTAAGTAAATAGCTTTTTAACAATAATCATGTCTTGCACCATAGAAAAATATCATCGGGTTAACTAACCCAGTGTTATATGTCACTCTATGTCATCCAACCAAACATTAATGATTGAACAAAGAATGAAACAGGTATGTCTATCTCTTTTACACTACAGTTTGCCACAAGACTTTTTCTTACACGAATGAATGTTACATGACAGCAGAGTGCATTTTATTTTTATAGTATTATGTTTGCGCGGCGTGTCACTTTGAGGAATCCGTGTCACGCATGTGTCACGTGCCACTGCATTGTCTGTCTTAGGCCCACTTGCGTGAATGCTGGGGTTAAATAAATAGTTATAGAGTAAGATAACTCGGAATTAAGTAAATAACTTTTTAACCCTAATCATGTCTTGCACCAAAAGAAAAATATCATCGGGTTAACTAACCCAGTGTTTTATGTCACTCTATGTCATCTAACCAAACATTAATAATACTACTATATTTAATATACTATATTACTATATTAATATCGCTACTGCGGGCAATACAGTCGCTTTATAGGGACTGTAAGGCTTGCGTGCGAGTAGGGGGGGATGTGTCACCTCTTTTTGATGTCTGTACAGGCGTCAAACAGGGATGTGTCATGTCCGCCTGGCTGTTCATAGTGTATCTGGACAGTTGCCTGCAGAAGTTGAAAGATTTTAATATGGGTGTGAATTTGGGTGACTTTACAGTAAACTGTCTGCTGTACGCTGATGATGCGGTGCTCATGGCCTCATCAGAAGCCAACCTACAGGCATTAGTCACTAATATGAAAGAGGGGTGTGAAAGTAAGGGTCTCCGCATGAATGCAAGTAAAACTAAGGTTCTAGTATTTGAAAGAGGTGACGTAAGAACTAAATGCGAGATTAGGGTAAACCAGGAACGTCTAGAGCAAGTGAATGAAATTGTGTATTTAGGAAGTATGTTTAGCGCGGATGGAAGATGTGATTCGGATGTAGAACGGCGAGTAGCTGCCGGAAACAAAGTTAACGGTGCTTTGTCCCAGTTAGTAAAGCGACAAAGCATCGTAAAAGAAGCACGAATGGCGATTCATAACGCAGTGCTAGTGCCAACTTTGCTTTACGGTAGTGAAACCTGGGTATGTCAGCAGATGCATGAAAGTAAATTGAATGCTGTGGAGATGCGATCACTTCGAAAATTGTGCGGCGTTACCTTGGCCGACCGAATACGTAACGAAGTGATACGCAATATGGCAGGTTTGAATGAAAGTGTCAGCGTTAAGCTGGAAAAGGGCGTGCTCCGTTGGTTTGGACACGTCCAACGAATGAGTGAGGAACGATTGACGAAGAATATATATTGTTCAAAAGTAGAGGGTAAAAGGAGTCAGGGAAGGCCGAGACTTACATATGAAGACCACGTGAGCAGATTGCTCAAAAACGGAAAGGTCAAAAGTACTCGGATACCCAGACGTGCGTGTATGAAGCGATTGATGAATCTCGAAGAAGCGAAAGAAGTATGCATGGATCGCGAAGCCTGGCGATCTGTCCTCTCTGACTACCCCGTCAGGGATACAGCGTGAAGATAATAATTGAACAAAGAATGAAGCAGGTATGTCTATCTCTTTTACACTACAGTTTGCCACATTAGCCTTTTTCTTACACGAATGAATGTAACATGACAGCCGAGTGCATTTTATTAATAAAAAATTTTAAGACCTTTTCTTTAATATAAAATTTTGATTTAAAGTGTAAAAAAGTTTTATAGTCGTATATATTAATAGCGAAAATGATGGAGATAAAACAAAATTTACTATCAATCTTTTCAATTTCAAACCGCCTGAACAATTCAATTCATAATCAATCAATCTCTCTAAATTATTTGAATTTGAATTCCCATCAAACCGATATTAAGTAATAGGTATTTTGGATTATAAATAATATTCGATTTAAAATAACGTTACTTAAGTAACGGGTACAGAAAAAATATCCCACAGAAATAAAAGTATCTAAACAAAACGTATAAGATTGATTAAATTCCACTTGCAGACTGAACACAGTCAGATTCGCCGTGACTCACCCGTTTCGAAGCAACTATATCCTAGACACAGATAATAAACACTATAAATAAGATAGTAATTTAAAAACTCAATTTTCAAATTTAGAATGTTGTGACATGTTTGAATTTAAATCGCTATAGATAATCGGAACGATGCGTACACCGCGTCGCAACGTTCCTGGGGGTAATGACAGCGCGACGTATTCGGAGAACCAGTGACGATATTATAACGTGGATGCCTCTGGCTTGTAGTGTAGTACTCCATCGTGTACCCACCCCCAAAGGTTCACGCAGGCGCAGACAAGCATTCCTGCCAGTCAATGCATTTCCTGAATTCGCTATCTCACTACTAGTAGACTGGATATGCGCTTAATTATGTATAATATATTGAGTTTGTGATATTTCTACTAGCCATCATGCTGTAGATCGATATTCTGTAATAGATACGTCTGTCTCTATCGGATTTTGTAAAGAAGTCCATTTAACAGAGGGGTCATCTTTGTTAATGTACGTTTTTAAGAACGTTTCATTTGATTCGTAACAAAATCATAATTAATTTATTGCGCATTTGTGAAATGTAAAAAAGAAAAATGATTATTTTCGACAAAGTGAAAATTCGATAAAACAACTGGTGACAAAATGTAGGGTATCAGCTACAAATTTTTCACAATTTTACAATCATTTTGTCCATTCAAAGGTTGCCTGTAAGAAATTGCTCTAAGCGGCAAGGCAGCCATTTGTAAAGTTAACTAAAAGTACTTAAGACTTGTTTTTTTTTTTATTAGAATACTAATATTAAGTGTACTAGCAAGATCTTATTACGATGGTTACGAAGTAAGTAAGTTCGCGTGGCTTTAAATCTATAAGTACTTATATGTATTAGAAGAAGAGTAAACGTGGTTATGTTTCATACCTTTTTAACCGACTTCCAAAAAAGAGGTTATGTTTGTAGTCGGACGTTTCAACTAGGTTGCACCCGGTTGAAACAAACATTATCCATATATCCCGCACAAGCACCAAATGCTACTTCCTAAGAGTCGCTTTAAATTTTTACTTGACACGGAAAGTACGAAGTTTTTAAAGAACTATTTTTTAATTAGAACTCGTAACTTTACCCGTAACAGAGTTACCTACCGAGTCGCTTCTGTTATTAGTAGGTACTTTGCTGGTACTAAGGCTGACACTACGAGCTGAAATATGTTTTAAAAGTGCCATACTAATTCCCGTTTTGTCGATGAGAATAACATGAAACTCTCGGAAATTTTAGAGTAAGTTTTAAATAAATATTTGGAGTAGTCGATAAAATTGCATTTCTAGTGACATGTCACTAGAAATGCAATTTTATGACAATGACAATTTGATATACTAGACAAGATCATGATCTAACTAACTAAACTAACTATCTTCACGCTGTATCCCTGACGGGGTAGTCAGAGAGGACAGATCGCCAGGCTTCGCGATCCATGCATACTTCTTTCGCTTCTTCGAGATTCATCAATCGCTTCACACACGCACGCCTGGGTATCCGAGTACTTTTGACCTTTCCGTTTTTGAGCAATCTGCTCACGTGGTCTTCATATGTAAGTCTCGGCCTTCCCTGACTCCTTGATCAAGATCATGATCTTGTCTAGTATATCTTGTCTAAATGTTTTATTTAAGTAATACCTTTTCATAAAGTCTAAAATTCTGAATATTTTGGAAAGTTACGACGAATTACGGCGAAATGTTTCGAATTTCATTAAATATTGTTTTTCTTTCTTTGTCAATGTCGTTAATTTTAACTTTAATATGATGTTTTAATAAAGATATTTATATTTATTTCACTTGCCATTTAGGTAATTTCACTATCCTTCGCATGACCTTCTTTTATAATTTCCATCGAGAAGAGGTATAATATTTATACTGATATTATTAGTAAGATATTATCAGGAAATTAAAAAGTTCTGCGTACGAAATAAAATAAAAATGTCTTTATTTTGCATAAAACTAAAGAAAAAATTTGTATATTTAAAGTGACCCACCGGAATGCGGCCCACCTGAGAAGAACCGGCAAGAAACTTAGGAAGGCTTTTTTTTTGATGGCCTATTTACAATTTAATATTTTATGACTATAATATTTTATTTGCCAGCAGATCATTTCCAGGCATCCCTGTCCTGTAAATAGTCTTGAATAGAGTAATAACCTTTTTCACAAAGCTTTCTTTTAATATACTTTTTAAATTTATTTAATGGTAAATTTCTCAGGTCACAGGGAAGCTTGTTGTAAAAGCGTATACAGTTACCCTGGAATGCAGCCGACTGTGGTGAACAGAAATATTGTTTTTATGTCTAGTGTTTATATTATGTATATCACAGAGTTTAGTAAACTGTGATAGATTTTTCTGGACATACATAAGATTGGCAAAAATGTACTGTGATGCTACGGTTAGACTATTTACTTCTTTGAATTTTTCTCGGAGGGAGACGGCGGCCCAAATTATATACCTATAGCGCGTACAGCCCGCTTTTGAAGAACAAAATATTATTTACATCTGCAGCACTCCCCCAAATGATACCGTAAGACATAATACTATGAAAATAGCTGAACTAAACCATTCTAGCCGTATCTACATCTGTTAGAGTCCTGATCTTTTTTATAGAGTATGCAGCCGAACTTAACCTAGAGGCCGTCTTTTCTATGTGTGGGCCCCACTGCAAATTGGTTATTAGTTATACCAAGGAACACAGTTGATTCCACAAACTCTAACACTTGCCCATTAAGTTGAACATTGGCCGTAACTTATTTTACATTTGGTAGAGTAAATTTTATACATTTAGTATTGTTTTCATTTAGGCAAAGATTATTTGAGCTGAACCAATGAACTACTCTCGTGATTGCATTGCTTACATCGTCATAATTAACTATATGTCTTCTAATTTTAAAAATCAATGATGTATCATCTGCAAACAAAACAATCCTATTCCTGTTCCCTACATAAAATGGTAAATCATGAATATAAATGAGGAACAAGAATGGCCCAAGTATCGAGCCTTGTGGTACACCCATTGTAACCATGGATCCTACAGAACGTGTACCATTAATATCGACCCTTTGTATTCTATTATTCAAATATGAAGACAGAAGGTCGAAAGCTTTGCCTCTTATTCCATAGTGATGTAATTTTTTGCACAATGTTTCATGTTGAACGCAATCAAAAGCCTTGCAAGATCACAAGATTTGGTTCATATTTTACTAACATTTGAGCATCCTTAAAAATTGGCACCTTGTCAATAATTGTCGATAAGAAGCGCTGAAGGCGCAGGCACGTATAGGTAGTAGGTACTAACATAGTTGATAGTCATGCTGCCTCCTGACCAAGATAGGCATACTCTTGCATTCCTCCCGCCCAGTTCTACATTGTCCGAGCCATTCTGACAGCGGAATGAAGTTTTAATGAGTTGATCACAATAATCATTCACTCGATACAGATAAACAACAGGATTATGCACTGATCTTGAGTCCAATGGCCCAATTCAAAGATAGAAAAGGCTAAAATAAACTTGACTTTTTCACATGAAGAGATTATAGTTTTATAAATGCATAAAGTGCGGCCTGATCACTGAAAAAAATAAAAATTTCAATCCACTTTTGGACTTAGATCTACTATCTCCAATATATGTCTACTTTCTTAAAAATCCATTCTAAACGACTTTCCTGAATGTCTTCTTCGTTTCCGATTTAGTATAATTTTACAACAGTGCAGTAATGAGAAAATTTACCATATTTAAACAATTAGTATATGTATTTATTTTTTACTACTCGTATTATTATATATTATCGAGTTAGATTAGTTGCTAAATGTCACTGTCACAGGTGGTTGACGAAGCCCAAGGTCTAATCAATTGTGTTAGTACACGCAATGATTTGAGAACTACACACGCAGTTGGTACTACACAGATTGATAGGTAACACTTGTGGCATTAATCTCGTGACACTAGTCAACTGGCTCCGAATATTGACACGTAGTTTAAGGCAAAGCGTAGCAATAACAATACATACGTAGAACCTACACTATTTATACTGTTTGTTCCGGGTAATCCGTCGAACTGCTTCACAGATTTGAACGGGACTTTCGATTGTAGATAGCTGATGTTATCCCTATAACATCAGCTATCTACTAGTCCCGTTCAAATTGGTCTATTATGAATTTAGTTTTAGACAAAGATGAAGGTTTTTGTGCTTGTTACGTAAAAACTACTCAAAACAGAATATCGGAATACAATAGACTACATCTTGCCCTACTGCCAAACGCAACAGCTTAATTTTACCTGAAACGATGCATTCGTTTATTGAGGCGAAGTTCTGTTATGATTGTCAATTTGTGCCTCAGAAGGAACCAAATTGGTCGGCTACGGCAAAGCCAACAGAAAGAGAAAATAAGACTACATATGATTTTTGCATCTTATATAGTGTCAAAAGATCTCAACAGATTTTAAAAAAATGAGGAGATACGAGCATGTGTAAATGTGGCATACGAGCGGAATCATCATGACTCCACACCGCAGAGAGTTATTGGCAATATGGTGGGATTCATAAAGATTAAAGTTAAAATAATTTTTTTGTCTTTTTCATCTACCACGGTGTTCAAAAGTCTGCATGGTAGTTGGACGGTCCAGCGACCACGTCTCATTGGCAGACGTGGTAGACCTCATCCGTAACGAGGTTGCGTCCTTAAACTATATTAGCATTCGTGCTCAGAGACTGTACAGAATAACTTAAGAAAAACTGTAATAAAAATATATATAATACCTGCCAAAAGCATCTTTTTATTCAAAGACGAATATAAAAAGCAAATTTATTTATGAATTGTATAAAAATCTTATTAACTGATACATGAATAATTTTTATATTTATATAATAGCACTATGTGCAAGTTTTTATAGTAATAAAATATGTGTCAGTGAATACAATTATAGTTCCATTCATGATAAACCCGCTATCAATGAACAGGATTGAATAATGTTTACCACGGTGATGCCTTAATAATACATGCGTAAATCTCAAACTAAGGAATTGCTACACACGTTTACGGTGTTTGAGTACACTTACTATTGTTCATTAAATTGAACAATAGCAGGTACTTTCTCTCTATATATATATATTTCTTCATGGTAAATAGAGATTCATTCATTTATAAACTGTTCAGCACACCTGTACAAGACTATGAATGTAACGATTGTGAGATTATCTGTAGTCAATCGGGCTATTGGGAATGAGACTGATGGCTATGAGGAATCGGTGTTCAGGACTGCTTACATGAGCCGCTAAATTGGCTTCAATCAAGGCAATTCATATATAGACCATTATGACATAGTGTCTAGATGTGTATTTAATAGGGCGCTACCGAGATATTCAGGAGCCACTTCACCTGCATTAGGTGGATCTGCTAACAAACACACGACTAAGAGACCAATAATTCCAAAGAAAACTCTACCAACTCCAGTTGGTACATCCTGGCCAGGGCTAACTAGCTTTGGTCTAAAATATGGAGGGGTCTACTGCCACCAGAGGGCTGTTGCAGGCAGTTTGATTGATAGAAATATATATTGAACAATTAAAAGCAATACTTAAGGAACAAGGCCGGCAAATTACTAAAATTATAAAAATAAATAAATAAGAAATATACGTTATGTACATTTATGTTTATCAGTCGTCTTGATCTCATAACACAAGCTTATATTAGCTTACATTAAGTTAGACGGAGCTGTGTAAAATAAAAAAAAATCCTACAATATTTATTTATATATTATTTATGAACTCCTCAACTAATGTACCACATCGATCTATCTAGAAAGAAACAAAATAAACGATAAATTGATACAAATTACAATCAGAAAGTTACAAATAAATTTGTTACATCTATTTTAGATATGTAATATTAACGTATCAATAAGGCCACAGCTCAGCATTTGCTTAGTGTGCACAGGTACACACTAGGCGCTGGTTTTCTGCTGCCGCCCAGATATGTAGCACATGTTAACTTAAACTTTATAATTAGATACATATCAAAAAAAAATCTACATTTACATATATAAATCTAATGTGTTGTCCGTCAATTAAAGCTCGAAATGGAAAGTAGTTAACTGTTGAACACACAACAAAAGACACAACACTAGAACAACAACGAACAGAACAATCGGAGCCCAGCTATAGTTTTATTTTATCGGTCGTTCACAGATATCAGTTAACAAATAAAATGTCCACTAGATTTGAAGATTAAATAAAATCATATAACATTATCTACTTTCGAAAGCTCCTGAAAGCTGAGAAACGAGCATTAGGATAAACCCTTTACTAACAGTGTAACAACGTCAAGATAGACACATTTCCAACTCGATTACAATGGTAAGGATAGAAGCATTTCTAACTAGTAACAATTCATGTTATGTGAAATAATATTGTGAAACGGTTTGAAATAACATTCTCGAGAATCGCAAGTCAGGAGCACCGAATCAGTTACAGCATAAATCTCGGTATATGCTTTGAACTTATTAACTGGCAACCTAAAGCTACACCCCGGGGAGGAAGGGTGATGTTCAATTCCAAGTCTAGACTGTACTTCTCGACGTCTTAATTAACTATTTATTCGTTTCTCGAAACATATTTGTTGGTACTAAAATATTCTGTCAAAATGCTTACCAAATTCTCTAAACATTTCATTATCGTTAAAACGTTTTAAAAAAAAACTAACTATCTTCGCGCTGTATCCCTGAATGGGTAGTCAGAGAGGACAGATCGCCAAGCTTCGCGATCCATGGATATGCACTGCCTTCGCTTTCTGCAGATTTATTAATCGCTTCATACATGCCCGTCTGTGTATCCAAGTACTTCTGAATTTTCCATTTTTGAGCAATCAACTTATGTGGTCTTCATCTATGTCTAGTATATTTATAAAACATATCTTTGGGTTAAACAGTTTTGTTAAACCCATAGATATCTGTATATACATTTACCCTATAGGATGAATCTTAATAATTATTT
This sequence comes from Thumatha senex, assembly GCA_948477245.1. NCBI lineage: Eukaryota > Metazoa > Arthropoda > Insecta > Lepidoptera > Erebidae > Thumatha > Thumatha senex. The sequence goes on from OX419725.1 coordinate 3,937,089, forward strand.
AAGTGTTCACAGTTAAGTTACATGTCATACACCATTATCATCAACATCTTGTTTTCATCATCATTTTCTATTAAATGCCTGTTGTGTTGTTAAATTGCTTAAGTAATTTTTCCAATGCATATACAATGACCTGTCACAACGCAGAGATCAAACGGTTGAACGGACTTGGTTGCAATAAACTGTCAAAATGAATGAATATTAAATGAAGTTATTTTGTTTTAAATACAGGAGGGGAAAATTGTGTTGAATAAAGATGTCTATCATCTAACACTCTTCAAACGTTTATTATGGTTTGAGCGAATATTTGACTGACAAGCAAAGAAAGAAAGGGTTTTTATAATCTATTATTTAAGTGTTGTTACATATGTCACCACACATTACTCTCATCAAAACTCATTTGAAAATTACATTATTTTATACCCTTTCTATTATGAACACTATATTGTATTGTTAAATTGCATAAATGATTTTAGCAATGCATACACAATGACCTGTCACTACGCACAAACACACAGTTGAAACAGAAAGGTAATAAAAGATATCTATCGTCTATCTCTCTTCAAACATTAAACTACAATTATAGCGAGTAGCTGACTTTTTTTTAACTTAATACTTAAGTGTTCACAATTAAGTAACATGACACAAATCACTCTTATCAAAATTTATATGAAATTTGCATTAATTCACACCCTTTCTATTGTATGATTTTATCAATGCACATAAAATGATTCGTCGGCGGATCTAGCGTAAAGATATATAGATAAATATAAATTGAGTTGTCACAAAGCACCCATCAAACGAATAAATGGAGTTAGGTGCAATATTCTTTCAAAATGGTAGGAAAGAAACGATTCTCAGGTTAGACTGTTTCAAATGCAGAAGTGGAAAAATGCGTAGATAAACGATATCTATCTATCTCGCTTATCACTCTCCAAACATTTCATTATCGTTTAAATGAGTCATTGACTGAAAAAAACTGCAAAGCTGGTGATAGAGGACTCGTGTGAAAAATGTACTAATTTGTAAAAAGATAGCAGCATTACCACATTATTCGATCGTATTTGCATAAATTCGCAGACATAGAAGTGTAAAAGTTAATAAGCCTTTTTCATTAATTTCAAATTTTGTAAAAGGCTTCAAGTTATCAAGTACTGCAAAGAACAAGTACGTGCGAAGTGGAGGAGAAAAAGTAGGAAGCGGACCCCGTGCGTCGTGAGTAGCAACTGGGACAGATGTGTGAATATGATGATGTTCAAGTACTACAGAGAATCAACTATATCTTTTTTTAAATTCAAATCCTATTATACATTCAAAATTTGTCTCAAAGCCTTGGGTTAAACATGTAAGTTTAAGGTTTGTGTACCAAAAGGACTTGATTTGTATATTACAAAAGTTGAAGATTAAAATTTTCACTTTCAATATCCAAAACTTGCCGATAAGACTTCGAAAGTTTGACAAAGACCGCTCGGAAATAACAAAAGGCAATCGGGATTAACGGGATAGCTTAATGAGTTTTGAAATTAATACAAACTTTAGCACGTACCTTAGTAATTATATTCCTGCTAAGGGTTGCTAGAATTATTTTCAAATTGATGTCACAAATGATTCTTGACAAAATCTATGTGAAATTTCCATTATTCACACCAGAAGACTAATTTTGTTGTTAAATTTCATAAATGATTTTATCAATGCATATAAATACATGTCGACATGTCACAACATAAAGATCAAAGGGTTTAAAGGACTTGGCTGAAGCTTTGCAGATAAAAATCACGTTAGAGACCAAGATGCAAATGTCATTGTGTGTTTACTCCAGCATTGTGACGACATTTTGGAATTTATATATTATAAATTTAGGAAGGGAACGAGTACAGGTTTTCAAAAACGTAAAAGTATTGTTCAGTTAAACATAGATCGCTACCACAGATAAACAGTAAATTTTTTAACTTTTGTGATAGATAGTTCAATGTCGTACGTAAATATTTCATCTATCTTTGGTTATTGAAACCGAAGTTTTCGTCGAAAGGTACCGATGGTAACTATATTGTCATTATTTTAGACATTAGTAAAAGATAGATAGGTTTTTTGAGACCGACCGTAATAAAATACATGAATACGGCCCACGTGTCTTTGTTAGATAAATCTGCCGGTTGGCATAGTGGCCGTACGAAGGTGTTGAAACTTGGAAAATAATGTATTCGAGCACGTCAGATATTCAGAAACGAAGTTAAGTAAATCTTAAGCTTTCATATAACTCACAAATTTGGAGGGTCCAATACTAATGGTGAATTATTGAAAATGCCAAAAAATTTTAACTTTACGATTAAATACCCGAGCACATCAGATTAATATACAGACGGTTCCAGCTGGATATCTTTGCCATGATAACTCATAATCTGACAACTAAGTGGAGATTAGAAATTTCCTCAATCTGACAGATAAAATCTGATGATCTGATAGGTTACTCATAACGCACGAGTGATAGTTATCGGGGTACCAAGTGCTATGCAGGAAAAGGAGACCTGTTTGTACCATCAAAACCTGGAAGACAAGTTGCAGGGATGTAGCCTTTAAATACAAAATGGGGCAAGATAAATGCCAATAATTGAAAGAAAGAAAGAAAGAAAGAAAAACATTTTATTAAACAAATCTACGCAAAATCCTAATAGCTAAAGAGAGGATCTTCGTGAACTGATCCTCCTGTCTCGTTAGAGATTTCACTATAGTTACGCGCTGCTACAAATGCCAGCAGTATAGACATGCGGCAAAGACTTGACGGGGAACGTCCTATACCTGTGGACATTGCGGGGAGCATGGGCACTCACTCAAGGACTATACTAAGATAGAAGAACTAAAATGTGCTACGTGCTTTCGCTTCAATAAACCGAACAAACATGCTACAGGAGCCGCTTACTGTCCGGCAAAACTTATCGCAGAGAAAAGGTACATAAGCTCCATATGTACCTAAGAGCCAAGGTATTTATTGACCGAACTTAATTTTGTTTTATGTGTTTTTAATAGTTTTAACTCATAAATTCATAGTTTTAACTAAAAATGATCAATGAACTAATAAGCGACGTACATAACTTATCTGTATCGAAATGTGGAAAGTGTGAGGCAGAGGAGTTTCTTTTTCTGAAATACATTGTAATTAATTTTCATTAATGACTATTGTAATACAAGAATACGACTCATCTCATATGCAGCTGACAATGCCCTCCTTTTTTCGGCTGAGTCAGAGATAGAAGCGTAAAAGCGTGCGCTAAACGGATTCAAAATTACATTGTAAATAAATGACTTCAACATAATCTATTAAATAAAAATGCTAATAATTTTATATTTCTCACTAACTTCCCATACCTGTGAAGTGAGGAATCATTAGCAGTGGTAAAGCAGGTAGGTAATTATCGTTTTAAATATAAAGACACTAATATATTTATTAGTTTAATTTGAGAATGTAAAAGTACTTTATCCTGCAATTATTTATCTTTGTAACCATGATATATTAATATGCAATTACTATTTGTTTTAATATGCGAATATGCAAATAATTACGAAGAGATATATTCGCACAAAGATGAAAAACAAAGACACATGAACCACGTAAACAAAATGGCGCGTCGGAGTAAAATACACAATTTGTTTTAGCTATATTAAGGTCAATGACAAATTCATTGTAACGTGTTATTACAGTATAATGTGTAGAACGAATATATAACCACAAAAATGATTCATCAGCTTCGGACGTCATTAATCATCACTTACGCACAAACACATACAACTGTATTGTGTTAGATGTGTATAGGGTTCAATTTTTAAGACCCGAAGCAGAGTAGTGATATAGGATTAACCTGGGTCCTTGTGTTTATCAATCAATCTATTAATTCAGCCTTAATCTACTGCTGGACGTAGGTTTGTTATAATTTTATTGATATAAAGACATATTTGGTCATAGGTACAGGGGGGCCGAGTCCGCTATTTCAATCGTGTCGCTAAATAGAAAGCCATCGGTACAATATTGTCAGTTTTTATAAGTCTACAAATACAATCGTACTCCAATAGACTTCTATCGGTTGGCCGATGAGTTCTACTAACACATACCGCGCCAGTTGCCGTGTTAGTAGTAGACTCGGCCCCCTGTTCTACGATGGCCAGACGCGTAATATAGTGTTTTGTTTAGTATTTTCCTTTTGTTCGTCATGATCTAGTCTGTTTGTCAGCAGGTACAGAACCTGCAGAATGACCTGACACTCTACAGTATGAAAGAAGAAAACTGACAGAACACTATCATGCATTTTTAAAATGAGCTAGTTATTCCAATTATAATAATATTATACTAGTGTTTCTATTCCACTTATCTTCCTCACAAGATTCTGTAATTTATCTCATTAATACCAATAAATATGTCCTATTACCTATTGTATGGTTATCGATAGAATCGATGGCCTTTACCAATTCGCTTAAGGGGACCTCGCTCAAATCCCAAAAACAAGGTAAGTTTAAAGAAGATTGCAGATGAATCCGTTTGTGCGTTTCCCTTATAAAAAATATATGGTATATTTAAGGTCATCACAAATACATTGTATTGTTTAAAATATTAATAAACTTTCCAAAAATTTGATACAAAATCTTATTAAATAGGTCCTTTTTCAACCTAAATTGTAAATTTTCTCTGTTTTTGTATCAAAAAATATGTACTGACATATTTCACAATTAGTATTGTTTTTTTTTCTAATTTCTTTTAATATTTTTAAATTATGAATAAAAACCCGAAACCTCACCAAGCACCCCGCTTGAAGCACCCCCGCTAAGGCCTGTGACGCTTACTCGGGACGCGTTACTTCAGTGTCACGATGACTTTTGTGACGGGTGGACTATACGCGCGTTATTTTTTCCAAATAAAATCTAAAAGTCCACGTTTTGAATGTTTTATGAACGAAATCTTGTTGTAAATTGTACAAATATAATAATTTCGTAAAACAACATTAGTAATTAAGTTTGTAAATATATTTAAAGTAGTTTGTAATTTCGTTTTGTTTTTTCAACCGATCATAGAGTAAGCCTGACTATGCCTAAATAGAAGAATAAAAGTAAGGTGAAGCGTGGCCGAGCTCTCCAAAACTATTGGTAAGTACTATTGAGTACCCTATTGAGTACATTATTTCTATTGTGTTTATTTTTTATCGTTTTAAGCTATCTTGAGAATTTCGAATGACGGAGGATGGAGACCTTGGTGACTGATGATGTCACCTACCTGATGGTGGACTACGAAGGTGGGTATACGAACCCAGTGCCGACGCTACGTAGAACCAGCGTGTTTGAACTCATTCGAAAGGTCTCATGGAGACCTTTGTGACTAATGATGTCACCTACCTGATGGTGGATTACGAACGTGGGTATATGATCTCAGTAACGGCACTACGTAGAACCATCGTGATTGTACTCATTTGAAAGGTATCATGGAGACCTTGGTGACTGATGATGTCACCTACCTGATGGTGGACTACGAAGGTGGGTATAGGATCTCAGTGACGGCACTACGTAGAACCATCGTGATTGTACTCATTTGAAAGGTCTCATGGAGACCTTGGTGACTGATTATATCACCTACGTGATGGTGGACTACGAAGGTGGGTATAGGATCTCAGTGACGGCGCTACGTAGAACCAGCGTATTTGGATCCATTTGAAAGAGGTCATGGAAACAAAGGTCACTGGAAAAATTATCTTGCTTAAAAAAAACCTAGTTAAAATACCTTTTAGTTTTTTTGCGGTGTAAATATGGCTATTATCACCTAATTGTAATAGCAAAAAATATTACTTTAGCTCATTTAAGTTATTATTTTTCAGGCAATTAAGAAACCAGCAAAACTCCGAATCACAAAATCAGGAACTTCAGTCATTAACAGATACACACGATCTGCCTAGTATGGCAGTTGATGAGGGGCAGAGCAAATTATGCCGGTAACTTATTGTGTTTGCTTACACTGCCGTATATGTTCGATAGTTTCCCTAGCTAATTTAATTTGACACTGTATTGTTAAAATGTTTGTTTTAGGTTGAAGAAGATGAAGATGTACCAAACTTGATTATTGAAGAACAATAACCAAAAGCAGAAACAAAAAATATATCTGGAATATGAATTATAGATATAGCTTACTTCTTTTAAAAAATACAAGAAATAGGCGGCCATGGTGCTTTAAACTGTGGTATACAAAGTTTGAAACTTATAGGAGAGAAACGTAGACGAAACAGAAGACGAAAATATGTGCGTACTTCAAGAAGAAAGCCTACATGCACCACCTTCACCAACACTTATCCCAATAAATGACCAATCGACCTGTACACGATATTTAAATTTCAGTTTAACGGAAAGAGTTTGAGATTTTGTCATTATTATATAATTAATTTATAATTATAATTGTAATAATTGCTTGACAGTGATAAAGAAAATAAAGGTGATTATTTATAGCTTATTGTTTATTTTGATAATAACCCTAACTATTTATGTTACTGAGATCCAATAAGCACTTACCTGGTCATCATCAGACCTTCAGAATGTATCATGTAGTAGCACTAGTGCTCAATTAGATAAATGTTGAAAGCTAGGTCATCCTTACTATTTCCGTTACTGAGAACCAATATCCTCTTACCTGGTCATCATCAGACCTTCAGAATGTACCATGTAGTATCACCAGTGCTCAATTAGATAAATGTTGAAAGCTAGGTCATCCTAATTATTTCCGTTACTGAGAACCAATATCCACTTACCTGGTCATCATCAGACCTTCAGAATGTACCATGTAGTATCACCAGTGCTCAATTAGATAATTGTTGAAAGCTAGGTCATCCTAACTATTTCCGTTACTGAGAACCAATAAGCACTTACCAGCTATGCAATTCACAAATCTCGGATCCAAATCCGCTACGACGCAAATGTCATTGATATTCGATTTCTATGAATATCGATGATATTTGCGCCGTAGCGGATTTGGATCCGAGATTTGTGAATTGCATAGCTGGTCATCATCAGACCTTCATTATGTATCATTTATTAGAATAAAAGCTATGTCAGCAGGCATATTGCATCGTGTAGTTAAAAATAAATTATGATGTAGACAAATAAATATAAAATATAAACTTTGATAGACTAGAAAAAGACAAGACTACAAAAACCAGAGGAACAAAATTTATTAGACCTCTCAGAGAGCAAATGAAATAGGTAAAAACGATGACAACTCTGCGACACATCTGTGTTCTTGTATAATCTTCAGTTCGTTTTTTTTGTAGTACGGTCGTTGGTCGTTAGGTGGCGCCAAAAAACAAATACTAGTACAGGGATCAAATCTTCAAGGTCAACGGGCAAAGTAATGGCCTTAAGGTAGATGATATAAACACAATATTATAGAATATATACTGTGCGAAAGAAGAGGGTAAAAGGAGGCAGGGTAGGCCGAGGCTTACATATAAAGACCACGTGAGCAGATTGCTCGAAAACGGAAAATTCAAAAGTACTCGGATACCCAGACGTGAAGCGATTAATCTGCAGGAAGCGGAAGAAGTATGCATTGATCATGAAGCCTGGCGATTTGTTCTCACTGACTACCCCGTCAGGGATACAGCGTGAAGATATAAACGGGTTGGTATAGAGTGAGGTTTAAAATAAATCAAATATTTTATTGTACCGATATATAAGTTTTATCAGGCTAGTAAAAAAATAGAAAGAGTACTTATCTACCACTAATAATTCTACTGAGTATCAATCCAATTTACAACGCTAAAATATTGTTATCCAAATCATAACAATTTTCTCCTTTGGTTTAATTTACAAACATGGAGAAACTAACAACGGTATCAGTTTTCAACCATGACAATGTATACTATAACAAACAGTTTGTATCTAATGTTTAGACTCTGACTGATGGGCCTCCACAGACTAACTTCGTTTAGTTTCCGCCCGCAACCGGCAATTTAGTAGATTTTTAGAAACCAAGTGCAACTTTTGAGAAGCCGAGTGCAACTTCCCGCACACTAAAAATTCCAGAAGCAGCTAATTCTAGACTAATTCTCTATTCAAATAGTGAATCAGTATCCGTTGCCAAGACGCCGGATACCTGATGCCAGAGTGTCGCCCAATTACGACGCAGCATCGACACAGTCTCCAAAATCACCGGTTGCTGATACTAAAAGAAACCAGTGTGCTGTGGCTCTTAGAACTTAGCTTGCGTTGGATGTCTTGAGTAGGAAAAAAACCAGTGTGCGGTGGCTCTTAGAACTTAGCTTCCTTTGGATGTCTTGCGTAGGAAAGAAACCAATGAGCGGTGGCTCTTAGAACTTAGCATTCGTTGGATGTTTTGACTAGGAAAGAAAGCCTTTTCCATTTCAACAAGCAACACGTATGGGAAAGATTTATCACTCGGCGGTGATTAAAATCTAAATTGTTACCAAATGATCAGATCATTTCATCATCATTCATCAAATGATGATGAATGATGATGAAATGGTCCAGAAATGACCAGCAATAGATTGAAATGAGGTTTCAACCTACTTAGAAAAATACGTGCCTGCATTATCTCGGGTTATTTCAATAGACAGTGAAAAGAATCAGAAAGACCTGTAAAGTGAAGTGTTGTCGTGAAGACCTGTTTTAGCCTAGCTTTACGAAAATATTAGCTTTCAATTCTGAATGTCTATACAACTTTCCATTAAACAAATGATCAAAATAATGTCATAGTTATTGAATTATTATTCTCACTTTTAATCTTAGGTCTAAGCATATTCAAGCACTGTACAAATGTACGCGAGTGTACCACGGGTGCTTAACTAAAGTTTTTATGGCGCCCTGGGTAATATCTCTCAGCAGTTTTATGGTTTTGAAAAGGAGGATGTAGAAGAAGTGTATCACCTAATGGCAGTTCTGTTTTTGGCTATAAGGCAAAAAAATATAAGCGTGAATTCCTCTGCGCACAAAGATATTCTGACAGACTGATTAAGCTGTTCAGCAGTCTGACAATTGATAGTATGTCTGACAATTAATGGGTATCTTTAGATTTCTGTATAAGTGTCCCGTTTTTTCTAATAATAACTCCCTATATTGGTCTCATTGAAGCGCGTAAATTGACGACGGCTTTCCACTTCAATAATCAGTTATTTTTATACTATACTTTCCTCGGTCAGAGATGCTGTTTTATATCATGATCTCGATAGTGCCAGGAGTAAAGCAATAAATAACCTTACCTATCTACGACAATTTATTAAATTCATTCAGTAGTTTTTACGTGAAAGAGTAACAAACATACATTCGTCCAAACTTTCACGTTCATAATAATAGTAGGATTTATTGCAAAAATAATTGTTTGAGACTCCACATTTTAAATTGTAAATAGAACACAACTCTGAACATTAATAGCAAATTGTGTGCCGATACTGTTAGCTTTTGCTTCTTTTTAATACTAAGGCAGACAAGCTACGGTCTTTCTGCCTAAAAGAGGTTACCATAGCCTATGGACGTTTTACAATACCAGAGGTGCTACACTGACTACTGACCCTGCAAAATCTTGTAATTAATGCCCCTCGGCCTACCTAAGACTTCGCATTTTGCCCTCTACTTTCGCACAATTTATATTCTTCGTCAATCATTTCATTGCGTATCACTTCGTTACGTATTCGGTCGGCAAAGGTACATAATTTTCGAAGTGATCGCATCTCTACAGCATTCATCTAACTTTCATGCATCTTCTGACATACAGTTTCGCTACCAAAAAGCAATATACTAAATAAAGTAAATTATATATTTAAGGCATTCCTTCTCATTCCTCAGTCAACAATTTCTATTCCTTTACCAATAAAGCCCTAATGTTGAGACAACAAATCAAGCTTCTATAATCGTTACTTACACAGTCGTAAAGTTCTATATATATAGGATATAGGAGGTCTTAGGATTTTAAAATATCTTTGTAAGTTTTTTTTTTTAAGGGCAAGTACTTCCTCGCACGAAGTTAATTTGACAGAAATTAACCTATTTTTAATAATATAAGTTATTTTTCTCTAATAATCATGTGTACTATCGTAAATAGAAAACAAATCATTGATTAAAAATACACAAATTCCGAAACAAACATTTTCGGATCACACAAATATTTGTTCTAATGAGACAGTCAACTTAAGTACGGAAAATCGCACATTGTTTATAATGCCTAACAATCGCCCGTGTAAAGTGTAAATTAAATTATGTGAATTGTTCTTAAACTTCTAACTCCAGCTAGTAAATTTAAAGTAAATATAGTAGATGCCTGTATTATGTAAAAATGACTGGTAAAGTACGTTCAAGATCCTTTAAAAGCCCGCGGTTGATCGTTTTTAATTGAATTCCAGTGTTTGCAAACCTTTTTTCATGATACTTGCCTACGCGAGTAGCGGCCTGTGGTTAGAGCTGTCGAAGTTTCTCCGACTTGCTGTTTCTTTTTAGAGACGTGTAACTTTTATTTTAATACGACAATGTCTATGTTACATACATACCGTTAGGTAGCGCCAAGCGTTTTGTTCGATCTTAAGTTGCACCTTGCTCGTTTTTTCTATACTGTTTAATCTATACTGATATTATAGAGCTGAAGAGTTTGTTTCTTTGTTTGGTTGAACGCGCTAATCTCAGGACCTACTCGTCGGATTTGAAAAATTCTTTTTGGGTTAGATAGCCCATTTATCGAGGAAGGCTATAAGCTATATATCATCACGCTGCTACTCTGGAGAGCGGAGCAGTAATCATAAATCTCGACGAAACGGGTAATTTTTTTTTGAATTATTGTAGAAATTATAAGCGACGGGATTAAATAGGTGCGACGGGAGTTCTGAATATGTCACGGGCGAAGCCGGGGGAATGCTGTAGCCGTGTGCATTGAAGTTTAGAGCGAACTAAAAGTTGAGCTTCAATAATACAGTAATAGAGTTCATTCGACGTAATAACTTCCATGGTTGAGTGTTCAAAAGAAGCCAGAATTAATACTGTTTTAAAAGTTAGTTCTCATTCCTGTGGGAATAAGGGTATAAAAATTAGCCTACGTTACTTCTTATAAAATCAGCCTCATCATCATCATCAATATGCCAGTGAAATTCCCGTAAAAAATCTGTCTAGTTCATCAAACCAGACATTCACGAAACAAACAGGCAGACATAAAAAAATGATTACAATTTCTTTTTTTTTTTCATGAAAATATCATATATACTTTCAAATACAATGAGTAAAACGCTGTAAATTTGGGATTTTAAACAGACAGTTCATTTTTTTTTAGCGTATTATTTTCTCCGAATCATTGAATGGCAACTGCATTATAAAGAACAACACAAAATAACTATCAAAACTACAGAACTGGTTCTCAAGGTTAAGGCGTTTGCACGTTCTGCTTAAAGAACCCGGATTAAGCTTTTAAAAATAAAAGAATTTGCTGCCAGGCTTGTTTAGTTCAGGTTTAGAAAATTCCTATTGTTCTGGTCAGGAATAGAAAGTATATATAATGTACATAATATATGTTCGAAAACGAACAATCCCTATGCGCCCAGAACTATTTTGGACCTTCGAATCTTGTAGATTTTTGATATGTTGGTGCTAATAGGTACTTATTAACTATATACCTCGTTTTACTACCTTCAATGAAAGCTCCATATTTGTTTAATTTTCGAAACAGGGGACATTTAAGGTATCAAAAGGTAAAAAGAGTGCCAGGCCTATTTGGCTTAAATAGGCAGTCAAAGAGGCAATTATTCTACACGTCTGCAAAAGCTCAAAGATGTGATTGACTCTACAGGATAAGTGTTCAAATCTATTATTAATCAATGCATTAATCTATAAGCTATAACGCTTTATGCAAAGATAATATGATAGTACCAGCGGACCAGACAGACGTTGTCCTGCAGTATACCGACTTCAGCGCCTTTTTTATTTCTTTTATTTGTGAATGTAAATCTTCCTATCCTCCACCCAAACGCATCCAAAAAAAAACATTTAAATCGGTCCAGCCGTTTAGGACTTCAGTGACATACACATGTACAGTAGAATTATACATATAAAGATTAGTAACCTGTTTGTTTAGAATCAGGTCTCATAGAAAATGTATAATAAATATATTTTCGTAATTATTTTCATGTACTATTTTTACTTATAATCCTATTCTAGACGAAGACAAACCCAAAAAACACAAAAATCTTTCATATCTGTCACCGGATTTGAAGTTATAAATAGTGCAAATAACACAAATTTGTTTTATATCTATAGATAAGTTTGTAGTAGGTATTATTAAATTTAAATTTAAAGTGGAACAATACTTCAGTCCAGCTCAAAACTAAAAAAAAATTCCACTTTTAAATTTAAATTTGGTAAATGTTAGCATATTAATTGCTTTTTCAAAATTGTTTCTAGAAGGTATTATTATGTAATAAATCTTAAGATTCTGTAGCGATCAATCAAAGAGTCCTAAATAAATCTGAAATTATATTTAGAATGTAATAAAATCCCAATTGTTTACGAGTATCCTAAACAATATAGATCAGCATATAGAAGGTATGTAATACCTACGCTGGTTTCATTAAAGAGGTACACAAATAACAGATGTAAAAATATCAATTGGTATATTTTATCCAATGGAGCCTTGGAGATAATCTTCTTTGACACATCCAAGTAGATGATGCCCAATCCTCATGAAAGACAAGGTAGTGAGAATTGGTGATGTACGGGGACATCTCACTACCCATGTCTTTCACAAGGTAGAGGACAATTGCTGATGTCGACCTGTGTTCTGTAGGATCTCACGGTAAAAGTGACACTTTAAATTTTGGATCAGCGATATATTTACGATAACATCGATTTAACGATATTGTATTTCGATTCAACCAGCTATGGTAATGTAAAATATATAATAAAATAAATATTCACACAGAATATCATCAACATAATAAAATGTTTGCAAGGCATTTTTAAGGTCGTCTTCAAATTTAAAAATCATTATAATATAGTGTTTGAAGACACCGAGATAACAACTGTAAAGTTTCTTATGTTATCATTTGCTATAAAAGAAATTCGTTTACTTGTGGTATGTTGAGATTTGACTGATAGACCCCACACTAGTAAAATCATTAAACATTTTTATGCATATCCAATTACGGTTTAATTTATTTGCACTCGAAATGTATTAAAACCATTATACTAGACAAATGAAAGGTCTTTTTTCAAAATATACTTGATCACTTGAACCTTATCATCACTGCAAACATTTTCAACTAGAAAGTTTACATTTTTATAATATTTCGCGTAATCGCATCCATACAAAGTAGCACTTACACCGCTAAAACAATAAAAAAAATAACAATGAGATGTTGAATACAAAAACATAAACAAATCATAAAATTATAACACATGATTATATAATAAGTTATCATTATAGATATGTCACTACTTATGCTTGATAAAAGTGTATGAAATATTACAAAGATTAAATGTTTTACAAAGAGAAATAGTATAGATCGTATTTGAAAAGATCGCAATTCATATCACGATTGATGATGAGATGCTTATAAAATTAATAAAGTATTAATTCAATGAAAAATTATCAAAGGATTCATAAGTAAGGTATCATAAGACGAGAAGCTATATAAAAGCATAAATGTAATTTAAAACGGATGAAATAAAGCAAAATACGTTTTCAATATGGTTGCTTCTTAGTGACAAAGAAGTTTTTTGATTAACGTTCTCCTAGACTGTTAGGGGAACGTACTTAAAATCCCTCAAGGGGATTAAATCGATGGCCATTGCACTGAATAAGTATACATATTTCATTATATTAAATATAAGGTGCATTATGCACACACGTCTTAATAATATTTTTAAATTGAGTTTATATACTTTTTGTCCTCCATTAAGATCTTTGAGGTCAGCGATTTCACCTGATAGCAGGGTATCTGCCGACCAACTAACGTGATTACGACACAGGTGGTTTTAAAGGGTATTATGTCATTTCATATGTACTCGTATATGGCTCGCTAAAATGATGCCGCCCATCTGATTTAAAGCCATGGCGATTTCTAGCAAGAGAAAGAAAATTGGGGCGGCCCAATATACCTCTTCACTCTCTGCAAGAAGAACACGGGCTTGTAAGAGTAAGGAAACATTTGCGCTTGCAGAGCGTTCCAGGCTTCTATGCTGTTCTTAACAGCCAAAACATGCAGAAGCCTTAGCTTTAAATCCGGGCTGGGCCTGAAAGTGACAGGGTAGGATGAAGAATTTACTTTTTGGATAATTTATAAGAAATTCCAGTGGTTCCAGTTTCTTCGTTAAGTGTACAAATTGTAACAAAGATATGAATGAAGAATCAAAATTAGTTTCTAAACAACGATTAATTAAGTTGATCTAAATGTTACATCACCTTGTTGTTTTAAACATTTGTATGCATATTATATTCTTAAAAAATAGACACTTGCTATCGATAGAAACATGAACACTGTTAGTTGATTATAACAGTAGTAAATAATATAACGTGCTAACGAATAACTAAAACCTTGTGAAATTTGATATTAGTAATTCAATACGAGTATCAAGAAATAAACGTTCTCAAGCACAGTAATGACATAACTATAATAATAATCGGAAATGTTTTGATTTCGCTAGCATTTTGATATAAAGCTTGATAAACAAAAGAGATGGCAATGGAAACAATAAGTCTAAAGAAAAGGAAGTGATGTCTGATGGATTGGTAAAGGCCTATTTGTCGGTACCTACCTGGAGACAATATCTGCTGTCCTGGATCCAATCAACTGCGAACCATGAGGATCTGCTCCACTCCCGTATAGCAAGCTGCCAAAACATAGTACAAAAATATTCTAATAATTCATTTAATTTCTCGTACGCCAGCCGGAGTATAAAGTGGAAAGACAGCAGAAGAAAGATGATTTGTCGATCAACAAAATCTGTATCTTCGCTTTAGCATAGGTAAACTGAAATCGCTAAATTATTGCAAGGCAGATATATAGAAATGAAGTTCTTATTGTAAACTTAACACTAGAAATAATCACTAAGAAAAAAAAATATTGATGATAGTTACCTGTTATTGTAAATGGAGTCAGTTTTGATGTTGGTGGTAAAGCTGATGTTGAATTTTATACTGCAGTCATTGTTGATGATGTTGAAAATGTGTGTAGTGTTTTATCTGTATTCTGTAACAATGGAGAAAATGTTCTTTGATCCAGGTTCTAAAAGTTTCCAAGATATAACCTATTTGTAACATTGACAATAGTAATATATAGTTGCACAGCAGCAGCACAGCATAGTTATTTATACATGATAGTAAACAAGTACAGAACCATTCGCTTTGAGCAACTAAAAATTATAGGTATCTACTGAAAACACATTGAAAACTTACCCAGTGAGAGGCCACTGTGAACATCTTAGATGCTGTCATCCACCATTTGTAATATCTGTAACGAAAAAGAAACACTTCGTGTTTAAATTGAAAACAAGATAAAATAGTACTTATTAAAGAAAATTAAGATTGGTAATATCACAATAATCTATTCTTAAGTATTCTGTTTTTTTTGTTTAATTAGTTTAACTTACTAACTATCTTCACGCTATATCCCTGACGGGGTAGTCAGGGAAGACAGATCGCCAGGCTTCGCGATCCATGCATACTTCTTTCGTTTCTTGCAGATTCATTAATCGCTTCATTTATGCACGTCGCAGTATCCGAGTATTTTTGACTTTTCCGTTGAGCAATCTGCTGACGTGGTCTTCATATGTAAGTATCGGCTTACCCTGACTCCTTCTACTTTCTACTTTCGCACGATATATATTCATCTCGGCAATAGTTCCTCACTCATTTGTTGGACGTGTCCAAACCAACGGAGCACGCCCTTTTCCAACTTAACGCTGAAACTTTCATTCAAAACCAGCCGTATTGCGTATCGTTTATTTAGTTGATCGTGCTTATCTCAGAAACTACTGGTTCGAATTGAAAAAAATGTTGTGTTTCACAGCCACACACTACTACCCAGGAGAGCAAAGCAGTAATTATAAATGTAAACAAATATCATTTTTACAATACACGACGGAAATGAAGCTCTCGTGGCCGCGCTAACTCAGTGTTCTGTAAACTATCACAGCGTTAAGCAACTTTTGCTATGACCGGTGATGGGTGCGTGACCACTTTGAGGCATTTACATTTGAGAGCGTTTCCGTGCCTCGGAAGGCACGTTAAGCCGTTGGTCCCGATTGCAAGGAACATGGTAGTCGTTAAGCAAAATTGAAGGAATATAGGCGGCTTGAAAATTTTCAACACCAGGTAGCCACAACCTGCGTCTGTCTATTTCAACACGGCAATGGGCCCACCGCCTATTAAGTGGACCAGGAATACACACGGTAAAAACTAGGTTGGGCGTATAATATGCCTCTGCCACCCCTTAGGGGAAAATGATTGATTGATACACAAATGAGTGCCACGGGGTTTAAAGTATGTCACAGGTGAAGCCACACGGTTCAGCTAGTTAGTAATCAATGTTGATAAATACTAAATATAAAATAAATCCATTGATATTTCTTTTAATAGAATGTGTATAATTTATTGATAAAAATACACACGAAACAGCCCGAAACCTTTACAAAACATCACGAAAAATGAATAAAAAATATTTAAATATAAGAGCTTAGGGCCTCACAAACCTGGGCTTTGAATATCGGTGTGAACAATCCACTTTAAGAAATGAATGAGAATAAAATATAAAAAGATATTTACCGCTAACAAGTGAAACGGTAAGCCAAAAGAAAAAATATATTTACATTTTGTAGCTTTCTTTAATATTGTACAAAGGTATTTTTCGTAATTTTGATTTTTATGAATGTAGCTTTTTATACGGACATTATTCGGACAATTTGCAACAATCCGTAGGCGGCCCAGTTGCACTCATATCTCGACCGACAGGTAAGGATGGCGTCGCATTGTTTAGCGGATTACGGCTACACGAAGCCTGACAACGTGATGACCACGACACGTCTGTCAATAGTGAATCAGCAAAGAAGATCAAGCAGAAAGTATACTTCAAACTCCCGTCGCACCTATTTAATTCTGTCGCTCATGAACTCTGCAATAATGCAAACAAATTTGTCTGATTTGTCGACATTTATAAATACTGCTCCGCTCTCCGGGGTAAAAGCGTGATGATATATGGCATAAAGCCTTCCTCGATAAATTGGCTATCTAACACAAAAATAATTTATCAAATCCGAATAATTTACCAAAAACCAAACAAACAAACAAACTCTTCAGCTTATAACTCTTTAGCTTTATACTATTAGTATAAATAAAATATTTTAACAGCCAAAAAGATAAAAATAAATTGCAAAAAATACAATTTTAATGTAATTAATATAAAGACTACAGATAAAAAAAAACTTAAAACAAGTTTCATTCAATTAAATTTTCACCCTCAAGTGTCCGTTTAACCCAAATATCCTCAAGCTTATTAAGTGAGATCAGGAATTACCAAACTACTACTATATTTGATAGGCTACTTTGTTGGGAGTTATTAGTTGATGAACTTACAATAGACATTAAAAATATACATTATACACAACTGGTAAGGGTTTGACCCACAGACTTATAAGACAGTAAGCAGACCAAAGGTTTGCGAAAAATAGAGTAGCCTATTACACACACATAGTCAGGTAGCTTAATACAGGGTCACATTCGGCTATCATATCATTTTAATATCTTTCTGATTTATGTTTATTAACCAAACATCTTGTTTAATGGTATCCTTAGGAAACCTAAAACAAGATTAACATAATTAATTGAATCGGGCGCTACATTTAGCATGACTTTGGATATTAACATTTCAAACAATTTGCTGAACTGAATTCGTCCCGGTGTACTTGACATGTCGTAACAGTACAAAATGTATGTAAATTAACAAAAATCTTAGACATAGATGACGATAGCGACCAAACGGTTTATGGAACAGATGCTATGAACCAGATATTAACAACTTGTCGAGTCTTTGTCTAGAAGAATCACTATTTTTGGATAAAAATCTTAGAACAATAACACGTAGTCGTAACTAAAACATCAATTACCTGTGAAAAGTTATTACTGGTGAGTTCTTATGACTGGAGCATCACAACATTTTACACAATACTTCACCATGTTTTTTATACTTTTATAACCTTTTTTGAAAAATATATACACAATATTTTCCCTTCGGCACTAAACACAGTAAAAACTAATAAATTCCTGATTCAAAAATGGCGCCAATAGTTGACATTGTGTAGAAATTTAGGCTACGCGCTGTTCGCTGTCTATGTGTGAGTTACGTGTTGCTACACGTGACAAAAAAAGATAGCGTTATACAACAAATAAAAAGAGTGAAAAGGATGAAGTATTGCGCTTTAAACAAAGGAATATGTTTAGTCTGCTTACCGTCTTACTTATATGTCTGTGGTTTGACCATATATCTATATCCTACTGATCCTAATAATATTATAAACGCGAAAGTTTGTAAGTATGGATGTAAAGTGAATGTATTGAAAAGTTTTATCAAAATCTGTTTTGATGTTACTGTTTGTTATGAAACTTTACAATAATATAGCTTACACATCAGAATAAGACATAGGCTATTTTTTATCCCGGGAGCAAATTCCTGTGGGAAACGGGAACGGGAAAACTTCACGTCACCTACGAAGCCGCTTCTATTTGTCAAACTTAAATTCTTTTCACTAAATGCATAAATAAGTATTTTCGGTATCTTGATAAAAATAAACATTCCATTTCTCTCTCTGTCTCTGTTTGTTCGGGTAATCTCTGAAACGGCTAGATCAATTTTAACGGAACTTTCACTAGAAGACAGTTGATATTATAAGGAGTAATGTAGACCACATCTATTCCCGTATTTTCACGAGAACAACGTTCGCAGGTTATAAATATAACTCTAGACGAGAGAAATGGTAGGAAAATTACATAATACTTGTGAAAAAACCGAATACAAGCAAATATAAGTTGTAAAAATAGTATTAAAAAGATTTTCTAAAGCAAAAGAAATAAGAAATTTTTATTTATCGTCAACAATAGACAAAGCTGTTCTATGCCATAACATTTATCATAGGCTGTATGCTTCGATAAACAGGGTCCCTCCCACATTGAATATACTAATTTATTCGTTTGAAAATGACGGAACTGGATACGAATATCTCGAAATCATACATTTGAAGTTCGTACGTCCGAAGGAATACTTTCGAATAAAACCGTTTCGGAAAATTGTATATTGCAAACTATAGCTTATTTATCTATACTAATATATACTTGTACAGCTGAAGAGTTTGTTTCACGGTTCATGAGATACAGCCTGGTGACAGAAAAACAGACAGACAACGGCGTCTTAGTATAAACATACATAAAACGAATTTAAAAGACTTGTTGTTTTAAGAATTAAAAAAATGCAATCTTTATAGTGCAGTGCAAGACATACCTTACTAGCAACCTTTGGATTTTATACGATTTTATTTTGAAAAGAAGCATTTCAGAATTTGAATCAATCATTTATTTATTTGCATAAATCAGGTAACCACAAAGTTGGTAAATGATATTGTAAGTGTAAGTACCCAACCTTTGTAACAGAACGGTTTTTAATCAAGAACACAAAATATTTTTTTACAAGTCACAGTAGTATTTGTTCAATTTTTTCACGCTACGAGAAACTAAATCAAATAGCGGTATCTCGCCAAAAAAAACATCGAATAAGTACATGAAATGTTGACAATCAATCGTAATTGGACAGGGATATAAGGACAACAAGGGCGCACCCAACACCTTTTAGGATAAACGGTATTGTTATGGAAAACATTGAAGTAAGCTTCATGGAATTAGGAATCTGTGTATTGATTACTTCAATATTTTTGGACATTTTAATACCGAGCCTAACTAGCTACTTCTGTACATCTTTTATATGCAATGATTTCTAATCATAGACGCTCTAACTAATTTCTAGTAGACTGGACTGTCCTTACATCAGGCATTGCTGTCAAAAGCATGTCCCGCAATGCCGGATGAAAAGACAGTTATAGTAACTTGATTAATTTGTAATTATTAAACCTGATGTTTTATGTTTAATTTTGTCTATAATTTGTTTAATATAAATTTAATTATTAATTATTTAAATGTGTGAAATTTTTAAATTATGTTTTATATTAGAATCTGTAAATAGATTATTTTAATGTCAAATTAGTAATATTATGGGTTTTTGATCACCTGAAATAAATTGATTATATTTATTTATTATTTATATACACATATTATATGTTACGACAGACGTATTGTCAGTCTTAAAGGTAAAACATTTATTTCTTTTAGGATATTCTTATCAAAATCAACTATCACAAAACAAATATCTTATATTTGGCTTCAATCTAAGTACCTAACACAGGTTTCCGTATTAACAAATAAATCTCATACTTTCCAAATCAATGACTTTTTCCTTTTCTATATATATGTATAATCTTGCGAAACGTAGTTCATTTATCTTAAGCCTTGTTACCGCGAAAATGACACGTTCCCCCCTATAGTCGTTATGTCGGGGGCCCCTGAGGATAATGGAGTAACTGCGTAATTAAAATTTGATATTATTACACTGATAAGCAGCCATATTCGAAACTACATATAGAGAGATTTTTTGTCATTGCGGTAAATTGAAGCGCAGTTACGTATTATAAAATTTGCAATCGATATCTCGGCAATTTCGTGCCGTAAAACGAATCTCTGTATATCGATTAACGACACGTTGTTTTGAGACTCTCATACTAACTAAATAATACTCTATATACATACAAAACTCTGTATTGAAAACAAATTTAAACATAATAGCAAACTAATACGGTCTCGATACAACCCGACCGATATGAGTAGTACTCTTACGTGAGAAAGTCAGTTGTGAAGTTATGCATACATTTTTTACACTAGCGCACGACACAATAAGAAACACCGGCGATACCTGCCTGACCTCGGGTACTGCTAACGGTGAGGTGCATTTGCCTTGGCGAGTTCAACGGCACTTGTTTTTTCGCTTATTTTACAACCGACAATACTATTCAAAGGCGATTTACGCTTCTTATCTTTGACGTGATACCTGCAGGGTCAAACGTTTTATTCTGATAGCATACATACGTCTTAAACTCTGTTAATATACGAAGAGCCGTATTTTAGATTCACTTTTAATGGAATGTAAGCAGTCGGGGCAACCAAAATCATGATTAAATTTCTCTATAGAAATTACGATTTATCCCTGACGGAGTACCTGTCAGAGAGGACAGATAACCAGATTTCCTGATCCATACCTACTTAGGTACTTCTTTCGCTTCCTGCATATTCATTAATCGTTTCATACATGCACGTATGGGTATCCAAGTACTTTGTACCTACTACCTACGTTATTCTGATAAAACTATTTACCATTAAAAAACGTTATCACTGTATACATAATATTTATGTTAACGTTTTTAACTCATTCCTGCACACCCTAATCATATCGATTATTATAACTTGGACTTATTGATGGCATTATTGCATAGGCATATTGTATATACGGCAATGGGCTCACCACCTATTACGTGGGACAAAAAAGCATACGTTGAAATGTTGGCGTATCGTATATAGATATAGTATGCCTATCGGTTGTCTAGATGCCGTTTTTTTGTTTGGAATGTCCCACATATTCTTTTATTTCATTATCGATCCTGCTTCTAGTTCAACTCAGATTTTGAATTCTAGGAGACCTTCACGGGGTCGACTGTCTGGCCCCATTAGGGTCACTGTGCTAGACAAATGGCGAACGATTAATGACGAATAATTCAGTGACGACCTTTATAGTACCTTTTTTTAAAATCATGTGTATAATCCAATGACATTAAACGAATTATAATTTTAACTAGAACCAGGGTTGAACGTAAAATCATATATAGCAGAAGTTCATTTTTTGCTACATAATTGTCTAGAGCACAAGAATACATTTTTACTACAGCTAAATATTTGTATTTTTGATATGGATCTACCTATTACAAACTGTCTTTTGCCAACAAACTGCCATGCAGTTTGGCAGACGTATGACAATTTTTAAAATGTCTGAAAATATTGAATAAATGCTTTTTATTATTTTTTTATTAATATTATTATCACTTTCACGGATTTACAGTATATATACGTATATATACTTTACAATTTTGAAACCACCCTATTTCTAAAACAAATCAACTTTTATATAAACTAATAAGACTTGAACTGTATCGCAACATACATAAGTCCAATAAGGTTCCGTTATAAGTAACCTGACTAAGGAATTCTCATGTAGTAGGTATTAATTATATAAGTAAACATATAAACAGGAAGAAATATATAACTAATTAGTATGTTTAAACACTTACGCAGCGTCCTAGATCTTTTACAAACGTATATTCGAATTAAAATTGAATGTAATTTTTTTCACATCAGAAACTTATTAAAAAAAAAAGATAAAAAATTAATTGAAAATTTACAAAATTGAAATAGACTTAAGATTGTACGTATGCTTTTGTCACGGTACGAGTATAAGCAAATACAGAAAAACAAGTACAGAGTTCGAATTTGTTTTCAAAAATTTCAAAAGTTGAAATTGAATTCATGTATGTTTTCCTGGGACAAAAATCATCAAAGCAAAGCGGAAAAAAAAGTTGATACAGCTCTTATTGCTCCTGTTTCTGTATTTTGAAAATTTACAAAGTTAAAATTGAAATGAAACTCCGTGCTTTTGATATGGCAGAATTGATTTTAGTCCTGTAGTGAGAAAACGCGAAAATAAAATGAGTTACTGCATTTCGTTTCATTCACTAAATGCATTTAATTTTGTAGCGCATGTGTCAAAATCGAATTATAAGACTTCGTTGTCCACTTGAATATAAAGTCGATGCCTTTTTTAATTTAAACACAAAGAATACCAACAACTACGAGAAGAAACTGATTTACACCATGATTCCTTTAAAATAAATTAGTACCGTGATTAGTAATTGTTTGAAGAGCACAAAAACCACGTATGTAAGTTTAAAAATATATACGAAAATCTTTTAGAGTAAGTTTTTTGCACGCCTCATAAGCGAAGCGTTGAGGTGGGTACTACTATCACTAGTCGCAAAACATCTGATTTTTCCAACTTAAAATGTCTCTATTTATCATATATTGCACTTGTAAAATATTATATACACACACATATCAAGAGAAAAACACTATTTTTAACACTCATGATATTTATGCCATTTTTGTTATTTAAACTAGTTAAAAAAACTGTTTAAAAAAGTTCCGTCTTGAACGTCCGTGTGTCTGTATGTGCGGATTATTGTCTTGTTAACACGATAACGACCGAAATACTTTACTAATCGAGTCTTTTTTTTCTCTTACGCCTCAGTATAATTAGGAATAGAACCCTTTCAATTTTCACGGTCTGATTCGATGTGGTTTAATTGTTATTAAATATTAAATAAACAATTTTAGCACAACGCCATCTAGCGCAATTTAAGGTATCTAATACTTTTTTTTTGTTAGAAGGCGTTGTGCGTAAAGTTTTTAAAAATTTTAAGTCTTTGGTCGAAATTTAAATTAAAACGAAACCATATTTTTTATAATATAATAAAAGCGCGTGAGGCGTGCACTTTTGGATTTTCCAAACTTTTTTTTTAATATCTTTTCTATTTTATCTTCTTTACAAAAATAGTTTCATTACAAAGCGAAACGCACATGACACCCCTGGAGAGGGACATTCATAAGGCTTGTCATTGTCTTCTATAAAAAACATTGTACGCACGATTTACACAACGAATTTATTTATATTCAAAAATTAGCATAAGAATAAAAGATAATAATTTAAACAACAGTCGAACAAAAGATGGGTTAAAAGTGGAATCACGCGATAGTATAATTGACGGTCACAAAACAATATAAATTAAAGCAATTACGTCACTTGCGATAAAGTACATGTTTGTTATGAATATAACACTGATATAGTGCGGCAATACAGAGTAGTCACTTAGCGTACTCCAAACGTCACATTTTATCATCAGGGACCGAGTCTACTATTGACAAGCCGTAGAATAGATCCAGAATCGTTGTTTTTAGCTGTCAAGATGTTAGTAGACTATCAAAAAATCAACTGACTACCTGCCACTGGCGCGATACGTGTTAGTAAAACTCATCGGCCGACCGATAGAAGTCTATTGGAGTACGATTGTGATAGTAGACTACGAACAAAAGTCAAAATTGTCGCGACGATGCGATTCTTTTCTGACGCGATCGAAATAGTACACTTGGCACCCAGTTTAAAGGTAATTATGAGCTACTAGAAGAGACGTTACACTATGTGTCAACAATTTTACTCTGTAAGGTGTACGGAAATGTGAAGTTGCTAATATTATATTGACACCGTACGCTCACAAATATCTGAGTACACTCAGGGCGCTTTAATAGCTGGAGTGTCAGCAGGTTGAAGCAATAATGACAGTAAATATTGTTGAAATGATAAATGTCATCAATAAATATAACCACTACCATGAAAACAGCATAAGAACTGATTAAGATAATATATTAGTGTTATATTATGCTTGTTACTGGGTAAAAATATCTCTGAGCAATAATTAACCAGTATTTATATTATTACTTTTGTGTCGTAACGAAACCAATTTAATATTGCACAGAAATAACAGGTCCAAAAACATCGTAAATAACATAATAATTAGACACTTTGTATTAGTTATTTTCTGCTCATAAACATCAACAACATACACCGTCAGGCAGCCGAGAGAATGCGGATTTTCATTTGTAGCAAAGGATATGTATCCAAGAACTTTATCTCGGTGATATTATTACCGTAACTTTATAAAATTAGGTACCTAATTAAATGTTTTTATTGCTCGGCTCGACAAAAATACAAATAATTTCTTAATAATAATTAGACGTTTTTGTATCTAAAGGAAATAAAACGAGACGAAATTAAAATTCATACACAAATTCTTATTAAAAATGAACAACACTAAGGTCCGTATTCCAGATCGTTTTTCAATACTCAATCAACGCTTGAGGCTAGATTTTGCCTTATAAAATCTACTCTCAAGCGTCGATTGAGTGTTGAGAAACGTTCTGGAATACGGACCTAAATACAACTCTAAGGTTGATAACATTACCCCATGGATTCAATGTGTTAAAACATACGTTTTTTCGAATCGTCTGGAATTTGAATCTCACGTCGTCGTTTTAAAAAGAGTTTACATATTAAGGTTATTTCACATTTGACTTCTTATATTTTTGGAAAACCCTTGGAAGGAATTTAATTATGAAAAACAGTAATGAAACTATCAACTCTTTTAGCCCTATTTTAAACGGCTTGTTCCCCCACTCCTTTTTGCAAATGTCTGTTAGAACAGACATTAGCGGAAAAGAGCCCGCGCCGTGTGAAAAGTTGAAGTATGGAAAATTCTACGAGTATTGTACCCACAATAGTTCAACATAACTATACATCAATATGCGAGCCATTCTACACCGAAGTAACTGAGTTGGCATCGGTCCAAAATTTCCGGAACAAATGCTGCCGTCTTTATAGACGACTGCGGAATTTGTAAATTCGTTACAAAGCATTTTAAGTGCACAAGATACATAAATGTTTGAACTATTTGAAGACTATAATAGTACAGTAAGTCATTGGACGTTCTCAATAGGAAAATGTATTTGTTTCCTTCTTTCAGGTCGTATAGGATGTGATGTTATAATAGTTATGTATATATATTATATAGTTACTAGGTGACTTCCGCGGCTTCACCCGTGACATACTTCGAATCTCCGTCCCATTTAAGCTTATAACTATTACAAAAATGTATGAAATTTGCCCGATTTGTTGACATTTATGATTACTGCTCCGCTCTCTTGGGTAGTAGTGTGATATTATATAGACTATAACCTTCCTCGATAAACGGACTATCCAACGCAAAAAGATTTTTCCAAAACCGACCAGTAGTTCCTGAGATTAGCGCGTTCAACCAAACAAACAAACAAAGAAACTTTTCAGCTTTATAATATTATAGTATAGGTAGATAAAATATTCAAAACAAACGCAAATGGAGCACGTTTTTGAGCATATATTAAAATGGATAAAATATAGTAATATGTATCACTAAAATGGTAAAATTTTGGTGAAATTGAAATGTGTTGTGTAAAAATCCAAATTACTGCTTTTTAACCAAGTTTTTTTCTTCAAGTATGTAGTTGTTTGTAATACAAAAGCCTGTCTGTAGTATCCAGGTTGACCCGCGTAAAGACAAGATGTCTTGACAGTTATTTAAAACTAGGTGCACTTGCCGTCCCCGGTAAGTCTAAATGGAACCAAGCGTTTTGCCGTTTTGCGAGTCTATCAACGTCTATTTTCGTTTCGGTGAGTATTCCTCCATGGTATGTCCGATTTTAGATTTTATTTTTCTAAACCGTCTATGGCTAGATGTCGTACTATGGATCAAATATGATCAAAAAGTGTTAAGTGGTTTGGGAGAAGTTCGAGGACAAACTGAAAATACAAATCGAGGAAGAATGGAGCAAATAATATTTTATACTTCGAATTAAGCAAATACAAAATGAAAGGACTTTAAGGATCATTTTCTGTACAGGATTCTTTTATTTAGCTTTGTCGTAGCTGGCCGATCATCGACAAGGTATTTTTGATACATAATGTATTATATACAAACGGACACCACACGAATTCGGCCACGTAGTGCCTACTCCAGTAGGATTACAGGGATAAAATGAAGCCTAAGTTACTCCTTATATCATCAGCTATCTGCCAGTTAAAGTCCCGTTACAATTGGTTAAGCCGTTTTAGTATTAGCCGGAATAGGATAGACAGAAAAACATCGCATTTTTTTATGTAGTATCGTGTATACTTTCATATGCATTCAGTGAAAAATTGGAAACTACAGTTTATCTGTATAGATGTATATTTTATATACATATGTATATTATACAAATATACATGGTGGCTACCTAATACTATGCTTTCAACATAAACGGTTAGCTCTATGTTAATGGAAAGTGTTAACTAAATGAATCAATATTATCTTAAAATATTAAACGGGCGCCTGAAATTCTTGAACTGCGCGACTCGACCGCGAACGATTTAAAAATAGAATAGGGTTGTTGAAAGTTAAGTCAAAACACGTTCTTTTATCATTAATGTCATAAAGTTAAAAGGTAATATACCTATTTTACTTCAATTTTTAATATAGTTTATGTTAAATAGATAAAAAAAATAGTAAAACAATAAGAACAGATTTATAGCAATAAATACGCGTTATTTAATTTATATACCTACCTAAATTTGTACTTTTTATACAATTTACTAATATACTTTACTTATTTATACATTTTTATACCTCAATTTGTTCTTTCTTTGTAGACCAATTAAAGCTATTAAAGTCTAAAATCAAACTCTACCTAAAAGTATTGGTATATTTTCAATCATAAAAAGTACATATTTATTTCCTCTGCCAACACTATACAAAGAAATCCAGAGAAAAATCAAATTAAAACCAAAGATTCCATACCTCTCATAATTCGCTTCATTTTATGACGCTGCCAAATCTTACTCTTCATTCTTATATCCAATTTACTTCAAATAAATGCTCTTCAACTTCATTTATCTTTCGTACCTGAAACCAAAACACAGGTTGTCTTATAAATATCAAAAACACGTTCGGTTTGAAAAAAATATTTAAGGAATGTTTAGAAAGTGGAGAACAGGGTGGCCTTGAACGTTGAGTCGGTTCAATAAAGGAACGCCACATGTTACCCAAAAAATCAGTGGGATGAACGCCGACCTATGCCCGAGACACCAGAAAAAAAAAGTAGTAATACAGTTATTGAGTTTGTGGCGGTATGCGAGCGTAAAAACTCAATCATACCAATACATATCATCCATCACTTGTGTGTACGTAGCTAAACTATTTGTCCTATTTGATAATGCTATTGATAGTATTTTCGGTTTTGTTGTTGCATGTCCATCAATACAATAGTTTTTTCTATAATTACGTAATTATTCAAAGCACGTGCGCAACTCGCACTATCTCCGTAACCGTGACAAAGTTGGGTGGATTTACTTAGTTGATTGAAATTCGGAGCGCATTTTATGAAGATAAAATGTATTTCTCTATCAACTGTGTCCGAGATAACATATGCGTGACTGCGCTGTGAGCCATTTACCCTTATTTTTACCTGAACACGCGTATTTCAACGTCCCGTCCCGACTAGACGCTTATAATAACGTAGCTTTTGCAGCTGGCTAGATGTCAATACAAAAATCTTTACGATTTAAAAGAAACGTCAACTTGGACTGGATATAAAATGTGGGTTAATCGCAGATTCCAGCTTCTATAATGGAAACAGACAGTTGTAAGTTTGTATAATGGAATGATAAGGCATAGTATTTAGTAAATATCTACATTAAACAGACGTAAATAGTATTTATCCCTGTTTTATGGCAGGTTTGAATGAAAGTGTCTCCGTTGGTTTGTTGGTTGGTTTGGAAAAGGGCCTGCTCCGTTGGTACGTCCAACGAATAAGTGAGAAACGATTGACGACGAACATATTGTGCAAAAGTAGAGGGTAGAAGGAGTCAGGGTAGGCCGCGACTTACATATGAAGACCACGTCAGCAGATTGCTCAAGAATGGAAAGGTCAAAAGTACTCGGATACACAGACGTGCGTGTATGAAGCGATTGATGAATCTTCAAGAAGCGAAAGAAATAGGCATGGATCGTGAAGCCTGGGAATCTGTCCTCTCTGAATACCCCGTCAGGGATACAGCATGAAGATAGATAATGTACTTGTGGGATAGACAGTGGTAATGAAATTTTACGCGAGTTGGGCCGCCAGCATAAGTAACCACTGTTTATTGATACAATATCTATCATGCCCACTATATCAAACTAGCCAATTCCGAGTAGGCATTATAATATTTTATTTACTATACCAACAACGACAAGGACACATGAAAAGAGGCGAGCGAATGATTGCTAACAACTAATTTTAGTAAGATACGCAGTAGACCATGCTTTGATTAAAATTATTAAACACTAGCTTTTGTATACAACTTCGTCTGTATATTACATTTATCCATTTGTTTGTCTTGAAGATATATTGTTGCAATAACTAAACTTTACCGTTTTCAAGGTCAAATATAGTTCTTATCTCAGTGCCAAAATCATATCTTTTAATTATAGGCTTGAAAACGTAACAAACAAACTCACTTGCGTCTGTATAAAATGAGCAAGGGTAACGTAGGTAGGTGTACCGTACCTTATTTCCTTTCTTTACCCAACACTGAGACTCAATAGGATTATTTATTATTTATCTATCACGCCCCAAAGAGGTGGCAGAGGCATATTATATGCCCACTTTCACCATGTGTATTCCTGTCCCACGTAATAGATGGTAATCCTATTGCCGTGTTAAAATAGACAGACGCAGGTTGTGGCTACCTGCTGTTGAAATTTTTCCAGCCGCCCATAAGGCCCTCCACTTGAATTAACTACTGTCATGTTACTGGCAACCGGGACCAACGGCTTACCTCGCAAGTGTAATTGCCACAGAGTGGTCACCCATTCGTGACCAGCCATTGCGAAAGTTGCTTAACGCAGTGATCGTTTACAGAACACTGAGTCCGCGGGACCACGAGCGCTTCAATAGGATAATATAACAATAAGGATTATTACACAGTTTGCAAGTCATAAATACTGTAACTACCGAATTGACGTTCTGAATAAATATAAAACTGTAATCAAAGAATTATAAAAACATGGAACAATTTTTTTTCACTATTGTGAAGTGAAATAAATAAATTTCCATCACGCCTTATCCCCGAAGGCGTGGCAGAGGCATATTATATGCCCACTTTACACCGTGTAGAATCCTGTCCCACGTAATAGGTGGTGAGCCCATTGCTGTGTTGAAATAGACAGACGCAGGTTGTGGCTACCTGCTGTTGAAATTTTCAAGCCGCCCTTAAGGCCTTCAACCAGGCTTAACGACTGCAATTTTACTGGTAACCGGGACCAACTGCTTAACGTGCCTTCCGAAGAACGGAAAGGCTAGCAAATGTAAATGCTACAAAGTGGTCACCCATCCGAGGACCAGCCATAGTGTAAGTTGCGTAACTCAATGATCGTTTACAGAACACTGAGACCGCGGGGCGTGGTGGTTAAAGCGCTTTTTATTGAAGCGAAATGAAATGTGGTTTTGTGTAGGTATTTTATATAAACTCAAAAAGTCATCACCGATTATAAAGTTTCTCTCACCACACAATGTTTTCGTCAAAAAACATGGTACCGTAAGGTATTAGATACGATTTGTGTTTTTATATTACAAGGACATTATGTATACTACGCTTCAACACTCTGAATAAAGCTTAACAAAGAAATCGTCATGTTGCATAAATTCAACCCATTTTTTGTGATCAATGGCCTGGTTTGACTTCGGCTGGTAGAAGGTTCGACTACCTGCGCTGAAGTATAGATAAAATACACACGTTTTTACATTGACACCATTTCCGACAGACTCGTATATTTTTATCCGATTTATTTTTAAAGACAGGCAATTCACAAGTTTCGCCCATATTATCATTGGCTCGATAGTGCAGTACCGTTTTCGACCTGGGGGCCTAATTCAAATAACTTCTCTACTACCTACTAATTCAATTACGTTAGAAGAGAATAGAAATTGTCGCTCAATAGAGAGCCGACAAAAAAAATTGACAGTTTACGTAGTCGACTACCTATATTCAATTGCGTTATCCAATAGAATTCTATCGGCAGCCGATAGAATGTTATTAACACGTGTAGCGCTTGTAAGTACGTAGCTCTACTTATTAGCATGTTTGGTAGACTATATTAATATTTTGATAGCTAAAAACAGCTATTTTGTCTCTATTCTGTCGTTTGTCAAGTTTGATTGTGAAATATATAATAGTTTTAGTAGGTAGACTACCTACCTAGTTTTGGACTGATCGCATTGAGTTACAATACTAATCGCAATAGAACCACTATAGAATAGAACTAGAACGGCTTGTCATTGAAAAATAGTAGACTCGGCCCCCTTTAGTTTAGTTGTATTTGGGCGACTAATACACTGCTGAGTGCCGTTTTATTACATCAATAGGTTTTTGCGAGACCCTTAGTACTTACACAGCAGAGCACGGTGACATAAACTAATTCTGTCAATTGAAACGAATATGTTGAGGTCGACAACATCCGTTTTACTAATTAACTAATTGCCTAAAGTAGCGGTTTCATACCTCGTGGACACGTGCCAGATTAAGTGATGACTGACATATCGATGTCATATCTAGCTAGGTACCTATGTATGCTTGAATATCTATACTTTATCTATGCTAATATTATAAAGCTGACGAGTTTATTTGTTTGTTTGATTGGTTGAACGCGCTAATCTCAGGAACTACTGGTCGGACTTGAAAATTCTTTTTGTGTTAGATAGCCCATTTATCGAGGAAGGCTAAAGGCTATATATCATCACGCTACGTCCCTGAAGAGCGGAGCAGTAATCTCAAATGTCGACAAATCGAGCAAGTTTTTGTGAATTATTGTAGAATTTATAAGCGATGAGTTGAAAGAGTGCGACGGGAGTTCGAAGAATGTCACGGGCGAAGCCGAGGGGTCACCTAGTGTGTTAATAAAACAAAAAAGAGATGGCAGTAGTTGCGAAACATATTTATAAAATGTAACTGTATTTTTATATGTAAATTTTTACTTAGTTATTTCCTACTTTTTTAGTATAATTTGTTAAACCTTTCACCGCTCCAATTGTCGAGAACATGAATTTTTGATCCGTATCAATGAACTGTACTGAAATTCGCACACTTTAATTAACGCTTTTTCGAAATTAAATACGGACGTGCTGCCCTAAATTGCTTGGCAAAATTATTATAATTGACAATACTTTATTTAATTATTGGAAAATAAGTTTGCGTAACTTATTATCGCAAACTTATTTTCATCAAGTTTTTTTTCAGCATAAATTGCTTATGAAGCAAAGGCTGGCCATGATGAACCTACCAGCCGTTCAAGTTGTTGCCTCAGCTCGGAACTGAACTAGGTATACTCAAATAGCCATCTTTACGAGCGGGAAACTATATGCGTACTTCACTATTAGTCCATTGAAAAATTACATTTGGGGTTGCGTTTTTTAGAGGACGCAATTTTATTTTTTTTGTGTAGGGGGGTCAGTTTATTCCTAAAACCAAGTTAGCGGGGTCACCACCCTTGTCCCACGGCCGCCATCTTGAAAATAGGGGTTGAAATGTTTTTTACGATATATGTCTTAAACTATTTATATGAAAAAACTATTCCAACCCCTATTTTCAAGATAGCGGTCGTGGGACAAGGGTGGCGACCCTACAAACTTGGTTTTATCTTCACACTGACCCCTACACATCAAAAATATAAAATTGCATCCTCTAAAAAACGCAAGGTTAAGCCTAAAAAAATTACTAATCTAAACACGAATGAATGCACATGTATGGCAAAAGCCTTGATTAAACATTGTAAAGTGGAGACACTCGGACCTGCCAATGCTCCTGCGGGCCAATTCTGCTGTTTCAATCTTGTCCAAGTCGTCACTCAACAGAAAGCCACCGGTACACTTTTGACAGGTTTTCGTAGTCTACTATTACAATTATTGTACTCCAATACTTCTATCAGTCGGCCGATAGAATTCTACTAACACTTACCGCGCCAGTGGCCGCTTGTCAATTGCATTTTTGACAGTCTACTAACATTTTGACAGTTAGAAACAGCGATTCTGGTTCTATTCTACGGCTTGTCAATAGTAGAATAACTCTAAATAGAAAGTTAGTCACTCTAAATCCGATATGGCTAATTACTAAAGAGCCCTAATATGAATAAATTGCTTTCTTATAATATTATAAGTGTATTAGTGTGTATTGTAACGTGATGATGTTTTGACCACTTTAGGAACCAATAGATCTCATTAAACATTCTTAATGTTAAATGGGACGTTCAAATTCTAAATGGCGACAATTTAGAGACCACAGACTTATACCGGATGAACAATTACGTATGCAAAGTTGTTTTTATTCAAATGCTATCATATGATTCCAAGTCACGTAACTTGACTTTGAAATTTTCATATTGTGCTCAAGATGGTAGCGTCAATATAATTCTGTGAGGAAATAACTATACACCGCAGTTTTATTCTATATCTATAAAGAGTTACTTCTAAACGGAGTTTAGAATAGGATTTTTACAACGGTCTTTATTCAAATTGTGATTTTCATTAAGGGACATTGCTTTTTCTCAGCGCCATCTAGCACAAAGTAAGCTAATGTAAACTTGTGGTATGGAATCTAGACGACTGATAAACATACTTATATATTTCTAAAAAACATACATATAATACATATACATAGGAAACACCCAAACTCCGAAACAGGCATTTGCTGATCACACAAATATTGGGGAACGAACAACACGGCAGTCACATACACTACGCCACCGATCGGTTTGCAGTGGAGAGCGCAAATTTTGTACAAAAGTCTCAAAGTATCTCAGACGATTGACCTCTTGTATCGTCGACAGTTCGCCTTGCAAGAGGCCCAAGAGGCCTAACCACGCCGGGCTTTCTGGTATTCGATAGCCACTCGATCGCCATCTTCGGCCCCACGCATCGCAGGCGTCACATTTCTTTTATAATACTTGACAATAGTATAGAAAGTTTAAATTTAGAATATGTCATGTGTCAAAATGACGTAATTCTCGATGATGCCCTGGGGTTAAAATAGAGCAATGTTTAAGTAGGTACCAGCTTACTCAGTTTGAAGTGTTTAAGGTAAAAGTCAATTGGTGGCCACAGGACTTGAGCAGAAATGTCAAAATAATCCTATAAGACTAACCTATTTGCCTTAGCGACTGTATTCAAAAAGTCTAAAGTCTGTTGTTCTTGCGTAGGCATTGAAACGGTTGAACGAGTGACGTCATAACGCGTTGAGCTTGCGTTTCTATTAACGGTCATTGCTCCAATAATAATTGAAACCATTTTAAACTTTTAACTGACCATGTTTTACACACGTCTTTTTATACTGTGTATTATTAACGGTATTACTATTAGAGATCGGGGCAACTATTATAATACTCGGATGATGGTATTCGTATTATTATAAAAACTTTAACTATCTTCATGCTGTATCCCTGACAGAGAGGATAGATCGCCAGGTACCGTGATCCATGCATATATTGATCACTTCATACAAGCACGTCTAGGTAATCGAGTACTTTTCAAAATCATCACATTTTCTGTGTTAAGTATGCCTACCTATTTTATTAAGTACTAGCTGTGGCCTCCGGCGTAGCGTGACACTCTTCGAACACCTGTTGCACCTCACACTTTAGACACATGCCACTTATAAGTACTAATACTTTTATACAAACTTGAACCCCTATTTTACACCCTTAAGTGTAGAATTTTGGGATATCCAGAAACACGTGTCTTTTATTTTCAATCAGAAGCAGGTATTAAAATTACATAACTTTTAAAAGGAAGATTTTTCCATATAAACTTGTAACCTCTGTTTTACTCTCTTAAAGGAAAACAATAAATAAGGCCCCTTGGCTTTTCCCGTGTTATACTTCGAAATTCCGTTGCAACCCCCTCCCCTATTTGACCCTTGTACCCTATTTAGTTTTAAATATTTTCATTCATACTTTCATCCCCTATTTTACACCCTGAAACATGTTTATTTATTTTAATTCAGAAGTAGGTTTGCAAAGTTTGCTGCTGCTATCTTTGAAACCTAGGTTAATATTAATCGAAAAAAAAAAATCGAAATGAAGAATCCAATTCACTAGAAACAGACAATTATAATGATTTATTATCTAAATAAGCGGCTTTATTTTTTCAACGGCTGCAGTTATTTAAATTCATTCAATGTCATTTAGTGACTAATTTTTAAAACATTTTTTTGCCGTTAAGATGAATTTTCGATCTGTTTGAACTTGAACTGTACTGAAATTCGTACACTTAAATTATCATTGTTTCGAATTGAAATGCATACGTGTAGCCTTAAATTTCTTGGCGAAATTATTATAATTAACAGTACTTTACTTAATACACACACGCAGACTTATTTTCCTCTAATTTTACTTTTGGTGTAAATCTTAAGATTTATAAGTTTTTACACCGAGAGTAAAATTAAAGTAAAGATCAGAAGAAGAAAAGAAGCAAGAATCTACTTTCCGATGGTTAAAAAGCAGTTATATGTGACATTTTGTATTTTGTCTAGCCTACCAGATGGTCCAGATGTACATTTTTTTCTCCATCTTTCAGTCTGGGTCCTAATTTTCTACGATTATTACTTACTAGCAAGACCGTGTGTACAACCATGAAGAACTTGAAGAAGCGAAAGAAGTATGTATGGATCGCAAAGCCTGGCGATCTGTTCTCTCCGACTGGGGTAGTCGGAGTTCAGGGATACGGCGTGAAGAATGTTATTTTTATTTTTTATGTGAACAACTAAGTCATTTTCCAAATAACATAAACGGTGAGCTCACATTAAAATACTAAAAATGTTTTCTAACTTAATGGCCTTATACAAATCGGACAGCAGAAATACTGAATTAACTTTCAGCCGATCAAGTTGTTGTCTTAGCTCGAATCTGAATATTCTGATTCTTGCAGTACTATCTATTATATTATATTTGACTGAACATCAACATTCCAATTTACCTTTTAGTACCTACTAACATTACAAACTTGTAAAATTAATTAATAGTTTTCAATCTGCAGCTGAGGTTAACTAAAACTTTATTAATTGCGTATGCTAAAGCAGACCAGCGCTGCACGTTTGAAAGCGGTCTAATTATTTTAGTTTCAGGTCTCGGATTAGTTAGTTTAACCTTTGACTTGAACAAAATGAAGCAAGAATTGGGTTTAGTTTCTCTTTACGAATAACATACGAGTCAAATATAATGCATGCTAACTAAAATATTACATGTAAAACTGCTATAAAGCAAAATGCTTCAAAGTAAAACAACTTATTACTTTACCTCTAATGCAATAGTTACTGATACATACAAAATAATAAATTAATCCTTATATTGTAATCTTGACCTATACGCCTTAGATATACGGTGCTCATTTACCTCTTTCCTGCAAGTTTTGTGACTTTAAATGTCGGATAAAGGGGGATCGCTCAGGGGATTCTTTGAGGGCCACTATAGTGAAGAACATTCCTACCAAGTAGGCTGTTGGTACTGGGACTTTTTAGAAACATGTGTCACAAGACTTATAAAAATAAAAAATAAAAATATCTTTATTTTGCATAGACAATTTCAGCGGCGCTTACCTAATGTCATACACTATTTTAAATATTTAAAGAGACCATTGGTTAGGAACGCGGCCCACCTGAGTAGAACCGGCAAGAAACTTAGAAAGGCTTTTATTTGAAGGACTGTGTTTATACCAGTATGGAGACATACTGATACCACAATAAACACAACAAAGAAATAAAGCACTGTGCAGTTAGATTTAAGTAGTATACCTACATACTTATGTAAATACTATAGAAAGTACGATCAGAAAAATATACTTAAACGATTCATATATGTTACAGACAATAATGATGCTTAAAACGCGCCACATCTCGACGATGTTGGAGAAATGGAGATGACATTACGGTTCAATCAAGCGTGGTTATGTTAGCTTTCGAAACGCGGTACGTCGGATGAATGCGCATGCGACGCCACGCTCACCGACGAAACGATTCAACACGCTCACGTATCTACATATTGTAGAAGTTAATTTGTAATTTGCCCAATAAATTATCTTGTTAGATTTTTTATAGATGTCCAACTTTACTATAAAATCCGCGATAGCAAGTTAACACTGAT
This sequence comes from Thumatha senex, assembly GCA_948477245.1. Classification (NCBI taxonomy): domain Eukaryota; kingdom Metazoa; phylum Arthropoda; class Insecta; order Lepidoptera; family Erebidae; genus Thumatha; species Thumatha senex. The sequence goes on from OX419725.1 coordinate 3,974,082, forward strand.
ATACATTGTGTTTAAAGCTGTTATAGTCCAGTCATTACGTCGGAAAAATCGGGATAGAAATTGAAATGAACCGAGAAAGCCAAATTTTGGATATTACGTGGGGGGAGGGGGGAGGGGCTAGAAAAGCTTAAGTTCAAATTGTCGACCAAAATAACCTGAAGTGTTTTCCGCCATCTTGAAAAAAGGATTAAATTCAGTTATTTCATCATAACTCGGTTCCCCGTTGAGATAAGATTTTTTTTTTATTTTCCAATCCAACTCTTAGATTTTAACTTTTTTAATTACACCGAAATCTTAAACGTAGTAAGGGATGACATAACGGTGAAAGTTTCGAGAATGCTAGAAATCTAAAGAGCTGAATATGTTATTATTCTTTTTACAGTGAGGGATCGGATGATGATACTTAAAATCCAAACACAATTCATCTACACACATACACATAAGTTAATTCGCTGTCTCAACAAAATATAGAACAAAACACTACACGGATATCGAAGCTAGAACTCCACGCTCACACGCTCGCATCAGCATAAATTAAAACCACGATCCAATTTGAGTCGTAACAAATAAACATTTAACATCAACTTCATTCATGCCATATTACAATACAGGCGTACCGGATGTACACGTTAAAGTGTATGCACACCATTGATAACAGGACTCGGTGGCGTCATGAAACCTCATTATACAGAGGCTGAATGCATTCTGAGACTGCACAGACTTTAAATTAAAAAAAAATCTTGTTTCCGATACGAGTAGGATAAGCTTTCATCGCATACCATGCGTTGCGTGTCACACTCCGTGTGGTATATGTATCTTCGTCGCACTCCACTTCCCACGAGGCCTGCATTCACACAAGTAAGCAATCCCGTACTAATTACATTGTACACAGTTAACCTAAAGTGATCATTATAAACGTAAATAACACAATATTAGGAGGAGGAGGGAATCTTTGTACGTGTTGACTAAGACATGTGTGCAGTAGCAGATATGTAATTTGGCATTGTACATATATTTCCAATTGGGTATGGATGGATACGAAACGTGGTCAGTGCATTATCGACACACAAGTAAGAACTGCATGTAATGGAGATTACTATGCTACGGTGAATATGTGACTTTTTGCGGAAAAACGCGTAATGAATACACGCATTTGGAGTAAGAAGCCTTTATGTCCGTGATATTGTTTTGGTGTAACACACTTAAGAAGACCAGCATGACATGTGAGGGACTAGTGTCTGAACTCCGGACATACCCTTTCTAGTAACGCTTCTACCAAAGAAGTTGTTTGACATGATGAAATATGATAAGAGTACTTTGCCTCACAACAAGAAATGCTGAAGGGTGAAAAATCGACTTGGAAGCAGCTTTTTTTGACTCAAATTTGTCATGTTCAAGATCGTTTTATACTTTTTTAAGCTATAACTTATGAAGAACTTTTAAATTTCTTAATTTTTTTGATATATTTAAAAAGATTTAGAGCAAGTTGTAACTATTTGCTCGAATGCTTGGAAAACAAAATACCGACTTGCCACTATTAGACGGTGCGCGTGCGCAATTTGGTGTCGAAACACCCGCAACTTGTTGATTTTATAATCTACCAACAACTACCCTCTTTTTTACCGACTTCTAAAATATTCATTTTTCATTATTCTCCTCAAAGTATGTTCTTTTTAGTTGACTTTCGTCATTAATTAATCAAATAAAAACGTCATAATCCTTTTCGCTTTAAGTTAGGTGTTGCCGTTGTGTATCCAGAGAACTAAAAAAAAACTTAAATAACAGATGAATGTATAAAAATTGTGTTTTATGTAAATATTTCGTATTTAATGAAGCACGTTGCATATTTTTGGCTTCCAAATTGATTCAAATTCTTGGAGGATTTAAATCGGTTTTCATAAATTAAAAAAACGATCCTACATTTGTAGCTTTTAACATAACATTTTTAATAAAAAAAATAAGTAAACATATTCAAGTATAATAAATTAATATCATCACAACGCGAGACGAAGTAGGTACGTGTATCTAACTATAAATACAATTTACGTTTTAGTAAACTCGTAAAATCGAACCAGTCTTTGCACACTAGATCAGGTATTGTCGAGTTGATATCTCTTAAACTCGTCGTGAGTAACACGTTGATTCTAACGAAGTTAGTTGTTGAACTGAGAGGCCCCTCGAGGCGTGCTGGTCATTGGCACGGATCCACAAGGTCCTCGACTGCGCCATTTCGTACAAATAACTGACCTAACACTAGGCACACCTTCATAATACGAGGGTTGCTTACACTGCACCTGGTCAAAGGACCCACGCTCCTTTATATGTAAGCTATCTAGCGTTGCCGGTTTATTTTAATCGTGTGCGCAGATGTGCAAGCGCAGGGGTCGCGCGTCGCATACGAATGTGTACCCTACGATGAAAGCAGAGGGTGCAGATAGGATCACGCCGATAGCCAGGCATGAGTTGTAAACAAACCAGGCGAGGGCAATGGCTGGCTGCCACTCCCCGCCCTCTACCGCCGAAGCGACGCCATTCAACCGGGAAGTTCAACATTTATTTTTAGCGTTCCATGAAACTTCCAATGCTGATAAAATAACGGAGTTGCCAACATAAACTTTACAATGATATTATGTACCTACTTAGTAGTTGTCCTGGCGAACTTTGTACCGACTTAGAAATATATTTATATCTAGATCAGATAATGTATAAATATTGTGTTATTTTTCGCCTTTTTTTCAACGTATTTTGCTATTAGCGTTAAACACAAATTCAATAAATCAAGAATCATACACAATTTGGTCCAGAGTTATAAATGGTGTGTAAATTATACTTATAGTATAAAAATATATAAATGTACTATGTTCAGATTCTCACTCAAGAATCTCGTCTCTATTAGTACTTATTCATCATCCAGGCGTTATTCCAGTTTGTTGTCGGAGTCATCTATTAAGAGTCCGGGCATTCTTTATGCTCTCTTTGTTTCTAGGATATTGCTCAAATATATTGACAAGTATGGCATTAAAGTTATTAAATATGAGTTAATTAATACAACTAAGCAAACTGTGGTTGTAAACAACTATACATTAGAGAATGGGTAAATGCCCTATCGAGATATAAAAAAAACATCAAAAATGTCTCTACATCCTGTACTGAGCACACATTTATCTATTTGCCTCGTCCACAGGAAATAAAACGGTTGGACTGCTATTTTTGTAACCGGTTCCATGAATATAAAAGATCGACATTACAAACAAAGTTATTATGAATATGATGCGTGACTTTAGCCGAGGGGAGCAACACTCGAGGCCAGGTGCAGGATCAGGGGTGAACAACCGCTGCACTATGACAAGTATCATAATTTCTTTGAATGCAAAGCGACATCCTGATACTTCCGTGACCGTTAACTACTCGCTACTCGAAGCATCGGCATTGACATTGAATGAACGCGGGCCGCTTGCGCTACTGGGGCCAAGAGCGCGGTGCCGCCGAAGTGTTGTGTCAGCGGCTTCGCTGGGCGTCGCGTCGCCCGTCGCTCGACCGACGCGGCGGCGGACAGTCGCGAGTCAATGACCCGAGGGCCGGCGGAGGGTGCGCGCGCACGCAGCCGCGCCCCGCCTTTATTTATTACGCTACGCGCGGGTCGGCGCCGGACCGCGCGGCGGGGCGGAGGCCGCATTCCGGACCGCCGGCGCCGGCCCGCAACCTCGCACTCTGCCAAAATAACGCGCACACCGCAACACCGACCCGCCGGCCACTCATCCACTCACTCACTCTTTATAATAAACTAATATCGAACTTACTCAGCTTCGGGTAGTAGACGCGAGCACGTGCGCCAACCGCGTGTAGCACTCGAACGAACGTCTTTCGGCTCACAGGCACCAAAGTCACTGTCTATATCGACAACAGTCATTAAGAACCGTAAAAAAGGCTCTCGTAGACGTCGATGCATCTCGTGTCCGTATATAAGTTATCACTGAAGTTCACATGGCGCGCGCGAACTGTCGGCCGGTGCACGGTGAGAAGCGCGTCAGCTTCGATGGCGGGATGACGCATTAGTGAGCGTGCGGCTTGGCCACTCGGAGTGCGGCGGCGAGCGGGGCTGAGCGGAGCGCGGGGCACCCCCCGCCGCGCTCCTCGGGCCGCGCCGGGCTCATCGACCGCACGATGTGGCTCACGCTACCTCGCACCGCAACACGACACTGCCACTACACCGACCCGACCCGATCCTCCACTCATGCAGCTTCTCTCCACATGTTCAACCTTTTCGTGTGTCCCCTAATACTATTGTAAGAAAGCACCGGTCTCGGCTTCACCGAACAATTCCGCAGCTATACCCGCATATCGAGCCCGTCAAGAAAACTGCTGTAAGTACAAGCCACGGTTTCGCGCCACATGTGTTCTAGGTGTTGGTTTTACAGTTATAAGAAACGTAGGTACGCGGAAACCGCACTTTGTAGCTATGGATAAGGGCTCGAAGCCGCATGACGTTGTTTTATACTTCTGCGATAATAACTTGCTGTAAAGATGAAATGCTAGAAAAGCGAGACCGTAACGAGCGGCTGTACCTACCCATGCCGCCCTCATATCGACCGCCCTGAACGATACCGCAACGACCTAAGAAGGGAAGGCGACAAGTCAACATCCACGCTCTCGTACGATGAACGACTTTTACATCTACATATAAGCAGTCTGTGTATAAACCTTCGCAATACTCTACTCATATGCATGGATAGAGAACAACTGTATTACTTATATTTTATATTATGGTTTTTTAAAGTTTTGTTATAATTCTGAAGACACGTCATTCATGTAGGTATAGACGTGTCGCTCATCTTAACGGAAATTTCATAATACACAATCTGCCACATCCACTATAGAAATTGTACAACATCAAACGGCCTTTGCTTTTTCTGCAGCATTCAATGAACTAGTTTTTACTTATTGACGCTTGAGTAAATACGCCTCCGAATAAGAATTGAAACGTGCGATTGTGGCCTCTCTAACGAGTAGTTAGGTATTTGGATCAAACGCCAGTGGCCGCCCACTGACTCTTGCAACAGCTAGGACTCGTACGAAATCAAAAGTGCACACGATGACTGAGGCATTCTTAATCCGGCTTAACGGATCACTTCTATTCAATCTTTTAACGTGATTTTTTACAACTTAAATACACTTAACTTAAAAAAAAGGGATAAGTACTGTGGGAATTGCGTATTGCATTTTTGAGTAAACAGTTTTTTTAGTAGATTATAGAAATGGGTTCATTTATGTACCGTGTAATGAAGGATACAGGCCATACAGGGCAAAACAAAAATAGAGTTCCTTACTGTAAGGATCTTAGGAATACAATGAAACCTTTACTTACGGCCAAAAGAAATAAAGAACTGGAACCTGCAAGGAATGTTTTTTATCGCAAGGTGTATAAATAGTTTTAAATTAACTGTACGTTATTAAAAGAATATGGTCCGAATTGCAGCGATGTTGATGGCTCTTTCGGACACGCGATCATGTTGTCTAGCTTATAGGGGCTCAGCGGGCATGACTAGAAGAGGTACAAAGCCTAACCTGGCGCAGTCATTTCTACCAATACCGTTCTCCATACAACCTCATTTCACCTGCTTGCAAATGCTGAACTCTGGGACATTAATGTATTCACGGCTTGCTACTCGTAAACCTAAATTACTAAAAAGTAGGTTGATCCTTCAAGGTTATGGAAGTCAGGGACCCCCTTACGAAGGTAGACTAGCAAACTTGCTAACAAACCACTTAATTTATAAATATACCTCCAAATTTTTATAAAGTCTTGTCACTAGTAGGCGTCCCACCTACGGCTTCGTTTACGTTACACTTCCAGCACTCTTGAGGGAGGCCCTCGTAAAAATCTTTAATCTCTATGTACTGCCTATAAATAGTGACTACGATGTGTCAAATTTGAGAGATATCTGTAAAACGGTTTGGTTCAATTAATTCAATCAAATCTCAAACCCAAACCGTTATTATATACTAAAAAAACTAACTAACTATCTTCACGCTGTATCCCTGACGGGGTAGTCAGAGAGGACAGATCGCCAGGCTTCGCGATCCATGCATACTTCTTATTATATACGCAACTTATTTATATACGAACTCTAATGAGTTCGTATATAAATAAGTTGAGAATGACGCGAGGAGGTTTCATGCAGATTTAGTGTAAAATTACAATACGGCTGTTTGATTAATCTTTTCTTCTTGATTACTTTAATACAATATTTATTAAACCAACAAACGCTTTTCACCAGGCTTCTCTTAGTATAAAAAGGGATAATTAAAACCAGTTTTCCGCTAAGCCAGCAAACTCTGGTATTGACATTTTTAATTACTACGGGCTAGATGTTAAAGGTTGCGGAAGAAAAAAACACTAACCGACATCGAGCTCACTCCATAAACTACTATTTGTTGTTTTAAAAAAATTCAGTCAGTATCAATCAATAATTGGATCTATTTTCATTATTAATATAAAAATGACATTGTTTTTAATGACTTGATTAAATACATTATTACTTTCGGGTCTTTATGCGATATGATTTATTTTTAACTTTTCATAGCTCTCGACGCTTCTAGCTACTTTTGACCACAGATGTATTGCAATAGCCGTAACACAAGACTATTTCTTTTTTAATATTATATTAGAACGATCTGTCCCCTCTGACTACTCCGTCAGGAAGATGGCTAGAAAATAAAATAAAGAAAGCGGCAGATCAAAAGAACTGAGTAGAACAGAAGAAACAGAGAGTATAAAATAAACTTTATAAAACACCAATGAATGAATTCTTTTTTCCAAACTATGACGTTGGTGAAGGATAAAACTTGTCTACTTACTTTAATCTTAATTCAGAATAAATATTTGTAAAATGAATGAACCACACGATCCCTACACGATGGTTCAATGAAAGAAATCAAGTTATTCAACTTAACAAAATATGTCATTCAACGAGTTCAATAGGATTAAACTCCTGTAAATTCATTTAAGTAGGTAGCATACAAAGAAAATAATTGGTGTCCCTTGGAAAATATTTTGCGTAATAGATTCGAACGAGTGAAGATTTAATTATTTATTTTTCACTTCATGAAATTTTTACTATGTTTATATAAAACTAGGTTAAGGAATCTTATGTTTATAATTTCGCATTAATAATATATTTTTTAGAAGTTTACACTTTGTATACTTTTCAGAAGTTTTACTTGTGCCGATGTTTCGTATTGCACCGCTCGTGGTTGCAGTAAAATTACTTAGTTCTGGTACCCTAATAACCTCATATGATCCCCAAATGAAATTGAATCGAATAACACAAAAACTTTTATTTGGTGTTTTTGCATTTTTAACTAAACTTTTTCCAGAATCTGTAAATGCAGTTGTAAACATACTCGTTCTACACCCGGTGATGGAATTGGCTCCCCTCAAAGCTCGCCACAACAAAATATCATATAAATAGCAAGTCTAACCGTCTCTCAGTAGTCTGAGAGCCAAATGACAAGGCAAACTTACACTGCCTGCCTACGCACAGCATACTGAAATAACTGTGCGTGCGCCGCCTCTGACTCAGCGCAGACAATGGTCCTCGGTGTCCCCGCCATGATAGCTTTCGCCAACGTCAACTGCCATTGCTACTATTTAGCTAAGTATATTTCTTTCCAGTATAAACTTCATAAAACTAGAGCACAAATCTCCCGCTGTGACACTACTATGTTATAATCGGGTTTGTCATACCTAAGACGTCGCCTGTGAATTAAGTGTATATTCTTTTACAAAGATTTAAAAGTACTTAAAAGTCTAATCGCGAATCTCTTCCAGATGACGTCAAAATTGAAATAAAAGATGTAACTACAGATTATTAAAATAGGTATAATGTACACAGTAAATGTTAATAAAAGAAAAAGAGATAAAATATATAAATATTAATATTCGCAAATCAGAAGGAGAAACAGAAGAAATTTTGCCATGGATTTTTTATACCACTGAGATGGCAGATAAGCATACGGCCCACTTGACGGACAGTAGTCAGACAGGTGCCGCACTCGCGCTGCCAACCCTGTAAAAACTTTCTAAGACCTCTTTTGAAGACAACAGGCAAGGAGTTTATTCCACAATTAAAGCTACGCGGAAAAAATCCCGTGTCGGACCTATCCGTATGAGAGTGCGAACGCAAAGTGTGCGGGTGAACACCAAAAACAAAGTAGCCATGGGCATCATATCTAACAATTCCTTAGAGCACAGTCCGTTGAACTTTGAACGCATAAGAATGCGAAGTTCACCTGTCGCGACGGGCCTAGACACCGCCTGTTAGTAGAGGATCGTAGACAATCTACACAGCAGACCTTTCAACCGAGTCGGAAATGGTATTCAGATACACCAGCCCAAAGATGACAGCAGTACCTACTCCAGGTGTGGCCGCACTTGCGACTTATAGAGAAGTAATGTTTGCTCCTCAGTAAATTATTGCCGCGTCCTGTTCAGCTTACCGAGCTTCTTAGACGGCAACTTCTCCCGATCGTAATGACGCCACTAGAAATCTCAACACCAAGGATTCCTATACAATTAGAGATGGAGAAAGGTGTGCCCTGGAATTGCGGATGTAGTATTCTCAATCCACAGTCGTATTGTAAAACTGTAAACAATTTCAAGAATAATATCATGGAATGTGACGGACAGGGACGCCTGGAAATGATCTGCTGGCAAAATGAAATAATATTAAATTGTAAATAGGCCATCAAAAAAAAAGCCTTCCTAAGTTTCTTGCCGGTTCTTCTCAGGTGGGCCGCGTTCCGAACCGGTGGTCGCTTTAAATATTTTAAATAGTGTATGACATTTTATAAGCGCCGTTAAAATGGTCTATGCAAAATAAAGATATTTTTTTTTTTTTTTTTTTTTTTTATTATAATTACACATTTCCTAAAGAAATTTTAATTTTACAAAAATCGGGGCCTCTTATTTCTTTCTCCAAAATGAAACATCGATAGTAAAATTGAAACCTTACGCATGGGCATTTGTGTTCATTTTGAAATCGACTTATGAAGTAAGCCATCATGATCGCCATTCGTAATCGATAAAATGTTTATTTATTTATTTATCATCTATCACGCCTTAGCCCCGAAGTGGTGGCAGGGGCATATTACATACCCACTTTTCACCATGTGTATTTCTGTCCGTATATGTGTATTCCTGTATAAACATAAGAGAACCTTAGTAGTAATGTCCCAAAATTTGTTCTTACGGGACCATCATTTTTTACCTTTACTCAGCCGATAAAACAAAGCAACTTATAGCAATATCTACCCTAAAACTTCGTTCGTTAGGCGAGGAAACTGCAGGGGAAGGTAGACTTATATGCCCAACTGAAGTTGAAAGAGAACTTTCAGGGAAAAACTAAACATTTAACATTTAGACAAAAGTTACCCTAAGCCGTGAAACCAACTTAGATTTTGACAATGTAAGCTTACTAATCAAATGTAATAAAAATAAATAAATTTATTTTCTAACTATGACGTTGGTGAAGGATAAAACTTGCCTACCTACTTTTTTTAACCTTAATTCAGAATAAATATTTGTAAAATGAATGAACCACACCATCCCTACACGATGGTTCAATGAAAGAATCCAAGTTATTCAACTTAACAAAATAAGTCATTCATCGAGTTCAATAGGATTAAACTCCTGTGAAGTTACTCAAGTTTCAAGTGAAAACAAAACAACAATGATTAAACAATTATAATTTGTACTTAGTTCGAAGACTCCTGTAATTGTAAGGAAAATGTAAACAATTTTCAGAACCACATTTATATGTACTTAAAAGATTCTTGTCGGAAAAAGATTTTACTTTATGAATGCGGCCCGTTTGTAGCAAATTGTTTGGAGTACAAGACAGCAACTGAATAAGGTAAGATAATAAAAAATAACAATAATGATATTACATTTAGTCAGTACTTATAAAAGAAGAGAAAATGTAGTCAAAATTCTTTCGCAATTCCTAAACCGTATGAAGTTCAATCTACAAAAACATATAATATCATTTTAGTTTACGATAGTAACTAAACAAAGATATCTTCTTTATTTTACTGTAATAGCGTTGTGTAAAAAGGGAGATGGTAGAAAGGGAACCTCAATGCTGTGGCTTACTAATCTGTCGGGAGATTCGGTAGCCTGAGTACCGGCCATGGTCAAAATGGAAGGGCACTGTGTGGTTTTCTAGTCTGTAGGAATACGGCATAGCATCCATGAGGATTTTCCTGCTTAAAAATGTAAAGCGTTCGTGGTCCCGCGGACTCAGTGTTCTATAAACGATCACTGCGTTAAGCAACTTTCGCTATGGCATAGATGGGTGACCACTTTGTGGCTTTTACATTTGCGAGCGTTTCCGTGCTTCGGAAGGCACGTGAAGCCGTTGGTCCCGGTTGCCTGTAACATGGTAGTCGCTAAGTCAAGTTGAAGGCCTTATGGGCGGCTTGACAAATTTCAACAGCAGGTAGCCACAACCTGCGTCTGTCTATTTCAACACGGCAATGGGCTCACCACCTATTACGTGGAACAGGAATACACATGGCGAATAGTGGGCATATAATATGTCTCAGCCACCCCTTTGGGGATAAGACGTGGTAGATAAAAACGTCATCTGCAAGTAATGCGCCTGCTTACAGACGGATGAGGATTTTGTTTACTCAGGCAATGAGAAGTAGCAACGTCAGACAGAAATTGTTTCGAAAAACGCCTCTCCATCTGTTCCATACACGCACCACTCCAAATGAGGCTCCCTGTATAGCAAAAAATATTTACGCACATCTATGCCAGGATCGTAGCAAGTGGAAAGCTATAGTCTCTGCCTACCCCGATGGGAGACAGGCGTGATGATATGTATGTATGAATGAATGTATGTATGTATGTATGTATGTATGTAAATGGCTTATTTGATGATCTGTTTTAAATTTTCAGTAGCAATTAAATATCGGAGTTTTTTTTTCTCGGTTGGTCGATAAAGTTCCACTTTACCATTTCTGTTGTCGGAATTTGGTAGAAAATTAGCCCTCATTATTATCCCTCTATCTAATATTATCAAGTGATCAATATTCCTCAACTATATGTATAATGTACAAAAGAGGTACTTACCTATTAGAATTACGGTACAGCTGTTATTTACAAAGAAGTTAAGTTGAAAGTTATTCACAAAGAAGACAACGAACTCAAACTTTGCAGACAAAACATTGTCGAACGCTTCAGCTCTCGCAAATTAATAATTCATTCCAAGAAAACTGTATACGTTTCAACATTAAGCAAATTAATCAACAAAAAAAATCAACATCAGTTTATAATACTAGAAGGATAAGTATTTTCCCAGTTGCTATTAAATACTACCTGGATTTGAAACCTGGGATCCACTTTCATTTGGCTGCAACAATTATCTTACAAAGTGGTCATCCATCCAAGGGCAGAGAAACTTGCTTAACGCAGTGATCGTTTACGAGCACAAGAGAAGATTGATACCGAGTAGCCAAAGCGACGGGATACAGTTAGGTTTGTTTCAACTTGCGCAAACTCAACAAAAACAATGCACAGTAAAACTCCAGGGTATTTGGGACGTCTAGTCGGGTACTTAAAACCACAAATGGGTCGGCAGGTAATATTTTTTGTTCGCAAACAACTCACAAAATTGTTAAGATAGGGTCCGCAGGTAACATGAACTTTGAGCTCTGCTAAGATGGTATATCCGAGCGTTGGTTCCGGTTGCATTCTGTTTAGATAAGTAGATGTTCAATAATAGAACCGCTCGTAGCTGCGCCAACTCAGTGTTATTTAAACGATCTCAGCGCGAAGATTCGGTATGGCTGGTCCTCGATTAGGAGACAGCTTTGTAACATTTCCATTTGCGAGTTTCCGTGTCGGAAGGCACGTAAAACCATGGGTCCTGGTTGCCAGTAACATAATAGCCGTCAAGCCAAATTAAAGGCCTTAGCGGCAAGAAAAATTGCAATAGCAGATTGCCACAACCGGCGCTTATCCATTTCAAGACTGCGGTGAGCTCATTACCTACATTATGTGGGACAAAAATGCACACGATGATACGTGGGCGTATATTATGTCTCTGCCACCCCTTCGGAGCCTTGACTGATCTTTGTGGTACACTGAACTAGGTACATGTCATAATGACTATCAATTTAATCTACCGATGATCCTACTAATACTATAAATGTGAAAGTTTATATGAATAATTCTGTTTCTTTAATTCTCTTTCACTCAAAAACTTCTGAATGGATTTCAATGAAACTTTACAGTAATATGGATTATACAACAGTATAGAACATAGAGTATTTTTTATCTCGGAAAAAATTTCCTGTGGGTAACCGAAACTGGAAAACTTTGTGAAAAAATTGTATAAAACGATTAATGAAAACTACAGGAAGCGAAAGAAGTAAGCATGGATCGCAAAGCCGGAAAATCTGTCCTCTTTGACTACTCCGTCACGGATACAGCATGAAGTTAGATAGATAGATAGTTAAAAAGAGATAGCTATATCCTTATTCCAACAATTTTATAATTATACTTATGTGACATCGACTGGTTTGGCACGCTTTGGCACCTCTTGAAAAGGGCCTACGAGCGAGCGTTTCCGTGCTTCGGGAGGCACGTTAAGCCGTCCCGGTTGCCAGTATAATGGCAGTCGTTAAGCGTGGTTGAAGGCCTTATGGGCGGCTTGAAAAATTTCAACAGCAGGTAGCCACAACCTGCGTCTGTCTATTTCAACACGAAAATGAGCTCACCACCATTACACAACTAATGATTATTTAAATGATAAAAATAAATGGAAATGAGTTGCTTGCTCTTCGCTTGAGCTATTTAGGATTCGAATGAATCTTGTGTTGTTATATTCTACATGTCTTGAATCTGCATATATATGTTGTATTTTTTACATCTCTACATCTTCTATATATATAAAAATGAAACCCGTTTTCCGTTGTCACGACATAGCATGAAAACGGCTTGACCGATTTGAAAAATTATGTTTGTATTGGATAGCCTATTTATTGAGGAAAGTTCTTAGCTATATATCATCACGCTACTACACAGGAGAGCGGAGCAGTAATCATAAATGTCAGCAAATCGGGGAAACTTTTATATATATTTGGAAAAGTAATAAGCGACGGGATTAAATGGGTGCCACGGGGTTGGAAGTATGTCACGGACGAAGCCGGGCAGGTCAGCTAGTTATTAATAATTTTAAAATGTTAGTCCCGGTATTAACTAATATACAATGTAATTTGAGTTTGTTATTGTGTGAGCACCATGTAGACTAATTTATTACTTTGAAATTGACATGATAGTTGCTGTGCAGTTTTTGAGTATGTCATGCTCGCCTAAGTGTCCTGGCAGTGGTGGCGTATGTATCGGGTCGCTTTGTTCCCTACAATACGGTTGAGTAAGGCGATGGCTGATATTTGCGTCATACCCGTGAACGGGTGCCGTCTGCTGGGACTGGTCAGCTTATAGCTGTTATAGCAATTGTTGAGGGGATGAAGAGTAGAAGCGTGCACGTCGCCATCCCTGCCAGCTACGGCTGCAATTCTACTCCAACACGAGTGCCACCAGGGCGATTACTGCTAGGGCGTGCCCCCGAGGCGACGCGCTCCAGTTCGTCCCCGCTGGTGCGAAAAGTGTGAGCCAGAGCGGCGTAGGGGACCGCCAACCTACACGCGCGGCCCGACACGGCGGGAAGTGGAGGATGGAGTGCAGGGTAGCTGCGTGGAATGTTAGGGGAGGAATGACAGATAAGATGAATGAGTTGATGGATGTTATGAATGAGAGAAAGTTAGATGCAGTGTGCTTGACAGAGACCAAGCGCAAGGGCAGCGAAGTCTTGGAGCTCCCGGGTGGGATGCTCGCGCTTTGGTCTGGAGTACCAGAGAGCGAGCATGGCAGTCGGGGGGTTGGAATTTTGCTGTCCTCGCGATTGGCCTCCGGTATGTATGAGTACAAACTGATAGGTCCTAGAATCCTCTGGATCCGTGTAAAACTTGGTTTGACGAAGATTTTCCTGGTAGCTGCTTACGCGCCAGTATCTTCGTCGAACGCGAGTGAGCTAGAGGACTTCTGGGAGAGTATGAGAGAAGCTCTAAATGTGATAGAAGGAAATGAAAGACTTATAGTATGTGGAGACTTGAATGGATGGGTGGGTACCGCTCGCGATGGTTTTGAGTCGGTACTCGGGAAGTATGGGGATAAAAGGGTGAACGACGCTGGCAAGCTAATACTGGCATTTTGTAAGGAAAAGGATTTGTTTGTGGCGAACACAATGTTCTACCACAAACAAATTCATATGTATACGAGGAGATGTAAGTCAAAGAGAAGCATGATAGATCTATTCCTAATGGATAGTCGGCTCCGTAAACAGGTGATGGACACAAGGGTTTATCGAGGCGCTGAGCTGGGATCAGACCACTACCTAGTCATAACTAGGATTAGGGGTCTGTTCGCGGGTTGGCGTCATCGTACCGAGTGTCCTGAACCTGAGCCGACTTATAGCATCAAAAGCTGGAAGCTGCAGGATGCATCCATTAGGGATAAATATAATGAAAGGGTAGCCGAAAAGCTTGGCGATGTCAATGTAAGCAGTGAGAATGTGGAAAGTGTATGGCAGAACCTTAGGGATAGTATGATAAATGCCGCTGTGGAAGTGTGTGGATAAACGAAAAGAGGCAGTAGTAATAAGCGTGATGCATGGTGGAATGAGGAAGTGAAAGAAGCAGTTCGAATGAAGAAGAAAGCATGGCTAGACTACTTAGCCTCGCGGAATGATTTTAATATGAAAGAGAGATACAAGCTGCAGAAAGTTAACACGAAGGCACTTATAGAAGAAGCTCGTGAAAGGTGCAGAATGAAAGCGGATGAAAGGTTGTCGTCCAATTTCCGGGATAATGCCAAGCTCTTCTGGAAAGAGGTAGGCAAGACCCGGAGTTGTTCGGCAATCTGCAGTATGAATAAAGTGCTTAGTGTTAACAATGACGTCCTAACAGACCAAAGTGACGTCCTGCAGAGATGGAGTGAATATTATGGAAAGATGTATGCAAGAAAAGACAGAGATGCCACATCGGGAAGGGGAGCTCACTTCGATGCTCCGGATCCCGATGTCATTGAAGTCATTAGTATGAAAGAAATAGTACAAGCGATAAGAAGTATGAAATGTGGTAAGGCTGCGGGAAAAGACAGAGTCACTGCTGAGATGATCAAGTACGGTGGGTCGCGTGTCTGGGACACACTATGTCTGTTATGCAACTTGTGCTGGCGGACGGGTGAGGTCCCAGATGACTGGCGAGTAGCAGTTGTAGTACCTATTTACAAAGGGAAAGGCTCGCGCCTAAACTGCTCCAGCTACAGGGCGATCAGCTTGGTCAGCTTAGCTAGTAAGGTGTATGCAAAGGTTATAACGGCACGAATGCAAGAAAAGTCTGAAAGGTATTTATGGGAGGCTCAATGCGGATTCCGACGTGGAAGAGGTTGCATGGATCAAGTGTTTTCTATCCGCATGATCGCGGAAAAGTTTCTGGCTCATAGCCAGAAGGTTTTCTGCGCTTTTGTGGATCTAGAGAAAGCATTTGATAACGTTGTGAGAGAAACGCTGTGGGACTTGCTGCCAGGATATGGTGTGGACGGCTCGCTACTGCGGGCAATACAGTCGCTTTATAGGGACTGTAAGGCTTGCGTGCGAGTAGGGGGGGATGTGTCACCTCTTTTTGATGTCTGTACAGGCGTCAAACAGGGATGTGTCATGTCCGCCTGGCTGTTCATAGTGTATCTGGACAGTTGCCTGCAGAAGTTGAAAGATTTTAATATGGGTGTGAATTTGGGTGACTTTACAGTAAACTGTCTGCTGTACGCTGATGATGCGGTGCTCATGGCCTCATCAGAAGCCGACCTTCAGGCATTAGTCACTAATATGAAAGAGGGGTGTGAAAGTAAGGGTCTCCGCTTGAATGCAAGTAAAACTAAGGTTCTAGTATTGGAAAGAGGTGACGTAAGAACTAAATGCGAGATTAGGGTAAACCAGGAACGTCTAGAGCAAGTGAATGAAATTGTGTATTTAGGAAGTATGTTTAGCGCGGATGGAAGATGTGATTCGGATGTGGAACGGCGAGTAGCTGCCGGAAACAAAGTTAACGGTGCTTTGTCCCAGTTAGTAAAGCGACAAAGCATCGTAAAAGAAGCACGACTGGCGATTCATAACGCAGTGCTAGTGCCAACTTTGCTTTACGGTAGTGAAACCTGGGTATGTCAGCAGATGCATGAAAGTAAATTGAATGCTGTGGAGATGCGATCACTTCGAAAGTTGTGCGGCGTTACCTTGGCTGGCCGAATACGTAACGAAGTGATACGCAATTTGGCAGGTTTGAATGAAAGTGTCAGCGTTAAGCTGGAAAAGGGCGTGCTCCGTTGGTTTGGACACGTCCAACGAATGAGTGAGGAACGATTGACGAAGAATATATATTGTTCAAAAGTAGAGGGTAGAAGGAGTCAGGGTAGGCCGAGACTTACATATGAAGACCACGTGAGCAGATTGCTCAAAAACGGAAAGGTCAAAAGTACTCGGATACCCAGACGTGCGTGTATGAAGCGATTGATGAATCTCGAAGAAGCGAAAGAAGTATGCATGGATCGCGAAGCCTGGCGATCTGTCCTCTCTGACTACCCCGTCAGGGATACAGCGTGAAGATAGTTAGTTAGTAGTTAGTTAGTTATAGCAATTGTTACAAATAATATTATTTAAATTTAAGGTAAACTAAGTTTAGTCGACTGTTCTCACATAAATTCAAAGGAACTATGTAAGTGTAATTTTAATGAACACAACATTTATTTTGTTCTTTTTTTGTACAAATTCATTACTGTATAATTGGTCAAATATCATGTTAATAAAACTGTGTCAAATGGCGGTTAGAAAAAAATGGCCATGTGTTTTATTGCCCGGTTCTTCCTCTGGCTCTACCTATTACTTTGCGAATCTGGCAGTCATGGGCGTACCCAGGGGGGGGGGGGGGGGGGGGGGGCAGAAGGGGGCAGCTGCCCCCCTTGGATTCGGTTCATGTCTCCGACTTTTGTAGATAAAAGTAAAAAAATAACTTCTAGATGATTATAGTCGTTTAAGATAAATGCGAAAGTTGCTGTGGCGTGAATAGGGAGAGGCCCACGTCCAGCAGTAGACTGCCATAGGCTGATTTGATTGAGTAATGGTCGTCTACATTAAAATTTGTTAGCACTATTATGTTATTCTGCTTCGAACACGTCATAAACCGTTCTGCCTCATGATCCCCAAGGATGTGTGTGATACGACGTTTAACCTTCAACTTGGATAACGAGCGCCATGTAACTGGCAACTGGGCCTTTCGAAGCACGGGAACGCTAGTAAATGGAAATACCACAAGGTGGTCACCCATCCGTGACCAACCAAAGCGACAGTTGCTTAACGCAGTGATCGTTTACAGAACACTGAGCGGGGCAACGAGCGCTTTATGGTCTTAGGAAAATCGGATTTGCCCCCCCCTGGCCCAGAACCTGTAAAAACTTGATCCTTTCTGGATCCTGAACCTGGGTACGCCCATGCTGGCAGTAAATGTAAATGTAGAAGCAGTAATCTTGACTAAAATAAGTGTAAAATACAGGTATTAACGCGATCATGCTTATTTACCTTAAATAGCTTGACGTTTCGACTGGGTTGCACCAGCCGTGGTCACAAGCAGACTGCTAATACCTGTATTTTACACTTATTTTAATCATGCAACGCGAAAGTTTAAAAGTTAGTAATCTTGACGTTCATAAGTGTTACTTTGTGACCTACATGAAAAAAGATTTTTGATTTTGATTTTAACATTGTTGCAAGTTCCTGTGATACATTTTTTTTGCAGCTCATCTTGTAAGAACTCGTGTCCAATGGCCCAGAGATGCTTAGTCTTCTCTTCATCTTAGTGTTTTAAAAATCTAAATAAAATGGTAAAAAGAGTTGCTTAGTGTAGGCTGCTTATCACCTCTTTTGCTTTTGGATTTATTTTGGGGATTATAACTAAAATCAAATCATATAGGCCTGTATTCTATGCGCATTATATGTGTTACCACCCTCCCAAGAAGTGATCGCCAGCTAAAGCTAGCCTAGCCATGACAGTAGGGGAGAGTCCCACAGTCCACAGTGCCGAACATCTAAGCTTAAGTGTCAATTTAAAAAATAAAAACTTTCTTATTAAATACTTTTTTGAAGTTACTGAGCGCAAACCAATCATACAAATTTATATACATACACATAACAAAGAAAAATAAACGAAATGAATGTTGTATAATAGGTTCTTCATAGATTTACATCATCATGCTCTTGCCCTTGTCCCAATTTACCAGGGGTCGGCGCAGTATAGACATACTAGTATTTCAAATACAGTAATTCCATACAGCAAAATGTTTTAGCTTGGTTTTTATGGCCAGCCGCCAGCCTGTCACCAACCCGTGGTTTGCCCGCCACCACACGGGTGCCTTTCCAAGTTCTTTAATATACGTAAACTTTTTTATGGCACTCAGTACCGAACATTGATATTAATTAGCAAACACGCTCTAAAATATGACATGGAACACCAATATATAACTCTGAGTACTCTGGTACTCAAAATTCATCAGCAATTCCTCATGCGGCCATTTTCTGTATGAATTGAACTGGATCCAGACTTTGACATATCTTCAAGACAATCAAACATGAAGTCTTCTTGATTTGCTACGAAGCTATTCTGATTTATCTATGTTCTTAAATGTATGTAATATTTTTATCTCCTCCTTAAGAATTTCTTCATTTTCTTTACCTTGCAAAGACAGTTGTCCTCGTTTTTTCGTGATTACTTTATAACTTAAAAACTTAACTTAACTATCTTCACGCTGTATCCCTGACGGGGTAGTCAGAGAGGACAGATCGCCAGGCTTCGCGATCCATGCATACTTCTTTCGCTTCTTCGAGATTCATCAATCGTTTCATACAAGCACGTCTGGGTATCCGAGTACTTTTGCCCTTTCCGTTTTTGAGCAGATTGCTCGTGGTCTTCATATGTAAGTCTCGGCCTACCCTGATCTCTTCTACCCTCTGCTTTCGCACAATATATATTCTTCGTCAATCGTTCCTCACTCATTCGTTGGACGTGTCCAAACCAACGGAGCACGCCCTTTTCCAGCTTAACGCTGATACTTTCATTCAAACTTTATCATAGGCGATCTTTAATCTTCCACTTGCAAACGATGTTTCTAGATTTTTCCATAGTGTAAGACATACTTATTTCTGAAAAAAATAAATATGTCGCATATAATAAGTGTTAAAACTGAAACGTTTTTGTTCGGTCATAGGGAAAAATTACTGTTCGGTACTAGGGAGTCATTAGAGGGAATTAATAGTCATATAAAATAAAAACTACTTACCAATGATAATTTAGATTCGTACCAAAATGACCTCACACTTTCACGCGTAAAAAACATAATGACCGTTCTTGCTCACGTTGCGTGCACCACCGGCCGCTCTCTCACCACCCGCAGCCTATCTGGATGTATCTCTTTACGTTGCACACCAAAGTTTCTGTTCATTTGTTAGTTACAGTTACAGATTTCCTTCGGTACTACCTGCCGTTCGGCGCTAGAGGAGTTCTTCCTACCCTTGGGGATATCCCTTGGGAAAAAAGAGATAGAAAAAGAAACATGGTTATAAGGAATAAATCCAAACTCCTCGTCATAAATGTGAAGACAAGACTCCTCAAATGAAAATGGGCAGGCTACATCTGTTGATGATTTACTGGATAACAGAAAATGGACTAAAAAGTAACAGAATGGATTCAAGAGACGGTGTAAGACGACAGAGAAGGCAAAGGAGGAGGTGGCGCGACATATGTATTTAATGAAAGGATTGGACCAGACTGAATGAGAAGGGCAAAAGAAAGAGGAGAATGGTAAGCGTTAGGGGAGGTCCGCAAAGGCAACTTCTACATAGATTAAATATTATATGTATGTATGTACTTATTTGGATTAAATCTCATTTTAAAAAAATCTATTCTTTATTTAAATTTATTTAGAATGAAATAATTTCGATTACACAAACGTCATAGCGTCCAGTTGTATCGGACTTTTACTTTTTGGTGACCGCGGACAAAAACCTCATCACATCTTTTACACAAATATTTGAGAACAACTTTCCCTACAATACTGGTTCATACATCCTCGTTCATATTCTTCATATCTAAACAAAAGTTTCTAGGTACCTTTTATTTTGTGGAATCTATACTAATATTATAAAGCTGGAGAGTTTGTTTGTTGATTTGGTTGAACAAGTTAATCTCAAGAACTATTGGTTCCAATTGAAAAATTCTTATTAAAGCTGTGTGTCATCACATTATACTACACAAAATTAAAGAGCAGTTATCATAAGAGCCACCAAATGAAGCATAATTCTATATTATTCGAAGATTAACCTCGTAAAAGGCGTTCAAAAAGACGTCCGGTGACGCGAGCTGAGTTCATATTTCCAATCTAAAAAGTGACCAATGCGACAAGTACAAGTAATTTTATTTGTTTGAACAAGTAAATGATGTTGTGACACTTCAGAGTCTTTCAAAGACATGTTAGTGTATATCCGTATACAAGGACCGCTGCATTGTGCAACACGTCTCATGTTCGTAACACAAACTTAAGATTTTCCCTTACCAAAATCGCGCATCCCTCAAGAAAACACTTAAAAGATTATTTGTTAAAATCATTGCGGTCAAGTTTTTACTGAGAAGAAAATGGTGATAGACTGACTTCCAAATTTACCCTAAGGCTGACACCTCAACAACCAGGTTTGGCACCAAGCTGAACTATTCAAACCTCATTCAATTGTACCTTTTTCCTGAAAGTGTCATTATTAAAAAAAAACACCGTGATCGATGTGAATGGGTCATTTTTTTGCAGTTAAACTTACAATAGTGACTCCTTTATATAATTTACCCTTGCAGGGACAACAATACTATTTTTAGGAATCGTATTAAAACTATGTATTGTATCATCAATCTTTAGAAATTAACATTATGATCAATACTTTACTTCGACGATTCCGATGAAATCGATATGGGGCTTAAATAGGTACCCTTTCTAATAGAAAAAAAAAACAGCTTTATGTATGAAAGCGTAACAAATAGACATAAAAAACTTCTGTTATGTATTTCTCTTTTTCTACAGCATTGGGAATACACTAGTATTTCCAATGATTGGGAATCATGCCAGCTAAAAAACTTAAAACATCTTTTCTTCTCATAACTTATAACTAAATTACTATCTTCACGCTTTCCCTGACGGGGTAGTCAGAGAGGACAGATCGACTTCGGGAGCCACGCATATTTCTATCGCTGCTTTAAGATTTATCAATCGCTTCATACACTCACGTCTGGGTACCCGAGTACTTTTGACTTATGGTAATAAATATTGAAGCCTAATACTTCCTAGGCCAGGCAAAGCCTAGCTACTTCTCAGGGTCAATAATGGTTTATGTACACAGTGTTGCTCGCTAATTCTGTAAATTGAATATGGCTTGGCATTTTCAGTCTCAAGCTGGACTCGAGCCAGCGTCTTCTGACGTTTAACCAACTAGGCTATCGAGACCCACTCAAAAATTACAATAATTCAGAAGATAGTCAGAAGACGCCAGTTTGAGTTCAACTCGAGACTGAATAATTTTCCACTTTTAATTTAGAAAAAAGTATTGATGGATCGTGAAGACGATCTGTCCCTGCTGACAAGTCAGGAATAGGGTGTGAATATTAAATATCCATCACGCCTTATCCCCGAAGGCGTAGCAGAGGCATATTATATGCCCACTTTTCACCGTGTGGATTCCTGTCCCACGTAATAGGTGCTGAGCCCATTGCTGTGTTGAAATAGACAGACGCAGGTTGTGGCTATCTGCTGTTGAAAATTTTCAAGCCGCCCATATGGCATTCAACCAGGCTTAACGACTGCCATTTTACTGGCAACCGGGACTAACGGCTTAACGTGCCTTCCGAAGCACGGAAACGTTCGCAAATGTAAATGCCACAAAGTGGTCACCCATCCGAGGACCAGCAATAGTGAAAATTGCGTAACTCAGTGATCGTTTACAAAACACTGAGACCGCAGGGCCACGAGCGCTTCGCACGAGTGTGAATATTAAAGGCCACCATTACAGCAATAAAAGCTATTAACGATGGCCCTCAAGCCGACAATTTCGCAACTAAGCTGGTTCTGTATGATGAATCCAGATCACATTTTTTCATATATGTTACTTTAAGAAATGAATTTCCAAATTCCCAATACATACAAATAAATGTAATTTTAAACCAAAGTATCACTCATCTTCGTCTAAGGTTCTCAAATGTGTACTGAAATCTACAAAATTATAAAATTCCTGCATTGAGAAAAGGAGATGGAAATTGAAACTACAGAAAGTTCAAACCCGACTACAAAGCGAGACTATTTAATAAAAGGATCGATCGATATGTAGTCTGGTATGATTTTAGCTGCGGCATTGAGATATATAAAAATATCCTCTCGCTTCAGATATTTCTCGGGCTTATTTTCATTCGTGGTTCGGTAGTAGACCTTCCACTTGGCTTAACGACTGCTATGTTACTGGAAATCGGGACCAACGGCTTATCGTGCTATCCAAAGCTCGGAAATCTATACTAATATTATAAAGCCAAAGAGTTTATTTGCTTGTTTGTTTGAACGCTCTAATCTCAGAAACTACTGATCGGATTTGAAAAAATATTTTTGTGTTTTATTGCCCATTTATTGAGGAAGGCTATAGGCTATATATCATCGCGCTACTACCCTGAAGAGCGGACCAGTAGCTTATGCTGACAAATCGGGCAACTTGTTATGCAATATTGTAGAATTTATAAGCGACGGTATTAAATAGGTACGACGGGGGTACAAAGTATGTCACGGGAGAAGCCGGGGGGTCACCTAGTGCTCGTATAAATGTCAATGCCAATGAGTAGTCCAGTCATAGCGAAAGATGCTTTACGCAGTGATCGTTTACAGAACACTGAGTTAGAGGAGCTATGAGGCTACGAGCGCTGGCTAAAAAAAAATACGGGTCCCATTATTACTGTATTCGCTTTCTAAACTTGATTAAGTATTTAAATAATAATAATAAGCTTGTTTTCCCGAGCTCAGATTATGACCCTGAACTCAGTGTGCATTTTGGCATAGGCCTCCTCCAGCTCCTTCCACTGCACCCTGTCTCTTGCCACTCGAGACCAGTATGGTCCAGCAGTTAGTTTCAGGTCGTCCTCCCATCTCCTCACAGGTCTACCCCTTCTTCTCTTGCCATTTCTGGGATGCCAGAGAGTGACCCTGTGGCTCCATTTGTTGCTGGTGCACCTTATTGTGTGGCCAGCCCATCTCCATTTTGGAAAGAATATTTGTGAGTTTGGTCCTGGCTCTAATATCAGCACTGCAAACTTTGTCTGGTAGCTTTAGACTAAGCATACTCCTCTCCATGGCTCGCTGGTTTCTTGCCAGTTTCTCCCTCTGCAATTTGGTTAGTGACCAGGTTTCGCAGCCATATATTATACAAGGTAGAATACATGAGTTGTATGTTTTTCTTTTTATGTTGATACCCAGGTCCTTACTTTTCATGATTTCTTTCAGTGCCCAGTATTTTCTCCAGCCATATGCTACTCGTTTCTCTATTTCCTTGTCCATTTGATCTTTAGGAGAGATGATTAGGCCCAAGTAGACATACTCACTGACATAATCTATTTGCCAACCATCTACCTCTATTTTTATTTCTTTTGAGTACGTCATTAATTATGTTTTACTGGAGTTGAGTTCCAGTCCTACTATCTTACTTATTCTGGCTAGTTCTTCCAACATTACTTCTAAAAGTTTTGGATCCTCTTCAAAGAGTATAACGTTGTCGGCGAATCGTAAATTGTTTAGTTAGGATCCATTTATGTTAATGCCAAAGTGTTCCCAGTTCATAATTCTGAAGATTTGCTCTAGCACTGCTGAGAACAGTTTCGGTGAAAGCGGATCCCCCTGCCTTACTTCTCTTTTTATTGGAAATGATTGACCCATACTTACTAGCTTTATGCAACTTTTGCTGTTGTTGTAGATATTGTTAATGATGTTAATGTAAACTTTGTTGACCCCTTGTTGTCTCAGACTTGATAGTATACCTGTGTGGTTGATACTATCAAAAGCTTTTGAATAATCAATAAAGGCTAGGTACACAGATTTGTGGTATTAGTTGTATTTTTGCATTATTTGTTTAACAGTGTGAATGTGGTCAATGGTGCTGAAATTTTTCCTAAAGCCTGCCTGTTCTATAGGTTGATTTTCGTCGAGAGTTCTTGTTATTCATTCCAATATTATATTTGCAAAGACCTTGCTCAATCAAACATCAAGCTTATTGGCCTGTAATTGCCAATTTCGTCTTTTGGTCCTTACTTGTGCAGGAGGACGATATGAGATTCTCCCCATTGGTGTGGAATAAGTTCAGTTTTCAGTATTTCATTGAACATTTTCGTCAAAATGTGACTAATGGTTTCTATTGTGCCTCTGAGTAATTCGTTGGGAATTTTATCTGGCCCGGGTGCTTTATCGAACTTTTGAGATTTGATTGCCTTCACTACTTCCGCTTCTAGTATATGTGGTACCAAGTCAATTTGTTCTTTTGGCGCTTCTTGGACACTGCACATAGCTGTCCCTAGTGATGTAGTTGGATCCGAGTACAGAGTTTTAAAGTAATCAGTAGCCACACTTTGAATTAGTTTTCGTTTTTTTAAGTTAGTGTGCTCCTTTCTTAACTTAAGTATCCACTCTATTCCCTTTTCTCTAAGTTCGTTTAAGGCTTTTTTCGTTCCCCCGGTTTTTAATATACGTTTTTCTAATTTTTCTAGTCTTCTTGATTTTCTGTCTTTTCTCAAGTTTTCTCTATTTTTTTTTGCTTATTCTGATATTTTCGTTTGGTTTGCTCTGCCTGCTTTGTTGTTCTCTGACAATAGCTTTTTTCTCTCACTTAAGAGGTTTAATGTAGTTATACTAATATCATTATTTTTCTTGGGCAGTGTTGTTGTTTTTGACAGTTTTATGAGCTTTTCTTCTACTTTTGCATATTTTTGTAAAACTAAAGCTTTAGAATTGATAATTTCCAAAAGGGGTAAAACATCCGTTTTGTCTGCAGTTACAAAATTTGATTTCGAGAATAATAATTTGTTATGTCCTATGAACTTTCTTGATATTTTTTGAGTGTTATATTTAAAAAGCTACGGTGTAAGGGGCCCCACCAAGATCTTCGGGGCCCAAGTCAACCTCCCGTGCCAGTGCGTGCACCTGCTGATTAACGGACGAGGCTCTGGCGCTGGCTTTCCCCTCTGGGGTTGGGAGGTCTGAGGGCGTCGCTCCCATAAAAGCCACCCGCCGAAACAAATAATGAAAAGAAGTAAAAGGAATGCTGCTAGGGATAGGGCGCCGCCGCAAAACGGCGCGCAGGAGCCCCGCCCGACTCCTGTGGCAAGTGGGCTAGGGCTGCCGTGTGTCGGGCCAGCACGGCTAAAGAAGTTAGCCCCAACCCGAATCCGCTTCGCATCTTGGAACATTGGCACGCTGACTGGGCGTGCGGTAGAGTTGGCCGAAGTACTCTCCAGGCGGAGGGTGGACGTGGGGTTCCTGCAGGAGACTCGGTGGAAGGGCAACAGAGCCCGGCCCTTGCAGAAAGGCTACAAGCTGTACTACACGGGTGCGCCTGGTGGGGAGAACGGGGTGGCCGTGGTGCTCTCCGAAGGGCTGCAGAGCGGCATCTTGGAGGTGAAACGCTGTAGCGACCGGCTTATGATCGTGAGGGTGCTTATCGATGGGATTATTACCCACCTGATAAGTGCCTACGCGCCACAGGCCGGTTGTAGCGACGCCGATAAGATGTCGTTTTGGGGCCAACTCGAGGGAGTGCTTCGGAGCATTCCGTTGTCACAGGGAATCGTTTTGGGCGGCGACCTAAACGGTCATGTGGGTGAGAGGTGTGAGGAGTTTGAACGTGTTCATGGTGGTTTTGGATACGGCACCCGCAACACTGAAGGAGAAACTATCCTCAGAACGTGTGCGGCTGCCGATCTGGCCATTGTGAACACGTATTTCAAAAAGAAATCCGAACATCTCATCACCTACAGGAGCGGGAGGCGTACAACTCAGATCGATTTCCTACTCACTAGGCGACACAGCATCGGCAAGGTGGCCAACTGCAAGGTCATACCCGGTGAGAGTCTTACTGCACAACACCGTCTCCTTGTCATGGACCTCTGCGTGAAGCCTAAAGGCAAACGCATCGAGCGGTGCCAGCGCCGCATCAGATGGTGGCTGCTTGATGAAACTAGGTCCCAGGAGTTCGTCTCAGCTGTCGGTGACAAGTGCACCGACACTGAAGGCGAACCAGTTCAAGATTACTGGGACAAAGTTCAGGCGGCCATCCTTGGAGCGGCGAAGGTGGTGCTCGGTGAGTCTAAGGGTGGACGCAAATGTGACAAGGAAACTTGGTGGTGGAACGACGCAGTCCTGAGGGAGACCAGGGAGAAGAAAGCCCTCTTTAAAAAGTGGCAAGCGACCGGATCTTCCGAAGACCGCGACGCGTACAGGGCTGCCAAGCGCGCCACAAAGAGAGCTGTAGCCAGAGCCAGACGAGACCACTTACAACCTTTGTATGATAAGCTGGAATCGTCTGAGGGGCAGAAGCTCATCTATAAGCTGGCGCGCTCCAGGGTCAAAGCGGCACAGGATATATCCAAGTGTCGCTGTGTAAAAGACCCTGAGGGCAACCTGTTAAGCGAAGACCTCGCGGTAAAGGAGAGATGGCGCTCGTACTTCCACGAGCTGCTTAATAAGCAGCATAAAGAGGTGCAGCCTCCGGACCTCCCTCCGAATCAAGGACTAGTGCCACCGGTAACGCCTGGAGAAGTCCTGACTGCGCTTCGCCGCATGAAGAATCGGAAAGCTGTCGGACCCGATGGAGTCCCCATCGAAGCCTGGAAGGCGATGGGTCCTCGCGGTGTGGGCATCTTAGTAAACCTTTTTAACCGCATACTCCTCAGCGGGCAGATCCCAAACCAATGGAGACTAAGTATTATTACTCCAGTCTTCAAAGGTAAGGGGTCAGTGCAGGAGTGCGGGAGCTACCGCGGTATTAAGGTGATGTCCCACACCATGAAGATCTTCGAGAGGATTATAGACTCTCGGATCCGGCAGGAGTGTACTCTCTCGGAGTGTCAATATGGGTTTCGCCCTGGTCATGGGACCACGGACCCTGTTTTTGCCCTGAGGGTTGTCGCAGAGAAATACAGGTCGACGAACACGCCTCTGCACTGTTTGTTCCTAGATATGCAGAAGGCCTTCGACTGTGTTCCTCGTGCGATGATCTGGTGGGCACTGCGGTCCAAAGGGGTTCCAGAGGTCTATATTGACACTATCCGGGACATGTACTGTGACTCCGACTCAATGGTTCGGACTGCTGTTGGCGACACGAAACCCTTCCCCATCACCGTCGGGGTACACCAGGGTTCTGTCCTTAGTCCGCTTCTGTTCAGTGTAATATTAGACGAATTGTCGGACAGCATCAGAAACCCGCATGAGCAGCCTCCATGGTTGCTCATGTATGCTGACGATATTGCGCTGGCAGACGCGGACAGGGGCAGATTGGTGCGACGTGTAAAGGCGTGGAAGGAGACGCTTGAGAACGGCGGTCTGAAACTAAATGTGGCGAAGACCGAGTACTTGGCACTAAACTCGACAGATCCCACATCCGTCCGCATAGGCGGTGATTTGGTCGAGCGCACGGACCAGGTTAAATACTTGGGATCTGTTTTTCACACGTCCAGTGACATCGATTGCGATGTCAAGTCACGCATTGCTGCCGCGTGGGCCAAATGGCGGGAGATGACCGGTGTCATTTGTGACCCTAAAATGCCGATCCGGTTGAAGGGACAGGTCTACAAAACCATTATTAGACCTGTCCTTTTACATGGCAGTGAGACGTGGCCGATATTGGAGCGACACAAGCAGGAGCTGCGTGTCACGGAAATGAAGATGCTGCGGTGGATGTGTGGAGTCACGCGGATGGACCGCGTGAGGAACTCTCGCATCCGCGGCAGCCTTCACGTCCGTGACATTGCAGACAAGTTGCAAGAGTGTCGCCTTCGTTGGTATGGTCACGTCTTGCGGCAACCGCCGGGCTACGTAGGTAACAAATGTCTGGCCATGTCAGCCCCGCCGGGTCCCGGTAAGAGGGGAAGACCCAAGAAGTGCTGGCTTGACGTCGTAAGGGATGACATGCGTGCCAATGGTCTCACCACAGGGGATGCCGACGACCGTGCGAAGTGGAGGAGAAAATGTAGGAAAGCGGACCCCGGGCGTCGCGAGACGCAACTGGGACAGACGCTCGGATGATGATGATGATTTAAAAAGCTACGGTGGTTTGTGTTGAAATTTAAACTTTGATCAATACTTGTATCACTAAATTGTTTTGTTTTGTTTATTATTATATGGTCGATTTCGTTTTTAACTTTGCCGTCTGGGGATATCCAGGTCCATGTATGGATTCCTGTCCCACGTAATAGGTGGTGAGCCCATTGCCGTGTTGAAATAGACAGACGCAGGTTGTGGCTACCCGCTGTTGAAATTTTCAAGCCGCCCATAAGGCCTTCAACCAGGCTTAACGACTGCCATTTTACTGGCAACTGGGACCAACGGCTTAACGTGCCTTCCGAAGCACGGAAACGCTCGCAAATGTAAATGCCACAAAGTGGTCACCCATCCGACGACCAGCCATAGTGAAAGTTGCGTACCTCAGTGATCGTTTACCGAACACTGAGACCGCGGGGCCACGAGCGCTTCAGCTTGCTTGCTTCATTCAATATTTTAATGATGAGATCCAAAAGTTCAACAAAACTTTTCTCAGTTTCCTTAACTCCATGAAGTATTATATTGTTTTTTCTTAGATCTCTTTCCATATTATGAACCTTAGTTTTAAGTAGGGTAATTTCTTTTTTCAACATTAGATTTTCTTCTAATATTGGTTTTAGTTTCTCGTCAATTCTTTCTGAAACTTTTGCGGTGACATTCTCTGTTATTCTTAGGGTTTGTTTTTCAAATTATTCTTCCATTTTAGTTAATAGTGTTTGTAGATCCATTTTCTCTATTTTACTAATTTGTAGAATTTTTGGTGGGGTATATTTTCTATATCCTTTGCCTGCCCCAGATGGGTAGACAAATAACAACAACAGTGTCTATGATTGACAATTGACAGATTTGGTTTATAAGATCGGAGGTAGAACGAAATAAAATACACAAATTGCAATTGTCATTTGTCACTGATCACTAATTGGTTATATGTAATTGTATATAGGTATATAGTTTTCAGTTTTCGTTTTCACTGTTTTATGTTAAGAATCTTAGTTTATATTCACTGATTTATTGTACTCTGTATTCGCGGGTGAAATAACTTTCGTTTTATGTGTCGTATTCTACACAAAACCAAGAATCACAACACTTTTTATAAATAAAACTGTAGAGGTTGAAAAAACACGTATTAAACTTTGACAGCTCGGAACCGAATCCTATAGGATATATATCATCGCGCTACTACCTTGAAGAGCGGAGCAGTAGCTTATGCCGACAAATCGGGTAACTTGTTATGCAGTAGAATAATAGAGATTGTAGAATTTATAAGCGACGGTATTAAATAGGTACGACGGGGGTTCAAAGTATGTCACGGGAGAAGCCGGGGGGTCTCCTAGTGCTCGTATAAATGTCAATGCCAATGAGTAGTCCAGTCATAGCGAAGTGATCGTTTACAGAACACTGAATTAGCGGAGCTACGAGGCTACGAGCGCTGCCTAAAAAAAATATGGGTCCTATTATTACTGTATTCGCTTTCTAAACTTGAGTAAGTATTTAAATAGTGTAGTATACATATGTGTAATATAATACACAAGTGCAATCTATACTAATTTTATAAAGCTGAAGAGTTTGTTTGTTTGGTTAGTTGAACGCGCTAATCTCCAGTTTTTGTGTTGGATAGCCCATTTATCGAGGAAGGCTATAGGCTATATATCATTACCCTACTTCATTGTAAAATTTATAGGCGACATGATTAAATAGGTAGTACGAATATAGGGCGAAATATTCCACGGGCGAAGCTGTTGGGGTCATCTAGTACTAATTAAATGTATAAACAAGTTTAGGAGTTAAACATTAACTTTGCCAGTTTAACCCATGATGGGGTTTATTTTATACAGCGTATTTGAGTTACAAATAATTAGCATAGGTTTGAGACCAAGAATATTTTAGGAGTTTCTTTTAGACTTTATACTTTGGCTTAATTTTTTTACATCATTTATACAATACATAAACTACGCGCTGGGCTTATATAGGTACCCCCTTAGCGGGACTTACCGTTTCAACCATCAATCAGTTCATCAAAGAGCGGTGCAGTTAGTCAAATATTTTTCCAGTCGAATGCTTTGCAAACATGCCCAGTGGCACATACTAATGTTGTGCTAATGTGATGCAGATTATTACGCCGAACACATATTAATTTAAATACGGCACTTTAGCAACTGAATAGCAGAGAGTCTAGAATGCTAAAGGTAATATAAATATAGAAAAAAAAAAAATATAGCCTATACCTATAGTAGATGCCACCAACCTGGGGGACGAGTCTACTATTGACAAGCCGTAGAATAGAACCAGAATCGCTATTTTTAGTTGTGACATTGTTGGTAGACTATCAAAATGCAACTGACTAGCGGCCACTGGCGCGGTACGTGCTAGTAGAATTCTATTAGCCGAAGATATAAGTCTATTGGATTACAATTGTAAAATAGTAGACTACAAAAAACTGTCAAAATTCTACCGGTGGCTTTCAAATGAGCGACGATTGCGATTATATTTCGACACGATTGAAATAGCAGACTCGGGCAAATGTAGGTAGCATCTTCCCGTCGCATTTATTGATTGACGCCCGCGACCTTCTCTCTTGAACTCTGTGAAGACTGTGGCAATAAAAAGAAATCCTTTCGGTTCTTTTCGAGTTTACAGCGTTTAGAGAGAAAGATGCGAAGGAGGCGATCACAGAGGTCGTGTTACGATTGAAATTAGATTTTTTTAGATGTTGGCACTTTACCGTCCTCTTGCGGGTTATAGCTGCTCAGCAGTATGTAGGAGGACTTCTAGCCATGAAGTGAATCCCGAGTGCCCAATAGACCAACTCGGAGTTCCGCTTCGTTCTATCTAGGTATCTATCTCTCTCTATCGAGTTTTAAGAATTGCTACTATTCTCGTTCACATAACTAAGGATAATGATTAAACAAATAAATATCGTTGAGCCAAGTCACACAACGCCATCTGATCCCATACTAAGCAGTCTTGGTAATCAGATACTATGGTACACAGAATACAGAATACAGATTACTATGGTAATCAGATAACATATAAACATACTTATATATTTCTAAATTCATACATATTATAGATAAATAACACCCAGACACAGAATAAACCATCGTGCTCATACATGCTCATCACACAAAGTTATATGATTATTGAGAAAAAATAATTACGAGGATTGAATATAGTGATCCTCTTACAGACTACCGACTGCTGCCTAGGCAATGGACTTGTGTGGGCGTCGCCGAGCATCTGATAGTGGCGGCACTGGAAATACTTAATAAAATTTCACAGCAACCTTTCTGCCCTCGTAGAAGTGTTTTAGAATCTTTTAAATTCACTAAAACACCTCTGACCGTATCTATCTTTATTCTCCATTTTACCCAGTTCCTCCATTGCGCTTACAACAGTGCCGTATCCTACACAGATATCTTATAATACTACACCTGTTATGATATCACTAGGTCAACATTTATGACTACTGCTCCGCTCTTCAGGGAATCACGCTACGTGATTATATATAGCCTATAGCCTCGATAAATGGGCTATCGAAAACAAAAATATTTTTTCAAATCCGACCAGATTTCCGCGATGTTAACGCGTTCAATCAAACAAAGAAACTTATCAGCTTTATAATATTAGTACATACAGATTTATTGTAGCAAATTTATTTCTAAACATTTTATTAAAAAGAACGAGTTAGGTATTCATCACAAAAATTCACCCTTAAATTCAAGAAGCAACGAATCTAATACCACTCAAATCGAAATTTAGACTGCCATTGACCTCTTCTTAATAATTCGTATAGAAAATTCCTACTTACATTTTTTTTGCCGTGTCGTACCTTAATTCGACTGGGCTGGTAGATCTTTATCGAACTATGTACATAATAAATGTAATAATATTCGTAACTTACCCTCTAGTCAGATGAAACATTTTGAAATTATATTTTGATGATAAATTTTTTATTGACAAGCTCAATGAAATAAAAATCGTTGAAGCGACGGGCGGCACTCTGAACTCTCATACACGATAAGTGTGGTTACGTAGGCGACAGGGATCGATTGTTTTACTCACTTTCTTTTTCAACTAAAGCGGAACAGAATTTTGAAAACAATATTATTGACAGTGATTGGGCGTCAATGACGTCATTTTCCATCGAAAGTCAATGTCCTCATCATGACAGAAAAAGATATAACGCCTCTGAAAAATCCGGTATAAAAGAATTTTCTCCGTTATGTCCTAGTTCTATCATAGCTTCAACTTTTATTGCTAGAAGAAGGTAAATCAACCCTTTGACTCACTCAACTGCCAACCTTTTCTCTACCCTTTCTCGTTCTCGTTCATCATTCAATATCTTACTAAGTAATTACACAAAATTTTAATGAATGACTAAGCTTATTTCGTTTCGGAACAAATATCAGATTACTTTTCCCCGCAGTAAAGTGTCTTCGATTTTCTCATTGTTGTCAGTGGTAAACACTACTACTCGTAATACTGGCACCGAGATTCCCATTCTACGTAAAACTTCGGATATATTTTGTTTTGCTGCAATACTGCATACAGATAAATCCCGTTGCCTTTATTTGTGAGAACAGGTAGCGCAATAAATATGCTTGCCCTTACAGATCCAACTAAATTTATGGTCAAAGTTAAGATTTAATTAGATATTATGCAGGAATTTCTAAATGTCGAGTAAATTGATAACTGTACGATGTTGATAACAAGATGCTGCAAATGTGGGCAGGGAATAGTTTGTGCATAACTTTGCTGCCAAGCCTTGGCCGGACTCGCCCGACAGCATTCTCAAACGCTACCTTGCATTACAGCTTCCTATGCTTGTATACAACAGCTAGTGTATTTTTAGAATATCTTTCTAATTATGTTTTTACGTTTCTATAACTGATATAATATCACAGAAATACGTCAAAAAGAATAATCAATAATTTTGTCTCGTTTTTTGTATGAAAAGTAACTGCAATCCACCGGGTCTAAAGGGCCTCACCAATATCTACGGGTCTCAAGCAACATGACATGCTGATCAGCAGACGAGGCAACGACGACGCAGGGACTCTTACAAGGTTGGAAGGTCAGAAGGAAGTAGTTTCCAACAATACCGAAAATCAAAAGCCAAACAAACGTTGCTCTTTGCAGCTAAGAAAGGCCCCCAGGGTCCAACTCCAGGTAGGCTTGAAAATAACTGGGTATGCGCAAAGATGAATAAGAAGATGTTTTGTATGAAAAGCGTACTGTTAGGACGGCGTTCCGTGGGTCCTTATAAGAAAACACTTTAGCTTGCTACTACCGAATTTATTCACATATTACAATAATTTTGACAAAAGATAATTAGGTACAGAGAATGAAGTGTGAAATGTGCGACGTGCAACCGCGCGTCCTACATTATATATTTTCTATAAAATGTGGAAGCGACGGGGGCTTTTGCTTATGTTGCGTTTTACATACTACGCTGCAATGACCGGGCATAACAGTACGCTTTGATTGGGGAATGAACTCCCTGCCTGGGTTTTCTCGAACGTCTACAGTATGGGGTTCTTCAAAAGGGATCTTGGAAGGTTTATATAGGGTCGGCAGCGCTAGTGCTGCACCTCTGGTGATGCAAACGTCCATAGGCTACGGTGACTACTTTCCATCAGGGGGCCGTACGCTTGTCTGCCTTAGTGTTCCTCAGTGGTATAAAATAAAAAGTAACTACTGAATCTCGAAGGTGGGGGCCAAGTCTACCACTCCAGCTGGTCATAACAAAATATGTAAACAAAAGGAGCAGATATTTGTAGTGGATACGACCTACGACCCAACTCGCTGCGTCATACCAAAATACCATTATTGATAGATAAACATGTTATCTCTACCAACCCTCTACTTTTTAAAAACTTTGTACTGATAGTCTTATCGAGACAGATATAAAAACCCCATAAATATAATGATTTCTATGGTCTTAGACATATTATGCTTTTAACAAGAATCGGTCCTTGGGTATCACGATCCTGCATAAAATTACACTTAGATACTTACTAGGTATCAGGTATGTCTGGTTCGGTGCGTACCTGAGTTGCATACGCTGATTAGCGATAATGTCGTTCATACACGAAGATACAGTATTCGACAAGGTAAGCACATTTAAGAATATTTCAAACCAGGAATCAATTATTATCAAGCATTTCGTCCAATTTTATTCAAATCGGTTTATAAATGATGGTGAAACATTACCTCCCCCACTATTTGCCCCCATTTTCCCCATTAATAAAAAATCGACAATGACAAATCAATGTAAAAAATTATGACGATGTAGGTATAGCAATCCACACATACACTTTTTCTTATTTATTAACTTAGGAAACCCAACAGCAATATAAACAAAGAAAGGCAATAGTTGACAGAATTATTTTTTATTATTTATTTATTTTCTTAATTTAACGTATAGTCGTATTATAGTATCATAGTAAATATTTGTAGCAGCAGCCTTCACGTCCGTGACATTGCAGACAAGTTGCAAGAGTGTCGCCTTCGTTGGTATGGTCACGTCTTGCGGCAACCGCCGGGCTACGTAGGTAACAAATGTCTGGCCATGTCAGCCCCGCCGGGTCCCGGTAAGAGGGGAAGACCCAAGAAGTGCTGGCTTGACGTCGTAAGGGATGACATGCGTGCCAATGGTGTCACTACAGGGGATGCCGAAGACCGTGCGAAGTGGAGAAGAAAATGAAGGAAAGCGGAACCCGGGCGTCGCGAGACGCAACTGGGACAGACGCTCGGATGATAATGAGTAAATATTTGTAAAGAGCAAACTTGACCATAACAGTATATCTATGACCATAACGTTCTGTCTGACTGTTTGTCTGATTTTTAAACTGTCTTGTACTAAAACGTACAACAAGTTCCATATTTTTCCGAGTGATCAATGCGCGCATTTTATCCCATAAAAGGGACATCAAC
The DNA here is from genome assembly GCA_948477245.1 of Thumatha senex. Classification (NCBI taxonomy): domain Eukaryota; kingdom Metazoa; phylum Arthropoda; class Insecta; order Lepidoptera; family Erebidae; genus Thumatha; species Thumatha senex. The sequence goes on from OX419725.1 coordinate 4,009,507, forward strand.
CAGAGATATGTCGGAGTGAATAGGGTTAACAGTGAGAGAGGGACGGACAAATCGACCGTGGGAACAAGTCAAGTGCCGAAGTACCTATAACTGCATTTGAGCCTCAGGCGATTCAAGCAAGGCGGCGGAAAAAGTTGTCCGCATAAGCACTCAGTCATTCTCAGCCTTACGAAAACCTTGTAAAATTAACGGGCCGCTTTTATGTGCAAAATGTGCAGTTGAAAGTTATAAAACAATATATCTACGAAGCAGTCAGCATTCACCGTTCGTTACATAGCGTGTTTGTTTCTTCGAATTTGTAGATTTACATTTTACGTAGGTAGATTGTATTCAACATGAATCTGACTATTGTATTCGATACGACCTAGGGTTAGGGACGCTCCCGCCTTTTATGAATTGGAGATGATGAAATACTAGAAGTCACAAAATCATGTTGAGTGCAAAAAGTTGCAAAAATGCGTAATGGTAGGGACTTAAGTCGGTTCATTCATTTTAAAGCGTATTGCATTCTTGCATGTCGGTAGAAACAGTTCAATTGAATGTTTTTTTTTTTAACAGTTGTGATGAGTTGTAAAGATGGAGCTTTATATTTATCAGTACCCACTAAGGAAATAATAAAGGCGAAAGTTTGTGAATATCTTCAATCCGCTTAAACGGCTGAAAATTTGGACAATTTGGAACAAAATTGGTGTGGAGGTAACTAACATTCTGGATCACCATATACCTATCACTTTTGATCTGGGGAAAGTGTCATCCATGTATGTTTGTTCCATTACCTGTCTTAGGTTAAATGCTGCTGCATTTAAATCAAAATCAGTGTTTGAACTCTGATTTACTAGACGCACTGTACTTCGAAGAGCTCAGAAAAAAATGATTATGTTGTTGTTAATAGCTGATGGGATAACGAAATACACTTTAACTTTAGCTAAGTGTATGTCATCATTTATGGCGTAGATTTTGTAGAGGATGATTTGCTGCGGAGAAGCTAAAAATCGAGAGAAGTGGAAATGTAATTGCAGGAAAGTACAACGAAATTAATCAGAAGATAATTTGAGGAATTTATGAGCGTTTCTGTGCTTCAGAAGACAGCTAAGCCGATGGTCCCGGTTACCAGTAATGTTGTAGATCGCGAGTTAAAAAATCTACAGCAGCTCTAAATGTCTTTCTGGTTGTGCACTGCGGTATTTGACCACAATATGGGTATATTCCCGTTCAGTCACACCCACACACGTACCAGTGTGTCTCGTTAGAAGTTAAAATCCTGTTCAGCAACATGTTTGACATATACGGATGTGACTGAAAGGGAATAAACCACAATATGTACCTATTATATCTGCTTTTTCTATATCAGAAACCAATATAAAATTCTTAATTTTCTTCAATATCTCTCCAGCTAAGCTAAACTGCTAAATTAGTGTAAGAAGTGGTTTCACGTCGATACAGGATACGGGAACGGGAAGAACTGAACAACGTCTGAACGTGAACGTGTCCTAATTTGTCATGTTTTGCTTACGTACGCTTTAAGATGCTTGTCATTTTTTCAAATGATAGTAAGTTAGTAGTTAAGTTGTTAAGTCAGTTTTCAATAAGGTCTTGCATAAATTAAAAAGATGCTCAAAATGACTACTTGGCTCCTTGGTACACCAGACCTCGCCAGCTAATGGTGCACCTGGCGACTGGAAGATTAGGGCTTGGAAGAAAAGGAAAATTCGAAACGAAGCCTTGCATTTTTAGCCGAGGAGTTAGTTTATAATCAACTACATAATCTAACCCGCACAGACATACACAAAAGCGAGCTAATAACACCCGCATTCCCATTACTGTGACTCCTGTAAACCAGGATCTATAGCAATGACCAAAACACCAGAAAAGATACACTGAGCTCGATCTCGGTGATGTCCCAGGAGAAGTTAGCATGTCTTGGAACCCGCAACGAAATTAATCAGAAGATTTTTTGAGGAAGTAGGAAAAGAACGTAACGCCTCTTCCCTCCTGTGCTAAACGGGAGACCTGGAAAGCAACTAGGTGTAAATCCTATAGAAATAGGGAAGCACCACGGTAATAGTATATTACGGGTCCTATGTGAGCTACGTATTTTTTTTATTTAAAATTAAGCATATTATATCGCTCGTTTTGCCAAATGCTACACTCCCAAAGTATTTGAGAGAAGTATTTAGAGATTAGCTGGACAAAACAAAAAAAGTAAAGATTTTCTTGTAAATCTGCTTAATATAAAATGATCTCAATATTGAACTACAAACAGATACACACACACACAAAAGTGTGTTTTTCAATATTTCAGTAGAGACGTCTGAAGTCTTTCAGGAGACAAAAACAAATTAAAAGCAAGTGCATTAACGAAGTGCATTTAATAAACACATAACTATACATAAATGGTTCGTTGAAACCAAGTCAACAACGCATTATACATACAGATTGATGAAAAACAAAACCATCGAGTGCTTTGACTATCGATGATACGAAAAAAACACGACGGCCGACAGAGTAAGGAATCAAATGTCACTCGTACGCTCTCTACTGGAGACGCCTTAAGGCTATCGCATATGTACAACTTGTAGTTGAACAATATTAATTCATACAACGAAGCATGTCACGGTCCCCTTCTTCATACGATTACATTAATTACTACAGACGAATGGTAGGCAACTGGCGTATGTGATTTTCGCATACAGTTTAAAGTAAACATAGTACTGGTATTATTATTATATTCATCTCTTAAACGCGAGCGAGAGGAAGCGAGCACCGTTCGTTGCTCTGTGACAACGACCACACCGAGTTCGACAAAAAGTTAAAGAGTTTAAGCGACAATCTTGAAGCAGTTGACCTTGCTGGGTGTTTACATCGACGCACAGCGGTCGCGGGCGCGTCAGGGCCGCGCATTGCACCGTGCGGTCACAAAGAACCTACATACGCACATCTACCAAAATGCTAATGCGTAGTTCTCACTACTGACTAGGGCTGCCAACTGCCAACCTTTTTTTTTCCTTTCAAAGTATTTCGACTCTCCCAGATTCTCTAACTATATATTTATACATACATACTATCTTCACGCTGTATTCTTGACGGGAGTAGTAGTAGAGAGGGCAGATCGCTAGGCTTCACGATACATGCATTCTTCCTTCGCTTCTTGCAGATTCAGCAATCGCTTCACACATGCACGTCTGGGCATCTGAGTACTTTTGACTTTTCCGTTTTTGAGCAATCTACTCTAGTGATCTTCATATATAAGTCTCGGCCTACCCTGACTCCTTCTACCCTCTACTTTCGCACAATATATTCTTCGTCAATCGTTCCTCACACATTCGTTTGACCTGCCCGAACCAACTGAGCACACCCTATATATATATTTATCAGACACGCCTTTATCCCTGAAGAGGTGCAAGGTGTCAGTGGCAACGTTTGCCGTTTTGTCCTATGTAATAGGTGGTGAGCTCATTGCTGTGTTGAAATAGATAGGCAAAGGTTGTGACTATCTGTTGTTGAAAATTTTCAAGCCGTCCATAAAGACCTTTAAATTGCCTTAACGACTGGTACTGGCAATCGGGACCAACAGCTTAACGTGCTTTACAAAGCACGGAAACGTTCTTGTATGGAAATGCCTCAAAGCAGTCACTAAAGATCAGCCATAGTGAAAGTAGCTTCACGCAGTGATCCGTTACAGAATTTCCTTCACTAAGTTAGCTGGGTCACGAGTGCTTTAACGATTCTCTAACTAATCACAGCAGAAAAGGGACTCCGTGTGGTTGACCGGATCAATTACCTAGTCAGTTAGGTTGTATGGGCCTGTAGTTCCACACATTAAAACAAAGGATTGCAAACCTTTATTCACGAATATGCGGATGTCAGAATATTTTTATGATTAGTTCCTCGGGTTACTGATGTCGTATCAACATCGCGAGGACACACATCACTTTGCAGAATATTTACGCTAGGATACCAGTTAGTCCCTTTGCCTACTTGGCAACCCTACCCTACATAGTGGCTCGAGTATGCAGGACGCCCGCCGCCGGCTGTGTCCGGTTAGGCGCGTCGCGTTCCTATCCAAGGATGCCACTGAACTCCTTAGGCGCCATTGTTGGGCGAACCTTACGTATTGGTACTAGCAATACTCGGTACATGTTTCATTTTAATTAAAACAGTACATGGAGCAAAAAATTGATTGGGTAAGTTCGCAACAGATATCAAACATATGAATATTATTAGTCTTTTGAAGAAATGGCATAACACTGTGTACTAATAATGGTGAGACTTGCTAAGCTGATTGTGGTAGAAGTAGGTGTAGGAATCCACCGAGTTCTTTTGATCTTTTCGTTTTTGCGCAATCTGCTCACGTGGTGTTCGTATGGTAAGCCTCGGCCTTTCAGCACTCCTTCTACCATATACAGGGTTACAGGTTAAGTCGACCTATTCTCGTTAAGAGCGTGTAGTTTACATCGTTTCTGACTAATCTGATTATGGAAATCCCATGTCCTATATCTAACCGTTTTAGAGATATTTGAATTTTATTGATTTTATAAAAAAATCCCTATTTTTGGCTATCAGCTTAGATATCATAAAATGTCTGAGTGTTATTATTATGTCTCTTCTTCTCGGGTATCTCCTTTTTTTTTTCTTACGAAGATACCCGGTCTTTTGGTAGGCTAACATGGGGACATAGTGGTCCAACACGCAGAGGCCCTTTGAGAATTTTAATGTAACAGGGAATGGGACCCCCACTGCAGACAATCCACGTCCGCCTTATGTAGAAGAACGGTAATGGACCATCTCCAATGGGAGTTAAACTATTGTACAATATGCTAACTACTATTGGGCTATTGAGTTGGAGGTTAAATGTACTGGGTGACTTGAACTATGGATGAAAACTGCGTCTGCCATTTTAATATAATATCATGAAAATATTGGCAGACGGTGACTTGCCAACTCACTAGATGGGCCCCCTATACAATCGCCATAGGCAAGATAAGCCTGTAAGGCGACAGGAGGCAACACCGGTGTGAGCGGCTTGGGGTGTCGAGCGCACGCACATTCAGCTCGCCACAAGCTGCCCTGCGGATGTGAGCTTTTCAATAACTTTCTGATACATTTTTTTGTTGATATCAGATAGTGGATGACTCAAAAAGCGAATCTACTATGCCCTCATAGGGTTGCGTTAATCCTATAAAAGATAACGACTGTCCTCGAGGGGTTTATTTTATTTATTATAATTTTTTTATTATATTATTATTATTATTATTATTGACTTTTTACTTGTAGAATAAGACGCATTATAACCTCTGTAACCAATATTGTACATTAAATAACGAAATAGGTAGTTTTGGACGTTTTTAAAGTTAGAAATGTAGAAAGTTTATTTTACTTTCAGCGATATAAAAAAAAATATGGCGCCTGTTTTGCAGATGTGCTTAATAATATCTACGTTTTATTAGCTTTTAAATGAGGTATAACAAAATAGGTTTTATTAAAAACTTCTAGACTAAACTTAGTTTCCTAGGCTACCGTGGAGGCAAAATAAAACAATAGATGAGTACAAAATACTAATTTACTAAACTAGATGATACAAATAAAAATAATTATGAATAGATTAAATGTTCGACGTGTCCGCCTCTTTTCTGCACACATCTGCGCAGTCTTTTACGTAGGCCACTTTTCACTACACCAGTAGTTAAAGTTCTTCTTATTTCATTTGCCGCATCAATTAATTTTTTTCTCAATACTTCAACTGGTGTAATTGGGTTGGGATCACTGTAGACGAGACTCTTCATAAATATCAATGGGTGTCAGGTCCGGACTTCTAACTGGCCAGGGTAAAGGCCCACCTCGTCAAATCCTTTTATTTGGATAGGCTGCGTCTAGCCATTCTCTGACACTTCTCCTGTAATGTGCTGGGCAGCCATCATGTGGAATCCACAAGTCTCTAATCAGTATTAGTCTTAAATCATCTGTATGTCGCTTAGGTCTCCTATCAGGAAATTTTCATAAAGTTCCCTATTTTAATTATCGGGTAAAAATTAGGGCCCAATTAAATGGTTTAAAATAATATGCATCCACACATTCAGGCTAAATCTCCGTTGTGTCCCCCTTTACTCTTTTCTTATTAGGATTTCCCAGTTTTTTCGGAGCCCAGTAATTGGTAATTCAATCTTTAAATTAAAATTTTGACTCATCTGTCCACAATATTTTTTAAGATAAGTCGGGTCTTCTAAATCGACATTTAACATAAATCATAAGATATAGGCCCGCTGTGTGAACGGTAAACCATACTTTCTACTGCAAGAGTGGAGAATATTAGTTAAAGTGGTTGAATCCAATCGAAATCGTTCCACTATCTCATTGTTGCTCGTGATTTCTTCTTCGTCATCATCAATTACACGTGGTCTTCCTAAATCTGTACGTCATCTTGAAGTGAACTCCCACTTACATAAATCGTAAGGTATCTCGCTCGCACGTCCCGCATTAAGCGTAAAGAACAATAGGCGAGGGGTGTTGGAACTGCTACGAGTATCTGCCGACTCGCAACTACTATTATTCTACAAGTTTTTGATAAATCCTTGGGTTATTATACCTCGTTTAATAGCTGATTAAATGTAGATATTATTAAGCACATCTGCAAAACAGGCGCCATAATTTATTTTTTGATATAGCTTAAGAAAAAATAAACTTTCTAAATTTCAATTTTCAAATTTAAAACGTCCTCCTCTACCTATTTCGTTATTTTATGTACAATATTGGTTACTGAGGTCATAATGCATCTTATTCTACAAGTAAAAAGTTAATAATTGTAATAATAACACTTACACGTTTTATGATATCTAGGCTGATAGCCGAAAATCGGGACTTTTTATCAAAATCAATAAAATACAAATATCTCTAAAACGGTTAGATATAGGACATGGATAGAAATAGCACATTCTATAATCAAATTAGTCAGAAACGATGTAAACTACACGCTCTTAACGGGAATAGGTCGACTTAACCTGTTACCCTGTATACTTTCGCACAATAAATATTCTTCGTCAATCATCCCTCACACATGTGTTAAAAGTGTCCAAACTTACGGAGCACGCACTTTTCCAACATAATGTTGATAACATATTGCATATCAATCATCGCGCATCAACATGTATGAATGACTCTGATCCGAGATAAAGTTCTACTCGGAGAGAAGGGCGTGCGCTCCCCTCCCGTCTCACCGTATCTGAGGAAGTGCCAGGTAATCTTCCACGGGTCGGATGTTGCTCCTCTCGAAATCGTAGGTTCTAAGGCTAGGCGACGGCTTCCACTCCCGGTCTAAGCGCAACCAGGAGGAGCCTCGGAGCAGCTCTCAGCCAACGGTAATAGGTAGAAAATAACTTTGACAGTGAAACCTAAACTCTCTTAACCGCAATTATCTCGTTGGCAAACAAGTTGACTGCGGCCCAACATTGTCGGCTCTTGGTCATGACTCGTACCAAGACAGCCTAAGCAATGGAATCAAAATTCCATGCCATCCCATTGAGGAGGCTGTCTAGAAACCGACTAACTTATATATTTTTTTAATGTCTGTGAATACCAATCTTATGAAACGAGCCAAAATGTTTTTTGTAAAAAAGGTCATAAAAGAGACATCTTTACGGCATGTCAAAGTCACATTGTTGTCGTTTGTCTCGGCGGCGGCGTTCGGATATTAAATCTTTTATTTTATTGCACGCTGTAGAATATATATTAAATACCGACTTGTAATAAGCAACGGTATACCACAGACAAATAGCTCCAATAAAATGCATTTCTCATTCGTGCCACTTTGTTTTGTTAAGTTGGTATATATTTGAGTAAAAACTTTTTCGTTGACTTCTGCTTCTTTTAGTGTAAAACTTTTTTCACTCTTTTATCCTAGGGTGATGACGGCGCGAGGAGTAACGCAGCCCTAAAGGCCACGGCAGGTGTTGCTCAAGTCGTGGGTCGCATTCGGCAGCTGGGACTGGAAGTTGCTTTGCACAAATCCGAGGCTCTGTGTTTTCACGGGCCTAGGAAGCTGCCTCCTTCGGGAACCACCCGGGAACGCCCGCAATGCGGCTATATTACATAGCCCGCTGAAGGCGATGGCCGTCAGGGTGATAAGAGGGTACCGCACGATCTCTGTCGAGACGGCATGTCCTTGCCGGTACCCCTCCATGGGACCCGGAAGCGAGAGCCCTTGCGTCATTATTTAAAAGGCGCAAGGAGGCGCGGGAGCAGGGCCATAGGCCTACGCCCCGAGAAATCGAGGCTCAGCAGTCCCAGCTCCGACAAAAGACTTTAAAAGTGCGACTTGAGCATCCAAGGTGGGGAAACGCCACAATCGGGGCGGTCAGACCGGTCATGGATCAGTGGCTGGAGAGGAGCCATGGCAAACTGTCCTACCGGTTGTCAAAGATGCTTACCGGGCACGGGTACTTCGCTAAGTATCTGTGGCGTATACACCAGGAAACCACAGTCGAGTGCCAGCACTGCGTAGAACGCAGCGAGGACATAGCGCTCCACACATTGGTGGAGTGCTCAGCATGGGTGCAGCAGGGTGAAGATCTCGTAGCGAGTCTGGACGTGGACATTCTCTCGTTGGGAAACATGGTGCAAGCCATGGTCTCCAGCGGGAGCAAGGGGGACGCCGCTGCGTCTTTCTGCGAGCAGGGCATGCTCGGGAAAGAGGCGGCGGAGAGGGAACGGGAGAGGACTCTCGAGCCCGAGTTCCGCAGTCTGAGGCGACAACGCCGCAGACTTATCTTCGCCCAAGACTACCGGCCTCCATGACCGGGGGCCAGAGGACGGCGGGTGGGCTGCTCGCCGTCCTTACAGAAGCAGGCCTAAGATGTCGGCACGACGTGAAAATTTCGCGCACGCCTGATGCCTCAAGAATCAATTGTTCCCGAACCAAACCCCAAAGAAGCGGGATAACACCCGAACCCTAGGTGAGGCCGTGGTGGGAGCCAAAGTCTGCCGGGAGCTCTGGGACATCTTTTCGAGGAAATTACCACAATTTAAAAAATAAGGGTGAGATCCACTCCCTGCTACGCGCCTGTTAGTGGTGCACCTGTTAACTAACAGATTAGCATATGGCGTGGCCTCTCGTAAAGGAGCAGGTAGATCAGGCGGTCAAGAATCAAACAAATTAGCCTATGGCATTCCAATGCTGAACACACGATCCTACGCTTTTCCAGGCTTTCCCTGCAGCCTATTCCACATTGTCAGCCCATCTGAGAGGTAGGCATATCCTACCTTACATTTAGCGAGTCATGGTCTCACCTTCTAAACTCGTTGGCTCCAGTAACCTTCGTCTCTTCTACAAATTTGGCCATTTTTTTTAATTGCCGTATTGTGCTTACTCTACGAGCTATGTCGACCACTCTGGTTCTCTGCCAGTTAATCTCGTTTTAGTTTTTATCCCTCAAAGACACTCTAAGTATAACCCGCTGCATAGCTCGTTCGGTAACTTTAAAGGCATGGACTAGCGTATCACTGGTTGTAGACTTTCGTTTTCAGGCATAGCGGACTAGGCTTTTAAAAAAAATAGCTTCTACGCAATGTGCTGAACACTACCTGAGCCAAATGTAACTAAGCGATTTAAGGTTAATGCTGAGACCAACACGTCGAGACGCTCCGCTTTGACTGCGCAGCATCCCGCTCAACTTTATTCAACCTCTCAGCTACTAAAACGGGGTCGCCAGCAAACCGTGAGAGGCAATTTATTTTCACTCCCAGTCCAGTGTCTTGAAGACATCCTCAAGCAGGTTGTTGAAGAGCTTAGAGGATCTGACACACCCTCCCTACGCAGTACGCAGAACATGCTGGACTGTCATAGTAGCGGTGGGTAACATAAACGCACTTCTCCACCTCGATATATCGCCAAACAAAAATTGTCACCACTGCAAAGCATACCGAAATGCCCAGGTTTCGACAGAGTCGAAGGCTTTCTCGTAGTTCACATAATACAGTCTACGGTACTGGTTTGCTCGGAAACAAGCAGGCTTTTTTGACTATAACTCGCCTCGATTTCCGGCAAGGCAGTTTGTGAGTTGTTCTCGAGAGTCACGAGTAGTCAGTTGTGAGCTATACAAGTTGTGTATAGCTCAAAACTGAGATGAATCTGTGTGCTATGATCTGAGTTCATTAACAAAGATCATTCTCATTCACGTATCTTTAGATACATTGTAAATGGACGAGGCTGGGTTGACATTGTATCATTAACAATCCTTGACATTTTAAATCAATTGAAGCTGTGATACTTAGTGTGATCTCTTTATTTGATGGGCGCTTTTGAAATAGTAGTTTGCTACTCGACATTTGACTTCTCGCATCGGTTATATTGTACGTCATTGGTTTTTTGACAAAACTCTAGATTTACATTACAATCGTACATAAATAAGTCAATAGATAAGCATTTGTTATAGAAAAGAAAAGGTGGGTGGCACAGCATTGACTTCCTTTAGAAATTAAAAAAAAATCTCTTAGCATAACAAAATAGATAGTTAGACCACACTAAAAGTATTTCAAAGAAGACGATTTATTAATTTTATCTATGACCTAAATACTTAGATCACAATAAAATTGTGCCCTTTTTACGTGGACCATCTACTCCTATCTCCTTCATCGAGGAGTATGAAATTTGGTACAATCAATTAACCATTAATCATATCAACCTATGGCAGTCCACTACCAGACATGGACCTATCTGAATTCACGCCACCACACCTAACATTCTGCAGGTCGTCGTTCCATCTAGAAAATTTAGTACTGCTAATGATTTATTTACTAGCACAGCTTCTGAGCCAAATAGAAGTTCTTCTGGCAGCTAAAAAGGCCTGTTCCTGCCCTTTTCTACAAGGCAACAGGGTCCGCAGCACAAGTATAACATCTCAGGTGTTGCAAACGTCTTAAGGCTTACAAAAACCACTATCGATGAGTTGAGTCGTATGCTTGTCTGCCGCATCAGTATGTATATAAAAAAGATGATTTGTGCTGTTTCCTCCAATAGATAAAGTGGTTCTCGACGAATGTTTTACCTTTCAAGTTTAATAAGTTTTTGTGTATATTGGCTAAAATATAACGAAAAAATACTATATGTGGGTCTCGGATAAAATATACCGTCTGAGCTTTTAACAAAAACGCTGCCTAATCCATTTGAGATATATCAAAATAATGTATAGTTGTATAGTGTATCTTATTTAGGTTTACAGGAAATACCGCGATGGCAAATACCTATCTCTTTTGGAAAAATATACTAGATTACTTTAACATTGCGGAAATGGGTACTGGAAAACATCACCACGCGGGCAAAGCTGTAGACATCAGTTAGTTTAAGAAAAAAATGATTTACAAATAAACTGTAATAAGATTTAAAGGTAGAAGGAGTAATAAAGGTTTTCATGATCAATAAATATAATAAAATTCATAATCAACAACCTTACCAGGTAGTATTGTACATTTGTTAACATATATATGTCAGTAGTTCGATACATGTGGCGAGGGCGTAATTGAGCCGAGTGAGTTTAACCAGTATACGCACGTATATCGTGCGACGTTTTTCAACACACTTGGAAGAAAAAGAGAATAAAAATCAATCAAAATATGTTTTTACACTTTTGAAAAATACCCCAAACCTACAACATCAAAACACAAAATGTTATTTTCACAAAAGAACGATAATGCTATAAAAGCATTTGCCTATTCTTAGTTATTGGATGTTGATATTTTTAGATATCCATAATAGTGTATAAATAAGTACAAAGAAAAGAAAAATCAAGAAAAATGGCGCGTAGATTATTTTTAGCCGTAGCTGCGTACGCTAAAGCTACTTACTACATACGGCCTATTTTTTTTAAATACATGTTAAAATCTTTTTATTATATAACACTAATCACTATTAATTTATTGACAAAATCAAATAATGGTATGAAAATAAACGTTTATTTGTTATATTTTAAGTAATATAGTTTATTTATTATCAAAATATTTACTTACATTCTGTTTCTACGAGCAAAGGGTAGTGCTGATTTAAAAAAAGCTAATAGTTTGATTATGGAATAAACGTCACTATTTAGGTTCATAACACACGCGTGCTTTATGAGGTGCTATATGTATCTAAAACCAATGAAATCTCAACCCACTTTACGAGCAAGTGCGTTGAAAAATTATTAAATTAATAACTAATTACTATCAATCAAAATAGTCCATCACAGACCTCCGTTGGACTTAGACCTGTCACAATTATCGCCATACCAGAGATTAATATATCATTAAATTATTAAATTGCTAATTGAAAAAAAAACTCTATGCATATCAGATATTAAAACGAGAAATATCTAACTATGTAATTGCTAGCAATGAATATTATCTTCTGTGACATTAATAACACATCGTATTTCAATTAGGTTGTCAATGTTATACTGAAGTTATACCCGATGGGGTAGTAATGACCAAACGTACTAATATCATCATTATATAAGTTTGGTTATTTCTGTTATTTGTCATATTTTTAGATATTGTCACTCAAATTGATAAATAAATATCCATCACGCCTTATCCCCGAAGGGGTGGCAGAGGCATATTATATGCCCACTTTCACCGTGTGGATTCCTGTCCCACGTAATAGGTGGTGAGCCCATTGCCGTGTTGAAATAGACAGACGCAGGTTGTGGCTACCCGCTGTTGAATTTTTTCAGCCACCAATAAGGCCTTCAACCAGTCTTAACGACTGCCATTTTACCGGCAACCGGGACCAACGGCTTAACGTGCCTTCCGAAGCACGGAAACGCTCGCAAATGTAAATGCCACAAAGTGGTCACCCATCCGAGGACCAGCCATAGTGAAAGTTGCGTAAGTCAGTGATCGTTTACAGAATACTGAGACTGCGGGGTCACGAGCGCTTCTCGTTGATATTTAGTATAATATTATATAACTACCTTAGCGCTGTATCCCTGACGGGGTGGTCAGACAGGACTGATCGCCAGGCTGCGCGATCCATGCATACTCGTACTTATTTCGCTTCCTGCAGATTCATTAATCGCTTCATACATGCGCGTCTGCTCACGTGGTCTTCATATGTAAGTCTCGGCATACCCTGACTCCTTCTACCTTCTACTTTCGCACAATATATATTCTTCGTCAAACGTTAAATTTTGAAGTTTTGAAATATTCACAGCTTTAACAGACTAGACTTGAGGAATGGTTTTAATTTCACCTTGATACCGCAACGGATCTCTTAGATAAACTGTCTTTACAAATAGACGGAAGGATCACAAAGTAATCCTGTAAAGTTCAGTTTTTTTCCATTTCAGATACAGAATCCTAAAAACAAATATTGTCTACTCCAACCAGATTAATAAAGTGACGTCAATCAAAGCTGAAAATGTGTTTGATTAAAAATTGCTAAAATTGTTCCCTTTTTGGGGCACTCACTACATGTTCGTATACCCATTTTGTATGTAGATGTAGACCTACCGGATAAATAACAAACAAGTACTTATCTTTTTTATATATGTATTTAACACGCCAAAATGACGTCACAGGCCTGACCAAAGGCTATCCCAATCTCAAGCTAATGGAGGAAGGCCACTCTCAAAATTTACGACACCATTGATAGTGACGGCCCAATGATGTGCCTCTTCCCCGGGATTGCAAGAGGAGGGAGACCCATGAGCTGTCAGAGAGTTCAGGTTTCGAAAGAATCTTTTGAATCTTACGTCTCTGGGGAAAATTTTCTCCCATGTGCGAAAATGGTACCTCTGCTCGTCAAGCGTTCATGCCTCTTCAGCTCTCAGTAGGAGAAGTAAACTCAAATTAACCTCACTGCAAGGGATGCAGACCATGAGAATTGGCGGGAGATGAGTAGGAGGCGGAACACATGCTTCAGATGTAACCAGGGGTTAGCGTTGGATAATGATTATGTTTAACTTGTTGTCAAGATTTGTGTATGTGAGTGTGTTTTTTTTTTATTCATGCCATGTGCAGAGTACTTGAGCACTTCAATTTCTTAAAATATTACAAAATGTTCCTTGAAGTGATACCGCCCTGTGATTTTCAATTGCGGTTTGATTATTAACTACAGTATTGAGTGATATATATGTGTGAGGTACACGCTGTTAGATTCGCCTCAAAGAATTCCCGAGTCACTCTTTCGTCACCTACTGCATGCCTGGATGGGCAATGAACACGCGTCAAGATCTAAAGAGACATTCTTGCGACTTTCAAGAGTTGCGTAGTATTATAATTCAAGCAGTAGATCAAAATAAATAAATTCGTAGAACACATTATTTTTGAAATATTCACAAATTACCGATAATTTACATAGGTGGTGAAAACCAAAAAAAAACAACCCAATTTATTACTACTCAATTATTTTTCAAAAATCCAGTTCGAAACGTTGGGAAGTACAAATTGGGCTCAATATTACATAGTTTATGTGTGTAACGAATTACTGATATCATCTATAATACCCATATAAGTATTATTAAAATAAATATCATTCATCAACATCAAGGTTGAACGGTTTAACGGTCATTGACACTCGTTATCTTCGGAGCGACATCAAGAATGGTGTTTACAAGGTATAGCCGAAGATCAAAATGATATGTAAAAAGATTTTACGCCTATAAATGACCGTGTGATTTTAGTCTGTTTAATCCTAAAGTTATATAATATTGTGTGTGTGTGTGTTCGTGAATATCAAGGCTGTGAGAGCAGCCGTGGATGCGAGAGTTCCTCACGATGTCCTTCCGCGTGACTCCACACCTCCATTTCAGACACGCAACTTCTGCTTGTATGGATTCAATAGCAGCCACATCTCACTGCCATATAAAATGATCAGGACAAATGATAGTTTTATAGACCTGTCTCTTTAACCTATCCATTTTTGGGTCAAAAATGACACCAGTCATTTCTGCCACTAGGCCTACTAGACACTAGGCTCCTTACGGCAAAAATAGGGTGAGTGATCCCATGACGGGCAAAACCCCATTCCGAGACAAAACACCCTTACCGAATCTCGGCGTCATAACACTCTCGAAGAACTTCAGGGTGTGGGACTAAATCTTCATACTGCGGTAGCTCCCGCACTCCTGTACCAACCCCTTACCTTTGGAGTTTCAGTTACAGTAAATGCCGTTTTATATAGTCGTGAATTGTTACTTACGAAGCGGAATAGGAGCTGCTTTTTGAAGAGATCACTATACGGTGAGGATGACGGTCAGTCATGGGGAAGTGACACACCCTCGGCATCCTTCATAAGCATAGTACCCACTGTCCCACTATAATTCTGGTAGCCTGGTTCAATCGAAAACGTTGAAATTACTAGGGTACTGAACATCATAAAAAGTAGAGAAAGAACTGCAGCAAAACTGAAACAATAAATCTGTTGCGTAAAATTCTATTCTCAAGTATCGAGAATAATAAAAATATCTATCTTATTTTCAAGTATCGAGGAAAAGAGTGTCCACGTAAGCAAAGTGGCACTATATGTTTCAAAAATAAAACGTAATTATGCAGGCTTTCATGGACCTACTTTTATCGGAACTACGGATTGGTTGGGATACTGATCCCGCTAAAAAATGCGTGAGCTTGTGCGAGCGGGTGATGTTTGTTAAACAATCATACTCTACAGATTTTATTGAAACTCAAATTGAGATTGAGAAACCTATTGAATCTGAAAAAAATGTTTGTAAAGGATGGGCGTATTCGTTCGTATAATATGTATGTACCAGCGGATGCCCACGTCATCGCTCACGTAAAATTTGGTTATTGCACAAAAAGTGGTTCCCGTGGGAATAAAATCTTTTTTTCTTAATCAAAAGTACCCTTTGTATTCATTCAGGAAATTCTATTCCTATCTTTCATCCAAATGTGAATAGGTAACAAACCTTAGATTACATGCCCGTGGGAATGTTGAAAATTTTGTTCTTGTTGCTTATCTCAAGTACCTAATGAACACTTTCATCAAATTTCAACTATCTATGTTTAATTGCGGTGTGTGTGGTTTCACCCGCGCTTTTGCGTTTCCGTGGATATGCTGGCAATTTCTTTTAGTGCTCATCTAAAAATACATTTACAAATTTTAGGTATCTATGTCTAATATTTTAGGCTGTTTTGATGTCATCAGCGTTGGTCCCTTTCTTGTGGAAATACCAGAAACATGTCTATCTCAATTTCTAACCGAAAGCCTATATACAATTTTTTATGTATTTTAGTTTAAAATGGCGGATTTCCATACAAACTTTTAGGCATTATTTACCCCCCTTAGGGGTTGAATATCAAATAATCCTAAAATAAGTCTATTTTAATTTACAAACGGAAGTCCACTTACAAAATTTTGTGTATATTATTTTAAAATTTACTAATTTCCATACAAACTTTCAGGCCCTATTTTACAAAATCCGGCCTAATCCCTTGTTTACACCATAAAGAAAAGCTCTGTGCAATATTTCAGATATCTAGGTCCAAGGATATGGGCTGGTCATTGATGATCACTAGTGAGTCAGGACTTTATTTTTATATACTTATTACAGAAGAAGATATGACGGCAATCCATGGGCACGTGTTCCTTATTTTTGCTGCATTATCATTGCTACACGACATCCCATAAAGTAGTTTTGGAGCTTTATTTCTTCTCACTATGGTAGATTCTGTAAAATGTAGCCAAGAATATTATTGTTCTACGCCAATATTAAACAAAGAGGCTTCCTTCTACTTACTTCAGGGCAATCATAATGCGAATACCACGTCGATGCATAGCGTTGAGCAAGTCTAGTAAGAAGTTTGCTAAGTAATACAAGGGTCTAAACTGCATCTTGGAAAACACTTCTAGTGCTGCTTTAATAATAATATAACTTTTTTTTTCAGGCATCATAAGAAAATTACAGGTGTTATAAACTTATTCTACTGTTACCGGACCCTCGCGGTAGTCAAATTCTGCTGACTCGAAACTGCACAGTTACGCTTTAAGAATCTCCTTACCTTATTCAGGATTCATAGCTTTCATGAGGCTAATTTAGCTGTTAGGAGAATTGGAACTGGAACTGTTACGAGATCAGTGTCTCAAAACCTTTCTCAAAAAACAAACATACAACTTACAGTTGATATCTTTAAAAAACAATCCTTTGAACGTGTTTTTTTGTGTTAAGTACCGGTGACGCTTTGTAGTACGATATTTGCAAAGGTGTCAGAGTTTAGGCGCAAAATGTTCAATTCTCAAAATGTCAGGTGTATCTACGAATTGTTGTACATCGAGATGAGTGAGTACTTTATTCTTTTCTGTAACGGTGACGTTAGCGATTGTACAAACCACCAACCATAATGTCTATTTAAGGTAGGAATACCATGGCACCTTATTGGGGAATCTTGGAGGGCTAATACAATACAATAAGTTGTCGCGTTGTTACCTCGTTGTTTTCGGCAGGTATAGCTGGTTGTAATTGCTTTATGGAGTAGTCGCTTTGTTGATATAGCACAAATTATCTGGTTTTTCTATTTCTATGTCAATTTTTTCTATTAATTACACATATAGAAAGTTTTGCAAGTATTCGTGCAAAAAAAAACAACATTTTCAAAATTCGAAAAGGTGGCATTTTTTGTTTAGGCTTGGGTCGTAGCTGTCCATCAGGAGACGTAATGGGACTGGCCATAAATTTAATACAAAACCTGCCAGTAATTTATATTCCACTTCGAAAAATACGTGTGTTAGCATAATAAACAGTGGAGGTACTCCGTAGACTGCCATTAACTTGAGCCGATGCTGATGAAACGTTCGGATAGTAAAATTGGTCGTATACTTATACTACTTTTCTAGACTATGAACCTATTTTGTATTGGTAGTGAAGTTCTCAAAGTCTCTCGATCTTTAAACAATCATTGCTATGGTTGTTCTTCAGTGTTGCATTTGCATTGAAGAGCGTTTCCGTACTTCGGAAGCCACGTGGTAAGTTGATTATCAGTGAAGTGACTATCATTAAGCCGAGCTAAAGACTTTGAAATATATTAACAGCTGGTATTTTCTACTTGTGTGTCCTTTCAACAAGTCATAGGCTCACCATTTACTACGTGGGACGAATTACAGTTCAAGGCGTGACTGTAGGGGAAAGTCGTCACCATTCGTACATACCGTTTAGCAAAAAAATCAACCAGTTAAAAAACACGCCTTTGCTTGGGTGTGTAGGCCACCATGTTCCTATAGAAATTGCGTGATAATAATTTCGTTTTTGATGTACGGAGGGTAACCACTTTACTTATGGTCTACTAGCTGCCTTCTCCAGCGTTAGTTTGGAGGTCATGAGTC
The DNA here is from genome assembly GCA_948477245.1 of Thumatha senex. NCBI lineage: Eukaryota > Metazoa > Arthropoda > Insecta > Lepidoptera > Erebidae > Thumatha > Thumatha senex. The sequence goes on from OX419725.1 coordinate 4,027,805, forward strand.
AGTTGCCGTCAGCAATAGCAAAATGAAAACTTATCACTGGGCTGCAACCTCTTAATACAACAGGCCCCACCTACAAGGTAGAATAATTGTGTGCGGCACAAGATTGACTGTTTGGCTTTTTTGAGTGAGCTCCATCCTCAACAAAGAGCGGCACCTTCGAAGATGGCCGTTGTTGGGGATAGAGTCTTTTTTATACCTCTGAGGTGGCAGACAACCATTACGGCCCAGCTGTTGGAAAGTGGTCACCGTAGGCTATGCACGTTTGCAACACCAGAGGTGTAGCGTTGCCGATCCTTTATAAACCTTCTAAGACAGACGTTCGGGAAAACCCAGGCAGGGAGTTCATTCCACAATCTAAGCGTACGCGGAATAAAGCCTCTATAGGACCTAACCGTATGCGTGCGCTCCGGACGCAAAGTGTGCGGGTGAACACCCTGAATGTGAAGTGTGATATCATACAAGATACTTTTGAAAAGTAATTAGTATACTGATTAACTTAGTGGTTTGGTAGTAGAGCGAATGAATTTTTTTCACAAACTTAAATATAACTTGATTTAATTAATTTTAAAATAGTTTTACACTCCTGACTCCATTATTAAGGACACTTAGCCTTACTTCCGGTGAAGATGGCGAGAACTGTATCCTGTTTGTACGGTTCACTACGAACATATTTGGACTGACGTTGTTGCCATAAAAACATTATTTATTATGTGTATATCTTAATATACTTCCTTTGAATAAATCGATTAAATTATTTTGATAATGTCCCAAAGGAGTTTCTAACTTTTATTCTAGAGAGTGGAGATAGAGATGAAAATTTACAGTCTTTCTCTTATCAAACGTGCCGTCCAAATAAGTAAATAAATAAAATAAATAAATATCGTTCGGACAACTAACACAGCGCCATCTGATTCCAAACTAAGCAGGGCTTGTACTATGGTAACCAGATAACTGATAAACATACTTATATATTTCTATATACATACATATTATAGATAAAAACACCCAGACACAGAATAAACCATCGTGCTCATCACACAAAGTTTTATTCAGGGTAGGAATCGAACCCACGACCTCTTGCGTAACACTCGGATACACTCCCACCGCGCCACAGAGGCAGTCGAATATTGAAAAATTGATAAATTTTGTTGAACACTTTTCACACAACGCAACAATTATACATACAAAACACGCAAACTCCGAAATAAACATTTGTGGATCACACAAATATATTTTCCGACCTGGGAATCGAACACAGGACTTTGGCGCCTCAGTCGCATACACTAGCACTTACGTCACCGAAGCAGTCAAAGACTAAGACCTTGAACGGACTAAAAAGCTATCATCATTACTGAAGCTTTAGTCGTGATTTCTAACGAAGGCATCAATTTTCTTTGAGACATGCGGTTAAAACAGACGTGTTGGTTATACTTTTTGGCATATCTGGATATAAAACTTTGTTAAAATCCACGTGGTTAGCTAAATTTAAGGTTCATGTCGTTTAGCTTCGCCGCAAAAGAGTGTGCCATATTGGAGAGTTATCCACTTCTACTCATGAGATACTACAGTAGCCAAGACCTCGTGTGTGGTGGCGGGTGAAACTAACCGTGTAGTCCAAAGTCCATAGCCCAACCCTCTGAAATGTTTGCACTACAAAGCGTAGGTTAGAAGAAATTGTATGAAACAGCTTTGCTGACTTTGGTTAAGCCCGCTTCCCGTATAGACTTAGGTAAGTTGGATGTAGGAGCTCACCTGCGAGCAGAGCACCTGCTGAATAACTGACGAAGCATTGACGCAGGTCCTCACGAGGTTCATACGACCGTCGCTACCCATAATGTCAAAAGACAAAGGAAATACGAAACGCTGCTTCTAACCGAATAAAAGCTCAACAAAGCACATTTGTAAAATGCATTGGTTAAAAAGAGACGAGAGAGATTTATTATACTATTGTACTTCATCCGATTCATTTTACCAAAGTCTAATTTTTCAGGTTACAGAATTACAATAAGGTACTCAATCAAGAAAAATAAAATATATAAATAAATAATATTTGTTATTTGCAGTCAAGAATGTACCGGGAAATGTGCAATAATACACAAAATGTTAGTTATTCCTCTTAACATTTTATTTCGTCGTCTTCAAAGTATGTTTCTAATCAAACAATACACTTACGCCACAAACATCAAAACATTAAGTTCAGTCCTCGCTACGAATTTTCTAATACTTTCACAATTTTTATTTATATTTTCTGATTTGAGTTTAGGAAAACAGTAAACACTTTCGATCGACTTTGATGTGGTTTTTTCGATTTCGGTTCAATTGAAGGGCGCCTCTCGAAGCTTGTTGACTAGTTGGCATGTCAAACTCGTCTCTACTCCAATAACAAAGAATTTCATGAAGTCGGAATTGACTCGTTCTAGCATATCCTCAGTGACTCTAAGGCGATTGAGCTTTGGAGGAATAATTTAGTTGTATTAGTCAGGCGTTTACCGTCGAACAGATGGCAGAGGCATACTGGGACACATTACACCGTAAGTTCCGAAGCACACAGTTTACAGAACAATGAGTTAGCGAAGCTATGAGCACTTCAGTTCTTTGTGTCTAAGTACCTACATGTTTCATACCCAAGTTCAGCGGCTATCGCCTTTAAATGAGGATTTGCAGTCACTATTTCCTTCACCTTCGCCACAGCGAGGTAAATCTTCTATCACATCTCGAAAGCTTTAAAACTTTTTGTACTACTCTTATGCAGGTGTTTTTAAAAAAGTAGTAAGCCTTCTGTAACATTTTGAGGGACTCCGAACACGAAATTCCATTGAAAATGTACCTATCTACCTAAAATTTAAGACAATCTCTTTGTTTAATATTTTTCTACACTAGAGATGATCTTACTAACTTGTAACGGCACTGTAAAAATAATAGATGCAACTCAAACTCCGCATCAGAATGGCACATTTTACCAAACAGCAACTAAAAAAAAAACTAAATATTGAATTTGGAATTTTTAACAGATCGTCCACATCCCGATAGCTTTTTGAAAAAAAAACCAAACACTGTAGAAACTTAAGAGTGTAGGTACCAAAAGTTGAGGACTTGAGGTCAATATATAGCAAAAGCTTTAATAGTAAATAAATATCTCTGCCGTCCGATTACTAGGGTAATGTAGTCTGTTTGCGTCCAAACGATGGGGCAATCCTCAAAAACAGTATGAAATAACCATAATTTATCTCTTCTAAGTTGGTGGACGCAAACTGGTCCACAGGTTGTCGCAATGTGGATTTTATGGAAGCAAAATAGGTAAATCATATGTTTAGCTATTAGTCTATTTATTTATTAATATATCAAAAGGTATGTCCAAAACCGTTTCATTAATTTAACAAGACTATATACAGAATATATGAAATCCATTTTTCATTCGATGTTTGTGCATAAATTCAAATCATGACAAACATTATGAGTTTTATATTGATTCCATCATTATTAACATACTCTTTGTAATAGCCTCTTTGCGTCCACTATAACGACTATAGAAATAGATACTGATGTCGAAAATCATACTTGGACGCAAACTGTACCTATAGGTGAGACTTAAGAAAAGATTGCGTCTACATTTTAATCACACACAAAAAGTGCGTTCTCCAATTCCACAAGAGCACTAATTTGTGCTCTTGTGGTTCTGTTTTACTCCACCCGGGAGCTGTAAGACATCGTCGCTCTTGCGCTTAGTCTCTGTCAACAACTACACCTAAAATCGATCCGTTTCTTTTTAAAGATTAATATAGTTTTCTATTATATTTATCTCGTTGGTGGACGCAAACTGGTCCACAGGTGGTCACAATCTGGATTTTATGGACGCAAAATAGGAAAATCATATGTTTTGGCTATTAGTCTATTTATTTATTAATATATCAAACGGTTGGTCCAAAACTATATAATAAACTTAACTAGACTGTATACAAGTAACTAACTAACTAACTATCTTCACGCTGTATCCCTGACGGGCTAGTCAGAGAGGACAGATCGCCAGGCTTCGCGATCCATGCATACTTCTTTCGCTTCTTCGAGATTCATCAATCGCTTCATACACGCACGTCTGGGTATCCGAGTACTTTTGACCTTTCCGTTTTTGAGCAATCTGCTCACGTGGTCTTCATATGTAAGTCTCGGCCTACCCTGACTCCTTCTACCCTCTACTTTTGAACAATATATATTCTTCGTCAGTCGTTCCTCACTCATTCGTTGGACGTGTCCAAACCAACCGAGCACGCCCTTTTCCAGCTTAACGCTGACACTTTCATTCAAACCTGCCAAATTGCGTATCACTTCGTTACGTATTCGGCCAGCCAAGGTAACGCCGCACAACTTTCGAAGTGATCGCATCTCCACAGCATTCAATTTACTTTCATGCATCTGCTGACATACCCAGGTTTCACTACCGTAAAGCAAAGTTGGCACTAGCACTGCGTTATGAATCGCCAGTCGTGCTTCTTTTACGATGCTTCGTCGCTTTACTAACTGGGACAAAGCACCGTTAACTTTGTTTCCGGCAGCTACGCGCCGTTCCACATCCGAATCACATCTTCCATCCGCGCTAAACATACTTCCTAAATACACAATTTCATTCACTTGCTCTAGACGTTCCTGGTTTACCCTAATCTCGCATTTAGTTCTTACGTCACCTCTTTCAAATACTAGAACCTTAGTTTTACTTGCATTCAAGCGGAGACCCTTACTTTCACACCCCTCTTTCATATTAGTGACTAATGCCTGAAGGTCGGCTTCTGATGAGGCCATGAGTACCACATCATCAGCGTACAGCAGACAGTTTACTGTAAAGTCACCCAAATTCACACCCATATTAAAATCTTTCAACTTCTGCAGGCAACTGTCCAGATACACTATGAACAGCCAGGCGGACATGACACATCCCTGTTTGACGCCTGTACAGACATCAAAAAGAGGTGACACATCCCCCCCTACTCGCACGCAAGCCTTACAGTCCCTATAAAGCGACTGTATTGCCCGCAGTAGCGAGCCGTCCACACCATATCCTGGCAGCAAGTCCCACAGCGTTTCTCTCACAACGTTATCGGATGCTTTTTCTAGATCCACAAAAGCGCAGAAAACCTTCTGGCTAAGAGCCAGAAACTTTTGCGCGATCATGCGGAGAGAAAACATTTGATCCATGCAACCTCTTCCACGTCGGAATCCGCATTGAGCCTCCCATAAATACCTTTCAGACTTTTCTTGCATTCGTGCCGTTATAACCTTTGCATACACCTTACTAGCTAAGCTGACCAAGCTGATCGCCCTGTAGCTGGAGCAGTTTAGGCGCGAGCCTTTCCCTTTGTAAATAGGTACTACAACTGCTACTCGCCAGTCATCTGGGACCTCACCCGTCCGCCAGCACAAGTTGCATAACAGACATAGAGTGTCCCAGACACGCGACCCACCGTACTTAATCATCTCAGCAGTGACTCTGTCTTTTCCCGCAGCCTTACCACATTTCATACTTCTTATCGCTTGTTCTATTTCTTTCATACTAATGACTTTAATGACATCGGGATCCGGAGCATCGAAGTGAGCTCCACTTCCCGATGTGGCATCTCTGTCTATTCTTGCATACATATTCACTCCATCTCTGCAGGACGTCAGTTTGGTCTGTTGGGACGTCATTGTTAACACTAAGCACTTTATTCATACTGCAGATTGCCAAACAACTCCGGTTCTTGCCTACTTCTTTCCAGAAGAGCCTGGCATTATCCCGGAAATTGGACGACAACCTTTCATCCGCTTTCATTCTGCACCTTTCACGAGCTTCTTCTATAAGTGCCTTCGTGTTAACTTTCTGCAGCTTGTATCTCTCTTTCATATTAAAATCATTCCGCGAGGCTAAGTAGTCTAGCCATGCTTTCTTCTTCATTCGAACTGCTTCTTTCACTTCCTCATTCCACCATGCATCACGCTTATTACTACTGCCTCTTTTCGTTTCTCCACACACTTCCACAGCGGCATTTATCATACTATCCCTAAGGTTCTGCCATACACTTTCCACATTCTCACTGCTTACATTGACATCGCCAAGCTTTTCGGCTACCCTTTCATTATATTTATCCCTAATGGATGCATCCTGCAGCTTCCAGCTTTTGATGCTATAAGTCGGCTCAGGTTCAGGACACTCGGTACGATGACGCCAACCCGCGAACAGACCCCTAATCCTAGTTATGACTAGGTAGTGGTCTGATCCCAGCTCAGCGCCTCGATAAACCCTTGTGTCCATCACCTGTTTACGGAGCCGACTATCCATTAGGAATAGATCTATCATGCTTCTCTTTGACTTACATCTCCTCGTATACATATGAATTTGTTTGTGGTTGAACATTGTGTTCGCCACAAACAAATCCTTTTCCTTACAAAATGCCAGTATTAGCTTGCCAGCGTCGTTCACCCTTTTATCCCCATACTTCCCGAGTACCGACTCAAAACCATCGCGAGCGGTACCCACCCATCCATTCAAGTCTCCACATACTATAAGTCTTTCATTTCCTTCTATCACATTTAGAGCTTCTCTCATACTCTCCCAGAAATCCTCTAGCTCACTCGCGTTCGACGAAGATACTGGCGCGTAAGCAGCTACCAGAAGACTGTATACAGAATGTGAAATCCATTTTTCATTCGAAATTACTACTCTAACATTTTTATTTTCTTGCTCAAACTTACCAACTCTACTAAGTGGACGCGAACAGGCGAACTTACCCTATAATAAGGCCGTTAGAAAATATTATTTTAGTATTTTAAAATGAGTTAACCGTTTTTATCATTAAGAAACTGTGAAATGTGGACGGCAGATCTATGTACGAGAATGCAGAAATTCACATGCATCGATGCTTCGTATAGCATCAGCATTTTAAAATACTATACACACATAATACACGTGTACCTAGGCACAGATAGGCAAACATAAAAAACTTCGTCCAAACATTCGCCACAGAACTGGTATAACTATGGGCCCATTAAAATATGTCATTTGCATTAATTTCCTATACACAGACGACGCCGCATTCAAATTAAAAATCTATTTAATATCAATAAAATTGTCAGTTAAACGGTAAAGGACTTGATTTTATTAAATAATCTCTCTGTGTTCTCCTTTAGACCAGAAAAAAGAAAAAGATAAAATAAAATTTAATTTGATAAAACCCTAAATACCAACATACTAAAAAGGGATGTCACGATATCTACGAATTTTGTAGAATGGAATGGGGGTATGTTCATTGAGTAAAATCAAGCGAAAACAGATACCATTTGATTCACAGAAACAAATTAATGGCTACCACTAATTTATGTTTTAAAGAGTGAAAATTAATACTCAGTTCATAAAATAAGTCAGTAACTCGCAAATAAAATAAGCTCATCGTGTTACGCTAGCTAATAACGACAAAGAAAACACATTTTGTGAGACAGAGAAGTTTCGCGACCTACGCCTTACTTTGAGCACCAAACGACGCTTCGAGGACGAGGCTATCACGCATGAAAAGAAAAGAAGATTATAAAATACGTAAGAGTAAATGAGACAACAAAACGGTCGCGGAATGCGGCGCACTTAATTTTTGTAACGGACTACGGGTCGAAAAGCGCGCGTCGCTGCCGTGAGGAGCATGTAGTACGGTCCGTAGGGGCAGGTGGGGGGATCAGTTGTAGTACGACGGCCCGCACTTCTCGTAAAGGAAGCGACCCTGGCGCGGTCATTGCTCGCCGCGACCGCATTCCTCTCCCCGGCTCCCCGCGCCTCTGCGCCGCCTGCGCATCAATGGACGGCGCGCGCGCAACCGCCGCCTTCACTTGCCGTCTCATTCCCGCCACTGTATGCTCACTTCTGATTACTCCTTTTGTTATCTATCACTAGAAATGCTAATAATAGTTATAATATACAGATACTGACAGCTAAACCATAACAACTGGCTGAAGTTGTAACTAAAATTACAGTCAAAAATATCTGAATTCAGATCTGTCTAGTTTCTAACAATACTTTCAATTTCAACCGCTTTCATGAACCTAATTCATTATATATATAAGTATTATGCTATATCTTCTGGTTACTCCTTTTGTAATCTTATCACGAGGATATGCTAATAATAGTTATAATATACAGATACTGACAGCTAAACTATAAAAAATTGCTGAAGTTGTAACTAAAAACCGCTTTCATGATCCTAATTCATTATTATGAATAAGTATTATGCTATCTTCTGATTACTCCTTTTATAATCTTATACGAATAATAGTTATAATATACAGATACTGACAGCTAAACCATAACAACTTGCTGAAGTTGTAACTAGAATTACAGCCCAAAAACAAATAATTCTGAATTCAGATCTGCCTAACAATAGGCACCTACCTACTTTCAATTTCAACCGCTTTCATGTTACTTCATTATATGTAGGTTTATGCCTATTATACTTATTTTAATAAGGTCAGACTATTTAAATATTTAATATAACGATTAAACTTAATTTAATAATTAAAAATAACAAATAACAATACCCTATTATAGAAAAGAGAATTATCAGTTTCGAGAGTTCGTTTATCAAGAAGTTAGGACAGAATGTACATCCTACGTAAATGTGTATAAAATCAACACATAAGAAAAATATACAAAAACACTACAAAAAAGCTTATTTCTTCTATTTAAAATAAAGTTGTTTTACTGCCTCTACGATTACGCTACGGCAAATGATGTAACTAACTCTATTATTCGTCATCATGGCTTAAATACTTAATTATTTAATTGTAAAACTGTCCACCACTTTTATTGCCAACTTAATAAGTAGCCAACGGCTTTTATTAGGTATCTGGAGACCTTGCTATTGACTCACGGCTTAAGTGGCCAGTTATATCTATGTACATAACGGTTATTGATGATGCGTCGTACGTTCCACCTAAGTGTCTAAATTACTCAATATAAGTAGGTATATTGTGGAAGTCAACTTCAAGACCCGCAGACAAAAAAATGACGATTGTAACGAAACTAAATCGTCATTTTTGAGTTGGAGTCTATAGTCTATACTAATATGTAAAGCTGAAGAATTTGTTCGTTTGTTTGATTGAGCGCGCTAATCTAAAGAACTAATGGTTCCAATTGAAAAATTATGTTTGTGTTGGATAGTCCATTTATCGAGGAAGGCTATAGGCTTTATCACATCACGCTACTACCCAGAAGAGCGGATCAGTAATCATTAATGACAACAAATCGGGCAGATTATTGAAAATGAAAAGGCAAAGAATTTTGTAAAAGTAATAAGCAACTAAACTAAATTGCTATGATGATGAATCAAAGTATGTCACAGGCAAAACTGCGAGGGTCAGCTAGTTCAAAATATGTGAAAAATTATTTAAATTTAGCCCTCATGGAAAAAAGTCCTACATAGAAATTCAATAATTTCACATTCCAAAAAAATATGTTGTGCTATTGGATTACTCGTTACTTTGTTTTGTTTCACACTTTTAAAAGCATGATTTTTTAAACTACTATTGACTTTGTTGTTAAACTATTTCTTGTTTTTTTTTTCACTAGAAATCTAAAAAGAGAGATGACGTAACATCCTAATGGAATAGAAAATAAAGCAATGTTCACATTTTTGAATTTTTTTCAAAACCACAATCGAGTTCGTCGAGTTTTGGATTTCTAAACTAACCATCTTTACGCTGAGGTCTCTATATGTTGTACTCGTATTGGTTTTTATCAATAGTTCTTTGCACAACTCTTTGGGGGTGGTAATAGCATTGAGCATAGTAGCACTTTTTCGAGTAAAAATCGAACAATATCATAAATATCAATAGATACAATAGCAATAAATCTTATTATAGACAATCTAAACAAACCCTTTACTATAAAATTACCCATTATACACTTTAATGAGTCATATCCGGGAACAACTGCAGAGTAATAATCACACCACTAGTAGAAACTTGCTAGTAATGTTTGCCATTTGACATTAATAATGGGTTGAAGTTAATAAACATGTCTCTCGTATTAGACTCGGGTATGCAAGTTATTCTTCGCAAACGTTTAGAAAGGATTCTGTAGTCGATGAGTAATTGATTGATTTGCTTCTTACAGTCTTTGTCTCTTTGATTTTAATGTCTGTCCCGGTACCGGGTTTTACATAACATAGTATCATAGCGTATTTTGCACAATATTTCAGCATTGTCATATAACTTGGCATGGCTGTCAATCTTAAAAGGATATTTGGTACCTCAAGAGAACTGTAAGTGCCCGTTTTGGTTTAGAGGCATACGATAGCCGAGAAAGATATAGATAGAAGACAAAAATATTAAGTTTGTTTATTTATTTCTTGTGCTTTTAGTTTAGTTAATGTCACCGTACACTGCATTGGACGTAAGCTGATTTACTTAATAATAAAAAAATGCATAATTATGATAGATTTAGCTGTGCTAGTAACATATTTACAAAGGTAATATGCGGCAAGTAAAATAGTCTGAATGTTGGTAGATAAAGTGGGAGGCTCAATTCGAATTCCGACGTGGAAAGGTTGTATGGATCAAGTGTTTTCTCTTCGCATGATCGTGGAAAAGTGTTTGGCACAATAAATATTTGAATTTGTTGAATTTGCGGTTATTCAGAAGGTTCTCTGCGCTATTGTGGATGTAGAAGTATTTTTTAGTTGTGAGATAAACTTTGTGGTACTTGCTGCCTAGATAATGCTGTGGATGGCTCGCTACTGCAGGCGATACTGTCACTTTATAGGGATTATAGAGCTTGGGTGCATGTGGGATATAACAAAATCACCAAAACCCAACAATGTTAAAGAATGTTTCTTAATTCCGAAAATATACTTATTTCTATTTAGTCAGTCCTAATGCAAATTACTTACTATGTATTCAGGGTAGGAGCAACTGCTTACTGAAATACAGGCTGATTGTTTATAGCCCAGCATAGCGACAGAGGCTAGAATTTATATAATGTGATTGTGATAAATATGCATAGGACTAAACTGTAATTTTTACAATGTATTTATATTAAATAAAATACAAAACTGTAAAAAAACTGTAGAAGTTTCACACCTCTTTACATTTTTGCTATAGACAGGGACGGTCTATTATAATGCGACCGCGTTGCAGAGACCATTTTTCCTTGTCTTAGCCTTTATACCGAATGTTCTGGAACGTTAAATACAATTTGTTATACTTTCGATGTTCATCGGTATTGTGATATCCGCTAAATATTCAAGGTGACGTCACGCATGAACACTTCACCGAACATAGCGTGTCACCTGCCAGCCGTGTCCCCAATTTTGTCAAAATAGATGAAGTTTAACTAAGTAAGCTTTTGATATAAAACGAGGGTGGAAAACTTGATTAGTTCCCAGAAATATTGTTTATTGACGAAACACTATTATCATTTTTAATTGAAACCAATCCTTCTTCGCCTGTAAACCTGGATCTACAGCAATTACCTAGTCTAGAAAAGTTACACCGAGCTGGAAATGGCTAAGGTACGTACCCGTTGCACCTCCGAGTTTAGACCTCATATTAAATATTACCCTTTGGACCTCCTTTTCCCATTTGGACCTGAAACCTATAATATAATAATAATCTAGTGCCCATTAGACCCAAGATACAACAACATGCCCCTTTGGACCTCATTTATAACATCTATGAATGAAATACAGTGGTGTACAAAAGTAATAGATTTTGTCCAAAATATATCATTAGGTACATAAAATAAATCCATTTTTTTACTTTTACTGAACTATAAATAATACTCAATCCAATCCACAGTAAAGAAATATAAATATTTCACTATTTCTTGTTTTTTTCTTCAATACCCTTTCATAGACTACGGAGTAACTATTAGTCGCTAGTGAGCCAGTATTTGCTAACGCTTATTAAAATGCAGACTACAATGTTGTACATAACTGTACTTTATACTACTAAAATAATACCAAATGTAAAGTTAACATAACTTTCTTATAGGTCCAAAGAGTACTTAGAAAAGGGTCCTATGGTTACTTTTTTAATAAATTTAATTTTATTACGGGTACTGAGAAAGAGGTCCAAGAGGCACATTTATTATTGTATTTTGAAGTGGGTCCAAAAGGGCTTAAAAATGAGGTCGTACGGGCACTTTGGGTGCGTGGTCCTCGAAATCGTACGAAGTACTCGAAGACAGATTTTATTCAAATTTGTTCAGCCGTTTGAGTTGATGAATTATGATGTGTGTATATAAGTATAAGTACATATACCGTGGACATAGGGTCCGCCGCTTACGGATATTCTCATGAGTGTTCTGAACTCTCAGGAGCAGTTTACAAGTTACGTAATTATCCAGATTCTTAACTCAACAGATTTGCAGTTAACCAGTTTTAGTACATACATACATATTGTCACGCCTTCAGAACAAACAGTAAATGCTTATCACTATGACAAAAAGCAACACCATGCTCATTCTGCAAATTTAACAGAGAAAAGTGATCAGACAATATTAATACAATTACAGGTCGCGCGGCAAATGATGAGCTCTGACAAAAAATAGTGGGGATAGTTCGCGCATGTATACTCGCGCACAATATTATTACACAAAGAATCAAGTTCAATACGACTCTGCTTTGAACCATTAAACATTAAATAGCCGTTGGTCCCGGTTGTCAGTAAAATGGCAGTCGTTAAGCCTGGTTGAAGGCCTTAAAAAGGCTTGAAAATTTTCAACAGCAGGTAGCCACAACCTGCGTCTGTCTATTTCAACACGGCAATGGGCTCACCACCTATTACGTGGGACAGGAATCCACACGGTGAAAAGTGGGCATATAATATGCCTCTGCCACCCCTTCGGGGATAAGGCGTGATGGATATTTATTTTTTTTATAACGTAGGTAGGTGGGTACGTAAGTAGGTATATATTATTTACAACAAGTGAGTTCAAAGTGTTTTGCGTGAAAATATTAAACCATGATAGGTTATATTTATTTTTCAGTGATCGTATTTAAAAAAAACATTTTTATTGTAGTATTTTAATGTAGAAATAGGTATATAATGTGTGCGACACTGACAATACTTATAAAAGTAAAAGAATCGTGGAAGAAGTCTCTGCTTACCCGGGTGAATGATAGGCGTGAATCAAATATTTTTTCGTATTAAATAAATGAAATTGTCGAAAATTAATAACTAAACTAACTATCTTCACGCTGTATCCCTTTTGGGGTAGTCAGAGAGGACCAATTGCCAGGCTTCGCGATCCAGGCATACTTATTTCGCTTCCTTAAGATTCGTCAACCGCTTCATACACGCACGGCTACACCTATACACTATACACACCCGAGTACTTTAGACTTTTCCGTTTTTGTGCAATCTGCTCACGTGATCTTCATATGCAAGTCTCGGCCTACCCTGATTCCTTCTACCCTCTTCTTTCGCACAATATATATAATATATTCTTCGTCAATCGTTTCCCACTCCTTAGTTTGATGTGTCCAAACCAACGACGCATGCCCTTTTCCAGCTTAACGCTGACACTTCCATTCAAACCTGTCATATTGCGTATCACTTCGTAACGTTTTCGGTCGGCCAAAGTTACGCCGCACAATTTTCGAAGTGATCGCATCTCCACATCATTCAATTTACTTTTATGCATCTGCTGACATACCCATAAAGCAACGTTGGCACTATCACTTGTTATGTTTGTTTCGCCGATAATAATAATTATAATTGGTATAAATATTTGATCAAACAAATTACATAATAAACCATTTTTCTTTCTTGTCGAGATTGGACAGACAATTTTCTCGGGGCATCAAAAGCACAATACGCTATTAAAAGATTTGCCAAAAAGAGTAGAATATTTTATGTGCGTGACAGTACCGCGATTAGTGACAACACGTGCCGACATATCACGGTGTAGTGTGCGGCTGTGCCCTAGTGTGCGTGTAGGATTTCGACCACTCCTGCGTCCACGCTCCTGCTCTCCCACCCTTCACCCCCTGTCACCCCACCAAATAGACCTAATTAATGAGTTCTGCGCATTCCCCTTCTACTTTCTTACAGAGCTCATCATTCGCTGCGCGACCTATACGAAGCTTACTGTGGGGGTAACTCCTATTGTTCATATACTTGATCTCCATTTCATCTGATTTATTTTCTATATTCAATAATCTCTATCATTTTCTTGAACACGGTTAATTAAAAGGAACGCTTATTTGATGTGAAGAGATAACTGTTACTTTTAGATGTAAATATACCTCCAAAACAAAATTTGACAGTAGTTAGAACTTGATTTGTTTAAATATTCAACGATGTATACTTAGCGATTTGCAAATACGCATCTGTTACAGGCACATCTCGAACATTATGCGTTGTCTATAAAATACTTAAGTAATAGGCGGCTACATACATTCCTACAGTCCCTTCCTGTGATCTTTTCCAAGCCAAATGATAGATACCTACTTAATAAACTTTGGGTGTTTCCAATGTATAATATGAATGTATTTAGAAATATATTACTATGTATATCAGTAGTAGGTATGGATGGATGGTGGTTTTACACAGTAGTGTAAAAGAAGATTAATAAATGTGCTACAATATGTATTTGTATAATACTAGTTAACGCCCGCGGCTTCGCCCGCGTAGAGACGCTTTCCCGTTCCCGTTTCCCACAGGAACTTGTTCCCGGGATAAAAAGTAGCCTATGTCCGTCTCCTGGCTCTAAGCTACCTCTCCATTAATTTTCAGCCAAATTGGGTTCAGTGGTTTAGGCGTGAAAGCGTAACAGACAGACAGACAGAGTTACTTTCGCATTTATAATATTAGTAGGGATGGATGTAATGTGCACAAGTATATATAGGAAGTGATATAACGCAGAAATGCTGCTTTTCTTGTTACTTGCCAAATTCCAATAAAACTTAACTTTTGCAAATTCATCTAATTGATATAACCCAGAAGAAAAAGAATATTAAAAAAATATATTGGTAAACCAATAATTCCTAACTATTAAGATCCCACATTCACAATCATTTGCCTTTATTTTTTTTTATACCACTGAGGTGGCTGACAAGCATACGGCCCACCTGATGTAAAGTTTTCACCGTAGCCTATGGACGTTTGCAACACCAGAGGTACAGAACTCGCACTGCCGACCCTTTAAAAACCTTCTAAGACCCCTTTTGAAGAACCCCACATTAATACTGAATATTATTGTTAAAAGTAAGGATGTTCATATCGTGGAAAGGGTCTCGGGATTCGAAATAATAATAAAATATTGTCAGTCGTGAATATATCCTGAATATAGGTAGTCTTGTTTTTTATTTTACTTTCAATTCAAATTAACTTCGTCAAAAACAATAACTGCATAATATTTCCAAAATTGAATGGCGCTATGTAGGTAACTTACTAATTACAAGTAAGCCCTTTTAATGGAAAAAACATGTCGTTCCAAACAACGGAATAATTCGATCAATCAATTCAGACTATCACAGTCCACTACTGGAAATTAGGGATTCTACCATTTTGCACCATGTAAAATGGAATAGTTATGTCATTCTAAATTATAGAAAAATCTGTTTGGATACCGGTTTATATAATAGTTTTGACGGAAATCCTTTTAAAAGAAACTTTGTTTCAATCACTTCTAAAAAAGTTCTAATTAGAGCAATATTTGAAAGCACTTTGTGAATAGAATAAAGACAAATCCTCATTAACTTTCATGGTAGGCCATGCTAGTCCGATTCTTTTATTTTTCAATATAATTACGGTCCAAATTAGTAAAAGTAATTTTGTAATACAATAATCTGTTATTGTAATATAATAGATTAGAATAATAGATTATTATAGCAATTATGTTTAGAAGTTATGAGCTTTGAAGTAGGATGATACCCGAATAAAGCCACTGTCAGTGGCGCATTGAATTAAGTGAAAGTGAAAGACCACAGATAAAGGGACGACGACGGAGTTTTGAATTTAATTTTAAAAGCAGATAAAATTTATTTAGTAAGACAACAATAAGTCCGGTTGTAAATAATAAACTAAAAACAAGTAAACTAGCTACCATATTTTAGTACTGGATTGACATGAAAAAGGGCGCGAACTTTCGAATATAGTGGCGGCTTTTTTAATAATTATTTTCTAAAATTGTGTAATTCGTTTAATTACAAATAAAACCTATAATCTAAGTGCGTAAATAATTGTTAATAAGTTATGACTGAAGACAGTGGTGGTAGCGCTTCTGCCCACAAACGAAAACTTTCCTCAGCAGATGAATCTTCACCTCATGAACTCACTGACGTTTTATTATTGTTTCCTACGAATTCAAATATTTTCCATTTTAAAAAACGCAACTCTATAATTTCGTGGAATGATATTTGCTCTCAGGCAGTCAATTAATCCAAGCTTGCATTTAAATCATTTAAAAGCTATCCTTCACTTGTAAATTATATCCTGTACAAACAATTCGACGCCAAGAAAAAAAGAACCTTATCGGAGCAAAAGCAGCTTAATTGGGTCAATCTCTGTTCTTCCTATAATAGAATGACTCCTGTAAAAGTAGTATGGAGTCATATTAAAAGGTTAAAATTTGCAAAATTAGGCACTAATACTCATTCGCTTAATTTCTTTGAAACCCCTTCCAACGCCAATGCATATTTAAATAAAATAGTATCCGGAAATTATGTTCAGTATTCTCAAAATTTTTACTTAATTTTTTTAGTTCCTTGGTTAGAATCCGCTCAATGGATTCAGGAACCCTTTGCTCTTTTTGAACTGGAAGCTTCGTTAGATAGTAAAAAGAAGAACACATCTCCTGGCCCTGCCTACATACCCTACGCCGTCATCAAAAATCTACCAAATGAAGTACAAATCGTCCTTTTGAATGTTTTTAACCAAATGTGGAAGCAAAAGATTATTCCACCTATTTGGAAAATTCAATTTGTTGTCCCCATCAAAAAACCAAACAGAGATGTTAATGAAAAGATTTAAAGATTTTCGAAACTATGTTAAAAAATCGCCTAGAATGGTATATTGAACATAATTCTTTAATTCCAGTCTAGTTTAGTTTTCGTTCTAGTTTGGTTTTCGTAAAGGTAAAGATACAATGTACAATCTGAGCTGTCTATAAGTGCAATTCAAAACAATTCCAAATGTAATAAGTTAACTCTAGCGGTCTTCCTAGATATAAAAGGCGCATTTGAAAACATAGATCATGAATATTTAATTAGAAGCCTTCGATCCCTGGAAATACCTGGCTCGGTTTTATTCTGGATTTTCCACTTTTTAAACAACCGTACGATATTTTTAAACCTCAGAAAAAAGTTGTATGGTCCAAATCGTACATATAAGGGCACTCCTCAAGGTTCTGTAATTGCTCCATTAATTTTTATTTTATGCATTGTAAACTTCATGAAAGCCATCCCGAAATCAGTTAAATATTCTTTTTATGCCGACGACCTTGTCATTTACACAGAATGTGATAACGTAAGGCAAGGAGAAATTATAATGAACAATGCTTTAGAACCTTTGAGTATGATTCTAAGCTCCCAACTTAAATTTGAAGTTAACATCGAAAAGAGCTCAGTTATGCTGTTTAGTCCATATTACATTAACCGTCCTAAGATATATTTTCAACAGGTTTTATTACCTTTCAAAACTTCAGAATTGTATCTAGGTATTTTACTCGACTGTGAGCTATCTTGGGGTCCTCATGTTACATATATATGTAAAAAAGCTGAGTTACGTCTTAACATTTTGAAATCTCTGGTTGGAGCGCGTTGGGGTTCTGATCCTAAGAGCCTCAAGACATTATACATATCTTTAGTTTGCAGCCAGTTTGATTATGGATGTATTCTCTACTCATCTGCTTCTAAAACTTTACTTAAAAAAACTTGACATAATACAAAATAGAGCTTTACGTATCATCACTGGAGCTATGATGTCATCACCCATAAACTCTTTAGAAGTTGAGGCTGGTGTAACTCCTCTAATTGTTAGGAGAAGTTATCTTACTGATAAATTTTGTTTAAATTTAATTAGTCGCGATAATGTACTAACTGGCCGATTTCGGGAACATTTTTCAGTACCGGAGTATAATGATACACCTCTTACTGTTTTCACTTCTATCGTTGACTCTGTCACGTACTTGAATTTTAAATTTCAAGATGTAGTTTATTGGAATAAGTATATACCTTGTTTTTCTTATAGTTACGAGTCAATGTTCATGCAAATTCCAGTTACAACTAATAAATTCAACTGTAAATATGATTTTTATGAGTTTATGGAGGAAAAAGTATATTTTATTCAAATTTATACTGATGACTCCAAAACTAACCGTCGGACAAGCTTTGCCTTTTATGATTCTTCTAACAAAACTGGCAAAGTATTTTCTTGCTGTAATTACTTTTCTATTTATTCTGCAGAAATATTGGCAATGGTTTTCGCTTTGCAGTATGTTATTAATATTCGCAAGAATAATGTCTTCTCAAAAGTAATTATCTTATCAGACTCACTATCGACTTTGGAGAAGAAATCTATAAGCAATAGTTGTAATTACTTGATTTATGAGCTTAGGCACTTAGTTTATTTGTGTAATTGCAGTGATATTTTGGTAGAGTTTTGTTGGGTACCCGGGCATTCAGGCATTTTTGGCAATGAATTAGTTGACATTCTTGCCAAATCTGCCTCTGATATAACTAACGTGGAATACAGAGTACCTCATCTAGATTTAGTCAACTTTTTAAAGGATAATCAGAACAAGCGTTGAGTTAAGTTATTGAACTCCTCCCGTCTTAGCAAAGGAAAATGGCTTACCAAAATTATCCCTGTTCCCAGTACTATCGCTTGGTTTGAAAAACTCCCTACCTATCCAGGCAGAGAATTTATTACTAGTTTATGTAGATTAAGAATTGGACATTGTAAATTTCCTTCACATTTGTACAGACTTAAACTTAATAATAATTCTATATGTAAATACTGTTTTGCTAATTTTTGTGATTTAGATCATTTATTTTTAGAGTGTAAATATTTTAATATTCTACGTTTACTTTTAATTAGCCTAGCAAAAGATATTTTAGATGTAAATGATTCTTTTCCTCTCAATGTGCAAGAATTTTTAAAATACCCTCAATTGTATATACCTCTGTATAATTATTATATTAGCACATTCGGACCAATTTAATACGCTCAAGGTTTTGCTTTTACAATATTTGTAACTCTAGCTTTAATATAATATAATTAAAAAAATAGTAAATAATTGCACTGTGTGGATTTTATTTAGGTTTAAACTTTGTTTTTTTGTAAATTGTATGACTAATAACTTCTTAAGCTGATGGCTTAAAAGCCAAAGCTTCCAATAAAGAAAAAAAATGGATTGGCATTCGTGACAGTATATTGACAATTGACGTTTGCTACGGACGTCATAAGCTTTTGACATTTCGAAACTTGTCTTTCAAAATTTTAAAAGTAAACGCTGTTCCCAATAGATTGCAACATAAAGAGGGTTAGGTACCTACCTCATTATATGAAAAAGTGAATGTATATAAACACATACACGGTGTTTACATTATTCAATATTTATAAGATATTAAATTATTATTGTGGCAAAACATATAGAAATAATAATGCAAAATATATAAATATGTAGGTACATACCAAATCATTATTTTTAAGCAGGTATTTTGAACCAGAAATTATATCAGTGTTAACTAAAAATAATAAAATGTTATTTTAATAATATTGTGCGTTACTTTTACAAGCTAACTTCTCAGAATATAACGTTAAAATCCATTCGAGTAATTTAATATTGTTTACGCGGAAACACTATAAAACATAACAATATATTTTTCAATTTTATATGTTTACGGGAGCCATCGAAAGCGTCCGATGGAGGTTGTTCGACGGCTTTAAGCTTCGTGCCAAGGCGCGCGGCGGTCAACGCTCGACAAACTGCCGGACTTACAGGTTGGACGTGGGGCAATGGAATCTGCGGTGTACAACAAAAAAGTTATGCGCCCGCGCCGCCTGCCGCGCGCTCCTCTACTACTAAACATCATACCATACGTGTTTCCCTGCACGTACCGTCTCTGGTCCTATAACATGGGCGTGAAGATGTAGGGTCAAGTTGATGATCACCTATTTGAGTTCAACGGGTACGATACGCCGGCGGACTAGATCTATAAGTGATTTAGACGAAACTAAAACAAATAAATGCTCGGAATGGTCAACTTTTGGCTCGTCAAAGAATCATGGGTCAAGTTAAGTTCATATTTGGTACAAATAATTTTAATTAACTACTAGTTAATGACAGAGGCTCGCATATTCAAACTTTTTCCGTAGCAGTTTCCCAGGAACTTGTATCCGCTATAAAAAGTAGCGTATGTCCGTTTCGGAGGTAGCTATAAGTATTAAGTTTCTTTAAATCCATTAAGTACGTACTTTACAGCTGAAAGAGTAACAAATATCCGTCCATTCAACTTTCCCGAATATAATAAGTATAAGTACGATAATTTGTAAATAACAGACATTCTCAGTTTTGTTCAAATACGATAAAATTTTGTAGTTTTACATAGCATTATAAAATCTGATAAAGTCAATAATATTGCCTAATATCTTTACCTTTATATTACGCTACTGTTATAAGGTATTACCTATTAAAAAACATTATCTACTCACGCTAATAAAACGTAGTAAGAAGATTACAACTGAAAAGAAAACACGGGTAACTGTCATCAAAGTAAAATTAAAGCACTCAGGAAACAGGAAAATCATTAAAAAATACTTCTATATAATAAACAGAATTAATTCCTTAGCAAAAAGCTCATTTAACTTAACTCACTTTAATGACAATCGCCTTTAAATCTGTCTACAATAGAACAATAACTATTACGTGGAGAATATACAATTATACACAATTACCTCAAGCTACATCACTAATCATGACATCACTAATCAGACGTCACTAATGACTTAACCATAGTATAACAAATTACAACTGTCTTGAACTAAAACACTTGGACTGTTCCACTTATTTATTACTTAAACCTCACCGGTTTCGCCTTAAGGCATTCTCAAAACTTATCATATTGTACTCAATGACATCCGAAATACACTACTGCTAACCTTTGAAAATGCCGTAAGGCGAAACCGCTGAGGTTTAAGTAATAAATAAGTGGAACAGTACAAGTGTTTTAGTTCAAGATGTGTGTTCCACCAAGTGCCATCAATCTACAGTGTAAACAAATTACAACTGTATTTGCTGTAGAGTAACTGCATGCATGATATTTGCTACAACACATTCATAAATCTTATATAGGCTCAACTTCACAAACATGATTATGACCACTTGCATTCATTACTACCGAGAAGCGATAGTAGCCTCGCTGGCCATAACCTTGGTCACGGCAGACAATAACATGGTAGTCCTGCCAAAATTGATGACCTTAGAGGCGGTTGGAATAATAAAAAAAACTAAAACAGTAGGTAGCAATTTTTATGAAACTTTTTACATGTATATTCGGTAAGTTTGAGAATCGGTCGTAATCTATTTTTTTTACCCCTAAGTGATTCATCACAATAATATTTATTTTTACTTTTAGAATATAATTTTTATTTTTTTTATTATGTGTCATTAAAAAATTCATATCACCCACCTGATTTGTCTCACCAACACAGACGAAATACAAATGGTGAAGTGAGTATGGCTTCTGCGTACCCCTTACATACTTTTTTTCATGAATACATGAAAATCCTCTAGACTATTTGTTCTGTTGTTCAGTATTAACCCGAAGGTAAGAAGTCTACACAATTTAATAGTTACGCCATCCAACTTTCTTGACTTAACTTGACTTGGGTTATTAATATCGACGTTATTCTCAAAGCTTCAGGTATTAAGCTGAATTTAGAAACGTACGGGCTTATATCTCTCTTTCTCATAACTAAGAGTAGACTAGACGCTATTAGCAATTAATAAATGACATTACGAGTACACTACGTTTAATACATCGTATTGTCTGACATATTTACTCAGAGAGATTTTCACTGCCTCTGTAGCGCGGTGGAAGTGTATCCGACTGCTATGCAAGAGGTCGTGGGTTCGATTCCCAGCCAGGATAAAACTTTGTGTCGTGAGCACGATGGTTTATTCTGTGTATACTGATATTTATTTTATTTATTTGTTCATGTACACACTAATAATAAAGAAAATAACAGTATGAGGAAACATAGGTACAATGGTACTGCTTATTTCTATAAGAAATATCTCCCAGCAGACCGGCGAGAGGAGAACGTGCAGATATAAAAAAAAATAAGTCAAAGTGTGTAAATAGAAGAGAGAAGTAGGATAGGATTTAATTAACACACATACCTAAGAGCCCATACTATATCTACTATTACCGTGGTGCTTCCCTATTTCTATAGGATTTACACCTAGTTGCTTTCCAGGTCTCCCGCTTTTCAAAGGAGGGAAGGGGCATTACGTTCTTTTCCTACTAACTCACATTATCTTCTGATTAATTTCGTTGCGGGTTCCAAGACATGCTAATTTCTCCTGGGACTTCACCGAGATCGAGCTCGGTGTAACTTTTCTGGTGTTTTGGTCATTGCTGTAGATCCTGGTTTACAGGAGTCACAGTAGTGGGAATGAGGGTGGGATTAGTCCCATTAAAAAAATACCTAAGAGCGTAGTATAAATAAATAATTTATCAATAAACTTACAATATTGTCCCAACAATATTTATTTTATTTTATTTATTTACTTACATATATAAATAATTAGGTTTACAGTGAAGAGATATAGTGTTCACGGACTTTCCTTTTTTCGTGTTCCACAATCTGACCGCATGTACTTTGAAGGAGTAGGAGTAGAAATCGGTTTTGTGTTTAGGAAATTTGAGATTCGTGCGTAGGTTTGATCTGCAGTGAGCGTCAGGAGAACGAACAAACGAGAACCGCTCCCTCAGATACGAAGGTGAAGATGGATTGTAAATTATTTAAAAAGGAGGCTGAGGATTCGAGTGTTCCGGCGAAGACGGATCGGGAGCCACACAGATCATACTTTCTAAGATTGAAAATAAAGCGTGTACATATATTTTGCAACCTCTTAAGTTTATCTAGAAGCTCCTCAGTGGCGTCCAAATAGCAAGCATCAGCGTAGTCAATAATGGGTTGAATAATGGCTTGAGCAATATTGATTTTCGTCCTCAAAGGCTAGAAGCCCTGGAGGCATCTCAAAGAATGAAAGGAAAACTGCACCTTCTTGCTGACATTGTTGATATGGGCGCTCCAAGATAGCGTGGTGTCCATAATCACCCCTAAATTCCTCACGGTGTCTGAGTACGGTATCTGAGTACCAGCCAAGAGTACAGGATTCAGTCCAGACACCGGAAGATTACTACATTGGTATTTACTACCAATAACTATAGCTTGTGACTTCGCCGGGTTAGTGCGCAATCCGACCGAATTGGCGCAGTCGCTAAGTCTATCCAAATCCCTGTTTATAGATGATATCCCAAAGAGGGCGTCTGTAGCCGAAATATGTCGGTATAGCTGCAGGTCATCAGCATAGAGATGGAAATTGTTGGAGATAAGACTCGTAGCAGAGTTTATAAAGATGGAAAATAAAAGAGGAGATAGAACACCGCCCTGAGGAACGCCCGCAGATACCCACACCAGTCCGAGGATGTCTGACCGATACGAACGCACCATTTATCTATAATGTGTATGTATTTAGAAATATATAAGTATGTTTATCTGGTTACCATAGTACAAGCTCTGCTTAGTTTGGAGTTGTGTGAGTTGTCCCAAAGATATTTATTTATTTGATATTTATTCAGAGACATTGATATTACACGGTTGTTTATTTCAATGCTCAGAGACATATAGCAATAATATTACTATGTTATCACCATTTAAATACTGTGTAATTTAAGTATGTCTCGACAGCTGATATACATACGTTTATGAAACTTCCAAATCCAATCAACATAAGACATCGCATAGACGAGTGCCACGTTGACTTAAGTTATTTCTTTTTAAATATCCATCACGCCTTATCCCCGAAGGGGTGGCAGAGGCATATTATATGCCCACTTTTCACCGTGTGGATTCCTGTCTCACGTAATAGGTGGTGAGCCCATTGCCGTGTTGAAATAGACAGACGCAGGTTGTGGCTACGTGCTGTTGAATTTTTTTTTTTAAGCCGCCTATAAGGCCTTCAACCAGGCTTAACGACCGCCATTTTACAGGCAACCGGGACCAACGGTTTAACGTGCCTTCCGAAGCACGGAAACGCTCGCTTTTGTAAATGCCACAAAGTGGTCACCCATCCGACGACCAGCCATAGTGAAAGTTGCGTACCTCAGTGATCGTTTACCGAACACTGAGACCGCGGGGCCACGAGCGCTTCAATTTTTATATTATATATTATATATTTTTATTTCTTTTTACACTACTTATTTGGCAGACAAGCGTACGGCGCACCTGATGTAAAGTGGTCACTGTAGCCTATGGAGGTATGCAGCACTCGCGCTGCCGAACCGCAAACTGTCGACGTCGCATACGGTCTGGGTGTGGTGTTGATGTCTTGGGATCGAATTCTGGAACGGAACATATATTTGTGTGATACGGAATAGTAGTTTCGGGATTTGGATGTGTCCTATACTTGCCTATGTTGAATATACCATGATTGATTTATTTCCTACATCGACTATTCGGTATTTGGACTGCCTCTAGCGGGTGTAGTCTTCATTACACATTTCAGCCGCTACCGAGGCAGATCTGAATAGTCGATAATTGTAATGTAGTCGTTAGAATGACGGAATAACTCATTCATTTTCCTGAAATTTGGTGAAAGTTTTCTATATGAATCTTAGATAAGCATCAAAAAAGAAATGCCCTGTATTCCCATGGGAATATATATCCTACTAATATTATGAATGTGGTTGTCAAGCGTATAATGGAGAAAAATGTTTCCAGATCCTTTGGAATTGCAATTAAATAATAAACTTTCTCTCCCTCTCTCTGTTTTTCTCTCTGGCGCTAACGAAGCTAGTATTACTATAGATATGCTAGATGAAGGGCTCGTAGTCTCGCATATTCAGTGTGCTGTAAACGATCACTGCATTAAGCATTCTGTTATCCAGTCTTTGCTGTTTTGAATTTACATAAACAGGGATCTGTGCTTCGGAATACAAGTTAAGCCGTTTCTATATCATTTTATTAACCTCTTTTCTTTATCTGGCTGTATTATTGGTAATGATTTGTTTTTTTTTTCGATTTTACGAGTGGAATTCATCATAAATGCTATGCGCTACACCTACCAACTAAAGCCACGCGGTGTCCTTCCATTTGACTTTTACTTAACTATTTGTCAAACTTGAATTAGATAAAGCTTAAATAAAACTAGAATTTATAGCTGTTTCTTTGTCATAACCCTTGTAAAAATATACTTGCATTTCAGACATACAATACAAATAACTAGATAATAATATAATACTAAGTAACATAAAATATAAAAAAGCTGACTTCCACGCACAAAATTCAAAAACAAGCCTCTTTCCAAGTCCGTCCCTTCTGAGAAGACCTTTCTTACGGACACGTTTCTCAGAAGTGTGACCGGCTTTTTACGCGCCAAATTCTTATTACAATGAGCTACGGATGCTACTGCACATTCCAAAGGGGTGTGCCCGCGGCGATTGTGCAATCTGGAATGGCTAGGTCCCGCTAATTGTGACTATGAATGCCTCCAAATAGTATTGTGCTATACAAATGAGTATTTCTTTCTGCAGTCTTTTGAAGATTTATTGTTTAACTTTATTAATAAGTAAATAGAAAGTAAAGCTTCACACTCAATTATTGGACACAAAAAGAAATTTAAGATTTAATTTATCCACTTGTTGACGTAACTAATTCGCCAAATTCCAGTTAGACGGTCTGACAGACGGACGAACGACACTATAAGGGTATTTTGTTTACTTTTGTCTTCTTCCACATCTTATTATATGCCCAGCTGCTTGCTATTAGTAGCTATTGATTGGCTCTTGATTTTCGTTATTGTTAGGGGCTTATGTCTCAGAGCCTCCCAGCCTCTTAAGGGTTCCGTTTATTAGCAGGTGTACGCTATTATATGGTCGCTTATACCTCTTAGATGTAGATGAGGCCTCTGTCACCCAACAAGGTTAAGTACCTTAAGTGATAGCATTGGAGGTGATAGCGAACGAGGCGACTGTTGGTGTCCGGCAGTCACCGTCGTCTTCAAGTGGAGGTAGCCACATCTCTCTCCACCATTCCCGAAGTGTCTTCTAGCGCCTCTCTACCTCCTCTGTTTCCAGATTCCAGAGAGCTGTTTTAATCAGGATGATCTGCTCATTAAGGAGATTATATTAGTGTTATAATAACCTATTCTACTTCGTTGATATAGATGTTATAATTATGCCTGCCTTTTTTTTATTGATTTGAGATAACAACTGTCAATTAATGTTGACGTATTTAGACCAATTCACATTCTACATCGGAATAAAAAACAATGAAGCGTGTGAATTGAATCAAACTATTTTATTGGAATCAATTGATGACAACCATGCTTTTGTCGTAATTACCTTTTTTCTTTTTTCTATTATCTTTACGCTGAATCCCTGACGTGGTAGTTAGAGAGGAAAAATCGCCAGGCTTCACGATCTATCTTCTATTTTTCATAAACCTACTATTAAAAAAAACAGTATAGCTAATTATTTCCAGACCGTATGGCCGATAATATGTTTGAGTTGTCGTGTCTATATTGTCTCGAATACGAGTACAGACGAACTTTGTCGCCGTTATAGCATAGTATCGAGCATTTAAAAAAGTTTCGCAAAAAGTGCTCCTGCACCGGCTCACAAACAAATAAGACAAGGGGCAAGAGCGTTAGAAAAAAAATATCAACACATTTCAGCTATTCAAAAGTCATGCAGGATTTCAATTGACCATATATGGTAATATCTTTTACAAATCGATGTTTCTAGAATCTTGACATCAGCGAATATAAAGGCCAAGGTGCAATCGGTAATACCCATGAGCCATTGATTGGCCATCGGGGTCTCCCCACTAAGTTGCTGAGCTCCTCCTAATCCCATAGCTATTGTGATCTGAGCTACCTGCCGCTTTTGTCAGTGTGCCGACTACCAAATCTGCACCAATACAATACGATAGCGTGGACCGGAACTATTGGCCACTTGATTTTGCAAATTATTCGGTAGGCAAGGACAGATGGACACTGAAAAAAAATGTGTCAGTGATTTATTTGCCTTGCATTCTTGGTAGTTTTGGTGAAAATAACTTTCGTGTTAAACATTGGCATCTAAAACTAATCTATCGTGTTTGGATTGTTGAATGAATTACTAAAGTTTAAATTGAATGATTCTTTTAGGTAGGTAGTGTAGTGAATAGTCAATTTATCGAACAAAGCTATACGTTACGCTACTGGCCAAGGGAACGTAGCAGCAGTCATAAATGTCAAAATATCGACCAGGGGGCCGAGTCTGCTATTTCAATCGTGTCGAAATAGAATCGAAATTGTCGCTCAATAGAAACCATACCACCACCGGTACAATTTTGACAGATTTTAGTAGTCTACTATTACAATCGTACTCCAATAGACTCCTATCGGTCGGCCGATAGAATTCTGCTCACACTTACCGCGCCAGTGGCTGCTGGTCAGTTGCATTTTTGATAGTCTACTAACATTTTGAAAGCTAAAAACAGCGCTTCTGGTTTTATTCTATGGCTTGTCAATAGTAGACTCGGTAAATAGATTTTTATAAATTATTGTAAAATATACTAGATTAAGGGCATGGCACAGTCATACACGCAAAACCAATTCAGTTTAGTTTAGGATGGTTCCATGTACTGAGAAATTGACAAAATGTTCGTGACTTGCCCTAACCACCGACTCCAAGAGAGAAGTGTTAGTTTGTCGGTAATGTACGTGTGACTGTGACACCGTAGCTCGTAAACGATGTTTACTTTATTCAAAGCAATTTTCTAGCTTATGTTCGAAAGGAGTGTTATCTCTAAGTGCTATAGTGCAGTGGTTATTACTCATTTTTTTGGTTTCCGTACCCAAGGGGTTAAAACGGGACCATCAGGTACTAAGATTCTGCTGTTCATCTGTCTGTCTGCCTGTCACCAAGCTGTATGAACTATAATAACTAGACAGTTGAAATTTTCACAGAGGATGTATTTCTGTTATCGCTATCAACAAATACTAAAAACGGAATATAATAAATATTTAAGGAGGCTCCCATACAATAAACGTGATTTTTTTTTTGCCTATTTAGTCTCATTATTAATAGCGGCCTCTGTCCTCTGGTGTCGCAAACGTCCATAGGCTACGGTGACCACTTTCCTTTGGGTGGGGCCGTACGCATGTCTGCCTTCTCAGTGGTATATAAAAAAACGACAACAGGAAAACACTAGAAATATGTATAGGATATCTATTTGTACTTTAAAAATAAATAATGAAATTAAAATGTGTCTTAAGTAGGTCTGTACTTCATGTCCTAATTCTAGTGGATTGAGTATCGTTGTATTGCTCAACACATTCATTTATATGCTCACCGTATTTACAGAATAAATTTACCAACCTATCGCTAATGTTTGGGATAAAATTGAATTCATATCACGTTTTTCCAGAAATCATGTAGATAATATGCGCAAGTGCCGGCTATTTAGCCATTATACTCAGGATTTGGTCGGTAACGTTTTGGCTCCTGTACATAGGTTTTATATACCATTTTGATGATCGTTTTAGGACTATAGCTGTTTAATCTATAATAAATTCTTTTTTTTTCTGAGATAAATAATAATAATAAGAGGGACTTATATTTTTACACAGCGTCCTTTAGCTCAAAATAAGCTAATAATCAGCTTGTTACACAACTGATAAACATACTTATATATTTCTAAATACATACACACTATAATAAGAAAACGAATGACTATGAAACTATTTACTTCTGAAACAAACATTAGCGGATTCACAGATATTGTTCTGACCCAGAATTTGAAGCTGAGAGAGACCTCAGTGGGATAGTCGCATATACACTACCACTTACGCTACCAAGACAGTCAACTTGCATATTAGAGATACACGTTTGATGTATAAATAATATTAAATCACACATTCCATCATAATATCATAAATAAATTTAATTTAATGTTAACATTAAATATAACCCTAAAAATATGATACATAACTAAAATATATTATTAAAAAAGGTCCCTTTAGGCAAGGTTCCGAAGATACTGGCAGCGTTTCCCCTTTGAATAGCTAGACTAATTAAATTAAATAATATAATATTTTATTTACTTGCATATTTATGTTTACTGTACTGCTCTCCCGAGGAAAATCGTGATGATATATAGCATAGCCTTTATCGACTAATAGGTCATGCAACACAAAAAGTAATTTTCGAGATTAGAGGAGTCTTGGTTGAGGAATGAGCCCCCTGCCTGGGTTTTCCCGAACGTCTACAGTATGGGGTTCTTCAAAAGGGGTGTTAGAAGATTTTTAAAGGGTCGGTAGCACGAGTGCTGCACCTCTGGTGTTGATAACGTCAATAGGCTACGGTGACCACTTTCCATCAGGTGGGTGGTATGCTTGTCTGCCACCTCAGTGGTATATAAAAAAAAGCCTTAAACCAACTAAACAAACCCACTATTCGCCTTTATTATATCAGTACAGATTACATGAACTTAAGAGAGACTCATTACGACAGCAGAACCCAGGCTCCAAAGCGAGTGTGTTGTTGTCCACAACAACAAATGTTTGAACGGTATTACAACCAATTAGGTCCAACAACATCTATGTTGACGTGGGCAATTAGCTAGGTTACTCGTACTAAATTGTCCTGTATTGCTATGAGTATACATTGTGTACTGGTTCCAATAGCCCCAGGCTTCGGCTTGAATTTGTTTCCAAAGCTACGTAAGGTGTATTATAAGCTTCTTACTATTTTTTATCATTTATATACGGATAAAAAATATATCCGCCTATACGGAATACGGGGTGTAAGTTATTTTTTGTAAGCTATACCTACGTTTTAGAAGAGTCCATGGAGTTTCTTCCCAGTTTCTTCTCCATAATTGGTAGGTTGCCCTAGGAACTGGTAACTAGAATCGCTCTCAATATTTTAATGACTAATTGTGTGCCTGATATGGTCTACATGAATAAAAATATTTATGATTTAGATTTTGGGCCAAAGTTACTTTTTATATAGGTATACCAGTGAAGTCCCGTTAGAATCGGTCTAACCGTTTCAGAGATTATCCATAACAAACGTACACACAGATACAGACAAAAAAAATAAAATATAAAATTTTTATTTAATTAACGTAATTAGTTTCAAATGTTTCCTTAAGGATTTTTTTTTATTTTTGTCTAAACTAACTAACTAACTATCTTCACGCTGTATCCCTGACGGGGTAGTCAGAGAGGACAGATCGCCAGGCTTCGCGATCCATGCATACTTCTTTCGCTTCTTCGAGATTCATCAATCGCTTCATACACGCACGTCTGGGTATCCGAGTACTTTTGACCTTTCCGTTTTTGAGCAATCTGCTCACGTGGTCTTCATATGTAAGTCTCGGCCTACCCTGACTCCTTCTACCCTCTACTTTTGAACAATATATATTCTTCGTCAATCGTTCCTCACTCATTCGTTGGACGTGTCCAAACCAACGGAGCACGCCCTTTTCCAGCTTAACGCTGACACTTTCATTCAAACCTGCCATATTGTGTATCATTTCGTTACGTATTCGGTTGGCCAAGGTAACGCCGCACAATTTTCGAAGTGATCGCATCTCCACAGCATTCAATTTACTTTCATGCATCTGCTGACATACCCAGGTTTCACTACCGTAAAGCAAAGTTGGCACTAGCACTGCGTTATGAATCGCCATTTGTGCTTCTTTTACGATGCTTTGTCGCTTTACTAACTGGGACAAAGCACCGTTAACTTTGTTTCCGGCAGCTACTCGCCGTTCTACATCCGAATCACATCTTCCATCCGCGCTAAACATACTTCCTAAATACACAATTTCATTCACTTGCTCTAGACGTTCCTGGTTTATTTTTGTCTACCAAAGTATTAGCAGACACTTATATTTTATTTACGGATAAGCACCTGCTATGAAATGAAATATCTTTATTTATGTAGGTGACCAAATAACACTTATGAACGTCAAGATTTACATTTACATTTACTGCCAGTCTCGCAAAGCAATAGGTAGACCCTGAGGACGAACCTGGCAATAAAACTCTTGGCCACTCTTTTCTAACCGCCAGTATATTATACCACCTATATTACCACATATATTAGTATATTATACATTAGATTTGTACAAATTATACAGTAATGAGTAAAAGAAACAAAATCAAATCAAAATGATACGGTTCTAATTGACCGTCCCAATAAAAGCTATTAAAATAAAGCTTTCTCGATTTCTACGGTCCCAATGGAAGTAATCTTTGATTGAAAAAAAAAAAAAATATCTTTATTTTGCATAGACCATTTCAACGGCGCTTACAAAATGTCATACACTAAAACTAAAGAAAAAATAATATATTTAAAGTGACCACCGGTTCGGAACGCGGCCCACCTTAGGAAGAACGGGCAAGAAACTTGGAAGGCTTTTTTTTGGATGGCCTATTTACAATTTAATATTTTAATTATGTATTTAATGACTATAATATTTTATTTGCCAGCATATCATTTCCAGGCATCCCTATCCTGTAAATAGTCTTTAATAGAGTAATAACCTTTTTCACAAAGCTTTCTTTTAATATACTTTTTAAATTTATTTAATGGTAAATTTCTCAGGTCACAGGGAAGCTTGTTGTAAAAGCGTATACAGTTACCCTGGAAAGAATCGTCAATCTTATGCAGCCGACTGTGGTGAACTGAAAGATTGTTTTTATGTCTAGTATTTATATTATGTATATCACAGAGTTTAGTAAACTGTGATAGATTTTTCTGAACATACATAAGATTGGCAAAAATGTATCATGAAGCCGTGAGGGTCACCTATAGTTGAGTCATTACAAAAGGCCACATTTGACAAGTGTCAGTTTTTGTTTCATAGTGAGTTGACTTGATTAAAAATATCGATTAATGTGAACGAACCGATACGGACTTTAAACATTTATGAATCGAATCAGTTATTTTAAAACAGGTAATTAATTTTTCTAGAAATGAAATAAATAAATAAATAAGATGCAGCAGTACCAATATTACGTTTAGTTGCACAGAAATATTAAAAAAAAACAAAAATAAGTCCTTGAGTAGGTATGTATTTAGATAAAAAAATAATTATTTTGTACGCCGGACCTTCATACGTCGGAGCTCTAGAGCACTAGTTCTGGGAAGATTGGATGTGAAAAGCCAGCCGAGTTTCTAGACGGCTAAAAGGCACTACCTAAATTATGTTGATAGAACTGTGTTAGGATCATATTTTAAGTGATCATAGGAAAAATTGAGTTGATGGGGCAATGTTGCAAGCACATTAGAACTTAATAAATAATAAAATAAAAATTATTTATTATTTATTGAAGCGCTCGTGGCCCCGCGGTCTCAGTGTTCTGTAAACGATCACTGAGTTACGCAACTTTCACTATGGCTGGTCCTCGGATGGGTGACCACTTTGTGGCATTTACATTTGCGAGCGTTTCTGTGCTTCGGAAGGCACGTTAAGCCGTTGGTCCCGGTTGCCAGTAAAATGGCAGTCGTTAAGCCTGGTTGAATGCCTTATGGGCGGCATGAAAAATTTCAACAGCAGGTAGCCACAACCTGCGTCTGTCTATTTCAACACGGCAATGGGCTCACCATCTATTACGTGGGACAGGAATCCACACGGTGAAAAGTGGGCATATAATATGCCTCTGTCACCCCTTCGGGGTAAGGCGTGATGGATATTTAGACCAGACCTTAACATGGTAAGAAACCAAATATCGAAATAAAATCAGCTTACATACATATTGTCACGCCTTTATCCCCAAAGGGGTAGGCAGAGGCATACCTTACGCCCAAATTTCACCGTATGCATTTTTGTCCCACGTTTTTTGTCCCTGCAGGTGGTGATTCCATTGCCGTATTGAAATGGACAAGCGAAAGGTTGTGGCGACCGGCTGTTGAAATTTTTTAAGCCCATAAGGCCTTCAACTGAGCTTAACGACTGCCATGTTACTGGCAAAAATCAGTAAACCTGTAAAAATAAGAGAAATATTTAAGTCAAAGAAAAGTATGTTGAAGAAACATGAAAATAATGAATATATCTTACTAATATCTATATTTATCTGCCTCTGTGGCGCGGTGGGAGTGTATAATATGTATGTATTTAGAAATATATAAGTATGTTTATCAGTTATCTAGATCCCATAACACAAGCTAATATTAGCTTACTTTGGGCTAGATGGTGCTGTGTGAAAAGTGTCCCACAATAATATTATTAACGCGAAAGTTTGTAAGTATGGATTTTTGTTACTCTTTCACGTTAAAACTATCTACTGAATGGATTTTAATGAAACATTACAATAATATAGCTTATACATCCGAATAACACATGGGCTACTTTTTATTCCAGGAACAAATTAACATTACAATAATATAGCTTATACATCGGAATAACACATAGGCTACTTTTTATTCCAGGAACAAATTCCTGTGGGAAACGGTAACGGGAAAGCTTCTCTACGCGAGCGAAGCCACGGGCGTCAACTAGTACTACATAAGACACGAAAAATTAGTAGGTATGATTAAAACAAACCTTTAAAAGTGGTGCACTATTTCGAATGAGTCTCATTACATTTGATTCTGCTAATAAACTTTCGATTTTCTTGGTAACCTCCTTAGTGTTTAAAAAGGAAAAGGATACACTGTCACAACGTTGTAACGACGTTTAGGTTTTTAGAACATAAATTGTTTATTTTCTTTACAATGGTTTATTTGTGAAAGTAGATAGTAAAATAGCTTTCTTTGGGCATTTTGTAACTGATAAAAGTTCAGCAATTGTGTAGTTCTGACTTCGAAAATTAAATAAAATTTTATACCCGCCGTTACAAGGATATGTTAGGGATTTTTGATGAAGTGTCAAATGTGGCTTCTTAAATTGACTCAACTATAGTAGCGTATAAATGATAAGAGTGATTTGAAAATCGATTGACTAGACCATATCTATAGTCAGAAATCCTGTGTACACGTTATATTAAATACTCTCTAAATAATTTCAATGTACGAATAGCCGTATCCATAGAATTATTACACGTATAGCTGGGTGCCAATTGTTATACGCTGCTCCCCAAATCGTTGAGCTGTGGTTCCGGAACCGTGTCATTGACCGAACCCCATCGGAATTAGATCATACAAACACGAGAATTTCTTCTCGAAAACTCACAACTTATATTCAAGCTAAATAGATCCGAATCTTTGGTGAAATTAAATTACAGGATATTATCAAATCTATAATTATTATAATGTTTGTTTGGTTAAACGCGCTAATCTCAGGAATGGTTCGAATGCAAAAAGTCGTTTTAAATTGGATAGTCTATTTATCGAGGACGGCTATGGGCTATATATCATCACGCTACTACCCAGGAAAGCGGAGCAAGAACAATAAATGTTAACAAATCGGGCAAATTTTCATACATTTTTGCAAAAGTAAAAGCGATGGAATCAAATGGATGAGACGGGGGTTCAAAATATGTCACGGGCAAAACCGCGAGGGTCAGCTAGTACTTTATGAACGTCAACTCCGTGAAATGACATATCATGTCAAAGGGCGAAGGGCGCTTGAGAAGGCGTTTCACCTCATCTTCTAAGTTAAATTCGCCTGTCACTCAGGCATACACAATCATAATAGGTACGTAATTATTTTGATCTCGTATCTGGAAAAGAATTTTGTGAGTGGTTTGAGTCTGAAAGGATATTTAAATCGTACATTTTACCGCAATCGTATGTAAGTTTCGTAAACCGATGGATAGAGGTGTAATAAGCCTGTTTTCAATTTGTTTTTGCGGTTTTTATAGTAGTTTATGATAAGTGGTTGAAAGATACTCCGTGCAATTATTGTTAAGGATGATAACTTTCAGGTTACCTATTGCGGTAGAAGATATCCCTAATCGGCAAACAGTAGGTTTAGTTATTAACTGACGGACGCCCCGCTGTTTCACTCGAGTAGTTTAGTATTCGGGGACCAAAAGTAGCATGCTACTCCTTATAACATCAGTGATCTGTTAGTTTATATCTCGTTAAAATCGGTCAAGCTATTTCAGATTTTAGACGGTACAAATAAAAACAGAAAAAAAAATTTGAAGTTTTACCTACTTAGTGGAAAGCTGATTTTGTAATAACAAACATACACTTCAGTTTTATTTATCTGTATGGAGAAAGAGAGAGAGAGAAAATGGGCTATCTCAAACCTGCCACAGACGTTGTGCACGTGTAGTTATTCAATATAAAATATCAAAGTTTCTCCCTGTAAGTAATACCAGTCAATTGAATTGGTCCAGCTGTTCGTGAGAAAACCCGAAACAACCAGTTCAGTTTTATATTGCATTTTATGTGTTAGTCTCTTGTATACATGCACGAGTTGTAGATTGGAAAATACAAAAAGACAAATTAAGTTTGTTTAGATTAGACCCACAGTTAATTCCAACAAAAACTAGTATTGAAGAAAAACTAGATTAAGAAGACTGAAAAAAAAGAGTTTATTTTAAAATGATTTATCGGTTTTCTATACTATTCTCCGAAATGGACGTTAAAAACAAAATCAATTAAGAATTAAGAAGACCAAGTACGATGCTATGAATACTCCAGACATCGTGCGTACGAACGACAGATGAAGCAAAAATAGTACAAGCGAGTCACGCCGTCAATACGCCGCATACAATCAGCATTAAATATTCGATCGGAACGGTTTTGTAGAGTTCCGCGAGTAGGTGGGTCGCCTGATCTCTCCGACGGCATTGCTATGCACATCCGGGGCGGTCGATACGAACAGCGACTTGCGCGGTGGTGCGGCGGCCCTCGCCACCCCGCACCGCGTACGGGGCCCCTACACGTCTTCTCTTCAAACCCCCACCGCAACGATTCACATTGATTCACACGCTTGATAATTACTAAGAGGTTGCTGCGAATATTTATCATCTTACTGGTAAGAAAACGAATTTGCAACGGCTTTTATTAATAATGCCGTTTCGAACTTCGAACAAATCTTTGTACACAATATTTTCTTCAAAGATGTATTTTTTTGCTTTTAAAATGGCAGAGACTTATATTTACCGGTTTTAGTGTCTCGATAAATGCATCAGCAACACAGACGTAGACCTTCTTGCTAAAAAGACGAGAAAGAATAATGTTGTCAACACAATTTGCGTCGCAAGTAAAAGAACTTCCCATTTTTCTTGTAATCAATAACATACCGGTCTCTTGCATACGGTTTATTGAATATATTTGTTCTCTAGATCTCGAATAATTGCAAATACGTTTAATCAAACTTTTTTAAAAACCTGTTCTATAGGCATTTTAAAAATGTTATATATTAAATAGACGCAGAAGGCTCTGCGTCTATTCTAATATCTATGACTTAATATATACAACAATATGCCACAAGAACAACACGGACTTCGATGGAACATACTTTACCAAAACTGGTTTAAAATTATTCTGTAGGATTATTGGAAGTCTCATAACGTTGTGTGTTCACGACACAGAGCATTTACCTTACCTTGACAAACTTCGGACCGGTTTTAGTAAATTTGGAGATTTTCAACATTTTGTACAATTCTCTCCAAACTTTAGCGCCGCTCTGAACATAGCCGCTGGCTCGTATTTGTGATGTAGGTACAGATTAGCGGAATAGCTTAACCAAAGAACAAAAATTGTCAGTAACGAAGTCAAGGAATTGGTGTACATACTAAGATCAATTCTGGTGAATGAGGCAACGGCCCAGGCGTATCGTTTTAACTAAAACCGATGCTAATACAGAGCCAAATCAAAGATGCCTCTAGCAGTCATTCAATTCATACGTTGAGCTCTAAACGTAGGTACGTATGCAGGTGTAATCGAGGAGTTGCTAAAAAGAAGTAGCAATTTTCTTCATATGAACGAATTTCGGCCCCGGATCAATTTCAAATAGGTTTGTGTGATTTAACTTTTTCTATTTTCCTTAATATTATAGATTTAGAGTTAATAGCTACTGTCATCTGTACCAGAGCGTGGTTAGTCGGTCAGCATGTGGAGTTGGTTTAAGCCCCGATGTGGTGCGGCTCTCATGCACTCAAGTTATACATCAATAACATCATATAAACAACTAACTTCTGACATAACACTATTCTTCTTGATTGTACATTATAGTAATAATCACTCGACTTTGATAAGTACTTATATATCAATTCTGAACTTATGACTACGTTCAAAGTAGTTATAAAGTTTGGAAAATGTTTTAGTTGTATAGTCGAGTATGTTTATACCACGACTTCCCAAGTTTAATCGTTTCGAAACACTGCTCTAGACAGTTCGATATGCCGAAGCGAGCCCACGGAGTAGAGATAGGGATTAAGTGTCTAGAGGTTTTATGTTGACGTGGAGATACGCTTTTACGCACTTAATCCCTGCTATGCCTTTCAGCGGTGACCTTTGTGTGATGTTCCTGGCTTTTTGACCCACGAAACAGCGGTGGTGAGCCCAATCTCGTGTTGAAAAATTTGTAGCTACCTGCTGTTGATAATTTTCAGGCCGATCATATTGCCTGTAACTTGGCTAACCAACTGTCTATTACTGGCCACCAGGACCAAAAGCTTATCGTGCCTCCCGAAGCAAGGAAACGCTAGTAAATTGAAATGTCCCTAAGCGCTCACCCATCTCAGGCTTAGTTAAAACGTAAAATGCTTAATATTTATTAGTCATTATTTGCAGGACACGGACTTTTTACACACTCGTTTTTTTAACATTGATGCTTTTGGTAACAGATTGAACCATACAGTAAGTTATAGAAATACATATTTTATAAAATGTACAATTTCTTCCAAAGGTGGCCTTATGCCATAGATATCTTCTTCCAGTCAACCTTAGGATGAATATTTATTTTTGGTTGGCAACTGTGACTGGCTCATCTACAACGCACAGCTCAATCCACTGTTGAACAAGGCTTAGACTTAGGCAACCACTAAGAAAGGGTTTCTGGAAACTTCCTTTGTAATAGGTTAGGTAATGGTATACGAAATATGCCGCGTGTGGGTGTTAAAGCTGGTTGAAGTAGAATTTGAGAGAATATTATTATAAGACGTTATTATTATAGAATGTGGTGTAATTTCCCATCAAAAGCTTGAGGGGAATTTGATTATCATACAATTAAAATAATGTGCCAAAATATGTGGTTAGAACATCAAAATGCGTAGGTTGGAAATTTGGAATTTCTCCGTGCAGTTTGGAAATGCTTGTACCTATTTGTATTATGCTGAAAATTAATCTGTTTTCTCAGTTAAATATTGTTGCTTTTTAAGTTCTACTATTTTTATAAACCACTGAGTTGGCAGACTAGTTTACGGCCCACCTGATGGAAAGTGGTCACCGTAGCCAATGGAAGTTTCTCTCTCGCTGCCGACCATAACTACTTACTTTAAAGCGGTCTCTTTCAGGTTATATTTGGATAATATCACTCCGCCGCGCCTAGAGGAGTATTTTAGAAGAACCGAAGAGAGATGTACTGTTCTAATCCTTGTTTATCTTTTCTTTTTCATTATTACATTGTGAGATATTTTTTGGTGATATTTTAATCAATTTATAATTCATATTTCTTATAGTTACCTAAATCAAGAGAACGTTCATAGGTTACGGAAATACTTTCCATGAGGTGAAACTGAATCCATTGCCATGCATATCTCGCTATGACGTCAAGGCAACACTTCTTGGGTCTTCCCCTTTTATCGAGACTAGTAAAAGGGAAAGACCGGAGGCGGCAGGCCTAAACAATTGTAACCCCACGAAGCCGGCGGTTGCCGCAAGAAATGACAATACCAGGCTACACTTTTACGACTATCTGCAATGTCACGGACGGGATGGCTGCCACGGATGTGACAGGTACTCATGGGATACAACCTCGTGACTCTATACATCCACCCAGCATTTCACAATATCAATCAGTACTAATATTGTGAAGGTGAAAGTTTATGAGTGTGTACGTGCAGAAGTAAGATCTACACGTCGAAGCGATTGTTCCAAATACGATAAAATGTGGTGTGGAGGTAGCTGACATGACATATAGTATTATAATAAATAAATATCGTTCGGACAACTCACACAACGCCATCTGATTCGAAACTAAGTAGAGCTTGTACTATGGTAACCAGATAACTGATAAACATACTTATATATTTCTAAAAACATACATATTGTAGATAAATATCACCCAGACACAGAATACACCATCGTGCTCATCACACAAAGTTTTATCCTGGTTGGGAATCGAACCTCTTGCGTAGCAGTCGGATACAATACCACCGCGCCACAAAGGCAGTCAACAAGTTAACACATAGTTGTAATCACGCCTGATCTTCGAAGGGGTGGCGAAGCATATTATACGCCATTAACATATAGGCTACTTTTAATCCCTGGAAAATGTTTTAAGGTTTCGATTTTGGCCATTACATACGTTCTTGGACTTTCCGCATTCAGTTCCTTCTTGAGAGCATTTTTTTCTTCGGGTAATAGAGAAAAGAATATCGATTTGAAAACCTCGTGTTATTTTGAAATGGTTAAAGGTTATAACCTCGCTGGTGGTTCATTAACAATTGTACCTAACGTTCAACAGGTGTTTTAAAGTCTGTATTTACTGTAAAGGGTGGGCAAATAATAGGAAACTTGATCAATACTCCAAAACGGGGTCATGGGGTTGTAGCGTGGTCGTTCACGTGGCCAATTATAGGTTAAAAGAGTGATGTCCTCGAAAAAAGACTTGTACCTAACTTGATCGTATTAATATTACAATGCTTAAGGGTATGTTTGATTTCTTTAACGCGCTAGTAGAAACTGCTGGTTTCAATTAAAATCTATACTATAATGTATACTAATATTATAAAGCTGAAGAGTTTGTTTGTTTGGTTGAACGCGCTAATCTCAGGAACTACAAGTCGAATTTAAAAAAAATATTTTTGTGTTGGATAGCCCATTGATCGAGGAAGGCTAAAGGCTATATATCATCACGCTACTACCCTGGAGTGCGTACCCCGTTTTCTAAAGGAACTTGTTCCCAGGATAAAAAGTAGGCTATGAGTTATTCTGATAGATAAGCTATATTATTGTTAAGTTTATTTAAATTCCATTTAGTAGTTTTTATATGTAAATATCATCAAACATTCATACTAACAAACATTCGCTTTTATAATATTAGTAAGAGTTAATGATGATATATTTAATAACAAATTTATGCTTTATGTACAAGGACCAATTAAAATGTCCCGTACTCATTATACTCATCTTTTTTTTTTAATAATATTAAAGTCAAAAAATCATAATGGTGTATTATGTCCCTGTCTCAGGCAGCTAGTCACCGTTGTACTTCAGAACACATCTTCCGTTCGCGCTAAACATTCTCCCTAAGTATATAACTTCATTTAATTGCTCAAAACGTTTCCGGTTTACCCAAATCTTACTATTAGTTCCTACTTTTTCTCTTTCAAATACTCAATTCTTAGTTTAACATGCGGTGAAGACTTCCACTTTCATATTAGTGACTAATGCCTGAAGGTCGGCTTCTGATTAGACCAGTACATTGTCTGTTCTACGCTGATGATACGGTAGTAATTCCGCATTATCAGAGTAAAACAGACAATGTACTGTAAAGTTTCCAATTTTACAACACATCATAATCTTTTAACTTTTGCAGACTATTAGATACACAATGAAAAACACAATCAAGGCGGACATAACACAACCCCTTTTGACGCCCGTGCAGGCGTCAAAAAGAGGCGCCAGGTGAACATCCCCCTTGGTCGCACGCAAGCTTTACAGTCCGTATAAAGTGACTGTATCGCCCGCAGCAGCCGGTCAGGCTACACGGAGGACTACCACAGAGTTTCTCTCACAACGTTATCAAATGCTTTCTCCAGATCCACTAAAGCGCAGAAAACCTTCGGGTTAAAATGTTGGGATTATTAATTATTAGTTACATGTAATGTTATACATATTTTTAAGGCTACTAACATAAAGTAAAATTATAAATATAAAAGCGCTGGTAGCCCCACTAACTCAGTTCTCTGTAAAAGATCACTGATTCAAGAAACTTTCTCGGACTTTGGATGGATGACCGCTTTGTAGCATTTTCATTTACCAGCGTTTTTGTCCTTCGAAGGACACGTTAAGCTGTTTGTCCCGGTTGCTAGTAACGTTGCAATCGGTACTCGATAAGTCAAGTAAATACCCTTTCAGCGACTAAAAAATTGCAACAGCGAGTCGCTACAAACTGGGCTTGTCCATTTAAACACAGGCATTCTGCTCACCACAATATGCCTCTGCCACACCTTCGGGGATAAATTCGTTGCTAACAAATTTATAAATATAATTAAATTATTTATACCTCAAGAATAAAACAAAGGTCTTGGGTACAATTTAAATAATTTATGCGAAGCGAAGCGAAGCTTAAATATAACAACTGCACTGATTACTTCAGCCAGTGGCAGTCGGTATATTAAAGCTTTAAAATCTATTGATAAAATTTAGTAGAACCAAACTGAAAGTCTACGTTACACAAAGAAAAATTGAAATTCATCAATAGTTAGCGGAAAAATAGGTTAACATACATTGAACAGCCCACTGGCTCAGTTAATAATATAACTGCCTTCTAACCTATGGGTACCGGGTTCGATTTTATACTACTTACGTTATGTACGTAGCTCATTTTATATTAAAACTCTCATATACACTCTACAAAGCGAACTCCGGGCGTCGCGAGATGCAGCTGGGACTGACGCTCGGATGATGATGTAATGCTTACTGCTCTGATAAATATGCTGTGCCATTGCGAAGAAATAACAAGGGGAGCGCAACGAAAAACCTGACACAGGTCCTACCTCAGTAAGCGACAGCGCGCGACTGATCAGGCGTCAGCGGCGCGAATCTGGTATTATTTAAACATTTGCACTATAAAAATCATTGT
The DNA here is from genome assembly GCA_948477245.1 of Thumatha senex. Classification (NCBI taxonomy): domain Eukaryota; kingdom Metazoa; phylum Arthropoda; class Insecta; order Lepidoptera; family Erebidae; genus Thumatha; species Thumatha senex. Next base: position 4,069,982 of record OX419725.1, read on the forward strand.
ATATAGTCAAAGTAAGCGATTATGTCTATAAATATTTAGTAGCTATAGTTGGGTGTGAAAATTACATGAAAATTATCTGTAGTTTAGATTTGGCATTGAAAAAACATTTCGAAAGGGGGCAACTTTGGAATGTTTTTCTATCAAGTGAAGTTTATTAGATTTTGTAACAGAAAGCCATTTCGACTAGATTAAATCCTTAACTATCATATATATTTTCGGAGTTCAAAGTATATCACGGGCGAAGCCGGGGATGGGGGCTCACCTAGTGCTAATTTATAAGCAATTTACTCATCATTACACTACTACTCAGTGTTCTGTAAACTATCACTGCGTTAAGCATCTTTCACTATGGCTGGTCAAGGATGGGTTACTGCGTTGTGGTATTTCTATTTACGAGTGTTTCTGTGCCTCGAAAGGCACGTTAACCGTTGGTCCCGGTTGCACACGGCAGTAGTTTAGCCAAGTTGAAGGCCTTACGGGCGGCTTGAAAATTTTCAGCAGCAGGTAGCCACAACCTGCGTCTATCTATTTCAATACGGCAATGGGCTCACCATCTATTATGTGGGATAGGAATGCACACTGTGCCTAATATGCCTCTGCGACCCCTTTGGGAGTAAGGTGTGATTGATAAAAAACGGAGAGAAGAGCGGAGAAATAATAAAACAAATAAGGCAAATTTCACACATTAAAAAAAAATTACGATTGAAATATGTCGCGGGCTAATCCGCGTAGCTTAGCTAGTATCTTATATTCATAGGATAGGTGCTAATAGGAATTAGTAATCGGTTAAATAAAATCGCCCCAATAATTAAACTGAGGACAACGGCAGAGCGGACTAGACAAAATTACGCAGGAGTCCCCGAAAAAAATAGAACTGACATAGGTAGGCGCAGCAACGCACACAGCGAACTTTAGTCCGCGTTATTTGCTTCCATAGAGTGCGCTTCACAAAATATTTGTGCAACAAATGACCACGGAATAGGCAGACCGTGTGCGTCGAGTCCGCCCGAAGTACTCAGCGCAAAATTTCTTCACGTTTCAGGAACTTTTGTCCTCCGCAGACAAAAGTCCCTCGTCAGCGCAGGCCTTGGAGGAGCTATCATATTAGGCTTTTATTTCAACATTGCTCGGAACGACTGCCATTTGACCTTCCAACGCCGGTGCCTGCATGGTTGCCTCGTCTGTTAGTCCTTAGCACCACTACCAGGTAGGGTCACTTGAGGTCCGGAGACCTTGAAGAGGCCCTTTACATCTTTTTAAGTTAGTAGAAGCGCTCGTGGCCCCGCGGTCTCAGTGTTCGGTAAACGATCACTGAGGTACGCAACTTTCACTATGGCTGGTCGTCGGATGGGTGACCACTTTGTGGCATTTACATTTGCGAGCGTTTCCGTGCTTCGGAAGGCACGTTAAGCCGTTGGTCCCGGTTGCCAGTAAAATGGCGGTCGTTAAGCCTGGTTGAAGGCCTTATAGGCGGCTTAAAAAAAAATTCAACAGCAGGTAGCCACAACCTGCGTCTGTCTATTTCAACACGGCAATGGGCTCACCACCTATTACGTGGGACAGGAATCCACACGGTGAAAAGTGGGCATATAATATGCCTCTGCCACCCCTTCGGGGATAAGGCGTGATGAATATTTATTTATTTATTTATTTAAGTTAGTAAATTTGTCGTTTTTTATCCTATTGTAATGTCCTTTTTGAATTCGTTTTTATCAGTGTTTTAAGGAAATCTTTTATTTCTGGATCTGTATTTTTCACTTAGACATTATCATCATCTCATCCGATAGACGCGCACTACGTGGTTTCCCAAAACATCGCCGTTCGCCCCTAATATCGGTCTTGTAGCGCCCGTATCCAGCAAAGTTATGGGCCCCTTCGTAGGCACTCTGTCGACCGTGTGAGAGACCTTCGATTCTGCGTTTACCGGTATACCGCCACTCTAGAACCTTTCGGTTGGACCGTTTAAATTAAAATTTTTAATGTATATTTGGTGCCATCATCTAGCCATCCATGTGGCTTGAAAATTTAATTTATCTGTAAATGGAGGCGTGATAGTGAAGGTTTTAATGGTTATAAGTGACAACGCCGTTCTGACTACAAGTTGGTGAAGGTGTTACCCTAATTATACGTATCAGTTCGTAGCAACGCGTGATTAAACCTACAACGAGTACAATGTGTGTCCTAATCATAGACATCTAAACTAAAATTTTTAGTTATGATATCTATGGTCCAAAATAGAACGCTAATACCCGATCATCGCGCGAGTAAACAATGCGACCATCGCGTGATAGCACTCAATTCACGCGATCGCATCGCACGAACGCCTTGAACACCTGTTGAAGTTCAATATGTTTGATCGTCAGTTCGTACGAGTACACTTGATCGCTTGAACTGCGGTAATCGCATATTCGTGTTTCTGATATCCAGTGTTGACGTTCACGAATGGTCACATTTAAGTAGAACAACGCTAAATATTTTACAGCTAACGAAGAGTCTGTTGTGACCAATGACCCAGCACTACTTTACTGAAAGTTGTCATTCCAATCTTCTATCACGCGAAGGGTGTTTTCGCATTGAAGAATGATTTAGAACAACAGCCCAACATTCCGAGGGTCGTCAGGCGTAATCACCTTGACGCCCAGGAGCCATTGAAACTGCTTAGTGAAATTGATATTTTTACTTTAAGTGGTACTTATTTCTACCACTAGAAACAGGAAAAAAGAGAAACAAAATATTTAACGGATTAAATCGAAAGGTTTCAGGACTCTATTTAAAGGTTTAATATCTTCATCGTTGGCGGTCCGGTATCTTCTTCCATTCGTGCAGGCTTGGAGGAACGGGAGTAGGTTTACTGGTGCACCTTCGATCGATGAGTAATAGGTGCAGTGTTCCACACTGCTTCTAATTGGTGGGACTGACTCCATTGAACGTGGTACGGGAACCCCGCAAGCCCTGCGGTACGTGACAGCTCTCAGTCGATAGACTGGAAGTTTGGGAGTAGATTTGTCACGCTATGTTAGCAGTCAGTAGTTTTAGGCCGCTGGCGTCATCGAGGTGATGATGAGCGCGCTAGGTGAATGCTTCCTAATCACAGCTTGGACAGGGCGCTCTTGACTCGATTTGTTATGAACAAATGGTAACAACTAGCCGCCCATCATTGGTTAAATGATGATTAGTACCGCCAACACTGTTCTAAGGATGCCTCCTGGCGTTTGCTCGCTCTCTTTCCACCCGGACGGTTTTCAGTAAAGCTTTCGTGAGCGACGAAATCATTATTTGCTACTACTAGAGTTTGGGTGTCGCATCGTATGAACCGCCCAAGGAGAGAACCATTTCGAGGTGTGTCTTTGTCGAGTCACAGTAACTTAACTTATGGCTTATCCTCGGCTCGGCAAAGGCTCAGGACACCGTGAATGTTTAGGAGTATTCGAGACGGGGATTGAACCAGTGTCCTTTGCCTACCCAGAGCAATGTTCTAGTCACCTGAACTACCCGAACAGTATCGAATCAAGTTAAAATTCTCCACCATATTTTAATCGTCATTTTAAGAGTCTGACCAGAGCCATCTAGCGACCTAATGAATAACTCGATACCAATGAACTGAGTTACAACTATTTTTAGACACTTTAATTTCTTAACGAGAGAACGACCGTCAGGCATTAGTCACTAATATAAAAAAGGAGGATGAAAGTCCTTACTTTCATCCTCCTTTTTTTTCCATTCAAGCGTAGACCCTTGTCTACGCTTGAAAGTAGTATTATATTTGAGTAGTATTTGAAAGAGATGATGTAAGAGAGAAATAAAGGCGAGAAAGTATTAGCAAAGAAAAGGCTCCGAAAGCTTATATCGGTGGTATGTTTTTTATTAATACCTACATTAATAAAAAAAATTAAAAAAAAGTAGTAAGAAAATCCTTACCTTATGTGACATAGACATATATTCATATATTGTCACCATCCGAGGACCAGCTTAACGCAGTGGTCGTTTACAGAACACTGAGTCCGCGAGGCCACGAGCCCTTCAAGGAAATCCTAATGAGTTAGATCTAGATAGAATCTATTGCGTACTTTTTATTATATTAAAAAAATATAAAATAGGTTACTACGAGTACAAGACTTGTAAACTTGTGACTCACAAAATGTTTGAAATATTTCACAAATCATATTTCAATGATATTAAGTAAAAGTTCTTCGTAAGAAAGTGCCGTAACGAGCTGACAGCTCATTAGTACAAGCGAAAAATTGCCCACAAAACCCTCCTCAGATGTATGTACTTGAAAAGGTATATGATACGTGGAAAGTTAACAGACGCTGTTTATTGGAAATTCAGGTCTTTCATTCAGGATTCAGGTCGGGTATGCATGTTGTGAAAACTGTATAGAAATAGATTTAGTATTCTATTAATATGTATAGATATAGATTATTATGTTAATCTTCATACCTATTATACACCAATAGTCTATTCTATATGTCAATTCTTGTTATACTTACCAATAGTATATCTGCAAGAAGCGAAAAAATTATGCATGGATCGTGAAGCCTGGCGATCTGTCCTCTCTGACTAACCCATCAGGGATACAGCGTGAAGATAGTCTTATTAATTGTTCTTAATTTACTGTATGAAAATACCTATAATATATATTTATTTTTGGGACAACTATCCATAAATTCTTCATTAAAAAAAGTATTTCATTAGGAAAATGTCTTTGCTACACAAAAACAAAACATGAAGTGGAAACAGAAAACAAAAGACGATCAAAATAGAAGTAATATTTCGATTGTCAATATTTTTCGAATGTTTTATGTTTCGATTAGGTACGTTTTGTTTAGCGTGTAGCAAAGACATTTTCTACTCGTAGATGAAATATAGAATAAAAATTGCCTGCTATATGTACTCGTACCTACATTCTTGGTAGTCTCCGTACTTATAAAAATAAGGACAACAGTATACTTAACATTGTGTATCATATTGGGACGAGACAGTTAGAACATTTCTTCATTTTTAGGGTAGACATTTTAAGGAATAGATTTTTTTTGTTGTTTTTGCGGGAAATGCATTTCGCACCGTCGTCCCTGCTGCCCCCGGGGCTCCCGGCCCGTGAGAGAGGGCCGTCCTACCCACTAAACCCTGCGGCGTTCCGCCTCAACTTAAAACCGACTCGCAGGGTAGGCCTGAGGTTAAGTCACTGCGAGCCGGCAAGGGGCACCCCAGAACGGAGGGGTCCGTCTCGGGGCGGTCGATAAGCGACCACCCCGGAGCTCCTAAAAGGAGCTGAAGAACTAGCCCGCTCCTCCACCGCTCTCGGGCACCTCTCTGTAAGCAGAAGAGGTGAGAGCGGCCGGTACGGGCGTGCGCAAAAAAGTGGGCACCCCCTGGAACACAGAAAGGGTGCCCGTCACCAAGTGGCCAGTTGGGCGGGGTCCCCCGACCTTCCGCCCACGGCCAGACACTATTCGGGGGCGCGCATGTACTGAGCACGACGACGCCCCCGAACCGGACGGCGGGGCGGAAGCGTCTCGTCCCGTACGCTCCTGCACCCGCAACTCCTCACATTTTGCCGCCATCACCTCGCTAGCGAAGGAGGCGACGGCGGCCTAACTCTTTTGGCTGCCGACCATGGCTTGCACCACAGCCGGCAGCGACAAATTTACACCGATTTAAGGAATAGATTGGATTAAATCTTTTTACATAAAGCCAATTAGTTTTATAATTTAAAACTCACAATAAAAAGTTACCAATAAAGACTAAAAAATTTTTTTTTTATACCACTGAGTTTGCAGACGTGAGCACACCTGATAGCAAAATGTTTTCGTTGCCTATGGACGTTTGCAACACTAGAGGGGAAGGGGGAGACTTGCACTGCTGACCCTGAAATACGCAAGTCCCTTTTTTTAAGAAAACCCATTATGTAGTCGTTTCGGAAATTCCAAGTTGGGGGTTTATTCTACAATCTAAGGGCCGTATTCCAGACCATTTCTCAATACTCAATCGACGCTTGAGGCTATTTTTGCCTTTATAAAATCTACTCTCAAGCGTCGATTGAGTATTGAGAAACGTTCTGGAATACAAAAGCAATCCCCTAACCTAACTGTATGCGAGCGCTTCGGACGCAAAGTGTGAGGGCGTACACCTGTCTATGGCGAGAGGTGCGATGCATGATAGTAGCCGATTTCATTTAATACCTATTATGAAAATAGTATAAAAATAATAATGATAGTAAAATATAATAATAGTACGGAAACGCTCGCAAATGTAAATGCCACAAAGTGGTCACCACCACTTTCTCTAAAATAGTATAATTTTAAAAATATAATTAGGGTCTCTGCTAATAATTATCCTAAGACCCGTTAGGCGCCACCCAATAAAAAGATTTTTTCTAAATTACTCCCGGGTTAAATAAGTTATAACCGGTTGTATGGACGTTTGTCATTTTTAGAAACATGAAATCAGCTATTCCTGGTTAGAAATAAATAGAACTTGGTCGCCAGTAACAATAGGTAGTTAATTTATAATTTGTACTTTGATATAATACCTGACGTCATGGCCGACCGACCGCCAGCTATTATTTATGCCCGTTTACTTCACGATTCAATCAAGAGAACTTTGACGGTTTGTTGATTTACAACAATAACTAAAAACTGCGTTACAATCAGATTATGTAGTGAGATTTAATTTATAGTATGCTTCAGCGATAGCGTAAAATTTGTTAACAACGCCCATTTGAATAATACCTGATAGAGAGACTTTAAAATAAATAGTGGGACTGAAACAACGGCATAAAATTATCATTTGATGGGGAAAAGATTCTTTGTTTTAGAACTATCTTGTTATATTACTTACTTAATAGCTGTACTCCATCTTGAATAAATAGAGTGCTGGGTACGCTTCCATATATTTGTGTGTGTGTATTTGTGCCTGTGCGTATGCAACGTGTGTGTGTTGTGTGTGTGTGTGTGTGTGTGTGTGTGTGTGTGTGTGTGTGTGTGTGTGTGTGTGTGTGTGTGTGTGTATGTGGTGTGTGTGTGTGTGTGTGTGTGTGTGTGTTTGTGTTTGTGCGTGCGTGTGTATGTGTGCAGTACCACAGTCGAACAGATAATATAAAAATGCTATTGATAAGCGTCGTTTTGACGCTAAGATTAAATTTAGGTAAATATTCACATTAACCAGCAGCCGCGCCTGGCCACCCCTTATCCCTTTGAACGATATCATATATTCGCGTCTCCTTTTATGTAGCAAAAGGACCTTGAACGGGTAAACATGATGGAATTTTCCGAGAATTTCGGTCGGATAGTAAACCGCATCTTTCTCTTCAATAATAGTATTTACCTACAGTCGTGTGTGCTCTGAAGGGTAAAGGTATTGATTTCCTAAGGGACACACTCTTTTGATCCCGCTCGGTGTGTAGCACTCTCAAATAAAATTGCTGTGGAATTTTACTTACAGTTAGGTATATTAATGCAAACAGAATTATCGGCTTATTCACAAAGAGCTTAGTTCAATCACGCCTTATCCTCGAAGGGTTGGCAGAGAGCACATTTCACCGTGAGCATTCCTGACCCACGTAATAGTTGGTGAGCCCATTGCCGTGTTGAAATAGAAAGACGCAGATTGTGGATACCTGCTGTTGAAAATTTTCAAGCGGCTCAGTGGCCTTCAATTGTGCTTAACGACTGCCATTTTACTGGCAACCGGGACCAACGGCTTAACGTGCCTTTTGAAGTACGGAAACGCTCGCAAATGTAAATGCCACAAAGTGGTCACCACCACTTGCGGGAGTCATCACACAGTGGGACCACTTATAGAGCAAGTTGCTTAACGCAGTGATCATTTACAGAACACCGAGTTCCTTCCTTTTCTATTATTTCCTTTTCTTTGATAATAATGTCTTTATATGAAATGCAGTGGAAGTAATTAATGTTATCTTAAAATTAAATACGAAGAAAGTTTGTAAGTATGGATGTTTGTTACTCTTTCACGCAAAACCTACTGAAGGGATTTTAATAAAACTTTACTTTATAAAATAAGTTTACATTATAGCTTACACATCAGAATAACATATAGGCTACTTTTTCCCGGGAACAAGTTCATTTGGGAAACGGGAACGGGAAACCTTCACCACGGGTGCGGAGCCGCGGGCATATATATTTATACTATATACATGGCATTATTTTCCTTGTGTTACCAATAGCTGAGAGCACCTTAAATAATAAATATATCTGATGGATATAAGCTCCGCTGAGACGTCATTTATAACCTGCAAATTGACATTTTCTTCGTTCCAGAGAATTTTAAGTTAGAGATGTTCACTTTCTTATCGACAGCAAAGGGGTTAACCAGAAGTTATTGTGCTTCAGAGCGAACACTTCACGGTATCTTAATAGAGTTGTGATTATATTTACATGATAAAGGCTTTTCGAATGTGTAAGTAAAAGATATGGGGTTCTTCTGAACAGTCACACCAAAATCCCCGAATGGATGGTAGCAAATGTGTCTATTTCGATTTAGTTTTACATACATACATATATATTGTCACCTCTTTATCCCTGAAGGGGTTAGCAGAGGCATACTATACGCTCTAATTTCACCGCATTACTTGTTGTCCCACGTAACAGGTGGTGAGCCCATTGTCGATTTAGTTTTATAGAACGTTAACTTGTTACAATAGTTTATTGCAATCAAATCATAAGTTTAATATAAAACTAATAAAACTTGTTTAAAGTAAAAATGTACAAGTGTTTGTGTATAATCCCAGTAGTAGGTACTACTGCATAGCCTTACCAGTATGCAGTGGTACACTGGGAATATTAGTCCCTTTAGACTTTCTTTATAAACCCAGGAGAATATTGACCAGCTTCATGAAAAGCAAAAGGTAATACTTATCATTCACGCCTTTATCCCCGTTAGGGTGGCAGGCAGAAGCATCTTATACGCCCCCTTTGACATTAAGCATTTTTGACCACTGTTGCTGTGTTGAACAGGACCAGTGCAGCTGCGGCCACCAGCTGTTAATTTTTTTTTTAAAAAACTTACTAACTATCTATCTTCACGCTGTATCCCTGACGGGGTAGTCAGAGAGGACAAATCGACAAGCTTCACGATCCATACATACTTCTTTCGCTTCTTGCAGATCCATCAATCGCTTCATACATGTACGTCTGGGTATCCGAGTACTTTTGACTTTTCCGTTTTGCAATCTGCTCACCTGGTCTCCTGTAAGTCACGGCCTACCCTGACTCCTTCTACCCTCTACTTTCGCACAATATATATTCTTCGTCAATCGTTCCTCACTCATTTGTTGGACGTGTCCAAACCAACGGAGCACGCCCCTTTTCCAGCCGCCCATTAAGCTTTCAACTTGGCTTAACGACTGCCATGTTACTGGAAACTAGGACTAATGCTCTAAAGACCCTTCCAAAACACGAAAACGCTGGTAAATGGAAATGTCACAAAGCGGTCACCCATTCAAAGACCAGCCATAGCGATAGTGGCTTAACGTAGAGATCATTTACAGAACACTGAGCGGGGCTACGAGCGCTTCAAAGGGATCTAAGATATATCGATTGAAGTGCTCGAATATTATAGCTAGCAATTATATTTTGCTATTGAAATAATATGGACAAGTACCTTAGGAACAATGTTTATAAAGAACTACATAGTTGACGCCCGCGGCTCCCGTGGTGATGTTTTCCCGTTCCTGTTTCCCACAGGAACTTGTACCCAGAATAAAAAGCCGCCTATGTGTTATTCTGATGTGTAAGCTATATTATTGTAAAGTTTTATTAAAATCCATTAAGGAGATTTTGTATGAAAGAGTCACAAACATCCATCCACACTTACAAACTTTCGCGTTTAAAATATTAGTAAAGAATCTAAGTAGGTACCTTACACTTCTCGCCGCGTTGTTTGAAATAAATATCTGATGGGGATTTTGTATTCGTAGCCTCCACACTTTAGCGCCTGGGGTATGATTTTATTTCTGTGTCCCATCTCTCCTCCCATTAGGTGCCCGCAGCTATTCTCCACGTTGCCGGGCAACTGTTGCAAAATCAATATCTAAGTGTCTATTGTAGAAGGAGCAGCACATCTTTGTAGAAACTTTGTTATGATCCTGTTGTATGCTTTTGGCTTCTTTCGCCTTATATGTAACTAAAAACTAACTAACTATCTTCACGCTATATCCCTGACGGGGTAGTCAGAGAGGACAGATCGGTAGACTTCGCGATCCATGCATACTTCTTTCGCTTCTTGTAGATTCATCATCAATCGCTTCATACACGTCTGGGTATCCGAACTTTTGCCTTATATGTGCTATGTGTATATATATGATATGTATATAAATAGGTATGCCAAGCTAGAGCCTTATTGGTTGTTAAGCAGCTAACTCAAGCAAAACACTTTAAAAATATCACTATCAATTTTGTTGTCGTCCAAATTTGTGAAAATTGTTCATGTTCTAATGAAAAATATTCTTTTTTCAATTATCCGCCACTTAGTGATAATTTATTAAAGCAATTTACAAATTATGTAGATTGAGATAGACGGATGGAATTTTTTAAAATATATATTGTTCTTGCAACTTGTTTGACGTTAATAGAAAGACACTGAAGGACAGGCAGTCTTGTTCGGCTAAAGGAAGAAGAGAAAACGGCAGGGCTGCTGGAACGAAGACTAACAAGTGCAGTACTTATCGTTGGAACTGTTTGTCTCTGTTCGTTTACGAGGCGGTTGTCAGATGGCATGCCTGTAAAGTCTACGATCCCACTCCCAGCCTGGTCAAAGTAATAAAGAAACGAAAAAAATTTATTCTTTTAATTTATATAGTTGAAGCGCTCGTGGCCCCGTGGACTCAGTGTTCTGTAAACGATCACTGAGTTACGCAACTTTCACTATGGCTGGTCCTCGGATGGGTGACCACTTTGTGGCGTTATATTCGCGAGATTTCCGTGCTTCTGAAGGCACGTTAAGCCGTTGGTCCCGGTTGCCAGAAACATGGCAGTCGTTAAGTCAAGTTGAACGCCATATGGGCGGCTTAAAAAAATTCAACAGCAATTTCAACACGGCAATAGGCACACCACTTATTACATGGGACGTACAGGAATACAAATGATGAAAAGTGGGTATATAATATGCCTCTGCCTCTGCTTTCTCTCCTTCGGGGTAAAGCGTGATAGATAAACAATTTATTTAGTAACACTTAGGAACCATTATGAATGATTCTACATTTTCGTTTACTGCATTCGCAAAGCAACAGGTAAAGTCTGTGAGATGAAAAATTTGGCATTTTTTTCCAAATTTTCATCTCACAGGTTCGATTATACCAGGATAAAACTTTGTGTGATGAGCACAATGGTTTATTCTGTGTCTGGGTGTTATTTATCTTTAATATGTATGTATTTAGAAATATTTAAGTATGTTTATCAGTTATCTGGTATACCATAGTACAAGCTCTGCTTAGTTTGGAATCAGATGGCGTTGTGTGAGTTGTTCCAACGATATTAATTTATACTTATTCAAGTCGTTAGTTTCAGTCGATTTAGACATATAGACTCGGCTAGGGCAGGTTAATAGAGGCATTCTTTCCACCGTCTTAGTCAACGATAAATATAAAAAATCGAGAGGGTCTGCAGAAGACGAAACCGCGCGGTTTTTATGCGCGCTCCTCATAGATTGGCTACAGGTGGAAGACCTTCACCCAACGATGGTCATATGGCGGTAGGTAGTCCCCGTGTTCTGATCGTGTCTTCCAGCTTCCAATCTTCAACTATCTCTGTTTCAAGAACGGTGCGCTGCCCGCATTCTGATTGTACTACGACTCCTACTCAGGTAAAGCAGTGGAAACCGTCCAGCTACTTTCACCATTTAGCCCTTTTTATCTTGACAATGTTTTTTTGTTTCATAAGCAATTTACCATATTTTAACAAAAAAAAGAGGCAACCCTAACTGCAACTATTTTAAAAATATTATAAAATTTATTTTTTCTAACAGGCATCTAATATTGTGTCGCTCCACCGTGCTAGGTGTCGCACTTACTACCATGGCAACCCCGTTGCGAGTCGCCATGCCAACAGTCGCCTACGGCATAACCCGCCGGCATCGTCTCTCTAAAAATTTTTGATTTCAGTAATTTGAAACTGATAGAAGTAAAATAGTTGAAGATATGTATACATGGGTGTACCCAGGGAATGGAGCAGTTGCCCAAGAAGTAAATAAATATTATTTTGCCATTTGAGGCACGCCCCTTCTAACTGCTTGTTAGCAGCGCTGCTGCACAGCAAAAACTTAAATTACTACAATTTTTTTGGGAAGTTTCCGAATTTTATGAAATACATCCGAAATCGAACTATGGTGCACTTTTTGGATAAATAAGCAGAATAATAAAATTGTTGACACTATGTGTGACTTTTTCACATAACGTTGAAATTTTTCAAGGCGCCTAAGGCCTTCAACTTGGCTTAACGACTACCATGTTTCTGAGAATATGGATCATCGGCTTAAAGTGTCTTCCGAACCCCGGAAACGCTCGAAATACCACAAAGCTGTCACCAGCCGCTGTGATCGTTTATAGAACACTTAGTCAGCAGGGCCATGAGCGCTTCAATCAAATATTAAAATACTTATTAGATCTTAAGTTTCAATTCCATCAAGCAAGCAGCTTCTTATCGATGAATTAATTGTAGATTTTACAACAAGTGCACAAAACGAACGGTTTTTATCCGAGACTTTTATGATTGTAATGTCGAGGATAAAATGGTTTTGTGGACGAGTTATAAAGTGTGCTTTTCACTTCGATTGCGAAGAAATAAAACAGTAGTATAACATAACATTTATTTAATTAAAATTCAAAGTAAAATTAGTAGAGTTACAAATGCTGAAGGAAATTGTTTTTCCCGGCTTGTTAACGGTATTTTTCTGAATTCGTGAAGGTGACATAATGTGCGAAGATGGCTCTGACGATAACAAGGAATCTCTGGATGTGAGGGACTGGCTTAAATAACAAATTCTATTGAACTTCTTATTGTGTTTGGCTGTGTGGCTCATTTTCTGTGCCTTTTATACATATATTTATGTCTGAGTAACTATCGTATCCCTGACGGGGTAGTCAGAGAGGACAGATCGCCAGGCTTCGCGATCCATGCATACTTCTTTCGCTTCTTCGGGAATGATGTATTGAATGTCTGAGTAGATACGATAATACACTTGTGCACAAAATTCGATCTTGTGCTGCCTATATTCTGCACAAATAAGAAATTTCAGAGCATGAGAAGTGAAAAAACATTTATCTAAATACATAGTCGTGAATTCCTTTTATTTTCACATTAACATATGCAATAAGTTACTGAATCAAATTTAAATCGTCTCTTTCAACTCATTGTTTGCCAATACACGTAAGATATTCACGGCAATCAGCTACCCTAAATTCCGAGCCACGAAACCACCACGCAAAGTTTAAACGCCAAGGTTGATAATGTGTTATAATAGGGATGTCTCCATCCCATTTAATAATACAAATAATACATACTACCTTTGTGTGTTTGAAGTAGCTTCGCCTGTGACATACTTCGAACTATGCTCAACAAATTTATAGAAGTACATATCCCTAATTTGTGAAACAATATTGCCACGCGGCGCTATTTGTCATAGCGTAATGTTGTGTAGCTCAAAGCTGTGCTCGTTAATCGGAATAATTATGTTTTTTTTTTTTTTCATTTTGAAATAGTCGTTAAGCGAATCTTTGTTTATGGGATAAGTTCTATTTACAACCTTCACCGTTATATTATTAGACATAGGTACTAGTACCGAGTACTCTACATAATATATTATGTAATATGTGGTACTGTGTATTATCTGACTGTTGTGAACGCGTATAATTCCGAGTATCAGACAAGGGATAAAGGGTATATATTCCAAATGCCCCAAGAAAAGACACCTTTCCCTGGAACCTGTATTTAATGTAACTAGTATGAAATAGGAGGAGTAAAAAAAATTAGACGACCTTCGACTGTAGTTAACAGTAACAGTTTATTTGTTATATTTTATGTAATAGAGTTTATTTATTAACAAAAAAATAAACATATTGTATTAATGACTATCTTTGCTGATTAAAAAATAAGCAAATACAGCGGTTATGGAATATAATTTCACAATTTGGGTTAATAACGCACGCGCGCTTTATGAGCGGCTTTATGTACTTGTCTAAAACCGGTGTAATTAGACCCACTTTACGAGCAAGTGTGTTGAAAAAACCTTTTTTTTTTGTTGACAGCCCTGATTTCAGAACCTGTATAATTATCTCCGAATTATCTGGACACAGTCCATTGTTCTGTCCAGAAAACTATATGTGCTGGATATTCTATAGCGACAGTTTACAATTGGACATCCAACAGATGAGGGTTATTTGAAGGTGTGTGAAAAGTAAATTCAGAGTAGGTAGGTATTTACCCGCGGTTGGCCTCGCGTTGGTCTAGGATTCCCCGTTTTTCCTCTTTGTAGTTTAATTTATGCTTCAAGCTCTTTATGTCTCTCTAACACATGTTCTAAATTACATTGTAACACTTGTACGAAGTACATCTTCGTCAAATTAGAAATCTCATATTTATTTGTAAAATTGACAATATAAAATAATATTTTTAAAAATGTCGATATCGGTCCTCAAGTACAGGGGAGTACACAGGGGAACCCGTTACCGCGTAGGTAAACGGTAATGGGCTCACCACCTGTTACGTGGGACATAAACTGCATACGCTGAAATGTGGGCGTAGGTATAGTATGCCTCTGCCTACCCCTTCGAGAATAAAGGCGTGACACCGTACACTCACTTCTTAAACCCAATGATTGTTAAATTTTACGTTTGTTCTATAACTTAAATGTGCTAATAAAACATCACACCCACACAAACTGCTAAAGCAATCCTTTATCAGTATAATTGGGTTCACGTAATAGATTTTTTTCTGTATGTATGTAAATTATTTTTTAAAATAATTTACATACATACAGATAGTCACGCCTTTATTCCTGAAGGGGTAGACAGACATAAGCGACGCTCAAACGTCATCTTCTACATGTTGTAGGTACCAGATACCTATGCACGTACCTAACAAGTGCTGGGCCAATAGAAATCGTAAAAGCTGATTTTTTACGGACAGTTGCAGGTTAGATCTGCTGTTGAAATTTTTCAAACCACTCTAAGGCCTTCCTAACTTGGAATTACGACTGCCATGTTATTGGCCTCGGAAACCAACGGCAAACGCTACCAATGCCTTCCAAAAACGGAACCATTCGTAAACGGAAATACCACATATGACGATACTTAGCGCAGTGATTGTTTCACAAAAAGTTATATTGTGCTCAATCACCTATAATCTAATAGTAAAGTGGTCTGTCGCGTCATCAGTTGGTAACCAAGTGATAGGTATTTAATTTTGAGTCGAAGAATAGAAAGGATTCGATGAAATCTGCAATCGATAGAAAAAAAAAAGATGTACCTAACTATGTAGGTACGTATTATATCGATAGAAGGTAGATAAGATCCGTTAAAAATGGAAGTCTATAGAAAAAGTGACAGATCCCGAGGAACCCCAAGTGGCCCCGAGTTTATACTGTTCTGATTACGACTAAATAATAATGTGAATCAGAAAAATTGGTCAAACCGATTACACTATCTAACAAAATCCAAACTAGGTACTGAAATCCTGTAGAACCAGGTTCGTGAAAGACATATTTTCCATCTCCCAAAGGATATCGTGCGTAAAAGAGAAGAACCGACACGGTGCTGTAACCAAACCTTAAAAGGTGACGATTTAGTTATTAAATTAAACGCTTTGAACAAAAAAAAGAATGGATTTGGGACAAAATTGTGACAATAGTGTAGGATCATCATCATCATTGATTTCCATCAGGTGCGCCGTAGGTACGCTTGTCTGCTACCTCAGTAGCATAAAAAAGGATCGGAATCTTAAATTTAATAAAATTAAGTAAATAATGGAATAATAAGTGATTGCTTCCAAGCACAAGAGAAGCAACCAGAAAATAATAAAATATTAAATAAGTACCTAACTATATGGGTTAGGATGGGTATTAGGGAATAAATAAAGTAAAATTCATTGTTATCAAACCCAGAAAACTTCAAATAACAACTGCAAACCAAATTTACTAAATTTAACTGAAAAATTAACAAATTTGCTAACCAACTTCAAAGAGCAATACATGTTTTTAAGATGGAATAAAGACATGAGGTGTCATCTATTGCAAACTTAGAGCAACTTTGGGACATGTAGTGAGTGACTGGTCCTCTTAGATTAGATTATTTTGTCGTTTCTGTCTCTAAAATAAATATATTGTTACCTATACTTTATTATTTCTAATTATCTGTTCATGAAGTATCATAAATTCTAATTAATAAAAAACAGATTTCGTGTTTTCTTTTATTGATACGACAATGGTGGCATGGCAACATTTTAAGTATGGTATTATTGGTGGCGCCGCCTTCCATTTCCGCATGAAGCCGATGAGTGTTATGTTATTTGACATAAAATTGTATTGTATTTGTAAGGTTTTATTTAATTGATTTACAAAGTTTGTTTTGTTAAAAGTTAGCATTCCTATAAACTTAAAAACATGACTTGGGGTTTTGTAACTTGTGGGCCTAATGAGGCTCTAGTAGTGTCTGGTAAGTACCTATTTACGAGTTATATTATTTATAATCAAAAGAAGAATGTAATTATCTTTAATGCTCACTTTCATTTGAATAAGTAGAGTTCAGAGTTGTAATTTTTATACGAAGTCAATTTATGCTAATTAAATATTCATAGATATACCATAGATCATAGCTGTGCGAATTCTAAATTAATTAGATTGGATCTAACTAATCTAGGGAGTGTCTTGGGTAATATTTATAAAACTATGGTCAAAGTATAACGAAACAAATGATGCTAAAATCTCTTCGAATGTAGCTTCTTTAGAGTAGTTTTGATTACATTAGAGCTCACTAGTTTTTCTTCAGCCTACACTACTATTAATAATTGGTCCAATTAACATTGACCTATTTATTGTACAAGAAAATTATTTGTTGTGCTTTTAAAGCGACGAATTTTCGGATATCTATAACATAATGAATAAGTTTAAGTATTTACAGTTGCACATTTATAAAATGATATGTAGGTACATAGCATTGTCACAAAAACTCCTGGTGTTAAAATATCTTCTATCATGTCTGTGGTGTTGTAAACTATTATACAAAGTTCCTGGATTTCAGCCATCATGATTCACTATCATGTCTGTGGTGTTGTAAACTATTATACAAAATTCCTGGATTTCAGCCATCATGATTCACCTTCAACATAACAACACTTCTTGGTTATAAGATCTCTAAATTAGCTCATTGGGGTTCATTAAACAGTCTATTCTAGCCTCAAACCCCTTATCAGAGCAACTGCCATCTGATCTTGTACTCACAAGGTTAAATTCTCAATCAGCATGAGTGCAACACATCTTATGTTGTAAATGTTCAGCGGCTTTAAGTTTGCCTGGAAGAGATTGCTTTTAGCAATAAGGGCACCTATTGTACATACAAAACAAAATATTTGTGAGAGCCACAAATGTTGGTTTCAGAGTTTAGGTGTTTCCTATGAATAATATGTATGCGATTACTGTAATATACTACTACTACATACTGTAATAATTAGTTTCCATCAGGTGAGTTAGATGCAGATATGCCATCTTGTGGCATAAAATTGGGTTGGTTTAAGCCCTAAAACCCTAGCTGGCGGTGGTTATTGTGTATGGTTTTGTAGATCTCTATTCTATTTCACTTAGAAGCCTTTGCAAACTTTAATTTTTTATAAATTCCTTGGAATTATATTAGACATCTATGGAATAGAAAGTTGGATTGACTCTGAAATATCTGCATTCATCAGCATTCCTGAACACAAATGCAGACCAGAGTCTCATCGATCAACATTATCAAAAAGTAAAAAGGACCTACTGCTGTGCGATTAACAGTTATTATTAAAAACACTTCCTTGTGTGGTAGGATATAGAATTGTTTTTGTCAAACAAGTTTCAATATAAGGAAAACACCAACTTCGAGACGTTCAATTATGTTGTTAAATGGTTTATATAAAGATTTCTGATGCAAAGCAAAATTTTGTTATGCGAATTTTTTACAATTATTTCATGACTATATATATTACTGACTTACTAGCACATTAATATTACTGGTTAAACTAATAGGTGGTAATTTTCCATAACTTGAGAGTGTAGATGAAAATTTACTGGTGAGATGTCATTTTCCTTTTTTTTTATTAATGTAAGACAATTGCAACAAGGCATTCAGTCTTAACTCAGCACAGTAATCTTAAATAAAGCACATAAGTTCTTTAAAAATAAACAATATTAAAAGACAAAACATGAAACAAAAAACTGTAAATTTTCGTCATACTTTTGAGTCGTATGATCAAAAAATGTCGGTTTGTGTAATCACTGATCTTCTTGATATTTAAATATATTGTTTTTTTCTTGTTATATTACTTTCCTTAGATATGTGTAAGCTTCGGCTCCAAGCGGCGGGCGTGACGAGAGCTAAGTCGACAGCAGTACAGTAATGCAATATGAACTCAGTTATTATGAAAAAAATCAACATGATATTGGAACTGGTGCTGCAGAGATATGATGCACAACTGACCACTGTGTCGGTTGAGCAAGCATAGTTGCTCTGTGTCGCTATCGCTCACGCCCTGCCCGCCGCTTTTGTCCTCGTCACGAAAAATATTGCAAGCCCCATTCTGTTTTTTGATTTGTTGATTGATTGTTATAGGTATCTCACTTACAAACCAAAATGACTCTAAAGTACCAACCAAGCATTGCCCACCTGAAAGTATTTCAACCATCTGTAGATCTTATTCGCATTTCAATTAGGGTCTGTTGCCTACTTATTATCTTCCACTTCGCATGGTCGTCGGCATCCTTTGTAGCATCCTTTAAGCTTAGCCAGCTTCTTGGGTGTACCCCTATAACCGAGACCCGATGCGGACGGTATAGCCAAACATTTGTACCCCACGTAAACCGGCGGTTGCCGCAATCTGCAATGTCTGCTGCAGCGGATGCGACAATTTCTCATAAGGTTCATTCGCGGGACTCCACATAATTATCCACCGCAGCATCTATGTAAAAGGATAGGTCTAATGATGGTTTTATAGACCTGTCCCTTAAACCTGATCCCAAATAACACCAGTAACCTCCATCCGCTTCGCCCATGCAGCAGCAAAAGGTAAAAGTCTTGACATCGCTATCGATGTCACTGAATGTGTAACGTAACCACCTTCACCTCTACTAATATTACCATCTTAAGCGGGACATGGTTTCATCAAGCAGCCACCATCGGAAACGGCACTGGCACCGCTTGAAACACATGCCTTTCAGCTTAGCGCAGAAATCCAAGTAAGACTCTCTGGGTATGGCCTTGCCGTTGACCTTGCCGACAATGTGCCTCCTGTCTGTGGAATATCGATTTAAGTTGCGCACCTCTCGTTCGTTTAGGTTATAAGGTGTTCTGATTTATTTTTGTAATACGTATTTACAGTGGCAAGATCGGCGGTCGGCGATCAAGGAAAGTTTCCTCTTCAGCGTTGCCTGTACCGTATCCAAAACCAACTTTAACACGCTCAAACTCTCCATACCCCTCATGACTGTTTAGATCGCTGCCCAAAACTATACCCTGTGACAATGGAAGTTGTGCGTTCCGAAGCACTCCTTCATATTGGTACCAAAACCACATCTTATCGTCTTCACTACAAACGGCCCTTGATGCATAGGCACTTATCAGATGAGTGTCCCTTCTGACAGCACCACAGCCACCCAATTAGGAGTAGGGTGAATGGTAGACGAGTAGACGGATGGGTCAACTCTATCGCACGCCCAGTCAATATGCCAATGTTCCACTTTACTAAGCGGATGCGGGTTCTTTAGATCTCATTTCACCGCCTGGGCACTGTTTTGCGACGGAGCCGTATCTGTAGTAACTTTCCTTTTGAGACTTTTTGATTTGGCTGACGGTTTTGAAAAGAGTGACTGCCCTCAGACCTTCCAACCTCAATGGGAACAGTCGGTGCCAGAGCTTCGTTGGTAATTCAATATGTACATGAGCTCGTACATGAGGTCGAAGATCTTGGTAGGGCCTCACTACTCTGCCAGGCCCAATACTCTAACCTTTATGTATAAATTTCTCAGTGAGTAAGCCCGTTATCGCCGCGTGCGGCTTATTCCTTAATCTAGTATGTTATCAGCTCTTTACGCGATTATCACCGCCCACCTTTTGAAAAATAGACATACCGATCCATCTGTTATCACTTAAATAAGTAGATAGAGAGTTTAAGGGTGAATAATAATGAAAAAAAACATTGAATGAGATAGCTAGTGCATTCTGTATGAGTCATCTGATATATAAGAACGTTATCAAATATAACATAAACATCATTATGTTCAAAGTTGGTATAGTTGATTGAAGAGTTCAAATGATTTCTCAATTTAGCATTTTCACTATACAGGATGCTGTTATTCGAAGCCACTGTTAGTGCCAGGCGGGCGAGCCTTCGTCTGGCCAGCTGTACAAACTGTGCAGCGCATTTCACTGAACACCATGACTCTGCAAGTAGAATCTCCTACTGTCTACACCAGCCAGGGTGTACCTATATCAGTCACCGGCATTGCACAGGTACTGAATTTTTTAAATTGTATCCCTTAATCCTTTTTTTAAAGCCTTTACGACAGTTGCAAATCTCAGCTTTACATACAGTGCAAGATGTGGACATTCACCGGAACCTATGTCTTAAGAGGATTAGTACAATGGCAGATCGAATTATAGTTTGCTAACATTTTTTTTTGTTAGTGGCAATCAGCAACCATTACTGCCAGAGGCAAGTTCAGGAACTTGTCAACACGTAGCCTTTAGTCAGAGCATTATTAAGCTAAGATGTAATGACAGATCAACCTTATCGTTGTAGACGGCATCGAGAGTGCCGAGTTAATGTTGGAAATTAAGACACTGCCAACAGCTCTAAGCTAAGTCTAAGCATAAAACATTTTGCTTTTCTGTTCTATACTTACTTATATATAAAGCTGAAGAGTTGGTTATTTTTTGTGTTGAATAGCCCATTAATCGAGGAAGGCTATATATCATCACTCTACTACCCTGGAGAGCGGAGCAGTAATCTTAAATGTCGTCAAATCGGGCAATTTTTTATACCATTTGGTAGAATTTATAAGCAACGGGATTAATAGGTGCGAAAGGACATCGAAGTATGTCACGGGTGAAGCCGTGGGAGTCACCTAGTAGGACTATATTTTTAAATTCATGAAGGAAGTTTTTATTATAGGAACTAGACAAAGTCCGCAGCTCAACTTGCGTAGTGGACTTTTTCTCGTACCTATTTCTTACACGGACCTGTTCCCGGGATAAGCCTGTGTGTTAATCCGAATGTCCAGCTACCTGCATTTCAAATTTTATTTGGAATGGTCCAGCCATTGGAGCGTGACAAACTTATGCATTTATAATATTATTACTGATAATAATGTTAACTTTATAGTGACTCATTAAATTTTATCTAATTACAGGTCAAAATACAAGGACAAAATGCGGAAATGTTACTATCTGCTTGTGAGCAGTTTTTGGGCAAGTCAGAACAGGAAATACAGCATATAGCCCTTGTAACGCTGGAAGGTCATCAGCGTGCTATAATGGGCTCTATGACTGTCGAAGAAATATATAAAGATCGAAAAATGTTTTCGAAAAAGGTTACAAAATATTTTGTGTTTATTCTGCTTAGTAGTATCTTACATTTTAGTGTGGTCAATCATATCAGCTTACTTCAATCCATGGTCGGACCTCCTAAAATTCGCTCCCGAACAGAGGGCCTTTCGCACCCCTTCTCTAAAATAAAATAATAAATGAATATTATATTTATTATTATACATTTATTATTATTAAAGCTTTAATACATTTTGTCACTCCGTTTCGACAGAATTACACCTGTAAAAGTATATCTTGTATTATAATACAGTCCAGCGACACCCTGGATCCGCTTTTTTACTTCTCCTCTCCACACTGTCGACATCCTCTGTAATGAGACCATTGGCACGCATGTCATCCCTTACTACGTTTTAGCGCTTTTTGGGTCTTTCCCTCTTACCGAGACCTTACGGAGTCAACATTGGCAGACCTTTGTTCTCCATAAAGCACGGCGGTTGTCGCACATGACCATACCAACGAAGGCACAAAAACAAATAACACTCATCCAACTTATCTGCAATGTCACGGACGCGAAGGCTGCCGCGGATGCTAAAGTTCATTCGCGCTTCATTTTCGTGACATGTCATGTACTCTTGCATTTGTCGCTCCAATAGTGGCCACGCCTCACTGCCATTTAAAAGGACAAGCCTAGTGATGGATTTATAGACCTATCCCCACAACCTGACCAGCATTTTGGGTCACAAATGACCCCAGTCATCTCCCATCACTAGGTCCAATCGGTAGTGGTTATATTGTAATATAGTGACGTGCGAAATACCTTTCGATACAGCAGTATATCTTTTATATATTGTCAGACAGTTCACACATTTTCACCATCAACCATTGGCTCTTTAAGAGATATAGTATATTTGGCCATTCACATTTGAAGCGTTGTATGATTATACTAATTGCTTTTCTAAAACGATGTTAAAACAAATGTCACAATGTTTTCAATCACTCTTTACAGGTGTTCGAGGTAGCTTCAAGTGACCTGATCAACATGGGGATTACAGTTGTATCTTACACACTAAAAGATATCAGAGATGAAGAGGTATGTCAGCTTATCTTTATTTTATCATATTTTTTATAGATTATAATAATAGTGGCGATGAACCCCACCACACTCTACTTAGGTTTGACCATTGCTGCAGTCAAGGTTTTTATATTTACTACTTGCAATGGGAAGAAATGACAGACCAAACTTCTTTGAGGATAGAACGAAGAAAGGAATATAGCGCTACCAAAATGATAAACTATTACAGCGTAGATTGTCAGTTAACTGCCTTTGGGAATCCTATATACCTTTCTCTCAATTTGTTTGTATATATCTCTTGAAATCATCATCATATTTGTACATATTTTCAATAGAATAGTATTTCGCTATTGCACTCTACAATATACACTATTAACAATTGCTTTCCACACTTCTGGCCATTTTTTAACATTTTTTCTTCTGGCAAATTTGCAGGGAGCAAAGGTATGTCGACATGAATGTTGTGTTGATCTATATGTCATGTAAGAAGCAATATTGTGTTATTGCTCATTCGCTGCTTTCATTGAATCATTATAATATTAACAAGAAACACTTTGGAGAACACTTTAGTATTTACACCCTTAGGTGTGATTTTACTTTGTTTCACGCACAAGAGTGTTTATAAGTTCTATTATCCACTTGGTTTAGTATTCTTACACAAAATAATGTGTTCATGTTTTTTTATTTTTCTAAAAAAATAATTTACGTTTCATTGGTTTTATCATTGAGGACCAAAGCGGTGTATTTTATAATATTATTTTCTATTTTATATTTTATTAATTACTGGTTTGGATTTGTTGAACCAATAGTGATAATTTGGTGCACGGGGTTTTACTATTGCACAAATTGTTTGTTCCTATAACATAATGAAATTGTTCATGATTTTAAAATCTTATTTAGTGCTGAACATGTTTACAAAACATATTTACTTATAAAACAATATCCCCTGATTGTCTTATTAGGTGGACATCGAAGGTTATATCATATGCTTGTTCCATTAATGCCTTATGTATTCGACCCGGTTTCTACCGTAAATAATTATGAATTTACATGATATGTGTTACAAATTCTTAAAACATATTTAAATAGTTTATTAAGTGCTCGTGGTCCCTCTAACTCAGTGTTCCGCAAACGATTACTGCGTTAAGCAACTATCGCTATGACTGGTCCTAGAATGGGTGACCAATTGGTGTCATTTCTAACTTGCACATATCCGTTTAAACGCGGCTATAGGCTTGCCATTTGTAATGTGGGACATAAATGCTTATGGTGAAATCTGGGCCTATATGCCCTTGCCACCCTTAAGGGAGTAAAGGCGTGATTGAAGTATGTATGAAATTGAGTAATACTTTACTACGTTACACTACAAGAGCACACATCATAGGGAGATAATTCAGATGAATTTTTAGTAGACAACGTCTTATCAAAATGCAAATCATTAATAATTAAACGTGTAAAGTACGTACGTACAGTCATCGTGATTAAACACTAGTCGAGTAACGCTCAACCCTTTAGTAGAGGTGTGCTCTCGAATAATAGTTATGAGGGGATGTCAATTCGTTGAATAAATTTAGTGCAAACACGAAAACAATAATTTATTCATTAATTTTAACAGATTGTACACCAGATTTATCTTGCTGAAATATTCCTTTTGACATTGAGTTTTAAATAATTATTGTAAACTAGCTGACCCGCGCGGCTTCGCCTGTGACATAATTCCAACCCCGTGGCACCCATATAATCCCGTCGCTTATTACTTTTCCAAAAATGTATGAAAGATTCCCCGAATTGTTGAAATTTATGATTACTGCTCCGCTTTCTTGTGTAGTGGCGTGATGATATATAGCTTAGAACCTTCCTTAATAAATGGGCTATACAATAAAAAAATATTTTTTCAAATCGGTTCAGACGGTCTCACGCGTGATGACGTGACCAAGGGAAATAGGGATTCATTTTTATATATATAGATGTTTCCATTATTTTAAAAACAGTACCTGCCTATGTCCGTGTTCGTGAGCTAGATTATTTATATAATATATTTAAATATAACAATTTCTTCAGTTAATAAGTCAAATTTGGGGGTAATCAAATTTGACTTATTAAAATCACACAAATCTTTGACTGCCTCGATGGCACAGTGGTAGTGTATGCTACTACCGCGCTGAGGCCCCGGGTTCGATTTCCGGGTCTTATCAAATATTTGTGTGATCTACAAATGTTTGTTTCGGAGTTTGGGTGTTTTCTATGTATTATATGTATGTATTTAGGAATATTTAAGTTGTTTTATCAGTTGTCTAGAACTGATTGACATACTTAAATACTACTTTGGCTACGGCTTGTTGGCGCTGTGTTAAAAAAGTCCCTAAATTTTTTTTTATCTCTGAGACCATCGTCGACTTCGAAACTAACGCAATACGGCGCAGGCATTCAAAATGTGTAATGGACGTTTGCTTTTTCACAAAAGCACATTTAAAAAGCAAGAACATACCTTAAGAATTAATTAGGGTGGGGTTAATTAGGTAGCACAATTTTTTGAACTGGTGCGTTACCACCATGCAGCCTCGTAAGGTTCCCCAAGTAACCCTTAAGACTGGTAATATTATTAAACAAATCCGGTGCTTGTGTTTGATCAATAAGCTGCATTGGATGTCTGGAGCAACGCAGATGGAATAAGTAAGGAATACAAGAAGACAAGACAAACCTACGGCGTCCTCACCGTAGATTGTTGGACTCGGGTGGAAGAGTTCTCTTTCGCTCCTTTCCCGCTGCTTTGTTCGCGCGCATAACCTGCGCTCAGAATGACACAACGGTGTCCTATTGCCTCTTACTGGAGACCATGGTCACCAAGGAAAGGATGTCCACGTCCAGACCCGCCACGAGATGATGTACTTCAAGTCGCGCCTTCCATGTCCCCATGAGTTCCTGGGAACAAAATCCCAAAACTGGGACCGCTAAGACTCCAATTTTTCGCTGCTTACCATAAATTCTACTTTGCAATCTTGACACTAAAAATTATATTTAAAGTAAAATAGAATCCTCTATTATTGTGGAAAAAT
This sequence comes from Thumatha senex, assembly GCA_948477245.1. NCBI lineage: Eukaryota > Metazoa > Arthropoda > Insecta > Lepidoptera > Erebidae > Thumatha > Thumatha senex. Next base: position 4,095,852 of record OX419725.1, read on the forward strand.
CATGAATCAGAATTGCAACTACCATATTAGATCAGTTTACACATAAATGATTAGCGGTTATCTGACTAGTTTCCAGCCTTGTCTTGCATTAATCGTCTCTTCTATCATTACCGTATATCAGTTTTGCTTGTGCGCTTACTTGTGCTCAGTTATCACCTATTACCGCGATAACTAATAAAGTTCATTGACCGTGGAATTTTAAAAATCAATTATCTGAGAATTTCAGTTCATTTTGTTATTACATATTAGCTCCTTTATTATGATAATTTTTTTTCGCATTAAGTCTGGGAAGGTCGAGGTCACCACACCGGAAATCATCGAAAAGTAGAAAAAAATTTATTCGTTGAAGATTAAGCAGCTTGCAGCGATAATTTGAGTATCCGAAACAAGTATTTTGAATATTCTACATCATCATCTGGAGATGACTAAGGTCCGTGCAAGATGGGTTCCGAGAGTGCTCACGCCTCTTTTCAAACGCGAGCGTGTCGAGTGTTCCCGTCAGTTTTTGGAGTTCTGTGTAGAGATAGGAAGAAGTTATGGCCCGAATCGTTATTGGTGATGAAACCTAAGTGTGAACACAGGTTTCGTCACCACTATGAACCTGAGTCAATGCAGTGGCATAAAAAGGCCCATCCTCCAAAGACGTTCAAAGTGACACAATCTGCTAGCAACATCATGGCGACTGTCTATTCGGATACAGAAGGTACTTAACTGACCGATTATAAAGAACGTGGTGTGACTATAACGGGAAATTACTGCTTCTTTACTGGAAAGATTGAAAGAAGCCATCATGGAAAAAAGAAGAGGAAAGCTGTCAAAAGGTATGCTCCTTCTGCACGAAATGCACTCATACACACGTGCCATGTTGCGACGGCTGCCATTCACCTATGCGGTTTCTAACAATTGAACCACCCACCTTCACAGTCCAGACATGGCACCCAGTGACAATTATTTATTTCCAAAAATGAAGAAAGAGCTGCGAGGAAAAAAAATTGACGACGATGAAGAAGTGATGTCCGCAGTTTCGGCCTATTTTGACACCAAAGACAAGACAAATCATTTTATTTTTTCGATGTACAATCGAGTTATTTAAGAGATCTGAAAAATGTATTAGGGTTAAGGAATATATTTAAAAGGAAAAGAAGTTTGGTGTTTAATTTCAACCTCCTTACCTCTTATTCCGCGAACTTTTTGACCTCCCCTCGTATGTAGCATTCATATAGGGGTTGACTGAGCCCCGTGACACCCATTTAATCCTGTCGTTTATTAATTTTACAATAATGTATGAGAATTTGCCCTTCTTCTTGACATTTAAATTTATATTTATAATACACTGTGTTATTACCACATATGCATCTTTGCAAGCCTCGTCCCAACAATTTTAATGTGCTCATCTTTTTATGAGGCCATAATGTACTATCTATCATCTATGCTATTAATGCGTATAACATAATATGATAGTAGATTATCTCATGTATTTGTGTGTCGATCTCACTCAACAACATGTTAATACCATATCTTTTTTTTTATTGTATATTTGATAATCTATTTGTCAAACTGATCGCTACTTATAAAGCTTTAATATCTTACTATCTATTTCAATGTTTTCACCAATACATTGTTACACTTTTATGGTACTTACAGATACTCTTACATATGCATTCCTATTCTACATACGTGAACAACAAAAACTATATAAAGGTATATAGCATGTTGTTTTTAATACAGGGTTACTTGAAAGCTCTTGGTATGGCTCGCACAGCAGAGGTAAAGCGCGATGCACGTATTGGAGAAGCGGAGGCACAAGCAGAAGCCAAAATCAAAGAAGCAATGGCTGAGGAACAACGAATGGCAGCCAGGTTCCTCAACGACACCGAAATTGCGAAAGCCCAGAGGGACTTCGAACTAAAGAAGGCGGCGTACGACGTGGAAGTACAAACGAAAAAGGTATGATCTAATTGTTATACAAATTCATCAAGAAAGTACTGTGAGACTATCAAATCTAAACCCAACCCGGCACGCGTTGTTCGGGATCGTAAAAGAGATAATCCCCGATTAGGGGCCGTAATTTAGAACGTTCCTCAATACTCAAGAAACACTTGAGAGTAGTATTTTAAGGCGAAAACTAGCCTTAAGCGTTTCTTGAGTATTGAGTAACGTTCTAAAATACGGCCCTAAGTTTAAGGGCCGTATTTTAGAACGTTACTCAATACTCAAGAAACACTTGAGAGTAGTATTTATAAGGCAAAACTAGCCTCAAGCGTTTCTTGAGTATTGAGTAACGTTCTAAAATACGGCCCTAAGTTTAAGGGCCGTATTTTAGAACGTTACTCAATACTCAAGAAACACTTGAGAGTAGTATTTATAAGGCAAAACTAGCCTCAAGCGTTTCTTGAGTATTGAGTAACGTTCTAAAATACGGCCCTAAGTTTAAGGGCCGTATTTTAGAACGTTACTCAATACTCAAGAAACACTTGAGAGTAGTATTTATAAGGCAAAACTAGCCTCAAGCGTTTCTTGAGCATTCAGTACCGTTCTAAAATACGGCCCTAAGACCCGATATAACTACTATTTGCCACATGGCACTTCACACAATTAACTCCAGCACCACAACGTAATTGCCTACACGGTACTAGTTACATTAGATGGCGTCACCATCGATAAACACCCTGACTATCATAAACTGGTCGTTGTAACCTTTAGTTACAAATGATTATAACAGCTGTACCCGCCGCTGACACGATTTTATTGGTTTTCTCGCATAATCCAACTCGCCGTTTTGAATTGTTATTTGAAGGGCGAGTTAGCGATTTTGCGAATTACATTTTAAATGAAATGTCTAAAAACAGCTATCCGCTATGTCGAGTGTTCCTCCATGTCGGATTTAGAACGACGTCACACTGATAACAATGCGTTTGTCATCCAAACTAAGTGTTTACTAAATTTCAACACAATCGGATGAAAATATAAGATTCAAAATGAAGTTGCAAGATTTCATCCGAACAATAATATACATATAAATAACATTAAAGTGTCTGTTTGTAATTCCAAATTAAAAGTTTTTCATGAAATGCATATCTTATAAATGAGAAAGTTTGTATGTATAACATAGTACGTAGTATGGCACAATAGTACCGGAAGGGACGCACTGCCTCGGTATTTAGCGACCTCGGAAAAGATAAGAATGTATAACAAACATGTTACTCTTTCACGTAAAAACTACTGAATAGATTTTTATGAAACTTTACAATAATATAGCTTATACATCAGACATAGGCTACTTTTTATCCTGGGAACAAGTTCCTGTGGGAAACGGGAAACTTCTCTACGCGAGCGAAACCGCGGGCGTCCATTAGTGAAATTATATATGTTATTCATTTTGAAAATTTGTCTGTTTGTCGTGTCTGATTGTACCCGCTAATCTTTGTAACGGCTGTACCAATTTAAACGGGACTTTCACTCGCAGATAGCTGATGGTATAATGAGTAACTTCAGCTCGTTTTATCCCCATATTCCCTTGGGAACACATTAGATAGATACACAGGTAGATACCGCGAGGCGTCCGCCAGTAAATGTATAGTAAATGTATAGTAAATAATAATGATGTTAACTTATAGGCAGAGGCGGAAATGGCTTACGAACTTCAAGCTGCAAAGACCAATCAGCGTATCAAAGAAGAACAGATGCAGATCTCTGTCGTGGAACGTTCCCAAGAGATCAATGTACAGAAGTGGGAAGTGCAGAGACGAGAGAAAGAGTTGGAGGCTACAATTCGCAGGTACGCCTTTATTTATAGACTAGACGAGTCGTTGAAGGCTGTTTTAGCGATACCAACTGCGCTTTGGCGAAAAGTCATAATTGTATAAATCTTTATACAGTAACTAACTGACCCGCGCAACTTCGTTAGCGCCACTTAAATGAAAAACCGCTCGACCGATTTTGTGCAATCTTCACATAATCCATCTACTAAATAGTCCGAACATAGCGTAAACATTTAGTTTGGATAAGTGAGCCCGTTCTTGAGTTATAAAAATACAACGAAAAGTGGCATTGACTTTTATATATATTTATAAGAAATTGAACAAACGATAAGAAGTATGAAATGTGGTAAGGCTGGAAAAGACAGTTACTGCTGAGATGATCAAGTACGCTGGGTCGCGCGTCTGGGACACTATGTCTGTTATGCAACTTGTGCTGGCGGACGGGTGAGGTCCCAGATGACTGGCGAATAGCAGTTGTAGTACATATCTACAAAGGAAAAGGCTCGCGCCTAAACTGCTCCAGCTACACGGCGATCAGCTTGGTCAGCTTAGCTAGTAAGGTGTATGCAAAGATTATAACGGCAAGAATGCAAGAAAAGTCTGAAAGGTATTTATGGGAGGCTCAATGCGGATTCCGACGTGGAAGAGGTTGCATGGATGAAGTGTTTTCTCTCCGCATGATCGCGGAGAAGTTTCTGGCTATTAGCCAGAGGGTTTTCTGCGCTTTTATGGATCTGGAGAAAGCATTTGATAACGTTGTGAGGGAAACTCTGTGGGATTTGCTGCCCGGATATGGTGTGGACGGCTCGCTGCTGCGGGCAATACAGTCGCTTTATAAGGACTTTAAGGCTTGCGTGCGAGTAGGGGGGGATGTGACACCTCTTTTTGATGTCTGTACAGGCGTCAAACAGGGTTGTGTCATGTCCGCCTGGCTGTTCATAGTGTATCTGGACAGTTGCCTGCAGAAGTTGAAAGATTGTGATATGGGTGTGAATTTGGGTGACTTTTCAGTAAACTGTCTGCTGTATGCTGATGATGCGGTGCTCATGGCCTCATCAGAAGCCGACCTTCAGGCATTAGTCACTAATATGAAAGAGGAGTGTGAAAGTAAGGGTCTTCGCTTGAATGCAAGTAAGACTAAGGTTCTAGTATTTGAAAGAGATGACGTAAGAACTAAATGCGAGATTAGGGTAAACCAGGAACGTCTAGAGCAAGTGAATGACATTGTGTATTTAGGGAGTATGTTTAGTGCGGATGGAAGATGTGATTCGGATGTAGAACGGCAAATCGCTGCCGGAAACAGAGTTAACGGTGCTTTGTCCCAATTAGTAAAGCGACAAAGCATCGTAAAAGAAGCACGACTGGCGATTCATAACGCAGTGCTAGTGCGAACTTTGCTTTACGGTAGTGAAACCTGGGTGTGTCAGCAGATGCATGAAAGTAAATTGAATGCTGTGGAAATGCGATCACTTCGATAATTGTGCGGCGTTACCTTGACCGACCATATACGTAACGAAGTGATACGCAATATGGCAGGTTTAAATAAAATAAATAAAAATAAAAATGTCTTTATTTTGCATAGACCATTACAAAATGTCATACACTAAAACTAAAGAAAATAATTGTATATTTAAAGTGACCACCGGTTCGGAACGCGGCCCACCTGAGAAGAACCGGCAAGAAACTTAGGAAGGCTTTTTTTTGATGGCCTATTTATCATTTAATATATTATGACTATAATATTTTATTTGTCAGCAGATCATTTCCAGGCATCCCTGTCCTGTAAATAGTCTTGAATAGAGTAATAACCTTTTTCACAAAGCTTTCTTGTAATAAACTTTTTAAATTTATTTAATGGTAAATTTCTCAGGTCATAGGGAAGCTTGTTGTAAAAGCGTATACAGTTACCCTGGAAATAATCGCCAATCTTATGCAGCCGACTGTGGTGAACTAAAAGATTGTTTTTATGTCTAGTGTTTATATTATGTATATCAAAGAATTTAGTAAACTGTGATAGATTTTTCTGGACATACATAAGATTGCCAAAAATGTATTGTGATGCTACGGTTAGAATATTTACCTCTTTGAATTTTTCTCGGAGGGAGACTCTGGGGCCCAAATTATATATAGCGCGTACAGCCCGCTTTTGAAGAACAAAAATGTTATTTACATCTGCAGCACTCCCCCAAAGGAGAATACCGTAAGACATAATACTATGAAAATAGCTGAAGTAAACCATTCTAGCCGTATCTACATCTGTTAGAGTCCTTGTTGTAATTATTTTATCATGAAAAATAAAAAGAGCTTGATGTGAGATCAGAGTTTTGTAATTAATAGTTCTAAATCAGAAAAAATACAAAATTTTAGATTAAAGAAAGAAAAACATCCAAAAGAGGTTTTACAACAGCCCCACTTAATCTAAAATTTAACACAGGAAAAACAAATTGCTAACTCATAACATAAAACAATTACATAACATAACTACATAGCATAATCATATAATATGTGACATAACATAATAAATTAAGTTAACCATGTGCCAATCTTCCTAGAGGTTTTGTTAATATATCGGCCGGCATTTCTTTTCTGGGCAAATATTTCAAACATATAAACTTATTAACAACTTGTTCACGAATAAAGTGAAACTTTACATCAATGTGCTTAGTCCTATTGTGATGGACCGGGTTAAAAGCTATTTTCTGTGCTCCCTGACTATCACTAGAAATAATTACTTGGTCAAGCTTACCAGTCAATTCCGCTAAAAATCTGCGCAAAAATATGGCTTCTTTTGCCGCACTACAGAGAGACATATATTCAGCTTCAGTCGAAGAGAGTGCCACAGTCGGCTGCTTCTTTGACTCCCAACTAATCGGTCTACCCGCCAATTCCATGTAAAATCCTGTGTACGAACGACGATCAGTAATACTATTTGCTCAATCTGCATCTGCGAAACCATTAAGGTATTTACCAGTCTTCTTATAGGTAATGCAGTGGTCTATAGTACCCTTTAAATATTGTAATACTCGTTTTGCTGCAGTCCAATGTGTATTGCTATATTTGTTATTGAATTGACTCAAATAACTTACCGTGTAAGCTATATCAGGCCTCGTATTTACAGCAATATACATCAAACATCCTATAAGGCTTTGATAAGGATGTGCACAAAACTCACCTTCAGTAAAAGGTTCCAATTTGTTACTAGCTAAGGGCGTACTATAAGTTTTTCAATTTTCCATTCCAAAACGTTCTAGTACATCCAAAACAAACGTTTTCTGATTTATATTAATAGTATCTCCATTTCTATTGACATTTAAACCTAAACAATTTTTTTTTTTTTGTGGTGATACTATTGCTCCGCCAATAACTCAGTGTGGATTTGGAAACAAAAGTTTTTTTTTTTTTTTTTTGTTCTTGTGGCGATACTATTGCTCCGCCAATAACTCAGGACGAGACTTTAAAACAAAAGTTCAATTCACCCAAATCTTTTAGTGAAAAATACTTCTTTAAGTCATTTCTGACAATTTCATACGTCTTGTCAGATTTATGAAGTACTAATAAGTCATCTACATAGACAGCCAGTATGACCTTTTCAGTACCAAAAGCTTTTAAATATACGCAACTCTCTGAAACACTTTTTATAAAACCTAATTTTTTCAAAGTTTCGTCTAATTTGATGTTCCAGGCTCGAGCAGCTTGTTTCAACCCATACAATGACTTCTTCAACAAACAAACTTTATTCTTTCCTCTACTGAACCCTATAGGTTGCTCCATATATACTTCTTCCCCTAAATCTCCGTTGAGGAAAGCTGTATCAACATCCATGTGCTTCAGCTTGTAGTCTTCTTCAGCCGCCAAGGCCAGTAGCGTGCGCAACGATGAGTTTCTCACAACTGGAGATAACGTTTCATAATAATCTACACCGGCTTGTCGAGAATAGCCTTTCGCTACTAATCTAGCTTTATGCTTGATGACATTTCCATGGGCGTCCTTTTTTAATTTTTATATTCATTTGCAAGAGACAATTTTCTTATTATTTGGTCTGTTAACTAACATCCAAGTATTTCTTTGAATCAATGAACTGTATTCTTCATCCATTTCAGATTGCCAACTTTCCTTATCTTCTGAATTTATAGCTTCAAAATAACTGGAAGGCTCTTCGTTAATGACCTCCATACAAGCTTTATAAAGTATAAAATCAGAACCAAAATCTTTCGGTTTCCTTTGTCTTAATGGATATCGCCGAACTGCAGTTTCTACTTTGACATCTGAACGTTCTGATTCTTCATCTGCCTTTGCATCATAATAAAGTTCATTTTCAACATCTTCTGCTTCGACGTCTGAACGTTCTAATTCTTCATTAGCTTCTCCATTACCACAAACTTCATTTTGAGCCACTACGGCCGTTTCATAAATCATATCATCAAGACCACTAGTACTAGCCTGTGGTTCTTTATCACCTGTAACTAATACAGTTTCACCCGGATGGGTGTCAGCCAACCCATTTAATAGTAGGGGTGTACAATCTTCAAAAACATTAGCGTTATTTTTCAAATTAGTAAAATTATTCTCAAAAAATGTAACATCTCTAGATTTAATCCTATTTCTCGGACAATTAGCATTTCTAAAATAATAATTACTCGGGGTTTCTGAGTATCCAACAAATATTTTTTTAGTAGCTTTAGCATCAAATTTCTTTCTTAAACTGTCAGGAATATAGACTAATGCTCTACAACCGAATACTCTTAAATGAGACAAATTAGGTTTCGAGCCATACCACATCTCATAGGGAGTACGACCATCAGTTGCACGATGAGGACACCTATTCTTCAGATAGACGGCTGTGTCTATAGCATCTTCCCAATAAGCCTTAGGTGACCCGCTTTCCGAGAGCATGCAACGTGCCTTTTCGACTAATGAACGATTGGTACGCTCAGCAACACCATTTTATTGTGGGCTATATGGGGCACTCGTTTCATGTTTAATACCCTGTAAACATAAATAGTCTGCAAATCCCTATTTACAAATTCAGTTCCGTTATCGGACCGTATTCTTTTAATTTTAGTGTCCATTTGTCTTTCTACAAGAGTTTGAAACTCACAAAACTTCCTTTTTACGTCAGCTTTAGATGAAATAAAATAAGCAAATATCATTCTTGAATAATGATCAACAAAGCTTAAAATGTATTTATTACCTTGAAATGAAGATGAAGACATTGGACCACGCAAATCTGTGTGAATCAATTCTAAAATATTAGTACCCTTCGTGTACATAATACGCTTGAACGGTTTTCTAGCTTGCTTTCCCTCGACACAGGAGACACACGGCTCTTTATTGATTTCTTTATATTCAATACCAATAGCCTTACCCTTTTTGAGCTGATCCATACCTATCCTACAAAGATGACCTAAACGTCTATGCCAAAGATCATAGGACTTGTCAAGAAGCACATGGGAAGCAACTAACTTTTGGGGGATATTAAACGCACAATCTACAAGTGTACAGCCCTCCAGAAACAAAACATAGCAATAATACATCACCAGTACAAGAAAAATTTCTATAAAAAGTACATTTATCTTTATCAAAAATAGTAATAATACCTTTTTCAGCAGCTTTCTTAATTGAAATTAAATTACAGTTCAAATCAGGACAAATAACAACATTACTAATGTTACCTTTGCATTGCGAAGAATCAAATTGGACATCTCCGATACCTGTGCATCTCAGCTTGTCACCGTTAGCTATCGTAACTGTTTCTTCGATAGTCTTATCAAAGTATCGCACATTTTTCATGCATTCTGAATCACAACTCATGTGGTTTGTGGCGCCAGAGTTTATAAACCATTTTGATCTGGATTCATCTGCAGTTTTTAATGCAGTCGCAGTCACTAATGTCATATTAGCCTGTTTACCTTTTCTATGAGGACAATCAGGTTTCTTATGACCAGGTTCTCGACAATCATAACAAATAACTGGCTTTTTCTGAATCTGAGAATTCTTTTTCTTAGAATTATTTCTTCCACATTTATTTCCACGTGACATATAGAAAACTGAAGTAGATGGTTGATCTTCTATACTTTTAGAGATCTCGTTCAATAATCTGCCTTTGACCAATTCACTTGTTATCTAGACGTTTGAATTTTCCAATGCCATAATCAAAGGTTCATAGTGTGGTCCCAATCCTCCAAGCATTATTGCAGCAATAGTGGCATCCTCTATTTTAACGCCAATATCCACCAACATTTGATGCGTTTTCATTATGGCATCAATGTATTCTTCAATATTGTTATTGAAATCACTCATACTATAACGGTGGAGTTTACGTTCCAATGCTAATCTACGACCCATGCCTTTATCCTCAAAAGCTGCGGCCAGCGCATCCCGAGCCTGTTTAGCAGTCTCTGCGTTCCTGACGTGTGTAACGGCAGATCCCTCTAAGGTCAGACATATCTTGGACAAGGCCTTCTTATCATTAAAGGCTTTGATATGAGCAGGTGTCGTATCGCATTCTGGGTATCCATTTACTGTTTCCTATAAGTCTTCGTGAAGAAGATACATCTTCATCTTAAACTTCCAGTCTGAATAACCCTCTCTACTTGTTAAAAGTTTTATTTGTTGAGCCATACTACCCGTTGCTTTATGCAAAGACTTACTCGTACCTGTATGGCCGGGTATGGACGAATCTCCGTCTCCAGGCATTTCTTTTAAATATTGCCTACTCACGAAATAATAACACTATTTACACAATTATTTCAAATATTCTCACTGATTCACATTTAGCTTCGTGCTGATAACGTTTGTTGTAATTATTTTATCATGAAAAATAAAAAGAGCTTGATGTGAGATCAGAGTTTTGTAATTGATAGTTCCAAATCAGAAAAAATACAAAATTTTAGATTAAAGAAAGAAAAACATCCAAAAGAGGTTTTACAACAGTCCTGATCTTTTTTACAGCGTATGCAGCCGAACTTAACCTAGAGGCCGTCTTTTCTATGTGCGGACCCCACTGCAAATTGGCATCAATAGTTATACCAAGGAACACAGTTGATTCCACAAACTCTAACACTTGTCCATTAAGTTGAACATTGGCCGTAACTTGTTTTACATTTGGTAGAGTAAATTTAATACATTTAGTTTTGTTTTCATTTAGGCAAAGATTATTTGAGCTGAACCAATGAACTACTCTCGTGATTGTATTGTTTACATCGTCATAATTATCTAATTGTCATCTAAGTTTAAAAATCAATGAGGTATCATCTGCAAACAAAACAATCCTATTCCTGTCCCCTACATAAAATGGTAAATCATAAATATAAATGAGGAACAAGAATGGCCCAAGTATCGAGCCTTGTGGCACACCCATTGTAGCCATGGATCCTACAGAACGTGTACCATTAATATCGACCCTTTGTATTCTATTGTTCAAATATGAAGACGGTCGATTTGCCTCTTATTCCATAGTGATGTAATTTTTTGCACAATGTTTCATGTTGAACACAATCAAAAGTCTTGGATTGAAAATTAAAAAAATTAAATATCCATCACGCCTTATCCCCGAAGGGGTGGCAGAGGCATATTATATTATATTATATTATTAAGTCTTGGATAGATCACAGAATATACCTAATGCATCTTGCTTGTCTTCCCAGGCTTCATGAATACATTTTAATAACTTAACACCAGCATCGGAAGTTGAGCGCCCTTTCGTAAAACCAAACTGTTTTGTATGAAATATTTTATGAATATCAAAATGGGATAGCATTTGATTCAAATTTATTTTTTCAAATTTTTTTTATTGTTTGTTGTTTATTTTTGTTTGAATGAAAGTGTCAGCGTTAAGCTGGAAAAGGGCGTGCTCCGTTGGTTTGGACACGTCCAACGAATGAGTGAGGAACGATTGACGAAGAATATATATTGTGCGAAAGCAGAGGGTAGAAGTGGTCAGGGTAGGCCGAGACTTACATATGAAGACCACGTGAGCAGATTGCTCAAAAACGGAAAGGTCAAAAGTACTCGGATACCCAGACGTGCGTGTATGAAGCGATTGATGAATCTTGAAGAAGCGAAAGAAGTATGCATGGATCGCGAAGCTTGGCGATCTGTCCTCTCTGACTACCCCAGAGATACAGCGTGAAGATAGTTAAGTTAAGTTAAAATATAGGATGTATACCTAGTTGCCTTCCAGGTCTCCCGCTTTGTACAGAAGGGATGAAGTATTAATTTATTTTTCCAACTTCTTCCAATTACTTCTGATTAAGTTCGACGCTGGTTCTAAGACACTTTAATTTCTCCTGGGCTCTTACCGAGCTCGAGCTCGGGGTATTTTTTTATATTTAGGTGTTTAGATCCTCGTTCACTGGAGCTACAGTAATGGGTATGCGAGTGTGATTAGTCCCAATAAAAAATGTATACAAAGAAATCGCTTCCGCAGTCTGTTTGTATGGATATTTTAAAGTGCGCAGCGGATTTTAATGCAGTTTTTAGCAATAAATGGCGTGATTCAAAGGAAGGTTAATATGTATAACTAGGTGAAACCCGAAATATCATATTAATATGAGTGAAAATCTCGAAAGTTTAAAACATTAGTAGCTATTCCATTCTTGTAAATCTCAGACTTATAAATCTAATTTAATCTGTAGGTCGGTACGGCCCAAGTCCGTACTTGTACCCTATTATAAAAAAAAACAGTCAAGTTGTTCTTGTGCGAAAGTAAGGAGTAGAAAGAGTCAGGGTATACAGAGACTTACCTATGAAGACCACGTGAGCAGATTGCTCAAAAACGGAATAGTCAAAAGTACTCTGATACCCAGACGTGCATGTATGAAGCGATTGATAAATCTGCAAGAAGCTAAAGAAATATGCATGGATCGTAAAGCCTGGCGATCTGTCTTCTCTGACTAACCCGTAAGGGATACAGCGTGAAGATAGTTAGTTAGTTTCATAAACAAGTTATCTTTTTCAGGCCTGCGGAAGCTGAAAAATTCAGACTGGAGAAGTTGGCAGAAGCGCACAGACTAAAAACTGTACTTGAAGCTGAGGCAGAGGCTGAGGCGGTCAAAGTGCGCGGAGAGGTGAGATATACAACAGCGGTTCTTTATTATACAAATACGCTGGAATTTAAACCTATTGAAATTTTTCACTGTCAAAAATATTTGGATACCCAAATGTATGTAAGGTTAATGAATCTGCATATTTTTTTTATACCACTGAGTTGGCAGACTATCATACGGCCCACCTGATGGAAAGTGGTCACCGTAGCCTATGGACGTTTGCAACACCAGAAGTGCAACACTCGCGCTGCCGACCCTTTAAAAACCTTCTAAGACCCATTTTAAAGAACCCCATACTGTAGACGTTCGGGAAAACCCAGGCAGGGAGTTCATTCCACAATCCATAATACAAATACGGTGGCTTTGAAGCCTGGCGATCTGTTGTCTCTGACTATCCCATCAGGAAGAATTTAAGTGTGAAGATTAAGAATTAGTTTAGCATTCGTAAAGAGTGCAAACTTGTGCACATAAATTTGTATCAAATTTTTGTACATACATATTTCATAAAAACCTAGATTTGCTCATATCTTTTCATATATTTTTATATTTGTGTGATCCACAAATATTTTTTTCGGAGTTTGGGTGTTTCCTATGTATAATATGTATGTATTTAGAAATATATAAGTACTAGCTTTCCCGCCCGGCTTCGCCCGTGACATTATTCGAACCCCGTGGCACCCATTTAATCCCGTCGTTTATTAATTTCACACGGCATCGCCCGTGTAGAGAAGTTTTTCCGTTCCCGTTTACCACAGAAACTTGTTCCAGGGATAAAAAGTAGCCTATGTCCGTCTCCTGGCTCTAAGCTACCTCCCCACCAATTTTCAGCCAAATCGGTAAAGCCGTTGTTGAGTTATAAATAGTGTAACTAACACGACTTTCTTTTATATATATATAGAAGATGTTACCCATACCACAGCTTTTATTAGCTTGATGATGCGTAAAAAAAATATCCCACAATATTTATTTATTCTTTGCGAATCTGGCAGTAAATCTAGAAGCATAATCTTGACTTTCATAAGTACAAAAATGAAAATATATTTATAAAGTAATATAAATATATTTTAATTTTTGTTATATAACCAATTTAAACGGCTAGCATTAAATTGGATTATGGCGTCATAGCATGTTATGTATAGTGTTGTAATTATATTGCAAACAGGCGGAGGCGTTCGCTATCAAAGCCAAGGCGGTTGCTGATGCAGAACAAATGACGAAGAAGGCGGAGGCGTGGAACGAATACGGGTCTGCGGCTATGGTGGATATGACTCTCGAAACATTACCTAAGGTAAGAGATTTTTGGAAGTGAAACTTTTTTGTCGACGTTGAGATAAATTTTATAGCTGTAAAAAAATCGTCACGTTTCTCGGTAACGCGCCGCGATGCTTTGAAGTGAAACTGCTTTACTGTATGAAGTATAATAAAAAGAAAATAGTCCTATAGGTATTTTGAGAACAATCGAAATACGATACATGTTTTATATTTCACGGTTGCAGCTATTATGTTTTCATTTAATATATAGCTATACCTTAATTCCTGTGTGCTTTCGAATACCATTTAGCTGTGGGCACGGTTGCGATATTGACCACACCGCCAATAGACACTGATATTACAGGCATTGATATACACAAAAATCCCTAGATGCACAGCTATTAATATCACATAAAAAATATAACAATCAAAAAATAAATCCAAACATAACATACATAAAAAAGCAAAATAAAATACTGTCTGTTACACAAAACACAAACTCGTACTTATTAACACTCGTTCTTTAATAAATAAAGAACGAGTTCGTCTGTCTATTTAAAAACGGCAATGGGCTCTCCACCTATTACGTGGGACAGGAACACACATGGTGAAATGTGGGCATATAATATGCCTCTGCCACCCCTTCGGGGATAAGGCGTGATGGATAAATAAAAAACTTCTTTATTATAAGTGAAACTTCTTTATCGACGTATAAGAGAAATTTTATATCCGTAAAAAATAATTCGTAAAGAAGTTTTAGTTCTTACCTGTGTAGTCTGGTACATACACATATTTTTGTTTATACTGTCGTATCAACAGGCCGACAACGCTGTTGTTATCAAATATACTTTAGGCGGAAAAAGATTATTTATCCTTCTAGCCCAAGTGCCCACGACGGCCAGACCTCAGTTATTTTATAAACTTTGAAAATTTCTCAGTATTCATTTCATTTCCTAACACGATGAAAAGAGACAGAAGAAGCAGATTTATGCGGCGAGAGTGAATGGGCAAACTGTTAGGAGTAGACCTCGGCGCACGTATATCCATTAAATCGAAGACCTTTAGGGAAAAGGCCAGGTCAAGAGTTCCCTTAATCGGCGAGCGTATATGAAAACACTTTTGAAGTAGAAGAAGCGACATTTGTATGCCAGAATCGTAGTAAGTGAAAAGCCATAGTCTGCCTACTTCGAAGACAGGCGTGATGATATGTATGTATGTCCCTAACACAGGTCCTAACACGCTCACGATCAGTGAGTATCCAGTTATAGTTGTGGCAGAGGGCCAAGTCTACTAATTCAATCGCGTCAGAAAGATTAGAAATCGTCGCTCAATAGAAGGCCACAGGTACAATTTTACAGTTTTTCGTAGTCTACTGTTATAATCGTACTCTAATACTCTGTTTATCGGTCGGCCGATAGAATTCTATTAACACGTACCGCGGAAGTGGCCGCTAGTCAGTTGCATTTTAGATAGTCTACTAACATTTTGACAGCTAAAAACAGCTATTCTGGTCCTATTCTACGGCCTGTCTATAGTATAGTCGGCCCCCTGGTAACAAGTAGTAAATTTGTATAAAGACTCAGTGTTCTGTAAACGATCACTGCGTTAAGTAACTTTCGCTACAGGTGGTCCTTGGATGGGCACCACTTTGTGGAATTTCATTTAAGAGCGTTTACGTGCTTCGAAAGGCGCTATAAACCGTTGGTCCCGGTTGCCAGTAAAATGGCAGTCGTTAAGCCTGGTTGAAGGCCTTATGGGCGGCTTGAAAAATTTCAACAGCAGGTCGCCACAGCCTGCGACTGTCCATTTCAACACGGCAATGGGCTCACCATCTATTACGTGGGACAAAAATGCATACGGTAAAATGTGGGCGGGCGTATAGTATGCCTCTGCTTACCCCTTCGGGGATAAAGGCGTGACTACAATTATGTATGTATGTATGTAAGTTAAATAGTTTAGTTTTAAAAGAGATTGAATATTAGAAACAGAAGTAATTGTTTAAACATCATAAATCGTATCTCGTCTATACAATTGCTGGTAGTTCCGCCCGAGGTTTTAAATCAATATGTCAAATCTGATAATAATAAAATAGTGTAACAAATTGTACACACTTGGTTAGTGACACGCGTGAACTAACACGTTATGTGATGTAATGACTTCGTGGCCATCAAAATGGTGGATGATCTGCATTCTCCAATAAGGCCATTTTTCGGTATCACCTTCATTGCACTATGGTATACTTTACGGTTCACTGCATATTTCAATGCTATTAATTGTCCAATCATAAAAATTTTGGGATGATTGAACGAATGAGTGAGCAACGATTGACGAAGAATATATATTGTGTTAAAGTAGAGGGTAGAAGGAGTAAGGGTAGGCCGAAACGTAAATATGAAGACCAGTGAGCGTATAGTGAGCAGATTGCTCAAAAACGAAAAAGTCAAAAGTACTCCGATACCCAGACGTGCATGTGTGAAGCGATTGATGAGTCTGCAAAAAGCGAAAGAAGTATACATGGATCGCGAAGCCTGGCGATCTGTCCTCTCTGACTACCTCGTCAGGGATACAGCGTTAAGATAGTTAGTTAGTTTGTCAATCATAGAAATCGTAAAAACAAGACAAATGTCATGAGTTAGACAGTTTTGTGCGACCGTAACATGATCTATACAACACTGACCTCTATACATACAATCTACAATCAAGTACGATTAAAACCTTGACCAGTCCTGAAAACGCGTACCATAGATATTATTCATGGCTTGCGAAGGTTTTTATTCAGTTTTTAAATAAAAACGTTGTATTTCTATCAAACATCGCAGTAGGAATCAAAAGAACAATCATTGTCCGAAGCGATGTTACGATTTCTATGGGCTTGAGAAATCATTTAATAACATTGTGAGAGAAACTCTGTGGTAATATGTAACGAAGTGACCGAATATGTAACGAAGTGATACACAATATGGCAGGTTTGAATGAAAGTGCCAGATTTAAAATGGAAAAGGGCGTGCTCCGATGGACACATCCGACGAATGAGTGACGAACGATTAACGAAGAATATATAATGTTGCGAAAGTATATGGTACAAGTAGCCAGAGTAGGCCGAGACTTCCGTATGAAGACCACGAAACAGAAATCCTTACGGATGCTGTGCCGGACTCCTTCCGACTAAATACACATAGTACCCTTCTATATGTCTATGGCCAGAAGTCCCGAGTGAGACCTCGGAATGATTGTCCCAGGGTTCCCGACATACTTTTATCCTCGTCTTTTCGAGTGTTATCCCGCTTCTTTGTTACGGGCAGCACCCGGATCTGGTGTTGTCCTACTTCTTTAAGAGGTCAAAGGGCGTACGTGTAGTTATCACACCACGCCTCCATCTTCAATAAATAGTAACCACTGTCCAGCATGACAACATAGAACGTGTGCGAACGCCATGTTTAATATAATAAAATTAAACAATTCCTCAGCGCAATAATTTAACCGTAAGAACATAAATAACAATACCTATACTATAAATATGTACAGTTTCGCTATGGCCGTGACAAAATTAATGTACTTATAATACCCGTCTTTCGTAAAATGACTACAAGCATTGGTTAAAGGTGTTACAAATCGAAACTTATAGATTATGTAATATTACGAGCTGGGGTGGAAACCGTGCCATGCTTTAATTCACATTACGGACACAATTCAAAACAGATTAGTCAGACCAATCATTTCGCTTTTACAACAAACTTCCCTGTGAACTGAGAAATTTACCATTAAATAAATTTAAAAAATTAATAAAAACATAAAAATTGTGAAAAAGGTTATTACTCCGTTAAAGACTATTTGTAGGACAGAGATGCCTGGAAATGATCTGCTGGCAAAGTGAAATAATATTAAAATTGTAAATAGGCCATCAAAAAAAAGCCTTCCATATTTCTTGCCGGTTCTTTTTGAGGTGGGCGGCGTTCCGAACAGGTGGTCACTTTAAATATTTTAAATAGAGTATGACATTTTGTAAGCGCTGGTAAAATAAAGATATTTATATTTTATTTTATTTAACTATGCAGATCTTGTGTCAATATTTGTGCTTTTAACTTAACTTAACTATCTTCACTCTGTATCCCTGACGGGGTAGTCAGAGAGGACAGATCGCCAGGCTTCGCGATCCATGCATACTTCTTTCGCTTCTTCAAGATTCATCAATCGCTTCATACACGCACGTCTGGGTATCCGAGTACTTTTGACCTTTCCGTTTTTGAGCAATCTGCTCATGTGGTCTTCATATGTAAGTCTCGGCCTACCCTGACTTCTTTTACCCTCTGCTTTCGCACAATATATATTCTTCGTCAATCGTTCCTCACTTATTCGTTGGACGTGTCCAAACCAACGGAGCACGCCCTTTTCCAGCTTAACGCTGACACTTTTATTCAAACCTGACATATTGCGTATCACTTCGTTACGTATTCAGTCGGCTAAAGTAACGCCGCACAATTTTCGAAGTGATCGCATCTCCACAGCATTCAATTTACTTTCATGCATCTGCTGACATACCCAGGTTTCGCTACCGTAAAGCAAAGTTGGCACTAGCACTGCGTTATGAATCGCCAGTCGTGCTTCTTTTACGATGCTTTTTCGCTTTACTAATTGGGACAAAGCACCGTTAACTCTGTTTCCGGCAGCTACTCGCCGTTCTACATACGAATCACATCTTCCATCCGCGCTAAACATACTCCCTAAATACACAATTTCATTCACTTTGTGCTTTTTCATTTTACAAATTGCATATTACTACTATCTAATATAGCTATATAATATATACTATCAAATATAGCTCACATAGGACCCGTAATATATTATTACCGTGGTGCTTCCCTTTTTATACAGGATTTATACCCATTTCCTTTCCATGTCTCCCGCTTTGCAAAAGAGGGAAGATACAGTACGTTATTTTTCCGACTCCCTCAAATCATCTTCTGATTAATCGTTGCGGGTTCCAAGACATTCTAACTTCTCCTGGGACTTCACCGAGATCGAGCTTGGTGTAACTTTTCAGGTTTTTGGTAATTGCTGTAGATCCTGGTTTACAGGAGTCACAGTAATGGAAATGCAAAAAATTATCATCATTGGTATAATAATTATGTCAGAAGACTAAGTTAACCTCAAAAGCGATTGAGACTCGTGCGACAATTGACGAGAATGTGCCGTAAGAGTTCGTAAAGGGGGGTCGGATGGCAGTGTCTCACAACAATGCAAAAATAAAACCCAAATATTCGTAAAATCATTTATTATATGTATATATAAATATTAATAAAATCAGCTACGATAAAAGTTTGAGTTCAAACGTTCAGTTGATGATAGATCATCGTGTTCTTATAAGCGATGTATCATCTTTATGGCCATTGCTAATAACCTTGCTGGTTACAAATGATAGTGGATCTAAGCAGTGATGTATTGATGAGCAAAAAATATCAAAACATCGTCTACAAGAGCCTACAATTGAGTTATTACCATGGAGGAACGCGTGGATTACTTTTGTACAAGTTTCGATTGAAACTGTCTTGTGTTGGGTGTCAATAAATTCAGACTTCTAGCCAAAGTGACAATAAAGTACTAGATCTTTCAATAAGTCCCGAGACTAACTTGGAAATGGCGTATATATTGAAAACTCTTTTGATTTTTAAAAAGTACTGGCCTTCAAATAATAGACGTGTCAAATATAAAAGACGTGTCAATTTTTTAAAATGGAACTATAAAATATTGATTTTGCAGACATTTAAATGACGCTTGATACAATGAAAAAAAAAAACAAAATTCGCGTGTATATGTTCATTGTTTTTTAATGGGAAAAAATACCGTTGAAGCACAGCAATGGTCTATAAAATGTTATGCGGGATCAGCTCCCTCTCTAAAGCAACCATTTGTCGGTGGTATGCCGACTTCAAACGCGGTCGCATGGACACAAATGATGGGGAACGCTAAGGTCGTCCAAATGAAGCAGTGACTCAACAAAATATTAACCAAGTCCTCAAAATCGTAATGGAAGATCGGAAGACAAAAGTGCGCGAAATAGTGAAGATTTCAGCTGGTAGTGTTTTCACTATTTTACATAAAAATATGGTCATGAAAAAGCTTTTTTCCAAGTGGGTGCCGCGTTTGCTTACAACTGATCAAAAGGAACAACGTATCAATGATTCAGAGCGATGTTTGGCGCTAATGAATCGTAATAAAAAGGATTTTTTACGTCGGTATGTGACAATGGATGAAACATCGATACACCATTTAACTCCAGAAACCAATCGGCAGTCAGCGGAGTGGAGAACGGCTGGTAAAAGCCGCCCGAAGCGGCCAAAGACTCAGAAATCGGCCGGTAAGATTATGGCGTCTATATTTTGGGATGCGCATGGAATACTTTTCATCGACTACCTTGAAAAGGGGCAAAATATAAATAGTGACTATTACATGTCCTTATTGGAGCGATTGAAGTACAAAATTGCGGATAAACGGTCAAATGAACAAAATGAAAGTGGTGTTCCACCAGGACAACGCACCTTGTCACAAGTCTGTGAGAACGATGGCCAAAATTAATGAATTGGGCTTTGCTTCCTCATCCCCCTTATTCGCCAGACTTGGCCCCCAGAGATTACTGGCTGTTTGCAGCTCTCAAAAAAATGTTCCAGGGTAAGAAATTTGACTCAATAGTGAAGTTATCACAGCAACGGAGGCTTATTTTGAAGCCAAAGACAAATCGTTCTACACGCATGTGATAGAAAAGTTAGAAAAGCGTCGGAGGGACTGCATCGCTTTTGGAGGAGACTGTATCGCTTTTGGAGGAGACTACGTTGATGAATAAAAAATAATTTTATAATAATAACCTTGTTTTAGTACTTCGCTCGGGACTTATTGAACCACGTGTTAGTATGGTATATTATTTGGTCGGGAAGATCTGAACATAGAATTGGTCTGGTCACATTGCGTGCCTACCTCAATAGACTTTCCTCGTTTAACAAGCTTTCAAAATCTAAACTGTAAACTGTAAATCATATTCTTTTTTTACGTGAGGGAATCCTCATGGATACTAAGCCGGACTCCTACTGACTTAAACCACACAGTGCCTTTCCATCTGTCTATGGCCAGAAGTCCCGGGTGAGCCCTCGGAAGCATAGCCCCATGGCTCCTGACAGTTAAAGATCCACCACCACGGCCTCATCTTCGGGGGTCGGGTTCTATCGTGTTTCTTTGGAGAGTTCATGTGTTATCCCGCTGCTTTGGGGAGGATTCGGATGCTATCCCACTTCGTTGAGGAGGTGAAGGGTGTGCGTGTAGCTATCACGCCACGCCACCATCTAGGGTCTTCTTCTTTAAGAACGGCGAGCAGCCAACGGTAGTCTTGGGCGAGCTATTAAGGTGGGATAAATAATAACGCAGATAGGTACTACCCAACAAACAATTTGGCTGCAAATAGAGCTTACTATAGAACCTGAAGTGTTATGAAGGTAGAGTAGTAGCTGCAATTATAGTTTGCGACTGCAAAAAAGAGTTATAAAATATTACGCTTACAGTGACAAAGCAAGTTTATAAGAGCAATGTGTGAAGGTTAAACGCGTAGAGCAGCGATTATTATCCCTACAATACAGGCCAAAGCTTCTGTTATAACACAGAAGCTTTGGCCTGTGTGAATCTTTGAGTGAATCTTATATTAGATATTAACTGACTTCTAAAGTTCTAAGCAAGCTACCATAAACTCTTTCAGGGTACTAATAGTTGCACAATAGGAGCAATCAACGCTACTAGCTCTACAATGGTGTTTTATAAATCTTTTACAACACTTAACTCTTAAAGGGATACAAAGGTCCCTTGTATAACTTAGGGCTGAATAGTTGCGATATTTCTCCCTATAAATATAATGTATAGTGTCAAGTATAGCCTCTATACTTGACACTATACTAACTATATAACTATTATTAAAAGTTAAATTATTGAGTTCCTTACCACCTTAGTACCCCTAATTGGTCATGTAAGCGGTCATCAAAGCATAAAATGGCGCCGCAACATAGCTCCTTTCAAAATTTACTAAGATGTTGGTTCCGTATGTAATGGAAGTAAAATCGCAACTGTAAGTTTTGATATTTCTGAAGAAGACAGTTATTACTCATTGAGTAGTGATGATGTGAATAATACCAGTGACTATATTAAGAAACTTTCATTTTAGTGGTAATTTGAGGACATGAGCTATTAAGAATATTAAACAAACTGCTATGAAAGATTTGATGTTGATCTTAAATAACAGATTTGGATTCTAACAAAAGATCCTCGAACTACTTTACAAACACCAAAAAATATTTTAATACAAAGACTAGGTCAGTGCGAGCATTATGTGTTATTATAAGTTAGATCATTTGTACGCTCCACAGTCGATTTACAAACAAAATTATTACATCACGATCGATTAATATCCGCGTGCAATGCAGTGGCTGTATTGTCCTTTCTCTAATGTTCTTACTATTTTGAACGGCATTCTGAAATTGAAATATAATTGTAATATAATAAAATAAAATATAGTAGCGTTTATGTCGTCTTGTACTCCTATTTATTTTAACAACCCTGTTACAATTTATTTACGATATTATATAATGCTAATTTACTGAGTGACACTTTTAAAACAGCGTAATCGAAGCTATTTACGTGAAGGTACGAGTATAGCAGTAGGTGCATAGTTTTTACGCGGTGTCCGACCACAGCGTCAAAAACAACAAATGTCACGGCGAACTTAGTACAGGGCAGAGTATATTAATATGTATATGTTAGAACTGGACACTGTCGCACTACAGTACAAAACTGATACACGGGCCCTTCAATATCAGATTGACCGGCTTCAAGACTATTTAAAAGCAATTACATATAAATATGAAACGGCAGAGAAACAGGGTAGGGAACAGGTGTTAGCTATAGGTAAATTAGTAAATTCATGTCATTGTCAAAATGACCATTTAATATTCGCTGGCCATGTTCCCTCTTCATCGTTGAATTGTAAAAAAAATATATGCAGTGATGGAATTGGTGAGCAGACAAGTTCTTCAATCCTAAATGAAAAAATGTGCGGTGGTACATTGCATAGTAATATATCACTTACACATTCAATAACATCTGGTGATAAACTCACTTCATCACCAGTTAAAACTGTGTGCAGTGTAGATACTAGTATATTAAGTTCAAGCAATACCTGCGAGGTATCTGTAATAGAAAAGTTGCAAATAAAAAAGAATGAAAAAATCATAGTGTATTGCGATGAAATAGGTAAAAATTTTGGACACCAATTATCACAGTCAGGTCATTCTGTAATAAATCATACATATCCAGGTGCTTCTTACTCTAAAATTATAGATTTTATTTTGACTGGTACACACTGCATGCCGTCCACTATAGTGGTGCTGGTTGGTAGAAGGGGCAATATTAATAGTGACAAATTTATAAAAATTTTTGAAAAGTTATCAAGTCTACAAGTAAAACAAGTCATTTTGTCCACCTTGCCATACAGCACTGCTATGAGCCTCAAGGAAAACAACTTAAGATACAAATTAAATATTAAACTACATACCGTGGTATCATATTCCAAAAAAAATGATTTTTTAGATTGGAATATTATTTTCAATATTAATAGTCTGTTGACATTAGATAGATATTTTCTATCAAAAACTTTACAACGAAAGGTAACTCTGTTGCTATTTATTTTTTTAATTTTTCAAGCCAAATTATTGGCAAGTACAACTGCTTTTATTGAGCAGGATAATTTTGACCCTTCACATTTGGAAAATGTAATTCCAAAAGACTAGTTTATAGGACAACAGATAATAAATCTGGCCAGTTGACTTTGGCCCTGAGAATAATCTTAGTAAAAATATTGTTTTTATAAACCTGGTGCACCATAATATTAGAGGTTTAATAAATGGTAAAGATTTAGAGTTGGAGCTATACATTAATGCAAATTCTATTAATATTTTTTGTGCTACAGAGCGCTGGTTAAAAGATCATGAAATCACATTGTTGAACTTCATAAATCACCAGGTTGCTAGCTCGTTCAATAGAAAATATTCTTAACGTGGCGGCCCTTTAATATTAATTAATAAAAAATTAAAATTAAAAGAACGTAAGGAATTAGTAGCCCTCTCCATTGAGCGAGTTATTGAGATTGCCAGTATTGAGTTTGAGCATTTCATCTTGTTAAGTGTATGATGCTCCTTACATTAAATTTGAAGAAAAGCTTGAAGAAGCACTGTTCAAATGCCAATGTTCTAAGAAATCTATAATAGTTAGTGGAGATTTTAATGTCGATATACTAGATACATCATTAACTCCATCAGAGAGAAATAAAATGAAAAATTTATTTAAATCCTTTAATCTGCATAGTACATTCTTAGAACCTACTCGTATTACAGCCACCAGTGCAAAATGTATTGATAATATTTTTACTGATATTAAACCTATAAGTATTGTGGATCCTGTAGAGTCAGATCATCGTGGCCAATGGATAAAGTTTCCTAAAACTAGTAATAAAGTTTGCAAAAAACAATTTAAATATGTACCAATTAACCAAAGTCGTTTAAAAATGTTTAAAGAAAATATAATTAAGAGATTGCCATATCTACCTGACTTCACTTGTGTAGACCAGTCATATACACACTTATTTAATTTGCTTAATGATGAGTTTGGCAAAGTTTTTACCTCAAAAACTCTACAGATTGGCGGTCGTCCTGTTTTTAGTGACTGGGCTACACCAGGTATCTTTAAAAGTAGAAACAAATTATTTGAATTGTATTCAGAAAAACCATATAATTTTAACCAAACCTTAAAGGAATATGTTAAAAAATATTGTAAGATATTTAAACATACATGTTATCTTGCAAAGTCAAACTTCATTAAAAATAAAATTTCTAATTCTGTTAATAAAATAAAAATGACTTGGAATATCATTAACTCGGAATGCGGTAGATCTATGGTGACAGAAAGGAATTTCCACTTAAAAGTAAATGGTTGCCATGTACACAATAGATTTTTGCCAATCTTATGTATGTTCAGAAAAATCTATCGCAGTTTACTAAACTCTGTGATATACATAATATAAATACTAGACATAAAAACAATCTTTTAGTTCACCACAGTCGGCTGCATTAGATTGGCGATTCTTTCTAGGGTAACTGTATACGCTTTTACAACAAGCTTCCCTGTGACCTGAGAAATTTACCATTAAATAAATTTAAAAAGTATATTAAAAGAAAGCTTTGTAAAAAAGGTTATTACTCTATAAAAGACTATTTACAGGACAGGGATGCCTGGAAATGATATGCTGGCGAATAAAATATTATAGTCATAAAATACATAATTAAAATATTAAATTGTAAATAGGCCATCAAAAAAATAGCCTTCCTAAGTTTCTTGCCGCTTCTTCTCAGGTGGGCCGCGTTCCGAACCGGTGGTCACTTAAAATATATTATTTTTTCTTTAGTTTTAGTGTATGACATTTTGTAAGCGCCGTTGAAATGGTCTATGCAAAATAAAGATTTTTTTTTTATTTTAAACCTACCACTGCGCCACCGTGGCAATCATTACAAAATTTAATATACCATTTTTTTTATATAGATGGCAGCAGAAGTTGCAGCTCCATTGTCTCAAGCCCGTAAGGTGACCATGGTATCCTGTGGAACAGAAGTGGGTGCCGCCAAACTCGCGGCCGAAGTACTCAACATTATGCAATGGATCCCCGACCTTGTCAAAGGCTTCACAGGAGTCGATATTTCTAAGGTAAGGTAGTCTTATATCAAAAGGCAGATCCAGGATGGCAGCTTGACGTGTTTCTAGAGGAACGCCTATCTGTGAGAAGAAGGCAAATTGAAATTGTCATATGTTTTTTTAGACTTCACTAGATATTTTTTCTAGAGGTTTTTAGTACTCTCTGACTACCCCGTCAGGGATACAGCATGTAGTTACTTAAGTTTTATGTCATTTTTAAAAAAATAGTTAATATCAAGTCAAATAGAAATCCAATTTATTATATGTTAAATATATTACGTTATAATTTTAGAAATTGGAATATAAATTCAGTATCCGACACCTAATACCTATAAATAATAGTAGACAGTCATGGTGAATAAGGAGTTGCAGACTACTATCATCTCTTAAAGCAATATTATTTCTGTATTAAGTTTAGCCGACGGTTCTCACATAACTCCAAAAATACAATGCAAGGTAATTATAGTAAGCTATACCTACATTTTACAAGAGCTTCCATCGAGTTTCTTTTCAGATTTTTCTGGGTGCTAACTAATAATAAAACTAATGTAATCACTGGCGCTTAGATAAGAGTGGCCATGAGTTTTATTGCCAGGCTCTTCCTCGGAATCTACCTGTTGCTTTGCGAATCTGGCAATTTACTGCCAGATTCGCAAAGCAACAGGTAAATGTAGAAGCCATAATCTTGACGTTCATATGTGTTACTTTGTGACCTATATGAATAAAGATTTCTCATATATTTTTTTTTTCTTTTCTTCAATATAACTTTCACAATGTAAATCGGATCTTGTTGTCAGGATATTCTGAATACAAAACACTAATACCCTGACAGATGCTGGCTGAGGGTTAAAATAATATTGCATTATTAGGTTGTATCCCCCTGAGCTAAAGTAGTCAGGGCATCAAATATTGCTGTGTGTGATTATATACCAGGTCCTGGCACATCTCACCGTTCCTGTAGATTCAAAGCCGTGAACGTTCGACAGGTATAAAAAGGGTAGTCAAATGCAGACTGGTATAGGTTTCATCTAAAAGCTATAATTATATAATATGCCTGCATTATTAAAGCTATATTATATATAAATATGATTCATTTTGATCTGAAGGTCATTATATCCTTCAATAGATGTCAGGAGTTGTATGCCAACATATCGACGGGTAATGATTAATGACATTAAAAGAACTGACGCTGTGTTATGATCAGATTCTTACAATATATCGCTATTAGTGTCCGATCGAAACTGGGTTTAGGACCGAAACCGAAACCGAAACTTTCTTATAAGGAAAATGTTATCAAAGAAAAAAAAAAGGAAATGTATTATAATCAGTCAGTTTTAATTTTTTTTTCTTTAAATCACATAGGTAACTTTA
This sequence comes from Thumatha senex, assembly GCA_948477245.1. Classification (NCBI taxonomy): domain Eukaryota; kingdom Metazoa; phylum Arthropoda; class Insecta; order Lepidoptera; family Erebidae; genus Thumatha; species Thumatha senex. The sequence continues at coordinate 4,123,054 of OX419725.1, forward strand.
ATACTTATTTATTTATGTTGTTACCGAATATCACAATAGTTATAGGTGGATAGGTACTGAATATTTAAGTAATTAACAAAACAATATAAATCACTTTTATCTTAAAAACAAATTAACTTCTTCTATACTTAATCGTCATATAGACAAAAAACAAAAAATTATAAACTAATCGTAATCATAATATTGCAAAACGTGACGACTAGATACTAATAATTTCAAGTAGGTATCTGCACTTAAATGTTACTTCTTATTAATATTCATAGTTAAACAATCTTATATTATAGGTAAGAAACAATAGTTTATCAACATTTTCGCCTCGCAGATTGCTCCTTCTGTCTGAATAAATTTGTCCAGCAGCAATAAATAATTGTTCACTGGAAACACTCGTTGGTGGAGCTGATAAGTATTTCAGTGCCACCTTTCTCAAAGACAGATATGGACTAGAATCCTAATAAGAATAAATATCTGCACTTCTCTGTAATCTAGGCTCTAACAAGTATGCCTAAATAGTTTGCTTAATTTGGGTTAAACAATCACTGTTCTCCACACCAGAAGTTTCTATAAAGTTACAAGTAGATTTATCATGGGCGTCCCAAAGCCCTTCTGCTTTTTCGGAAGACACTATTCTAGATGAACAAGATGGCTGTGGTTCTCCAGAATGACAGTTTTCACTTATTGTATCGCTAACATCGACCATGCAAATCCTCAAATGGTTTTCTATTTCCAAAGTAGCAATGTCAACTTCATCAGAATTCAGATATGTGCTTTTAAATCTTGGATCCAGTAATGTTGAAGAGCAGGATGTCCTTTGACGTAGGCAAATCGTCGATTCATTGATTCCGAGCCGAACACACCCAAGCACAGCGCGGAAACTTCCAAATGCAGTTTCGGTTTCGGTCGTAGTTTCCGCAGGTTTGCTGCCGAAACCGAAACATTACCGAAACTCGTTTTTTTTGCTGAAACTCAACCGAAACCGAACATTCGGTCGGACACTAATCCCTATCCAATAATTACAGTTGAATTTAATAAAGTATATCATAGAGGGCCGTATTTTAAAACGTTACTCAATACTCAAGAAACACTTGAGAGTAGTATTTGTATGGCAAAACTAGCCTCAAGCGCTTCTTGAGTATTGAGTAACGTTCTAAAATACGGCCCATAGACATGCATGTCAGAAACTGTTAAAGAGACTGCAGGAAGCAAAAAAAGTGTGCAGGGATCGCGATCTGTCTTCTCTGACTACCCCGTTAGGGATATATCGTGAAAAATGTTTAGAGATAAAATTCTTTAGTCTCAAAACAAATTGACGAAAAAAATATTTGTGTGTTCCACAAATGTTTGTTTCGGAGTTTGGGTGTTTCCTATGTATAATATGTATGTATTTAGAAACATATAAGTATGTTTATCAGTCGTCTAGATCTCATAACACAAGCTTAAATTAGCTTACTTTGGCCTAGACGGCTTAACTCTGTATCTTTTCAGCCTCTATAAGTTAACAATTAAAAACATTTCGTTGCGTCATTATTGGTTATATGATAACTCGAATTAAAAATAGCGGTCAGTTCAACATTTTAATAGTAGCATTGTACCTAAAAACTTACAGTTATAAGTGTAAGTTTTTATCAACTCGCTTTCTTAAATGTCTATCCAGTTGTATTATTGTAATTGATTTTAAAATTCCTTCCAGTTGAGATAGATACTTGAAGTTTGAACTGTACCACAGAAGGGAATGATATGAATGAATAGCCTCACCAGGATCTCTGGGGCTCATCTGCTATCGGTGCACATGCTGATGAACGGATGAGGCAACGACGCAGGTCCTTAAGGGGTTGTCCCTAAATATTGAAAGCCAAAGGATAGCTGTTCTAACAGCCAAATTGGATTCTACGCGGGAAAATGACAAAAGCGGACGCGTGCTGCATATTATTTTTTAAAACTAGTGCATTTATGTTACAATAAAAAAAAAAAAATTATGATACAATTAAATATACTGACCTTTCGGAATATTACAATACTCATCAAGATAAAATCGAATTACTGATGTACATAAAACGTGGTCACACATCTTCAGTTACTAGCGTTACAAAAGGCGTGAAGCTAATTAACACGAATTATTATTATGCAGGATGTAAGATCGCTTTATTCTTGTGCCCATTACCTCTCTTTAATACTTAGACATTACAATACGAGTCATGATGATACATAAAACAACACTTATTACATAAAACGTATGCTAATCAATAATGCGTTCGTGGCCCCGCTGACCCAGTGTTCTGTAAACGAGCACTGAGTTAAGCAACTATAGGTGGTCTTTGCATGGATGACCACTTTGTGGAATTTTCATTTGCGAGCGTTTCCGTGCAATTATTGGTCCCAGTTGCCAGTAAAATGCCAGTCGCCTTATGGGCGACTTGAAAATTTTCAACAGCAGGTCGCCAAAGCCTGTGCCTGTCCATTTCAACACGGCAATGGTCTCACCACCTGTTGCGCGGGACAAAAATGCATTCGGTGAAATGTGGGCATATAGTATGCCTCTACGTACCGCTTCGTGACATATATATGACAATAAGCAATAATATTACTTGAGTCCTATCCTTATTCTCGGAATACTGTTATCTTACAGAGCTTATCAAGTCATATAAGTAAGTGTATCGCGTAACCTATGAGCTAAGGTCATTATTGATTAAAATTTTCTAGAATAAGTTATTATACACACGACGGTTATATAATCTTGAATGATTACACAAATTCCACATTATTTTTACCTTAATGCATTTTCAAAGGTTGACAGATATTCATATAATACAGGCCTTCAATCTGCGCGGCCAGTCGTCTATCGCAGCACGAACGAGGTCCATATCGGCGGCTGCCTTAATCAAGGATGTCTTGAGTGACACCAAATTAGGATTAGGCTTTGAGCACGCCTTTTCCTCCAAGTGTTGCCATATCTTGTAATCTAACGGACTCAAATCTAGACTGGAGGAGGGCCAGTCTTCGTGCTGGATGAAGTCGATTTCACGCGCCGCCAGCCAGTCTTGTGTGCTCTTCGCTCTATGAGCTGGCGCCGAATCTTGTTGGAATACCCAGTGCCTGTTATTGAACATGGTATGAGAAACAGGTTCCACAAAGTTCATCAGGACTGTATTTTGATACACAACTGCATTCGTTTTTACACCTTTCTCACAAAAATGTACCTCTGTTAAGCCCCAATAAGAAACTCCCAACCATACCATGAGCGAGGGTGGAAAATGACCTCGTTGGACACGCGGAATACGGTTGCTCGCTTCTTCACTACTGTGTGCGTACACCTTATCATTTTGTTTGTTGTAGCTCACTTCTACGGTAAAAAATTTTTCATCCGAAAAAAGAATTTCCCGATATTTTTTTATCGCGTACCGTTTCATCAAAGCGCGGCATCTCTTCAGTCTCAGGTCCATTAGACGAGCATTTAAACAATATCCTGTTTTTCTTCGATATGACCGAAGCCCTAAGTCTTCATTTAACACCCTTTTCACCGTAGTTCTGCTTAACCCCATCTGAAGGGCCAACAGTTTCTGCTTACGTTTGGGATTTCTTTGAAATCGCGCCTTCACAGCTTTTATCACTGCTGGAGTCCTAACAGACCGAGGGCGACCACTTCTTGACCTGTCATCTACACTAGAGTCTTCATTGTATCGTTTGATGGTACGATAAACGAATCTTTCTGGTTATATTAAAATTTTTCAGTATGTCAAAAATTTTAATTGACGCGTAACCGAAACGACGCAACGCAATACCTGCAACACGGTCTTCTTTAAGCGTCCACTCCATATTTAAAAATGAGTAAAATTCTAAAAAGTATACATTTTTATTTTCATGAACAATTCGAATTCAATAAACTTTTTTGTGGCCAGCATTCTAAAAGAAAAGTTTTTACCGTGTGACAATACTTAGGACCTGACTAGGTATATGCCAGGTCAGTGGCTAGAACATAGTCCTGGTTAGGCAAAGGTCACGTGTTCAATCCCCGTCTCGAACCAAGTGGTCTTTTTTCACTTTAATAAAAATTAACGTGAATATAGTTAGTGAGATATTTAAGACTAGTTGATCCCCGCGGCTTCGCCCGTGACATAATTCGAACACCGTTCCACCCATTAAAGTATGAAAATATACCTTATTTGATCCCCGCGGCTTCGCCCGTGATATAATTCGAACACCGTTCCACCCATTAAAGTATGAAAATATACCTTATTTGTATATAAAATTGATGATTACTGCTTTCCTGGGTGGTAGCGTAATGATATATCCCTCCTTGTTGAATTCGCTATTCAACACAAAAATAATTTTTCTAATTGAAGCAGTAATTTCTGAAATTATAGCCCTTTTACAATTATTGTAAGTATGTAAATATACCTTATTTGTTGATATTTTATATCTATTGATGATTACTGCTTTCCTGGGTGGTAGCGTAATGATATATAGCCCTCCTTGTTGAATTCGCTATTCAACACAAAAATATTTTTTCAAATTGAAGCAGTAATTTCTGAAATTATAGCCCTTTCAACCAAACAAGCGGAATACGGGTACATGAAAAGTTTACCATGCGGGCGGAGCTGCGGACATCCCCTAGTACGTGGGTAACACTGAAAATGTTTAGAAAATAAAAAACAGCTTAATGTAGAAAGTTGCTAATACTTTCATTGTTTTTCAAAGTAATCTCCGTTCTTCTCTACACATCGTCGCATTTGATGGAACCACTGAGAAAAGCTGTGGGCATGGGCCCAAGGCCTAAGGAAGAATGGTCTTCCTTAGGGGTCTCTTCTATGGCATATTTTCATAGTTTATCTTTAGTTCTTGGGAATAAATGAAAGTCGCAGGGCGCCAGGTCGGGTACTGTATGGCGGATGACTCATTATCTCGACATAGTCAAATATTCAACAGTCCGTTTTGCGGAGTGCGCTGAAGCATTGTCGTGGTGAAGAAGGATCCTGCTTCGAGGGCGCTGCTGTCGATTTTTTTCCAAGAGAACAGGCAAACAGCGATTGACGTACCAGTCTGCAGTAACTGTCCTTCCATCTTCTAGCATAACTGTCGCGAAATGACCTTTCCGACCAAAGAACGAGGCTATCATATTTTTTCCTTGACTTCTTCCTTTCTTTACCTTAGTTGGCCGATCCTCAAAAGGAACCACCCACTGAGCTGATTGTCTTTTGGTTTCGGGTTCGTAGCAATATATCTAGCTTTCATCACCTGTGACGATGTCAAATACAGCATTTGAGTCACCGCCGTTTATCTAACATTTCGCGACACCAGTCCATGCGAAGGCGTTTCTGGTCGTCGGTTAAAGTATGGGGAATCCATCTGGTACAAAGCTTCCTGACGCCTAAATGTTCGTGTAATATTTATTGAACTTCACTCATACCAATGCCTAGGCTTGCCCGTATCTGCTGATAGGTCACTCTCTTATCTTCCTCTATCATACGTCGCACAGCACTGATGTTATCTTAAGTAGTCGCTGTTAAAGGACGTCCCTCACGCGGATCATCACTGAGATTGCTACGTCCACGCTTAAACTCGTTAAACCAATTGTAAATAGTGGCACGAGATGGGGCTTCATTATGAAATGCTAATCGCAGCCTATAATAGTTTTGTTGTTGAGTAAGCCCACAACGAAAGTCATAATAAATCATTGACCAAAAAGTTTTTCGCGTTAAGTTCATTTTCACGTTTAACAAGAGTTTTACATTTGCCGCCAATTCACAAAAACAAATGACAAATGAATGCAATATATTACATTAGGTTACCAAAGAGTTATATAATTGAAATTCAAAAAAAGTTTTCATTAGCAATATTTCTTTCTGGTCAGTTCTAAACATTTTAAGTGTTACCTAGGTATTTAAGATATTTATTTCTTTTCACATAAGATATAATAATAATATGCCTGTGACTAACGCATGTGAGATTAAGTCGAAACAATGAATTGTCACGGGGTAGAACTTTAATTTAAAATTTTATTTTAATCCAAATATGAAAGGTAAGATATAGACGATAGAGAGATCTTAATAATCAGTGGCGTAATGTCTATGTAATCATATCGGTCACAGCATTATATTATTATTTAGCAGGCGTAAATTTGACATATTCGTATACATTTAAAAAGAAGTCATCATCATTATTTTGTGATTAGTACCGGTTTCGAATTCCGCTGAAGTTTGCACTGTTCAACTTATCATTCACTCTTATATCTTCTAAGGGGTGACAGAGGCCAGCGTGCCCATATTCCCTAGTAAACATTTTTGTCCCATGTAACGTGTGTTACAATAGTCCATAGGTTACGGTGACGACTTTGACATCAAGTGGGCCGTAAGATTCTCTGCCACTTCAGTGGTATAAAAAAGCCACAAAGCGGTAATCCACCAGGACCAGAGGACCAGCCATAGCGATAGTTACTTAACGTAGTGATCGTTTACATATAGAACATTGCGTTGGCTGGGCTACGAGCGTTTCTGAGCTCGTAATCCAAATTTATGTACCTATATTCAGATCAAGGGTGGCTCTTACTTTCTTCCACGCTTTCACTTTACCTCTCCGGAATTTCTTCCTCCACAATGTCCAGTCTGTACTTCTTGGTTATAATCTTCCTAATAGAATTTCGTGAAGATACTTACCTACGTATCCGGACAATGTCCAAAAAGTAGGACGTCCCTACTATGAAACTTCAAACTCTCGCGTCATAATATAGAGACGGGAATAGTCACGTGGTCCATTCGCTTGCACATCCATCGCAGCTTGTTCATCATCATAATATGCAGCTCTTGTTAACAACAATTTCGATGTATCAGTCGCTTGTTAATATTCATATTATTGTCTAAGCTATCGATGCAAAGTTGTAAGTTTTCTATTAACTATTTTGACTTGTTGTCTTGAATTCATTAATAGTAATAATACAAGCCAAAAATAAAAACGCTTGACTGAAAAAAAAAGTGTTATCGTGTTTTAAGCTATTGCATAGTTTTTATCGCGGGCTTTGAGTGGGTTTTAATCAAGAAATTCCTTAAGGAAAAATACCTAAGACGAAGGTCGAGACGTGGTCACACGAAGTTCACCGAGCACGGCTTAACGTGTATGTACATATATTATATGGTACGATTGTACGAAGCTCGCACGGATCGAGACGTGATGATAGTGAGTGTGAGTGTGAGGGTGACTGTGAGAGTGAGGCTGAGGTGAGAGTTAGGGGTGAAGGTGAGGGTGTTTTTAGTGTAACTTGAATTATTATCAAAGAAAAACAAAGGTATGCTATGCAAAAGCTTTACCGCGGTAGTCTCTGAGTGCTACACGTATTTTTTTTTAATAGCTACTCTATAAGTCTTCAATGTGATTTACTGCGTATCATATCGTATTAGTCTGGTCATAAGTTCTTCCAATATTTTTTGTTTTAAGTTTCGATTATCGACCAGACATACAAAACAAAATTATCCTAAAGTGTTCCATTATGAGTTTTTGACAGAATTTATGACATAAATTCTGCGCGAGCCGCGAGTGTAAACACAGTATTATAGTACATTTTTTTCGAGCTTGCAGCTCGTTTCGTAGCTCGTCTCGTGGCTCGTGCGAGAGTGTAAATGGGGTATGAGAAATGCCAAATAGTAAATCTCGATGTATTTATAATTTTATCAAACTAACCGCACGACTCTTGTCACATTCAATCTGTTGAGCTTCTGTTATATATTTGACTGTATATATTTTTCAAAGTGAAACATTTTTTCCATTGCTCATACTTTTGGATTATTCCAGATATACACTACTGGTTTTCCCACAGAAGACAGTAAAACAACATATAAAAATATTTTCGTTGTTCAGCAAAGGAGGTTTGGTGAACAACGAAAATTTTGTTACCGTCATAACTTTCTAAACGATCATTCTCGACATCTACCACTGTTTGACCAAAATTATTTCAGTTGGTTACACCGGGGGCCTGCTTCATACTGGAACGATAATAAAGAAGAGACTGCTTGACTTTTGAGGAAGACTCGTTTGTAGGCGAAACAAGTGTCGACTAAAAGTCACCTTGTAAAGCGGAGGGGTAAAGCTACCTATTAGCTGCCCTACATCCCTTTCCTTGAGGAGTTCGGTTCCTTATTCTCCGTTACAATGTGTGGTTATACTTGACCGTAGCGCGTCAGATTGATGAATCGAGGGTGTGTGGTGGGATCCTCCTTTCCCTCCCCTTTCCCTGAGGAGTTCGGTTCCTCATTTTCCGTTACAATTAGTTGAGGTTATCCTTGACCGTAGTGCGATAGGATTGATGAATCGAAGGTGTGTGGTGGGATCCTCCTTACCGTCCTTTCCTATCGTTCTACGATGGATTTACGTTATGTAACGCCTAATTCAATTAGTTATAAAATAAATAATACTGATATAATTCTAAATACATAATATATTATACCTAGGAAACACCCAAACTCCGAAACCAACATTTGCGGATCACACAAATATAAGATCCGACCCGGGACCTCAGCGCGGCGGACGCATACACTACCACCGCGATACCGAGGCAGTCAGTTAGTTAGCGTCATAACTTTCAAAACGAAAATTCCCGATGTCTACCAGTTGATTCACCACATTGAGGAAAAAAACTTAATAATTGTTCTATTTGTCCACCACAAACTTTCTATAACTGGAATAGTTTAGAAAGTTGGTTGTGGACAGCGACACAGATTTTTAAACATTCCCTATCCCAATTCCCACTAAATAATTGGTGGACATCAGAAATTATTGACTTATTTTCGTCCATCTATCGCATGACGCATTACAGATCGCAAAGCAGTCAATACGGCGAAGCAACGCTTGCATCAGTTGACTGCTTGTGACCGTCTATCATCTGAAATATGAATTACAAACTTTAATACTCAAATTGAAATTGAAAGTTAGACTTGTCTAAATTAAATAAACTATATAGTTGTATCTTTATATTAAAATCGCGATTTCAATACCCTAAATTAAATATGTTTCCTAAAATTTCAGTTTCAGTTTATAGCTTATGATGCGAAAAAAAGTTTCACTTTTACAAGGTTTTATAAAACCACACTACACCTTCTTTAACTGTTACATGTTCAGTGTGCTTAATTTTGTTGGTCAAACAGTGTTTCAATCCTCACATATACGATGGACGTCAAAATAATCAGCGTATAAATATTGCAATTACATGTAACTTAAAGTTTTATTTTCTATACAAAATTTAGTTCCTTAGTGAGAACCTTAGTGCCTTGTATCATTTACAATCAACATCAAGTACTTTTGATATCCATGTTAGAACGAAGAGTTCGTTCTAAGTTGAATTCTCGCGAATTCGTAATTTTTGAACTCGATTTTTGACAACAGTGGGAATACTTTCAAATGCCAAAGGTACTTATTAAATTCTAAGTGCTACTCTCACACTGCTGTTATTCCTACAAGATCAAAAAGAAGATCCCTCCGGCCATATTGTTAATTGAGATTTGAAACCAGTTACCAAACACGATAGGATATTTATTAAAGATTTGGGTAATAAGTACGGTTATGTACTAGTAAATCAGACTTACAGATTACTAGTACATAACCGTATAGTTCATGACTATCACTAACATTTCTTCCAACACTACAAAGTTAGTTCTTTTCGACAACTAGGTTAAATGTTAGCAAAAAGAGATAGAAGAAATATCTATCGTCTCTGGCAAATGGGAACTTATCACAATTGTCAATATGGACGGAGTGCGAGTTGCAAAGTCAATTAAAGCGTTTATAGTCTTTGACATTAGCATAGTTTGTACCAATTATAAGTTGAGAGATAGTGATCCGATCATACCGATGACGTAAGCTGTATGATTGATCGGACGATCGCCTACGCCTACCTTATCACGATCAATCTTCGGACTGAAGCATCGCTTTTCTTGTACAAATTACTCAGTGGAATTATTCTTATTAGAAGGATTTAAAAACTGTTTGTCCATCCCTAACACTTTGCTTGTCTAACGCGTCCATGGTGACACCAGGCTGCGGTGGAACCCCCCACGCTTCCCACACCGACTGCCCGCGGCGACTCGGCAAGAAAACAACGATAACTGTGGAGAAAACTAGGGACATGACTACTTACTACTCGTGAGGTGAGTCTCTTTACTGTTCCAATGCCTAAAATTAGTGCCGATTGTACAAATATTCGATAGTAATGTAAGGTCCGTATTCCAGAACGTTTCTCAATACTCAATCAACGCTTGACGCTAGTTTTTGCCTTATAAAATCTACTCTCATGCGTACCTAAGAGTTATTTAAATTAGTGCAAAATGTTCTAAAACATTATAATCATCTTTGGGGCTTATAGTTAACTATGTTTTTGTTAGCAGGTTAAATATGTAGGCTTTATATTGGTGCTAATTCTGTTGTTGAGACCACTTAACTAAATTTCTTTATATTTCCTTATTTTTATTAAGAGATTGCCGTTGTAACGTGAAAAATGTACATAGACAGTCGAATGTAAATACATGCCGACTAACTCGGTGATTGAACTGCCTATGTACATATTTAACGTTACAACGTTTTACACGTTTTCACGTTTCAAATGGTTATTTAAATTATTAAAAATCCCAATAAAATTAGACATTTCACTAAAATTTGTGAAAACGTCAAAATTTTGTGTGACGTTCTATTTGTATCTGATATTACTAAAATTCATTTTATGTGATAAAATTCAACAAATAGTGAAAAATGTAAATAGACAGTTCAATCACTAAGTTAGTCGGCATCTAAATACATGTTTTGTTAAATTTTATCACATAAATGGAATTTTAGTGATGTCAAATACAAATTTAGTGCTGTTTATGATATCACCAAGTTTAGTTCGACATAATAACAGAATAGCATTTGGCAATCTCTCAATAAAAATACGAAAATTTTAGAGAAATTTAGTTTAGTGGTTTCAACAACAGAATTAGCAACATTGTACTTGAATTTGGAATAATGTTGGTGGGCGTCAAAATAATCAGCGTTTAAATATTGCAATTACATGTAACTTATAGTTCTATTTTCGATACAAAATATTATACTTACACGAAAATGGTTACAGTTTTGTAACAATACGCACTATGAGCCATTGATTGTGATGTAAACCTGTATAGTACAGCTTGCTTACACTTCATACTTGTTCTGTGTGAATATATGCTTCGTGTGTTTTTGTATGACTATTAGGTTTTGACTAACCGACGACGTATTATTGTGAAAGGGTCGATTATAATACACCTTTGAGAGTAAAGTAACTTAAACTCTAAATTTAAACTCCTTACACTACTATACACGGGTCAAATACAAATATTAATTCACACACTTAAAACTAATGTCATTTATTGGGTTTCACACATAAATTATAATTAACTGAAGTGAACGTACTACAACTACTAACTAAAAAGTATCTTGTACTCGTATCATATCTCTTTAGTTAAGATATCTATGATCTAACCTTTTTATATACCTAGAATTTGAATTTAAGACATGTTTAAATATTTGTTGTTTTAACTATGTATTTTTATTTACCTTCAAAGGTACAAAGAAAAGCGATTTTATACGTCCGCCAATGTTCCTTCAATGGTTTGGGGTTGTGTTATTAGGGGTGGGTAGATAATGTGTAAGGATGTTGTGAGTTATGATGAAGGAACTTTATATGTATCTGTGCGTTTGCATGTTTGGTATACATAATATGAAATATTGCATCCAAAGCTATGGAGAATTATAAAAGTAAATATTACTAATATAAATTAATATTAATTACTATATATTTGTAACACTCGTCGAATGTTTAAACATGCCATAAAGTTAAAATGGTTTTATAACTTTCGGGAAAAATTGCATGAATGTTGGGAACACTGTTCAAAAAAATTGTCAACAATCCCCTTCGATCCAAAGTGTGCATAAATGAATATTCTAGGTCAAATGTATAAGGTAAGAAAACTGCACGTTTTGAAACACCTTTTACTTATGCTATTATAATTTTAAATGAGCTTTTTCATGGCTTTAAAGTTGACAGTGATTTTGTGTACCGTTCACAGTCAATATGAAAGCCAGGACGTATTCATTAACCTTTCCCCATGTTTTATATACTACTCGGGGCTTCACGAAACAATTTTCAAGCTCCCGGTTTCGCGTAAAGTCCGGAGTAGTATATAAAATATGAGTATAAACTACGAAAGTTTAAAGATAACTTTCCCCTGTGAATGTAAAACGTGCCAAAGAATGTATTTATAGTCATTTCAGCCAATAGAAACCTAACAGGTGGCAATATGCCTCGCCCATAAAGAACTTCGATAATAATTTGGTACTAAGGTCTGCTATACCATGCTGACCAGTCGGTTTAGCATAATGTCGAGTTTTCCTTCTTCGTAGTGATGCCACCGGCGCAGGGTCTTCTATTAATCGGCTTCTTACAAACATCCTCTTGATATGGTGGTTATATATAACCGGTTTTTATCAGCCACTAGACTTAACGACTCTAGATACCTGCTTCCTAAAGAATTTAGGTCATTTATTGTCTATTTTATTAACGACATTACCGTTCTTGTTTTAAATTTTACATTAAGGTATCGATAAGGATTAATGCTTAAGCAATTCTAACTATAGGTACTAGCTTTTGTTTCACTTCTTTCACCTGCAACTAACTCACCATCAGGGATGATTTTTTTATAAAACTGGTTCTTATAAGCGTAACCATTATTCCAATAAGAAAGTTTCATATATAGATATACCCTTTTTCACGCCATCTATCTCTGTACCAATATTAATAAAAATGAGTTCAACGATTTATGCATTAAAGAGTGACAAATAAACAAAGTCGCTTTTGGGCAGTGTACACCATTGAAGTTTGAATCTTCTTCACAGAGTTCTTCACATAACTTCTACGTTACAGAGGATTTTGCTTAAACTGAGGCAAAATGTTAATCATTGTTAATTAGATAAACTAAAACTATCTTCACGGAAAGGTCAAAAGTACTCGGATACCCAGACGTGCTTGTATGAAACGATTGATGAATCTCGAAGAAGCGAAAGAAGTATGCATGGATCGCGAAGCCTGGCGATCTGTCCTCTCTGACTACCCCGTCAGGGATACAGCGTGGTAATTAGATGTGAGTGGAAATGAAATGTATTTAATAATAGCTTACATCTGCGTACTTGGGGCAGAATAGTAATTTTTTAGTACAGAAATTCTTTCAAAATCACTTTATAATTGACTTATTATATCGTTGTTTGTCATATCTTGTAATAGTTCCATTGTCAACGCTCATCCGGCAACTACACTATAGTATTATCTTTGCTTTAACTACATATATTAGTATTAGTACATTTTTATTGCAAGTAATACCTACTCTACCCACTGCGCAATTTCATACTTGTGTATGTTTGAAAATGTAAAATAGTTAATATAAAATATAAATACTGTTTATGCCGTTGATTGATGACACTCGGTGGAACTTGCTACACATCTTTAATATAAACACTTGTACTGTTCCACTTATTTACTATTTAAACCTGACCGGTTTCGCCTTACGGCATTTTTTAAGGGTTACACATAAGTTATGCATCTCGGATGTCATTGAGTACAATATTGAATCTCGCCGTAAAGGTAAATGTAGAAGCAATAATCTTGACATTCTTAAGTGTTACTTTGTGACATACATGAGTAATAAAAAAAGCTTTGAGACCATATTTGTTCATTTAATTATCTTCATACACTATCCAGTTGTAGAAATAGTTGACCTTGAGGTAATTAATGTCTTTAAGACACGCTTTTAATATTGCCTCCTATTAAAAAACACAATGATCAGAGGCGCTTACAGGTTACGCTCATCGCTTACCACAAAAACAACCTGTAGTCGTGTAGCTTTTACACCATCATAGAAGGTATTATATAGGAATATAGCAAATACGTAAGCGAGTAAATTTAAATCAGATACGAGTATTAAACGTAATATATATCCATCGATAACATCTAGTTATGACGTAATAACTTTCGTGAGCGTTGTTCATTGCTCCTAACTACAGGGTTTTCCGGAATAGCTCGACTAGTTTTGGACCTAATGGAGGTCCTTTTCAAGAGGAGCGTAGTCACGTGTCAATTTTGGAATAGCCGGACTAGTTTCGGACCTAACAAATGTCATTTTCAAGAGGAGCTTACGTGTCAAATAAGAAATAGCCCGATTAGTTTCGGACCTATCGGAGGTTCCTTTTCAAGAGGAACGTACTTACGTGTCAATTCAGGAATAGCCCGACTAGTTTCGGACCTAGCGGTGGTCATTTTCAAGAGGAGCGTACTCACGTGTCAATTAAGGTATAGTCCAACTAATTTCGGACCTAACGGTTGTCCATTTCAAGAGGAGCGTCAAGATACGTTAGAAGCTACGCAGTTACTGAAACAATAGGTCCGTAAGTGTGTAGTGGGGCTATGCCGAAATTTACACGTGAGTTAAACTGTTTGTTAGTAATTGTAAAATAAATATACCGTACCTTTTTGTATCATTGTTTATTAGTTAATGAAGCCGTCTGAACTATGAAATTACATCTTACCAACGCAGAGTACAATGCAATATTATGGTGAATTTATTGGAATACTGATAAATTTACAAAATAAAAGGGTTTTTTGCCATTTTAACCGTAAAATAATGACATTTCCTTTGAGAATTTATCGGTATTTCTCGAATTAAATGCCATTTTTCTAGTCAGAGTGAATATTAGTGGTCACAAACTAGCAGACTTGAGGTCCAGATGAAATCCTGAGCGCGGTTATTGCCTCAAGTTACTTGTCTCTTACATAACTTCTGGTTGCAGATGTTGGTGAAGCATAAACATGAAACAAACCGTATGTAGGTACATATCATCGCATCGCCCTGTCCTCTCGCATTTTGCATCTGATCGGTCTTGTTTATCGGTATTCGTTCGACAATAAGTCTTAAGTGAAAGTGCCTCTTGGCCTTGGGAGATATGATAGAGATACTACGTAACAGCATCGCCCACTTCATTTTAAAATCACATTTTGATTTATCTACTATTACCACAGAATAAGTTATAGCTATTACTACAATAAGCTGTATATACTACTATATATAACTGTATACACGCGTACGAACTGTTCTGACCCCCAAACTGTGAGGTAAACAACCGTATGGGCTGGCCGTTGTCTAGATTTAGTATTCACTTGTCTAGATTTTGTACCTTTTCTGAGTTTCTTGTATACAAGTTATCGTGTACCTATTTAAAATATCCAGTTAGTCAAATATCACGGTTATTTAAAACCGCTGTTATGTTCAACGTACCGTTACT
The DNA here is from genome assembly GCA_948477245.1 of Thumatha senex. NCBI lineage: Eukaryota > Metazoa > Arthropoda > Insecta > Lepidoptera > Erebidae > Thumatha > Thumatha senex. The sequence goes on from OX419725.1 coordinate 4,138,372, forward strand.
GAATGAAATGATAACATTTTTTGTTTCAAAAGCGCAATTAATTAACGGTATTAGCTTTGCGAATTGTTTTGATTGCCTTACATTTAACACGGTGTTTTGTTTTCGCAGGGTACTGGCGTGTTTTAAATGCTGCATACTACTTACTACCTAAATTTATCTGCATTTTATTTATTAAGATAGGTAGCCATTAATTTTCAACCTAAGTGCCACTTTTGGAATATACTTGTAGAAAAAATAACTAATATATTTTTGTTATTTAGTTTGAAATATAACTTTCAAAGTAAAGTCGTAACTACAATTTATAACTAGAGTATGAATTTGAATCCCAATTCTCGTTAATATCTAAGATGGTGAACAGAAAATGAAATTGATTAAATAAATATAAATAAAATATCGATCTACAATTCAAATTGACACGCTCGTTTATCCAATAGTTTATGTTCAGCTGGTGTCATTATTTCTAAATCTACTAGAAAGTTGTTTGTTTAAAAACAGTTTTTAAATGAAACAATAAAAAATACTCGCTGAAACCAATTTAAACCACTAAGTATTATACTTTCTACGCGATTCTGAAAATGCAAGTGTGAAATCAATACCGCTATCGACTTCTGAGAGATGTCTCTTTAAATTTCACCAACGAGAATTGGGCGTCAGAGAAATATTTTTCCATTGAAAATAAGAGTTACCGGTTTATCTGCATATAGATGATGATGATGTGTGTATGACCTCATATTACCGTAATCTCGAGTGATGAGATTTTGAGAGAGTTTTTCGAATTTAAATAATTCTAGACATTACAAAGTTTACAATCTATCGTACGTAATCATAAAGGTCAGAAGTGTGGCAAAAATGGCAGTTGGTACCTACAATCGTACCGCGTGATGTTGAAAATGTTAATAACAATAATTGCTTCTGTGTTAGAACAATCGCATAAATGTATGTCTTATAAATTATTGCACAAAGTCAAATATATATTCCTTCTACACGAAGCAAAATGTATTTTGACTATTGGACGTTAATATATTCACTATAATCAATGTATATATTGATTAAATTATATTGAAATCAACTAATGAGACATTTTTGTATCGTAAATGAAATTTTTTACCAAACGACAATTTTTTTTCACAATCTAGATGAATTACAAATGACTGTTATACAAAGATAAGACCTCTATTTTTTTATTTAGCTAAACTGTCGTTAGGATATATGAGAATATTTCGTGTTCAAAAAGTGCGGTTCAGAAATTCTAATAGTATTTTTTGTAATTAATACACGTTCGTAGACAATCGTTTCACTAAATAATTAAACTAGAAGCTGAAGCTTTTGATGGGCTAGTCAATATTTTTTGAGAATAATAATATTCTTAAATTATTTGTTGTACGCGAATGTACGTAAAGTTGAATATTTTTTTGCGTGTAGCCTACAATAACTTTATACTTGAGCTATGATTAAATTATAGTTCTGATGGGTTTCTCTTAAATTCAATAATCGTACATAATGTTTTTGATGGCTTATAACTCTTATAAGTTTGTTAAAATAGTGATATAATACGATTTTTGATCTCTTTCCAAGTAATTATTTACTCCATAGTTCTCCATTGTTTAAAATTGCGCGGATAGTTTGTTCTAATTTCACAGTGGTATGCACCTGTATGTCTTGGCGTTATACTTATGGGACCTGTTATTACAAGGTTAATACACTTATGAATAACGTTTATATTATGAGCTTTACAATTGATATTATTTAAAAAATATGATTTCATATTATTATTACCTCAACGGTCTTGGCGTAAGTGCCATACTAGAATAGAACAATGTTTATTTCTGTTATATTTTGTTACAAAGTAAAGATAAATTAGGAGAGTTGAAAATTGTAAATTTCATTGCATTTTGTAATTACAATATAGTTTTGTAAAAGCCAGCACAAATAAGTTTTAAGGTGTATCTTTTATTTACGTAACCACCAATAAATTACTAAAGATTATCAGTTAACCGTAAACATTATTTTGTTTGTAATATTATTTTTACTTGAAGTTTTAGAGTTAAGAAATGAAACCTTATTTTATTATTTACAGCCATATAATTTACATCAAATGTTATGTGTGGTTTATAATATTAGATTATTTTATAAGATCGAATGAATTATCTATCGTCAAGTTTGTCTACCGAAAAATGTAATTGATGCACTGCGAGTGGCACAATTAATTCTATTATGTTCGTGTGTATCACATTTTAACATGCATGTATGTGTATTGCCGTGGTTTCTATTGATGTATATTCATTATAAATTTGCAAGCTATTTTGTATTTTATTTTATGCCTCTCTACTTATCTCAGAGGTAGTACCTGGTTAAACCTTTTTCACTTTAAAGATTTCGGATGTATCGATAAGCTTCCACAAAAAATAGTTGAGAAATGGCGTCAAGCGGATTTTTGTGTTACTTCTTCCATACCAATACCTATTCGATAAGGATATTTACGGGGACTGGGATTCGGATCCATGGAACCCCTAATGCCATATAAATGTGTACCAGTTGTATCAACATTTTCAATTTTGACCACATTGAAGGATTTTCTCAGTAGCGCAAGAGGTCCCAGAACGATTTTCGTCCAACATGAGCGTGGGCCTGTAATCGATGACTGAACTAGTCTTCGCTCTAGCAGAGGCTGGTTCAATATGGAGCAGCGATGTGTTGCGACTAAATGAATAGAAGCAGTAATTGATGTTCGTCATTCGAGTAAGTACCAGTGGCTTCTAAACTATATTTGGATTTGGGTTCGGGGTCCACTTTTATTTGACTGTGTAACGTTAGGATGGTTAGAGGTAGACCAACTACCCCTAAGCCACAAGTTAAGGAAAATTAAGAAAGTGAGAGCTCGATAGAGCTATGAGACAATTGAGATACTTACCACAATATATTACAAATCAAAATAATAACAATCCAAGGCAGAGTTCGATAGGATGGTTCCAGAAAGTATGTAGGGTAGAAGCTAGAAAGACCGTCCTTGTGTCCGAGATGGAGGGAAGTCCTTTCCTCCATCTCGGACACAATCTCAATTCTCAAAATAATAACAATCTAAGGCAGAGTTCGATAGGATGGTTCCAGAAAGTATGTAGGGTAGAAGCTAGGAAGTCCGTCCTTGTGTCTGAGATGGAGGGAAGGACTTAGCTTGCAGTAGAAGGCGGCAGCGTAGGCACGGCGCTGGTGCAACCGGACACGACGGCGGGCGAGGGCAAGATAGAATAACGAGAGACGAGACCCCGGATCAATGCTAGCGATGAGCGTGAGTGCAAAATAAAGAGGTCGATGCCCTTCGAGCAAACCGTTTTATTTAGCCATTACCCACACCCCTTCTCTGTCGACTAGTGAAGAGACACTACTGATCCCATGGTGTTGGGAACGGAGTGACCTTCCCCAGTCGAGAAAGACAATTGACTAAACGAGTAAACATTGTTACAACTGTTCAACGCAACAATCGTTTTGGCGTTTGATTTTCGGCATTGTTGGGAGCTGTCGTTGCCTTATCCGTTAATAAGCAGGAGCACCGCTAACAGGTGAGGTCGCTTGTGCCCCTGAGATCTTGGTGAAGCACCTTACACCCAGAAGGAGCAGTTGATTATAACAGATTAAAATACATATTGTCACGCCTTTATCCCCGATGGGGTGGGCAGAGGCATATTAAACGCCCACATTTCACCATATGTATTTTTGTCCCACGTAACAGGTGGTGAGTCCATTGACAGATTTTTCCAAATTAAAATATGAATGAATAACAATGGTAATTGGTATAGCGTAAATAATATAAGTAGGTACCTAATCTGTAGATTGTAGTGTATTGAATTAGTAGACTTGGCCCCCTGTTAGTCTGTAGAGGCCAAGTCTACTAATTCAATCGCGTCAGAAGAGAATAAAAATCGTTGCTCAATAGAGAGCCGAGAGAAAAAAATTATAGTTTTCGTAGTCTTTTTTTTAACGTGTGGAAACCCCTCGTATGTCATGCCGGACTCGAACCGGCTAAAACCACACGGTCGCTGCCTAACTGTCTATTGCCGGACGCCCCGGGTAACTCCCAAAGGTGTAAAGGTAAAGATGTCCCAGTGCTCCCGGCAGACTTTGGCTAACACCGCAGCCTAACCTAGGGTTCGGGTGTTATCCCGCTTCTTTGGGGGTTGGTTCGGGTACTATCCCGCTTCTTGGGGCATGAGGCGTGCGTGACATTTTTACGTCATGCCGACGTCTTGGGCCTGCTTCTGTAAGGACGGCGAGCAGCCCAACCGCCATCCTCAGGCCCCCGGTCATGGATGCCGGTAGTCTTGGGCGAAGGCAAATCTTCGGTGTTGTCGCCGCTGAGTGCGGAACTCGGGCGGGGAAGTCCTCTCCTGTTCCCACTCCGCCGCCTCTTTTGCGAGCATGACCTGCTCGCAGAAAGGCGCAGCGGCGTCCCAGTTGCTCCCGCTGTAGACCATGGCTTGCACCATGTTTCCCAACGAGAGAATGTCCACGTCCATCTGTGTTCGTAGTCTACTATTACAATTGCGTACCAGTAGAATTCTATCGGCCGGTCGATAGAATGTTATTAACACGTGCAGCGCCTGTAAGTAGCTTTAAATTTGTATTTTTGGTAGTCTATATTAATATATTGATAGCTAAAAACTGCTATTTTGCCTCTATTCTGCAGCTTGAGAAGTGTGATTATGAAATATTTAATAGTTTTAGTAGACTACCTAGTTTTGGACTAATCGCAATAGAACCGCTATAGAATAGAACTAGAACGGCTTTCTATTGCAAAATAGTAGACTCTGCCCCAGGAAGCTGCCCGACGCAGGCGTCATCTGTGGTCTATTGTTCCTGAGGAATCTGTAAGACATTTCATGCATGAGAGTCTAGATCAATGTTGTTTTTAAACTTTCGCGGTTTATACGCATATTTACACACTATGTCTGTTATGCAACTTGTGCTGGCGGACGGGTGAGGTCTCGGATGACTGGCGAGTAGCAGTTGTAGTACCTATTTACAAAGGGAAAGGCTCGCGCCTTAATAGTTAGTTAGTTTTTAATTAGTTATACGCATATTTTATATAATACTCGGGACTTCACGCGAAACAATTTTGTACTTACATTCACCGACGTTTCGAGCGCGTTGCAGCGCCTGTGGTCGCGGCTAGACTGGATATATTGACTTGAACGTAAGTACAAAATTGTTTCACGTGAAGTCCCGAGTAGTATATAAAATATGAGTCTAGTTTAGGTAAAACTCTACCTTAAAAGAAGGATTAATAAAACAAAACTTTATTATAAACATTGTGTATTGCGTCTTCTTATTAAACAAGTAATATTACTGACATGGGTATTACATTGAATTCTAATGAGATCAATTATTTACATCTCCAGAGTGAAACGTTTGACATTAAAAGCAGAGAACAATGCTGTTTAACAGAATTCCATCATTTAATTATTTTACAACATTCAAGCTTACAGCTATAAGTATGTTTACGTACGACAGGACTCGCGTATAAAATTAAATCAAGCGCTGATCCCCGTAACGAAAACATCACGCTTGCATGTACCTGCAATAAAAAAAACGAGTGTTAATCAATTGTTTACTTTCTTGTACATAATAGTAGTTGGTTTTGTAACACTTTCTTCTACAGTAGTGTGTACTTGTTTAATAATATTCAAAATTTGATGAAAATATTCTGAAAATAAATAAAATACGACCACATTATGTAAGGTGCAACGGTTAGCTACTTAGTAGTCACATTACAAAGTGTTCGTAAAATTCAATTTTACCCTCACCAGAACAAATTTTGTACATATAATTGAACATGGGTCGACGAAGCCAGTTTCCATTTCATTTGTTCATTGTCAGGAAACTGTACATTAAAATCAACTGGAACCATTTGCGTATAACCTTAGGCGTGACAAAATTAATTTTTAAACTAATTTTCATATTAACTGTTTTAACAGTAGATCGGTCGGTCTCCCAGTAGTATGAAAGGTGTTAATCAAACAAAATAAATACATTTCATGAACCCAGAGATATGGAAAAGTATTAGAACTAAGATACCGAACCAATGAAACTGAGAATAACGTTCGGAAGATGTCAATATGCCGATGCAGGTAAGGTTTAGTTTGCCCTTATAATACCAGGGGTGCCCGGCGCTAGAGTTCGGGTCTGGAATAACATCCGTACGGTTTCCAGTTTTCCACACGATAAAAATGGCTCGTATAGGTCTCAAATTGGCAATTAGTCAAACTGACCACTTTATTTTCGAATATCTGGTGTTTGTATAAGAGTTCCAAATTCAAATTAATATTTGTGTAGTTTTCTATTTTTCAATTTAGCGATTGGTTTGTTTTCGCGCCATTCGATTTGTCTTTGACATCGTTCTGTTTACAATATGGAAAACTTTAAATACATATCGGGTTAATTACTAATACGAATTCCACCGCGGCTTCAGGAGCCTTGGAAACCGTTCAAAGGATTAATGAAAGCTACTTATATTGTAAGTATAATGTGTTAAGAAGATTTTGACCTCCAGAACAAACCCCGTAGACGGCCGGAGACCTTGACAATAAAGAATTAAGTAATTGTGGAAGCGGATCCATCGCAAACCACGTCACAGTTTGGTGCAAGCTTGTGGGTAATAAAAAAAAATCAAATCACTTGTTTCTTACAAGTGATTTGATTTTTTGTGTGTGGATACTAAAAAATTCGAAAAATGTGTTAAGTACCTACCTACCATTTGAATGGTGTAAAACAAACCAACAAACACGAGTCCAGTGTTATATTACTCAACCGTGCCCAAGTCTCAAGCGAAAGTTGACTCAGAAAATGTTATTGGTAAGTATGTGATGGACCACTGGTAGAGTCATCCATTTCATCTTGAGATCTGAATTACGGTAGATTAGTGTTTTTTTTTATACTACAGAGGTGGCAGACAAGCATACGGCCCACCTGAAAAGTGGTCACCGTAGCCTATGGAAAAAATTGACAATCATGATGGAAAAGCTAGCAGTTATAATAACTGGGACTTGTCAATTGCTCTAGCCCACTGATCCAGTATAATGCTCGATCACACAATCTGTTGCATTTAATGCTTCGGTGGCACAGCGGTAAGTGTATGCGACTGCTTTGTTGTGGTCTCGGGCTTCAATATCTTATCGGCACAAATATTTGTGTATATGTTTGTTTCAGAGTTTGGGCATCTTCTATGTAAGTAAATATGTATCTATTAAGAAATATTTAAGTATGTTCATCAGTTGTCTAGATCCCACAATGTAGAGAATATCAGCGAACGGGTGCGCGCGAACTGTCAATTAAATTAGAAATGTTTATGAAACAATCAAAAATTGTCATGCCGTACTTATAGGTAGGTAATTCAACCGAGCGAACATTGTTCTTCATAATTTTTCATACCATTGTGATATGAAAAATTATAAAGTACAATGGCATATTTAATCATATATATTATAGAATCCATTGAAGAATTATCGTGCTGGTAAATTTCAGCTTAGAGCATTTCTAAGAACTATTTCTTTTTTGTATTTAGCTTAATGTAATTTCTGCTCCGGATAACTACCCACAGTGCATAGCTGTAATGATATCAGAAAAATTAGGCAAACTAGCAATGCATACCTATATGTGCTGATGTGTGAATTGACTAGGTAGGTACGTATTTTAGTGACTATCAGTTTTTAATAAACGAGACTAGTTAAGGTGAAGGAAATCATTTAACAGTCCAGAGTAGAGGTGACGATATACATCGATGTTTGAAAAACAATCGAATCATGCATGGAAACATCGATTAATATCGATGTTTTGTCAGCATCGGGTAAAATCGATGTTTTTTATTCGATGCATCGAAAAGGCGAATAAAGACCATAAATATTTGTATCAACTTTTACCTAATCAAAATTTACAAACTGCGTCGAATGTGTTCAAAATGCCTTCTGACCTTCTGACGAATAGTTGTTCTTTAGTAGGCAATTCCTCCCTTAAAGTTAAGAAGGCTAGCTAATTCGACAAAAACTATAGCGAATGTTGGACTCCAAAATGATTATTTGGATGAAGCGATACTACGCTAGTATGATGACCCACCACCAGGAATGGCACTACCAATGCCTTACAATACCTACTATTACAAACTATGAGACAAGCACACAACCAAGTACAACTATCACTCAAGTGAAAGACAAAAGTGAAATCCCCCATTACCAATACTGTTGGCTAGTTCAGAAAGCTTGACTTATGGCTTTTGCATGCGCACAATTCTATGGTAAGAACCTACCGAACACTAACGTAAAACATAAGCCCCTACTTAACCCTAACGTAAAAATAAAAGTTGTGTAATCGGGTTATAGTGAAAGACAGTGATATTTTGCAGTGAAAAGCTATTTTACAACTTATCGTGCAAATTCCACTGAAAGCCTCATTAACGCTCTACCACGTTAATGGGGCAAGGACACAGGACCTATGACTGGACTTGACATCGACAATGGACTGGACAGGACTAAATTAGAAGATTGAAGAAATATGATATAAAAAATTAGATTTGGCTAAAAAGTCTTCGTAACCAGGCCATAAAATAATAATAAAAAGAACACGCCAGGATGCCTGCATCATGCAACCTAAGGTTTCTATTTTTTTAATAAACAAACATTCAGTTTTATTTAAGTGCCATATTATCAGTCTAAAGCTTACTTAAATAAATAAATATTGTTAGACACATGTTTTACACACTGGCATCTAGCCTAAATTAAGCTAATATACATATAAGCTTGTGCATGTGATCTAAATAACTGATCATCATACTAAGTATATATTTCTAAATGAAGAAAATAAATAAACAGTTTTTATATTCTTAAACGCATACATATTAAAAATGTTCATAAATTAAAAAGTACTGGGCCAAACTATGTGAAATTTTAATGGGACCAAATGGCAACCTTTCTGCATAAAACTAAAAAAATTCGCGTAAATCGTATCATAAATCTCAGCGTAATTGATGTACATACATAAAAAAAATCTCCCTCGTTTTTGGAAGTCGGTTAAAAAATAGGAAACACCCAAACTCCGAAACAAACATATGCGGATCACTGAAATATATAGACCTCAGCATGGCAGTCGAATACGCCACCTGTGCAGTTAAACAATAATAATAATTTATTAGGCTCCATAAAACTTATTTGTTAGCTTACATGGTACTTAACATTAATAAAATTTTATATAATTCTTACTGTGACTTGGCCATTAAATAAAATATTTATGTAATTATTGACTTTGGCAAAAGAGTTCAAGTGAATACATTACAATGTAAATCTTAGCTACTTATCTGAACTAGGATGAACCTGTGTCTCAGACCTAAGGTGACAGATGGATAGTAGACGGAATGTCCAGGATTCGGAGAGATAACTCTGCCAGACGCAGAGACTTACACGACTGTTCAAAGATACCTACAGGTGTCTTAGCCACAGTGAGAGGATGCATAATCGATATTAGGTACTTTTGACAGAACTAGTTTGAATATTTTTCTAGTAGTTTTATAATTATACAGGTACACTAGATAGGAACCAAAAGTAATAGGAAGTAATAGGAAATAAAGGCGTTCTAAGTAATGTAAAAATCGAAATGTTAACTGTTTAAAAACTTTCAGAAATACTTAATGCTCCAGAATACTTTGAATACTGTCAAAGAGATGGTGGATAGGCACGGCCATTATTCATCCCAAATATACGTAACTACTTATGTCAAATTTGTTACTAATGTTCTGCAACTACAACTCAGTTTTTTGAGACCATCAAAACCTCAAGTGGCATAACCACGAGCCTGTAGTACGACGCTGGTCATGGTTATAGCTGTTACTAGATGCGTGGCGAAGATTCTTAGATCAATCTTTTGACTGCCTCTGTGGCGCGGTGAGAGTGTATCCGACTGCTACACAAGAGGTCCCGGGTTCGTTTCCCGGGTCGGAACAAATATTTGTGTGATCCACAAATTTGTGTTTCGGAGTTTGGGTGTTTCCTATGTATTATATGTATGTATTCAGAAATATATAAGTATGTTTATCAGTTATCTAGATCACATAACACAAGCTAATATTAGCTTACTTTGGGCTAGATGGCGCTGTGTGAAAAGTGTCCCACAATATTTATTTAATCTAACAGAATACAAGGATAAAATGTAGGCTAATTTACTTCTAATATGATTACAGTCATAGCCGCATTAAAATCGATCCAGCCGTTTTACAGATTATCCGCACCAAATACACAGAGAAAAGTATTTATGGAGAAAATATTTGAAATTGACAATCTTACGAGTATGTAAGTACCTACCGTATATATTTATCTATGCTTTTAGTGAAAAATTATTAATTTGGAATTACAAACAGACATTTCAATTTTATTTGTTTGTAGGTATAGAAAGCTTAGGCGGATCGGTCAAGTCTTTAATAGCAGGTAACTCTTTAGAACCATGCTTTATAAACTAGTAAGTATACAATAAAATACAGGCAGACATGTCTCACCTTATGTGTGAGCACAGTTGACGCCGAGCCGCCAGATCGATCATTATTCTATTTCGTGAATGAATGATGAAGTAGGTAAGTAACTAACAATCTACCCATATATACGTGAATGCGATCAAGTCCGATGTACTGTCAACGACAAAATTATTCGGTGTCAGAAATCTCTCAAAAAGCCTATATTTTAAGTTATAACGACTTCGGAAGATTTTAATGGCGCAAACAACTTTAAAAGTGCTTTATTTTATAATAAACTATCTACAATGCTTTCTTGATAATAGTTTGATACTATAGTTCTTTTATAGCAAACTGACATGAAATTTGTTTTTGATAACTAAGGTAAGTTAGTTTCATTTGTTACCTTGAGGTATATATTAGGTACTTTAATAATATTTAATAAATCAATAGTTTTAATAAACTCATGAAAAGCATTCTCTAGATGACTAGATGTCCATATTAATCCTACTACGAGTAATATTATAAATGCGAAAGTTTGTAAGAATGGATGTTTGTTACTCTTGACGCAAAATCTACTGAATGGATTTTGATGAAACTACAATAGCTTACACATCAGAATACTTTTTATCCCGGGAACAAGTTTCTGTGGGAAAAGGGAAAACTTATTATGAAGTATAATAACTTTAACGAAAACAAAACATAGAAACAGGAAAAATGGCATTCGGGTACATTCAAGTGTTGCGACATGCTCAACAATCAAGATGCAGCAAGTACGATTAAAACCTTCACTGATCTTGGAATTGCTGAAAAAATCATACATATTATCCATTACTTGCCAAGGTTTTAAATTCAGGTTTTACACGAAAACGCTGTATTTTAAACAAACTTCGCAGTAAGGAACTAAAGAATACTTTAAGCAATCATACCGCTTCTTACGCAAGTTGCGAAACTGTGTTTTGTCAGTAAATACACAATGATCATAATAGATCTTAGAAGTAATTGTATAATAGCACAATAATCCGCTACTGAGGAATTCGTACGACTTCATAAGCGGCAAGGACTCGCCGACTTATTCAAACACGATTTAATAAATATCTGGTACCGCTTTCTCATAGACCGGAGCGCCGGTTCTGAATAATCTTGACCAAGGTGAAGCATTCGCGACGACCCACGATTTTTTCCGCGGGGCATTTCTGCTGTTATTACGGTTTTTATGTTGGACATGAATACCGTCTGAATAGAAGAACCTCCTTCCGCCTGCGCTTAGAGTAGTGAGGCAGCAGGTATACCACCCGCAGGTAAGGTTTGATTGAAGACTCTTTTTGCTAACTTAACTTGAATGTTCTTATTGAAAATTTATGAGAGTTTCGCAAACTATGACATCTCATGTCGTCAAAATCGATGACAATACAAAAATTTAACCATTTATATCATTGTCCTGCCCAGTTTCTTCTCTTCTTAAGTCACAAAAATATCAAATAAAGAAGTTTGTTGAAAAAAAAATACAAAAAGTACCTAAGTAACGTTATACTAATTTAAATGACAGACATTAAAGTATATTTTAACTTACAAAACTTGGATCTAAGTGTGCCATGATAACAAAATTACCAAATCAAAAAAAAAAGTATGTTTTATAACTTTTTAAAACCATACATTATTCCATTATTTGTTACTTCCGGTGTGACAAGAAATATAAAAAAAGATTGCGATCCGAATATTTAGGTAGGTACACCTTTTCCCCGAAGGAGTGGCAGAGGCATACATATTGTATGCCCACTTTTCACCTTGTGTAGTTCTGTCCCACGTAATAGGTGGTGAGCCCATTGCCGTGTTGAAATAGACAATGTGGCTACCTGCTGTTGAAATTTGTCAAGCCGCCCATAAGGCCTTCAACTTGACTTAACGACTGCCATATTACTGGCAACCGGGACCAACGGCTTAACGTGCCTTCCGAAGCACGGAAACGCTCGCAAATGTAAATGCCACAAAGTGGTCACCCATTCGAGGACCAGCCATAGTGAAAGTTGCGTAACTCAGTGATCGTTTACAGAACACTGAGGCCGCGGGGCCACGAGCGCTTTATTTCCGTCAAATTCAATTTTTTTACCTTTAACCTATCACTAAAACGTTATACCTATGTCTTGAATTCCTTACTTATATCATTACTGAATAGATTAAATATATATACGTACAGCAAATAAGCAATTTGGCGTCAATGCTATCTTATGCTAAATTTACCAAACCAGAGGTACCACTACACCTTGCCATAAAATTATAATAGACATTCACCCAGGCACCACCACCATTAAATTAAACTTTTAAATGACCTACTGACCTTAGCCCCGATTCCATTTTCCACTCACTGTCGATGTTGCATACTGTTTGAATAAAAAAAATCCAGTGAAAATTATTAACAAAAAAAAGATATAAAAATTTAATACGATAATCTCGACAAGTTACTGTACTTTTGCTACGTTTTTTTTTGTAATTTCAATTACTATTCACACATAAATAATACTGTTTTACTAGATGTTCGTTAATAGCACGTAAATATATTGGTAATAATACCTATGAAAGAATATACTCGTAATACGGTAACAAATAATTTATTTATACACACAAAAGGATGCGCCACACAGCTTAGGCACTTACTTAAAATACTTATTATTATCAAAGCTTACATACAATTCAATAAATAAAAATTTAAAACTTTATTAATGGAGTCTTTACACATTATGAACATGTTACCTTATTACAGATTACAGAGAATATTTTATTACTTTTCTTGGCACACATAAATTAATAGCAAAATAATTCTTTACTTTAACCAGTAACTGTTTTAATGTTATTGAGTTTATATCTTTCTTGTATTGAGTAATGCATATCATTTTTGCAGGTACCTAACTAGTATTTTTTTTAGAATAAGGATTTCATGTCTTTGACTGTACATTAGAATTACTAATTGAGGAATTCAATAACATATCCCGATATTTTTAAAAACTGACCTGTCTATTATATTTTTTGGATCTAAAAGCTAACTAACTGTTGTCAACTTGTGTTTTTAGCAGTCTCGCAGAACTTCTAGTTCGCTGTGAAGCTGGCACGTGATATTGATAAGCCTTATTTATCTGTGCAAACGAAAACGTGGCAAACTTCACAACGTTCTAGAAATTTGACGATACATAATACACACTTTATACTATCGGTATCATTTTGTTATAATTTTGGTTTTTATATAAAAATATATTGAGAGACGGCAAAACTTTAACTCTATAAACGTTCTGTACCTACCTATTTCGATTTCGCCAGACTAGTAAAATCTCATAGTCACGTTTATGCTCTTCATTATTTATCTCCTTTCTTTCTCTTTTTAATTACCTATTTCAAACAAATTATTATAAAAATAATGTATAATATTCTTAACTTCATACAGATACTATATCACTAGCTATTCCTAGAGTAATAAACAAAAATATAGCTAAATCATATCCCTGTGTTATTTTAAGTCTACTTTATGCAATTATATTTTCAACTGGAATGTAACATAGTACGACGTTCCATAGAGGCAGTAATGCGTAACAAAGAAAAATCATGTTATTCAAAGAAGTTCATGATGCAAGTAATTGTAATGTTTTGTTACTTAAGACACACTTTTTTATAAAAAAAAAAGTTTTCCTACTTGAGTTCTCTATCTATGTATGTAACACTAAACTGTGTTAAGCTACACGCTAGTTAAATTCACTCAGTGGCGTAATAGACGACAAACTTTGTGAGATCGTATTGAAATTATCTAAATGGCAAGAGAATATACGAGTAATATATTAATAAATAGTCTAATGGATATCACGCAAACTCAACTAATAAATGGAATACCAAGTACAGGAGTAGAACTATCCAATTCAATCATAATATTTTGGTTTGGAAATATTGTACAGTGCTGTACTAAGGACACTATAGTGATAATTTATTATAGAATATCTAGGTGAGGTGATGCCTAGACGCACGTTTACACGCTGGATCTGATGTTCGCAGGATGCTGTTAAGTCATAATATAATTTAAAAGAACGAATTTCGGTTTTAAGAAACGGTTAAAAAAATTGTCATCCTATTTAGCAACTGCCAGAGGAATCACAACGAAATATCGAATACGGTTCAGTGACAATTTGCAAGCTGATTTTTCATTTTCGCGTCGCGAGATGTACTTGGGACAGACGCTTGGATGATGACTGAATGCCGAAAATACCAGGAACAGTACGTCGGATAGCGGATGTTAGAACTCTTATTTTCTCTTATGGAAAGCCGGCCAGCCATATTATGGGATAAATCTTAGGTAATACCTAATAAATGCGGTAATACCAGTATAGATGAATTTTCCTTATTGTAACATCAAAAATGCATTTTGTACATAATGTTATTACGATACTACACTGGTTTTACAATTAGCAGTCTTTATCATAGAAGCAATTTCTTACAGTATATGACAGCAAAAGTATTCATGTCCATCTCTTTCAAATGGACTGGTCAGTTTTCTAAAAAAGTTTACTGCACATCACACCACCACCATTCGAATATTTGGAAAAAAATGAAAAACCGTACGCCGTGGTGTGAACAGAAAAATATGCTTGTCCGTATAGATTTAAACTCGATCCGGCAAATCAGTTTTACTAAAGTTCATTAATAGTATGAATCTACCCAAATTAGTGGATATAATCGAATAATACAATTACAATTTTATTTTTCAGCACCAAGACATCATAGATTTCCTCATCCTTCTAAATGTCCTGGATCAAAGAATCGAAAATGTTTTTGTCAATTTTATTCACTAATATGTGTAAATTTACTATAGTTATTGAACTTGTAGGTACTTAACAAATATTTCATTTTGTCTATCTATGCTTTATCGCCGAAAGGGAGACATAGGCGTACTATACATTACATCCTGTAAAAATTTTGTCCTGTTGACTAATAATGTTTGCCCGATATGCACCAGTCATTACAGTTTTATCAGTTTACTAGAGGCGGAATGAAACAAATATTTTGTGTGCCTCATACCCTCTAAGTACAACCTCTATAAAAGTGAGCAGTTTAGCTCCATTCAAATAAGCTAGGCTAAAAGTAAGGATTTATTCATTAGTTTGTCTCTGAATATGTAGCATTTAAAAAATAGAAATTTTTTTAGTGTATAAATTTTTATACGTGATAAATCTCATCAATGTTATGCCAGACTGAAACTGACTAAAACCACTTGGACCCTTCCTATTTTTTAGGGCCGGGCGGAATGGCATAGTGGTAAAACAAGGAGTGTTTTTTTAAAAAACTTCCTTAAACTTTAAACTGAATGCACCCTGAATGAACCTATAAAACCGAGAGTTAGGAGGAAAATGATAGTTTGACGTACGGCGAATGAACATCTGCTCATCTAACGTAATGTTAGATATTGGTAAGTTGGATAATAATATAGAACATACTTGGGACAAGAGCAACGCAGTACAAATATCAAAATCAATCCATATGCAATGCATCTTGTAATATACAGGGATATATTAAGGCGTGATTGATAGATAATAAGGTAATGCTTATCTGTACTAATAAAATATAAAGCTGAAGAGCTTGTTTGATTGGTTGACCGCGCTAATCTCAGGAACTACCGGTCCGAATAGAAAGTCTTTTTGTGTTGGATAGTTCATTTATCGACAACAGGCTATATAACATCACGCTACTACAGGAGAGCGGAGCAGTAATCAAAAATATCAGCAAATCGGGAAACTTTTTATATATTTCTGTAAAAGTAATAAGCGACGGCATTAAAGAGATGCGACGGGGACTCAAAGAATGTCACGGGAGAAGCCGAGGAGGTCAGATAGTCTATAATTTGATTTGACATTTAGACCTTTGCCTCTAAGCCTAGATCTATCCAGTAACGACTGTTTTAGACCCGTATTCCAGAAAGTTTCTCAAGACTCAATCAACGCTTGAGAGTAGTATTTATAAGACAAAAACTAGCCTCAAGCGTTGATTGAGTATTGAGATACGTTCTGGAATACAGACGTTGATTCAAATAGAAACGATATTACCCATGTGTCTTGGAGTAAGCAAAATATAATACTTAATTCTTTTATGTATTATATAAACCCATTATCATTTTAAGCAAAAAGCCAATGAAAATAGTCATGACTGTTATTGGAGTTGCCGCCTCATATCACTGAGTGACCATCTCTAAAAATAAACCTTTATCCTGTACATGGTCAAAATAAGCAATTGTGACCTATATTAAACTAGAAGGCATTGTGACTGCTCTATCAAGCTTTATCAAATACAAACTACCTAGCCTTATTCACACTACAATACATAACAAATTACTGCAACTTATCGCAGTCTTATTTGTAACGCCATGTTTCTATTAAAAGTACGTACGTATATTGATTATGTTATTAACAGAGCCTTGGGGAACTTTGTATTCATAATTTCATTCTTATCTTCACACTAAGGAACTGATAATATTAAATCCTAGTACTGTGACTAACTAATATCATAATATGTAGATACAAAACTTATTATTACGATCTACCCACACTTGTTGTTCAAAGTAAAACTTTAAGGACAGTGGTACATTCAGATCGATTACTTTTGACTCCCTTGGACACCTATCATCGTGAAGAAAACAAAAGTTATCATGACATAACATGATCTCTCAGTCGCCAAATCTACACAGTACCCATTTAGTAAGACTTAAGGCCTATTCGCACACAGCAGTGCCGGCACAGTGCCGACAAGTGCCGGCACTGAAGAGTGCGGACTGAATGACACTGTCACTGACGAGTGCGGATAGCGTCGTACAAAATGTATTTTCACGGACACTGATGTATACGTTACTGATCGGCACTATGCCGAGACTGTTGTGTGCGGATAGGCCTTTACTCAGCATTACGCGACGATATCTCCACATTAATTCATTATTTGCTAGGCGTTAGCACGTATAGATATTCTCATGCGTAGCTAAACAAATTCATTGCATTATGCAGGCGTTTTCTTTCATACGTTTTAGTAATAATCCACAGGTAGTTTTTGTGTATCGTATTGGTTGAAATAATCCATAATGATAGTCATGTGCTGTATAACCAGTTTAATAACTACGTGATCTCGACAAATGGAACTGCGATTACGTTAGTGTGACAAAACTGGGGGTCTACTAATTCAATGGCGTCAAAATAGAATCAAAACCGTCGCTCAATAGAAAGCCGCTGGAACAATTGACAGATTTAGTCAACTATCACAATTTCACTTCAAAGAATTCTATCGGCCGGCTGATTTATTTGTACCGGTATGTTTGATTCTAAAACATATCTCCGACAAATGTTTCTCTGTATAATGAGCCGCCTACTGAATGTTTCGTTCATAAGTTGATCACCGACATAAATTTACAACTACGAACGATTCGCCGACAGAGCGATTCGTTGTCGAGTGTATTATCGACAGAATCTTTCACCAATGAGTGATGTCTTGTGCGACTAACTGAGGCTGTCACTGAAGTAAAATTAATAGTACAAATTATAAATTGGAACGTGAAAACGAACCCATCTAAATAAATGAGGGTAGTTACAGAATAGTATTAATGTATGTACTTCAAGACTAACACAAAACAATAGATTATTCAATTACTGTTTTACTTTACATATATTGTTGAAACACTAAGTACATTCTATTGTTACACCCACTGCGTTAAACTCTTTTTCTTATAACCGTGTGGAAGTCCTCATGGACTTCACCTCACTTTTGACGGAGTGGGTCGTACTCGTCGGAATGTCGTACTCTTACCTACTAAAACCACACAGCGCTCCTAACTATGCCTTATCTAGTTGTTTTAGTTTAGAGACTTTTATGGAAGTTTAATGTTATTATTTACTAATATTTTAGCCCTATTACTAATTCCGGTCGTGTCTGCTAAAAGTGCAGTTGTTCATACTAGAGGAATCGAAATAATATCACGCAATGAAATACATGAACTGGTGAGCATGCTTTATTTCAGGCTAACCAAATAAATGAATTAAATACGCGGGTATCCCAATTCCTAACTTTTTATGGATCAAAGATCAGAAATGAAAATATTTATTTATAGTGCTCGTATGCCAGTAAAATGTACGTACCTATAGGTCGCTTTGAGCGCGACTTGTCAATGAATGTTATACGGTAATGGTGTACATAACCACATCGAGGGTCAAAGTAAAATTAGACTTAACCTTTGAGTCACATAATAGTGTTGAGGGGTCTACCTGATGTACAAATGAAACCCAAGCTGCACTGTCACCGTCACAACACAAGTATGCAATGAATGCGGGATGTTTATTTGATTTGACTGCCTCTGTGGAGAGGTGGGAGTGTATCCGACTGCTACGCAAGGGGTCGTGGGTTCGATTCTCACCCAGGATAAAACTTTGTGTGATGAGTACGATGGTTTATTCTGTGTTTGGGTGTTATTTATCTATAAAACTATATGTATTTAGAAATATATTAGTATGTTTATCAGTTATCTGGTCACCATAGTACAAGCTCTGCTTAGTTTGGAATCAGACGTCCCAACAAATATAACTTTATTTCTTATCATTTTTTTTCAACTTGACGGTAGGTATAATGAACCTTTAGCATTATTTTAGAGTCATTGAAGTCAGTGACAATAAAATCGTATTATAAATAGTTACCTACTATCGTTTAAAATTTAGACTATGGACTATCACTAGTTTAGCGATCAATAATTACCTTTACATTTAGATACTTATTTGTAATAAAATTTAGTATGAAGGATGGAAGAGCTCGCGTGTTATACATGTTATAATTTTTGATATTCCTGGCTAATTATGAGATGGAAGACAGTAACTACCACCTAAGCTAAAAACATTTTTTCTCAGATTAAAAAGGAGTTGATGCAAAAAAATCTAAGTAATTTTTATACCTAGAACGTCAATAATTTAAACACTACTCTTTAATTCTAATATTGCTCAGTGTTTCTGGTATTTTATGGAAGGTAATTGATTATTTACGATTTAATAATTTTCCTTGCTATATTATAACAGTTCAATTATGAGCTATATGAACTAGTAAGACTTGAGTACTGACAAGGCTCAGTAGCTCAATGAATTGAACTGTTAATTGAAATGATGATAATATTCATGTAGATTATCCTAGAACATACTTAAATAAGTAGGTCGTTTTACGGCATCTTACTGGTCCTTTAAGAGCTCCATAAATTTAGGGACTTAATTCTGCATGAATAATTTTTCTAATAGTTTATATATTTTGTATCCCTTAAATACTATGCAATGTTTTAACATTTTTTTTTATATTTACTTTAAAAATGTGGAAATACGTGTTGTATCTAGATGTCACCAATAAATTTTAAAATATACAACAGGACAATGGTTCCAGGCACTAATATCTAATAAAATACTCACAAGCAATGGTTAATTATTTTAAATACTATTTTTTATTAAATCAATCAATAGTTTTATATCTTTTTAAGATTCTAGTATGGTTAAAATTTTCATGGAAGTAACATTCTATGCTATAAAATTTTACTCTTAATTACGTACTCTATTCAGTCTAGTATTACGTGTTAAAATTTTGAGTTATATTTAAATCCCACAAATTCTATTTGTTAATGAACTGTTTCAAAATTATCTAGAGAAGTTGATTAGTAGAAACTTAAAGAGGCAAGGTATGTTTCCTACAAATATAGAAATAAATAATTAGTAAGTCAATACATAATTCGATTGAATGTTAAATTTCCACAGGTAAACATATTAACAGTAGTTAAAACAGATCAGAGTTATAATGGAATATTCAGATCAGAATGGATTACATAATAAATATATAAATACATTAATATAATCATAGGAAGAGCCATAACTGTCTAATGTACTTTTGTAATATATATTAATATGACATTTGAACATGTGTTATACTTTGCTCCGCCCAGGTTTGTAACTTCTTTTTTTATAACGCCTAGATAGAAAATATTTTATAACTAAAATAAGAATAACAAAAGATAATATGTACAGGAGACTTAACATTCCGATGTCCAAATTGGAGAATGGGCTTGCAGCTACTAAAGTCCTTGTCCGTCGCATCATCTGAATATTGTCTGCACCATAGACACTTTGAAGGTACTGGTAAACAGCCGGCAAGTTCCATGCACCTCTTGCTAGTCTACATTCAGGACACCTGTCCACACTTGGGAATTGAATCTTAGGATGCTCTGGATCTTCTGTAATGTCACCAGCCAGACGTAGATTTACCTCATTATGAGCTATCCACAGCCATAGTACAGCCTTATCATTTTCCTTTACTTCAAATATTCTATTTCTTGCAGCCATAGCTTGGAAATGCATAGCACAGTCTGTGCAGCCAAAGAAATTCTTAACATAACCATGCATTGCTCTCAAAATTTTAGGTCCGTCTACAACATCTGGCTTTTGAGCTGCATTTACAGTTAATGTGTGGAATAAGGTCCAAAGCCCACATGTGTATCCTCGGAACTTGGGTTGGCTGCCCTTGCATCTAATATATTCTAAATTATTTGATGTATATACTGGGGCATGAGCAGTTTCTAAACTTTTAACCAATTCATAAATTTCACTACCACTCCATGATTTTTTTGTTCTTAGAGTAGCATACAAATCCATGAGATACTCTTTAATATTCCCCCTTGAAGGGAATGAGGTAATTAAGACCTCTATATAGTCAAACAGAGCTTGAAGAGGTTCACCACTCAAGTTCTTAAATCTAGTAATTTCTGTGTGCAAACTTGTCTTCAAAGTTTTCTCTAAGTCACTATAATAAACAAAGTCAGTGTTTAGTGTAGTCGGCTTTTCATCAGAATTGTCATTTATAATTATATCTTGACTACCTTGGTCACGGATGGGGAACACATAGTTATTCGATTTCAAATATGAATTGATGGCTTTTAGTATGCTTTGTTTACCAGAATCTTTGGCAAGGATTGGAGTAGATTGTAATGCAGAAGTTAAGGCAATCACTGATGGAAACTGTTTTATATTGGCAGTACTGCTGAGTTCACTAGTCTCTTGTGCCCTTATAACTTTAACATGATGATAATCATTCATATCCAGAGCTAACTCAGACCCCACTGTTGAGTTGCCATTTTCTAAGATAAGGAATGCATATTGGGTATCATGTGGGAGGACATTGAACACTGCAGAGTAGGAGCTATAAGAGTCAATATTCAATGATGGGGCGGTAGTTAATCGACCTGCAATTTGTTCAGTTTGCATCTTTGCAATTACGTTACTTTTAAGTTTTTCAGGTGTATCCGCTAGCTGAATTTTATCACCAATATTGCCATTTCCTTTTACATACAATTCGTGCAGATAACGAAGTGATGGATACGCCATCACCTCAAACTGCCGACATATTTCATTGTTCTCTTCAACTGAGCAATCAAGAACTGCTAATCTTATTATAGATTTCCATGGTGAAATTTCGGAGGCCATGGTTTTAAACCGAGGTGCAAATGCTCGACAGTGTCCGCAATAGCTGTTATAAAATTGAACCAGTACTGCATGTTTTTGTCCATATATTTTTCTTTCAAAATTACGGTTTGTTAAAATGTCAACACGGTC
The DNA here is from genome assembly GCA_948477245.1 of Thumatha senex. Classification (NCBI taxonomy): domain Eukaryota; kingdom Metazoa; phylum Arthropoda; class Insecta; order Lepidoptera; family Erebidae; genus Thumatha; species Thumatha senex. Next base: position 4,160,488 of record OX419725.1, read on the forward strand.
TGACTTACTATACAATCCCTGCTGATCAACATCCCCATCGTTCACTACAACGGCACTGTTCACTAATGCAATGAATGCAGGAATAAAAAAGATAGAACGTCCAACGTTCATATTGAACGGCTCTACTATAAATGGTCGGTTACCGTAATTACGAAATTGGAACACAGCTTTTACCGGCGGCTGCGTTACACGAACTAAATTAAAACTGAGTATCAGGTAACTAAATTAACTCAACATTTTATTTGAAGCAGTCAAAATGATTAATGAATACGTCATTACTTCACCCAAGCAATTAGGTGTAGGTACTTATTGAATACTGATTACAGATTCAGTCAGAATCGTTCAGAATCTTCGGAACTTGTTTCGGAATATTCAGAAAATTCGACGTCATATTTATTTGGCAGATGTTGACTGACAGATGTTTGACAGATTACTTTTTTTTGGTTGTCTTCGCCTAGGTCTGTCTTTGAGTCTTCGCCCATCTCGGGCAGGCAAAGGCAACAGTCCACACAGCCTGGTCTTCAGTATTTATATTTTCTTGGTATTTAGTCATGTTTAGTCCTTTGTCGATCTCAAGTTCTCAGTCCTAGGTCCTGCAGGTGTATTATGTAACTAAAATGGATATCAGTTTAATTGCGATTTGTGCCAATCAGCTTTCAAAATTCAATTTTGGTATTATCTAAGTTCAGTGGGCAACTGAAATGACGTCATAGATGCTATATCCATAATGATTCAAATTTGACAGCTAGTTTAGTTTGTAAGTAGGAAGTTAAAATTTTGCTCCTATCGCATGCAAGTCAAGTGTTGCTTCATGTTATTACACTTTCTTGTCAAACCCAATTTGCACCTGAACAAGCTGGATTCGTAAACGAAAGAGTTACGATTAAACAGATACTCGTACTGCGGCAAATTATCGAGGTCCTGAAATTATTGCATGCCCCTCATGCGGGTATAGTCCAGACCAAAGCTATGCTAGAGGATATGTGTGGTGGGTAGACATGGACAAGCAAATTGAGACAATTGTGGCTGAGTGTGAACAATGCCAGTCTGTAAGAAACAACCCGCCAAGAGATCCACAGACGTGGATACCTACAGAGAAGCCATGGGGTAGAGTACAAGTGGATTTTGCTGGCCCCTTCCAAGGCAAGACCTTATTGGTCTTAGTTGATAGTCATAGTAAGTGGATGGAGGCTGAAATTGTTCCATCAATGAGTAGCGGCATGGTAATTACTATGCTGAGGAAAATTTTTGCATCTCAAGGCCTCCCTGAAGTACTAGTATATCGTATAACAATGGAAGAGTTTTTAGTGCAGAAAAGTATAATGTATTGTTAAAGAAAAATGGTATACGACATCAGTACTCACCGCCATACCATCCAGCAATAAATGGACAAGTAGAGAGAGTCATACAAACATTTAAAAATAAACTTAAAAACTAGAAAACACACAAATGACATGTAGTGAAAAGTTGTCGAAAACGCTGTTTCACTTGAGAACAGTACCTAATAGCTCTACGGGTTATACCCCTGCAGAGATGCTTAATGGCCGCAAGTTTAGAACAGCAATATCTGCACTACATCCGGAGATAATGCCAGCTCGAGCAGATATCCAATTGGAAGCAGTATCGCAAAACCCACCTGCCAGGACATTTCAGGTAGGACAACCTGTACTGATTCATATGTATGGGCCTGGCCAGAAGTGGCAGAGAGCGACTGTGGAGATGATAGAGGGACCCAGCACATACAGGATAAGAACGGAAAGTGGAGAACTACACCCTCGACATGCAGATCAGATCCTGGCACGTTCAGTACACCACGGGGAACCAACTGGTCCTGCTGCTGGTCCTCAGAGACCTCAGCTGGTCCTCAGAGACTTCTTGGGATCAACCGGAAGGGCATCCGAATGAACCTGAGCCACCAGAGGGATCTATAGAGATACCAAACCCAGAACTTTGGCCTGACATTATAGGCATACCCAATTCTTAAGTGCTAGTTTTTCTAGGCTACCTACTGTAATATTAATAATGGCGAGAATGACTACTAGGTCCCTAAAGGGTGCCAATTGTAATAATAATATTTCAATTGTCTTAATATGGTGACATGAACTAACAAACAAACAAAAGTTATAACTCGGTTCAGGCGCCAGGAGGATAAGTCCTACCAACTTTATGCACACGGATATCAGCGATAGAGATTGAGCTTCTAATCATAAGAGCAGGAACCAAAAATAATAGAATACATCTCTAGAAGAAAGTTTCTATATTTTTATGTGCGAATTGATTGAATAAATAATTTTGTACCAAAAAATAATAATAAATATGTTGTCATTTCCCACAGGAAACACTTTTAGTTAATTAATCCAATTGCATGCAGGTGGAAAAATAAAATATTCAGCATAGTACTAGTATGGCGACTTGACTTACCTGCAATATGGTTACTTTCAATGTTGCCTTCTTCTGTAATCAGAATATCACCTTCACTTCTGAAAATAGTGTTTAAATGTAATTATAATTTAATCATCGAGATATTTGATATCCATGTCACATAAGTTGATAAAAAAAAACAATTTAGTAAAAAAAATAGAAGGATACACTTTATGCTAGAAGTGTTTATACTAAATAGAGTGCTACCCATACCTAGCATTCTAGTATCAAACACTTGTCTATCTTAACATCATTACATTAGCAATAGAGTCACATTGGATCAACTTTACTTTAACGCCCATTTTTAAAATGAACGACTAGGGTGCCATTTTGTTCAGCTCGAACTGAACACGATAGGCTAGGTTCCAGGTGTCAGAGGCCAAAAATAAAAAAGATGGCGGCGAAATTAGTTCCCAGCAAAAGTCTATGGGAATAGGTTTTATCGCGCGAGCGTAGGAATGCTTAGGGTGCTGGCTTTGGTTGGTTAAGAATAAAAGGGGGGGGGAGGGGAAGGGTTTTGGAGTTTGTGGTCTGGTCGGGATTTATTGTCATCTGTTTTTGTCTTCTCTAGTCTTTTCCATGTATTCATATGTAGAAACATCGTTATGGGTTAGGTTATGTTAAAACAGCGACCAACGACGTTTTTTTTTTTGTGTTTTTTTTTTGTTTTCGCGGGGAATGCCTTTACGCACCGTCATCCCTGCTACAGGGCCAGCAGGGACGGTGTGTGGGGCTCCCGGCCCGTGAGAGAGGGCCGTCCTACCCACTAAACCCTGCGGTGTTCCGCCTCACCTTAAAACCGACTCGCAGGGTAGGCCTGAGGTTAAATCACTGCGAGCCGGCAAGGGGCACCCCAGAACGGAGGGGTCCGTCTCGGGGCGGTCGATAAGCGACCACCCCGGAGCTCCCTAAGGAGCTGATGAACTAGCCCGCACCTCCACCGCTCTCGATCGCCCCTCTGTAAGCAGAGGAGGTGAGAGCGGCCGGTACGGGCGTGCGCAAAAAGTGGGCACCCCCTGGAACACAGAGATGGTGCCCGTCGCCTAGTGGCCAGTTGGGTGGGGTCCCCCGACCTTCCGCCTACGGCCAGACACTATTCGGGGGCGCGCATGTATTGAGCTCGACGACGCGACGGCGAGTGTGTGCTCCGCCGTGTCCACGACGCCACTCGGGCAGTGACGACACACGGGGTCCGGCTCCACCCCAGCCACCTCCCACAGGTACTTGGCGAATACGCCATGCCCTGTGAGGAGTTGACTGAGGTGGAACGTAGGCGCACCGTGTGCCCTCTCTAACCAAGCACGTAGGACGGGCCGGACAGCCCCCACGAGCCCGGGGCTAACTGAGGGGCCTACCAACCTCTCGGCCCACTTCCGAAAGAGATCGTCGCGAGCCGACTGTCTCCAGCGGTCAATCTCGTCCGGAAGGGGCCGTCCACCATTTCTACGCACCAGGGCGCTATCCTCATAAACACTGTTGAGGACTCCAGCCTCGAGATCCCGGGGGAGACTTCCTGCAATTAGGCACGCCGCCTCGTAGGAGACGGTGCAGTACGCTCGTGCCGCCCTCTGCGCAATCGACCGCTGCGGACGCCGCAGCAGCGGGATTGTCTTGGCGCAGAGGGCGTGCGCCCAGATGGGCGCTCCATACAACGCCTTTGAGCGCACTACACCGTCGTAGAGGCTACAGCATGCACTATTTGGGCCTCCCCGATTGGGGAGCAGCCTTGCCAGCCTTCCGGCGTAAGACAACAACTTTGGTGAAAGACACCGGAAGTGCTCGACGAAGCCCCATAGGCTGTCGAGTACCAAACCAAGATACTTATTACACGACCCGACAGCGATGGGGGTGCCGCTTACCACAATCTGGCAATCTCGAGGGGGCCCTCGCCAAAGCCCGTGGAAGAATACGGCCTCAGACTTTTCGAGGGCCACCTGGAGTCCCAGCGCCCTGATGCGGCTGAACACCTGGGCAACGCCCGCGGTGGCCAGGACTTTCGCCTCGCGAAAATCAGGGCCCCGCGCGGTGACTAGGTTATCGTCGGCGTAGCAGAGGACGCCGACTCCCCGAAGAGTAGCACCGCGCAGGACCCAATCGTATCCTATGTTCCACAGGAGCGGACCCAGTACCGACCCGGAAAACCACACTACATACTAGCGGGGACTACTCGTCGAGCGGTGTTCGTCGAGCGACACCGCCAGCAACACTTTCCCCCGACCGACCGCCTCTTCGACGCTGTCCCGGAGCCGGGAAATGGCGTCCAGGGTCGACCTCCCGCGACGAAATCCGTACTGGCCGTCACTAATATTGGGCCCCGCCCCCTCCAGGTGCCCGACGAGACGCGCCGCGAGCACCCGCTCGAGCAGCTTGCTAATCTCGTCGATCAAGACGATGGGGCAGTAGGCCGACGGCGACTCGGCCGGGCGCCCGTGCTTCTTCAACAGCACGAGCCGCCCGGTTTTCCACTGTCGCGGGACCTTACCCGACGCCAAACACTCCGACAACAAAGACAGCGTCTCCTCCTCGAACGCCGGCATAACCAGGGCGATGACGCGCCCAGGAATGCCATCCGGAACGGGGGCGCGGTTCCTCGTTTTGAGTTTAAGGATTGCCGCCCCGAGCTCGGCATCCGACGCGGGCGGAATCATCGCCTCTGTGTCTGCCGGCGTCTGGATTGGTGCCATCCACGGTGGGACCCACTCTTCCCGCGCAGGGAAGAGGGAACTGACAACGTGGCCGACAAATGAGGGCTCGAAAGACTTTGTGAGGGGAGGCGCCCAGGGCCGGAGTTTATCGCTCACGGCTTCGTACGGGCGCCCCCACGGATCTTGATTGAGGCTCTCGAGCCACTCCTTCCAGGCCGCCTCCTTGGCGGCCTTGACTGCCGAGCATAGGGCAGCTCGGGCAGCCCGGTATGCGGCGAGCAGCTCTTCTTATTGGGCAGAATCGCTGTTTCTTCGACCGCGATGGCGAGTATACCTACGCTGGGCTGCGTGGCATTAATACGCAGCCCAGCCAACTCAACATTCCACCAATACACTCGCTTTCGCGGCCGAACCGGCCCCGCCCTCTTCATCACCGCATCGCAGACGCGAGTCAGGGCGCCGGAAAGCCACCCAGCCCTCGCGTCCACGTCCGGGCTAACGTCGCCGGCGGCTCATCGCTCGACGATGGCCGCCTCCGGCACGGTTTTTTTTTTTTTTGTTTTCATGGGGATTGCTTTTACGCACCGTCATGCCTGCAGCGGGGGCAGCAGGGACGGTGTGGGATTTATTGTCATCTGTTTTTGTCTTCTCTAGTCTTTTCCATGTATTCATATGTAGAAACATCGTTATGGGTTAGGTTATGTTAAAACAGCGACCAACGACGTTTTTTTTTTTTTTGTGTTTTTTTTTGTTTTCGCGGGGAATGCCTTTACGCACCGTCATCCCTGCTACAGGGCCAGCAGGGACGGTGTGTGGGGCTCCCGGCCCGTAAGAGAGGGCCGTCCTACCCACTAAACCACGCGGTGTTCCGCCTCACCTTAAAACCGACTCGCAGGGTAGGCCTGAGGGTAAATCACTGCTAGCCGGCAAGGGGCACCCCAGAACGGAGGGGTCTGTCTCGGGGCGATCGAGAAGCGACCACCCCGGAGCTCCCTAAGGAGCTGATGAACTAGTCCGCACCTTCACCGCTCTCGATCTCATGTCTTGTCGGGCTTACGTTCAGAGTGGTTTTTTGGACACGAGTCAAAGGGTTTCACGGGGGATACGAGCGCGGTGTTACTCTTCCGTTATTTTTTTTACACAGAGTCGTCAGCTCTGTGTAAAAAAAATGCGGTGTGGTTAAAAGAAGAAACAGTACGGTTCATTGAGCTGTTTCAAGGGGAGATTATAATAATGAAAAAGTTAACGTTTCATCGTTTTGTAAATTATAGTTTTGACGATACAAATAAAAAAACCTTTTATGAATGATTCACGTTTTTTTTCAATATGTTGGTATTAAATATTTAGTTAAATACGTAGACAGAGAATACTAATAAAAGCAAAATATGGTTCAGTCAAAGTCAATCCGCTTTTCTAAAACTCTGGTTTCTAGTGATTACACACATTCTCTTTGGAAAGGGCTTTGCGCGGGAACACGGCAAGTGCGGACGCTTGCTGTAAATTATTTTCTAAAACTAGTGTATTTATCTTGTTTTATGTGCGGGAGTGATGGTTTCTTGGAAATAAAAGTTGCGTTAAGTTGCTATAGAGAATGACTATGATATATATGCAGTGAAATGCTATTTTCAATCTTGCCGCGTAAAGTCCACTGAGAACCTCAGTATAAGAACTACCATTATACCGAGGGTAAGGACCAGGACCTAGGACTGAGGACTCGACATCGACAAACACTGGACAGGACTAAATTAGGATATGGTTGAAGAAATATGATTTGAAAATAAGATTGGCTAAACAGTCTTTATAACCAGGCCATAAAATAATTATAAAAAAAATCTTTGGAAACCTACTTTTCTGTAGAGCTGTAGACAAAGAGTATAATAATTAAAATTGAAATAGAGAGCCATCTTTCGGATTATTTATGCCAATTGATGTGAAGCGCTATCTACATTTCCTAACTAGAACTAACGCTATCTAAATATAGATAAATGTATCTATATTTAGGTATTAAAATAATTACATGGTTTTTTTCTATATTTATATTTTAATTTGTATATAAATGTATGCAAGGATATAAATATACCGAGCCGCATTATAAGGATTGATGTTTTTAATAAAGCCGTATATATTTTTATGAGGATTTGTATGGTTACACAATTACATTCAGATAATAAAAATAAAAAAAGTGATAAAAATTATAAGTTTTTGAAAAAGACTCTCCTTATAGGGCGGCCCGGTATACTTGTATCCTTTGCCCTCTGAACTTAGACGTAGAATAGCCGCACAATGTACAACTGAAACCGAAAACACGATAAAGAAACATTAAATAAAACAATAACATAATAATTATGCATTATTTATTGAAAATGAAATGTAAGTCCCATATACTCTTTCTTGTGTATATCTCATCATTAGACAATGTTTCAAATTTATTTCTAAGTACATTAACCCAAGCTTGAAAACGCATTTTACAGGCTTATATTTGCTAGGCTTTATAATATATCGGCCTATACTTTCCTATAACTGAAAATCTAACAAAATTTAGTAAATTATAAGAACTTACATAAATTATCGTTTTTGCAACCAAAAGCACAGCGGTGAGGCATCGCAAGGATTATTATAACACACACAAAACGTATTTTTCACGAAATTTCACTAAACAAGCAACCAAACATCGAATTGAAATTTTGAATTAAATATTTTCAGTTTTTGAAAATATTTAATTCAAAATTTCAAGTCGATGTTTGTCATATTATTATTTTTTATGGCCTCGTTGCTAATGTCAAATACTCTAATATATATATGATGGACAATATAGGTAACATAAATAATTGTAAATAATCAATTAACAAAATTATTTTATCATTAATAATTAATGTTAAACATAATAAAAAATTATAAATAGTTAAATGAATATTAAGTATTACAATCATGATCGTTATATTGATCAGTGACATCTATCCAAGATAGTAGAATCACTTAGCAACTTATTTCCTTTTAGGAAACGAAGATGGTGTAACTTTCTTTACAAATAAGCGGCCTAATTTAACTGACCCCCCGAAAAAAAAAAGCGCGGGAAACGGCAAACTAGGCGGGCGACTGTTTTTGAGTTTTTTATAATTTATTAATTATTCAACTATAATTTAAGGATCAAATAGGTTTAATAGTGTAAATATATTAATTTATTATTGTAAATAGTATAGTTCCTGTATAGTAGGTAAGTTTTTTGTATTTATATTGTAGTACATGGGTGATCCAGAAGACCCTGGGGGGACAATTGTCCCCTCAGTGTATAATACTGTTACGATAGATGGATCAGGAATGGATACGGAAGGATCGGTAATAGACACAGATGGCTCCGAGACCAACTCTCGGTCCCATAAGCGAAAGAGAGCATCGGTTTCGTCTAAGATTTGCAAGCACTGCAATAAAAAACGCAGATATCACCATAAATCTTCTACTAATTCCGAGATTGATTGCCAATGTAGATCAATAACAAACACTTTCACTGTATCTGCATCACCCTCACAAATTGTCACCTCACAAACTACCAAGACTAATGCTAACGAGAATTCATCGCGTATTCCTATTGGCCGAAATGTTTACAACTCATCTGACGCTGCCCCATATGCAGTTCATATTCAGAAACTTCCTTCATCTCCCAATGAAAACTGTTCCATTCATCCTGTAGCATTTGGCTTTTTTCTTAAAAAAAACTCATTCAAGAACATTGTCAATGGCAGTCTTAAAAAAATAGGGCGCAACCGTATTTCTTTATCTTTTTCGTCACATGGTAGTGCTAACAATTTTGTAGATGATGATGCATTAAAATCTAATAATTACAAAGCTTTTATTCCTTCTGTTAATGTTACACGCATGGGTATAGTGAGAGGTGTTCCTACTGACTGGAGCGATGAGGATATTCTAAGTAATATATCAGTTCCCATAGGTTGCGGCCAAATTATAAAAATAAGGAGGCTAAAAAGAAAAGTCATTAGCAATGAAAAGTCAGAGTTTGTTCCCATAGAAACTGTAGTCCTAACATTTGATGGGCATGTTTTACCCAAACGTATTTTTATGTGTTATAACTCACTTCCTGTTGATTTATACATTTATCCCACAATACAATGCTTTAATTGTTGTCGATATGGACATATTCGCAGCCAATGCAGATCATCTCCAAGATGTTTTAAATGTGGTCCAGGCCATACAGGAGAGACATGCAAAGTTGAGGAGTTTAAGTGCTGTCTCTGTACAGGATCTCATCTTGCAACTAATAAAATATGTCCTGAATTCTCTAGGCAAAAGGGGATTAAGGAATCAATGGCCAAAAGTTGTATTTCTTATGCTGAAGCCTTGAAGTTACACCCTCCTGTTAGCAAACCTTATTCTGATACTCTCATGTCTGCTCCTCAACATAGGTCAATACAAAATATTCCAGATCATACTCATCATAATAACTCGTACAAGAAAACAGTATTCTTAAAACCGAAGCAACCTCAAAAATTTGAAAGATATGGATATGATCAATTAGCCCATTCTAACTTAACAAAAGATTATACAATTCCTTTACCCTCTATTGGCACTCTCAATAACTGTAATAATGATTCTCTATCTGAAATTCCCATTAAACAATTAATTTTAACTCTTATCAACTCTTTACAACAATGTAATATGATTAAATTACCGCCCAACGCTGCTATACTATCAGATACAGAAGTAAATAACACAATTAATAATGGATCAGTTCTCCCTAATGCAATGGAACTGCTGCAGCATAAGCCGCAGAAAAAGTGAACTAATTTACTTGATTAATAAATATGAACCATCTTTAATAGCTATACAAGAAACCTGGCTTTAGCCAGAACATAATTTTAAACTTTCAGGCTTCTCTTGCTTGAGAGAAGATAGAAGTGATGGCTATGGTGGTGTTGCTTTGCTTGTGAAAAATTCTCTTCTTTTTTCTCATGTAGAGCTACCTAGCCATGGTACCGGCTTCTCGATAATATCTGTAAATGTGCTTTGTTTCCGTTTACATCCCTCACCCATCATCTGAGATTTATGATGAAGTAAATAATATGTTTTCTACACTACCAAAGCCTTTAGTGATAATGGGTGACTTTAATGCACAACATCGATGTTGGGGAAGTTCTAAATCTAACTACTATGGAGCTCGAGTTTTGGAAATGCTAGATACCTTTGAAATGTGTTTGCTAAATAATGGTTCCCTTACTCGGCGAACTACTCCTAATGAGCTAATTAGCGCACCAGATTTAACTCTGTGTTCTCCCAATCTCGCATCTTCTTTGTCCTGGTACACTTTGGAGTCTACCTACGGTAGTGATCACTTCCCTATTGTCATTTCATTTCCTAATAACTTTTCCGGCATCCAAATACAAAAACGTCAACCTCGACTCAAACATAAATTATCTAACGCTAACTGGGATGCGTTTCAACAAAAGGTTAAAAATAGATTTTCACAACTTCCAAACATTAACGACAATAATGTAATAATTTAATTAGTAAGGCTTTAATTGAAACAGCTGATTCATTGTTTCCAAGTAAACGTCAAACAAAAGTAACGAAGATCCCCGCTCCTCCTTGGTGGGATTCAGAATGTCGGGAACAGATTAAAAAAAGAAAAACAGCAGAAAATATTTATAAACATTATTCTTCGATGGAAAATTTTAATTCTCTTTCGGAAATTATAACTAGCACCCGTAAATTATTTAAGCGAAAGAAATGGGAAAGCTGGCAAACATTCTGTAATTCTGTATCCCCTAATGTTCACCCAACTTTAGTTTGGAAAAATATCAAACGCTACAGATCTGCTTTTAAAGAATCAAACCCTCCACTTCTACACAGAACTGTTGTTGAAAATTTTCTGGATTCCCTGATTCCTCCTTTTGTTCCTCTTAATATTACTCCTTGCCCCTTGCAAACCCAGTGTAAATTGGAAATGCAGTCTTCGAGTCTCAACAAGCCTTTTACTCTTAATGAATTAAAAGGCATTCTAACTTATGTTAAAGATTCAACCCCTGGCTTGGATAATATCCCCTATTCATTTTTCACTCACATGGATGATACTAGTCTTTCTTTTTATTTATCTTTAATTAATTCTGTAGTGCTTTTAGGCAACATCCCCACAGCTTGGAAAGTGCAAGAAGTGATTCCAATTCGTAAAACTAACAAACCTTCTGCTGAAGCGTCATCTTACCGTCCAATAGCCCTTTCCCCTGTGGTTGCTAAACTGGCTGAACACCTCGTCAAAAATAGACTAGAATGGTTTATTGAAAATAAAGGTCTATTATCCAATAGTCAGTATGGATTTAGAAAGGGTAAAAGTACCATAGACAGTGTAGCTATATTTACCACTGATATTCGTCTAGCTTTTTCAAATAATCACTCACTTCTGGCCTGTTTTCTAGACATAGCTGCTGCGTACGATAGTGTCCAGCTACATATACTGCAAAAAAAGCTTTTAAAATTGGATGTCCCTATATTATTACAAAATTTTATCATAAATTTTCTGTCTGAGAGATGTGTTAAGGTTATCCTTCCGGACTCCCTCACAATTACTAGAATAGCTTCGAGAGGTTTACCACAGGGATCAGTATTAAGTCCTCTCCTTTATAATTTATATACCTATGACCTAGAAAGTACATTAGTGAAAAGCAACATAAATATCTTACAATATGCAGACGATTTACTCATTTATACTTCGGGGCAATCGATTGAGAGATCAGCTGATAGGTTATCATCAGCTCTTGATTCCCTTAAAACGTGGCTGGATACTAATGGCCTAACTCTATCAGTGCCCAAAAGTTCTGTTGTATTATTTTCCCGAATGCGGTGTCCTCCTACAGTATCAGTTTTTTATGAAAACTCACGACTTCCAGTTTATGAGCATGCAAAGTTCTTAGGATTTATTTTAGACGCTAAATTATCTGGGCTCCAACATTGTTACCATATTACTGCAAAATGTGAACGTAATTTAAATATCTTGAGATGCTTGTCGGGTGTTTGGTGGGGAGCTCATCCAACTTCCCAAAAACTTCTTTATAACGCTTTGATTAGAAGTCTTCTAGATTACGGGTCATTTCTTTTAGAACCCTGTGGTATAGTTGGCCTAAATAAACTTGACAGTGTTCAATATAAAGCTCTTCGAATTATATCAGGTTGTATGAAATCCAGCCCCATCAACGCTCTTCAAGTTGAATGTGCTGAACCTCCACTGATACATCGTAGACAATATCTTTGTGACCGATTTGTGTTTCAATCTTTACAAATCACAAACCACCCCTTACATCATAAACTCCAATTACTCTCAGACGTAATAGAAACCTCCAGTTACTGGTCTCACAAAAAGGTTCCTTGCCTTGTTAGCAGCTTTCGTAAATTTTTATCTCTACAATCCCCTACTCACAGATCTTCTCGTCTCCCCCTTTTTTCTACATCTTATGATTCCTTAACTATTTCACCTTGTATTATTCTAAACTGTGATCTTCAAAATGACATTAATGCTAATTCCAACTTCAACTACTATCTCAATCACGAATTTCCAGATTGGCATCATATATACAGTGATGCTTCTAAGCATAGTAATTTGGATTGTGTCGGAATAGGAGTATATCACCACCAGTTCAAGATAGTCCAGAAAGTTAGACTCCCACCAGAGACATCAGTATTTACCGGTGAATGCTTCGGATTACTGAAGTCTTTGGAATACATATTATTATTAAAACTCTCAAAGACCGCAATCATCACAGACTCCAAAAGTGCTTTACAAGCTCTACAGCGATTCCCATTTAAAACAAAGCATTTGACTGTTGTTTTTGAATGTCGAAATCTGTTACAGAAATGTTTATCTAACGGTTTAGACATAAAGTTTTTATGGATACCTAGTCATCAAGGTATTTTTGGCAACGACTATGCGGATAGACTTGCTAATGAGGCAGTTTCATGTGGGGATTTGTTCCCGTATAAAAACTACTGCTCTGACTTAATGTCTCTTTCTAAAATGGATCTACTTGAATCCTGGGGAAAAGACTGGCACACTAGCAGCCAAGTGAAAGGTAAACATTTCAGTCAAATTCACAATACCTGTTAAACCTTGGTTTTCAAAATTCAAATTTGGTAAAACGACAACTTCAATAATAACTAGAATGAGATTGGGTCACACATGTGCTCCAGTGCACCTTGCTAAATTTAGAATTATTAACAGTGACATTTGTGAATGTGGTTCAGATATAGGCGACTTAAACCATATTTTTTTCGCTTGCCCTCTATTTAACCATACAGAATTTTTCGAATCCTTAATATCCCTCCATGTTCCTCTTCCATCTTGTATTAACACCCTATTACATAATCTTGATATTAATATTTATAAAACCATATCTTTATTTATAACTGTTAATCATTTTAAAATCTAAATATTACTTTAAGAATCTTGTTTCAAACCATTTTGATTCTTTTCCGAAATTCCGTAATCCTTTTTATATATTAACCGCTTCCTAACCTTTTACTGCGTCGTGGCTAAGTCCAAGCCGGACATCGCCAAATAAAAAAAAAAAAAAAAAATTGACCCCCCCCCTGGCTTTAAAGGTTGGAGGATATCTACCGATACCTACTATGTTTATTGCTTAGTTTCTCGTATTAATAACCTATGTTAACAACTACATCTCATCTTATTTATTGATTTTTATGAATGTTATGCGCACGCAGGAAGTTTTCAGACAAAGGCTACTGTCGGACCGTCACGTCGCCCACTTTATTACAATTCCTTGCGCTGCTAAGGTGCATCGTGTGTTTTCATTCACCTACTGATTCCTTTGTTATCACATTATTCATATACATTTTGATAAAACTTTGAGTCTCTTGAAATACAGCGTGTCATGAAGTGAAGTGCTTAAGTAGTGACTAAAAGCTAATTCAACCGCCAACATGTCATCACGTAATTTAAGAAAATTAGTCGGGAACTCTTTGCCGCCACCAGATTCAGATGATTCAGATGGTGATTTTGCTCCCGCGTACAACAGGAAGGCACCAAAATCAACCTATGATGGTGTAAGTACTTATTTTGAATAAAATACTTCATAAACTTTTAAGAATTCGCATTAAAAAAAAACTACTTGATAGGAGTGCAATAGTATATAAATAGAAATAAATATATTTTTACGTGTGGGTGCTAGGGCCCTACCAATATCTACAGGATCCAAAAGTGAACTCACCTGTTAAGAGGTGCACCTGTTGACTATCCGACGAGACTGATGCAGGCGCCCATTAAGAATTGGGTGGTTGGACGTCAGTCACACAACAATGCCAGACTGATTAGACTAGAGAAGATATTCACTAGATAAATGATTACATTCCAAAGTAAATGTGATACCATTTTTTATACATACAGGGTGAGCTATTACCATTAGAATGAAATGTTGCAAGTATGAACAATGTATGAAAGATAAATGGTTCTTGAGGGGACAAAGATGGATGGATTGGATCCTGCAAAGAATCTAAATAAGTAGGGAATTTTAATTTGACAGTAAAATGTTTTTGTACAGTGAGCAGTGGTCGTGGCACTACTGCTACTCATGAACGTGAAACTAGTACTCCTTCTGATAAATGTGGTTTTTGAGCAATATGCCAAAAGCAACTGCATGAGTTGGGTAGGGGCGATCGTTGTCATCAAGGAGGCGTCTGAAGATGTCTCATATGGTCTACAAAGCCTGTTGGACATTACATGTGATTTCAGCTGTGGCATCGGCTGGGGTCTAAGAGTGGACAAATGGGCGATGTAAAACTGGCTGAAGTAATCTTATTATAATATAAACTTGTATCAAGAAGAGTGATTGTGCTCTTTGTACAAATGTTGGTGTTTTCTATGCATAGTATTATATTTTGAGCGAAGTGGGCAGCAAGACATGCGATTAGATCGTTCGCTCCATGGTGCCAGCCTCCCCAACAAGAAAATATAGATGCATTGTATTTATAAATATATAAGTATGTATAATATCAGTTATCTATATCCCATAGTACAAGCTTATAGCTCAGTTTGGGCTAGATGGCGCTGTGTAAAAAAGTGTCCCACAGTTAAAGTGCTCATACCCCTGCTAACTCAGTGTTCAGTGAACTATCACTGCAGTAAGCAACTTTAGCTATAGTTTGTCCTGGGATGGGTGACTGCTTTGTGACATGTCTCTTTACGTGTGTTTCCTTGCTTCGAAAAGCATGTTAAGTTTTTCGTCCTCATTTCCAGTAACATGGCAGTTGTTAAGTGAAGGTATTCACCTTCACTTAAAATGTTCCAACTACAGCCTTATCCGCAACCTAAAACGTTCCAACAGCAGGTCACCGCAACCTGCACCTTTTTCATTCCATTTATTAATACTGTAATGAGCTGTCTACCAGCTATGTGGGACAAAAATGCTTACAGAGAAATGTGCATGTGTAGTATGCCTCTGCCACCACTTTGGTGCTAAATGTGTGAAAGATGTACAAAGTTGATCTTTTGTAGACCAGCTATAATTATATTATATGTTTCTAACTTGCAACAAGGGACCAGTTAGGTAGCTCTTGATACAAAAGTATTGATTTGCTACCCACACTCATGCCTCGATAGTGGGTGGTTATTGAAAATGGGAGAGCATGATTGAACTGAGATAAATGTGTAAACAGGCTGGGGGATAGTAAAGCGCCGGCGTAAGTGGCGGGGTGGTGCGGGAGGGACATAGTAAGGGGCAACAGTTCCAAGTAGCAATTATCTAATTGTATCATGGGAACTTTTCAATATTATTTCTTTACTTGATTTATTTGAAGAGCGGCATAATGTTTCTTATTAAAGCAATGAACAAACCACCTACAAAATATTAAAAATGTGCTACTCTTAGACTACCAACTATCCACAAATATTAAAAATATATAAGAAAAAAGATCCTACATAGTAAGTATATTGAATTCGATCCTGATAATAAATGGAATTATAAATTAGGTTATTGATTGAATTATGCATTGAATTATTTATGATACCTATTAAAAATACAATCAACATATATGTAAATTTAGTATTATAATTATTTTGATTATATTTTATATTTATATGACGATCTACAATGTAATGTAATGTATATGGGATGAAATTGCCAGAATATTTTTTTTATTGTTATAACCCTAATAAACTAAGGCTCATTTGGCACAAGCCAAGTGAGAATATAGTCAATACTGCTATTTAAGTGCACTGGCCAAAGATGACAGCACTATTTCATACGTGAAGAGAAGCAGTATTTGCACAGCAATAAAGTAATACCACTCCCTGTTGAGCACTCCTAGCTCTTTGGACGCCAATATCTAGTATCATTGGAATTTTCCACACAAATTTTCATTGTGTTTAATTATAATATAACAGTTTAATTCCTTTACCATTTGGGTACCTGTTACTGTGTTCATTAACATTTTTGCGTAATTCGTATACTATTGCACTCCACTTAATATTTTTTTCATGATGTATGGTATCACACATAAATCAAAATTGATACTATAAAATTATCATAATCAAGCTAAAATTACAGTTTTTATTATAGAGTTAAGTTATCGTTTGATTTATGTCTATTCGATAGATTTTTTGCAAATTTGCTATTGCGCCATTGTTTATTAGAAATATATTATTAAGTCTCTTCTTTACACGGGTATCTTCTTCTTTTTGCTCTTCTCTTGAAGATACCCGGACTTTCGGTAGGCTTACATGGGGACATAGGTCCAACATGCAGAGGCCCTTTGAGAATTTTAATCTAATAGGGAATGACCTTATTTATTATTATTATAAATGATGCACTAGCAGATCATTGATCTGAAGTGTGCATATCACTGCACTTGTGTTTTTTTTTAATATCCTTGCAAATGCGAACTATTGCGCCATTGCCGTAAATGCTGAGCGACGAAAAGCCGTGCAAGCTAGCGCGACTTTAAAAGTATATATAATTTGCGACATATTGCGTTTAAACATTTTTAAAAAATATTGCCTATGCCATAAAGTTGCTATCGCAGTAAATATGTAACAAAGATTTAGATTAATCCTTTTTTCAGCTGGAACTAAGTTCTAGCTCCGAGACCGATTCAGTTAAAGACCAAGTCTCATCGCCGGATGAGGACGATAGAAGTTGCGTTGCGCGAGGTGCGCGTAGAAAGAAGCCGCTAAAGAAGAAAGATAAAGGCAAGGGCAAGGGTAAAGGAAAAGGCATTGGAAAGAAAACCAAGATCAGTGGTGAAACACAAGAAGCCGGGCCAAGCACTTCAGGCACGAACACGGAAGAGGTACATTTTAACTCCTTTTTTTAATGTTTGTCAGGTCTGATGTTTGGGATGCCTTGGTCATGTGTCCATAAAGCTATTTTTGAAAGCGCTAGATTCAAGCTTGTTGCTTCTTTATCAATTTAACCTATACATATTATGTTCGTGGTGTGACTAACTATAATATTCAGGTTGTTATGTGGAATTTTTGGTCCGAATGTTTACTGTGCTACCTTTCAGTAGCCGATGAGTTCATACATTCGCAAACTTCACGGATTTACCTGCGCAGACCGTTTTGCGCCAAGACTGTTTGAAGAACATCCGCATTATTATATATTTATTTATTTATGTAAATATTTACATTGTACAATACTAATTATTTATCCTGAAAACCAACAATAGGTTTGTTTAGGACAAATCGTTCTAATTTTTCATATTTAATACATTTTCATTGTTCATATTATAATACTAATGGAGAAGAAATTAACACAAGAATTCATGATAGTGAATATTCCCGAAACCGCAGAAATGTCTCTGAAGAGTTAGTTGGCTTTGCTGTTAACTAAGCCAGACCTCCATTGGTCCTTAGCGTGAAGGTTTGACCATGGAGCAAACATACCGAGGAAATGTTGTACTGTAAGGCCATTTTTATAGGGAACATTGACACTTTATGGTTTACCAGAGCGAGGCAAATCTTCCACACACACATCTCGAATGCTTTTGAACTCTTTGTATCACTTATAAGCACGCGTTTTTGATGAAGTCGATTCACTGTAAGTCTGGTCCCGTCAGAGGCAACCGCCACATTATTTGCGACTCACAACCACTATAATGAAAACTATAAATAAGCCCTTGTTTTGTAGGTGCTTTTTTTTTATTATTGCCGTAGCTATGCCAACACCATTACACAAAATAAAAATGAAATATATTTTTATTATCGACTGATTAATAAAAAAAAAGAAACCTTGTCGGTAGTACGAACTGGCGCGCTACTATGATCTCTTAAAAGTATTTTGTTTTATTATTACTTTAACTTTAACACAGCGTCAACTAGATTCCTTGTAATCCAACGGAAATGCGACCTTGGCAAATCTAGGTTTAAGACGAACCATTACAAACGTCCAACATTGAGTACAACTTGACTCATGCCCACGCCTCAACGAAACTAGTTGAAAATCACAGTGCACAGTAGCTTAGTTTCTCTATAAGCCTTCACAGACTAGCTTCTTTTAGTATCCGCACAACCAGTGACGTAATACTTTTTAGAAAATGCAGCGACCGAGTGCTCCCCCCGCACACACTAAAGATGTCTGAAGCGGCAACTGATCACTTTTCAAATCGCGAAACAGAATCTAAGTATTCGCCAAGACGCGGGATACCGATGCCGCGATGGTGCGCCCGTTTGCCGGCGAGTTGCCCAAACGCGCAGCAGCATCACTTTCCATCAGGTGAGCCGTACGCTTGCCTGCCACCTCAGTGGTATAAGAAAATAGCATCGACACGGTCACAAAATCGCCGGGTGCGAAGACTAAAAGAAGCCAGTCTGCGATGACTCTAAATGTTTGCTCCATGGTTTAAACCAAAGAAATAATACGTAAAAGAATGCATGTTGAACATGCGTACATGTACCAAGGTACATGCGTACTAAAGATTTGCTAACTTAGGGCACAAAAGATAGGAGCGGAAAGTGTCTCATAGTATGGAAGTCAACGGAACTTTCTCATATTATGAACATTCATATACCAACTCTTTTTTATCGTCTGGTAATCCTCATGGATGCTATGCTGGACCCACCGATTAAAACCATACGTTGACCTTCCATCTGCCTATTGCCAGGAGTCCCAGTAAGGCATCGGCTTCGACTGAAACATATTTGTTTTAATAATAATGACTTCTTAATTACTGACTTCAGTATTACTTCTCTAGTTAATTATATTATTTAAAAGTAATCACATTATATCTGATACTATCTCGGTGTCGATTCCATACAGAATGACATGAAGTCTAGACAGATATTGACTGGTAAAATTTTATTTGACTCATATATAGAAATGGCAAAACATAAGAGAACAACACCTGTGTGAACCTGGCACCCTACTTGCAAAAATCAATTTTATTTTGCGTATTCTTGATAAGGTTGGTAAGTTGTTGATTGTAGTAAAAAAAATTTTGTTTGTAGTTGAACCGAAAATTTTTTATGGATAAACCAAAAATAGCCAACCCCCGGATTTATAAAAAATCAATTCTATCGGTTGATTTGTATGAAGAATCGTTAGTAGTTGAATGTAGTGAACGAATTTTCGTTTGTAGTTAATTATAAAAAAAAAAAAAGTTTTTTTTTATTGACAATAGTTACTTGTTATTAAACCTTTTATCTGATTTGAGGTTTGTAGTGAAAGAACTTTTAAGTCTGTTAGAAGAGAAATTCATTAGAATCGATGAAGTTGAGTAAAACTCGTTTTCGAGCGATCTTCACTGAATTACTCCGGTTGTGAAGATTGGACGACTACTACAAACGTCAAATATGACTCAAACATGCACGTAGAGGTTTGTAGTGGAGGAATTTTCGATTGTAGTAGGACGAAAATAGATTGAGATCGATCAAGTTGAGTAAAACTCGTTTACTTTTACTCTGGACTGAATTACTCGGGTTGCGAAGATTGGACGACTACTACAAACGTCAAAAATGACTCAAACATGCTCGTAGAGGTTTGTAGTGGAGGAATTTTCGATTGTAGTGGGACGAAAATTGATTGGATCGATCAAGTTGAGTAAAACTCGTTTTCGAGCGATCTTCACCGAATTACTCCGGTTGTGAAGATTGGACGACTACTACAAACGTCAAAAATTACTCATACATGCTCGTAGAGGTTTGTAGTGAAGGAATTTTCGATTGTAGTAGAACGAAAATTGATAGAGATCGATCAAATCGAGTAAAACTCGTTTTCGAGCGATCTCGACTGAATTACTCCAGTTGTGAAGATTGGACGACTACTACAAACGTCAAAAATGACTCGAAGATGCTCGTAGAGGTTAGTAGTGGAAGAATTTTCGATTGTAGTAGAACGAAAATTGATTGAGATCGATCAAATCGAGTAAAACTCGTTTTCGAGCGATCTTGACTGAATTACTCTAGTTGTGAAGATTGGACGACTACTACAAACGTCAAAGATGACTCGAAGATGCTCGTAGAGGTTAGTAGTGGAAGAATTTTCGATTGTAGTGAAAAAAATTGATTAAGATCGATCAAGATAAGTAAAACTCGTTTTCGAGCGATCTCGACTAAATTACTCCAGTTGTGAAGATTGGACGACTACTACAAACGTCAAAAATGACTCGAAGATGCTCGTAGAGATTTGTAGTGAAAGAATTTTCGATTGTAGTAGAACGAAAATTTATTGAGATCGATCAAGTTGAGTAAAACTCGTTTTCGAGCGATCTTGACTGAATTACTCCAGTTGTGAAGATTGGACGACTACTACAAACGTCAAAAATGACTCAAACATGCTCGTAGAGGTTAGTAGTGGAAGAATTTTCGATTGTAGTAAAAAAAATTAATTAAGATCGATCAAGATAAGTAAAACTCGTTTTCGAGCGATCTCGACTAAATTACTCCAGTTGTGAAGATTGGACGACTACTACAAACGTCAAAAATAACTCGAAGATGCTCGTAGAGGTTAGTAGTGGAAGAATTTTCGATTGTAGTAGGACGAAAATTGATTGAGATCGATCAAGTTGAGTAAAACTCGTTTTCTCAGAATCTGGACTGAATTACTCCGGTTGCGAAGATTGGACGACTACTACAAACGTCAAAAATGACTCTAACATGCTCGTAGAGGTTTGTAGTGGAGGAATTTTCGATTGTAGTAGGACGAAAATTGATTGAGATCAATCAAGTAGAGTAAAACTCGTTTTCTCAGAATCTGGACTGAATTACTCCGGTTGCGAAGATTGGACGACTACTACAAATGTCAAAAATGACTCAAACATGCTCGTAGAGATTTGTAGTGGAATAATTTTCGGTTGTAGTAGAACGAAAATTGATTGAGATCGATCGAGTTGAGTAAAACTCGTTTTCTCAGAATCTGGACTGAATTACTCCGGTTGCGAAGATTGGACGACTACTACAAACGTCAAAAATGACTCTAACATGCTCGTAGAGGTTTGTAGTGGAGAAATTTTCGATTGTAGTAGGACGAAAATTGATTGAGATCGATCAAATTGAGTAAAACTCGTTTTCGAGCGATCTCGACTGAATTACTCCAGTTGTGAAGATTGGACGACTACTACAAACGTCAAAAATGACTCGAAGATGCTCGTAGAGGTTAGTAGTGGAAGAATTTTCGATTGTAGTAGAAGGAAAATTGATTGAGATCGATCAAATTGAGTAAAACTCGTTTTCGAGCGATTTCGACTAAATTACTCCAGTTGTGAAGATTGGACGACTACTACAAACGTCAAAAATGACTCGAAGATGCTCGTAGAGGTTAGTAGTGGAAGAATTTTCGATTGTAGTAGAACGAAAATTAATTGAGATCGATCAAATTGAGTAAAACTCGTTTTCGAGCGATCTCGACTGAATTACTCCAGTTGTGAAGATTGGACGACTACTACAAACGTCAAAAATGACTCGAAGATGCTCGTAGAGGTTAGTAGTGGAAGAATTTTCGATTGTAGTAGAAGGAAAATTGATTGAGATCGATCAAATTGAGTAAAACTCGTTTTCGAGCGATCTCGACTAAATTACTCCAGTTGTGAAGATTGGACGACTACTACAAACGTCAAAAATAACTCGAAGATGCTCGTAGAGGTTAGTAGTGGAAGAATTTTCGATTGTAGTAGGACGAAAATTGATTGAGATCGATCAAGTTGAGTAAAACTCGTTTTCTCAGAATCTGGACTGAATTACTCCGGTTGCGAAGATTGGACGACTACTACAAACGTCAAAAATGACTCTAACATGCTCGTAGAGGTTTGTAGTGGAGGAATTTTCGATTGTAGTAGGACGAAAATTGATTGAGATCAATCAAGTAGAGTAAAACTCGTTTTCTCAGAATCTGGACTGAATTACTCCGGTTGCGAAGATTGGACGACTACTACAAATGTCAAAAATGACTCAAACATGCTCGTAGAGATTTGTAGTGGAATAATTTTCGGTTGTAGTAGAACGAAAATTGATTGAGATCGATCGAGTTGAGTAAAACTCGTTTTCTCAGAATCTGGACTGAATTACTCCGGTTGCGAAGATTGGACGACTACTACAAACGTCAAAAATGACTCTAACATGCTCGTAGAGGTTTGTAGTGGAGAAATTTTCGATTGTAGTAGGACGAAAATTGATTGAGATCGATCAAATTGAGTAAAACTCGTTTTCGAGCGATCTCGACTGAATTACTCCAGTTGTGAAGATTGGACGACTACTACAAACGTCAAAAATGACTCGAAGATGCTCGTAGAGGTTAGTAGTGGAAGAATTTTCGATTGTAGTAGAAGGAAAATTGATTGAGATCGATCAAATTGAGTAAAACTCGTTTTCGAGCGATTTCGACTAAATTACTCCAGTTGTGAAGATTGGACGACTACTACAAACGTCAAAAATGACTCGAAGATGCTCGTAGAGGTTAGTAGTGGAAGAATTTTCGATTGTAGTAGAACGAAAATTAATTGAGATCGATCAAATTGAGTAAAACTCATTTTCGAGCGATCTCGACTAAATTACTCCAGTTTTGAAGATTGGACGACTACTACAAACGTCAAGAATGACTCGAAGATGCTCGTAGAGGTTAGTAGTGGAAGAATTTTCGATTGTAGTAAAAAACAAATTGATTGAGATCGATCAAGATAAGTAAAACTCGTTTTCGAGCGATCTCGACTAAATTACTCCAGTTGTGAAGATTGGACGACTACTACAAACGTCAAAAATGACTCAAACATGCTCGTAGAGGTTAGTAGAGGAAGAATTTTCGATTGTAGTAAAAAAAATTGATTAAGATCGATAAAGATAAGTAAAACTCATTTTCGAGCGATCTCGACTGAATTACTCCAGTTGTGAAGATTGGAAGACTACTACAAACGTCAAAAATGACTCGAAGATGCTCGAAGAGGTTAGTAGTGGAAGAATTTTCGATTGTAGTAAAAAACAAATTGATTGAGATCGATCAAGATAAGTAAAACTCGTTTTCGAGCGATCTCGACTGAATTTCTCCAGTTGTGAAGATTGGATGACTACTACAAACGTCAAAAATGACTCAAACATGCTCGTAGAGGTTTGTAGTGGAAGAATTTTCGATTGTAGTAGAACGAAAATTGATTGAGATCGATCAAATTGAGTAAAACTCGTTTTCGAGCAATCTCGACTGATTTACTCCAGTTTTGAAGATTGGACGACTACTACAAACGTCAAAAATGACCCGAAGATGCTCGTAGAGGTTAGTAGTGAAAGAATTTTCGATTGTAGTAGAACGAAAATTGATTGAGATCGATCAAATTGATTAAAACTCGTTTTCGAGCGATCTCGACTAAAAAACTCCAGTTGTGAAGATTGGACGACTACTACAAACGTCAAAAATGACTCGAAGATGCTCGTAGAGGTTAGTAGTGGAAGAATTTTCGATTGTAGTAAAAAACTAATTGATTGAGATCGATCAAGATAAGTAAAACTCGTTTTCGAGCGATCTCGACTGAATTACTCCAGTTGTGAAGATTGGACCGATTCGACCTTCTCTATGAATCACTCTATTAAAAAAAAACTGCATAGACATTCGTAGCGTAGTTTTAAAGATCAAGTATACCTAGGGACATACAGCCAAAACCGACTTTGTTTCTCAAGTACCTACGCCCGCGCACGCACGGACCTGTCGAATTATTGGTACACGAAATTAATTTATATGCGCAATTTTTGATATCGCCGAAGATATTCATTAAATTTGCAAAGTGTAAAGAGACAAAATAATCTGCACAAAACCATATAAATATATTGTTTTTTTTTTAAGTATTAAAATGGATTTAGTACGTTATCCTTAAGAGATAGACAAATAGCGTCGCGGACTTTTATGTGGACCTATATAAGATACACAATTCCACAATACATTATTTTTTTATATCTCAAAGGGTTTAGGCAGCGTTTTCGTTAAAAGCTCCCAGACGGCTCATATTTTCCGACACCGCCTACATATATCGTTATAATTAAGTTAATGTATACAAAAACTTAACAAAATATACATAACAACCTTCTTTAAGAATCACTCTATCTATTTAAAAAAAACTACATCGAAAATCGTTGCGTATTTTAAAAGATCTAAGCATACATAGGGACAGACAGCGAAAAACGACTTTGTTTTATAATATGTAGTGATAGTGACTGAAATCTCCCCATGAAAAAATATGAACGGAGAAAAATTCTTCCACTACTAACCTCTACAGATCTTCCTCACTCGATTCTGCCCTTTGTAGTAATCGTTTATCTTTTTGATCGAGAACGGCATATTGTTCATTGAAATTAACAAGATGCCAAAACAAGTTCATCTTTTTTTTACCACCTAGATTTAACTTCTTTTAACAACTATAAAAATTTCTCCCGCTCCTATCGGGATTTTCTCAATTAATTTTACCGAAATTCAAGTTGTTGTAGAACTATCGAAAATTATTTAATATTCGGGCATGTTTGAGTCATTTTTGACGTTTGTAGTAGTCGTCTAATCTTCTCAACCGGAGTAATTCAGTGAAAATCGCTCCAAAACTACTTTTACTCAACTTGATCGATCTCGATCAATTTTCGATCAACTACAATCGAAAATTCTTCCACTACTAACCTCTTCGAACATCTTTCAGCTATTTTTGACGTTTATAGTAGTCGTCCAATATTCGCAACCGGAGTAATTCAGTCCAGATTCCGAGAAAACGAGTTTTACTCTGATCGATCTCAATAAATTTTCGTTCTACTACAATCGAAAATCCCTCCACTACAAACCTCTACGAGCATGTTTGAGTCATTTTTGACGTTTGTAGTAGTCGTAAAATCTTTACAACCGGAGTAATTCAGTCGAGATCGCTCGAAAACGAGTTTTACTCAACTTGATCGAACTCAATTAATTTTCGTTCTACTACAATCGAAAATTCTTCCACTACTAACCTCTGCGAGCATGTTTGAGTCATTTTTGACGTTTGTAGTATTCGTCCAATCTTTACAACTGGAGTAATTCAGTCGAGATCGCTCGAAAACGAGTTTTACTCAATTTGATCGATCTCAATAAATTTTCGTTCTACTACAATCGAAAATCCCTCCACTACAAACCTCTACGAGCATGTTTGAGTCATTTTTGACGTTTGTAGTAGTCGTAAAATCTTTACAACCGGAGTAATTCAGTCGAGATCGCTCGAAAACGAGTTTTACTCAACTTGATCGATCTCAATTAATTTTCGTTCTACTACAATCGAAAATTCTTCCACTACTAACCTCTACGAGCATGTTTGAGTCATTTTTGACGTTTGTAGTAGTCGTCCAATCTTCACAACTGGAGTAATTCAGTCAAGATCGCTCGAAAACGAGTTTTACTCAACTTGATCGATCTCAATAAATTTTCGTTCTACTACAATCGAAAATTCTTCCACTACTAACCTCTACGAGCATCTTCGAGTCATTTTTGACGTTTGTAGTATTCGTCCAATCTTTACAACTGGAGTAATTCAGTCGAGATCGCTCGAAAACGAGTTTTACTCAATTTGATCGATCTCAATCAATTTTCGTTCTACTACAATCGAAAATTCTTCCACTACTAACCTCTACGATCATCTTCGAGTCCATTTTGACGTTTGTAGTATTCGTCCAATCTTCACAACTGGAGTAATTTAGTCGAGATCGCTCGAAAACGAGTTTTACTTATCTTGATCGATCTTAATCAATTTTTTTGACTACAATCGAAAATTCTTCCACTACTAACCTCTACGAGCATGTTTGAGTCATTTTTGACGTTTGTAGTAGTCATCCAATCTTCACAACTGGAGTAATTCAGTCCATATTCTGAGAAAACGGGTTTTTACTCAACTTGATCGATATCAATCAATTTTCGTCCTACTACAATCGAAAATTCCTCCACTACAAACCTCTACGAACATGTTAGTCATTTTTGACGTTTGTAGTAGTCGTCCAATCTTCGCAACCGGAGTAATTCAGTCCAGATTCTGAGAAAACGGGTTTTTACTCAACTTGATCGATCTCAATCAATTTTCGTCCTACTACAATCGAAATTTCCTACACTACAAACCTCTACGAGCATGTTTGAGGCATTTTTGACGTTTGTAGTAGTCGTCCAATCTTCACAACCGGAGTAATTCAGTGAAGATCGCTCGAAAACGAGTTTTACTCAACTTCATCGATTCTAATGAATTTCTCTTCTAACAGACTTAAAAGTTCTTTCACTACAAACCTCAAATCAGATAAAAGGTTTAATAACAAGTAACTATTGTCAAAAAAAAAAACTTTTTTTTTTTTATAATTAACTACAAACGAAAATTCGTTCACTACAATCAACTACTAACGATTCTTCATACAAATCAACCGATAGAATTGATTTTTTATAAATCCGGGGGTTGGCTATTTTTGGTTTATCCATAAAATTTTTTCGGTTCAACTACAAACAAAAATTTTTTTACTACAATCAACTACTTACCAACCTTATCAAGAATACGCAAAAAAAAATTTGATTTTTGCAAGTAGGGTGCCAGGTTCACACAGGTGAGAACAACAATTTTCGAATTAAAATAAATTCGGCTCGGTGATTACAATGTCAAATCAAATTGTTTATATTTGGCACCCTGGCCCGCTTGACATACCTGCGGCTAGTACTATACGAGTACGCGGCTTTTCCTGGCGAGTATTCTAACGCGTGATGCCGACGTAGTGAGATTTATTACATTAATCATATGGAATTACTTTTTTTTTCGGATCGTAACAATTCCGGTCTCCAATCGTAAACACACATTTATCGATTACACTATTTATCGTATTTATTCTTTGCAAATAACTGGCAGCCTAACAAAATCGTACACCTAATAATAACCGCCGCATGGGCTTGCATTTGACTGGATAACTGGTGACGGATATTGCTTTCTAACATTTGAGCTTGTTGGTGGTTTAGGCAAATTGGCTGGGTTGCGACTTATTAAAAAAATTTAATTAGTTATTGGATTGGAATGCAATTTTTTAATAACGAGCACCTAATAGATCTTGCTTGGCTATATATAGTTGAATATACGAGTTTATATAATGAAGGAAGGAATAAGGAGGTTTTATATAACATTTATGTACTATTTAAAGTGTAAAAGAATAACAAATTCAAAGCCCATTAATATTTTCGTTATGCCTACTTGCTTTTATATCACGCAAATTGATTTCTTTGTTTTTATAAACACAGCATGTCAAGAGGAATATGTTTACAGGAAGTGTAAATTTATCCCAATTGACCCAGACAGGTAAATCGAAAATATTTATTTATAAATGTAAATGAAATATATTGTGTATATATATATATATATATATATATTATATCCATGATATAGATTGCACAGTGATATTTTCAGATGGATGAAATAGATAGGTCTGTATTGGAAGTAAACGCTCTGCTCGGCACTCCTCCACCTGCACCTGTCGAGACCATTAGAGAGAGAACAGACACGATATTAGACCCTCATGCTGTGCATTTAAATGTAGCCAATGAGTTAAAAAGAATGTTTGGGCGCGAGGAACCTGTGGAGGTAAGATCAAGGTATGTATCTGTCTTGTCAACCATTTGGAAAGAAGCAATGAAAAAATAGCAATACATGAATGAAATTAAAGTTGGACGCTAAATTAAAAAAAACATTACTCTGGGTAAATTTAATACACTGTACGCACCTTTGTTAGGCGGTTTACCTACGCTGCATTAGGAATAGTTGAGGAGAGAGGTAGATCAACTGCTCGATAAGTCAATTGCTACGTAGGTCACACTATAAGTTTGGCGTAACTTAAAAAAACAACATGTTATAACCAAAATATTATGTTTATTGCTTTTAAAAATACTTTCCTTTAAATTTTAAACATTATTACATACGATCGAAGTATTTTTTAAAACAGGAGGACTACAAATCTGAAGACATGTTTTCTACGTGCTGATTGAACGCTAGTGACGACAGTGAACGGCAGTGCCTCTTCGGAGTTGGTAAAAGTGAAATTTGCATAAATTTTTAAAGCAATTATTTTGCTAAAATTCTCATAAATTTTTAATAAAGTGGATAATTACAATTCAATTCGAGACGGGGATATCAGGTGATTCGGTTATTCGAGTATTCGGGTACTTCAGGTGGCTAGAACATTGCCCTGGTTAGGCAAAGGTCACGGGTTCAATCCCCGTCTCAAATGGAATTGTCTTTTTCCATTTTGTTAAAAATTTATGAGAAATTAAGCAAAATAATTGCTATAAAAATTAATCCATAGACTGAGTGGAGTTCATTGCATCAATGTTTAAAAATGGTTGTAACACTGTTCATTGGTATCGAGTTGTTCATTAGCTCGATAGATGGCTCTAGTCATACTCTTAAAATGACGATTAAAATATGGTAGAGAATTTCAACTTGATTCGATAAGGTTCGGGTAGTTCAGGTGGCTAGAACATTGCCCTGGTTAGGCAAAGGTCACAGGTTCAATCCCCGTCTCGAATCGAATTGTCTTTTCACTTTATTAAAAAGTTATGAAAAGTGAAACCTCTCATCAAATCTTTGATCTTGGGGAAAATACAGAAAACACAGGGTGCTAGTCGTCGAGGCTATGCGCAGGAAGGGTGACGAGTTGTACTTTTTCGGAAGCTAAAAATGTCTTTGTTTTGTTGACCGTGTGTGGAGAAACCTTGTCATGATGTAGGAGAACGCGGCTTTTTGGTCGCCTTTGCGAACTTTTTCTAACCCTGGGTAAAAAAATGGTAGAATACCACTCGGCATTAACTCTTTTGATCTTCAAGTGTACGAGGGCGGCACTAAAAGTATCGGGAATGAAACATTTCCACTGTTCCTGTCATATTAAAATCTTTTTAATTGAAAACTCCAAGGTTTTAAAAATCAAATACTATTTATTTATATAAAAAAAGGATTCTCGGTCTGGTCACAAGGTTTTGTCAAACTTGTTTAGTCGTTGAGACAATGGAATTGACTCGAGAAAACTCAAGAGCAATGATTTATTATGACTTTCGAACTGGTTTAACACAAAAAGAGTGTAGAACGATAATAAAGGAGGGGAGGAGGATCCCACCACACACCCTCGATTCGTCAATCCTAACGCACAACGGTCAAGGATAACCTCCACCAATTGTAACGGAGGAATGAGGAACCGAACTCCTCAAGGAAAAGGATGTAGGAGAGGCCGAAGTTTTTCGACCTTTGACCTCATATAAAAAAAATTCAGGTACCGGAATGATTCGGAACTTCTGAATATTATTTTAAACTAGCTGTTCGGCCCGGCTTCGTACGTCGACATACTACCAACCCCGTGGCACCCATTTAATCCCGTCGATTATTACTTTTCCAAAAATGTATGAAAGTTTCCCCGATTTGTGATTACTGATTTATGATTAGTGCTCCGCTCTCCTGTGATTTAATTGATTCAACAAATACTTGGAGAAAATGATATATAATATTTACGAGTAAGTTTAAAGCTAAGCTAGTCCTGGCAAAATAAACAGATACTATCAGCATCGGCTATATTAACAATTCTTTGCACGCATCGGATCCTGTGTTTGGCGACTAGATCTATTATGCAACGTGATTTCGCGATTTCCTTTGTTCAGACGTAGTATCACTGTAAGGCGTTTAAGAGGTACAAGCGCAAAATGCGACAAAATCGCCAGTTGGGTGATAAAATTGGCTAGTTTGCGGTGTCCCTTAAGCAATACGCGTACATACCCAGCGTAATGGCAAAAAATAAATGTCGTCTTTTTTACACTAGTGCCCATATTCACGCTAAATTTACTTGACTTGTGTTCTTATTGAAGTAATTTTTTACCAGTCTAGCTTTTTATGTAGTATCAATGTTAAATAATACTTCACTTCCGTTCGTTGTAGAATAAAAACTCAACCTCATAGAGCTCGAATACTGAGGCGAATCATGATTGCACCTAACCAGGAAACCCACATTTATGACTTTAGGAAACAGGGTAAGTAAAGCTTTGTTTGCCTGAACTTGATTTTCTTCCTTGAACTTTTGGATCAGACTAGTTGAGCTGAGCTGACGGTAAAACCCTATAGCATTTGGATGCAGCTATAAAGTATGGACGATTCAGTCATATATCGATCCGGTATGATAGTTTTTGGCGGTAGTTCAGTTCATTATCTGTCAAGAATCCCGCCGGCTGACAGACATTCTATGGAATTTCCTGTCGGATTGTGATTTTTTTTCATATTTAACTCGTCAAAATGGCCCGCCTGATTGAAAGCAGACGACGATCCGTGACTGCGGGCTGCTATCCCAGCCGATAGGGCCCCGATAGCGACTCTATGGTTGACGGCAAAAAGTAACTAGTCTCAGCTCCCCATTGACATAATAAAGGTGTAAGGCTCACGACAAAGATCGTCGGGGTCCAAGCGTCCTCACCTGCTAGCGGTGACCAACGCACGAGGCAACGACGCAAGTGCGCTTACGGGATTAGGAGGTCAGAGTGCAGTCAAAGTCAAAACGAACGACTTGGCAGCTAAATACAAGTAAACTTCAAGCTCCAAATTCCGGTAGCGTTTGGTAACTACTGGGAGTTAGTGGAAATCCTCCATGATGAAGAGAAGAAAAAGTAACAGAAGATAATATTAGCTTTTACATTCTGCTAGGTCTAAGCATGTCTATTGAAAAAAGAGAAGACGGGACTACTTATTTCGTCTACAACCACGACGCAGATCACCAAAAAATGCACCGGGCATTTCTCCAGAGATATGCGAGAAAGTTTTTGAGTCAGAGTACGTCTATAGTAGAAGCAGAGGAAGCTAGGAAAAAAATGCACGTAGAGCTCTTGCTTGAGGTATGTAATGATATTGATACCGAATAATGTAAAACTACCCACTTTTAACTACTATCTTCACTTGCTGACTTGATTTGCAAAAGGGTACCCATTTTAGAAAATAAAAATAAATGTATTCAATTTACTCTACCAAATGTAAAACAAGTTGCGGCCAAAAACCGAATTGACAGAGTTTGTGGAATCAACTGTGTTCCTCGGTATAACTATTGATGCCAAATTGCAGTGGCGGCCCCACGTAGAAAAGACGGCCTCTAGGTTAAGTTCGGCTGCATACGCTGTAAAAAAGATCAGGGTTCTAATAGATGTGGATACGGCTAGAATGGTTTACTTTAGCTATTTTCATAGCATTATGTCTTACGGTATTCGCCTCTGGAGGAGTGCTGCAGATTTAAATATATTTTTTTTGTTTGTGGTCTCTATGATAGACTCTTCAAGAGACATGCATAACAGCTTGGTTTGATCTTTGATTCTATTCAAAGCTTAATGGACAACCAGTGACTCTTAAACGAACGTCTCAAAGATATTTTCACGCTTGGGTTTACATTCACCGATATGAAGGTGAACCAAACACGTGATTCTGGAACTGAATATGCAACTGAATAAGCAATGCGAACGCCCCCTGTCATAGCTTGATTATCCAATTATATTTTATTTCAGGTTGCCGATACAATGTATAAAATGGAGGACTTTGCCGCGGCAAATGAAATAATTGAAAACTTAGCGGTCTATCTCCAGTATGTTGCTCATCCATCTTTCAATTTAGCCAGCGTAAGCAAATGTTTATTTTCTTTTGTGCCTATGTTGCTTGGACCTGTACTTCAGTTTTAGGTCAAACGCTAAGGAGGGATATAGGCGATTACTATAGAAAATGTAATTGTTTTATTGTAACCCATTATGGAAAAGGCGCTCATAAGTATCTGATCATCGTAAATGGGAAAATCAAAGCCACGGCAAAGGGCGTAGACATATGTTTTTATGTAGTAGCAACTTTATACTCAGAGTAGTTTTGTATACAACAATTGAGTTGGTTGGGTTAACAAATGCCTTATTCGAAAAATGGTCTTACCAAATTAATAATTATTTATTTAATTTTTGTTGATCACTAAACCCTAAAATACACAATTGTCACAATTTGATCTATATATATTCTCGATTTGTAGTTTTATAGCGTAGAGCGTTACTTCATTTACAACAACCTATCACAGCGCAGTGGCTAATTGCTTAAAAACATTGATTTCTTTTCTGTACGTAGTAAAATCGTAATATACTTTTACAGCCAAACGTAAGACTTTTATATACCTACATAGAAAACCGACCATTCCACGTGACGATGTTGAAGTTTATGTACTTGCTAAGCAACAAGGCATCTCACCGAACGGCTTTGGAAATAGCCAAAATGTTGCTCAATATTGATCCTAGTGATCCTTTGGCAGTTATTTTTGTGATCGACACGCTAGCTGTAAGGGCTAGACAACATGAATGGCTCATTGAGGCAGCAGAATATTTTACCAAGACACGTCAAGCCAACATGCTTTTTAACATCAAATACTCGACTGCCCTGGCACATTTCCATGTTGCTAGAAAAAGTACACGTGAGTATTTTTATTGCTATTTGTATCATACAATTTACTAGGTTGTATTGGAAATTTTTATCACATATTGTTGAACATATTTTTGTGAATGACCGATAAGTTTATGGTGTCCGTTTAAGCTAACACGATTCTTTAATTCATTAGAGTTTCCTAGTATATTACGCGTTTTGAAATGTGAATCGATTTTCAACATTTCAGTTTATTGCAATAGCCGTGGTGATGTACGTAACGGAAGTCCTTAGTTTCTAAAACCCGAAAAATACATTGAATTTTATAGATTTTTTTATTCATTTTAAAAGTACAAATTTTCATAATCATATCAATATTTCTTGGCTCTGAAGTCTGAACACGCCTTGTAGAAAACTTATTCGTAAGTAAACCCAGACTAATAATAATATTTGTTTCAGGTGATTTTACTGAAGCTGATAAATGCTTACAGGATGCTATACTTGCCTACCCGTTGGTAGCCGTTCAACTTTTAGAAAGTATGAATTTGACCGAGCGAAGGATTGATGGACATCCATTGTTTAACAGTGAATCCAGGATCATGTAAGCGCTATAGTTTATGCATCTTTTGCCAAGTTTTCTGTTGTGTTTATTTTATTTGTGCCGACACTGTCATTTTTTCCCTATGAGTTTGAATACCTCTGGGGTTCGATGGATTGCGTGTTTCAAACTGTTCTGCAGATACATCGCGATTAGTTTATCTATCTATTACGCTGTCACCAGGTGTTGCAACGAAGGGTCAGGCCAAGAATTTCCTTGCTAGTGTGTCATTCCCTCATTACTTATTCATTTTATTTCTAAACAACGTGGTATATAGCCCAGTTTATTTCTATGTTAAGTGACTTGCGAGAGAGATTGGCTTTACTTTACCTCGCTATGCGATTGGCACAGGACATTGTTTCGTAATTTCCCTTTCTTCACCCTGACCTTGTCTGTTAATTAGCAGGTGCACTACTTGCAGGAGAGACTAGCTTACGACCCAATAATAAGATCTCTTGATAAAACCCTATTTGTATACAAAGTTGCTGGCGCATTTTGCATATCATACGGTTACCATCGATGATTTAAAAAGCCGGATTTGCAGTTTTTGAATCAGAAGCTTTTATCACTTAACAAATAGTTATTTTGTATTTTATTAAAATTTTGTATTTGGTGTATGTTGTTTTTAATTTATTTACTGTGATCATTTGTTTCTTGAAAATAACACATCGATGATGATGATTACATCGATGATTTAAAAAGCCGGATTTGCAGTTTTTTATCAGAAGTTTTTATCACTTAACAAATAGTTATTTTGTATTTTATTAAAATGTTGTATTTGGTGTATGTTGTTTTTAATTTATTTACTGTGATCATTTGTTTCTTGAAAATAACTATTTTTCTTTATATTTCAGTGATACTGAAAGTCTTGGCGAGTTAATATTGATATATGCCCGACTGTCGGTTGGGAGGTGGCGTGAGACCAAAGTAATAAATTGGCTTATCAAAAACCTTGTCGAAATTGCAGAGCATTATAACAATAGCGAAGAAGTTCGGGTAATTTGGTTTATTTTAAGTTCTTTTTTATTTTACAAATTTAAAATAAAATTAATATTAAGTCATATTTTATTTATAAATCCTAAACGCATCTAGAAATATTTCATAATAGCAGCTTCCTGATTGATTGTTTTGATTTTATGATATCGATGATGGGGACCATCCAAAACCCTGCACGGACACTAGTGTCATCAGACTTCAGGATTAAAGCTATATTGTTAGCGACTGTCGTTTGATCTTCCAATCCGGACGCCTACCTCAAAATATTCAGCAATAAGTCGGCAGCTATGGGAGGTTGATTTGTGCACGGATTATGAAGGTATTCTTCAGGTACCCTCTTACTGCCTCGATGGTCCAAGGCAGTAAGAGGGGAGCGGAGAGGGGAATATAAAACAGTTGCGCTGGTTCGAAACCCGGAACGGAACAAATATTTGTTTAATCTGGATAATTAGTATTAATATTATAAGGTTAAGTAAATTGTGTGGGGTAATCTCTGAACCGATTTCGAAAATTATTTCACTGATGAAATATAAATTATCCCTGAGTGAAAACTTTACCACAACGACGTATTTATAATTTAACATTCAACCGTGATCTAGATCTCATAGCACAAGCTAATATTAGCTTTATTTGGGACTAGATGTCTCGCAATTACATACACATCAAAAAGTAAACGTACATCAGAACATTCATTATACTAAATGGTATACTACGTTGCAAGTAGGGTTGCATTCTCTTCTATTATTACTATTGAAATATACGTCAAGCA
This sequence comes from Thumatha senex, assembly GCA_948477245.1. NCBI lineage: Eukaryota > Metazoa > Arthropoda > Insecta > Lepidoptera > Erebidae > Thumatha > Thumatha senex. The sequence continues at coordinate 4,195,766 of OX419725.1, forward strand.
AGATTTAACAGTCAATATGCATTAATATCGGACTATGTGCGGTGATTGTTACGAAGTTTGCATTGAGTATATTTGGAATGAATCTAAAACAATTAACTTTAACCCAACATACATCTACACCATCCACATCACTGAACACATGCTCGCTCTCTCAGTTGGGATGGCTATCCAACACATATTACACTAAAGTGTCAGTTGCAGCCAAATATAAGATTCGTTTTTGATTTTCTTCTGCTCAATTTTTTTTAATTTATATTTTTTGGATGTTTACCTAGAAATTTAATGTTTAAAAGTAATAAATGAGATTTAGGTATACGAATACCTAAATCTCATTTATTACTTTTAAACATTAAATTTCTTAACCATAAATTTTGTTGTCGTGGCAAAACTAAGAAAACTGCAAAAATCTGTTAATTAAAACAGATGCTTACGTCTAGGCGTCTCTCAGTTCAGTTTTAAGTTCTTTTTAAGTTCTTTTTTATTTTACAAATTTAAAATAAAATTAATATTAAGTCATATTTTATTTATAAATCCTAAACGCATCTAGAAATATTTCATAATAGCAGCTTCCTGATTGATTGTTTTGATTTTATGATATCGATGATGGGGACCATCCAAAACCCTGCACGGACACTAGTGTCATCAGACTTCAGGATTAAAGCTATATTGTTAGCGACTGTCGTTTGATCTTCCAATCCGGACGCCTACCTCAAAATATTCAGCAATAAGTCGGCAGCTATGGGAGGTTGATTTGTGCACGGATTATGAAGGTATTCTTCAGGTACCCTCTTACTGCCTCGATGGTCCAAGGCAGTAAGAGGGGAGCGGAGAGGGGAATATAAAACAGTTGCGCTGGTTCGAAACCCGGAACGGAACAAATATTTGTTTAATCTGGATAATTAGTATTAATATTATAAGGTTAAGTAAATTGTGTGGGGTAATCTCTGAACCGATTTCGAAAATTATTTCACTGATGAAATATAAATTATCCCTGAGTGAAAACTTTACCACAACGACGTATTTATAATTTAACATTCAACCGTGATCTAGATCTCATAGCACAAGCTAATATTAGCTTTATTTGGGACTAGATGTCTCGCAATTACATACACATCAAAAAGTAAACGTACATCAGAACATTCATTATACTAAATGGTATACTACGTTGCAAGTAGGGTTGCATTCTCTTCTATTATTACTATTGAAATATACGTCAAGCAAGATTTAACAGTCAATATGCATTAATATCGGACTATGTGCGGTGATTGTTACGAAGTTTGCATTGAGTATATTTGGAATGAATCTAAAACAATTAACTTTAACCCAACATACATCTACACCATCCACATCACTGAACACATGCTCGCTCTCTCAGTTGGGATGGCTATCCAACACATATTACACTAAAGTGTCAGTTGCAGCCAAATATAAGATTCGTTTTTGATTTTCTTCTGCTCAATTTTTTTTAATTTATATTTTTTGGATGTTTACCTAGAAATTTAATGTTTAAAAGTAATAAATGAGATTTAGGTATACGAATACCTAAATCTCATTTATTACTTTTAAACATTAAATTTCTTAACCATAAATTTTGTTGTCGTGGCAAAACTAAGAAAACTGCAAAAATCTGTTAATTAAAACAGATGCTTACGTCTAGGCGTCTCTCAGTTCACGCCAAAATACACGGTCTTGAGCGTTCTGCATTCAGTCCCTCCCTGCGACCTTTTTCAGGTCATCGGTCCACAGAGTTGCTGAAATCAAATCGAATTCTTAATCCATTTGAAAGCGCGTTTCTAAAGCATCGATGTCAACTAACATGCATATACAGGATGGAATTTTGTAATGCCACCAGAAGGGAAAGTATTCTTTAAAAGACAGAAAATTTTACTCAAAGGAAACATTCCTTTATTTTTGAAAAGAAAGAAAACTGCTTTCAAAGGTTTTCTAAAATTCGCTTGCCACACCCGGAAATCGAACCAACTAAAATCTGTAAAAATTGCACTATGTACTTGTATTGCATCGATCGTTAAGGTCATTTATAAAGACGAATTCTCTCCAACAAACTTGATAATTGAAATGAAAGGAAAGCCATGAAAAAGGACTTATAAATTCAATGGGTCAAGTTAAATCACTTTTACTCAAAGATCCATCTGCTATCCATGTTAGTAGTTAATAATTATCATTGACGTCATTTATAAGTACATTAAAATGACGAGTTAGGTATTATTTAGATAACACGATTGCAATTTGTTAGTGTTTGTAATGCAGACTCCTTTCTTAGATGCGACATAACTGCGTGTATAAGGTAGTTTAATTTGGAATGTTACATTTGAAATTGTCATGTTATTCACATTTGATTGTTTAATAATTACAAATCATTTCATATTTGTAAAAATGGCTTATAAAGAACAATTTAATTTAATGGAAGCTTTTTTTTTAAATAACAAAAATGTGAATCAAGCTCTGCGGTGGTATGGAGAGAGGTATCGAGACCGACAGGCACCAACTCGGTTCTTATTGAAAAGAACGGTGGAAAATTTAAAGAATATGGGTAGTTTCGATAAGCAACGGCAAACTCTTCAGCCGAACCATTTCGATTTTGATCTAGATTTTTTAACATATTTCGATGCATTTCCAAAGGCTTCTAGCAGAGTTGCTGCAGAAGTAATTGGAACAACCCACACTCGCGTACTTAAAGTGCTGAAATAGTATAAGTACAAATGTTATCGTGATGGTCGGTTAGTGCAAAAATTGCATCCTGGGGATTGTGAGAGACGACTACAATTTTGTCAAAACATGCTGAGAGAAATTAACCTTAACCATATTTTTTTGAGTAACATTGTATGGTCTGATGAAACGAACTTCAGCAATAACGGCATGTACAATCGCCGCAATAACCATTATTGGTCTCGAGTGAATCCGGTTCGGGTTCATGAAACTAACAATCAAGTAAGATTTTCTTTTAACGTTTGGTGCGGAATCATGAGAAATATGGTTGTGTTAGTCTACGTGTACAAAGGATATTTAAATACTGTCAAGTATCTAGAAATTCTGAATCTCTTAAGAAATGAGTTAAATGGTTTCCCCGAGGAAGAGCGAAACCACATTATTCTACAGCAAGATGGTGCTTCAGCCCATAACAGCAGATTGCTGCGACTGCCTACATAAATAACCATGTTAATATCTGGATAGGTACAAACGGCACAATCTGATGGCCTGCGAGATCACCAGATCTCACCCCTTTAGATTTTTCTTATCAATATATAATATATCATCGTAAAAAATCTAATTAACCTTAAATCTTATGCTAATGTAAATGAGTTGAGGGTTGAAGTTCAGAATACGATTCATAATATTCACCACAACACGTTATTAAAGGTTACTAGAAATGAATTTGTTAGAAGAATAAATTTGTGTATTCAAGAGATTGGACCCCATTTCGAGCAACTAATTTGTTAGTTTACCATTTTATGTAAATAAATAAAATAATTAAGGGTTTCATGGCTTTCCTTTCATTTAATTTATCAAGTTTTATACAGAGATTTCGTCCTAATAATTGACCCTAACGATCGATGCAATAAAAGTACAGAATGTATTTTTTACAGATTTTAGTTGGTTCGACTCCCGGGTGTGGCAAGCGAATTTTCGAAAACCTTTGAAAGCAGTTTTCTTTCTTTTCAAAAATAAAGGAACGTTGACTGCCTCTGTGGCGCGGTGGGAGTGCATCCGACTGCTACGCAAGAGGTCGTGGGTTCGATTCCTACCCAGGATAAAACTTTGTGTGATGAGCACGATGGTTTATTCTGTGTCTGGGTGTTATTTATCTATAATATGTATGTATTTAGAAATATATAAGTATGTGTATCAGTTATCTGGTTACCATAGTACAAGCTCTGCTTAGTTTGGAATCAGATGGCGTTGTGTGAGTTGTCCCAACAATATTATTATTATGTTTCTTCTTTTCACGGGTATCTTCTTTTTTTTTTATGAAGATACCCGGGCTTTTGGTAGGCGTACATGGGGACATACTGGTCCAACACGCAGAGGCCCTTTGAGAATTTTAATCTAAAAGAAATGGGACCCCCACTGCAGACAGTCCACGCTCGCCTTATGTAGAAGAACGATAATGGACCACCTCCAATGGGAGTTAAACTATTGTAAAATATGCGAACTAAGAAATGGGCTATTGGGTTAGGGGTTTGATGAACTAGGTGATTATAACTATGGATGAAGGCGGCGTCTGCCATTTTAATATCTGATTATCAAAAATTTGGCAGACGGTGACTCGCCAACTCACTAGATGGGCCCCCTATACAATCGCCATAGGCATGATAAGCCTGTAAGGCGACAGGAGGCAACACCGGTGTGAGCGGCTTGGGGTGTCGAGCGGTGCGGCGCCGGTTTCACCTTCGCGGGACAGGCCCGGAGCGGGCTTCCCCGTAGTTATGCCCTTGAAAATGACACTTCCACCCCCGAGCATATAGCTCTGGCTCCCTCCCTCTGACCGGCCAATTAAGGCAAGCCAGAGTTGAGTTTGGCTGCACTCCCGGGAGTAGCACTCTCACTGCTCTCCCGTTAGCCCATTAAATGCTAACCGATGCAGAAGGGCAACAAAACTCTGAGGAATCGGGACCGATGTGTAGCCACGCACATTCAGCTCGCCACAAGCTGCCCTGCGGATGTGAGCTCTTCAATAACTTTCTGATACATTTTTTGTTGATATCAGAAAGTGGATGACTCAAAAAGCGAATCTACTATGCCCTCATAGGGTTGCGTTAATCCTATAAAAGATAACGACTGTCCTCGAGGGTTATATTATTATTATTATTATTATTATTTACCGCCAATTTTATCTATAATATCAACCTTTAAACATTTACATATTGCACTGTTATGTGTATTTGACACTACTGACATGGCATGTCTATTTACCAAATCACAATATTTGGTAAATAGACATGCCATGTCAGTAGTGTGCCATGTGTAGGAGAAAATTAGCATTCTACATTAAATTTTTTGGAGCCCACCGAAATAGTGAGAGGGCTTTGACGGTATGGTTGGAAGCGACTATTGCCACTCGCACCACATTTGTGTGTGCACCATAGCACATGTCCAACTCTTATATGTAGGGTTGGTTTGCAGTCTGATAAAAAAACATTTAATACCAGAGATTCAAATAAAATCTGGGTTATATCTGACAAAAAAAAATCAAAACTATTGTACTGTATCGGTGGCGAGCAGTGGCAGGTTAGATATTGGGTTGAAAATCTCCACCATTTAGCTCAATTAGAGCTAAATGGTGGAGTATTAAAATGACTGACATATTTATTCACTGCTGTGGCAATTTGGTGTGAATACGAATCGGTTGGGAAAATAACCATGGTTAATATTTTAGTGAAAAAAAGGCCTTGAATATGATTAAAAGAAAAGGATTCGTTTAGCTGTTCCATATTTTATTTAGAATATTAGAGCCATTGGTACAATATTGAATTTTTGTGGCATATTAATTTAAGAAGGTTTCCGTGCTTCGGAAGGCATGTTAAACTGTTGGTCCCGGTTGCCAGTAACGTGGCAGTCGTTAAGTCAAGTTGAAGCCCTTATGGGTGGCAAGAAAAATTTCAACAGCAGGTCCTTCAACCTGCGCCTGTCCATCTCAAACATGGTAATGGGCTCACCACCTTTTACATGGGACAGAAATGTACGGTGAATGTGGGCATATATGTATATGCCTCTGCCATAAAGGATAAAGGCGTGAGTAATAAGTAAGAATGATAAGTATAAGCAAGTATGAGCAGCGTAAGGGTCGTGAAACAATTCTTTTTTACTAATAGAGAATCTTTGAAATTTCCTTAGACGCGTGCAAGCGAACTGAGACAGTTACGTCAAGCTGTGTTCCAGCGGTGGCCTACCGAAATTCTTCGCCATGTGACCGTTATCAGGCCTATGTCGAATCTGCTGTTAGAAGCGGTACGTATGGATATTTTTTCTTTAGATTCCGTTCATTTACGATCTGCCTCCGTGGCGTCACACAAATATCTGTTCCGACACAATCGGTGTACTCCCCATACCATTTGAATAACACGCATTTATAATCATTTACAGACACTAGTCCCTGCTATCGAAGTTACTAGCAGTTCTATGTGTCGTTGGTGTACACCCAAATGAATAACACCCATCTATCTTCATTGACAGTCACTAGTTTCTGCTATCTAAGTTACTAGCAGTTCTGTGTCGTTGATGTACACCCAATTGAATAACACACATCTATCATCATTTACAGACACTAGTTCCTGCTATCTAAGTTACTAGCAGTTCTATGTGTCGTTGGTGTACACCCAATTGAGTAACACACATCTATCATCATTTACAGACACAAATTTTTGCTATCCGAGTTACCAGCAGTTGTCTGTGTCGTTGTTGTACACCCCATTGAATAACGCGCATATATAATGATTTACAGACGCTAGCACCTCCCACCCGTGCCACTAGCAGCTGGGATCCGCTGTTCGATAGCGGCATCAACCGGTACGGGTATATATCTACTGCCGACCCCTCGCGAAATCTCTCTCCCGGAGGCCGGGCTCTCTTATACAGATTCTTCACTTCAATAATGCCAAGTTCAGAATTAGAAAATCTGGTTGACGAATGAGTATGTTTTTTTATTTTGTTTCTTTTTTTAAATAATCTTTTAAGCCAGCAGCTTTATCCATTTACTATTTCACTGAGCACAGTTTTATTCTTAACTTGTCCTATGACATTTATCTCTTTAAAGTTTATCTTATTGTATGTTTTTTTATTATTATCGTTATGAATTGGTTTTATATTTTGTTATTTTGAAATTAGATAATGCAGTTCCTGAATTGACACAATGATTTTTATATCTACAGTCCACAAATTTATAAATACTGCTTAATTAGCAAGCAAGGACTAACTTAACAAGACAATAATATATGTAACTTGAATGTGATATTAAATACCTCTTGAAATTAATAAAATATACATATTTATTTTTGAGAATTTTTGTATATAAATGTAAAGGGTTATTTATATTATACAAATTATTTGTTTCTCGAGGATTTATACTGCATGTAATATGTCTTGCTAAGTTGTTTGAGCCAGGCCTAAGTGAGGAGTAAGGCAGCAAGTTCGAAACAGAATCGCTTATCGCGTGACTTTCAGTACACTATTGAACAAACAGCTTCTAGCGCTCAGGCCACTAGGTATAGAATGCTGGCTTTCATTACGCTTTATGCAGAATTCAATATAGGTTTCATTAGTCACTATTATTATGTAAAGCCCATATAAACAGATTGTAAGCAAAATCCTAGCTCTATCTCAGCAAATCAATACACAATATACAAAGCACGCTAATCTATACAGATAAATAAAATGAAAGTGTCTTTTTGTAATTCCAAATTTACAGCTTTTCACTGAATGCATATAAAATATATACGGGACTTACATAAATAAATCAATTTTAAATTTATTTTTTCTGACTGCCTCGGCAGATCTCTGAAACGGCTTGACTGATTTTAACGGGACTTTCACTGGCACATAGCTGATGTTATAAGGAGTAACTTAGGCTATATTTTTATCCTCGAATGGGCACTACTGTTGTATTGGTTAAATGAAATTCAGTCTTCAGTATATCCCGTTTATTAGTTGTACAATCACAGTCATATATTGTATTCCGACGGAGCACATCAAGCTCGCGCCACTGACCACAAGTAAGAGAACTCTAGAGATGTGACAGATTGACAAGCAACCGTAACTAGTGATGTAACATCCCCCTTCTTGAGTCTTAAAGTATACTCCTATTCGACCCTTACAATGTTAACTAAGAATCTAACAAATACAGACTTATTCTATTTACAAGTTTTTAGTATATCTCTTCTATAAGCCTTCTTGTAGGTCTTACAACACGACCTGACTTAGTTGTGTAGCTAGACGATTGTGGTGGGGGTGCTTGAGGCGCTGACTCCCGTCTGTCACCCTCATCTTCCCCTGCGAAGAGTTGGAATGCATAGGAGGGTTGTCACAATTGTTGCAATACTTATGTCTTAAGTGAACCCTATTTCTCCTATACCTAACTCTATTGACATCTTCCACAATGTAAGACCTATTATTTGACAATCTCTGTTTGACTATAGCATGTTCCCACTTACTCTGAGGATTTCTCTTAAAATATACATGATCATTAGGTTGTATCAATGACAGTGACTTAGTGTTTCTATTATAAGACTTAGACATGTTTTGATTATTTTTCTTAACAGATTCTAAGTGATCCTTGAATCTTACAATTTTAGGTTTTAATTTTTTATATGACACTGGAATGTTGTCTCTTAAATTTCTAGACATTAGCAATTGAGCAGGTGACGCAAAATTATTTTTAGGAGTGTTCCTATACTGCAACAATGCTAAATATGGATCTGTACCATTTTCTTTGCACTTCTTCAACATTATTTTTACAATTTTGACTGAGCTTTCTGCTTGACCGTTAGATTGTGAATGATATGGGCTGGTAACAATATGTTCTATCAACAATATATTCTCACCATCTGATACTAATGACAAAGGTATTCCATGACGAGCAAAAATTGATTTTAAATGAGTTATTACATTTTTTGATTTGCTATCTTTATTTAGTAATGCAATTTCAATAAAGTTTGAATTATAATCTGTGACAATTAAATACATTAGACTGTCAAAATGCATTAAATCAATACCGACTTGTTGCCATGATTTTTTTGGATAACAATTGTTTTTATTTGATACTGAACTACTTTGATATGAATTATGTGACTCTAAATTATGCAAAGTATGACTTGAATGAGCACTGTGACTATGGGTACTAGACAAATTGTTAAAATTATTACTAAGAGTATGACTATTGTTATGTGGACTTAATTGAGATCTCTTGGACTTCAAGACTCTCTGACAATGACTATAAGGTAAGACCTGACTATTATTTTGACTTCTTGACTGATTGTACAACAAATAATTGTTGTATACATGCTGACTTTGACCTGCATTATGCTTGTAGACTGGACTATTACTATGTGACTGACTGTACTTTATTTTTTAGATTTGGTCTCTCAGTGCATTCAGCAATATCATCCTTGAGACTTTTTCTTTTAGAATAATTGTTATGTATTCATGACTTATTTTTCTTATTAGTGTGATGCTGTTGTCTCTCAGTGCAATAAGTTTTGTCATCATAGAGACTTGTGACTGAACTGTGACTTTTAAATGAGTTTTTGTGTTGACTTGACTGTCTATTACCATCATTGTGATGCGTTAGTCTCTCAGCGCAGTAAGCGTTGTCATCATTGAGACTCAACCTGCTTTGATTTGACAAACCCTGCTGTCTCTCAGTTCTGTTAGTATTATCATTGAGACTGGACCTACTATGCCTTGACAGACTTAATTGTAGTCTCTCAGCGCAGTAAGCGTTGTCATCATTGAGACTGCATCTACCTTGCCTCAATGGACTCCGACCCTGATGTGCCACCGCCTGACATGGCTGTGACTGACTACTATTTGACTGTGACTGACTACTATTTGACTGTGACTGACTACTATTTGACTGTGACTGACTACTGTTTGATTGTGGCCTACTGAAGGACTGAGAATAGAGGTTATAGACATTTTGAAAATGATTGTGACTTGACTGTGAACTATTAATAATACCAACAAAGTTATTTTGACTAATATCTTCTAAATTCATGTAAGTGAACGATTGCAACTGTCTAACTTTTTTATTCTTAAAACAATATTTAGCAAAATGACCAAAAGAATTACATGACCTGCATTGTACTCCTGCTGCTGGGCACTTGTAGCGATGAGACTGCCCACAGCGACCACACGTTGACTTAGACTGCCTAGGCTGCCTCATCGGGCTGGGAGATTGCCTGCGATGGGACACCTGACTTGAGTGACTTGACTGACTGGAAGCTCGCTGTCGACGATCTCCTCGACTACGGCTCCTCTGACGAAGTTGCATGACGCTATCACTAGCGGCCTCCTTGGCAATTTTATCAGCATCCTGCTGTGCGACGACTAGAGTTTTCGCCAGCTCACGCATCCTATCATAGGTCAAATTCAGTTCTTGTAACAATCTTTGACGTTCATGTGCTAAATCCAAATTCAGATTTGCAAAGAAAATATACCTAATGAGCGATTCTCTAAGCGTTTCAAATTCGCAATCCTTGCTTTTGTTTTCGAGATTGGTCAAAAAATTATCGATATTTTCTGATTTTGACTGCTTACGTGTAACTGCTCATAGTAATATTTTTTCTAGGTTCAAAATAGTTATCGAATTTGGTCTTGACATCTTTTAGTGAATTTGTTTCAATGCTCAGATTAAATGTATTAAAAATTTCCAAACCTTTATCTCCAAAGTGGTGCAACAAAATTGCAATCTTCCATTTCTCTGACGCCTTATCCAAACCTGTAGCTAACAAATATAGATCCAAATTTTGATACCACTTTTTCCACGTTTCAGCGTTATTATTCGAAACATCAGCCGATATTTTTAAATTCTTCAATGATCTATGAATGGCGTTTGCGCCGCCATTATCAAACATCTTGTTTTTTCCGTTTCTTCTTGGAAAATTTTCTTAGACACGTTCGTTCACTTCTGACACCATGTTGTGTTGGTTAAATAATATTCAGTCTTCAGTATATTCCATTTATTAGTTGTACAATCACAGTCATATATTGTATTCCGACGGAGCACATCAAGCTCGCGCCACTGACCACTAGTAAGAGAACTCTAGAGATGTGACACATTGACAAGCAACCGTAACTAGTGATGTAACACTACGAGGGTGAAACCATGGGACCTTCTTGTATAAAATCAAGCGTAATGAAAGTCAATGGATATCTCATCTGCGGTCATCGTCAGTTTTGTTTCATATACATTTAGTGTCACAGTAATCTAGCTATACAAAGCCCCGCTGTATGCCTTCTCGTTACGAAATTGCTTCCAAAGCGGGGTCCATATTGATGTATATAGTGAATGTTTGTACAAATATTTGTAAAAAGTTAAATATTATGCTTTTTTTAACTTGTGTCGTTTGCTTGTAAGTAGTGCTTTTATTCTGTAATGCATGCTCCACACCCGCGCGCGCACAAGACTAAGGTCCGTATTCCAGAACGTTTCTCAATACGCAATCGACGTTTGAGGCTAGATTTTGCCTTGCTTGATTTTTTGGCTTGCCTATCATTGCGCGTACGGATGTAGAGCGTCCACGACCAATTAATGTTGTGTAATATAGCAAGTTTTTTTTTAAAATATACATTATCAGTATAAGTTGATTTTTATTTCGGTATTCACAAATACGTACCTTGCACTTTTTACTCGTATTTTGAAAACCGTGTCTTTTTTATCTCGTATGAAACCTTATTACGATCTTTAATAAAGGGGATCTCCCTCTGATGTACCAGATGAACGCTGGTTAACATTTTATTGGAGGAGCTTCGACGAAGGTCAGGACAGTTGCACTTTTTGGTAACTTTGTGGAAATCCTCAAGGATTTCAACTCGTCAAGATTTTTGACAGGGTGGGCATGTCGGACACTTACCGACTAAAACCACAAGGCACTTCTATGACTTATTTTAAGGCGCCCAGGTATGCCATAGAGAGGATGTCACCTCGGGCTCTGACAGGCTAGGCCGCCAGCTTTACCTGGTCTGGTAAACACTTTCTGGGAGGTAGGTGAAGTCAAGTAACAGGTAGTCGTATACGCCACCCCATATCTGCACTCATGAAAGCCGGAAATGATTAGCAAATTCACGTGCGTACTGATTTCTCCGATGTCCGTTTAACCGGACTCAAATTGTTTATAGAATTGTTTGTCTGATATTTACTGACCGACGCCACTTTGGCGAGTTACTTTAATCTTATGTACTATTGTACGTATCTTGGATTAAAAAGGGTTGGTTCCTTAATCCAAAACATACACCCATTTGTAAAAAGCAGCGTTAAGTAGGTAAGGCAAGTGTTAAGTACTGTGGCAATAAGTTACTAATAGAAAGTTTCTACCAGCTCAAATGTTGGTTGTTGTCTACTAAATGATCACCCCATTTCCGGCAGTTTGGAAAACCTAACCGCGGCATAGGTTATATCAGCATGAAAGTTCTGTCAAGAATTCCGCCCCCATCTACGGCACAAACACTCATCCAATGCGTCTTATTGGAAGAATTATTAAAAACGGTGACTGGATAGATTTATAAGAAATTCTGGAATTTCTTAACCAGAAATTGAGAAATTGGTAGGTACTTTTCGATTTACATATTAGGAACTTACCAACTTATTTGACGAAACCAAAGTTGTTTTCTGTTTTTGTTCAATTTACTATGTTGCTTGCAAAGACCATATACTTACAACCAGACTGATTACCAAAATATTTCGTTGAGCCAAGAATTTTCTTACTACTATGGTAGCTATTTCTTTATAAGCTAAAACGGTCCTGGCGACAGTGATCCGAATGGTAGATTGTCCTTGTCTGACGCACTGCCAGCTCAACTAACCCTTGGATTTGGTAGAAATGGTATTTCTTTTTATATTTTTCTGATGCAAGATCCACAATCGTGCTTAAAGTTTAGGGTCACTATGAATTTTGTTGATCAAAAATTTTATCAATCCCTTAATAGTAGGTAGATAGATACTTACGTACCGACTGTTTTAAATTGTAGATGTACCAGTACCTCCCGCGCTTCTGCCGCGTGAAAGTCCACGGTGTCCAAGATTATTATAATAATAATTCTTTATTTGTCAGAGAGGTAGTACAATTTTAGATGTCATAAAAAATGTCGACGGCTTCTCCATAACGGCAATGATGTAGAGACTGGAGACACACATGGCGCACCCACTCGATAGGTACACGTTATTGTACCAATATTTTAGTTAATTTTTTTTTTCTTACCGTAAATTAGGTAGGTTCGATCAATCGTTCAAGCAATATATCCTGTGTTCTGTTTAGTTATGGTCACTTATTTTGAAAGGGACACACGACCGCCGAGAGCCCTCTCGCGCAGACCGATATTTTCGCCGTAGTGCACAGTCTAGATATAAGTATAAGGTCTTTGGTTGCTTGTAGATACATGCATTTGTCTATGAATGCTTATGTAATAGACGTGACTTATCAATGTGTTTAATTAAATGCAAATTTCAGTAATAATACCTCATTTTTTATAGTTTCGAGCCAGGCGACATGCGATCATTCCTTTCGTCGCATTTAAAGGCAACAAGAGGCCGCACGCAACCTTTGTCTATATTTAATCCTTGGCAGAGTGCGGCAGCGTTGCCCTGGTATAATCGCCGTCGGATCCCATCGAGGTTAAATTCTCAGACAGATGATAGTGACTTTGAAGAACCAACGCGACATGTACCAGGAACAAGTGGCGTAAACCATTTTGATGAATTAGAAATGGACTCCGATGAAGGACGTTTTGATAAACTTTATGATAGTGCTGACGACCTAGATGGGATAGAGGATCCGCAAGAATCCGAAATGTCCGATGTTGAATCACAAAGTCCACCCGAGCTGGTTCCAGTGGTGGCCGAACGGCAAAACCTACTTATACGCGATCTTGGGCTGTATCCACTTGATTCTGACAATAGTAATGAGGATTGCGACGATTCCTTTATTTACGATGACTGCTTTTACCTAGCCCCCCTTGAAGATCTGGATTTGCAAGATATTTTCTATCCTGAATCTTAAATATAAAGACACTTACCAAACATAATCATTTCAACACCAACATTGCAATTTGATCCCTATACTCTGTTTAATTTAGGTGACTTACTTATACGCGTGCAGCAGACCAAAGTGTAATCGATTTTAAATAATTATATTTAAAATCTATTAGTCAACTAGATCGTGTAGATCCCATAACACAAGCTTATATAAGCTTACATTGTGCTAAACGACAATGTGCAAAAATAAAAGTCCCACAGCTTCAACTTTTAGTGCTTGTGGCATTTGTGGATAGGCATCTGTCAAAATCATTATCCTTACTATACAGAGTATAGGCCACAATATGACCTTGACTTTTCTTATTAGGTAGGTCTTATAATGTCGCGCGATACTGGATTTAATAATAAAAGGTAATAAGCATAAGAAATCATTAGAAAAATAATAACAGTTGCAGTGTCCGGAAACCGTAAAGCTGTTTGATTTTATGGTTTATCCCATGGTGTAGTAAAGATAGAAAATTTAAAAAAAAAATTGTGGGTTTTAAAACCATTTTTCGATTAAAGTAAAGATTTGTTTCAATTTAGCAGTTAAGTAAAGCACGACATAGTCAACCCTGTCGAAATATCGAGTATAGTATAGTTGATTTTTTTGGATGTGTAACAGCGATCTCTGTAATGTGTGTCTCCCCTTCCCTTTGATTGCGCGCAGTGCAGTGGGCAATTTTGTATAGAGTGGCGACGCGTTTCCAGGGCTGGTCAGGGTCCTACTCTTCTTTTGAGGATTTAATCGATGTTCAGGCCATAGTCCGGCCTTGAGGTAGCACTGTGTGGATTGCCGTCGTACTCTTGACTCCGGTGAGGTGAAGAGGAAGACTGCTGTAATGATGGCTTGTGTTACCTAAAAGACCTTTAACATTTTGACCAAGTTTGACAATTTCTGAAATATTGAGACTGATTCCTTATCTATTCTATAAACATATTTTTTTCAGAACTCGCCAAAGCAGGTGATAATTAGATCTAAGTTTTTATGCACTGATTGTTGGTAGGAAAAATATACTCATCGTAGAAAAAAAGTGACTAATTTAACGAATTTACTTACTATATTTAATGCTGCTTCTCTCCAATGTACTTCGCTATTTTATAGGTATTGCTCAGGGTTAAAAAAAAAGAAGGAGTGAGATATTATTCCCTGACTACGGCAAAGCTGACGGGAAGGGCTAGGACTAGAAATTTCTCTTCTTAGATTGAGAACAAATACTTAAGACGCTTCAATTTTGTGAGTATATAGGGGTTGAAACTTTCGTCCCAAGGTGGTAAGTTTTTGAATAAGAAATGGTAATTTACCTAGCAGTCTTATATCGTTATTTATGTTCCTATTTTGTGCCAAAATGCCAAACAGATTCTGACAAACGTTAGTACGCGAAAATACGAAATTACGTGCTTGCGTAAGACAGTTCATTGAATTTGTTAGTAGCATTCGGTTAGTGACAACTGACTAGTACTATATTTGATTAGTAGAACTGTGCGATAGAACGACGCGCTCTATTTCAAACTCGTCGACTTCTGACTTATCCGACTGCGCAAAGATGTCTTTGACTGCTCACTTTGAACTAATTCAATATTATTTTTCGATTTTAATATTAAAATATAAATTCTAATGTTTAGGGCTTCGCTGCGCTTACAAATGTCTCTACTATTCCTCAATCGTATTAATTAAAAATAGATGATATTAATCATATTATCCACGTTATGCGTTTACAAGGGTTTTATTTAAATACAGTCCATGCTTATGTTAAGGTTTATCTCAAAGAGTGAACATAAAACAAATATATGAGGGTAGTAATATAATGAAAAATATTTTGAAAGTTGTAGTTGGAAGAGATGTTGAAAATAAATTGCTATGTTGTCAAAATCAAAATATCAGAATATCTCGCTGTATAATGAAAACGATTCAGATTACAAAAATTACATTTAAGTGCGTCCGGTATCATACTGATTGCAACTGCTGGCATTTGCAGCACGTACTGTTGGCAATTGCTATTGACTGTATCCTACAAATAGCACGTTTAAAGAGTTACAAAATTCAAGTTAGAGGGTAAAACGTTCACCGCTATACATATCTTTATTCTAATAATACTAATATTACAAATAATTCTCAGCATTTCTTCAACATATAAAACTACACATTTCTGAATTTGATTCATCTCATTATCTTGTTTGCCTTTATTCATTGCGGTATCGGTACATTGCTGCTGTTACAGCATTAATGTTTTTAAACTTTCGCGATTGTCACTCATAATTATGATATTTCGGGTCTTATTCGCGACGTATATTATTAGGTACAAAACCTACCTTATACCTCCCGATGTTTCGACCGGATTACACCGCTGAATGCATAAGTCAACCCGTGACCACGGCTGGTGTAATCCGGTCGAAATATCGGGAAGTATAAGGTAGGCATTGTACCTAATATTATATGTTAAAGCATTTTCTGTTAAGTTCTTCTTTCAGCTATAGTTGACACAATAACCCTGAGTTGTAAGCCAAGCGACGATAAGATAATAAATGTTTGATGTTGTTCGTATATTTAATGTTGCTGGTACGTTAAATGTTGTTCGTGCTATAACATAAGGGTAGTTTAATACTCTTCAAATTTTATCGTAGGATACTAAGCAGATTTCATTCATGGATATTTGGCAATTCTGCCTGTGTTATCAATATCAATTACAACGACTTTGGTCGATTAACCTGTAGAGCTTTTCAGCGCCTTTGAGTATGAAAATATAGGGACAGCATTTTGTTAACTGTTCTAGACTAAAGTAGTCATCTTCTTGTTCCAAAAGAAATTTATGGGTTCTCGGAATGTAGAGGTTTGCATAACTAACCTCCAACAGCATTCACCGTAATGCATGTCCTGGGCGCAAAGCCTGGCGGTCTCACGGACATATTTTTTTCGACATAAACAAAATCGAATTCTTTAAGCTTTTTTAGGCTAATCACTCATCATATTTTACATATTCAACTTTCTATCAGGCCTGTTTTATTGGATCCATAGAAAAGACATCAAATGGTGTTAAAAAATAATTTTTATTAACTGCATAGAATGTACTATCTAAATATTCAGCAAGTTTTAAAAACAAAATGGCGCGAAAAGCTTTAATTACTCCGGTCTAATTTCAATTTATATTATACGAAATAATAAATGTACTTATACCTAGTTAATGACAAATATTTTAGCCAGATTACAACTTACCTTCGCATTACGATTTTGTTACTTGTGATATAAATCGAATTTTTTTTACAATATTTACAGAATAGTTTAAAAAGTCAATCAATCTTGTATCAGTCTGTTCAATAATACCTACATCTCATCTATATATACTTAATTAAAATAGATTATTATTATTAAATAAATGGACAGTACTTTTTAATATTCACTATTATGGAAGACTTTCTTACTAGCAATTACGTCAATTACTAGGATGAGGGGTTATACCTATTAAAACTACAGATGATTAAGCAGGTAGTATTCTTCAAGTAAATCCACTATGGACGTGATGCAAATATTGGATGGGATTGGATGGCTTTAATATTAGATGTTAATCTTTGCCACTTATTTAAAATCGGCTTAGTACGATGAGGCAATTTCGATGTCGATATCGAGTGTAACTGGTTGTGATCACGTCCCGGTCGATGATTTGTTGTTAACTTTCTACTTCATAGTGACTTACATACATACATTTGGGGAATTAAGTTTGAACATTTTGTAAAAAGATTTATTATGTAGAGAAAACCTTTAGCTATCTAAAGTCCATCAATATTTTTTAATATGTTCTCACTAAGAATGCAGTGGATATCCATTTTTAAAATCTTTATGTATGAACGCACAAACTACACAACCATTTCGTTCGAATATCTACCTTTGACTAGTCAACTCGACGTTTTATTTTGGACGAATCTGATTGAAGTGTGGTATAAGGTGGTATACAATGATGATAGTGTCTCATCATTGTATACCACCATATACCACACTTCAATCAGATTCTTTGCACGAACAAACTATAGATTAACATTAGTGGAAATATAAAATTTTTGTTTTAAAATTCAAAGGACCGGGGATACAGGGTAAGACAAAATCAAAACAATTTCATTTCTACTTTTAAAATTATTTTTTTAAAAGTAGGTAGACTCTTTTATAGAGAAACTCTTTTAAAATAATTCTTTATCCACATCCACTTTAATAATACGAATTATGATCAGTGCTTAAAAGCACTATAAATGTTGTGTTTAAGTGTTTTAGATTTAACTTAAGAGCTGGCCTTATATAGCACCATCTTTACCTACATGTTATAGATAAGTACCTATATTAAATTAAAATTTATTTATTTTTAACTACCGGACCAGTTTTTGGTTCCGGTATTGCTCAGTCGGTAGTATTCATTTATCCCTACTAATATTATAAATATTAATGTAAGTTTGTTTGTTACGCTTTCACGCGAACACTACTTAACGGATCATCATGAAACTTTCTACACATATTCTTGGAGGTATTAGAAGTAACATAGGATAGTATCTGGCTTGCGCGGCGTAAAGCAATAACGTTAAACACTCAAGATTGCCACAGGATAATAGGTACCTTATAAACGTATTCATAGAATCTATTAGTTTGCAGGTAACAATAAGTTTTGAACTTTATGTTAAGTTACATACAAAACACCACGCCAGCGTAGCCGCGGGCAAAAGCTAGTTTATTTATAAGTATACAAACTTCACAGGATCTTCAATCAATTTAAAAACGAAATAGTTTCAGATGCACGGACTCTTGTACGTCTGTGCTCAGATGATACAAAAATTGATTCTTTTAAAAGATAGATAACCCAAACCATTGAGTTAATATGGTACTACGTACATAGAACAGACGGCGCGAACAAAATCTGTGCGCCACGCGCGGCGGTGCGGGGTTTGGGGGAGGAGGCGCCCGAGCAGGCCCGAGTCATACGACTTACGCGCTCAAGAGCGAGAAAGCAACAGTGAACAGGGGCTCATGCACCACAGTTGAACGGAGCACTGGCGATATAGGGCGGCGTCTTCTCTATGTACGTAGTACAATATTAACTCAATGACCCAAACACTTTAATTGGAATTTGATTGGTCAGTACCTACTTTTTATATCTACCCACAGAAATATATGTGTGTATTTTTGTCCTCATATGCAATGAGGACAAAAATACACACACTTGTCCTCATTGCATTATATAGATTCGTATAAGACCAGCTCTCCCGTAACGTAAGTAAAAAAAAGAAAACGTAAAAAAATATGTTTCAGTGTTTGATGTTTATATTAAACTTGAATAAATTTTAACTAGTTAAATAGTCATCCAGAGATTTGTTGCGATATTGGTGGCACAATATAAATAGATACTAGGCTTAAAGACAGGCTGAAGAGGCCATAAATCCATAATTTGTTCTATCTGAAATGAATAAAAAATGTCCCTCAGCTATTAAAATATCTTTGTTAAAGAAACTACCGCAACCACAGCTTACAAACTGCAGGACAGGTCTATCTTATTTTTAATTTACACGATACGCACTACTTTATTTCTTAATCATAAAAATATTTATTGACATACTCGTATAAACATTCTTCATTTTTGATGACCCCTGACTCTTGCTAGTTAATACTGTGTTGCAGGAGTCAGTGTATTCCCCTCTATAGGAATTTACAGTAATGACAGTTATTTGTAAACACATTTCATGTAATTCCTCTATCCTATCCACCATCTGTATGTTTTTGGTACACCCTGTCCTTGAAACTGCTCCATCTATGGGGGTATTTGGGAAGTTGGGATGCGCGAAGTCATGTATGTGTCAGTAGATGGCAGATCTTACCGTTTTGATACGACGCCGACGTGCTTAGAGACCTCAATGATACGCCTACAAATATTTTTTTTCTACTTTAGAAACACGTTCTAATAAAAGCTCTTAAGCTACTCCGAAGCCTATTTCGTATCTATTTATTTTGTGATCTAGGTCTGTTGATGCAGGTATTGAAAAGATCTTTATAGCATAGGTATGTCGGAACGTGTTAAACATGGACTACTATGTTTAGTATATAAATCTAGTATTAATAAAATAAATGTTAGATGTAATTCACTGATTGTTTTATTTATTTCCTTCTTTTCCAGCCTCAGTTGGGTCATGGAGGGTTAGGCCGGCCATTAGGTAGTTGACTGGTTTATGGGACAACTTAGTTAATGCACTTTTCTACATTCTATTTACCAGTTGGTCTATTAAAAATTGCATATATGTGGCCGATTAGCCCAATAAGCTTTTTTAACTCAGTTTTACTGACGAATCAAGGTAGTACATTGAATGAAAGTAAATATAAAATCATCGCCAGCATGATACATATAATCTACTTTAGGACAAGTTTATTATTACCTACAATCTTGAATCATCATCACATCCTACTAATATTATAAACGCTAAAGTTTGTAAGTATGGGTGTTTATTGCTCTTCCACGCAAAATGTTTTGATGAAACCTTACCTTACCTTTAGTTTCCGCATCAGAATAATACATAGGCTACTTTTTATTCCGGGAACAAGTTCCTACGGGAAACGGGAACGGGAATACTTCACCACGCAGACGAAGCCGCGGGTGTCAACTAGTCATCTATAAGTAGGTAAGTAGTTGTTAGGAGGGCAGTAAACCGAATATTAAAAACTTAGCAAAAGAAGTATATCTGAACAACCTTCGGTGTCAGAATAAATTGTTGAATGCAATCGAGACATGACGTAGGGTGTACCCCATCAAGATCTCCAGATGCAAAGCGTCAACCCCTGCTAGCGGTACACCTTCTGACTGACAGACCAACAACGAGCATTGCTGGGATGGAACGTTCTGACTAAGAGACAAAGCCCCGAGGAGAGCCTCATATTGGCACATTACCTTAGCCGGAATAGCCGTGAATACCCCTCTGGCCTGTGACCTGGTTGAGGGCGGAAGACCGCGAGGTATATTGAGTTATAGGACGTATTGTTACTGCTGTCCCTGCAATAATATAATAATATAAACTTTATTTCAAGTATCTCAGACTCATACAATGTCATATATTTATAATTATTAGTCATTTTTCATACATAATACACCATGTTATTAATAATATCATACATAATCAAAAATAATTTATGTATTACATATATATAGTCATTCATAATAAATATCACACATAACCAGACAATAATTGACACAACATTATCATAATATATTTAATTAGCCCTGTGTGCAATGTGCAGCCTTCAACAGTGATTTATATATAGGGACAGTCCATCCTATCGACTATCGCCGCCAGCATGCTGTTGGTGCTACCCCGCACTCTTCTCACTAGTGAAGCACTTCTCTTACGGATAGTTGCGTTGCAATGGGAATGACTGCGCCTAAAGGCGATTCCGATAACAAGAAAGGGGTAATAAAATGAAAAACTTTCTTTTTAGGTATTGTCGTCGTACTTACTTACGTAGATTATACAGTAAGTGGTGTACTATAGGTTCACATTGGTGTACTATAGGTTCACCTTGGTGTACTATAGGTTCACCTTGATGAACTACTTGCTTTTTGGCAAAATCTCTTGATCTCGATCTTGATCTTGACACAGCGAAGGACGCGGTCACCACTCCGTAATTCATATTTCATAATAATAGTGTATTTTGGAGTGTTTATGTGTAAAAATGTTGATTTCTTAAACATAAAAGCTTGTACAAGTGTTGTGAAAATGGATAACTTAGTGAGACGCGGCATTTTCTGTTAGGTACCTTCCAAAATCCACACATAGCTGCAGTAAAGTTATCATCACTTTATTGGAGTAGAATTTTCAACAAACCTATTCATGAATACGCTGCTATCTACAAGAATGTAATGTAATTAAAGAATATTTACTTTTCGACAAAAAAACGAAATTTACATTGCTCAAGCCGAGAAAGTCTAAAAAGAAGAAAAAGCCGGCCATCTACCTACCTATAATTGCTTTAACTTGTGGCTTTTGTGTCGAGTGGCTTGACTTGAACAAAACTTTCTTAGTGTTCGCTTCAAATGATAGATGGCGCTACATGCATGTATAAGTATTTTTAGTTCCAGGTGTCAATTCTACGGGACCCTGTGGGAGATAATTACAATCTAGCCTTGAGGCTAATAAGTAATTTAAATTTAACTTAACTTGCTAATAAAACTTACTGAGTAAAGATTGTGTCCATTGGCACTTTTCTTATGGTCTCTATTATAATGTACACATTTGTTCATGACATGTGTTCTTCAGGGGTAGCACTTCACTGCACTCCGTAACACTATTTTCACTAAACTAACTTAAAAGGCTTAGTCCTTTTTAGTCTTCTTACAGTGTCCGTGGTGTCAAGGAGCTGGATAGCCTCGACATTCACATGTTGAAGAAGTCTTTTTTCGTGAGCTTCGGCGTATTTTTTCATAACCTTAATAACAAGGTCCACTCCTAAGTCCCGGTGGATGTCCTCGGTGGATGTTCTTTACTTTGGAACCTTTGTATAATTTCAATATTAGTGCGTTTTGTACAACCCCAAAGCTGAATACCGTATGTCCATACAGGCATAAGTACTTGTTTGTATAAAAGAACTTTGTTGTTCACTGACAATGATGAATGTCTGCCAAGTAGCCAGTACATACTCTTGTAGCGTAGATCTAACTCCTGGCGTTTCTTTTTGACATGAGCCTTCCAGCGAAGCTTTGCGTCAAGCGTCATACCCAAGTATTTAGCCGCATTTTCATATGGTATTATGCTACCGTTAATGTATACCGGTGTATAGTTAGGTCTTCGATTTGTGAAGTCTCGATATGGACTCATTTAGCTTAATTCGCCATTTTTTTGTCCAATCGGTGATGGAATTTATGGCACTTTGTACTTTCTCTACGGCGTCTATGTGAGTGACACCTGTAGCCGTTATGGCTGTGTCATCTGCGAAAGTTGCAATAACGTTGTTTTTTATTTCTGGGATATCACAGGTGTACAATAGGTACAGTACAGGGCCAAGGACACTCCAGCTGTGCTCCACTCTCTGTGGTACTCCAGCTTTTATTTGCTGGAGATCAGAATAAGCATCTTCATGTCTGACTCTAAACGTGCGCTCAGTTATGTAGGATTCTAGAATATCTGCAAATTGTTTTGGGACCATTTTCTTTAACTTATATATAAGACCTTTATGCCACACCTCATCATCAAATGCCTGTGCTACATCCAGGAATACTGTAGAACAAACTTTCTTTTCTTCTAGGGCTTTTTCTATAACGGTGGTAATTCTATGTATTTGGTCTATCGTGGAGTGTTTTTCTCTGAAGCCGAATTTTATAATTGGGAATCAGTTTTCTATCTTCTATTATAGGTTTTAATCGTCTTACAAGTAGATTTTCAAATAATTTTGAAATGATTGGTAGAAGTGATATTGGTCTGTATGATGTTACTTCTTGAAAGGATTTTCCGGGTTTGAGGATCATTATTACTTCAGCAACTTTCCAAATAATGGGCACGTATTTCAATCGGAATGCGGCATTGATAAGTGTTGTAAGTTCACCAGTGATGAGGTCGTATCCAGGCGATTTCTTTTTAGCCAAGTTAAAGATCATATTTTTGACTTCCTTTGGAGTAACTAATTGGATTTCAAAGTTGTCGTGGTAAATTATATCAGTTGCTATATTTTCAGGGCTTTCCTCACCGCTTGTTTGAAAAATTTGTTCCAAATGTTCTGCAAATATAGTCGCTTTTTGTTCATTGCTCATGGCCCATTTGCCATCTGTTAGTCTAATGGGTGAAGCATGAACAATAGGCTTTTTTAAACTTTTAGTGACTTTCCATAGGGAATATTCTGTTTTTCCACTACTTGTTAATTGGTTTAGGTAATCTTTTGTAGCATCATCATGAACTTTCTGTATTGCTTTACTTAGTCTTTTTGTTAGTCTGTTTAATATTGTTTTATCAGGTGGATATCTAGTTCTTTGCCATTTTTGTCTCTGAGCTCTTTTTATGGCAATGAGATTTCTTATTTCTAACGGGTATCTGTGGCTCGCGTATTTTCTTTTCAAAATAGGCGTATTTCCCCAAGCGCACCTTTGGATGTCTGTCACAAATTTTGATACTTTTTTATCTAATTGCTCTTTGTTTTTGAGAGATACTCTCAGGTCAATAATGTTGTCTAATTCGAACTTGAAGATATCCCAATCAGTGTGTTTATTTACTAAAATAGGATAGCTTTCTTTCTGGATTATAGTATTACTTAAGGTTAATATAATAGGAGAATGATCGGAATTCATATCAAATCCTTCTTGTATGTTAAGATATGTAGCTGACAGATTCTTATCAATGAAAAAGTCGATCAGTTTTGGGGTTTTATTTGGGTCAGTAGGCCAGTAAGTGGGTTTTCCTGTTGAAATTGCATTGCATTTGGTTTCTCTGATAGCACCAAGCAATTCCTTTCCTTTAGTGTTGGTCAGTCTGGATCCCCAGTATGTATTTCGCATTAAAGTCTCCTCCTAATATAAATGTGTTGCCAAGAAGTTTTAATAGGTTTCTGTACTGCTCTATTTTAAGAGCATGCTTTGGTGGACTATATATAGCAGCTACAGTAATGTGATGAAGCTTAGTTCTGACCCTAACTGCTACTGTTTGTATGAATTCTTCTTCATATTTATGTTCTAGGTAATGGTGGATGGTCTCTCTTATTATGAGAGTGCTTCCCCCTCTCGCATTATTGACAGGGTGCAGTGCATGGTATATTTTATACCCATTAATGTGAATTTACGATTCTCTTGTAAAGTGAGACTCTGAGATAAGGCACACATCAATTTCTTCTGATACAAGGACAGCCTGAAGCTCGTTTCGATGCTTTAGGAGTCCGTTTGAATTCCGCGCCATAATTTTTAGAGTATTTTTCATTTTTGCATCACATGAGGTAGCTGAGTAGCACTACTTTCTAGGTTTTTCAACCTTTGTTCAAAAGTAGTTAAAATATTTAAAATTTTATTTATATTTTCTTTTGTATCGGAGTCTCCTGTCTTGAGGGCTTGTGGAGCGTGTACTTGTGGCTGGGAATTTGGTTGAATAGCTTTCGTTACTTGTGCATTAGATACATTATTTGATACACTTTGGCGTGTAAAACGTAAAGGGAGATTGTTCTTAGCAATAGGGGCCTGAGTAGTAGATGTAGTAACCTTTTTTTATAGTTTTATTTTTTAACTGTTGCAGTTCTTTGGCTACCATGCAGCCCCTGTAGTTAGCTGGATGTGGTTCACCACAGTGAACACATTTAGGTTTTACTGCTATAGATTTTGTGCAGTCTTTAGTCAAGTGTTTACCAATGCACTTCACACATCTGGGTTCCTTGGAGCAATATTTCTGAGTGTGACCATATGCTTGGCATCTTTTGCACTGTGGTAGCATAGATGTTTTTAACGGCTCCACTTCAACCTTACAACCTAGTATGGACTTAATACCATAAATCTTATTTATGTCTTCATCGTTTTGGAAGGAAAGCATAAACATATTTAAAGGTACCTTAGTCCTCCAACTTAATTTATTTACTGCTTCTTGGATTTTATAACCGTTAGCACTTAGTTCTTCAACTATTCTATTTGGAAAACACGAAGAGTGTAGATTTTTGACTATGACCCTAATCGGTCTATCTTGTTTGTTCTCATACGAGTGCCATTGACAATTATTTTGTAACAATAATTTAGTAATTGCTTTGTAGGAGTTCTCCTCTTTGGCATTTAGTTTGACGGTATCTCCATTCATCATTTTCACCATGAAGGAGTCTTTATTTGAACAAGTCAACAGTAGGTCGTAAAACTGCTGATAGTTTTTGATGTTTTCTACAATGACTGGGGGAGGTGGGGGTTGCTTTTTTATTTTCTCGGCTTTTGTACTAGCCTGAGATTCAATGGAGCTTACTACTTGGGATAGTGGAGATAGTGAAGTATTTAACTTTCTTTTTTTTCTGCGTTTTTGTCGCACCTACTCTGTTTCTCTGGCAAGATCCTCTTCGTCAGTCTTATATTCGACTGCAGGCTGAGGTTTATCGTTTGTCGAATGTTCCTTCTCTCGAGTAACATTCTTTTGTTCCTGAATGAGATTCAGCTGTTGTTGTAGGGCTTCTATCTGACTACTGAGGTCTTTTACTAGCTGCTGCAGTTCTAGACGCTCATTCTGTTCCTGTTTGTACCGACTGTACAACTGATGTTCGAGTTCAGTTTTAAGGACAACTTTATTCGGCGAAGCCATAATTCATAAGTTATAATTAAATTACTATAACTTACCGAATATTTGCACAAATATGCATGATTCACTATTACTGTATGTAGGTCATCGCGGAGGCCGCGAGGGCTAGCGCGTCGGAATAAGTTACTGCGTCAGCACTTTTACACGAGCGCAGACTTGTGCAAGAGCGTTTGTGACACGACCGTTTTCACTAGAAGTCGATCGACCACTGGAACCTACCTTCCAAAATCCATACATAGCTGCAGTAAAGTTATCATCACTTTATTGGAGTAGAATTTTCAACAAACCTATTCATGAATACGCTGCTATCTACAAGAATGTAATGTAATTAAAGAATATTTACTTTTTGACAAAAAAACGAAATTTACATTGCTCAAGCCGAGAAAGTCCAAAAAGAAAAAAATGCCGGCCATCTACCTACCTATAATTGATTTACCTTGTGGCTTTTGTGTCAAGTGGCTTGACTTGAACAAAACTTTCTTAGTGTTCGCTTCAAATGATAGATGGCGCTACATGCATGTATAAGAATTTTTAGTTCCAGGTGTAAATTCTACAAGACCCTGTGGGAGATAAATAAAATGAAGTCGGTTTTTTATACAAATGTATTTCCAAACAAGGATAATATGTATTCCAATAAACACAAATTAAATATTTTTTTATAAACTCCAACTGAACGCCATATATTAATTACTCTTGCTGTAAATTAAAATCGTAGGTTTTATAACATAGAACAAGTGTCATAAGTCACACAAAGTCTCACAAGAATAACAATAATATGCGTCAATACATCTAGGATTCAAACCCGTGTTCACAGAACGGCAGTCGCATACGGTTTATCATTTTTAGATGTAAAGTTCCTATGTTCCCCTTTAAA
This sequence comes from Thumatha senex, assembly GCA_948477245.1. NCBI lineage: Eukaryota > Metazoa > Arthropoda > Insecta > Lepidoptera > Erebidae > Thumatha > Thumatha senex. Next base: position 4,222,636 of record OX419725.1, read on the forward strand.
CTTTTTTATCCGACCGTGTCCATGAAAATAACTAGCACAAGAGATTGCTTTTAAATTTAATGAATTAATTTTTCTAAAGACTTACATGGCACTTATGGAGAAACAATAATAAGATTGATACACAATGAAGGTACCAACAAAAATTATCGTTCGTTTTGTCGTAATTATCATGTTAATATGTAATATTATGTCCCAACTAGTTGACGCCTACGGCTCCGCACAAGTGGTGAAGTTTGACCGTTCCCGTTTCCCACAGGAACTTGTTCTCGGGATTAAAAGTAGCCTATGTGTTATTCTGATGTGTAAGCAAGAAAACGTAAAGTTTCATCAAAATCCATTCCGTAGATTGAAAGTGTAACAAACATCCATACTTACAAACTGTCGCGTTTATACCTATTATATCTTATAGTAGGATAACTGTTTAATGTTCATTATTTTAGTTTCGGTATAAATTATAAATGCAGGCGTTATTTGGCACGATTTGAAGTACAGTTAATCTTGTTTTGCCGACATTTTTTAAGTAAAATATCGGCGTTTAAGGCTTGGTATTCCTGTCGAGGCCACGCTTTTGAGTTTTTTAAAACAATGCGAATCGTAGAAGAAAGGGTTTTTGATTCTGAAAAAGAGATATATGTTAGTTAAGGATTTAAGCTAGTCAAAATGGCTTTCTGTTACAAAATCTAATAAACTTCATTTGATAGAAAAACAGCCCAAAGTTGCCCCCTTTCGAAATGATTTTTAAATGCCAAATCTAAACTACAGATAATTTTAATGAAATTTTGATACACAACTATAGCTACTAATTATTTATAGACATAATGGCTTACTTTGACTATATACAGTGATTTTATAGAACAAATGTTTAAATAATATTAGATTCGCGACGCTGAGGCCTGATCAGTCGCGCGCTGGCGCTTACTGATGTAGGACCTGTGTAAAAGCCCTAACACACGACCGGATTTGATCCGACCAGACAGCGGATTTGATTGGCCGCCCGACCAAATCTTACCGTCTGTAGAGCAGTCCGGCGGACATAATTATTATTAATTGAGTCCGCCTCGATCCGCATCGGATATGATCAATGTTGTCGTTCTAGCTACTTTGTCGTAAATTTCCCCAGATTTAATTTATTTTTTCTCCAAATAGACACTTTCATAATTTTTTTCCCAGTGTTGCCATCTTAGTTAGTTTGTCAAAAATGACCCCAGTACCGATTTTACCTTTCCCCAAAAATTACTTTTTAATACATTTTTTGCCAGAAAGAAAAAATAGCTACGTTAATAAACGTAGTGTTTATTTACTCTATGTAGAGGAATACTATGCATACCAGTTATCTACATAGATAAGTAAAATTGAAATGTGTGTGTGTGTGTAATTTCAAATTTGCAGCTTTTCACTAAATGCATATAAAATAATATACTTTATTAGAAACTTTTCATTTCCACAAAAGTTCCTTAAAAAAAGGTAATTTTACCCTAGAATAGGGAAAAAGCCCCTAATCTGAACACGCTGTGTGATCGTCTGGTCGTCCGGTGCGGTCTAATCCGGTCGTCTGTTGCGACAACAGATTTGGTCGGCAGACTCGGCGGATCAAATCTGTCGAGGTCCGGCAGACCAAATTTGGTCGTGTGTTAGCTCTTTTATTAGGCTTTTTCGTTGCGCTCCCCTTGCTATTTTTTCGCAATGGCACAGTATATTTATGAGAGTAGTAAGCATTCCATCATCATCCGAGCGTCTGTCCCAGTTGCATCTCGCGGCGCCCGGAGTTAGCTTTATATAGTGTATATATATATATATATATATATATATATATATATATATATATATATATATATATGAGAGTTAAATACGGCAATGGACTCACGACCCACTACGTGGGACAGGAATACACATGGTGAAAAGTAGGCATATATTAATATGCCTTTGCCACTCTTTCGGGGATAAGGCGTGATAGATTAATAAAATATATGAGAGTTTTACTATAAAATAAAGTACCTACACTTCACAAAAGCGTTAGAATTATCCCTGTAAGTAGTATAAAATCGAACCCAGTACCCACAGGTTAGAATGCAGTTATCTAACCAACTGAGCCAGTGGGCCGGTCAATGTAAGTTTACCTATAAACAAATTTGACCTTAAACATACCGACTGCCACTGGCTGAAGTAATCAGTGCAGTTGTTATATTGAAGCTTCGCTTCGCTTCGCATAAATTATTAAAATTGTATCCAAGACCTTTGTTTTATGCTTTCAGTATTAATTATTTAAGTATATTTATATATTTATTAGCCACATCTTTATCCCCGAAGGTTTGGCAGAGGCTCAGATTGTAGCGACTCGCTGTTATAATTTTTAAGTCGCTTAAAAGGTATTCACTTGACTTAACGAGTGTCGATTGCAACGTTACTATCAACTGGGACAAACAGCTTAATGTGTCCTTCGAAGCACGAAAACGCTGGTAAATGAAAATAATAATACAAAGCGGTCATCCATCCAAATCCGCTTTTTGTTTATGTTTTTACTTTATTTTAGTAGCCTTAAACAATGTATGACATTTCATGTAACAATAATTAATTAATTAATAATAATATAGCAATTATTACAAATAATATAATTTAAATTTAAGGCAAACTAAGTTTAGTCGACTGTTCTCACATAAATCCAAAGGAACAATGTAAGTGTAATTTTAATGTTGTAAGCCATACCTACATTTTAAAAGAGCATCCATTGACTTTTTTGCTAGATTCTTCTTCTTAAAGTGTAGGCTGCCCTTAGAACTGGCAACTAGAATAGCTCTAATTTTGATATGATTTTAAACACAACATTGATTTTGTTTTATTGTTTTGTATAAATTCATTACTATATAATTGGTCAAACATCATGTAACTCAAACTAATGTAATTACTGGCGGTTAGAAAAGAGTGGCCATGAGTTTTATTGCCAGGTTCTTCCTCAGGCTCTACCTATTGCTTTGCGAATCTGGCAGTAAATGTAAATGTAGAAGCAATAATCTTGACGTTCATAAATGTTACTTTGTGACTTAATACTAGAAATAAGCATAAATTAATTGGAACGCATCATCGTTTACAAAAGGTTCACGACTCTTTTGCAGGAATTGGCGTACAACTATATCTACTCAAACGTTCAAGCTGCTAAAGCAGCTGACTTTTTTTGCCTTTTCTTTTTTAGAACTGACCTCATTTCAAAAATTTTTTAAACAATGTTGATAAATGGAAATGAGTTGCTTGCTCTTTGCTTGAGCTATTTAGGATTCGAAAGAATCTTGTGATATGCCTTGAATCTGCATATATATGTTGTATTTTTACATCTCTACATTATTAATAATTTGAAACGTCTGACAACTAAAGGTTTCTAAATTGGCTGCGTTTAGTCCCGGTATACAATGTAATTTGAGTTTGTTATTGTGTGAGCACCATGTAGACTTATTTATTTCTTTGAAATTGACATGATAGTTGCTGTGCAGTTTTTGAGTATGTCATGCTCGCCTAAGTGTCCTGGCAGTGGTGGCATATGTATCGGGTCGCCTTATTCCCTATAATACGGTTGAGTAGGGCGATGGCTGATATAATGCGTCATACCCGTGAACGGGTGCCGTCTGTTGGGACTGGTCAGCTCATAGCTGTTATAGCAATTATTAAAAATAATCTTATTTATATTTAAGGTAAACTTAAGTTTAGTCGACTGTTCTCACATAAATCCAAAGGAACAATGTAAGTGTAATTTTAATGTTGTAAGCCATTCCTACATTTTAAAATGGCATCCATTGACTTTCTTGCCAGATTCTTCTTCTTCAAGGGTAGGCTGCCCTTAGAACCGGCAACTATAATCGCTCTAATTTTGATATGATTTAAACACAACATTGATTTTGTTTTTGTGTTTGTATAAATTTATTACTATATAATTGGTCAAATATCATGTTAATCAAACTAATGTAATTACTGGCGTTTAGAAAAGAGTGGCCATGAGTTTTATTGCCAGGTTCTTCCTCAGGCTCTACCTATTGCTTTGCGAATCTGGCAGTAAATGTAAATGTAGAAGCAATATTCTTGACGTTCATAAGTGTTACTTTGTAACCTAAATGAATAAAGATTTATTATTATTATTATTTCCTTTATTAAATAAATACACATATAAATTACATTTTTAAATACATTATATAAAACAAATCTATTTAAAAATATAAAAAATAGTATCCCACCGGTATCGGGTACAGGGACCAAGTTACCGGTGGTCAGGGCTGCAGAGACAGGAATTTCCGCACAATACGTGCCGTACCCAGAAGAACCGCCTTTTGCATCAAGCCCTTGACCCAACTGCCTAACGCGAGCCTCTTAAGATGTTGGTCGAGGCTCTTGGCGATCAGACCATGTGCCGATACAACTATCGGAACAATAATCGCTGAATCCACATCCCACATGTCGACAATCTCGTGAGCAAGGTCCAAATATTTTATTTGTTTATCTTTTTCGGCTTTTACGAGATTCTCGTCATGTGGTATGGTTATATCAACGATTAATGCGAGGCGTTCTGACCGATCTATTACCACTATATCAGGCTTATTGGCTACAATAGTCCTGTCAGTGATAATAGATCGGTCCCAGTACAATGTGACACGACCATTTTCTAGAACTGGGTCGGGCTATAATACGGTACCTCTGAATCGACAAGGTTATATTTCAGTGCAAGTTGCTGATGGACAATCCTGGCTACTTGGTTGTGCCTATTCAAATACTCGCCGTTGGCAAGACGAGAACAACCAGATATTATATGTCTAAGAGATTCACCAGATAGGTGGCATGCCCGACATATGTCAACCGTACCATCTCTCAGAATATACTTCCGATAGTTATTCGTCATAACAACTTCATCAGTAATTGCGCAGACAAAACCCTCGGTTTCGCCAAATAAATCACCGAACCGTAGCCAGGAGACAGAAGCTAATAAATCTACATCGGGCTTATGTAAAGCCCGATAAAATCGTTTATGCAGTTCTTTACTCTGCCATATCTCCTTGCGATCGTCAGTACTTAGTATTAGTGGTTTGCGCCAGTTCTCTTTGGCAAGAGCGAGTGGGGTCAGTCAATTATCTATTGCCACCATATCCCTATATATCCCTATGCATCATTTCCGTGGGATATACAACCTCATTACGGACGAACGTGGGTGATGCATTCGATATGCTGTCAATAGTGAGCGAACTTTCCTATCCAGGGAATCTAATTCGGTTTGAGTCCATCTAAGTATGCCGAAGGAGTATACTAAGACTGGCATAGCCCACCCGTTGATAGCGCGTACCCTGTTTCCGCCTGATAAAAGACTTTTAAGTACCTTTTTCAGGCGGCCCAGGAAACGCTCTCCCAACGTTTGTTTCATGTCAGTCTCAATAATACCCAATGCCTGCGACATACCCAGATATTTATAGGTTTCAGTTGCGGAAAGGGATCTAAGTTTTGTAAAATCTGAAAGTTGTACTCTTTCAGATTTCACAATCCGCCCCTTCTTAACATGCATAACAGCACATTTATCTACACCAAACTCCATTTTGATAGAGTTACTAAAAGTTTCAGTTACCTTTAGTAACTCAGTCAAGTGGGATTCGGTGGAGGCAAATAATTTCAAGTCATCCATGTAAAGAAGGTGCGACACAACTTGACCTACTCTCCGAAACTGATACCCCAGCCCTGAATTCTCCAGTAAAGTACTGAGAGGATTCAGCGCTAGACAAAACCATAAGGGACTCAAACTATCACCCTGGAAAATACCCCTCTCAATCTTCACAGGTTCACCATTCCCAAGAACCTGACGACACCCTGGATAAACAAGAGCCGTTCTCCATTGCCCCATACATGCCTTTAAGAAGGTGCATAGAGTTGTATCAACTTTATAGAACTCTAGCACCCTCAACAACCACGTATGAGGCACTGAGTCATAGGCTTTCTTGTAATCAATCCAGCATGTTGCCAGATTTCTCCGGTTACGGCGGACCTGCTGATTAATGGCCATGTCAAGAATAAGGAGTTCCTTAGTACCACGTGACCCGCTTCTACATCCATTTTGAGAGTTGGACATAATAGAATTATTTTCAATGTGAGTTGTTAATTTGACTCTCAAAATGGATGTGAGAAGCTTATAGACCGTAGGTAAACAAGTTATTGGTCTATAATTTTTAGGGTCCGTAATACTACCTGATTTATAAAGGAGGTGAGTGATACCTGAGGTCATAAAAGATGGCAGCAACCCAGATTCAAGTGATGTTTGAAAGCAAGATGCCAAACAGTCATGTGAGCTATGGAACCATTTAAGCCAAAAATTGTGCAGTCCGTCCGGCCCAGGTGACTTCCAATTGGGTAACGAACGAACTGCACTGGCAACGTCATCAGATGTTATGATTATTGGTTCCATTGTATGTATAGACTCACATGACAATCCGACATCCCGCATCCACTCATCCTCTGTATGACTAACAGGCGCCGACCAAATACTTCGCCAAAATGTGTTTGTGGCTTCAATATCAGGCAGGCACATGTCAGTCACACGAAAATCAGGCAATCTGCTCCCATCTTCTATACACCCACCTCTCATCTTTTTGGAACGAACGATTCTGATCAAAGCGATCCACTCTCTTCTTGTATCGTCGTGTACGATTTGCCCACGCATAAATTTTCTGCTTCAGGTGGTCAATACGTTCCGTGACCCGTAAAGAGTATTCGCAAGGACTAATATCAGTCCCCGCGAATGCCCGAATCACGAAACGCATTACTTTTGGGCGTGTATTACCCGCCCTGAAGCAGCACAGCTTGCCAATGAGCACCCTAGTCTCGGCGATACGACGCTCAATTCTGCATTGCCAGGCTGGAACAGATTTTGGCCGAATAGCTGGTTCAAATTGTGTAAATTTAACACCAGCTACCCGACAAACTGCAACAGCCGCACAATACAGAATTGAGTGTGCATCACTTAAATATAAACAAGTGTTATTATTATTATTATTACCTTTATTCATTTTATATACTTATTAAATACATTTTTAAATAAATTTAAAATTAAACAAAAACAATCTATTTAAAAATATATAAAACAGCATCCTACCGGTATCGGATACAAGGACCAAGATACCGGTGGTTAGGGCTCCAGAGACAAAAACCTTCTCACAATACGTGCCGTATCGAGAAGTACCGCTTTCTGAATCTGCCCCTTGACCCAGCTACCCAACGCGAGCCTCTTGAGTTGTATGTCGAGGCTCTTGGCAATAAGTCCATTGACAGAGACAACTATCGGAACAATGATTGCCGAGTCCACCTCCCACATATCGACAACCTCGCGAGCTAAATCCAAATACTTACTTTGCTTTTCTTTTTCAGCTTTCACGAGATTGCCATCATGAGGGATTGTGACATCGACAATCATTACACGACGCTCTGACCTGTTTATCACCACTATGTCAGGTTTGTTAGCTATAACAGTCCTGTCTGTGATGATAGACCGGTCCCAGTACAATGTGATATGACCATTTTCGAGAACTGACTCAGCTACATACTTTTAGTACGGAACCTCAGTATCCACCAGGCGGTACTTCAGAGCAAGCTGTTGGTGAATAATCCTGGCTACTTGATTGTGCCTGTGCAAGTACTCGCTGTTAGCAAGTCGAGGACAACCGGAAACGATATGTCTTAGGGACTCACCTGGTTGGTGACATGCTCGACAAATATCGATCGTGCCGTCCCTCATAATATGCCTCCTATAGTTGTTCGTCTTGATAACCTCATCTGCAATTGCACAGACAAAACCTTCGGTTTCTCCGAAGAGGTCACCGAAACGTAACCAGGCTACGGACGATAAAAAGTCCACATCAGGCCCATGTAAGGCCTGATAAAACCTACCATGAAGCTCCTTGCTCTGCCATACCCTCTGACGGTCACCAAGGCTTAGCACTGTTGGCTTATGCCAGTTCTCTTTAGCCAAACCAAGCGGAGTGAGTCCAACGTCCACTGCAACAACATCTCGATGCATTTCCACATTCATATTAATAAAATGTTGTCTAAGGCTGTACACCTCACTGCTATGTAGACTTTTCACATTTAAAAAACCTCGTCCTCCACATCGTCGTGGGATGTACATCCTCATCACAGAAGAACGTGGATGATGCATCCAATATGTTGTTAGCAATGTACGTACACTTCTATCCAGAGCATCCAATTCAGTTTGAGTCCACTTGAGTATGCCAAAGGAGTACATCAGTGGCATGACCCATCCATTATAAGCACGCACCTAATTGCCGCCTGATAAAAGGCTATTTAGTACCTTTTTCAGGCGACCAAAGAAACGTTCTCGTAATAAATGTTTCATGTCAGCTTCATTGATGCACAAAGTCTGCGACATACCCAAGTACTTATAGGTATCAGTTACGAGGAGTGACGTCAGGTGAATGGAATCAGAGAGCTGAATGCCATCTGATTCCAATATCTGCCCTCGTTTAATATGCATGACTGCACATTTATCCACACCAAACTCCATTTTGATTGAATTACTAAAGTTTTCAGTTACCTTTAGTAAATCTATCAAGTGGGAGTTAGTTGTAGCAAACAACTTTAAATCATCCATATAAAGCAAGTGCGATATTACCTGACCACCTCTTCGCAACTTATAACCTAACCCTGAACTCTCAAGTAGAGTACTTAAAGGGTTCAGTGCTAAGCAAAACCAAAGAGGACTCAAACTGTCACCTTGGAATATTCCCTGCTTAATTTTTATATGTTCACCACCACCGCATATCCCTCGGTATCCTGGATAGCTAAGTACAGTTCTCCATTGGCCCATACATGACTTTAAGAAGGTGCATAGAGTTGCATCTATTTTATTATTATTATGTCTCTTCTTTTCTCGGGCATCTTCTTTTTTTTTTCTTGAAGATACCCGGGCTTTTGGTAGGCTTACATGGAGACATAGGTCCAACACGCAGAGGCCCTTTGAGAATTTTAATCTAATAGGGAATGGGACCCTCACTGCAGATAGTCCACGCCCGCCTTATGTAGAAGAACGGTAATGGATCACCTCCAATGGGAGTTAAACTATTGTGAAATGTGCTAACTATGAAATGGGCTATTGGGTTGGGTGTTAAATGGATTGGGTGATTTAAGCTATTGATGAAAACGGCGTCTGCCTTTTTAATATATTATTATTAAACTATTGGCAGACGGTGACTCGCCAACTCACTAGATGGGCCCCCTATACAATCACCATAGGCATGATAAGCCTGTAAGGCGACAGAGGGCAACACCGGTATGAGCGGCTTGGGGTGTCGAGCGGTGCGGCGCCGGTTTCACCTTCGCGGGACAGGCCCGGAGCGGGCTTCCCCGTAGTTATGCCCTTGAAAATGACACTTCCACCCCCGAGCATATAGCTCTGGCTCCCTCCCTCAGACCGGCCAATTAAGGCAAGCCAGAGTTGAGATTTGCTGCACTCCCGGGAGAAGCACTCTCACTGCTCTCCCGTTAGGCCATTAAATCCTAACCGGTGCAGAAGGGCAACAAAACTCTGAGGAATCGGGACCGATGTGTAGCCACGCACATTCAGCTCGCCACAAGCTGCCCTGCGGATGTGAGCTTTTCAATAACTTTCTGATACACTTTTTGTTGATATCAGAAAGTGGATGACTCAAAAAGCGAATCTACTATGCCCTCATAGGGTTGCGTTAATCCTATAAAAGATAACGACTGTCCTCGAGGACTTAATTATTATTATTATTGACCTACATGAATAAAGATTTTTTCCTCATTCATTCAATTAATAATCCCAACATTTTAACGCGAAGGTTTTTTGCGCTTTTGTGGATCTGGAGAAAGTATTTGATAACGTTGTGAGAGAAACTCTGTGATACTCGGTGATACAGTCGCTTTATAAGGACTGTAAAGCTTGCCAGGTAAACATCCCCCTTGGTCGCCAAGGGGGATGTTCACCTGGCTTTTTGACTTCTGTTCGGGCGTCAAACGGGGTTGTGTTATGTCCGCCTGGCTTTTCATAGTTGAATATAGTATAATAGTAAAATTGTGGAAATTTTACAGTATATTGTCTGTTGTACGCTGATGATGCGGTAGAGATGGTCTCATCAGAAGCCGACCTTCAGGCATTAGTCACTAATATAAAAGTAAAGGTCTTCGCTGCATGTTATAACTAAGAATCTGGTATTTGAAAAAGAAAAAGTAAGAACTAAAAGCAAGATTTGGGTAAACCGGTAACGTTTAGAGCAATTGAATGAAATTGTGTACTGAAGGAGAATGTTTAGCGCGGACGGAAGATATGTTCTGAAGTACAACATGACTAGCTGCCGAAGACAGGAACATAACATTATGATTTTTGAATTTTAATATTATTTAAAAAAAAAGTATAATGAGTACGGGACATTTTATTTGGTACTTGTACACAAAGCCTAAATTTGTTATTAAATATATCATCATTTACATTTAAAAAATCGTTGAGCGGGCGAGATAAATAAATTCTAAGTGGACTGTACTTGCGGGCAAAGACTAAAATGAAATTTACACGCGATTGTCGACGGGAAAAGTAATGGAAAAAATAGGAATAGACACACTACCTTGCTGCTTGCTGCGAGATGCTGAGGTGGAGGCTGCCGGGGGTGTCCCTGGACTTGAATTCCTGGTTTCCTTGCACGAAAACACTATTTATCCACGGAAAATACAATTATTGCGATAGTTGGTGCGATGCGGCCGCGCGCGCGCGTGGTGTAGGACAGACTGCCAGCCCTCAAACGTGGCCGCCGACGTGAGGATAGCGGCGCGCGCGTAGGTACTTGCGCGCTCGTAAAACAGCTGTCTCGCTCCTCCTTTATGCGAGATAAGGTAGGTGCGAAAGAGAAATGGAATAAAGGGGAGCGGGGGGAGTGTCGACAACTAATTAATTAAAGACAAATGCAGATCAGCGATGCAACATAGAAAAAATAACGCGGCTATTCTTTTATCATACCGCAACCATTTCCCCCCGGCTTGAAGGGTTACCTTCCAAAAAGGAACAACTGACTATACAGTTGCCACTAAGCTTTAGCTGCTAAATAAACAAATGCTATCGAACTAAACTAAACTAAACCTAATCGAACAAGCTAAATTTTTTATTAAAGTTACTGTTGATTAGGCAAAGGACAAAGACGAATAACTGGTCGCAAGTACGAACCAGTTGTGGTTTTAACGCGAACTATACGGGTGATCCCATTTGACCCAGGGAAAACTTCTTCTACTACCCCAAGAGGCCAATGTAATGGAGGCATATTTTCAGTTAAAATAACTACGACAGTACCGACAGTAATAGGGTTCGATGGAGTATTCCATTTCTGACGTGACTGTAGCGTATGCAAATAGTCTGTCCTCCAACGCTTCCAAAACGATTGAACGAGTTTATCCAATAATGCATGACGCGAGAGAAGATGAAGTCGATCTTCCTCTATTTCAAAAGTTGGTAAGTATTTTAACGGTGTAACACTCAAAAGGTGCGCTGGAGTCAGTGCAAGCGGCTCCGAGGGATCACTAGACAAGGTTCTAGTTCTAGGACGCGTATTCACTACAGCCTGGACTTGAGTGAGCACGGTGCTCAGCTCTTCAAACGTAAAGTGTTACTAATATTATAAACACTAAAGTTTGTAAGTATGGATGTTTGAATAAGATAAATAAGAAACATTATCCTAGCCATTTTACTATTTTAGCTTATTATTAAATTCCGTCAGTGGGTTCAGCCAGCAACTGTTATGTGGAACAAAAATGCAAAAGGTAGGGTGAAATGTGGGCGTTATAGTAAGCTAGTAAGCTCTGCCTACCCAGGCTTTAATATCAATACTCAACGACTAAGCATTGTTCTAACTAAATCCTATTACCCCATTGACGCTCTCGCGTGAGCCACGGGACGAGCTGTGAGCCGCGGGTGTAAACACGATAATATGGTACCTTTTTTTCGAGCTCGCGGCTCGTCTCGTAGCTCGTCTTGTGGCTCGTGCGAGAGTGTAAATGGGGTATATGAATTAGAGTACAGACAAAACTAAAATAAGTACAGATAGGCATAGATTTGTAGTATAATTCTTATCTATGGGACTATGAAGTGCCCACAACACAGCCATACGTAGGTCCGTAGTTGGAGGTCCGTGTAGGTACCTACGTCTGTGACACAACAAAAATCCCGATGTGACAGAAGTATACATAATAATCTGTCATCTTTCTACTTACGTGTTTATATAAACTTTGGAATAATGTTACAAAGCCATCCGGCGTCGATATTTTGTATAATAGCTACAGAATTTTGTGAAAGATTTTCGTTTTGTGGATTAAGAAGTATGTATTTAATTTATTTTCATTAATAGGCATTCAGGAAATCCATGAAAGCAGCTTGGCGCAGTTCACAGCTAGACGGCCGCGGAGACGCCTCCCCAATATTTGTTACTGTTTGAATTTTCCTTCTTTTAGCTATGCCCTCGTCCGTTCATCAAGAGGTGCACAACTTGCATTTGAAACTAGCTCAGGTATTGGTTCCTGTAAATGTATACCACATCTGTTTATTAAATACCACTTGTACTGTTCCACAACATTTACTTTGTAAACCTAACCGGTTTCGCCTCACGGCATTCTCAAAGGTATACAGGGTATACAATATGACCACTGGTTTAGGTATACTACTAGGTCCAGTGATCGAAACTGGTTAGATTTACAAAGGAAATGTGGTGTTGTTCAATATGTGTTGCAAGTTCCACCAAGTGCCATCAATCAACAGTAACAGGAATAATGAAATCTCTTTAGTTAATATATCAATGCTTCTTGCCGTTAGGAGGCTAAAAGTAGTTAGTCTGTGGTGTCCCTTTTATAGTGAAGTAATAAAGCGGTTTTAGGAGTGTAATAACAATTCGGTTCCGCGCGAAAGATCTGCCTCTACGAATTTTGGCCATATACTCATTATAGTACGAGGTAACGAACTGAAACTTGCCTTCCATTTTAGCTAAATTAAGTTTTCGTTTTCTCTGAGTGCTACAAGAGTAATCAAATAATTTTCGACTTTGGATGGTTTTTGGAACGTATTATAATACAACTAGGTACTGGAGTAGATACCTGTCTAAGGTCCGTATTACAGAACGTTTCTCAAAACTCAAGAAAAGCTTCAGCGTGTATATCTCTCTAAGGTCTGTATTCCAGAACTTTTCTCAATACTCAATCAACACTTGAGGCTAGATTTTGCCTTACAAAATCTACTCTCAAGCGTCGATTGAGTATTAAGAAACGTTCTGGAATACGGCCCTAAGAGATTCATGTCAGCGTTGACAAATCCTTACTTGATTCAATGTAGGCAACCTCGCAAGCAAGTGGCATATCTGCTGACAGAGGAACGAGGAAGTCACGAATGCGTCAATAATTTGGTAGTTGTTTAACCAAGTTGTAGACATGATGTGCTAATTTCAACTGCAGTTAACCACTAGTGATAAATTTGTTTCGGTACGGTTCGGGTAGATCAGTGGCTAAAACATTGACCTGGTTAGACAAATGTCACGGGTTCAATCCTCGTCTCGAACCAAGTTGTCTTTTTCACTTTAATAAAAACCATAAATCTAAGAAATTTAATTGTTATTTACAGCCATACTGTCTCTGTACTTAAGGAATGTGTTGTGTCTCCACGAAAACGCTGCGACAGTGGTTTATCACATATTTATAATGCTCTGCTACACCATGCCGCTCATGGGCGCCATTTTAGCTGATAATTTTATTGGAAGATACAGGTATTATATACAGGAGATGTTTGATGTGAACATCTACAGTATGGGGTACTTCCAAAGGGGTCTTAGAAGGTTTATAAATGGTCGGCAGCACTAGTGGTACACCTCTGGTGTTGCAAACGTCCAAAGGCTACGGTGAACACTTACATCAGGTAGACCGTATGTTTGTCTGCCACCTCAGTGGTATAGCAAAAAAGATTGCTAACAGTGGACCTGTTGACGATCTTACGTGTTTTTGAGGTTACACAACAGTTGCTACCAGCAATGCCGAACATCAAAAGCCAAACAATATCTCCTAGCAGCTAGCAGTCACATACGAGTAAAAGTTAACCCCAGGTTCCAATTCCTCTGCGGGTTTTTTTTGCGAGCAACTCATGCTCACGAAGCAGGCAGCGGAGAGGGAGCGGGAGAAAACTATCGCTCTCTCGAGTTCTACAGTCAGACAGTAGCGTGGTGTGAGAACTGCACACAGCGCCCATCACCCCCAGGGTAACACCCAAACCCCCCAATGAAGCGGGATTGCACCCGAACCCTGAGGCGAAACCGCGGTTACGAACAGAGTCTGTCGGGAGCTCAGGGGGCCGAGTCTACTATTGACAAGCCGTAGAATAGAACCAGAATTGCTGTTTCTAGCTGTCCAAATGTTAGTAGACTATCGAAAATGCAATTGATTAGCGGCCTGGGCGGCCACTAGCTCGTTACGTGTTAGTAGATTTATATAAAATAGAACGACCGACCGATAGAAGTCCATTGGAGTGCGAAACACAACGAAAACTAACAAAAATGTACCTTGGGCTTTCTATTGAGCGACGATTTCAATTCTATCCTGACGCGATTGAAATATCTGACTCCATACAGCTGTGTTGTTATCCTTCCGAGGGCTCACCTGACTCCCAGCCATAGGCAAATGGAAGGACACCGTGTAGTTTTAGTCGGTAGGAGGATGAGGATGAGGATGAGGATGAGGATTTCACGTATAAAATCCATTCATTTCAAACAAAACTTAACTATCTTCACGCTGTATCCCTGACGGGGTAGTCAGAGAGGACAAATTGCCAGGCTTCGCGATTCATGCAAACTTCTTTCACTTCTTGTAGATTCATTAATCGCAATACATGCAGGTCTGGGTATCCGAGTACTTTTGACTTTTCCGTTTTCGAGCAATCTGCTCACGTGGTCTTCATATATTCGTCTTCATATTATTCGTCAATCGTTCGTCACTCATTCGTTGGACGTGTCAAAACCAACGGAGCATGCTTTTTTCCAGCTTAACGCTGACAATTAATTGATACAATACATAACATTTTTGGGATCGAACCTGTGAACTCTGAAATTCGGGTTAACAGTATAAATATATAAATTATTATAAAATGGCAGGTACACCGCTACCGTTGCTTGAATGCTAGGGCACAAGACCTTCTGCACCCAACCTTGATTGTATTTTTGTTCCGTAATAATCTAGTAAGCTTTTTCATTTCGACATTGTTAGCGAATGCGGTCTGACCACTAGTCATTAAATGCTTGCACCCGAATCTCGTCTGTTGGTCAGGGGAACTCCCTAGAAGGTGACGTTGACAGAGAGTGGACAAAGACACCCTCTTAGCACCCTCTTATAACAAAGTCGAATTCTTACACGTGTTGTATTTTTCAGGGTGATACTATATTTTTCAGTAATCTATTTAGTTGGAACTGTTTTGACGTGCTGTGCAGCGATACCGCCACTCATGTTGCCTCCGACGTAAGTGCTATTAATATCTGTTCCCCGAGGCTGCTTTTGTGGTATACTTCGAACACCCGTGGACTTCATCCATACTTAAGTACATCCTGTATTTTATTAGTTTTACATTAATGTATGGAATTTTTTCGCGATTTGTTCGGCTTTGCGCTCATGGATAATAGCTTGATGAAAATAATACAGCCTATATATATAGCCTTCCTCGATAAATAGGCTATTGAAAAGAAAGATTTTTTTATTAGAACCATTACTTACAATAATAACTTTCGTGAGTGTTGTGCATTATTAGTATTACTATTACTAACTAAACGGTTAAACTCAAATGTAAATTTCGGTATAGCCGGTATAGCAGTTTTGGACCTACACGGAAGTAGTTTTGCAAAAGGAGTATCAAGCTACGTTGGTTTCGAGCAGGTCACGGTGGTGTAGTTGGTAAACGCGTCTGGTGCTTTGAACCAGAAGACGCTGCTGTAAACCTTACGGTTGTACAGGACCCCACGGGAGATAAATAAAAGTAGAAATAGTTAGAAAATAGTATATTTCCCGTTAGGGCCAAAAGTAGTTGTAGTCAGGGTAGCGGGTGTTGAATATAGCTAGGCAACCGTTAGGTGGACTCTGCCGCGAGAGGCCGCGGAATCTGGACTTATCTGAGGGAGGGCCAGGTGATCTTCCACGGGTCGGATGTTGTTCCTCTCGCAGTCGTAGGGTTCTCCGGCTGGGCGACGGCTTCCACTCCCGGTCTAGGCGCGACCAGAAGGAGCCTCGGAGCAGCGCTCGGCCAACAAGTAGTAGGTATGGTGGTGAACCGTAAAAGTTCAACCGTAACAAAGGACCCTGGAAGACAGAAGCCTGGGGTAAGAACCTCAGCCGGAAACCTATAAGGCTTCCAGCCTCTCCTCAGGCCTAGGTTGGCTGGAGAGGCGGGAAGTCTTATATATAGGTTGTAGGTGGTAGGCACATAGAATAAAATTTAGTATGGGTTGGTTGGCACACTTGTGAAAATTAAAGCTTTATACGTATTCCTACCCACTTATAGCTATAGCTGAAAATTAGCGACTGTAATAGATTTAGTAATGATAAAAATAGCTATTAATTGCGGTAATACATACGCTGAAAAGGAAATAGGTAAGAACACTATAGATAGAATTAGATTTAAACACGTAGGAACAAAAGTTAGTAAGGATGATTGATTATAATTAGAAACTTACCGGGATATTCCGGGTCCAATATTTTTACAAATGTTTTATAAATGAATATTGTTTTAGGAAAGTACTTTTGTGTGGGTAGTACACAATATCGTAATTGACAAATCTAGGTTGTTCCCGAAACTTCCTGCCAACTGCTTATATAGGGCCCAGGGGTGGATCGAGGCGCGGGAGACGGGACCTCGAACTCCCCTCCACGCTTATACGGGAGTAACTTCAATGCCGCAACAGTCCGATAGATGGCGTTAGTCATATGATGGCGCGGCTTGGAAACGCATCATTACACTGCCGCGCTGATTAGAGTCCAGCTCGTAACTGAAAATAATTTTCACTTTAAATTTAAATTTAGAAATAGTTAGCTTGTACCTCTAAATTGCTTTTCAAAATTGTTTCTGATCCTATTAGGGTTCCGTTTTTCCATTAGAGGTACAAAACCCTGAAATAGAATACCATCAGCGCCTACCAGGGTCATCAATACCTTCAAAAGACTAGTTCGAAGACCGTTTTATTTTTCAGATCTACGTCAATGTTGGGCCTGTTTTTAATAGCCACGGGAACTGGCGGTATTAAGCCTTGTGTCGCAGCCTTTGGTGGAGATCAGGTCAGTGCATTTCACAAGTCTGATAATCAGCTGCAGACGAGTTTTATCGTGGAGACTGCTTCTCAGCAAACGTAGGATACCCCCCGGGTAACTGGGTGTAAGAGGTACACAAAGATCTTCTTCAATAGTTAATAAAAAAAAAGAAAAATCTTCTAGCGGTGCACCTGCAGACGGGCGAAGCAACGACTTAGGCAACGGTGGGTAACAATGCTGAAAATTAATGATATTACTGTACTGTACAAAGCTTTAGACATTTTTTGCAACTGTAATGTACCTAGTCCTATTCACGGACATCCCGAATAGATATTCTGATCAGTTCATAAACTCCACTATATGGCGTTTCGTAGTATGCGAGACTTAGAGATTCCATGGCAATTGAACTGGGGGCCGAGTCTGCTATTTCAATTGCTTGGGAATAGAATCGAAATCGTCGTATGATAGAAAGTTAATGGTACAATCTTGACAATTTTCGTTGTCCTTCGCACTCCAATAGACTTCTATCGGTAGGCCGATCGAATTCTACTAACCTGTAACGCGCAAGTGGCCATTTTAGTCAATTGCATTTTAGGTAGTCAGATAACATTTGACCGCAAAAAACAGCGATTCTGGTTCGATTTTACGGATTTTCAATAGCAGACTCGGCTCCCAGTACAGTTTTATAGCGATCAGAGTGTTCAAAAGTATCAACTAGGCCAACTCAATAGCAAAATGACTTAGAATGAATAAAGTATATGACATCAGTCATTCTGTATATGTATGTATAAATATATGTATGTAGGTATAAGTGTATGTATATATATGCTATTTGATGTTTATTTACTTATTGACTTGTATGTATTGTGTAAGTATCTTCCTATTTCTACACCAAAACTACCCATCGATCTTATATCTAATATCTTTTTCTGCCCATCCCAAGGTTGCCTGGCAGAAATTGCTTTTTAGCGATAAGGCCGCCCTTTGTACAATACCTTGAAAATTTTACTTTTTGTAAACTCTATTTACTTGGTGTACAAATAAAGTTATATTCTATTATATTCTGATATGATCTTTATAACTGGTTCAATACGGTTTAATTTGATAGTATTAATAGTATTAATTTGACTCTATGTCCGACTTGGCCCCCGAGTGAGCACGGTTCGTATTAAATTAGGCTTCATATTGCTGCACACTACGATAGTAAATGTATCCTCTTTTGCCTTATTGTGTCATGTTTGCATTTCAAATAATTATATTTGGCAATCCCTATAGTGGCAATGAGGATACACCACAATTACACGGTGATTTGTATTTTTCACAACGGCCCAGGGCGAGTTACTCATTCTACTGTTTGGCTACCAACAACATTTTAGAATGATAATACAACTGGAAAAAGTTGAAGAAAACTCTTCATACAACTCTAAAGCTTTTATGGATCGCTTGTTGCCCCGTTAGCTCAAATCTTTATTTATACACAACACCTAAGAATGTCATTGTGAATGATTCAACATTTACCTACATTTGCTGCTAGATTCGCAAAGTAATGGTAGAGCGTGTAAGTAAGAAGCAAGAAATTTGACGACCATTCTTTTGCCAATCGCTAATACAAATTCTTACAATATATTGCAGTATATTGCAGCAATCGTACGTTAATATAATAAATGAATATGGTAGACAATAAAAATAATGTAGAGCAGAAACAATTTTGACCTAAATTGTTCATTGTTAATTGATCCATTATTTGTTAGTAAAATTGAGAACTTAAAATTATGTTAGTATTTATTATAACATTAATGTCGCTTCATAATACGAGTACATTTAACAACACAAAATAAAATGATAAAATAAAATGAATAAATTAATCTAAATCATTCCAATTAAATATCAAATACCAATCATTATTTTCACCCAGCATGCCTGGATTGGACAGTCGAATTTATCAACAAACATTTTCAGAATGCTGCTACCGCTACCACGCAGTCTGCAAAGCAATGACGATAAACGTTTGCGTCTGACGGCATAAAAATCATCAGTATGTGCTTCGGCAAACATCGTCGACGCACTGCAGAAACGCGGCAGCCGCAACAGCATCCTGAAAACGTTGTTATACTGCACACGCAGAGCGCTGTATGCCCTCTGAGTATAGTCAACCCACAGGCTGCTCGTGTAAAATGATTGGCAGTATGCTTTAAATAACGTCATTTTGACCGTAGTCGAACAACGTGTGAACCTGCGTGCCAACATGTTACCCCGGACAGCCAACGCCCTGCGTTCACGCTCAATATCTGCATTGTCGTTTAGGTCATCAGTAATAATGTGTCCCAGGTACTTAAATTGTTTAACCCTATTGAGGGGTAATCCATTTAGAGAAATAGGGGGTATAACCATATGATTTGTTGCACTTTCACCAAACAACATGTACTCACTTTCTGTGCAGTTATATTTCAGACTGTGCTTCTCAGCATACAGTTCACAGACCCTTAGCATCCTCCGAAGAGCGCTTATCGTCGGACTCAACAGCACCATATCATCAGCATAACTTATATTATTTACTGCATTTTAATTAACCCGTTTTATATTTCGTAGTGTAAGTAGCTAATAGCTTTTTCTTTCTATGCATCTATTTCGCAGTTTCATCTCCCCGAAGAGAACCACCTCCTGCAGCGTTTTTTCTCAACGTTTTATTGCACCGTGAATTTGGGTGGGTTTATGGGGATGGTGGTGACGCCGGCATTGAGAAGAAGCGTAATGTGTTTCGGTGATGATGCTTGCTACGCGCTCGGCTTCGGCTTTCCAGCTCTACTGGTTCTAGTCTCTATCGGTACGTAGGTCTAACATTCATTTTAGCACCTTAACATTGGCATAAGTTTATCATACTTTATATTCTTACTATTTGGGACTCCACTCGAAATTATATCTACATTATATAACACTAAAATGTAGAACGCTTGACGATTTTGCGTGTCGTCCATACGTAGATATAATTTTGCGTGAAGTCCCGAACATAGCGCCAAAGTCTTAAGATACTTTTCCAAACAGAGTCGGCTCTATTGCGGCGCCAGTGTGCCACCAGTACCCTTGCGTCCCCTAGTAGGAGCGGGGTCAAAATGGAATACTTACAGTTATATTTACATAAAAAAATCGGGTCAAATTACAACAATAAAAAATCACAACTTTGTAGTTCTTTTAATTTAAAACTATAATATCTTACAGGACGCTTGTACACACAAACAAATATTTTTACAAAAAAAATACTTTTCTTGCTTTTGCATTAGCGAAATCTTTAACAATGTCACTGACTTCAATTTTGATTTCATGTTCAATACTTATTAACGATACATTTGTCAATCTACTTTGTGACAAGACAATGTTGATCTTAGATAGTTTTTAATTATTTTTAGTTTAGAAAATGATCATTCGCAGTTTGCTACCGTGACTGGAAGTGTGAGGTAAATCCTTAGTGCTGTGGACAGATTTGGGAATACTGAAACCAATTTATTCGTAAATAAGTAATTTAAAATATCCAACGGCGTAGTGGAATCATCAATAAACATCGGTAATAATCCGATTTCATTTAAGAGCTCGAACTTTTCCACATCTGAAGAGCTAGCTTCCCAAAGTTTATTTTCTAAATTAGAACAATGTGCTTTTTTTGTATCCGAGTCCAAATCCTTCCAGTGTGTCAATTTTTGAAGAAATTAAAAATCTACATTATTTTGATTGAGAAGATCGTCGAACTTAGTAATTGTGGTGTCTAATAAATTGACTTTAAATTGTGTTTTCGCGTCTGTGATCGGTTCATCCTCGGCCTCATAATTAAAAACCCTTTTACGAGCGCGAGATCGTGCAGGTGTGGGAAATTCTGCTATTGCCTCGACTTCTTCCGCCACAGTTTTCGCGCTGTGAAAGAGCTTTTCAAAAGCGGAGTCATTACGGAATTTAGACAAACTTATTATTGCATTATCAATAACTTTCACCGTTTCTTACAATACAACGTCTTTTGAAGTGCCCTGCTAACTAATCTTGCTTAAAATTTCAAACCAAATAAGCAGAGAGCAGATGAATTTAAACGACTAAATTTTTCTCAGTAATGAATTTGCGATATTTCTTGACTCCGCATCTTTGCTCCTATCGGAATATATGGTAAACAAGGCTTCATACACTTTTCCCAGTTCAAAACGTAGAGCTTTTACTGCTTCAACCCTGCTCTCCCATCGAGTATTTGAGAGTGGTTTTAAACTTAAAGTTGACTTTGGCACTTCTTTAGCAAGTATTTGCCACCGTGCTGTTGACGCAGAAAAAATACATAAATTTCTTGCACAATTGATAAGAAATTTACTATTTCTAATGAACTTTTAGCAGCATCATTCACTACCAAATTTAGGCTATGTGCCGCACATGGTACATAAAATGCGCGCGGGTTTATATCTAAAATTCGTTTTTGAAGACTGAATTTTTCCCTTTCATGTTTGCAAAATCTAACAAAAATTGGCCAGTAGTGTCAGTAATAGGAAAAAAACCCAAAAAGTGTTCTTTTACTTCAGCCTTGTTGTTGCGTGCATTTAAAAGGACGTACCGTACGACAACTGATATTTGTTCTTCCTGTGCAACATCTGGAGTGGAATCTAAAATAATTGAAAAAATATTTGGATTGTTTCAATTCCAAAACATTAGTTTTTTTTAATTCTTTTTCCTAATAATTGTATTAGTTCATTCTGAATATTATGGCCAAGATAATGAGTTAGGCGTGACTAAGATTTTTGAATAAGGGCAATGTGTTCCTCAAGCACATTATCAAAATTATAGGTATATTCAAACTTTAAAAAGTTACCATTATCAGAGTCGAATTTTTTTTTAGATCTTTCCCGAAAAGCAAGACATTGCCAAACTAAAAAATTAATTATGTTAATTATTCGTTCAAGTACTGCAACCCAACGTTTTTTTCCCGTTCAATTTCTTATTGTTTCAAAGAATCTACCGACTTTTCTTTTAAAATAACAGTTTAATGTGATTTGTTTCTTAAGACATGATAGGTGCCCTAAGCTCTTTTCATGACGCTCTACGGCAATAGACCAATGCTGCCAATCTTTGTAACCTATTTCAGCATTGAAAGGAGTGACATCAGCACCAAAAAGTTTACAATAAAAACAATAAACAGAATCAGTTGATTTACAGTAAACCAGCCAATTTTTTAAAACGGTTTCATTATTTGACATCTTTTTAGTATAATAAGCATTTGAAAAAGATCTTTTCGAACAATTCAAAGGATATGAACCCAATTTTACCTGTACTGACCCACGCTCCATCAAAAATATCCTTATTTATGGGATAACACCTGTGGCCATAACGCGAGATCATTCATTACATCTTCTCGAAGTATATTCTTCGGAGACGCTTCGGCACAATGAGGTTCTGCGTCTTCTTCGACTACTGATCATATAGACAGCAGTGGCAGTGGCGTTGAAGGGACTGTTCTGCTGTAGAATTATCTTGTATCTCATATGTCTCTGTGTCCAGGTGTTTGTCCGAAGATGGACCGGGTCGAACAATAAACCTTTCAATAGAACTTGTATTCTTTTTCAGAAATTCCTCCTTCTCCAGCTTTCTTTATCGGCTCTGTGCTCCAGAACGTTTCTTTTTTTCATCGCCATCAGACATCTAAATTAAATAATAAAATAAGTATGGGCACTTAAAAGTACTACCGAAATTTATATACGCCAAGAGAAATAGATGCAACTTGAACTAACTATTATTTATTATTATGACACATACCAATCAAAATCGCGGTACCTACGTGTTACGCAATCTAACAAAAAAATTAATAAAAAACCGGTCCAGTATGCGTTGGACTCGCGACACTGAGGGTTCCGTACAAATACGAGTAGGTAAAAGAAATCTTAATCTGAAAAAAATTGGTCACCCATCCAATTTGGTTAACCCCAATTTTCGTTTTTAGTAATTTGTTGTTATAGCGGCATCAGAAATACATCATCTGTAAAAATTTCAACTGTCTACTAGCTATCACGGATCAAGATAAACCTACATCCTGGTGACGTCCGTATGTCACGGACGGACGGAGAGACGGACAGACAGACAGAGAGCGAAGTCTCAGTAATAGGGTCCCATTTTTACCCTTTGGGTATGGAAACCTAAAAAGTAGTTCGTTGTTCAAAGGTTGGGTACATAAAAGTAAGAACTAAATAAATACCTAAGTATTACTATGGTTTCTTTTTCGCACAAAGGCTAAGCATTGCCATTCAACGTGGCAATGCTGCCAGTCTTCTGGGAACGCTACCACGTGAGGACTGCGATGCGGAGAAATTTTATGACGCATGTTAGGTCTTTGTTTCTTAGTTATTTTTAGTAAGTTTAGAATTAATTTATCAAAATATTAAGTGCTGTAAAAACTGAACAAGACAAATAAATGATATCAGTATACTAGTAGGTACCTACATATTAAAGCACTTTAACTTACCGTTGCGTAGTTTGTTCCGCACGCACTGCACTAGGATGAACAAAGGAAAATAAATTCTCAACAGGTACACCTAGGTGTTTACTTCGATATCACTATCACCCGTTGTTAAATTTTTTCCATAGCTTTTTCTGATGACATCTGAACCCGATGCATGTCGCAATAAATGGGTGAAAAAATAACCAAATCATACTTAATATCTAAGAAAAGCCAACCTACTTCATATTTACATGTTTACTCAAAGATGATACTTAAGGTTGCACTAGTCGAGTGCATAAATCGCTTGGTGGGTGAGGCAAAACTAGTGTTATTTCACTTGGCATGGTGTAGGAATGTGGTGGTGCTTGTAGTTAGCAGAGAAAAGATAGTCCGTCGTATTAAATGAGATGCAAGATGTCATTTAGTTTGAAGCAAGCGTTGCTAATTGTATTATAGACTTTTGGTAGATTTTATATAATTGTGTATATTTTGGTAAACAAAATAAAGTTATTTTATGTTTTAAATAAATAAACTATGTCCGTATGGCAATATTTTTGAAAGTTTCTTACTTTAAATACTCTTTTTTTACGCGCGAAGTTTCATTAAAAATTCAAGTAAACTCAAAGGTTTTTTTAATCTTAACTTTTAAACTATCTAAATTATTGTGATTTGGGAACCATACAAACAGTCCTTAATGAAAAAAACGCAATCTTATTTTTGGGCATACGACCTTAACTTTTTGAGTTATTGTCTAACGACGTTTGTATGGAAGAATGACTGACTAGTTTCCCCTAAATTCATTGAATCAAGGCTTATTTTGCAAAACTACGGAGTACCGGTAAACGGTAAAACAAAATTTGCGGCACTCATACAGAAAGCCTTTGAAAATTACCGCCACAGCGTCCCTTGCTATTTGAATTTGAACTTTTAGTCATTCTCATACAGCCGAGTTAGCAATGATGGTCGGCGTGTTTTCAAACGAGTCCATAACAGGTGCCGGCACGCGCCTTTGGTAGTGTTGCGACAGTACTCTAATGTAATCTTTAATTATCTGTTTTAAAGCTGATTTCACGTTGAAATAGAAGAAATTGTGTAGAGTAGGTAAAGACGCAACTGGTGGTGCCGCACTTGCATTGCTACCGCGCGCCCGAGGCGGCGGCATCGGCCGAAAGGCCGGCAGGGTCTTTGAGTGCGCCGCCACCGAGCCGGTTCCGCGAGCTACGACGTACTCATCTTTAGAGGTGTCGTATTAGAGTAGAGGGCGCTCGGGGCCCGGCGCCGGCGCCCCCTTGGACCCGGCGCCCGTGTGCACCGCACACCCTGCACTATAGGTAAAGCCGCCTCTGATTCCAAAGGTTGATTTGGAGAATGCAATGTTCTTTGATCTTTTTGATAATTAAAAGCATATTTATTTTTCTCGTGATGCTGTCTGACCTCATTTCCTCTTCGCCAGAGACGTTGATCAGTAATCAGTAATTATGACTTGGATCGTAAGGACCAAGGAAGCCCTCACTCTCTCGAAGATAGTCTCATTCGTGAATTGAATGAAGATATATTGACAGAATAAAGGGTCTTCCCTAATGAAGCAATGGCTACGTTCCACTAAACGCCCGCAACGATCGTAACACCCAATGTACCGTTCCACCTAAGGCTCGTGGTCGTTGCGAGCGATAGTATGACGTCATACATGACGTCATTGTTCGAGACCGCATGACGCCTACTTCGCCCACAAAATATAGGTTGGTTCAAGTGGGCTTACAGCGCCTTAGTTGTGCGTTTCACTTATAAATTTCAACCACAACGCCCGCGGTCTATTTGCGTTAGTGGAACGTCGATAACAGTGGTCGCAGTCGTGGGCGCTGCGGGCGATAAGTGGAACAACATGTAATAACGGACGAAGACGTTTTAGGTCAAATTCACGCTGTCAGAGACAGGATTTGTATTAGGGCCAGTAAATGTCAGACTAAATTACGGATTAGCCTCTTAGCAACACTTAGCACTAACGCTCTCTTGCCTCACATAAGCTCCACAAACTGGAGCTTGCGTCGATTCAATATTAAAACTATCTCTAAGTACAAAGCGATTAATTTACGTATAGAAAGTTTAAACTGAGGGGTCGTTCAAATAGATCAATCTAAACACATATTAGCGCTTCCCGATGACCCTGGGATTTATTTTCGTAGAATTTGTATTATTGGTTTATTGATAAAATTCACTGAAGGAGCTAGGGCCATATATGCCTTCTAATCTCCATACCCCTCATAAGGGTGCCTATAGACCTTTGGCGATTACCGGGAATAACTTAGATAATAATAATTATCTGGTGTCCAACAAATGCTTGGCGGTATGTGATTTTTCAGTTTAGCCATTTAAACAAGGAACGCCTCGTAGCGAACGAATCAGACGACTTTTAAACCGAAACCAATTTTTAAACCAGTACTGGAAGAAACTTCATAATCGCTTATGCACGTATTCATGGTGCCCTGAATCGAGTGCCACAAATCCTTTGTCTCTTATAGTTTCTGAGATATAGATGTGTACAGACGAACGGACGGACTGTGCCGTTTTATAAGACTTTTCTAAACTTAATGGTTTAGAAGTCTAAAAGCGAAACGCGCAATTTAATTTCGGTCGGTATATTTGTTTCTTCATCTTGTACTTCCTCGGCTTGAGCAATGTCGGAATGAAGTAATTTTATCCCTTTGTTATTTATATTTCGTTTTTAAGTCGGAAACTGTCGAAAACTTAAGTTTGATACCCAGACTTGCATGTATGAAGCGATTAATGAATCTGCAAGAAGCAAAAGAACAATGCATGGATCGCGAAGCCTGGCGATGTGTCCTGTCTGACTTCCCGTGAAAATAATTATTTAGTAAGTTTTAAGTCTAGATTTATATTGCCCGTAAGTGGCGCCAACTAGATCTAAGGGGGCTAAACTAAACTCTCTTACGGACCGACGCGGTACGATTAAATAGCGTAGGTGCGGTTTCCAACTATACTGAGAGAATTACCAAATCATACTCGTAGCAACTTTTACAGACTATGATCCAAGATAAGGCAACCGGAACTTTATCCTCAGATGAGTAACCTGATAGCTCAGCCAAAAGCCTAGAACCAATAATTAAGAAATTTTAATACGACGTGTTTGCACTGTTTGTTCCAGTGATATTCGTAGCAGGCAAATCTTCTTACAGAATTAAGCAACCTCGTGACAATGCCACGCTCAAATTCATGGCCTGTGCTTGGGTAAGACTTTATTAATTATTACACACAAAGTCATCTAGTATCAAACTAAGCTGCATTGGTATAAGAGCTAGTTAAGTGATTTGGATATTTTATGTCTGTCTATCAAACCATCTGGATGTTCATGAAGCGTAGGTTGGGTTAGGTTAGACGTTATCGCGAAACCTGGCAATCTTTCTTTTCTGACAGTCCCGTCAGGAATACAGAGTGAAAATTGATACATTTTTCTGCTTTTGACCAGACAAAAAATAAGTAAAAACGACTTATCTGTCCGGTCTCTGTGACTGCGACTTTAGACAGTTGAAATTGTCTTAGATGATGAATTTCTGTTGCCGCTATAACAAAAATTATTAAAAGCAGTATAAAACAAATATTTTAAGGGAGCTCTCATACAACAGATATGATATTTTTGAGGTTTTTGTAGCCAATGGTTTGAAACCGTACGTACGCAAGTGTGACTCGCACATGGCTGGTTTTTTAAATAAAATAAATAAATATCCATCACGCCTTATCCCCGAAGGGGTGGCAGAGGCATATTATATGCCCACTTTTCACCGTGTGGATTCCTGTCCCACGTAATAGGTGGTGAGCCCATTGCCGTGTTGAAATAGACAGACGCAGGCTGTGGCTACCTGCTGTTGAAATTTTTTTTAAGCCGCCTATAAGGCCTTCAACTAGGCTTAACGACTGCCATTTTACTGGCAACCGGGACCAACGGCTTAACGTGCCTTCCGAAGCACGGAAACGCTCGCAAATGTAAATGCCACAAAGTGGTCACCCATCCGACGACCAGCCATAGTGAAAGTTGCGTACCTCAGTGATCGTTTACCGAACACTGAGACCGCGGGGCCACGAGCGCTAAACCAATAAAAGCATAAACGCTAA
This sequence comes from Thumatha senex, assembly GCA_948477245.1. NCBI lineage: Eukaryota > Metazoa > Arthropoda > Insecta > Lepidoptera > Erebidae > Thumatha > Thumatha senex. The sequence continues at coordinate 4,250,507 of OX419725.1, forward strand.
ACCAATAAAAGCATATGTTTGCTGTATAAACATTGTTTTGTGCGCGTTGCTAAACCACAATAATTTAATAAGTTAATGAGATTCGGTTTATTTTCATTATTTTCCCGTAATGAGGTAAAAAACAGTCGTATAAAGGACTATTTCACATTGGTTCTTTCTAAATTATTATTATATAAATCAATTAGCGAAAATATTGTCTCGTTGTTAACACATTTTTGCCACTAACGGCCCCGCGTCCTTAGCTAAAGTACATTATTATAATTTCTATTTCGGTACACGGCATGTGGGACAGGAATACACACGCCGACACAAGGTGAAAAGTGGAATACGCCTCTGCCACCCCTTTGGAGATAATGGTAGCCAGGTTCCAGGTATCGAATTGTATGTTGTTGAGCTTATGATGATTGATGTTAGTGTTACGTGATTGTGACTCTCTAGGCTCGAATACTCGATTTCGCACGGTGCAAAATCCGCACAACACAAGCAAACAAAGCAAACCATCGGTCGATAGTGGACGTAGTAGATATTCATGAATGGAGAATCTTTACACCGACGTGCAAGAATTCCGTAAAAATTATAGTAGTCATTAAGCCAAGTGAAATTTAAGCTTGCGATGCGTCCTATTATTCTTATACCTTAGAAATGAACATAACGATACCTTGATTAAAAACCGAACAGAGACATCTATCGGCGCACTCGATAACTTTGTTCAGTAGCACCATAGCATTTAAAATCTTGTTTGTGATGAGATAAATTTATGTAATCATGTGTGATACTTTGAACACTATTTATAATCTCATCTGTGGCTATAATTTTTGTATTAATATTATAAAGCTGAAAAGTTTGATTGCTTGGTTGAACGTGCTAATCTCAGAAACTACTGCCGGGATGAATTTTTTTTTGGTGTTAGATTGCCTATTTATTCAGAAAGACTAAAGGATATATATCATATCGCTACTACTCAGGAGTCGAATTAAATTAATAAATCCGAATGACCCAGATAAATGGCGCCTGCTTATAAAATATAAGATATGTATTTAATGTCGGATTTGCTAATTTAATTCTGCAGGCGTTTAGGTGTGAGTGAATTGAGAATAACTATTATCCTTATGAGCTATGCGGTCTAAAACGATGTTAAAATCTAAATGTAGACCAAACTTACTATTCGAATGTTCCTTCTCCATTTTTTTTAACTGCCTCTGTGGCGCGGTGGGAGTGCATCCGACTGCTACGCAAGAGGTCGTGGGTTCCATTCCCACCCAGGATAAAATTTTTTGTGATGAGCACGATGGTTTATTCTGTGTCTGGGTGTTATTTATCTATAATATGTATGTATTTAGAAATATATAAGTATGTTTATCAGTTATCTAGATCCCATAACACAAGCTAATATTAGCTAACTTTGGGCTAGATGGCGCTGTGTGAAAAGTGTCCCACAATATTTGTTTTATTTATTTATTTATTTTGTGAGCATGGCTTGCTTACCATGTGTCATATTACTGTGCAAAGTTGTAATTCCTGTCAAAGTCTCTCAAATACTTTCGTCGTTTGGTTTATGAAGTGAAAACTTCATTTAGCGCCGTAAGCGCATATTTTTAGATGAGTTAAAATTTCTGGACTCGCGACACCGATACGAGACGCAGCTATAGTGTGTGCATATATGCATGTACATATGGCAGACCGAGAACGCGTCTAGATAAATATTTTTTTTTGATATTTATTTGGTAGATTCAATACCTTGCTACTAAATAATATAATCTTCATCATCATCTAACGTTGATCCCGGTCATCTACAGGTCTTATTAAATAATATTGTGTAATCAATTAAGACTCTTTCAGTGTAGATTTTTTTTTTAATTAACGTCGATCCCGGTCAATTTTACGCATATTGTTAGATGTGATAAAATCTCTGGACTCGCGACACCGTTACGAGATGCAGCTATGGTGTGAGAATATATGCATGTACATATAGCAGACCGCGAATGCGTCTAGATAAACAAATTATTAATCAAACTAATTTTCACTTCTGTCGGCACTCTCGGAGTACAACGCGTTATTTTTTATTTTATTTTGACAAAACATATAAAATAAAAGAAGATTCAAATAATCTTTTGAAACTACCTATACATACGCAAATAGTTATCACTAATGGCCTCTTATACCTAAAGGCATCAATCATTGCTGATATAGTAGTTTTTACAGTCTATTATATAGAGCAAAAAAGCTTGTGAAAAGGATGTGCAAGAGGGTGAAGATTGATTCGCCATACCCGTAAAGGCTATAATATTGGTGTCGTGAATAGGGCCTAATACTGACCTGACCTTCTTCAATAATAAGGTATACGTATTTGGATGTCGTCAATAATTTGTGGTATGTTAAGGGTTTTTTGGCGGGAACAAAGGGCTGCGTCCCTTTGTTCCCGCCAAATACCCAACCCAACCAACCCAATCGTAGATTTTTCAAACTAGTGTATTGTCAAGTGTTTATGTGTGTAAGTGGTGGATTCTTAAACATAAAAGTTTCGACAACGTGCACAAGAATTATGAAATTGTATTAGGTAGGTACTTAGTAAGACGCGGATTTCTGATTTAGGTACTTTGATGTCGAGGACCCAATGTACTTGGCTACTTTTTGATAGATTACAGATGCCGTATTACAGAACGTTTCTCAATACTCAAGAATCACTTGAGAGTAGTATTTTAAGGCAAAAACTAGCTTTAAGCGTATCGTTCTGTAATACGGCCCTTAATCATTCTAACATAGACTCCAATAACACTCCATAGACTGATTGGAGTCCATTGCATCAATGTTTAAAAATGGTTGTAACACTGTTCATCGGTATCGAGTTGTTCATTAGCTCGATAGATGGCTCTGGTCATACTCTTAAAATGTCGATTAAAACATGGTGGAGTAACACGATAATTGGCTCAGTCGCTGAATATCATATTCTCAAAAGACCATATTCGTAAAACACTTATTCGCAAAACAAGATTTCGTATTCTTATTCTTTATTGTACACAGTAAACATATATTAGATACAATGTGACTTATATTAGTGTACATAGGCGAGCTTAACTCAATATTGAGTTTTCTACCAGCAAACCTTAAGGTGAACAGAGATGCTGCCACGGATGGGTATAATTGTGCACAAAACATTTTTTTAAATCTATTATTATTCTATATACCATACATACACTTATCACAATCATATTTAAATATATAATCATATATACACTTATTATACATGCAACATAAATAATTACATATACCTATTACTATAATAAGTCGGTAGTAACAACCAAAATCACCTACCTGGCCTGTGATAAGAACAGGTCCTTTACCCTTCCCTTAAATATGCTCAGCGACGGTCTTGCACGTATAGTGTGAGGGAGAGAGTTCCATAGGCGTACTGCACGAATGGTAAAAGAACTGTCATAACAACTAGAAGTTTGAAGAGGAGTTCGAAGAAGAAGAGAGGAGGGTGTACGACAGGGTTTGCCTCTCGGGACCAGAAACTCAAACCGATCACGCAGATAAGAAAGTGATTCAGGATTATAAAGAATAGAGTATAGAAGAAAAAGAATGTGGGAGTTACGACGCTGCCTAATGGGTAACCACTTCAGTTCAACTCATTCGGAATTCTGAGACATGAGATAGACATGAGATACTTTCTGAGACCAAAAATAAAGCGGAGACCCAGATTTTGTAGTCGTTCTAGTTTATTAAGGTGTTCCTCCTTTACATTAAGGTATGAGACATCAGCATAGTCTAAGAGTGACAGTAGAAGGGATTGAGCAAGAGTAATTTTAGTGTGAAGTGGTAGGAATTTCTGGAGTCGTTTAATGGATTGAAAGGCGCAGAATTGGGTATCCCAAGTAAGATTTGAGTCTTTAGAATACGCTATAGGTACCGTATTGTACAAAATTTGTGGAAGTGACTGATCACCTATTGCGTTTAGCATATGTCTATTACCAACAATAACAGCTTGCGATTTAGATGGATTAACTAGAAGTCCAAAAGACTTAGCCCATTTGCTAATATCGTTAAGGTCTTTGTTGATAGCAGCCACTGCCTCTCCAATTTCATCTGTTTTGAAGTGTCGGTATAGCTGCAGGTCATCTACATAGAGATGGTATTGAGAAATAATGACTTTCGTAATAGCGTTAATGAAAACAGAGAAGAGAAGAGGAGATAGGACGCCACCTTGTGGGACACCCGCAGTCAGATCACACCACTCTGAAGAACCCTCATCATAGCGAACAGACTGCGAGCGACCATGAAGATAAGATTTGAACCACATAATTACAGAAGGTGAGACATTAAGAGAAGTCAAGATTGCTAAAAGAAGGTCAAAATCAACTGAGTTAAAAGCGCTGCTAAAATCCAATAAAACTAAGATGGTAAGACTCTTATGTTCCATAGCCAACCTCATATCGTCGGTTATTTTGACGAGAGCTGTTGTCGTACTATGGCCACGACGGAAACCAGATTGATAAGGACTAAGCAGGCTATTAGTGGATAAATAAGATAATAGCTGATTCTGAACAATACTTTCTAAGACTTTTGATAGGAGGGGAAGAATGGATATTGGACGAAACTGGGATGGCAAGGATGGGTTAGTTACTTTGGGTAGGGGTATGACAAATCCTTTTTTCCAAGACGAAGGAAAAATGTTACTATACAGGGAATAATTTATGATGTGAGTAATAACTGGAATTAGGAAATTTAAGATGGGGAGAAGCATTTGTAGTTGTAGGCCATCATAGCCTACAGCTTTTGATGTAATGGAATTAATACATTTTTTAATGTCTGCTTCCGTAACTGGGTGAAAAAATGTAGTATTTATTGGCATGGGAAGATTAGAGAGATAATGTAAAGTAGAAGTTTTAATATCACTTGGAATAGTGACTGGAGATCTTGAGAAATGAATGTTAAGATTATTCAAGTCAATATCTGCACCCGTATTGTGGGATGCCTCCTTACCAATACCAAGGGAACGAAGAAATTGCCATACTTGTGATGTATTGAGATTTTGAATTGAGTTGTGAATGTGACGCCTTTTAGCATCTCTACACAGACGACCGCAGCGATTCCGCAACCTTTTATATTCTTCAAAGTATTCCGTAGTAGGTGATTTATTATAATTATGTTTTGCTTTGTCCCGCTTTGACATATGCTTTTTAATTTCTGGAGTGAGCCAAGGTGCTGGCAGATATTTGACCCTCACCTTTTTAAGAGGAGCATGAAAGTCGTATAAGTCAAGAATGGATTTGGCATAAGTAGTAACTTTTCGTAAAACATCATATTCTCATAACATCATATTCTCAAAATATTATAATCTTTAAAGACCACATTCGCAAAACACAACATTCTCAAAACATCATATTTTCAAAAACGGTCAAAATGTACACTGGACACCAAATATAATAATGCCTAATGCAGCTTTATGTAACAGTACATTAACACCATCATTCAAATATCAGCACCGCTAATTTCTAGTTTACCTATTTCAACAGCCAAAGATGAAAAAGGTAATTAGTGATATTTATTATGCTGCCATGACCAAAAGAATCGAACAACAAATGGCGTTGAGGATCACCGAATCAACTCAAGAAATCCATCACACCCAGTATGTACTAGTTCATTTCACTGTCAAAAAAGGAAGCCTAATTGCAATATGCAGAATTAAAAAGAAATGATTCATGACACTGATGTAAAACGCAATAGAAAACTAATGATTCGTTATGAAATTCATGATGAATCAATGATTGTGTGAAGAAAAAATATGCATTGTCGTGTGTTTGAAACGCTTAAGTGCAATTAGAACTCTCTGCCGGCGCACGTGTTTTCTTCCTCTTACAATATTTCTGGGCCGTCAATATGAGGGTCACTATCGGAGCTCTGCAGGCTAAGATAGTGGCCATCAAACACGGGTCGTCATCTTTGCTTTCCATCAGACGGGCGACGCCATTTTGACGTACCAAATAAAAAAAATATAGTAAGGAATAAGAAATAAATAACTAAAAAATCATTTATAAGTACAGAATTTAATTATTGTTTTCTTAAAGAGATAATTTAATTTTTGTGTAGTTACTCCCGTTTTTAATAAAAATAAATTAAATTATCGAGACTGTACTTTTAAAGTGACTGTACTTTGAATGTGGTATCACATCACAAGAATTTTGTGTTTTGCGAATGTAGTCTTATAAGATTATGATTTTTTGAGGATATGATGTTATGAGAATATCATGTTCTGCGAATGTGGTGTTTTACGAAAATGGTCTTTTGAGACTATGATATTCAGCGACTGAGCCAATAATTTTATACTACTTAGTTGACGCCCGCGGCTCCGCACGCGTGGTGAAGTTTTCCCGTTCCCGTTTTCCACAGGAACTAGTATCCGGGATAAAAAAATCCTATGTGTTATTCTGATGTGTAAGCTATATTATTGTAAAGTTACATCAAAATCCATTCAGTAGATTTTGCTTGAAAGAGTCAAAAAACATCCATCCATAATTACAAACTTTCGCGTTTATAAAATTAGTACCTAGGATTTGTTCGTACCTAAAATTCAATCCACAATCTGGTTTATATGACACGTTCTACATTCACTCGCACGACTCAAATTATTATTTGTGAAGCTTCGTACACGAATTAATATAAGTACTACGTACTACGGAATGTTTTGAAAAAATGTTATGAAAGAATATATGACATAAACAATTTTCCTTTTTTCTTGACGAAAGAGCATTAAGATAATGTAAAATTGAAATGAATTTTTTACCAAATTGTATGATTCTATCGCAGCGCGACATGAAATTGACTCGCAGTAAAATAATGGTAAATTATACTGCAGTTAAGTTGTGAATTTTGGAAGGTAACAAAAAAAGCCGCGTTCCACTGAGTTATCGAATTTCACAACACTTGTGCTTGTTTTCGAAGGTTTTATGTTTAAGACACCATCATTTTTACACATAAACACTCGAAAATACACTAGTTTTGAAAGTGTGAACGTTGAAAGGTGAGCGCTTCCTTCGCTGTTCCCGCCAAAATCCTGTTTGATTACTAGGAACAGCAATCGTTTGGCTTTTATTTTTGGTGTTGTTGGGAATTGTCGTCTGACCTCGCAGAACTTTCAAGGGCGCATGCGTCGTAGTCTCGTCCGTAAGTCAGCAAGTGCACCACTAGCAGGTGAAGTCGTTTGGGCTCCGCAGACCTTGGTGGGCCATTGACACCAATTTGTAAATATTTATTTCAACTGCTTATAGTAAATACGGTTAGAGCAAGTGAAGGAAATTGTGTATTTAGGGAGTATGTTCAGCACGAACGGAAGATGTGATTCAGATGTAAAACTGCGAGTAACCGGAAACAAAGTTAACGGTGCTGAGTCTCAATTATTAAAGCGACAAAGCATCGTAAAAGTGAGCACCACGTGAGCAGATTACTCAAAAACGGAAAAGTCAAAAGTACTCTGATATGACATGCATGAAGCGATTAATTAATCTACAGGAAGCGAAAGAAGTATGAATGGATTGCGATTCCTGACGATCTGGTGCGTGCATAGCACCAAAAAACTTTGACAATATGCCCAGACGTTCCCAATACTCTCACTAATCTAATGTTTAAGATACATTTCATACATCAGTGGTAGTATAAACTTAGAATTTGTTTAAATTTTCTAGCTTGGCCTGACATAATAGTACTCACAATTCTCAACTACTTAAGGTTGATTTTTACGTATATATTGCTGGGTCCTATATATTTATGTATCTTTCGGGTGGCTGTTCCTGTGCAAACAATCTTTTTTGAGGGTTGGATCCGCGCCTGCGAACTACCCCGTCAGGCATACAGCGTGAAGGTAGTTAGTTAGTTAGTGAAAAAGCAATACATGTAACGCACCCTTCACTATCGTAGCGAAGGAATCAGACTACTTCTAAACCGAAACCAGTTCTTAAAATCGAAAGTGGTAGAAACTTCAGAATAGCCTATGCACATATTCATGGTGTTCTGAATCGAATGCCGCAAATCGGTTGTCTCTATATCCTATGGTTCCCGAGAAATACATGCATACATAAAAACATAAACATACATACTTTCACGCCTTTATCCCCGAAGGGGTAGGCAGAGGCGTACTATACGCCCACGTTTCACCGTACATGCATACAGACGGATAGAAAGACAGTCGAGCCGGTTCATAAGACTTCTGGAAATTTTAGGGTTTAGAAGTCTAAAAGTGATATTTTTTCAGTTTGCTTTTAAAAAGCGCATCAAGCACAATTCAAGAACGGATGGTCCAAACTGCGAACACTGGTTAGACTATGCTGTTGATGAGTATGGAGAGAAGCTCGTAGCTGATATGAAGGTGGTATTTTCAATACTCTATCTTTACCTGCCTGTGCCTATATTTTGGTCACTGTTCGATCAGCAGGTTAGTAATTTTGTATTCTTTTTTACTTAACTAACTGACTTCACCAGATGATTTTTTACGTATGGAAATACTCATTGATGCTATGCTGGACGATACCGATTAAAACTACACGGTGTCCTTTCATCAGCCCAAAGTTGGGAATCCCAGTGAGCCCTCGGAAGGGTAATCCCAAAGTCCCTGACACACACTTTGTCTTTGGATTCTGGTGTTATTCTATGGCAGTTATTCCCCTGGATTCTACGACTCTCACCATGGTCTCCAGGGTGAATATGTTAACGCTCAGAGCCACATCTCCAGCTGCAGCTCTCCGCCAGTGTATGCAGCTCCGTATCTTCGATGTATTCCCCGCTTCTTCATATCTCCAGACTTACATTCTTTTTAATTCCACCTTCACATTTATCATTTTAACTGTACAACTATCTACCTCACAATAGGTCTATCTTTCAACCAATCTAACAATTGAAAGTGTTGCTATTATATATTAATTATTTTTATATATCTATCACACTTTAACCCCGAAGTGGTGGCAGAGACATATTTTATGCCCACTTTTCACCATGTATATTTCTGTCCTATGTAATAGGTGGTGAGCCCATTGCTGTGTTGAAATAGACAGACGCAGGTTGTGGCTATCTGCTGTTGAATTTTTTCAAGCCGCCCATTAGGCCCTTAACTTGACTTAACGACTGCCATGTTACTGGCAACCGGAACCAACGGCTTAACGTGCCTTCCGAAGCACGGAAACGCTTGCAAATGTAAAAGACACAAAGGGGTCACCCATCCGTGACCAGCCAAAGTGAACGTTGCTTAAGGCAGTGATCGTTTACAGAACACTGAGTCCGCGGGACCACGAGCGCTTCTTATTAAATATGAGCAATAAGAAAAATGAAATGGCTTCATACTAAGTTTTATTAATTTTTATTCTTCAATTTCAACCATCAGATATTTGTCAACAGAGCGCTCGTAAAATAACAGATTGTATAATGAACTTGAGAGTATTTCCAGGGATCTCGTTGGACTTTCCAAGCCTCCAGACTGCGAAGCGAAGTCTTCGGCATCACGTTAATGCCAGACCAGTTGCAAGTGATGAACCCAGCTATGGTTCTGCTTATGATACCGCTCTGCCCGGGTGGAGCCTGCCCGTTGCTTCCTGATCTCGTGCCACTACAGAAAATGTTCATAGGAGGGATGCTTGCAGCGCTGGCTTTTGTATCAGCTGGTATTCTGCAAATTGGAATAGAGGTTTGTGAACAATGCGCTTCTGAGATCATTTGGTACCCAAGCTAGCCTTACCTATTAGTGCACCTGTCTGACTAACAGACAAAGCCATGGCAGAAAGAATCCCTGTACCTACTCGCCAGAACCAGTAAGCCTAAATATCTCCCTTTTGAATTGCCTGATTTGAGCGATTGACTTATTCTAAGCCATAAAGGCTATTCATCTAAGGCATTGTGGCTAATCAAGATAATCTTTTAAGGCTTTCAATAACAAGTGTGATTGGCATCAAAAATATAATCTTGTTCAAAATGATTCAAGTAAATATGAAAATCAAACAGGTTTTCATATAAATTGATGATTCTGCAAGAAGCTTAAGAAGAATGCATGGATCGCGAAGCCTGCCGATCTGTCCTCTCTGACTACCCCGCCTGGGATATAGCGGAAAGATAGTTATATAAATAAAGACCTTATCAGAAAGATATCTGTCGTATATTATTTGTGTGAATTAGCATTTAATCTTTATATTTGCTAGGACTAGATTTGTATGAACAAGTCTTTTTTACCGCATCTCACTAGGGCAAGCCACCGCCATCACTGCTATAATACAAAACAATCTTAATTTTACCAGCGATCGACACTCCAAGTACCTAGGCACCATCAAACAGGCCTGGTGATGATGAACACCCTAGCGTGTGCGATTGACGTATCCATTCTAGGCGCGGGTGTGGCCACCGTGGACGCACATAGCACAGCGCTGATGGCGCCTCTAGCACACCGTCATCTCTTGCTCACAACTGTTAGCCCCGTCAACTGTGCTGGAAGGGTCATGAAAAAGCATGTCGTCAAACAGGAATTGAAAACCGTTGCTGGTATGGTTAGTAGTAGCCTTTGTTTACCATAATTATTGAGGTTCTCTAATTACTTTTAAGAGTATTGAGCTTGACGTCTAATTAATTCATCATTCTATTACGGGCCACATAATAAAACGTGCTAACCGTAGCCTATCGATGTTTGCAACACCAGAAGTTCTACACTCTCAATGTCAACCCTTCAAAATCCTTTTAAAACCACTTTTGAACAACTCCATACTGTAGACGATGGACAAGACTAAGGCAGCTGGATCGGATTTCACAGTCCAAGCGGACGCAGAAGAAAGCCTCTGTCGGACCTGTGTGTGTGTGAGGATAAACACCAAGTCTAAAGCGAGCGGTGTGAACGAAAGTAGCCACGCGTATATTAAACACTCCCTTCAGAGCAAGAGACATTGTATAAACGACCGAACATGCCTAAGGAGTAAAAGTTTCTTCTGTCGCGAAAGGGTCGACACCCGCCTGCAAGTAAAAGATTGTTGAAAATTCTCTTAGCACGTTTTTGTGCCGTGTGGAATAGCCGAAGCCGGTATTCAGGTACGCCAGTTCTAACGTGACAGTAGTTCTCCATGTATAGCCGCACTTGTGGTTTGACTTTAATGGGTACGCCATTGCTTCGCCCGTTGATCAGTTAGTGTGTACCAGCTTGCAGGTGAGATAGGCTTGCGCTTCCGATGGTTCTTGGTTAGTCGTAGCTACTCAATAGAGAGAAAAACCTAACCAGAAAGATAAGCAGATCTCCAGAACTGAGTTGACAATTGCAATATTTCAAATTTGTATACTTCTTCATATCACAGAGTTTTGATAGATTAATCGAAATTCGGACTGTAGGCAAACCACTAAAGGAAATCACCACATCTCACAGACTGATGTCTAGTTTAATAATGTTTTCAGTTCATGCCTGTCGTGATTGGCCAAAACTCAAATGATCAAATAGCATTGTACTTTATGGATCCGAACTCTTTTTCGAAGTCCTTGACCGGAAAACCTAAATTGAAGTTAGTATACTTATTACCTATGAATTTAAAATTAGCACTGGCCTTATTGATATCAAAAAATAATTTTACTATATAATAAAGTACAGTACATACGTAATTTATCTTTTTAGAAAAATCACTACGTAAAATACTTTTGCGGAAGTAGATAGTGTAGATTTTTTTTTCTCGACAGATCAACATCCGTCCGCATAGGCGGTGATTTGGTCGAGCGCACGGACCAGGTTAAATACCTGGGATCTGTTTTTCACACGTCCAGTGACATCGATTGCGATGTCAAGTCACGCATTGCTGCCGCGTGGGCCAAATGGCGGGAGATGACCGGTGTCATTTGTGACCCTAAAATGCCGATCCGGTTGAAGGGACAGGTCTACAAAACCATTATTAGACCTGTCCTTTTACATGGCAGTGAGACGTGGCCGAAATATGGGGGCGACACAAGCAGGAGCTGCGTGTCACGGAAATGAAGATGCTGCGGTGGATGTGTGGAGTCACGCGGATGGACCGCGTGAGGAACTCTCGCATCCGCGGCAGCCTTCACGTCCGTGACATTGCAGACAAGTTGCAAGAGTGTCGCCTTCGCTGGTATGGTCACGTCTTGCGGCAACCGCCGGGCTACGTAGGTAACAAATGTCTGGCCATGTCAGCCCCGCCGGGTCCCGGTAAGAGGGGAAGACCCAAGAAGTGCTGGCTTGACGTCGTAAGGGATGACATGCGTGCCAATGGTCTCACTACAGGGGATGCCGATGACCGTGCGAAGTGGAGGAGAAAATGTAGGAAAGCGGACCCCGGGCGTCGCGAGACGCAACTGGGACAGACGCTCGGATGATGATGATGATGATAGTGTAGATTTTTTTTTTGTTTAAGTCGAATCTTGTTCTGGTATAAATATAAAGGTTTTTTTTTTATACCACCTGATAGAAAGTTGCCACCGCAACATAAGAGATGCTGCACTCGCATTGCCGTCCTTGCAAAAAACCTTTAAAGAATCCCATACTGCAGAAATTCGAGTAAAAGGAGGCAGGAAGTTCACATCTAAACCCAAGCGTACGTGGGAGAAATCTCCATATAGGACCATACTGAAAATTTGAGCACTCTGAACGTCAAGTGTAAGGATAAGGCCCTGTTAATAGTGAGCGGTGCCATGATAGAAAGCAGCCGTGGGTATCATTTTAAACAATTTCATAGATCACCAACTATATTACACTTTTTCTTTTAGGGTGGTATACATTGGCGATACAGGTCCTAATAAGAACGTGTCGATAGTGGTGGAGACTGAAAAGAGACTCAGCGACATATACTACGTATCTGATGCTCCTGTAGACCACATAGGAGAATCTGCGTACATGTGCCTACAGTCTGGCAAGTAAGTAACCACCTCCTAGTTCTTCGAGGCTCATGCAAATCAGTTTGCTACCAGCCACAGCAGGCTAACTGAATACTAGAAAGAAGTTACAAGCTCATACGTTAGAAACAACGCATGAGCTTCTAGATAGAGATGATATCGCGCTAAGAAATCCCCTATTAAAATTAAGACAAATGGAAGGACACTGTGTGGTTTTAATTCGTAGGACTCCGGCTTGATATCCATATTAAACTTGAAATACATACACACATATTGTCACGCCTGTATCCCCGAATGGGTAGGCCAGAGGCATACTTAACGCCCACATTTCACCGTATGCATTTTTGTCCCGCGTAACAGGTGGAGTGTTGAAATGGACAGACGCAGGCTGTGGCGACCTGCTGCTAATTTTTTTTTCAGGCCGCTCATAAGGCTTTCAACCAGGCTTAACGACTGCCATTTTACTAGCAACCGGGACCAACAGCTAAACGTACCACCCGAAGGTAGCTGAATGTCTCTTCTAATTTCTTTCCTTTATTCTGTAAACTGACTGATAGATGATTCTTTTCGCTTCGCATTCACTTCCATTGACGTCAATCAGCACGCCGCTGGCCTTCAAGACTTTGAATTTGTACGTAATCAGGTGCCTCTCAATCTGAAGACAACACCTTAGATTTCCTTGAGCCGGGTACCGTCGTTTTACGGCCTAAAAGATAACTAATCTTCGTCGCTATCTCTCTAATAATATCTTTATTGTTTAGTCCGCACTAAATGACGGAGATACTCTTACAAGGTGCCTCGGTAAACTTAAAATTCGCGATAAATTTGAAACCAACTGAACGGACCATGCAAGTTTCTCCAATAGATAAAGTTTTCATTAGGAAGTTTTATGTAAATAATTAGTCAAGATTTTATGTCATCATCACCATCATCCGAGCGTCTGTCCAAGTTGCGTCTCGAAACGCCCGGGGTCCGCTTTCTTACTTTTCTCCTCCACTTCGCACGATCGTCGGGATCCCCTGTAGTGAGACCACCAAGATTTTATGTAAATTGGTTGAAATATGACGATTGTTCAAGATGTCGGCAAAAAAACAAGTTAATATAAAATGCTGCCTAAATCCTAAGAGATTTAACAAAACAGTTTCCGACGATATTATTCGTTTTTTATATGTCCATAGCCGAGCGGCTGCTTGTTTTTCATTATTCTAGCTACAATGCTCCAGATGACTGAGAAAGAAGTAAAAAAAAAACTATACTAAACTATCTTCACGCTGTATCCCTGACGGGGTAGTCAGAGAGGACATATCGCCAGGCCTCGCGATCCATGCATACTTCTTTCGCTTCTTGAAGATTCATTCACGCACGTCTGGTTATCCGAGTACTTTTGACATTTTCGTTTTTGAGCAATCTGCTCAAGTAGTTTTCATATGTAAGTGTGTGTAGGCCGAGGCCTACCCTGACTCCTTCTACTCTTTACTTTTGAACAATATATTTTCTTCATCAATCGTTTCTCATTAATTCGTGTTACGTGTCCAAACCATCGAAGAAAAAAGTACAAAACAAGAAGAAATCAATGTCACTCGCGCGCTCTCTACTGGAGAGACTTTTATATTTCATACAACCAAGCTTGTCAGGGTCAGCACCCTCTTTTCATACGATCACACTTATTACTGACAAATGGTATGAAACTAACAGGTCGTGTATGCGATTTTGGCATACAATTTGATGTAAACTTGGCGCGCGGTATTATTACGTTCGTGACAATTAGCAACTTTCGTTGCTATGTGGAAATAAGTATGCATTGATGGCTAAGCCTGGCGATCTGTTCTCTCTGACTACCCCGTTAGTGATACAGCGTGAAGATATTTAGAGCTTGCCCGATTTGTCGACATTTATGGCTACTGCTTCGCTCTCCAGGATTGTAGCTAAGATTGTATCTAACACAAAAGGAATTTTTCAAATCCGACCAGTAGTTCAACCAAACAAACAAACAAACTCTTCAGTTTTATAATATTAAGTATAGATTTAGAATAGGCATATCGTGATTATAATTTACGTTAATGACTATACTTTTTTATACTTCAGTTTTATAATATTAAGTATAGGTTTAGAATAGGTATATCGTGATTATATTTTACGTTAATGACTATACTTTTTTATACTTCAGTTTTATAATATTAAGTATAGGTTTAGAATAGGTATATCGTGATTATATTTTACGTTAATGACTATGAGACGGAAGATGAAAGAAGACAAGAGAGGAAACACGCCGGATAGATTTTCAAAGCTCTGTTCTGCCGAATCTTAAAGTTGTCAAGCACAGCGCGGTTTATAATTCTGTTCGAGTATTTAATAAACTACCAGTTCAATTAAAAAGTAAAATATACATAAAAAATTTCCTCAAAGGTTTGAAGCGGTTCCTCCTGGAAGGGTGCTATTACTCACTTGAGGAGCTATAAACTACACCCTAGACTCCCGTATAGTTTTAAGACAGTTATTTTGATGTAATTATAATAATTATTAATCACATTAATTTATTATCACGATATTTGTGTATGTTATATAATTTTTATGATCTGCTTCACTTTACCAAATTGTTTTGTTTTAGTTTTGTTTTTGGTGACATGTATGAATTCTTTTTTTTTATGACATGCATGATTATGACTTAATTGACTATAGATTTTAATGGAACAGATTGTTTGTAGGGATGTCTAATTTCGAACACAATGTTAAAATTGTTAACGAATAAACAAATACAAATACTTTAGGTAAATTATAGTTGATTCATTATAAGAAGCCACATTTGACAAGTGTCAAAGTCCTGCAGTATGCATTTAGAGAAGAAATTGATTGTTTGGAACGCCGGACCTTCATGCATCGGATTTCTACAGCACTAGATCTTGGCCAACTGGATCACTAAGCACTGATGTGTGTAGCGCTGGATCCTTAGAGCGCTGGAAGTGGAGAATAGTCTTCTATGTGAATAGCGAGCTGATTTTCTAAAAGGTTAAAAAACTTCTTATATATGTTGATTACTGCGTTAGGATCATATTTTAAGTGGTTAGGAAAAATTGTGTTGTAGGGGCGATGTTGCAAGCAGACTAGGTATACCTTAAAATGTTATACTCAACTATTAAAACCTAACTATCTTCACGCCGTATCACCAGGCATCGCGATCCATGCATATTTCTTTCGCTTCCTATAGATTCATTAATCACTTCATACATGCACGTCTGGGTATTAGAGTACTTTTGACTTTTCCGTTTTTGAGCAATCTGCTCACGCGGTCTTTATATGTCTCGGCCTACCTTGACTCCTTCTACTTTCGCACAATATATATTCTTCGTCAATCGTTCCTCACTTATTCGTTGAACGTGTCCAAACTAACGGAGCACGTTAAAATCAGTAAACATGTCAATATAAGAGAAATATTTTAGTAAAAGAAAATTATGTTAAACAAAGATTAAAATAATGATTAGATGTGTACTACATAAGAATGACGAAAATATGAAGAATAGTATGATTAAAACCAAACATTAAAAGTGGTGGAATATTACGAATAATTCCCATTTCATTCAATTCTACTAATAAATTATCGATTTTCCTGGTAACGTCCCTAGTGTTTAAAATGGATAAGGGTTCACTGCCGGAACGTGGTAGCGACGTTCAGTTCTTTAGAACAGAATTGTTTATTTTCTTCACAATGGTTTATTAGTGAAAGTAAATAGTAAAATTACCTTCTTTGGGCATTTAGACATTAAAATATATATATAACTGGAAAATAGTTCATTAATTGTGTAGTTTTAACTTCGAAAAATTAAATAATATTATATACCCGCCGTTACAAGGATACGCTGGTGATTTTTGAAGAAGTGTCAAATGTGGCCTATTAAATTGACTCGACTATAGGTATTAAATAAATTGAATATGGGCAATATTTCATATAAAGCAACACAAATGAAGTAAATATCTACCGGGGTTCTAAAAAAATACGGATGTAATGTCAACTTATCACGAGCGAGGCATGAAAATGAACGGCCAATTTTGCTATGTACCGGCCATAAAAAAAATAGACTCTGGCACTCTTAGGTGATGTGTTATGGCGGCAATTTCACGCGATTTTATTATCTACATTTATTAACCAAGATAAATATTTTAGACACAATCACCATTTACGATCTTACTAGTGAAGACCGCAGCTTCTCCCGCGTGGTGTAGATTTTCCTGTACCCTTTTCACAGGGTCTAACCTATCCTTAAAAGATAAATCTGTGCAAGAATTATTATTAAATTTTTCAACTAATCGATTGATGAATAACAGTATAATATAGTATGAAGCGATTAATGAATCTGCAGGAAGCGAAAGAAGTATGCATGGATCGCGATGCCTGGCGATCCGTCCTCTCTGACTACCCCGTAAGGGATACAGCGTGAAGATCTATTGATTCAGATTCAGATGGCGAGCTATGAGTGCGGATGGTGAGGTGTCAGGCTCTGGTGAGGGTCTTGTTCGACCAGGGGGCGTATATGTCCTGTGCTTACGGGAGCGCCTGGGTCGTCTAGACGCAGCTGTACTCCACGCCCCTAACCCGCCGAACGAGCTACACCTTGCGTGGATAGTTCCTCAGTACCTGCTGGTGTCCGTTGCTGAAATTATGTTCGCGGTTTCAGGACTCGAATTTTCTTTCACTCAGGTGCGTAAAAGGGTACCACCATTATCATTGAATCTTACTTATAAAGATTGATTCAATTATGATTTCTTAGCATGATATAGTGGCTTAACTTTTTTTTCTTGTCGCAACATATTATGAAAATGTGGACTATGTAAATGTTGAATGTTCGGGTCGAGACCTGGTGTGTGTATATTCCTTCTTTATTTTCAGGCGCCAAAAAGTATGAAAACGATAACCATAGCTGCTTGGTATGTGTCGGTGGCTTTTGGCAACTTGATCGTGATCCTTGTGGCTCAGACCAAGATATTTGAATCTAGGGTAAGTATCAAAATAGTTTTATCTTCCATCATCTTTCGATTCCCACCCAGGATAAAACTTTGTGTGATGAGCACGATGGTTTATTCTGTGTCTGGGTGTTATTTATTTATAATATGTATGTATTTAGAAATATATAAGTATGTTTATCAGTTACCTGGTTACCATAGTACAAGCTCTGCTTAATTTGGGATCAGGTGGCGTTGTGTGAGTTGTCCCAACGATATTTATATTTATTTATTTATTTGTATATACGACCGAATACGTAACGAAGTGATACGCAATATGGCAGGTTTGAATGAAAGTGTCAGCGTTAAGCTGGAAAAGGGCGTGCTCCGTTGGTTTGGACACGTCCAACGAATGAGTAAGGAACGATTGACGAAGAATATATATTGTTCAAAAGTAGAGGGTAGAAGGAGATAGGGTAGGCCGAGACTTAATGAAGACCACGTGAGCAGATTGCTCAAAAACTGAAAGGTCAAAAGTACTCGGATACCCAGACGTGCGTGTATGAAGCGATTGATGAATCTCGAAGAAGCGAAAGAAGTATGTATGGATCGCGAAGCCTGGCGATCTGTCCTCTCTGACTACCCCGTCAGGGATACAGCGTGAAGATAGTTAGTTTAGTTTTTTTAGTTATTTATTTGTGAACTTCAAGTTTCGTCCCAACCACTTCTATCCTTCCACTTTTATTTTACCGCTAAGAGCGACTGAAACATAATATCTCCGACAAATGTCAGTGAACATCATAGAAAAGAAACTTTCTGTCGGCGGCTCATTACGCAGAGAAACATTTGTCGGAGATAATGTTTCAGAATCGCTAAGAGCAACTATCATTTGTTATTTAATTTTCTCGCTCCTAAGAACCTCTCCTAACTCCGCAAGGGCGCTTTATGAGACAAAGACGTCTCATCTTTTAATTAGCTGGTGCACCAGTAGCAGGTGATCGCTTGAGCCCCGGAATTGTTGGGGACTTCGCTTACACCCGTAGGGGAAACAGGTATAACCCCAGAACTTGCGCTATCACACACACCTAACCACTAAAATTTGGAACAGGTAAATTTATTTCAGATTTTTCAAACTTGATCATGCTGAATATCTAGAAATGCATTTAGCGAGAGTCGTAAAGTGTTTTAGAGTTATATGAAAATAACTTTTCCCGGTTTACTTTTTAGTTTTTTACTACCCTCTATAAATGTAGTACGTAAATACAAAAAAAAAACGAAATGAGTATATTAGAGGGAGTTAGAGAGTGGCGCCTGTGACTGAAAAAATTAGAGAAAACCGTCTGTCTTGATATGGGCATGTCACTAAATAAGCTATGAATATGAAAGTTGATGGATGGAGAGGTAGAGGAGAGCCACAGAAAAATGGATGGACTGTATAAGGAGTGATGTAAATATGAAAGGAGTGAATGATCAGATGACGAAGAACAGGGATGAAAGGAAGACGAAGACATACTGCGCCGACCCCAAGTAAATTAGTACCTAAACCAAATTCATCTGCACCAAATTCAAGAACATCGGTATTTAATAACTTTCATACTACACATGAATGAGTTTATGGAAACAGATAAAGGGTTCTTAGAATGTTTTTAAAGGGTTGGCAGCCCAAGTGCTGCACTTCTGGTGTTGCAAACGTCCTTAGGCTGGGATGACCACTTTCCATCAGATATAAGGCCGCATGTTTGTCTTTCACCTCAGTGGTATAATAAAAAAAAGTGCAATCTTTTATACTTACTCTAGACTTTAAAGACTTTATTACATCACGCTATATTTAGACAGCTAGCGACGGCAGAGCTCGTTCAGATGGACTAATTAGACAGTAACAAGCTTACGTTTACTACACTGAGGTGAATCTTAGTAAGACTGTCTTAATACCCGCCTTATAGTTAGAAATATACACTGTTATAACATCACAGTGTAGACTTAAGTAGAGTTCAGCAAGCTGTGGTAGGTGGTATACTTATCGCTACTTTCCTGTTTCTTAGATCTAGTAACACATATTAAGAATCATGTATGCCGCACAGAAAAACTCGCCGGCATCTATGCTAAAAAAGTTAACATTAGCACTTGGCGTAAAAAGTAACATAAAGCATTTGGAAACATGAATCAATAGTTAAAAATCTTTTTTAAGACAAGCTTTTATTTGATCAAAAAAATCATTCCCAGCAAAGTCTTTTATTTGATACCCATAGGTACCTACGAGTACTATAAAGAATAAACAGTAACCACACAGTCCGGTGTCTTTAGCCGTTCGATGTATTGCATTAAATAAAAGTGACCTGAGTTTATTTTTAGATGTATTTTAAGGAAGCCCTATTCATATATATTTTCTATACCACTGAGATGGCAGACAATCATACGGCCCACCTGATGGAAAGTGGTTACTGTAACCTATGGACGTATATTTTATAAGTGTATTTGTATAGGCTGCTGCTTAAGGACAGACATTATATATTTAAATAAATATCCATCACGCCTTATCCCCGAAGGGGTGGCAGAGGCATATTATATGCCCACTTTTCACCGTGTGGATTCCTGTCCCACGTAATAGGTGGTGAGCCCATTGCCGTGTTGAAATAGACAGATGCAGGTTGTGGCTACCTGCTGTTGAAATTTTTAAGCCGCCCATAAGGCCTTCAACCAGGCTTAACGACTGCCATTTTCTGGCAACCGGGACCAACGTGCCTTCCGAAACACGGAAACGCTCGCAAATGTAAATGCCACAAAGTGGTCACCCATCCGAGTACCAGCCATAGTGAAAGTTGCGTAACTCAGTGATCGTTTATAGAACACTGAGACCGCGGGGCCACGAGCGCTTCAATATATTTGCTCACAATGATAAGTCACAGATAGCTAAATAAATGGTTTTTATTCACTAACTTATAACTAATGCTAGGATGAGTGGTAATGAGTACCGCGTATGAATGCTGATTGCGATGCTGATCGTAATTAAAGTTAAATGATATCAAATAATTGAAAAGTGCTGATGTATGAAACGTGCTGCCGAGGTGTACGAATTATGGCTCGTACAGTATTAGAAATAATTAGTCAACCATCTTGCGTATTCCACCACGTTCGATTTATAATGACGCCACAGACCAGCTATCCATGCATTTTCACCCAAACTTAAGGCGTATACAAAATTTCAGCGTAATCGGTTGAAGATATCTGAATCAAACTTGAAAATCAATAGTAGAATAGCGAGTTTTGGTCCAACTGCATGAAATCGTTACAGAATAAAAATAGAACGGCTTTTTATTGTAGAATAGTAGACTCGCCATCCTGGACATAATAGAAAGCTTGTAAAGAAGAATCTCTCATAAAATGAGAAGAGCTCGTGGCCCCCTAACTCAGTGTTCTGTAAACGATCACTTTTTTTGCGAGTATTTCCGTGCTTTGGAAGTCACGTTAAGCTGTTACTCCCAGATGCCAGTAAAATGGCAGTCACTAAACCCAGTTGAAGGCCTAATGGACGACTTGAAAATTTTGCCTGCGCCTTTTCAACACGGCAATGAGCTCACCACCTTTTACGTCAGACAAAATTGCATACGGTGAAATGTATTGTTTGCCTCTGCATACCTCTTCGGGGATAAAGGCGTGACAATATGTATATATGTAAAAAAAGAAATATGAAAACGTTAGAAACATTTTCTTTGGAAATCGATTCTAAGGCTGTGCAAATCTTACTGGGGCCGGGGCTAGTAGTGATTAGATAAAAGCCACAAAGGTTCACACATCAGCATTAATGAGCGACATTTTTACACGCAAATCTTCTTGTAATCTACTTTTGCGGTGACCACAAGCTGCTCTAATCCAATCCGTTGAATTGGTTGTAGTTCCAATTATCCGTTCTGATTTCATTGCTCCGCCCGAAATTGTGGATTTTTCTTCGTAATGACAGCTGGTCGCCGTATTTTATATAATTACTTCATGTTTCGTGTTCATTTGAAGAGGTAAAGCTTTTATGTAAGGCTTAGGAACCTTGTACCTGAGAATCTTGACGATCTCATATCAATAGTACTTAGGCTAAGTTATAAACAATGGGCCTGTCTTTTCATTGGTTGATTCTATAGTTGTTGGTTTATGTTACGGCCAGGGTGCGCACTCAGTTGCTCGTGTGCTCTTTTGCTCAATACTCTCACACATACACACAGCTTACTGCATTTCATTACGTGAACATTTCTACGCACTACCCGTTATGCGCGCTTAGGAACTTCATTCCAGGGGGCAATGTCTACTATTTTAATCGCGTCAGAAAAGAATCATAATCGTCGCTCAATAGAAAGCCACCGGTACAATTTTGTCATTTTTTCGTAATCTACTATTACAATCGTACTCCAATAGACTTCTATCGGTCGGTCGTAGTTCTACTAACACGTACCGCGACAGAGGTCGCTAGTCAGTTGCATTTTTGCTAGTCTACTAACATTTGGACAGCTAAAATAGTGATTCTGGTTCTATTCTACGGCTTGTCAATACTAGACTCGGCCCCCGGAAAGGTCTGTATTCGTGCTGTAAATAGACAGTGACCGAGGGTATCTATGTGATGGAACGTCTAATATTCGTCACCTTTGGTCACCTAACTTCTTCAAACGGGATAAATAATACCCACCTACCTACTGTTTGGGGACATCTTTGTGGCAGCGAGTGGTTTTGTTCGAAGGTACCTACTACTTGTGTTGGAAATCGATCGATCTTCATCGAGATTAATAACATAAATTAAAATTATAGTAATTGTGGGCCATTTTATTGTGGGACTTTTTTTTACACATTGCCGCCTAGGTCAATGTATGTTAATATAAGCTTGTGTTATGGGATCTAGATGACTGATAATGGTAGAGAAAGACTACTACTATTGCAATGCAATCAATATAAATATCTCTATTCACATAAACAATATAAATATCTCTATTCACATAAACATACTTATATATTTCTAAATACATACATATTAGGAAACACCCAAACTCCGAAACAAACATTTGTGGATCACACAAATATTTTTTCCGACCCGGATATCGAACTCGGGACCTCAGCTCAGTCGCGGCAGTTGCATACACTACCACTGCTCCACCGAGACAGTCATTATTATGTAATTAGTAATTACATAATAGTGGTGGGGTGATATAAGATGATGTACTAAATAAAATATGTGAAGGAGTGAGGAACGAGAATATATATTGTGCGAAAATAAAGGGGAGAAGGAGTCAGGGTAGGCCGAGACTTACATATGAAGACCTCGTGAGCAGATTGCTTAAAAAAGTACTCGGATACCCAGACGTGCATGTATGAAGGGATTGATGAATCTGCAAGAAGCGAAAGAAGTATATATGGATCGTGAAGCCTGGTGATCTGTCCTCTCTGAATACTCCGTCAGGGACACAGCGTGAAGATAGTTAGTTAGTTACATAGTTTTTACTTAATATGTGGTCAATATTATCTCTCTCCATCGACTGGCCATGACAGAAAGAGGGAACGAAAATGTGTGCTCAGACCTCTCTTTTGCCTATAGGTTCATGAAACGTAACCCTGTCTCTTTCTAATTTCAGTAACTTATATCTCCCTCTCAACTTTATTTGGTCTCGCCAAGTCAAGCGTGCGGAATGAAAAATAATAAAAAAAGCGTTACAAATGTGGTTACATACATACATACATATTATCACGCCTGTTTCCCATCGGGGTAGGCAGAGACTATGGTTTTCCACTTGCTACGATCCTGACATACCACTTTCGCTTCTTCTACTTTCATAAGTGTTTTCGTACACGCTCTCCGGTTAAGGGTACTCTCGACCTGGCCTTTTTCCAAAAGGTCTTCGATTTGATTGACATACGTACGCCGAGGTCTACCCCTACCAGTTTGCCCATTCACTCTCGCCACATAAATCTGCTTCGTCAGTCTACTTTCATCCATCGTCTCCACGTGTCCGAACCATCTAAGCATCCCTTTTCCTATCTTAGTCACTACATCTTCTGTCATACCGCAATGTTCCCTTATCGCGCTGTTCCTTTCTTTATCCATCAACTTCACTCCAGCTATACCTCGCAGACTTCTCATTTCCACTGCATTTATTTTACTTTTATGCGTTTTCTGCCATACCCAACTTTCACTGCCATACATAAGTGTGGGGACCAGTACACCTCTATGTACGGCCAGTCGTGCCTTCTTCGAAACGTTCTGACTGCTCATAAAGGCGTACATGGCTCCATTCACTTTATTTCCTGCCAATACTCTTCGCTCAATGTCATAGTCATACGTTCCATCTCTCGCAAATTTTGTACCTAGGTATACAAACTCTTTTACTTGTTCTACTCTTTCTCCTTCCACAGCAATTGAGCAATCCATCATACTTGCCTCTTTTTCAAAAACCATTACTTTCGACTTGTTTACATTCGCTGTCATTCCTTTGTTTTTAACGCATCATACATTATATTATTTATTTTTAACGCATCATACATTATATTATATTATATTTAATACCAATGTTAACCATCAACTGCAACTCCTCCGCCGATGATGCTAGTATTACCTGCTCATCGGCGTATAGGAGGCACTTGACGGTCAGTTCATCCATTTTTATACCATACGTACTCTCTTGCAGTTCTTTCAGGCAGCTGTCAATGTATAGGTTAAACAGCAACGGCGACGTTACACAACCCTGTCTTACACCTTTTTCAATGTGAAAAAAGTCTGTGCAAGCTCCGTTGATTCTGACACAAGCACTGGAGCCCTCATAGAGAGATTTCAGTGCTCGTATCAAGTGGCTGTTTACTCCATACCTGGCCAGTATTGACCACAGCTTATTCCTCACCACTCTATTATAGGCCTTTTCCAAGTCTACAAATACGCAATAGACCGTTTGACTTTTCGCCAAAAGCTTTTTTGCTATGCATCGTAAGGAAAAGGCCTGATCCGTACATCCTCTTCCTTTCATAAATCCTGCTTGTACATCCCACATTTTTCCTTCAGTTTCATTCATCACTCTGTTAATCAAGATTTTTGCATACAATTTGCCGACGATGCTGAGCAAGCTTATGCCGCGGTAGTTTCCCTTATAAAGCGGCACGATGACAGCCTTACACCAATCTCTTGGTACGCTGCCATTCTTCCAACAAAGGTTGAAAAGGCAGTACAGCTGGCAAGCTACCACGCCTTGTCCCGCTTTCAGCATCTCTACTCCTCTTTTGCCATTTTTAGGTCCACATCCGTTGCCTTTTGCATTCTTTGATTGACTTTTGTAGTCAACCAGTCCAAGCATGCTTTCTTCTTATCAGACAACGCCTTTCGGACTTCTGCACACATTCTCTTTCTCTTACATCCTTGACTTCTCTTACTTACCCCACACACTTCCACCGCAACTTCCACTAGACCTTCCTTAAATTACTTCCATACTTCTTCGATCTCCCATACGTCATCAGAATTTGCAAATTTCTTGCTCAGCTTACACTTAAATTCCTCTTTTATGCCTATCTCTTGCAAATTCTCGACTTTTATGCATTCTAGTACACTAACAGGTGCATGCACACGATGCCGCCACCGCTGAAACAGACCTCTTACTCGACTAACAACCAAGAAGTGGTCTGTGTCAATCCCGGCACCGCGGTATGCCCGAGTGTCTAACATTTTCTTTCTCATCCTTGCATCTACAATCACATAATCAATCATGCTTCTCTGGCTTCCTTCTTGTCTCGTAAACAAATGGATATCCTTGTTGTTGAACATGATGTTGGTTACCACAAGGTTCATCTCCAAACATACCTTAAGCAAACTTTCCCCATTTTCATTCACTCGTTCCTCACCATACTTTCCCAATACACTTTCATAACCATCACGCTTCACACCAACCCAACCATTAAAATCACCTAACATTACTATTCTTTCATTCCGTTTGCATTTACTCAGTATATCGCTCACACTCTCCCAAAATGTCTGCCTCTCACTTTGGTCCCCTGAAGATCGGCGCCACCGCGCATCTTGCGGAGCATAAACTCCTAAAACAAAGATGCGGGTAAGCCCAACTTTCAGCCTCAACCAAAGGAGTCTTGGGCTCACACATTCATATTCTGTCACACATTCATTCTCGCGGATAGTAACACACCCACACCCTGGCACGCAGTACTGGTCGGGGCTACACCTGACCAGTAGGCCGTATAGGGTCCATGTGAAGTGGTGTCACATCCTTTCCTCTTTGTTTCATTCACACACAGAATATCAATTCGTCTCTCTCGCATCATCTCACATACCTCCTCAATTTTATCTTTTAATCCTCCTCTAATATTCAGTGTAGCAAAGCGGCTATCCATAGCCCACTTTTCGCCTCGATGGGAAACGGGACGTGACGGGTGGCGAACAGCATCGCCGCCATTTTGGGTTTTAAAATTTTGATACACCATAGCGTTCCCACGAGTGGCAAGGGAAAACAAAAGTCCACCTAGACAGAGCCCCGCTTGTCCAAGTAAGGCTAGCCTTGATCTGGGGTCCCAAGGCATAAGGCACGTTAATGCTAGGCTCGCCCCTAGCCACGCAGCACATAGGCTAAGGCAGAGGATGAGGTAGGGAAAGGATTTATGGATAGGAAAATGAAGATGTAGGAGAGGGGCTTGGATAGGGTAAATATAATATAACTTCTATATCAAAAGGGCCGAATAAATTTAATAAAAAAGGTGTCTATTTTAGATGTTAAATTTAGAAAAAAAAAATTCAACGCATTGCCTTTTTAGTGAGGTGGTAGTAAAAAGGCTATAATGTCTTATGTGCTAGACACTAATTAGCACGACCAATTAAAGTCCTGGTAGTCTCGGACTGTTTGAATGTGGTTATTGTTTTGAAATATTTCTGCAATCCAATCCAAATTTATAATCGTTCATGAATAAAAATACAGAATACTGAGTCTCGCAAATAATCAGGCAACAATTAATAGTGTGCTTGGTTGAAGGTGCCTGAGTAAAAGATACTTTAGTGGCTCTTCTCCGAACTCATTAATCTATCTTCTAATGTACTAGCTCCATTAACGTATTTCACACGGTTCGATGTTTCTATACGAAACAGCGTATTCCCATTATACCGTGTGCCTTGTCCTACAAATTGGACCAAAAACGAAAATGAGTTTTCTATTTACAGAACTCGTCAGCTTGATAAATGTATTGAGCAAATTACTTGTTTGTCATAAACATTGTGGAAAGACTTTATTATTTGGCAAGGATAAAATAGAATTGATTCAAAGTTAAATTTGGTTATTTTATGGCTTTTTTTTATTTTTTATAAGATAGCTTGCGAAATTTGTAGTCAAATATTCACGTATGCTAACATTTTATAATATTAGTATAGCATACATATGCTGAATAGTTTGCTTGTATCTATCTGTGTTAAATAGCCTATTTATCGAGAACGCTACTTATAAGCTATCATCACGCCAGGACCCAGGACTACCCAGGACAGCGAAGCAGATATTGTTGTTAGGGAAATAGGGAGTGCCCTATCTCTGGAATTGCATACGTCTATAGGCAATGGTGACCACTTTCATCAGATGGGCCGTATGCTTGTCTGCCACCTCAGTGGTATTAAAAAAATATTAATGTCATAAATTTGAACACTTTTTTCATACATTATTGTAATGTGTATGTAAAATTATAAAAGTTTAGGAAAAATGGGTGCCATGGGGGTTCGAGTATATCATGGGTAAAACTGCGGGGCTTCATAAGTGTTTAATAAATTAATAAATATTATTTCAAGAACAATTAGGACTATGATGATTTATAATATCCAGGTAAGATACAAAACCGGGTCGATAGGAAGGGACCAGTAGCGCAATTCACAAATCTCGGATCCAAATCCTCTACCACGCAAATGTCATCGATGTTCATAGAACTTGAATAGGCTTTAGTCGGTTTAATACCAACATGAAAATTGTATGTAAAATATTTTATTTGCAAAAAAATGTGAAATAAACCCTATCTCAACTTCACTGCCGGGTATGTACGTCTTCGAAGTAAGCGTATTTGTTAAAACAAATCCTAATTTATTTAAAAAAGCTAAAGATTATCCACGTAGCACGCGTGACTGCGATAGGCTGGTTCTTGACTTTACACCAATAACCACACTTTTCCAAAAAAACTGCTACGCCATGTGCATAAAAATTTATAATAGGGTACCGTTGATAATAAAAAAATTACCCGTTAAAAATTTAAGATCAAATTAAAAATATGGTTAATTGAAAAAAATATATACAGCATCAATGACTTTTTAAATGAAAAGTAATTTCTGATATGGTTGTCATTTGTATTGTCACAAGGATTAGACAAATTATTTTATATTATTTAAATTTTGTGGAGCTTGTATTTTATTTATTATGTTTGACGTGACATTTAGCAAAACATTTACTTAATTTTATATTAATTGACGTTAGTTGGTAAAGATTATGTTTATTTAGCAATAAGGTTTGCATTTTAGAAAAGAACTGATGGAGTGTGTGTGTTCAAATTCATTATAACAATTACAGCTTATGTACATTACTTCCGCAAATAAATAAATTTCAATTTCAAAAAAAAACTAACAGAATTTTGTCAAATCTCAATTTCAGATAGTGTGGTAGCGTATTTAACCTCTCAGACCAATTGCTAATGCTATAGTGAGCTATAGAGCTATAGTGAGCGATAAGAGACACCTTCTCTCTTGTTATCTGTCGTAACAAAAACTATGTTCTACGTTGCAGGCGACAGAATTTTTCGTCTATGCCGCGATGCTGATGGTAGCTATGCTGGTGTTCCTCCAAATGGCGCAAAACTTCCCATCACGAAACATGGATGCAGACATTTCTTCCTCTGAAAGTCGGCCGCTGCTGCATCATCGGTCTAAGGTACGTTAGATTGTAGAGAACCGGCAGGGGCACTTCAGAATATGATAAGGCTATAATCTCACCGCAATTAGGCACATAATGATACATACTATCAAACTGTGGTTTTTTGATTGTTATCAAAGCACGAGTTTTTTTTATTATATTGGTTAAGTTGCATTAGTCTTAAAAAAATCTGAATAAATAAATTATTATACCTACCTATTGCTTGTTCATTTCATGCAACTTCGTATTTAAATAGAAAATTTCATCTTGTTCACGTAAAAACAAAACTTGTTTTCTCTCTGTTTAAAACTTTAAACAACAACTTTAAAAAAAAAAGGAACCTCATTCTTTACTATGTGGTCGATACGCGCGCATAAAAAAATACAAATTTGTTTTATTTAGGGCCTCGTTCACCATCTCTGAGTAAAGTGTCTAGTAGACTATTCGTCACATAAAGTCGCAAGTAAAACTTATCTTGAATTTCACGATCTCTAAGTAACGCTAATCACCGGTTAAAGTAGCATGTAACTTATTTGTTACATCGACTGGCGAGTAACAATTTTAATTGTCGGTTATGTGCATTGTGTTTAATAGCTTCTGTGAAAATTTAACCTAGTGCGATACGTTACTAGGAAAATAATGGATTGATTTGATTTAATTAAGCACCAAATTGATGAGTTAGAAGACGACTATTATTTTTTACAAATAATTCCGCGGATTCGAGTTTATAATGTCCATGATAATTATTTTTCGAAATATTTTTTGGTCCCGGTTGCTAGTAAAATGGCAGTCGTTAAGCCTAGTTGAAGACCTTATGGGCGGCTTGAAAAAAATTCAACAGCAGGTCGCCACAGCCTGCGCCCGTCCATTTCAACACGGCAATAGGCTCACCACCTGTTACGTGGGACAAAAATGCATACGGTGAAATGTGGGCATATAGTATGCCTCTGCCTACGCCTTCGCGGATAAAGGCGTGACAATATGTATGTAAATATGTATTTTTACACAAGAGTCACTAATAAATGTCTTTCATCTTGCACTTCTTTCTCTTTTTATAACTTTATTATCCACGATCTTTATAATTTTAATTTAAAAAACACACCACAGTATCCAGTTTTTTCTGACAGTGACATTAGTTTGACATTAATGACAACGATATGAATGAATTTTTCAAAATCAATGAATGATTCGCCGACATTATTCTTTTAACCGTTGAGTAGCTAACCGGAACTTCATTTTTGCATGTGAAATTGAAAAATTTAAATTTTTAGTTTTACTTGCGTTAGTCTTTTAGTGTTAAGTGGGAAGTAACTAATTAGAACTTTACTCAGAGATGGTGAACGAGGCCCTTAGTATTATATTATTCATAAGTGTATTGAAAAACGTCGTATGATACACGTGTGTATTGTTGATTACCGTCTTTGGAACTTTAGACCCTCGCCTTGCGGCCCAGGTCTCAATAGAGCCTCAGCGGTAATCACCAGCTTTACACACCTGTACCATAATCTACTATTTTCATTACTTTAGAAATTGTTGTTCTCTGCATTTGTACTGTATTTCTTACATAGTTACTTTATAATCATCTAAAAATTAATACTGCCCAATAAATCCTTTCAAAGAACAATTCGTATGATGGCGATTTTAATAAATATGTTTATCAGTTGTTCAGATCCCATAGCACAAGTTTAAAGCTTAGTTTGGGCTACAGCGCCATCGCTGTGTGAAAAGTGTTCCTAAATATTTATATTTATTATTTAAATAATAAAAAGAGATATTGTGATTTTATAAGTCTGTAAAGAGTTTCCTATTTAGAGATTGATTTCCTACTAGCTGACCCCACAGCTTCGCCCGTGACATTCTTCGAACTTCCGTCGCACATCTAAATTCGTAGTTTATAAATATTACAATAATGTATAAAACCTCCGATTTCTTGACATTTATGATTACTGCTCCGGTCTCCGTAATAATATATAACACAAAAATAAATTTTCAATTCGATCTAGTGGTTCGAGATTATCGCGTTCAAACAAATAAACAAAAGAACAAACTCTTCAGCATAATATATTAGTATCTAAAATAATATACTAATATTATAAAGCTGAAGAGTTTGTTTGTTTGGTTGAACGCGCTAATCTAAAGAACTACTGATCGGATATTAACAATTATTTTGTGTTTGATAGCCCATTTATCGAGGAAGGCTACTACTATATATCATCACGCTACTTCCCTGGAGAGCGGAGTAGTAGTCATAAATGTGAAATCGGGCAAATTTTTATGCATTATTGTAGAATTAATAAGCGACGGGATTAAATATGAGTTCGAAATACGTCACGAGCGAGTAGATTTATAAAACGCAGCCATACAACCTATAGGATGTTACAGCATAACCTCGTAACATCCTATTGTTGAACAATATACATAAGTAGAGGTAGATACTACAAAGCTCATTGTCAAGCTTTGAAAGCCGAGAGCTTCTGCAGATAGTTGTGATTGAAATCTAAGCTGTCGCTTTGTTCAAGCGATGCCAAATCATTAAAGCAACTATTGTTAGTGGGGCGAAGAGATAACGAGGTGCTCCTAGTTATTGAGATGAATATCAAATATCTATTTAACAAGCTTACTTTTTCTTTCACATCTTTATTGCCAAAGGGGTTGCAGAGGCATATATACGTCTACGTTTTACCGTATGCATATTTTTCCAAGTAACAGGGGGCCAAGTCTACTATTTCAATCGCGTTAGAAAAGAATCGTAATCGTCGCTTAATAGAAAGCCACCGGTACAATTTTGACTTATTTTCGTAGTCTATATTAATACAATCGTAATACAATAGACTTTTATCGGTCGGCCGATGAGTTCACGTACCGCGCCAGTGGCTGCTAGTCAGTTGCATTTTTGATAGTCTACTAACATTTTGACAGCTAAAAACAGAGATTCTGGTTCTTTTCTACGGCTTGTCAATAGTAAACTCGGCCCCCGGGTGTGAGCCCATTGCCGTGTTGAAATCCCTGGTACATTCTGCCAAAGAGTTAGCTGGGTTACCTAATTAGTCAGCTCGTTGTTCTTGGTTTGGGCCTTACCGGCGCGGCCGAGTCTACTATTTTCCAATAGAAAGCCGTTTTAGTAGACTTGGCCCCCGGTACTGCGACTTATTAGACATCATCACGTAACGATATGTCGTATGCTGTGTGTATCGAGCCTTCTACAAGCAAGTGAGCACGCAAGCAAGTGAGTGAGTGAAAAATCGTCACGTTTTTCGGTAACGCGCCATGTTGTTATAAAGTGAACCAGCTGGATTAATGACACGTGTCTTTTCAGGTGATATCAGTACATTCGTTGTCTACAACGAGTACGTTCAGCGGACCCGGCAGCAGCGCCGCATCATGTCTCGGCCTCATGGAGAGGGCCCGACCCACCACTTGGCCAGTCCGGGCCTTAGTACATATCGCGACGCCTAGTACTGAAGACTATGACGCTACTACATTGGCACAAAAATAGCCGAATAGCGAAGAAAATGAACTCATCGCTATGTTTGTAGAATTTCAAAGTAATTTTGTAATTGGTGGATGAACTAGTGGCACGCTATGATGGCCGTTTTGACATATTACAATAGTGATAATATTTTACTTGTTTTACATAAGTGTACTCTGTTTTAGGGTTGTATAAATTTCCCCTAATGTGCTCGACTGTTCACATATTTCTACAACTAAAATGTAATTAAAATTAATACGAAACTTCATGAAAGGACAAACGTTAAAACGGCCATCATAGCGTGCCGCTAGTTAGTTGGTAGTAGTGTATGTACTCTTATTATATATATACCCGTAACTATAATTACGCTGTATTCGAGGTAATTAGGGAGGACACATAGCCAGCCTTCACGATAATTGCATACTTCTTTCGCTTCCTGCAAATTCATACCAGTAACTAAAAGATGTTCTCCCTCTGTCTGGATCACAAAACGCAGAATTGAGCTTATTGCCGGTATTGCAGTAGGGTTGCTACCTGTACTTATAGCTAAATGCATCTCTATTATCGTTTATTGCTAAATATGTCTCTAATATCGTATTTTATAGTGAAAATGTTACTAACTTGTATATGAATGTGTACAATATTTGTTAATTTAGCTTTAATATAGTATCTATACTTTTAATTTTTATTTTTGATGTCTATTCTGAATTTCTTACAGGTATGTGTAAGTGTTATGTAATAAATATTATTTAATTTAAAAAGTAAATTATGTTTTATTTATTTTCTGCACTGACCTCTACAACAACTCTGCAAATCTGATCCCATATTTACTGCCGTGGTCTTTAAAACAACTATGCAAATGTGATCCCATATTTACTGCACTGACCTCTGCAATAACTCTGCAAATGTGATCCCATATTTACTGCCCTGGCCTTTAAAACAACTTTGCAAATGTGATCCCATATTTACTGTACTGACCTCTACAACAACTCTGCAAATGTGATCCCATATTTACTGCCCTGGCCTTTTAAACAACTCTGCAAATGTGATCCCATATTTACAGCCCTGGCCTTTAAAACAACTTTGCAAATGTGATCCCATATTTACTGTACTGACCTCTACAACAACTGTGCAAATGCTATCCTATATTTACTGCCCTAGCCTTTAAAACAGCTCTGCAAATGTGATCCCATATTTACTGCACTGACCTCTACAACAACTCTGTAAATGTGATCCCATATTTACTGCCCTGGCCTTTAAAACAACTCTGCAAATGTGATCCCATATTTACTGCCCTGGTCTTTAAAACAACTCTGCAAATGTGATCCCATATTTACTGCCCTGGCCTTTAAAACAACTCTGCAAATGTGATCCCATATTTACGTCCCTGGCCTTTAAAACAACTCTGCAAATGTGATCCCATATTTACTGCACTGGCCTTTAAAACAACTCTGCTAATGAGATCTCATATATGTGATACCCATATTGTTAAAGAGCCTATTTTACTTTGGCGCCAGCTGTCTCTCTCTTCTCTTTCCAGTTGCTTAACTTAGGTTACAAAAACCTAACCTGTAGGGTTAGCCCTGTAACCCTACAGGGATTTGGAGCCTGAGATCTACTTCTATCTAGTTTCTGCGGCTATTGTTTGGCTTTTAACTTTCGATATAATTGGGACTTTCGATTAAATGGGCAGCCGTCTGACCCTACCTACTCCGTAAGGTCGCCTTTGTCCGTAAGGTGCCGTGTCCATTAGTCAACCAGTGCGTCGCATCGCTACCAGGTGAGGTCACTTGGCTCTGAAGATCTAACAGTAACAGTAAGGGTCACCGTTACCTGCAGCTGTCTCTGTGAAAATTTAGTCAAGCCGTGAAACCGTGGCAGACACAATTCATAAAAGGAAGAGAGCACTCTCTTTCTTTTATGATTTGTGTCGGTTTGGTTCGGAGTCTACTCATAATATTTATTCAGACGCCGGCGGCCTCGCACGCGTGATGCAGTTTTCCCGTTTCCATTTCCCATAGGACCTTGTTTCTGGCATAAAAAGTAGCCTACGTGTTATTCTGTTGTGTAACCTATATTATTGTTAAGTTTTATCAAATTCCTTTCAGTAGATTTTGCGTGAATGAGTAACGAACATCTATCCATACTTACTTACTACTTAGTAGGATTGTGCCCACTAGACCGACTTAGAACTTTGGCAACCTCCTAAAGGTTGAGGACCATAAACAAAACTGGCATGAATGAGTGACAAGTATATAGAATAGATATACGAAGTCCTCTTCCCTCTCGCTCTTGTTGAGCAAGCGGGTCTGTGCGATCGCTCCGTAATTTTAATAATTTTTCTTTGGTTTAACTTTGTATTCCCAGCTCGTGAATTGGTTTATGTGATATTTTAATGATTGTGTTTCGGTAACACGTAAGTGGAACTTGGTTTTATTGTCGTTAATCGCGTAAATATTGCTATTTATCAATCGGTAAGCTTTTTTGATTTTCATTCTAAAGTGTGGGTATCAGTGAATTAAGTTGCGCCGATAATTTAATTGTTTACACTTTATTTAGACACTTTTTTTTTATTTGTGCTGTATAATTAGTGTTAAAAAATAATGCCCTTCCGAGATGAATGCTACTATAAGGTCGCCACCGGCAAAGCGACTTTTTAGTGAAATGTCTCCGGTTTTCCAAACACCCGAAGATGTAAACAAACGGGTACAATCAGTTAAATTGGTCAAAAGTGACTTGTCGGAATACCATAATCAAGGCGAATATTGCACGTTAGTCGAACAGGCAAACAGTTATATTGCTACAATAAATAATATAATCAACGATCAGGGATCGCGAATCACTTTGTCTAATAAAACTTCTATCATGGATTTAAACCAGCGATTGACCGGCATTATTTCTATTCTGGCATTAAAAACGTCATGCAAGGTGGCAAATATGGCCAAAGAACTGCAAGCACTTAAATGTCAGCAACCAAAAATGTCATATGCGGATTAACTAAGGTTACGTTTGCCAGCTAAATCGGCCCCCGCCCCAGCAGCAGTGAAGGCTCTTCCAGCCCGACCCTGTGTGGTGGCTTACCACGCGCCTGATCGTTCAACCGAGTTCACAACGGCGTCCGCGCCTAAACAGGCACTTATGAAAGCTATCAAGCCCAGTGACGATGGCTTCCAAATAGTAGGCATTAAAAAATCCGCGAAATCGGGTGTAGTACTTCGTGTTGCGAGCGAAAGCCAACTCAAGAAGTTAGAGTTAGTGGACGCAATCAAATCGGCAGGCTTGCGCTTAGAAAAACCCAAGGGTCGTAAACCGCAAATCCTAGTTAAATATGTTCCTGGGTCTATGGAAGACCATGACTTTATTAGAGCCTTATATCGCTAAAACATTAAGGACGAATTAAAAATTAGCGAGGAGGACTTTATTAAGAATTCCAAAATAGTTCGTAGGCATCGTTTAGCTAACAGTCGTTCGTGGGTGGGTTTGGAGCTGGAGCCGGAGATCCGGAATCATTTGGCGGCCACAAAGGATAAATTATTTATTGATTCGGCCACTTGTAGATTTATCGATGACCTCGAGGTAGTGCGTTGTATGAACTGTCAAGAATACGGTCATGTTCACAAATTTTGTACCAGCAAGTCACCCAGCTGTGCTAATTGCGGCGAGAAACATGATACACGAGCATGTCCACATAAAGACAGTCCTGATTTTAAACCCATCTGTATAACCTGCAAAAGGTTTAAAAAGCCCCATGACCACCGTTGCGGCTCTCGGGAGTGTCATACCTATAAGCATAGGCTGCAGCATCTCATTCTGAGCACACCTGTAGTTGTTTCATTTAATAAAAAAAAATCTTGGAACATGAAAAATCTAATTATAGGAAAGCTTAATTTACACAACGATAGGGCAGCCACGGTGGAACTGGACCGCCTAGTAATAGAGAACAAATTACACATTGTCCTCTTACAAGAACAATATCAGAGCGCCCACCTGCGTAACAGAGTGGTACAATTACATGCCAAGGCACGAGCTGGGATTTATGTTTCTAGTACAAATTTTACTGTAACATCTTTGGGCAACCTCATGACATCTCATTGTGCTGTTGCTGAGGTTACTTCCTCGGCCTTTAGGGTGTTTGTTGTGAGCTGCTACTTTCAATATTCACATCATATCGATCCTCACTTACACCATCTTCGTCACGGCTTGCAGTCTCTTTTGCGGGTCAAAGAATAATCATAGGCGCTGATGTCAATGCCTCTTCTACATTATGGTATGGCAAACTACGTGAATTCGATAGGGACCGGCGCTGTGCCGTCGAAGAATTCAGTGCAGAAATGTATTTATCTAAACACAATTGTCCTAATGCACCACCTACTTTTTGCGGCCCTATGGGTGAGTCTTCTATTGACGTGACGCTTTCACGCGGCGACGTCTCGATATTCGAATGGTGTGTCCTCCCGGATGCGTCCTGTAGTGACCATCGTCTAATCGTTTACAAGCTCTTACCCGGTGATGCACGAGAGGCGCAAAGTACTACTTGTAATTTCAAATATAAAAGTAGGGGCGCAAAGTGGGAGCTCCTTGGTTCTCTGTTTGCGGCTCACGCTAAAGATTTTGGTCGTGGTAACCTGTCTGTCGAAGAGAGTGCTTCGTTAATGTCAGAAACTTTTACCTACTGTGCCGACGTGGCAATTGGTCGTGGATCTATTAATAACACTCGGTGATGCGATTGGTGGAGTGATCGGTTAGCCAAGCTTCGAAGGCGTTTCCGGAGAGCTCGTAGAAAATTAAATTATTTTAAAAAGCATAAAATTAGTGCCGGTGCGGAATACAATAGCGCTTTACTTGCTCTTAGAGTTGCCAGGTCCCATTACAGGGCGGCTGTTGAAAAATCAAAGGGTAATTTGCTACGTAAACTAGTGCATGGGCTGGAAGCTGAGGGTCCGTGGTCGCCTATATACCATGAGTTTAGGGCTAACCGTTCTGTTGATCTTGCCTATGTACGAAATATCAAAATTAACAACTCGCATACTATAGGTCTGAAGGAAACCGCGGATTACCTCTTGGATTCTCTTATACCCGACGACTGCTCGGAAAACGATAGTGATTATCACCGACAGATAAGACAGTGGGCTCTTGAGCCACCATACTCACCCCTGTCAGACCTACCAACTTCTGATGAGCTCCTCGAAATTGTTAGGTCGTTGTCCATAGGTAAGGCGTCGGGTGACGATAAAATATCTAACAAAATTATAAAGGAGGCTTGCAAGCTGTCGGGTGAAGTAATATTAAATGTTTTTAACCGGTGTATTTACGAGGGAGTGTTCCCCCGTATTTGGCGATGTCGCTATATTCGGATTATTCCTAAAAAAAGGCGACAAGCCGCCAGATGACCCTAAGTCGTACCGACCGATCACATTGTTGCCCTCCTTGGGAAAGCTTTTAGAGCGTCTCATAGTTCCCCGGCTCCTGCCGGGCGGTATTAAATTTCACGAAAATCAATTTGGATTTACAGTAAGAAAATCTACTATTGACGCAGCGATATCAGTGCGAAAGACTGTCACTTCATCGGTTTCTCAATATGTGCTGGCCATCTTCCTAGATATTTCCGGGGCTTTCGATAACGCTTAATGGCCAATGCTATTAATGAAATTAAAGTCTCGCGGTTGCTATAGAAATATTTACTCTCTTATTTATTACTTATTTAGTACAACAACCTTAAAATTAGGTGTAAAAAGTACTGTGTGTTGAAAGTACCACCGCGCATTAAATTCAATGACGGTTACATTAAAAAAAAACTTCGGTTTGCTATTTAGGATTGATTTTAGAGAGAAATTTTGCATTCGTTGAGCACATAAAAACTGTAGGTGAAAAGGCTAAAAATAGCTTTTATGCGTTGTCGAGAATATCTACTGCTACATGGGGACTTTCGTTCAAAACACTGAAGGTCGTTTACGGGGCCACTTATCTAGGCTGTATGTGTTACGGGGCGCCGGTATGGGCAGATAAGGCTACTATCGGTGCTGCACGTTTAAAGTTACTGCAAAGTCAACGCCTTGCATTGATATTTTTATGCAAGGCCTACAGGACGGTTAGCACGGAGGCTCTGCCGGTGATGGCAGGGGTCCTCCCGGTCGATCTCGAAATTAAGAGACGCGCAGCTTTATACTATTCGGCTAAGGATGGCATAGATGATAGGTTTTTGTTAGAAAGAGATCGCCATAGAATTGCCAGACTGTATCGTGACAATGTACGTAAAGAACTTTTAGACGAATGGCAGCTGCGTTGGAAAACTTCCATCAAAGGGCGCCTGCTTTACCAGTTTTTCCCAGACGTTCGTGAACGCATGTCCTGACTGGAGGTTGATCACTGTGTTGCTCAATTTCTTACGGGACATGGTAACTTTTGTTTGAGCAAATTACATTCGTTTAAGCTGGTTGAGTCACCGTTCTGTCAGTGTTCAACTGCTGACGCCAAATATGATCAGACCGCCCATCATATACTTTGGGAGTGTAGCATTTGGCAAAATGAGCGATATAATATGCTTAATTGTTTACAAGTAACGTCGGGAGAAGTTTACTATGCGGATCTCGTGGCATCGAGGGTAAATTTTCGTACTTTTAAACGTTTCTGCCATACATATTACTGGAATCAAACATAGCTCACGTAGGACCCGTAATATACTATTACCGTGGTGCTTCCCTATTTCTATAGGATTTACACCTAATTGCTTTCCAGGTCTCCCGCTTTGCAATCCCTCCTTTACAAATAGACGCTTTACGTTCTTTTCTTACTTCCTCACATTATCTTCTGATTAATTTCGTTGCGGGTTCCAAGACATGCTAACTTCTCCTGGGACATCACCGAGATCGAGCTCGGTGTAACTTTTCTGGTGTTTTGGTCATTGCTGTAGATTCTGGTTTACAGGAGTCACAGTAATGAGAATGTGGGTGGGATTAGTCCCAATTACATACGAAGTGTGTTGTTCGGTAAAGAGCATGCTCAATCGTTAAGTACGGGGTACAGTTTAATGGATACTATATCCAGGACTGCATGCAACATAATTTATTCACCGACTCGTTTTGCACTCGTGATAGCGCACGTTTTCGTGGCAGGACTGCAATCTTGTAATTTGTAATATTGGTGATGGAATTGAGGGAACAAAAAGGGGCAAATCGAGTGAACGAAAACATCCAAACGCCTGCTCATAGCACAACCATATAGATTAATTTTGTCAATTTGCCAGTTGTCAGTTGTAAGGAATTCAACATGTATTACTTTGTTGTTTTGTCTATATTTATTTTGGAGTCTAGTAAGTA
This sequence comes from Thumatha senex, assembly GCA_948477245.1. Taxonomy (NCBI): domain Eukaryota; kingdom Metazoa; phylum Arthropoda; class Insecta; order Lepidoptera; family Erebidae; genus Thumatha; species Thumatha senex. The sequence continues at coordinate 4,289,974 of OX419725.1, forward strand.
TTTTAAATTAGTAAATCAAATAATACAAAGCTCCAGCCATGTTTTCTCATAATAAGATTTGGGTTTCATCTAAAATCTTTTTAGGCCCTTATTAACGATTGCACAGTGTTCGGTAAAAGATAACTCTGGTAAGATACGTGGTTGTCATACTTTAGAAGGTATATTACGCCGCTGGTACTATAGCCAGGAATAGTTAGTCATTCCATCATTCCTTTTACTTTTAAGAAATTAAACCTCTTTGGTTCTTTTGTTAAAAAGAAGCATCACAGAAAGTTGACGTGGCAACATCGTAATAGCGACCCTTTTGTATCAGTATAGTCGACAAAGAAAGTACTATCACTTTCGATAAACCTTTTTGAGATCTAATTATCACTAAGGTTGACTTATCTAATGGAGGTCAGCTAATGGGTCCCAAAAATTGCCACTGTCCAAAAACACTCGCGTAGTGCTCAGCGTAGGTACTGCAGCTCCGGGACTTCCTTGTCTGGGACTCCGGGTCTGGGCGTGGACATTCTCACGCTGGAGACCATTGTCAGAGCCATGGTCTACGGCGGGAGCCAGTGGGACGCCACTGTCTTTTTGCAATCATGTTATGCTTACGAAAGAGGTGGAGACGAGAATTCTCCCTTTCGTGTTTCGCACCAGTTTTCCATGACCGGGGAGCACAGCCTGAGGGTTGCTTACCGTCCTTACCGAAGCAGGCCCTAGACGGTGGCGTGGCGTTACAACTACGCGTACGACCTTTACCCTCTCAAGGTAGTAGGACATAACCCGAATCCTCCTCAAAGAAGCGGGATTACATCCGAACTCCCCTTGAACAATTTCTAAAAACATGTAACATCGTCAAAATTTAAACTTCTACCCGAGCTAGGACTTCAATTGAAGATGAAAATCAAATAGAGATTGAAGAGACGAAGTATTGTAAGTCTAATAATTAAATATAAACTTAAAAAGGCATTAGGAAATATATACATATAAAGATTATACCCTATAATTATAATTACCAACATGTTCTATGTTAGTAATATGTACGTTCATTTTGTTTCAGTATTCACTAATGTTGAAAATTTTAACCCAGAGTTATCATATTATGCTCGTAATTACAGCAAAAATAATAGGTTTACTCGACTGTTCGACAACGCGGAGTTTCCCGATGAAGGACTACCTCTGCTTAACAGAAAGGTACGCTTGTCAAAGTGCATAATATATAAATGAGACACAATTTACTTAATATTGTAACTAGCTGACCCGCGCAACTTCGTTAGCGCCACCAAAAATGTGAAAAATGAAGAACCGCTCGACCAATTTTATGCAAACTTCACATAAACCATCTACTAAATAGACCGAACAAAGCCTAAACATTTGGTTTGGATAGGTGAACCGTTCTTGAGTTATAAAATTACAATGAAAAGTGGCATTGATTTTTATATGTATTGATATGGCTTTGCATACAGTATTTGACGAAGCAGTTGTTCTTCGAAAACGTCTTCGTACCGGGATAGTACAGTGGCTCTATTATGATATTGATACTGTCACTCCCAAATCGATATTAAAGACTTTTAAGCCTCGCTGACAGAAGTTGGTAGAAGTTGCAGTTGGTAAATAATTCTGGGACGAAACAAATACCCTAAACTTTTTCAAAATCCAATGTAGCCTATGTTACACACGAAAAATGTAGCTTGCTAATGGTGAAAGAATTTTAGAATCGGCCCAGTAATTTCCAAGCCTATTCATTACAAACAAACTTATAAATCTTTCCTCATTACGAGTATAATAATAATATAGATCACGGACAACTATCATTGTTAGAAACAATTTTGAAAATCAATTAGTAGTAATGGCGCCGTACGTCGCCTTAAGACGTTAAGGGGTGGATTAATACGTCAGGTTCGAACAGGTCACGGTGGTGTAGTTGGTAAACGCGTCTGGTGCCTTGAACCAGTAGACGTTGGTTCGAGTCCAGCTCCAGACTGAATATTTTTTCCACTGCAAAATTTAAATTTAGGAAAAGGTAGCATATTAATTGCTTTTCAAAATTGTTTCTAATGGTGCTAATTCTGTTGTTGAAACCACTAAACTAAATTTCTCTAAAATTTTCTTATTTTTATTGAGAGATTGCCAAATGCTATTCTGTTATTATGTCGAACTAAACTTGGTGATATCATAAACAGCACTAAATTTGTATTTGACATCACTAAAATTCTATTTATGTGATAAAATTCAACAAAACATGTATTTAGATGCCGACTAACTCAGTGATTGAACTGTCTATGTACATTTTTCACTTTTTGTTGATTTTTATCACATACAATGAATTTTAGTGATATCAGCACCAATTTAACGTCACACAAAATTTAGACGTTTTCACTAAAATTAGACGTCACCTATTTAGGTGACGTTTATTAATTTTAGTAACCGTTTGAAACGTGAAAACGTATAAAACGTTGTAACGTTAAATATGTACATAGGCAGTTCAATCACCAAGTTAGTCGGCATGTATTTACATTCGACTATCTATATACATTTTTCACGTTACAACGGCAATCTCTTAATAAAAATAAGGAAATTTTAGAGAAATTTAGTTTAGTGGTCTCAACAACAGAATTAGCACCAATGTTTAGGCAGGCGTCACCGCAAATCGAATGATTATAGATGCAATTCTATACATTCGTACCGAGCAACTTTGCTAAGTGCCGGTCGATGGGCCGTACGTCAAGAGGTGGATTAATACGTCAGCATCGAGCAGGTCACGGTGGTGAAGAAGAAGACGCTGGTTCGAGTCCAGCTCGTGACTCAAAAAAAATTTCACTTTAAATTTTAAACTATCATCGTGTTCCTGTGGCGATAAAGAGGACGTTGAGCAGTTTTTGCAATCCCCAGCTAACACCAAAAATAAAAGAAGCCAAATCAATCAGTATGTAGCTACCATTGCTTTACATACCTAGTTAAATGGCTATTGTTTATTTACTTATCAGTCAAGCCTTTATCCCCGACTGGGTAGGCAGAGGCATAATATACGTCCTCATATCGCTAACTATCTTCACGCTGTATCCCTGACAGGGTAGATGTCACCGTACACATATTTTGTCCCCCTTTTTGTAACGTGTGGAAATCCCTACACTGGGTGGTGAAATGTCCCAGGGAAGGGATCCTTCCACCGGTTTTTTTATTTGGTCCTGCAATGTCTATGTTTCAACTCTGGGGATAACATGGTGATGAGTATTTTACCAAACATGACGTAGTTTCGAAAATTATATTGGTATTCCAAGGTTTATCAGCGGACAAAGGATGTGAGTGCCCCTGTTATCGTGATAAAAAGTAAAGATGTATAAGCAACTAGCTGACCTGCCCGGCTTCGTCCGGGACATACTTCCAACCCCGTGGCACCCATTTAATCCCGTCGCTTATTACTTTTCTAAAAATGTATGAGAGTTTCCCCGTTTTGTTGATATTTATGATTACTGCTCCGCTCTCCAGTGTAGTAGCGTGATGATATACAGCTAAGAACCTTCCTCAATAAATGGGCTATCCAATACAAAAAGAATTGTTTCAAATCGGTCAAGCCGTTTTCATGCTATGTCGTGACAACGGAAAACGGGTTTGATTTTTATATATATATAAGCAGTATTACTTTTCCTTTTCAAATTTAAGTTTTAATGAAATTCATTTAGTAATTTTGAGTGAAAGAGTCCATCTATCCATATAAAATTTCCTGTTTATAAAGGGCCATATAAAGAGCTACTTTTTGATAAATTAGCTCCTTATTTACAGGAAAGCCTAGGTGATCCTAAGGCTGTAAAATACAATATTCTAAATACCTACAAAACATACATAAAAAGTCATGAAAACCGGTGAAGTCGTTTCGTAGGAGTTCGATTGAACATTTTTGAAGTGAAACTTCTTTGTCTACGTTGAGAGAAATTTTGTAGCTGTAAAATAAATCGTTACGTTTTTGGTTACGCGCCATGTTGTTTTGAAGTGGAACTTCTTTATCATAAGTGAAACTTCTTTATCGACGTATGAGAGAAATTTTATAGCTGTAAAAGAATTCGCAAAGATGTTTCACTTCTTACCTTTGTACTCTGGTACACACACTTTTTTTTTGATATAAGAAGATTTGATTGTGTCTTACAATGCTTAATTTTTTTGATACCACTGAGGTTGTAGACAAGCATACGGCCCACCTGATGGAAAGTGGTCACCGTAGCCTATGGACGTTTACAACGACTGGAACCCCATACTGTAGAAATAATTTTTAATGTTTATAATACCATAATCTGCAGGTGTTCAAAGCTGAAAGAGTTTCAATTCGCGAACATCCGTACATGGCGAGCATTCGAAGAAACGTCGCGCACTATTCGACGGGGTGTATACTGTTTAAGAACTTGGTTCTCACTGTCGCACACCCTTTGCATAAGTAAGTTTTATAGTGAACTAGATGAAACTTAGTAAAACAATCATGAATACTGTATTGAGAAGCTTTTTAATGTGCATTGAATTACAGATATTACAGACCTTGGATCAATATATGTAGTTTTACACCGACAAGACAAAACATGACAGACAGAAAAAAAAACATAGACAGCCGTAACATTTTTTTTTATAATAATTTTATTGCCTGGTTACGAAGACCTTTTAGCCAAATATTATTTTTTTTAATCTTATCTTCATTGAGTCCTGCCCAGTCTTTGTCGATGTCGAGTCCTCAGTCCTAGGTCCTGTCCTTGCCCTCAGTATAATGGTAGTTCTTATACTGAGGTTTTCAGTGGACTTTTCGCAGCAAGAGAGAAAATAGCATTTCACTGCATATATATTATTGTCTTTCACTATAGCACGTTAACACAACTTTTATGTCCAAGAAACCATCACTTCCGCACATAAAACAAGATAAATGCACTAGTTTTAGAAAATAATGTACAAGAAGCGTCCACACTTGTCACTCTTCCCGCCAAAAATCCTTAGACAACTTGTATTTTACCTAGAGTTTTCCCGCCGTTACATTTTTTTTATGATAATTTTATGGCCTGGTTACGCAGATCTTTTAGCCAAATCTTATTTTTTCCAGGCGTTATCAGTGGCAATAGTCGCTGATTCGGAGGAAGGTCCGGGGGGTGCACATTTTGTGCTGTTTATTAAGCAGATCTTGGGCATACGAGTGCTATCTCTCCTTTACCGCGAGGACTTTGCAGGTTGCCCTCAGGGTCTTTTACACAGCGGCACTTGGAAATATCCTGTGCCGTTTTGACGCTGAAGCGTGCCAACTGGCCAGCCGGGTTGATAAAAGAGAGAAAGTAAAATAACGTATTGCAAAAGCAGAACGTACTTTACAATATAAAGTACGTTGTGATATTGCAAAACCTATGTTATAATTATAAATGTAAAGTTTACATTTAATTATAACATAGGTTCCTTAAAAATACTATGAAAAATACCATCAAATGACAAGTCTGTATGGACTGAGTTTCATATGCCTGCCCAAGGTGGGTGAAGACAAATAACAACAACAACAATGTCTTTGTCACCAGCCATGTGCCAAATTTAGCCACGCTTATCCAACATCTGATAATCTACCTGGGTTTTCCCAAAGGTTTACAGTATGGGGTTCTTCAAAGGCGGTCTTAGAAGGTTTATAAAGGGTCGACAGCGCGAGTGCTGCACCTCTGGTGTTGCAAACGTCCATAGGCAACGGTGACCACTTTCCATCAGGAGATCGTATGCTTGTCTGCCACCTCAGTGGTATATAAAAAAGACAGTAAGATGGCACTTGTCCATCACAGCACTGGTATAGGGTTTGCCTTCCTTTCGCCACGACCTTGTACTTTGTTGAGCAGGTGTATCTTTAACACATAATACTGTACCCTCAAAGATCTCAGTGAGCCCGACAGCATCTAGTAAGCACTAATAATAATTCAAAGATGCGAGAATTATTCCTACCACAATCAATTTTGCCGCACGCACCGCGTTTTATGTCCGCTGTCTACCCTTGTGTGGAAACTGCTTTATATGTTATCCCAGATTGAATTACGGACTTATCCATTACATGATTACTCATAAACCGCTCGTGAAACAAAATACTCATTCCAATTATAAAGCTCTGTTTCACATACAGCTATGTTTATTGCCTATGTCCTGCGTTTAATTAAAAATAAACAAATTGAAAAAAAAAATCCTACTAATATTATAAACGCGAAAGTTTGTAAGTATGGATGGATGTTACTCTTTCACGCAAAACTTTACAATTATATAGATAGATAGATAGATAGATAATTCTTTATTGCACACCATTAAATACAGTATTTACAAGACTTAAAACTACAAGTGAGAGTACAATGGGCGGTCTTATCGCTAAAAGCGATCTCTTCCAGACAACCTTAGTATGGAAAGCTTACACATCAGAATTACACATAAGCTACTTTTTATCTCGGGAACAAGTTCCTGTGTGAAACGGGAAAACTTCACAACGCGGAGACGCGGGCGTCAACATTTTACTTGATAAATGAATAATGAAATTACTTGACTAGCTCTTGTTCGAAGTCGTAAAAAAATCTACATACAGTAGCTAAATTTTCTAGTATAGGTATCCCCGTTAACGAGCCCATCAACAACTTTTACATCTTAGAGCTACCCCAGGTGCTTCCAAGTCCTACCTGAATTTGGAGGCTCAAGTTTACTTTTATTGATTGATAGAACCAGCTATAAGGATTAGGGCACAAACCACTCAAAATCCCGTAAATGTACCTGGGCTAGAGCTTAGTTTTTAAGCAGATGGGCCCCAGTCCACTATCACTGTTATCGGAGCTTTAATCCCGGTTATGGAACCGGGATTCTACGTATGGACGTTAAATCCGTTTTCTCTGTCTTCAGCAACTCTCATGATGAGATCATTGGTAAGTCTCTATCATTATTACCTAAAACAAAATCCATTTCTGATAACACCTTCAGCTGAACTAATTGGCTTTGTGATTGCTGCTCGAATCAGAAACTTGGTTTTCGTGTGTCACTGGAAAAAGCCAAAGGCATTTTCTGTCGCGAACTTTGGCAGTAGTCATCTTTAGTGCACACATTGTGACTACACATTAAGATTGATGTCAAAATCCAGATGAAATATCGAGGATTCACATCAAACCCTCAGTGACAGGTAGTTCCCCACTTTCGTGGACTATCTGGTATCTGACAGTTGATAATTTCCGATGAATACTCACCAATTTAGGTGGGTCTAATTTCTATGGTTCTCCGCAGTATGCTCCTTACTTGCCCCGATTTGGGTGAAATCCCTTACTCGAAGTGACAATTCTTCATCTCACTTCTTCGTTGACCCCTGGGAAATACTTAAAAAACCTACTGAAGTGTAAGCTATGGTGCTGCATGAATCCTGGCTTGTACGCTACCGCGGGATCTATAAGGTCAGGTTCTGGATAAATTCTACTCCTGTGTTGGAAAGCAAGAATTAGTCTGATGCGGGACCCAGGAAATTATAATGGACGTTTAGATAGAGCAAATCGCTTCTTCACAATCGTGTTACTTATAGCGGCTGGGCATCGAATTTACTGATTTGTAGTCGCTAGTCCGATACATCAATAGACTATGGCGCCACCTGTCTTCGTATGAGTAATATCGACAATGAAACAAACGGGGGTAAAATGCTTGTAAGTACATAAGAGCAAGGAAACGGCACTACGACATTCGTAAGTTGATCTACGATCAGACGACCGACACAAAAGAAGATTGACGGATGTCGGACACTAATGGATGCTATTTTCGACGTTGCTTCTTGTTGGATTATTAAATTATATCGAAACTAATAAAACAAAATCACCTATATTTTTTATTGTTTTTAATTGAAAAATTGTCTTCTCATCGAAGTTTCTCAATCCGAACAAATGTTACATTACATATCTGTCGCGCTGAGCTCTCGGGTTCGATTCGGAACAAATATTTCTATGAGCTGTTTGTTTCGGAGTTTGGGTGTTTACTATTTATGATATGTAGAAGTACTTAGATATAAATAAATTCAATTCAATTCAATTCAATAATCAATTAGGTCATATTACATAAATTATAAATTATCAATAATATATTAACTGTACGGGACGACTTGAAGATCGCATAGTACAATGATACCTACGTATCTATAGACTAGTACGTACAGTACTTGTGGTTTCGATTTGTTTTGTTTACATGATTTATTATATAGTCTTTTTGTTGATTTTATATTTTTTATAAATGTGTAATAACGTAGTAAATAAGAAAATACATAGTTTATATACTTTTAATTAGATTTTAAGGTAGAAATCGACAAAAATGTGCCGCGGCTCTCGTTACGGTAAAGTTTCGAAGTAGCTTAGTAAAAATTTGTAAATATTGTGTAATTACTATTGGTTAAAATGTAGACATTCTGATTGGACTTGTATTTTTGTCCAATAATAAATAATGCGAAAATTGAATAAATACACGACCCATTTTGGGTATCGACACAGTCAACCGGCAACAGTAACCAGGAACAGTCCTCAGGAACAGAACAGTCCACTACAGAAGAAATCCTCAAGAATCCTGAAGAAATCCTGGACCAGAAGAATAGTTCTAGCAAGAATTTACTGTGGCAGATTGTGTGGCAAGAATAAACGGTCAAGCACGATCTGGCATTGCGGTTTTTAATTTAGTACTTCACCAACCCCAGTCCCACCGAACACTACAGCGGGGTAAATAGTGCTCCTCACGGTGCCCTGCTGTACATTTTGGTCCTGGTCGAGCCGGATTGTGAAGTACTGAAGATTCCAAGATGCCAGTAACCAGATCGGAGGGAAGAAGCCGCAAGCACGTGGAACAGACGCCGTCATCCTCGGGGGACACTGCCGCTTCCTCGAGGACCGGTACAACCGGAGCAACAGTTACAGGGACCACCACCACGGGAGTCACAGAACAGACAAGATTATTAACCCCCATGGCATTGGAGTCCACATCAAGCCCGGTTGAAGCCATCACCACGCCGCCGCCATGCGTCGCTTCGGTCCTCGCAAACGCCACCACCCGGTCTGCCGCCACTGCCGCCGCCAGAACTATCGCCGCCGTCTCGACTGTCACCGACGCCGCCCTGCTCTCCGCCCATACAGAAGAACCAACTGCGGAAAGGAGGGTGCCGGCAACGTACAGAACAGAAGCACCTTTATATATGGAACAGTATAAAGGAGCACCCGGTCTGCCGGGCCCAAGCAGACAACAGGACCACCTCGCCACCAGCCGAAAAGGGGGTAAGGGGGGGTCAACTCGCAGCAAGAACAAGACTTACAGAATTGCAAAAGCAAAAGAAGAGCTCCTGCGACTACAAGTTGAACTAGCAACAGCGCGGATAGCCACGATGGAAGCCGAGGACTCCGAGGATGAAGAGGACAACGAGACCTCATCGAGCAGCAGAACAGAAGCCAACGAACGTGTCGACCACTGGTTGAAGACCCATGAACAACCACCCAAGCCTACGGTCACTAACGAAACGGACCACCCAGCCAAGACTCCCGTAGTCTCAAGACAAGACGCAGAGAAGCAAGAAGAGGAACCGTACTCACAGTCAAGGCATCCACCGACGGTTGCCCAGCCTGACTTCGCAGGACTAGCCGCAGCAATCACCAGCGCTGTCAAAGCCGCACAGCGCCCGAAGTTTATAGAGCTGCCCTTCTTCAGCGGGTCACATCAAGAGTGGTTACCCTTCCGTGCCGCCTACTACGAGACGGAGCACATGTTCTCAGCGGTCGAGAATACCAACAGACTACGGAGAAACCTTAAAGGGAAGGCAAAAGAAGCGGTCGAGGGCCTACTTATCACCAGCGCTCACCCATCCGAAATAGTGAAAACCCTGGAGTCAAGATTTGGAAGACCAGAATCCATAGCAATAATGGAGATGGAAGCACTTCGAGGTCTACCACGATTAACAGAATCAGCACGTGACATCTGCATCTTCGCCACGAAGGTCTCCAACATAGTAGCAATATTGAAGACACTGGGCTGCATCAACTACATGTACAACCCGGAAGTCTCGAAGACCGTAGTCGACAAGCTCACACCTACGCTGCGATACAGATTCTACGACTTCGCTACAACTCTGCCAAGGGACGAACCAGATTTAATGAAAATAGAAAAGTTCCTGAAGAAAGAAGCCGAGCTATGCGGACCGTATGCACTACCTGAACAGATAGTACCGCATACTCCACTACAGAAGAGGTCGCAGAAGATACACAATGTTACAGAAAAAACAGGTGATTCAAGATGTCCTATATGCCAAGAAAAGGGACATGCCTCAACAGACTGCGAACAGTTCAAGTCCGCTGATGAAAACGGAAGATGGGATATAGCAAAGACCAAGCGTCTCTGCTTCCGGTGCCTTCATTACAGAAACAAGACGCATCACTGTCGAGTCAAGCCGTGTGGTGTCAACAGCTGCAAGTACTTTCATCACAAGATGCTGCACTACAACAGAACTACAGATAGGCCGACAATGAACAAACAGAATGAAGACACAACAGAAGCCATCAACTCAGCCTGGACTCATAGAAAGAAACAGTCATTTCTGAAGGTCATACCAATACAGATCAAAGGACCCAAAGAAACAGTCGACACCTTCGCCTTGTTGGACGATGGGTCAACAGTCACTTTGATAGACAGCAACATCGCCGACCGCATCGGAGCAAGAGGGCCTACGGAAACTCTCAAGATAGAAGCCATCAACGAGTTGAAGACAACAGAAACAGCCTCAAGAAGGGTCAACGTTCAACTTAGGGGCCGTAATGGATACGAAGAAAGAATACAAGCACGCACCATCACAAACTTACAAGTCTCGTCTCAGCAAGTTCCAGTGAGTCTGCTCAAAGGATGCCGACATTTAGAAGACATCAGAGGGCAGCTCACTTATGAAGAAGTAAAACCGAGAGTGCTGATAGGTCAAGACAACTGGCATCTCCTACTGACATCGGAAACAAGGAAAGGTGGAAAGGACCAACCAGTGGCTTCACTCACACCACTGGGTTGGGTTCTGCACGGAACCTATAGTAACACCTTTGGGAGAACCATGAACGTCGTATCACACATCACAGAAAAAGCTGAAGACAGCCTTGAAGATTTAGTAAGACAGTACTTCGAGATGGACGCGCTGAGTCTGAACCCTAAGAAACCCAAGTCAGATCCAGAAGTCAAGGCCCTGCAAATCCTAGAGAAGACCACGAAGAAAACAGAAACAGGCAAATATGAAACCGGTCTACTCTGGCGTAAGGAAGATATAAACTTTCCCGATAACTACGACAACTCGTTGAAGCGTCTCCTCAGTATAGAAAAGAAAATAGATAGAGAACCCGAGCTCAAGAGAAAATACACAGAACAGATGGAAGCTCTCATCTCTAAAGGATACGCTGAACTCGCTCCGAAGAATACAGTTCCTGGCAAGACATGGTACTTGCCTCACTTCGCCGTCGTGAACCCAATGAAACCGGACAAACTACGAGTAGTCCATGACGCTGCAGCCAAGACGAAGGGCGTATCTCTGAACGACATGCTGCTTAAAGGCCCAGACCTTCTACAGTCGCTACCCGGTGTCATCATGCGTTTTCGTCAACATCCGATCGCCGTGACAGCAGACATCAAAGAAATGTTCATGCAAGTCAAGATACGAAAGGAAGACAGAGACACACTGCGGTACCTATGGCGCGGCAGCCGACGAGATAACCAACCACCAGATGAATACAGAATGACCTCATTGATCTTCGGCGCTTCAAGTTCTCCATCAACAGCGATTTACATCAAGAACCTGAACGCTAAAGAGTATGAGCACAGTCACCCTGAGGCAGCAGCGGCGATCATCGAAAAGCACTACGTCGACGACTACTTGGACAGCTTCAAGACTATACAGGACGCCACACGTATCACGACGGGCGTAAGAGAAGTACACACAAAGGCCGGCTTTGAGCTCAAACAGTGGAAGTCGAACTCAACGGCTCTGCTCGAAGAACTCGGCGAATGTCAACATACAGAAGATCTGGAACTTTACAAACCAGACGAAGCAACAGAAAGGGTGCTGGGTGTTATTTGGAAGCTCGATACAGATGAACTCAGTTTCAACCTCAGCCTCACCCGCATCCCATCGAAACTTCTCGAAGGAAAAATACCAACTAAAAGAGAAGCTTTGAAGATAGTAATGTCTTTATTTGACCCGCTTGGTCTTGCGTCGCCCGTCACCATAAGAGCGAAACAACTGCTACAGGAAGTATGGCGCAGAGGGACAGCTTGGGACACCGAGATTGACAACGACTTAGCCGAAGAATGGAAAAATTGGATGGCTCATCTGAACAGTCTACGTAACGTTTCAATCCCACGACAGTATCTTAGCTACAGTGACACTACTTCGCTACAGCTTCACGTATTTACCGATGCCAGCGAGTCAGCATACTCCGCAGTCCTATTCTGGAGAACGGAGAATGCCAGCGGCGAAGTCAACCTGTCGCTAGTTATGGCCAAAGCGAAAGTAGCACCGTTGAAGTTAACATCGATCCCAAGACTAGAATTACAAGCAGCCGTTATGGGGACAAGACTTGCGGAAACAGTAATAGAAGAGCACGAGAGGAAGCCTGACTGCAAGGTGTTCTGGACAGACAGCAAAACAGTGCTCACCTGGATACGAACCGGTTCAAGGTCGTATAAACCCTACGTTGCTCATCGGCTAGCAGCTATAGAAGAGAGCTCCAAAGTCAACGAATGGCGCTGGGTGCCTACCAAGAAGAACGTGGCAGATGATGCCACTCGCGACGTCCCAGCTGATTTCGGAAAGAACCATCGCTGGTACAAGGGCCCCGACTTCCTCTACGAGACAGAAGATCTTTGGCCTACTGAACCACAGACAGCGGAGCAACAGATACCTACTGATGAAGAGAAAACTCATCACATCAAACTGAAGACAGAAAAGAAGCTCGCAAATAGCCTACCGGACGTCTCTCGTTTCTCAAACTGGGATAGACTTCGGTATACAACAGCAAGAGTCCTACAGTTCATTCGACTTTGCAGACCACATAAACAGGTAGTCTGCTACAAGAGGACCAAGAAAAATACAGAGGAGGATTCAACATGGAAGAAAACAGTCAAACCCTCCGTCACTCAGACTGAATGGAAGAAAACAGCGTCATCACAAAATAAACAGTTCCTCCGAACCTCCGCAGAAGACCTCAGATTGGCCGAAGAATTATTAATGCGTGCCTCACAAGAAGACTCTTTCGCCGTCGAAATAGAAAATCTTAAGAATGAAAAACCGATCGACAAGGAGAGTCGTCTTCGACAGTTGAGCGTCGTGTATGAAAGCGGAGTCATCAGATTGAGAAGCCGTATCCAAGCCGTTCAAGGCATCACAGAAGAACTTAAAAGCCCTATGATCCTTGACGGTGCACACCCAACAGTCAAACTCTGGGTACAGGCAGTACATCGTCAGCTACATCACTCTGGAGTCGAAGCAACAGTGAACGAGTGCAGACAACAATATTGGGTGCTAAGAATAAGACCCATGACTCGCACTCTACTCCGAAGCTGCCTGTTCTGCCGAATGAAGACTCAAACACCGCCTCACCCGAGAACAGGAAACCTGCCGGCATGTCGCCTAGCTCACCACAAGCGACCCTTCACATACACAGGGGTTGATTACTTTGGTCCCCTCACAGTGACCGTCGGAAGAAGTCACCAGAAGAGATACGTGTCAATATTCACTTGTCTCACCACCCGAGCCATACATTTGGAAGTCGCTGCCTCGCTCAACACGGACTCTGCAGTGATGGCCCTAAGAAGAATGATGGCACGCCGTGGTTGCCCTACAGAAATCTGGTCAGACAACGGCACTAACCTAAAGGGAGCGGACAAAGAAATTCGACGTGGCATCGACGAAGCAACGCAGGCAGAAGCAGCCAAGAAGACAATCTCATGGCGCTACATCCCCCCTGGAGCCCCATTTATGGGGGGGGCTTGGGAACGAATGGTCCGCTCAGTGAAGACGGCCTTAACAGCAACGTTACATGAACGCTTTCCTACAGAAGAAGTACTCGTCACGCTATTAACAGAAGTCGAGTACACAGTCAACAGTCGCCCACTGACACATGTATCAGTAAACGAAGAGGATCCAGAAGCCCTGACGCCCAATCACTTCCTACTGGGGGGCCAAGGGCGAGTACCGCAGCCTGGGTCATTCACCGATCAAGACACAGTATCAAGGTCAAGCTGGCGGGCTTCACAACGCCTAGCAGACCTCTTTTGGACACGCTGGTTACGAGAGTATCTCCCTGAGCTTCAACACCGGCGGGAGCCCCACGGACGAGGACAGCCAGTACAGAACAACGATCTCGTACAGATAGTCGACGCAAACCTTCCTCGCAACGTGTGGATACGAGGCCGAGTTATCGCCACGTACCCTGGACCGGACAACATCGTGCGGACAGTGGACATCGCGACCAAAGGAGGCGTCCTGCGGCGGCCGGTGAAGAAGCTGATAGTACTACCCGTGTCAACAGACGTCGCGCCCGTACTCGAAGATAATGCAACATAGTTGCACGGCGGGAGAGATGTACGGGACGACTTGAAGATCGCATAGTACAATGATACCTACGTATCTATAGACTAGTACGTACAGTACTTGTGGTTTCGATTTGTTTTGTTTACATGATTTATTATATAGTCTTTTTGTTGATTTTATATTTTTTATAAATGTGTAATAACGTAGTAAATAAGAAAATACATAGTTTATATACTTTTAATTAGATTTTAAGGTAGAAATCGACAAAAATGTGCCGCGGCTCTCGTTACGGTAAAGTTTCGAAGTAGCTTAGTAAAAATTTGTAAATATTGTGTAATTACTATTGGTTAAAATGTAGACATTCTGATTGGACTTGTATTTTTGTCCAATAATAAATAATGCGAAAATTGAATAAATACACGACCCATTTTGGGTATCGACACAGTCAACCGGCAACAGTAACCAGGAACAGTCCTCAGGAACAGAACAGTCCACTACAGAAGAAATCCTCAAGAATCCTGAAGAAATCCTGGACCAGAAGAATAGTTCTAGCAAGAATTTACTGTGGCAGATTGTGTGGCAAGAATAAACGGTCAAGCACGATCTGGCATTGCGGTTTTTAATTTAGTACTTCACCAACCCCAGTCCCACCGAACACTACAGCGGGGTAAATAGTGCTCCTCACGGTGCCCTGCTGTACATAAACATTAATAAGATACATAAATAAAATCAAAATTACAAAATAACATATAAATCAAGGCATTAAATTACAATATACAAATCACAAACATCACGCCTCAGTCATTTGTGTGTTTGTCATTACATTAATTATGTAATAATGGTTAATGTACTGACAATCAAACCTGTTCGCAAATACACTTAGGATGGTGTTGGAGGTGGTCCGGAGCCTGCGCCCCAGAGATGAGCACCGCTTTCGCATCGTCGAGTAGAAACAGTCGACACGAGCGTTGGCAAACATCCCCGACGCGCTGCAGCGCCGTAGCAGGCCCAACAACATCCTGAATGTATTATTAGACTGAACACGGTTGTACTGTTTCTGGGTATACGAAACCCAAAGGCCGGCCCCGTACAGAGATGTACAAAACGCTCTGAACAGAGTTATTTTAACGGCACACGAGCACCAAACAAACCTACGGAATATCATATTGGCCCTCACAGACAACGCCCTCCGCTCCTATCGATGTCCGCATCGTCTCTCAGGTCAGAGGTTACGATATGCCCGAGATATTTAAAATGTTGAACTCTTTTTAGTTTGACACCGTTCAGTTTAATAGGTGGAACAGAATCCGGACAGCTCCGACCCCTGGCCCGAAAGACCATGCATTCACTCTTTTTTCGTTATAGAGCAAACCGTGACTGTACGCGTATAGCTCGCATATACCCAGCAACCTGGACAGACCACACACAGACGCGCTCAGCAGCACCATATCATCCGCGTAACTAATATTGTTAACACATACATCGTCAATATGGCATCCGATATAGGTGCTGCTGAGCTCCCCTATCAGCGCGTCTACGTACAGGCTGAAGAGCATCGGCGAGGTAAGCCCGCCCTGCCTCACCCCGCACTCCAAACTGTACGGCTCCGACAGCGCATTTGACCACCGAACGACGTTGACCTAGTTAAGATACCAGTACTTGAAAATTTCTATCAGTTCCTGAGGCATTGAGATGTTCTTTTATTTTTGCCATAGTATATCATAGTTAGCCAGTTCGAACGCCTTCTAAAGGTCTAGGAAATATGTTTAAAAATATGCCTGAGGGCTAACCGGCTAAGGGAATGACCCAAAATGTGGGTCTCCTCTGGGGGTAAGATGTGCTGCCCACATAATCTTCCGAAGGGGATTAGCCTTTGCCCGCTCTCAAACGATCAGATCAGAGGGGGTGGAGAGCGATCGAGCGGACACTAGAAGTCACCCCGGAACACAAGTTGTGCCAGATATCAGCTTATTACGGGCTAGATGGAGCTGTGTAAAAATAAATGTCCCACAATATTAAATTAGATGCTGGGTGACTGATTTTCGATAGATATTTATTTGTTGGCTGTAAGTCTAAGGAGCCTAGGAGCCCCATGATTAGACCAGAATCCATCACGCCTTATCCCCGAAGGGGTGGCAGAGGCATATTATATGCCCACTTTTCACCGTATGGATTCCTGTCCCACGTAATAGGTGGTGAGCCCATTGCCGTGTTGAAATAGACAGACGCAGGTTGTGGCTACCTGCTGTTGAAATTTTTTTAAGCCGCCCATTAGGCCTTCAACCAGGCTTAACGACTGCCATTTTACGGGCAACCGGGACCAACGGTTTAACGTGCCTTCCGAAGCACGGAAACGCTCGCAAATGTAAATGCCACAAAGTGGTCACCCATCCGAGGACCAGCCATAGTGAAAGTTGCGTAACTCAGTGATCGTTTACAGAACACTGAGACCGCGGGGCCACGAGAGATTAGACCAGAATCGTGCAAATAAATGCACATTTTACTAGAATTTTCAGATTAAACCATATCATATCATCTTATACCATACTGTTTTTTCCCCAGTGTCTCAATATCAGAGTTGAGCGTCGTAGTGGGTGAAAACTACGCAGACCGAGGTTCTATGCTGCTAACTGTTATATTGATCATCATGCATAGGGATTATAATCCGTTCACCCTTGAAAACGATATAGCTTTATTAAGGACCTTCGAGGACATCACTTACAAGTAAGAATACGTTTATACTATATACGATGGAATATGGCTATATACGATGATATGCTCGCTACTTATGAGATGAATAAAAAGAAAACTAGCCCTCTTGTTGGCCCTAGTGGACCTGTTGTGCGCAGCCTTAAGGCAACCTTCGGATCACGCACCGCCCGAGCTCTGGTCCAGCAGAGCGGGCGCGTGATTTGACCTGTCTTGTATCCGCATGATCCTGCGTAGCATCTCCGCATGGGTGGCACGTTACGTATGGTCGGTCTTGAGGGACCTCAGCCACTCAGTGTGGTGACCTCACCTGCGCATAATCGCCCCCTCGCTGAGGTGTTGAAACAGCCTAGTTGTCTCCGCTTACCCCGGGTAGAAACGGCATAAGCATATCACGCGCAAAAAAGCTATGAGGCAAGTACAAGATGAAAATGGTCTGTTCTTTAATATACTTTGTTTCTTGGTGCTTATACGAAAATAGCCTTAAGACGCATTACAAAGTATTTTCTTTAGGTTTTTGCGGTTCTTTTTAACTTTAAATTCATTGAACCAAAGCAAATAATTAATATAATTAATCGAGTTCAACCCACCATCTGGAAATAATAACTTTTATACAATACCTTTTTCATGTATTGACTACAAATTTTTATAATACTTTGTACCAATCTATGGTTACGTAAAAAATAGCCTTAACTTTGTAAGTAGCTTGCGGTGATTGTGACATAGAGAATTCGAGTTTTCCGCACGTTAAATAATGATTAATGAATCTTTACGAAGCGAAAAAAGTATATATGGATAGATATGCGCGGGATCTTGGTAAATGGCGGACGCTTGCTGTATATTATTTTCCAAAACTAGTGTATCAAACTTGTTTTATGTGTAACATGGTAGTTTCTTGGACACGGAGCAAGGACGTAGGCCCTATGACTGGACTTGACATCGACAAAGGACTGGAAAGGACTAAATTAGAAGATAAGATTATAGAAATATGATTTAAAAATAAAAAACTTAAAAAATACTTGGCCGACCGAAAACGCAACGAAGTGATACGCAATATGGCAGGTTTGAGTGAAAGTGTCAGCGTTAAGCTGGAAAAGGGCGTGCTCCGTTGGTTTGGACACGTTCAACGAATGAGTGAGGAACGATTGACGAAGAATATATATTGTGCGAAAGTAGAGGGCAGGAGTCAAGGTAGACCGAGACTTACATATGAACCGAGACTTACAGTGAGCGGATTGCTCAAGAACGTAAGAGTCAAAAGTACTCGGATACCCAGACGTGCATGTATGAAGCGATTAATGAATCTACAGGAAGCGTAAGAAGTATGCATGGATCGCGATGCCTGGCGATCTGTCCTCTCTGACTACCCCGTCAGGGATACAGTGTGAAGATATAAAAATAAGATTTGTCTAAAAGGTCTTAGTAACCAGGGCATAAAATAAATTTAAAAAGTATGTATTGATAGCCAAGCTTGGTGATCTTGTTCTCTCTGACTACCCCGTATGGGATACATCCTAAAGGCTATCTATCTATAAAACAAGTAACGCTTGTGTCGCTTAATGTGCCTGAAATTTTTGCATAATAAATGACTAGAGAACGCAAGCGGATCCACGGTGGTGTAGTTTTCCCGTACACATATTCCACCGGAACCAGTTCCTTCTGTTTATCTGTGTGTAAATCCAGGTTATCAGCTGCCTCCACAGCGAAGATTGCACACTTACAGGTGAGGATGGTTTGGGCCACCACCCGGAATCTAACAGAGCTATATAATGTAAAAAGAAATATTGAAATCGTATTTGTAAGAATTTAATAAGATTAATTAATTCACTAAGATTTCCGCTTTTAAACTTACAAGTTACGTTGAAAGGCATGTTAAGCCGTAGGTCCCGGTTGCTAGTAACAAAGTGGTCTTATGGCTAGGTTGCATGCTTAATTTCAATAGCAGGTACTAGCTATAACCTGCCAATGTCCATTTCTATATGGCAATGGCCTCACAATCCATTATGTGGGTATAATTATTAAATAAGACGCATTATAAAAAAAAGTCTTTGCCATGGGTGTACAGAGCCCCACCAAGTTCTCAGATCTCCCAGGCTCAATCGAACTCACGTAAAGTGGTGCACCTACTGTTCAACGGATGAGGCGACGATGCAGGTGCACTTACGAGGTCGTGGTGTAAGACGAGAATTGCTACCAACAATGCCGAAGATCAAAAGCTTCAAGTGGACCTGACTCCAAGTCTAGGTTTGATTTAAAAGCAACTGGGAAGAAACTATGATGTAGAATATGTCTATGACACCATGTACGTAAACACACAAACAAACAATGTCTATTTTACAATAATAGGATGGTCTCACTACAGGGGATGCCGACGACCGTGCGAAGTGAAGAAGAAAATATAGGAAAGCGGACCCCGGGCGTCACGAGACGCAACTGGGACAGACGCTCGGATGATAGTGATGACAATAATAGGATAGATTATAGATGATGTTCGTTATTATGATCTAATTAGTGGGTAAGGGAGACCTACAAAGGATGTAATAGTAAGTAAAGACACCTAGATATAGGTATAAACATACCTACCCTGTATATGTACTAGATCGTTCAATAAGTCCCGAGACTAACTTGGAAATGGCGTATATATTAAAAATTCTTTTGACTTTTAAAACGTGACCTTCAATAAAAGGTACGTGTCAAATTTAAAAAAAATGGAACATTAAAATACTGATTTTGCAGACATTTAAGTGAAGCTACGCTTGTAGTTTCGATACAATGGAAAAAAACGAGGTTCGCGTGTTGATAAAACATTGTTTTTTAATGGGTAAAAAATACCGTTGAAGCACAGCAATGGCTTATAAAATGTTATGCGGGATCAGCTCCCTCTAAAGCAATAAAAAGCGGTCGCATGGACACAAATGATAGGGTACACTCAGGTCGTCCAAATGAAGCAGTGACTCAACAAAATATTAACCAAGTCCTCAAAATCGTAATGGAAGATCGGAAGATAAAAGTGCGCGAGATAGAGAAGATAGTGAAGATTTCAGCTGATAGTGTATTCACTATTTTACATAAAATTTGGCCATGAAAAAGCTTTTTTCCAAGTGGGTGCCGCGTTTGCTTACAACTGATCAAAAGGAACAACGTATCAATGATTCAGAGCGATGTTTGGCGCTGATGAATCGTAATAAAAAGGATTTTTTACGACGGTATGTGACAATGGATGAAACATGGATACACCATTTTACTCCGGAATCCAATCGGCAGTCAGCGGAGTGGAGAGCGACTGGTGAAAGCCGCCCGAAGCGGCCAAAGACTCAGAAATCGGCCGGTAAGGTTATGGCGTCTATATTTTGGGATGCGCATGGAATGCTTTTCATCGACTACCTTGAAAAGGGGCAAAATATAAATATTGAAGTACGAAATTGCGGATAAACGGCGTCCAATGAACAAAAAGAAAGTCGTGTTTCACCAGGACAACGCGCCTTGTCACAAGTCTGTGAGAACGATGGCCAAAATTAATCCCCCAGCCACTACACATTATTCGCCAGACATGGCCCCCAGCGATTACTGGCTGTTTGCAGATCTCAAAAAAATGCTTCAGGGTAAGAAATTTGACTCAAATAGTGAAGTTATCACAGCAACGGAGGCTTATTTTGAAGCCAAAGACAAATCGTTCTACACGCATGGGATAGAAAAGCGTTGGAGAGACTGTATCGCTCGAAACATGACCGGTTTCGCCTTACGGCATTTTCAAAGTTTAGCAAAAAAAAATACGCTAACCTTTGAAAATGCCGTAAGGCGAAACCGGTCAGGTTTAAGTAATAAATAAGTGGAACAGTACAAGTGTTTTAGTTCAAGCTTAATAAAAAATACCTAATCAATAACATTTAAAGCATTATACAGTCACAATTTGAAATTTAAATATCAATAATCAAACCATAAATCATACAAAAATTTAACATAAAAATGATTAACAAAATTACAAAAAAAAAAAGAAAAAATCATTCTATTACCGATCTACCCCCATTCCCTGTGACTTTCACGAATTGCGTAGTATTGTAATTCAAGCTGTAAATTAATATAAAGGCAAATTGACGCAGCTATAGTGTGTGCATATAGCAGACCGCAAACGACGTCTAGATAAATAAAAAAATGTTAACTATGATTCATAAAAGAATATTAAATATATGTAAAAGTTTCTAATAATTAATAAAACACAATTCATAAATAAAATGGTCTAATGGGCGGCTTGAAAAAATTCAAAAGCAGGTAGCCACATCCAGCGTCTGTCTATTTCAACACGGCAATGGGCTCACCACCTGTTACTTGGGACAGGAATACACATAGTGAAAAACGGGCATATAATATGCCTCTGCCACCCCTTAGGGCTTAGGCCCTTAGGCCCTAGATAAGGCGTGATAGATGAACATAAATAAAATGCAATTCATAACCAAATAACCCTAGTACCCATCTAGAAAATGTCTAACGCGCCAAAATATGTTTTCACTTCTGTTGGCATTCCCGGTTGGTTCCCGGAGTGCAACCAGTTTTTAGATTTTAGCTATCTAGTCGTAAAAGGTTACTGGTGTTCTTAAAATGACCCTGTATACTGACACGCCATTATCCTTTAAGGGGTAGGCAGAGGCATACTATACTACCACATTTCATTTTAGAGATATGTCTACCACATACAATATTGTGTCTTTTTCCTAAACATAATTGAAGGCAGTACAACCTATAATTACATCCTTTTGTTCCAGAGGTTCGGCGAAATCCATTCCTCTTATTCATTCGACTCAATCAATAAATGGTCGAAAAGCCTTCGTTACTGGGTGGGGGCGTTGCGACCGCACGGTATAAAACCTTTTTTAAAGATGTAAATTGGTAAATTGAGGTAGCCTACAAATATTTATTTATTACGGGCTGGCACAAATATTTGTGTGATCCACAAATGTTGGTTTCGGAGTTTGGGTGTTTCGTATGTAGGTATAATATGTATGTTTTTGGAGATATATCAGTATGTATATCAGTGGTCTAGATCCTATAGTACAAGCTTATGACTTAGTTTTGGCTAGATAGCGCCGTGTAAAAAGTGTCCCAAGATATTATTTATTATTAATTAAATACACATATAAATTACATTTTTAAATACATTATCTATACATTATAATAAAATCGTAACAAAGTAAAAACTGTACATTGAATGTTTTTACAAAAAATGCTTGCTGTATGTCCACCAAAGGATACCAAAGCCAAAAATGTAGTTTTTAGAATTTTTGTCTGTCTGTTTGTCTGCGGTAGCTATGTTCGGGATAAACTCAGAAACTACAGATTGGATTTCATTCAAATTTTGCACGAACATTAACAATAGGTCGGGCCTACACATAGTCTATATATTATCACGCTACATAACCTAGGAGCTTGGCAGAACACAATTAGCTGTAAATGCATGTTCGGGATAAACTCAGAAACTACTGATTGAATTTAATTTCAATTTTGCAGGAACATTAACAATAAGTCGGGCCTACCTATAGGCTATATATTATCACGCTACATAACCTAGGAGCTCGGCAGAGAACAATTTAGTATATATATGCATGTCTGGTATAAACTCAGTAACTACTAAATGGTTTTCATTCAAATTTTGCACGAATAGTAACAATAGGCAGTGTTTACATATAGGCTATATATTATTACGCTGCTTAACCTAGAGGTTCGGCAGAGAACGATTAGTTACATGTGTATGTCCTGGTAAACACAAAAAACTGCTAAATAGATTCAATTAAAATTTTGCGAGAATATTAATAAGAGTTTGGCTCTATAAATGGGCTTATATAATCACGGTACAAAACCTAAGAGCTCGGCAGAGAACAATTAAATTTTGCATGTAAATCCGGGCAAAACGCAAAAACTATTGAATACATTAAATTATAATATTTCATAAATAATAACAAGACGTTGGGTTTACATATAGGCTATATATTATCACACTACATAACCTATGGGCTTAGCAGAGAACATTTAGGTACATATTTATGTACAGGATAAACGCAAAATCTGCTGAATAGATTTAGTTATGATCTTCCATGAAGAATAACAAGACTTTGGGTCTACATATAGGTTACATATTACACGCTACATAACCTAGGGGCTCAACAGAGAACTGTTAGGTACATATTATATCTAAGCAAAAACTATTGAATAAGTTTAATTTAAATCTTACATGAATATCAACAAGAGATTGGATCTACATATTATCACCCGATAACAGATAGGCTATATCTATCCGTAGCCTATGTGTAACAGTATGTATAGCTATAGTTAGCGATAATTATGTTCTCTATCGAATCTCTCAGAGGTCAGGCGTGGTAACATTTCACAAATTTTTGAAACCGTCTTGGAAAGCGTTGATGTGGGCTAGCCTCACGGAAGCTATGAATCCTGAATTTGGTAAGGAGATTCTTCATGTAGCACTAGAAGTGTTTTCCAAGACGCAGTTTATCACTCCGCAAAGTACTTACCTACTACATTTGCTCAACGCTATGCATGACGTGGTATTCGCATTATGATTGTTCTGAGATAAGAGGAATCTTTGAGCCACTGGCTTAAAAAAATAACTTTTTTGGCTTCATTTTACCGAATCTACCAAAGCAAGAAGAAAAATAAGAAACACGTGCTGAAGGATTGCCCTTATATCGTAAATATAGGATGAATTTACGATGTCTTATAAGAAAAGCAGTGGAAACATTTACAGAAAATTACCAGAATTTTACCAACAATAATTGATTGGTAGTGTCACGGTTTTGTTCAAACACGATTTCCGGTAAACGTTATCCGTAGTGACCCGAGGAATTAGGTCGGAAACAGTCTTCATAATTTTTATTAATTACAAGTTCATATGCTGTACTTGACCATCAATTAGATATCCCAGCTGGGCGACAATTCGCAAGCTCATTTCTAATAAATTCTAAGAAGTTCTTATAAGTCTGCGAAGTCACTCTACCAGAGGCCGTCCTTTGGTAGAGTACCTTTACAGGTAGACAGGTGTAGCTTTTTCTTTCGGAAATTGATAGAATTAAAGTAGTTTACAAACATTGTAGTAGGTCAAAATAACGACACAAAAGCAATCCGTAATTTCTCTTCTCTTATACAGAAGAAAAGAAGTGAACTTCTAGCGTACACCACCAACTGAAGGCCGGGCTACCGATTATGCTTAAATTGCCTTATATGCCACAGGGGCAGACACTTCAATGTCAGCTTCGAGTTTCGACCTCAGGTTAAGTTGCATCTAATCAAACCTTGAGAAAGTGTTGTTCAGTTATTCCTACAATTATACTTCGGTTTTTTCTGCGTCACCAGTCTGGCTTATCAGGTGGTAGTTTTTGGCTACTGTGAGCAATGATACGAACGTAGTTTAAAAAAGAAGTTTTATAAACTTTTACTTTTGTTAGTGTAGGGAGGTCTAGTCATTTATAAATTTTAATTAATGTGAAATAATAGAACTTGGTTCAGGACAGGAATTGAACCTGTGACCTTTGCCTTACCAGGACAATGTTCCGCGCCACTAAACTACCCGAACCGTACCGAAATAAGTTAACATTCCAACCAGAGTAATTTTTTGAGCTACATAACAACTTTGATATCAATGTATAGTGTTACAACCATTTTAAAACATTGATGCGATGGACTCCACTCAATCTATGGATATTTTTTTAAAGCAATGAGTAAGCTTACTTTCATATAATTTTAATTGCTTTTGCCAACAAAAAGAGTAAAAAATACAATTTGATTTTGGCACGGAATTAGTTTTAGTTAGTGGTATTGCAACATAACCTTTTTCACCTGTGCTATGTGAGGCACTCTGTTTCCACACAAATATACTTATATGTCTGGGTTAAGTATAGAGTATTTAAATATGGTATTAAATATACATTAAATATTTTTGAATGAATTATATGAATTTTGGTTGTATGAATTATATTAAGTATGGTATGATATACCTCAAAACAATAGCTTATTAAATTTTCTATTTGTTTGTTTGTTATATTTGGTCATCAAAAGCCTATGGTCCGACTTTAACTATTTGTATTACTACTACACATAAGATATAGTTCAAAACACTACCTTGCCGAGGGATTCGGTAGAGAGTATAATAATACACATTTTGCATCATATCTCAATTTCCACGCGAACGAAGTCGCGAGCTAGTTTTAAAAAAATATAAATTTAAAAATATAGAAAATAGTATCCCACCGGTATCGGACACAGGATTCCTCCCTCCATAAATGGGCTATCCAACACAAAAATATTTTTTATTTCCGGTCGGAAATAAAAAATTCTTCCTGAGATTAGCACGTTTAACCAAACAGTTCTTCCTGAGATTAGCACGTTTAACCAATCAAACAAACAAACTCTTCAGCTTTATATATTAGTATGGATATGGATATTTTTAGGGTCGGCAGCGCGACGCTAAGGTGACCACTTTCCATCAGGTGGGCCGTATGCTTGCCTGCCACATCAGTGGTATAAAAAAAAACTATACTAATATTATAAATGCGAAAGTTTATTATAATGTGTGGATGTAGGTTTGATCCTCTTTCACGCAATAACTATACTGAATAGATTTTGATTAAAGACCCATTTATTGAAAGGAAAGGCTATACATCATCACGCTACAACCCTGGACAGCAAAGAGGTATTCATAAATGTCAACAAAGCGTACAAAAATTCATACATTGTTGTAAAATTATACAAAATTGGAATTAATAAAATAATAACAGGTGGCATTCCGGGTGTGCCGACAGAAGTGAAAACTAAATTTACTAAAATTTTTTTCATGAGTTCAGAGATTTTCTCCTCTACTAGTTTTCACTTCGAAAATTGACCGGAATCGATGTTAATGATGATGATGAAAAAATAAATTCTATACTGCAAGAAGATACGGAGTTTAGGCTTTAGTTTTTTCTGTAGCTTCTACCACACATTAATACGCATTTTCCACAGCCCCGCCACACATCCTCCTACGATATATTTTCCAGGCACAGCTTTGTTGGAAAACCCCACACATTTTCACAGCAAAGCTAGACATCCTCACGACACATTTCTCTCGCACATCTCCGGTGGAAATGCAGCCTAAATCTCGAGGATCATTAATGATAATTGCCATTACAGGGTAGAGAGCTGTGCTTGCCGCGATCAACGCGATACACACCTGGAGAAAGATTTGATCCCATGTTAAGAACAATCAGCTTTAAATATGAAGTAAATAGTTCCCACTGCGACGTATACCTACGAGGAGTAAGATATTTTATAAGTATACTAAATCACAAACATCGACTAATATTTTAGATTAGTACTTCGTCTAAGACTAATAATGATTAGATTTTAAGGTAAAATTTTATTTTTAAAATGAATTGGGATTATTCGTTTGATGGCATTGTATTTAAAGAGGACTCGTGAGGCTCCTTTATGTGCGAGGCCGTGGGCGATGGCCCACTCCGCCCACGCCTGGCTACGCCACTGGATACCAATTGCAAAATCGTTAGCCAATAAATTCATCGAATCCTATTAATATTTATTATAAACGCGATAGTTTATAATAAATATTAATAGTTTGGATGGATCTTTGTTAGTCTTTCACGCAAAATCTAGTGAATGATTTTGATGAAACTTTACAATAATATAGTTTGCAAATCAGAAGAACACATAGGCCAGTTTTTTTCCCGGGAACAAGTTCCTGTGGGAAACGGGAACGGGCACAGGATACTTAACCACACGTGCGGAGCCGCGGGCGTAAACTTGTAAGTAGTTAGTACGTCAGTAAATTACGATGGTAAGTTGCGGTAGGTGTTATAAAACACCGATCTATAAAAAGTATTCTGATATTGATTGAAACGCTATCAGCTTTGTAAAACAGACCCTATACATGTAATGTGGGTAAATAAAACGATTGATCAAAGCCGTGTTCATGGTAGAGTTACTTTTGTGGATTTATGTTTGAAATAAAAAAAATCGAAATCTCATTTATTCTGTAAAAAAAATCATAATATTTGATTCAAATATCATACGCGTATTTACCTACCGTGCAGTACCCGCTACTTACAATGAGAATCTCTGCTAATAAAATCAGTATAAACTAGTTAACGTCCGCGCCTTCGCCCGCGTAGAGAAGTTTTCCCGTTTCCCACAGGAACTTGTTCCCGGGATACGATTTTTACGTGAAAGAGTAACAAACTACCACACAAACTTTCGCATTTGTTCAATTACTAGCGGACCCGCGCAACTTCGTTAGCGTCACATATTAAGAGAGAGAAGGAGAGCGGGGCGTAAGAATCTATAGGATCATCATCATCCGAGCGTCTGTCCCAGTTGCGTCTCGCGACGCCCGGGGTCCGCTTTCCTACATTTTCTCCTCCACTTCGCACGGTCTTCGGCATCCCCTGTAGTGGCAGTAGTACCATTGGCACGCATGTCATCCCTTACGACGTCAAGCCAGCACTTCTTGGGTCTTCCCCTCTTACCGGGACCCGAATAAGAATCTATAGGATATACAGTTTTAAAGGATCTGAAACTTTTTTTCCTAATTATACTTTTGACAACCACATTCATAATATTAGTAGGAATACATATCCGTGGGAATACCGGGCATTCCTTCCTTGGTGCTTATCTAAGATACCTAAAGAATACGTTCACCAAATTTCATGTATCTATGTTTAGTAATTTAGGCCGTTAGTGGTTTCATTCGCAAGACTTCCTTTCCCATTGGAATATCTGGAATTCATTTCTTAGTGCTTATTTATGGTACTACCTTTAGGCTGTGTGTGGTTTCACCCGCGTAGTTATGGTTCCCGAGCGAATACCAGGAATTTTTTTCTTAGTCATTAGTCACATCTAATGAACCTAAAGAATACATTCACCAAATTTATACATACATACACCAGACGCGTTACCAAGTACACCACCGTGACCTACTCGAAACTGACTAATTAATCCAAGTCTTTACGTCTTAAGTTGTTAATTCGTCAGTTAAAAGATCAGAGTTAAATTTTTTAAATTGTGGTGTTAAAGAAGTGAAAATTTAGGGTTGTGTGTATTTTTTAATGCCACATAACAAAAATATAAAAAAGTAAGTAAATAAGTTTTGGGTTGGACACCCCTTATCGCTTAGGGGTTTAAAAAATAGATAGTAGCCGATTCTCAGACTCACTGAATATGCATAAAAAATTTCATAAGAATCGGTCGAGCTGTTACGAAGGAGAATGGGTACGAACATTGCGTGACACGTGAATTTTAAATATGAGATTAAGATTAAGATACTAGCAGTCGCCCGAGGCTTGGCCCTTGAGAAGTTTTCCCGTTCCCGGGATAAAAAGCAGCCTATGTGTTATTCTGATGTATAAGCTATATTACTGTAATGTTTCATTAAAATCTATTCAGTAGTATTTACGTGAAAGAGTAACGAAAGTTAAACATTATTAAGATAAAATCCTCTGCCACCCCTTCGGTGTTAGATAAATAAATAAATAAAATCCTTTTTATAACAAAACCCGTCCACTACATTATATTATATCGATCACCGTGCTTTGCGATCCATGCATACTTCTTTAGCTTCCTGCAGATTCATAAGTCGCTTCAAACATGCACCTCTGGGTATCCGAGTGCTTCTTGTTTTAGTTTTTTTTTACCTGCACTAGTAACCTGGGTATGTCAGAAGATGAAAGTAAGTTCATTGCCGTGGAGATGCGATCACTTCAAAAATACTGTTATAATAATAAATAATATAATAAAAAATACTATAATAACATAAATAATACTAGCCCGTCAGGGATACAGCGTGAAGATACGAGTAGTTAAGTAAAGTTTCCTTAAAAAAAATCAAAAGCAGGTAGCTACGAGTACAACCTTTGTTTGTCTATTCCAACACGGCAATAGGCTCACCACCTATTACGTGGGATAGGAAAGCACACGGATAAATACGGGCGAATAATATGCCTCTGCCACCCCTTCGGGCATAAGGCGTGCTTGATAGATAAATATAACGTCATTCTATATACTCTGGCGTAGCTGCGTCGGTCGGCCATCAGTGATTGAGGCTATACGAGTACATTCTCATGTCAAAGTAAAATTAATTCTTCTTTTGAAAGGGTTTTCTCTTTTTGAGTCTAGGCGGGGCTTTATACCGTGAAGTAATGTGTTGTGGGTGCACCTTTATACATCGCTTTTGCCGACCAATTCCACAGTATGTAGTTACCAAACGCTCTATGCGAAAGCATTGAGTTTTATAGTTGGTAAAAATCGCGAATCAATTTCATCTCTGCGAATTGGAACACAAAAGTTATTACTGCGTTGATTAAAGCTCTGTTGATTTATAAAACTTACACACACATACATCGATTGGATAAATATGGATAGCAGTTTCATTTGGTGAAATTTTTAATAGGTAGTTACTATTTATTGTGTACTAGAAACTTGTTCCTTGGACAAAAGGTGGCCTATGTCCTTTCTCTAGCTCTAGACTATCTTTGTACCACATTTCATTTTAATCGGTTCAGTAGTTTTGGCGGGAAAGCGCGACAGACAGATCGACAGAGCACCTTTCGCATTTATATTTTTATAATTATATAAGAGGAAAAGTCCTGACTCACTGGTGGCAATCAACGCCCAGCTTATACCCTTGGAGCTACATACATACATACTTATTTTCACGCCTGTTTCCCATCGGAGTAGGCAGAGACTATGGTTTTTCACTTGCTACGATCCTGACATATCACTTTCGCTTCTTCTACTTTCATGAGTGTTTTCATACATG
The DNA here is from genome assembly GCA_948477245.1 of Thumatha senex. Classification (NCBI taxonomy): domain Eukaryota; kingdom Metazoa; phylum Arthropoda; class Insecta; order Lepidoptera; family Erebidae; genus Thumatha; species Thumatha senex. The sequence goes on from OX419725.1 coordinate 4,320,015, forward strand.
CTCGCCGGTTAAGGGTACTCTTGATCTGGCCTTTTTCCAAATTTGATTTGATTTGATCGACATACGTACGCCGAGGTCGACCCCTGCCAGTTTGCCCATTCACTCTTGCCACATAGATCTGCTTCGTCAGTCTATTTTCATCCATTCTTTCCACATGTCCGAACCATCTAAGGATCCCTTTTTAAATCTTAGTCAATACATTTTCTGTCATATCGCAATTTTGGAGCTAGATACCCGAAATTGTGCACAAAGGTTTCTTTTATTATGTAGGCAAGAAATGAGGCCGGATTTTTTGAAATTCAACCCTTAATGGGGTAAAATAGGGGCTGAAAGTTTGTATAGGAACTCGCCATTTTTATACAATAATGCATAAAAACTTGTGTAATTTAAGACAGATATTTTTCAGTAATTTTTTAAATTCAACTATAAATTTGTAATTCAACAAAAATCCGTTATTTAGTATCGACACAAAAAGAAAAAGAAGTAGTTACCTTCAAAGTTAGAGTTTGCTAACTTGGCTTTCTTTCTCGTCTATATTAATATTATAAAGCTGACGAGTTTGTTTGATTGAAGCGCTAATCTAAGGATCTACATACATACATACATATTATCACGCCTGTTTCCCATCGGGGTAGGCAGAGACTATGGTTTTCCACTTGCTACGATCCTGACATACCACTTTCGCTTCTTCTACTTTCATAAGTGTTTTCGTACACGCTCGCTGGTTAAGGGTACTCTTGACCTGGCCTTTTTCCAAAAGGTCTTCGATTTGATTGAAATACGTACGCCGAGGTCTACCCCTACCATTGACTCTCGCCACATAAATCTGCTTCGTCAGTCTACTTTCATCCATCCTCTCCACGTGTCCGAACCATCTAAGTATCCCTTTTTCTATCTTAGTCACTACATCTTCTGTCATACCGCAATGTTCCCTTATCGTGCTGTTCCTTTCTTTGTCCATCAACTTCACTCCAGCTATACTTCGCAGACTTCTCATTTCCACTGCATTTATTTTACTTTTATGCGTTTTCTGCCATACCCAACTTTCACTGCCATACATAAGTGTGGGGACCAGCACACCTCTATGTACAGCCAATCGTGCCTTCTTCGAAATGTTCTGACTGCTCATAAAGGCGTACATGGCTCCATTCACTTTATTTCCTGCCAATACTCTTCGCTCAATGTCATAGTCATACTTTCCATCTCTCGCAAATTTTGTACCTAGATATACAAACTCTTTTACTTGTTCTACTCTTTCTCCTTCCACAACAATTGAGCAATCCGTCATACTTGCCTCTCTTTCAAAAACCATTACTTTCGACTTATTTACATTCACTTTCATTCCTTTGTTTTTTAACGCATCATACATAATGTTAACCATCAACTGCAACTCTTCCGCCCATGATGCTACTATTACCTGATCATCGGCGTATAGGAGGCACTTGACGGTCAGTTCATCCATTTTTATACCATACGTACTCTCTTGCAGTTCTTTCAGGCAACTGTCCATGTATAGGTTAAACAGCAACGGCGACGCTACACAACCCTGTCTCACACCTTTTTCAATGTGCAAAAAGTCTGTGCATGCTCCGTTGATTCTGACACAAGCACTGGAGCCCTCATAGAGAGATTTCAGTGCTCGTATCAAGTGGCTGTTTACTCCATACATGGCCAGTATTGACCACAGTTTATTCCTCACCACTCTGTCATAGGCCTTTTCCAAGTCTACAAATACGCAATAGACCTTTTGACTTTTCACCAAAAGCTTTTCTGCTACACATCGTAAGGAAAAGACCTGATCCGTACATCCTCTTCCTTTCATAAATCCTGCTTGTACATCCCACATTTTTCCTTCAGTTTCATTCATCACTCTTTTTCTAAGGATCTTCTAAGGATCTTCACATCTAAGGATCTTCTGGTTTAAATTAAAAATATTTTTTATTTTGGATAGTTGGATAGCCCAAATATCGAGTAAGGCTATATAACATCACGCTACTGACTACGGAGCAGTAATCAAATATGTCTTCGAATAGGGTAAATTTACATACATATTTATAAAATTAATAAATGATGGGATTAAATGTGTAATGAGGGTTTGATGCATGTCAGGTGAAAATGCGGGGTTCAGCTAGTACCTATAAGATTTTGATGGGATGTTGTTAACATACATATTATATTGTCCCAGATTTGTCAATATTTATAATATTTTTAATTAAATTTCTATTCAGACCACCCTCCGGCAATTTTGTCCCGCACACGATAAGGTTAATAAGGAAAAATTCCATTATCAAAATTAGGTCGGTACTCGTATATTGAATCTTAATTTTTCAATATAAGGATTAGTATATAAAACATAATTAATAAATATTAAAGTAATATACTCATCGGGTAATAAATCTTCATCAATATGACAACAATGATGTTACGTTAGCAATAAAATGTATCAAAATAAATACATATTATTTTGATAAATTTTGTTAGGTTTATAGAATTTATTCTCAAAAAAGACAAAAAGCCACTAACATGAGAACATTAATGAACCAATATACAATTCGGTAACCAAAATTCAAAGAATATACGAGTACATGCACATTTAACGTTTTAACTCTATGGTAACAATATTTTACTTATGAATTAATGCGAATGGTTTGTTATTTATACAGAATGGGTTTAACCTTTATTCTTGGGGTGGAACTCCTTATGACAAGGACGCCTGGAAATCATCTGGCAAAGTGAAATAATATTAATAATTATAAACTATATAATAATAATATTAAATTGTAAATAACTATTATACTATAACCATTGCCCTTCCATCTCCATATGGCCGGGAGTCCCGGATGAGCCTTTGGAACTATAACCTGATATAGTTACACAAAAACGTTGCTGGTATTCATAGATTTTGTTGTAAGAAATGGATACTGAATTGCATTGATAGATTTTGGAAAAGTTAGCAAAACTAATAATGCTAAAACCAAAAAAGATGCGTTTCGTTCCTGTTTCATGTGGCGGATAAAAAAGTCTATTGGGTCATCTAAGGTACTAGAAATTACAGAAATGGCCAAAAACTCTTCGTAACGGACATTTTTATTTTCAAAAATGTTTTCAAATTTGATAATTTTTCTAATGGAGTTCAGAATACCTTAAGAAATATAGATGGTGTATAATATAATACCTAAGAATGTTTTTCTGTAGCGATCACTGTTAAGGCACCTGCTCTTACTGCCCCATCTCAAAAATCCACAATGTATATATTTATTTAATTAAATTCATTATAATAAATGTTGGTTTCGGAGTTCGGGTGTTTCCTATGTATATATGTAGTTAAATATGTAAAGTATGTATATCAGTTGCCTAGATCCCATAGTAAAAGCTTATAGCTTTGTTTGGGCTAGATAGCGCTGTGTAAAATGTGTCACACAATTTTTTTTATAACAAAATCATAAATAAAATCATCGTTTGATATTAAGGGAGAGAGAGGGGGGGGGGGGAAGGGAGAGGGAGAGAGAAATGTATGGAATGGGGTTGAGATTTCTATGGAGCTGACCGTACCTGTTACACTAATAATGTGTTTTTTTTCTAGAACAGAGCACCTCTACCGCCTGGTATGCTGTGCTTGGGCGTGGCCAGAGAAGAGAGTCCGGTAGCACAGTGCCTAGGTGTGCCGGGTGCACCGCTCGTGGTCGACGCGCGATTATCAGCGATACTGTCTTGGGGTTTTGGGTGTGGCCACAAGAAAGATCTACCGCTGATCTACACTAACATTCAGTATTACCAAACGTAAGATCCTCAACACTTCAAACATCTTTTTATTGTCAGATTTTTTGAAGTGCTTTATTGACGTTGAGAGAAATTTTATAACTGTAAAAAATATCGTAACGTTTTTCGGTTACGTGGCATGTTGTTTTGAAGTGAAACTTCTTAATCATAAGTGAAACTTCTTAATCGACGTATGAGAGAAATTTTATAGCTGTAAAAATATGTCCTAATGAAGTTTCTCTTCTTACCTGTGTACTCTGGTACACACATTTTTTTCTTAATTTTATGTATTTATTAACTCGATTCTTACACATCTGTCCGGATCGAACTTAGTGATTGTTTTAAACTAACTTCCCGATGAACTAGATACTTGAAATCTGAACTTATAGCTCAGAAGTGAATGACACTGAAAAAATAAAAGAATTTATATTTTCAGTTATAAAAATAGAACTTTTTTTTTAATAATGAGTTTGTTGTTTTTTTTTGAAACACAGTCTTTTTAGCTTCAGTTCCTGTGGCATATAAATTTTCTCTTCAGGGCTCGGAGTTTTCTTTGATTGGATGCTATAAGGCAGAGTTCGTGCTACGACTCTAACCGTGTGTGAATGGACCAAGGAGTCTGTAAATACCCTATCAGGTGCCACGGATCTCTATGTACTGCGCGCCAACATGTAGGTACCATCTCCTGTAAGTCCATTGAAGGTTACTTGTCTACAGACTGGGACGATTGACGCAAATATTATGCTTTATAGAGAAATTTTCATCGGATAAGATCTGAGCCGTTGCTGGATCGGGATCTGTTAAGGTAGGGCATACCTAATCCCATGCACGATTGTCACCAGTATCAGCATAGCTCGCGTCTGTTTCAGGCAGGTGTGCATCGAGACTGTACTACAAAATCATACGTATCACGACTAGTCTAGGAACGCAAAGCTTAAGGTTAGCAGAAGGTTTTCAGGAGAGCAGATCCCCATCATCAGATCAGATTATTAACTCTGGGCTCCAAATACACGTAGGGTCTGAAAGCAACTGGTAATACACTAGGATGAAGAAGATCTTCCTTGAACAATTAACATTAGATAGCAATATATCCAAATCGGGATAGTAATTATTAAAATTAACCTAACTTTAAATCTAGAACCAGTAAAAAAGCATTACACTAATATTTGTAGATTTTACAAATATTTGTACCAATCGACTAAACTCCAGATTTCAGGGTTGCATACATTACGTCCTATACCACCGAAGTTATTAATGAAAATTTATATCAAGCAAACTGCAAAAGTGTTTACATAATTTTCGCCATAAATTCATAAAACTCTAGCGAATGATAGTTTGAAACAAAGTAACTAGTATCTCATATATTTTGTTCATGATCAGATTGCGATACTTGCATGAATACGTGATGTACAACACCGTATCATCTAAGTTTATATGTGCCATACCTTGCACAAGAATATCACACGGAATATATTTCAAAAATGAAGTTTTGCAGAACATCTTTGCATTTTATCAAAGAATACTTTCCTAGTAAAATAGGTATTCGAGTCGAAATATTTTTGCTTCGAGTTGATATTTCAAAAATGTTTATGGAAATGATGTATACGGTGAATGTATATAGTATGCCTCTGCCACCCTTTCTAGGTTAAATGCGTGCGAGCCTGATAAGTAAAGGTGTCTCTAATTTTAATGTGGTTCCAAAACACATCTTTACTTCTCTTGGGAATTTACCGTCTTCCAGATCGGTGTAACTCTTCTGGTTTTAGCAGTCTTAGTTTTATTGCCAGGTTCGTCCTCAGGCCCTAAGTATTTCTTTGCGAATCTGGCAGTAAATGTAGAAGTAATAATGTTGACGTTCATAAGTGTTACTGTGTGACCTACATGAATAAAGTATTTTTATCATTTCATTTCATTTCAATGGATATATGGGTAAGAATTCACCACTACCAGCTTTTTTATTTTTGCTAGTTTTGGAAGCGACTGTCGCCTTATCTTTGTAACCCCGCAAAAACGCCCTGGGTCATTAACTCGTCCGTTGTTAAGCAGGTGAGGTCGCTAAGTCCCAGAAATCCTTGATAGGACCCCTTACTATACTGTACCCATTAATATACAGCATGAAAGTAGTCACAAAATATACGTGATTAGTTAATACCCACGGGTCTAAGTTGTAAAGTTTTTCCGTTTCCCACTGGATCTTGTTCCGGGGAAAAGTAGCATATGTCTTATTCAGACGTATAAGCTATATTACTGTAAAGTTTCATTAAAAACTAAAATAAAATAAAATTGGTTTTGCGTGAACGTGTAACAAACATCCATACAAAAAAACTAGATAATGTTAAGTTAATGACCCAGGGCGTTTGGAAAAGGCCTATGATAGAGTGGTGAGGAATGAACTGTGGTCAACATTGTCCATGTATGGAGTAAGCAGCAACTTGATACTAGCGCTGAAATCTCTATATGAGGGATCCAGTGCTTGTGTCAGAATCTACGGAGCTTGCACAGACTTTTTTAACATCGAAAAAGGTGTGAGACAGGGTTGTGGAGCGTCACCGTGGCTGTTTAACCTATACATTGACAGTTGCTTGAAAGAACTGCAAGAAAGTGCGTATGGTTTAAAAATGACTGATCTGACTAACAAATGTCTTCTTTACGCTGATGATCAGGTAATACTTGCATCATTAGCGGACTAGTTGCAGTTGATGGCTAATATTATGCATGATGCGCTGAAAGGCAAAGGAATGAAAGTGAATGTAAATAAGACGAAAGTAATGGTTTTTGAAAGAGAGAAAAACATGACAGATTGCTCGATTTTTTGGAAGAAAAAAGAGTGGAACAAGTGAATGAATTTATATACCTAGGCTCAAAATTTGCGAGAGGTGGAAAGTGTGATGATGACATTGAAAGAAGGGTTTTGGCTGGCAATCAAGTGAATGGAGCAATGTACACCTTTATGGGCACCCAGAACGTGTCTAATCTGGCAAGACTGGCTGTGCATAGAGGAGTGCTTGTCCCAACACTAACATATGGCAGTGAAAGTTGGGTATAGCAGAAGAAGCATAGAAGTAAAATTAATGCAGTAGAAATGAGGAGTCTGCGAAGTATAGCTGGAGTGAAATTGATAGATAAAGAAAGGAACAGCGTGATAAAGGAACATTGCGGTATGACAGAAGACGTAGTGACTAAGATAGAAAAAGGGATGCTTAGATGGTTAGGACACGTGAAGATGATGGATGAAAATAGACTGACCAAGAAAATTTATGCGGTGAGAGTAAATGGGCAAACTGGTAAGGGTCGACCTCGACGTACATATACCGATCAAATTGAAGATCTTTTGACAAAAGGCCAGGTTAAGAGTACCCTTAATCGGCGAGCGTGTATGAAAACAATTATGAAAGTTGACGAAGCGAAAGTTATAAGTATGCCAGAATCGTAGCAAGTGGAAAACCATAGTCTCTGCCTACCCCGATGGGAGACAGGCGTGATGATATGTATGTATACTATATAAAGCTGAAGATTTTGTTGGTTTGTTTGGTTGAACGCGCTAATCTCAGGAAGGTCGTATTTGAAAAATTCTTTATTGTGTTGGATAGCCATTTATCAAGTAAGGCCATAGGTTATATATAATCACACTACTACTCTGAAGAGCGGAGCAGTAATCATAAATGTCGACAAATCAAGCAAATTTTACATGTATTATTGTAGACTTTATAAGCGGCGGGATTAAATAGGTGCGAAGGGAGTTCGAAGTATGTCACGAGTGAAGCCGTGGGGGTCACCTAGTTTATAGTATAAGTCCATTTTGATTACTTTAATCTGTAATAAGTACCTATGTACTGTAAATTTAAGTATATAGGTACATTTTCCGCCATCATAAACTACTGTAATTAATAATTTAAGACTTTGCTATATCGGTAAATGTAATAAGTATGAAATGCGTCTCGTGTTTGGTACAGTGATATTTTTTCTGTTATGTAAGTAAATAAACTTCAATAGAACTCTACTACCTGCGATATCACACTCCCAAAAAGATTACAAATTTATCGATACCAATACTCGTAATGGTATCGATAAATTCTTGCGTACAGATTACAAATTTATCAATACCAAAACTCGTATTGGTATCGATAAATTTGTAATCTTTTCGGGAGTTTAACAATAGGTACACGCTAAAACTTTTGATTTTATAATGACCTAATTGTCCCGGTGAAATTGTACCGCCTTAGACCCCGGCTACTTGGAAAATTTAGGATATTTTTTCCGTTTTGAGAACAATGTGCTTTAACGCAGCTCGGCTTACGGGAGTGCGATCTAATAGAAACTAGTCTCGTAACGAAATACCGTATGCTGTATGTGCCTCTATCATACCTTCGGGGATAAGCCGTGATTAATAAACATAATTTAAAAAAAAGTAATCCTAAGGAACTTCGTTCTTGACGGGGATTCCCCTGAAAGCATATTTTTTTATTTATTCTGTTATTCGGGGAAAATCAATATCGTACGAGTCTCTGACACGCTTGGTTCCTATGAAATATCGAGTTAAGCGTCTTTAGTAGTGAAGAACATATTGACCCTTCCTTTGTGCTGGTTACCTACAATTGTTACATCTATACCTGACTGATCAAAACCGTTGATTTTATAGTTCCTTGTATCGTTATCCACTCAAACCCTCTTATTCACAAACATTTGTGAACTTTTGTGAATATTCAACACCTCATCCGATTCGATTGACGTGATTCACGGGGCTATATGCATTCCTAAAGCCTTCAGATTCTTTGAATCGCATTTTCAAATCTATCGAATCGTGTGTAGACTTGTTGATGTCTTGTTGTATGTTCGGAAATATTAAGGATATTTTTGAATAAGGCGGCATTTGTTTTTTTGACCAACCAGCGGTCTTTTATTACCGTAGTCAAGACCCATCTGAAATTGCTGAATTGAGTATCTTTAATTTTTAGATTGTATTACAGGGTAGGTCTCTCTTAAGAAAGTATGTAAAAGGGGCCCACCGGTATCCGAGGCTTCTGCTATTTCAATCGTATAGAAATATAATCGAAATCGTCGCTGAATAAAAAACGACCGGTACAATTTGGACAGTTTTTCGTAGTCTACGTTTTCAATCTATTATCTACTTTTACTATTACAATTGTACTCCAATAGACTATATCGGTCGGCTGATAGAATTCTACTAACACGTATCGCGCCAGTAGCAGCCAGTCAGTTGCATTTTTGATAGTATACTAACATTTTGATAGCTAAAAACAGCGATTCTGGTTCTTTTCTATGGCTTGTCAATAGTAGACTCGGCCCACAGGCTCCACCTCACTTGCTGGCGGAGCACCTGCTGATAAACGGACGAGGCAACGACACAGGCGACCTTTATAATGCCGAAAATTATAAGTCATACAGTACCTGCTCCTAACAACCAAACGAAGGTGGACCCCAGGCTCCAAGTCCAGGTAGAGTGTGAAAGCAACTGGGAATACACTAATGATGAAGAAGAAGAGGAAGTGGAGGTGAACAAACCGTTGATTCGCAAGTGTATATTAAACTTTCGCGTTACGTGATAAATATAAATATGAAATATAAGTGATAAAGCGTTCCACTGTGTTGCATCAGACGTTGTCACAAGCAGACAGATACTTAAAAATTTGCTTTTTTTTAAGTTCCCGTACCTCTAAAGAAAAGAAAACGAAACCCTTATAAGATCACTTTATTGTTTATCCATCCGTCCGTACGTCTGTCTGTCCTAAAAAAAACCTTTATCTCAGGAACGCGTGAAGATATCGAGTTCAAATTAAAACCCACTCAAGTCCACGGTCTGTGAAGAAATCGAACTTTTAGGTTAACGTAAATAGTAAAGTTATGGCATATTTACAAAGTTACAAATTTACAAAGTTACAAATTTACAAAGTTACAAATTTACAAAGTTACAAATTTACAATTTTACAAATTTTTACATAACTCTCTCAATAAGGTGTCTTGTTCGCACTAGTCCCATCTTTTTACATATTTATTTATCATCATACCTTTTAACATAACCTAACTAACTAACCCTATTCTATCAAACCTTTTTACTTATAAAATCACTAGCTAATGCCCGCGGTTAAGCCAATGTAGCGTTGAAATTTTATTAGACAAAATAAACACGTTGTTCAAAAAATGTGCGATGTTCCACTGAATGTGGCGTAGACCGAGTACTTGGCACTAAATTCGACAGATCCCACATCCGTCCGCATAGGCGGTGATTATAAGTCATACAGTACCTGCTCCTAACAACCAAACGAAGGTGGACCCCAGGCTCCAAGTCCAGGTAGAGTGTGAAAGCAACTGGGAATACACTAATGATGAAGAAGAAGAGGAAGTGGAGGTGAACAAACCGTTGATTCGCAAGTGTATATTAAACTTTCGCGTTACGTGATAAATATAAATATGAAATATAAGTGATAAAGCGTTCCACTGTGTTGCATCAGACGTTGTCACAAGCAGACAGATACTTAAAAATTTGCTTTTTTTTAAGTTCCCGTACCTCTAAAGAAAAGAAAACGAAACCCTTATAAGATCACTTTATTGTTTATCCATCCGTCCGTACGTCTGTCTGTCCTAAAAAAAACCTTTATCTCAGGAACGCGTGAAGATATCGAGTTCAAATTAAAACCCACTCAAGTCCACGGTCTGTGAAGAAATCGAACTTTTAGGTTAACGTAAATAGTAAAGTTATGGCATATTTACAAAGTTACAAATTTACAAAGTTACAAATTTACAAAGTTACAAATTTACAAAGTTACAAATTTACAATTTTACAAATTTTTACATAACTCTCTCAATAAGGTGTCTTGTTCGCACTAGTCCCATCTTTTTACATATTTATTTATCATCATACCTTTTAACATAACCTAACTAACTAACCCTATTCTATCAAACCTTTTTACTTATAAAATCACTAGCTAATGCCCGCGGTTAAGCCAATGTAGCGTTGAAATTTTATTAGACAAAATAAACACGTTGTTCAAAAAATGTGCGATGTTCCACTGAATGTGGCGTAGACCGAGTACTTGGCACTAAATTCGACAGATCCCACATCCGTCCGCATAGGCGGTGATTTGTTCGAGCGCACGGACCAGGTTCAATACCTGATTTCACACATCCAGTGACATCGATTACGATGTCGAAAGGCACGCATTGCAGCCGCGTGGCGGGAGATGACCGGTGTCATTTGTGACCCAAAAATGCCGATCCGGTTGAAGGGACAGGTCTACAAAACCATCATTAGACCTGTCCTTTTACATGGCAGTGAGACGTGGCCAATATTGGAGCGACACAAGCAGGAGCTGCGTGTCACGGAAATGAAGATGCTGCGGTGGATGGGTGGAGTGACGCGGGTGGATCGCGTGAGGAACTCTCGCATCCGCGGCGGCGTTCACGTCCGTGATATTGCAGGCAAGAGTGTCGCCCTCGTTGATCACGTCTTGTGGCTACCGCTGGGCTACGTGGGAAACAAATGTCTGGCCTAGTCAGCCCCGCCGGGTCCCGGTAAGAGGGGAAGACCCAAGAAGTGCTGGCTTGACATCGTAAGGGATGACATGCGTGTCAATGGTCTCACTACAGGGGATGCCGACGACCTTGCGAAGTGGAGGAGAAAAAGTAGGAAAGCGGACCCCGGGCGTCGCGAGACGCACATAATATATATGATGATGAAACACGTTGTGCCAAACAAATTTTGCCACTCCTTAGGAGTTCAATTTTCAAAAATCCTTTCTTAGAAAACACATGTATCACTTAAGGCGTATTTGTGAAAAATTTCATGATTCTAGACCCAGCGGTTTCAGCTGTGCGTTGATCGACCAGTCAGTTAGTTTCTGCTTTTAAAAATTTATAAAATATGACAATCAGGTATTTTTTTTGAGTTATTTTATAGCCTCTTTATTAAGACCTTTTAGTCAAATTTTTATATATTTCTTCACTGTTCTTTCTTATTACCTATCTAAAATGTCCCCGTCCTCTACGTCTTAGTCAAGTCTAGTCTTAAGTCAAGGTCAGTCTCACCCGAGTATAATGGTGGAACAGTCAGGTATCAATTGTATATAGGTAAAGAACATAGAGTAAGAAGTCAATGTACATTTTTGAAGTGAAAACTTATTTATAGCGCGGTACGCATTTTTTAGATGAGAAAAAAGTTCTGGTGTGTGCATATATGCATGTACATATAGCAGACCGCGAACGCGTCTAGATTTTTTTTATATTGTAAATTGGTAGATTGAATTTGATACAATACCTTGCTACTAAATAATATAATCATCATCATCTAACGTTGATCCCTGTCATCTACAGGTCTAATTAATAATATTGTGTAATCAATTATGACTCTTTTAGTGTAGAAGGTTTTTTCATCATCATCATCATCATTAACGTCGATCCCGGTAAATTTTTGAAGTGAAAACTTATTTTAGCGCGGTACGCATATTTAAAGATGAGAAAAAATCTCTGGACTCGCGACACCGTTACGAGACGCAGCTATAGTGTGTGCATATATGTATGTACATATAGCCGACCGCGAACGCGTCTAGATAAATAAATTATTAATAAATTTAGTTTTCACTTCTGTTCTTGTTTTCTTGTCCCGGAGCAATTATTTTTTTATTTATAAAATCAAATACAGTGTCTATCTATTTCAGTTTTATGGCAGCCGACTGATTCTGCGTACAATTTATATGGCACGCAACGACGAATGTATTTTAAGATAGTAAAAATGCAAAGAGAATTGGTACTAGACGCTATTGTAAAAGTAAAAGGAATACAGCACTTCAGAGAAGCTTATTATAAGTCTAACGTATACCAAATAGCTACGGAAACGTTCCATGCCAAGAATTTGTTCAGGGAAATGTTGATTAGACACAACAAAACGAAACGCAACATGACCAGACAAAGTCTATCTGACAATAATAAGCCAGAATTTGTCAATGAAGTATGTAATTTTGTCCTAGCTACGTACAGTAACGCTTAAAATGAAAGCCCTAAAATAGTAGACAAGATGTTATCATCATGGAGTGTTGATGGTCATCATAGATATCTTAACTAAAGAGATATGACGAACGCAGCGGTTACTACACTATCCCCACATAGTAGACAAAACCAAAAAAAAAACATAGATTTTATTCAAAACTTAGATACACGCATAGATAGGTAGGTAAATATTGAAAACTATACAATATCTATAAATATTTCAATGTCACATAATACAATAAAGGCCGTGTATTAGAAAATATTTACGTATTGTCTCCAGCAATGTAACACAATTATATTTTATTTTTATTATTTATACGAGTCAATATGCAGTTAAGGTACATCCAGACTGTTATGACTACCTCCAGACTGTTACCCGCCCTTTTTTTTGTGTGCTAATCCAAATAGATGTAATGTTAGACTCGGTAGGACTCGGACTAGTCGGTAGAAGGCTGGCATTTAAAATTCCTAAACAAAACTCTCTTTGGCCAGTTTTTTAGAAAACTATCTAAACTCGCTTTAATTTTCATAGATTCAATAATATAAAATTTCAAAAATGTACTAAATAAATTAATTGATAATAATGATGATAACATCAGTATCCCTCAAAATTAAGTCGACAAGCAAAACTCTACAACAAGAATCTTGAAATTCCTTGTCCGTAAACAGCAAAACCAGTAGTTTAAAACTCTCGCCCGAGACTCTCAAACTTCTGAGAACAAGACGGGAAATTGAAAGAGCCTGTAAGGTTCTTCAATAAATCAGAAATTGTAGCTAAAAATCAATACATTTGAATCTGATGCACCTATATCCGTGAATGATAAAATGTTCGTACTCGTAGGTTGCAATGTTATATTAATTGGCGGCATTTCGAGGATTTTGGAGATTTGTTTGACAAAGATTCTCCAAAGATTAGTCCAAAGAGGACTAGTGGACCAACCAGCCTACTTTGATTGCTATAGGTTAATTTCATTGATTGATAAAATAATCTATGTAACAAAACAATCTTTATAAAGATTTTACAGAACACAAATTGTCTTACGATCGAATTCAGGGCTTCAAAGATAGGGCAGTAAGCCATTGGAGCACCTGGTATATATACCAGATGTGGTTTATAATAGTTTTCATATAATTATTTAATATTTTAGTATATAAAGACATGTGTTGAAATGCAACATATGAGAACAGAACTGAACACCATTGAAAAAATGTTTAGCAAGTATAGTATTAAGATTGAGCCGGATAGACAAGCAATCCATAAACGGAAACAACAAATGAAAATACAACGCAGAACTGGAAATAAACCTGGAAAAAAGAAATCGACTACTAATCAAAAAAAGCAAAATGATCAAAATAAGGGTGTGACTAGAAAGTCCATAGCCAATGAGAAGAAGAGAACTGATCAAAATAAGGTCAGGTCAGGAGTTTACTTTGAAAAGTTAAAAGAGATAAATAGACGTGGAATTAAAAAACGCATGAGAGGTACATCGGCAATTCTCAGACATAAGCCTAAAGTATCGCCCAGATGGGTTCCTGGGTTGCCATTTTAATTATAATAATGTTAGTTCTACGTTTGTTTTATTTTTACCTAAATCATGTAATAAAAATTTTGGTATTCGTTTCGTAGATACTATGGAGTTTTGGAAGCGTAGACAAGAAGTAAAAAGTAAAAAAAAAAAAAGTAAAAGTAGTTCACAGTGTTGTGAGTGCTTTTTCTGCCGTCTCCATCCGTAAATTTTTCGAGTATTGGATATTACTCTAAATAATTTTAATATTGTTGTAAAAATTCGCCTATTAAGAAAGGACTATAACATTTCTAGTAATTATCTTAATACAGAAACATAGAACTGAGATACTTATTGTAAATGCGGAACGTTTTTTATTGGAGTTTAACATTATTGAAGTGAATTTTTCTTTTGAACACAGATTTTTCCGTAGGTAGTAAGTTAGGCTGATCCGTCACGCTCTGAGGTAAAAGGCTCGATCGGGTGAACTCGGGAACGCCGAGTGTATCCGAGCGAGAAAGATACAGTCAGCTATTCTTTGCTGTTTTGTCGCTGTGTTTAGTATATTCAATTCATACGTAATCATTATTTGCAATTGACAATTAAGTTTTCACTTCTGCTGTAAGGACTTAAGCACACACTCTTATTTTTTTTTAAATTTATTTACTGAAGGATACTAGGAAGGGTAAACAAAAAACAAAAAAAAAACTTGAAGTAATAATAATTGGCGATTGGAAAAAAGTGTTCGTGAGATTTCTTACTGTATTCTTACTCATAGGCTCTACCTGTTGCTTTGCGAATCTGGCAATAAATGTAAATGTACAATCATTCATTATGACGTCTGTGAAGTGTTTATAGGTCACCAAAATGAATAACGTCTTAGACAACATATTAACGTCACGTAACCACGTCATGAACGACGTAGTAATGGTTATGAAGACTTCACTTCAATAATGTTAAACTCCAATAAAAAACATTAATGCAAATTCTATTAATATTTTTTGTGCTACAGAGCACTGGTTAAAAGATCATCAAATCACATTGTTGAACTTCGTAAATCACCAGGTTGCTAGCTCGTTCAATAGAAAACATTCTAAACGTGGAGGCTATTTAATATTAATTAATAAAAACTTAAAATTTAAAGAACGTAAGGATTTAGTAGCCCTCTCCATTGAGCGAGTTATTGAGATTGCCAGTATTGAGTTTGAGCATTTCATCTTGTTAAGCGTATACAGTCCCCCTAAAGCTCCGTACATTAAATTTGAAGAAAAGCTTGAATAAGCACTGATCAAATGCCAATGTTCTAAGAAATCTATAATAGTTTGTGGAGATTTTAATGTTGATATATTAGATATATCATTAACGCCATCAGAGAGAAATAATATGAAAAATTTATTTAAATCCTTTAATCTGCATAGTACATTCTTAGAACCCACTCGTATTACAGCCACCAGTGCAAAATGTATTGATAATATTTTTACTGATATTAAACCTATAGATAAAGGTATTGTGGATTCTGTGGAGTCAGATCATCGTGGCCAATGGATAAAATTTCCTAAAAGTAGTAACAAAGTCAGCAAAAAACAAATTAAATATGTACCAATTAACCAAAGTCGTTTGAATAATTTTAAAGAAAATGTTTTAAAGAGATTACCATATCTACCTAACTTCACTTGTGTAGACCAGTCATATAAACACTTATTTAATTTGATTAATGATGAGTTTGGCAAAGTTTTTACCTCAAAAACTCTACAGATTGGTGGTCGTCCTGTTTTCAGTGACTGGGCAACACCAGGTATCTTTAAAAGTAGAAATAAATAATTTGAATTATATTCAGAAAAATCATATAATTTTAGGCAAACCTTTCAGGAATATGTTAAAAATTATTCAAAGATATTTAAACAAACGTGTCATCTTGCTTAGTCAAACTTCATTAAAAATAAAATTTCTAATTCTGTAAATAAAATAAAAATGACTTGGAACATCATTAACTCTGAATGCGGTAGATCTTTAGTGACTGAAAGGGATTTCCACTTAAAAGTAAATGGTTGCCATGTTACAGGGGACCTGGAAGTGGCTACGGAGTTTGAACATTTTTTCAAAAATGTACCTATATTGACAACAAAATCTCTCCAAGCATCTTCCAGTTCCGCTGAACTTTTATTAGAAGAATCTGTTCTTTGTTGCAGGGATGCATTTGTATTCACAGATATTTGTGCTCAGGACATTGTAAAAACATTGAAATGTATCGAAATTAAGAAAACCGCGGACATTTGGGGTTTATCGGTCAAAACTGCATCATGTATAATTGAGGTAATTGCGCCCCATCTAGCAACTGTGTTTAATGACTGTGTTTCTAGTGGTACATTTCCTGATTTAATGAAACACAGCAAAGTCGTTCCCTTGTTCAAGGCCGGCAGCGCTACAGAGCCGTCTAATTTCCGACCAGTGTCAGTGCTGCCAACTTTGAGCAAAGTATTTGAAAAACTAATCTTGAATCAAATGCTATCCCATTTTAATAGTCATAAAATACTCCATGCGAATCAATTTGGGTTTACGAAAGGGCGCTCAACTTCCGATGCTGGTGTTGAGTTATTAAAATGTATTCATGATGCTTGGGAAGACAAGCACGATGCATTAGGTATATTTTGATCTATCAAAGGCTTTTGATTGCGTTCAACATGAAACGCTGTGCAAAAAATTACACCACTATGGAATAAGAGGCAAAGCTCTCGACCTTCTGTCTTCATATTTGAACAATAGAATACAGAGGGTCACTATTAATGGTACACGTTCTGTAGGATCCATGGTTACAATGGGTGTGCCGCAAGGCTCGATACTTGGGCCATTCTTGTTCCTCTTTTATATTAATGATTTACCATTTTATGTAGGGGACAGGAATAGGATTGTTTTGTTTGCAGATGACACCTCATTAATTTTTAAAATTAAAAGACAATTAGAACTATGACGATGTAAACAATGCAATTGCAAGAGTAGTTCATTGGTTCAGCTCAAATAATCTTTGCCTTAATGTAAATAAAACTAAATGTATAAAATTTACTCTACCAAATGTAAAACAAGTTACGGCCAATGTTCAACTGAATGGACAAGTGTTAGAGTTTGTAGAATCAACTGTGTTCCTAGGTATAACTATTGATGCCAATTTGCAGTGGGGCCCACACATAGAAAAGACAGCCTCTAGATTAAGTTCGGCTGCATACGCTGTAAAAAAGATCAGGACTCTAACAGATGTGGATGCGGCTAGAATGGTTTACTTCAGCTATTTTCATAGTATTATGTCTTACGGTATTCTCCTTTGGGGGAGTGCTGCAGATTTAAATAGTATTTTTGTTCTACAAAAGCGGGCTGTACGCGCTATTTATAATTTGGGCCCCAGAGTTTCTCTCCGAGAAAAAATCAAAGAAGTAAATATTCTAACCGTACCATCACAATACATTTTTGCCAATCTTATGTATGTCCAGAAAAATCTATCACAGTTTTCTAAACTCTGTGATAAACATAATATAAACACTAGAAATAAAAATAATCTTTCAGTCCACCACAGTCGACTACATAAGATAGGCGATTCTTTCCAGGGTAACTGTATACGCTTTTACAACAAGCTTTCCTGTGACCTGAGAAATTTACCTTTGAATAAATTTAAAAAGTTTATTAAAAACAAGCTTTGTGAAAAAGGTTTTTACTCCGTTACAGACTATTTGCAGGACAGGGACGCCTGGAAATGATCTGCTGGCAAAGTGAAATAATATTAAATTGTAAATAGGCCATCAAAAAAAAAGCCTTCCTAAGTTTCTTGCCGGTTCTTCTCAGGTGGGCCGCGTTCCGAACCGGTGGTCGCTTTAAATATTTTAAATAGTGTATGACATTTTGTAAGCGCCGTTAAAATGGTCTATGCAAAATAAAGATATTTTTATTTTATTTTTTATTTTATGAACCCCTCCCCACCAAGATATACGGAGCCCAAGTGACCTGGGGCCGTATCTGCTATTTCAATCGTGTCAAAATAGAATCGTAATCGTCGCTCAATAGATGCCACATTTTTTACAGTTACAGTAGACTACTTTCGTAGTCTACTATTACAATCGTACTCCAATAAACTTCTATCGGCCGTCCGAAAGAATGTTATTACTACGTGTAGCGCCTGTAAGCAGCTCTTAATTTACATTTTTGGTAGTCTATATTAATATTTTGATAGCTAAAAACAGCTATTTTGTCTCTATTCTGCAGCTTGAGAAGTGTGATTGTGAAATATATAATAGTTTTGGTAGACTACCTAGTTTTGGATTAATCGCAATAGAAGCGCTTTAGAATAGAACTAGAACGGCTTTCTATTGGAATATAGTAGAATCGGCCGCAGGTCTTTGAAAATTTGGCAATAGAGTAAATTAAGTTTTTTAGCACACTGTACCACCATTGGGGTGGCAACTATGGGCGTTCAAGATATTGAATAGACTAACTAACTAACTAACTATCTTCACGCTGTATCCCTGACGGGGTAGTCAGAGAGGACAGATCGCCAGGCTTCGCGATCCATGCATACTTCTTTCGCTTCTTCGAGATTCATCAATCGCTTCATACACGCACGTCTGGGTATCCGAGTACTTTTGACCTTTCCGTTTTTGAGCAATCTGCTCACGTGGTCTTCATATGTAAGTCTCGGCCTACCCTGACTCCTTCTACCCTCTACTTTTGAACAATATATATTCTTCGTCAATCGTTCCCCACTCATTCGTTGGACGTGTCCAAACTAACGGAGCACGCCCTTTTCCAGCTTAACGCTGACACTTTCATTCAAACCTGCCAAATTGCGTATCACTTCGTTACGTATTCGGCCAGCCAAAGTAACGCCGCACAACTTTCGAAGTGATCGCATCTCCACAGCATTCAATTTACTTTCATGCATCTGCTGACATACCCAGGTTTCACTACCGTAAAGCAAAGTTGGCACTAGCACTGCGTTATGAGTCGCCAGTCGTGCTTCTTTTACGATGCTTTGTCGCTTTACTAACTGGGACAAAGCACCGTTAACTTTGTTTCCGGCAGCTACTCGCCGTTCCACATCCGAATCACATCTTCCATCCGCGCTAAACATACTTCCTAAATACACAATTTCATTCACTTGCTCTAGACGTTCCTGGTTTACCCTAATCTCGCATTTAGTTCTTACGTCACCTCTTTCAAATACTAGAACCTTAGTTTTACTTGCATTCAAGCGGAGACCCTTACTTTCACACCCCTCTTTCATATTAGTGACTAATGCCTGAAGGTCGGCTTCTGATGAGGCCATGAGCACCGCATCATCAGCGTACAGCAGACAGTTTACTGTAAAGTCACCCAAATTCACACCCATATTAAAATCTTTCAACTTCTGCAGGCAACTGTCCAGATACACTATGAACAGCCAGGCGGACATGACACATCCCTGTTTGACGCCTGTACAGACATCAAAAAGAGGTGACACATCCCCCCCTACTCGCACGCAAGCCTTACAGTCCCTATAAAGCGACTGTATTGCCCGCAGTAGCGAGCCGTCCACACCATATCCTGGCAGCAAGTCCCACAGCGTTTCTCTCACAACGTTATCAAATGCTTTCTCTAGATCCACAAAAGCGCAGAAAACCTTCTGGCTAAGAGCCAGAAACTTTTCCGCGATCATGCGGAGAGAAAACACTTGATCCATGCAACCTCTTCCACGTCGGAATCCGCATTGAGCCTTCCATAAATACCTTTCAGACTTTTCTTGCATTCGTGCCGTTATAACCTTTGCATACACCTTACTAGCTAAGCTGACCAAGCTGATCGCCCTGTAGCTGGAGCAGTTTAGGCGCGAGCCTTTCCCTTTGTAAATAGGTACTACAGCTGCTACTCGCCAGTCATCTGGGACCTCACCCGTCCGCCAGCACAAGTTGCATAACAGACATAGTGTGTCCCAGACACGCGACCCACCGTACTTGATCATCTCTGATATTGAATAGAAGATTCAATATTTCAAAGGTTCAAGGTCTCAATTTCAGTACCGCTTTTATCCTTGAAGGAATCCAAGAGGCATATTATAACGCCAACATTTCACCATACGTATCTTGTTTCACGTAACAATTCAATTCCCCTTTCATGAACCGTTACTGCTTCTTGCTTTTCGAGTTTGGTCATTTTAAGAAGTTTTGTTCCATCGCAGAACATATTATCTATCTATCTATCTTTACGCTGTATCTTTGACAGTGTAGTTAGAGAGGACAGGCTTCGCGATCCATAAGACATCTTCCGCTTACTTCAGTTTCAATGACTAATTGTAAATATAGAATATAGAAATATTTTTTACAAATATAGTCTGGATATCAGAATACTTTTGACTTGTAAGTCTCGGTATACCATGGCTCCTTTTACCCTCAACTTTCGCACAATAAATATTCTTCGTCAATCGTTACTCAGTCATTCGTTGAACGTGACTAAACCAAAAATCATCAACATCGATTATCAAAACAACTGTAAACTAATCAAAGTTTACAGTTGTTTTGATAATCGATGTTGATGACACTTATGGCAAACCTATCGTACATTTTTTTTAAATAAATAGCTGGTAAATAATTATATTATTTTTTTAATATATCCTGTTGTATAACGGAATAAAAATAATTCTTTTTAATTTACATTTTCATTTATTATCATGCACTTCTCAGCTTCAATGTCCAAATTTAATTACAAAATTCTAACCGGACAGATATATAAGAAAACGAATTTATAAAAGCATAGTAAAAATACTCACCTATTGAATTCAGTTCTGTTTCAGATGGTTGATCCATAATGTGTTGATATTGAGAAGCATACCCAAAGTGTATTTAATGAAACTATTTCAAGCAAAAAGGGCACACATCCTGAAACAATGGCTAACGTTAACGAGAGTGTTGCCACCATTGCCCGATATTCAAGTCGGTAAGCAACTGGTACCTTTACGTGTTGATTCAAACCTTGCAAAACTATCTGGAAACGTGTATGATATAAGAGACTACTTGTACAATGGAAATCTTCATAAGTACAAAGATAAATTATATTCGAAGTTACGAAAGGCCTTCAATGTAGACGCAGACAAGGAAAAAATTCAAGCGGATATAATGAGCTTTTTTAAGCTACGCAATGAAACGTCAAGACCTTTTCTAAGTAAAGAACTTAGCGAGGAATCATCAGATTCAGATTTCACTGATACAGATGAGTTCTTAGACGCTGACGATAGCAATGAGGACTATGAATGATAGAAGAATTTAGAATAGAATTTATATACCTACTTTAAGGTTGATTGATTTAAGGAGTGGGTTAGCTGAAAAGAAAAATATAAACCAATATGTATATATAATTTTTTTTTACACTGCGCCGTCTAGCTCAAAGTTAGCTAATATAAGCTTGTGTTATGGGATCTAGACAACTGATATACATACTTATATATATCTATATACATACATATTAAACATAGGAAACACCCAAACTCCGAAACAAACATTTTTGTATCACACAAATATTAGAGTACGAGAGCCCACGACCAAAACCATGTCTCATAGCAATACGGCAAAAACTCTATAAAATCGTTAGATTGTATGATTCTGAACCCGACTAGGTGTGTAGTAACGGTCGAAAGTGTAGCAACTGCGTGGGAGGCCATTTCTGCTGTGTCAAAAAAAAAAGACAGTCGGTATTATAGCAATACGTCTGATAGTGAAAATGTACATAGATTTTATAATTGTATTTCGAAAAAGTTTGTTTTCAGACATTTTGCGCGTAGCATATAGCATGAGCGCATTTTTGAAAATGTCAACAAATTTAGCCGACTTCTATCATAGCAATACGGATAATTTTTTTTTTCAACTTTTCGTATTGCTGCCATGATTACCAAAAACCGTTTTCAGACACTTTAAGTGTAGCATATACTCCCAAAAACGAAAATAACGTTTCGGAGTCGCCTGGCCGACGACTCTGTTAAATGTTTTTTTAAATTTACAGCCTTCATAGATATTCAAGAATCTCCCTTGTCTATTATATGTACTTTGACAGATGTCATTACTTAATTCTTTTGTAAAAGTTACTCCAGTGTGCTTTAAATAAAACCAAAACTAAAAAAAAAAAAAATGTGTAAAGTAAAAAACCGACAAATCAGCATTGATGCGAGACCTTGAAAAAAAAATCGAGAGCATGGAGCCAGAGTCTACAGATGTTTTGATTATCGATGGGTTCTTTTTACTGCCCACCTTAAAAGATATACCACGAACATTTGGAGATATCTCGAAAAAAAATTTAATTTGCACATTTTGTGCAAACGTAATGTTGAGAGGATCGATCTGATATTCGACAGGTATTTCTGCCCGTCGATCAAGGACACGGAGCATGGATTGCGAAAAAACGTAAAATCGACCGATTTTCGAATCTCAGGACCGCAACAAGTTCGAACTTCCGATTTCGCTAAATAATTGAAAAAACATCGAATTCAAAGATGCTCTGGTCAAATTTATTATCAACAATTGGTCAGAACAAGACATGGCGCACATAATCGCAAACAAAATCATCAACATCAATCACGACATGTGTTATGAACATTCGGTGAAAGGTGGTTTTGTTATCCAAACAATCAACGAAGATTTAACTTGCCAAGAACACGAAGAGGCAGATACGAAGATCGTTTACCATGTCTGCCAAATGAAACAACGGGGTAAAGTAACGATTCGATGTTCAGACACCGATATATTAATAATAATGCTCGGAAATATGGAATTTGTAGAAAGTGTCGTCCAAATTTCTATGGATGTTGGTGTTGGCAATTCCCGGCGTTACATTGATGTTTCACGTTTATACGAGACATTGGGATCCACTCTGGCAAAATCTTTACCTGCTTTCCATGCAATGACCGGCTGCGATTATAATCCCGCGTTATATCGCAAGGGTAAAAAAAGACCATTGACGATGCTGAAAAATTCGAAACGCTATCAAGAAGCTTTCGGTGATTTGGGCAGCTATACTTCTGATAGTGAAAATGTATTCCCCGTTTTGGAAGAATTCACGTGCAAATTGTACAACGAAAAAAAAATTAATAACGTCGATTTAGCTCGACTCAACATTTTTTCGAAGACATATAAAATTAAAAACGACGAGGCTTCGACAACTCTGAATCTCCAGTTATCCAATTACGACGCCTGCAATCTGCCACTATGCAAAACGGAATTGGAGAAATATTTATTACGAACAAAATATATTGCACAAGTCTGGAGCAACGCTCATACCAAAACGCCAACCGAACTGAACCCTGCAGATTGCGGATGGTATGAAGACGAGGGACGATTTCAGTTTTCGTGGTTCTCTGGCAACC
Source organism: Thumatha senex (assembly GCA_948477245.1). Taxonomy (NCBI): domain Eukaryota; kingdom Metazoa; phylum Arthropoda; class Insecta; order Lepidoptera; family Erebidae; genus Thumatha; species Thumatha senex. The sequence continues at coordinate 4,343,646 of OX419725.1, forward strand.
AACTACCTGAGTTGAGCAACGTTATTTTGGACGACAAATCATCATCCACAACAGGTACAGTTTACATGGCTTTTGCTGTTAATTTCATAAATAAGTTCGTGATTTTCACTAACGATATTTATTTTACAGAAGAGGACGTTGAAGATCTCCCGAGCGACGTCGAGAGTGATTTCGAAGACGACGATTCCGAATCCGACAGCGATTGAATACGAGAATATTTTGTAACTTTGAATAAACATTTTCAGAAAAAAGATTTTCAGATGTATTGCTATGAGACATTTTTTTTGTCTCATTTTTAATTTTTTTAAGTGATTTTACGGGTTTGCGCTACACCACTAACGTCTGAAAAATATGTTTCCGGTATCTCAGAACTATCATTCAACTACAGTCTGCAAATCTGACATATTGCTATGATGCAGTTCGGTAAAATTCTTTGGCAGTTTTGAAAATTCGGTCAGATCAAACGCTACGCGGAAAATGTCTGATATTGGTATTTTCGAGTTCAGGATAATCGTATCTATCGATTTGATGCGGTTTTGGCCGTATTGCTATGAGACAAAAATTTTGGTCGTGGGCTCTCGTACTACTGGGAATCGAACCCGGGACCTCAATCGCGGCATCGCATGCACTACCACTGCGCCACCGAGGCAGTCATATAAATTACCTACATCAATAAATAGAATTGCAATGACAGTCGGTTAGGCCTGGTTGAAGGCCTTATGGGCGGCTTGAAAAAGTTCAACAGCAGGTAGCCACAACCTGCGTCTGTCTATTTCAACACGGCAATGGGCTCACCACCTATTACGTGGGACAGGAATCCACACGGTGAAAAGTGGGCATATAATATGCCTCTGCCACCCCTTCGGGGATAAGGCGTGATGGATATATATATTTTTTTAAATAAATAGAATTAATATAAATATTAGAAGAATATAACGGCTAGCACTACTCTAAGCTCAATAATACGTGGGTAACACTGAAAATGTTTAGAAAATAATAAACGGCTTAATGTAGAAAGTTGCTAATACTTTTATTGTTTTTCGAAGTAATCTCCGTTCCTCTCTACACATCGTCGCATTCCATGGAACCACTGAGAAAAGCTGTGGGCCCATTCTTCCTTAGGGGTGTCTTCTATGGCATTTTCGTACGCTTTCACCGCATCTTCAGGGCTCGTAAAGCGAATACCTCGAAGTTTATCTTTAGTTCTTGGGAATAAATGAAAGTCGCTGGTCGGGACTGTATGGCCGATGACTAATTATCTTGACACCTGCCGTAGTCGAATATTCAACAGTCCGTTTTGCGGAGTGCGCTGAAGCATTGTCGTGGTGAAGAAGGATCCTGCTTCGAGGGCGCTGCTGACGATTTTTTTCTAAGAGAACAGGCATACAGCGATCGACGTACCAGTCTGCAGTAACTGTCCTTCCATCTTCTAGCATAACTGTCGCGAAATGACCTTTCCGACCAAAGAACGAGGCTATCATCTTTTTTCCTTGACTTCTTCCTTTCTTTACCTTAGTTGGCCGATCCTCAAAAGGAAACATCCACTGAGCTGATCGTCTTTTGGTTTCGGGTTCGTAGCAATATATCTAGCTTTCATCACCTGTGACGATGTCAAATACAGCATTTGAGTCACCGCCGTTTATCTAACATTTCGCGACACCAGTCCATGCGAAGGCGTTTCTGGTCGTCGGTTAAAGTATGGGGAATCCATCTGGTACAAAGCTTCCTGACGCCTAAATGTTCGTGTAATATTTATTGAACTTCACTCATACCAATGCCTAGGCTTGCCCGTATCTGCTGATAGGTCACACTCTTATCTTCCTCAATCATACGTCGCACAGCACTGATGTTATCTTAAGTAGTCGCTGTTAAAGGACGCCCCTCACGCGGATCATCACTGAGATTGCTACGTCCACGCTTAAACTCGTTAAACCAATTGTAAATAGTGGCACGAGATGGGGCTTCATTATGAAATGCTAATCGCAGCCTATCATAGCTTTGTTGTTGAGTAAACCCACAACGAAAGTCATAATAAATCATTGACCGAAAATTTTGTCGCGTTAAGTTCATTTTCACGTTTAACGTAAGAGTTTTACATTTGCCGCCAATTCACAAAAACAAATAACAAATTAATACAATATATTACATTAGGTTACCAAAGAGTTCTATAATTGAAATTCAAAAAAGTTTTCATTAGCAATATTTCTTTCTGGCCAGCTCTAAACATTTTCAGTGTTACCTAGGTATAACTGCAGCGCTCGTGGCCCCGCTAACACAGTGTTCTGTAAACGATCACTGCGTTAAGCAACTTTCGTTATTGCTGGTCCTTGGATGGGTGATCACTTTGTGACATTTGCGAGCGTTTCCGTGCTTTGGAAGGCACTTTAAGCCGTTGGTCCCGGTTGCCAGTAACATGGCAGTCGTTAAGTCCAGTCGAAAACCTTATGGGTGGCTTGAAAATTTTTAACAGTCGTTCGCCATCATGGCTATGGTCTCACCACCTGTTACGTGATGAATGAATCTGCTAGAAGCGAAAGAAGTATGCATGGATCGCGAAGCCTGGCGGTCAGTCCTCTCTGAGTACCCCGTCAGGGATACAGCGTGAAGATAGTTAGTTTAGTTAGTTTGAGGAAGGATTTATATGCCACATCAGACAACTATTGCTCATAGCGAAATTCTTTCAAACAAAGTTTTCTCGACAGAGCAAATGTTAAAAAAAAATAATTTGAAAAATTCGTCCGTTCCTCCCCGAAAACTTCACAAACACATACATACTTACATACACATAGTCTCGCCTTAATCCCCAAAGGAGTAGGCAGAGGCATAATCTGACTGATGCAAACTGATAAGCACAAAGGATAGGTAGTTCACGTTCAATTCCAATAATCCATTTTCATTGATCTGATCCTGAAATCAACGTAACTTTAGGGAACTAATGTATCGATCAGCTTTATTTCATCAACGCCTAGCAGTAATTCTGATTGCTTCCCCTGCAAAGTTTAGCTTGCGGTCCGATCAGCATAAATTGAAACGTAATGAAGTTGCACCTATTTACTTAACTATGGCTATTTTCAGATTTCGATTAAATTTTGAATTCATAACCTATTCCATTTGCCGCTTGAATAAGTTTATAATGGGTTTTCTCGAACGTGTACAGTATGGGGTTCTTCAATAGGGGTCTTTAAAGGTTTTTACTGGGTCGGGAGAGCGAGTGTCGCTTCTCTTTTGATGAAAACCTGTACAGGCTACGATAACCACTTTCCATCAAGTGGGACGTATGTTTGTCTGTATAATAACATGCCTTAAACTACATTCTCAAAGGATGTTTAACGAAGTTAAATGGATGAATTCATGGAACTGAGCAAGTGCGTGTATACTACGAGCTATGTAAGGTTCCCTAGCTGCTAATTTGTGAAGTTTACCACAGAATAAGTAATAGTACTACGTACAGAAGCTTCACTCCCTAACAAAATTCAGTTTTAGGTATGGAAACATACCTAGATTCGCCACGTGCAAGCAAAATTGTAACTTATACAGTCATATTTAGAGTACAGTAGTGCAAGCCGAGCGGCAGCGGCAGCCCACTGCCATTAGCCGCTCCGAGCGGCGAGCTGCGCGAATATACCTAAACTGCGGAGTGACACCCCCTGAGTTGACTTCTAATTCTTTTACATACTCATCCCCCATCTCCCTTAACAGCTAAACAACAGTTGCCGCTGTGATAGTAGAGGACTCAAAATAAAGTTAACTTAATATTTAAATGAACTTAATAGTATACAAAAATCCTTACATAAAAGCGAATGTAACTGTTTTTCTGTCTGTCTGCTTCCAGATTCAATTCAGCTTTTCATATTCAATTTTAACGTTTCATGTAGGCCTCTACCTTTTTTAATTACTTCAGTTTTTGTTATATCTCCGTTCTTTGGCCAGCTGGAATAGATTTCTTTTAAAAATAAGCAGTGCCATTATACGAGTACTATTTTCTCTGAACTATGTTTATGTCCAATTTAAATATTAAAATTAAACGGAAATAGAACATGGCAAAACTATAAGTTCCTTGTTAAATATGTAATCCTAATTATGTCGTATTACCATTTAAAATGTATTGATCTGTGAATTGAAATGAATTATATTATGCTCTCGTTATAAGCAACTAGATGACCCCCACAGCTTCGCTCGTGGAATATTTCGGCCTCCCGTCGCACCTATTTAATCCCGTCGCTTATAAATTCTACAATGATGCATAAAAAAATGCCCGATTTGTCGACATTTACGACTACTGCTCTGCTCTCTAGTGTAGTAGCGTAATGATATATAGCCTATAGCCTTCCTCGATAAATGGGCTATCTAACACAAAAATTATTCAACCATACAAACAAAAAAACAAACTCCTCAGCTTTATAATATTAGTATAGATTAATTTAATAGTGGCATATATTGTGTATTGTATTCATTTCATAAATAACGCGCCTGTGCGTGTAATTGTAATATTCGTAGAATGTATAATTATAGGGTTTTCTGAATTTACGAGTAAAAGGTGCAATTTGACATCATTTTGCCTTGGGTGAACTGTGAATTTTTTAAAAATTGGTGAGCTTTTTCTCATTGCATTAAAACTGACAGAACTTGAATTGCACGTTTTAAATTGTGAAAATTTTATTGTTTATCAATCACGCCTTATCCCCGAACGAATGACACAGGTATATTTTACGCCCACATTTCACCGTGTGCATTCCTGTCCCACGTAATAGGAAAATTATGTTAGTATCTTATTTGGCTGCGATAAGACCCTACTAAGATCTTACAAGTGATTTAATAGTGGACAAGTTTATGGCAAAGAGAAGTTAACTCAAGAGAAATCCTAGTACCTACCTCTGAGCAACGAGATACTCTCAAGTCATTCATCCTTTCAAAATGAAGGTATTACATTATTCAGATATTTGGTGAAATTTGGGCGTATAACACGCCTCTGTCTACCCCTTCGGCGTACAATATGTATGTATGCATCCACATGATGTGAGTTATGGTGAAATTTCTCGCGGTACTCAATTTTATTACTCTTAAAGAAAAAATAAGCGTGGGGACCTGATAGAAACCTACAATGACGTAAATGCACACCACAGAGTCCGAAATCCTGTTGCTCGCTTCCTCTTGTTGGCGCCCCATTAGAGACAAAGGTAAAAATAATACCTAGTGTCAAGTTTATGTTAGGTAATAGGCAAAAATCGAATACGCAGCCTGTCAGTTGCGTGTCGCAATAGAATCGAAATCGTCGCTCAATAAAAAGTCTAAGGTACAATTTTGTCAGGGGCCCAGTTTGCTATTTCAATTGTGTCGGAATAGAATCGAAATCGTCGCTCAGTAGAAAGTCTAAGGTACATTTTTTACAGTTTTCGTAGTCCACTATTACAATCGCGTTCCAAAAGACTACCACCGGTAGTACCATGGGTAAGTACTGTTCTATAGACAGGTCGATAGAATTCTACTAACACGTACTGCGCCAGTGGCCGCTAGTGAGTTGCATTTTTAATAGTCTGCTAACATTTTGACAGCTAAAAACATCAATTTTGGTTCTATTCTTCGGCTTTTCAATAGTAGACTCAGCCCCCTAATCTGTAGTAATAGTGTAGACTTAAGGGTGACGCCTCCTAACAAGCTTGGTTGTATGCAATATATAGTGTAGGCGTCTTTTGTACAGCGCGAATTAGATTCCTTGCTCTTTATTGCACACTCTTATTTATCTAACTTTGTTATAGTAATTTTTGAGAGGAACACTAATACCTATTTAAAAGGACATTGTTTGAAGACTAGAGCCATTAATTCACTCCACATAAGCATTCGTCAGGGAACGAAGGGTGTTTTCGGCGAACAGTTCATCGGCGAACAATAAAATGTTAAACCGACTCCTGACCTACGAAGGGTGTTGTCAGTAAGCAGTTTATGGAACAACGGTAATTCGGCATTCGATTACACACTTCTCCAACAGGACAATATTGTGAAGGCTACTATAGTGTAGATTTGTTTAAAAACAAAATAGACAAGCACATCCAGGCACCCACAGGACTGGCTTACCTAATGGCCACCATAAATTTTAAATTTATTTTTGGTAAAAAATATCTTCATTATTACTATTACATCAAACAAATTCAGCAGACAAGGAGGAACTGGACTGGAACACAATATTAGGATACAGGCTCAATCAGTTCTACAGTCTGCCTGAATTATACAAGCTTTATTTGCAACTGTACAATACTTGCAGACACTACTGATTAAACTCGTGTAGTTTTTTCATGTTCTACAGGATACACTACTTTTTTACATTTTTGTTTTCATCTTGCATTTGGTTGCTATTTGCAACGGAAACTTTATTAAGGACCGACATAAACACAAAAAAAAAAACAATAATAAACACAAAACAGGATAATGAACTTGTCAGTTGTACCTATTTGTTGCGCATTTTATACCTAAGTGCTAATTCACACAGTAACGGCACGGTAAAGAGTAAACGGTCCGTTTCACAGGTTCGTTTATATTCGGAGGCGACAGCATATTTATTAACTACCTACTACGAGCAAGTATATAAATATCCATCACGCCTTATCCCCGAAGGGGTGGCAGAGGCATATTGTATGCCCACTTTTCACCGTTTGGATTCCTGTCCCACGTAATAGGTGGTGAGCCCATTGCCGTGTTGAAAATAGACAGACGCAGGTTGTGGCTACCTGCTGTTGAAATTTTTTAAGCCGCCTATAAGGCCTTCAACCAGGCTTAACGACCGCCATTTTACTGGCAACCGGGACCAACGGCTTAACGTGCCTTCCGAAGCACGGAAACGCTCGCAAATGTAAATGCCACAAAGTGGTCACCCATCCGACGACCAGCCATAGTGAAAGTTGCGTACCTCAGTGATCGTTTACCGAACACTGAGACCGCGGAAACTTCATTGACAATCGCGATCAATTATTACGTATGAATTGAATATACTAAACACAGCGACACAACAGCGAAGAGCAGCTGACTGTATCTTTCTCGCTCGGGTGCACTCGGCGATCCCGAGTTCACCCGATCGAGCCTTTCACCTCAGAGCGTGAAGGATCAGCTTAACTTAGTAACCTACGAAAAAATCTGTGTGCGGTGCGCCAAAACAAGTTTTCACTTCAAAAAGGAGCCCATGTGTTATTCCGACGTGTAATCTATATTAAAATCCAGTAGTTTTTGCGTTAAAGAGTAACAAACATACATCTCTATTCTTACAAATATTCGCGTTTATAATATTAAACTTAACTTAACTATCTTCACGCTGTATCCCTGACGGGGTAGTCAGAGAGGACAGATCGCCAGGCTTCACGATCCATGCATACTTCTTTCACTTCGTCAAGATTCATCAATCGCTTCATACACGCACGTCTGGGTATCCGAGTACTTTTGACCTTTCCGTTTTTGAGCAATCTGCTCACGTGGTCTTCATATGTAAGTCTCGGCCTACCCTGACTTCTTCTACCCTCTGCTTTCGCACAATATATATTCTTCGTCAATCGTTCCTCACTCATTCGTTGGACGTGTCCAAACCAACGGAGCACGCCCTTTTCCAACTTAACGCTGACACTTTCATTTAAACCTGCCATATTGCGTATCACTTCGTTACGTATTCGTTTATAATATTAGTAGGATGAAATTAAGAGAGGCCTACGGTTAGCAACGGACTGCGGTAAACTGATATTATTGATTAGTCAGTATCAAAGCCAGTTCATTGTATTAACGAAGAGAGCGTTAATTAATTGCTAATACTGCACAAGAACATAGTAACGTCCGACGACATGTAATTCAATTCTTGCAGTTAGCGTAAAGGCTTTGAGGACATGTGCCAGTAAAAACCTGAATTAAAGCACTGAATAAAATTATGGGTAGCCGTTACTAAGTAAATTGAAACTGAACTCAAATTACCCCACACAGTTTGTCCGATCAAAGGAGCGAACTATGTTTATCCGGTACAGCATAGGACAATTTATCGCTTCAAAGGTTAAATTAAACAGGACTAGAACACGTCCGCGGTACAGCGGTACCCTTTTCCGTTGTCAAAAGCTATCCTTTCGTTTCGCTCATAGCACCGATTGCTCCTGTTGGAGACCTGGGGCTGCCGGGAACCCTAGGACCCTAGGTAACCCTGAGACTGCCAGGAACCCGGGGACTGCCGGTAACCCTAAGAGTACCGTGAACTAATCACATACCGTGCTATTTGAAAAGCACGGTAGCTGTCATATCATGGTAGTCGTCAAGTTTATTGCCTTATGGGATTATAAAATTTTAACAACTAGTAGCAATGACCTGCCCCTGTGTGCAAACAAAGCAATAGGGTTGGTAGCACAAGTATAACATCTCTGATATTGAAACTTCATTTATATATGGAACTACTAGTTCCAATTTAAAAATACATTTTGTGTTGGGTAGCCCATTTATCTAAGAAGGCTATAGGCCCATTTATCTAAGAAGGCTATAGGCCCATTTATCTAAGAAGGCTATAGGCCCATTTATCTAATAAGGCTATAGGCCCATTTATCTAAGAAGGCTATAGGCCCATTTATCTAAGAAGGCTATAGGCCCATTTATCTAAGAAGGCTATAGGCCCATTTATCTAAGAAGGCTATAGGCCCATTTATCTAAGAAGGCTATAGGCCCATTTATCTAAGAAGGCTATAGGCCCATTTATCTAATAAGGCTATAGGCCCATTTATCTAAGAAGGCTATAGGCCCATTTATCTAAGAAGGCTATAGGCCCATTTATCTAAGAAGGCTATAGGCCCATTTATCTAAGAAGGCTATAGGCCCATTTATCTAAGAAGGCTATAGGCCCATTTATCTAAGAAGGCTATAGGCCCATTTATCTAAGAAGGCTATAGGCCCATTTATCTAAGAAGGCTATAGGCCCATTTATCTAATAAGGCTATAGGCCCATTTATCTAAGAAGGCTATAGGCCCATTTATCTAAGACGGCTATAGGCCCATTTATCTAAGAAGGCTATAGGCCCATTTATCTAAGAAGGCTATAGGCCCATTTATCTAAGAAGGCTATAGGCCCATTTATCTCAGAAGGCTATAGGCCCATTTATCTAAGAAGGCTATAGGCCCATTTATCTAAGAAGGCTATAGGCCCATTTATCTAAGAAGGCTATAGGCCCATTTATCTAAGAAGGCTATATGCCCATTTATCTAAGAAGGCTATAGGCCCATTTATCTAATAAGGCTATAGGCATTATATTATATATCATCCCGCCACTACGCAGGAGAGCAGAGCAGTAGTCAAAAATGTATAAATATATTACTAATTTACATACAGTAGGTTTAGTAAGTTAATTAACGACGAGATTAAATGGGTGCAACTACGTCACGAAAGAAGCCGCGAGTGTCAGCTAGTATCCTATGAAATTCAATCAATTTTATATATCATTGAAAAACATTCTGTTTATCGTATTTAACTTCTGAAGAGGGGCTAGCTTTGAGGAGATCAGTATATTTAGTCATCTTAAGCTTCGTTTTTACCAATACATTGTCCGAAAGGTTTTTAACCCTAATACCATTAAAGGTCGCCTACAAATATCTATCTGAGTTTGACCTTAGGTACGTACCTGTTGTTGTGTATGTTAATCCTACTAATATTATATTTTGACTGCCTCAGTGGCGCGGTGCGGGTGTATCCGACCGCTACGCAAAAGGTCGAGGGTTCGATTCCAACCCAGGAAAACACTTTGTGGGATGAGCACGATGGTTTATTCTGTGTCTGGGTGTTATTTATCTTTAATATGTACGTATTTAGAAATATATAAGTATTTTTTATCACTTATCTGGTTACCATAGTACAGGCTCTGGTTAGTTTGGAATCAGATGGCCTGGTGGGTCCCAACGATATTTACATATTTAACGATATATTATAGACGCTAAAGTCTGTAATAATGTAGGTTTAATACGCTATCACGCTAAAACTACTGAATGAATTTTGATGAAACTTTACAACAATATTGTTGTTTTATTGAAGCGCTCGTGGCTCCGCGTTCTCAGTGTTCTGTAAACGATCACTGAGTTACGCAACTTTTACTATGGCTGGTACTCGGATGGATGACCACTTTGTGGCATTTACATTTGCGAGCGTTTCCGTGCTTCGGGAGGCACGTTAAGCCGTTGGTCCCTGTTGCCAGTAAAATGGATTAAAAATTTCAACAGCAGGTAGCCACAACCTGCGTCTGTCTATTTCAACACGGCTAATGGGCTCACCACCTATTACGTGGGACAGGAATCCACGGTGAAAAGTGGGCATGTAATATGCCTCTGCCACCCCTTCGGGGATAAGGCGTGATGGATATTATATAAGCTATATAGCTTATACTTCAGAATAACACATAGGCTACTTTTTATCCCAGGAACAAGTTCTTGTCTTGTCAAGTCTTGAAAAGGGAACGGGAGAACTTCACCACGCAGGCAGTATCAACTAGTATGAAATAATGAACAGTAAAAGATAATGACAAGTAATTCCTTACTAACTTTTAAACTTGCAAAATTACTGTAAAATACAGGTATTAACGCGATATGGCGCCTTTCAACTGGGTTGCACAAGCCGTGGTCACAAGCAGACTGACTGAGCTGAGCTGAGCTGGTGCAACTCGGTCGAAACGTCAAGCTATTTTAGGTACATAAATAACAGTAAGTACAGTAAGTAAGTAAAAAAAATCATTTTCTTTAAATACTACATTTGAAAAGTCGGCATAGGTTTAAAGTTACCGTTACGATCTTAATCTTCAGACTTGTGCATGTACCGAATATCATACACGTATCTATGTTTTTTAATGCAGGAAATACATATTTTAAGACACTTTTTTACATAATCTACTTGTATCACCGTAGTCTAGATGTATTATTGTACATAAATCACTCGTGGCCTTCCTAACGCACTGTTATGTAAACGGTTACTACGTTAAGGATCTTTCACTATGGCTGGTTCTCAGATGAATGACCTATTTGTAACATTTTCATTAACGAGCGTTTCCGTGCTCCAAGGCACGTCCTAAATGATTGTAAAAATTTCATCAAAATCCATTTAGTTGTATTTGCAAGAAAGAGCAAGAAACATACATCAATACTTTCTTACAGACATTCGCATTTATAAAACTTCTAGCTGACCTGAGACGTAGTTCTAACTGCTAAATTTTGAGATGTTTTGACAAACAATTATATAATCTTTATTTTTTTTTTTTAAAGCTATACTACTTTCTGGCACTTTATGGAAAAATGATGAGAGTATTTTTTTACGATGCGCGCGCTGACCGTCACTAAAAACCGACACCATGAAGTTAGCTGATAAGTGTTTCCATGACAACTTAAAACTACATTCAAAGTAGTTTTCATTCTTTTGGTGTTTTTTTCTTCTTACTAATTTATCATTCCTGTTACAAACAAGAGTTGTGGTTAATGTGAAGGCTAAAGCAGTATAACTTCTAACGCGTGTACACAAGTACACACTTACACTTTTTTTATTCATTAAAAAAGTGTCCTATGCTACTTCTAATACCTCCAAGAATATGTGTACAAAGTTTCATGACGATCCGTTAAGTAGTTTTCGCGTGAAGGCGTAACAAATAAACTTACATTCACATGTATAATATTAGTAGGGATAATTAAGATGGTTCAGGATATGTCGGGACTAGCTAACTTCTTGATTTTTAGTAATCGATCTATATTATTACAGAAATAATAATTATAAATTATTATTAATTATCTATATTATTATCTATATTATTATCTATATTATCTATTTTATTATTTTTATCATTTCCTATGTAATAAGTATATTATTCTAGTACTATATAGAACTGAACTGAATTTGAATACAACTACCTTATTGCACACAAGGTAGTTGTATTCAAATTCAGTTTCAAAATACATTGCAATTTTGGTATTATCTGAAAGGCGTATAATTTTGTTCGCACATATACAAATGCGCTATGGTGGTACGTACACAAAACGGGGGCAACGTACGTCGACTTTGATGCTTTGAGACTGAATAATACAAGTAGACGTCACGATTTGTAAAGGCCTATGTACACATCCGATTATCAGGGTGCGCCGGAACCAGAGTACAGTGACGTTTTAGTTAAACTCATGTACCTACAGTCATCCAACAAATTGATCTACCAGTTTTTATATGAGTTCCCATGAGATTTAATTGTCACGTTGACAAAAGTTTCTATCATAAATCATACTAATATTATAAACGCGAAAGTTTGTAAGTATGGCTTTGTTGACTCTTTCACGCAATATCTACTGAATGGATTTTCTTGAACAATCTGATATCTGATACATCAGAAAACACAAAACAAGTTCCTGTGGGAAACGGGAAAAGAAAAACTTTTCTACGCGGGCGATGCCGCCGGCGTCAACTAGTAATATTATTTATAAACGCGAAAGTTTGTAATTCTGGATGTCTGTTGACTCTTTCACGCAAAATCTACTGAATGGATTTTGATGAAACTACAATTATATAGCTCATACGTCAGAATAACACATAGGCTACTTTTTATTCCGGGGGGCAAGTACCTGTGGGAAACGGGGACGGAAAAACTTTACCACACCGGCAGTGCCGCGGGTGTCAACTAGTCTCTTATAATATCACTCTTATTCTTATCAGTTGCGTTCAAACCCTATCAGAGCTTGAACGGGGGTTCAATCCCGCTAAGAGCAGTCATTATGTTTATATGACAACCTAAATGAATTTAGAAAGATTGTATGTGATGAGCGATATTCACTCTTGCAGCGAGTATCACAATTAGATATCTAATTGGTTAGTAGATATCTTCTTTTGTTGTATAATTAAAATTCTGTTTATTGTATTTATAAGTGAGGAATGAGTGAGGAACGATTGACGAAGAATATTTATTGTTCAATAGTAGAGGGTAGAAGGAGTCAGGGTAGGCCGAGACTTACATATGAAGACTACGTGAGCAGATTGCTCAAAAACGGAAAGGTCAAAAGTACTCGGATACCCAGACGTGCGTGTATGAAGCGATTGATGAATCTCGAAGAAGCGAAAGAAGTATGCATGGATCGCGAAGCCTGGCGATCTGTCCTCTCTGACTATCCCGTCAGGGATACAGCGTGAAGATAGTTAGTTATAAGTACCTAATTAGACAAAACCGAATGTCTCAAAAAAGCTGTGGTACTTATGTTATTGGACTTCAGGTTTAGCATGATAAGTGATGGAAAGAAGTTTATGTTGTACTTAATCTGTTGTCTGTTTTTGTACCCTGTGAAAAAAAAATAAAAAAAATAAAATATAATCAATCACAGTGGCAGTAGAGACATACTAGACGCTCACATTTAACTGTGTCTTTTTTGTAATATACTCGTGTAACAGGTGGTCAGCCCATAGCAGTGTTGAAATAAGTGGGTGTGTGCGTCTGCCGCGACGGAGGTCCAGGGTTCGATTTCCGGGTCTGAATAAATATTTTTGTGATCCGCAAATGCTTGATTTGGAGTTTGGGTGTTTCCTATGTATAATGAGTATGTATTTAGAAATATATAAGTATGGTTATCAGTTGATAGATCACATAACACGAGCTTATAGTAGAATACTTAGGGCTAGACGGCGCTGTCTAATAAAAAGTCCCACAATATTTATTTCTGTAAACGATGCAGCGTTCTGTAAACGATCACTGGGTAAAATAACTTTCGCTATAGCTGGTCCTTGGATGGGTGACCACTTTGTGGCGAGCGTTTCCGTGCTCCGGCAGGCACGTTAAGCCTTTGGTCCGGTTGCCAGTAACATGGCAATCGTTAAGTCTAGTTGAAAACCTTATGAGCTGCTTAAAACATTTTAATGGGCTCACTACCTGTTACGTAGGACATAAATGCATACGGTGAAATGTGGGTGTGTAGTATGCCTCTGCCTACCCATTAGGGTATAAAGACATGACAATATGTAGGTAGCAGCTGCAAAACATATTTTATATTTAATAAATATGTATAATTTGTATTCGTTTGGTCTATATTAAAACAACATCTGGACTACAATTAAAGTTAAACGCGGAACAAGGAACTGCATCATCATCATCATCATCCGAGCGTCTGTCCCAGTTGCGTCTCGCGACGCCCGGGGTCCGCTTTCCTACATTTTCTCCTCCACTTCGCACGGTCTTCGGCATCCCCTGTAGTGAGACCATTGGCACGCATGTCATCCCTTACGACGTCAAGCCAGCACTTCTTGGGTCTTCCCCCCTTACCGGGACCCGGCGGGGCTGATATGGCCAGACATTTGTTACCTACGTAGCCCGGCGGTTGCCGCAAGACGTGACCATACCAACGAAGGCGACACTCTTGCAACTTGTCTGCAATGTCACGGACGTGAAGGCTGCCGCGGATGCGAGAGTTTCTCACGCGGTCCATCCGCGTGACCCCACACATCCACCGCAGCATCTTCATTTCCGTGACACGCAGCTCCTGCTTGTGTCGCTCCAATATCGGCCACGTCTCACTGCCATGTAAAAGGACAGGTCTAATAATGGTTTTGTAGACCTGTCCCTTCAACCGGATCGGCATTTTAGGGTCACAAATGACACCGGTCATCTCCCGCCATTTGGCCCACGCGGCAGCAATGCGTGACTTGACATCGCAATCGATGTCACTGGACGTGTGAAAAACAGATCCCAGGTATTTAACCTGGTCCGTGCGCTCGACCAAATCACCGCCTATGCGGACGGATGTGGGATCTGTCGAGTTTAGTGCCAAGTACTCGGTCTTCGCCACATTAAGTTTCAGACCGCCGTTCTCAAGCGTCTCCTTCCACGCCTTTACACGTCGCACCAATCTGCCCCTGTCCGCGTCTGCCAGCGCAATATCGTCAGCATACATGAGCAACCATGGAGGCTGCTCATGTTGGTTTCTGATGCTGTCCGACAATTCGTCTAATATTGCACTGAACAGAAGCGGACTAAGGACCGAACCCTGGTGTACCCCGACTGTGATGGGGAAGGGTTTCGTGTCGCCAACAGCAGTCCGAACCATTGAATCGGAGTCACAGTACATGTCCCCGATAGTGTCAATATAGCCCTCTGGAACCCCTTTGGACCGCAGTGCCCACCAGATCATCGCACGAGGAACACAGTCGAAGGCCTTCTGCATGTCTAGAAACAAACAGTGCAGAGGCGTGTTCTTCGACCTGTATTTCTCTGCGACAACTCTCAGGGCAAAAACAGGGTCCGTGGTCCCATAACCAGGGCGAAACCCATATTGACACCCCGAGAGAGTGCACTCCTGCCGGATCCGAGAGTCTATAATCCTCTCGAAGATCTTCATGGTGTGGGAAGGAACTGCATTGCGATTTTGTGCAATAAATATTGTTTATTATTCATCACGCCTTATCCCCGTAGGGGTGGTAGAGGCATATTATATGCCCACTTTTCACCTTGTGTATTTCTGTCCCACGTAATAGGTGGTGAGCCCATTACTATGTTAAAATAGATAGCATAAGTAGTGGCTACCTGCTGTTGAAATTTTTCAAGACCCCCATAAGGCCTTTAACTAGGCTTAAAGAGTGTAAATCAATCAATTTATAAATCTTCCTCATTGTTAATGTTTTCCCAGTTACGTCCAACCCTATCTGGATTGGCAGCTTGAGGTTCATTTTTATTTGGCTGTTTAGAGCAGCTATTGTTTCACTTTTGACGTTGGAGCGATTGCTGTCTGACTTCTTAACCACGTAAGTAACGAGAGGGTCAAGTCTACTAATAAAATCGCATCAAAATAGATTAGAAATCGTCACTCAATAGAGAGCGGACAGAAAATTTACAGTTCACTGTTTCGTAGTTCACTGTTACAATTGCGCTCCAATAGAAGAAGAGTGCCGCCAGTGGCCGCTTGAAAGTTGTATTTTTGGTATTCTAGTAGTAGTAATATTTTGACGGTCAAAAACAGCTATTTTGTCTCTATTCTGCAGTTTGAGAAGTGTAATTGTGAAATGTCTGTAAATGTCTGTAGAGTACGTAGACTATCTAGTTTTGGACTAACCGCAATTGAACCGCTTTAGAATAGAACAAGGACGGCTTTCCATTGGAAAATAGTAGACTCGGCCCTCAGGTGAGGTCACTTGAAGTGTCCTCTGACATTCAGCCTAGGATTTTATTCAAGAAAAATAATTATTATATTCGCTAGAGACATAATATTATACATTTTCACCCCTTACTAAATTACTCACTTCAAATTCAGTGAGAACTGGAGAAATGAAATGGAGATAGAATGGTTCACCAAAACGAGAGATAGAATGCTAATGAAGATTGTGACGGGTTGCATCGCGACAACACATGAAATGACTATGACATCTCATATCTCTCAAGCGAATATTTTCTTTCTGTCATACCATTATGACTCTTAAAAAGTTGCAAATAGAGTTTAGTTTCCATTTTGTGATTTTGCAGAGCACTCTCACTATTAAGCTCAGCTTCTAATGAAAGACTGTGCATGCAAAATTCACCAGAATATTCAAATATAAAATCTGCACACAGTTCGTATATGATTTTTATTGTTCATGACAATACGGCCGAGGTATTTATGAAAGGATTGATGGTAGCTCAGCTTTAACTGAAAATATGTAATTAGTTAAACAGAAATCAGCCTTTCACTATACGTTTAATTAAAACGGCATCAGTGACCCAGTGTTTAATTAACTTTATTGACAACGCTTTAAATGATAGATGAAAAATCAAAATTGGTAATAAGCGTAGTTGTAATTTATTTCAAACTAGGTGATCCGCCCGGCTTCTCCTGCGACTTACTTCAAACCTCGTGGCTTTAATCCCGTCTTTTAATAATTTTACAATAATGTATGAACATTTTTCAAGTTAGTTGATTACTTTTCTGCTCTCCAGTATGCCCGCACGGCCTGGTCGAATTATAGTTACACGAAATTAATTTCTTTGCGCATTATTTTGATTTTGCTATATCTCCTAAGATATTCATTTAATTGGCAATGTGTGAAGGAATAAAATAATCTTCAAGATAAGAGCAAGACATGTATACAGTCGCGGACTTTTTTGTAGTCCTATATTAGGTACACAATTCCTCCCTACATTATTTTGTTATATCTCAAAGGGTTTTGTTGCAATCTCCCAGACGGCCTATATTTTTCCGACACCCCCAATAAATATCGTTGTACACATAAACTTAACAAATTATATATAAAAACCTTCCCTATGAATCATTTTATCTATTAAAAAAAACCGCATAAAAATCTGTTGCTTAGTTTTAAAGATCTGAGCACACGTTGGGACAGACAGCGGGAAATGACTTTGTTTTATAGTAAGTATGTAGTGATGATAGAACGCTGAAGCTTTTGTGACAGTGTAATAATGATTGTGTATTAAGAGTGTAGCTTTTATAAGAGGTCGTCCTTGTGGTGAAGTTTTTACGCATCCGTTTTTCCCAGAGGAACCTGTTGCCGGGATAAAAAGTAAAACTAGGTGTTATTATAGGGTGTGCATCAAATTTTATCCAAATTGATCAATCCCTTTATGGGTGTAGAAGTAAGAAACATACACACTCACAAATTTTTGCCTTACCAATATTTTGTTAGCTATAATAGTTAGCTATCCGTTTCTTTTGTGATAAGAATATACATTTTACATACATACATATCATTTATTAGATAAGATAAGAACATCGACTAAAAAACCCTTTACCGATATATAGCATATTTGACCGTTAGTCAGTCTGGTAGTGGTAAAACCAAAAGTTATAGAATGCCAATTAAGCTAGACCTCCAAATTGTATAAGCGCCCATAACTCAATGATCTTTGTTATTTGGTAGGTATTAACTATGTATGTACGGGGCCTTTACGACTATTTTTTGATAAATTTCAATAAATATATATATAACTAACTAACTAACTAACTATCTTCACGCTGTATCCCTGACGGGGTAGTCAGAGAGGACAGATCGCCAGGCTTCGCGATCCATGCATACTTCTTTCGCTTCTTCGAAATTCATCAATCGCTTCATACACGCACGTCTGGGTATCCGAGTACTTTTGACCTTTCCGTTTTTGAGCAATCTGCTCACGTGGTCTTCATATGTAAGTCTCGGCCTACCCTGACTCCTTCTACCCTCTACTTTTGAACAATATATATTCTTCGTCAATCGTCCCTCACTCATTCGTTGGACGTGTCCAAACCAACGGAGCACGCCCTTTTCCAGCTTAACGCTGACACTTTCATTCAAACCTGCCAAATTGCGTATCACTTCGCTACGTATTCGGCCAGCCAAGGTAACGCCGCACAACTTTCGAAGTGATCGCATCTCCACAGCATTCAATTTACTTTCATGCATCTGCTGACATACCCAGGTTTCACTACATATATATATATATATATATATATAAATATATATATATAAAAACTAACTAACTAACTATCTTCACGCTGTATCCCTGACGGGGTAGTCAGAGAGGACAGATCGCCAGGCTTCGCGATCCATGCATACTTCTTTCGCTTCTTCGAGATTCATCAATCGCTTCATACACGCACGTCTGGGTATCCGAGTACTTTTGACCTTTCCGTTTTTGAGCAATCTGCTCACGTGGTCTTCATATGTAAGTCTCGGCCTTCCCTGACTCCTTCTACCCTCTACTTTTGAACAATATATATTCTTCGTCAATCGTTCCTCACTCATTCGTTGGACGTGTCCAAACCAACGGAGCACGCCCTTTTCCAGCTTAACGCTGACACTTTCATCCAAACCTGCCATATTGCGTATCACTTCGTTACGTATTCGGTCGGCCAAGGTAACGCCGCACAATTTTCGAAGTGATCGCATCTCCACAGCATTCAATTTACTTTCATGCATCTGCTGACATACCCAGGTTTCACTACCGTAAAGCAAAGTTGGCACTAGCACTGCGTTATGAATCGCCATTCGTGCTTCTTTTACGATGCTTTGTCGCTTTACTAACTGGTGTCCCAGCACCGTTAACTTTGTTTCCGGCAGCTACTCGCCGTTCTACATCCGAATCACATCTTCCATCCGCGCTAATCAAATATATATATAGCTTGAAATCATAGACCTAAAAAAGTACAGACGTAATTATTAAGGGCAGGTAGTCCAAGTCGCGTAGGCACCAAAACGCTTCCACAGCCCCCGCCAAGATAGATAGACGATGAATTTCCGCTGCACGCCACAGTAAAAATGATTGGCAGTAGAACAATCGAAATGGAACATCTATGTTATTGTGTTGGATTTATGTATGTAAGCTAGTATAAGCTTGTGTTATGGGATCTAGACTGATAAACATACCTACTTATATATTTTTAAATACATACAATACATATTGTCACGCCTTTATCTCCGAAGGAGTAGGCAGAGGCATACTATATGTCCACATTTCACCGTATGCACTTTTGTCCCATGTAACCTGCTGTTGAAATTTTTCAAGCCGCCCATTAGGCCTTCAACTGGGCTCAACGACTGCCATATTACTGGCAACCGGGACTAACGGCTTAACGTGCCTTCCGAATCACGGAAACGCCACTAATATTTACTCCGACCCGGGAATCAAACTCTGGACCTCAGTCACGGCAGTCGCATACCAGTCGCCACTGCGCCACCGAGGCAGTCAAATATATAAATAAATAAATATCGTTGGGATAACTCACATAACGCCATTTGATTCCAAACTAAGCAGAGCTTGTACTATAGTAACCAGATAACTGATAAACATAATTATATATACATATACAGTTTTACGTGAATATAATAGTAATTTGGGTAATATTCCATGCGTTGGAATGGAAATAACAAATAGGGAGTACTTACATGACGACACCATTCCTTTGGGAATAACATACGTCGGATTAGGGTATCAATCTCATCCCGTCAGGTGCGCACGTCAATCTGAGTTAGGTGCGACATTAGGTAATGTTTGTCCTCGATATTGCTCGGGTTAAACTTTAAATATACAATAAATCAAAACCTTCCTTTGTGTACAGTCGGCGATGACTAGGTTTTTTGTGTTTTTAATTCTTTATAGAATGATAGAAAGAAGCTAAAGAAAACCAATTTTCTTATGGATTATATCGTACATACAAAAATATACAAACTCTTTGGCACCACAAACAATACGCTTCTGAAGGTATTGCCTATGGTATACAAAAAAGAAATCAAAATGATCAAAAGTGACACTCATGTCACAGGGACGTGTGCGTAACGTGTACCTCATTTTCACCTCGCGCGAGTCACGAGACTAGCCGCGAGCCGCGAGTGTAAACACAGTATTATGGTAAATTTTTGAAGCATGATGTACATTTTTTTATCATAATTACGTGGCTAGCATCAAGCTATCATGTGCTGAGAAATGAGAACTACACACTGTAAACATGAAAAGTAAGAAAAAAAATCCAACACGTGCTAAACTGATCCACAGCACAATTATTCAGTCCAGTGAAATGAATTAAAAATGATGGGGTGGTCAGAGAGGACGGATTGCCAGCCTTTCCAAATGCATACTTTAATGTACTCATAACTTAATCGTTTCATACATGTGTGTCTGGGTCACCTAGTACTTCCGACAAGATTCTTTGTGAGTTGAATTTGATCATCTCTCTCTCGCTCGCACCGTAATAGAGACGAAAGTACATACCGAGTGCCAAATTTACATCCAGCTGTAGGCGAAAATGTCAAACGCTGTCTGTCCATTGTCTACCATTCGTCTGTTAAATTTGTCTTTTTTATTGTTCTCAATATGAGATGCATAAAATATGTACTAATCTTTGATAATGTCGTAAGGTCGATACTGGGTCAGGGGGCTGAGTCTGCTATTGCAATCTTGTTGGACTAGAATCGAAATCTTCGCTCAATAGATAGCGTATACTATTACAATCGCACCCCAAAAGTCTTCTATCGCTCGGCCGTGAGAACCACGCGACGCGCTAGTGGCCGCTAGTCAGTAGAATTTTTGATAATCTACGGACATTTTGACAGCTAAAAACGGTGATTCTGGTTCTATTCTACGGCTTGTCAGTAGTAGACTCAGCCCCTAGGTTTGAAAAGTAAATAATTGAAATAGTACAAGTGTTTTCATTCAAGATGTGTAGCAAGTTCCACCAAGTGCCAATCAACAGTATAAACAGTATTAGTCATTATCGTAGTCACACAAGTAAAGGGCGACGCCCCGTAACAGTAATACCTCATTTAAATTCTCGCGCGAGCCATGACACGAGCTGCGAGACGAGCGACGAACTCGAAAAAAATTTACCCTAATACTGTTTACACTCGCGGCTCGTCTCGTGGCTAGCCCGAGAGTGTAAATGGGGTATTAAGACGTTTCTAGTAAAGCGCAAGTGAAATATATATCTGGCTCTATGATAAGAATATAATGTGAGTTGATACTAAGATGATTCCCAATTTCATACAATACGATCACTTTCGTTGGGTATAGTCTAAACATAGCTGATACATTGATGCTACTTGTCAGGTTCACAGACAGCTTAAATGCTTCAAATTTCAACTCGATTCTTTCAGGGGCGCTAAGAGGTAAGAGGGGAACACCCAAGAAGTGCTGGCTTGACGTCGTGAGGGATGACATGCGTGCCAATGGTCTCACTACAGGGGATGCCGACGACACCGAAGTGGAGGAGAAAAAGCAGGAAAGCGGACCCTGGGCGTCGCGAGACGCAACTAGGACAGACGCTCGGATGATGATGATGACTTTCAGGCGTGCCTGAGATAAAGGGTCTTGATATACATACAGAAGGATGAAAAGACGGACATTAAAGTGGTCCTATAAAGTCTACTTGTGACCACGGCTGGTGCAACCCAGTTAATACGTCAATCGAATTGTAGGTGAATAAACATGCTCACCTGTGTTTTATGTTAACTTCTATCATGCAACGCGAAAGTTACTATAAGGGTTTCGTTTCTACTTTTTGAGGTATGGAAGTATATTAGTAAATTAATATTAGTTTTGCCCTGATATTAGTAAAAAATTCCGCTCATCAGTTTAGTGTTACGCATATTATTGAACTGACGTAAGAGCGCGTCTTACCGTTTGCCAATACGACGCGGTGCCCTGTTGTTTAGATGTTGTTTTGTAATTTTCTGAGACACGTTTTTTTTGTACAAGAATTTGTTTAACTAGCTGATGCCCGCGGCTTCGCTTGCGTGAAATCCGATTATTACACAAAAAGTGATTCCCGTAGGAATAAGACATTTTCCCGGTATAAAAATTTTACTATGTGTTAATCCAGAAAATGTTCTATCTAATGACGGATTTAATCTAAATTAGTATGATTAAGTAACAAACATTCAAACACATAAAAGTCTTCACTAATTGTCACTATTTTTATAGTAGAAGGATTACATTCTCGTGGGAACACCGGGAATTCCTTTCTTGGTGCTCATCTAAAGTACCTAAAGAATGCTCTCACCAAATTGTTGATTTCTATGTCTAATGCCTGTGCCTGGTTTCAGCGCTGTCGTTCCAGTTCCCGTGGGAATACCAGGAATTCCTTTCCTTGTGCTCATTCAAAATATCTAATAAATACTTTAACTAAATGTCTCGTTTTCACGTTTAATAGCCGCTTTCGCCGCATCTGTCGTTCCCGATAAACTTAAAAACTACTGAAAAGATTACCATGCAAATTTTACTAAAACATTATATTAGAAATAATGATTCATTAGGAAGGTTTAGTATATACCTAAATTTGTCAAAATTTGGTTAAAATATTACGATAATTGTTTAATATGTCGGAAAAAAATTAAGCCGATTTTTCTTTGAAAACATTGCCTAAACCCTGAGAATTATTACAAAACAATTTACAACAATTTTATTCCCTTATTATAGGTTTATTATAGGTCTATGAAGCGCTCGTGGCCCCGAGGACTCTGTGTTCTGTAAACGATCACTGCTTTAAGCAACTTTCACTATGGCTGCTCCTCGGATGGGTGACCACTTTGTGGCATTTACTTTTGCGAGCGTTTCCGTGCTTCGGAAGGCACGTTGAGCCGTTGGTTCCGGTTGCCAGTAACATGGCAGTCGTTAAGCCCAGTTGGGCGGCTTGATAAATTTCAACAGCATCCTAACCAAAAGTACAATAGCATGTTGGTAAGGTTTTAGTTAAATGATAGGTATGATTTCAGTTCAGACTCGTGTCAATCGCGCGAGAAAAACATCATGTTACAGTATAAAACAGACAGTGCACCCATCCCCCTAGATGAAGTTTACATTTTTTCAAGTGAAAACGCCTTTTAGCTCGGTGCGCATATTTTTAGATGAGATAAAATCTCTGGACTCGCGACCGTAATCATCATCATCATCTAACGTTGATTCCGATGATCTACAGCTCTTATTAAATAATGCTGTGAAATAAATTAGGACTCTTTCGGTGTAGATTTCTTTTTCATCATCATCATCATTAACATCGATCCCAGTCAATTTTTAAAGTGAAAATTTCTTTTATCGCGGTACGCATATTTTTAGAGGAGATAAAATCTCGGGACTCGCGACCATAATCATCATCATGTAACGTTGATCCCGGTCCTCTACAGGTCTTATTAAATAATATTGTGTAATCAATTAAGACTCTTTCAGAGTAGAATTTTTTATTCATCATCATCATTAACGCCGATCCCGGTCAATTTTTGAAGTGAAAACTTCTTTTAGCGCGGCACCTATGCATATTTTTAGATGAGATGAAACCTCTGGACTCTCGACTATAATCATCATCATCATCTAACGTTGATCCCGGTCATCTACAGGTCCTATTAAATAATATTGTGTAATCAATTAGGACTCTTTCAGTGTAGAATTTTTTTTTCATCGCTATCGTTTACTTCGATCCCGGTCAATATTTGAAGTGAAAGCTTCTTCCAACGCGGTACGCAACTTTTTAAATGAGATAAAATCTCTGGACTCACTACACCGTTACGATACGCAGCTATAGTGTGTGCGTAGCTATATAGCACACCGCAAATTCATTCACACAAATTCTATGAAGCATCACCCAGAGACAATTAATATAGAATTTCATTACCACCGTCGTAAATATCCGCTCATATTTAACACGAATCGCGTTTTAACCGAACAAAAAAGATTTTCAGCAGTATTCCGTCGATCTAGTGTTGATATACATTCAAACTCATATAAATGTCAAATTTGACACATAAATTATGACGAGAATACCAAACACATTTCATTCAAAATTGAGTCTCAAATAATAATACTAGCAGAATACTGATTTTGTCATGTTCATCTTTCAGTCTCAATTCGATTTAATCAACTTACAGTTTATGTTAGATGCATAAAATTTTGTTACGAGAATACCTTTTTTTTGATTTGGGAGTCTGAGCTTAGATCGGAACTTAACTTTGACCGTGCTTTTATTACGAGAATTGGCCTTCAGGTCGCCACAACCTGCGCCTGTCCGTTTCAACACGGCAATGGAATCACCATCTGATACGTGGGACGAAAATGCATAGGGTGAAATGTGGGCGTATAGTATGCCTCTGCCTACCCCTAAAGGCGTCACTACATGTATGTGTACCTATGTATATATCTATTTAATGCTCATAAACATTTTTTTATGTATATTAGTTTAAAAAAAGCGGATTTCCATGCAAACGTTCATCCCCTATTTTGCCATCTTAAGGGTAGAACTTCAGAAAATCGTGAAACACGTCTCTCTTTATTTTCTTACCGAAAACCAATAGACAAATTTCTATGTTGATTAGTTCAGAAATAACTGATTTCTCTCTCACAAATTTTTTATACAAATTAGTTGAAAAAGGGCAGATTTCCATTCAAACTTTCAGTCCTTCACTTCTTGACCTGTCATCTACACTAAAGTCTTCATTGTATCGTTTGATGGTACGATAAACGAATCTTTTGGTTACATTCAATTTTTTCAGTATGTCAAAAATTTGAATTGGCGCGTAACTGCAAAGATGCAGCGCAATAACTGCAACACGGTCTTCTTTAAGCGTCGACTCCATATTTAAAAATGAGTAAAATTCTAATAAGTATACTACTAATATATATTTTTATTTTCATGAACAATTCGAAATTCGAATTCATTAAACTTTTTTGTGGCCAGCATTCTAAAAAAAAAGTTTTTATTGTGTGACAATACCTTGACCTGACTAGGTACAATAGCCGTGGTCACGAGACTATTCGTGAAGACTAAGTCTCACTAAGCTACTTACATGAATCATATACGCTATTGTGGGTAATATATAATACAGTTATATTACCTTCAATAGCTACTATTGTAGGTAATATAGCTAAAACGTATATTATGAAAATGACCAAACAATTTATCTGTAATATAAAACTGTTTGTTGGTACTACACGCTGCTGTTACGCAATCAAAATGGATGTGAGCAAAATTTAAAAAAAGTAAAATTTACGCGAGAAACGCCCAACATTAATAATGCTTGGTACAAACAATGTAATAAAATGTATTCGAAGTGAAATGTAGTACATTTAACATCCGCAACCTACATGGATACCAGCGTAAAGCTACACAAATACTTATTTTCTTTTTAACCCTTCAGGTAGAAAGGGTTAAAAACCGGGTAAAAATCCGGAACATAGACAAATTGTCACGCCTATATTAATATGTTTAATATGTTTATCCCTAAGGGGTAGGCAGAGGAATACTATACGCCCACAATTCAGCGTATGCATTTTTGTCCCAAGTAACAGGTAGGAGGCCCATTGCCGTGTTGAAATGGTCAGGCACAGGTTGTGGGGACACATAAGGCCTTCAACTAGCTTTACGACTGCCATTTTACTGGCAACCGGGACCAACGACTTGACGTGCACGGTAACGCTCGTACAAACGTATAAGAAAAATAAATAATAAAACATGGTAAAACTTGATATAGACATGTTCACTTTATGTTGAATTGAAAGGAGCGTCTCACAATCATACGGAAATGGAACCAGTTTTTAAAATGAACGATTTATTTTTTCATTTATTTCTGCAACTGGTAAAAATATGCTCGTGTCGCTTTGCGGTAATCCCGTTAGGATTTACTTTTTACGTCGGAGAATTTTGAATTTGATGTGGTAAACCTTTACAAATTTATATCTATGTATAATAACGTGAAATTCTACCCCTAAGGTGGTGAAATTGAATGTTAAAGTTTTATTTTGATGACGTACAATTTTTAATTTTGATTGAAGAAGCTTATATATCATCTCGCTACTATTCAAGGGACCGGAGCAGTAGGTAACCATAAAAGACAACAAACTAGGCTGCTTTACGTTATTTGGAAAACTTATAACTAATTAAAAGGCATGCTTTAGAGAGGTGGGGTGCGTAGTAGATATGTTACGAGAGAAGCCGAGGAACACAGCTACTTATTGTGGAATGAGCTCCCTGCCCGAGTTTTCCCGAACGTCTACAGTATGGGGTTCTTCAAAAGGGGTCTTAGAAGGTTTTTAAAGGGTCGGCAGCGCGAGTGCTGCATCTCTGGTGTTGCAAACGTCAATAGGCCGGTGGGCCGTAAGCTTGTCTGCCACTTCAGTGGTATAAAAAAAAATATCCACAAATTTTTACGAATCCCTCGGTAGGTGAATTCTATTCGTGCTTGACCGTTTTTTAGTTATCCTTTTATTCTGGACTGGTACAAATTCAATAAATCTAAGCACACATAAAAATCATAAAAATCGCCCTCCCTGCCTTCAATTAAAAATAGTGTAATTAACATAATTATAATAATAATCTTTATTTGCTTGAAATATGGATTACAATTCACAAGATGACATGTGTCTAGTTATAAGTCCGAGACATACTTCGCCTGGAATATAAGCATGCAACATTTTGTAGGCATTAACAATTTTAATTACAATAGGTATATAATCATTTCTTATGTTAATATTAAATCAACTGGATAACAATATAAATAAATACATTAAGGTAATGTCAACTCAATTGAAAATCATAAGATACATGCTGCAATTCAATAATATACAATCCTTCATTCGTAATATTAGTCATAGTTCATGGTGTCAAGCGGCAATAAATTTACAAACTTTAACAGAAATTGTAAGATGTCAAATTAATTAAGAAACTAAGGTCGAGCTTAAAAAAAAATCTAATAATGTCACTAAATAACTAAATAAAGGAGCAATAGTATCGCCACTAGACAAAAAAAAAACTAAATAAAGTCAGGTAGAAAGACAGAATGATTAAAAGAAATGCCACTTAAATTTGCCTAATAAGCGCAGAATCGGCATGAGTTTTTACTCAGGAAGTCTGGGGTGGTATAGAAGCCTTCCTGTATAAGCCACTACTTCAATTCATGGCAAAAGCTTTTAAACGGTAGCCCCCACATACGCCTTGGTAATGAGTTAAATATAAGTCTAAAATAAATAAATCTATTCTAAAATAAAAAAACAAGATTTTGTAACTTTGGAAGGATTTGCACTTACGATTTATAAACTAGTTACTTAATTATACTTAAAAACTACTATATTTTCAATCTTCACGGATATCATGTCGGATTCGAATCGCCTATAACCACACGGTCCCTGCCTATCTGTCTATTGCTAGGCTCCCCGCTAACATCTCGGAAATTAGTCCCAGTGCTCCCGGAAGACTTTAGCTACCACTGCGGCCTCACCTAATGGTTTAGGTATTACACCACTTCTTGGGGCAAGAGGCATGTCGAATCATCACGGTACGTTGTCATCTTGGCCAGCTTCTGTAAGGACGGCGAGCAGGGGCCTGAGTCTGCTATTTCAATCGTATCGAATTAAAATCGAAATCGTCGCTCAATAGAAAGCCACCAGTACAATTTTGACAGATTTTTGAAGTCTACTATTACCATCGTACTCCAATAGACTTCCATCGGTCGGCCGATAAAATTCTGCTAACACGTACCGCGACAGAGGCCGCTAGTCAGTTGCTTTTTGATAGTCTACTAACATTGTGACAGCTAAAAACAGCGATTCTGGTTCTATTCTACGGCTTGTCAATACTAGACTAGCCCCAGCCCACCCGCCGTTCTTAGGAACCCGATTTTTAAACCAGATAGAGATAAGCGATGTGGCCCGCTGTGAGTCTGTAGGAAATGATGTCAGTAGTGCCTAATTATTGTTGTCCGTCGTGGCATTACACTGGTTAGACTGAAGGACTAGAACTATTGTCCAATTACATCATTTTCTGACTAAACCTTTTGAAAATGTTATAGCACCTCTGAGTGCAACTTGAACTCCTGTAAGAAGACCTAGCAATCTGGTAGGTATTCTATGTTAAACTTAGGTATCCTGTCAGGAGAGGAACCTTTAGCATTAATTAGCTTTTAAATATAATCTCACCTGTATCACGAAGAGGTAAATAGAGACAAATTCCATCAGGTGGGCCGTATGCTTGTCTGCCACCTCAGTGGTATAAAATAAGAGGCATAAATATCAATAAAAAAAAATAAAAAATGTCTTTATTTTGCATCTATAGACCATTTTAACGGCGCTTACAAAATGTCATACGCGCCTGCACTCAAATAAAACAAAAGTTTTAATATAAGTATATATTTATTTGGCTTAAATCGGTTGGTAATTACGTACATTACTTATCATAATGACCAGACCCAATTATATATATAAGTATTCAATTGGGTATACAGATAATATTAGATTATTTTAATAACAATAATGATTAATATATGGTTTCTATATTGAGTACACGAGTTTTTAATACGACGATATCAAGCTCTAGACAGTTGGTTACATATCATTAAATTTTATTAGATTAAATACTTTAATGTTATCACTTGAAAAAATTACACACTGATCAGTTATAGATACAATATTAAAACGAAAAACAATAAGGAAAATTGGTGGCATTCTTGCCGGAATGTACTCGTATATGATCTGAAAATGTTATTTTTTTCACAATGTCATTATTGTTTCTCAAACCATGTCTATCCTCCTCATGAACCTTATACCTAAAACATTTTGTGGTAATAAACCATCATAATTATTCATTGAAATCTAAATTCGGCTTTCCGAACACAATATTCGTCTTACCGATACCAATATTCGTCTTACCGAAGTCAATATTCGTCCTTCCGAAACCAATATTCGTCTTTCCGATACTAGTCTTTTATCAAAAAATATAAAGTAATAAATTAATATAAAATATACTTAAGTACTTTGAAGATTATACATAGTCTAATACAAATTTTATTATTGTTTAGACATAAGATAATTTTCGGAACAATTTTGATCTCCATCAGCATACCTATGAAGAGATACTTAGCATTTAATGCTTCTTCTATTTATTAATTATTTTACAGCCTAATCAATTATTTTACTTTTATACTTGACTAAAATTGGCAAACATACGAAATAAATCATACAATTTTTACCTTTTATATTAGCTTTCTACAAATTATATACAAAAATTAACCACGAGAATAAAAAAAAATTCAGAATAAATAAGAGGACAATCGATAAATATTGTCTTTTTTTAACAATAGCAAGTAGGTAGTATTTTTAGATAGTATTTTACAAAGATAAGTCTTTATGTTCACAAATTTGAATTTGCTTAAGCTCACTATGGGCAACTTACATAATTTAGACTCAAATTTTTAAAAAAACAGTAGACGATAAAGCGTATAAAAAAACACTAAAATTTAATGAAACATATACATAACTGACTGTAAAGTTACTTCAGATTATTTTAATCTATAAAAAGAGAATGACAGACAGAGAAAGAATAACGTCAAATCAGTTATCATAAAAAAATGGTGACTTACTAAAATTAAAAATACAACAACTTGAATAATATCTAATGTCTGTTACTATCTCTGTGTGTTATGCCTAAAATGAAGTAGCTATTGATGTGAAAAAGCAAAATAAAAAAACATTTATTCGAAACATCCGCCATCTTTGTTTTTCTATCTATGGATATTCCTTCGTTACAATAACGTGCGTCAGCCAGAGACTAAACTCAATCAATTCAGAGTGTTAATAATTAATACTGTTGCAACTTAAAGTAGGTACTTAACATTAGTGCCAACTAACATTATGATTCTAACCGATTAAATTAGTTAATGCTCTCTTATAGTGATATATCTTTGGTATAATTGAATAATTGAAGCATTGAAAACATTTAGTGCTTAAATACAACTTGCATCGTCTTGATTGAAATACATTTAATTCAAGTATTTATTTATAACATACTTCCTATGATATCTTAAGCGCATCCCGGCCTACGGTACATACGCATTTCACTAGTAGCAACTGCAATCCACTCGTTGCGTGATGAATCGAACCAAGTTAACCCCAGTGTGTACCTGCCATTTATATTCACGTGTTGGCAATGAGAGAACCACCAACCACCTTCATAGTTACCAGCGCAATGGGTGTTAGAGATGTCCCTATCCCGATCAATGGCCGAAAACTCCATATGGTTTTGATATTCAAAAGCATCACTAGCATTCCCTTTAAACCCGCTTACTTCAAGAACGTAGCCAGTGTCACCGTGTCCGACGTGGAAATATTCGTACTCAGCGTACCACTCACCACCATAGATATCGGTCATATCTATTCTCATTGAGGTGCAGTTGTCGGCTGTCAATAAATGCATAGACTCGAGGCCTAGCCAGTATTCGGACCCAGGATCTCCGAATCCATGTACGTATTCTGCGAATTTTCGATTGAATTCTACAGTACCGTTGTAGCGACGTTGGATGAGAGTGCTGCCATTAGAGCAGTACGTGTCGAAAGGTATGGGACCTGGGTGGATTAGGTACACTCCGTCTGGACCACAAATGCTGGAACAGTCTCTTGGGAGCTGATTGACAAGGTCTTCATACTCCCGCTGTACTGGCTGCAACTCCTTCACTTCTCCCATAAGCTCGGGTAGAGTGATAACATCGGTTTGGTTTGTATCACGTGTGTTGGCTTCACTCTGCAGAACAATATATGTATTACCATTAGACATCAGTTGTAATTTAAACTTTTTAGTAGTATCTATATAAAAAATACCTGGTCACTTCTGTACACTACATTTAAGAACTTTTATTCTTATGTATTATTTTTTTATTTATATTTATCGAACAAAAAGCAAACACTGACGCTGTTTGTTCTAAATCTGAGTACTACTATGTTGTCTAAAAGTAAAAACTACATATAACAATTATACTTAGTAATTTGGAGAAACTTTTCGTCTTTACGGATTGAATTTTTAAAAAGCAGATGATTTGATAATGTTGTGAATGAAGTGTAAAATTATAATATTTCAAACCTTTGAGCATCAGTAACAGTTTAGAAAATTTGCACAAAAACAACTAACCTTCAAAATATGATCATTGAGCCGGTAGAAGTGTTGCTTCGATCGGGTTTCCAGTTCATACACTGAGTCGTTCATCTTTTTCATGGCGAGGCGGTCCATCTCAGCACGATCGATGGAGTTGCTGACGCTCACGGCGATGGCCTTCACAGACTGACGGAGATTATCTTGGTCTTCTTTAAAGTACGATGACTGAGCATTCAACTGCACATAAACAAAGTTCTTATTAGCAAGCCACAAGGCTTTCGAAACAGTTGAGTGTAAATACAAATAAAATTTTCAAGAACAGACACAACCAGAATCCATTTCAACACGGCAAAGCGGCTCTCACCAACTGTTACGTGGTACAAAAACGTTTAAGGTGAAATGTGGGCATATAGATATCTCTGCCACCCCTTAAGATATAGGCGAGAATGATAAGTAAGTAACAAATAAAAAGATGAAGAAAGTACTCACTTTGGCAAAATGAACATCCAGTTTTGAAATTTCTTTACGGAATTCAGGAATGGTTACGTCTACTTTATTTTCGATGCCTTCGACATCCTCTCGTAACTCCAAAATGGAAGCATGAACTTTATCAAAATCGGACACCTTCTGCGAGATATTTTTCAGTTCGTTATTGATCACCTTCGTCTCCAATTCTAGGAACTCCACTTTCGCCGACAGCAAGTTCCAATTGGGTTCTTCGAAGCGGTCAAGACGACGCTGGACATCAAGAAGTTGTGTCTGCAGATGTTGTTGATATTCATCTAGCTGGTCTTGACTGCGAGCTAGTCGTGAGATCTGGGCGTGGATCATCTTATTATGTCTGTATTTATGGTTGTGTTCAGGCTTCAACTCTCCGGAGCGAACCTCATGAGGTTCCAGGATATCATTTTGTGTGGTATCGATCTGCGTAGCTTTTACCTGTAACAACATTATTACTTGTTAAAAATACTAGTTTATCATACTAACTTCGTAACTCTTCACTGACTTTGCGATTACTTAAGGAATCCTTTCATGTACAATAAGAGATGAAATCTGTACTAGGATTAAGATTTCTTAATTATTTAAATAAATAAATAAATAAATATCCATCACGCCTTATCCCCGAAGGGGTGGCAGAGGCATATTATATGCCCACTTCCATCACACAGGAATCCACATCCTGTCCCACGTAATAGGTGGTGAGCCCATTGCCGTGTTGAAATAGACAAACGCAGGTTGTGGCTACCTGCTGTTGAAATTTTTAAGCCACCCATAAGGCCTTCAACCAGGCTTAACGACTGCCATTTTCTGGCAACCGGGACCAACGGCTTAACGTGCCTTCCGAAGCACGGAAACGCTCGCAAATGTAAATTCCACAAAGTGGTCACCCATCCGAGTACCAGCCATAGTGAAAGTTGCTTAACTCAGTGATCGTTTACAGAACACTGAGACCGCGGGGCCACGAGCGCTTCTTAATTATTTCTATACTTATTTTAATATTATAAAGCTGAAGAGTTTGTTTGTTTGTTTGGTTGAACGCGCTAATCTCAGGAACTACCGGTAGGATTAGAAAAAATCTTTTTGTGTTAGTTAGCCCATTTATCGAAGAAGGCTATAGGCTATATATCATTACGCTACTACACTGGGGAGCAGAGCAGTAGTCATAAATGTCTACAAATCGGGCAAATTTTTATGCATCATTGTAGAATTATATACATATAAGCGTCGGGATTAAATAGGTGCGAAGGGAGGTCGAAATATTCCTCGAGCGAAGCTGTGGGGGTCATCTAGTACTATAATATATTAACTAACATGCAACGATCACTTTTAAAATCAAAAACATTTCCGCAACTCGAAATTTTACCCACACTCATATCAAAAGCTCTATCCAAAACCTGAGGTTAGGTTGTTTAGGAACAATAACAGATCAATTTTGTACGTTATTTACTAAAAGTATTAATTGCTTACAAATAGTTCTGTATACTCGTAACTTTTTTGCAATCCAGTTTTCAAAGCCAACAAAACAATGCCTTGCCTAAACTAGAACTCTTATGGACATACATACATACATATTATCACGCCTTTATCCCCGAAGGGGTAGGCCGAGGCATATTAAACGCCCACATTTCACCGTATGCATTTTTGTCCCACGTAACAGGTGGTGAGCCCATTGCCGTGTAGAAATGGAGAGGCGCAGGCTGAGGCGACCTGCAGTTGAAATATTTAAGCTGCCTTTAACCGCTGGCCTTCAGCTTGGCTTAACGTGCCTTCCGAAGCACGGAACTGGGGTGGGTCTAAATGGCCGAATAAATTTAATAAAATGATTCTATTTTAGTTGTTAAATTTGGAAGAATGGACATCTAAGTTAAATTTAAATTTTTTCCTCAACCCGTAGTCATCTTATCAAAATGTAATACGTTTTACCGATTCGAGGCATATTTTAAAATTAAATATAAAAACAGAATTTAAATTACTATTATAATGGGTTATGGGGGAATCATATGTCAGTACACATATTTCTTTAGCTACTAGCTTCGAATTTAGGTAATTAGAGTTCTTACTAGCAGTTTATTATTTTGACTTAATATTCAATTATCTGTATGGGGCAAAGGGCGTCCACCGTGATCCTCCACGAACGCAATGGAGATTATAAGTAAGAATACTCGAAATTTGTTTTAAACCGACACGTGTTGAACACATTTATTAATCATCGGGATTTCCGGCTCTTTATTTTAATACGAGATATATATATAATAGTGGATATAATAGTGGATAGTTAGTTTCCAGCAGGTTTCCAAAGTCTCAATTTAATACATAGGTACTTGTTATGTTAGTTTTTTATATACGTTTTATTATTCACAGTAAAATTTGAAACAAAAAGGTATAATATGTTTTAGTCCACATTTCGATAAGGATCGTGATAGATGAAACCCTGTAAAGAAAGACATAAGAGTGAAATTTGCTGCTTCGGGGGTACATAACAACGTTCAGAAACATGAAGGGATATCAAAGGGATTACAGGGATTATTATCGGACAGTTTGTACCGTTTCGCCGCCCTTAGGGGAGGCGGAAAGTTGATTTTGAGCTCATCTATGTGCACAAAAACGTTAGGATTGTTTAATCAGGTAGCTACAGTATTCGTCATAAACATTTTCTTCTACGATTTTGTAGGTGTGTTGATTTCCTTTGGGATATTCGTAGTTGTCGGCTGCCGCTGGCGAACGGTCACCGTTTATTTGATGATGCGTTCTGGACTTACGAAACGACAGCGCCATTTTATTTTTATTGCTATCTTTAGCTTTTCATTCCGCTGTAGGAAACATTAACCGAAAATTTCATCATAAAATGAAGTAATGCTGTAATCTATACTAATATTATAGGTAAAACTGAAGAGTTTGTTTGTTTAGTTGGTGGATTGCACTAATCTCAGGAAGTACTGGTACGAATCAAGTGGAATAGCCCATTCTTCGAGATAGGCTACACACACTTGATTTTTTAAAATGATAAACAATTCTTATCGTATTTTCTTACGTAATAGCGAATGTGAGTATAAAAGAAAACCTATCTACTTTAAACTTGTACCAGAGTACAATTACTAGTATCAAGAATTGAAATCGAGAAACATTTAAACCTATTTGCAATGTGCTATATAAATTCCGCAGGGTATCCTAAGAGTATTTTCTTAAAGAAACATCAATTATTATTTGTTTACCGAAATAGCGTCGTACCTACGAACAAAAGCTTAACTACGAACAAGCTTCAAGGCTTCACTTTTAGGTAAGTACTTTACAAGGTAAAAAAGATTTTTATAATACTTTTGTCAAAGAGCGTAGTAAATTATAAGAAAGGATCAAGACTCATTGCGTAACAGTACAGTTTATAGATCGACAATATAATGGTAAACGCAGAGGAATCAATAGACGTTTGGACATCAATTGAAAGTCTTTTGGGCATATAACTACAAAGAACCACTTTAAGTAATAGGTAGGTATTTTATAAAAATGGCAACATCGGCTTTGGCGGGTAACATTTTCTTTCAGACAAACTTTGATATTTTTTTATGCATATTTTATGGCCTGGTTGTTAAGATTAATTATTTTAGGAAATAAGTATCCGTTATAACATATGATATCAGCAAGCAAACGCGCAGAACTCATCACAACCCTTGAAATGAGCCTTCTTGAAGAAGGCATAAAAAAGTAAATTATTCCCTAAACAGGTAGGTACATGTCATTCGAATTTTGAAAGTCAAAGTTATAGACAAATAGACACGCGCCGATTCGAACGTGACTGCTTCTCTAGTTATGCCACACCTATGGCCACACCGCATATAATATCGAGTTCTATTTACAAAATACTTAGAACACTTAAATATATTTGTATTAATTTTTTAATATTATCGATTAGTACTAATTTCTGTGTTGAAATTTATTTTAGTGTTGGATGTCGATTCTAAGGAAGCAGTTGACTTTACCTCTGTCTACTACTTTCTCATTTCAGTCAAAGACAAATTTAAATAAATAACGAGGGACAACTCACACAACGCCATCTGATTATAAACTAAGCAGAGCTTGTACTATGGTAACCAGATAACTGATAAATTTACTTATATATTTCTAAATACATATATATTATAGATAAATAACACCCAGACACAGAATAAACCTTCATGCTCATCACACAAAGTTATATCCTGTGTGGGAATCGAACCCACGACCTCTTGCGTAGCAGTCGGATACACACCCACCTAAACAAAATAAAAAGAATAAGAGTAAACTCGCATCGTTTTGCAACATTTCGTGACTGTTTATTTTATCAATGACGTTAATCGAATGCATATTCGATTCTGTTTGAAAACGATTGAACTATAACCGCAATTGATTTTAGTTTAATTTACTTGTATTCTGAACTTTGTGAGTTACATCAATTATAGCTTAGTTAGTGTCAAATTGAAGAGAATGTAATACATTTATGAAGTTCTGTACTCTACATAATATAATAACGTACACCGAAGCGACGTCAACGCGTAATTTAATTTCTCTTTGCTTAGGTTGAGGTAGAAGTGGATATTTTACAGTACCTACCTGTAAAAGTTATGAATAAAATTCAAACATTCAGTTATTACTCAGTATGCTATGCTGGGTACCTAATGGTTACTGAAGTTAGAAGTAGAATACCAGAGACTACCAGGACTTTAATTGGTCGTGCAAAATTAGTGTCTAGCACATAAGACCTTTTAGCCTTTTTGTTACCACCTCACTAAAAAGGCAACGGGTTCAAAATTTCTTTAAAATTGAACATCTAAAATAGACACATCTTTTTTTATTAAATTTATTCGGCCCCTTAAGACCCACCCCAGTTCCGTGTTTCGGAAGGCACGTTAAGTCATTGGTCCCGGTTGCTAATAAAATGGCAGTCGTTAAGCCAAGTTAAAGGCTTAATGGGCGGCTTAAAAAAATTTTCAACAGCAGGTCTGCGCCTGTCCATTTCAACACGGCAATGGGCTCACCACCTGTTACGTGGGACACAAATGCAAACGGTGAAATGTGGGCGTTGAATTTGCCTCTGCCTACCCCTTCGGGGATAAAGGCGTGACAATATGTTTGTAAATCGATTGTAGACCGACCAAATACGTAAGGAAGTGATGCGCAATATGGCGGCTTTGAATGAAAGTGACAGCATTAAATTGGAATTGGTGTGCTCCGTTGTTTAATTCATGCCCAATAAATGAGTGAGGAACGATTGGCGAAGAATATATATTATGCGAAAGTAGAGGGTAGAAGCAGTCAGGGTAGGCCGAGACTTACCTAGGAAGAGAACGTGAGGAGATTGCTCAAAACGGAAAAGTCTAAAGATTCAAAAGTATTCGGATATCCAGACGTGCATTGTATGAAACGATTAATGAAGTTGCAGGAAGCGAAAGAAGTATGCATGGATCGCGATGCATGAAGATCTGTCCCCTGTGACTACCCAGGATACGGCGTGATAATAGATAGATAAATCCACGCGGGGCTCTATAAGTGATAAGTCATTTCGTTATTCTATACATAAATCTTCAAGTAGATGAAAAAATAAGTAATATATTTATAAAAATACATACCGTATTATTATAAGTACATAATTTGTGTAAGTGATCGACTAATTAATTACCAGTGAGATCATATTTCGCGGGCTCAGTGGTTCAGAGCCGTGTGGGGTCCGTCTGTGGGGCACTTTTTGCGTACTTCAGTGACCGGCTGTCAATCGTTTGAGTCCGTACTTCGTTTCCACAAGTGGTTCCCACGGAATTTGTTTACAAAATGGTAATATAAATAAATTGAAATGCAAATTAATGAAAACAGGCTATATACTACCGTAATTTTGGCTACAATCGCCAACTCTTCTACAACGTTATTGGGACAAGACTGACTTTCATTTATGACTAAACTTAACTAAGACGTAAAAGTCGAGGGGTTTGACTATAAATGTACAAGAAATATTTATACAAATATAAGATTTGGCTTAAAGACCTTAGCAACCAGGCCATAAAACTCCAAAAACAAACGAGTTGAGTATTTGTTATACTCTTTGTTTGTATCTTATTTTTCGTTTTATTTGAAGAAAGGCGTGATAAAAAAAACGTAATCTATTGATATGCGAAAAACACACGTAAAATACCCTTTTATTCTACAAAATCTATGTTGTATTTCGGATGTTTTGAGGTACATTTGTTATTTTTAAACTAACTAACTGTCTTTACGCTGTATCCTTGGCGGGTGGGCAGAGAGAAGAGGACAGATCGCCAGGCTTCGCGATCCAGGCATATTCCTTTCGTTTCCTGCAGATTCATTAATCACTTCATACATGCACATCTGGGTGTCCGAACACTTAAATTTCTCTTGTTTCGTTTAAGTAATGAAAATTTAATTTCGAAAATTTAAAAGATAAATACCTCTCTCTCAATTTGATTTCTCTCAGTCTTAATCACTTTTAACTTTACCGACTACCTTCAAATTGCTTTCAGAAGCCTGCTCCCGTGTTCCAGTATATAGGCATTCCTGTAGAACTATATATAGAACCTCACCTGTCCCAAAGCATGTGTCTATTCCTACACTGGAGTAAGCCTGACGCTTGACATAACTTAATACCAGTACCTACATGTGTATCTGGAATTCCTTAGGTGTATATTGTATCATTAGTGTATTCTAAGTAAGCTCACTAAGCAGAACTACTCATCCCTCAAGTAACAATACGTGAATAGTGGACGGATTATTCTGAGTAAGAGGTATAATTGGCATAATGGCATAATACTGCACTTTGTTTTGATACTTATCAGTCACGCACCCGCCTTTATCTTGAAGGAAGGTGACAGAAATATACGTATTAGGTCTGTAATAATTTCGTGAAACCCGTTATAAGAGAAAAAAACATCAAAGACAGTAGTCGACAGCCTCTGTAATGCTTATTCCATATTATAGGAACTCATTGACCCGTTGAAGGCTTCATAGACATCTTGAAAAAATTAAACAGGAGCCACAACCTCCTTCTGTCCATTACAATATAGCAATGACCTCTGCCTACCCTTTCGGGGCTAAAGCCGTGAGTACATGTAAGTGTGTAGATCTGCATTGAACTAGCGGTTTCCCTGTGTGATGGCCCTTTTGACGCTAAGGGTTACTTTGTAGCGGCTCTCGAATACTCTCTATGTGTCGACACGCACCATCGCGCCTGTATGGGGCCATTGACGAGTGCCGAGTTCATTCATGAGAGAAATGCATGTCTCGTAACCGCTTCGACGAATTCCATGCAACCCAGACGCAATAATGCACTGTATTGTACACCTTATTGTACTAAGCGCATTATGTACTTGCGTATTACGTAGGTATGTATACGTACTTATAATTTAATATGCTAGTATATAATATTACTTCAATTATATTAGACATTAATTAGCGTAATACTATATCTGTAGTATATCATTTTCAGCACATTGGCATGTAATTTTTTTACAAATCAATAAAGGAGTTTAATATAAAAATCTTAAAGTGGATACATTTTTCTGTCACGAGCTGGACTCGAAACAGCGTCTTCTGGTTCAACGCACCAGACGCGTTTTCCAACTACACCACCGTGACCTTAAGATGTAAAGAGGTGGATTAATACGTCAGTTTTGAGTAGGTCACGGTAGTGTAGTTGGTAAACGCGTCTGGTGCATTGATTTAGAAGACGCTGGTTCGAGTCCAGCTGGTGATTGACAAAAAACCCCAGGTCCAAATCCAGGTAGAATTTGAAAGCAACTGGAAAACATTTCAGATGAAGAAAAGAACGATACCTATCATATAACTGTACTCAATGTTGATTGTTGTTAAAGAATATAAGTGACTACAAAGAAAAATGTAATGAGAATATATAAAAAACATAAATAAAAAAATATATAAAAAAACTCAAAATAATTCCATTAAAAGCAGATGTCGCTTTAGGCATTAAATACAAAGGTCGAAACAAAATCTGTTTTCTGTTAACAATGTTCAAGTTATAAAAGTTTGTTTTCTGAGCTCAATTTGTTACCTTTGTTGATCAAAAACTTTGAAACGTCCCAACATCAAACTACAATCTTGAAATTAAACTAATGTCAACGGCTTTTATAAGTAAAGAGAACTATTATTGTATTCTCAATTCATTCGACATAACAATCAAGACTAATAATAAAAAAAAAACCCGAGCCTAAAACAACAAGTTATATTTGTGGAATGAACTCCCTGCCTGGGTTTTCCTGAACGTCTACAGTATGTGGTTCTGTCGACCAGCGCGAGTGCTGCACCTCTGGTGTTGCAAACGTCCATAGGCTACAGTGACTACTTTCCATCAGGTGGGCCGTACGCTTACCTGCCTCCTCAGTGGTATAAAAAAAAATAAGTACTCTATCAAAATAAGCACACTCATGGTAAATATTTGTTTGTATTCTTCAGACTATTTGATTGAGCAGCAAGTTCCATTTTTTAAGTCGAAGAAATACCATCAATGTATATATGTCGGCGGCGCGAGTGCTGCACCTCTAGTGTTGCAAACGTCCATAGTAGCCTATGACCGCTGACCACTTTTCATCAGGTGGGTCGACTCTTAATAGCCACTACAGTGGTAAATAAAAAAGAAACAAAGTAGTTATACCAAATTTCAGATGAATCAAACTATATGATATTCAGCGACTGAGCCCCCATTTTTCATTACTGGGACAAACCAAGGTGTCAGCTATTTGTATACCAAATATTCACCTGATTGAGCAACAAAGATTTCAAATTTCTTTACAAAAATTGGCGCATAAAATATAGAACAATTTGTGAACGACGTCAAACAACAACTAACAACAAAAATAAAGACGAGGCAGGAATGATTTTACGCAGTTCTCGTCTGTATTTTCATTTGTATTTTACCTATAGAGTAATTATAATGGCTTCCAACGTCCCAAAAGCCTTTGTTACAGTCGTGTCCGCTCGCTACACAGCCTTCCGTAATTCTATTCCGATATATATTCATGTTGAAACATGGTAGGTACATTGGTATTTGTATTTATTACACTTTTGTTTGTTTTATCAAACACGAAATTTGTGGAGACAACTGCTTGTATTGATTTATGCCATGACATTTACATACAATATGCGAAAATTTATTCCGTGTTTTGTAAACGATCATTAGCATCTAACGACTCGAATAATCCTCAGATGAATACCAGAGAATCCATTTGTACTATTTTCATTTAAGCGCTATTTTCATTTAATGATGTGTGAAGATTTCTCCTTATTTACTAAAAAAAGGCTCTTTTCATTAGACAGTTTGCAAAAACCTTTATAAAATAAATAAAGACCATCACAGACTAGTTACAATTTGTCGCTTTTTAGAATATAAAAATACATCAATAAAGTCTCGAAATCATCATCAGTTGCTGATACTACCTAGTCTGCAGTGGCCCTAAGTAACATAAAAGTCTTGCAACTTTGAACATTGACGACCAGTGATATAATATATATTTAGAATTCCATTAAAATCCCAGTTGCATTTGAGTCGATAAAAGTCGTGATTCGATACTGCATTTGAAGGTTAGCAGAGAGTCGTTTAAATGCCATGCAGTTTAGATACAGTCGCGCAAAATCGTCGTTCACCAACTCTAAAATCAGCTAATCTGCCGTGTTCCTAAATCAAATCAACCTATCACAGTCAACTACATAAAGGATGACCTCCCCTAATTTCATTTTGGGGTGGAGATTGCCTTATTATACCACTCTGTACAGACAGGTTTTCCTTCTCGACATGAGTCTGCAGATGCATCACTTGGTTGACTTGGGCTCCGAAGATCTTGGTAAGGCCTAGACTAGAACTTTTGTTAGTTGTATTTTTATTGTTACAAATTTTGTTTACAACAATATAAAGTAGGTATGTTAATCGACCAATTTCTATTCAAAACAGATTTGGCCTTTGATAACACAATTATTGAAACCAATTTGTCCGTGAATTTAAACTGAAACATTTCACTGTTTGTTATCAAAGGACAATCTAAAACTTTAATACTGTGCCGTTTTCTCAAGTATCCGTTTTGGTTCGGTAAAACCAAAAGTAGCTGCAGTTGTGTACTGTGTTTGATCATCAAGCGAGCGTCTGTCTTAGTTGTGTTTACGGTTTATCGCTCGGTCACATTACACAGCCGTAAAACAAATGCAGGTAATTTATTATTTAACACTAAAACAAACCCCAAATGGCTAAAATTTCAGAACTTCTATAACACTATAAATAAACATATGCGTAGGGTATATAATTAAAAACTTTTGCATCCAATATTCATTACATAGGTATAACATATATTAATTATTTGATAAAATTTCCCCAGAGAATACTTAGAAGATTAACAAAAGTTCCTCTCTCCAGGGACGCGGGTTGAGGATCAAGTCTTATATTGAAAGTTTTCCGATTTCGTGGATAAACGGAATAAGATTGAAAGTGTTAATGACTTACAGGTTAATTAACGCGAGTAATATTGTAACAATTAATATTATCTTTACATACTTACTATATATTATGTTTACTACATAATCACCCGTGAACCAGCCGTCGGGTTTAACCAAATTGACAAAGCGAGAAATTATTGGAACTAACTATCTTCACGCTGTATCCCTGACGGGATAGTCAGAGAGGACAGATCGCCAGGCTTCACTATCCATGTATACTTTTTTCGCTTCTTGCAAATTCATCAATCACTTCATACATGCACGTCTGGGTATCCGAGTACTTTTGACTTTTCCGTTTTTGAGCTCGATCTGCTCACGTGGTCTTCATATGTAAGTTTCGGGCTACCCTGACTCCTAAGAAATTATTGTATCTTTTTAAAAATGATCTAGAAAAGTTTCGAACCGCCCATAAGCCTTGCTTCAACTGGGTTTATTATCATATTAATGGTAGCTTGGACCGAAAGTTTAATATTGTCTTCCGAAGCAAGCAACAACGGTCACCCGTATTAGAGTTGAACGTAGCCTAAGATGATTAACGTAGTACCTAATAGTTTACAGATCACTGAACATAAGAGGCTACAACCAATTCTATCTATGGCTGTTAAATTATATCGGTCTGAGCAAAATCGATTCCTTTTTCGTGTTGTATTATGTTGGTAGATAATTTTGAGGGTAGACTCTTTGGTATAATTTGGTAGATTGTTCGCACATCTCGATTACAAATCAAATAGATATATAATTATACCATATGTCTGTACCAATATCAAAATTAATTAATGATCTATAATTCCGACCAATGCGTGGGATATTATTAATTAATTAGCTACACGTCCGTCCGATAGTGCTATTGAAAGCCTGACAGACTAAGCTTTACAACTGACAAGCCAAAGATTAGAATAATAACATTCGTGAGCGATGTTCATTATTACTAAATAAACGGCTTTACTCACGTGTAAATTTCGGGATAGCCCGACTAGTTTCGGACCTAACGGAGGTCCTTCTTCAAGAGGAGCGTCAAGCTACGTCGGAAGCTGCGCTGGCACTCAGAAGTCTGGCTATCCGAGAGAAACTAGTCGGGCTATTCCGAAATTTACACGTGAGTAAAGCCGTTTATTTAGTAACTAGCTGATTTGCCCGGCTTCGTCCGTGACATACTTCCAACCCCATGGCACCCATTTAATCCTGTGACTTATTACTTTTCCAAAAATGCACGAAAGTTTCCCCGATTTGTTGATATTTATGATTACTGCTCCGCTCTCCTGTGTAGTGGCGTGATGATATATAGTTTAGAACCTTCCTCAATAAAAGGTCTATCCAAAACAAAAATATTTTTTTAAATCGGTCCAGCCGTTCACGCTTTATGGCGTGACCAAGGGAAATAGATTCATTTTTATTTATATAGATAATGACAAGCCAAAGGTTTCAATAATCTTAAACAGTTTTTCTAAACAAAACTCCATATCTCTCTCTATCTATATTAATCAATACAACATCACCTAAGAAACAAACAGGTTTTGTAAAATAGCACATATGATGTGAAGACAGAACTGAGGCTTTGATGCCGACAGTATTAAGTAATAATAGTATTCCGCGGGTTATGCAAAACCTTACATATTATTGATAGAAAATTGTACTGAAAGAAGATTTCACTGTGATTTTTAATAAAATATTAACTGTATTTAAATATTTTCATGTCCACTGTAGGAACTTAGCATCGATCTCTATAAACAGTAAAAAGAACCGTAATGTTAGGGTATTGATCAAAAGGCTCAACGTTATATTTTCCAAATATCATTGCGTCTTACATAAAAGATACTTTCGCTCCATATGGCATAATAATAGAGGATTCTGTAAACCCTAGACATAAGCTACTTACGTACCATTGTACCCCATTAACCTTTATTTTCTGACCGATACTTCGTCATTTTTTTAACATTACGGTATGACAAAGATTCTTTAAATTTTTTTCTGCATAAATAATAAAAGGACTTTTTGCTGAATCAGGCTAGCGCCACACATTTAGTAATTTTTATTAAAGGAGTTTTGCCATCTATGTGTTGAAATAGCACTAGGTAACATAGTCACATTTTTTTTGATGAAAATTAAAGATTGAGCCTTATTCAATCCGGATTTCAATACAGCTTACTTTGATCACAGACTTACCGGGTGTGGTGATTTTAATAGTCTACAGATATATATTATAGAGATATTTGCAGATAAAATCTGTGGAGCTAAGTTTTAAAATAAACTTGAGTGATTAAAAGTTTATACAGAGTGCAGGCTCGCATTTCTTCTAATCTGGCGGCAATTAGGCCACAAAAATAGGTCCTATAAATAGGAAAGGGTCTTTGTCTAAGTATTTGTTATTCTTTTACATCATAACGAATCAATTTATCTATTATAGCTGTTGGTGTAAATAGTAACAGAATGATTTATATGCGAGATAACCCAACTTGTTCTCGATATACAGATTTCTAATAATGTACAAAGCCATCCCCTTTCAAGACATAAAAATGTGTCTCTA
This sequence comes from Thumatha senex, assembly GCA_948477245.1. Classification (NCBI taxonomy): domain Eukaryota; kingdom Metazoa; phylum Arthropoda; class Insecta; order Lepidoptera; family Erebidae; genus Thumatha; species Thumatha senex. The sequence continues at coordinate 4,388,440 of OX419725.1, forward strand.
CCTAATTCGGTTTAATTAAAACTAGTTGACGCTCGCGGCTCCGCACGCGTCTTGAAGTTTTCCCGTTCCCGTTTCCAACAGAAACTTGTTCCTGGGATAAAAAGTAGCCTATATGTTATTCTGATGTATAAGCTATATTATTGTAAAGTTTCATTAAAAACCAATCAGTAGTTTTTACGTGAAAGAGTAACAAACATTCATACAAACTTTTAACATTTATAATATTAATAAGATGATTAAGGTAGTTAGTTGACTATGTGTAAACTTAACGATATAACATTATTAATTTTAATTATATTTTGATAATGAAGAGTTTTAAAGAAGCTCTATTTGCTACAAAAAAGAACCATCTATTCCAGCAAAATACCTATACCAATTGGATAAAACTTTCTAGCTAAAGCATTTTCGCCAGTATAAATTATTTGATGGGTGCAACGGTCATCGGTTGGCGGTTACAACCACCGACCGTGAACACTGAACAAGGCTTCCACCTGTTATTACCAAAGTCAAGCGATTTTCAACCTTATTTCCTTTTTTATTACGGTCTGTTTGATCTGTGTGAACACCACGATTTAATCATGCACGCTATAACCGGTGTCATTAATAGATTAAAAAAAATTAAGATTCTTTTTTTAAATATGAAGATTGTAGAAAAGTGGTCATTGGTCACAGCTGTGATAAGTTACGTTTTTTTTTATCGATTTATAATTTTAAATTCACCTGTTCATCTATATTGGTAGAATTATATTTTTTATATGCAGCTAATTCTTGCCTACTTTATCTAGACGCAATTGAAATTTTGTGATATATAATTTTAATCTGTTTCTTGCGTTTTAATCCGAAAATAAAACCAAAGTGCTGTGTTGCCATGCTACATAGTTTTAATATAGAATCATTGAAAGACTTTTTATCGTTCTTTGGTATAATTTCATTTCAACTATGTATTTGCAATTTTTGTTTCTGCTAAAACTAGTTTAAAATTATTTTTAATCTTCTGCGGTGTATACTCATGTTTTATATTACTACTCGGGACTTCACGTGAAACAAAATTCTACTTACATTCAATGCTAGTTTAGTAACTTTTCATCAAAATGTTTCTATAAGTTGCCACATATTAACATATGATAATTATAACTTTTAAAATTTCGCGTTGCATGATTAAAATAAGTGGAAAATACAGAATTTAACGCGATCATGCTTATTTACCTTAAATAGCTTGACTTTTCGACTGGGCTGCACCAACCGTGGACACAAGCAAGCAGATATGGTAATTTACACGAATAATATCAATTTAAACCTTCCATCAGAATCTCAGAACGTTTCTCAATACTCAGTCGACGCTTGAGGCTACTTTTTGCCCTATAAATACTACACCCAAGTGTTTTTTTGAGTATTGATAAACGTTCTGGAATATGGACTTCAGAATCTCGTACTCAGTAATCGCGTTCGTTTCTACACGCTACTCGAGAGAAGAAAACCTCAATGATACAAAAGGAATTCCTATGTTATATTGAAACTTAGTGTCATTTTTAAGAGACCTAGTTATTCTGTGACGTAAGTGTATTGTTGAAAAATAGGCAGAAGATGCGCTTTATTGTAGAAAAAAATCTTTAATTAGAAACTAAAGGGTTTGAATTTCTTTTCGACTTCATCTCACTGGAGTTAGGTTGTAGCTTAATCAAACTGACAAGACCACTTGGTAGGTACTTGTTCAACTTTTATAATACCGCTGTACTACTACTGAGACTGTGTGAACCTGTGCTATGCAAAATGCCTTGCAGTGTTGGAATTGTGCCCCAATTCCAACACTGCAAGGCATTTTTTTTAATATAATTAAAAGGCTTTAAATTAAATGTTAAATACTTATGCAGGAGCTGACCGAATAGATTCACGCGCTGTGAATCTCGTAGTATTTTAAACAACTCTCTTAGCAAAGAAAGTATTGAACGAAGCTCTGTCGTAAAGGTACTTAGTAATATTATGATAACCCACACCCCCAAAGAAGCGAGATAACATTCGAACCCCCCAAAGAGGCAGGATAACACCCGAACCCCTCCTGAACGAGCCTGCGGTAGCGGACAAATTCTGTCAGGAGGGGCTATCTTTCCGAGGGCTCACCCGGTACTCCTGACTATAGACAGATGAAGGGAACCGTGTGGTTTTAGTCGGTAGGAGTCCGGCACAGCATCCTTGTGAAAAAAAAGGTACATATAGCACGTCATAATATCAAAAAAGGACTCATTGCGTCGTAAATTTTTAAGTACCCAACTAAGTTGTCGAATTTATAATTTTTTTACCGCATAGCTATTCACTTGGTACTCAATTTTCTCTCCGATACTTCAACTTGTGGCTGTTTCATTTCCTCCATCTCGTCCGTAATCAGACTGTGACGTCATCGAGCCCCATTATATCCCACCTCTTAACTTTGATAAAACCTATTCTTTTATTTCCTGAGCACTCAATTCGAGCCCCGATAAAAGCTTTTTCACATAAAATTAGAACTATGGAAGTTCCAAAATAAATATCATGATAAATTCCTGGTGAATTCAAATCGAGTGAGTATAGTTCTATTGTGATAGGGAGGGTCTGATGAATGGGTAAAGGTACAAAGTACTTGTATAGTTGAAGAAGGTACTTATGAATGTAGATACCTTATAGATTTCTGGTGGATGTTGGATTTTTTAAACAGTTGTCACAAAGAAGCTGTCAAATTTGACAGGAAAAAACAATTCCTTGGGAGGGTTCATTTAATTGCAAGTGATTGAGCGAAGTCTAGATTGAGCAAATACCTTGTAACTAGGCTGTGCACTGCGGCGAAAATATCAGCCCGCACGAGAGGGCTTGCGATGGTAGCGTGTCCCTTTCTAAGTGACCATGACTAAACAGACAGGACAAATTGCTTGAACGATAGATCAAACCCATCTATTTTTATATTTTATATATAAGTATGTTTATTGTAGAAGCTAAGATAGCGATATCAAATTTAATAAAAATAAATCTATTTTTTTTTCGCTGGTAATCCTTTTTGTAGTCAGTAAATCTCTTTCAGATTTCAAAAGTCGAACTGTGGTTATTTTAAACAAATATTTCAACCAATATTCTTATTTAATATACTGAAATGAAATATACTTCACAATAACGCTTAAATACCAACAAACGAAATGTTTTAATGCATAATAACTTGAATGTTGAAGCTCCTCTTTAAAAGGATATTAATATTAAATCAATACCGACCTTTCGTTTTGCAAACAAATGTTTTCCATAACAATATCATTTCGGTCCGTTACAGCTTTAAGGCATCACTAATTACGCATATAGACATTAATTAATCGGATTACATGACAATGGAACTATTATAATAACTTTTTAAAATCACAGTTCCAATAATATATCGTTGGGACAACTCACACAACGCCATCTGATTCCAAGCTAAGCAGAGCTTGTACCATAGTAACCAGATAACTGATGAACATACTTAAATATTTCTAAATACATACATATTATAGATAAATAACACCCAGACACAGAATGAACCATAGTGCTCATCACACAAAGTTTTATCCTGGGTGGGAATCAAATCCACGACCTCATGCGTAGGAGTCGAATACACACCGTGCCACAGAGGCAGTCTAATAATATATAATATGGCATATAAGTTGCTCCGAGCCTTTATGGAATATATATACCCTTAAGAACAAGCAAAGAAGAGATAAAAAGTAAGATACAGGAAAAAAATAAAATTTGATATGAAAAAAATGTAAGATATATATCCTAAATGTTCAACTGGTAAAAAATTGAACATTTCCAATGTTCAATTTTGATATTTCATAATTGTTTAAGTAATCGTTGAACGCCTGTCACTTATAACCGGTTTCAATATTCTAAACTAAAAAACTAACTATTTCACGCTGTATCCCTGACGGGGTAGTCAGAGAGGACAGATCGCCAGGCTTCGCGATCCATACATACTTCTTTCGCTTCTTCGAGATTCATCAATCGCTTCATACACGCACGTCTGGGTATCCGAGTACTTTTGACCTTTCCGTTTTTGAGCAATCTGCTCACGTGGTCTTCATATGTAAGTCTCGGCCTACCCTGACTCCTTCTACCCTCTACTTTGAACAATATATATTCTTCGTCAATCGTTCCTCACTCATTCGTTGGACGTGTCCAAACCAACGCAGCACGCCCTTTTCCAGCTTAACGCTGACACTTTCTTTCAAACCTGCCACATTGCGTATGACTTCCTTACGTATTCGGTCGGCCAAGGTAACGCCGCACAATTTTCGAATATAGTATATAGTGATCGCATCTCCACAGTAAATTGAATGCTGTGGAGATGCGATCACTTCAATATTCTAACTTCAGTTAAACATAGATCGCTACCACAGATAAACAGTTGAATTTTTAACTTTTGTGACAGATAGTTCAATGTCGTAAGTAAATTTCGGTTTCAATATCTACGAGTATCCTTGGTTATTGAAACCGAAATTTTCGTCGATAGGTACCGATAGTAACTATTTAGACATTATTTTAGACAATAATAGATAATAATATATAAAATAGACGTCCATAGGCTTGTCTGCCACCTCAAAGGTATAAAAAAAAATAGTAATACATAGATAGGTTATTGAAACCGGCCATTAGTCAGTTTCAGTTAATGATTCGCAATGAGTTATATTCACAAACATTTCTAATCAAATGACTTATCTCTTACCTCCTTAGAGAGCTTGCTAAAGTGCGTTCGAAGTTCAGCAAGCATGTTCCTGTACTGCTGCCCTTCATACTTAAGCCGGCCCACCTCGCTGTCCAGTTTATCGATGCGAGTTTCTTGTGTTCGGGCCATTTGCGCCAAGTCCGACGTCTCCGTGAGGGCTTGTTTCAGCTGGCATAAAAGGATCTTATTACAATGTAGTCAAAAACTTTTGATTGCCTCTGTGGCGTGGTGGGAGTGTATCCGACTGTACGCAAGAGGAAGTAGGTTCGATTTCCACCCAGGATAAAACTTTGTGTGATGAGCACGATGGTTTATTCTGTGCTGGGTGGTATTTATCTATAATATGTGTGTATTTAGAAATATATAAGTATGTTTATCAATTACATGGTTACCATAGTACAAGCTCTAATTAGTTTAGATTCAGATGGCGTTGTGTGAGTTGTCCCAACGATATTTTGTTTATACATTTACTTTATTGGCAATACATACATATTGCATACACGTGTTTTTAGATAACAGGTTTGTCAACGAAAAGGAAAGTGTAAAAGATTCTAGTTGCAAACGTCTATAACCTACAATGATCTTTAATCAGCTTTAATCAGTATCCTTTGCCACCTTAGTGATATAAAAACACAAAGCTTTGTCGAAGACATTCGTCAACGTTAGTGGAATGTGCTAGAAAGTGTAAAATTTCTAGTTGCAAACGTCTATAAAACCTACAGTGATCTTCAATCAGACGGACAAGATCCTTTTCCACCTTAGTGATATAAAAAGACGAAGCTTTGTTAAGGTTTCTCGATCATTACATAAATATATGCAATTCTTTAGTTAGCTTCAAGTAGCTTAATTTACCCATTTATTTTGTTTCTGGGACTAGAGGCAGACAACAAACAACGATTTCCATTATGTGACAGACTAAAGATTAAAAATAACTGCAGATGCAAATTAAGCATTATAAAGGTCAAAAGAAAACAAAAATAGTTTAATTTATAGCTACTCTTAGCAGCCAGTTAAATCTGGTAGAAGATTTTAGATCTAACCGGGAACTTACGGTAAAGTAAGTCGGGAATTACCTCATTCCTGATGACGTGTAGTTGTCCGAGAAGCACGGAGTTGTTTACACTGTCACCAAGTTCTCTCATCTCAATCCTTAGCTCGTCCATAGAACGTCGGGCCCATTCCAGAGTAGCTTGCTCATTCCGCTCGTGGTTGTCTGTTACATGGATGCCTGAAGCTTGCCTGTGGAAGACATCGCTTTTACTAATCAAAAACTTGATTGCATCGCTGACGTAAGCAGTATACGACTGCGGCGCTGAGTTCTTAAAACCAATATTTGTATAATCTATAAATGTGTGTTTCGAAGTTTGGATGTCTCCTAAATGTAATATGTATGTATTTAGAATTATTTAAGTAAGTTTATCAGTTGTTTAGATCCTTTTGTACAAGCTTATATTAGCTAAATGGCGCTATGTAAAGAATATGAGTGACGAACGATTGACGAAGAATATCTATTGTGCGAAAGAAGATGGTAGAAGAAGTCAACGTAGGCCGAGGCATACAGACCACGTTAGCTGATTGCTCAAAAACGGAAAAGACGAAAGTACTCCGATACCCAGAAGTGCATGTATGAAGCGATTAATTAACCTGCAGGAAGCGAAAGAAGTATGCATGAATCGCGAAACCTGACTATCTGTCCTCTCTGACTACTCTGCCAGGAATACAGCGTGAAGATAGATACTTAGTTTAAGTTTTTAGTTAGAAGTATCCTACTATATTTACTTATTTAAAAAGCTCCATAGTATGAAAATATAAAAAAGCAACGTACTTCACTATTACATTACGAGAGTTTACTATTACACGTCGAGACCGCGTTCTTAACCATGATAACAATTAGAAATTTTAGTCGCGTGTAATTTCTTCAGTTGTCAATCTAGAGTTCTGTTCTGTTATTACTGAGTGCATTAGCATTGAACACACACAAGCCAACATTAATACGTGCATTTAATACGGCAACACTGTCTGTATATTATTAAAGGACTAAGTGCTAGTGCTTCAAAAATATACAGTGTTATAAATAGACCGTTTTATTCCCATAGAGGTCGTTACAGTTTCTCATATGGTGTCTATACATGTTTATACAAGCGTGTCCTATTCGGCGCGGGCGCAGGATGCAATGTTATGCAACAACGGCCACCAGCGGCGTGTCTCCTCCTACGGTCACCCTTCCGGCACTATTAACTAATAATTATTATTTCTATGCGCGTAACATTCATCCACCAGTTTATATACAATGTGTTTAATAAAATACCCTAACTTTTTTATCAGCCCTGTTGCTTATAAAAGAAATATGGATATTTTATTATCAGTCAATGGGATTATTTTAGTAAAGAATAATTGAAATTCACTGCTGCGTTACGTCATTAACCCTTTTTGGACACCTAGACCAGAATCTAGTTCACCAGTCTGCTGGTGTATCATTAGAAATTGAGATTGGTTTCGGTCCTGAAGTGCGCAAGGGCGTAACGTTACTGGTTTTCAGATAAGCTTCCTTTATCTGAAAATCAGCGCTGCATGTCATGTACAACTCTGATGATGTACCGATTTTGTTTTACATAGTGATATGTTTAGGCTCAAGCAATTACAGTTTAACTAGTTGACGCCAGCGGCTACGCCCGCTTAGAGTAGTTTTCCCGTTCCCGTTTCTCACAGGAACTTGTTCCCGGGATAAAAAGTAGCCTATGTGTTATTCTGATGTATAAGCTATATTACAATAAAGTTCATTAAAATCTATTCAGTAGTTTTTACGTGAAAGAGTAACAAACATCCATACGAATTTTCGCATTTATAATATTATAGCCTATGTGTTATTCTGATGTATAAGCTATATTATTGTTAAGTTTCATTAAAATCTATTTAGTAGTTTTTACGTGAAAGGGTAACAAATATCCATAAAAAGTTTTTATAATATTATTAAGATGTCTATAAGAAGAATAAAGAAATACCTAGAGGGGATCCACTAAGAAATCCAGAAACTAATTGAGTTTCTGGATTTCTTAGTGGATCCCCTCTACCAGATAGAAATTACACAATCTTTGAAAGTACATATTTAAATAGTATTTTTGTAGTGTACAAAAATAGGCCTGCCTTTGACTACTATCTAACCTGATGGTAAGTGTAGATGTGTTTTACGATTGTACTACGCTTGACTAGAAAATAGGATTAGTGAGAATAGAAGAGAAACTACCTAATCCACCTTTACTCTAAACTAACTTTTCACGCTGTAACCCTGACGGGGTAGTCAGAGAGAACAGATCGCCAGGTATCGCAATCCATGCATACTTCTTTCGCTTCCTATAGATTCATTAATCGCTTCATACATGCACGTCTGGGTATACGAGTACTTTTAATTTTTCCGTTTTTGAGCAATCTGCTTACAAAATTCGTCTATATTATTCAACTTAATCTACTAAACCTACTTAATTTTATATTAAGTAAGCATCTACTTTAATACAACACGTACAAACATTACCTAAAAGTGTTTTTTTCTGGAAGTACTATATATTGAAATCGAAGCACAAGAGCCATACGATAAAAAATTATTGAAAAAAAAATAGGTTAACGATTAGAGCGGCCAGGTGCGAATAATATAAGTAGACACGGGTTCTTTGTGTTAAAAAGAGTCTATATTAAAGATGGACAGAAATTTTATTTCTTATGCGCATTAACTTTCTAGATAGTTTATTTATTTATATATTAAAGTATAAATAAATAAATAAATATTGTGGGACACTTTTCACACAGCGCCATCTAGCCCAAAGTAAGCTAATATTAGCTTGTGTTATGGAATCTAGATAACTGATAAACATGCTTATATATTTCTAAATACATACATATTATAGATAAATAACACCCAGACACAGAATAAATCATCGTGCTCATCACACAAAGTTTTATCCTGGGTGGGAATCGAACCCACGACCTCTTGCGTAGCAGTCGGATGCACTCCCACCGCGCCACAGAGGCAGTCAATATTCTTATTAAAGTAAAACTCCTTGACATATGCTGGACTTGGGGATTAAGCTGGTGAATGCGTTACTAAAAGTGTGATCGGGCGAGGCGAAAGAAACTTGAGAGGAAAATATATGTTAGTGAAGAAAGAAAGAGATAGTTCCGTTTTATTTATTATAAATTGACCAGAAAATAAGATGAGACCATATTTTTTTCTTTCTCTCGTTCTCTCATAGCCAGTAAAAGGATCAAAGAAGTTTTACTACAGTAGTGTGGTCTAAAGCACAATCGACTTATTTTTAAAATTTATCTTACTTAATAATGGTAGTAAAAAGTAGAAAAATATTCGTAACGGTAGTAAGTTCCGATATCTGTTTCTTAAGTTTAATTAAATGTATGGCCCATTTTATTCTCCATATATGAAAACAATAAAACAAACAAACAATGGCTGCGCTCTGCACTCAGCAAATTAATATGTGTTGGAAATCAAAATGGAATGGATTGCATCCAAATGCAATGCATTTCGATTTGCGTCGATATGAAAAGTATCTTTACCGAATTTAATCGATGGGATAGCAATGGAGGGCGGTTCTACTGAATGGATTTTAATGAAACTTTACAATAATATAGCTTATACATCAAAATAACACATTACTTTTATCCCGGTAACAAGTTCCCGTGGCAAACGGGAACGGGAAAACTTATCTACGCGGGCGAAGCCGCGGGCATCAACTAGTATCTCTATATTAGAGAGAGCGAGGGAGCAAGTAATATTTCCTTGCCCTGTGCTCGCAATCTACGGAACCCTAATAATTTTTTTTTTCGAGCCATTAGCCACAAATATTCAATATTTACTGTCACTTACGCGCTATCTAATCTCAAGATATATATTATCACACCGGATATGAGTTATATGTACCTAATCACAGAAGTTCGATATTAAACCGAGTGCTTAAGAGAACATCACAGAAAGTAAATAATATACCCTAAAAATGTTTACTAATCGTAGACATTTATGATTACTGCTCCGGTCTCCTGTGTTGTAGCGTAATGATATATAGGCATATAGCTTCCCACAATAAAGAAAAATCTTACACAAAAACAATTTTTGAATTTGAATCAGTCGTTTTTGAGATAAGCACGTACAAAAAAATACTTTATCTATATAATATTAGTTACATTCTTTAGAATGTGTTATATGTGTACTGACACACATGCTGGAATAGGTTTATGCTGTTATTATAAACATGTTGATTTTGGACGAAAGGAAACCTATTACATTAAGTACATTAGTAGTTGGTATTTGGTATGGTATTAATACGCGTATGCAGTATCTACGTAGGTATTTCATTTCTGTGATATCAAAACATACGGAAAGCTCAAAGGGTCTTATAGAAACGAGCTATTTGATTCCACTAATGAAATACAAACAGTGGTATTCATAATACCGCTTAGATGTGAAAAGATCATTGCCAACGAGATTTCCTAGTACCTAGTGGATTTGATAGTTTCAACTAGAAATAGATTTGCTTACGTTATGTTAAACTATCTATACGTATATATAAAACTAGAGTGTACGTTTATCATTCCAAATTAACAGCTTTTTAACAAGTGCCTCATTATATACATTTTGTTATACATAATAACAAAATGTATATAACGAGGCAGTTTTTTGAACTGAATACTTCTTATATTTTTTTAAATATTCTTACGCTTATTTTTAGATGAGATTAAATCTCTGGACTTGCGACACCGTTGCGAGACGCAGCTATAATGTGTGCATATATGCATGTACATATAACGCGTCTAGATATATAAATCTATACTAATATTATAAAGCTGAAGAGTTTGTTTGTTTGTTTGGTTCAACGCACTAATCTCAGGTCGGATTTAAAAAATATTTTTTTGTTAGATAGCCCATTTATCGGGAAAGGCTATAGGCTATATATCATCACGCTATTACCCTGGGGAGCGGAGCAGTAGTCATAAATGTCGACAAATCGGGCAAATTTCTATGCATTATTGTGCGACGGGATTAAATAGGTGCGACGGGGGTTTGAAATGTGCCACGGGCGCTGTCATCTAGTTATTAATAAATTTAATTTTCATTTCTATCGGCACTCCCAGAGAGCAACTCGTATTTTTGCTCTTTAAAACTGCTGGATCAATTTATACGGGTGCAACTAGTGCAATAATATTATCTGAAAGAATAGTGGAATCTTAGACATAAAAGTTGTGTTGAAGTGCTGTAGCGAAAGACAGTAATAGAACGAAATGAAATGCAATTTTTCATATTACCGCGCAAATGCCACTAAAAGCTTCAGAATCGCTTCTAATTTTTTACTGAGGTAGGACTTTGACTTAGGACTATACTTGAATGAGATAGTTTATTGCCCTTGGTTCACCTGGGTGGACCACGGAATGTGGAAGAAGATTAGGATTTTTGATAAATATGTTTTTATAAACTGCATTTTTAGGTTGAATCCTATTAAGTTATCAAAAAAAAACAACTAAATTACCTTCCATTGCTAACTTAAATATATTTTCGTTCTTCGGCTTTCAATAATCTATACTAATATTATAAAGCTGAAGAGTTTGTTTGTTTGTTTGTTTGGTTGAACGCGCTAATCTCAGGAACTACTGGTCGGATTTGAAAAAATCTTTTTGTGTTAGATAGCCCATTTGTCGAGGAAGGCTATAGGCTATATATCATTACGCTACTACACTGGGGAGCAGAGCAGTAGTCATAAATGTCGTTGAATCGAACAAATTTTTACGTATCATTGTAGAATTTATAAGAGACGGGATTAAATAGGTGCGACGGGAAGTCGAAATATTCCACGGGCGAAGCTGTGGGGGTCATCTAGTAATTTTATATTTTAAGCTATTGCGACCTATGGCGACCGAATCAAGAAATTCCGTAACGAACAAAACCTTACACCCGAGCTCACACAAGCTTCACCGAGCACAGCCGAGCGTTTGCTTAACGTGTGTATATGGTATAGTAATGTATATGGTACGAAGCTCGGACGGATCGAGATGAGCTGTATAAATAATATTAATAATATATTATATATATAAAATTAAAAATATTTTAAATGTATTATATTTTATATTATATATATAATAATTATACAGTATAAATAAATGATAATACTGACAGCCTCTGTGGCGCGGTGGGAGTGTATCCGACTGCTACGCAAGAGGTCCTGGGTTCGATTCCCACCCAGGATAAAACTTTGTGTGATGAGCACGATGGTTTATTCTGTGTCTGGGTGTTATTTATCTATAATATGTATGTATTTAGAAATATATAAGTATGTTTGATGATGATATTTATTTTTATTTATTTATTTATTTATTATAAATTGCTAAATATATTATTTGACGCTGTTAAAGAATAATAGCGAATTGCGCCTAAATTAAAATTCATATAGAGGGTTATTAACTTACTTATCTATATAGCTAGATCGGCAAGACTTGTTTAAACTCGTGACTGCGAATTAGCATAAATGAGCTTATCCACTCCATGAACCTTAAAAATGTACGGCCAGAGTGTTACAATATTATGAATTGAATCTTTAAGTGTGTCACAATTTTATTTATCTTACAAATTTTATTTATCAACATTCGCAGATAAAAAGATCGTGTCACATTGGTCCCATTACACGTCGCGTGAATGTGTCTACATTTACGGGTTTTATGTACATCAATGACATAATATACTCGTACCAAATCATATTTTGGAGAAAGATTGAAGTGTTTTATTTTGACAGCGACGTAACCATATTTTAAGTTCATACATACACATGATACATATTGTCACGCCTTTATCCCTGATGGGGTAGGCAGAGACATACTATACGCCCACATTTCACCGTATCCATTTTTGTCCCACATAACAGGTGGTGAGCCCATTGCCGTGTTACTATATTAAAAAGTATTTTACGAGTAAATTGAGAACTAACGACACGGTTCGACTTTACTTGAGTACAATGTAGATGCTAATATGCATGTATTACATACATAAACATTCCTCTTAAGTTATTCTATCTACTGCTGAAAACTGCCCTTAAATCCGTTGAGTAATTTAAAAGATTTAAGCGAACAGACAGTGGAAGAGAACGCATTTAAGATAACAAATTTTAGTTACAAGTTAATATTTGATACCTAATTGCTATTTCTTAATTCGTTACCACTTTAATGTAGATAAGTACAAGGACTTTTAATGAGAGTAATTATCTCTAAAAGCGAAGATAAAACAGCAGTATTTTGACGGCATTATGAAAATTAGCAATTTGCGGAGAGAGGCAAATTAATTTTTTGACAACTTTAAATGTAAATGAAATTTTATTGGACTGGGTTTTAAATATTAGCAAATGATTCAGTTTAAGTCTATTATAGAACTCATAATCGCTCATAAACTGGGTTTTAAATATTATCAAATGATTCAGTATTAAGTCTAATAACTATATTAGATATTATTGAGAGATTGTATGCGATTATGAGTTCTAACTCATAATCGCAAAATCGTGCCACAGCGTATTTAAAGAGTAAATTTCGCGTCTTTGACAGAAGAAAAAATTACCGCAGGTAAGGACTTCGAGTAGCGGTAAATGGTATATTCTATGCGGATTATTCCATACTCGAAAAAAAGGTTCGATCATACCAAACTAGAGGATAATAAGGGCTTTTGTAAATGGTAGCATTGTAATGAAATCCGTAAAGTAAAATTTAAATATAGCACGTGTTTTGAGAGCTAACGTGAACAGTCAAAACAGTAAAATATCGTTCTGCTATTTTCTCTTAACCTTGTCTCCGTACACTTTATGACACGTTTTGACATAAAATATTTTACAAATATAATCATGAATAATGTTGCTTTATGTGATATTCGGTAAGTATTTTTGCAACGTTCGGAAATCCCCACGGGAGTTATAAATCGAACCAACCAAAAACACACGGTCCATATCTATCTGTCTAGCTAGCGCCGGGCGCCCCGGGTAACTGCTCGGATGGATGTCCAGAGAATATTTGATACTAGGTGACCCCGCAGGCTTGGCCCATGACATACTTCGAAGACCCGTCGCACCTAATTTCTACAATAATGCTTAAAAAATTGCCCGATTTGTTGATATTTACGACTACCGCTCTGCTCTCCAGGGTAGTGGCGTGATGATATATGCCTATAGCCTTGCTCGATATTGAGCTATTTAAAAAAAATTGATCTGACCAGTAGTAATTAGTAGTTCATGAAATTAGCGCGTTCAACCAAACAAACTCTTTAGCTCTATAGATGAGGTTTACTTTCAGGGAAAATATAAATCGATAATATTTGAATGAATATTATTTAAAATAACAAGGGTCCGTGCAGGAATATGTACCCACTAATTTGTCAGGTCCGTTCTATTTAGGCAAATTTAATATTCGGTACGGACGAGGTTTATAAAAAAATTTACGTTCGGAATTTAAATTATCAAGGTCAAATTTGAATAAATTAAAGCGATAGCAATCGTTACTTTTGTACTGATGATATTAAGTTTTGTGTGTGGCGAGCTGTCCAGTTTTATTATGTTGTTGTAACGCATGAGTCTACTATCTGCCTCAAACAGCTGTCACATTTTTTGTTAAACCTAATTCCAATTATCAAAATCCGAAGCCCGTGGCAGGCAACAGACTCCAAAAAAAAAAGTCGAAAGGCCATTTAAAACGGCAGCTGCTTTAGAGGCATATGTTGTAATGAATAGCATTAGAACAGGACGCCCGAATGTCGTCCTTATAACGAGGCACAAGAACTATCATCTTATCATAAAAATGTCCTAAATTGAGAGTGGTTATGGTTCAGCAATTTGATTCTTATTACAACTCCAAAAGGATTTCGTGTTGTAGATAAAAAAAAATAGTAGGTATACGTCAATTGTCGAAAGGTTGTTGAGATTGAATCGCCATCAAACAAAAACACCTGCCTTTGAATAATATCTCGGAATTTTTAGAAGTCAAACGTACTTAAGTGTAGCCATAATTTCCAAATGTTAGGTACGGACTTATATGTATAAGTATAACTAACCTAAATTTGAACGTCCTTTGTTTGGAAATCTACTTGGGATTCAAAAGTATATTTTTGAACGACCTCAATTGTACTATTTTATGCAGCACAAGTCCCTGGAATTTCAGGACCACTCTATAAAGTTACATTTTTCTTTGTAAAATTTTAATTTACAGTCTAAACAATAACATTTATTTGTCGGCATTTATAAGTGCCATTTTATTGAAAGTGACGGTCGGATTTCAGAGACTTACGTAAGTGACTTAGCTAAGTTTTTTGGTTCAGGCTTCGGATACCTACATTTGAAAACACTATTGACGTGCAATTGTTACTATAGTTTGACCACCACCGCTATATCACTCACTGCGTACAAAATTGTACGCGGTACAGCAGCGGTCGTGGTCAAACTATAGGTCAATGAAATTAATACTTATATTTGACTAGTTTTTGCACTTTGTATGAAATAAATATCATCTTGGTATACTCGTATTTCAAACTCTTATTTATTTATTTCAAATAAAATTGACACGATCGTCACTCAGTGGGTGCCCCCATTGTGAAGCTAAAAGGTTGCAAATAGGTTAAAAATATCTATTCAGTCCATAATCAGCGTATAAACTTGATATACCTTGTAAGGCAGCCATTAAAGAGCCACGTGATTTTTAAGAAATTAGATGTCTAACCTTTTTTTTAATAATTTGAATTATGATTAAGTATATTTATTATTTATGGTATTCGCCACGCACGCGCCATTTGTCAGCGGCCGGATGTGGGCTCAAAACACTACTTCCGGCCGGGATATAAATAAACATCCTATTAGTGCCAGATGTTCACCCCCATGTCAGTGGTGAGGTAGGTACACTCTATACGCTCTATGGATTTGATTTTATCTGTGGATCTACTACATTTGATGTTAGTATACTGTTTTAGGCTCTGTCTTATGGTGTGTGGTGGCGTGTACCGTCGTTAAAATGTTTATGTTTTACGGTACTTTGTTCTTTTTTTCAATTTGATATATATAAGTACCTGTTATATTTATTTATGCTAATGTTACGTGGGTCTAAATACCTAATACTGGTTATTAGGTAGACGTATATTATGCCTCTACTTGCCTCTTTGGCGCTACGCGCGGGACTGTATAGGTTATTTTTGATATTATTATGACAAGGACGACAGCGCGAGTGTTGCATCTCTGGTATTGCAAACGTTCATAGGCTAGGGTGACCACTTTTCATGAGGTGGGCTGTGTAATTGTCTGCCACCTCAGTTCTGTCAAGGTTATAACAAAACTTTCTAATACTGTGAACTTGTGACATGGAATTAACTGCCTCGGTGGCGCAGTCGTAGTGGTTGCGATTGCCGCGACAGAGGTCTCAGGTTCGATTCCCGGGTCGGAAAAAAAACGTGAACCTCATATATTTGTTCCGGAGTTTGGGTGTTTTATATGTATAATATGTATGTATTTAGAAATATATAAGTATGTTTTTAGTCATCTAGATATCCGCTGTGTAAAAAAAATGTCCCACGATATTAATTAATTAACCCATTAACGAAATACGTAGGTATTTAGTTTAACATTTATAAATCTAAAGCAAGTATCACACTCCGTTGTGACCTTATAACAAGTTCTATTTTTGTATAGCTATTAAAAGCAGGGCTGGTAGCTTAGGGTAAAGATTGGTACCTAATAAAGTTTTATACTTTTTTGTAGGTGGTGAAATATTTAAATTCAGGCACTGATTGTGGGGCAGCAGTGTGGGCAGGGTGGTTATATGAGTCCCAGTACTGTTAGGTCAGGAGTCAGACTTCCCACTAAACCATTGAGATGTTTTGTCTCTCCTCTACCAAAGACTATTTGACTGCCTCTGTGGCTCGGTGGGAGTGTAACCGACTGCTAGGCAAGAGTTCGTGGGTTCGATTCCCACCCAGGATAAAATTTTGTGTGATGAGCACGATGGTTTATTCTGTGTTTGGGTTGGGTATCTATAATAAGTATGTATTTAGAAATATATAAGTACGTTTATCAGTTATCTGGTTACCATAGTACAAGCTCTACTTAGTTTGGAATCAGACGGCGTTGTGTGAGTTGTCCTAACGATATTTATATTTACGATTTTATTAACAGTACTAACGTCAAGAAATCTCAAGGATAGGTCAAAAATTAAGTAATTGCGATGCCATATTTAATTTAATTTCGATTGTAATAGATGTACAACATGTATGAGTACCTAATAGTATCCACCACATACATCAAAAAGTCACTCTAAGTACTAAAGAACACAAATTAACCTTTTTCTGTTTGTGTTTTAAAAGTCATGAATGTTATTGCAAGCAGTCAAGCTACATTATATGATTTGAAATTCTTTTAAACTATCATTTTGCAAACAAATCTGAAAAGCAATTACTATGCTAACTTTTTCAAAATTAAATTTTTAAGTGAAATATTTTTTCATTCACGAGCTGGACTAGAACCATAGTCTTCTTGTGTAACGCACCAGACACGTTTATCAACTACACCACCGTGACACCTTGAGAAGTAAAGAGGTGGATTAATTTATCATTTTGTAGTTTTATTAAAGATTGGTAATAGATATATATATGGTAACAAAATTTTAGTACTCTACAGCATGACGACATAAAAAATTAACATACACTGACTGCCTCTGTGGCGCGGTGGGAGTGCATCCGACTGCTACGCAAGAGGTCGTGGGTTCGATTCCCACCCAGGATAAAACTTTGTGTGATGAGCACGATGGTTTATTCTGTGTCTGGGTGTTATTTATCTAAAATATGTATGTATTTAGAAATATATAATTATGTTTATCAGTTATCTAGATCCCATAACACAAGCTAATATTAGCTTACTTTGGGCTAGATGGCGCTGTGTGAAAAGTGTCCCACAATATTTATTTATTTATTTAACACATTCCAAGAATTAAATGTGTTATTTTATGACCCACATAATTATAAGTTAAGATTCTCTCACTACATGAATAGTGTGAAATCGCATATGTCCTTGTCTCCGAAACCATATTATATAGAGCTAACTTGTCTTTGCTCTGAGAGTATAAGTTTGCTTGTTAATACTTAGGTCCCACAGGATTATGTCGGTATTTTCCCGGTTCAGGCACCTTTATGTAAAACTTTGAAAGTGCAGAGAGTTGGTAAAACTTTATCGTAATAGCACAGGTATGAACGAAAGGTTTCTACAGAAGATTTCGACGACATTTTATTACATTAGTCTTACTAAAGTCTTCTTCTTCATCATAAGTGTTTTCCTAGTTGCTTCCTGAATTTGTAGCCTTCTTATTTTAAATTAATTAATTTTCTAAATTTCAAAGATTGCTCAAAAACGGAAAAGTCAAAAGTACTCTGATACCCAGACGTGCGTGTATGTAGCGATTGATGAATCTTCAAGAAGCGAACGAAGTAAGCATGGATCGCGAAGCCTGGCGATCTGTCCTCTCTGACTACGCCGTCAGGGATACAGCGTGAAGAAAGTTAATTAGTTTTTTTTATTTTGTTTGTCAGGCTGCTGTGACCTCATGAACCCGTAAGGGCGTCTGCGTAACCTTTTCCTTTTTTTCTTCTCTACTTGTTTTATAGATATATCCTTTCACCCTGAATAAGAAGTACCTATAAATATCCGAATCTATTGATAACATTATTGAAATAAATACGTAACAGCAGATTAGGTGACCTTGGAGTTCAAATATCATCGGGAATAGCACTCGAATGATGATTATATACTAATACTAATAAACTTGTTGTAACTTCCTGTAGGGTTACCGCTAAAATATTAATTAGTTCCTGCTGAGTTAAGGAACAACTCGTTAGTGTCCTACATACTCGTGTGAGCGATTATTGCGTAATTCTCAGACAATTACCGTTGAGTTGTGTTCGCAGTTCCTGCCCGGCAGGGAAATAAACGCGACATCAGCGGCAACAGCGGAAACTAGATTGCAGTGACGTTAATTTTACACGGGAAATTGTGTGCCATGTGCTTTTGAGCTTATTATACTTAAAGCGTTTAAATAATATAAGTTTATATACGTTTATTACCTTACACATTTCGTATTAGCCTCATGCTGTCTCTCCGCGCAAGAAGTATTATATGAAAATATTTAGCAAAAGCGCACTCCTGAATACGCTCAGAATCGTGTTTCTTTGAACTTGTGCTTTGCATAAATGCCAACGCCTGGTTCTTTGACTCAATGAACAAATAGAGAAAATTCAATAAAAGCTTTTTGTCCACGTCATTCTTATACCAAATTTCAAACTTTTCAGCTGAATTTGTTAAAAATATGTGTTCCCAATTTATTATTTCCATATGTATTATTCCCAAAAGTACTGAGTCCGGGGCGTCCAGATTAATCCAAATTGGTTTTCAATGATCTCCGGATCCCAAGCCAACTATAGCTGTAAGATTACCTACTTGCAGATGGATGAGGTCAAGGCGTACAACCAACCCGTCTGGCGTAATATGACGTTTAAACAAATGGCAGAAGGCACAGGACTGTGTTATGGCGGTAGTTGAGAGAGCCTTAAGCATAATAATGGACTGCAATGTAGGTACTTACTGATTTAATTGATTTGATTATAATTATTTTTGATTGTAAGGTTCTTTAAAAGGGGTCTTGGAAGGTTTATAAAGAGTCGGCAGAGCGAGTGCTGCCCCTTTGGTGTTGAAAACGTCCATAGGCTACAGTGACAACTTTCCATAAGATAGGTCGTACACTTGTCACGTGTAAAAAAAAAGTCTGAAATAACTAAAGTTTATTTTCATCAAAAAACAATAAATAGTCACTTATCTTATAATATTCCTTTCCATACAAACCAGGGTCCTTTAAGTTTATGTAAAAAAATATATCATGAATTTAAAATTTTGAGACCATTATTTAGACTTCAGCAGATAATTTCCTAAATCAGGTTAACTTAAAGTAGTTTAAAGAACTACCCAGTATAAAAATAAACCAGCTAGATACACATTAAACCATATCCCACAAGTTTCCGTAGCACTCGTTCAAAACTTTAACAAACCGAAACTAACTTGACTTTCCGGATATTTTTGAGCGCTATTTACAGACTTACTACTCGATTTTATTGCCGAGAATTTATAAATGCGTTGTGTGCACATATATTGCACGTGCTTGCAGGAGCATTTTCTTTCGACCGGACCGAAGATATATAAGATCTTAGTAAGGATATTATACATCGAAATGTTATAATATTGAAAAAGTAATCCATACGACCATAATTGTAATTCCCTGAGTAAAAGGAACGTTGCCACTATCTAGTTTTCTTGATTGACAATGTGACTCTTTATTTTTCTGCCAGGCAGAAATTCAGCGGCAATTGACTGAATTATACAAAAATCACTATTAAAGCCCATTTGGTAATACAGTCCATTACCTTTAAAAGCACTTAAAGCTCACAAAAAGGACTGCATCGTCTTTTTGGTCCTTCGAGCCGGATTACCATATTTGAATACCTACTACAAACAATCATCTACTAACATTTTTTAATTATAACTTTTAACGAATATCAACAGATCGGCTTAACGAGCTTTTCAAAGTACAGAGAAATTCGTAAATTAAAATGCTAAACTGTCACCCATCTTAGATAAACTGTGATAATACCTGTGGTAATGATAATACCTGCTATACATACCAGTACCTACACTAATGCAAATCTATATCGGGCTTTGTTTTGTCATGCGACTATATATAGGTACGGCTGCCCCTGCGTAGGTACCGTGTCATCAATAATTTAGAGTTCCTAATGCATTGTGGTAAACGATTCTGTTCGTAAGTGTACCTTCTCTATATTCCGTTCAATATAACTATGGGATATCTATATATTTATTAGATTAGCGCTCGTATCTTCGCCTTTGGGCTGATACCTCTCCTGAAATGGACGTTTATCTAAAATCCTTTCTTAATCTATATATCATCCTTTCGTCTTCATTTTCACGTTAGCAATATACTCGTATTAGTTAATTTGGATTAAAATTCAAAATTATTATAGCTATAAGTAGTATCTGTATATATTTTACTATTTTTATGTAGTTAGATTTTTTTCCTAGCTATTATAGTTTTCAAGGTATCTCGATTTTAGTTAACGAAAAACTAGGTCATCAAAAAGCTGGGATGTGCAAGTGGATATTCCAAATGGCGTTCAAACCTTATCTTGATTTGAAGTCTGGAGTACTCAAATCCGCATATCATAATCTACTAACGGCAATGGGCTCACCACCTGTTACGTGGGACAATGCATACTGGGAAATGTGGGCTTATAGTATGCCTCTGCCTACCCCTTCGGGGATAAGGCGTGACAAAATGTATATATGCCTCTGTGGCGCGGTGGGAGTGTAACCGACTGCTACGCAGGAGTAGGTCGTGGGTTCGATTCCCACCTAGGATAAAACTTTGTATGATGAGCGCAATGGTTTATTCTGTGTGTGTGTGTTATTTATCTATAATATCAATTTATTTAGAAATATATAAGTATGTTTATTATTTATCTGGTTACCATAATACAAGCTCTGCTTAGTTTGGAATCAGATGGCGTCAAAAAAATAATAAATAAATGTATAATCTACTAACGATCAAAAGACTCGCCTTGGGGTGATATAGGGTTTGGTTGTTCTTTCGTTTTTAATATACGCCATTACCGCGTCTGTTTGTCAACAGGTGCACTTGCTGGTTTGGCTGGCTTTGCTACCCAAGATCTATAGAACCCATTGCAGTCTTTCTTTCTGTAGGTAATAGGTACTCATAAAAACTCATACCATGAATTTACCATACATACATAATTTAACTAGCTGACGTTCGCGACTTCGCTTGTAACATAATTCGAACCCCCAACGCCTATTAATCTCGTCGCTTTTACTTTAACAAAAATGTATGAAAATT
The DNA here is from genome assembly GCA_948477245.1 of Thumatha senex. Lineage (NCBI taxonomy): Eukaryota > Metazoa > Arthropoda > Insecta > Lepidoptera > Erebidae > Thumatha > Thumatha senex. The sequence goes on from OX419725.1 coordinate 4,410,125, forward strand.
CTCCCGATTTGTTGAGATTTATGATCACTGCTCCGCTCTCCTAATTAGAAGGGTATTGATATTTAGCCTATAGCCTTCCTCGATAAATGGGCTATCTAACACAAAAAGAACATTTCAATTTGGAACAGTAATTCCTGAGATTAGCGCGTTCAACCAAACTAATAAACTCTTCAGCTTTATACAATGTGTTAAGAAAACCCTGTCCGACCCAAAAGGGGCACATAGGAACTTCATTAGCATAACCAAAATAAAAATTTAGAAACTACTTATTTATAAGTATGAAATATGCGTGTTTTAGTATCAGAATTAGTCCAATTTCCTTAAATTAAAGCAAATTTTCAAAAACTGACACCACCTTTCTTGGCATGCGGCGACGAGTGTATGTTATACCAAAAGAAACCGCCGGCAGGTGTAAGCTGACCTTTTGACCTTGTATTTCCGAATAGCCCTGTCCTTGTGTTGCAATGTAAAGTACCACATTATATTAATTTTTAATTTATATTATTCGGGGTAAATTTTTGAAGTAAATTTTTGGGGTAATTTTATGGGGTAATTTCTAAAAAGGATTACACGAATTAAATCACATCTCAATACCTACCAATACCTTCACTGATCGGACAGGGTTTTCTTAACACATTGTATATTAGTATAGCAGGTAACTATATACCAATTTTATATAGAAACAAGTACCTAGGTACTTTCTGAAGTACAGAAATCAGCAATCGGTCTCTATAAAACACCTAAATTGATTGAGCCCTTAGAAATTGCTGTCATGTACAGGTAATTATGTTAAAACTGTTTACAAACCATTTCATTATGAATAAAAAATATATAGGTATACAAAATTTCTGTAATGTTACTTAATTTTTTTTTAAAGTAGTTATCTAAAGTGCGTTGGTCAAGATACACTTGAACATGAGTCACGGGGTATATTATAATAACATAAATAAAGCGGAAGTGTTTGTTTGTTTGAACGGGCTAATCTCAGAAACTACTGGTTCGAACTGAAAATCTCTTGTTGTGTTGGATTGCTCGTTTATCGATGAAGCCTACAGGCTATATATTATCACGCTACTACTGAGGAGAGCGAAGCAGTAATCACAAATGTCAACTAAATATTTGTTTTGTACATCTTTTATTTTTACCTTATAGTTATGCTGTACCACAGCCTTTTATTTTCTATGTGGAATGTAACAATTTTCTTTCTTTTCTTTCTTTAAATCGGGAATAAATTCATACATTCTTGTAAATTTAACAAACGAGATTAAAGGGTGTACACGGACGTGCGAAGTATTTCACGTGTGAAGTCGCGGGGCACAGCTAGTACATAATATAGATAGACCTGTCATATACTTAGGTACCTCTACCACGTCCGCACAAAGCCTTCACACACGAGTTCTTTAAAGCCTCGTTACAACTCTTCAAAGGATCCAAATCGGTTCACCGGCTTGAGTGTATATATGTGATATAGTTTGTTACATAAATGTAATTATTATGTCATTACTTATTCATAAATAATCTTACACTTAGTACATTTCATTTAGTACATTTAGTACATTTCACCGTTAACATCTATTTGTCCCATTTACTTGTAATACGTGTTAAGTCCAATACCGTTTTTAACGCACAGACGCAGGTTGTGGGGACCCGCAATTGAAAATTTTCATCATAAAGTCTTCAACTTTACTTAACGACTGCCATGTTTCTGGCAACCGGCACCAGCGGTTTAACATGCCCTCCGAAGACGAAATCTGAGGACCAGTCATAGTGAAAGATGCTTTACGCAATGATCGTTTATAGAAAATGTGCAAACGGGGTTACCAACTCTTCTAAATTATGCGGGCAAATATAAGTTAGAAAAAAAAATACTGATTGCAATTTTTACCAATAGCCCTAATGTCAAAAAAACATATCACGTGGGTAATATAAATGCGGTAAGGGTAAGATTCACAATTTGCTTTAACCCATAAACTTATCCGTTCTAGAAGTGCGCGCTAATGGTGCAAAAGGTAACCGCTTGCCATAAAATGTTATTACATTCCACCAAACAGAATACCAACTACACTTCAATCTAAGAACACTAAGAGATTGGTAAACCATGTGTTCGCATATTTAATGGATAGTAAGTTAAGCTCTTTCTACGAATAACACCTGCTTGTTGATCGACACATTCAATGTTATTTTAATTTGAACTTTAAATCGAGTTCGTAAGATTTAAATTGAATCGTAATTATACTGTCATGTTTACCAGATGGGTTTACATCTGAGATGCAAGCGTACCTGTTCGCATACTTAAAATACAACGTCGCCAGCTGTTTGTATCAGCTTTATTCGTCGATTTTTGTTAAGACTTGGTTTATTATCTTAATCAGACAGTAAGGACCTTTTTGTACTTAAATGTATGTATGTAGTACTTTGGAAACTTGGAATGATACTTGAGTTTGGCAAAATCCTCAAATCTAGAAAGCCCAAGGAAGAAGAATAGAAATTTTTTTATTTTAATTTATTGCATGACCATGGATACATGTCCTTCAGTCGGGAAGAATAGAAAAAATAAGATAATATTGCCAATCTTGAAAAATGAAATGTTACATTTAAAATTATTTTTGGTTACCTACCGAAATATATTCTAACGCTCGAAGCAGGAGTAGGTATTTAGGTCTATTTTTTATTAATGGAAAAAGTTAACTAAAAGAAATATACAAAATATTTTTGTTAATAAATATATTATTCAAATCACAAGTATGTCACAGAAGTACCCTCACAATTTTCCAAGAGCCAGATCGACGTATTAAATAAAAAGAATTCTTCGGTGAGCACGTTTTATTACAGCCCTCCAGCCTTAATTTCTCGCGTGTCATTCGGGTGAAAAAAATAAAATGGCGTCGTCTTTTGTAAATTCCCTAAGGGTAACACAGAGAGGTATCATCGCCTCGATCAGATGGCCTGGTTCGCTACAAGAGTCCTTGTTTCGTGACGATCACCACTCGCGAATTTACAAGTTTCATTTTATGACACGTCTTGTGATACTTCAATGTTCAAAGGTGTTGCCCTTGCGAAAATTACAAACATCAGGCTGTCGAGAATGGTAGACTTTGCCAAGGTACTTAAAATGTTTTTTTTTAAAGTAAAGGTATGTAAGCACTTCAGTCTATAATCTCGATGTCTTGTTAGCTTCCAACATAATCTCATGATTTGTGTAAAAGTATGATGAAAAACTTTTTTACACAAATCGTCACCGTATCTGTAAAATTGTCGTTCCAAATTTAAAAAATGTAAGGATATTGTCGCAGTGCCAGTGTGGGTACCGTTTACTTAGTGAAAATGTTTGTTAATAAGGCAATAAGTGGTGGGTCCCCACCAAGATCTCCGGGTAAAAGCAAACTGACTTGCTAGCGCTGCAGCTGCTGAATAAAAGGCGAGGCAACGCCCTTAGTATCCAGGTCATTCTTCACAATGCCAAAAATTTAAAGATAAACTTCAAGCAACCAAATAAAAGTAAACCCCAGGCTTACATCCAGGTATAGTTGGAAATTGGAACAACTGGGAATGCACTAAGACGAATAATAAGATCATTAAGTAGTGCCTATCTGTTTATACCAGTTTCTAGATTCCCATTTAGTGCCTGTAATGTAATTTGGTTTTATTAGTATCTCAGCATAGTTGAAAATGACAGGGCTAGAAATTTGCCTGTATGTTTAACAAGTAAGTAAAACTTAAATATTATTAATATAATTATAAACAAGTATCTAGTGTTATTCATTTTCATAGGCATTAGGTCTGTATATTCGCGTAGAAATCCTTGTATTATAAAATTATAAGTCTTAAGCTTCAAAGAATTCAGGCAAAAACCTTTACTTTGTTCTAAACTTTCATCAAGAATTATTAATTTCTGTTTTCAAATTCCCAATTATTTTACAAACTTTGACCTCAAATAGCGCTACCGTTATGATATTTAAAATTTAAAGATGGAACTAGGAACGGAACGTGCCTCTGTAAAACACACATCACTAACGCGTGTTAACCTATTTTTTAATTACACGCACACTTTGCTCTCATTTTCATGCTTCACCCGTGCTTCACCCAATTATGAGTTGAGGTTTCATACGTACTTATTTTGAATTCAAAACTTCAAAATATTGTTTACTTCAATGCCAAGTCTAAAAGTCAATACAATTGTATAATTAGTATTCATAACCCAATCAAACAATAATCTTTGTTACTACATACCACTGTAAGTGTTTCTCACATGTTCTTTTCTAGTAACAAAAATCAATTACGCAGAATTCGGCCCAAACTTTAAATCCAGAGCACCTAGTTATACCTAAGTACGGTACTCCGTGGTATAAGAGTGAAAATGCATTTAATAAAATTTAAAAGCGTACAAGTAACGTAGATTTCTATAGAAAGCATTGATTTTCAATAAAACAAAAGTCAATGTTTCAATATTATAACCAAACTATGGTTTACAAAAACTTGTTTCGCAAATTAAATTCCATGTTTTTTCTCAAACAAACGCCGCCCGCTCGCTGTTCTCAATCAAAACACAACACTGGCTATATTTGTTATACTTAATTATGTAGGTACCTAACATATTAAAATTTGATTAAATCGTCTCACATAAAATGTAATAAGCAGTAGTTTGGCCAATTATAATTAACTAGTTACGAGCAGAAAGTTTCATCCTTATTCTTGGTGCAACTAAATCTATACTAATATAATAAAGCTGAAGAGTTTGTTTGTTTGGTTGAACGCGCTATGTCAGAAAACTACTGGTCGGATTTGAATTATTTTTTCTGTTTTTGATTTATTGAGGAAGGCTATAAGCTATATAACATCACGCTATTACGCTGGAGAGCAGAGTAGTGGTCATAAATGTTGACAAATCAGGCAATTTTTGTGCATTACTGTGGAGTTTATAAGCGACGGGATTAAATAGGTGCAACGGGAGTTCGACTTATATACATGTAGTCTTTTAATAGTTCCGTAGTTTCTTGATTATTAATAAAGAAACGGACAATACCATCCTCTTTATAAAAGTAGTACCTAAAAATAAAACCATGGTCGGGTAAGTTTCTCGGGCAGATGCGAAATTGTGAAAACATTGTTTTTAAAATTATACTTGTTGGCGACGGCTACCTACGCACCGGTTAGACAAGTAAGATCGGTATCGACCTGCTGTTTTTTCAACTAATTATTTATCTGTCACGCCTTATCCCCGAAGGGATGGCAGAGGCATATTATATGCCCACTTTTCACCATGTGTATTACTGTCCCACGTAATAGATGGTGAGCCCATTGCCGTGTTGAAATAGACAGACGCAGGTTGTGGCTACCTTCTGTTGAATTTTTTCAAGGTCTTACGGGCGTAAGACCTTCAACTTGACGTAACGACTGCCATGTTACTGGCAACCGGGACCAACGGCTTAACGTGCCTTCCGAAACGCGGAAACTAATTAAATGAGAAAGATAACTAATTAAAGGTATTAAAACACAGTCATTTTAAAACAAACATATGAAACACTGTACAATATTGTTGTTGATATATTAATGCCTATTACCTATTTATTATTAAACTTTTATGTCATGCAAATAACATATTCAATGGTTAACATAAATAAATAACATAAAAAAACAATTTGCTCTACTTTAGCGGAAACATGGTACAATATTTTTATTTAAATCTGATCATTAACAGTAGGTAAAAGATAATCCCAATGGGCTTTATAAAATTCATTTACAGTTTTATTGAAAGGCCGAGTGCATAATCCTCAAAGAACCTCATAAAATGGTCGTCTGTAATTTTATTTATTGCAATTCAGTTTAATCCTCTACTGATTGTAAAGAATTTATTTATTTATAGGTAATGTGCTTTAAATAAGGACACAGACAGTTTAAAAAACATATCGTTATCGTCATACACTTGTGCAGTGACAATTTTGTACCTGCGATATTATTGTATAGGATTTTCCAAATATGTAGATATATACATTAATATGGCGGCATATTTTATCTAGTATTAATATAAATACATATCGACTGATCTAAAGAATTGACATAGAGGTCTTTATGTAATTTAAAAACTATTTGCTGTTTACTGTGAATTTGATTTTAGAATTACTAGTACCACATAACATCACGGTAGGTAATGTAATTAGCTTTAAAATGTAATGAACGGAAAATAAAAAAATAATTAATTAATTAATTATTTATTCTTTATTAATTCATTTTAAATTTAATTTTGGTCCTCGGATGGGTGACCACTTTGTGGCATTTACATTTGCGAGCGTTTCCGTGCTTCGGAAGGCACGTTAAGTCGTTGGTTCCGGTTGCCAGTAAAATGGCACTCGTTAAGCCTGGTTGAAGGCCTTATGGGCGGCTTGAAAAAGTTCAACAGCAGGTAGCCACAACCTGCGTCTGTCTACTTCAACACGGCAATGGGCTCACCACCTATTACGTGGGACAGGAATCCACACGGTGAAAAGTGGGCATATAATATGCCTCTGCCACCCCTTCGGGGATAAGGCGTGATGGATATTTATTTTAATTTTTTTTTTATTTAATGAACGTTCAAAAAAAAAGGAGAAAAAAGTAAAGAAATTGCCGATATATGCTAAAATTGTTTAATTGTAATCTTCGGGTACAAAATAATAATATGCATATGTCAGATTGTCAGCTGATTCTAAACTAATCTTATAAGATTGTGTCAAAGATAATTGCTGCCGTTAAGCGGTATAACTTTTATTCAGCGTTCTTTTAAATGTCAGTTGTTTAACAATTAATACAAATAAAGATTTATAAAGGTTCATTAAATGAATTCGAGAGATGTATGTCTCAATAGCTATTTGTTTTTTATAAATAATCAGTTATTTTTCGCATTAATTTATATGGATATATATATATATATATATATATATATATATATATATATATATATATATAATAAATGGACTACAACATATGTCCGTTACGATTCAAATATCATTCAATATTTGAATCGTAATGGACATATGTTGTAGTCCATTTTGCCACAATAATATGTACGGCAGAAACGTAGAATCAATTGGCTCACCGATTTAGGATTTATAATACTACCCTTACCTTAATATTTATTTAGGAAATTCACTTTGCTAAAAAAAAAGTGGAATTACATCATTCCAACTGTCCTAATTTACTTTCGGAATAATTTGGATGCTGAGTCAATACATTTTAACTTTTCCTGTGACTTTGCAGAGTTCAAATTGTTTCATTTTTTATAATTTACTCTGTGGTTTCTAATTTGTTTGTTACCTGATGGAGGTTTACGCGGGAAACTCGACAAGTGCGGACGCTTGCTGTATATTATTTTATCATTTATCTTGTTTGATGTGCGGGAGTGGTGGTTTTTTTGGACATAAAAGTTGTGTTAACGTGTAATAGTAATAGACAATGAAATATATGCAGTGAAATGCTATTTCCTATTTTGCCGCGTAAATCCACTGAAAGCCTCAGTATAACAACCACCATTATACTGTGGTGAGACTTACCTTGACTTAAGACTAGATTTGACTAAGACGTAGAGGACGGGGACATTTTAGATAGTAAAATATAAATAAATAAATATAAAATTATTTTATTTATTCTCTTTTCACACAGCACCATCTAGCCCAAAGTAAGCTAATATTAGTTTGTGTTATGGGATCTAGATAACTGATAAACATACTTATATATTTCTAAATACATACATATTATAGATAAATAACACCCAGACACAGAATAAACCATCGTGCTCATCACACAAAGTTTTATCCTGGGTGGGAATCGAACCCACGACCTCTTGCGTAGCAGTCGGATGCACTCCCACCGCGCCACAGAGGCAGTCAAATAAGAAAGAAGATTAAAGAAATATGAATTAAGATATGGCAAAAAGGTTTTAGTAACCAGGCCATAAAATAATTACAAAAAGAAATTGTTACCTATGTACCTGATGCTATTTATCTTAGGTTGGTCATTAGGTATTTTAAAATGTAAAGATTGTACCTAGTACAATTGGTGACTTGTGATCACCAGGATAAGAAGTCACAGCGATAAGAAATCAAATTCAAAAATGCTAATAATAATAATAGTATGGTCATCCATATTTTAGTTGCTTTAAATTTTAGTTCATTCTGTCCCTGTGGTATGAGTAGGTTGAGCAGAGACGTGTTCGAGCTATTTTATATAGGTACTTGCAGATCTAGGTACTACGTGACCCCACACAATAGGGTCCTGTTTACGACAGAGAACATTTTAATTGAAGTGTCTATATATAGATTATAATTGAAAACCTGTTAACATTGGCAGTTAAGCATTATAGTCTAGTGTTTTTTTTTGTGGTATGTTTACACTGATTGGTCAATATTATTTTCGGGAAAAATATTTTTTCTGCATTCTTTGTGGATGATAAAAGAAAGATTAACACACATGCAAGTAAATATTAAGGACAGGAATCCACACGGTGAAAGGTGGGCATATAATATGCCTCTGCCACCCCTTCGGGGATAAGGCGTGATGGATATTTTTTTTTTCAAGTAAATATTTTTCTTTATTATTTATTATTTATCTATTACGCCTTATCCCCGAAGTGGTGGCAGAGACATGCATATTGTATGCCCACTTTTCAGTATGAGCATTCCTGTCCCACGTAATAGGTAGATTATTAATATTAATAATCGTATTCAATCCCTGAAAAATTGATTTATTGAAGAAAACATTTAAATAAAATATTCACTACCCTACAGACAATAAATCATTACATGCAAAACATAAAACGATAGTACTAATTTTAAGACATTGCAATAGCGCTTAGGCTTTGAGTAAAAAAAAAATGTCGCAGAGATAAGCGAAAACGCACAGCCGATTCAGGTTTTGTGTACTTCACTAGCTTTTCCCTGCTTCCTATATTTCCTCTTCAATAATATTTGTAAATAATGCAACTGCTAATCCAAATAAAATTAGCCCCTGTATTAAAAAAATCACAGCGGCCCACGAGCACCAAAAGTCAGATAGAGAGTTTGTTGCAATGCTTAGGTGAGTCTCCTACAGCGTAATTTATAAATTTATTACACTTTGTTGAGGGTGTTAGGGCCCTCACCAACATCTTCTTTGACAAGCGACCTCGCTAGTTAGTGGTGCTCTTGCTGACTAACAGACAAGGCAATGACACAGGCATCCTTATAGGATTGGGAGGTCAGAAGACGTAGCTCCCGACAATGCGGAAAATCAAAAGCCAAACTAACTATAGCCAAAATATCCAAAGATGATGAGAAACCTTTTGCCTTTATATCTATATAAAAATTTCTGGATATCAAGCCAACTTTATCTACATGCTGATATACAGCAGGCTTCTAGTAATGGATATGAAGCGCTCGTGGCCTAGCGGTCTCAGTGTTCTGTAAACGATCACTGAGTTACGCAACTTTCACTATGGCTGGTCCTCGGATGGGTGACCACTTTGTGGCATTTACATTTGCGACCGTTTCCGTGCTTCGGAAGGCACGTTAAGCCGTTGGTCCCGGTTGCCAGTAAAATGGCAGTCGTTAAGCCTGGTTGAAGGCCTTATGGGCGGCTTGAAAACTTCAGCAGCAGGTAGCCACAACTTGCGTCTGTCTATTTCAACACGGCAATGGGCTCACCACCTATTACGTGGGACAGGAATCCACACGGTGAAAAGTGGGCATATAATATGCCTCTGCCACCCCTTCGGGGATAAGGCGTGATGGATATTTATTATTCTAGTAATGGGTTAAAAGGACATACAACAGCCTAAAAAGCTTTTTTAATATTACTAAATATTGAAGAAAAATCGTGTATCAGCTGCTCCTAGTATTCAAAACAGATTTCCAGCCTCTGACTGGATATTTTAGATGCAACTGGACTCGCTAAGATACGACAAAGAGACACGTTCTCTCGGTCCGCATAACGTATTTAAATAATAATTGTTTTAGATAAGGCTCAGATACTCCGCGCCTCACTTTAAAAGGCAGTATAGTCTGGTTAACATAAAGTAGCGTGAAATCTCTTTAGCCATTCGCTACTGAAATAAAAGAAACGAGCACTTCGTTTAACAGGCCACTGTAGTACCAACACAACAAAATAAACTTTATCAAAAAGATTCAAACCTTTTTTTATAGGTACGAGCGTGGAGCTGAGTTATTTTATACAAATAGTAGATAAAATAAAGGCATAACAAAAATTAACATTTTCAAATATTTACCATTATTTTTTTAATAATTTTATCTGAAATTATAATAAAATTTGCAAAATCCTTTTTTATTTCAATTGTGTCAATTATGCTGTTTTAAATTGATGTTTTCATCTCAATAACCAAGTAAAAAAAATGGCAGAAATTTCACGTCTAACGAACAATTAAATAACATGAAAGTTTTACTTACTTGAGCTCTTCAACTTCCTTCTTCAGATTGGTAATTTCAGTTTGATGTGTAACTTTCAAAAGTTCGAGTTCCTCCGCCATTTTATGCAACTTTTGTTTAAATCTATGATCGGTAGCGTTCACAGATTTAAATAAAAACAATGCTATTACAAGCACACTGTTCAAACACTTCATATTTCCGCGGTACGTTCCGTAAGTTGCGGGCGGTGTTCGCGAAACTAGCGGCGTGTTAACCGCAGGGCGATGAGTTGAGGAATGGCCTGACGCTACAATGCTCCACTGTATATACAGGCCCTAGGGAGTAAGGGCGCAGATGCGTTCAACAGTTGTCCGCACGCCCCGCGCCCGTAGCCTTAAAGATAATATATTTTAAAAAAAAACTTTAATCAGAATCAGTCGTTCTTTCTAATAAGCTATAGACATTAAATAACTTAATAAAATAATAGCTTTTTATGTAGACTTAAGGGCGATAAAAGAAATGACACGGGCCCATTTTGAAATTATTATTTCGAGGCAAAAGGCCCAAATTTAAAAATTTTCTTTACCTGTTTTGGAAACAGATGTGCTATGTTTCACCATTAATTTAATTTATAGAGAGTAGCATCCCATCCTTTTTAATCCAGTTCCAAGATTTAGTACACTACTAATGCTCTCTACATTTACTCTACCCGTGAATGCGTGGTCTTAACAGATCTTTTACAGAATTGCAGTACCTATTTTTGCAATAAGTTGATATTTATTCCATGATATTTATTAACTAACTATCTTCACGCTGTATCCCTGACGGGGTAGTCAGAGAGGACAGATCGCTAGGCATCGCGATCCATGCATACCTACTTCCTTCGCTTCCTGCATATTCATTAATCGCTTCATACATGCAAGTATTTCTGTTTATTTATTTAAAGGAAAAATACTGTAATGTGCAGAATAATGTGACAGCAAAAGTACAATTAGCATTGTGACTAAATTAAAACTAAATAGATTTATCAGAACAAAGTGAATAGGGCAAACTGGTAATGAGCGACCTCGACGTACATATGACAATCAAATAGAAGACATTTTGGAATAAGGTCAGGTCAAGAGTACCCTTAACCGGCGTGTGTGTATGAAAACACTTATGAACGTGGAAGAAGCGAAAGTTGTAGGCCAGGATCGTAGCAAGTGGAAAGTCATAGTCTCTGCCTACCCGAAACAGGCGTGACGATATGTATGTATGTATGTACCACTTCCTTAAAGCAGTTTTATTTAACATCAATTTCTTTTAAATAAAGTATTGTACAGCTAGCCTCAAAAGTACTTAGTTAACTTAATCTTAAATTACACAATAGTTTTGTTAATGAAATTTTGCAATTTTGTACTTGTCAGATGTCACGTGCTCATGAACAGTGTTTACTTGATTAAAATAGTCAGACAATGATTTGACTTTACCGAACCTTGGTCTGATGATTAACTGTTAACTGTTAATCGTATTAACAGTTAACAGTTAATCATCTGTGATATTTTAGACTTGTACATATTGTTCTGTTATGTTAAGCTACTTTTGTTACTGAGCGTACTTACTCTCTTGGATTATCTTCTATGTAACTGGATTTTTTGTTTCAAAATACTTTCATTATACCAGTTAGGTGGCAGACAATCATACGGCCTACCTGATCGAAAGTGTACAGGCGATAGAACACACATAAGGAGGCGAAGTCTCTCCTATCACGAAGGAGTTGAACACCGCCTGCTAGTAGAGGATCGTTGACAATTGTCATAGCACGCCTTTCTACAGAGTCAAAAGCTGGTATTCAGGTGCACCAGCCCAAAGGTGAGCAGTACTCCATGTGTGGCCGCACTTGCGACTTATAGAGGAGCAGTGTTTGCTCCGCAGCGAAGTCCTGCCGCGCCCTGTTGAGCACGCACATTATTCCCTTATTACGTTTTACTAAGAACATTAAAGCGAGATTGCACATATTTGTTGCTAAAGTGATAATCTCATCATCACCAGTGATCATGACCCATGGAAACTCTCAAACACTCTCCGCGCTGGAAACCGGACTGATAATGGTTGATCAGTAGGTGCACCGCTAGTAGAAAAGGTCGCTTGATCCTCGGAGATCTTGATGGAAGTATATATCATAATTCATCAGAAAAAAAAGATAAAAAGATAAGTAACATAATAGATAGCCAGCCTGCATCCGTAATTTCTTTGCACAACCTTGTACCTAAAAGAAATCAGTCAAGACTAGTTGAACTATATAAATAAAAAATATTGAAGAACTCTTTTCACACAGCGCTATCTAGCCCAAATTAAGCTCCCTCGGGCTATCCTTCCGAGGGCTTACCCGGGACTCCTGGCCATAGACAGATAGAAGTAACGTGTGGTTTTAGTCGTTAGGAGTGCGGCATAGCATCCATTAAGATTTCAACAAAAAAAGAAAAAAAACCCAAATTAAGCTTTAAACTTGTATACCTCAATACATACATTTAAACACATATAATATGTATGATATTATACATGGGAAAGAACCAAACTCGGAAAAACACATTTATGAAATCGAACTCTGGACATCAGCGAGGTTGCATACACTACCACTAAGGCCATCGAGGCAGTCATTATAATTATGTCTGGACTCCCAGCATAACCCTCAACCAAGATACGAATCTCATCAGGCATGCTCTTAAGTTCTGTGTATTTCAATAAACCCTTCAGATATGAAGTACTATGGGGTCTCCCAATGAGCGCAACTGGATGAACTAATTGGCAAAAGTATTCCAATTAGTTCAACTGAATCGTCAAAGTTGATATAAATAAAATATTTTTTTCAGGAGATGATTTTATGTTGCGTTTTTTCGTACTAATTATAAATTGGCATTTGAAATAAAATAATGCTCTTCAACGAAAAATTGTTATTTACAGAACGATCCAGAACTCTATTAAGATCTTAGACTGACTGCCTCTGTGGCGCGGTGGTAGTGTACCTGACTGCTACGCAAGAGGCTCAATTCCTACCCAGGATAAAACTTTGTGTGATGAGCACGAGGGTTTATTCTGTGTCTGTATGTATTTAGAAATATATAAGTATGTCTATCAGTTATCTTGTTTCCATAGTATAAACTCTGCTTAGTTTGGAAATAGATGGCGTTGTGTGAGTTGTCGCAACGATATTTATTTATTTATATTTATCTTAGGGGGCCAACACCCACCTCATCTGCAAATAGAGTGGAAGGAAGAAGGACAACCTTCACGTTGGTATTCAGGTTTCCTTATGGAACAGTAGCAGGACCGCTGGTGTACTCTTGAATAGAGGTTAGTAGGTGCAGTACTCAACGCTGCCCCTGTTTTCGACAGCTCATAACAGAGTTAATTGACCACATTGCACAAGAGCTTCCTGGCCTCTGTCGGTAGAGTTGAAGCTGGCCTTGGTTAGTAGAAGCGTAGAGAGTGGTTTTTTAGTAAAAGGCGTGGATTCCCGGTCATCCGGGAGACAATGGTGTTAGACCACCATCGTTCCGATCGCTAGCGGGTAGATGACTATAGGTACAACTGGGGCCGAGTCTGCTATTTTAATAGTGTCGAAATCGTCGCTCAATAAAAAGCCACCGGCACAATTTTGAGAGTTTTTCGTAGTCTACTGTTACAATCGTACTTCAATAGACTTCTATCGGTCGGCCGATAGAATTCTGCTAACACGTACCGCGCCAGTGGCCGCTACTCAGTTCCATTTTTGATACTTAGTCTACTAACATTTTGATAGCTAAAAACAGTGATTCTGGTTTTATTCTACGGCTTGTCAATAGTAGACTCAGCCCCCTGAACGCATGGGGCCGTTCAAGTATTACGTGAGCAGATTTCTTACCATTTTTTACCCCCCCGCCCCCCTTGTCATCAAAAGTAAGCAAAGCACTTACCCCCTCCCCCTATGCTTACGTAAACATTTTTAGTAATAAATGTTATTTTATATTGTTATTTTTAAAATAGGAAAATTCATGAAAATATTAGGTTTAACTGATACACATAGAGTAAATGACAAAAAAATATAATCAGAAATAAAGAACATAACTAACATAAAGAATATTTTCGGAACACATTAACAGTCTTCAGTCCATGAAACCTGAATCCATGATTCTAAGTTATCGATGACATTGGATTGCTGCTCAGTGTTGTGAGTCTGCTCACTTTCATCCGATTTTGGAATGTCTACGTCACTCTCATCGAGCCATTCAACATCTTGGTGCTCTAAATTTTGAATAATGCACATCAGTTCATTAGCACGACGAGCAGCGACTCTTACAGGTCTAACTTTTCCCTCTGTGGGCGTGTTTACTTTTTTATGGATCTTCTCGATGTGACGATTTAATGATTTGACGGAAGCATGATAAAGACCACACGTTTTGCATGTTCGGCTTGAGAGCCTCAATTTTACCGTCGGACAAAAATAATCGTAGGGCATTTGCAAAAAATCTTTGAGGGTAGTACTCAAGCGTAGAGCTAAATTGACTGGAAGATCAAGAAATTGTCCTCCTTCATCCAAAACCAAGTCATCAACTGTTTGTTTTACTTTTGCAGGTGGTGGAAGAAACCTGTTGTCTAGTAATCTGAATAGGCCACTTCTTGGACGACAGCATTCTGTATTTTTACATTTTACAATTTGAAGCAAGTATTGGCTTTTACGCACATGTTCTGAGTACCATTTAATGTCTGGAAATTCAGGAACATCTTGTTCATCAGCCTCAACATATTTTGCAGTAACATTATAGCCATCAATTTCCATTGAACTCCATACTTCAGCTAATACATTTCCTGCAAATTCGAAATTATATCTTTCTAATTGTTCAGCAATTGTAATGCCACGTTCATCCAAATGAGACCCAAAATGGTCATGAGGCAGTATTAAACCAGCCAGTTCCCGACTCAGAGGAGCCATTCTTCGCTCTACTCTGTTATACGCACTCCTTCCAGGAGCATTGGTAGCTATAAACAATGCATCGAGATCATGTCGTTTAAAATGTTGTATAGCAAACCCTATGACTTTTTGATAACGCGGATTTTCATCTGGCCCTCCATCAACCGTCATAATTACTACTGGTTTTACTAGTCCATGGTCAGTTTTTGCTAATGGTCGAAACTCTTCAAGTTCGAGAAGCGTCTCGAAATCCTGAGCATGAGTATTAGCAGTAGATGACCTATGCTTTCCACTTCGAATAGCGATGAATGTTGGCCCAGAATATCCGACGGCTTGCGGTTGTCCTAGCATATTGGAAGTAACTTTGATACCAGCATAAACAGATGGTATTAATTTATGACGCTCAGCGATTACCCAATCGTGGTCAGGTAATTTGATTCTATATTCCATATGCATTAAAAGAGGTGCTTGCTTATTTGCCGCAGTGACGCCAATAGGGACTCGAGCTTTGTCATCTTGAGATAAGAAAAATACTTGATCTGGTCCAAGTATGGATGCTATGTTCTCTAAATAATGGATTGATGTTTCAGCGAACTTGCTATCTAAGTGGCTCTTGTGGTGATCAGTTTGAGCACGAATGAGCCTAACAGGGACTGTCGATACATGTCTTCGTCCCTCTGTAGAATTCGATTTTCTGGGAATCAAAAGAAGATATGTCGCACTGCGACTAATGTCAAATCCTAGTTTACGCAGTTCTTGTGTGAGTTCCTCAAGAGTTTTTACGCTGCGAATAGATTCCGTTCGTCTCCTGTCATCACATGCACTCCCAAATAAAGCTATATCCGCAATTGTTTTCAATAGTAATGGTTGATCGCTTTCAAGTTTAGGATGTCCTACTGAATCCCTCAGAGATAGTCTTCTTTTTATTTCAGGATTTTCCTGACAAATATCTTCTAACTTTCTTTTCATACCATCCCTGTGTTTCTTCTGGGCAACTGCGTTTTGAATCTTCCTGTTTAAAGTATTTTTTGCTGTTTTTAGTTCCTCGCGCAACTTAATGATCTGTTTATCAACTTCAGCGCAATTTGGCATAGTATCTCTGGCAGAATACAAAGCGTTCAGATTTTTTTCGAGTAGAGTAATCTTATTTTTCAAAGCTTCTTGAGAAGGTTTTGCTCTTTGTTTATCTGCATTATTATTATTTTCGCATTGCTCTTGTGATTCATTGCCGGTTTTAATTTTATCTTCTTTCTGTTTTTCAATGTTAGAAAATGACTGTATAATTTGTGTTTTTTCTGCAGGTTTACTGGTAGAAGACGTTGCCTAAAAATGAAAAATTTCTAAGAGTTCTGCTGGATATTCTCTTATTAAGCTACATAAATTCACCGTATTTAATAAAACCAGCGTTTAAATATTATTGAAAGCTTTTCCCCACAGAAACCCTTCACATACAGATATTGAAAACACCGTGTATTTTGTGACCAATTGCCGGAGTCGATCTTAAGAAATAAAATATCAATCATTTACCTTTTTACTTTGAGATAGGCCATCATATTTTTTACTCATAAATCGTTTTAATTGTTACAGAACGTAAAGAGAAACTTTGTACTTATATTTACTCACCTTGGAAAAAAAATGAAGCAGATTGGATTTATTTTTAGTCGCCGCTTGCAATTCTTCTTCAATTCTCTTAGATACAAAAATATCTAGTTCCTTATCTGACTTTGCTTGTAATTTATAATTTCGCCAAACTTCGTTAACTAACTTTTGTACATTTTGCACTTTCGTCCCAGTATGAGATTTTTTAAAACTTTCGAACAGTTTTTGGTATAACTTGGATTTGTCTATATGATATGACATTCTAATAAGATATTTAAATTTAAATAATTAAAACGTTAAACTTTGGCTAATTGCATCAACATAAACACAAATGATAACTTTCAATGCTTACAATACGTTTAGAATCCAAACAAAACAATACTGATAGATGCGCACTTGCAGCCGGCCGGCACGAGAGTGAATTATTAGACAAGTGAATAGCGCACGGTAATTTCCCTAATGCACGGTAATTCCCCTAATCAGTTCTCAAAGCGAGTGCCTACGCATATGTATTATTTGCGGGAATCCCCGAAAAAACTTAAATAACTAACGATGACGTAATCATCATCTAGACCCCCCACCCCCCCATGTCATCCAAAATAAGCAAAACAGAGACCCCCCACCCCCCTTGGTGCTTACGTAATACTTGAACGGCCCCCATGCTACTTTCTTACCATTTTAAAAAGCAAATGAAAAATATTGTGGATGTTTTTTGTATTTAAATAAATATTGTGGGACACTTTTTTATACAGCGTCATCTAGTGAAAGTAATCTAATATAAGCTTTTATGAAGGCATCTAGACAACTGATAAACATATATTTCTAAAATTAGTATTCTTCGAAACCCCACAGATGTTTGAGAACAAACATTTGTGTAGCACACAAATATTTTTTCCGACCCGGGATTCGAAGTTGGGTCGCATTTTACCACTTACTGCCCGACTACATTCTGATTTCGACTTCGACCATAAACGGCGTGTTCTTCCTTGTTCCGTTACAGAGCTGAGATCTAAGGAATCTCGAAGGTCGCACCCATCGCACCAAATATTTGATTTTTTTTTTATCTATCACGCCTAATCCCCGTAGGGGTGGCAGATGTATATTATATGCCAACTTTTCACTATGACATGTGTATTCCCGTCCCACGTAATAGGTGAGGAGTGAGTGAAACTATACTAAAATAAATATTAGTGAATCAACATTCACAAATAATTATTTTAGAATAGTTTGATTCCCAAGTCCATATTTTTTTGATTGCATTTAGTTATGATATGTATGTGATATTATGTCTAGATATTAGCTTATATTTACTTAATCTGGGCTAGATCGAGTAGTGTGAGAATATTCCATGATGGAATACGGGAATTGTTATTTTTAAACTTTCGCGGTTTATACTCATATTTTATATACTACTCGGGACTTCA
This sequence comes from Thumatha senex, assembly GCA_948477245.1. Lineage (NCBI taxonomy): Eukaryota > Metazoa > Arthropoda > Insecta > Lepidoptera > Erebidae > Thumatha > Thumatha senex. The sequence goes on from OX419725.1 coordinate 4,428,448, forward strand.
CGCGAAACAATTTTGTACTTACATTCACCGACGTTTGCCCGTGGTCGCGGCTGGACATCGGTCGGTGAATGTAAGTACAAAATTGTTTCGCGTGAAGTCCCGAGTAGTATATAAAATATGAATACGGGAATTGTTAAAAATAAAATATTCATTCAAATCCAATTGACAGATTCCAGAACGACTTTATTCAATTTAAGTCGATATCTATACTAATATACTAGATCGTTCAATAAGTCCCGAGTCACTTGGAAATGGCGTATATATTAAAAAACTCTTGATTTTTTAAAAGTACTGGCCTTCAATAAAATATATGTGTAAATTTTTTAAAAATGGAACTTTAAAATATTGTTTTTGCAGACATTTGTAGAAACATACGCTTGTAGAAAAGAGTATAATAAGTAATATTGAAATAGAGAGCCATCTTTCGGAATAATTGTGCCAATGAATTTGAAGCGCTATCTACATTTCCTAACGTTCTCGTTATCTATATATAAATAAAATAAAAATAAATATCCATCACGCCTTATCCCCGAAGGGGTGGCAGAGGCATATTATATGCCCACTTTTCACCGTGTGGATTCCTGTCCCACGTAATAGGTGGTGAGCCCATTGCCGTGTTGAAATAGACAGACGCAGGTTGTGGCTACCTGCTGTTGAAATTTTTTAAGCCACCTATAAGGCCTTCAACCAGGCTTAACGACTGCCATTTTACTGGCAACCGGGACCAACAGCTTAACGTGCCTTCCGAAGCACGGAAACGCTCGCAAATGTCATCATCATCATCATCCGAGCGTCTGTCCCAGTTGCGTCTCGCGACGCCCGGGGTCCGCTTTCCTACATTTTCTCCTCCACTTCGCACGGTCGTCGGCATCCCCTGTGGTGAGACCATTGGCACGCATGTCATCCCTTACGACGTCAAGCCAGCACTTCTTGGGTCTTCCCCTCTTACCGGGACCCGGCGGGGCTGACATGGCCAGACATTTGTTACCTACGTAGCCCGGCGGTTGCCGCAAGACGTGACCATACCAACGAAGGCGACACTCTTGCAACTTGTCTGCAATGTCACGGACGTGAAGGCTGCCGCGGATGCGAGAGTTCCTCACGCGGTCCATCCGCGTGACTCCACACATCCACCGCAGCATCTTCATTTCCGTGACACGCAGCTCCTGCTTGTGTCGCTCCAATATCGGCCACGTCTCACTGCCATGTAAAAGGACAGGTCTAATAATGGTTTTGTAGACCTGTCCCTTCAACCGGATCGGCATTTTAGGGTCACAAATGACACCGGTCATCTCCCGCCATTTGGCCCACGCGGCAGCAATGCGTGACTTGACATCGCAATCGATGTCACTGGACGTGTGAAAAACAGATCCCAAGTATTTAACCTGGTCCGTGCCCTCGACCAAATCACCGCCTATGCGGACGGATGTGGGATCTGTCGAGTTTAGTGCCAAGTACTCGGTCTTCGCCACATTTAGTTTCAGACCGCCGTTCTCAAGCGTCTCCTTCCACGCCTTTACACGTCGCACCAATCTGCCCCTGTCCGCGTCTGCCAGCGCAATATCGTCAGCATACATGAGCAACCATGGAGGCTGCTCATGCGGGTTTCTGATGCTGTCCGACAATTCGTCTAATATTACACTGAACAGAAGCGGACTAAGGACAGAACCCTGGTGTACCCCGACGGTGATGGGGAAGGGTTTCGTGTCGCCAACAGCAGTCCGAACCATTGAGTCGGAGTCACAATACATGTCCCGGATAGTGTCAATATAGACCTCTGGAACCCCTTTGGACCGCAGTGCCCACCAGATCATCGCACGAGGAACACAGTCGAAGGCCTTCTGCATATCTAGGAACAAACAGTGCAGAGGCGTGTTCTTCGACCTGTATTTCTCTGCGACAACCCTCAGGGCAAAAACAGGGTCCGTGGTCCCATGACCAGGGCGAAACTAAAAATATTGACACTCCGAGAGAGTACACTCCTGCCGGATCCGAGAGTCTATAATCCTCTCGAAGATCTTCATGGTGTGGGACATCACCTTAATACCGCGGTAGCTCCCGCACTCCTGCACTGACCCCTTACCTTTGAAGACTGGAGTAATAATACTTAGTCTCCATTAGTTTGGGATCTGCCCGCTGAGGAGTATGCGGTTAAAAAGGTTTACTAAGATGCCCACACCGCGAGGACCCATCGCCTTCCAGGCTTCGATGGGGACTCCATCGGGTCCGACAGCTTTCCGATTCTTCATGCGGCGAAGCGCAGTCAGGACTTCTCCAGGCGTTACCGGTGGCACTAGTCCTTGATTCGGAGGGAGGTCCGGAGGCTGCACCTCTTTATGCTGCTTATTAAGCAGCTCGTGGAAGTACGAGCGCCATCTCTCCTTTACCGCGAGGTCTTCGCTTAACAGGTTGCCCTCAGGGTCTTTTCGAAACGCTCGCAAATGTAAATGCCACAAAGTGGTCACCCATCCGACGACCAGCCATAGTGAAAGTAATAATAATATAAATATATATATATATATATATATATTTATATTATTATTTGTATGTAAATGTATGCAAGCATATAAGTATACCGAGTGGCACTATAAGGATTGATGTTTTTCAGTAAACCCGTATATACTTTTATGAGGATTTGTACGGTTACATTCATATATAATAACCAAATCAAATGTCATAAAAAATTATAAGTTTCTGAAAAAAGACGATTCTTATAGGGTGCCCCGGTATACTTATATCCTTTGCCCACTGTACTTAGACGTAGAATAGCTGCACAATTTACAACTGAAACATTAAACACGATAAAGAGACAACAAATAAAATAATAATATAATAATTATGCATTATTTATTGAAAATATCTTTATGCATATAGGTCATAAAGTAACAAATAAAAAACCGTAACAAAGTAACACTAGCAAAAGCACAGCGGTGAGGCATCGTAAGGATTATAATAACACACACAAAACGTATTTTTCGCGAAATTCCACTAAACTAGCAACAAAACAACGAAATGAAATATTGAAGTAAAAATTTTCATAATTTGAAGTAACGTGTCATGTTCTTTTTTTATGGCCTTGTTGCTAATGTCAAATACTCTAATAGATAAATATGATGAGCAATATAGGTAACATAAATAATTGTGATAATTCAATTAACAAAATTGATATTTTTTTTTTATAGATAATAGATAATAAAAAAATGTAAACAGTTAAACTAATATTAGTCATTATTATCGTGATCGTTATATTGATCAGTGACATCTATCCGAGATAGTAGAATCACTTAGAAACTTGTTTCCTTTTAGGAAAAGAAGATGATGTAACTTTCTTTACAAATAAGCGGTCTCCTTTTCTTTTTTTTTCGGTGGTTTCGATACAATGGAAAAAAACGAGTTTCGCGTGTTGATAAAACATTGTTTTTTTTTGGGAAAAAATACCGTTGAAGCACAGCAATGGCTTATAAAATGTTATGCGGGATCAGCTCCTTCAATAGCAACCATTTGTGATCAATGACAGAGTGACAAATGATGGGGAACGCTCAGGTCGTCCAAATGAAGCAGTGATTCAACAAAATAACCAAGTCCTAAAAACGTAATGGAAGATCGGAAAATAAATGTCCGCGAGATAGCCGAGATAGTGAAGATTTCAGCTGGTGGTGTTTTCACTATTTTACATAAAAATTTGGCCATGAAAAAGCTATTTTCCAAGTAGGTGCCGCGTTTGCTTACAACTGATCAAAAGGAACAACGTATCAATGATTCAGAGCGATGTTTGGCGCTGATGAATCGTAATAAAAAGGTTTTTTTACGTCGGTATGTGACATTGGATGAAACATGGATACACTATTTTATTCCGGAATCCAATCGGCAGTCAGTGGAGTGGCGAGCGGCTGGTGAAAGCCGCCCGAAGCGGCCAAAGACTCAGAAATCAGCCGGGAAGGTTATGGCGTCTATATTTTGGGATGCGCATGGAATACTTTTTAACGACTACCTTGATAAGGGGCAAAATATAAATAGTGACTATTACATGAGCTTCTTGGAGCGATTGAAGTACGAAATTGCGGATAAAAGGCCTCCAATGTGCAAAAAGAAATTATGTTTCACCAGGACAACGCGCCTTGTCACAAGTCTGTAAGAACGGTGGCCAAAATTAATGAATTGGGCTTTGAATTGCTTCCTCATCCCCCTTATTCGCCAGACTTGGCCCCCAGCGATTACTGGCTGTTTGCCGATATCAAAAAAATGCTCCAAAGTAAGAATTTGACTTAAATAGTGAGGCAAAGGTCACAGGTTTAATCCCTGTCTCGAATCGAATTGTCATTTTCCACTTAATCTTAACATTATTTTTTGATAAAACATAATGAAAAAATAATTAATGAATAATGAATGAAAAAATTATGTCAAATAGCGAAGTTATCACAGCAACGGAGGCTTATTTTGAAGCCAAAGACAAATCGTTCTACACGCATGTGATAGAAAAGTTAGAAAAGCGTCGGAGGGACTGTATCGCTCTTGGAGGAGACTACGTTGATGAATAAAAAATGTTTTTTAACCACGTGTTATATATAAAGCTTAAGTGTTTGTTTATTTCTACGTTTATTTTATTTAATGCACCAATCTCAGGAACTACAGTTCTAATTGCAAAAAAATATGTCTGTGTTGGATAGCCCATTAATCGAGGAAGACTATAGGCTACATATCATTACGCTACAATCGAGAGAGCGGAGCAGTAATCATAAATGTCAACAAAACTGGCAAATTTTAATACAAAGTAACCTTAACAAACGACGGGAATGAATGGGTACCACGGGGTTCGAAATACGTCACGGGCGAAGTCACTGGGGTCAGCTAGTTAAATACAAAATCTACATACATACCTGTATGGTTTTATAGAAACGAGCTTTTTAAAAAAGAACTTGAGGCAATGTTGCCAGGTGATGTTAAATTCCAGTCAACTGATGCAGCTAAAACTTTTCCGGATGTATTCAAATATTTAACTCCGATAATTACTACCCCGTTGTTTGTATCAAAAAAGTTATCTATACTAATATTATAAAGCTGAAGAGTTTCTTTGTTTGGTTGAACGCCCTAATCTCAGTAACAACTAGACTGATAATGAAAAATATTTTTGTGTTGGGTAGCACATTTATCATCACGCTACTACCGGAACATAGCAGTAATCATAAATGTCGACAAATCGGGCAAGTTTTTGTGAATTATTGTAGAATGTATAAGCGACGGGATTAAATAGGTGCGAAGGGAGTTCAAAGTACGTCGCGGGCGAAGCCGTGGGGTCATCTATTTCATAATATTAATGGTCTTGTCAATTGAGATATTGATCTATTACCGGGTGGACTCACTTATAAAATATGATTTTTAATACACTAGTTGTCTTTATTCTGTACTATCAAATGACGGCGTCACGATTTTTCCAAAACTTTCAACCCCTTCCAAAATTCAACTAAAGTACATTCAACATTGTAACCGAACCCTGTTAGCTATTTTATACTCCAAGGTGTGTAACGTCATTGGTGTAACACAATGGTGTAATCGATGCAAAGACGTATGTAATCTATGATGTGATGATGTAGAACGAAATTCTTAGAACGGAGTAATCTATTTTATCCATATATTCTATTAACCAATTTAATTGAAAAGCTTTTTTTCATCCTTTTGTAAGACATAAAATTTTGTTTATTTCAGATTCTCTTGTACGTATTTGCTCTGTTTACAGTTTCAGATTTGTATTAAAAAATATTTAATCCAGTTCCAAAAAGGTTTACATTAAAGTATTAATAATGCAAAGTTTAACAAAACCCACGAATAAAATATTTAAAGAGACAATTTAGCGCTCAAATGTTGAGAAACTTGAGCAAAAGATGCTTGATTGTGGCTGCTAAAAGGGGTCAGAGAGGGCTCCACGAGAGCTTAAGTCGCTTATATGTATTTTCCTAAACAAGTGTACCTACTAAGGACTAAGTGATTATCTGCATTAGGTAATTCTGTTGTACGCATAATTTTATTAAGAGACGTTATAGGTGCGAAGCGCTCATGACCCGCTGACTCAGTGTTGTGCTTTCAACGTGCCTTCCGAAACACGGAAATGCTCGCAAAGGTAAATTCTACAAAGTCGTCACCCATCCAAGGACCACCTATAGCGAATGTTGCTTAAGGCTTTGATCGTTTACAGAACACTGAGTCAGCTGGGCCACAAACGCTTTTCGGGTACCAGTTATATGTGCTTATACCAATTTCAGCCAAATTGATTGATCATCACAAACTTACATGGTTATAAAATTCATAGAATGAAGTCCTATTTCATAATATTCTATTTCACGCTGTATTCCTGACGGCGTAATCAGAGAGGACAAATCGCAAAGCATCGCGATCATCGTACAGATTCAATAATCGTTACATTACATAATGTTCGTCGTAGTCGTATCGTTACATTACAGTACGTCATCATCATCCGAGCGTCTGTCCCAGTTGCGTCTCGCGACGCCCGGGGTCCGCTTTCCTACATTTTCTCCTCCACTTCGCACGGTCTTCGGCATCCCCTGTAGTGAGACCATTGGCACGCATGTCATCCCTTACGACGTCAAGCCAACACTTCGGTCCATCTGCGTGACCCCACACATCCAACGCAGCATCTTCATTTCCGTGACACGCAGCTCCTGCTTGTGTCGCTCCAATATCGGCCACGTCTCACTGCCATGTAAAAGGACAGGTCTAATAATGGTTTTGTAGACTTGTCCCTTCAACCGGATCGGCATTTTAGGGTCACAAATGACACCGGTCATCTCCCGCCATTTGGCCCACGCGGCAGCAATGCGTGACTTGACATCGCAATCGATGATCGATCGACGTGCATGCACGTTATGCTAATTATTATATTATTCTAAAATTCTAATAATCACGCCTTTATTGTCGTACAATACTGTCACATTCCACCGTATGCAGTTTAGAACACTTATCAGATGGGTAGCTCATTGTCGTGCTGAAATGGACAGACGCAGATTGTGGCTACCTGCTCTTGAAATTTTCAAGGCTCCCATATGACATCCAAGACGACTTAACTACTGACATTCACACTAAAGCGCTCGTAAATAGAAGCGGTCACTCATCTGTGGACCAGCAATAGCGACAGATGCTTTTAACACAGTGATCGTTGACAGAACACGGAGACACGAGATTGTTCTTATTTTATTTATCTATCACGCCTTATCCCCGAAGGGGTGGCAGAGCCATATTCTATGTCCTCTTTCTACCGTGTGTATTCCTATTTCATGTAAAAGGTGGTGAGCCCATTGCCGTGTTGAAATAGGCAGAAGCAGGTAGTGGCTATCTGCTGTTGACATTTTTCAAGGCCTTCAACTTGACTTAACGACTGCTATGTTACTGGCAACCGGGACTAACAGCTTAATGTGCCTTCCGAAGCACGAAAACGTTCGCAAATATAAATGCCACAACGTGGTCACCCACCCGTGTCCAGCCATAGCGAAAGTTGCTTAACGCAGTGATTGTTTACAGAACACTAAGTCCGCGGGGCTACGAGCGCACGAAAGATTCTAATATCTAGGGTAATCTACTTTCACTCAGTTATTTAATTATAAACACACAGAATTTTTTAAAATACATTTGTGCTTGTGACTCGCGTTAACCACTGTGTACACAAGACAAAAGGGACAAAAGAGAAAATGACATAATTATATGCACAATCGATCAACAGAATCGCTTTTCGTCATCAAAATATAAACATTGAATGGTCGCTCAGGTATTTGATATGAAGCCAATGAAAATGGGCTGCTAACAGTTGGTTTCCCACCCCATCTGCGCGCGTGCCGTCTACCTGATATAATAAGTACTCATACAAGTACAGATGTGGCATACATTCCATTAGAATGCACATCAATTGCCGGTCTATTGAACTGAAGGAATTATTTACAAAAAAGGTGTGAAAAAAGGGGGTAACAATATTTTATACTATACTATATTATCTTCACGCTGTATCCCTGACGGGGTAGTCAGAGAGGACAGATCGCCAGGCTTCACGATCCATGCATACTTCTTTCGCTTCTTGCAGATTCATCAATCGCTTCATAACATGCACGTCTGGGTATCCGAGTACATTAGATTTATCTGTTTTTGAGCAATCTGATCACGTGGGCTATCCTTCCGAGGGTTCACCCGGGACTTCTGGCCATAGACAGATAGACGGGTAACGTGTGGTTTTAGTCGGCAGGAGTCCGGCATAGCATCCATGAGGATTTCCACACGGAAAAAATAAACAGTCTCGGCCTACTCCGGCTCCTACTACCCTGTACAATATTTTAACAATATTTTAAGATATTTATAACTATAAAGTCCATCCCTATCAATCTGTGAAAATCACAGGTGGACAGATTTCTTTCAAGAAGTTTACATATATTCAGTTTGTGAATTAATAAATAATAAAATAAATAGGACACTTTTCACACAGCGCCATCTAGCCCAAAGTAAGCTAATATAAACTTTTTTTTTTTTTGAAAGGACTTACTCGTATACTTCATAAGTTTAAAAAATATTTTATACAGTTCAATAGACTCGTATAAAAAGATTGAACGGTAAAGGAAATGAAGGACGACTTGGTCTATTTAGCAACTAATAAGTAAATTCCAAGCAAGCTATTGTGAATTTCTTGAAGTCTAGGCAAAGGATATAAGTATTTGTATTGTAAAGTTCTAAACTTTATAATTTAAAACACTAGTCTGCTACCAGAGACTAGTAACGAGCCTCACGTATACTACCTAGTCAGGTCATAAGTATTGTCACACAGTAAAAACTTTTCTTTTAGAATGCTGGCCACAAAAAAGTTTATTGAATTCGAATTTCGAATTGTTCATGAAAATAAAAATGTATACTTTTTAGAATTTTACTCATTATGGAGTGGACAAATATGGAGTGGACGCGTAAAGAAGACCGTGTTGCAGTTATTGCACTGCATCGTTGCGGTTACGCGCCAATTCAAATTTTTGACATACTGAAAAATTTGAATATAACCGTATCGTATCGTACCATCAAACGATACAATGAAGACTCTAGTGTAGATGACAGGTCAAGAAGTGGTCGCCCTCGGTCTGTTAGGACTCCAGCAATGATAAAAGCTGTGAAGGCGCGAATTCAAAGAAATCCCAAACGTAAGCAGAAACTGTTGGCCCTTCAGATGGGGTTAAGCAGAACCACGGTGAAAAGGGTGTTAAATGAAGACTTAGGGCTTCGGTCATATCGAAGAAAAACAGGACATTGTTTAAATGCTCGTCTAATGGACCTGAGACTGAAGAGATGCCGCGCTTTGTTGAAGCGGTACGCGGGAAAAAAATATCAGGAAATTCTTTTTTCGGATGAAAAAATTTTTACCGTAGAAGAGAGCTACAACAAACAAAATGATAAGGTGTACGCACACAGTAGTGAAGAAGCGAGCAGCCGTATTCCGCGTGTCCAACGAGGTCATTTTCCACCCTCGCTCATGGTATGGTTGGGAGTTTCTTATTGGGGCTTAACAGAAGTACATTTTTGTGAGAAAGGAGTAAAAAAGAATGCAGTTGTGTATCAAAATACAGTCCTGACGAACCTAGTGGAACCTGTTTCTCATACCATGTTCAATAACAGGCACTGGGTATTCCAACAAGATTCGGCGCCAGCTCATAGAGCGAAGAGCACTCAAGACTGGCTGGCGGCGCGTGAAATCGACTTCATCCGGCACGAAGACTGGCCCTCCTCCAGTCCAGATTTGAGTCCGTTAGATTACAAGATATGGCAACACTTGGAGGAAAAGGCGTGCTCAAAGCCTCATCCCAATTTGGAGTCACTCAAGACATCCTTGATTAAGGCAGCCGCCGATATTGACATGGACCTCGTTCGTGCTGCGATAGACGACTGGCCGCGCAGATTGAAGGCCTGTATTCAAAATCACGAAGGTCATTGTGAATAAACTTTATTGTCATAAGAATCTATGTTTTGTTAAGTTCATTTTGGTATATAAATGGTTACATAATGAATAAACTTGTTTCAATTATTATATATTAAACATGTGACAGAATTTATGACCTGACTAGGTATAACTAAATTCTTATATCGAAAATTTACCGCTATAATAATATCTTCTCAATGTCTGTCTTGCGAGATGCCTCCACTTACGCGTACTTATACCAGGTTACATTTGTGTCCATTATGTGTCCACCCTTAGACTTACCTTCCTAGCCCCCTGAATCCTGTCCCAGTAATCTTGAACTGGATTGCCTTCAGTGCCGATGCACTTATCACCGACAGCTAAGGCAAACTCCTGGGACCTAGTTTCATCAAGCACCTACCATCTGATGCGCCGCTGGCACCGCTCGATGCGTTTGCCTTTGGGCTTCACGCAGAGGTCTATGACATCTATGACGGTGTCGTGCAGTGAGACTCTCCGGGAATGACCTTCCAGTTGACCACCTTGCCGATGCTGACACTCATTTAAAAACCATTGCAAATGTAATAAAAAACTAAAACTAAAAATCTATTTACTTATAAATTTAAAATATGACGATACAAGCATATCATGTTAAACGTAATTATTTTAAAGTTGTGTGTTTTTTAAGTACTAAAGTATCGTTACGGGACTTAACAAGTCAGCCATATTGGTGTAATCATAAGAAAAAATGTTGGTAGTGTGCAGAAGTCACATATCGGTCATGTGGTATCGAGTTATGGAACCAGCTGTTCTGTAAGAAGATAATATATCCCAGACATTCCTCTACCAATTCCTTTGTTAGAAGTTAGTTTTTCCTTGACGTCAGTAGGTATGTGTGGGCAGTAGTTATTGTCGAATAAGACTAATTTGGGCCTTTGAGCCTTTGCTACGGCTTCTAAAATAAATACTGCAAAACGAAACAGTTACGCTTTAATACCCTTTTTTTTAAAAATAGTTCGACTGGCTTGTTTACACGAAAAATAGGGTTTTGCTGAAAGTACTTTTGCAAAGGCAGCAATGAGTTTTGAAATTGGAACGTGAAATCCGACGCAAAATATTCTACGAAAACGAAGATCGAACTTTAATAATGGAGTGAATAAACATATAGAAAGACAACGGACCTATCTAGATTGGATGATAAATTATATTTAATTAATAAAAGTAGTAGCCCAGTGAGCACTTTTCATAATAAAATTCTTTTTAGTTTTTATATTTTCTGCTTTTTTTTAACATGTGCTATCCCGGCTAGTTATACTTGAATGGTCGACACACACGATTGTTTGTTATTATTATATTGTTTATGTAACTAATTTTGTTTATTATAAAACTAAATCCGTCTGTCTGTTCGCGATAAACTCAAAATCTACTGCATCGATTATCATGCTGTTTTTACCAATTGATAATCTCGAGGAAGGTTTTAGTAGATTAATTGTCCAACGAGAGCAAAAGGAGATTTAAAGGACTGAATCAAAAACACTGTTCACAGTATACAAGCGGTATGTTTCAAACTATCATTGCATATTTTACTATCTTCCTTTATACTTCTTATTTGTTATCCTATATATTACAATAATTTGTTAAGTCTTTGTAAACATTGACTAAAATAAAAGTTTTCTAGTTTACGCTCGCAGCTTCGCCCGCGTAGAGAAGATACCTGATTCCCACAGGAACTTGGTTTCGGGAAAAAAAGTATGTGTGGCTCTGATGTGTAAGCTATATTATTGTAAAGCTTCATCTAAATTCATTATGAACTTTTTGCTGCAAAGAGTAACAAACCTAAGTACATCAATACATTATTACAAACTTTAACGTTTATAATACTCGTATTAGTAGAATTTATTGAAGGTGTCGGAAAAAATAAGCCGCCAGGGAGCTTTGAACGAACCGCAAACCCAAAATAATGTACGTAAAATAATGTTGATGAACGCGCCGAGCTCAAGAACGACGGGTCCGAATTGAAAAACTATGTTTGTGTTGGATAGTTCAATTATAGAGAAAGGCTATAGGCTATATAACGCCACGCTACTACCCAGGAGAGTGGAACAGTAATAATTAAAGGCAACAAATCGAAAAAAAAATTCAAACATTTTTGTAAAAATTATAAGCGACGGAACGAAATGGGTGCGACAGGGTTCAAAGTAAGTCACGGGCGAAGCCGCGGTAGTCAGCTAGTCTTATAGAAGTTGTATTCCTGGTATTCCCATGGGAATAAAAACGAAGTAAATATAAATAAATATGTACCGTCAGCTTAAATAATAAAGCGTAATCCAAGCACATATGAAAATCAAATCGTATCTCATTTGGTTCATAACCGAATGACAGTTATCGTATACTTTGTAGGTAAGCGGTTTTGGAAACAGATATACATCCTCGATTGAAATTCCTTAAAACCATATCATCTGCTTCTTCAAAAGTATAATATGCTTACTTTGGAGTAGAACCCTTCTTGAATTTGACTATAATAATAATAAGCGAATGTGTGACTCCATTCATCCAATGGAGCCACCATCAATAACATCTGATGATGTTGCAAATGCAGTCCGTCAACTTCCTAACTGGAAAGTTATGAACGGACGGACTGCACAATTTTCGGCTAAAGTGGCTCCGGAGTTCACACAGTCATTTGGCATCTCGATTTCAATCATCCTTAGAATCTGGGTTGCTTCCAAGTTTTATGATCACTGGAGTAACCCACCTGCTTTATAAGTCAGGTAGTACCACGGACCCCAAAAATTATAGACCTATAACGTGTCTGCCAACGTTATATAAACTACTTACATCTATTCTGAGAGTTAAAATAAATTCTCATGTTACTGAAAATTCAATCTTATCAGGCTCTCAGAATGGATGTAGGACTGGGGCCCGTGGTACTAAAGAGCTCCTTATTATTGATACGACCATTAGCCAACAGGTTCTTCGTAAACAAAGGGATTTGGCGACATCTTGGATAGACTATAAAAAGGCTTATGACTCCGTGCCTCATTCGTGGCTCATGAGGGTGCTGAAGTTGTATAAGATTGATGCAACTCTATGCACCTTCTTGGAAACATGTATGGGGCAATGTAGTACGGTCCTTCGCTATCCGGGATGTCGAGAAATTCTTAGTGACGATGAACCTATAAAGATAAAGAGGGGTATTTTCCAGGGTGACAGTTTGAGTCCTTTGTGGTTTTGTCTAGCTCTTAACCCTCTCAGTACTATATTAGAGGGTTTAGGGCTGGGCTGTCATTTGCAGAGAAGTGGTTAAGTTATATCCCACCTCTTTTACATGGATGATTTGAAACTCTTTGCCTCCAACGATATCCAATTGAAAGATTTACTAAAGGCAACTGAAAACTTTAGTAATTCTATCAAGATGGAGTTTGGTGTAGACAAATGTGCAACCATGCATGTTAAAAGAGGTAAGATTGTGGAATCTGAAGGCATGGAACTTTCAGATTCCACAAAACTTAGATCCCTTCCTGCAAATGAAACCTACAAATATTTGGGTATGACACAGGCATTAGGAATTGATGATAAGGGTATGAAACAATCGTTTATGGAGCGTTTCCTGGGCCGCCTGAAAAAGGTAGTGAAAAGTCTTTTATCAGGCGGAAACAAGGTGCGCGCTTATAACGATTGGGTCATACCATTGTTAACCTACTCCTTTGGCATACTCAGATGCACTCAAACAGAGCTGGACACCCTGGATAGAAAAGTTCGTACTCTGTTTACTGCATACCGAATACATCACCCACGTTCGTCTGTCATGAGGTTGTATATCCCGCGGAAGTTTGGGGGTCGAGGCTTCTTAAATGTTAAGACTCTCCACGATCGCGAGATATGCAACCTTAGAGAATATTTTCTGTCAGCGGACGTTAGTATGCATCGGGATGTAGCAGCAGTAGACAATGGACTTACCCCGCTTAATCTGGCTAAAAAGAACTGGTGCAAACCTGTGATACTAACTACTGATGATCGCAGGGAGATATGGAGGAGCAAGGAGCTGCATGGACGATTTTTCCGGGCCCTATATGGGTCCGACGTAGATTTAACAGCATTGTTTCCTGGCTACGGTTTGGTGACCTCTTTGGAGAAACTGAAGGTTTTGTCTGTGCAATTACAGACGAAGTAGTAATGACGAATAATTATCGGAAGTATATTTTGAAGGATGGGACGATTGACATTTGTCGGGCATGTCATCGTCCGGGAGAATCTTTTAGACATATTATTTCTGGTTGTTCTCGTCTTGCTAACGGGGAGTATTTGCATAGACACAATCAAGTAGCCAGGATTGTCCATCAGCAACTAGCTCTTAAATATAAACTTGTGGAATTGGAGGTGCCCTATTACAGGTACAGTACCCGACCCAGTTCTTGAGAATGGTCACATGTATCACTTTGTACTGGGATCGATCTATCATTACTGACAGGACTATTGTTGCCTGTTAACCTGATATAATAGTGATAGATCGATTAGAGCGTCGCGCAATGATTGTTGATATTACCATTCCACATGACGAAAATCTCGTGAAAGCAGAAAAAGAGAAACAATTAAAATATTTGGACCTGGCTCACGAGGTTGTCGACATGTGGGATGTGGATTCGGCAATCATTGTCCCGATAGTCGTATCAGAACATGGGTTGATTGCCAAGAGCCTCGATCAACATCTTACGAAGCTCGCGTTAGGCAGCTGGGTCAAGGGCTTGATGCAGAAGGCAGTTCTCCTCGATACGGCACGCATTGTGAGGAGGTTCCTGTCTCTGGAACCATAACCACCGGTAGCTTGGTCTCTGTACCCGATACCGGTGGGCCACTATTTTTTATATTTTTATATGTATTTGTTTTTATAGATATATTTAAAAATGTAATTTATATGTTTGTATTGTAAATAAAGAGAATAATAATAATAATATTTTTTTTATTTGCATAAAATGTGGTGGAACAAAGATGTTAATGAGTTATCTGGGGCTTACACATTTTGCCATATCTCCATAGCATGCAAATGTTTAACTTATATCTATTAACTAATTTAGTCTATAACTGGCTCAATATTTAACAAATAGGTTTTATAAAAGCGTGACACATGCAAAAAAAAATATCATTACAAGAATTAATTCACTATGTCAAGGTTAAACGAAGGTGCTTACCAATTAATCATTGATAAAAACTTAAACAACTAATAAAAATAGTTTTTTTTTACACTGTTGATTGATGGCACTTGGTGGAACTTGCTACACATTTTCAATAATAACACTTGTACTATTCCACAATATTTACTTGATAAACCTTACCGGTTTCGCCTCACGGCATTCTCAAAGGCACACAATATGACAACTATACCTATTGTGTAATAGTACAAGTGTTATTATTGAAAAAAAAAAATAATAATAATAATAAAAATAGATTGACACAATTGATTGATAAAAATAATATATTAAATAGTCCATCTCAATTTAAAACTTATGTAACAAGATTAAAAAAATTAAAAACAAAACAAACAATTCAAACCTAGTCAATTTATATTTCAAGTCCCAATGCATTCCTGAAATGAAATGAACGCGAATATTTTTGTAAAAATTTGTTTACACTATAGAAACTTTATTGAACTAACCAATTTTGCAAAGCGATACAGAATTTATGGAACGGCTGATCTGTTATAAATTTAGGTAAAGCATTATAGATTAGCGGTGCCATGTAAACACAGCTTACTCTAAACATTTCAAGTCGAGGCACCGGCAATTCCAAGTCCATATGAGTCACTTTTCGCTTGTTTTCTTTTTCTTTTAACAAACTAATATTATATTTGACGAACTTTGCCACTTCGTATACACGGTACAGTTAATAAATTTTGAGATTTAAAGACAGGTCTACACGACTCATTCCATTCCATATAAAAAATATAGCACGAATACATTGCTTTTGAGCCAAGAATACTCGCATCACATTAGATGAGTAGCCCCAGATTAATATACCAAAGCGGATTTGGGAGCACACATATGCATAGTACACCATTAGAGCCGTTTGCTTAGAAGCTACTACTCTAATTTTCTTTAATGCGAAGACAAATTTAATTATGTTGTTGTAAACACTATCGACGTGATCTTTCCATGTAAGGTGATCATCAATCATGAACCTAAGAATTTAGTACAATGAACATTTTCTATCTGTTTGTTGTTAAAGTTTATATAAAGGTTATTGAATTTGGTTTTAACTGACCGAAATTGGATTATTTTTGTTTTTTTCTATATTTATTTTTAAAGCATTAATTTCTAACCATTGTATGATATTAGATAGTGTTTTGTTGATTTCTATCTCATAGGCGTAATCGTTTTCCCAATTCATAACCACTGTAGTATCGTCCGCAAATAAAACGCAATCGTGGCCATGTATGGCTTGAGGAAGGTCGTTTATGTAAATGAGAAAGAGCAAGGGACCCAATATACTCCCCTGCGGCACACCATGATAATTGTATTTAATCTCAGAATCAGTACTTTCTATATAGTTCGTATTATCATTAAACTTGGTTATGCGAGTTATTTGTCTTCTATTACCTAAATAAGATCGGAACCATTTAAGTGCTACTGCTCTTATACCATACCTTTCTAACTTATCAATAAGTCTATTATGATTCACGTAATCAAATGCCTTACTTAAATCCAAGAAAATTACATTTGAAGGTTTTTTCTTATTAATATTGCTTATAATAAGTTTAACAAGATGAAAAGTGGCAAGTTGAGTTGATCTGCCTTTTCTAAATCCGAATTATTCTTTGGCTAATATATTGTATTTTTCAAAAAAGCTTAGGATTCGTCTATAAATAACCTTTTCGAAAATCTTAGAAATGATAGGTACTAATGCTATCGGCCTATAATTATTTTTATCTGTTCTAGAACCCCTTTTCAACAATGGTTTTATTACAGAAAGTTTTAAACTATCAGGAAAGCAGCCTTGCTCTAATGATAGATTTATAATATGACTGTCCTGACATAGTTAACAGAATATGTTATCTCATCAATATGTTATTTCCTCGAAAGGTGCACGGACGCGAAGTACGCAGTAGACGCCTATTCGCTACTAGTTTCTGTAGAACAAATCAGGCATTTGTTCTCCATTGCACAATTTGATGGACACTGAAAAAAATGTGTGTGTACACAGGTAAGAAGTGAAACTTCTTTACAACATATAATTTTTCTAATATACATATTTATTAATACTTGTTAATTTTAACAGATTTCACATTTACTGATGCTTGCAATCAAAAAGTGAAGTTAACCTCAAATAAATATTAAATCACGCTTACACACTAAAACAAAATATTTATAACTCTCACTTTTATTGTAAATTCACTTGAATTTGAAAAACAACGTGGGGCGTAACCAAAAATTGTGACGATTTTTCGTTTTTCTTTTTCCAGCTTTAACAATTCTCTCATACTTCGATAAAGAAGTTTCACTTTAAACATTCGGTGTAATTACGCTCTCCTAACATTACACTAATACTATTTTGCCATAGCAACATTGAGTTACAATTGTAACTCAATGCATAGCAAACTTAAATTTAAAACTCGTAACTAGCATAGATCACCAGTAGGTAGTATAGAGCGGTCTCAATCACGTCTCTGCTTTCCATCGGGCGGGCGGCGCCATTTCGACGTGCCAAATATAAAAAATAATTAAGTAAGTCCTATGGGTAGGGTATCATATTATGTAAATTTTCACAATGTGCTACGAGCTACTGTTAAGACCTTTTAGGGTTTCACTCGTGTGTTTGCAAATATTGTTAACTTAAACTTTGCTCTGCGTGCATCTGTATTTATAGTTTTTATTTTTACTAGTTGACGCCCGCGGCTTCGCCCGCGTAGAGAAATTTACACATTCCCACAGGAACTTGTACCCGGGATAAAAAGTAGCCTATGTCCGTCTCCTGGCTCTAAGCTACCATCTCCACCAATTTCCAGCCAAATCGGTATAGCCGTTGTTGAGTTATAAATAGTGTAACTAACACGACTTTGTTTTATATATTTAGATATAGATTCAATAACTAGTTAATATTAGCAGTCATTTAATTGTGGCTTCCAAATCTATGCTTCAAAGTAATCTGTATAAAATGTAGTGGGTAGTATATTTGTTAAGTTTATTTGTTAGAATGTAATGCATTTATACTCCAAATGTCCTACTGCTTATTTTCCCAATAAATAAACAATTATAAACGTCAAGAAGTATGCATGGATCGTGAAGCCTGGCGATCTGTCCTCTCTGTATACCCTGTCAGGGTCACAGCGTGAAGATAGTATAGTATAGTAACTTTTACAACATTTACTGCCAGATTGGCAAGGCAAGGTGCATGAGAACGGACGCGACAATAAACGCATGGCCACTCTTTTATAATCGCCAGTAATTACATTACTCTTGCTTACATAAAGTAAATAAAAATCTCATTACTACGCCAAAAAACAAAATTTGCTTAGAATCATCACCCCTTCCCACTCTAGCGTGTAGTCCCCGACATAGCAAACACTGAGAAACACTGGCAAAGAACTTAGTCTTTATATTTTTTAAAAACAAAAATCGTTTTTTAACGTTTATTAAAGAAAATTTTTTTTTATTTTCTTTACAATATTTGTTTCTATATTATTTTTATTCTATTTGTATTACACATTAGTTTATTTGTATTACATATTAATACACATAATGTATTTACTTAGACCGACATAATTTTTATCCAAGTAGTTTTATCATTTAGATGGGCTGAAATTTTATTTTGAAGCTAGTATCGCTATGGCTGGTCACGGATGGGTAACCGCTTTGTGGCATTTTCACGTACGAGCTTTAAGGTAGTTTAGCCGTTGGTCCCGGTTGTTAGTAACATGGCAAACGCCCCTCAAGTTGATGGCCTTATGGGTGGCTTGAAAAATTCAACAGCAGGTCGTCACAACCTGCGCTTGTCCATTTCAACACGGCAATGGACTCATTACCTGTTACGTGGGACTAAAATGCACTGGGTTAAAATGGGTGTATAATATGCCCCTGCCATCTCTTCGGAGATAAAGGCTGTGATTGATACATTCTTATTTCGTTGGGTAGTTTGTTATAGAATTGAATACATCACCCCACAAAAGAATTCCTTATTACATATGGACTGCCTTGGTGGCCTAGTGGTACTGTATGTGACTGTCGCGCTGAGGTCCCGGGTTCGATTCCAGGGTTGAAACAAATATTTGTATGATCCGCAAAAGTTGGTTTCGGAGTTTGGGTGTTTCCTGTGTATCATGTGTATGTATTAAAAATATTGCCTAGATACTATAGTACACGTTTATAGCTTAGTTTGGGCTAGATGGCGCTGTGTGAAAAAGTTTTTCACAATATTTATTTATATTTCGTAACGAGTAGAATTTTACACATTTTCATTATACCCACCTAGTATTTACATTTCCGAGCTTTTCCATGATCCGGAAGGCATATTAAGCCGTTGGTCCCGGTTGCCAGTAACATAGCAGTCGTTAAGTCAAGTTGAAGGCCATATGGGCGGCTTGTAAAATTTCAAAAGCAGGTAGCAACAACCTGCGTCTGTCTATTTCAACATGGCAATGGGCTCACCCACCTATTACGTGGAACAGGAATACACATAATGAAAAGTGGGCTTTCAATATGTATGCCTCTGCCACCCCTTCGGGGATAAGGCGAGATAGATAAATAAATAAAAATAGTATTATTTAAGAGTAAAACCCCTGGGTAGAACAGAGTGGGAGATTAGTATTACCGTGGTATCACTTAAAAAGTCTCATAACCCTAATACACTTTAAAAATAAAAATATAAAGGTCGTATTTCAACAGAAAGAATAACTGTTGTTCCAAAACGCCTTCGGGTGGCGGGTAGCAGGTGGTAGCCGCTGACAGCATTCAAATTATATGACATCCAACTGAAATTGATTATAAAAAACCGGCTCCTGCAAACGAGCAGATAAATAGTGACAAGCAAATTGGTTAGGTGAAACACAACATTATTTATCCGCATTACCTTTATATGTTTAACTCGGTGGCCCCCACGGCTTCGCATATGAAATACCTACTTCGAATTCCCGTCGCACCTATTTTATCCCGACGCTTATAAAATCTACAATAATGTTTAAAATTTGCCCGATTGGTTGACATTTATGATTACTGCTCCGCTCTCTAGTGTAGAAGGGGGATGATATTATAGCCTTCCTCGATAAATGGACAATCCAACACAAAAAAAATTTCAAATCTTGCCAGTAGTTCCTGAGATAAGCGCGTCAAACTCTTCAACTTTAGGTAAATATGTATTAGTATAGAGTACAGATTTTTCTGTACGTGTGTCGGTCACCTAACAATGTCTGGAACGATATATACTATATCAAACTACTAGCTGTACTCTATGGCTTGTTATCCAGAAACTTTTTGACGACTTGTATGGACAATACCCCGAATATTATTGTTCTATATTATATTCCATAGTTACATCAAAGCGAAGTCACACCAATGCGATGGCTTCGATATGACTTTGACTACCGTCAAAGTCTAAAACAATCTGCTATTACTCCTACCATAGACGCTACCATAGAAGAATAACGACTACCACAAAAATAAATAAATAATGTAGAACTTTTCTAAACAAAACGTCATCTAGCCCAAAAGTAAGCTAATATAAGCTTGTGGTATGGGATCTAGACTACTGATAATCATACTTATATATTTCTAAATACATACGTAGACAACACCCAAACTTCAAAACAAACATTTGCGGATCACACAAATATTTTTTCCGACCCAGGAATCTAACCCACACTACTTAGATAGTATAGCAATGAACACCAATCAATGTGCTTTTGTCCAAATGACAACAGTTAGTTAATATCTTGTATCAAATGAATCACCGCACGTCCCACTAACTCCGCTAAGTTTGTATCAACGAAATATTAGTGAACGGCCAAGTTTGTTTTAGCATTATGCCATCCTCGAGTCGGTATAAAGTTTTCCTCTTTGTACGCTTTGTACAAACTAGCAGAACAAGCTAATTGTCACAAACTTAAGATCCAAGGGGGTTGATGGACACTGAACTTAGATAATTATAAATTTGATATTTGATGAGAGGGAACTGTTTTAAATATTGGTACAAAAATCTTTACCAATTTTTACAACTCAAGAATTTGTTTGGTTGCTAACTCGCTAATCACAGGTTTTATGATTCAAATTGAAAAAAATATTTTTCAGTTGGATAGTCCATTTATCAAAGTAGGGTCTATTTTGATAAATAAATAAATAAATATTGTTGGGACAACTCACACATCGCCACCTGATTTCAAACTAAGCAGAGCTTGTATAATGGTAACCAGATAACTGATAAACATACTTATAATATGTATGTATTATTTCTAAATACATACATATTATAGATAATTAACACCCAGACACAGAATAAACCATCGTGCTCATCACATAAAGTTTTATCCTGGGTGGGAATCGAACCCACGACCTCTTGCGTAGCAGTCGGATGCACTCCCACCGCGCCACAGAGGCAGTCAAAGATAAATGGACTATCCAACTGAAAAATATTTTTTCTTATGTATCCTATAATATAATGTGTTATATAATAAAAAATAAAATGAAATAAAAATATCTTTATTTTGGATAGACCATTTTAACGGCGCTTACAAAATGTCATACACTATTTAAAATATTTAAAGCGACCACCGGTTCGAAACGCGGCCCACCTGAGAAGAACCGGCAAGAAACTTAGGAAGGCTTTTTTTTTGATGGCCTATTTACAATTTAATATTATTTCACTTTGCCAGCAGATCATTTCCAGGCGTCCCTGTCCTGCAAATAGTCTGTAACGGAGAAAAAACCTTTTTCACAAAGCTTGTTTTTAATTAACTTTTAAAATTTATTTAATGGTAAATTTCTCAGGTCACAGGGAAGCCTGTTGTAAAAGCGTATACAAACGTATCCTATGATATAATATCATTACGCTACTTCCCAGGAGAGCGGAAAAGTAATCAAACGTCATAAATGGAACAAGTTTTCGCACAGTATTTATTGTATAAAATTAAAAACGACATAATTAAACGGGTGTTCCGGGTTCAAAGCCGCGTGGGTCAGCTAGTACACTAATATTTCTCCAAAAATTTATATTTTTTTCTATAAGCACATATATAAATTATCTATAACACATATAAAGTTTTTAAACATTCCAAAAGCCCCAAGAATCGAATTCCAAATTGAAATTTTTGTCACACTGGATCTTTAGACCACATTTAGATATAAATTTCTCGTTTCTTATTTACGCGTTTTCAGGTAAAATACCCTTTATGCTAATATGGGATACGTACTCATAATACTCCCCTTATCAAATTTTAGAGGGTATAAAGGTTTTTATTGTGGCTTTCTTAAGCCGGTAGGTAAGTGGTGTGAATTCTTTGTACCCTATTTTCCGGAGCGGTTTCAGAGGGATTGAATTTTGTGACTAGTTACGCGCAAGGCCTTTAAAATTGTTAGACTTGAGTGACTGAGGATCAAAAAAGTACAATAATAATAATTGTTTATTTAGAAATCAAATAGTTTACAAGAACAATTTATAAACCATTCCATTATTCAGTTTTTTAAAGACAATACATTTTCCCAAGGGGTTTGTGTAAAGAATGTACAAGATTTGACTTAAGTAACTAATTTTTACTTTTAAACTTGACTGTCGTAGGTACTTAGTGCGACAGCCGGCTGCCCTGAAATCCTATGGGTCCATTCCCATTCCAGGGTCAGAATAACTAATTGTGTGTACCACATGCTCTTATCTTGGGCAGACAAAGAAAAGTTAGTCCATACAGCCATGTCTTGTTGATTAAATATTTATTAATTTATGTACACACTAGGTAACAGTAGTACCAGTTGAAGAAAATTTAGGTACAATGATACTGCTTATTTCTGTAAGAAGTATCTCCCCGCAGACCGGCGACAGGAGAACGTGAAGAAGTAGGTACAAAAATAACAAGTAAAAGTGTGTAAGTAAGAGAGCAAACATTGAATTTAAATTAGCACAAATACAAAAGAGTGTATGACAAAATTATATAACAACAAAAAAAAACACAAAAAGAATATAAATAAATACAAATAAAAATATTTACACATATAAATAACATAAATACTAAATTACTGTGTAGACAGATAGTGTTAACGGACTTTACTTTTGAAAGTAGTAACAGTTTTGCTGTCTCTGATAGCTGGTGGAATCGAGTTCCACAATCTGACCGCATGCATGGTAAAGAAGTAAGAGTAGAAATTGGTTTTACGGGAATTAAAGGTTGGAACGTATATTTGATCTGCAAGGAGCATCGGGAGAGCGTGCAAACGTTTTAAAGATATTGAAAAGGAGGCAGAGAATTCGAGTGTTGGGTGTGGCGAAGGCGGATTAGGAGCCACATGAGTGCTTTGCGAAGATGGGAAACATGATAATACTTTCTAAGATTAAATATAAAGAGTATACATAAGTTTTGCAACCTCACAAGTTTGTCTAGATGCTCCTCAGTGCCGGCTTAATAATAGGTATCTGCGTAGACAATAATGGGTTAAATAAGAGTTTGGAGTTCTTCTGAGTCTTCGTCTTGTACTTCTTAGCCAAGTATAGTCAAGTCATGGTCAATCTTGCCTCAATAATGTGGTAGCTGCGTGGTTTCAGTGGAATTTCCGCTGCCAAATGTGAAATCGCATTTCACTGCGATCGATATATCACTGTCTTTCACTTTAGACACAACTTTTATGTTTAAGAATCTAACCTTTTTTTATCATCTATATTTCTAAATTTAAATCTGTAGCTATTACACCTCGTTTTCATCAAGTATTCTGCTAGTTTTACACAAACTTCGTATATTACCTACTTGTCAAAAACCAAACTTGTAGAATTACTTGTTCCATATATGTATTGCAATTGTTTCAAACATTGTTTTTTCAGGTGAATCACCTACTCCTAATTCAACAAGTTTAATACAAGTTTTGTACACAAACAAGTTCTAGAGTGAGAACAAAAAACTAAAACATTGCATAAAATTTGGTTGTAAATAAGCGATAATACCTACATTACCTGCCCTGCACACTTCATACCTATGCATTCAACATTTTCTTAAAAAAAATATTTAGCACTTTTATACACACCGCCTTTAAGTCCAAATTAACTATTGTCACGCTGTATCCCTGGTAGTCAGAGAGGACAGACCGCCAGATTTCGTGATCCATGCACACATCTTTCGCTTCCTGCAGATTCGTCAATCGTTTCATACATACACATCTGGGTATTTTTACGTTTTTGAGTATTCTTCGCGATGGAGGAAGTCTATATAGAGAGGAGTAGAAGAAATCTTACATCCAAGGTTTGGTATTAAGTAGAACTATCAACCTTCTCTTTTCCGTTCCCAAACAACACGGGTGTAGCAGAGATGGCGTCCTCACACTGTGGACACAATTGTGCACAGAACCGAAAGATTCCGCAGGTCTTTCTTGTGTCGCATTATAAAAGCATGGAACTCTCTGTCAGTGCACGTGGGGAGGAGGAGATTCTCTTAAAATCAAAAGGACTTTAAGAGAAGCAGAAAAGGCATATGTCTGAGCCGTCAACCGGAGGGTTACTGTCGGGGCCCTACCCGCTGGGTTAGCGGGCCTCAGTCACGGATCGTCGTCTCCGCTTTCCACCAGGCAGGCGGCACCATTTTGACGTGTCAAATATAAAAAAAAACTGCACCGGTGGCGTACTGGTAGTATAGGAGTATAGGCGAGTGTATTCCCAATTGCTTCTTAATCCTACCTGGGCCTGGAGCCTGGGATCCACCTTTAGTTGGCTGCTAGGAACAGCTACCCTTTGATTTTTGAGTTTGGGTGCGACAGTCGTGTTATCTTACAATACCACTTACCCTTACTGCCTACGTCATTGCTTCGTCTGTAAGTAAACAGGTGCACCATGAAGTATTTTAGCCTGATGAGGCAACATACACCCAAATAGGCTTAGTCGTAGAAGTTTTGCTAAAAGTATATTTTTTGTCAGTCCAGTGTTTGTCCTACTAGATAAATGGTTGTTTCAGGGCATGTGAAAACAATCACGAAAATACAATCATAAACTATAACATAAAAAATCGGTAATCTCTTCACATATCTTTGGATAACAAGTTGGTATAGAAAGTATAGTACAGTTGACGCCAGCGGCTCCGCACGCGTGGTGACGTTTTTCCGTTCCAGTTTCCCACAGGAACTTGTTCTCGGGATAAAGAGTAGCCAATGTGTTATTCTAATATGTAAGCTATATTATTGTAAAGTTTCATAAAATCCATTCTGTAGATTTTGTGTGAAAGAGTACAAACATCCACACTTACAAACTTTCGCGTTTGGTACAATATTAGTAGGAAGTAGGATATTTAATTTACTATTTTCTTGTACAATGAAAAAAATTTAAGAAAACTTTTTTTTTATGGATTTTGCACACAAATTACCTACCTACCTTACAAGGCTTGTGATACACAATAGGACACCGTTTTTAATAAAACGAGTTTATGAGTATGATCAGGTAGTACGCATTTGGCATTTGGACATGTCATACCAAGATTTAAAAGCTAAATTTTGTTTCCACTAAAAGCTATTCTGACTATTACTAAAATATTGATTGTCGGGATACTTACCATGTCTACTTTCATTCACGAGTATCCGATCAATATTTTAGTAATGTTTATGACCATGACAGTTTAAATTCATATATCCTGACTATTTCTGTTACTTAAAAAAACTGGAACGTATATAAATATATTCATTTTATCTTTTCACAAACAGTAATTTCAATCGTAAAGATACAATAAAGATAATATAAATGGCCTTATTTCTTAAAGCCACAGGTGTCGATTCTACACAACAATTTATCTTTAGAAACGAACGCCATACATCGTAGTTGTAAACTTGTGTTTATAATCTGGGTTTAAAAGTGCTTTAATAAATAAATAAAAATCGTTGGGACAACTCACACAACGCCATCTGTTTCCAAACTAAGCAGTGCTAGTACTATGGTAACCAGATAACTGATAAACATACTTATATATTTCTAAATACATACATACCTATACTAGTGGTTCTGTGAACCGTAGACATCGGAATTATTATTTTTTATCAATTTAAAAGAAAAATTCAGCATTTCTTTTTTTCGTTTTGAGCTCTCTTGCCAACCACTACGAGACCATTTCCCCCTCGATCGAAAAACCCCCTCGCTAAAAGTTGTTGTCTACATCAAGGATTGTTCATGCCAAGTTGCATGCGAATCCGATGAAAAATGCGACCTGTAGACTAAATGGACGGACGGACGGTCGGATATCAATAGCATTTTTCCCGTACCAGTGGAGTTAAAACGGAGACTTCGTCGGGTCGCTACGTGACGAAAGAGAGAGAATAAACCATCGTGCTCATCACACAAAGTTTTATCCTGGGTGGGAATCGAACCGACGACCTCTTGCGTAGCAGTTGGATGCACTTCCACCGCGCCACAGAAGCAGTCATAGGCTATTTGCTATTGATATGGATGTAAGTGGCCCCCCCACGATCTTCGGGGCCCAAACGACCTCACCTGCTAGTGTTGTACCTGCTGATTGACGGACACAACGACACATGCGCCTTTACGGGGTCAGACGGCATTGACTCCTAACGATACCGAAAATTAATAGTCAATCAACAGCTGATTCTAACAGCCATATAATTTAAGATTCCTAATTCAGGTAGGGTTTGAAATACTTCCATATATCTAAGGTGTTTCCTATGTATAATATGTATGTATTTAAAAATGCTATGCATATCAGTTGTCTACTTCCATAGCACAAGATTAAAGCTTTGTTTTAGCAAGATGGCGTTGTGTGAAAAGTGTCCCACAATATTAAATTTTTTATTGTTATTATCCGCCTCCGGAAATAGGTAATTATTATAAGTATACATACATTGATACTTACCCAGGATAGCGGAGCAGTAATCATAAATTGTTAATACATTTTTGTAAAAGTAATTCGTGTCTGGATTAAAGATGGACGCGACTAGGATTCAAAGGATGTCACGGGCGAAGCCGCGGGTCTCAGCTACTACACACATAAACGAAAGGGAAAAAAATCTTTTTCTAATATGGTAAACAAAGGTACACTTGCACCCAAGGTACACATTTCACTAGTTGTATTTTGTCCCATGTAACCTATTACATGGCAAGCCTATCGTAGCATAGTCCATAGTCGGGAGCCATGGGTTTAGTTCTATGGTCATCATCATCATCCGAGCGTCTGTCCCAGTTGCGTCTCGCGACGCCCGGGGTCCCCTAAGGTTTAGTTCTATGGTGAGCTATGGGATTATTCTACCAAGGGCTCACCCGCGAGGTAGGCAAATGGACAGGTGTCGTGTGGTTTTAGTCAGTAGAAGACATAGTATCCATGAGGACAAGAAAGCCGTCTATAAACTTCATTTTTTATTCTGATTATTTTATGGCCTGGTTACTAAGACCTTTTAGCCAAATCTTATTTCATATATCTTTAATCGTCTTTTTTATTATCTAAAATGTCCCCGTCCTCTATGTCTTAGTCAAGTCTAGTCTTAAGTCAGGTCAGTCTCACCCATTGAGTTAATATTGTTCTACGTATATAGAGCAGACGGCGCGAAATCTGTGCGCCACGCGCGGGCGCGGCGGTGCTGGGTTTGGGGGAGGAGGCGCCCGAGCTGGCCCGAGTCATACGACTTACGCGCTCAAGAGCGAGAAAGCAACAGTGAACTGTGGCTCATGCACCACAGTTGAACGAAAGTAGTACGTAGTACAATATTAACTCAATGGTCTCACCCCAGTATAATGGTTGTTGTTATAATGAGATTTTCAATGGAGTTTACACGGCAAAATAGAAAATAGCTTTTCACTGCATGTGTCTTTCACTAGCACCTTAACACATCTTTTATATCCAAGAAACCACAACTCCCGCACATAAAACAAGATAAATGCACTAGTTTTAGAAAATAATAATATACAGCAAGCGTCTGTACTTGTAAATTTTCGGTGCCGTCAATTCACGTCAAAAAGTCAATTCACCTAGGTGAATTGACCTAGGTGAATTAAGTGTAATATATAAATGAAGTGTAATATAAATTTATACCGATACTTGTAAATTTTCGTTGCCGTACACTTAATTCACCTAGGTCAATTCACCTAGGTGAACTAACTACACTTTTAGTTTTCTTGAAACACCTGGATGCATTAAAATTACTTTTGACCAAACTTTATTCACCTTATTCACCTGGGTGCATTAAATTTACTTTTAAGTATACTTTATTCACTCTATCAAAAAGCAAATTTTTATAATTGACTTCTTTACTTGTGATTTTTTTGGGGATGGTACATTTAAGTGTTGCATACCGCCTTTCAGCCAAATATACACCAAACACGGAGACTGTGGTAGTACTCTTAATATTACCAATATAAGACCACTTGTATATGCCTTAATGACTCAATTGACACACAAACGCTTATCAGGTATTATTTGAAATGGCTAAGTCCCAAATAAGCGGCTGGAATCTAGTTAAATATACATGTGAACTTGAAAAATGTACTATAAAAGCTCTCCAGAGGATTTTTCCAAAAGTTATTATAATTTTCAGGAAAGTTTGGTTAGAAAAGCAAAATCTTTAAATGTTTAAAACTAAGAACAACCGTCGTTGCGTTTATTTGTTTCGAAGTCTAGATATATATTGCCAGAAAATTACCGTAGGTTGGAAGTACATTGAACAGCAGATCAACAAGCAAACCCATTAACCCTTTCTCCAATATATTTAAAAAAATTGGCTATGACCTAAAAACATTAAATTGTGGTCAGTTTTCGGAGAAAGACATCGAACTAATAATTTTGCGGAAAGTTTCCACACTACTTTAAGTAAACGCATAAAAAAATGTAATAGAAACCTACTTGATCTGATCA
Organism: Thumatha senex; assembly: GCA_948477245.1. Lineage (NCBI taxonomy): Eukaryota > Metazoa > Arthropoda > Insecta > Lepidoptera > Erebidae > Thumatha > Thumatha senex. The sequence continues at coordinate 4,457,388 of OX419725.1, forward strand.
TGGCCTATAAAAAAGACTTTAAGCGCTCATCAAAACAACGAAGACCTAGAATTCAACAAAATGATGTATTTATACGTGAGACCCAGTTATGCTTGTTAGATGGTCACATTACTGTTAGTCATTTTCTTGAATTGGAAAAATTAACTAAACTAAAACTAACTAACTATCTTCACGCTGTATCCCTGACGAGGTAGTCAGAGAGGACAGATCGCCAGGCTTCGCGATCCATGCATACTTCTTTCGCTTCTTCGAGATTCATCAATCGCTTCATACACGCACGTCTGGGTATCCGAGTACTTTTGACCTTTCCGTTTTTGAGCAATCTGCTCACGTGGTCTTCATATGTAAGTCTCGGCCTTCCCTGACTCCTTCTACCCTCTACTTTTGAACAATATATATTCTTCGTCAATCGTTCTTCACTCATTCGTTGGACGTGTCCAAACCAACGGAGCACGCCCTTTTCCAGCTTAACGCTGACACTTTCATTCAAACCTGCCATATTGCGTATCACTTCGTTACGTATTCGGTCGGCCAAGGTAACACCGCACAATTTTCGAAGTGATCGCATCTCCACAGCATTCAATTTACTTTCATGCATCTGCTGACATACCCAGGTTTCACTCACGTAAAGCAAAGTTGGCACTAGCACTGCGTTATGAATCGCCATTCGTGCTTCTTTTACGATGCTTTGTCGCTTTACTAACTGGGACAAAGCACCGTTAACCTTGTTTCCGGCAGCTACTCGCCGTTCTACATCCGAATCACATCTTCCATCCGCGCTAAACATACTTCCTAAATACACAATTTCATTCACTTGCTCTAGACGTTCCTGGTTTACCCTAATCTCGCATTTAGTTCTTACGTCACCTCTTTCAAATACTAGAACCTTAGTTTTACTTGCATTCAAGCGGAGACCCTTACTTTCACACCCCTCTTTCATCTTAGTGACTAATGCCTGTAGGTCGGCTTCTGATGAGGCCATGAGCACCGCATCATCAGCGTACAGCAGACAGTTTACTGTAAAGTCACCCAAATTCACACCCATATTAAAATCTTTCAACTTCTGCAGGCAACTGTCCAGATACACTATGAACAGCCAGGCGGACATGACACATCCCTGTTTGACGCCTGTGCAGACATCAAAAAGAGGTGACACATCCCCCCTACTCGCACACAAGCCCTACAGTCCCTATAAAGCGACTGTATTGCCCGCAGCAGCGAGCCGTCCACACCATATCCCGGCAGCAAGTCCCACAGCGTTTCTCTCACAACGTTATCAAATGCTTTCTCTAGATCCACAAAAGCGCAGAAAACCTTCTGGCTAAGAGCCAAAAAAAAAATTAAATAATGCTAATAATATATTTTCTTAGATATAAAATAGACGAATTTACGAACCTTTTATAGAAAATGATCCACGATTACTAATTAATAATTAGCCGGCGCCGCACCGCTCCTAGCCGTTGTATTTCATTTTTACTTTTTTCAATAAATCTATCAATTGTACAGACACACGATTTCTGCTGTTTTATTTTATTATATATATAGCATAGATTAAAACATACTGGTGTAGTATGATTTTGAAATCATCTTGTAAAGCTTTTCATTTCTTTACCCTACTTGATAAGTTTGATTGAAATACCCACTCTATATTTTTTTTAGTACCTAGCATCCTTTATCATTTGGCACCCAGTAGATGAATACCTTTCACAATAACCTTGATAACTCACTTAATCGATACGCTAAACCTCACTAAAACATTAATGAGTACCTTTCACAATAACCTTTATAACTCACTTAATCGATACGCTAAACCTAACTAAAAAAATAATGAGTACCTTTCACAATAACCTTTACAACTCACTTAATCGATACGCTAAACCTTACTAAAACATTAATGAGTACCTTTCACAATAACCTTGATAACTCGCTTAATCGATACGCTAAACCTCACTAAAACATTAATGAGTACCTTTCACAATAACCTTTATAACTCACTTTATCGATACGCAGAACCTCACTAAAACATTAATGAATACCTTTCACAATAATCTTGATAACTCACTTAATCGATACGCTAAACCTCACTAAAACATTAATGAATACCTTTCACAATAACCTCTATAACTCACTTATTCGATACGCTAAACCTCACTAAAACATTAATGAATACAATTAGCAATAACCTTGATAACTCACTTATTCGATACGCTAAATCTCACAAAAATATTACTAAATACCTTTCACAATAACCTTGATAACTTACTTAATCAACGCTAATGAAATTATAGAAATAGAGGGGTGAATAAAGGTTACTAATTATTTTAAAATTATGTTTTTAATTTTGCGACTACAGGTACGGGTGTTTAAAATTCACTAAAAGTGTGTTTAGTTCATCTAGGTGAATTGACCCAGGTGAATTCACCTAGGTGAACTAACTACACTTTTAGTTAACTTGTAACACCTGGATGCATTAAAATTCGTTTTAATCTCCCCATAAACGAGACTTAACGAATACTGTGTTACTGGCAACCGGGACCAATCAATTAACATGTCTTTCGAAGTACGGCAACGCTTGTAAATGGAGATAGCTCAAAATTGTCACCTATATCAGGACGTTATTTAATGTACCTACGAGTAAATCTTACTCAGTGCCAGTGGTAAACGAGAATACTCTTCTTCTTGTTCTTATTTTTGGACTTTCTCGGCTTGAGCAATGCCAGAATCAAGTAATTTGAATCTTTCATGTTACGGAAATTTCGTTTTCATGTCAAAAGTATAAATCTTCCTCAACTAGGTATATAGGTCCTATACGTTCACTTTCAGGTAGATAATATGAATCTTAATTCAAAATAAGTAAATTATTCTTGGATAGCAGCGTATTCCTTTAAGCTTGTTTATAGTGTTACTACTAGGTACCTATATGCGGATTTTGGAAGGTAACAGAAAATTCCGCGTTCCACTGAGTTATTCAATTTCACAACACTTGTGCACGTTGTCGAATCTTTAATGTTTAAGAAACCATCATTTTTAACCATCAACATTTGAAAATACACTAGTTTTGAAAAATTAAAAACGGAGTAGCGCTTTTATCGCTGTTCCCGCCAAAATCCACGAGAATACTCAATTCCGCATCATATCGTTTCTATGAGATTCATTTTAAAGTAAACTGCTAGAATGTATTACTCTACCTATCACCTCTCGAATGTCTTAGGCACCTCAGAAATTTTTGTAACCGTGTGGGCGGGCCCGAGACCTTTCCTTAATTACTAATAAATAAATATACTAATATATATATATAAATAAATATGGGTCTGTCGACAGAACTGAAAACAATTAAAATAATCTAAAACACAATTTAAACAGTTTACATATCCTACCGACATTAAGTTTACTTTCTATTTAATATATTTTACTTGTAACATTTTGTTAGTGACACAATCTGACAAGATTTAAAAAAGCGTAAAATGTCCACAAACGGTTTGTTTCTGTGTCGTCCCAAGTTTTCGTCCCAAACTCCTAAGATTTCTTGTTTCGTCCCACCAATATTTTATTCCTGTTTCGGTTCACTTTATAAAATGTTACTTTTGTAGAGGCAGAAAAATTAATTATAATAATTTTCTATATTATACATAACGACAGCTTACTCGAGGCTAAACCACAAAATTAAAAGGAGCTCTTAAACCAATTACACAATAATGGTCCTCCAGATAAATAAATATTGTTAACCGATACAGTATCTCAGGCTTTAGACAGAGATGTTACGTGATAGCTACTCGCCCTTCAGACCCCTCCCTTCCCTCCTAAAGGAGCAAAAAGAAAAACATCCAAACCCCCCGATGAGGATGTGCGTTTCATTTGCTCCGTTATGGAGTCCAATAAAAAAAAACACTCCGTCAAAAATTGCGAAATTTGTCAAAAACGAATGCAACAAACTAAAAATTTGTCAAAGTAGAAATACTGAAGTTATTTAGGTTTAATGTTGGCCGCGCGAACAGAACGTGGAGGAGGATTGTGGCCACGGAGATCTCAACAACAACATGGGTTAGAGACCTAATTCTTTTTTGAATTAAAGATTGAATTGGTCAAAATTTACGAAAAAAAAAAGTAGAAACTTTAGAGCAATATTTTACGAAATATTCGCCTTTGAAGTTATGGCTGCGCAATCGCAATGATAATACATAATAAAACATCAATTTTAGACTGTAATGTCATTGTGAAAGGTTTAGGTACATTTAGGGTATTTTAGAAATATTTCCATGATATTATATTATAGAGCACATCATTTAATTATGTTGGCTGATTTTCGTATTTTGCATGCCACTTGTGCTGTGGTAAAATATGGTGGTATGTTAGATCTTGTACGTACCCATATTTGCAAATAGATGAATTGAATTGATTTAAGGAATGAATTGAACGGGAAAACTCCACCACGCGAGCGGATCCGCAAGTATCAACTAGTTAAAACATAAATTGAATTTCTAAACACGTTAGTCACATTTGCCTCGCAATTTCACCAATTGAAATATTCTCTTGTAGTGTGAACTGCAAACCAAACTATTATGCTGAATGCAGTATGAAATGCTTCGACTATGCAGTCGACATTCTGGCGAATGTTCCGTCCGCGTCCCCAAAGTAAGTTGGGAAGTAATATGGCTGTTGCCACCAAGAAAGTAAAAGAATACATACCTAATGAAGCCAAATCACAGCAATGCAAATAAAAATGCTTTTAGAGCCCAAAGACACAATAATAGGAAAGATTCTGAATGATAATAGTAATTTTCTGTTAGACAAACAAGCTAAGTAGGAATTTGTACTTGGCCCACGAGATTATGGATGTGTAGAGTCCCTTCTGTTATTACTGTACCGATAGTAATCTCTGTACATGAAACTTTAGCCTGGAGTTTAGACCAATGCCTCGTGTTAGGCAGTCTGTCTTTCAACCCTGTACAGACATTGACTACAGCTTGGAAAATAGTTACACCACCTTATATCTCAAAAAAAACCTTGAAATAGAGAATAGAAAATTTTTATATAGGAAGAAAGAGGTAATATTTTTCATCACGGTCGAAAATAAAACCCTTTTATTTTCGTCAGTGAAAATTAAGAAATAAGTAAATATTTGTTCTAGCGTTTAGCGAAGATACCACAACAGTTTGTATTTATAAAAGTTGAATAAAAATTATAAAGTCTAAGTAACTATACCTCGCGGATCAAGTTACCGGCCAAAGCTACTCAATACCTGTCTACAGGTATATAGATATACATATAACAAATAGGTTGGATTGAATTAAAGTCCAATAGTTTCTATAAAACCGTGTAGTTCGTTCTAGTTTAGTCTATCGTCCATGTTAATCTACGAATGTACTATGCCGTAGGTGACTAGGCCTCCCGACCGTAAAGTCTGTGCGTACGGGGGCTCGTTTTTAATCAGAATCCTTTTGTCATTTGCTTTCCACTGTCAACGCTTTTGAAAAGGAATGTATATTGCTATACGTGGCGAAATATGTATTTTGTTTCAGTGTTAACCTTAAACTGAAAGAAACCATAAAGTGTCAGCTGCTTTGATATGCAGTATTAGTGTCCCTGTCGATGGGTCTCGGATTCGATATGTTAATTAAGAGCTGTATTTCATGTGTATTATATATCTAACTATCTATAAATATACTAGTGGTTCTGTAAACCGTAGACTTCGGAGTAATTTTATTTTTTATTAATTTGATTTCCTTTTTTGTTTTGAGCTCTCTTGCCAACCACTGCGGGACCATTTCTCCTCCCTTGCCTCCACTTCCCCCGCGATCGTAAAACCCCCTCGCTAAAAGTTGTTGTCTACATCAAGGATTGTCCATGCCAAGTTGCATGCAGATCCGATGAAAAATGCGACCTGTAGACTGTAGACGAACGGACGGTCGGACATCAATAACATTTTTCTCGTACCAGTGGAGTTAAAACGGAGAATTTCGTCGGCTCGCTTCGCTCGCTTTCTCAGGTCTAGAGCTCAGTCAATAAGCTATTGTTTTTTTAGACCAATTTTGTACTTCTGCCTAGCAGTACAGTCTTCAAAAACCCTATTAGAATTTGAAGCATAGGATCTTCTTAGTATTGATCTACGTTTACTATAATTATAGTGTAAAGGTTCGCGTTTAGATAAAAAAAAGGCAGACTGATGACAGGTTAATATTTTGATATTAATTGACATTTAATTGGCTTCAAGGAGTAGCTATTGTTGTTAGGAGAGTCTGCCTCAGGTCTAGAGCCTTTTTGGTTGATCAGCATGAACTGCTTGTACTAGTAGGTTAAGTACTAGTATGTAGTACTAGTATGTCCTAGTATGTAGTGGTATGTAGTACTAGGAGGTTGGGTTGGTTTGAATTTCGAAGATCTTATTGTTAGGGCCTTACATCGTCTATAGAAAAATGATTTCTGCTATAAAAACAAAATAAACGAACCAAAATAATAAGCAGTTGTCGGGCAACTTTCTCTTATTGTCACTTTGGCAGATGCATATTATTGAACACCTATTATACTCACTCAAAATGCAACTTATCGGTAAATTTAAGGCAGTTTCGAAGCTTTGTTCGTAATAGGTGTTTACGAGGCGTTTTTTTTTGGACGAAGGCAGATGTGCGGCGGCGCTGTCGGTCGTATTTTCGATGTTCTGTGGATGGGACAGTCCGTACACGCGAAGAGAGCACGTTCTGATACTTTTGGAACGACGTTGTTATTAAAGACAGCTGCAAGACACGTTCCAACATTATTGTGGCAATTATGAGTAACTCTCATTGAAAAGGTTCCGTACGTATTTTGGTACAATTTGTTTTTGCTGGTATTTGTATAATTTTAATAATATAGCGGTAATAATATAGTATTTGTGGAACATCTTATATAAATAAAAATAAACCGGAAAATATGTTGCTAACCGTAAATCTCAGGAACTACTGGTCGGAATAAAAATCTTTTTGTGTTGGATAGTCCATTAATCGAGGGGGTCCATATTGGGTTGCATAAATTTTAGAGGCATAACTTAAAACTGCATAACGTTTTTTGGCATACTCTTCGTTTCGCATAACGTTCAAACAGAATAAATCATTAGGCATACTTTATTTGCCTATAACTTTTTTATAAAAATGATATACCCGCATAAAATGTTTACGCATATTTTTTTTACAATAACGATTACTAATCATAACATTTATTGGCATCTCACTCACTCTCGCATAAAGATTACAAGTCATACATATAGAATACCATAATGTTAACGAACACAAATTTTTATATCTAAGCTTGAACTGTCTAAGATTGAAATGCCCACTGATTAAAAATGTCGATAGTCACTATACTGAAGTTCAAAATTTCAACACTTATATATAGAATTTATTAATAAAATACAAAAAGAAAGTAGGTAGATTAAAACGAGCGATTCTATTCTGGCGCATCGCCGGCCGCTGCCGTGGCCCGCTATATACCCTTTACATTTATGCTGATTAAAATTATGATAAAAAAATTAGAGTAAGTTAATGTTATGCCAATAAAACCATTATGCGTTTATAACATTCTGCTTATCATAATTTATGCGAGAAAACTTTATGCTGAAACTGTTTTGCCAAACTACATTATGCTGAAAAAAATTATGCGATTGAAAGGGCACCCTAATCGAGGAAGGTTATAAGATATATATCATCACGCTAATACCCAGGATAGCGGGTTAGTAATCATAAATGTCAAGAATTCGCACAAACTTTCATACATTTTTGTAAAAGTAAAGCGACAGGATTAAATATGACTGCGACTGGAGTTAGAAGTGTGCCACGGGCAAAGCCGCTGGGGACAGTTAACAGATTTTAAAATCTATTATTAACCAGCTGACCAACTGACTGCAACCATGAATGGTCGCTTTAAATATTTTAAATAGTGTATGACATTTTGTAAGCGCCGTTAAAATGGTCTATGCAAAATAAAGATATTTTTATTTATTTATTTTTTATTTTCATGGTATTCGGTTTAAATTTGCTCGATTCAAATAGTAATGTTGTTCCGTGTTTAAAAATAAATGAACAAACGGTTCGAATTGAAAAATTCATTTTGTATTGAATACTCGTAGTCCATTTATCGAGGAAGGTTTCTGTCATTAGTTCGCGCGTTCAGTCTTTACAATATTACTTAGTATATTAAATATGTTGCAGTTGCTTTTTGTGTATGCTGTTTATAGTTCAAAATCCAGTGTAAGAAGCTCTTAGGTAAATAGATGGGGTGCCTGGTTTGAAACCTACACGAGGTGCATTCTGAAAACGAAAGCGATAATGTTTCTTCACACTACGCAGTATCATTACTGCTAACGGCAAATACTCAATTACCGGAGTAGTTGTGGTAGTTAGGAGGTACCGCGCGGAGTGGGACGACACTTCTGGGGGCCGACTCTACTATAAACTAGGTATATAAACTACGAAAAGCCGTAGAATAGAACCAGAATCACTGTTTTTAGCTGTCACAATGTTAGTAGACTATCAAAAATGCAGCTGAATAGCGGCCACTGGCGCGGTACGTGTTAGTAAAATTCTATAGGCTGACCAATAGAAGTCTATTGGAGTAGGATTGTAATAGTAGATGAAAAATTGTACGCCTTTCTATTGAGCGACGATTTCAACACGATTAAAATAGCAGACTCGGGCCTCCCCCAATAAGCCACCCTGCCACCTCCACATCAAGGTAGGAACTTAAAAGTGATCAGACATACTCCACCACATATATAAAAAAACTCGTACTTAGATTAGAGGAGAGAAGAGAAGGGACAAAAATAATATAAATGAAATTACTCTTTCTAAGGGAAGTGTAATTAAAATATAATTTGTAGTTCCTTCTTTATTTTTATGTAAATAATACGAATAATTTATATTATGTAGATAATATAATGAGCCCCGTTTTGTGTTGTAAAAACTGTTGTGTTTATAAAAGCAATAAAAACAAAAGAAAAATCTTAGCCATTACCTGAATAGGTATACTACGTACCTTGCCTATTCTCGTAGATCTTTATGATGTCGTTTATCAGTTTTTTAAATATAGTGAAGAATTTCAACTTACCTCGGTACGGTCGGGTACTTCAGTGGCTAGAACATTGCCCTGGTGAGGCAAAGGTCACTAGTTCAATCCCCGTCTCGAACCAAATCGTCTTTTTCCACTTTAATTAAATATTTATGTGAAAGTTAGCATACTGCTTTAAAAATATATCCATAACAAAAAATTATAAAAATTTGTCGCACCCAGCTGGAAAGGTCCTACGAATTGCGGATCCCTATAATTTATTATAACCAGGCACAGCCGAATGCGTCTACCTGAGCCGATGTTTTTTGGCTTCCCTGCTTTTCGGCAATTTAAGTTTCATGAATTTATAATTTTTATTAGACATTAACACCTGCTGTATATTTTAGGGAGTAATTATTTCAGTAAATTAAAATTATTATATTTATGTTGAATGAGGACAGTCTTACACACAATCGCGCTGTATCAGACCAAGGATATCTGAGGGCTGACTGCTATGCTAAGGGCTTACGTAAGTAAGCACGTACGTAAGTAGGTGTTTCAATAAGTAAAAGAACAGAAATATCTTTCCACACCCCATCAAGCTAAATTAGGGTATCCATTTGAAAAAAAAAACTTAATATTTAACCCCTACACGTTATGTTATGGATAGCCAATGATAATAGGCTCCAAATATTTTGGGAGAGTATCACATACATTTAGTACTAGTATGTAATAATATATTCTGTTTAAAATTATTATAATTTATACTGAAAAAGATAAATAAAAAGTGTGTGTTGTTATGTACACGCGTTAGAAGTTTTACTTCTTTGCCGTAACAAGATAAAATCATTAAAATGTAAAATCGCATTTTACTGCGATATAATTATTTAATAACTTACTTTCACTAGAGCACGTGTACCTACACGACTTTTATATATAAGAACCTACCATTTTACACCTAAAACAAGGCAAATGCGCTAATTTTATAAATAACATGCAGCGAGCGTCCATCATCCAAATTACCGCGCGAATTCCTCAAAACTTTTGAAGTTTCCATAGGTTTTTTTTCTAAACCAATGTTTATTGGAACGTTATTATTATTATTATTGTTATAGCCTTTATTTATCCATCAAGTACATTCCAAAAAAATTACAAAGTGAAGCTTAATTATTTTGAAAGTATTTTTCCTCGAGGATCCCATTTTGAGTATAGGCCACCTCCGTGGCTTCCCAGTTCTCTCTATCTGACGCTTTACTTATCCAGTCTATACCTGCTATTTCTTTTACCTCATCTTCCCATCTTTCTATCGGCCTACCTCTGCTCCTTTTTCCTAATGGACCTTTCCATACCGTGGTAATTTTTTACCACTTTTTGTCCGTCATTCTAGCTATGTGCCCTGCGCCCAATTCCATTTTAATTTATTGTATTGCAATGATGTAAAGCATCAATGACCTTGGTAATTTACCTTATTTTTGTGTTCCTTATTCTATGTGTTCTTTTATATTAAGTAAACTTCTTTCCATCGCTTTCGAGTTGTTTTAATTCTGTTAATCGTATATTTATTATAAATTCATGTTTGACTACCATACGACAGACAAGGCAGAATGCATGAATCCGTTACTTTCTTCTTCAAATGTATGCTCATGTCTTTATTATCTCCTTGTAGGACCAGAACTTATTCCATGTTAGCTGGATTCTCCTCTCAATTTCATCTCGATGTCTAGATTGTTTGAATGACATTTGTTTTACTAGGAACTTATTGGATCGTTATAGATCAATTAATACTACTGATAGACTTGACGAGTTAGTGCTTTCCGTTCCAGTTACTAACGCACTGCTTGTTAGGAATCCAAAAAGCACAAACTGGTCCGAATATAGAGGCCAACTCGAGGCTCTTGTCAAAAATGGTGAAGGCTAAACGCCAAACTCCTTGGTGGTACAGCCATTTAACCAAATTGAGGAATAAAACGCGCAAACTAATCAACAGGGCTAAAGAACCGGCAGGATGGAACCGGTACAGCACAGCCCCCACTGAATACAACCGCGAAATTAGAAGAGCCGAAAGAGCATCGTGGCCCTGCTTCTGTGAGGAGGTGAATAGTGCCCAACTAACCAACTTGGTCTTGTAATAAAGTCAGACGGTACCTACACGAACTCAGCGGAAGAATCCCTAAGGCTACTCACTAAAACGCACTTCCCTGACACGATCGAAATAACTGCAAACAGCTCACCCCTCAAAAATTCAACTCTGAAAAGACCCAAGAACGTGGCCTGGAACAGAGCTGCGAGGATTTTCCGCCCCTGTCAGATCGAATGGGCTATAAAATCTTTCAAGCCCTACAAATCGGCGGGGGAGGATGGGATTTCCCTTGCCCTTCTTCAACAGGGGCTAGACATCCTATCACCGTATCTGGTTAAAATTTTCAGAGCCAGCTATGCCTGGGGAATAATACCAGAACTCCTGACTAATGTAAAGGTAACCTTTATACCCAAAGTCGGTCGAAAAGACTATTCGCAACTGAAGTCTTATAGAACCATTAGCCTTACCTCATTTCTCATCAAAACGATGGAAAAAGTCATTGATCAGCACATCAGAGTCTCTGCCCTAAGTCACTCACCTCTACACAGGTGCCAACACGCCTATCGTAAAGGACGCTCGACTGAAAGTGCCCAGCTTGAACTCACGGACAAAATAGAAAAAAACCCTTGAAGACAAGCAGATAGCTCTATGTGCTTTTCTCGACATTCAGGGCGCCTTCGACAACACCCCAATTGAAGCGATTGTAAGCGGCTTTCACGTAAAGGAGTTGATCAAACTACAAAACAGTGGATCAGAGCCATGCTTGCAACCCGCACCATCAAAACATCCCTTCATGGAGAAACAGGGATGTCCACAAGGGGGCGTATTATCGCCACAGCTGTGGTCAATCACGGTAGACCAACTCCTAGATAAACTCACTGAAAATCTATACGAGGTTCAAGGCTACGCGGATGACCTTGTCATAACAGTGAGAGGTTTCTGTCTAATGACGATATTGAACCGAATCCAAGGAGCTCTTAACATCACTACGCGGTGGTGACAAGAAAACCAACTATCAATTAATGCTGATAAAACCGTCATCATCCCTTTTACCAGAAGGACAAAGCTAGATAAGCTTAAGTTGCCTAAAATAAATGGGACGATAACCAATATATCTAAAGAAGTCAAATACCTGGGTGTAACCATCGACCAGAAACTAACATGGAACTCGCATATAGACAACGTCACTCATAAAGCGAAAGCGTCGCTTGGCATCGGCCGCTTCCTTGTTGGCTGCAGATGGGGATTAAACCCTCGAATTGCGATGTGTCTTTACACTGCCATCGTCAGGCCGATGATTACCTATGCCTGCATGGCATGGTGGTCAAAGTCACTTCAATCAACTGCTGCTGGGCGACTAAATAGCTTACAGAGAACCGCTTGTCTAATAATCTCTGGAGCATCGTCTACAACTCCAGGAGCAGCGTTAGATGCACTGCTGAAACTCACTCTTCTACCCCTCCACATACAGGAAAGAGTTAGGGCTGGCATGCTCCGCTTAAACCACAGTAACAAAATGGACCTATCAGAAACTTATATAATCATCAAGCTCTCTGATGAACGATCATATTCTGGGCATGCCGGAGGACGATATTATCCCAGAATATAACTTTGTTAAATTATACAAAACTGAAATTTCTAACAGAGGTGACTGGGGGAAAACATACCTAAAGTCCCACTCAGAAACCGATCTCATCTGGTTCACAGATGGATCCATAATGGCAATTGGTACGAGATGTGGAATTTATGGGCTCAAATCGGAGCACCAAATCTCACATCACTTGGGTAAATATGCCTCATAGCTTTTTTAAGCTTAAATTAGGTAAGAATCTCGGAATTCGAGATACCCAGCTGTATGTCTGTAAATACTTGTATATTGACACCCTAAAAGTTGTCTCAAAACCTACATATGGTAGGCTGTATGCAACTATTAAATTTTGTTAAACAACGCTTAGTGTTTGACGAATTTGAACAAAAATGTGTAAAAAACCTCGCTTGACGAGTTGAAACAATTTTCAGGCTTGACCAATCATACCCTAAACCATTGGCAAACGCATCGCTCATTCATTAACTCTCAAGACCCCGAGTTTTTATTCAGAGAGGCTTAAACCAGTCTGTGAACACTGCCTATATTAAACTTGTTAATCACTGAAATATACACGGTCTGTCTATAGATAAATGAAGAATTGCACTTCGTTCTTTTCTCACTTGACACCTAGTAGGGATATCTCATTAAAAAAAGAATTGATTAAAACGAGTACATACGATTCGGGAAGGTTAACTAGTTTTTAACTTGTCATTACCGCAACGGTATTGCTTTGATTTATCACGTAGTTAGCTTTTAAGTTTACAATTATTGAATCTGTTTGTTAAATTATAATTTTACAAAATACTTAAAAAGGGAAACGTATGAGTCAAGGGAAAAATTATCAAAACCTTTTCGTAGTCTAAGTATTAGGTAGTTCCATGACTTATTCTGTGGTATTACGTTAAAAAAAGAAAATATAAATACAATTTTAGCATTTTTAATACATACATACATACATACATATTGGCACGCCTTTATCCCTGAAGGAGTAGGCAAAGGCATACTATACGCCCACATTTCACCGTATGCAGTTTTGTCCCACGTCACAGGTGGGGGAGCCTAGCATAAATAATAATATATTTTAAAAACTTATTTTTTATATTAATAACTAGATGACACCCCATGGCCTCGCCCGTGACGTATCTACTTAAACCTCCCGTCGCACATATTTCATTCTGTCGTTTAAAATATAAAAATTTACCCGATTTGTCGACATTTATGATTACTGCTCCGCTCTCCAGAGCAGTAGTGTGATGATATATGTATAACCTATAGTCTTTCTCGATAAATGGGCTTTCCAACAAAAAAAAACAAATTTGACCTGTTCCTGAGATTAGCGGGTTTAATCAAACAAACTCTTCAGCTTCATACATTAGTATGAATAAATATTAAAAATATATACTACAAATTGTTTACTGTTTATTTTAAGGAGTTTGTAAGTGATACATCGTAATGTATTGTTAATAAACAGTAATTCTTGGGGCTAATCATGTTGGCACACCTGGTATCGATTATGTTGGGGTGTATTTGAGTTACGTAGTAAAGATGAAACAAATAATTGATAGCAGTGATTAATCATATCATTTACTTTTTCATATGACATCCCTGCTATTGTCATTTGCAATCACAGTGACTATGATTTCTCATTTGTCATTTGAATGGAATGTAATCGCTGTGCGGGACCGCGGCGATCCTGCACGATATACAAGCAAGTATATTTTACTTTTCAGATTTGTTGTTGTGTTATATTGCAAATCATTCTCAATGAAAAATAGCTAGTGATATCACTGTGATAAAAAATATTTTTTGATCATATGATTATGATTTCTACAACCATTGCCATCTTAACAATATTCATACGTAGTTTTGGTTAGTTATATTCCTACGTTGGATATGTGTGAGTGGGGATGTACCTATGTGTCCGGTGCACCCCGTGCCGCGTCCTTACACTGATGTAAGCGTACCGCACACATGCCGAAGCGCACATCTGTCCTATCTCGCGCACGTTGGCTTCGTAGCACTCGGCTTTATATACAGTGTGTTACAAAAATCAATTAATATTTGTTTTGTAAATTATAACTCACATAGCTTTAATAATTTGTGTCCCACACATTTAATCCCGTAGTTTATAATTTTTACAGTAATGTATGAAAATTTGCCCATTTGTTGACTTTATAGTTACCTCCAGGTTAGTAGCGTGATGATATATAGCATTCCTCGATAAATGGGCTATCAATTACAAAAATACATTTTTAATTTAAACCAGTAGCTCCTAAGATTAGCGTTCGTGATTACCGCATTCAACTACACAAATCCTACTAATGTTATAAAGTTTGTAAGAATGGATATTTGTTACTCTGTCACGCAAAATCTACTGATACGATTTTGATGAAACTTTACAATAATATAGCTTACACATCAGAATAACACATAGGCTACTTTTTATCCTGGGAACAAGTTCCTGTGGGGAAACGGGAACGGGAAAACGCCAACACGCGTGCGGAGCCGCGTCCGTCAACTAGTAATAACATTTTTTTTAATAAAGTTAAACAAGACAATTCGATTCGAGACAGGGATTGAACCCGTGACCTTTGCCTAACCAGAGCAATGTTCTAACCACTGTACTACCCGAACTGTATCGAATCAAGTTGAAATTCTTCACCATTTTTAATCGGCGTTTTAAAAGTATGACCAGAATAAAGAGATAATATAATAATCCGAATATAAGAGAGCCGAATAAAGAGCGATCTGTATATAGTGGGCTGAGATCGCGGCACCACCTGCGCCGGCGCCGGCGCACCTGCACGCCTCTGATTCGCCAAAAACGAATGCGCCGACGCATCACCTGCCGTGCATCGATACTGCCGCACGGAATATCAATACATATTATCACGCCTGTTTCCCATCGGGATAGGCAGAGACTATGGTTTTCTACGACCCTTATATACCACTTTCGTTTTTGCTTTCCGGTTAAGGGTACTCTTCACCTGGCCTTTTTCCAAAAGGTCTTCAATTTGATTGACATACGTACGCCGAGGTCGACCACTACCAGTTTGCCCATTCACTCATCAATACCTACTTATATACCTACCTTCACTTTACTTCACTTTGCCTACTTATTTTTTTTATATTTTAAACTATAAACCTCATTATATTGTCAATGTTTTATTACAAAGGAGTTTTTACAATCGTAAGGTACTGAGATTTAAGTAACTAAAGTATATTAAAACTTAATGCTAACTGGATGCCGTTCTTTTTATACTCATAACCGGTTAACAGGGGGCCGAGTTTATCATTGACAAGCCGTAAGAATAGAACCAGAATCGCTGTTTTTAGCTGTCAAAATGTTAGTAGACCATCAAAAATGCAACTGACTAGCGGCCACTGGCGCGGTACGTGTTAGAAGAATTTTAACGTCCGACCGATAATAGTCTATTGGAAGAGTACGATTGTAATAGTAGACTACGAAAAACTGACAAAATTGTACCCGTGGCTTGATATTGACCGACGATTTCGACACGATTGAAATAGCAGACACGGCCTCCTGGACTACGGATAAAAGAAATTGTCAGTCCATGAAACAGTGACGATCTTTGGAATATTTTATCCATAGATCACGGAAGGCTTAATGCTTTTGAATAAAATAAATAAATAAATATCCATCACGCCTTATCCCCGAAGGGGTGGCAGAGGCATATTATATGCCCACTTTTCACCGTGTGGATTCCTGTCCCACGTAATAGGTGGTGAGCCCATTGCCGTGTTGAAATAGACAGACGCAGGTTGTGGCTACCTGCTGTTGAAATTTTTAGGTCGCTCATAAGGCCTTCAACCAGGCTTAACGACTGCCATTTTACTGGCAACCGGGACCAACGGCTTAACGTGCCTTCCGAAGCACGGAAACGCTCGCAAATGTAAATGCCACAAAGTGGTCACCCATCCGAGTACCAGCCATAGTGAAAGTTGCGTAACTCAGTGATCATTTACAGAACACTGAGACCGCGGGGCCACGAGCGCTTCTATTTGCTTTTGAAGGGTAGGTAATCTAGTTTTTCTAAAACATTTAATGTATTTTATTTAACTAGGTTACCCCACGGCTTCGCCCATGACATATTTCGAAATTATGTCGCACCTATTTGATTCCGTCGCTTATAAATTCTACAATAATGCATAAAAAATGCCGATTAAGATATATACCAATATATCTTAATCTTAATAATATTATAAATGCGAAGGTTTGTATTTAAAAACTGCTGAATAGATTTTAATGAAACTTTACAATACATACATACATACATATCGTCACGCCTGTCTCCCATCGGGGTAGGCAGAGACTATGGCTTTCCACTTGCTACGATCCTGGCATACAACTTTCGCTTCTTCCACTTTGATAAGTGTTTTCATACACACACGCTGGTTAAGGGTACTCTTGACCTGACCTTTTTCCAAAATGTCTTCAATTTGATTGACATATGTACGTCGAGGTCGCCCCTTACCAGTTTGCCCATTCACTCTCTTCTGATAAATCTGTTTCGTTAGTCTACATTCATCCATCCTCTCCACGTGTCCGAACCATCTAAGCATACCTTTTTCTATCTTAGTCACTACTTCTTCTACCATACCGCAATGTACCCTTATCACACTGTTCCTTTCTTCGTCCATCAATTTCACTCCAGCTATACTCCGCAGACTTCTCATTCCACTGCATTAATTTTACTTCTATGCTTCTTCTGCCACACCCAACTTTCACTGCCATACATGAGTGTAGGAACAAGTACTCCTCTATGCACAGCCAGTCTTGCCATCTCAGACACGTTCAGACTGCTCATAAAGGCGTGCATGGCTCCATTCAATTGATATCCAGCCAAAACTCTTTGTTCAATGTCACAATCACACTTTCCATCTCTCACAAATTTTGAACCTAAATATACAAATTCTTTCACCTATCCCACTCGTTTTCCTTCCACAAAAATCGAGCAATATGTCATACTTTCCTCTCTTTCAAAAACCATTACTTTTGTCTTATTTACATTCACTTTCATTCCTTTGCTTTTTAGCGTATCATGCATAATGTTAACCATCAACTGCAACTCCTCCGCCGATGATGCCAGTATTACCTGGTCATCAGCGTATAGGAGGCATTTGACAGTCACTTCATTCATTTTTAAACCATACGCACTCTCTTGCAGTTCTTTCAAACAACTGTCCATGTATAGGTAAAACAGCGCCGGTGACGCTACACAACCCTGTCTCACACCTTTTTCAATGTGAAAAAAGTCTGTGCAAGCTCCGTTGATCCTGACACAAGCTGACACAGCTTATACATCAGAATAACACATAGGCTACTTTTTCCCGGGAACAAGTGCCTGTGGGAAACGGGAACGGGAAAACTTCTCCACGCGGCCGAAGTCGCGGGCGTCAACCAGTAGTCTATAATGGGCCTTCGAATAATGGGCGAATGAAGCCAATTGATAAATGGGCTCACTAACACAAAAATATTTTTTCAAATCCGACCAGTAGTTCCAGAGATTAGCGCGTTCAAACAAACAAACAAACTCTTTATTTATTTATATATTTATGTGTGACCCACACAAAGATCTTAGAAATAACACATAAGTTCTCCAAATCTGCCAATGGCTTACACAATTTTCAATAATAAGCAGAATTAGGTAAATTACAAATGTCGCAAAATAGAAAACTTCAGTCCTTACATCAATTTTACACATTGCTTAAAATATTAGATAAATTGTGGATGTTATCAAATCTGTTAACATGATAAGTACACAAACAATACTCAAATTAATCTTTGTCAAATTTGTCCCTCAAAAATTCATCCACTGAGTAGAAACATTTACGAGTCAAGATTTCTTTCACTTTATTCTTAAAACTATTAAATTCTGCTACTTCCCGTAATGCTTTTGGCAAATGATTATAAATACGTGCACCCATACATAATATACTTTTATTTAATAATGCTGTCTTGTTGTTTGGTATACAAATATTTAATTCGTGTCTCTTGCTTTTTAGAGTTGTAAATATATAAATATTTTTTTTGACATATTTGCACCACCTCACGTATATATATGCAAGGTAGTGTTAAAAAGTTTAATCTTAAAAAATGTGGTTTACAAGTATCAGTTTGTTTTAAATGTAACAAAGACCGTATACACCCCTTTTGGGCTCTAAAAACTGCATTCTTATCAGTGGAATTACCCCAAAAAAGCACCCCATACTTCAAAAGTGGTGTGACATAGCCATGGTATGCCATTATTGCAACAGATGCACTCACCGTCCCGCTCAGCATAAAAAGAGTATAAGCGTATTTAGTCTAGCACATACTGATTTGATGTGCTGTTGCCAGCTTAGTTTGTTATCTATTATCACACCTAAGAATTTTGTTGTGTCAACCTCTTCTATTACTGAATTTAAATAATGAATGTCCATATTACTCAATTTATTTATGGTACTCCGGAATGTCATAAACTTTGTTTTTTTAAGATTAATAATTAAATTATTTAAGGTCAACCAGTTAATAATATCGCCCAATGTCGTATTTATGTCATTTTCAATGCATGATTTATTTCGTCCTGTAAATATAATTGTACTGTCGTCAGCAAATAAGACAGTCTTATGCTTTGTAGTATTTGGAAGATCGTTAATATAGATAATAAAAAACAACGGTCACAACACACTTCCCTGGGGTACGCCAGATGTCACTTGTCTGCATTCAGATGAATAACTAACAAGCTTTTTATCAATAGGACATATTTTAGAGATTCTGGTTATTTGAGTTCGGTTAGTTAAATATGATTTTACCATATCGTGAACATTGCCTCTGACACCATATGCATATAGTTTGTTCAACAGTCTTTCATAATTTACGTAATCAAAGGCTTTGGATAGATCCATAAACAGTGCACAAGCCTGATTACCTTTGTCTCTACTTTTTAATATTGTTTGAAGAAATGTGTATATTGCCATGTTAATAGACTTGTTTTTTCTGAAGCGAACCTGTTCCTCACAAAAGAGATTATTTGTTTCAAAATAATTATAAATGCTGGTATGTATAACTCTTTCAAATATCTTTGAAATTACTGGTAGTAGTGCTATTGGTCGATAGCAGTTAATGTCACATCGATAATTTTTTTTTAAATGTGGCTTTATGATATTTAGTTTTAACTTTTCGGGAAAAACCCCATTTGAAATGCAGAGATTAATGATATGACTAAGAATATGTGATAACTTAGTTGAAACACACTTCAATACCTGAGTCGATATGCCATCATAACCAGTACTTTTAGTATTTTTCATAGCTAGAATAATACTGTAAATGTCCTTAGGTACAGTCTTACCCATAAACAAAGAATTCAGAACAAATGGACATCCACACTTCGGATCATTTGAATCAGAGAGATCAGATGGTTAGAGATTTCAGTGGGATTACTTACAGTCTTGCCATTGATATTAATATCCAAAATTTCCTCCTTTGGTAAATTAAATTTCCTATGCTGGATTACTCGCCAAGCAGCCCTAGATTTGTTAGTCGCGTATTTTATACAATTGTCGTTTTGTGCTTTTCGAGTCAAAGTGATAACACGTTTCAATCGTGAGGACAAACTTTTAAAATTATCTTTATTTATCTTTGAGGGATTCTTCCTATATATCCATAGTAACTGCCGTTTACGCCTACAGCATGTCTTTAAGCCTTTTGTTATCCATCGTGGTCTAGTTTTAGCATATACCTACTTTTATTTGGATTGTAGGAAAACATAAGTCATAGAATAGAAGAAATGTTTCATGAAAACTGTTAAACGCCACATTTGGATCTTCACTGTTAAAAACATCACTAAAGCAAAGAGAATTAACGCATTCTTTAAATTTGTTAATATTTTCTACAGAATAGTTGCGTTTTTCAATTCTCCAATATTTAAGAAGGCTTGTAGGTTTTACCGGGCATGTGAGTAGTTGTGCAGTGTGGTGTGGCACAAAAATATATTAAATAAATAAATAAATAAAAATAAATAAAATATCGTTTATTTCAGGCACAGTTCCTAACTAGTTACAGTCCCATATAGCCTATACAAGATTATATCCACAAATACTGTTTCGTCAAACTATATTATAAGAGTAAATTTAATATTAAAATTATTAATACATATCAATAAGCAATTTCATTATTATACTTAGCTACAGAGCTTGGGTATTTACACCTAGATACATGTACTTGTATAACTTTTGCTGTAAACGTACAGGGTCCGAAATACTGCGACAACAATATTGTTCATACATTTTTCGAGTCTTTTATGAAAGGATACTCTAACACTTTTCATATATGCATGAAAATTCTTTACATTATGTTCTTCAAACATACCAGACGCACTACACCTCCATGGCAACCCTAGCATAGCACGGAACGCGTTATTGTATTGCACTCGCAAGGTATCGTAATTGACTTTAGTATGACTATATCAAAGGGCGGCGGTGTAGAACGTCTGACAATATGCTTTAAATAAGGTTATTTTAACTTGGTTAGAGCTTCTCGAGAAGTGCCTTGCCAGCATGTTACTTTTTGTGGCCAGGGATCTTCTTTGCCTCTCGAGATCAGCATGATCACTTAAGGTTTCAGATAAGATGTGGCCCAAATACTTAACTTTACTCACAATATTCATAGGTTCATTTAATAAGGAAATAGGCGGAATCTGTTCAGGACCTTTGCCACTCCTAAATATCATTAATTCAGATTTCTTAACGTTATATCTTAAACCATGCTTTAAAGCATATCTCTCACAAACACTTATCAGCCCTCGCAGACCGCTAGCCGAGGGGCTCAGCAGCACCATGTCATCAGCGTAACTGATATTATTAAGGCATTCGCCACCAATATGGCAACCGACTCTGGTGCCGCTGAGCTCCTCGATGAGACTATTAATATAGAGGTTAAAAAGTACTGTTGAGGTTAAGCCGCCCTGCCTCACACCACATTGAAGTTTATACGAGTCAGACAGCGCCCCACCCCAGCGAACCCGATTGTGCTGATTGCTATACCAATACTCTAATAGTTTTATTACCTTCTCGTGTACATTAGTGTTTATAAGTTTGTCCCAGAGGATGTTATAATTTATTGTATCAAATGCCTTACTTATATCAAGGAAACAGGCAAAAACAGACGTGTTATTTTTAATGTAACTGTTAACAGTATTTTTAAGTGCAAAGATTGCAAATTCTGTTGATAACCCTTGTCTAAATCCAAACTGTCCATTACACAAAGTAATATTTTGAGTAAGATTTGGATAAATCAAACGCTCGAGAATCTTAGAAAGAACCGTAGCCAGAGAAATAGGCCTGTAGTTCGTTAAATCAGACACATTACCTGTTCTATTTTTTATAATAGGCACGACAGTCGTTTTCATTAAGTTGCATGATAGATACCCAAATGAGAGGCATGTGCTGTACAAAACAGACAGCTTTTCAAACAGTAGCGGTCCACCATAAAGAATGTGCTCGATGCTGAGCCCGTCACAACCCGGAGACTTACCTCGCTTCATGCCTCTTACACATTTAAAAATTTGCTCCGCATCAAAAGTGAGTGGCTGGAGAGTTGGCATCCTCGTCTCCGTGTTGTCACGAGCACAGCATGCCACTGAATGTACATTGGAATCACTTGGTTTAACATTAAATTGATCAGCGAACATATGGTCAATGTTCTGATGTAAAATATTTATATCATTATACACGAAAAAGCTGCTTTGACAATTTAGGAATAGACACCTCGTTTTTGTTATGATTCCCTTGCCACTGATCAGTCTGCGCACACTTATCCCTTGATGAAATTACATTGCTACTCATATATTGTTTAAACTGGAGATTGTAATCAATATGTAATATTTCTTTCAGAAGAATTCTACTTTTATACAGCGCCAAGTAAAAGCCTACATGTCAATGTAACTGCAATGTCTATGCTCGGAGCATAAAAATGCTAGTTAATAATTTAATTTTTGTTCGTTTAGAAATCTATTCATGGGTACTTCTGAAATTAGGATGTTAGTATTTGTCACATTTGATATAAATTGTCTCAATGAAAACAATAGTGCATCTGGTTGTTTGTCATTTGTACCGCCTAAAATTATAATGAAGTCGTTCTTATTTAATACATTGATGTCATTTTTTGCTGTCGAAAGGATATGTTGCATTTTTGCCCCCGGATACCAGTAACTGTTGACTTCATACATGTCACCAACTAGTTTCTGTAAATTCTGCCTCACTCTGGATCCCTGCTGGTCAGCAAAAATGATGATTTTTCTTTTCCTTACATTAGATTGCTTTGTAGTAGATGGTTTTACTTCAGGGGTTAACTGCTGAACCATTTTCTCATTTGTGTTTGGTATATGTTCAATTTCAGTGAGGTTGATCCTTTTTATTTTAGCTATATTGGGACTAGAGTCTTCTTTATTTTGCAACTTCCGTGTTTGCTGCACTTCGATCTTTTTTGTGCTATCTGCGTGGATTTTTTGCTGAGGTATTTTCTTCCTTTCTCTTCAGCTTAATTTTAATTTATTAAACTTTTGCTTTTTAATTAAGCCTTAAATATTTTATTCATCATTTTTGATAGAATGAAAGTGTGGTTAAGGTTAACCGACGGAGGAGAGAGTAACAGTTCTTTCTCTTCTCCGTGGGGTTTATAATCACTTCATTGATGGGGTTAACCCATCTCATAAAAGGTTTTATAGCGTGAAGGTATTTATGGAGAATAAAAGACATTGTACATTTATATATTGTTATAGTATTAACTTAATACATATAGAATATTTTTAAATAAATAAATAAATAAATATTCATCACGCCTTATCCCCGAAGGGGTGGCAGAGGCATATTATATGCCCACTTTTCACCGTGTGGATTCCTGTCCCACGTAATAGGTGGTGAGCCCATTGCCGTGTTGAAATAGACAGACGCAGGCTGTGGCTGCCTGCTGTTGAATTTTTTTAAGCCGCCTATAAGGCCTTCAACCAAGCTTAACGACTGCCATTTTACTGGCAACCGGGACCAACGGCTTAACGTGCCTTCCGAAGCACGGAAACGCTCGCAAATGTAAATGCCACAAAGTGGTCACCCATCCGACGACCAGCCATAGTGAAAGATGCGTACCTCTGTGATCGTTTACCGAACACTGAGACCGCGGGGCCACGAGCGCTTCAAAAATATTTTTTATAAATATTTGCATGTTGGACATATTTCCGACGGAGTATGTGAGACGCATCATAGGTATATAATATTTTACCAACTTATCAAACCATGCTGAAAGCAAATAAATCTCATTTCATTTCAATAGCACGCAACCTCCCTCTTCTGAACCCATGCAGCAAGGCCGCGGTGATGAAGTCTCTGTTGGGAGTATTATTGTTTCTGAGAGGGCTCATCCGGTCTCCTGGCCATAGGCTGGATGGAAGGGTACCGTGTGGTTTCCACACGTAAATAAATATTGTGGGACATATTGTGGGACACTTTTCACACAGCGCCATCTAGCCCAAAGTAAGCTAATATTAGCTTGTGTTATGGGATCTAGATAACTGATAAACATACTTATATATTTCTAAATACATACATATTATAGATAAATAACACCCAGACACAGAATAAACCATCGTGCTCATCACACAAAGTTTTATCCTGGGTGGGAATCGAACCCACGACCTCTTGCGTAGCAGTCGGATGCACTCCCACCGCGCCACAGAGGCAGTCACAATTGTTCCGTCATGACTTAAAAGAATTTAAAATAAGAGGTAAAAATAATTAGTCTCGATCGAGCTAAATTAGACTTTATGGCCATATTGCAGATACTAACAGTTATTTGGACATTCAGTCCACTGATGCTACGGTGTGAAAAGCTACTAAAAAAAAAATTGGAAATTTACGAAACTGATACAAGGGATAGTACCAGATTTTGGCGAAAACATGTCATGTTTATTATGTTTTGTCCCTTGTTTGAGTGTCTTTATATGTGCCTATGACGTCTGTCCAGGCATTGATAGTAGTATTTTTACAATATTTAAAGAATATTTTTAAAATATTTTTCTCATTAACAAGTCCACCGGGCCTCGTAAACTATTTATATTTTTCAAAGTCTCCAATGTATTTGTATTTTTAAATTGTATTAACATGAAAAATAAAAAAAAAGTCCCGTAGTCCGGTTGATCTAACACCTAAACCATACTATGATGGGTAAAAATGTCCAAAAAAGATTCTTTTAATATGTAGAGATGGTTGGTCAAAATAAAACGCGTGTGTTAATAAATGTGGGTCCGCTTGCGCTTAATTTGGTTATTGTCGAA
This sequence comes from Thumatha senex, assembly GCA_948477245.1. Lineage (NCBI taxonomy): Eukaryota > Metazoa > Arthropoda > Insecta > Lepidoptera > Erebidae > Thumatha > Thumatha senex. The sequence continues at coordinate 4,482,400 of OX419725.1, forward strand.
ATATTCCAAAATTCTCTGAATTTTTAAACCACTATTTTTCAGTAACATGGATTATAGTATTTTTTAGATCCACTACTTACATTATCCTGTCTTTTTTAAATTTTGTAAAAACCTCATTTTCATTCAAATTCATTTTCATTCAAATTCACGCCAATCCATTGACGTGAAAGAACAAACTAAAACAAATAATATAAATATTATTTATTTATATTATTTATTTTAGTTTATCTTCACGCTATTATTAAAAAGAGGGAACATTTGTAAGTTTGGCTATAGGCTCAGAAGCTACTGGGCCGATTTTAAACATTCTTTCACTACTAGATAGCTACATTCTTCGTGAGTAACATGGGCTATATTGGATTCTCAAACACTTTAGGGTTCCGTACGAAATCTCGAATAGGAAAACTTCAACACACGGGTGAGGACATCAGCATGTTTGAAATAATTTGATATTTACCTCAGAAAATATATTAAGCATTAAACTATTATCTTTTTAAACACAAAGAAAATAGTGCAAATACTGTAATTGATAATAATTGATTGGATTTACAACCACTATATTTTTTATCGATTTGCTGTGGGCTATGATACGGTGCTATCACCCTATTTTAAGGACCCGCGCATTGCCCAACCGAATTGTACCGAAGTTTCACGAAATTTACTGATTCACTAGGGGTGAAAATTTTTGTATGCAGAGTGACGTGAGTGCGGATTCATAGCGTTTGTGGGACTGGTGGATGAAAGTCTCCACTACATTTTAGTTACGAATAATTATCTGCATAAATCTTATCACAAGCATACTAAATACGTCCTACATACTTTTTTATGTTTTCTTATTTGACCGGGTCATACAAAATACTTAAATACAGTAGGTACTCAAAGGTACTTCCTGCTTATTTCAGTATCTAACTTATTTATTAAATTTACTAATTCATTTGATCCGTATAAGCATTATTTGGTTTAGTTTTAATTGTGTAGCTTTTTTGATTTCAAAGGGATTGCACTCTATAATTTCTAAGCCCGGGATTTATACTGAGCTGTTTTGTACGCATTGATAACAAATAGATTAAGTTTAGCTTTGTATAGATATAAATTACTTACCTATCTAGAAAAAAGACCAGACTAAAAATAAATTTGGATGAATTTTCTTGGCAGAAATTTTACTGTTAAACTAACCTGAAAATACTGAAAAAGTTGTTTAAATTTCGTTCAAAGATGGCACTGTGCTGTAAACTGGGATCGCGGTATGGTTTCGTTACAGGGTGGTAGTCCATAACGGAAAATTACAACCCCCGAATCTGAGATAGTTTATTCTTGATACCCTTATGGTAAATTTACGACTATTTTTGAACAAGGTTCCTCTGTGTAATTGTATGTCGGGCCTGCCAATTCTAAATATTGTTTTGACCTTTCAAAAATCCTATGTAATTGTAGGTTGGGCCTGCCAATACTAAATATTGTTTTGACCTTTTAAAAATCCCGTTGTTATCAGCCTGAATGAAACAGGAATTAGGAACAAGGTCATAACGGAAAAGTATGTATGGTGCTGCAAAAAGGTTGAGAGTAACTTGAAGCGCTCGTGGCCCCGCGGTCTCAGTGTTCTGTAAACGATCACTGAGTTACGCAACTTTCACTTTGGCTGGTCCTCGGATGGGTGACCACTTTGTGGCATTTACATTTGCGAGCGTTTCCGTGCTTCGGAAGGCACGTTAAGCCGTTGGTCCCGGTTGCCAGTAACATCGCAGTCGTTAAGCCTGGTTGAAGACCTTATGGCTCTGGCCTCTGTGGCTCGGTGTGTATCCGACTGCTACGAAAGTGGTCGTGGGTTCGATTCCCACCCAGGATAAAAAATTGTGTGATGAGCACGATGGTTTATTCAGTGTCTAGGTGTTATTTATCCATAATATGTGTGTATTTAGAAATATATAAGTATGTTTATCAGTTATCTGGTTACCATAGTACAAGCTCTGCTTAGTTTGGAATCAGATGGCGTTGTGTGACTTGTCCCAACGATACTTATTTATTATTTATTTATTTATTATAGAATTAAATGACTTTTTTGATCGTTTAAGGGAACCACGCAAAGATCCGGTGCTTTTCATATTGTCACGCCTTTATCCCGGAAGGGGCAGACAGAGGCATACTATACGCCCACATTTCACCGTATGCATTTTTGCCCCTCGTAACATGTGGTGAGGCCATTGCCGTGTTGAAATGGACAGGCGCAGTTTGTGGCGACCTGCTGTTGAAATTTTTAAAGCTGCCCAAAGCGCCCAACCGCTCGACCGATTTTGTGCAAACTTCACATAAACCATCTACTTAATAGTCCGAACAAAGCGTAAACATTTAGTTTGGATAGGTGACCGTTCTTGAGAACGAAAAGTGGCATATATTGATATTGAAAGTGATTTACGAGTATTTTAATTAGAAAGATATTTTATACTCTCATATGTTTCGTATTCTTCCTGATAACTTGTTACGCATTCTTCTATTTATATAACTACTCTTTCCCCAATCCACTGCAGTCTTTTTTTTAAATTTTAAATACCAAGTAATATCAAATGCCAGTACCACCAAAAATATTGTAATTAAAATGTTATTCAGCCTCGTATTTTCGGAGACACTGTTATTGGTCCCCTACGTTTTGCGTGTAATCACTTCGTCGTCACGAGATTTAGAGTATGATTTTCCCAATTTGGTAAACTTGGTGCACTCTAAAAACGTCCAGGCAGGGTCGCCATGAAGTATGAAGAGAGAGTGAAACGAAGAGCAAAGGAAAGCCGTGTTGCCAGCAGTACCGTATATTAAAGACAATACCATCTAATTACAGCTCTTAATCACAGCTTTTTTTAATGTGTGATCCCTCGGATGTCATGCCGGACGCCCGGGTCCTCGGAAAGATATCCCAGCGTAAGAACTTATTACTACATACAAGAACGAGTACACATACGAACATACACGTACATCGTAATATTACTATACAAATTTAGCAAATTATTAAAATAAAGTATTTTAATTTATTCTTAAGATAAAAATTAAAGCTACCCCGATGACGTCATCGGTTTCGCCTACGATTTGAAGATTTACCATTTCACACAGGAACCAGTTTCCGGGTTAAAAAGTATCTTATTCCAATATTAATAACCTTTCAGAATGCCAACTAACCGCAAACTAACTTGTAAATTTTTGAGGATTTATTAGATTGGTTGACTTGGCGGAACATCGGAACGTGATCGTAAAGGTGCGTACAAATTAACCGCGGCAGCCGCGCGAGCCAATGTTCGACCAGAGTTGACGATCATCGGCGCGCGAGCAAATATGTAGAAATAAAATTTCGTAGAACGCGGCTGCCTCGCGCGGCAGGCGATCCAGTTCGAACACCCCGCGGCGGAGAGCCAGACTAGTTCATTCTTGTAAACCTGCAAGTATCGTACTGATTCTGGTGAGTACCTTCACCAGAACCAGTACGATAACTTTTAGCTATTCTGGACTTTTCTCTTCTATATGAAGCCAAAAGTGTAGTAATTTTCCTTTTCATGTCAGGAATAGGTATATCCATTTTTTTACTTATTTGTACCCACGCATCATGCCTCAACGAATTATTGTGGTATTGTGAGGATTTGCTATTACACAACAAGTCATTAGCGCCATACAATTGAATAATTAGACGGCACTTTTCGTTGTCTATTTTTCGGAATTCGCCGCGCGAGCCAATTCACCAACGACCGTCCCAACTGCGCGCGCGCGAGCGTCTGAAGCTCCTTCGAGCACGTTCGAGCGCGGCAATGCTCGAGTCGCCGCGCGAGGCGACCCCTTCTACATAGTGCGCGGCCGCCCCGCGCGCCAATGTTCGATGGTTTACCGCGGTTAATTTGTACGCACCTTAACACACACACCAATTTTGATCCAAATCAGTTCAGTGGTTAAAGCGTGATTGAAGGACAAACAAAATAATACACTTTTGAATTTATATCTAGCTGTCCTGCACGAATTCGCTTGAGTCGTTTTACTATTAACAACAACAGCCCTTACCACGGGGTAAGGCTACAATAGTACTTTTACTCTAACAACAACAGCCCTTACCCCGTCTACAATAGTACTTTTACTCTATCAACAACAGCCCTTACCCCGTCTACAATAGTACCTACTTATTCAAAAACCATCCCTAGATATACTCGGACATGTCTTTATAATCGACCCAGATATTTTTGAATGAATGAAAATCCTACGTCTTAAAGTTCAATAAATTACGCAGAATGAGTTTTGGTGTTTCCTATGTATAATATGTACGTATTTAGAAATATATAACTATGTTTATCAGTTGTCTAGATCCCTTACCACAAGCTTATATTGGTTTGCCTTGGGCTAGATGGCGCCGTGCAAAAAATTTACCCACAATATTTATTATTATTTTTAAAATTATCGTTGACTGAGAAGGGCTTTGTAAATACGTCTGAGTGCATCGGTGGAAAATACTGTGGATAATTTAGAACTGGCTGTCCTTGTTTCCGACGCGTTGTTGAAATTTATTTGACTGATTGATTTCAGATAAAAAAAATGTTGGCATTTCGGAATAAAACTGTGTTAATTTGTGTCGCGTTGTTGAAATTTCTTTGACTGATTGATTTCAGATAAAAAAATGTTGACATTTCGGAATGAAGCTGTGTTAATTTACCAAAACTCTGGTTGTAAGAGATCCTAGAGTCCTAGATCTTCGGGCACAAGCGACCTCACTTGCTAGTGATGCAGCTGATGACTAACGGACGATTAAGGGACGGGCTCCTTACGGAGTTGGGAGATCAGACGACATTCGTTTCCAACAATGTCGAAAATTGAGTCAAAGGATAGCTGTTCTTAGCAGGCAAAAAAATGTGTGCTTGAGGCACCAAATACGAATTTGGAAACTACTCGGAAATAATAACAACTGGGACGGGATGTTCGAGTGGTTAAGAGCAAGAAGAACTTACCAAGAGTCCTCCGCATCAAGTTAAACTTTTAATAATACACGATTGCTCTGAACTTACCTTGTGATGAAGAAAGTGACTTTGAATTGATTTTTTAAGTTCTTTATTAAAATTAAACATAGAATTGTACAACTCAGCGCTATCAAACTAAGCTATAGCTATCTTTTACAGGCTAGGGACATCTTTACAAAACTGTTAGAACGCAATGTTATAGTAGTTTATGATACTGTTCCATAATAATAAAGAGCAAAACAAGAGGCGCTCGTGGCCCCGCGGTCTCAGTGTTCTGTAAACGATCACTGAGTTACGCAACTTTCACTATGGCTGGTCCTCAGATGGGTGACCACTTTGTGGTATTTACATTTGCGAGCGTTTCCGTGCTTCGGAAGGCACGTTAAGCCGTTGGTCCCGGTTGCCAGTAAAATGGCAGTTGTTAAGCCTGGTTGAAGGCCTTATGGGCGGCTTGAAAATTTCAACAGCAGGTACCCACAACCTGCGTCTGTCTATTTCAACACGGCAATGGGCTCACCACCTATTACGTGGGACAGGAATCCACACGGTGAAAAGGGGGCATATAATATGCCTCTGCCACCCCTTCGGGGATAAGGCGTGATGGATATTCATTCCATAATAAGGGTTCTTATAACATGAGTGTGTTTTAAAAAAACGAGCCGTAGGCGAGTTTTTTTATAGTATCACACGAGTGTTGTAAGACCAAGTTATGTACAGTGTCATACACTACTTTATCTACTCTCATACCGTAAAACAATATTGCAAATAAAATGATAAACAAATTTATTTTTTAAATGTCAAATGTTGGCGCCAAGGCGCAAACATTGATTGCGCATGCGCGCTTGCGTCGCGGACTCGTTCATTGAAACCTTTTTTTTAAGTAGAGGTTCTACCTCCTTGGTCCAGCTGGAGGTTGTTTAGGTGTATCGTTATGATTAAAAAGTTATATTATGATACAGGTGTCCATACAAGACCTGTATCGTAATTAAACTTTTTTTTTATTATTTTTGGCCTGTACGTAATGTTTGTCAAAAGAATTTTGTTATCAGTTTTATAATCTTTGTAGGAATTATAGTATCAGAGTAGATAAATAATATTACTGTTCTGTTTAAAACATATTATGTGGGTAGATGTGATAATATACTTAAATATTGCTTACTATTATGCCTATTCATACGCTTATAATTAAAATTACATAATAATATTATTGCTTAACTAATCAATATTAACTACCTGTATTACTGGAAGAAATATGGCACTGACACAAAAATAATCGGTAATTATTAAGTTTTTAAAGTTTCTAGTACTGTACTTCCAATACTTAAAAGGACATACAAAACACGATCATAATCTTGCACTCTTGCTTGACCCTAATAAAATTATTATATATATTTATTACATTAAGTCGTAATAGCAAGCAAGTTCTGAGGACTAGTCGGCACGTTCCGTCACAACGACGCGAGTCGACATGTGACTGTGAGTGTTGAAGTGTCTCGGCGAGTATGCAATGGGGAAGAAAACTGTCAAATAGTTCATTGTAGAGGGCGCCAAATGTTAGTTGCAACGCAACTGTCAATCTTCATACTATTGCGTTAGAAAGACGCGTTTTTAATTATTTATTAAAGAATGGGCCGATGTGTGGCTTTTAAATGTGGCTTTTATCTTATTTTAATTCCTCCTTTAATTTAACGATTTGTCAGGTAGAATACACGTTGTAAAGCTTTTTTCTACCACGAAAAAGAAACTTAGAGGAAAAACAAAACGCAAGACGGAGGAGATTAAGGGCCGTATTTTAGAACGTACCTCAATACTCAAGAAACACTTGAGAGTAGTATTTATAAGGAAAAACTATCCTCAAGAGTTTCTTGAGTATTGAGTAACGTTCTTAAATACGGCCCTAAAGGTTTAGCTATGAAACTTAACGTTTTTTTGTATAACAAACACACAGCGCCCTCTATACAAAAGATTTGCGTTTTCTTCCCTATTGCATTCAATCAAAGAGTAGCCAGTGATGGGATAACGATACGTTTTGTAGGTATCGATATATGGTAAATGGTGTGTACGAGTTTAGCCAAGCGTATTTATTAAATTATTAGACTGGTTTGTGTGAGCGTTAGAATAAAATGACTTTGTTAGTTTTATACTAAACTGTTTCAGAGTTGGAAAATTAATATTAATGTGTAGTGTTTGTAAGTTTGTACGGAAAGGAGTGTTAAAAGAGATATTAAGTGCTGATTCTAAAATTAATAAAAGAATTTGAATTACAATTTATATTGAAATTAAATAAGAGTTTATATTCGGTCCTGATTCTGGACTACCTGCATTTTCATATAGTTACTGTCACGAGTGCTATTCTAAACAGGTGCAGCATATGTGAGCCGTGGACGTATAAGGGTAGTATAAATTCTTAGTTTTGTTGCGGGACTTAAATTGCTTTTCCTATTAAAAATCGGACTAAGGGCACCCATAGCCATAGGCTTTTGTTCGTATGTGTTCTATTTGACATGTCCAGTTTATTTGGTTATCTAACGTCACGCCCAAGTATTTCACGTTTGAGGTCCAGTCAATAGGGTGGTCGTTTATTTTCAGTTTCCTATGGGTATTTTAGCGGGATCGTGTAAACAGTATGGCTTCGGTTTTAGTTTCGTTAAGTTTCAATTTCCAGTTAGTAAAAAAGTTGTGCAAGTTGGTTAACGATAGCTGAAGCCTACTGATGATAAGGTCAATATCTTTAGACGAAGTGTAAGAGGCAGTATCATCTGCAAAGCATGCAAGCTGGGTGCGAGGCTATATAGGTATATCGTTGAGGTACAAAGGTAGAATAAGTAAGGTCCTAACACTAATCCTTGCGGTACGCTCGCTGGTATATCACGGTGCTCGGATAATGTTTTATTAACACATACTAAGAACTGTCTATTAGTTAGAAAGGAGGACATTAGTTTTAATAGACATATAGAGATTTTTAACGTGAAGTTTATGCAATAGGCCTTTATGCCAGACGGTATCGAACGCTTTCTCAATATCCAAGAGAATCATCCCTGTTGATTTCTTAAGATTTAGATGGTGAGCAACATGCTCTGCAACCCTTACAAGTTGATGGACTGTGGAATGCTGCTGGCGAAAGCCAATATAAAAAAAGTTAATTAGCAAATGCTTAGTCTGTTTCAATAAAAAAGGTATATAACAGACTCAAATAATTTTCCGAGTGATGGAAGTAAGCTGATAGGCCTGTAGTTTAAAGGTATTGTTTGATTTTTACCAGTTTTCAAAATGGGGATTATTTTAGCCGTTTTAAATGTTGTAGGAAAATGTGCTAGTCTAATAGAGGCGTTAAAAATACGTCGTGTCAAGAAAACTATGACTTTACGTGACAAATTCTTTAAGAGTTCATTATGGATACCGTCAATACCAAGTGATTTGCGTCTTTTCAGAGTTGATAGAAGAGACGCAACATAACTAGGTTTAACATAGAAATGCTGCTTAGTTGGTATATAGTTCTGAATAAGTTGTGTAGACAATGTCACTTGCTCATTGGTTACAGGGGAGCTAGTCCAGTTAGTGGTGAGTGACATGTTGTTGAAAAAAAGAGTCCGCTAGTAACTCACATTGTTCCTTGACCGTTTCCGTAACTGTGGTATCAGATTTTTGAAGTGGTGGAATAGTGTAGCCTTTTGAGCGTAATCCTTTGACAACACGCCAAATATCTGCTGAGGGGTTGTCCACCCTTTTGAGTTTATCTTCCCAGAGTTTATCATTAAAGTTTTTTATACCTAAGTTAATATCGGACTGCATGTCATTGATTGCTTGCCGTAACTGTTTACGTTCATAAATGTCTGTGGTGGAAGCGTCTTTTCGCCGTAGGTGGTTTTTAGCTTTAATTAGCTTTTTAAATCGTCGTGATAGTGGGTTGGGATTAAATTTATGATTTGTGCGGGGTACTGATGAGTCGCGAGCGTAACAGATTGCTTTAGTGATCTGTTCAACGGCAAGGTCTACTTCATTAGACTAAACTATAAAACAATTGTCGGGTAAAGTCATAAGGGCAAAATGAGCACCTTAGATAACAAGTATCGCAGAAAAAGAAATTTGTTAAAACATATTTATTACAAAAAACGACAGACACATGCTGCCGTAAATAAAGATTATGGAGAACAAACCATAAGGTCCGATGTGAGTGATGCGATGCTAGAACAAATGAAGAAGAATTTTCTATCCTACTTAGATAAAAGTGAGGAAGAAAGGAGACAATTTTAAAGACAAAAACAATTTTGCAGAGCGAGTCAAGCGAATGGCTCGAACTCCGGCGCTCCTTGTTGACGGCTTCAAACTTTGGAAGAGTTATTAAAATGAGGCCTGATACTAGTTGCGCCAGCGTAGTCAAACAACTGCTCTACAAAATAAATATAGATGCTGCGCCTATAAAGCATGAAAGAGAACACGAAAAAAAAGCGCTAGATCAGCTATCTATACAAAACGATGTTGAAATTAGACCATGCGGACTTTTTATAGATCCCGAGATTCCATATTTAGGAGCTACTCCAGATGGGCTTATTGGAGAAGACGCGATAGTAGAGGTGAAATGTCCCATCTCAGCGCACAAGATAGCTAGACGAAGCCATAGCTCGAAAAAAAAGTAAATTTTTGGGTTAAAGAAAACTCGGACATTTTGCAGGTTAATAAAACCCACAATTGGTATTACCAAGTTCAAGGGCAATTGCATGTGACTCGGAAAGCAAAATGTTTATTTGGAGTATGGTTTAATGAGTCAAAGCCTCTGAAAACTGAAACAATAATTAGAGACTATGATTTTTTTGAAAATAAAATTATGTATATTTTATTTAAATTGTATTTTGCCGGAACTTTTGGATCCGCGGCACATTCGAAATATGGCAATTAGAAATCCGTCATATATTTTACAGGCAATAAAGAACAAGGAAGACCGGAAAAAGGTGCATAACTTACAAAAACCAGAAGACGAAAATATGTGCGTACTTCAAGAAGAAAGCCTACATGCACCACCTTCACCAACACTTATCCCAATAAATGACCAACCGACCTGTTCACGATAATTAAATTTCAGTGACTTTTAACGGGAAGAGTTTGAGATTTTGTCATTATTATACAATTAATTAATAATTATAATTGTAATAATTGCTTGACAGTGATAAAGAAAATAAAGGTGATTATTTATAGCTTATTGTTTATTTTGCTAATAACCCTAACTATTTCTGTTACTGAGATCCAATAAGCACTTACCTGGTAATCATCAGACCTTCAGAATGTATCATGTAGTAGCACTAGTGCTCAATTAGATAACTAACTAACTAACTATCTTCACGCTGTATCCCTGACGGGGTAGTCAGAGAGGACAGATCGCCAGGCTTCGCGATCCATGCATACTTCTTTCGCTTCTTCGAGATTCATCAATCGCTTCATACACGCACGTCTGGGTATCCGAGTACTTTTGACCTTTCCGTTTTTGAGCAATCTGCTCACGTGGTCTTCATATGTAAGTCTCGGCCTACCCTGACTCCTTCTACCCTCTACTTTTGAACAATATATATTCTTCGTCAATCGTTCCTCACTCATTCGTTGGACGTGTCCAAATCAATTAGATAAATGTTGAAAGCTAGGTTATCCTTACTATTTCCGTTACTGAGAACCAATATCCACTTACCTGGTCATCATCAGACCTTCAGAATGTACCATGTAGTATTACCAGTGCTCAATTAGATAAATGTTGAAAGCTAGGAAATCCTTACTATTTCTGTTACTGAGAACCAATAAGCACTTACCTGGTCATCATCAGACCTTCAGAATGTACCATGTAGTATCACCAGTGCTCAATTAGATAAATGTTGAAAGCTAGGTCATCCTAATTATTTCCGTTACAGAGAACCAATAAGCACTTACCTGGTCATCATCAGACCTTCATTATGTATCATTTATTAGAATGAAAGCTATGTCAGCAGGCATATTGCATCGTGTAGTTAAAAATAAATTATGATGTAGACAAATAAATTTAAAATATAAACTTTGATAGACTAGAAAAAGACAAGACTACAAAAACCAGAGGAACAAAATATATTAGACCTCTCAGAGAGCAAATGAAATAGGCAAAAACGATGACAACTCTGCGACACATCTGTGTTCTTGTATAATCTGCAGTTCGTTTTTTTTGTAGTACGGTCGTTGGTCGGTAGGTGGCACCAAAAAACAAATACTAGTACAGGGATCAAATCTTCAAGGTCAACGGGCAAAGTAATGGCCCTAAAGATAGCTACAAATTGAATGGTGGTACCATTCTTTCGTGACCTTACGTTGTCAGCTACGCGAAAGAGAGGCAACTTGTACCTACGTGTGTTATGATAATGAAGGTTATTGTTGTGCGTCAGTCATAAAAATAAATAAATAAATATCCATCACGCCTTATCCCCGAAAGGGTGGCAGAGGCATATTATATGCCGACTTTTCACCGTGTGGATTCCTGTCCCACGTAATAGGTGGTGAACCCATTGCCGTGTTGAAATAGACAGACGCAGGTTGTGGCTACCTGCTGTTGAAATTTTTCAAGCCGCCTGTTATGCCTTCAACCAGGCTTAACGACTGCCATTTTACTGGCAACCGGGACCAACGGCTTAACGTGCCTTCCGAAGCACGGAAACGCTCGCAAATGTAAATGCCACAAAGTGGTCACCCATCCGAGGACCGGCCATAGTGATAGTTGCATAGCTCAGTGATCGTTTACAGAACACTGAGACAGCAGGGCCACGAGCGCTTTAGTCATAATTGTGTTTATGTGAGAGTCGTCATTCATATAAAGAACAAGCAGAGCCCCGCGGAACCCATTTATTCTCGTTTTTCCCGTCACTTATAAAATGTACATGAATGTATGAATATCAGCCCAATTTCTTGACATTTGAGATAAGTGCTCCGCTCTCATGGATAGCAGTGCAATTATATAAACTATATATAGTCTACCTTGATAAATAGGACATTCAACAAATAATTTTTGTATTCGAACCAGTAGTTTTTAAGATTAGCGTGTTTAAGATACAAAATATAATTAATGTGGAAAAAAATTCACGATGTCGAGCCGGATTTGGGCAAGGACGCGGGTTCAATTCTTGTGACAACGGAATGATAATTATATTTTATGTAGAATTTAAATAAATTAAGATTTCACGAGATTCCAGATAAGCCGAGCCAGATTTGTACAAGGACGCGGGTTTAAATTTTGAGGCAACTGAATGATAATTATATTAATATGAGGAATTTAAATAAATTAAGATATTTTGATACATAATTTATATACATTTTTTATACATAAGATATATAGGTACATAATTAGTTGATGTCCGCGACTTCGCCCGCGTAATGAAGCTTTCGCGATACCGTTTCCCACACGAACTTATTCCCGGGACAAAAATAGCCTATGTCTTTTCTTAGGCTCTAGACTATCTCTGTACCAAATTTAATTTAAATCAGTTCAGTAGTTTTGGCGTCAAAAGGCGACAGATAGACAAACAGAGTTACTTTCGCATTTAAAATATAATATATATAATATAATATATTGCGGGACACTTTTCACACAGCGCCATCTAGCCCAAAGTAAGCTAATATTAGCTTGTGTTATAGGATCTAGATAACTGATAAACATACTTATATATTTCTAAATACATACATGTTATAGATAAAGAACACCCAGACACAGAATAAACCATCGTGCTCATCACACAAAGTTTTATCCTGGGTGGGAATCGAACCCACGACCTCTTGCGTAACAGTCGGATGCACTCCCACCGCGCCACAGAGCCAGTCAATATTAATAAGGATTAAGTTTTGCATGCCTTCATAAGGCATACTCGTAATAATGTTGAATATTTTAAAATAAAGACAACATTGAACAACCACCTGTAAAAGAATTTAATTTTTTTTCTAAATTCAATTATGGTATAGTCAGTATACTAAATGCTTTACAAAATGATTTTAAACAGCAAACTCTTTAACTTTATAATATTACTAGCTGATGCCCGCAACTTAGCCCGCGGGGTGAAGTTTTCCCGAACCCGCTTCCCCTAGTGTTATAGTAAGCTAGTCATCATCATCCGAGTGTCGGTCCCAGTTGCGTCTCGCGACGCCCGGGGTCCACTTTCCTACATACATAACGTCACGCCTGTCTCCCATCGGGGTAGGCAGAGACTATGGCTTTCCACTTGCTACGATCCTGGCATACAACTTTCGCTTCTTCCACTTTCATAAGTGTTTTCATACAAACACGCCGGTTAAGGGTACTCTTGACCTGACCTTTTTCCAAAATGTCTTCTATTTGATTGACATATGTACGTCGAGGTCGCCCCTTACCAGTTTGCCCATTCACTCTCTTCTGATAAATCTGTTTCGTTAGTCTTCTTTCATCCATCCTCTCCACGTGTCCAAACCATCTAAGCATACCTTTTTCTATCTTAGTCTCTTTCCTACATTTTCAAAAACTTAACCAAACTTAATTAACTATATTACTATGGCCTAAAACCTTTTTACGAGAACCACTCATTTTGGCGTCATTGTGGCAGTCTGGCAGAGTATATTATACCTTGATTTCTTTCTTTATATACTAGAATGACATTTGTGTATGTCATTATTTCTTTTTAATGTTGCAAGTTTGCAACCGTAGTGCCTTACTTAGTCGATTTAGTTTATGAATCGAATGACTCGACTAGTAGGAAAGGATTATAAATACTATTTTATTAATAGTAATACTACAATAATGTTGTAAATATTTCTTAACTATTATTTTTGCTCTGTGGGACTTGCTGCCCGAATATTGTGTGGACGGCTCGCTACTGCGGGCAATACAGTCGCTTTATAGGCTTGTGTGCGATTAGGGGGGGATGTGTCACCCCTTTTTGACGTCGGTACAAGCGTCAAACAGGGTTGTGTCATGTCTGCCTGACTGTTCATAGTGTATCTAAACAGTTGCCTGCAGAAGTTGAAAGATTGTGATATGGGTGTAAATTTGGGTGACTTAACAGTAAATTGTCTGCTGTGCGCTGATGTCCTCATCAGAAGCCGACCTTCAGACATTAGTCACTAATATGAGTGTGAAAGTAAAGGCTTGAATGCAAATAAAACTAAGGTTCTAGTATTTGTAAGAGATGGCGTAAAAACTAAATGCAAGATTTGGGTAAACCAGGAACGTCTAGAGCAAGTGAATGAAATTATGTATTTAGGGAGTGATTTTGGCGCGGACGGAAGATGTGTTTGGATGTAGAGCGGCAAGTAACTGCCGGCAACAAAATTAACGTTGCTTTGTTTCATTTTGTAAAGCGACAAAGCATCGTTAAAGAAGCACGACTAGCGATTCATAACGCAGTGCTAGTGCCAACTTTGCTTTTCGGTAGCGAAACCTGGGTATTTTTCACACACAATTATCGAAGTGATCGAAAATGAATCGGCCAAGGGGTCCACCGAATACGTGACTACGTGATGCTCAATTTGGCAGGTTTGAATGAAAGTGTCAGCGTTAAGCTAAAAAAGGGCGTGCTCCGTTGGTTTGGACACGTCCAACAAATGAGTGAGGAACGATTGGCGAAGAAGATATATTGTGCGAAAGTAGAGGGTAGAAGGAGTCAGGGTAGGCTGAGACTTACATATGAAGACCACGTGAGAAGATTGCTCAAAAACGGAAAAGTATTTGGATACCCAGACGTGCATGCATTAAGCGATTGATTAATCTGCAAGAAGCGAAAGAATTATGCATGGATCGCTAAGCCTGGCGATCTGTCCTCTCTGACTACCCCGTCATGGATATAGCGTGAAGATAGTTATTATTTCTGCTCTTGGATGACGATAGCACTGCGGGAGCAAGTACGTCATGCTCGCGAAAGGCGCCCCTTTACGCCGCCGCGTAGAGGGAGCGGGTAGTAACTCTCCAAACCGATCCGCAGATTGTCGTCGTAAACTAATTCGATACGTTATTATGTGACAAACGAAACAAACGCCATTGTGCTCAAAAAAACTAATGTAGTTTTGGGAATTGGTGTTTCCACTGTTTAATATGTTAAAAGATATGAAAGAGAATGTAATGCTGACTTCGCCGCAACGATCTGGCTGTCTTTTAAAGACAAGTTTGACGTGTTCAAATTTCCTGCCATTCAACGCAAAGCGCAAAGTTTTTAAAACCTCGTTTAGAAACTTCTAGTCAGAGTAAAATTCGATCTGTTGCTGATCCATAACGTAACTTTTTTCTTGTGCGTCACAAACAGTTAGATGAACGAAGTCGCGTATCTTAACACATATATAAAGCAAAATCCGAATAAAACTGCATGACTTAAATTAATTTATTAAACATTTTTTTATTTAATACACCATGAATTAGCATAGACACAATTTCAAACTAATCAACTATCCACCTATTATTTTTGGCCACGACACTATCTTTTTATTGCGATAAAGCGGCAACACTCCAAATGTCATTAGTCTATAAAGGCAAAAATCAGAGTCTAGATGACTGTTCGTTATTTTTTATTTATGCACTTAGGATAGGTTTTCAAAAGAACAAATAAATTAATATTTCTTTCTGTCTTTCACTCAATTTATTGGTAAAAACATCATGAAAATTGGTGCAGTGGTTTTTGAATTTTTCTCGAACAGACAAACAGACGCGATGGAGGACTTTGTAATAAGTAGTGAAGTACTAGAGGACGCCACGCGTTATCACTGCATAATGACCATTCCATGGAATTAGCCTAAGTTACTATATCAGCTACACCTACCACCAGTGAAAGTTCTGTTAAAATCGATTCAGTCGTTTCAGAGATCTGATAGATAGATACAGACTATTGTCTTTTCTTGTATCTAAGTATCAATTACGCCTTATCCCCGAAGGGATGGCAGAGGCATATTATACGCCCACTTTTCACCCTGTGTATACCTGTCCCACGTAATAGGTGGTAAGCCTATTGGCGTGTTGAAATAGACAGACGCAGGTTGTAGCGACCTACGGTTGGATTTTTTTTCAAGCGGCCTTCAACTTGGCTATAGTGTTACTAGCAACCGGTACCAACGGCTTAACGTGCCTTCCGAAGCACCGAAATGCTCAAATGTAAATGTCACAGAGTGGTCACCCATCCATAGCGAAAGTTGTTTAACACAGTCATCGTACAGAACACTGAAGAAGATAGAAGTAAGAACCGTATAAACTTTTGTATGCAATAAAAGAGATACTGTTAATTTGGAATTGCACACTTCAAAATTATATACATATATTATACTAGTTGACGCCTGCGGCTCCGCCCACGTAGAGTTTTCCCATTACCGTTTACCACTAATATATATAGATAAAAGTAACCTATGTGTTATTCTGATGTATAAGCTATATTATTGTAAAGATATATTAAATCCATTCAGTTGTGTTTACGTGAAAGAGTAACAAACAACAATACTTGTTAACTTTCGCGTTTATAATATTAAATAAACTTACTAAATACTAACTATCTTCACGCTGTATCCCTGACGGGGTAGTCAGAGAGGACAGATCGCCAGGCTTCACGATCCATTCATACTTCTTTCACTTCTTGCAGGTTCATCAATCGCTTCATACATGCACGTCTGGGTATCAGAGTACTTTTGATATTTTCCGTTTTTAAGCAATCTGCTCACGTGGTCTTCATATGTAAGTCTCTGCCTACCCTGACTCCTTCTACCCTCTACTTTCGCACAATATATATTCTTCATCAAACGTTCCTCACTCATTCGTTGGATGTGTCCAAACCAACGGAGCACACCCTTTTTAAGCTTAACGCTGACACTTTTATTTAAACCTGCCATATTGCGTATCACTTCGTTACGTATTCGGTCGGCCAAAGTTACGCCACACAATTGTCGAAGTGATAATTATAAATAATTACATATGACATATTTGGTTTATATATAGATTTTTTGTAGTGAGCTTTCCACACCCATACCATTCTTAGAGCAAGGAATCTTGGTTGTTTCCCCCGATCGCGCCCTAATAGACACGAAATTTATAATAATACCGCGTGCAAAGTTTATGTCGGGTTGTAAGCGAAAATAGCATACACGACCTATGTCAGTTCCTCACCATTCATCATCATCACCCGAGCGTCTGTCCCAGTTGCGTCTCGCGACGCCCGGGGTCCGCATTCCTACGTTTTCTCCTTCACTTCGCACGGTGTCATCCGCATGTCATCCCTCACGACGTCAAGCCAACACTTCTGGGTCTTCCCCTCTTACGTGCGTGCGTGTGTGTGTGTGTGTGTGTGTGTGTGTGTGTGTGTGTGTGTGTGTGTGCGTGTGTTTGTGTGTGTGTGTTTGTGTGTCAGAGTATACAGGTAAGAAGTGAAACTTCATTACGACATTTTTTTACAGCTATAAAGTTTCTCTCATACGTCGATAAAGAAGTTTCACTTCAAAACAACATGGCGCGTAGTCGAAAAACGTGGCGATTTTTATTTACAGCTATTAAATTTCTCTCAATGTCGATAAAGAAGTTTGTGAAGTAATGCGTCGCTAGTAGAGGGCAGGTGACATTGATCCCTTTCTCTCTGCGTAGTGGGATAGCCACTAATAACTAAAGGTAAAACAACACATCAGTAAAATAAATTTAATTCAATATATGTATATTTATGTACAGTGCTAACATAATATATGTACAGTAACGTGAACAGAGAGATCTATATTAATTTACATAATGGCGTACAGAACAATAAAGGCCCTCCTCCACAGGTACGATGTACCAGACGGTACACAATGCAGTTTTTCGATTCGTCTTGAGTCCGTTTCATAAAAATATGCTAGTTTTATTTATAAACCCTGTTGAAACGCTTGACGTAGTAGGGTAAAAGGAGTCAGGGTACACCGAGACTTACGAGCAGATTACTCAAAAAACGGAGAGGTCTAAAGTACTAGTACATACTAGGATGGGTAAAGGTGCATGTATGACACGATTAATAAATCTGTAAGAAGCGAAAGAACTATGTATAGTGTGTCCTCTCTGAGTACCCCGTTAGGGATACAGCGTGAAGTTAGTTAGTTTATTTCTCATATATTTTTTATGGAACCTGATTTCAAATCAGTGCGAAGCACAACGTGGCCACTAATCTATATATATAAAACCAATACACGCACACCTGAAACTATTGCGCCTAGAACCATTAAACTTTGTACAAATATTTCATAAGTGATGTAAATGTGCTCTATGAAAGGATATTTTTTTGTATATTCTACCCCTAAGTGAGTGAAAAGGGGTTGTGAAGTTTGTATGGAACGTATTTTTGTGTAACTTTTCTAAATGTTGCTGCACTTTAATCTGGGATCAGCTTCCCGTGGGAAACGTAACCTCTAGGACGGAACCGCGGGCGTACTCTAGTACTAAATAAATGCATTGTGACATATCTGCACCGGTGGGAGAGGGTTTAATGTACTTCGTTACAAATAGTATTTGTCTACACCCATGCTTTACATCTTCTATGAAAGATTCTGAAACAGTTAGTTTATTGCCAACATTAATACACCCAATGTCATGTTCCTATGCCTAGCCTAGCCCGTCCCCTATCGCCATGAGCTCCTGTCTGTGTTCGGACTGGTCGGTGTGGAGGCGGAATCGTTAAGCAGCGAGTCTTCGGCTCCATCGTCGTCGGTTCGAGTCCCTTCGGCGGGATATCGACAAAACGGACAATGACCTTTAGTCACCAGTTGAATCTCGTAATCTTCTAGGTAGAACAGCTGTTGGAATTAACGTGATAAGTGTTATCAAATCAGTCTTAATTGTTTTTTCACACAACGCCGTCTAAACCAAAGTTACTACAAGCTAATACAAGCTTGTGTTATGGCACTTAGACGACTGATAAAGATACTTACATACAAACTTCGAAACAAAAATTTATGGATCACACAAATATTTTTTCCGACCCTGGAATTGAACCCGGGACCTCAGTCGCGGCAGTCGCATACACTACCACTGCTTCACCGAGGCAGTCAAATGAATGCGACAGACACTCTGAATCGAATTCCGGGTCTGAATAAATATTTGTGTAACCCACAAATGTTTCTTTATATGTTTGGATGTTTTTTTATGATTAATGTAAATGCATTTAAAAATATAAATCAAATATATACTCAGACTACTGGCTCGGTCATATACAGCGTGAATATAGTTTTACTTACTTAGTTATATATTCTCTACAGGAACCATGCGGCGTTGTGTATTTGCAAAACCTATAGTCCACTACAGCTTGCATTTTGATTTTTATCTAAGTTTCTTTTTGCGGCGAAAAAATGATTTTCAAAATGTATTTTACCTGGCGAGTACGTGAGTTAAAGGAGCCACAAAGCGACCAACAATTAATAATTAAAAACGCGTATTTCGAACGAAATAGTATGAAGATTGATAGTTACTTTAAGAAAGAACTGTATTTGTACCAGAGTACACAGGTAAGTCAAACTTCTTAACGAAATTAATACTCATACATTTTAAAGAAGTTTCACTTATAATAAAGAAATTTTATTTTAAAACAACATGGCGTGTAACCAAAAAACATGACGATTTTTTTGCAGATATAAAATTTCTCTCAACTTTGATAAAGAAGTTTCACTACAAAAATATTTGGCTTACTTTACAATGAACTATTTGACAGTTTTCTTTCCTCATTAGGAAATGCATAGGCTTATATAAACCACTGTAATAGGAATCAGGGGTACACTTTAATTTTGCTGCGTGGAACAACTATTGTTTGACATTTTCGGCATTATTGGGAACGACCAGCGGAGTCTACTATTGACAAGCCGTAGAATAGAACCAGAATCACTGTTTTTAGCTGTCAAAATGTTAGTAGACTATCAAAATGCTACTGACTAGCGGCCACTGGTCTGTAGACTTCTATCGGCCGACCGATTGAAGTCTATTGGAGTACGATTCTAATAGTAGACTACGAAAATCTGTCAAAATAGTACCGTGGCTTTCTATTGAACAAAGATTTCGACACGATTGTAATAGCAGACTCGGTCCCCTGCATAGTTGTCTCGTCCGTTAGATCATTCATCATCATCATTACATCACATCGATAGCAGATGAGGTCCCTCGGAAATCTTTTTGGGCCTCTTTGCATGGCTAGGACAGATAGCTAAAACCAAAAACTAACTATCTTCACGCTGTATCCCTGACGGGGTAGTCAGAGAGGACAGATCGTTAGGCTTCACGATCCATGCATACTTCTTTCGCTTCTTGCAGATTCATCAATCGTTATCACGTTTGGGTATCCGAGTACTTTTGACTTTTCCGTTTTTAAGCAATCTGCTCACGTAGTCTTCCTTCCTACCCTCTGCTTTCTCATAAATATATTGTTCGTCAATCGTTCCTTACTCATTCATTTTTTTTTCGTGTGGAAGTCCTCATGGATGCTATGCCGGACTCCTACCGACTAAAACTACCAGTTACTCTTCTATCATTCTATGGCCAGGAGTCCCGGGTGAGCCCAGGGCTCCCGACAGACCTTGTCCGCTACCGCAGGCTCGTTCAAAGGGGGTTCGGGTGTGTATCCTGCCTCTTTATTGGTTGAGTGTTATTTCGCTTCTTTTTCGGGGGTTCGGGTGATATACCACTTCCTTAAGGGAGTGAACTACGTGCGTGTTTTCACTCATTCTAGGATAGAAGATTTGATATAAATATTTACATTGTGACAGTGTTGACAAGCCACGGCCGGCAGTTCCGGCAACATGTTGCGGTACATGAGCGGTTTGAGCGGCGGTCGAGTCACGATCACAACGCTAGCGGGATTCAGCTGCAACAAGGCGCCGCGGCTGCATACTACCACGTCCAGATCATCTTCCTGCACAACAATAGCAGATGGTTTTTGGAAATACACAAATTAATCAATATTAGTGGTCTTTGCGCGGGATCTTGGTCAATGGCGGCCGCTTGTTGTATATTATGTTACAAAATCAGTGCATTAACATTGTTTTATGTGTAAAAATGGTAGTTTCTCAAAGTTGTGTAAACGTGCCATAGTGAAAGACAATGATATATTACAGTGAAATGCTATTTTACATCTTACATACATATTGTCACGCCTTTATCCCCCAAGGGTATGCATTTTTTATTCCACGTAACAGGTGGTGAGTCCATTGCCGTGTTGAATGGACAGGCGCAGTCTGTAGCGTCCTGCTGTTGAAATTTTTCAACCCAAGGCCTTCAACCAGGCTTAACGACCGCCATATTACTGGCAACCGGGACCAGCGGCTTAACGTGTCTTCCGAAGCAGGGAAACGCTCGCAAATGTAAATTCCACGAAGTGGGCACCCATCCAAGGACCACCAATAGCGAATGTTACTTAACGCAGTGATCGTTTACGAAACACTAAGTCAGCAGGGAAGCCATGAAGTATTGCCCTTACCTCAGTCATATAACTTATTTTATTGTTGTTATATTTTTCTTCATAGTATATAAATATGTACGGTCACTTTGTATGCAATACCTATATACTTATATAAATACTTTAATAATCTATTTTAATATTAGTTTTGAATATTTTTACCTCATCCACTTTGTCCAGGAATGGATCACTACCATCAAGGTCGTGGTCGATTCGCAGAATCTCGGCGCCGCCATTGTCTTCCTTGTTCGAGGTGTCCGGAAGAGGTGTTCTGTCCAAGAGATCTAACGCTTCTTCGTGCGTTATACCCTCGGCTGGTTCAAATTGAACTAGAGGTAGCACTTCTGTAAATAGAAATTTAAGTGTTATATAAGGTGATTTCTGATGATGATGAGTGCATTACCTTGTAAGGGGTCGGAGGTCGGAGGTCATTTGGAACATTTTTATTTAAGGACACCTTATAAAAAAGTGAACAGTATCGTAGTGAATAAAATTTTAATATATTTTTAAAAATCAGATGTATTTTATACCTAGGAATGAAATAAAATAGGATGATATATTTTAAAACTTGAAATTAAATAAAAATAAGCTGTACGACAGTACATCTGATATCACGCTGGTGTAATCACCTCAAAGATCTTTTTAGTTTGGGACTTAACCTTAATGTTACGGTAGCTCCCACACTCTTGCATCGACCTCTACCTTTGAAAACTAAAGCAGGGGTGTCACTCCGCAGTTTAAGTATATCCAAGCAGCGCACCGTTCGGAGCGGCCAATGGCAGTGGGCTGCCACCTACCTCGCACCACTCGCACGACAGTCGCGCTCTATATAAATCAACTAGGTACAAAAACTTCTCAAGTGACAACCCCATGCGGATTTCGCAGCTCAGTCATAAAACCGGGGCGCACTCTCACGCAAACTCAACATTCGCGAGAAGTTATAAGTTTCAATTTTGCTTGCAGGCGGCGAGTTAGGTATGTCTTCATACCTAAAACGACTTTTGTTAGGGAGTAAAAGTTCTGTACGTAGTACTATTACTTATTCTGTGACTAAAGTAATAATACTCAGCCTTCATTAGTTTGGGATCTGCCAGATGAGGAGTGAGCGGTTTAAAAGACACAGAGATATAGCGAAGACACTAGTATCTGATTCAGTTGGAGGTGACCTCATTGAGCAACAAAACAGAAGCCAACGAACGAGTCTGCACAGCACGCGAAATTTATAGAGCTGCCAGTCCGTAAGTCATTGTCGTTGCTTTAAACCGTCTGATCACAGTTACTGTCGGTGGAAAGTGTAATCGCGCAATTAGCAAATAAATAACGCGGCCTTCACTATCGTAGCGAAAGAATCAGACGACTTCTAAACCGAAACCAGTTTCAACACAACAGTGGTAGAAACTTCAAAATCACCTATTGGTGAGTCATTTTAAGAAGCCACAATTGACACTTTATCAAAAATCCCCAACGTGTCCTTGTAACGGCGGGTATAAAATATTATTAAATTTTTCGAAGTTAGAACTACACAATTGCTGAACTTTTCTCAGTTACACACACACATATTTTATTGTCTAAATGCCTAAGAAGGCTATTTTGCTATCTATTTTCACTAATAAATTATTGTAAAGAAAATAAACAATTTATATTCTAAAGAATTGAACGTTGTTACAACGTTGCGACAGTGGACCCTTTTCCTTTTTAAACACTAGGGAGATTACCAAGAAATTCTAAAGTTTATTAGCAGAATCGAATGTAATGAGACTTATTTGAAATAGTCCACCACTTTTAAAGTTTTGTTTTAATCATACCTACTCATTTTTCGTCATTCTTATGTAGTAAGTCCGCGGCTTCACTCGCGTAGAGAAGTTTTCTCGTTCCTGTTTCCCACAGTTACTTGTTCCTTGTATAAAAAGTAGCCTATGTGTTATTCTGATTTATTAGCTATATTTTTATAAAGTTTCATTAAAATTTATTCAGTAGTTTTTACGTGAAAGTGTAACAAAAATCCATACTGACAAACTTTCCCGTTTATAATATTAAATAACTAACTATCTTCACGCTGTATCCCTGACGGGGTAGTCAGAGAGGACAGATCGCCAGGCTTCACGATCCATGCATACTTCTTTCGTTTCTTTGAGATTCATCAATCGCTTCATACACGCACGTCTGGGTACCCGAGTACTTTTGACTTTTCCGTTTTTGAGCAATCTGCTCACGTGGTCTTCATATGTAAGTTTTGGCCTACCCGGACTCCTTCTACCCTCTACTTTCGCACAATGTATATTTTTCGACAATCGTTACTCACTCATTCGTTGGACGTGTCCAAACCAAAGGAACACGCCCTTTTCCAGCTTAACGCCGACACTTTCATTCCAACCTGCCATATTGCGTATCACTTCGTTACGTATTCGGTCGGCCAAAGTTACGCCGCACAATTTTTGAAGTGATCGCATCTCCACAGCATTCAATTTACTTTCATGCATCTGCTGACATACCCAGGTTTCGCTACCGTAAAGCAAAGTTGGCACAAGCACTGCGTTATAAATCGCTAGTCGTGCTTCTTTTACGATGCTTTGTCGCTTTACTAATTGGGACAAAGCACCATTAACTCTGTTTCCGGCAGCAACTTGTCGTTCTACATCCGAATCACATCTTCCGTCTGCGCTAAACATACTCCCTAAATACACAATTTCATTCAGTTGCTCTAGACGTTCCTGGTTTACCCTAATCTCGCATTTAGTTCTGACGTCATCTCTTTCAAATACTAGAACCTTATAATATTATTTATGATTATTATTTATCTATCACGCCTTATCCCCGAAGAGGTGGCAAAGGCATATATATTATATGCCTACTTTTCAACATGTGTATTCCTGTCCCACGTAATAGGTGGTGAGCCCATTGCCGTGTTGAAATAGACAGACGCAGGTTGTTGCTACCTGCTGTTGAAATTGTTAAGCCGCCCATAAGGCCTTCAACTTGGCTTAACCTTATAATATTAGTAGGATATATTCATTATTTTCATGTTTCTTTAACATACTTTTCTTTGACTTAAATATATCTTTTATTTTGACAGGTTTACTGATTTTTGCCAGTAACATGGCAGCCCTTAAGCTCAGTTAAAGGCCTTATGGGGAAAAATTTCAACAGCAGGTAGCCACAACCTGCGTGTCTATTTCAACACGGCAATGGGCTCACCTCACCCACCTGTTACGCGGGACAAAAATGCATACGGTGGAATATGGGCGTATAGTATGCCTCTGCCTACCCCTTTGTGGATAAAGGCGTGACGATATGTATGTTTGCTGATTTTATTTCGATATATTTGGTTTTTTAACATGTTAAGGTCTATTGTGCTTGCAACATTGCCCTTCAACACAATGTTTCCTGATCACTTTTAATATGATCCTAACATCAACATAATTTAGGTAGTGTTTTTGTAGCCATCTAGAAAATCAGCTCGCTATTCACATAGCTCCGACGTGTGAAGGTTCGGCGTACAAAACAATCAATTTAAATACATACCTACTCCAGGACTTTTTTTGTTTTCTGTTATTATTTCTGTGCAACTAAACGTAATATTGCTACTATCGCATCTAATTTTATTTATTTATTTCATTTCTAGAGAAATAAATTACCTGGCATTTATTCTTTTTCTGTTATTGTGCAGGATATGTCACTATAAATGAATACCCACATTGCCAGCCTTCACGTTATAGAGTACTCGAAAGAAATAACAATTATAAACTTTTAACATTATAAAATTGAATTGATAATTTTATATTTTTTTAATTCGTTTAGTTTTTTAGATATTTGTCCTAAATTTACGATAAAAAAGTATAACAATAATTGGACTGGGATTCAACTGACATACTACTTTCTTCTTGATAGCTTACTTTTCAGAATAGCTGATTCGATTCATATATGTTTGAAGTACGTATCGGTTAGTTCACATTAATCGATATTTTTAATCAAGTTATCTCACCATGAAGCAAAAACTGATACTTGTCAAATGTGACCTTATATTATAATGACTGAACTGTAGGCACATACTCATGGTGTCATATGAAGCAAACCGTTTGTCTTTACTTTTTTGACTGCCTCTGTGGCGCGGTGGGAGTGCATCCGACTGCTACGCAAGAGGTCGTGGGTTCGATTCCCACCCAGGATAAAAACTTTGTGTGATGAGCACGATGATTTATACTGTCTCTGGGTGTTATTTATCTATAATATGTATGTATTTAGAAATATTTAAGTATGTTTATCAGTTATCTGGTTACCATAGTAAAAGCTCTGCTTAGTGTGGAATCAGATGGCGTTGTGTGAATTGTCCTAACAATATTTATTTATATATTTATCTCCTGAGAAATAGATGCGTACGGGCGGACGGAAAACAGACAGAGTGAAACACTTTTTTAAAACAAGACCAAAAATAAACCAAGCGCGCTCGTGGCCCAATGGATTCAGTGTTCTGTAAACGTTAAAGTTACGCAACTTTTACTATGGCTGGTCCTCGGATGGGTGACCACTTAGTGGCATTTACATGTGCGAGCGTTTCCGTGCTTCGGAAGGCACGTTAAGCCGATGGATGGATGGTTGAAGGCCTTATGGGCGGCTTGCAAAAATTTTAACAGCAGGTAGCCACAACCTGCGTTTATTTCAACACGGCAATGGGCTCACCACCTATTACGTGGGACAGGAATACACATGGTGAAAAGTGGGCATATAATATGCCTCTGCCACCCCAAGGCGAGATAGGTAAATAAATAAAAGTGTAAAAAAGAAAGTGGCAATACATACCATGTGTGGCGAGTGAATGTGCCATCTTATGTTTACAGTGCGGACAGCGAATAGCGCAGAGAGGCGGCGCATGTCTTCTACAACGCCAACACAGAGGCGCCACTTCATCATCCCTAGACTCCGAGGCACACGCTCGAGTCTTCAACATCAGAAGTTCTACGCTCTCCTGTTAATACATAATATGATTACAGATAGCAGAAACGCTTATGGCCCATCCTACTAATATTATAAACGCGAAAGTTGGTAAAAATGGAAAAAATGCGCTCACACCTCTTTTTTTGCCAATTTATAATAATTAAAACGTAACTTTCTTTCTTCACTAACTTATATTTTCCTCTCAACTTTCTTTCGCCTCTCCCGACCACACTTTTCGTAACGCATGCACTTATGTATGTCAATGGGTTTTACTTTAATAGAATCCTACTAATATTATAAACGCGAAAATTTGTGAGTATGGATGTTTGTTACTCTTTCACGAAAAATTTACTGAATGGATTTCGATGAAACTTTACAATAATATAGCTTACACGTCAGAATAACACATAGGGTACTTTTTATCCCAGACACAATTTCCTGTGGAAACCGGGAACGGGAAATCTTCAACACGCGTGCGGCTTCAACTAGTCTGATATAAAGTGGTTACTATTACTATAGTAACCACTTTATATTAGCTTGTGGACGTTTCTAGCACCAGATGTGTTACTCAAGCGCTATTTATGCTATTGCCGTGTTTCGGACAGACAAAGACAGAAAAAAAAATTTAAGCCTTCACCAAACCTTACCGTAATTACTACCACGTTATAAGCAATCGGGACCAAAGCTTCTGAAGCACAGAAACGCTAGTAAATGGAAATGTACCAGATGTTTATCCATCTCAGGGCCGTACCGTAAGACGTTTAAAGCAGTGATTGTTTACAGGACACTGATCAATGGTCTCACTACAGGGGATGCTGACGACCGTGCGAGCGACCGCGAAGGGTGTCGCGAGGCGCAACTGGGACAGACGCGTTACAATATACTTTTTATATTATAGGGAAAACGATACATCCTTTGGTAAAAACACTAAAACGTTGTGATTAATTGCTTCGTGAAATAAACTATAGATGCAAAATTCAGTACAAAAACAACGCTAAATTAGTGACTCTAAGGGCATTTAATGATAGTAGTTCTTATAACTTAACATCTTCACGCTGTATCCCTGACGGGGTAATCAGAGACGACAGATCGCCAGGCATCGCGATCTATGCCTACTTCTTTCGGTTCCTGTAGATTAGTAGTTCTATTTGTTTCCGAAATAGCTAAAACCACAACGGCCTATTTAACTTTTTTAGGGGTATAATTCCAATAAACGGATATAGGTCCAATTTTATAGATTATATCAAACAACACTCATACCGTGTTTTATGACCGTCAACCTAACCGTTTTAAAAATAGCTATATGCCTAAAAACAGATTTATAAATACATATATCAAACGTTTTTAAATAAAAGTGTGTACAATCAGTCTTATAAAACAATCGGATTTGTGCATCAGAAAAGAGCGATGACATCATTTGACACGACAAGAGATGATGAGAACCCTTAGCTCGACACAGTGCATCATAAACCGTTCAGAGACTATGAGAGAATAAATAAATAAATATTGTGGGACTTTTTTTTTTACACACGCCTAGCCCAAAGTAAGCTAATATAAGCTTGTGTTATGGGATCTAGATGCTTGATAAAACATAGTTATATATTTCTAAATACACACATATTATACATAGGAAACACCCAAACTCCAAAACAAACATCTGTGGATCACACAAATATTTTTTTCGACCCGGGAATCGAACCCAGGACCTCTATTGCGGCAGTCGCACACACTACCACTGCGCCACCGAGGTCGAGAATATGGAGGTTTGTGTGTCAAGGCGTTATCTCAATGGCTTACCTGAAATTTCTGTGGTATCTGCAGTCCCAATATTTTGTCCAACATTTGGCGAGCCAATGTGTTTGCGTTCACCGTCTTAGCTTGCTTTGCGAGGCACAGATATAAGCAACTGTGTACATGATAAGGAACATTTAGTACTAGATAATTCAAGTAACGATTCTGCCCAATGTATGTCCACTAGACAGCTATTATTTGGCTTCTTTCGCCATTCATTGGTGGTATTCTACGTTCCCTTGTCACGTTTTGGTCAATCACAATGGATTCCTCGAAGTCGTGTACAGCTTGACTAGACATCATCAAAATGCTAGGTATTGCACGAGACTCGATACGCTCAAGAGCCCCTCAGATTATTAGTCCGCCTGCAGTTTCTGGTCCTATCAGGTGGCCCGACGTCCTAGGCTAGTAACGTCTACACACTAAAGCGATTATTGTCTGCTAGAAATAGCCTGACACTATCTCTCCGACTACACACTAGCAGTTGTGAGTCCGCAGTTTATGCGTAACGTATAGGGTTATCAATGGTGAATTTTATAGATGCACTGAGTCCTGAGGAAAGTCCTATAAAACCTGCCTTTACTGCCTGCCCGCAAGGATAGGTAACTTAACCGTTATAGTTGCAGGTAAACGTTTTAGAAGACCATCAATATTTTTAAGGTATTCTGAACTGCTTCAACAGATTTTGGAAAAAAAAAGATTTTGTTCCATTCGATTTTACAAAAAGATTTTGTTCCATTCGATTCTATTACACGTGGAGATCTAAAATTGTATTAAAACTTTACGGTTTGATTATTATAAATGACCGGAATCACCTATACTTATAACAAAACAAATATAAATAGTCAATAGGAAGTAAAGGTACTGCCCCTAATCGGGTAATGGAGAACACAAAAGGGTTAAACTATTACTGTCAAATAGAGCTAAAATTGGAGCGTAGCTCATGTACATTACGTTAGTTTTTATTTCACTTCAATACATGCAGCATTTCCGAAGTTATAAGAAAAAGAAGTTTTAGTCCTTGTTTGAATTTCAGAGATTAGGCGCACCCATTATGACGTCACAGCCTCGCACAGATTGCATCAAGGCGCGGCTTGGCATTCGGGTGCAAACGAGAGCGCGACTGTTGAATGAGCAGGGTTGTGACGTATGCGGTCACCCGCGTTATACACAATTTGATCGAAAAATTTTCAGCCATCTTTTGTGGTATAAAAAAGTTAATACACCGATTTTCTTTTATTTTTTTGTAGATTTATTTGGCATTTAAAGTAAAAAACGTTTGTCTGACGCATTATGTTAGTTTTAATAAAGGATACAACATGGAGACTCCATTAGGGGGTTCAGCATCGATCAAAGCAAGGACATATCTCGCCGCATTCAGTAATGCGTCCGGCTGGCTCAGAGAGAAAGGCTCGTGGACGCACCGGTGTACCGCATCGTACGCGTGGTATATACGCGCTAAACGTTCGTTATGTATGTACGCAAGCAGCGATGTATCTCGTTCCCTGAAACAGGCCAATTTCCAATACCGTGTTGGGGTAGGTAGAAACTATGGATTTCCACTTACTACGATCCTGGCACACAAATTTCTCCTACTTTCATAAGTGTTTTCATACACGCCCGCCGGTTAAGGGTACTCTTGACCTGGCCTTTAATACCGTGTAGTTGCAAATATTTCTTTAGTGTGCTACTATTTCAAACACGCCTGTAGATGTGGAAAAGGAATATTATACGCCCACATTTCACTGTGTGCATTTTTATCCCACGTAACAGGTGGTGAGCCCATTACCGTGTTAAAATGCACAAGTGCAGCTTGTGGCGGCCTGCGTTGATTTTTTTCAAGCCACCCATAAGGCCTTCAACTTGGCTTAACGACTGAGCGACTGAATGCGCTAATACAGCACATTAAAAAAAACTTGGAATATTGTACGAAGTAGCGAAGTTTGTCACGATCACGGTGTTCAAAATGTCGCTAGTGTACACCCATGACGAAGAGGGTCCCATATTTAAAAAACATTCAAAGTACTTGTATTACGGAAATCTGTGGCAGTAACTTACTTGGTTGTGTTCGCTGCGGAAGCGGTATCAAGGCACTGCATGGCGAGTAAATGGTGCAAGTAGCCGGCATCGCTAAATCGTTCCTCGTTAACTGCATTACCAACTAGTATCGTAAATACTCGCATTGCTGTCGACGTTTCACCAGCCATATGGTACGCTGAAATAACCAATGAAAAAAACTTATAATGAAAATGAAAAATCTTTATACATTTTAGGTCACAAAGTAACACTTATGAACGTCAAGATTACTGCTTCTACATTTACATTTACTGTCAGATTCGCAAAGCAATAGGTAGAGCCTGAGGAAGAACATGGCAATAAAACTCATGGCCAATCTTTTTTCTAACCGCCAGTAATTACATTATGTACTTTGATTTACATGATAATTGACCCATTATACAGTAATGAATTTATACCAAAAAAATCAAATTCAATGTTGTGTTCATTAAAATTACACTTACATTGTTCCTTTGGATTTATGTGAGAACAGACGACGAAACTTAGTTTGCCTTAAATTTAAATAATATTATTTGTAATAATTGCTATAACAGCTATGAGCTGACCAGTCCCAACAGACGTTAATCTTAACTTACCAATCCTCACGCTGTATCCCTGACGAGGTAGTCAGAAAGGACAGATCGTCAGGCTTCGCGATGGGAGCGCGTTCAAATCTAATAAGATTAGTTTTATAGCTTAATAGCATACCTTTCTGTGCATCAACGAATTTATTTTCTTGTGCCATTCGATGAGCATACGGCAAGTAGACCTCTCGCTTGCACTCCGGGTGGTCTTTGACAAGGGCGAATGCGCGCGACCATTCCCCGGCAGTGACGGCCAACTGGGCAACTTTCCTGAAAACACATCATAACACTGTCTTGTTTGGGCGCGTTCCACTTATAATTTTCGATCTTTACCGCTGTAAGCCCGCGAATGTTGACGTCATATATGACGTCATACGATCGCTCGCAACAACCTTAGTTGGTACGATACATTGTGTTACGATCCTTGCTGACTTTTAGTGGAACGTAGCCTTTGTATAATGAAAACTACTCACTATAATCGTAAATGTTACAAAATCGTATTTAATCTAAAAAGTTTCTGTAGATAAACTTCTATAAATATAAATGGTCCCAGTCGGTCAAAAAATGTTATTGGGGGTTCTTTATTAAAGCAATAGAACCTTAATCAAGCATTCTTTTCTGTTTTTCCGTATGTGAGGGATAACCTTACGGCCTTCGTATATTAAGCGGTCGTTGAACGTGCGTTAACGTGACCTGAACAAATATTTGTGTGATTCGTAAATATTTGTTTCGGTATTTGGGTGTTTCCTGTGTATAATATTTATGTATTATAATGGAGAACACAAAAGGGTCAACATATTACTATCAAATACAGCTAAAATTGGAGCGTAGTTCATGTACATTACATTAGTTTTTATTGCAATATATCTTCAATACATGCAGTATTGCAGAAGTTATAACGACGAGAAGTTATAGCCCTTTTTTGAATTTCCGAGATTAGGCGCGGTTATTATGACGTCACAAAGTAACACTGACTGCGACAAGGCGCGGCGCGGCGTTCGGGTGCGAACGAGAGCGCGACTTTTAAATTTTTTAGTTGTGACGGATGCGGTTACCTGCGTTATACGCACTTTGATCGTAAATATTTCAGCCATTATTTGAAATATAAAAAAAGTAAAAACACAATTTTTCTCGTATTTTTTTGTAGATTTATATGGCATTTAAAGTAAAAAACGTTTGTTAGACCCATTATTGAAATATTTTTTTTCTTGAACAGTCTTGAACCAAACATCTTTTATTAGCTAAGAAATAAATTAGTATGTTTATCAGTTGTCTAGATCCCATACCACAAGTTTATATTAGGTTACTTTGGACTAGATACCGCGTAATAATAAAGTTTGTATGGAATAATGACTAACTAGTTTACACAATCATTCTCAAAAAAGCAATCTTTAAAATCAATCAAATTTACTATTTTTTTACACAAATATACGCATTTTATTTTTTTTACATGTTTGGTTTTTAACACAACGTACACAACACATCCAATGTAGTCGGTGGCGCCACCTGGTATTTTCAGTTGTAAAGTTTCAACACTATTTGAATAAAAATATTTTTCTAACCTGACTCATAAAAGCTTATAAGTTCTAATTAAGCAAAATGAGTGAAAGAGATCAATTTCGAAAATAAGGGATGCTCTTTATTTGATATCGGTTTATTAAGATAATTTTTCTACTTACGAATAGTCTCCGAGTCGCTGATAAACATCTGCTGCAGTGGCCGGTTCGCCCGCCTTTACTAGTGCTTCGGCCACGTGTCGGAGAGATTCGCTCGACCCCTTGTCTAACTTGCGTGCCAGTTCTATAAGCCTAGAAAGAAATTTTAGACGGATACTTATTACTATATATACGAAATTTTAGATGTTTACTGATAAGAAAGTACAAAGTAAAGTTCAAAGTATGTTGCTTCGGAAACGCACACTTACGATAGCAACAATCCAATCATCAAAACATATTTTAAACGAATTTTTCCGGTATTAAAATTAAAGATCAGCTCCCGCCGCGAATTCTCTTTTATTTCTTGTAGCAAACGGGTGCCACGAAGTGGTAATCATAGTTTAGAATAAATAAAAGAAGTTGGTTGGCATCTGCACATATCTGGTGAAAAAGTGGTCAAAAATTCGTTCGGTCTTGTACGACGCTTTATCGTGGAACAAAATCCAAGAATTATCGATCCACAAATATGACCTTTTAAGTCGAATTTGCTAATGTACAACACCGCGATAGTCAAGGAATACAGTTTACATGACTTTTGACTTCTGATCGAAATTGGCTTAGTAACGGTTTCGGTTTGGTCATAGATATCGTAAAAACAGGAAACATGGCATGCGGGAACATTCGTGTGTCATCGCGAAGTATAAATGAAAATCCCGATACACAGCAAAATGACCTAAAAATGGCAGCGCTCACCCTCCCACCAGTTTCTAACAGTCCTTATTTAGCGAGTCCGAGACTACCAGGACTTTAATTGGTCGTGCTAATTAGTGTCAAGCACATAAGACCTTTTAGCCTTTTTGCTACCACCTCACTAAAAAGGCAACGGGTTCAAAATTTCTTCCTAATTTAACATCTATAGACACGTTTTATTTTATTAAATTTATTCGACCCTTTAGACCCACCCCAGTTCCGTGCTTCGGAAGGCACGTTAAGCCGTTGGTCCCGGTTGCTAATAAAATGGCAATCGTTAAGCCAAGTTGAAGGCCTTACGGGCGGCTTAAAAAATTTCAACAGCAGGTCGATACAGCCTGCGCCTGTCCATTTCAACACGGCAATGGGCTTACCACCTGTTACGTGGGACAAAAGTGCATACGGTGAAACGTGGGCGTTTAAATATGCCTCTGCCTACCCCTTCGGGGATAATGGCGTGACAATATGTATGTATTTAGCGTAATAAATTCTTTAATCCTTTAGCTTGACAGTGGTATAATTCAATTTTGGATGGAGATGTTGTGTACCTGCAACACCTATACTCTGATTTTTTCTTTATATATTAGAATGAC
This sequence comes from Thumatha senex, assembly GCA_948477245.1. Classification (NCBI taxonomy): domain Eukaryota; kingdom Metazoa; phylum Arthropoda; class Insecta; order Lepidoptera; family Erebidae; genus Thumatha; species Thumatha senex. The sequence goes on from OX419725.1 coordinate 4,516,127, forward strand.
ATTTCTGTACGTCATTTTTTTTTAATGTTGCAAGTGTGCAACCATATTGCCTTACTTAGTCGATTTAGTTTATGAATCGAATCACTCAACTAATAGGAAAGGTTTAATAAATACTATTATATTAATACTACAATAATGTTTTAATATTTCTTTACTACTATTTTTGTTCTTGGACGAAAATATTCTCTCGTTGGAGACCATGGCACTGGCCATACCTTCTTCACTCCCGATCGGTTATACGTATACCTATTCCACAAGCTTTGCTAAATTGTTATTTGAGTCTCGCTGTTTGGTTATACCTAGTCAGGTCATAAGTATTGTCACACAGTAAAAACTTTTCTTTTAGAATGCTGGCCACAAAAAAGTTTATTGAATTCGAATTTCGAATTGTTCAGGAAAATTAAAATGTATACTTTTTAGAATTTTACTCATTTTTAAATATGGAGTGGACCCTTAAAGAAGACCGTGTTATTGCGTTGCATCGTTGCGATTACGCGCCAATTCAAATTTATGACATACTGAAAAATTTGAATATAACAAAAGATTCGTTTATCGTACCATCAAACGATACAATGAAGACTCTAGTGTATATGACAGGTCAAGAAGTGGTCGCCCTCGGTCTGTTAGGAATCCAGCAGTGATAAAAACTATGAAGGCGCGAATTCAAAGAAATCCCAAACGTAAGCAGAAACTGTTGGCCCTTCAGATGGGGTTAAGCAGAACCACAGTGAAAAGGGTGTTAAATGAAGACTTAGGGCTTCGGTCATATCGAAGAAAAACAGGACATCGTTTAAATGTTCGTCTAATGGACCTGAGACTGAAGAGATGCCGCGTTTTGTTGAAGCGGTACGCGGGAAAAAAAACGGGAAATTCTTTTTTCGGATAAAAAAATTTTTACCGTAGAAGTGAGCTACAACAAACAAAATGATAAGGTGTACCGTAGAAGTGAGCTACAACAAACAATATGATAAGGTGTACGCACACAGTAGTGAAGAAGCGAGCAACCGTATTCTGCGTGTCCGTGTTGAAGAAAGGCATGAAGAATTCGTGTATGAAGTTTTGGGGGTTGGTGTTTCCACTATTTATTGTGTTAAAAGATATAAAAGAGAATGTTATGCTGACTTCAACGATCTGGCCATAGGCTGTCTGACTTAGGAGGGCTGCGGCCGCGCTCTCGCGTCTGCTACCCAATATAAGAGGACCCAACGCTCCCTGCAGGAGACTCTACCTCGGGAACGTGCGGAGTACGGCCCTATATGGGGTACCCGTATGGGTGGGCAACCTGACGGCCGCGACCAGCGTGGTAATTTTAAATAGTTCGTTCAAGACGATGGCCGTCAGGATGATTAGAGGTTACCGCACGATCTCAGTAGAGGCGGCAGGACTCCTAGCCGGGACCCCTCCATGGTAGTCCTTGTATCAATGGCGCAAGGATCGCTAGAGTGGGACTACAGACCCGTGCCCCTAGAAATTGAGGCTCAGCGATCCCTGCTCCGCCAGGAGCTTATGGAGACATGGAAGGTGCGACTTAAGCAACCTAAATGGTGACACCCACTATCGAGTTCGTGACGCCGGTCATGGAGAAGTGGTTGGAGAGGCAACACGGCAGCCACACCTACCGGATGTCACAGATACTTACCGGGCACGGGTGCTTCGGTAAGTTTCTGTGGTGTATAAACCGGGAGGTTACACCAGAGTGCCAGCACTGTGCGAACTGCAGCGCCATAGCGCTGCATACACTGCCTGCATACATGCCAGTGGGACCTGCAGCGCCGGGACCTCGTTGTGGGTCTGGGCGTGGACATTCGCACGCTGGAGACCATGGTAAGAGCTATGGTCTCCGTCGGGAGCAAGTGGGACGCCGCTGCATCTTTTTGCGAGCATATTATGCTCGCAAAAGAGGCGGCGGAGAGGGAGTGGGAGAAAACTCTCCCTCCCGAGTTCGGCAGTGTGCGGCGAGGACACCACAGACTTGTCTTCGCCCAAGACTACCGTCCTCCATGACCAGGGGCCTGAGGACGGCGGGTGGGCTGCTCGCCGTCCTTACAGAAGCAGGCTCCGGTCGGTGACGTGGTGTGAGAGCTGCACGCACACCCTTCACCCTCTCAAGGAAGTGGTATAAAACCTGATCCCCCAAAGAAGCGAGATAACACTCGAACCCCCCCTGAACGAGGCCGCGGTAGCGGAGAAAGTCTGTCGGGAGCCCTGGGGCTTCCGAGGGCTCTCACCCGGGACTCCCAGCTATAGACAGATGGAAGGGATACGTGTAGTTTTAGTCGGCAAGGGTCCGGCATATGATCCATGAGGATTTCCACACGAAAAATAAAATTAAAAAAAGACTCACTAGTTTGACGAGTTCACATTTTCTGAAATTCAACGCAAAGCGCACAGTTTTTAAAACGTCGTTTATCAACGTCTAGTCAGAGTGAAATCGCATTTGTTGCACATCCAGAGCCTTGGACCATCTAACTATCCAGAGCGTACCTCTTTTTTTGTGCGTAGCAGACAAACAACGTGAGAAGCGCCTCAAGCAAGCATTAAGGAAGGAGTTTTGATGAGAAACATTCCACAGGAACGAAGTCGCGTATCTTAACACATATCAATATATATCGGCAATATCCGAATAAAATTGAACGACTTAAATTTACTAAATTCCTAATTTCTCATTCAATAACATAACATAACATACTTTCACGCCTTTATCCCCGAAGGGGTAGGCAGAGGCGTACTATACGCCCACGTTTCACCGTATGCTTTGCTTTTTGTCCCACGTAACAGGTGGTGAGCCCACTGCCTTCATTCAATACTCCATGAATTTGCATAGACACAATTACAAACTAGTCAACTAACCACATAGTCTACTTTTGGTCACGACACTATCTTTTTATTGCGATAAAGCGGCAACACTCCAAATGTCATTCTAATATATAAAGGAAAAAGGAAAAAATCAGAGTATAAATTATATACCTTACTAGGTGACCTCCCACGGCCTCGCCCGTGACATACTACGAACTCCCGTCGCATATATTTAATCCCGTCGCTTATAAATTCTACAATAATGCATAAATATTCGCCCGATTTCGACATTTACGATTACTGCCCCGCTCTCCAGGGTAGTAGCGTGATGATATTATAGCCTTCCTCAAAAAATGGGCTTTTCAACACTAAAAAAAAAAATCCGACCAGGCGTACCTGAGATTAGCGCGTTCAACCAAACAAACTAAGTCTTCATCTTTATATATTGGTAAGTATAGATTTGGATATCGTTCCATTTTAGACTTCTAAAGTTTAGAAAAGTCTTATAAAACGGCTCAATCTGTTCGTCCCGTCTATCAGTACGCATCTATTTCTCCTGAACCATAAAAGATAGAGACAAACACTTTGCGGCATTCGATTCAGGACACTATGAATACGTGCATAGGCGATTTTGAAGTTTTTAACCACTTGCGATGTTGAAACTGGTTTCGGTTTAAGTCGTCTGATTACTTCGCTACGGTATTGAAAGGCGCGTTTTGTTTTCGAATTGCATCCCCATGGAAACAAATTTAAAGATATATTCACGACTTTTGGCGCGAACTTTAGCAATGACGCACGTTTGTCAAATATTATTTTTCCAAATTAGTGTAAAATTCGTGTTTTTGTGTTTAATACTGGTGGAATATTTTACATAAAAGAGTTCAGAAATGTGCATTAGTAAAGGAAAGTGTTATACTACGGATCCACTTATAGTGTTATACTCTATAAGTGGATTCCTTATTGTAGCTTTCTCTGGAAATTTGACACTAACACAAACAACACCGCCATTCGATGGGCGAAGACAACAAAAAAGAGATATATTCACGTCAAAAATAGTAACATACATGTCTCTTCTTCCAGTCTCGGCCATCAGTTCCGCGGCACGTTTGACGTCACCTGCCGCCAGGTACATCTCTGCAGCTGCCCTCGGTTCGTTGACATGTCGCGCCCATTCTGCTCGTCGACGCGCTAGTGCCGCAAGACCTTCGCCTTCACCTACATATTCCTACGAACAAAGAAATTATAGATGACGCTTCAATACCACAAGACATCCTAGGCATAGACGTCCGCAGAGAGCACAACCACAAATCTTATACAGAGAGCTGTATTGGGTTAGCCTCGCGGAAGGTAGGAGTTTTAAATAAGGTGAGGCGGTTCTTCACGCCAAAACAGAGATGTCTTCTGTACCAGACAACAATTCGCCCATGCGTTGAATACTGCTCTCACCTTTGGGGTGACTCCGCGAGGTACTTGCTGGACACGCTAGACGCTATGCAGAGCACGTGCAATTCGCGTTATAGATTGTATTAAGATTTATTTGCAGATTGCTCAAAAACGGAAAAGTTAAAAGTACTGGGATACCCAGACGTGCGTGTATGAAGCGATTGATGAATCGTGAAGAAGCGGGCGAAGTATGCATGGATCGCGAAGCCTGGCGATCTGTTCTCTCTGGCTACCCCGTCAGAGATACAGCGTAAAGATTGTTTAGGTGATTTTAGATTGTATTAAGGCAACAAAAAACCTTGAACCGCTAACGCAGCGTAGAACAATAGCTTCATTGGCTGCATTTTACCGAATCTACCGAGGCGAGTGTTCTGAAGAGCTCTTTAACCTAATCCCACCTTCTCCTTTTCGATCCCGAACAAGGAGTCTCCCACACTATGAAGAGAATTTTCACCAGAACTGAGCTGTTAAAAGATCATTTCTCTGTCGAACAATAGACATTTGGAATGCTCTGCCAGCGCACGTGTTTCTCCCCTCTTATAACCGAGGGTTCTTCAAGCGGAGCGTGAAGAGGTACATCATGGGGCCGCCAACTTGCGAGTCACTGTTAATAGTCTTGTGGATTGTGACAGTGGCTTTCAATTCGCTGAATGTCGCCGCGGCTTTCCATCAGGCGGGCCTGGCGCACCGCGATCCAATGGTTGATTTTGGACTGTTAAATATCGTTTTCCAGTGTGGGAACCCTCATAATATGATTTCTTTTACAACTGAGGTGGCAATGGAAAGTGGTCACCTTAGTGAAGACGTTTGCAACACCAGAGGTGCAAATCTGGCGCTGCCGACCCTTTAAAAACCATGACGTAAAGACGTAATTGAAATATGAAATGTACCTGTGCTTTATTGAACATTCGCAGATCAACGTAGAGGTTAAGAGCCCTCTCGTCTCTGCCGACGCTTCGGAAGGAGCGAGCTGCGTCTGCATATCGGCCCTTATACGCCAACACTTCACCTAATATTACTGCACGCTTTTCACCCGCTTCGAAGCGATCCTGAAACGTGTCAATAAGTTTTTAAGAATATAAAACGCACTCTATTTTTAAAATTTTATTAGATGAGAATATAGAACAGATTTATCAGAAAACACTGAATGGGCAAACAAAAAATAGAAGACATTTTGGAAAAAGGTCAGGTCAAGAGTACCCTTAACCAGCGAGTGTGTATGAAAAAACTTAAAAAAAAAACTTAACTTAACTATCTTCACGCTGTATCCCTGACGGGGTAGTCAGAGAGGACAGATCGCCAGGCTTCGCGATCCATGCATACTTCTTTCGCTTCTTCGAGATTCATCAATCGCTTCATACACGCACGTCTGGGTATCCGAGTACTTTTGACCTTTCCGTTTTTGAGCAATCTGCTCACGTGGTCTTCATATGTAAGTCTCGGCCTTCCCTGACTCCTTCTACCCTCTACTTTTGAACAATATATATTCTTCGTCAATCGTTCCTCACTCATTCGTTGGACGTGTCCAAACCAACGGAGCACGCCTTTTTCCAGCTTAACGCTGACACTTTCATTCAAACCTGCCATATTGCGTATCACTTCGTTACGTATTCGGTCGGCCAAGGTAACGCCGCACAATTTTCGAAGTGATCGCATCTCCACAGCATTCAATTTACTTTCATGCATCTGCTGACATACCCAGGTTTCACTACCGTAAAGCAAAGTTGGCACTAGCACTGCGTTATGAATCGCCAGTCGTGCTTCTTTTACGATGCTTTGTCGCTTTACTAACTGGGACAAAGCACCGTTAACTTTGTTTCCGGCAGCTACTCGCCGTTCTACATCCGAATCACATCTTCCATCCGCGCTTAACATACTTCCTAAATACACAATTTCATTCACTTGCTCTAAACGTTCCTGGTTTACTCTAATCTCGCATTTAGTTCTTACGTCACCTCTTTCAAATACTAGAACCTTAGTTTTACTTGCATTCAAGCGGAGACCCTTACTTTCACACCCCTCTTTCATATTAGTGACTAATGCCTGTAGGTCGGCTTCTGACGAGGCCATGAGCACCGCATCATCAGCGTACAGCAGACAGTTTACTGTAAAGTCACCCAAATTCACACCCATATTAAAATCTTTCAACTTCTGCAGGCAACTGTCCAGATACACTATGAACAGCCAGGCGGACATGACACATCCCTGTTTGACGCCTGTACAGACATCAAAAAGAGGTGACACATCCCCCCCTACTCGCACGCAAGCCTTACAGTCCCTATAAAGCGACTGTATTGCCCGCAGTAGCGAGCCGTCCACACCATATCCTGGCAGCAAGTCCCACAGCGTTTCTCTCACAACGTTATCAAATGCTTTCTCTAGATCCACAAAAGCGCAGAAAACCTTCTGGCTAAGAGCCAGAAACTTTTCCGCGATCATGCGGAGAGAAAACACTTGATCCATGCAACCTCTTCCACGTCGGAATCCGCATTGAGCCTCCCATAAATACCTTTCAGACTTTTCTTGCATTCGTGCCGTTATAACCTTTGCATACACCTTACTAGCTAAGCTGACCAAGCTGATCGCCCTGTAGCTGGAGCAGTTTAGGCGCGAGCCTTTCCCTTTGTAAATAGGTACTACAACTATATGAAAAAACTTATGAAAGTGTAAGAAGCGAAAGTTGTATGTCAGGATCGTAGCAAGTGGAAAGACATAGTCTCTGCCTACCCCGATAGTTGACAGGCGTGACGCTATGTATGTATGAGGATATAGAACATAGGCTTTGAATAATGGCCACACTGTCACTTCTGAAATTCATTTCCTAAAAATAACTTAGTGTAGTTAGTAGCTTGATTCGCTTATTGCGGTTTTAAGTAATATCTAATATTAAACACAAGTGGGTCAGCGGCGGCAGCTTCCATCTCTGGAATGTTTCATACCGGTTCATTTCGTGGGGCAATGGATAACACAAAAGGGTCAAAATATCACTGTCAAATAAAATTGGAGCGTAGCTCGCGTACATTATATTAGTTTTTATTTTACTTCAATACATGCAGTATTCTCGAAATTATAACGACGAAAGGTTTTAGTCCTTTTTTTAATATCTGAGATTAGGCGCGCTCCCTTATGACGTCACAGCCTCGCAAAGACTGTTCACAGTTTGGGTGCAAACGAGAGCGCGACTGTTGAATGAGCAGAGTTGTGTCGTATGCGGTCACCCGCGTTATACGCACTTTGATCGTAAATATTTCAGTCAATTTTAAAATATAGAAAAAGTAAAATCACCGTTTTATTGTATTTGTTTTGTAGATTTATTTGGCATTTAAAGTAAAAAAAAAGTTTATCAGACCCATTAAGCAGCAAGGTGAACATTTCGAACCTTAGCTGTAATTGAGTTTTATTTAATGAAGTAAACATCTAGTTATTAGTGTAAATTAGTACTTGTAGCCTTGTACATACCAAGTCACTTTCTTTGAACTCGTAAAAAAATTTCAATGCAAAAAAGAGTGTGTAATATTTTACGCATTGTGTGTGTCTGGGAAGTGTATTTGATGTCAGTGAATATCATAACCTGTATCGCAGTTATGTGAAGTGATAACACGACTAAGCTGATGTACCAGGCTGCCAGGTAAGCACAGAAACTTCAGGCCGCCAACGCAAAGTTATGGCGCCGCTGTGTCTTAATTGGATCTAGGTAGGTAAATTGACCAGTGGGCAGGGTCTGCTATTTCAATTGTGTATAAAACAAATAGAATCGAAATCAGCGCTCAATAGAAAGCCACCGGTACAATTTTGTCAGTTTTTCGTAGTCTACTATTACAATCGTACTCCAATAGACTTCTATCGGTCGGCCGACAAAATTGTACTATTGATGATACTATGAATTGTACAGCTTAGTTTGGTACCCCAAACTAAGCGCTGTGAAAAGCGTAATACAATAATTAAATAACCATCACGCCCTATCCCCGAAGGGGTGGCAGAGGCATATGTTAGATATTAAGGATCGAAAACGAAACTTCACTTTTACTCTTCAAATAATCAGTATACGTCTGTCAGCTACAAGAGGTTGACACAGAGTGGGGCGACATTATAAAAATCAAGTCGTTTTATACCTTTCAAAAACAATTAAATATATTTATACAATCAGTAATCTAATTTGTAAATAACATAATATTAATAAATTAATTTTTGCGTAAATAAAATCACAAAAATCAACAGCATATTATATGCCCACTTTTCACCGTGTGGATTCCTGTCCCACGTAATAGGTGGTGAGCTCATTGCCGTGTTGAAATGGACTGAAGCAGGTTGTGGCTACCTGCTGTTGAAATTTTTCAAGCCGCCCATAAGGCCTTCAACCAGGCTTAACGACTGCCATTTTACTGGCAACCGGGACCAACGGCTTAACGTGCTTTCCGAAGCACGGAAACGCTCGCAAATGTAAATGCCACAAAGTGGTCACCCATCCGAGGACCAGCCATAGTGAAAGTTGCGTAACTCAGTGATCGTTTACAGAACACTGAGACCGCGGGGCCACGAGCGCTTCAATATTTATACATAGTTGACACCCGCGGCTCCGCACGCGTGGTGAAGTTTTCCCGTTCCCGTTTTCCACAGGAACTTGTTCCCGGGATAAAAATTAGCCTATGTGTTATTCTGATGTGTAAGCTATATTATTGTAAAGTTTTATCAAATCCAATTAGTAGATCTGCGTGAAAGAGTAACAAACATCCATTCTTACAAACTTTCGCGTTTATAATATTAGTAGGATTAGTTGGGATTTACGACAGATCCTGTATAAATGTATAATGATATACCTGTAAATGGTCAATCAGCGTCAAAAACATAATATTTTCACTGCGCTGGAAAGCCTTCCGTGCAACTTCGAAGGACAGTTCTTCTAGAGCTGCATTCCCCAGACGTTCCCAGTCTAAAGCTGTCACGCCTAGGCATGCTACCGCGTACGCTTCGCTGTAATGTAAAAGAAATATTTAAGGGTGTGTGCTATTTCAGTATAGCTGGAATGAAGTTGATAGATAAAGAAACGAACATTGCGATAAGGGGACATTGCGGTATGACAGAAGATGTAGTGACTAAGATAGAAAAAGGGATGCTTAGATGGTTCGGACACGTGGAGAGGATGGATGAAAATAGACTGACGAAGCAGATTTATGTGGCGAGAGTGAATGGGCAAACTGGTAGGGTCGACCTCGACGTACGTATGTCAATCAAAACAAAGACCTTTTTGAAAAAGGCCTGGTTAAGAGTACCCTTAACCGGCGAGCGTAAATGATAACACTCATGAAAGTAGAAGAAGCAAAAGTGGTATGTCAGGATCGTAGCAAGTGTAAAACCATAGTCTCTGCCTACCCCGATGGGAAACGGCGTGATAATATGTATGTATATGTATGTATGTGTGCTTAAGACCGCACGGCAGCAGTGAAAACTTCATAGACAATCGCAATCAATTATTACGTATGAATTGGATATACTAAACACAGTGACACAACAGCGAAGAACAGCTGACTGTATCTTTCTCGCTCGGGTACACTCGGCGTTCTCGATTTCACTCGATCGAGCCATTCACCTCGGAGGGTGACGGATTAGCCTAACTTACTACCTGTGACGTCATGAACTAGTCTAACTAAACTAACTAGTCTAACCTAACCTAACTTCACCCCAGCCTATCCCTTCTACGTCACATACCTACGGAAAAATCTGTGTGCAGTGCGCCAAACTAAGATTTCACTTCGAAAAAAAAACTTATACAAGCTTCATAAAAACACATTCATTTTTAATCAGTAGCGAATTGTGAAGGGTCCTGTGGAGTACTATGGTCTTTTTAAAATTATTTGAAAAAGACCCTTATTTACGGGCTATCGTATCTGCTTTCCATCACTAAGGTGGCACCATATATCTCTACATTAGTATAAAATAAATAGTCTTTCTTTCACTGACGTTATTCCAAAAGAAAAAAGAAATGGTACACGTGTGTAAAGTTGGTGATTACCGCTGAGGCGCTATTGAGACCACAGCCGTAAGGCGTGCCGAAGACTGTAATCAACAATACACACGTGTATCATACGACGTTTTTCAATACACTTATGAATAATATAATACTAAATAACACAATTTTTTTTATGCCCGTGCATTGACCACAGCGTAAAGAATGAGGTTTCTCTTTTTTTTGTTAAAGTTGTTGTTTAAAGTTTTAAATAGAGAGAAAACAAAAGTTATAAGGCGATCTTTTTTAGTACTGATTTTGGTAAAAGAATAATATAACTGAACCAATATAATTAAAATAAATCTATTATCCCACTTATGATTTAATAACAATCAAAAAACCAGAGTTTGATAAATAATAGGCATCATTATTTTTTATTTGTAAACCACTACATTTTACAGAAAAAATATTAAACTAAGTACTAAAACTATTTTTTAATACCTCTCCTAAAAACAGAAAACATAAATACCAAGCAGTAATTTTTCGTGTTGTCTTGTTTTGTTTTAATAGCCCCGTCAGTCGTTTACCGACGATTCCGCCAACGTCCAGGTGAAGAGTAGATTTAATAGATTGAGGTCTATAGTTGCGAGACGCTTTTTTTTCCTTACCACTGAGGTGGCAAACAAACGTTCGGCCCACCTGATGGAAAGTGATCACCATAGTCTATGGACGTTTGCAACACCAGAGGTGCAGCAATCGCGCTGCCGACCCTTTATAAACCTTCTAAGACCCCTTTTGAAGAACCCCATACTGTAGACGTTCGGGAAAACCCAGGCAGGGAGCTCATTCCACAATCTAGGCGTTCGCAGAATAAAGCTACTTGCTCGAATATACTATGTGCTCCCGTGCGAAAACGAACTGTGAAAATGACAGCTGACTCTGACAACACAGCTATTATAATACTTGTATTGCACTTACTTGAACGACTTCTGCTGAATGTATTGATGAACTGCATGCGACAATGGCACGTTTATGGTTTGCATCGCGTTTGCTTGTAAGCAGAATACTCGACCACCCTGTTATATCACAAAATATTATTTTTACCCCTGAGGTGGCAGACAATCACATGGCCCAACTTATGGAAAGCGGTCACCGTAGCCTATGAACGTTTGCAACACTAGGAGTTGCGGCACTCGCGCTACCGGCCCTGTAAATACCTTTGAAGACTCCTTTTGAAGAACCCTATAGCTGACTTGTATGATGGGAAGATCTTGTGGAGGAGTTCTCATTCTCTTACAGACATAGTTGACGCCTTATTAGAAACTAAATATATTACGACTTAATGTAGCATTACTGAATTATTACTGACTTAATGACTGACTAACTATAATTACAATACATGTTTATATATACACACTAGCTGGCCCCCCCGGCTTCGCTCGTATATACACATATATACAAATTTAAAACTCCAGATGTGGAGGGGCCCTTCGTGATCTTGTCCTTTATCCTAAGAATGATTTGTGCGAAATTCACAATATTTAATTATTTCTAAATTATTTTATGTTATAGCAATCGGACGTGATCTCTCTCTCATACTGTAGACGGTCGGGAAAACGGCGCAAGGAGTTCATTTCACTACGCACGTGAAAGAAAGCCCCTATCGGACTATACAGTACGTGATTAATTATTTTTAAAATAGTCATAATTGCATTCGCAATCCCCATTACTTAGTGGTTTCTAAGCCACTAGTAATTGGGAACCACGTCAATCGTTGTTCAATCTGCAGGAAGCGAAAGAAGTATGCATGGATCGTGAAGCCTGGCGATCTGACCTCTCTGACTACCCCGTAAGGGACGCCCTTTTACAGCTTGTTATATGTACATACTAGTTGACGCCCGCGGCTCCGCACGCGTGGTGATGTTTTTCTGTTCCTGTTTCCCAAAGGAACTTCTTTCCGGGATTAAAAGTAGCCTATGTGTTTTTCTGATGTGTAAGCTATAATATTGTAAAGATTTATCTAAATCCATCCAGTAGATTTTGCCTGAAAGAGTAATAAACATCCATACTTACAAACTTTTGCGTTTATAATATTAGTAGGATGTATGTAATAAGACGGAAGATTTCAATGTTGTAGTACTAACATGCGTACCTGAAATCCCACAACGGATCCGACGAGGGGCTGTGTGGCAGGTGGGAAGTGGGAAGCCTTTATGGACAGAAGGCCACCGCCCGAGAGACTCAGCATCTCGTCGCACCACGAGTTCCATGACACCGATGACACGTTCTCCTCCTTGGGTTTTACACAAGATTATTTCAGTAAGCCGCGTCTGTCTGTCTCTTCGCGATAAACTCAAAAACTACAGCACCGATTTTACTATTGTTTTCACCAATGAATAGAGCGGTTCTCGAGGAATGTATTAGTATATAACTTGTTAGGTTTTTGTATATATTGACTAAAATATAACGACATTCATGAAGGTATCGGCAAAAATTATACCACCACGGCCACGATGGAATATGTCTATGTCTTAAATATAATATACTAGCCTACTATAACACTAGAGTATCCGTTTGATACAGGAAAACTTCACCACGCCGGTAAAGTTTATCAGCTGGTCCTAAATATATTACTGTAGCGGGATAATAATTAGGTTTTAATAAAAAACGACAAAATCTACAAGGGTGTTCAAAATGGCTAACTTGAAGCGTCGACTGCTTCTTCAATGGACTGGAAGCTTTGACCATGAAGACCACCTAATTTTAGGAAATGTAACGAAATCGTCTTAGGTCAGAACTGTATGGGGGATGGTCAAGAATTTTTACTTTTTCCTGCTTAATATACTAAATCGTTTGAGGAGCGCTGTGAGAACTTGCGTTGTCGTGGTGCAAGATGATGCGCCGCTTTGAGTTAGACTTTCAAAGTTCGACGATGACTTGTGGTAAACAAATTGTGGTATACCACTCTGCGTTAATCGTTCTACTATCTTCAAGTGCAATAGTCGCAACATGGCCGGTTTTTCCAACGAACGTGGCCACTATATTCTTTAAAGTGCTTCGAGAACGAACAACTTTAGTCGGCTTTGGCTCGTCCAAAAAAGGCCCAGATTGTTGTTTGGAATCAGAATCGTAGGCATAGATTCAAGGTTAGTCACCACTGATGATGTCGTAGACGTGATTTGACTCTCCTCGGTTGAACCTTTGCAGTTTTCTTACACCATCTGACGCGGGCCGCCTCGTGATCGTCGGATAGCAGATGCGGTATCCAACGGCAAACTAGCTTTCTCACAACAAGCGCTTCATACAAGATCTTATGGTTGTCCTAGAGATGCCTAATAGAGCCTCTATCTCTGGAAATGTCACACGACGATCTTCGAGAATTAGTTGTCTCACAGCAATGATGTTATCTTGAGTGAAGGCGGATTTTGGGCGTCCTTCGCGACATTTGTCACTAACACTAGTATGTCCACGCTGGAATTCTAAATACCAGCGTTCCACAGTCCGCAGTCATGGGGCTTCATCACCGAACACAGATGTTAGCTCTTCAAAACACTGATGTCGTGTCAGGCCTCTTCTAAAGTTGTAGAAAATTTTTGCACAAACATTTTCCATAGAAAGATTCATTTTCGTACGTAACCTGACAGATTCCAATCGACGCTGTGACTAAACATGGCATTAATCCTAATACTTTCAACTGTTTTGTGATTAAAAATTTAAACACATTCGAATATAGAACAGTTCCAAATTCAAAATTGCCAGGAAATAAGGAAACGACAGAACTTAAAAGGCATGCCTAGTAATGCATGTCGTGCACGGGCTATTCATACATTAATAGGCATTTTGCGAACATTTTTTCAAGCCGGACTTTTATTTATTCAAAAAACTAGTGTGATTCGCAAACATTTCTTTCGGAGTTTTGCTGTTTTCCTAATCATTTTTTTTGTCTTTTATGCAATGCTATTTGCCTCTCTATGAATCTTCCTTGTAATAAATGTAAATTTTGGTTTAAGTCGAAAGTTTAAATCTTCTTCTACATTCTTGTAAACAGCAGCGTTTTAATTTATAGGTTTGTTCAAAGTTCTACCTCATTAAAGCTACTAGAGCTATCTGTGGAGTTTTAAAAGCAACAAATAAGGCACGTACCGCTGAGTTATTTAATTTCACAACACATAGGCACAGTGTAGAAGCTTTTATGCTTAAGAATCCACACAACACTTGAAAATTATCAAAAAAACGGAATTTTATTTTACTACCTACAACTTTTCGAAATAAAAAATACAATTCTAAATACTACATACCGTGAATAGCAAGTCGCCAGTGGTGAGACTGTAGACGCGACAGACCGACGACTCGTCGACGACGGCGAGTCGGGCCCGGGACGCGTTCACGTCCAGACAACGGACGCTCGCCGGCGTTTGTAGCACCATCCTGGACGCGCCATTACCCGGCTCCACTTGCCATATCTACATACATATTATAACAAAATACATGGTAACTTGGTGAGGAGTTCCAGTGGGACTTTACGCGAGAACATTGACAAGTGCGGACGCTTGCTGTATATTATTTTCCAAAATTAGTGCATTTATCTTGTATTATGTGCGGGAGTGGTGGTTTCTTGGACATAAAAGTTGTGTTAACGTGCTATAGTGAAAGACAATGATATATATGCAGTGAAATGCTATTTTCTATCTTGCCGCGTAAAATCCACTGAAATCCTCAGTATAAGAACTACCATTATACTGAAGTGAAACTGACCTTGACTTAAGACTAGACTGACTGAAACATAGAGGAAGGGGACATTTTATATAATAAGAAAGAATATTGAATAAATATTAATTAAGATTTGGCTAAAAGGTCTTAGTAACCAGGCCATAAAATAATTACAAAATAAAGAGTTGCTGTAGTTATAGCGCTTAAGCAATATTATTACTTTGTTTAATTTATTTTGTATCAAACTAGTGGTCATTTGCGGCTCGCAATGTCTCGCGTAATGAAGCTTTCCCGTTCCCGTTATCCACAAGAACTCGTTCGCGGGTAAAAAGTAGCAATGTCCTTTCTCGGGCTCTAGACTATCTCTGTACTAAATTTCTTTTAAGTCGGTTCAATAGTTTTGGCGAGAAAGCGCGACAAAAAGACAGATAGTGTTACTTTCGCATTTATAATATTATTAAGGTTTTTAAGAAGCGCTGTTATTCCCATTAACTCAGTGTACTGTAAATTATCACTGCGTTAAACAACTTTCGCTATGAATGGTCATCATATGGGTGAACACTTTGTGGCTTTGTGGCTGTGACGTAAACTAAATAAATCTAAAATGTATAAGAAATATATTTGTTAATAACGGGGCTAAACGCAGTTATTCCACATACCTTTGGTGCCTGACGTTTCGACCAGGTAACAAAGGTATGTGGAATAACCGGACCAGCTTTTGTGCACAGTCGGGTAAACATCAGAATAGGCGCGCGTCGGTTAGCTTACAGAATAGGGACACCGTGAGTGTAGTGTGTGACGGTACGTGGAGAAAAAGTAACATCAAGAATAACGAAGATGTGCGGGTGGATGGAGAAACTTCTACCACGCGTACTCGACGACGGAGGGCGTGCGCCGCTGAGCCAGTCAGCCTGTGACCACGGCCGGTGCAACCTGGTCGAAACGTCAGGCACCAAAGGTATGTGGAATAACCGCGTTTAGCCCCGTTATTAACAAATATACTAATAGTATGCAACGCGATAGTTTAAAAGTTAGTGTATAAGAAATATCTTTTTTCCATAAACTTATGGCTTCACTTGCTAAGCGTTCTCTAAAAAAATAATTTGTCAATCATTTTGAATTAAGAGTCAGTCCTGAAATGGGTTACCGTTTATTGTATTTACATTTGACTGCCTCGTTGACGTAAGTCGTACTGTATGCGACTACCGCGCTGGGGTATCGGGTTCGATGCGGGTTGGAGCAAATAGTTGTTTTCTATGTATATTAATGTAGTTATTTAGATCCCATACAACAAGCTTAAAGCTTAGTTTGGGCTAGATGGCGCTATTTGATAAGTATCTCACAATATTTATTTATTTATGATTGTTTCTACGTTCAGTAGGCACATAAAGATTAAAGATTTCCGCTGTATATCACTTTGTATGTGCCCTTACCTGACCGTTAAGTAGTCCAAGCAATAGAACCTCTTCTAAGTAGACTGTGGTCACTTTGACATAGCGTATAGGCGCCGGCATTGTCCACGATTTTGGTATTCGTCTACCTATTACAGCCAGTTTAGTATCCTGAAACAAAATGGATTTTGTATAGACTTTATAAAAGGGCAGGTTTAAATGAAAGTGTCAGCGTTAAGCTGGAAAAGGGCTCCGTTGCTTTGGACACGTCCAACGAATGAGTGAGGAACGATTGACGAAGAATATATATTGGGCGAAAGTAGAGGGTAGAAGGAGTCAGGGTAGGCCGTGACTTACATATGAAGACCACGTGAGCAGATTGCTCAAAAACGGAAAAGTCAAAAGTACTCGGATACCCAGACGTGCATGTATGAAGCGATTGATGAATCTGCGACAGCGAAAGAAGTATGCACGGATCGTGAAGCCTGGCGACCTGTCCCCTCTGACTACCCGGGATACAGCGTAAGATAGTTAATTTTTTTTTAAACTTTTAACATTGGTCTCTTCCAGTTGGAGGTAATAACACACCAAGAACGCTGGGGTCCAAGCTACCTGACCTGTTAGCGGTGCCTCTGCTGACCAGGAGAAGAGGCACGACCGAGCAAGCTTGTTTGGGAATTCAGACAACTGTGCTCTAAAATTGCCAATGTGCCAAGGGGACTAAGGTCCGTTTTCCAGAACGTTTCTTAATACTCAATCAACGCTTGAGACTAGGTTTTGCCTTATAAAATCTACTCTCAAGTGTTTCTTGAGTAAAAGTATAAACGTTCTGGAATACGGCCCTAGAACTTCTCGTCGTTTAACTTCGGAAATACTGCATGTATTGAAGTGAAATAAAAACTAATGTAATGTACACGAGCTACGCTCCAATTTTAGCTCTATTTGACAGTAATATTTTGACCCTTTTGTGTTCTCCATTGCTATAACAGCTATGAGTTATTGATGAGAGCGATAGCCGTCTGACCTCCCAACACCATAAGGACATGCGTCACTGACTCGTTCATTAGTCAGTAGGTGCTTTGCCTCCTGAGATATTGGTGAGGTCTCTTACACCTAAGATAAAAGAAGAAGAAGCATAACGGTCGAAACCAACCTTAGATGGAGGTCCTCAATAAGCATGAGACAGTCTAAGATCTCCTTCAAAGGAATGGATGCGAAGAAGACAAGACGACTGGTTAAATTAACCAGAGAAAACGAGGATTGTTATAGAGATAATTTCAGGACCCTGTTGCCGCACAGGCACCTACAGTGATAAAAGTAATGGACGACCCAATTAGCTCGAAATGTACGGAGAAAGGGGAAAACAGCTTCAAACCTACTTGTTGAGGGCGCAATGTATTCGTTAACAAGATGGGAAATAATGGGTACGGACAGGCTCGAAATAGAAGACTAAGAGTATCTGAAGGTGGATCAGATAGTGAGATTCTGCAAAGAAACAAGAAGGTACGACGAGGCGCCGTGAAGACTGCTGGAATACCCAATCCAAACCTCGGAGGTGGAGATCTGGGTAAATGAACGTAAAGTAGACGGAAAACCACGCGGTCGGCGTCCCTAACAAGAAAATAATTTTAAAAATAATACACCTAAGGCAATTGAAAACAGATATTAATCACCTGACACAGCAGCAGTGCGTCACTGGTAGCGACCAGAAGCGAACACTCAATCTTCTGCGGTAGTTTCTCTTTGACCCTGTACAGCATCCCTTCTACGTCACCCTGCTCGTAAACTACCACGCGTTCGGGCAACTGCACCTACAAACAAACAGAAAAATCTGAGGTTCACCTTTAAGGCCTTTGCCCCGCTGATGCAGTTCCTGGATCATTGCTCGGACATCGGGTGATCCGAATGTGACCAACTTCAGAGCCACTCACAACAGAGCGACGAAGGCCAGCAAAAGGGCTCTATCTCTTACCTAGTATCCTAAAGGTAGCTGAGGGTGTTGACAACTTGAGCGCACGCATACGGTTAGGTCCGATAGCGACTATATTCCGCGTACGCTTAGATTGTGGGATGAGGGAGCTCATTCCACAATCTAAGCCTGGGTTTTCCCGAACGTCTACAGTATGGGGTTCATCAAAAGGGGTCTTAGAAGGTTTGTACAGGGTCGGAAGCACGAGTGTTGAGTTTTGTTGAGTTTCACCTTTGGTGTTGCAAGCGTCCAAAGGCTACGGTGACCACATTCCATCAGGTGGGCCGTACGTTAGTCTGCCACGTCAGTGGTACGAAAAAAAAAACTCATCATAGGCGTGCAATCTAACTTCTGCCAACCTTTGTTGCCACCGCTGCGCTAAGTCATTTTTCGCAGCCTAGTAGTGGATTCCTGATTCCGAAGACCGTGACAAGCAGCCTCCAATAGTGGCTTATTGTAGCAACATAATGCCTAAAGTAGCTATCAGGCAGTGCGACGTTCGGAAAGTGCTGTGATTGCTTGACATCCGGATCTGCCCTTGATGGTATTCCTGCAGTAGTTCTTAAGAGGCGTGCAGTAGGGTTGACTCCAGTGCTAGCACGGCTGTATAGCATCTACTCTACGGTCAGTGTGCCGGATACGTGGAAGGAGGCTAACGGGTAATCGATATTCAAAAAGGAGACCGTCAGACGCAAGCAATTATCTTTCCATAGCCCTAACCTCAGTCATAAGAGGGTTTATGTGCTTTTTGTCTGCAATTTGAACCAGTAAAAGGATCAAAAGCCATTAAACCCATGAACACGTATAATACCAAATTTCAAGAAGAAAACATACACACTAAAGAAAATTTGACCATGATACTTACAGCGAGACGATGTTTATAAATGGCAATCTTCTGGACCCTGTCGTGACATTTGATGCGAACTCTGTTCCCGGTAGTCAGGTGCTGTATTATGACGTCAGTCATGTTCTCCCGATATGCGTACCTCTCGCGGTACAAGCCGTGTACTGTACTGAATACAATCTGATAACACCACAATGTACCGTCTTGGCATGCTACTGCCTGAAAATCAAAAAGATTATAACTAGAAAGTAATCTATATATATAAAAATGAATCTCTATTTCCCTTGGTCACACCATCACGCGTGAACGGCTAGACCGATATGAAAAATTATTTTTGTATTGGATAGCCCATTTATTGAGGAAGGTTCTAAGCTATATATCATCACGCCACTACACAGGAGAGCGGAGCAGTAATAATAAATGTCAACAAATCGGGGAAATTTTCATAAGCGCCGGGATTACCATGGGTGCCACGGGGTTGGAAGTATGTCACGGACAAAGCCGGGCAGGTCAGCTAGTAATAAATATTGTTGAACACTTATTACACAGCGCTATCTAGCCCAAACTAAGCTATAAGCTTGTACTATGGGATCTAGAAAACTGATATACATACTTATATTTTTCTAAATACATACATATTATACATTGGAAACACCCAAAGTCCGAAACCTACATTTGTGGATCACACAAATATTTGTTCCGAACCCGGGACATCATGCGCCGCAGTCGCATACACTACCACCGCGCCACCGAGATTTGCCACATAAAAACTGTTAACCATACTAAACATTGTATTAGATACTATTGTATACACCTAAGTCATGATATAACAGGAGCTTGCTGAATCAGACACCAATCTTATCACAGAAATAGTCTGCCAATTATTGCCCAATATATGATTAAAGACATCCGACTAAGCGTGGGGTTTCGAATACCTCTGCCTACCCCTTGGTACACCTTGAACACCAGGGAATTAATTATATTAATTAGGTAAAAACTAACTAACTATCTTCACGCTGTATCCCTGACGGGGTAGTCAAGTTATATATCATTACACTTTTACACAAGATAGCGGAGTAGTAATGAAAAATGTCAACAATCTTTCATAGATTGTTGTAAGATTAAAAAACGACGTAATGGGTGTCACGGGGGTTTGATGATATGTTATGTCATGGGCGAATTCGCGGGGCTCAGCAACTTATATGATAAATATATGTTCATTATGGCAAAACCAACTAAGCCTTACAATCAATATGTAAACGAATATGTAAACTATAAACCAACCACGGCAATGGGCTCACCATCTATTACGTAGACAGCCATCCTTTCGGGGTAAGGTGTCGTTGATAAATATTAATAAACTAACCACAGTGTTAAGCGCAGGTGATGGAGTAATTCCCCACACCCACTCTTGAGGCGTATTGAGGATAGGCACACCCTCAGACGTCAGTACTGCCCACCCACCGACACCACCAACCAAAACTAAAGCGCCGAGCATAGACACTGACAGTGCTGATATACCTGCAATTTGGAATAGACATATTAGAAAGATTGTAATATTACGGTACCTACAAATTTCATGTGTATCAGTTTGTGAGATCTTTTCGTCAAATAGGAAAGTAACTAATCATTTTCAGAGGCCTGCTACAAAATCAGAAAGAAATCTTTAGTAGTCTCTCTCTCTCTCTCTCTATTTCTCTCTCTCCCTCTTATTATCTTTATCTCTCTTATTCACGTTCTATCTTTAATTCTCACTCTCTCTCTCTTATTCTCTCTCTTTGTTATCTCCCCCCTCCTCTCTCTCTCTCTCTCTTATTATCTCTCTTTGTTATCCCCCCCCTCTCTCTCTTATTATCTCTCTTTGTTATCTCCCCCCTCCTCTCTCTCTCTCATCTTATCTCTCTTTGTTATCTCCCCCTCCTCTCTCCCTCTCTCTCTCTTATTACCTCTCTTTGTTATCTCCCCCCTCTTCTCTCTCTCTCTCTCTTATTCTTTCTCTATGTTATCTCCCCCCCCCCCCCCCTCCTCTCTCACTCTTATTATCTCTCTTTGTTATCTCCCCCTCCCCTCTCTCTCTCTCTCTCATTATCTCTCTCTGTTATCTCCCCCTCCTCTCTCTCTCTTATTATCTCTCTTTGTTATCTCCCCCTACTCTGTCGCTCTCTCTTATTATCTCCCGCCTCCTCTCTCACTCTACCTCTCTCTCTTTGTTATCTCCCCCCTCCTCTCTCTATCTCTCCCTCTTATTCTCTCTCTTTGTTACCCCCCCCCCTCCTCTTTCTCTCTATATCTCTCTCTTATTCTCTCTCTTTGTTATCTCCCCCCTCCTTTCTCTATATATCTCTGTCTTATTCTCTCTCTTTGTTATCTCCCCCCCCCCTCCTCCCTCTCTATATCTCTCTCTCTTATTCTCTCTCTTTGTTATCTCCCCCCTCCTCTTTCTCTCTATATCTCTCTCTTATTCTCTCTCTTTGTTATCTCCCCCCTCCTCTTTCTCTCTATATCTCTCTCTTATTCTCTCTCTTTGTTATCTCCCCCTCCTCTCTCTATATCTCTCTCTTATTCTCTCTCTTTGTTACATCCCCCCTCCTCTCTATCTCTCTCTCTTTGTTTTCTCCCCCGTCCTCTTTCTCTCTATATCTCTCTCTCTTTGTTATCTCCCCCCCTCCTCCCTCTCTATATCTCTCTCTTTGTTATCTCCCCCCTCCTCTCTCTATATCTCTCTCTCTTATTCTCTCTCTTTGTTATCTCCCCCCTCCTCTTTCTCTCTATATCTCTCTCTCTCTCTTATTCTCTCTCTTTGTTATCTCCCCCCCCCCCTCCTCTCTCTCTATATCTCTCTCTCTCTTATTCTCTCTCTTTGTTATCTTCCCCTCCTCTCTCTATCTCACTCTCCTCTCTCTCTCTCTTTCTCTCTCTCTCTCCCCCTCTATCTCTCTTCATAGTGAGTAACTTCCAAGTCTGGGTTCGAGTTTTATTTGGCCACTAGGGACAGCTATTGTTTGGCATTTGCTTTGCCGACCTTCAAACCCCTTAAGTCGTCTGCATCGTACTGAGTTAATAGAGTGATAAAAGAGCGGCAGTACAGTTGTCCCGCCCTCTTTCTCAGTCTAGTAAATGCCAGATAAAAGCATTGAAAAGTGCAATTCGGAGCAGTCTTATCCTCAACGCTTAAGTCAGCGAATGCATGCTAGCAGGTGAGGTCGTTAGAGCCCTGGAGTTCGTGGTGTGGGTACTTTACACCTGAAGTATCCAATTCTGATGATCATCCAAGATGTAGTGACTAAGATAATAAAAGGGATGCTTATATGGTTCGGACACGTGGACGTGGACACAAACTAGTAGGGATAGACCTCGTAGTACGTACGTCAATCTAATCGAAAACCTTTTAGAAAAAGGTCAGGTCAAGAGCCTTAACCGGCAAGCGTGTATGAAAACACTCTTGAAAGTAATTTTATGAAGCACAACCTTCTAAACTCTATCTATTTCTAATCCAAGTACTCAACTGGCATGTGAGCATGACTTGAGAAACAAAAATCTTGGTAAGGCAGCTTTGCAGAGCCGCTAGAGAGAATGTCAGTCTTACTCTATATAGACGCTTTACTCTATAAATTGCAAACAAAAAGAGTACAAAAGGGCGTTCCCCTTCACTCATACGTTAAAACTAATTACTGCAGACGGATGGCAGGCAACTGACAGGCCGCGTGCGATTTTCACATACAGCCGGAACCACTTGGCACGCAGTATTAGGTATTATTACTTTCATCTCTATTAAGCAAGCAAGAGAGAGCGAGCAATGTTTCTTGCTCCGTCGCTACCACAATCAACCAAAAACATCAGTATGGGGTTCTTCAAAAGGGGTCTTAGAAGGTTTTTACAAAGTCGGAAGCGCGAGTGCCACACCTCTGGTGTTGCACGGCCATAGAGTATGGTGACCACTTGCCATCAGGTGGGATGTATGCTTGGCTGCCACCTCAGTGGTATAAAATAAAATTGAATTAAAATTGAATACATTTACATTAATTAAAACTTATTTTGGCGCGTTAGACATTTTTTAGATGGGTACTAGGTTGAAACCCAATTACTCTAAGAATAAAAGTAATAATCGGGTTAAAAAGCACTATAGTTATTAATAATTTGACTGTGTATAAATACACAAAAACAGTTCGTTCTAGCCGGATTTGAACCAGCGACCTATGAATTCCAATTTATAACCATCTACAGTCCACCGCTCTACGAACTGAGCTATCGAAGGTTTAACTGAGTTCGAAATTATCAATTTAATACTTAAAAAACTTTTTATATGCACACACTATAGCTGCGTCTCGGCAACGGTTTCGCGAGTCCAGATATTGTATCTCATCTAAAAATATGCGTACTATGCTAAAAGAAGTTTTCACTTCAATAGAGATCAATTACCTATATCCCTGTCCTTCAATAGCTGTGGACCTTGCAAGCTGTAGAAGGAAAGCATATCATTCCAGTCTGTAACAACTAGGGTTGATTTTGCAAATGTGACAGCCCATACTGCGGCATCACGGACTATTCGTTGAGTTTCATCACCTGACTGCAATGCAAAAAAAAAGTATGTTAATAACTGTTTACATTGTTGATTGATGGTACTTGGTGGAACTTGCTACAAATCTTCAACAAAAACACTTGTACTGTTCCACTTATTTATTATTTATACCCTAGGACGATTTAACTAATGGACTACCTTACCATTTGCGCCTATACCCCGCTTGCCGTTTGCTAAGCATTTTTATCTAAGTCGTTGTTCCGCGGGCTCAGTCTATCGTACACGTTCGGAGGGTAATTTATAAAGATAAATGACGAAATGTGCTGTGAAATGGTGTAAAAGGTTTTAACAAAAACAATTAATTATTGAAACATACCAACAACTTAATCGGCCTTTAATCAATATACTGTCATTCTTTATAAACATTATACAAACAGTTACCCTCTCAAATTAGCCGAATAATATTGTGTCAAATGCGTATTGCATACCTACATTTTTCTGTTCGCAGTTGAATAAAACTGATGAAATTTTATTGGCTGTTAGACAGTGAGAACACTTCATGCAAGTCAAAGAAAACAATATGTGTGTAGTTTCCCCACCGCACGAAAGTTGGTTGAACGTGATTTCATACTTTATTGAGTACATTACGCGTCCATTGGTTAAATCGTCCTAGTTTATACCGGACCAGTTTCGCCTTACCTACCTTACCACCTTACTTATTTACGTTATGCCGTTGTTAAATCAATACAGATATTTACTACAGTGGTTGTCAATAGTGCACTTTTCAGCACTTTGGGAAATGAGAGTTCCCTTTGAGAATTATATCTTTCAGGTTGCACTAGTCGTGAGCATAAACCACATGGTGGGTAAGGCAAAATTAGTGCTAACTCATTTCCCATGGTGTGAGCCAATGATATGATACAATGATGTGATAGTGCCAATAATTAGCAGTAAAAAGACAGTCTGTGGTATTAAATGAGTTGCAAGATGTCATTTAGTATATAACAAGCATTGCAAATTTTGTTATAGACTGTAGGCATTTGATAGATTATAATATACTCCCCCCCACGGCTTCGCCCGTGACATACTTCGAACTCCGTGGCACCCACTTAATCCTGTCGTTCACTAATTACACAATAATGTATGAAAATTTTCCGAATTAGTTGATTACTTCGCTGCTCTTCAGTACTTACGCCCGCACGGCGGCGAGGTCCGGTCGAATAATGGTTCCACGAAATTAATTTCTTTGCGGATTATTTTGATTTTGCCGTATCTCTTAAGATATTCATAAAATTTGCATGGTGTAAAGAGACAAAATAATCTTCATGAAATGCTTAAGCCAAGTAACATATTAAAAATGATAAGAATTAATAACGTATTTGTGTAAATAGCCTTCAAATTACCGCTTTATAAATGCTAGTTTTTAAAATATTAATATGAATTTAGTATGTTATCCTTAAGAGACAGACATAAAATATAATAAAAAATTAAATAAATATTGTTAGGACAACTCACACAACGCCATCTGATTCCACACTAAGCAGAGCTTGTACTATGGTAACCAGATAACTGATAAACATACTTATATATTTCTAAATACATGCATATTATAGATAAATAACACCCAGACACAGAATAAACCATTGTGCTCATCACATAAAGTAAACACAACATAGACAGTCGCGAACTATTTTTCAGACCTATGTTAGATAAGTAATTCCACCATACATTATTTTGTTATATCTCAAAGGGTTTAGGCAGCGTTTTTGTTGTAATCTCCCAGACGGCTAAATTATTTTAGTTACCCCTATTAAATATCGTTATAATTTAGTTAATGTATACCTTCCTTATAAATTTTTCTATCTATTAAAAAGCCGCAACCAAATTCATGGCGTAGTTTTAAAGATCTAAGCATCATAGGGTTAGACAGGCAGTCACAACTTTGTTTTATAGTATTCTATGTAGTGATAATTCTGTATATTTAGGTAATCAAAATAAGAAAAAAGGTATGGAATTTTTGGAATAAATAAACTAGGTCTGTATGGCGGTATTTTTTTATGTTCCTTACTCTAAATACACCTTATGCACGAAGTTTCATTAAAAATTTCAATGTGAAGGAAAATTACAAAATGAAGGTTTTGTGACTCCTAACTTTTAAACTATTTAGTAATTTTGTTATGTGTATAGTGTTCTGTAAACGATAACTGCATAAGTAATTTTCGCTATGGCTGGTCATGGATGGTTGACCACTTAGTGGCATAAACATTTGCGAGCGTTTCTGAGCCTCGAAAGGCACGTTTAGCTGTTGGTCCTGGTTGCCAGTAACATGGTAGTTTTTAAGAAGTTGAAGGTCTTAGGGGCGGCTTGAAATATTTCAACAGCAGGTAGTCACAAACTGCATATGATGCCATGGCTATTTCAACATGGCAATGTGCTCACCACCTGTTACGTGGGACAGGAATACACATGGTGAAAAGTGGGCATATTATATGCCTCTGCTACCCCTGTGGGGATAAGGCATAAACATTATAATATTAAAACTTCTTAATAGATTCAGATCACCACCAATCTGAGTGATGTATAATACATACCTTATCACGTATTGAAACAGCTCCACTAGCCAAACCAATGGCCAAATGTAGGCCATTAGGAGACCATGCACAACTTGTTATACGTCCAGAAACCCTGTACTTCTGTACTGCTTTCACATCCGCTGACCAGAAGGCAAAATCAGAGATAGCACATGATGCTAAGTGCAGTGTTACTGGATTATAAGCAAGACACTGGATGGGTTCACTGTGGCTGTTGAAAAAGGAAATAACATATATGGTATATGGTCATGTATAAAATAATGTTTTCCACTTGTATGTAAAATATTGTATTTATTATTTTATCTATTGAAAGCTAGGTCGAAAACCTTATGTAGAAAACCAGATTAGACAAGTGCACAAGACAATGCCTTTTAAAAAGTATATAGTCGCAACGCACCATTCGTCATGTATCAAAACTAGAAACTCAGTCATATAATAAATAAGGGCAAAAGTAATGATATAACTTAGCACAACAATACCTTGGTAACAAAATTACAGGAAATAAATACAAACAAACCGAATGATTTGATCGCATTTTCTTGCTTCAGCCATGGTAGCCAAGCGTCATAATAAAATTATTCTCAATATTTCCACAATTCTTGTAACTATAGCAATCTATATAATCATAATTGATTATCATTAAATGGTATAATAATCTATATATGAAAAGCAGTACAGTTGGAGACAAAATTGAGACACTTACGAGTATTTTAATACACCCTCCATTTTTGACGTCCAAATAATAACATTCTTGTCAGCGCTGCCACTAGCAAACTTCTTTCCATCACCGCAGTATGCTACTGCATGGACTGCTGCTTTATGTGCCTGTAGTAATTGTACAAGGGCTCCATCACGAGGGTCATACACCATCACCTTCTCTCCAGCCCCCACTACCAGCTGTGACCCATCGGGGCTGAAGCATATTGTATGTACACTGAAATCAAAAGCCCTTCTTTATATAGGTACTCTACAAGCTGACCCGCAAAACTTCGTTAGCGCCAAAGAGAAACAGACGTATATTGTTCTTTAAATATTCTTTATTCTCTTTCGATAAAAAGTACCAAATGTACTCTTAGTATCTCCAATAATATGTTTACAAAGTTTTATGATGATCGGTTAAGTAGTTTTCGCGTGAAAGCGTAACAAACATACGTACTTTACAATATTAGTAAGGATAAGGATTTTTGGACACACATATTGTAAATAGATATGGTAAGGTTTAAGTCAAAGAAAAATAATGCTTATTTTATTATTTTGAAAAGTATGTAAACGGTTAGTACTGTTGGAATTGAGGTTTTAAAAGAAGAAAACTTTTAACCATTTGGCAGTGTGATAGGGACATAAAAGGAACTGTATTGATTACATTCGGTTCATAAATGTTTTATGCGAAGTAAAAAAATATATACATTAGCAACTAAGCTTATACTTACCAAGAAAATTCTACTTTATCAGCTTCATGTATTTTGTTTACCCATTTCGGGACTGTTCTCATCTTGATAAACTTTTGCTAAAGTAATTTAACTTAACTTTAACATGCACGTTAATCTACTTCAAGTACTTCGCAAGCCACATTCTGTTCAATTTCATTCAATAATACAATGTTTGATATTTCGGATTCGTTGACAACCGCGTCTCAAAATTTGTAAACAAACGCAGAGGACGTAAATGGCTTGGGGAAGAGGCGGGGGCAAGCCGTGACCGCTCGTGTCATTCAAATTTTTTCTTTTCTTCCTGTACATACTTTCTTGATTCGAGGATTTCGGCAGTCTTGTAGGTACCTATAGCCACAGAATAGAAAAAACAGTAGAAGTAGCTTATCCGTTCATTAGTATCAGAACCAGTGTACCCCAAGCAAAGACTTTATACCTTTAACTAGACTGCACTACTGCGAAATAATCGATCAGCGTGAGATGGCTCTCGGCAGTGGCGGTGTCTCTTTCTAAATAAGTGACCATGACAATTAGAACACAGGACAATTTCCTTGAACGATTGTTCGAACCTACTGAATTTATTGTAAGTAAAAATATAATAACATACTTTCACGCCTTTATCCCCGAAGGGGTAGGTAGAGGCGTACATACGCCCACGTTTCACCATATGCTTTTGCTGTTTTTGTCCCTCGTAATAGGTGGTGAGCCCATTGCCGTGTTGAAATGGACAGGTGCAGCTTGTGGGGACAAGCTGTTGAAAATTTTCAAGCCGTCCATAAGGCATTCAACTGGCTTAACGACTGCCATGTTACTGGCAACCGGGACCAACGGCTTAACGTGCCTTCCGAAGCACGGAAACGCTCGCAAATATAAATGCCACAAAGTGGTCACCCATCCGAGGACCAGCCATAGTGAAAGTTGCTTAACGCAGGGATCGTTAACAGAACACTATGTCCGCGGGGCCACGAGCGCTTCAAGTTGAAGTAAAAAATATTAAAAATAATATAAAAATATTATACAGTCGGGGACAAAAACGAGGAATATACGTTACAAAAAAAAATTGCAAAAAATACGTGTATTGAGACAAAGAGAGAGAGATAGAGAATTGAGCACCCGCACACTGCGCACTCATTTGCTCATGTGCTCATTTGTAGGTTCGATACACACACGCATAGGTACACACATGGCTTATGTTATTTCATTAATACGACGATTTCTACTAAATGGCACCATCCGTGAGCCGCTTTCAAGTTCGTTCCAAAAATCTAAATGTTAGGTTTTGCCCCTTTTCACACATCTCCAATTTAAACAGATGCTGCGTATCTACCTAACTAATACTAAGAGATTGAAAAAATCTTTAATCAACAAAATAATATGTTACTTAAAAAATATGGTTGGTGCTGTTACTATGTTGTTGTTTACACGTGGAAAGAAAAGCTGCTACCGTTATAAGAGTCATTTTTGGACCTTGTCACACAACATGAATTAACCATATTTCATGAAAATCTAACAGGTTTAATATGAAAATTTACACAATCGCAAATCGAAGCACAAGCATACAATGACCTTATAACGGTACATCTCCAATTTAAAACAATCGATACGTAAGTATATACCTACCTATTATTATGAGATTGTAAAAATATTTGATCAATAAAATGTATGGTGACCCTACACTTTAAGCAAGATGACGGGTCCAGGCGGATCTTGCATTTAGTATTACCAAACTCAAACATTTAAGTACTACTCTTACTAAGTATTAAAGAGAATTTTTTAAATACTATGAAGTTCTTATTAAGAAATATTTAGATAAGTTCCAAAGTTTTTGAATAATTAATTTTATTAAATCATAAAAAAAGAGAAATATAAAAAAAATTCTACCATTTCTACCAAATCCAATGGTTATTTGGGTTGGCAGCGCGTTAGACAAGGACACAGCACCTTTCGTAAACAGGACCGTTTTTAGCTAGCTACCGCTTATAAGAAAATAGCTACCCTACTAGTAAGAAAATAGATGTCATTTTAGCACAACGAATTTTTTTGGTAATCTGTCTAGTTATAAGTGTAAAGTCTTTGACCCCAAGTGCACACATCGACAAGATTTTGTATATGCCAACACAAAGACATCTGTGTCGTGATTGGTTTAATAATTTTATATGCAAAGATCTGGAAAAAATACCACAAATCTATCGCTTTAGAGTTCATTATTACGTATAACGTAGACATCTAGTGTTCAATTATGAAATTAGAAACTTACAAAAGATCGAGAGCCTCCACTAAACACTAGATGTCACTATAACGAATGTATTCAATTCTATCTCCTAAATCGTTGCATTAAGGTTTATAATTCTATCAAAGTGCTGTTACATTCTACTCACCTGAAGGGAAGTGACTGATCATTTTAGTATCGATTTCATTGGTTAATAATTCGCAATGCACCTACAGTAAAGATCGTGATGTAATATGATACGTACTTAAATATATTGACCCCTAGTGGTTCTGTGAACCGTCTACGGTTATTACTATTATTAACCTTTTTCCTCAATTTACTCCGAAGTAGACTTCGGAGTAAATTGAGTAAATTGAAAAAGGGTAATTTTTTTTGGTTAAAGTGTTAATTTGAACGCTCTTGCTAAGCACTACGGTACCATTTCCCCTCCCCTGCCTCCATTTCCCCCCGATCGAAAAACCCTCTCGCTAAAAGTTATTATTAAATATTATATTATAAATTTATTATAACCTAAAGGTATTAATATTATATCCAACTATTATTATAAGCGTGAAAGTTTGTAAATATAGCTTCTTTTACGTTGCTTTGTCGCTTTACCAATTGGGATAAAGCACCGTTAACTTTGTTTCCAGCAGCTACTTGTCGTTCTTCTTCCGTCTGCGCTAAACATACTCCCTAAATACACAATTTCATTCACTTGCTCTAGACGTTCCTGGTTTACCCAAATCTTGCATTTAGTTCTTACATCATCTCTTTCAAATACTAGAACCTTAGTTTTACTAATTAATTAATATTATTAAATATGCGTGAAGGCTAACCCTTTTGAAATCTTCATCTATCGTCGAGTCCTGGTTGTATTCAAAGACAATACATTCAAAACCAAATACTCTTTGGATTTGGTCTTTAATTTTGACGGCCTGACGACGACGGTCAAATGAGTATAAAGGAAACTGAGTCAGGATAAAACTACTATCATATAAACAGATGCCACAAAGAAGTTGGCAATAGTATTAAATAAAACGATTTCAACAATGTCACACTGTTTAATATACAAGTAAAAATATTCATATTATAATTATCTATATTAATAAAATCAAATGTGACTCACTCATCTATCAACGCCCAGCCGAAACCCTTGCACCTAGAAACTGGAATTTTTTTTGGTCATCATCATCATCCGAGCGTCTGTCACAGTTGCGTCTCGCGACGCCCGGGGTCCGCTTTCCTACATTTTCTCCTCCACTTCGCACGGTCGTCGGCATCCCCTGTAGTGAGACCATTGGCACGCATGTCATCCCTTACGACGTCAAGTCAGCACTTCTTGAGTCTTCCCCTCTTACCGGGACCCGGCGGGGCTGACATGGCCAGACATTTGTTACCTACGTAGCCCGGCGGTTGCCGCAAGACGTGACCATACCAACGAAGGCGACACTCTTGCAACTTGTCTGCAATGTCACGGACGTGAAGGCTGCCGCGGATGCGAGAGTTCCTCACGCGGTCCATTCGCGTGACTCCACACATCCACCGCAGCATCTTCATTTCCGTGACACGCAGCTCCTGCTTGTGTCGCTCCAATATCGGCCACGTCTCACTGCCATGTAAAAGGACAGGTCTAATAATGGTTTTGTACACCTGTCCCTTCAACCGGATCGGCATTTTAGGGTCACAAATGACACCGGTCATCTCCCGCCATTTGGCCCACGCGGCAGCAATGCGTGACTTGACATCACAATCGATGTCACTGGACGTGTGAAAAACAGATCCCAGGTATTTAACCTGGTCCGTGCGCTCGACCAAATCACCGCCTATGA
Organism: Thumatha senex; assembly: GCA_948477245.1. Lineage (NCBI taxonomy): Eukaryota > Metazoa > Arthropoda > Insecta > Lepidoptera > Erebidae > Thumatha > Thumatha senex. Next base: position 4,547,805 of record OX419725.1, read on the forward strand.
GGACGGATGTGTCGAGTGTAGTGCCAAGTATTCGGTCTTCACCACATTTAGTTTCAGACCGCCGTTCTCAAGCGTCGTCGTTTTTTTGGTAAACTACTCTTATTATGTAGGCACCAACTAAAAAAGGATTTTTCAAATTGCCACCCTTAAGGGGTTAAAATAAGGTTTAAACGGTTGTATGAAAGTTCGTACCTCTGTACTTAACATTTTTTGAGAGTATAAGTTCAATTTACATCATCATGTTTTCACTTACGTTCCGTTTGTATGTTAGAATTTGATCCTCCACATTAACCAACATATCATTTTTACCGACAATAGATGATGTATCTGACTGAAAGGAAACATGTATATACATTTATAGACTTCCGTACCTAAAGAGTAATGTAAAATTGTGGATAATATTCTTGTACAGTTTAGTGGCTGCACATTAAAATTTGTAAAGTAAAACGTGTAAGTCAAGGTGTTTACTAAAGTAAATTATTATTTGTGACGCAAATGAGTCAGCCAAGTTTGCTTACTCAGTGTATATGAATGGACTGTATTTACGAAAATGATTATAATTAATTTAGCGAAACGAATATAAAATTTAGACACGATAAAAAATAACACCAGTTTCAGTGTAATCCGGTTTAGAACTATTACAAAAATCGCTTACCCTATTTATCTTCGTGAAACTTTTGAAGATACCAGCCAGTCCCATCAAGCATACAGGCCCCACAAACCTTCAGCTCGTTGCGACTTACCTTAGAAAATGTAGGTTACCTATATCTACCTAACGGAACCAGCATATATAGGAAGTGTGATGTTTAGCACAATTCTCTTCAGATCACTGAATCTATCTTACAATAAACACGACACAATATTTATTAATTTCGATAATTGATTTGAATTTGATACGCGCATGAGAAAAACGACAATCGATATGCTACGATACTTTTTCTACAAAGACCCGACGAAGATTTATAATTTTGAAAAAAATACTAACGTAATAAGTGTTGCCAGGCGACAAACTAAAAATTGCCCATTACAAATCTCAACACTCAGGTAAACATAAATGTACAATTCTGCTATGAAAAACGTTTTTTTGTTGCTGACCGTACTTTAATTATAATTCTGCTTGTCGTCATAATGAAAATCGAATTTACTCGTTAGTAATGACTGAATAGAATAAGTTTGTCCCCAAGGATGACTATAATACTTACCAGAAAGCATATGATATTCTGTTTAGGCACGGCTGTGTCGGCGACATATTTTTTTCCACCTTTAATCAAATAATCTTCTTCTAAAAAGTGATTAGAGCAAATAATGCTGGATTTTGAAGGAAACCCGTTTTGTCTTCCAGTAGCCTCGATCCATTTTTGTTTTCTATGTGGACATTGAGGAAATCTGAAATAACCACACTCATGTCTTGACTAAAAACTATTGACTACTAAAGGACGAATATGATATTTGTAAAATTTATAACAGTACATATTATGAATCTTTATTAACAATATAAAAGTTATAATAAAATTTAAATTATCGACAGCACTTTATCGATAATGGCAATCACAAAACGAGTAGCTAATAATTACATATTTACGAATCTATATTAACAATATAAAAGTTATAATAAATTTTAAATTATCGACAGCACTTTATCGATAATGGCAATCACTAAACGAGTAATAATATATATATATCTAATAATAATTTGTTCAATGTGAAGGAAAGTAGTCCTTATTCGACATACAATAAAGTTAATTTATGCTTGTTTTGCTAGAGCAAACTCACATTTTTGTTATTTATTGAAAATCTGTAAAAATAATACTTCCCTGTGATAAGATATACCACCATTCAAAACATTTTTGGTCCTGCTATCGTTTTTACACTGTAAAATGGCACAATATGGCATGATTATAATATATTATTTTTTCACTTGTTGTCGCTGCGAAAGTCAAACGAGACTACTGTAATGAAATGGAGGCGTAACTGAGTCATTTGCGGGTTTGCGCAAAGTCTGGGGTAAGCGTGCCCCGCCTACATACGACTTCTATTGTTTTTTTCTGTTCTGTGCCTATAGCAATGAAAATTTTACTGAGCTTTTTTGTAAAGTTCATGAATTAATGTTTTCGTGTTTCGTGGATGTCTCGTGAAATTCTGGAAAAATAATAGCCATAAGTAGAATCCTCATATATTAAGCACCTTAGAATCAAAAGCAAAAAAAAAATCAAAGGTCAAAAGTACTCGGATTCCCAGACGTGCGTGTATGAAGCGATTGATGAATCTTGAAGAAGCGAAAGAAGTATGCGTGGATCGCGAAGCCTGGCGATCCGTCCTCTCTGACTACCCCGTCAGGGATACAGCGTGAAGATAGTTTAGAATCTGTTAAACCTTAGTACCTATACCTACTAAGATGTTTAGTGTGAATGTCAGGCATTTTTGATCTACAAGTTAAGCATTCTTATAAATTTATAAACGTTTCAGTAACAATCAACCGTTAGACTGACAATTTTTTTTTTACTTTGTGCCTACTCACTTTCACTGATGATTTATTTTAACATTTATTCTCCCATGGCTGCTGGTGAGTTTCCAATAAGAATCAGTAGATGAATGTTGAAGCTTATAAGTACATAAAGTCACTAACGAGAGCACCTAAGTAATTTAGGGTTTATAAAGGGTGTCTCAGCAAGAACTTGAATTTCGAATTGCGCGCTATTTTCGACTGTCAATTGTTGAGTCAGCCATATTTGGTGTTTGTTTAATTAAAACTTAGACATTTACGAAAATGGTGCGTTATAGCTTGGAAGAACGTTTGTTAGTAGTGAAAACCCATTATAAAAATGGGGAAAATTTTACTGTGACGATTCGCAAGTAACGTGATCATTTCGGCGTGCATAATCGACCGTCGCGGCCTACTATTGAGAATTTGATCAAAAAATTTGAGCGGACGTTTTCATTGAAAGATGAAGGAGACCTTACCCGTCATCGGCCGAAAAGATCGGCGGAAAATATCGCAGCTGTGAGGGACAGTGTGGCAGCACGACGAAGCACCTCCATTCGACATCGTTGCCAGGAACTAAACATTCATCGCAGCACTCTTCAACGGATTTTGAAAAAAGATTTACACCTTCATGCTTACAAAATCCAGCTAACTCAACAGTTGCAGCCTAACGATCATAGACAGCGCAGAAACTTTACCAACTGGATCTTGGAACAACTGCAAACTGACGATGAATTTCACAACAAAATCATCTTTAGTGACGAGGCTCATTTCCACCTCAACGGCTTCGTTAACAAACAGAATTCTCGGATCTGGGGCGATGAAAATCCACATGTTATTCAAGAACTTCCGTTACATCCTCAAAAAGTGACAGTTTGGTGTGCCATGTGGGCAGGAGGGAAAATTGGACCGTACTTTTTTGAAAATGGTGAAGGAGCCGCCGTGACTGTCGACGGCAATCGTTACCGGGCCATGTTGACAGACTTTTTTTGGCAAGAATTAGACGGAATTGACTTAAATGAGATGTGGTTTCAACAGGATGGCGCTACCTGTCACACCGCAAGGGCAACAATGACTTTGTTACAAACCAAGTTTTCAGGTCGTGTAATTTATCGTTTTGGAGACCAAAACTGGCCGCCAAGAAGTTGCGATTTAACTTGTTTGGACTATTTCTTCTGGGGTTTTTTGAAAAGTAAGTTTTATACGAAGCACCCTGAGACAACTGAGGAACTCAAAGAAGAAATTGCACGTCAAATTCGTCAAATCCAGCAGCCCTTACTGCAAAATGTACTGCAAAATTTCGTCAAAAGAGTGCATACCTGCCAACAGACCAACGGTGGCCATTTAACCGATATTTTGTTTCATGTGTAAATGTCATCACTACCTCCATACATATGTAGAAAAAAATGTTAATAAAATATTAAATAAATAAATATTTTTTAATTTTTAAAATTCAAGTTCTTAATGAGACACCCTTTATTATAAAGGGCGCTAGGTAACTTGTCACTCGGTAGCAATGCTCGGTAGTATACACGGTGTATTCCGGACGGCCTAGCGTGGTCAGACATGGGCGTACCCAGGTTCTGGGCCAGGGGGGGGCAAATCCGTTTTTTTCTAAGAGCATAAAGCGCTCGTAGCCCCGCTAACTCAGTGTTCTGTAAACGATCACTGCGTTAAGCAACTTTCACTATGGCTGGTCATCGGATGGGTGACCACTTTGTGGTAATTCCGTTTACTAGCCTTACTTAGCCTTTTAGAAGTTTTTTTTTTTTTACTTTTATCGACAAAAGTAGAGGATATGAGCCGAATCCAGGGGAGGGCAGCTGCCCCCCCCTGCCCCCCTTAGGTACGCCCATGTAGTCAGAGGCAGTAGATTAGAATACGCTAAGATAAAGAATAAGAATACCTATGTACTACGTACGTCAGAGTGGACAGATCGTCAGGCTTCGCGAATCGCGATGCATGCAAGCTTTCCGTTTTTGAGCAATCTGCTCACGTGGTCGTAATCTAACATGGCACGAATGATGGGCACTCTGCATAAGTGACTAGGTTGGGGCAACTATTATATAGCTAGCAAGCATTATTTTTCACTAAAGTTATCATCCGGGATGTCAGCTATTCCCAAACCAAATTTTAACCAAATTCGTCCAGTCGCTACACTCGCTAGAGCTTTTAATGTGATGGAATATTTTAGTAAGTAGGTAAAGTCAATTGTTTATATTCCTTTTATTTTATTTAAAAGGTGATCCATAAAGAAGAAGTTACATAGATCGTGAAACCTGGCGATCTGTCCTCTCTGACTACTCCGTCAGGGATACAGCGTGAAGATAGTTAGTTAGTTTCTAAGCCGTCTCAGGGTGCCTATTGTGTGGTCGCTACTCCATAATAGAACCTCAATTGTGTCAGTAAAAATTTCCGCTGAATTCAACTGATATAAAATCATCGGTGGTTCTGACTGATCTCTAAAAGTAAGTACCCCATTTTGTTCGTTGACCATTTTTATTTACTGAGCTAGTGAGATCAAGTAAATATTTATTGGGTACTATGAAAACTAATCCAGTCCGTGACTACCAGGACTTTAATTGGTCGTGCTAATTAGTGTCTAGCACATAAGACCTTTTAGCCTTTTTGTTACCACCTCACTAAAAAGGCAACGGGTTCAAAATTTCTTCCAAATTTACCATCTAAAATAGACACAATTTATTTTATTAAATTTATTCGGCCCTTTAGACCCACCCCAGTTCCGTGCTTCGGAAGGCACGTTAAGCCGTTAGTCCCGGTTGCCAGTAAAATGGCAGTCGTTAAGCCAAGTTGAATTCCTTATGGGCGGCTTAAAAAATTTCAACAGTGGGTCGCCACAGCCTGCGCCTATCCATTTCAACACGGCAATGGGCTCACCACCTATTACGTGAGACAGGTAAATCCACACGGTGAAAAGTGGGCATATAATATGCCTCTGCCACCCCTTCGGGGATAAAGCGTGATGGATATTTATTTATTATTTTAAAAAAACCTGCATCAAAATTCGTTGCGTAGTTTTAAAGATCGAAGAAACGACTTTGTTTTATAATATGTAGTGATAGTGATATTTTTTTAAAGGGACTTTTATCCAACATCTACATGTCAGCCCCATCGTACCTTTTAACAAAGTAGTGATAATGTGGGGCACTTTTCGAAATTTTGACACTTGTGCTATGGCATCTAAACAATTTAACAGTTTACATTTTAACAATTTTACGTACTTAGGTATATATTTATATATACTTACATATTGTCACGACTTTATCCCCGAAGGGGTAGACAGAGCATATTATACGCCCACATTTCACCGTTTGCATTTTTGTCCCACGTAACGGGTGATGATGATTCAACATTGCCGTGTTGAAATGGACAGGTGCAGGCTGTGGCGACCTGCTGTTAAATCTTTCAAGCCGCCCATAAGGCCTTCAACATGGCTTAACGACTGCCATTTTACTGGCAACCGGGACCAACGGCTTAACGTGCCTTCCGAAGCACGGAAATTTAAATTTAATCAAATGTGTCAATTTTAGATGTTAAATTTGGAAGAAATTTTGAACCCGTTGCCTTTTTAGTGAGGTGGTAGCAAAAAGGTTAAAAGGTCTTAGGTGCTAATGAGCACAACCAATTCAATTCCTGGTCGTCTCGGATTGGAATTTCTATATACAATACCTCCGTATTATACATAGGAAATACCGAAACAACGAAACAAACATTTGTTTCACACAAATAGTTATTCCGACCCGGGAATCGGACTCGGGATCTCAGCTCGGTAGTTGCATACTCTACGACTTATGCCACCGAGGCAGTCAAAGGTCAACATCTTTTGCTTACAACGGACAACTAGGTATTTAGTGTTTAAGTAGCCCAATTGCACAATCACCATTTCAAATTCTGCAGGCAACTATGCAATACACTATGAACATCCAGGCGGACTTGAAACAACCCTGTTTGACACCCGTACTGTCGTTGAAAAGAGACACATCCCGCTCTACTTAACGCAAACTTATAAAGTGACTATAGCGCATAGCAGTAGGCCGTCCACTCCATACCATATCCTGGCAGCAAATCCCACAGAATTAAACGTTATCTATCTGGATCTACAAAAGCGCAGAAAATCTTTTGCCGCCAAAAAGCGTGAGCCTCCTACAAAATACATTTCAGACTATTTTTGCATTCAACAACCTAAAAAAAAAGTGGCCAGTTTTAATTCAGCCGTCAGTTCAACATAGTTTCAATAAAAAAGAGGTTATTTTTATTCTATAGCTATAATTTTTCCGAACAGGCCTGGCTGGGTTTTCAAAATACTTAAACTTCTTGTGCGCACGAGAAAAAATAGGTATCCGGCCTCATGAACCATTAAAGAGGTCATCATGTCCAGACATCCGGCGAAGGCGACAGGCTGTCTGCTTTAGATGATGAAAAAAATTCTGTCGTAGATGTTACTAACGTCATGTAAATCATCAGCTAGCCCCATCTCTTAAATACAAAGAATTCATATTTAGAACCTTATCAAGAAGTCATAAGAACTTTCACAATAGCAATAGTTTGTTCCGTTTTCAATATAATTTATGGAGAAATTAGTTACGGAGACGAACGGTAGCGTTTCGTATGTCACAGAACATTAATAAGATCCTTCAACGAACATTTTTTCATCAAACCGTGGTTGGTGTTTGAACGACCGATGTTTATTTCCTTGTTTCATTTTGGAACTTATGCATTTTGTGATAAGAGCTAAAAATGCGTTTTATAATATACAGATTTACTACAGTCGATCTATCAACATTCACATAGACCTTTTGATAATAGTCTGGGCGTACAAATCACTGTGTTTTGGATTTTTTGTGCATCTACGCCCAATAAAACTGAAAAACTTAATAGCCATCTTGAAAAACAGTCGGGAGTGTAATTTATTAATGTTGACAAATATTTAGGATTTTATGTTTGACAGCTAATAGCCGCTCGTCTTCGTAGATTTATCGAGAAGACCCATTTAAAATTAAATAATAATATTTAAATGCACAAACTATTTCTATTGTGATTTGAACTAAGTACAATCACAATATATTTATTTTTTTCTTTTTTAAATATGGATCTTTGATCAAGCAAGCATGCATTTTTGATCACGGTGGGTTTGTCTGCCACTTTTGTAGTATAAAAAGAAGTAAAGGTATCTATTATTAGTGTATGCCGTGCCCGGTCGCTAGTCAATATATATAAAAACCAATGCCACTTTTCGTTGTAATTTTATAACTCAAGAATGGGCTCACCTTTCCAAACCAAATGTTTAGACTTTGTTCGGACTGTAATAGTAGATGGTTTATGTGAAGTTTGCACAAAATCGGTCGAGCAGTTTTTCATTTATCACATTTTTGGTGGCGCTAACGAATTTGCGCGGGTCTGCTAGTAAAGTATAAAAGGGAAACCGAAAATTCGTAAAAGAAAGGCCAAATAAAATATCGCCAAACAGACGCAAAGACCTCCTAAACAAAACACTTACTTATGTCGCAGGAGCCACGAGTCATAAACAAAATTGTATATCAAAAGCAACCCTCTGTTGTTCGTGTAAATTATATTTATATTGATAAGTTTCAGTTAAAAGCAAGTGACGAGAATGGCGCTCCCGTGCGCCGCTGCTGCGTAAAGATAACATTGCGTTCGCGTTGTGAGCTAGCTTACCCCGGCTCGGCTGTCGCCCCATCAATTTACATTTTAATTGGACCCTGAGGGTAGCTGCACCGGATAAATTCCAGATGGATTAATTGTGTTTCACTTCCATCCCTCCGTGTCATTTGGAGAAACTGTAAAAACCGCAGTGCGTTTAAAGCTTAAGTGAAATTGCGTGACTAACTGTTGAGGAAAATGTTTTATAAGATTCCAGAAGGTAAATGGAATAGGTACCTACTTAACTATGTTTTTCAACTTCTATAGTCACAATCATAACCAATGCCCTCTTATATGGAACGACGAAATTCACATTTTTTAATATTATTTCTGTGAGGTCCCGGGTTCGATTTCCAGGTCGGAACAAATAAATTGTGTGATAAACAAATGTTGGTTTCGGAGTTTGGATGATTCCTATTAATGAATGAATGAAATATCTTTATTCATGTAGGTCACAAAGTAACACTTATGAACGTCAAGATTATTGCTTCTACATTTATATTTACTGCCAGATTCGCAAAGCAATAGGTAGAGCCTGAGGAAGAACCTGGCAATAAAACTCATGGCCACTCTTTTTTAACCGCCAGTAATTACATTAATTTGATGATGACATGATGTTTGACCAATAATATAGTAATGAATTTATACAAAACAAAAACAAAATCAATGTTATGTTTAAAATCATATCAAAATTAGAGCTATTCTAGTTGCCAGTTCTAAGGGCAGCCTACACTTTAAGAAGAATCTAGCAAGAAAGTCAATGGATGCTCTTTTAAAATGTAGGTGTGGCTTACAACATTAAAATTACACTTACATTGTTCCTTTGGATTTATGTGAGAACAGTCGACTAAACTTAGTTTGCCTTAAATTTAAATAATATTATTTGTAATAATTGCTATTACAGCTATGAGCTGACCAGTCCCAACAGACGGCACCCGTTCACGGGTATGACGTATATATCAGCCATCGCCCTACTCAACCGTATTATAGGGAATAAAGCGACCCGATACATACGCCACCACTGCCAGGACACTTAGGCGAGCATGACATACCCAAAAACTGCACAGCAACTATCATGTCAATTTCAAAATTATAAATAAGTCTACTTGGTGCTCACACAATAACAAATTCAAATTACATATTTGTATATTAGTTATTACCGGAACTAAACGCAGCCAATTTAGAAGCCTTTAGTTGTCTGACGTTTCAAATTATTCACAATGTAGAAATGTAAAAATACAACATATACATATGCAGATTCAAGACAAGTACAAAATAACACAAGATTCATTCGAATCCTAAATAGCTCGAGCGAAGAGCAAGCAACTCATTTCCATTTATTTTTATCATTTAAATAATCATTAATTATGTAATAAGCCCTTTTTAAGAGGTGCGTCTTAATTTCCGCCTAAAATTTATGTAACGGCAGTTTCATAATGTCTAAAGGAATTTTATTATATAGGCGAACGATAATTTCTGCAAAAGAGTCATGAACCTTTTGTAAACGATGATGCGTTCCAATTAATTTATGCTTATTTCTAGTATTTATCGAATATATGTCACTGTGTCTATTGTATAAATGTATGTTCTGTTTAACTAACATAATATTTGCAAATATATACTGTGATGCAACCGTTAAAATGCCGATTTAGACTCTTTATGTAATAGCATATTTGAATTAAAATGAGCTTGTAATTGTAGCAACATAATTTTTTTTTAAATTTTGCTAATTGTAGGTAATATTGAATTTGGTCTGAAATTACCAGGGTCGGTTTTGGATCCAGATTTAAATAGAGGTATTACTTTACTGTGTTTAATTAAATCTGGAAACACTTCTTTATCAACACATTTATTAAATATTTCAGCTAGATGTGGTGATATATTAACAATGATAGACTCAATCAATTTTACAGAAATACCCCACAAGTCAGCTGTCTTTTTTGAGTTAAGTGACTTGAATACTTTAATGATATCATTTGGGTTTACATATTTGAAGCCAAATAAGACACTACACTGATCCACGCTGCCCCCAAGCATACGTTGAGCTTTTATTGGACAAGAATTTAAGGAGCTAGTTGTTTTCGCGGGTATATCTATAAAATAGTTGTTAAAAGTTTGTGCTACATCTAATTTATTATTAATCACTTTGTTATTCATACACGGCAATGGGCTCACCACCTGTTACGTGGGACAGAAATGCATACGGTGAAACGTGGGCGTTAAATATGCCTCTGCCTACCCCTTCGGGAATTAAGGCGTGACAATATGTTATGTATATGTTGTTATTCATATTTAACTCGATGTTATTATCACGAGGTAGTGATCGACCGGTTTCAGTTTTGATTACATTCCAAGTCATATTTATCTTAATTTTTGACTGTTTAATTTTATTACTTATATGTAACGACTTGGCAACAGCACAGGCCTTTTTGAAGGTTTTAGAAAAAAAATTAACATATTGAATAAAGACAGGATCAAAATTAAATTGCTTCATACCATATAGTTCGTACAACTTAGCCCTACTTTTATAAATTCCTGTAGTTGCCCACTCACAAAATTGAAAGCTTTTGTTTTTATAAAATGTAGGTATAATATGTATGTATTTAGAAATAAAAGTATAATTATGTATATCAGTTGTTTAGACCCCATAGTACAAGTTTATAACTCTTTTAGGCTAGATGGCGCTGTTTGTAAAGTGTTCCACACTATTTTTAGATTTTTATTTATTTAATTGTTCTGCAATGCTTCATGAATAAACAAATATTTTGGCACGTCGTTTGGCACCGTCTTTTTTTATATTAGTGTTTGCCAATTGCTTCCAAACCTTACCTGGATTTGCGTGTGCATGTGATTTTGGATGGATCCTCTCTTGAAGCTTAACAAAGATCGAGGAAGATTTTGAAAAAAAAATAGTTAAACAAATTAGCAAAATTAAAAATTTTCTCCGTTGGTTTGAACATGTCTAATGAATGAATGAGGATCGATTTACAAAGAATATACATACCTGTTTTGGGAAAGTAAAAGGTCTAGACTTAAATACGAAGTCCCCGTGAGCCGATTGCTCAAAAACGGAAAGGTCAAAGTACTCGGATACCCAAACGTGCATGTATGAAGTGATTTATGAATCTGCAGGAAGCGAAAGAAGTATGTATGAATCGCGAAGCCTGGCGATCTGTCCTCTCTGACTAAGTACTAGTTTATATAGGTAATCAGTCAGTAAATTTGTTTTGAGATAAAAATCACACAGCCTGGGGTGCACTGTTATTTGATTGCTGCGAGCAGCTAACGAAAACGATAAAAAATAAGTTTAGGTATCTAGCAAAAGGAACTAGCTTGTTCCTGTACATTTTTAATAAAGTGAAAAAAGACAATTCGATTCGAGACGAGTTGTTGAGTAGCTCGATAGATGGCTCTGGTTATACTCTTAAAATGACGATTAAAATGTGGTGAAGAATTTTAACTTGGTTCGGTACGGTTCGGGTAGTTCAGTGGCTAGAACATTACCCTGATTAGGGTCATAAAGGTCACGGGCTCAATCCCCGTCTCGAATCAAATTGTCTTTTTTCACTTTATTGATAATTTATAAGAAATTTAGCATATTATATGCTTTAAAAAAAATTATCCATGACTTGTTCCTGATCTATACTATTTATGAATAAAATAACATTTTACGTAGTTCGGTTAACTGTTGTGACGTCATGAACCAGCCAGGTTAATGACGTCACAACAGCCAGGAACGGTGCCTTGCCCCTGCAACCTTATTACGTCTACTGCAGCGCCTTATATAACGGGCCGTATTGGCGGTCTTCGCCCTTCTCTGCTGCAGATGCTCGACAGGGCAACCTGGAGACCGGAGACTTCAGCCAGCACGAGGAGGCAAAAGTCTCCGACCGCCTGATGGTAGACATGGCTAAATCTCACAGTGCACAAGTTGACGGCCCATGATTGGTGTTGTTTTTTTGTCTTTTTGTAGTATGTATTTGATTGTGTCTACAGGTCAGAATTTTCAGGGAAAATTCTGTCCTGACGAGGGCGTGTGTGACGTCATGGCCACCTGCGACCCAGCGCGAGCCAGGAGCGGTGCCTTGCCCTCACAACCCTACGTCGACCACAGCGTCATATATATACCGTGCCGCACTGGCGATACTCGCCCTTCTCTGCTGCAGCTGCTCCACAAGCTGACGTCTACCATTTTAGCTTGGGACACGCCTCAAACAATCTCGCCTACCGAATTCACCCACCCATCTTCTATTACTTATTTTCTAAATTATTACCTTCTTCTCATCGCTTTGATAACGTTTCATTTGCTTTATAAATAATCATTATGTTCTTTTGCCAATGATGTTGCCAATGCATCTTTCCTTCATCTCTGTGCGTAAGTCATCCTAAATTCATCCCCAGCCTACCCCTTAAACGTTACAATGTACCATGAACAATTTCTTTTATTAGTAGTCCGGTTACCCGACAACCGAATCGTACCATGGATGAAGAGTCATTTTTAAAATATCCATACAACGACACCGTAATAGGTGTCCTGTCCCACGTAATAGGTGGTGAGCCCATTGCCGTGTTGAAAATGGACAGACGCGGGTTGTGACTACCTGCTGTTGAAATTTTTCAAGCCGCCCATGATTTGTAAATAGGCAATCAAAAAATGCCGATTCGTCTCAAGAGGGCCGCGTTCCGGACCGTGATTATGTTGATAGTATGTATAAATCAATCACTCCCGATGTGGTAGCATAGGTATATTATACCTGCGCCTACATATCACCGTGTGCAATGTGTGCATTTTTATCCCACGTAATAGGTGGTGAATCAACGGGGACTATCGGCTTAACGTGCCTTCCGAAGCACGGAAACGCTCGTGAAAACGGTCACCCTTCCGAGTACCAGCCCAAGCGAAAGTTGCTTAACCCATGGTCGTTTACAGAACACTGTGTTAGTGGGGCTACGAACATAAGCATGTAGACACCGTTGCAGTATGTTGTAATTGAAATTAAGTAATTTGACTTTGCTACATGTGCAGGAATAGTTTTCTTTTACCTGAATACCTAATAATGAACGTTGTTATCTCGTCTCGTCACTTTGTCCAAAATGAACTCCGAAACGAATTATAGGTACCTACCTACTGTTTTTTCACACTTACTTTATTTACCTGTGTATTAGTTCCAACTTCAGAATAAGGACAATTATTTATCATTTTATAAATGATTTTTAATGACAATTTATATGACAATACGAGTATAAAGTTTGCACTTTGAACTAGGTAGGTACATAGTATAGGTTTATTTAAGTAAAATTGACTTTTTAATCAAATGCTGTTTTTATGAAGTAGATAGATATTATATCTACCTTATATGATGTTACTTTATTATCTACTAGGACGGCTAGCCGGCTTCGCCTGTGACATACTTCAAACCCCGTAGGCCCCGTGGCACCCATTTAATCCCGTTTATTAATTTTACGATAAAGTATGAACATTTTCCAAATTACGCTTGCACGGCCCGGTCGAATTTTTGTTACACGAAATTAATTTCTTTGCGCATTTTTTTGATATTACCATATCGCCTAAGATATTCAATTAATTTTCAAAGTGTTAAGGGACAAAATAATCTGTATGATAATGCTGAAACTAACTAAGATATTAAAAATGATAAGGATTAATAATGTATTTGTGTAATTAACCTATAAATTACAGATTAATTATGGCTGTTTTTTTTAAGTATTAAAATGGATATAGTACGGTATCCTTAAGAGCTAGACATATGACGTCGCGGACTTTTTTGTAGACCTATACTAGATACATAATTCCACAATACACTATTTTGTTATATCCTAAAGGGTTTAGGCAGCGTTTTCGTTAAAAGCTCCCAGACGGCTCATTTTTTCTGACACCGCCAACATATATCGTTATAATTAAGTTAATACATACAAAAACTTAACAAAATATACATAAACACCTTCTATAAGAATCACTCTATCTATTTAAAAAAACTGCATCGAAATTCGTTGCGTAGTTTTAAAGATCTAAGCATAGGTACATAGGGACAGACAGGGAAAACGACTTTGTTTTATAACATGTAGTGAACAAGGTCGGTACTAAAACGAACACGTGGAGGTATACGTTCAGTAAGATTGATGTAGACGAATAAGTAGGTTCTTAATTTCCCTAGATGAGCTTTTATTATCTTCAAATAAAGTTTTAATTTATTAAATGGTTTCTGTTTAGTAGATATGACATGACCATTGCAGTTAAACAAAACGAATTTAGGTAGTCGCCAGGAAAGACGACAGATGTGTTAACAATGGCTCAGGATATAGGACTAGGGTGACGAGTGTCCGCGTTGGGGCCGTGCGGGCTTAATGGAGCGGCGACGCCTATCAGCGGGACTGGGCGTGCGGCGCCCCACGCTTAATCCGAGACAGAGACGTAGATAGGCCGCACGGTGGAAGAAACAGGCCAGCTATAGGGGGCGGAGCGCCTCTGTGTTGCATCTCGGTCGACGGCGGCGCCCACCGCACCGCTCATTCGTCTCTCGCTGAGCCGCCGCTATGTAAACCGGCCTTGTTGTGAATCCAAACAAAACCGGTCAGTCGTAATTGTGTTGCCGCGGGAGCAACGCGTCGACAGCTCCGTAGGTTCGGTTCGAGCATGTTGCGGCAGTGAACGTACACGGTTAAGATGCACGCGTTGTTCGGTGAACAGAGTCCCTATGCATACCGCGGAGGAGCCGCCGGCGGCTACTCGGCCAGTGTCGCTCCCTATGCCTATGAACAATACCGCTACGGCTACGGGGCCCCCTACCTCCATCCCCATCAACAGCATGTCGGTGCACCCAAAGACATGGTTAAACCGCCATACTCGTATATCGCCCTGATAGCGATGGCTATACAGAACGCTCCAGAAAGACGAATCACACTAAACGGCATATACCAATTCATAATGGAACGGTTTCCTTATTACAGAGAAAACAAACAGGGGTGGCAGAATTCTATTAGACATAATTTAAGCCTCAATGAGTGTTTTGTGAAAGTGGCGAGAGACGATAAAAAGCCTGGCAAAGGCAGTTACTGGACTCTAGATCCTGACTCGTACAATATGTTCGACAACGGCTCGTACCTGCGACGGCGGCGTCGTTTCAAAAAGAAAGATGCGCTAAGAGAAAAAGAAGAAGCACTGAAGCGGCAGCAGCAGCTGCAGCAGGCGCAAGAGGCTCTCGTGGCGCAGGAGGCGCTCAGTGCGGCCGACGCGCTCGGCCAGCAGCGGGACGTGAAGCCCGACGTCAAGCCGCGCATCTTCGAGTGTCGGCCGAAGCGCGAGCCGGGCGCGGATTGTGCGAGATACGATAAACCGGTGGACACCCTCGACGAATTCAGTGAACCTCGGTTGCCACCGTCAGCCGTTTACTGTTCGCCGCAGCCCTATTCGCTAGCCGCTGAAGAATTCCGCGCGGCCACATCTGGCTGGTACGCGGCCCCGGAACCTCCAGCGGAGCAACTACCGCCAGCATTTCGAGACCTATTCGAACCCCCGAGTTGTCAACTGGCAGGGTACCGAGGAGGGTCGCCGGTGCCGGACGCGTACCGCGCATCGCCTCCTCCGCATCACCACTATCGCACGCCCGCCCCCTCCTATTACCACCACCAAGCGTGCGTGGCCGCGGGTCCGGCTCCAGCTCACAAGTCCTACTGAGATACAGCCCTCAGGTGAGATATTGACCTTATACTATGTATGTGTGCTTGCGCCCTGCGACTTCGTTTGCCGTGTTCAGTTAGCGTTCGCGAATTCTGCTGTGCGTGTCGGTTGCACGCTGCGGTGGTGTCGTCGGGAGCGCCGCCGGCGTGCAGTGAGACACTTCGTGACGTGGTTGTGGTTGCAGGAGGCCGGCAGCGCTCGGCGCCGAACGGATTTAGCCGAGCGCGTCAGTTCCAGAGCGGTTAAATTTAGCCCAGTAGCCGGAGATGCCGTGGAGCAAGTGGCGGCGCGTCGATAACCACTGTTTACAGATCGACGGCCGACCCTGCCGCCTCCCGCTCCGTTCACACCTATAGGTATGTTGAAACTCCACATGTGTTAGAGTACTAGATGTAACAATAAGTGGTGACGGCGGCAGCCTGTTCGTAGGGCGAGCGTCCGAACGCCGCGCCGCCGCGCCGTCGCAGGTCACCACCATTGCTGCTGTCCCCAAACTGTAATAACCTCGATATTATGATAGGTATTAAGCGCCTATTCCACGGAAGATAAGTCAGAGGTAGGTTCAGTGTAGGTATACTGAACGATTTGATTTGTTCTGTACATACCTATATTTTCCAAAGCATTTGAAGCATAATCTAGGTTAGATACGTTAAGAATATCTATCATAGTTACTATTTGTTTATGAATATTTTAACAGCTCCGCCGGAACTATCTTTTTAAATTAAAATGGAATGCGTGTGCAAAATGGATCTGTTAAATGAACACAATCGTTGTGTTCGCCAAGAAACATGTATGAGATAAATATTTGTTTTGTTATCATAAATCTTACAAATGTAAAACCAGTATCCGTTGTTTAAATGCGTTACTCAAACAACTGACCATCTGGTGACCAAGTGTGGCCAAGACAACGGAATATAACAAAAGCGTGCGTGACTCTCGGGATCTCAAATCGCAAGTGTGTCCTCTCGGGTCGGAAAGGAAACAGATCACACACAGTTGTACTCGTATAGTGCAATAAACAAATAATATATTCAATACACTTACTTTATTCAATAAATGTGAACGAAAACTAATACTGATTGAGTAAATCTACTACAACCTTTAGGCGGGTCTATTCTACATGGACCTTATGTAGATATCTAGGCAAATAGGTAGTGACCCTAGTGTAAAGCGAAAAATATCACGGTATTTATTATGCTACTAATTATAAACTACCCAAAACATATTGATACCCGCGTTTCCGATCGATTGGTAAAGTTTTTTAAGTATACCGTTTTCTTTTCTCAAAGGAATTTGACCCCGAAATACAAAGATGCCTATGTCCTATTTTGATATATAAGTCATATTACTGTAAAATTTCTTTAAATGCATTCAGTAGTTTTGGGTGAAAGAGTAACAAACATCAATACAATGTTGATAAAATAGTAATCGTTAATTTAGTTCTATGGAAAAATTGCGCTGTTTGTTTTCTGTCAATATTTATTCATTTCACCTCTCTAAATAGCAGGCAAGGGAAATTAATCCATACAGTCAACGCCTAATTGTTCCATGACTTGATTTTTGCACTTATTATTTACTCTTTTTATTATAACTAGCTGATGCCCACACTTCACCTGCGTGATGAAGTTTTCCCGGACAAAAGGTTTAGGCAGCGTGTTCGTTGAAAGCTTTTAGACTGTTTGTTTTTTTCCGACACCTCCGACAATATATTTAAGCCAATGTATACAAAAACTTAATATATTATATACTCAAACTTTTCCCGAGACCCACTTTATTCCATTGGTGCAAACAGCATGAAAATCGGTGCTGTAGTTTTTGAGTTTATCGCGAACAGACAGACATGGTTACTTTTTGAGGTGAAGTACAACCTCAGTAATTAATTAGATATTTCTGTTGTATTTTTTAAATTATTACGTTCCTTTATTTATAAAATGCGACGCAACCAAAACCCAAATCAAACCCGTTGTTTTATAAATTTGACACACATTTTAGTTTCGAGAGATACACGTACGCCTGGTTATGCAGTACTAGATGACAGCTTCGCAGTGGAATATTTCGACCTCCCGTCGCACATATTTAATCCCGTCGCTTGTAAATTCTACAATGATGATTAAAAAATTGCCTGATTTGTTGCCACATTTATGACTACTGCTCTGCTCCCCAGTGTAGTAGCGTAATGATATATAGCCTTCCTCTATATATGGGCTATTGAAAACAAAAATAATTTTTCAATTCCGACCAGTAGTTCTTGAGATTAGCGCGTTCAACCGAACAAACAAACAAACTTCAGCTTTATAATTAGTATAGATATTATTACAGGTAGTATATTATTAGGAAGTATAGTATTAGTAGGTACTTACTATAATTATAGAAAACTTACATAATTTTAGCGTGCTACGATCAATTCCATCAGCTTCTCTCAGGTTTCTTCTCCCAATAGACTGTCCACAGATAGTCTGGACCCTAAAATGCCTTCGCAGTTGGCCTGCAGTTTCCGCAGCAGCTTAGAAATGTGCATAAATACATCCCACAACGAACAAAATTTATAAAACAACTAACATCAGCTTACCTGTGAAAGTCTCATCGGAATCGATCCCACTATCCAGAAGATTACTCATAACAAACAATCAGATTGAAGACACTTGAATTTTGATAATTTATAAAAATACACAGAAATGCACCTCTCATACTGAGAAATTTAAATTCATTCATGGCGCTATTCAGTCATCACATTTTTCAAGATGCCAATAATAAAACCACTTTTTACCTACTTACTTTGAAAAGTAAAAAATATTCCGACCTACTTATATAGATATGTAGCCATAGCCATTAACCCACTTTCATATTTCAAACAACAAAATGTTTGATATTAACACTAAAGAAATCATAAAAATTGCACTCGTTAAGATAAAAAATCATTTCAAGACTTTTTTTAAATTATAAAAAAATTAAGAAATTTGTAGAATAAATAAAATTTATATTATGGGTAGTTTTTAAGGAAGGGGGAAATGTTTACTATAAGTGATACCTACCTTACTGCATAGGTTTCGTTTGCCCGTAATCTATTTCGAACCCCAACCATTCAATCCTGGCATTTATTAATTTTACCATGATGATGTTCAAACAAACGAACAAACTCTCCAGCTTTATAGGTTAGTATAGAAGTAAATATATAGATTTAAAATTTGTACAATTTTGTATACCTAGGCTATTATAGGTAAATTTTAAGGATGAAATCATATCATGATACGCATAACACAGGTTTCGATTTAGTTTGTGATCAGGGTGTCTCTAAAATGAGCTGATATACTTAGGTCCGAATTCCAGAACGTTTCTCAATACTCAATCAACGCTTGAGGCTAGATTTTGCCTTATAAAATCTACTCTCAAGCATCGATTGAGTATTGAGAAACATTCTGAAATACGGACCTAGGTCTGGCCATAAATATCTACTTTTACAATAAAATAATAATAATACTACATTTGAATTTGGAATCTGTTATTCTTATATGAATATTCATGAGAGTTTGGCGCCAATTCTTAACTATTTACGATTGCCGTATTTTTCCAAAACTATTGTAAAATTCGTGATTTTCTGTTTAATAATGGTGGATTATAATACACAAAGTGTTCGAAAGTGTGAATGAGAGAAGGAAAGTGATATGTTGCAGTGAATAGCGGTGTTCTTAGTGTAAGTGCCAAATCTCCATAGAAAGCTCTAGTAAAGAGTCTAATGCTTTAATAGGGCAAGGACCAGGAACTAGGACTGAAGACTCGACATCGACAAAAGACTATATTATGACTAACACTTAATAATAAGAAAATATAAAAAACTGAAGACAAGGCTAAGTTTTCTTTGCCTGCCCAAGATGGGCGAAGACAACTAACAACAACAACATTATGTTTTCTAATTTTCGCGCCAATTTATATTAAATATTTTTTGTATGTATTAAAATGGAGTGAGGTGATAAAGCGAACTGAATTGCTGTGTTTAAAAAATTACATTTGGCTCCATACCTTCTTTGTGTAATGCTATACCATGCTATACACAAAGTAGGTATGGAACAAATGTAATTTTTGAAACTCTACATCCTCTTGGTAGTAGAATGTTTATATACCGGACTATTGTTATGTACAATGAAATATCCTCTGCTTGTGACAGAAAAAGATCTGGCGATCCACGTACTAATATTCGTTCAAAAAAGGCGATCAAAGCAGTAAAAGCTCTGCATAGGTACCTACCTATAACATCAAACACAGATATGTCCTTGTTTTCACGAGAGAGAACGAAAACAATCGTGTAAAGTTATAAAAACCTCGCTCTTTTTCATAATTGGAAGTTGACATATTTAGATGTCCAAAATATAAAAACAGAGAAAAAAAATTAGAGAAAATGGCGCGCATAGGTTTTTCCTGCCGTAGCTGCGTACGCTAAAGCTATTACTACGGACAGCCAAGACTTTGAAAAAAATATTAAATAAAACGAATTACTGTTCATTTGTAGACAAAACTGAATAATGGTATGAAAATAAACGTTTTTGTTATATTTTAAGTAATAGACTTTATTAACAAAAATATTCACATACTGTTTCTATGACATCCTTTTGTTGATTAAAAAAAGCTGATAGTGCGGTGCGGTTATAGAATATAACTTCACTATTTGAGTCTATAACGCACGCGTACTTTTTGAGCTTACTTTACGAAGGTACTTATATAAAACCAGTGAAATTAAATCCACTTTACGAGCAAGTGTGTTGAAAAACATCTAAGCACATAAATATAATATAAATATTGTGGGACATTTTTTTACACAAGAAGTTAGTCAAATTTAATAAACATTTTATTAAATTTGACTAACTTCTGCTGCTCTGATTTTTTCTTCCAAAACATTGAAATATTCCCTATATGAAACTGAGCAGTATCGTATAAATAAATTATTATATTTTTTTTTTCGAAATGTCTCTTTTCTTTGGACAACTCACGCTTGACCAAAAAAAATAATAAATAAATATCCATCACGCCTTATCCCCGAAGGGGTGGCAGAGGCATATTATATGCCCACTTTTCACCGTGTGGATTCCTGTCCCACGTAATAGGTGGTGAGCCCATTGCCGTGTTGAAATAGACAGACGCAGGTTATGGCTACCTACTGTTGAAATTTTTAAGCCGCCCATAAGGCCTTCAACCAGGCTTAACGACTGCCATTTTACTGGCAACCGGGACCAACGGCTTAACGTGCCTTCCGAAGCACGGAAACGCTCGCAAATGTAAATGCCACAAAGTGGTCACCCATCCGAGTACCAGCCATAGTGAAAGTTGCGTAACTCAGTGATCGTTTACAGAACACTGAGACCGCGGAGCCACGAGCGCTTCAAAAAAAAATACTATGTCAATTATTTTATCACAAAAAAGAAAAAATGGTTCCTAAGGCCGTTTCCCTGTATCTTCTATGGTTTCGGATTTCCCATTTAAAAAAAACACTATAAAAGGCAAAATCACTGACTGACTCATTGATCACGAAATCTCTGAAACTACCAAATCTATGAAGCTCAAACTTCGCATGGAGATTCTTTTTAATACGTAGGTTTCCGCTAAGAAGGGATTTTGCGAAATTCTACCACAAAGGAAGTAAATAAGCGATAAACGATTGTATGAAAGTTCGTCATTTTCAAAGTTAGAAACATAATTATGTGAATACCTGCTCCTGTATAAAAAAATATTACGGGTTAAGGAATTGTGATAAATTCTACCATTGAGGGGGTAAAACAGGAGTTGTAATAACTGACTCATTGATCACGAAATCTATAAAACTAACAAAGCTACGAAGCCCAAACTTTGCATGGGGGTTCCTTTTAACACGTAGGTTTCCCCTAAGAATGAATATTTCGAAATTCTACCTCTAAGGAAGTAAATAAGCGATAAACGGTTGTATGGAAGTTCGTCATTTTCAAAATTAGAAACATGAATTTACGTACACCTGTTTTTGGTTACAAATAAATGGGCACTTGTATAGCGGTTTAGCAAAATTTTACCTATAAGGAGGTAAAACAGGAGTTGTATTAACTGACTCATTAGTCACGAAATCTAGAAGCTAACTGAGCTATGAAGTCCAAATTTCGCATCGGGGTTCCCGAACACGTATCGAGGAGTTTTGCGAATTTTTACCCCTAAGGACGTAATTAAGGGATAAACGGTTGTATAGAAGATTGTCATTTTCAAAGTTAGTAACATGTACTTACGTACCTACACCTGTTGTAGAAGAATCTCCTAAAGCCTGTAGCCTGCCAGCGAGTTCGATGTTCCCACGGGAACCGAAACTTTGTCAGTAAACCATGCACAGCCTAAACATTAAACATGGGAAACTGAAATTCGGTGAATGTGTACTTTATGTCTTTGCATAAGCAATAAAAAGAAGATCTCCGATATTTATTAGGTATCTACCTTGAATCAGCATTAAGAAAGGAATACCAGGTATTCCCACGGGAACGAAAACTACGTGGGTAAAAACATATCTACACAACCTAAAATTTGGTGAACGTGTTCTTGACGTACCTACGTCAGATGAGCAACAATAAAGAATTCCCGGTATTCCCACGGGAATGTAATAATTTTAATATTATAAATGTGAAAGTTTGTATTGATTTCTATATTATTTGGACGTCTTCTGTTAGTTAATTACATTTTGATGAAAATCGGCATATAGGTAGAACATTTCCGAAAGTTGATGCCTGCGGCTTCGCTTATGTTAAGTCGTTAGTACACAAAAAGATTTTCTCGCGAGAAAAAGACGTTTTCCTGGGATATAAAGTACCTAGGTACCCTATGTATTAATTCAGGAAATGTCTCGCACAGGATATTCAGTTAAAGCAGTTTCGCCCGCGTGTATATTATTCAGTTGTAAGTAAGTCATCAACAAGTATTCCGATTTCATTCAGTTTTTTATTGTTAAAAAGCGAATCCTTAAGAAGTTGTTTCATAAGAATAGCCTTGGCGCCACCCTCTTTAACTAATGTCTCTTTCTCTTATGTGGCGCTAACGAAGTTGCGCGGGTTAGCTAGTAATATATAATGCTGAAGAGTTTGTTTGTTTGGTTGAACGCGCTAATGTAACTACTGGTTGGATATGAAAAAATATTTTTGTGTTGGATAGTGTATTTATAAGAACCTAGCATGATGGACGTCATGGTATAAGGAGCGCGGGCTGCACAACTATCCCGTATGGTACACGACAGGGATATGCCGTATTGCATAGATATGGCTGACGTCAACGCATTGTATAGACAAGGACTACTAATAACAAAGAAGAACCTCCCCCTATGAAAAAGCAACCAGCCCCTTGTAAAGGTTCGGAGTACTGAAAGGCTTGGAAAGGCACCCATGTGGTGGCGGGCAAACCACCAAACCATAGCATTCCCAAGGAGGGTTGGTTTCAGGCTGGCGGCCGACCATAAAAACCAAGTCAAAACATTTTGCAGTATGGATTTTAGACATACTGCGCCGACCCCAAATAAATTGGGACAATGGCAAGAGGATGATGATAGTCTATTTATCGAGGAAGGCTATAGGCTATATATCATCACGCTGGAGCGGAGCAGTAATCATAAATGTCGACAAAACGGGCAGTTTTTTTTACATTTTGGTAGAATTTATAAGCGACGGCATTAAATAGGTGCGACGGGAATTCGAAGTAAGTCACGGGCGAAACCGTGGGGTCACCTAGTTTAACCTGGGGTTTAACTACTCTTCGTCATAACCGTGAAGTGAATGCACGAGCGACGGTGGCTTATTGAACCCCTAAGATATTTTTTATTGGACCCCAAAGATGTTATAATACCTGCTAGGACTGCATTGCCCATATTAATAGCAGCTTAATAGTTACCTATTTATGCAATAGTTGTAAAATGAAGGGTAATAAAGGACGAATGTGGGTTTATTATACCATAGTATTACATGAGTGTTTTAATACCTAATTATCAACAATTCCATACAAGACTTTATCTACACCCCTAACATGAATCCTCTTTAAAATATTTTGAAACAGCTTACTGCTATATCGAAGAAAAATGGCAGGCATCCTATAGCAACTTAAAAAAAAATCTGTTAGTAAAACGCGCGTGAATGACAATGTTCTTTTTTTGAAGTTCACGCAGATATTAGATACGCAATATCGAGCAGGGGGCCGAGTCAGCTATTTTCCAATAGAAAGCCGCTCTTTATTGAGGGACGATTTCTATCCTCTTCTGACGCGATTGAATTAGTAGACTTGGCCCCCAGTAAGTATGTGGCTGTGAGTTGAGTAAATCCTTTGCGCAAAAGGGATAAAAAAACAAAGTAGTGTCATTATGAAATTTAGTACAACATTATATTATTATCCGTTTGGATGATATAAAGGTTATTATGACATTGGGTGTATTAATGTTGGCAATAAACTAACTGTTTCAAAATCTTTTATAGAGGATTCAACATATGGGCGTAAACAAGAAATTAAAAAAATGTCAGTACGTGCCTCGTTGGCTGTATGAATTTTGTTTCTTTCGCGTAGAACTGATAAGAAAACGAATATAAGATTTATAAAAAATAATTAACGTGTAGTTACTAACTTGTGTTATATATTATCTAAACAAAAATAAATAGAATAGTCAACTACTTCATTGGCTCACAGGGCTTACATGACTGTAAATTCATAGACATTTATTTTTCTTTACATATTTGACATTATATTTTACCATAAATTCATAGACATCTTTAGTAAAAATTATAAGTAAACTGTCATGAAATGTAATGTCATGTAATGAAACCTACTTCGGTAACGTCATGAAAAAAAAAACAGGCAGCGAGTACACACTACAAGCTCTATCGGGAGGCTGAAACCCGAAGTACTTAGAAAAAGTTGAATAATGATAATATATGTACTTACCTACAATTTATACCCAACTAATAAGTAAATAGAACGGGGTGGAGTGTCAAAGTATGAGGGTGTCAATCATAAAGCGTCGTGTATGTCGTAAAACTAAGGAAACGATAAATACTTTAACACTATTCTGTATACAATAAAACATAGAGATGTTTATAAATGTATTATTTATTGTGTATCGATCAATACTTACGATACGAGCAGCAGTATATTTTTCCAGCAATCTTATTTTATTGTTTTTATACGTGCCAATAACACAAGTTCATCGATCCGAAGTTTTTAATCTATGGCCAGTTTTTTATTTACTTTTACATACATCATATGAAGACGTATTTGTAATTTATTATAAATATCAGCATCGCAGTGTTAGTTCCGTTTTTATCCGACGCCTTTGTTTGGGAAAGTGAAACTTTACGGGGATTTCGGCATCTATGTCTGGAAGTGAGATCAACTCTTTTTAGGTCTACTAGAAACTCAATCCATACATTATCTTTAGTATTTAAATTTTCTTAACGTTCGGTCATGTTCTGTCTTTTGTCGATGACAAGTACAGTCCTATCTTTAGTATTCAAATTTTCTTAACGTTCGGTCATGTTCTGTCTTTTGTCGATGACAAGTACAGTCCTATCTTTGGTATTCAAATTTTCTTAACGTTCGGTCATGTTCTGTCTTTTGTCGATGACAAGTACAGTCCTATCTTTAGTATTCAAATTTTCTTAACGTTCTGTCATGTTCTGTCTTTTGTCGATGACAAGTACAGTCCTATCTTTAGTATTTAAATTTTCTTAGCGTTCGGTCATGTTCTGCCTTTTGTCGATGTCAAGTACAGTCCTAATCTGACCTGTGCCCTTGTTGCCCCAGTAGAGCGTCGGACGTTTACTGAAGCTTTCTATGGAGATTTGGCACTACACCATAGAACAAAGCTGTTCACAACATATTCACTGTTTTTGACTCTTTATGTTAAGGCTCAAACAATATTAAACATCAAAAACACGAATTCACACTAGTGTTGGAAAATGATATACAGCAACCGTACGCCATGTTCGACAAAAGGAGAAAACTTAAAAATAATAATAATAGATTAATTAACCTATTAATTTTGTTGGGTAAGTGAAGTATAATATTATTATAAAACCCATAATAGGAGTATTCATAAAATGTAACGACTGAATGTATAATTTTATTTGATACTAGCTGTACTGACGGACTTTGTAACGCCTAAAATGAATAATTTTAAAACTACATAAAAGTATAGGAAGCGCTATTGGTCCCGCGGACTCAGTGTTCTGTAAATGATCACTGCGTTAAACAACTTTCGCTATGGCTGGTCACGGATGGGTGACCACTTTGTGTCATTAACATTTGCGAGCGTTTCCGTGTTTCGGAAGGCAAGTTAAGCCGTTGGTCCCGGTTGCCAGTAACATAACAGTGTTAAGTGAAGTTAAAAACCTTATGGGCGGCTTAAAAAATTTCAACAGCAGGTAGCCACAACCTGCATCTGTCTATTTCAACACGGCAATGGGCTCACCTCAGGAATACACAATGTGAAAAGTGGACATACAATATGACTCTGCCACCCCTTCGGGGATAAGGCGTGATAGATAAATATATAAACAATTAAACATTGTGTTGAGATCTCTAGTGAATGACGTGCAATACCGTAGTCATTGAAGTCAAACCACGTGAGGTCAATAGAACGCGGCAATACTGCTTGCAACATTGCTTGTTGCAATGCTTCTTGTAAGTCGCAAATGCGGCCATACATGGAATACTGCTGTCACCTTTAATCTGGTGCACCTAAATACCACCTTCGGCCTTTTCACTCTGCACAAAGGGGAGCTATGAGTGTTATCAACGATTCTTTAGTTGAGGGTGGTATCGAGCTCCGTCACACCAGGAGAGACTTTGCCTCCTTATGCGTGTTAAATCGCCTGTACAATAGTTTGAGATCCGGAGAATTATTCGACATGATGCTCATGACTGCTTTCCATCATGGCACTGCTGGCTACAGACAGGGTGTTCAGCCTAACACTTTGCTTCCGGAGCCCTCGCAAACGGAAAGGTCTGGTAGGGGCTTTCTTCAACGTCTGTACGCTTGGATTGTGCAACAAACTTTCTGGCTCGATTTTTCGAATGTCTAGTATGTGGTTCTTTAAAGGGTGTATTAAAATGTTTTTGACGGGTCGATAGCGCACATCTGATATTAAAAACGTCCATAGAATGAAGTGACCACTTACGTTTAAATAGCATCTCATGTATTAAAAAAAAACAAAAATACTGCTACGGTTGGTGCAATCTGTAAGTTTCTCTTGTATAGCTAATTAGATGACATACTGACCATGTCCACTTGTATTTACTAACAATCCAGTAACCCATTAAAATATACCTACTCACACGGAGCATTATATAAATTAAGGATTTCTTTTTTCAGCAACAAAATGACACATTTTTTTCATTTAAGACTTTTATTCTGAATGAGAACTGTTTTGTATTCCAACAAAACAGACCAAAGAGATCGGGACTTCATACTACAGCTCAGTTAAGAAACAATCCAATTTCTGAACGTATCGATAAATGTTTGGCAAACAAGAGTCCTTTATAAAATTTGTAAACAAAAGACAAAAGAACTGAACGAACATCAAAATTTCACAGACAGGAACAGTTTGCAGTAAAACATTTAATGGTCATATTTCACGAAAATAAAAAAGTATTTTCCTTTATTTATTATATATTTTTCTAACCGTTTAAACCTTTCCTGAACGTTTACAAACTATTTAATATATAAAAAAAACCAAATCACTCTAGTCATTCTCGAGTTTTAATGAACAGCATTTTTTTTGTATAATTATGTATATTGATAACGAAACCTTAATCTAACAAACGAATGGTATATTTTAATAATTTTTTTTTTTAAAAGCATAACATATAATGTATATAAAATCGTTTGATATACTCCTTACAATATATAAATCTAGTCCTATTTGATAAAAACGCCTAGTTAAGAACACAAGGTAAAATCCTATTTCAGGCAGGTCATAAGTTTTGTTTATGAAATCCATATACAAATTAACCCTGGGACATCCTTCAGAGGAGTTTCACGGGGTGACCGGCGATAGACAGACAGGTAGGGGCCGTGTGGTTTTAGTCGGTTCGAGTCCGGCATGACATCCGAGGGGATTTCCACACGAAAAACAAAATACAAATTAAGAATACAGATTGCACAGTAAAATATTTAGGTACCACTTAAATGACTAAATTTCAAATAAATAGTACATTATTGTAAAGAAAGGGAAATAGGCAGTTCCAGGTCGAGCCCATGAAGGCCGAGCCGTAGGCGAAGACTTCACTAATACGAGACAGGCAATTGCCATTTTCGCCCAGGTTTAGTATAGTATAGGTATATAGTGCTTTTCTCAAAAGAATACAGCGAAATAATACATACTAATTAATATTAAAAGTTTCAAAAACCATATTGACGCAATTGTTTAAAAAAAATGTTATTGATTTCCTTCAGTAGATTTTATGCGGCAAGATGGAAATTCATACTGTCTTTTACTATAATTGTCAAAAGTGTAAGGGATATTGTATGCGACTTACGCGGTGAGGTCTCGGGTACGATTCCCGGGTCATAACATTTTTTTGTGTGATCCACTAATGTGTATTTCGGAGTTTAAGAAGCCCTATGTTCAATATGTATGTATTTAGAAATATTTAGGTATGTTTATAAGTTGTCTAGATATCATAGCACAAGCTTATAGATTAGTATGGGCGAAATAGCGCTGTGTGAAACAATGTCTCACAATATTTATTTATTATTTATAGTTAGAATCCATCACTCTCAAACATTAAAAAATCCAAGATTAATGAAAGAAATCCAATCAAAGAGTACTTATCTAATAACGCCAGCACGCCGTTTCATACACCATTGCTGGAGAGTTGTAATGTTCCAAATTCAAAAAACGCTCCAAGCAATTAACTTGATTTTCTTTATTCGTAAATGCGATAATTCGCGTATTCGCTTTTAGAAATAATGACAGTATTTCCATGCACGTTAATAACAACAATAAAATCAGTCGAGACTACTCGACTGATTTATATTATTATTTCAAGTTGCCTACATACAAAATATTTGATGTTTATTGTGCATTCAGTATATTTGGGTTGTTTGTACTACAATAATGATGGTACCAAAAATATATTTCAATCGATAGACCTAATGATATTCGATTAAGTAAACGTTATATCAAATAATGTTATACGTAATGAGCTATATAGTAAATGAATTTTATCTACTCAGATACTATATACAAAGATTATAAAACTATAAATAAATAATAAATAAATATCCATCACGCCTTATCCCCGAAGGGGTGGCAGAGGCATATTATATGCCCACTTTTCACCGTGTGGATTTACCTGTCCCACGTAATAGGTGGCGAGCCCATTGCCGCGTTGAAATAGACAGACGCAGGTTGTGGCTACCTGCTGTTGAAATTTTTCATGCCGCCCATAAGGCATTCAACCAGGCTTAACGACTGCCATTTTACTGGCAACCGGGACCAACGGCTTAACGTGCCTTCCGAAGCACGGAAACGCTCGCAAATGTAAATGCCACAAAGTGGTCACCCATCCGAGCACCAGCCATAGTGAAAGTTGCGTAACTCAGTGATCGTTTACAGAACACTGAGACCGCGGGGCCACGAGCGCTTCAAAATTATAAAACTGATAACAAAATTCTTATGACAAACATTACGTACAGGCCAAAAATAATAAAAAAAAAGTTTAATTACGATACAGGTCTTGTATGGACACCTGTATCATAATTTAACTTTTTAATCATAACGATACACCTATACAACCTCCAGCTGGACCAAGGAGGTAGAACCTGTACTTAAAAAAAAAAATTTCAATCATTGGTTTCAATGAACGAGTCCGCGACGCAAGCGCGCATGCGCAATCAATGTTTGCGCCTTGGCGCCAACATTTGACATTTAAAAAATAAATTTGTTGTTATATTTTTGTTTATTTGCAATATTGTTTTACGTATTATAGTATGAGAGTAGATAAAGTAGTGTATGACACTGTACATAACTTGGTCTTATAACACTCGTGTGATACTATAAAAAAACTCGGCTACGGCTCGTTTTTTTAAAACACACTCATGTTATAAGAACCCTTATTATGCAACAGTATCATAAACTACTATTATATGTAACAAAATTATATCGACAGTTGTTATAATCAAGTTTATTATATCTTAAGAACGTTATTGAAACAAAATTATACAAAATGAACTTATATGAAATGAGACGCACCCAAATTTCTTTTCGATATTTTTTTGTAATTTGATCAAATGCTAAAAAAATATGAATACTAAAGATAAGGCTGTATGAACTGAGTTCCGCTAAAATGATTTGCCCGTCATTTTAGCGTCTTGCATAGTTATCTATAATTACATGAGTATTACAACGTACAGTATACAAAGTACTTTTTTTTGTGTGGTCCACTCACTTTGTGTTGAATGTTTGATTACTTAAGTTTGAAACAATTAAAATAAAGTCTATTTTTGCCTACTTTACTACCTATCCGACAAAGCTCTGTTTCATCAGTCAGAAAAGTCCACTTAAAACCTAAGTAAAAGAACCACCATTATACTGAGGGCAAGGAGCAGGACCTAGGACTGAAGGACTCGAAATCGACAAAGACTGGACAGGACGAAATTAGAAGACAATATTAAAGAAATATGATATAAAAATAAGATTTGGCTAAAAGGTCTTCGTAACCAAGCCATAAAATAATTATAAAAAAAACAAAGACTAAAAAATTAAACAACAACGTATTACCTATGTCTCATGTCAATACGCACACTTTACTTTACCAACAGAAAAAGGTAGGTAACGTTGGTAGTAAAAGTAGCTTAAGGAATTAGTAATTTAATATTCATAAAATACGAACACCACTTTAAGTCAAGCTTTGGATCTATGAATCCTCTCGTTCTGATATTCAACAATGTAGGCGGGGAATATTGTTAGCATCGAAAATCGCTAAGCATAACAAAAGTTTACTAAAAGTATCAATTCTGAATAATATTATCTCGATTTCAATATCCTTCAAAAGTTCAAATTTTTTTTTTAATATTACTGGGAACGGAACTTCCAGATAAGATAGTAGGTACGTACTCGTAGGTACGAGTACTATATTAGTATTCTTACGGTAATAACATGAACTAACTCCTAATAGGTTGGACTAAATCCTAATTAAATTTATTAAAAAACTAAATCCTGGAATCATATCGATTAATTTAAATTTGAATTTCGAAGCATTTTTAAACATTGAAATTGAATGTAAGAATTTTATGTCAAAGAATTTATGTATCTTTTCTTGTTAATAATACTAGGTACTGAACTTTCGGCTCAGATATTAGGTAGGTACTGATATTACGAGTGATTTTGCGTAAGTACCGTAAGAGTCTATGATCAAATCGGTAAAATGAAGTTCGAATTATTGTTTTAACTCTGAAGTCGGTTGTTATAATTTTATGGTAAAGAAATTATGTAACTTTTCCTGTGTATTAATACTTGAAACTGAAATTTAGGCTAAGATATTAGGTAGGTATTGATATTACGAGTGATATTGCAACAGTACCGTAAGATTCTGGGATCAAATCGTTTAATTTGAATTCGTAAATTTATATTAAAATAGTAGACACTCGCGGCTTCACCCACGTTTAAAAGTTATATATTTTTAATTTATACTTTATATAATTTGTCACTATTATATATAATTTGTTGTGACTTTATATAATATAGCATTATTGTAAAGTTTCATTAAAATCCATTCAGTAGTTTTATCGTGAAAGAGTAACAAACATCCATACAAACTTTCGCATTTATAATATTACTAGTTGACGCCCGCGGCTTCGCCCGCGTAGAGAAGTTTTCAAGTTCCCGTTTCCCACAGGAACTTGTTCCCGGGATATAAAGTAACCTATGTGTTATTCTGATGTATAAGCTATATTATTGTGGAGTTTCTTCAAAATCTATTCAGTAGTTTTTACGTGAAAGAGTAACAAACATCCATTCAAACTTTCACATTTATAATATAACTAGATGACCCCCACAGCTTCGCAGTGGAATATTTCGACCTCCCGTCGCACCTACTTAATCCCGTCGCTTATACTACAATAATATATATTCTACAATAATGCATAAAAATTTGCCCGATTTGTCGACATCTATGACTACTGCTCTGCTTCCCAGTGTAGTAGCGTAATGATATTTAGCCTTCCCCGATATATTGGCTATGTAAAACAAAAATATTTTTTCAAATCTGACCTTTAGTTCCTGAGATTAGCGCGTTCAACCAAACAAACAAACCCTTCAGCTTTATAATATTAGTATAGATTAAGATTAATTATGTACCTACCATTTCTTGCTTACTAATACAATATTAGTAATTGAACTTTCAGCTAAAAACACTCAATCGTGTTAGGAGTGGGTACTTTTGAGCCTGGGATCAAATCGGCCAATTTTAATCCGAGGTCTTAAACATTTCTAAGGTCCGTATTCCAGAACGTTTCTCAATACTCAATCAACACTTGAGACTAGGTTTTGCCTTATAAAATCTACTCTCAAGTGTTTCTTGAATATTGATAAACGTTCAGGAATACGCCCTTAGACACTATAGTCGATTGTAAGTATTTTGTGAAAAACAAATTATGTACTTTGTTGAACGTAAGCCCATATTATGGCTTCAATTTGGGCGGACACCCCACGGTATTTTTACTTGTTTTAATGATATTTAACGTAATGATCCATTAAAAGAGAATGATCTGGAAAGTGTGTGTTTACAATTTGTTTAATTTAGTTAACTGTCTGATAATACGGTTCTCTAGTGGCGGTACCTTCCTTTCGTATTCAAATTAACTACTTATTACACTATAGAAAGGAAAGGAAAGGATTACAAAATTAGAAAATGCTTATTGCATTTTAATTTATGCGTGAAAATATTTACTTAATTTTCCATTGGCTGTAAGTACAATTTTTATTTGGATATATCCTGGTGTTTTATCTATCTATAAATTAATAAAATTACGAGGTCCAGCCGAAACCCATACATCTTAAAACAGGATTTTTTTAAGGGTAAACTACCCTAAGCCACAAAAAAGGGATTTTTTTTAAATTCAACCCTTAAAGGGTAACATAATGCATAAACGGTTGTATGAAAGTTCGTCATTTTCAAAGAAAGAGACATGAAATTACGTACACCTATTCCTGATTACAAATAAACGGACACGGGTATCGCGGATTTCCTAATTATTTACTTAAAAGAATTAAAATGGAGGTTGTCTATTATTGATAAACTTGTGACTCATTCTTATAATCAACGTCCAGCGGAACTGCCTGAACCTACAAACTTAATTTTTTTACCCTTATATAATTAGACACCCACTAAGTAGGAATTCCAACTCTAAGGTGGTTAAATAAGGGTAAAACGGTTGTATGGTAGTTCGTCATTTTCCAAGTTGGAAATATAAATTTACGTATACGCGTTTATGGTAACAAATAAATGGACACGTGTTTCACAGTTTTACCTGATTTTACATATAAAGGGGCAAAATAGGGTTCTAAGTTTATATGGG
The DNA here is from genome assembly GCA_948477245.1 of Thumatha senex. Classification (NCBI taxonomy): domain Eukaryota; kingdom Metazoa; phylum Arthropoda; class Insecta; order Lepidoptera; family Erebidae; genus Thumatha; species Thumatha senex. The sequence continues at coordinate 4,581,219 of OX419725.1, forward strand.
AGATTTTCCATTTTCAAAGATAGCAACACCAAACTTTGCATACCTACTTTTGATTAAACATAAATAAATACGAAGAAGGTAGAAGCGTAATGATTTATAACATACAATACAAAAAAAAAATTCGATCCAGTACTTTTTGAGATTAGTGCGTTAAACAAAAGAAATAAACATTTCTGCTTTTTAATATATATTAGTATGGATGAGTAAAGAAAATCTAATAAACTTACATTAATAATTTCTTAAATAGTTATTACGATGAATTGATAGAGCTCACAGAGAACTCTACAATAGTTTTTTTTGTGGATTACCCATTTGGGAAATATAAAAATAAATATAAATAAATAAATATCGTTGGGACAACTCACACAACGCCATCTGATTCCAAACTAAGCAGAGCTTGTACTATGGTAACCAGATAACTGATAAACACTTATATATTTCTAAATACATAATATTATAGATAAATAACACCCAGTCACAGAATAAACCATTGTGCTCATCACACAAATTTTTATCCTGGGTGGGAATCGAACCCACGACCTCTTGCGTAGCAGTCGGATGCACTCCCACCCTCCCACACTACTACTGAACTGAATGATTTGACTCAAATTTGAAAAAGATTGCAATTGATATGACTTCATTACCGTAAATAAAAATTTCGACTTTCACACTTACTACTGCTAATTTACAACAAGTAGTTTATTATCAGAGTATACACAATTTTTTAACTATTTAATTAAAAATGTCTACGTAGGTATTCTAAAGAAAAATTATGTATCCCACTTAACCGAAAATCTGAAAAAGTAGTGAACTGTCTACTAACATTGCATCTTATTTTACGGTCCTATTGTCTTTGCATCTTATTGTTTTCTTTTTTAAAAAGAGAACGATGCATCTGGCATCTATGAAATCTATTTCCAAAAATGATCACTCATCCAATACTTTTTTTTAGAATGTATGCTATAATTTCTTCGGTGTTCAGAGTTTCGACTTTATTTATTTCTTTTAAAGCTATGTCAACACTAAACGAGATGTTAACAGATTAACAGCCGATGTGAAAAAAAAACTGTTAAAACAGCGGAAGTTGTGAGTCTTTAGATAATATGCAGATAATCTTTAGAATGAAATAAAGGGATTTGACAATGTTATCTTTTTTTTTTGCTTCCGGATTATGAAGCTTTGGTTTGAGTATTTAATAAACGTGAGTATAAAAATCCTTTTTATAAATGCGAATATTGCCTTATATTTGGTAATAGAGGTGTCAATGGTCACAGAGCAATAAATGAATGCCACTCGCGATCTACTAGAGACGCCTTACTCTCCCAAGTAGATCGGAAGCATTTGCAACAGTAAATAACCAGCTCATTTAGAACTTAAATTTCTTTTAGATCCTTACAAGAGTGTCAAAAGAAGCATTAATCTTTATAAGAGCTATTTTTCATTTATTATACAGCTTGAGCTTAGAGTGTCGAAGCAATAATAAAATTATTATTAAACAACTTTAGGTATTATGTGACACTTTTAGCTAGTTTTATAGTTATAAATAAAATAAATGTTGCATTTTGTATGTAATTACTTACTTACTACAGCTCTACGTATAATTATGGTATCACACGATACTTGTTACTGTAGAATGGTATATCCAAACTTATTCTTATAACGCAATTAGACACTTGTGAATACAGTGATTTTATTACTTTTGTCTACAAGGGTGCTATAAAACTAAAAAAAATAAATTATGCCCACTGTACAGCTTTTTAGCCTATTTTACTGACATTTTGAACTAAAACACTTGTACTGTTCCACTTGTTTATTACTTAATCCTGACCGGTTTCGCCTTACGGCATTTTCAAAGGTTAGCACATATTGTATGTATTTCGGAATACATACAATATGTCCTCCAAGTGCCATCAATCAACAGTGTAAACAGTCATTTTACTGACAGTAGTCGACGATAGCCAACGAAGGTTCCGTAGGAAAATTATTATGTCGAATGTGAGGTGGATTAGTTAAGCCTTTGAAACCTGATGATGACGTTCCTTCTTCTAGCAGCACAAGTAACTTACCAATCAACCAACTAGTAGTAGCGCAACCTTCAACGGCAGGTTATGCGATTTTAAGTTGCACTGAGCGCTCGTTTCTGAAAATTATTTAAATAAACGCGGTTACTCAGAAGCAAGCGAGCTGTGTATCGTATAATTTATCATCATCATCATCCGAGCGTCTGTCCCAGTTGCGTCTCGCGACGCCCGGCGTCCGCTTTCCTACATTTTCTCCTCCACTTCGCACGGTCTTCGGCATCCCCTGTAATGAGACCATTGGCACGCATGTCATCCCTATCCGATATCCCTGTATCGTATAATTTATCAGGGTATCTTATAATCAATCTTATAATCGCACATTAAAATCACATAAAAAAAATATAGCATACATTATCTTGACTCAGAGATTAAATTTTTTAAACGCATCTCTCAATTATAAGTTATGAATTCAGAACTCATATACAGCCTAAATGATGAAAATTATTCTCTTATAACGCTGTTTTATATTTGGGCACTTTTTGTACTTATGAGGGCTTTAGAGCGCCATATACAGCCAATATACAGTTTCTATACAGCTTGTTATGCTGCTTGGGCTATTTATTTCACACAACCAAGCGTGTCAGAGGGCGTTATCCTTTATTAATTCGAATACACTACATTACTACTCGTACTAACGAATGTTAGTAACTGACAGGCCGCGTATTAGATTTTTGCCTACAATTTAACGTGAATTTATTACAATGAAGTTTTACAAACAGCAAGGTCTTACAGTACAAATAAAGCAAAAATTTCAAATATAAAGAGACTTTAAAATTAAGGGTCGTCCCCATACATACAAAGTAAACAATACACCAATTACCTCCCTCGATTCGCGCTTGACCGTTTTTTTAGTAATTTATTTCTCGTTGCTTCACGGGTATCTTCTCTTTTTTCTTACGAAGGCACTGGATCCTTTCGTAAGCTTACATGGGTACATACTGGTCCAACATGCAGATTCCCTTTGATGATTTTATTCTAATAGCATATTGATAACAATCCCCACTGATAACAATCCGCGCCCACCTTATGTTGTAGAAATGTAATGGAACGCCTGCAATAGAAGTTAAATTATTGTAAATATACTAACAAAATGGACTATTGGGTTGAGGGCTAAATGGACTGGATGACCTTGTAATGTACTTAGGTAAAGATTTAGGTAATATTAGGATCTTATGACGTATTAGAACTACAAGAGAGCGCGTGTGTTTAATTTAAGAAAAATGAATTACACACCGTCAAATCACACTATACGCCCACATTTTACCGTTTGCATTTTTGTACCACGTAACGGGTGGTGAGCCCATTGCCGTGAATGTATTGACAATCGAGAAATAATAAGCACCATAGCTACCAGGTCTACTTAATATTTCATGCCAAATTTCAGCTAAATCCTTTCAGCGATTAAGGTCGTATATTCATAAATCATTCATTCATGGTTCCCTTTTTTGTACCTATCTCTATATTACAATAACAGGAGTCTCTTTTGTCGCAGGTATGGCGGCTTCAGAAGATAACGGGAGGCAAAGTGCAGGGGATACGTGTGACTATTGGTTACTTAGAAAAGGTCGTGAGTTGTACCGTGAACTCTATAACGTGTGATGCGTATTTGCGTTCTACGAAATACAATGTTCGCTGACGTCAGAGTCGCGTCACACATCGACCATGATAGTGCCAGAAGACTTATAATGCTATAACTATATGTACTATATTCGTGTAGCTGTGAATCTAATATAGTTAGATAAGACGAAATCCGAGAATTCCGAAAAGTATTCAGTATATTAATATTAAGATACGCCTCGATATTTCAGTATTAACCAGATATTAATTATAATATAGTGCATTGAAGTTTGTACTTTCATCTCATTTTGTATGTAAAGAATGATCTGTAGTTAAATGTATATACATAAGTTACAAGTAATTATAAAAAAAGAACTTATCTTAAAAATTCTGACAAGAAGCAGTATTTTTAAAAAGATGTCTGTACCTAATTATGAACAATATTTAATGCAGAACATGTACACATTTAATATCACTCTATTATTTTTAGTATAAGAAGAATAGCGACATTAAATTATTATGTTGGTATTATATATTATAGTATGTTATTCATTAAATTTATAATATTTACAGTTACAACCGATTACTTTTAGTTAGACTCTTTCAATGAAACAAACACGATCATTATTTCCAGCATGTATTAAATATTTGCAAAAGTACTGCATTTTTGTCAAAAAATTGTTAAAAAACTCTATGAAGATGACCCCGTGTGAGAATGTAAGTATTATTCGAATAGTAAGTGAAGGTGCCGTTAATCTAGTCTAGTAATATTGGAAGTTTCTCTCTGACGGGGTCATCAGAGATTCAGCGTGAAGATACTGAATATTGGCCATCATGTTGTCATAAGAGCCTATTGCATTAAATACCATTTACACAAGGCGAATAGCCGTGGCAATAAAAAAAGGTAATCCAATATTGACATCGTTTCGACTTTTCGGTTATACTAAATGTAACCCGCATTAGTAAACATCTATTTTAGGAAATTTTTACGCATTGCCGCATAATCAAATTTAGTTCATATAAGCTTCTGCTATGGGATCCAGACGTTCTTATATATTTAAATAAGTAATTAATGCAATAAATCAGAAAAATCTCATATATCTGGTCCATAAGATCACACAAAAATTTAATCCATCTTGACTTTCAAACTCGAAACAGCACTGAGTCACTGAGGCAGTCAATCTCGATCTTGAATAAAGAAATTTTTTTTCAGAGAATGAGTTTTTTTTGTAAAACCTTATTTCGTACAAAAAAGTTCAAAATAAGTAGAATTGGTTTACAAAGATTAGCCGATAAAACATCTTTGTTTGTTATAGGTATTCAAAATGTTAAAGATATTAAATGTATAAACTTTAAACTTGTGTATTGCCTTAGCCGCTATTGGTCTTGTGTAAATGGTCCTTTACTATGAGAATTGTTCATTTGGGTGAGACAAAGCTTAATACGACTGGATAGCATAGGTATCAAGGTAGAAATAATGATGATTATTTGAAAAGGCTGTCTATTTATGATGCATAAAGAATTCATGCATATAAATTCTTACAAAAAAAAATTAAAAGTGTTGCTTAAGACTGCACCGCAGAAGTGAAAACTTTATTGGAAATCGCAATCAAATATTACGTATAATATACTACAGCGACACAACAGCGAAGAGCAGCTGACTGTTTCTCTCTCGCTCGAGTACACTCGGCGTTCCCGAGTTTACCCGATCGATCGGGTAAACTATGCCTTTCACCTCAGAGCGTGACGGATTAGTCTAACTTACTACCTACCTACGGAAAAATCTGTGTGCGGCGCGCCAAAAGTTTTCACTTCAAAAATATATCAAAGCAACTGTCAAAATTATGCAAACCATGACGTGATAGGTTTCCATTGTAACTATAGAGTAGAGAATAAAAGATTGATTGTAACCATTTTGACAGTGAAATCTGCATTGGGATTCAAATTCAACAGTTATTTTAAATATTCTGAATGTCAACAATGAAGTACCTACCGATCTGTAAAAAAAAACATTTTATCACAAAATACACATTTATATGATAAATAAATCACAATAAAAGATGTGGCTTATAATAATTATGAACAGTGTCATTGTAAAGGTAATACTCGTAATTAGCACAAGTAGTTTGTATTTATAATACTTAGACCAACTGTCATCGTAAGGGTTAGTTGAGATCTCGGTTTCGGATCCGGTCCAACTTTAATGTCCAACCAGTTGGACTTTTGTGGGCAGTTGTCCAATCAGTATTTTAGTTAGACATTGGAACCATTAACTAGACCCATGGTCCAGCTGATTTATTTTAATAATATTCAATATATTTTTTCGTTGACGAGGGGAATACGTTTACGCGCCGTAATTCCTACAGCGAAGGCACGGTAGTCCAACCGTTTGGACATTACAGTTGGGCCGAAATCGAGATCTCGATATCTTGCTGATAAATGATTCCTGATCTTGGCATTTAAAAGTACCTAATATTATTTGTATTTATAACATCTGCTAAGATTTAAATTGCGTCAGTAAACTACTCTGTCGGTTTGTCATGCTTTCTCTGCAAACGCACTAATCGGTTTTAATGACATTAAAATAGTAACTTTTAAACTATCGCATCGCACTGTATACTATAAGTGTATGAGTTATTACCGGGACTAAACGCGGTTATTTTTTTATACCGCAGTCTGTGACCACGGCCGGTACAACCTGGTCGAAACGTCAGGCAACAAAAGGTATGAAAAATAACCGCTCGGTAATAACTAAGACATTAACATATTTGGTACCGAGGTAGCTTTAACTAGGCAATCATTTACGAAAACGACGCGAGCGGAGCCTTACTCAGAACAGATGCTGGTATTCGATATAACTAGGTACACATATAAAAAAAAATAAAGAAGCATTTTATAAATCGCCTTTGCACTTTCTGCCGATATAAGTATTTGGCAACTTTTTTACAGTATGGAGGGCGGGCCATTTTTAAATTCGACAATACTTTTTACTATTATCTTAATATGATGAACATTGTACACATCGACTAAGCATCTGGCATAAACTCCCTTTGAAATAATGTTAGATTATTAATAGAGGGGTAATAGTTCTGTAAGATCTCTGCATGAAAGTTGTTTTATTGTTGTAAATTTTTAAGCAAAACCAAATCTTTTTGGTTTCATCCTGATAACACAATTGTAGCAGAACATAATACTGGCATATTCGGTTTAAAAAAAATCTGTATATACTTTATATACATAATGTCATATGTGGATAAGTTTGTAAATATTAATATTTGAGTGTATATTATTGGTGGCGATTGCCAAAATGTTGAGCCGCTACTCCGAGCAACTGACCTTGAAATTTTCCATCACTGTCTCACTTATTACTTCTGTATTTTGCACGCCTCATAAGCGAAGCGTTGAGGTGGGTACTACTGTCACTTCGCGCATAACATCAGATTTTTCAAACTTATAATTTCTCTATTTATCATATATTGCACTTGTAAAATAATATATACACACACATATCAAGAAAAAACACTATTTTTAACACTCATAATATTTTTGATGCCATTTTTGTTGTTTAAACTAGTTAAAAAACTGTTTAAAAATGTTCCGCCTTGGACGTCCGTTTGTCTGTATGTTACGGATATTTTCTTGTTAACACGACAACGATCGAAATACTTTACTAATCGAGTCTTTTTTTTCTCTTACGCTTCAGTATAATTAGGAATAGAACCCTTTCAATTTTCACGGTCTGATTCGATGTGGTTTAATTGTTATTATCTTTACTTTATTTATTTCATAACCCCTACGCGATAATTCATAACAAAGTTTGTAAGCTTGTAATTCTAATTTCTTTTTTATAATATTATAAAAGCGTGTGAGTCGAGCACTTGTGGGTTTTCCGAATTTTTTTTAAGCTCTGCAGTGTTAATATGGCAAGGTTATTAAAGTCGTTTCCTCGGTGTAGTGTCTTAACATAGCTTCTACAGCTTGATATTATAAATGGAGAAAGTGTGATTTCTCTACAGACAACATTTATTTGTAATTATTTTTATAAAACCCGGGCCATACCAGGCCTGTTCGTGTCCTCTAAAGTAGGCCTTGTAGATTTAGTGTACCTTTGACTACTTAAGCTCTCCGTATTTATTAAATACAAAGGTTTGTTTCTCTCTGCGAATTGTAAATACAGAAAAACATACCACCGGATAAGTCTGAGATGTTGTCAGTGAGTAATGATCATAATCTTTGCATATATAGTCAGAACATATAGCAGGGGTGGCCAACCGGTCGATCGAGAGAATTAGTCCAGTTGATCGTGGCATAACAAAAAAGAAACTACATAATTGTGAGGGATTTTAAGCAGTATATAATTCGTAGGTCGCACAGGGTTTCGTCTGTAAAGAGTATATCTTGGGTCTAATCGTTTTGGCCACCCCTGTTATATAGAAAAATCATGCCATGCGAGGCGGGTATAAGGCCCGCTGTCTAGTGAGCAGTTTACTAAAACTTGTAAAAAACTAAGCGCTCGTGGCCCCGCGGTCTCAGTGTTCTGTAAACGATCATTGAGTTACGCAACTTTCACTATGGCTGGTCCTCGGATGGGTGACCATGGCATTTATATTTGCGAGCGTTTCCGTGCTTCGGAAGGCACGTTAAGCCGTTGGTCCCGGTTGCCAGTAAAATGGCAGTCGTTAAACCTGGTTGAAGGCCTTATAAGCGACTTGAAAAATTTCAACAGCAGGTAGCCACAACCTGCGTCTGTCTATTTTAACACGGCAATTGGCTCACCACCTATTACGTGGGACAGGAATCCACACGGTGAAAAGTGGGCATATAATATGCCTCTGCCACCCCTTCGGGGATAATGCGTGATGGATGTAAAAAACTATTATACTGTATCGATAGTGGCGGCTTAGTACAGTCCGTACGCATGCAATCTTCATGACACCTATCGTATTGTACAGCCCGCGCCGTAGAGTAAATGGATAAGAGTAAACACAAATATTCCTTTTTTTAAAAAGATTATAGCGTAGCATATTGTTGTAGGTTGCAATACGCTAAATTGCACCAGTTGTAAGCTAAAACTGTAAGACTTATTTTGAAGCCTCTATGACAGTGGGCCTAAGATAAATGTTCAGCAACATGTAACATTTATACATTAAATAATTTTAATATAGTGAATAATTAGATGACTTCTATTAGCTAATAACTTTGTGATAATTATCGTAATTGTGTGTACATAAATGTATTTAATAATAAATGTGTATTTGTATTTAGCAGAACAATGAGCTGTAGTTTATTTTTTTACTGTTTCCATGAAACTAATCCCTTAGTCCCACTCAACATGCTGAAAGTTAATAGATGAATAAAATAAAGATAATAGATGTTCCTAGCAACCAAGATCCCGAACCCCAGGCTCCAAATCCGGAGTGGATTTGCAAACAATAGTGTCGGCCATCTTGAAATTATAATGTATGTATTAAATTGTATTGTCATCATAACTAAAGGTGCGCCAAATATCAGATCAAAAGGTAAACAGAAAAGAGGTCAAAATTAAATTACAAAATTTGACGAAAACAAACCACAAACGTAATAAAAGAAGTTGGTTGTAGCGCAGAGAGGATCGAACTATATTTGTATGTTGTCTGGGAGTTTGAAACTGTTGAAAATTTTCAAACAACCCGTAACCACTAAAATGGCAAATAAGCATACGGCGGCCCACCAAAAAGTGGTCGATATTATTTGGAGAAGTTTGCAACAGCTGAGGTTACCAAGTATGCCTGCATCTGTAAAAATACTTAAGGCACCTATTAAATTATCTGCCAAAAGCAGGTGGTAACCTTTTTTAAAGTAAAAACTTCTTTTACCGCGGTACATATATTTTTAGATGAGATAATATCTCTGGACTCGCGACACCGTTTCGAGACGCAGTTATAGTATAGTGTGTGCATATAAATACATGTATTTACATTGTACATATAGCAGTCCGCGAACGTGAATAGGATTTTTTTTCTGATAGTTAATTGGTAGATTCAATACCTTACTACTAAATAATATAATCATCATCATCATCATCTAACCTTCATCCCCGTCATCTACAGGTATTATTAATTAATATTGTGTATTCAATTAAGACTCTTTCAGTGTAAAATTGTCTTTCATCATCATCATCATTAACGTCGATCCCGGTAAATTTTTGCAGTGAAAACCGTGAACGCGTCTAGATAAATAAATTATTAATAAATTTAGTTTTCACTTTTGTCAGCACTGCCGGAGTTATTCCCGTAATTTTTTTGACTCCCTCGGTGGCGTAAGTGGTAGTGTATGCGACTGCCACGCAATCTTGTTTATCAATCAAACACGCTTTATCCCCGAAGCGGTGGCAGAGGCTTATTATACGCCCACGTTTCGCCATTTCGTGATGAGCCCATTGCCGTTTTGAAATAGACAGGAGACGCAGGTTGTGGCTGTTGAATTTCTTCAAGCCACCCATAAAGGTCTTCAATTTGGCTTAACGGCTGCCATGTTACTAGCAACCTGGACTAACGGCGAAACGAGGTCTCGGGTTTTATTTATTGGATCGAACGAATTTTTGTGTGATGCGTTTGTTTCGGAGTTTGGGTGTTTCCTATGTAGGTCATGATATGTATGTTTATCAGTTGTCTGGATCCTAAACTTCTAGCTTATGTTAGTGCTTTGGGTTATAAAGCGAGAGTGAAAAAATGTTCCACAATATTTTATAATTATTTATATTGTAGCAAATTCATTGACAAATATTGAAAAGTCGGTGACCTTTCTGCAGAAGAGACATTAATTTATATGCACTGTTGTCGTCATAAGATTTACTTAACTATTCAAAGGTGGATATGATGGGACCTACCGAAAAATTTCATTTAGTTTTTTTATAACATGAGGGGGCAGACATATGACCCCATCTGATGGAAAGTGACCTATGGACGTTTGCTACACTAGAAGTTCAGCACTCGCACACTGCCAACCCTGTAAAAACTTTCTAAGACCCTTTTTGAAGAACCCCATACTGTAGACGTTTGGGTAAACCCAGGCATCCGAGCTCAATTCACAAGGTATTGAATCTACCTTACGCGGAAGAAAGCCTTACAGTGTGCGAGCGCTCCGGACGCAAAGTGTGAGGGTGAACACCCTTTCTATGGCGAGGGGTACGATGATAGAAATTTGCCGTTGGCACCATTATATAAAAAGTTATACAAAGGGTCGGTTGCGCCAATGCTGCACCTCCGGTGTTGCAAACGTCTATAGGCTACGGTGACCACTTTCCATCAGGTGGGCCGTATGCTTGTCTGCCACCACAGTGGGAAGAAAACTAAACAAAAATCCGATGTTTTTATCTCCCTCGGTGGCGTAGGTGAAAGAGAGTAGGTGTAGCTTCAAAAAATGGTTGCGGGTCCTAAAAGTAGCCAGTACGAGTATGTAGTGACCATAACCTATGCGCCTGCTGACTAACGAGGTCATGATAGAGATTCAACTCGGAACAAAACCCTGTACCAACTTGTCTATCCAGTGTGGTAGATTAAGATCAATCATCCTCTTAAAAGATGGCAGAAACGAGTATACAGCAATACTTATGTGTGTCATGGTGAAAATTGGTAGAAGCCTTTGTTCAGGAGTGGACTAGGAAAGGGACTGATTAGAATGATCTTCATCAGGCTAGTGTGTTGCCGGTTTTCAAAGCAATTCGGTGGGTCCACTTGGCTTCCGAGAGCAGCTAGCTCGTCCGTTATTAAGTAAATATACCATTTCAGGTCAGGTCGTTTGGGCCCCGGAGATCTTGGTGGAACCCATAACACACTGGTGGGTCTGATTGGATTGTAATTATTCAATACGTGTATTGTTATATTGCTATTTTCTTTTTTTAACTTGTGAAAATCCACGCAGATGTTATTCCAGACTCAAACGGACTAAAACCATCGATCCCTTCTAGCGCCGGGTGCCTCGGTTAACTCTTCGGAGTTGTTTTAGAATCCAAGGATTCCGGCAGACTTAGACTCCTACTACTACGGCCTCGTCTAAAGGGTTTGGGTATTACCAAGAGTTACTTTTTGCTTCTGTGAGCGTGAGGCGTGCGTGAAACTCTTATTACGTTCGATCATATTCGGCGCACTCTAGATTTGTGCTAATTGAGAGAACTATAATAGCACTACTTAGAAGAACATGATAATTATTATATTATAACTAATAGAGGTAACCTGTTTACTTTAAGAGTCAGACTGTAAAATTATGTATGTGTGCTGCTAAGCGCAGTCAGCAGCACACACATACGTCTAAGATCTTTGGAGCCAAAGCGACCTCATCTGTTAGCAGTGCACCTGCTGACTAACGTACTAGATAGCTAGACAACGTCGCTGGGTCCTGTCAGGGTTGGAAGGTCAGACGATAGTGGCTGAACAATGCTAAGATAAAAATCTAACAATAGCTGTTCTTAGCAGTGAAACCTAAAAGTAGACCCCAGGTCCCAAATCCAGTGGAAACAACTGAAGAAGATGTATGTATGTATGTGTTCCATACACGTAGCAGTAATACGACTATGTATGTGTAACCAGTTGTTACAAAGTCGACACATATCCAGTTCCCAGAACAGAAGTACCTAACTACCAGTCACCCAGTCGTGCGTTCGTTAGTGATGAGCAACAATTTTAGCTGGTTTGTAGTGTGAATGAAACGAAACGTCCAAGTGGCACTCGTCCGATCAGATACTGATTTTAACGAATCATCACTCAATCAAACGCTTGTATCTACACACATTTTTTATATGAAGAAACGAACGCCATTGAAAAAACATGTGTCAATAAAATTAGGCGGGCATGTAGGTAGTTGGGTTAGGTATATCGCGTCATTGATTGTCAGTTGGATTTATTTTGTAGGTTATTATATTATTTTTGAATAGAATAGCATGTTATTTATTTGCTGGAATATGGTAGGTACATAGATATGTCAAGAATAATAAGGTTTCACATGTTTAGGCCCCGACTCCACCAAAGCGGAGACGAAAGGAGAGGAGAGGAGCTGCCTTTCAAACTACCAATAGAAATCAGTTATGAGCTCATCTCGTCTCCGCTTCACTTCAGTGGATATCACCGAGCAGAGATGTATATTCTATAGCCAACTCCCTAACAGTGAGACAAATCTACATTTACCGAGCAGTCTTGCGCCTTCATCCTCATATAACTCCACTAGATCCAGGCAAAAGAAAAACACGCAGAGCCTGTTATGCACCCCCACATAGAACTACTTTTTCTACACGACAGCTCAAGCTACAAAACTTACAATAGTGTCAACAAAATTCTAAATATACGCAAACTTAATAAATACAATGTTAAAACTAAATTGACTGAATGGTTACTAACTTTAAATTATAATGAAACAGAAAACCTCCTAAACATTTCTTGAAATGCTTAGATGAGCGCTTGTTACGTATTGGTAAGAAGTAGAATAATAATCTTCATATACTATTTGCACAAATACACATACCTACACACACGCCCACACACAGCACACACACACATACACACACACACACACATACAAAATGTTCATATATTTTTAACTAACTAACTATCTTCACGCTGTATCCCTGACGGGGTAGTCAGAGAGGACAGATCGCCAGGCTTCACGATCCATGCATAATGCATACTTCTTTCGCTTCTTCGAGATTCATCAATCGCTTCATACACGCACGTCTGGGTATCCGAGTACTTTTGAACTTTCCGTTTTTGAGCAATCTGCTCACGTGGGCTTCATATGTAAGTCTCGGCCTACCCTGACTCCTTCTACCTTCTACTTTTGAACAATATATATTCTTCGTCAATCGTTCCTCACTCATTCGTTGGACGTGTCCAAACCCTTTTCCAGCTTAACGCTGACACTGTCATTCAAACCTGCCATATTGCGTATCACTTCGTTACGTATTCGGTCGGCCACGGTAACACCGCACAATTTTCAAAGTGATCGCATCTCCACAGCATTCAATTTACTTTCATGCATCTGCGGACATACCCAGGTTTCACTACCGTAAAGAAAAGTTGGCACTAGCACTGCGTTATGAATCGCTATTCGTGCTTCTTTTACGATGCTTTGTAGCTTTACTAACTGGGACAAAGCACCGTTAACTTTGTTTCCGGCATCTACTCGCCGTTCTACATCCGAATCACATCTTCCATCCGCGCAAAACATACTTCCTAAATACACAATTTCATTCACTTGCTCTAGACGTTCCTGGTTTACCCTAATCTCACATTTAGTTCTTACGTCACCTCTTTCAAATACTAGAACCTTAGTTTTACTTGCATTCAAGCGAAGACCCTTACTTTCACACTCCTTTTTCATATTAGTGACTAATGCCAGAAGGTCGGCTTCTGATGAGGCCATGAGCACCGCATCATCAGCGTACAGCAGACCGTTTACTGTAAAGTCACCCAAATTCACACCCATATTAAAATCTTTCAACTTCTGCAGGCAACTGTCCAGATACAATATGAACAGCCAGGCGGACATGACACATCCCTGTTTGACGCCTGTACAGACATCAAAAGGAGGTGACACATCCCCCCCTACTCGCACGCAAGCCTTACAGTCCCTATAAAGCGACTGTATTGCCCGCAGCAGCGAGCCGTCCACACCATATCCGGGCAGCAAGTCCCACAGCGTTTCTCTCACAACGTTATCAAATGCTTTCTCTAGATCCACAAAAGCGCATAAAACCTTCTGGCTGACAGCCAGAAACTTTTCCGCGATCATGCGAAGAGAAAACACTTGATCCATGCAACCTCTTCCACGTCGGAATCCGCATTGAGCCTCCCATAAATACCTTTCAGACTTTTCTTGAATTCGTACCGTTATAACCTTTGCATACACCTTACTAGCTAAGCTGACCAAGCTGATCGCCCTGTAGCTGGAGCAGATTAAGCGCGAGCCTTTCCCTTTGTAAATAGGTACTACAACTGCTACTCGCCAGTCATCCGGGACCTCACCCGTCCGCCAGCACAAGTTGCATAACAGACATAAGCGACCCACCGTACTTGATCATCTCAACAGTAACTCTGTCTTTTCCCGCAGCCTTACCACATTTCATACTTCTTATCGCTTGTTCTATTTCTTTCATACTAATGACTTCAATGACATCGGGATCCGGAGCATCGAAGTGAGCTCCACTTCCCGATGTGGCATCTCTGTCTTTTCTTGCATACATCTTTCCATAATATTCACTCCATCTCTGCAGGACGTCAGTTTGGTCTGTTAGGACGTCATTGTTAGGCTAAGTAGTCTTGCTTTCTTCTTCATTCGAACTGCTTCTTTCACTTCCTCATTCCACCATGCATCACGCTTATTACTACTGCCTCTTTTCGTTTCTCCACAGACTTCCACAGCGGCATTTACCATACTATCCCTAAGGTTCTGCCATACACTTTCCACATTCTCACTACTTACATTGACGTCGCCAAGCTTTTCGGCTACCCTTTCATTATATTTATCCCTAATGGATGCATCCTGCAGTTTCCAGCTTTTGATGCTATAAGTCGGCTTAGGTTCACGACACTCGGTACGATGACGCCAACCCGCGAACAGACCCCTAATCCTAGTTATGACTAGGTAGTGGTCTGATCCCAGCTCAGCGCCTCGATAAACCTTTGTGTCCATCACCTGTTTACGGAGCCGACTATCCATTAGGAATAGATCTATCATGCTTCTCTTTGACTTACATCTCCTCGTATACATATGAATTTGTTTGTGGTTGAACATTGTGTTCGCCAGAAACAAATCCTTTTCCTTACAAAATGCCAGTATTAGCTTGCCAGCGTCGTTCACCCTTTTATCCCTATACTTCCCGAGTACCGACTCAAAACCATCGCGAGCGGTACGCACCCATCCATTCAAGTCTGCACATACTATAAGTCTTTCATTTCCTACTATCACATTTAGAGCTTCTCTCATACTCTCCCAGAAGCCCTCTAGCTCACTCGCTTTCGACGATGATACTGGCGCGTAAGCAGCTACCAGGAAAATCTTCGTCAAACCAAGTTTTACACGGATCCAGAGGATTCTAGGACCTACCAGTTTGTACTCATACATACCGAAGGCCAATCGTGAGGACAGGAAAATTTCAACCCCCCGACTGCCATGCTCGCTCTCTGGTACTCCAGACCAAAGCGCGTGCATCCCACCCGGGAGCTCCAAGACTTCGCTGCCCTTGCGCTTGGTCTCTGTCAAGCACACTGCATCAAACTTTCTCTCATTCATAACATCTATCAACTCATTCATCTTTTCTGTCATTCCTCCCCTAACATTCCACGCAGCTACCCTGCACTCCATCCTCCACTTCCCGCCGTGTCGGGCCGCGCGTGTTGGGTGGCGGTCCCCTACGCCGCTCTGGCACACACTTTTCGCACCAGCGGGGACGAACTGGTGCGCGTCGCCTCGGGGGCACGCCCTAGCATAATTCGCCCTGGTGGCACTCGTGTTGGAGTAGAATTGCAGCCGTAGCTGGCAGGGATGGCGACGTGCACGCTTCTACTCTTCATCCCCTCATATACTTTTCAGACATATATGTCCTTAGCACGTACTTTCGTTTTCTTGACTTTTGTCTCTTTGCATGCTCGGTCACCAAATAACGTAGGCTGATTCGATTTGGCAATTTAATGCAGAAATTGTAAGAGCTACATAATATTTATTTTTTATGATTTACTGGTCCATCCACTTCTTTCTTGTCAATAGTGTAAGTATACTACAATAGTGTAAGCGGCCACCATTACAAGCAGAACACTGATATCCAAGATACAGGTTTTCACCTAGTTTGGATAGCAGGGTTTTCAACATAATGTTTTAATAATGAGTAATTGTACTAACTTAGTTACCAGCACTTGTAAACAATTATGAGGAAATAAATATTTTTATATTATATTATTATTATAAATTATTTGTTTTTAGATTGATGGGAGTATTTTATATTCGAACTGTGTTTTCATTGTTATTTTTTTAAATAATAAATTATGGACTCAAGGTCTTGCGTTTCAGTTGTGTCTGTGTAGTTGTGTACGCTTTACGAAATTCTATCTGGGTATAATAGCGACGACCGAAGGTCATAGTTAAAATTTATGGCATCGACATAAAAATGTGTTACATGTTACTGGATATTATATTAAGAGATTTAAAATCAGTTGCCGGAAGTACAAATAAATGGTTTATTTTTAACGATATTCATCCAACTGATTTTTGAATTGATACGTGATGTGATACACATTCATTCATCATCCGCACGTTTGTCATAGGTGCATGGGCGTAGCAAGGGGGAGGGTTTTTGGGGTTTGTCCTCCCCCGAAATGGTAACGATATTAACAATTTAAAAATCATCATTATCCGAGCGTCTATCTTGGTTGTGTTCACGGTGCCGGAGCTCGATCTGCTTTACTACTTTTTCTCCTCCACCTTGCACGAACATTCCTAGTAGCAATACCGCAGATGCGAGAGTTCCTTCACACATTCACCGCAGTATTCTCACTGCCGCGACACGCAGCTCCAACAGAGGCCAGAGGTTTTATAGACCTGTCTCTTCAACCTGAACACGCGGTTTAGCCAAACATTTACACATTGTTACAAGATTGGGAAAACTCCGCCTCTGAAACTAAATCCGGGCTACGACTGTGCCCAGTTATGTTTCATAATGCTCGGAGTCTGCTTTCTACTATTCAACTCCACTATGCACGGTCAAGTAATTCAGCACTTCTTGGCAGGGACGATATGGCCAGACATTTGTACCCCACGTAACCTGGATATAATATAACGCATAATAAATACACACATATACTTATAGAAGCGCTCGTGGCCCCGCGATCCCAGTGTTCTGTAAACGATCACTGAGTTACGCAACTTTCACTATGGCTGGTCCTTGGATGGGTGACCACTTTGAGGAAATTTATATTTGCGTGCGTTTCCGTGCTTCGGAAGGCAGGTTAAGCCGTTGGTCCCGGTTGCCAGTAAAGTGGCAGTCGTTAAACCTGGTTGAAGGCCTTATGGGCGGCTTGAACACCTTCAACAGCAGGTCGCCACAACCTGCGTCTGTCTATTTCAACACGGCAATGGGCTCACCACCTATAACGTGGGACAGGAATTCACACGGTGAAAAGTGGGCATAAAATATGCCTCTGCCACCCCTTCGGGGATAAGGCGTGATGGATATTTATTTTATTATTATTACGTATACTTATATATAGGTATCCGTTATGGTGCTACGGAAGATACGTTATACCGTTAGTCCCGGTCGCTAGTAACACGGTAGTTGTAAACCCAGATGAGGGCTATAAAGTGCGGCTTAAAAAACTCATGAGCTGGTTGCCATAGCATTTCCCTGTTCATTTCGGCAGCGTGATTATTACACCTCTGGTGCTGTAAACGTCCATAGCCTACCCTTAACTATCACTCAACAATCATCAAGTGGGCTTTACGCTTGTTTGCCGCCTCAGTAGAATGCACCAGAAACAAAAAAATAACTATTGAATCGATTGATCAAAACCAATCAAAACCATAACCTTTTTTCTACAGTGGGAAGAGAATTAACGATTTTTCCTTTGTATCTTTAACGAAACTGAGGGGAGGTATGAAAGAATTTTGTAATTTTCTCTGACTCCTTACAGAGTGTTGTAAAATTGCTATGTAAAAATTAATAAACAACAATTTCCATTTTAAGAATTGCTCAGAAACGTAGGACGACTTCAACGCGGGTGGTGCCTGTTAACGTCAATGACGAAACCTCTTGAGACGGCTGGTAACCACATTAACAAGACCTGTCAGTATTAAGTTTCGTGAATCTATGGACAAATAACAGAGGGTTCTTCTTAGCTGGTCGCTGCTCCTCATTGTTGCTGTTTGTGACCAGCCTTGGCTTCTTGTAGGACACTTGTATTTTTTTGTCAAGATTGGAATGCAACCTGTCATAATAATCCGAATCTATGGTTATTAGGTTTTTTATTTAGTCGGTTGATTCTTTTGGCGTAAATAGGTATCGATAAAAGAACGACAGCTTGTAAATCATCACTAGTTTAACTTCCGGGTTAAGCAAAAATGCAAGGTATCGTGGATGTCTACTGTTAGTTTTAATTCCTATAGTTTTTTAGGGATGTAATCTTTCTTCCTCCTCTATATTCCCTGTCGATTCCAAGCCCTAAGTACCTGGATTTGGCGTCTGGGCAGTCTTGTCTTCTTTTATTTGGTTGCCCCACTGCCGTAGCCTGCTTCGACCTTTAGTCAGCAGGTGCACCATTAGCATCTGAGATCGCTGATCTGTCGCTGATCTGACGTTTATGTATGTCAAATTCTTTGTGAATTATGAGGCCCTAGTACATAAAAAAATAAAATAAATAAATATCCATCACGCCTTATCCCCGAAGGGGTGGCAGAGGCATATTATATGCCCACTTTTCACCGTGTGGATTCCTGTCCCACGTAATAGGTGGTGAGCCCATTGCCGTGTTGAAATAGACAGACGCAGGTTGTGGCTACCTGCTGTTGAAATTTTCAAGCCGCCCATAAGGCCTTCAACCAGGCTTAACGACTGCCATTTTACTGCCAACCGGGACCAACGGCTTAACGTGCCTTCCGAAGCACGGAAACGCTCGCAAATGTAAATGCCACAAAGTGGTCACCCATCCGACGACCAGCCATAGTGAAAGTTGCGTACCTCAGTGATCGTTTACCGAACACTGAGACCGCGGGGCCACGAGCGCTTCTACATAAGTACATAAGGGTACATATTGACAGTGTGCTCGTAAATAAAAGAGAACGTTTAAAGGTCTCACGCGTTGTTTTGCACAGTGAAGGAAATGATAAATATTATCCCCGAAGGGGTGGCAGAGGCATTTTATACGCCCACTTTTACCGTGTGTGTTGCTGTCCCAGGTAATGGTGGTGAGCCCTTTGCCGTGTTGAAATAGACAGACGCAAGTTGCGGCTACTCGCTGTTGAACTTTTTGCGACGGCCATGTTACTGGTAACAGGGACCAACCGTTTAACGTGCCTTCCGAAGGAAACGGGAACGCTCGCAATTGTAAATGCCACAAAGTGGTCACCCATCCGTGACCAGCCATAGTGAAAGTTGATTAAAGCAGTGATCGCTTACAGAACACTGAGTCATCGGGACTACGAACGGACCACTTATGCATGGTGCTGTAAGATTATGTTATATTGAGGAAGTCCTATACCGTTTATGGCTGAATGGTAAGTAATCAACAATATCTGTGTATGAAATATTTTATTGAAGTGAAACTTTTTTATCGACGACGTAAGTGAAACTTCTTAATCGACTCTATCCAATTTTCGAGAAGTTGTAAATAGTAGAAAAATGATATGTCGTAAAGAAGTTTCACTACCTAGCTTTGTACCTACTAAGAAGTTTCACTACCTAGCTGTGTACTCTGGTACACACACATATTTTATTTTATTTTACTTTTACAGAAAACGTACAGCTATATATAACAAGCACATCTTTAGAACTGAAAGGCCAATTACAAGTTTTTACTTATTATTTTCTTTGTACCAATGAGTTGGCAGACAAGCGTACCTGATGGAAAGTGGTCACCGTAGCCTATGGACGTTTGCAACACCAGAGGTGCAGCACTCGCGCTGCCGACCCTTTATAAGCCTTCTAATACTTCACTTATACTTATGTTTTAGAAAAATATAATGATTAATTACAGACAAAGACAGAAAAGAGAATTAACAATGACAGGATACAGAAAAGAACATTAACAACCATTCAGTAGAGTGTGTACAAGTCCCAGACGTAAAGTACACCTCGATACTAAAAAGTCTAGTTCGTATCACCAAAAATTTTATTAGATCAGAAAGTCTTTTAAGAGTTGATAGTTTGATACACTAGTATTGAACTCTGACGCGTCTCGGAACAATGTGCAAATTCTGCCGATATGATATGTAGTACTTGCTTTAGTTGTGATAAGTAAATCTGGTCTGCGCAGAAAAGTTGTGCGTGCCCATATTCCACTTTTGCTCTCCAACTCCGGTGGGTCTGCAATTTTCCTTCGCTCATGAAGTGGAAGAAGATATATTTTTTTTACAACGGAGGTCATAATTAGGCTGGAAATTGTTTAGATATGTTATGCAACAATTTGTAATAGAAACTAAAACGAAGTGAACAGGCTTCTACTTAAGTTCTTCACAAGAAAGAAAGCGGGCCATAAAATCCAAAGTGTTACCATAACAGCGGACAGCGGACTGTAATACAGTGCTTCTTGCAGTAAACGCGAATCTTGGAATTTGACAAAAACTTGGAGAGACTTTGTAGTTATACCAGACTCTGCCGAATGGTTCGGTGAAACCGAAGACTCACCAATAACACGATGTACTTTTTTTAGGGTTACCCCACGGACATAAATGATATCTTTCTTTCGGATTTCATCTTTGGCCTCTATTTATTATTTACTAGCTGATGTCCGCAGCGTAGTGACGTTATCTCGTACGCGTTACCCACAGGAGATTTAGATAAAATTACTTTAAAAGATAGACATTATGGCGCCGTGTACTATTCTGTAGAGTTATCTTATAGATTAGATAACACCTTAAACATTCCCTTACTTTTCCTTCTCACTAAACAGATATTTATTACCATTCCTTCACTGTTCATGAGGTGAGGCTGTGGAACTCTCTCCCGACTAAGATACAATCTTGCCAAACTGTTTCGCTGTTCAAAAAGAAAGTGATAGAACATTACCTATCCTCTTAAGATAGTTATGGCAATAACTATCTTTACTTAAATATTATTATTACTAATCTATGTAGGTATAAATAAGTAGAGTATGTATCTATATATTTATATGTATACTAGCTGTCCCGCACGGCTTCGCTCGTGACATACTTCGAACCTTATTTATTCCTTGTTTAATAGTTTTTAAGTGTAACACGAACAAACATACAGACGCGGCGCACGAGTTTATTGTAAATATGTCTACACTTTTACGTCGAGAATTGGCGATCAAACAAGAAAACTGACGCCGTTCTTTTACAACTTCTACATTTTACATTCACAAATTCATATGCCGCTTATCTGTTATAATATGTTGTGAAAGGTAAGGGGTGCTTACTTTGGCAAACATTCATTGTATCGGTCAATGAACCGATGTTTATTGTTTTTCTAAAACACCAGTATTGTTGGCATTGGCACAAACTCTATTTACTTAAAACGTTAAGTCTCGTAAGAACAGGTAGGTTTACATAACCATGGTCTTGTAATAACAGATTACCATAATATACTACAGATTTATATCGTAAGGCCACAATGTGTACGACTATTTTTAGTGTATAACCTAGTTTACAATAGTGTGATCAGATTTACCTCTCCCGCCGTCGCCAGTACGGGTAAGCGACGTATTTATGTAGTTTTGTTTTAATTATTTATTTTTAAGGATAAGACCCTTTATATCGGGAACGCGTGGAGGGATTGGCTTGAAATTAAAACTTTGTACTCAAGTTGTCTATAGTAGGAAGCTGTGAATAATCTGTCTTCTAAGTTAACGTGAAAATTAGATACGGCTGTTTATCCAGCAAAAATCTTACCTATATTTCGTCACTATTAATGGAATCAAAATTTACAGGGTATTTTTTGTTGACTTAGAACAATGAAATGTCAAGTAAAACTGTTTAAACTGTAAGCAAAGGAAAAATCTGAAAACTAGGCATTTGTAAATCATACGCACTCACTAACTTGAAATTTTAGATTTAGATACGAAGACCATTTGAGCAGATTGCTCAAAACCGGTAAGGTGAAAAGTACTCGTATACCTAGACATGCATGTATGAAGCGATTAATGAATCTGCAGGAAACGAAAGAAGTATGCATGGAGCGCGAAGCCTAGCGATTTGTGCTCTTTGACTACTACTAGACTACTTTGTATTGGTATTTATTATTTTCTCGTAGAGGACGATGGCGCCGCCGAGCGAACGATCCGGCAGCCTACTCCATTCATTTCCCCAAGTTTCCTCCTGCCGGATAAGTTTGGGTATCCCAGCAGTTTTCACGGCGCCCCGGCGAACCTTCTTGTTTCTTTGCATAATGTTACTATCTGATCTACCTTCACATATCCAAGTCTTCTTCGTTGAGTCTATATACTGGTATTTAGGTATTCTTCAAAACAAAACACTGCATAATGTAATACGACTTTAGAATACTTTGATATGAGTCAGGTTCCTTCCCTTGGGCTCAAAGGTCAACAACCAACTCATCTGCGTGGATTATCTCTGTCTTAACGCGATAATTTAATCTTTTGTTTATCCAATGCCTCTAATAGTCCCGTTGCACCGGAACGGTAAGCATCTGAAAGCAGTCGTGTATCATACTCGAACAAATATAAGAAAATAATCCGCGCTACTGAGTTACGACCGGGGTTCATATTCCGGTTGGTTCTGACGGTTCAACAAAGTAAACAATAACTTATAGCAAGCAAAATATTGAGAAGATATAATTTTTTTCAGTGTTTTTTAAAGAGATGTTTTTTGTAAATACATAGTTATTCGTACTCTGATCTGATTTCAATTAAATACTAAGTGGATTCTTTCTTTGTGTATTTCCAGTCCCAGTTATTTTTAAACCCTAACTGACTTTGAAGCCAGAGGTCAACTTTTATTTGGCTACCAAAAGCAGATAAAATTAGGAATTGACTTTATTGTTGGGAGACGTACAAGAGTAAGCAGACCAAACATATTCCTTTGCTTATGGAGCAATGCTTCATCTTTGAACTCTTGCCATTTGTTGTATAACGCTATCTTTGTTATTCCTGTGTATCTACATCTATCTCAACTTTGACTGCGAACTGCGCGTAGTCAATTTTTCGACTACAACTAAGCTACAACAATGACCGCCGCAATCATCTTTAAATGAAAGATTTATGTGTCGAAGTGAAAATATTGCATAAAAATATTGTAAAACACTATTTTTCGCTAAGGTTGGGTCTGCTTACTATCTTATATGTCTGTGGGAGCGACTGCTATCTGACATCGGCGTTTCTCTGTTAATAAAGAGGTGCACCGCTAACAGGTGGATATTGGCCCCGGAGATATTGAGGAGACCTCTAATACCCACTAAGATGGATAGTAAACATAGCTGGAAGGTGCAGTTACAATGACAACGCCTGTGTAATTTTAAGTCCACTAAAGTAATTTTAGATCTGTGCTTAAATTACAAAATGCCTAATGGATTTATTATCTAAATGTTAATAGCTTTTTTAAGTTTACACATAATAAGGGAATTAAATAAATGTAATAGAATTTGAGTTTGCAGGATTTTCAGTAAGAAAGTTTTTTGTTAGGTATAACTATTGAACACAATGTTTGTCTGCATGCATTCTAGTTGCAGATGGAAGAGTTTCTTCCGGTTACTTTCATGGCGTTATATTTATAACAGTATTCGAATGCCTGAGATTAATGCATTCAAGCAAACAAACAAACTCTTTAGCTTTAGATATTAGTATAGATAGTAGGAAATTAAACAGAAAATAATAATTGTAGTCACGCGGTATAGGTCCAATTCATCAGCTTACGCAATTATTTAAAACCCATGTTTTTAGTGAGTAGGGAGATAGATATTCGCTTAGTGGCATTGTGCTTAAATAAGCAGAGACGTAGGTAAAGGACATATGGAATACCTCGAGGGTTCATTGAAAATATAAATGTGAGTCCAACCCTTAAATACACATTGCTATTGAATCGGCGTCCCCTTCCGTGACTAACTCCCCCTAATGTCTACGAACAAGTACGCCCCTCTGTCAAAGCTGTCAGTCAGCAAATTGACAGAAATATTACTTTTAGCGTGACTTGTCCGACTTAGTTCCGATTACATAATATACAATTGAGGCGCTCATGGCCCCGCTCACTCAGTATTCTGTAAACGATCACTGCGTTATTCAATTTTCGCTGTGTCTGATCACTGATGGGTGACCACTTTGTGGCATTTACATTTACAAGGCACGTTAAATCGTTCTTCCCTGTTGCCAGTAACGAGGCAGTCGTTAAACCAAGTAGAAGTCCGTAAGGGCGGCTTAAAAAAAATCAACAATTGGTAGCCACAACCTGCGTCGGTCTATTTCAACACGGCAATGAGCTCATCACCAATTACGTGGGACAGGAATACACTTGGTAAAAAATGGGCCTATAATATGCCTCTGCCATCCCTTCGGGGATAAGGCGTTATTGATAAACAAAAATATATACATATTATATAACAAACGCTTACATACCTAACGATTTATATAATTTTGATGGCTATCAAATGATAAATTTAATTCAGTATAGTTTAGAATCCACAAAACCCAGACATTTCTGCACTTAATTTCTCTGCTGTTAAGCCAATAGGTTTAGAGCTTCCTCGAGGCTTTTAGAGGGGCAGATTACATACTAAAACATCGGAGTGTTCCACCTCGCGTCTATTATACTCGTAGAGCTGCAAGAACGGTTAAAGGTTAAGTTACTGTGACCACTAGTTCTGAATGGCCTAGAAAACCTAAGATATCCTAAGGTACTTACGATTACCTACGTCACTCTAGACATATGCCGTTGAGGTTTATTCCAAATAATTGCTTAATATTGTACTCATAGACCTAAAATCGACGAGGTACACATATTCAAACGCTTTACTGGTATCCTTGGTGTAATTCCGTTGCAATCAAATGAATCAATCAAACTGCTGGACGGAAGCCTCTCACAATTCACGCCACTAGACACGATCTGGCTCTTTCCACATAAATCTACACATCTGTGTAATGCCTTCATTTTTTTTTACTACCCGTTATAGACTGATTATACAATCTTCTGATTTATTGTTCAGGTTCTAGTCTAGCAGGCTAACCAGCACCATTGTACAGAATAGTAATATAAGTAGACTGTTTGTAATCGCATTAGAAATCCGAGAAACGTTCGCCGCAAGCCACCCGCAGTCTAGTCGAAAAGCTATTTGATTTGACGGCTATCTTACCTCCTACCACGTTTATATCGAAAGTTAGATAAATATTTAGTTTATCGGATCTAATTTAGCACGAAGCGCCCGGCCCGCCTCAAAAATAATGAATTAAACTATATTGTGGACATAGTCAAGTTAACATAGGGTTGATTTTAAATGTTAAGTAAATATAATAAAAACTATGTGTCTCTGTGAATTAAAAATGATTTAGATTATAGTGAAAAATGTACGTCTAGTACAGTAAACTATAAAGACTTAGCATATAACAAAATTGAACGTTATATTTCCAAAAATAATCTTGCTTTCTCGATCTCTGTGTTGGTGAGTATTGCTCACAAATGTGATTGACTACACTGATTTTTGTTCAAATGATATTTAGAACGTTAAAAAGTATAACACATGTCGGAAATGAGAAGGTGCAGCCGTCCGTCGGCGCGTCGCTCGGAATGCCACCGGGTTCAACTCTCGGCCCCGACTCGGGTATCGCGCCCTAACGTTTTAGTTTACGTTTACATTACTAAGCACTTGTTGAGTAAATAAATAAAGACGTTTTAAAATAAACTTTACTATTAATCCTTGACTTAGTAACGTTTACATAACCGTGAGATCGGTGATGTGTACGGACAGACACGCAATACAACTGGCCGTCGTAAATATGTCGCTGAAATCTCAAAGGCAAAGTTTCACATGTGTTGTTTACTTCATAGGTCAGATTCTCTTATCTATAATTTATGTGAAACAAGACCATATTACATAAAATTCGATGGATTAAGTTCATTATGTCTGTCTTTTCGTTAGAAAACACACCGAAAGGATTATTATGCGAGTTTTACCAATAGAAGCGATTCATAAGGAAGGTTTAAGTTTGTATATATATCCATCAATCCTTATCCCCGAAGGGGTGGCAGAGGCATATTATATGCCCACTTTTCACCGTGTGGATTCCTGTCCCACGTAATAGGTGGTGAGCACATTGCCGTGTTGAAATAGACAGACGAAGGTTGTGGCTACCTGCTGTTGAAATTTTTCAAGCCGCCCATAAGGCATTCAACCAGGCTTAACGACTGCCATTTTACTGGCAACCATGACCAACGGCTTAACGTGCCTTCCGAAGCACGGAAACGCTCGCAAATGTAAATGCCACAAAGTGGTCACCCATCCGAGGACCAGCCATAGTGAAAGTTGCGTAACTCAGTGATCGTTTACAGAACACTGAGACCGCGGGGCCACGAGCGCTTCTTATTAGGTTTAAGTTTGAATTTGTAAATTGGCCGAAATATGACGATATTGTTCAAGACGTCGGAAAAAAACATGCCGTTGAAAATACTGCCTATTCCCTGAGAGATATATCCAATCAATTCATTGTTCGATTATTTTTTTAAGACCTGCAGAGAAGTAGGTAGTCGTAGAAAGATACATAAGTGCTTATGTATCTTTTAAGGATAGCTTACTAAATCTACCCAGTGGTAAACAGGTACGGGAACACTTCACCGTGAAGGTGACGGTGAGGTAAATAACTGTCATAAAACAATTAAAACACATAGAACACCATTACATCACTTTAATAAGAGTACACATGAACATTAAAGCACATTATTAATTTTGTACCCCTCCACATATTTTTACATAATTTGCCAAAATATTTCCGTAAATCTTCTCGAAATCACTCTACCCTATTTTTATTTCAATTGTACTTTAATTTGAAATGTGTACTGTAGAACACTATTAAATATTATCTAATATTAGATACCGATTGAAGGTTATCATCATCATCGTCATCTAAAGTAGTATCACCTTCTTACTGAAACTTTTCATAAAACTACATTATTTCTATTTAGAACGTGAGAACCGGTAACTTAATACTTTAAAACGTTTATCTATCCAAGAAGTTTTACCTACATAGGTACCAAATTCCTTTTTTAAATATTTTTATGTCTAACTCAGTATTATCTAACTGTACAAATAGACAAACCGATAGAAGTTTAACATTAACTGTTGAACATCGGCAATAGAAGAGCTGTAGAGATTTGTTATAAATAAAACAAAATGTAAATATCTGTTCATTCATCAAGTGTGGCGGCTACAACACAATTAGGTGTTTCCCTGAAGCGGTCGAGAGCCGCGTGCGCATCGCTTCGTTCCGACAGACCGCCTGCGAACTGTCATTACAAAAATAGTGGCCCCAGAAAGGGTAGTCCGAGACATGGCCCATATGGACCCGAGTGCAACGTTGTAAGTTATTTTAGCTTATTTCATTGCCATACAGTTCCACTCTACCTCGTGTCATATCTTTTAAACATTTTTTGTTCTTTTGTAGATCTAGTTAAAGAACGATACGATAGGATCGGTTCACAAGGCGAGATTTATGTTTGTATTTCAGGTAACGATGTGTAGCTTCGATGTTCGAGTCTGAACGAATACTTATATGATTTAGGCGTGAACTGCGAACGCCTAACAAATAAACAAACTCACTTTTATATGACAATTACTTTCTATTCTTTGTACTTACTTTGCAAGTCATATTCTTTAGATTTCAGAAAAAAGTTTACCGCGTATCCTGTTTGTTCCGAACACTTCAGATATTACAAACAATTTCAGTTTCCACAAAAGATATGCGTGAAGTAACAAAAGCACTGAAGAAGGATTAACATACTCCCAAACTACTCCCACTGTGCCATACGATTACATTAACAGGTATACCTGCGGATGGCCTTACGACAACGTTGCTTTACGTTCCGCGGTAGATACATTAGTTGGCTGACTGTCTATTAACTTCATAAACAAAAGATATATAGATATATTTAGATGTGTACATTACAAGCGATCTCCGCAAGAGTTTACCTTATGAATTAGATCCCTTTGATCAGTTCACAGTTTGCGAATTCTTTTGTTATGTTTTGTTGGATGCTACTGACAGTATTCCATTCGCATAAACAAGAATTTGTGCCTAATGCTTCATTGTGATTTGATTGAAAAACACTGGTATAAAGTAGTCGTTGAGTATTTTACTATTATTAATTTAGAAATTATGCTTGACGTCTAAGACCGGGTGTAAGGGGCTCCATCAATATCTTCGGAGCCCTAGTGACCTTACTCGCTAGCAGTTCACCTACCGATTAAGATTAGGGGAGGCCAGACAGTAGGTGAGTCCCAGCAATGTCAAAAATTAGAAGTCAAACGACAGCTGCTCCTAAAAGTCAAATAAAAGTAAATCCCAGACTGCAAATTTAGGTAAATTTTGGAAACAACTATGTAAACCTTTAAGATTAAGAAGACATTTTGACGTCCAGAGCTGAGACCCAATAGAAGCGGGTTGATTGCATCCGAGGTAACATAATAGCAAGCAATAGTGTAGGAAATAATAGCATTAGCATAAATATAAAAAATAGCATTGACTTCCATCACTAGCAATCAAGCCACCGGAAAGTTTTGTCAAATACTTAAGATGTAACGTTATTTTTATGTTATTTTCATATTATATGTTGTAAGTAGTATTTGGGAGCAGAAAGACAGACTACAATAGAAAAGAAGAAAAACTAAACTGTCATTTAGTAGATTGTCACCTTAGTAGTATGAAAATGTCAGAATGTTAAACACGATTACTATTAGTTCGTACCAAGGGACGATAAATCTTTGCATCAACATTAAGTAACACAAATTAGACATACGTGACAAATAGATGTATGGGCTGGAAATAGATGCGTTCATAGTTTTACTCACGTCGATCTGTTTGTGCGCTAATGCTGGCGTCACATTCCATTTTTCATGTTAAATTTAAATTAGTCGGAATTACCATTTTGTTCGTAGGTAATAATAGAGTAATTATACTGAAACGAAAGAGGAAGAATTATTTTTAGGCAAAAATGGAGAGTATCGTCCTGGAACATCTTTCATAAATAAATAGGTAGCTTTCATTTCATAGTAAACCGGAGTATTGCAAAAATTTTGACAAGCTGGAGGGGAAGGTTTCCTTGTACCTATCCTACATCCTTTCCTTGAGGAGTTCGGTTCGTCATTCATCCGTTACAAATATTAGAGGTTATCCTTGACCGTTGTGCGTTAGGATTGACGAATCGAGGGTGTGTGGTGGGATCCTCCTATTCTCATTTATTATCGTTCTAGCTTTCATTTCATTTCAGAACATTTTTTATAAATAAATAGCTCTAGCCTTAGAGCATATTTGGCAATTGGTTCAAACAATCAAAATAGTCTATCCCAACCAGAGCCAACACAGGACTGTGATAGGCTATTTTGATAGACTGAATTAGTCTACATCCAAATGTAGACTAATTTTTTGATTATCAGTCACTCGGCGTGAATTACGCCTTTATCCCCGATGTGGAAGCAGAAGCATAGGTACTATACGCCTGTGGAAATCTTGATGTATGTACCAGTAAAACGACCGTTCAATCTGGAGTTCACTTTATTTCTCATTATTCTTACAAATACAAATAGGTTATTAATATTGAAACATATTGAGTTATTATACTTTTATAACAGTTGAATAAAATATAAATTAAAAATTATTTTCTAATTTTTAGTTCGATTTGCTATTAAAGCGTGTTTTTTTTTGTATTTTTAAACTATATTTTTTTAATATGTGTAAAGTTTACAGTAGATAAAAAAGTTATTTTATTAAAATTTCGTTTCCTTTTTAGATATAAGTTTTAAATATAATTAAACCTGCTTAGATAAGTACCTATTTTCTAACAAATTAATGGACCCATGTTCCTGCAAATAAAGCTTTGAAGTATGCTCAAAATATTATGAAATTGGACTGAAAGAAAGAATTAAAAAGTATTGTTTCATAGAAATATACCAAAGTAAAATTTAATATATATGACTCTGCCACCCCTTCGGGGATAGGGCGTGATAGATAAATAAATAATAAATAAATAAATATAAAATTTGATCTAAGGATATCATAGAGCGTGTCTGATAATGCAGAAGAAGCTCAGTTGTTAAAAAGCTGAACGTTGCGAAGTTAGGCATCATGTAGCCTCTTTGGCCTTAAATGGTCCTTGACTGACAGACTAAGTGATGAAATCAGAAACAGGCTGCCAGAATTTTGTAACAAAATTTCGCAATATCATCAAATTCGAACATACTCTATTTTGAAATATCCCCAGTTTTTCTAAATATATGAATTAAACGTGCTTTGATACTTTACCTTTGACACTATTATTCAAATGAGGGTATAAACCTACTTATCAACGCTTCGAAAATGACTCAAAATATAAAACTTCACTTAATATTTTGAAATGGCAGTCGTTAAGCCAAGTTGAAGGACAAATGGGCGGCTTAAAACATTTCAACAGCCGGTCGCCGCAGCCTGCGACTGTCCATTTCAACACGGCAATGGGCTCACCACCTGTTACGTGGGACAAAAATCCATACGGTGAAATGTGGGCGTTTAATATGCCTCTGCCTACCCCTTCGGGGATAAAGGCGTGACAATATGTATGTATGTAATATTTTATAGAGATAGAAAATCCAATTACAACGACGTGAGATGTTTTTGATTTGAATCATTTTCGTTAACATAAATTGGTTTTAAATAAATATATTTAGGGTTTGGGATGGGAAATAGGAACTGCGTGTGCCACTTCACGGGATTTCAAAACGAACGAGACCACCACTACCACATTATCCTCACCCCACGTGGTATGAAGATAGCCCAAATATCCTTATGTTATTCAAAGAAGCAGCAAGCAAAGCTACGAGGTTGTCTAGTTGACTTTTAATTTCATTGTTATTTTTGAGCGCCCCGTTCTAGCTTCGTGTCAGTAGAAATATGAATGACCAAATATTTATAATGTTCCAACCACAATATTGACGCAGTACCTAACCTATCCGTTGCTATGAAGAGCAATATGCAGATATGTACTCAAACTTTGAAAAAAAAAGCAGGGAGTCGGCTTCAATAAATCGATTTAGAAATTGTTTGCAGAAGGGTGGGCCAACGTATTTAAAGAACAATTAGTCGGCTGCTTCCCGGCCCTCGGGCAAATATTTGCCTATTGCCGCTAACCCTCGTTTGGGCCAATGCCGCTTCGAGCGTTTGTTGGAAATGGTTTATAGCTAAATGTTTGCCCATTTCCCCCTATGTACTTTACCTATTCGTAAACTTCCCCTCCTTCTAGTCTTCGTAGTAATAATTTACATTACACTCGGTTTCGTAGAAGCTCATGATGAATAAAATCTTCATCGATTACTGTTTTTACATTTAATGCTTTGTAAGGGTTCATTGTTGTTTACATTTCAAAAGTATTTCGCTTTCGTTCAATACTAAATAGATAACTTAATGTAAACAAAACTTGTTGTTGATTTAAGTTTGGTAAAATAAATTGTTTTTGTTGTAATAACCTTTGAAACTTAAACAAACTTAAATAGCTATTTTAACTTGATTTAAATATTGATAATACTCAGTACTTATGCTGAGATCTAAGTAAAATAATGGGTAAGACGATATAATGATATGAAATGGTAATTCTGTGGTTGTTTTGCTGGTAGGATGAGATAGATATAGATCTTTGAGGTTGGATCGAAGCACCTTCCCCGTCGGCCATACCATACCATAGAACAGAAAAATGCAATTAATAAACTGACCGTTAATTCTCGTTCGACTTGAAAACTTAGACGAAAGTTTACTAGTGTTTATTGTTATTTTTATACATACATAAAATACATACCTACATTTATTATCACGTCTGTCCATTGGGGTAGAAAGAGACTATGATTTTCCACTTGCTACGATCCTGACATACCACTTTCGCTTCTTCTACTTTCATTAGTGTTTTCATACACACTCGCCGGTTAAGGGTACTCTTGACCTGACCTTTTTCCAAAAGGTCTTCGATTGGATTGACTTACGTACGTACAGCAATACCATTTCCTATCATTATACCGTCTTACCCATAATTTTACGTAGCATTATAAATACTGAGCTATATCAAAATTTAAAACAAGTTAAAAAGGGTTACTTTCATATCATTATTGATGTTTCCAAATATCAGAGAATGGCGATTCACGAATGAAGTCTATTAAGTCCAATGATTAATCGTTGCCTTGTCAATTAGTAGGATAGGCAGGTGAGGTCGTTTAGACCACAGAGATCTTTATAGATCTAGCTAGTGTTGTGATTGACAGTTATTATTTAAATGACAACCGTTATAAAAACTGTAGTAAGTGAGTTAAATGATTATGTGTTACAAGTATAAATAGAAAAGCTTTTCTGAAATCATAGTAGATATTTTGACACGAAGATTAGGCGGGATTTGAGTTAGCCGGTTGTATTTTGATGCTGTTTAACAAGAGATTAAATGGCCGACAATGTTTTGATATCTTTTAAAATAACATCTCGTTAGTTTTGACCGCGAAACGCAACCTATAAATTATCTTATAAAATATTTCAAGTAATAAATTAGATTCAATGTAAAGCTCTTCTGATGGATACGGCCGCACATAATAACTAAGTCCTTTTTTTTACTAGATATTTTATAGAGCGAGTTTTATGTTGAAATGCTACCTTCAAAACTACTAATTTCTGCCATTTGCTTGTTGAATAAGACGCAAATGTATGCATATGTATTCAATATATACTCGTATGTACCTATGCTGAATGATAATAGTTGTGCTGTAATTTTTTCAGTGGCGCAGTGATGTGTAGTGTATGCAACTGCTGCGCTGAGTTTCCGAATTCGAATCCCTGGTCGGAAAAAAATTGTGTGATCTACAAATATTTCAGTCTTGGTGTTTTCTATATTTAATATGTATGTACTTAGAAATAATATGTTTATTAGTTATGTAGATCCCATTACACAAGCTTATTTATACTTTGGGCTAGATGGCGCTGTGTTAAACTTTTTTTTACACAGCGCCATTTAGCCCCAAGTAATATTTATTTATTTAAATGTAAGCTTTAAATGAAAAAACATTGCTACTAATATTATAAACTAGAAGACGCCCGCGGCTATGTTTGTTTAAGAGATTGGATACACCCAAGAAAATGCTTATTGTTGTGTAGATCCTATAACATAAACTTATATAGTTTTTCTGTTTACTGCCTCTGTGGCGCAGTGGGAGTGTATCTGCTACGCAAGAAGTCGTGGGTTCGATTCCCACCCAGGATAAAACTTTGTGAGAAGAGCACGATGGCGCTGTGTAAAAAAAAGTTTAACATAGCGCCATCTAGCCCAAAGTAATATTTATTTATTTACATGTAAACTATAAACTAGAAGACGCCCGCGGCTCCGCATGCGTGGTGATGTATTCCCGTTCCCGTTACCTACAGGACCTTGTTTCCGGGATAATAAGTAGCCTATGTGTTATTCTGATGTTAAAGCTATATTATTGTAAAATTTAAACAAAATCCATTCAGTAGATTTTGCGGGAAAGAGTAACAAACATCCATTCTTACAAACTTCGCGTTTATAATATTAGTTTGTGAAGATATTTTTGTTACTTAGTAACTTCCACTTCAGAGACACTGTGTCACTGCTTATTAGTATTTCCATTTACGATTATTTACGTGCTTTGAAAAACGTGATAAGCTGTTAATTTTGGTTACCAGTAACAAGGCAGTCGTTAAGCCAAATTGAAGGACATGGGCGGCTAAAATAATTAGAGGTAGCAACCTGCGTCTATATATTTCAACACGACAACGCTATCACCTATTACGTGGGACAAAAATGCACACGATAAAATGTAGGCGTAAAATATGCATCTATTATCCCGTCGCGAATAGAGGCAATTTAAAAAGTTGGTAGTTAGACGACCTATAATAAGGTATCCTGCGACCTGGTTGAGAAGAAAACGGAACACGGGGCTTAGTGAGTAGGACCCCAAAGGCCAGGAGTCCCACACACCGTTCGTCCGAAATGGTGGAGAGTAAACGCATCCACCCGCAAAAAAAAGTAAAAAATAAAAAAAGCACCTTATTTAGCTCGCTAAAGAAGATAACAAAGTTCGTCAGATTTCAATTTCGCTAACAGAAGAATGTAACAGAAGATGACCACCGCGACGCCGGTCGCCTCCGGCGGTCCTGGCGTACTTACAAAAATACCAGAATGTAATTAAATGTGGATAACTTGCGCTTTATAGACGGCTGCGCGCGCGCCTGTGTTTGTTTAGTTTCTTATAGATGTGTTTTTACGCAATCTGGAAGTCGTAAATTTGGAACACCAAATTATGTCGTTCGTTGGAGTGAGGTTACCTTTACATACGTTTTGATATCTTTTATTTTTTAAACTTACTAACTAACTATCTTCACGCTGTATCCCTGACACGGTAGTCAGAGAAGACACACCGCCAGACTTTTAGTTGCACATATTTGCTATTATCTAGAGAAAACATCCACTAAGAACTGAATGAATAATCTCTACTAACTCAAAAGTTCTGTAAACGATCACTGATGCGTGAAGCAACTTTCTGACCTCGGATAGGTAATTGCTTTGTAGAATTTCGATTTACCAGCGTTTCTGTGCTTCGTAAGGTATGTGAAACCGATGGGCCCGGTTGCCAGTACGATGAACTATTTCAACAACTGGTTGTGCCTGTACATTTAAATACGGCAATGGGCACACCCTAGGACGATTTTACCAATGAACGCGCTATCCAGGCGCGGATCTAACCCCTAAAAAAAGGTTGTAGGCACAGCCACCCGAAAATCAGCTAACTACGAGTGAATGAATTCGCTCATTATCCATGTAGTGCAATCCTACAATATCCTAAATTAAATGTCGAAAATTTTACACCCTCGGTCAGGACTCGAACTAATGTATTCTGACTTGCCAGGTCAGATGCTTTAAATAGGCTAACGAAACTCGCTCGAAACTGACCAATTCGGTGAAAAGGTCGCAATAGACCAATGAAAAGTGTTATCACAAGTCAATTGGATTGTGGGCATGCCCATCGTGGATCCGCGCTTGACGCTATCTACTGTTTACGCCTACACCCCGCTTGCCATTTGCTAAGCATTTTTAGCTAAGTCGCTGTTCCACGGACTCAGTCTATCGTACACGTTTGTAGGGTAATTTATAAAGAAAAAATGACGAAATGTGCTGTGAAATGGTGTAAAAGTTATAGCGGTCGAACAATTAATGTTTCTTTTCACGCGTAAGTAAAATTTTATTTCATTTACATAGCTTTTTTAACAAAAACCATTAATTATTGAAACATACCAACAACTTAATCGGCCTATATTCAATTTACATTCTTTATAAACATATTAATACAAAGAGTTCCCATCTCAAATTAGCCGAATAAAATGTGTCAAATTCGTATTGCATACCTACATTTTTCTATTTGGAGTTGTATTTTTATTTGTTGTTAGACAGTGATAATACTTCATGCAAGAGTAAGAAAACAATATGTGTGTAGTTTCTCCGCCGCACGAAAGATGGTTAAACGTGATTTCATACTTTATTGAGTACATTACGCATCCATTGTTTAATCGTCCTAGGGCTCGCCACACCACCTCGCCATAAAAATGCATAAGGTGAAATGTGGGCGAAAAAAAATATCTGTATTTATTTGTAACGCCGATAATAATGACCTAGGAATTGCTTCTTCATATCACGCCTTCATACTAGCTGCCCAAATTGAAAAAACCAAACTAAGCATAGCTTGTACTTTGGTAACCAGATAACTGATAAACATACTTAAATATATTTCTATATGGCAGGTTTGACTGAAAGTGTCAGCGTTAAGCTGGAAAAGGGCGTGCTCCGTTGGTTTGGACACGTCCAACGAATGAGTGAGGAACGATTGACGAAGAATATATATTGTTCAAAAGTAGAGGGTAGAAGGAGTCAGGGTAGGCCGTGACTTACATATGAAGACCACGTGAGCAGACTGCTCAAAAACGGAAAGGTCAAAAGTACTCGGATACCCAGACGTGCGTGTATGAAGCGATTGACGAATCTCGAAGAAGCGAAAGAAGTATGCATGGATCGCGAAGCCTGGCGATCTGTCCTCTCTGACTACCCCGTCAGGGATACAGCGTGAAGATAGATAGTTTCTTTTTTTTTTTTTTTTTATACTGGGTGGGAATCGAACCCACGACCTCTTGCGTAGCAGTCGGATACAGTCCCATCGCGCCACAAAGGCAGTACAGAAAAGCAGAAAAGCAATATAAGTTTATGTTATAGGATCTTCACAACAATAAGCATTTTCTTGAGTGTATCCAATCTCTTAAGCAAACATTTATGTGTCAAATAATATGTATACCGGTCTCAGAATTTGAACTCTAGATATTAGAAATGGTAATCGCATACAGACACTAATGGAATGCCACCGAGGCAGTCAAAGCCTTATTGCCTCAAAATCGAATTTAAAAACACAATAAAGATCCTTGTCTTAATTGTGTGTGAACATAAAATTAATATATCTAAATACGCAACAGTTTTCAATTCAATCTGAATCAAGAATGGATTCCTCGCCCGTGGGGTAATGTGGCGAATAATCCACCTCGCGCGCCACCGTGCCCCGGGCCACACAATGCAGTATACCAACAATCCGCAAAAACTACCAATATAGTGATCACCAAATGAACCTCGCAATGTTGAATCTGATAAACAATCGATTGTAGACCTTGTGCCACCAAAAATAGAACTCTATTTAAAAAAAACAGCTTAAGATACACTTTTTATGAGTTAACGTTTTATTTGAGATTTCTAAACGAAACATTCTTCGCATGAGATTTAATTCAATTTGTTAACAATAAAGTTCACTATTTTACTCTATTATAGGTGGTCTCATATTTTTTATATATTTTTTTACTCTGTCTTTTCTTTGGGGATTGTCTTTTTTTGTAAGTTTTGGTATCTGTATCTAATTTTATTTTTTGCAATACGACTGGTATTGCAAAAAATAAAAATAGGTATAAGGATGTAGTTTTGATAAAACAGTCTACCTAGTTGGAATCAAAACATGACGACCTTCACGAAAGCTTCTATTTATTAATAAATTACCTACTAAGTTTAAAACAATTACAAGTCAAAGTACCTTCAAGACGCAGTTCAAGTAATTTTTGCTTAGGAAATGTTATTATAGCGTAGAAGACTATGGAGAGGAAATGAACGCACAAATGCATAAACATTGTTGATTACACTGTTGATTGATGGCACTTGGTGGAACTTGCTACACATCTTGAACTAAAACACTTGTACTGTTCCACTTATTTATTACTTAAACCTGACCGGTTTCGCCTTACGGCATTTTCAAAGGTTAGCACATATTGTATGTATTTCGGTTTATACTTTTTACTTTTTAATACAGGGTCATTTGTAAAACCGTTACAAAACGTGTAATGTAATAAATACATTGAATCTTCAAGCTGCGTCGTAGGTTTTCGCTCTTGAATTCGCTTAAGAGAACTTCTGGGTATCTTTTTTGTCACATAGGTACTGGTGCTAATTCTGTTGTTGAAACC
The DNA here is from genome assembly GCA_948477245.1 of Thumatha senex. Classification (NCBI taxonomy): domain Eukaryota; kingdom Metazoa; phylum Arthropoda; class Insecta; order Lepidoptera; family Erebidae; genus Thumatha; species Thumatha senex. The sequence goes on from OX419725.1 coordinate 4,619,266, forward strand.
ACCAAACTAAATCTCTCTAAAATTTTTTTATTTTTATTAGGAGATTGCCAAATGCTATTCTGTTATTACGTTAAACTGAACTTAGTGACATTATAAACAGCACTAAATTTGTATCTGATATCACTAAAATTCCTTTTATGTGATAAGATTCAACAAAACATGTATTTACATGCCGACTAACTTAGTGATTGAACTGTCTATGTACATTTTTCACTTTTTGTTGAATTTTATTACATAAAATTAATTGTTTTGATGTCAGATACAAATTTAACGTCACACAAAATTTAGACGTTTTTTAGTGGGACGTTTATTAATTTTAGAAACTGTTTGAAACGTGAAAACTTATAAAACGTGAAATTAGAACTTGAACGTGAAGTTAAATTAGACGTCACCTAAATAGGTGACGTCTAATTTTAGTGAAAAGACTAATTTTAGTGGGACGTTTATTAATTTTAGAAACTGTTTGAAACGTGAAAACTTATAAAACGTTGTAACGTGAAAAATGTACATAGGCAGTTCAATCACCAAGTTAGTCGGCTACATGCCAAATTGTGAATTGTGAAAGTCGAATTTACATTCGACTGTCTATGTACATTTTACACGTCTTGTTCAATTTTATCACATATAATGAATTTTAGTGACTTCAGATACAAATTAAGTGCTATTTATGATATCACCAACTTTAGTTCGACTTAATAACAGAAAAGCATTTGGCAATCTCTTAACAAAAATTAGAAAATTTTAGAGAAGTTTAGTTTAGTGATCTCAACAACAGAATTAGCACCACTACATGCCTCGATGAACGATAGACGTGCGCGCTTAATTGCAGTTGACAAAGGTCAAGGGCAAAGGAGTTATCACCGGCCCACCCTCATCCCCTGTGATTTTCACGAGTTCAATCAGTACATGAAATAAAAGTGAAATTCGATATAATATTTTTAATTAAATTAGATATGTTTGGACAAGTCTCCAATGATGCTAGTTGACATGCCAAGCGACGCGACGTCGGGTCTGTCAGAACTGCCATGTCATTTTGACACCATTCATCCCGGGCGTCCGGACTCCATTTTTTACCTACATTCAACAGACCCCAGACCTTCATTAATACAGTATTAGGGATATTAACTTTCAAACACATCCCATAGACACAATGTGTTAATTTTTTTCGCTTAGGATCTTGTTATGTCAATGCTAAATGTCAACATTCACATAGTCTATATTACCCCTCATTTTACAGTTTGACAATAACATAAAAGAATTAATAGTTTGTAATGTACATCACTGCGTCATCAATGCTTGTGACACAAGCATTACCTTTTATGCCTCTGCCACCCCTTCGGGGATAAGGCGTGATAGATTAATAAATATAATAGGTATACCACTAATTTGAAGGTAAAATTGCTGAGATTGTAGGGTTGTAGAGAGTAATTTCTAGATCCACTGAACCAATTTTGAAAATGCTTTCTTTATTAGAAAGGAGGGGACACCCTGGGATCTAGTTCCTGGGGGAAACGGGTACGAGAAAACTTTTCCACGCGGACGGAGCCGCGGGTATTAGCTAGTGTTACGTCGAATAATTGGGTTTGCTTTTTTTAGTACCTAGATACCTACTTAAAAATACAATCCAAGTAATCGAAGTACCTACAAGTACAAGTACCTACAAGAAAAACTGTAGGTACCAAAACTGTACACCGATATAATTTTTTTATTATCAAGATGTGAGATACGACATTTTTTTGTTCTTATCTCCTTAGACTTTATTTTTTATGGTTTAGACTTTTAGTTACATTGATTTTGAACTAGCTGACCCACGGGCGAAGCCGGGCTCGCTCATGACATACTTCGAACCCCGTGGCACCCATTTAATCCCGTCGTTTATTAATTTCACAATAATGTATGAATATTTTCTGAATCAGTTGATTAGTTCTCCGCTCTCCAGCCCAGCACGGCCCGGTCGAATTTTATAGTTAAACTAAATTAATTTTTAACTAACTAACTAACTTCACGCTGTATCCCTGACGGGTTAGTCAGAGAAGACAGATCACCATTAATTTCTTTGCGCATTATTTTGATTTTGCTATGATATTAATTTAATTTGCAAGGTGTAAAGAAACAAAATAATCTTCATGTAATGCTGAAGTCAACTAACGTATTAAAAATGAGAAGGATTAAAAATGTATTTGTATAAATAGCCTTCAAATTACCGCTTTATAATTGCTGTTTTTTTTTATATTTACATCGGTATAGTATTTTATCCTTAAGAGATAGACATGTACCGTCGCGGACCGTTTTTTAGACCTATATTAGATACACAATTCCACCATACATTATTTTGATATAGGCAGCGCTAAAAATTAAATAATTAATAAATAATTTACACAAATTAATGTCTAAAACAAACAAATATAACAACAGTACCTGAACTTTCGAGACATTTTACAAAAAATAAATTTCTGAACGCACACATGAATAGTTGTTACAGTATTTGACAGGATTGGACAACAAATGTTTGACATGAAATAAACAAATCAGCATTTATTGAAATGATTAAGTATTCATTACACATATCGAGTTTTCATTGTTTTTAAGATGTATTATGCTATTCTGGGAGGAGACAAATCCAACGAATCAATAACCATGAATATTGGTTCAGCAGATCTCGAGTTATAAGTGTTGTAACAAACCCGTCTTTGTTTTATATATATAGATTCCGATAGAGGCTTTATTTCGCGTACGCTTAGATTGTTCGCTTGGTTTTCCTAAACGTCTACAGTATGGGGTTCTTCAAAAGGGGTCTTAGAAGGTTTTTAAAGAGTCGGCAACGCGAGCGCTGTACCTCTGGTGTTGCAAACATCCATAGGCTACAGTGACCACTCTCCATCAGGTGGGCCGTATAATTGTCTGCCACCTCAGTGGTATAAAAAAAAACAAAGGATAATAGCAATTCGAACAAAGTGAGTAACACCTACTTAAATGGCAATATTACTTTTGTGATATAACCTTTTTGGAGCAAACAGGTAGCAATTGAACAAGGTTTATTAAAAAAAAGAGACGTCGACAAGTGTGAATAGTGCCAATGGAATAGTAGTGATGTGTGCGCTCGTTCGAAATTCGAACAATGCGGGGATTAAGGAGAGCTGTTCATTTTAGTTCACATTGTTCGTTATTCACGGCTCGTCCGAAGCATGCAACCAGGGATCAGCGCTCACGCATCGCTGGGGCCGCCGCCGCGTTATCACGCCGCTACACGTCAACCACCCCTTTCAAACTCTATTTTTGATGCGGTTTCAATCCGAAACTGTCTATGGATCAGCATATTTTACTCACGGCTTTATGTAATGAACTAGAATTCAATCTGCTGTCGATAAATGGGATGGGGTGTATATTTAATAAGTAGCTTTCTGGCATTGAGGTTTTATCTATCTCTACACTACAGTATTTATAGTTTTTTTGTAAACTGGTATTAAGATTGAATTTTTGAATTGGTATTGGAATGAAAGAACATTTTACTCATCTTCACTGCGCTAGTCCCGGTTTGCATGAAGCTGCTAACTTGATATTCTATCCAGAACAGAAGAAACATGTTGTGTGAAAAAGGGGATACCTACCATCAATGGCTTTATTTCTCACTCTGTGTGAATCCCAGGCTCTAAAACGGTACCTGGAAAAAAACGTTTCGAGTCCACCCAGTCAAGTAACACCCGTGGGAAATATGGCTCTAAAAACAATGAATTCGCATTCGGGTACTGATTAGTCATCATCATCATGATGACTAAAGACTGAAGCTGGCAAAACAAACGTTTACTTTTTTTTTAAACTGACCTATAAAAAAAACTTCAGGAAGTTCCTACTTACAGAGTCATTAGGTAGGTCATTAATATTTCAATCAATACGGTAGTTATAACTGCAAAGATTAACGCATAAATAATACAGAACGGATATGAAGGATCGATTTTAAGACGAGGGCCTTGTCTATGCCATCAATCTGTCATGTGGCCGGTCTGATCAAAGCTTCCTCGCAAATCGGCACTCCCGCGCTACGTTGACATCTGACATAATATCAGATAGAGCTTCAAAAGAGTTTTTATCATCGCGAAATCTCATCTGACCGGATATCCTGGGATATTTCACGGAGTTATTAATTTGAATTATTGTGAATTCGTTGTTCAGTATATATTGAAATTTCAGTAAAAGTAAAACAGTAAACCAAATTTTTATTTAACCGACTTCTGACGAGAAGGGTAAGGTTCTCGATGCGTGCGGAGCACAGGAGCATATTTTATTCAAGGTTTCGGCTATCAATATACAAAATTTTAGACAAATTAGATATTAATTACAAGGTCGCTCAGAAATTGGCAAGTGTGTCGGAGCTAAAACGAGTTATGATCGAAATTGCGAATAATCGTCTGCTAAGGGTAAAAAGGCTATGCAAACCTATCTCAGCTCCAGCTGGTGCATCCGCAGACTAATGGATGAGATCATAGCGAAAAGAAGAGATATGTACTTGAAACAAATCTCTCTATTAAAGGTTGCCTGTAAGATAATGTATACTGTTGATTTATGGCACTTGGTGGAACTTGCTACACATTTTCAATAACAACACTTGTACTATTTCACAACATTTACTTGATAAACCTAACCGGTTTCGCCTCACGGCATTCTCAAAGGCACACAATATGGCAACTGGAGAGATTGCCTGTAAGAGATTGCTTTACGAGTATAGCGATAAGGCCGCCCTCTGTACATTTATAAAATTGTTCTCTCTTTGTATGCTTTATTTTATATTGGTGTGCAATAAAGTTTATTTTATTATATTCTATTAACCCATCTGACGAGTGAACTGCGATAGCTTCTAATTAAATTGATTAATTAATAGTTTCTATACATACAAATAAATAAAATTATTGTAATTTCAGCTTTTACTGAATAAAAGGTTAGTTTTCCCTTCCATGTAAGTATATTTGTACCAAACAACTATACAGTCCACCTGAACTGAATTGGTCATCGTAGCATTAACCGATGCAATAATAAAAAACTAAACTATCTTCACGCTGTATCCTTGACGGGGTCTCTAGGTAGGAATCTAGGTAATAACGAAAATAAGAAGCGCTCGTGGCCTCGCGGAAGCGCTCGTGGCCTCGCGGTCTGTGTTCTGTAAACGATCACTGAGTTACGCAACTTTCACTATGGCTGGTCCTCGGATGGGTGACCACTTTGTGGCATTTACATTTGCGAGCGTTTCCGTGCTTCGGAAGGCACGTTAAGCCGTTGGTCCCGGTTGCCAGTAAAATGGCAGTCGTTAAGCCTGCTTGAAGGCCTTATGGGCGGCTTGAAAAATTTCAACAGCAGGTAGCCACAACCTGCGTCTGTCTATTTCAACACGGCAATGGGCTCACCACCTATTACGTGGGACAGGAATCCACACGGTGAAAAATGGTCATATAATATGCCTCTGCCACCCCTTCGGTGATAAGGCGTGATGGATATATACAATAACAATAAGGTATTTATCAGGTCACCCCGACCTGCACCTGTGCATTTTCAACACGAGTCACCACCTATTACGTGGCACAAAAATGCTTAGGATGATATGGTATACTTCTGGCACCCCTTTGGGGTTAAAAGCGTGAATGGTAAAAGTAAAAGAAAAACAAAGGGCAACCACTTCGGGAGTGCCGGCAGAATGAAAACTTTAACATTAATGTTGTGCATTTTTTAATACTTTGGAATGGTTAGGGAATAATTTCGATTTGAATTGCTTTATTTATCAGTATTAAAGTACTATAATTTTTTCTTTTTCCGTCGAACTTCATTAGTGGCGCTGAATCACAGATTAAACGAATTAATAAAAGATATGAAATTTATAATTTTAATTCATTTTATATTGATGTTCAATGTTATAAGCCCTCGTGGTCCCGCGGACTCGGTGTTCTGTAAATGATCACCGCGTTAAGCAACTTTCGCTATGGCTGGTCACTGATGGGTGACCACTTCGTGGCGTTTACATTTGCGAGCAATTCCGTGCTTCGGAAGGCGCGTTAAGCCGTTGGTTGCAGGCAAGTTGCAGGCTTTATAGGCGGCTTTAAACATATTTAACAGCAGAGGCCACAACCTGCGTCTGTCTATTTCAACATGGCAATGGGCGCACCACTTATTACGTGGGACAGGAATACACTTAACGACTGCCGTTTTATTGGTTACCGGGACCAAAGGCTTAACGTGCCTTCCGAAGCACGGAAGTGGTGTGGGTCTAAAGGGCCGATTAAAATAAAATGTGTCAATTTTAGATGTTAAATTTGGAAGAAATTTTGAACCCGTTGCCTTTTTATGTGAGGTGGTAACAAGAAGGCTAAAAGGCCTTATGTGCTAGACACTAAATTAGCACGACCAATTAAAGTCCTGGTAGTCTCGGACTCTTAATTAATCAATCTCAATCTTAATCAAATAATTTTTACCCATCCCAAAAAGAGTACAAAATAGTTTTCACTTAAAAAATCGATTCCATGACACACAGCAGCGTGACATTGCTCACCACAACACCTGAGGTTATCAAATAGCCATATCCATGTAAAATTGCATCTATCCAACCCTAGATCGGTCGACACGTCCTGCCGCGGACGGGCGGCGCGATCCCACATCAAAGGCGACGCGATTAATTGAGCAATCATCGGATGAGGAGGTGTCAAAGCGGTTGAGCGTCATGGCGCATGCACCGCTGACGTCAGCACGCTCAATTTGTTGCCACACCAACGTTTTAGTTTTATACACCGCCATCTGTTCGAGATAAATAATGTAAGGATTTCTTAGGAATACTTTTTATGGAACAACATACCTAATACTTAAAGAATATAAAAGGAGTGAATGATCAGATGACGAATAACAGGGATGAAGGGAAGAAGAAGACATACCGCGCCGACCCCAAGTAAATTAGGACAAGGGCAAGAGGATGATATGACTTCTTATGGAACATAACTTTAAAAAAAAAAATACGCTGTAGTCGTATCCCTGATGCTTCATGCTTCGCGATCCATGCATGATAGAATATATATTTAAATGTTCTCGTAAGGAAACTTTTTCTTAAAGAAAAATAGTGAATGAATGAAATGAATGAAAGAATGAAAAATCTTTATTCATGTAGGTCACAAAGCAACACTTATGAACGTCAAGATTATTGCTTCTACATTTACATTTACTGCCAGATTCGCAAACCAATAGGTAGAGCCTGAGGAAGAACCTGGCAATAAAACTCAAGGCCACTCTTTTTTAACCGCCAGTAATTACATTAGTTTGATGATGACATGATGTTTGACCAATAATATAGGAATGATGAATTATACAAAACAAAAACAAAATCAATGTTATGTTTAAAATCATATCAAAATTAGAGCTATTCTAGTTGCCAGTTCTAAGGGCAGCCTACACTTTAAGAAGAATCTAGCAAGAAAGTAATGGATGCTCTTTTAAAATGTATGTGTGGCTTACAACATTAAAATTACACTTACATTGTTCCTTTAGATTTATGTGAGAACAGTCGACTAAACTTAGTTTGCCTTAAATTTAAATAATATTATTTGTAATAATTGCTATAACAGCTATGAGCTGACTAGTCCCTACAGACGGCACCCGTACACGTTCAGTAATTCTACTACGAAAAATCCGAAACGAAAATCAAACTGCGAAGTGAAGAAGAAAAAGTAGGAAAGCGGACGGGGACGGGCGTCGCGAAATGCAACTGGGACAGGCGCTGGGATGATGATGAAATACAAGCTGAAATACAACAATGCGCCTTTCGTAAATATTAGACGGTAATCGCCGGTAGACATATTTTTTAAATTTACATCCTTTTTTATACTTAGCTTACCAAAATGGCGCCGACAGTCTGACTCCCAAAGTCCTCATGACCACTGGCAGTGTACCTCAAGTTAGCGGCCCAATGAAGTTCTCTTCACGCTCCGCTTTAAGAACCTGGGGTCGTAAGATGTAGGAAACACGTTTAATTCAAGGATATAGAGAGATAGAGTTGCAGACATATCGATATATTTACGAGTTATGCGGAGTACGATCTCTTCAATACACGCTCCTGTTGAGGATCCTGGTGTCGTTTGAGGACAATTAAATTGAAGACAATTAAATCTATCAAATTCACCGCTGGACGTAGGCCTTTCGTAATCATTTTGAGATGGTTTTTGGCCTTACCACAGTAGCCGCACCTAGTGATGATTCGATACCATGAAAGTATCGATACCTACTTAAAATGAGTAGTACTCAAATCATCTTGCGATACTACTCATAACGAGTACTAAATAGTATCGATACCTACTCATATCGATACTTTTTGTTTTTTTTATGCAAACTATGAAGCATATTATTGTATTGTATTATTATAATATATTTTAAGTCTACTATTTTATACTAGACTAGGAGACGCCCGCGGCCTCGCCTGCATGGTCAAGTTTTCATGAACCGTTTTCCCATAATAACTTGATGAACACAATGTATTCATCCAGTTATAGCCTATTTTTATTATGGGATCAAGATTAACACATTGTTTTAATCCAGTGTGTCAACAGCTTCTACAGCTAAGGTAAAAATTCCACAAAAACACGCCGTTTCATACAAACTTTGCAACTTTTACCCCTTAGGGGAATTTTCAACAATCCTTTCTTAGTGCACACCTACGTCTTATAAATAGATTGTTTAATTTAGTTAATTAAATTAAACTGGTTTATACATCATATTCTTTTATGTTGTTTATAATTAATAATTTATTGAACAAAAAGTCCTCTTTTCATAAGATTCCCAAAGAGAGCAATTGTTGTAAATATTTAGGAGACTTGTAGATAACATGCGACGATTCGATTCGATACGAGTACTTTCCATTCCATACCGAGTAGGTATCAAAAAAAATATTTCGATACCAAAAGTACTCGGTATCGAAACAAAAGTATCGAATACTTACTTGTATTTACTTGTATCGAATCATCACTACACCGCCGCACCACGTGCCCAATTGCGTCCTTTAAGACGTTTGACAAAATTGACTTCTTGGTTCACATACCTACATTTCTTTAGATGATGTTGAACTATTATATAGAAAACCTTCTGTCTAAAATATTGACCTAAATATAATGTTGACCAAAAATAGGTATATACCACTTACGTGGTACTCTGTGTGTGTAATATGTATGTCAGCACATTATTAAATGACTTATTTAAATATCATAAATTCTATTGAAATATGTTCACATAAATATCTACCTAATATTCAATGTGCTTGAGAGTTACTGTAGTAATTAGATAGATAACTTTGCCGTGACAATTTCCATCGTCCAATACACCTCGACCACAAGCGACTCAAAGAACAAACAGCTGCAATTTGGATTTAGCCTCCACGCCTAATTTCGGTTGGTAGACTTATTTTAACATTAAATACACACACAAATATCCCTTGTCTAAACACATCGCCCCTAATATTGATATCCTAGAATTAAAACGGCTTAACTTAGCCCAATTTGATTTGGCATTTTCGTCTTTATTACCATGCGATTTGGTAGGGTGGTGTCGGTTTAAGTGTTTGCGTTTGAGCTTACCAGCCAATTGTTTTTGTATTTCTTCTTGTATTGTTGTTTAAAGCCTACTTAAAAAATAATAATTTATTTAAATACCTCATATTAATACATATTATTATTTTTTTATCGCTCAAAAATATAATTTTTATCTCAATAATAGTCAAATTTTGACGCTTTACTAAATTAAAAGTTGTCAATGTTTATTTCGGTTTAACAACTTGAGGTCTTTTTGAAAAAAATCAATGACAGTATGTTTAGTTCGGACATATGTGTCTTTTTTTTTAAGTTTACTTTAAAGGGTCAATAGGGAGAATCACCATGTTTGGACCGTACGGATTTTCAAATATATTACCCCTTGATAGGAGACAGATGAGTTACAAGCATAGGAACATAATAACAAGGAAATGGCGTATACCTAGAGCGTAGGTACATCTGCACGCATCGTCTAAACTCTAAACGACGTGTACCGTCTAGACTCTAGCCGTTTCAGGACCAAAAACTGTTCTTTATTTTTATTTCCATTTCATTGCTTTTTGTAGTTTATAATTTATAGAACTTATCGTAACACAACAAGCAATGTAGTGCACATAAGTGAGTATGTTGTTTTTGTAGAGAGATAACTAGATTTCGTGTTGATTTTTAAGATTTCTATGGTTAAGATTAAGAGAATATTAAAAGACTTGAATGTTTTTACCATGTTTTATTAAATGGAATCAGTCAAATCCAATTAATATTATAAACGTGTGTCCTAGTGTACCGGGTGTAGCGTTGGTCCCATCTTCAAACCAACGGGTGAGGCTCTAGTGCAGACGTTGACCGGGTTGAAGGGTTATCCAGCAGTACCTACTTTCATTTTAGTATAGAGGATTGCCGAACGAACATAAAAAAAACAAACGAAAGGTGCTCCTGGCAGGCTCAACATTTTAGTTGGGGCAGTTTAGAGTTCAGATCTATGATTAGTTCCAAGTAACTAGTATGATGCTAAGATGAAGGAGAAAAAGAGTTTGATGACGTGTTCGTATATCGTAATAATTGAAAAATTCCATGATAGTGTATCAAAGAGCTGGTCACCTCATTCTGATTTATTCGCTCGCAGACATGACCACTTTAGATCAAAAAAATTTTGAAGAAAAAACTTAATTATAATATGTAATGACAATAATCATTGACAAACAATCTTCTTTATATCATCTTCACATTAGTTCTTTTTGAATTTATACTTCTTTTGGCGCGTTAGGGGAAAATCATGATAATAAGCTTATTAGGATGCGTGCGCAAAAAACCGACACCATGAAGTTAGCTGAAAAGTGTTTCCATGACAACTTATAAACACCCTGAAGTTATTGATAAATTTTTTTAAAGCTATTATTTGCTAAATTTCTCATAAATTTTTATTAAGGTGGAAAAAGAAAAAAGCCACCTGAACTACCCGAACCGGGTTCGGGTAGTTCAGGTGGCTAGAACATTGCCCTGGTTAGGCAAAGGTCACAGGTTCAATCCCTGTCTCGAATCAAATTGTCTTTTTCCACCCTGAAGTTAGCTGATAACTGTTTTCATGACAACTTATAACTACATTCAAAGTAATTTTCATTCATTTGATGTTTTTTTTTCTTACCAATTTAGCATTTTTATTACATACAAAGAGTTGTGGTATATGTGATGAAATCTTATAAGACTAAAGCAGTATAACTTCTAACGCGTGTTCATAAGTACTTACACACTTTTCTTAAGCTCGTCAGTGAATATGTAATCAGATAATTTTAAAGAAAGTAATTTCTACCTAACTCGGCTAATTATTATTAAAATATGACGCTAAAATCAAAATACGAGGATTATTTCAGCCCGCAATGCATCCAATAAAGATATTGAGTATTCCCAATCCTTTCCCGTGCGGTCGGTCTCAATAAACAAATGACGGACAGTATTTGGTTTTACCTTTCAATACGTCGGCCGTTAACGCAGGGCGGGCGTGCAATGTGGCCAGCACATGGGCGTGATCGCAGACGACCACACATTCAGTATAAGTTGGATATTTTTATGCTTGCTTCAATTATTAGGTATGTTCCTTGTACAATTTATGTGAATGAAGATTTTATGTACTATTATAGTAGATACTATTCTAATAGATGTACTATTCTAGTATGATATTATTATAGTAGGTACATTGTTGTTCATGCATATTGGTGGTAAAGGTAATTATCGTTATCTGAACATTAGTAGTTACTTAAGAGCGAACAAACAGGTAATGAAAATGGAGGTAAAATTGTTCTTGTGGCCATGCACGTAGATTAGATTTATACTTTTCGTTGGCTCTCGTCGTAGCTGTAGCGGGAGCCCATTGAAGCAAAGTACCCCGTGCCCGGATAGTAACAACGCTAGCCGTTAGGACCGGCTACCTACCGGTAGGATTGTGATGTGGCCTTCCCTCGATTGCCCAAGTCACACTATAAATATATTGTCCCAAAAAAAAAGGTAGGCAACCTACAGTAACCCTATAACCGCTCAAATTACGCTTGGGCTCTCAGAACAAACCTCTAGTTTAATTTATGATTTCGACGATGCTACCCAAAAAGTGTGGTAACGCCATGAAATATAGGACTAAAATGGCGTGATGAAAAGTACAGTGCGTAAGTACCTTAAGATAAGCGTTTCACACCTTCCTTTTACATATTTAATCCTAAACTGTATACACTGGCATAAAAATATATTTCAATGTTTTCAACTTGAAGGCAGACAACATAATTTGACATTCAAGAAGTTGAATTTCTCAGAATCTTTACCCAATAATATTATAAATAAAAGAAAGTAATAGATTGACATGATTTTGGAAGTGAAACTTGTTTATCGACGTTGAGAGAAATTTTATAGCTGTAAAAAATCTTCACGTTTTTCAGTTACGCGCCGTTATTGTTTTGAAGTCTTTATCATAAGTGAAACTTCTGTATCAACGTACAAGAAAAAAGTAGTTTAATAGCTGTAAAAAAATGTCGTACAGAAGTTTAACTTCTTACTTGTGTACTCTGGTACACACATTTTTTTGTGGGGATTGTTGAGGATCTGGACTGTGCCTAAGTGAGTGAATGGCTATGTTTTTATGGCGGAAAAGCTTAACTGTTCAACGATATTTTCACAATTAAACAAAATTATTTATAAACTTTTTAGAGCAATTATTTGCTAAATTTAAAAAGTTTATCAATATACCTACTGAGTGGAGTCCATTGCATCAATGTTTAAAAATAGTTGTAACACTGTTCATTGGTATCGAGTTGTTCATTAGCTCGATAGATGGCTCTGGTCATACTCTTAAAATGACGATAAAAATATGGTGGAGAATTTCAACTTGATTCGATACGGTTCGGGTAGTTCAGGTGGTTAGAACATTGCCCTGGTTAGGCAAAGGTCACAGGTTCAATCCCTGTCTCGAATCAAATTGTCTATTTCCACTTTATTAAAAATTTATGATAAACAAAATTAGTTCTCCAATTTCACAGAATAAGTGTAAAATGAAGATTAAGTATAATCCCGTTGGGCCCGATTTTGTGGAGCACCTACAGAAGGCGGTCGCCGCTCGCTGCGGGTTGCCGCACTCGTAACTCTTTACCCAACAACTATTAACAAGCTTATTAATTATAAACCTTAATATCTTTGTTGTGTTCTAACGTAGGTTTCATAAAAACATTTTCGACGGTTCAGCAAACATTATACCTAGTGTGCACTTGTCAATGTCTTGTACTGAAGAACATATTTTGATAACGAACTATCTTCACGCTATATCCGTAACGGGGTAATAAGAGAGGACAGATCGCTAGGTTTCGCGATCCAACATAATAAATAAATTGCCCCATGCCTACCTATAACTCAAGGACCGCTCAAATTACGCTGAGCCTAAAAAAATTATGATCAAATTAATTTCATCAAACATTTGACTAATTACAAATATTAACTACCAACTATTGATTTCAGAGTTATGTTTAAAAATAATCTCGTCAAAATATAGAGTGTAATAGCGGTATATTTGTTACGTTTACTTTTAAGAAATGATGGATAATTATAAAATAATAATAGCAACTTCTTCTACATGTCATTTTTTTTTGCGTTTAAAACCCCTCCTTAAACTAGGTAGCTGTATTTCATGCATTGCCATTTCGAGGATTTGTCGTATAGTGTTATATTCACTCCAGTGCTGCCACTCTGCGCTAGTTATTAGTGCTGTAAAATTAACTAAGAAAAAACGAAAATAATCGTGGTGTGAAGATAGAACTTTCCCTTCTCCATGATTTCTAGTGGTGAGGTTCTCACATATTGCAATGGTTTTATATTTTGTTTATCTGGGCACGCGAAGGCCGTAGGATGCACTGCATTTACAAACAGCATATAGAAATTTCCAAGTCAACCTGAATTGTATAACAAAGTCCTAACGTTGACCATCTACGCCGCTTAGTTTGGTGCACTGAAAATTTATAATCCTGTAAGTTTACCCTAGCGACTTTCCCAACGTTCAGAGCGGGCTGGTCACCCTATGAAGTAGAGTTTACGTGGCAATTCGTATAAAGAGAAAGAAGAAGAAGAGAAAAGAATAAACTTTATTGCACATCAATAACAAACACTCATGGTAAGAGTGTTTGTTATTGATGTGCAATAATGTACAAAGGGCGGCCTTATCGCTAAAGAGCAATCTCTTACAGGCTACCTTTATAAATCCTACCTTTATTAATCCTACTGAGACAAAAAAAAGCAAACACCGGGTTCCGAAGCGAAGACTTCATTACAATGCCCTTTAAAAGTTCATCATCTGTCGCATTGGAGTCTAGTTAATGGGTGAATGGGTACCGAGTTTTCATACATACATACATATTGTCACGCCTTTATCCCCGAAGAGGTAAACAGAGGCACACTATACGCCCACATTTTACCGTATGCATTTTTGTCCCATGTAACAGGTGGTGAGCCCCTTGCCGTAATTAATAAACCGAGTTTTCATTCAATGATTACTGACGGACGCAGTGAGATAAGTCAACCATTTTATTTATAACTTACTAATAGAATGAACCTAATCGCTATTTTTTTTAAACTTTAGTGGAGATATCGCCCGGCGGCATGGGCAAAAAGTTTAACTGTAATGTTGATAGCTTCATAAATAGTGACATGCTTCTGAATGATCATACGATCGGGGATGCAGAATATTTAGAAAAGGGGACATGTAACAGCTAATAGCATATTCTAAACTCAGCATTTGATAAAACATCTTTTGTCTTGACGCCATTGCTCCAGTAAACCAAGTAGATCTAGATTATAACTAAGCATATTATTTTAGATTACATTGAAATAACTCTTTTTAATCTTTACATCGTGTTTGTGGTTTCGTAAAATGGCTAATTAGTAACTAATGTCTCTAATTGATAATTTTTTTTTAAAGCAATTATTTGCTAAATTTCTCATAAATATTTAATAAAGTGGAAAAAGACAATTTGACTCGAGACAGGGATTGAACCTGTGACCTTTGCCTAACCAGGGCAATGTTCTAGCCACCTGAACTACCCGAACCGTATCGAATCATTCTATTAAAATGACGATATAAATATGGTGGAGAATTTCAACTTGATTCGACTTGATTTGACAATCCCTGTCTCGAGTCAAATTGTCTGTCTCCACTTTATTAAAAATTTATAATCTCTCTAAGTAAAGAAACATTGAACAAAAAGTACTTAGATTAAACTAAAAAAAACTAACTAACTATCTTCACGCTGTATCCCTGACGGGGTAGTCAGAGAGGACAAATCGCCAGGCTTCGCGATCCATGCATACATCTTTCGCTTCCTGCAGATTCATCAATCGCTTCATACACGCATGTCCTGGGTATCCGAGTACTTAGATTAAAATATCAGGAAGCCGAGTCTACTATTAACAAGCCGTAGAATAGAACCAGAATCGCTGCTTTTAGCTGTCAATGTTAGTAGGCTATCAAAAATGCAACTGACTAGCGGCTACTGGCGCGGTACGTGTTAGTAGAATTCTATCGGGCGGCCAATAGAAGTCTATTAGAGTACGATTGTAATAGTAGATTACGAAATAGTGTGAAAATTGTACCTATTGAGCGACGATTTCGACTCCATTTCGACACGATTGAAATAGCAGCCCCCTGAAGTAATGGTTCGTTCCCACTTGTTCTACTAAACAGTTCAACGGTAGACTGAACGAGTAGTATGTAAACAAAAGAGTAGAACTAGTGAGACTCTTTTTTCCCACTTGTTATACTCTTTTGTTGCACCTAATATCGTAGAATTAGTTAGAAAAGAAAGTCCCATTAGTTCTACCGTTGAACTGTTCAGTAGAACAAGTGGGAGCGAACCGAAATAATGACTTCAGACGAACAGAACCTTTATTATCACCACTATTATCATCCATTAAAAACTTATTGATACACATGGCATACGACGCTAACGCAGCAAATATCTACATGAATGTATTTCATTAAACGAAGACAGTAGTGTTTCCCCATAAATACCAAATAAACAGAGTGGTCTCGGCTCACTCTCGGGACTCGAATCGTGTTTATTTATAAATCTTTTAGATAAATACTATTTTATTTATCTAACATCGACTGAGAACTCAATATCGATTTCAATATCTGTTGCTTTTACGTATTACATATCGTATATTTATCACAAGGCTGACTAACGACCTCATAAAGGTCACGGGAGTCTATAGTGTATGCAAAGGCGATCTTTTACTCGTAGAACACATAGGTACCTAAGATTACGTCTCAATAGCTAAGATTATAATTTTTTTAGTTGACGCCAGCGGCTCCGCACGCGTGGGGAAGTTTTCCCGTTCCCGTTACGAAAAAAGTAGCCTGTGTTATGCTGATGTGTAAGCTATATTATTGTATTATCTAAATACATTCAGAAGAATTTGCGTGAAAGAGTAACAAACATACATTCTTACAAACTTTCGCATTTATAACATCGTATACGATACATTGCACCATGAAGGGTAGTTAATAAGTAACCATAAGAAGATAAAATAAGGTCAGTAACCTAAAGAAAAATAATGATAATTTATTTCCGACTTAGCGTATCGCGTGTGCAAATAAAATCATTAAAGATTATGACATTCGCTGTATGAAATCAAAACAAGATATAAGTCATACACACAAAATATATTGTTTACAGAGAAGAGATGAACACGCGGAGACTGTAGGAAACAAAAGCACTCAAAACCAAAAGACTTAATGCCATTTTCGCCGCGTGCAGGGGACTAAGTATTATAAACGGAACGCGAGGATACATCGGTTTACTTTTGGTTAAGAATTTGTTATTGTAAGCCATATGGGCGCAGGGCGTTCGTGGCGGTAGATTTTTTTTTCTGTTACGACGAATTTTAGGCCGTCGTTAAACAATAGGACATATGCGTACACGCCTGTACATCTGTGGAGTGTGATGTACGAATCAGCTATTGTCTACTCCAGAATTTGTGAATCCTGTAGTTTCAAAATTACTTCACGTCACAAATTACTTTTTGATCCGTGTGAGCAGATTGCTCAAGAACGGAAAAATCAAAAGTACTCTGATACCCAGGGGTGCATGTATGAAGCGATTAATGTATCTGCAGGAAGAAAAAGAAATATCGATCTGTCCTTACTGACTACCCCGTCAGGAATACAGCGTGAAGATAGTTATTTATCCTTTTTTTAAAAATATGATTAATATAAAATTATAATTCTAAGTAAAAAGACACTATAATCAGTGAAATCAATAAAGTAATTGAGGAGAGAGGCGTCGGGATTTGAAGCTCAACGACTTTAGTCCATGACAAAGTATTTATTTTTTGGTTGTCTTTGAAATTTTTACTCTAATTTTGAGCAGGCAAAACAAAGTCACGTAACAAAATATCTGTGTAAAATATTTACGATATTCTTTATTACTTTAGTACGATATTCTATATTACCTGCAAAATAATATATTCTATTAATTTACTTGAAGTTTTGAAGTTAAGGGGTAGTGGAGCCATCTCAGGCCTGCCGTCGTTGGCTTCTGAAGGCACGTTAAGCCATTGGTCTCGGTTGCCAGTAAAATGGCAGTCGTTAAGCCCAGTTGAATGCTTGAAAAATTTCAACAGCAGGTCGCCACAGTCCGCGCCTGTCCATTTCAACACGGCAATCAGTTCACCACCTTTTACGTGGGACAAAAATGCATACGGTGAAATGTGGGCGACAAAAATGTATACGGTGAAATGTTTGTATGAAAAATTTTAACAGCAGGTAGCCAAAACCTGCTCCTGCCCATTTTCAACACGGCAATGGGCTCACCTGTTACGTGGGATAAAATGCATATGGTGAAGTGTGGGCACATGCCTCTGCCTACCCCCTCGGGGATAAAGGCGTGAAAATATGAGTATGTAGGTATGTTGTTACATCAAAACAGTCTTCTACTTTATTTTAAATTAGCTGATTCCCGCGGCTTTGTTTGTGACATATTTTAAAGCCTTTAACCAGTCGCACCCATTTAATCCCGTCGTTTATTACTTTTAGAATAATGTATGAAAATTTGTTAGTATGAAGATTTGCGGCAATAATGATTACTGCTCTGCTTTTCAAGGTTAGTAGCGTGACGATATATAGCCTATAGTCTACCTCGATAAATTCCTAAGCTTAACGCGTTCAATGAAACAAACTAACAAACTTTACAGCTTTACATACTAAGTCGATGCAGTCCCTAAGCATAAGGCTTCGCTAGCACCATATATTGAAGTGGAGCATCACCGATAAAATCAGCGGAAGGGACGGATCTATGAATGATATTTGTAATATGGCTATATATAACTTCCTGGAAAAAAAATCACCATAATATGGACACCAGAAGACCCTCAGTAGCTCTGTATATGGACATGACGAGGCGTTTGATTATGTGGACCATCAGGCACTTTAGGTAAGCTCTATGGTCATGGCATAAGGGGCAATGTTCTTGAACTCATGAAATCTTATTTAGCAGATAGAATACAGATCACTCAAAAGGGCAGGTTCATTTTAAAACTAAAATTAAAGAGTTATATCACTCAAGTCCCAGAACCTTATGACACGGTGTTCCTCAGGGATCAATTTTGGGGCCGCTTCTGTTTTTGTGCTATATAAATGATTTCCCCTATGCAATATCCCATCATATGTCCTTATTTGCTGAAGACAGTAGTATACAATACCGGGAATTTTAAACAAATTCAGCATGATATTAACTTTTATTTACAAAAGCATATATGCAATGGCAAAAAAGATCTAAAATAAATTACCTGATCGTATATCACTTATTACCAATCTACATGATTATAAAACTAACCTTTTTAATCTATTAAGTGCAAAAGCTTCTTATTCGGTAAATGAATACGTTAATGATAACAATATCAAGTAATATTTGACTGAGCACATAATATAAAACACTCACATAAAGAGATTTCAGTTTCATAAAAGTACACAGGGCGGCATTATAATATATTAAATTGTATTTGATAGACATAAAAAAAAAATGTAAAAACCATAATTATTTTGTATTAAATGTTATTATTGCAATATTCCGCTTTTTTAGAATGTCGTACGTCGTGCGATGTCGACACGTGTTTCGCCTACACACGAGGCATTATCAAGACTATTTGGCAACAATTGGGGAAAAATAAAGCAATGTTATAATGAAGAGGATGAGGTGAGGAATTTGCGTGTAAGACGGCATGTATTGAGTAACACTGCTTTTTGTAGAAGTGTAAGGGTAGACGGAGGCATGTCAAGAGTATTGAGGTTGGATCGAAGTGTTTTTGGTACCACACCAGTAGTAGATATGATAACGGGTATAATTTTAACTGAGTCTATTTGCCATTGTCTTTTTATTTCCGTTGCTAAATGTACATATTTGACCATTTTTTCTGAATGTGTAGTGACAAGGTTGTGTGTATTACAAACTGTAATGTCTATAATAAACACGGAGTTAGTGGTTTTATCTAACATATTTATATCTGGTCTATTGTAGTGTAGGGTCTTATCTGTAATGATGGTTCTGTCCCAGTAAATTTTGTTGCTAGAGTTTTCTAAAATAGTCGTGGGTTTGTATTTGTAGTAGGCAGTTTTTTGGGAAATCAGAGTATATTTAAATGCTAGATTTTGCTGATGGCAGCTACTTGGTCATGTCTGTGTTTGTAATCTGTTTGAACTATTGTTTAGCATGCACCAGTGATGTGTTGAATAGTTTCTGAGCGGCTATGGCATCTTTTGCATAAATCACTAGGTAAATTAAGGGTCCGGGTAATGTGTTTCTGGACGAAGAACATTCCTCGAGAACCACTCTATCCATTAACGGGAACAGCGCAAAAATCGATGCAGTTTTTTTCGAGTTTATCGCGAATAGACAGACAGACAGACCTTTTATTATAATATGTAGTGATAGTGATATAGAGTAAGGCGTCTGTAGTACAGCGCTAGAGACATTGATTCCTTGCTCTTTAGTACACTGACTGAATGTTCGGTAGTTAAATTATTTGTGGATGAACATGTACTCACTGCGAACCAATCAGTGCACAGTTAAACATTTTTATTATATTCTGCAAACACTTTATTGGTAATTAAAATCGTAACCGCTGCCGTGATTGGTTGATTTAATTAATCACTCGTGGCTGTGGTTTATGTCGAGATAGTTTTTTTTATACATTAGTCAGCTCACGATGGATACTATGTACCTATAAAAATATATAATGTAAGTATATATTTTATGGTAGGAATTACATTAAAACAGTGAACGATTATTCAAAACTAGATTCAAATTGCGAAGACTTTTTTGTTCCATTTAGATGATATATATTCCCTCCCTTTTTTTACAACTTTTACAAAGCGTACGTACTCGTACTACTATATACTCGAAGGGGTATACAGAGGTATACTAAGTTTACGCCCACATTTCACCTTATACACTATTGTCCTACGTAACAAGTAGCCTGTTTATTTGAGCAGGTTTTAACTGAAATCCTGCCCTATAAATTTTTAACGTGCTTCGTGAAGTAAGGAATCGCTCGTAAATGAAAATGCTACTAAGCGGTCACCCAACTGAGGACCAGTTGTCATAGCGAATGCTTAACGCAGTAACCGCTTACTACCTTGTAACTGAGTCAATGAGGTTATAAATGCTTTGGTATAAAATGTGTAACTATAAATTACATACATACATACTATGTATTATCACGCCTGTTTCCCATCGGGGTAGGCAGAGACAATGGTTGTCCACTTGCTACGATCTTGACTTACCACTTTCGCTTCTTCTACTTTCATGAGTGTTTTCATACACGCTCGCTGGTTAAGGGTACTCTTGACCTGGCCTTTTTCCAAAAGGTCTTCGATTTGATTGATGTACGTACGCCGAGGTCGACCCCTACCAGTTTGTCCATTTACTCTCGCCACATAAATCTGCTTCATCAGTCTATTTTCATCCATCCTCTCCACGTGTCCGAACTATCTAAACATCCCTTTTTCTATCTTAGTCACTACATCTTCTGTCATACCGCAATGTTCCCTTATCGCGCTGTTCCTTTCTTTATCCATCAACTTTACTCCAGCTATACTTCGCGGTTCTTCGACTTCTCATTTCCACTGCATTCATTTCACTTTTATGCGTCTTCTGCCATACCCAACTTTCACTGCCATACATAAGTGCGGGGACCAACACTCCTATATGTATTTGCAGCCAGTCGTGCCTTCTTAGACACATTCTGACTGCTTATAAAGGTGTACATGACTCCATTCACTTTATTTCCTGCCAAAACTCTTCGCTCAATGTCATAGTCACACTTTTCATCTCTCGCAAATTTTGTACCTAGATATACAAACTCTAAATTATAAATAATAAATGTTATTATCAGTGAAAGTATGTAAGTATAAAATATTATTTGTAGTCATTTGTATGTAGTATATTAGTAAGTAGGTACATCATTTGATGAGCTGCCAAGGTCCTCACTACTGACGCTTGTCAAACTCCATATTTCGTGGCGCGAACCGGGCCGAGTCTACTATTGACAAGCCGTAGAATAGAACCAGAATCGCTGTTTTCGTTGTCTAAATGTTAGCAGACTATCAAAAATGCAACTGACTAGCGGCCACTGGCGCGGTACATGCTAGTAGAAGTCTATCGTCCGACCGATGGAAGTCTATTGGAGTACGATTGTAATAGTAGACTACGAAAAACTGTAACTGAACAAAAAATTGAACAAAAAATTGTACCGTTGGCTTTATATTTCGATTCTATTTCGACACGATTGAAATAGCAAATATTATATATAGCATTCATTTTTCAATAGAAAGCCGTTCTTGTTCTATTTTATAGCGGTTCTATTGCAATTAGTCTAAAAGTAGGTAGGCTACTAAAACTATAATATATTTCACAATCACGTTTTAAGCTATCAAAATATACTACTAACTACCAAGGACTACCAAAAATGCAAATTAAGAGCTACTTACAGGCGCTACACGTGTTAATAACATTCTATCGGACAGCCGATAGAATTCTATTGGACCGCAATTTCAATAAACTACGAAAACTGAGACTTTTTTCTGTCGGCTCTCTATTGAGCGACGATTTCTATTCTCTTCTGACGCGATTGAAGTTGTAGACTTGGCCCTCTGTATGTATGAAAGTACCGTGTTTTATAGATGCACTTGTTGTACGTAAGTAGGCAAAGGTTGTAGCGGTTGTAGGCGTCTCGTAGCTTTTTATGTGCTTAATAAGTGTTAGTTTATTTTCTCAAATGCCAACACAATTAATTGGCAGGTTCCTGAATACCTTTGCACTTTATACGGACTTCTATTTAATAGGTATAAAGCTGTATAAACGTCTAGGTATCCGTGTATTTTAAAATGTTCAGTTTCTGTGCAGTTTGCTCACGTGACCATGTATGTTAATCTCAGAGCTTTTGACCATTTACTTTCGCACAAAACATATTCATCGTCAATCATTCCTCGTTCACTCAGATAAACCAAAAATAATGCACAGCAATTATAACCTAAATTATATCTTGACAATATGAAAGCTTACAGTATCTGTTTCGTAATATTTTTCTCTAAATTATTTTTAAACTTTTACAAAAGATAATACATTATAGAAAGGAGAAATTCCTGAAATAATCTGTTATCTATTGAGTAATAAGTGGGTAGCGTGGCGATGGAATAAGCTCAGTTTAAGCCGAGATGACCCCAGGCTTTGGCAGTCGCCCCTTGATATTCATAACTCGAAATTCATTATACGGACGAACTTCGAAGTATTACACCGCTCTGTAAGGATTATATCTACTCTTCTTACGCTGAGAAAGAAGATTATGGACTCGGTTTAATAAAACACAACTTCACTTCGATACGTTTGGTGAATGGTAAAGTATCAATATATTGTCAAAATTTTGCTATAATTTATTTTATTCGTTAGTTTTTTAGACTTTCTAAACCCTTAAGTTTAGAAAAGTCTTATAAAATGGCTGAGAAGGTTCGCATCTATTTTTCAGGAATCGTGAGAGACAAACAGTTGGCGGTTTGATTCGATTCCGGTCTCCAAAAAAACGTGCATTTTAAAGTTACTGTCGGTTTTGAAACTGGTTTCTGTTTAGAAGTCGTCAGGTTCCTTCGCTAAGATACTGAATGGAGCGTTACATGTTTTCTGATATGATTAAGGCAGTTAAAATCATAATTAAGTATTTAGCTAAAGGCGCTGGTTAGCTTCAAATACTTATACCAAGTATCCAAATAATATTTTATATATGGGTTCGATTCCCACCCACAACTTTGATTGATGAGCACGATGGTTTATTCTATGTCTAAGTGTTAATTATCTATAATATGTATGAACTAGCTGACCCGCGCAACTTCGTTAGCGCCACATAAGAGAAACAGACAAAGAAAGAGACATAAGTTAAAGAGAGTGGCGCGTAGGCTATTCTTATGTACCTAACCACTTCTGAAATATTCGCATTTTAACAACAAAATACTGAATAAAATCGGAATACTTGTGGATGAGTTACTTACAACTGAATACACGCGGGCGAAACTCCTTGAACTGAAAATCCTGTGCCAGACATTTCCTGAATTAATACATATGGTACCTACCTTATATCTTGGGAAAACATCTTATTCCCGCGAGAAAACCTTTTTGTGTACTAAGGACTTCACGTGAGCGGAGCCGCGGGCATCAGCTTTCTGAAATGTTCTACATATATGCCGATTTTCATCAAAATGTGATTAAATAACAAACGTCCAAATAATATAGAAATCTTTACAAACTTTCACATTTATAATATTAGTAAGATTACATTCCGTGGGAATGCCGGGAATTCTTTCTTGGTGCTCATCTAACGTAAGTACGTAAAGAATACGTTCACCAAATTTTAGGTTGTGTTTGGTTTTACCCACGTCGTTCCCGTTCCCGTGGAAATACCGGGTATTACTTTCTTAGTGCTGGTTCAAGGTACCTAATAAATACTTTCACCAAATTTCAGGTATGTTCCTTTGTTTGATAGTTTCGACAGTGTGTGGCTTCATCCGCTTAGTTCCCGTTTTTCATGGAAATATCGGGATTCCCGTTTTTATTGCTTATCCAAAGACTTAAAGTATACATTTACCGAATTTCAGGTTTCCATGTTTAATGTTTAGGCTGTGCGTGGTTCACTCACAAAATTCTGGTTCCTGTAGGAACACCGGATCGTTGGTAATACAGGCCTTAGGAGATTCTTCTAAAACAGGTGTAAGTACGTAAGTACATGTACATGACATATGTATGCATGACTTTGAAAATGACAATCTTCCATACAACCATTTATCCCTTATTTACGTCCTTAGGAGTAAAAATTCACAAATCTCCTTTATAAGGGGGCACCTACGTGTTAAAAGGAACCCCAATGCGAAGTTTGGACTTCAAAGCTCCGTTAGATCCGCGGATTTCGTGATTAATGAGTCAGTTAATACAACCCTGTTTTACCTCCTTATAGGTAAACTTTTGCAAAACCGCAATATCCGTGCTCATTTATTTGTAACCAGAAATAGGTGTACGTAAATTCATGTTTCTAACTTTGAAAATGACGAACTTCCACATAACCGTTTATTACGCTTATTTACGTTCTTAGAGGTACAATTTCCAAAATCCTTTCTTAGGGAGCATTTCGTGTTAAAAGGAACCCCTATGTGAAGTTTGGGCATCGTAGCTTTGTTAGTTTTATAGGTTTCGGGATCAATGAGTCAGTTATTACAACCTCTGTTTTACACCCTTAAGGGTAGAATTTATCAAAATACGCGTATTTTTTTTATATTTACGCGTATTTTTTTATATTAAAACAGAAGCAGGTATAAGACATTTGGTGTTGCTATGTTTGAAAATTAAGAATTTCCCATATAAACTTTCAACCCTCGTTTACCGCCATAGAGGTAAAATTTTGCAAAACCGCGATACACGTGTCCATTTATTTGTAACTAAAAACAGGTGTACGTAAATTCATGTTTCTAACTTTGAAAATGACGAACTTCCATACAACCGTTTATCGCGTATTTGCTTCCTTAGGAGTAGAATTTCGCAAAATCCGTTCTTAGCGGAAACCTTCGTATTAAAAAGAATCTCCATGTGAAGTTTGAGCTTTACAGCTTTGGTAGTTTCAGAGATTTCGTGATCAATGAGTCAGTCAGTGATTTTGCCTTTTATATATATATATATAGATTTAGAAATATATAAGTATGTTTATCAGTTTTCTGGTTACCATAGTACAAGTTCTGCTTAGTTTGGAATCAGAGGCGTTGTGTGAGTCGAAACGATATTTATTTAATATGGTTAGTTCGATTTATTACAGTGGAGATATTCCTTCTGAATAGGCAAGGTGACGCCCGGCGAGCCCCGGCCATACGTTGATGTTGGGCTGTGGTATATATCATTCTTCAGCTCGAGAACTCTCATAGCGCGATGTAGGATTCTCAGTATCTTATGTAGTTCGATAGCACTTCGCTATGCGGCTTTTAGCTGGTCGCCACAATTACACTTTACTGATGGAATACCTATTACTCTGATGAAGTCTTATATATTCTTCCTCGTCTTAGTGTATTCCCAGTTACTTCAAAAACCTGGATTTGGAGTCTGGAGTCCGCCATTATTGGCAGCTAGGAGCAGCTTTGGTTAGAATTTTAATTTTGGGCATTGTTGAGTGCGAATGCCGTCTAACCTTCCAATTCCACATCGGCTCCTGCGTCGTTGACTCAACAAATTGATTCCATACGATATAAGAGAAGGACAAAAAACACATTTTTTCATATATAATATTGGTATAGAACACCAACTTGGGCAGCTTGAAAATTTTTACAACCACAGCAGGTCGCCACAGCCTGCGCCTGTCCATTTTCAACACGGCAACGGGCTCACCACCTGTTACGTGGTGTAATGTAAAATACATACGGTGAAATGTGGGCGTTTAATATGTCTCTGTCTGCCCCTTTGAGGATAAAGGCGTGACAATATGTTTGTATGTATAGAAGTATGCTATGATATACAAAACGTATTTTTACGGTACCCTCCGAAAGCGAGTCGGCTAAACACTACTAATAGAAAGCTAAAGATTTACCTTGATAATAAAATTCTTTTTCTTAAACATGCATGGAAATGCACTTTTACATTATTTCGAAAAAAGAATACGCGAAGTACCGCATATACGGACAGAGAAAATGAAATTCATTGCTGGAGTGATTTTGAATTTCGAACATTACAGCGCTCCAGCAATGTTGTATGAAACGGCGCGCTGGAGTTATTAGATACTCTTTGATTGAATCTCTTTTATCATTCTCTTCTTCGGACGGTTACTGTAAGTATAGTATTTTCTAAAGTGCATTTATCAAGTTTTGTGTGGGAGTGTTGGATTTTGGGACATAATAGTTGTATCAACGTATATATATATTTAACTAATAAATAAATATTCAGGGACGCTTTTTCACACAGCAAAATTTAGCCAAAACTAAGCTATAAACGTGTGCTATGAGATCTAGACAACTGATAAAGAACATATATAAATATAAGGATACACCGAAACTCCGAAACAAACATTTATGGGTCACACAAAAATTTGTGCTGACCCGGGAATCGAACCCTAGAGAACAGCGCGGCAGTCGCATACCCTTTTTTTTTTCAATATCTATCTTGCTGCGTACAATTCACTGCAGGGAAGTCAACAATATTTTCAACAATTTCTCGTTTTAGAGACCTGGGTCTGGAAGTGAATCCCTCCAAATGCGAATTTTTCCCTTGCAGTATTGAAGCTCGCGCTTGCTTTGCAAACTTCACTTCCCTATTGCCCGGCCTCATAGAAATCTCTTCTCATTCTTTCACCCTATTGGGTTCTCCTATCTTTCCTTCTGGAGTGCCAGAGGCAATTTCTTCACGTAATGAACTTCTCCTTACCGCTCGAGAACGTCTCAGAGATCTTTCTGCCCATACCATGATCGTGTTAAGATTACGTACCTCATGCGGCCTGCACCTACCTGGCTTTATCCAGTTGAGTGGCGGCTTTTGATAATTGTTTAAACTTCAAAAACCACTGTGGAGTCTATTTTGAATATATCTTTCAACGAGACTCAGTGGATTCAGGCGGCTCTAGGAAGAGCCCCCGTGCCGGATAGGAATCCGGCACGGGGGTATAGGGGTGCGATGCTTGCGGGATGTAGGTGTGATAGCTTTCGTGGCGTCGTGCCTTTCGCGGCTGATGCCGAGTCGGCATGGTTTGCCCGTAGTTCTGCGTCGTCGATCCCTGTCGTCCCTCACGTCCAGCGCGCTTGGGATGACAGTATCATCCAAGGCGTCAAGGAGCAGCTGATGGAGAGCGCTACGGGGCGTTATATTGTATTGGTGAGTGTGATATTGTACAGAGCGTTATATTGACGAACGGTCGGACATCGATAGCATTTTTCCCGTACCAGCTGACTTAAAACGGTGACTTCTCGCTTTCGCTGGCTTCGCTCGCCTTCTCAGTCAATTATAACAAATCGGTTAAACAGTGATACTACAGCAAACTTAACCGGTTTTGCCGCCATTTTCCCTATAATTAACAAACATTTTTACGATCAGTTTCAACAAATACCTATATTGAGATGCGGTCTGTACCTACATGCGTACAGTTTTATACACAAAAGAAAATTTGTTATCTGCTAATGGAAAAAAAGCATATACTTACTTAAGTACTTGAATTGTATTATTAAGGGTAAGAGCTAAAAACATGTCCGACCGCCTACGAATATTTAAACGTAGTAAATTGTGAGCCAAGTTAATGCTGCTTTCTAAGGGTGTGAATTTTGTGGAAAATACTATGGCCTGCTCTTATAGCCTAACAAAGAATTCCATTAAACATATTCAGACACTACAAAAATGTAAGGGCAGCGTGGGATGTAGGTACTCCCGTGACAAAGCTACATTGTCTACAAAGAAAATATAATTTTAAATTTAGATCAATATGGTTGAAATTACCGTGTGGGTATATTTTTGGATTCTAAACCACTCCACTATGAATGTCACGGATCAAATCGACAATAAATGTTGAGTATTTACTTTACATTTACTCTATAATTGTACGTCCAGAATGACAGACGGAGTGTTCGCTCGTATTCTGTCGATGACAAAGCACGTTCGTCAGTAGGCTGTTGTTATTGTATAAACCTAACCGCGCCCGCGGTTCAGTGGTGTCATGTACTGAAGTACCGTCACTATCTAAAGGATTCCATTTTTAAATGCATGTCATAACGTGGAACGTTTTCTTTCCCATTCTGAAGGTTTATATAGATTGCTATCGATTTGGCGAACGATACATATTCATTCAACTCTAAAATTATGCCAAATCTCTAAAGTCATATCATAATTTTGAACAAACTGCCTGGAAAAGGAAAAGATGATTATGGTCTTTACAATAATGTATGAACATTTTCCATACTAATTGATAACTTCTCCGCTCTCAACTACCTACGCTCGTACGGCCCGGTAGAATTCGGTTACACGAAATTAATTAATTAGCGCATTTTTTTTTATTTTGCCGTATCTCCTAAGATATTCATTTAATTTGCAAGGTGAAAAGGGCCAAAATAATCTTCATGAAATGCTGAAGCCAACTAACATATTAAAAATTATAAAGATAAATAAATAATGTATTTAAGTAAATAGCTTTCAAATTACCGCTTTATAATTCTAAATAAATGAAGCGCTCGTGGCCCCGCGGTCTCAGGAAGCGCTCGTGGCCCCGCGGTCTCAGTGTTCGGTAAACGATCACTGAGGTACGCAACTTTCACTATGGCTGGTCGTCGGATGGGTGACCACTTTGTGGCATTTATATTTGCGAGCGTTTCCGTGCTTCGGAAGGCACGTTAAGCCGTTGGTCCCGGTTGCCAGTAAAATGGCAGTCGTTAAGCCTGGTTGAAGGCCTTATAGGCGGCTTAAAAAATTTCAACAGCAGGTAGCCACAGCCTGCGTCTGTCTATTTCAACACGGCAATGGGCTCACCACCTATTACGTGGGACAGGAATCCACACGGTGAAAAGTGGGCATATAATATGCCTCTGCCACCCCTTCGGGGATAAGGCGTGATGGATATTTATTTTATAATTGTTGTTTTTTTTAAGTATTATAATGGACATAGTATGTTATCCTTAATAGATAGACATATACCGTCGTGGACTTTTTTGTAGATCTATATTAGATACACAATTCCACGGTACATTATTTTGTTATATCTCAAAGGGTTTAGGCAGCGTTTTCGATAAAATCTCCACAGACGCCTCATTTTTTCCGGCGCCCTCAACATATATCGTTATAATTTAGTGAATGTATACAAAAACTTAACACATTATACATAAAAACCTTCCCTATGAATCACTTTAACTATTACAAACAACTGCACCGAAATTCGTTGCATAGTTTTAAAGATTTAAGCATACATAGGGATAGGGACAGACAGCGAAAAACGACTTTGTTTTCTAAAAAACGCACGCGTTGTTAAGTTTTCCCGTTCCCGTTTTCCTGGGATACAAAGTAGCTTATGTTTAATTTTGAGATGTAAGCTATATTATTGTAAAGTTTCATCAAAATCTATTAAGTAGATTTTGCGTGAAAGAGTAACAAACATCCATACTTACAAACTTTCGCGTTTATAATATTAGTAGGATAATATAACTTATAATATACGGCCACCGGGCTACGTGGGAAATAATGTCTGGCCATGTCAGCCCCGCCGGGTTCCGGTAAGAGGGGAAGACCCAAGAAGTGCTGGCTTGACGTCGTAAGGTATGACATGCGTGCCAATGGTCTCACTACAGGGGATGCCGACAACCGTGCGAAGTGGAGTAGAAAATGTTGGAAAGTTGACTCCGGGCGTCGCGAGACACAACTGGGACAGACGCTCGGAAATGTGGGCGTTTAATATGCGTCTGCCTACCCCTTCGGGGATAAAGGCGAGACAATATGTATGTATTTCCAACGTAACAATATGCCCATAGATTCATCTAAGTAGAAGTGCGCTCGTGTCTTATATAAAGCGATAAGGTGTTCTCATATACCTTCTATTATACCTTTGTACATAACGTAGAGTAAATTTAAAGCAGCTCAGATACAAGGTGGGTCTGGGCCGCTCGATAACCAGGCCTGCAGAACGCATGCGTGGAACCCTGGGCGCGGACTGAGCCACCGACCTGACACATAACGGTCACCGAGCCTGCTTATACATATTCAATTGGTAGAATTTCATGCATTTGAGCCATAGAATATGTAATAGCTAGATGGGGCAATAAGTCGGTTAAGTTTGTCTGTGACAAACTTCGAACCTCATAGCAATCATTTTACCAGTACATGCTCGGTATCTATACTTTTTATACTAATATATGAAGCTGAAGAGTTTGTTTGGTTGAACGCGGTAATCTAAGGAAACATTTTAGCCATTTATCGGGGAAAGCAGTAATGTAAATTTTCAACAAATGCGTCTAATTTTCATGCAATATTATAAAATAAAAACAAAACGACGGGAGTAACCGGGTGCTAAGGGAGTTCGAAGTAAGTATGCCACGGGCGAGGTCGCGGGGCTCATATAGTTTAGTATGAAGTATTGAAATGTGCCCGATTTGTTGACATTTAATATTACAACCTAATCCGCTACGCTCCCTTGGGTAGAAACGTTAGAATAATAAAAAATAACACTTCATTAGTTATCGACTATCAAATAAATCATTCGTCAAAGATAGAAGTAAAAGAAAAGAAGAAAGAAAGAGAAAAGAGAGAGAGTGTAGATATATAGGACCTTAGTCGCAGCGAATTGCAGTAACCAATGATTTCACGAAATGTAAAATACGCTGAATATTATGTATGAAACGATTATATACTTTTGGTAAAAAATAGTGTTTCAGTTATACGTTTATTAACTGATTAAATGTCGAAAAGGTAGAAATTATTTATTACAGGGTATGTAATTAGTTTCAAACGTCCAGTGAAATCGATTGCGACGTCAGAACACACATTGCTGCCGTGTGGACCAAGTGGCAGGAGATGACTGGTGCTATTTGTGAATCAAAATGTCTGTCAAGTTGAAGGGACAGGTCTATAAATCCATCTTTAGGCCTGTACTTTAACATGGCAGCGAGACGAGGCCACTATTGGAGCGACACAAGCAGAACTCATGGAAATTAAGATGCTGAGTGGATGTATAGAGACTTCGCATCCGTCTCATTGCAGATAAGTTGCAAGAGTGTTGCCTTCGCTAGTATAATCATCTCTTGCGGCAACCGCCGGGTTACGTGGGAAAAAAATAATGTCTGGCCATGTCGGCTCCTCCGGTCCCGGTAAGTGCAAATTTTTATGTGCACTTCTGTATTTCTCGCACAATTAGCGAATACTAAAAATAGCGTCCGCTGTTCCCCGACCTGGCATAAAACCGAACTGGCTATGAGAATTTTCACTCTCTCCTCTCAGTCGTCGCTCAATTACTTTTTCCCACACTTTCATACTATGTGACATTAGCTTTATTCCTCGATAACTATGGCAGTCCTGTACATCCCCCTTATTTTTAAAAATGGGCACCATCAAGCTGGTGTGCCATTCATCGGGTACCTCTTCTTCCTGCATTAGCTTATTAAAGAATAAAGCCAGCCACTTCCATGCAGCCCCTTTTATCAACTTCCAGACTTCCACTGGTATTCCATCTGGCCCTGTCGCTTTCCCATTCTTCATTCCATTTACAGCTTCTTTCACTTCATCTATACTTACCTTTCTTACTAATCCCACATTTACTGCAATATTTTCTGTCTGTCCACTCCAATCGTTTTCCTCATTTAATAGTCTTTCAAAATAACTTTTCCATCGTCCTGTAATTTTTTCATCACTAAACAACACCTCACCTCTTTCGATCTTAATGCATTTTATTAGAGATACATCCCTCGTCTTCCGTTCCCTCGTCTTGGTCATTCGAAAAAGTCGTTTTTGGCCTTCTGGGCTGTCTAGCGAGTTATATACCTGCTCTTGGCCTTGTGCTTTTGCTATAGCTATAACTTTTTTGGCTTTCTTCTTGCATTCATCGTACTCTACCTTTTTTTCAGCTTTCAAAATACCGTTGTCTTCCTTAACGCTCTGCCATTCTTTAAATTTCCTCTTTTTCTCCTTCAATATTTTTTGGACTTCATCTGACCACCACCATGTATCCTTGTCTATCATACCTTTACCTTTCGTTTCTCCCAATACATTCTTCGCCGCCTCCCTGATACATCCTGCCATTTCATTCCAACAATCATTGACGCTTCTGTTTAGCATTTCACCCATGTCTATCATTTTATTCACCACTTGATCTCTAAATTCTTTTGCACGTTCATTCTATTCTAACATATACCATTTAATTCTAAAGAAGCTATCATAGCCATGTCATAGTTCTCCCAAAATTTCTCTTTCATACTATCATCACATCCCACCTGTGTGTCCAATGTCCCATACACTCATTACATTCAGTGCTACATTTTCCAACATTATTTTTACAATAATGATCCTATCATTTATCCTTTTTACATCCATCACACATTCTTTTAACTTTCTATCTAGTACTACTCCCACTCCGTTTCTTTTTCCATCACTCCCACTGTAATATAATTTATATCCTTCACCTATTTCTTCATCGTTTGTACCTTTCCATCTCGTTTCCTCTAAACACTACATTTATTCTTCTTCTTTTGAATGCATCTGCTAACTCTCTTGCCCTTCCAGTCATCGTACCTACATTCCAGCTTGCACACCTCAATTTCACTTCCTGGGCTTGCTTCTTACTTTTTTTTTACTTCTTTCTTCTAATCCGATTCGGATAGATAGATAGAGATTTATGCAGTGGCACAATGTCTGTCTTTTAAGCATAAGCTCAGGGGGCCAAGTCTACTAATTCAATCGCGTTAGAAGGCCGGCTGATAGAATGTTATTAACACGTGTAGCGCCTGTAAGTAGTTCTTAATGTACATTTTTGGTAGTCTATATTAATATTTTGATAGCTTAAAACAGCTATTTATTCTATTCTGCAGCTGGAGTAGTGTGATTGTGAAATATATAATAGTTTTAGTAGAGCACCTAGTTTTGGCATAATCGCAATAGAACCGCTATAGAATAGAACTAGAACGGCTTTCTATTGGTAAATAGTAGAATCGGCCCCCAGCTCTTCTGTCTCACTTTCGGCCACGCTATACCTACACTACAATCATAATTCGACTTGGATTCCACCAAACGAGAATAAGATTTTATACGAGAGTAACTTCATATGGCGCACCCAGTCGATTGGTACACGGTGTTGTACCAACGGTAGGTCAGATAATACCTAAGTATTACAAAAGCAAGAACAAAAGTACTTCCGACCCGTAATCCACGTGTAGGGCAGTGATATCGATTCCAAAGAAAGATACATACGATTTTAAGGTTTTTTTTTTAAATTTTACATAAAATAATTTAGATAGGTTTGATCAATCATTCAAGTAATTTGTCCTGTGTTCTGTTTGGTCATGGTTATTTAGAAAGGGACACACTACCATCGAGAGCCCTCTCACGCCGACCTATATTTTCACTGTAGTGCACAATCTAGTTATAAATAAAAAGGTCTTTGGTGTCAATATTTACTCGAGTATAGTTAGCTTAGGCTTGGGTTAGTAGTTGGTAAAATGGCAAATCATTTTAGTGTTATAATAAGTGGAATTTACTCTCAACGAAAATCTTTTCTAGTTTGGTCGAATCCACCCTACTAACCGGAAAAAAGATATCACATGTGACTTCGGCCAACTCACGTCACATTATTTTCAAGACAGCTATGCGTTATGCGGATTCTATGACAATGTAAGATGATACAAATAGTAAGATGTTATTTTTTGTATTTTTTTTCAATTTGTTGTATAGGTAATAAATATTTACTTTTCAAATTATATATATATACAAATAAAATTAAAAGCATAATCTAGCACTAAATATAAAAAAAACAACTAACTAAACTTAAATAATTATACATTACCTACAACGCGTCAAAAAATTCCTCCGCATCATCGCTGACGGGAATCGTTCCCAGAAGACTGGCAGCATTGCCACGTTGAATGGCAATACTAATCCTTTGTGCAAGGAAATAACCAGCCTTCTGGTCGCGCGAAGCGTCGATTAGCCGCTTTGCCAAGTCTTTAAATAAAAAGCGGGCACTTGGACCTTAAGGTCCCAAAGTCTCAACTCCAAACGGCTCAAACATATAATACCCTACTAGATTACAATATTTGCGCCGCTTGAGGTTTTCAGCAGAAGCACCTGCGGCACCCGCACAACTTGCTGTGCTTTGAAGATGTGGTGGCGCCAGAGTGTCGACGCATGTGGCGTCCCACACCAACGGCCGACCCATCTGCCAAGGCAACAGAGACATACCGTCAGGTCTCTTACCATCGTCACGTACCAACCCGTTTGGTTCTCGTACGGCTGGTACGCCCGCGTTGGCAAGAGCGCGACTGATAATGTCGTTGAGATTGGCGTGGCGAGATTTACGACCTGCGCTTCTGCTGCACGAGAGGCCATGGCCAAGACTATCGACAACTTCTACACAGTGGCAATGATGCGGAGAAACACACGGAGCACCCAAACGGAGACAAGTGGCAAGGCGGAAAGTAGTATCATCCAACTTAGTACCCATGTTGGGTGATGAAAGCGCCTGAATCCATAAGCCTGATTCCCACTCTCCCACAGCCAGCAAACGCGCACGCTCTGCAACATTGGGAGAAGTATTGATTAAAGCAGTTCTTACCAAGCTACAGAGCGGCACATCCCAGAGTCTCTGAGAGGATGGGTTAACAGGCAAGGCATAATTAGGGCACGCCAATTTCCAGGCATTTATGGCGTCA
The DNA here is from genome assembly GCA_948477245.1 of Thumatha senex. Lineage (NCBI taxonomy): Eukaryota > Metazoa > Arthropoda > Insecta > Lepidoptera > Erebidae > Thumatha > Thumatha senex. The sequence continues at coordinate 4,654,222 of OX419725.1, forward strand.
GTCTCGCACGATCTTCAGAATTAACCTGTGTGTTTATTAAAAAATTTCTGATTAAATCTGCCTACCAGCGTTTCTGCCGTGAACTGACGACAGAAACGCTGGTAGGCTAATGTCAGAAATTTTGACATTAGCATTGAGAATTATGCGAATGCCGAACCCCCCCATACGAACTGGAAGAGACGCTTGGAGACAAGATCGGTCGTTCAAGGCCACATTTAAAATTTTGCTTAAGGTGTGCCGAATAGTGACATCAATTTTGACCAAAAGTGGCAAATGTTTCCAAAATTGTGATGAACGAACTGCATGAGTAAATTTTGGTACGAATAGACAAAACCGAAGTATAGTGAAAGCCGAATGATTGCTAATCTTAAGTAAACGATCTGAAATATTTTTAAATTTATAAGCTTTTCCTCTAAAAAAGAATTAAAACCTTCATCTAAAACCGTGGAACCCAAGAGGCGAAGTGATGCGCTATTTAAAATTTTAATATTTGGTGCCAAAGAATTAAATTATTGTATCGTTGAAAGATGGTCTGCCTTTTCAGTGATAAAAAGTTCACATTTATCCGAATTTAGTCCAATTGATTTACATTTATTTATTATGAAATCTAGATCTTGTAATACTGTTTGTACATTGCCTCCAAGAGTCCTGTCGTCTAGATACCATATATTAAAATTTTGAATTTAGTTCTTCAATAATAGGATGTATAGCGAGAAAAAAATGACAGGCCCTAGAGGGGCACCTTGCTGACATCCAACAAAGGATTCTAAAAGGTGATCTTTATAAACTAATTTTATAGGAAATCTATAACACTGCCAAAGAAATTTATAAATTTTAGGAGTTTCTAATTTTACGTGGTTCAGCAAGGGATCCCTGTTTAAATTATTGAAGGCGTTCCTCAGGTCCACCTTCAGAATGACATCTCCCTCACTACTGCCAAGGTATGTGGATAGAGCGTGCAAAGGCTGCCTCGCAACCTCCTTTGGAGCCAAAGCCTAGTTGGTAGTGCTGAAATTTATGTGCAAGTTCACTATTATAAAATTTGCAACAAATTTTGGCTACTAAACATCTTAATGTGCTCCCCACAGCAATGGGACGAATTGGCTCCATATAAGATATCAATGATGCCATCGTCCACATTGCCAGAGAGCATTAAATTCACTAAAGCCGTTAGCTCCTTCAACAGTGCATCCCCTGTGTCGCCTACAGTTTGACACAACAAATCCTTAAGATGTTGATGAGATGAGATGGTGACAAACCGTCCAAACCGCCAGCGGATCCGCTGCGAAAGGAGCAAACGGCCGTGAAAACGTCCTTGGCAGTAACACTGAGACACTCAGTATCATCATTGGGTGGTTCAGGAAAATTGAGATCAGCTGAAGGCGGTGGATGTTTACTCTGCAAACCCGCGAGCGTGTCTGCAGAATAAGACGCCACCACATCGCTACTAAAAAGCAATCTCGACGCTCCTCTTATGTCACCTTCCCTTACTTTGTTTTCAATATATTTAAATTGGTTTACTGTATTATATTGAGTGAAAGGTAAAATTGATTCTAAATTGGTGGAATTAGGATTATTGCAATTTCCTTTCAGATGGGTCGTCAAAGATCTTTTAATACTATCGGTTTTTTTCATATGGAGAATTCTGTAAGGAAAAGTGAGCAATTGCTCCCAGGCCGTAACGGAGTTCTCACGGACGACGAGGCCTTTGCAACTTGCCAAATTATAAGCCACAGCAGGCCTCTGACCACGCGGAATCCTTTTCAAAACTGGAATGAAATTTTTCATTTCACTTAAAATATGCCAAAAAGGAATTTGAGAAGTATTAGGAGAATTAATTGCCGAAGTGATTGGATTAACTGGGCTTGGAAGAACATTCTGGGATTTGTGTATTTTCCCAAACTGCACTTTCAAGCCACGCTCACCTTTCAAAAAACGGGCCTGAGGGCAAACAGGGCATTGTACAAGATTACTTACGAGAGTAGCGGGTTGACCTGAACCAAATTCCACAGTGCCACTGCCTGTGCTGTTTAAAGACATAAAACAAAAGTTATATTCTACTTACACTAAAAAAAACACACATAAATAATAAATAAAAACATTGACACTAAAAGTCTCAAAATACTGGTGTCACTTTTCACGCCTGCGCCCGTGTTGTCATGCGCCTTTTGCTTAGCAACGCGAGGGACCTACGCCCCCCGCGGCGATAAATGATCCACAAATTGACAAACGTCGATTGCTCCACTGGGTAAAATACAAAACTGTTGAAGAATTCTGGTTCTTCCGGTATTGTGATATGTAATATATATATATTGTGGGTAATGTATTAAAAAGTGTGCCTCGGTTCTTGTGACTTTGTGACAGTCATGTTGTCATGTTTTTCTTTTTTTCAATAGTTTGATTAAACAAATTACATCTGGTTAAAATTGCGCGTATAGTATGGCCACCCTCTTGAGAAAAATAAAATAAATAAATATTGTGGGACACTTTTCACACAGCGCCATCTAAGCGCCCAAAGTAAGCTAATATTAGCTTGTGTTATGGGATCTAGATAACTGATAAACATACTTATATATTTCTAAATACATACATATTATACATAGGAAACACCTAAACTCCGAAACACACATTTGTGGATCACACAAATATTTATTCCGACCCGGGAACTCTGAACGGCTGAATTTGACCTATGGCATAGGTTATGTTGGCTTTGAGGGCCGCAGTGGTTTGTGGTTTATTCGAATAGACCTGCGACTTAAGAAAATCACACAAGAAAAAGTCTAGCGGGGTTAAGTCACACGATCTCGGTGTAGAAAAAAAAAACATCAGAACAAACAGCTCCACGTGAGATGACCATGCCCTCAAATCTCTCATGCAGAATATTTATTGTGGCATGAGCTGTGGGGCACGTAACGCTGTCTTGTTGAAACCACATATGGTTGGTGTTCAGATGATCCAGTTCATGCCAAAAAAAGTTGGTAATCATCGACCCATAGCGCTCGCCGTTGACAGTGATGGCCTGGCCAACGTTGTTCTCAAAGGAATATGGCCCGATGACGCCGCCAGCCCAAAACCCACACCAAACTGTAACTTTTTCGGGATGCATTGGACGCTCTTGGATCTCATGTGGATCGGTATCGTCCCAAATTCGACAATTTTGTTTGTTTAAGTACCCATTCATCCAGAAATGGGCCTCATTGCTGAAGATAATTTTTCTTTGAAAATTACGGTCAGTTGCTAACTGCTCCAGTTTCCATTCAGCGAACACACGTCGTTGTCTATGGTCGTTTACCTTCAATTCCTGGGTGAGTTGAATTTTATACGGGTGCAGGCTCAAGTCACGACGCAAAATTCGCCAAGTTGTGGTCTGTGAAAGGCCGAGTTCGTGTGAGCGACGCGAATCGCCTCGGATTCTCCTGCATACTCTCACGGACAGCGGCGATGTTTTCGGCAGACCTTGCGTAAATGATCGACCAACACCAGCGCGTCAACGGCGCTGGTGTTGGTGGATCATTTACCGAACCAGTGGACTCCAATTTATCCACCACACGACGAATAGTCCTCTCGGTAGGACGATTATGGCGACCTTAAATGAGCTAAGCGCGCGGTGCGTTGCCCGAACAGAACACTCATTTTGATGAAACAATTTTATCATCTGCACGTGTTGTTGAATGCTATAGCTATCCATGATGATTTGGCAAAACAGAATGAATAAATGACAACTAATTTGACAGATGTAGCTTCAACAAGATGGCCGCTACCAACTGCCAAAGTTCAGACGTGCCTATTGGAAGACCCTTTACAACTAGCAGATAAAAACGGAAATAAAATGCAGCCTAACTTACTCCTTATCCACTTGAACGTTAAGTTTTTTGATGACCTAATTTTTTTGTAACTAACCTGTAACCTGATTAATTAAAATCGAGATATCTAGGAAATTATAACAGCTAGAAAAGACATTTTAATACAAAAAAATAACAGTAGGAATACACCACATTGAGTGTTCTGAAGAACTGTTCCAATGGAACTAATTCCACCCGCATTCCCATTACTGTGACTCCTGTAAACCAGGATCTACAGCAATGACCAAAACACTAGAAAAGTTACACCGAGCTCGATCTCGGTGAAGTCCCAGGAGTAGTTACCATGTCTTGGAACCCGCAACGAAATTAATCAGAAGATAATTTGAGGAAGTAGGAAAACTCCTGTGCAAAGCGGGAGACCTGGAAAGCAACTAGGTGTAATTCCTATAGAAATAGGGAAGTACCACGGTATTAGTATATTACTTATGTAAGCTTTGTTTGATTCCAGTAATATGTATGGCAGAAACGTTTAAAAGCACGAAAATTCACCCTCGATGCCACGTGATCCGCATAGTAAGCTACTCCCTATGTTATTTACAAACAATTAAACATATTATGTCGCTCGGTTTGCCAAATGCTGCACTCCCAAAGTATATGATGAGCGGTCTGATCATATTTGGCATCAGCAGTTGAACTCTTCCAATGGTCCAACCCTCCCCTTTCGTTCCCGAACAACACGGGCGGGGCAGAGATGTCATCAAGTCCCCAGTACTTTGAAGGCATGGCCGCTAGACGATCCAGCGACTCCGTACACCTATCTATATATATAAAAATGAAACCCGTTTTCCGTTGTCACGACATCACGAGTAAACGGCTGGGCCGATTTGAAAAATTATTTTTGTATTGGATAGCCCATTTATTGAGGAAGGTTCTTAGCTATATATCATCACGCCCCTATGCAGGAGAGCGGAGCAGTAATCATAAATGTTTGCAAATCGCGGAAACTTCGGGATTAAATGGGTGCCACGGGGTTGGAAGTATGTCACGGACGAAGCCGGGCAGGTCAGCTAGTTATACATAATTTATTTAACATGAGTTGCGAACGAAGCTTGGTTTTAAGAGACCCTATCAAACACTTACATAAAATATGAAGACCATGTGAGCAGATTGCTCAAAAACGGAAAAGTCAATAGTACTCGGATACCCAGACGTGCATGTATTAAGCGATTGATGAATCTGCAAGAAGCGAAAGAAGTATGCATGGATCGCGAAGCCTGGCGATCCGTCCTCTCGACTACCCCGTCAGGGATATAGCGTGAAGATAATTAGTTTTATTATATTCAAATCATCGGGATCCGAGCGCAACTCCTGCAACTGGTGCAACTGCTGACTAACGGAAAAGGCAATGACACAGGCGCCCTTACGAAATGGGAGGTCAGACGGCAGTCGTTCTAAAAATGCCGTAAGGAAAGAAAAAAGATGGCTGCTCGTTGCATCGAAATAAAAGTGAACACCAGACTAGAAATACGTCGGAAGGTCTGGCATTTGGGTCTTTTCAAAGTTATTGGAAACTCAGGAGAGTTAAAGTAAAAATAAATAGAGTTTGCTTTAGCTTCATCTACTGGCTATGTGAGAAAGAGAGAAGAACATTTGTGCTCGCACCTTTCTCTCTTGCTCCTGCATACATATGCGAAACCTAACTCAATACCCATCTCTTAGCCATCTCTTTTTCTAACTTCCTTCACTAACTTAAATCTCCCTCTTAATCTTTTGCCTCGCCCGATCTTCTTGGTTACCTTACTCCTCAATGTCAAGCGCAGTGTTTTACTTAAAAATTAGACTAAACCATTGCCCAACTTAACCCTTATATGTTCACAATTTTACTGTCGATTTAATGCCTGCATTGCTCAAATAAGCCATGGCCCGACATGCCGGGGGGTCTGACCACAGATAGAGATGTTACACTAACACCCCATTTTATACAAAATCAATTGATACAAAGGGATGACGTACCTAAAATCAACATCACAGATAAATTTAAGTCTTAAAACTGTCTGTTAAGGACTATTTTAAAAAATACATTGATTGTGAAATAGATCGGAATGGAGGTACTTCAACACAATTTTTTTTAGTGTTGTTATAAGGAATAACAATTGAAGCTTTTATTGGCTTCTTTGTAGATCAGTAACTGTCACAAAGCGTTTAGTCATCGCTCTATCGGCTGTGTAAACATTGGAAATTAAAAACTCAAAATGAGAATGAGTCGCGGTCGGCCGTTGGAAATTGAGGTGTGCTGTGTGCTGTTGTGTGCGCAGACAAAAAATAATAACTACTATTAAAATATATTCTCTCTCTTGGAACCACGAAATCCTTAAATCATCTTCAGCGATAATTACGGATTTTATTCAAAATTTCGATTTCGATGTTACATTGCTGCCATGCTAAATTTGTTAATTTTTTTTTGTATTTATTTTAAATAAATAAAATAAATATCCATCACGCCTTATCCCCGAAGGGGTGGCAGAGGCATATTATATGCCCACTTTTCACCGTGTGGATTCCTGTCCCACGTAATAGGTGGTGAGCCCATTGCCGTGTTGAAATAGACAGACGCAAGTTGTGGCTACCTGCTGCTGAAGTTTTCAAGCCGCCCATAAGGCCTACAACCAGGCTTAACGACTGCCATTTTACTGGCAACCGGGACCAACGGCTTAACGTGCCTTCCGAAGCACGGAAACGCTCGCAAATGTAAATGCCACAAAGTGGTCACCCATCCGAGGACCAGCCATAGTGAAAGTTGCGTAACTCAGTGATCGTTTACAGAACACTGAGACCGCTAGGCCACGAGCGTTTCGTTTGCATTTATTTTCATATTTAATTACTTCATACATAATCCTACTAATATTATAAACGCGAAAGTTTGTAAGTATAGATGTTTGTTACTCTTTCACGCAAAAACTACTAAATGGATTTTGATGAAACGTTACAATTATAAAGCCTACACATCAGAATAACACATAGGCTACTTATTATCCTGTGGGAAACGGGAACGGGAAAACTGCACCACGCGTGCGGAGCTGCGGGCTCCAGCTGGTTATTTTATACATCATACCTACTTACATAATATCACCCCTATCCCTGATGGGGTAAACAGACAGGATAGATCGCCGGGCTTCGCTATGCATGCAACTTATTTCACTTACTGCAGATTTCCGTTTTTGAGTAATTTGCTTTCGTGATTTCGCATGTAAGTCTCGATCTACCCTAACTCTTCCGTCAACCGTCCCTCACTCTTTCGTTGGAATTGACCAAACGAATGAAAGTGCATTCAAACCTGCTGTTTTGCGTATCACCGGTATCAATTCGTTAGATATTGGGTCGACCAACGGTAGACAATATTTTCGAAGTGATCGCATCGCCACAGCAGTATATTCTAGTACTGCGTTCTGAATCGCAAGGTGTGCATCTTTTACGATGCATTGTCTCTAGACTTATATTTTAGAGTACCTAATTCCCGCACTTACTTTTGTCTAGTCGGGACTTCTATGATGAGCAACCCTCTGTGTGCGTTCTAACCAAACAAGGTATTTTAAAAATGATTATGTTTTCATCTAAGGATTTTTTTTAAACAATGCTATGATGGAATTTAGGCCTCTCATGATAATTGAATGCTTCCTTTATTGACGTACTAGTTGACGCCCGTGTGTTAAAGTATTTCCGTTCCCGTTTCCCACGGGATCTTGTTCCCGGGATAAAAAGTAGCCTATGTGTTATTATGATGTGTAAGCTATATTATTGTAGTTTCATCAAAATCCATTTAGTAGATTTTGCTTGAAAGAGTAACAAACATCCATTCTTACAAACTTTCGCGTTTATAATATTAATAGGATTATTTCAGTAGGAATATAATTGTATAGTATTTATGACCTTTTTATGACCCATAAAAATGAACTTGATTCCATAATAAAATGAACCTAATAGGATGTAAGCGCTTACCGTAGTTATGTACGATTGTTATAAATGTAATAAGTATCTGGCAATATTTGAACATTGAAGTCGTAAAAAGTTGTATGAAACAGGATGAGCAAATATCTTTTAGGTTCACAAATGGCATTAAAAACTAAAGTCATTCCCACAAATATAGTTTAATCCGCATTGTGAGCAGCGCGGCAGCGCCGCAATAACATTGAGGCGTAGATTCATAATCTTAACAATGGGAATTAGAAGTGTGGGCCATTGTGGCAAATTGGGCAGCCCCTCGGCCGTAAAATTGTCGTGGAGCCATTGACAGCGGTTATATAAAAACATGTCAATATGTCAAAACTGACCAGATTTGGTAAGCGACAAGTGACGGCTATTGTTGAAGGCCTATTGAAATATGTGTGGCCCTCGCGACACCTACGTGGCGTTGAGAACGAGACGGAAATATGGGATGACAGTGACAGTGTTTGCTGACCATTTTGTTCTGGTGGATAATCGGCCTATCTAAAAATTAAGCACGACTCCATTCATGAACACTGTCTGAGAATTTGAAAGGTTTTCTAATAGATGCGTAATTGTGTGCCCACTTAACGTAGGTATTGACTGATTCTTGTGCAGTCACGTTTTTAATTATGGGAAAAATGGGCTTTGGCCATAGATGATTCGCTGCTTTGGATACTTGTTTTTGCTTTTATTATGATAGAATGAATGATGCCCGCATCTTAGAACGCGTGTGAAGATTTTCCGTACCTGTTTCCTATAGATAGTTCTAGGCCTCGGTGGCGCACTGGTAGTGTATGCGACTGCCGCGCTGAGGCCCCGGGTTTGATTCCCGGGTCTGAACAAATGTTTGTGTGATCTACATATGTGTGTTTCGGAGTTTGGGTGTTTCCTATGTACCTATATATGTATTTAGAAATATATAAGTATGTTTATCAGTTATCTAGATCCCATACTACAAGCTTAATAAGTTAACTTTGGGCTAGTTGGTGCTGTGTGAAATGTCCCACACAATATGTATTTATTTATATTTGAGTATGGTAGAAAAGCTAAAAATGAAAAATGAAAATAGTTTATTTCTCATCACAGACACATTATTGTCTCAGATTGACAAAATACAGACTCTACTCCGCGCGCGCGGGTGTGTGTGTGTGTGTGTGTGTGTGTGTGTGTGTATGTGCGTTTGTTTTATTATTATTAATATTTTGATACTTTGTGCGTAGATGCATACAGTTAGGCAATGAAAATTAATAAGTCTTCAGTGATATGGTAATCGAGCTGCATGAGCCAACTTTTGAGTGTGTTTTTCAAATTGTATCTAGACAAATGAGAAATGTTTATAATTTTATTAATTTGTTTGTAAAGATATGAGCAAGAGACAGTATTATGTACTATAATACTGTCTCTCTGCGAAAGTAGTGCAATGTGGGATGGGTAGGCAGACAGGTTTGTTGCTGCGTCGACTTCCATTGGAAGGCAATATCGTTCGGTGTCTTCTCAGGATTTATTCCAAATGAAATGTCGCCGAGCACTTAGTACTTGACAATCGAAGTAGAGCTGCGTTGTTGAGTATCGAACGGAACCGGACTTTTTGTGTTCCTTAAATCTTACTGAAGGATAAGGGAATTATTATGCCTGATTTAACCCCGATTGAAATTGTCAGGGCACTTGAGATGAGAAGCAGTAATCAAACTTACAGAGATATCGCCAGGATTGTTCGTCGATCTGTTTCAACAATTCATCGCAGTGTCCAGCGATACAGGGAGACTAATTCTCTCGTTAGACGTCGCGGGCCAGGCAGAAATAAGCGTACATCGAGGAGAGATGACCATTTTATTAAGCTGCGTGTTCGAAGGAATCCGCTTTCGACGGCTGTGCAAGTCAGAACTTAGCAGTAAGTGAACGCACGGTACGAAGACGGTTCGAAGAAGTGCATTTGCGTTCACGCGTGCCCGCCAAGTCAAGCCAACTCGAGGTACATCATCGCAGAAACAGACTCAATTTCGCTCGAGAGCATTGTCTTTGGACCACGGACCAATGGAGGAAAGTTTTGTTCATTGATGAGTGTAGAATTCTTTTAAATCAAATTGATGGACGTCAAAGATTATGGAGACGTGAAGGGGAACGGTACAATCAGTTAAATTTGGAAACTACGGTAACATACGGCGGAGGGTCCACAATGGTTTGGGGGGGGATATGTTTGGGAGCTCGCACGGACTTAGTGGTGTTCCATAGAGGGAGTCTGACTGCTGATCGATACATAAGGGAGGTTCTTAAAGAAAACGTGGTACCTTTTGTCCCCTTTATCGGTGACGGCTTTGTGTTGATGCAAGATAATGCTCGGCCTCATACCGCACTGCGAACTCGCGAGTACCTTAATCATGTGAACATCGCAGTAATGGAGTGGCCAGCAAGGTCACCAGACATGAATCCGATTGAACATGTCTGGGACTTACTAAAACGTGGGGTGAAATCCAGAATACCCGCTCCTATGACTTTGGATGACCTGCGAATTGCCGTATTGGAGGAATAGCAGACACTTTCCCAAGAAACGATAGACAACATCATTCTTAGCATGCCAAGACGGGTAGAAACTTTGATAGTGGAGGAAATACTCGATACTGATTTATCCTTTATTCCAATGAAAAATAAAATGTGTAATAGTTTTTTAATTTTTTTAGACACCATGTAAATTCAAGAATGTTTATTTTTCCGTAATGTTAATTTTTCTCGATTACCTATTAAGTACCTTTTAATTTTAAAATATGGCATTTTATTTATGACAGTGAATGGCGTTTATTGATTTTTAAAATAAAATTGTTTTGAAAAATATTTAGCATTTTTTTATGTTCCGCTTATTGTGCCGGTGTGTGTATATTGGCACTTTCTTACACACCGTCATCTAACCCAAATGATTGTGGGATATTGTTGAGGGTGTTTTTTTACACAGCGCCATCTAGCCCAACATATACTAATATAAGCTTGTGTTATGGGATCTAGATAACTGATAAACATACTTATATTTATTTTATTTTTAAATACTTACATATTAAATATATATTGGAAACACCCAAACTCCGAAAAAAACACTTGTGGATCACACAAATATGTTTTTGTTCCAACCCGACCCGGGAATCGATCCCGCTAGCGGTACAACTGACCAATGAACCAGGCAACAAAGCAGGTTGCTTTAGAGGTTGGGTCAACTGTGGCTCCCAAAGAGACAATAAAAAGGCAAACAATTGTTGCTCCTAGCAGCCAAATAATAAAACAATATACATCGACGTTATTCCATTTAATAGGTCTACAGAAAAGTCCGCGTTGGTATAAATCTATCTTTTAGGATTAGAAGTATGATCCACTTCTGCCGGTCTCTGGACGGCTAGACCGATTTCAATAGGATTTTCACTGACAGATAGCTGATTTTATAAGAAGTTAGTTAGGCTTTATTTTACAACCGTAATCCCACGGGAACAAGTACTATAATTCTTCAATTACAGGGTCTGTTTTATAGTTATACATGTACTGTAATAGCTACGTTGACCTAACCACAATTTAACACTTTAATGAACTAGTAGTCATGGAGACAGATACTGACATGTGCGGATTACACAGACCCGCATTGCGCCGGCAGTGTACTGTACGGAATTACGGATAGAGCTTACAGAAACTCTGTATGGTCGTCGTCTCTGTATTCTAACAGGCGTGAGGCGCCCTTTAACTTCTTTTGTATTTGTAAAAGTTAAAAGAATCAAAACGGAAACATCAAAAGTACTCGGATACCCAGACGTGCATGTATGAAGCGATTTATGAATCTACAGGAAGCGAAAGAAGTATGCATGGATTGCGAAGCCTGGCGATCTGGCCTCTCTGACTACCCCGTCAGGGATACAGCGTGAAAAAAGTTAAGATTTAAAAAAACAAAAAAACAACGTTACAAGCAATAGCGATTTGCATCCGAGTTCATTCCGGTTAGTCAGCGGATGCATCGCTAGCAGATGAAATCGCCTGGGTCCCGGAGACCGTGGTGCCTCTTATGTTAAGTTTTGCCGTACCACTCTTTCACAGGAACCTGTTCAAGAAATAAGGAGTATCCTATATTTCTTCCGGCCAAATCGGTTCAGTGTTTATAGCGTGATTGAAGGACAAACAAACAAATACACTTTCGGATTTATAAAAATTTGTATCATGCATCAAAATCCAAAAGGTTTCTAAACAAAACCTAAATCTCGACTGCCGACTGACCATATTCTCTTTCGTTTTCTACCTCTTGAAGGCCTATGTTTGTTAGAGTGCAGCGCACTACCTTTACTCCGTACGTCATCTAGCCTTTCACCCTCTTGTAGGGATGTCCACCTTTTGCTTTCCTCGATGCCTCCTATGCTAAAATGTGAACCACTTCGTCGTTGCTGCTCAGGGTTCCTGTGATCCCATTCCTCGACAACCCTTATCAAGTTGTCAATGGTAAACCAATTATTGTGTACGGCTGCGAACTTCTCAACTAGCTAGAATGATAACAGTTTTTAATCAGGTACAATATTGAAGTATTCCTTTTCATATTCCTAATGAATAGAAACATTAAATTCATCAGGTACTGAGTATCCATCATGTTCGCAATATTGGCGGTGGATCGAGATAAGTAATAGAGCTAATTATCTCGACCTACCTACAATATTGCCAAGTTAAAAAAGAGTTCTCATAGTAATGGTTGACAACTTTATGGTACATATTTATAAACTTATCAGTTTTTAAAGTTATTATTATCAAGAAAAAAGCTACCAAATATTATTTATTTTTTTATATATGTATCTCTCTTTCCTTAACTGATTGTTAATATTAATATTTTGCTTATTATAAATATCGTTGGGACAACTCACACAACGCCATCTGATTCCAAACTAAGCAGAGCTTGTACTATGGTAACCAGATAACTGATAAACATACTTATACATTTTTAAATACTTACATATTATAGATAAATAACACCCAAACACAGAATAAACCATCGTGCTCATCAAACAAAGTTTTATCCTGGGTGGGAATCGAACCCACGACCTCTTGCGTAGCAGTCGGATACACTCCCACCGAGCCACAGAAGCAGTCTGATGTGCATGGTGACGCCCAATGGCGTATCCATATAAATTGGTATTACATGTATTGCAATCAGATGAGGTCCTCGTCAATTCCATTTATTTAATAGCGTTTCCTTGCTTGTTGATGGCAAGTTTAGTCATTGGTACCAATTAGTAGCCAGTACTCGGATGGTAGCCAGTACCAGTCGTCAAGCCAAGTTGAAGGCCATAAGGCCTTCTAATTGGCTGGACACCCGTGACACTTGAAAAAGTTTAACAGGAGGTAGCCGCAGCCTGTGTTGGCAGCGCGAGTTTTGATGCGAACATCCTTAGGCTACCGTAGTCACTTCGATCACATCCTTACTGCAGCTTTCTATGCAGATTTGACACTAACACAAAGAACACCAGTGTTCACTGCAGCATATAACTTTCTTTCACTTATGTACATTTCCAAACTCTTAATGTAAGTACTAGTTGACCCCGACAGCTTCGCCCGTGGAATATTTCGTCCTCCCATCGCACCTATTTAATCCCGTCGCTTATAAATTCTACGTTGCTGCATAAAAATTTGCCCGATTTGTCGACATTTATGACTATTGCTCTGCTCCCCAGTTTAGTAGCGTAATGATATATAGCCTATAGGCTTCCTCGATAAATGGGCTATCTAACACAAAAATATTTTTTTAAATTCGACCAGTAGTTCCTGAGATTAGCGCGTTCAACCGAACAAACAAACAAACAAACTCTTCAGCTTTATAATATTAGTATAGATAATATTGCAACATTATTGCTTTAACTCCACTGGTACTGGTACGGGAAAAATGCTATTAATGTCCGAACGTTCGTCCGTCCGTCCATTCAGTCTACAGGTCGCATTTTTCATTGGATTTGCATGCAACTTGGTATGGACAAACCTTCATCTAGCCAACAACTTTTAGCGAGGGGTTTATTTTTATCGGGGGGGGGGGAATGGAGGCAGGGGAGGGGAAATGGTCCCGTAGTGGTTCGCAAGAGCGCTGAAAACAAAAAATAATAATATGTTGATTTTTTTTTCTTGGTAATAAAAGAAGTCTGCCTTTCACAGAACCACTACCCAAGTAGCAAAATGATGGCATATAAATAGTACAATAACGTTTATTATGTAACTCTCAGTGAACAGAATAGGTCTTATAATAGTCTTTTACGTGTTTATATAACGCAGGTTTGGGCGCAGATATATAACAATTAAGTCGTGTTAAAATCGTGTTATGGTTATAATAGTGACCATTACGTTGTGTTAAAATCGCATAGAAGTTACATAGAACTAATAATACAACAATTAAGTCGCGAAAAGGTTATATTGTGATCACATTAGCGATAAATAAAAAAAAATAAGAAAAAAATATAATGAAATGTTATGTGTTCAAAGTTAAATATAAAAAGGTAAGTCAATATTTTAATCATTAAGTAGATATTATTTATTCATTTTGTAGGTCTAGAAGCCTGTGGTGAAGGATGAGATAATAAACTTGGGAATTTAAACTTTTCGACTAATTATATAGCAATATTGGATGAAATTTTAAAGGGCCTTCAAAATATTGATATTTTTAAAATAAAATATATTTAATTTAAACATATTAATACTTCCAACATCCGCCATAATTTCATCAGATATTGGATGACCGCAATATAACATGTATATAACTATTTTTGACTTGCGGTAAAACAGTTGTGATTAGAGTTCTGTTGAAATATAGAAAAAAACATTTTATAGTATCTACTTTTTCTCTTATAGGTACATCAAGGTGATGTATTTAGATGTAGATAAGTATGAACAAAATGTTGGTCAATCATTTAAAATGGCCTTGGGACAACACGCATTTTTAGTTATTACAGAAGTGTTATGGATATAATTATCACTGATTGTGATATCCTAAATGTGATCGATTTTGTAATAGTGTAATAACTTACAAGTAACGTTAAAATTAATGTTAATGAATGAGTACCTGTACTAGTTATAAGAAAACTGATTAATGCCAAATAAAACAACCATTTTTATATTTATGGATTTATATTATTCACACATTTGCTCGGACTGCAGAGATAAAAAAGCGTGTAACAACTGTTCTGGCTGCTGGATATTTTATAGGTTTGGAATACAGAAGGTTTAGACAAAATTACCCTATCCTAGCCCCTTTCTCTCTAATCCTTTTCCTACCTTATCCTCTTCCCATCCTTTCTCCGCCAAGCCAAGGTTGCCGTGCCGATGAGCTGCGTGGCTAGGTGCGAGCCTAGTCGTAACGTGCCTGACTGCCCTGGGACCGGGCGACCCCAGAATAAGGCTAGCCTTACCTAGACAAGCGGGGCTCTGTCTAGGCGGACTTTGAATTTCCCTTGCCACTCGCGGGAACGCAATGGAAATTTAAAATTTAAAAACCCGGAATGGCGGCGATGTGGTTCGCAACCCGTCACGTCTCGTCTCCCATCGAGGCGGAAAGTGGGCTAGGAATAGCCACTTTGCTACATTGAATGTTAGAGGAGGAATGAAAGACAAAATTGATGAGGTATGCGAGATGATGCGAGCAAGACTACTTGATGTTTTGTGTGCGAATGAAACAAAGAGGAAAAGATGTAACACCACTACACATGGACCCTCTACAGCCTACTGGTCAGGTGTAGCCACAACCAGTACAGTGAGCCAGGGTGTCGGTGTTCTACTGTCCGCGAGAATGAATGAATGTGTGACTGACTATGAATATGTGAGCCCAAGACTCCTTTGGTTGAGGTTGAA
Source organism: Thumatha senex (assembly GCA_948477245.1). Classification (NCBI taxonomy): domain Eukaryota; kingdom Metazoa; phylum Arthropoda; class Insecta; order Lepidoptera; family Erebidae; genus Thumatha; species Thumatha senex. Next base: position 4,669,848 of record OX419725.1, read on the forward strand.
GGTTGGACTTACCCGCATCTTTGTTTTGGGCGTTTATGCTCCGCAAGATACGTGGTGGCGCCGATCTTCAAGAGACCAAAGTGAGAGACAGGCATTTTGGGAGAGTGTGAGCGATATTCTGAGTAAATGCAAACGGAACGAGAGAATTGTAATGTTAGGTGATTTTAATGGTTGCGATATGAAAGTGTATTGGGCAAGTTTGGTGACGAACGAGTGAATGAAAATGGTGAGAGTTTGCTTGAAGTATGTTTGGAGAGGAATCTGGTGGTAACTAACTCCATATTTAACCACAAACAGATTCATTTGTATACTATAATATAACAAGAGGGAAACCAGAGAAGTATGATTGATTTTGTGATTGTAGATGCAAGACTAAGAAAGAAAGTCTTAGACACCCGGGCATACCGCGGTGCCGGGATTGATACAGATCACTTCTTGGTTATCAGCCGAGTAAGAGGTCTGTTTCAACGGTGGCGGCATCGTGTGTGTGAACCTGTAAGTGTACTAGAGCGCATAAAAGTCGAAAATTTGCAAGAGATGAGCATAAAAGAAGGATTCGTGAGTAAATTGAGTAAGAAATTTAAAAATTTAAGTGAAGTATGTGAGATTGAAGAATTATGGAAGACGCTTAAGTAGTCTTAACCAAGGATGTAAGGTAAAGAGAATGTGTGCAGAAGTCATAAAAGCATTGTCCGACAAGAAGAAGGCATAGTTGGCTGGCTGACTTCAAAGAATGCAGAGGGCAACGGATGAGGATGTAAAAATGGCAAAGAATGAATATAAAAGGTATAAACGAATTGCAAAAGAAGTTATAAAAAGAGAGAAAGAGAATGATAGAGATAAATTTAATAGTAGGTTATCTAATAATTTCCAGCAGAATATAAAATTCTTTTGGAAATCTATAAAATCTGTGAGGGGTCAACAAACATCATCGAAACTCAGAAATATCAGAAACCAGGATGGCAGTTTTCTAAAAGGAGAAGAATGTGTGCTAAAAAGATGGAATAATTATTTTGAAAGCTTATATGAAAAAGAGAATATGGAAGCACAAACGAGTTCTTGGGAAAGGAATGAACTAAGCAACGAAAGCATCATAAGTATGAAAGAAATTATGGAAGCATTGAGTAGTATGAAATTGGGTAAGGCTGCTGGATTTGATAGGATTTCTGTCGAGATGCTGAAAGCGGGACATGGCGTGGTAGCTTGCCAGCTGTACCGCCTTTTTAATCTTTGCTGGAGGAGTGGCAGCGTGCCAGGAGATTGGTGCAAGGCTGTCATCGTGCCGCTTTACAAAGGAAAAGGATCACAGCAAGAGTGCAAAAACTACCGCGGCATAAGCTTGCTCAGCATCGTCGGAAAATTGTATGCAAAAGTTTTGATAAAAAGAGTGATGAATTAAACTGAAGGGAAAATGTGGGATGTACAAGCAGGATTTATGAAAGGAAGAGGATGCACGGATCAGGTCTTTTCCTTACGATGCATAGCCGAAAAATTTTTGGTGAAATGTCAAAAGGTCTATTGCATATTTGTACACTTGGAAAAGGCCTATGACCTATGGACACCTTGTCCATAGGTCATAGGCCATAGGCATGAACTATGGACAACACTGGCCAAGTATGGAGTAAGCAGTCACTTAATACGAGCACTGAAATCTCTCTATGAGGGCTCCAGTGCTTGTGTCAGGATCAACGGAGCTTGCACAGACTTTTTTCACATTGAAAATGGTGTGAGACAGGGTTGTGTAGCGTCACCGGCGCTGTTTAACCTATACATGGACAGTTGTTTGAAAGAACTGCAAGAGAGTGCGTATGGTTTAAAAATGAATGAACTGACTGTCAAATGCCTCCTATACGCTGATGACCAGGTAATACTGGCATCATCGGCGGAGGAGTTGCAGTTGATGGTTAACATTATGCGTGTTACGCTAAAAAGCAAAGGAATGAAAGTGAATGTAAATAAGACAAAAGTAACGGTTTTTGAAAGAGAGGAAAGTATGACGGATTGCTCGATTTTTGTGGAAGGAAAACGAGTGGAACAGGTGAAAGAATTTGTATATTTAGGTTCAATATTTGTGAGAAATGGAAAGTGTGATTGTGACATTGAACGAAGAGTTTTGGCGGGAAATCAAGTGAATGGAGCCATGCACGCCTTTATGAGCAGTCAGAACGTGTTTGAGAAGGCAAGACTGGCTGTGCATAGAGGAGTACTTGTTCCTACACTCATGTATGGCAGTGAAAGTTGGGTGTGGCAGAAGAAGCATTGAAGTAAAATTAATGCAGTGGAAATGAGAAGTCTGCGGAGTATAGCTGGAGTGAAATTGATGGACAAAGAAAGGAACAGTGTGATAAGGGAACATTGCGGTATGGTAGAAGAAGTAGTGACTAAGATAGAAAAAGGTATGCTTAGATGGTTCGGACACGTGGAGAGGATGGATGAATGTAGACTAACGAAACAGATTTATCAGAAGAGAGTGAATGGGCAAACTGGTAAGGGGCGACCTCGACGTACATATGTCAATCAAATAGAAGACATTTTGGAAAAAGGTCAGGTCAAGAGTACCCTTAACCGGCGTGTGTGTATGAAAACACTTATGAAAGTGGAAGAAGTGAAAATTGTATGCCAGAATCGTAGCAAGTGGAAAGCCATAGTCTCTGCCTACCCCGATGGGAGACAGGCGTGACGATATGTATGTATGTATGTATTCACACTAGATTAAGTATGAAAAATGTACAGAACTACCTATATTTATACCACATTCGTTGCTGACCTAAATTCTCTCCTAATTTATTTAATGTATCGCTGCTATCTTTAACAATTGATAATTATTATTTACCTTTCTTCTAAACCCTACACTTCGTTTAATTCTTTTCTATTTATTGGAATCTATAATAAGAATTTTGTTGAAAAAGAAATGGCGTGTGGTTTATAAAAGTTATATTAGAATAATATCTCAACCTGGATGTTATATAAACATGACTTAATATGACTGTTATTTAATAGTTAATTACAAAATCACTATAGGACACAATGTTATTTTAGTATTTATTTAAAGGTTCCTTTAGAAACAAAAATGTCAGCTCATGACTGCTATCTGACTGAAACGTTTACTTGACATAAACTCTAATCATGTAAACGTCAGAGAAGATACGTTATATAATAGTCGTATATCTTTGTTGAGACAACATTTACTACACACATTAATGTGACTAATATTCTATAAAACTATTGCGTCTCATTAACAACTTTTTTACAACTGTTTCGTTACCTCGAAACTATTATAAGACCCTTACGGGTAGTAAGGGTCTTATAATAGTGTTAGTTGTATAATTCTAATATAATATAACTGTTCTGCTACTTGGGTAGTTAAATATTCATTTGTATTTAATTTTACTTAGAATTCCGTCATGTTAAAGAAATTAATATACGGCAACCATGTACGAGGGTGGTTTGATAAGTCCGTGACTTTGGAAAGAAGAACGCACTTTTTTCGATTCCTTTTGTTATTTTTCTACATAATCTCCTTTCAACTTTACACGCTTAGTCCAGCGATGCTCCAACCTTTTCAACCCATCATAAAAAATATTTTTTGTCATACCCTGAAAAATAGGCCTCAGTTTCAGCTACCACCTCTTTGTCTGATGAAAATCTTTGCCCGCCAAGCCTTTCTTCGTGTAAGGGAAGAGAGAGAAGACACAGGGGGCTAAATCTGGCGAATACGGAGGGTGTGGCAATAATTGGTATCCCAATTCGACAAGTTTTGATGTCGCGGTTGAAGACGAGTGGGCCGGAGCATTATCCTGATGAAACAGAACTTTTTTCTTTGCAAGATGCGGTCGTTTCTTGACTAACTCTTCATTGAATCTGTCTAACAATGCAGCATAGTAAGATCCGCTTATTGTACCGTTTTTCTAAAAAAATTGATCAGAATGACTCCTTGACTGTCCCAAAAGACTGTGGCCATCACTTTACCAGCCGAATTAACCGTTTTTGCCTTCATTGGGGCACGTTCCCCGGTAGAAGTCCACTGCTTAGACTGTTCCTTAGTCTTTGGTGTATAACGATGGACCCACGTTTCGTCAACTGTTATGTACCGACGCATAAATTCATTGAGACTGCGGTTATAAATGGCCAGGCACTCCTCAGAAGCGGTTACACGGTTTCGTTTTTTGTCGACTGTCAGTAAACGCGGCACCCATCTTGGGGAAAGCTTTTTATACCCAGAATATTATGCAAAATATAAAAAACTCGTTTAGTCGAGATGTGCACTGCATCAGCTATTTCGCGTATCTTCACTCGACGGTCTGCCAAAACAATATCGTGGATTTTGTTAACCATACCCTCAGTGGTGACTTCAATAGGCCCTCCTGGGCGCTCGGCGTCGTTGGTGGTAGTACGTCCACAACTAAATTCAGTAAACCACTTTTGTACCGTCCCTTGAGAAGGAGTAGAATCACCATAATATTTTTTCAATTTCTGTTCGGTCTGTTTAATAGTTTTACCAAGTAAAAAATAGTGTTTAATTAACGCTCGAAACTCGCTTTTCTCCATTTTCAACGAAAACTTAGCAGTCGTCTCGCTATTTTGTTACTGAAAAGTTTATTTCGACGATAAATTTGAAAAAAGAACAGTGTTAGCTTCGTATTAAGTTCCCAATTAAGATAAAAAAAAAGAATTCTTAAAAAAGTTTATATTATTCATCCCAAAGTCACTGAATTGCCAAACTGCCCTAGTATGGCTCGATAATTGGTACTAAACTTCCTCACTTCCGTAGGATAAATAAATGATCTGTGAAACGGCGGTATGTTTGATCGATCGGTTTCTTTGATTAAGTTCTCAGAGTATTAAAGTGTAAAATAGAATGACCACAGAACAAGAAATATTGCTAGCTTTCTCTCGCTCGTGCCTAATTTAAACGATAGTAATAATTTGCTTGGCGACAGACTGCCTCGGTGGCGCAGTGGTAGTGTATGAGACTACCGCGACCGAGGTTCGGATCGAGGACCCGGGTTCGAATCTCGGGTAGGAAAAAATATTTGTGAGATCCACAATTCTTTGTTTAGGAGTTTGGGCGTTTCCTATGTATAATATGTATGCGTTTAGTAATATATAAGTATGTTTATCAGTCATCTGGATACTTTACTTTACATACTTTGGGATAGACAGTGGTGTCTAATAAAAATGTCCCACAATACTGAATTTAAAAATATTTAAATCTTAATAATGATACCACTAGTTTATGTCAAACTGTATGCAAAAATAGCATACGCGACCTATCGGTTGCCTACAATTTGTAATTAGTGTAATGGAAAAAAGGGTGATACGCCCAGTGACACGCTTGGTTGTATGAACGAAATTGCTAGGACCACGAGTCAGAACCCGAAAGTAAGGCAGGCGTCTCTAGTAGACAGTGTATGAGTGAAATTTAATCCTTGGTCTGTGAGAATGGCTTACCTCATTAGTTGTGATATTTTTTGACTCTACGTGTTGATATAACACTATTATTTCTTTCAATAAGTTCCGCAACACACACAGTATATCGCCGACCTGATAAGGAATGGTGCGGAAATTCATTTCTCTGAAGTGGTCCACACTAGAGATCTTAGCCATAGCGTCTTTAATCAATTCCTTATTCATTTTTGTCAATTTCCTTTTCATTCGGACTTGAGTGCCACTAAAATAAGCAGTCAGCGCCAAAGAATTCCACAACACTGCAATAGATTTTAGAACTATTTGGTATTATTTATGTTTATTTACAGCGAGGACTTCCCCTAAGATCATATACGTTATTGTGAAAATTGGACGAGAAATATATATGTCCAGTACCGGACTATGTAACCTGATTTGATAGATTTATCTAGGTAATTTATAAAATTCTCGTGTCACCGTATTTGATGCTATAATCCTCGGAAACAATGGCACCGATTTTATGAAATTTTAAAAGTTTAGATATTCAGTGGGTCTGAGAGTCGGTGGTAATCTATTTTTCATACCCTTCAGTGATAAGGATCTTTCCTAGTCAGCTAACCACTTGCACATCCCAGCTTTTTGATGACCTAGTTTTTCGTAATCAACCTATGACCTTGGCCGACCGAATACGTAACGAAGTGATACGCAATATGGCAGGTTTGAATGAAAGTGTCAGCGTTAAGCTGGAAAAGGGCGTGCTCCGTTGGTTTGGACACGTCCAAAGAATGAGTGAGGAACGATTGACGAAGAATATATATTGTGCGAAAGCAGAGGGTAGAAGAGGTCAGGGTAGGCCGAGACTTATATATGAAGACCACGTGAGCAGATTGCTCAAAAACGGAAAGAACAAAAGTACTCGGATACCCAGACGTGCTTGTATGAAACGATTGATGAATCTCGAAGAAGCGAAAGAAGTATGCATGGATCGCGAAGCCTGGCGATCTGTCCTCTCTGACTACCCCGTCAGGGATACAGTGTGAAGATAGTTAAGTTAAGTTTTAACCTATGACCTAAATAAATAAAATCGAGATATCTTGTTGAAAACTATAATAGCGAGAAAAAAATATTTTACTACTCAAAAATTGTAAAATAAATACAGATTATTACTTATAATATAAGATAGCATAAGACTCTAACATCTATTATTTAAAATGAGGTGTTAAATTTTCCGTGCTGATTTCTATACCATCATCCATTTTAACACTGGACTCTGGACGCGAAGCCTTAAATATTCATATACATACTTAAAGTGCTATCATTTGCATAAAAATGTTTATTATTGAAGCCAATATCAGGCCTATACCCAGATTCTACAGTGGTTAGTAGTTTTATAAATTTAATGAAATACCTGATAACTTACGTAACCAATAGAATACATGGATCCATATAGAGAACATTTTACTTCACTCTAATACACAGAGTGCCTTCTCATGTACTCCGTCTGCAACAAGAGACCGTAGATTTATTGATGTACATCTATCTATATATATAAAAAATCAATCCCTATATAAGAAGAAAATAGGAATTCATGGAGCGATTTTAAAAAAAAATTTTTGTATTGGATATCCCATTTATTGCGTAAGGTTCTTAGCTATATATCATCACGCCACTACACAGGAGAGCGGAGCAGTAATCATAAATGTCAACAAATCGGGGAAACTTTCATACATTTTTGGAAAAGTAATAAGCGACGGGATTAAATGGGTTGGAAGTATGTCACGGGTGAAGCTGCGCAGGTCAGTTGGTATATATATAAATATGAATCCCTATTTCCCTTGGTCACGCCATCACGCGTGAACGGCTGGACCCATTTGAAAAATTCTTTTTGTATTGGATGTTCCATTTATTGGGGAAGGTTCTAAGCTATATATCATCACGCCACTACACAGGAGAGCAGAGTAGTAATCATAAATGTCAACAATCTTTCATACATTTTTGCAAAAGGTATTAAGCGACGGGATTAAATGGGTGCCACGGGAGTTCGAAGTATGTGAAGGGTGAAGCCGCGCGGGTCAGCTAGTACTTTTATATTTATCGGTCAGATGTGGTCAGAAGCAACAAATACTATTGCAAGAGAGCAGCGGGCCAAGTCTAATATTTTACAATATAAAACGGTTTTATTTCTATTCTATATCGATTACATTGCAATTGGTCCAAACTAAGATAGTTTACTAAAACTATTATATATTTCACAATCACATTTCTCAAGTCGAAGAATAACGACAAAATATCTGTTTTTGTATGTCAAAATATTAATATAGACTACCAAAAATGCAAATTACGAGTGGCGCGACCCGTATTAATAAAATAATGTCGACCAGTCGATAGAGTTCTATTGGAGCGCAATTGTAATAGTGGACTACGAAAACTGACATTTTTTTCTGTCAGCTCTCTATTGAGCGAATATTTCTATTCTCTTCTGATGCAATTGAATTAGTAGACTTGGCCCCAAATGCTCCTTTTTAGACCCGAAACCAACGTCCCATAATTGCACAAAGGCGGACAGTAGGTTATTGCCGAAACTAAGTTGTACCTTTTTATCGTTTTTTCAGGTAAAATTGGTTTGATAAATTTTTAAAGCAATTATTGGATAAATTTAGAAATTTAGTAATTTTAGATTCTAGTCACTTGCTTTAAAAATTTATCAATTTACTGAGTGGAGTCCATTGCATCAATGTTTAAAAATAGTTGTAATACTGTTCATTGGTATCGAGTTGTTCATTAGCTCGATAGATGGCTCTGGTCATACTCTTAAAATGACGATATAAATATAGTGGAGAATTTCAACTTGATTCGATACGGTTCGGGTAGTTCAGGTGGCTAGAACATTGCCCTGGTTAGGCAAAGGTCACAGGTTCAATCCCTGTCTCGAATCGAATTGTCTTTTCCACTTTATTAAAAATGTATGTAAAATTGTTTTATTGTTTCCTTCAAACTTAACCCAGGTGAGTTGAAATCTGAAACAATTACCTACGGGTTGCACTCCGAGAGAGGCGACAGCAGTGATAACTTATTTTCTCGCGTTAGATGTTTTTGAGATGGGTACTAGTGTTATTGGGTTATGATTAGCATTTTATTTATGGATTGTATTTTATTAATTCTTAAAAAATCATTTAATATTCTTTTATGAATTATCGTAAACAACATTTTTTATTTATCTAGACGCGTTCGCGGTTTGCTATATGTAATGCATATACACACAAACTATAGCTGCGTCTCGTAACGGTGTCCCGAGTCCAGAGGTTTTATCTCATCTAAAAATATGCGTACCGCGCTAAGAGAAGTTTTCACTTCAAAAATAATACGTCAATCTGCTGCAGCACTTAACACTCAAATCTCAATTATTTTTATTTTTAATCTTACTTTACTCATACTTTATCACCATGTACTGCCTAACTATAATAAGTAGTTATTGCATAATAAGTTTCAGACAATAAAAAAAGTAATTGCACATACATATGTTGAATTTCATTATCATAAACGATTGTTTAACTAGATACGGCGAAGTGAAATTACTCAGTTTTACGTTTTCCACGTTTTAAAAAGTTGAAAACTACAAAAGAGATTAATAAAATGTTGCTTTGTAAATTTTGGTGGTTAAAATGTCTATGGGACGTTACATTACTTGTGGCGTTTATATTTTTGTTACTTATAAGTGTATACGCATTAATGTTGTATAAATTTCCGCTCAGCTCGACTCAGAAGTATGAAACCATTATATCCATATGCGTATGGACAAGCACATCTCTTACCTGCACTGTAATCCTGGTGGCTGTTTATGTTTTTTGTCTGAAGCGACGTGTAGAAAACGAAAAGGATGTAATATTTGAGAATTCAGGTACATTAAAATATAGGAGCTATGTAAAGGTCTTGTAACAAAACAAGAGTGTTTAATTTACGAGCGATATTTTGCACAATTTTACTGCCTCCTTGGTAGAATTGTGTATTATTTAATAGTTTAACAACTAGAAACACGCTACTACAGAAATACAATGGGTACCTACTAGGTAAATATAACACAGACTCATAAATATTTCTTGTGAGTGCGTGATGACATTTTTGGTCTATTTGCCTAAAATATAAAATAAATAAATAAATATCCATCACGCCTTATCCCCGAAGGGGTGGCAGAGGCATATATATGCCCACTTTTCACAGTGTGGATTCCTGTCCCACGTAATGTGAGTGGTGGTGAGCCCATTGCCGTGTTGAAATAGACAAACGCAGGTTGTGGCTACCTGCTGTTGAAATTTTCAAGCCGCTCATAAGGCCTTCAAGCAGGCTTAACGACTGCCATTTTATTGGCAACCGGGACCAACGGCTTAACGTGCCTTCCGAAGCACTGAAACGCTCGTAAATGTAAATGCCACAAAGTGGTCACCCATCCGAGGACCAGCCATAGTGAAAGTTGCGTAACTCAGTGATCGTTTACAGAACACTGACACAGCGGGGCCACGAGCCCTAAAATAATAATTTTTATTTTCAAAGATGAGTTTGTTTTTCCATTTATTACTTAAATTTTTTTTTTCAAAATTATTTTAATTATAACTTATTCTTTCAAAAATATTCCAATTCAAAAATTTTGAAGCTTTTTAGAATAGATAATACTTATAACCTCTGTGCAAAATTATAACTTAGTCAAACTACTGAAAATTTGTGAAAGTAACGCTGAAAGATACTAGATAGATTTCAGCGTATATACGTTTATTTTATTCCTATTGACCTGTAGGTCAATAGGAATAAAATAATATCTATTACGACTTATCCCCAAGGGGTGGCAGAGGCATGTTATATGCCCACTTTTCACCATGTGTATTCCTGTCCCAGTGGTGGTGGTGGTGGTGGAGAGCGCATTGCTGTGTTGAAATAGACAGATGCAGCCGATGCAGGTTGTGGCTACCTGCTGTTGAACTTTTTCAAGCCGCCCATCCACCTCAATGGTATAAAAAATGGATAGGATTCTTTCGATTTTGATAGGATTCGATTCTCAATGGTATAAATAAAATAAATAAATAAATAAATAAATATCCATCACGCCTTATCCCCGAAGGGGTGGCAGAGGCTTATTATATGCCCACTTTTCAGCGTGTGGATTCCTGTCCCACGTAATAGGTGGTGAGCCCATTGCCGTGTTGAAATAGACAGACGCAGGTTATGGCTACCTACTGTTGAAATTTTTAAGCCGCCCATAAGGCCTTCAACCAGGCTTAACGACTGCCATTTTACTGGCAACCGGGACCAACGGCTTAACGTGCCTTCCGAAGCACGGAAACGCTCGCAAATGTAAATGCCACAAAGTGGTCACCCATCCGAGTGCCAGCCATAGTGAAAGTTGCGTAACTCAGTGATCGTTTACAGAACACTGAGACCGCGGAGCCACGAGCGCTTTAATGGTATAAAGAATGGTATAAATAATATTTTTATCATTTTTTTCTGTATATATTTAATCTATATATTGCTTTTAAATTGACCAATGTTACCTAACACATTTTCATGAATACACTCGAAACATAGGCAAAACCATTTTCACGAATCATTTTCATTAACACATTTTCATGAATACACTCGAAACATAGGCAAAACCCTCCCGGAAATGATCTGAAAAATATTGTTATATTATATTATTATTATTATATTATATTGGTGGGACAGCTCACACAACGCCATCTTATTCCACACTAAGCAGACCTTGTACCATGGTAACCAGATAACTGATAAACATTCTTATATATTTCTAAATACATACATATTATAGATAAATAACACCCAGACACAGAATAAACCATCGTGCTCATCACACAAAGCTTTATCCTGGGTGGGAATCGAACCCACGACCTCTTGCGTAGCAGTCGGATGCACTCCCACCGCGCCACAGAGGCAGTCAAATTTATATTAAAGTCAAAATTATAGTCAGATCATATTGTTAGCTTTAACTTTAAGAAAAGATAAAATTTTTTGAAGAATAACTGTAACAAGGTTCTAAATACTTTTTACAGAGAGTTTTAATCAGTATATTTGAAACAAACTACCTACCTAATTTTTTTTTTCTAAAAGTAGTCAATGCTTACACAATTTAGGCATGGTAGCTTAAGTAAAAGTTATGTTGAAAAACAGAGTCTCTTAGAATCTTGTATTAAGGAAAAATACGTTCAACAAGAAAATTTAAATAATACCTAGTGTACTTAGCAGTTTTTTTGTAACCTACCTAGCTGATAAATCTTAATCTTAATAATATGATAAATGCAAAAGTTTGTATGGATGTTTGTTACTCTTTCACGTAAAAACTACTGAATGAATTTTAATGAAACTTTACAATAATATAGCTTATACATCAGAATAACACATAGGCTAGACAAGTTCCTGTGGGAAACGGGAACAAGAAAACTTCTCTACGCGGGCGAAGCCGCGGGTGTCAACTAGTAAATTAATAAATATTGTGGGACACTTTTCACACAGCGCCATCTAGCCCATAAGCCCCATTAAGCTTGTGCTATGGGATCTAAACAAATGATAAATAATAAAGAATTTAGAACAGTTCTTTGTTCAGAAAGTTTTATCTTAAAGCTTACAATATAATCTGAATAGTTTCGGATTTTTATCTGACCATTTACGTGCGTGTTTTTTCGACTATGTATCGAGTCTACCTATGCTGTATTCATGAATTTGTGTTACATAATATTATTTAAACGGTGAGACCGGTTTTTGGAGCGGAGCTCCCTGTATCTTCTTCTATTACGAAATTATTGGAGCGAATCGAAAGAAGTGAGCGTAGCCCCATTCCTCGAACTTCTCCCAAAGAACTTAATACTTTATGATCAAATTTGACCCACAATACGACATCTAGCCATAGATGGTTAAGAAAGAATAAAATCGAAACTCGGACATACCATGGAGGAATAATCACCGTAAGGGAAATCAACATCGACAAGAGAACTGGAAAAACGGCAAAAAGCTTCGCTCCAGTTAGACTTACCGGGGACGGCAAATGCACCTAGTGTAGGTATGTAATGCCATAACCTATAGAGTTCTCAAACTTAATATTCATAATATTTAGGTAAATACGAATCAACAAGACGACGACCATATCGTGACGAAACATCAAATGTTGAATTTAACAAATACAAAAACTTGTTTCCTAAAAAATATTACGTTTATGGGATAATTCCATAATATCAAAAAGTGCACTTTACCACTTTACTTCGACCTAGAACGTTTATCAATACTCAAGAAACACTTGAGAGTAGATTTTATAAGGCAAAATCTAGTCTCAAGCGTTGATTGAGTATTGAGAAACGTTCTGGAATTCGGACCTAAAACACTTGAGGTTGCGGGCGTCCTCTAATTGCTACCTAATACTACATACTATAGTTCCAAAGCTCTTGCTCACGTATACATTTATATATTAATTTTAACTTTTTGTATTCATTACATATGTTATAACTACAAAAAAAAAGTAAATAGCATCTACAAACGCGTGCTTAACTCAAAGTCGAGTTCTTTTTTTCAAACCCAAACTGTATTAAAGTTAAGGAATCCAGTTAAAGCGTCCATGTGGACATTTTTATAATGTAATCTTTTCATTCAAGTATGTAATTGTTTGAAATATTATAAAGCTATTAAAAGACCTTCTGTATTCTCTAAGCGTTCGCTACCTATTCGATTAAATAAGGGGCGTAAAATATGCCTGACGCCCGAGGGAGCAGAATATCACACCGTACCACTTAGTTTATTTATCGATCCACACTTAATGTCCTCCAAATTGGATTGTTGAAAACCATTGTGGTTGCAGGTTTGGGGTGGTTTCAAGAGAACGGCATGTGGGATATGGAGGAAGGGCGGAGCAACCGCGCCCCTTCCAACCTACCTATGTATCTGTCCTACTCTAGCAAACCGTTATTGATTTCGACTTGACTTCCGGTTATCCGAACAATTTCAGACAACAAACAAAGTACAAAAATGCCTTCAACAAAAATTACGACAATCTAGGTATCTATTATGTTTGTAATATCACTCTCAATTTATTAGCGTCTTAAAATATCTAGAGAAATAATTGTAAATCTCTATATTAAAATATTATTGACAAAATAAGAAAAAAATCGTAAAAGTAGGTGTAACATTGTGATGAATCAATCATTTCTTAAAAAAAAAAATAAGGTGCAAAGAATGGTAGGTACAGAACAGTTTCAATTCATTATTACTAAATAAACGGTCTTACTCACGTGTATATTTCGGGATAGCCCGACTACTTTCGGACCTAACGGAGGTCCTTTTTCAAGAGGAGCGTCCTTTTGAAAAAGGACCGAAACTAGTCGGGGTAACCAGAAATTTAAAAAATGGTCCTGTTTTAAAAAATGGTTCGGTCGCATGAAAAAATGTTTATAATTTTCATTTTAAATATTTTTTCATACGATCGAACCATTTTTTAAAACCGGAGGACCACAGATCTGAAGGCATGTTTTCTACGTGCTGATTGAACGCTATCACTGCCTCTTCGGAGTTGGTAAAAGTGAAACCTCTCATCAAATCTTTGATTTTTTAGAAAATACAGAAATGACAGGGTGCTAGGTCGGGGCTATGCGCAGAATGGGTGACGAGTTTTTTGGAAGCTAAAACTGACTTTGTTTTGCTGGCCGTGTGTGAAGAAGCGTTGTCATGATGTAGGAGAACGCGACTTTTCGGTCGTCTTACGCAAACATTTTCTGGGTTAACACCCTGGGTAAATAAATGATATATTACCACTCGGCATTAACACTCTTTTGATTTTCAAGTGGAATTGTACTGCTGGGACCCGTAGCTGAGAAAAAAAACGCGATCATTTTTTTAACAATGTCTCTCGCCTACCTCACTTTTGTTGGCCTGTTCTCATTTTCATACACCATTTCACAAGATTGCTGTTTTTTTCGGTTTCAAAACAATAAATCCACGTTTCGTCTCCTGTGACAATGTCATAAACAGCATTAGAATGTCCGTGGTCGTACTTCAGTAGCATCTGTGAGCACCATTCCACGCGAGCCCGCTTCTGCTCCGCTGTCAGTTCATGAGGGATCCAACGACAACAAAGTTTCCAAACTTTCAATTCTTCGTGTAAAAATTTCTGAATTTGGCTCATACCATCTCCAATAGTCCTCGAATTGTCTCATAGGTAATAAGCGAGCTTTTTTCAATTAGCCGCTTAACAGTAGCCACATTATTTTCGTTGACGGCAGTTGAATATAACATTTGAAATTCAAATAGTTACGATTAGCTAGAAGTGCAAAACTTTTAGTGTGCCCCATGTAGTTACAGAAAAGAAAGGGGAGGAGGGAGATTATAGTTATAAATAAGATTATATAATATAGGTACTTGGTATCTACTAATTACTACTAATAATTCAATCCTTTCATATTATAAAACAAAGTCGTCTATCGCGACTTTGTACTTGGTGAATGGTGTACCAATAGATGAAGTGATTCATGATCATGAAGAAAGTTTAGGTATTTAATTTATGAAGGTTTTATGTAGATTAGATTTAATGACGATAATTATCGATACTAATATTATAAAGGTTAAGAGTTTGTTTGGTTAAACGCGCTAATCTCGGATTTGAAAAATTCTTTTTGTGTTTGATAACCCATTTATCGAGGAAAGCTATATGCTATATATCATCATGCTAATACCCCGGAGAGCGGAGCAGTAGTCATAAGTGTCGGCAAATTGGGCAAATTTTTATGCATTATTGTAGAATTAATAAGCGACGAGATTAAATAGGTGCGACGGGAGTTAGAAGTTTGTCACCGGGGGGTGGGTCACCTAGTTCAAGATATAGAGCGAATTCAAGTGGACTGAGAGTTTCATCGAAAACTGCCTAAATCCCAAAAGATATACCTATTAAGAAAACAATGTAAGTACCTACAATGATATTATTCCTGATTTTGAAGTCCTAGGTGGTATTGTTATTTTTTTAAAGATAGCTTATCGTAACGGATACAGGAATAGTAGTATACATTAGCTAGTAATTCAATAAAAGTGTTACATTAACATATAATGTAGGTATTTAAATATATGTCGGTACTTAAATTGAATTCACCAAGTTAATACAATCACAAAGTCACTGTGCCAATAAAATTACAGAAGTCATCATCATTGAAGTAGTAGGTACCTACCTAATCGATTAGAATCACAAGGACTAATACAGACGAGCTACTTTTAGTATATTCGACGACCGGTGATTTAGGGAGGGAGATTTATGTATCCGTGGTTAGATTGTTCGAGACTACCAGGACTTTAATTGGTCGTGCTAATTAGTGTCTAGCACATATGACCTTTTAGCCTTTTTGTAATCACCTCACTAAAAAGGCAACGGGTTCAAAATTTAATCCAAATTTAACATCTAAAATAGACAGATTTTGTCAAATTTATTCGGCCCTTTAGACCGGGGTGGGTCTAAAGGGCCGAATAAATTTTTCTTTATTGTTTTCTTTTTCTTTATTTTCTTCTTCTTTCTTTTCTTTTTCTTAATTTCCTTTATTTTCTTCCTTTTTCTTTATTTCACTAAAAAACTCCAGTCGTAGTGACTGAGTAGCTAAAACAATTAAAATCCTAAATACTGTTTATATGATTTCTGTGTCTAAAATGCACGACTCCGACAACGCGTCCGAATGCTGGAAGTCACGAAATCGCGAGGCAGCATCGAAGCAGTCGCCAAAACACACGATTCCGATGCTGCGTCCTACAGAGCAAGAAATGCTCGCTCCCTCTCACTCGCGCCTTATAGAGACGCCAGTAATAACTAGGTCAACTTGCCGTCCTCAGTAAGTCTAAATGGAGCTGAGCATTTTGTCTTCACCATTTCCGAAGACCAAGTAACAAGCAGTAAGAATATATAAAAGTAAGTAAGTAACTTTTAAAATCATAAAAATCATCGCTCTAAAATCTTTACGACTAAATTCCATTTTCGTTGCGTACGTAGGACTTCGATGTGTGATAAAATACAATTGACAAATGTTTTCCCGCCAATTATTTTTTCTTATTACTAAGAAGATTGCAACGGTTCAAAAAATATAACATTCGAAATTAAAATAGTTTCGATTAGCTAGAAGTGCAAAACTTTTAGTGTGCCCCATGTAGTTACAGAAAAGAAAGGGGAGGAGGGAGATTATAGTTATAAATAAGATAATATAATATAAAAACTTGGTATCTACTAATTACTACTACTAATTCAATCCTTTCATTTATAAAACAAAGTCGTCTATCGCGACTTTGTACTTGGTGAATGGTGTACCAATAGATGTAGTGATTCATGATCATGAAGAAAGTTTAGGTATTTAATTTATGAAGGTTTTATGTACATTAGATTTAATATGACGATAATTATCTATACTAATATCATAAAGGTTAAGAGTTTGTTTGGTTAAACGCGCTAATCTCGGATTTGAAAAATTCTTTTTGTGTTTGATAGCCCATTTATCGAGGAAAGCTATATGCTATATATCATCATGCTAATACCCCGGAGAGCGGAGCAGTAGTCATAAGTGTCGGCAAATTGGGCAAATTTTTATGCATTATTGTAGAATTAATAAGCGACGAGATTAAATAGGTGCGACGGGAGTTAGAAGTTTGTCACCGGGGGGTGGGTCACCTAGTTCAAGATATAGAGCGAATTCAAGTGGACTGAGAGTTTCATCGAAAACTGCCTAAATCCCAAAAGATATACCTATTAAGAAAACAATGTAAGTACCTACAATGATATTATTCCTGATTTTGAAGTCCTAGGTGGTATTGTTATTTTTTTAAAGATAGCTTACCGTAACGGATACAGGAATACTAGTATACCGGCATTAGCTAGTAATTCAATAAAAGTGTTACATTAACATATAATGTAGGTATTTAAATATATGTCGGTACTTAAATTGAATTCACCAAGTTAATACAATCACAAAGTCACTGTGCCAATAAAATTACAGAAGTCATCATCATTGAAGTAGTATGTACCTACCTAATCGATTAGAATCACAAGGACTAATACAGACGAGCTACTTTTAGTATATTCGACGACCGGTGATTTAGGGAGGGAGATTTATGTATCCGTGGTTAGATTGTTCGAGAATACCAGGACTTTAATTGGTCGTGCTAATTAGTGTCTAGCACATATGACCTTTTAGCCTTTTTGTAATCACCTCACTAAAAAGGCAACGGGTTCAAAATTTAATCCAAATTTAACATCTAAAATAGACACATTTTGTCAAATTTATTCGGCCCTTTAGACCGGGGTGGGTCTAAAGGGCCGAATAAATTTTTCTTTAATGTTTTCTTTTTCTTTATTTTCTTCTTCTTTCTTTTCTTTTTCTTAATTTCCTTTATTTTCTTCCTTTTTCTTTATTTCACTAAAAAACTCCAGTCGTAGTGACTGAGTAGCTAAAACAATTAAAATCCTAAAAACTGTTTATATGATTTCTGTGTCTAAAATGCACGACTCCGACAACGCGTCCGAATGCTGGAAGTCACGAAATCGCGAGGCAGCATCGAAGCAGTCGCCAAAACACACGATTCCGATGCTGCGTCCTACAGAGCAAGAAATGCTCGCTCCCTCTCACTCGCGCCTTATAGAGATGCCAGTAATAACTAGGTCAACTTGCCGTCCTCAGTAAGTCTAAATGGAGCTGAGCATTTTGTCTTCACCATTTCCAAAGACCAAGTAACAAGCAGTAAGAATATATAAAAGTAAGTAAGTAACTTTTAAAATCATAAAAATCATCGCTCTAAAATCTTTACGACTAAATTCCATTTTCGTTGCGTACGTAGGACTTCGATGTGTGATATAATACAATTGACAAATGTTTTCCCGCCAATTATTTTTTCTTATTACTAAGAAGATTGCAACGGTTCAAAAAATATAACATTCGAAATTAAAATAGTTTCGATTAGCTAGAAGTGCAAAACTTTTAGTGTGCCCCATGTAGTTACAGAAAAGAAAGGGGAGGAGGGAGATTATAGTTATAAATAAGATAATATAATATAAAAACTTGGTATCTACTAATTACTACTACTAATTCAATCCTTTCATTTATAAAACAAAAAGTCGTCTATCGCGACTTTGTACTTGGTGAATGGTGTACCAATAGATGTAGTGATTCATGATCATGAAGAAAGTTTAGGTATTTAATTTATGAAGGTTTTATGTAGATTAGATTTAATGACGATAATTATCGATACTAATATTATAAAGGTTAAGAGTTTGTTTGGTTAAACGCGCTAATCTCGGATTTGAAAAATTCTTTTTGTGTTTGATAACCCATTTATCGAGGAAAGCTATATGCTATATATCATCATGCTAATACCCCGGAGAGCGGAGCAGTAGTCATAAGTGTCGGCAAATGGGGCAAATTTTTATGCATTATTGTAGAATTAATAAGCGACGAGATTAAATAGGTGCGACGGGAGTTAGAAGTTTGTCACCGGGGGGTGGGTCACCTAGTTCAAGATATAGAGCGAATTCAAGTGGACTGAGAGTTTCATCGAAAACTGCCTAAATCCCAAAAGATATACCTATTAAGAAAACAATGTAAGTACCTACAATGATATTATTCCTGATTTTGAAGTCCTAGGTGGTATTGTTATTTTTTTAAAGATAGCTTATCGTAACGGATACAGGAATAGTAGTATACATTAGCTAGTAATTCAATAAAAGTGTTACATTAACATATAATGTAGGTATTTAAATATATATCGGTACTTAAATTGAATTCACCAAGTTAATACAATCACAAAGTCACTGTGCCAATAAAATTACAGAAGTCATCATCATTGAAGTAGTAGATACCTACCTAATCGATTAGAATCACAAGGACTAATACAGACGAGCTACTTTTAGTATATTCGACGACCGGTGATTTAGGGAGGGAGATTTATGTATCCGTGGTTAGATTGTTCGAGACTACCAGGACTTTAATTGGTCGTGCTAATTAGTGTCTAGCACATATGACCTTTTAGCCTTTTTGTAATCACCTCACTAAAAAGGCAACGGGTTCAAAATTTAATCCAAATTTAACATCTAAAATAGACAGATTTTGTCAAATTTATTCGGCCCTTTAGACCGGGGTGGGTCTAAAGGGCCGAATAAATTTTTCTTTATTGTTTTCTTTTTCTTTATTTTCTTCTTCTTTCTTTTCTTTTTCTTAATTTCCTTTATTTTCTTCCTTTTTCTTTATTTCACTAAAAAACTCCAGTCGTAGTGACTGAGTAGCTAAAACAATTAAAATCCTAAAAACTGTTTATATGATTTCTGTGTCTAAAATGCACGACTCCGACAACGCGTCCGAATGCTGGAAGTCACGAAATCGCGAGGCAGCATCGAAGCAGTCGCCAAAACACACGATTCCGATGCTGCGTCCTACAGAGCAAGAAATGCTCGCTCCCTCTCACTCGCGCCTTATAGAGACGCCAGTAATAACTAGGTCAACTTGCCGTCCTCAGTAAGTCTAAATGGAGCTGAGCATTTTGTCTTCACCATTTCCGAAGACCAAGTAACAAGCAGTAAGAATATATAAAAGTAAGTAAGACGTATTTAATTTTTTTTTTAATTTGTACCCACCTGCACGTGCATCCCATAACGCAAAATCTATTTGTATATTTTAGAGTTCTCTTGTCGATGTCTATTTCCCTTTCGGTGATTATTCCTCCATGGTATGTCCGAGTTTCGATTTTATTTTTTCTTAACCATCTATGGCTAGATGTAGTATTATGGGTCAAATGTGATCAAAAAGTGTTGAGTGGTTTGGGAGGAGTTCGAGGACAAAGCGAAAATCGGGAAATTATTGCCAGGTTTACATCAGAAAGTTCTTGAGAATCGCATACGCGGCTTGTTAGTTACCTACCATTCCTCTGTAGTGATTAGTGTAATCATATGAGAAAGGAACACTTTTGTGTGTGTGTGTGTGTGTGTGTGTGTGTGTGTGTGTGTGTGTGTGTGTGTGTGTGTGTGTGTGTGTGTGTGTGTGTGTGTGTGTGTGTGTGTGTGTGTGTGTGTATGTGTGTGTGTGTGTGTGAAAAAATAGAGTACAGAGTTAGAGCGCGTGAGTGACATTTATTCCTTGCTTTATGCTGCATTCGGATGTAGAGGGTTGCCAAAACGAGGTCATGCATCGATACAATCGCAGAATCGCCGCCCTCGATGCTAAAAGTTGCTAGTCTGCGATGTCCCTAAATCGAGTCAAACATTGAGTAGGTATACTCGTATAAGTTATTTATATAATATATCCGAAATTTCAGAAGAAGAGACTTTAAATGAAGCTTGTTATAATTTGGGAGGTGTTTATTTGCTAATCTATATATTAGGATTTATTGTTAGGTATCATTCTGTAAGAAATGTTGAATTGCTCGTGGCCCGTGCTCTGTAAACGATCACTGCGTTAATAAACCTTCTATTATGGCTGGCCCTCGGATGGGTGACAACTTTGTGGCATTTTACGAGAGATCAATTACGAGCGTTTCTGTGCTTCGGCGGGTTAAGCCGTTGGTCCCGGTTGCCAGTAACATGGCAGTCGTTAAGCCAAGTAGAAGACCTTATGAGCGGCTTCAAAAATTTCAGCCGTAGGTCGCCTCAACCTGCGCTTGTTCATTTCAACACTGCAAAATATTTGTACTTTTGCACACATGCATAATGTAGGTGTGTTAATACAATGTATTAACACACCTACATGCATTTGTGCACATAAGATGTAACGCATAAGCATCCACACGTCATGTGGATGCTTATGTGTCTTAACTACTTACTAAGAAATGTAATTTGTATTACTTTTTTGAGTACACAAATAAACGATTCTTACTTTCTTTCTTTTCTTTCAATGGGCTCACCACCTGTTACGTGGGACAAAAATGCATAGGCAGGTACTGTAAAATGTGGACGTATGGTATGCCTCCGTGCCTCTTCGGGGATAATGGCGTGACTGTATGTATGTACGAAAATCTGTTTTTTTCGTCTCTCTGGAAACTACAACGGACTTCTCTCCGAAACTCCGAAACACCGAAACCAACATCAGTGGATCACACAAATATTTGTTCCGACCCTGGAAACCGCGGCTATTTTATAGACCTAAATATGGCCTAGGCAGTTCGTTGAAAATTCCAAAATTGTATTTTATTTCCGACACCTTTAACAAATATATTTAAATTTTAGCCAATATATACAATCGAACCCGGGATCACATGCGCGGAAGTCGCATTCACAGCCACCGATCCACCGAGAAATGCATGGTGTATTGTCCTTTATACACAAAATAATTGTACCTTCGACGAGACAAGTACCTACCTGGATTATCAATAGTGCTTGATCGATCATATAGACTACTAGATGACCACCACAGCTTCGCCCGTGGAATATTTCGACCTCCCGTCGCACCTATTTAATCTCGTCGCTTATAAATTCTACAATGATGCATATAAATTTGCCCGATTTGTCGACATTTATGACTACTGCTCTGCTCCCCAGGATAGTAGCGTAATGATATATAGCGTATAGCCTTCCTCAATAAACGGGCTATCTAACACGAAAAGAATTTTTCAAATCCGACCAGTAGTTTCTGAGATTAGCGCGTTCAACCAAACAAACAAACATACTCTTCAGCTTCATAATATTAGTATACATAAATACCTACTATAAGTATTTACCTTGGAATATGGGCACACTGATTATTTTATGTAGAAATAACACAGCCCAGGTTACATGAAAACATTTCAAGATACAATAGACAAGTAGGTACATATTTTATAACCACATAGTAGATAATTTTGATTTAGTTTACCATACAGGTAACACCAAACCAGAGTACGTAAATCAGGTCAACGAGCCTATATTTGTTTAAATAGAATAAAATCTATAATCTATAAGTCTTAGATTATATATATTATCTAAGCTATAAGAATTATAAAGCTGAATTTAGTTATTACTGATAAACGGTTTTACTTTAAATTTCGGGCTATACCGAAATTTACACGTAAGTAAACCCGTTTATTTAGTAATAATGAACATCGCTCACGATAATTATTATACTAAAGTTAGTTTATTTGGTTGAATAAACAAATTGTTCAGCTTTGTAATCTTTTCTCAGTATCCAATAATTCAAATTAAAAAGTAGTTTGTTTTTTTTTAGTTGCTTATCCCATTTCTTGTGAAAGGTTGAGGCTATATATCATCACGCTACTACCCAGGAGAACGGTGCAGTACCTAATTATAAATGTGAATAATAAATTGTCATGTCATTAGTCTAAGTTGTTAATTTTTTTTTTTTTTTTGGATGGTGTATCTTGCGATCGGTTTGATAACCATTAGCAGATTTGTTGAAGGATAGTAATGGCAGGTGAGGTTCATTCTTCCAGTGAAGACTCTACCCCGTTTGGTACACATTTACTTTGTCACTGCAAAGTCCCATATATGACAACGCTTGAGCCTTTTCTTCTCAGGTGGTTTGCTTAGAGCTGAGGCTAAGCTGTTCTCATGTGCCTGAACTCGATACTTGTAATTCGTTATTCTGTGTTCTATCTCTTCCCTTACAGTCCTAATGTTGAGATATTCATGTAATTCCGAGCTTTTGATAAACCACGGCGCACTTGTGATGATTTTTAGAGCCTTATTTTGAAATCGTTGTAGGATTTCCACATTTGAGTTCTTCGCTGAGCCCCACAGTTCAACACCGTACGCCCAAATAGGCTTCAATACTGCCTTATATATGAGTAATTTGTTTTCAAGGGACACTCGCGATATTCCTCCCAAGAGCCATTTAAATTTCCGGAGTTGGAGGTTAAGTTCGTCACGCTTTTCCACTATGTATATCTCCATGTCTGTTTCCTGTCCAGATGTATACCTAGGTATTTTGCTGTCGTAGCATGTGGAAGTGGGTCTGTCCCTAGTGTAACAGGCGGACAGTCCTCTTTTCTCAATGAGAACGTCACATGTGTCGATTTGTTGGCACTAGCTTTTATTTTCCATGTTTTCATCCACATATCTACCTTAGTAAGATGTTTCTGTAGTGATGTTGAGGTTCTAAGGGGACCCCTGTCATTACATAAGGCAGCTGTGTCATCAGCAAAAGTGGCAGAGAGTACCCCTTCTGTGGTCGGTAGATCAGACGTGTATATTAGGTAGAGAGTTGGTCCCAGGACTGAAACTTGGGGTACTCCAGCCTTAATATCGTAGAATTTAGAGTATGAATCGTTTGATTTCACTCTAAAGAATCTGTTTTCTATGTATGACTTCAGCTGGCCGTACATGTTATGTGGCAGAAGCCTTTTTATCTTATACAACAAGCCCTGATGCCAGACCCTGTCGAATGCCTGTTGGACATCTAGGAATACAGCCGAGCAATATTCTTTACTTTCGAGTGCCTTTCGTATTTTATTAACCACTCTATGAACTTGTTCTACAGTTGAGTGTCCCACTCTGAACCCAAACTGATGTTGTGGTATAATGTTGCCGTCACTGAGTAAAGTGTTCAGTCGACGTGAGACAACTTTCTCAAAAACCCTTTGACATTACAGGCAGGAGGCTTATTGGTCTGTATGATGACACTAAATTTGGTGGTTTTCCAGGCTTCGGGATCATGATAATTTCTGAGACCTTCCATATGCATGGAAAATGACCGGTTCTCAGAATTCCATTAAAAAGCTGTGTCATAAAAATTATGGCTTTCTTGGGTAGTTGTCGCAGGATTTCGGCCGTTATCAAACAATATCCAGGGGATTTGTTCAGTTCCAGGCTCCGTATAATTTTCCAAATCTCGGATGGCGAACAGCACAGCAAAGGCACACTAAGTTGTAAATCCGTTTCTAGATAACTACGAACTTCGGTTTCATTGTGTGTGTCTCCAGCGTTAGGAGTAAATATCTCGGCCAGAAAGGATCCAAAGGCTTGAACACGTTCTTCGTCTGTTCTAGCCCATTTGTGATTGTCTAGTTTTAGAGGGTGCTGTGGTGTCTAGTCTAAGTTGTTAATAGTGAAATAAACATATTATATTATTATACTAGTTGAAGCCCGAAGCTTCGCCCTCGTAGAGATGTTTTCCCGTTCTCGTTTCCCACAGAAACTCGTTCCCGGGATAAAAAGTAGCCTATGTGTTATTCTGATGTATAAGCTATATTATTGTAAAGTTTCATTAAAATCTATTCGGTATTTTTTACGTGAAAGAGTAACAATCATCCATACAAACTTTCGCATTTATAATATTACTAGTTGACGCACGCGGCTTCGCCCGCGTATAGAAGTTTTCACGTTCGCATTTCCCACTGGAACTTGTTACCGGGATAAAAAGTAGCCTATGTGTGATTCTGATGTATAAGCTATATTATTGTAGAGTTTCACTAAAATCCATTCAGCAGTTTTTACGTGAAAGAGTAACAAACATCCATACAAACTTTCGCGTTTATAATATTATTAAGATTAAGATTATAAAACTAAATTACTTACGGTTTAAATGATTGCCACGGGGGTTTCGAAGTGGGTACCTATATCACAGGCGGAGCCGCATGACACAGTTAACCCAGACAGTCTTGTCAAATTTGTGAAAACGGATGTAGAAATATTATTTGTTGATACAAGAAAATGTCAGAAGCGAATTCTTAAATCGTTTGGACAAAAACTGTTGACCCATATCAATTTAATGCCGCGCAGATTCTCTAAGAACAACATGCCCAAACCGCGCTAAAAAACCTTGGAGGATAAGCTCGATTTCCTGTGACAATAATATTTTATCTTGAATTATGGCACTTTTGACATTCATTAGAGGTGTTACCAATCAAATTCTTATTTAGATTTGAGTTATGGCACCATCACAATATTGTGTGAACTTTATAGGTAACTACCATTTTCCAACCTCCCTGTTTTTATAACGAACATTAAAGTAAATCAGCAAGCGGAACTACCTACAGTAGGCTCTGACCAAAACCAGAATACTTACACCGAGCATGATTTCGGTGAAGTCCCAGGAGAAGTTAGAATAGCTAAGAACCTGCATTGAAATTAATCAGAAAATAATTTGGGGATTTTACATACTCAATCGACTCTTGAGAGTAGATTTTATAAGGCAAAAACTAGCCTAACTAAACAGAGATTTTTTATTATATAAATACCGTATATACTTTCACTAGGTGACAATGAAAATATATACCTATATGTATAATATGAAATAAAGCTTTGCCCGTGACATACTTCGGACTCCCAGCGCGCCTATTGAATCCTATCGTTTATAAATACTACAATAATAAAAATTGATTTTTTACGATTTGTTGACTTTTATGAATACTCTCTCCAGAGAGTAGTCTTCCTTGACAAATGGGGCTATACAACACAAAAATAAATTTTAAAAGACCAGTAGGAAGTAGTCACTGAGATTAGCGCGTTGAACCAAACAAACAAACTTTTCAGCTTTATACAGTAGTAGGTATAGGAGTATAGACCAAATTAAAGAAAACCAGTTATTTGGCATTAAATAGACACGTATATAGTATATAGGTACGTATGTATTAAGAAAAATATAAGAATGTTTATAATTTGTTGAGATCCCACTATTAGATATTAATCTTTATCATTTTTAATATGTTTGTTGGCTTCTGGCAAGATTATTTTGACCCTTTACACCTTTCAAATTAAATGAATATCTTTGGAGATATGGCAAAATCAAAAAAAATGCGCATTGAAATTAGTTTCGTGTAACCAAATTCGACCGGGCCGTGCGGGCGTAGGTACTCGAGAGCGGATAAGTACCTAATCAAGTAATTTGGAAAATGTTCATACATTATTGTGAAATTAGTAAACGACGGGATTAAATGGGTGCCACGGGGTTCGAAGTATGTCACGGGCGAAGCTAGGCGGGCCACCTAGTTTATTTATATATTCTTTAAGTACAGATAAATAAAATTGTAGTGTAGATTGTCTTACTTTCAGGCATTAGTCGATGATAAAAGATGAGTTTGAAATTAGGTTTAAATGTCTTTGTTTGTACGAGTATGCAAGTAAAACTAAACAGCACAGGTTACTTATTTTTAGATGAGGTTTTTTTTTAAATGTTCCCGAATTCCAAAGATCAACACTCAAGAAACACTTGATTTTATAAGGCAAAATCTAGTCTCAAGCGTTGATCGAGTATTGATTAACGTTCTGGAATACGGACCTAAGTGTAAGATTTGCATAAACCATGAACGTCCAGAGCCAGTGAATGAAGTTGTGTACCTATTATCTACCGTGGAATGGGTTGAGAATGTTATATTGATAAAATCTTTTTATAACTTAAAGAAACATACCCGAAAGATTATTTTACTTGATGTACCTACTCGTATAATCCTGATTGAATTCTCTTTCAGAGCTCAAGCGCCGCTAGCGAGGACGCATTTGTTTCGGATATTATTAGAATAAAAACTGTAGGTTCTATTTTAACATTTTTATCGTTTAGATAAGTAACTCTATAGATACCACAACAGATGTGAATAATCTAGAAAATATGTGATATCACGGTGTTAAATGTTGTTTAGACATTAGAATACCTAAAAGTTTATTGTGTTGTCTAACTTCTAAATTTTCATTCAGTTTGCGAGAATTTTTGTAGCAGAGATTTGGGTTTCATTGATCATTTATTTATGTCGCTCTTAGTTATTTTCGTGATTCAAATTTGGTGCTGGGGACGATAAATGTGTCATAATTTAAGTGAAACCTCTTCGACGTAGAGAAATATTTTACCGCCTCCGCACACTAGCTTCTAAACTGTTGCGATCAATGGACCGGCGCTTTTTAGGACCATTTATATATTTCGGAAAATAATCATGTTTGATCGACAACAGTTGGTTGCTAGGCAACAGTGTCGGGCAGGGCGAATGTCCATCAAACCTAGTGCCTAGGTCATCCTACTACTCGTCTCCCAGTGACACGCGTGAACATGTATCTATAACTATTGCAATACTTTTGTTCATTCAGTAATATTTTTTTAGTAATTTATAATTATCTGATTTTTAGTAACTTACCTAGTTTAGTATATTGTTTATTAAATGTGATGCCCACGGCTACCTTCTATCATCGCACCGCTCGCCATAGACAGGGTATTCCCCTCAAACTTTGCGTGAGGAGCGCTCACATACGGTTAGGTCCGATAAAGGCTTTATTTATCCCGCGTACGGCAGCGCGAGTGCTGCACCTCTGGTGTTGGAAGCGTCCATAGGCTACGGTGACCAATTTCTATCAGGTGGGCCGTATGCTTGTCTGCCACATAATGGTATAAAAAAATCGTTTAGTCTTTTCTGACTGTCTGTTCTTCTTTTTTAATAGCCCTTCTGGAGTCAACAGTAACAGAAGACGAGGTCTGGGCTTGCAACTGTCTGTACTAGATTATGCTGTTAGTCCACGCCTTCTCCTGTGCTAGGGACGTGGGATAAACAGGTATTTAAATATAATAGTGGCAATCAGCAGCGAAGTCGCCACGAAGCTCAGTCCTCCAATCTTCGAAGAAGTGACACAATTTATCTATCTTTTATTTTACGTTCTTTCTTTAAACAATAGTACATTATTAGATAGAGGCTTTATTCCTCGAACGCTTAGATTGTGGAATGAGTTCCCTGCCTGGGTTTTTCCGAACTTCTACTGAATTGAGTTCTTCAAAAGGGGTTTTAGAAGGTTTATAAAGGGTCGGCAGCACCTCTGGTGTTGCTAACGTCTATAGCAACGTGTCCCAAAGTGGACTATAATGCCCCCTTGTGGGCGCTGCAGGCCTAAAGGGGGGCGGTAAGAGACCCAGAAAAAAAATGGGGGCGTTGTGTAGGCTTCGGGGGGGCAATTTGTAATTTCATCTAGCTAGGAGGGCTCTTAGACATCGACAGAGCTCTCGACTCTCGGCTACAACTTGTGACCATCAACTAATATTAATTAAGAGATTGCTCAAACTCGGTTCGATATTTCTCTCCGCGTAGTTCATGTATCTGTCCTGTTTTATTCAATAAATAGAAGAAAAATCATGTCAATCGGTCGCTCCGTTTCGAAATGAAAGTAGACACAAACAAACAAAATAAAAAGGCATATACATAGGTAATTTTCGTAGATAATAGACCGCGGGCAATGTTTTAACAAGTTTTTGTTAAATAATCCGATTTGTGCATTCCTGTATCAATCGGCTGATTCATAGAATACTTGTTCTTACTTGTTGAGTACAATTGAGCGTTGAATGAGATAAACGAGTTAATGCATGTTTGTCTTATTCCTGTCGGTGCGTGCTGCTTATGCAATCCTACATAAACAACGGAATATTTATTTTATTTTCATTTGCGGTTTCGCGCGTAATAGATACACAGTACTTAAGATCAACACTTACTTACGTATTTCTTAAAACAAAACAATGTCGGAAGTAAAAAAGAAGAGACGGCAATACTCTGAGGAATATATTAAATTCGGATTCATTGAAAATCCCACAAACCCATCGTCGCCTCAGTGCCTTCTATGTCTAACAACATTTTCGAATGAAGCAATGAAGCCTTCAAGACTGCAAGATCATTTGAATAAAATGCATCCAGATAAGAAAGACAAGAATGTGGCATATTTTTAAGAACTAGAGATGAAGCATAATATTCAGCCAAGTGTAGCAAAACTATTTTCGGCAGCTGCTAAGCTTCGAGCTTCGTACAATATCTCTTTGTTAATTGCTCAAAAAGGCAAACCACACAACATCGGAGAAGAGTTAATTTTGCCAGCAATAAAGGAAGTAATAACTACTGTGCTTCATAAACCGGCCGCAGATATTATCCGAAAAATTCCTTTGAGTAATAATTCTGTGCAATCATTGTGCAATCATCAAGCCTAGTCAATTCTCAATTCAGTTCGATGAGTCCACTTTACCTTCTAATGAAGCATTGTTGCTGTCTTACGTGAGGTTTATTAAACATGAGAAAATATGTGAAGAACTATTGTTTGCTAGAAATTTAGAGACCGATACAAAAGGCGAAACCATATTCAATACAATGGAAAAGTTTTGTGATGAGAAAGAGATTCCCTTGAAAAATATTATATCAGTTGCTACGGATGGCGCTCCGGCTATGACAGGGTGCCATAAAGGCTTCATAGCGTACTTAAAAAATAAAATTCCAGATGTACTTGCTGTACATTGCGTTATTCATAGACAACATTTGGTTGCTAGAAACTTAAGTTAACGACTATTTCAATCACAGCAATATGTCATCAAAGCAGTCAATAAAATCCGTACCAGCTCTTTAAATGAGAGATTATTTCATCAGCTTTGCGTTACTAATGACGAAGATTCCAACTGTTGCTTTATATTGAGGTTCGTTGGCTATCAAGAGGCAATTGTCTTACTCGATTTTACAACCTGTTTGACTCTGTGATAGAGTTCTTGGAAACTAAAGATACAGAATTGCGCAACAAGTTCATTACATCAAAAAATGATATAGCTTACATGACAGACCTGTATAAATTGTTCAACGACATGAATCTCCAACTGCAAGGCGATGAACTAAATTTAATTTAAACAAACAATGTCGTTGCTGCTTTCGCAGCCAAACTGCTTCTACACAAAAAGAATATGGGCAGACGTGAGTTTCATAATTTTCCGAATTTATTAGTATCCTGCAGTAACGACGACTTGTTTGCCTACTGCCAACATTTGGAAAACCTCCACATTGACTTCACCGAACGATACCAGGACATTTTGAACTTGGAAATACCAGGCTGGGTGTTAGATCCGTTTTCAAATGTCAACACAGCAATCTCAACTCAGCTGGAAGAAGAACTTATAGAATTGACAACAAACGAGGAAATTAAAATCAAGTTCAAAAATGGCTATCAAGAATTTTGGCTACAAAAACCGATCCCGCAATTGTAACCTGGATTGTGGTCAATCGTTCAACGATTCTTGATAGCATTCCCATCGTCATATTTGTGTTAACGTGGATTTAGGGCTGTGGCACTGCTGCTTACTAAAAAGAGAAATCGTTTGCATGTTACCGAACATGGCGACTTGCGGCTGTTATTGAGTAAATTGGAACCTGATATCAACAAACTTATTAAACAGCATCAGATTCATCCTTCACATTAGTTTTTATATAAGAATCGATTATGTTTGTTTTATTTTGAATAAAAGATACTCTGTCTGAATACTATAAAGTTGCGTTTCAATAATGATTCTCATTGGCAGGTGTAGCCCCTAAAAGTTAACTTGAGACCTGTGCGTCATTATGTACTA
The DNA here is from genome assembly GCA_948477245.1 of Thumatha senex. Classification (NCBI taxonomy): domain Eukaryota; kingdom Metazoa; phylum Arthropoda; class Insecta; order Lepidoptera; family Erebidae; genus Thumatha; species Thumatha senex. The sequence continues at coordinate 4,700,513 of OX419725.1, forward strand.
CCTACTGTGCTCAGGTCTCAAGTTAACTCTTGCGGATTATAGTAAAAGTCTACTTTAGAATGAATGTTTAATCTCCGCTAATATAGCTCACAACAAATAATTAATTTAATTTGAAGATATAGTAGTTTTTAAGTAGGTGAAAAAATGGGGGCGCTAAAAATTTATTTAGTCTCAAAATCAATACTCTAACTAATACTCTTTGATTGAATGGGCGCGACGGGAATAAAGGCGAGACTGATAAAAGATTATATAATCCCGCTACTACTCCGAAGAGCGGAGCAGTAATCAACAAATCGGGCAAATATTCATACAATATTGTAAAAGTAATAAATGACGGGATTGAATGGGAGTGACGGGAATAAAGGCATGACTGATAAACTAACGGGAGTTCGAAGTTTGTCACGGGCGAAGCCGGTCAGCTAGTCATAGATAAATAACACCCAGACACAGAATAAACCATCGTGCTCATCATACAAAGTTTTATCCTGGGTGGGAATCGAACCCACTACCTCTTGCGTAGCAGTCGGATGCACTCCCACCGCGCCACAGAGGCAGTAAAATTATAAATAGTTACCAAGGAAACGCGCTGACTTCGCAGAGCTCGCTCGCTATTGGACGCGACGTCGCGCATGCGTAAATCGCAAATCATCGGCCATACTTGTCACTTGTCATTTTAAGACCAATTTTTTCACAATAAAATGATTATAATAGGTTAACCTTAAAAGATAGGCATATGCTGTCGCGGACTTTATTTTAGAACTTTTAAAGGGGAATAATAATGTAATACATAGTTTTGCGTAACTTTAATCGTTTACGCAGCGTTCGCAACGGAAGCTATCAAAAGGAATATTTTGTCCCCGATTTAGCCACATTTATCATTGCTGTTCCGCACCTATTGGTCGTCGAGTGATGCTATATAGCATATAGCCTTCCTCGATAAATGGACTATTCAACACAAAAAGAATTATGCAAATCGAACCTGTAGTCCCAGAGATTAGCGCGTTCAACCAAACAAACAAACAAACTCTTCAGCTTTATAATATTAGTATAGATTGTCTATCACTATAGCACGTTAACACAACTTTTATGTCCACGAAATCACCACTCCCACACATAAAATAAGATAAATGCACTAGTTTTAGAAAATAATATACAGCGAACGTCCGCACTTGTCACTCTCCCGCCAAAAGACGTAAATGCGGTACTTCGCGTATTCTTTTTTCGAAGTAATGGCTGTAATATAACAGTATGGACCAGAAAATGGTTGGGCGGGCGAGATAAATAAATTCGAAGTGGACTGTATTTGCGGGGAAAGACAAAGACAAACTGTATTGTCGACGAAAAAGAAATGGAAAACAGGAATGGGCACACTACCTTGCTACTGCTGCGATATGCTGAGGTGGAGGCTGCCGGGGACGTCCCTAGACTTGGATCCCTGGTTCCATTGCACAAAAACACTATTTATCCATGGAAAACACAACTATTGCGAAAAGTTGAAGAGAACGCGCGCGCGGCAATTGTTGTTGTACGTCTTTCAGAGCGTCTTTGCTGCCTGTCCTCGCCGCCTGTTTGAGAAATAATTATATATTTACCTAATTGCAATCGCTGCGACCAGCCAGCACGCTTGACATCGTACAGTGGTATGCGTCCTCCTTACATAATATAGGGACAGTATACTACCACAGTAGGTACCTACTTAAGCATAGGAAAGCCAGCATGCTAAGTCTATGAGGAAAAATAATGTCCTGCTACTGTACTACTGTAGCTGCTACAGTTTGAATTTTGCTTTTGACATTGTTAAAAGCGACAAGGTAAAGAGGATTTTCAGTCACTATGTTCTTCACGACTAGGTTACCTAACAACTAACTACAGAAGAAGCGATGCGGTCTAATTCAGACCGGATACAATACTTTCTATATCTTTTACTAAAACCACGCTCCAAAACCACAAAAATTTTACTCCAAATTCCACGATAAATCCGCATAGTAAACTGTTTAGTAAGTAAGTACTTATATTAGGCAGATATACCGCTCCTTTCGCCAAATACTACACTCCCGGAGTAGGTCGAAACATAATAAGCCGTTTGATTATTTTCTCTGTAATTAGTTGAACATGACTGAGACTGGATACGCTTAAGCTTAAAAGAAATATGATCCTCAGCCGCTTACGAACGTCTGGCGAAGCATGGCAGAGATGGTTTCCTTTTATGGAAGTGTCCTAATGTGTCTGTCATTGTGAACGGTCACTATCCAGGCGTTTTAATGCCCAAGAAAAGCTTCCCGAACTCAGCTGATATTAGCCGTAAAACTCTTCACGTACCTACTCCACGGTATAGTCATGCTGCAGCTATTAAATGACGATCTCTTTCTACCAAGAACCTTTCGTCCATGCCATCCCTATCCTTTACCGGTAGAGCCTTTGTGCTTACAGTTCTGTAAGTTTTGCATAAAAACATCGACGAAGTCTTTTTAATAACTTCAAGCATTCAGTTCGATAGTGACTTTATCGGGGACCTCACCATAGCAACGAGGCCAAGTTAGGTGCCCTGTTAACCTTTTCGTTTGTCCGTGGAACCTAATTAGCTAACATACATACATCGCTCGCCGAATAAAAACGTCAATCTAGAAATAGGTTGGTTGAAGAGCAAATGGCCGATGTAGCTGACAAGCTCTAAAGTTGAGATCGCGACTAGAGGGTTTGGATGCGGAATTGCGGAGCTTGAGGAATGAAATAACAATGGCTCTGGAATTGATCACATTTTATTTACATAATGATTACAATATACCTACATTAAAAATATTTACATTATAACAATATTTTCCTATAACCTATTAACAAGTTTTATTCATTAATGTTCACAGAAAACTAACAATCAAATATATTATGCCGTATTTAAGAAAGAAATGTCATCTGCACCGATTTACCAGAAATATAATGGAAAGAAAATTATAAAAATAGCTGCAATCCTCAAGCATACATGCATTCTAGACATAGTCAGATTTTTTAAGATATTTGCCTTCGTAATTGCCAGCACAATTTTTTTTTTAAAATACCTATATCTACGTCACAGCAAAACTTATCGGTATATACTCATTATAAGATTTACGAGGCTAACTTAAAAGTGCAACAAGTAAGAAATGTAAGCTTCATAATTAAAACTAAAAGTCTGCGTTACATATGGATGACATTTTTGCTCGCTGATAATCAATAACCTATTCCTTTGGTATCACCAAATGGGGATAAATAGAAATATCAAATACACTTTTGCTAGAAAGAGCGCAGAGGATAGTTCATTGTTCTCTTAAATTCATAACGTTAAAATTTTTTCACATGGCACAGTGTAATTATACAAAGACTGTAATGTTAAAAATGTACTGCAGTGTAAATAGAAAATAAAACCTTTAGACATTATTTGTGCCCCGGTCGGTGGCGTGGTGTGAGAGCTCAAGGAAGTGGTATAAAACCTGATCCCCCCAACGAAGCTAGATAACTTCCGAGGGCACACCGGCACCGGGACTCCCGGCTATAGACAGATGGAAAGGATACGTGTGGTTTTAGTCCGAAGTAGAAGAGTCCGGCATAGCATCCATAAGGATTTACACACTAAAAAAAAAACATTATTTGTACTCAACACAAAAGTGTAATGATTGACTATCCTGCAGACTACCATAATACCAAACTAGGGAGAGTCTTCAGTCTTAAGGTACCGCATATAAGTACAACACAATGAACAAAGAATTTTGAAGAGCACCCAGATATCTGCTTGAGGAGCACCGAGATGTCTGAACTTTGGAGGCCAGTATTGCTGCAGAAACAAGGAAGGAGTTATTACAGAGAGTAATGTTGCACGCCACTATACTGACCCACATCTACAACCATATTGGACACGCAGAGAGGCTCTTTCACACAGTAGAGATTGTTAACTGTGGTGCAACAGAGTCATTGTACCAGCATCCTTGCAACAGGAGGTACTGAAATTATTGCATGCCCCTCATGCGGGTATAGCAATATGTGGCTGAGCATGAATAATGCCAATCAGTAAGGAACAATCGGCCAAGAGATCCACAGTCTTGTATACCTAGAGTGAAGCCGTGGAGTATAGAACATGGATTTTGCTGGTCACTTCAAACGCAAGACCTTCTTTGTCTTAGTTGATAATCATAGTATGTGGATGGAGGCTGAAATTATTCCATCAATGAGTAGCGGGACGATCATTACTATACTGAGGAAATGTTTTGCATCTCGAGGCCTCCCATAAATATTAGTATCAGGCAATGGAAGAGCTTTTAGTGTAGAAGAGTTTAAAGTCTTTTTGAAGATTATTTTTTTTTATTTACTTATTACTCACCGCAATACCATGCAGCAACAAATGGATAAATAGAAGGTAGAGAACTACACCGTCGATATGCAGATCAGATCTTAACACGTTCAGTACACCACGAGGAACCAACTGGTGGTCTTCAGAGATGCCCGTCATGGAATTAACCGGACGAGCATTCTAGTGAACTACAGCCAGCAAAGGAAATCTATAGAGATAACAAACAAAGAATATTGACCTGACTTTATAGGCATACCCGATTCTTTAGTGATTTTTCTATGCTACTTGCAGTAATTGTTATATTTATTGTTATATTTCTTAAGCTTATGATCTTAAATTAGTATTGTTTTGTTTGTTAATTTGTGATAAGGCAATAACAATATTTTGTTTTTATATAGCAACCCCAAGGTAATATTGAAAAATAAGTTTTGTACTCTATGCCTTTGTCTATTCTCTTGTCTCCTATGGTATCGTTAGTCGTGTCGGGCTGTGTTGTAAATTACAAATAAAGCGGCTGATCCACAGTATTTCTTTTAATCATCATAGGTTATGGGCCTAGTATTCCATATTCTGCCGCAGTAAATAAATACGAAGGGTGAGAGAGGAAAATTTTTTGGCGGGGGAGTGGCATGGTTTTCGGAGTTCGACTCCACAGCTGTTTTTACAACAAAGTCAAGAAAAGGGTGTGGGCCAGTGTGGGCATTGAAGCAATCGTCACTTGTATACAAATTGGTAGGTCTGCGGAGGCTACACGGGGTAAGTGTGGCATCAGACTTATTATAAAGCGCCAAAAATGGAGTCTTCTACTCAGACGCTCTTAACGGGTATAAAACTAGAAGGTTTAAAGAATTGGAGTACATGTAAGTTCCAGGTGTCAGTAATTTTGAAAGTTTTAGATTTATTTTCTGTCGTGAAAGGCGTAGAAGTTAAGACAGAAGGAAATATGGCCAACTGGGTGTCGAGGGACGCCAAAGCACAGTCAATAATAGTATCCAGGATTAACGAGGCGGTGATGGTACATGTGCTAACGTGCGAGACTGCCGCCGATATGTGGACAAAACTTCACAGTGTATATGAAGCACAGTCCTCTACAAGTACACACAGGCTACAGAAAAAAAAATTACAATTTAAATATGAATGTGGAGAGCTGTTTGTATTCTTAGTTAAATTACAAGAGATGGTGTGTCAACTGAAAGCAGCAGGTGAAGAGGTGTCTGATAAGCTGTTAATTACCAAAGTCATGATGTCATTACCGGAAAGTTATGCACACTTCGTGTCTGCTTGGGAGTCTGTAGATGTAAATAAACAAACTTATGAGGATCTTACTGCTAGGCTTCTAGTGCAAGAAAACAGAATTAAGGCAAGAAATGAAGAAAATTCTGCATCCTACATGCGGCATAATAGGAAAATACAGGATATTAAATCTTTCAGGTGCAGTAAAGTTGGGCATGTATCTCAACAGTGTAGAAGTAAATTAGATAAGAAATGTTTTTAATGTGGAGATGCTGGTCACCTCTCTCAACAATGTAAAAGTAGTGTGGACAACAGAAAGTGCTTTTTATGTAATAAAATAGGTCATCTGAAAACCGACTGCAAATTCAGAAATAATGGTAAAGGTACGTATACCAAACAAACCACTTCAAATACTAAAGGTAACGCATTCACGGTGTCTGCCTTTAGGAGATGAGTTGCTACTAGACAACCCTGTAAATTTCAATAATAGTCGGCTAATAGATAGTGGGGCAAGTGAAAACATGACAGGTGACAGGTGCTTGTTTACTAAGTGTAAGCCAGTGTCAAACAAGTTTGTTATTGTGGGGGATGGCAGAAAATTGCCTGTTCTTGGGATTGGAGAAGTGGAACTATATATTTTTAATGGAAATACTTATATTAAATCTACATTATATGATGTGTTGTGTGTGCCTGATATGAAAATAAACTTGTTTTCAGTTGCAAGTGTTGTGAAAAGAGGTTCGGGGGCTTGAGTACGGTGGGCAGGCTGCTCGCCGTGCTTACGGAAGCAGGCCAGGGAAGGTGGCGTAGCGTGAGGGTTACACGCACGTAGTTCACTCCCTCAAGGTAGTGGTATATAACCCGAACCCCCCAAAGAAGCGAGATAACACTCGAATCCCCCAAAGGGGCAGGATACACACCCGAACCGCCCCTGAAGGAGCCTGCGGTAGCGGACAAGGTCTGTCGGGAGCCCTGGGGCTATCCATCCGAGGGCTCACACGGGACTCCTGGCCATAGACAGATAGAAGGGTAACGTGTGGTTTTAGTCGGTGGTTAGCATCCATGAGAATTTCCAAATGAAAAAAAAAAAAGTGTAGAGGTTATGAAGTAACTATGTGCAATGGTAAATGCTTAGTGTTTAAAGATAATGTATTGTGTGCAGTGGAAAAGTGTAGTGGCAAGTCCTATATTCTAGATGTGTTGCAAACATACATACATACATATTGTCACGCCTTTATCCCCGAAGGGGTAGGCAGAGGCATATTAAACGCCCACATTTCACCGTATGCATTTTTGTCCCACGTAACAGGTGGTGAGCCTATTGCCGTGTTAAAATGGACAAGAGCAGGCTGCGGCGACCTGCTGTTGAAATTTTTAAGCCGCCCATAAGGCCTTCAACTTGGCTTAACGACTGCCATTTTATTGGCAACCGGGACCAACGGCTTAACGTGCCTTCCGAAGCACGGAACTGGGGTGGGTCTAAAGGGCCGAATAAAGTTAATAAAGTGTGTCTATTTTAGATGTTAAATTTGGAAGTAATTTTGAACCCGTTGCCTTTTTAGTGAGGTGGTAACAAAAAGGCTAAAAGGTCTTATGTGCTAGTCACTAATTAGCACGACCAATTAAAGTCCTGGTAGTCTCGGACTACTACTATATTCTAGATGTGTTGCAAAATGAACCAGAAAACCATGCAATGGTCATCACTTTATCAGAATGGCATGAGAGGTTATGTCATCAAAACATGGACTATGTGCGTAAAATATTAAAGTGTAAAAGTATTGAATTTAAAAGTGATAGTGAACAATGTGTAACATGTACAGAGGAAAACATTAATAAATTACCTTTCAAAGTATCTGTTCAGTATACCAAGGAACCCTTAGAATTAATTCATGCAGTTTTATGTGGCCCAATGGAGGTAGACAGCATTGGTGGCTCTAAATACTTTCTATTGTTGAAGGATGACTACACAAAATTTCGTACTGTTTATTTTATTTGAAATAAGAGTGATACAAGTAATAAAATAAAGCAATATGTACACTGGGCTGAACGACAAACTGGCTTTGGAAAGAGTTTGTCAACTCGGGACGACAAAGCTTTTTCAGCGATAGAGGTATAGTATATCAGACAACAGTGCCCTATACGCCTGCTCAAAACGGGAAAGCAGAGCGGGACATGCGAACATTAGTAGAAGCATCAAGGTCTATACTAGGAAGTAAAGGTCTTTCCAAGGAGCTATGGGCTGAAGCCATTAATACAACTGTGTTTGTGTTGAACGGGACAAGCAGTAACAGAAGTGAGGGCAAAACACCATATGAAGTATTTACAGGTAAAGATTTTGATATCCGGTGCTTGGATAAAGTATTTGGTACAGAGGTGTTTGTACACATACCAAAGCAGAAAAGGTTAAAATAGGATATCAAAGGGGAGAAAGGAGTGTTTGTGGGCTATGAAGGTTCAAAAGGATACAGGATATACTGTCTTGATAAACAGGAGATACACACAAGAAGAGATGTTGTATTTCTCAAACAGGCCTCAATAACTGTAAGACATGACAATGAAGAAAAAGAAGCTGTGATATTCTTAGACATGCCTACACAAAATGAACAAGAAATAGAAAATGAAGTTTATGATGCGGTAATTGAAGGCAGTGAGACAGAAAATGAAAAACGGAAGCAACAGAGTGCCTGTGAAAAGATGGTTGAAAAATCAATAGTGACAAGAAGCGGACGAAGGATTATTAAACCTAAGATACTACAAAGCTATGAACTAGGAAATTTAGCCATTGGAGAGGAACCAGATAACTATGAAGAGGCAATGAACTCAACCGAGGCAGATCAATGGCAGGAGGCTATTGACAAGGAGCTAGAACATATGTATGGAAATTATACTTGGACAGAAGTTCAAAGTATACCATATGGGAAAGAAGTTAAAAAATATCCATCACGCCTTATCCCCGAAGGGATGGCAGAGGCATATTATATGCCCACTTTTCACCGTGTGGATTCCTGTCCCACGTAATAGGTGGTGAGCCCATTGCCGTGTTGAAATAGACAGACGCAAGTTGTGGCTACCTGCTGTTGAAGTTTTCAAGCCGCCCATAAGGCCTTCAACGAGGCTTAACGACTGCCATTTTACTGGCAACCGGGACCAACAATCGCAAATGTAAATGCCACAAAGTGGTCACCCATCCGAGGACCAGCCATAGTGAAAGTTGCGTAACTCAGTGATCGTTTACAGAACACTGAGACCGCTAGGCCACGAGCGCTATATAAACTTTAAAAAAATGTTTTAAGATATATTAAGGGTACTCTTAATTTGTGTTTAGTCTATAAGAGAGAGAATAATGAAAGCTTTGTAGGCTATGTTGATAGTGACTGGGGTGGCTCAGATGATCGTAAATCTACAACAGGTAGTCTTTTCAAAATATTTGATTGTTCTGTTATTTGGTTTACTAAAAAAACAGAGTTCTGTTGCATTATCATCAACTGAAGCAGAATTTATTGCCTTGTGTACAGCAACAAGTGAGGCATGTTGGCTTCTTGACATACTACTTATATTTGGCTATAAAAGGGGTTTAGATATTTATGAGGATAACCAGTCCATTATCAAGATAGCACATATGGCCATGGGTAACTTTAGAATTAAACATATGGAAATTAAACAGTCTTTTGTAAAAGAGAAGTTAGTAAAATATATTGTTAAGTTATCATATGTGAATACCACTGATCAAGTTGCAGACATTTTTACCAAAGCCTTAGGTGGTACATTGTTCACAAAATTCAGAGCTTGTTTAATTAGTTTTGATTTTTTTTTGTATATCACTTGTAATGTGAGCATGCCACGAGTTTGTGGTAATATATTAGATATAGGTAGTGTATGTTTGTTTAAAAATATTTTATTGAGGGGTGGTGTGATAAGTCAATAACAATATTTTGTTTTTATATAGCAACCCCAAGGTAATATTGAAAAGTAAGTTTTTGTACTCTATGCCTTTGTCTATTCTCTTGTCTCCTATGGTATCGTTAGTCATGTCGGGCTGTGTTGTAAATTACAAATAAAGCGGCTGATCCACAGTATTTCTTTTAATCATCATAATTTGAATTTCCAAATTATGAGTGGAAGGTATGTTATATTTGTTAGATAGGCACTAATGTGGGTAGTTATGTCAAATAAATAAATCAGTTTGTTTCTTGAACTCATCTTATGGCGTATCTTAAGCCATGTAACAAGGTCCTGCAATGGCATTTTTTACTGTTGGTACACGGCAAACTGTAATTACAATATATATACACTATACTTATATGTACAATACTACTATATATACATAATTAATGTACTGATACAAAATTTCATCCATCCATCAAAAAGGTCCATATATAATTTTGATATTATTATTCTTAGCCCGAAATATGCCAAAAGTAAGTGGATGGAGGACGGCGCCTGATTTTGCTTGGAATTTGATATGTGAACAACAAAAGGCACTTGGACCTGGTTTTTCTGCTGTTTAGTAGGAGGGGTGTTTGAGGCTACGTCATCAACTCGACGATTTCGAGAGGATTCAGTAATAATGCAAACTTGTTCAGTAAATTGGGACAAAGAATTTGTAACAGAGGCATTTAATTCGTAAAATAAATGTAAGAAGGAATGGCGGGAGTTTTTATTTTGGAATGATCCGACGAATCGGGCGGCTTTTCTTTATCCATTGTCAATTCCAAACAATAAGAGAGCACAAAATCAGCAACAACAGCACACAAGTTTTGAAACAAGTAAAAATGGTCACTATTCGCACAGAAACAATAAAAATTGTACACACACGGTGGCAGTGACTTAACAAGACGAGAAGAGTATTTCTCTGGTCCTCTCGGGGCTGGGAGTGCAGTGTGTTAAAAAGAGTTTATTTTTCGCTCACGACCTGTGGTTGATTGGCCTGATTAAGTCCCGAAATTTGGCCCTCAGATAAGCAAAGGTTTAATATCAATTCTGTACATTAGAGAAGTATTATTCCATTAGTTTTTATAGTTCAATATGAAAGATCACTCATATTTTGTACTGTTTGATAACTTGGCACAAGAACAAACATTGCAGCAGTTTTATATGACACATTGGTTGTGAACTGGGTAACTTGATCACTGTTTGTTACCCTGTAGGTTTAACCCTACCTACTTCTTTAGTTATCTTGTCGAAATCTTCTCTTACTTTCTTACACTCTATTTGTAGGTCCTCAAATTGATTCTGAAAATAATTAACCAAATAGTTATTATTTATCATAAATTCTAGAAGTCAAAATCAGGCAAGGCACCAGGGGGTGTTAGTACCTACTATTGGGAGAGGGAGCAATCTATGTAAATCTTTGTTTTTACTGATTTTAACACAAAAATCCTACTTCGTTAGAAGATAGTACTATCGCCCTTGTGGTGCCAGTTATGTTGGTCATAGTAACTGCCTCGGTCGCTTAAGTGGTAGTATATAAGACTTTGGCGCTGAGGTCTCGGGTTCTAATCCTGGATTCTAACTAATATTTGTGTGATCCGCAAATGTTTGTTTCTAATTGTTTACTACGTATAATACATATTATATATTTCTAAATACATAAACACGTACTTATATATTTCTAAATACATACATATGTATTTAGAAATATATAAGTACGTTTATCACTTGTCTACATCCCATAGCACAAACTTATATTAGGTTTACTTGCGTCTCAAAATCAAGTATGTTGAAACCTGGGTTCCGATTTTAAGGGTAAACTAGTCAGTCATTCTTCCATATGACAATAACTCAAAAAGTTAAGGTCGTATGACCAAAAATAAGACATATATGAGTTATTTACATTAAGGACTATGTTTGTATGATTTCGAAATCACAATCATTTTAAATAGTTTAAAAGTTAGGATTTACAAAACCTTCGTATTTTACTGTAACATTTCATGAAACTAAGCACGTATTAAAAGCTTATTTAGAGTACCTAAATATACACAATTATTTATAATCAACTAAAAGCCGAAAGTCTATAATAAAATTAGCAACGCATGTTTTAAACTAAAAATGATGTTGTGTCGTGTGACACCAGGTAGGAACGAAGTTCGAACTTTCGAAAAAAATAATAAAAAAAAAAACCTCTCCCCTCATCCTCACCCTCACCCTCACCCTCACCCCACCCTCACTGAAAGGGGGAGAAAGGGAAAGGTATAATACACTACTCGCTTGTGTAGACGACTTTCGCGCCTGCGCACGTCTCATTTAACGGTTTTATTCCACCCAATTTTTTCCACCCAATTTTTCTTACGGTTTTACTATCACATATTTTTCAGTTCCAAAACTAGGTAGTCTACTAAATCTATTATATGTTACACAATCACACTTCTGAAGCTGCAGAATAGATACAAAATAACTGTTTTCACTATAGTGAAGATAGTATAGTATAGTATAGTATAGTATAGTATACTATACTATACTATCTTCACGCTGTATCCTTGACGGGGTAGTCAGAGAGGATAGATCGCCAGGCTTCGCGATCCATACATACTTCTTTCGCTTCTTCAAGATTCATCAATTGCTTCATACACGCACGTCTGGGTATCCGAGTACTTTGACTTTACCGTTTTTGAGCAATCTGCTCACGTGGTCTTCATATGTAAGTCTCGGTAATAACATTCTATCGGCCAGACGATAGAATTCTATTGGAGCGCAATTGTAATAGTAGACTACGAAAACTAGATTTTTTCTGTAGGCTCTTTCTATATTGAGCGACGATTTCTATTCTCTTCTGACGCGATTAATCACAACAGGAATAATAAATTAGTAAGAAAAAAAACATCAAAAGAATGTAAACTACTTTGAATGTAGTTATAAGTTGTCATGGAAACACTATAGTGTTTTAAACACCCAGAAGCTAGTTGATTATAATCAACTAACTTCTGGGTGTTTATAAGTTATCATGGAAACACTTATCAGCTAACGTCAAGGTGTCGGATTATCGACAAGGCCAGCGCGCGCATCTTAAAACTACTACTATTACTTTACTATCATCATTTTTCCCTAACGCGCCAAAAGAAGTATAGCTTCAAAAAAGGTTGGCTGTAAGAGATTGCCCTTTAGCGATAAGGCCGCCCTTTGTACATTTATGAAACTGTAATCTCTTTATGTGAGTATTTTATATTTCTGTGCAATAAAGTTTATTCTATTCTATTGAAAAAATCTATGAGTTGAACACAATATTTACCTGACATATAGCTGTTTGTTGTTTCATTGCCAAACAACTGTCCACTATGTCCTTGTATTTGTCTTTGTCCGCTTCATGAACTTTCTGCGTCTCTGTTAAAAGTTTGTCGATATGGTCTTTGTACTCGGTTACCACTGGAATAGAAGAATCAAGACATAAGAACTAGAGGATAGTAACATGTTCCTGTACCCGTATCCTTAAGGAATCTCTCAGAATCAGGTTCCTCTGAAAAATGGGTACAAAAAGTAGGCTGTGTTAATCCAACGTGACAGCTACCTCCACAACAAATTGAATATTCCAGATTGTTCCATAAAAAGTTTGCAACCTCTTTATTACACCTTAGGAGATGAATTTTCAAAAATCCTTTCTATCATTTGTCCTTTCCATGCGTCCGAACCGTGTTGTTTAGTAGACTATATTGACCTTAAAGCATCGCTATCCATGAGTGTATCGCGACAACAATCTCGTTGTAGCATCAAATTTAATGGTCACTCAATGAATCAATCTCCGTACAGTAATTTCATCGTAGTGACATTTTGATTTGAAAGAGAGCATATTATATATATTGTCGTGATCTCTAAGGTCGTGATAGACTCCCTCGTGGGAATGCTTTACTAGTTTCTCCTTTCCTGTCCTGTAGGATCCACCATCTCGATCCAATAGTAGATCGAATAGTACACAGAAGTTCACTGTGATCCACCTTGGTCTGGGTGGACCCTGTGATACTTTCATCTTGTTATATTATCCACCAGTAGATCGAACAGCACACAGGGAATTTCGTAAGATACACCACAGGTGTGGATGGATCCTATAATACTTTCATCTCCGAACTTGCTCCACCATTGGATCGAAAAGCACACAGGGAGTTCGGTAAAATGCACCACTGGACTGGCTGGATCCTGTGATACTTACATCTTGTAATCAAATTCTGTTGATTAGTACAACGAGGTCATCCGCAAAGCCAACTGTATGTAGTGGCCCTCTGTTAAGTCGGCGCAGTAGATCGTCTATCACCAGGCACCATAGTGCTGAGGATAGAACACCGCCTTGTGGGCGGTCTTTTGGATCTATCTAGGTAGACCCAGCTTTTTAGCTGGGCGTTGATCGATCAATCAGTCTGTTTGTTTTTATACATACATATTATCTCGCCTGTCTCTCAAAGGGGTAGGCAGAGGCTTTGCACTTGTTACGAGCCTGACATACATTTTGCTTCTTAGGCATACTGAATGAAAACACTCATGAAGAGTGTTTTCATATATGCTCGCCGGTTAAGGGTACCCTGACCTGGCCTTTATCCAAAAGGTCTTCGATTTTATTGACATACGTACGTCGAGGTCGACCCCTACCAGTTTGTCCATTCACTCTCGCCACATAAATCTGCTTCGTTAGTCTATTTTCATCCATCTTCACCACGAGTCCGAACCTCTGCTTCTAGTGATGGAAATTAATGCTATTTTTTGATAATTTCACTAGCGTGCTAATTTTTATATCTTAGCATGCGACGTACTATTGCTATGCTAATATGAACATCAATGAAGTAAACATCAACTTGCTAGGTCCTTCCGTTCCTGAGAAAATTTAATAATTACCAAAAAACGAAAAATTTACCGGGATCGACGTTAATGATGATGATGATGAAAAAAAATTCTACACCGAAAGAGTCTTAATTGATTACACAATATTTTTTAATAAGAACTGAAGATGACCGGGATTAACGTTAGATGATAATGATGATGATTCTATTATTTAGTAGCAAGATATTGAATCTACAAATTAACTGTCAAGAATAAATATTTTTCTAGACGCGTTCGCGGTCTTCTATATATACATGCATATGCCTAACGGTGTCGTGGGTCCAGATATTTATATCATCTAAAAATAAGCGTACCGCTCTAAAAGAAGTTTTCAATTCAATCACACGATTTTAGGGTTTATATATTCAAAATAAAAGAATAATACATAAAAACCAAAGTATCTACAACTCGCAATAGCACAATGACACGATCCATTCATGAATTAGACGTGAAAATTCATTTTAGCAATCGCAGCGACGCATCATTCGCAGCTCGCCTGCCTCATGATTTAGTCGTCGCAGCGACGCAACGTTCACAGCTCGCCTGCGATATGAATTTGTCGTGAATTATAATTATGAGTTTTGGCAATTTAATTTAGCATTCACAACTAGCCACTCAGTAGCGGCGCGAACGTCGATGCGCTTAGTCATGTTTTGGAGGGAGATTGTGGGTTCGTGACGAATTGTCAATAATTTGCGTAATCGATGTCTCTTAGCAATAATTAATTGTACCAAGTACTGTTCATTAAATTAATACGAATGGAGTCTTAGCAATTAAATATGATTGCTAACGCTAATATTTCCTACACTATCTGCTTCGTTAGTCTTTTTTCATCCATCTTCACCACGAGTCCGAACCATCTAAGCATACCTTTTTTTTCCTCCCGATCAGAAGGTCTTGGAAGCAAAACGTCTAACAACTCAATCATTCTTAGCAGCAGTCCAAAACAGTTATCCAATGTAGAAGTGTTATAAAAATCTATTTTGTCTCTGATCATAGACTAGTGAGCGCATCAGTAAATCTAGGTAAAGCTTAACTAAATAGAAAATCTTTCGTATCTACAATGAGAGCACCTAAAAGTACTATAGACCTAATAAATAGACGAACTGAACTAGTCACATGCAACAATAAAACAAAGAATATCTACAAAAACATAAATGAAATAAATATATCTACCAATATCTAAAAATATCTACAAAAAGCGTGAAAAGTAACCAAAAAATTAAACACACACTAAAATTGGACTCATACATTGAAACAAGGACAAGAAACTACAAACTGTACACAGCATTGCCTGAGAACTCACACATACAAAGAGGAAATAATGTGCATTAATAATACAATTTCTGAAATACCAGAAATTGAAGTGTATACACAGAAATTGAAACTAGACGACAATGGGTTCACGACCTATTACGTGGTACAGGAATACACATGGTGAAAAGTGGGTGTATAATACGCCTCTGCCACCCCCTCGGGGAAAAGGCTTGATAGATAAATGAAACTAGAAAAACGCCCAGGCCCAGACAGTATCAGCAATAAAGCTTAAAGCTCTTACTTTACTCACGTTTTTAACGAAGCTATTCAATATAACTTTTAGCACTGGAATAGTACCGCATCAGTGGTGCAAGTCGGATATAGTACAGCTTTCCAAAAAAGGCAGTCCACTGGACATTAATAATTACCCAATAAGTTTGCTCCCTAGTGTAGGTATACAAATTATTCTCATCCATCATGTTATCATGAATTACAGAAAAAATAGATAAAAACAGCCAACAGAATAAGCAGGTTTCTGATCTGGATATTCTACAATCGATCATATACACACCTCAGAGCAAGTAATTGAAAAATTTAAAGAATACAATCAAACTCTGTACATGGTTTTATAGACCACTAGCTGACCGGCGCGGCTTCGCCCGTGACAAACTTCGAACTCCCGTTAGTTTATCAGTCATGCCTTTATTCCCGTCACTCCCATTCAATCCCGTCATTTATTACTTTTACAATAATGTATGAATATTTTCCCGATTTGTTGATTACTGCTCCGCTCCTCAGGGTAGTAGCGTGATTATATAGCCTTTTATCAATCTCGCCTTTATTCCCGCATTTAATCCCGTCGTTTATTACTTTTACAATAATGTATGAATATATGCCCGATTTGTTGATTACTGCTCCGCTCCTCAGGGTAGTAGCGAGATGATATAGCCTTTTATCAGTCGCGCCTTTATTCAAGTCGCGCCCATTCAATCCCGTCGTTTATTACTTTTACAATTATATATGAATATTTGCCCGATTTGTTGATTACTGCTCCGCTCCTCAGGGTAGTAGCGTGATGAGATAGCCTTTTATCAGTCACGCCTTTATCCCCGTCGCTCCCATTTAAACCCGTCGTTTATTATCTACTTTTACAATTGTGAATGAATAGATGCGCGATTTGTTGATTACTGCCCTGCTCTTCAAGGTAGTAGCGTGATGATATAGCCTATAGACTTCCACGATAAATGCGCTATCCAACACATATTAGTATAGTTAACTTTATATTATTAATATTATAGTTACCAAGGAGACGCGCAGACTTCGCAGAGCTCGCTCGCTATTGGCTAGTCGCGACAATCGCAAATCATCGGCCATACTTTTCTCTTGTCATTTTAAGAACAATTTTTTTTCACAATAAAATGATTATAATTGGTTAACCTTGAAAGATAGGCATTTGCTGTCACGGACTTTATTTTAGAACTTTTAAAGGGGAATAATTATGTAATAGTTTTTGCGTAAATTTAATCGTTTACGCAACGTTCGCAACGGAAGCTATCAAAAGGAATATTTTGACCCCGATTTTGCCACATTTATCATTGCTGTTCCGCACCTATTGGTCATAGCGTGATGCTATATAGCCTATAGCTTTCCTCGATAAATTGACAATTCAACACAAAAAAAATTTTGTAAATCGAACCTGTAGTCCCAGAGATTAGGGACCGTTCAAGTATTACGTAACGCAATTTGGGGGGAGGGGGGGTCTTGTTAAACGTTACGATGGACGATACGTTAGGACTACTAGTTACGTAACATTTTTTAAATATAATAATATATCCATCACGCCTTATCCCCGAAGGGGTGGCAGAGGCATATTATATGCCCACTTTTCACCGTGTGGATTCCTGTCCCACGTAATAGGTGGTGAGCCCATTGCCGTGTTGAAATAGACAGACGTAGGTTGTGGCTACCTGCTGTTGAAATTTTCAAGCCGCCCATAAGGCCTTCAACCAGGCTTAACGACTGCCACTTTACTGGCAACCAGGAACAACGGCTTAACGTGCCTTCCGAAGCACGGAAACGCTCGCAAATGTAAATGCCACAAAGTGGTCACCCATCCGAGGACCAGCCATAGTGAAAGTTGCGTAACTCAGTGATCGTTTACAGAACACTGAGACCGCGAAAATATAATTATTGTAATAAAAGGGTGCATGGGGCCCTACTAAGACCTGTGGGGCCCAAGTCAACCTCACGTGCGAGTTCCTGCACCTGCTAAATAACGAACGAGGCTCTGACGTCAGCTTTCGCCTTTTAGGGTTGGGAGGTCTGGGGGCAGTCGCTCCTCTAAAAGCCTATCTGCCAAAACTAAATCGGAAAGAGGAAAAGGAATGTAGCTAGGAAAAGGGCGCCACCGCAAAACGTCGCGCAGGGGCATCTCCAGGAGTAGGATGGACGTGGCGTTCCCGCAGGAGACTCGATGGAAGGGCAACAGAGCCTGGCCTTTGCAGAGAGGCTACAAGCTGTACTACACGGGTGCACCTAGTGGGGAGAACAGGGTGGCCGTGGTGCTCTCCAAACGGCTACAGAGCGGCATCTTGGAGGTAAAACGCTGTAGCGACCGGCTTATGATCGTAAGGGTGCTTATTGATGGGATTATTACGCCACAGGTCGGTTGTAACGATGCCGATAATATGTTGTTTTGGGGCCAACTCGACGGAGTACTTCGAAGCATTCCGTCAACACGTTTTTCCAAAATAAATCCGAACACCCTATCACCTACCGAAGTGCTAAACGCGCGACTCTAATCGATTTCCTACTCAATAGGAGACAAGTATCGGCAAGGTGGCCAACAGGTTATACCCGGAGAGTCTCACTGCACAACACCGTCTCCTTGTCATGGATCTCCGCGTCAAGCCCAAAGTCAAATATGTCGAGCGGTGCCAGCGTCGCATCAGATGGTGGCTGCTGATTGAAACCAGATCCCTGGAGTTCCCCTCAGCTGTCGGTAATAAGTGCACTGACACTGAAGGTAAACTAATTCAAAAGTACTGGGATAAGATTCGTGCAGCTATCCTTGTAGCGGCGAAGGCAGAGCTCGGCGAGTCTAAAGGTGGTCGCAAATGTGACAAGGAAACTTGGCGGTGGAACGACACAGTCCAGAAGGAGACTAGGGAGAAGAAAGCCCTCTTTAAATAATGGCAAGCGACCTGATATCCCGAAGACCGCGACGCATACAGGGCTGCTAAGCGTGCCACAAAGAGAGCTGTAGCCAGAGCCAGACTAGACCACTTACAACCTCTGAATGATAAGCTTGTCTGAGGGGCAGAAGCTCATCTATAATATCCAGGATCAAAGCGGCACAGGATATATCCAAGTGTCGCTGTGTAAAAAGTCCCTGACCTTGTTCAGCGTGATATTAGACGTGATGTCAGAGAGCATCAGGGACTCATATGAGCAGCCTCCGTGGTTGCTCATGTATGCTGATGATATCGCGATGGCAGACGCGGACAGAGGCAGGTTGGTACGTAGTGTGAAGCCGTGGAAGGAGACGCTTGAGAACGGCGGTCTGAAACCTAATGTGGCGAAGAGTATTTCACGCGTCCAGTGACATCGATTGCGACGTCAAGACACGCATTGCTGTCGCGTGGTCCAAGTGGCAGGAGATGAATGGTGTCATTTGTGACCAAAAAATTCCGGTCAGGTTGAATGGACAGGTCTATAAAACCATCATTAGACCTGTCCTTTTACATGGCAGTGAGGCGTGGCCATTACTGGAGCGACACAAGCAGGAGCTGCGTGTCACGGAAATAATGCTGCTGTGGATGTGTGGAGTCACGGGTCCCGGTAAGAGGGGAAGACCCAATAAGTGCTGGCTTGACGTCATAAAGGATGACATGCGTACCAATGGTCTCACTGCAGGGGATGCACACGACCGTGCGAAGTGGAGGAGAAAATGTAGGAAAGCCCCCGGGCGTCGCCGACGCAACTAGGACAGACGCTCGGATGATGATGATGATTGTAATAAAAAGGGAATGAGCCGTCACGGGAGATTTATGATAGATGTGATACATCGAAATTATTTTGTACAAGTTACATGGACAGAAGAACAGAATTAGATATTGCATAATGGAAAGATAAAGTATTACATAAACGCTTCTGTATGCAATTTTTTTATGTATATTTCGAATTTTCTAACTGTATTGCCAAATCGAGTTAAAAATTAAACTTTAATAGGAGAAGTAGAAGGTGGATGGAGCCAGATAAAAGTTTATTGGTATTGAAATATTTTTACCATTATTTTAAACTTAGCAGTTGGTTATTTCATTATGTATGATTCTTAATCACAATTTGAGTTAAGGTAGTTTAGGGATTTAACAGTTCCTCGGGTAACAAAACAATGGACTATTGGGTGTTACGTAACATTTAGAAAAGGGGTTCAGAAAAACGTTATGGCGCGTTACACAGGGGGGAGGGGGAATCAGAAATCTTCAAAAATTGCGTTACGTAATACTTGAACGGTCCCTTAGCGCGTTCAACCAAACAAACAAACAAACTCTTCAGCTTTATAATATTAGTATAGATTCAAAAGCATTTGTCAGTATCTCTAACTCTTCAATATGGAAAGCACTAAAATCATGCAACATACATACATACATACATATTGTCACGCAGAGGCATATTAAACGCCCACATTTCACCGTATGCATTTTTGTCCAACGTAACAGGTCGTGAGCCCATTGCCGTGTTGAAATGGAAGGCGCAGGATGTGGTGACCTGCTGTTGAAATTTTTCAAGCTGCCTATAAGGCCTTCAACTTGGCTTTACGATTGCCATTTTATTAGCAACCGGGACCAACGGCTTAACGTGCCTTCCGAAGCACGGAACTGGGGTGGGTCTAAAGGGCCGAATAAATTTAATAAAATAAAATAAGATAACATGTGTCTATACATGCAACATAGAGGAAAATAATATAACTATTCTGAAAAACAACTACAGAATTCAGTTCGAGTACAATAAAATTAGAAACACAAGAGAAAATAATTTAAATAAAAAGAGGAGTCAGTCAAGGCGACCCCCTGTCTCCGAAATTATTGACAGCTGTACTAGAGGATAATTTCCAAAATATCAAATGGGAGAGAAAAGGTATTTGGATAATCGATAAACATATAAGTCACTTACGATTTGCGGACGACATTGTTATCTTTGCCAAGTCTTTAGAATTACAAGGGATAATACAGACGCTTAAGTCGGAGTCTTAGAGTAAAAAAGTTGTATTACAGATGAACCATGGATACAGTAAGAACAGCAATGAAGAGGGAGTGCAGAGAAGAGTCAACTGCGCTTGGAACAGTTATTGGCACAAAAAAAAATTAACGGGATTACGGGATGCCACTTAAAAAGACTGTAATAGAAACCTGTACATTGCCGACATTAACATATGGTTGCCAAACATAGACATTCACAAACAAAATAAAAAACAAAATCATTATAACGTGCTATGGAAAGGAGTATCCATACAGAAAACAAAATTGACAGATGCTCTCAGTCATGCACTAAAGCTAAAGTGGCAATGGGCAGGTCACATCACAAGGTACCAGTACAAAAGGTGGACCTCACAGGCAAAGTAATGGCTTGGCCCATTATGGAAAAGAAAGGTCGGCAGGCCAATCAAAGGATGGGCAGATGACATTGTAGAAACAGTGGGTAACAACTGGTGGACACCTGGTGGAGACAGACTGAAATAAAAAAGATGGGGGAGGCTTTTACCCAATAAGGAATCTATTTCTATAATAATTTTATTTACATGAATTGAAATACTAACACTAGAATAATATACTAATAAAGCATGTAAAGTTAAGAAATAGGAGAGTGATTAGTGTGCGAGTGCTGCACCTCTGGTGTTGCAAACGTCCATAGGGTACGGTGACCACTTTCCATTAGGTGGGCCGTATGCTTGTCTGCCACCGCAGTGGTATAAAAAAAATATAATAAAAAAGCTTAATTATTATTTATTAATAATTATGGTTCATATTTAAGGTTTAGAAACAACAATGTATCCAGAATTTGAAGTAAAGTCATTAAAACAATCCCATGAAACGCGCTGCTGCTCACTATTTTTTTTTGCAAAATGTCATTACTATATTTTCTATGGTAATGGTGGTAACGCGCACAAAGCTTTTATTTATATGCATATACCTACCACATATCTAAGCTTCCATAGAAATACTGTTAATTTTTGTTAGTGACTTGGTATACATATTTCTCACTGGTTTTAAGGAATGCTCCATCTTTTGGACGCGAACTGGGCGGTGGACTCTCTCTTCTGTCCTTTGATCTGATCTGTCCTTTCAAAATCCTGCTTGTACATCCAACATTTTTCCTCCAGTTTCATTCATCACTCTTTATATAACAACTTTTGCATACAATTCGCCGATGATGCTAAGCAAGCTTATGCCACAGTAGTTATACACTCTTGCTGAGACCCTTTTCCTTTATAAAGTGGCACGATGACAGCCTTACACCAATCTCTTGTTAAGCTTCCATTCCTCCAACAAAGGTTAAAATGCAGCTGGCAAGCTACCATGCCTTGTCCCGCTATCAGCACCTCAACAGAAATCCTATCAAATCCAGCAGCTTTACCTAATTTCATATTATTCAATGCTTCCACAATTTCTTCCATAAGTATGGCAAAAATTGTAACTCTTTCATTGCTAATCTAAAAACTAGTCTGAACTTTGATATCCTCTTTTTCAAATAAGCTTTAAAAATATTGCTTCCATCTTTTTAAAACACATTCTTCTGCTCTCACAAAACTAATATCATGGTTTCTGATATTTTGGGGATATGTTGTTTATTTACCCCTAACTGTTATTATCGAATTCCAATAGAATTGTATATTTTTTTGGATGTCATCAGATAATGTTGTATCAAATTCATTTCTGTCATTCGCCTTTTTTCTTTTCATCACATCTTTTGCAATAGGTACACTTATACTTTTTATTATCATCCTTTGCCATTTTTACGACCTCTTCTGATGCCTTCTGCATTCTCTGATTGACTTTTGTAGTCAGCCAGTCCCACCATGCTTTCTTCTTAACAGACAACGCCTTTCGGAGTTCTGCATTGTGTTTTTTATATACATAGATCAGTTATCAGTTATCTAGTTACCATAGTTAAAGCTCTGCTTAGTTTGGAATCAGAGAGCGTTGTGTGTGTTGTCCCAACAATATTTATATTTATTTATTTATAGATATAAGATTTATTTATTAATTATTAAGTATTTACCTTTTAGTTGATATTTAATCGAAGTCAACTCAGATAAACAGCGTTCTCCAGACCACTGAGCGTTGTTGTAACTTTGTTGCATATGGTGAAGATAAAAATAGACACCTCCAAAAAGTAGTGCGATAATTACAAATAGTGTAGAAACTTTCTCCTTAAACTTTAAATATTGTAATGATATTATCATTTTCACAACAAAAGCTATCAGGATCTAACCACGAAGTTTGACAGAAGCTACGCATTTTTTTACTAGTTATTGCCCGTGGATTCACCTAATGGTGAAGTTTTGCCATACCTTCTCGATTCCTACAGAAACTCATTCCCACAATATAAAGTAGCGTTAGACTATGTAATAATCCAGGGTGTCAACTACCTCTAAAGCTAATCTATGCCAATTCAGTTCAAAGTATAAAGCGGGATTACAAACACACACTAACATAAATTTTATTATATTAATCAGGGGGGGTCAGGTCAGTCAAAGGAGGCCGCTTATTTGAAAAGAAAGTTACACCATCTTCTTTTCCTAAAAGGAAACAAGTTTCTAAGTGATTCTACTATCTCGGATAGATGTCACTGATCAATATAACGATCACGATAATAATACCTAATATTAATTTATCTATTTACATTTTTTTTTATCTATTAACATTAATTATTAATGATATATCAATTTTGTTAATTGATTTATCACAATTATTTATGTTACCTATATTGCTCATTATATTTATATATTAGAGTATTTGACATTAATAACAAGGCCATAAAAAAAGAACATGACACGTTGCTTCAAATTATGAAAAATTTTACTTTAATATTTCAATTCGTTGTTTTGTTGTTTGTTTAGTGGAATTTCGCGAAAAATACGTTTTGTGTGTGTTATAATAATCCTTACGATGCCTCACCGCTGTGCTTTTGCTAGTGTTACTTTGTTACTGTATTTTGTTTGTGTTACTTTATGATCTATATGCATAAAGATATTTTCATTAAATAATTTTTAATTATTATATTATTATTTTATTAGTTGTCTCTTTATCGTGTTTAATATTTCAGTTGTAAATGGTGCAGCTATTCTACGTCTAAGTACAGTGGGCAAAGGATATAAGTATACCGGGCCGCCCTATGAGTATATTCTTTTTTCAGAAACTTATAATTCTTAATGACATTTGATTTGGTTATTATACCGAGTGGCGCCGAGGATATCACATTAATTTGAACCGCCTACAGTACATGTTGTCTTCTGCGAAAATACCCCAACATGAACCAAAAATACTAATCAGTTTAGCCAGGATTCGCTTATGTTTGTTTGATTTATTTCATCATCATGTGTTGATGATGAAATAAATCATCGTCGATGACATCGACCTGACACGTTGCCGCTCTTACCAAGATATTTTTAAATAAAATTCAACCTCATTTCAATGAAATGAAGTTGACAATTCTTAGTCGTTCGTCAGAGAGTGTGAAAAGGAAAAAATATTTTTTTTCTCTATCTGACCTAGCCGCATAGCTAGGGAGTTCAGCAGTGAAACAAATATCGATATTTGGATATTTATTAAAATATCACCGTCATTTATTAAAATCTCTACGCATAAAATATCGATACAAAAGTCACATAGCAAGAGATTATGGTTTTAAAATAATAATGTATTAATAATTGGGACTGGTTACAGATAAATCCGCTATATCTACAGTTTAATCATCACGGCAAGTAAAATTAACTACTATGTACGTATTATAAATTCGTAATTTCTACAGACTGTTTACACTGGTGATTGATGGCACTTGGTAGAACTTGCTACATATCTTGAACTAAAACACTTGTACTTATTTATTACTTAAACCTGACCGTTAGCACATATTATTTGTATTTCGGATGTCATTGATAAGATAAGTTACCATACTGTACTCAATGACATCTGAAATACAAATAATATGTGCTAACCTTTGAAAATACCGTAATGCGAAACCGGTCAGGTTTGAGTAATAAATAAATGGAACAGTACAAGTGTTTTAGTTCAAGATCGTAATTTTTAATTACTTTCTTGACCTTCTCTTTCCATATTCAGGTTGTGTTTTAGAAAGCGATCACTCTTAGCGATAAGACTGTCATTGTAATCTCTAAAATTTTTAGTTTTTAAAGAATATTATAATTATGTTATTAAAAAATGAGTACAGGATTATCTATCTTATGCAAAAAGAACCCACATTGGGTAAAGTGAAATAAAATGAACAATGGTCGCCACATACACGCAACACAAATAAAACATACCATACCAGTCAGATAAAATACAATTACTTTAAATTTGGTTTAATATTCTGCTAAAAGACTAAAAATTTAATATTTTGTTTCGATACGAGTATGTCGATACTTTTTAAACAAGGCCGCTCTAGCTCATGTCGGCCGGCTGCTTTGATGTGTTTGAGTTGCTTGTTACGGCTGATTTGAGTTATTCAAATTAACAACTATTTTAGTCTCATTAAAAGTTTTACGATTTTAGATGAATACAATAAAAAAAATTCTACTATCAGAGAATTGATTTATGGTGTATTTGGGAATTTACATTTCACTTACAATAGAAAATTATATTAAGCATAAGGTAGTTGATCTTGTAACTTCCGTCGCCATACCGTTATAAACACCAATTTTCACACTATTTTTGTTAAAAAAAATTTGTTAGGTACTACGAATTATTACAAAATCCCAAAATACATTAATACATTCTTAGTAGCACTTCGTTGGTTTTAGTTTAAAGGTTCAAGTCAAATTATTTTTTATTTTGTAACTTAAAATCGTGTGTTGAGAAGTCATGCTCATGAAGTGAGCTACGTAGCGCTGCGCCGTCCACCGGGTTGTTTTAGGGCCGATTTCCATAACGTTTATCAAAACACAAGAAATAGTTGAGAGTAGATTTTTTTTATGGCAAAATATAGTCCCAAGCGTTGATCGAGTATTGTAGGTACTGAAAAAGTAATTAGGTACCTAGTTAAAATTTGTGATAGTGAATTTTTTTAATAAAGTGGAAAAAGACAATTCGATTCGAGATAGGGATTGAACCTGTGACCTTTGCCTAACCAGGGCAATGTTCTAGCCACCTGAACTACCCGAAACGTATCGAATCAAGTTGAAATTCTCCACTATATTTATATCGTCATTTTAAGAGTACGACCAGAGCCATCTATCGAGCTAATGAACAACTCGATACCAATGAACAGTGTTACAACTATTTTTAAACATTGATGCATTGGACTCCACTCAGTATATTGATAAATTTTTAAAGCAATTATTTGCTAAATTTCTCATAATTTTTTTTAATAAAGTGGAAAAAGACAATTCGATTCGAGATAGGGATTGATCCTGTGACCTTTGCCTAACCAGGGCAATGTTCTAGCCACCTGAACTACCCGAAACGTATCGAATCAAGTTGAAATTCTCCACTATATTTATATCGTCATTTTAAGAGTATGACCAGAGCCATCTATCGAGCTAATGAACAACTCGATACCAATGAACAGTGTTACAACTATTTTTAAACATTGATGCAATGGACTCCACTCAGTATATTGATAAATTTTTAAAGCAATTATTTGCTAAATTTCTCATAATTTTTTTAATAAAGTGGAAAAAGACAATTCGATTCGAGATAGGGATTGAACCTGTGACCTTTGCCTAACCAGGGCAATGTTCTAGCCACCTGAACTACCCGAAACGTATCGAATCAAGTTTAAATTCTCCACTATATTTATATCGTCATTTTAAGAGTATGACCAGAGCCATCTATCGAGCTAATGAACAACTCGATACCAATGAACAGTGTTACAACTATTTTTAAACATTGATGCAATGGACTCCACTCAGTATATTGATAAATTTTTAAAGCAATTATTTGCTAAATTTCTCATAATTTTTTTAATAAAGTGGAAAAAGACAATTCGATTCGAGATAGGGATTGAACCTGTGACCTTTGCCTAACCAGGGCAATGTTCTAGCCACCTGAACTACCCGAAACGTATCGAATCAAGTTGAAATTCTCCACTATATTTATATCGTCATTTTAAGAGTATGACCAGAGCCATCTATCGAGCTAATGAACAACTCGATACCAATGAACAGTGTTACAACTATTTTTAAACATTGATGCAATGGACTCCACTCAGTATATTGATAAATTTTTAAAGCAATTATTTGCTAAATTTCTCATAATTTTTTTTTTTTAATAAAGTGGAAAATTTCGATACGTTTCGGGTAGTTCAGGTGGCTAGAACATTGCCCTGGTTAGGCAAAGGTCACAGGTTCAATCCCTATCTCGAATCGAATTGTCTTTTTCCACTTTATTAAAAAAATTATGAGAAATTTAGCAAATAATTGCTTTAAAAATTTATCAATATACTGAGTGGAGTCCATTGCATCAATGTTTAAAAATAGTTGTAACACTGTTCATTGGTATCGAGTTGTTCATTAGCTCGATAGATGGCTCTGGTCATACTCTTAAAATGACGATATAAATATAGTGGAGAATTTCAACTTGATTCGATACGTTTCGGGTAGTTCAGGTGGCTAGAACATTGCCCTGGTTAGGCAAAGGTCACAGGTTCAATCCCTATCTCGAATCGAATTGTCTTTTTCCACTTTATTAAAAAAATTATGAGAAATTTAGCAAATAATTGCTTTAAAAATTTATCAATATACTGAGTGGAGTCCATTGCATCAATGTTTAAAAATAGTTGTAACACTGTTCATTGGTATCGAGTTGTTCATTAGCTCGATAGATGGCTCTGGTCATACTCTTAAAATGACGATATAAATATAGTGGAGAATTTCAACTTGATTCGATACGTTTCGGGTAGTTCAGGTGGCTAGAACATTGCCCTGGTTAGGCAAAGGTCACAGGTTCAATCCCTATCTCGAATCGAATTGTCTTTTTCCACTTTATTAAAAAAATTATGAGAAATTTAGCAAATAATTGCTTTAAAAATTTATCAATATACTGAGTGGAGTCCATTGCATCAATGTTTAAAAATAGTTGTAACACTGTTCATTGGTATCGAGTTGTTCATTAGCTCGATAGATGGCTCTGGTCATACTCTTAAAATGACGATATAAATATAGTGGAGAATTTCAACTTGATTCGATACGTTTCGGGTAGTTCAGGTGGCTAGAACATTGCCCTGGTTAGGCAAAGGTCACAGGTTCAATCCCTATCTCGAATCGAATTGTCTTTTTCCACTTTATTAAAAAAATTATGAGAAATTTAGCAAATAATTGCTTTAAAAATTTATCAATATACTGAGTGGAGTCCATTGCATCAATGTTTAAAAATAGTTGTAACACTGTTCATTGGTATCGAGTTGTTCATTAGCTCGATAGATGGCTCTGGTCATACTCTTAAAATGACGATATAAATATAGTGGAGAATTTCAACTTGATTCGATACGTTTCGGGTAGTTCAGGTGGCTAGAACATTGCCCTGGTTAGGCAAAGGTCACAGGTTCAATCCCTATCTCGAATCGAATTGTCTTTTTCCACTTTATTAAAAAAAATTATGAGAAATTTAGCAAATAATTGCTTTAAAAATTTATCAATTGTGATAGTGAAATTTGAGGTGATATTTATTTAATTTGTAAGAGCTGTGCAAAGATTGCGGGATAACCCGCACTTGGTGCCAAGGAATGCAGAGGTATGGGAAGTATTTTTATTAGAATTGATACAGTCGCAAGTAGTCATTTAGAAAAATAAAGGTGCAGTTGGTTACTAGTTATTGTGTAAGCCGCAAGCGTTTCATCATTCAGCCGCCCTTTGTCAACATAAACACGCGTTGTTATGGTAACCGTAACGTTGCCAGTTTTCTCAATGGTGAGAGTACTTTCATTATAAATAAACAAAAACGGGATGTTCTATATTTGGACTATTTTTATTCTATTTATGGTATTCTAAAAAAGCATTTTTTTTTCTCAAAAATATTATTCTATGGATATGACTAAGTTTATATCAGGGAGTGTTATCAGGCACTTCAGTTAATGTGATAAGAAAGGAACCACCTGGTATATGAATGTAACCATACAAATCCTCATAAAAGTATATACGGGTTTACTGAAAAACATCAATCCTTATAGTGCGACTCGGTATACTTATATGCTTGCATACATTTACATACAAATAATAATATAAATATATATATAATATAGATAACGAGAACGTTAGGAAATGTAGATATCGCTTCAAATTCATTGGCACAATTATTCCGAAAGATGGCTCTCTATTTCAATATTACTTATATCGCTTATTATACTCTTTGCTCCTGTCAATGTTCATTTTTTTTAAGTTGTCTTCGCCCATCTTGGGCAGCAGGCAAAGGAACTTAGTCCATATAGCCTTGTCTCCAGTTTTAATATTTTCATTTTCATTAGTTTTGTGATGTCTAGTTGTTTGTCGATATCATATCCTCAGTCGCAAGTCCTAGTATTTGCACAAATAAGGCAGTGGATCCCTTATTGTAGCTTTCTCTAGAAATTTTGCACTAACACAACACCGCTATTCATTGCAGTATAACACTTACCTCAGTAATGCACATTTTACGAACTCTTTTATGTTTAATATTCCACCAGTATTAAACACAAAAACATGAATTTTTCTCTAATTTTGGAAAATAATATATATGACTAAAGTGCGTCATTGCTAATGTTCGCACCAAAAGTCCTGTCACTGTTGCCCTTCGCCCCAAAGACCTTACGCCTTATACTTATAACTAGATTGTGCACTACGGTAACATAATCGGTCCGCGTGAGATGGCTCTCGGCTGTAGTGTGTCCCTTTCAAAATAAGTGACCATGACCAAACAGAACATATGAAAAATTCCTTGAACGATTGATCGAACCTACTGAATTTGTTGCAAGTAAAAAATATAAAAATTAACCAAAACATAGTGTGTATCTTTTTTTGGAATCTACATCACCCTACACGTAAATTTAGGGTCGACTATCTTCACGCTGCATCCCTGACGGTGTAGTATGTAGTAATATCGTATTTACTATAAACAATTCAATGTACGTAATTGTTATGCAAGAAATACCTAGTTAATTTGACAAACTAACAAACCTTTCCGTCCACATTTAATTAGTACAAAAAGCTAGTACGTTTGCCATATGTGAGATATTATTTATCCCGCATTTCTACTAAATAGCACCATCCGTAAGCCGCTTTAAACAACCTCGTTCCAAAAATCTAAATGTTAGTTTTTTGCCCCTTTTGTACACTCTGAGGGTGACCGGCACATCTCCAATTTACAGATATGTACTACGTATATAGCTACCTACTACTAAGAGATTGAAAAAATCTTTAATAAACAAAATTCAATGTTACTCAAAAAAATATGGTTGTTGCTGTTACTTACCCGTGGAAAGAGAAGCCGCTACCGGGAAAAGACTCATTTTTTCACCCTGTCACACAACATGAATTCACAATTTTTTATAAAAATCTAACAGGTTTAATATGAACATTTACACAATCTCAAAACGAAGCACGAGCATCCAAAAACCATCCAAAAAAACGTTACAACTCCAATTTAAAACAATCGGTATATACGAGGGTGGGTCAAAAAGTTCCCTTAACTCTAATCTCTCGCGGACGTTCTAATAGTGCAGCGTAGTACTCTCCAGTGATAGAGACACCCTTTTCTTTATAATCAATAAGGAGGATTCCCTCTGAATCCCAGAAAGCAGTAGCCATGAGTTTTCCAGCCGACAGAGACACTTTGAATTTCTTCGGAGGTGGTGTGCCCTTTTTGTACCACTGCATGGAGTCTTGTTTGGACTCAGGCTCATAATGATGAACCCAAGTTTCATCTCCAGTCACAATTCGGTTCAAAATTTCATCCTTTGGTTCACCACAGAGCGCTAAAAACTCGCGACAACACTCAACTCGCCATTGCTTCTGGTGTGGCGTGAGCATTCACGGCACCCATCTTGAACACACCTTTGACATGCCAAGATGGTCGTGTAGGATGTTCAAATTGGTTGTAGCTGATACTCCAATCATTTCTGCAAACTGTTTCTTCTTTAAACGGGCATCTTCCAATATGATTTTTCAAGATTTTCGACGTTTTCTGCCGTGGTTGCCTCGACAGGCCGCCCTGGCCTCGGATCATCTTCAATCGAATCCCTGCCTTGCTTAAACAGGTTGTGCCACTTGTAAACCATGGTTTTCCAGGGCAAGAGTCCCCGTAAACACAAGACATCTCTTCCAAAATAGTCTGGGGAGGTTTTCCTTGTTTGGTAAGGAACTTGATGACTGCGCGAAACTCAATTTTCTCCATGTTGCAAATTTTCTTCCGGATTGACTTGTTGATTGATGTGTAGTTCAGGTAATTATGACATATTATCCGACTGGTCATCTCACAACTCCCCTAGAGGAGTTGAGGGGAGGCTGATCGAGGCATTGGCCTCTTGCCAGTGAAGTTCGGCGCCGCCTGTCGACACAGGCGGGTCGTTGGAATGGCTAGTAATGGCCGTTGAATCATGTCCGGTGGTGGAGCGTGCCGCTAGCGAGCCCTGACCCCCTCGGATAGTTCCGATGGGCGGTCTTCTAGCCAGCGGCATCATCATCATCATCATCAGTCATCATATGGGGGTCACCCTGGGGGCGTCGGCGAGGTCAAGTCTGGCGGGAGGGGTTCCCGACAGGTGCCCATCAGCCGGCCTCAGGGTGACGTTGTA
This sequence comes from Thumatha senex, assembly GCA_948477245.1. Taxonomy (NCBI): domain Eukaryota; kingdom Metazoa; phylum Arthropoda; class Insecta; order Lepidoptera; family Erebidae; genus Thumatha; species Thumatha senex. The sequence goes on from OX419725.1 coordinate 4,732,107, forward strand.
TGGTCCGGTCGGGCTGCAGCGGGGATCAAGTCCCGCGGCAGAGGTCTGTCCGGGGGGCGCCGGTGGTACGGAGCGATCTCCCGCAGGTGGCGGAAGTTCGACTCCCCGGTGCGTGCAAACATGTTGGCGCTCAAACGACCGATGTAGTTGTCGAGGCTCTCCATGCGTAGGTCTCGGGCAATTGTCTCGTTCCTCACGAAGCGAGGGGTGCCTACGGCGTGTCGCAGCGACAGCGACTGCTGCGCACGCAGCCGTGCACGGTACGTTTCCACGGCCGGAGCGTACCCTGCAGGGGCGGCATAGGTGAGGCGGCTGCGGATGTAGGCCTTGTAGACGCCCAGCTTCGCGCGGAGCGGGAGGCACAAGGAGGAACTTGTTTGTTATATGACCTATTTCTTTTTAAACTTAGTATTTATACTCTTAATGAGTGTCACAACTAGTGCAGGTAGTAAAATTCACCTTTCCCCCCTCCATGCCCCTCATTCCGCGAACTTTTTGACCCGCCCTCGTAAGTATCTACCTACTTAGATTGTAAAAATATTTAGTAAAAAAAAAATATTTAGACCCTAAACTTTAAACAAGATGGCAGATCCCGGAGGAAGTTACATTTAGTAAGAACTATGTACTACCTGTACGTAGACAGAGAATACTACTTTCCACAACTCTTGCACATTTTCGAACACTTTATATATCATAATCTACCATTATTAAACACAAAATCACTACTAATTCACAAGTTTTGGAAATAAAATACGACAGCCATGCGTCATGTTCAAGAATTGGCGCCAAACTCCTCAAACATTGTCAGATCTAAAGTAAACAAGGTTACCAATTTAACAGCACATCGCCGTTTTTAAACAGTAACTAAATAAAACGGGATGAATTGGACACTCATGGATCTCATGTGGATTGGTATCGTCTTTGTGGAGGAACCACCGACACAAGGGCCGCTATGCCTATGATAGCGGCCTTTTTATTTGTCCGCTTAAGCAAGAGAGATATATTTATACGAGAAACTTTCTTCCTCTTATTCTGAACACCTATTCTCTCCTTCTTAATGTATTTCTTTAGAGCCTTGCTGACCACTTTTATTTGGTTGCTAGGAGCAGCTAAGTATCGATTGAGTTATAATTTTCGGCATTATTGGAAGCGACTGCAGTTCGATCCTCTAACACCGTCTGCCTCGTCCGTTGTTTAGCAGGTACACAACTAGCAGGTGAGGTCGCTTGGGTCTCGGAGAACTTGGAGGGATACCTTACACCTGATCTTGTCTATTATATTATCCCTTGTACTGCTCTGTACTTATGTGTGTGTGTGTGTGTGTGTAAGTCCAAAGCTCCCCTAAAAACACCAATGGTTTTAGAAGTTTTAATGTGTCTGGTCGTAGATGCTGTCCGATTTTGCTCACACGTTCGTCAATAAGACATCTTGGTCAAACTGTAAACAATAATCCGAGATAAAAAAACAACCAAAATTAAATTTTTATAGTTTTTTTTTATAATTTTTCCCATTTAAACTTTTTTTTTCATGAATCATCTAGGGAAGTAGGTACATGCAATTTTGAATCGAATGACCCCTTCATTTTTTTTTGTGGGGAAATCCTCATGGATGTTGTTCCGGACTTCTACCGACTAAAACCACAGGTTTACTTTGCATCATATGGCCGGGAGTCCCGGGTGAGCTATCGGAAGAGACTATATCCGCCACCACGGGCTCGTTCTCGCTTTGGGTGTCATCCTGCCTCTTTGGGAGGAGCGAGTTTTATAACTTTGAGAGGTTCAGGTGTTAACAACTTCCTAGAGGAGATAAAGGGCGAGTGTAGCTCTCACGCTGAACACTCCACCAGTGTATGCAGCGCCGTATCCGTGACGTGTTCCGTGAAAGAACACGATCATTTGATTTTATTAAAATGGACAAGAATTTAGCCAAGTGTTATTGGATATGATTAAGTGCAAATGCGGTGGGTTTATAACTACTTATAACCTTACTGTAATTTATATTTTTATTAAGTATGCATCATAAAAAAAAAAGTCAAAAGATATATAGTCTTCCACTCTATCCATCAAACATCGATGTTTTATTTGAAGTTTTGATTAATTATTATAACAGTTTTGTATTAGACCCATGTTATCCATTTAGTTACATAAAGGTTTAAAACCCATTGGTTTTAAAGATTTTGAAAGTTGCAACACAAGAATGAAAAAAAAAATGTTTTTAAAAGTCATGAATGTATCGTTTATAAATTTTGATGTTTTTAACATAGGTGTTTCATTTACTTTAAACTAACACGCGTTGTACACACATACTTTTGTATCGAACGTGATTTCGTGCAGCACTATATCAAAAGGGCATCTTTTGCTCCTTGACGTTTTGCTGCGGTTGCACGTTACTCTAAGGGTTACCCTGTCGTGGTCCCTCAATTCACTTTGAGTCATCGTCAAAAACTTAAAGTCAAATAACAGTAAACCACCTTCCTTAAAGCAAGCAGACGGTTCCTTAACGACGAATACACAAAGGCAGTGCGAGACACTAGCTAAGGCCTTCAAAGCAAATATGAGTCTTACAATAGACTGGAAGAGTCCCGAAGTTGAAGACGACGTTAGAAAGTAGCTCTTAGATCTTGACAATTACAAAGTTTCTGAACATTTTAAACCTGTTTACCCACATGAGATAATAAAAACTCTGCATAAGTTAAAGAATTATAAATCTCCAGGTGTGGATGGTATCCAAAATATTCTTCTTAAGAATCTTCCTCAAAAAGCTACTATCTATATCACCAAGATTTTTAATGCTTGTCTTAATTTTGGCTATTTTCCTAAAGCTTGGAAAGATGCCAAGGTTATAGCTTTGAAGAAATCTGGCAAAGATGGTTCTTTACCAGTTAATTATCGACCAATTAGCTTATTGCCCGCACTTGGTAAATTAATTGAAAAGATAATTTCTACTCGTCTATTATCATATTCTAATCAAAAAATCATAAATTAACAATTTGGCTTCCGGGCACATCACTCAACCACTTTACAACTCACTATGCTGATAGAACACATAGTTTATAATTTAAATCTTAATAAATCAACAGGCATGGTCCTGCTTGATGTAGAAAAGGCTTTTGATTCAGTGTGGCATGAGGGACTCATTCATAAGCTGATCTCTTTCGGCATACCATTGCACATTGTTAAGGTTCTACAATCTTACCTAAGTAATCGACATTTTGCAGTTAACATAGGGAATATAAAATAATCCTTACACACGATACCTGCTGGCGTACCGCAGGGTTCAATCCTCGGGCCAATTTTGTTCATTTTGTACGTCAATGACTTGCCTATCCAGGCACGCACACAATTGGCATGTTTTGTCGATGACACAGCAACGTACTCCACATCAGAGGACCTTGTTGTGGGCAGACTGCAATTGTCACTTGATCTCTTGCAACAATTCTTTTCAAAGTGGAAACTCAAACTCAATGGCCATAAAACTGAAGCTATCATATTCACTCGTAAACGCCAGGCTTCACATAAGCTCCTCAATATAGATGGATGCTCAATACCCTGGAGTCAATCAGTGCAATATCTTGGGCTTACCATGGACCACAAGATCAATTGGACTAAACACATTGCCAAATTACGGGTTAAAGGTGCCCAAGCTTTGGGTGCCTTACATCTTGTAATGAACAGGAAAAGTAAACTGAGCTCAATAACAAAGATTAGAATCTATACAACCCTGATCCACCCCTGTTTAAAGTACTCGTGTCCAACCGGAGTAGTACGTGTACCATTCAAAACAAAGCAGTTAAAATTTCGTATAACACACCGTTTCAGACAAACTTAACTAAATTACATTTCACTATAAACTTACCGTTATAAAAAACATATATAATTAAGCAATCAATTCATTTTTTCACAAAGCGTAAACATAGAAATCATTCAAACAAATTGATCTCAAATATTGGACAGTCGAAAATTTCCGAATTGCCGTATTTCGATAGTTATGGTACCTACCGCTTGCCTCATCAGTATGTTTTGTTCCCAATCCGTGATAGTAATAAGTGCAGGGGCAGTTTTATTTGCCTACCTACATTAGTAGTTATTATTTTGTTGTACAAAGTTTTATAAGAATGCAATAAATTAATTAAAACTAATTAATTCATAACAGTTACTAGCATGTAATTAGACTGTGTTATTAATATGTGATTTAACTGGTAAGTGTATTTATTATTTAGAAAACTTTTATAGGCGCTTGAGTCTGATAAAGTAGTTACTTTATATTATAGAATTTGTAACTAACTTTCAACATTTGTTACCATGTAATGTTAATTTGTAATAAAGAACTTTTAAAAACAAAACCTTGAGTCATCTCGGGACCACGACAAGTGCAACCCTTTCGAAACATCGTGGAACATAAGGTACTCGAAACCTTTTATTATAATATAGAGCCGTGCGAAATCTCGATCTATACAACAGTATCAAAGTTTCACTTTGGAAAATATCGATTTTATTTATTAGATGTAGCATCCCTACTTAGATGAACGAAACCGTAAAACGTAGAAAACCATAGAAAACGTAATTTGATGCGTTGGGTTCGGTTAGGTTGGTACATCGCCAACTTAACTTATCAAAAAGTCAAATGGGGGAAAGCGCGGGAAACGGCAAACTAGGCGGGCGACTGTTTTTGAGATTTTTATTATTTAATAATTATTTAACTAAAATTTAAGGATCAAATAGGTTTAATAGTGTAAATATATTAATTTATTATTGTAAATAGTGTAGTTCCTGTATAGTAGGTAAGTTTTTTGTATTTATACTATAGTAGTATATGGGTGATCCAGAAGACTCTGGGGGGACAATCGTCCCCCCTGGGGTATAATACTGCTACGATAGATGGATCAGGAATGGATACAGAAGGATCGTTAATAGACACAGATGGCTCCGTGACCAACTCTCGGTCCCATAAGTGAAATAGAGCATCGGTTTCGTCAAAGATTTGCAAGCACTGCAATAAAAAACGCAGATATCACCACAGATCTTCTTCTAATACCGAGATTGATTGCCAATGTAGATCAATAACAAACACTTTTACTGTATCTGCATCACCCTCACAAATTGTCACCTCACAAACTACCAAGACTAATGCTAACGAGAATTCATCGCGTATTCCTATTGGCCGAAATGTTCACAACTCATCTGACGCTGCCCCATATGCAGTTCATATTCAGAAACTTCCTTCATCTCCCAATGAAAACTGTTCCATTCATCCTGTGGCATTTGGCTTTTTCTTTAAAAAAAACTCATTCACAAACATTGTCAATAGCAGTCTAAAAAAAATAGGGCGCAACCGTATTTCTTTATATTTTTCGTCACATGAAAGTGCTAACAATTTTGTAGATGATGATGCATTAAAATCTAATAATTACAAAGCTTTTATTCCTTCTGTCAATGTTACACGCATGGGTATAGTGAGAGGTGTTCCTACTGACTGGAGCGATGAGGATATTCTAAGTAAAATATATCAGTTCCCATAGGTTGCAGCCAAATTATAAAAATAAGGAGGCTAAAAAGAAAAGTCATTAGCAATGAAAAGTCAGAGTTTGTTCCCATAGAAACTGTAGTCCTAACGTTTGATGGGCAATTTTTACCCAAACGTAGTTTTATGTGTACTCACTTCCTGTTGATTTATACATTTATCCTACAATACAATGCTTTAACCGCTGCCGATATGGACATATTCGCAGCCAATGCAGATCATCTCCAAGATGTTTTAAATGTGGTCTAGGCCATACTGGGAAGACATGCAAAGTTGAGGAGTTTAAGCGCTGTCTCTGTACAGGTTCTCATCTTGCAACTAATAAAATATGTCCTGAATTCTCTAGGCAAAAGAGGATTAAGGAATCAATGGCCAAAAGTTGTATTTCTTATGCTGAAGCCTTGAAGTTACACCCTCCTGTTAGCAAACCTTATTCTGATACTCTCATGTGTGCTCCTCAACATAGGTCAATACAAAATATTCCAGATCATACTCATCATAATAACTCATACAAGAAAACAGTATTCTTGAAACCGAAGCAACCTCAAAAATTTGAAGGATATGGATATGATCAATTAGCCCATTCTAACTTAACAAAAGATTATACAATTCCTTTACTGGCACATACTACTCTATTGGCACTCTCAATAACTGTAATAATGATTCTCTATCTGAAATTCCAACGTCAAAGTCTTCAACCATCTTCGTGTCTGAATTCCATTTAAAATACATAAAAAAACATCGCTTACCATCAGGTGGATCATGATTGTTTGCTAATTTAGTTCTAAAAAGTATTTATTCATCAGTGCTGAAAAATAATTATTAAAAAGAAAGTGTTAATCAAAAAAGCTTACTCGTCAGTAGTGCGAGGCCCCGGGCGCTCGGTTCGGCTATTACCAAACGCGTCCTGCTACGTCCTCTGCCACGTCCCCTTCGGTGCAACCCGGCATTTGGTCCCTCCACCAACGGTGACTGTGCACCTGCACCTCGTCCACAAGTACGCCTCTACCGCGACGTAGACCGCCACGCGTGCGAGGGACGTCTTATCTCACTAAAAAACACACATAAGAAATTGCAACTAAGAAATATACAAATAAATAAAAGCTATAAAAAACAAACTTTGAAGTTCTTTAAAGTTTGTTTTTATAGCTTAGAAAATATAAATAAATGTTAAATAAATATTCAATCTAATAGTAAAAACTCCAACCAAATACGATTAGTAGTTTTTGTAAATAACACGAACATACATACAAATACGTGTCAAAGAGAGAACCTCATTTTCCGAAGTCGGTTAAAATGGTTATAAAAACCCAAGATCTTACTTTTTTAAATTGGTTAAAAAATATTACGACAATCCTTCATTAAAATTATATAATTTAATTCATTTAGCCGCTATTCAAATGTCTTATCCATACAACTCGAACATCTGCATAAAATTTGAAAAGATGGCGGTTACTCGGTCTGTCCTTGGTATCGATCTTTTCATTTGAACATTACACAAAATCCTTGAGGTAATATTAATGTTAAAGGCTTAGTAACATTAAAAAAATACTTAACAATACACCTACTATCCATAGTATTTCACAAATAGTTAGATAAGTTTAGGTAAATGCTATTTTGGCGCGCAAACTGTCAACTGTCGTTTGTTGAATTAACTATTTTTGTTCAAAATCTTTATGAAATACATAAAACATGTATTAAATATTGTTTATTACTTACCTATTAACATTAAAATAAAGGTTCATTGCTAAATAAACACTTAAAATTCACAATTTATCACTCACAAAAATACGTAGCTCGTATCGGGCCGCGAGCGCAAACGACACTGAAGGTCGGCCTTGGAAATGACAACCGACTGTTCGGTGGAGCGCATTTATTATTGTACGAATACGTTTATTGCCTTCCTTGTTCTTTTATCTACACACTGTATGCATGTTAAACGAGGATAGATATTGTTTAATACACAAAATCGATGAAATAAACCGACCCGAACCATGGAGTGGTCCGATCTACTTTTAAAGATGATCAACATTGGACGCGCCATTTTGACATATCTGCAGAAGGGTTTTCACATCGCAAAGGTTAATTTAACTCTTATCAATTCTTTACAATAATGTAATATGATTAAATTACCGCCCAACGCTGCTATACTATCAGATACAGAGGTAAATAACATAGTTAATAATGGATCAGTTCTCCCTAATGCAATGGAACTGCTGCAGTATAAGCCACAGAAAAAGTGAACTAAGTTACTTGATTAATAAATATGAACCATCTTACCATGAACCAATAGCTATACAAGAAACCTGGTTTAAGCCAGAACATAATTTTAAACTTTCAGGCATCTCTTGCTTGAGAGAAGATAGAAGTGATGGCTATGGTGGAAATGCTTTTTTTGTGAAAATTCTCTTCTTTTTTCTCATGTAGAGCTACCTAGCCATGGTACCGGCTTTTCGATAATATCTGTAAAAATAAATAACATATGCTTTGTTTCCGTTTACATTCCTCACCCATCATCTGAGATTTATGATGAAGTAAATAATATGTTTTCTACACTACCAAAGCCTCTAGTGATAATGTGGGTGACTTTAATGCACAAAATCGATGTTGGGGAAGTGACAGTTGTAGTGTGACACAGTAACAGTGACATTTGTGAACGTGGTTCAGATATAGGCGACTTAAACCAACCGATACCGTTTGAAATTCAAGAAAAATTTAATTGAATTGACTTAAACCATATTTTTTTCGCTTGCCCTTTAAATAAACATGCAGAATTTTTCGATCCTTAACATCCCTCCATGTATTAATACCCTATTACATAAACTTGATATTAATATTTATAAAACCATATCTTTATTTATAACTGTTAATCATTTAAAAATCTAAATATTACTTTAAAAATGTATTGTTTCAAACCATTTTGATCCTTTCCCGAAATTCCGTAATCCTTTCCATATATTTTAATGACTACTATGAATCGTGTCAATATCATCATTTGTCTTCACTCAAAGATCGTCGTACCCTCATCGATATGATAATTTTGTACAAGGCGTGTAACGACTATATTGATTGCCCTGAACTAGTGACCAGAATGCTTTGTTTCTGTTGCTCTAAAACCAGAACAAGACATACTAATTTATTTGCGGTATCCCTAAGTAAAACAAATTATACGTGTAATTCGCTTGTTAATCGTATTCGAAATTATAATAAATCATTCGAGGCCGTTGACATTTTCAATAACGGCATGCAAGGTTTTAAAAGGAAAGTATTGCAGATATTAAATGGTGAAGTAACATAAAAAAAAATATATGCCAAGTCTAAACAAACACGTATACACACACACACGCGCGCGCACACACAAACAAACCCACATTCACACACGAACTCACACACACACACACACACACTCACAAACGTGTACACAGAGAGCTCTGTTTTTTGTTAGTATTTTTTTGATTTATTGTTACCCTAGTTTACTCGAGACTGCCTATTTATCCTTTTAGTTTAAAGAATGTAATTCCATAATTGGCTGTATGTCCCAATATCTACGGTTTTGTAAGTAGTATTAAGAGAGCTGTGGAATTTGTAAATTAAATAAATAAATTAACCGTTTCCTAACCCTTTATTGCGTCGTGGCTAAGTCCAAGCCGGACATCACCAAAAAAAAAAAGTCAAATGACGGCTCAAGTTCTTTATGTTGGTATTAATTTTTAGCACAATGTTGATTTAGGTGAATGAAAACCAATAACCATTCTCTTTGATGGTATCGTGTTTTGTGGTTGTGGTGCTCAGCCTGCTGCTACAAAACTCGTAATTTGTAATTTTGTACCTGTTAGACTACGGGTGTCTATTTAATAAATAATTTATTTGTGCATAAAGATAATTAATATAAGTATAACATATTTTAATAATAGTTAAGTTGCTTCTAAAATACACGTAAGCTAAATGTTGAGAGTTGGTGTGTAAATATAGTGTCCTGCAAAGTGCAAGGTACTGTTACCAAACTGTCCACCTGTGCCTGCCTGCGTACTGCCTATAGGAAGTTTTCTGTACTGAGTTATAATATAAAGGTAAGTAAATGTTTCAAAGTAAATAGATAACAACATATTAAAGTTTCATTTTACTGTTTTCATTGATTTCCATGTCTAGCGTGCATTCGTATACATTTCATTTTCACTTGTGCTTATTGCTATTTATACGTGGAGACCATGTGATTTATATCTAATTTTTTTTAATAATTACTCATGTTAATTTTTTCATAACGATAATTATTATATTCTATCGTGTTCTGAATAAATATACGATATAACTTGGCTTATTATTTTCTACAATTAAGTGCTGCGAATTTTCGTAAAACTGCCGCGTTCCTGAGATTAGACTTTGACACCTGCTATGCATGTGTGCGTATGGCCGCATATTTATAACTGCCTTGCGAATGTAGACAGATTTCTCTTGTTTATATTGAAACTTGCGATCATTCTAATTTTTCCAATGTGATTGGAATATTTTGTTCGTTATGTTTTGTTTATCGTCATAATGAGTGTATAAAAATATTAAAAGTCAAACAAAAGGAAACTCATTGCATTGTCATGTAGCTGTCCCACTTTGATTTAAAAAAATACTATTAATTTAGGATAAGTTTTAGTATTTTTTGTTCATGATCTGATATGTAAATATATAATAATTTTATACATACATATCGTCACGCCAGTCATCTCCCATCGGGGTAGGCAGAGACTATGGCTTTCCAGTTGCTACGATCCTGGCATACAACTTTCGCTTCTTCCACTTTCATAATTGTTTTCATACGGACAAGTGTAAAATTTAAGCCGGTTAAGGGTAAAATATTATCTTGTATGTAAAATATGCCTAATTCTAACTATCTTTATAGTGTATCCCTCACAGGGAAGTGAAAGACAAGAGATCCAGATCCAGCGAGGCTTGACATTCCATCCATTCTTTTTCTTTTGTATTTGAGAACTTGTTCAGTTAACTGTTGACTCTTGATAATTAGAGTCTTAGATACTTTGAACTTTCTTTTAATTTTGTGTGCTATTTTAATACTTTTGACACACAGTACAATCATAGATGGCAATGTTAAATCCATGGTCCATAAGTTGATGACAATATGACATGATAATGATGGGTTTTAAGATAAAAGTACCTATGAGATGTAACAGAGAGATGATGAAAAATAATGATGGTAAATAAGTCAGATATGTAAACCTTTCAATTAGCCACCACAATCTGACCTTCTATCCCAGTTGTGTCTCAAGTCACTGTGGTCCACTTTTGTACATCTACACTTTGCATAGTTATCAATGTTCCCAGTAGTCAGACCAAGAGCATGTATCTCATGTCTTACAATGTCAGGCAGTACTCTTTGGGTCTTCCCTCTTACTGTGGGTAAACTACATTTTGTAAATCCTAGTGTTTTATACTTTTTCACAACTTCTTCTGTTCTGTTTTATACTTTTTCAACATAAATTCTTCCTCACATACTTCCATACATACACTGTCCGAATCGATAGAACACACATTTTTCCAGCTAACATTTTACAGTAGTTTTTTAATTGCGATCAAATATCCATAGCATTCAATTTACTTTCAATGATACTTCATACCTAGTTATATTATTATATATTGCTACCTGATTATATAAAGTATATATATAAATGATAAAAATCATATCAAAATATTGATTTATATTTTAAAACAATAACTTGACAATCCATCTATGGTGACAATAAAAGGCTTGCTTAGTAAAGACTCAAATACTTAACTTATCTCTTTAAAATGGGGATGAAGAGTAGAAGCGTGCACGTCGCCATCCCTGCCAGCTACGGCTGCAATTCTACTCCAACACGAGTGCCACCAGGACGAATGATGCTAGGGCGTGCCCCCGAGGCGACGCGCACCAGTTCGTCCCCGCTGGTGCGAAAAGTGTGTGCCAGAGCGGCGTAGGGGACCGCCACCCTACACGGCGGGAAGTGGAGGATGGAGTGCAGGGTAGCTGCGTGGAATGTTACGGGAGGAATGACAGATAAGATGAATGAGTTGATGGATGTTATGAATGAGAGAAAGTTAGATGCAGTGTGCTTGACAGAGACCAAGCGCAAGGGCAGCGAAGTCTTGGAGCTCCCGGGTGGGATGCTCGCGCTTTGGTCTGGAGTACCAGAGAGTGAGCATGGCAGTCGGGGGGTTGGAATTTTGCTGTCCTCGCGATTGGCCCCCGGTATGTATGAGTACAAACTGGACGAAGATTTTCCTGGTAGCTGCTTACGCGCCAGTATCTTCGTCGAACGCGAGTGAGCTAGAGGACTTCTGGGAGAGTATGAGAGAGGCTCTAAATGTGATAGAAGGAAATGAAAGACTTATAGTATGTGGAGACTTGAATGGATGGGTGGGTACCGCTCGCGATGGTTTTGAGTCGGTGCTCGGGAAGTATGGGGATAAAAGGGTGAACGACGCTGGCAAGCTAATACTGGCATTTTGTAAGGAAAAGGATTTGTTTGTGGCGAACACGATGTTCAACCACAAACAAATTCATATGTATACGAGGAGATGTAAGTCAAAGAGAAGCATGATAGATCTATTCCTAATGGATAGTCGGCTCCGTAAACAGGTGATGGACACAAGGGTTTATCGAGGCGCTGAGCTGGGATCAGACCACTACCTAGTCATAACTAGGATTAGGGGTCTGTGCGCGGGTTGGCGTCATCGTACCGAGTGTCCTGAACCTGAGCCGACTTATAGCATCAAAAGCTGGAAGCTGCAGGATGCATCCATTAGGGATAAATATAATGAAAGAGTAGCCGAAAAGCTTGGCGACGTCAATGTAAGCAGTGAGAATGTGGAAAGTGTATGGCAGAACCTTAGGGACAGTATGATAAACTGATACTGATAGAAGAAGCTCGTGAAAGGTGCAGAATGAAAGCGGATGAAAGGTTGTCGTCCAATTTCCGGGATAATGCCAAGCTCTTCTGGAAAGAGGTAGGCAAGACCCGGAGTTGTTCGGCAATCTGCAGTATGAATAAAGTGCTTAGTGTTAACAATGACGTCCTAACAGACCAAAGTGACGTCCTGCAGAGATGGAGTGAATATTATGGAAAGATGTATGCAAGAAAAGACAGAGATGCCACGTCGGGAAGTGGAGCTCACTTCGATGCTCCGGATCCCGATGTCATTGAAGTCATTAGTATGAAAGAAATAGAACAAGCGATAAGAAGTATGAAATGTGGTAAGGCTGCGGGAAAAGACAGAGTTACTGCTGAGATGATCAAGTACGGTAGGTCGCGTGTCTGGGACACACTATGTCTGTTATGCAACTTGTGCTGGCGGACGGGTGAGGTCCCAGATGACTGGCGAGTAGCAGTTGTAGTACCTATTTACAAAGGGAAAGGCTCGCGCCTAAACTGCTCCAGCTACAGGGCGATCAGCTTGGTCAACTTAGCTAGTAAGGTGTATGCAAAGGTTATAACGGCACGAATACAAGAAAAGTCTGAAAGGTATTTATGGGAGGCTCAATGCGGATTCCGACGTGGAAGAGGTTGCATGGATCAAGTGTTTTCTCTCCGCATGATCGCGGAAAAGTTTCTGGCTCTTAGCCAGAAGGTTTTCTGCGCTTTTGTGGATCTAGAGAAAGCATTTGATAACGTTGTGAGAGAAACGCTGTGGGACTTGCTGCCAGGATATGGTGTGGACGGCTCGCTACTGCGGGCAATACAGTCGCTTTATAGGGACTGTAAGGCTTGCGTGCGAGTAGGGGGGGATGTGTCACCTCTTTTTGATGTCTGTACAGGCGTCAAACAGGGATGTGTCATGTCCGCCTGGCTGTTCATAGTGTATCTGGACAGCTGCCTACAGAAGTTGAAAGATTTTAATATGGGTGTGAATTTGGGTGACTTTACAGTAAACTGTCTGCTGTACGCTGATGATGCGGTGCTCATGGCCTCATCAGAAGCCGACCTACAGGCATTAGTCACTAATATGAAAGAGGGGTGTGAAAGTAAGGGTCTCCGCTTGAATGCAAGTAAAACTAAGGTTCTAGTATTTGAAAGAGGTGACGTAAGAACTTAATGCGAGATTAGAGTAAACCAGGAACGTCAAGAGATTCCAGAATGGGACAGGTTACCAAAAGAAATGTTGGATAATTTAATTCAGCATGTCCAAGCGGCATATGCATATGAGGCATATGTCTGAGCAAAGGAGAAAGTAATATTCTATTTTACCATATTTTTGGGTTATATTTGTGCTTCTAAGATATGGATGTACGTCAGCTGTTGAGGGTCACCCTAAGACTCTCCATAATGTCCTTAGAAATAGGTATAGCAGATGCTATAAGTACACTCAGTTCAATAAACCCTGTTTTTCTTAAATAAATCCATATTCCATTATTAATGAAAAATTAGTAGTCAGTGTCATATGTGTTGTTTCAAATGCCAGTGCAATAAACCAGATGATTTTGTACATATGCTGATGGAATGTGATCAGTATCATACCCTGAGGGAAAGGTATCTGATGGGTATCCAACTAAATAACGGTGGGTTAAACAGTCCTTAGTCGGCCGCTGTCTGAAGAATGCAAGGTGTTATGTTCATATGTCAAGGCATGTGTGAGGGAAAGGAGAGAAAGGGTGGAAGAAGCAGAGTGAATAAGTGGTATGGATGTGAATGTGTGCAAAGTGTAAAAGAGTAGCATGTTAAATGCCAGATACTATGAGGCTGGCATGGTCACACAAAGTTATCGAAGGCTCAAACAAAAAAAAAAGATATTAAAAAAAAAATGCTAGTGCCAGGTTTCAGTGGTTTTAATGTTAGTGCCATACTGACTATCTGGATTTCAACTAGTGGATAGATACAGCATCTATCTTTCTATATATCTACGGCAAACCATATAAAATTTGACAGCTGATGCCATATTACAAGATACAGATAGGCGAAAAAACTTATCTAGGTCTATAAAACTTCTTATTTGACTCAACTTCATTAAGGTTATGAAAGCTACGTGTTGCAGAAACAGAATAATGCTTATTAATGTTAGATGTTGTCAAAATTACATTTAGGAGGTGACCATGAACAGAAGATATTTTACTGACAATCCCCGAAAAAAAATTCTGTCGACTTTCACGAACTATTTTTAACTCCAGACGCAAAAAGAGGCGTGTTATAAGTTTGACTTGTCTCTGGCTCTGTCTGTCTGTGGCATCATAATTCCCGAACGGATGAGGCAGGACTGTAAAGTGGGGAAAATTTACCAAATTAAAAGGTTATCTAGTAATTTAAGTTACCTTTAATAAGTAAAAAATGATAAAAGAAACTCAGGATTGAAGTACTTAAGTATGAATTGATAATTTCTAAAAAAATAAGTCACCCAAATCAAGTCTGGGGAGCAGAGCAGTAGTCATAAATGTCGACATTTCGGGCAAATTTTTATGCATGTCGGTTTAGGTCGCAATATTCCACGGGCGAAGCTGTGGGGGTCATCTAGTGTTATATATAACAGTGCCCGTTGAAGCGCTCGTAGCCTCGCTAGCTCAGTGTCCTATAAACTAGCACTGCGTTAAGCATCATTCACTATGGCTGATCCTCAGGTGGGTGACTCCTATGTGGCATTTCAATTTACGAGTGTTCCATGCTTCAACAGCTGGTCGCTACAACCCGCGCCTGTCCATATAAGCTCACCATCTATTATGCCACTGCCTACCCCTTCGGGATAAAGGTTTAATAATATGTATATTATGTATGCATGTATATACCAGTGCCGGGATCATAGTGGAAGTCTTTGCGCCAAGGTGTCCATTTAACGCCTTTTCTGGAATAAAACGCAATACAATACATACTTTAGTAGGTATCTAAACATTATCTTTAATAACTGTAGCATTTAATGCGAATAACATTTTTGCTATTGCAAATAAATCATCGAGTGTTAACCACCGTTTCTACAATAACAAATTTTGTGGTTCACAAGCTGAGTAGCATTCAATGCTATTATATTTTAAAAGATCATAAGATATAATAAAAGTAGCGATGGCTGGTTATATAAGTTCATTCTTTGGTGAACATTAATTTTAACTACATAAAGAGTAGATAGTTAATGCAGTGTTTCAAGATAATTTGCTGGTAACTGCTAACGCGATTATGTGATCATAATGCATAACCAGAGTTACATTAGATACACCAGTATTGGTAAGCGAAGTGGAAAAGTCAAGTAAATTCAAAATTAATATTTGAATATAGTTGCATGTATTTATTTATTTATTAATTTTATTCATATCAAGCAATGCGAAAGATTAAAATTTCAAATTGGTTTAACCCAAAGGAATCTTGTTTTAGTTTGTAAAATTTTCTAATCTTTTAGTTGAGATCACCCAAATACTTTATTTGTTTGCAGGTGGGTGGTGCAAAATGGCAGAAGCGCACTCTGCGGTCGCGTTCTCATTTGCCATCACCCACGACGGGTGGGATGTGAACTTCGATCGTGAGGTCCTCTACCTGGTATGGGAGTCCGGAATTCGCTCCTGGAAAAAGCGTCTAGCTCGATTCAGGGTAAATAAATTATTACTCTCTCATTTTTGCAGACATATCGTCATGTGAAATAGCTTTTTTTGGCATGGTAACTGCGGTTTAGGGATGTGAGGAGCGGCTGCCTCTTAGGTACATCCCAAGCACTTTTTCAGCGCCTAGTATAGTCAGCAGATGTACCACTTGTGAGATTTCATTAGCTCCGAATATTTTTTTGGGACGCAAATACATTAAGAAAAATTGTTATAGGTACTGTCGTCTATTTGGGACGCGTGCACAAAATAGTTGTCAAGTTCTGTTAGTTATTCGTAAATATTTGCATTCCGTATGTGTTTTGTCATAATAACAAATAAATAATTTGACTTTGCCTTTCTACAATATGAAACTGCTTCTGTCTTAGTTGTTCCGACTTGGTTCTAAACCCTATCCTGATTTAGACCCTGGGGTCACTTTTATTTGGTTGCTAGGAACAGTTAATGTTTGACTTTCGATTTTTTGTACTGTTAGGAGCGACTACCGTTTGACCTAATGAAAACCCTGCGTCGATGCCTCGTTCTGTAGTCGGAAGCCGCACCGCTAGCAGGTGAGGTTCTTGATGGAGCCCCTTACACTCAGACCCAAAGGAGACCGTTTGTCATGTTTATATCTTCTTTATATTGATGAGAGAGGAGAAGTGAAATGATTACTTCCCCCTCTCTATATCGGTGTAGGTAACACTTTTTATTTCTGGTCTTCCTAATTGATTCTCGGCACCGATATGCAGAAGAGTGCAGGCAGAAGTGACTTTTTACTTTGAAATTGTAGCTTAATTTATATTTGTCTCAACAGAACAGCGTTCACAATGGAGTGTACCCTGGACATTTGCAATCGTTGTATGTGCTGTGGACGCTCCTGGCTGCCGTACACTTCGCTGGACTCAGTGTCCCATTCGGATTAGTTCAAAAAGCATTAGTTATTTTACCTAGGTAAGTAAATTTTACATAATATACTTTTGCGCATAGCTTCTTTATAGTCTTATTTGAGCAAATATAGTCAATTGTAAAATTTTCCTTATCTAACCTAAGTAATTATGTCTATATTAAACGGTTTAGCAACTGCGACGTGACATATTAATATTAGTGCGGAATCTTCATGCTGTATTCCTGACGGGAACGTCAGAGAGTACAGATCGCCAGGCTTCGCGATCCATACATACTTCTTTCAGTTCTCGCAGATTCATTAATCGTTTCATAGGTGCAGTTCTATATTATTCGGGTATCCGAGTACTAGAAGTCGTACGTAGTAGTCTTTAGTAAAAATAAACCTTATAACATATCTTTTTTACATACAACTGTTGGGTTGGAGGATGTCTTTACACAGAGTAATATTCTTAAAATAAAATAAATAAATATCCATCACGCCTTATCCCCGAAGGGGTGGTATATTATATGCCCACTTTCACCGTGTGGATTCCTGTCCCACGTAATAGGTGGTGAGCCCATTGCCGTGTTGAAATAGACAGACGCAGGTTGTGGCTATACCTGCTGTTGAAAATTTTCAAGCCGCCCATAAGGCCTTCAACCAGGCTTAACGACTGCCATTTTACTGGCAACCGGGACCAACGGCTTAACGTGCCTTCCGAAGCACGGAAACGCTCGCAAATGTAAATGCCACAAAGCGGTCACCCATCCGAGGACCAGCCATAGTGAAAGTTGCGTAACTCAGTGATCGTTTACAGAACACTAAGACCGTGGGGCCACGAGCGCTTCTCTTGTAAGTTGTCTCTTGTTGAGTAAGCTAATATAAGCTTGTGTAATGGGATCATTCTCGCTTCACATCATTTTCGCTTAATTTTCTTGATAAGTATATAGTAGCTTTTGATGAGTCATCCAAATCACCATTATCCATAATCATGTTACAAAATACAATGTAAATTGCCTACAACTGCTTCTTTTTTTAGAACTCATAAGATCATATTGTTTGCTTCAAAAGCATAACGATTATGATCAAATTTTGACATGATGATATTTCTACTTCAGAGATGGTTTTGGAGTACTTTTTATCCCTTGTTTTCCAAGGGAACGGGAACTATGCGGGTGAAATAGCGGTGCGTCCGCTAGTATAGGTATATCTTTTATCAAATATAATTGGAAGAATCACTCCTAAAGGGTACATTAGTGGGATTCGACCTTGTTTTCTACATCATACAAAATAGTAATCAACTGACGGTGCCGTAATTAAATATTAACTTAAACGATAAGAAAACATAGTATTTAATTGTCAACTCTAGGTTTGATAGACTTCATAAAGCCTCGTATCACAGTTTATTCTTTGTTCAGTTCATGAAAGGAAAATCTAATTATTATCGTCGGGAAAATCAATTACGAATATGTTTATAACTTACTTTACATCGCCATAATACAGCTACTACATTTATACGTTCTCATTAAATATTGATTACTACTACTGGTTATGTATAGAACATTGGCTTTATGGATCCCGACGAGAAATTGGACCGAATTGCACAAGTTTTGTGTTAGGCATGTTTTTTTACCAACGGTAACTTTTTACTAAAATTTGTGAATGCAATTTATACATATTCATCAAAATTTCGATTTCCTTAATATTATTACGCCTTTATCACCGAAGAGGTAGGCATAGGCATACTATACGCCCAAATTTCACCACATGAATGGAATGCAATTCAGAATACCTTAAAAAATATAAAATAATGGTGTCCTTCCTAACGACGTGGCGACGTTTTCGTGGAACCATAACAGTTAAGAGAGCTGTAAAAAGCTGTTCTTTTTCTATACTGATTCCAAAATTAGGCAGGTAGTCTACTAAATCAAAACCATTTAGATCTGAATCGTACTTAACAAATCGCAAAATAGAACCAGAATGCGGTTTTAAGCTGTCAAAATAATAGCAGACTACGAAATAATGCAACATAATATGAGCGGCGGCACCTGGTCCGTCCCGTGTTAGTAAAATTCTACCGGCCGACCGATAGCATCAAAGAGTATAATTAGCATTCTATTGGAGCGCGATTGTAATAGTGGACTACGAAAACTGTCAAATTTGTTCTGCTGGCTTTCTATTAAGCGACAATTTCGATTCTAATAAAAGTATATACATAGGACATTCTGCTATTGTAGAATATGGCTAAGCCCACTGTTCTGAAACAAATGATATAGTAGAGTGGCTTCCCTGGACACAGGCCTCGTCCTTTTATTTTTGAAAAAGTATTAACCATGCTGGACAGACGGGATTGTTAAAAGATTTATATCTAGTTTTCCTTTTCTTCACCATTGCCTATTAGAGTATTACTTACCAATTGCAAAATGCAATAAAATAGTTTTAATGTGTGTGCCATTAGCTAATTGTTTCTTATTAATTGTTTTATTATCAAATTTGATATTACTTCTCATTAAAATGTAATTGAATGCTAATTATTACAAATTGCATTGTCGCGACTGATTCCATTTAAATTATGTTGTACTTAGTACTTTGATAAAAATACCAAATTGAATATTAGTAAAAGAAAATTGCAGAAAATGGTTTTCTGAACCATTTTATAACATAATCAGAATTAGAATGAATACTCAATTCTTTATCTCGCTCTTCCCTCTATAAGCTATCATTAGCGTTATGAAAATCAATTACGGCTTCAGTACACACGCAATACGGCAGATTAGTTTTTTTTTTTAATTTTATTTATTGATTTGAATTGATAGATTGACGAAGAATATATATTATGCGACAGTAGAGGGTAGAAAGAGTGAGGTTACCTAGAGTCTTACATACGAAGACCATGTGAGCACATTGCTCAAAATCGAAAAGATCAAAAGTACTCGGGTACCCAAACGCGCTTGTATAAATTTATTAATGAATCTTCAGGATTTGAAAAAGTTTCTTGTCCTCTCCGACTGCCCCATCCGTCATTATCTGGCTACGGCCATCTTGAACCGATTTTAATCAAACATAACTAAAACCACTGTCGACAAACTTACGTCTAACTTATAATATTCGTAACCCTGTCATTTTTACGTGTTAATAACACCCCGTCGATTTTGCATCGATGGTTAATATAGGATGACAAACTTTAAGATGTATGAAGCGATTGATGAATCTGCAAGAAGCGAAAGAACTATGCATGGATCGTGAACCATGGCGATCTGTCCTCTGTGATTACATTGTCAGAGATACAGACTGTACAAACCCAAATTAACAAAAAAAAAATGGAAATACGTTACAAGACATCGCATACACAAGGAGGTATTTTGTTTTCCTAACAATAAAGTTCGTTTATACAATAATAACATTATTTAAAAAATAAATATCTTCTTTTTGTTTAGTAACTCCACGTTGTGGCAAATCATCGCCTGTCTTCTGGCAGCTCTTACAATGTGGCTCAGCGTCATATTTCTCATGCGGTACCTTCTTAAGCTACTTTTAATGTACAAGGTAAGTGTAACTAGTTCTTAGTATTTATGTTAAAAAATCTGACACAATCCGTTTATACACTTTTGAATTGGGGAAACGTTCTTCATGTGGTAGCAAAATGGGCGTACATTTTTGAGTTTTGGGTAGTATTCGTCATTTAACTTAAAAACCATTGTGCTGTTATATCATTGCTGTACGAACAGTGAATTCAAAAATGGTACACTTCCGAAGTACCTATAAGCATTCACTATTATCCCTAACATCCAAACTCACAAACTACACCTCTTTATCAGACATTTATACCTATATTCATATGATATATATTTATATTCATATGACCAATCTTTGTATAGGTATTATATAGTTAGCAAATAATTACTTGACGCGCACTGCCCCAAATTTATTATTTGCATATACGTGCGATCATCTACAATAGTACAATGTGAGAACAAACAATGTGTCACGAGACGTTCATTACATAGTAGGTAGGTAGGTAATATATATGCATAGATGGGATATTTATCTGCTGAACATTATCATTTTGTAAACATTAGTCTGGGATGCTACTGAATTCTAACCGTTTACAACTCTAGTTCAAAATTCTCTCTTATTATCTCAACTTCAAACCTTGCGTCGCCCCTAAAGACATTAAAAAAGACTTTTAACATATTTTTAATCCATCTTTTCTGCTGAAATCTACCTCCTTTTGACATCTCCAAAAGCTGTACCTGCGAAGATGATACTCGTATGTAGTGTTTTCACAAAATCGCGTGCTGCAGTTGGTCTCTTCGCAGTATAACCTATAGTTTGCAGTCGTACAAAATACATTATTCGGTCACGCTTCATAATCAGACTTAATGATAGTTTCATAGACCTACACTAAAATCACATGTGCATGTCACCACCGATGGCCAATATATCTCGCACGAGCGACTTGTGAATTATTTCAATGGCATATTGGTCTTACAAATCCGCGCAGTTCCAAATCCGCGATTGGATAGAGGGACCAGTACTTTCAGATAAGATTGTGAGGCAGATATAGGTGAGACCCAGAACTGAGCATATTTTATTTATATTTGGTAACATCTAATAAAAGTATTATTAATGTGATATTAAACGTTATGGTAGGAGTAATATTGTTCTACGTGTCGCACGAGGACTATAGATTGTTGTGTTTTTAGGGCTGGATGTATGAATCTCGTGCACCGGGAGCTACAATATCAAGGAAGTCTATGCTCTGGATTAGCATTGTGAAGGTGCTCTCGGGCTGGAACAAGCCCAAATTGTATAGTTTCCAAGGATCACTGCCGCGACTACCTCTGCCTTCAGTCAAGGATACTATGAAACGGGTAAGTAACCACAAACCTTTACTGTCTCTAAATTTTTCATTACTCTATTTATATATCAAAAGGAAAAAGGTTGTACGTCCGTCCGTCTCTCAAAACCATTTATATCAAGAACCCATATATAGTAATGTAAACCATTTACTCAGGTCTACAATCCTTTGAAGCTGTGAAAAAATCAAACTTAGTAAACGTAAAACAACAATAATGAAAAAAAATAAGGCAACATTGACTACTTTCCATCAAGTGGGCCGCATGCTTGTTAAATAGTGGAATAAAAGAAAAGAATAAAATTTTGTAATTTAAACCACGTCCTTTTACAAATTATCATATCGTAAGCGGTTATCGATTATCGGCTATCAATAATTAATGTAAAACGTTTTACCGGTTTCTACCGGTTTTAATTCGACTTAGCTGAATCAGAAATCGATAACTATCCATTGCTTCTGATCGAACCATCCATCACTGCCAATCGTTAATCTATCGATATGTTCCCGCGATCATAGTGCACCGTGTTGTACAACATCCTGTTAATCCTATCCGCATAATTTCCCAAAATTACGTACGCGATTGCTAATGTGACTTGCTTGACAACCTTCCCATTGACTATTTACTCATTTTAAATAATATTACCACTCATTATTTTAGTCTTTTCTTTACTATTGAGGTGGCAGACAAGTGTACTGTCTTTTATTGGGATTAATTCTCATTTATGTGACTCCTGTAAACCAGGATCCACAGCCATGACCAAGACCAGAAAACTTACACAGAGTTCGACCTCAGTGAAGTCCCAGGAGAAGTTTGAATGTCTTGGAACCCGCAATTAAATTAATCAGAAGAAAATTGCGGGCGTTAGAAAAAGAAACTGTCTACCGTACGTCCACCTGATAGAAAGTGGTCACCGTAACCAAACTGCCGACCCTTTAAAAACCGTTTGTCCTAAGAACCTATACTGTAGGTGTTCAGGGAAATCGAAACACGGAGCTCATTCCACAATCCAAGCATTCGCAGAAGCGTTTCGGACGCAATAAACGAATAACAGCATCAGTAAAAAAGAAATGATACACATACTCCTCAAGCTCAGGATAACATCTTATCCCTTAGGGCCTCCGCACACTAGCTTCTTTTAGTATCCGCATCCAGCTACTTACTAATTTTGTGGAAGCCAGATGCAGCGACCGAGCGCGACACAGTCTCAAAGTCGCCGGTTGCGGAGACTTAAAGAAGCCAGTGTGCGGTGGCTCTTAGAGGGACCTGGATAGTAGCCAAAGTCTGCCGGGAACGTTGGGACATCCTTCCAAGGTTTTACCCGGCGTCTCAGTGCTAGACAGATATGTATGTGGTGTAAGGACACACGTTAAAAAGGCCAAGTGAGAGTCGTTGCATAACGAGGGTTCCATACAAATTTGTAGGTACTTTAAATAAAGACTATATTTCTTATAAAAAACCTACTAATATTATAAACGCGAAAGTGTGTACGAATGGATGTTTGTTACTCTATAACGCAAAATCTACTAAATGGATTTTGATGAAACTTTCAATAATATTGCTTGTTACTCTTTCACGTAAAAACTACTGAATGGATTTTAATGAAACTTTACAATAGCTTATACATCAGAATAACACATAGGCTACTTTTTATACCACAACAACAACAAGATTTCCTTTTCTCCGTACCGTTTTATCCTGTGGTGCGGTGGTCACATTAAATATATTATTTTTTCTTTAGTTTTAGTGTATGACATTTTGTAAGCGCCGTTGAAATGGTCTATGCAAAATAAAGATATTTTTATTTTATTATTTTATTTTGTGGAACCCTAAAGAAGGCGGGTGTGTATCATATGAATACACACTTAGTATACACATTGATATCTTATCATGTCTGTGTGCCTATCTGTGTCATATGACAATCAATCATTTCATTTTATGCGCCATTTCGGAAAACAAATTATTTCGGTGCATAGAAAGTTCTGTAATAAATGATTTATTTTCAGTATCTCTCAAGTGTAAGGCCGCTGTTGGATGACTCGAATTACATGAGGGTCGAAGGTTTAGCTAAGGAGTTTGAGGAAACGATAGCTGTGAAACTGCAGAGATATCTTGTATTGAAATCATGGTAATATATCATTCTTATTACCGCTCTTATAGTATTACTGGTATAGATTTGACTGCCTAGGTGTCTTAAGTATAGTTTATGCGACTGCCGCGCTGAGGTCTCGGGTTCGATTCCCGGGTCGGAACAAAGATTTGTAGTAAAAGATTTTTTGGAGATTGGGGTTTTTCTATGTAAAATATGTATGTATTTAGAAATTAACAAGTATGTTTATCATTTGTCTAGATACCATACCACAAACTTATATTAGCTTGCTTTGGGCTAACTGACCCTGTATTAAAAAATGTCACAGAATATTTATTTATATTAAAAGATCGTCGAAATTCCCCATATTAATCGATGTGAATACATACATACTGTCACGCTTTTATCCCCGAAGGGGTAGGCAGAGGCATAATATGCGCCCACATTTCACCGTATGAATTTTTGTCCCACGTATCAGGTGGTGAGCCTATTGCCGTGATAAAACGGACAGGCGCAGGTTGTGGTGACCTGCTGTTGCAATTATTCAAGCCCATAAGCCCTTCAACTGGGCTTCGACGGCCATGTTAATGGCAACCGGGACCAACGGCTTAACGTTCCTTCCGAAGCACGGAAACGCTCACAAATGTAAATGCCACAAAGTGGTCACCCATTCGAGGACCAGTCATAGTGAAAGTTGCGTTACTCAGTGATCGTATACAGAACACTGAGTCCTTCACGATGAGAATCCTACTAATATTATAAATGTGAAAGTTTGTAAGAATGGATGTTTGTTACTCTTTCACGTAAAAACTACTGAATGGATTTTAATGAAACTTTACAATAGCTTATACATCAGAATAACACATAGGCTACTTTTTATCCCGAGAACATGTTCCTTTGGGAAACGGGAACGGGAAAACTTCTATACGCGGGCGCAGCCGGGGGCATCAACTAGTTATCTATATATTTTCATCGATAAACGATAGTTACAGTATACGTTTGCCATCGCATAGTACAGGGTGGAGTGAGCGACGCATGATAGCCTTTATTATAAAACTCGCTGGTGAACCGATAACTATAATGAAATGTCTGGCGATTAAGTAAGATAAAAATAATATTAAAGCTCATTGTCCGAATTCCCGCGTGACTAGAATGGATACGAAATGAGTATATTAGAGGGAGTTTGAGAGTGGCGCCTGTGACTAAAAAAATGAGAGGGAACCGTCTATTTTGGTATGGGCATGTGATGAGAAGGGATGAAAGTCATGTCACTCAAAGAACCATGAATATGAAAGTTTAAAGAGCTAGAGGAAGGCCAAAGAAAATATGGATGGACTGTGTAAGGAGTGATATGAATATGAAAGGAGTGAATGATTAGATGACGAATAACAGGGATGAATGGAAGAGGAAGACATACTGCGTCTACCCCAAGTAAATTGGGACAAGGGCATGAGGATGATGATTGTCCGTATTCCCGCGTGCACAAGAAACATATTAAGGTTGCCGGTAAGATATTGCTTTTAGCGATAAGGCCGCCGTTTGTACATCTAACTCTTATGTAATACTTAATTTTAATGTAATGATTGGTGTACAATAAAGAATATTCTAATATATTCTATGCCCCAATCATTCGTTTTCTTCAGATTGTGTAGAAAACTTAAAACTAAACTGCATTGATGGCGCAGTGATGCGTGTATGCGACTGCCTTGCTGTGTTATCAGGTTCGAATCCTGGGTCGGATATTTGTGTGATTCATAAATGTTTGTTTCGCAATTTGGGTGTTTTCTGTGTTTTATATCTATTGTCTTTATAAATTAAAATGTTTATGAATTGTCTAGATCCCATATAACAAGCTTAATTCATTTTGGGCTAGAAATTTGGGCGCTGTCTAAAAGTGTCGAAACAATAATTATTTATTTTATGTATTTAGAAATATAATAATATGTTTATCAGTTGTCTAGAACCTATAGAACATGCTTATTGGCTGAATTGGACCTAGTTGACGATAATTAATTATATTATAGCGTCCGTAGCCCAGCTAACACAGTGTTCAGTAAACCATCACTGTGTTAAGCAACATTCGATTCGCTATTAGGATGGGATCGGATCGGTGACCTCTGAGCCATTGGTCCCGGTTGCCAGTAACATGGCAGTCGTTAAGCCAAGTTGAAGGTCTATTGGAGAGCTTGAAATATTATATTAGGCAACAGCAGGTGGCTACAACCTGCGTCTGTACATTTCGACACGGCAATGACCTCAAAGATATTGACTAGATGGTATTGTGGCAGAATGTATCAACATTATTTTTTTTTTATTTATAAAGTTTAATTGTAACTAACTAACCATCTTCACGCTGTATCCCTGAGGGGGTAGTCAGAGAGGACAGATCGCCAGGCTCCGCGATCCATGCATACTTCTTTCGCTCCTTCAAGATTCATCAATTGTTTCATACATGCACATCTGGGTATACGAGTACTTTTGACTTTTCCGTTTTTGAGCAATCTGCTCACGTGGTCTTCATATGTAAGTCGCGGCCTACCCTGACTCCTTCTACCCTCTACTTTCGCACAATATATATTCTTCGTCAATCGTTCCTCACTCATTCGTTGGACGTGTCCAAACCTAAGGAGGACGCCCTTTACCAGCTTAACGCTGACACTTTCATTCAAACCTGTCGTATTGCGTATCACTTCGTTACGTATTCGGTCGGCCAAAGTTACGCCGCACAATTTTCGAAGTTATCGCATCTCCACAGCATTCAATTTACTTTCATGCATCTGCTGGCATACCCAGGTTTCGCTACCGTAAAGCAACGTTGGCACTAGCACTGCGTTATGTATCGCCAGTCGTGTTCTTTTTACGATGCTTTGTCGCTTTACTAAATGGGACAAAGCACCGTTAACTTTAGCGCCGTTCTGCATCCGAATCACATCTTCCGTCCGCGCTAAACATACTCCCTAAATACACAATTTCATTCACTCGCTCTAGACGTATATTATACTAGATGACCCCCACAGCTTCGCCCGTGGAATATTTCGACCTCCCGTCGCACCTATTTAATCCCGTCGCTTATAAATTCTCCAATGATGCATAAAAATTTGCCCGTTTTGTCGACATTTATGATTACTGCTCTGCTCTTCAGTGTAGTAGCGTGATGATATATAGTCTATAGCCTTCCTCGATAAATGGGCTATCTAACACAAAAAGATTTTTTCAAATCCGACCAGTAGTTCCTGAGATTAGCGCGTTTAACCAAACAAACAAACTCTTAAGCTTTATAATATTAGTATTGAATAGATAAACTTATTAATTTAAGACTAGATGGTATTGTGGCAGAATATCTCAAAATTTCATTTTTTATTTATATAGTTTAATTGTGGTATTCAAAATGGACCATGACAACAGGTGGTCAAGCAACTACGTGTCTGATTGGTGGGAGGAGTACGTATACCTTCGTGGCCGGTCACCTCTCATGGTGAATTCCAACTTCTATGGCACAGACGCCATTTTACTGCGACCCACGACTAACCAGGCGGCTCGAGCCGGTGTTATCATCCACCTGTGCCTACAGTTCCGAAGACTTATCGACAGGCAGGAACTTGAACCGGTAAGTGCATTCGTTGGATGTTATTACCACTGAGAAATGTATAGTAAGAAACTGAAGTACAAATAAATTTGGGTAGAGTAAAATTAAGTCAGAGAATAGCTTGGACGCATTATGATTAAACGCAAGTTGTGACGACGTGCTGTTGAAATTTTCAAGCTGATCTTTATAGTATTACTAGATGCTTCACAGCTTCGCCCGTGGAATATTTCGACCTCCCGTCGCACCTATTTAATCCCGTCGCTTATAAATTCCACAATGATGCATAAAAATTTGCCCGATTTGTCGACATTTATGACTACTGCTCTGTTCCCCAGTGTAGTAGCGTAATGATATATAGCCTTCCTCGATAAATGGGCTATCTAACACAAAAAGAATTTGTCAAATCCGACCAGTAGTTCCTGAGATTAGCGCGTTCAACCAAACAAACAAACTCTTCAGCTTTATAATATTAGTACAGATATGACAAATGGGCAATTTGATAATAAAGCATTGTTTTAAATACAATAAGTATATTAGTTATACGAAGCCGATATATGTGGCGAGAGTGAATGGGCAAACTGTTAGGGGTCGACCTCGGCGCACGTATGTCAATCAAATCGACGATCTTTTGGAAAAAGGCCTAGTCAAGAGTACCCTTAACCGGCGAGCGTGTATGAAAACACTCATGAAAGTAGAAGAAGCGAAAGCTGTATGTCAGGATCGTAGCATGTGGAAAGCCATAGTCTCTGCCTACCCCGATGGGAAACAGGCGTGATAATATGTATGTATGTAAGTACGTATAAATTTTATGAAGAAATGAGACATTTGAGACGCCTGCCATAGACAATGTGCCTGAAAATATTAAAATATCGGTAGGTTAGTATTTTTTTGTTTTCACGGGGAATGCATTTACGCACCATCATCCCTGCTACGGGAGCAGCAGGGACAGTGTGTGGGGCTTCCAGCCCGTGAGAGAGGGGTCGTTATACCCACTTAACCACCGCAGTGTTCCACCTTACCCTAAACCGGCTCGCAGGGTAGGCCTGAGGATAAATCACTGCGAGCCGGCAAAGGGCACCCCAGTTTTTCGTCCATCTATTGCATGTTCCATTACAGTTGAATAGATGGTTCAGGACTGTTGGTTCCATTTTCTTTTATACCACTGAGGTGGCAGGCAAGCATACGGTCCTCCTGATGGAATCTGATCATTGTGGCCTATAGACGTTTGCTACACCAGAGGTGCAGCCGAGTGCTGCCGACCCTTTATAAACCTTCTAAGAACTATTTTGAAGAACCCCATACTGTAGACTTTTGGGAAACCCCAGGCAGTGAGTTCATTCCACTATCAAAGCGTACGCGGAATAAAGCCTCTATCTGACCTAACTGTATGTGAGCGCTCCGGACGCAAAGATGATGATTGATAGGTCCAACTAGATTTTCGAATCATTTTCTCTCCACTACCGTGAGAATTTATCCAACAGGACATTGACAGAATTTATGTCTACATGATTTTCGTGTCTGCATTTTTTTTTGCATATTCGGTTTCGAATAAAACTGAAAATTAAAAAAATACGTTAATTTATCAAAATAATACTGCAGAGCAAACAGACATATAAATGCAATCAGTGTGTGGAACGTTGAACCGAAATACATGAATACATAAATACATTCTGTATAATTAATGACTATTTTTAGTATCGTATTTCGTAATTTTGCCACAGTATAAAGTGGTGGAATAAAATTAAAAGAAATATTACATACTAGGCTCTGACGTACGTTATGAGGTTAGGGGGTCGAACGGCAGTAACGGCATAGCTGCCGTTAGCACTCAATCAATGTTGATCTTGTGGTTCAAACCAATTTTACACCTATACTACCGGCATGCTATGATGGCCGTTTTGACATATTACAATAGTGATGTGAAATCATTTTGTGAAGCCTTTTCCAACAAGAACTTTGGACGTAGTTGCTGCAGTGTCATCTGTCCAAAAACGACTTACAGTATGGTTAGCATTAAGCCATGTTTCGTCCAAAAACACAACGTCAAAACGGCCATCATAGCGTGCCACTAATGTAGTTAAGATGAAACAAGCTGAATCTGAGAACTGTCTATTGCCGTTCATATGACTGTATTGATAGCGTTATAAAAAAAGAAAAGCTAAAAACACTCTCTGGACTAACCTGATTAATAATCTGTGCAATAATCGTAAACCTTAGAGTATCTTGCTTATGTATAATCTAAGTCGTAAACCTTTTACTCCTGTATTTCCTCTGAGTAGACACAGGCTATATATACACCCACATATCACATACATACATATGCATATTGTCACGCCTTTATCCCCGAAGGCGTAGGCAGAGGCATACTATACGCCTTCATTTTACCGTATGCATTATTGTCAAACGTAACAAGTGGTGAGCCCATTGCCGTGGTGAAATGGACAGACGACCTGCAGTTGAAATTTACATATCACTTACACAATAGGAATTGTGCGCATTATTTATAAGGGAACATTTTGTGAGAAGGACGTTTTGCGAAAAGAACTGTTTTGGCTTAGGGGACATTTTGCGAATGGGACATTTTGCGACCTAGCCCTGTATGTGTATAGTTCAAACAATTTATGTGTTATGTAAATTCTGTATGTTATGTACGCCTTTTCCCTCTTTAGATTATGCTACAAAACATGGTGCCCTTATGCTCATGGCAATACGAACGGTTATTCAACACGGTGCGTGTCCCGGGCATCGAACGGGACAAGATCGTGCACTACCAAGACTCCACGCATATCACCGTGTACCACAAAGGAAGATATTTCAAGGTGTTTGTCTACTCAAGGGGACGCCTCTTAAAGCCAGCGGAGATCCAAGTGTGAGTTTTTTTTTATTACTAAACATACTTCGAAACCCCTTGGCACCAATTTAATATTACTGCTTTGCTCTTTTAGGTAGTAGCGTGATTATATATGTAGCCTATGGTCTTCCTACATAAATGGGTTATCCAACAAAAATTTTTTATTTTCACTTCGAATCTGTCGTATAAATATAAATATCGTTGGGACAACTCACATAACGCCATATGATTCCAAACTAAGCGGAGCTTGTACTATGGTAACCAGATAACTGATAAACATACTTATGTATTTCTTAATACATACATATTATAGAAAAATAACACCCAGACACAGAATAAACTATCGTGCTCGTCACACAACGTTTTAGACTCTGTGGGAATCGAACCCACGACCTCTTACGTAGCAGTCGGATACACTTCCACCGCGCCACAGACACAGTCATCAAAAAGGTAGTAGATTAATTAGTGCATTAAACCAAACAAACAAATTCTTTAGTTTTAAAATATTAGTATAGATTAGTTAAGTTACGCCCGTGACATCACCTGCGTTTCATTTTGACCTCCCACATGTAACCGGGTTAAAAGGAGACCTATGACAATACTACATTACAAACAATCTATTGCTTCCTCATGACAATTGGGTCAAATCGACACACTTATAGTATGGACTGATAGCTCGCTACGGGCGCAATATGAAATCACTAAACATGCTGTGTGAATTTTTGTATAAACGAATATCGTTGGGACAACCCACACAACGCCATCTGATTCCAAACTAAGCAGAGCTTGTACTATGGTAACCAGATAACTGATAGACATACTTATAAATTTCTATATACATACATATTCTATAGAAATAGCACCCAGACACAGAATAAACCATCGTGCTCATCACACAAAGTTTTATCCTGGGTGGGAATCGGACCCAAGACCTCTTGGGTAGCAGTTGGATGCACTCCCACCGCGCCACAGAGGCAGTCAAAAACTAAAGTACTATCAATAAATCCTACTAATATTATAAACCCGAAAGTTTGTAAGTATGGGTGGATGTTTGTTACTCTTTTACGCAAAATCTGCTGAATGGATTTTGATGGAACTTTACAATAATATAGCTTTTATATTCAGTTGTGTTGTTCATTGTCTAGTTATGTCGGTACGTAGTTGCGTAGGTATATATGCGCGTGATCTACCATCTAATCAGGTGAGATTGATGTTCCCTATTGAACTTCCTCGTGTGCCCCTGACCATTAACTAGCCACGATAAACGCCGCGTAGAATGGCGCACAACCACACGCCGACCGACCTTTGCTCAGACCTGTTTCTAGGTTATCTCGTAATGCTCAGTGCGAAATTGCGCGCGTACGATCGCAGTTATAAACATTGTATTAAACCAGATTGTTAGATAAACGGTTGAATAGTTTTCAGAGATCATTCATCGCCATTCCGTGTTGCTTTGGGGCTTATATCTTTTCTATAATTATAAATAAAACAAAGCACTGAGTGTTTACAATCGTGACATGAAAATTTTCTCATCATTCATGCTTTTAAGATGTTGTTTAGTTTACAGTTCAATAATTATAACTTAACTATCTTCACGCTGTCTGCCTGACGGGGTAGTCAAAGAGTACAGTTCGCCAGGCCTCGCGATCCAAGCATACTTCTTTCGCTTCCTGTTAATAAACATTAATCGCTTCATACATGCACGTCTGTGAATCCGAGTACTTTTGACTTTTCCGTTTTTAAGCTATCTGCTCACGTGCTCTTCATATGTAAATCTCGACTCCTTCTACCCTCTACTTTTGCACAATATATATTATTCGTCAATCGTTCCTCATTCATTCGCTGGACGTGTCCAAACTAACGGAGCACGCCCTATTCCAGCTTAACGCTGACACTTTCATTCAAACTTGCCTTGCGTATCACTTGGTTACGTATTCGGTCGGCCAAAGTTACGCCGCACAATTTTCGAAGTTATCGCATCTCCACAGCATTCATCTTACGTTCATGCATCTTCTGACACCCAGGCTTCGCTACCGAAAAGCAACATTGGCACAAGCACTGCGTTATGAATCGCCAGTCGTGCTTCTTTTACGATGCTTTGTCGCTTTACTAATTGGGACAGAGCACCGTTAACTTTGTTTCCAGCAGCTACTCGCCGTTCTACATCCGAATCACATCTTCCATTGACACATCCCTCCCTACTCGCACGTCCCTATAAAGCGCCTGTATTGCCTGCAGTACCGAGCCGTCCACACCATATCCTGGCAGCAAGTCCCACAGAGCTTCTCTCACAACGTTATCAAATGCTTACTCCAGATCCACAAAATCACAGAAAGTCTTCTGAAAAGAAAATTTTCTGGCTAACCGCCAGGAACTTCTCCACGATCATGCGGAGAGAAAACACTTGATCCATGCAACCTCTTCCACGTCTGAATCCGCATTGAGCATCCAACAAATACCTTTCAGACTTTTCTTGCATTCTTGCCGTTATAACCTTTGCATACACCTTACTAGCTAAGCTGACCAAGCTGATCGCCCTGTAGCTGGAGCAGTTTAGGCGAGAGCCTTTCCCTTTGTAGATAAGTACTTCAACTGCTATACCACAGTCATCTGGGACTTCACCCGTCAGACGCGCGATCCATCGTACTTGATCATCTCAGCAGTAACTATGTCTTTTCCCGCAGCCTTACCACATTTTATATTTCTTATCGCTTGTTCAATCTCTTTCATGCTAATGCCTTCAATGACATCGGGATCCGGAGCATCAAAGTGAGCTCCACTTCCCGATGTGGCAGCTTTAATTGCATTCATCTTTCCATAATATTCACTCCTTCTGTGCAGGACGACTGTCAGGACATCGTTGTTAGCACTAAACACTTTATTCATGCTGCAGATTGTCTTAAATTACTTTTTAATCTGTGAATGTATGCTTCAAATTTTATTATGACACTGCATATCGATGTATTTGGTGTAAAGCCGTTTTAATTATTTAATATAAATAAATTGTCGTACAACTCCGAGTCTTGCGTAATGAGGGGATAATGGGGCTCTTCTGGAAAGAGGTTCCAAAAGAGCCTGGCATTATCCCGGAAATTGGGCTACAACCTTTCATTCTGCACCTCTAACAAGCTTTTAATAATTATAAATGGTCACAAATGCAGTATTAATAATAAATACACCATTTATAAAACAGTATTAATAAAATAAAGTCATGTTATGTACATTATTTATAACTCCTGATCGGGTGGGCCGAATCTAATCATCTTTGATTGTTAGTATTGTCACTACCCTGAATAGCAGTATAGACCAAAAAAAATATTAAAAAGAATTAGATTTGCTATGTACTTTACTTTTCTCATACCTTTGCACGCCGTAGCCAATAGTATTACATAAAAGTTAACCTTGAAAGCAAAATACACGTGCAAAGGCGTCAAGGTCAACACAAACCTCACATCATTTTATTCTGAAAGCGGATACTTTACTAGCTTCAGTCCTGTCTGTTTATCACGTTAATAGGCTCGCCACCTATTACATACTTGAAACCAAATATGCAAATGTTGGCGTATAGGTACGATGATATATCCAACTTTACCGTTTCTAGGATAAATTTGAATGAAAATCTTTTATTCTTATAATAATAATAATAATAATCCAGTATAACGATGAATGTCTAAATACTTTGCAATGTACGATTAATGAGTATAGGTTTTCTGACCAGTATCGTCCACGTCTGCCGCGTTTGCCTACGCATAAAAAGAACTGCTCTAGATTCAATCCTATCAAGTTATTTTGAAACTTGTATAGATATAAATGATGCACACTAAATTCTGTATTGTGCGGCTGTTGCAGTTTGTCGGGTAGCTGGTGTTAAATTTACACAATGTGTACCAGCTATTCGACCAAAATCTGTTCCATTCTGGTAATCCAGAATTGAGCGTCATATCACCGAAGCCAGGGTGCTCATTGACAAGCTGTGCTGCTTCAGAGCGGGTAATACACGCCCGAGTGTAATGCGTTTGTGACCAGGGCGTTCATGGGCACTGATATTGGTCCTTGTCAATACTCTTAACGGGTCACAGGGCGTATTGACTACCTGAAGCAGAAAGTTTATGCGTGGGCTAATCGTATACGACGGTACAGAAAGAGAGCACATCGCTATGCTCAAAATTGTTCATCCCAAAAAGATGAGAGGTGGGTGTATATAAGATGGGAGCAGCCTGATTCTCATGTGTCTGACATGTGCCTACCCGATGCTGAAGCCACAAATACATTTTGTCATTTGGTCGGCGCCTGTTCGTCATACAGAAGATGAGTTGATGCGGGATATCAAATTGTCGTGTGAGTCCTTACAAACTATAGAACCAATACTAATTACATCTAGTGGCATTGCCAGTGCACTTCGTTCGTTACCCAATTGTAAGTCACCTGGACCGGATGGACTGCATTTTTGGCTTAAATGGTTCCATAGCCCACATGACTGTTTGACATCTTGCTTTCAAACATCACTAGTAATCTGGGTTGCTGCCATCTTCATAGCCGAGAATCTCGTTAAAGCAAAATAGGACAAACAAATAAAATATTTGGACCTTGCTCAAGAGCCTTGCTTCACGCTGAAAAATGCCGCCTGTTTTGCCTATAGACCTAAAACTACACTAATATATTAATTTACTGGCAAATGTAGTATAACCTACATGTCACAATATCTGCACACTTTGAATAAAATACGAAAGAAATATTTCTTTCGTATTGTGATATAATGTATAATTAATATTAATTATACCTTATTTCAGAATGCACCCATTGCCAAATTAGATAGAACTCTGTTTACAGTATAATATTTCGATAGACAAATATGAACTTCATAATGAGGTTTGTGATAAGTTACTTATTAAATTCGTATATGTGTTTGTATATTATGTTACTATTCATACAGATAATCAAGCTTATATGACTGAAGGAGTATGCTCAGAGTTCTCCAGTTGTATCTAGTTCCACATAATGCTCTGCCCAGGAGCAGATAGCAGAGAGATAGCCCCAGATATAATTACTACGGTAGAATGCGAATATCCCGTCGAGATTATAAAGGCAGATTTCGACAAAATGTATGGATGTAGGTTTGTTACTCTTTCACACAAAAAACTAATGAATGGTATTTGATGAAATTTTAGAATAGTATAACTTACAGAATAACACATAGGCTACATTTTATCCTGGGAGCAAGTTCCTGTGGGAAATAGGAACGGCAAACTTCTAAACGCGGGTAAAGCCTCAGGCGTCAACTAGTTAGCTTTTGTTTTTCTCTAATTCTCGGGTGAATAAGTAGCTTATCAATGCACATAAATAATATACACGTATGTCCTTGAATGGAATACGTTTATTAACTCGTCAGGCCTTAACACCGTACCAATTAAGCTAATTGAGGTCGTTATCCAATGCAGTTGTTATCAAACAAATGCCATAGATTGTTTTGTAAATTATAAATTCTGAAACTGTTTTATTATAATCCGCTAGTGTTAGTAAGCAGGGAAATACACCAGGGGGCCGAGTCTACTATTTTCCATTAGAAAGCCGTTCTAGTTTTATTCTATAGCGGTTCTATTGCGATTAGTCCATAACTAGATGTCTACTAAAACTATTATTTATTTCACAATCGCACTTCTTAAGCTGCATAATAGTGACAAAATAGCTGTTTTAGGTATCAAAATATTAATATAGACTAGCAAAAATTTAAATTCGTAGCTACTTACAGGCGATACACGTGTTTAACATTCTATCGGCCGGCTGATAGAATTCTATTGGAGCGCGATTGTAATAGTAGACTACGAAAACTGACATGTTTTTATGTTGCTTTTGTTTCTATATTCTTCTGACGCGATTGACTTAGTAGACTTGGCCCCTAGATATAAGGTTAGGTCGAGTATCCCTCAGCAGACCGGTAAGGTGTGACCCTTACGGCAAGTCGTTCGTTGTGATATAGACACATCGTATCACGCCGGTAATAACTAATATACATAATTATATGTAATTTGACTTTGTTATTGTGTGAGCACTATGTAGACTTATTTATTATTTTGAAATTGACATGATAGTTGCTGTGTAGTTTTTGGGTATGTCATGCTCGCCTAAGTGTCCTGGCAGTGGTGGCGTATGTATCGGGTCGCCTTGTTCCCTACAATACGGTTAAATATGGCGATGGCTGATATATGCGTCATACCCGTGAACGGGTGCCGTCTGTTGGGACTGGTCAGCTCATAGCTGTTATAGCAATTGTTACAAATAATATTATTTAAATTTAAGGCAAACTAAGTTTAGTCGACTGTTCTCACATAAATTCAAAGGAACTATGTAAGTGTAATTTTAATGAACTCAACATTTATTTTGTTTTTTTTTTTTTGTATAATTTCTTTACTGTATAATTGGTCAAATATCATGTTAATCAAACTGTGTCAAATGGCGGTTAGAAAAGAGTGGCCATGAGTTTTATTGCCAGGTTCTTCTACCTATTGCTTTGCGAATCTGGCAGTAAATGTAAATGTAGAAGCAGTAATCTTGACGTTCATAAGTGTTACTTTGTGACCTACATGAATAAAGATTTTTGATTTTGATTTGCTATGGAGTTAGTTAGTACCCGTACGGTGCATTTATAGAAGGCCATAGTAAGAAGTAAGAACTCTCTCTTAGTATAGATAACCTTATTCCTTACAGTAATCATAAAACTTTGTGTAAATACGATTGATCGTTTGTGACGGCGATAAGATCGGTCAAAGTCCATCAGTTGTCTGCACGATCGCCGCGTTACGTACGTGCGACCTCGATTACTGACCTGCACCCATACCACGAACAATGAGACACATCGATTTTCTTAAATATTTATATATATATATATATATATATATATATATTGTGCGAAAGTAGAGGGCAGAAGGAGTCAGGGTAGGCCGAGACTTACATTATGAAGACTACGTGAGCAGATTGCTCAAAAACGGAAACGTCAACAGTACTCGTGCATGTGTACGACGTGCATGTATGAAGCGATTAAGGAATCTACAGGAAGCGAAAGAAGTATGCATGGATCGCGATGCCTGGCGATCTGTCCTCTCTGACTACCCCGTCAGGGATACAGCGTGAAGATAGTTAGTTTTTTTTAAATCTCAAAACGTAGTAATCTGTGACTCCAAACCATTTCATTAACTTGATAGTGAAAAGACATAAGTATTAAACTATAAATTGACTGACGATTTCCACTTTTTTTTTTGTAAATAATCATTATATTATACTAGCTGGGACCCGCGGCTTCGCTCGTGACATACTTCGTACCCTCGTGGCACCTAACTAATCACGTCGTTTATTAATTTTACTCTTTTTCTTTTATTCATAAATTAATATAATAAATTCCTTGTATTCTTTTTCATTTTTGCTGATTAACATGGATGCAAATAAATGTGCTGGTATGGTTCTGCTTCCCCACGAGACAAAAGGCGTCACTATACACATATGAGTAGTATGTACAAAGAAATGCATTAATAGCATCTACATTTTCCTTTAGAAATTTATTCAAGAAGTGTTCATTGATCACAGACAAATCCAACAAATCCTGGATGACAAGTCGGAACCTACGTTGTACGAGGAACGTGTTGCTGCTTTGACGGCTGGTGAGCGAGCTCACTGGGCACATATAAGACAGTCTATGTTCAACCGCGGGCACAACAGGACTTCTCTGCACTGCATCGAAAGAGCGGCGTTCAACGTTTGTCTGGGTAAGTTTATTATGTCTCTCTCTCTGCCTGTCTTCAATTATCCATCTCTCCCTCTGACCCTCTTTCTATCTCTCCCTCCCGAGTCGAAGTGTTCCATCTGTCCCTCTGTCTATCGATCTAATCTTGGTCTAAATTATGATTGGAGCGTACCTACTAGTAGAGACAGATATTGTAATTTGATTTTGATTACACATTCTTGGAACCGGATGCCACCTGTGTTCCCAACTTAACCATGGTTACATATACAGAGCTTCAACCCTCGGTCGTGCATCATCATCACACTTTGCGTCCGGAGCGCACGTAAACGGTTAGGTGCGATAGAGGCTTTATTCCGCGTACGCTTAGATTGTGGAATGAGCTCCTTGTCTGGGTTTTCTCGAACGTCTACAGTATGGGGTTCTTCAAAAGGGGTCAGAGAAGGTTTGTAAAGGGTCGGCAGCGCGAGTGCTGCACTTCTGGTGTTGCAAACGTCCATAGGCTACGGTGACCACTTTCCATCAGGTGGGCCGTACGCTTGTCTGCCACCTCAGTGGTATAAAAAAAATCATCATGGAGTCGAAGTAGGTCTAAGATCAGTGATGTCGATGGGCCTTGACATTTTACTATTTATTAAACTCTTATCTGTATCAAAAAAGGCCAGTATCTATAATTTCAGACACACTTGTGGTCTACGAGAGTTGCTCTCACTTAGAATATTGAGATGGAGATTGGCTTTCTATCAGGTGGGCGCCGTCATTTAGGCGATCTAAATATTAAAAACAACTGGTACCATTCATACCGTACCATACCGAAATATAACTTAAGTGTTTGGCGATCGCAATGTTTAAAAATGGTGATGATAACTGGTATGAGTGACACCACCCGAAGGTTGATGTCACTCATACAATTTATGAGCCATGACAGTGAGGACCGAGAAAGCTGTAATGGATCCATGGAGCTTATCTCTGCTTTTGTTGGTTGACCGGGAAGCTATAGACTCCCACACACTCTCCGTTTTGCCACCCAAGAGTTGGATGAGTAATTGCATTCTCGGCGTTTAAAGAAGCATATATACTCCACTGGTGATTGGTAGGCTAGTGAGGCGGATACTATCATCGCTTGTAATGCGTAAATACAAATCAGTTCCGCCTTATTACGATAAGAGAATACGACCTTCGCGCTTCGCTACAGATTAGCGGCACTCAGTGGGCCTACAATAAATTTTCTTTATCACTAACATCATTTTAAATTGTAAAATTATGTTATCGCAAAACATTTTCTTCAGACGTTTCTAAAAAGACCCTATTATTATTATTTTTTTATTTTATATATTGTTAATTATAAGTGAGACTCCAGTGAACCTCACCTAAAAGCTAGCCAAGAATCTATAGACGGAAATGGCGCAGACACCCAATAATCGGTTGGCATGTCAGATTGCAGTCACTTCCACCTAACCCGAAAATAGGCCTCAGTGACCACATAGAAAAAGATTCACGCCAATCCGTTTATTTTAGAGCGTAGATGTGTAAAAAAAAATAGTGGTGAAAAAAAAAATAGTGGTATTTTTAAACATAAAAGCTTCGACACGGTGAAAAAGTGTTAGAAATGGTGTAAAGTAGTGGAATGCAACCTTTTTTGTTACTTCTCAAACTCCACACATAGCGTCATTAAAGGTTTGCTATCTACAATAATGTATCCTAATTGAAGATATTAATGAAATACGAAATTTCCATATCAAGAAAAATTCTAATTACTTGACATTCAAGTCCAGAAAGTCCAAAAAGGATAAATAAACAGCCAATCGAAGGTGACTACAAATGTTAGAGTTACGATTGTTATCAGAGAGAGTAAATTAAATATGTACTGAAATTAAAGTAATTATGTTTATTTAAATTTTATACACTCATAATTAAGCATGCTATGTAAATCGAAAAAATACAATTTGACTTATGTAAATATATACAGTAACCTCTTGACGGCTAGAGGTTAATAACCGTACGTTTGAGAGATACGTTGCGGACTTCTTCTCCCACCTCGATACGCCAAAGATACTCACGTTCTAGTTCTTTTGGCTGACCTCTTGCCTTTTTATGACTACGAAATCCGGAGGCGTAAGTTCAAATCCTACTCGGACCAATCTTTTTGTGTGATAAACACTATGATTGTTCTGTGTCCGTGTATGACTTATCTGAATTTGGAGCCTAGGGTCACTAGGTCCACTTTTATTGGCAGCTGGTAGTAGATATGGTTATTAAACCAAACCATAGTACAAAATAATTTCGGCATCGTTCGAAGGACTGCCATCTGATCCCGTAAGGGCGCCTGCGTTGTTACTTCGACCGTTGGTCAGCAGTTTTACCGTTAGCAGATGAGGCTGCTTGTGTCCCAGAGATATTGCTGGGACGCCATTACACTGAATTTCATTTCAATCGGGCCTATAGAGGTAATAAGATCATTGCAGACTTTTCTGTAAAGAAAGAAAAGCAAAAAAAAGTTTAAAAAATATCTAAAGCATTCGGTGGAGTTTTCGAAAAGTCCTTTGTGCACGTGATTGTCATAAATTCACACAAATCAATAAATACCAACAAACCCAACTGAGGGTAAAACCGCATCAAACTACGTTGTGTATTTTAAATTTTTTTCACAAACTAACATACTGAAATACGTGTAATATAATTACATAATAATTATAACTACAA
Organism: Thumatha senex; assembly: GCA_948477245.1. Lineage (NCBI taxonomy): Eukaryota > Metazoa > Arthropoda > Insecta > Lepidoptera > Erebidae > Thumatha > Thumatha senex. Next base: position 4,772,867 of record OX419725.1, read on the forward strand.
CATGTACTGCTATACAATATCCGTGTAAGTTATCAGTTGTAGGCGTGACGCTTAATTCTGTCTTTAGACCAGTCTTGTGTGTGTTGACGTCACCGTATTGTACCTACGCATTTGTTTTGTCTTTCAACTCTACTATCGGACACATGACTATTACGAGACGCACCTCATTAATTATATTATTATAGATTACAATAAGTTATTTATACGGATGTGAAACGTGGCCGGACCTTAAAGGCTTGGTCAGATAGCGAAAGTGATCGTGCCGTCACTTTCGCTATTGCCTACGGGACGATATTGGGATAATTATCATATTATAGTTCACTAGCAGGCTTCGCCCGTGACATACTTCGAAATCCGTGGCATCCATTTAATCCCGTCGTTTATTAATTTCACAATAATGTATGAACATTTTTCAAATTGTTGATTACTTCTTCGTTCTCCAGTACGCCCGCGAGGCCCGGTCTAATTATGGTTACACGAAATTAATTTCTTTGCTCATTATTTTAATTTTGCTATATCTCTAAGATATTCATTTAATTTGCAAGATGTAAGGGGTCAAAATAATCTTCATGAAAAGCTAAAGCCTATTAACGTATTAAAATGATATGGATTAATAACGTATTTGTGTAAATAGCCTTCAAATTACCGCTTTATAATGGCTGGTTTTTTTAAGTATTAAAACTGATAAAGTATGTGATCCTTAAGAGATGTACCGTCGCGGTCTTTGTAGACCTATATTAGACACACAATTCCACCATACAAATTAAAAAAATTAAAAGCCACACGATAACCACTTGAGCTACTTTCGCGTCTGCGATAGCTTAGAAGTCTGGTTCATAATGACTTCTACCGGGTCCTAGCAGAGAAGTAAACCCTCTTGACACCATGGAAAATTAAACAAGTGTACGAATTGCTATTTTCCATAACAAGAATTATGAATTTCGTACATCGTAATATTGACGCAGAGCCATTCGGAACGAATTAGTGACAACCTAAAAATAACTGTGACCTACATTGGCGCACCCAAATCGGTTGAAAAATATTATAACGACCAGTGACGTGGAATTGTTAAAAGAATCATGAGGTTCCCAACTAGGAAAGAAAAAGGGTTTTAGACGGAATTGGAACTATTGATTGACTGCCTCTGTGGCGCGATGGGAGTGTATCCGGCAAGAGGTCGTGGGTTCGATTCCCACTCAGGATAAAACTTTGTGTGATGAGTACGATGGTTTATTCTGTGTCTGGGTGTTATTTATCTATAATATGTATGTATTTAGAAATATATAAGTATGTTTATCAGTTATCTGGTTACCATAGTACAAGCTCTGCTTAGTTTGGAATCAGATGGCGTTGTGTGATTTGTCCCAACAATATTTATTTATTATTTATAGTTTATCTGAACGCTTTCTGCATGTCTAAAAACAGACACTGTAAGAAGAATAGGAGAGAGATCCCTGGGCTCGGATTAAGCTGGGATCTCTCGATTAGCATTCGGATGATTATGAACAGTAGCTGTAAAAATCCATGTTTTCCTGCCTTGGGTTTGTGTTACCTCTTTTTGACTTACAGTGGTGTGTTTACCGACCAACAGACGAGGTTTTTGGAAGCTCAGACGGCAGTGGTTTCCAATAATGTCTCGATAATATAGTGGTATATTTGTTTTCGAATTTGGGTGATTTTCTGTATAGTATGAATGTATTTACAAATATATAAGTAGGTTTATCAGTTGACAAGCCTAAGTCAGTTTCATTTTTAGAAACAATATTTATTATTTAATGATAAAAATATAAAAGCCAATACATATGTTTGTATGTATGATAAAAATATAAAGCCAAACCGTAGCTGCTTCTAGAGAACAATTTCTCATCATTCAGTAGGTATGGTTTGGACTGCTTTGAAGGCTAACATGTACCTATTTATAGGCGAGTAGCAAATGCAGCACCTTCTTTAATATCATATTTATTGGTAAATAATTATATTAGATAAGGTAGGCCATGTTCATGCTCCTGGCCAAAGACAGATGGAAGGGCAACGTGTGGTTTTATATAGTCGGTAGCATAGCATCCATGATATTTTTTCGTGTGGGATTTCCACACGAAAATGTAAAAAAAGGCGCATGTTCATCACCGAGAACAAATTTAAAATCAAAAGATTCTACATGTATATTGAATATTCACAGATGACTTCGAATACGGATATGACGAGAACGATCCGTCTAAACTAGACGAGTTTGGGCGAGTGTTGCTCCACGGAAAGGGCTACGACAGATGGTTCGACAAGTCTTTCAATTTGTGCTTCAGCAAAAATGGATTTGTAAGTAACAATACTGTACTCACATTACTTGTGAAATAATTTACTAATTCGATATCTTAAATTAATAGAACTGGCAACTAGAATAGCTCTAATTTTGATATGATTTTAAACACAACATTGATTTTGTTTTTTTTGTATAAATATTGTGCGATATTGTGCGACACTTTTCACACAGCGCCATCTAGCCCAAAGTAAGCTAATATTAGCTTGTGTTATGGGATCTAGATAACTGATAAACATACTTATATATTTCTAAATACATACATATTATAGATAAATAACACCAAGACACAGAATAAACCATCGTGCTCATCACACAAAGTTTTATCCTGGGTGGGAATCGAACCCACGACCTCTTGCGTAGCAGTCGGATGCACTCCCACCGCGCCACAGAGGCAGTCATATATAATTGGTCAAACATCATGTAAATCAAACTACTAACTTTTAAACTTTCGCGTTGCATGATTAAAATAAGTGTAAAATACAGGTATTAACGCGATCATGCTTATTTACCTTAAAGACACCGCCTCTTCAGTCTGCTTGTGACCACGGCTGGTGCAACCCAGTCGAAACGTCAAGCTATTTAAGGTAAATAAGCATGATCGCGTTAATACCTGTATTTTACACTTATTTTAAATCAAACTAATGTTATTACTGGCGGTTAGAAAAGAGTGGCAATGAGTTTTATTGCCAGGTTCTTCCTCAGGCTCTACCTATTGCTTTGCGAATCTGGCAGTAAATGTAAATTTAGAAGCAGTAATCTTGACGTTCATAAGTGTTACTTTGTGACCTACATGAATACATGAAAGATATTTCATTTTCATTTTCATGATGTATCTTTTTGTAATTGCAAATTAACAGCAATTTACTAAGTTCATATGAAAGTATATACATTCATGATAAGTAACATTTAAAAAATGATTGTTAATCTGTCGGTTATGAAAGGATTTGGATCCTGGGGCCAATTCTACTAATTCAATCGCGTCAAAACAGAATAGAAATCTAGAGCTTAGAGAAAAAATGACAGTTTTCGTAGTCTACTTTTACAATTGTGCTCCAATAGAGTTAACAAACAAATGTTATTAACACGTGTAGCGCCTTAAGTATCTCTTAATTTGCATTTTTGGTAGACTATGTTAATATTTTGATAGTTAAAACAGCTATTTTGTCTTAATTCTGCAGCTTGAGAATTGTGATTGTGAAATAGTTTTAGTAGATTACCTTGTTTTGGACTAATCGCAATTGAAACCGCTAAAGAATAGAACTAGAACGGCTTTCAATTGGAAAATAGTAGGTATCTATATAGGTTCACTTTTATTTAGCTGCTAGGTACTCCTAGTCAGTCAAACTTCAGATGATAGCTACTGCTATCGTCTGAAGTTTGACTTTCCCTGACTTTGACTCACCTTTCTCCCTGTATATAATTAATAATGAAAAAAAAAAGTCAGCAGGTGTGGTCGCTTTTTATATTATAGTATTCCCGGTTGGTTTAAAAACTATATTCGGAACCGAGGCACGTTTGGTTTGGCGTTTCAGTTAGTGTTATGTATTTTATAAATTTTATACTTTATTTTTTTTTGATTGACTTTATTTTTGATAAATAATTCTTTCACCAACAGGTGGGTTTCAATTCTGAGCACACATGGTGAGTTTCATATTAATAACACGTTTATACACTTGCTTTTATCTTTTTGAATATACGAAGGTATAATTTTAAAGAAATTCCTATCATCTACTTTAGACATAAATACTCTAGTACATCGAACTTCTTGTTTTGAAATAGGGTCTTTATTATATTTTTAATATATAAAGCAGTCGGGTTTGTTCGATACACTCCTAACTCAAAACAAGTTGGTCGATTCTTATGATCCTTGCTTTAATGAAATGATGAGCCCATTGCCGTGTTGAAATAGACACGCAGATTGTGGCTTCCTGCTGTTGAAATTCTTCAAGCCGCCCATGGCTATGGCCTTCTACTTGACTTAACGACTGCTATGTTACTGGCAACCGGGACCAACGGCTTAACGTGCCTTTCGAAGCACGGAAACGCTCGCAAATATAAATGCTAAAAAGTGGTCACCCATCCGAGGACCAGCCATAGTGTGAGTTGCGTAACTCAGTGATCGTTTACAGAACACTACGTCATCGGGGCCACGAGCGCTTCATAAAATGTTTTAGCTGTTTTGAACTTACTTTATATCCTACTATCCTACTAATATTATAAACGCAAAAGTTTGTAAGTATGGATGTTTGTTACGCAAATACTATTTAATGCATTTTGATGAAACTTTACAATAATATAGCTTACACATCAGAATAACACATAGGCTGCTTTTTCTCCGGGAACAAGTTCCTGTGGAAAACGGGAACGGGAAAACTTTACCACGCGTGCGGAGCCGCAGGCGTCAACTAGTTAGTAATAATAATAATAATTTACAGGGCAGACGCACCGGTCATGGGCCACTTATGGGAGTATGTCATCTGGTGTGAACTAGAAATCGGGTGAGCATTGTTAATCCATTCATCTAACAACAATAAGTTGCTTTTAGGCACTTATTATATATACTTAGACACAGGCGCGTATTTTATCTTGACTGCTTGGTAGTGTATGCGACTGCCGCACTCAGGTCTCAGGTTCGATTACCGGGTCGGAACAAAAATTTTGTGTGATTCACAAATGTTGGTTTCGAAGTTTGTGTGTTTCCTAAGTATATATTTAGAAAGATATAAGTACGTATAGCTTATAGCTATACTATTATAGCTTAGTTTAGGCTAGATGGCTCTGTGTGAAATGTGTACCACAGTATTTATATATTTATCTTCACGCTGACGAAGTAGTCAGAGAGGATAGACACTACAAAATACTTCTATGGCAGATGGAAAAGGTTATGAGTTTTCAGGTTCCATTATTTCCCTCTTTCTCTCTCATAGTATGTTCATATGAAATAGCTTTCTTTTTTTTCTTATATCTTTACTAATATTATACAGCTAAAGAGTTTGGTTGGAAGAAAGAGCTAATTTACTTGTTTAAAATTAAAAATTCTTGTAGTGCACTTATCCAGGAAGGCTGAATAGAATAGGTTATATATTATCACGTACTACGCAAAGAAGCGAAACAGTAATAATATATGTCAAGAAATCAGACAAATATCCATACATAATAGTAAAACTAATAAATTACAGAACGCTAAATGGGTGTCACGGCCTAAGCAGCGATGCAAAGCTAGTTTTCACATATAGCAGTGGCGTTTCTACTCTGAATTTATTTTACACATTCATTTTGGTCATATGTTGACGATTTATTCATGATTTGTCTACAACTATAAACTGGTAAAGGTTAATGATGTTTCGTTTATTGACCCAAATAACATATAAGGACATTATCCCTTTTTATTACATTATTCATTCACAATCACATCACTGTTCTGTTGCCTATCGCCAATCTAACGAAAGAAAGTGAACAATTGTTTCATTAATAAACAATACTTTACTTTTTCTATAATCCGGCTATCCTATCACAAAGAAGAAAAGATATTGTGGCACAAACTCCTCTGACTTTAACAATGTTTGCTTGTAGGCAATATAAAAAGCGCTCAGCTCAATTATACAATAAAATAAACAAAATCATAGATATATACACATTACATAATTACGACTGCAAAAATGAAATATTGAACTGGATAAAACCACTCACTTACCTTGAAACAGAAAATCTTCTGGAGCACACACACACACACACACACACACACACACACACACACACACACACACACACACACACACACACACACACAAACACACACACACACACACACACACACACACTGACACACGACACATACACTCACAAACACACGCGCGAACACGAGTACGCATCCTTTTAACTTTTGTTAATATACAAAATCTTTTTTAAAAATGCTTTTTCCTTTTTTTTATTATTATTCCTAATATTTATATATAAAAACGTACTTGCTTTAGATAACTTATCACCATGTAATGATATGATGAGAGCGGTCCTAATACAAGCATCATTTGCTTAACAGGAGGGTCCTACTTCCTTTGTACATCATTGTTATTGTTAACGCAAATAAATTATTATTATTATTATTCTTTTTATTTACAATACAAACATATAAATAACATTTTTAAATATATCTATAAAAACAAATACATTTAAAAATATAAAAAATAGTAGCCCACCGGTATCGGGTACAGGGACCAAGCTACCGGTGGTTATGGTTCCAGAGACAGGAACCTCCTCACAATGCGTGCCGTATCGAGGAGAACTGCCTTCTGCATCAAGCCCTGATGCCCTGATTCCATTAGTTGCTGATGGACAATCCTGGCTACTTGATTGTGTCTATGCAAATACTCCCCGTTAGCAAGACGAGAACAACCAGAAATAATATGTCTAATAGATTCTCCCGGACGATGACATGCCCGACAAATGTCAATCGTCCCATCCTTCAGAATATACTTCCGATAGTTATTCGTCATTACTACTTCGTCTGTAATTGCACAGACAAAACCTTCAGTTTCTCCAAAGAGGTCACCAAACCGTAGCCAGGAAACAGATGCTGTTAAATCTACGTCGAACCCATAAAGGGGCCCGGAAAAATCGTCCATGCAGCTCCTTGCTCCTCCATATCTCCCTGCGATCATCAGTAGTTAGTATCACAGGTTTGCACCAGTTCTTTTTAGCCAGATTAAGCTGGGTAAATCCATTGTCTACTGCTACTACATCCCGATGCATAATTACTAACGTCCGCTGACAAAAAATATTCTCTAAGGTTGCATATCTCGCGGTTGTGGAGAGTCTTAACATTTAAGAAGCCTCGACCCCCAAACTTCCGCGGGATATACAACCTCATGACAGACGAACGTGGGTGATGTATTCGATATGCAGTAAACAGAGTACGAACTTTTCTATCCAGGGTGTCCAGCTCTGTTTGAGTCCATCGGAGTATGCCAAAGGAGTAGGTTAACAATGGTATGACCCAATCGTTATAAGCGCGTACCTTGTTTTCGCCTGATAAAAGACTTTTCAGTACTTTTTTCAGGCGGCCCAGGAAACGCTCCATTAACGATTGTTTCATACCCTTGTCATCAATTCTTAATGCCTGTGTCATACCCAAATATTTGTAGGTTTCATTTGCAGAAAGGGATCTAAGTTTTGTGGAATCTGAAAGTTCCATGCCTTCAGATTCCACAATCTTACCTCTTTTAACATACATGGTTGCACATTTGTCTACACCAAACTCCATCTTGATAGAATTACTAAAGTTTTCAGTTGCCTTTAGTAAATCTTTCAATTGGATATCGTTGGAGGCAAAGAGTTTCAAATCATCCATGTAAAAGAGGTGGGATATAACTTGACCACTTCTCTGCAAATGATAGCCCAGCCCTAAACCCTCTAATATAGTACTGAGAGGGTTAAGTGCTAGACAAAATCACAAAGGACTCAAACTGTCACCCTGGAAAATACCCCTCTTTATCTTTATAGGTTCATCGTCACTAAGAATTTCTCGACATCTTGGATAGCGAAGGACCGTACTCCATTGCCCCATACATGTCTCCAAGAAGGTGCATAGAGTTGCATCAATCTTATACAACTCCAGCACCCTCATGAGCTGTAACTCGGTTTGCGTAATCACTTAGTCCAGTTCCTGCAAAAGCCCGAGTTACAAAACGCATAACTCTCGGGCGAGTATTGCCCGACCTAAAGCAGCTAAGCTTGCCAATGAGTACCCTGGTCTCAGTAATCCGCCGTTCAATCCTGCACTGCCATAGTGGTACAGCAGGAATTGGTCGAGTAGTGGTTTTGTAGCCTGGGAACTTAACACCAGCTACTCGACATGCTGCAACAGCTGCACAATACAAAATTGAGTGCGTATCACTGAGATTTTCACTATTATCTAAATAACTAGGTAATAGTGAATCCAGGGTACACACCAGTGCCATATTGCGTTTATGCATTAGCAAACGTGGTAGACGCGGTCTTAAATCTAAATCAACATCAAAATATTCCCGTACCGCACATTCCAAAGCACTCCTTATCTGTTCATTGCACTGAGTACTCACGGTTAAAGGCACGCTATCCATCCCAACATCGTTAGGTGTGAGAGGTAATGGTCTTGATTCCCCTATGGGTTGTGATGCGGGAGAAATAGCATTTCTTTGCCGTAAGTCAGAGAGTAGCCTCTCAAGTGCAGTACTATCCAACAAATGACAACGTTGGATAGCACGCACTTGATCCGATAGACGTTGTGCCGTAACGTTGACACCTGGTTCAAGGTCCTGAAACATAGGGAGCATTCGATCACGATACGCAGTGAGGTTGGTTCCACCCTCTGTAGCCACAAAATATGCCCGCATGACGTTTTCATTCATTGAATGAGTCCATCGCATGCGGTGCACATCACCACCGGCAGCGGGAGCCCTATTCGAAGCCGGTGGGCCTCGGGACCCCAAGCGTGTCGGTGGCCGGCCTCTCCCACGCCGCCGCGCTGGTGGTGGTGACGACGGCGTAGAGAAATACTCGCCGCTGGAGCTTGAGCTCGACGCCTCAGCAGCAGTCGTTGTAGCGACTTTGCTCACCGTGGGCTGCGAGGCGGAGCTTTGCGGCGAGTCCGGAGATGGAATTTGTGCATTGTGTTTTGCCCTGGATCTTGTCAGCATGCCAATATTCGTGTTTCATCATCTAATTCATTGTTGGATAAACTAAGGTATGACGTTAGACATCATGTCAATCTATAACATTTCATTTTTTATAAATAATATTGTATTTAAGGTGTTATACCAAAATTAATATTTATTGCTCTTGAAATCATGATTCGGTTGTTATAAATAATATGTTAGATGATTTTATTTGTTGAAATTAAATTTTAAAATATTTTACTCAGATAATGATATTGGTTGCGTAGTGTTGCCAGGTTTATTATTATGTCTCTTCTTTTTACACGGGTATCTTCTTTTTTTTCTCATGAAGATACCCGGACTTTTGGTAGGCTTACATGGGGACATAGGTCCAACACGCAGAGGCCCTTTGAGAATTTTAATCTAATAGGGAATGGGACCCCCACTGCAGATAGTCCACGCTCGCCTAATGTAGAAGAACGGTAATGGACCACCTCCAATGGGAGTTAAACTATTGTACAATATGCTAACTACTAAATGGGCTATTGAGTTGAAGGTTAAATGGAGTATGTAACTAAAACTATGGTTGAAGACGGCGTCTGCCTTTTTAATATATTATTATCAAAATACTGGCAGACGGTGACTTGCCAACTCACTAGATGGGCCCCCTATACAATCACCGTAGGCATGATAAGCCTGTAAGGCGACGACAGAGGGCAACACCGGTGTGAGCGGCTTGTGGTGTCGAGCGGTGCGGCGCCAGTTTCACCTTTGCGAGCCAGGCCCAGAGCGGGCTTCCCCGTAGTTATGCCCTTGAAAATGACACTTCCACCCCCGAGCATATAGCTCTGGCTCCCTCCCTCTGACCGGCCAATTAAGGCAAGCCAGAGTTGAGATTTGCTGCACTCCCGGAAGTAGCACTCTCACTGCTCTCCCGTTACGCCATTAAATCCTAACCGGTGCAGAAGGGCAACAAAACTCTGAGGAATCGGGACCGATGTGTAGCCACGCACATTCAGCTCGCCACAAGCTGCCCTGCGGATGTAAGCTTTTCAATAACTTACTGATACATTTTTTGTTGGTATCAGAAAGTGGATAACTCAAAAAGCGAATCTACTATGCCCTCATAGGATTGCGTTAATCCTATAAAAGATAACGACTGTCCTCAAGGGATTAGTCATTATTATTAATTATTATTATACTACTGTAATTGCTTTTAAATATGAACGATGACAGTTACATATCAAGACCTTATCCATTAGTGGTTATTTGATTTACACAATGATCACCTTGCGTATTACTAAAAGTTTCTCTTGTGTTGTGTTATAAAAATATTTTCGATAACAAAAACTACCCTGATGCCTGTGAGCTTTGTACACCGACAGGCAACATGTATGACATGTTGTCTGAGATCCGAGTATCATAATTCGACTCCTTCATAGATATATTTCGATTGACTTCTGGTGATCCATTGGATACGTTTGGTGAGATGTGGTATCCTGTTTTTCTGTGGTCTTAATTTTCATCAGTGTTCGTACATACTTGTGCGGCACTTGTTGCCTTCGGAACATTAAGAAAACACAAATATGGAAAGATTTTTCCTGTGCTGTTGATAGTGATGGGTGTCGTGAATCCTGTGACTTCAGGAGTCGCTACCAGTGCTGCCGTCGCTTTTATATATCGTGCCGCCAGCTTACCTATGCCACCTATACATGCTATGATATGGGGTGTTGGTCAAACAATACTAGGAGCTGGTATGGGTTTCACAAGAATTTTAGCCACTTTGTAATAACAATGTATATTCTTAGATAATTATAAAGTATTAAAGAGTATATAATAAAATTGTAAATCATATAAGTTGAGACAATTATGATAGATTATTTTCATAGGAGTATAGCATAAGTATAGGTGCTGAATATAGATACATAAATATCCCATGGCTAGTAAAGACATTATTGTGTATTCTCTATTAAATACTCACTATTATCTACTGTAAATATCTACATTTTCTTTTGTCAATGGCCACTATATATTACACAAAGTGCTTAATTTTTTATTCCAATTGTAAATAGAAAACTAAAATGTATTCCTTAATAATATTGTACATTTTATATATGTGTGTTTTATATAAATGTCTAGCACATAAGACCTTTTAGCCTTTTCGTTACCACCTCACTAAAAAGGCAACGGGTTCAAAATTTCTTCCAAATTTAACATCTAAAATAGACACATTTTATTAATCAAATTTTTTCGGCCCTTTAGACGCACCCCAATTTCGTGCTTCGGAAGGCACGTTTAGCCGTTGGTCCCGGTTGCCAATAAAATGGCAGTCGTTAAGCCAAGTTGAAGGCCTTACGGGCGGCTTAAAAAATTTCAACAGCAGGTCGCCGCAGCCTGCGCCTGTCCATTTCAACACGGCAATGGGCTCACCACCTGTTACGTGGGACAAAAATGCATACGGTGAAATGTGGGCGTTTAATATGCCTCTGCCTACCCCTTCGGGGATAAAGGCGTGACAATATGTATGTATGTATGTATCCCTTTTTATATGAATAAATACATGTTATTACAGGCGTTAATTAGCTTGCCTTTCTAATTTATGTTCCTTCCTCACGGATTTTCGACTCGAATCAACTAAAATCACACGGGACTGTCTTTGCTATCTAGAGGCAGATGCTCGGGTAAGCCTTCGGTGCTTAAAAATTCTACAAAAAGCTTGAAAAAATTCCCGATTTGTCGACATTTATGACACTCTTCTGAGTAGTAGCGTGATGATATACAGCCTAGCATTCCTTGATAAATGGGCTATCCAACACAAAAAATTATTTTCAAATCCGACCAGTAATTACTGAGATTAGCGCGTAAAACGTAACAAACAAACAAACTCTTCAGCTTTATAATATTAGTATAGATTACGTCGTATATTTCTTATACGACGTAATCTATACTAATATTGTCTCACAATATTTATTTATTTATTTGTCTTCTCAGATACGCCCCAGACGGTAACATAATAGGCGTGGTAGAAACTCCTCCTCCTCAACCAATTCGCCTCCAGTGGGACCTGGACAACAACGAGGACCTCACCAAGGCCATTGACACCTCGTACATCGTTGCTCAGAAGCTACTCAACGATGTGGACCTCAGGATACTTATGTACACCAAATATGGGAAAGGTAAGGTGTTACCGACGTACTTATGTCAATCTCTATGTCTGTGGCGCGGTGGAATTGTATCCGAATGCTACGCAAGAGGTCGTGGGTTCGACTCCCACCCAGGATAAAATTTTGTGTGATGAGCACGATGCTTTATTCTGTGTCTGGGTTTTATTTATCTTTAATATGTATGTATTTAGAAATATATAAGTATGTTTATCAGTGATCTGGTTACCATAGTACAAGCCCTGCTTAGTTTGGAATCAGATGGCGTTGTGTGAGTTGTCCTCACCATTTTTTTATTTATTTACATATTTCAATCAAATAGAAGACATTTTAGAAAAAGGTCAAGTCAAGAGTACCCTTAACCGGCGTGTGTGTATGAATGTCAAAAAGGTCAGGTCAAGAGTACCCTTAACCGGCGTGTGTGTATGAAAACACTTATGAAAGTGGAAGAAGCGAAAGTTGTATGCCAGGATCGTAGCAAGTGGAAAGCCATAGTCTCTGCCTACCCCGATGGGAGACATGCGTGACGATATATATGAAAACACTTATGAAAGTTGAAGAAGCGAACTTTGTATACCAGGATCGTAACAAGTGGAAAGCCATAGTCTCTGCCTACACTGATGGGAGACAGGCGTGACGATAAGCCTGAAAAGAGTGTGTGAGGTTGTGGAGATAAATGATATTCTTGTACAATACGGGTTTAATAAGAAATGTATTGCATTAATTGAATCTACCTCACAAAAATAACAATAGTAAATAAATCGCTTGATTTAAGATAACAAAACTGCGTGTTTCAAAGGCTTTGAGTTCTTTTTTATTGTGAGAATTCTATACGTTCTTTTCATGAATCATTTTGCAGAACTAATTATGCCGCAAACACGTTTATTCGAGGCTCGTGGAAACAATTATAATACTCCTTGAGTCAGTTGACATATTCCCATCTCCATTAAACTCATTCAAGAATGCAATTGGTAGAATAATATTTCAATCTTGTGTATCTCAAGACAATATAATTTTTACATTATAAATTGTATTTATTGCCAATTGTATCACCTGTACATTATAAACTAATCTGTTTATTTATATTCTTGGGGTACAATAAAGCATTACTTACTTACTTACATATAGTAATTTGATCATAGGTTAATTAAAGTTATTCATTACTTTAATTATTTTAAAACTAATTCTGAAAAGCAAAATTTATCATCCTGTTTTACTTAGATATTCTCCTTTTTTTTGTTATTTGCATGTAATATTTGAAACTTTATGATAATTTCGAAATCTGATAACTGTTTGTTTCTTAAATAAATCACAAAAATTTTAGTGTGTAATGTATGTAACATTCTGACCTGTAATCCTGAGGCCGAGAGTTTTAATCTCTGGTTGGAACCTAAACAAATATAAACGGAATATAAACTGAACTGCTGATCCTGCACTTACATTTGCGAGCGTTTCCGTGCTTCCGAAAGTACGTTAAGCCGTTGCTCCCGGTTGCCAGAAACTAACCAGCCCTTAAGTCATGTTGAAAGCGGCCTTAAAAAAATTTCAACAGCAGGTAGCCACAATCTGCGTCTGTCTATTTCAACACGGCAATGGGCTCACCACCTATTACGTGGGACAGGAATACACACGGTGAAACGTGGGCATATAATATAGCTCTGCCACCGCTTCGGGGATAAGGCGTGATAGAATATAAACTGTGATTATATTATATATATAAAATTCTCTGCAGGTTTCATGAAGAAATGCCGGGTATCTCCAGACGCTTTCATCCAGTTGATACTGCAGCTATCCTACTATCGGGACGCGGGCCGTTTCTGCCTCACTTATGAGGCGTCAATGACCCGTCTCTACCGCGAGGGACGCACCGAGACTGTTCGCTCCTGTACCATTGAGAGCTCGGAGTGGGTCAAGGCTATGGTGGACCCCGACTCTTCGGTAATTTATACTTGATTCAGAACGAAAAGATTCCGTAGGTCATTCTTATAATCTTACTAGATGACCCCCACAGCTTCGCCCGTGGAATATTTAGACCTCCAGTCGCACCTATTTAATCCCGTCGCTTATAAATTCTGCAATGATGCATGAAAATTTGCCCGATTTGTCGACTTTTATGACAACTGCTCAGCTCCCCAGTGTAGTAGCGTAATGATATATAGCCTATAGCCTTCCTCGATAAATAGGCTATCTAACACAAAAATATTTTTTCTAATCCGCCCAGTAGTTCCTGAGATTAGCGCGTTCAACCAAACAAACAAACTCTTCAGCTTTATAATATTATATAGTATAGATACAGAACAGAAAGATTCCGTAGGTCTTTCTTATGTTGCACCAAAAAAAGCATGGAACTCTTTGCTAGCGCACGTGTTTCCCTCCTCTAACAGTCCTGGGTCCTTTAAGAGAAGCGTGAAAAGGTATATTTCTGGGCCGTCAAGTTGAGGGTCGCTATCGGAGCCCTGTGGTTTATGATAGCAGCCCAAAATCACAAGTCGTCGTCTTGCTTACCATCAGGCGGACGACGCCATTTTGACGTGCCAAATGTAATAAAAAAAAAATCTTTGTATTTTCTTCCTCACAAGGCGTTCATAATCCTCTTGTAACAACTAGTTTTTTTTTAATTTAACATTTTTTGCTGTCTCTGTGGCGTAAGTGGTAGAGTATGCGACTGCCGCGCCGAGGTCTCGGGTTCGATTCCCGGCTCAGAACAAATATTTGTTTGATCCACAAAATGCTTGATTCGTAGTTGGGTGTTTCTTATGTATAATATGTATGTATCTAGAAATATATAAGCATGTTTATCAATTTTCTAGATCCTATAGTACAAACCTTATAACTTAGTTTGGGCTAGCAGGCGCTGTGTAAAATGTGTTCCACAATATTAAAACTTGACTAACTATTTTCACGCTGTATCCCTGACGGGGTAGTCAGAGAGGACAGATCGCCAGGCATCGCGATCCATGCATACTTCTTTCGCTTCCTGTAGATTCAATATTTCTTTATTTTTTATACCTCTGAGGTGGCAGACAAGCATACATCCCACCTAATGGAAAGTGGTCACCGTAATCTATGGACGTTTGCAACACCAGAGGTGCAGCACTCGCGCTACCGACCCTATATAAGCCTTCTAAGACCCCTTTTGAATGACCCCATACTGTAGACGCTCGGGAAAACCCAGGCAGGGAGCTCATTCCAGAATCTAAGCGTTCGCGGAATAAAGCCTCTATCTATTTTGTACATTAAGGTCCAAGAGCGCATGAAGCTGTTCGTGAAGGCCTGCAAACGTCATCAGCTTGGCTACCAGGACGCGATGGCCGGCCGGGGAATCGATCGTCACCTCTTCTGTCTCTATGTGGTGTCCAAGTACCTGGAGCTGGATTCTCCCTTCCTGCAAGAAGTCTTCAACGAACCCTGGCGATTGTCTACTAGCCAAACTCCTCATGGTAAGCATTTAGAAAAATAATATCTGGAAAAGGGCGTGCTCTGTGGGTTTGGACACGTCCAACGAATGAGAGAGGAACTATTGACGAAGAATATATATTGTGCGAAAGCAGAGGGTAGAAAGAGTCTGGGTAGGCCGAGACTTACAAATGGAGACCAAGTGAGCAAATTGCTCAAAAACGAAAAAGTCGAAAAGTACACGGATACCCAGACGTGCGTGTATGAAGCGATTGATGAATCTTCAAAAGCGAAAGAAGTATGCATGGATCGCGAAGCCTGGCGATCTGTCCTCACTGACTACCCCGTCAGGGATACAGCTTGAAGATATATAGATATCTGTAAATGTGTGAGAAACTTGGAATGCTTTACCAGAACAAATGTTTACCTCCTCCTCTAATCCTGGGTCCTTTCAATAGAGAGTGAGTGTGATCCTCAAATATTTGTTTCGGAGTTTACTTTGTATGTATTTAGAATCATATAGGTATGTTTGTCACTTACCTAAATTATAAATATACTCCTTATTTCCTACGTCCTCGCATTATCTTCTGATTAATTCCGTTGCGGGTTCCAAGGCATTCTAACTTCTCCTGGGACATCACCGAGATCGAGTTCGGTGTAACTTTTCTGGTGTTTTGGTCATTGCTGTAGATCCTGGTCTACAGCAGTCACAGAGATGGGAATGCGGGTGGAATTATACCCAATGTAGAAAAAAAAGCACTAAGTTATTATTATCCTAGTTTGGGTTAAAAGCGTTGTGTGGGAATGTCTTAAAAGATTATGTTTATTTTATCTTCACGCTGCTTCCCTGACGGGGTAGTCAGAGAACATAGCTATTCTTTGCGATTCATGCATAACCTTAGACGATGATTAAATAAACCTATTCCTCCGATCCCTTTCCTTTTCCTTCCCATTTTATCCTCGCTCTTTCATTTACAGGTATCAATGGTCAATGACAGGTTTGCAAGCATTTAAATGTCAAAGCGGATCTTCAGGTACAATTATATATTAAGTTGAAGGCCTTATTATATATATATTATGTAAATTATATACTTATTGCATTCTACTAAACGCGAAAGTTTGTAAGTATGGAAAGATATTTGTTACTCTTTCATGTAAAAACTACTGAACGAATTTTAATGAAACTTTGCAATAATATAGCTTATACATCAGAATAACACATAGTTTACTTTTTATCCCGGGAACAAGTTCCTGTGGGAAACGGAAACGGGAAAACTTCTCTACGCGGGCGAAGCCGCGGGCGTCAACTAGTTATTAATATTACGACAGTTTGTAAGTATGGATCGATGTTTGTTATTCTTTCACGCAAAATCTACTGAATGGATTTTGATGAAACTTTACAATAATATAGCCTACACATCAGAATAACACATAAGCTACTTTTTATCCCGGGAACAAGTTACTGTGGAAACCGTAACGGGGAAACTTCACTACGCGTGCAGAGCCGCGGGCGTTAACAAGTAATATATTATTTCTAAAATCAGGTCGCGACAACCTACGCCTGTTCATGGGCTATCCTTCCGAGGGTTCACCCGGGACTCCTGGCCATAGACAGATGAAGGGAAACGTGTGGTTTTAGTCGGTAGGAGTCCGGCATAGCATCCATGAGGATTTCCACACGAAAAAAAAAAAGAAACAGCACTGGACTCGAAAAATCCACTGTGAAATGTAATTATAATTCTTCCAAGCCGTTTTCTGCCACGGCGCCTCTCATGGACTCTCATGTCGCTAGAAAAACCACCTTTATTCATAAAAGTTCTTGCACAGAGTGGACAAGTGAGAGTACCATTGACATAATTGTAATTGATTGCCGCTGGTGGCCAGGCTTTTAGTTCGTAGCGCTTGGAATCCAGTTCCGAAAGCCGACGGGTCTCAAAATCAAATCACTGTTAAATGTGGGCGGATAGTAAACCTGTATTAAATCCCAGCGGGTATAAATGTGTGATTGAAAACAATAAATTTGAAGCGAAAAGATTTGTGGCCCCGCGGACGTAGTGTTCTGTAAACGATCACTGCGTTAAGCAACTTTCACTATGGCTGGTCCTCGGATGATTAAACACTTTGTGGCATTTATATTTGCGAGCGTTTCCGTGCTTCCCAGTTGAAAGCCTTATGGGTGGCTTGAAAAATTTCAACAGCAGGTAGTCATAACCTGCACCTGTCCCTTTCAACACGGCAATGGGCTCACCACCTGTTACGTGGGACAAAAAATGCATTCGGTGAAATGTAGGCGTATAGTATGTTTCTGCCTACCCTTTCGGCGATAAAGGCGTGACAATATGTATGTATGTATGAAAATAATATGTTTCGTTGCCAGGTCAAACCAACATGCTGGATCTGAAGAAACACCCGAAGTGTGTGAGTGCAGGCGGTGGATTCGGTCCAGTGGCTGATGATGGATACGGCGTGTCGTATATCATCGTGGGCGAAGACCGTATATTCTTCCACGTCTCAAGCAAAAAGAGCTGCCCTATCACGGTAAGGAAATCTATACTTAATATATAAACTTTGTTTTGTTTGTTTGTTTGGATGAACGCACTAATCACAGAAACTATTGTGGTGGAATAAAACTTTACAACATGTATTTAATCTAACGAGTCGATGAATTAAAGGAAGAAAAAGAATGGAGAACACAAAATGGTCATATTACTGTCAAATAGAGCTAAAATTGGAGCGTAGCTCATGTACATTACATTAGTTTTTATTTCACTTCAATACATGCAGTATTTCCGAAGTTATAATGACGAGAAATTTTAGTCCTTTTTTGAAATTCTGAGAATAAGCGCGGCAGAGGCATATTATAATAATAAATTTAAACAGATTTCCTTAAATGACTGTAAATACGGGCGTGTATGGGTTAAATGGATGCTATGGGGTTTGAAGTATCCCACACGTAAAGCAATTGGGCACAACTAGTAGTTTTGTATTTTAAACTTAAAATCTGTATCCTGTACCTACAAAAGCCTTTTTGTTTAGCCAACGAGGAATTCAGTTACTGTAAGTTTACCAATTATTGTTTGATGACCGCGCTTGGATCCTTGGGTGAATGCGTTTTCTTTTACATACAATATATTCACACCTTTTTTATGAAGGTGTAGGCAGAGGTATATGCCCACGATTAACAAAACTTGTTACCTGGTTCTAAAAATATTATGTTGATTGTCAATTTATCAGTTTTTAATATGAAGAATACTAAAAATTATTTAGAATTGTATATACTTTGTATCATTTAAAAATGAAGGAATTTGTAAAAAAATATGAATTAAGATTATCCTTTTTTTGTCTTAATTAGAAAAGCTACTTTATATTTTTACGCGGGTATTAGGTATACGATAAGACAGGTTACGTGTGGTTTTACAGCCTGTTTTTATAACCTGTCTATCTTTTACTGTTGTCTAAAATAATGTTAAAATAGTTACCATCGGTACCTATCGACGAAAATTTCGGTTTCAATAACCAAGGATACTCGTAGATATAAATATTTACCTACGACATTGAACTATCTGTCACAAAAGTTAAAAATTCAACTGTTTATCTGTGGCAGCGATCTATATTTAACTGAAGTTAGAATATTGACACCGGCCATTAGTCTGTTCGAGTCTGGTATAATATACATGGGGTATTCCACACGTTTTAAAAAGACCCTGTACCAGTATGGCTGACATTACACTCCTGCTTCTTTTTATCACGGAATCAAGTTCACGTTAAGCCGTTGTTCATTCCAGTAACATGGCAGTAGTTAAACCCATTTGAAGGCCTTATGGGCGGTTTAAAAAATTTCAATAGCAGGTCGTCACAGCCTGCCGCTGTCCATTTCAACACGGCAATGGGCTCACCACCTGTTACGTGGGACAAAAATGCATACGGTGAAATGTGGGCGTTTATAATGCCTCTGCCTTCCCCTTCGGGGATAAAGGCGTGATAATATGTATGTATCAAGTTCCTCTGCGAAGCAGGTACGGGAAAAATTCACCACACTGTCGAAGCAGCGGGCATTAGCTAGTATTATTATTTTTAAGCCTATCCTAAGTTACATGATCATACAAGTGATAATTTTTATTTGATTTTATTTCAGAGCTCGTCGAAATTCGTGAACGAAATCGAGAGGTCTTTGAAAGATATACAGGAACTGTATAATGAATATACGAAACTCAAAAATGGAGTCGATAGTAAGTAGATTCAATAGGCTTTTTGGATTGTTTTAGAATAATTATTATATATTGATGTTAAAATAAGGCCGAGTTCGCACTAGCAAAGTGTTTGAGAAACGAAAACACGAACAATTATAGTAATGTCGCTTCTGCAGTGCAGCTACTAACATTATCTATAAGTTTGTTTCAACCATAGATATCTTAACTAAAGAATTTATTATGCAAACCTCTGTCTCCCAAGTTTCTCTCGCTACTCCCTACACTATACACGGGTTAAATACAAATATTATTTCACACACTTTAAACTTATGTCACTTATTGTCTTTCACACATAAGTAATTGACTGAAGTGAACGTTCTACTACATTGCAAAACCAAATTATTTATGTACATTTAAATGAAGCGCTGGTGGGAGCACTCTGGGGAGATCTTTCGAGTCTCGAAGGACCCCGTGACTACGGCTACAACTGCTGCCAGCTTGCCCACACAAAAGCTTTACATTGACGTAGCTCCGCCTACAGAAGAGGAAGTAGTAAAGGCCATTCTTTCACTGAAGAACGGAAAAGCCCCAGGAGCGGACCTCATAACAGTGGAAATACTGAAAGCAGATATCTTTACCGCTGCGAACAGGCTCACGCCCCTTTTGCGGAACATCTGGTCAGTCGAAGTGTTACCTGACGACTGGAAAAAAGGCCTTCTCATCACCGTACCCAAGAAAGGAGACCTCAGTGAATGTGGCAATTGGAGAGGTATTACCTTGCTTTCGATACTTTCTAAGGTGCTCTGCAAGATTATTCTTGAAAGATTGTCGAAGGCCGTCGAACCCCTTCTTCGCAAAGAGCAAGCTGGCTTCCGACCCAATCGATCGTGTACATACCAGATCAACACCTTGCGCATAATCCTCGAACAGGCATCAGAATGGCAAAGAGAAATGTACTTGACCTTTGTAGATTTCGAAAAAGCCTTCGACACGCTAAGATGGAGCTGTATCTGGGAACGGCTACGTGAAATTGGAGTCACCGAGAAAATCACTAACTTAATTAAGGCCTTCTACGGGAGGTATTCTTGTAGAGTGACTCACGACGGCCTCGTCTCGGAGGATATACCGGTTCAAGCGGGTGTCCGCCAGGGGTGCCTTCTTTCACCTTTCCTCTTCCTTGTCGTCCTTGACGGCATCATGAACAACGTCACCAACGGCAAGCGCCGAGGCATAGAATGGGGACTGTCCAACGTTTTGGAAGATTTGGATCATGCCGATGACCTATGCCTTTTGAGCCATACACGTGCCGACATGCAAGCCAAATTGGACGACTTACGACGAGAGGCTTCGAGGATGGGACTGAAAATTAACACTCGGAAGACCCAAAAGATTAGGTGCGGGGCGACAAGCTCGTTACCGTTGCTCATTGGCACAGAGGAGGTAGAGAGAGTCCACAAATTTACCTACCTCGGTAGTGTAGTGTCTGACACAGGCGGGACCGGAGAGGACATCACTTCGAGAATTTAAAAAGGGAAAAGCAACTTTCGCACAGCTCCGTACTGTGTGGCAATCGCGGAAACTGACTAGGAGAGTAAAACTCAGGATATTCCGGTCCAATGTAAAATCCGTGTTGCTGTATGGATGTGAGACGTGGAAGGTCACAAAGGACATCTCGCGTCGGCTTCAAGTGTTTATCAACCACTGTCTTCGCCGTATTTTCGGAATATACTGGCCCAAGAAAATCTCCAACTACTATCTGTGGAAACGCTGCGGTGAGACTCCGATTGACCAGCAGATCAAACGCCGCAAATGGAAATGGATCGGTCACACGCTCCGAAGGGACTCCGATCACATACCGAGGCAAGCCCTAGACTGGAATCCCCAAAGAAAACGGAAACGCGGCCGCCCAAAGCAATTTTGGCGGCGGACGATTACTGCAGAAGCGAAGGCAATAGGAATGACCTGGAGCGAGATAAAACGCGAAGCTCAAAATCGTTCGGAATGGCGACGCACTGTGGACGCCCTCTGCCTCATCCAGGGGACATAGGATTTTAAAGAAGAAGAAGAAATGAAGCGCTCGTTGCCCCGCGTACTCAATGTTCTGTAAACGATCACTGCGTTAAGCAACTTTCACTATGGCTGGTCCTCGGATGGGGGCCCAGTTTGTGGCATTTACATTTGCAAGCGTTTTCGTGCTTCGGAAGGCACGTTAAGCCGTTGGTCCCCGTTGCCAGTAACATGACAGTCGTTTAGCCCTGTTGAAGGCCTTATGGGCGCGGCTTGAAATTTTTCAACAGCAGGTCGTCACAACCTGCGCCTGTGCAATGCAATGTTCTAACCACCTATTAAGTGCAGGAATACACATGGGGAAAAGTGGGCATATAATATGCCTCTGCCTCCCCTTCGGGGATATTTCATGATAGAGAAATAAATAGATAAATTTAAATCGAAATTATTAAAGTTCGTTCTGAAAAGGGAGACATTGTATCATCTCTTTAGTAAAGATATCTATGGGTTCAAAACTTCGCTTACAATTTGCGAGTGCGACCGCGGCCTAAGTGAACACTCAAATCAAATCATAGTATTGTTATGTTAAATCGTTATGTACAATATTGTTGTGATTCCTCTAAAGGCAACCACTATCTTTTATAACAGTATTATATCAGTCACAAAGACAAAAGTATGAAAATCTAAAATAAATAAATATCTTTAGTAATTCTTTACATAATATATACATACATAAATATTGTCACGCCTTTTCAAAAAGAAATTCAAATTGTGGCCCCGTTTACTCAATATTTTGTAAACGATGACTGCTTTAAGCTATTTTCTCTATGGTACTGTGGTTCGAATTGGTAACTGGTTTGAGGCATTTCCGCTAAGTTAAAGGCCTCATGAGCGACTTGAGAAATTTCATCAGCAGGTCGCCAATCTTCTTTTGTCCATTTCAACACGTCAATGGGCTCACCACCTATTCCGTGGGACAAAAATGCACACGCTATAATGTGGGCGAATAATATGCCTTTTCAAACCCCTTCGGGAATAAAGGCGAATCTGATAAACAACATTAAAATAGATGCTACCCTCCACTTTCGCTACTGTATACCATACTTTCTAACGCTTTTATCGATAGATACAGCTCGAATCGACTGATCTAAAAAATCATAATCTAAAAGCACTAAGAGAGGAATTCTCGTATAGGGTCTAAAAATGTCCGTATTAGAGCAGTTAGAAATTATAAAACGGGACGGGTGTACTTTGCTGAACGAACAAACAGACTTTCACACTTCGGTTTTGCTTAGTTTATTTAAAAATAGACAAAACAACTAGAAGTCTACATCGCGCTATCGTTTGGTTGCGTTCAAACTATAAAAGGTTGAGGTGAACGTGTAAGTACTTTTGCTGCCAAACAGTCTTGATAATGCCTCGTGTGTAGGCGAAACACGTGTCGACATCGTACGACATTCTAAAAAAGCGGAATATTGCAAAAATAACATTTAAAAACAAAAATAAAAACAAAAATAATTATAGATTTTTTTAAAATGGATTTCCGCCATGTAACGCCTGATTCAATTAGTTAATTCTCGTATACCTAAACACGTCCTTATATATCATGGCATCAATTCGCGATTTATTTGTGACTGCAATAATACTGGCTATAGAAGAAATGGTACAAGGCGCGTCCATTTAGTAAACTGCGGCGCAGTAGCCGACTCAGATAGCTAGCAGAATACTGATTTTATATTTTCAATGACTAAAGGGAGATATTTTGTATGCGTTGATTGTTAACTATTTTATTGGACCAAGTCATTTATTAGGCATTATATCAGGGAAAATAATATGCATTTGATATAGATTCCTTTTAAATTGAAGCTAAGAGGGCTGAAGTGGTCCTATCATACGTATTAGTTGAAATCACTGCAAAGATGGTGCCGATAGACAAGAGAAGAGGAAAAGAAAAAAAAATAGAAATTGGAATGAGCTCCCAGCCTAGTTTTTCCGAAACGTCTATAGTATGAGGTTCCTCAAAAAGAGTCTTAGAAGGTTTTTAAAGGATTAGCAGCGCGAGCGTTGTACCTCTGGTGTTGCAAACGTTCTAGGATAAGGTGATCACTTTACAATAGGTGAACCGTATGCGTGTCTATCTCAGTAGTATTACAATACGAAAATAATTACATCAAAATGTATTAAATGCGAAGACGAAAAGAGCTTTGTAACGTAATTATAATTTGTTGCAATGTGAAAGTGAAAAATATTCATGTAGGTCATAAAGTAACACTTATAAACGTCAAGATTATTGCTTCTATATTTACATTTACTGCCAGATTCGCAACGCAATAGGTAGAGCCTGAGGAAGAACCTGGCAATAAAACTCATGGCCACTCTTTTCTAACTGCCAGTAATTACATTAGTTTTATTTACATGATATATGAACAAATATTATATAACAATGCACGTCTCTCCACTTTGTAGTGTTTAAATTCTCTGCTACATAAGATTACACATTTCCACTACACATCTCTCCTTCACTAAAAACTTGCTTTAATGAAAACGCAATACCCAAATGAGTTTAGGCTTTCCTTTGTCTTAAATTTCTGTAAAACTTATAATAGATGATATTCGACCGGTATGTTTAATAATTTGCTTATTAATGACTTGGTCAATTTAAGGTTTTATATAGTTGGTGTATTGACCAATAAATTTAATAGCCATTTTAACTACAGGATGCCTCAATGACAGTGCACTTTAATTAGGTACCATTAGTTTTTCGTGCAAGTCGCTTTTCTGATATGTTGCTCATTTGACCTATATTTGTTTCGATTACTAATACGGTACATGGTAAATAAGTGTTCTTCTTTTATATAACGCCCCATATTTAGAAAAAAAATCGTACGTCAATAGCCGAAATTCAGAGATTATTTTAAATGAAATGACAACTCTCAAAAAGTACACTCTTATTGGGACACCCTATATAAGTAGTTGATTTGCATTTGTGTAATACTTGCAGAGACGGCTATACTGCTTATACTTGTCGATATTCAAAGGGAAAACGATACACTCTGTTTTACTTTTTTGCTATTTGCAACGGAAACTATTGTTTATACTGACCAACTAATATAATAAAAAATACGGGTTAATGAACAGTTCTACCTATTTGGCGAGCATTTTATACCTAGTGAGCATTCACACAGCTGTCCATTTTAATAAATGACGTATATAGTTGTACAAGCGAGTTGAAACACAACGTAATTCTGTCTCATTTGTTCACGTATTGTTGGTCAATATAAAACAGTAGAGTTCCCGTTGCAAATAGCAAGTCAATGCAAGATAGAAAAAATGTTTTTTTAAAACGTGTCTCTTTTTTTGCATGTGCCAATATGACTTAACTTAAGTATAAGCAGTAGCATTCCAAATTAACAGCTTGTATAAGTCAATACATCTATACAAATATTATAAAGCTGAAGAGTTTGTTTGTTTGTATGGTTCAACGCGCTAAACTCAGGAAATACAGGTTCGATTTGAGAAAATATTTCTGAGATCAATAGTATATCGAGTAAGGCTATATAACATCACGCTACGACCAATAGGTGCAGAACATCAATGAAAAATGTAGCAAAATCTGGGAAATAATATTCCTCTTGAAAGCTTCCGTTGCGAACGCTGCGGTTGCGGATGCGGTAAACGATTAAAGTTACGCAAAAAATATGTACTACAAAATTATTCCCCTTTAAAAGATCTAAAATAATGTCTGCGACAGAACATGTCTATCTTTTAAGGTTAAATCACTATAATAATTTTATTGTAATCAAAGTTGTTCGGAAATAACACGTCAAGCAAGGCGGAAGATTAGCGGAAAACGCATGCGCGACTCTGCGCAATCATCGCGGTTCAAACGCCGTCTCGTCTCCATACGTATGTGTCCTGGAAACTACTTAAGTTTTTGCGATCTCTTATAGTTTGATAACTACGAGTACGCTAATATATAAAGCTCAAATGAATAGAAAATGTGTTAGATAGCGCGTTTATCGAAAAAATCTATATCATCACACAGTGGAGCAGTATTCAACAAATTGGGCATAATTTTATACACTATTGTAAAACGAATAATCGGCGGAATTAAATGGGTGCGACGGGGAACTGATGTGAGTTCGAAATATGTCACGGGCAAAGCCGCGGGGGTCAGCTAGTATGATGATTTATATCGCGTGTAAAATCAATAATGCAATATCGCACCACAGTTATATAGACAGATAAATGTTCTAAAAGTTTTATAGACAAATATATTTTAGTGAGTGATAAGTGTAATATTATGTAGGTAGTTGCTTCTTATTAATATAAAATTAAGGATTTCTCGGTGACTGTATAGTTTCAAACTCGAATACAAAACCACAATAGGATTTATGGGAGTACTTCCATTGCTAATCAGAAAGGAATGACTACAATAAAGAAATATCACAGTTTAATCAATCGATCGAAAGCGCTCGTGGCCCCGCGGTCTCAGTGTTCTGTAAACGATCACTGAGTTACGCAACAATCACTGGTTGAATGCCTTATGGGCGGCTTGAAAAAATTCAACAGCAGGTAGCTACAACCTGCGTCTGTCTATTTCAACACGGCAATGGGCTCACCACCTATTACGTTGGACAGGAATCCACACGGTGAAAAGTGGGCATATATATAGCCTCTGCCACCCTTCTTTGGGAATAAGGCGTGATGGAATCAATATATATATAATTGACGGCCTGGTTAAACATTCACCAAGAAAACGTTTCGTGACAATAGTAGTCCCAAACCCGTAAAGGATTTGTATAAGCAATTTCTTTATAAAAATTACTGGTAGACGCTGAAGACCGCTGAAATGGTAAGTCAAATGAAAACATTCAAATATTTGATTTTTCTATTGGTAACAAGGTGTGGATAAAAAAAAACATTATTTTTCTGTTCATTAATTTCAACGGTCAATTATTAGTTTTGTATAATTTTTAAAACTATTCTGTTTAGTTAAATATACAAAATTTTGTGTCTTAACACAAATTAATTATTAATTAGTTCGACAGTCCATGCTTTTGATATTTCGCGTTGCCGTAATGATGGCCCAAAACCAAACATTAAAGATCGATCTACGTATTATGTGGGTCATATTTTACTAAACTCATTTTCAAACTACTTTTACTACTATATTTTATATTGGTGATTAAAGGATCATTTTATTAAAGTTTATCTACAGGGCAATAACGTGTTTCAGCCAAACTTGTTTTAACAATAAGAAACTTTCCTACAAAACTGTAGATTGTAATAGCAATAAGAAAACAAAATGGCCGCCGCAAGCGTCTTCAGCACTCAAAAAAAAAATATAACTATATTATATTAGTGGCGAAGGATCTTGCCGGGTACCATTTTAAAATTTATAAATTAATGTTAAGCGTTTATATTAAAAGTTTTAAGTAATGTATTACAGATCCATAGACAATTATTATTATTATATTTCATATAGCATATTAAACACAAATTATTGTATGAAATGCGTTACACAAGCTTATTCAGCTTCCAAAGTTGATCTTTTGTTTAGTGACAAAGAGCTTACCCTCTGCAACTGTTTCAATGCAATTATGTAAAATAAAATGAACAAAAAAATCATATCACCATTATTTTTCTAACTTATTATAATACATCACCACTGCTTTTAATTGCATTTTGTTATACATCTTAGTATAGTTAGTATGTGACTACGCTGTCCCGATGTATTACTTGATTATTTCTTAGTACATAGTAGATATTGTTTGTAAAGTAAAGCTGTCATTCATTAAGTAATGTATTTATTTACAATTTAAATACTCAGAATATAACAAGCTGTCCATTAGTTTGTAATTATATATATTTCTCATATAGCGATCAGTGGGTTTCATTTGACAACGCATACAAGATGTAAAACTGACTTTAACAAACTGAATATTGTACCTTTTTGTGCCTTGTTTATGACACCTCTTGTTATTCGAATTTAAACAATATTTAGATCAAAATAACCATTTAATTGTGTTACAAAACAGTTTTTAAACTTATTTACTTACAAATTTTTATCGATTTACTGTAAATAAATATATATTTCATATTCAAATGTTTTATTTTTCTCCCATCTGGTAAAAGTGTATTTCAATTAGTATAAGACGAAAACTTACATATGAAGAGCACGTGAGCAGATTGCTCAAAAACTGAAAAATCTAAAGTACTCTGACACCCAGACGAGCGCGTATTAAGCGATTGATGAATCTACAGGAAGCAGTATGCATAGATTTTGAAGCCTAGATCTGTCCTCTCTTACTACCCTGTCAGCGTGAAGATAGTTTAGTTTAGTTTTTACTTATTATTTTAACTAGTTTGCCAGCGATCCGATACAGGTAAGTATTTACAGGAACTACCGTGACCGGTGAATATCTGCGTACGGCGATAATAGAAATTACTCTCTAGCTAATACCCTACAACTAATTGTAATACCTCAGTTGTGGCATGCCCTGTGGTTAATTATAGCATAGCGTGTTAGTTTCGTAAAACAGTTGAATGCGACTGCACATCTTGACATGCAAGAAAACAAAACAATATGTTACACATAAATAAAACTGCGTCTGCACGTATTCATGAATATGGCTATTTATAATCGTGTGTATAAATGAATGAAATAACGCTCGTGACCCCGCTAACTTAGTGCTCTGTAAACGATCACTGCGTTAAGCAACATTCGTTATAGGTGGTCCTTGGATGGCATTATAAATAAATAATAATAACAAAAAAAGAAAAATTTTAACAGCAGGTCTCCACAGCCTTTGCCTGTCCATTTCAATTTCAACACGGCAATAGGCTCACTGCCTGTTACGTGGGCAAAAATGCATACGGTGAAATGTGTGCGTATAGTATGCATCTGCCTACCCCTTCGGGGATAAAGGCGTGACAATATATCTATATAAATGAATAAAAGTTAGCATTGTGTGTAGTTTCCCCCCCGCACGAAATTTGGTTGAACGTGAGTTCATACCTTATTGAGTACATTCGGTCTGGTCGAATCAAATCCGGTCGTGTGTTAGCCCTTAAACGACTAACACACGACAGGATTTGATCCGGCCAGACCGCGGATTTGATTTGCCGCCCGACTAAATCTTACCGTCCGTAAAGCAGTCCGGCGGACATAATTATTATTAATTGAGTCCGCCTCGATCCGCATCGGATATGATCAATGTTGTCGTTCAAGCTACTTTGTCGTAAATTTCCCCAGATTTAATTTAATTTTTCTCCAAATAGACACCTTTTCATAATTTTTTTCCCAATGTTGCCATCTTAGTTAGTTTGTCAAAAATGTACCCAGAACCGATTTTACCTTTCCCCAAAAAAATACTTTTTCATACATTTATTGCCAGAAAGAAAAAAGAGCTACGTTAATACATATACATACATACTATCTTTACTCTATGTAGAGGAATACTATGCATACCAGTTATCTACATAGATAAGTAAAATTGAAATGTGTGTGTGTGTGTAATTTCAAATTTGCAGCTTTTCACTAAATGCATATAAAATAATATACTTTATTAGAAACTTTTCATTTCCACAAAAGTTCCTTAAACAAAATAATTTTACCCTAGAATAGGGCAAAAGCCCCTAATCTGAACACCCTGTCTGGTCGTCCGGTGCGGTCTGATCCGGTCGTCTGTTGCGACAACAGATTTGGTCGGCAGACCCGGCGAATCAAATCTTTCGAGGTCCGGCAGACCAAATCCGATCGTGTGTTAGCTCTATACACAATAATAAATTTAGAAGTGCTCGTGGCCCCGCGGTCTCAGTGTTCTGTAAACGATCACTGAGTTACGCAACTTTCACTATGGCTGGTACTCGGATGGGTGACCACTTTGTGGCATTTACATTTGCGAGCGTTTCCGTGCTTCGGAAGGCACGTTAAGCCGTTGGTCCCGGTTGCCAGAAAATGGCAGTCGTTAAGCCTGGTTGAAGGCCTTATGGGCAGCTTAAAAATTTCAACAGCAGGTTGCCACAACCTGCGTCTGTCTATTTCAACACGGCAATGGGCTCACCACCTATTACGTGGGACAGGATCCCACACGGTAAAAAGTGGGCATATAATATGCCTCTGCCACCCCTTCGGGGATAAGGCGTGATGGATATAATAAATTTAGAACAAAGCGACCGTGACAAGCACAGTTCCTGCGCGGGATACGGAGTATACTACAAAACTGTAGAGCGCGCGTGGCGGGTTTGTGTCGGATGACGTCACGCGCTCGCGGCTCGTGTTCTCGGTCGTTTTTTGAACTGCTGCAGTAAAATCGCTGTATCTTCGTCATTTCTTATCCGGTTTGAATATTTTTTTCACAGTATGTCATGGTTTTCTTGCTGTTATCAAACTACATACTTAGTAAAAAACGTGACTGATCCTCATTGTCGTTTTGGGCAGAAATATGAACAAGCATTATAATGTGGCGTATTTACATAAGTATACATTGAGTATTGTTTCTATTTTTCTTCAATAGGTCCATATCAAAAGCTACTTGCATCTATTGTCTCATAGATGGCTCTAATTTACATTTTTGAAGAAGCTCCGAGAAAAATATTTTATAAATTGTTTTTATTAAGTAAAAATGCTTACAAATGAAATATTATACCGTCACTATGTTTAAAATAAGTTTCTGAATCGTTTTTGCATCCAAGAATAGCACACTTCATGGTGAAAACCGTCAATAACTATAGAATATAGCGCAAATAAATTTCAGACTCTCAACCGAGCTCAGCTACGATTAACGTGAAACTCTGGCGCGTGGCTCCGCCCACTCTGTGACGTAACAACTAACCGGCACACAACTCAGGTGCCCTTGCGGCATCTCCTTTTATTCTCTACTCCGTGGTTACAACCATTTTTAACATTGATGCGATGGACTCATTGAGTTAGAATACTATAGAGTCACAATCAGACAAATAAAATGTCCGCGCCGAAACTCGGCGCACGCTGCGAAGTGCGCAGAGTTTTTGTTTAGTTGTAAGGCGACCGCTATCCTCGTACAACGTCCGTGATGCCAAATTGTTCGGTTGTTTCCTGCCCAAATAACAGCAGATACGTGACAAAAAAGGATGGTGTCTCATATTTTAGGTAAGTATCAAAACGAATTTACGTATTTATGTATCCACAGTGCGTGTTTTTTTTAAATTTCAAAAAAAAACATTTTATTAGCAAAAATAAAATGCTGACCGCCCGACCGCGCATCGCGTCTAAAGTGTATCTCTTTCACACTTTAGATAAATATGCAAGAGTAAAAGAGAAACAAATAGTGTCGCGTCCGAGAGTGACTGGCAAATTGTGTTCTAACGGAAAGCTATGGAGCGGATTGACACTAAATATTTTTTGAGTTTATGAACTAAATATTTATACTTATGTATTACCATGTTGCTGAATGTTTTATTTTTTATTTTTCGTACCAAAAATATGTTGATTGCGTATTACTATTTTAAAGTATACTAAGTTAATTTATAAAGGTGTTCTTAACAAAAATGTTGTTTAGGTTTTGTATTTATCCTGCTATGTTCATGAAAAGTATTTTTCCTATCTAATGTAATTATTCCAGATTTTTCAATTCATTAATTAAAGTTCTAATACATAAAACCTTTATTCCTCATATTAATTTTGTTTTATTCTGCTCTCTGCTCCACGCATAACCACTACTTACTTAATTTACTACTGCAATAATATGATAGGTAGATAAAATAAAAATACTGAAACCTTTTTTGAAATCAGTTGGTAGTTACGGAGTTCTTCTAGGTATATTTTAACTCACTCTTTTATACAGTCTAATTTTGTTATTTATTACTCTTTACATTTTACATTATACACTCCTTCTAGGCAAAAAAATATACTTATTAATAGACTTGTTCCCTATTCGTACTGTTACGTAGCCCTCATGTATGGGATCCGGCTGATCTCAGCATTTCCCACCTACGATGCTAGGCAAGGATGCCCCGCAGGGCAGTCAGTCCGGTCTGAACTTTCGTCTTGAACACTCGCCTTCCAATATCATTTCTTTTACCTTCTAAAAGTGTATTTTACCAGTTTTCCAAATTGAGTGTTTCTGCGTGTGTGAAATTATAAATAATCTGTGCATTTGTGAACATTCTTTTTTTTAAAAACGGACCACGAGAATTCTTTGTAACATTGGTGGCAGCTTAGGGATTTCAAACGGAAATCCAGGTACGCCTCAAAATCCCAAGAAAACACCGTATCCAATCGCCGTATCGTGTAAACTGTGGGTTAAAACCTGTGCCGCTGTTCCTGTGTAACCCCGAATCGCCATATCTAACCGCCGCGTCGCGAAGTGTAGTGCAAAATTGTGGTACTAAATCTACGTATATGCACCTGTATCTTGCTAAGCCGACCTCATACATCGCCGAACCTGCTTACCTTGGTGAAGGTAAACTCCAGCCGCAACATGACCTGTGGTATTTATGCAGTCGCCATGCTCCTGTAAGTTCCTTAAAATTGATAAATTTACTGATTTCAAAGTGATCAGTGCTAGTGAAATATCGCATTTACAACTAACAAAGAAGTGATAAGTGTTTATTACAATTACGAGTATTGTCGCTCATTATACACCGCACACACCATCGAAGTATCATATTGTTTAGTCTAGTCCCGAGGTCAGTGCAACATACTTTCCTTATCGCATTCTTTACCGTCTGCAGCTTATCTCCTTATTTTAGTCTGTATTAAGCTCAAGTGTGGCATGTCTAAGGAAGCTACAGAAACCAAAGACACGGTCATAACGATGCCTCTCCCCAAAGAAACCAAAGATATCGATATAAATGTATTGATAAAATTTATAAATAAATTTGATGGCAACCGAGAAAAAATAAACGCGTTTCTAAATAATTGCCGAAATGCGATAAATCTCGCAAGTACGGCACAACAAAACATTCTACTAAAATACATATTAAGTCAACTTGAAGGTCGTGCCGAAAGTGCGTGGGCCATAAAAGAATTCGACACATGGGCACAATTAGAAGACTTCTTAAAATCACAATTTGGGGAAAGGAAACATTATGCTGCACTGCTCTCAGATCTCCAAGATTGTCGTCAATCCAATACCGAAACGGTCAACCAGTTCGCCCTGCGTTTGGAATCTTGTTTATCGAAACTTTTAACAGAGATCAATATTTCTATACCTACTAAAAAGAAAGGCGAACTCGCTGGCCGTGTCGCTGCGATGCAAGACCTTGCCTTGCACACTTTTATTAGTGGTTTAAATGTCCGCTTGTCTACTGTAGTCAGATGTCGTGACCCTGAGACATTGAACGACGCCATCAATTTTGCCATGTCTGAGGAGAAAATTCTACAGAGCACTTTTAAGCGTAACACGTCGTCTTTTAATAACAACAATTCATTTAATCAAGGTCGGTCCCTTCAAAGACAATTTCTACCAAATCGAAGCGGTATACAGCATTCGCAAAACACTGCCAGTAGATCCACTAGCCACGGATTTACAACTACTTCAACGCCAGTGTGTCGATATTGCAAAGCGATAGGTCACACTATTGAGAACTGCCGAAAACGTGATTATAACAATAAACGATTTGGCAACCCTCCACACCAACAGCCGTCGAACAGTTCTGCGAGAAATAATCAACCTATTCACGCTGTCGACGTTATTGAAGAGTCACAGAACCCTGAGAATATGAACGTCTATCATTTAAACGAGTAATCCGACCCGTTCAGTATCGTGCGGGCATGACAACCGGACAAACCGATACTAAAGCCTTATCTAATCAACTCATTGTTTCCAATTCATCCGCTAACAAACCGGGTAACCAGCCCCAAATTTATAGTGGCCCTTACGATTCCACTGTTTCCAATTCATCCACTAACAAACCGGGTAACCAGCCCCAAATTCATAGTGGCCCTTACAATTCCACTGTTTCCAATTCATCCACTAACAAACCGGGTAACCAGCCCCAAATTCATAGTGGCCCTTACAATTCCACTGTTTCCAATTCATCCACTAAAAATCCAGATAACCGGGTAGCTTCTAATTCCAATTCTACTTCCTATATAAATAAACCGGATAACCGAGTAACCTCCAATTCCACTTCATTTAATAACAAACCGGATAACCGGGTAACCATCAATTCCAATTCCACTTCATTCACCAACGAACCGGATAACCGGGTACACTCTGACTCCGCCAATACTCCTCCTCCGTCTATTGCCGCATTCCAATCCATATCCAAATCTTGTCCATCTTGTACGGCATCTGAAAAGGAAAATATATCTCCTAGAACACATAATATTACAAAAAATTGTATAAAAAAATACTTACCTCATGTAGAAATCCTTACTTCCGTTTCCAATAAGCCCCTCAAATTTCTTGTAGACAGTGGTGCCTCTATCAGCTTCCTAAAAATAAACGTCATCGAGAAAATGCCTATGATTACAAATCATTCCATATCCTTCCATGGATTGGGATCAACCGAAAATCCAATGAAGACTCTAGGTCATATACCAATTGATTTCAATTCGCTTAGTCACCACTTCCATATGGTTCCAGATATAAGTTTTCCATATGACGGAATAATCGGCAACGACCTCTTCTCTTATTGTGATTGCAAAATTGATTATACCAAAAACACTTTGTTTATCAATAACACGGAACTTAGATTAAAATTTAGTGAACCTACATATTTTATTCCACCCCGAACAGAGTCAATTGTAGAATGCTCCGTTCTTAATCCTGAAATAAAAGAAGGCCTAGTTTTGGACCAGCATATAAGTAATACCCTTCTAATAGCTAATTGTATTGTAAAAGTGAAACCAAATTCCAGAATAAATTTAACCGTTGTCAACATATCTGAATCTCCTGTTCAATTTGATTCAAATCTGAACATAGAAATCAAACCAATGGAGAAACCCGAAGAGAACACGATTTTCCATACATCGCACTGAACAAGTTCTAAATTCCTTGAGAGTTTCTCACCTAAACTCTGAAGAAACAGATGCTCTATGTGACCTCTGTTCTACTTACTCCGACATTTTTCACCTTCCTAGCGACCGATTAACTTCCACAGATGCTTTACAACATGAAATTAATACTTCTTCCTCTACTCCAATCAATACTAAATCCTACAGGTTCCCAGAAATTCACAAACAGGAAGTTGAACTCCAGATCAATAAAATGCTTGACGATGGTATAATCAAACCCTCTACCTCTCCATGGTCCTCTCCTATCTGGATAGTTCCAAAGAAAATAGACGCATCAGGTCAGCGCAAGTGGCGTGTAGTAATAGACTACCGGAAGTTGAACGATATCACAATAGGAGACTCTTATCCTATACCGAATATAACAGAGATTTTAGATCAACTCGGTAAATGTAAATATTTTAGTACTCTTGACTTAGCCTCTGGATTTCACCAAGTCAAAATGGCAGAAAAGGATGCACCTAAAACTGCTTTCACTGTCCCACAGGGGCACTTCCAGTTCACTAGAATGCCGATGGGGCTTAAGAACTCTCCATCGACGTTTCAGAGGCTTATGAATACCGTTCTGTCTGGCCTACAAGGAATTCAATGCTTCGTCTATCTAGACGACATTGTGATTCATTCAGTCGATCTCAATCTTCACCTAAAACACTTGTCCGACGTCTTTGAAAGGCTGCGTAAATTTAATTTAAAACTCCAACCCGACAAGTGTGAGTTTTTCCGTAAAGAAGTGTCATATCTCGGTCATATTATCACAGACAAAGGGGTAAA
The DNA here is from genome assembly GCA_948477245.1 of Thumatha senex. NCBI lineage: Eukaryota > Metazoa > Arthropoda > Insecta > Lepidoptera > Erebidae > Thumatha > Thumatha senex. The sequence continues at coordinate 4,808,347 of OX419725.1, forward strand.
ACCAAATCCAGAAAAGATCATAGCCGTTTCCGAATTCCCTTTGCCAAAAAGCCCAAAAGATATAAAGTCCTTCTTGGGCTTGGTTTCATATTATCGCCGATTCATACCAAACCTATCTAAAATAGCTAAACCTCTTACCAATCTTTTGAAAAAGAATATTCCATTTCATTGGCAAAATGAACAGCAACTAGCTTTTGAGAGTCTAAAAAATGCTCTAACTACTGCCCCTATCTTAGCATACCCTGATTTTTCTAAACCATTTGTCTTAACATGTGATGCGTCAAATTACGCAATATCGGCTATTCTATCGCAAGGCTCTATAGGGAAAGACCGTCCCATAGCTTACGCATCACGGACATTAAATAAAGCCGAAAGTAGTTACAGTGTTACGGAGAAGGAATGCTTAGCAATAGTTTTTGGAACTAAAACTTTCAGGCCATATCTTTATGGCCGTCGATTCAAAATTGTTACCGATCATCGTCCCCTGAAATGGTTATTTAACTGTAAAGACCCAGGCTCGAAACTAGTACGATGGAGACTTAAATTAGAAGAATTTGATTACGAAGTAGAGTATAAAAAAGGAAAAATAAATAGCAATGCTGATGCATTGTCACGATTCCCAGTTAATCCAATTACCGAAGAACAACCCTCTACCAGTGGCATAAACAACAACCCTAACTCCAGCCCAGAGTTAGACATTCCCCAGGAAGTCCTTGACGAATTAATCGATTTGGGTGCATTTGACCCTAGTCCAAACATAGACCTAGAGTTAGGAACTCCCACTACTTCCGCAGACTCTCCAAATCCCTCAACCATTGTCGAGATACCTGAAACAAGTCCTAATAATGAATACTCCGATTTCCTAAAATCCTTTGCGAATAACAACGAAACCTACACAACTCAGATCGCAGAATTCAACGAAACATTACTCAAAAGCAACTCTAAAATAATCATTATCCCCGTGTCAGTAGATCTCGATGAATCCAACCCTTACTTAACAGACATATTCTCTACGCCAGAGGATCTAAACACTTTATTACAAAGTGAGTTAGAACTTTATTCTTTTAAAAGGGTGGAATCAACAGGGAAATTCTACTACTTACTATTCACCAAGGTACACTACTTTGATAACTCTACATACCCCGATATTTTCAAAACCTTAAAATCAGTGAGAGATGACATAATCCTCTGTGGCGACATAAACGAAATATCTATTTCAGATTTTAAGAACGCTTTTGAACGCCACTCATTTGTTAAAATTTATGGTATGCTTATGTATTTATTTAATAACACTAATATCAAGATTAATGTATATCACAACACTATTATATACCCTGTACCTTCAGAAATTGTCAAGATCCTTAAAGAGAATCACAACCTACCTATAGCAGGGCATCTCGGTTCAAATAGAATGTTTGATCGTATAAAAGAACGTTATTATTGGAAGAATATGAGATCAGACATCGATAATTTTCTAAAAAATTGCGCTCTGTGTCAGTCTAATAAAGCATATCGTGGCATCAATAGATCTCCTATGCAAATAACATCTACTTCCACCCGTCCTTTTGAAAGAATTAGTCTAGACATCGTGGGCCCCTTACCCGAAGCTGGACTACAGAAGCTTAAATTTATACTCACTCTCCAAGATGATCTGACCAAATTCTCTATAGCTTACCCTATCTCCAATGCAACTGCCGAAGAATCTTGTGAATGTTTAGTACACTTTATTTCATTTTTCGGCATTCCTAAAACAATACTTACGGATCAAGGTACAAATTTCACTGCTGATCTATTTAAACAAACCTGCCAATTTTTAAAGATAAAACAATTATGGTCATCACCTTATCACCCTCAAACGCAGGGGGCTCTTGAACGAAGCCATTCGACCTTGAAAGAATATTTAAAATCATACGTCAACGAAAATCAAACTAATTGGCACAAATTTGTCTACACCGCTATGTTAACTTACAATAGCAGCGTTCATACAACAACTCGCTTTACGCCATATGAGCTCGTTTTTGGACATAAACCATTTATCCCTGATTCAGTTTTCGATCTTTCTCCAGATGTCACCTACCCTGATTACGTCAAAATGCTCCAACACCGTCTTAAAATTTCCCGGGAAAAGGCCCTCGAAAATATCAGAGCTTCAAAAGAAAGGTCCAAAGCTTATTATGATAGGCACACTCGCTCGGTCCAGTACAAGGTTGGTGATTATGTCTATTTGAAAAATCACGTGAGATTACGAAAGGCTTTATCACCGGTTTGGAAGGGCCCATACAAAATTGTAGAAATTCATGGAAATAACACGTTATCCCTTCTGATAAATAGACGTCACATTAAGCATCATTTCGATGAAGTAAAGCCAGCACATTTGAACGGCTAGAAATATTAGCTATAATATAATAATCATAATTTAGTATAATAATCTTAGGTACTTTTAATAATTAATTAACATAGTTATTATGAATTACGATTACAGACTGGAGGCCGCTTATATCATGGCAACCAGCGAAAATCAATACATTGAATACATCACCCAGGGTCCTGGTATACTCTTCGATCCCGTCGGCACTGTGAAATCAGTAAATGACCAATTTCACGTTGTCATTCCTTTGGATATATCTGCATTTAAAAGCCACATTGAAAATATTCGTGATGTTTTTAATATAATACGCTATCAATGTCGAGAAAGTGAAGAAATAGATGAAAAACAATGCCATAACATACTAGAGCCTTTAAATTCATTGTATTCTGACATTTTACGCGATTTTAATTCGTTTTCTCATATAATTTCCAACAATCTTTCAAAAAGATCTGCTTGGATCTCTGGCATCGGTGTAGTTTTTAGACACATATTTGGCACTTTAGATGAGGATGACGCTGAAAATTATAATAACGCAATACAAAGACTTTCTACAAACGAGAAGAAAATTACAGACGCAGTAAAAGAGAGTATTATAGTCTCTCAATCAGCTATATCTAATATAAATAAATCTCTTCATGAAATATATCTCAATCAGGCAAAATTGAACGACGTTGTAGATGAATTGACATTGTCACTTAATAATATGTCTAAAATTGTAGCAGTTAATAGCTTTAAGTTAAGATTTGACAACGTTATAAATATTCTTCAATCCAATCTATATGCTCTATCTTTCAGGATTGTACGAAACTCTATTCTGTTTGTTAAGAGTAACACTCTACACCCATCTGTTTTGACGCCTCGCCAATTGTATAACGACATTGTAAATAATCTTAAAATATTGCCTAAATATAAGGAGTTTCCTGTTAAATTAGACTTAAATAATATTCATACATTAATTAACATTGCCGAGTTAATTTGCTACTATTTAGATGATAAATTAATATTTGTAATCAGAATACCTCTAGTTAGTGTATTAGAATATAGTTTATATAAGAGTATTCCATTGCCTATTCCTTATGATTTAGAAAAAACAAATTCTTTTAGCCTGATCTTGCCAACTGAACAGTTCTTAGCTTTAAGTAAAGATAAGTCTTCGTTTACATTTATAAAAGATATGGATAGCTGTAAAGACATATCCTACAATATGTATCTTTGCAAATTGCCCGAAATTTATGCAGTGTCAGGTAACCAATATTGTGAAATAGATATAATTACTAAAGCAGTGACCTCCATTCCCGAAAACTGTCAATACCGGTTCCTTCATGGCAGCATTGACATTTGGCATAAATTAAACAACAATAACTGGATATTTGTACAATCTGAACCTACAAAGCTTACCATTGAATGTTCAGATAGCATCTTTTCAGAAACTGTCATATCTGGCACCGGCACCTTGAACATCCCCTATAATTGCGTAGCATATTGTAAGAATACCATAATTGTAAAAGAAACCGTTCCTACTGTAAAATTACCGATGGTCTCTTCTAGTTTTAATATTATTAATGATAGTTGTTGCAACATTGATCATGTCAAGAAATTAAATTTATCTCTTCTCAAAATTAATAATGTAAAATTAGATAATCTTAAGGATCTTAAAATTATATCCGATCAAATCATAGACGATTTGAATTCTATAGATTCTACAAATGATTTTAAAACACATGTTAGTTTTCCTATCCTCAGTGTATTATCCATAATTGTATGTATATCCTTAGCTTTAGTGTATTTTTGTAAAAAGGGCAAGTGTTCAATGCCAAGGAGGACAACAATTCTAAATGAGCAGAATGAAAATCCGCCTGTTGAGCTAGATACAATCGTCACCCAACCGCGGTTGCGAATAGAGTAATTTTCCAAAAACTTTCCTTAAGGGTAAGTTTCCTCTTAACCGGGGGGCTGTTACGTAGCCCTCATGTATGGGATCCGGCTGATCTCAGCATTTCCCACCTACGATGCTAGGCAAGGATGCCCCGCAGGGCAGTCAGTCCGGTCTGAACTTTCGTCTTGAACACTCGCCTTCCAATATCATTTCTTTTACCTTCTAAAAGTGTATTTTACCAGTTTTCCAAATTGAGTGTTTCTGCGTGTGTGAAATTATAAATAATCTGTGCATTTGTGAACATTATTTTTTTTAAAAACGGACCACGAGAATTCTTTGTAACAGTACGCAAGCCCATAGTGAATGATGATGATATTGCATACGAGCGATTTTGAACATTATGCAATCGGCCTAACGCCTAATTTCGAGCAAATGTCATTTTGAACTTTGTTATATTAAATGTATAGGTATGTAGAACGGCGCTCGGACATTTTTTGAGTGTTGTCTGTTTATGATTGTGACTCTATAGTATTGTAACTCAATGGATGGACTCCACTCAATCTATGGACACATTTTTAAAGCAAGTACAATGCTATTTTTCACATAACTTTAGAAAAAAATGATAAAAGTTTATGTGAAAGTTAGCATACTAATTGGTTTAAAAATGTATCTAATACAATAGTAGAGGTACGCTTAGATAATGTTTGCAAAATTATAGCCTCTATAACCTAAAAATTTCACAGATACTATGTGAACTGAGCGATCATGCTCTTTTTTCGTAAAATTGAATGAAATGATAATATGTTTTAGTACAAGTCTTAAAACAATTGTAGAACAAATCTGGGAATTTGTAAGAAATATACCAAAAACTACAGTCCTTAAAGTATGGTCCCTCAGATCTTACAGCCCATCAGTCAGATCTTGGAAAGTATCTGCAAGCTTAAACATCTAGGTAGAACACTTATAAAAGATATTGATTCAATAACATGTCAAAAATCATCAAAGATAACAAATAACGACCTACCTGTGGTGCCTCACACCACACAAGAAAGTAAAATATTATGTGAATATTATCAAATCAAATTGATAACATCTTTCCTTTTCTACATAAAGTTTTAGTAGAACTCATAAAACAAATAGGAAAAATCTATCGACGCAATGGGTCTGACAAACTTATTTTACATGCCAATTATAAGCCCCGCAAGTTGATATTGGGATGGAACCTTGTCAAAATAACAGCTACGTGACGTCATCCGCTGCATAAAAGGACAGATAGCAAGAAAAATTGGTAATAAATTACTAGGTTTATGGGTTTATATGAATTTTATAATTTTATTAATTACAATGCAAAGTTAAAAAAAAAAACTAACTATCTTCACGCTGTATCCCTGACGGGGTAGTCAGAGAGGACAGATCGCCAGGCTTCGCGATCCATGCATACTTCTTTCGCTTCTTCGAGATTCATCAATCGCTTCATACACGCACGTCTGGGTATCCGAGTACTTTTGACCTATATACCTTTTTACCTACCTTTTACTTTTTACAATGCAAAGTTTAAACTATACCTCACCCATATTTTGACAAATAAACTTTCATTTAATTTTAACGAATTCGAGGAACGAGTATTTTTTTATATACTTTACCAGTCTAACTACTGCAAAACTTCGATATTTTCTGTACGCTTTAGGGCGCCAACAACGCGTAACGACTGCCTTAGATGTTCGTGTGGCAACCGGGACTGACGGTTTAACGTGCTCTCCGAGGCACGACCATACCAATGGAAATACCCATATTCATGCATACAAATATTTGCACTAAGCGGGGATCGAACCCGGTAACAGCTAACAACAACAATAAAACAGGATAACAAAAAGCTCTAACAAGTAGATACTCGATGCGCGTAAGCACGTAAGCACGGGCTGACCTTGCAAACGGTACTGACGGTGCGACGTCGACTACGTCACCAAGATGGCCGCCAATCGCAATATCAACCTGCGGGGCTTATAAATCTTAAATCTACTATTACAACGAGGTTATAGGGCAGTATAGAGGTAAGCATTGCCGCCCAATACGGCGTAGTAGGAAACATCGTCATATCTTGTGTCGACTATTAAACATATTTTCTGGCGTGGCGTTACACTACAAAAAATTACGAGAAAAATTGTGTATAAGTGCAAGTATTTTTTTTAGTTAAATTAAAAAAATGATATATAAAAAAGTATACACATTTACGATCAAAGTGCGTATAACGCGGGACCGCATACGTTACAACCCTGCCGTCGCGCTCTCGTTCGCACCCGAACGCCGCGCCGCGTCTTGTCGCAGTCTGTGCGAGGCTGTGACGTCATAATGGGCGCACCTAATCTCGAAAATTCAAATCTGGACTAGAACTTTCTTGATGTAATGTATATGAGCTACGCTCCAATTTCCCAGCGGACTTCGTATCGCCTTCAAATTTATAAATCTCGTGTTAAGTTATTAGGCGAGTTATTACTAATATAGGTAAATTTTTATAATATTAAAGTAAATCATGATTATAAATAAATCTTGAGAAACAAATGCCCAGAAAAGCAGCTTTACGGTAAATATGATATTTTAAATTTTGGGATTCATTATTACCTACTTTTTTTTCGTTTTGCCGCAATTAAAGGGCACACCCCTCTCCATCTCTAATAGTATTGGGATCATCGGTTTTGAAATCTCTACTGACGTCCGATTATCGTAGTTATTTATAGTAAAAAACCAAACTAGCGTGCAAAAAACTCGGAGTGCTTAACAGGGCCCAGCAGTTCTTTACTGCGGTGCATCCATGTACTGCCGAGAAGTCTGCTGAATACTGCTATCACCTTTGTGATGGTGCACTTTAATGAGAGCTTCGACATTTCAACTTGGCTATAGCCAGTATAATGTTTTGTGCTCTGATAAATTTTTTGACATAATGCTCACTGCTACTTTCTATCATCGCACCGCTCGCCTCAAACAGGATGTTCATGCTAACACTTTTCGTCCGGAGCGCTCGCACACTGTATATTTTTTCGAGGGTAAAATCTTTAGACATCTGGTCACCCCATGTACGCTGCGGTCTTAGTCGGGTATACGCTCATGTCACATCTGTGTTATTCTTTATTCTATTTCTAAGGTTATAATAAAATGTGAAGTGGAGGATGGAGTGCAGGGTAGCTGCGTGGAATGTTAGGGGAGGAATGGCAGATAAGATGAATGAGTTGATGGATGTTATGAATGAGAGAAAGTTAGATTTAGTGTGCTTGACAGAGACCAAGCGCAAGGGCGCAGCGAAGTCTTGGAGCTCCCGGGTGGGGTGTTCGCGCTATGGTCTGGAGTACCAGAGTGCGAGCATTGCAGTCGGAGGGTTGGAATTTTGTTGTTCTCGCGATTGGCCTCCGATATGTATGAGTACAAACTGGTAGGTCCTAGAATCCTCGGGATCCTTTTAAAACTTGGTTTGACGAAGATTTTCCTGGTAGCTGCTTACGCGCCAGTATCTTCGTCGAACGCGAGTGAGCTAGAGGACTTCTGGGAGAGTATGAGAGAAGCTCTAAATGTGATAGAAGGAAATGAAAGACTTATAGTATGTGGAGACTTGAATGGATGGGTGGGTACCGCTCGCGATGGTTTTGAGTCGGTACTCGGGAAGTATGGGGATAAAAGGGTGAACGACGCTGGCAGGCTTCTACTGGCATTTTGTAAGGAAAAGGATTTGTTTGTGGCGAACACAATGTTCAACCACAAACAAATTCATATGTATACGAGGAGATGTAAGTCAAAGAGAAGCATGATAGATCTATTCCTTATGGATAGTCGGTTCCGTAAACAGGTGATGGACACAAGGGTGTATCGAGGCGCTGAGCTAGGATCAGACCACTACCTAGTAATAACTAGGATTAGGGGTCTGTTCGCGGGTTGGCGTCATCGTGCGGAGTGTCCTGAACCTGAGCCGACTTATAGCACCAAAAGCTGGAAGCTGCAGGATGCATCCATTAGGGATAAATATAAAGAAAGGGTAGCCGAAAAGCTTGGCGACGTCAATGTTAGTAGTGAGAATGTGGAAAGTGTATGGCATTACCTTAGGGATAGTGTGGTAAATGCCGCTGTGGAAGTGTGTGGAGAAACGAGAAGAGGCAGTAGTAATAAGCGTGACGCATGGTGGAATGCGGAAGTGAAAGAAGCAGTTCAAATGAAAAAGAAAGCATGGTTAGACTACTTAGCCTCGCGGAATGATTTTAATATAAAAGAGAGATACAAGCTGCAAAAAGTTAACACGAAGGCACAGATAGAAGAAGCTCGTGAAAGGTGCAGAATGAACGCGGATGAAAGGTTGTCGTCCAATTTCCGGGGATAATGCCAGGCTCTTCAAGAATGAGGTAGGCAAGACCCGGAGTTGTTCGGCAATCTGCAGTATGAATAAAGTGCTTAGTGTTAACAATGACGTCCTAACAGACCAAACTGACGTCCTGCAGAGATGGAGTGAATATTATGAAAAGATGTATGAAACAAAAGACAGAGATGCCACATCGGGAAGTGGAGCTCACTTCGATGCTCCGGATCCCGATGTCATTGAAGTCATTAGTATGAAAGAAATTGAACAAGCGATAAGAATGAATGAATGAAATGTGGTAAGGCTGAGGGAAAAGACAGAGTTACTGCTGAGATGAACAAGTACGGTGGGTCGCGCGTCTGGGACACTCTATGTCTGTTATGCAACTAGTGCTGGCGGACGGGTGAGGTCCCAGATGACTGGCGAATAGCAGTTGTAGTGCCTATTTACAAAGGGAAACGCTCGCGCCTAAACTGCTCCAGCTACAGGGCGATCAGCTTGGTCAGCTTAGCTAGTAAGGTGTATGCAAAGATTATAACGGCAAGAATGCAAGAAAAGTCTGAAAGGTATTTATGGGAGGCTCAATGCGGATTCAAACGTGGAAGAGGTTGCATGGATCAAGTGTTTTCTCTCCGCATGATCGCGGAGAAGTTTCTGGCTATTAGCCAGAAGGTTTTCTGCGCTTTTGTGGATCTGGAGAAAGCATTTGATAACGTTGTGAGGGAAACTCTGTGGGATTTGCTGCCCGGATATGGTGTGGACGGCTAGCTGCTGCGGGCAATACAGCTTTATAAGGACTGTAAGGCTTGCGTGCGAGTAGGGGGGGATGTGTCACCTCTTTTTGATATCTGTACCGGCGTCAAACAGGGTTGTGTCATGTCCGCCTGGCTGTTCATAGTGTATCTGGACAGTTGCCTGCAGAAGTTGAAAGATTGTGATATGGGTGTGAATTTGGGTGACTTTTCAGTAAACTGTCTGCTGTACGCTGATGATGCGGTGCTCTTGGCCTCATCAGAAGCTGACCTTCAGGCATTAGTCACTAATATGAAAGAGGAGTGTGAAAGTAAGGGTCTACGCTTGAATGCAAGTAAGACTAAGGTTCTAGTATTTGAAAGAAATGACGTAAGAACTAAATGCGAGATTAGGGTAAACCAGGAACGTCTAGAGCAAGTGAATGAAATTGTGTATTTAGGAAGTATGTTTAGCGCGGATGGAAGATGTGATTCGGATGTAGAACGGCGAGTAGCTGCCGGAAACAGAGTTAACGGTGCTTTGTTCCAATTAGTAAAGCGACAAAGCATCGTAAAAGAAGCACGACTGGCGATTCATAACGCAGTGCTTGTGCCAACTTTGCTTTACGGTAGCAAAACCTGGGTAAGTCAGCAGATGCATAAAAGTAAATTGAATGCTGTGGAGATGCGATCACTTCGAAAATTGTGCGGCGTTACCTCGACCGACCGAATACGTAACGAAGTGATACTCAATATGGCATGTTTGAATGAAAGTAAATAAATATCCATCACGCCTTATCCCCGAAGGGGTGGCAGAGGCATATTATATGTCCAAAAGAATTGTCAGCGTTAAGCTGGAAAAGGGCGTGCTCCGTTGGTTTGGACAGGTCCAACGAATGAGTGAGGAACGATTGACGAAGAATATATATTGTGCGAAAGCAGAGGGCAGAAGAAGTCAGGGTAGGCCGAGACTTACATGTGAAGACCACGTGAGCAGATTGCTCAAAAAGGGAAAGGTCAAAAGTACTCGGATACCCAGACGTGCGTGTATAAAGCGATTGATGAATCTTGAAGAAGCGAAAGAAGTATGCATGGATCGCGAAGCCTGGCGATCTGTCCTCTCTGACTACCCCGTCAGGGATACAGCGTGAAGATAGTTAGGTAGTTAGTTAGTTAATTATTTTATATTAAACATGTGACAGAATTTATGAAAAATTTCCCGATATTTTTTTCCCGCGTACCGCTTTAACAAAGCGCGGCATCTCTTCAGTCTCAGGTCCATTAGACGAGCATTTAAACGATGTCCTGTTTTTCTTCGATATGACCGAAGCCCTAAGTCTTCATTTAACACCCTTTTCACCGTGGTTCTGCTTAACCCTATCTGAAGGGCCAACAGTTTCTGCTTACGTCTGGGATTTCTTTGAATTCGCGCCTTCACAGCTTTTATCACTGCTGGAGTTTTGTGGCCAGCATTCTAAAAGAAAAGTTTTTACTGTGTGACAATACTTATGACCTGACTAGGTATTTTCTGTACAGGTACATAAAACTAATTCTAAGTTGAAACTGATTCTTGACAAAGGATAGACTTAAGAAGGAAGCATAATGCAAATTTCTTTAATGACGGTGAATATTTTCTAGGACTCATTTTTATATGAATATCCTATATTGGAATCTGCATTTTACGTTTCAATAATAGACAGAAGATCTTCTGATCTCATCTGGAGTTGACACTTTAAATCCAGAATAATTTTGTCTAAATGAGCAGCATGAGCTATCTTCTTTTAATCTTCTCTTAGTTTCACGGAGAGAACCTATTTTTTAAGTCAGGTATATGTTGATTTTATCTTCGCAGTCTGAAGCAATTTTTAGGTAATCTTTTCCTCATCGTAGTGGACGACTTGATTTTAGAGCTATATTATCTACATTAATAGAAGACACCTGAAAATAAATCAATGATTATATAAATCTCGATTGTTATTTTTTTAATGTTACGTCTTGATATTGCCAGGACCCTGGACTGATTGCTCCAGAGTCTAGTTCACTGTTTATCATGTAGAGAAAAAAAAAAGAAATGATGTAGGACATTTTTTATGTGAATGTGCCACTATTGTAACTATGGCTAAAATGAAAACTATTGTGGGTTATCTATCGTGGTAAGTATAGTAATTAAATAATAAACGAATAAATAGAGTCGGATGCTGCTCCAACTAAGGTAAAAAAACACTGTCAAAATGTACGCTGCATATTTTCGAATTTTTCTATGTGACCCGTTCTTTACCACCAATGGCAACTATCCTAATGGCACGCTATTTTGTCTTAGACGGTAAACTGAATGAAATAATAATTCTTAGATATCCTTATGGCAATCTGTCTCTGACTACCCAGTGAGTGATACAGCGGGAAAATTGCTACTTCGTTATAGCAATTTATCTACTAGGTATTTTTAGCGCTCGTGGCCCCGCGGACGTAGTATTCTGTAAACGATCACTGCGTTAAGCAACTTTCACTATGGCTGGTCCTCGGATGGGTGACCACTTTGTAGCATTTATATTTGCGGGCGTTTCCGTGCTTCAGAAGGTACCTTAAGCCGTTGGTCCCGGTTGCCAGTAACATGGCACTCGTTAAGCCAGTTGCGTGCCTTATAGGCGGCTTGAAAAAATTCAACAGCAGGTCGCCGCAACCTGCACCTTTCCATTTCAATACGGCATCGGCAATGGGCTCACCACCTGTTACGTGGGACAAAAAGCAAAGCTTACGGTGAAACGTGGGCGTATAGTACGCCTCTGCCTACCCCTTTGGGGATAAAGGCGTGAAAGTATGTTGTTGTTTTTTTTAGTTTATTAATATAATAATTATAAATACTGTGGGACATTTTCTAAACAGAGCCGTCTAGCCCAAAGAAAGCTAATATAAGCCTGTGTTATGGTATCCAGGCAACTGATAAAAATACTTATTATATTTCGAAATACATACATATTACACATAGAAAAAACTCCCAAACGTCGAAACAAACATTTGTGGATTACACATTTTTTTGTTCCTACCCGCAAATCGAACACCACAGCATCACAGGCGTGGTAGTCGCATACTGCGCCATCGAGGCAGTCTAAATAGACAGTAACATTTTGACAATTTAGAAAAATAAGGGGAGTTTTGCTATGAGATACTAGCAATTTCGAAAAGGTAAAAAAATATATAAAACGATAATTCTTCTATTTGAACATTATTTATCCCAAGGATTTAGAAATTTAGTGCTTAAAACGCCGCATATATATCAAATATAGTAAAAAGATGCCTGTTAATCGATAACAGAACTATTTACCATTGTAGTTGTTAATGTAAAGGGTTTCTAAACTCGTTTTCACACGAGACATAAGGTTTAAGCCTTAAATTTGACAAAATACAATAGTAAATTGAGCAAAATTTTCAAAACGTCAAACTTGATGAGACATAACTTATTGCTGGCCTTGAATAAACCGGCCACGCAGTCTGAGACATCAATAATGTTGCTTTATCCTTTTCGTTCCTCAGTGTTGCTTGTATTTGCTTTTCTTTCTCGTTAAAAAGAGACGGATTGCGTGGCTCCGTCTATTGGTACTTACTCTAAGGCATTTCCTAATCTATACCTCATGACATTTCTTCTATTTTTTTTTGTTTTATATTTATTTGATAATTGGCATTATTTATGATAAAATTTAATTGTAATGAAAATTGTAATATCGAATTAATGTTTATCTTCATTTCTTGAGGTTCTCCTTAATTTTGGAGAAAAATTATTAAGTGGTTTGATCATGATCATGACATTATTATTTACCCTCAGTCAAACCATTGTTGTTATAACTTCATATATTGTATTCAATGACATCCGAAATACATAAAATATGTGCTAACCTTTTAAAAATGCCGTAAGGCCGCGGCCAGGTTTAAATAATTAATAAGTGGAACAGTACAAGTGTTTTGTTCAAGATTTCCTCATGCCTTAATCAGTCACAACCATCGATAAATTAGGGTGAATAGGGAATTTCCACATGTTACCTTATCCAGACAGACAGATATCGTTACTCGTCTGGCATTATTGGGATATTGCGCGAGAAGTTCTCGAATAGCAGACGCTTTCTGTATATTATTTTCCAAAACTAGTGCATTAACCTTATTTTGTGTGTAAAAATGGTAGTTTCTTAGACATAAAAGTTGTGAAAACGTGCTATAGTGAAAAAATATCCATCACGCCTTATCCCCGAAGGGGTGGCAGAGGCATATTATATACCCTCTTTTCACCGTGTGGATTCCTGTCCCACGTAATAGGTGGTGAGCCCATTGCCGTGTTGAAATAGACAGACGCAGGTTGTGGCTACCTGCTGTTGAAATTTTTAAGCCGCCCATAAGGCCTTCAACCAGGCTTAACGACTGCCATTTTACTGGCAACCGGGACTAACGGCTTAACGTGCCTTCCGAAGCACGGAAACGCTCGCAAATGTAAATGCCACAAAGTGGTCACCCATCCGAGTACCAGCCATAGTGAAAGTTGCGTAACTCAGTGATCGTTAACAGAACACTGAGACCGCGGGGCCATTATTTTATTTAATACGGCGCAAATTCCACTGAAATCCGCAATAACGCTTCTACTAAGTTAATGCGGCAAGAACACTGGACCTGACATAGATAAAGAACTTTACAGGACATATAATTAGAACATAATAAGAAGATTGAAGAAATATGATATAAGATTTTGCTAAAAAGTTTAAGTAACCAAGCCCTCACATACTGACAAAAAAATCTTGCATTATCTGGCAATATTGTCATTGTCATTCATTTCGGTAATTTCAGGCCATTTCAGGCTGTGATTTCAGGACATCGACATTCAGTTCTGTTCTGATAAGTCTGTCAATTATCTTGTCTTAATAATTTCGGTCATTCCGGTTTTGATTTGAGTAATAATAACTAACATTTGGTTTAGAGTTTTATAGCTATTCTGTATTACAGCAGTGAACATGTGTTGTTGTTATGTATCATTGGATAAAATATTATTATTGGTGTAGGTTTTCCATTTTGTATCTATACCGATACTTTAAATTAATAGTTCCCTAGAATATGTCAAAATATTTAAATCAATATCGATTTTTATAGAAAGATGTATCATATTCTTAGACTTATTTTGTACAAATTGTGGCTTGTGTCTACGTTAACTATATTTTCTAGCGCCGTCGTATTTTGGTTATACGGATCCATCTCAGCAGTACTCGTGTTTATAGCGGGAATTTCAGGTAAGATTGTATTAAATGTGAGTTAGTTCTTGTGCTTAGACCTACAATCAATGTCTCCATATTTCTATAGGCAACATGACTAGTATTTGATTAAATGCCCTCGACATAAGGTTGCAATAATATTTGCAGGTATCCTGTATAATGCTCAGGATCTACTGTTGTACTACCCCAATGATCCACCTGACTCCAGAGTGTTCGTACTTCAGCCCGGCAACTACAAATTACCATATGAAAGCATCAAAATAAGCAACAAAGACGGGATAAAGATCCATATGTTTTTGGTAAAACAAGCTACTAACAGTAACCATAAACCGACCTTGATATTTTTTCATGGCAATGCTGGCAACATGGGGCAAAGGTTTGTTTGTTTAACTCTTGAGCACTTTGTCTTTATATAAACTAAATAGGTTTTAGGTACAAAATTCTGACTTGATCCGTATATCTCATTCATTGAAAATTGCTCTTGTAAATTAAGCTGCTGCGTATTTATCAATGCCAAAGATGACATTCTTAAGTCTTCGCATAACAATAATGTGGCTGAGTTATGTAATAAGGCTGTGCGTATGCAACATGCATAACAATTAAGTACTATTATTTCAGATTATCAAATGTGTCGGGTTTGTTCTACAAGCTTAACATTAACATTTTAATGGTAGAGTACAGAGGTTACGGTTTATCAGAAGGCTCCCCATCAGAAAAAGGTTTATATGTCGATGCACAATCAGCGCTCGACTACATCATGCAGAGGAATGATATTGATGCTAGGAAACTAATTGTGTTTGGGAGGTCATTAGGTTAGTATCATTTAATTCTAATACAACTGCAGATAAATTACTAATACTTAATATGTGTGACAGATAGAAGAGGCTTGTAACCTGTAAAAAATAGTAAATTGAAAGTACAATGTAAAGCTTGTTATTTTTTATTTTCCTACACAATGTTAAATAAAATTGATGTGGTATATATAATAGCCAAATTTAACACATTATAGCCAAAAAGTGACCTCAGACCAATCATGGCAATAATGTATTAAACTTTTGGTAAAAATTCATACAAACTTGAATATATTGTGCTTAAATCTTGGACCCTAACTAGGTTACCATTTTCATCATACATACATTTAATTTGCTACATAAAACACAACCTGATGATGCTATGTTCACAAGAGGAAGGCTAATCAACAAGTAATGTGAACTGGTGGTCAGAATGGTAACAGTACCTAATATCATTATGTGATTGACTATCATATGTTAGATTGAAGATCTAAAATCATCAGGCACATGGAGTTGCTTCCAGACATATTAATGTACAGGCAAAATGAAATGGCGACATTGAGTTGATAATATTATATCATTCAAACTACTGCCTTTCAAGTTGGTGCTTGTTTTACAGAATTTTTAATTGTTGCTTGCAATACGTCTCGTCCTATTTGGCGATTTTTTTAATGTTAGCTTTAAGAGTGGCATGATTGTTGTTAGTTGTTGTGGTTTATGTAAAATTTCAGAAAACCCCTAAAGGACTAAGTATGTGTGGAATAATATGATGATCTGAACTGTCATATAAAATTACCGAACATATAGTTCATTTGACCCAGAAATTAGTATTGCAAATTGACTGTCAACAAGTGCTCGGCCTTACTGCTAATGCACCACCAGGTAGAATAATTGTTTTGAATTTTTAAAGGAGGAGCTGTGGCTATTGACTTGGCATCAAGACTTGAGTATAGAAACAAAATATGGGCACTGGTGGTAGAGAATACCTTCACTAGTATACCAGAGATGGCGCAGGTTATATTGAAATGGAATATTCTGAAGTGGCTTCCTCAGTTTTTTCACAAGAACAAGGTATGGATACAATTTTACTGGTATACGGGAATACCTTAAATGATTATAGTTTATATGTATGCTATAGTTTTTATTTTAATTTTTAGTACTTGTCTCTAAAGAAAATGGGACATATAATGACTCCTACATTAGTGATTTGCGGCTCAAATGATGTTCTCGTACCACCATCCATGTCAAAGGAATTATACATGCGCTGCGGAGCGATCTGTAAGAAGCTAGTGGTGATGCCTGGAGGTGGACATGATGACACTTGGACGTGCAGGGATTATTATGTTTCTATTCAACATTTCTTGGTCAATGTGCCACAATTACCTGATGAAATCGGGCCGTTTTTTGATGAAGAAGCCTCCACCAGCGTCGTACATACGGTATAAATATAAAAAATAATTATTAAATTTTAATAAGTGTTAGATATAATTTAAATGTTACAAAGATTTATATAGAAGTAAATACACTCCCGGACACCTAAATCGAGCCACCTTGATTTTTTTGGTTTGGAGTACTGTAACTTATAAAAGATGTAAGTAGAAAGAAAATGTTTTGATGCAGTTTTGGAGCTGGTATACTCATCATTCATTTAGAGTGCCGTTACCGTATAGCATTATCTTGGACTCATCTGTGAAGAGAACCTGGCTTCATTGATGTCGAGTCCAATTAAGATGTTCGCGCGCAAACTCTAGACGGGCTATTCGGTGTGCTCGTGTCAATTTGGGTCCATTGGCTGGCTTATGGGGCTTTAAACCACATTCATTGAGTCGCCTTCTAACGGTCCGAGCACTTACAGCCACTCCGTGAAAGTCCCTGAGCTGTTCTTGTATCTGAACAGAGTTAAGGCGTCGATTTCGTAAGCTAGTAGTGACAATGTATTGATCTTGTCTCGCCGTTATCACTCGGTAACGAGGTCCTCCTGTTCGCCGAACGAAGCCGCCAGTCTCCAAGTATCGGTGGTACACTCTTTGAACAGCGGAACGACTTATGTGAAGTTGTAAACTCACAACTCCCTGACTTAGCTCAGATTGAAGAAGTGCTACAGCTTGCGCGGCTACTTCAGGTGAAGTATCCATAATTTTATAGCAAAAAACGGTTCAAATTATAGAAAAATAACTAAACTAAACTTTGGTTAACAACAATTGCGAAAATTCAAACCAAATCGACATTAAATTGCTTCAAAAGCAACTTTCAACAGTCATTTTTTTTTTCAAATCAGTGACCAAGCTCGGCTTTTGTTCTTTATTTTAAATTCTAAAATTCAAATTAGAATAATACATACGTGAAAGACGATGAAATATGCCAGCATTAAAAATGCATAAAAACTTTTTTGTTATATTGTATATTTTTTGTGTATTGGGCTTTTAGGCCCGGGAATGTAAGGTGGCTCGATTCAAGAGTCCGGGAGTGTATTTTAATAGGTTTTACCCCTGTGAATCAATTAAATGCCAATATATATTTACTTCCAAAATGTTTGGTGCAAGTTGGTGATAAACTGTGTAGAACACATGTTTTTTTCAATTGTAATTTTTTTATGTAATACGCATACATTCTTTCAAAATAAATTACACTTAAGTATGATAATTCCCGCCTAAATAGTAATGTTCGTACGTATATAGAATACGTAGCAATTGCCTAAAACTACTAGCCTACTTCACTCGCCAAACACAATGTTATCTCTTATCATCCTATCATCGTCAATTCAACCTTTCAGAGTCTACTGCTTAACGTAAGCCTCTCCCAATTTCCTGGCCCTCTAGCTTCCGCATGGGAGCTTCTCCCATAAAGGGAATTCAAGCATAGCTCGCTAGGCGACTAGCGTATATCATATCTCGACACTGATAGGACGCACCGGATATATTTCCTTCGTCTACATTCGTTGAGGCATCCAACCCCTCGACGCGGAAGACGTAAATTTCGAGAGATCTTTGCCAATATTAAACCTGTTTTAATATAAGCTTACATACATATAGTCACGCATTTATCCCCAAATGGAAAGACGGAGTTATGCTATGCACCTACATTCCACACTATGCAATTTTTAACAGGTGGTCAGTCGATTGCCGTGTGACAGAAACTCTTTAAAATATACCCTCACTATCTGAAATGAAGAAGTTCATCTTGTTCGAAGAAGCTCATTGGGGGTGGGGTGGTGTGTTGCTTTTTCTGAAATAATTAATTTACTAAGAAAAGCCTTTGTGATACGGAATAAATTCCAAGAATCCGCGGTCCTTTTTGCGCGTGCGCCCGAAGCCCTGGCCATCGATTTTCTAACCTCGCTCTTGTACACCCACCTTGGCTATTAGTAACTTCAGCAGTACGAATTGTCTTTGTACTTCGTACTACTCGAACTACATACTACTACTACGACTACTTCGAACCGATACCGCCCTCAGAAATTTTCCATCACACAAATTTTATTTAAAGTGAAAAAGATAATTTGGTTCACAAGGGCGCAACCGTGACCTCAACTTAAAACCTAATTGCCTTTTTTACTTTAAATAACATTTTTAACATACGAAATTGCTGTAGATATATCTATATATTTATTTATTTACGGGTTAAAAGAGTTCAACAGCAGGTCGCCACGATCTGCGCCTGTCAGTTTTAACACAGCAATAGGATCACCACCTGTTGCATTGGACGAAAATACATGCGGTGAAATGTGGGCGTGAAGTATGCCTGTGTACCTTTGAGAATGCCGTGAGGCGAAACCGGTCAGGTTTACAAAGTAAATGTTGTGGAACAGTACAAGTGGTGTTATTTAATATGTGTAGCAAGTTCCACCAAGCGCCATCAATCAACAGTATAAATAATACGTGTCAATTCTTGTACAATAGTAACCTTCACACTGTTTTGGTATTTCATATCCTTGTAACGAAGTATATTGATATTTCTATAATAGGCAAATAGAAAAAAGAACTAGAGGTGTGAAGACGCAGTATCGAGTCAGGAGAGGCTTATGTCTAACAGTCGACAGCCACAGGTTGTTTGTCGTGGCCTAGCGTGCGATTCAGCTGGCAGTGGTTTAAGGCGCTAATATCTATTTAATATCCATAGCATCTAAGAGCCACTAGTCTCCGCCTTGGATTAGACTGATTTTGTTATAACGCCAGTATTAAAAAGAACTGTTTATTTAAGAAATGCACACGCGCGAGGGACACTATAGCTAAATGAATTTGATATAGAATTTACTTATAGCCGTAAGATTAATTTTGCATCGAATTATAAAACCGTGTATATAAAATGGGTTTATCAAAAGTATGCAATTATTGCGTATTAGCAGGTAATTTTACGTAGGTAATTACACAACTTTAACACTTGTATTTGTCCGTCCTAACGGGTACAGATTCATATATTTCGTAATTGGCAAACAAAACTAAAATTCGTACAATCATTACTAATTAAAGACCGTATTACAAATTACACTAAATTCTCAAGAAACACTTGAGGTTTTTTTTGTATTTTTAAGCCGTCTTGGTACAATTAGTATTTTTTTTATTATCACTAAGGCAAACAAGCCGAAATTATCCGTCGAAGCATACTTGTAGCGGTTTTATCAAAAAGGTCTAGTTTTTAATAAGCGATGTTTCAAAGTGTTTGTTTGAACATAATCTAAAATTACAAACAAAATTGTATTAATATAGTCAATTTTATTTATGGATGACAATTTTATGTACTTTTGACTGGTCATGTGACCAAATCTATATGAATCCGACTGCCCTGGTCGTTAAACTTAAAGCATTACGAATTTCTATTACTTTTAATATAAGGATAAAATTATCGAGCCATTTATCAGATTGTAACAAGTCCCATACGCATCTACTGCGGCCTGACCACCACCAAATACGAGGGCGGCACTGAAAATTTCGGGAATCAAGGAAGTGACACAACATTACTATTTAAAAATGTATTTATTGCTTTTCGAAGTATTCTCCGCGAAATTTGACACATTTTTCCATACGATGGAACCAATCATTGAAGCAACCATTCCATTCGGAAGTTGGGGTATCCAAAATGGCCGTTTTGTAGGCGTCTACAGCTTCTTCAGGTGATGAAAGTCTCTGACCACGCAATTTATTCTTTTTTTTAGGGAAAGTATAGAAATCATTAGGGCTTAGGTCGGGGCTTTACGGAGGGTGGTCTAATAATTCAATGTTTTCTTGCTCTAAAAACTCTTTTGTTCTGTGCGCGGTGTGAGAACTCGCATTGTCGTGATGGAGGATGATGCGGCGGTTGCAGTTCTCTTTACGGAGTTCAGAAACGACCTGTGGCAAACAAATGCTAGCATACCATTCTGCATTAACCGTTCTTTGTCCCTCAAGAGGAATAGTCGCAACATGGCCGGTTTTGGAGACAAACGTGGCCACCATTTTTTTTTGCAACACTCTGTGAACGAACAATTTTTGTTGGCTTTAACTCATTTTCGAACACCCAAACTCGTGACTGGTTTTTTGTTTCGGGTTCGTACGCGTTTATCCAGGATTCGTCACCTGATACGATGTTGTATACAGCATTTGAGGATCCTGCGTGGAATCTTTCGAGTGTTCTGACGCACCACGTAACGCGAGCCGCTTTTTGCTCTTCACAGAGCGAATGCGGTATCCATCGGGAAAACAACTTTTTTACACCTAATTGTTCATGCATGATTATTTGTATTTGACTCATGCCAATGTCTAAAGTTGCCTGAGTTTCAGCATCAACGTTTTCTTGGGTGACTGCAGTTTTTGGATGACCTTGACGGGGATCATCACTGAGCTTGACACGTCCACGTTGAAATTCAGCAAACCAGCGATAAATTGTGGTTTTGGATGGGGCTTCATCACCAAATGCAGAAATCATCCGGTCAACTCACTGTTTTTGTGTTAAACCACTTCGAAAGTCATAATAAATCATTGCTCTTGAATTTTCTCGAGTCAATTCTTTTTTCTCAACGACTAAACAAGTTTGACATAACCTTGTGACAAGACCGAGAATCTTTTTTAAAAGAAATAACTGGTATTCGATTTTTAAAACCAAGGAAATTTCAATTAAAACGATTTTAATATGACAGGAACAGTGGAAATGTTCCATTCCCGCTACTTTTAGTGCAGCCCTCGTACCTACGTTTGATATAATTATCGAGTGATAATTTAGTTACACTTGAGTTAAACGATAGTGCATCGTTTATCGGAGATTCACTTTCTTACTGTTTGGTATTCTCTCAGTCTTGAGAATAAACTCTCAAACTAGTCATCCTTACCGATGTCAAATAATTCTTTTTGGGTGTCCTATTTTTGTGCGACCTAGTGGCATGAGGCTTATGCAATCGCTGTTTCCCACGAAGCCGGGAATTGAAATGTCACGAATATAAAGGCACAGGTCACGTGAAAAGACTTCACGTAACCACAGGGTCAAGGATCTACAACGCAGCATTTTTCTCAAACGTTGCTCTTGCTTGTATTTTGCTTGCGCTTTGACTAGAATATTTTTCACTTAATACGAATTTTTATCTTCGTTCAATATTTCGTGTATTGTTTTATACAACGCTACTGTGTGTGTGTAATGTGATTTCCTTTTTTTTAGCTAACGGTATCGTAGCGATGTTCTTGTACTTAACTTTGGTTTATCGATATCAGTAACAGTGAATCATTTATATTTTATGTTCACGTTACGCATTACTAGTAGTCAGTGGTGACGTTGGCGAAAAATAATAGTCAACTACAATGTTGTTACACTGAACGACATTGTAGTGATAATTACTTTCGGCGTGTTGTTTATAATACACGAATAGTTAATGAAGCTTTGCTGAAATTTAGCCAGAGTACACCTTTGGCTAAATTTGTCTTAAACCCATGTGTCGTAAGATGTAAGTAGTACAGTTTCAGACTCTACCAGAGGTTGCTCCTGGGTGTTAAGTTAAGCCGTGGTGATGCTCGCAGACCGATTCTTATTGCAGATAATACATTTTATATTCCCAAGAAAGGCATTTACTAAAACAAAAAACAAACGAAACGGTCACGGTCAGAGTGACAAATTTAAATATTTTCTAAATAAAATTTTCTAAATATAGTAAATGACATTCCCGACGACCCATCACATGGGACCAAATTAAAATGGCGACGTAATATACCTTGAGTATAGATATAGAAAACGTTACAGCTGAATTTAAAAGGAATTTTCCTAAATCGACAAGGACATGCTCCTTGAGATACGCGTTCGTCGAAATCTTTAGCGAACCTTTTCTGGCTGTGAAACTATTTAGAGGACTCTTGCTCGATAGGGCATAGTTCAAAGTTACTTTCATAGAAATATAGCAGATAAGTATAAAATAGTTTTTATTCGAGAAAATCTTCATCACATTCGTGATATTGAAAAATATATTTAATTTTTCCTTTCGATATTCAAAATGTTCGTTCGAAATCGTGTTTTTTATAATATTCATCAACCTCCGAACATGAATAGGTTATAATGTGCGGACAGACGATCGAGTTCAGACATCTGCACATTCGGTACCAGCTTATGTCATAGTAAACGAAGGGATCTCATTAATTACAGCTGTAATTGATAAAAAGTCGGGGGTTAATTTAATTTTAATTAATAGCTATTAATTATATTGTTAGCATTCCATGTGGTGTACCTATATATAATTGTATGTATGTGTAAATCGATGTCAATTAGGTGTATTATGATTTTATTAAATAAATGTTAAAATAAGTGTTCCATTTGAGACCTGCAGGTCCCGAATTACTTTCGTTGACTCCAAGGAATAGGTACCTATTCTATCGTTCTAAATCGTCCAGAGTCACCGATAGGATCACGACGACCTTGCATTAATAGAATAAGTTTTGAATGTATTGACAATATCTTTAATTATGAAAGAATAACTCTTAAATTAGGTATATGTTACGTTTAGGGTATGTTCATAACTGTTGTTATTTACTATTGGCGTTTGCTTTCTTGATGTATTTAGCTCTTTAAATAGCAACGTATAGATATAGTACGGTCAGTTCTGTGCTTGACCTTTTTAATAACTTTGATAAGCTCGAACGAGTTGCAGGCTATAGCAGTATTTTGGGTTATACACGTATAAACTTTGAAAAATAAAAGTTATATCTCAGAGACTCTTCAACCGACTGTGAGAAATGTTCAAATATTAAATGCATTTCTTATGATAGCGAATGTAATCCGTGATTATTTTTTTCAAAATGGTGGCATGGTTGCAATATTTTTTTCTTATTATCACCAGTGTCACGGAGTTACTGGTGACAACTGGGAATAGATGAACGACACTATCGTAGTGATGTTCTAGTAATAAACTTTTGGATTATCGATATCAATTATGTAACACTATATTTACACATCACTAGCAGACAGTAGACGGAGCCCTCTAACTTTAGTCGGGTTGGTTGCATTTCATAAAGGTGATTTATCGAACATTCTATACGTTATTATTTAAAGTCATAGCTGTTATGGTGCCAAAATATTTTTTTACAATCTAATTAGCGTATCATTGAATTAAATCTTTATTTGCACATCTATGTACAAGTTGTTTAATTTACCGAGTGACTACACGCACAAGCGCAAATTAAATACATAAAAAATATCCACCTTATGTACTTTTACTGAATATATTATTTAATTTGTCGATTTGTTTTTAAATCAATCACACCTTGGTAATACGTGGCCCAAACTATGCCCCAGGAAGACACGGACCCACAATCGAATTAACTAGATTTAACTATCTTCACGCTATATCCCTGACGGCGTAGTCAGAGAGGACAGATCGCCAGGCTTCGCGATCCATGCTTACTTCTTTCGCTTCTTGCAGATTCATCAATCGCTTCATACACGCTCGTCTGGGTATCCGAGTACTTTTGAGTTTTCCGTTTTTGAGCAATCTGCTCACATGGTCCTCAGTCTCGGCCTATCCTGACTCCTTCTGCCCTCTACTTTTGCACAATATATCTTCTTCGTCAATCGTTCCTCACTCATTCGTTACACGTGTCCAGAATTAATGAATTAAATATAAATAAACTAAACTTAGTTCTATTTTCAATGTTTAAACGCCTTCCTGATTGCAACGAGCAGAATTTTAATGAGCAATGATCCTACAGAAAACTCTTATAGCAATATTTTTTCCTTTTGATCGAGTTAAAGTTTGCCTAAAAAGCGTTTGCCCTTAAGGAAAGACTCTGATGAAGCTGGTTTACTGAAATTTGACTAAGGGCCTCGTTCACCATCTCTGAGTAAAGTTCTAATTAGTTATTTCCCAATTAAAACTAATCAGCAAGTAAAACTAAAAAGTAACGTTTTTCAATTTCACATGCAAAAATGAAGTTCCGATTAGCTACTCAACGGTTAAAAGAATAATGTCGGCGAATCATTCATTCATTTTGAAAAATTCACTCATAACAATGTCATTAACGTCAAACTAATGTCACTGTTAGATAAAACTGGATACTGTGGGGTTTTTTAAATTAAAATTATAAAGATCATGGATAATAAAGTTATAAAAAGAGAAAGAAGTGCAAATTTTTATTCGGATAAAAGAGATTTATTAGTGCCTCTTGTGCAAAAATACATACATACATATTGTTACGCCTTTATCCCCGAAGGCGTAGGCAGAGGCATACTATACGCCCTCATTTCACCGTATGCATTTTTGTCCCACGTAACAGGTGGTGAGCCTATTGCCGTGTTGAAATGGACAGGCGCAAGCTGTGGCGACCTGCTATTGAATTTTTTTCAAGCCGTTCAAAAGGTCTTCAACTAGGCTTAACGACTGCCATTATACTGGCAACCGGGACCAACGGCTTAACGTGCCCTCCGAAGCACGGAAACGCTTGCAAATGTAACATCCACAAAGTGGTCGCCCATCCAAGGACCACCTATAGCCAATGTTGCTTAACGCAGTGATCGTTTACAGAACACTTAAGTAAGCGGGGCCACGAGCACTTTTGTGCAAAAATATCGCAATATAATAGAGAATAAGCAAAGTGGTGGTGTTACTTGGAAGAAATAAGAGTTGGCGTGGGAACAAATTGAAAAAGCATCCAATGCTCAATTTGGCGCAATATTCAGACAGCCAAAACATTGCGGCTCAAGTAAAATTGTGCTTAATTAGATTATGCACATGATTAACTGCATTTTGAGATAAACGAAATCGAGCAATAAAATTCTTTTTTGAAAAATAATCATCATGGACATTATAAACTCAAATCCGCGGAATTCTTTGTAAAAAATAATAGTCGTCTTCTAACTCATCAATTTGGTGCTCAATTGAATCAAATAAATCCATTATTTTCTTAGTTACGTATCGCAATAGGTTAAATTGTCACAAAAGCTATTAAACACAATGCACATAATCGACAATTAAAATAGTTACTCACCAGTCGATGTTACAAATAAGTTACATGTTACTTTAACCGGTGATTAGCGTTACTTAAAGATCGTGAAATTCGGGATAAGTTTTACTTGCGACTTTATGTGACGAATAGTCTACTCGACACTTTACTCAGAGATGGTGAACGAGGCCCTAAGAAGCAGATTGCCTAAATTTTAATTACCTAAAAAGAGGTTAGGTGACAGAGAAGCTATTAATTTAAATGTTTATAGACATTAAGTGCTGGTAGAGTATAAGATTGGGTTCAATCAAAGGCTATCTTTGGGCCTTTAGCAACCTCACCTGTTAGCGGTGCACCTGTTGACTAACGGACGAGGCAGCGATGCAGGCGTCCTTACAGGATTTAGAGATCATGCGGCAGTCGGAAGCCAATGGAGCCTAGCAGTCCAAAGGAGAGTGGTACTCAAAGGATTTAGGCATTGACTTGATGGAATCTGCTTCTTGTCAGGCCTCACCGGCATCTCATTTGGGACAAACTGATTTTTTGGCAAATGTCAAAAAGGCACATACATAATTATACTTAAGTCTTGTACGTCCGTGGTTTAAGGTAACTCGATCGAAAGGGATATTTTAACCGAGTGTCAATTAGACTTGAATTAACTAAACTAGGTGCACTTGCCGTCCCCGGTAAGTCTAAATACAGCGAAGGGTTTTGTTTTTTTTATTCGTCCTTTATATATTTAGGTATGTCCGACTTTCGATATTTTTAAACCATCTATGGCTAGATGTGGTTGTGTGAGAAAAAGTGTTGAGTGGTTTGGCATGAGTTCGAGGACACAGCGAATATCCGAATCGGGGAAGAATTAACTAGGTGTCCATAATCGAAATTAGCATTTATGCGAGTTAGTAGTTATCAAACCTAAGAATGCACTAGGACATGACTCTTTGTAATCGAGAGCCAATTGATGAATCGAATAGCTCCAGAAGCCGCAAAGCCAGGAATTTTAATGAAATTTAAGAGAATTTGTTAGGTGAATGGCTCACACCACCTGTTACGGGGGACAAAAATGCATATGGTGAGAAATGTGGGCGTATAGTATAGTATGCCTCGGCCATACCCCTTCGGAAATATAGGCGTGACAATATGTATGTTGTCGATAATTTTCTTAAAACAAGAAATGCCAATTCTTGTAAGCAGGCCACATCAATTTTTTTTTAGCTTATTGTATTAAGTATAACATAAAAATTACAGCTTTAATTGTAAACAAAATTTTCTAGATATCTATGAAAAATCTAAAATAGGTAAGTTTGGCGTGTTCGCGGCATGGCGACGAGTATACATGAGGACGCGTCAGTGCGTCAGTGAACGTTTGTTTGGTATAAAATACAATAGGATGAATCTGTCACGTCACTAAATATTTTTTTATCGATAGTCCGATAGATGCACCGATTTCAAAGGGCGTTTCTTGATAATGACTGCTAAATACCCCGTATCGTTGATTAAACTGTTGCCATGTAGATAATAAGACATCGTAGACATACTATTTGATAAAAGTTTTTTATACTGTTAGTGATAAACGATCCCACTGCTTTGAAATTATATACCCATAAGGGGTCCCTGGGTACTTACGAGTTAGGGACCTTCTTGGAAAGTGTAAAATGTTGGTAAGCTTATTTCACTAAACTATCTTCACGCTGATCCCTGACGAGTTAGTCACGGAGGACAGATCGCCGGGCTTCGCGATCCATGCATACTTCTAGGTTATTTTACCATCTTAATTACCAGTCGGAATGACCCGGAAACTCATGCATACCATTAAGAAGCGCAGAATAGAATACCTCGGTTTCGTGCTTAGACACGAGAGGTACAAGCTGCTCCAACTGATAATAATGGCCAAGCTTGAGGGTAAAAGGCGTAAAAAGCGTTGAAAGAAGTCCTGGCTGCGAAATAGGTATTAAAGGGAGTGGGATTACGTACAGCAATTGTTTCGCCTCGCCTTAGATAAGGAGTACGGAAAGTTGCGGCCAACCTTCAATAATGAAGAGACACATAAAGAATTATGAGTAGAGAGGTAGGTACAGTTATCACAAAGGTACGTTGCAATGGTGTCTTTAATTCAAAGTCCAAGATGCGCCGCCTTCTTGCTGTTAGTATTATGAATCCTCTATGTATAAAAATATCAGAATGATTCCGTAAAAGTACTACACTCTACGGCTTGTCCTGAAGTCTCAAGATATCTCGATTCCTTGGTGGAACGCAGGTATCAACATCCTAACCGCTTTCTTCCGAACCTACCGCATCGAGTGTTCCAATGAAGTCTTCCACTTATTTACACCATCTACTTTTCGATCCGCACCGCCGGGTCCCGGTAAGAGGGGAAGACCCAAGAAGTGCTGGCTTGACGTCGTAAGGGATGACATGCGTGCCAATGGTCTCACTTCAGGGGATGCCGACGACCGTGCGAAGTGGAGGAGAAAATGTAGGAAAGCGGACTCCGGGCGTCGCGAGACGCAACTGGGACAGACGCTCGGATGATGATGACTTTTCGATCCGAAACTGACGACGGAAAAACTGTCACCAAGCGACCAGACTTCACTATCTTACCATAGAGATACTAGTAAATCTTTATAAAAGGTCCAGTGTTTGCAAATACTCTCACAACCACTCACAACATTGTTATTTTCCAACGCAGCATGAAGAGCCTACTGTGGTAGCAACCTCAAACATTGTCAAGAACAACAAGACAATAGGAAATGTCCCCTAGTCGTTAAATGTCTCTTTCGCAAAATGTCCTTGTTGTGTTGACTTTTTCATGTGTAATTCTGGCTGAGTTAACTTCTTATCCAAGGCCACCGGTCAAATCCCGAGCCACTGTATGCCTCCTTCGTTACTAGTTCTAGCTACGACACTGGCAAGTTGCTGCAAAGAGCACAGAAAGCCATAATAAGAATTGAATTGAATTGTCGCTAAATGTCCTTTTGGCAGAATTTCCAATGTGGTGAAATGTGAATATTTAATTTTAATTCGTAATGTTTGAGAGCCTATTTTGTCAACTGAAATGTATCTTTAGGTAGATACGTTATATGGTATATTTTTATTATATGGAATACATTATTGTATATTTTATTTATCTGTATAGGATTAGGGGTCATCCGAGGGGTATGTAGTATAAAGGTATGTCAATTTTCGTATAATATATAGGTACGTATACGTACAATATGCGTATTTACAAAAAAACCTGTTTGCTTGTAGTACCTACTCGTATCTAATACTGGATTTTTTGCAAAAGGGACATTTTGCGAATGCCATATTCTGCGAGGAAGCCCATCAGAGTCAATAAAAATTATAAGAGGTGATGTTCGAGCGCCATACAAATTTTGGAACCATTGCACCGCTTACACACCGGATGATTGATGATTTTCTGATGAAAAAAATGGTCACCTTGAACCCTTGAACTTACGAAATCCATTTTGAGCAAGCGTGTTGTCACCTCTTTATGGTCTCGCTGGCCACACCACATCATCCCTGCTTACTGTTGAATAAAGTACTTAGTTCAGCAGTCAGTTTGAACATTGAACTGTACTGTGCTCTGTGGATACTAGATTGTGTGTGCGGATGTCTATGTAAGAAATTATAAATAAGAAAGTCAGGGTGTAATCAGGATTGGTGAGTCATACTACCATTTTGTTTTAGTTTTTCAAGTACGGATATTTACCTTGATGATTGAAGATGGGCAGGGTCGATGCTAAGAAAGATTTTAACTGTACTAATAATAGGTATTATCTGAGGACTGTGAAGCAATTGGCCAAAGAAAAGATATAAAAACAACAATAATCTCCTAAAATATTTAATATACGAAGTTCATTTAACAATCCACGCACCGTATGGTACCCCTAATGAAACTATGTAAAAATTATATGCTATAAACATCTCAAGGAGAGAGGTAGGTTCATACAATATATTTATAATAAGCACAATACGAATCTTAAACTTTATCGAAATTGAAAGAACACACGTACAATTGTCTATTTAAATAAACGATACAAAATAGTTCAGCTTCCGAACATGCATAATGATTAACACCTCACTAACTACATAAGTAATAAGTATTCGTAGACGTCAATGCACAGACAAGACACATATACAATTCAATAGTAAAATAGAACAAAACATGGGACACATTGGAAGTACAATAACAACGATAAAAACATCGAATTATTACTACAGATTATATTTTATTATTATTTATGCATAATTCATTTATTGAATGTAAATAAATAATGAAATTAACAACGAAATATAAGGTTAATTTATTTCAGATATACAAAACTGTAAAAAATGTAAATATTTCAACAATTTGCTCTATCATCATAGTCCTCGGTCCAGTCGTCTGCGCCGGCTCGAAGGAACAACCAATACGAGTTTAGAATTATTTTGTCAAGAGCAAGGAAGAGTTCATAGAATAGGATAATAGATAACAACCGTACAACTACACATCATGTCAAGACTAAAGTTAGGCAGGTCAGGTAAATCCCGTAATCCACAAAAAAGATTCCGAATTTTTCAAACTGGTGCAAAACTTCCGCGACGGGACAACTGTACCGTTCAATATTTATATCATTATGTCGTAGTTGTAACGTAAATATATAAAAGTCATTACACATTATGTATAATTATTACACGTTGAACCCCATTATTATTATAATATAATATTTGCGGAGATACGATATTTGAGGTCCGATGACCTCTAAAAATGTTACCAAGCACAGTCGTGGCCTGATAATTACACACAACATCTTCACGCGCACCATCACAATAAATATAACGACACAAGAATTATTTCAGAATATATTGTCTCCACGATTTAGAAAAAATAAAAAAAAATTTTTAGACATAAGTGAGGGTAGTTTTGGTGTAGTTGAGAGTAAATCACAAATTAGTGGGTAGTTGCTTACAGGAAGTCGTAGATGACTTTGTAGACGGTGTTGTGCATGTTGAGGGCGGTGCAAGAACAGGTAGCGCAGTTTTGCGTGTGCGAGGGAGAGGTTGTGGCGTCGCGCTAGCGTCTCGCCCCGAACTCGACCGCGTCGTCCTCGGTGATGTCGCCGTGCCGCCACAGGCAAAGCCGTGAACTCTTGGCATGTTCCTGAGCCGCTCGGTATTCGGTCACTAGAGCGGCTAGGCGATGCTCGCGGGCGCTCTCCATCAACACCAGACCCTCCTTGATCAGGTTCTACAATAATATGTTTGCGTTAAACTTGACTGCCTGGGACCCATTGTGTACTGTCGGGTTTGTAAACGATTTTTTTTCTTAAACATGCAAGGAAATACTGTTATTATTTTAAAAAAGAATAAGCGAAGTATCGTATTTACGGGCAGAGAAAATAAAATATATTGCAGAAGCGGTTTTTGAATTTGGAACATTTGGGGCAATTATACTCTTTGATTGGATTTCTTTTCTGGTAGATTATGCTGTGTGAAAAAGTGTTTTCACACAGCATAATCTAGCCCAAACTAAGTTATAAGCTCGTGCATGGGATCTAGGCAACTGATAAAGAAACTTAAATATTTCTAAATACATTCGAGGGCTGCACTAAAAGTATCGGGAATGGAACATTTCCACTGTTGCTGTCATATTAAAATCTTTTTAATTGAAAACTCCTTGGTTTTAAAAATCGAATACCGCTTATTTATTTAAAAAAAACATTCTCGGTCTTGTCACAAGGTTTTGTCAAACTTGTTTAGTCGTTGAGAAAATGGAATTGACTTGAGAAAATTCAAGAGCAATGATTTATTATGACTTTCGAAGTCGTTTAACACAAAAACAGTGTGTTGACCGGATGATTTCTGCATTTGGTGATGAAGCCCCATCCAAAACCACAATTTATCGCTGGTTTGCTGAATTTCAACGTGGACGTGTCAAGCTCAGTGATGATCCTCGTCAAGGTCGTCCAAAAACTGCAGTCACCCAAGAAAACGTTGATGCTGTGCGTAAGCTGATTGAGGAAGATCGACATGTGACATACCGCGAAATTCAGGCAACTTTAGACATTGGCATGAGTCAAATACAAATAATCTTGCATGAACAATTAGGTGTAAAAAAGTTGTTTTCCCGATGGATACCGCATTCGCTCTGTGAAGAGCAAAAAGCGGCTCGCGTTACTTGGTGCGTCAGAACTCTCGAAAGATTCCACGCAGGATCCTCAAATGCTGTATACAACATCGTTTCAGGTGACGAATCCTGGATATACGCGTACGAACCCGAAACAAAAACCAGTCACGAGTTTGGCTGTTCGAAAATGAGTTAAAGCCAACCAAAATTGTTCGTTCACGGAGTGTTGCAAAAAAAATGGTGGCCACGTTTGTCTCCAAAACCGGCCATGTTGCGACTATTCCTCTAGAGGGACAAAGAACGGTTAATGCAGAATGGTATGCTAGCATTTGTTTGCCACATGTCGTTTCTGAACTCCGTAAAGAGAACTGCAACCGCCGCATCATCCTCCCTCGCGACAATGCGAGTTCTCACACCGCGCACAGAACAAAAGTTTTTAGAGCTAGAAAACATAGAATTATTAGATCATCCGCCGTACAGCCCCGACCTAAGCCCTAATGATTTCTATACTTTCCCTAAAATAAAGAATAAATTGCGTGGTCAGAGATTTTCATCACCTGAAGAAGCTGTAGACGCCTACAAAACGGCCATTTTGGATACCCCAACTTCCGAATGGAATGGTTGCTTCAATGATTGGTTCCATCGTATGGAAAAATGTGTCAAATTTCGCGGAGAATACTTCGAAAAGCAATAAATACATTTTGAAATAGTAATGTTGTGTTACTTCCTTGATTCCCGAAAATTTCAGTGACGCCATGAAGCAACCATTCCATTTGGAAGTTGGGGTATCCAAAATGGCCGTTTTGTAGGCGTCCACAGCTTCTTCAGGTGATGAAAATCTCTCACCACTCAATTTATTCTTTATTTTAGGGAAAGTATAGAAATCATTAGGGCTTAGGTCGGGGCTGTACGGCGGATGGTCTAATAATTCTATGTTTTCTTGCTCTAAAACCTATTTTGTTCTGTGCGCGGTGTGAGAACTCGCATTGTCGTGATGGAGGATGATGCGGCGGTTGCAGTTCTCTTTACGGAGTTCAGAAACGACTTGTGGCAAACAAATGCTAGCATACCATTCTGCATTAACCGTTCTTTGTCCCTCAAGAGGAATAGTCGCAACATGGCCGGTTTTGGAGACAAACGTGGCCACCATTTTTTTTGCAACACTCCTTGAACGAACAATTTTTGTTGGCTTTAACTCATTTTCGAACACCCAAACTCGTGACTGGTTTTTGTTTCGGGTTCGTACGCGTATATCCAGGATTTGTCACCTGATACTATGTTGTATACAGCATTTGAGGATCCTGCGTGGAATCTTTCGAGAGTTCTGACGCACCACGTAACGAAAGCCGCTTTTTGCTATTCACAGAGCGAATGCGGTATCCATCGGGAAAACAACTTTTTTACACCTAATTGTTCATGCAAGATTATTTGTATTTGACTCATGCCAATGTCTAAAGTTGCCTGAGTTTCGCGGTATGTCACATATCGATCTTTCTCAATCAGCTTACGCACAGCATCAACGTTTTCTTGGGTGACTGCAGTTTTTGGACGACCTTGACGGGGATCATCATTGAGCTTGACACGTCCACGTTGAAATTCAGCAAACCAGCAATAAATTGTGGTTTTGGATGGGGCTTCATCACCAAATGCATAAATCATCCGGTCAACACACTGTTTTTGTGTTAAACCACTTCGAAAGTAATAATAAATCATTGCTCTTGAATTTTCTCGAGTCAATTCCATTTTCTCAACGACTAAACAAGTTTGACAAAACTTGTTTAGTCGTTGACAAGACACAAACACACACACAAGACCGAGAATCTTTTTTTTAATAAATAAATGGTATTCGATTTTTGAACCCAAGGAGTTTTCAATTAAAAAGATTTTAATATGACAGGAACAGTGGAAATGTTCCATTCCCGATACTTTTAGTGCAGCCCTCGTATTATGTATAACTGGTAGACCACCGAACTTAGAAGCCCCTTGAAATAGCTTCGTCGCCGAATAACCGTTACACAAAATGACCCCTAGGCTCAGAATGTCCCCTTTCGTAAAATGTCCCCTAGGTGCAAAATGTCCTCTATGTGCAATATGTCGCCTAGTCGCAAAATGTCCCTTTCGAAGAATTTCCATTGTGAAATATTGTATGAGTATAAATATAAGATAAAAAATCTTGTGTATTTGTATTTGGATTGATACGTTATACAAGTATGAATAATATGCTAAGGTTTTTGTGATCAATAATTATGAATAACTACCACTACAACTACACCAAAAATGTGATAAATGAAGAACCGCTCGACCGATTTTGTACAAACTTCACATAAACCATCTACTAAATAGTCCGAACAATTCGAACAAAGCCCAAACATTTGGTTTGGATAGGTGAGCCCGTTCTTGAGTTATAAAATTACAACGAAAACTGGTATTGATTTGTATATATATTGACTAACGATACTGTTTTACAATAATGGTTTAAATTTAACTATCATAGATGTTTTTTTAAAATTATGCCTGTTTTCCGGAAGGGCCGACAGTACTGCTATACCGACATTTCACATGATTAAAATTTTGCACAAGAGACATTTTGCAACAAGAGTACGTATTGAGAAAAGGTCATATTGTGGCTAGGGGACATTTTGCGATAAACTCTTTAGAAGGGTAGTCAGGTTTTAAGATTTAGAGACTAGCGGAGACTGCATTGTAAAACCCAAATATACTATAGAAGACAAAAAAAATCATTCTATAAAGAAATTGATAAAAAACATAGTTGAATCGCGATCCTATTTTTCAAAGCCAGTTGACAACATTTTTTATAAAATTACAAAATGCTTTGCCCGCGTAATATTTTCATACATATATATTTTCCCATCATCATCATCCGAGCGTCTGTCCCAGTTGCGTCTCGCGACGCCCGTTTACCTACATTTCTCCTTCACTTCGCACGGTCGTCGGCATCCCCTGTAGTGAGACCATCGGCACGCATGTCATCCCTCACGACGTCAAGCCAACACTTCTTGGGTCTTCCCTCTTACCAGTACCCGGCGGGGATATTTATTTTCCCATGATAATAGTTTATTTTATTAAATGTAGCAGATTGCTCTCCAGATCTATTAATCATAAACTATGAAAAGGATTAAACTATTCATATAAAAATCATCTCAATCCAGATCAGAGAAATAAAATAAGCAAAAACAAACAAACACTTTCATTCCAAAAAAATGGATCGCGAAGCCTGGCGATCTCTGACGGGTAGTCAGAGAGGACAGATCGTCAGTCAGATGTCAGGGATACAGCGTGAAGATAAAAAAATATTAGCATTGAAATTACCTTAGCGACATCTGCATTGCTGTTAGGATCCATTAAAGTGACCGCAGGTGGTGAACCACGGATTTCCACATTGAGCATTAGCTTCCTGTTCAGGGTGTCTGCGGAGAAGGCAGCCACGGCTTCGGACCTGTCGTCAGGGTCTGCCGGGAACTTGACGCAGCACAGGACGTATTCGGTAGCATATGGTGCATCTGTCTCTGTGCCCGACGGCAGTACTGCAAGTCTGGTGGTACTCACCACCTGAAATTTAATGAGCTATAAGAGAATCGCTACCACAAAATATATATATGATGAAAAATATATGAGATATTGAGAACTTGTTCCCGGGATAAAAAGTAGCCTATGTGTTATTCTGATGTATAAGCCATATTATTGTGAAGTTTCTTTAAAATCTATTCAGTAGTTTTTACCAGAAAAAGTAACAAACATCTACACAAACTTTCGCATTTATAATATTATTAAGATGTGGGGAACAATATTTTTTTTTTTCGGTTAGAATCTATTTAGGCAGTTCATCGTTTTGCTACAGGGGCAACAGGGTGACTTTGTTTAAGATTCCCTGTCCTGGAAACGGATGCAGAACAGGACTAATCGCTACACCATCATGGAGTTTCACCTCAAATCTACAGTAGGATAAGCTAGAGGTTAATTCACTGAGACGCAGCTAAGATAAGCTGATGATGACCTATCTTAATAGTCTTGCTACCACGGATATTATAATTGTAATAGAACACTACTATTATTAAAAATTTTAATATAGAATATATACCTCACGATTTCCATAGTCTATATAGAAAATATGGGCCATTTTATCTTCAGTAAGCTTCTCAACTTTGGCTCTGTACCACTGGTCATCTACCGTAAATCTTGCAGCACAAATGTTTCCTCTCCTAGGAGTAAAGGCTCCCGGTAAAGGTGTGTTATTCTTGAACTCCTGATGAATTTTTTCCATCAAAGCCTCAAGCTTACTTCCCAAATCAACATTCTGAGCATAGAAATGTCCTTCTGATGTGACTTCAGTGATGACTATCTTTTCATATTTCAAAGTACGATCTTGTGCAGGTGTATTTTTCTCTTTTTCAGTCTCCTTTTCAACTTCAACATAATCTTTCCATAGACCTATGCGATTCTTGATTGCGTTTTCTTCAGCAGTTTTGATTTGTCTGGCGAACTCTGAAGTTTCAGCGGTATGATGCATTGAAGCAAGCCCTTGCTCGACTAAAGCGACTGACAGGTTTTCATTTTCAATCCACATCCAGCCAATAAAATTGCCTGCTTTGTCCATCTCTTCAATGGTGACAATAACGTCACGCTGCAAGCACTTTTCTTTTGTGAACTGGAGGGCGTCTTCACCGAAAGGTTCCGCTTCTTGCATACCACCCCCACCAACAGCTGGACGGGCTCCTCGTGGACAGTTGATTCCAGCCAACAAGAATGTCACTAGGACAGACTCCTTAGGAATATATATCCTCATTCTGGAACCGCTGGCAACAAATTCTACAGTCGCCTCAGTCTTCTGAGCCCTCTTCAAGAAGGGGAAGAATTTCTTTGCTTTAGCCGAGTCTCCACTAGTATCTTGGATACGATGAGCGGGTATATCTTTTTTAGCGTGGACACCAATGCCTGATTTCTGCGCCTTTAATTCAGCTTCCAAGAGTTTGTCATAGTGGGAACTTCTCTGGTCATTGTCATTTCTATATCTGACGACAGTTGCATAACCTTTGCTGACTAGCGCCTCTGCTATATTTCTGTATAAAGAAAAAAATGATGTTAGGTATAACTTGTCCATGACTTTAAAATTTTATTAGAATATTGTAATTACTTACTGTCCTCCCGCGACGACGGTGCAGCAACTTTTTTCAGGGAAATTGTTGTTAGCTGGTTGGATGTAATCAACAGTGACATTCACTTTCTTGCCAACCAGTTTTTTCCTTAGAAATTCGCGAGCTTCATACATCCAAGGAATGTCATATAGAGGTTTGAAGCCTTTAGGTCTTGGTGACGCCTTTCCTTCTTCATCTGGGCTGTTCCTGCAGCAAAATTGAAGAAGTTAAGGCAATGTATAACTATTTTTTCAGCAAGAGAAACAATTTGTTTTAAGACCAGCATGATAGTGTAGTCAACACATCTTCACTTACTTCTCACGGGGTGGCCTGATGCTTGCTAGGAAAATTTTCTTTTGAACGTTATTGGGCATTTTGACAACCAGCGCGTCTCCGTTCACGACCTCCATGACGGTCGCAGTGAATTCCTTGTCCTTAGCTGCTATGACGGGTGCTGTGTTAACGTAATTTGTCCAAATACGCAGCTTGGCTTCTTTAGCAGCTTTCTCTGCTGCCCTTAATGATTGAGGACCTACGCAGATGAACCATTGTAAATTATCAAATAATTCTTCCCAAATGATAGCATTTGAACATATTTTTTAGAATTTTGGTGATATGTTAGACGGATGGTTAATTTTAATGTATATGATAAGAATATGACGGAGAGTGCAAGCTCATTCTTATCAAGAATATGAAAATAAGACTGGTCAAAAATTTGAAAATGGGTTGACATAAACATTCAAAGCTGTTAAGAAGCTGAGGGTTAAGTCAGACGCCAATACCTAGCAAGATAAAGTGAGTGTTTTTAGATATCTGTTACTGCCTCGGTGTATGCGGTTGCCACACTGAGGTCCCAGGTTCGATTCCCGAGTTGGGACAAATATTTGTCAGATCCGTAAATGTTTGTATCGGAGTTTGTGTTATGTTTAAAAAAAAATAACATCTGAGCAAGAACACGCCAAGAATCGATTTCAATTAGACCGTAGCAGTAATACATAATAGAATCGGTTAGAATTATATTTATTGATTGAACAATTTTTACATAACAAAAGACCTACTCTTCCAGAAAAATCTTAAGCAGTAGAAATTCGTCTCAATGCCTAATCCTGGACCAAGGCGATACATAATTACGAATGATTCATATGTTTTTCGTCTATCACATTGACCAGAAGCAAATTTTTATTGATGGCATAATTTTGGGAGATAACTGCGGAGATACACTTCGATGCAAGTCTCCATATGGTGTAGTTATATTTGAATAATCTTTATGTACACGTATACAGCAAAACTGTGATTAACTGGTTTATAAATGTACAGTCAGCTCAAAGCGTTGCGCTGACTTCGTTGGGCCAAAATTTGACATAGGCATGGTATAATTTTTGTGATACAGGCATCTACCAAGGATTTTTGAAAAATCCCTTATAATCCCTTAATAATATAATAGTTTGAAAAAACTAAAATGAACACGCTTTTTATAGGAAACTTAAATCTTATTTTGCAAATTGAAAAATGGAATAATTTTATCAAATTAGTGTATTGTCATCGGTCCTCGATAAATCTAGAAAATCCGTTTAAAGTGGGTCAAAATAGCGCCCAAAGGAGTCGGTTACAGACATACCTACATACAAGTAAAGCTGAAATCAAGCGTGTAAAAAGGATAACTAGGGCTAAAAGTGTCACGAGCGAACCCATAGCGCATAAGCTAGTAGTAAATATTAGCTAAAGGTAGAGCACATTGAAGATAACTGATATTGATTGACATACAAAAAAATGTGTATAAATAGCCAAAATACAGTGTTTTTAATTAGTATATAGAAAATTGCTAAGTGGGCAAATTAAATCTAATTAGGTATGCGTGTGTTACAAGTTATTAATTAATTAATAATTATCTGATAAAACTTTATGAACACGATTTGTACTGTACTACATTTCTTGCCCATTGTTTTTCGAATCTTGCAGTAACTTTGTGACCTACATGATAAAAAAAAATTTCTTTGACACATGAGGTGCTACGTAAGTTTTTTTTTGCAACTTACATAGCAAGCAATAGGATTAAGGGTTATAACAAGCCTAGGGTGACAATATATAATAAAAAATATTTTTGACACGTTTTACGAAGTTCTAATTAAAATATATTGCCTTCGATAAGTGAGTAAGAAAACATAGTTCCTGTATACTAATGAAAGTCACCGTGTATACAGACACTTTTCACATATTCGACTGCCTCGGTGACGTAAGTGATAGTGTATGAGACTGCCGCGCTGAGGTCTTGGGTTCGATTCTCGGATAGGAACTTATATTAGTATTGTTCAAAAATGTTTGTTTCGGAATTTCGGTCTTTCCTATGTCTAATATGTATATATTTAAAAATATACAAGTATGTTTATCAGTTGTCTAAATCTTATGGCAAAAGCTTAGTTTGAGCTAGATGGCGCTGTGTGTATTTATATATAATTAAAACAAAATACCAAACAGATTATTGGCTCAGTATAGTTTGGCACTCTTGGCAATCGATACAGTGATTAACTCTATCAATGCCACTGTTATTAATATTTTACTAAGATAATGTTATAGATAAGGGCATGTATTATTCTTGGCTTCGTTACATAACACTGCCACTGTTTAATTAGTACAATGTTGGTTTGGTGAGGACCTATTTGTACTAAATAACGTTTATAGAGAAAAAGATTTAATAGTACAATGTTAGTTTGGTAAGGGCACCAACTGTATAATAGACTAGGTGACCCCCCCGGCTTCGCCCGTGTCATACTTCGAACTCCCGTCGCACATATTTAATCCCGTCGCTTATAAATCTACAATGATGCATAAAAATTTGCCCGATTTGTCGACATTTATGACTACTGCTCCACTCCTCAGGGTAGTAGCGTGATGATATATAGCGTATAGCCTTTCTCGATAATTTTTTTAATCCGACCAGCAGTTCCTGAGATTTGCGCGTTCAAACAAACAAAAAAACTCTTCAGCTTTTTAATATTAAGTATAGATAACTCAAATATTGAAAAATCGATGCGTCTTTTTAAATTAGCATTCACAATAAGCTTTTGAGTTAGTGGGTGCAATGGGGTCCTTCCTATGTCATCAGCAAGTGGTAAAAAGTCGAGGTCATGATGAAAAGAAAAAAAAAACTTGAAGGAAATCCCTCCCTGTACCAATTCGTATGACTAACGTGGTACAGTATGGTCAATCACCTAATGATGTTTTTCATAATTTTTTAATAAAGTGGAAAATGACAACTTGATTCGAGACAGGGATTGAACCTGTGACCTTTGCCTAACCAGGGCAATGTTCTAGCCACCTGAACTACCCGAACCGTATCGAATCAAGTTGAAATTCTCCACCATATTTATATCGTCATTTTAAGAGTATGACCAGAGCCATCTATCGAGCTAATGAACAACTCGATACCAATGAACAGTGTTACAACTATTTTTAAACATTGATGCAATGTTGATAAATTTTTAAAGCAATTATTTTGCTAAATTTCTCATAAATTTTTAATAAAGTGGAAAAAGACAATTCAATCCCTGTCTCGAATCGAATTGTCTTTTTCCACTTTATTAAAAATTTATTGATGCAATGGACTCCACTCAGTATATTGATAAATTTTTAAAGCAATTATTTGCTAAATTTTTCATAATTTTTTAATAAAGTGGTAAAAGACAACTTGATTCGAGACAGGGATTGAACCTTGCAATGTTCTAGCCACCTGAACTACCCGAACCGTATCGAGTCAAGTTGAAGTTCTCCACCATATTTATATCGTCATTTTAAGAGTATGACCAGAGCCATCTATCGAGCTAATGAACAACTCGATACCAATGAACAGTGTTACAACTATTTTTAAACATTGATGCAATGGAGTCCACTCAGTATATTGATAAATCTTTAAAGCAATTATTTGCTAAATTTTTCATAATTTTTTAATAAAGTGGAAAAAGACAACTTGATTCGAGACAGGGATTGAACCATTGCCCTGGTTAGGCGAAGGTCACAGGTTCAATCCCTGTCTCGAATCAAGTTGTCTTATTCCACTTTATTAAAAAATTATGAAATATTTAGCAAAAATTGCTTTAAAAATTTATCAACACCTAATGATGTGACAAAAGCGAGTATTGAGAAAGTCACGCAACTCCATCTGATTCCAAACTAAGCAGAGCTTGTACCATGGTAACCAGATAACTGATAAACATACTTATATATTTCTTAATACATACATATTATAGATAAATAATACCCAGACTCAGAATAAACCATCGTGCTCATCACACAAAGCTTTCCACGACCTCTGACGTAGCAGTCGGATACACTCCCACCGCGCCACAGAGGCAGCCAAGTCATTATTGAGTTGTGGAAGACAGATTCGATTGATCGTGATTCTTATATCATATTATAGATAAATAACACCCAGGCTCAGAATAAACCATCGTGCTCATCACACAAAGCTTTTTCCTGGGTGGGAATCGAACCCACGACCTCTGACGTAGCAGTCGGATACACTCCCACCGCGCCACAGAGGCAGTCAAGTCATTATTGAGTTGTGGAAGACAGATTCGATTGATCGTGATTCTTACGTAATTTTAGTTTGTGAACTGGATAGTAAGATAGAACTGTATTCGCGTTATGATCAAACTGCAATTACAGAACTGCATGTAATAGATTTATTGCATCTGTTGGTACAATAATCTGTGGTAGCAACCCTAAGCGATATTGACAGCGATACTTTTTATCAATATTTTTACTCCATTCTGTCATATCACTGCGATTTGAAAAAATATTTCCAATAAGAATATGGAATACAGAAAAATTGGGAGTACTCTTTCAAATACTTTAGAGTACTTCAAATATTTCCGTCCGTACAATTTCTAGCATCAACAGCTAACACTCGGATGAGGTCTACATACTACCAGGGGCGTGCACAAGGATTTCGGATAGGGTATGCATGCCCTAACTACCCGAAATCCCCGCGAGAAATGAAGCGCTGACTCAGTGTTCTGTAAACGATCACTGCGTTAAGCAACTTTCGCTATGGCTGGTCACGGATGGGTGTGCCCTTTGTGTCATTTATATTTACGAGTGTTTCCGTGCTTTAGAAACCGTTGGTTGGCTTTACGACTGCCATGTTACTGGCAACCGGGGCCAGTAACATGGCAGTCGTCAAGCCAAGTATGAAGGCCTTGTGGGCGATTTTATAATTTCAACAGCAGGTAGCCATAACCTGCGTCTCTCTATTTCATCACGGCAATGGGCTCACCACCTATTACGTGACACAGGAGTACATACGGTGTAAATTGAGCGTATAATATGCCTCTACCTGCCTTCGGGGATAAGGCTGGATTGATAAACATAAATGTAAAGGTTTGGATGGATGGATGTTTGTTGTGTAACAACAGCAACGGATTGCATTGAAACTTGGTATGTAGATAGCTAGAGACCTGGATTTACATATCTACTTATTATCCTAATGTAGCCACGTTAACAGAAACGACATGAAACAAACCGCGGGCGCTGCTAGCTGTAATATTTTTAAAATAACTAACTCACAATACTGAAAAAACATTTGGTTTTCAAAACTCTTAAGTCACTGTACCAGCTTATCTCTGAATAAACACTAGCTGAAAAAACTCTAGAAGTTATAATACAACACAAATATGATAGCACTTACCAGATTTCATGACAGCAAGTGACCAGTCTACACATTTTGCGAATCCTTGCCTGACAAGTGCTTCTGCAATGTTGCCTTGTGGGTGCAGAATTGTCCCCACAAAGTTGCTGTTGTTCACGGACTCTAGGATGACATCTACATCCTTTTGAAGCAGCTTTGATTCCAGGAAGAAGCGTGCTTCCTCCCCGTAAGCCTCGCTGTCACCATCTTGTCTCACCGCTGGGCACTGCACAAATATGAATTTATTTGAATTTTTATTAAAAAGTGGTAAGACCATTTAGGGTGTGCATACATCGAAGTAACTATAGAAACTAAACTATTGTATTAGACGTGATTTCAAACAGCACTAAAGTATATATTGAAGGTTAATTTATGTTCCCCAACATTGTACTAAAAATATTAAGTAAAATCTTTTGTATGGAACGGGATTTCGCGCGGCACTATATTATAGTAAAAACAAATTCTCCATTAAGACGGTATTTGTTCCAGACACCAAAGTAGCAAACGTGATACGGACTCCTAAGGATTTGGTTCCATTTCAGACGCCAAGGGTTTATAACTGTAGCTGTGGAAGCTCATACATGGGCCAGTCAAAAAGAACCATTGTCAAAAGAGTCAGGGAGCACATAGCTGCAGTTAATTGCAAACAAATAAATCGGGTGTTGCCGAGCATTTACTCAATGAGGGACCCAATCATTGAATCGAGCTTCATAAGACAAAAGTCCTGTCAACTGATCAACACTACTGCCCAAGGATGATTCGGGAAGCAGTTGAAATAAAAAAACACAGGACTTTCAACCGGGAAGACGGATATAAGCTCTCAACATCGTGGAATCTAGTAAATAAATTTTAAGGTCTCGCGATAGATCAGTGAACGTGTCCGCGAATACGGTCAGTGTTGTGTGCCGTGTGATTCTAGAAGTTAAGAATTCCGAGGGTACATCAAAAACTCTCGGTGCAAGCGGTCGCTCTATCCTACGTGAATCAGTCACCTCGGGACCACGACATGTGCAACCCTGTAGAAACATCGAGAAACAAAGGTACCTTTTACTATTATATAGTGCCGCGCGAAATCCCGTTCTATACAAAAGTATGTGGTCAACGCTTGTTAGTTTAAAACAATACATACATACATATTGTCACGCCTTTATCCCCGAAGGGGTAGGCAGAGGCATATTAAAAGCCCACATTTCACCGTATGTATTTTAGTCCCACGTAACAGGTGGTGAGCCCATTGCCGTGTTGAAATGGACAGGCGCAGGCTGCGGCGACCCGCTGTTGAAATTTTTTAAGCCGCCCATAAGGCCTTCAACTTGGCTTAACGACTGCCGTTTTATTGGCAACCGGGACCAACGGCTTAACGTGCCTTCCGAAGCTCGGAACTGGGGTGGGTCTAAAGGGCCGAATAAATTTAACACAATAAAATGTGTCTATTTTAGATGTTAAATTTGGAATAAATTTTGAACCCGTTGCCTTTTTAGTGAGGTGGTAACAAAAAGGCTAAAAGGTCTTATGTGCTAGACACTAATTAGCACGACCAATTAAAGTCCTGGTAGTCTCGGACTAGTTGTTTTTAAAACAAATGTTAAGTAAAATCAGTATGAAAATGCAATTTTGTCCAATAAAACAGTATGTGTTCAACAGGTGTTAGTCAGTACTCAGTATTAATTTAATAAGGGGAAACTTTGTGATTGTTTACTTCTACGAGCTCCATTTAATCGTAAATATAAGCGTACATCCACCTATTTTATTTTCCAAATTGGTTTATATCTATATATATAAAAATGAATCC
This sequence comes from Thumatha senex, assembly GCA_948477245.1. Taxonomy (NCBI): domain Eukaryota; kingdom Metazoa; phylum Arthropoda; class Insecta; order Lepidoptera; family Erebidae; genus Thumatha; species Thumatha senex. The sequence continues at coordinate 4,852,820 of OX419725.1, forward strand.
CTATTTCACTTGGTCACGGCATCACGCGTGAACGGCTGGGCCGATTTGAAAAAATATTTTTGTATTGCATAGCCCATTTATTGAGGAAGGTTCTAAGCTATATATCATCACGCCACTACACAGGAGAGCGAAGCAGTAATCATAAATGTCAACAAATCGGGGAAACTCATACATTCCATTATTAATAGAAAAGTATATAGCGACGGCATTAAATGGGTGCCACGGGGTTGGAAGTATGTTACGGACGAAGCCGGGCAGGTCAGCTAGTAATATATAAAGTCTAATTTTAATCCCGATAAAGCTTATTGTGAAACACGGAAAAGGTCACAAAGTGGGCGGAGGCGTGGGTAGACTCTAAAAATAAAACAATGGGTACTGTTTGTATGTATTTCTTATTATGTAATTGAAATGAAAATAAGTATAAACATTCCTTCATTCCATGCATAGATACTTATAAAGCTAAAAACTTTTTGGTTTTCCAATTATTACACACAATTTTGACAGAAAATTAAAAATTATGCAAAGCATAATAATTAAAAAAGAAATTGTTTCACATCAATGTTTAATAAATGGAATTGATGTTCAATAAATACTTAAAAAATACCCTTAAATTATCCCTTAATTAAGAAAGTTAAAAGATTATCTATATCTAGCAAAAATGTTTTATGTTATGAACATAAAAGGAAAATTGAAGTTGTGAGAATCGAGTTTTTACTAATAATATTAAATTTTCTGTCAATTTCTTTTTAATGTTTTTTTAACATGATAGTCCTTATGGCTTTTAATATTTTAATAGAATCCAAACGTTTATATTGTTAAAATTTCAACTATCAATTTGTGTGATACATATCAACCTAATGTGCTGGATGTCCACCAGCTTATTGAAAGATGCGACTGTCATTTAAGCAGCTATAAAAGGTGTGGTGTGATGACGGCTTTATATTCTACTTAATGACCATCACGGCTTCGTCTGTGACATACTTCGAACTCGTCGCTTATAAATTGTAATAAATTTGCTGAAATAGAATAGCCCATTTGTCGAAATTTATGACTACTGCTGCGCTCTTCAGAGTAGCAGCGTGATGTTATATAGTTATCCTCGATAAATGAGCTAACCAACTCTAAAAGAATTTTTTAATCCAATCACGGAGTTTCTGAGATTAGCGCATTCAATTAAACAAACAAACTTTTCAGCTAAATAATATTAAATATAGATTATAAAAATAATGGAGGGTAGTTACAAACAAAATCTCTTGGTGAATGTTAAGTAAATATTATTTCGCCTGAAATCCCGAGTAGTATGATAAATACGATCTATTAAAAGGTTGAGTGAGCCCTACAAATTTTCAGTTCCAATTGTATATAAAAATGGTACTTACTCTGATTCCAGAGAGCATAAGAGTGATTTGTGTGTAGTCTGGTAACAGGCAAAGCCTAACTGTGGAGCCATCACGTACATATTCAATGATTGCTTTGATTGGTTGTCCGTTAAATTTATTCACATATTGCTTAGGATTTTCAACACTCCACTTGATGCTTCGAATGTGTTCCTGTTTACATAAACATAAGGAATACATCAATATAAGATTCAATGAATAAAATATATTTGATGAAATTGATAGTAATATGAAGGACATTATACTGACTAATATAATATAGTAGTATTGAACTAATATTTTATCAGGTGTAAGAACTCCAATAAGAATTCCAGAGTCTAAGCAATGTCCAAATAAGCGATGTCTAAGTGATGCTAGCGATGCACCCTCTATTTGGCATAAAAAAATAACAAGCCACGGCTGCTCTAAAAGCAGACTCCAGGCTCCAAACCCAGGCAGTTTTTGGAAACAATTGGGAATATGTGAAGATGATAGAGTTCCATTAAAATTAAACATACAATATTGAAATTTTACCTGGGCATTCGGTCCCCACAATCCTTTTCCCTGGGATTTGGCCATATCTTCAATCTCTACAAGCCTTTTAAGCTGTGGTATGTTTCTGCCACCATCTCTGACCTTGACAAGACCTTCAGCGAGTAGAGCTTCAGTTATATTCTCATCTTTAGTGGGGTCTTTGCCAGCCCAAACGCAACCATACTCTCTGGTAGCAGAATTTGGTGGTTTTTCAGCGGTGAAAATAACTTCCTTGCCAACTAATTTTCTTAGGAACTCACGTGCCTCCCATGCGAATGGTTCATCTTTTGTTTCCATGTCACTGTGTTGATGAAAATTGGGTTTATTCAAATAAAATACAAGTCATTGTTTGAATAATTAAATTTGCTTTAGAGATAAAAATATGATAAATGCAATGCATATCTTGTAAATGTACATATTTCGCTTAGCCTATCTCTTAGTTACATAAAAATGCAACTGTATATGTTGCTCTTGTATGTAGCGCAGTAGCCAAATTACATTTAATTGTGTGGAACAGTGTGTATAATAAACATACATATATACAAGGAATATGGCACAGGCATACTATCCGCCCACATTAAACAATTTGCATTTTCTCCCAGTACGGCTGCGTTTCCACCAGAGATGTGCGAGGGAAATGTATCGTGCGAAGATGCCTAGCTGTGCTGTGAAAATTGCATTAATGTATGTTGCGAGCATGCGTTTGGAAGCTGTGAATAAACTCCGTATCTGTGTTTCAATTTCTTCATCGCAAATTGTTAAATATAAATGTAACTTCTTTTCCCAATTATCCCTAACTATTTTGTGCACTTCTACTTCCAAATAAATATTTATGGACTGGCTGGTACAGTATGCGCAAACCTCGCAACACATCCTTCTTAACACACATCCCTCGCTTGTTATGTATGCGCAAAAATCTAACTCCGCCGTTACTAACCAGCTAACCAGAGCTGTGCTGACCGAGGCAAGGTAAATGAAGCGATTCTATTGGTTTTTTCCGTTCGTTCTATCCTCGCATATCTCTGAAAGAAACGCAGCCTTACATGTTGAAATGTAGTGGCGGATAATATGCCACTACCACTCTACGTGATTGATAAGCAGCTGACATGTTTCTGGCAACTAGGACCATCAGCCTAAAATGTTTTACTAAATACAGAAACAATTGTGAATGAAAATGTCATAGAGCAGTCGCTCATCTCGAGACCCACAATAATATAAGAAGCTTAACACAGTTATAGCTTAGAGAACAAAATTAGTGGGGTTACAAGTGCATTCTTTCACAACAAAGTCTATGGGCAATCATACACCTGTCCTATATAACATTTCTCAAATATTTAATATTATAAAACTAGAATTAATCTTTAGTGCTTGTTGAGTATTGAGTATCATTTTTAAGTGCTCGAGGCCCCGTGGCCTCAGTGTTCTGTCAACGATCACTGAGTTACGCAACTTTCACTATGGCTCTGGCCCTTGGATCATGATCACTTTGTGGCATTTACATTTGCGAGCGTTTCCGTGCTTCGGAAGGCACGTTAAGCTGATGGTCCCGGTTGCCAGTGACATGGCTGTTGTTAACTCAAGTTGAAGGCGTTATGTGCGGCTTGAAAAATTTCAACAACAGGTAGCACGCATCTGTCTATTTCAACATGGCAATGGGCTCACCACCTAATACGTGGGACAGGAATACATGTGGAGAAAACTAGGCATACAATATGTATGCCTTTGCCCTCCCTTTGGGGATAAAAAAAAATGAGTATCATTTTGTAATACACGCCCAGCCCTTACAAAACAAAGCTAAGTAAGCTTGACTGGGCTAACTTACTAAGTTTAACTAAAACTAACTAAATTGTTGTTGTTTCTGATCCTAAAGGCCATATTCCGGAACATTTATCAATACTCAAGAAACACTTGAGAGTAGATTTTATAAGGCAAAATCTAGTCTCAAGCGTTGATTATAACCTGCTATACAAATCACGAATAATCATGGTTATCGACTGATGTATCACATCCTTAACAAAATACAAATCTGTTACTAACACGGAGCATAATGGGAATCTCATCTTGCATCTCCTGGGTACACAGGTTACTGTCTGTATTGTTAGTAATACATTTTCTGCTAATTAAATTGGCAGAACAACAAATGACAATAAATGTGTTTTAATAATAATCAGTAATAATAATCAGGCACTATGCTGGACTATGATGTCTAAAAACTATATGTTTGTGATCATATTTCACTCAGTGTTCTGTAAACAATAACTGCATTAATCAACTTTTGCTGTGGCTGGTTGTATGGGTGACCACTTTGTGTGGCGTTTACATTTGCAAGCATTTTCGTGCTTCAGAAGGCATTGGTCCCGGTCGCCAATAAAAAGGAAGTCATTAAATCGAATAGATGGCAATATGGGTGGCTTAAAAACAGCAATAGCCACAACCTGCCAGTGCAACGTGGGATAGGATTACACACAGTGAAAAGTGGGTGTATAATATGCCTCTGCCACACTTTCGGGTATAAGGCATGATGGATAACTAAACTATGGCTTGAGAGAAAGGTACGGTAGGCGCATATGTTGAGCATAGGAACAGCCAATGGAGGATTATTGGACAGATCCTGTCTATTCAAGTGTTATAATGAAGTTGAAAATTTATTTTGTAACACTATATCACTAGGCCTAGAGTAGATTTTATTTTTGTTTAGTGTCCAAGAAAAAAAAAATCTAAATGAAAAAGTTTAAACTAATAATGATTAAATAATTACTGTAATTATTATCATATTTAGATATTTTTTATTTGCTTCACATTACCAATTCTACATTTTGTTATATCATGGATGTTACACTATAGTAGCTGGTATTTTATAATGGGGATGATTGATTTTTCAAAAACAAATGGTAATGATAATAGCTGAACTCAATATTAAAAGAGCAGAAAACAATGACATCAGCCAACCTCAATGTATCATATCATAATTAATCAATAAAACATTTTATTTATTATCATAAATCCTAACACTTTATGTTAATTAATTGCAAAAACAATAATTTTATAAGAGCACCTACTCCTTTATCCAATCTGTTGTGCTGTTGATATTGACTGTACATTGTGTGTGACCACAGTCAAATTTCTATTATACACATGTTATGATGTTTTGTGTAATGCAATATTGATTTGCTAACATGGTAATAATTCAATATATGAAAGTCAATGAGTTATTATCTAACATACTTTGGAAGCATCAATGTTAAGAATCAATCGCAATTGCAGTCGCTCATAATATTACAACACAGTTGTGAGTGGGTACTTTTAATTTACTTTCACTTTGCTAACAGACATAGGTATTTGTTATTTTTAAATCAATTATTTTTTCAGATGAATAATGGATGTATCTATATAAATTATAAGAATATTTTCAGTTTAAATATGATGAATGAATAGAACAATATTACAACTCAGTGGCATGATACTGCAAGACATGTTGTTATTGAAAAAAAAATCAATAAGGACTATTTTCTATTCATGTTATGGAGAAAGCATAACATAAAACTAGCATATTATTGACTGCAACAGCAACAGATGAATATCAGATCCTTACCTGTTCGCAGTTCTTTGACGCGCTAGTTTTGGCGCCGTGATACCAGACAAAGCGATTATTTTCTCCGGTGGTGGACCCCCTTGGGGCTGTCTTCTTATGATAACCGTATCTCCTGAGAGTACCTGAGCGCAAATATTATTTAATTAGTTCTATAAATAGACATAAGGACAACATTTGATTGCAAGTACATATTATCGACTTTTCTAACCAGACTCGCCAGCTGGCACAAAAGAAATATATTACCTATTGTTATAAATGCAAAGAAGTAAATATATACAATCCAATAAGAATTATTATGTACGGTGTCTGTATGCTTTTTAGTGTTTTCATTTTAGGTACACGATGTGCTGCCAACGGGGCAATTAAACGAGATCGGCACGAGGTATCCAGCATATTGTATTAAGGAAGATATAAAAATAATGTAATTGTTGTATTACCTGCTTCACTATACCAATTTTGTAAGCAGGCGTCGGTGCTGGAGCACTCATTTTTGATTATTTTCCTTTATGTTTCTCAGATGGAACGACACCAAGTTAAAATTTACTGAAGAGTGAACAACTAACACGAAAGATCGGCGAAACGTGGCGGGCCGCTAGTGTTTCCACATTTGAGAAGTATAAAATAAATTATAGATAATGATAATACTTTCTCTAAACCGATATTCTCGATAGTTTCAAAAAGTATTTGACTCCATATAAGGTGAGTACATATGATTATAGTACGGAATCGACTAAAACGAAAACCGTAAACCATTATGCAGGTATTGACGGTGCTACCAACTTTATTTCTTTATTTTCAACGAGTTCGTCCGACAGATTAGAGAGAGACAGAAAAGATTTTAAAACATTTTGCTGAGAATTCAAAGAAAAATATAGTAAAAGGAAAGAAAAGGAAAATGGTAAAATAATAAAATTAATTATGATATTTTTTTTTTATATCATCATATTGCTATGTCGTTAGGAGCATAGCATCAAATCATAACACAAAGAACCCAACGCATAGCATCAAAGCACAAAGAACCCAAGGAAAATAAAATATTTTTCAGCAACTCGAATAAAATTTGTAAGTATGATAAATGTATAAATTGTCTAAATTAAAAAGCTATTCTATTCTAATATACGAAAATAATCTTTTCAAAAAATCTTATATTTGAATCCGGCTCAATTATATAATCCGTAAAGTATGAAAGTTAAAAAGGGATATGCTAAAGTTTAAAGAGAATATTACGATCTTTTTAATTTGTCCGGAAGGAGAGAACTTTACTGTATGGCCCTCTATGATCATAGATGTACTACATTTGATCCATATTGTCTATGATCATAGTAATGGGCTAAGAAATATCTATATCCGTCTACTACCGTCTACAAATAATCTCAAAAAATGTTGCCATCTAAAATCAAAGATCTTCGAATGGAATATCGAAACTACAAAAACATGAATTTGGTAGTACAAAGTAATCTGGAAATGTTATTTGTAAGTCTTTTTATCTCACAATCTAAGTTATTTGAGTAAGATGATATAGACCATGTCATGTCATGTCATGCCATCCTCCTTGCTACCCGTGATCTTACCTAAATTCGTCTTTTAATTCTTGTTTTATTCTTCACCATTTTCTCAATAGAATAGAAATCACCGCTAAATCGTGATGCAATTTTATGATATTTGAAGTTGATATGATCATGTGTGTAATATGAAAAAATAAAGAACCTAATCATTGTACTATGATCATAGAATTTGACAGATAATATATGATTTTAATATGATAATGTACATTACAGGTACAGGCCTAACTGATGAATCCACGGGAATTGTTAAAAGCGTTCATTAAAAATAAATGTAGGTCTAGTTTAGATTTTTGTTATCTGGGTTGACACAATGAATTTGATTTAATATAAATTTATGTACTGTTATGGTATATATATATATTAAAAAGATCGTATGGTTTGCGTATGATTTCAATGACATGTTCGTACTTCGTACCAGAATAAAAAAGGTATATATACGATTTCAATCGTACGATTGGCAACACTGGGTATCTGAGCGAACCTTTATTGACGAAAAAACATTTGGAGTTTGCACACAAAGAATGAACATTTACCGTTAGTATTCTCAGTTTATGTTATGTAGTTACCAAAGACTTTATACTTATAACTAGACTGTGCACTACGGCGAAAATATCGGTCCGCTCGAGAGGGCTCTCGGTGGTAATGTGTCCCTTTTTAAATAAGTGACCATGACCAAACAGAACACAGGACAAACTTGAACCATTGATTCCTAATATTTTTTTTACCTACAATACATGTAGGTAAAAAAATATGTGTGTGTACCTGAGTACACAGGTAAGAAGTGAAACTCTTTACGACATTTTTTTACAGCTGTAAAATTTCACTTATACGTCGATAAAGACGTTTTACTTCAAAAATAAAAAAACCCTAAAAATTGTGTATCTTCTTTTGGAATCTACATCACGTACCCTAAACGTAAAGTACTTTTGTTTCTGCTTTTTTAATAGGTACCATATCTACCTACCTACCGTAGCTACAATCCCGTCTACCTACCGAGTGGTCCCGTCTACCGCCATGTTGGTCTCCAAATCATTGCCGTTGTTGAGAAGCCGTCGACACGACGTTCACGCGGCAGAAGGGGTCCCCGACGGGGTGGCTGATGCATATTATATGCCCATTTTTCACCATGTTTCATGTCCCACGTAATAGATGGTGTTCCTATTGCAGTATTGAAATAGACAGACGCAGGTTGTGATAATAATTTATAATTCCTGTTATAAACAAATAGTTGTTATATATGTGATGAAATATTATTAGACTAAAGCAGTACATAAATACACACAAATACACACAATAAACACAAAGCGTTTACTTAAATACACACACACTTATTTTATTTTTTTAATTATTTATATAATTGAATTTATTTAGTAAAGCGACAAAGCATCGTAAAAGAAGCACGAATGGCGATTCATAACGCAGTGCTAGTGCCAACTTTGCTTTACGGTAGTGAAACCTGGGCATGTCAGCAGATGCATGAAAGTAAATTGAATGCTGTGGAGATGCGATCACTTCGAAAATTGTGCGGCGTTACCTTGGCCGACCGAATACGTAACGAAGTGATACGCAATATGGCAGGTTTGAATGAAAGTGTCAGCGTTAAGCTGGAAAAGGGCGTGCTCCGTTGGTTTGAACACGTCCAACGAATGAGTGAGGAACGATTGACGAAGAATATATATTGTTCAAAAGTAGAGGATAGAAGGAGTCAGGGTAGGCCGAGACTTAGAAGCCTGGCGATCTGTCCTCTCTGACTACCCCTTCAGGGATACAGCGTGAAGATAGAGAGAGAGAGAGAGAGAGAGAGAATTTATTTGACTTGGCATACTAGGTTATTATCAATAATGATTGTCTGGAGACTCTTGAAGGTGACGGATGAGCTTTGGTGTCCGTTCAGGATTTACTTAGGGCATTCTTTAATAATCTCATTAAATTAATCAATTTTGTTGAGTTCTCCTGAGATACTTGCACTAACTTGCAGAACATTACAGAGACTAATGTCTAGGAGATTTTGGCGCCAATTCTTGAGCATGACGCACGGTTGTCGTATATTATTTTCCGAAAGTAGTGTATAATTTGTGATTTTGTGTTTAATAATGGTGGATTATTATACGTAAAGTGTTTTAAAATGTGCATGAGTGAAGGAAAGTAATATGTTGCTGTGAACAGTGGTGTTCTTTGTTTCAATGCCAAATCTCCATAAAAGCCCTAGTAAAGGGTTTACTGCTTTACTGGGGTAAGGACAATGGACCTAGGACTAGACTTGACATTAAACAAGAAGGAGACATCTTGACATGACTAAAACTAAATATAAAGAAAAGTAAATTGACGACAAGACTGTCTGGCCTGAGTTTCCTTTGTCTGCACAAGATGTGCGAAGACAACTAGAACTAATTACTTGGATTTTGAAACAAAATTGAAGCTGGCAATACTGCGCTTTAAGCTAAACGAGAATATTATTCCCACGTCACAGTACATAGAGGAAAAACACTACGTACCTACCTAAAATTACAATTTCGTATTCTTATCTTTAGGTCTGAGTTATCCACCATCGCGTACTATACTACATTATAATGACGTGCAACTACGTGGAACGCGAAAGCGGTACCTGGCTAAGGGTCCGTTCACATAGGCCGACGGACGCCGAGAGTTGAGCAGTTTGATCTTCGTTTATAAGAGTTTATAAGAGAGAGAGAGAAAGAGAAAGAGATCATATTAAATTAAAAATTCTTATGTTGCATAGTTGTTGTACGAAAATCCTCGAGAGGAGTCGCGCTTACTGCGGCCGGCTACGTTCCTGTAGTTCCAAGCCAAGCTGACATTTGTTATTCTTAATACATACGTAAGTATCTATCTATCTACCTACTTGAACCTATTCAAATAATAAAGTAATCATTACATTTGGGTAAAAATCAGAAATGTCTCTTTAGACGTTCCGTAGAGAATGACATTGTGTCCTCTGTGTACCCCATCAAGGATGCGGCGTGAAGATAGATAGTTTTAAACCATGTTTCATGCGTATTACTACACCAAAAACAAGCCTAAACTAAATCCCACCAACCTACTTGTATATAGAATGGAATATATATAAGCTGTTATTTAAATCCTCCAAAAAAAAAAGCATGTTAGTATCATGGTCTCTAACGTGGTCCTGAGTCTCTCTCTTTGAGCGCCTCTAATGCTCTGCTTTCCATTCACATGGACCGGTTTTTCATAGTACGTATATAGAACGTATTGGCCATACTTGTGTATGTACCTTTAGATTATTATTAATATTTTGAAGTTTATCTATAATAATGGTGTATCTGGTGTCTGGTGCAATGTTTCCCAAGGCATTGAAAAGTGCCGCAATTCAGGAAGATGATATTATTTTGATAAAAAGTATACTAAAATAACTATCCTCACGCTCTATGATTGATAACTAAACATTGATGCAATGGACTCCACTCAGTATATTGATAAATTTTTAAAGCAATTATTTTGCTAAATTTCTTATAAATTTTTAATAAAGTGGAAAAAGACAATTCAATTCGAGACAGGGATTGAACCTGTGACCTTTGCCTAACCAGCGCAATGTTCTAGCCACCTGAACTACCCGAACCGTATCGAATCAAGCTGAAATAGATCGATAGACAAGTCGATAGATGGCTCTGGTCATACTCTTAAAATTACGATTTAAATATGGTGGAGAATTTCAGCTTGATTCGATACGGTTCGGGTAGTTCAGGTGGCTAGAACATTGCCCTGGTTAGGCAAAGGTCACAGGTTCAATCCCTGTCTCGAATTGAATTGTCTTTTTCCACTTTATTAAAAATTTATAAGAAATTTAGCAAAATAATTGCTTTAAAAATTTATCAATATACTGAGTGGAGTCCATTGCATCAATGTTTAAAAATGGTTGTAACACTGTTCATTGGTATCGAGTTGTTCATTAGCTCGATAGATGGCTCTGGTCATACTCTTAAAATGACGATTTAAATATGGTGGAGAATTTCAGCTTGATTCGATACGGTTCGGGTAGTTCAGGTGGCTAGAACATTGCCCTGGTTAGGCAAAGGTCACAGGTTCAATCCCTGTCTCGAATTGAATTGTCTTTTTCCACTTTATTAAAAATTTATAAGAAATTTAGCAAAATAATTGCTTTAAAAATTTATCAATATACTGAGTGGAGTCCATTGCATCAATGTTTAAAAATGGTTGTAACACTGTTCATTGGTATCGAGTTGTTCATTAGCTCGATAGATGGCTCTGGTCATACTCTTAAAATTACGATTTAAATATGGTGGAGAATTTCAGCTTGATTCGATACGGTTCGGGTAGTTCAGGTGGCTAGAACATTGCCCTGGTTAGGCAAAGGTCACAGGTTCAATCCCTCTCTCGAATTGAATTGTCTTTTTCCACTTGATTAAAAATTTATAAGTAACATGGTAGTCTTTAAGCCAACTTAAATCCCCAATCGGCGATTTAAAAGATTTCAATGGCGCGTAGCCACAACTTGACTCTGTCTATTTCCACAATCAATAGGCTCGTATTACGAGGGACAAATTATAACTGTTTTCCATTAGGCCCATAAGGGCGCTTTCAATTTATGCGTTTCTTGACGGCCTGCTGCGGTGCCGAAGCGGTGCGTTAGTCGTACAGCGCACGGACGAGCTTTTTTTTTTACACAAAACGAGCACTGCGGCAACAGTACGGCAACGTCACAATCGTCACGTGTTCATTTCGGTGTTGAATAGTGCGGTGAATAAACGTCAGAGCTAAGTGCATCAAATTTTTATTTACATACTAGCTGACCCGCGCAACTACGTTAGTGCCACCAAAAATGTGATAAATGAAGAACCGCTCGACCGATTTTGTGCAAACTTCACATAAACCATCTACTAAATAGTCCAAACAAAGCCTAATAATTTGGTTAGGATAGGTGAGAACGTTCTTGAGTAATTTTATAATTACAACGAGAAGTGGCATTGATTTTTATATTTATTGATTTGCTAAATTTATGATTATAATGACGATGATAAAGCGTAGTTTATGTTTCTCTTTGATGATTTTCAACAAGAGCAGAATACTGGTTGACTGGCTGGCTTGACTGATGTTACATCACGGGCGTTTTTTATTACAGGAACACGCACGCCAGTAAGATACTCTTTCAATTTAGGCGTTCGGTGCCGTACTGCTACCGTACTGCAGCGGCCCGACGGCGAGATATAACCTGCGGCACGGTTAGCGTGCGGTAGGGGTCCGACACGAAACGCATAAATTGAAAGCGCCCTAAGGGGTCTCGAAAACGCCTGAAAAAGGGTTTTCAGGTTACGGTGGCATGTTATAGGGGTGGCCTACAACGGACTGAAAACATGTTTCAGGCGCCTGGAAACCACGGCAACTGGGGTGAAATTTGGATAATTTAGTATGTGATAGAGTCTCCTCGGAACCGGCCTGAAAACGCTTCCAAGGCCCTGAAATGGACGTCGAAATTGTTCACTAGTTCACCGACGCGGCGTAACGATATCTATGGATGTGCCTTATGTTTGTATCTCATTTTGGTTACTCTGTCTACGTATAGACGTAGACAGTTGGTTACTCTGTCTACGTATAGAACATAATTATTAGGATGACAGCTATCGTAACTTTGTTCAAGGCAAAACCTTTCTTGTGCCATTGACAAAGCAGGACTAAGCATTTAATTGCACACCTCATAAGCGAAGCGTTGAGGTGGGTACTACTGTCACTTCGCGCAAAACATCTGATTTTTCAAACTTAAAATGTCTATTTATTATTGCACTTGTAAAATAATATATACACACTGATATCAAGAAATAACACTATTTTTAACATCATGATATTTTTGCTGCCATTTTTGTTATTTAAACTAGTTAAGAAAGTGTTTAAAAAAGTTCCGTTTTGGACGTCCGTGTGTCTGTATGTGCGGATTATTTTTTTGTTATCACGAAAAACGACCGAAATACTTTACTAATCGGGTCTTTTTTTTTCTCTTACGCTTCAGTATAATTAGGAATGGAACCCTTGGAAAAATTGTTATCACGATCTGATTCGATGTGGTTTAATTGTTATTAAATAAACAATTTTTATAATATAATAAAAGCGCGTGAGGCGTGCACTTTTGGATTTTCCCTTTTTTTTTTATATTTTCTACGATGGTTTTTTAAAGTCGCTGGTCGCTTTAATATATTATTGACGCTTACTGTGCCTAGATAGTGGCAACGATATTTTCGTAAGATTAAAGGAGGGAGGAGGTAACATCAAATAAAGTCCTCCCCCTTCATTATTATTATCGTTGACGAAGGATTTCCGCCATCTAACGTCCGATTCAATTAGTTATCCTAATGAAATTTTCACAGGATAGTTTCAAACAAGCATTGTTTTTTCATAGTACATGAGTACCCATCTTTTAGCTTCTTAGTTGAAAATATAATCTGAAATTCGACCTCAACGAAGACATATCGCTTACATCAAATTAGCGCCTCCCGCCTGATGCCAAGCAGAGACGACATCCCAGCCTCAGGTTGACGGCCCAGAAATATGCCAAGTCATTTCTGATAATTATGGCGACCTTTTCGTTAATTCGGTGTTAAAGTTACAATTGGTACCTTTCGTAAACCAAGGTTTATTACGCAGCAGGGCAGATTTACCTTGCGGATTCCTTTCATTCTCTCTGCGTGAAAGTATAGATAGTCTATTTGACCTAGGTACTCAGTATTAGATAAAAATATTCTTTATTTGATGTTCCCTCTTTTTTATACCCCAACTTTATTGGTCCACCAGGATGCAGAAAATATTGGAGAACTAATAATAATAATAAATAATAAGATTTTATTGGATCAAGATGCTCATTTGAAAATTATACATCAACGACCCACAAGTAAAAGACTACACTTGTATATTATCTGTGATAGTATTAATCATCATCGAAGCGCTCGTGGCGTCGTGGACTTAGTGTTCTGTAAACGATCACTGAGTTACGTAAATTTAACTATGGCTGGTCCTCGGATGGGTGACCACTTTGTGGCATTTACATTTGTGAGCCTTTCCGTGCTTCGGAAGGCACGCTGAGCCGTTAGTTCCGGTTGACAGCTACATGACAGTCGTTAAGATAAGTTGAAGGGCCTTATGGGCGGCTTGAAAAATTTCAACAACAGGTAGCCACAACCTGCGTCTGTGTATTTCAACACGGCAATGGGCTCACCACTTATTACGTAGTACAGGACACACATGGTGAAACGTTGGCTTATAATATTCCTCTACCTGGGAGTACCCAGGGGGAGCACAGAGCGGGGCAGCTGCCCCCCCCCCTGGATTCGGTTCACGTCCTCTACATACTATAAAAGTAAAAAAAAAATAACTTCTAGATATTCTTAAAAAGATAGATTATGGTCGTACAAGATAGAGGCGAAAGGCGCAGGAGCGTGTGTTGTGGCGTGAATAGGGAGAGGCCTACGTCTAGCGGTGGACTGCCATAGGCTGATTTGATTTATTCATGGTCGTCTACATTAAAATTTGCTAGCACTGTATGTCATTCTGCCATGAACACGTCATAAACCGTTCTGCCAAAGGCTCGCAGAAGTTACTTTTAAAAAGAAAATTTTTTACGTGTGGAAATCCCATAATAATTTTTTTTCTACCACTGAGGTGGCAGACAAGCATACGGCCCACCTGATGGAAGGTGGTCACCGTAGCCTATGGACGTTTGCAACACCAGAGGTGCAGCACTCGCGCTGCCGACCGTTAAAAACCTAAGACAAATTGCTCAAACCCGGAAAGGTCAAAAGTAGTCGGAGACCCAGACACCCCTTTCAAATAGGTGGACTGGACTGCCTTGGTGGCGTGCAAATATCGGATCGGTACAAATATTTATGTGTTCGTGACGGAGTTTGTAAAATATTTATAATTTGTCTATATTCCATTCCACAAGCTTAATATTAGCTTAGTTTCGGCTAGATGACGCTGTGTAAAAAATATCCCACATATGTTTTAGAAAATATCTTGCATATTCTTAAGTAACATGTTGCTTTGCGAATATGACGTTCATAAGTGCAAAATTCACCTATTATTATAATATGGACCCATTTGGCAAGTCGTTAAAACAAAATGCTTGACACACTTTTTTGTTGACGCGGAGAATGCTTTTACACCTTCAGTCCTGCTGCAGGGCTGCCCAATGCGAGTCGTCCTCGAACGTCGCTCTGAAAACGAAAGCGATCGAGCGGAGACTAGAAGGCACCCGAAGCACGAGGTGTGTCAGTTGCCAGAAGGTCATTGTTAGCGGGGTCCCCAGACCTTCCGCCCACGGCCGTAAACTAGTCGGGGGCGTGCCGGAGCTCCGCCGGAAAGCGGGAGTCCCCTCTTTGATTGCCGGCGGGACGGGAGCGTGCGTTCTTCTCGCTCCTGCAAGTTTGACACATGAGGTGCCTAATTATTTGACAGAACAACAAAGAAAGCACGGTAACCCGTACCGAAATTAAGGCATTTTGGATCAATTTGTTACGTGCAACAAAAATTGAATCTATACTACAACCTTAAGCGCAAAACGTAATGACTGACTCCAGGTCAAAAGTCACAACAATACCCTTTTTTTTTATTTGTTTACCTGTGGAAATCCTCATAGACGCTCATGGACCTATGTCAGTAGTTCCGGGTGAGCCCTCGGAAAGATACAAGAATACTATTAAACTAAACTTACTCATAGAAGGGTTTGGTGGTTGGTTCATGGTGTAATTCGCTTCAGCTGTTGGCGAACTAAGTAGGTACTGCGGGGTTCGTCAACAGCTGGAGTAAAAAAGCATACATTACATTATATATTAAATAGAAATGTAATGTAATGTCCTTATCCTACAAAAGACATTGCTCAATTTTACAACACGAAATGCAATTTCATATTTGAATCCCTAATATACTACGAGTTTGAAGATAACTCTATTTGTAAACAAACTGAATAAATAAATTTTAAAATGATGATGTTGTAAATTCAAATGTAACTTTCATGAATCAATGTTCTATGTAAAAAGCACTTCTACTCAATTCGTCAAAGCAATGTAATACTTAACAGCCTAGAATAAGACTTAGTTTTATAAATCACAATATTTTCCTCGATATCTTTAGGTTCTGAATTATTTCTGAAAATATGTAACCTGTGACCCGGGATCCTGTGTACGATTTCATTAGCTTACACGTGCTATTTAAAATATAATTTTAAATCATTTGTGAAGATTATATTTCACTTCATTTTTTTCAGACTACTGAGGTGGCAGACAAACATACGGCAGCAACTGATTTTAACTGGTTATCTTATAGCCTTTGGAGTTGCATCACCAGAAGCATAGATTAGAATACGTACTACGTACAACCAGAAGCGTTACGGTTGTCAAATCATTTTACGTGTTGGACAGGACTAAAACAGCCTGTGTGGCTACTCCTTGTTGATTTTTTATTCTTACGAAGCAAACCCAAGAAAGCGACGCCAACGCAACGTGAAAATTTTTCAAATTTTTACCTTAAGGCTAAAGAATCGAGATAACACTGTTAGATAAGGATGGCTATCAAAGTTTGCCGGGCGCACTGGGAAGAAATCTCGTGGACCCCGGGCGTCGCGAGACGCAACTGCGATCGACATAATGATGACTGGGAAGACATCTTACCGAGGAGTTACCTTAGCCCTAGACAGATAGGTACGGACCGAGTCTTTGTCGGTACAAGTTAAAAAAGGCTCCAATGTGACTTCTAGCTGGTGAAATTTTTAAAGCCTTTAACTCCGCTTAACACCTAGTTACCATGTTATTGGCAACCGGGAACAATAACTTAACGTGCTCGGTACTTCATTGTTCCGTAAACAATCACTGACTACAGTATCCAGTGAGTGTGTGTCTGTGTGTGTCAGTCCTGAGATAGGTTACCCTTTGTGTTGTTTTCATTCGATACGCATTATTAAGGTTCGATTGGAAGATTGAAAAATTTCAACAGCACGTTCGCCACAACTTGCGCCTGTCCATTTCAACACGGCAATAGGCTCACCATCGTGTGGGACAACATGCAATTGGTGAAAAGTGGGCGTATAGTAGGTGGATACGTCTCTGACAATCCGTCGAAGATAAATAATAATAATAATATTCATTTAATATTGATAAAGGCATCACTTTATGTATATATGTACCTAATCACCACGAGACCACGTGGGCAGATTGCTCAAAAACGGAAAAGTCAGAAGTACTCGGATACCCATACGTGCATGTATTCTGCGTTCTTCATGAAGCGATCAATGAATTTGCAGGAAGCGAAAGAAGTATGCATGGATCGCGCAGCTTGGCGATCTGTCCTCTCTGACTACCTCGTCGAGGATACAGCGTAAAGATAGCTGACTGAGGAGCCGAGCGAGGCGAGCCGACGAAAGTCTCCGTTTTAACTCCACTGGTACGGGAAAAATGCTATTGATGTCCGACCGTCCGTCCGTCCGTCCGTCCGTCCATTCAGTCTACAGGTCACATTTTTCATCGGATTTGCATGCAACTTGGCATGGACAATCCTTGATGTAGCCAACAACTTTTAGCGAGGGGGTTTTTCGAAATTGATATTTTAATTAGATGATTGAATTGATATTTCGAAATTGATTTTTATTTTTTGAAATTGATAAGAAATATACTCTGAAGTCTACGGTTCACAGAACCACTAGTTAGTTACTTTTAGTTATGTACCTATCGACGATTTCGTGTATCCATGGAACCGTTCACCACACGCTTCGTTTTGGTGCATTTTTTTTTTATTTAGACATTTCTGATATTTGATGGATTATATATTAGATGTAAGAGACTGCCCAAGAACTTCGGAGCTATTTTGGCAGCCACTGTCGTCTGAACTCCCAACCACGTGAGGGCGCCCGAGGCGTTGTCTCGTCCGTTTGTCAGCTGGTGCACCGCTACCAGGAGAGGTCGCTTGGGCCCCGGAGATCTTGGTGGAGTCCTTTACACCCACCCAGTGGACGGTAGGCATGTTTACCTAATTTGGTAAACTCAGAACTATGTCCAATTAATGTTAATGAGCTGGGGACAAAAGCCCGATTCAGGTAGGTTTCAAAATTCTGAGTTTCTTGAATTATAATTTATTATTTATTTATTTAATAAAAACTGTTATTACATGTAGGTACATAAATTTGTCCCCCAAAACCGAGTTGATGGTTTGACTGGGGCAGTTTTTGGAAATTATGTCTAAACTATGATTAAAAATGAAGAGAATATCAAACGAAGTCGTCAGAAATTCTATAAAGAAATGACAGTTCAACAAAGTAGGCACTGCGTTTAAAAAAGGTTAGTATCAATACGGCCAGTATCAGTTGTAAATCAGGCGGCGCCGCAGAGAAATAATTAAAATTCGAACTAAGAAAAAATAAATGACAATTGACTTTCCATTACTATCCGGGCGTGAAGTATGATTTATATTATGTAGCATTTTCCAGTGTCGATAGTCACTGTTGTTCATGTATTTTTTAAAATAGTGTTTAAACCTTAACAGTATTAAGTTGAAGAAGTGTTACAATGGCAAACACAGATTTTAGAAAGGATGTGACTATGCCTGTTCGGCCGAGAAGTGTCTATACAGCGCACTCCTACAATCAGGTGATAACATTTCTGCTGTCCGAACCTACCTATGAAGTAAATTAGACATTAGTACCCTGATAACATAAACTTTTGACGTATAGGTATATTACTGCCCACCTCCCAAGAAAATCTATCATACCTATGTTTATACAGTATTCTTCTTCATGTTAAGTGTTTTCTCTGTGGCTTCAAAACCCTACCTGTATTAAAAGCCTGGGAGTCCTTTCATTTGGCTGCTAGGAGTATTGAAGGTAGCGAATAGTCTGGTCTCCCAACCCCTTAAGAGCACCTGCGTCTTGCCTCATCCGTTAGTCAGAAAGTATTTTTTAAACCTATTTGCTAAATAGACTGTCTGCTAAACAGACCATCTGATTAGTTGGATGTTTTACTTGGACTTTATGCTAATTTGACGTGCTATTCTCTTGTGCTGTTGGACATTTTGATCTTCTGATCAGGAGTCGTATTTATCAGCTCCTTGAAAATGATTGTCTTCAAGTCCGGAACTAGTATTGCCCTCTCGAAAAAAATGTTGAAATAGTAAATGTTTAAATCAGGAAGAGTCCAACTTGTCTGCCTTCCAAGACTACAGCAAGTTCCTCGAAGGTGGGTTAGGGCAAGCGGAGCTAGTGGGCGCAGCAAGCTGGCAGCCACCATGGCGGGCGCCTCTGCAGCGCAAAGCACCTTTCTATCCAGGAGATGACATCTACCATGCCGATACCTGGCGGGAGCTTGAGGTAAGCTTTTAGTTCAGTTTATGTATATACCCTTAAAATTGAGTTGTCCAAAGAATACCATTGGCTTCGTAACTTAAAAGGAAGAAATGGGACCTGTATACCACCACTACGTTGTCCTACTGTTTGTCTGTCAAGACCTTTCATCTCAGGAAAGCGTGGATGTATCGAGTTGTAATTTTAACTGCGTATACGTTAGGTCTACGAGCCCTTAAAACTGTGAAAAATAATATAAACCACAGAGACTGCCGTTTATGCAGTAAAAAACGTTTTTCCGACACAAGGGAGTTAAAATGTTTTAGTTAGAGGCATTTGTGTAGGAAAGCAATTGTATAGGTAGACTAAAAACGCCACATTCACTGTAGCGCCACGACTGCAGAGCACACCTCTCCATCTATAACAGTATTGGGATCCTTGGTGTTGAGATCTCTAGTGACGTCCAATATTGTAGTAATTTAGAGGATAAGGTGAAGCTGGAGTCCAAAAAGCCCGGAGCGCTCATTAGGGCGCGGTAATACTTTACTTCGGAGCAAACACTGCTTCTTTATAGGTAAGTCGCAAGTGCGGCCTCACATGGAGTACTGCTGTCAACTTTAGGCTGGGGCACCTGAATTCCAGCACCTTTTGACTCGGTAGAAGGGCGTGCTATGAGGATTGTCAACGATCCTCCACTAGCAGGCGGTGTCGAGCCACTTCGCGACAGAAGCCACACAATTTTTCTTTTTTACATGAATGCACTTGTGTTTATGTAGAGTTACGTGAGAAAATCTATACGATACTTTGTTTAATATTTTTAACAGATGACTGAAGTTGTAGGTGGGGCTGGATTTAACGCCTCTGTCACTCCTCACGGCACTGTGTGTCTGCGTTTGAGGGACCGAGTCAAGTAAGTACTATTTGTTCAATGAAGGATTTAGTTAAGCTTACTGTATAATTTATAGAATGCAAACTCGTGATCTAAATTTATTACGTTGACTAAATTATGCTGTAAAATGATGCAGCAAGAATAATAAATAGTTCCAAAACACTAGCCGTCGAACCAAGACCCAGAGCTTAAGTGATTTTTTTTATGTTTATCGGGACAGAAATCATTATATTACACAGTATATTTTTAAGTGGTACTTATGTCATAGCCAACTAGCTTTATTGACTTCATTGCTTACCTCAATGTATTTAATTAACAGCTTAGCCTCTTGTAATCACGCCATTCAACTAGCCTCTAGAATGAACTTTATTATGATGATGGCAAATCTACAAACACTACATCTATAAAAGCGGTCGTGTGGCGTTAGACTAGCTGGTGGAGTTGATGCGTAAGGGCAGCTTAAGGATTTGGCATTTTGGAGCAAACGGTTCACCAGATCGAAAATGGTCAGTTATTTAAATGATGCGCTGGTAGATGCTTAAACCTTCATTGAGTGTGGGTAAGTTGAGGACGGCTCGCCTTTCTTACAGGTTCTGTAAGAAAGTCAAGCTTTTTACCCTAGTCCAATCTATTATATGTAGAAGAGCCGCTTTTTGTCAAGGCTGTCCATTGAGGTGAACCATAGGATATTTATGCCCACAGAGTGGATATGACCATCGATGGTGCAGTGAGAGTAACTAACGCCAAGAACAACATCATCCTAGCGTTGTCGCGGTCAGGCGCAGCGGCGGCACTCATTCACCCTAACGGACGTGTATATCACTACGGGTCGCGCGTCGAGATCCAAGCACGCCATCAACAAGGCAATAACAAGTTAGTACACACATACATATTATTACGCCTTTATCCCCGAAGGGGTAGGCAGAGGCATGCGATTTTCAAGCCTTCAAGGCCTTCAACCAGGCTTCTGCCATTGCCATTTTACTGGCAACCGGGACCAACGGCTTAACGTGCCTTCCGAAGCACGAAAACGCTCACAAATGTAAATTCCACAAAGTTATCACCCATCCGAGGACCACCTATAGCGAATGTTGCTAAACGCAGTGATCGTTAACACTGAGCAAGCGGGGCCACGAGATAAATATTCGTGAATTTCAGTGCTTTAGTGTTTTACCCGTTATTAGATAACCGCTTAGTAAAGGCTTTTATATAAGAATGGTATCCTTTGGATTTAAATGATTTGTGATATTTCTTAGAAGTCTATAGCGCGTTGATGTATTTGTATACCCCCCTTCTGTGATAAAAATCATATAGATTATCATATATATAGGTATATCAGTATAGGTTGTCATGAAACATAATCTTATCAAAAGCAACATTGCCATCTTGTCAGCAATGTCATGTCATGTTTTTGTACACCGCAACACATTACCCCTGAAATTTCGTAGCGATAGTCAGAGGCCGTGAGCAATATTCTCACGTAGGATGAGGCTTAGCGACACCGCTATAAAATGTCACTGTAAATATTTATTACTAGTTGACGCCCGCGTCTCCGCACGCGTGGTGAAGTTTTCTCGTTTCCTTTTCCCACAGGAACTTGTTCCCGGTATAAAAAGTAGCCTGTGTGTTATTCTGATGTGTAAGCTATATTATTGTAAAGTCAGTAGATTTTGCGTGAAAGAGTAACAAACATCGATTCTTAACTAACTTTCGCGTTTATAATATTGGTAGAATTTATGTCGCACTATACAACTTGGCCTAAATTGGGCTTACACTGTATTAAGGCTACAAATATTTACAGGTACGCTAAAATGTGGTACAAAGGCGTGTCGTTCACCGCGGAGCAATGCGCCCTGGTGTACTTGGTAGACGCGGCTGGCACGCGGACCACCACCGACACGTTCCTCGACATGAGCCAGGACTTCACCCTCAACGTGTTCTACAAGTACTTCTATAGCTTCCCTTAGCTACACACGCGTAGAAAACTTTTCCTTTCTCGTTTCTAACTGCAACTTGATCCCAGGATAAAAAGTAGCATGTCTTATTTTGATGTGTAAACCATATGACTGCCTCTGTGGTGCAGTGGTAGTGTATGCGACTGAGGTCCCGGGTTCGATTCCCGGGTCTGAATAAATATTTGTGTGATCCACAAATGTTTGTTTCGGAGTTTGGGGTGTTTCCTATGGGATTCTATTCCTATAATATGTATGTATTTAAAAATATATAAGTATGTTTATCAGTCGTCTAGATCCCATTACACAAGCTTATATTAGCTTACGCAACAAGAGACAACTTACTAGAGAAGCGCTCGTGGCCCCACGGTCTCAGTGTTCTGTAAACGATCACTGAGTTACGCAAATTTCACTATGGCTGGTCCTCGGATGGGTGACCACTTTGTGGCATTTACATTTGCGAGCGTTTCCGTGCTACGGAAGGCACGCTAAGCCGTTTGTCCCGGTTGCCAGTAAAATGGCAGTCGTTAAGCCTGGTTGAAGGCCTTATGGGCGGCTTGAAAAATTTCAACAGCAGGTAGCCACAACCTGCGTCTGTCTATTTCAACACGGCAATGGGCTCACCACCTATTAAGTGGGACAGGAATCCACACGGTGAAAAGTGGGCATATAATATGCCTCTGCCACCCCTTCGGGGATAAGGCGTGATGGATATTTATTTATTTTATTTTTATATTAGCTTACTTTGGGCTAAACGGCGATGTGTAAAAAAAAAAAAAGAAGTCGCATATTATTGCTTCATCAAAATCCATTCTGTTGTTTTTGCGATAAAGAGTAACAAACCTACAATTGCAGGCTTTCATAATATTAGTACGGTTACTGAAAC
The DNA here is from genome assembly GCA_948477245.1 of Thumatha senex. Taxonomy (NCBI): domain Eukaryota; kingdom Metazoa; phylum Arthropoda; class Insecta; order Lepidoptera; family Erebidae; genus Thumatha; species Thumatha senex. The sequence continues at coordinate 4,875,921 of OX419725.1, forward strand.
CGAGGTAGGCAGAGGCATACTATACGCCCACATTTCACCCTAACATTCTAGTCCCAATCAGGTGGTGGCTGCAGAGTTGTAAAAGACAAGCGTAGCTAGTTGCGATCTGAAGAGGATATTTTTGAAGTCCACCCATAAGGCCGTCAACTTCGCTTAACGACTGCCATGGTATTAGTTTTTGGAACAATTTTACGTGCTTTCCGAGTCCACCCATAAGGCCGTCAACTTCGCTTAACGACTGCCATGGTATTAGTTTTTGGAACAATTTTACGTGCTTTCCGAGTCCACCCATAAGGCCGTCAACTTCGCTTAACGACTGCCATGGTATTAGTTTTTGGAACAATTTTACGTGCTTTCCGAGTCCACCCATAAGGCCGTCAACTTCGCTTAACGACTGCCATGGTATTAGTTTTTGGAACAATTTTACGTGCTTTCCGAGTCCACCCATAAGGCCGTCAACTTCGCTTAACGACTGCCATGGTATTAGTTTTTGGAACAATTTTACGTGCTTTCCGAGTCCACCCATAAGGCCGTCAAATTCGCTTAACGACTGCCATGGTATTAGTTTTTGGAACAATTTTACGTGCTTTCCGAGTCCACCCATAAGGCCGTCAACTTCGCTTAACGACTGCCATGGTATTAGTTTTTGGAACAATTTTACGTGCTTTCCGAGCCCGAAAACGCTCGTAAATGGGATTGGCACAAGCGGTCATACATACCATACCATTCATAACACTGATAAGCGGAGATGGTTTACAGTACACTGAGCGAGCATTCTACGGTTGAGTGATTCAACTTTTAAAGCTCTTTGTTATACTTGTGCAAATTAGGTTATGTTTGTTTGGTAACATAGGTACATATCTTCAAATGTCGCTTGTAAGGGTTTACCAAAACCTTACGGAGTCAAGTAAACCTCATCTACACGTTCACATAATACTGAAAAGGCTATGGCGTACATTGTTTGGCATACAGTAGTCAGTTTTAAAAATACCGAAATTAAATCATTTAGATAATTTTTAAAGCACTTATTTTGCAAAATTTCTCATAAAGTAATTTTTTTATAAAGTGGAAAAAGACGCTTCGATTTGAGACGGGTATTGAACCCGTGACCTTTGCCTGACTAGGGCAATGTTCTAGTCACTGAACTACCCAAACCGAATTGAATCAAGTTGAAATTTTCCCCGTATTTTAAGTCATTTAAGAATATCGTCATTAAATTAGTTCTCGAATTTGAGATTTTGGAAGCAATAGATTACACTTATGATTTTAATTTGGTTCAACCCTGAATAGTGGAAAGAATAAAAAAACCAACGGTCACTCGCTTTGTGGAACCGCTTTGTAGAAATATCAGAAGGTTGTTATTATTGTTGTAATAACCTATTTAATGTGATTGTTGAGCCAGTGAGTCTCGCCACGGTCCGTCGTACGTAAACGAAGCGCTGACTTTGCTGCAAGCCGCCCAGTACTGGCTGACGGACGACGGCATTGACAACTGGATCATCAACAACGTGCGCGTCAGCCAAACTGCCGATGGTCTAGTCAGGTTAATGATTTGATGATTACAAACCACTCATTTCACACTTGGAAGATTAGCTTTACATAATCCACACTTTATTTCTACATTCTACGCAATTTAATATCTACGCACCCTATTCTTTTCACACTAACCCCCTCTACGGTTACTACACACCCTACGCTCTACGGACACTACGCTTACTACGCACCCTCCGCTCTACAATCCCTACGCACTACGCATCCTGCGCGACCTTCCCTTTGTTCTACGCACATTATACTACGCATTTGCGTTCTACGCACCCTGCGCTTTATGATCCCTACTCACTACGCACCCTATGCTACGTTCTCTTAGTTCTACGCACACTATATTACGCATCCTGCGTTCTACGCACCCTGGGCTCGACGCATTTTATTCTCTTTCACAGGGCGGAAACTCTATTCAATAGTGTTGTATAGTAGATACCTACATACGAATTCAGGCTTGAAAGTGTTGTTTAAAAGTAGCAGTTTTCAAACAATGTGTTAATTACGTGATTTAAAAACAACTGAAACCATTTCATTATTTGTTGTACGGTTCAGTAGAATTTTGATTATATCCAAACTTCATACTGAAAACATTTCATTATTTGTTGTACGGTTCAGTAGAATCAAATATCCAAACAACTTTATACCAGAATTTGTATTTTTAAGGACTGAATTCCTAAATCCCGGATTTGTGAAATGATTTATCTATATACTGATATTATAAAGCTGAAGAGCGCGTAAGCAGCTACCAGGAAAACCTTCGTCAAACCAAGTTATAAACGGATCCAGAGGATTCTACGACCTACCAATTATAAAAAAATCCAATACTAATAACGTCCAGAAATAAAAATAAAATTTATAATACGAATAATGTCCAAAATAAATGTTCAATGCGAATAATGTACAGCAATAAAAGGGGATAACGACTTAGTAGGACTATAGTTTGGCCAGGACCGCTGTACCGCTCACTGCGTACAATTTTGTATGCAGTAAGCGGTACAGCGGTCCTGGTCCAACTATAATTGCGCACACCCGTATTTTTTAGTCTTTCGACTCCACTCTCCACACTCCACGTCCGTATTTCGACTATTGACCAACAATAAAATATTAACTTTCGACATTTTTTTTTATACCACTGATGTGGCAGTCATGCGTACGGCACTGTCGTACTCGCGCTGCCGACCCTAAAAAAATATTTGGACATTATTTATTTATTTATTGAATACTTTATTGTGCACCAACAAAAGATACAAAATAACAGTAAAAAATATTGCTACAATCAAAGCAGTACAATGGGCGGCCTTATTGCTTAAAGCAATTTCTGCCATGCTACCTTTGGATTGAAAAAAAAATGTCAGTAGGAACGACTGGTAGTTGTTGGCGTTCAATTAAATCTAATTAAAAAAAAAACATTTTATAAAACTACATTTATAATTAGGTATAATATAATGAAATATCAGAATATATACACAATAATATAACAATACACATAATATAATAATACACATTATATATACACATTATTTGTAGTAGACAATTAATATATTATATATATGTATTTTTAACTAACTAACTAACTATCTTCACGCTGTATCCCTGACGGGGTAGTCAGAGAGGTCAGATCTTTAGTCAGAGATTCTTTCGCTTCTTCGAGATTCATCAATCGCTTCATACACGCACGTCTGGGTATCCGAGTACTTTTGACCTTTCCGTTTTTGAGCAATCTGCTCACGTGGTCTTCATATGTAAGTCTCGGCCTACCCTGACTCCTTCTACCCTCTACTTTTGAACAATATATATTCTTCGTCAATCGTTCCTCACTCATTCGTTGGACGTGTCCAAACCAACGGAGCACGCCCTTTTCCAGCTTAACGCTGACACTTTCATTCAAACCTGCCAAATTGCGTATCACTTCGTTACGTATTCGGCCAGCCAAGGTAACGCCGCACAACTTTCGAAGTGATCGCATCTCCACAGCATTCAATTTACTTTCATGCATCTGCTGACATACATATATTTATGACATTATATGAAGTGACGAATAACTATACTGTATACTCCCAATATTGGACAGGATCCACCGCTGCAGCCACAAATACCAGCTACGTACAAGTCCCAGTAACGGCTCCGCGTCTATTACCAGTCCTTTCCTGCACTGCACTGCTTCGCTGGGCCAGACGCAGCATTTATTTGTACGGTAGGTTATCTGCTATTTTTACTATTTCCATTACATAATTGAATGATAGCGGTTTTTTTATAACACTGAGGTGGCAGACAAGCATACGACCCACCTGATGGAAAGTAGTTACCGTAGCTTATGGACGTTTGCAACACCAGAGACCCTTTAAAAACCTAAGACCCCTCTTGAAGAACCCCATACTGTAGACGTTCGCGAAAACCCAGGCAGGGAGCTCATTCCACAATCTAAGCGTACGCGAAATAAAGCCTCTATAATGGTTAAGACAAGTAGACCTTTAGAATTTTGTACTTTAGGTATGCCCTTTGCAACACTGCCTGGGGTTTTCCGAACGTCTACAGTAGTGAGGTTCTTCAAAAAGAGGCTTAAAAGGTTTTTACAGAAGTCGGCTCCTCTTGTTTTACAAACTTTTATAGTCGCATCCTTATCGTCAGACTGAATTACACGAATACTAATAAAGTACAGTATATACTTGATACCAATGTCCAAGGGACGGTCAGGGAAGTGAAAGTTCGGGGAACGAGACCTAATAAAAATACCTACTTATAATCTTAATAATATTATAAATTCGAAAGTTTGTTTGGATGTTTGTTACTTTCACGTAAAAACTACTAAATAGATTTTTATGAAACTTTACAATAATATAGCCTATACATCAGAATAACACATAGGCTACTTTTTATCCCGGAAGTTCCTGTGGTAAAGGGTAACGGGAAAACTTTTATACGCTGAAAAGCCGCGGGTGTCAACTAGTTTATTTATAAATACATCAACGGCAACACCCAAACTCCGAAACAAACATTTGCGGATCGCACAAATATTTGTTCCAACCCGGGCACTCGATCAACAGATTGGACATTCCTATAAAAGGGCGCGCGTAGAAGTCATTTTTTTGTTCAGTTCAGCGAATGCTTTTGACTTAGTAGTATAAAAAATGAGCACCCTTAATATTTTGAACAGACGCGGCGAAAGGCGAATGCATTTTGACGGCAACTCTTTCATAGTTCGAAACGCTGGTCACTCCGCCGGCTTTGACGACAAGAATCAGCTAAAAGTGTACTGACCGTAGCGCGCATCAACAGTAATCATAGTTTGTAACCAGATAACTACTTTATTGGCTATCAGTTAGATAATGGCTCGCTGATCACCGTTGTCTTGTCAGTTCTAGCGCCGTATTTATAAACACTACTTTTGCTCTAATTTCGTTTAACCCTAGTTTTGTATGAAACACGTGGACAAGTCGCGGATAAAAGTTAATAGTGTTACTATTTGTTTTTTTTACCGTCACCAGTGTGTAAAGCTGAAGATTTTTGATATTTTTGATTTCTATCGACCCCACATTAGCTGCCAAGCTACATAATTTTTTTTATTGGTCGGACTTCGACTATCGCCTGCGGTTTCATAGTGATTAAGATTACAGTTTCATGATAATAAGTGTTATTTCATCAAAAGTGCCACAATGTTTATACCATAAGATTAAACAATACTCTTCACTTACATCGGATTACTCGGATTACTCTACATTAACATATTCTTATTGTTTAGTAATGGACGCCATATTTTGTGTTGTGATATTCCTGTTTATTTAGCACCCAACTTGTGCACTCGAGAACCGAATAATCGTTGCCTTTCTCGGGTACCTCAGGTGTATATCTCCAGGTATTGGTTATTCTTATGGTCCTGGTATAACACATTGTGCATTCTGTAATTCATGTTTATAGTTGTAAAAGCTTTCAATAGCCGCCATGTACGGAAGCAGTGTTAATCTCCCAACTGTTTATATGTTCATATACAACATATTTTTTTTGTACGTCATATTATGTAGATATTTAGTAACTGCGCGTTGACAAATGAGTACAATCTGATTTGGAAATATCGGCACTGAACAAAATGTGATTGTTGAAATATAAAATGTATTTCAACGCATTTGTTACTATTACGGCAACAGACTTCTTCCAGTGAATATATAACAAAATATCATATCGACCATGTCAGTAGTTTATATTTATCACTTTTTGAAGATATAATAGTTTAATAATACTTTTTGAAGATATTAATAGTTTTAATGAACGTGTAATACAGTCTCGAGCTTGGTAGTCTTCAGAATGTCATCAGGTGGTTGTGATTGTGTTTTCACCGACCAGACATAGCCCAGTCGCTCTGCCTCACGAACGTGGTGATTAGTACGGATTTTTACTAACTATTTTGGTTAGACTTTTGCGTCTGGGGCGTTTCCCTAGATGTTGCCCCCACCATGCAATATATACAGTCCAGTATTAGACTGTGTTGTAGTGTCTGCACAAGCGTCCTGTTTATAAGTTTCGGAATTAATCGACTTGTCCCTGTTGTTTCTTTGTGTATAAAAGTTGTCAAGTAATACTTCATTATGAGTAATAAAGCAATGTATGCTTCTAATGGTATTTTTATTTCTTGCCCTTAAATAATATCCTGAGAAACTGATCCATCTACCACCGAGGCCAGAACTAGACCAAGAAAATCGTTATAGGACTAAGAATAAAAGGACCATCTGTAAAATGTGGTGCACTGGGGCGGACCCACCCTACGCTATATAAATTTAATAAGCTACAAAAAATGTATATGATAGCTATACTCAATAAAATAGGTCAATAGTTTTATTGATATATATTTATGACTGCCTCTGTGGCGCGTTGGGAGTGCATCCGACTGCTACGCAAGAGGTCGTGGGTTCGATTCCCACCCAGGATAAAACTTTGTGTGATGAGCACGATGGTTTATTCTGTGTGGGTGTTATTTATCTATAATATGTATGTATTTAGAAATATATAAGTATGTATCAGTTATCTAGATCCCATAACACAAGCTAATATTAGCTTACTTTGGGCTAGATGGCGCTGTGTGAAGTGTCCCACAATATTTATTTATTTATGATTTATTGAAAAAATAGAAATCATAATGGGCTCTCTGGGGAGTATGCTCTACAGCTGAACACCAGGATATGTTAAAAATACTAAATGTATACGATAAGTTTCTTTTGAAAGTAGAGGGTAGGAGTCGGGGTAGGCCGAGGCTTACAAATGAAGACCATGTATGAGTAGATTGCTCAAAAACGAAAAAGTCCAAGTACTCTCATACCAGGCCTTGCCGCTCTTACCCAGCTGTTCCATTGATTAGTACCATTAATGGTAATAATGGGAATTTTCGTCCCACTAGTACCACTAACACTGGTAATACCTTACCTTACCTTACCTATTAATACTGGTAGTACCATTAGTCCTAATAGTAATTGGGGTAGATATTTACCCTGTAGTATCACAAACTACTGCAGGTGTTAAAAATGCGAAAAGCATGTATGAAGCGATTAATGAATCTGCAGAAAGTGAAAGAAGTATGCATTGACCGCGCAGCCTGGCGATCTGTCCTCTCTACCGCGTCAGATAGGTTATTCAGAAATAGATATTTTTTGAAATTTTATAGATCAAAATTATTGACTACCTATCTAATTTTATTAAAATATCTTTAAACAAATAATAAATATCCATCACGACTTATCCCCGAAGGGGTGGCAGAGGCATATTATATGCCCACTTTTCACCGTGTGGATTCCTGTCCCACGTAATAGGTGGTGAGCCCATTGCCGTGTTGAAATAGACAGACGCAGGCTGTGGCTACCTGCTGTTGAAATTTTTTAAGCCGCCTATAAGGCCTTCAACCAGGCTTAACGACTGCCATTTTACTGGCAACCGGGACCAACGGCTTAACGTGCCTTCCGAAGCACGGAAACGCTCGCAAATGTAAATGCCACAAAGTAGTCACCCATCCGACGACCAGCCATAGTGAAAGTTGCGTACCTCAGTGATCGTTTACCGAACACAGACCGCGGGGCCACGAGCGCTTCATAATGAAATATCTTTTATTTTGTATATCACTGAAGTAGCAGACAAGCATACGGCCCACCTGATGGAATGTGGTCACCTTATCCTATGGACGTTTGCAACACCATAGGTGCAACATTCGCGCTGCCGACCCTTTAAAAACCTAAGACCCCTTTTGAAGAACCCCATACTGTAGACGTTCGTTGTAGTTCATTGTAGACCCAGGCAGGGAGTTCATTCCACAATCTCTGCGTACGCGGAGCGGCATAATGCCTCTATCGGACCTAACCGTATGTGCGCGCTTCGAACGCAAAGTGTGACGGTGAACACCTGTCTATGGCGAGCTGTGCGATGATAGAAGGTAGCCGTCATTATAACAAACAATTCCTCAGAGCACAAACCGTTTTACAGGTGATAGAACACACATAAGAAGGCGAAGGATTTTCAGAATAAAAACTATACTTGAGAAAGCTACCTACATACGCCGACAATTTTAAGTCTGAAACCAATGTTACGCCTAAGTATATCAGTGATTTTGATGAAATTAGGTACCTACAAAGATAGGAACTTGTTTGGGCCCTTTTATAGCGTTATTGCTATAAAATCCCTTAATGGGCTTAAAGGTTTTGAAATAGGGGAGGATATTAATTATTATTTTATTTTATGGAATTTTTATAGGTAACTAGCTGACTTGCCCGTTTTCGTCCGTGACTTACTTCCAACCCCATGGCACCCATTTAATCCAGTCGCAAAGTTTCTCCGATTTGTTGACGTTTATGATTATTGCTCCGCTCTACTGTGTAGTGGCGTGACGATATATAGCTAAGAACCTTCCTCGATAAATGGGCTAGCCCATAACAAAAAGATTTTTTCAAATCGGTCCAACCGTTCACGCGTGATGGCGTGACCAAGGGAATTAGGGATTCATTTTTATATAAGTATATAGATTTACTATCCCTTAGGTACTAACGATTGGCTATAGATAGGTTGTCAGTTCTATCGTTACTTCGAAAACTACTAACTCGTAATTTCGATAAACAAGAAGTCTAATCCAAACTACGAGTATCTAAAGACAGATAGTATATTGAAACAGGTAAGTAAACATGGGCACAAAGCGATGAATAAACAAAACGGTTTGACAATGCGGTCTGAATATTCGTAAATTTTGATGCCAATTATCCTAAGAGAGGAGAGGTGTTCTTAGATAAAATTTTACTATTCGGGCAAACAACGTATTAAATTATAATGAACTTGAGAAACCATTGAAATGTTCAATTTGTCAGAAATTGAAAGTTACATTATTGAAATTGAAATGCAAACTAATGGTATATATAACTAGTCAGGTCATAAGTATTGTCACACAGTAAAAACTTTTCTTTTAGAATGCTGGCAAAAATTTGTATATAACCAAAAGATTCGTTTATCGTACCATCAAACGATACAATGAAGACTCTAGTGTAGATGACAGGTAAAGAAGTGGTCGCCCTCGGTCTGTTAGGACTCCAGCAGTGATAAAAGCTGTGAAGGTGCGAATTCAAAGAAATCCCAAACGTAAGCAGAAACTGTTGGCCCTTCAGATGGGGTTTAGCAGAACCACGGTGAAAAGGGTGTTAAATGAAGACTTAGGGCTTCGGTCATATCGAAGAAAAACAGGACATCGTTTAAATGCTCGTCTAATGGACCTGAGAATGAAGAGATGCCGCGCTTTGTTAAAGCGGTACGCGGGAAAAGAATATCGGGAAATTCTTTTTTCGGATGAAAAAAATTTTACTGTAGAAGAGAGCTACAACAAATAATAATGAGAGAGCTACAATAAATATAATAAAAATGATAAGGTGTACGCACACAGTAGTGAAGAAGCGATGTCCGCGTGTCCAACGAGGTCATGATCCACCCTCGCTCATGGTATGGTTGGGAATTTCTTATTGGGACTTAACAGAGGTACATTTTTGTGAGAAAGGTGTAAAAACGAATGCAGTTGTGTATCAAAATACAGTCCTGACGAACCTTGTGGAACCTGTTTCTCATACCATGTTCAATAACAGGTACTGGGTATTCCAACAAGATTCGGCGCCAGCTCATAGAGCGAAGAGCACACAAGACTGACTGGCGGCGCGTGAAATCGACTTCATCCGGCACGAAGACTGGGCCTCCTTCAGTCCAGATTTGAGTCCGTTAGAATACAAGATATAGCAACACTTGGAGGAAAAGGCGTGCTCAAAGCCTCATCCCAATTTGGAGTCACTCAAGACATCCTTGATTAAGGCAGCTGCCGATATTGACATGGACCTCGTTCGTGCTGCGATAGACGACTGGCCGCGCAGATTGAAGGCCTGTATTCAAAATCATGGAGGTCATTTTGGATAAACTTTATTGTCATAAGAATCTATGTTTCGTTAAGTTCATTTTGGTATATAAATGGTTACATAATGAATAAACTTGTTACAATTATTTTATATTAAACATGTGACAGAATTTATGACCTGACTAGGTATATAAAGGTTAAATATAATAGAATAGTCTGTGAATCAACAATATCAACATACCAAATATTAAATTTGAAATTTCGATCATGGATAATAGAATTTATAACTGAATTAAAATAAATATAGCTGGACCAAGTGCATCACCTTGCTTAACACCCATCCACCAATTAATTCACAAGAGTAACCAAATCTTTTTGGTTACTCTTGTGAATTAATTTAGAAGGTAGAAGGACAGTGGTAATACTAAAGTAGACAATTATAGATCTCAGGAACATCTAAATTAATTTTATTCAGTAAGGTGTCTTGATTAAGCGAATTGAAAGCATTCTGAACATCAATTTCAAATCACTTTGTACAAATGTGCGAACAGCAAAAATGCCGCTTCAAATCCACTGGCTTCAAAGTCAGGTCCAGTCTGGAGAAGTTCAAAGAGGGTCTGCAATTTAGAGCCGGACACAAACTTTAGCAGCTAGATAAAGAACCGTAGAATCCACCGCTATGAGATGCACATCACCATCTTTTCTGTCATGGCTGCATGGTTGACTCCATATAAGATGTAAGTAACATACGAGTCAAGAATACCTCCAAGCAGCATATGGTTTACCAATTTAGTAAGGGGGAATAACGAGACGTTCGCAAGCTACCCAGTGCTATGGCATGTTAGGTTTATAGGGTGCTGCGGGGAGATGCTGTCTAAACTGAAAGAGATTAACGATTAGATAGACTCAAATCTGAAATCGACCGACGATTCGAGAGGAGCTGTGACCAGTCATCGAACAACGAGGCTCTACTTTAAAATATCCAACAAAAACCACCCTAAAAGAGACTGTGTGAAATCGTTGGAGTGATGAGACAAGAGTGATCGAGAACGCAAAACTTGGACCAAAAAGCAACAAGAAAGTTAACATTAGGATAAATAGGGCTCTACCGAGAGTTTTAGGGCCCAGGTTGGTTTTATTTGGAAGCCATGACCACGTATGTTAGTCATTAGGTACACAAGAAAACTTTTTAACAAAACCCTTTACCAACTTATCTACTTAAACGGCGCGGCGTGGAGCAATAACGTTAAACAGTCTCCAGATTGCCACAGGATAATAAGTACCTATAAAAGTACTCATGGATTCTATTAGTATAAACAATTGGTGGCGCTCGTGGCCCCGCGGTCTCAGTGTTCTGTAAACGATCACTGAGTTACGCAACTTTGACTATGGCTGGTCCTCGGATGGGTGACCACTTTGTGGCATTTACATTTGCGAGCGTTTCCGTGCTTCGGAAGGCACGTTAAGTCGTTGGTCCCGGTTGCCAGTAAAATGGCAGTCGTTAAGCCTGGTTGAATGCCTTATGGGCGGCTTGAAAAATTTCAACAGCAGGTAGCCACAACCTGCGTCTGTCCATTTTCAACACGGCAATGGGCTCACCACCTATTACGTGGGACAGGAATCCACACAGATATATAACTATCATCATCACTACATATTCCCGCTGTCTGTCCCTAATATGTATGCATGTATGTATGCTTAAATCGAATGTGGATGCGGTTTTTTTTTAATAGATAGAATGTTTGTTATGGAAGGATTTTATGTATAATTTGTTAAGTTTTGTATACATTGACAAAATTATAACGAAAATCGTTGGGGGACAGAAAAAAATAAGCCGTTTGGGAGCTATCAACGAAAAAGCTGCCTTGATATATGTATAACAAAATAATGTATGGTGCAATTGTGTATCTAATACAGGTCTACAAAAAAGCCCGCGACGATATATTTTTATCTCATAAGGATAATATACTATATCCATTTTAATACCTTAAAAAACCAGCAATTAAAAAGTAATAATTTAAAAGCTAATTTATTTACACACATACGAGTACGTTATAGCTTCAGCATATCAGGAAATCATTTTGACTTCAAATTTCGAATTAAATGAATATCCTAGCAAAATCATATTTCGACCGGGCCGGTGCGGGCGTACTGAAGAGCAGAGAAGTACATATATAGTAATCAACTAATTTGGAAAATGTTCATACATTATTGTAAAATTAATTTCAATTTATTTTTCAATTTATTTATTTATTTTGTGAACATAGGTAACATAAGCTGTTAATGAAAATAGTAGGTAGGTACATCTATGCTCTGCCAATAATGGCATACAAAATGTGATTGATTACATGCATACTATTATTTAGACTACGTGTCACATTTTCTCAAACAAGCACAACAATTTATAATAAAGTCAATAGCAGGGTCACAAAAGTGTAGAATAATTCATATATATTAATGTCACAGTAATGTTAAATAATAATAAATGCGAAAAGCAGAAAAAGAAGCGCTCGTGGCCCCGCGGTCTCAGTGTTCTGTAAACGATCACTGAGTTACTCAACTTTCACTACGGCTGGTCCTCGGATGGGTGACCACTTTGTGGCACTTACATTTGCGAGCGTTTCCGTGCTTCGGAAGGCACGTTAAGCCGTTGGTCCCGGTTGCCAGTAAAATGGCAGTCGTTAAGCCTGGTTGAAGGGTTGGAAAACTTTCAACAGCAGGTAGCCACAACCTGCGTCTGTCTATTTCAACACGGCAATGGGCTCACCACCTATTACATGGGACAGGAATCCACACGGTGAAAAGAGGGCATATAATATGCCTCTGCCACCCCTTCGGGGATAAGGCGTGATGGGTTTTTATTTATTTATTTTTATTTTAATAATAAATGCCAATGAGGATACTTTTAAAAAGATTTATAAAATAATATGGTACAATACAATAACAATAAATATCACAAACAACATTAAATGTCAAAATGTGCTACAAAGAATACCCATCACTGTGCAAATTGGTCATCTAAAAAATCGTTTACAGAGTAATTTTCGGCTGTGGTAATACGCTCTTTCCTTCAGCAGATTAAAAACTTTAGCTTTAAACTGACAATTACTGTCATTAATTACTATTTATTTTGGTAGTTTATTGTATAATTTTGGAGCCATCGCATAAACACTACTATGAGCAAAAGTGGTGTTTGTATGTAGTATGTGGAGTTTATGTGAGCGTCGCTGACATTCTATTTTCTTAAAAAAAAAAAATTATTACGTACAAAATTTAATACTTCATATATATACAGTGATGGTACCGTCAATATTCCTAAGCTTCTGAAGTGTGGCTTACATGTATCAGTTTTCTTTAATGTACACATTGCTCTAATACATTTCTTCTGTGCTAATAGAACCCTATTAATGTTAGAAGCATTACCCCAAAATTATCTCAGACCTTATCTCAGAGTAAACGCTGCATATCCATGGTAGGCAGCTAAGAGAGCATCCCTATTTGCAATTTTACCTAACATATAGAGAGCATATGAGTATTGAGATAGTTTCATACACACATTCTCAATTTGCGTTTTCCATGACATGTCATTATCTATATTTAACCCTAAAAATTTTGTGTCATTCGTTTCTAGTATGCGGTCATCATTATGCTTAATTTTTAATTGTGATGTAATATTTTGTTTAAGTCTGAAATTCAGAACTTTTGTTTTGGTAATGTTTATTTCAAGATTATTTATATTTAACCAGTCAATGATTAAGAACTATTATATAATATAATAATTAAGACTTAAGTTTATGTTCTCTTCAATTTTTTCCATGTGTCCTGTATTGAAGATAATAGTGCTATCATCAGCAAACAGGGTCATCTGATGTGAGGTAGCATCAGGAAGATCATTAATGTAACAAAGAAAGAGTAACGGGCCCAAAACAGATCCTTGTGGGACTCCACATGAAATTATTCTGGTGCTGTAAATAAAATAAATAAATAAAATAAATTTATTTTATTTCCAGCACCTAAAACAGAAATTATTCTGGTGCTGGAAGAGTAGATTATTTCCATTTTGGCTTTTATATCTATCTGATTAATTTGAGTTATTTCTTTGCGGTTTTTTAGAAAAGATTTAACAAGATTTAGGACGTTGCCTCGAATACCATACTGATAGAGCTTGTATAATAAAAGCTTATGGTCGACATAATCAAATGCCCTGGTCATATCTATATACGATACAGGGAGTCTTCTATCTAAATTGTAATGCACTTTATCCAAAAAGTTAAAGATAGCCATGTTGTTAACTTAACTATTATCCTCGCTATCATACTAATCTTTAGTTATATATTATGTAAGTACGCCATCAACTACCTCTTTCTTTGTTTTCCTGATCTTCTCTTTCCATACTAAGGTTGTCTGGAAGAGATCGCTTTTAGCGATAAGACCGCCCATTGTACTCTCACTTGTAGTTTTAAGTCTTGTAAATACTATATTTAATGGTGTGCAATAAAGAATTATCTATCTATCAATCTTGATAGTGTTCTTTTTTCTAAAGCCCATTTGTTCATGACAGAAAATGTTATTTTTTTCAAAGTAATCATTTAAACTGTTGTAAATGACCTTCTCAAATATTATTGAAAATATTGAAATCAGAGCTACCGGTCTATAGTTGCCAATATCTGTATTATCTCCCTTTTTGAAAATCGGTTTCGCTATTGATATTTTTAATATTTGAGGGAAAAAGCACGTTACTATTGAACAATTAATTATATGACTTAGTATGGGTGCAATAATAAAGCCTACTGATTTAATTACTTTAGTAGATATTTCATCATAACCTGTACTATTTATATTTTTTAGATTATTGATTATGATTTCAATGTCTTTTGGTGTAGTTGGTAGCATAAACATAGACTTATATGACTGTAATTGTTTTATTTTATAACTTGTACAATGACTAGAGATTGGTTGAACTAAATCAATAAAATAATCGTTAAAATGCTGGGCTATCATTTTGGGGTTCGTTATGATGTCATTTTGAACTTTAATTGAACTAATACTAGTTTTTGGAAGATTTGAAGACAAATTCCTTATGACATTCCAAGTTGCCTTTGATTTATTAGTACTTTTCTGTATGTAGTAGCTGTTTTGAGATCTTTTTGTCAATTTAATTACCCGTTGATACCTATCAGAAAATGATTTGAAAGTATTTTTTGCATCAGTGTTACGAGACAGTCTATATTTCCACAGGAGGTCTCGTCTCTTCCTACTACAGGCCCTTATACCCCGTGAAATCCATTTGGGCCTGGAAACTGTCGAAATTTTATGCTTGACTATAGGGAAGCATAGGTTGTAAAATAGTTTAAAAGTATCAAAAAAGGTGCAAAAGCTGTCATTTGGATTGCTCATCAAATAAACATTATTAAAACTCAGACTTGACATATATTTCTTAAATATGATAATATTTTATTGCTATAATCTCTTTTTCTTACATAATAACACTTCAAGACGCAAATTGGTTTAACAGGGAACCCCATAAGCTGCGCTCTATGATCAGACACACCAAATTCGAGTAACTTAGCTTTGCAGCCTCGTATATTGTGACAGATATTGTCTAAACAAGTGCCAGTACTGGGACGTGTAACTTCTTTTATTTCTAACCGCAAGTTAAACTCCTTTAAGAGGTGTTTAAAAATGGTGGATTCTGTTGTACTTTTTAGAATATTAACGTTAAAGTCACCACATATCATTGTTCTTTTATTATTGCTATAGCAAAACAGTTCTAATAAGTATCATAAATTGTCAAAAAAAATATTTATGTCACTTCCAGGTATTTTATATACACATATTGTTATAATTCCATGGTCCGTCAGTTCCACAGCACACCACTAAAACACGTTAGGAACACTGACGGCATTCACCGATTCTATGACTGAGTATTTAATTTGATTATGTACTAGTATACAAGATCCCCTATAGGCACCCTGCCTATAGGGGATCTTGTATATCTGCCTGGCAAAGAAAGTAGCTAAGGTATAGTTTGGAATATTCAAGTAAACAGATTTGTTAATTGTCATTCTGTATTCTGTAAAACACAGGACATGTACATATGTTCCACCGGTCGAAAGTGCATCAAAACATTCTAGCATAATGTCACTCTTTGAAATCAACCCGTTTGTTTATGTTTTGATGTAAAATGTGTAAATTATTATACACGAAAAAGATTTTGATAGTCACCTATTGAAGTGCCATAGGAGTCTTGTGACGCAAATTTTTAAATTTTACATTACTGTTTCATTAAAATCTCATCATCATCCGAGCGTCTGTCCCAGTTGCGTCTCGCGACGCCCGGGGTCCGCTTTCCTACATTTTCTCCTTCACTTCGCACGGTCGTCGGCATCCCCTGTAGTGAGACCATTGGCACGCATGTCATCCCTTACGACGTCAAGCCAGCACTTCTTGGGTCTTCCCCTCTTACCGGGACCCGGCGGGGCTGACATGGCCAGACATTTGTTACCTACGTAGCCCGGCGGTTGCCGCAAGACGTGACCATACCAACGAAGGCGACACTCTTGCAACTTGTCTGCAATGTCAAGGACGTGAAGGCTGCCGCGGATGCGAGAGTTCCTCACGCGGTCCATCCGCGTGACTCCACACATCCACCGCAGCATCTTCATTTCCGTGACACGCTGCTCCTACTTGTGTCGCTCCAATATCGGCCACGTCTCACTGCCATGTAAAAGGACAGGTCTAATAATGGTTTTGTAGACCTGTCCCTTCAACCGGATCGGCATTTTAGGATCACAAATGACACCGGTCATCTCCCGCCATTTGGCCCACGCGGCAGCAATGCGTGACTTGACATCGCAATCGATGTCACTGGACGTGTGAAAAACAGATCCCAGGTATTTAACCTGGTCCGTGCGCTCGACCAAATCACCGCCTATGCGGACGGATGTGGGATCTGTCGAGTTTAGTGCCAAGTACTCGGTCTTCGCCACATTTAGTTTCAGACCGCCGTTCTCAAGCGTCTCCTTCCACGCCTTTACACGTCGCACCAATCTGTCGTCAATCTGTCAATCGTCATTAAAATCTATTCAGTAGTTTTTACGTGAATGAGTAACAAATATCCATCCAAACTTTCGCATTTATAATATTACTAGTTGACGCCCGCGGCTTTGCCCGCGTAGAGAAGTTTTCCCGTTCCCGTTTCCTACAGGAACTTGTTCCCGGGATAAAAAGTAGCCTATGTGTTATTCTGAGGTATAAGCTTGTAAAGTTGTGCTTGTTGTGCTAAAAGATTGTAAAGTTTTATTACAATCTATTCAGTACTTTTTACGAGAAAGAGTAACATATATCCACGCAAACTTTTGCACAATATTATTAAGATCTACAAATATACAAATACTAGTTGACACCCGCGGCTTCGCCCGCGTAGAGAAGTTTTCCCGTTCCCGTTTCCCACAGGAACATGTTCCCGGGATAAAAAGTGGCCTATGTGTAATTCTGATGTATAAGCTATATTATTGTAAAGTTTCATTAAAATCCATTCATTAGTTTTTACTTTAAAGAGTAAGAAACATCCATACAAACTTTCGAATTTATAATATTACTAGCTGACCCGCGCAACTTCGTTTGCGCCACATAAGAGAAACAGACAAAAAAAGAGACATTAGTTAAAGAGGGACGCGTAAGCTATTCTTATGAAACAACTTCGGAAGTTCTGAACTTTTTAAACGAATGAAATCGGAATACTTGTTGGGGAGTTACTTACAACTGAATAATATACACGCGGGCAAAACTGCTTGAACTGAATTAATACATAGGGTACCTACTTTATATCCCGGTAAAACATTTTTTTCCCCCTTTTTGTGTACTAAAGACTTCACGTGAGCGGAGCCGCGGGCATCAACTTTCTGAAATGTTCTACCGGCGATTATCATCAAAATGTGATTAAATAATAAACGTCCAAATAATATAGAAATCTTTACAAACTTCCACATTTTTAATAAGATTACATTTCCGCGAATACCGGGAATCTTTCTTGGTGCTCATCTAACGTAACGTAAAGAATACGTTCACCCAATTTTAGGTTGTGTTTGGTTTACCCACGTATTTCCCGATCCCGTGGGAAGACCGGGTATTCCTTTCTTTCACGAAATTTCAGGTATGTAGGTACCTATGTTTGATAGTTTAGACTGTGTGTGGCTTCATCCGCGTAGTTCCCGTTACCATGGAAATATCGAGAATCCCGTTTTTATTGCTTAGCCAAAGATATACATTCACCAAATTTCAGGTTTCCATGTTTAAAGTTTAGGCTGTCCGTGGTTTTCTGACATAGTTTAGAGGTAGATTTTATCGAAATTCCTTAACGCGTAATATTAAATTTTATACAGAAGCAACAAATTTATAAATGCTATGTTTGAAAATGAAGAATTTCCCGTATAAACTTTCAACCCTTGTTTATCCCCTTATAGGTAAAATTTTGCAAAACCGCGATACATTTATTTACGAGTATAACCAACAACAGGAAATTAAGTACAAATTTCATGTTTCTAACTTTGAAAATGACGAATTTCCATACAACCGTTTATCGTTTATTTACTCCCCTAGGGGTAGAATTTTGCAAAATCCCTTCTTAGCGGAAACCTACGTATTAAAAAGAATCTCCATACGAAGTTTGAGCTTCATAGCTTTGGTAGTTTCAGAGATTTCGTGATCAATGAGTCAGTCAGTGATTTTGCCTTTTATTTAAAAAAAAAGAAACATCGAAATTCTGAAGTATACATTTACGTATCACACAAATATTTATTTGTTTACATTCGAATCCGATATATGGTAGTAGTATACACTGCGCCACTGAGCCAAAAAGAATACCCTAAAGTACCTATTGATACTATCGATAGTATTGCACGATAGGTTCTCTCGGTGGTATGGGATAATATTATAAAATTGCAATACTATCGATATCCTGGCTAATTTTCGAGGCATAGTATCGATAGTTATGCAACTCTAGTGGCCGGCAGTGGGTTGTGAACTTGCAAGTTCGATGCGTAGCGTGCGGTTTGCGCAGAGTCGCACCGCGCATGTAGACGCGACGCACACTCGCGCTTGCCCTCTCCGCTATCGATCGCGGGCGCTGGTGGCGCCGCGGCTCTCGTCCGCCGGCACTCGGTCCTCGTGCTCCATCTGTCAAAAGCGCGTGACGTAACAGCAAGGGCGGCGCGCACACGGCTGTCGCCAGCCACTCGTTCACTACGTCCGTGTAATATCGCTCTCGTCGTGTTGCACTCGTCGCTTCACGTCTCCGGTCCAGTACACCGTACTATCTACGCCGCACATTTCGTGAGACAGGTGAGGTTGGGGCCGGCGTGGCCCTGGCCGCTCTCAG
The DNA here is from genome assembly GCA_948477245.1 of Thumatha senex. Classification (NCBI taxonomy): domain Eukaryota; kingdom Metazoa; phylum Arthropoda; class Insecta; order Lepidoptera; family Erebidae; genus Thumatha; species Thumatha senex. The sequence goes on from OX419725.1 coordinate 4,895,195, forward strand.
TGTTCGCGTCCCGGTGCCGATTAAGTCTCGTCATATACATCAATGTTTATAAACAGTCGGCCTCATCCACTCGGTTCCCCTTGTTTTTGGTGCGTCCGCCTGACAGCGAACTGTTTGGACGGCTGATCCTGATTGCACCGGCCGCCCGGCGTCAGCGACGCGCCGACCGACTCCAGTATGTAAGCTTGCACTACCTTGTTTATCTCGAATTCTTGTATTATACTTGTGACGACATCTCGTTTACGTAGACAGAGCGTGGCAAACTATAAATAATACTAACAGTATGTGAATGTGTACGACTTACTCAATACACATAAACAAACAGTTTTTCTTTTGGAGATACTTTTTATTTCACGTATATGGATCATTTATATTCAAATACTAAAGTGCCGGTAACAGCAGCGGTCAGCGGAGGTTAAGGATGCAGGTGACTGCAGTTGCGCTGCTCCACTGAACACGGATGGGAACCGGCGGTCAGTTCAGTTAAACAGTTTCTCTACATTATATCGTAGTACAGTTGCTCTACATAATATTATACAGCTGGTATAACTTCTCTGCGGCAACTAAAATCGATTTCATACTGTTCAGTATTTTGGTTGAAACGATGTTAGTACGTAGATAGTTTTCTGTGTGATCCAAAAGAAATAGTTTCAGGCAAATCAAAGTTTATTTACAATAGAAGCTGAAGAAACAATCGCCGTTCCTAGGCGCGTTAACCCACATGGGTTTGCTTTTTGATAGACGTGACCTCAAAACAACGCCGGTAGGTGGTTTGATTACAATTTTATAGCTTACACTACACGCTTAAAATTTTAATTTGTTACATAGATTTAATTAAGTATTGGATATTTATTTTAGAACACGACCGAAATTCAATCAATTTTTAAAAAGCATTTCATTTTGTGTACTGATGACTAGGTATTTCAACATTATTAAACTCGAAATGCATTATTTGGCTTTAACCAACGGCTCCATATATTATTATCTTAAAATGTTTTTTATTATTTTCTTGTTTATAACTATCTTCACGCTGTATCCCTGACGGGGTTTTGTTCTTAAATTCAGATAAAGGATTGTGATAAAACGTATTCAAGTGACTTATCAGACCTTAGTACTTACTTATGTACCCATCAGAGATGCTATAGGTATAGCACGGACGTAGCCAGGATTTATTTTTGGGAGGGGTTGTCCAATACTTGTAAAAATGTGCAAATGTTTGGCCAGACCGCACTTATTTAAGCATTCTAAAGCAGATTTTGAGTGCGATAGGGCTCTACCTACATCTTCGGGGTTCAAGCCAGCATCGTCTGCGATTGGTGCACCTGCTAACTAACGGACGAAATCATAGTGAAGAAAAGAAAATTCGAGACAGAAGCCTGTACCTGACGCATCAGCCTGACTTGTAAGAATAGGAAAGAAGTCACCTGGCGCCGATTGTTTTAGTATCGTTAACATTAGAAAAACGGAAAAGTCAAAAGTAGGTACTCAGATACCCAGACGTGCATGTATGAAGCGGTTGATGATTCTGCAAGAAGCGAAAGAAGTATGCATGGATCGTGAAGCCTGGCGATCTTTCCTTTCTGACTCCCCGTCAGGGATACAGCGTGAAGATAGTTAGTTAGTTAACATTGGGGGGGGGGGGGGGGGGGTTTGCACCCCAAGTACCCTCCCCCTGGCTACGCCCATGAGGTATAGTAAGTACCTACCAATAATATATTAAGGGAATCTACATTTATATTAATGAGTTTATTTTACAGAGTAACAACAGTGATCGTTATGAATCGCGTTGCCAAAAGTAAATGTAATTTCCTGTGAAATACATTTTTCTTGTTACATAATAAATGAGTACGACCTAGTTTTGGTACATAGATGATTACCTAGGTGAGGTCATTCAAATACTGGTCTACAGGAAATGTGAAATTTCTAGTGTGCTTGACCAAGATAGTCTGTTAAACGTAGGACGTCCTGTATTTGTATAAAATACTAGGACTGCTACTAGGTGACCCCCCGCGGCTTCGCCCGTGACATACTTCGACCTCCCGTCGCACCTATTTAATCCCGTCGCTTATAAATTCTACAATAATTGCGAAGAATATATATTGTGCGAAAGTAAAGGGTAGAAGGAGTCAGGGTAGGCCGCGACTTATATATGACGACCACGTGAGCAGATTGCTCAAAAATGGAAAAGTCAAAAGTACTCGGATACCCAGACGTGCATGTATGAGTGGTTAATGAATCTGCAGGAAGGGAAAGAAGTTTGCATGGATCGCGAAGCCCGGCGATCTGTCCTCTCTGACTACCCCGTCAGTGATACAGCGTGAAGATAGTTTTAATAATGGATAAAAATTTGCCCGATTTGTCGACATTTATGATTACTGCTCCGCTCTCCAGGGTAGTAGCGTGATAATATATAGCATATAGCCTTCCTTGATAAATGGGTTACCCAACACAAAACATTTTTTCAAATCCGACCAGTAGTTCCTGAGATTAGCGCGTTCAACCAAACAAACTAATAAACTCGTTAGCTCAATCCTAGTAATATTATAAACGCGAAAGTTTGTAAGTATGGATAAACATCCATACTCACAACTTCTCTTTCACTTATTACGTTAATCTCTCACGCAAAATCTACTGAATGGATTTTTGATAAAACTTTACAATAATATAGTTTACATATCAGAATAACACATAGGCAACTTTTTATCCCGGGAACAAGTTCCTGTGGTAAACGGGAACGGGAAAACTTCAACACGCGTGCGGAGCCACGGGCGTTTACTAGTATATTATAAAATTTGATACAACTGTGTACATATAGGTAGGTACTAGACGGAAGCGATGTAAAGGGATCGATCGCTTTGTTGTTTACATGTTGCGGCAGTACGACTGATTCTAAACGAAATATCTCTTGTTTAATAACAAGTAATTTGTAACTTAACTTCACGCTGTAACCCTGACGGGGTAGTCAGAGAGGGCAGATCGCCAAGTACAAGTAATTAGTACTTTACTTAATATTGTTTTTGTTCTACCACAAGGGTTTGTTCTCATAAGCAAATCGAGTATACTAATATTATAAAGCTGAAGAGATTGTTTGTTTGTTTGTTTGGTAGAACGCGCTAATCTCAGGAACTACGGGTCAGATTTTAAAAATTCTTTTTGTGTTAGTTCATTTATCGATGAAGGCTATAAGCTATATATCATCACGCTACTACCCTGGTGAGCGGAGCAGTAGTCATAAATGTCGACAATTCGGGCAATTTTTTTTTGCATTATTGTAGAATTTTTAAGCGACGGTATTAAATAGGTGGGACGGGAGTTCGAAATATGCCACGGACGAAGCCGGGGGGTCACCTAGTATAAATATAAGTGGCAAAAGAATTAGTAGTTTGGTAAATAAACATCGGCGAAAATAAACACATAGGTGAAAACAAACTGACACCGGCAAAACAAATTTAATGAGTCAGTAAAAAGAGATGGACATCGAAAAAACAACTCGTTTATTTTCTGATAATCACGATTAATAGGGTACCTAATATTACGTTAGTTCTATTGTCATTCTCGTTTATTTATTTTGCTGGTGCCCCCGTGGTCTCAGACCCAATACTCAAGAAACACTTGAGAGTAGTACTTATAAGGCAAAACTAACCTCAAGCGTTTCTTGAGTATTGAGTAACGTTCTAAAATACGGCCCTCAGTGTTCTGTAAACGATCACTGCGTTTCACTGTGGCTGGTCCTCGGAGGGGTGACCACTTTGTGGCATTTACATTTGCGAGCATTTCTGTGCTTCGGAAGGCACTTTAAGCCGTTGCTCCCGGTTGTCAGTAACATGGCAGTCGTTAAGCCCAGTTGAAGGCCATATGGGCGACTTGAAAAATTTCAACATCAGGTCACCACAGCCTGCGCCTGTCTATTTCAACACGGCAATCGGTTCGCCACCTGTTACGTGGTACGAAAATGCATACGGTGAAATGTGCCTCTGCCTACCCCTTCGGGGATAAAGGCGTGATCATATGTATGTATGTACCTATGTGTTGCTATTAATTAGGTATCTAACAAATTAAGTAGGCAGCTATAATTTTAAAAGGATTTTTAATACAAAGACAAGGTTATGTTTTCATTTAAGGGTTAGCTCCCAAATAGGGGGCCGAGTCTACTATTGACAAGCCGTAGAATATAAACCGAATCGCTGTTTTAAGCTGTCAAAATGTTAATAGACTATCAAAAATGCAACTGACTAGCGGCCAATGGCGCGGTACCTGTTGGTAGAATTCTATCGGCCGACCGATAGAAGTCTATTCGAGATCGATTGTAATAGTGGACTACAAAATACTGTCAAATATGAATCGGTTTTCTATTGAGTGACGATTTCGATTCTATTACGACACGATTGAAATAGCAGACTCGCCCCTCTGATATTAAATTTAAAAAAAATTAAAAACTCCATAGAATCTAGTAACAACATATCACTTACGTTTGATCCATACTAATAAGTTACCTATTATAAAGCTGAATAGTTTGTTTGTTTGAATTAAACGCGCTAATTACTGGTTCGTATTGGTAAAATCTTATGTTGACCAATATACAGGATGATAAAGTAAAATGGTCAGTATGGGCAACTCTGAATTCTTCATAGATAAAGATCTCTTCGAAGGAACCATGTCACATTTTGATGAAAAGAAAAACTGCATTCACAGATTTAAATAATACTTGTACTCGAGTCGGGAATCGAACCCGGAATTACCTATAGTTAAAACTAGCATTATTGTTTATTGAATATGGATTGTGTAGATTTTAAGCAGTATGTATGTAAAATGAATGAAACGCTTCGATCTTCATATCATTTAATTTAATTTATTAAATGTTCGAATTGACCATCCTTTTTTCAGTATATAAATGTATTTGGCTATAATCTAAATATATGTATATATAGCTGAAGAGTTTGATAGTTTGTTTGGTTGAACGCCCAAATCTCAGGAACTACTGGTCTGAATGGAAACATTATTTTTGTGTAGTCTAATTACTCTTACTATTATACTACTCTGGAATATTACGCTACTAGTCTGGAAAGCGGAGCAGTGATCATAAATGTCGACAAATCGGGCAAATTTGAATATAGAAAAATTTATAAATTTAGGGCTGTGTTGTTGTTGTTCGAAATAGGTATGCCACGGATGAATCCGCGAAGCCCATCTACATTATTTCGGCTTGGATCTAAATGTGACGAAGTCTTATGACTGTCGAAATTTTGAGGTGACACACGAGCATACCGCCTATGCATGTCCTTACTCGACTGCCTAACCTTTCCTATGTATGTTATATAACATACATACATACATATTGTCACGCCTTTATCCCCGAAGGGGTAGGCAGAGACATATTAAACGCCCACGTTTCACCGTATGCATTTTTGTCCCACGTAACAGGTGCTGAGCCCATTGCCGTGTTGTTATGGACAGGCGCAGGCTGTATCGACTTGCTGTTGAATTTTTTAAGCCAACTTTTTTAATTACGTCTTCAACTTGGCTTAACGACTGCCATTTTATTGGCAACCGGGACCAACGGCTTAACGTGTCTTCCGAAATACGGAACTGGGTGGGTCAACATTAAAGGGCCGAATAAATTTAATAAAATGTGTCTATATAAGATGTTAAATTTGGAAGACATTTTGAACCCGTTGCCTTATTGTGTGGTGGTAACAAAAAGGCTAAAAGTTCTTATGTGCTAGACGCTAATTACAACGAACAATTAAAGTCCTGGTAGTCTCGGACTCAAAACTCCTATGTATAATATGTATGTATATTTAAAAATATTTATGTATGTTCAGTTTATCAGTTGTCTAGAACCCATAAACACAAGCTTAAGTAAGCTTGTATTGAAAAGCCTAGTTTGGGTTTTCTTCATGTTGACGCGGGGAATGCTTTTACGGGCCGTCATTCCTACTACAGGGGCAACAGAAACGGTGTGTGGGACTCCCCAGTCTTTGGGGGCCGACCCACTAAACCCCGTGGTGTTCCGCCTTCTTCCCAACCGGATCGCGGGATCTGGTCTGAGGGCTTTTCAATTCAATTCAATTAATACTCGTATTTATTTGCTAGAAAGGTGGTACAATGCGAGGTAATTATAGATATGTAGTAATTTTTTTAGAGCCACCAATCACCATATACATTATGGCATGCAAATAATAGTCATGTTGGAACTAATCTAATATTCAATTATAAAACTATATTTACAATGTCACGATTAATAAAAGTATTACAAATGCAGGTAATGTCATGTTATTGATACACATTCAATTACATTTCAATAAAGTTAGGTAGTATTTTCTATATCATACAAGTATAGTCATTACAACAATAAAATAGCATGTCCTAACAAAAATAATATACAAAATCACACAATATAACATTAAATTATTAACATTTGTTGTATTTAGAGTTCTGAAATTCCTGTATCGAATAAAAACTTTTCGTAAGCCATTTTTTAAACTTGCTCCTAATTAGCGTTGTTTTCACGGCTAAGGGAATGAATTAATAAATAATAAATAAACAAATATCTTAGGGACAACGAATGAATTGATTGAATGCCCCAATATCTCTAAAGGCTCTTCTCGGGTAAATTTTTATTTTATATTTTTATTTTCGTATCTTCTTCAAATTAATTTGGGTTACATGGCGCTGTGTAAAAAAAGTGTCTTATTAACCTAAACTATGTATTTTAGCTCTCTTTCTAATGAATTTCAATTTCATTATAATTCAATAAAATTGCTATAAATCGTAATAAAAACAGCAAATTATGACAACAAATAGCATAAATAATTTTGTGCTCTAGATCACGAGCTCCAATTCAATTCTTCTTGAAATTATCTTATACCGTTTTGTTGACCTGTACTAATTCGATGTATATTTTTGTTATCCGTAATTAAGTTACTACACTTTTGTACAATTCTTCAATTGCCACGTTTCGTTCTTGTGAATTTTATTTCCAATCTTTGATTAAAATTTATAAAAGATGGTAGAAGTCTCGTGCCCACGGGCCCAGGGGCTTTCCTTCCAAATGCTCACCCGGGACTCCCGGCCATAGACAGCTGGAAGGGACGTGTGGTTTTAGTCCGGCATAGCATAGCATCCATGGGGATTTCCACACGAAAAAAGAAGTGTAATGGACATATGACGTGAGTGATCGCCACAGACTATAGCATGTTTATGCCGATAAGCCGTAATTTCCAAAGACCTTATACTTATAACTAGACTGTGCACTGCTGCGAAATAATCGATCCGCGTGAGATGGCTCTCGGCAGTGGCGGTGTCTCTTTCTAAATAAGTGACCATGACCAATTAGAACACAGGACAAATTCCTTGAACGATTGTTCGAACCTACTGAATTTATTGTAAGTAAAAAATATAAAAAAATAACAAAAACATCGTGTGTATCTTTTTTTTTGTATCTACATCACCCTACACGTGGATTAAGGGTCGGAAGAACTTTCCAGTTGACAGTTATACGGTGGCATTTTTATTATTTTTGATATCGTAAAAAGCTAACTATCTTCACGATGTATCCCTGACGGTGTAGTATGTCGTAATATCGTATATACTATAAACAATTCTATGTACATAATTATTATGCAATAAATAATTAGTTAATTTGACAAACTAACATACCTGTCCCTCCACATTTTTATACCCCTGAAGTGGCAGACAAGCATACGGCCCACCTGATGGAAAGACATTTAATTAGTACAAATGCTAGTATGTTTGTCAAATGTGAGATATTATTTATCCCACATTTTATTAATATTAAATGAGTGGTAGATCAAATGAACGTAATTTTATATTCTGAACGGAAAAAAGGACTGAAATTTCAATAATATTTTATTTGTTCTTAAACATTGCTGAACAGTACAGTTTTACGCAATTTTTGCCGTAATGTAGCCTTACCTCCTAAGTGATTGCGGGTTACAGACGTCTCGTAGCTACTTAGTCTTAAATTTATGTATTTTTGACCAATACATTTAATTAATACCAATTCGTGACTTTGCTCAGAACTTGGATGGGCTGGCAAAATGTGTTTCATTTTGGAGGAAAATTGATGTAATGCCATATTAAGATTTTTTTTCATTCAAACTCTGTAAATCAGGAGATATTACACAAAAAAGTTTTTCTATATATTTAACTACATCGAACACAAAAGATGAAGCATCCTCCTCCTCCATCCTCGATCTATAAAGGCTGTGAAAGAAGAAAATTCACAAACATTAATGAAGTAGTCGTGATCTTTATGTCTACGATGCGTTATGAGCAAAAAATAAAATTCCATTTTCACACTTCAATTTCTGATTTTGATTCTTCGGAAAACTACTACGCAAGAAATATAATTAATTACACCATACGTCATCGGCGCAAAGTCGTAGGAAACGACAACAATGACAAAAAAATATTATACAGTCGGGGATCCTAGTCAGAAACGAAGTGTCGCGGGTTTAAAAAAAATATTGTTCTATCACGCCTTATCCCCGAAGGGGTGGCCGAGGCATAGTATATGCCCACTTTTCACCATGTGTATTGTGTGTGTGATGTGTGCCACGTAGTAGGTGGTGAGCCCATTGCCGAGTTGATTTATACAGACGCAGGATCTGGCTACCTGCTGTTGAAATTTTCAAGCCGCCCAGAAGGTCAACTTCAACTTGACTTAATGTCTACCATGTTACTGGCAACCAGATCAACGGCTTAACGTGCCTTCCGAAGCACGGAAACGCTCACAAATATAAATGCCACAAAGTGGTCACCCATCCGTGACCAGCCATAGCGAAAGTTGCTTAACGTACAGATCGTTTACAGAACACTAAGACGCAGGGTCTCGAGCACTTCTTAAAAAAATAAAATTAATTAAATTAAAACTAACTTGTATTGAGACAAAGAGGTTCTCATTTGTAGGTTCATTAAACACACGCATAGGTACACACATAGCTTACGTCATTAAATTATTACGACGATTTCTACTAAATAGCACCATTCGTAAGCCGCTTTAAACAACTTCGTTCCAAAAATCTAAATGTTACGTTTTGCCCCTTTTGTACACTCTGAGGGTGAGCGGCACATCGCCAATTTAAACAGATGCTACGTACCTACCTACCTACCTACCTACTACTAAGAGAAAAAAAAATATCAAAAAAATTTAATGTTACTCATAAATATGATTGTTGCTGTTACTTATATATGGGGATAAGCTTCATTTTTGCACCCTGTCACGCAACATGAATTCACCATTTTTCATAATATATGAAAGTTTACCAAATCGCAAATCTCCAATTTTAAACTTTATGCAAGATGGCGGGATCCAGGCGGATTTTGCATTTAGTATTACCAAACCCAAACATTTAAGTACTAAGTATTAATAAGTATTTTTTTAATGCTATGAAGTTATTATTACTAAATTATATCTATCTATATATAATCTATATATAATATACAACAACATATTTAAATCAAAAACATTTTATAAAAACAAAAACCTGCGATTTTGTGAGTGGGCAACTGCAGGAATTTACAAAAGTAGGGCTAATTTGTACGAACTATATGGTATGAAGCAATTTAATTTTGATCCTGCCTTTATTCAATATGTTAAAATTTATTCTAAGACCTTTAAAAAGGCCTGTGCTGCTGCCAAGTCGTTACATATAAGTAATAAAATTAAAGAGTCAAAAAACAAGGTAAAAATGACTTGGAATGTAATCAATACTGAAACCGGTCGATTACTACCCCGTGATAATAACATTGAGTTAATTATAAATAACGAAGTGTGTAATAATAAATTAGATATAGCACAAACTTTTAACAACTATTTTATAGACATACCCGCGAAAACAACTAGCTCCTTAAATTCTTGTCCAATAAAAGCTCAACGCATGCTTGGGGGCAGCGTGGATCAGTGTAGTGTCTTATTTGGCTTCAAATATGTAAACCCAAATTATATCATTAAAGTATTCAAGTCACTTAACTCAAAAAAGACAGCTGACTTGTGGGGTATTTCTGTAAAATTGATTGAGTCTATCATTGTTAATATATCACCACATCTAGCTGAAATATTTAATAAAAGTGTTGATAAAGGAGTGTTTCCAGATTTAATGAAACAGTAAAGTAATACCTCTATTTAAATCTGGATCCAAAACCGACCCTGGTAATTTCAGACCAATTTCAATATTACCAGCCATTAGCAAAATTTTTGAAAAAATTATATTGCAACAATTACAAGCTCATTTTAATTTAAATATGCTATTACATAAGGAGCAGTATGGGTTCACAAGGGGTCGTTCTACCATTAATGCAGGTGTGACACTTCTGAATCATATATATGACGCCTGGGAGAATAGACAAGATGCTATTGGTGCCTCCTACCTAAATGATCGAATACAACATGTTGATGTCAATGGAATTCGCTCCCCTGGAGCATCTGTTGCTATGGGCGTACCGCAGGGATCAATTCTGGGTCCGTTTCTATTTTTAATTTATATTAACGATATGCCATTCTATATACAGAACTTGTGCGACATTGTTCTATTTGCTGATGATACGTCACTTATTTTTAAAGTTGATCGCACGCTTAGTAATTTTAACGGCGTAAATAGTTCACTTGCCCAAGTTGTAGATTGGTTTACGACCAATAATTTGCTACTAAACGCTACGAAGACAAAATGTATCAGATTCAGCATGCCTAATGTCAGGAATTGCGGTACAAATATAACATTGAACAGTGATACCCTTAATCTTGTAAAATCAACTGTATTTTTGGGGATCACTTTAGATAGCAAACTGCAGTGGAATGCCCAAATAACGTGTCTTGCAGGTAAACTCAGCTCGGCAGCCTTTGCCGTTAGTAAAGTCAGGCAGCTTACTGATGTGGCAACTGCCAGGCTGGTATACTTTAGTTATTTTCATAGTGTCATGTCTTACGGCATTTTGCTGTGGGGCAAAGCAGCTGATCTACAAGTAATATTTGTACTCCAGAAGAGAGCTATACGTGCAATATATAAATTGAGTGCTAGAGTGTCTCTTAGAGAAAAATTTAAAGAAATTGGCATTTTAACGGTTGCATCACAGTATATATTTGTTAATATTATGTTAGTTAAACAGAACATACATTTATACAATAGACACAGTGACATACATTCGATAAATACTAGAAATAAGCATAAATTAATTGGAACGCATCATCGTTTACAAAAGGTTCACGACTCTTTTGCAGGAATTGGCGTACGACTATATAATAAAATTCCTTTAAACATTATGAACCTGCCGTTACATAAATTTAAGGCGGAAATTAAGAGGCACCTCTTGAAAAGGGCCTATTACACAACTAATGATTATTTGAACGATAAAAATAAATGGAAATGAGTTGCTTGCTCTTCGCTTGAGCTATTTAGGATTCGAATGAATCTTGTGATATGCCTTGAATCTGCATATATATGTTGTATTTTTACATCTATTTCTTTGAAATTGACATGATAGTTGCTGTGCAGTTTTTGAGTATGTCATGCTTGCCTAAGTGTCCTGGCAGTGGTGGCGTATGTATCGGGTCGCCTTATTCCCTATAATACGGTTGAGTAGGGCGATGGCTGATATAATGCGTCATACCCGTGAACGGGTGCCGTCTGTTGGGACTGGTCAGCTCATAGCTGTTATAGCAATTATTAAAAATAATCTTATTTATATTTAAGGTAAACTTAAGTTTAGTCGACTGTTCTCACATAAATCCAAAGGAACAATGTAATGTTGTAAGCCATTCCTACATTTTAAAATGGCATCCATTGACTTTATTGCCAGATTCTTCTTCTTCAAGGGTAGGCTGCCCTTAGGACCGGCAACTATAATCGCTCTAATTTTGATATGATTTAAACACAACATTGATTTTGTTTTTTTTTGTTTGTATAAATTCATTACTATATAATTGGTCAAATATCATGTTAATCAAACTAATGTAATTACTGGCGTTTAGAAAAGAGTGGCCATGAGTTTTATTGCCAGGTTCTTCCTCAGGCTCTACCTATTGCTTTGCGAATCTGGCAGTAAATGTAAATGTAGAAGCAATATTCTTGACGTTCATAAGTGTTACTTTGTGACCTAAATGAATAAAGATTTATTGTTATTATTATAGGAACTGTAGACATATTTAGATAAGTTCCAAAGTTTATGAATAATTAACTTTACTAAATCACAAAAAGAGAAATATATATAAAATTTTCTACCATTTCTACCAAATCCAATGGTTACATCTCGCTGAACCGCGACCAGCATCAGTTTGAGCTATGGCTCTCTGAACTGGACGTCGTTCTCACTGCATGCCGTCCTCGCCCTGTCCTGGTCTTGGGAGACTTTAACGCCTGTTCGCTGGCTTGGGGCTCCCGCGAGACCAATGGCAGAGGGAGAATTTTGGAGGAGTGCGTCACTACCCGTGGCCTAGAAGTCCTCAACCGGGGGAATGTCGCCACCTGGGAGCGACGGGGACTCAGCTCAGTCGTGGACGTATCGTTCGCGACCCCTGATCTCACTCGCCGTGTCCAGAACTGGCGCGTGGTGGTGGAGGAAGAGACGATGTCCGATCATAGATATATTCGGTTTGACGTCTCCCCTCCACCTAATCTACCGCCAGTAATCGCGAATCCCCCGGAACCGCGTTGGGCGCTTAAACGACTAAATCGGGAGGCTCTCCAGGAAGCGGCCATCGTGCAGGCCTGGACTCCAGCACCGCAGAGGCCTGCCGATGTGAATACCGAGGCAGAGTGGCTCCGGAGAGCCATGCGGCAAATATGCGATGCGGCGTTGCCTAGGGTTAAGCCCGGACCGGGAAGGAAGCAGGTGTACTGGTGGTCGCCGGAGATTGGACAGCTTAGAACCGCTGCCTGACCGCGCGCCGCCGGTACACCAGGTCCCGCCGAAGGCGTCGCCGCCCCGAGGAATTCCGAGAGGAGGAGCTATATGCCATATATACAAGGGAGCCAAGAGGGCCCTCCAAACAGTCATAAAGAGGGCCAAAAGGCTGATCCGCGAAGAGCTGCTGGAGACCCTGGAGCAGAACCTCTGGGGGCGCCCGTACCTTATGGTTAGGGGCAAACTTCGCCCTAAGGCGCCTCCGCTGACCCAGAGCCTCCAGCCAGACCAACTAGAGAGGGTCCTGGGTGCCCTGTTCCCTGCGGGAGCACAGGAGTACACTGCCCCATGTATGGCTCCACCTCAGACGTCCAACGCGGATCTCAGTGAGAATGACGTGCCCGAAGTCACAAAAAGTGAGCTAGGGGCGGCGGTATTGCGGCTTGAAGCCCGCAATAACACCGCCCCCGGACCCGACGGCATACCAGGCCGAGCATTGAGGAACTAGGGCCTCGACTGGCAGGGCTCTTCAGCGCATGCCTTGAAAGGGGCCAGTTTCCCAAGGAGTGGAAGATGGGGAAACTGGTCTTAATCCGTAAAGCTGGGCGGCCGGCGGACACTCCGTCCGGTTACCGGCCGACCGTGTTGTTCGACGAGGTATGTAAGCTTTTTGAGCGTATTATAGCGGAACGCCTCGTCGAGCATCTCACGGACGTGGGGCCAAACCTGGCGGATAACCAGTTCGGTTTCCGCTAGGGGCGCTCCACCGTGGATGCGATCATGCGAGTGAAGAGCCTGACAGAGGAAACGATTTCAAGGGATGAGGTGGTGGTGGCGGTGTCTCTTGACATTGCCAGCGCCTTTAACACCCTACCCTGGAGCTGCGTCAGGGAGGCACTTAGCTATCATAGAGTGCCTTCCTACCTCTGTCGTATTGTCGGGGCATACCTATCCGAAAGGGCGGTGGCTTACCCGAGTTGGCTAGGGCTAGGTCGGCGAGACGTGTCGTGCGGTGTTCCACAGGGGTCAGTCCTAGGACCGCTCCTGTGGAACATTGGCTACGATTGGGTGCTGCGTGGTCCGTTGCTCGAAGGTGTCGGCGTGACGTGCTACGCCGACGATACCCTCGTTGCGGCGCGAGGAGTAACGCACCGACACGCAGCCCTAAAGGCCACGGCAGGTGTTGCTCAAGTCGTGGGTCGAATTCGGCAGCTGGGCCTGGAGGTTGCCCTGCACAAATCCGAGGCTCTGTGTTTTCACGGGCCTAGGAAGCAGCCTCCTCCAGGATCCAGCATAACAGTGGGGGGCGTTAGCATCGGCATCGAACCCTCGATGAAGTATCTGGGGCTCGTACTCGATAGCCGATGGAACTTCGGACATCGTTTCCGAAGTTTGATCCCAAACCTGAGGGGGGCAACAGCTGCGTTATCGCGGTTGTTGCCCAACATAAGGGGACCTAACGCTCCCTGCAGGAGACTGCACCTCGGGATCGTGCGGAGAATGGCCCTATACGGGGCCCCCATATGGGCGGAGACCCTGACGGCCCGCAATGCGGCTATATTACATAGCCCGCTAAAGGCGATGGCCGTCAGGGTGATAAGAGGGTACCGCTCGATCTCCGTCGAGGCGGCATGTCTGCTTGCCGGGATCCCTCCATGGGACCTGGAAGCGAGAGCCCTTGCGTCATTGTTTAAATGGCGCAAGGAGGCGCGGGAGCAGGACCATAGGCCTACGCCCCGAGAAATCGAGGCTCAGCGGTCCCAGCTCCGACAGGAACACGGAGACATGGAAGGTGCGACTTGAGCAACTAAGGTGGGGAAATGCCACAATCGGGGCGGTCAGACCGGTCATGGATGAGTGGTTGGAGAGGAGCCATGGCAACCTCTCCTACCGGTTGTCACAGGTACTTACCAGGCACGGGTGCTTCGGTAAGTATCTGTGGCGTATACACCGGGAGACCACAGCCGAGTGCCAGCACTGCGTAGAACGCAGCGAGGACACAGCGCTCCACACATTGGTGGAGTGCTCAGCGTGGGCGCAGCAGCGCCAAGATCTCGTGGCGTGTCTGGGCGTGGACATTCTCTCGTTGGAAACTATGGTGCAAGCCGCAGACTTGTCTTCGCCCAAGACTACCGGCCTCCATGACCGGGGGCCTGAGGACGGCGGGTGGGCTGCTCGCCGTCCTTACAGAAGCAGGCCCAAGACGTCGGCATGACGTGAAAATGTCACGCACGCCTCATGCCCCAAGAAGCGGGATAGTACCCGAACCAACCCCCCAAAGAAGCGGGATAACACCCGAACCCCAGGTGAGGCCGCGGTGGTAGCCAAAGTCTGCCGGGAGCTCTGGGACATCTTTCCGAGGAGTTAGATAGCCCATTTATCGATGAAGGCTATAAGCTGAAAAGTTTGTTGAACAGCTGAAAAGTTTGTTTGTTTGTTTGGTTGAACGCGCTAATCGCAGAACCTACTAGTCGGTTTTGAAGAATTATTTTTGTGTTAGATAGCCCAAGGCTATAGGCTACTATGCTACTACGCTGGAGAGCGGAGCAGTAGTCATAAATGACGACAAATCGAGCAATTTGTATGCATTTTTGTAATATTAATAAGCAATTAAATTAATCAAAGCAGAATACCGCCGACCACTGCTTGACTTAGATATCTCGCGATCACTTTTAGGTAGATTATTGGGTTTACTGTACCGGGGGCCGAGTCTGCTATTTGAATCGTATCAGAATAGAATTGAAATCGTCGCTCAATCATACTTCCTGGTGCTGCGAATACGCTTCGAGAGAGTAATGATAGATTAATCATAAGAATAATCTATGACATTTTACTCTCTCGAAGCGTAGTCGCAACAACGGCAAGCGTCCGAACATTCTCTACTCCGTGGTCCGAACACTACTGGCTCCGACAGCCTTGCGCTGCTTGTATTATTAAAAAAACAGTTCGAAAGATTCTTGCTCTTTTTATTATTATCGCGAAGTTTGGTAGGTAATGCACAAGTGAAATGAAACGGAATGCCTTTCTAAATGTGCTATTTATAATGTTTTAACATTTCGTATACCTACTTATGTTAAATTAAACTCGCTGGTCAAAAAAAGTGTAACAAATGATATTAATAAAGTAAATAAGTAAATAATCATCAAGCTTTGCGTTGGTGAGTTAAACAGGTCCCAAAACACCTCTATTATAGCAGAAAGGTAGTCGAGGAGTTTTTGTGGGTATTCCCAGTGCCACCACGATGAGATGCTGGGTTATCACAAGGCCATTTCTAGCCAGCAGTGGATAGTCTGACAGCGGATCTCACCTCGTAAAAAAAAGCAATTAAGCATGGCCTATCATTTTATAATACACACACTTTGTAATAAACGTAACTATCTTCACGCTCTATCCCTGACCAGGTAGTCTAGTGAGGACAGATCGCCAGGCTTCACGAACCATGCATTGATAGTAATTTTATCCATGGGCTTGTCTATTAGTACGAGTTCCGGCTGCAAATTCTCTACGTTCATCGCGTAGTTAATCAAATTCACATTTTAAAAATTAATTTTAATAAATTTGCCAAAAAAAATTTCGTTTGGCAAATTAATTAACATTAATTTAATTAAAATTACTTGCGGCCACTTATTGACACCCTGTTATCAATGTATTCTCCTAATCATAAATGTATGTAAAAATGTGAATTTGATTAACTACGCGATGGACGTAGAGATTTTGCAGCCGGATCTTAGACTATATATTCTGTGCTAATTGTGTAAATATTCTGCATTATTTTCTAAGGAAATTTTTCTAAAAGTAAAATTAATTGCTTGACCACATTTATTAACTTAAATAATAGTAAATCAGTTTATCATTTTCAATTTCGTTGTAGTTATTGATATTTATGACGAATCCAATCACTTTTAGTAGGTAACGAGTGAAGAACGATTGGCGAAGAATATATATTGTGCGAAGGGTAAGGGAGCCAGGGTAAACCGAGGCTTACATACAAACACCACGTGATTAGATTGTACAAAATCAGAAATGTCAAAAGTACTCGCGACGTGCATGTTTGAAAGGATTAATGAATCTGCAGAAAGCGAAAGAAATATGCATGAATCGCGAAGCTTAAAGATCTGTCCTCTCCGACTACCTCGTCAGATATACAGCGTGAAGATAGCTAGTAACTTACAACTCGAAAACAAAATATAAGTAAGTCCAAAGAGAAAATCCACGCAGAGAAGAAAAAGGAAAAATATGAGCATGGTTAATTCATTAAAAGATATTTAGATTTTTTGACTGTAGAGTTCATAACTAATTATAAACGAATACGATAAAAATTTAATTCGATATTAATCGAAATCGATGCAACACAGCTCAATGGGTCGGTATCACATTAGAACGTTGAATGCATCGTCGGTCGTCCCTCGGGTGACGTCACACAAAGCATTGATGATCGGACAATAGATCTAGATCACGTCACCTGGGTGCGCCTGAAGGTAGTCCACTGTGTCACCCATTAATGTTGAGATATGTACTTGCATGATACTTTAATATGAGCCTTACCCATTGGCTGAGTGTTTGGGTAATTCTCAATACATCTAGTTACTTATCTCAAGGGGTTTGTCGCCAATTCTGGAAGATGACGCACGGTTGCCGTATTATGTTTTCCAAAATTAGTGTATAATTTATGATTTTGTGTTTAATAATGGTGGATTTTGATACTTAAAGTATTCGAAAATGTGCATGAGTTATGGAAAGTGAAATGTTGCAGTGAACAGCGGTGTTCTATGTGTTAGTGCCAAATTTCCTTAGAAAGCCCTAGTGAAGGGTCCACTGCTTTACTAGGGCAAGGACTAGGACCTTGGACTGAAGACTTGACATCGAAAAAGGACTTAGAAATGACTAAATGATATGAAAATATAAATACTGAAGACAAGGCTGTATGGGCAAAGATTTCTTTGCCTGCTCAAGAAGGGCGAAGACAACTAAAAAAAAATTACTTATCTCCACAGATATAGAAGAGTAAGCAGATCAAACGTTTGAGAAAAATAACGTAGCCTATTTCACACATATAAACAGGTAGCTTAATCCAGGGTCGCATTCAGCTATTATATCATATCATTTTAATATCTATCATAGTTTATGTATATTAACCAAACATCTTGTTTAATGGTATCCTTAGGAAACCTAAAACAATATTAACATAATTAATTAAATCGGGCACTACATTTAGCTTGACTTTGGATATTGTCATTTCAAACAATTTGCTGAACTGAATTCGTCCTTGTGTACTTGACATGCCGTAACAGTACAAAATGTATATAAATTAACAAAAATCTTAGATATAGATGACGATAGTGACCAAACGGTTTATGGAACAGATGCTATGAACCATATATTAACAACTTTTCAAGTGTTCGTCTAGAAGAATCACCATTTTTGAATAAAAATCTTAGAATAATAACACGTAGTCGTAACTAAAATATCAATTACCTGTGAAAAGTTATTCCTGGTGATTTCTTGTTATCACAACATTTTACACAACATTTCACTATGTTTTTTATACTTTTATAACCTTTATTTAAATATATATACACAATATTTTACTTTCGGCACAAACCACTAACAAATTCCTGATTCAGAAATGGCGCCTTTTGTTGACATTATGTAGAAAATTAGGCTACGCGCTGTTCGTTGTCTATGTGTGAGTTACATGTCGCTACTCATGACAAAAGAAGATAGCGTTATACAACGAATATAAAGAGTGAAAAGGATGAAGTATTACACCATAAACAAAGGATTATGTTTGATCTGCTTACTCTTCTAAATCTGTGCTTATCTCAAATATATTTTTGTCATTTTTTAGTCATGGCAACATCTATTAATTGTGAATTGCGGGCCACTCTATAGTCTACATGACTACAGACAACGTCCATCAATTTGGCGCCCTATAGATGTACCTCTTCACGCTCCGCTTGAGTAACCCGGGGTTGTAAAAGTGTTTCAGGTATCTATGGTTCGACAGACAAACAGAGAAGCGATATTTTGAATCTGGGAGCATTTTGTCCGTTCTGGTTACAATAGTAGACAAATTCAAAAAAGGTCTCTGACTAATAGACAATAGAAGTGCTTGTAGAACTCTCGATCTTTCTATCCTTAACTGTCCGTTGTATAAAGCAAAATCGAGTTATGACTAGTGAGTCACTTGCGTAGTCCACTTATGTTAAAAAAGGATCTCTAATTGGGTCCCAGACATATATACTTACAATAACAGTAGGCACAATTTAATTATATACCCACGTTATACCAGTAATTTTGTTTGTCCCGGCAGGCGTGGCACGTAATAGCAGTAGACTCCATCATTATCCGAGCGTCCGCGGTCCGCTTTCCAACTTTTTCTCCTCCACTTCGCACGGTCGTCGGCATCCCCTGTTGTGAGACCATTATGGCACGCATGTCATCCCTTACGACATCAAGCCAGCACTTCTTGGGTCTTCCCCTCTTGGCATCGTAATAGCAGTAGACTAAATAGGAGTAATCCCACCCGCATGCCCATAACTATGACTCCTGTAATTCAGAATCTACAGCAATGACCTCGACCAGAAAAGTTATATTGAGCTCGATCTCGGTGAATTCCCAGGAGAAAATAGAATGTCTTGGAACCCACAACGAAAATCTTCTTCTTCTTCTTGGAGTGCCTCTCCACTATTGGAGGTTGGCTCTGCGTATCGCTTCTTGTCTCTCGTGAGGCGAAAAAGTTTCTCTACGTTGGTGATACCTGTCCATTGAGAGCGAAGATGATAGCGTTCATGTCTCAATACATGTGTGGTCATACAACGAAATGTATTTGTAATTAATATAGTTGGAAAAAGAATGTATTGCAAATAGCAGTAGACTATATAAAGTATACTGTCTTGACAGATCGCCATTGTATTGCGATCCTTGCATACGTCTTTTGTTTCGTGTAGATTTATTAATCGTTTCATAGAACATATTCAATTTTTAAGGAATCTGTATTTATCCTGACAATTTCTACCCTCTGTTTTCACACAATTAATAGGATAGGGCTGATTTGATTGATTGTACTGGACAGTGAAGATATGGGATCTATCCGGAATTCGAAGGTTTTGCCAAAAATTATGTCAGACACTTGGGGACAGTTAGAGCGGAATCCAATCGTATAAGTATATTTTACTATTATTGGGTTAAAGGCATTATTGGCAATTATTGGCATTACTAAGTACTGGGTTTGGATCATCAGAGGAAAGTCGTTATCAAAAGTGCTGATAAATTAAAAGCAAGACGAGCAGTCACTAGCAGCCATATAAAAGTAATTCCCAAACTCCAAATCCATGTATAGTTTGAAGAAACTGGAAATACATTAAGATGAAGAGGGATTTTACTGTCATTGGTATGTTTCAATATTTCCAACGATACCCCAGTCACGAACAATGAGATTTGTTTACTTTTAATAAGTAATATGCATTGATTGATTGTTTAAATGAATATCTTTGCAAATATCATAACAACATTCATAAATCTATTGTTAAATTCTCATACTATTGAGTCTTATTTTATGACAACTTTTTTTTATTTCTATGATACAGGCCATGTCATTGACAGTGTTTGCTAAACAAATGTATTATTGTTTAAATAATCTTCGATATTTGGATTATGTGAGGTAAGTTTTCATTTAAGTGCGATTCTTTTTTGTAATTATTTTATAGTCTGGTTACTAAACATTTTAGTCAAATATTATTTCTTTCACATTTCTTCTTAGTCTTATTACCTAATATGTTCATCTTTTACGTGTTATAGTTTGACCACGACCGCTGTACCGCTCACTGCGTACAAAATTGTACGCAGTGAGCGGTACAGCGGTCATGGTCAAAGTATAGTCAAGAATGATCTTAAGTTAAAGACAGTATTGCCCCAGTAAAGAGTTGAATCGTTAGCGAAGTTTCGGCGATTACCCTATACAATATTATGTATACCACTGTAGATATTGTATGTCCAGTACTTTATTGTCATTATTACGCGTTTGACAACTTTTATATTTTTACTAGCTTTAGGCCGAGGTTACGCTCGCGTGTCATTTTGTATGTAACTACATAAAGTTCAAAACTTGTTGGCACCGATTGTTTATACTAATAGAATCCATCAGTACGTTTATAGGTACTTATTATCATGTGGCAATCTGGAGACTGTTTAACATAATTGCTCCACACCGCGCCGGTTAGATAAGTTGGTACAGGGTTCTTTTTAAATTTTCTTTTTCTTAGCCATGACCACGTATGTTAGATTTATTTTGTTGGATGTTTTGAAAGTAGAGCCTCGTTGTTCGATGACCTTCGTCCCTTCTATATAGAGTCTTTCTGAACGCTGATCACTGATCAAGACATCTCTCAAAAAGGATTGATGATCTGATTGAGAATAATATGAGATACAAATTGTGAAGCTTCCATGTTGGTGATTCAGTTTATTACCCCCTTCGGGCTGGCTCGGGGTCAGCAAAAGCAGTGAAGTAACCTGAAGCGACGGCTTTTTTTAATGTGGAAATTCTCATGGATGTCATGCGAGACTCCTACAGACTATAACCACACAGTGTCCTTCCATCTGCCTATGACCACAAGTCTCGGGTGAGTCCTCGGAAGGATAGACCCAGTGCTAACGACAGACTTTATCCGGCACCGCTGCCTCGTCTTCGGATGTTATCCGCCTATTTAAAGAGGTGAAGAATGTACACTACGCCACACCACCTTCTAGGGCCTGCTTTTGTAAGTACGGCAAGTAGCCCACCCGCTATCTTCAAGCCCCCGGTTATGGAGGCATGTAGTCCTGGGAGAAGACAAATCTGCAGTACCCGAACCGCAGAAATGCGGAACTCAAGAGGGAGAATTCTCTCCCGCTCCCTCTCCGCCGCATCTTTAGCGCAGTAGATAAGCTGGAAAATTCACCACAATATTCTAATAGTAGAATTGTGATCAACCGCCTGGATTTGCTCCAACCCCGTGCAAACAAACAAACAAAATAAATCACAGTTTCGGACTCAGAATCTCTAAATTAGTCGATTACAATTTTTTTTCACTTCTTTTTTAATGTACCGTCACAGCTATTGTTACCATTTTATAGTAGTATAGATGTTTCATTCTTTTGTCACTGACAGTGTTTGCTAAGGAAATAAATTTTTATTAAAATATTCGATATTTGAATGATATAAATTCATGCACTGGCCAGATTACCCTGTACCACAGTATATAGTTACAAAAGTATGTGTACAGTATACTAATTTCATTATTACTGTTTATTTTTTTGTACCTTTATGACCGCTTTCCATAATGTTGATTGCTGTTTTGAATTAGAACGGACAATTTGCTCATTAGAGATTAAGCTGAGGCGCAAATCACGAAACTAATTTAAACGTCACTTTGAATCTAATATAAATATGTTAACTAATCACATTCTATTATTATGCCCCTGAGGCGGTAACTCGGTAGGTAAAAGGAATTATAAAACATGACAATCAGTTTGATGGTTTTTTTTTTATTTCGGCTAGTGTTAGATAGAATTGTAGTTTCTGACACAGCAATGGCTAAAGGCCTAGCTTATGTAAACATTCTAATCTACATTTAAAAATGAGTAGTGAAAGTAGCTCAGTGTAACTAATAGGCTATTTAACCGACTTCAAAAAAGGTCTATGATCGTAGTATGTTTTTATAATGTCGTTTATTTATCAAACTTGTCTACAACCTTAGTGGTATAAAATGTATTAGTAATTAGACGATATTCACATTCCAAATTCAAAGAAAATGTCGGAAGTTTGGATTTAAACGTTTCGAATGAAAGCTACCATTAGACGAAGTAACGGACATATACATACTGTCTATCCTTTATAAGACTAGTGGGTTGATATTTTTATAAGTGGCTAGTGGTAATAATGGTTTAACCGTTCTACGTAAAAATGTCAGCAACAGATATGTTTATAAATTAGTTGTACAACGCGTTTGACAACCCATTCTGTTGACGAGAAATGGCGAGTCACGTAGCTCATTGCGTGTTCCGCGTTCATTTGTACATGAAATGGCTTATTTTAGTCTCACTCAACTAATATGCATCGAAGCTTTTGCCCTATAATGAGAACTATCTTTAATCTCTAATTCAAGTTACACTAAAAAAACAAAAAAAATGCAACTGTGTCGTGGGACACCAGGTAGGAACGAAGTTCGAACTTTCGAAAAAACTTATGTAGTAGAAAGAAAAAAAAAATTAAATATAAAAAAAAACCTAATAAAAAAAAACCACCCTCTCCCTCACTTAATTTATTAAGCATAATAATTTTATTCGTTTGATGTCGAATAAAACCCGCTAAGTACAAAAATTCCTGATCGTTAATAAATTATTTCACCTTTTCCATTCTCTCGCATTTTATTCTTCTAACAAAAAGATTAAAAAGTTCTTTAATTCGTTTCGAGATCACGGAGAAATCGGTATGGTACACACAAAAAATGTTCATTGTACTTAGAACCGCTTAATTTTTAAAATGGAAGCTTTTTTTGTTGATGTAAGTATTATAGGATATTATTATTATCGAGGCTGTAAAGAGATTAAAGATGTATGAATCTTCATGTATGAATTGATTCTGACCGAATCATTCAATGAATGATTCAATGCTAGTATAAATGACATCATCCGTCGCGCCCTTTCTGCCGCCGGCGTACCAGCAGTCCTTGAACCCAAGGGCTTGGTGTGGAGAAGATGGGACTCTTCCCATCGTCTCCACACCAAGCCCTTGGGACCTGACGGGATGTCATTGGTGCCTTGGAAGATGGGAAGGCCTCTTGTGTGGGATGCCACATGTGTGGACACCCTGGCACCTTCGCATATTCCTGGCACTGCTAGCTGTGCGGGAGCTGCTGCTGCGTCCGCTGAGGCACTCAAACGGCGCAAATACACAAATCTTGCAGGAAATTATGTATTTGAGCCGTTTGCGGTCGAAACTCTTGGTCCGTGGGGTCCTAGTACAAAGCTTCTTTTCAGAGCTCTATCTAAGCTTTTGGTCGATGGTTCTCATGATCAGAAAGCTGGCTTGTACTTGGGTCAAAGGCTCAGCATTACAATTCAACGTGGCAATGCTGCCAGCATTCTGGGTACGGTTGTGGCTGACAGCGATGTGGAAGAGTTTTTTGATGCCTAAATATTTCTTTTATTTTTTATTTTTGATATCAGTTTGTAAATATTCCTTACATTCCTTTTGTAATATGTGTAAAGTTCATAGTAGCTGTAAGTTGTAAATATTTCAATGAATTGATTCGGCCAGAATTCGAATGCCGCAAACCGTTTGTCTCTATCCTTTATGGTTCATGAGAAAGTGATAGGTACACTGTCGGACAAACGAACAAACAAACTTCAAGATCGCCTATGCAGGTATTCATAGTGTCCTGACGTCCGTCCATTTGTCTATATATAGATGGGTACAGACGGACGGACAGACTAGTCCGTTTTATAAGACTTTTTGAAACTTTAGATTTTAGAAGTCTAAAATGTACCGTTAATAACCGTGTTATTTATCTATAATATGTATGATATTTAGAAATATATAAGTATGTTTATCAGTTATCTGGTTACCATAGTACAAGCTCTGCTTAGTTTGGAATCAGATGGCTTTGTGTGAGTTGTCCCAACGATATTTATTTATTTAACTATCAGATTTATAAACTTATAGACCAGTTTAGTATTTTTAATAAAACATTTGACAAGTGTCAATAAAGAACAAGTGACAAAATATTCCACCTACATTGTGAGAATGAACCGATACGGACTTCAAACATATATTCACCGAAACGGCTATTTTGGAAAGTACTTATAGGTAGAATTGGACTTTTAGAAGCGCTCGTGGTCCCGCGGACCCAGTGTTCTGTAAACGATCACTGCGTTAAGTAACTTTCGCTATGGCTGGTCACGGATGAGTGACTACTTTGTGGCATTTACATTTGCGAGCGATTCCGTGCTTCGGAAGGCACGTTAAGCCGTTGGTCCCGGTTGCTAGTAACATGGCAGTCGTTAAGTCAATTTGAAGGCCTTATGGGCGGCTTGAAAAATTTTAACAGTAGGTAGCCACAACATGCGTCTGTCTATTTCAACACGGCAATGGGCTCACCACCTATTACGTGGGACAGGAATACACATGGTGAAAAGTGGGCTTATAATATGCCTCTGCCACCCCTTCGGGGATAAGGCGTGATAGATAAATAAATACTTATAGGTACTGTAATTTTATTCTTAAATTTATGACTGACTCTGTGGCGCGGTGGGAGTGCATCCGACTGCTACGCAAGAGTTCGTGTGTTCGATTCCCACCCAGAATAAAACTTTGTGTGATGAGCACGATGGTTTATTTTGGGTCTGGGTGTTATTTATCTATAACATGTATGCATTTAGAAATATATAAGTATGTTTATCAGTTATCTAGATCCCATAACACAAGCTAATATTAGCTTACTTTGGGCTAGATGGCGCTGTGGGAAAAGTGTCCCACTATATTTATTTATTTATTCTAAAAATCATCAGACACGTCCCAGTCCGATTTTTATTAGACTTATTCTACAAGGTTATGTTGGTGATTTTTGATGAAGTATCAAATGTAGCCTATTATAATGACTCAAACAAGAAATCAACATTTGAACCAAATGCGTCTGGTTCAATGAGGCCTTAGTCAAGATAATGGTGAAACGTTCACACGATATATTATCCTCAAAAATGCGATCTTGCGAAAAAATGTACACATTATATACGTAGAGTTTTGGTATTCATGATTGCAAAATATATTAAGTTGCAAGTAACAATATTTTGCTGAGGCCATCAAAATTATCAAACTGTCACAGAAGTCATTCATGCTTGTATTACAATATTGCGTTATGTAGGTATATTTAATTCTCTGTCTTTCGAAAGGCCGATATCAAATAGTTTGATTTGAAGAAGCTTATATTTAGGTTATTTCTAGTTTTCTCATTCCGCCAGATGGGACGTTTATTTGCGATCTTAACCTGTAGTTGAGGTTAAGCTTAGATAGTATGTACTTTCGTACCTTTTATGCGGTATATCTCTTTTAAGCTATTGCATAGGTTCTATCGCGGGCTTGAGCGCTCACTAATTACAGTTTATGTAGATAATATTTGATCTTTGAATGATTAAAATTAGTTTCGGCCCGTTGCGAAGTGGGCGTCACAAAGGCAGGGGTGCGCGCGAAAGGTACTCTATGAGTATGGTATATTTTATGATGGTTTTATGTAAATTGACTGAAATACTTATAACGATTATTGTTGAACAGGTCGCAAAAAATCTTATGCTAAATAAACTAGGTGAAAAAAGGATCACGGTTACCGAAATCCACGCGGGCGAAGCTGCGGGCGGAAGCTAGTATTTTATATATTAATAATCTATATATATAAAGTTCAATGTCACTTTTAGTTGTAATTTTATAACTCAAGAACGGGCTTACATATCCAGGCTGTTTAGGCTTTGTTCGGACTATTTAGTTTATGTGAAGTGTGCACAAAATCGTTTGAACGGTTTTTAATTTATCACATTTTTTGTAACAAATCTCTTAAGTTGCGCTAACGAAGTTATTCGGGTCAGCTAGTACAGTATAAATAATTTATTATAATTGCATAAGTTGACAAAAAATGCTATGCAATAGCTTTACCGCGGTAGTCCCCGAGTGCAACAAATTTTTATGTTTTTTATCTCTCGAATGCCTGTGTATCATTTCTAGTAGCGCAGTACTTATATTCTTAATGGGTATGAGCCTGCTTGTGGGGGTAGAATTTGTCTTTTTGCCATAAGTACTATCATCCTACTATTATTATATACGCGAAAGTTTGTAAGAATGGATGTTTGTTACTCTTTCACGTTAAAACTACTAAATGGATTTTAATGAAACTTTACAATAATATAGCTTATACATCAGAATACCACATAGGCTACTTTTATCTCGGGAATAAGTTCCTGTGGGAAACGGGAACGGACTAACTACTCAACGCGAGCGAAGCCGCGGGCGTCAGCTAGTAGTATTATAAAAACATATTCATAGCCCCGCTAACTCAGTGTTTTTTAAATTATCACTGCGTTAAGCATAATCTGTCGTTACGGCTGGTCCTCAGATGGGTGACCGCTTTGGGGCTATAATATTTACAAACGTATGCGTGCATCGGAAGGCACTTTAAGCCGTTGGTCCCGGTTGCCAGAAAGATGACAGTCGTTAGGCCAAGTTGAAGACTTGAATGATGGCGTAAAATGTTTAATAGTAAGGTCGCCACATCCGCACCTGTGCATTTCAACACGGCTAAGGGTTGCTAGTGGGCGTATAATATAGCTCTGCTTTCCCCTTGAGTCGGGAATGAAGGCGTGACTAAAATAAAAAACAGAGATGCCGCAAACAGAACGTAGACAATCTCTCTCAATCTCTGTCAATTTCATTTTGGAATGGTGTTTAGCCTTATTGCAACCATATAGATTAGTACAGGATTAGATTCCGAGGTCTCTTAAGCTTTACATGTTATCTTTATATGTGGTTTACCGGACCATTCGCATATATAATCACCAGATAGATATTATAGACAGCTTTAGATGCACCCAGATAGTACTTTTGTAATTTTTTTTAGACCAATCAGTTCTTAAGTTGTTTGGAATCCCGTTGTAACATGACGTTCGGGCATTATTGGGAACTAATAATGAAGGTACTTTGAATATAGATGCACACAGCATCTATATTTCAAGGTATAAGGTTGATGTACGCCCTAAATCGGATGTACATCAACCGATTTAGGGCGATCTTCTTTAACTTCGTCCATGAGCACATTGTACACTACTGTGTATCACTAAACATTAGTTTACGATGAAGCTTCGTCCTCAAAGTCGAAGTGAGTTGATCGATGTACTGTTTTTGATTTAGCACTCCCCGAAAATCGTAATAAATCATAACACGAAAATTTTAACGACTTAATCCATGGTGATTAAAACATGCAATTTTCAAAAAATCGCCACAAAGGATAAACAAATGACAGCTACATGAAACAAATTGCTTTTTCAGCCAAAGAGTTCAATTTTTAAATCTTGTTACTTTTTTAATATTGCACTATAACTGGCCAGTTCCGGATACAAAATATAACAGCCTAGTATTTTATTTAGTTTAGTAAAATACAGAGACCCGCTAACTGGATCCATGTGCAGAATCTCAATAGCAAATTCCGGTCAGTGATAAACGAAGATTCCACGAAAACCCTTAAAATAACTAGGAGGATGTACACTTGTTACATGTAGGTGCATTTTGTTCTAGTAATTACGGAAGTTAGGAAGCAAACATCTCGAAACATGCCAGAAATAGCCAATATACCTATTCATTCAGCCGTCTGTCGTACATTTATCACTAATATTTCTATTACACAACTCTGACACAACTGTTTCTTAATTTCTTATCTCTATTATCTGTACAAACCTACATACAGATATTTTTCTGGGCTGACTTATACCGCGTTTTGTAATGCTAATAGAGTAGATTAAAAATAAAAACATTGGATTTACCCTGTGGTTTACCCTTTCTGCAGATATAACCTTTCACAGTTACCTTCACTATTTGAATAAACTTTAAAATCATAAAGCAATAATGACGCTGTAATTATTTAAATCTGGAACTGTCATCATTGTTGTTGTTATTTGTCTTTATCCATTTTAGAGACAGGCCTTTGCCCTAAATTTTTACACTAGTTGTGTTGTGGCAAATAATAAACGGCAAGCGTGCGTCATGTTCGATAATTGGCGCTAAACTCCAATTTGTCTTACAAAAATTGCACATACCCAGATACCAAAATCGTGTCAATTTGCCGCCATTACCCATCGTGTGAAAGTACCAGGAAAGTATCTTTTTAATAGCATCGACACATATATGTCATTTTTATGCTTCACATAATATGTCAACAAGGTATCGCCACAAGAACAAAAAAAAAATTACCTTGCAGTGATCAATTAGACTAATCTGCATTAGATCAGTCGAAGTCACCCCTGTTTTATTACACCCCTATTACGTAGGACAGGAATACTAAAAATTAAATTATATAATAAATAAATAAATAATAAATATCGTTGGGACAACTCACACAATGCCATCTGTTTCCAAACTAAGCAGACCTTGTACTATGGTAACCAGATAACTGATAAAAATACTTAGGTATATATTTCTAAATACATACATATTGTAGATATATAACACCCAGACACAGAATAAACCATTGTGCTCATCACACAAAGTTTTATCCTAGGTGGGAATCGAATCCACGACCTCTTGCGTAGCAGTCGAATGCACTCCCACCGCGCCACAGAGGCAGTCCCATTTACCCGAGTAATAAAGTGTTACAGCACTAGAAGAGAAACGGAGAATGACTAGCATTGAGGGAAAAGCTATGTGATAGTCAACCAGTATAAAAACCCTCTTAAAAAAAATTAAAAAGGAAAACGCTATTGATCAAATAATCATGAGGAGGAATCCTCCGAAAATGTGATTGTAGAATTACGTAAACACAATAGTAATGCAATCAAAATAACTGTGACCAATAACGTGAGTCATTAAACAATAACATGACGTAAATACTTAAAGAAATCACTTTCGGTGATGTAGCTGTATTTATAATCTGTCACATCTTTGATAGAGACTATGTATATGCAATAGGTATGTGATTAGCGCTGTATCTAATTATTACGAGGTGTATAGATGCCTGATTGTAATCAAGTCAAATATTAATTTTAAACACCGACTTGATTACAATCGGAAAATTATTTTGTTATTGTATTTTTTTTTTAATAATTATTTAATGGCCTGGTTTCTAAGACCTTTTAGCCAAATCTTATTTTTTATATCATATTTCTTCAATCTTATCTTCTAATTAGTCCTGTCCAGTCGATGTCGTGTCCTCAGGCTACGTCCTGGTCCTTGCCCTCAGTATAATGGTGATTCTTATACTAAGGTTATCAGTGGACGTTTCGCGGTAAGAGAGAAAATAGCATTTCACTGCATATATATCATTGTCTTTCACTATAGCACGTTAACACAACTTTTATGTCCAAGAAACCACCACTCTCGCACATAAAACAAGATAAATGCACTAGTTTTAGAAAATAATATAAAGCAAACGTCCGCACTTGTCACTCTTCCCGCCAAATGTCCTTTGTTATTGTATATATTGCAAAGTAATAAAAGAAAAACAAGATTTGTCCTTTCTTTTGGTTTCTTACATATTTCACTTGATGTTTATTTTCTGACAAAAAGCAAAGCATACGGTGAAACGTGGGCGTATAGTACGCCTCTGCCTACCACTTCGGGGATAAAGGCGTGAAAGTATGTTATGTTATGTTATGTTTATTTTCTTTTCTCCACGGGATTCTACGGATTTTCAAGTACACACAGAGAATGAAAATAATTATGCGTAGGCATAGGTAGGTACCTATCCTGCCGATTGATCGGTACGGAACCCTCATTTCGCGCCGATAGCTCGCCGCTATATGAAGTCCAAGAGAATCCACGTTAATTATCTAACACGTGTTTTTTCCTAAGAGAACAATAACTGACTTCAAATTAACCTATGATAAGCATCGTTTTAAATTATTTTGATATCTCTTTCAGTGTTGAGCCAGCGATTTCGGTGAAATCCTTCAGTCGGCTTAATTTTCCGACATCTTGAAAAATTAATCGTCATATTTTAACAAATTTACATAAAACCTTAACATAACTATAGGTTATTCCCAGAAGTCCAAGTTTCCATTGTTTCCAAAAAAGTAGATTAATTCTTTGATTCCCGACGGTCTCATGATTTTCTCAATTAGAAGGATTTGTTTCATAATTATTTTAACTTAAACTCTATATTTGCTCCAAGAACTTAAAATAATATTTTAATGAAATACGATTGGGAACCGAGAATTTTTAACTTTGATAAAACACCAAAAGTTAAGATTTTTATTGGAGCGTAGCTCCATTCTTCCCCGATTCTGATTTTCGCTTTGTCCCCGAATTCCTCCCAAACCACTCAACACTTTTTGATCAAATATGACCCATAATACGACATCTAGCCATAGATGGTTTAGATAAACTAAAACCGAAAATCGGAGATACCATGGAGGAATAATCGCCGAAAGGGAAATAGACATCGACAAAAGAACTCGAATAACGGCAAAACGTTTCGCTCCACTTAGACTTACCGGGGACGGCAAGTGCACCTAGTTTATACGATGTTCGTGGCCACCTTTGTAAGTTGGGAGGGAAGTAGGGGTCAGTACTTGCACAGCCGTCGATGTCAGTTATGTGAGATGATGTTGATGAAGTTATAAATTAACTGTAAATTCCAAAGAAACCAACCAATTCCATAAAAACAGAAGAAATGGCATGCGGGAACATTCGTGTGTCGCCGCCATATTTATGCTCTACAATCAAGTAGGCACGATTAAAACCTTCACTGATCCTGGAATCGCGTACTATATATATAGATATTATCCATGGCTTGCAAAGGCTATACATTCAGTTTTTACATAAAAAGGCTGTATTTTTTTAATTTTGTTTATTTGGCTATAGACAAAAAAAAACAAAAGCAGCCAATCTGGTGTTAATTTAATATTATTAGTTAATTAGCAATCAGTTTCAGATAACTTTGTTGTGATAAGGATTCAATTTACCCTACAAAGGCTTCTTAGGGAACTCATAACTTCAAAGGAATGCTTTGTATGCGGTAAACTAATTAATATGACGGGATTCATCCCGTGATAGTTAGCTCAACTTTTTCGTTATCTGTGGTTGAGTCCTTATTACTTTCAAAATTGAGACTGTATATTATTTTCTACAACTAGTGTATTTATCTTGTTTTTTGTGCTGAAGTGGTGGTTTCTTGGACATAAAAGTTTTGTTAACGTGTTATAGTGGAAGACAATGATATATATGCAGTGAAATGCTATTTTCTCTCTTGCCGCGAAAAGTCCATTGAAAACCTCAGTATAAGAATCACCATAATACTGAGGGCAAGGACCAGGACCTAGGACTGACGACACGACATTGACAAAGACTGGACAGGACTAAAATATTATTTGATTGATTGATTGATTTATCTCTTTATTGTACACCAGAAATATAACAGTATTAGATTACAATTAAAAACTTATCGGTAATACAATTGGCCGCCTTATCGCACAAGGCAATCTCTTACAGGCAACCTTTGGATGGAAACATGATTTAGGGCAGTATGGTGTTACCTTCAACGTAACACTAGGTACAAGAGTACTAAAGAATTACGCGCTAAAATGAATTTACATAAACATTACATATATACATACATATAAAGTATACATATCTATAACATATAAGTATCTATAATATATACATATAATGTTTATTATATATATATATATATATATATATATATATATATATATAATAAACATTAGTATATTAATAAGGTATTGCAGTTTAGACAGAGTCAGCAACACGCAGATAATAATTATTAACAACCACTTTAAAGGTGTTCAAAGTTTGTGTACGGCTGATTGACACTGGCAGTGCATTCCCCAAACGAACCGCCTCAACATGAACGATTTGTCCATGAAATCAGTGGAGTGTCCAGGCATTATCAATTTCAAATTTTCCGATGATCGCAGAGATCTAGAATGGGTGTCACTTGAAAATTCATATTATGTGTATTCCGGCGAAGACGAATAGGTAACCACTTGAGCTTTTTGCGATATTCAGAGATGTGATCATATTTGCGCAAACCAAATATGAATCTGAAAAAATAATTCTGGAGTCTCTCAAGTTTATTTAGTTGCTCTTCGGTGAGATTTAGATAGCTGGTATCGGCATAATCAAGAATAGGAAAAAGAAGTGTTGAACAAGGGCAGTTTTAGTTTCAATAGGTAGAAATTTTTTTAATCGGCGCAGGGATGCCGAGGCTGCATATATTTTGCGGCTCAGCTCCTGTAGCTGAGGAGCCCAGGATAAACATGAGTCTATGTGAATGCCTAAATTTTTTACCGAACTACTTTACAAAATGTCAGTCACACGACAGGTCACTGCTGCGAGCTGTGTCCAGTCGATTTTAGAGATCGACCTGGGGCTGCCAACAACAATGGACTGAGTCTTGCCAGGATTAACCTTCAGACCATGAGCCGCACTCCATTTGCAAATTTTGATTATATCTGCATTGACGTTGCCAACAGCCACATTTAAATGGTCCAGCAAGGCCTGGGAATAAATTTGAAGATTATCTGCGTAAAGATGGTAGGAAGAAGTTAAGTCCTTAGTGATGGAGATTTTGTTTTTTATTTATTTGACTAAAAGGGCTTTGTGACCAGGCCATAAAATAATTGTAAATACTTTCAAAATGATGGCAAAATGACAAAGGCCGAAGTAGTCAAGCCATAAAAATGATTATAAAACACATTCAAAAAGTATTTAAAAGAAATACGGGGTTTGGCGCCAACGCGAGCGGTGACGCACGTTTGTTGTATATTATTTTCAAAAACTAGTGTAAAATTCGTGTTTTTGTGTTTAATAATGGTGGAATATTATACATAAAGAGTTCGGATAAGTGCATTAGTGAACGAAAGTGATATATTGCAAAGAATAGCGGTGTTGTTTGTGTTAGTGCCAAATTTCCAAAGAGAGCTGCAATAAGGGATCCACTGCCTTATTGGGGCACGGACTAGGACCTAGGACTGAGGACTTGACATCGACAAACGACTAGACAGGAATAAAACATAATAACAAGAAAAATAAATACTGAAGACTAGGCTGTATGGACTAAGTTTCCTTTGCCTGCCCAAGATGGGCGAAGACAACTAAAAATAAAAAAATAAATAATAGAAATACTTAGTTAAAAAATATCACACAACGCCGTCTAGCCCAAATCAAGCTAATATCCGTGCTATGGGATGTATACAATAGATAAATGTAATTTTTATAATTATGTATTTCCAAAATTTTAACTTAAGTATTCTTTCTTCAACACCCAAAATCCGAAACAAACATATATAGGATCACACACATCTGTTCCGACCGTGTACGTCCTGGGACTTCAACAACAGCAACCACTGTGCCACCGAGGCAGGTAACAGTAATATAATAGGAACATAATATTATAGCACAAACCACCAAAAATTCAATAATATTTGTGCTTGGCTATACTTCACCTACCGAGCGTGGCCATATAAAAAAATCTATTTTATTTTTCTTTGGTTTCATTTGTATAACGCAATCAAAGCATTACGTACACTTATAAAACACAAGCTGTTGGCTTGACGAATTTGTTTGGTTTCCATTATTCAACTTCCACCGGCATGCGTATCAATTTTGTTTAAACAAGTTACAATCATGCGACGAAGTGACTCATCGTGATTATGAGCAGTTATCGCCAAATGTCCATTATATCTACGGATCTTAATCGCATATTAAACACCACGGAAATTAATTTGAATATTTATGTTTATAGTCTAAGAGGCGACTGAATGAAATCTTCTCGCATCGATTAATGGCCGGTTTCAATATTCTATCTTCAGTTAAACATAGATCGCTACCACAGTTGATTTTGAATTTTTGTGACAGATAGTTCATTAAATCGGTAAATAATTCTATCTATCTTTGGTCATTGAAACCCAAACTTACGTCGATATGTACCGATGGTAACTATTTTGACATTATTATAAACAATAGTAAAAGATAGATAGGTTATTGACACCGGCCGTTAATGGATAAAATGTCTCTCTTCATCTTAGTAAATTCCCAGCTACTTCCAAGCCTTACCTGGATTTGGAACCTGGGGTCCACTTTTATTTGGCTGCTAGGAGCAGAAGCTATCGTTTGACCTTTGTCTTACGATACTGTTAGAAGCGACTGCCGTCTGACGTTCCAACCCTGTTAGGGCGACTGTGTCGTTGCCTTGTCTGTTAGTCAGCAGGTGCACCGCTACCAATAGTGGTCGCTTGGGCCCCGCAAATATAGATGGACTATTAAAACCATTTAATGGATAAAATGTATTTTATATCAAATTTGGTAAAGTTAGAATTATTTATAATGACGTTCATAAGTGTTACTGTGTGACCTAAATGAATATAGATTATTTTGTTGTTTGTTTAAGATATACAATTAAAAGTAGGTCAAAATAAAAATGCATGTCAGACACTTTATAATAATCCTACATATCATTGGCTCTGGTGTGGGGCATTTGGGACTGAAAGCCAATAAAAGTTCCTAGAACAAATCTAGATAATGTTTGGATGCAACTGTGGAGATGCTGGGATGACATTTTTAAAACTGCTAATTTATATCAATCGGAAGTATTAAGGCTATAGTAGTTTAGGCATTAACCAAATAACACTTGATATTGGCATTCTTGATTGTTTTCTTTATCTGAGTAATTAAATAATTTTAAGTCTTGTGTGATTTTACAGTAGCCACTATAAAGATAAGGTTAAGAAAGCACATTATTTGTTATGCAGCCTGCTTTGTGGCGTAGCGTCAATAATAGGGTAAACTTATTGAAATTTTATTGGAACATGTAATCAATTGTGAAGAGAAGTTAATGTACCTGTCAGTTAGCTGTGTTTGCAATAAATCATATTTTCATACTTTCTTTTCAGATATACCCCCGGGCTTCGCCCTTCACAAATTGTTTTCATAAAAAAAAAATAATGTCTGGCATATTTTCATACAATAATTTATTGTAAATACGGACGTTTATGAGTATAACAAGTGCTACGGGGTACGAAGTTAATAGTTATGGTTTTCCCTAAAATATTTAACATTCACATGGGTTTTCTGTAACCAACGAGTAGGTATTCCCCGCGGTATAATATGAGATCAATCTATATAAACGGTGGTATACCTTTGGGTAAGCTGATACTAATGACACTCATTTGTCTAATAATATTGAAACTAGAAATGATATTAGCTTAATAGGTGGTATTAGGGCACTATATCTATAGTTAGGCACATATCTAGGTGGGAAGATCACACAGACACTAGAGTTTAAGAATGGAGTACCTACTGAAACTTACTGTTGAATCGCAATGGTCCCTCGTATGTGTTTCTTCACACGTTAATTATACTGATAGAACACATGGGTTAAAAATGACTCAGGTTAGCTCCTCTACTACTATGCTAGTTAGTAGTCTCTTAACCTCTCTTAGCTGTAACATGGATGAAACATAATGAACATTTGAAGGCACCTTCAAATGTTCGAAGACAAAAATCTCTCTTTCTATTCTGTGCGTTGACCGACCGTTAGTAGGTATCGGTGCATGCTTTTTTATCGATATTTTGAGGAAATTAGATGGTAGTGGCTTCCTTAAAAGACAAAGGCACGCCGGCACGAATTGCATAAGTCAATTTGCGAACTTTTTAAACGTGAATGAAGTCGTGTTGGCTGTCCAAATAAGGTTTTTTAAGTGTGGAAATCCATGGATGCTATGCCGGAGTCCTACCGACTCAAACCACATGTCTATCACGCATTTAGGCAATACTTTACCCAGTGTTTGGCTTAGTACCAGGCATAAAAACATGTAGCAAAAAGCAGCGTCAATTACTATGGGAGTACAGGCACAAACCAAACAATGAAAATAAAATGGCTCTTAAAATTTACTCAGCTCGATATAAAAAAGTTTTAAAACTTACACAGAAAGCTCATAACAACCATTTTATAAACACGTCTCAAAATAGATCCAAAGCCACATGGCAAATTATCAAAAGATCAAAATTCTGTGTACCCCCAGATACAATAATGTCAATAAAAAACAATAATTTATTACTAACAAAACCTCTAGACATTGCAAATGAATTAAATAATTACTTTATCGATGAAATTGAAAATAATTCTAAATCTAACAATATATTGAATATGAATTTTGAGAATCTGACTTTACATTCATTCTTTATGTTACCAATATTGGAAATTGATTTAATTAGAGTAACTAGTGGACTTAAAAATACGAAAACTGTTGGTTTTGATGGAGTACTGACCAGTGTAGTCAAATATGTTATTAATATAATAGCGCCTGTACTGAAACACATATTCAATTTAAGTGTAACAAGTGGGGTTTACCCGGATAATCTGAAACGAATCATTATCAAACCCGTCCATAAAAAGGGAGATAAAACGGACTTAAAAAACTTTAGACCTATTGCCAAAATACCCATCTTTTCAAAAATCTTTGAGAAGCTCATCTCACAGTCACTTAATAACTACTTTAACAAATATCAATTATTCTGTCATGAACAAAAAGGATTCCGAAAAAATTTTAACATTAACATGACAATTTATGATTTTTTATCTTATGTAACAACCTCTGTTGATGAACGAATACCAGTCTGCGCATTATACACAGATATGACAAAAGCTTTTGATTATGTTAATCATAAACTATTATTAAAAAAAATGCAGGGGTACGGAATCAGAGGAAATATTCTTAAACTAATGGAATCTTACTTAAGTAACCGAATTCAGTACACAGAAATTTCAAGAATATGTTCAAAGCGCAATCTAGAAACCATACATCACTCTGAACCTAGAATTGTCAAATATGGGGTACCCCAAGGTAGTGTTTTGGGACCGTTGTTATTTTTAATTTACATTAACGACCTTCCTAAACATACACATTGTAATATGGTGCTGTTTGCAGATGATAGCACGGCAATAATTAAATGTACTAATCTTAATGAATACCAAAATAATATAAACAATTCTCTGTCTAGTATTATTACATGGCTAGACAATAATAATTTAATAATAAATCTTAAAAAGACTAAATTGATGCATTTCCATCAAAGATGTGTCATCCCAACTGTTAATGTTATTTACAATGATTTTAAAATAGAGGAAACTACCACAGCTAGATTTCTTGGTATAATAATTGATAAAAAACTAACTTGGAAGCCACATACGGAACAGTTATGCAAGAGATTGAGTCAGTCTGCTTATGCTCTTTTACAACTCTCGAAAAAAGTAAATCAGGATTCACTCTTGATGGCATATCATGGGTTAGTGGCATCCATCTTAAGATATGGTGTAATATTCTGGGGGCATTCGACAGATAGGGAGTCTGTATTCAGAATGCAAAAGCGATGTATCAGATCCATGTTGGGGTTGAAAATTACAGATAGCTGTGTACCCTACTTTAAAAAATTTAAATTGCTTACGTTGCCGTGCCTATACATAATGGAAGCAGCTATTTTTGTTAAAACTAATTCCAATCTGTATACACGAGTGGCTGATGTTAGAAGAGGCCCAGTCCGAAGTCAATATAGTGAACAGTTATGTAATGCCAAATGTAACACAGCCCTTATGGAAAAATCTATATTTGGTACGGCGCCAAAAATTTTTAATAAAATACCAATGGAAATTAAGACACTGTCTGTACCTAGATTTAAAAAAGCGATACAATCATTGTTAGTTGATAAATGCTATTACTCGCTGGATGAATTTCTATATGATGATACAATATAATGTTATTTCTAGCCTATCTTATTATGTACTGAATAATTAAATTGGTAATTAATACAAATTGATAATAGTTCAATATTTAAATTAATTAATTGTTGTTGATTTATTAATGCATGTTTATTTTATATTTTTTTGACATTATATTTTAATTTCATAGACATTAACTAATTATTATGATTTGTATGCCCAAGTGGCAAAACATAGTGAACTAATTACTATTTAAGATCATTGTATACCTATGTTCTACAAATAAAGATTTATTATTATTATTATTGTCTCTTCTTCACGGGTATCTTCTATTTTTTTTTTCTTGTGAAGATACCCGGTCTTTTGGCAGGCTTACATGGGGACATATTGGTCCAACACGCAGAGGCCCTTTGAGAATTTTAATCTAATAGGAAATGGGACCCCCACTACAGGCAATCCACGCCCGCCTTATGTAGAAGAACGGTAATGGATCACCTCCAATGGGAGTTAAACTATTGTGAAATGTGCTAACTATGAAATGGGCTATTGGGTTGGGTGTTAAATGGATTGGGTGATTTAAGCTATTGATGAAAACGGCGTCTGCCTTTTTAATATATTATTATACAAAATAGTGGCAGACGGTGACTTGCCAACTCACTAGATGGGCCCCCTATACAATCGCCATAGGCAAAATAAGCCTGTAAGGCGACAGAGGGCAACACCGGTGTGAGAGGCTTGGGGTGTCGAGCGGTGCGGCGCCGGTTTCACCTTCGCGGGACAGGCCCGGAGCGGGCTTCCCCGTAGTTATGCCCTTGAAAATGACACTTCCACCCCCGAGCATATAGCTCTGGCTCCCTCCCTCTGACCGGCCAATTAAGGCAAGCCAGAGTTAAGATTTGCTGCACTCCCGGGAGTAGCACTCTCACTGCTCTCCCGTTAGGCCATTAAATCCTAACCGGTGCAGAAGGGCAACAAAACTCTGAGGAATCGGGACCGATGTGTAGCCACGCACATTCAGCTCGCCACAAGCTGCCCTGCGGATGTGAGCTTTTCAATAACTTTCTGATACATTTTTTTGTTGATATCAGAAAGTGGATGACTCAAAAAGCGAATCTACTATGCCCTCATAGGGTTGCGTTAATCCTATAAAAGATAACGACTGTCCTCGAGGGGTTTTATTATTATTATTACCGCCTTAATAATATAGGAGTAAAAATAATTTTGTCTTTGTTTCTTACTTCGGCGCCGGGTACAGTTTTATGTAGTGCCTATCTACTATTTAATCTTGTATGTTACAAATAGATTTTTGGAGTGGAGCAAACGAAGCGAGCGTAGCTGTATTCTTCCCCGACTTGGATTTTCGCTTTGTCCTCGAACTTCTCCCAAACCACTCCACACTTTTGATCAAATTTGACCCATAATACGACATCTAGCCATAGATGGTTTAGAAAAAATAAAATCTCAAATCGGACATACCATGGAGTAATAATCGCCGAAAGGGAAATAAACATCGACAACGGAACTCGAAAAACGGCAATACGCTTTGTTCCATTTAGACTTACCGGGGACGGCAAGTGAAACTAGTTAGACATAACTAACTTACTGTTCTTCATAATTAATAATAAATAATAATATTGTTGGGACAACTCACACAACGCCATCTGATTCCAAACTAAGCAGAGCTTGTACTATGGTAACCAGATGACTCCGATTCAATGGTTCGGACTGCTGTTGGCGACACAAAACCCTTCCCCATCACCGTCGGGGTACACCAGGGTTCGGTCCTTAGTCCGCTTCTGTTCAGTGTAATATTAGACGAATTGTCGGACAGCATCAGAAACCCACATGAGCAGCCTCCATGGTTGCTCATGTATGCTGACGATATTGCGCTGGCAGACGCGGACAGGGGCAGATTGGTGCGACGTGTAAAGGCGTGGAAGGAGACGCTTGAGAACGGCGGTCTGAAACTAAATGTGGCGAAGACCGAGTACTTGGCAATAAACTCGACAGATCCCACATCCGTCCGCATAGGCGGTGATTTGGTCGAGCGCACGGACCAGGTTAAATACCTGGGATCTGTTTTTCACACGTCCAGTGACATCGATTGCGATGTCAAGTCACGCATTGCTGCCGCGTGGGCCAAATGGCGGGAGATGACCGGTGTCATTTGTGACCCTAAAATGCCGATCCGGTTGAAGGGACAGGTCTACAAAACCATTATTAGACCTGTCCTTTTACATGGCAGTGAGACGTGGCCGATATTGGAGCGACACAAGCAGGAGCTGCGTGTCACGGAAATGAAGATGCTGCGGTGGATGTGTGGGGTCACGCGGATGGACCGCGTGAGAAACTCTCGCATCCGCGGCAGCCTTCACGTCCGTGACATTGCAGACAAGTTGCAAGAGTGT
The DNA here is from genome assembly GCA_948477245.1 of Thumatha senex. Classification (NCBI taxonomy): domain Eukaryota; kingdom Metazoa; phylum Arthropoda; class Insecta; order Lepidoptera; family Erebidae; genus Thumatha; species Thumatha senex. The sequence goes on from OX419725.1 coordinate 4,935,933, forward strand.
CGCCTTCGTTGGTATGGTCACGTCTTGCGGCAACCGCCGGGCTACGTAGGTAACAAATGTCTGGCCATGTCAGCCCCGCCGGGTCCCGGTAAGAGGGGAAGACCCAAGAAGTGCTGGCTTGACGTCGTAAGGGATGACATGCGTGCCAATGGTCTCACTACAGGGGATGCCGAAGACCGTGCGAAGTGGAGAAGAAAATGTAGGAAAGCGGACCCCGGGCGTCGCGAGACGCAACTGGGACAGACGCTCGGATGATGATGATGATGTACTATGGTAACCAGATAACTGATACACATACTTATATATTTCTAAATACATACATATTATACATAAATAATAAAATTTGGACTTATTAGAAGAAAGATTAGTAAAATCTAAATATGGGCGGGAAATTCGTGTTTCGTTCTCAGAATATAGACCTTGGGCTTTTATCGGTTTGGTAAGGCGAAGTAACGCAGATTCAGATTTCTTTATTGCGAAACTTACAATTATGAGCATTAAAGATGTTGAACAATGCGTAGGTGATAAGTTTCTGCCAATAGACATGCATTTACACAATTTGTCAAAAAAATATATAATAACAATGAAACACATCTTACATACAAACAATTCCGCTATACAATAACAATATCATCAAACAATTACAATGCAATACCACTACATAATCACAGACTTATAAACTACTTTTTACAATAAACAGTCAGGTAAACTAAGGTTCTAGTATTTGAAAGAGATGACGTAAGAGCTAAATGCGAGATTAGGGTAAACCAGGAACGTGTAAATCAAGTGAATGAAATTGTGTATTTAGGTAGTATGTTTAGCGCGGATGGAAGATGTGATTCGGATGTAGAACGGCGAGTAGCTGCCGGAAACAAAGTTAATGGTGCTTTGTCTCAATTAGTAAAGCGACAAAGCATCGTAAAAGAAGCACGACTGGCGATTCATAATGCAGTGCTAGTGCCAACTTTGCTTTTCGGTAGCGAAACCAGTAGTCAGCAGATGCATGAAAGTAAATTGAATGCTGTGGAGATGTGATCACTTCGAAAATAGTGCGGCGTGACTTTGGCCGACCGAATACGTAACGAAGTGATACGCAATATGGCAGGTTTGAATGAAAGCGTCAGCGTTAAGCTGGAAAAGGGCGTGCTCCGTAAGTTTGGACACGTCCAACGAATGAGTGAGGAACGATTGACGAAGAATATATATTATGTTGTGCGAAAGTAGAGGGTAGAAGGATTCAGGGTAGACCGAGACTTACACATGAAGACCACGTGAGCAAATTGCTCAAAAATGGTAAAGTCAAAAGTACTCGGATACCCAGACGTGCGTGTATGAAGCGATTGATGAATCTTAAAGAAGCGAAAGAAGTATGCATGGATCGCGAAGCCTGGCAATCTGTCCCCTCTGTCTACCCCGCGAGGGATACAGCGTGAAGATAGTTTATTTATTTTTTTAGGTTAGACTGTTATACTCATGTCTTCTAAGTAGTCGCTGATTGAATAGTAAGCCTTTCCTTTCAGTAAAATTCGTAGCTGTTTTTGAAAATACCTTGGATTGTCACACTCCAAAGATCTAGGCAATTGATTATATATCTAAGGCGCTCAGGGTGGTCTCCCAACATCGCTCCACTTAGCTACGACGTCACTGTCTTTAATAGATTACCTATTAGCTGATGAAAGTCACACAGGTGCGTTAATTGTTTCCGTCACTCATGTGTCATGGATGTTGTCTTTGGACAACGTTTTACCCAAATTGTTTGTAATACATACCTAGTAGGTATTGGAATACTTAAGGAAATAAGATCTTGTCTAGCCAAGTGACTCCTAATTACTTTGCTATTAGAAACTAGCGTGAAATATTATTGCTCACAAAGTTCTAGCGTGATATTTTCGTTGCCTAATAAAGCTGCTAAGCTATGGAGGCTGTACATTTATATTTTAATGTATAAAGCTATAGGTTTTGTTTGTTTGTTTGGTTGAAAGCGCTAACCTCAGGAAAAACTGAGCCGCCTACTGCTGATTTAATCTGGTCGGTACATAGCATGGGCGACCTGCCGTCTGGCCTTGTACCTTCGACCTTGCCCTGAACGACAAGGCGCTCTATGGAGGTGTAGTTCCGCCATGATACGTGCCCAAAGAACTGAAGAATTCGAGCCTGGACTATGCTTGTTTAGCGCTTCTCGATATCGTGTTCTACATTTTTATTGGATGCCATTTTCACCCATGATAATTTGAGGTTAAATTGGAATTTTCCCAGATCTGAAGTGAAGTAACTATATATATATATATATAAATATAAATGAATCCCTATTTCCCTTGGTCAGGACATCATGCGTGAACGGTTGGACCGATTTAAAAAATTCTTTTTGTATTTTATAGCCCATTTATTGAGGAAGGTTATTAGCTATATATCATCACGCCACTACACAGGAGAACGGAGCAGTAATCATAAATGTCAACAAATCGGGAAACTTTCATACATTTTTGGAAAAGTAATATGCAACGGGATTAAATGGGTGCGACGGGGTGGGAAGTATGTCACGGACGAAGCCGGGCAAGCGTCTGTTTGCTACTGCAAACACTATTAACAATTTTCACTAAATGCATATATGAAAGTGTCAACAGCGCTTATTTTAAAAATAATTTGTGAAATTTGTCTATTTGTTTTTTCCTGCTAATCAGAAACGGCTGTACTGATTTTAACTGGCCGATAGCTGATGTTATAAGGAGTAACTTAGACTACATTTTATTCCCGAATTCCCACGGGAACAGACACTACACAGATGAAACCACAATGCGTTGGATAGTACTCGATATTTGTGTAGACTTACAGTATGTAGTCATGCATACCTTCCTTACTTCATATAGCGACTTCAAACGGTCTTGATTGTATTGTATGGCAAACACGGTCGGGACTACACTCTAGCGCTCCACATGTTTAATAACTACTCTGGGCTGGTACAGTAATCTATATTACAAAGGCAAGCAAACATACAGAGCGGTGTGTTAGCTCGCTACCGCAAACACTTCTTGTCGGTACTTTAATTCAGGTATATTTATTCTGCTTGCTGCCCGTCCTGGCTGCGCACGGGTGCAAATATAAAAGCGACCACATATCTACATATGTTTTACGAGTTTTAAATTGTATGTAGTACATTGTATGTGTGCAGAAGAGAGGCAGTGCTTCGTGTGGTTAGTGGAAGGGTGAGGTTATGTATCTGCGATCATACTGCTATTCTAATTAGTTCGTCGACGTTTCCCTGAGTTGCACCATGTAACTAGCAGACGGAAAGGAATTTTTGTAAGTCTCATATTTTATATACTACTCGGGACTTCACGTGAAACAATTTTTGATGAACAAGTTTTGATCAATGAACAAATTTTTGTAAGTCATCAAACAAAAACCAGAAAATCATCTTATTTCCACTGCAATACCAATAATTCTACTTATACCTTTTTTAGCAGGGATTCGGCGTGAAGATATGTAGTTAAGTTTTATTTTCTTTTATCGTAGTTATTCCTCACTACCAAGTTATCCTACTAATATTATAAACGCGAAAGTTTTTAAGTATGCATAAACATCCATACTTACTTCTTTTCTAAATAAAAAATAAATATCCAGCACGCCTTTTCCCCGAAGGGGTGGCAGAGGCATATTATATGCCCACATATCACCGTGTCAAGTTTCAATGCAATTCGTTGCTGTTGTTACACAACAAACATCCATCCATCCAAACCTTTACATTTATGTTTATCAATCACGCCTTATCCCCGAAGGCAGGCAGAGGCATATTATACGCTCAATTTACACCGTATGTACTCCTGTGTCACGTAATAGGTGGTGAGCCCATTGCCGTGTTGAAATAGACAGACGCAGAATGTGACTACCTGCTGTTGAAATTTTTCAAGCCGCCCATAGGGCATTCAACCAGGCTTAACGACTGCCATTTTACTGGCAACCGGGACCAACGGCTTAACGTGCCTTCCGAAGCACGGAAACGCTCGCAAATGTAAATGCCACAAAGTGGTCACCCATCCGAGGACCAGCCATAGTGAAAGTTGCGTAACTCAGTGATCGTTAACAGAACACTGAGACCGCGGGGCCACGAGCGCTTCTCTTTCACGCAAAATCAGCTTACACATCAGAATAACATATAGCCTGCTATTTTCCCGGGAACAAGTTCCTGTGGGAAACGGAAACGGGAAAACTTCACCACGTGTGAGGAGCCGCGGGCGTCAACTAGTAGGTACATAACAGTAGGAACAAGTACTTAGTCTAGCCACATCCAGACTTGCCTTCTTAGACACGTTCTACCTATTCAAAACATTATGCAAGTAAAGTTCCTTCCTTACACTTGAGTTCCTGCAAAAAACTACGCTGAATTTTGAAAAATCTTTCTTTTCATTCTTTGTAATCTTTATAATGTACTGTAACTAGCTGATGCCTACAGCTTCGCCCACGTGGTAAAGATTACCCGTAACCGTTTCCCCTAGTGTTATAATAGGATAGAATGTTATTCTTAAGAGATAGACATATCCCATTACGGCTCTCTTTTAGACCTATATGAGATACACAATTTCAGCATACATTTATGAAATAAAAAAAGTCTTTATTTTGCATAGACCATTTTAACGGCACTTACTAAATGTCATAAAACTAAAGATACATTTAAAATATTTAAAGTGACCCTTATTTTGTTATATAATATCGCAAAGGATTTCAACAGCGTTTTTCTTGAAAAAGCTCCCCGGCAGCGTACATATTTTTCCGACACCTCCAACATATATCGTTACATTTTAGCCAATGTATACAAAACCTTAACAATTTAAATACAAAAACATTCCTCGAGATTCCTCTATACACTGGTGTAAACAGTTTGTAAATCTGTGCAGTAGTTTTAGAGTTTACCACGAACAGACTTTGTTTATTTTTTTTATTAAATTGTTTTTTATCAAGTGAAATCTTTTATAGATACCACCCTGTGTTTGGGGCAGGGTGGTTCTGTGGGAGTCCCCAAAATTGGCATACCCACTAAAACCCTGTACTTTTCCTTCTTACCGCTGGTGTTGGGTCACAGCAAAGGCAGGGCCTCAATTTGTGTGACCCAACAAGCGTTGCCCACGATAGACTCGACTCTGGGGGATTATTACGATCCCCCGAAACTCAACCGACTGCGGCCCCGGAACACGAGGGGTGCACCTTAGTCAGTCGTACGGCTGGCATCGCTGCCGCCGTTGACCACGAGCGCGAGGTCGTTAAGGCGGTAATGTCAGGCCACACCGATCTCGCTCTCGCAGCGCTTCTCTCTTTACCGTCATGATTGCCTCGGCAAAGGAGGCGACGGTGAACCAATTTTCTTCGCTGTCCACCATAGCAGAAACTACTGCAGACAGCGAAACGACTGGACCGATTTGGGTCTCCAGTGAGGCGCGTTCGCCTCTCCACGCTGTGCAAGTGACGAGCGTATGCAGCACTGTGTCCATGACGCCATCCTCGCATTGGCGGCAGTTCGCGTCTGGCTCAATGCCTACCACCTCACTCAGATATTTCCCAAAGCATCCGTGCCCTGTGAGCAGCTGTGTGAGGTGGTATGTTGAGGCGTCGTGCCGCCTCTCTACCCAGGATCTCAAAATGAGCTGGATAGCCGAAACGAGCTCTTTACTTACCGGTGGGCTCTCTAGCCTGTTGCGCCATTTATGGAAGAGTTCATCGCGCGCCTGTTCACGCCAGCTATCGATTTCTTCCGAAGATGGTTTGTATCCGCGTAGGCGCACCAGGGCACTCCGCAGACTTTGTTTATAACGTGTACATACATACATACATACATCTTGTCACGCCTTTATCCCCGAAGGGATAGGCAGAGGCATAGTATACGCCCTCATTTTACTGTATGCATTTTTGTCCCACGAGGTAAGCCTATTGCCGTGTTGAAATGGACAGGAGCAGGCTGTGGCGACCTGCTGTTGAAATTTTTCAAGCCGCTCATAAGGCCTTAAACCATATTAAATACTCTAACTACTTAATGTAATTCTTTAGATACGTATAAAAAAACTTTTAATTATCAGTGTAGGTTAGGGACTGTCCTATACTCAGGTATGTGTTTATCTTAATTCAACCTAAGGCCGATTTGGATTTATTATGCGAAAGTATTTCTAGTGCATCCATTAGAAATTTGTTGAGATAATCTCTTTATAATCTTTCTGTAATGACATCATTCCAAAAACCATATTTTTAATGAGATAAAGACATTTTTTTTACGTGTGGAAATCCCCTCGGATGTCATGGCGGACTCAAACTGGCGAAAACCACACGGTCCCTGCCTAGCTATCTGACGGACGCCTCGGGGAACTCCTCGGAAAGATATCCCAGAGGAGATAAATCCACTACTTTAATTAATGTCATTATGACTCAAAGGGTGGTTCGCTCGTAAAAAGGGGAGTCATCGACATTCCTGTCTAAAAAAAATTTCCAAAAAACAATAGTTTTCTGATTATATAAATAGTTGCAAACATCCATAGGCTACGGTGACAACTTTAATGGAATGGACCGGACCGTATGCTTGTCTACCACTTTAGTAGTTTAAAAAAATACATGTTATAAATAAATATGGAACTGGACATTTTGACATTACACAGCGCCATCTATTCCAAAGTAAGCTAATATAAGCTTGTGGATGATGAGATCTAGACAGCTGATAAACATACTTATATATCTTTAAATACATACATATTATTCGTAGGAACATACATACAAAACGCCTTTATGCACGAGGCAGAGGCTATTGGATACTACACGCCCACATTGACTTACGACTAATATGTAGCTGGCAACCGGGACCGACAACTTAACGTGCCTTCCTAAGCACGGAAATGCTCGTAAATGCCACAAAACGGTCACCCAACAGCTATAGCGAAAGTTGCATAGCGCAGTTATCAGTTACAGAGCACTGGGAGGTATAAAATTTAAGAATTTCCTATTTTTCGAAGTTAGTTAAAAATATCAACAATTTCTAATAAAGTACTTCACGTGCATTACTCCTCGAATTTCTCCCTCTAACAAAATTCTAAACACATTCAGCACGTGTGCACAGTATTAAGTAGGCATCACGAACGTGTCTAATTAGATCATAACTATTGCGACCATGTGGAGTGAGGAGTGCCGAAACAGTAATGACGACAGTCGGCGTTGTGCCGAGTCGTCTGTGCCGAGCTCAGCTGAGGCGAGTGACCTCACCTTCACATGGAATATTACTTAACTCACATTCCCACACATTCTGATCTTGATACTTGATACCATCAAAACCGTGAACAAGTGAGAATTACATGAAACGATTAAAAAATTCATCTTGCAACTTGCTCCACATTGAAACTGTTCTGCGAATCACGGAAATTTATGACGTCGCCTTATCGGTGTATCGCTCTTCTCACTTTGCTATCGCAATAAGATTGTCAGGTATATAGTTCAGGAGCTGATAGATATTTTTAAACGGCTTCCAAAACTACGTTTTCTCAATATTTGACTTGTGGTATTTTAATGTTTTTCAAAATATATTGATTTAAAAAAAAACATTAATTATAGGAATGTTTGCTGTGTTTGTATGACACCTAAATAAATTTTAATACTAATATTATTATTGGAAATGATTTTTTGTTATTTGTTTGTTTTTCCTTCACGTGGCCTGGAAACGATAGATTGATATTTTTTTTTATATGGGGCTAGTATTAGGTTTGTAGAGTGATGTAGGGTGCTTTTACACAACAGAAAATACTTTTATTCTAAAACTACATTTCGGATATCAGAGACCACGTAAAGGTGCCCCAGCTTCTTCTAGTGCTTTTAATGTTGATCACGGGTTGTAATATAAGGGCTTCGGATGCAACCGGCAATACCGCTCTGATGATGATGAGCGTACTCGTAATACAGTACGTAAATACAGAATAAGTATTATAATACTACTAGCTGACCCGGCGGACTTCCTACCGCCTTTAAATTAATACATGTTGTTTTTATTTATTACTGAGTTTTAAAGCAGAAAATTTAATGCAGCTTCTCTCCCGGAGAATTGTTTGATATGATGCCTATGGCTACTTTTTATCATCGCACCGCTCGCCTAGGGGGTTTACCCTTAGGCTTTGCATCCGGAGCGCTCGTATACGATTAGGTCCGAAATGGGGGGTTTCTTTCACATACGCTTAGATTGTTGAACGAGTTCCCGGTTACCCCGAACATCTACGTTATAGGGTTCTTGAATGAGCTCCCGGTATTCCCGAACATCTACAGTATGGGGTCCTTCAGAGGGATCTTAGAAGGTTTCTACAGGGTCGGCAGGGCGAGTGCCGCACCTCTGGTATTGAAAACTTCCATAGGCTTCGGTGACCACTTTCCATCAGATAGAGCATCTATAAAAAGAGCTTCACGTGTTCTTCAAAAGGAACCTTAGAAGGTTTTTGTCTGGTCAGTAACGCAAGTACAGCCCCTTCGATTTTACAAACGTCCATTGGCTCATAACTTTCTTTTTGGTGATAACTTTCTCCACCTCAGTGGTATAAAAAAAACAAAATCCTTGTAACGAATCTACAGTATTGGTGTTAAAATAATATGTACGTTTCTCTTGTACAGCAAATTAGGTGTCATACAGACAGCAGCGCCGTCTACCGGATCCAATTGTTTTTAAAACAATCCAGTTACCTATTAAAACATACACAAAAATAAATCATTTAATCGGTCCCGTCGTATAGGAGATTGGTAACAAACACATTTGGCCTTTTTCGGCAACCAACGGACACAATTATTTTTTATTTCTTCAAACTTTTTATTTCTGAAACAGTACTACTTTATATTCCAACCAAATAGACCAAAGAGATCAGGACCTCCTACTATAGCTATGATATACATCGATAAATGTTTGACAACTTAGTGATTCTATATTTAAATATCTAAACAAAAATCAATAGAGACTTAAAGAACGTCTAAATTTCACAGGCAGGAATGTTTTGTATTGAAAAATTTAATGGTCATATTTAGTTTTTACTTTATTTATTATGTTCATTTCTAATCGTTTAAACCTACCCTGAACCTTTACCAACATTTCAAGACCAAAATAAGCCAATTCGGTCCGGCCATTGTCGAGTTTTAGCGAGACTAACGCATATCAATTCATTTTTATATATAAGATTACTTCTTATGACTGCCTTCTTGGTCTGATAGTTTGAGTACCACTACAAAACTGGAGGTCATGGGTTCAATCCCCACTTAGGAGAAATCTCTTTTTGTGATGAGCTTGTTTCTTTGCTGGATGTAACTTATATGTTTCTTTCTCGAAATACATTATCCTCATTTCATTATATTGCATTTTTTATACCATTTAGGTGGCAGATGAACATACGAGCTTAAACTTTATTTCGAATTATATTCATAAATATGTTTATCAGTTGTCTAGGTCCTACAGTAAACTAATAAAAAATAAAAGCGAAAGAAGTATGCATGGATCGCGAAGCCTGGCGGTCTGTCCTCTCTGACTACCCCGTCAGGGTACAGCGTGAAGATAGTTAGTTAGTCCTATTTATTTTAAAATTTACTAGGTGACCCCTACGGCTTCGACGGGACATACTTCGAACTCCCGTCGCACCTATTTAATCTCGTGGTTTATAATTCTGTAGAATTTATTTATTTACTCCACAAAATTTGCCCCATATGTCGACTTTATGATTACTGCTAAGCTCTCCAGGTGAATAGCGTGATGATATATAGCCTTCCTCGATAGATGGGCTATCCAATACAAAAAGATATTTTCAAATCCGACTAGTATTAGCGCTTCAACCAAAGTAACAAACACTAGATATAGAGTAAGTCGTTTTTGTAGGGTGTGAGAGACGTTGATTTTTTGTTCTGAGACCGATACAGTACCGTGAGTACCGATACAAGATCACCGGTCACTAATGCTAAAAGTAGCTAGTCTGCAGTGTCTCTTAACATTCCCAAAGTCATAGAAAAGCTCTCAGGTCAGGCTGAGATTCTTTTACTTTAAATGTTACAATGTTGGCGATTGTAACATTTAAAGTAGTGAAAAAATCGAGACAAAATGCCTTAATATATTTATGCCAGTGTATATTACAAGGTTAGGTTGAAAGAGTATATCGTACTCATAATTAGAAAACCTATCTGTGATTCCTATAAATTACTGTCTCGATAGCAGCATGCCTGACACCTACAAAGCTTGCACGTAATAGCAATTAACAGACGTGAAGACAACGCTACAATGGTAGCCTAGTTCTGACCTGACACCATTTTAAATTAATTGCCATTGCCTCGTTATAGAGCGCATAGCCAGTGCACTTGATGAAGTAATTTTGTTCAATTGGATTAAAGTTTCAAAGGACATTTAATCGTTTTTAAATGGCATCTGAATCTAGTCTGAAGAATGTTGTAGTAAAGTGGGGCAGTATGTTTGAATGTTACTTTAGTGTTATAATAAAAATGTTATCCAAATACGTTCCTGAGAAAAGTGTCCAAAGGGATGTATTCTGTGGCGCGGCGGGAGTGTATCCGACTGCTACGTAAGAGGTCGTGGGTTAGATTCCCACCCAGGATATAACTTTGATGAGCACGATGGTTTATTCTGTGTCTGGGTGTTTATTTATTTATAATATTTATGTATTTAGAAATATACAAGTATGTTTATCGGTTATCTGGACCATAGAGCCGTCTGACCCTAAATAAACTTAAATGGTCTTGTATTGTGAGATCTAGTCCCTTAAAAAAATTCTCATGTACATATTTTTACGGCCAAGGTTCTCAAATGGCCAATGGTCTCACTACGTGTGATGCTAAAGTTCATGCGAAGTGGAGTAAAAGGAGTAGCAAGACGAACACGATGCACTCGGATGATGATACAGAAACAAATAATTGCGAATCAAACTAATATTTGTCCCGACCCGGGATTTGAACCCAGAACATCTGCAACAGCATTCGCATACACTACGCCATCTAATGCGCGAAGGAGGCAGCTGAAAATGTTTTTGACTTAGAATAATTCAACGAATTGACTTTAAATTTCTTTTTTTTTGTTTACCAAGTTTGATAAAGTAATTTTAAACTTTAGCCAAACCTTGTTGTGATTTTCATGATTACCTACAAAGTGCCAAACATAATTTCAAAAGAGCCATTTTTAAATTATGTTTTTGGTTACAAAATTTGAAGGAAGGAAGTTGAATTTTATACTTTACGTCAACCCTTGTCTTAGTTTCCTTGCCTGCAAGGTGCTGCGAAGTTTCACTTGTTTTCGCAACCCAAACACCAGACCCGACCCGTGTAATGTTTACATGCACCCGAGCTAAAACACGTGCCAGGATTGAATTTACTTAAAGGGAGAATGGCACGTGGTAAATCTCAGTGCTTTACTAAATAGAGGATACCTATTTAATTTGTGTTTTTAAACATTCGAGTATTTCACTTATTTATACAATACGGGTGATGTAATCTGGTGAAAGTACAAGGTAGGCTTTTTACCTTATAATATACACGGTGAAAAGTGGGCGTATAATATGCCTCTGCCACACCTTCGGCGATAAGGCGTGGTTGATAAAAAAATATACGCCGTAAATAATTTCAATGCGGATTAAATACTTTTTTGTGATCTTTAATTTTGTATCGTCTGTTTTTCTCCTTTTCATCACGAATAGAACTAGATGACCCCCATACGACTTCGCCCGTGGCATAGTTCGCTCCCTTCGCACCTGTTTAATCCCGTCGCTTATAAGTTCTACCTCGCATAAAATTTTTTGTCCGATTTGTCGACATTTATGGTTATTGTCAGCTCTTCAGGGTAGTAGCGAGATGATATGTAACCTATAGCCTTCCTCGATCTATCCAACACAAAAAGAATGAAATTGAAAAAGAAATACATTAAAAAGATTAGCGCATACAACGAAACAAACAAACAAACTCTTCAGCTTTATATATTAGTATGGATAATATCCTATCCGAATTTAACTTACCGTTTAGGCACCGCCATTGTGGTTCGGCTAAGGTAAATCTTAATAGTGCTATTATAAAACTGTTATTGAACCATGTCTGCACAATAAAGATATCACGGAAACTGATCTATTTTGAGGTCAATAAACCGGAGTACACGACTGGTACATTTCGCGTTTATTCTTACAATCGTTACTATTCAAGACTACTGAATGTATTTCGATAAACATCGGTCTTACAGAGAATAGATTCTTACTTATGGATTTTTTCTGTCTGCTTAGTATGACAACTTATGGTTTTGTATTTTCATTCATGATACTAGAGATGAAAGTTTATTAGTTGGCTCTGGGGCACATACCTTGGATGAACTTAAGATTGGACAACATATTAAATACTAATATTATAAAGCTTTGTTTGATTTGGTTGAACATGATAATCTGAGAAACAACAGGTTTCAATTTATAAATTCTTTTTGTTTTGGATAATCCTTTTAATAAGGAAGACTACCCAGGAGAGCGAAACAGTAATATAAATATTATAAATATCGACAAATTAGGCAAATATTTCATACAATATTGTAAAATGATAAGAGACGTGCCTTGGGCTTTCGAAGCAAGAGTGCTTCGAAGGCCCAAGGCAATTATTCATAGGCAGATGCCTAGAGATCCTATGCTAACCTCCCGAAATTTTGGCGATGGCACCCTAACTGGGTTGGAAGAACAGACTGCAAACACACCCAATAATACCCAAAATAAAAAGTCTAATCATTTCTAAGTAAAAGCCGACCTCAATCTATGAATCCAGGTAAGATTTGAGCCCTGTAAATAATAAATACATAAATATCGTTGTGACAACTCACACAACGCCATCTGATTCCAAACTAAGCAGAGCTTTTAATATGGTGACCAGATAACTGATAAAAATATATTTTTATAAATACATATATAATTATAGATAAATAGCGCCCAGACACAGAATAAACCACCACCATCTATATCACCGAGGCTCTGGTGTATTTGCTGCAGTAGCTCATTGAGTTGTTGATGGTTAGACTAGATATCGCTTGCCAAATATACCGTAAAAACTAAATGATGTATTGTCAGCAGTTACAACAAATGTACAGTTGTGTGAACCGATCACTTAATAGTTTACAATTTTCTTGGATAAAATGTATATCGGCGGTTAGATTGTGAACGTTCCCATGACCGGGGAATGTGGTCAGTGATGTGTGATTACGTATCTATATAAACACACTTGCAGACATAAGAAACGAATAGTACAAAAAAGGTGCAACGTCTCGCAGTCATCGGATCGAATTTTTATTCGGGTTTACCCCTAAGGGTAATCTCGAGAATTGTGACATTCTGAAGGAATAAATGTATTTCTACAAAGCGTTCTATTTTTTTAGGAGCGACTCTTTACTTTGAGGCCATTTTATTTTGCTTTAGTTTACTGCAATTTAAGAGCAACAACGGTTCGTCCACAATTATTTCAAAGATGTCAAGTTATCACCCGTTTAATAGACTACGTTCAGTCATCAATGTACGGTGCCAACGAAGAACAGTTTTCAGCGTAGTGTAATAAAAAATGAGTATTTATTTCTATATGTAATACAATATTGATATCTATTATTATATTATACTAGCTGACCCCCGCGTCTTCGCCTGTGAAATATTTTGAACGCCTGTCGCTTCCATATAGTCCCGTCGCTTTTACTTTTACAGATATGTATGAAAATTTGTCCGATTAGTTACATTTATGATTATTTATTTATTTGGAAGAAATGTTGAACCCGTTGCCTTTTTAGTGAGGAGGTAACTAAAAGGCTAATAGGTCTCATGTGCTAGACACTAATTAGTACGACCAATTAAAGTCGTGGTAGACTGATATCATATTCAGTCTGCAATAATACGATGATTGGAAAGAAAAGGAACACTTGTGGTTCCACTTTATGAATACGAGGTAAATTTTACCAAATATCTATTCCTTAAGATGATTCAGATTCAGAGGCTTTACTGTATTCGTATTTACCTTTCAGGCCCAACGGATAGGTACGGGATTTCATTTCTGCCTTTCCTTCCCTGTGACATGACCTCGTACATTAATCAGCAGGTACACCAGATGAAGCGGGCTTGGCCAGCAATATTATAGTTCATTCTCAATATTTTCTCAGTTTGACTGCCTCGGTGGCGCAGTGGTATCGGATACGAGTGCCGCGCTTCGATATCGATATCTATTACGACCCGGATTCGATTCCCGGGTCGGAATAGATATTTGTGTGAATCATGATTGATTTGATTGATTGACATTAATGTCTTGAGAAATATATAAGTACTAGGTGACCCCCACGGCTTCGCCAGGACATACTTAGAACCCCCGTCGCATCCATTAAAACCCGTCGCTTATACTTTTACAAAAATAAACTAACTAACTAACTATCTTCACGCTGTATCCCTGACGGGGTAGTCAGAGAGGACAGATCGCCAGGCTTCGCGATCCATGCATACTTCTTTCGCTTCTTCGAGATTCATCAATCGCTTCATACACGCACGTCTGGGTATCCGAGTACTTTTGACCTTTCCCTTTTTGAGCAATCTGCTCACGTGGTCTTCATATGTAAGTCTCGGCCTACCCTGACTCCTTCTACCCCCTACTTTCGCACAATATATATTCTTCGTCAATCGTTCCTCACTCATTCGTTGGACGTGTCCAAAACAACGGAGCACGCCCTTTTCCAGCTTAACGCTGACACTTTCATTCAAACCTGCCATATTGCGTATCACTTCGTTACGTATTCGGTCGGCCAAAGTTACGCCGCACAATTTTCGAAGTGATCGCATCTCCACAGCATTCAATTTACTTTCATGCATCTGCTGACATACCCAGGTTTCACTACAGTAAAGCAAAGTTGGCACTAGCACTGCGTTATGAATCGCCATTCGTGCTCCTTTTACGATGCTTTGTCGCTTTACTAATTGGGACAAAGCACCGTTAACTTTGTTTCCGGCAGCTACTCGCCGTTCTACATCCGAATCACATCTTCCATCCGCGCTAAACATACTTCCTAAATACACAATTTCATTTACTTGCTCTTGACGTTCCTGGTTTACCCTAATCTCGCATTTAGTTCTTACGTCACCTCTTTTAAATACTAGAACCTTAGTTTTACTTGCATTCAAACTTTTACAAAAATGTATGAATATTTGCCTGATTTGTTGACATTTATGATTACGGCTCCACTCTCCGGGATAGTAGCGTAATGATATAAGTTTATAGTCATCCTCGATAAATGGGCCATCCGACAATGTTTTTTTTTTCTTAAAATCTGACCAGTATTTCCTGAGATTACAGCGTTCAACCAAACAAACGAACTCTTCAGTTTATAATTTAGTATGGATGTATATCAGTTGTTTAGATCCTTTATACAAGTTTACAGCTTGGGTTTGACTAGATGGCGCTGTGTAAAAAAAATGTCCCACAATATTTATTTATATTTATTCATAGTTCGACAATAACAAACCTAACGGTTCTTATAGATGATATTCCGGTGACATAATATATAATGTGTCGAACGGTATTCGATCAATATACAGCCAATAACAGTTTCCAGTGCGGTCACTGTTACAAACACATAAGACCAGTAAACATAATTCTAGGCTCACAAAAAGAAACACGCTGTACTATAGTGTCAATAACCCTAAACCAGCAAAATCTCATTCAAATTCTAGCCTGTATTGTAATTGTAGTGATACTGAGCAAAATTGGGAAAGAATTGGAAAACACATGTGTCATGGACCCCGAAGTACCGATGTCCTCGTGCTCAGAATTACCCATTCTAATTGTTACAGAAATGAGATCATGAAAATGATTGTAGAGCGCACGCGAATTTATGTATGTACACCAAATCATAGCTCAAGCGCCAAAAAGATGATGTACATCGTATATTTAGATGATTTTAACAGAATTATGCGAACGTAATTATTCTTTGACCTTGGCAATGGCAGAATGTGGAACAAAGTGACGTGAGATCACTAGTGCATGTCCGCTGCATGTCGTAATAACTAAATTGGAACACTAGATCATTATTCCTGAGCTGACTCGTTATGAAAATTTAATAAGTAGATCAAAGTCCAATTGTTCGTCTTGCATTCATTATCACTCATAATTTGTTTATTTGCCTTCAAAATCTTTTGTTTCCTTTTTTGGAATAAACATAGTTACCGAATCTATACTAATATTTTAAAGTTGAAGAGTTTGTTTGTTTGGTTGAACACGCTAATCTCTGAAACTACTGGTCGGATTTGAAAAATTATTTTTGTGTTAGATAGTTCATTTATCGAGGAAGGCTATAGGCTATATATCATCCCTCTAATACTCTGGAGAGAGGAGCAGTAGTCATAAATGTCGACAAATCGGGCAAATTTCCATGTATTATTGTAGAATTTATAAGCGACGGGATTTAATAGGTGCGACGGGAAGTCGAAACATTCCACAGGCGAAGCTGTGGGGGTCATCTAGTCATTCATAATTTGTCTATTTGCTTTCAATGTGTGTTTCCTTATTGGAATAAACATTGTTACCGAATACGTAATATTTGTGTGCCTAATATGAATCTTAATCTTGACGAAAGATATTTTATACTCAACGATATTACACAGTATTTATTACATCAGATATATTTCTTAATTATTGTTAGCGCTTAACGCATAATAGGTTTGTTATTTATTACTTTAATTACGTATTAACGAGATTGTTTATCTAATACCCATGATGCACATTAAGTTAAATAAATGAATTTGAAAGAAGCGCTCGTGGCCTTGCTGACTCAGTGTTATGTAAACGAATTTAATAAGTTTAGCAATATTCGCTATAGATGGTCCTTGGATGGGTGACCACTTTGTGGAATTTACATTTGTGAGCGGTTTAAAAGCGGAGTAAAATTGCAGTCGGTAAGCCTAAAGACCATATGGGCGGCTAAAAAATTTCAAAAGCAGGTCGTCAAAGTCTGCGCCTGTCCATTTTAACACGGCAATGGGTTCAGCACCTGTAACATGGGACAAAAGTGCATACGGTGAAATGAGGGCGTATAGTATTCCTCTGCCTACCCCTTTGGCGTGACAATATGTGTGTATTTACTTCAGTAAGATTTCACTGGATAGGACAACAGTGCGCTGTATGTAATCACTGCTGTTTATTTCGTCTAATTCAGCATCGTAAAGTATTCGCGCCTTGACCTTGCCATTACACCTTCACCTCAAATTATTGGCCGACCGCTATACTGTTTTTCACGTGTTCATTGATACTCGTTCGATATTCTTTCTGAGTCACAGATATAATAGGTATCTATATAAATATCTACATATATATTAATGAAAGCATATTATCTTGTTATGTTGGTAATTTTGTAGTTAGAATGGGTTTGTTTCAATGAAATAAATTGTTCCAAGACTCATTGTGAATCCTAATATTATAAACGCGAAAGTTTGTAGTAATGGATGTTTGTTACCCTTTCACGTAAAAACTACTGAATGGATTTTAATGAAACTTTACAAAAATATCGCTTCGCTTATACATCAAAATAACACATGGGCTACTTTTTATCCCGGGAACAAGTTACTGTTGGAAACGGGAACGGGAAATCTTCTCTACGCGAGCGTCAACTAGTAGGAATTTTTTAACATTTTTGCATAATTAGTATTTAAAAATAAATATTAAATAGAAGATGTATGGTACAATTATATAGCACAATGAACTGTATGTTGTAGAAACTTCTGTTACATTGGTCATGAAAGCTCTTACTCAATGAGGGTTTTTTGAAATGTTCCCCGTGAGATGGCAGCGCTGTAACGTCAGGTCCAACTACCTGTCAAAACACATACACGATTTATATTTTTCGATCATTTTTTTGGTTTATTTATTCTTAAAAACGTTACAAACGGAATATTGTTTTCCAAAATGCCACAGTGTTGTGCAGTGCCTATGTGTGCAAATTAAAAAGGAGGCCTCTCTTTTTGAGCTCAATCTTCAGTTCGGCAACCTTTCTTTGGCCGTAATCCATAATAAAATCAATAACACTTCCAAATACATAAAATTTTACTAAAATAATAATACGTTCGGTAAGATTCTGTGCTATCTGACAGCTGTTTGGACCTGACGCATACGAAGCGCCGCCTGGCGGCAGAAAAAGTATCGAAAACCCTCATTGACTTAAATCGCTAAACTGTTACACAGACGCGGTGAATTCTATCAGAGATTAAATGACTTGATTTAGAAAGAGTTAACATATTTCACTTTCGAGATTCTGATGAGCATATGTCTACGCTACGTACCATCATGGAGAACAATAATTCTGTACTACGTAGGCACCTCAGAATCACTAAAGTAAAATATGCGTACGTAGGCAAGCTCAGCACGTTTGATGTCAGTGCTTCTATTTTTAAATGTGCACAAATATTTACGGATGCTGCCTTAACAGTTATAACTAGTCATAGCGTTCTATATAGTAACGAAGTAAGAATATAATTACTATATATTTTTCAAATTCATACATACATACATACATACATATTGTCACGCCGTTATCCCCGAAGGGGTAGGCAGAGACATACTATAGGCCACATTTCACCGTATGCATTTTTGTCCCACGTAACAGGTGGTGAGCCCATTGCCGTGTTGAAATGGACAGGCGCAGGCTGTGACGACACGCTGTTGAAATTTTTCAAGTCGCCTATTAGGGCTTCAACCTGGCTTAACTTTTTACTGGCAACCGGGACCAACGGCTGAACGTGCCTTCCGAAGAACGGAAACGCTCGCAAATGTAAATTCCACAAAGTGGTCACCCATCCAAGAACCACTGATTCCAGAACGTTTCTCAATACTAAATCAACGCTTGAGGCTAGATTTTGCGTTACAAAATCTACTCTCAAGCGTCGATTGAGTATTGAGTAACGTTCTGGAATACGGACCTTAGGACTCGAGTTAGAATTCCGAAACAAATGTTTGTGTGATACACAAATGTTTGTTGTGAAGTTTGGGTGTTTTCTATGAACCCCCATCGCACCCATTTAATCACATCGCTTATTATTTTTACAAAACTAGTATGAAAATTTACCCGATTTGTTGACATTTATGATTACTGCTCCGCTCTCCTTGGTAGTAGCGTGATGATACATAGCCTATAGTCTTCCTCGATAAATGGGCTAACTGACACAAAAAATAATTTTTCAATTAGAATATTCCTCGATAAATGGGTTGTGTAACATGATTCTTTTTTTAATCGAACCTATACATTCTGAGATAAGCGCGTTCAACCAAACCTATACAAAACTTTCTGTTAGAACGGGTGTGTGTCCCAAAGACACCAGTGCAAAATTGTCGTCAGTCATTATGTATATGAATATTAATTGCTGCGTCAGGAAGTAATTACCTGTTAAGTAGTGGGTATAATGACATATAATTAGATATTTTATCTTTATTCATATACTAGCTGACCGCCGCGGCTCCGTCCGTAACATATTTTGAACCCCCATTGCATCCATTTTATCCCGTTGCTGTTACTTTTACAAAAATGTATGAAAAATTGCCCGATTCGTTGACGTCTATTACTGCTCCGCTCTCCGAGATAATAGCGTGTTGATATATAGCCTATAGCCATTCTCGATAAATGGACTATCCAACATATAATATTTTTTTCATTTCGGACCAGTAGTTCCATAGTTTTGCCCGTTCCAGTAGTACCTGAGATTAGCGCGTTCAACCAAAAAAACAAACTCTTTAGCTTTATAATATTTGTATAGATAAGTTTGAGTACCCTTAGCACCTCGGGACTGTCGAAACGTCGAAGAAATAAAGGTACAAACCTATTATTATATAAACAAATATTTATGGTCGTACCACACCACCACTTGTTTCTACCTTTTTACATCTCCGAGGTTTGTGGAATGTGAGTGTAACAAATCCACCTACCAGGCCACTGCTTCCTAATTGTCAGATATGATCGTAGCCTTCGAAAATAATTTTCTTTCTATACCTAATATAGAAAGAAAATTAAAAGAAAAGTTCAATAAAACGTCAGTAATTTAAATCAAATGGAAGCGCTCATGTAAAATATATACTATAAACGATCACAGAGTTTAGCAACTTTCGCTATTGCTGGTTACGAATGGGTGACAACTTTGTGTTATTCTAATTTACGAGGTTTCCGTGCTTCAGCACGTTAAGCCGTTGGTCCCGGTTACCAGGAACATGGCAGTCATTAAGTCAAGTTGAAAGCCTTTAGATTTGATAAATATCAACAGCAGGTCGCCACAACCTGCGTCTCTCTATTTCAACACGGCAATGGGCTTACCACTTGTCGCGTGGGACAGAGATGCACATGGTGAAAAGTTGGCTTATAATACCTATGCCTCTGCTACCCTTTCGGGAATAAAGGCCTAAAGCCTGATACTCTACACTTGTCCCCATTCTCCATAGATTTCTATTAGATGTGTTATTATTTTCATGCAACTGACCTCAGTTCTATGAAAAAAATCACACATTTAATAGCAGGTCTGCCTCTGGCAGACCTGCGTACGGCCAACCAGATTAAAAGTGATCACCGTAACCTATAGATATTTGCAACAGAGCTACATTTGCGCAGCCGACACCGACGCTGACTCTGGCGATTTAAGAAAAAGCAAATAATTGTCAAATGGTGACATTACACCTGAAGCGGCGCGGGGTAATGACGGCTTGTCATGACTTTACAGTGTTGCTAAATTATTATTGTTTTTGCTGTATTTGTGGTGGTCAGCACATACGAATGTATTAAAAAAATTAATAAAAAATTATAAAAAAGTTCTTACGGTGCAAATGTGAGTGTACAATATGCCTTTGCCACCCCTTCGGAGAATAAAGCGTGATTGATAAACAAATAATATATTATTCTACTTTTAGCTACTGTCATGCTACTGTAGTATGTATTTAGGTACCTACCTAAATACTTTGAGCTAGATAGATCACTGGATGTAACCGTGCACAAACATGGGCGATAGAGTCACGACTTTAATTGATGTTTTCAGATATTTTGACCTTGCTCTTAAATTTTATAAATGAGTGGCAAACGTCTGCTTTCAATTGAAGATATCTTTATCTTGACAAAATACAATAATCAATAGGCATCTAGTATTTCAGACCCGCCGCGTACTAGCCATGGACTGCTTCGCCTTATCCTCTAAATGACTACGGTATTGGACGTCACTAGAGATCTCAATACCGAGGATCCTAATACTATTGGAGATGGAAAAAGGAGTGCCCTGGAATAGCGGCGCTAAAGTAAATGGGGATGTTTTAGCGGTGAAATGCACAAACTTGAGTCTTGGTAGGGTTAAATTGGGCAAGATTTTGTCTACCCTAATCAGGCACTCTTCGATTTTAGACAAGTTTTTTACGACTTCCACTGCAGACCGGGGAAAAATTGGAGCGACCCGTGTAATAAATGTCACACATACTATCGTCTGCATAGCAATGAATGCAGCAAAAACAGGGTGGGTGACAACTATATAGTTATGGCCATGTAGTTCGAACAGCAGCCGTCAACGACGGCTGTGATAGTTCTACCAGCCCAGAAGCTGGATACCCATTTCCGAAGTCCCTCGGGCAGTCCATAGGAGGGCAATTTCGATAGAAGACCCTGTCAAAGGCCTTAGAGATATCGAGACTCACTGCTAGAGCCTCTCCCTTACTTTCGATAGCCGTCGCCCAGCGGTGTGCGAGGTACACCACGCCAGTCGAGCGACCGTAACGAAAACCGTACTGCTGGACATTAAGCAGGTCGTGTTCTTCCAGGTACCTCAAGAGCTGTCTATTGATTACACGTTCCACCACCTTAGAAAAGAGAGGTCACGGCTATCGGCCTATAATTAGACGGATCGATCCTATCAGCCTTAGGCACAGGATGCACATTCGCGGTCTTATTCTGAAACCGGGACTTGTTTCATGGAATACGGCAGCGTGAAAAGGCGTGTAAGTACCGGACACAACTCGGGACCACACTGCTTGAGTACCACCGCTGGTATAGCGTCTGGCCCACTCGACTTCTAGACGGGGTCTAGGCTCTAAGGGTTCAGAGTGAAACAGATAGACGAGTGAATGAGTAACTTGTTTTACGAGAATTGGCTTTAGGTCGATTAAAATAAATATTAGGTAGTCATGGGGGCCGAGTCTACTTTTTCCAATAGAAAACCGTTCTAGTTCTATTCTATAGCGGTTCTATTGCGATGAGTCCAAAACTAGGTATTCTACTAAAACTATTATATATTTCACAATCACACTTCTCAAGCTGTAGAATGGAGACAAAATAGCTGTCTTTGGCTATCAAAATATTAATATAGACTACCAAAAATGCAAATTAAGAGCTACTTACAGGCGCTACACGTGCTAATAACATTATATCGGCCGGCCGATAGAATTCTATTGGAGCAATAATCGTAATAGTAGTTTACGAAAACTAAAAAAAAATATCTGTCGGCTCTCTATTGAGCAATGATTTCTATTCTCTTCTGACGCGATTAAATTGGTAGACTTGACTCCCTGACTGCGTATTATTTACCACAAGAGTGTTCTTGTAGTATATAATAATTAATGAAGTACTGCTGAATGTGTATTCAGCATAGAATTTGAAGTTAATTTCTATGTACGATATTTACAGTAAGAAGTAATACCTCCAAGCGATTTGTAGATTAATGTTCCACTACGCCGAACAATCCAAACAAATTTAAATTTCCAACAGCGTTGTAGAATAATGTTGGATTTTCGCATAATACGCCTCTGGCTCCCTTTCAGGCTGAAGGTATACACTTGTGTGAATATATGTAATGTATGTGTGGTATGGGTGCGTGAGTAAAAGCCATTAACATAATAATTCCTTGTCTTTTCTAACTCTTCTCGAACATAATACGAAACCAGACATATTGATTGGAGTAATTCCCATTTCATTAGTTCAAAAGCAAACTAAATCAAACGTTGTTGTTGTATATACAAATGAAACCATACCGTGTGAACTCGAACAATTATTTACACAACACAAACTATAAATATCAAATATTTAATGAGCTATATACTAATAATGTATTATTTTTCAGATCTTAACGGCGCTAAGGCTGGTAAAGAGGTGTGGCTGACAGGACTGTACACAAAAGACATCAACTAGAATTGGCTAGATTCCATGTGGTAGAAGATTTATAATTAGACAGCGATGCTGTCGTACATGGTCCCTGTGGAGGAGAAGCCTCCCCCAGTGCCGGGGAAGGGAAGGCTAGCTCTTGAACTAGTTGGCAGTCCTGGGAGCCCTGAATCAACGGTGCGACGTACGCGCATGAACATTTCGAAAGACTCATCAACAAGCTCTTTCGCCAGTGACCTGACGATTTCTTCGTCTACACCCACTGGTGCGATCGATAAACCTAAACATAAACTCCTTGGAAATGGGACTAAGCACACCACGCTTAAAAGGTACGTTTTATTTTATTAACTCACATTGATAGAGCCGAGTATAAACTTAACTTAATAAATATAACAGAGCACTGGTTAAAAGATCATCAAATCACATTGTTGAACTTCGTAAATCACCAGGTTGCTAGCTCGTTCAATAGAAAACATTCTAAACGTGGAGGCTCTTTAATATTAATTAATAAAAACTTAAAATTTAAAGAACATAAGGATTTAGTAGCCCTCTCCATTGAGCGAGTTATTGAGATTGCCAGTATTGAGTTTGAGCATTTCATCTTGTTAAGCGTATACAGTCCCCCTGATGCTTCTTACATTAAATTTGAAGAAAAGCTTGAAGAAGCACTGTTCAAATGCCAATGTTCTAAGAAATCTATAATAGTTTGTGGAGATTTTAATGTTGATATATTAGATACATCATTAACTCCATCAGAGAGAAATAAAATGAAAAATTTATTTAAATCCTTTAATCTGCATAGTACATTCTTAGAACCCACTCGTATTACAGCCACCAGTGCAAAATGTATTGATAATATTTTTACTGATATTAAACCTATAAATAAAGGTATTGTGGATCCTGTGGAGTCAGATCATCGTGGCCAATGGATAAAATTTCCTAAAAGTAGTAACAAAGTCAGCAAAAAACAAATTAAATATGTACCAATTAACCAAAGTCGTTTGAATAATTTTAAAGAAAATGTATTAAAGAGATTACCATATCTACCTAACTTTACTTGTGTAGACCAGTCATATAAACACTTATTTAATTTGATTAATGATGAGTTTGGCAAAGTTTTTACCTCAAAAACTCTACAGATTGGTGGTCGTCCTGTTTTCAGTGACTGGGCAACACCAGGTATCTTTAAAAGTAGAAATAAATTATTTGAATTATATTCAGAAAAATCATATAATTTTAGGCAAACCTTTCAGGAATATGTTAAAAATTATTCAAAGATATTTAAACAAACGTGTCATCTTGCTAAGTCAAACTTCATTAAAAATAAAATTTCTAATTCTGTAAATAAAATAAAAATGACTTGGAACATCATTAACTCTGAATGCGGTAGATCTTTAGTGACTGAAAGGGATTTCCACTTAAAAGTAAATGGTTGCCATGTTACAGGGGACCTGGAAGTGGCTACGGAGTTTGAACACTTTTTCAAAAATGTACCTATATTGACAACAAAATCTCTCCAAGCATCTTCCAGTTCCGCTGAACTTTTATTAGAAGAATCTGTTCTTTGTTGCAGGGATGCATTTGTATTCACAGATATTTGTGCTCAGGACATTGTAAAAACATTTAAATGTATCGAAATTAAGAAAACCGCGAACATTTGGGGATTATCGGTCAAAACTGCATCATGTATAATTGAGGTAATTGCGCCCCATCTAGCAACTGTGTTTAATGACTGTGTTTCTGGTGGTACATTTCCTGATTTAATGAAACACAGCAAAGTCGTTCCCTTGTTCAAGGCTGGCAGCGCTACAGAGCCGTCTAATTTCCGACCAGTGTCAGTGCTGCCAACTTTGACCAAATTATTTGAAAAAATAATCTTGAATCAAAAATCATTTTAATAGTCATAAAATACTCCATGCGAATCAATTTGGGTTTACGAAAGGGCGCTCAACTTCCGATGCTGGTGTTGAGTTATTAAAATGTATTCATGAAGCATGAGAAGACAAGCACGATGCATTAGGTATATTTTGCGATCTATCAAAAGCTTTTGATTGCGTTCAACATGAAACGCTGTGCAGGAAACTACACCACTATGGAATAAGAGGCAAAGCTCTCGACCTTCTGTCTTCATATTTGAACAATAGAATACAGAGGGTCGATATTAATGGTACACGTTCTGTAGGATCCATGGTAACAATGGGTGTGCCGCAAGGCTCGATACTTGGGCCATTCTTGTTCCTCATTTATATTAATGATTTACCATTTTATGTAGGGGACAGGAATAGGATTGTTTTGTTTGCAGATGACACCTCATTAATTTTTTAAATTAAAAGACAATTAGATAACTATGACGATGTAAACAATGCAATTGCAAGAGTAGTTCATTGGTTCAGCTCAAATAATCTTTGCCTTAATGAAAATAAAACTAAATGTATAAAATTTACTCTACCAAATGTAAAACAAGTTGCGGCCAATGTTCAACTGAATGGACAAGTGTTAGAGTTTGTAGAATCAACTGTGTTCCTAGGTATAACTATTGATGCCAATTTGCAGTGGGGCCCACACATAGAAAAGACAGCCTCTAGATTAAGTTCGGCTGCATACGCTGTAAAAAAGATCAGGACTCTAACAGATGTGGATATGGCTAGAATACTTCAGCTATTTTCATAGTATTATGTCTTACGGTATTCTCCTTTGGGGGAGTGCTGCAGATTTAAATATTATTTTTGTTCTACAAAAGCGGGCTGTACGCGCTATTTATAATTTGGGCCCCAGAGTTTCTCTCCGAGAAAAATTCATAGAAGTAAATATTCTAACCGTACCATCACAATACATTTTTGCCAATCTTATGTATGTCCAGAAAAATCTATCACAGTTTTCTAAACTCTGTGATAAACATAATATAAACACTAGAAATAAAAATAATCTTTCAGTCCACCACAGTCGACTACATAAGATTGGCGATTCTTTCCAGGGTAACTGTATACGCTTTTACAACAAGCTTCCCTGTGACCTGAGAAATTTACCTTTAAATAAATTTAAAAAGTTTATTAAAAGCAAGCTTTGTGAAAAAGGTTTTTACTCCGTTACAGACTATTTGCAGGACAGGGACGCCTGGAAATGATCTGCTGGCAAAGTGAAATAATATTAAATTGTAAATAGGCCATCAAAAAAAAAGCCTTCCTAAGTTTCTTGCCGGTTCTTCTCAGGTGGGCCGCGTTCCGAACCGGTGGTCGCTTTAAATATTTTAAATAGGGTATGACATTTTGTAAGCGCCGTTAAAATGGTCTATGCAAAATAAAGATATTTTTATTTTTTTTATTTTTATTTTAAAGATTCTGTGGAAACTGGGATCTACTTTGAACACTGTTAGAGCCAGCTGTGATTTTCGTATATTTTGGGACATCTGTCATTTTCACCAAACGAGTGAGGTTGGCCTGGGGTACTAAAGGTGTTGTTTAAATATCTGAGATTGTTACAGCATATTCGTTGATGAGTATTGTGAGAGGGTTATAGAGAAACCAAAATTATAGTAGCGAACATCAAATTTAATGGGAGAAGTTCGTATTACACTCGTAAACTTACTAAAACTTCGGTATCTTATTAAGGAAAATACTGCTGTGTATTTATAAGATTTTAAATAAAGAGATATAAAGCATTATTGTTTGAATATGATTAGATATTTAAAAACGGGCTGATATTTGAAACTACTTCGAGAGGTTTAATATTTATAAATTTTTCGTACGACCAATCTCATATCGCATTTGTTTATAAAGCATTTTTTATAAAATACTGTTCAATAAATGGTTTTAAACATTCGGTAGATAAATGTAAATTAATTTTAGTATTCATAGGCTAAGGTGACCACTTTCCATCAGGTGGGCCGTACGTTTGTCTGCCACCTCAGTGGTATTAAAAAAGGCTATTCGCGTATTCGTGAACGAAATCGTTAAATGCGTAAGCGGGGCATGGGGTGACTATTTTAATGGAGCCACTGAAAGTAGAGGGCAATAATTTAGTTCAAAGAAAGGTAGTAAGTAAAGTATCTTCTGAATATCCGACGTGGACTAAATTCCAATCTGCTGCTGTTTTTCTGAAGAAAGGGTGAATTAGTCGAAACAATGGGTTCACTAGGACATAAAAATAAATTCCTTGCACCTGTTATTATTTACGGTAGTGGATGACAATTCTATCTTGTAAATCAAAATATAATTTAATAATTTATCGCGGTAAAATTAAACTAATAACCAAAGGTAACGGTAACGCGGTGGCGTAAAATGAGAGCGACGCCGCTTTAATGTAACCGATCTGTGGGAACGTCATGGGAAGTTGATTTTTAACGTCAAATAAATGGTGTCAATTCCGTCGGGCTCTATCTACGTATAGGTCTATGATTGTTTGTAGATATTACAGTTTTATCTATCACGCCATAACTCCGGAGGGGTGGCAGAGGCTTATTATAGGCCCACTTTTCACCATGTGTATTCCTGTCCCACGTAGTAGGTGATGAGCCGATTGCCGTTTTGAAATAGACAGACGCAGGTTGTGGCTACCTGTGGTTGAAAATTTTCAAGCCACCCCCAGAAGGCCTTCAACTGGGCTTAACGACTGCCATGTTACTGGCAATCGGGACCAACGGCTTAACGTGCCTTTCGAACACGGAATCGCTCGAAAATGTAAATGCCACAAAGTGGTCACCCATCCTAGGACCAACCATAATGAAAGTTGCGTAACTCAGTGATCGTTACAGAGCACTGAGTCCGCGGGGCCACGAACGCTTCAGATATTACATATTATATAGATAGATAGATATTACAGGAATATGCATAATTATACCCTGTTATAGACACATACTGGTGCATTAACTTAGAATCAAATTAAAAGCAACATTTTTCTAAATTCTTTAAATCATAATTCTTAGTAGGTATTCCCGTTAAACATCTCTAGCAAACTAAAAATTGAATTCACTACCTGGTTTTGTATCTTTCTTGAAATCCTATAAAATTAGTAAAGCATGCTTATGTTACCTACACAAATTAAATACAAGCATTTAATTTTTTCCTGAAGGTATCCGCAAAGGCATACAAATACGTTCTCTTTCACCAGAAATAGTCTCAGTTATAATTAGGATACCCCCAAAGTATTATCTGCTACAACGGTTGTAGTCCATATTATATTATGACCGATCGTCAATGTGGGACCAATCAATGACTGTGTACCTACAGATATATGAAAGGACCTTGCTACACTATATTATGTATCTACCTAAAAATTACACGTTGTAACAACGATGCATAAACCGTATAGATACGAAATTACTTATCCTCAATCTTAAGTGCAATGTACTGGAATTTATTTTCGGATTCAATTTGTAGGTACCTAATTTTATAGCATACATATAACTCTGACATTACCTATATATATTTATTAATGAGTCATATGTACATATATTAAGGTAGGTAAGGGATGAGTGTAAAGAATCCATTTAAGATCGCTGGGAATCAAACAATTATAGGTGCTCCTTAGGAAACAGGAAAACTAGAACAAACTGCTTCCTTGGCTGTCTTTTACCGAATCGCGAATGTTCTGCAGAGCTTCTTATTAATAGCCCAAACCCAAACAAGAGCGAAGGTGGTAGACTCATACAGTGGACAAAATATTCTTTAAAACTGAACAATCAAAAACATTAGTTTTTCTTAAATTTAAAAATAATCTTTTAATCTCATCTTGAATGAAAACACTTGGACTGTTCCACTTATTTTCCTTTTATACCTGACCGGTTTCGCCTTTAGAAATTTACATTTTAGTTAAAAAAACCTTACGTAAACTTGACTTCGTGGCCCTTTGGTGGCCACAAGGTGACTTTTTGCTTGTGGCCTTAGCTACCCAAGATATAGATAGCTTACCAAGCACCATTGGATCATACTAATTTTTGTATACATTTTCAAAGGTTAGCACATATTTATGCATCGGCACTGAGTACAATAAGTAAAGTTGTAACAACGATGGTTTGACTGTGTAACCTTTAAAAATGCATATATGCCTATGCCTATGCCTATAATAAGGCGAAACCGGCCAGGTTAAAATAGTAAATAAGTGGAACAGTACAAGTGTTTTCATTCAAGATGTTTAGCAAGTGCCATCCATCAACTGCATAAACAATATTTTAATCTCTCTATAATGTTTTCTCCGCTGATAGTCCATCGAGTTCTAGTATTGAGCTATTACTCGATAGGTGATAATGTGACCAGGATTATGATCAGTATGGGGACCACAGAGAATTTCAGAAACTAGAAACGCTTTACTATCATATGTGGTTTCTTACTTCTATTACCCCAGGTTCTTCAAGTGAAGAAAGAGGAGGTATATCTCAGGACCAAACTCTGTACTTCACCAGAGCATTCCAATAAACGGGTGAAAAACTAACTATCTTCACGCTGTATCCATGACGGGGTAGTAAGGGAGGGTAGATCGCCAGGCTTAGCGGTCCATTCATACTTCTTTCACTTCTTCTTAATCGCTTCATATGCAGGTAACTAAATATAAAAATACAGTTTAAAACAAACACATCGTAAATGCCATTTACGTTGTTTGCTACTAATAGAGATAAAAGTAACAACAACAGTGAAACCTCATGGGTACGTAGTTACGTTGTTATCTAATAAACCAGTAGCGCAAATTGCTATACCAATTAATCCAGAGTCGATTGCTAGGTGTGAACAGCTGTTACACATTTGATAAATTTGTATGTGTCATGAAAAAGTTGCTAAATGGGTTTAGTGGTTTTAGTTTAGTTGAAAAAACACACAACAAGGTGCCTTTTTCCTCGTGGCGTTAGCTCCCCAAGATGGAGGTGACCAAGCACCATTGGATCATACAAATTTTTGTAGTGTTCTAGAGACCCCGTTGTGATTTAAATCCATATGCTTAATTTTATGATTCATGATTTTTCAGTATAAGGTTTGGTTCTTGAAAAATAAAAATCGTTATGAATTTATTTTGTCACAGTCCATCATTATTCTATTGGTAGATTCGCTGATGATACAATGACCACAAGGTTCCTGGGAATTTTAAAATTTGGATAAACTAATGATGCTTTGTCACCCCCTAACTTCGGGAGCCAAGGCCACAAACAGGGTCACTATCTTATCTCCGCCAAAGCAGCTTCTAGAAGTCACGAATACAAGTCTAAGAAGTCTAGAAAAGCTATTTGAGACATCTACCAACTGCAATGTTTTCATGGTGTAAAAAAGCAATTGTAAACCGTTGATTACCTGTTATCACATCATATGAAGGTGAAATCTATAATTAATGTATTTTAAAGTGTTATTTTGTTTGTTTGTTAAACGCATTTATCTTTGAGATTAGGATTTATCGAGGAAGGTGATGATATATCACACTACTACCCAGGAGAGCGGAGCAGTAATCATTAATGTCCATAAATCCGTCAAATTCTTAAACATTATTGCAAAATGAATATACGGGTTTGACAGTAGTGCCACGGGGGTTAAGTCAAGGGGAAACCGGGGGGTCACCTAAAGTCTAAGATAAATAGTATATTCTTTATCTTAGGATAAGATAAAGATATTCTTTATCTTAGCCTAAAGTAATGAAATTGGCGATTCCTGATTATGTGACAAATCTAATACCAATACTCTTTTTAAAAAAAATCCAAAAGAGTCGTTACTAGGTCAATAAGAAATATTTAAAAATATTTGATTCCCTTGAGATTGTTACTTAATGTCGTCCAGTATCTACCGCTGCGAAAGCCACGAAATTGCTGATCTGTACTTGTTATATAATTGTGATAAAAAAGTTTTTCCGCTCGCCATAGACAGGATGTTCACACCCTCACACTTACCGTCCTGAGCGTTCGCATACGGTCAGGTCCGATATTGGCTTTATTCCGCGTACGCTTAGATTGTGGAATGAACTCCCTGCCTGGGTTTTCCCGAACGTCTACAGTATGGGGTTCTTCAAAAGGGGTCTTAGAAGGTTCATAAAGAGTCAGCTGCGCGAGTGCTGCACCTCTGAGGGCTTATTGCGCCAAATACGTAAAAGTTGGAGCGCAGTTGAAGCGTAGTCGAAGCAGAAGTTCAACGGTAAATTTGTTTCGTATTGCGATGACTAATAGCCGTCAACGGATAACTCGAACAAGCAGCGTAGCTCAACGTATAATTAGGCTTGCTTTATATAAAAAATGTTCTCCCTATTTCTATTAAAATTTCAATATTTTCAAGTTATGTTAGATATAGGAGTAAATATGATACTAACTTTGTTCATTTTAGATTTTTTGTGTTGCAAACATCCATAGGCTACGGTCACCACTTTCCATAAGGTGGGTTGTATTCTTGTCTGTAACCTCAGTAACATCTGCTGCCTTAAAGAAGTGTTTTGAATATATTCGACGAAGTTAGGACCCATACAGGCTCCATATTTTCCTTTTGATGTACGGAACCTTAGACAAGACTACGTGGACGACGTTTAGACGTAAATCTTCAAGGCGAGTTGAAAATAAAAATGAATTGCCATTATATTCAGTTTAAATTTATTGTACAAAACAAACAGTAAGAAAACAAATAAGCCCGAGTGTTAGTTCGACGGCACATAAAATATATAAGATGGCAAACTTGCTTTTCGATATAACTTATTTTTGTACCACTGAGGTACAAAAGCATACGGCTTACCTGATGGAAAGTGGTCACCGTAGCCTATGAACGTTTGCAACACCAGTAATAATATAAAAAAAATATGTGTGTGTATTTTTTTCGAATAGTTGAAAATATACTCAAATCTTTAGCAAAAAATATGTAAAAAACGGTTCATAGTGGTGTTAATCTTCTTAAAAATTAAAAATTAAAATTTTTATAATTGGATTTTGCAAAATTACTTCACATTTTGCTATATTTCCACTGACTCCATTGTACAGATAAGATCCAATCTAGCAAGTATATAAACAAGGTACTTATATTACGCATCTGTTTTTAGGTCTTCGTCTTACAAAACTAGCCTTCTTCATAAAGAGTTTAGTAATCACGTATGGCCTTTGTAGTCCGAATAGTCCCAGGCGTCCGGCAAACGTCTCGGCGGCTTTTGTAACCACGAAGTGTATATCTCCAACTGGCAATCAGGCCTGAAATAGCCACACACTCACTTATAAATGCCACTCATCTAAGCTTTTGAAAGGATATCATACTCACGTCTACAGTATATGAGACTGTAGTCTAGTTCATATCGTGTCCCACATATCCTTTTATACGAACATTACCTACTTTGAAACCACGCGGACGTTATTTTCATAGCATCTTTTAATTGAGATTCAAAGCGTGCTATTTTCAAAGCTTAAAAACCCTTTTTGAAACATGAAACCGGGAAAGAAACTTGTACCCCACCACTCAAAGCAAATGAATATTGAATTTCCTGATATTTTACATTTGAACTTTGACGAAATATTTTTGCGAATTTGCTACGCTTAATATGAAATATGTATACATAATTATCTGAGAGGCAATTTATTGGGGTACGCTTTGCCAATCTCAAAAGCAATATCAAGAGATTACCGTTTACTAGGTTTTAGCAAGTGGAGGTTTTTCAGTGATATTGCGATATAATATGATACTATAAGGACTATTAAACGAGAAACTTACAGGAACATAAGTTTCTTGTACAAAAGGGACCAAATCTTAAAAAGAAAACATCATTTAAAGGTCACACAAAGCTTGTATGTTAGATGCACGTATTATATTGTATTTGAAGCGAGGTAGTAACGGTAATATTGGTGAATGGTATACCTGCTAGCGAGCCAGCCTATCACGCCTGTGGAAGTGACAGGTACTGGTTTCAGCGACTTGACAAGCTCGTCTTTGGTGTGGACTTTGCGTAAAGAATCTGCCGCCTCCTGTCGGATAGCATCGGCCTCAGCTAGCGTTTCTCTAAAACAAACCAACAACTCGTCAAGTTTATTTAATGCAGTGCAAAGAATCTATTTACTAGTACATATATGTCAACTACTCATCACAGACAACGGGAGTTTAGCATTTCGCGAAAGGAGCGGTATAATATGTAACACTACCTATATTACATCGGGTTTGGGTTACTATTCGGATCTCGTGGCATAAGGGGGGAATTTTTGTGCTTTTAAACTTTTCTGTCAAATATATTACTATCTTCTAGAAGCTATTAACTTGCTATATATGTGGAATCACTCCGTTAAATTTAGGACTTCTAAACAGATATCGAACTATGATGGTGATCCTCAATTACAGGACGTCACTATGTCTTACCATCAGCAGGTGGTTGTTTTTTATAAAGGCACAATTGTTATACGCCTAAAGATAATTTATCATAAAATACAAAACGCATAATTGAGGTATGGATAACCGTTTAAATCATAATTTAATAATAATTTGACTATGAATATTTTAGTAATGATAAGACACCATTGTAAATAATCATCTCACTTATAGCCAAGTATGTAAGCTGTAACATATAAAACTATATTTTACGTGTTATTTTTTTAAGACTAGTCTTAAGCAAAGTCGTAAATAGGTACGACGACGAGCGCAGCGAGAATGAGTGTTAAGTCACTTGTGACCAGGAACTGAATCGCTCGTTTTAATCTACCTACTTCTTTTTGTAATTTATTTATATATTCTAT
Source organism: Thumatha senex (assembly GCA_948477245.1). NCBI lineage: Eukaryota > Metazoa > Arthropoda > Insecta > Lepidoptera > Erebidae > Thumatha > Thumatha senex. The sequence goes on from OX419725.1 coordinate 4,969,724, forward strand.
ATTTAAGTGTTGACATTTTGAACTTCGAACTTGAAGTATAGTGACTATCGATATTTTTAATCAGTGGGCATTTTAATCTTAGACAGGTAAAGCTTAGATATAAAAATAAAAATATGTACTCGTTAACATTATGGTATTCTATATGTAATGACTTGTAATATTTATGCGAGATTGAGTGTTTTGCCAATAAATGTTATGATTAATAATCGTTATTGTAAAAAAAATCATGCGTAAACATTTTATGCGGGTATATCATTATTATAAAGAAGTTATGGGAAAATAAAGTATGCCTATTGATTTATTCTGTTTGAACGTTGAGCGAAACGAAGAGTATGCCAAATAACGTTATGCAGTTTTAAGTTAAGCCTCAAAAATTTATGAAAGCCAATACGGACCCGTTTTTTATACCAGGTGAGACGAGCATTCGCCGCCTGTTCAAAATTGGTGGTTTACAACAGCAAGGATGCTGCACTTGCGCAGTCAACCCTGCAATAATTTTTATAAGACCCCTCTAGAAGAATCCCATTGTGTATTATAAATTCATTCCAAAATCCAAGCGTACGCAGAAGAAAGCTCCTATTGTTATACGGAAAAGCTAATAACTCCCAAACCTAGTGAACGTTAAACTTCTCATTCTAAGGTTAGATACTTTATAAGGAGCGGTCGATAACTACGTGCCTGCTCCATACTGGGGTAGTTGAAAGTTATTGTCTGAACCTACTGAGCTATAAATATGTACAGCTATTGATTTAAATTAAAACTATACACATAGTTCCGTCTGCATTGTGAAGCTTTCCTGTATGCGTTTCCCACAAAAAACTGATACCTGAATTAAAAGTAGTCTATGTGTTATGGTGTCAGCTTCCTTCACTCCAAATTTTATTCAAATAGGTCCAGCCGTTTCAGCGTAAAGCAGTAACAAACGTACAGACTTACATACTTTAGCCTTTGTAATATGAAAAAGATTTCTCGTACAAATTTCCCACAGGAACCCAGGAGCCCAATCCCAAGCTAAGCAAGCTTCAGGGTGTGTAGCTAGGGCCCTTGCGTCGTTTTATCAATGGCGCAAGGTGGCGCTGGAGCGCGATTACATTCCGGTGCCTCAAGAAATCGACGCCCAGCGATCCTTGCTCCGCCAGTAGCTCATGGAGACGTGGAAGGTGCGACTTGAGCAACCTAAGTGGGGACACACCACTATTGAGGCGGTGAAGCCGGTCATGGACGAGTGGCTGGAGAGGCAACATGGCTGCCACACCTACCGATTCTTACAGATACTTACCGGACACGGGTGCTTCGGTAAGTTTCTGTGGCGTATAAACCGGGAGGTAACACCAGAGTGCCAGCACTGTGGAGACTGCAGAGAGGATACGGCGCTGCATACACTGGCGGAGTGCTCAGCGTGGGCGCTGTAGCGCCGGGACCTTGTTGCGGGTCTGGGTGTGGACGTCATCACGCTGGAAACCATGGTAAGAGCCATGATCTCCAGCGGGAGCAAGTGGGACGCCGCTGCGTCCTTTTGCGAGCATCTAATGCTCCCAAAAGAGGCGGCGGAGAGGGAGCGGGAGAGAATTCTCCCTCTCGAGTTCCGCAGTCTTCGGCGGGATCGCCGCAGACTGATCTATGCCCAGGACCACCGGCCTCCATGACCGGGGCCCTGAGGACGGAGTGGGCTGCTCGCCGTCCTTACAGAAGCAGGCCTTAGACGGCGGCGTGACGTGAGAACTTCGCGTACGTCTTTCACCCCCTCAAGAAAGTAGGACAGCACCCATCCTCCCCAAAGATATTAAATTAGCGGGATAACACCCGAACCCCCCCTCCGAAGACGATACCGCGCTTGCGGAAAAAGTCTGCTGGGAGCCCTGGGGCTATTCTCCCGAAGGGCTTACCCGGGACTCCTGGCCATAGACAAATGGAAGTGCACCGTGTGGTTTTAGTCGGTAAGAGTCCGGCATAGCATCCATGAGGATTCCCACACGATAAAAAAAAAAAAGCTGTGTAGCTACCTCCATATCAAATATCCAAATTGGTCCAGCCATTTTAGTGTGTAGAAATAACAAAACACTATTACAAACCTAATATTAGTATAGAAATAGGCATGATTAATTTATTTAGTAGTCATTGCGATTTTAACGCTCAACTGAAATAATCACTGGCTGATAATTCCATCGTTATCGCATTAGGTTGTATCTATAAAGATAACGTATAACGATATTAGAATAAATATACTTTTGTAACGGGATTTCGCGCGGCACTATATTACACTAAAAGATTAGTATACCTTTTTGATCCTCGACGTTTCGACCGGGTTGAACAGATGGTCGTGGTCCCGAGGCATATATATAATATAGTGCCGCGCGAAATCCCGTTCGATATAAAAGTATGTGTTTAACGCGTGTTTGTTTAAAACAATGTTAAAATAAATACCTGGAATGCTGGTGCCCACCAAAAAATTTTATTGGGATACCTATTAATGAGTCTTAACTGGTATAGCGGGTATTGATGCCTAAATAAGATATGTATCGACCACGTGGTTCAGGACGGGGATTGAACCCGTGACGTTTGCCTAACCAGGGCAATGTTCTACGCCACTGAACTGAACCATATCGTAACAAATTGAAAATTCTTCTCTATATTGTAACTATCTTCACGCTGTATCCCCGACGGGGTAGTCAGAGAGGACAGATCGCCAGGCTTCGCGATCCATGCATACTTCTTTCGCTTCTTCGAGATTCATCAATCGCTTCATACACGCACGTCTGGGTATCCGAGTACTTTTGACCTTTCCGTTTTTGAGCAATCTGCTCACGTGGTCTTCATATGTAAGTCTCGGCCTTCCCTGACTCCTTCTACCCTCTACTTTTGAACAATATATATTCTTCGTCAATCGTTCCTCACTCATTCGTTGGACGTGTCCAAACCAACGGAGCACGCCCTTTTCCAGCTTAACGCTGACACTTTCATTCAAACCTGCCATATTGCGTATCACTTCGTTACGTATTCGGTCGGCCAAGGTAACGCCGCACAATTTTCGAAGTGATCGCATCTCCACAGCATTCAATTTACTTTCATGCATCTGCTGACATACCCAGGTTTCACTACCGTAAAGCAAAGTTGGCACTAGCACTGCGTTATGAATCGCCATTCGTGCTTCTTTTACGATGCTTTGTCGCTTTACTAACTGGGACAAAGCACCGTTAACTTTGTTTCCGGCAGCTACTCGCCGTTCTACATCCGAATCACATCTTCCATCCGCGCTAAACATACTTCCTAAATACACAATTTCATTCACTTGCTCTAGACGTTCCTGGTTTACCCTAATCTCGCATTTAGTTCTTACGTCACCTCTTTCAAATACTAGAACCTTAGTTTTACTTGCATTCATGCGGAGACCCTTACTTTCACACCCCTCTTTCATATTAGTGACTAATGCCTGTAGGTCGGCTTCTGATGAGGCCATGAGCACCGCATCATCAGCGTACAGCAGACAGTTTACTGTAAAGTCACCCAAATTCACACCCATATTAAAATCTTTCAACTTCTGCAGGCAACTGTCCAGATACACTATGAACAGCCAGGCGGACATGACACATCCCTGTTTGACGCCTGTACAGACATCAAAAAGAGGTGACACATCCCCCCCTACTCGCACGCAAGCCTTACAGTCCCTATAAAGCGACTGTATTGCCCGCAGTAGCGAGCCGTCCACACCATATCCTGGCAGCAAGTCCCACAGCGTTTCTCTCATAACGTTATCAAATGCTTTCTCTAGATCCACAAAAGCGCAGAAAACCTTCTGGCTAAGAGCCAGAAACTTTTCCGCGATCATGCGGAGAGAAAACACTTGATCCATGCAACCTCTTCCACGTCGGAATCCGCATTGAGCCTCCCATAAATACCTTTCAGACTTTTCTTGCATTCGTGCCGTTATAACCTTTGCATACACCTTACTAGCCAAGCTGACCAAGCTGATCGCCCTGTAGCTGGAGCAGTTTAGGCGCGAGCCTTTCCCTTTGTAAAGAGGTACTACAACTGCTACTCGCCAGTCATCTGGGACCTCACCCGTCCGCCAGCACAAGTTGCATAACAGACAAAGTGTGTCCCAGACACGCGACCCACCGTACTTGATCATCTCAGCAGTAACTCTGTCTTTTCCCGCAGCCTTACCACATTTCATACTTCTTATCGCTTGTTCTATTTCTTTCATACTAATGACTTCAATGAAGATAGTTAGTTATATTGTAATCGTCATTTAAGACTAGGAGCAGAGCCATCTAACGAGCTACTTACTCCGACAAGAACGAACAGTGTTACAACCATTTTTAGACATTGATGGCGATGGACTTCACTCAAGATATGGATATTTTTTTTAGTTCACAGCATCAATGTTTAAAAAAATTCACTATCTTTACGCTGTATACCTGACGGGATAGTCATAGGACAGATCGCCAGGCCTCGCGATCCATGCATACTTCTTTCGCTTCCTGTAGATTTATTAATCGCTTCATACATGCACGTCTGGGTCTCCGAGTAGTTTTGACTTTTCCATTTTTGAGCAATCTGCTCACGTGGTCTTCATATGTAAGTCTCGGCCTACCACGAATCCTTCTACCCTCGACTTTCGCACAATATATATTCTTCCTCATTTATTCGTTAGACGTGTCCAAACCAACGAGCTCGCCCATTTTCCAATTTAAAAAAATGGATGTAACATTGTTCATTGATATTAGATTTGTCACGGGTTCGATCCCCGTCCTGAAACAAATTGTCTTTTTTCAATTTAATAAAATATAAGAGATATGTATCGGAAGTAAGACTGAATGTGTCGCCACTCGCCATCAGAACAACATACATTTCTCAACGTAAATATGTTTTCGGGAAGACAATTGATTTATTACCATCTGATAAATAAACCACTATTTCTAGCCTTAACATAAAAGCAGCTATTATCAGTAGATTCTGCGAATGATTCCACAATATTCTCGTAAGTTCATTCTGTCTGTTATTAGAAGAGGAAGATATTGGTGCTAATTCTGTTGTTGAGACCACTAAACTAAATTTCTCTAAAATTTCCTTATTTTTATTAAGAGATTGCCATTGTAACGTGAAAAATGTACATAGACAGTCGAATGTAAATACATGCCGACTAACTTGGTGATTGAACTGCCTCATATATTTCACGCCACGTTTTACAAGTTTTCACGTTTCAAACGGTTACTAAAATTAATAAACGTCTCACTAAAATTAGACGTTTTTTCGATGATATCTGATATCACTAAAATTCATTTTATGTGATAAAATTCAACAAAAAGTGAAAAATGTACATATACTTTTCTATATATATAGAATAGTATATGTACATTTTTCTATATATATATATATATATATATATATATATATATATATATATATATATATATATATAAAAGTATATTCAATCACTAAGTTAGTCGGCATCTATATACATGTTTAGTTGAATTTTATCACATAAATGGAATTTTAGTGATGTCAAATACAAATTTAGTGCTGTTTATGATATCACCAAGTTTAGTTCGACATAATAACAGAATAGCATTTGGCAATCTCTCAAAAAACAAATAAGAAAATTATAGAGAAATTTAGTTTAGTGGTTTTAACAACAGAATTAGCACCATTGTAGAGTGATAACAAGACGTGTTAACTAAGTAGGAAGCTAGGTATATTATCATAAACAGGAGAAGATATATATCATTGCAAAACATACGGAGAAGCGGACCAGTAGCTATTGGTACCAAAAATAACATCTGAAAAATTAATGAAATAGTTTCGACTTGCACAAATTTAAAATTAAACAATAAAGAAGTTTAATTAAATTAATAAAAGACAAAGAAAACAGGAAGCAATAGAATTATGTATGGATCGCGAACCCTTGTCTGTTTGGTGGCAGATAAAGGCTTCATGAATTAATTATATTAATAAAAGTAATTTTGAGCTCCTTCCACAACCATAACTATATCAAACCTTACGATAAATGAGACACATAGTGTAGGGAAGAATACCCTGTCAGTGGCGAGAATTAGGTAATTCAAACAATTCCTCACCAGCACAAATCACTATAGGCTAAGCCTTCTTTGTACAGAGTTGTAATTAATAGGATAGAAGAAAAAGAAACACATTTATTAGGCACATATTATAACAGCAATAAAAATAAGAACAAGATAAATAAAAACCTTTATAAGTAATCTTGAACAAAATATTAAATGTGCCTAAACAGATCAGCGGGTGTGGATAACTCGATCAGATTGAATTCGTATTTTGAATTAGTTATATTTGGAAAATATCCAAATTAAAACTGCCTCAGGAGATATGTAACCAGATAAAATGCATTTAAAAACATAACTTATTGAAGGTCCTCAAAGACAGTACCCATATTATTAATACATGTAATTCAATCTTATAAAGACTCGCATAACATTACATTAAACAATAGTAGGTATCGAATGGTTCGCAGCTGTAGGTACAGATGATATTTCATAAACATTGTCGTGTAGTTATAATTTTATTATTGCAGTTTTCGCTTGACGTCAGCGCCACGTCAAAGCGAGAGGATTTGCTACGGGATCAAATCAATCGTGAGCACCGAAGCTTCATGCGAAACCAATGTCCAACACGACCGTTCCTAGTTCATTACAGACTAATAAAATTACTATGTAAAATGGCATGGACGCTTTACTAAATGTTGAACTTCGACTATCACAAAAAAATTGCAAGCTATGGCCACCTAGTAAAACTGTATTAGCTTTACTCGTATTCTGATAAATGACTTAACTCCAAAAGTTATTGCTCTTTATTTAAATTTTAAAGTGGAAATTTTTTTCGGTCTTGCAGGACTTTCAGTATCGTCTGGTTTAATTCGTCAGTTTCAAGTAGGTGTCGGTGGTGTAGTTGGTAAACGCAACGTTTGGTGCGTTGAACCAGAAGACGCCGGTAAAAAATAAAATTTTCCACTTTAAAATTAGAATTTAGAAAAAGTCACCATACAAATAGCTTTTCAAAATTGTTTTTTTTTTTATATTTTTTTTATATTATTGAGGTGGCAGACAAGCATACGGCCCACCTGATGGAAAGTGGTCACCGTAACATATGGACGTTTGCAACACCAGAGGTGCAGCACTCGCTGACCCTTTAAAAACCTTCTAAGACCCCCTTTGAAGAACCCCATACTGTAGACGTTCGGGAAAACCCAGGCAGGGAGCTCTTTCCACAACCTAACCGTACGCGAAATAAAGCCTGTTTCTACTGCTCTTTACATTATTTACTGCTCTGGTCTGCACTCATCTTATTGTATTTTTGCTGTTTGTTTTGTTCGTTTTCCACTGTTTATTTGCACCAAGATCAACCAAATACGTCCATTTTTGCGTGAATATGTAACAACAATTTTTATTATATTAAAAATGTTGTTATTTTTTATAATTACATTATGGATTTGACTAATGCATAATAAAAAGCTTGCTGAAAATAAAAATAAAAATAAAAATCTACTCACTTTCTCTCATCTAACAACCAGCTCCATCGCTCGAACCACATTTTTCTACAAATGTCCACCTTCTTCCACTGCGCTCGCATTTGGAAAGCTTCCGTGTTTGGATCATATTTGATTGCTCTATCTGGGTCTTTCGCCATGGCTTATCTATAACAAACATTGAATGAGCCTGGAACTAGAAATGACGACTAATTTTCGGCTCCAAATCTAGATAAATTTGGAAGCAACTGAAGCTCGCATCGGAGTTCACTTTCTTTCTCTTCTCTCTCTCTCTCTCTACCCACTTCGCAACTACCCGCACGTTATAGCATAGCGTTCGTTCAGTTCACATCATATCGGCAGCGCGAGTGCTGGACCTCTGGTGTTGCAAACGTCCATAGGCTAAGGTGACCACTTTCCATCAGGTGGGCCGTACGCTTGTCTGCCACCTCGGTGGTATAATAAAAAACAATCAACAATCAACGCTAGTAATATTAGTTCAATAGGTGGCGATATGATGATGAATAGTCAAATACTTCACGCGTACTAAGTGGACGGTATCTAGTTAATAATATACTACATAACATTTTTATTAGTCCTTCTATGGCTAGCAATTTTCATGTTTATTCCAAAAACAAACTGACTTCTTCCGTTTTATTACTAGATATATATATTATACAAAACTACGAGCAATGTTAGTCAATTGCATCGTGTAGATAAGACGATTAACGTCTTACAATTGGATTTTGCTTGTAATGGGATTATCTTGCACTATGAGAAGTCAAGTGAAGAAACAAGAGCTGCCAGTATCAATTGTTAGTTCAAAGATATATCAATTAGCAATTTTATTGAGCAGACTTCAGCATAACAAAGACTTGCTCACAACAACACAACAAAAAAAGTAACTAAAGGCATCTTATAGAACATAGTAGTTCTGCCTTTTAGTTCAGTACTAATATATTTTTATCTATCACGCCTTATCCCCGAAGGGGTGGCAAAGGCATACATATTGTATGCCCACTTTTCACCATGTGTGTTCCTGTCTCACGTAATAGGTGGTGAGCCCATTGCCGTGTTGAAATGGACAGGCGCAGGCTGTGGCGACCTGCTGTTGAAAGTTTTTAAGCCGCCCATAAGGCCTTCAACTTGGCTTAACGACTGCCATTTTATTGGCAACCGGGACCAACGGCTTAACGTGCCTTCCGAAACACGGAACTGGGGTGGGTCTAAAGGGCCGAATAAATTTAATAAATACTATTTCATAGTTCAGTACTATTTATAATATAGTTTTTTATAATATTTCAATCGTATTAGAACTGAATTGAAACCGTCGCTTAGTAAATTCCGACTGTACAATTCAACAAATTTCGTAGTAGACTATTACAATCGCGCTCTAACAGAATTCTTATGGCCGCCCGATAGAATTCTACTAACACATAATGGCGTCAGATGCCGCTCGTAAGTTGTATTTTTGGTAGTCTAGTGATATTTTGACAGCTTAAAACAGCGATTCTGGTTCCACAATGGAATACGAAATGAAATAGAACGGTTTTTACGGTAAATTAGTAGACCCAGCCCCCAAACGGAACACACACTACTGTATGGTAGTGAGTGTCACAGTATAAAAAGAGAAAACCAGCTTGAATGAATGATGAATCCTTCTCCAGTTCATGCGGTTAGGTTGTGGAATTATCTGCACTGACACTTTGGTAAAATTAAAAAACGAAGTCCGTAAATAATATCGCTCTTCTACTCATAACTTCTAATGTACTTATTTTTCCTATATTAATGTCATGCATGTGTATTTTATTGCCACGAAGCACAAATATTTATATGAAGGTATTTGTATGTATGTATTTGTTTGTATGTATATATTAGTTTGTAAAATACCCCCCGATTTTACCTAGTTCTCTTTCACACTTCTACATTTCAATTCTTACTCTCCTCTCGCCGGCTTGCTGAAAGAGATTTCTTTAGAAATAAGCAATACCATTGTAGTCTTTTCTCAAATTTTTTTTTATTATGTATTGCATACATAAACTGTTAAATAAATAAATTAAACCTGTAGTGTAGTGTTGAAACGAAACGGACAAGAACAGTGTAGTTACTTAGCTACTATTGATTTCTTTCTACCCGCCATATGAGACCTTCAACTTGACTTAACTACTACCACATCACACAACAAAGCATTAACGTGCCTTCCGAAACACGCTGAATTCCTGACGGGTAGTTTGAAAGAACAGATCGCCAAGGCTTCGCTATCCATGCAGACTTTTCCTGCAGATTCATTAATCGTTTCATACATACACGTGTGGGTATCCGAGAACTTTTGACCTTTGCGTTTTTGATCAATCTGCTCACGTGGTCTTCATGACTGCCTCTGTGGCGCGGTGGAAGTGCATCCGACTGCTACGCAAGAGGTCGTGGGTTCGATTCCCACCCAGGATAAAACTTTGTGTTATAAGCACGATAGTTTATTCTGTGTCTGGGTGTTATTTATCTATAATATGTATGTATTTAGAAATATATAAGTATGTTTATCAGTTATCTAGATCCCATAACACAAGCTAATATTAGCTTACTTTGGGCTAGATGGTGCTGTGTGAAAAGTGTCCCACAATATATATATGTAAGTCTCGACCTACACTGACTCCTTATACCCTCTACATTTGCACATTATACCTATATTCTTCGTCAATTATTACTGAAAATATAAGCGACAGGATTAAATAGGTGACGTGGTCTTCGTATGTAAATCTCGTATTAAATAATTTTAAATGTATTGGTATCGAAATAATTTTAAATGGAAATGCTATCAATCCACCCATATGAGGACCGACCGTACAAAAACTGAGTCAGAGATGCTACGAGCACCAAGGTAAGGCTAGGTTGACAATGTTTTATAATTGTCAAAATTGTACTATAGTAGAAAATGTATGTTTAACAGATGGACATAATTCTGAAAAGCCACTTGGAAACTATGACGGAGTTTGTCCTTATAATACGAACTAATTACAAGAAATTTAAACTAAAGATTCATTTCCCTCGAGTGTATGTATATAGGTAATTGTGAGTATACATTTTTATCTTTAGTAAATACACTTCGCACTACACACAAATAATATACACCATGTATTCTAAACTTTTAAAGAAAAGAACAATTATTCAACGCGTCCGCATTAGAACTTAAAATTTGTAGTAGAATCTATTCTATATTTAGTAAATAACGATAGCCCCTACATTATACAATGATATTAGTGTTTAAGCGTGGCTGCTACCTAAAGAAATTCACATGAGAGGCTAAACGCTACAGCCAGTTACGAGCTAAACTAGGGCACACTTCACTAGGCATGTTAAATAACTATTTCTAGTCAGCCACGGATGCGAAGCCATAATAGACGTTAGTCAAAAAATACGTGACCATCGTACAGCGTCCTTATATGAACACGAGATGCCATTAGAAAGTTCTAAGCGTCGTGTGGTAGATACCTATCACCTAACTTAACATTATATTGTTTCCATATGATGTATTCACTACATGAATCAGTGGTTTGGGTACAACCCTGTTTACAGTTCTTCGTTTGGTAAGAGAATTGGGAATAGATGACACTGTGTAAAAAGTTTCCCACACTATATATTTATCTTTTACTAGTTAACGCCTACGGTTGCGCGCGCGTGTTGAAGTTTTATCGTTCCCGTTTCCCACAGGCACTTGTTCCCGGGATAAAAAGTAGCCTATGTGTTATTCTGATGTATAATCTATATTATTATAAAGTTCCAACAAAATCCATTAGGTAGATTTTGCTTGAAAGAGTAACAAACATCCATTTTTTACAAACTTTCGCGTTTTAATATTAGTAGGATATTTCTTAGGGTACCGTAATAAACAAGGAACCCTTAGTTTTTACTATGTCCGTCAATCCGTCTGTATGTCTCCAGTCTAGCTGATTATTCAGCTGATCAATTAGTTTATGTTTTCTTTTAATTAACTTATCTTGAAAATATTTTACTGGTGTGGGGGCAATTGGGAAGCTTTTCAAAAATACTGTACCTATACTTGAGTCATTTTAATAGGCCACATTTGACAAGTGTCAGTTTTTGCTTCATAGTGACATGACATGATTAAAAATATCGATTAATGTGAACGTTAATCGATATTTATATAATATATATAAATATAAAATATAAATTAAAATATTTAAATAATAAATATAAATATAAAATATAAATTAAAATATTTAAATAATAAATATAAATATAAAATATAAATTAAAATATTTAAATAATAAATATAAATATAAAATATAAATTAAAATATTTAAATAATAAATATAAAATTAATAGAATACGGCCTTCAAACATATATAAATCGAATAAGTTATTTTGAAAAAGTAAGTTATCAAGAAGAAAGTAGTTTAGTATTTCAGTTGAATCCCATTTATCACTCTAGAAATGAAATAAATAAATAAAGAAGATGCGACAGTACAAATATTACGTTTAGTTGCACAGAAATAATAAAAAAAAAACAAAAAGAAGTCCTGGAGTAGGTATGTATTTAGGGAAAAAAATTACTGTTTTGTACGCCGGACCCTTATACGTAGGAGCTCTAGAGCACTAGATCTGAGACAACTGGATGTTGATTTTCTAGACGGCTAAAAACATTACATAGGTACCTTAATTATGTTGATAGTACTGTGTTAGGATCATATTTTAAGTGATCAGGAAAAAATGTGTTGAAACCTGTCAAAATAAGAGAAATATTTAAGTCGAAGAAAAGTATGTTAAGAAACATGAAAATAATGAATATATCTATCCTATTAAAATTATAAATGAAAAATTTTGTAAGAATGGATGTTTGTTACTCATTGACGTAAAAGTTACTGAATGGATTTTAATGAAACTTTACAATAATATAGCTTATACATCAGAATAACACATAAGCTACATTTTATCCGAGGTACAAATTCCTGTGGGAAACGGGCACAGGAAACTTCTCTTCGCAGGCAAAACCGCGGGCGTTAACTAGTTGTACATAATGACGAAAAATAAGTAGGTATGATTAAAACAAAACTTTAAAAGTGGTGGGCTAATTTAAATAAGTCTGGTTACATTCGATTCATAATAAACTTTCAATTTTTTTGGTAGCCTCCCTAGTGTTTAAAAAGGAAAAGAGTCCACTGCCGCAACGTTGTAACGACGCGACGTTCAGTTCTTTAGAACATAAATTGTTTAGTTTCTTTACAATGGTTTCTTTGTGAAAGTAGATAGTAAAATAGCATTCTTTGGCATTAGCATTTGGCTTTAGCATTTTAGACAGTAAAATATGTATGTGAAGCTGACTTCGAAAAATTAGATAATATTTTATACCCGCCGTTACAAGGATACGTTGGGGATTTTTGATGCAGTGACAAATGTGTGTTAAAATGACTCAACTATAGTTAAGATATTTTTTTCGATCAATTTGTATTAGCAGCTAAAATTAATTAGCCCTAAATTGTGCGTGGCCCACACTTTCAAATTTCCGTTTACGTCTAAGTGTGGTCGATTTGTCGGCTTGGAACTGGAGGAGATGGTTACATGAAAGTATTCTATGTCCGAATCTTGACTTAACAACAGTTCAGTATACAGAGTGAGTGAAAAAGGGTAAAATATGACCAAGTGTGAAAATCTTCTCACTTATATGAAAATATTTTCACTTGCAAGTGTATTGTTTTTTTCCTTTTAAGTTTTTAATTTTCAAACCAAATATTAAATACATGTAATAAAATTATTTAGACATTTAAGTAAATTGACCAAGTATTAAAATAAAACTACGTAATATTAGCATTCAGTTGCTGAATATCATTTTCTCAAAAGACCATATTCGTAAAACACCACATTCGCAAAACATGATACTCGTAAAACATAATATTCTCATAACATCACAATCTCAAAATATCATGATCTTATAAGAAAACACAACTTTCCCTAAACATCATATTTTCAAAAAACGTCATAAGTACACTGGACACCAAAAATAGTAATGGCTAATGCGACTTTATGCACCAGTACATTAACACCGTCATTGAAATATCATCACCAGTTGTTTACAAATTTCTGGATTACCTATTTCAAGAATCAGGGATGAAATAGTTCAGCATAAGAATCTAACAACAAATAATGGTGTTAGGACGCAATACAGGTATCTATACCTAAGGAGCATTAATATTATTAGGTACCTACTACAAAAAGTCATGCTAATCCGACTACCACAAATTCATATTACTTACAATGACTTTTATGTAAATTTTCTGTTTTTTAGATAAAAATATAGTAATAACCGCTAATGCAGTTTATGGCCTCTTCTCGATATCGGCCGACTATAAGAAATCTCTTCCGCTGTAAAATTATAAACAATATCATGACATTATCTATTTGACGCAAATACGCAGCCTTATGTAACAGTGTAACGTTCGTAATTCAAATAAAAAAATAAATAAAACTATAGCAGGATGTGTAACATGGAGGTCTTATATCTTGTAACACTAAAAAGATTTTATTGCTTCAAACTCGTTTCACATACTGCCTTAGAACATTTACAAATTGCGTATCACAGTAGTTTACAACTACTTACATACAACATTATTGCAGATGTTGTTACACACATTTTATATTAAATTATTATAGTTATCTTGTATTAATAAATATAAAACTAAAGAGTTTGTTTGTTTAAACGAGCTAATCATAGGAACTGCTGGTTCGAATTGAAAAACTACTTTTTGTGTAGGCTAGCCCGTTTATCGAGAAAGGCTATATATATCATAACGCTTATACCATGGAGAGCGGAGCAGTAATCAAAACGAATTACAAATCAGGCATATTTTCAAAAATTATTGTAAGTAATAAACGATGGAATTAAATGGCTGTGACGGGAGTTCGAAGGTGAAGTCGCGGGGGTCACCTAGTAAATTATAAAACCGCGTCGTCATTACAATAATATTGTACGTAGTCGTATGAGATCAATGATCTCCATTAGATGTTTTCTCCTACATAGGTTTTCAACAGTCATTAAAATTATTTCTCCCGCCAAAAAAACCTAAAGAATCTGTTTTAAGACTCAATTTCAAGGATGCCGAGACATTTGGCGGGAAGAGTGACAAGTGCGGACGCTTGCTTTATATTATTTTCTAAAACTAGTGCATTTATCTTGTTTTATGTGCGGGAGTGGTGGTTTCTTGAACATAAAAGTTGTGTTAACGTGCTATAGTGAAAGACAATGATATATATGCAGTGAAATGCTATTTTCTCTCTTGCCGCGAAACGTACACTGACAACCTTAGTATAAGAATCACCATTATACTGAGGGCAAGGACCAGGACGGACAATGAGGACACGACATCGACTGGACAGGACTAATTAGAAGATAAGATTGAAGAAAAATGATATAAAAAATAAGATTTGGCTAAAAGGTCCTAGAAACCAGGTCATTAAATAATTATTAAATAAATAAAAATCAAGGATGCCGAAGATCATTCGAAGTGGGTGAAAAAATGTGGTAAAACGAATCCTGACAGCAGCGACCGGAACTATCTATCGTTCAAGGGAATGAACGCGATGATGATAACAGTTCACAGCTGGTATTAGGTTTTGCATGATGCCGTATAGAGCAGTGACCTCCTGACCTCCATACGAACTTTTTTCTGCTACAAAAAACAGTGTCATTGTCAAGGAAATGTCTATTACTGACAGTGAGCTATAGAGCGGGATTTCACTAAAGAAACAAAAGATAAGATGATACTCTACGATAGTTCTTATCAGATATATCTTGATCCCTGTTGCTGTCGATATTGAAGGCCATGAACATAGCAAGATTATTTCGAGCTAGTTCGATGCATCTTCTTGATACTTGTCGGCGTTTGCTTTCACTTTATTTGCCTATTGTTAGCTGATACCTGATTTATCGTCTCGCATTACATTCACTAAATAAAGCCCCTTTATTATATCTAGGCCATTGGTAGTGGTTTAATTACATATACATAGGTAGATAGTCAATCCGTTTTAAGCTAAGGCAAATTCCGAACACATTTCACCAGTATGACCTATTGAGGCTACCTGCTGTTGAAAATTGTTAAGCCGCTTACTGGCAGTTATAACCGACGATGACAAGAGTTATTAATCTCTGATAGTTTCAAAAATGGAAAAAAAAACAAAATGGCGGTAGCGTAAGCAGCAGCGATAGTTTACTAAACGTTCAGCAAGTGGGGCTATGTGCGGTTTTTGGTCCGCACATTTGTCACTGAAATCGTGGTAATCGTTATACGGAGTCGACGCAGTAGCGACCTGTCACGACTTTATGTTTATTAAGCACGGACTTGGTTAATTACGAGGATTAGCGGTATCTTAGATACCCCATTTACAAACTCGCACGAGCCACGAGACGAGCTGCGAGACGAACTGAGAGCTCGAAAGACATGTACCATAATACTGTATTTACAGTCGCGGCTCGTCTCATGACTCGTGCGAGTTTGATGAAGAGTGTAAATAAGGTATAAAAATTCTTCATTTTATTATTTATTCTGCGTCTGGGTGTAATTTATTTCTAATATGTATATATTTTGAAATATTTATGTATGTTTATTAGTTATAATGGTGACCATAGTACAAGCTCTGCTTAGTTTAGAATCAGATGGCGTAGTGCGAGTTGTCCCAACGATATTTATTTATTTATCGAGAAGGCCGATTTGATGATTGATCGATGATGATTCTTGGTTTTTTAGATTTTTATCGACCCTGAGTAGCAGAATAACTTAAAACTAGGTAACAAGTTCAATAAAATATTTATATACACTTAGAACCTGGTTCTAAGGGTGAAATCCTAGCTAGGGGCCACTAGTAATTACACACAACACTATCTGAACCCCCTAATTTCGCACGTGGCATACTTCGAAACCCCGTGGCGCCCATTTACACCCATCGTTTAGTCATGTTAGAATAATGTATGAAAATTTGTTGACATTTATGGGTACTGCTCCACTCGCCTGGAGTTTATTGTGATGATATATACTTTATCGAAACATGGGCTATCTAACACAAAAAGGAATTTTCAAATCGCACCAGTAGTTTCAAACTCTCAAAGTATTCAGATATATAGTTTATTTATTTATCTATCACGCCTTATCCCCGAAGGGGTGGCAGAGGCATATTATATGCCCACTTTTCACCATACGTGTTCCTGGCCCACGTGGTGAGCTTAATGCTTTGTTGAAATAGACAGACGCAGGTTGTGGTTACCTGCTATTAAAATTTTTCAAGCCACCTATAAAGCTTTCAACTTGACTTAACGACTGCCATGTTACTGGCAACCGGGGCCAACGGCTTAGCGTGCCTTCCGAAGCACGGAAACGCTCGCAAATGTAAATGCCAAAAAGTGGCCATCCATCCGTGATCAGCCATAGCGAAAGTTGCTTAACGCAGATACATTAGTATAGATTTACAACTTTCATCTCAACTTTTTGAAACAAAATTGACGAAATGAGGAAAAGGAATGATAAATTTACGACTAGAGAGTCGCGTAACGCATAAAAAAACGAAACACTCGCCCCATCAACGAGGCCATTGTAGCTACTTTGATTTGGTCCCCTTCTCCTTAATTAGTACAATAGTTACGACCCCAACTTTTACACCAGGCCCCTTGATTACCTAACTACGCCACTGTATCGCACAAACGTGATTCCCGTGGCAATAAGATTTTTGGAGATAAACAGTGTTTTATTTCTAGAGATAAGTCTCTAGACTTAAAACATTATGCGTAGAAAAATCATAAAAATCATTGGTACAGTCAGCAAGTAAATAAATTAACAAATTTACTAATCTATTTATTTATTACTAGCTGATGCCCGCAGCTTTATAGCCCAGCTGCGTTTCCCCCAGTATTATAGTAAGCTAGTATGTTATCTTTAAGACATAGACATATGCCATCGCGGACTTTACTAAGACCTATAAAAGACCTTCACTAAAACATATATAACATTATTTTGTAATATCACTAAGGTTTAGGCAGCGTTTTTGTTGAAAGCTCCCAGATGGTAAATATTTTACGACATCAACAAGTAATACCGTTATATTTTCGCCAATGTAAAACTTAGAGGTTATTACGAACAGATACAGACGGGCATGTCCAACGAATGAGTGAGGAACGATTGACGAAGAATATATATTGTGCGATAGTAGAGGGTAGAAGGAGTCAGGGTAGGCCGAGACTTACATATAAAGATCACGTGAGCAGCTTGCCTAACAGGAAAAGACAAAAGTCCTTGGATACCCAGACGTGCATGTATGAAGCAATCAAATGAATCTACAGAAAGCGTAAGAAGTATTCATAGATCGCGAAACCTGGTGATCTGCCCTCTCTGACTACCCCGTCAGGGATACAGCGTGAAGATAGTTAAGATACAGACGCGGTAGAGGACTTTGTTTTTAAATGTGTAGTGATAGTGATGAAATAGGTAATTACGGAAGCATAGATACCGATAAAGTAAAAAAATATTGGCTATTTTAATTAGTTTGGATTTTACGAGTAATTTTTAAGTCGCGGACGCCGCGCAGTGTCGTCCGTGGGAACACGGTGATAAAATGTAGCCTATGTTACTTCATATAACTTCAGCTATCTGCCAGTGAAAGCCCCGCTGAAATCGGTTCAGCCGTTTCAACGATTAGTCAAATAGACAGCCAGAAAAAAATATAACTGTTTTTTTATGTAAGTATCATATAGCCTGTCATGAGCATTTAGTATTTAGCTGTTTGGAATAACAACTTGTATTAATCTGCATAGATACAGACTAGCTGTTCCGTTAAACTTCATATCGACTCAGAATCCTAACAATTTCCGGCCCCGAGAAGGTTTTTATGAACTGAAATTCTTAAGACCCTTTTCCCGGTAATAACAAATACTACAAAAGAAGTATTTTCGAATTGATTCTGCCTTTATCAAGTTATGACGGAACCAAGGGTCTATTTTGTCTTATTGAACATTTTAGTCCCCTAACTCAATTTTAAGAATATAACCATTACATGTGCTTTCTCTGGGTAGTAGGGTTGAAACCACAGAGGAAAGAAAGTTGTTCGGTCCTTCTAAATCGCGCCCTTAGAGACGACAGAAAAGTTTAATAATACCGCGTGTCAAATTTACATCAGTAAGCCTGTAGAGCCTGAGGAAGAGCCTGTCATTAAAACTCATGGTCACTCTTTTTTAACCGCCAGTAATTACATTAGTTTTATTTACATGATATTTGAACAAATTATATTAAAATGAGTTTATACAAAAGAAGCAAAATTAAAAATTAAATCATAATGAGAGCGATCCCATATGCCAGTTCCAAGGGCAGCCTATCCTTTATGCCTTTATGTAGATAAATCTGGAGGAAACTCCATGGATGCTCTTTAAAAATGTAGTCATAGTCTGTAAACGATCACTGCGTTAAGCAACTTTCGCTATGGCTGATCACGGATGGATGGCCACTTTTTGGCATTTACATTTGCGAGCGTTTCCGTGCTTCGGAAGGCACATTAAGCCGTTGTTCCCGGTTGCCAGTAACATGGCAGTTGTTAAGTCTATTTGAAGAGCTTATGGGCAGCTTGAAAAATTTTAACAGCAGGTAGCCACAACCTGCGTCTGTCTATTTTCACATGGTGATAAGCGGGCATATAATATGCCTCTGCCACCCCTTCGGGGATAAGGCGTGATAGATTAATAAAAAATAATAATTAAAATAATAAAATGGTATGGCTTACAATAAATTGTATGAGTTATCGGTTACTCGTCTGACACTTTTGGTAGTATTAAATATATGAGTACGTCTTTAGTAGAGAGCAAGTGACATTGATTCTTTTCTGAGTGGTTGAATTAAAAGGAGTTTCTCAATAATCTTGTATCTGTGTAATGTATAGGTATCTTTTAAACTCAAAGTGTCTTGTTATTCCAAAATACTTGTGATAGGAGGCACGGAAAATGTTCAAATAATTGTTGAGTACTAATATGTGTTTCTACCGTAGATTATAATTATATTCTGTATAGATATCGAACAGACATAAATACATACCTAGACTTGGTGACCCCAGGCTTCGCCCGTGACATACTTCGAACTCCCGTCGTACCTATTAAATCCCGTCGCTCATAATTTCTACAATAATGAATCAAAATGTCGACATTTATGACTACTGTTCTGCTCCCCAGTGTAGTAACGTAATGATATATAGCCTATAGCCTTCCTCGATAAATGGGCTATCTACCACAAAAATATTTTTCGATCGGTCTTCGATTTTATTCGATCAAATCCGACTAGTAGTTGCTGAGATTAGCGCATTCAACCAAACAAACACGTTTGTGTGAACACACACACAAACAATCTCTTCAGTTTTATAATATTAGTATAGTATAGATAGGGTTCACGACAGTTTTCACAATAACTCTTAATAAACCAAATAAAATCTTAATAAATAAAACCAATGTTTGACGCAATTTGAGCAAAGTAAAAGCAATTCGTACCCGTGACTGAGAATATTGAAATCCTATTATACCATCCCTTATGTACTGTTCCTGGGGTAATCTGTTAAAAGCTCAAAAGAAATAATAAGGGGTGTTTAATAAGCATAAGACCTATGTTTGTAGAGATTGAGTGCTTTTCTATGTACGAATGTGTAGGTACGAGTACCTACTTATAAAGTTATAAAACGGGATGTGTGTAGGTAGCGTAATTTTTGAAAATTAATACATATAACTCAAGTATAGGTGGGCCGATTTTTGTGACCTTTGCTTTGTTGGAATAGTATCTATCTGAATAGCGAAATAAGTAAAACATTTTAAACGTATGTATTTTTGTCGCACGTAACAGGTGGTGGGTGAGCCCATTGCCGTGAGTTTATATGAAAGAAGTATTATTATGGCTGCAAGCTCCTTACGGGGTCGGGGGGTCAGTCTGTAGTCGCTTAACGCTGTCGAAAAAATAAACAATGCCTACAATGCCGAAAAAATTAAGCCATGCAGCCCAAGCTCCAAATAGGTAGGGTTTCACAGCAACTGGGAATACTCTAAGATAAAGAGAGAGATGAAAGAAGTATTAAATTCGAAATTTCAACACCGACATTAAAAATCAAATAGCCTTTGATAGTTAGATTCCTTTTTCTTTATTGAAACGTAAGCGTTAAAAACGGGTCAGTCTTAGAAGGCTTTTATAGGGTCGGCAAACGTCCATAGGCTATATGGATCACTTTCCATCACGTAAGCTGTATGCATCTATCCGACCTCAGTGGTATAAAACAAAGCTTAAAGGTCTCGTTCAGTCACCCTGGGGCCAAGTCTACAAATCAATCGTGTCAGAATAAAATAGAAATCGTTGCTCAATAGAGAGCTGCCAGAAAAAAATGTCAAATTTTGTAGTCTACTATTACTCCAATAGACTATTGGCCGACCGATAGAATGTTATTAACACGTGTAGCGCCTTAAGTAGCTCTTAATTTGCATTTTTGGCAGTGTAAATTGATATTTTGATAGCTAAAAACAGCAATTTTGTCTCTATTCTGCGCCTTGAGAAGTGTGATTGTGACATATATATTAGTTTTAGTAGAGTACCTAGTTTTGGGCTAATCGCAATAGAACCGCAAAAGAACAGAACTAGAACGACCTTCTATTTGAATATAATAGACTTGGCCCCCTGTTGTGTTGAGGATTATTTTCATAACACGGTCCTTTTTTCAGGGTGTCCTTCGGCAGTTCCAAGGGTTCAATGGTAGAGACCCTGATCTTCGAGAGCCCCCTACAGGAGGAGCCAGAGAGCAGCCCGCCACCGAGGGTACAGGAGACAGCGTTCCCTTACACGCCCGTTGAAGACGAGTACGTTTTATTCCTTTGAGTATGTTTATTATTCATTTTTGTTCCGTTGATTGGGCGAACATCGATTGTATACCTACGAGTATAATTGCGAATTGCTTTTTTACATTTTTTGTTGATAATCATACTGACAACTTTAAATTTCATTCCATGTTACATTTTTCATTGGATACCAATTTATTATTGACCTTCGAATATTAGGTGTCAGGTATAAACGTTGACGAATTTGACCCGATGAACTTCTCAAATTCAAATACGCATTGCGCTTGTTAAAATCGCCAGAGCGAATTGCACTACTAAACTCCTTACACAGGACTCAGTAGCTAAGGACTTACGAACTAATGTTGAAGCTAAGGAAAAGGAAAGCATGAGGTTTCTATCGCAATATGTAGGTAAACACTTCATCTAGCGGTGTCCAAAAATAAATTAAATACCCAGGTAGGTAAATAAAAAAAAATAACCATTAAAGTCAATTGCGGGTTTATAGAACAGAAAATTTGTGCTCTTTGCGAGTTGATCTCGCCGTCCGATGGTTTTGTACATATTTGTAAGCATATTAGTAGCTGGTTGAGCGGGCGAGATAAATAAATTCGAAGTGGACTGTATTTGCGGGGAAAGACAAAAATGAAATTTACACGCGGTTGTCGACGAAAAAGAAATGGAAAACAGAAATGGTCACACAACCTTGCTGTTGCTGCGAGATGCTGAGGTGGAGGCTGCCGGGGACGTCCCTGGACTTGGATCCCTGGTTCCATTGCACGAAAACACTATTTATCCATGGAAAACACAATTATTGCGAAAGGTTTATGCGAGCGCGCGCGCGGCCATTGCAGAACTATTACAGAGCGTCTTCAGTCCGTCCTCGCTGCCTGTGAGTGGGCAGCGCTGCGGTGGAGTTTTCTACCGCTAGATGGCGGTAACACAGCTGTCTCGCTCTTCCCTTATGCAAACCAAGGTAGGTGCGTAAGAGAAATGGATAAAGGGAAGCGGGGTGGGAGTGTCGACAACTAGTTAATTAAAAGCAAATGGAGATCGGCGATGCAACATAGAAAAAATAACGCGGCAACCTTCGAATCGTATACCGGCGCAACCATTTCCCCCCCGGCTTAAAGGGTTACCTTCGAAAAAGGAACAACTGACTATACAGTTGCCACTAAGTTTTAGCTGCTAACTAAACAAAATGCTATCGAACTAAACTAAACTAAACCTAATCGAACAAGCTAAATTTGTTATTGAAGTTACTGTTGATTAGGCAAAGGACAAAGACGAATAACTGGTCGCAAGTACGAACCAGTTGCGGTTTTAACACGAACTATACGGGTGATCCCATTTGACCCAGGGAAAACTTCTTCTACTACCCCAAGAGGCCAATGTAATGGAGGCATATTTTCAGTTAAAATAACTACTACAGTACCGACAGTAATAGGGTTCGATGGAGTATTCCATTTCTGACGTGACTGTAGCGTATGCAAATAGTCTGTTCAAAACGATTGAACGAGTTTATCCAATAAGGCATGACGAGAGAGAAGATTAAGTCGATCTTCCTCTATTTCAAAGGCGGGTAAGTATTTTAACGGTGTAACATTCAAAAAGTGCGCTGGTGTCAGTGCAAGCGGCTCCGAGGGATCACTAGACAAGGTCCCACAAAGAGGACGCGTATTCATTACGGCCTCGACTTGAGTGAGCACAGTGCTCAGCTCTTCAAACGTGAGTATCTGTTCACCTATAACGCGAAACAGGTGCGACTTTAAGCTTTTAATATTAACTTCCCATTTGCCACCAAAGTGGCTTGCGGCGGGCTTATTGAACGACCACTTAATGCGGTTTTCAGCTAAGACGTAGGCAAATTCCGTGTTAAAAAAAATATGTAGTTCGGAAAGGTTACGACGAGCTCCGACGTAATTCGTACCGTTGTCCGAATACATTTGAGATACAGAACCCCGACGCGACAAAAATCTTATAAATGCAGCCATGAAGCATGGCGTGCTCAAATCACCAGCTAACTTTATATGAACGGCGCGAGTCGTCATACAAACAAAAAGACAAACATAAGCTTTCGTGGAGCGTATACCACGACCACGAGAAACTGTTACCCTGAAGGGGCCAGCGTAGTCTGTACCCGTGTGTACGAACGGTTTAGCAGCAACGGTGAACAACACGACAAGGACGATGATCGGCCATTTCGGGCGTGATTGACTTCGGGCGAAGTTTGAAACACGGAATACATCTATGAACTATCGAACGAATCAAATTGCGTGCGGAGAGAATCCAGTATTTCTGGCGCAAAATCGACATTACTAAATCTGGACCAGCATGACAATTCACCCTATGGTGATATTCAACTAAAAGATCAACGATATGATCCTTGCACGGGAGAACTATAGGATGCATTTGATCGTACTCTAATGCGGACTGGCTCAAACTACCACCAACTCGAATGAGGCCATCCTTCAAAAAAGGTTTCAAATGTTGAAAAGCGCGACTACAAGGTTTATTTAATTCCAAATTTCTAATTTCAGACGAAAAATAAAATCGCTGAAGTTCACGAAGCACGATTAACTCAGCCTTGTTTAAGTCAAAGGCGGCAAAAACATGCTCGCGACGAGGAAGTTACCGCCTTTTTGAAAATCCACAACACTACGTAAAAGAATCGACCACGATGAAACACGGCTAGCCAACTCTAAAATAGGCGATTTTTTCTTACTAGCCTCAGCGAAACTTAAAACAGTTACAATACTATCATCATAGATTATTCGCGGTATTCTAATTTGCTCGAGAATAGGAAGTGGTCAGAAGGAGTGTCGTCCCAGTTACAGTTGGACAGCCAAAGTTCTTTTATGAAAAGCTTTGCGTACAAGACGACAAATCCCATTACATCCCATATGCGTGCGCCACACGACAATATGGTGCGCTTAGTGCAGGTTGACGGTGTAGGACAAACCTTCAAACTAAACATGTCGGAGGAAGGTGACCAACGCAAACCGAGAACCTTGTGCGTATCATTACTATCAAACTCCTTGACAGTCAACAAGCGATGCGACGGTGGAATCGAATCCAAGACCGTTTGCGAATTACTAGTCCATTTTACGAGATCAAAATGACCCGCCTTTAGAGATCAATTACGTCAGCCGCAGTTGCGACAGCTTGATCTTCGGTCTGCACAGAATAAATATAGTCATCCATGTACAGACCAGTTTTTACAGTCTCCTTAGTCTTCGGGTAACTGTCGCCCTCATCGGCGGCGAGCTGCTTGACAGTGCGAAGAGCGTGGAAGGGACTGGATTTAGATCCAAAACAAACGCGATTAAATTCGTAAACCTGTAAAGGTTCCTGCGGCTAAAATCTATACAAAATGCGTTGAAATCGGCGATATGATTCGCGAACACCAATACAAAGAAACATTTGTCTAATGTCGGCTGAAAGCGCGACAGCGAATAAGCGAAAGTTAACTATAATTTCGAACAAATTACCTTGGAGATTTTGACCACTGTGCAAAATATCGTTTACCGAAACATTCGAACTAGTTTTGGAGCTGCCATCTAAAACAACGTACCGAAACATTCGAACTAGTTTTGGAGCTGCCATCTAAAACAACGCGCAACTTGGTGGTTAGTTTATCCTCGCGGACAACTCCATGGTGCGGTATGGTATACGAAGGAGCGTGCTTCGTCTCTTCGGTTTCGGCAGGCGCGGGTGAAATGAAACCTTTATCCAAATATTCTACTATTACGCTATCGTAAGCCTCCTTCAACTTTAGAGATATCTGCATTTTCCGTTCTAAACAAAAGAAGCGTTTTTCGGCTGACTGAAACGAATCTCCAAGCGAATTAACATCACCCTTAAAAGGGGGTGCGACAACATAACGACCATCACTATCGCGAGTAGTCGTGCGACTATAAAACTCTTCACAAAGTTTATCATCCGGGCTGACAATAGGAGGGACGTTCACCTCTTCTATCTCCCAGAATTTACGGACAGCGGAGTCCAGCGGCTCGACGGTGCAACAATATGACACTGTCGAGTTACAATCAAAACAAGCGGGTGCGGAACCAACAATAACAAAACCAAGAACCGTCTCTAAGGCGAGCGGCGCGGGGTGCGATGTGACCTTGAACCTTATGCTGCAACAGGAGGTGCGGGAAAATCGAAGCGCCAACTAACAAATCAATATCTCCTGGAACGGCGTAAGTATCGTCGGCCAAAGGTAAATCTCTAAAATTAGTCAATAATGAGGTATTGACTGCGACAGTCGGTAAAAATTCGGTAACCTTATCGACGACTACCGAATCCATCGAAAACCTAACATCAAAATCAAAACGCGAGTGGAATTTAATCCCTACAGAACCTTGAACGGCTTTAGTGGAACCCCCAATACCTTTCACAACATTACAGGCGGGGCGGTTATTTATATGCAAACCAAGACGACTACAACAATTTTTACTAATAAAATTACTTTGAAAAGCACTATCTAAAAGTGCGCGAACACTATGTCCCCTACCATGCGAATCGTAAACAACAACTCGAGCGGTTGCCAGAAGTACCGTAGTAGGGCTTGTGCGCAAACTTGATAGCGAGCACAAAGCGACATCGTTCGGCTGGAGGCGCGTGGCAGTGGCGCCGCCGTCGCTAGGCGCGGACAGGGACGAAAACACGCGAGAGCGCTGCCAGTCGCGACTCAACGGCGCGGGCGGCTGTGACGTCACAGCGGGCGGACGGTTATGCACGAAGTTCGCGCAGCCGGAATCGACGGACGAACTACCGGACATGGAGGGTGCATTGCTAACTACAAGCGAATTATTACCATTAACGCGCGAGGCACCAACTGAGTTTAAATTGGACGCGCCGTTATTGTTTTCGAAGTGTAATAATGAATGGTGTTTACAATTTTTCGAATGCAACACTTGCAATTGCGAAGATGTGGGTTCAAAATTGACAAAAGATTAGTCGGACTATTTTTCGCTACTCCGTGATTTAACCAAGTTCGTTGCAAAATTCAAATATGTTGACGAACGAAAGTTTCTAAATCGTCGAACTTAGGTATTTGATGGCCACGTCTATCCATTTCAAATAAGCGAACGGTTTCGGAATCTAATTTCTTTAAACCGATATACAAAAACCAAAAGTCACAGAGGTCATTGACCTTGAGATTCTTTAGGGTGCGAACAGCTGATGCAAAAATATCTAAGAATTTTTCTAAGTCGTGTTCATTACACGATGAGCTATTTTTCAAATTAAATATTTGATCCAAATAAGCGGTTGTTACTAAGCGTTTGTCTTCGTATTTGACCTTCAAAGTATTCAAAATCAAACTATAATTTTCGGCGCAAAGCGTTATTCCGACGTAAACGGTTTTGCTTTCTCGGTTAGTTTACCAACTAAGTAATGTAATTTTTTGTGATCCGATAACGATTTATTATTATGGATCGTATTTTCGAAACTAGCGAAAAACAAAGGCCGATTTTTAATACCACCATCAAATTCGGGTATTTGTATGAGCGGTAATTTAGGTCGGTCCCGTTTCAGCTAATCAAAACTGGCTGGCCCGGGTTTCGAATCGGTGACTACTACGGGCACGGGCGCTTGCGATGACTTAGCGACACGTTTTATGCGACAAATTAAATCTTCGAAAGATGACATGGCGTCGTAACTTAATAAGAAATCGGGATTTAATTTTAATTCAAGAAAGTTAATTTTATCGAGAACATTTTCGAAATCTAAGCGCAAAGTATCTACGGTTTAGATCGAGGATAAAAACAATTCTTTTATTGATTCATCTGCGATCCTCGATGAATAATCACAAATTAATTGCATACGCTTTAAAAGGCTATCCTTCTTAGCGTGTAATAGTTTTAACTGTAGATCCGGAATCTCTTTCGGAGGCATTGTTAAAACAAATAACTATAGCTACCTACAGTGCAAAACTAACGAACGATCAAAATGGAAGCGGTGGTGAACAGCGAGACGCGGCGCGAGCGTAGGTACTTTCGCGCGCGGGCCTAGGTACCTGCCCGCGTGGTCTACCTATTACAATGCGGTGCAGTCGAAATTACCAACTATTTTGTAAATACCTATGCGAAAAACAGTAGGTAAGTATGCGTTTATTCCCTAATGGAATAAAACTATTATCTATGCGTTTATTCCCTATAGAATATAAACTATTACCTAATCTATGCGTTTATTCCGAATGGAATAAAAATTATAACCTATACCTATGCGTTTATTCCCTATGGAATAAAAACTATTGCGTTTCTATTGGCAAACTACTAAAGCGAATGGATCAAAATCCGGATCGTTAGGACCAGAAAATGGTTGAGCCGGCGAGATAAATAAATTCGAAGTGGACTGTATTTGTGGGGAAAGACAAAAATGAAATTTACACGCGGTTGTCGACGAAAAATAAATGAAAAACAGGAATGGGCACACTACCTTGCTGTTGCTGCCAGATGCTGAGGTGGAGGCTGCCGGGGACGTCCCTGGACTTGGATCCCTGGTTCCATTGCACTAAAACACTATTTATCCATGGAAAACACAATTATTGCAAAAGGTTTATGCGAGCGCGCGCGCGCCATTGTAGAACTATTACAGAGCGTCTTCAGTCCG
Organism: Thumatha senex; assembly: GCA_948477245.1. Taxonomy (NCBI): domain Eukaryota; kingdom Metazoa; phylum Arthropoda; class Insecta; order Lepidoptera; family Erebidae; genus Thumatha; species Thumatha senex. Next base: position 4,997,686 of record OX419725.1, read on the forward strand.
TCCTCGCTGCCTGTGAGTGGGCAGCGCTGCGGTGTAGTTTTCTACCGCTAGATGGCGGTAACACAGCTGTCTCGCTCTTCCCTTATGCGAGACAAGGTAGGTGCGAAAGAGAAATGGAATAAAGGGAAGCGGGGTGGGAGTGTCGACAACAAATATTATTAAAAACAAATGGAGATCGGCGATGCCACATAGAAAAAATAACGCGGCAACCTTCGAATCGTATACCGGCGCCACCAGTAGCAATTATATGTACATACAAATAAAATTAAGTTAAATTTAGATATGTACATACAAACCTCAATAATTCATTACATACTAGAAACAATTTTGAAAAGCAATTAATATGTTATTTTAAAGAAGTTAAGCTAAGTTAAATCCAGCGTCTTCTGGCTCACCAGGCAAGACGCTTCACCAACTATGCTATCGAGCCGACGAATTAATAAGCTTTTTTTCGTCTTAAGGTGACGCAACGCCTAAATAAAGACATTTTTTATTTTATTTAATAACATATAAATTTTCAAAGATTCTATGACACTCCAAATATGAACTCGTATCTAACGATAATATGCACGTCTCGCTCTACGAATTTCGATCTAGTCGTACGTTGCATACATTTTCTAAAACGGTTACTAATCTCAACTCTCAACCATGGAGTAGGTACTCATTCTTCGTCAAAAGGTGAAGCCAGTAGTCGACAATACAAATAAATATGTTTCCAATATGTACCTACTTGGAGCACCCTACATAGGGTAGACAAAAAAATAGCGTCCTCTTTTCACTTACCCTTAAAAATTTCTTTATCAAGATCACCACTTCGTAGACTTTCGCAATATTGGCTTTACTTTATAAGACAGTTATAATATTTTCAATTAATTTCGATTCGTCTAGTTCATTCGTCAGTGCGTTGCCCTTGATAGGTTCACGGGTTCAAGTCCCGTCCGAACCAAAATGACTCACTAAAAATCTATATCTATACAAAATATATAAAATTGAAGTGTCTTTTTGTAATTTTAACATTAGAGTTTTTCACTTGAATGTATAAAAAAACTAGTTGACACCCGCGGCTTCGCCCGCGTGTAGAATTTTTTTCAGTTCCCGTTTCCCACAGGAACTTTTTCCCTTGATAAAAATTAGACTATGTCCGTCTCCTGGCTATTAGCTACCTCCCCAACAAGTTTCAGCCAAATCGGTACAGCCGTTGTTGAGTGTAACTAACCTCATTCACGGGTTGACGTCTTTAAAAATATACATAAAAAATATAATTAACATATTTATCTGCATTTTTGTTCCGGCTAATCTCTGAAACGGCTGGACCGATTGTAACGAGTCTTTCACTGGCAGATAGCTGATGTTATAAGGAATAACAAAGACTACATCTTAACCCCGTATTACTATGGAAGCGGTGACTATGTGGGTGAAACCACTAAGCGATCACTTGTAAAAAAAAAATATCCATAACAAATTAGGTACAGATTTTTGATACTATTGGTCTCTTAGCAAGCCGGTGGACACTGGACGTATGTATAGACATGGCGAAATCAATATATGTATATATAAATCAATGCCACTTTTAGTTGTAATTTTATAGCTCAAGAACGGACTCACCTATCCAAACCAAATGTTTAGGCTTTGTTAGGACTATTTAGTAGATGGTTTACGAGTATGGAAAGTTTGCACATAATCGGTCAAGCGGTTCTTCATTTATTGGCGCTAACGAAGTTGCGCGGGTCAGCTAGTTATATATAGTACCTTTTTTCCCGCGTAATATTAACCCTACAACGCATACACATACTGTGTCCGAGGAATATCAACCGACTGTGTCTGTCGATTTGTTAACTACTCACCTTCCTAAAGCAAGGAGTGCGCAACATTGAACAACATAGACTCCCCCTGGCTTCCGCAATCAATAAAAAACATCAAGTCCCATCTCCCCTCTTTATTTTCTTTACGTACCTAATAGTGTTGTCTCTATCTGTGTCAGAACCACGGTCAGAACCGTTGAATATTTTTATTCTGTGGTATGCTTAACGAATATCCTTTGAAGAGGATATAATAATGAATTTAAAAAAATAATAATGAATTTATTACGCTATAGTAAGTATTGTCATGCCATCCCTGAAGGGTTAGGCAGAGGCATACTATATGCCCACATTTCACCGTATGCACTTTCGTCCCACGTAACAGGTGGTGAGCCCATTGCCATGTTGAAATGGACAGGCGCTGGTTGTGGCGACCTGCTGTTGAAAAATTTTTAAAGCCGCCCTTAAGTCCTTCAACTGGGCTTAACGACTGCCATGTTACTGGCAACCGGGACCAATGGCTTAACGTGCCTTCCGAAGCCCGGAAATTTAAATGCCACAAAGTGGTCACCCATCCGAGGACCAGCCATAGCGAATGTTGCTTAACGCAGTGATCGTTTACAGAAGCTCGCGCTCTAATAGAGACGAAAGTGATAATAATACAGAATGCTAAATTTACGTCAGAGTGCACAAGAAAGTCGCATATACGACCTGTCAGTTGCCTACATGGGTAAAGGATGACGTGTCCAAACGCGTTTGGTGGTATATTAAAGAGAAAGGCATTCAACCTATAAACAATAAGTGTAAGAGTCATCAAGATCTCCGGGGCCCAAACCACTTCCAACTGCTGACTAAAGGACGATGCATCGACGCAAGCACCTTTACTTTGGGATGTTTAACGGCCGTCGCAAACGATATCTGGGGGCCGACTTTACTATTGACAAGCCGTAGAATAGAACCAGAATCGCTGTTTTTAGCTGTCAAAATGTTAGTAGACTATCAAAAATGCAACTGATTAGCGGCCACTGGCGCTACGTGTTAGTAGATTTCTATCGGCCGACCGATAGAAGTCTATTCGAGTACGATTGTTATAGTAGACTACGAAAAGCTGTCAAAATTGTACCCGTGGCTGTGGCAATTGAGCGACGATTTCTATTCTTTTCTGACTCGATTGAATAAGTAGACTTGGCCCCCTGGTCCTAACAGCTTGCCCCCCAGACTTCAAATCCAGAAGTTTGGAAGCAACAACATTTTGTTGTAAATCACCGTGAATCATTTTAATTATATTAGAAAAAAAAATACGTTTGCCATTGTTTGGACACGTCCATCTGAATCAATGAGTGAGGAAGAATTGACCACGAATATTTGTTGTGCAAAAGTAGAGGAGTCAGAGTAGAGCAAGCGAAGACCAAGTGAGCAGATTGCGTAAAAACGGACGGAAAGGTCAAAAGTACGGATACCAATACGCGCATGTATGAATCAATTAATGAATTTGCAAGAAGCTAAAGAATTAAGCAAGGGTCCTGAAACCGGGCGTAATTGTCCTCTCTAACTACCCCGTCAGGGATACAGCATGATGAATGGAATAAAATTCATTCAACTAAACTAAAAATTCAACGTGGTTATTGCCAGATTTTTTAATATTGCAACTAGACTTTAATGTTTTCCTGTTTTCAAATAGTACCTTCTCCATTGTAACGAATGTACGAAAATACACTTGTTATATAAAAATAATGATTTCATTATATTTCTTTCTCATTTCCAATCGCTTCATTGAAAATAAGCGCCATCTAGGCACAAGTTTATTAACAAAAACGTACAATAACCGTTCTCGGCAGCTACTACAACTGTTGAACCATTTTAAATAAATAAATTAAGTATGTTAAGCCCTGAAATTACAAAAAATAATTGAAAAGTGACAGTTCTTTAATTAAAAAATATTAGTCGCGTTATTTTTATTGTTATCGTGAATGTTAAACATTCATTACGTCACTCTCCGCTGTCGCTGCGTGCTCCGCTCGCTTCGTTCCGTTCCATTCCATTCGCCACGGAGCAGCGCGCGACTTCCGAGCGAGATCGATGTGATTGTGGTGGGATGGGAAACATTTCTGTGTAGTGTAGCGTCGAATGGACCAAACCCACAGCGCTACTGCGCCGATGTTTTTGTGAATTTTTACTTGTTTCAATTTAGTGATTAACTGTTAACTATACGTGATAACCGGCGAGCGGTGCAAGTGGATACTGTAAAGGTATGCTATTTACAATAATCACATCACACCTACTTGTTGTGTTTTAGATTGAGTGTTAATTTGCCGCTGATCTCTATGTTACGTTTCATTTTGAGTTTATCCGTACATTTTGTGATGATATAAATACAATCGGTGTACCGATCAATGATATGTCAAGATAATATAGATGCTTTTAATTTTTCCTTTGCGGATAATTTGGTCACAATGACGTCACGAGTACTGATTTATAAACATAAAACGACTTTCGGTTCCATCCAGCAATCGGGATACAAGGTCATTACTCATCATGTACCTATATGTAGTAAACATGCATTGGCAATCGTTTAAAATGCTCTATTTATAATGTCAATATCAAACAGCGAGCAATTCTCGAGGGCCCGCCCTGCGCTTGCCTGCCCTCACGTCTGGACTACTAAACATTCCAATTCCAAATTAAAAACTTTACGGTCCTTTATTAGAATTATCAGAGTAGCTCAAATAACTTCAGTAGGTCTGCTTTTTCACATAAATTTGTCCTTGCACATAATGGCTACCAGGCACAATGAGATGTTCCAGAAAGTATAGACTTGATAATTGATACACTGCATTGATTGTGCTTTGTGACCTACATAATAAATACCATTATGTTCAATTAAGTTACGGTGGCTAACTTAAATTGACCCATCGGTATTGTGAATATAGGCATCTGCAGCGCTGTCATTGTCATTTGTATTTAGTAAATAGAAAAAATATTAGGATGTTTTGTATTTGGGAATGACTGCCATCTCAGAATTCCTTTTTGAATGGCAGGCATACCTGTAATGCAATTCACAAATCTCGGTTCCAAATCCTCTACTGCGCAAATGTCATAGATATTCGAGTTCTATGAATATAATAAAATATTGATGACATTTGCGCAGTAGAGGATTTGAATCTGAGATTTGGGAATTACAGCACTGTTAAACCCACTACTATTTAGAACAATTCATACTAAAGAGGTTAAACGATGCTAATTATCTATAAAAAAAAAAGAATAAAAGATATTTGTAATAAACCTTCATCCGATAGCAATATGTAATCATACAAAACATATGTGGACTATTTAGCCAACTATTTGCATTGAGTCGAGTTTACATTGTACAAGGCCTTGGGAGCATGTCAATTAAGCTGTGCGATGATATTTCTCTATTTTTACCATGTGTTGAATCATATGTTGTTAAGGAATTTGAATGAAGTCAGATCCTACTACCTCACATCTAATGATTACAGAATGTATGTGGGAGTTCCATTAGAATCACTTACCATCAGTCTAGAAAGAATTAAAATCACTGTACAAATAATTTAAGGGTTACTGTTATTTTATGATTTGTGTGTCATTTTTTAAAATTACTGCCTATCCTTTTTTTTATACCACTGAGGTGGCAGACAAACTTACGTCTCACCTGATGGAAAGTGGTCACTGTAGCCTATGGATGTTTGCAACACCAGAGGTGCAGCACTAGCGCTGCAGACCCTATAAAAACCTTCTAAGACCACTTTTGAAGAACCTCATACTGTAGATTTTCTGTAGTTTATTTAATATTACAGGGTCATGAAAAGAAATCAAGAGTGAATGATGTCACTCAGAATCTTTAGTTTATTTGGGTGTGACTATTTTTTTCGTTATGATGTAAGCAACCTTGTAAGTCTTTTATTATAAACAGGTGATATAAACAAAAATAATAATGTAATATGTCACACTCAGTTATGCAAATGATACAGCACAAATTTGCATATTATTTAAAATGCCAAATGTTAGGTCTATGCTCTAAATTGGAGCTAAATGCTGCGTGGGTGGGCAATATAGTCATCAACTAATATAAGATCTACTTACCATCATTTGAGTCACATTCAGGGTTAACACTAGTTGCTAGCGTGCCTGCAGTGCGAATGAATTCACATGATGTTGCATCACAGCTCTTGCATAATATATTCTAACTATTGCTAAACACCATTCAATGCCACTTATTATAAAATATTTTAAATATTGTAGGACACTTTTACACAGCGCCATCTAGCCCAAAGTAAGCTAATATTAGCTTGTGTTATGAGATCTAGATAACTGATAAACATACTTATATATTTCTAAATACATACATATTATACATAGGAAACACCCAAACTCCGAAACACACACTTTATCGAGTGATTCATTCTCTCATGCTTTCAAAATTTACCTTATGTTTCTAACCATTACACATCAAACAGAAAAGGAATAGCCGTCTTTCCAGTTAGCTCTAAACTCTCCCTTTACAATAACATTTAAAACAATATATATAAAGTAGGTATGTATATATTAATGTTTCTATTTTAAACTACTATATATAAATAATACATATTGTCACGCATTACCCCGAAGGGGTAGGCAGAGGCATACTATACGCCCACATTTCATTGTTTCCATTTTTGTCACACGTAATGGGTGGTGAGCCCATTGCCGTGTTGAAATGGACAGACTGGCGACCTGCTCTTGAAAACATAATAACATAACATATAATGACATAATTACACTGGATTGTTACAACATATAAAGCATACATACACACAACATATATAACATATTTAAGGCAATTGAAAAGCACTGCTACTGCTTACATATACTATCTTTACATAGTAACAAGACGCTTCCGCTGTCTGTTCACTGAGATCTTTTAACCACTATAACGCATTATATTTAAGAAAAATATCACCTTATTTTAATGGTTATTTTATATCTCAAAATAAAATCATAAGATTTTCAAAGACTAGGTGATTGACCCTAGCATTTGAAAAGGAACCATCAGGTCTTTCAGCAATATTGTAGTAATGCTTGCGGAAGGCAAGTAGGCTATGAGTTGTGTTGTGTGATTTTCCTACATATATTAAAAATGGATTAACAGGTTTATTAATGTAAATTATGAGCACACTAATTACTCCGGCCAATCCAAAGAGTGTTCTTAGGTATTTTTTTACAAGGCAAGCAATACGAACGGAACTAGGTCGTCCTCCGATGAAGTGACAGCTTCTTAATTCTTTCTCTTAATCTGACGTCCGTATTCCAGAACGTTTCTCAATACTCGATCAACGCTTGAGACTAGATTTTACCTTATAAAATTACTCTCAAGTGTTTCTTGAGTGTTGATAAACGTTCTGGAATACGGCCCTAAATCACTGAGAAAAGATGATTGAACTGTTTATTTTAGTGCCACAAATGGGTAATTGGTTTATTAATAAACTTTTATGTGGGTTTTAAAGCTGTAATAAGGGCTAGTGCTCAGTAGTAACCAGGGCAATTGGAACTTCAGGGCCCTCTTTTATGGAGGTTAATTTGACTAAGTACTTTCTCTTTTTTCTCAATTACCTACGGTCTGACCTTGCAGAGTAGGGTTGCCTGCATCAACCAAATGATATTCCATTTGGTTCTTGTAGTTGAATAGTATGTAAAGTATGATTACAGAAAAAATACACAATGTGTGGCATGGAGGCTTATGAACTTTCGAGTTATGCTAAAATAGATATAACAAGCAACAAAAACTCAAAAGTAAAAGTCAATGCACGAAGACAGGGCCTGCCTAATGTTAAGCGATTACCGTAGCCATACATGGATCCTTGCACACAAAGAGAATACTAATAAAGTAGGTAGTTAGTAGGTGTTTCTGCCGACTTGCTTGCGTAGCTATTATAGAGTATAGCGTAGATAATGAATTGGTGATAACCTAAAAAATATGTTTTTGTTTGTTTTTCTTTCTTTCTTCTATGTATAGGTATAGTTGCTGAGGTGTCACAAGGGCAATCGATTGTAGGTAATCAGCCCCAGTGGCATTCCTTCATATATCTGATTCCCGATAAAAGCAGCGAGACCTTGATGTGCGCGACCGAATTAACTCCCCTATGCAGATACTATAAGCGACTTTAGGATACCTTCATTACCTACATTTATCTTCACGCTGTATCCCTGACGGGGTAGTCAGAGAGGACAGATCGCCAGGCTTCGCGATCCATGCACACTTCTTTCGCTTCTTCGAGATTCATCAATCGCTTCATACACGCACGTCTGGGTATCCGAGTACTTTTGACCTTTCCGTTTTTGAGCAATCTGCTCACGTGGTCTTCATATGTAAGTCTCGGCCTTCCCTGACTCCTTCTACCCTCTACTTTTGAACAATATATATTCTTCGTCAATCGTTCCTCACTCATTCGTTGGACGTGTCCAAACCAACGGAGCACGCCTTTTTCCAGCTTAACGCTGACACTTTCATTCAAACCTGCCATATTGCGTATCACTTCGTTACGTATTCGGTCTTTCTACATTTAGCTTCAGAAATCTTTTCTCAGCGACGCTTTCAAATTTCGCACCAATCTTCTCCAGTCACTAAGGACGCTGATATGGTAGTACTTCTGAGTCGAGAGTACAATACAATTTGCGTGAACTTACTAACCATAATATTTTATGAAATACGTTCGGAACGGGACTGACATTAAACGCTTCTTTAATGACTACGGTCGGTGTCGTTAAAGTGGGATATAAATTGTTTCAATCAATAGATTCCATTACCTTGAATGTAGGTCAGTTCTACGCATTACCAGCGAGTAATGAAGGGGCCAGAAGGTGGAGCAAATCTTCCCTTATGTATCATAGATTGTGCGATGTGTATTGATATGAACTAAGTCACGTTGCATACTGTACTTTTTCTGAATAGTCGTGAAGCTAGGACGAGAGTACGGGCTCGCATTTATTAATTTTGGTAAAAAAATAAAAATAAAATAAATAAAGCTATGTAAGTAGTATTGATAAATTTTTAAAGCAATTATTTGCTAAATTTCTCATAACTTTTTTTTTTTTAATTATCTTTAAGTTTTAAAAAAAATATTATTAATTAAAAATTTATCAATATATTGAGTGGAGTCCATTGCATCAATGTTTAAAAATAGTTGTAACACTGTTCATTGGTATCGAGTTGTTCATTAGCTCGATAGATGGCTCTGGTCATACTCTTAAAATGACAATATAAATATGGTGGAGAACTTCAACTTGATTCGATACGGTTCGGGTAGTTCAGGTGGCTAGAACATTGCCCTGGTTAGGCAAAGATCACAGGTTCAATCCCTGTCTCGAATCGAATTGTCTTTTTCCACTTTATTAAAAATTTATAAGAAATTTGGCAAATAATTGCTTTAAAAATTTATCAATATATTAAGTGGAGTCCATTGCATCAATGTTTAAAAATAGTTGTAACACTGTTCATTGGTATCGAGTTGTTCATTAGCTCGATAGATGGCTCTGGACATACTCTTAAAATGACAATATAAATATGGTGGAGAATTTCAACTTGATTCGATACGGTTCGGGTAGTTCAGGTGGCTAGAACATTTCCCTGGTTAGGCAAAGGTCACAGGTTCAATCCCTGTCTCGAATCGAATTGTCTTTTTCCACTTTATTAAAAATTTATGTAAGTAGTAGTAAGTAGCTATGAAAATACATTGTTGTAGTAAATAAAGCAAGCGGCCGGCAATTCAATATTATGGTGGGCCTCCCTTGCACAACCACTTGTGTAAGCCCTTCAGTTCCTTAATTTCAATATTCGACAGCACGTTATTGACTAAACCTTGATCATTCCCACCACGTCAGAATGTGGTACAACGGTTAACATAATTATTTATTTTTTCTCCAAACCCTTTGTGGACTTTTATCCTGGGGTTCGCTTTTATTGACTGCTAAGTATAGGTAGTTATGATTTCGCTTTTTTTATTTTCCTTTTTCAGCAGATTACTAGTTGCAGGTAATGTGACCACGATCCCCGAATTTCTGGGATAAATATTACATTTATACATCCCTACATAATTAGGCAATATATATAAATTTATCATCATCCGAGCGTCTGTCCAAGTTGCGTCTTGCGACGCCAGGGGTCCGCTTTCCTACTTTTTCTGCGCATCGCACGGTCTTCGGCATCCCCTGTAGTGAGACCATCGGCACGCATGTCATCCTTTACGAAGTCAAGCCAGCATTTCTTGGGTCTTCCCCTCTCACCGGGACCCGGCGGGGCCGGCATTTGTTTCCCACGTAGGCCGGCGGTTGCCGCAAGACGAGACCATACCAGCGAAGGCGACACTCTTGCAGCTTATCTGTAATGTCACGGACGCGAAGGCCGCTACGGATGCGAGAGTTCCTCACACGGTCCATCCGCGTGACTCCACACATCCACTGCAGCATCTTCAATTCCTTGACACGCAGCTCCTGCTTGTGTCACTACAGTAGTGGCCACGCCTCACTGCCATGTAAAAGGACTGGCCTAATGATGGTTTTATAGACCTGTCTCTTCAACCTGACCGGCATTTTTGGATCACAAAAGACACCAGTCATCTCCCGCCACTTGGACCACGCGGCAGCAATGCGTGCCTTGACGTCGCAATCGATGTCAATAGGGAATATATATAAATGACTGTCGTCAATTTACCCGTTTATAAATCGTATTATGTCTCTATCTCAAATATTACTTTCATTTTTTGCTTTAAGGCAACTCTAACTAGTTGTTCTTTAAAATGGTTATTTTATCTCAAATATTCGATAAATATTACTTTAATTTTACGAGTTTTGGCAGAAAATATGGCATTGGACATAATTAATACGATTTCAAACATCTGTTATATACGTCTCTCAAGGTGATTTTCTTGTAGACACTTTGTATAGCAGCTACAGTTGCTAATAAACAACATTTCTCATGGACATCCATTGGAAAAATATTAAGTAACCAAAATCATTTCTGACTGTGCCAATTTTAACTTCGTGACGTGTATTTTTATTGTCATTGTTATTGTTTTGGTATCCAAATTGATCGACCTTCTAAAGGGTGTGAAGGAACCCACGCGAATAGTTTTAAACATCAAGTCAACCTCAACGATCAACGACGGAAAAGAACCTAAGTTCAGCACCAACTGTCGACTACCAGGGCCCCGAAGTCTACTATTTCAATAGTGTATCAATAGAGTGTCAATGGACTGACAATGGCGCAGTTTTGCACTTTTCGTAGTCCGCTAACTATTTAAGACCAATGGCTTCTCGCTGACTTATCATTATCCTGCCACTCAAACAAATCTGTATTCTACTAATCAATGACGTCTCGGTGTCTTTCCAATAGTTTGTCAAACGGTAGTCTACTAATTATTTGACATTAGTTTCAATTACCTTACGATGGCTTCGGTATGATTATTTGTCATTATGCCGCCATTGAACCACCATCAAGCAGACACTGCTATTATACGAGTTGTTGATAGTATTTTATTTCATATTTAGTTAATATTTAGTTAAAAACGAAAAAATATTACCTACACTTATTAATGTTAGGCAAAGATAATCGACGAAAATGCGAGACAATAATGTTTTAGTACCTAATTCCCGAATAGAGATAGTTGTAAGGAGAGTAACGTTCGTCACAATATTTAGACTCAGTAAAAAATTCGCAGGTGAAATATTCCATGATTACAATTTAAGTTATGTAATTTCAAATATAAAAAAATATTGTGGGGCACTTTTCACACAAAAGCTAGCTTTCGCCAAAGGCTAGGTTGGGGTGTTTCATACAAATATTTAGGTACCTCATGCATCAGAATCAGCTCATAGCCCACTTCAGCACAGATATATTTGTGACATATCTTCATCTTAACATATTTCCAGGGACTTGCATTGTAAGTGGATTCCTAAAACTGGTGTTTACTTATTTTGAGTACAGACGCAGCTTCAGTTTAACTAGTTAGGCATCATTGGAAGTGACCACTATCTTACCCCCTAACTTTATTGAACTTGCATCATCTCATGCGTTGGTCTGCTGGTGCACCGCTAGCGGGTGTCACTTAGGCCCTAGTAATATTGGTGGGGCCCTTTACACCCTACACACATACACACGTTTCATATGTGATCTAAGTTGAAAAGGTAACAAAAAAAATAGTCTATTAGAAATAAATGTTTATTAATACATAATTGAATAGAATTTATAACAAATATATTTGAATATTTTCTTATAACTTAATCAGCTGTTCAATGATGAATATGTATGGGAAAAAAGTTGTTTTTTCTCATGGACGGTCATGGCATGCAGCATACGCTAGAGAACAAGTCTTCATTATGTAAGTCTCAGCCTACCCTGACTCTTTCTCTTCGTCAATCGCTCCTCAATCTTTAGTTGGACGTTTGGTGGGCAGAGAGAAATGTCTTAAAATAGACTAGTCTTGCTTCTAGTGCTAATTTGCCTGTTTTCGTATTAGTTTGGGTATAAATCCGAAAGCAATACTATCCTGGCTCTTTGTCTCTGAAAGGAAAATACAATAATTTATTAAACAATATCAATTAAATATCTATGCCTAAGTATTAATTAGTAATAATCTATACTATTATAAAATTTTATAAATAGCTGTGACTACATTCCAAATAAATAAAAATAAATTATTGTAATCAACTCCTTCAGGGATTCTGAGTCTGAGGTCCGTATACCAGAACCTTTCTTATATTCAATCAACGCTTGAGACTAGATTTTGCCTTATAAAATCTACTCCCAAGTGTTTTTTGAGTATTGATAAACGTTCTGGATTACGGCCCTAAAACTGTAATTATTTTTCTTCGTGCCTGTTTGTTCATTTGTTCGGAGTTGGAGCAAAATCCAGCCAGTTGATCACAACTCTACTATTAGAAATTTTTCCAGCCTATATACTGCGCTATGTTTCATTAAAATTGCTTCAGCAGAAGTATTGATACAGCTTGAACTAAGTAGTACTAGATACGCTATATATTGGACAGGTCAAAGAATTTAGGTTTGTTAGTAAGACAACATTTTCCAATGCCCACTGGTTTTCAATTATGCACATGCTTGTTTCGAGTTGCCTGCCTTATCCACAAGTCAGTAGGGACAGCACTTGCCGGTGGATTGTGCCATAAAAATGATAAAACTTCACCTCAACACAACTACAGTGTGAAGATTTAAAAAAGTTTAATACCTGTTGCCGGCAGCTTAGTTTTTTGTTTCTGGGTACCTAATTTGGGTTTGTTTAGTTTAAAAACTGTCAATAAAAGACAATTAAATAATTAGTATAGCCTAGTCCCCAGTAAAATAGTAAGGTAAGTCTCTTCTTAAACTTTTCAAAGCTATTGCTAGGCATATATTAAGGACAACTGAAGCGCTCGTGGCCCCGCGGTCTCAGTGTTCTGTAAACGATCACTGAGTTACGCAACTTTCACTATGGCTGGTCCTCGGATGGGTGACCACTTTGTGGCATTTACATTTGCGAGCGTTTCCGTGCTTCGGAAGGCACGTTAAGCCGTTGGTCCCGGTTGCCAGTAAAATGGCGGTCGTTAAGCCTAGTTGAATGCCTTATGGGCGGCTTGAAAAATTTCAACAGCAGGTAGCCACAACCTGCGTCTGTCTATTTCAACACGGCAATGGTCTCACCACCTATTACGTGGGACAGGAATCCACACGGTAATAGTGGGCATATAATATGCCTCTGCCACCCCTTCGGGGATAAGGCGTGATGGATATTTATTTATTTTACAACTTAAGAAACATTTGCTTCATTGAGTTTCCACTTGTGTAAAGTCGATTCTACTAGAGTTATGGAGAATCTTTTAAAAATACACTCACCTTTAGTCGAAAGCTAGGACGATTTAAATCGTCCTAGGTCAAAAGGTACCCAATACTTCGAACAAGTTTAATATAATGAATAGCTACTACTCTCAAACTAAACACTTCACAAAATTCTTCCATGGATAGAGAACATTTCAAGGCCAGCTCCACATTTGTCATTTATCTGAAAAAAGTAAGAAACTTTGTTTTATCAAGATTAAAAATAAACGATGAGATTTGCACAAAATGTTTGTTTCTTAATACCTATGTTAAAGTACAAGTACTTACGAAAATTTGACATTTCCCGCTCAAACGGCTATTTATTGTAAAGTTGTAACTTTATTATGAACTATTAATATATTATAATATGAATAAATGGTTTGTTTTACCGCACCGAAGTTCTGAATTTATTTTGGCACTAATGTCAATAGATATACTCGTAACTTTTTCTAGTGTAGCACAGGCACGCAGAAACAGCCTAAGATATCATTTATGTTTTAGTTTATTTATGCTTAATTTGAGTTGATTGCCTCATTTATATACTTAAATCATTAAATATGATAAGTCTTTATAAAATGAACAATTATTTGAATGAAAATTATAGGAAACGTAATGTATATTGATATTATAAGAAAACTGGGTATTAGATTTCAAAAAATGGCAAAGTGGTTGACAGCGCCACTGTTGAGCCATTGTCATTCCATTACCACTCCATCGACATTTAGCTGCCACCGTGTTTTTACGTTAGTAGATTACCGATTTTTATCTCAATGTCAATGGCATGTCAATTGAGTGGCGATGGAATGACCATAGCTTGTTCTTTAACGTAAATTAGTAGACTTGAGGCCCAGATCCGTAAATTGAGGGGAGTGATGTCAAATAGAAATTGCTCTAAACAGATTGCCAAACAGTTCGAGCCAGCTTTTTTACTTATAATATCATTGGTTCCGCCTCCAAAGTTTGTTTTACTACTGGGACTACGTTGATAATCGATATTCTCTTTCATCTTGCTTTTAACAACGCAATCTTTTCGTGATAAGTGGTTGTTTGTTCCCAATATTCTTGATACTTGATAATATATAAAGCTGAAGAGTTTGTTTCTTTGGTTGAAAATTTCGGTAACTAAAGATCCGAATTGAAAAGTTTTTTTTTATGTGTTAGATAAGCCCATTTATCGCGCAAGGCTATATTTCATAACGCTACTTCCCTGGAGAGCGGAGCAGTAACCATAAATGTCAACAAATCGGGCATATTTTCATACATTATTCTAAAAGTACGAGATTTTTTTCGTAATAGACGAAAGGATTAAATAGGTGCGAGGGAGGTTCAAAATATGTCACGGGTGTAGCCGCAGGTGTCAGCTAGTATGTTTGATATTTATTTGCTATAAGCGATCCATATCTCCGCTTACCTTGGGTTATCCCCAGTCCCCAGGCAGTGGGTACATCAAGTAGAAATGTAGATAATGCATATTTTTGATTTAAAAGGAAATCTATTATTTATATTCTCATTGAGTACTTATTCATTTAAAGGCGGTCGTAGTGAGGATACCTAACACCAGTTATACCCAGTAATGGATAATCAAATCACGTAATCAAATATTACAAATACTATTATAATGATGTTGCCATTCACCATTTCGACTGTTGCTGGAAGTAAACCTTCATTTTGTAAATTTGCTTGTGATTGCCGACCGTACCTGCTTGGGTTCAGTGAAAGCGCTGTTTCATTATTATGTCTGCTTTTAATTAGGTCATTGACTATTGCTTTAAAATGCTTCGCGATCAGATTACTGAGTCGTTTTATTTTTTTCAGTTATATAACAATAGGTGTAAATATTGTTCGTGCTGACTCGATTGTCACATGATACTCGGCAACTCTTTTTCCTTTTCCTTAATGCACTTGTTCTCACATTTTAATTGAATTTCTTATATAAACATTGCCCTCAGTAAGAACATTGTAATATCTCGGATAACTGAATCCGCGGTGAGAATTCAAATCAACATACAGATTAATCTGCAAGGATATTAAAATTTTCCTCAAAGAAGAATAAATTAATGTTCTATCTATAGATTCCACTTATTGATTGGGATGTTGCGCTGATAATTATTCCGTATTTACCGTATATGTGGGTGTGGTCGTCTCTGAAGTTGGATGCATTCTTCTGCGCAGTTGTAAAACCGCGCAAGCTGCGCATGGCATTGCCAACTTCAGAGCGGTTTTCCGTGAGACCTTTGACTTACACTGAGACTTATTGAAAGTCACATCTCAGCAAGCTCTCATCTAATATAAAAACCTTTCTGTTCGCGTTCGTCCATCGGTTTAGAGTAGCTGCGGTTTTAGTGGATTCTAACCTTTACCTTTCAAGCGCTCGTGGCACTGAGTTACGCAACTTTCACTATGGCTGGTCCTCGGATGGGTGACCACTTTGTGGCATTTAAATTTGCGAGCGTTTCCGTGCTTCGGAAGGCACGTTAAGCCGTTGGTCCCGGTTGCCAGTAAAATGGCAGTCGTTAAGCCTGGTTGAAGGCCTAATGGGCGGCTTGAAAATTTCAACAGCAGGTAGCCACAACCTGCGTCTGTCTATTTCAACACGGCAATGGGCTCACCACCTATTACGTGGGACAGGAATCCACACGATGAAAAGTGGGCATATAATATGCCTTTGCCACCCCTTCGGGGATAAGGCGTGATGGATATTTATTATTTAGACACCTTGGTGTGGTTGTAGTAGAAGATTGGTGTCTACAAATAGTGACTACGTGTAGCGTCTAGTACGCCATATTGTATGTATAATAAGTTAGCGTTGGTTGGTGAAACGTTTTATATTTCAGCTTAACCTTATGTTCTGTTTCAGCTCGGAGCGGTCTAAAGTACGCGTGTCCTTCTACCAAGGGGCGCGGCCGCAGTGCCTGTCCCCTCCTCCGCAGCTGCAGGCAGATTCCCACGTATTGTACGAGGCCCTGCTCTCGACTTCCGGAATCGCAGACATGACTGACCACACGATGTACAACAGGCAGATCAGGTAAGGAGTTCCTTTGATATATACATACTATAGTCACTTTTTTTTCCCCGAACGTGTAGGCTGAGGCATAATACCATACACCATAGGGTGAGCCCATTGTCATGTTGAAATGGGCAGGCGTAGGTGGTGGCGACCTGTTGAGTTTTCTCAAGCCGCAAGCACGGTTACACTCGTAAATGTTAGTGCAACAAAGCGGTCACCCATCCGAGTACCAGCCATAGCTTACAGAACACTAAGTTAACGGAGCTGCGAGCGCTCCATATTTTTTTTCCAAATGAAGACATTACAGCTCCGAGATCAGATATTTTAAATTGTATATAAATACATAATATACAAGGTATGCGATTATATAAATTACGGCGAAAGGTGTGTAAATGTATAAAAAGTATCAGTAGTTTAGTATTACACAAAAAAACATACAAACATGGATCAAATATATATTTTTTTTAATGTTGAATGTTGTTGTACCTACTAATATGATAATTTTAATAATATACTTGAAAAATAAGGTTAATTTTCGTTTAGTTTAGAGTATTTATTAACCGACCTCTTTGTGTTCGGGACGATACAGTTCACGTTGGGCGCCATTTGCAAAATACCGCTTTTAACGGTAGCTACACACGCTGAGGAAAATCTTTACGATTTAACTGTACTGTTGATACAGAACCGATAATCGGAACGTGTGTACGATAAAAATTTAGAATTTTGCTTAGGGCCCTATGATAAAACTAAAGTTATTTACAGTTATTTGACTGCCTCGGTGGCGCAGTGGTGGTGTATGCGACTGCCGGGCTGGAGGTCCCGGTTTCAATTCCCGGGTCGGTACCAATATTTGAGTGATCCACAAATGTGTGTTTCGGAGTTTGGGTGTTTTCTATGTATAATATTTATGTATTTAGAAATATGAATTAAGTTTATTAGTTATCTAGATCCTATACCACCATCTTATATTAGCTTACTTTGGCCTAGATGGCGCTGTGTGAAGTCCCACAATATTAAATTATTGATTTACAGTTAAATAGTAGTGATTTCTAGGAGCGTGTGTAGCTACCATTACGCTTAAAAAAATAATTTTGTTTCAAATAGTTCTTTGTTCAGATGATTGTTTAGTGATTATTACCAAATGATACGACTACATGCAAAACGTAGTGGCGACTCATAATGTATGAATAAATACATAATATGAGTAGCAATTCCGATAAGAATTTGAAGATTGATAAAACCAATCTAAAGGAAACGCATTGGTCGATTTACAAACATATATAGCTATCAGAATCTGTTTATAAATACGAATATGATCACTGCATAACTAACCAATAAAAGATAAAGAATCATTCCTGCATGAATTTACCGTGCGGGTGTTAGGTCTTCAACCGAACATAAAAAGAACACAAAGTACCTATTGACAGTTACTAGGACTTGCTTTCTCCCCATATTCAATCAGGAGTAGCTACTCGTTTTAGTACTACTAATATTATACACTACCAGTCCCCCTTGACATACTTTGATTCCCATGGCCACCCATTTATTACCGTCGTTTATTATTTTAACAATAATGTATGAAAATAAGGCGGATTTATTTACATTATGATTACTGCTCCGCTCTCCTGGGTAGTAGCGTGACGATATATATCCTGTCTGCCTGCCTTACCCGATAAATGGGCTATCCAATACAAACATAATCAATAATTCCTGAGATTAGCGCGTTCAACCAAACAAGAAACTCCCCAGTCTTATAAGATTAGTTATAACTAATCTTATAAAACTGGGGAGTTTCTTGTTTGGTTTCAATAATACGTATGTATACGTATTATACCTAAAATAGGAATTTTTAATTTTGTTAATTTTAAGAATTGTCTAATTTTATGCTGTTTAATTGGCAGGGACTACTGTAGGGCATTCTTTAAAACTATTTCGCTAGCTGAACATAATTTGTTAGTATCAGTTAAAGTAAATAATATATATGAAATATACCTAGGTGTTACTACATCCCTACCACCTCTTTAAAGAGTATTTAAACATATATCTTTACACAGACCTACGTACTGAACGAATCAATTTATTTGTTAGTAAATAACCAAGTCCCTCTCAATACGCAACCGAATCGTAAGCCACAATAGACCGTGCGGAGAATAACAGATTGGAAATTACATTAGACCGGTTGTAGCTGTATTTGTAAAGGCACAATGATGGTTAGAACATATGTGTTGGGTGACATCATCGGTGTGTGTACTGCGCCTATTATGAACATACATTATATTAATACAGAGGGAATATATAATTACCTATTAAGAGACGCCCGCGGCTGTACCCGCGTGGTTCATTATTACCCGTTATGCACAGGAACCTGCTCCCAGAATAAAAAGTAGGATATGTGTTAATCCAGAGCGTGCGAAAAAATACACACGTTTACATTCAAATTTTGCAACCCTGTTCTACCCCATCACGGGTTTAATTTTTAAAAATCCTCTTTTAGTGCACACTTAAGAAATATTTGTGTAATTTTTTTTCATGATTTCAGCTGTACGTTGATCGATTTTATATATGTGACAATACGGAAGGGCATCGATTGTCTATTTATCGATATTTTACGCATCGCAGTATCATTTTATGATAGGAATATCACTCGATTCGATATTCACAACTAACTGTATACGTAGGTGAGTAATGGGAGTATATTAGGGCTTAGTTTGTTGTCGATGATCGATCATAATACAATTATAGGTTTACATGCTCTCTCTACATATCACTACATATTATAAAACAAAGTCGTTTTTTGCTGTCTGTCCCTATGTATGCTTAGATCTTTAAAACTACTTAACGAATTTCGATGTAGTTTTTTTTAATAGTTAGAGTGATTCATAGGGAAGGTTTCTATGTACATTTCTGTTAAGTTTTTGTATATATTAACTTAATTATAACGATATATGTTGGGAGCGTCGGAAAAAATGAGCCGTCTGGGAGCTTTTAACGAAAACGCTGCCTAAACCATTTGAGATATAACAAAATAATGTTTCGTGGAATTGTGTATCTAATATAGGTCTACAAAAAAGTCCGCGACGGTATATGTCTATCTCTTAAGGATAACATACTATAACCATTTTAATACTTAAAAAAAACAGCAATTATATAGCGGTAATTTGAAGGCTATTTACACAAATACATTATTAATCCTTATCATTTTTATATGTTAGTTAGCTTTAGCATTTAATGAAGATTATTTTGGCCCTTTACACCTTGCAAATTAAATGAATATCTTATGAGATATAGCAAATTAAAAAAAAAATGCGCAAAGAAATTAATTTCGTGTAACCAAATTTGACAAACCGTGCGGGTACTTGAGAGCGGAGAAGTAATTAAGTTATTTGGCCAATGTTAATGACGGGATTAAATGGGTGCCACGGGATTCGAAGTATGTCACGGGCGAAGCCGGGCGGGTCAGCTAGTATGTACTATATTCTTTAACCGAGATACATACTTTCTCCGGGGAAAATATTATGGGTTTTGATATCATTTAAGGCCACCGTAGACTGGCTACTTTTAGTATCCGGCGATTTTTAGGATGTATTGACGAATTTAGCTTATAGAAGCGACTTATTGCCGGTTCCGGATACTAAACGTAGCTAGTCAACGGTGGCCCTTAGGTCTCCAGAGACTCTGCTAACATCACCTGACAGTTGGGGTGGTAGTCGATGCTTGGTTTTGGTACCTATCGAAGGGTGATTTTGGTTAGACGGTAAACGGCTCTTAACAAAAGCACGTATGGATATTAATATCTATACAAATACATTAAATAGAAGTGTCTGTTTGTAATTCCAAATTAACAGTTTTCACTCAATGCACATGAAGATGAAAGTATATAACATGTTTGTTTGATCCGGCTAATCTCTAAAACGGCTGGACGGATTTTAACGGTGCTTTCATTGTCAGATAGCTAATGTTATAAGGTGTCATTTAGGCACCATTCACATGAGAACTGCGGTTTCAGTTAGCGAACTGAAATTATATTTTTAAACATCAATACTTCTACCCTTTTCGATATTGCGCGAAATATTATAAGTATCATTTTCTAGGTAGTAGAAAAATATTGTAAACGAAATGCAAATATGGCGGCGTCTTTGGTTTGAATATTTTTTTCTCAAAATGGGGGCTATTGTATATATATCTACTCGTATTATATATATAATAATGTATATTTCGTAAATGAGAATATTATCTAAATAATTTGCAAATTTATTTTATTAAATTTAATGCGTATATTTATTTAAGGAAGACAATTATTTTAATATAATTTATACATATTTAACTACATACGTCGAATGTATTATTTGTGTTAGTAAAAATAAAAATAAATAAAATTATAAGTATTTAACTGTAAGTAAAGTTCATACGTTACGTACATTGTGTTCTCAAGTGTTGTATATGCGTGTTTGTATATTATGATGATATACAAACACTCATTTTATAATGTAAGTGGATTCCTAAAGCTAGCTTTTGAATATTTTCTAAACGAAATCAATTGTAGGTATTTATTTCAACTAAAGAGCTGATCCTACAAATATTATAAATGTGTAAATTTATTTAGATGTGTGGATGGAGGTTCGTTATTCTGTGCCGTAAAAACTACTCAATGGATTTTAAAGTAACTTTACAGTAATTTAGCTTATAGATCAAAATGGGACAAAGGCTACTTTTTTTCCCGGCATCAAGTTTTTGTGGATAGCTAATAAAGAAGGCTTAATAGTGTCGTTTGCTGGTGTACCTGACTAGTTAGAGTGCATTTAACAAAAATATTGTAATTTGAATACAGTAATGTCGAATTTAGTCAATTAAAATTATTATCATAAAGGATCTTTAGCGAATTATCAAAAAAAAACATTTATAAAACCTTAAGCATACTCGCATATAGCTAATTATTTTAGTGTCATGTAGTATTACGAGATGGTCATTAGAGAATGTTTATACAAAGCCATAAAATACTGTTGTAATTAATGCACTACTTAACAATCTTGGGATGAAAAGAAGATGTGCTTTTGATGAAACGATGAAATGTACCAAAAGAATTTTCACAAAATCAAATATTAAAATCTCGATGGAAAATCTCGCAGCGATTAGCGTCGAAAGTCTCGGTTTGTATCCCGTCGCTCGAGATACCACATATTTGAACATATAATGTGGCACTGGTATACTCGTATTGTTCTAAAGTGCGATTTGATTTTTGTTTTTCAAAGCATTTGTTGAGAGATTTGTCACTTCATGTCGCGAAATCAAGATGACATGAGTCTATCTCTCAGCTACTAAAAGTAGTTTAAAAGATTTACACATTCATCACAATTACTGGCTATAATACACTTGCATTGTTCAATCAATCAATTTCTCGTTTTCATGGTTGACTGGCAATACAGAATGACCGTAAACATTTATATGTGATCTAGTTGAACTCAAATTGAATGCGGATCGAATGTGGTATGTGATTCCAAAGGTAATCACGGGCCTATTGTTCGCCATGAAATGTGTAGAATATATAATTGTTGTTTCAACTGTGTGATATTGGGTGAGGCCTAGGGATTCTATTGTAGTGAGAATATCCCATTCATGGGGAACTAATCGTGGATTTTTATTGACTAACGGTGTATTCATTCTATCCGTCGGGTGCGGTAGAAAGGTTAACAATGATAACGTCTAGGGTCAAGATTTCATAATTCAAAATAAAGCGCCATAATATTTGTTTTTTTTTAATAGTTGTGTTGTAAAATTAAAATTATATCTGTCCAAAATAATACAAGAATGGTGCCCCCGTTTAGGTGGTGGAGAATTCCTCGCATTGAAGTCTACTGACAAAGTTGGCTGCATTTCCAAAAATAATTCCTAATTAACCATACATGCTATTTTTTTTCTCTTTCTGACCAATGATCGAGACAATAATTGTTATAACATTAATACAAATATGAATTGATTTGAGCATGAGAGTCTTAAGTCCTGCAGTGGTCTGCGACAGGCGGAATTTATTGATGGTATCTGCGCACAACAAAACGTGGACCATGTTGATGTGTCTGACGCACCTGTAATAATAACAAAACGTAATCAACAAGCGTGTCACCGAATGCGAACAAAATAAGTTAGTACTGGTACGGTATTCGTGTATAACTATTAACATTTTTTTTACACACCGCCATCTTGCCCAAAGTAAGCTAATATAAGCTTGTGTTATGGGATCTATCAACTGATAAACATACTTTACTAGCAAACTCGCGCAACTTTGTTAGCGCCACCAAAAATGTGTAAATGAATAACGGCTCTAACGATTTTGTGCAAATTTCACATAAACTATCTACTAAATAGTCCGAAAAAAATTTGGTTTGCATAGGTAAGCCCGTTATTAAGTTATAAAATTACAATGAAAAGTGGCATTGATTTTAATATACATATATTGATATTTCTAAGAACAAACATACAGCCAAACTACGTAGCAAATATTTGTGGATCATAATATTTTTTCCGATCCGAGAATCGAACCCGAGATCTCCTTGCCACTGCGCCACCGAGGCAGTCAGCTGATACCTATTTGTTGTTTACAGTACGGAGAGTGGTTGGGACAACCCGTTCCGTCCTGACGGTGACTTAAGCCGGGAGGCCGACGAGATAGTGTCTCTAATCAAGGGTGGTAAGCCTATCACTCCGACGCCGCCAGTTGCGATGCCCCAGACTCCACTTGAAGAAGCGATCGCCGACCAAATGCATCATAATGTAAGATTATTTTGTTCTTTTATTATAATTCTTAATGCTGGAGTCTTCTAGCCCTCTCCCGTTACGAGAAATCTATGGAAATAAAATTTAAACAATATGTAAGCGTGTATGTGTATAAAAAAATTCTAATATCTCACAGTCATTATTTTAATCTGTTCTAGTCTATTTCTACATTTAGGTTTTAGTAAAGAAATCTCATATTGATTGGCATGGCATAACTATGTTCTGATCGTAGAAGATACAGGGCTCCAACATGACCCTCTAGGTATATTAAATAACACCACTTGTACTGTTCCACAACATTTACTTTACAAAGTACAAAGGTACACAATATGACCACTGGATCTAGGTCCAGTGGGTCATATTGTGTATAGTCATATAGTCGCGGCGCCACTACGCAACCAAGGCAGCCAAAAGAGCGTGAAGAGCAAAAGAGCATTTGGTCCAAGGAGGGGTATGTAGCGGATGCCAATCTTTTAAAGAATCATCCGACTATTAAAAAAAAAAGCTTTTATTTAATAGTCCCCTCTCATTTGTCTTTGTTACCTACCTCATTTGTCGACCTACACTCGGCTAGAAAGTGACGTCATTCTTAAAGGAAGTCGGCACAGTTTACGGTCAATTTGAAGTCCTAACTTTGACGAGGTTAACAATCAATTAGTATTTGAATTATTCCGCAAATTAGAAGAGTTTTGCCTAATGGCTGCACATTAATAACACAACCTACATTGGTTTACGAGGTCACTTGACCTAAGCGGTAGCAATGTGCGCCTTGACTGTGGTCATCCTTAACGGATGCCTGGAGCGCAATCCTAGCTTTTGATTATATCGCTCTAAATATTGCAACGCCATACAGTCACATAATAGAGATAGAATTTAGTTATGTTTTACAGACCTGCCCCTTCAGCAAACTAGCACTTCTCTCTCCGACTGCCTCTGTGGCGCGGTATGAGTGTATCCGACTGCTACGCAAGAGGACGTGAGTTCGATTTCCACCCAGGATAATACTTTGTGCGATGAGCACGATGGTTTATTCTTTGTCTGGGTGTTATTTATCTATAATATGTATGTATATAGAAATATATACTTATATATTTCTATCATCTTATATATGTTTATCAGTTATCTGGTTACCATTGTACAAGCTCTGCTTAGTTTGGAAATGGCATTGTGTGAGTTGTCCTAAAGATATTTATTTATTTATTATTACCTCCCAACCCCTTCGCCCGCGTCGTTACCTCGTCTGTTTGTCAGCAGATACACCGCTAACAGGTGAGGTCGTTTAGACCCCGTAAATCTTGGTGGGATCCCTCACAACTAGGTATCCACAAGATTATGTCATGTTATTGTCAGACTATAAAGGCGTAGTCTCCTTCGCTCATTAAAAAGTCTATGAAAATATCTGTTGCAGAGTTTTAGTTATGTTTTATATTCCATGACAGCATTCATTCGATACTTTACAGCGCGATTCAGACTTAATAGCTGTATCAACACCTCAGCTTTAGAGTCCGCGGTCGGTTTTAATTGACTTTTTATCATTATTTCTGGTAGCTACCGTCATTTGTCCTTTCAACTTCTCTATGGGTGCCTACGCCTAAGAGACACCAAAGACCAGCTATTTTTAGTACAGGCGATTCAGGCGCATTTTAGAATATTGGCGCAGTCAGCGACTGTCAAGTCATTGAGTAGCTAAATCGCGCCAATTTGATACGGCGTCCGAACCCAGGAATACAGCATCGGAGCAATCGCTAAAACGCCCAATTCCCTTGCTGCGTCCGGAAGCAGAGTTGCCAAAAGGCTATACAGCATATCGTTAAAATCGCAACATTGCCGAAGCTATAAGTTACTCTGCGGTGCCCCTTAACCTCGTCCTGCAGTTAGCAGCAGCATGCAGCTATTTAGGATTGTTAAAATAAATAAAAATAAAATAAAAATGCTTTTATTTTGCATAGGCTATTTTAACGGCGCTTACAAAATGTCATACACTAAAACTAGAGAAAAATGTAATATATTTTAAAGTGACCACTGGCTCGGTTAATTCTAATCGACCATTAAATTTAGTGAGAATGACGTTGGATTTGGCAGTTTTTGATACAAGCATTGTATTTTACAGAAATACGGTCCATCATCGGACATCAAAATTCCATGCCCTGTTCTGCATGCGCCTCCCCCAAAACCGGCCATGAATGGTACCAAGAACGGCTCAGTTGCCGAAGTACAGTCTGGCCAAGTGGAAGTAAAACGTGCGCTGCCTCAGGAGCCCCAGGAGCCTGAACATGTGACCATTCGTAAGAAGCCGAAATGCAAGTGCTGCGTTGTCCAGTAAATTCACTTCTCTTTTCAAGGTTTTTGTTCAAGTCAAACCCAGTAAATGTATTCTTATTTGTGTAGCTAGCATGCAGGCATTTGAAATAATACAGAGAAGATAAAATTTTTGAAATATAAAAAAAGTAATCTAATATTGTGAAATAATCCATGATCTCAGATTGCGCATCTATACAAAATTTAAACAATGACCTAGTTTGCGACCTTCTGCGCTTCTTGCATGGGTGTTAAATGTAACTTTTTATAATTTGGGTTTGACTTGTAATTCACCGGCAACTATAATGACCGTTTTTCACAATGATACTCAAAACTCAACATACGCTTGACGATGTTTCTTGAGTTTTGAGAAACATTCTGTAACCTATAACGGCGTATTGACCCACCGTGGTATTAACTCGGTGCTACGTTTCATTTCAAAACATTCATGTTCTTTGAAATATAACTAAGATCATAGGTACTATTTTACATAACTAGGTTCTTGTACCTAGTATTTATAAACTTCATTCGATATATAAACGCGGTACGCCAAAATGGCCATTGACGTTCTACACTCCTAGTTACAAATTAATAAGCCGTCTGTCCAATAAAAATAATAGTTTAAAATTACTTTAAAAAACACGCTCTTTATAGGAAACCGCAAATGTCTTATTTTACAGATTGTAAAATAAAATATTTTATCAAATTTGTGTATTGTCATCAGTCCTCGATAAATCTACAAAGTTTGAACAAAATCTGGCCGTTTATAGTGGGTCAAAATCGCGTCCAAAGGTGTCGCTTACAGGCAAACATACACACAGGTGAAACTAATAAAAGGGTGTTAAAAAGCTAATATCATCGCAAGGCTTCAAGAAAAAAATCACAAACCTGCCAAAATCTAAGGTCCGTATTCCAGAACGTTTCTCAATACTCAATCAACGCTTGAGGCTAGATTTTGTCTTATAAAATCTACTCTCAAGCGTCGATTGAGTATTGAGAAACGTTCTGGAATACAGACCTTAGTCAGTCGTCGCAACGTGCCGTGTACTGCCTTAGGCAGCTATTTTTGTCCTTACATGTGTTAGTATCACACATGTTTGATTGATACCTATAAATGTGTAGCTAGAATTTCTAGTATTTGTTATCGTAAATGTTTTTTTGATAATTTTATGTGCTAAGTTTTATCAAATTATGTTATGGTACAAAAGTGAAGGTATTTATTTTATTTAGCTAGTCTGTGAATATTTTTTAGTTGAATAGATTTCAGGTTATTTGAAAATAATTCATATCTTAATACAGAGACTATGTGAAAGTGACGCAGAATAAAGTTTTGATTATTTTGTAGAGAATCTCACACGAATGCTCCAGATTTGAAGATAATTATGTAACGAAATTTTTTTAATTACACATTATTGAAAGAAAAGCAGTTACTATGGGATACACTAGTTCACTTTGCTCATTTGAATCCATTGACATATAAAAACAAAAATATCATAGCATTGAAGATAATTTATTTAAAAATTGTTACGTTAAGAGTTGAATCTGTGTTGAATAATATTAAAATACATAATTTAAATGTATATTTTTATATCTTTATTTATAAAAAAAAAGTATTAGTTTACAAATCATACAAAATTAATAAAATCAAGTATTGTGGATATCATTGTTTTTAATATAAACAAATATTTTCGCCATGTTTCTGTTCTATTCATGAATACTATTGAATTTTTAAATCTAGTATTTACTACATCAATAGTATTCATATGTAGATTATCCTTTAAGTAAACCTATAGTAATCGTTAGGTAAATGTTTATAACTGTTATAGTAAGTATAATAGTAGCCTCCTACAAATTCCAAGCTTGCGTCCAGTAGTTTCAACACAACCTTTTTTAAAAAGAAAATGATGACGATATTCTGGTGACTATACAAGAAAAAAACGTTATAATTAATGCGCCCACATAATATTTCTTTTATAAAATCAACAAGACTGTATTCATTTTCTATTTGGCAGCATTATGGTTCACTGGTTAGTGAAAGTCTCAGATTGACACTATTATTCAGCTACTACACTGCTAAAAACTATAGTAGTTCTATAATAGTGTTAGCGAGCAAGAAGTAAAACGGAGTAGTTTGTATGACGATTGATAAAATAAGCTAGTTTCGTTTACAAATAGATTTAATTAATTTTATTATTTATATTTGTGGTCTATTTTTCAAACCAAAAGAACGTAATTAAATCTATTTATAATATATTCTACGAACAGGATCGTGTTCTGGAGAGAAGGAATAGTTAGTAATGTGTAAAAAGCCGATAGGTACGAAGAGAAAGAGATTTTAAGGCAGTTAGAAGTAATTAGTGAGGAAATAGGACATCCGCGTTAACAGATAAATTATTTTTGACGTTTAGGTTTCGTATGGTTAAGGATGCTCTTGAAGTTAAGCGGACAGTGATTTGTAGTATTACTAGGATGTAAATCCTTCGACTGCAACAGATGACTTGAAATCAACTGTCAAATACGAGTATTATTACATTTTTCATGTTTCAGATTTCATCGACCAATATGGAAATTCATTATTTTATTTATTTTAACAATGCAACATGGATGGGTACATTTTCTACTTTGTGCTAAAGTAACTTGTAACCTATTTCTTCTACAACTCTCCTTTTTATGTACGCTTATTTTTTGGCAGCTTAGAAAAGAAAATATAATAACTACCAAATAATGATCTCACTGAATATTCATCTAATATAATCAGAAATTGTACCCATCCATTTTGTACCAAATTTACATTAGACACACTTTCATAATTTCATTTAGAATCGGAACCAATTTATTTCACATCCAATCGTCATCTTTTCCTGGCTTGGTATACCAACTAAACAGAATTATGACCTTTATACAGCAACTAAACAGCTTTTTGTCGTATTGGTGTTATAGTTAACGTTTCAATAGAACTGTAAGCTGTATAATGCACTAGTAGATTTCTATTTGATCCAAGCTACAGGTGACTTCTTTTTATAGAAATTGACCTTGAATTGAAACTATGAGATTGTAATGTGTTTTCCGCGGGAGGATATTCAGCCTATATAGTCATAATTCAGTAAGTGTTTGTTGACTTGTTATTTTTTACTTCTTCATGATTTTAGGTGCGTTTTCGGGCACAAAAATATGTTTATAATGCCGGGTTTACATAAAGCGAACTAATGCATCGTGTTTCTTCGATCCAATCCTTCAAGCTGTACTCTCAATGTGACGTTTGTTCGCCCTATGTGAACCCCCTTAAATATATTTTATAGTATTCCTGTATAATAGCTAGTACGGGAGTTGTAACATTGTTCATGAGCAATTCAGGCAATTTCCTAACACATTTTAAATATCTTCGACTATTCCTTGAATAGAGGAGTTTCAAAATTCACTGACTATTAAATTTTATCAATATTTAACTTGGGAAATCAATTACGAGATGTAGGAGATGATTTGGACCATTCGTTTTGTTCACGAGTCAAACATTACATCATATTTAGCAGTAAAATAGTGAATTATTCGCTATATTATGGTTTATTATCACATACTTTCGCAAGTTGACTTGAGCAAAACGGTGATATACGGTTGGCAGTATTGATTGATATCACATGTATCAATGTTATCACTCATACGTTCTGAGTAATATAAATTGTATTATGTATTGTAGTGATTTACATTTTTTAATAAATAATATCATCTTTTATGAATCCTATTGACGAAAGTACGTTCCTTAATAAAGTTTTTTATTTCTAAGTAAAATACTGTCATTGAGGTTCTATATTTCTAAATGTTTCAAAGCGATACCAACTGAATCGACATATTGACTTCGACTTATAATCTTATATCGTTCCAACGTATATATATATATATATATATTAACTAGCAGTTTATTATAAACAGACCTAAAATGACATTACCTATATTTGTATAAAATCTTTACTTTCTATTATTATTATTGTCAATGAATATGTACAAATTGATTACATTGTAATTATTTATATTAAATCTTTAAAGGCTATTTGGTGAGTTTTTATTTTCTATACGTGGTACACGAGTTGATGATATATATTTTTTAATATTATTCTGCGTCTTTTGAATACCGAGATATTCGGAGCCTAAGGGATAAATAATAAATATTGTGGGACACGTTTTACACAACGATATCTAGCCCAAACTAATCTAAAAGCTTGTACTATGGGATCTATAGGTTACATTCTTATATATTTCTTAATACAAACATACTATACTTAGGAAACACCCAAACTCCGAAATTAACTGAGACGCTAAAGACGTGCGATACCAATACTGCGTCCAACAATCGCAGGTACATCCAACATTGATAGTCGCTGATGCCAAAAGTAGCTAGTCTTCGTCTGTTCTTAGTCAGTCTTACCTGCACGTGGTGCGCCAGCTGACAACCATGATCATGAAGCTGACTTCATCACCTGCTGACTGACGAATCATGATGAAGGTGATGAAAATTCGAAACAAAGCTATGTACCAATCCGTCTGGCCAGCACGGTAGTCACTCTCCCAATATGAAATTAGGAAAGGGCAGTTCCGCAGCAAAATCATAAAGACGATGGCATCTATTGAGATTTTTCGTTTTAAAATCCGGCCAAGTAGATAAAAGAGCGTTGATGAAGTATAAATTTGGTAGAACCACACCACCACGAGTTATTGCAGGATTATGTAGTATCTTGGCCTGAGAAATATTAAAAAAGTCAATAACTTGGTAGGCGGCGAGACAGTGCCATCGGCCGAGCCCTCGGTATTTGTAAACAGATAGTCAAGTGCTCGGCCTAGCAACAAGCCGAGATAGTGACTCGAACCCCATTCTACTTACCGGGTAGAGTACCAACCCCGCTTCGCCTCGCTAGCTCACTCGGTAGATCCGAACACGCGTACTTACCCAATTGGCGATCACACTAATATTTTCAAGTGGTCTTTTTTTATACCACTGAGGTGGCAGACGAGCGTACGGCAATAAAACACACATAAGGAGGCGAAGTCTCTCCTATCACGAAGGAGCTCAACACCGCCGCACTAGCGTAGAGAATCGTCGACAATTCTCATCAGTCTTCAGCCCATCTACCGAGTCAAAAGGTCGAAGCTAGTATTCAGGTGCACCAGCCCAAAGGTGACAGCAGTACTCTTCACTTGCGACTTATAGAGGAGCAGTGTTTGCTCCCCAGTAAAGTACTGCCGCGCCCTGTTGAGCACGTTGAGCTTTTTGGACGCCAGCTTCTAAACAAATCGGGGTGTTTTTAAGGGTAATTCACTAAAAATAGTGTTTGTAGCACCTCATTTTAGGACTTCATTCCATGGTCTCGTGCAAATGCCAATAAAAAAATATAGAGCGAGCAATGTTGTCAATTCTTTAACAGAGAATTTTTCCTGTCCATATCAGCTTGTATCCATGTACCTAGTTATAACTTGTCCTAGTACCTACTGGGCCAATAGGTGGCTGACAGGCGTACGACCCACCTGATGGAAAGTGCCGTAGCCTATGGACGTTTGCAACACCACCACTTTGCTGATCCTTTATAAACCTTCTAAGACCCCTTTTGAAGAATCCCATACTGCAGACGTTCGGGCCACCCAGGCTGGGAGCTCACTCTCATTCTTTCACAATCTAAGCGTACGCGGAATAAAGCTTCTATCGGACCTTACCGTATGCGTGCGCTCCGGACGCAAAGCGTGAGGGTGAACACCCTGTCTATGGCGAGCGGTGCGATGATAGAAGGTAGCCGTGGGCATCATATCAATAAACTCCTCAGAGTACAGACCGTTGTACAGGCGATTTAAACTTCGCCGGTGTATCATTGTTGCAGTATCGACGAGGGCAGTTCGCGGCGCGTCAATGTTGTTTTAATTTTACTCGGCTCGCTTCGCTAGTCATTCGTGGTAGGCGAGTCGAAGTCATTCGTGGAAGGAGCGAACGCAACGTTCGTGAATTGTGAACATTTGTCTCATGTGTTACTAAAGACGTGTGCGTTTCGATTGCTCCGCCACGGTGTCAAACCGAATGCAACAAACCAAAAATTTGTCAAAGTAGTAATAAAGAAGATATTGTTTAAAGTTGGCCGCGCGAACGAAACGTGGAGGGTTGCGCGGCCACGGAGATCTCAGCAACTACATGGGTTAGAGATCTAATTCTTTTTGTCAATTTAAGATTGGCGGATACGTGGCCGTGGCGGAGCAATCGAAACGCATACAAGACAACAAGTCATATAAACCCGCATTATACCCGCGACATTATCAGGTAGGTAATTTCTGTAATCAAGTGTTTCTGCAGAAAATTCACAGATCTAAAACAACGCAGCACTAGAAATTTGTGGTTGAGTAATTGTAGAAATGGGGAAGATTGAAAACAAACCAAAATAAACATATTACCCATTTATTATATATAATTCTATAAATAACATACACATAACATTAATTACAGTGAGTATGTATTAAAATTGAACCTTCATTACAAAGTCATCGGTGGGATGAACGAACAATGCACGAACCATTCGGGACTGATACGAAGTTCGTACATCTGAACCACCGTTCGTACATATGCCCACGCCACCAGAAAAGCCACCGAACACGATTACAGGCTTTACACGATTCTAGCTAGTCGTTCATGATCTGAACAGGAATACACACATGCTGCCGTCCGGTGCTTAAAAAGCAGTTATGAGACATTTTATCTAGCCTACCAGATAAAGAATTTTGAAGTGAAAACTTTTTTTAGCGCACCGCACACAGATTTTTCCGTTGCTATTAAGTTAGGCTGATCCGTCACGCTCTGAGATGAAAGGCTCGATCGGGTGAACTCGAGAAAGATACAGTCAGCTGCTCTTCGCTGTTGTGTCGCTGTGTTTAGTTTTCAATTCATACGTAATAATTGATTGCGATTGCCAATGAAGTTTTAATTTCTGCCGTGCGGTCTTAAGCACAAACTGTTTTTTTTTCTCCAACTTTCAGTCTGAGTTTAAATTTTCTACGATTATTACTTATTGAAATAGCGAGACCATGTGTAGAGCTAAGTACATCATTTTTATCATTTTCCAAATGATAAAAATGGTAAATTCACATGAAAATACTAAACTTATGTTTTCGCCTTATAGTAATCGGACGGCAGCATGGAGTATTTCTCGTAGGTACTTAGCCTATACAGATTCCTTTTACTATGATTCAGTTTTTTACGATACTATTCACCAGCAGTTTTATCGAAAAGGTATTCGTTTTTAAGAACACTAAATTTTTTTATGGTATTGTAAAGGCCTTAATCTAGTATTTTTGACCATCTTTTTTTCTAATTCTATATTAGTCAGGATTAGTTTTAAGTCAAATTCAGTCTTGCCTCAGCAAAGTGGTAGAAGCTTTCCGTACTTAAGTAGTCTGTGAAGTAGCAAGAAACATAGTTTCCATACGATATGTCACTTCTCTTTGTCAACGGACGTTGTCCGTTTTATTTTATTAAACTATACACTAGTTTTGCAAAATATAGAAGCGCTCGTGGCCCATGTTCTGTAAACGATCACTGCGTTAAGCAACTTTCACTATGGCTGGTTCTCAGATGGGTGACCACTATGTGGCATTTACATTTGCGAGCGATTCCGTGCTTCGGAAGGCACGTTAAGCCGTTGGTTCCGGTTGCCAGTAACATGGCAGTCGTTAAGCCCAGTCACACCTACGCCTGTCCATTTCAACACGGCAATAGCCTCACCACCTGTTACGTAGGACAAAAGTCCATACGTTGAAATGTGGTCGTATAGTATGCCTCTGCTTACCCCTTCGGGGATAAAGGCGTGATAATGTGTCGAGTTTTGCAAAATAATACACATGATTGATGTTTAGCGCCAAACCCTTGAAACCATAACTGTAAAATATTCACAAATCTCTAGAGTCATGTACAGTATTCCTTATTCAGAGACACAGGTGTATTGTCTGCAGTATTGTGAAACATTTCTTTGTTTCAACAAAGCATGAATTTCTCAATTTATGCACGTATTTATTTATTGCTTCACAAGAAGGATTATTTTAGTACACGCACCGATTTCATAGAAAAAAAAACAACATATAATATATAAAATAAATATGCCCTATAAGTAACAATACCAGGGTTATAAAAATTGTCATGAGGTAACACACGAATATTAATATCAGAACTTTGAGCAAAACTTAAATTGTTAACGAAATAAATAACTATAAACACAAAAAGAAGTGGTTACCAATATATATAAACATAAGTAATTTAACAAACAAATTTTAAGTTTGTTTATAAATATTATCGTTATAATAATGTAAATTTAAAATAATACGAACGGCTGGCAGAAATGCATAACTCATAAAATATGATTTATATATTTCATCGGCATATGTTCAGCTAAAGATCAGACCATAATCTTAATATATATTATTCCAGATTAATAGCTGTAGGTAAAACCTATTTTTAAAAGGGATATGCTATTGCCTATTTGCCTATTTTTAAAACATCGGCAGAATAGAATATTCTGCCGACGTTGTAAGTTTATCTATGGTTTTAGTCTATATTAAAAATATAGAGGAAAGATTTGTAAGTTTGTTTGTAATGAATAAGCTCAAAAATTACTGGGCCGATTTTAAAAATTATTTTACCATTATAAAGCTACATTCTTTCTGAGTAACATAGGATATATTGGTTTTTAAAAAAAGTTTAAGGTTCCATACGAAATCTCGAATAGCAAAACTTTACCACGTGAGCGAAGCTATTTTATAGCATAAGCTAGTTTAAAATAAAAAGATATGCAACGACAAATTAATCTAACTTACACAATATATATATTTTATTATATAAATTTCAGTTTCTCTTTTGTAAGCATCTATTAAAGTATCAAGTCCATTCGTTTTGTACCCACAAACATATTTTTTTGGGTAACAAAAGTTACCAGTTCACTTTTCCAATTTATAAATCATGCTAATCCATTGGTTCCTTATACATCATTAACACTCTCGCGCGAGCCACAAGACGAGATGCGAGGCGAGCCGCGTGTGTAAGCACAGTATTATGGTCCATTGTTTTCGAGCTCGACTCGTCTCGCAGCTTGTCTCGTGGCTCGTGCGAGAGTGTAAATGCGGTATTACGACGTGTAAGAGGACAAACCACAGAGAAAATAATCAATGTCACTCGCGCGCTCTCTACTAGAGCCGCCTTACTCTAATATGTTTTATACAAGCAAGTGTGTCATAGGACATCACTCTTTTCTTAAACGATTACACTAATTACACAAACGTATGGTAGGCAACTAACGCGTACGCTATTTTCGCATACAATTTTACGTAAACTTGCCACGCGGTACTAGGCGCGAGCGAGAGGAAGCGAGCAACATTCCTTGCTCTGTCTGACAAATAATCACACATTAATCCAGTCTTAGTATGGAAATAATAATTATGAATAATACAATTAAACGCAACGCTAGAAAGACATCAAGTAGATATTATTATTACTACTTAATATTACATTACGGGTACATTGACAAACAGACAAAGTCAAATATCTAATACCTCATTTACATTCTCGCGAGAGCCACGAGATGAGCTGCGAGACGAGCCGCGAGTGTAAACATGGCATTTTGGTACATTTTTTTCGAGCTCGCTGCTCGTCTCGTGGCTCATGCGATAGTGTAAACGGGGTATAATAAAATCGTTTAATTTAAAAAAAAGAACGGATATTTATATCTAGGTAACTACAATTTATGTCTTATTGTTTTTTTTTTATTAAGCTACATCTTACAAATACATACGTATTTATGATACTTATAGTGTTAGTAATTGATTTTCCGTAATTCGGGAGTAAATTGGTAGCTATTATTAGGCCTTAAGATTACTACAATTAATAAGA
The DNA here is from genome assembly GCA_948477245.1 of Thumatha senex. NCBI lineage: Eukaryota > Metazoa > Arthropoda > Insecta > Lepidoptera > Erebidae > Thumatha > Thumatha senex. The sequence goes on from OX419725.1 coordinate 5,033,319, forward strand.
TCATAATTATATTAGGTTTTTCAATTATGACGTTACCGTTTTGCAAACACAAAATTATGGGATTCTTATTTTTAAAACAATTATAAAAATAGAATTCACGGATCTATTAAAGGAAAATGAAACATCGACTTATCATATTCGAGGCATGAATAAGGCGGTCTAATTTTATGCGTGTGTGCGTGCATTAAGTGCGTGTGTAATGGCGGACAATTGACACAATTTTATATCTGTGCAAGTAAAGTTTTTGTAATACAAATGAAATTGTGATACAGTTCCAGATTCACTTCATAATAATCAGTACTACGTCTGTAATTAATTTTGATCTGTGTTCTTATTACGCAATATTTGTTTAGTTTTAAGCGGTTCGGTACAATTACTTTTTAGGTTTAGTAACAAATAAATTTAGGTTCAGACCTCAAAGGGCTATAGGTTGGTAATTATGATCCATCATATACCCTAAAAATGTAAGGTTGTAACCTCATATAAAATAGGTGAAGCATGACAATCCCTACCTATTTGTGTGTGTGCAATTTAGACATTCTTACCTATAATAACGGGGAAAGTTTGACACAGTTTCGGTAAAGGAAAAAATAATTGTGACCGGGTTCAGCTTTTCATCAAAAGTGTGTGATTGAATCTCTACTTTTTAATGTGACCTACATTAAAAAGTAATGGCCCTTACATATAGGTAAGGTACGAATAGAGCTCAGTGTAATTTATGAAACATCAACGACATCAGATAAAGAATTACTCGTTCTGAAAATTTCCATTTCAAAAATTAAACCTTACAATCCTACTATTCCTACTATTTCTACTGTAAACGCGAAAGTTTGTAAGAATAGATGCTTGTTGTTGTTGCTCTTTCACGCAAAATCTAATGAATGGATTTTGACGAAACTTTACAATCATATAGCTTACACATTAGAATAACACATAGGCTACTTTTATCCCGGGAACAAGTTCCTGAGGGAAACGGGAAAGCTTCACCGCGCGTGCAGAGCCGCGGGCGTTAACTAGTTACTAAATACTAGTATTTTTCGTCCAAAACAGCAATAAAAAATTTGGTATTGAAACATTATTTTTGGTACAAAACGGCAATTTCATAGGTGAAAAATATAAGAAGAACCTATTTATACGTTAGTAGAAAATAGATAGTACAAAAGTACATTAATTTTGTCTTTTTATAACAAAACATTTCAAAATGTTTATAAATGCGTAGAAGAAGTATATAGTATAAACTTATTCAGTAATCGAACTGCCGCACAGACTTAGGACAGTCTTAAATTCAGAATTTTCGCTTACTACTTAAAACGCATCTCCCCTTTAAGCAAAGTATATGAAGAAGTTTCATTTTAGGCTGGATCAAGAACACAATATCACTGTTTCGAGAATAATCAACGGCCCTAGGAAAAAAAAACCTATTTATAAATTTCATTCTAAGTTGTCATTGTACAAAACTATCATTTTTTTAGTATATTAAATTGGTTGGCAGTCGAAAACCCTGTGATCTGTTGGCCGGCTGATGGCCTCCCAAGAACGTTTTCCTGTAACTATTACTGTTAAGGTACATGTCCTTACTGCCGTGTCTGAAAAATCCGCAATGTATTTCAGTAGCTTTAATGAAAAATTGCTCAGGAAAGACTCTTAAGTAACCGTTTAATTTATCTGAGGGCGGCAGTTAATATACGAGCATACAAAAATACAGACTTATCTATTTAGTGATATCTCTAGAGCTTTGTTGAGTATCAAGGACACGTCCATCGGTGGAAAGTTTTGTAGTAATTTTACATTGGAAGCGAAATCACCGCTCAGCAGATCGTTCCTGACCAATCTGAGGACAAGAAATAGTCATATTTATATGAAATGAACTCTTTATTCGTGTTATTCGTGTAGGTCACAAAGAATAGTAGTGTAGTATAGTAGCCATGAACGTCAAGATTGTTGTTGATTGTTGACAAGATGAGTAAACTTCTCAACACTATGTACTTACAAAATCATGGCACAGCAGATGTATAATAGGAAATCGAATCGTTGTGCATCAGCGAACATTGAGTCCCAGATCCTTTCAACATCGGGTAGAGAAAATTCTTGAGAGAGAAGTAATGTCAACCATCTGAAATTACAATTATATACACGTCTTAAATATTTCTCACGTGACTAATGCCTATCTGCACTACATAAATACATACATATCGTCACGTCTTTATCCCCGAAGGGGTAGGCAAAGGCATACTATACGCCGACATTTTACCGTATGCACTTTTTGTCCCACGTAACAGGTGGTGAGCCCATTGCCGTGTTGAATGAACAGGCGCAGGTTGTGGCGACCTGCTGTTGAAATTTTTCAAGCCGCCCATAAGGCCTTTAACTGGGCTTAACGACTGCCATATACTTGTAATTAACGTGCCTTCCGAAGCACGAAAACGCTCGCAAATGTAAATGCCACAAAGTGGTCACACATCCGAGGACCAGCCATAGTGAAAGTTGCTTAACGCAGTGATCGTTTACAGAACACCGAGTCAAGTCTAAGCTTGTTTCCTTATGGATTCTATTAAAAATAACGAATAATAATAATATCGGAGGATGCTTTTGATGTTGTAGTTACATATGTATCATACCTTCATATTGTGACGCCTTCATCTGCTAAGTGTTAGGCAGAGACATACTATTTACCCACATTTCATCGTATCCATTTTTGTCCTACGTAATCATATCATATTAACTCAAATAAAAATCTCAAGTGTTTGTAGCTCCTTCAATCACTCTCTAACAATGACGTATCATCTAAAGCTAAAATTTAATTACACCACTGGATAGCTAAAGGATCAAAGAATTTATTACGCTAAGTAAGCACTGTAAAAATGTGGACACGGGGGGGAAATAGCCGCCATTTTGAGGTAATTTTACTGCGTATCGAGATCTCGATTTAATATCACGTTTGAGTCTCAGAAGCTACGGCGTTAGTTTAAGATTAAATAATATTACCTGTTTTAGTAATATTAGACGAATTCACGTACAACAGGGTGTCCATGACACATTCCCACCATTTGTCTTCTCATTTTAACAACATCTCATTCAAATTCATAGAAGGAAAGTCATGAAGTTCTCATTATCGAGGGTCACAGTCAGTAGGAGCATCAAAATACAATTCATTTATTATTAGACTAAAGGACGTTTAGTGAAGTTATCTCGTTCCCATTATTTCCTACAGGAATAGAAATACCTATTTTTCTTTCTAGGATGTCAGATACCTGCATAATTTTCTGCCTGATTGGTTTAATGGTTAGAGCGTGATTGAAGACCAACAAACACATGAGATTTGCTTCAAGATGAATACTAATCGGATCTCTGTATGATATTATCTGTATTTCACGACTCAAGTTAGGCTTGTTATATTATAAATGAGATTCTGATTTGATTTGAATTGTAATCGGATCCCTTTATGATTTTATCTGTATTTCACGCCTCGTGTTAGCCTTGTAATATTATAAATGAGATTTTGATTTGATTTGAATTGTAATCGGATCCCTGTAGGATATTATTTGTATTTGACGACTCGAGTTAGGCTTGTAATGTTATAAATGAGATTCTGATTTGATTTTTAATCAGATCCTTGTATGATATTATCTGTATTTCACGACTCAAATTAGGCTTGTATTGTTATAAATGAGATCCTAATTTGATTTAAGTTGTAATCGAATACATGTATGGTATTATCTGTATTTCACGACTCAAGTTAGGCTTGTAATGTTATAAACGAGATTCTGATTTGATTTGAGTTGTAATCGGATCCCTGTGTGATATTATCTGTATTTTACGACTAATACTAGGCTTGTAATGTCAAATCACATCAAATCAAACCAGAATCTCATGTGTACATGAGATTCTGATTTGATTTGAATAGTAATTGGATCCCTGTATGATATTATCTGTATTTCACAACCCGAGTTATGTTTGTTTTGTAATAAATGAGATTCAGATTTGAAACTATTTCAATCTAAATAGTAATCAAGCTTACCTAAAACTATAATATTGAGGTCTCAGTTCTTGACGTTCCAATAAATTATACACGGCGGGGTCGCTTTTCTTGACGATGTGGCCTAGTTTGCCCATAACATAGTTGATGCCGCTATCGGACTCGTCCAGCGTGCGAATGAAAAAGTCCCGGATCTCGGCCATGAGGTTTGTGAAGCAGAAGAAACAATCCTCTTCGGCATGCTCTGTAGATTGTGAGGTACGATAATGACGACGACGATTATGATTAATGTGTGGTTTAATTTGAAACAATCAGAATATACTGCGGGACATTTCTTCAACAACAGATGTTCTAATTTAAAACGTGTAATTTGAAGTATATCAGTTTGGTACACAATGCTTTGCGCTCGAAATAGAGAAAGCTAGGCATATAGAACTGACACAAAATTATACTTATTAAATTGTGAGAAGTGAAAGCTTTAGTTTGTTCTAGTTGACGCCCGCGGTTCCGCAAGCGTAGCTAAGTTTTCCCATTCCCGTTTCCCACAGGCACTTGTTCATGAGATAAAAAGTACCATAAACGTTATCCTAATGTATAACCTATATTATTGTCAAGTTTCATCAAAATCCATTCAGTAGATTTTGTGTGAAAGAGTAACAAACATCCATTCGTACAAACTTTCGCGTTTATAATATTATAAGTAGAATTATGAGTAATGGATAGCTGATATAATTCTGATTATATTTTGCTTTTGTAAATATATTCATAATATACATACAAGGGATCAGAATTCTGAAACCAACATAAATTTGTATGAAGTATAAATGAATTTAGTAAGTGCCAACCCGGGAATGAACCTCGTACTTAAAGCTACACCAATCCCATCACTACCAATGCGCCACGAGGCAGCTCTTGAAAATTATTTTTTAATAATAACCTGTGTAGTCTCACGAGTGCATTTGCATATGCAACCTCGAAGACATTCAACGTTAACACGAAGAGTGCCGTTAGCTCATCCTGAGGATCTAACTGGAAGTCTGTGCACCCTACTATTGCAGTGGCGCCATATGTTGTTAACAGTTTTTGTGGTTGATTTTGAGATGACTATCGATATTATTACGATACAATACATAAATATTATTAATTCTATATACCTATGTTGATATATTTGGAATGAATGTGATACTAACTTCGATATTCCTTATTGGGGTCTATCGCAAACGTGTGGTATATAGGTCCGATGATCTCGTTCATGCCCTGTACGTAGCCCTGGCCGGGGTTGAGCTTGGCGTAAAGGAACAACATGCGTTCGACGACCTCCCAATGAGCTTCGCATCCTTCGTTTAGTGGTGCGTAATCTCCGCTGTGCATACTGTCTGACCGGCGGATCTCGTTACTCAACTGTAGAAAAGAAAACTTACAAATTTATTAGTACTACTTAGAACATTGTGGTTGGATGACAACACCCAAGCCGGCAGTTTACGGGACTTGGTACCCTCTGTCTATCAAGTCAACAAACGTGTTGCTTTATGACGGCCGTGTTAAGTGCGACCGCGGACTGACACAAAAAAGTGGATAGCACAAAGGACTGCTTTTCCATGTTAAAAATCATATTTCAAAGCAAGTGTTTCGGAACAACATGTAACATGTCGTTCTCAAAATACTAAACTCATAATACGTAACTAAACTCATAATTTTACAAGTGAACTAAGTTCTAACAAAGTATCAACTTGAACTCTGAAAGAGTTAGATACCAATGAATAAATACTTTCATTCATTCATTCTTTCATTAATTCATTCGTTCATTTACACTCAGATGCTCACCGGCCATGGCTGCTTTGGGGTATTTGTATCAAATCGAATGGGAGGATACGACACATTGCTACCACTGTGGTTCGTAAGGTCTTGCTTGGACGGATCGGAGATTTGTCTCCACCATTATTTATCGCGGCAATGCTAGTGAGTGATGAGGACTGGAGGACTGTGACCTCCGAGTCTCCTCTGCATGTCTATTTTGCTCCAGAGAGAGGGAGAGACCGATCCAGCTCAGCCGGTGGCCACTAGCTTCTCAGCTGCCATTCAGTGGTCGCTGCAAGTGATGGTGGCGCACGGCAGTACACATCAGACGGAGTGAAACGGGATTGCAAACCAGGGTTTAGTCACCTCCGGACGTGGCCGGGACATGAGGCATCGCTGATGCGTTCCTGGAGTTTTTTCTCTCGGCCCAAGTAGGCCGCGGGGTAATAAAAAAGATACCAATATCAAGGATAGCTTTTTGTATTATACAATATTACAAAAAACTATCCTAGTTCTTGTATCTATTTCTTATTGTGATTGCACAATGTGATATAAGCATAATATAGTGTATACATTACATGTGGAATGAAATTGCTTATTTACCTTAGAAACACCGAGGCCTCGTCTTTCTAGCGTAGAATACTTCAACATAGACTGTTCAACCCTCTTATGTAGTCTTTTTACGCCGTTGCTATTCACTATCTAAAATCATAGTAATAATAGTACATTACCATGGAGCCCGTAAATTTGGAACGTTTGAAGTTCTAACCGGATGGTCACGACTTTTGGTCTTTGCGCACGCTCAGTAGAGGTAAGCGGCTGAGTTGGTTGTATTCAGACATTCAGAACGTGCCCAAAATCACGATGTTATCTAAATAATCTCTTTTCTGTTTTGAAACAGTATATTATTAGAAGAATGTATTCTTAATATGGGGGACAGTAAGTAGGACCTACTTACTTACAGAGAATTTTGCGCGGACTGCTGAGTAAATACACTCCCGGACTCTTGAATCGAGCCATCTTACATCATTCCCGGGCCTAAAAGCCCAATACACAAAAAATATTGCGGAGTCTTGTACAACCCATTTTTAGACTGCCTCTGTGGCGCGGTGGGAGTGCATCCGACTGCTACGCAAGAGGTCGTGGGTTCGATTCCCACCCAGGATAAAACTTTGTGTGATGAGCACGATGGTTTATTCTGTGTCTGGGTGTTATTTATCTATAATATGTATGTATTTAGAAATATATAAGTATGTTTATCAGTTATCTAGATCCCATAACACAAGCTAATATTAGTTTACTTTGGGCTAGATGGCGCTGTGTGAAAAGTGTCCCACAATATTTATATTTATTTATATACAATTTAACAAAAAAGTTTTTATGCATTTTTAATGCTGGCATATTTCATCGTCTTTCCCGTATGTAATATTCCAAATTTGAATTTTAGAATTTAAAATAACAAAAGACGCTCGTCTTTTGTTATTTTAAATTGGTCACTGATTTGAAAAAAATAATGACTGTTGAAAGTTGCTTTTGAAGCAATTTAATGTCGATTTGGTTTGAACCAAAGTTTAGTTTAGTTATTTTTCTATATTTTGAACCGTTTTTGGCTATAAAATTATGGATACTTCACCTGAAGTAGCCGCGCAAGCTGTAGCACTTCTTCAATCTGGGCTAAGTCAGCGAGATGTGAGTTCACAACTTCACATAAGTCGTTCCGCTGTTCAAAGAGTGATACTTGGAGACTGGCGGCTTCGTTCGGCGAACAGGAGGACCTCGTTACCGAGTGACAACGGCGAGACAAGATCGATACATTGTCACTACTAGCTTACGAAATCGACGCCTTCACTCTGTTCAGATACAAGAACAGCTCAGGGACTTTCACGGAGTAGCTGTAAGTGCTCGGACCGTTAGAAGGCGACTCAATGAACGTGGTTTAAAGCCCCATAATCCAGCCAATGGACCCAAATTGACACGAGCACACCGAATAGCTCGTCTAGAGTTTGCGCGCGAACATCTAAATTGGACTCGACATCAATGGAGCCAGGTTCTCTTCACAGATGAGTCCAAGATAATGCTATACGTTAATGACGGAAGGAGTAAGGTGCATCAAAAAGTGGTGTAAAACTGCATCAAAACATTTTTCTTCTACATACATCTTTTATAAGTTACAGTACTCCAAACCAAAAAAAACAAGGTGGCTCGATTTAGGTGTCCGGGAGTGTATAATCATTTATAGGTGTGTAACATCGGTCCAGGTTGTTAGAATTTTGACTCGGTTGACAAAAGTCGTGACCAAGCCGTTTCGTTAGAGAATTTCGAAGCAGTGTCAAATGTTGTCCATTAATTGGGCCCTGTGTTATAGGTGCTATTGTGGAAATTTTGGTTGGAGATTATAATATTTTAATTATATTGAAAACGAAACCATCCATTTTCATAGACTGTTTATACTGTTGATTGATGGCACTTGGTAGAACTTGAATAAAACACTTGCACTATTTCACATTATTTACTTTAAAACCTTACGGCATTTGCAAAGGTTGTTTGCAAAGATGTGATAACTTCACCTACACTTTCTTGCAGACTTTTTCATATACATTTTAAAGCGATGGATTAGACAGAATATTCATACTGAATCGCATTTGTTCTGAGTATAGTTAATGAAGTTTATACAAGCCACGGTTTATTAAAGTGCTGCTTTTATTGGCCTAAGAACCAGCGACCTTCAGACCCTCGTCATTTTATAAAAGCTTATAATTTCTTAGAGCATATCTTCAAAAGAAATAGAAACGTTAAGGGATTATTAGGGTCTTGATGAGTTCATCAGGCTAGAAAGGCGTACCATTAGTACATATATGTGGGATATCGCAGGCGTTGAAATTATAAACTTCTTGGATTGAACTTCTTTAATTAATTCCACTTGTCTTTAGAGCACACTTTATTATTTCTTTCAAAATCGCCATCTTGCATAAATCCTGCATACACCTAATCAGCGCCTTTCATACGACTCATTGATTCTTTCTCTTTCATACATCAGCTAATCACAATAATCTTTCTCTTTCACTCAGCTTAACGTTCCATTCCCACATATATAATATTAATAATCGTCGTCATAATATGAAGGTCAGTTCTTTTATATTATTAGTAGCTGAATATCATATTCTCAAAAGACCTCGTAAAACACCACATTCGCAAAACACAACATTTTCATAACATCATATTTTCAAAAAAGGTCAAAAAGTACACTGGACACCAAACATAATAATGCCTAATGCGGCTTTATGCAACAGTACATTAACACCATGATTTAAATATCAGCACCACGTGTCTACAAATGTCTAGTTACCTATTTCAATAGCCAAAGATAGTAGAAGATAAGTAGTAATATATTATGCTGCCATGACCAAAAGAATCAAACAACAAATGGTTTTGAGGCTTTAGCATCACCGAATCAACTCGAAAATGTACCAGTTCATTTCACTGTTAAAAAAGGAAGCCAAATTGCAATATGCAGAATTAAAAAAGAAATGATTTATATGATACTGATGTAAAACGAAATAGAAAACTATTGATTCATGATGAGATTCGTGATGAATCAATGATTGTGTAAAGAAAAAATATGCATGGAAGTGTGTTTGAAACGCTTAAGTGCAATTAGAACTCTCTGCCGGCGCACGTGTTTCCCTCCTCTTACAATATTTCTGGGCAATCAAACACGGGTCATCGTCTTTGCTTTCCATCAGGCGTGCGACTCCATTTTAACGTGTCAAATATAAAAAATAGTAAATAATTAGAAATAAATACATTATAAGAACTAAAAAATCATTTATAAGTATAGAATTTAATTTTTGTTTTGTTTAAGAGATAATTCAATTTTTGTGTAATTACTCCCGTTTTAATAAAAATCATTGAGACGGTACTTTGAATGTGACTGTACTTTAAATGTGGTATCACAAGAATGTTGTGTTTTGCGAATGTGGTCTATTATGTGTACTATTTTTAACATTCATGATATTTTTGATGCCAATTTTGTTATTTAAACTAGTTAAAACACTGATTAAAAAAGTTCCGTCTTGGACGTCCGTGTGTCTGTATGTTACGGATTATTTTCTTGTTAACACGATAACGACCGAAATACTTTACTAATCGAGTCTTTTTTTTTCTCTTACGCTTCAGTATAATTAGGAAAGGAACCTTGCAATTTTCACGGTCTGATTCGATGTGGTTTAATTATATATTAAATAAACAATTGTAGCACAACGCCATCTAGCGCAATTTAAGCTAACTAATCCTTAATATTTTTTTTGGTTAGGTGGCATTGTGTGTAAAGTGTTTAAAAATTGTAAGTCATTGGTCGAAATTTAAATTAAAACGAAACCTTAATTTTTGTAATACAATAAGCGCGTGAGGCGTGCACTTTTGGATTTTCCAATTTTTTTTGAGAATATGATCTTATGAAAATATGATATTTTATGAATATCATGTTTTGCGAATGTGATGTTTTACGAATATGGTCTTTTGAGAATATGATATTCAGCGACTGAGCCGTGTAATCATCCTATCAATTGGCAGACACTTAGGGTGGAGGAAAGTGGTAACCCGACCAGGCAACTATAAATAAACCAAAGTATATGTAGATGGGCCCTATCAAGACCTTCGGGGCCCAAGTCAACTTCAAGTGCTAACTCTTGCACCTGCTGAACAACTGAAGAGGCTCTGGCAATGGCTTTCCCTTTGGGGTTGAGAGGTTTGAGGGAAGTATCTTCTTGAAATTAAAAAAAAACGTTAGGTCGAAGGAGGAATGTTGCTAGGGATAAAGCATTGCTCTAAAAAGGCGTGCAGAAGCTCCGCCCGACTCCTTTGGCAAGTGGGCGAGGTTTGAAGTATCCAGGGCGGGCTCAGCTATAGAACAACGCTTCGAAACGTGGCACATAACATGGCGTGCGGTAGACTTGGCCAAAGTACACCACAGGTGTAGGGTGGATGTGGCGTTCTCGGTGGGAGGCAACAGAACCTGGTCTCTGCAGAACGGGTAAACGCTGTAATACATGGGTGCGCCTGGTGGCTGAATGGAGTGTGAGGGCCATAGTGCTCTCTGAGGGGCTCTATAAAGCGGCATCCCAGAGTTAAAAAACTGTAGCAACCGGTTTGTAATCACGAGGTTGCTTATCGATGGGATTGTTACCCACCTGATAAGTGCCTACGCGCCACAAGCCGACTGTAGATAAAATATCGTTATGGGGTCAACTCAAGGGAGTGCTTTAGAGCATTCTGTTGTCAGCAGAGAATCAGCAGGGAATCGTTTTAAGCGGCGATCATAAAGGCCATATATGTAGGTGAGAGGTGTCTGAGAGTGTTTATGATGTTTTGGGCACGACTCGCAACGCTGAAGAGGTTACTATCCACAGAACGTGAGCGGAAGTCATAAAAGGTGGTAAGACTGTAGGAAAAGACTGCTGAAATGATCAAGTATTGATTAATCAAATATGATGAAGTATTGCGGGCCACGCGCCTGAGATAAACTATGTTTGCTATGCATGTCAAGGTGGAAAACGGTTGAAGTTCCGGATGACTTAAGAACAACAGTTGCAGTATATCTTTATAAAGGGAAAGGCTATTGTCTAAATCAGCTTGGTCAGCTTAGGTAGAAAGGTATACCTATGCAAGAGTAATAACTGTAAGAATACAAGAAAAGTCTAAAAGTATCTGTGGGAGGTACAATGCAGATTCTGACATAGAAGAGGTTCACGGATCAAGTTTTTTCTGTCCACAGATTCGCAGTGAAGTTTCTGACAGCTAACGAAGAAAGATTTCTGCGCTTCTGTAGATCTGGAGAATCATTTAATATTACGGTGTGTGAGAAACTCTGTAGAACTTGCTGCCCGGATTTGGTGTGAGGTTTAGGGGGAGATGTGTCACCACATCTCCGCCTAGCTGACAAGACAAGAAAAGAAAGAAAAACAAAGATAGATCAAAAGTACTCGGATACCCAAATGTGCATGTAGGAAGCGATCATGTTTGTTTGTTTTTACTGGGCCGTTTCCGCACTTAGCCACTTGATTGGGCCATTGTGCGTGGATTCTTCATCCTTTCACTCCAACCATCCAAGGCAGTCCCAGAAGGTCAGCAGCCTTTTAAGGCCCTGGCATGCGTCCGGGAGTGTTTGCGGCGACTGTAGGATGCGCGCCCGGTCATCTGCCACGCTCCTGCACTCCATGAGCACGTGGTGTGGCGTTTCTTAAGGAAGCGATCATTGAAATTGCACAAAGCGAAAGAAATATGCATGGATCACGAAGCCTGGCGATCTGTCCTCTCTGACTACGTTGTTTGTAGTAATGGAAACAGAGTAAAAATAAATATACATGCATGCAAAAATACTTATACATGCATGGAAATACTGTCATTATTTCGAAAACAGAATACGCAAAGTATCGCATTTACGGACAAATATAATGAAATTCATTGCGGGAGCGTTTTTTGAATTTTGAACATTACAACGCTCCAGCTGTTGTTGTTGTTGTTGTATGAAACGGCGCGCTGGGGTTATTAGATACTTTTTGATTGGATTTATTTTATCTATCTACTTCTTTTATATAATTATATGCCTCGGCCGGAATGGCAATTGCCTGTCTCGTATTATTGAAGTCCTCGCCTACCGCTCTGCCTTCAAACTTACACTCGACCTGCAATTGCCTACTTCATTAGTTTGTATCAGATTAAACGGAATATTTACCATGTGTAATACGTGTTTCCGATATTTCGGAACTGTTTGCAAGCGTCACTGAGCAGTGTACTTACAACAATCTCAAAATATCGTGAACACCTATTAACACATGGTAAATACTCTGTTAACTCTAAATCCTAAATAATGGCTTGAGTTCTATAATCACATTATTGAAACCAAACCATACCTTGAATTTAAACCGACAAGCGCCATCTGTTTAAGTATCAGATAGTGTGACAGTACCGAATTTATTTACATCGTTTTCATATTTAAATTTACAATGATAATGTAATTTATTCCAAAATACTAATACAAAGTGGTACAGTGGAAATATTACACACCGCCGGTGATGTTGTTGATGAGGGATTCTGACAGATATTTATCTATATTTTGGTACTTTCTGCACTTATACTAACTATACGTTTGTTCCACTAATGAAGTGACTGCATGATGCAATAGCACATATAGGATACTTAATGACATTGAAGTAGTATATTATTACCAGTAATTATTGGCAAATACCCAAAAATTTTTAGGAGGTTTGGGGCCCTGGATTTCTGGTGGTGATAGCTCAACTAATAAAAATATATTATAACTTTTGCAATATTTTCTAAAACTAGACCTTTTAGCCATTAAAGTACTGATTTCGTTGTTACTAAAAGATGCGCACGCCAGTGATAGCTATCTTTATTTCGAATTCTAGGTGAGCTAGAATTCGAAATAAAGATAGCTATGACGACTGTACTTTAAATGATAAAATGCATACTGCACCGAATATATTAGATTCTGAAGTTATTGAAACTATTGTGCAATTAAAAAGGACGATTGATGACCTCACCCATCAGCTGAGGAGGAATAGACTAGCTGAGTCTTGATATTAGCAAATTTAAACAAATACACAATTATATTTAACCTTTTTGACAATTCTAGGTCAACCCGAAGCTTCAATGGAAAATTCTAAATAACAAAAATTGAAAATCAAGGGATGTTTCCATACATACTCGTACATACATAGTAAAAATCAATTAACATAGAACACTGGGTTGTACGTACATACATACATATTGTCAGGCCTTTATCCCCCCTTTTTACCACTGCGTTGTATGGGCGTTTATTAAATTTGGAAGTCTAGTTAAATCGGCACCAACCTGATAAGGTACTTATTTTATTAAAGCGGTTTAATGGGTAGGTAGAGAACCCTCGGCACACGCGATAGACTCGCGCTTGACCGATTTTGTAAATAAATTAAGTATTTTTCCTCTTTTTATGTCGCTACACGACCCAATGATAAATGCTTCATAGTCTTTGATCGTTCTCAGAGAGACTGTCACCTTTTATAAAATGACGAAGGTGGGTGCGGGTTTTTTACTGTATGAAGTAAAGCTGTAGATATAAACTTCCTATGTCTTAAGAATACCGAGTATGCCAAAAACCAAAGGTTTACTAACATTTTATTATTTTTTAAATAGGCACAATTGGACTTACCTCAGCACAAGGAAACTCCGTAGCAGATTGAAAAAAGGATATATCAGGACAAAGCCTCCGCACGTCTTTGTCAATTTGTAATAAAACCTCATTATCTTTGAAATATGTACTCCAAGAGCTCTCAGGGCTGATATTTAAAGGATGATCACTGGGCCCACCCGGTGATACTATTATTTCATCTGAAATGAAAAAATTATAATTATAGCCTCACCCGTTAGCAGTGCATCTGTCACCGTCACTGGACAAGGCAACGACGTAGGCGCCGGGGTCAGACGATGCTGAAAATCAAATGACCCCTGGCTGTCAGAAAGTCCTAGTTTGGTTTAAAAATAATCCTAAAACCTGGAAAGGTTGGAAACAACTGGGAGTACACTGTAAAATGAAGAAAAAGTTTCAGTCAATTATGGCAAGCGCTCGCTGGATGTAATTGGGTTCCACGATGACGGTCGGGGACAAAGGCATTCTCACGTGTACTGGTGACTGACGGAAAGGCCTTTTTTATTTGACTGATGTTTGGTTGGGACGTCAAACTACAAAACAGCGCAATTATTCCAATACTTGAAATCTATCTATAAATATAAAAGACAGTCGTGTTAGTTACACTATTTATAACTCAACAACGGGTGTACCGATTTGGCTGAAAATTGGTGGGGAGGTAGCTTAGAGCCAGGAGACGGATATAGGCTACTTTTTATTCCGGTAACAAGTGCCTGTGGGAAACGGGAACGGGAAAATTTCTCTACACGGGCGAAGCCGCGAGCGTCAACTAGTAATGTGATAATGTATAAATTTTTGGATAGATAGCACTTTAATTTAAGCATTGTAAAGCAGATTTCGAGTAGTGCACCTGCTGACTAACAGACGAGGTCATGGCGAAGAAAAGAAAAATACGTGACAAAACCCTGTACCAATCGGCCACCTATGGAATACCCTACGACTAGACGAGCGCCTTACCGAACTTGAGGTAGAACTGGGTAGCGCAAACTAACCCATCCAAAGAAAGGGGAAGGACACACTAACCCTTGCGTCCAGCGACCTTTTCTACTTTCGGAAATGTAATAAAAGGTATACCTTGTTGTGTTGTGGAAGCAGCAATGTGTCGGCTCGGGAAGCATACTTAATACTGAAGCTCACCGATAGGTATTCCAGTGCCACGACCTCGGAAAGCACTGATGTAGCTATTGATGCCGTGTATAAGTACATAGCGACAGCATTATACGGTACTACTAAGTCTCACTACAACGTTGTTATGGGTGTACTTTACCGCCAAAGTGGGACTAAGACTTGCAGAGGAACTCTTACTTTAATAAAAAGCTCCATATACAATAGACTTGGCGAAGCTCCGACAAGGTCACAAGGAACGAGATAGACGTCTTCATAACGAGCAGTAAGTATATATTTAGAGATGTTTGTGTGATACATACATACATATTGTCACGCCTTTATCTCCGAAGGGGTAGGGTAGGGTAGGGTAGTACCACACATTTCACCGTATGCATTTTTGTCCCACGTAAAAGGTGGTGAGCCGATTGCCGTGTTGAAATGGACAGGCGCAGGCTGCGGCGACCTGCTGTTGAAATTTGTTAAGCCGCCCATAAGGCCTTCAACTTGGCTTAACGTGTGGCTTTGTGTGATAAACAGGTTTAAACAGGATGTAATCAAAGACTTGACCGAGCATCTCTAAATTTTAATTACCGCACAGAAAGGGCCTAAATGAAGCATTCTTATTCTAACCTACTGCGCTCCAAATAGATTTGGGGTATGAAAAGTTATAATCAGACTTCAAAATCGTCTCGATCTGTTGGTGTACCCCAATTGGGGTTTTTATTCAATTTAATATCAGGGTCTCACATCAGCAGCCTTCATGGTTACTACTCTCGTACTAAACTAAACTCTACAGATCCCACATCCGTCGGCAAAGGCGATGATTTGGTCAAGCGCACGGATCAGGTAAAATACCTGGGATCTGTATTACGTCCAGTGACATCGATTGTGACGTCAAGACACACATTGCTACTGCGTAAGCCAAGTTTCGGGAAATGACTGGTGTAATTTGTGACCTAAAAAGGCAGGTTTGAAGAAACAGGTCTGTAACACCTT
The DNA here is from genome assembly GCA_948477245.1 of Thumatha senex. NCBI lineage: Eukaryota > Metazoa > Arthropoda > Insecta > Lepidoptera > Erebidae > Thumatha > Thumatha senex. Next base: position 5,049,401 of record OX419725.1, read on the forward strand.
TGTTCTCCGTTAGAGCCACAATAGCAGGTGCTGCGTGTCGCGACAATTTAAATACTGAGCTGGTTGTGTGCAGGAACTCTCGCACCCGCGGTCTCGCTACTAGGGATGTCGAAGACCGTGCAAAGTGGAGGAGGAGAAGCCCTCGGGAGGGCTGGTGGGAATCGCAGCTTGTAGGCTTTTACTCATCATCCCCTAACATTTTTTCAACTTATACTTACCTATATAGTGTTTGTAGAGCTGTCTTTTCTCATTGAGAGTAGATTCCCACGTATTCTTCTGATGTGGTAGGTATAGCAGTAGAATCTTCCACACTAGAGATCTTAATCCTTTGTCGTCTGGAATGCCTGTACAAAATAACTGGTCAATTTCTTGCACAAGTGAAATTAAAATCTTCAAGTAAAAGAAATGGCAGACAGACTTTAACAGTCTAAAACCCAGTTACGAAGACGAAGAATATTTGAAGAAGTTTAGAATAATTAACTTAACTTAACTTAACTATAACTTAACTTAACTATCTTCACGCTGTATATCCCTGACGGGGTAGTCAGAGAGGACAGATCGCCAGGCTTCGCGATCCATGCATACTTCTTTCGCTTCTTCGAGATTCATCAATCGTTTCATACAAGCACGTCTGGGTATCCGAGTACTTTTGACCTTTCCGTTTTTGAGCAATCTGCTCACGTGGTCTTCATATGTAAGTCTCGGCCTACCCTGACCTCTTCTACCCTCTGCTTTCGCACAATATATATTCTTCGTCAATCGTTCCTCACTCATTCGTTGGACGTGTCCAAACCAACGGAGCACGCCCTTTTCCAGCTTAACGCTGACACTTTCATTCAAACCTGCCATATTGCGTATCACTTCGTTAGGTATTCGGTCGGCCAAGGTAACGCCGCACAATTTTCGAAGTGATCGCATCTCTACAGCATTCAATTTACTTTCATGCATCTGCTGACATACCCAGGTTTCGCTACCGTAAAGCAAAGTTGGCACTAGCACTGCGTTATGAATCGCCAGTCGTGCTTCTTTTACGATGCTTTGTCGCTTTACTAATTGGGACAAAGCACCGTTAACTCTGTTTCCGGCTACAGCTACTCGCCGTTCTACATCCGAATCACATCTTCCATCCGCGCTAAACATACTCCCTAAATACACAATTTCATTCACTTGCTCTAGACGTTCCTGGTTTACCCTAATCTCGCATTTAGTTCTTACGTCATCTCTTTCAAATACTAGAACCTTAGTCTTACTTGCATTCAAGCGAAGACCCTTACTTTCACACTCCTCTTTCATATTAGTGACTAATGCCTGAAGGTCGGCTTCTGATGAGGCCATGAGCACCGCATCACCTGCGTACAGCAGACAGTTTACTGAAAAGTCACCCAAATTCACACCCATATCACAATCTTTCAACTTCTGCAGGCAACTGTCCAGATACACTATGAACAGCCAGGCGGACATGACACAACCCTGTTTGACGCCTGTACAGACATCAAGAAGAGGTGTCACATCCCCCCCCTACTCGCACGCAAGCCTTACGTCTACTAAGTCCTTATAAAGCGACTGTATTGCCCGCAGCAGCGAGCCGTCCACACCATATCCGGGCAGCAAATCCCACAGTTTCCCTCACAACGTTATCAAAAGCTTTCTCCAGATCCACAAAAGCGCAGAAAACCCTCTGGCTAATAGCCAGAAACTTCTCCGCGATTATGCGGATAGAAAACACTTGATCCATGCAACCTCTTCCACGTCGGAATCCGCATTGAGCCTCCCATAAATACCTTTCAGACTTTTCTTGCATTCTTGCCGTTATAATCTTTGCATACACCTTACTAGCTAAGCTGACCAAGCTGATCGCCCTGTAGCTGGAGCAGTTTAGGCGCGAGCCTTTCCCTTTGTAGATAGGTACTACAACTGCTATTCGCCAGTCATCTGGGACCTCACCCGTCCGCCAGCACAAGTTGCATAACAGACATAGAGTGTCACAGACGCGCGACCCACCGTACTTGATCATCTCAGCAGTAACTCTGTCTTTTCCCTCAGCCTTGCCACATTTCATACTTCTTATCGCTTGTTCAATTTCTTTCATACTAATGACTTCAATGACATCGGGATCCGGAGCATCGAAGTGAGCTCCACTTCCCGATGTGGCATCTCTGTCTTTTCTTGCATACATCTTTCCATAATATTCACTCCATCTCTGCAGGACGTGTTTGGTCGTAATAATTACTAAAACAATCGCATTTGCACTCCAAATGGATGAACAAATACCGCCAAATTTTACTAATCATTATTTAAGTTAATGTCTAATTATTACTACCTCAGTCACGAATTGCACTTTGGTAGTGCATGCGACTGCAGAGTTGATGTCCCCGGTTCGATTCCCGGGTCGGAACAAATATTTGTGTGATTTACAAATGTTTTGTTTCGGAATTTAGGTGATTCCTATATTTAATATGTATGTATTTAGAAATAAAATAAGTATGTTTATCAGTTGTCTAGATTTTACAGTACAAGCTTATATCTTAGTTTGGGCTAAATGGCGCTAGGTAAAAAGCATCCATAAATGTTTATTTTTTTATTTTTAGTGTAACTATGACCATACTAATAACTTACCATTAAAGGCAAATTTTCTGAGCTTCTCTATACTGATAACATCTTCATCAAGTATTTCTTCAAAAGCTTTTATTCTGTAGTAGACAAAATTCTTGAATGAATAAATAGAGTTGCAATTTACAGTTCCTTTAGGCCCTAAGAAATGTGGTGAAGCACACAGGCAGAGGTACACAGGCATAGTGGGACTACACACTGTGGGCGTATAATATGCTTCTGCCATCCCTTTGGGGATAATGCATGATTGATAAATATAAAAAAAAATGATATGTACTATATTTCTAAATATGTATTATGCTTAGATAATATCTAGACATTTGTAAATATATGAAAATACTTGATACAACCGGCGGCAACGATAGACTTCAGCAACATCAGTAACATGCATTCAGTACCACTGCCAATTGGAGGAGACAAAGAATGCTGATTTGTAGTCTTAAAAGGAAAGATAGTTTTGAGTATGTACCATATAGCTGTAGGCATTTGATATATATAATAATAATAATAATAAATATTGTGGGACACTTTTCACACAGCGCCATCTTGCCCAAAGTAAGCTAATATTAGCTAGTGATATAGGATCTAGATAACTGATAAACATACTTAATAATTATAATAAGCCTGTTTTTCCGAGCTCAGATTATGTCCCTGAGCTCAGTGTGCCTTTTGGCATAGGCCTCCTCCAGCTCCTTCCACTGCACCATGTCTCTTGCCACTCGAGACCAGCATGGTCCAGCAGTTAGATTCAGGTCGTCCTCCCAGTCCTCCCAGTCCGACCTCACAGGTCTACCCCTTCTTCTCTTGCCATCTCTGGGATGCCAGAGAGTGATTCTGTGGCTCCATTTGTTGCTGGTGCACCTTATTGTGTGGCCAGCCCATCTCCATTTTCTGGTATCTATACTGGAAAGAATATCTGTGAGTTTGGTCCTGGCTCTAATATCGGCACTGCTTACTTTGTCTAGTAGCTTTAGACTAAGCATACTCCTCTACACGGCTCGCTGGTTTCTTGCCAGTTTCTCCCTCTGCAATTTGGTTAGTGACCAGGTTTCGCGGCCATATATTATACAAGGGAGAATACATGTGTTGTATGTTTTTCTTTTTATGTTGATACCCAGGTCCTTACTTTTCATGATTTCTTTCAGTGCCCAGTATTTCCTCCAGCCATATGCTACTCGTTTCTCTATTTCCTTGTCCATTTGATCTTTAGGAAAGATGATTTGGCCCAAGTAGACATACTCACTGACATAATCTATTTGCCAACCATCTACCTCTATTTTTTTAAAGAGTATAACTTATAAATAAATATTTTCTTCAAAGAGTATAACGTCGTCGGCGAATCGTAAATGATTTAGGTAGGATCCATTTATGTTAATGCCAAAGTGTTCCCGGTTCATACCTCTGAAGATTTGCTCTAGCACTGCTGAGAACAGTTTCGGTGAAAGCGGATCCCCCTGCCTTACTCCTCTTTTTATTGGAAATGATTGACCCATACTTTCTAGCTCTATGCAACTTTTGCTGTTGTTGTAGATATTGTTAATGATGTTAATGTAAACTTTGTTGACCCCTTGTTGTCTCAGACTTGATAGTATACCTGTGTGGTTGATACTATCAAAAGCTTTTGAATAATCAATAAAGGCTAGGTACAAAGATTTGTGGTATTCGTTGTATTTTTGCATTATTTGTTTAACAGTGTGAATGTGGTCAATGGTGCTGAATTTTTTCCCAAAGCCTGCCTGTTCTATAGGTTGATTTTCGTCGAGAGTTCTTGTTATTCTTTCCAATATTATTTTTGCAAAGACCTTGTAAACATTAGACATCAAGCTTATTGGCCTGTAATTGCCAATTTCGTCTTTTGGTCCTTTCTTGTGCAGGAGGATGATATGAGATTCTCCCCATTGATGTGGAATAAGTTCAGTTTTCAGTATTTCATTAAACATTTTCGTCAAAATGGGACTACAGGTTTCTATTGTGCCTCTGAGTAATTCGTTGGGAATTTTATCTGGCCCGGGTGCCTTATCGAACTTTTGAGATTTGATTGCCTTCACTACTTCCGCTTCTAGTATATGTAGTACGAAGTCATTTTGTTCTTTTGGCGCTTCTTGGACACTGCACATAGCTGTCCCTAGTGATGTAGTTGGATCCGAGTACAGAGTTTTAAAGTAATCAGTAGCCACACTTTGAATTAGTTTTCGTTTTGTTAAGTTAGTTTGCGCCTTTCTTAACTTGGGTATCCACTCTATTCCCTTTTCTCTAAGTTCGTTTAAGGCTTTTTTCGTTCCTCCGGTTTTTAATTTTTCTAATGTTTCTAGTCTTCTTGATTTTGTGTCTTTTCTCAAGTTTTCTCTAATTTTTTTGCTTAAGTCTGATATCTTCGTTTGGTTTGCTCTGCCTGCTTTGTTGTTCTCCGACAATAGCTTTTTTCTCTCACTTAAGAGGTTTAATGTAGTTATACTAATATCATTATTTTTCTTGGGCATTGTTGTTGTCTTTGACAGTTTTATGAGCTTTTCTTCTACTTTTGCATATTTTTGTAAAACTGAAGCACTAGAATTGATAATTTCCAAAAGGGGCAAAACATCTGTTTTATCTGCAGTTACATAATTTGATTTTGAGAATAATAATTTGTTATGTCCTATGAACTTTCTTGATTGTTTTTTGGGTGTTATATTTAAAAAGCTACCTACCATGCGGTGATTTGTGTTGAAATTTAAACTTTGAACAATACTTGTATCACTAAATTGTTTTGTTTGTTATTATATAGTCGATTTCGTTTTTGACTTTGCCGTCTGGGGATATCCAGGTCCATTTTGTTTTTGCTTTCTTCTTGAACACCGAGTTGAGAAGAGTGAGATTGTTTTCTAGTAGAAAGTCAATTAATATGCGTCCGTTGGTACTTCTCTTTCCATATCCAAATCGACCCATAATTCCTTTTTCCCCTGTTTGTCTGGTGCCAACCTGCGCGTTGAAGTCGCCCATAATTATGATATTGTTTCTATGGTAAGTTCTCACTACTTCAGAGAGGGTGTCATAGAAGCATTCAACTTCATTCTTTTCTGCTTTTTCCGTGGGTGCATAAACTTGCATGATTGTCCAGTACTTCTTACTATTAGGCAGTTCTATGTTGATTATAGCTACACGATCGGATAGGCCTACGAACTCCCTAATCTGTTTTTTTTTCTAATTTTGTTTTTACTAGGAATCCCACACCGCGGTGTCCGTCTTTGCCGCCTATATGGTATAAAATATAATTGTGTCTCTCTTCTATTTCTTCCCCTGCTCTTCTCATCTCACTTATACCTAGTATATCCCACTTTAGATCTGTCAAGGCAAATTCAAGTTCCTGGAGAGACTCTTCTGTTCTCAAAGTTCGTGTATTTAATGTACAGATTTGTATGATATTGGGTGGGTGCTTATATTTGGATTTGGGTAGAACCTTTACTGTCCTATTTTCTGGAGGGTTTTGGTCAACCTTCCCCTCGGTGACCGGCCGGCTTGGGAAAGGATTTTGTTTATTTGTAGTTCCAATTGTTGTGATGCATGTTTCGTTAGTTTTTCTCCGGTCCGTTGTGTCCTGTAATGGCTATCTATTTAAAAATGTTGCAAGTGAGTTAGTTCTTGCTCGGTGCGCTCTTTCAATCTTATTGATTTTTTTGGCTTGAATTGGAGCATTAGTTTGAGTTCCATTGGAGTTTGGTGATGAGGATGGTAGACGTTTCCGTTTTTCATTTTGTTTTGCTTTTATAATAAGCTTGTCGTATTGTAAGTATGCTTGGTTCCCTTTCCTTATTTCCTCCTGTTGTTTCAATTTTAGCTCTTTTCTCTTAGTCAACACATCCTTTGGAAAGTCTTCATACATAATAGTCACATTGATATAGATGTTACATGGAAGAAATTTCTTATTTCTAAGTATTTCTATTTTTCGCCATTCTAAGGTTACCGATATTAGGATAGGTCTAGTTTTATTTTCAGTCTGACTTCCCAGTCTGCGGGCATTGCTAATTTCCCATTTATCCCAATTGTCGATACCTCCTTTTTTGCTTGCTTCATTCAATATTTTAATGATGAGATCCAAAAGTTCAACAAAACTTTTCTCAGTTTCCTTAACTCCATGAAGTATTATATTGTATTTTCTTAGATCTCTTTCCATATTATGAACCTTAGTTTTAAGTAGGGTAATTTCTTTTTTCAACAATTGATTTTCTTATAATATTGGTTTTAGTTTCTCGTCAATAGTTTCTGAAACTTTTGCGGTGACATTCTCTGTTATTCTTAGGATTTGTTTATCAAATTGTTCTTCCATTTTAGTTAATAGTGTTTGTAGATCCATTTTCTCTATTTTACATTAGTTATTGTAGAATAGTACATAAATTATTGTAGAATATTTGGTGGGGTATATTTAAAGACAAGGCTGTATAGCTTGGATTTCCTTTGCCTGCCCCAGATGGGTAGACAAACAACAACAACAGTGTCTATGATTGACAACTGACAGATTTGATTTATAAGATCGGAGGTAGGTTTTGGCGGGAAACAGCGAATGACGCGATCGCCGCTCCGTTATTAATTTTTCAAACTAGTGTATTTTCGGGTGTTTATGTGTAAAAATGATGGTGTTTTGAACATAAAAGCTTCGACAATGTGCACAAGTGTAATAAAATTGAATAACTTAGTGGAACGCGGTATTTACTGTTGCCTTCCAAAACCACATATAACTGCAGTAAAATTGACCATCACTTTACTGCAGTAGAAATTTAAACAAACCTATACATGAATACGCTGCTATCAATAAGAATAATTAACTACTTTTGAATGAAGAAGATTAATTATCTACTTGAAAATTATCACTACAGAAAAAAAATTTAATACGCAATGGAAGATCAATAAATTTTGTTGTTGGCAATCGCGTCACCTAGAAATTAGAACTTTGAACAAACTTAGACATGAATACGCTGCTATAAATAAGAATAATTTACTACTTTTGAATGAAGAATATTCATTATCTACTTGAAAATTATCACTATAAGAAAAAGTTAATATAATATAATGTCGTGGCTAAGTCCAAGCCGGTCATCGCCAAAACAACAAAAAAAAAAAAGATCGGAGGTAGAACGAAATAAAATACACAAATTGCAATTGTCATGTGTCACTGATCACTAAATGGTTATATGTAATTGTATTTTGGTATATAGTTTTTCAGTTTTCGTTTTCACTGTTTTATGTTAAGAATCTTAGTTTATATTCACTGATTTATTGTACTCTGTATTCGCGGTTGAAATAACTTTCGTTTTATGTGTCGTATTCTACACAAAACCAAGAATCACAACACTTTTTATAAATTAAACTGGACAGGTTGAAAAAACACGTATTAAACTTTGACAGCTCGGAACCCAAAAACATACTTATATATTTCTAAATAAAATAAATAAATATCCATCACGCCTTATCCCCGAAGGGGTGGCAGAGGCATATTATATGCCCACTTTTCACCATGTGGATTCCTGTCCCACATAACAGGTGGTGAGAATATTTCTAAATACATACATATATTACATAGTAAACACCCAAACTCCAAAACGCACATTTGTGGTTCACACAAATATTTGTTCCGACCCGGGAATCGAACCCGAGACCTCTTGCGTAGCAGTCGGATACACCCCCACCGCGCCACAGAGGCAGCTACCTCAATATAAATATGTAGAGATATATATATGTAGAGAGGATTAAAGGAGGAATGATTTATATATATTTTAATAATATTTGCTATATGGTTAGGAGTGTAATTATGTTACCATGCAAAACCTCATAAAAATCATACAGGATTTTCTGAAAAACAAACTGGCTGTATGAAAAAGGGGTCCTTGTCAATTCAAAATGTCGGTAACACAAGAATTAAGCTGTGTACATTCTTTGATCATATTTGATGAAGACAATAATACATGAAATTCAAAGGTTTTTTTGATTTTCACCTGTCCTAAATTCTTCTTTTAATAGTGTTGAAAATATTAAAAAATTACAACTCAAAAATCTAAACATTTCAAAGAGGATTCGGTTGATGCCACCATTGAATGTAAATGCTTGCCATACAGCTCAGTTGGTGAGTTATGTCCTAATTCTTATCCCACATTTAAAAGTCATTTATAATATTTTTGTTTTGGATTATAATGTACATCAATTTAATTTTGTCCCTCGTTAAAGAGAGGAGATAAGCATTTGGCCATGTTGAAATGGCGCCCTGCTGTTGAAATTTCTGAAGCCGTCAATACAGTCTCCAACTTGGCTTAATGATTACCATGTTACTGGTAACGAGGACTTAAATCTCTTTATAATGGAAATGTCACCAATCCTCCAACAGTTACCTATTTTAGGATCAACTGTAGCAATTTATCTATACTAATATTATAAGCGCAGCGCAACGAAGCACTCGTGGCCCTGCGGTCTCAGTGTTCTGTCACTGAGTTACGCAACTTTCACTATGGCTGGTCCTCGTATGGGTGACCACTTTGAGGCATTTACATTTGCGAGCGTCTCCGTGCTTCGCAAGGCACGTTAAGCCATTGGTCCCGGTTGCCAGTAAAATGGCAGGTAGCCACAACACACACAACAAAACACAACCGTCTGTCCATTTTAACATGGCAATGGGCTCACCACGTATTACGTGGGACAGGAAATCCACATGGTGAAAAGTGGGCATATAATATGCCTCTGCCACCCCTTCGGGGATAAGGCGTGATGGATATTTATTTTATTAAGTTTGTTTGTTTATTTGGTTGTTTGTGCTAACCTCAGGAACTACAGGTCGGATTTTAAAAAATCTTTTGGTGTTGGAAAGACCCTTTTTCAAGGAAGGCAATATATAGAACGGTATCATCACGCCTGAAGAGCAGAGTAGTAATCATAAATGTTGACAAATCAAGGAAATTTTTAAGCATTTTGTAGAATTTATAAGTGACAGGATTAAATAGATGCAACGGAAGTTTAAAGATGTCATGGGCGATGCCATCACCTAGTCAGTTATAATTATTATCATATTATTAGGTAAGCAGATATTACAACTGATACTGCCTGTATCCTGCTAGTGCCCACTTATTGCCTCTTTGCTGCTACTAGATGTTGATCTAGTTTGTTTTTAAAGTGGAATGTGCTAAGATCATATCTTCTGAACCCCAGTTCCAAGCTTTAATAACCCGAATGCTAAAGAATTGCCTGTAGGGATTTGTTTAAGAAACTAGTGTCTAACTTAATATGGTGGTTTTTAAGGTGGAAATGTTCAATGCATATGATTTATTATTGGAACCCTTGAAGTTTCTGATTGTGTGTATATCGGGTCCTCACGGTCTCTAGACTTTATGAAGATCCAAGTGTAAACACAACAAAGAAAAGTTTGTATGAATATTTGATTGTCTATTGATTCTTTAAATAACACCTATAAAAGGTTTTATACTTTGATCGAATTTGGATACACATGTACCTAAACTAAGGAAAAAAACACAAAGATAAACTGAGTTATGTCAAACATTGATCAGTTCTTTGAAAAGAATTCATAACAACTTTTATATAATTATGCTGGGCTAATGACACAGATTTACACTGCTTTAATCGCTTATCAGTTCTTCAATAAAATACCTACGTTTAACAATAAAATACCTATTAATATTGATGCTTGCTATTGATACGTATATGGCCCCGAAATATAGAAAATCTCCAAAAAATTAATACGAAACAAGTATTATAAAAAGAGTATGTAGCTTTAGTAATTGTTTGATTCAAGTAATCAAAATTTATATTTGTTAACGCCCATTTCTTGTGTCAGCAACCAATAGGTTTTGCCGAACAGCATGTAATACAATGATAAAATGGTTTACCATCACACCAACATAGAGGCTACATTTTGTATTGAATATGTTACCTTGCTTTATGGAGGCTCATTTTAATACTATTGTTTGCATCTGATTCACAAATTTAACTGTGAAAACATAAAAATAACTTAAACAGGACCAATTTTGCTACTGTGTAATGACATTTAAGACGTAAATGACCATGACATCTCTCATTTTTTGTATTTATTTTATGGCCTGGTTAGTAAACTAAAAAAAAAAACTAACTATCTTCACGCCGTATCCCTGACGGGGTAGTCAGAGAGGACAGATCGCCAGGCTTCGCGATCCATGCATAATTCTTTCGCTTCTTCGAGATTCATCAATCGCTTCATACACGCACGTCTGGGTATCCGAGTACTTTTTTGAGTACTTTTGATGTACGTGGTCTTCATATGTAAGTCTCGGCATACCCTGACTCCTTCTACCCTCTACTTTTGAACAATATATATTCTTCGTCAATCGTTCCTCACTCATTCGTTGGACGTGTCTAAACCAACGGAGCACGCCCTTTTCCAGCTTAACGCTGACACTTTCATTCAAACCTGCCCTATCGTATCACTTCGTTACGTATTCGGTCGGCCAAGGTAACGCCGCACAATTTTCGAAGTGATCGCATCTCCACAGCATTCAATTTACTTTCATGCATCTGCTGACATACCCAGGATTCACTACCGTAAAGCAAAGTTGGCACTAAAAAAATAAAAAAAAAAAATAAAACATTAATAAAAAAAACATAAAAATGGTTAATAAAACATTATAGCAAATTCTTAATTCTCACTTCTTCAATCTTTTTTCTTTATTTTATTATCTAAAACGTCCCCGTCCGTCTTAAGTCAAGTCTAGTCAAGGTCAGTCTCACCCTTGTATAATAGTAGTGGTTATACTGAAGTGTACATTGATTTTTATGCAGTGAATTGCTATAAGAAAATCGCTATTCACTGCATTTATAACACTGTATTTCTCTATAGCACGTTAACACAACTTTTATGTCCAAGAATCCGCCAGTCCCGCACATAAAACAAGATAAATACACTAGATTTAGGAAATAATATACAGCAAGCGTCCGCTCTTGTCATTTTTCTTGCGTGGAATCCACATCTCTCGTTGTAGTTGAACTGTTTTTTTGTTCTTGTGGCGATAGAAGCGTGGCCCCTTGTTTGAGCTTTCGGCTCCGCACCCAGATTTCTTACCCTGAGAATGCAATGGACCTTAGAAAATATGGGCATAGCCAGGGGGAGGGATTTTGGGGTACAAACCCCACACTCAAAATTTTACGTACATTCATACAAAATGATTGATTGATTTATATCTTTATTGAACACCAGAAATATAACAGTATTGGATTACAATTAAAAACTTATCGGTAATACAATTGGCGGCCTTATCGCACAAGGCAATCTCTTACAGGCAACCTTTGAATGGAAACCAAGATGAAAAATGATTTGGGGCAGTATGGTGTTGTACCTTCAACGTAACGCTAGGTACAAGTGTACTATAGAATTTTGCGCTAAAATAAATTTATATAAACACTACATACGTACATACATTATAGAGTATACATATCTATAATAGATACAAACATATTATTATATTAATAAGGCATTGCAGCTTAGGCAGAGTCAGCAACACGCAGATAATAATGATTACAAACAACCTTATAGGTGTTCAAAGTTTGTGCACGGCTGATTGACACTGGCAGTGCATTCCACAAACGAACCGCCTCAACAGTGAACGTTTTGTCCATGAAATTAGTGGAGTGTCCGGGCCCTGATTTGTTAACCTGGTCCGTGCGCTAAACCAAATCATCGCCTATGCTGACGGATGTAGGAACTGTAGAGTTTGATGCCAAGAAGGTACTCGGTCTTCACCACATTAAGTTTCAGAGCGCCGCTTTCAAGCATCTTCTTTCAAGCCTTCACGCGTCGTATCAACCTGCCCCTGTCCGCGTCCGTCAACGCGATATCGTCTGTATACATGAGCAACCATGGAGGCTGTTCTTGTGAGTCCCTGATGCTAAGCTGAACAAAAAACAGACTCAGGACTGATCGGGGCACACCAGCAGATCGAAACGATTTTGAAGTTCCAATTGAAACTTTTCGGAGCCCTAGTCTGTTTGGAGCGCAATAGGTCAGAAAGCAGGTTTCATCCTCAGGGCTCCTTAGGCGCGGCAATTTAAAAATTGCAAATGATTGAGCAATTTCAGTCCATGATCACTTCCGTTATTAAACCTGTCTATCACAGAAAAATCTCATAATATTAACTTCCTATCCGTTACGAAGAAGTCTATCTCGTTCCTTGTGATCTTGTCAGTGCTTCGCTAAGTCCATTTCCTTTTGGGTTTTTTATTAAATGTAAAAGTTCATTAAGAAGAGCCCCTACGACTCACAAAAGCTGATAAGCATATGACCCAGGTCATTTTTCAGTCACAGTTGCACCACTCTTAGGTGAGGCTTGGACACAGAAGATATAGGTAGGGCACTATCGCACCCAAAATCTGGTTTAGAATGCTTAAGTAATAAGTGCCATATATCCTAACATTAGCACATTTTACAAGTATAGGAAACCCCTTTCTGGGGACATATTGAACCCTCCAGAGTCAAACCTGTCGCAGGCAACGCTTGCCTGTCTTGTGGCACAACACAAGTGGTAAGAAGGAACAATCCAGGATTTTAGTGATACCAATTTCGGTGAATCCCACCTTTAAAAGTAGTAAAAGCAAAAGATTTCCCTGAAAATAAAATCGTGCTAATTACTCCATGAATACATAGGTCAAGATTCGGGACAGTCTATTAAGGAAGGCTTTAGGCACTTATACAAGTATTAACACCCGCTACTATCAAAGGGACCGGAGTAGTAACTATAAATATCATTAAAGCGAGTAGATTTTCATACATTATTTGAAAGCCAATTAAGGGCAGGTAGGCGAAGTCGCGTAGGCACCAAAACGCTTCCTCAGCCCCCGCCAGGATAGATTGACGATGTATTTTCGGCTGGCACGCCACAGTAAAAATGATTGGCAGTTGCAATCGAAATGGAACATCTCTGTTATTGTGTTGGATTTTATTATAGGTTTATGATATACTAGTTAACGCCCGGGACTCCGCCCGCGTGTTGAAGTTTTCTCATTCTCATTATCTAAAGGAACTTGTTCCCGGGATAAAAAGTAGCCTATGTGTTATTCTGATAGATAAGTTATCTTATTGTAAAGTTTATTTATATTCCACTCAGTAGTTTTTATATGTAAGTATCATCAAACATTCATACTTACAAACTTTCGCGTTTATTAGGATATTAGTAGGAGTATATTAGTAGGAGTTAATAATGATATATTTAATAACGTATTTATGCTTTATATACAAGTAATAAATACAATTTCCTGTACTCATTATACACATTTTTTTTTATTAATAATTTTAAAATCAAAAAAATCATAATGTTTTTCCCTATCTCAGGCAGCTAGTCACCGTTGTACTTCAGAACACATCTTCCGTTCGCGCTAAACATTCTTCCTAAGTATATAACTTCATTTAATTGCTCTAAACGTTTCCGGTTTACCCAATTCTTGCTATTATAATAGTTCCTACTATTTCTCTTTCAAATACCCGATTCTTAGTTTAACATGCAGCGAAGACTTCTACTTTCAAATTAGTGATTAATGCCTGAAGGTCGGCTTCTGTTGAGACCATCAGTACCGCATCATCAGCGTACAACAGACAATGTACTGTAAAGTTTCCAATTTTACAACACATCATAATCTTTTAACTTTTGAAGCCAACTATTAGATACTCTATGAAAAACACAACAAAGGCGGACATAACACAACCCTGTTTGACGCCCGAACAGACGTCAAAAAGAGGCGCCAGGTGAACATCCCCCTTGATCGCACGCAAGCTTTACAGTCCGTATAAAGTGACTGTATCGCCCGCAGCAGCTGGCCGTCCACACCATATCCTGCCCGGAGATGGTGAGGACGGCCAGCCAGGCCACACGGATGAGTACCACAGAGTTTCTCTCACAACGTTATTAAATGATTTCTCCAGATCCACTACAGCGCAGAAAACCTTCGAGTTAAAATGTTGGGATTATTAATAATATATGAAATGTTATACATTTTTCAAGTCTACTAACATAAAGTAAAAATATAAATAAAAAAGCGCTGGTAGCTCCACTAACTTAGTTCTCTGTAAATGATCACTGGTTTAAGAAACTATCTCGGACTTTGGATGGATGACCGCTTTGTAGCATTTTCATTTACCAGCGATTTCGTCCTTCGAAGGACACGTTAAACTGTTTGTCCCGGTTGCTAGTAACGTTGCAATAGGCACTCGTTAAGTCAAGTGAATACCCTTTCAGCGACCTATAAATTACAATAGCGAGTTGCCACAATCTGAGCCTGTCCATTTGAACACAGGCATTGGGCTCACCACAATATGCCTCTGCCGCACCTTCGGGGATAAATTTCGTGGTTAATAAATTTATAAATATACTTAAATAATTTATACTTCAAGAATAAAACAAAGGTCTTGGATACAATTTAAATAATTTATGCGAAGCGAAGCTTAAATATAACAACTGCACTGATTACTTCAGCCAGTGGTAGTCGGTATATTAAAGCTTCAAAATCTATTGATAAAAATTGTTTAGAACCAAATTGAAAGTATGCGTTACACAAAAAAAATTGAAATTCGTCAATAGTTAGCGGAAAAATAGGTAAACATACATTTAACAGCCTACTGGCTCAGTTAATTATATAACTGCCTTCTAACCTGTGGGTACCGGGTTCGATTTTATACTACTTACAGGGATAATTCTAACTCTTCTGTGAAGTGTACGTAGCTCATTTTATATTAAAACTCTCATATACACTATACAAAGCAAACTCCGGGGGTCGCGAGATGCAGCTGGGACAGACGCTCGGATGATGATGGAATGCTTACTGCTCTGATAAATATACTGTGCCATTGCGAAGAAATAACAAGGGGAGCGCAACAAAATAACCTGACACAGGTCCTACCTCAGTAAGCGCCAGCGCGCGACTGATCAGGCGTCAGCGGCGCGAATCTGGTATAATTTTAACATTTGTACTATAAAAATCACTATATATAGTCAAAGTATGCGATTATGTCTATAAATATTTAGTAGCTATAGTTGGGTATAAAAATTTCATGAGATTTATCTGTAGTTTAGATTTGGCATTGAATAAACATTTCGAAAGGGGGCAACTTTGGAATGGTTTTCTATCAAGTGAAGTTTATTAGGTTTGTAACAGACAGCATTTTGACTAGATTAAATCCTTAACTATCATATATGTATATTTTTTTCAGAATCAAAAACCCTTTTTTCTACGATTCCCATTGTTTTAAAGAACTCAAAATCGTGGCCTCGGCAGGAATACCAAGCCTTAACAGGCTCATATTAGATAAGTATTATGCCCGTTGCCCCGGGAGTTCCAACAATGTTACATGCGTCACCATCACCACAAATGAATGTGAAGTGCACACATTACATAGTCATAGCACTTTAATATGATCGATAATGAAGTCACAGCCAGCCAACATCTTCAGCCTCATTAGGGATAGCACAGGCTAGCAGCCACTGCTCCTGTCTGGTTACCTCTTCGGTCTCACCAGCGTTGAACAGCACACTACAACTACGATCAATGTAAGAAAAGCTTATTTCAGCAACTTCGCAGACTCACTAGGAGTCTTCACTGCAACACCGCAAATATGACATTAGCAGCATTCGATTACGGCGCACTGGAATCAGTGGCATACCACTCTGACTCACTGGCATTAACGGCATACAGTTCCGACTCAACGAGACTAGCAAAATTTTCTTCCAACTCACTGGAACTACACTAACTGGCACTGGCGCAATTCACAACAGATGAATACACACTAGACTCATACTCACAATCTACCTCCATATCGTTAGGTTACGTTTAACCTTTAATTCATTTAAATCTTATTATTAATCTCATGAATCAAAAAATTAACCTATTTATTAGGATTTGAAGTCAGAAGTAACTTTTAAAACAACAAGTATGTCTTGCTTACACCCGAAACGGTATTCGACTTACTCATCTTACAAAAATATTAGTCCCTGGATGGTAATCGATCACGGTTTTGTATTCAGGTACTTGAACTACGAGATCAACAGCGAACTAGGAATCGTGTTATGTTGCAATATGAATGAAACTACATTAAGCTATGCAAATAACTTTAAAAAATATTATCGTTGACTGAACGTTACAACAATATCCCCTAGATATAGAAATACAGCTAAAACATTTACTATCGCTAAATTAATCTTATTTACAGCTGCATGTTTATCTTTTCTAGGAACTTGGCCATATTCAAAGATTACCGTAACACACAAAGCAAAATTGAAAAGTAATCCGACGATTTGATACGAATAGTCTTTGAATTCTTTAGAACTCAGCTGCATGCCGGCCTCTAGCATAAGGCCGAAAGATACGAAAAGACAACTGCCAAGTACTCCCGACGCGAAGAAAGTCGTAGTACTGGACAGACTTTTATTTTCTGAGTTGTAGAAGAAGCCCATCATCATCAGAATTATGATCGTTCCTCGAAACATCATTTGTACTATATTGTACACAGACATTTTCTTCTACTTCACGTTAAATTTTATTTATATTGATAATAAGTTAACACAGTAATTGTATAAGTTCAAAGTTTGTAGGTATAAACTTATTAAAAGTTTAAATGAATGAAAAAATAAACCATATCGGTTAAGAATATAATACCGGATGGCGTACATAAATACAAATTCTATAATACAGACATATCATACTGTCATAAATAATTCGAGTTACAAGACCTCAAGACACTCTAACCAAAGAGAATATTGTACCGCACACAAATATACCTTCAAATTTATCCTGTGACTATACAAGAGTTTGCTGAGATCTACCGAGATCCAACTCGCTGTAACTTTTTCATAAGTCATAAGTATAGATAGTAGTAGGAGAGGTAGCGTTAATTTTCACAGATATTTGATACCGACTGATATTCATAACACTAATAGTTCTTTACCAACACATAACAGATTTGACCGTCAGTCAGTTTGGTAGTAATGGAACCAAAAGTTCCAAGATGCCAAGACCTCCAAATTGTATAATACAACTTAATGGTATATTTTAATTGGTATTTACTATGTAACATTATTTTTTATTCATCAATGTAGTCTCCTCCAAGAGCGATACAGTCCCTCCAACGCTTTTCAAACTTTTCTATCCCATGCGTGTAGCTCATAGTTAAAAACATACTTGGTTGGACCCCATACAAAGTTAATACCAAATAACATAGACCGTTGAGTTGCATAGGTACTTAAACAATTTGAAGGTCTAGCTTAATTGGCATTCTATAATTTTTGGTTCCACCACTACCAGACTGACTGTTGTGTTGGTAAAGAACTATTAGTGTTATGAATATCAGTCGGTATCAAATTCCTTGTGAAAATTACCGCTACCTCCCCTACTATATGAATCACAGGCATAGTCATAGTCGAGTCTTATAAGGTAACTAGTTGACGCCCGCGGCTACGCCCGCGTAGTGACGTTTTCCCGTTTTTGTTTCCCACAGGAACTTGTTCCCGGGATAAAAGTAGCCTATGTGTTACTCTGATGTATAAGCTATATTATTGTAAAGTTTCATTAATATCTATTCAGTAGTTTTTACGTAAAAGAGTAACAAACATCCACACAAACTTTCGCATGTATAATATAACTAATTGACACCCGTGGCTTCACCCGCGTAGAAAAGTTTACCCGTTCCCGTTTCCCACAGGAACTTGTTACCGGGATAAAAAGTAGCATATGTGTTATTCTGATGTATAAGCTATATAATTGTAAAGTTTCATTAAAATCCATTCCGCAGTTTTGACGTGAAAGAGTAACAAACATCCACACAAACTTTCGCCTTTAAAATATTGTATACTACATTTTTTTATCTTAATCTTAAGATAACAAAATGTAGTACCTACCTCTTAGTTACAATTTTCTTTTTAGGGTACCTTAAAAGGTTAAAACGGGGAACCTTTATAAGATCACTTTATTCTCCGTCTGTCCTTCTGTCCATGTGTCACCATCGATTGTCTCAGGAACTACTGGACCTAGCAACTTGATATTTATACTAGACAAGGTGACCCTCACGGCTTCGCCCGTGACATACTTCGAACTCCCTTCGCCCCTATTTAATCCCGTCGCTTATAAATTCTACAATAATGTTTAAAATTTGCCCGATTTGTCGACATTTATGATACGCTCCGCTCTCCAGAGTAGTAGTGTGATGATTACCTACAGCCTTCCTCAATAAATGAATTATCCAACTCAAAAATATTTTTTTCAAATCCGATCAGTAATTCCTGAGATAATTAATTTACATTAATTAAATTAATTACATTAATTAACATTACGCAACAAGTTTCATGCATGATAAATTTCCCTCCCGATCAGAAGGTCTAGGTAGCAAAATAAATAAATTAATTAATATCGTTGTGACAACTCACACAACGCCATCTGATTCCAAACTAAGCAGAGCTTGTACTATGGTAACCAGGTAACTGATAATACCAGATACTTATATATTTCTAAATACATACATATTATAGATAAATGACACCCAGACACAGAATAAAACATCGTGCTCGTCACACAAAGTTTTATCCTGAGTGGGAATCGAACCCACAACCTCTTGCGTAGCAGTCGGATGCACTCCCACCGCGCCACAGAGGCAGTCAAACGTCTAACAGCGTGAAACGTCTAATGAGCAATACGCCTAATTAGGAAAAGGTCAATGTAGCAAAACGTCCACCTCACAAAAAGAGCCGAAAATTGTTGAAGTATGTTCCAATTTACCTTTGTTACTTTTGCCATACATGACTATAAAAAAGGCCACGAAAAGCAAAGATAGGGCTAAGGTCATCCCTGGCAGATATAATAAGCTGTTCTAGCAATTATAATTTTATCACAAACAATGCACAACAAAGCTCAACACGAATATAAGATCAAAGTCAACCCTGACACTATTCCTCAACGCTCTCAGAAAAGTATCTAGCCTTGTGGCAAGATCGCAAATACAAGAATATGTTATTTGAAGGGTAATGAGCGAAACAAATCGATATAATGTCAAATACAAAAATTATGTTAATCCTTTTTAATTTTTGGAAACATCGGCCATATCAAAACGTGCATAAATTTAGTGGAATTCGTGCGCCTATAGAATCTTAATAATATTTAAATAGGTAGTGCAGTTTAACACGCTTTTTATTCAAATAATTTTTAAATTACTTTACAAATGAGTTTTTTATTTTCTATCATGAGTGTACACATTTTCAAATAGTCGATTTGCGAAATAGACGTTCAGCTATACAAACTATCTAAGAGTTGGACGTTTTGCTACATGGACCTTTTCCTAATTAGGCTTACTGTTCATTAGGCGTTTCGCGCTGTTGGACGTTTTGCTGTTTAGACCTTCTGATCGGTACTTCATGATACTTTATATACTTTTACTACTTCCGAAACTAGTGTCAAAATATTAGTGTCGTGAAATTCACAGTATGTCTGTGTTCGTGTTCATGGCTTCACCAACATCGGAGCTTTATTTTCCGTTGCAAAATTTTGTTATACATATATGTTATTGTATAAAATTAGGAAAAGATTGTCTCGAAAGAAAAGATGTTGGTGAATTCAAGGGTTAGCTAGCAAGATAGCAACAGCGTGCGACACAGTTAATATCTGTATACCCAAACCACTACCTCTTTCGCAGTTTGCAAACTACCTACATGACTTCCATTATCTCTTTGTAGGCAGGTTCCCGAGCATCTCAATTTTTGTAGAAAGGGTGTTGCGAATCCCAGAGACACTCATTTCACTGATATTCGTTCATAAATTTTATATTTTTAAAGCTGTCCAACGTTATTTTGTCATTATTGGAACAAAGTTCCTTATGGCAGGCTTGGAGGAGATAGGGATTTTGCTGCGAGACCGAACTGAAAAATATGTGATAGTAAAACCGTAAGAAAAATTGGGGGAAAAAATTGGGTGGAATAAAACCGTTAAATGAGACGTGCGCAGGCGCGAAAGTCGTATACACAAGCGAGTAGTGTATAATACCTTTCTCTTTCTCCCTCTTTCAGTGAGGGAGACGGTGGTTTTTTTTTTCTACTTTAGTTTTTTCGAATGTACGAACTTTGTTCCTACCTGGTGTCCCACGACACCATTAATTTTAATTTTATATTAATTGTTATTTCGACTAAAGCTGCCCACACTACGACAAAAAGCAAACGTGAAATCAGCGCAGGCGCTTTCGCGACAGTAGTTTTTCGTTGATGACGGTACTAGTTTAGGTAGGTACTAGTTTTTGTAACTGTTTCAGTGTCGTGAAATCGATGTATGCATTGTAAAACTTAACGGTTACACGTGACATTGTTTATGAAATTTGTGTCGGGAAACTAATTTTATGCCACTAATTTCTTAATGTAAATTTGGCTTACAAGATAAAGAATTGGTACCTCGTGTCTTCAGCAAATAGTAATTTCAGATTTAGGTATGTCAAACTTGGTCAAACTACTATAAATTTATTTTCGTCGATGGTACATTACATTGTGTCATTTTGTAATATTTTTGGTCGAAATAGCACCATACCATATCACATGTTTTTTTTTGCAAAATTAATAAAATTATGACATGTCTTGCTGTGCGGTAACGTTTGACAAATTTATTATTTACAAATTTTCTGTTTCTTAGTAAAATGAGTGTAAAGCTAATTTCTCAGATGGTACTTCGAGGCGTCACAGTACTGTTAATGGCAATTGGCATATTTTTCAACACAGAGAGTGAAAGAATGGCTGAGACAACGACTTTTGCGATGTCTGGAGTTTTCGGTTGTTGCTTCCTTGTATCACTGGGCCTTATGATAGAAACTGCCATGATTATGGACTCTGATGAATTTGTACTGTACTCCTTCCTCGCGATGAGCTTCGTTTTGAACTTCGCTGTAGCTTGTATGGCGTTTTACGAATACTCACACCCGCGTCCCTTGAAAACGCCAAAGGATGAATTGAACAAAGGATTGATAAGTGTTATGGCTGTAATAATTCATACAATAGATATTAGTTTAGTACACTTTTAATACAATACTGTTAAGTTCTTGTGAGTAGTGAAGTATTGTCATATTATGTAAGATTAATAAATCTTAAGCAGTTTTTAGTCTGTATATGTCAGAGCCAGCAGATACCGATAGCGTCTTTGCAGGTTGTCGGTCCAGAAAGAGAACTGGTTACGCTTCTCTTAAAGGACCCACGATTGTAAGTGTCCATTCATACAGCGGTCTGTATGAATGGACACGTACAATCGTGGGTCCTTGTACAAACAAAACGGAAAGCAGAGCAAAGCACTTTTTTTTTCAGTGAGAGGAGGGAAACACGTACACCAGCAGAGAATTCCCTGTTTTATGGTGCGATATAAGAAAGATATGCAGAATCCTTAGAATCTGGGCACAATTGTGTCCATAGTGTGTGTGTTGTTCGGCAACGGAAAGGCGAGGAAAGTGGAAAACTTCGTCGCAATACTCACTGTAGTAGATACGATACGGTAAAATGCAGTTAATCTGGTGACCGCTTTGTGAATCTTGTAAATACGCAAAACGGTCACCAGCTTGCGCAATCTTGAAAGTTTGTCAGTACCCTCTGGACAACCTATAATGTGGATGACACGTCGCCGTGGCTACAACGCGTTGAGAGCATTAAACAGGTATTTGGCTAAGCCATACCAGAGATGTGAGCAGTATTCTTACGCAGAGATGAATCATACATTTATATTATATAATAAGTAAAACGCCTCACCCTGTTAAGTTTGCGAGAGGCCAATCTCTTACACCCTTGCACACAAGAGACGGAAGGGAAAGAAAATGGGATCTATTTTGCAGTAAACGTACTCCGTGATGCCGTTTATATTTCTTTTTGCATTTTTTTACGATGTTTTCCGTGCTTCGGAATTCAAATTGAGCCGTTGGCATCGGGTGCCAGCATCATGGAAGTAAGTAAAGTTGAAGGCCTTATGAGCGGCTTTTTTATTTTTTTGAGATTCCCTACGGATTCGAAACAAACTATAACCACAAAGTCCCTACCTATATGTCTAGCCCTGCGCCCCATGATGATTACTCGGAAGGATATAAATAGTAATTAAAGTTCTGATGAAGACTGATAAAATTTTAATGTTACCTACCACACGAGAAGCCCTTGCTTTCAAATAAATCATCTAAATCCGTGAATCCAGAAAAAAGTTTTATAAGGTTGTACATAAAAAACAAACTTTATATAAATTGAATACCTCCTCCTTTTTTGAATCCTCTACAATTATTCATTCCGATCCTAGAATCGACCCCGAAATTACAGCGCGGCAGTCGCATACACTATCACTTACGCCACCGGGGTTTATTTATTTGTTGTAGGCTTATTAATCACTTTCAACACTCAGTGATATAAAAATAATGTGCGAGCGCTACTACGGTTACACCAAACTTCGTTGATGGCAATGTCCCACCAGACCACGAACGGGTCCGTATTGGGTTGCATAAATTTTAGAGGCATAACTTAAAACTGCATAACGTTTTTTCGCATACTCTTCGTTTCGCATAACGTTCAAACAGAATAAATCATTAGGCATACTTTATTTTCCCATAAATTTTTTATAATAATGATATTCCCGCATAAAATGTTTACGCATATTTTTTTTTACAATAACGATTTCTAAACATAACATTTATTGGCATATCACTCACTCTCGCATAAAGATTACAAGCCATACATATAGAATATCATAATGTTAACGAGTACATATTTTTATTTTTATATCTAAGCTTGAACTGTCTAAGATTGAAATGCCCACTGATTAAAAATGTCGATAGTCACTATACTGAAGTTCAAAATTTCAACACTAATATACAGAATATATAAATAAATAACAAAAAGAAAGTAGTTAGATTAAAACGAGCGATTCTATTCTGTCGCATCGCCGGCCGCTCCCGCGGCCCGCTCGCTTCTCTCGCTCGCCTTGCGCGTTGTGGTCACAAGTGACCTAACACTCCTCCTCGGTTCGCTCGTCGTCGTACCTATTTAAGACTTTGCTCAAGACTAGTCTAAAAAAAAATAACACTTAAAATATCGTTTTATTATGTTACAGCTTAAAAACTTGGCTATGAGTAAGATGATTATTTACAATGGTGTCTTATCATTTCTTAAATATTCTTATTCAAATTATTATTCATTTATGATTTAAACGGTTATCCATACCTCCATTATGCGTTTTGTATTTTATGATAAATTATCTTTAGGTGTATAACAATTATACCCTTTACATTTATGCTGATTAAAATTATGATAATAAAATTAGAGTAAGTTAATATTATGCCAATAAAACCATTATGCGTTTATAACACTCTGCTTATCATAATTTATGCGAGAAAACTTTATACTGAAACTGTTATGCCAAATTACATTATGCTGAAAAAAATTATGCGATCGAAAGGGCACCCACCACGAACGCCTTCTAATGCTACCTTTTGTTACCCGCTCGAGATGTCAAGTTGCTCACCTACTTACTCTCTGTTCTTTCCTTGCTAGCGGGCCAAGATAGAAATAATTGAGACTATAATGATTGTAAAGACTTGGGTGTAAGGGACCCAGAAAGATCTTTGAGGCGATGGACGAGGCATTGATGCAGACCCTTACAGGGTTGGGAGGTCAGACCGCAGACGCTCCCAACAATGCCAAAAAGCAATTTATCTATCACGGTTTATTCCTGAAGGGGTGGCAGAGGCATATTATTTGTTCACTTTTCACCGTTTTCATTCCTGTCCCACGGTGGTGAGCCTATTGCCATGTTGAAATAGACAGACGCAGGTTGTGACTATCAGCTGTTGAAATTTTTCAAATCGCCAATAAGGCCTTCAACTTGACTTAACGATTGCCATGTTACTGGCAACCAGGACCAACGGCTTAACGTGCTTTCCGAAACACGAAAATGCTCACGTAAATGCCACAAAGTGGTCACCCATCCGTTTACAGAACACTGAGTCCGCGGGGCTACGAGCGCTTCCGAAAATCAAAACCCCAACAATACCTGCAAGTATTTTAAGGTTTCAAATACATGTAGAGTTTGGCAGTGTGGCTACCATGACTTTTTGTGCATTCATGGTAACAAAGGTCAGCCCTGCGAAGGACTTTAGATTATATGACTTAACTGAAGAAACAAGATGACACTGTGGTTATAAAATTAAGAGGAACCTAAAGAAACAGTAGTTATCCCCTTCAGGTAATCCGTAAACAGAAAATATCACACATCTATCTTGGTAGTACTTACTTACATGCTAAGCGATTTGAGATTGTTCGTAGTCGCCGCCATTGCTCACTATCAGAATCAGATATTTATTTGTGAAATATAAGTAAGTAGGTAGTACAACTATATCCCCGCCTGTACGAGAGATATCGAATGAAAAGATTAGAACTTAGAATTCATGGAAGAATACTCGCCGTACTACCATCCGGATTATTCTGTAAATATTTTTTATTTTAAGTTTTATAGTCATCGAGTTACTCTTCTCTCTAAAGAAGCAACTAGGAATAAACTAATATGAAGAGAAGAGTATATCTTTAACGAGGATGCATGAATCAGGTGAAAAATCCTCGCCAAAAATGACTGGTAGATGTTGTAAAGTAGTGGATTGTGAAATTAAGGAATCTGAGAGGCCAATTTGAATAATTGCTTGATAAGTACACTATAAAAGTCGTGCAGTAGACATCACAAAATATGCCGAGTTTCGACCGAGTTACGAGACAATTTTATGGTTAGAGTAACAACGGTAATCGCGCCATCTGTGATTTGATTTCTATTTTCCTCTTTAGAACCGCCTAGTGGTTGACGAGGAACTTCAGGACTACTCCGTGGTGAAAACACAGTCATAAACATTTTTAACGTATTGAATAGAGGGCGCTGATATCAAAGTTGATTTTATAAAAAAGCAACAGGTGGAAATTTTCAGAACATTTAAAATAAATGGTACATAATCACTTGGTTCCATTAGCCGATGGAACCACAATTTTTTTTCCGTGGTGAAAACACAATGATAAACACTTTTAACGTATTGAATAGAGGGCGCTGATATCAAAGTTGATTTTATAAAAAAGCAACAGGTGGAAATTTTCAGAACATTTAAAATAAATGGTACATAATCACTTGGTTCCATTAGCCGATGGGACCACGGTTAATTTTTTTTTTCGTCTTACCTCAGCCGAAAGACATACAGTCGGTCGACGAAGCTGTCTAGACAGAGCAATCGTGCGGGGGACAAGGTACGAGACGCGGGAGGGTTTGACCCGAGCTGCGAACAAAATGTTGTTAGTAGCTCGGGACAGTCTTTCAGGGCTGACGCATTCTCGACCGCTTGCTATGATTTTTGAATTTTTGTATAGATTTTTTTTAATTCATGGGGTTTTTAATATTCTAAATACAAATTTCGTGTTCATTTTGCAATCCAATATGGCCGCCGCGCCGTGAATATAAAATTTCATGTTGGGTATCGTAAGGGGTTTTTTAGTATGCTAAGTACGAATTTCGTGTTAATTTTGCAATCCAATATGGCCGCCGCGCCGTGGTTATAAAATTTCAAGTTGGGTATCATATAAGGGGTTTTTTGGTATGCAGAGTACGAATTCAGTGTTATTTTTGCAATCTAATATGGCCGCCGCGCTGTGTTTTTAAAATCATGCTGGGTATCGTATAAGGGGTTTTTTGGTATGCTGAGTACGAATTTCGTGTTAATTTTGCAATCCAATATGGCCTTCGCACCGTGGTTTTAAAATTTCATGTTGGGTATCATATAAGGGGTTTTTTGGTATGCTGAGTACGAATTTAGTGTTAATTTTGCAATTCAAAATGGCCCCCGCGCCGTGGATTTAGAATTTCATGCTGGGTATCGTATAAGGGGTTTTTTGGTATGCTGAGTACGAATTTCGTGTTAAATTTGCAATCCAATATGGCCGCAGCGCCGTGGATATAAAATTTCATGTTGGATATCGTATAAGGGGCTTCTTGGTATGCTGAGTAAGAATTTCATGTTAATATTGCAATCCAATATGGCTGCTGCGCCGTGGTTATAAAATTTAGTGTTGGGTATCGTATAAATGGTATTTTGGTATGCTGAGTACGAATTTCGTGTTAATTTTGCAATCCAATATGACCGCCGCGCCAACTGTTATAAATTTTATGTTGGGTATCGCATAAGAGTATTATGGTATGCGGAGCCACACATCTGGGATTATAACTATACTCTATACTATGTTATCCTGTGTTTAAGTTTTTCGTCATAATTAATATTTAAACTTGTTCAAAGCGTAACCAATATTTTTTTGTTGTAAACTATAGCATTAAGTCCAGTTAGTCAAAAATCGAAAATATTTATCATTAACTCATTTACTACTAATAATATACCTACTATACCCGGCGAACTTCGTATCTCCATAGAATTTGGTTTTTTTTTCTTATTGTGCTCCTCGGGGCGGAGACAAATTGAACAACTTAATAATAATAATAATAATTACCATTACCGTTCTTCTACATAAGGCGGGCGTGGATTGCCTGTAGTGGGGGTCCCATTTCCTATTAGATTAAAATTCTCAAAGGGCCTCTGCTTGTTGGACCAATATGTCCCCATGTAAGCCTGCCAAAAGACCGGGTATCATCATAAGAAAAAAAAGTAGAAGATACCCGTGAAGAAGAGACAATAATAATAATAGTATACTCCTCGAGGACAGTTGTAATCTTTTATAGTATTAACGCAGCCCTATGAGGGTATAGTAGATTCGCTTTTTGAGCCATCCACTTTCTGATATCAACAAAAAAATGTATCAGTAAGTTATTGAAAAGCTCACATCTGCAGGGCAGCTTGTGGCGAGCTGAATGTGCGTGGCTACACATCGGTCTCGAGTTTTGTTGCCCTTCTGCACCGGTTAGGATTTAATGGCCTAACGGGAGAGCAGTGAGAGTGCTACTCCCGGGAGTGCGGCAAATCTTAACACTGGCTTGCCTTAATTGGCCGGTCAGAGGGAGGGAGCCAGAGCTATATGCTCAGGGGTGGAAGTGTCATTTTCAAGGGCATAACTACGGGGAAGCCCGCTCCGGGCCTGCCGTGAAACCGGCGCCGCACCGCTCGACACCCCAAGCCGCTCACACCGGTGTTGCCCTCTGTCGCTTTACAGGCTTATCATGCCTATGGCGATTGTATATCCCCATCTAGTGAGTTGGCGAGTCATCGTCTGCCAAAATTAGGATAATCAAATATTAAAATGGCAGACGCCGCCTTTATCCATAGTTATAATCACCTAGTTCATCAAACCCCCAACCCAATAGCCCATTTCTTAGTTAGCATATTTTACAATAGTTTAACTCCCATTGGAGGTGGTCCATTATCGTTCTTCTACATAAAGCGGGCGTGGACTGTCTGCAGTAGAGGTCCCATTTCCTATTAGATTAAAATTCTCAAAGGGCCTCTGCATGTTGGACCATTATGTCCCCATGTACGCCTACCAAAAGCCCGGGTATCTTCATAAAAAAAAGAAGATACCCGTGAAAAGAAGAAACATAATAATATGAGATCACATATGTCAGCTCACCCTTGTTTGAATTCCCAGTTCCCATCCCCAGCGTCTAGTTCCCATTTCTCATCCCTAGTTCTCATCGTCAATTCTCATTCCTGGTTCATGCTCCCATTCCCTTGATTTTTTTATAATGACACGATGGCCATTATGGATTGCGAAATTAACACAAAATTCGTGCTCAGCATACCAAAAAGCCCCTTATACGATACCCAACATGACATTTTATAACCACGGCGCGGCGGTTATATTGGATTGCAAAATTAACACTAAATTCGTACTCAGCACACCAAAAAACCCCTTATACGATACCCAACATGAAATTTGAAAACCACGACGCGGCGGCCATATTGGATTGCAAAATTAACACGAAATTCGCACTCAGCATACCAAAAAATCCACGATACCCAACAAGAAATTTTATAAGAATAGTTCAGCGGCCATTTTGATTGCTAGAAACCCCATAATTTTATATCTACTACGCGGCAGCCATTTCGTAAAAGCTTTCTCATAAAAAAAAACTATCGATTCGACATGAAATGAACCTTATCTACTTTCGTGTGCGGCAATTGATGAAATCTTAGATCCTTTTTTTAAACCGGTATTTATATTATTGATTTATTATATTTACATACTAGTTGACGACCGCGGCTTCGCCCGCGTAGAGAAGTTTTCCCGTTCCCGTTTCCCATAAGAACTTGTTCCCGGGATAAAAAGTATATGTGTTATTCCGATGTATTAGCTATATTATTGTAAAGTTTCATTAACATCTATTCAGTAGTTTTTACGTGAAAGAGTAACAAACATCTCTACAAACTTTCACATTCATATTATTATTAAGATTAAGATATTATATTATAATGTTGATAGTTGATTGCGAATACGAGTTAATAAATAAATTATAAATAACATGAGCCTTGTATACTTGTGACAACCCTACAAGCATCACTGTCTAGACGTTGTCGGCATTTTTGTAAACTTCAAAGGCGTAACGCTACTGATAGGTTTACTCTTTGTACTGTGGTCGTACGAACAATGAGTCATCCAATGGGACTACGGAATGGAAGGGTTTATATTTCATTGTTATGATAGATGGCTCTTAGTTTCTCTTGTTGTAGTTGTTCTTCTTGTTTTGTGTGTAAATCTCCTCGGATCTTATGCCGGACTCGAACCGACTAAAACCGCACGGTCCTATTGTCGGTATATCGGTCCAACTTATAGCGCCAGGCACCCCGGGTCCTTAAAAGGATGTCCCAGGGTTCCCGACAGACTTTGGCTACACTGCGGCCTGGCCTACTAGCCGGTTTCAATATTCTATCTTTAGTTAAACATATGTCGTAGGTAAATATTTCTATGTATCTTTGGTTATTGAAACCGAATGGTAACTATTTTGACATTATTTTTGACAATGGTAAAAGATAGATAGGTTATTAAGACCGGCCGTAAGTGTTCGGGTGCTATCCCGCTTCTTTGGGGGTTGGTTCGGATGCTTGTAGCTGTAACTTAGAATACATTTTCGGCTTTGTCGGGAGTTACTGATGTCTAACCTAGCTATACCGGAAGGGTGCGCCTGGGTACCTCGTCTACTGGTTACGGATTTACGACTTGTAGGACTCATTGTGTTTTTTTTACACAACTCCGTCTAGCCCAATGTAAGCTAATATAAGTTAGTGTTATGGGATCTAGACAAGTGATAAACATACTTATTTATTTCTAAATACATATTTATTATACATAGGAAACACCGAAACTAACATTTGTGGATCACATAAGTAACGTAAATATAGAACCGTGTGCTTGTTTGCCACCTTAGTGGTATAAAAAACTATTCATCATATTACAGTGTACAAGGTAGTATTTTCTGTCTACGGTACTACGTATTTTCCCTATTTTTGTTTTAATATCATAGTGTTGGGTAGTATTTGTACCATTCCCAATTGGTCCCGAATTAGCTGAAACTGGCATTTATTTTACGTGTGGAAATCCCTTCGGATGTCATGCCGGACTCGAACAGACTAAAACCACACGGTCCCTGCTAATCTCTCTATTGCCGGACGCCCCGCGTGGCCCCGGGTAACTCTTCGGAAAGATGTCCTAGTGAGCTGAACCTGGCATAGAAAACAAACAGTGTAGTGGTGTCTGTTGCCATAAAAAAAATAAAAGCAGCTCTATGATGACAGCTTTCATTTTAGTTATTTGTCAGTACTTTCAAGCGAATTAAAGAAAATATTTTGTATTAATGTCTTATACATAATGATTATAATTTATTTTATTTGTAGTAGTTTTATTTTAAGTAACGTGTTTTGCTATGACACTTCAACGAGGTATGACATATTCAATTATTGTTTACATCCAGATTGTTCAATGGAAAATCAGCATACAATGTGTATAGCCCTGAAAAAGCAAAGCCCTAAGCTTTATGCCTCTGGTATGACAACATGGATGCGTTACCAAATCCTTCTGCTGCACAATAGACACAGGGACAACATTGCCATGGGCTTAGAGCCAGGGCAGCCCCCTGCTACCAACATGCGTAAAATGTATTGGGATTATGAGTTGGAGCAAATGGCAGAAGTGTGGGCTCGTCAATGTCAAAAACGGCACGACGAATGTAGAAATACCATAAGATTTAACGTTCTTCAAAACATGGACGTACGCGCAGTTGTCAGCAGGGTCACTGAAGCACAATTGTTAGCTGATGCAGTTGGCGCGTGGTTCTCAGGATCACGGTTACTCCCTCCCGAAAATGTGTGGTCATTTAAACTCAGTAATTGCAGCGCTCCTGGAGGCTGCAATGCTCATTGGTACTCAGCAGCAGCTTGGGCTTCTACGTGGCGCATTGGTTGCTCTCAAGCCTTATGTACGGCTAAAAAACCTTCATGCGTACTATTTCGTAAGCGAAGAAAAGTCAATTCTGATTCTTTCAAAAATGAGCTACAAAATTCGACAGCTAAAACGCCCACACCGACTCACCTTGAAAATTTGTTGCGACGTACGAAGTACATGACTACAACAGAGAGACAACGCTTTGAAGAGTTTGGTACTACTGGCAACCCTAGGTTTAAGGAGTCGCCATTGCACCGAGGTATTGTAGAACAGGATATAAATGAAAAGAAAAGGAAGGAGTCAAAAATATTAGCTTATACGTTTTGTAATTATGGACCGGCGGGAAATATTGATGGGTTTCCAATATATGAAGCGGGTGCGACTTGCTCCAACTGTCCGCTGGGGACGCTGTGTGGAGATCGGACTCATAGAGCTCTTTGTACTGTAGTGGGCGATCCTGATACTAAACAAAATAGCATTTTGTAACTAGTTAGTACTCTTTAGATACAATAAAAATACGTTTGACTTGACATTGTTTGACTGCTTGAGGGATACTCGCTTTCGTGGCAGACTTATATTGTCGACAAATGCTCTTCGCTAGTACATTCACCTTTTGTGAAGACCATTTGGATACGTAAGGAATACGTTTCTGGCCATATGTTGCCCACGCCAGGTCACTGCATTAGAGGCAGTTTCAAAATCATGACAATCTGGAGGATAACATTAATGTCCATGGCGTAACTAAATAACGGTGACCATTTTCCATCTGGTGGGCCGTACGCTTGTCTGCGACCTCAGTGGTATAAAAAATAATACTAAAAACTGTGTCAAGTGGCATTCGAACGCAATCGCGATTAATGATAGAAAGCAGAAACGACGACCCGTGATTAAGAGCCGCTAGCAACTGCCAGCAGGGCTCCGTTAGCGGCCCTCAGATTGACTGCCCAAAAGGTACTTTTCTTAAAGCCGGGCCTGCAGCCGCTGAACTCCTAACATCGAAGGATAACTTTCCACGACTGCAAATTTCACCGGTAACATCAAGTCTATATGTATAAAAAACAGAAACTGACTGATCGATATTTTTTGATTGGTCTATAACCATGAAATAACTATAAAAACTAAGAGATATTTTTAAATACCTAAAAAAGGGATTGTAAAGTTTGAATGGAACAACCTCATTTTTTTTTGTTGAATTTTCCAGTAGTTGTGGAGATAGCTGATTACACAGGATTAGCAAATGACCTACTTTTGATTCAGGGATCAGGAACTTAACCACGAGGGCGAACCGCGGGTGCCCACTAGTTTTATATAACTGTTTGAATGTGTGATATCATGTTGAAAATTATATTTGCAGTTGTATCGCATAATAACTATATCAAGGGATGAGGATACCCATCCATCTATAGGGATAGACTGATTTATCGGGTACATCACTATCTCATCAAATGATCCCTTGAGTATATTAATTTGCCTCTTTGTTTCTGCGTAACCTACGGCGAGTATTTGTGAACTTGGATTATTTATCAATAACTCAATTTGAAGTAGGTATAGTACCTACTGGAATTCGACATTGTCGACTTTTATGACTACTGCTCCGCTCTCCGAAATAGTAGCATGATGATGTATTACTTATAGCCTTCCTTGATGAATGGGTTATCCAACAAAAAAAGAATTTTTAATATCAGACCAGTTACTGAGATTAGCGTGTTCAACCAAACAAACAAACTCTTCAACTTTAAAATGTTGCATAGATATCTTCAGTTGCTTTCAAACCCTACCTGGATTTGCAGCCTGAGGTCCTTTTATATGGCAGCTATGAGCAGCTATCGTTAGTAACGTTAGTATTTTCATTGCAAGCAATGCCAAAAGCGACTGCCGCCTTACCTTCCGACCCCGAAAAGGCATCAAAATCGTAGCTTAGTCCTTTAATCAGCAGGTGAGGTCGTTTGAGCACCGGAGATCTTAGTAGTGCTCCTTCACCAGTATCAAATGCGCTAAACCATAAAAAATTGTACAGCCGCAGTAGCAGCCGCACTAGTCCAAAGATGGGGATTCTTCCGTATATGCCTAGAAAAGAAATCGTTGCCTGGGTTTTCCCAACCTCTACACTATGTGGGTCTTTAGAAGGTTTTTTATGCAATCAGTTTTAAAAGTCAGGTTACGTTGCCCAGTTTCCATCAGGTGGGCCATTTGCTAGTCTGCCACCTCAGTGGTGTAAATAAAAAGAGTATATATTAGCTACTCTGTCTTTATATCAATTACCTACAAAAGTGAAAAGTGGGCTTGTGCCACCCCTTCGGAGATAAGGCGTGATTGTTAACCAAACTAAACTTTACAAGCAACATTATTTATGGATCGTTCCTCGTGTTTTACGCAGTTGTTACCCCCCATTGTAACCTCGAGGAAAACTCTTATTCTTAATGGTTCACCCATCGTAGAGATCGAATCAGTTGTCGACGTTACCTACTTGTTACCTTTGAAGTTGTCAAGGTATAACAAGGTATCCGGGTCGGAGGTCGAAGTGAACATCGGCACATGTTGATTGCTGACATTATCAAGTCTAGTGTTGTCAAGTGTCGATATTCTGCGTATTATTGTCTCGTTACTATAATTAAGAACCGCATTAGGCCTGTCCTTTTACATGGCAGTGAGACGTGGCCAATATTGGAGCGACATAAACAGGAGCTGCGTGTCACAAAAATGAAGATGCTGCGGCGGTGGATGTGTGGATGTGGGAGTCACACGGATAGGCCGCGTGAGGAACTCTCGCAGTCGCGGCAGCCTTCACGTCTGTGACATTGCAGACAAGTTGCAAAAGTGTCCCCATCAGGCCTTATCCCCGAAGCACAGGCATATTATACACCCTCTTTAACTTTTGTAAAGTAATATCATACTCATGTATGTAAAAGTGCTGGCTTAATGTCGTAAGGGATGACATGCGTGCCATAAAAACTGGGACAGACGCTCGGGTGATGTTGACTATAATTAAGAACTTAGGGTTGCTTGTAGCTACTATCTGGAAGAGAGAGAGAGATAGGCTTATACTTGTTCTGTATATGTGGAAGATAGATGAAACATAGCTGAAAAAAAGGTGGAAGAAGCTAAGCTAAGCCAGTTCAACGCTAACCGAACGTACCCAACAGGGGGCATCAATTGGCTAAGATGATAATATTATCCGATTAACAAGTTCATTGTGGGACTCCCACGGTGAACGTGTCCTCACAGAAAAAATATGTTATCCACCATTTTGTAACGGCGACAGTCTTGAAATAAGATGCCACAAGGAGAAGAAAATGCTACAGAATTTATTAAATTGTATTTTGGGCAGTAGCTGCACGGCACTATAATAATTACTGAACTACATACTCATTCCTCCTTGCTGTAACTACTCGACAAATAAATAAAAAAAGTTACAGCCATCAGTTATTTCTTTACAATTTGCTACTAACTAATTTACTTGAAAATCTGAAATTTCCTAAGTTTTAGAAAATCATTTTATTACAGTTGGGAGTGTAAAGATCCGCCAGCGGTATGCTGTCGGCTGCAAAAGTTCGCATTCATGGAATGCAAGATGAGAACTGGGTCATCAAAGACAAAATTAATCAGTACCGGGGTCTCATAAAATTATATGGTAAGGTTAGGTTACGTAGATATACCTGTTTCAATATTTATATCAGGAAGCTACCAGCATTTTTTACAGCAATATACTTATAGGGCGCGTTACATTTATCGCCCGCAACGACCACGATCTCTGAAATTGCCTCCCAATCTCGTAAATACGCCTCCGTAGTTGCCTCATCCGTTGGCGAACAGGTGCACCACTAGCAGGTCGTGAATCGCTTGGGCCTTGGAAATCTTGATTGGCCCTTACAGCCGATGGAGACAACATCCAGATAATATACTTTCAGAACCCCATGAAAGCAGTAAAATATAATACTTACCTCCAAATACGTTAATTGAAAAGTAGCCTTCAGACATAAGAGTATATATATCTATTATATCTGTCAGTGGTACAGAATACAGATCATAATATACAAGCAACAACAACGATTAAGAGGTCAAACGGCAGATGCAACTGTCTGATCTCTCAACCCTTTCAGCCTCCCCTATATCCTAGTCTGTATCTATTTGACTAAAGAATCTATTGAACTATAGACTATTGAATATTATTTAAAATATTAGAACGGGACAGAAAGATCCATGAAGGCGACTTAGCTAAACAGAAGAAGCGCTACTCCCGGGACATCCGGCAACTCCGTAAGGACATCACAGCCAAGCGCGAGGAACTTGGCGTCGCCGTGTATGGCGACAAACAATTCCTTAGGAATGCATTTCAAGAGCACAGGAGATTACAGCTCACATATATGAACAGTCAAGCTGATGTTAGTATCAATTCACCAATCAATCAAATCTTTGGTTAACCATTTAGTTATTATGGCAGGGGAGTTAGCGTTAACCGTCAGTCAGTCTGGTAGTGGTGGAATCAAAAGTTATACATACCAATTAAGCCGGACCTCAAAATTGTATAAGCGCCCATACAACTCAAAGGTCTATGTTAATTGGTATAAACCATGTATGGGGACCTAGAATTGTCAATTTTGGTTAAAAGCGTGGTCTTACAGCACAAATGAAAGAAAATCTTCAAAAAGAGTTAAAAAGAATGAAATGAAAATTAACGCTACCTCCCCTACTATTAATATTATCAGTCATAGAGTGAGGAATGTTGCACGCTCCCTTTTGCCCCCGCCCTAATGGAGACGATACTAATAATAATGCCAGGTGCAAAGCTTACGTACGGCTGTAAAAATGTAAAAAAAAGGGAATACCCCTAGAGTCTCCGCAGACTAGTTTCTTTTAGTTTCCGCAACCGAAAAATAGTAGTTTTTTAGAAGCCAAATGCATCGACCGAGGCCCCCCGCACACTTATAAATGCCAGAAACGGCGTCAAATCACCTTTCAAATCGCGAAAAAGTATCAGAGCCGTCACCAAGATGACGGACACCGATGCTACGCCCGGATGCCAGGGGGCCTAGTCTACTATTGACAAGCCGTAGAACAGAACCAGAATCGCAGTTATTAGTTGTCAAAATGTTAGAAGACTATCAAAAATGCAACTGACTAACGGCCACTGGCGCGGTATGTATTAGTAGAATTCTAGAAGTCTATTGGAGAACGATTGTAATAGTAGGCTACGAAAAACTGTCAAAATTGTGCCGGTGGCTTTCTATTGAGCGACGATTTCCATTCTATTTCGACACGATTGAAACAGCAGACTCGATACCCAGCGAGCCGCCCAAACGCGACGCAGCATCGACACGTTCTTAAAATCGCTGGTTGCGGAAACTAAAAGGAGCCAGTGTGCGGTGGCTCTGAGCGGTTTGACGTTGCTTGGTATTCCTTTGTAGTAATAATTGTAATCGTATGGGTAGGTAAAGGGTACTTCGACCTCCCGTTGCACCTATATAATAAAGTCTATACTTTTATTATAATAAAGCTGAAGAGTTTGTTTGTTCTAATCTCTGAAACTACTTTGAAAAGTTCTTCTTGTGTTTCCGAGGAAAGCTACAGGCTACATTTATATGTGATTACATTTACATTTATGTGTAGAAGTAGCGTGACGCCTTACGCTATATATTTCACCTAGTGAAATACATAGCGTAAGGCGTCTATAGTAGAGTGCGAGTGTCTTTGATCCCTTGCTTTGTGATGTCAGCCATTTGACGCCCATTGCATTAATAATTTCCATGGTTGCGATGTTGTGCGTCGGCATTAGGAGAGTTGCCTTTTGTGGTCAAGGTCACCGTAAATATATACTCACCTCCTTATAGGTCATTGCAGGATATGTTGCCTTAACTATATCTTCACGCTGTATCCCTGACGGGGTAGTCAGAGAGGACAGATCGCCAGGCTTCGCGATCCATGCATACTTCTTTCGCTTCTTCGAGATTCATCAATCGTTTCATACACGCACGTCTGGGTATCCGAGTACTTTTGACCTTTCCGTTTTTTATCTAACTGACGGAGATGCTAAAAATAAAAAATAAATAAATATCCATCACGCCTTATCCCCGAAGGGGTGGCAGAGGCATATTATATGCCCACTTTTCACCGTGTGGATTCCTGTCTCACGTAAAAGAGGAAATAAGTTAAAATTCTTCACCCTATTCTAATCGTCATTTAAGAGAATGACTATGATTCATAGATTGAGTGGAGTCCATCGCATCTATGTTTAAAAATGGCTGAAGCACTGTTCATTTTTATCGAGTTGTTGAGTAGCTCGATAGATGGCTCTGCTCATACTCTTAAATGACGATTAGAATATGGTGAAGAATTTCAACTTGTTTCGATACGGTTCGGGTTGTTCAGTGGCTAGAACATTGCCCTGGTTAGGCAAAGGTCACGGGTTCAATCCCCGTCTCGAATCAAATTGTCTTTTTTTACTTTATTTAATATTTATGAAAAAATTAGCATAAAAGTTGCTTTAAAAATTATCCAAAGTGGAAATAGTCTACAATCCGATTCGAAAGGACTTTGATCCATCTGTTTAAAGGATAAAAGTACCTATTCTCTATTAAACATTGAGGTGTCCTTATGTACTTAGTCGAATGCATTAAACTATTTGCAGCAGCATTCATTGCTGCATATTGTAGTTCAATCATCTGCAATTCAAATGTATGCGATGCGTAACTACGACATAAATGTTATACGTGTCCGCTAGCAGAATAAAATAAGTCTATTCTAAGGAATATCTTCTATTTGTATTAATTTTGTTTGTTCTATAATATAGAAAGTTTTGGAGAGCATTCATCAAGAGAACTTCAGTAAGAGAAAGCAGCTCGATAGAATCAGATACACGAAGAAGAAGAAAATGGAACAGTTCCGACTAACACAGGTTATGTCTTTATTGTATTTATGAGAGAGTTTATTTATCAGTCAGTCCTTTTTTCCCCAAAGAGATAGGTTTTCCAAGTGTGTCTGTGTGTGTGAGAGAGAGAGAGAGGCATAACATATGGGAGAGTTCTGCATATGCGTAATGTTCAGCATCAACTGCAACTTCTCCGCTGAATGAAAAGAGAATGATGAATTAAATGAAAATTACATGCAGCCAGGACAGTTGTTGCATTTATTAAAATACCTGTAGTTCGATCGTACCTGAGCAGCTATGACTTGACTTTTCGTTTACCAATTGGGGGTCAGGTGTGTTGACCGGCCAAGCGGGCCTCCCCTCGGGCGATCATGGCGAAGAGAAGTAAAACTTGACTTCGACCCTATATTAAAGACTACCAGGACTTTAATTGGTCACCGCACTAAAAAGGCAACGGGTTCATAATTTCTTACAAATTTAACATCTACAATAGACACATTTTATTAAATTTTGTCGGTCTTTTAGACCCACCCACAAACTACCTTATAAGCGAAGAAGCGCTCGTGGCCCCGCGGAATCAGTGTTCTGTAAACGATCACTGCGTTAAGCAAGTTCCACTATGGTTGGTCCTCGGATGGGTTACCACTTTGCGGCATTAACATTTGCGAGCGTTTCTGTGCTTCGGAAGGCACGTTAAGCCGTTGGTCCCGGTTGCCAGTAACATGGCAGTCGTTAAGCCCAGTAGAAGGCCTTATAGGCGGCTTGAAAAATTTTAATAGCAGGTCAACAACTTGCATCTAATCATAATGCGTCCAATCTGTTTTCTGATTTAATTTGACTCAAGCCAAATAAATATATTTGTACCATTTAGCCACATTGCGCGGGACAAGTGGTAATAACATCATCCAAGAATAAATTATAACAGGAAAATCCATAGAGATGGGTTTGTTGATAATAAATTTTGCGGTGAGGCACATCTCCAATGCAGTGGGATAATGGGGAATTATTGTTCGCCTTAGTCCCACTACAATGCAGTAGGGCTATGGGAAAAAACTTCTCGGTGGACCCACCAGTGGGGCACAGCGGTGGTACCACGGATAACTCCTCGGGAGCTCGTGCAAACCCCATGAGTCTACCTGCGCTTCGTCTGTTAGTCAGCATGTGGTATAAGTAATTTGGATCCCAAAGATGCATTATTAATACTCCAAGACAGAATTACCTTAAACATAGTACTGAATAATGTAAGTTTTGTATGTGCTGGGCATACAATGTATAGTAAAAAGGTTAATTTCGGAATTCAGTGGTGAATAAACAATGAGAGACCGTAATTACGGTAAACGTGTCCTGTCTACCGCGGCGAATGAGACAGAAGTATACATAACGTAGTCTGGGCTGTAATTGCCTGAATGTTCAATGTATAATTACAAAATAGTTCACCATATTATAATTACATAGATATTTGTGAAATTGAGTTTAAGTTTATGGAAACCGTTACCACAGAGTTGAAGGTTTATTATATATGTATACGCTTGAAAAATTACAACAGTAGGTAGACAACCCGCAGCTGTCCGGTTCAACACGGCTACCAGTTAAAACAATGCAACTGATGAATGTTGGCATATTATGTATATCTTTGGGAAAATGGGCGTGACTATATTGTATGTATTCTGAAATGTACAAACCATAAATAATTATGGGTATGTCAGCAGATGCATGAAAGTAAATTGAATGTTGTGGAGATGCGATCACTTCAAAAATTTATGAAGCGATTTATGAATCTTGAAAGAAAGAAGTATGCATGGATCGCGAAGCCTGGCGATCTTTCCTCTCTGACTACCCCGTCAGGGATAGATACAGCGTGAAGATAGTTTAGTAAAAATAATTAAAAACATGCAATAAGTTCCCTGAGCTATAATTGTTACCAGGAGATTCTTCTTAGCATCTGTTAGAAATCAGTGTTCCTTTTGATAGGTAGGCTATTTAGTATTTTATGTGACTGTTTGCTTTACATTTTTTTTAAACACTCCCACAACATATTTTTCTTTTTTGCACCTTAATTTCACATTCCAAAATGTCCCCACGACGCTTCGGTAACTAAGTACACATTGAGCATCGCGGGCTCCCTTACTATAAATTCGGACGATCACAAGTTTCATTTCATTTCCTTGATTAGATTTTATTCAAGAGCTATGGAGGAAAAATTTTGTTAAATTGTGAGTGGGCGTGATACTTATCGAGTTCGCCAGTCTTTAATTATTTTCAAAGTTAGTAGATCGAATGTTGAATATACAGGTTACTAGACCTTTTTAGGGTTTCGGACCTCAAAGAGAAAAAATCGGAACCCTTTTTATAGCATATATTATCTTTGTTATCCGTTCGTCCGTCTGTCTGGGTAACTCTTTAACTCTTTTATTTCGGGAACGCTTGAAGTTGTGATAAAATCAAACTTTTAAGTTTACGTAAAAATAGTTTCATAAACATACATACATATTGTCACGCCTTTATCCCCGACGGGGATAGGCATACTATACGCCCACATTTCACCTTATATATTTTTGTCAAGTGGTGAGCCCATTGCCGTGTTCCGTAAAATGTTATTTTACGGAACCCGCATTGGGCGAGTCCTGCTCACACAGGTCTTATCATAATATAAAAAAAAGATCATTTTTTAACAGATGGAGGCAGCAGAACTTCGCGACCGAATATTATACGAAGTTGGCGGCAAACTTCCTCCCGAAAAAAAGGAACAAGTGGTGGCGAACTACGTACAACGAGCTAATATCAAGAAGAATGCTGCATTGGCTATCAAAGTCATGTATAAGAAAATTCTAGATATACTCAAGAAGGTAAATATTATATCTGTTCATTTTATCTTGGTCCTTTTACACAAAAGTAATGGACTTTATTCTCATTTACTCACACTGTAACTCTTATACAGTAAGTTTAATAGTAATGACAAAGAACTTTCGTCGTCCGCCGCCATCTTAATCTCATTTGTCCGGAGCGCTTGCATTCGGTAAGGTCTGATAGGGGATTTTTGCGCGTACTTTTGTATTGTGGAATGAACTGAGATTCTTCAAACTGGACCTTATAAGCTTTTTATAGTTTCGACAGCGTGACTGCAGCGCCACTGGTGTTTTGTAGGTAGGCTACAGTTACAACTTTCGTGGACTGTATGCTTGTCTGCCTTCTCAGTGGAATAAAAAACAATTAACTGATTCATGGTTAACCAACGAGTTTAATTTTTTAAATAGGTAGTGTCCTATGGTACGTGGACTGCGATAGGCTGATTTGATTAATAGCCTCGTAGAGCTCTTTACAAGAGTGAGCATTAACGGTTTTCATGAGAGATACCTGAGTACTCAAGTATTGAGATTCTAGAGTTCGGGTGGCGGTCTAGCTCCCGCAACTGCTGCCCGATTTGAGTGAGCTCTAGGCTTGCCAGAAAAGGCTACGGACGGCATCATCTCACCGTAGATACTAGAATCGTATGGTCCATAGGTAATTCCAAACAAACTAACAGCCAGCAACGTCGAAATACTGCGAGGTCTACTGCAGATAAGCATTAGGCGAAACTTAAACTCATAAACGGTTTTCTTCAATGATCTGAGACTTGCACTGCGAGAAGCTCCGCCAAGCGCTTTCCAGAGTGCCACCATTGCCTAATAAGACCGTAGGTGTAGAAAATATCACAATACAATTTTAAAGCCCTAGCAGAAGTCGGATTTAGTTGGAAGTACCGTGGCATGAGCATTCCTTCGCGTTGTAGTCCTATCATAAAATATTAACGAGTGCTTGATTAGTTCCATCACGTCGTCACAATGTTTAAATCGAACACAGCATGTGACGAGTGGACATGGATTATCAAAACCAAATAAATAAATTTTGTGGATCATCTTTTTTTACACAGTGCTTTATTGCCCATAATAAGCTAATATATAAGCTTGTGTTATGAGATAAGTTTTTTAGATAACTGATAAACGTACGTATTATTATTATTGAGCCTTTATTGCTGATCTAATATAGCATAATATACATGACTGTTTAAGTTACAACAAAATTAATAATTAATTAATTTAACACATCAGTTGAACCGGATTTGGCGATCAGCACGCTTAGATTGTGGAATGAGCTCCCTGCCTGGGTTTTCCCGATCGTCAACAGTATGGAATTCTTAGTGTTAGTGTTGTTGTGAAACTATCTTTGTTGGATCACACAAATATTTTTTCCGACCTGGTATCAAACCCGATACCTCAGCGCGACAGTCGCATAGTCCAGTCCCACTTACGCCGCCGAGGTAGTCAGTCTGTACGAAATTTCCACGGGATTCCACAATATTTCAGTAAATCCTTGCGGGTGGCGCCAAGTATGGGAATGCACACTGGTTGCCGAACAATCCCAGTCAGTCGCGACCATACACTTTTAGTTTTTATTTATTAATATAAACTTTAGTTAAGATTAAATGATAAAGTTAGTTAAGATATCTGTAGTCGCGACTTTGCGAGCTATACTGTTGCCGACTTCGTATCGGTTCACTTGTATAATCTATGGCTGGCTTTTTTAACAGTAACAAATATGTATTTATTACGAGAAGCGAGCGTGTAAAGTGTAGGTGAGTGTAGAATCGAATGCCGAATTGCCCTTCTCCGATAAACTATTATCGTCACATTGGGCGCTTTTAGTAATACTACAAACGGGAATAACATTTTCCTATACTTATGGTAATGATCTATTATTCACTTATACAATATCCGAAAAAGTGACCGAGGGTTTTTGGTCCCTCTAAGTAGGTATACCGCATTTTGATGACTTTCAGAACAATGTCGTACATGAATAATGTGACATGAGAAAGGAGGACTGACAGATTTAAAAAAAGGTCGGCTAATAGCGCGAGGATATGTTAAATATTAAGGACATAAAAGTGGCATAGAAATTCGCATTGTATGTATTGAGAGATGTAGGATTGAGTGGGTAACTTATACATAAAAGGTGCGTATAAAATATTACCCATTCTCTACGAGCTGACTTTCGGAGAAGGCGTGTGCTTTGTTAAGAGGATTGGAGGTGTTACGTGAAATATCTCACTGTTGCTACTTTTGTAAAGTCCAAAATGCGTTTGCCATAGCTTGTATATTAAAAAAGGTTTAATTGTTTATTAGCACATACACGTATAAAGAGATCAAAAAAATATCTTAGACTGTGCTATTACAGAGTTTTAAAAATTATATGATATTAATTATACAGAATAGTTTTCAAGTCTATGAACAAAATAATCCTTTGAAATCACTCAGTCTAAATTAAGTTTAGACAAAAAAAGGTTTAAAAGTTTTTCATGTATCATTCTCATCATCTTGTCACCCGATTTAAATTAGTAGCCTAATATTTTGTAGTATTATGCTACTAAATTATAATTACTAAAAGTCAGTTGGCCGACAAAACGATGAGGATGATACATAAAAACACTTAATCATCTCGAATTCCCGTCGCATCCATTATTTTAATCCTGTTGTTTATAAATTTTAAAATAATGTATGAAAATTTGCCCGATTGTTGACATATTATATTATAAGGTACTGCTCTGATCTCCTGGGTATTAGCGTGATGATATATAGCCTATAGCCATCCTCAATAAATGGGCTATCTAACACGTATATCTAAAGAACTTTTCAATTCGACCCAGTGATTCCTGAGGTTAGCGTGTTGAACCAAAAACAAACTCTTCAGCTTTGTATATGAGTATAGATATAAATAATAAGTAACAAATTGTGGGACATTATAAATTCTGGATAGATGCGGAAAATCATTATTTAAATAATATGTGCAAACATTCCAGTCTGGTAACAATCCAGCAAGTTGATGCCACATAATTATCAGAATATTTGCATGCACCAAAGTGTCACATTAAACAATGTAATGGTTGGTTGCTTTTGTGGATTAATAATAAACAACATAGTAGACATTGTTAGAGTGCAGCTGAGCCTCCTGTTGGTTATTCAATTACGTTTCTAGGAAGATTAAATCAATATGTTTCGGAACTATACCTATTTACATTCGGTGAATAGGTACCTAGCTTGAGCTAATGTTTATTTTGTCGTTTAGTGATAAAATCAACTATAACTTTGTAATTGATGTGGAATATAAGATTTAATTACAAAACCCTTTACTAGCTGACCCGCGCAACTTCGTTAGCGCCACCAAGAATGTGATAAATAAAGAACCGCTCGACCGATTTTGTGCAAACTTCACATAAAATCTACTAAGCCCGTTCTTAAGTTATAAAATTACAACAAAAAGTGGCATTGATTTTTATGTAAATTGATAACAACTGAATTTAAATTTTATTACATATAGCGATAAATGAATACGACAAACTATAGAGACCTAATGATATATTGTTCGACTTATTGACGCCCGCGGCACGCGTTGTAAATTTTTCCCGTTCCCGTTTTTCTCACAGTAATTTGTTCCCGGCATAAAAAGAAGCCCATGTGTTATTCTGATGTGTAAGCTAAATTATTGTAAAGTTTTATAAAATTCCATTCAGTAGATTTTCCGTGAAAGAGTAACAAACATCCATCCATACTTACAAACTGTCACGTTTGTAATATACTGTATGTGACATACTTCGAACTCCGTCGCACCTATTATATCCCGTCGCTTATAAACTCTACAATAATGTATAAAAACTTGCCCGATTTGTCGATAGGATATTGGCGTGATGATATAAAGCCTATAGCCTTCC
This sequence comes from Thumatha senex, assembly GCA_948477245.1. NCBI lineage: Eukaryota > Metazoa > Arthropoda > Insecta > Lepidoptera > Erebidae > Thumatha > Thumatha senex. The sequence continues at coordinate 5,093,994 of OX419725.1, forward strand.
TCAATTAATGGGCTATCCAACACAAAAAAAAACCTTTCAAATCCGACCAATAGTTCCTGTGAATAGCGCGTTCAACCAAACAGACAAACAAACTCTTCAGCTTTATAATATTAGTATAGATAACTATAACTAACTAACTATCTTCACGCTGTATCCCTGACGGGATAGTCAGAGAGGACAGATCGGCGGCTTTACAATCCATGCATACTTTCTTTGCTTCTTGCAGATTCACCATTCGCTTCATACATGCACGTCTGGGTACCCGAGTACTTATGACTTTTCCATTTTTGAGCAATCTGCTCACGTGGTCTTCATATGTAAGTCTCGGCCTACCCTGACTCCTACGCTCTACTTTGGCAACATATATTAGTATAGATAGGTAGTAGGATTAAATAAATGTTATATTATATTTTTTTATTTATTTATATTCAATAATGTTATACGAAATAAGTTTCACAGCATATTAATATTATGTACTCGTACTTTGGCGTAAGTTATATGTATACTTACGACTACCGCGCATAAGTCTCGGGCTTATATTTCGAATCGAAATCAATATTAGTGTGATCCACAAATGTGTGTTTCCTATTTATACTAGCTGACCCGCCCGGTTTCGCCCGTAACATACTTCGAACCTCGTGGCACCCATTTAATCCCGTCGTTTATTAGTTTATTAATATCACAATCATGTATAAAGATTTTCCAAATGAATTGATTACTTCTCCGCTCTCCAGTACGCCCGCCCGCACGGCCTGGTCGAATTATGGTTACACGAAATTAATTTCTATGCGCAAAATTTTGATTTTGCCGTATCTCCTAAGATATTCATTTAATTTGCAAGGTGTAAAGGTATAAAAATTATCTTCATAAAATGCTGAAGCCAACTAACATATTAAAAATGATAAGGATTATGGTATGTGATATTATATATACAATAAATAAATAAATAAATATGCCCACTTTTCACCGTGTGGATCCTTGTCCCACGTAATAGGTGGTGAGCCCATTGCCGTGTTGAAATAGACAGACGCAGGTTGTGGCTACCTGCTGTTGAAATTTTTAAGCCGCCCATAAGGCCTTCAACCAGGCTTAACTACTGCCATTTTACTGGCAACCGGGACCAATGGCTTAACGTGCCTTCCGAAGCACGGAAACGCTCGCAAATGTAAATCCGAGTACCAGCCATAGTGAAAGTTGCGTAACTCAGTGATCGTTTACAGAACACTGAGACTGTTGAGCCACGAGCGCTTCATTATACATGCAAGGATAATGTATATTTGTAAATAGCCTTCAAATTACCGCTTTATAATTGCTGTTTTTAAAAGTATTTAAATGAATATAGTATGTTATCCTTAAGAGATACACATATACCATTGCGGACTTTTTTTAGACCTATATTAGATACACAATTCCATCTTACATTATTTTGTTATATCTCAAATAGGCAGCGTTTTCGTTAAAAGCTCCCAGACGGCTTATTTTTTCCGACACCCCAATATATATCGTTATAATTAAGTTAATGTACACAAAAACTTAACAAATCTTAATAATATTGTAAATGCGAAAGTTTGTATGGATGTTTGTTACTCTTTCACGTAAAAACTACTGAATAGATTTTTTATTAGCTCGTCGTTGCGGAGTGGGGCGTACAAAACAGGTTATATTTGCTCCAAACAAAACATTTCAGCTGCTTTTAAAAGGAAGTCTGAAAGTGCCACCGCGCATAAAATTCAATAACGTTAACATTAAAAATAAAACTTCGGTTTGCTATTTAGGATTGATTTTAGAGAGACCAAGACATGGTAACTTCTCCTGGGACTTCACCGAGATCGAACTCGGTGTAATTTTTCTGGTGTTTTGGTCATTGCTGTAGATCATGGTTTACAGGAGTCACAGTAATGGGAATGCGGGTGGGATTAGTCCCAATGAAAAATTTACATAAAAACCTTACCTATGAATCACTCTATAATCTATTAAAAAACTGCATCGAAATTCGTTGCGTAGTGTTAAAGATCTATAGGCACAGACATACATAGGGAGAGACAGCGAAAAACTACTTTGTTTTATAATATGTAGTAATATATATGTATGTTTCATAGTTGCGTATTTTATATTAGGTGTATGCGAGTGTGCGTGAGTGTAGTAATATATATGTATGTTTCATAGTTGCGTATTTTATATTAGGTGTATGCGAGTGTGCGTGCTCTCTCATCAAAATGAGGAGCTGTATGTAGAATTCATGACGCTTACTGTACAGCATGTATGCCCAGGAGAAAAAAACAATTAATACTCTTTTAAAAAAAAATTCTTTCAAACACTTATGCACCACAGACATTATAAGACAGTAAGCAGACCCAACATAAGGGAAAAAATAGCGTTGCTTGTTACCCACACATAGACGTGTAGCTTAGCTTAGTTATTTCTGCTGATTTCTTAATAATGAAACTTCATCACTCTATGCACAACACCCTTTTGTATATTTTTTTGTCTACTTTTGTAACATTTTACAATAATGTTATGTAATATTTTCACTTTGACTTATAAATCTTTGATTTCAAGATGATAGCGGTGGTACTTAGTTTGTAGCTTAGTTGTAGTAGAAAAATTGGCTACGCCTTGTTCACTGTCAAAGTGAGAGTTTGATATAGCTATACAGGTATAACAAAGATAGCTTTATACAACAAGTGGCAAAAGTAAAAAGAATGAAGTATTGCTCTATAAGCAAAGGAATATGTTTGGTTTGCTTACTCTTGTACGTCTGTGGTATACACAAAGCATCGAGGACACAGTTCAGTATACTAAGCTACGAGTAAATATGCTCCAAAGCGTATTTCGAAACCTTTATGAAACTATGCTGCAATTGACAGAGGCCGAATCAATATCCGTCCCGCTAGGGTTGCATACATTCATAAGACTAAAATGCACAAACGCGATGCACAAACGCGATGCACAAATTTACACAGACTTTGCTCAAAGCTTTTTGTGTCCTACTTCGTATCGATCCTATAATTTTATATTGAGACTCACCTGCTAGGCTCGTTGTATCATAAGTTTGCATATATACAGTCAATCCTGGTCATAGAAAAAAACGTGAGTACCTAACAATCTTAAAAGAACCAGGGTGTTTTTCGAGTGAAGTGTTTGATTTTGACTGTGTAGTGTATGCGATAACCACGCTGAGGTAACGGGTTCAATTCCTGGGTCGGTACAATTTTTTTGTGATCTACAAATGTTGGGTACTGAGTTTGGATGTTTAGTATATATTTATTATGTACTTATGTATTTATTTAGGGTCGACGTTTGCAACACCAGAGGTAGTGCTGCACCTCTGGTGTTGCAAACGTCCATAGGCTACGGTGACCACTCTCCATCAGGTGGGCCGTATGCTTGTCTGCCACCTCAGTGGTATAAAAAGAAAAAAAAAGTTCTAGGCGACCCCCCAGCTTCGCTCGTGAGCTACTTTGAACGCCCGTCGTACCTATTTAATCCCGTCTCTTATAATTTATAAATCTATCTAACATTATAAAGCTGAAGAGTTTGTTAATTTGTTTGTTTGGTTGAACGCGCTAATCTCTGGGACTACAGGTTCGATTTGCAAAAGTTCTAAAATAAAGTCCGCGACAGCATATGCCTGTCTTTTAAGGTTAACCTATTATAATCATTTAATTGTGAAAAAAATTGATCTTAAAATGACAAGTGAAAACTGTGGCCGATGATTTGCGATTTACGCATGCGCGACGTCGCAACTAGCCAATAGCGAGCGAGCTCTGAGAAGTCTACTAATAATAATATAAAGTTAACTATACTAATATGTGTTTCGGGAGCCCTGGGGCTATCCTTCCGAGGGCGGCTCACCCGGAACTCCCGGCTATAGACAGATGGAAGGCATACGTGTGGTTTTAGTCGGTAAGAGTCCGGCATAGCATTCATGAGGATTTCCACACGAAAAAAAAATACTAATATGTGTTGGATAGCGCATTTATCGTGGAAGTCTATAGGCTATATCATCACGCTACAACCCTGAAGAGCAGGGCAGTAATAAACAAATCGGCAAATATTCATACACTATTGTAAAAGTAGATAATAAACGACGGGATTAAATGGGAGCGACGGGGATAAAGGCGTGACTGATAAACTAACGGGAGTTCGAAGTTTGTCTCAGTCTAAGCCGCGCGGGTCAGCTAGTTCTATAATAATGCATGAAAAAAAATCCCCGATTTGTCAACACTTATGACTGAAATGGTGTATCCCTCTTTTTTTAATTATAATAATATCTCGGCGTACAATAAAGAATATAACAAATAAATAAATAAACTAACTAGTCATCTATAACAGCTTATAAATGAAAGCCAGAGTCCAATATCACAATACTTATGAGGCGGAACAAAACAAAGTAATAATCGACCCCAATAGGTACGCTTAAGAACTATAAATTGGAGTATGCCACAATACACCACACTATTGCTATTAGCGTATCAACTTGACCCATTAAAGTGAATACGTGCTAGACACTAATTAGCACGACCAATTCCTAAAGTCCTGGTAGTCTCGGACTAAGTATCTCCCGCTGACTCAGTGTTCTGTAAACGATCACTGCGTTAAGCAACATTCTTTGTGGAATTTACATTTGCGAGCGTTTCCATGCTTCGGTTGCCATGGTTGCCATGGTTGGTCCGGTTGCTAGTAAAGCGCAGTCGTTAAGCCTGGTTAAAAGCGTTACGGGCGGCTTGAAAAAATCAATAGTAGGTCGCTACAGCCTGCGCCTGTCCATTTCAACTCGGCTATTGGCTCACCACCTGTTACGTGGTACAAAAATGCAATCGGTGAAATGTGGGCCTATAGTATGCCTCTGCCTACCTCTTCGGGGATAAAGACGTGACAGTATGTATGCATGGATCAATGTACAGTATACCAAATTTATTTTAAAAATTTATAGCTAAGAACCTTCTTCGTCATATTAGCTATCGAACAAAACAGTTCGTCTATCCATTCAGGAGCTATGATGCCATAGACGAATACACAGATGCACATGTTGAACTTACAACATCGTTCATTTTTCGTCGTTGGTTAAAAAATATTATCAAACATCTGAGATATATACGAATGTAGTCTGAATTAGCATGATATCGTACGCGTGGCTTATCGTGCGTAGTAGTTAAGCGGGAAGTCAGGATTCTGTCCAAGGTTGGCAGGCCCCTATAAAGTTGTGACGTCACGTTTAACTTATTAGCATTGGATCAAAAAGAAAATCAAATTAATTTATGCTTTTGTTGATATAGTATCACACCCCGTTCGTCCTTCTTTTAGACCAGTCATTAGCATGCTTTTTAAATGATTCTTTGTACATCAGTGTATTTCTACGAGTACACTGACTGTTGCTGAATAAAGAAGGTCCAAAAGATCAAAATCTTCGGGGTTATCTCTTCTGTAGTTAATAATTGTTAGCCTCAGTACTTCTTAGTTCTCACATTTTAGAAGATCCACTTTATAAAAATGTTGCGTTGCACCCAAAAGTGACAGATGCCAAATGATACCTGTAACATGAGAACTATAAGTCCATCACTTAACTGTCAACTTATGTGATGTAAAATGTGAGGTTTACTTCCCACTTATTTTATGTACAAAACAATTAATATAAACTTAGTTGACAGACCGTACAATGAGTTTGACAGTTTGTTCTTCCGAAACCTAATCCGAACCGAATCAGTCCGAAACATGACATTGGCGGACTAGTGGAAGCCTATCCACAAATGGCCACAAGCACTAAAAGTTGAAGTTAATATAAACTTTTATTCTTTTTGCGAAATTAACAGAATCAATCGTCCTTACGGTAACCACTTTCCGTCAAGTGGGCCATATGCGTATCTGCCACCTCAGTGGTATATAAAAAAAACAGAGGAAAACATATCTAATGATTTAAAATAAAACTTGTTAAACATGTTTTTTCTTTGACTGCAATGTTTATCCTTCGAGTAATTTCTTTACGTACTGTTTTCTACCTTGATTAATCTTGTTGTTTTTATTTTGACAGGATTCCTCTTATTTTACGGTTGTTCTGGAAGCCTTGAAACTAGACTGTAGGGCGCAAGGCAGATGTCTAATGGGTGCTACGGAGATGGGTCAGCTCGCTATGGAGTATTTGGATGACAGAAAATTTGAGTTCAGCAAGTTAGAAAAGGAAATCAAAGCAAATATGAAAGAAAGAGAGAGAACATTGAAATTGGCTCGCCGTGAAGTGGCTTTCTTGACAGATTCTTTTCCGAATCTTATAAGAAAAGAAGTAAGTATGATATAGAACAGTATTTGTCATCTATTATATATACTTTATCTACAGTAATAGGTTTTATAGCCAACTCTCCCAATTAGACACCAGGGGAGTGGAAGGAATAGACTATGGCGAAATCAAGCTAAACTACTTTAAATTATTAAATTCATTCCATTACTTATTTTTATTATTTACTAGCTGACGCCCGCGTCTTCGCCCGCGTACAAAAGTTTTACCGTTCCCGCTTCTCACAGGAACTTGTTCCCGGGATAAAAAGTAGCCTATGTGTTATTCTGATGTATAAGCTATATTATTATAAGTTTCATTAAAATCTGTTAAGTAGTTTTTACGTGAAAGAGTAACAAATATCCACACAAACTTTCGCATTTATAATATTATTTTGATGTGATACGAGTACTACCAACGTAGGAAATCTTATGTATGCCCACCCAGGTTTCGAAAAAATGCTATGATTTAACTGTGTTTGCTCCTACTATAAAAAAGACTGAATCTATTTGCCACACACGCTCTGAGAAATCGTTACGATTTAACTGTACGTACAGTTATATACCGCACGGCCGTATAGCATGATATGTAGCTACAGCCTAAAAAAAAAAACATGTTGCACGCCGTATCCCTGACAGGGTAGTCAGAGAGGACAGATACTTTCACTTCCTGTAGATTCATAAATCGCTTCATACATGCACGTCTTCTAGGTACCCGAGTTCTTTTGACATTCCCGATTTTGAGCAACCTGTTCACGTATATGTACGACTCGGACTACCCTGACTCATTCTACCCTCTACTTTCGCACAATGTATATTCTTCGTCAATCGTTCCTCACTTATACATCATCATACATACGTTCATGTTATGTCGTAATGATTTTTCGTAGCGTGTGGTAGCTACCATTACAAATTTTATAAATAAATAATAATACGGGTATTTAAATTTTTGTCCAAAATATTACGCAAGTATATACGGTACAGAAAAAAGTTGATTGTACGTGGGAGAGTCACGATCATGAAAGTAATACGATTAACTTATAAACAGGAAGCATCATACCGAATAATGAGCTTAAGTAGCTAAACACAAAGGATTCATATAATAACGAACTTAAGTTGCTATACAAAGGCTTCCATTTTTATAGCACAAATGATGGAATATTCTTTTTTTGAGTGTCCCCCTTCAAGATCAATGGGGCCTAGCGACCTCACCTGCTAGAGATGCATCTACTGACTAAAAGACGACGCAATTAAGTAGGTGGGGTTAATCGAAAATTCCAATAAAATCTTTGCTTAAAATAAAAAACCAAATGGTTGCTGCGTTTAGTAAGCAAATCAAAAATTGGAAACCACAAGGAAAACACTTTAGATAAATAGATTGATTATTCGTTGTTGATTAAGAGTCAGCAACTATACTGGACTGCATTCGTTGGTATTTTTTTGTTTATAAATAAAGGAAACTTGTGCTCTTAATGCGATCTGCTGATAACATCTATTTAATTAAATAAATTCTCATATTTATTTTTTTAATGAAGAATGAAGTGTCAGTATAAAGGTTAAAAAGGGCCTGCTCTGTTGGTTTCTACACGTCCAATGAGCGAGTGGCAAACGACTGACGAAGTTTATTTGTGGTGTGAAAAAACCGCTTTAGGCTGCTCTTAGTTACTTAGCTTAAGAGTTTGCGTTTGTGGTCTTGTACAGCACTCCTTAAATATAAATATTTTTGAACTTTTTAGGAAGCTACGAATTTGGACGACTTGTATGAAAACGAAGATGCTGGCAGCAAACGATCTGTGCACTGGGAGCTCGAGGAGGTGATGTCGATTTGCAAGCGCTTGCAGAAGGCCACCCTCGTATCAACGTTTGATCAAATCCTTGATCGGTAAGACTTGAGTATTGTGCTATGTATCTTCGCGCTGTATGTCTGAAGGGGTAGTCAAAGAGGACAGATTGCCAGGCTTCGCAATCCATGCATACTTCTTTCACTTCCTACAGATTCATTAATCGCTTCATACATGCACGTCTGAGTATCCGAGTACTTTTTTGAGCAGCTTTTCCGTTTTTGAGCAATCTGCTCGCGTGGTATTCATATTTGGTGCTTTTTCATTACGGCTAGCCGTTATGAAAAACAGGGTCGTTTTGAAATGCGGCGGTTCAACCATTATCCGGATTGAATGCAGCTGTATAAAATACCTTTGATAGGTTAGGTTAGAACAGTGACCATTACCGCGCGACGGCGAATGAGCGAAGCGAACTTGCCGCGGCGGTGACTGTCAAGTGTCAGATCCCCTCTGTATTTGTTCAACAATTAATTCGATTTGATTCGAGTTTTGAATAACGTATGGCGGCGAATACATTCCGGCAGTTTTTTATTCAACCTATTCAATCCTGCGGCTAATCGTTGAACAGCCGTAATTCAAAAAAGGCTGGCCTTAATGTAACATGGCGTAATATAAAAATCTTTTATAATAGTCATTATTGCATTGCAACCATTACACATTACTTACTAGAAGGCATTCAATATATTCATTAAATCACTCCAACCTCGCTAACTAGATCTAACCAATTTATTAAACAGTGAAAAAAAAACTAAACTATCTTCACACTGTATCCCTGACGGGGTAGTCAGAGAGGACAGATCGCCGGGCTTCGAGGTCCATGCATACTTCTTTCGTTTCATCTTCTTCTTATTATACAGTGCGTCTACTAAATCTAAGTTTATATTTTACGTTTTTTCATAATTTTTTAAACTTTAAGTTGATAAATAATAATAAGTGCGCTAAATTTAACGTGAATTCTGAACAAACAGATATGCAAAAAATGCACATTGTTGTAGGACTCAGAAGTTTTTTTTTTTAAATATTTTAAAATTTTCATTACTGTATTAAGTGTTACGGCTATTTTTACAATTTTATACTAGTACTTGATGACCAGCAATACTATACGACCTATTCCTCCTAAATACACAATAAACAATTTCAGTAGAATTTTTTTTGCCGTTTTTTATATACGTATAAGACAGAAAACTATTCTACTAAACAGAGCTCTGTCATACTCTATCATGGTTTATTACTTCTAAAATACTGTCTACGTCCTCCAATACTTTTGTCACTGTGTGAATCTCAACAGAATATAGGAAATGTTTGTCGTGTGTGTGTGTTAAACCTTTGAAGTTCGTACCCCTACCGCAGAGTCGATCATTCTGAATTCGACATAATGATCGATTTAAAAAGTCTACCTACCTATATACGTTTTCATTTTACGCAGTTCTATTTTCAAAAAGAACACTTTTAAAACTACTGCTACGCTGATGGATTTAATGTGCTTAATAAAATGACAGTTATTCTTTATGTTACTAGTTCTATAGAGATTTTTATAGCGAATAAATAGTTTGTCGTATCTAGGTCACGTCTCAAGAAATTCGAAAACTATTAAAGTGTATAACTAGACTAACTAATCTTATATTCAGTTATTCAGTCTTCAAGTAGACAAGTTTCTATTTATGTAACTACTGGGCTAAGTCAATCTTATTTGCAAGTGGCTACTGTTGATTTAATTGCTCGAACATACTATAGCGAATTTCTGCTGCATGAATGTAACATCCTTAAGGTTGTTAGGTTTTGAGTAGGTAATCGGGAAGTCAATCGTTTATAAGAACATAGAATAATAGCCTATGTTATTACCAATGAGTGCAAACACAACTGGTTGTGTTTGCGTTATAACAGACAAAACTACTGGTTAAATAAGCTATTTATGCTTGCAGGCTTTATATTTATAATATTACTAGCTGACCGGCCCGGCTTCGTCCGTGACATACTTCCAACCCCGTGGCACCCTTTTAATCCCGTCGCTTATTACTTTTCCAAAAATGTATGAAAGTTTCCCCGATTTGTTGACATTTATGAGTACTGCTCCGCTCTCCTGTGTAGTGGCATGATGATATATAGCTTAGAACCTTCCTCAATAAATGGGCTAACCAATACAAAAAGAATTTTTCAAATCGGTATAACCGTTCACGCGTGATGGCGTGACCAAGGGAGATAGGGATTTATTTATATATAAACAAGATAATCGCGAAAGTTTGTAAGTATTGATGAAGGTTTGTTACTCTTTCACGCAAAATCTACTGAACGGATTTAGATAAAACTTTACAATAATATAGCTTACTCATCAGAATAACACATAGGCTACTTTTTATCCCGAGAACATATTCCTGTGGGAAACGGGAACGGGAAATCCGCACGAGTTTTAAAGATTTCCGAAAAAGGTGTAGCTAGAGGTATACGACATTTCACCAGTAGTACATATGTGATTCATAAAACGGAGTGAGTTTATTGCGTATAAACGAACAGCCGCCTATAAGGTCTTCAATGTTTTCGACTACCATGTTACCAAATGACCCCTTCACATGCCTTACGAGGATCGGAAATGCTCGTAAATGGAAGTACCTCTTACGGCCAAAAAAGCAAATAAATGAAACATCAGCTTAAAACAGACTGAAGATTACGAAAACTAAAACCATATTACTTTATGATAGGAATTGGCGAAACCCCCAGGCCATAGACAAATCACGGGAGTATTACTGCGTATTTGGATCGCGGACAGATTCTGTCACTCGGTATAAATAGGTCTCAGGAAAAATAACGGGTCAGTCGAATGGAATAGCGGATCACTGTAATCTGAATTTAAATAAAATAAATATTTATTTATTTAGATTTCGATGTATTTTATTTTCTACTTCTCTCTTCATCTTAGTGTATTCCCGATCGTTTCCAAAGCTTCTACCTGGGTGTGAAGCGTGAGTTCAATTTTCGTCATGACTGGCCAACTCGCTCTGAATCCCGTCAGAACCCCGTAACTGCCTGCCTGCGTCATTGCTTTGTCAATTAGTTATTTTATGGTTCATATATAAAGTATTTCCCTTCCCGGGAACCGTCTGTCTTGGTAAGGGCATGTGATAAGAAGGGATGAAAGTCATGTTACTAAAAGAACTATCAAATGAAAGTTGATGGATGGCCAGAGGAAGGCCAAAGAAAAAATGTATGGACTGAGTAAGGAGTGATATGAATATGAAAAGAGTGAATGATCAGATAACGAATAACAGGGATGAATGGAAGAAGAAGACATAATGCGCTGACCCCAAGTAAATTGGAACAAGGGCAAGAGGATGATGATAATAATAGTATTCCCGATTGTATTCAAACATTATATTTGAAACAGAAAGTCTGCTAGAATTAACTATTTTTTTTAGCACCTTTGTACACTGCTTTGGTGCTGTGAGTGGTAGCGTATGCGACTGTCATGATGAGGTCCTAGGCTCGATTCCCGGGTCGGAATAAATAATTATGTGATCCACAAATGTTTGTTTTATATCATCATGTATTTACAAATATAACGTATGTTTATCAGTTGTCTACGTCCACAAGCAGCACAAGCTTAAAGCTTAGTTTGGGCTAGATAGCGCTGTGTGAAAAGTGTCCAACAATATTTATTTATTTAGTGGAGGTGAGTGCCATCTGAACTCCTTGTTCGTCTTCTGGCTACGTTACAGCCTTAGCCCAGTCTATTGGTTAATAGGTACTTGAAGGTCTTGTACAACACCGGGATCAGTGCTCATAAATTACAATTCATTTTAAATTTCTGTAGGGGTTACAGATGTAGGGTTCTTCTTATATGGCAGGAAATAATGTGCATATCCATATCTTCATAAAATATATAATTTACTGACTGGTACCAGTAACACATAATACATAAATAACTATACTATACAATATGAAACGACCTAACCCATAGTGTACGGGGAGACGACTGCTGCGCATAACGACTGCTTGCGCCTCGGTATATAAAACTCCTGCGTCAGCAGTGTGTCCCTACATTTCCTACAACAAAAGACATCCCGCTGTTTACCTAAGTAGTTTGAATTTGTTTTTGGTGTTACTTTTTCTCGCAACATGTATCTTTACTAAAAGTTAGCCAGGTTTTATACTTCAGGCTTTCGACAGATTACTTTTTGTAGTTTTTTGACATGTATTTGACATATACTCGTATTAAGTAAAAGCTTTTGGACATCATACACACATCAATTGTATTTATTTCTATAAAGAAGTATTTTATTAGTATTTTATTTGTATAAGAAGCGCTCGTGGCCTTGCGGAGTTAGTGTTCTGTAAACGATTACTGAGTTACGCAACTTTAACTACCTCGGATGGGTGACCACTTTGTAGCCTTTACATTTGCGAGCGTTTCCGTGCTTCAGAAGGCAAGTTAAGCCGTTGGTCTCCGGTTGCCAGTAACATGGCAGTCGTTAATTCAAGTTGCAGGCCTTATCAACACGTCAGTGGGCTCACCACCTATTACGTGGGACAGGAATACACATTTTCTGCCTTATCCCCTTCGGGGATAAGGCGAGATAGATAAATAAATAAGTTATTTGTATAAGCATCACATCTGACTTTAATCACAGCTCTAAGCGAGTCAATTTTAACACATAAAGATGATTGTAATTTAGTGATACGCAATATGGTAGGTTTGATTGAAAGTGTCAGCGTTAAGCTGGAAAAGGGCGTGCTCCATTCTTTTGGACACGTCTCACGAATGAGTAAGGAACGAATACAGAGATAGAAGGAGTCAGAGTATGCTGAGATTGCTTAAAAACAGAAAAGTCAAAAGTATTCGGATACCCAGACATGCACACGAAGCGGTTAATGAATCTGCAAGAAGCGAAAGAAATATGCATGGATCGCGAAGCCTGGCGATCTGTCCTCTCTCATTCCCCGGGATACAACGTGAACATAGATCGATATAATTTTGTGAAAATCCAATGAACCTAAGAAAGCTTAGCAAATGGCACTTACGCAGTTACCCAATCAGTTATCGGAATTTCTTAAGCAGGAGTTTCCTTCAGTCTTCTTAGCTGTATTTGACTGCCTCGGTGGCGCAGTGGTAGTGTATACAACAGCCGCACTGGTCGATTTCCGGGTCGGAATAAACATTTGTGTGATCCACAAATAGTTGTTTCGCAGTTTGAGTGTTTCCTATGTATGTTAGAAATATGTAAGTGTGTTTATCAAATAAATAATTATCGTTGGGACAACTCACACAACGCCACCTGATTCCAAACTAAGCGGAGCTTGTGCTATGGTAACCAGATAACTGATAAACATATTTATATTTTGCTAAATACATACGTATTATAGATAAATAACTCCCAGACACAGAATAAACCATCAAGCTCATCACACTAAGTTTTATCCTGGGTCGTAATCGAACCCACGACCTCTTGCGTAGCGGTCGGATACACTTAATCAAAAAAGTCAGCGTACTTTCAGCTAGATGGCGCTGTGTAAAAAATGTCCCACAATTGAAATGATAAATCTTGATATATTATTTTTACTGAAGGTTAAAAGAGCAGCGGTACCAGACGGAGCGACTCTCACTGGCGTTGAACATCAATAGCAAAAAACGAGACGCACTGCTGGACGATCGGAAACATGCCATCCTCATGCTGGACAGTCTCAAGAACGTGGGACAAGAAGCAACCGCGGCGTAAGTCAATGTTTATTCTATACTAGTTAACGCCCGTGGCTCCGTCTGCGCAATGAAGCTCTTTTCTCTTTATAAAAACTTTATAAGAGTTCAAAAAAATAATAATACGCGAGTGGGTCCAGCCGTCATTGAGTTTTGCGCTTAGCAACATATTTTGCGTTTATTTTTTGTTTATATACATTAGATTGCTTTCACAGTAATTGAACCGCTCGTGGGACTACGAGCTAACACAGTGTTCTGTAAACGATCACTGCTTAAAGCAACTTTCATTATGGCTGGTCCTTGGATGAGTGACCACTTTGTGGCACTTCAAATGATTTGCGTTTTCGTGCTTCGGAAGACACGTTAGGCCGTTGGTCCCGGTTGCCAGTAATATGGCAGTCGTTAAGCCAAGATACAGACCACTTCTTGGTTATCAGTCGAGTTAGAGGTCTGTTTCAGCGGTGGCAGCACCGTCGGCATGAACTCTGTAGTGTACCAGAGCGCATAAAAGTCGATAATTTGCAAGAGATAGGTATAAAAGAAGAATCTTTAAGTAAAGTGAGCGAGAAATTTGTAAATTTAGATGAGGTATGTGAGATGGAAAAATTATGGAAGTCGTTTAAGAAAGGACTCGTGGAAGTTGCGATTGAAGTGTGTGGAGTAAAAACAAATGGAGCTAAGGATGTAAGGTAATGAGAATGTGTGCAGAAGTCATGAAAGCGTTGTCTGATGAGAAGAAAGCATGGTTGGATTGGTTGACTACAAACGTCAATCAAAGAATGCAGAAGGCAACGGATGAGGATGTAAGAATGGCAAAAGATGAATATAAAAGGTTTAAGCGTGTTGCAAAAGACGTGATAAAAATAAAGAAGAAGAATGACAGAGATGAATTTGACAACAGGTTACCTGATGATTTCCAAAAGAATATAATTTTTATTTTTGAAATCCATAAGAACAATGAGAGCTCAACAGTCAACATTCTGTTATGGGTGAGCTGCACTCACCCATAACAGAAACTGTTGTGAAAGGTGAAGAATATGTGCTCAAAAGATGGAAGGAATATTTTGAAAGTTTATTTGAAAAAGAGGATGTGCAAGCACAGACACATCACTGGGAAGTGAGTTAAAGCGGCAATTAAAGTGATATCAGTATGGAAGAAATTGTGGAAGCATTGAAATTGGGTAAGGCTGCTGGATTTGATAGGATTTCTGTCGAGATTCTGTAAGCGGGACATGGCGTGGTAGGTTGCCAGCTGTACCGGCTTTTTAACCTTTACTAGAGGAGTGGTAGCGTGCGCTATACAAAGGAAAAGGGTCGCAGCAAGAGTGCAAAAACTACCGCGGCATAAGCTTACTCAGCATCGTCGGCAAATTGAATGCGAAAGTTTTGATAAATAAAGTGATGAATGAAACTGAAGGGAAAATGTGGGATGTTGAAGCAGGATTTATGAAAGGAGAGGATGCTCGGATCAGGTCTTTTCCCTACGATGCGTAACTGAAAAACTTTTGGCGAGGAGTCAAAAAGTTTATTGCGCATTCGTAGACTTGGAAAAGGCCTATGATTGAGTGGTGAGGAATAAACTGTGGTCAACATTGTCCATGTATGGCGTAAGCAGCAACTTGATACTTTTACTATTGGTTTGGACACGTCCAACGAATGAGTGAGGAACGATTGACGAAGAATATATATTGTTCAAAAGTAGAGGGTAGAAGGAGTCAGGGTAGGCCGATACTTACATATGCAGACCACGTGAGCAGATTGCTCAAAAACGGAATGGTCAAAAGTACTCGGATACCCAGACGTGCGTGTATGAAGCGATTGATGAATCTCGAAGAAGCGAAAGAAGTATGCATGGATCGCGAAGCCTGGCGATCTGTCCTCTCTGACTACCCCGTCAGGGATACAGCGTGAAGATAGATAGATAGAGATATTAATGGTATTAAGGATAAAATCACCATTAAAAGGTTTGATATGGATTTCATAAGAAATGCGATAATAAAAATTAAAATGTAAAAGAGGTAATTAATGTATGGAGCCTCGCACACCTACAGGTGTATTTGTGTCATTTTGTTTATAATGAACTAGGAGACCCCCCCCAAGCCTTCGCCCATGACATACGAGTATTTCAAACGCCCATCTTTTATAAAATCTACAATAATTTATAAAATTAGCCCGATTTATCAACATTTATGATTACTGCTCCGCTCTCCAGAGTAGTAGCGTGATGGTATATAGTCTATAGCCTTCCTCGATAAATGGTCTATCCAACACAAAAAGGTTTTTTCAAACCCGACCAGTACTACCTGAGATTAGCGCGTTTAAACAAAGAAGTTTTTCAGCTTTATACTTTAGTAAGTATAGGTTATTCTCTCGATTAGAGACATATTTCATCACAGGCTGCCGAATCATGTTTTTCATTTTTTTTTTAAATCACCGCCGAATAGGTATGTCAAGGTTCAATGCTCTTTAAAAGATGTATTTGCAAATTAGTGTCTAGCACATAACACCTTTTAGCCTTTTTGTTACCACCTTACTAAAAAGGCAACGGGTTCAAAATTTCTTCTAAATTTAACATCTATAACAGACTCGTTTTATTTAATTTATTCGGCCCTTTAGACCCACCCCAGTTCCGTGCTTAGGAAGGCACGTTAAGTCGTTGGTCCCGGTTGCCCATAAAATGGCAGTCGTTAAGCCAAGTTGAAGGTCTTATGGGCGGCTTAAAAATGTCAACAGCGGGTCGCCGCAGCCTGCGTCTGACCATTTCTACACGGCAATGGGCTCACCACCTGTTACGTGGGACAAAAATGCATACGGTGAAATGTGGGCGTTTAATATGCCTCTGCCTACCCCTTCGGGGATAAAGACGTGACAATATGTATGTATGTATTTGCAAATCATTTAGAATCTGACAATTGTGAAAAAGTGTTATCGATTACGGTCCTCAGTCGCATATACAGAAATGTGCTGCGTTATTAGTGTGAACATACATACATACATACATATAGTATGGCCTTTATCCCCGAAGGGGTAGGCAGAGGCATATTAAACGCCCACATTTTACCGTATGCATTTTTGTCCCACGTAACAGGTGGTGAGCCCATTGCCGTGTCGAAATGGACAGACGCAGGCTGCGGCGAATTGTGGCCGTTGTTGAATTAACTTGGCTTATATACATACATATCATCACGCCTGTCTCCCATCGGAGTAGACAGAGACTATGGCTTTCCACTTGCTACGATCCTGGCATACAACTTTCGCTTCTTCAACTTTCATAATTGTTTTCAAACACGCTCGCCGATTAAGGGTACTCTTCACCTGGAATTTTTTTAAAAGATCTTCAATTTGATTGGCATATTTACGTCGAGGTCGACCCTTACCAGTTGGCCAATTTAAAATGAGTATACATTTAAATACGTAGACTTTATCAGCAGATCAAATAAAGAACACAAGCCTCCTTTACTAAAATACGAAAAACAAGCAAATGTAAGTAAACCAGTTACTTCGGAACAAAATGACTCTACATATACATACATACATACATATCATCACGCCTGTTTCCTATTGGGGTTGGCAAAAGCTATGGATTTCCACTTAATACGATCCTGGCATACAACTTTCGCTTCTCCTATTAAGGGTACTCTTGAACTGGCCTTTTTCCTAAAGATAATCGATTTGATTGACAAACGTACGCCGAGGTCGGCACCTACCTGTTTGCCATTCATTCTCGCTACGTAAACCTGCTAATTCCGTTTTATAACTTAGTCTCTACATTTTTTTTCGTACCGTGAAATGACTCTAATGCAAAATAATGTTGAAAATTAGTATGCTGACTATATCATAAATTGAATGTAGAAAAACTTTCAACTTCGTGCGGTTCTCAAACCCGTGACTTCTCTCTTGCCGAGTGAGCTGCATGAGCAACTAAGCTATGAAAATGACGGAATTGGAACTGCCTTGGTGGCGCAGTGCTAGTGTATGCGACTACCGCGCTGAGATCCCAATTTGATTCCCGGGTTGAACCAAAAATTTGTGCTACAACCATCCATAAATGTTGGTTTAGAAGTTTGGGTCTTACCCGTGTATAATATGTATATATTCAGAAATATTTATGTAATAGTATGCATATTAATTGTCTTGATCCCATAGCACAAGCTTATTGGATAGTTTGGGCTATAAGCGCTGTGTAAAAAGTGTCCCACAAAGTGTCTAACAATTTTCCGCCTCAATATCTTAGGGCGACGGATACGCGTGGTAAGTTTTTCTATATTAAATCTCTATGTGACTGTGGGAAGCGCACATTCCTCGTGCATAACGGGGCACGCTGTAGTGCGTAGTAGTCGGTCACAATTTTGAAGAACAGAAAGAATTTGGACTAAAAATATCGACAAATACCAAGTATATAAGGAATTCGGGTCCTACAAGATTTAATACAAATTCCTTACATGTCCACATTGTAAGACCCGAATAAAAACCATCCTAGAACATTAATTAGCCTCGATCTGGCTATCTTAGCCTGAGGGTGGGCAATCTCGGTCATGATCTGTGATATTAATTAATTACTTATTCGCAAACATTTTAATTATAACCGCCTTAGGCTGCCCTCTGGCTATTATTATCATAAAGAGTTTAATCTTTTACGTTTCATTTCAAGGTACAAACGGAATGTAGGTATAATGTTACCTGTATTAACAATCTGTATTTTGTGTCGGTATTAATAAACCAGGGGTTCAGGGTTCCGTAAGGGAAAATAAAATATACTGCATATTTCATGTAGGTGTATAAAATAGTCTGATATGTAGTATGATAAAATAACTAAACTAACTATCTTCACGCTGTATCCCTGACGGGGTGGTCAGAGAGGACAGATCGCCAGCCATTCGCGATCTATGCATACTTCTTTCCCTTCCTATATAAGTATTTATGAAATGATATAAGTATTATTATTATGTTTTTTTTTTTGAAGCGCTCGTGGCCCCGCGGTCTCAGTGTTCGGTAAACGATCACTGAGGTACGCAACTTTCACTATGGCTGGTCGTCGGATGGGTGACCCCTTTGTGGCATTTACATTTGCGAGCGTTTCCGTGCTTCGGAAGGCACGTTAAGCCGTTGGTCCCGGTTGCCAGTAAAATGGCAGTCGTTAAGCCTGGTTGAAGTTTTAAAAAACTTCAACAGCAGGTCGCCGCAGGCTGCGCCTGTCCATTTCAACACGGCAATGGGCTCACCACCTGTTACGTGGGACAAAAATGCATACGGTGAAGTGTGGGCGTTTTGTATGCCTTCGCCTACCCCTTCGGGGATAAAGGCGTGACAATATGTATGTATGTATGTATGTAGAATATTGAAACCGTTCTTTAGAGCAAAAATGGCTAAAGTTCTTGTCTCAAATTGGCATTTAACGAGCGGATTACGATGCATACACGGCTACATGTTTCAGGCGCGACTGCGTGAGTTAACGAGTATCCTAAAATACATATTTGAGTCTTGAAAATGGAGAGCCAGTGAAATATCCTTGCAAAATTATAAAGGCGAAAGTTCGTACGAATGTATGGATGTACGTTTGTTACTCTTTCATGCAAAAACCACTGAATGGATTCGGATGAAACTTTCCAATTTCATCAGAATCCTGTGGAAAATGAGAATGGTAAAACTTTACCATGCTGGTGGAGCCGCGGGCGTCAACTAGTCAACAGCCATTCGACCTCCTAGACCGAACCCCCATTAGTCAACAGTTGAACCAGTTTACATTTGTGATTGAGTTCACCTTAAGTGTTTAGTCAGACTATTTAATCATACGGAGATGCAATCATTTCGAAAATTGTGCGGCGTAACCTTGGCCGACCGAATACGAAGTGATACACAATATGGCAGGTTTGACTGAAAGTGTCAGCGTTAAGCTGGAAAAAAGAGTGCTTCGTTGGTTTGGACACGTCCAACCAATCAATGGGTAACAATTGACGAAAAATATATATTGTGCGAAAGTAAAAGAAAAAAAGGTAGAAGAAGTCAGGGTAGGCCGAGACTTACATATGAGGACCACGTGAGCAGATTGCTCAAAAACGGAAAAGACTAAAATGCTCGAATACCAAGACATGCAAGTATGAAGTACGTAAGTATAAAAATTTTGGACACCATTTATCACAGTCAGGTCATTCTGTAATAAATCATACATATCCAGGTGCTTCTTACTCTAAAATTATAGATTTTATTTTGACTGGTACACACTGCATGCAGTCCACTATAGTGGTGCTGGTTACCAACCAGAAGGGGCAATATTAATAGTGAAAAACTTATAAAAATTTTTGAAAAGTTATCAAGTCTACAAAAAAACCAGTCATTTTGTCCACCTTGCCATACAGCACTGCTATGAGCCACAAGGAAAACAACTTAAGATACAAATTAAATATGAAACTACATACCATGGTATCATATTCCAAAAAAAAAAAATTATTAGATTGGAATATTATTTTCAATAATAATAGTCTGTTGACATTAGATAGATATTTTCTATCAAAAACTTTACAACGAAAGGCTGATGCTATCTAATTTTTAAAATTTTCAAGCCAAATTATTGGCAAGTACAACTACTTTTATTGAGCAGGATAATTTTGACACTTCACATTTGGAAAATGTAATTCAAAAAAACTAGTTTATTGGACAACAGATAATAAATCTGGCTAGTTGACTTTGGCCCCTGAGAATAATCTTAATAAAAAGATTGTTTTTATAAACCTGGTGCACCATAATGTTAGAGGTTTAATAAATGGTAAAGATTTAGAGTTGGAGCTATACATTAATGCAAATTCTATTAATATTTTTTGTGCTACAGAACACTGGTTAAAAGATCATGAAATCACATTGTTGAACTTCATAAATCACCAGGTTGCTAGCTCGTTCAATAGAAAACATTCTAAACGTGGAGGCTCTTTAATAATAATTAATAAAAACTTAAAATTTAAAGAACGTAAGGATTTAGTAGCCCTCTCCATTGAGCGAGTTATTGAGATTGCCAGTATTGAGTTTGAACATTTCATCTTGTTAAGTGTATACAGTCCCCCTTATGCTCCTTACATTAAATTTGAAGAAAAGCTTGAAGAAGCACTGTTCAAATGCCAATGTTCTAAGAAATCTATAATAGTTTGTGGAGATTTTAATGTCGATATACTAGATACATCATTAACTCCATCCGAGAGAAATGTTACCCAAGACGTGCGTGTATGAAGCGATTGATGAATCTCGAAAAAGCGAAAGAAGTATGCATGGATCGCGAAGCCTGGCGATCTGTCCTCTCTGACTACCCCGTCAGGGATACAGCGTGAAGATAGTTAGTTTAGTTTTTTTAGAGAGAAATAAAATGAAAAATTTATTTAAATCCTTTAATCTGCATAGTACATTCTTAGAACCTACTCGTATTACAGCCACCAGTGCAAAATGTATTGATAATATTTTGACTGATATTAAACCTATAAATAAAATATTGTGGATCCTGTAGAGTCAGATCATCGTGGCCAATGGATAAAGTTTCCTAAAACTAGTAATAAAATTTGCAAAAAACAATTTAAATATGTACCAATTAACCAAAGTCGCTTGAATATTTTTAAAGAAAATATAGTAAAGAGATTGCCATATCTACCTGACTTCACTTGTGTAGACCAGTCATATACACACTTATTTAATTTGCTTGATGATGAGTTTGGCAAAGTTTTTACCTCAAAAACTCTACAGATTGGCGGTCGTCCTGTTTTTAGTGTCTGGGCTACACCAGGTATCTTTAAAAGTAGAAACAAATTATTTGAATTATATTCAGAAAAACCATATAATTTTGACCAAACCTTTCAGATATTTAAACAAACTTCATTAAAAATAAAATTTCTAATTCTGTTAATAAAATAAAAATGACTTGGAATATCATTAACTCGGAATGCGGTAGATCTATGGTGACAGAAAGGAATTGCCACTTAAAAGGAAATGGTTGCCATGTTACAGGGGACCTGGAAGTGGCGACGGAGTTTGAACATTTCTTCAAAAATGTACGTATTTTGACGACTAAATCTCTCCAAGCGTCTTCCAGTTCCTCTGGACATTTATTAGAAGAATCTCTTCCTTATTGCCGGGATGCATTTGTATTCACAGTTATTTGCGCTCAGGATATTATAAAAACTTTTAAATGTATTGAAGTTAAGAAAACCGCGGACCTTTGGGGATTATCAGTCAAAACTGCATCATGTATAATTGAGGTCATTCCGCCCCATCTAGCAACTGTGTTTAATGACTGTGTTTCTAGTGGTATATTTCCTGATTCAATGAAACACAGCAAAGTCATACCCTTGTTCAAGGCTGGCAGCGCTACAGACCCGTCTAATTTCCGACCAGTGTCAGTGCTGCCAACTTTGAGCAAAGTATTTGAAAAAATTATCTTGAATCAAATGCTATCCGTTTTAATGTTCATAAAATATTTCATACGAAACAGTTTGGTTTTACGAAAGGGCGCTCAACTTCCGATGCTGGTGTTGAGTTATTAAAATATATTCATGAAGCCTGGGAAGACAAGCAAGATGCATTAGGTATATTTTGCGATCTATCCAAGGCTTTTGATTGCGTTCAACATGAAACGCTGTGCAAAAAATTACATCACTATGGAATAAGAGGCAAAGCTCTCGACCTTCTGTCTTCATATTTAAACAATAGAATACAAAGGGTCGATATTAATGGTACACGTTCTGTAGGATCCATGGTTACAATGGGTGTGCCACAAGGCTCGATACTTGGGCCATTCTTGTTCCTCATTTATATTAATGATTTACCATTTTATGTAGGGGACAGGAATAGGATTGTTTTGTTTACAGACGATACCTCATTTATTTTTAAAATTAGAAGACAATTAGATAACTATGACGATGTAAACAATGCAATCACGAAAGTAGTTCATTGGTTCAGCTCAAATAATCTTTGCCTAAATGAAAACAAAACTAAATGTATTAAATTTACTCTACCAAATGTAAAACAAGTTACGGCCAATGTTCAACTGAATGGACAAGTATTAGAGTTTGTGGAATCAACTGTGTTCCTTGGTATAACTATTGATGCCAATTTGCAGTGGGGCCCACACATAGAAAAGACAGGACAAGGCATCTAGGTTAAGTTCGGCTGCATACGCTGTAAAAAAGATCAGGACTGTAACAGATGTGGATACGGTTAGAATGGTTTACTTCAGCTATTTTCATAGTATTATGTCTTACGGTATTCTCCTTTGGGGGAGTGCTGCAGAT
Source organism: Thumatha senex (assembly GCA_948477245.1). NCBI lineage: Eukaryota > Metazoa > Arthropoda > Insecta > Lepidoptera > Erebidae > Thumatha > Thumatha senex. Next base: position 5,117,057 of record OX419725.1, read on the forward strand.
GTAAATAACATTTTTGTTCTTCAAAAGCGGGCTGTACGCGCAATTTATAATTTGGGCCCCAGAGTCTCCATCCGAGAAAAATTCAAAGAAATAAACATTCTAACCGTAGCATCACAATACATTTTTGCAATCTTATGTATGTTCAGAAAAATCTATCACAGTTTACTAAACTCTGTGATATACATAATATAAATACTAGACATAAAAACAATCTATCAGTTCACCACAGTCGGCTGCATAAGATTGGCGATTCTTTCCAGGGTAACTGTATACGCTTTTACAACAAGCTTCCCTGTGACCTGAAAAACGTACCGTTAAATAAATTTAAAAAGTATATTAAAAGAAAGCTTTGTGAAAAGGGTTATTACTCTATTAAAGACTATTTACAGGACAGGGATGCCTGGAAATGATATGCTGTCAAATAAAATATAATAGTCATAAATTACATAATTAAAATATTAAATTGTAAATAGGCCATCAAAAAAAACGCCTTCCTAAGTTTCTTGCCGGTTCTCAGGTGGGCCGCGTTCCGAACGGGTGGTCAGTTTAATTTAAAAAAAATAAAATTTTTTCTTTAGTTTTAGTGTATGACATTTTGTAAGCGCCGTTGAAATGGTCTATGCAAAATAAAGATATTTTTATTTTTTTATTTTATTTTAGAAGCAATTAATGAATCTATAGGAAGGGAAAGAAGTATGCATAGATCGCGAATGGCTGGCGATCTGTCCTCTCTGACTACCCCGTCAGGGATACAGCGTGAAGATAGTTAGTTTAGTTATTTTATCATACTACATATCAGACTATTTTATACACCTACATGAAATATGCAGTATATTTTATTTTCCCTTACGGAACCCTGAACCCCTGGTTTATTAATACCCACACAAAATACAGACTGTTAATACAGGTAACATTATACCTACATTCCGTTTGTACCTTAGAATAAAACGTAAAAGATTAAACCCTTTATGATAATAATAGCCAGAAGGCAGCCTAAGGCGGTTCTAATTAAAATGTTTGCGAATAAGTAATTAATTAATATCACAGATCATGACCGAGATTGCCCACCCTCAGGCTAAGATAGCCAGATCGAGGCTAATTAATGTTCTAGGATGGTTTTTATTCGGGTCTTACAATGTAGACATGTAAGGAATTTGTATTAAATCTTGTAGGACCCGAATTCCTTATATACTTGGTATTTGTCGATATTTTTAGTCCAAATTCTTTTTGTTCTTCAAAATTGTGACCGACTACTACGCACTACAGCGTGCCCCGTTATGCACGAGGAATGTGCGCTTCCCACAGTCACATAGAGATTTAATATAGAAAAACTTACCACGCGTATCCGTCGCCCTAAGATATTGAGGCGGAAAATTGTTGGACACTTTGTGGGACACTTTTTGCACAGCTCTATCTAGCGCAAACTATCCAATAAGCTTGTACTATGGGATCAAGACAATTGATATGCATACTATTACATATATATTTCTGAATATATACATATTATACACGGGTAAGACCCAAACTTCTAAACCAAAATTTATGGATGGTTTTAGCACAAATGGTTGTTTCAACCCGGGAATCAATTTGGGACCTTAGCGCGGTAGTCGCATACACTAGCACTGCGCCACCAAGGCAGTTCCAATTCCGTCATTTTCATAGCTTAGTTGCTCATGCAGCTCACTCGGCAAGAGAGAAGTCACGGGTTTGAGAACCGCACGAAGTTGAAAGGTTTTCTACATTTAATTTATGATATAGTCAGCATACTAATTTTCAACATTATTTTGCATTAGAGTCATTTCACGGTACGAAAAAAGATGTAGAGACTAAGGTAGAAAATGGAATTAGCAGATTTACGTAGCGAGAATGAATGGGCAAACTGGTAGGTGCCGACCTCGGCGTACGTATGTCAATCAAATCGATTATCTTTAGGAAAAAGGCCAGTTCAAGAGTACCCTTAATAGGAGAAGCGAAAGTTGTATGCCAGGATCGTATTAAGTGGAAATTCATAGTTTTTGCCAACCCGGCAAAATGATATGTATGTATGTATGTATATGTAGAGTCATTTTGTTCCGAAGTAACTGGATTACTTACATTTGCTTGTTTTTCGTTTTTTAGTAATGGAGGCTTGTGTTCTTTATTTGATCTGCTGATAAAGTCTACGTATTTAAATGTATACTCATTTTAAATTATTACTTATAAAACAGTACTCTTCCTTTAGGCTTCGCCGTAGTCGTGTGTTAAAGTGATCGAATCGAGTAACGCTTTGAGATGAGGCACTTGGTGCCTAACAATGGGATCGCAGTCAAGTAGGTATGCTAAATAACTTGAGAAATGAGTAAAGAAAATCGAACCAACTCGAAACTCAGCTCCAACCGGGAATATATCCTCGAATAATATTTAATGTATATTTCTTATGTTAATAAATATCTACTTAACGCTGATTGATTGCGTACATTTATTAGAATAAATTAGAATAGAATAGATTGTACACCAATCACTACTTTAAAATTAAGGATTACATAATAGTAAAATGTACAAATGGCGGCCTTATCACTAAAAGCAATTTCTTACAGACAACCTTAGGATGGACATAAATTCAAAGAACCAGCACAATAGTTCTACATATTACATTTATTGTATTACATAAGTAGGTACAGATTATTATGCGACGTCAAACATGTTTTGCGATCTATCTATCTATAACAGCAACATCTCGAGGCACGCGGCAATTTCTTTTTATTTGTTGACTAGGTGACCACTCCGACTTCGCCCGTGGCATACTTCGAACTACCGTTGCACCTATTTAATCCCGTTACTTATAAATTCTACAATAATTCATAAAAATTGCCCGAATATTCGATATTTTTGATTACTGCTCCGCTCTCCAGGGTATTAGCGTAATGATATATAGCCTATAGCCTAGATTGATTAATGGGCTATGCAATAGATTAAGATTATTGTAAATCCGTCCAGTGGTTCCTGATATTAACGCATTCTACCAAACAAATAAACAATCAAACTCTCTAGCTTTATATATTTGTTAAGATAATATACTAAGTTCATTATATCCGGATGACATCTTCTCCCAAACATCTGTTGAAGATGCCTATTATTATAATAATATATTCTTACGTAAATATCAAGATTTGATATAAGCTTTTCTTGGTACCCGACTACAGTAACGCAAAAAATCAATAAAAGCATTGGTAAATTTGGTAGTGTATGTATATTTATTCCTTTTAGTGGGCCTTGTGGTCCCTGCTCTCTGCAAATTATAGTAATAGCCATATTTAGCAATGAGATTGTGTCGACATCTATATATATAAAAATCAATGCCACTTTTCGTTGTAATTTTATAACTCAAGAACCGGGCTCACCTATCCAAACCAAATGTTTAGGCTTTGTTCGGACTAATTATTAGTAGGTTTATGTGAAGTTTGCACAATATCGGTCGAACCGTTCATTTACAAGAGATAAAAAAAATTGGTGACGCTAACGAAGTTGCGCGGGTCAGCTAGTTTTGAATAAAACACTTGTACTGTTCCACTTATTTATTATTTAAACCTGACCGGTTTCGCCTTACGGCATTTTCAAAGGTATCTGAGGGCTTGAGGGTGACGGTGTGGGGAAGGCAAGCTTAGGGTGCACAAACCTCTCCATAGGTGAACAACGTAAGAAGTTCTAAAGTTCTACATAAGAAGATACCTGGCGGCACACCACCGCGGATAGAGTAAGGCAAAGAGAGAATCTGTAGCGCTGGTAAATCAGAGATACACAAAAATTCCTCGGCAGCTTTGGCAACCGACTAAAATTCTAGCCTGCGAGTCGTTTATCATTATTATGCCTACGAAATCAAATTTAGCCCTAACAATTGATCTTTTACTGGACCTCGAAGTGGCGTTTAATTTAATTTACATTTCAGTTTAGAGCTTTTAAAATCTAATTTTACCCCTGTCATGATGCAAGCTTTAAAGGCAGTCTCTTTCGGGTGATTGCAGGTGTTGTGTATTATCTGTGATCTTGGTCGTTTAAGTATACGCAATAGCCGGTCATACTCATCTTCTTGCCCTTGTCCCAATTTACTTGGGTTCTTCTTCTTCCATTCATCCCTGTTATTCGTCATCTGATCATTTACTCCGTTCATGTTCATTTCACTTCTTGCATACAGTCCATGCATTTTTTCTTTGGCCTTCTTCTAGCTCTCCATCCATCAACTTTCATAAAAACTTAAATTAACTTACTGTATTTAAAAGAAAACAAACTGATTAACATATCAATGTAGAACATGAGCCAACATTTATCTAAGCCCCGAAAATAGGTTTCTGAGCCCACATCGCGTAACCTGACCCCAGCGTATCGGTTTCATTTCGAGCATTCCCTTAGCCGGTTCACTGTTAGCCCTCAGGCTTACCCTGCAACCCGGTTAGGAAGTAGTCGGAATACGGCGGCGTTTTGTGGATAGTAATGCTCTTAAAGCGTCCCTCACACGGTTTCTGCAGCTCCCGCAAGGACGACGGTGGTTAAAACATTCCCCGTGTCAAGGTCGCGAAGCCTGGCGATCTGTTCTCTCTAATTACCCCGTCAGGTATACAGCGTGAAGATAGTTAGTTAGTTTAGAGTATTGTATACATACACAAACGTAAATATGTATACTCTAAGGGGCCTTATTATAAATACCTATATAATAAAGTACATAATACATTTATCAGAAATAAAAGTACTCCATTAGAAAGAGGAACCTGTATATTTTCATGAATTCGATATAATTTTATTTGAACTCTTTCATGTGGAAAATTATATTGAAATAATCAGTTGAGTCAATTGGTATTGTATGAAGGTAAACACGATTACCTTGTTTTAAATTTTCTGCCTTCTGGTTGATATTTGTTTCAGTAATTGGATTTAGGCATCTGCTAGTACCTAGCTGCTAGCCCGTAACTCGGAGTAGTATTTGCTTTAGAAAAGTTTATCAAATTGAGTCACACTGTTGGAAAAACCATTTAAACGTTTGTAAAATCTCTATTATGATTCGATATTCCAGTTTCTCAGTTTGAAACAGGGTTTTGTAAGGAACGCAGTAGAGAAAGACTCCTCTACTGCGTTTCTTCTTACTAATTCGCTGATCTATTACATCGTCCATCGAGTCACGTTCAGCCAGGTTTCTCTTGATCTACTTTTTGTACTAGTACCAAGTGGTGAATGTACTCTTGGAGACTATCTGGTCATGAACCAGATAGTCTTCACAAGACCGTATCATTAGTGACATTTCTCTTGCATTTTGTCACGAATATAAAGGCTGAATACGTTTTTAAATACTCTTGAATGTTTTAAGCAAATTTGATATTTCAAGAATAGCAAGTTTAGCAAGAATAGCAAGTTTCCTTTGACTCCTACGAAGGAGCATAGTTGATGGAGGAGGCGGGCGAAGCGAGCCGACGAAAGTCTCCGTTTTAACTCCACTGGTACGGGAAAAATGCTATTGGTGTTCGACCGTCCGTCCGTACATTCAGTCTACAGGTCGCATTTTCATCAGATTTGCATGCAACTTGGCATGGACAATCCTTGATGAAGCCAACAAGTTTTAGCGAAAGGGGTTTTTTGATCGGGGGAAAATGGAGGCAGAGGAGGGGAAATGGTCCCGTAGTGGATGGCAAGAGCACTCAAAACGATAAAAAGGACCGTTGATTTATTTAAAATGGGCAATGGGCTCACCACCTATTACGTGGGACAGGAATCCACACGGTGAAAAGTGGGCATATAATATGCCTCTGCCACCCCTTCGGGGATAAGGCGTGATGGATATATATATATATATATTTAAAATTGATAAAAAATAAAAAGTTACTCTGAAGTCTACGGTTCAAAGAACCACACGTTATTTTCGGATTAAAAAGAATATAGCGAATGAAGCGCTCGTGGTTCCGCGAACTCAGTGTTCTGTAAACGACCACAGCGTTAAGCAATTTTCGCTATGGCTGGTCACGGATGGGTGACCACTTTGTGGCATTAACATTTGCGAGCGTTTCCGTGCTTCGGAAGGCACGTTGGTCGTTGGTCCTGGTTGCCAGTATCATGGCAATCGTTAAATCAAGATGAAGGCCGTATGGGCTGCTTGAAGAATTTCATCAGCAGGTAACCACAACCTGCGTCTGTCTATTTCAACACTACAATGGGTTCACCATCTATTACGTGGAACAGGAATGCACACGATGAAAAGCGGGCGTATAATATGCCTCTACCACCCCTTCGGGGATAAGGCGTGATAGATAAATAAATAACTAATAATAATAAAAAATATAATCCGCGGTTAAAGACAATGACAATATTTTTTGGTGAAAGAATTCATCACACATGCTACTTTTAGTGTAAAATACACCACGGTTTTCTGCTATTCAGCCATGACATATCTATATTTCCGTGAACATAGTGAACATAAAACGTAAAGTACCAAATTCAAAAAAAATATACAACGTTGTTCGCTCAGTGGACTTGATATAACAAAGACATATTTATGTATTCGTTTGAATGCAAAAGGTACAATGAATTAATTAGTCGCTTAATACCCTTACCGTTTGAAATAATTATTATAATTGTAACGTTTTGTTTTGCTGGATGGACTGAAATAATTTCCTCTGGCCCGAGGTATGAACATAGTACAAATACCTATTTCCTTATCCAACTTCTTCTAGTGGTAATATTTTAATGTACTTAACACCATTCTGCCACGAATTTAGTTATTATAATAATTCTCCATCCAAAGGTTGCCTGTAAGAAATTGCCTGTAAAGCCGCCTAATTGGAAAACCATTTTAGTATCAAATTGTAAATATGTAAAATGTATTTTTGGTGTGACAATAAAGAATAACTAACTAACTAACTTCTTTAGATCTAACTACCTACCTGGATTTTTAGCCTAGGGTTATCTTCTAATGACTGCGATATTCGTCTGACATCCCTGCTTTGTGAGAACACCTCCGTCGTGCATCATTCTTTGGTCATCAGGTGCACCTCTAATATAAGACCGATTTTTATGAGCTCCTTTTTTTGTGAGTCCATTTCCTATGTTCTTATCTACCTTCTATGATAAATTTATATTTCTAATGTCCAAATTTGTTTTAGTTCCTTATTCTACGGTCAATAAATTGAATATTCAAATAAAATATATTCTATCTACGCTGTATCGAACATGATATTAGATGTTATTGCGTATATAGGTACTTCACAAAACATATTGCTGTTATTTAAACATGAAAGAAATATATTGTTGAACGAACAGATCAATTTTCATACGTCCCCAATATTAAGTTTATTTTGGCATAAATCTGGCATAACATGGCTCATAATAAAAAGGTTTATTTGTAAAACACCTACAATTTGTCGGAAGTGGATAGCTAAGGTCATAACTAACAATGTTTGTTCTACGACTTTACGATACGAAGCGAGTACTGTCATACGTTGAACTGTCAAGCAGGTAGGGGTTTGTTGAAAGAACACTTTTGCGTCACATACTGCATGCCTCGAAGAGCGATGGACTCGCGCGCAATAATGCGTCACAAAGGTCAAGGTCAAGGACTAGCTTGATCTCCGGTTCCGGTTCTGCCCCGTTCCCTGTGATTTCCAAGAGTTGTGTAGTATTATAATTTAAGCAGTACAAATAAATGAAGCTTTTTTTGTAAAGTATACCTTGAAAGGTACAAAGTAATGCGATTTTATACGCCTCGCAATGTACCTTTAATGATATTGGGTTGTATGATTATGGGTAGATGTGTAAGGATGTTGTGAGTGATTTGAGGTTTAAGGAATTGTATATACATTTCTGTGCGTGGGCTTGCTTGGCTGGGCTGATTATATGAAATATTGCATCCAGCGCCATGGAAAACCCTAAGCGTTAAAGATGAATGGTAGATTTATAATATCGTAATAAAATAAAGTTTAATTTGAGTAAAATATAATATAGGCAAGGCAAATGTAGGTATATTTTATTACTTCACGCGAAACAATTTCGTACTTACATTCACCTACGGTTCGAGCGCGTTGCAGTGCCCCTTAAGTGTGTAACTACCCTTCATTATTATTATAATGCAGGATAAGGCTGGCGACATAATTTACTCACTTCGTCTTTTGTTTCGCACAGGTTTTCTACGATTAAGTTTCTTCGTTCCACATGCCGGATAGCTTGAATTCATCTTCCCTATTGAAATTATTGTATTTTCTAATTTCAATAGCTTCATGCACAATACGAGGATAATAGTGGCGATCGGTGGAGAGGACTTTGGATTGATGAAGTTCAATCCATTGATTACTACCCGACTCGAGATGACGGTTTTTCACAGCTGCGATGTGTTCTTTGACCCTAGTTTAGAGGTCGTGTGTATGACTGAGATTTTATAGTCGGAGGAAGGCCATGAGAATCATTTCGAGTCGAGAGTATTCTCGAGTCGATGGAATTGCTTCAAGGCTTAAACTCAAAAACTCCCGAGTTGTATATTCTTGACACGTCCATACATTGTTGAAGTCATTATTTCTGTTGCTAAATCGCAATACGCAACACTAAACCCCGGCTACACGTTGTGTACGAACCTAGCCTGTATTGTAATGATCAAAGTCTCTTTGATATTCCGTAAAGTTTCCCAGGTACAAAGTATTATCATCAGTTTAAACGGCTATTTCTCTTACATTTACAGTAAATAAATCTATTATCCTTTGATCTACTGAAATGGCGAAATAAGTTTGTTAGTAGAGTTAACATTTCGCCTTCTGATTTCTGAAATTCACGTACACTTCAAAAATGTATTATTAATACAAATGTATTGGCTGACTAATAATAAGTTACCAGTGTTTTTTTTAGTCTTTGGCCATTTTTTTGTATATAATCTATTCTGCTCTTTGTAAACTTTTCGTAGTATGCCATGACAGACTTTCAGTTTCAAATAATTTACTGTTAATCGATCACGCCTTATTCCCAAAAAAGGTAGCAGAGGCATCATACACCACATACATTATACACTGGCATTATATACCAGAGGCATTATACACCCACCCACATTTTACCAGGGGCATTCCTCTCCAACGTGTATATATATATATATATATAAAAAAAAAAAAAAAAAAAAATATCTTTATTTTGCATAGACCATTTTAACGGCGCTTACAAAATGTCATACACTATTTAAAATATTTAAAGCGACCACCGGTTCGGAACGCGGCCCACCTGAGAAGAACCGGCAAGAAACTTAGGAAGGCTTTTTTTTTGATGGCCTATTTACAATTTTATATATACACACATATATATATATACACATAATTGTGTTGAAATAGACGGACACAGGCTGGGCTACCTGCTTTTGAAATTCTTAATGCCGCTAGTAAGACCTTCAACCTGGCTTAACAACTGCTATTTTACTGGCAACTGAGACCAACGGCTTAAAGTGCCTTCCGAAGCACGGAAACGCTTGTTAATGGAAATACTAGAAAGCGGTCACCAATCTGTAACCAACCATAGCGAAAATTGCTGAACTGTGCCTGTTTACAGAACACTGAGTCAGCGGGCCCATAAGTTTTAAATAGTAGGTTATATAGGTAATCTATGAATCAAATGAAGTTTCATATGATTCTGAAACCAAAACATTTCGATGTATCGCTAAAATTACTCATATATTTTACTAGAAATATCTGAATTTTATACTTCTTATTTCCCAAGAAGAACGGTGTATGTATTACGTAATTATCTTATCGAAACAATAAAGACACTCGATCACAAGTACCATTATCCGCGGTATTACAAATGCAAACGCGTGGAGATTTACATCAGAAGTTGAGTTCATATAATTCTCAACGACGGTCATACATACACTCCTTACATAATTTACGAATGCATTTATACTTGTGATAGTTTAGTTGCCAAAATAAAAAGCATATCAAATAACTTAACAATCTTTACGCTATATCCCTGACGGGGTAGTCAGAGAGGACAGGTCACATGGATAAAATAAAACAAATCATATAGACAGTAGCAAAGCAAAGAGAATATGCAAATGCAGTCAACAGATGGTCATCAAAAGGCCTTGCTTGGACCGAGTAAAGACTTTAATAAGTTAAATAAGGAACTTTCTTTTGAGCCTTGTACTCATACCACTAGTGTGAGACTTTTTGCGTTATTTAAGAACTAAGATAAGCTTCTTCTCTTCATTGTGGTAGGCAACTGTCCCACTTTGATAATTGTATGTAAACTTGTAGCATTTTGTTCTCAAAAAGTAATCTTATTTTCAGTTGGAATTGGCATACTGTCCTTTATTCCTTCATTTATAAGCTTAAAATATTACTAAAGTTTTTCATACGTAAATAAATAAATAGTATTAGGAAATAAATATTAGCCTCGCTTCACCGGCATTGTCCAAAGAATTTTCCGGTTCAAGTGGCAGTTTGCCTATAGAACTATGACGATCGATGGCATGAAAAGGTTCTCGACTGGCTACCGCGTACTGAAAAACACGGTATTGCGAGGGTACAAGGTAGATAGACTACTTAAAAGAATACGAGAGTCCACTGGACGTGGTTGGCATAAAACCTATTGAGACGATCTTAAGAGGAGGCCCATGACGTGATGATGACAATGACAATCTTACCCAATTCAGTTTGATGCCTGATAATAATATACATGCATGTATGTATGCATGGATCGTGAAGCCTTTCGATCTGTCCTCTCTGACTACCCCGTCAGTGATACAGCGTGAAGATAGTATAGTATAATAATATACAAAGTAAAACTACTGTGTATTAAAAATACTGTTCGAGGGGTGAAATGCGGAATAAGTCACACGGAAAATATTTTATCGTAAGGCAACATATTTCAATTCCCGTCCTTCGTTCAGTATGTTAGAATCCGTCGTTCTGCTCAGGAATCTATTCTAAAATACTTCACTGAGCTTCAGGTTAAAAAGATTTTTCTTGCCGTCAACATTTCTATTTTGCTATTTTGTTACACAATACGTCAAGTTTAGTATCAATGCAGTAAATAATAAATATACCAATCGAATTGAGAATCTCCTTCTTTTTGAAGTCGTTTTATTATTAAAATAAATATTTTAGGTCATTCTCACACAAAAGTGCTTAACCCACACCACTTGTGTTGTGCGATTTTGACGACTTATTAACATACTTCACTACATGTTATAAAACAAATTCCGCCGGCGCGTCTGTCTGTTCACTATAAACTCCAAAACTACTGTACCAATTTTTCTGTTGTTTTCACCAATGAGTAGAGTGGTTCGTGATGAAGGTTTTTTTATTTAATTTGTTAAGTTTTTGTATATACACATCCGTAAATTCGATTCCAGAAGTTATGGTGTGAAGGTAATGTATATTTAATGAAAACGGTCTTAGGCTTGGTCATCACGTATCGTCACATAATAAACACAATGCCATTCAAATATTTGTAATATAAAAAATAAAAAAGACATACAATTATTATAAAACTCTTAGACGAATTCAAATATAAAAAAAATAATAATAGGATTAAAACATTTAAAGATTCTGAATAATCCCCATCTCACTTTAATCAGTTATAGTTAATCATTATAATTATAATTATCAGTTCAACAATCGTAATGTCTACAGTTTGTCGCTCTCTTTGATCTCTTAGTCCGTAGACTTTCCTACAGCAACCCTTCTTTGTCTACTTTCCAAGCAGAAATACAGCAACAATTACTCCCTCAAAAGCAAATTCGGAACACCGTTTAGATTTCGAATAATTAAGAAAGCAAAAGGTCGTGGGTTCGATTCCTACCCAGGTTAAAACCTTTTGTGATGAGCACGATGGTTTATTCTGTGTCTGGGTGTTATTTATCTATAATATGTATGTATTTAGAAATATATAAGTATGTTTATCAGTTATCTGGTTACCATAGTACAAGCTCTGCTGAGTTTGGAATCAGATGGCATTGTGTGAATTGTAGCAACCATATTTATTATATATTATTATTATATTAAAGCTTACATACTGAGAGCCTATTAGCTATAGGCACTTTCCAATTATAATAACGTATGCTGTAGTAAGTACTTTTCAGGTTTCAGCGCCTTAATCCTATACACCACTTACGCCACCGATGCACTCAATGAGTAGCGACAGTAGCGTAGTAATTTTGACACAAGAGGGAGAATGAATTTGCAGCCTGGACTCACCTAGTTCGAGTAACGACTTTTCTTTTCTCAACCCAGAATCCGTACTTTGGTACCGAGATTTTAAAGTAGATTATCAAACGAAGCAAGGTACACTACGCACTATAAGTATTCCAAGCAGAAACGCCATTACCTTAGATTAAAAATAAACGCCATATTTGAATAAAAAACAAACCCATAGCCCGTATTGTATTTCTTGATTTCAAAAATGACGCCTTACTAAACCAAAAATATTCATCCGTATTTTTTTGAAAAATGATCTCATTAGATTAGTCTTCTAAGATTAAATATCATATACCTCTAAATTTCATAAAACTTTATTACTTTCGTGAAAATATTATATTACTTGACATATAATATTGTGCGGTATATTATATTAAGGAAAGAAAGATTGAATTGTTTCTGATGATAATTATTTTCTCAACATATTTTCGACGCGAGCGGAGATTCGGATTAAAAGCTACATATTTGTAGAGTATATTTATATTTAATTTTTTTGTAGAGTATAAATTAATTTAGTTCAGGTAAAACTTTTGGGCATCTCTTTTCTGTAAAGAGATTTTGCCTATTGTATAACATTACGAATTGTGTACACTGTGCTGACAGGTTATAGCTCAGCAGCTTTGTATTATATTAATTTCGTCCGTAACTGATTTCTGTAAATCCCCGAAGGGGTTCGTAGAGACATACTACACTGTCCCACGTTGCCAAAGAGCACTTTATATCCTCTGTCTTCCAAGATCGCGGCTCAATAATGAGGGTTCGCCAACGCCCTGAGAGACGAAAGCGTGCTATTTCAAGTTTATTTACTTTTGTAATAAGGCTAAAGGGGTGAAATAGATATTAAATAATTAAAGGTCGTCACAAATTTTACTTAAATATTTTTAAAATGATCTTTCGAGGTCATGACACCTATTCAGAGTAGTTCATATTATCTATGAGTATTGATTACTGACTTTGCTTAACTCATGTTCTTGACGATTTTTCTCGCACTTCTGCCTATAATGAGATAGTACTAGGTCCTCAGAACATATAAAACAGTTACCTATATGTTTTGAGACTAGATATATAGGGAGGATACGAAGTGTAAATTGAGATAGAAATAGTGAAAATACTGAATTTGGATACATAATATAGAAACATACTTTTATAAGACGTCACTTTGAGTCAGTTAACATGCGGCTCTGTGACCTGTTACTAATACAAGACCTGCCAAGATCGTTAAGGAGCAAAACTCACAGCCGTCAGGTAAATAATAAACGATGCACATTCTTCATTTGATAATTTGCAGCGTGGGCGCGGTTCGTTATTTATTTTATACGTGAGTGCTCTCGGAATTTAATAAAAGAGAGTAAAATACAATAATCTGCAACGTCCGCTTGTTAGTAAATTCCTGATTATTTTCCAACGCTTGTTCGGTTCGACTATGTACAGTGGCACAGGTCAATTGTGAGCATGGAGATCCTAATACTGATTTTCGTCGAGAGTTTCTGAGCGTCGAGGTTTAGATCTGGAACCTCCACGTAGGTGGTTCAGTATTTTCCCTTTTAAGCATGCTCGGGGGGAGTAGAATCATAATCACGGGTACTCCCTGGAGCGATGACAAACAGGTGCAGTGCATGACACTGCAACTTATGTTGTCATACCAATTTTTGACAACTGACCTCATTGCATAATGTAGTCATACGGTGATAGGCCTACAAGGACTATGGTAAAGCGGAAATCTCCGGCTTAGGTTATGAGCGAGGACTTGTCTCAGGAGTCTGTGATGTTGCATGCAGTCTATAATGCGAGGCCGCCACTAGTCTACTAATTTTGTCACTTCGCCAGTGAAAAGCAGGAGGCAGGGATTAAGGCTGTTAGAACAGCAGAGAGTCAGTCGCGTGCTTCCTTTCCGCCACTCCGTTGGGGAATTATGTGCAAAATGGGTGGAGGGTTGACATACTTATCATCTACCCACCGATAATCGTTGTTTTACACGACGGCCAGATGGGCATCTCCCAAGCTTTATAAGGTTATTATAAGGTTGGGAGCCCCCATCTGACTGTTGACTAGAAATCCATTTCAGGGCTTTCCTTTCGTGAGTCACAGTTACCCATATAATAGTATATCCTGCGACGCAGTCAACTAGCCCCACGGACGTAGCCCGACGGTCCCGTAGAAGAGGTTCATCGAACCATTTCTAGGACGATGACAGTTTGCCTGTTGCTATTCTATATAAAGATATTTAAAATTGAAATCAGCAAAGTTGTTTCAAAGTTATTAAGCGCATGCATAATTGTCACGCTTCGGTTGTAGTTTTTAAAACTCAACGCGTTGTGGAAATTTTTCGCGTCCACGCGGCGGTTTCACAAAAACTTTCACCAACACAAATGAATACAAAATCAAAATAAATGTGCTCGTGGTTTTTAAACGATCACTGCATTAACAAGCTTTTGCTATAGCTGGTTTCAGATGGGTGACAGCTTTGTGGTATTTCAATTTACGAGCAATTCTGTGCTTTAGATGGCACGATAAGCCGTTGGTTGCCGGTAAGGTGGCAGTCGTTAAGCCAAGTTGAAGACCACATTGTGGCTAAGGCTTGAAAAATTTTAACAACAAGTTGCCACAACCTGCGTCTGTCGATTTCAACACGGCAATGGGCGCACCACCTATTACGTGGGACAAAAATGCTTACGATGAAATGTGAGCGTATTGCCTCTGCCACCCCTTCGAGGATAAAAGTGTGAATTATAAAACATACACAAATGGCAAACTGTATTCTATTTCTTAAGTAACAACTTTTAAATCACCCGGAGCTATGTAACCGATCTCTGGCTTTCACGGCGTCCGCAATGGTTTCCGCTCTGTAAATGTGTGTTCAAACACGACGTGATTACGCCTAACATTCCATAATGGACTATTGATATTGTCGTTTACATCAATTTAATAGATTATGAAGCCGTGCTTTTTAATTAGACGTATTATTGTTTCGTTAACAATATGATAAATACGTCTACAGACAATCACCGGGTAACGAACAATAAAACCGGCACTGTAGCTTACAGCCACCGCACGCGACTTTGTGCAATCACAGCGCAACCAGCACTTCAGGGGACCGAGTCTGCTATTTTCCAATAGAAAGCCGTTCTAGTTCTATTCTATTGCGATTAGTCCAAAACTAAGTAGCCTACTAAAACTATTACCTATATATTTCACAATGACACTTCTAAAGCTGCAGAATAGAGATAAAATAGCTATATATATAATATAGACTACCAAAAATGCAAATTAAGAGCTACTTACAGGCGATACACGTGTTAATAACATTCTATCGGCTGGCTGATATAATATTATTAGAGCGCACTTGTAATAGTAGACTACGAAAACTGATTTTTTTTTTTGTCGGCCCTCTATTGAGCGACGATTTTTATTCTTTTTTGACGCGATTGAATAAGTATTTTTGGTCCCCTGCTCGCACACACTGCTTTCAGGTTGAACACATCTTTTGCGGTTATTCGCGCTCCCTTATTCATTCCTTTGTTCATGTCGCTCGTAAACGTGGTCTCTACAATCTAACTAACTAACTATCTTCACGCTGTATCCCTGACGGGGTAGTCAGAGAGGACAGATCGCCAGGCTTCGCGATCCATGCATACTTCTTTCGCTTCTTCAGGATTCATCAATCGCTTCATACACGCACGTCTGGGTATCTGAATACTTTTGACCTTTCCGTTTTTGAGCAATCTGCTCACGTGGTCTTCATATGTAAGTCTCGGCCTACCCTGACTTCTTCTACCCTCTACTTTCGCACAATATATATTCTTCGTCAATCGTTCCTCAATCATTCGTTGGACGTGTCCAAACCAACGGAGCACGCCCTTTTCCATCTTAAAGCTGACACTTTCATTCAAACTTGCCATATTGCGTATCACTTCGTTACGTATTCGGTCGGCCAAAGTAACGCCGCACAATTTTCGAAGCGATCGCATCTCCACAGCATTCAATTTACTTTCAAGCATCTGCTGACATACCCAGGTTAATATCAAAATCAACAGAATTGAAGGCACTGCTAAAGTCCAATAGAACCAATATTGTTAATTGTTTATTTTCTATTGCCAGTCGAATGTCATCTGCAATTTTGACTAACGCAGTGATAGTGCTGTAACCACGACGAAAACCAGACTGGTGTGGACTAAGCAGACTATTAGAGAAGATGTAAGAAGTTAGTTGATTTTGAACTACACTTTCAAGAATTTTAGGTAGTAATGGAAGAATGGAAATGGGACGATATTGGGTTAAGATAACAGGATTGGATACTTTGGGTAAAGGTATGACGTAAGCTTTTTTCCAGGATGAGGGGAACTTATGGCTATGCAGAGAATAATTGATAATGTGAGAAATAACAGGGACTATATGGTTAAGTATGGGGACAAGCATTTGCAGCTGTAGGCCATCATATCTAACAGCCTTTGTTGATATTGATTGCAAGCATCTCCTAATTTCCGCCTCTGTAACTGGGTGAAATGAGAAAGAAGTATTTAATTGCAAAGGAAGCTTATAAAGACAATGTAATGTGGAAGTTTAAGTGTCACTATGGGGTTGGTGACTGGAGACCTCGAGAAATAGCTGTTAAGTTTATTGAGATCTATATTAAAGTCACTGCTTTGTGAGGCCTTACCAACTCCCAGAGACCGAAGGAAGCCATACTTGTGATGAGCTGAGGTTTTGTATGGAATTATAAATGTGGCGTCTTTTAGCATCCCTGCACATACGACCGCAGCGATTGCGTAACCTTTTATATCTGTCACAATTTTCAGGCGTTGGTGATTTATTATAAATACGTTTGGCCTTATCACGCTTAGACATGAACTTTTTAATATCTAAAGTAAGCCATGGAGCCGGCAAATGCTTTACTTATAAACTCCTTTGAGAGGAGCATGCATATCAAATAAGGCCAGGACTATTTTGGTAAAAGCATCAACCTTGACATCCAAATCATGACTGTCGTATACTGGTGACCAATCAATACCACCCGCATCCTCACTCAAACGTTCCAGATCAATGTTTGTAAAACTACGAAGATTAAGAAATTTACTCTTGCGCTTAGGAGGACAAACTTTGTAGGAAAGATAGATGAGATCATGATAAGAAAAACAAGCAGGAATCTGACCATGGGTGGCCACTTTGCTTGAATCAGAGACAAGAATCAAATCTAGAAGTGAAGGCTTAGAATTTGGTGCTTTGTGAGTAGCATTTAGGGTAAGAATATAAATGATGACAGAACGGACAAATGACTGAAGTTTTTGACTGTGAGAATCATTCTTCAGCAGGACCGTATTAAAATCTCCAACTATAATTACGTGGTTATAAACTAAATTTAGATATTCCAACTTACTCTCAAACGAAGAATAATAATTAATTTTACTGGATGGATTATAGTAGACTCCTAACAGAACTTTGTTGTAATTTAAGGTTATTTCAATGAACAGATGTTCTGCGAATGTGGAATATTCACTCGGAGATTGGTCAACTACCCTGTGGATATCACCGCGAAGATATATGGCCACTCTTCCATATCCCTTGCCCGTTCTATCATTACGCACAATTTTATATCCCGGAAGGGGCTATTGTTTCGAGGGTATTGCAGGTTTAAAAAGGCTTTCAGACACAAGAACAGCATGTACATGATCAGCATCATCATCATCATCCGAGCGTCTGTCCCAGTTGCGTCTCGCGACGCTCCGCTTTCCTACATTTTCTCCTCCACTTAGCACGGTCTTCGGCATCCCCTGTAGTGAGACCATTGGCACGCATGTCATCCCTTACGACGTCAAGCCAGCACTTCTTGGGTCTTCCCCTCTTACCGGGACCCGGCGGGGCTGACATGGCCAGACATTTGTTACCTACGTAGCCCGGCGGTTGCCGCAAGACGTGACCATACCAACGAAGGCGACACTCTTGCAACTTGTCTGCAATGTCACGAACGTGAAGGCTGCCGCGGATGCGACAGTTTCTCACGCGGTCCATCCGCGTGACCCCACACATCTACCGCAGCATCTTCATTTCCGTGACACGCAGCTCCTGCTTGTGTCGCTCCAATATCGGCCACGTCTCACTGCTATGTAAAAGGACAGGTCTAATAATGGTTTTTTAGACCTGTCCCTTCAACCGGATCGGCATTTTAGGGTCACAAATGACACCGGTCATCTCCCTCCATTTGGCCCACGCGGCAGCAATGCGTGAATTGACATCGCAATCGATGTCACTGGACGTGTGAAAAACAGATCCCAGGTATTTAACCTGGTCCGTGCGCTCGACCAAATCACCGCCTATGCGGACGGATGTGGGATCTGTCGAGTTTAGTGCCAAGTACTCGGTCTTCGCCACATTTAGTTTCAGACCGCCGTTCTCAAGCGTCTCCTTCCACGCCTTTACACGTCGCACCAATCTGCTCCTGCCATCGCAATGTCGTCAGCATACATGAGCAACCATGGTGGCTGCTTATGCGGGTTTCTGATGCTGTCCGACAATTCGTCTAATATTACACTGAACAGAAGCGGACTAAGGACCGAACCCTGGTGTACCCCAACGGTGATGGGGAAGGGTTTCGTGTCGCCAACAGCAGTCCGAACCATTGAATCGGAGTCACAGTACATGTCCCGGATAGTGTCAATATAGAACTTTGGAACCCCTTTGGACCGCAGTGCCCACCAGATCATCGCACAAGGAACACAGTCGAAGGCCTTCTGCATGTCTAGGAACAGACAGTGCAGAGGCGTGTTCTTCGACCTGTATTTCTCTGCGACAACCCTCAGGGCAAAAACAGGGTCCGTGGTCCCATAACCAGGGCGAAACTCATATTGACACTCCGAGAGGGTACACTCCTGCCGGATGCGAGAGTCTATAATCCTCTCGAAGATCTTCATGGTGTGGGACATCACCTTAATACCGCGGTAAATCCCGCGCTCCTGCACTGACCCCTTGCCTTTGAAGACTGGAGTAATAATACTCAGTCTACATTGGTTTGTGATCTGCCCGCTGAGAAGTATGCGGTTAAAAAGGTTTACTAAGATGCCCACACCGCGAGGACCCATCGCCTTCCAGGCTTAGATGGGGACTCCATCGGGTCCGACAGCTTTCCGATTCTTCATGCGGCGAAGCGCAGTCAGGACTTCTCCTGGCGTTACCGGTGGCACTATTCCCTGATTCGGAGGGAGGTCCGGAGGCTGCACCTCTTTGTGATGTTTATTAAGCAGCTCGTGGAAGTACGAGCGCCATGTCTCCTTTACCGCGAGGTCTTCGCTTAACAGGTTGCCCTCAGGGTCTTTTACACGGAGACACTTGTATATATCCTGTGCCGCTTTGACCCTGGAGCGCGCCAGCTTATAGATGAGCTTCTGCCCCTCAGACGATTCCAGCTTATTATACAGAGGTTGTAAGTGGTCACGTCTGGCTCTGGCTACAGCTCTCTTTGTGGCGCGCTTGGCAGCCCTGTACGCGTCGCGGTCTTCATGAGATCCGGTCGCTTGCCACTTTTTAAAGAGGGCTTACTTCTCCCTAGGATACTCTGGAATGCGTCGTCCCACCACCAAGTTTCCTTGTCACATTTGCGTCCACCCTTAGACTCACCGAGCACCACCTTCGCCGCTCCAAGGATGGCCGCCTGAACTTTGTCCCAGTAATCTTGAACTGGTTCGCCTTCAGTGTCGGTGCACTTATCACCGACAGCTGAGACGAACTCCTGGGACCTAGTTTCATCAAGAAGCCACCATCTGATGCGGCGCTGGCACCGCTCGATGCGTTTGCCTTTCGGCTCCACGCAGAGGTCCATGACAAGGAGACGGTGTTGTGCAGTAAGACTCTCTCCGGGTATGACCTTGCAGTTGGCCACCTTGCCGATGCTGTGTCGCCTAGTGAGTAGGAAATCGATCTCAGTTGTACGCCTCCCGCTCTTGTAGGCGATGAGATGTTCGGATTTCTTTTTGAAATACGTGTTTACAATGGCCAGATCGGCAGCCGCACACGTTCTGAGGATAGTTTCTCCTTCAGCGTTGCGGGTGCCGTATCCAAAACCACCATGAACATGCTCAAACTCCTCACACCTCTCACCCACATGACCGTTTAGGTCGCCGCCCAAAACGATTCCCTGTGACAACGGGATGTCCGAAGCACTCCCTCGAGTTGACCCCAAAACGACATCTTATCGGCGTCGCTACAACCGGCCTGTGGTGCGTAGGCACTTATCAGGTGGGTAATAATCCCATCGAAATGCACCCTCACGATCATAAGCCGGTCGCTACAGCGTTTCACCTCCAAGATGCCACTCTGCAGCCCCTCGGAGAGCACCACGGCCACCCTGTTCTCCCCACCAGGCGCACCCGTGTAATACAGCTTGTAGCCGTTCTGCAAGGGCCGGGCTCTGTTGCCCTTCCACCGAGTCTCCTGCAGGAACGCCACGTCCACCCTCCGCCTGGAGAGTACTTCGGCCAACTCTACCGCATGCCCAGTCAGCGTGCCAATGTTCCACGATGCGAAGCGGATGCGGGTTGGGGCTCACTTCTTTAGCCGTGCTGGCCCGACACACGGCAGCCCTAGCCCACTTGCCACAGGAGTCGGGCGGGGCTCTTGCTCGCCGTTTTGCGGCGGCGCCCTATCCCTAGCTGCAATTCTTTTGTGTCTGTCCATTTCTGTTTCTTTATGGGAGCGACGCCCTCAGACCTCCCAACCCCAGAGGGGAAAGCCAGCGCCAGAGCCTCGTCCGTTAATCAGCAGGTGCACGCACTAGCACGGGAGGTTGACTTGGGCCCCGAAGATCTTGGTGGGGCCCCTTACACCCAATGTACATGATCAGCATCAAAAGACGAAAAAATGGGGATAATGGGCAGGGACGCTTTGAGCATTCACATGAACAACATTAAAATATTTGGGGAAACGTGAAAACACTGAACATAGCTGATCTCGATAGTGTACGGAAGAATCAACATCATCCGCACTAACGAAGCCGTCACTAGGTGCACTTGAAGATGAACATGAAGCAAAACTGTCATTACTGTCTGACATATTATCTAGAACTAGAATTTAAATATATGATATATACTATAGATATATAAATTTAGAAAAAAATAAAAAATTAAGTATGTACTATTAAATACCTACTAAATATTAATAATCAATTCCTGGTACCGTTACCTATTTCACCTGCCAGTTGCGTGTTAATAAGAAGAACATAAATATAACAATAACTATAAAAATAAACAACATCCAAAATACTACTTGCCCATTTTCTTCACTGTCTGGGCATTTGTAGCAATAAGTGGAGATAAAAAAAATTACACTAAAGAACACATGTTAGTAGGGGATTAATCTGGATCACGGCTAGGCGCAATTCAAAGCCATTTTAAAAACATGGCGCTTCCATAATGATGACTTGATGAGAGGCACGTCAGTATGGTGCACTCTACCAACCTGTGTCAAAGTCTGTGTACCAACCTAAGTTGGTAGTATTGTTTTAACAACTTTGCCTGTACCCTGCTTGTCAAAATTAACACATTAACTCAACATTTAGTTTGCGCAAAAGTTTTAGTAACCGGGCCATATAATCCACAAACATGTTGTCAAATTAATGTCAGTCAGTCAGTAAAAAAGATAAGTAAACGTAAACAAAATGCCACAAAGTTAAGTTGAACCTAAAACCATGTTGATACCTGTTACCTACAATGTAAACAAAACAATAACAAGTTGCGACTAAATAACATATCTATAAAGTAAATAAATTGTCTAAGCTAAATAGAATCGGCTCAAGTTGCAATGATAATAATTATTGTAATATACAATACCTACCAACGTACATGGTTGCTTAAATATTATACCCAGACAGTGGACTTACAAGAACATATCATGAATACACATTACTTTATGGAAGCAAGTCTTTATTGTTTTGGAGCTGAATTTTTCGATACTGTCGGCTTTTCTGGAGCGGTTGGGAGCTTAAGTCGTGAAAGATCGTCCATAGACATAATGCGCTGACGTGACCCGTCGAGTCCAGCGACAAACACACAGCCATCTCTGGTCCAACAATTTGTGACACCGAATTTTTCTCGTGCCGCCTTTAAAGCTGCGTGCCGCCTTCTAGTTAAGAACTCCGTGATCATAACACCGGTGCCCTTGAACTTTGTTTTTGTGGACCAAACCCTTTCCCGCATCGTGGCTGATTGGAATTTCATCAAAATTGGTCTTGGATGTGCACCTGATGATTGACGACCCATCCTATGATACTGCTTAACCTCCTCTGGTGAAAAAGAGTCGAGAACAAGATGTTGAGTTATTGCCTACATAAGCAGTGAGAATGTGGAAAGTGTATGGCAGAACCTTAGGGACAGTATGATAAATGCCGCTGTGGAAGTGTGTGGAGAAACGAAAAGAGGCAGTAGT
Source organism: Thumatha senex (assembly GCA_948477245.1). NCBI lineage: Eukaryota > Metazoa > Arthropoda > Insecta > Lepidoptera > Erebidae > Thumatha > Thumatha senex. Next base: position 5,139,649 of record OX419725.1, read on the forward strand.
AATAAGCGTGATGCATGGTGGAATGAGGAAGTGAAAGAAGCAGTTCGAATGAAGAAGAAAGCATGGCTGGACTACTTAGCCTCGCGGAATGATTTTAATATGAAAGAGAGATACAAGCTGCAGAAAGTTAACACGATGGCACTGATAGAAGAAGCTCGTGAAAGGTGCAGAATGAAAGCGGATGAAAGGTTGTCGTCCAATTTCCGGGATAATGCCAAGCTCTTCTGGAAAGAGGTAGGCAAGACCTGGAGTTGTTCGGCAATCTGCAGTATGAATAAAGTGCTTAGTGTTAACAATGACGTCCTAACAGACCAAAGTGACGTCCTGCAGAGATGGAGTGAATATTATGGAAAGATGTATGCAAGAAAAGACAGAGATGTCACATCGGGAAGTGGAGCTCACTTCGATGCTCCGGATCCCGATGTCATTGAAGTCATTAGTATGAAAGAAATAGAACACGCGATAAGAAGTATGAAATGTGGTAAGGCTGCGGGAAAAGACAGAGTTACTGCTGAGATGATCAAGTACGGTGGGTCGCGTGTCTGGGACACACTATGTCTGTTATGCAACTTGTGCTGGCGGACGGGTGAGGTCCCGGATGACTGGCGAGTAGCAGTTGTAGTACCTATTTACAAAGGGAAAGGCTCGCGCCTAAACTGCTCTAGCTACAGGGCGATCAGCTTGGTCAGCTTAGCTAGTAAGGTGTATGCAAAGGTTATAACGGCACGAATGCAAGAAAAGTCTGAAAGGTATTTATGGGAGGCTCAATGCGGATTCCGACGTGGAAGAGGTTGCATGGATCAAGTGTTTTCTCTCCGCATGATCGCGGAAAAGTTTCTTGCTCTTAGCCAGAAGGTTTTCTGCGCTTTTGTGGATCTAGAGAAAGCATTTGATAACGTTGTGAGAGAAACGCTGTGGGACTTGCTACCAGGATATGGTGTGGACGGCTCGCTACTGCGGGCAATACAGTCGCTTTATAGGGACTGTAACGCTTGCGTGCGAGTAGGGGGGGATGTGTCACCTCTTTTTGATGTCTGTACAGGCGTCAAATAGGGATGTGTCATGTCCGCCTGGCTGTTCATAGTGTATCTGGACAGTTGCCTGCAGAAGTTGAAAGATTTTAATATGGGTGTGAATTTGGGTGACTTTACAGTAAACTGTCTGCTGTACGCTGATGATGCGGTGCTCATGGCCTCATCAGAAGCCGACCTACAGGCATTAGTCACTAATATGAAAGAGGGGTGTAAAAGTAAGGGTCTCCGCTTGAATGCAAGTAAAACTAAGGTTCTAGTATTTGAAAGAGGTGACGTAAGAACTAAATGCGAGATTAGGGTAAACCAGGAACGTCTAGAGCAAGTGAATGAAATTGTGTATTTAGGAAGTATGTTTAGCGCGGATGGAAGATGTGATTCGGATGTAGAACGGCGAGTAGCTGCCGGAAACAAAGTTAACGGTGCTTTGTCCCAGTTAGTAAAGCGACAAAGCATCGTAAAAGAAGCACGAATGGCGATTCATAACGCAGTGCTAGTGCCAACTTTGCTTTACGGTAGTGAAACCTGGGTATGTCAGCAGATGCATGAAAGTAAATTGAATGCTGTGGAGATGCGATCACTTCGAAAATTGTGCGGCGTTACCTTGGCCGACCGAATACGTAACGAAGTGATACGCAATATGGCAGGTTTGAATGAAAGTGTCAGCGTTAAGCTGGAAAAGGGCGTGCTCCGTTGGTTTGGACACGTCCAACGAATGAGTGAGGAACGATTGACGAAGAATATATATTGTTCAAAAGTAGAGGGTAGAAGGAGTCAGGAAGGGCAGAGACTTACATATGAAGACCACGTGAGCAGATTGCTCAAAAACGGAAAGGTCAAAAGTACTCGGATACCCAGACGTGCGTGTATGAAGCGATTGATGAATCTCGAAGAAGCGAAAGAAGTATGCATGGATCGCGAAGCCTGGCGATCAGTCCTCTCTGACTACCCCGTCAGGGATACAGCGTGAAGATAGTTAGTTAGTTTAGTTAGTTACATAGTATGGTTTTGTGCGCTATCTAAATGTGATGGCAGATCTTCTTGATAATAAATTTTGTTAAATTTTATCGGCTTCTCAACAACTACACTTAATTCATTCAAATATATAATAAACTAGATAATATATACATCAATATTAAAAAATACGACCATGTCTTGTTTATCGTTTCGAGATGATTTGAGTGGCATTTACATTTGCGAGCGTTTCCGTGCTTCGGAAGGCACGTTAAGCCGTTGGTCCCGGTTGCCAGTAAAATGGCAGTCGTTAAGCCTGGTTGAAGGCCTTATGGGCGGCTTGAAAAATTTCAACAGCAGGTAGCCACAACCTGCATCTGTCTATTTTAACACGGCAATGGGTTCACCACCTATTACGTGGGACAGGAATCCACACTGTGAAAAGTGGGCATATAATATGCCTCTGCCACCCCTTCAGGGATAAGGCTTGATGGGTATTTATTTTTATTTATTTATTTATTTATCACCCATATAGACCTAGTAGACGACCACCTATCACTTCGATCCGTTGCCACAATTTCCTTTTATACAGTAATTATGGAAGGTCTGTTTAGTGCAGAGTGACGATCACTTCACCAAACTAGGTATATATTTATCGTCGAACAACTCACTATAACTAATAATGTTGACAAACCTCTTCCCCGTTAAACAAACTACTTCGAAACTATTAATTTATTAGCCATAGTTTCAACATATTTATAACTTTGGCATCTATTGATGACGCTGATCTCAAATATAACAAAAACACATGATCTGGTGTTTTGTCGTTAAGGTAAATAATAAGGTATACGTCTTTCAGCGAAAGAGTCCAAAGTAGAATAGGTTATTTGACGAATCAATCATTTTTAGATTGAGGCTTAACGTGAATAAGTTCATAAACTACTACACGACATTTTTATTGATTATATGTAATATCTACTAAGCCAGAAAAAGAAAGAAAACGGAAAAGGCAAAAACAAAATAGCAAAAATATAAAAAATAACAAATCACTTTCAACCTATGTTATACTTTTTAGTTTGTAAAAACATTGCAAAAATTTCCATAATCAAGGCGAATATTGCACGTTAGTCGAGCAGGCAAACAGTTATATTGCTACAATAAATAATATAATCAACGATCAGGGATCGCGAATCACTTTGACTAATAAAATTTCTATCATGGATTTAAACCAGCGCTTGACCGGCATTATTTCTATTCATTACAATCGTCATGCAACGAAACTAAGGTGCCAAATATGGCCAAAGAACTGCAAGCACTTAAATGTCAGCAACCAAAAATGTCATATGCGGATAAACTAAGGTTACGTTTGCCAGCAAAATCGGCCCCCGCCCCAGCAGCAGTGAAGGCTCTTCCAGCCCGACCCTGTGTGGTGGCTTACCCCGCGCCTGATCGTTACAACGGTTCGACCGACTTTACCGAGTTCACAACGGCGTCCGCGACTAAGCAGGCACTTATGAAAGCTATCAAGCCCAGTGACGATGGCTTCCAAATTTTAGGCATTAAAAAAACCGCGAAATCGAGTGTAGTACTTCGTGTTGCGAGCGAAAGTCAACTCAAGAAGTTGGAGTCAGTGGACGCAATCAAATCGGCGGGCTTGCGCTTAGAAAAACCCAAGGGTCGTAAACCGCGAATCCTAGTTAAAGATGTTCCTGGGTCTATGGAAGACCGTGACTTTATTAGAGCCTTATATCGCCAAAACATTAAGGACGAATAAAAAATTAGCGAGGAGGACTTTATTAAGAATTCCAAAATAGTACGTAGGCGTCGTTTAGCTAACGGTCGTTCGTGGGTGGGTTTGGAGCTGGAGCCGGAGATCCGGAATCATTTGGTGGCCACGAAGGATAAATTATTTATTGATTGGGCCACTTGTAGATTTATCGATGACCGGTAGTGCGTTGTATGAACTGTCAACAATACGGTCATGTTCACAAATTTTGTACCAGCAAATCACCCAGCTGTGCTAATTGCGGCGAGGAACATGATACACGAGCATGTCCACATAAATACAGTCCTGATTTTAAACCCATCTGTATAACCTGCAAAAGGTTTAAAAAGCCCCATGACCACCGTTGCGGCTCTCGGGAGTGTCATACCTATAAGCATAGGCTGCAGCAGCTCATTCTGAGCACAAACTACCTGTAGTTGTTTCATTTAATAAAAAAAAAATCTTGAAACATGAAAAATCTAATTATAGGACAGCTTAATTTACACAACGATAGGGCAGCCACGGCGGAACTGGACCGCCTAGTAATAGAGAACAAATTAGATATTGTCCTCTTACAGGAACAATATCAGAGCGCCCACCTGCGTAACAGAGTGGTACAATTACATGCCAAGGCACGAGTTGGGATTTATGTTTCTAGTACAAATTTTACTGTAACATCTTTGAACAACCTCATGACATCTCATTGTGCTGTTGCTGAGGTTACTTCCTCGGCCTATAGGGTGTTTGTTGTGAGCTGCTACTTTCAATATTCACATCATATCGATCTTCACTAACACCATCTTCGTCACGTCCTGCAGTCTCTTGCGGGTCAATGAATAATCATAGGCGCTGATGTCAATGCCTCTTCTACATTATGGTATGGCAAACTACGTGTATTCGATAGGGACCAGCGCTGTGCCGTCGAAGAATTCATTGCAGAAATGAATTTATCTATACACAATTGTCCCAATGCACCACCTACTTTTTGCGGCCCTATGGGTGAGTCTTCTATTGACGTGACGCTTTCACGCGGTGACGTCTCGGTATCCGAATGGCGTGTCCTCCCGGATGCGTCCTGTAGTGACCATCGTCTAATCGTTTACAAGCTCTTACCCGGTGACGCACGAGAGGCGCAAAGTACTACTTGTAATTTCAAATATAAAAGTAGCATAAACTGGGAGCTCTTTGGTTCTCTGTTTACGGCTCACGCTAAAGATTTTGGTCGTGGTAACCTGTCTGTTGAAGAGAGTGCTTCGTTAATGTCAGAAACTTTTACCTACTGTGCCGACGTGGCCATTGGTCGCGGATCTATTAACAACACTCGGAGATGCGATTGGTGGAGTGATCGTTTAGCTGAGCTTCGAAGGCGTTTCCGGAGAGCTCGTAGAAAATTAAATTATTTTAAAAAGCATAAAATTAGTGCCGGTGCGGAATACAATAGCGCTTTACTTGCTCTTAGAGTTGCCAGGTCCCATTACAGGGCGGCTGTTGAAAAATCAAAGGGTAATTTGCTACGTAAACTAGTGCATGGGCTGGAAGCTGAGGGTCCGTGGTCGCCTATATACCTATATAGTTTCGGGCTAACCGTTCTGTTGATCTTGCCTATGTACGTAATATCAAAATTAACAACTCGCATACTATAGGTCTGAAGGAAACCGCGGATTACCTCTTGGATTCTCTTATACCCGACGACTGCTCGGAGAACGATAGTGATTATCACCGACAGATAAGACAGTGGGCTCTTGAGCCACCATACTCACCCCAGTCAGACCTACCAACTTCTAATGAGTTCCTCGAAATTGTTAGGTCGTTGTCCATAGGTAAGGCGTCGGGGGACGATAAAATATCTAATAAAATGATAAAGGACGCTTGCAAGCTGTCGGGTGAAGTAATATTTAATGTTTTTAACCGGTGTATTTACGAGGGAGTGTTCCCCCGTATTTTGCGGTGTGGCTATATTCGGATTATTCCTAAAAAAGGCGACAAGTCGCCAGATGACCCTAAGTCGTACCGACCGATCACATTATTGCCCTCCTTGGGAAAGCTTTTAGAGCGTCTCATAGTACCCCGGCTCCTGCCGGGCGGTATAAAATTTCACGAAAATCAATTTGGATTTACAGTAGGAAAATCTACTATTGACGCAGCGATATCAGTACGAAAGACTGTCACTTCATCGGTTTCTCAATATGTGCTGGCCATCTTCCTAGATATTTCCGGGGCTTTCGATAACGCTTGGTGGCCAATGCTATTAATGAAATTAAAGTCTCGCGGTTGCTATAGAAATATTTACTGTCTTATTTATTCATATTTTTCACAAGGTACAACAACTTTAAAATTAGGTCATTATTCTGCTACCAAGACGTTAACAATAGGCTGTCCTCAGGGATCTGTGCTAGGCCCACACTTGTGGAACTTAGGATTTGATGACTTTTTCAGTTTACCATTACCTGTAGGAGGCTGTAGGAGGGCTGTTCAATGACAGAATACGCCGATGACGGTATGTTGCTCATTCAGTCGAATACTCGTGCGGGACTCGAGAGCTTGGCCCACACGTGTTTGCTCGTCGTTGCGGAGTGGGGCGTACGAAACAGGTTATTTTTTGCACCCAACAAAACATTTCAGTTGCTTTTGAGAGGAAGTTTGCGCATTAAATTCAATAACGTTTACATTAAAAATAACACTTCGGTTTGCTATTTAGGATTGATTTTAGAGAGAAATTTTGCATTCGTTGAGCACATAAAAACTGTAGGTGAAAAGGCTAAAAATAGCTTCTATGTGTTGTCAAGAATATCTACTGCTACATGGGGACTTTCGTTCAAAACACTGAAGGTCGTTTACGGGGCCACTTATCTAGGCTGTATGTGTTACGGGGCGCCGGTATGGGTAGATAAGGCTACTATTGGTGCTGCACGTTTAAAGTTACTGCAAAGTCAACGCCTTGCATTGATATTTTTATGCAAGGCCTACAGGACGGTTAGAACGCGCGGCTTTATACTATTCGGCTAAGGATGGCATGGATGATAGGTTTTTGTTAGAAAGAGATCGCCATGGAATTGCCAGACTGTATCGTGATAATGTACGTGAAGAACTTTTAGACGAATGGCAGCTGCGTTGGAACACTTCCATCAAAGGGCGCCACCTCTACCAGTTTTTCCCAGACATTCGTGAACGCCTGGGAATGTTCTGAATGGAGGTTGATCACTGTGTTGCTCAATTTCTCACGGGACATGGTAACTTTAGGAGCAAATTACATTCGTTTAAGCTGGTTGAGTCACCGTTCTGACAGTGTTCAACTGCTGACGCCAAATATGATCAGACCGCCCATCATATACTTTGGGAGTGTAGCATTTGGCAAAATGAGCGATATAATATGCTTAATTGTTCACAAGTAACATCGGGAGTAGTTTACTATGCGGATCTCGTGGCATCGAGGGTGAATTTTCGTGCTTTTAAACGTTTCTGCCATACATATTACTGGAATCAAACATAGCTCACATGGGTCCTAACCCATACTATATCTACTATTACCGTGGTGCTTCCCTATTTCTATAGGATTTTCACCTAGTTGCTTTCCAGGTCTCTCATTACGTTCTTTTCCTACTTCCTCACATTATCTTCTGATTAATTTCGTTGCGGGTTACAAGACATGCTAACTTCTCCTGGGACTTCACCAAGATCGAGTTCGGTGTAACTTTTCTGGTGTTTTGGTCATTGCTGTAGATCTTGGTTTACAGGAGTCACAGTAATGGGAATGCGGGTGGGATTAGTACCAATTAAAAAAAAAATTCTTCCGTTATAATTAGTAGAGGTTATCCTTGACCGTTGTGCGTTAGAATTGACGAATCGAGGGTGTGTGTGTGGGATCCTCTTTCCCTCTTTATTATCTATCTATTTTTATTTCTTTTTGGAGCAAGAGCTGCCACCTAGATCTCCGGAGCCCGGAGTCTATAGGATGTTTTTGTGCTTAGTTGATACGTCAAACACCTATATTAATACGACTCATACTATGAAAGAGGGGGAAAAAAAAGAAAGAAAAAAATCACAAATGAAAAGAGCGGGAAAAGTTAACTTTCTTCAGACCGTGTGGTATAATCCATTGAAGGAGGTGGGGTAATTTGAATTTTGTGTTTATTTGTAAAAGTGACTTGTGTGTATGATGTTGAGGAGTGTCTGCAGAGGAGAAATCTGATGTATCCGTAACACTATTAGGTAACATAAAGATTGTCCTAAAGCCACAGATTATCTACTACTCATTCACAGATTATCTTTTCTCGTAATCCCAATAATAATCTCGGAGTCCCAAGTCACCGAAAAGTCCTCACCTGCTAGCGGTGCCAATACTGATTACTGGAATCAAACATAGCTCTCATAGGACCCGTAATTACCGTGGTAATATTACCGGTATAATTACCGTGGTGCTTCCCTATTTCTATAGGATTTACACCTAGTTGCTTTGGGAATGTGGGTGGGATTAGTCCCAATTAAAAAAAAAACCTTTTTCAGCGAAAGAGTCCAATGTAGAATAGGTTATTTGACGAATCAATCATTTTCAGATTGAGGCTTAACGTGAATAAGTTTATAAACTACTACACGACATTTTTATTGATTATATTTAATATCTACTAAGACAGAAAAAGAAAGAAAACGGAAAAGGCAAAAACAAAATAGCAAAATAATAAAAAATAACAAATCACTTTCAACCTATGTTATACTTTTTAGTTTGTAAAAACATTGCAAACTACTACTTTTGTCAAGTTATTAATTATTTAACTGTGTTCTATAATTATTTAACTGTGTTCTATAATTATTTAAATGTGTTCTATAATTATTTAACTGTGTTTTATAATAATATTTCTTGATTGCATAATGTTTTATGATTACAAAGCCTCCTAAGCCTCGCTCGCATGGACAATTAGTAGGTATTATGACAAAGAGGATCAAAGTGCTGAAACGCGTTTTATCGATGTTTTTCCAACTCTATACCTTTGTCAAAACCTACGCAAGTTTAACTTTTTAGAATAAGTCAATATATATTGTTAATTCGATCTCTCTATAAACGCTGGGATTGCATTAAAATAATGCTTTATTTAAATGTTAATAGGTTTTGCACGCCTCATAAGCGAAGCGTTGAGGTGGGTACCACTATCACTTTTTTTTTCTAAACCAATTTTTTTTTTCTATTGATTTTTTTTAAATAAAATGTATCCTATGTTACTTCTAATACCTCCAAGAATATATGTACAAAGTTTCATGATGTTCGGTTAAGTATTTTTCGCGTGAAAGTGTAACAAACAATCTTACATTTACATTTATAATATTATTAAGGATATATCGTACCCCTATATATTAAAACTTAACTATCTTCACACTGTATCCCTGACGGGGTAGTCAGAATTATCTTGAATTATAAGATTGTAAGATGATGTGGAAGGAACACCTTCACATAGGAGAAATCAAAGAGATTTTTTGTATTGATCTTTATCCCTTTATATCCTGGGTGATTTGGGGTCCATTGCCACATAATTGTCAGTGGCGTGTTAGAAACGTGGTAGAAATTAGTTTCTTCATGTATCTAAAATATCGCTGTATACATTGTCAATGATCGCGATCACACATGTCCGTGCCATGACCGGAGCTTGCAATATCAGGGATGACGCGATAGATGCCGCATTGCCAATACCGTCTGTGTTCCGATAACATGCGTCAACCGCGTCTGCCACGTATACCGTCCTACTCTCCTACGAGTAGAGTCATCATCGCAACGAGATCTCAATAGATCTCATCGGTGCGGTGTATGTGCGGTGGTAGTGTATTCGAATGCCGCAACTGAGGTCTCGGGTCGGAAAAAATACTGGTGTTATCTACAAATGTTAGTTTCGGAGTTTGGGTGTTTCCTATGTATAATTTTTATGTATTTAGAAATATATTATGTTTATCAGTCCTAGATTCCATAACACAAACTTATATTAGCTTACTTTGGGCTAGACGGGGGTGTGTAAAATCAAATAATGTCCTACAATATTTATTATTAATCAATTATTTATAATAATATGAAACCCTACGTTCATAGTTACTACGCAATATGTGTTCGAAAGTACCCAATGGCGCTTTTACTGACACTCTCCCGTCAACAGTAGGTTTAGCAACGAAACAGGCACTAGAGGAAATAAGATATGCATATATTTAAAAATATAATGTTTCAATTGTCTAGATCCTATACCACAAGCTTATATTAGCTTACTTTGGGCTGGATGGCGCTGTGTGTGTCCCACAATATTTATTTATTTTTATTTACATAGTTAGTTTAGTTGTTCATTATTTTAGGTACATTAAGAGTAAACATTCAATAATGTATTTAATATTTCTAACTCAACTATCTAACTAATTGAAGCAGGCGTTACATGGCGAAAATCCATTTAAAAAACTATAATTATTTTGTTTTAAATGTTATTTTTGCAATATTTTGAATAATAACAGTTTTGAAATTTTACATTTATGTGAAAAGGGTCTAAAAATGTCCGTATTAGAGCAGTTAGAAATTATAAAACGGGACGGGTGTACTTTAATGAACGAACAAACAGACTTCCACACTTCGGTTTTGCTTAGTTTATTCAAAAATTGACAAAACAACTAGAAGTCTACATCGCGCTATCGTTTGGATGCGTTCGAACTACAATAGGTTGAGGTGAACGCGTATGTACTTTTGCTGCCAAACAGTCTTGATAATTCCTCGTGTGTAGGCGAAACACGCGTCGACATCGTACGACATTCTAAAAAGGCGGAATATTGCAAAAATAACATTTAAAACAAAATAATTATAATTTTTAACTAACTATCTTCCTGACGGGGTAGTCAGACAGAACAGATAGCCAGGCTTCACGATCCATACTTCTAACACTTCTGGCAGATTCATCAATCGCTTGTCTGGGTATCCAAGATCGCTCATTGAAAATTTCTATTCTCATCAAATTAATGTACATTGGCGAGCTTTACTTTAGGGTACCTTTACCAGGCAACCTGGACTGGTGTTACAAATGGGTATAACTATAAAAATGAAAAACAAAGTACACAAAACGTCGTCTTCGTTATCTTTACAGCCTACGTAGAATATAACAATTAACTATCTAACATAATATAAATGCTGATGTTTTGTAAATAAACGTTGACTTTTCATATATTTTGTGGATAAATAAGATGACTTCTTTTGATACCAATTAGTTACCATCTTGTATACGTTTTTGGAACTGGGTCTATTATGAATTGATCAAGATATTTTTCTTTACATAGTAACACATGTTTGAAAAAATGTAATAAAATCTTCCTTGTGCTTGTAACGTCATAGGTTTAAAGCTTCTTTCGCTTCCTGTAGAAAGTTGGTAAATTTTTAGGGGCAAGGTAACTGGAAATTTGTACCCAAAATCAAAACTTTCAGACTTGTTTCAGAAAACTGAAACTAATTATCACGTTCTTGCTATGTATAGAAGAACTTAGAGATTTCAGACAAGTACTTGGATACCCAGACGTGCATCTGTTGTGTGTAACGTTTTTGAAACGATAATTTAATCTGCAGGTTACAAAATTAGTATGTAAGCCTTGCAAAATAGCAATCTGTCCTCTTAGATCACCGCGTCAGGAATACAGTGTGAACCTACAGCGTGACTACTAAAAGGGGTCAATCAATCAAATCAACCTATCGTAGTCAATCGCTGAACCCATCAACCTCCCAATCACTTTGGGATGGTGATATGCCTTACTGTAACCACTATGACCAGACGGGTTGATAAAGGGTTTTCTTTCGAGATTTCCTTTTCTTATTTAAAATACTTTAGACTTCAGTGGCGTACTGGTGCCAATTAAGCTGCTAAAGAAAGCTTTTGACTTAGGATAAGGAGTAGTTGATATTGAATATAAATTAGTTTAGATACATACATACATACATATTGTCACGCCTTTATCCCCGAAGGGGTAGTCAGAGGCATATTAAACGCCCACATTTCACCGTATGCATTAGTTTAGATCACTTCAATTTAAAGAGGTAAATGTTGTCAGGGCTGGAGTTCACCCTCTTCATCAGTAGTGTACTTCCGAACAGTTTAACATCAGGGTAAGACATATGAATTGAGGCCCCAAAAGAACTTTGAAAAATCTCCTACACTTGTAAATAAGTATCACTAGTTCTATCGTAGAACTACTCAGTGTTCTGACGCTCGAAAGTTTCTCTATTTTTAATATATACCTTTATATAAATCCATAGGATATTCTGACACAAGCCGAGATTATAACGGGTGCTAGTGTAATACATTTAAAAAAAGTTTCTAAATATTTAAAAGTTAGAACTCAGCGGTACATAATCTGTTCCTGTCACGCATTCCTTTTACATAAACGTTCATGTAATCACAAGCACGCCGAATGCGTAGGATCCGGAAAGTTTTACATACCATAGCAACCAACGAGTCTCTGCGAAATTAATATTAAAAATGTTATATTAACGTTCAAATTTGACTCTTATTCTTATTTTCATTAGGTCGGAATTGGATGAAAACTCACGCTACACTACTCGAGTCACATATCAATACCATCGCCCACCTCTTTTAGGTAAAAAAAAGATATTCTTTTCTGTAGCAGAATATTTTTTTAAAGTTTTCAGCTTGTTTTTGTTGTAAAGAATATGACATTAGGCTTATATATTATGTATAAGAATAAAAATAAAATATATTAAGTATTTTTACTAACTTTGTATGAAAGTAATAATTTACTTAAAGTAATAGTTTACTTTAATTTGTATAATAAGTTACTTAAAGTGGGGTATTTTCAGCTCTAACTTTTCTGTAAATCTCTCAATAGAATGGAGAATTGTTTAAATAGGCACATTTTATATCTTCTACCGTTTTAAAAAAGTCAATGGCCTATTTTATAACCGGTTTTATTAAACTATTTTCACGCTGTATCCCTGACGGGGTAGTCAGAGAGGACAGATCGCCAGGCTTCGGGATCCATGCATACTTCTTTTGCTTCTTCAAGATTCATCAATCGCTTCATACACGCACGTCTGGGTATCCGAGTACTTTTGATCTTTCCGTTTTTGAGCAACCTGCTCTCGTGGTCTTCATATGTAAATCTCGGCCTACCCTGTCATCTTCTACCCTCTGCTTTCGCACAATATATATTCTTCGTCAATCGTTCCTCACTCATTCGTTGAAATATACATAATACATAATACTATGAAAATAGCTGAAGTAAACCATTCTAGCCGTATCTACATCTGTTAGAGTCCTGATCTTTTTTACAGCGTATGCAGCCGAACTTAACCTAGAGGCCGTCTTTTCTATGTGCGGGCCCCACTGCAAATTGGCATCAATAGTTATACCAAGGAACACAGTTGATTCCACAAACTGTAACACTTGTCCATTAAGTTGAACATTGGCCGTAACTTGTTTTACATTTGGTAGAGTAAATTTAATACATTTAGTTTTGATTTCATTTAGGCAAAGATTATTTGAGCTGAACCAATGAACTACTTATCCAATTTGACGGCTATACGAGCGGGTTCAAAAAAATTAAATCATCTCTCCACAAACTGCGCTTGTTCATAGTTATCGCCTAATACATGAAATGCTATATCCCTGACGGAGGACAGATCGCTAGACTTCGCGATCCATGCATACTTCTTTCGCTTCTTGCAGATTCATCAATCGTGTCATACATGCACGTCTGGGTATCCGAGTACTTTTGACATGACTAGTTAGATATTATATGAAATGTACATGTATTCTATAGCGTTACAGAAGAGATCATACTCTTCAATAAAAAATACTAAATAGCTATATGTTTTTACTATCTCTCACACATAATTTCCCATTTTTTTCAATCCCTGAGGGGATGAATTTTCAAAACACTTTTCTTATGGAATTAATATATCTAAAAAAAACACTGTTAATATTCACATTTCTATCTTCAATAGTTTTACCTTGGCATTGATTAGTCGGTGAACCAGCTTCTTTATTTATTACTAGTTGACGCCTGCGGCTCCACCCGCATGTTGAAATTTACCGTTCGGTTTCCGGAATAAAAAGTAGCCCATGTGTTATTCTGATATGTAAACTATATTATTGTAAAGTTTCATCTAAATCCATTCAGTAGATATCGCGTGAAACAGTAACTAACATCCACTCTTACAAACTTTTAAATTTTAGTGACGTCAGATACAAATTTTGTGCTGTTTATGATATTACTAAGTTTAGTTCGACTTAATAACAGACAAGAATTTGGCAATCTCTTAATTAAAATAAGAAAGATTTAGATTAGCACCAGTATAGATTTACCCTCATAACTATACATTAAAAAGCAAAAACTGACTGACTGATCGGGCAACGTACAGCTTAAACCGCATGTGATCATAAAATTTTGAACAAGTATTTCTGAAGTGACGTAGGTGTGTATTAAGAAAGGATTTTGAAAATACTACCCCTAATGGAGTGGATGGAAAAGGGGTTGCATAGTTAGTATGGGACAACGTGTTTTCGTGTTGTAGATTTTTTTCAATTTGTGGTGGAGGTAACACGCTGGGTTTACTCATAGCTTACATTTTATTCTTTGAAACGTAGGAAAACTTATCCACACATGCGGAGTCGCCGACGGCCTCTAGTTCATAATAAAACATAACTTGTTAAAACGTGTTATAGTTCTATCAAACTTTCTATAAAATTCATTATTCATAATGAGCCTTTTTACCTTACCTTTTCAAATATAGCTTTATAAAATAAAATATTAATGCTTTATAAATCTTTTCGAACAAAATCAATAGTCGTACGAGCGGTTATTTCCACTTAGTGTTTTTGAAGAAGCTGACAACATAATAAGATGAAAACGTGGAAGCTTGTACTAAATCTATATATATAAAAGAAAGTCGTGTTAGTTACACTATTTATAACTCAACAATGGCTGTACCGATTTGGCTGAAAATTCGTGGGGAGTTAGCTTAGAGCCAGGAGACGGACATAGGCTTTTATCCTTTTTTTTGGATATATTTATACTTTTTATCCCGGGAACAAGTTCCTTTGAGAAACGGTAACGGGAAAACTTCTCTACGCGGGCGAAGCCGTGGGCGTCATCTAGTTAATAATAAAACAATCACACATTCCCAACACGACTTGTAGCGATCTACATGTGCGTGGCTACACATACATACATACATATCATCACCCCTGTCTCCCATCGGGGTAGGCAGAGACTATGGCTTTCCACTTGCTACAATCCTGGCATACAACTTTCGCTTCTTCAACTTTCATAATAGTTTTCATACACGCTCGCTGATTAAGGGTACTCTTGACCTGGCCTTTTGTCAAAAGATCTTGAATTTGATTGGCATATGTACGTCGAGGTCGACCCATTTACTCTCACTGCATAAATTTTCTTCGTCAGTCTATTTTCATCCATCCTCTCCACGTGTCCGAACCATCTAAACATCCCTTTTTCTATCTTAGTCACTACGTATTCTGACATACCGTAATGTTCCCTTATCACGCTGTTCCTTTCTTTATCTATCAATTTCACTCTAGCTATACTTCGCAGACTTCTTATTTCTACTGCATTAATTTTACTTCTATGCTTCTTTTGCCATACCCAACTTTCACTGCCATATGTTAGCGTAGGGACAAACACTCCTCTATGTACAGCCAGTCTTGCCTTTTTAGACACGTTCTGGGTGCTCATAAAGGTGTATTGCTCCACTCACAACAAAACTCTGAGGAATCGAGACCGATGTGTGGCCACGGGAGCCCTTTCGATAGCATAAATTTTTTCAGCATAATGTAGTTTGGCATAACGGGTTTCAGCATAAAGTTTTCTCGCATAAATTATGATAAGCAGAGTGTTATAAACGCATAATGGTTTTATTGGCATAACATTAACTTACTCTAATTTTTTTACCATACTTTTAATCAGCATAAAGGGTATAATTGTTGATTGCCAGCCAAAACTTTTCTTTCAATATCATCATCACACTTTTCATCTCTCGCAAAACACACCGGTTCCAAACTGGACCGGAGGTGTCCCTCTGAGAAATCCCTCAGTTGGTTGCCCTTTCCGACCAAATAACATTTAATTGGCTAGCGGGAGTGCAATGAGCTAGCAAGAGAGCAGTGCGCTACTCCAGGAGTGCAGCAAATCTCAACTCTTCAAACCACTAAGTGGGAGCTATTGCTAGGTATTGAAGTATCATCTTCAAGTTTATAATTACTTAGAAGAACCCAGGACACTCTTAGCCGCTTACTCAAGTGTTGCACTCTGTCACAAACATGTTAGCCTATTGCGATTGTGAAGGTCCATCTGGTGAGTTGCTGAATCACCGTATTAAATGCCAGACGCCGTCTTCATTCTAAGCTCAATTCACCTGAACCACTTAATAGCCCATTTCGTAGTTATTATTTTGTACAATACTTTAACTTGGAAGTGATCCAATGACTTTCTTCTACTTACGGCGTAGAGCGTCTGTAGTGGGGGTTCCATTTCCGGTTAGATTAAATCAAAGGGCCTCAACGGCTTCGATTATTTCGGCAGGTGGTAGGGGTAAGATGCCTTACGCACACATCATGATAACCAATACTCATTAAACTACCCATATATTCAGCCCTGCATGTATGAAACGATAAATTATCCTGCAAGAAGCGAAAACTGTATGCATGGATCGCAAGGCCCTCTGTGACTACCCATTCAGGGATACAGCGTAAATATAATATTAAAACTTTAAGAAAATATTATTAAAATATACCAGACTGAAAACAAAATATTTGTTTTATATAGTCTGAAGTGTTAGACGACCTTAGAAAGCTAATATTCCCATAATGGATATTGAATTAGTAGCCATGGTTGGACAATAGCCAGTCTAGACTATTGTATTCTATAAAAATACCTGGTATAAAATTATCAGAGCCAAAGGTGTACGTACCATAGATGTTTTATCTTGTCAGTTTACATATGACGTCAAACCTTGTAGGGTTTGACCTAATAGAGGAAGTAATTGTTTTATTTTATAATTCTCGGTATCTATACAATAGAGATGGATTCAAACAAATTGATATTTCAGTTCTTCCAGGCGAATCTATTTTCAGTAGGTGAGAGTTAAGCGTTGATGACTCGTTTGTCCATAGGTGGAAATTGTTCAAAATACCGTTCGGTACCTATTCAGTTTATCGCGTTCAGGGATGGCCTGCTTATTAATTAGTAATATAACTCTCTCTCTTTCAACAGCAGGTAGCCACAACCTGCGTCTGTCTATTAAATCACGGTTATGGGCTCATCGCCTATTACGTGGAACAAGAATACACATGGTGAAAAGTGGGCATATAATATGCCTCTGCCACCTATTCGGGGATAAGGCGTGATAGATAAATAAATAAATAAATAATATAAGTCTAAGACAATGATGTTTATATATTTTTATGTACTGAATAATTGTAAACCGCAGAATAGAACTGAAATCGTAAGTTTTAAACTTTCGAGTTGCATGATAAAAATAAATATAAAATAAAGATTTAAACGCGATCCTTAATACCAGAATTAAACCGCTGTTTTAGCTCTCAAAGCTAAATATGAAGAAATTGAGGTAATACTTTCATGTGTAGGGGGAACTGGGGAGTTCCCACAACAAAACCTTTCTTTTAGGTAAATAAATAAATTAATAAATAAATATCCATCACGCCTTAGAGATCACGTGGCAGAGGCATATTATATGCCCACTTTTCACCGTGTGGATTCCTGTCCCACGTAATAGGTGGTGAGCCCATTGCCGTGTTGAAATAGACAGACGCAGGTTGTGGCTACCTGCTGTTGAAATTTTTTAAGCCGCCTATAAGGCTTTCAACCAGGCTTAACGACTGCCATTTTACTGGCAACCGGGACCAACGGCTTAACGTGCCTTCCGAAGCACGGAAACGCTCGCAAATGTAAATGCCACAAAGTGGTCACCCATCCGACGACTCGGTCTCAGTGATCGTTTACCGAACACTGAGACCGCGGGGCCACGAGCGCTTCTTTTAGGTAGGTAGTAATAAAGTACTCTTCTTATATAAGACATTGACGATTATAATAATATACTTATATTTGTAAAATTCTACGTGACGCGATGTCACAGCATTAATCTGGAACACGAATTGCGTGTCACCCAAGCAATCTGCTGAGTCAAAGTGCTTATATAAAAACGTTTGACAGATTGAAATAGGAAATTGAGTGTTGAGCATTATTACAGTAAGGTTTTGATGATAAAATCTTGTCAACTCAGTAAATTGTTCTAGCATGATGACTGGCGTAGCCACAAAATCAAATCGATCTAGCAGTAACTGACTATGATTTTGGGCGACTTAATTTTAATTACTACTAATATTATAAACGCGAAAGTTTGTAAGTACTCTTTCACGCAAAATCTATTGAATGGATTTTGATGAAACTTTACAATAATATAGCTTACACATCAGAATAATACATAGGCATAATAATAATTTTATACCAGGAACAAGTTCCTGTCCGAAACGGGAACGGGAAAATTTCACCACGCGTGTGGAGCTGCGGGCGTCAACTAGTCTTCTATAAAAAGCAGAAACTGACTGTGCGTTGACTGACTGATCGGTCAAAGCACAGCTGAAACCGCTGTGTCTAGAACCATGAAATATTGCACAAATATTCCTTAAATGAATTAGGTGTGCACTAAGGAAGGATTTTTTAAAACTCTACCCCTATGGTGATGAAAAGAGGTTGCAATTTTTTTATGGAACAACATGTTTTATTGGACTTTTTTTCCATTTGTTGTGGAATTAGCTGACCCACTGAATTAATACATAGTCTACTTTTAATTCTGGGATCTGGTTCCTGTGAGAAACTGGCACAGGAAACTTTAGCATGCGGGCCGAGCCGCGGGCGTGCCCTAGTCTTTATATAAGCACTTCATCGGTTTGGTCTGTGTTTGTGTGTAATATATTATCCATATCTATTTATATACAAAAAAATCGTTCATAGTGTGTCTCTATAAATGAATGCTCATTTACGTAAACATTAATAAGAGAGGATAGTCAATACTGTGACGTCATTCATTCACAAATCAGGATTCACTGCATGAGCTGTTTGATATAAGCTTTAAAGACCGAGCCACTTCGATTTACTTAGGATACTATAACCAAATATGTACGTAGCTTAAATATATTGACTAGATTATTGTTGTTTCTAATGTTGGTACCTACCTACATAATAATATTGTGTACGAGTATGAACCAAGTGATCGAGGAAGATCTCCAAATATCTCGTAGACTATATCACAATCACAAAATAGAGGTTCCGTATAATCTACTAGCTTTTAGAAGCGACTATATCCGCGAGGATTGTTTACTGTGAGCAGTAACGTTTTTAAGAAACTTATTGCAACTGCAAACTGATATAAATAGTACGCTTAACGCTACGACAACATTTCTTTGTTTCTAAACAAATTAATGTTTTTCAACTTTTGCGGTTTTCACTAATATTTATGATATTTTGAGTCTTAAACGCTAAATCTCACCACCATTTATGCTACTTGCGATCCGTTGTTAGCTCATTGACCAACCAAGCCCACGATCTATGTGACCCTGAACAACTAGTGAAAAGTAAAAACGATTACTACTCCTAGCAGCCAAATAACAGTAGACCTTAGGCTCCAAATCCAGGTGGAGTTTGGAAGCAACGGGAAAACTCTGTTATAGCATTAATATCAATTATTACAAATAACATTTTTAAAATTTAAGGCAAACTAAGTTTAGTCGACTATTCTAACATAACTCTAAAGAACAATGGAAATTAATTATTGTAAGCCATACATACATTTTTAAAGAGCATCCATTGAATTTCTTGCCAATTTTCTCCATGAAAGGTAGGCTGCCCTTGGAACTGGTAAATAGAATACTCTTATTTTAATTATTGCCATGACTATTCGTAAGTGCCTAAAATGGTCTACACGAATAAAAATATTTTGATTTTGATTTCATTTTTGACACTTAAGATTAGGAGAAAATGTGCCTTTAAAGTATTTTAGGTATTCATTTTTAGTATAAGATAGACGTATAGTACAAACATAATGTTAACACGAGCGAATAATGAAAATATATTACCCCGAATGTATTCTAATCTTAAATACGGCGTATACTGTCTAATATAGACTATTCCGATCAATCAATCTGTCCTTAGTTGAGATGGGTCTTGTCTGTAGTCGTGTACTAACTAATAGTTTCTTTCCCCTTTTCTCACAATTAGCGTGAAAATTATAGGAAGACATCTTATTACCAGCCGAACGGTTCGTAGATCGAGTGTCGAAATGTGAGAAGGGTTTACCCTTGCCTTAATCCAATGGTGTCGGAGAACTCAAATAGTGTAGATAATTACTAATCCGTGGTAAAACTTCCCTTTGGCAATGTTTACTTGAATCAATATCTACATACTGGTATTGACTGTCTTTTGCGATTAACGCTGAATAAGATGATTGTGTTTATTAGGTATTAATCCTCTGGGTACAAATAAATATATTCATCTTATCTTATTGTTTGAGTTTGTAAAGTTATAATCAAAATAGTGTGAATCATGTTAAATATGAACTCAAATTTTGAGATCGATGTGGTAAACTTCATAAATAAAAATCGTTGGGACAACTCACACAACACCATCTGATTCCAAACTAGACAGAGCTTGTATTATGGTAACCAGATAACCAATAAACATACTTATATATTTCTAAATACATAAACATTATTGATAAATAACACCCAGACACAGAATTAACCATCGTGCTCATCACACAAAGTTATATACTCGGTGAATCGAACCCACGACCTCTTGCGTAGCAGTCAGATACACTCCCACTGCGGCACAGAGGCAGTTATTACAAACATAACCCAAAGGGCATCGTGTTCTTGTAGTTTCATGAACCTGCTTATTCTATGATAGTCTACTATCATATACGTATCAGGTACGTTCATACGAAGACCCCGAGTATAGATAGCTCAAAAACAGAAAGGATCTGGACCCCTAGACATGCATATATGAAATGATTAATAAATCTGAAGAAAGCAAAATAAATAGTTATGCCTGAAACAGGAAGCCTGGCGATTTGTCACATTTCTCCACCCAGCTTGAAAATATTAAAAAAAGGGAATTTCGACTTCCATAATGAGGTAAATTATATTGGTGGTAAACAAAAATCACAAAGAAAAAAAACACAAGCACAAGCAGACACATTACTCTCCATTCAATACAGCATTCAATTCAGAAATATTTTGTGAATATTTTGTGCAAGGGTTTGTAAAACCAGCAAAATTTAATTACATTAAGCTGAATTAGATTGATATGTAACCAATTAAATTAGCCTTTAGCAGTACGTAACTGAACGTAAAACTTCCTATTTACAGTAACGATGGTACTCCGTTGATTTGAACACATCCAACGAATGAGTGAACAATGATTGAAAACGGACTTATGATTAATTGATTAATTTTATTTCCGAATCCGTATACACGAGTCTCATTACACGATAAAGGTTCCACAAGCTCCAATTACATTACGACCAAACAAACCAATAGTCCCATTAGTAACCGCTACGTTTCAGCCGTTCGCTATAATTGCTACTTACTACTTTAACAATAATTGCTAACCGAGTTCATTAAAATATTCAAAGAGGTTGCTTGAATTCATATTTTATGAAATGAATACTTTTGAATGGTACCAATAATAGAAGCAGTTGTTTTTCTTATTAGTTATCATGTTAAAAGCCTTAGGTTTAGTACATCTAAAATATTCAAGCTTTATTAACTTTTTTGAAGGGCTCGTGGCCCCGCAGTCTCTGTGTTTGGTAAACGATCACTGAGGTACGCAACTTTCACTATGGCTGGCCGTCGGATGGGTGACGACTTTGTGGCATTTACATTTGCGAGCGTTTCCGTGCTTCGGAAGGCACGTTAAGCCGTTGGTCCCGGTTGCCAGTAAAATGGCAGTCGTTAAGCCTGGTTGAAAGCCTTATAGGCGGCTTAAAAAATTTCAACAGCGGGTAGCCACAACCTGCGTCTGTCTATTTCAACACGGCAATGTGCTCACCACTTATTACGTGGGACAGGAATCCACACGGTGAAAAGTGGGCATATAATATGCCTCTGCCACCCCTTCGGGGATAAGTTGTCATGGAAACACTTATCAGCTAACTTCATTGTGTAGGTTTTCTGCGCGCGCGTCGTAAAAATTTAATCTCATCAATTATCCCTAACGCGCTATACCTATAACTTCAATAATTCTTCTTTAGTCATTGGTCAGCAGGTGGCCTCTAAATCTAAGAACCACCAAATTTCAATGAAATATAATTAAATGTGCTATTTGTAAAGCTTTTATTAATCTTGACATATGCATAGTTTTATAATTGAATGCATGAGTAGTTCCAACATGACTACAATTTGCATGCCATAATGTATATGGTGAGTGATTGGTGTGGCTCGAAGAAATGTAATATCTCTAATTATCAGACAATGTACCTCCTTTTTAGCAACTAAATTAGAATTTGAATTTTGAAATTTATCTGGGCAGTGCTCTAATACACCCAAGTTTCACGCAAACTGAAATGTATATTATTTATTTATTTATTATACACTTTATTGTACGCCGAGACAGTATTATGATATAGAAATTTGATACAAAAATAGCAATGGGCGGCCTTATCGCTTAAAGCAATTTTTGCCAGGCAACCTTTGGATGGAAAAATATATAGGTAGGAACTAACTGGTAGTTGTTGGCGTCAAGTTATATGGAAGTAATATATATAATACAGAAATTAGAAGCGCTCGTGGCCCCGCGGTCTCAGTGTTCGGTAAACGATCACTGAGGTACGCAACTTTCACTATGGTTGGTCGTCGGATGGGTGACCACTTTGTGGCATTTACATTTGCGAGCGTTTCCGTGCTTCGGAAGGCACGTTAAGCCGTTGGTCCCGGTTGCCAGTAAAATGGCAGTCGTTAAGCCTGGTTGAAGGCCTTATAGGCGGCTTAAAAAATTTCAACAGCAGGTAGCCACAACCTGCATCTGTCTATTTCAACACGGCAATGGGCTCACCACCTATTACGTGGGACAGGAATCCACACGGTGAAAAGTGGGCATATAATATGCCTCTGCCACCCCTTCGGGGATAAGGCGTGATGGATATTTTATTTTATATATATAATACAATACTTAATAATCAAATCAAAATAATTAATTTGTAAGTATATATTAGTTTTTTATTATTATATATCTAGTTCGACGTGGAAATGGTTAATTGTAATCTGGAAGTTTGTGTCGCAAATAGATTAATTATTTACAATCTCTGAGGATTTCGCGGCTGGACAAATTTAATCCATTTCCTATCAGTTTACACATCGAGAATATTCTATTAGTATCACTGGCGCTCTCTTGAGAATCGTACTGAAATGTCAAAGGTCGAAATATAATATTTTTTTCTCTGTACTGAATATTTTGCTTGTTATTTTCTCAAGAATGACTTCACTGCTTTTGATTGACGTAAATAGGCGAACCAGCGTGAAATTCACCTCTGTACCTGAGAATAAGTCATCTAAACTATTAATATTATAAAGCTGAAAAGTTTGTTTGTTTGCGCTAATCATAGGAACTACTGGTCGGGTTTGAAATAATCATCATCAATCATTTATCGAGAAAGGCTATTGGCGCTACCCTGGAGAGCGTAGCAGTAATCATAAATGTCAACAAATCGGGCATTTTATATGCATTATTGTATAATTTATAAACGACAGTATTGGGATTGTCACGGTGGAAGCCGTGGGGGTCACCTAGTATGTAATAATCGGACGCGACTTCCTCGTGCTGCTATTATTTGGATAACTTGTTATGGCGCCGTTTAGTATTGATTATATTCCGCTGAAGTTGTCAGTATTGCTGACTATGTCATTGACATTTTAAAACCTCTGGTGTTAAAACGTAGATAGGCTACGGTGACCTCTTTCCATCAGATGGGCCGTATATTTTCTACCATCACAGTGGTACAAAAAAAAAGTTCCATTAAGCCCAAAATTGTGTTATCAGATTTAGACAACTGACTAACCTATGATATGATGCTCAGTGGTATAGAAAAAGTCATTAAACATGTTTGTCAGTTGAATATACATTCTAAACACACCAAATATCCAATATTCGACACAAATATTTGTACTGTGTCTGAATTAAAACCTGAGACTTCGGTGTTGCAGGTTGCATGTAATGTACTACGCACCGCACCACCGAGTCAGTCAAAGCTCTCTGTAGCTTCTATAATTCGTAGCACTACTTTCGTAGCACAACTTAAGTAGCAGGCTACGTAGTGTGATTAGTAGTATGCTACATAATTTCTGCACAGCAAATACCTGTAGATATTTTTGTAGATATTTATTGCACAGTATTGTGAATGAGCGTCATTAACTTTTTTTTAATAAAAACACTTGTACATTATTGACTTTTAACCTGTAAGGTTTATTACAGGGGTTTTTATTCAAAATGTGTAGCAAGTTTCACCAAGTGCCATCAATCAATATGAAGTAATATCGTATTTTATAATGAAATCTTTTATTCATTTATAAAATATTGTAACAAAACAATTTTACCTGCGCCAAATTTAACCACTAACAAATCAATTATATTTATTTTTTATAAAATACATTGATATTTTATACCTCATAAGTTAGAACAATTACCTACCTTTTATAATAATCTTCATAACGTAATGATTATTTAAGTAACAATTACACATTCAATTTATGCCCTCATTGTATGCAACCACATGCATACTATTTAATTTAAACTTTACCAATCAATTTTATCTTATACCTACTATTGTACCCACATTATACACACTATTTCAAATTCATGTTAATAACTGATGTAAATATTAATACTGTCTAAGTTAAGTGTATCGTTTTGTGCTAGTATCAGTCAACAGAGTTGCTGGCAAACCATTGAATATGACGCACTAAATAGCTTCTTTTTCTCTCACCAAAGTGATGATTGCAAGCAGGTTTTTCTAGAAAATTCGATTTTGTTCTGCTAGGGCACGATTTATATATCTTAAACTCCTCTCTACAATATTGCTCTGTTGCTAACAGTAACATTGCATACTCGTGAACGGGGAGCATATTACATTCTCGGAATGGCTGTTTATAATCTGTCCTCCTACTGCGACGCTTAGTATTCTCGTCTACCATTTAATAAATCTGATTTGTTGTGGCTGAATTTTATCTAAATATTAGATGAAAGGTAAGTGTAATGTTACGTATGTTACGGGTGAAGGCCGTAACATATTTATAACTCCCATCGCACCTATTTAATCCCGTCGCTTATAAATTCAACAACTTTGCATAAAAATTTGCCCGATTTGTCAACATTTATGGCTACTGCTCCGCTCTCCAGGATAACAAGGACAATATCCTGATACGATGATACCTATATATAGCCTATAGCCTTCCTCGATAAATGGGCTATCTAACACGAGAAGCATTTTTCAAATTCGACCAGTAGTGAACCAAACAAACAAACTCTTCAGCTTTATAATATTACTATAGATGATTTAATGTATGACCATAAATGGTCAGCCTATATGATGTCACTGAGTCAGTATAAGCAGTTCCTCATTATTGTCATTAACTTAAAATAAGTTATAACAAATCATATTCATTTAGTTTAATATTATATTTGAATAAACACGAGCCATTCAGAAATAAACTTCGTTATTGTACCTGTTTATTGTGCAACTTGTTTATTTTATTTCAATCTCAAAGGCGCACTTCCAGAGCCAAGATCATTATATAGTATAATTGGCGTCGTTAAGAGCATTTGTTTAACTTCGTCGGGAGAAATTCTCAAAAATTTTATTTTATTTTATAACTGCGTGCATTTTATTTTATATTCAATATATAAAAATGAAGACATTATTGTTTTCAATAATTTAAAATATGAAAATATTTGTTTTAAATATTTTAAAGAGCTAAGCTAAGCTTGGGGGATGAAGAGTAGAAGCGTGCCCGTCGCCATCCCTGCCAGCCAAGGCTGCAATTCTACTCCAACACGAGTGCCACAGAGGCGAACCATGTTAGGGCGTGCCCCCGAGGCGACGCGCACCAGTTCGTCCCCGCTGGTGCGAAAAGTGTGTGCCAGAGCGGCGTAGGGGTCCGCCACCCTACACGCGCGGCCCGACACGGCGGGAAGTGGAGGACGGAGTGCTCTAGCGCTAGCTGCGTGGAATGTTAGGGATGAAATGGCAGATAAGATGAATGAGTTGATGGATGTATTGAAAGAGAGAAAATTAGATGCTGTGTGCTTGACAGAGACCAAGCGCAAGGGCAGCGAAGTCTTCGAGCTCCCGGGTGGGATGCTCGCACTATGGTCTGGAGTACCAGAGAGCAAGCATGGCAGTCAGGGGGTTGGGATTTTGTTGTCCTCGCGATTGGTCTCCGGTATGTATGAGTATAAATTGGTTGGTCTTAGAGTCCTCTGGATCCGTTTAAAGCCCGGCTTGACGAAAGTTTTCCTGGTGGCTGCTTACGCACCAGTGTCTTCGTCGAGCGCGATTGAGCTAGAGGACTCCTGGGAGAGTATGAGAGAAGCTCTTAATGTGATAGAAGGAAGTGAAAGACTTATAGTGTGTGGAGACTTAAATGGACGGGTGGGTACCGCTCGCGATGGATTTGAGTCGGTACTCGGGAAGTATGGGGACAAAAGGGTGCATGACGCCAGCAAGCTTATACTGGCATTTTGTAAGGATAAGGATTTGTTTGTGGCGAAAACAATGTTCAACCACAAACAAATTCATATGTATACGAGGAGATGTAAGTCAAAGAGAAGCATGATAGATCTATTCCTAATGGATAGTCGGCTCCGTAAACAGGTGATGGACACAAGGGCTTATCGTGGCGCTGAGCTGGGATCAGACCACTACCTAGTCATAACTAGGATTAGGGGTCTGCTCGAGGGTTGGCGTCATCGTGCCAAGTGTCCTGAACCTGAGCCGACTTATAGCATTAAAAGCTGGAAGCTGCAGGATGCATCCATTAGGGATAAATATAAAGAAAGGGTAGCCGAAAAGCTTGGCGACGTCAATGTTAGTAGTGAGAGTGCGGAATGTGTATGGCAGAACCTTAGGGATAGTATGGTAAATGCCGCTGTGGAAGTGTGTGGAGAGACAAAAAGAGGCAGTAGTAATAAGCGCGATGCATGGTGGAATGATGAAGTGAAAGAAGCCGTACGAATGAAGAAGAAAGCATGGTTGGACTACTTGGCCTCGCGGAATGATTTAAATTTGAAAGAGAGATACAAACTGCAAAAGGTTAACACTAAGGCACTGATAGAGGAAGCTCGTGAAAGGTGCAGAATGAAAGCGGATGAAAGGTTGTCGTCCAATTTCCGAGATAATACCAAGCTCTTCTGGAAAGAGGTAGGCAAGACTCGGAGTTGTTCGACAATCTGCAGTATGCTTAGTGTTGACAACGATGTTCTAACAAAACAAACTGACGTCCTGCAGAGATGAAGTGAATATTACGGAAGGATGTATGCAAGAAAGGACAGAGATGCCGCATCAGGAAGTGAAACTAGGGTCATTGAAGTCATTTGTATGAAAGAGATTGAACAAGCGATAAGAAGTATGAAATGTGGTAAGGCTGCGGGAAAAGACAGAGTTACTGCTGAAATGATTAAGTACGGTGGGTCGCGCGTCTGGGACACTCTTTGTCTGCTATGCAACTTATGCTGGCGGACGGGTGAGGTCCCAGATGACTGGCGAATAGCAGTTGTAGTACCTATCTATAAAGAGAAAGGCTCTCGCCTAAACTGCTCCAGCTACAGAACGATCAGCTTGGTCAGCTTAGCTAGTAAGGTGTATGCAAAGGTTATAACGGCACGAATACAAGAAAAGTCTGAAAGGTATTTATGGGAGGCTCAATGCGGAGTCCGACGTGGAAGAGGTTGCATGGATCAAGTGTTTTC
Organism: Thumatha senex; assembly: GCA_948477245.1. Classification (NCBI taxonomy): domain Eukaryota; kingdom Metazoa; phylum Arthropoda; class Insecta; order Lepidoptera; family Erebidae; genus Thumatha; species Thumatha senex. The sequence goes on from OX419725.1 coordinate 5,167,411, forward strand.
TCTCCGCATGATCGCGGAGAAGTTTCTGGCTGTTAGCCAGAAGGTTTTCTGCGCTTTTGTGAATCTAGAGAAAGCATTTGATAACGTTGTGAGAGAAACTCTGTGGGACTTGCTGCCCGGATATGGTGTGGACGGCTCGCTACTGCGGGCAATACAGTCTTTATACAGGAACTGTAAGGCTTGCGTGCGAGTAGGGGGGGATGTGACGCTTCTTTTCGACGTCTGTACAGGCGTCAAACAGGGTTGTGTCATGTCTGCCTAGCTGTTCATAGTGTATCTGGACAGTTGCTTGCAGAAGTTGAAAGATTGTGATATGGGTGTGAATTTGGGTGACTTAACAGTAAATTGTCTGTTGTACGCTGATGATGCGGTGCTAATCAGAAGCCAACCTTCAGGCATTGGTCACTAATATGAAAGAGGAGACTGAAAGAAAGGGTCTTTGCTTCATCATCATCCGAGCGTCTGTCCCAGTTGCGTCTCGCGACGCCCGGGGTCCGCTTTCCTACATTTTCTCCTCCACTTCGCACGGTCGTCGGCATCCCCTGTGGTGAGACCATTGGCACGCATGTCATCCCTTACGACGTCAAGCCAGCACTTCTTGGGTCTTCCCCTCTTACCGGGACCCGGCGGGGCTGACATGGCCAGACATTTGTTACCTACGTAGCCCGGCGGTTGCCGCAAGACGTGACCATACCAACGAAGGCGACACTCTTGCAACTTGTCTGCAATGTCACGGACGTGAAGGCTGCCGCGGATGCGAGAGTTCCTCACGCGGTCCATCCGCGTGACTCCACACATCCACCGCAGCATCTTCATTTCCGTGACACGCAGCTCCTGCTTGTGTCGCTCCAATATCGGCCACGTCTCACTGCCATGTAAAAGGACAGGTCTAATAATGGTTTTGTAGACCTGTCCCTTCAACCGGATCGGCATTTTAGGGTCACAAATGACACCGGTCATCTCCCGCCATTTGGCCCACGCGGCAGCAATGCGTGACTTGACATCGCAATCGATGTCACTGGACGTGTGAAAAACAGATCCCAAGTATTTAACCTGGTCCGTGCGCTCGACCAAATCACCGCCTATGCGGACGGATGTGGGATCTGTCGAGTTTAGTGCCAAAGAAAGGGTCTTTGCTTGAATGCAAGTAAAACTAAGGTTCTAGTATTTGAAAGAGAAGACGTAAGAACTAAGTGCGAGATTTGGGTAAATCAGGAATGTCTAGAGCAAGTGAATGAAATTGTGTATTTAGGGAGTATGTTTAGCGCGAATGGAAGATGTGATTCGGATGTAGAACGGCGAGTAACTGCCGAAAGCAAAGTTAACGGTGCTTTGTCCCAATTAGTAAAAAAAAACAAAGCATCGTAAAAGAAGCACGACTCGCGATTCATAAAGCAGTGCTAGTGCCAACGTTGCCTTACGGCAGCGAAACCTGGGTATGTCAGAAGATGCATAAAAGTAAGCTGAATGCTGTGGAGATGCGATCACTTCGAAAATTGTGCAGCGTAACCTTGGCCGACCGAAAACGCAACGAAGTGATACGCAATATGGCAGGTTTGAGTGAAAGTGTCAGCGTTAAGCTGGAAAAGGCGTGCTCCGTTGGTTTGGACACGTTCAACGAATGAGTGAGGAACGATTGACGAAGAATATATATTGTGCGAAAGTAGAGGGCAGAAGGAGTCAAGGTAGACCGAGACTTACATATGAAGACCACGTCAGCGGATTGCTCAAGAACGGAAGAGTCAAAAGTACTTTGATACCCAGACGTGCATGTATGAAGCGATTAATGAATCTACAGGAAGCGAAAGAAGTATGCATGGATCGCGAATACTGGCGATCCGGCCTCTCTGACTATCCGTCAGGGATACAGCGTGAAGATAGTTAATTATCTTGCAATCACGTACAGCTTAGCTTAACTTAAAAACTTAACTCCTGCATTGTCATCAATCGCTTCATATAGGCATGTCTACGGGAACTTTTTATTTTCCGTTTTCGAGCAATCTGCTCACGTCGTCTTCATTTGTAAGTCTTGGCCTACCTCGACTCCTTTTACCCTCTACTTTCGCATACATAAGATTAATCTACAAGAAAACCCAATAGAGCCTAAACAACCTTAAAAATCTTTCCTCTTACACAGTACACTCTCCTTTAGTACAGACTAAACGAGATTCGAATCGGAGACTGAAGCAGAGCAGTTAAAAGTTAAACTGTCACACTCAAGCAGTCTTACTCAGCAATTTATCAAAAGATTAATTAAGGACAGGTAGGCCAAGTCGCGTAGGCACCAAAACGCTTCCTCAGCCCCCGTCAAGATAGATTGACGATGTATCTTCCGCTGTCTCGCCACAGTAAAAATGATTGGCAGTAACAATCGCAATGGAACATCTCTGTTATAGTGTTGGATTTTATTATAGGTTTATGATATACTAGTTAACGCCTGCGACTTCGCCCGCGTTATGAAGTTTTCTCGTTCCCGTTATCTAAAGGAGCTTGTTTCCGGTATAAAAAGTAGCCTATGTGTTATTCTGATAGATAAGCTATATTATTGTAAAGTATATTTAAATTCCACCCAGTAGTTTTTATATGTTAGTATCATCAAACATTCATATTTACAAACTTTCGCGTTTATAATATTAGTAGGAGTTAATGATGATATATTTAATAGCAAATTTATGCTTTATGTACAAGTAATAAATAAAATTTCCCGTACTCATATTCATATTTAAAAAAATAATAATATTAAAATCATAATGTTATGTAACTGTCTCAGGCAGCTAGTCACCGTTGTACTTCAGAACACATCTTCCGTTCGCTAAACATTCTCCCTAAGTATATAACTTCATTTAATTGCTCTAAACATTTCCGGTTTACCCAAATCTTGCTATTAGTTCCTACTTTTTCTTTTTCAAATACCCGATTCTTAGTTTAAAATGCAGCGAAGACTTCTACTTTCATATTAGTGACTAATGCCTGAAGGTCGGCTTCTGATGAGACTATCACTACCGCATCATCAGCGTACAACAGACAATGTACTGTATAGTTTTCAATTTTACAACTCATCATAATCTTTTAACTTTTGCAGCCAACTATTAGATACACTATGAAAAAACACAACCAAGGCGGACATAACACAACCCCGTTTGACGCCCTTACAGACCTCAAAAAGAGGCGCCAGGTGAACATCCCTCTTGGTCGCACGCAAGCTTTACAGTCCGTATAAAGTGACTGTATCGCCCGCAGCAGCTGGCCATCCACACCATATCCTGCCCGGATATGGTGTGGATGGCCAGCCAGGCCACACGGAGGAGTACCACAGAGTTCTCTCACAACGTTATAAATGCTTTCTCTATATCCACTAAAGCGCAGAAAACCTTCGGGTTAAAATGTTGGGATTATTAATTATTAGTAAAGGTACATGAAATGTTATACATTTTTTAGGGCTACTACCAAAAAGTAAAAAAAAATATATATAAAAGCACTGGTAGCCCCACTAACTCAGTTCTCTGTAAAAGATCACTGGTTTAAGAAACTCTCTCGGACTTTGGATGGATGACCGCTTTGTAGCATTTTCATTTACCAGCGATTTCGTCCTTCGAAGGACACGTTAAGCTTTTTGTCCCGGTTGCTAGTAACGTTGCAATCGGCACTCGTTAAGTCAAGTGAATACCCTTTCAGCGACCTAAAAATTACAACAGCGAGTCGCCACAATCTGAGCCTGTCCATTTGAACACAGGCATTGGGCTCACCACAATATGCCTCTGCCGCACCTTCGGGGATAAATTCGTGGCTAATAAATTTATAAATATACTTAAATATTTTATACTTCAAGAATAATACAAAGGTCATGGACACAATTTAATTAATTTATGCGAAGCGAAGCAAAGCTTAAATCTAACAACTGCACTGATTACTTCAGCCAGTGGTAGTCGGTATGTTAAAGCTTCAAAATCTATTGATAAAATTTGTTTAGGATCAAATTCACACACACCTTTTTATTCTATTTTTTAATTGTCTAGAACCACATTACACAAAAAAATAATTAAAATTTGTGAATAGTTAGCGGAAAAATAGGTAAACATACATTGAACAGTTACCACTATCTCAGTTAATTAGATGCCTTCTAGCCTGTGGGTACTGGGTTCGATTTTATACTACTTACAGGGATAATTCTAACGCTTCTGTAAAGTGTACGTAGCTCATTTTATATAAATATACTGTGCCATTGCGAAGAAATAACAAGGGGAGCGCAACGAAAAAACCTGACACAGGTCTTACCTGAGTAAGCGCCAGAGCGCGACTGATCAGGCGTCAGCGGCGTGAATCTAATATTATTTAAACATTTGTACTATATAAATAACTGTATAAATCATTGTATAAGTCAAAGTAAGCAATTATGTCTATAAATATTTAGTAGCTATAGTTGGGTATATAAATTTCACGAGAATGATCTGTAGTTTAGATTTGGCATTAAAAATACTGTTACTTTCGTAGGGTGGGTACAATTAGAAAATTGCACTAATACCACAACATAAAAGAAACACTTAATAACTCTAAATAAAAACAATAAAACCACTACTAATAATCGCCACTGAACACACTGAACTCTTCGCTTAGATAATCGCACTGTAACAGTATCGCAGTATTTAGCTTCGATCACTTCGATTCGCACTGTTCGCTTCCTCAAAGGAGACTGTCCTGTAGCCGCGAGCTACTCGCGAGCTTCGGGAGAATTCGTTCGGTACCTATAATCGGGTACATCTCTAGAATGTTCCACACACGATACTAGTTGCCTTCGGTATGTACCGGAAGGATCTCGACCTATTGCTGTCCCTTCTGGTGCTATCTCTGTCACATAGTTCTAGAATGTTCTTAGTGTAGCTATCTCTTTTTAATAGTGCTATCCCTGTCTAATAGCTCTGGAATATTCTGAATATAGCTCTCTCTTTCTAATACTGCTATCCTTGTCACACTTTCATGAAATTACGCTATATACTGAAGTAGGCTTCAAAGGCCCATAAGGGGTCCTGAAAACGCCTGAAAAGGGGTTTTCAGGTTATGATGTCATGTGATAGGGGGTGACCTGAAACGAACTGAAAACATGTTTCAGGCGCCTCAAAACAACGGAAACTGGGGTGAAATTAGGATAATTTGGTATGTGATAGAGCCTCCTCGGAAACGGCCTGAAACCGCTTTTCAGCCTGCTGAAAACGTTCCCAAGGCCCAGAAAATGACGTTTAAAGTTTTTTACTAGTCCGCCGGCGTAACAATACATTTCGAAAGGAGGCAACTTTGGAATGTTTTTCTATCAAGTGAAGTTTATTAGAATTTGTAACAGGCAGCCATTTTGACTAGATTAAATCCTTAACTATCATATTTTTCTTTTTCAGAATCAAATGCCCATTTTTCTACGATTCGCATTGTTTTAAAAAACTCGAAATCGTGGCCTCGGCAGGAATACCAAGCCTTAAGACGTTTTCTAAAGCACTTGTACATTGAAAGGCTCGTAATAATGTCGTTGTTATATCACAGTAACATGACACGTGAAAGGAAAATCCCTTTTAGTATTTGCGTTACATTACAACATACATGTTCAATTTTAATTGGTACTAGTTTATGCCCGCGGCTCCGTCCGCACCATTCAAATATACAGCTCAATTGGTTTCACACATTTGCACTGCTTGGCTGCCAATCAGTCTTGAGGATGAAGAAACACGCGTCGATTAAATTGAAAAGCGGAGTATTGGACTAATTTTGACAACCTGGAGGGTAAGGTTACCTATTACACGCCTTTACATCCTTTACCTTGAGGAGTTCGGTTCGACATTCCTCCGCTACAATTAGTAGAGGGTTTTCTTAAACGTTGTGCATTAGGATTGACGAATCGAGAGTCTCTTGGGATTCACCTCCCCTCCTTTATTATCGTTCTATTTGCTAACTCGCAAACTATACCTATACTTTAACTGTGTGTGTAACAATAAATATACTATATAATATATATATATATATGTACCATATAACTATACTAAGATTTTTTTTAAAACTTATAAAAATTGATTTAGGTGTTCTTTTTAGTGTTTTTCTAATTATTCGTTATTTTTCTAGTATTCCTAGTTGCTGTCAAACCCTTCCTGCATTTAAAGCCCCGATTTTACCTTTCTCTTTGTTATAGTAGTTCTCTTACAGTTTCTCTTCTGACAAACCGCACGTCATTCGGAATTTCGACAATCAATTATTTACTCCGTCAATCCCCAATTTTCAGATATCCTATCGAACGACAAATTGTCAGGTTCAGTAATGACTATTTTGATTTAACATGTTTAAATCGTTGTTTGACAAACAATGTAAATATTCGTCAAAGGATATCTTACCGGTTCGATAGTGAACATTGAATGTGAACACACTGTGTATAATTATTTATTATCTTAAATAAAAAATAGTATAAAGCTGAAGAGTTTGTTTGTTTGGTTGGACGCGCTAATCTCTGGGACTAAAGTTTTCCTTTAAGTATGAAAAGTTTAATACAGAGAGATTGCAACTTAGAGAGAAAGTAAAGGCAATAAGACGGCTCACTGATGTTGAAATGGCTAGAATAGTTTATTTCAGTTATTTCCATAGCGTTATGTCATAAGGAATTCTTCTCTGGGGAGACTCAGCGGACATTAATACGATATTTATTTTACAGAAGAGAGCTGTGAGAGCAATATACCAGCTTGGTCCCAGGGTATCTCTAAGAGAAAGATTCAAAGATATTAATATTCTTACCGTTATATCACAATATATATATATGAGAATTTACTTTATATGCACAAAAACATAGACACATTTCTTAAAAAAGTGATATACATAATGTAAACACTAGGCATAAAGATAATCTTGTATTACATTCTACTTGTCTCGAAATAATCAGCAATTCTATTATGGGGCAATGTATACGATTCTATACCAAACTTCCCGATAAAACAATGGCTGTTCCCACATAAAACCAAAGAAACAATGTAAGTGTAATTTTAATATTGTAAGCCATACCTTCATTTTAAAAGAGCATCCATGGACTTTCTTGCCAAATTCCTCTTCATAAAGGGTAGGCTGCCCATTAAAACTGGCCACTAGAATCGCTCTCATTTAGATTTGAACACAGCATTGATTTTGTTTCTTTAGTATAAACTCATTACTATAAAATCAAATATTAAATAAATAAAACTAATGTAATTACTGTCGGTTAGAAAAAAATGACCATGAGTTTTATTGTCAGGTTCTTCCACCTATTGCTTTGCGAATCTGACAGTAAATGTAAAAGCTATAATCTTGACGTCCATAAGTGTTACTTTGTGACCTACATGAATAAAGATTTTACATTTTCTACACTGAGGAATACTTTTCCCTTCTGCACTTCTAGCCTTATCTATCAACCTTATCAATCTATCAACTCGGCATATGACAGACCAGACAGGACAATTTTCACTACGGGCCAGTTGCTATCGCAACCACTTCCTGCGACGTAGTCTAAGACCATTATGATTACGACTATTTGACGATTGCTATGCCGTGGTCTCACTACTGGAACTCTTTTGCTTCATCACGTGCTGGGTCATTGACAGATATGACCAACCAACCCATTGAGTAACCCATCGCAATATTTTTGTGTGAATTCATTGCTGTTGTATCAACCGGGACTTTGGATTTCACTTTATTATAATAAAAATTATATCTACTTGTGAATTCTTTGTGTTCCTCTAGGTTTAACAGAAATTCAAATATATTATTGTAAAATTAACTATTTTTGTGAGTTGTTGACGCTGTAGGAGTTTATCAAAATCAAAAAAAATCTTTAATTTTTGAGTACTATAGGCCATCCCGGGAACAATGCTTGAAATGCACGCGGGTGATCTCGCAAAGGAACGCTAGTATCTATACTAATATACAAAACTGAAGAGTTTGTTTGTTTATTTGGGTGAACGCGCTAATGTCAGAAACTACCGATCGGATTTGAAAAATTCTCTTTGTGTTAGATAGCCCGTTTATCGGGTAAGGCTATAGGTTATATATTCAAATTCAAATTTATTTCATTTTGTAAACATAGGAAATACATGCTGGAAAATAAAATATAGTTTTGTGCCTCTATGTTTTGCCTAGGACGGCGTACAAAATATACAAATACAATCTATTAGAATTAAAATTTAAACCAAAACAACAATCCAAAATTAACATAGAAAATTAAAATTAAAATCGTTATCAAAATTAAACTAAATATTTGTCAGATATTATATGTACACCATTTTTAACAAATTAAAACATAGCGTGTGTTAAAATCTAAGGATCCCAGCAGAGTCAACTGTAGCATATAAATTAGATTCATTTCTCACCATTTTCGCTTTTTATAATTCCGTGTCTGTTAAAAATTCATTTACTGAGTAGTATGACTTCCTTATCAAGAGACGCATTAGCGATTTTTTAAACAGAAACAGAGTGTCCACTGCTTTCATATCTTTCGGTAACTTATTATAAATTTTAGGAGCCATCCCTAACAAACTCTTAGAATAAAGTGTGGTTGTGTGAGATTCTATGTGTATTAAATGTTTTAGGCGACTTTTTTTTAAATATTCAAAATAATTTGGATGTTTAAATATAAATACCGCTACCTCATAGATATAGAGACAAGGAAGTGTCAGTATTTTCAAAGACATAAAATGTGGTTTACAGCTCTCAGTTGATTGAATTTGACATACTGCCCTTATACACTTTTTTTGAGACCTAAAAATCAATTCCCACTCCGTGGCATTTCCCCAAAATATAACTCCATATCTCAGAGTAGCCGACACATATGCATGATACGCTGTGAGAACTGTATCCCGGTCAGCTATTTTACTTAAATTGTGCAGAGCATAGTGATACTGACTTAGCTTATTTATTATATGATCAGTATGTTGTCGCCAGGTCATACTTTGATCTAACCATAGCCCTAAAAATTTTGTAGCATTCATTTTCTTTATATTTATATTTGCATACTGAATGTTAAGGTGTATATCTTTAGTCCTTTGCTTAAAAGACATTATACAAGTTTTGTCTAAATTGATTTTTAAATTGTTTTTATTTAACCATAGTATTAACTCTGTCACGCTATCATTTATGTCAGTTTCTAAATCTAAAATATTTCGTCCAGAAAATAAAACAGTGCTGTCATCTGCGAATAAAGTCATGGGGTATTGTATAACATTAGGCATATCATTAATATATACTAAAAATAGCAAAGGGCCCAGCACACTCCCTTGTGGCACTCCAAACTTGCTCTTAACTGGATTAGATAGATATGTTTGCTCTATCTTCGTACGTGGACATATTGTAGTTATACGTGTCATTTGCTTTCTATCTGTCAAATATGAGTTTATAAGTTTGAGGATGTTACCTCTTATTCCGTAACGTTCTAATTTATTTATTAAAGTACTAAAATTTACACTGTCAAAAGCTTTACTTAAGTCCATAAATAGTGCGACTACAGGTATTTTTGAATCCATATTCATAATGATTTTCTTTATTAGTGCGAAGATTGCAACATTACTATTTTTACTTTTTCTAAAACCGTATTGTTCTTCAGTTAAAAGATTATTCATTTCTAAAAAGGGATATATGGTATTGTATATCGCTTTTTCTATGATTTTTGAGAACACTGGAATGAGAGCAATTGGACGGTAATTGTTGGGATCATGTTTATCCATTTTTTTATATAGAGGCTTTATAATAGATATTTTCAGCTTATCAGGAAAAGTACCGTGTTCGGTGCATAAATTAATTATATAGCTAAGAACCGGTGATATTTCTTCTGATACATGTTTTACTATCTTAGTACTTACATTGTCATATCCGACACTGTTTGTATTTCGAAGTGTAACAATAATTTATCTAATATCATGAGGGGTCGTTGCAGGCATGTAAATTGATTTGGATATATTTTTTGTTACATATCTCATATAAGAGATGATGGAATTATTATTCTCTGTCACTTGAACTTGATTTATATAGAACTCATTAAATTTATCTGCAATTTCTTGCGGTTTCACTATAGGTTTATTATTAAAATATATTTTGTCAATATTTTCTTTAATAGAATTAACTTTAGTTCCATTAATGACTTTCCAAGTTGCTTTAATTTTGTTGTAAGCTTTCTTGATAAATAAATTATTGCGTGATTTTTGTGTCAACTTAATAATAGACTTCAATCGTTTACTGTACACTTTAAATTTTTGTTTGTTTTCTGCGTTAGGATTCAATCTTAACTGCCATAGCATTTCTCTCTTTCGCTTGCAACATAGCCTAATTCCCTTTGTTATCCAATTTGGTTTTTTTACAGTTGGTATTTTAATATTTTTAAGTGGAAAGCTCAGATTAAAAAATAGTTGAAACAGGTCGTGAAATTCGTTATATGCGTCATTAGGGTCATCACAGTCATAAATACTATTAAAGCTAAGGCTTTGTAACATGTTTTTAAATTTGGACATATTCTCCTGACAAAAGTCCCGTCTTTGCTGGAACCAGTGGGTAAAATGATACGTCTTTTTCACAGGGCATTTTAAAATTTGTGCCGTGTGATCCGACATAGCCAGCTCAACAACCTCTCCTTTACAGCCTCGTATGTTGTGTATCATATTATCAAGGCATGTCTGCGTGAGCAGCCGTGTCGGTTGGTGTAGACTTAGTTTGTAATGGTAGTTGTGTAGCAGGGTCCTAAATTGAGAGGAAGCATGACCATCCTTCAGCGTATTAATATTAAAATCGCCACAAATTAGAGACTTCTTGTTATAAAACTTTTGCAAGATACCCTCAAATTTATTAAAAAATATCGCATAATAATCCTTCCTCCTCTTTGGAGGTCTGTATATACACACTATAAAGAGCTTGTGCTGAGTCAGCTCAATACTACAGCACTCCACAACATTGGAAACACAGTATTCAGACATCTCTACGACTTTAAATTTATGTTTATTGCTAACCAAAATACACGAGCCACCTCTACGTTTGTTTCTACAATAACAAGTGGCTAACTTATAATTCAGTAAGTGTATATTATCACCTTTTATCATATTGTGCTCAGTTATACAGTTTACATCAATTGACTTCCCGTCCTGCAAGAGTTCATGTAAATGGCACGTAAATAGGTCCGATTTAGTCACTAAACCATTTATATTTTGATGCAAAATTAATAAATTATTGTAGGCGAAAAAAGTTACTATTGTGTTCAATGCTACACAAAGACTCGTTATCAATACTATTATTTGACAGTGTCTGTTCATTGTCGTCAGTTTGTGTGCATTTGTCAGTTACATTTACATTGGTCATCTTATCTCTAGTCAAATTAAATCCATTTAGATAATAATCGTAATTAAGTCTATATTCAATACGCAGTATTTCCCTCAACACTGACCTGCAGATATTGTGTGTAAAGAGGGGTTTACGTGGCATATAGTTACAATAATCCATATCCAAAAAAGTTACGTTTTCGAATGAATTGCATATGTATCTGAAAAGGTAGTTTAGTTTACATTCATTAAGACTGTTGTTGTTTGGAACTTCTAATACAATAATATTTGGTTTGTTTATAATTCTAAGACAGTTACCTATAGCTAATTCTAATTTAAAAGGGTTAGTATCATTTGTGCCTCCTATTACTATAATAAAGTCATTAGCATTTAATTGTAACATCAAATTTATTTGTAGAATATCTTCCATAAATGCATTTGGCTTGATGTAACTTTGGACCTTAAAACGAGGTCCCAATAACCTTTGAAGTACTTGACACACCTTTTTTCCTTGCTGATCTGCAAATATTACTACGTTTCTTATAATGCAATTGTTCACCTGGCTCTCATTTGCAGAACACTTGACGCTGCTTTGTACGCTTAAATTATTCTCTAATACTGTTCCATTTTGCTGTTTACAGTATTTGTTATTTAATGTTTTGCTCTGGGAACAATCAGTGTTTTCAATTGTATCTTTTAAATTACACAGTTTTGTTGATGGTGACATAGGAATCGGTACCGTTACAGAAATTTCCTTTCCAGCTCTGATTTTTTTAGCTGATGTGTTATGAATATTATCTGATGTGGCAATTCTTTTGTACATATTTATAATGTCGTAGCATTTATTAATTTCATTTTTTAGGTCACGGTTTTCATCGTGCATGTTATCTATTTCATTGTTGGCCGATAGTAGTTTTAAGTTCAAATCATTTACTTGTAATTTTAATTCTTCACAACAACTGTTTACACCATCTAGTGAAGATTCTTGTAGGCTTATTGTTGTATCGAAAATTGAATTGCCTGAGACATTACAGAGTGACATCGACATGTTTACGTTGTGTGACATATTCCGAATCCATCAGTATAAGTTACAAAAAGACGATCAATGATATAGTAGGATTCGAACGCGCACCTTGTTTAACTGCAGTCCAATGCAAACCAGTTACGCCACAATTCACTCAATGATTTAGTGTGAAATTGTGGATTGTATTGTTGACAAATATGCACTGTAATATATCGTGAGCTAGGTGTAAGATTAGCACTTAGAATTTATAATTTACGTCAACCGCCATATATTTGTATGCACTGATTTGTTGATATTTTTACGTAATGTTGCTCGAAAATGGTTAAGATGACTTTTTTGGGCTATTAATAATAATTGTTTTCCAATAGTACTCACTATTATTTTGTATTTACCCAGTTATTAACAAAATGTTTTAACACTGTTTTTTGTTTATTTTTGCTTTTTGTATCACTCCACTAACATTATAAATTCATTATCTGGCCCACATCGAAACACTTATGATATAAACACATTCAAAAAAGCTTTGAATATATTTTAAAATAATTAATAAGTACAGAGCCAATGTTTACGTGACAGCGACATCTACCCATCTCCTATATCATCACGCTACTACTCTGAGGAGCAGAGCAGTAATCATAAATGTCGACAAATCGGGCACATTCTTATGCATTATTGAAGAATTTATAAGCGACGGGAAGATAAAGGGGCGATGGGAGTTTGAAATATGTCACGGGCAAAGCCGTGGGGGTCATCTAGTTGTATATAAACACGCTAATTGGCAACATAAGTTAAACACGCCAAGCAAAACTCTTAAAGTTTTATCCCAGTTTGTTATTTACTTGGTCAGTCGGTGCGTTGTGGTCAGTCCTTTGAGTGTTAAGCACACATGACATCGGTTAGCTCTGTTTCAAATACAGTTTTGTAGTTCGTAACGTCTTGATAAAATAAACTTTCACACACGAATAATCTTCAAATAAATTCGTTTTTGTCAGACTAATATGACGTAGAGAAATGTTATTCGTATGTTCGTGTATTACCAGGCTTTGGCATTGGAAATTGGAAATAATCGTGTTTGTAGATGAAATGTAAATGATAGACGTTTAATTAAATTGATACCATTGAGTATCAATTTCATTAAACGTCTGTCATTTCTAGGAACAGTAACAGCGGAAACCATCCCGTTGCGCACCTAATTTCAACTTGTTAATAGTTTTATATCATACTTTGGTTGTTTCTGTGGCATACGTGGTAGTATAGGTATGCAACTGTCGCACTGAGGTATCGAGCTCGAATCCCGACTCGAATAATATATTTGTGTAATTCATTTTGACTGATATTGAGTGTTTACTGTGTGTAGTATGTATATATTTAGAAATATATAAGTGTGTTTATTAGATGTCAAAATTCCATAGCACAAACTTATATTAACTTAGTTTGCGCTAAACGACGTTGTGCAAGAATGTCCCAACATATTTATTGAAATGAAACGCTAAATCATATCTACTGCTAGCAGCCAAATAGTGGACCTCCGGTTTCAAATTCGAAACGTTTTGGAAACAATTGGGAATATACTAAGATAAAAAAAAATACTAAGAAAAATTATATTGGATATTTTTTTTATGTGCAGAAATCTTTACGGATCGGAACTGTCGGTAAGCAGATAAGTAGGTTATATTTGGGCTTACAGAATAATTGACTTGGTACAGAATTTAGTAACCAAATCTCAACAAAGGCTCCTAGATCCTTTGTCATGGAACAGACCCATACATACTTGATGTCAGTGATACCTACTTAATTAAAATTTCGCCGAATGGTCCGACTTTGACTTATAATAACCGTGTTAGAGGCTTAGACGCGGAAAACTCGTATTAAATCCAGTCGAGTGAAATCATTTTGTAGACACTAAACTACATTTAATTAGCCCCTGATAGGTTTTTAAGGCAGCTATTAAACATTTTAATATATTTTCTTTTAAATAAATAAATAAATATCCATCACGCCTTATCCCCGAAGGTGTAGCAGAGGCATATTATATGCCCACTTTTCACCGTGTGGATTCGTGCTTTGTAAAGTACCTGCGTGAGCTGGCAAGTGTGGAGCTGGACTTCGTGTCACTGCCATAACGGTACTGTGGACAGAATTAAGCAAGCTCCCGAGGCTTAAGACAGGCTGCGTATTGCCCTCAACGCTAGGCCGGATATGTCGCTGCCGGCCGTGATGCGAGCCGTGGTGGCAGCACATCTGGCCCCACCACAAGGAAAGTTTCATCTCGGGGCACTCTTTCAACCCGTCTACGCTGTGATTTGCACTCAGACCTACCCTGCGACCCGGTTGGGCTGAATACTGCGGGGTGTGTAAGTAAGGGCTGAGTAAGTAGGACGAGCCTTAAAGGCGAGTGCTCCACACACCGTTCATGCTGCCCCCACAGCAGGGATTACGGCGCAATATACGTCAATTTAAATAATTAAAGCTAGTATTAGCTTGAGCTAGGGGATTTATACAACTGATTAATTACAAAAAATTAGTCACTTCGATGACGATAATGATGATCTCATTAGACAAAATCTATCCTTAAATATTTTGCATAAGTGTAATGACTGCTAGCAGTATACCAGCTGACTAACGAACAAGGCAATGTCGGAGGCACCTTTAAGTTACAATATTTTAATTTATTTAATTTATTTGGGTCGGTGCTCCAGGCTTTCCACGTCAGTGGTGAGCCTGTAGCGGTGACTTGGTTGAACAATTTATAAGTATTTATTTATTATTATTCTTTTAGTATAAGGTGTAAGGGGCCCCACCAAGATCTTCGGGGCCCAAGTCAACCTCCCGTGCTAGTGCATGCACCTGCTGATTAACGGACGAGGCTCTGGCGCTGGCTTTCCCCTCTGGGGTTGGGAGGTCTGAGGGCGTCGCTCCCATAAAAGCCACCCGCCAAAACAAATAATGGTAAAGTACAATAGAAAAGCTGCTAGGGATAGGGCGCCGCCGCAAAACGGCGCGCAGGAGCCCCGCCCGACTCCTGTGGCAAGTGGGCTAGGACTGCCGTGTGTCGGGTCAGCACGGCTAAAGAAGTTAGCCCCAACCCGAATCCGCTTCGCATCTTGGAACATTGGCACGCTGACTGGGCGTGCGGTAGAGTTGGCCGAAGTACTCTCCAGGTGGAGGGTGGACGTGGCTTTCCTGCAGGAGACTCGATGGAAGGGCAACAGAGCCCGGCCTTTGCAGAAAGGCTACAATCTGTACTACACGGGTGCGCCTGGTGGGGAGAACGGGGTGGCTGTGCTGCTCTCCGAGGGGCTGCAGAGCGGCATCTTGGAGGTGAAACGCTGTAGCGACCGGCTTATGATCGTGATGGTGCTTATCGATGGGATTATTACCCACCTGATAAGTGCCTACGCGCCACAGGCCGGTTGTAGCAACGCCGATAAGATATCGTTTTGGGGCCAACTCGAGGGAGTGCTTCGAAGCATTCCGTTGTCACAGGGAATCGTTTTGGGCGGTGACCTAAACGGTCATGTGGGTAAGAGGTGTGAGGAGTTTGAGCGTGTTCATGGTGTTTTTGGATACGGCACCCGCAACGCTGAAGGAGAAACTATCCTCAGAACGTGTGCGGCTGCCGATCTGGCCATTGTGAACACGTATTCGTAGACATTCTTTCGTTGGAAACTATGGTGCAAGCCATGGTCTCCAGCGGGAGCAAGTGGGACGCCGCTGCGTCTTTCTGCGAGCAGGTCATGTTCGCGAAAGAGGTGGCGGAGACGGTACGGGAGAGGACTCCCGCCCGAGTTCAGCAGTCTGCGGCGACAACGCCGCAGACTTGTCTTCGCCCAAGACTACCGGCCTCCATGACCGGGGGCCTGAGGACGGCGGGTGGGCTGCTCGTCGTCCTTACAGAAGCAGGCCCAAGACGTAGGCATGACATGAAAATGTCACGCACGCCTCATGCCCCAAGTAGCGGGATAGTACCCGAACCAACCCCCCAAAGAAGCGGGATAACACCCGAACCCCAGGTGAGGCCGCGGTGGTAGCCAAAGTCTGCCGGGAGCTCTGGGACATCTTTCCGAGGAGTTACCCGGGGCGTCCGGCAATAGACAGTTAGGCGGGGACTGTGTGGTTTTAGCCGGTTCGAGTCCGGCATGACGTCCGAGGGGATTTCCACACGTTAAAAAAAAAAAAAAAAAAAGGGACAGGTCTACAAAACCATTATTAGACCTGTCCTTTTACATGGCAGTGAGACGTGGCCGATATTGGAGCGACACAAGCAGGAGCTGCGTGTCACGGAAATGAAGATGCTGCGGTGGATGTGTGGAGTCACGCGGGTGGACTGCGTGGGGAACTCTCGCATCCGCGGCAGCCTTCACATCCGTGACATTGCAGACAAGTTGCAAGAGTGTCGCCTTCGTTGGTATGGTCACGTCTTGCGGCAACCGCCGGGCTACGTAGGTAACAAATGTCTGGCCATGTCAGCCTCGCCGGGTCCTGGTAAGAGGGGAAGACCCAAGAAGTGCTGGCTTGACGTCGTAAGGGATGACATGCGTGCCAATGGTCTCACTACAGGGGATGCCGACGACCGTGCGAAGTGGAGAAGAAAATGTAGGAAAGCGGACCCTGGGCGTCGCGAGACGCAACTGGGACAGACGCTCGGATGATGATGATGATTCTTTTAGTATATTTTTATTTTTTGTTTGAATGTAGAATTTAGTATAGAAAAATAGTATTAAGGTAAATTGTTACTAACACAATGAGTCCATGTTACTTGAATAAATAAATTCATTATAATTATGTCTCTATCTTCACGGGCATCTTCTTTTTTTTTATACGAAGATACCCGGTCTTTTGGTAGGCTTGCATGGGGACATATTGGTCCAACACGCAGAGGCCCTTTGAAAATTTTAATTTAATAGGGAATGGGACCCCCCCTGCAGACAATCCACGCCCGCCTTATGTAGAAGAACGATAATGGACCACCTCCAATGGGAATTAAACTATTGTAAAATATGCTAGCTACAAAATGGACTATTGGGATGGGAGTTAGATGAACTGGGTGTTTACAACTATGGATGAAGGCGGCGTCTGCCATTTTAATATCTGATTATCAAAATATTGCCAGACGGTGACTCGCCAACTCACTAGATGGGCCCCTATACATTCGCCATAGGCATGATAAGCCTGTAAGGCGATAGAGGGCAACATCGGTGTGAGCGGCTAGGGGAGTCGAGCGGTGCGGCGCCGGTTTCACCATCGCGGGATAGCCCCGGAGCGGGCTTCCCCGTAGTTATGCCCTTGAAAATTACACTTCCACCCCCGAGCATATATCTCTGGCTCCTTCCCTCTGACCGGCCAATTAAGGCAAGCCAGAGTTGAGATTTGCTGCACTCCCGGGAGTAGCACTCTCACTGCTCTCCCGTTAGGCCATTAAATCGTAACCGGTGCAGAAGGGCAACAAAACTCTGAGGAATCGGGACCGATGTGTAGCCACGCACATTCAGCTCGCCACAAGCTGCCCTGTGGATGTGAGCTTTTCAGTAACTTACTGATACATTTTTTTGTTGGTATCAGACAGTGGATAACTCAAAAAGCAAATCTACTGTGCCCTCATAGGGTAGCGTTAATCCTATAAAAGATAACGACTGTCCTCGAGGGGTTATTATTATTATTAAGGGAGTGGTAGATCGTATGGCAGTTGCTCCAAGCAATGCCGAAAAAAGAAGTCGAACGATAGCTATTCCTGGCCGCCAAAATGGCCCCAAATACCGGTAAAGCTTGTTAACTTTAGCAGTAACAGTAACGGTAGCAATCAAATTTAACAATCAAAATCAAAAATCTTTATTCATGTAGGTCACAAAGTAATACTTATGAACGTCAAGATTACTACTTCTACATTTACATTTACTGCCAGATTCGCAAAGCAATAGGTAGAGCCAGAGGAAGAACCTGGCAATAAAACTTATGGCCACTCTTTTCTAACCGCCATTTGACACAGTTTGATTAACATGATATTTAACCAATTACACAGTAATGAAATTATACAAAAAAAAAGAACAAAATAAATGTTGTGTTCATTAAAATTACACTGACATAGTTCCTTTGAATTTATGTGAGAACAGTCGACTAAACTTAGTTTACCTTAAATTTAAATAATATTATTTGTAACAATTGCTATAACAGCTATGAGCTGACCAGTCCCAACAGACGGTACCCGTTCACGGGTATGACGCATATATCAGCCATCGCCTTACTCAACCGTATTGTAGGGAACAGGGCGACCCGATACATACGCCACCACTAACAGGACACTTAGGCGAGCATGACATACCCAAAAACTACACAGCAACTATCATGTCAATTTCAAAATTATAAATAAGTCTACATAGTGCTCACACAATAACAAAGTCAAATTACATATAATTATGTATAATAGTTATTACCGGGACTAAACGCAGCCATACCTTTAGTTGCCTGGCGTTTCAAATTATTTATTCTGGAGTAGGTAAAAAAAAAAATGTAATACAAAAATGATGCGTTGCACAATGCTACATAATTTATATTTGAATATATTTGATTATTGTTTGTAGATTGTAGTGTCAAGTTGACTGTTACGCCATTACGTCTGTTACTGTTACTATAACTTTAACCACCAATTATCAGCTTGTTAAAGTTAGCATCAGTTGTAACGTCATTTTAACCATTGATAGAATGGTGCTATCCAAAAATTGTCTAACCTGAGATTTGACGGCTGATTTGGCTTTGGTTATTGTTATAGTTAAATGGTGCAATCCACCCTAAGATTATTGTGTGTTATTTAAGAAACTTTGGCAGCGCGAGTGCCGCATCTGGTGTTGCAAACTTCCATAGGCTTCGGTGTCCATTTTCCATCAGGTGTGCCGCATGGCAAAAAGCTTTCTGCTTAAATATGGATAAGAAAAATCATTATTATCATTTTCTTTGTCCATTTCAACACGGCATTGGTCTCTGTTGTCAGTTACGTGTGAGACAAAAATGCATACAGTAATATTGGGTTGCATAAATTTTTGAGGCATAAATTAAAACTGCATAATGTTTTTTGGCATAAGTGACCTAACACTCCTCCTCGCTTCGCTCGTCGTCGTACCTATTTACGACTTTGCTCAAGACTAGTCTAAAATTAATAACACTTAAAATATTGTTTTATAATGTTACAGCTTACAAACGTGGCTATGAGTGAGATGATTATTTACAATTGTGTCTCATCATTTCTTAAATATTCTTAGTCAAATTTATTATTCATTTATGATATACGGTTATCCATACCTCCATTATGCGTTTTGTATTTTATGATAAATTTTCTTTAGGCGTATAACAATTATGCCCTTTACATGTATGCTGATTAAAATTATGATAAAAAAATTAAAGTAAGTTAAATTTATGCCAATAAAACCATTATGCGTTTATAACACTCTGCTAATCATAATTTATGCGAGAAAACTTTATGCTGAAACTGTTATGCCAAACTAAACTATGCTGAAAAAAATTATGCGGTCGAAAGTGCTTATAAAAAAATATATTTTTGTTTAACAAGGTACCTGGCCACCAAAAAACAACTGCAAGCACAAATAGAAGCTGAGAGACGCGAAGAAATTGAGCTATCAAAGAAACTCGATGCGAGGGGGCGAGTCTTCATCGAGCTGAGAACGTCTTTGCAACAAATCAACGAACTCCTCTCTAGCGTCGGTAAGTTGAGAAGACTAGTTCATTCTAAGATTGAATACAATTCGATTATCGAGTCAGTTTTCGACTTGATTTGACAAGATTCGACTGCATTGTTCTACCAGTATTCTACTACTTTATAGTTTAGTATTTTTATCCAATGAGCCGGTTTTTTTGATAATATAACTATGCATAGTGGTGGTGTATGCAGCTTTGGTTAGAATTCTTAATCAGAACAATTATGGATGCGATCCACAAATGTAAGTTTCTGGGTTCGGGTATGACTTATCTATACTTATAATTAAAACATAACAAACTACAAAAATATCTTAGCGCTGTATCCAGGTAGTCTTTTTTTAAGTTTTTGCATATTCATTAATCGTTTACATGCAGGTCTGGGTATCCGAGTATTTTTGATCTTTCCGTTTTTGAAAATCTGTTCACTTGGCTATTATGTGTAAGTCTCTACCACATGAGCAGATTGCTCAAAAACTGAATAGTCAAAAGTACTCGGATACCCAGACGTGCATGTATGAAGTGCTCATCTGTAGTGAGCGAAAGAGTAATGCATGAATCGCGAAGCCCGGCGATCTGTCCTATCTGACTACCCCGTGAGGGATACAGCGTAATGATAGTTGGTTAGTTAGTCTCTACCATGACTCTCCTACCCTCTTGTTTTGAACAATATGTAATCTTCGTCAATCGTTCTTCAATCATTCATCAATGAAACTTTAGGGACTGAATTAATTTAAATAAAACTTGGCAGTTTTAAGTTTTTTGTCCGAGGTAGCTTTTAGGATATTCCATTATATTGCTTTTTTTAAGTGAAACTTCTTTACCGAGGTTAAGAGAAATTTTATAGCTGTAAAAAATCGTCACGTTTTTTGGTTACGCGCCATGTTGTTTTGAAGTGAAACTTCTTTATTTTGCTTCACCCACTAAGTGGTTTAGTTTAAAAAATTTGCTCTCGTGTGAAACAGACAACTTTTCACCTCCCCAGCGAGAATACTGTTACTGTACCTGAAATTAATTACAATTATTCATAAACTTAAGTCGAATAATCAAAACCATCTAGATTTTTTAAATTCCCGCTTTGTTCACAGATTATACCGATTTTTTTAGAGCTGCAGCTCTAAAAAAATCGGTATAATCGAAATTACAACGTATGTCAATTTTTGAAAACTATATACTAATGATATTTTTTTGTAACGCACTTAGTTTGGTTCGCAACTAGAGCAACTTTAAGGGTTTCGTTTGCGTGCGTGGGAATTTGTGAGGGAGGACCCTCCGACCAGTGGCCGCGGCCCCCCAGGCGTGATCACCTTGCGTGGTACCTGAAGCGCGCGTTTCACCAGCAGGCCCCGCTCTCCAAGGGACAGCCTCTGCCAACTCCTACATGCACTTAGGGTATGATCCCCCATCCACAATGGGGGCAAGTCCTGCTTCCTGCGGGGTAGCCATTGTCAAACAATAGGGAGTGCATCCACGCGCCTTTTGCGGTGGTCGGTCCACCGGCGTTCTCATGCTGGCAGGATCGCCCTGCCGGAGGAACTGTCCTCCCGCAGCTGCAGGTTCTTGAACCGACTCTGACGCCTTAGCCTCATGCTCTAGGAACTCCATCAAGTCCTCAAAGGTGGGCAGCATCTGGTGACCCCGCTCCGCGTTTTTTACCAAATATCCGCAGGCAGTTTTGACAGCACAATGTGCACCAGGAGAAATGACTACTCCCCCATTGGTAGTCACAACGCCTTCATGGCGTTGCAGGCCACTACCA
The DNA here is from genome assembly GCA_948477245.1 of Thumatha senex. Taxonomy (NCBI): domain Eukaryota; kingdom Metazoa; phylum Arthropoda; class Insecta; order Lepidoptera; family Erebidae; genus Thumatha; species Thumatha senex. Next base: position 5,189,189 of record OX419725.1, read on the forward strand.
GTGGCGTGATCAATTATTGGCGCAGTTGACTCTGTCCTGCCACCTGGCAGCGCCAAGAGCTGCGATGCATGTGCGTCCGCTAGTTGGCGCATATTCTGGTACCTGGAGTTCAACAACTACCACGCTGTCTCGTAATGGTTGTCTTTTACCCGTAGGTGCTTTACTAAACATCTTGCTCCTTCCAATGTTGACAGAATGTATGCCATCTTCTGCCTCTTGGACAGGTCCGGCCTTGACTCTACTAACGACGCAAAATAGTTGCCTTACACCAGATAGAAGCACTTACTAAAATTAAGTTTAAACTAAAACTAGCACAGAATCTCCTAACTTTCTGTTTCAAAGAATATATTATGTCTTCGCGATAAGAAATCGCGACGAATCGAGCAAGCAACAAGCAAGCGCAGAAACTCAAGCAAGCAATGTAGGCCGCCTGACAATTTACAAGAATAATAGTTATTTGTTCAACAAGTGAGAAAAAGTAATTTTTCCACCGTGTGCTGATGCTAAATCACGAACCAGCGAAGTAGTCTAAAATTGAATCACGAGCATAATGAGTGATTCGCAATTAGACTACGGAGAACAGAGAGTAAACGCACGAGTTAAAAAAAATTTGCTCTCGTGTGAAACAGACAACTTTTCACCTCCCCAGCGAGAATACTGTTACTGTACCTGAAATTAATTACAATTATTCATAAACTTAAGTCGAATAATCAAACCATCTAGATTTTTTAAATTCCCGCTTTGTTCACAGATTATACCGATTTTTTTAGAGCTGCAGCTCTAAAAAAATCGGTATAATCGAAATTACAACGTATGTCAATTTTTGAAAACTAAATACTAATGATATTTTATTGTAACGCGACATTATTGTTTACTGAATTATATAGTTATTATTACTTTTCAATAAAACGTTCATAAATTAATATAAATACATCTATAAACTAAAATAATTAAATTACATATTGTACGGCCAGCGCAAGTCTTGAGTTTCAGATGCCGCGCAATTGCTTACTTCGAATTTATTTAAAAAAATACTATTTCCCACTCTCGCAGCAAAAGTCACTTTCCCTTCGAGATTTCACGAAGCAAAAGATCACATTTGCTGCTGGAGAGGTAGAAAATAAATTATATGTTTTTTCCTTGAAGGTTATCGACACAGCGTTAACCGAAATTCAACCAAAATTATTTGTCATATACGGACACTTGTCAAACGTCAAAACTGCCAACTTTTTTAATGGCAGTGCTGCCATGCCAAAATATTTAACAAAAGTAGATATCAGTACTCTTAAAATCAAAATCTCTTGTGGAGTGCATTTAAGCGTATCACTTCGAAATGATCGCACTTATTAGGTTATTTCTATAATGTGTTTGAAAATTGCTAGGATACCGTTTGTTTAATGTAAATGTTGGTTGATGTTATAATTGGAAACTTCTAATGCGATTTTCGATTGTATGAAATCATTTTAAAAAATTTGGAAAACCCTAATAAGTTTCATAATTATAAAATTCTTTATTTAAAATACTTACTCGATGCATTCCAAGACGTACATTATTAAAAATACAAGTCAGAATACGGAAATTACTGTCGCATCGGTACAAAATTCCGATTAGCTCGACGCCCTTGTCATTTGAACTTGGAATGGGGTCCCAGTTTCAATGTCAGCATCGATTTTCCGAGCCTTACTAAGGTAGCTTAGAGCGATACCAACAAGGAATTCACAATATTTGGTTTGATTTTTTCCAAAAAAGTTAAATTTACTTTATTAACAAGGTTGCGGTGGCAGACAAAGTATGTCGGCAACTCTGGGGCTATCCTACCGAAGGATCCCCCGGAACTCCCGATCATAGACAGTTGGAAGTCACCCATGAGGATTTTCAAAAAAAATAAAGTAATTTAAACGAAAAACGTTGTTCTGCCAAATAAAGGGCTAACCTTATTAGCGATGGATATTAAAAAAGCCTACCACATAATTTCCACACCCTTTCCAGCTTAATACTGACCCTTTAAACCTGCCATATTGCGTATCAGTTAGATCCCATCTCCACAACATACCCACTCTTAAAACACGATACTTATTTAAACGGTTGCTTCAATGGTTTCTTATGACTCACATCACTTCCTTGGCGCAGGAACGTTTTTGAAGATTATAATATACCGTCACTGGTTTATGCCCCAGCTCAAATATTGACAGGAAGATCATAAATAATTACACGTTGAGCTTCGGATAATGAAATTCAAACATTTTGTCGTGTTGACATTTGCAGGCCATCTTCCAATAAATCAATTCTATCAGCCTATCCATAATCCACTGTGGAACGTAGGCCTCTCCCAATTTAATTTGGGGGGAGAGAGTAGATTGAGTCCTCCTCTTCGCGACGCCCTCATCTGTTAATAAGCAGGTGCATCACTGGCCTTGATAAATCATAATGCATGCGCTGCATGGCGCATGCATTATGATTTATCAAGACCTCTCTGACCTCCCTCAGCGAGGTCTTCATAAATCAGGAATAGAAAGATATTTAGTTAGTTATAATTAAATACATATTTCAAGCAATTTATCTCCTGGATGGCCGTCCATCTCATTCGTTGTTGAGAAATGTTACGTCATCCTTGTCAAATTGCTATCTTGAAATGCTTGAAATGCAGACACGGACGACAAACCTCCATACGATTCGACCCTGTTTCGCCTCAGTGATCAAACAGACTTGACTGAAATACTGATTTACTACCCGTGCATACGGTATTTGACTGTTAATAGTGCAACGGATTTACCCAGCCAGCAGAAGTTGTGGGGGTCATCTAGTATAATATATTGCTGAAGTTTGTTTGTTTGCTTGTTTGGTTGAACGCTCTAATCTCAGTAACTACTGGTCCGAATTGAAAAAATCTTTTGAGTTGAAAAACATCATTTATCGAGGAAGGCTAAAGGCTATATATCATCACGCTAGTTTCCATGAGAGCGGAGCAGTAATCATAAGTGTCAACAAATTGTGCAAATTAATAATTAGTCAAAGCCATCATCATCATTCGAGCGTCTGTCCCAGTTGCGTCTCGCGACGCCCGGGGTCCGCTTTCCTACATTTTCTCCTCCACTTCGCACGGTCGTCGGCATCCCCTGTAGTGAGACCATTGGCACGCAAGTCATCCCTTACGACGTCAAGCCAGCACTTCTTGGGTCTTCCCCTCTTACCGGGACCCGGCGGGGCTGACATGGCCAGACATTTGTTACCTACGTAGCCCGGCAGTTGCCGCAAGACGTGACCATACCAACGAAGGCGACACTCTTGCAACTTGTCTGCAATGTCACGGACGTGAAGGCCGCCGCGGATGCGAGAGTTACTCACGCGGTCCATCCGCGTGACCCCACACATCCACCGCAGCATCTTCATTTCCGTGACACGCAGCTCCTGCTTGTGTCGCTCCAATATCGGCCACGTCTCACTGCCATGTAAAAGGACAGTTCTAATAATGGTTTTGTAGACCTGTCCCTTCAACCGGATCGGCATTTTAGGGTCACAAATGATACCGGTCATCTCCCGCCATTTGGCCCACGCGGCAGCAATGCGTGACTTGACATCGCAATCGATGTCACTGGACGTGTGAAAAACAGATCCCAGGTATTTAACCTGGTCCGTGCGCTCGACCAAATCACCGCCTATGCGGACGGATGTGGGATCTGTCGAGTTTAGTGCCAAGTACTCGGTCTTCGCCACATTTAGTCATAATAATATAATAATTAGTCAAAGCGACGGGATCAAATGGATGCTACGGGGGTAAGCCACGGAGGTCAACTAGTATATTATACTTTAATTACTTAAACTTTAGGCGCAGCGAATGCACCAAGGCCTTATACTGATGTACCTCCAGCTCTTCAATATGCATTAGAAGACGTGCTCCAAGCTGTGCCTGAGGTGGAAGCGGACTGTAAGTACCTACACCACTAACTTTAAATTGTTTACAAAACTGAGAACGAATATAATCAAAATTTTAATAGACTTAAGGATTATCCCACTTTGTTATTCGATATAAAATTATTTCGCATAGATTTAATTTAAGTTTGGTATTATGTTATTGACTTTTGACTAGCTTGAAAATTTATAAATTCAAGGCACTCATTTTCAACATAATACTTTACATACATAGTGCATAGTACAAGTCCGAGACTACCAGGACTTTAATTGGTCGTGCTAATTAGTATCTAGCACATAAGACCTTTTAGCCTTTTTGTTACCACCTCACTAAAAAGGCAACGAGTTCAAAATTTCTTCCAAATTGAACATCTAAAATAGACACATTTTCATTTTATGTTATTAAATTTATTCGGCCCTTTACACCCACCCCAGTTCCGTGCTTCGGAACTGGTGCTTTAGTTCCGTTTCCGTGCTTCTGTGCTGCATTTTAGTCTCACGTAACAGGTGGTGAGCCCATTGCCGTGTTGAAATGGACAGGCGCAGGCTTTGGCGACCTGCTGTTGAAATTTTTCCAGCCGCCCATTAGGCCTTCAACCAGGCTTAACGACTGCCATTTCACTGGCAACCGGAACTAACGGCTTAACTTGCCTTCCGAAGCACGGGAAGGTTCGCAAATGTAAATTCCACAGAATGATCACCCATCCAAGGACCTCCTTTAGCGAATGTTGTTTAACGCCGTGATCGTGTACAGTATACACTGAATCAGCGGGGCCACGAGCGCTAATACTTTATTATTAAGAAAGTTCCAAAAAGGCAGAGATCGTCCATTGAACACTGCGGGGCTACGAGTACATTTGGAACTTTCTTAAATATTTTTTTTTTTTTTTTTTTATTTAAGAAAGTTCCGAATGTACTCGTAGCCCCTGGACGATCTCTGCCTTAAGCATCTTGCGCTAAGGCCGATTCTGACATTCGTGTTTAGATTTACGAGCGTTTCCGTGTGGCATGCCTATGTCTAACTTTTCGGCTATAAAGGTTATATGTATGTACATACATACATATCTATGGTCTCTTAAATATTGGTCTTCAAGCATTTCACTAAAATAACGCAGATATAAGGCTAAATCACAACTGCCATCGCTGCTTTTGCTTTATCTTAGCGTCTTCCCAGTTATTTCCTGGATTTGGAGCCCGGGGTCCATAGTAATTGACTGTTAAGAGCTAATCCGTTGTAAATAGTTGTTGAGAACGATACGATTTGACTTATTGGAGCGAAGCGAACGATGTGAGCGTAGCTCCATTCTGCCCCGATTCGGATTTTAGCTTTTCTCGAACTCCTCTCCAAATCACTTAACACTTTATGATCAAATATGGTCCATAATACGACATCAAGCCATAGATGGTTTCGATGTTTAGATGATGCTAAATCGAAAATCAGACATACTATGGACAAATAATAACCGAAAGGAAATTAGACATCGACAAAAGAACTCGAAAAAGCTCGCTTCGCTCCTTTTAGACTTACCGGGGACTGTAAGTGCACCTAGTTATAATAGGCTTTATTGAGATTGACTGCCGTCTGACCTCCTTACCACGTAAGGACGCCTAGGTTGTTGCCTCGCCAGGTCTCGTCAACAGGTGTACCACTTGCAGGAATCAGGTCTATACGGGTACCATCCAACCGTGTAAATCACAACTGCCCTAACGGCCTATAAAAGGTAGTGTTTGTCAAGATTTTTATTTGGATCCGAAACATGATGATGACATATAGCTGATTACGCGTTTATAGCACAAGCTACCTTTGAAGTTCCGGTAATGACGTTCAGGTTATTGTGCTTTACTATCAGTAGTAATATTATAAAAGAGAAGTTGTTATTTGTTTAACTTTGTTACTTCCTCATACAAACGGCTCAATCAAACGGATGAGATTTAATCTTGGGGTAGCTGACACTACTGTAGATAAACACATAGGCTACTTCTTCCCCGGAAAAGTTACCTCTGGAAAATGGTTACTAGAAAAATTTACCACGCGGACGGAGCTCCAAGCGTCAAGTGTACTTTTAAGTGTTATTTTCAAAACGTGCATATTGATCAATCTTTATTCCACAGTTGATAAGCTGATACTCACAGCAAAACAGAAGTTGAACGTGCTGATGTCAGCTATCAGCAAGATGGAAGTCACACCGGAAATAAGAGCGCAAGCGCACCAATTCTATCACCAGATCTTGGCTCGGGTGATGAGAGAGAATTATAAGGATGAAGCAGTTGCTGAAGGAGGTAAGGTTGTTTGTTAATGTTATGTAATTTATGATACGTAAAGTGCACTGATGTGTGTCTATACGCAACTTATATTGCTCTGCTTGGAGTCGCCGTGAAGTTGAATCATTGTGTACCCAACTTGATTCCTTCCTTTTTCAATATTTTTGCAGTAATCTTCGTTTTTAACTGAAAATACGAAAGAGAAAGTAATGTTATTAATTTATTTTGTAGCCATATCATAGGTAATACACTCTTAATGGTAAGTTTGATTAATTTTCTGTATTTATTTATTTTTCATATGCAACCTTATTTGCCATTGCTAGGTTAGTACAGTGTTTCTTGGACATCCTGTATATGCTAGCAGTAATGATAGAAATGAAATACAATTTATTCTTCTTCATCTCAAGTTTTTTACCAGTTGCTTCCATACCCTACCTGGATATGGAGTCTGGTTCAATTTTATTTGGGTGATAGAAGCAGCAATCATTTTAATTTTAATTTTCGCCATTGCTAGGAGCGAATGCTGTCTGACCCCCGAACCCCGTGAGGGCAATTGTGTTCTTTATTCGTCCATTAATCAGTATTGGCACCGCTAGCAGGTGAGGACTTTTCGGTGACTTGGGACTCCGAGATTATTATAGGGATTACGAGAAAAGATAATCTGTGAATGAGTAGTAGATAATCTGTGGCTTTAGGACAATCTTTATGTTACCTAATAGTGTTACCGATACATTTCTCCTCTGCAGACACTCCTCAACTACATACACACAAGTCACTTTTACAAATAAACACAAAATTCCCCACCTCCTTCAATGGATTAATACCACACGGTCTGAAGAAAGTTAACTTTTCCCGCTCTTTTCATTTGTGATTTTTTTCTTTCTTTTTTTTCCCCCTCTTTCATAGTATGAGTCGTATTAATATAGGTGTTTGACGTATCAACTAAGCACAAAAACATCCTATAGACTCCGGGCTCCGGAGATCTAGGTGGCAGCTCTTGCTCCAAAATGAAATAAAAATAGATAATAAAGAGGGAAAGAGGATCCCACACACACACCCTCGATTCGTCAATTCTAACGCACAACGGTCAAGGATAACCTCTACCAATTATAACGGAAGAATTTTTTTTTTAATTGGTACTAATCCCACCCTTATTCCCATTACTGTGACTCCTGTAAACCAAGATCTACAGCAATGACCAAAACACCAGAAAAGTTACACCGAACTCGATCTTGGTGAAGTCCCAGGAGAAGTTAGCATGTCTTGTAACCCGCAACGAAATTAATCAGAAGATAATGTGAGGAAGTAGGAAAAGAACGTAATGAGAGACCTGGAAAGCAACTAGGTGAAAATCCTATAGAAATAGGGAAGCACCACGGTAATAGTAGATATAGTATGGGTTAGGACCCATGTGAGCTATGTTTGATTCCAGTAATATGTATGGCAGAAACGTTTAAAAGCACGAAAATTCACCCTCGATGCCACGAGATCCGCATAGTAAACTACTCCCGATGTTACTTGTAAACAATTAAGCATATTATATCGCTCGTTTTGCCAAATGCTACACTCCCAAAGTATATGATGGGCGGTCTGATCATATTTGGCATCAGTGTTGAGCAATGACAGAACGGTGACTCCACCAGCTTAAACGAATGTAATAAGCTCCTAAAGTTACCATGTCCCGTAAGAAATTGAGCAACACAGTGATCAACCTACAGTCAGGACATTCTCAGGCGTTCACGAACGTCTGGGCAAAACTGGCAGAGGTGGTGCCCTTTGATGTAAGTGTTCCAACGTAGCTGCCATTCATGTAAAAGTTCTTCACGTAAATTGTCACGATACAGTCTAGCAATTCTATGGCGATCTCTTTCTAACAAAAACCTATCATCCATGCCATCCTTAGCCGAATATTATAAAACCGTGCGTCTCTGAATTTCGAGGTCATCCGGGAGGACACTTGCCATCACCGGCAGAGCCTCCGTGCTAACCGTACTGTAGGCCTTGCATAAAAATATCAAGGCAAGGCGTTGAATTTGCAGTAACCTTAACCGTGCAGCCCCAATAGTAGCCGTAACACATATAGCCTAGATAATAACTATAACGGAGGAATGACAAACCGAACTCCTCAAGGAAAGGGATGTGGAACAGGTAATCTTTACAAAGTGACATTTAGTTTAAAATAAAAAAAGTTACTACCTCAATAAGCAAATGGTGTTTTACTCGTAAGTACCTAAGACTACTACAGCGGATTATTTAAGCTATACCTTTTCTAGTTTTCCTGAAACTTGGAATTGAGAAGATCGATCCGTGATGACTGGTTCCATAACTTTATTTCGATCTTCTCGGCAATCATCTTTACTGTCAAACTTTTCCATCGTCAATCCTGTAAAAGATTTGGAATATCACTAGGATCTTTGATTAATACGCTGTATGCTCAAGATAGGTATCGATCAAATATAATATTCCCAAAGCCATCCCGACTTTGTGATGAGAACCTGACGGCTTACAGTTTGTATTCGATATTGCTCCAACTGTAATCCGTGATCTGTTTGATAATGAACAACTTTCATCATATATAAGTTTATTATGAGTTACTTCCAATATATTATTCTGTCCATCATAGTTGAAAACGTAATTATAATTACAATATCTCTAACGTACCACAAGTTGTCATAATTCATCACGCCACTTCATAGTGATAATAATAATATAAGGCGGGCGTGGACTGTCTGCAGTGGGGGTCCCATTTCCTTATAGATTAAAATTCTCAAAGGGCCTCTGCGTGTTGGACCAGTATGTCCCCATGTACGCCTACCAAAAGCCCGGGTATCTTCATAAAAAAGAAGATACCCGTGGAAAGAAGAAACATAATAATATAAATGGTTATATATTGTCATTTTCAAGGGCATAACTACGGGGAAGCCCGCTCCGGGCCTGTCCCGCGAAGGTGAAACCGGCGCCGCACCGCTCGACACCCCAAGCCGCTCACACCGGTGTTGCCCTCTGTCGCCTTACAGGCTTATCATGCCTACGGTGATTGTATAGGGGGCCCATCTAGTGAGTTGGCAAGTCACCGTCTGCCTCTATTTTATATAATAATATATTAAAAAGGCAGACGCCGTTTTCATCAATAGCTTAAATCACCCAATCCATTTAACACCCAACCCAATAGTCCATTTCATAGTTAGCACATTTCAAAATAGTTTAACTCCCAATGGAGGTGATCTATTACCGTTCTTCTACATAAGGCGGGCGTGGATTGCCTGTAGTGGGGGTCCCATTTCCTATTAGATTAAAATTCTCAAAGGGCCTCTGCGTGTTGGACCAATATGTCCCCATGTAAGGCTGCCAAAAGACCGGGTATCTTCATAAGAAAAAAAATAGAAGATACCCGTGAAGAAGAGACAATAATAATATTGTAATTATAATAATAATATTTATTGGAATCAGAAAAAACACGATACAAAAAATAATGTGCACAAAAATAACCGCATTAGTTAATAACTGTGTCGCAGTTATTGACGCATTTTAAGTTATTCCAAATCACAATATAGTACAATATTTCATCCTAATTTTAGCAATTAATGTAAGTGTGTGTGTGTGTGTTGTGTGTGTGTGTGTGAGTGCGCGCGCGCGCGCCTGTGTGTGTGTGTGTGTGTGTGTGTTTGCGATTGGAAAGAATCATTCTATGCATCCAGGAAATCCTCCAAGTTTTTGTAAGAAAGGGCACAAAGCCAGTTCTCCACCCGTAGTTTACACTCGCGTCTAGTTAGAGAGTATATCTGCAATACTCTATTTACTTTATTATACAAAACGGGCCCCAAAAAGTAATACTGTTGATTTGCAAACTTAGTTGGGGTATACTTTGTGGTACATACAATATCATATCTTCTTTTTTTAGAGATATATGTATGATCAAAAGTTAGTTCCCTGTGCTTGCGCAACACTGTATGCAGAACAAAAGACTGTCTAATGGTAGGAAGTTGACAAATCCTATATAATTCAACAGTGGGAAATCGTAAAGGCTTAAATAACATGACCTTTAAAATAGCTCTTTGAGCCCTTTCTAATCGCAGGGTAATTGTTTTACCAGCACTACCCCATGCTGTTATGCAGTAAGTTAAAATGGAGTGTGCCAAAGCAAAATATACCGTTTTAAGCGTCGCTAGCTCAGCACACAAATATTAATTTCCTAGTTCTAGCGATAAGGGTCTCGATATGTGCATGCCATGACAAGGTACTATCAATTATTACACCTAAGTATTTTATGGCATTTAAACGGACAATATTAATGCACTGATTAGGAAAGCCACAGTCATGAGCTTCTAGTTTGAAGGTCTCCGGGGGCTGCGACGACACTCTAGGTCCAAAAGTCGTAAAACTAGTTTTAAGTAGATTAAGTGTGAATAGGTTGTTAGATAACCAATTCATAACGGTGGACAGAGCTGATTTTGCATTCTGCCGAGCCCGGGGCCAATCCGAGCCATGAACCAGGAGAGTAGTATCATCAGCATATGTAATAATTTTCGAGTGTGGTAAGGATAACTTGCAGAGGTCATTTATATACAAAATGAACAGACTGGGCCCTAGCACGCTACCTTGTGGTACGCCATAGTTAAGGAATTTTTCATTACTCGTATACTCGTATTTACCGATTTTAACAATTTGAGTGCGAGCACTTAGGTAACTTCTAAACATTTCAAGTGTTAATCCCCGAATACCATTGCATTCTAATTTTCTAAGTAACAGAGGAACCGAGACAGTGTCAAAAGCTTTTGAGAGGTCTAGGAAGGCTGCTATTGTTTTGAGGCCACTTTTGCTATTTTTAGATATGGTACTAGTTAACTCGATGACAGCAACTTCAGTACTGCAACCTGTTCCGAAACCATATTGATTACTGGCGATTATTCGGTGAGAGTTTAGGTATTTAATTAATCTACTGTTTAATATTTTTTCTAATACTTTTGAGAGTGTAGTCAATATAGAAATTTGTCTATAATTATTGACACTGTCTCGGTTTTCCCCCTTGTGTATCGGGATTTCGACAGCCCTCTTGAAAACAAAAGGAAAGACACCCTCCGAAATGCAAAAATTAAAAACATGGCTGATTATAGGGACGAGAACATGTTTCGAAGATTTTATTAGAGACACAGAGATATTATCCCAGCCTGTTGCACAGTCGGTTTTTAGGCCCAATATAATGCGCTCCACTTCCTCACAGTCAGTGTCAAAAATAGCCATGGAGTTGCTGCAAACAGATTCAGGAGTATTTGCGAGGTGACAATCCTGTGACAATCAAAATTTTAATGCGAGAGTTTCTCCTATTTGCAAAATAATTATTGACTGTTTGTTGAAGCAATTGGATTAGCTTCCAACGCGAGAAGCTCAATTGGAGTGGAACTAAGTTTCTGAATATTTGCTATATTTTTTTATTAGTTTCCAAGTAGCTTTAGGATTACGACTGTTTTTTTCAAATTCCGACCGTTCGTATTCTTTTTTAATAATTTTTAACAAGTTATTACAGATTTTTTTATATCTTATGTAAATTACTTTTAAAGTTTTATTCCCAGGCTCTTTTTTTGTCTTTTTGTAAAGTTTGTCCCTATGTCGCATACATCTTAGGAATCCAGCGGTAACCCAAGGTTTAATAGTTCGCCTTCTACTAGGGATCACAAAAGTACTAGAATTTGTCACGACTACTTTGGATATTATATCAACGAGATTTGATGCTGCCAACCAACAACAGTTCCAAAATTGGTATTTTCTAAATCAGTTACACAGCATGGAATGTTGATTCGAGTGGACAAGGTATGGGAATCAAAGTTATTAATCTTAGTTTTGATATAGCACACTGTGGGTAAATGATCTGTTATTTTAGAGTTTAGTACTAAGGTTGTAGCACCCTTCTGTGATTTAATTATAACATGGTCAAGGCAGCGGTCTTCACGCGTAGGGTATGTATGGGCTGGTAGCAAACCATGGGATGCCAGCAACGTTTAGTATATATCTCTGTTATTTAATTCAACTAAGGTTTTACTATTAGTCAATAAATTTATGTTAATGTCCCCAACCAAGACAACTGTATTAAAATTTTTAAATTGGTTCAGGTTGTGCTCTAAACTATTAAGGATTAAGATGCGATGGTGAGCGATAGATGGCCATAATTGCTACTTCAGCTCCAATTTGAAAACCTAAACCCTTTGCCTCTGTTATATCGAGCTCTGAAACGCTTACACGCATACCCTGTCTGACATATGCCACCACACCATCGTTTAGGTTTTCATATGCTGATGTATACGTATCGAAACCCTGCATAATAGGTACAAGCGGACATTTGCTAAGCCAATATTCTGTTAGTACTAAAATATCGAAATTGACACTCATTCTTTGCAATATAATTAAGAGATTATTGTAATTACTACTGTTGCCAATACTCCTGATATTGACGTAAAAAAGTTTAACACAACTAGTATCGTTATTTAAGTAAGAAATACATTGTTCTGGAAAGCAAGTATAAGATTCTGAGACTATGAAGTTATCTAGTTCCTCAGTAAATGTATGTGTATTAGTCATATGAAGTAACCGAATCAACAACTGAGCAAATCGGTGGAGCTAATAAGTTAAAGAGCGTGACATACGTTAAACTTAATGATATTGCTGGTGTGTATACACTGATATCCATCTTTCCAAGCCTTCAATACTGTTTGAAAATGTGTGTGTTTGAGTAGGTATGTGTGAGTTGTAAGATAGTGCTAAGTTTGGTATATATTAAGTTACAATTAATAGTAAAAAGAATTGAAAACCGTGCCATCAGCAACCTCTGGAGTGTATAGGTCAAAACATAATCATCAATTAAAGTCCAAGTTTTTATCAATAACACAAAGAAAACATAGCCATTTACAAAATTTCCACGAACGAGTCACTTAAGTCGATCCACTCCAGTCAGTTCAGTCTCCTCTCTTATATAAAACTAGGAGGTTCCTTCCCTTTTCCGTAGGAAAATTTTGCCATTCTTCACCCAGCAATAGCGAAAGTCATTACTTTTAGCGAAATCCCTAGCCAAGTAGAACAGTTTTTTCATTTTAGGCGATAAATTTTCGGATATAAATCTTGTTGGTCCACTGATTTTCAGATTTTCTGTCGTTATCTGACTGTTTTCCCTGTTATATTTCTTAAACATTTGGATTATTTTTTCTTTCATAATATTAGTAGTGAAGTCAACAATTACGGCCCTGTCGTTTAAATTTCTCGAAACGATTCTAAAAATGTCCTTTACTTCCTGCGGCGGCATTTATAGTGGATCCGATAGTCAATACTGTTCCCAAAAGGTCTTGCTTCGTCTCTGCAGGTTTTAAAGGAATATTCCTAATTTCCATACAGGTAGATCTGGCACTACAATCCATCCTTTCCAATCTATCCTCCAGGGTTTGTATGAATGACAAGTTACATCTGCGCTCCTTTTCAAGTTCACCCACCTGATTTTTCAGTACCTCGTAGCTCTCAGATAAAAAGTTAACGGATGTTTGAATATCCGAGTTTTGTTTTCTAATTTCCTCCACCGATCGGTATATTTTATCAATTTTTCTTTCCTGTTGCTCTTTGAATTCCAAAAATAATGACCTCATTTCTGACATAAAATCATTAAGACAAAGTTCCTGGCTTGTGGTCTCTTCAGGGCATTTGCGCTTTATGCGCTGAGTAATAATACCTAGGTCCTGATTTGTATTAATATTAGGTTCGGACGCGCTATGTTGAAGTCCCATTGGTTGCGACAATAACATCGCGAGCGGAGGGGTCCTGTTTATGGGCATCGTGTAACTCCGCAAATTGCAGGCTAGGACTAACAATTACAACAGTTAGTGAGCGTGTGTATGTCTCTGCCTACCCCTTAGGGAATAAGCGTGATGTTTGAATGTATACCCAGAAATAATTGCGAGTATGTGACGCAACAGTTTGACGTCGATTACCAGGGAAACAGTGAGATTGTATATCACTATTATTTAACTACAGGCGCTAAGTAGGAATCAATTACAGCAGGATATGTACAGGCGCTTTATACTTTTGTTGCCAGGGGTACCCTAATAATTTGTATATAAACAGTCTGCTTATTTTGGATGTTAAAAACTAGAAAACGGCTCAAATGAGAACTAACTTTGCACTTTTCACTGAATATAACTTCCATTAAGGTCACTGATAACTTTATAGCCTATTTACAACAATTTAAGTAATTTTAGCACTTTAAAAATCACGAGTACAATCACAATACGTATACGTAAGTTTGGAGGTCAGGTGACAGTCGCTTTAATGTGGCGAATAATTATAGCTGCTTCTAGCAGACAAATAAGAGAGCCTGTGACACTAAATCCAGGTAAGGTTTGGAAGTAACTGGGAAACATATAAGTTAAAGAAGATACAGTCTAAAAACGCGAGCTTGTCACAAGTACACTTTGATATTTATATTTATTTATTTATTTATCTATCACGCCTTATCCCCGAAGGGGTGGCAGAGGCATATATTATGTGCCCACTTTTCACCATGTATATTCCTTTCCCACGTACTATGTGGTGAGCCCATTGCCGTGTTGAAATAGATAGACGCAGATTGTGGCTACCTGCTGTTGAAATTTTTCAAGCCGCCCAAGCCTTCAACTTGACTTAACGACTGCCATGTTACTGGCAACCGGGACCAACAGCTTAACATTCCTTCCGAAGCACGAAAACGCCCCCAAATGTACCATCAACAGGTACAATGTAGTCACCCATCCGTGACCAGCCATAGTGAAAGTTGCTTAACGCAGTGATCGTTTACAGAACACTGAGTCCGTGGGACCACGAGCGCTTCGTGTTATTCTACGGAAGGTTATAGAGCTCCATCATGTTCTCTACAACCTAAACATACCCACACTAACCAAATCATTCTTTGCGCCAGGTGACTGATGGATGAGCACCAAATCAATGCTTGTTCCAGAACACAAAAACCTAAAAATTAGGGGTTCCGTTTTTTTTCACTTTGAGGTACGGAAAAGAAACAAGCTTAAATTGACAATAAATTTCTGCTGTGTGTTAATAAACAATCTTAGACATCTCACCGGTTAAATAAAACACTTCACGCTTTTACAAATTCTTAATAGCGTCTTAAAAAAAAGATTTCGCTTTTTCCCTTTGTCTGAAAAGAAAGAACATTTTATTTTAAAATTCTTGAGCCCCTCTGTGTAAATATTTTAAATGTACTCTTAAAATAGTATCAAAACCTTTACACTTTAAATTACGATGAATCCTTTATTGAGGAAAATTTTTGCTACGAAACCTAGAAAATGTTTGCGAAATCTAAAATGCTATTAGGCTCTTCATAACGTTTAAACATTTTAAAAGGTGGCTTTAGTTGTACTAAAGGATTCTATTATATTTTTGCCTGCCTGATAATGTTCTTCATTATTTTAGCGCGCAATTCTCACGCCGTCCGCCTACTGGAATGTTACAACCAAATATTGTCACTTTACAGTTAATGACGGCTATAAAATGATTACCTAAATGTTTAAGTTTTGGGGTACAAGCCACCACTTGTTCTTTTTAGATTTATCAAAATGGCAAATCGAAGCTTTGAGGGACCTGCACTTGCACAAAGTTTTGCCATTGCTTTTTAACGTGGCAATGTGACAGTCTTCTGGGGAGGATTCCCTTTCTTCTTCAAGAATCAACTTAGTTTGACCAGTACCGCTGTACCGTTCACTGGAGGTACTACTGCTGGTCTGTACCAGCAGTAGTACCTTTAATATAGAGACCTATCGATAGGTCTCTAAATACTAAAATAATATATTCAAAAGTGGGTCTTCTAAAATATTCATATCTTAGAAGACTCACTAATGACTCTTTTGTCGGTATAAATAGTTGAACAACAGTAATAAACAAATTTTTACCCACTAACTTAACATATACCCTTGGGCTATTAGCAAAGTTTGAAAATGTTTGCGGATTCTAAACCACTTGGGCCCGAGATATTTTGGTGTGATTCTTGACACTCTAAAGCATCATACGTTGCAGGTGATAAAATAATTTCGAATAAATAACCGACATTTTGGGTATTATTGATCGATTCTTGGTATTTTTTGAAATTACAGTGTGGTTGATAGATAAGGTTAAATATTTTAAATTTACATTTCATATATTTTTTTTTATAATTCAATAAATATAAACGAATCAGTAATTGAATTATGTGAAATATACGACATATTTTAAAGAGTAGGTAAGGTTCAGCTATAGGTAAATCATCGAAAATAAACCAAAGCTATGAAATCGGGTGCCTGAATACCTTCCAAGACTTTGTCGATATCCTGAAGTGATATGCGGTATACAAAACTTCATCAAATAACGAGTTCCAGAAAGTTTTTCTATTACGGACTTTTTTCCCACGCAAACGTCCACTGCCACCGGTATCAACAAAATAATTCTCGAATTCAATATTTGATGTTAGGTAGTTGATATATCTACACATTTTCTTGAGATATCTTTTAAACAGCTCCATCTATCCTAAATTTAGTTAATTTATGCTTGCACTATGAAATCTAGATAAAAGAAGACCATCGACACGTCTGCTTTCCAGTCTTAAAAGGTTTATCTATCATACCTTCTCCAAATTCAACATTTGCTCGCCTAAGTGTCCTGGCAGTGGTGGTGCATGTATCGGGTCGCCTTATTCCCTATAATACGGTTGAGTAGGGCGATGGCTGATATTTGCGTCGTACCCGTGAACGGGTGCCGCCTGTTGGGACTGATCAGCTCATAGCTGTTATAGATAGCTGATATAAATAATACTATTTATATTTAAGGCAAATAAGGTTTAGTCGACTGTTCTCACGTAACTCCAAAGGAACAATGTAAGTTTAATATTGTAAGCCATACCTGCATTTTAAAATAGCAGCCATTGAGTTTCTTGCCGGAGTCTTCGTCATAAGGGTGGGGCTGCCTTTTAAAACTGGCAATAATTTTTTTTAAAATTTTGCTCATGGCTGGTAATATTGAAATTGGTCTGAAATTACCAGGGTCGGTTTTGGATCCAGATTTAAATAGAGGTATTACTTTACTGTGTTTCATTAAATCTGGAAACACTCCTTTATCAACACATTTATTAAATATTTCAGCTAGATGTGGTGATATATTAACATTGATAGACTCAATCAATTTTACAGAAATACCCCACAAGTCGCTCCCATAAAAGCCACCCGCCGAAACAAAAATGAAAAAAGCGGACCCCGGGCGTCGCGAGACGCAACTGGGACAGACGCTCGGATGATGATGAGAATAAATTTTAACATATTGAATAAAGGCAGGATTAAAATTAAATTGCTTCATACCATATAGTTCGTACAACTTAGCCCTACTTTTGTAAATTCCTGCAGTTGCCCACTCACAAAATTGCAAGTATTTGTTTTTATAAAATGTTTTTGATTTAAATATGTTGTTGTACTCAGCTTTAATTGTATTAAATAAGGAGTCATATAAGCTGTTCGGATCTTCCTGATTAAAGTCAATATGAGTAACTTTTGCTGAAACATTAACATTAAATTGTTTAAGTCGATGTGCACTCATTGGCCTACATATCTATCCTTGGCCAGATTTTTTACCTGTTGTCTTACAAACTAGTTTTTTGAGATAATTACCCAAGTTAGTAAGTCATTCCTAATACGCTCAAAAGGAGCCGGTTTATAATTACTGGCAGTTAGAAAAGAGTGACCATGAGTTTTATTGTCAGGTTCTTCCTCAGACTCTACCTATTGCGTTGCGAATATGGCAGTAAATGTAAATGTAAACGCAATAATCTTGACGTTTATTAGTGTTACTTTGTGACCTACATGGATAAACATTTTTCACTTTACTTCACTTCAAAATGCCACTCAAAATCAAAATCAAATTCAAAATCTACAAGAGCTTTATTTTCCGAGTATGCCGACATTTCACTATGTGTGCATTTTTGTCCCACGTAATAGGTGATGAGCCCATTGCCGTCATTTTCATTATTGTTGTTTAACCATTTATCCATCCATCCATCCACCCATCCATATTGTCAAGCCTTTATTCCCGAAGGGGTAGGCAGAGGCATATTAAACGCCCACATTTTACCGTATGCATATTTGCCCCACGTAACAGGTAATGAGCCCATTGCCGTGTTGAAATAGACAGACGCAGGTTGTGGCAACTTGCTGTTAAAATTTTCAATCCGCCCTAGGCCTTCAACTTGGCATAACGGCTGCCATGTTACTGGCAATTGGGACCGATGGCTTAACGTAAATAGATATACCACATAGCGGTCACCCATTAAACCAGCCATAGCTAAAGTTGCTTAATAGGTCAAGAGCACTTATTTCAGTCTTAAAAAGGATTTTTGTAAGTAGGTTTTTTTGGATGGTGGTGCTCATTTAAGACACACCACTCGGTTGCAAAGCTTCTGGAAGACTTGTGTGAAACTCCCAGTCTTGAAGAGAGGCCAGGTAATCCTCTATAAACCACTACAATGTTCCGCCACACCTATACTGAGTCAAAATCAAAATCGTCGCTCAATAGACAACCAACAGTACAGTTTGACAATTTCCGTAGGCCCCAATTACAATTGCGATCCATTTTAATTTCGGAATTCTACATTATTGATTTCAACACTATCGAACAGCCGATGGAATTCCGAATTCCACTAGCATATAGCACGTTGCATTTTTGATAGTCTATTAATATTACAGCGAGTGAATCGCTTTGAATTTGTTGATTGATTACAATAATATAGCTTACACATCAGAATAACACAGGCTACTTTTTATCGTTAAATCAAATTCCTATGAGAAACGGGACCGGGTAAAACGTATCTACGCGGGCGAAGCCGCGGGCATAAACTAGTGATATAAAAATTACAATAGATTAAGTAGATCTAGTACACCTAGTTTGTAGCAATGGAATCAATAGAACGAATAGAAATAGAACGGCTTAAAAATAGTACCCTTCTGGTCAAAACATCAGACAACAAAGGAGCTCCGTAGAGAAAAACTTAGTAATAAACCTCTCAACAGTTTTTTTTACGTGTGGAAATCCCCTCGGATGTCATGCCGAACTTGAACCGACTAAAACCACACGGTCCCTGCCTATTTGTCTATTGCCGGACGCCCCGGGTAACTCCTCGGAAAGATATCCCAGTAATCTCTCAATAGTTTGAAAGAACTGTAACTTTCAAATCTGATATTTGGTTTACTCAGAATATTAAAAGTGTAATTTGAATTACTTTGGTTTGGCGGTTTATTCATAGTGATGTTGTGCATTATAGTTCGTAAGGAACTCTATCCTTGTTTGAGCACCGTGTTTGTTGTGTGCGGACGAGTGGTCGGAATCGTTGTGGAATTGACGTCCGCCTAATGAGCTACCTATTGACGTAGATTCTGATTACAGTATTTCGATTGAAACACCTCAACTCATTTGATATACGCGGCTTTTAGTGTCTTTGATTGAATGATTAGGTCATATTAGTATTTGAAAATCAATTTAAGCGGAAATATATATTTTTTTTTACTGTTTCTTTTCTGATGGTTTATACTTCTATAGTATCGTGCTAGTGATACGCATTTCTACGCATGCTCTTACTTTGTACAGCGTAAGTATAAGTAGTGATATTCGACTCACGGATATCGACTTTTAGAAGGTTGTCATAAGCAGCTTAAACAGAAATGAGTGTTCAATAATGCAGACACATAGTAGTCTACCTATAGTAAAATCACTAATAGTAGTAAAGTATAGTAGAACAAGGGGGCGGTAAAGCAATTCAGATTTTATGGATACGGAAAATAATTATACCAATGTGTTCTTCTAGCGCCGTTGCAGTGAGTAAAAATCTTCCAAGTTCTAGATCAGGCAATCGTAATTACTGTTTTTGCCGGTACAAATGAATTTTATTGCAGTACCAGGATCCATATTTTCAAAACCTCGATTGGAAAGTTAGGGGAATAAATATAAATGCCTAAAACCTCTCACGCCTCAGGTTTATGGACAAAGGTACCGCCTTCTAGAGGACCTTGGCCATTAGCGCTCTTAACTACTTATATGTGTGATTTTGACCATTTGTTATCTTGACTAAGTGCTCTTTGAACTTAACACATACTAATATATTTCTAAATACATACATATTAAACATAGCAAACACCCTAACTCCAAAACAAACATTTGTGGATCGCATAAATGTTTCCTCCGACCCGGGAATCGAAACCTGAACCTCAGTCGCGGTAGTCGCATACACTACCACTGCGCCAGCGAGGAAGTGAAGTTTATTTTTGCTTAATGAAAAGCATATACCTCCACCACGAAAATTTCAAAATGCTACGTGCTACAATAAGTATAGTGAATCTAAATTGTAAGCTCGATCCAGTTTCTCTTTAAAAGTAAGCACCTGATTGTATTCTTTTGAATGTACAATAGATTGGAGTAATGCGTCCTCAAGAGTATACCTTTGTTCAGATGACCACCAACGAGCGTGGGTGTAACGAGAATTGTAGGCTCTCCTTTGAACTTTGTGTACAGTCTCACAAACACAGCTCCATTGTTCGCCAAACTTAGGTATATTTTATTTTTCCCTTAAATATATCTTCTTTTAAAGCGAAATAACAAATACTTTGTAAACCCTCGTATTGTTTTATACGCTTTCAATATCACATTGCGTATTTAAATTACGAATTTACAGACATTTATAAGGATTTATTAGATTGCGGACGTTAAGGTTTTTAGAATTTTCGTTACTGTTTCATATTTTTAACTTTAAAACTTTCGCGTGGCGTGACCAGCCGTGGCAGTCAGAGAGTCTGCTTGTGACCACGGCTGGTGCAACCGAAGTGCAGTCGAAACGTCAAGCTATTTAAGGTAAATTAGCATGATCGCGTTAATACCTGTATTTTACACTTATTTTAATCATATATTTAAGTCTTTAAACGCTTCGAAATTCGTTTTGTTTTAGGATTTCTACTAATAAATTTCTCACTGCCCATTCTCCTTGACACTTCTATAAGGTAAATCTTCATGAATCTTTTCTTAGTGAAAGCCTAAATCCGCTACGGCCCTGTAATGTTGAATTTGCAAAATGTTGAATTCTCAAAATGTTGAAATCCCGAAATGTAGAATTCCAAAATGTTGAACTTAAACATTACATTGAATTCTCCAAATAGACTGCCTCGGTTGTAAGTGGTAGTATATGCAAATTCTGCGCTGAGGTCTTACATTCGATTCCCAGGTCAGAACAAATATTTGGGAGATCCACAGATGTTTGTTTCGGATATTGGGTGTTTTCAAAATAAAATTTGTCAGCATTCTTATTTCTGTGACACGGAAACTCCTGTTTGTGTCGCTCTAATGGTGACCATGTATAAGAAGATTCCTAATAATGGGTTTGTACACCTGTCCCTTCTTCCACCGCAGCTTACCACTAAGCTTATGTCCCTCAGACGGTTCCAACTTATCTTAAAGAGGTTGTAAGTGGTTTCGTCTGACTCTGGCTGCAGATCTTTCAAAGGCGTGCCTAGCAGTCCTGTACGTGTCGTGGTTCTGAGGAGATCCGGACGCTTGCCCTTGTCCCCCTTATGGGCTATGTCGGTCCACCACCAAGTATCCCTGTCACATTTGCATTCACCCTGACTCACCAAAATTTTGTCCTAGTAATCTTGAACTGGTTTGCCTTCAAAGTGAACGCAGTTGTTGCCAACAGCTAAAGCAAACTCTCTATGTAAACTAATCTAACCCAGCCTACATTACTATTTCAATGTAATCCACTTGCTTGCTCACAACGCACATTTATATAATCAAACATAATATATATGGTATATGTGGTAAATGATGTTGGTGTTAAAATTAGTAATGTTCAGTTTTTACAGCACTTAATATTTTGATAAATTAATTCTAAACTTACTAAAAATAACTAAGAAACAATAACCTAACATGCGTCATAAAATTTCTCCGCATCGCAGTCCTCACGTGGTAATAATAGATAATAATTGATAATAATTGATAAGTAATAATTGATTAGTAATTAAGATATTAATACTAAGTTAAAAATCTGTTTTTGACACTGTTTTTTTACCTCAATAAACTGAAAC
The DNA here is from genome assembly GCA_948477245.1 of Thumatha senex. Taxonomy (NCBI): domain Eukaryota; kingdom Metazoa; phylum Arthropoda; class Insecta; order Lepidoptera; family Erebidae; genus Thumatha; species Thumatha senex. The sequence goes on from OX419725.1 coordinate 5,211,469, forward strand.
AAAAAAAAAAACTCCTCGGGTATGGTTTTATCAAGCAGCCACCAGCGCAGGCAGCGCTCGATATGGTTGCCTTTGGGTTTCAAGCAATGATCCATGACAGGGAGACATTCTGCTTTGGGCTCACTCTTTCTGCTTTGCAGTTGGCCACCTTACTGACACTGTCTTCTAGTGAGTAGGAAATTGAGAGTGGCGTGCCACCCGCTCTGGCGATGGTGAGAGGTGAGGATTTCTTTTTGAAATACGTTTACATGACCGCATCAGCAGCCGCACTCGTTCCGAGGATAGTCTCCCCTACAGCGTTGCTAGTGCCTTATTCAAAACACCATGAACTCGCTCAAACTCCTCACATCTTTCAGTCACATGAACGTTCAGATTGCCACCCAAAACGATTATCTGTGACAACTGACAACAAAATGCTCCAAAGTACTTTTTTGAGTTGGCTTTAGAACGACATTTAACAGCATCACTACATTTAGATTTTTAAATTTTCGTGTTTGTACTTTTCAACGTTTTGGTAATTCAACATTTTGAACCCTTTTTTTATTGAAAAATTGTAAAAAACCAATAAAGTTTTTCAAAGAGTTAACCAACTACTCTTTATGTCATGATATGAAAGTAAAGACATTTTCACTTTACACATAGGAGAGTCACCACCTTTATTGCCAATTGCTGGCATGACTATTATAGCTTTTAAGCTCTGAGCGAATGCATTGGTAGTTGGAGTGTTAGAAATTTCGGTACAGTTGCTAATATTTTTAGTTTAAAAAATATATAAACATGAATGTCTTATTTTTTTTAATCTGTGTATAAGATTCTATAATTATTAGCTTGATATAAATAATTATAATATTTTTACTGTACATATTATACATATAAATAATATTCCGTCCGAGACTACCAGGTCTTTAATTGGTCTTGCTAATTGGTGTCTAGCACATAAGACCTTTTAGCCTTTTTGTTATCACCTCACTAAAAAGGCAACGGGTTCAAAATTTCTTCCAAATTTAACATCTAAAATAGACACCTTTTATTAAATTTATTCGGCCCTTTAGACCCACCCCAGTTCCGTGCTTCGGAAGGCACGTTAAGCCGTTGATCCCGGTTGCCAATACAATGGCAGTCGTTAAGTCAAGTTGAAAGCCTTATGGGCGGCTTAAAAACTTTCAACAGCAGGTTGATACAGTCTGCGCCTGTCCATTTCAACACGGAAATGGGCTCATCACCTGTTACGTGGGACAAAAATGCATACGGTGAAACGTGGGCGTTTAATATGCCTCCGCCTACCCCTTCGGGGACAAAGGCGTGACAGTATGTATGTATGTATGCTAGTATAAATAATTATAATGAAGTGTATCGTCTATTTCCTCGACTGTACCAGCTAAGGTAATATTTTACACTCATGTGTATGTATGAATATGGATATCACGGAGTCGCTGTAAGTGCTCGGACCGTTAGAAGGCGACTCAATGAACGTGGTTTAAAGCCCCATAAGCCAGCCAATGGACCCAAATTCACACGAGCACACCGAATAGCCCGTCTAGAGTTTGCGCGCGAACATCTCAATTGGACTCGACATCAATGGAGCCAGGTTCTCTTCACAGATGAGTCCAAGATAATGCTATACGGTAATAATCCTATGTATAATGGAAGGAGTAAGGTAAGTATTTTTTTCTATTAACAATAGTGTATTTCCCACGGCTTGGAAAGAGGCTCAAATAGTTCCTATTCCTAAAAAGAAAAATCCTTCCTCTTTTACTGATTTCCGTCCTATTTTCATCTTACCGTTTCTATCCAAAGTTCTTGAACGCCTCATATATAGTCAATTAAATGGTTTTCTTACCAAAAATTCCTCATTAAATCCTCTTCAATCCGGATTTCGTCCTGGTCACAGTACAACTACCATCTTAGTTCATTTTACTGAAGATATCAGGAACGGTATGGAAAACGTCGAGCTAACACTACTGACACTGTTGGACTTTAGCAATGCGTTCAACATCGTTGATTTTGAAATATTACTTGGCATTATGAGCTCTCTTAACATATCTCCAACAGTAATTGACTGGTTTCATAGTTACCTGTTCGGCCGTCGGCAGCGTATCAGTATTGAAGACACCATGTCCTCTTGGTGCACAACGTCTGCCGGCGTACCACAGGGTGGCGTTCTATCTCCTTTAATCTTCGCAGTTTGTATATCACTTAAGAACTAACTTCTTCCTACCACCTCTACGCAGACGATCTTCAAATTTACATTCAAGCGACGTTGGATGAATTGGTGGAGGCTATCAATACCATTAATAAAGACCTTGTATCTATCTGTAAATGGAGTAAATCTTATGGCTTGAAGATCAATCCTAACTAGACACATGTCATTCTTATCGGTGGTTCTCGCATGATATCTAAAGTTGACTGGAGGCTTCTCCCATTGGTTTCGTGTAACGGTACTTAATTCAGTAATGAAGTCAAAAACTTGGGCATACTGTTCGATAGATGCTTAACCTGGAGTCCTCAAATCCGGGAAATGAGCCGTAAACTATTTGCCGCCACAGGATCCCTGCGTAAGCTGCGAAATTTTCTGCCTGTTACCAAAAGGCTGCGCTAGTACAATCGCTATTTCCTATCCTTGACTATGCTGATGCCAGTTACCTCAATCTCACCGAAGACCATCTTAATAAACTTGAGAGACTCCAAAATCTCTGTATAAGGTTCTTATTTGGATTGCGCAAGTATGACCATGTTTTTGCATATAGAACACAGCTCAAGTGGTTACCTATCCGCCTTCGCCGGAATGCTCGTATCCTCTCCTTATTGTATAGTATTCTTTTTAATCCTTGCACTCCATCGTATCTCAAAAATAGGTTTGAGTTTATGAGTGACGCACACTCCAAGACTCTGAGGTTATCTGTGAACCTAAATTTAAAAATGCTCGGCCTCTCAAGCAATTTCGCAGATAAATCTTTTTCGGTTCAGGCGGTGCGTTTATGGAATGATCTGCCTGTGAAAATAAGACGAGCACAGTCTGTCTTCAAAAAATCGGTGAGGCAATATTACTTGAGTCTATGCTAATGTTATCATTGTTCACAAGACATAGTGATATGTGTATGATTATGTGAATGTATATTTATGTGTTATATGTTAAGTATAGTATGTATGTATATCAGTATCAGAAGTATGGTGTTAGACTTTTATTTTTATCTCTTTATTTAACCTTATTTTATTATCATTTTTTTTTATCTCTGAGTGTGTGCTGTGAGTTTATGAGTTTATAAGAGGTATTCGACGATTTTGATTATACTTTCACTGTTAGGTGATTTACCTATAGTTACACAAAAAAAAAGTTATATTGATTTTTTTCTACTGTGTCCTTCTTTGCCTTTGTATAAAGCATATCTTTATTTCACAGTAAGCATTACTAGTTTATCGCATAAATCAACAGGCCAAAGGGCAAATAATGAGTAGATAGCCCGATACAGGAAGTACTATAGGTACGTATTCTTGTTGAATTTGAAATTTGTGCTTTAAATAATTTGAAGCGCTCGTGGCCCTGCGGGCTCAGTGTTCAGTAAACCATCACTGGAACTTTAAGCAACTTTCACAATGGCTGGTCCTCAGATCGATGATCACTTGGAGGCATTTACATTTGTAAACGTTTCCGTGCTTCGGAAGGCACGTTAAGCCGTTGGTCGCGGTTGCCAGTAACAGCCTGGTTGAAGGTCTTATAGGCGGCTTGAAAAATTTCAAGAGCAGGTCGTAACACCACCTGTTACGGGGGACAAAAATCAAAATGCATACGGTGAATTTTGGGCGTATAGTATGCCTCTGCCTACCCCTTCGGGGATGAAGGCGTGGCAATATGTATGTATGATTAAATAAAAAGAAATTAAAGCAAATACCTATCGAACAGCGGAGCTCTAACTAACTCACATTTTACTGTTGCATTTCAGACAGAATGGACAGCAATCAATTAAATAAATCGGAAAGTTCAGTTGATTCTGGGAACTACTCTATCGATTGCGGTTATTTACATTACAGAGAATGATTGTATTCATTACTCGGTATGAGGGTTGTTGATGCAATTCCCCATCCCTTCCACTTCCCGCAACACCCACTCGAACTCAATAATATTACCTATACCGTGTAAATCATTTCCATCAAAGCCAATTGTAGGATTTACTTAGTTGGTAAAATGTTTAACCTTATTTTGAATATGAATCTCGGCAGTTATTGTATTCTATATTTATTCATTAACGATTTTACATTACATTGTAAATCGGCTCGGCTTTGCTTAATATTACTAATAATCATAATATTAAGCAAAGCCGAGCTGAATGTATTGACTCACAACGAGACTCTAAAACAATTGCAAATATTTTTAAAACACATTTTGTGATAAAATCTCAATTAAATAATGTAAAAGAGCACAATGACTTTGTGGAGCATACTCAGAGACATTTACATATTTATCAAAAGGATGTGGAAAATGTTATAAAAAACATGACTCGGGGTAGGTCACCGGGACATGATAGTCTAAGTGTGGAACATGTGAGGCATGCTGGTGGTCACTTACCTAGAGTGCTTTCTATGTTCTACGGATTGTGTTTGGGACATAGATATCTTCCGGCGGACCTCATGAGAACTATTGTGGTGCCAGTCGTCAAGAGTAAGACTGGTGATGTAAGTGACAAGAACAACTATCCAATCTCCATCCAATGTCCAATCTCTTTAGCCACAATTCTTGCAAAGCTGCTGGATGGATTGCTTAGCGTGCATCTCAGGCAAAATATTAATATACACCATGCCCAGTTTGGTTTTCAGTCAAATCTGTCTACTGAGAGTGCCATATTGACTGTAAAGCAGACTGTTAAGTATTATGTGAAGCGTAATACGCCGGTTTATGCGTGTTTTTTGGATTTATCTAAAGCTTTTGATCTGGTTTCTTATGAGGTCCTATGGGATAAACTGAATAATGAAAATGTGCCTTCTGAGCTTGTGGAATATTTAAATTTTGGTATAATAATCAAATTGATGTTGTAAGGTGGGGGGAGGGCATATCTGATGAATACAGGTTGGAGTGTGGGGTGAGGCATGGGGGATCTCCTCACCTGCACTCTTTAATGTATATATAAACAGCCTTATCGTCGAACTCAGTAGCATGCATGCAGGGTGCTACATTGACGGAATGGCAGTAAATAATATAAGTTATGCTGATGATATGGTGCTGCTGAGTCCGACGATAAGCGCTCTTCGGAGGATGCTAAGGGTCTGTGAACTGTATGCTGAGAAGCACGGTCTGAAATATAACTGCACAAAAAGTGAGTACATGTTGTTTGGTGAAAGTGCAACAAATCATATGGTTATACCCCCTATTTCTCTAAATGGATTACCCCTCAATAGGGTTAAACAATTTAAGTACCTGGGACACATTATTACTGATGACCTAAACGACAATGCAGATATTGAGCGTGAACGCAGGGCGTTGGCTGTCCGGGGTAACATGTTGGCACGCAGGTTCACACGTTGTTCGACTGAGGTCAAAATTACGTTATTTAAAGCATACTGCCAATCATTTTACACGAGCAGCCTGTGGGTTGACTATACTCAGAGGGCATACAGCGCTCTGCGTGTGCAGTATAACAACGTTTTCAGGATGCTGTTGCGGCTGCCGCGTTTCTGCAGTGCGTCGACGATGTTTGCCGAAGCACATACTGATGATTTTTATGCCGTCAGACGCAAACGTATATCGTCATTGCTTTGCAGACTGCGTGGTAGCGGTAGCAGCATTCTGAAAATGTTTGTTGATAAATTCGACTGTCCAATCCAGGCATGCTGGGTGAAAATAATGATTGGTGCCATTAAATGAATTTATGAATTGATAAATTATGTATTTGATATTTAATTGGAATGATTTAGATTAATTTTGTTCATTTTATTTTATCATTTTATTTTGTGTTGTTAAATGTGATATGAAGCGACATTAATGTAATAATAAATACTAACATAATTTTAAGTTCTCAATTTTACTAACAAATAATGGATCCTTGTAATCTGATTTAATAAAAATTTACCCGAGAAGAAGAGACAAATAATAATAATTTGTCTCTTCTTCTCGGGTATCTCCTTTTTTTTTTCTTACGAAGATACCCGGTCTTTTGGTAGGCTTACATGGGGACATAGCGGTCCAACACGCAGAGGCCCTTTGAGAATTTTAATGTAACAGGGAATGGGACCCCCACTGCAGACAATCCACGTCCGCCTTATGTAGAAGAACGGTAATGGACCATCTCCAATGGGAGTTAAACTATTGTACAATATGCTAACTACTATTGGGCTATTGAGTTGGAGGTTAAATGTACTGGGTGACTTGAACTATGGATGAAAACTGCGTCTGCCATTTTAATATAATATCATCAAAATATTGGTAGACGGTGACTTGCCAACTCACTAGATGGGCCCCCTATACAATCGCCATAGGCAAGATAAGCCTGTAAGGCGACAGGAGGCAACACCGGTGTGAGCGGCTTGGGGTGTCGAGCGGTGCGGCGCCGGTTTCACCTTCGCGGGACAGGCCCGGAGCGGGCTTCCCCGTAGTTATGCCTTTGAAAATGACACTTCCACCCCCGAGCATTTAGCTCTGGCTCCCTCCCTCTGACCGGTCAATTAAGGCAAGCCAGAGTTGAGATTTGCTGCACTCCCGGGAGTAGCACTCTCACTGCTCTCCCGTTAGGCCATTAAATCCTAACTGGTGCAGAAGGGCAACAAAGCTCTGAGGAATCGGGACCGATGTGTAGCCACGCACATTCAGCTCGCCACAAGCTGCCCTGCGGATGTGAGCTTTTCAATAACTTACTGATACATTTTTTTGTTGGTATCAGAAAGTGGATAACTCAAAAAGAGAATTTACTATGCCCTCATAGGGTTGCGTTAATCCTATAAAAGATAACGACTGTCCTCGAGGGGGTTATTATTATTATTGTGTTTGAGTTATAATAACAATAACAAAATGGCACTAAACACAATTTTCATCTACACACATACGAGTATTTGCACGCAACCAATGTTCAGCTATAACAATAATAGTAGGAACAGAAATATAAAGAAGTGAAGAAATGCAAGTATCAAAAATGAAAACAATAAAATTAGTCAAAACAGGAAATTACTAGAATGTCGTAAGATGTTTAATGTTATATGTAATTTAAAAAAAAACCTATTATACCTATCACATCAACGATACCTATACACTTTTTTCAATACTCCAATACATCCAAATTTCAGTTAAGAGTAAATTTGTTTTTAGGCGTAGTTTTAAACAATGTTGTACTAGTTTTCTTTGTAGTGAGGTAAGATTGACGAAGAATATATATTTTGCGAAAGTAGAGGGTAGGCCAAGAATTACATAAGAATACCGCGTGAACAGGTGTTTCAAAAATGGCAAAGTCAAAAGTATTCAACGTGCATGTTTCGATCTGTCCTTTCTGACTACGCCGTCAGGGATACAGCGTGAAGATAGTTAGTTAGTTTTATATGTATTAAATTTGAGAATATTTGCCGGAAATTAAATTTACTCAGCGGGAGCTCCGGCGAGAGCTTCAGTCCATCGACGACCATAAGTCGAGTGGTCCAGACGGTAAACTCGAGGTGGTACTTGTAGTACCGCAAGCAGTGTGGTCCCGAGTTGTGTACGGTACTTACACGTCTTTTCATGCTTTCGTATTCCATGAAACAAGTCCCGGCTTCATGGAAGACCGCGATTGTGCATCCTGTGCCTATGAAGGGTGATAGGACCGATCTGTCCTATTACAGGCCGATAGCCGTAACCTTACTTTTATCTAAGGTGATTTTTTGTTTGATATGATGCCCACTGCTAATTTCTATCATCATACCGCTCGCCATAGACAGTGTGTTCACCCTCACACTTTGCGCCCGGAGCACTCGCATTCGGTTAGGTCTGATAGAGGCTATATTCCGCGTACGCTTAGATTGTGGAATGAACTGCCTGGGTTTTCGCGAACGTCTACAGTATGGGGTACTTTAAAAAGGATGTTAGAAGGTTTTTTAAAGGAGCGACAGCGCGGGAGCTGCACTTCTGGTGTTGCAAACGTCCATAGGCTACGGTGACTACTTTCCATCAGGTGTGTCGTATGCTTGCATTAAAAAAAAATCTGTACACTTCCGTTCTTTGTACACTTATCCGAGTGCATTAAGCGTTGTCTGCAAAAATTGCTGCAATTGTTGCTGTTATCGGATCACTGTTCAAATTTGGGGGTAGAAGGAAGTAAATATAACATGATATATTGGATTAAAAAATTGAGATAGGCTATTACAGCTCTAATGGACATACTTCATGAAACATTATAAAAAATTGAGAGTATTTACCGAACATATAGAAGTATAGAAAGATATATATATCACACTATTATGACGTGAATCTGAAATGTTGTTAATCTTGTAATAACGAACTTGCACTGATAACAAAAGTATATTAATTTACCGCCATATATGGTTATATATGGCGGTAAATTAATATACTTTGCCAACCGCAAGAAACCAACCGACCTCACCTACTAGCGGAACATCATCTGACTAACGGACAAGCCAATGACGTTGATGCCTTTACAGGGTTGATGATGTCAAACAGATGCTACGAACAATGTCAAAAATCAAAATCCAAAAGACAGCCAAATAAATTGAACCTCAGACTCAAAATTCATATAAAATTTGAAAGTAACTATGAATACATTGAGATAAATAGACACATCAAGTGATGGGACTCAATTTTTTTATGCATTCACACTTAAATATCCAGTTTCATTCTTGATCGAAGATAAGCCAAGATTACAGTCTAATTTATTTTTTAAATCTATGCTTACATCACTCAATATTTTTTAATGTCCTATAACGATCTTTGGATCATATTAGTCTCAGCTGTTAACTGACTTACTTTGAGATGTCTCTGACACAATTGCCTGAGAAACGTGTAAACAAAGCAACTACCCTAGCAGCCAATCAAAGCACACATGCGTTGGGAATGTTTTGGGGCAAAGTTTGTCGTATTTTCTTCGTATGATAAAAGTAAAAACAAAATAAAAAAAAACCTTAACACATTACACATTTACCTACATTACTCATTTTTTTAACTTTTTTGCAGGTCTGATCGAGTTTGAAATGGAAGACCCTAACGTACCCAGTCATTCCATCATAAAGCTGCGAAGCAAGCAACTTGTAGAAGCACAAGTCAGCGAGTTCGATGTGCCAGATGTACCGACAAAGAAGTAGACTTTATATTTTTTTGACTGTTAACTATTTATGTATTTTTACAGTATTTATATATGATAGTATTTTCATTAAAATTTCAGTAATTTCAAATCTATATATCTATACTTCCCTATATCTACAGGAGAAAGAAGCTAGTTTGATGGGAATTTAGCAGATCGGTGCATCTGATTGGGAAGCTTCGTTTGGTCTGCTTTGACCTTGACAGAAACTCAATAATTATGTTATAAAAATAAAATAAATAAAATAAAAATATCTTTATTTTGCATAGACCATTTTAACGGCGCTTACAAAATGTCATATACTATTTAAAATATTTAAAGCGACCACCGGTTCGGAACGCGGCCCACCTGAGAAGAACCGGCAAGAAACTTAGGAAGGCTTTTTTTTGATGGCCTATTTACAATTTAATATTATTTCATTTTGCCAGCAGATCATTTCCAGGCGTCCCTGTCCTGCAAATAGTCTGTAACGGAGTAAAAACCTTTTTCACAAAGCTTGTTTTTAATAAACTTTTTAAATTTATTTAAAGGTAAATTTCTCAGGTCACAGGGAAGCTTGTTGTAAAAGCGTATACAGTTACCCTGGAAAGAATCGCCAATCTTATGTAGTCGACTGTGGTGGACTGAAAGATTATTTTTATTTCTAGTGTTTATATTATGTTTATCACAGAGTTTAGAAAACTGTGATAGATTTTTCTGGACATACATAAGATTGGCAAAAATGTATTGTGATGGTACGGTTAGAATATTCACTTCTTTGAATTTTTCTCGGAGAGAAACTCTGGGGCCCAAATTATAAATAGCGCGTACAGCCCGCTTTTGTAGAACAAAAATAATATTTAAATCTGCAGCACTCCCCCAAAGGAGAATACCGTAAGACATAATACTATGAAAATAGCTGAAGTAAACCATTCTAGCCGTATCCACATCTGTTAGAGTCCTGATCTTTTTTACAGCGTATGCAGCCGAACTTAATCTAGAGGCTGTCTTTTCTATGTGTGGGCCCCACTGCAAATTGGCATCAATAGTTATACCTAGGAACACAGTTGATTCTACAAACTCTAACACGTGTCCATTCAGTTGAACATTGGCCGCAACTTGTTTTACATTTGGTAGAGTAAATTGTTCGTCCAATCAAGATCACAACTATTTAAAGCCAAGATTGCAGTGACTTTCAATACTAAAATGTGTAGCCAACCAGATCTGTACTGGTTTAGTTTAAAGAATCTTCAATCGTCATTCCCAAACAATCGAAAGAAACCCAGTACTCCAATGTAGATTTAAATTGCAAAAGTTGTCTTCAATGATATTTTAGCTATGATGCGCAATCTACGCAACTGGACATAGGTAGCAAACCTTTACCTCCATACTTTGCCACAAAAAAAAACAAAATTTCCTGTCCAATTATTAGAAGTCACCCTGGGCATGTGTCTATTTAAACAACGTTAGTGTAGACGAATAACAATCTGCGCAAAACAATGTAGGACAGTTAATCTTCGTAACACAAGGCCTCCACGCGCCGCGAGTATCACTTACATTGCAAACAGAATTGACAATCACGTGTGACCTTCAGTGAAGGTGATCGCGTAGGAACGGTGGCATACCTGAACACACAACATCAATCAGAAATACGTTTTGACATTTATTGCCCTCAAATTACGATAAACTTTAAAAGTTTAATGTACATTTCATTTTTAATTTGATTGGAAAATTTTAGCTATCTTCACGGTATACACCTGACGGGGTAGTCAGAGAGGACATATCGCCAGGCTTCGCGATCCATGCATACTTCTTTCGATTCTTGTAGAGTCATCAATCGCTTCTTGCAGAGTCATCAATCGCTTCTTGCAGAGTCATCAATCGCTTCTTGCAGATTCGACAATCGCTTCATACATGCACGTCTGGGTATCCGAGTACTTTTGACTTTTCCGTTTTTGAGCAATCTGCTCACGTGGTCTTCATATGAAGTCTCGTCCTACCCTGACTCCTTCTGATTACTTCTTACTTACTCCTAATACCTTCTACTCTTTATTTTCTTTTGAAAATTGGCACTTAAAATTATAAACCCTATACTTACACAATTTCTCTTGAAAGTAATGTATGTAATGGCGGCATTGACAGTCAAAAATCAAACTTATGTGAAGTATTTTTACTTCTAAATTTTATTCCAATAACTAATTTATTCGGGCGTTACATGGCGGAAATCCATTTTAAATAACTATTATTATTTTGTTTTAAATTGTATTTCTGCAATATTTCGCTTTTTAAGTTGTCACACGATATTATCAAGACTGTTAGGCAGCAAAAGAGCTTGCACGTTCACCTCAACCTTTGGTAGTTATCCATGAGATATGCAACCTAAGAGAGAGAGAGAGTATAATATTTTCTTTATACTAACGTGGGTATATATGCATAAGGATGTGGTATCTCCTCTCGCTCTTGCTGAAGAGAACTGGCGCAAACCAGTAATACTAAGTACTGATGATCGCAAGGAGATATGGCAGAGTAAAGAGCTGCATAGACGATTCTATCAGGCCTTACATGGGCCCGATGTACATTTATTAGCTTCTACTTCCTGGCTACGGTTCGTTGATCTATTTGGAGAAACCGAGGGATTTGTTTTTGTAATTACCTCAGAATAAGGAAACTAAATTACCGATGAAGTTGTTATGACGAATAACTATCGGAAATATATTCTAAGAGACGGTACGGTTAACATATTATTATGTCGGGCATATCACCTACCTTACGAATCTCTTAGACATATATTTTCTAGTAGTTCTCGTTTTGCCAACGGCGAGCATTTGCAGAGACACAACCATGTGGCCAGGGTTGTACATCAGCAACTTGCACTAAAGTTTAATCGTGTCGATTCAGAGGTACCATATTACAGGTATGTGCCCGACCCAATTCTAGAAAATGGCCATGTCACATTGTACTGGGACCGACCTATTATCACTGACAGGACTGTTTTAGCCAATAAGCCTGATATAGTGGTAATAGACCGTTCAGAGTGTCTCGCACTAATGGTTGATATCTATGGTTATATACTACATGACGAGAATCTCGTTAAAGCAGAAAAGGACAAACAAGTCAAATATTTGGACCTTGCTCACGAGGTTGTCGACATATGGGATGTGGATTAGCAATTATTGTTCCGCTAGTCGTATCGGCCTATAGTCTGATTGCGAAGAGCCTCGACCAACATCTCAAGATGCTCGAGTTAGGCAGTTGGGTCAAGGGCTTGATGCAAAAGGCGGTTCTTCTGAGCACGGCACGTATTGTGCGAAATTTCCTGTCTCTGCAGCCTTGACCACCGGCAGTTTGGTCCCTGTCCCCGATGCTGGTGGGATACTATTTTTTATATTTTTCAATATATTGTTGTATAATTTAAATAATGTATCAAAAAATGTAATGTATGAGTCTATTAATTAATTAAAGTAAATTTAAAAAAAAAAATCTTAACCTTAGGTACCTTGGTCCCTGGACTCGATACAGGCGGGTCACTATTTTTAATATTTTTTTAGATTTATTTTAAAATGTAATAATATGTTTGTTATGGAAATAAAGAAATTAATAGTAACTAACCCTAAAATTGATAATTTGTAGTTAATTTGTGTTTCATCTAAAAAATATCTATTTTATGAAATCTAAATAATTGTTTATTTGCAGCGAATTTACTTAATACCTGAAAAAGCTACTTCATTTGATTGCTGTAGAAACACGAAAGCTTTCTTATAGTAACTTTATATTTTTTATTGTATCTTAGTTGAATTCTGAAATAACAAACCTCTTTATGTGTCGGAGGTTAAAAACTATAAGTAATACTGCTAAAATTGTGTTTTATTACTTCTTATAGTTGAGTCATTTTAAGAAGCCACATCTGACACTTCATCAAAAATCCCCAACGTATCCTTGTAACGGCGGGTATAAAATATTGTTTAATTTTTCGAAGTTAGAACTACACAATTTCTGAACTTACTTAACTTACTTACACATACATATTTTTTTGTCTAAATGCTCAAAGAAGCATATTCTAATATCTAATAAACCATTGTAAAAATAATAATCAATTTATATTCCAAAGAACTGAACGTCGTTACAACGTTTCGGCAGTGGACCCTTTTCCTTTTTAAACACTAGGGAGGTTACCAAGAAAATCGAAAGTTTATTAGCAGAATCGAATGTTATGAAACTTATTTGAAGTCTACCACTTTTAAAGTTTTGTTTTAATCATACCTACTCATTTTTCGTCATTCTTATGCAGCGCGCCCGCCACTTCGCCCGCATAGAGAAGTTTGCCCGTTCCCGTTTCCTACAGGAATTTGTTCCTGGGATAAAAAGTAGCCTATGTGTTATTCTGATGCATAAGCTATTTTATTGTTAGGTTTTATTAAATTCTATTCAGTAGTTTTTACGTGAAAGAGTAACAAAAATGCATACCTACAAACTTTCGCGTTTATAATATTAACTAACTAACTATCTTCACGCTGTATCCCTGACAGGGTAGTCAGAGAGGACAGATCGCCAGGCTTCGCGATCCATACATACTTCTTTCGCTTCTTCGAGATTTATCAATCGCTTCATACACGCACGTCTGGGCATCCGAGTACTTTTGACCTTTCCGTTTTTGAGCAATCTGCTCACGTGGTCTTCATATGTAAGTCTCGGCCTACCCTGACTCCTTCTACCCTCTACTTTTGAACAATATATATTCTTCGTCAATCGTTCCTCACTCATTCGTTGGACGTGTCCAAACCAACGGAGCACGCCCTTTTCCAGCTTAACGCTGACACTTTCATTCAAACCTGCCATATTGCGTATCACTTCGTTACGTATTCGGTCGGCCAAGGTAACGCCGTACAATTTTCGAAGTGATCGCATCTCCACAGCATTCAATTTACTTTCATGCATCTGCTGACATACCCAGGTTTCGCTACCGTAAAGCAAAGTTGGCACTAGCACTGCGTTATGAATCGCCAGTCGTGCTTCTTTTACGATGCTTTGTCGCTTTACTAACTGGGACAAAGCACTGTTAACTTTGTTTCCGGCAGCTACTCGCCGTTCTACATCCGAATCACATCTTCCATCCGCGCTAAACATACTTCCTAAATACACAATTTCATTCACTTGCTCTAGACGTTCCTGGTTTATCCTAATCTCGCATTTAGTTCTTACGTCACCTCTTTCAAATACTAGAACCTTAGTTTTACTTGCATTCAAGCGAAGACCCTTACTTTCACATTCCTCTTCTGCAGGCAACTGTCCAGATACACTATGAACAGCCAGGCGGACATCACACATCCCTGTTTGACGCCTGTACAGACATCAAAAAGAGGTGACACATCCCCCCCTACTCGCACGCAAGCCTTACAGTCCCTATAAAGCGACTGTATTGCCCGCAGTAGCGAGCCGTCCACACCATATCCGGGCAGCAAGTCCCACAGCGTTTCTCTCACCACGTTATCAAATGCTTTCTCTAGATCCATAAAAAGCGCAGAAAACCTTCTGACTAAGAGCCAGAAACTTTTCCGCGATCATGCGGAGAGAAAACACTTGATCCATGCAACCTCTTCCACGTCGGAATCCGCATTGAGCCTCCCATAAATACCTTTCAGACTTTTCTTGCATTCGTGCCGTTATAACCTTTGCATACACCTTACTAGCTAAGCTGACCAAGCTGATCGCCCTGTAGCTGGAGCAGTTTAGGCGCGAGCCTTTCCCTTTGCTGGCTACTCGCCAGTTATCCGGGATCTCACCCGTCCGCCAGCACAAGTTGCATAACAGACATAGTGTGTCCCAGACACGTGACCCACCGTACTTGATCATCTCAGCAGTAACTCTGTCTTTTCCCGCAGCCTTAACACATTACATACTTCTTATCGCTTGTTCTATTTCTTTCATGACATGACTTTAATGACATGGGGATCCGGAGCATCGGAGTGAGCTCCACTTCCCGATGTGGCATCTCTGTCTTTTCTTGCATACATCTTTCTATAATATTCACTCCATCTCTGCAGGACGTCAGTTTGGTCTGTTAGGACGTCATTATTAACACTATGCACTTTATTCATACTGCAGATTGCCGAACAACTCCGGGTCTTGCCTACCTCTTTCCAGAAGAGCTTGGCATTATCCCGGAAATTGGACGACAACCTTTCATCCGCTTTCATTCTGCACCTGTCACGAGCTTCTTCTATCAGTGCCTTCGTGTTAACTTTCTGCAGCTTGTATCTCTCTTTCATATTAAAATCATTTCGCGAGGCTAAGTAGTCTAGCCATGCTTTCTTCTTCATTCGAAATGCTTCTTTCACTTCCTCATTCCACCATGCATCACGCTTATTACTACTGCCTCTTTTCGTTTCTCCACACACTTCCACAGCGGCATTTATCATACTATCCCTAAGGTTCTGCCATACACTTTCCACATTCTCACTGCTTACATTGACGTCGCCAAGCTTTTCGGCTACCCTATCATTATATTAATCCCTAACGTATGCATTTTGCAGCTTCCAGCTTTTGATGCTATAAGTCGGCTCAAGCTCAGGACACTCGGTACGATGACGCCAACCTGCGAACAGGCCCCTAATCCTAGTTATGACTAGGTAGTGGTCTGATCCCAGCTCAGCGCCTCGATAAACCCTTGTGTCCATCACCTGTTTACGGAGTCGACTATCCATTAGAAATAGATCTATCATGCTTCCCTTTGACTTACATCTCCTCGTATACATATGAATTTGTTTGTGGTTGAACATTGTGTTCGCCACAAACAAATCCTTTTCCTTACAAAATGCCAGTATTAGCTTGCCAGCGTCGTTCACCCTTTTATCCCCATACTTCCCGAGTACCGACTCAAAACCATCGCGAGCGGTACCCACCCATCCATTGAAGTCTCCACATACTATAAGTCTTTCATTTTCTTCTATCACATTTAGAGCTTCTCTCATACTCTCCCAGAAATCCTCTAGCTCACTCGCGTTCGACGAAGATACTGGCGCGTAAGCAGCTACCAGGAAACTCTTTGTCAAACCAAGCTTTACACGGATCCAGAGGATTCTAGGACCTACCAGTTTGTACTCATATATACCGGAGGCCAATCGCGAGGACAGCAAAATTCCAACCCCCCGACTGCCATGCTCGCTCTCTGGTACTCCAGACCAAAGCGCGAGCATCCCAACCGGGAGCTCCAAGACTTCGCTGCCCTTGCGCTTGGTCTCTGTCAAGCACACTGCATCTAACTTACTCTCATTCATAACATCCATCAACTCATTCATCTTATCTGTCATTCCTCCCCTAACATTCCACGTAGCTACCCTGCACTCCGTCCTCCACTTCCCGCCGTGTCGGGCCGCGCGTGTAGGGTGGCGGTCCCCTACGCCGCTCTGGCTCACACTTTTCGCACCAGCGGGAACGAACTGGTGCGAACCGGTAACATGGCAGTCGTTAAGCTCAGTTGAAGGCCTTATGCCCGGCTTGAAAAAATTCAATAGCAGGTCGCCACAACCTGCGGCGGTCCATTTCAACACGGCAATGGGCTCACCACCTGAGACGTACGACAAAAATGCATACAGTGTAATGTGGGCGTATAGTATGCCTCTGCCTACCCCTGTAGGGATAAAGGCGTGACAATATGTATGTATGTTTGTTGATTTTATATCGATATTTGGTTTGTAGATGTTTGGTTAAGGTCTAATGTGCTTGCAACATTGCCCCTTCAATACATTTTTTATCTGATCACTTGAAATATGATCCTGACAGAAAGAAAATCAGCTATTCACATCCAGTTGTACCAGATCTAGTGCTCTAGAGCTCCGATGTATGAAGGTATACAAACATTAATTTTTTCTCTAAATACATACCTACTCCCTGGAGTAGGTATGTATTTAGAGAAAAATTTCTATATCTAATTTATATATATCTTTATAATAAAGCCCTGGCTTTTTTTGTTTGTTTTTTTATTATTTCTGTGCAACTAACCGTAATATTGCTACTGTCGCATCTTATTTATTTATTTCATTTCCAAAAAAATATAATTACCTGGCATTTATTATTATGTATTATTTTATTGAATTGATTATTATATAATTATTATAAATATTTGTTATTCGTTTAGTTTTCAGATAGTGTTCGTAAATTTAACAATAATTGGACAGGGATTCAACTGAAATACTATAACTACTTTCTTCTTGAAATATATATACTTTTCAAAATACTGATTTGATTCATATATGTTTGAAGTCCGTATTGGTTCCTTCACATTAATCGAAATTTTTAGTCATGTCATCTCACTATGAAGCCAAAACTGACACTTGTCAAATGTGGCCTCTTATAATGACTCGACTACAGAATTAAATACCCCTATTAGTGGTAGAGGGACAGATAGGAGACACAATTCACTACAACAGCTCACTATCGTAATGTAATTACACTTTATTAAAAATATGTTGTCACATGTGTTATAACAGCCCGGAGGTAGGCAGTGGTGGTTGTCATTAGGTAACGACACCATACTTTGGGTTGGTAATCCCTAGAGATGCATAAGGAACACTATCTCGAAGAATCACCGGTGCACCAACTTGCAGAACATGAAGATTGGGAGTGGATATGGAATAACCTGGAGCAGAGAAATACCGAAACTTATATAGAGGGCGCCATGTATCTCCCCATCAAACGAATGATGCAAAAAACACAACCTCATATTAGTAGCATTTATTCAAAAGATTTTCATTATGTAGATCTATAAAAATATTTAAGTAAAAAATAAAGAAATGGGTTAGTCATACATAGAGTGATCTTTAGATATGGTCACTGAACGATACGTCCAAACTTGAAAATAAAAAAATATTTTAAACTAAAGTATGGTCTAAAATGCCAACTATTAATGCAGTTGCCAGATGCCTTAAAAATATCTAAATTGTATATAGACGAAGTTAAACTATCTCTGAGTGTTGTTCACACTTAACACCGCTTCCATCATCATTATCATCGTACACAACAGCATGATAAAATTGAATTAAAGTTTCATATAAGTCTTCCGTTGAGATAATTTAGAAATCCATTAATAAACATGGTTAAAGAAATATCTCATCGATTTTCCAGTAAGTTAAAGTTACTACACCTACAAAAGGATTTTCTAAAGTTAAATATTATTTCTATTCGAGGAAATATTTCAAATTTCAACATCAGTCAGTATGTACCAAGTCATTACTTATAAAAACTAATTAAAGTTACCACCTGCTTAGCTGAAGTTGAGGTTGAAGAATATTCCCGTCCTCCACTACTCTTACTATCCCAGAACTTCAGGTGGAAGACAATCAGAATAAGGGAAAATATCCTCTTCATTAAGCTTTATAACTCTTTTGAAATCAACATATTGAAATAGTATCTCTTCAAGGATAATATACAGAGGGAAAAATCTAATAACCAACAATGGTATAGGGTGTCATAAATTATACATTCATCAAGAAACATATAAAGAAATATAAAGCCTAAAATAATACATTGACAGCAACTGTAGCAAATTCTCTGTAACAATCAATGGAACATTATCAATACCTAATCTAATCTGCATATGCATTCTGATACTTTTACATATGACACGCAGAGAGTATGAATGAGGCTTGGCCATGGCTTGGCATTGGCTTTTTTTTTTCACAGTACGTCCGGTACACTTGTATGCAGTAAGGTGCGAAAGGGGCTTTCTTAATTCGATATTGAAATTTTCTCGGTTTTCTCGAATGTCTACACAATTTCTTCAAAAAGGGCTCTTTTAAGGTTTTTGCAAAATCGGCAGCTCGGGTGTATAACGTCTGGGTTTCCAATTCTCAATCACACGATTTGAAAGCGTAGTCGTAAATTTACTGGTGAAATGTTTTTTGTCTTATGTTTAGCCGTTTCTTAATTTTAAATAAATGACCTGCAAATTTTCGTCTACACTTTCAATTCGAATGGTCAAGAAATAGGCCCCTCGTGATGCAGACGTTTATACACTACGGTGACTTGTTGTCAAGTGGGCCATTTATTCTAGTAGGTATAAAAGATTCGTAATCTCAACATCAATCTGCGCTCCAAATCTGAACCATCGTTGTTCATACATTTATATTACTTACACTGCACATTCAGCGAATCCTATTTCCATTTACGAGAAGCATTAACCATTTATATGGCGAGCATGCACCTGGGCCCTTAGACTCAATATATTTCAATTAGTGCAAATATTCCTAATATTTGCACTGGATGAGAGTGTCATATATTATCACGCCATGCTTATGCCTACCACGTTCACATTTGACCATTTGTATATCGCCCACGCAAAGGGTGCTGAGCATATTCCCATAATCGATAGGTCAGTACCTTTATTTTTAAGAACTCCTACTTGACTTCCAAATTGGAACATAGTATTGAAAGTTCCAATACCATGTTACTAGATGATTTGAGTAAAAAAAGCAATTTTAACAAATTTCATTTCACTACATATATGTATTTAGTTATTTTATACTTACACCTTGAGATATTCTGTACTGAGGTGAAAGCTTTTTAATCGAAAAGTGGATGCAAGATGGATGTGCCAATCCATTATTTGTTAGAATTGTTGACTCGTTTCCTAAAAGGGTTGTGACGCACGGCATCACAGAACACCAATGTCATCAACTACAGATTAGTTTCGGGTACAGAAGAAAAGAATCCTATCCTTTTGTGTCTCATACACCTTAAGAAACGAATGGATTTGAACAATAGAACCTTCAGCTCCTTGAAACGTCATGAAAACGGTTTGTAAAGTAAGGTCAAAAACTGTCTATTCGAGAGTTTAAAAAAATCCAATTTAAAAAATATATGTAACACGGAAGTAAATTTTCAGAATTAAAAATACTAATGCGATTTAAATGAATGCTGATTTCTGTAAAACACACAAATTTTATGATCATGTTTGTTTGTTTATTTGTACAGTTTTCGTGTTATATAAAAATGTAGCTACTTAAACTGTGTTTAAACACATTTTTTTGATATATTACGAAAAACACCAATGTCACTTCAAATAATTTTATAAAATGTAATCCGACCCGGTTTTACCGTATAGCATTATCAAACGTTACTAATGCATAATCACTGTATTTAAAACTATGATCTATTAGTTCAAGTTCCACCAAAGGTCAATAATCGGGAGTAAACAATTAACCTTTACAACTATTTTATATTATTCTGTTACAATATTCGTCTTGTTATATTATAATTATCTTATACATAGGATAACACATAGGCTACTTTTTATCCCGGGAACAAGTTCCTGTGGGAAACGGGAAACCTGTACGCGGGCAAAGCCGCGTTCGTAAACAAGTATTTAATAGTCTAAATTCTAGCTGCTATGCAATTCACAAATCACGGATCCTAATCCGCTACGGCGCAAATGTTATCGATATTCATAGATCTCGAATATCAATGACATTTGCGCAGTAGAGGATTTAGATCCGAGATTTGTGAATTGCATAGCTGGTGAGCTAATCACACAAAACTTGACTCGCTTTACATGAACGTTCATGAATGTTCTCATGTAAGTCGAGTCCATGTTTTGTGTTTATTTGTATAAATACGCGTCATAGAAATATATATTACTAGCTGACCCGCGCAACTTCGTTAGCACCACCAATTTTTTTTATCCATCATATCCATCACGCCTTATCCCCGAAGGGGTGGCAGAGGCATATTATATGCCCACTTTTCACCGTGTGGATTCCTGTCTCACGTAATAGGTGGTGAGCCCATTGCCGTGTTTAAATAGACAGACGCAGGTTGTGGCTACCTGCTGTTGAAATTTTCAAGCCGCCCATAAGGCCTTCAACCAGGCTTAACGACTGCCATTTTACTAGCAACCGGGACCAACGGCTTAACGTGCCTTCCGAAGCACGGAAACGCTCGCAAATGTAAATACCACAAAGTGGTCACCCATCCGAGGACCAGCCATAGTGAAAGTTGCGTAACTCAGTGATCGTTTACAGAACACTGAGACCGCGGGGCCACGAGCGCTTCTTATCTCTTATAATTTTTTTCTCTTAAAATCAACCGCACGACCTATTTTTTGTAAACTTAACATTAACCATCTACTAAATAGTCCGAACAAAGTCTAAACATTTGGTTTGGATAGGTGAGCCCGTTCTTGAGTTATAAAATTAAACGGAAAGTGGCATTGATTTTTATATATATAGAAGACCAAATATTATCTACATAAACTGTACTTAGTGATGAAATAATTTATTTTAATAAACATTAATGGCATGAGTAAAATAAACAAAAATGTAGTCCAAAAAAAAATCAACATTATTAAATAAAAAAATGGTTGCTGTGCCTCACTCGACATAGATAGGTATAGTGTGTCGTAGACTTTTTTGTAGATATTTATAAGATCTACAATTAATTAGAACATTTTATGGATTTATCTTTTATAGCTTAGGCAGCGTACGCAAAATATGTAACTTTTCTGGTTGATTTTTTACACCTTGTGTCCGAAAAACCCAAATATCTTACGTAACCCTATTTTTTTCCAAAATAAAATATAGCCTATGTTACTCGTGGATAGCTTTCAAATGATGAAAGAATTTTTAAAATCGGTCCAGTAGTTTTTGACCCTATTCATTACAAACAAACAAACAAAGTTTTCCTCTTTATAATATTAGTGTAGATAGATGCGTATGCGGTCACTTGAATATTTGTAAAGAAAATATATCGTAATAAGCCATATTATAATTTACATTAATATATATTAATGTAAATATATTCGTTAACAGATTGCTCAAAATGGTTGCTGTGCCTCACTCGACATAGATAGGTATAGTGTGTCGTAGACTTTTTTGTAGATATTTATAAGATCTACAATTAATTAGAACATTTTATGGATCTATCTTTTATAGCTTAGGCAGCTTACGCAAAATATGTAACTTTTCTGGTTGATTTTTTACACCTTGTGTCCGAAAAACCCAAATATCTTACGTAACCCTATTTTTTTCCAAAATAAAATATAGCCTATGTTACTCGTGGATAGCTTTCAAATGATGAAAGAATTTTTAAAATCGGTCCAGTAGTTTTTGACCCTATTCATTACAAACAAACAAACAAAGTTTTCCTCTTTATAATATTAGTGTAGATAGATGCGTATGCGGTCACTTGAATATTTGTAAAGAAAATATATCGTAATAAGCCATATTATAATTTACATTAATATATATTAATGTAAATATATTCGTTAACAGATTGCTCAAAACGGAAAAGTCAAAAGTACTCGGATACCCAGACGTGCGTGTATGAAACGATTGATGAATCTTGAAGAAGCGAAAGAAGTATGCATGGATCGCGAAGCCGGGCGATCTGTCCTCTGTGACTACCCCGTCAGGGATACAGCGTAAAGATAGTTTAGTTTAGTTTTTTTTTTATATTACAACGTTCCCTCGAAAGTACGATAAAGCTCATTAATATAAATGCTATACAGCGGTCATTAGGTGACCACTACGGCTTTACCCCTGACATAATTTGAACTATCTTCACGCTGTATCCCTGACGGGGTAGTCAGAGAGGACAGATCGCCAGGCTTTGCGATCCATGCATACTTCTCTCGCTTCCTCGAGATTCATCAATCGCTTCATACACGCATGTCTGGGTATCCGAGTACTTTGACCTTTCCGTTTTTGAGCAATCTGCTCACGTGGTCTTCATATGTAAGTCTCGGCCTACCCTGACCTCTTCTACCTTCTGCTTTCGCACAATAAATATTCTTCGTCAATCGTTCCTCACTCATTCGTTGGACGTGTACAAACCAACGGAGCATGCCCTTTTCCAGCTTAACGCTGACACTTTCATTCAAACCTGCCATATTGCGTATCACTTCGTTACGTATTCGGTCGGCCAGGGTAACGCCGCACAATTTTCGAAGTGATCGCATCTCCACAGCATTCAATTTACTTTCATGCATCTGCTGACATACCCAGGTTTCGCTACCGTAAAGCAAAGTTGGCACTAGCACTGCGTTATGAATCGCCAGTCGTGCTTCTTTCGTTTTCTTTCTTTTTCTTCTCTTATTATAAAAAAAACTTATAGTTAAGTTTTTTTTATAATTTGAACGCATTTCGTATCTATTTAATCCTGTCGCTTTTACTTTTACAAAAATGTACAAAAATTTTTCCGATTTGTCGACATTTAAGATTACTGCTCCGCTCTTCGGGGTAGTAGCGTGATGTATATAGCCAATTAGCCTTCCTCGATAAATGGGCTATCCAACACAAAAAGATTTTTAATTCCACCCTAGTAATTCCTGAGATTAGCGCGTTCAACCAAAAAAACAAACAAAATCTTCGGCTTTATAATTCGCCCCCACGGGCCTCATTGGTATTGATTTGTCGCTGCCGGCCGTGGTGCGTGGCCATGGTCGGCAGCCAACAGTGTTATGCCGCCGTTACGTCGTTTGCTAGCGTGGTGATGGCGGCTAAACGAGAGGAATTGCGGGTGCGGGAGCGCACGGGACAGACGCTCCCGCCCCGCCGTCGTGTTCGGGGGCGACGACGTGCTGAATACATGCGCGCCCCCGAATAGTATTTGGCCATGGGCGGATGGTCGGGGGACCCCACTCAACTGGCCAAATGGCGACGGGCACCCTTTCTGTGTTCCAGGGGGTGCCCACTTAGCACACGGCGCTCGAGAGCAGCGGAGGTGCGGGCTAGATTCTTCAGCTCCTTAGGGAGCTCCGGGGTGGTCACTTTGTCCGACCGCCCCGAGACGGACCCTTCGTCTGGGGTGCACCTTGCCGGCTCGCAGTGATTTAACCTCAGGCCTACCCTGCGAGCCGGTTTAAATGTGAGGCGGAACACCGCGGGGTTTAGTGGGTAGGACGGCCCCTCTCTCACGGGCTTGGAGCCTCACCCACCGCCCCCGCAGCAGAGATGACGGTGCGTAAAGGCTTCCCCCGCGAAATAAAAAAAAAAAATTTAATCTAAAATATAAAATTCTCGTGTCGCGGTGTTTGTGGTTAAACTCCTCCGAAACGGCTTGACCGATTCTCATGAAATTTTGTGTGCATATCGGGTAGGTCTGAGAATCGGTCAACATCTATTTTTTATTCCCATATTCCCACGGGAACGGGAAGTTCGAAGTACGTCACGAGTCAAGCCGGGCGGGTCAGCTAGTAATTAAATATAAATGTCGTTGGGATAACTCACACAACGCTATCATATTACTATACTAATATGATAGCGTATAGAGTATAGATATTTTTTATATAAAATGTATAGTTTAATAAACACACATAAACGTACATTAAATAGTTTTTGTGTGATAAAGTAATTGAGTTTTTATGGATGTGTGGATCATGGGAGTCAAGGTAGACCGAGACTCACATATGAAGAGCACGTGAGCAGATTGCTCAAAAACAGAAAAGTCAAAATTAGTCGAATATCTAGATTAGAAAAAGTTAAATTCATAACTGAATTTTTAAAATTGTTAATACACAATGTCTGTGATATTCTAAGAAACTTCCTCATTTGTATTTGGTCCTATGTTCTTTATCCAGATGTCAGTATGCTTCAGCTATCTATCACTACATTGGGACCAATCCCACCCGCATTCCCATTACTGTGACGCCTGTTAACCAGGATCTACAGCAATGACCAAGACCACAAAGTTACACCGAGCTCGATCTCAGTGAAGTCCCAGGAGAAGTTGGCATGTCTTGGAACCCGTAACGAAATTAATCAGAAGAAAATATTACGAAGTTGAAAAAATTAACGTAACGCCTCTACCCTCCTTTGCATTGCGGGAGACCAGAAAGGCAACTAGGTGTACATCCTATAGAAAACGGGAAGCACCAAGGTAGGACATTACGGGTCCTATGTGAGCTATGTTTGATTCCTGTAATATGTATGGGAGAAACGTTTAAAATAACAAAAACGTTTGTATGTAGCTGAAAGAGTAGTAAAGAGATTTTATTTAATAACCAACACCTCTTACTTTACGACTCAGCCTTAAACAACCTTTGATAACTTTTTGATTTTTTTTTGGGATATGGATTTTGGATATTCGGATAGCACGACAATATAAACAAGTTATGTATTTAGAATAAATTTAAAGTTTAAAAAACAAACACGTTAATATTTGTGGAGTTCTTCTATCAATAAAACTATTAATAGTTCGACCAAAAAATAAACTAATAATCTTATCACGTTTTACAACCTTATAGAATGTTGCGATAGTTCTAATAACTTAGTCGGCCTTACAGATCCAGATATCACGCCATTCAAATATTTCAAAAATAAATATTTTCCTATGATATATATTAACTGATAAAGTATTGTAACGGAAAATTAGTGCTAATGTGTAAACTATGTGATCACGTACATTACAGCTGAAGTCTCTAACCGACATATATTCAACATTGACATAAGATAAAAACAAAAACGGTATATAGATAATGCGATATCAAAGATTATCACAAGCCTCTAGATATCGTTGAAGTGATACTGCGATACTATTCAAGATACTTTAATAATCACACTCAACACTGTAAGGTGCATATTTACCTTATAAACATTATATGACGCTGTTTTGTATGGACATAGCCTGAACCGATCAAATGAAATAATAAACGAGTAATTATATCGATAAATTTAAGATTGTATTGTGCGATAGCCAGTACAACGTGTAACTCAACGGCGGCCCTGAGCAACATTTATTAGTTAGTGATTCGACGCCGATTTCATTCGTCGACATATATTGTTATCGTTGTCGCCTTCGGTATGATTAAGTGATTTGTACAGGTGTAACGTTGTGTGCCGGTTACGGATTGACAAATGTTTTCTAAATAACAGCGTGATGACGTCGGTTTAGGAACTGCAAAAAGTGTTTGAAGTGGTTAGTGTTTGTGAAAAGTGTCGTGTGTTGTGCTAACATGGATAGATTCCGGCGACGATCTAAAAAGGAAAAGCCACAAAAACATGCAGAACGAGAAAAATCTCCAATGTTTATAACTGATGTCAAGACGATAAAAGAAAATCTTAAAATCAAAGAAATATTAAGGACTGTTAAAATGAATAGTAGTATGCGTATTAAGGCACCCAAGGGCAGTAAAGTTATGCAGAATAAAGATTTTAATGATAATGAGGATCCCTTTGAAGTTGATAAGAATGTGGAACACGATATGGTAGAAACGACAAGTGCCACAAATCCTGACGTGGTGGTGAACTGTGACATAGATGTAACTGACAAAGCCACTGAAAGCTGTGATAATATTGATACGAACGATGAATCAATAGAAAACACAGTTAGTAAAAATAATACCTCGATTCGTACAACAGTAAATGAATCTACTAGTATGCCTGAAGGTATAACTGATCCTTTGCTAACCAGCGATAAAACTGAGCCAAACATATCTAATATTCCAGATGTGAAGATTGATTCACCGCCACCTGCCCAAAGTCCAAAAGTCAAAATGCGCGATAGGAAACTATCCTTAGATCAGACAATGTTATCTAGGCGCGAGGGATTCTCACAGTCTGAAATGGATCTGAACTCCATAGGAAAATCTCCTTTGGAAAGGAAATCGTCATTTTTTAGAAAAAAGATGGATAGTTTCTTGAGGAATACGACAGAAATATTTAAACGTCAGACAAGCAAGAACCAATCGATTCAACGAAGGGGTTCAATGTCTGTGTCATTACAGTCCCTGAACGAGAATAATGTGTATAATGGTGACTTCGGAGGAGAGCTGTTGCATAATCACCAGGTCAGTACCCTTTTGATGGTATATTTTTTTCTAGTTTATATTTTATAGATAAACTTTACTATACGAGCCTATATATAAGCCCGAAGGTCTCGGGGGTCCAAGAGACCTCACCGTTTAATGGTGCTCGAGGCAACGTCGTTGGTGCCCTTTCGGGGTTAGGAGAACAACAGCCGCTCGCTCCTAACAATGTCGCAAATCAAAAGTCAAAGGATATCGGCTCCTATAGTTTGACCACGACCGCTGTATCGCTCACTGCGTACAGTCTAGTACGCAGTGAGCTGTACATCGGTCGTGGTCAAACTATAGTAACCAAATGGAGTCGAGACTCTAAGTCTAGGTAGGGTTATTAAGAATGGACAAAATTGAAGAAGAATGATGATTTATTTAAATATGGCACGACAAAATGGCGTCGCCCGCCTGATGGTAAGCAAAGACTATGATCCGTGATTGGGGCCGCTATCTCAAGCCACAGGTCTCCGATAGCGACCCTCATCTTGACGACCCAGAATATTATCTATACTTAATATTACAAAGCTGAAGAGTTTGTTTGTTTGTTTGGTTGAACGCGCTAATCTCAGGAACTACTGGTCGGATTTGTTTTATTTTTGTGTTTGAAAGCCCATTTATCGAGGAAGGCTATATATCATTACGCTACTACACTGCGAAGCAGAGCAGTAGTCATAAATGTCGACAAATCGGGCTAATTTTTATGCATCATTGTAGAATTTATAAGCGACGGGATTAAATAGGTGCGACAGGAGGTCAAAATATTCCACGGGCGAAGCTGTGGGGGTCATCTAGTTATTATATATACTGCGTTAGGCATCACGTCTACAATCGGTCCTAAAATTAATAACCATCAGTGGTATTTTCATGTGTACAATTAATTGTACTAATACCAGTCTACGTCGCCAAGTGAACTGTTGGTCCCGGCATAATAATATATTAGATTCCATTATCTATTTCAAGAGAAATCACGTCTAAGAGTGACCCAAGTAGCAAGCGAGTAATGTAAGTATACATTACTCGCTAGACTAGAGGTCGCCTTGCGGTTTCACTCGCGTAGTTCCCATTCCTGTGAATTAAAAAGAAATATTGTTTATCAATAACGCCTTATCCTCGAAGAGTGGCAGAGGCATATTATACGCCCTCTTTTTACCGTGTAGATTACGTACTGTGGTATTACTGTTCCACGAAAAGGTGGTAAGGCCATTGCCGTATTGTAATAGACAGATGCAGGTTGTAGCTACCTGTGCCTGATTTTTTTTTAAACGGCCTTCCCTTTAGACCTTCGGCTTGACTTAACGACTGCCATGTTACTGGCATACGGGGCCAACGACTTAACGTGCCTTCCGAAGCACGGAAACGTTCGCAATTGTTAATGCCACAATGTGCTCACCCATCCGTGATAAGCCAAAGCGAAAGTTGCTTAACCTACAAAACCAAATTAAATAATATGAAGAACAATGCTTTTTATTCATTTTAGATCATGTACAGCTAATGTACATTTACAGCTTAGGATGTACACAAACGATATACAAATAAAAATAAAGTACGTTTTATTCTTCGATAATTACGGGTTCGATACGGGTTTCAATACTAAATAATACTAATAAGACGTATTATTAGTATTATTTAGTATTGAAACCGTGACGGGACGTCAAGTAGGTATTAATCTATGAATGCATTTTTTTTACCAAAATCGGTGAAGTCTGTTTTTTTAGAAATATATAAGTATGTTTATCAGTTACATAGATCCCATACCTCAAGCTTATATTAGCTTACTTTGGGCTAGATGGCGCTGTGTGAAAAAGTGTCACACAATTATTATTTTATTTATTTATTCGTCAACAAAATGAATAATATTTCCGTTACAAGCATTACTTTATAACACTTTTAAGTTTTTTTAATTATGTTTAAACACGATCAAAGAATTAACTTTACTAAATAGTTAACACAATCTAATCTGAAGTTGAAAATTTATGTTAATTTTAATAGGATCTTTGCAGTTACATAGGAGTAGTTTTTTAATTCACCCTTTTCGTATCCACTTCTCATTCAGTAAACTTTGAAGAAATAAACTGCGTACCATTTCACTTGGGCAACTACAAACAGGTTAAATAGTTGACCTGTACTTGATAAAAAGCGGACAGAAAACACATGAAGAACGGTGGAGGGAGAATCGCGACTGTCTCAGTGGCGCAGTGCGCTGCGATCCCGGATTCGATTTCCGGTTTGGAAAAAATATTTGTGTTAAAAAAAAACCACTAATGCTTTTTCCGGAAATGGAGTGTTTTCTTTGAATAGTACTAATGTATTTACAAAGCATGTTTCTAAGTTGTTTAGATCGCATGCAATAAGCTTATCCGGGCTAGATTTCATACTTTGTTTAAACATACATTAACATAAACCATACATATACTTGTAAGGATAATAAAGTTCAATACGTGTATATTATGTATGTCTTTTCATTCTACTGTAAAGACATTCTTACTACTAATAAAAGATTATTACCAAAACAACTATCTGTTTACGACAATGAATTCATATCTTTTACACGTGAAATCTAGAAGATCATAGATGATATTTTGTATGTATGATAAAATATACGATTCCATCCCATTCCATTACGTTATACACCCACCTATTCAATTACCACATAGGCGTGGAAAGTTCATAAAAATGTCAACAAACAAAGCACATATCAGATTTTTGAACATCAGTCACGCTAAAAATCTTAATATGAGAAAATATCACATGGATATTTTAGCACGCTGACATTAATCGACAAGCGTGTAGTCAGGTTCTATGTGTAGCCATTAATTGTACAACGCAATTTAAGGTTTTCACGCCCCGCTGCGAAAATGTATGGTTTGCAAATGTTTATTCTTTAAATTAACCAAAAAAATACACGATAGATAGCTGATAGCTAACCGTAAGCAGTTCCACAGGTCATCAGGTTTCTATTGCAAGTAAAATCACGGCATCTAATGAACAATGTCATTATCATCATCCGAGCGTCTGCCCCAGTTTCGTCTCGCGTTTCCAGGGGTCCGCTTTCCCAATTTTTATCCTCCACTTCGCACGGTCGTCGGCATCCCCTGTAGTGAACCCATTGGCACGCATGTCATCCCTTACGACGACAAGCCAGCACTTCTTGGGCATTCCTTACCGGGACCCGGAGGGGCTGATATGGCCAGACGTTACCGACGTAGCCCGGCGGTTACCCCAAGACATGACCATACTATATCTATAAATCCATAATTATTCAGCCTTAAGCGGGACTCGAGCCCGTGACTTTTCCGTAGCTGGGTGAGATGCTTACGTCGTGTTGATGCTTAAGGTCGTCTTAAGGGTTTGAGTACTTATAATATGTTTGCATACTAATTGCTTTTCAAAATTATTTCATACAATTATTCCATCTTCAACTTTGTGGTATGTTGAAACACGTCGTTTAATAAAATATTTTTTATTTATTACGTTTAAAGATTTGTATTTTAGAGTTTGCGTTGGAAATAAACGCTACGCAGCGTACGCAGAGTTACATTTTCAAGTTGTAATAAAACAAAAAAGTATCCTTAGACTGAGTGGACTCCATTGCATCAATGTTTAAAAATGATTGTAACACTGTTTATTGGTATTGAGTTGTTCATTAGCTCGATAGATGGCTCTGGTCATACACTTTAAATGACGGTTAAAATATGGTGGAGAATTTCAACTTGGTTCGATACGGTTCGGGTAGTTCAGGTGGCTATAACATTGCCCTGGTTAGACAAAGGTCACAGGTTTAATCCCTGTCTCTAATCCAATTGCCTTTTTCCACTTTATAAAAAATTATGAGATATTTAGCAAAATAATTGCTTTAAAAATTTATCTTGTAATAAAACAATTCATACATACAAATATATTGTCACGCCTTTATCCCGAAGGGATAGGCATACTATACGCCCACATTTCACTGTATGCATTATTGTCCCACGTTACAGCAGGTGAGGCCATTGTCGTGTTGAAATGGACAGGCACAGGTTGTGGCGACATGCTTTTGAAATATTTCAAGCCGCTCATAAAAGCCTTCAACCTGGCTTAACGACTGCCATTTTACTGGCAACAGGGACCAACGGCTTAACGTACCTTCCGAAGTACGGAAACGATCGCAAATGTAAATTCCACAAAGTGGCTGTACCACCAAGGACCACATATAGCGAAGGTTGCTTAACGCAGTGATCGTTTACATAACACTGAGTCAGCGGAGCCACGAGCGCTTCCAAATAAACCAATCTAATTAAACAATTCGTTCGATGCAAATGGATCACATATAAATGGATTTAAAATATATATCTACGTATTATTTTTTAAAGCCGAGACTACGTCCCGAGCTTGAGGGCCGTTATCATAGCCAGCAGAGATCAGGCCCTTTAATTCGCCAGCCCAGAATTTTTTTTCACAAATACGATGTGTAGTCATTGATTTCCATACAAAACTCAAGGGCTACTTGGGAAGCGTTCTGCGGCGGCATGCACCCACAACACGGTCCTCAAAATTGTGGCACCTAGCACACATTCTGAGTGTCTGCGCCGCTGCCCCGTCCGTTGATCAGCAGGTGTGTCACGTGCAGATAAGGTTGACGTGGGCCTCAGACGTGGGTTAATTTAACT
Source organism: Thumatha senex (assembly GCA_948477245.1). NCBI lineage: Eukaryota > Metazoa > Arthropoda > Insecta > Lepidoptera > Erebidae > Thumatha > Thumatha senex. The sequence continues at coordinate 5,243,148 of OX419725.1, forward strand.
ACCATTTGATGGTAAAGATGCCAAGTAATAGTTTCTCCCATTACTCCTTTCTTCCTGTCATATAAATATTTATTCGTACACTAATGTGTATACCTGTACCTTGTCTCCGGTGGGAGCCAGTGGGACGCAGTTGCGTCTTTTTGCGAGCATGTAATGATCGCAAAAGAGGCGGCGGAGAGGGAGCGGGAGAGAATTCTCCCTCTCGAGATCCGCAGTCTGCGGCGGGGGCGCCGCCGACTTATTTTCACCCAGGACCACCGGCCTCCATGACCAGGGGCTTGAGGACGGAGGGTGGGCTGCTCGCCGTCCTTACAGAAGCAGGCCCTAGACGGTGGCGTGACGTCGCAACCACACGTACGCGTTTCACCCCCTCAAGAAGGTAGGATGATAGGAGCCCCGGGCTATCGTCCCGAGGGCTTATCCTGGCCATGAATATTCCACACATAAAAAAAAACGTACTTTAAACTAATCAGTCACTCATTGACTTTCACTTGACTGAAGTGAACGTACTACTACATTACGAAAGCAAATTAATTATGTACATAAAAGCTATATTATTGTAAAGTTTTATCAAAACTCATTTAGTAGAATTTGTGTGAAAGTACTACCACTAACATCCATAATTACAAACTTTTGCGTTTATAATATTAGTAGGATATCTATGGTCTCATCAAGGTAATGGGCCACTACCTATGGGACTTAAATATATAATAGCGAGAACTGCTTCCTTACGTTATTTATTCTGGTTTCCCTTAGAACCCAGATGTCTTTCTTATCTAATAGATATAAATATCAAATTAGACGACAGCACTAAACCCACCTTTAGTGATTAGATAGTAAATTATGCAACAAATTATACAATCATTTAACTAGCCGGGTAATGACATCAGAAATGGGTATAAGAGGAGTATGAACTTGATCTCCAAGACCCTAGCCAAACTCGCCTGCAACTGACTATCTGACGATACACAAGAAGTAGGCACCTTGAGATAGATGGGGAAGTCACACCACAGTCACTTTTAATAATGCCAAAAAGTAAACTCAAATTGCAGTAGCCCATTTTTGATAACTGTGTAAAAAACCTTCAGACTTCAGTTTTGTCAGGACTTTTGATGGGGTGGGTAATCCACACGGAGCTCCTTACCCGTACCTTAAATTATGGAGCCCGAATGTGTCCTAGAGAGAATGTCCTCAAGGTCCCTGATCAGTTGACAGCCAGCTTTATTTGTAAAATGGTTCCTAGTAGGTGGGTGTACTCAAATCAAAGGAGTCTATAAATCAAAGAGTGTACCGGATACCAATATTCAATTTGTTTATTGTTGGTCCTCAGCGAATATCTCCAGGGAATGATTTATTGGAAAGAGAGTTGAAAGGTTTTTGTACTAGATAACATTTCTTAAAATGTTTCCAATCTTATTGCAACTTCCAGGGGCCCGAGTCTACTTTTGACAAGCCGTAGAATTTTTAGCCGTCAAAATGTTAGAAGACTATCAAAAATGCAACTGACTAGCGGCGTGGTAAATGTTAGTAGCACTCATCGGCCGAGTGATAGAAGTCTATTGGAGTACGATTGTGATAGTAGACTACAAACAAAAGACAAAATTGTACCGATGGTTTTGACGCGATTGAAATCGTAGACTTGGCCCTCAGGTGTACTGACATCCGGCAACCATTAATTAGATAGGAATCTAAAGGCCGTATTCCAGAATAGTTTCTCAGTACTCAATCGACGTTTGAGAGTAGATTATATAGGGCAAAATCTAGCCTCAAGCGTTGATTGAGTATTGAGAATCGTTCTGGAATACGGACCTAAGTGGATTACTGATAATGTAATCCATAAAGCAAGGAATGTTTCTTGCTCCATGGCTAGGGCATGAGTGACATTGATTCCTTGCTCCGTCATCTAATATTTTAAACATCTTAAACGATGGCCTTAATAGTTTTAAATACATTATTTTTAAAAGGACTCCAGCGGCTTTGAATAAATGTAATTTGGCTATGCCACAAACATGTTACACGTTAGGTATGCTAAAGACGTTTTCCGTTAAAAAAATAGCTTACTTCAATAATTTTACCACAGATATTTTTTCCCTTAAAATCATGTCAATCTTCGATATCCTTGATACGACGTCTAGGAAAAGAAAAATGTATAAACGAAACGTAGTTCGTCTAATTAAATGAGCAGGCTCGTTTAAATATGTAACTGACTGATCGATCAATACCTAATTTCTACCAAATCTTGCACAGATTTGGTAGAAATTAGGTTGTCACGAAATATTAGACACGAGATTTTTTTAATACCTACGTAATAGCTAAGCTACCAGGCATAGCTAGTTATTCGATAATATCTTTTAGGTTTCAATTAAAGCCTTTAATTTGGTAATAACGACTTGAAATGACCTTATATTTTTCATGGAAAAATGAAGTTCTGAGAATATGAGACACTTTCATAGACTTTTATTTTACTAGCTGACCCGGGATACATTGTTTTTCCATATAAAATTGTTGAAGATAAAATTTATCTTCATCCAAGCGTCGGTTCCAGGTGCTTCTCGCGACGTCCGGGGTCTACTTTCCTCCGTTTTTTCTCCTTAACTTGGCACGATCATCGGCATTTCCTGTAGTGAGACCATGTTGAAGATGAAAGTATTTTTACGTTATGTTTCATGGAGTACCTATCTAAGGTAGGTCTTTCATCACATTACATACATCACCACTACCGCTGACCTCCCGCGCTTTTTGCGCTGCGGAACGCGACGCGAGCGCTCCGCTCTTCTGATGAAGGCTTCCGGATAATACCGAAATAATATATAAATATAATAAATAAATAATTGTCTATCAATATCGACAACACGTACCTAAGTGTTTTACGCAAAGTTCTATTTTTATTTAATTATTAACCTACAGATTAAGTTAGACTTTTTTTTTATTAATCTTCAAGTCATATGATAAATTATTCTTAGTAATGTCCTTTTCAATGAGGATCTTGATCAAGTTGACGTGAATAAGTTTCCACGTACAAATAGGACCCGACATAATATATGGTTTCCCAATAGATGTGATAGAACAACGACTTCGACATCAATATTTTCACGTTCATGTGAACAGTGATCGCACGAATAGGCTGTTGAACATTTTAGTCACCCAATCATATCGCACGAACGGCTACCTTCAGATTAAGTTAGACTTTTTTTTTATTAATCTTCAAGTCATATGATAAATTATTCTTAGTAATGTCCTTTTCAATGAGGATCTTGATCAAGTTGACGTGAATAAGTTTCCACGTACAAATAGGACCCGACAATATATGGTTTCCCAATAGATGTGTTAGAACAACGACTTCGACATCAATATTTTCACGTTCATGTGAACAGTGATCGCACGAATAGGCTGTTGAACATTTTAGTCACCCAATCATATCGCACGAACGGCTGTTAGGACATCTTTTGAAGATCGATTTTTTTGGTCGACAGTTCAATCAATCCATGCAGCTCGTTAGTATAAAATTCCCGGAATTTTAGTGATTTCTCAAAATGAGAAATAATATATTTTACACACTAAACCCTCGCCTTCGTTAGAAAATTGATTGTATCAAAGATAGGTAGGTACCTACAAAATAAACATCAAATAGCCAATTAACGAAATTAATTAATATGATTTATTTAATTATAATAATAATAAATTTATCAAATGAAATTTGTTTGATTCAATGTTTTTCCCTCCTTTCAGTGCCGGATTTCTAAATTTTAAAACACGCCTAAAATTTAAAAAAATAATGTACCAAAATTTTTTATAACGGACAAAAAGTACCTACTTTTAATTTTTTACACATTTTCATGTATTCTCATCCACTTCTGAGGTCAAAATTTTAAGTATTTTAGGTAATCGGTAAGTTAGTTTATAATCAATTGCAAAATTCTACACGGACAGACATACACATTAACGCGAGTTAATAAAAGCATATTATAAAATCTATTGTGACAAATATCGATCACAGTGGTAATTCTTAATCATGCGACATAAAAGGTAGACGTACATTTACTGTTGAAATGTCATTTGTATACACAAAATATACTTTTGGAACAAAAGGGACTTGAAAAAGAGATTAATTTTGTACATAACAACTTCACAGTCGGTATCCTACTTTTATGATATGGCCTTCAAAACAAACGACATGGCCTTAACGACATCAAATCAACGAATGAGTGAAGAACGATTCACGAAGAATGAATATTGTAGTAGTGCGTAGAAGGAGTCAGGGTAGGCCGAGACTTACATAAATATGTAGACTACGTGAGCAGATTGCTCAAAAACGGAAATGTCTAAAGTACTCTGAACGTATGAAGCGATCGATGAATCTGCAGGAAGCGAAAGAAGTATGCATAGATCGCGAAGCCTGGTGATCAGCCATCTCTGACTGCCTTGTCAGGGATACAGCGTGAAAATAGTGTATCACTAACTTCAAAAAATAAAATATTATATGATACAATACAATACTCTTTATTGTACACCATAAACTTACAATAGAAAATTACAATTTCTTCTAATAGATAACTTTTTTGTTTTGTTTTTTTTTATTTTTCGTGTGTTAAAACTTATGGATGCTATGCCGGACTCCTACCGACTAAATCACACGTTACCCTTCTATCTGTCTATGGCCAGGAGTCCCGGGTGAGCCCTCGGAAGGATAACCCCAGGGCTCACGACAGACCTTGTCCGCTACCGCAGGCTCCTTCAGGGGGGGTTCGGGTGTGTATCCTTGGGGGGTTCGAGTGTTGTCTCGCTTCTTTGGGGGGTTCGAGTTATATACCACTACCTTGAGGGAGTGAGCTACGTGCGTGTAACCCTCACGCTACGCCACCTTCCCTGGCCTGCTTCTGTAAGCACGGCGAGCAGCCCGCCCAGCGTACTCAGGCCCCCGGTCACGGAGGCCGGTAGTCTTGGGCGAAGACAAGTCAGCGGCGCCCTCGTCGGAACTCGGGAGGGAGAGTTCTTTCTCGCTCTTTCTCCGCCGCCTCTTTTGCGAGCATGTCTTGCTCGCAAAAAGACGCAGCGGCGTCCCACTTGCTACTAGATAACTTAAACTATAGGGTTCATTCGGCGGTCTTATCGCAAAGCGCGATTTCTTCCAGACGACCTAAAATGGGCATGGTGCTATGGATTTGCTTCTATATTATGTGATTGTGTATGTTTTGTGATTATATTGTGATTTTTGATGAAGTGTCAAATGTGACCTATTAAAATGACTCAACTATAAGTTATGTAATAAAAAGAGAAAGGAACTTCAGGAACTTATAGTCATAAAATGATAATAAACAAAAAAAAATACTAAATATAATAGACAAGATGGCAAATGCTTTGAAAGAGTTAGGTTTGATTTCCATCCAAAAATAAACTATTATTACTACGAACTAACTTATGCACCGCAATTTCGAACCCGCGTCACAACCCACATAACGAGTATACCCTTTAAGATATTTAGCGGAGTATTCGAAAAGCCTTTCTTGTTTACCTGTAAGCCAAAATTTTACTGTTTTAGCTATTAAGACACTAAGGTTCAAATTCAGATAGTGTTTTGAAGTGACTGGGAATACACTAGAGAAAATAATAAATACACTGCCTCGGTGGCGCAGTAGTACTGTAAGCGACTGCCGCGACTGATGTCCCGTGTTCGATTCCCGGGTCGGAATTTTTTTTTGTGTGGTCCACAAATGTGTGTTTTGGGTTTGGGTGTTTCCTATTTACATACATACATATACATACATATTGTCACACCTTTATCCCCGAAGGGGTACGCAGAGGCATACTATACGCCCACATTTCACCGTTTGCATTTTTGTCCCATGAAACGTGGCGAGCCCATTGCCGTGTTGAAATCGACAGATGCAGGCAAATAAGGCATTGTCGTTAACCAGGCTTAACGACTGCCATTTTACTGGCAACCGGGACCAACGGCTTAACGTGCCTTCCGAAACACGGAAACGCTCGGAAATGTAAATTCCACAAAGTGGTCACCCATCCGAAGACCAGCCATAATGAAAATTTACAGAACATTGAAACCGCGGGGCCACGAGCGCTTGAACGAAATGATTTTAATAACATTTTTTTTTATTCATAACAAATTATTTCAATTTAACAATGATCAATGCCACAAACACAAACCTGTAACGTTTACTTGTGTGTTGGCGTGTCGTTCATTTCGTGTTTACATAGCTTGAGTCGATATCTACTATAGGTACTTATAGCTAAACATACATTTCAATGTCTGCAATGATGTAGTGTTTGGACTTATATTTAAAACATTCGAACTGCCCATATATATAGATTGCATTTTTTTTGGAAGTTTATTAAGAAAATATGGCATCAAATACTCTACAACTCTCAATCGGTACACGTTATTATACCTACGTAGATAGAATGTATTTGTTGTATGTGTGTATAGGTTTTTAAAAACTTTCGCATTGAATGATTATAATTAGTGTAAAATTCAGGTATTAACGCGATCATGCTTATTTACCTTAAATAGCTTGACGTTTCGACTGGGTTGCACCAGCCGTGGTCACAAGCAGACTCTAGACTGTTTAGGTCTTATTATATTTTATCTACTCTGATACTATAATACAAAGATTATAAAACTGATAACAAAATTCTTATAACAAACATTACGTACAGGCCAAAAATAATAAAAAAAAAGTTTAATTACGATACAGGTCTTGTATGGACACCTGTATCATAATATAACTTTTTAATCATAACGATACACCTATACAACCTCCAGCTGGACCAAGGAGGTAGAACCTCTACTTAAAAAAAAAAGGTTTCAATCATTGGTTTCAATGAACGAGTCCGCGACGCAAGCGCGCATGCGCAATCAATGTTGGCGCCAACATTTGACATTTAAAAAATAAATTTGTTGTTATATTCAGCGTTTTATTTGCAATATTGTTTTACGTATTATAGTATGAGAGTAGATAAAGTAGTGTATGACACTGTACATAACTTGGTCTTACGAGTATAACACTTGTGTGATACTATAAAAAAACTCGCCTACGGCTCGTATTTTTAAAACACACTCATGTTATAAGAACCCTTATTATGCAACAGTATCATAAACTACTATTATGATACTGTTGCATAATAAAGGTTCTTACTTGTAATAATTATTGATGTTCTGAATATTACAATTATGAAACTGAATTTGAACCGGACAGGAAGCGTTATTGGAGGTACTCGGAGAGGGTATGTTAATGTTGACCTCATTTCTGTTATTTTCAATACTGTTAAGTATTGAATTGGATACAGTGATCTTGCTAGTCATTGAATCATCGATATAGCCTTCTGCAACTGTCGTTGACTTCCAACCACCGTGTCGCTTTAGTGCCGTTATATCTCCACCAGCGCCAACTAGCAAGGTCGCAGATGTTCGGCGAAAGCAGTGTCCTGTGTACATTTCGGGGTCGGTAAGTTGAAGATAGCTGGCAATAACTTTGCCTAAAGCTCCAAATTTGTTAATGCCAACTCTCTGCGTCGTGCATTTTCCGGCAATATAGTTTAGAAAAAAACTGAGATTGCTGCACTCAGTTGGTCGTAGCTCTATGTATTTTTTGCATTGTTCATAATATTTCCCAGTAATGGTAAAAGAGCAGTCCGTCTTGGTTTTAGTTTTACTTATTTTGATCAATAGTGTAGTTTCGAAGACTTCAACATCTTTGAATTGTATGTTGTATAACTCTTGCCGTCGGCAAGCACCCATTATACCAAAAATTAGTGCAATCTTTAACAAATCATATATATATTACCTACGGTAAATTAACTCGATATTAACAAAAAAAATGTACATGGTAAACTGATAAACAACTAAAATACCTTTGTGAAGAGATATAATGTGTCTGGGGCTTCATTTAAGAATTTATTTATCTGCTCTGCTGTAAAAGTCTTGGATTTTTTCCCTTTATATCCTTGTGAGTTTCGTTTCAAAAATGCAATCAGCTTGCTATATTTAATTATGTCAACTTCGTTGTAAATATTGAGTGTACTTTTAATCATGGAGTATTTAACCCACATACTTGACACTTTATATTTTTCAGATAACTCTTGAAAGTACGCTAACAACACATTTTCAGAAAATGATGTAGTTTTTTTATTCATTTTCCATTCCATGAATTCGTGGTAACATTTATTATAGTTGCTCCTAGATTTCGCCGGCAACAGGTTCATGGTCATGTTTGACGCAGCTTCCAGAATGTCTGGTGGTGTACAATCACCACTATCCCCGCTTTCAAAAATGTTTTTACACAAAAACTTATGTATTTTACAAACAAAACCAAACTTTGTTTAAATATTGAAAAGATTTCTTAAATGTCAAATTTTGGCGCCAAGGCGCAAACATTGATTGCGCATGCGCGCTTGCGTCGCGGACTCGTTCATTGAAACCTTTTTTTTGGTCCAGCTGGAGGTTGTATAGGTGTATCGTTATGATTAAAAAGTTATATTATGATACAGGTGTCCATACAAGACCTGTATCGTAATGAAACTTTTTTTAATTATTTTTGGCTTGTACGTAATGTTTGTCATAAGAATTCTGTTTTTAGTTTTATAATCTTTGTATTATAGTATCAGAGTAGATAAACTACGAGTACTATTACGTAATTAGCTCGGGCCTATTAACCTCCGTGAGTGTAAGAAATTGTAACTTAATGTGTACATTTATGACATTACAGTTTTACATCCTAAATTTGCCTAGCACCGACCTTAACTTATTGCACACATAGTCCTTGTGTGGGCACCATCTGTCGATCGGTATCCCAATATACATGTGCTGATCTACTACTTCCAGCGCTGGACAGCTGCAGTGTTTTGTTGAGTCATGTAAACAAGAGTGGTTGTGTGTTAGCATCGTCGGTATTGTAAAACTATAACATACTAATAAGTAATGAATAAATATTAGGAAAATTATTGAAATACTAGAAATAATCTCTACTTTATGCGTCATAAATACTGCAAACAACCCCGTCAATTCTAATCTTGTGATCACAGACGTACAAGAGTAAGCAGACCAAACATATTTGTTTGCTTATGGAGCAATATTTCATCCTCCTCACTCTTGCCATTTTTTATATAAAGCTATCTTCGATATTCCTGTGTAGCTACATTTAACTCACACTTTGACAGCGAACAGCGCGTAGCCAATTTTTCTACCACAAATAAGCTACAAATTTGTAACAACAACCATCTCTCTCTCAGTCATCTCTCTCTCGGTCATCTTTAAATCAAAGATTTATGTGTAAATATTAAATAAAATTATTGTAAAATGTTACAAAAGTAGACAAAAATATACAAAAAGGTGTTGTGCATAGAGTGATGAAGTTTCATTATCAAGAAATCACCAGAAATAACTAAGCTAAGCTCCTGTCTATGTGTGTGTAATAGGGTCTGCTTACTGACTTATATATATGTAGGTGCGATAATCTGAAATTCCAAAATGATAACGTTCAGAACTTTGTTATATATATTTGAGGTTTCAGGTTGAGAAAATGTGATTGATGCCCAAAGTGAATTTAGCTTGAAATAATTTACCTACTCTTTAAGTAACTGAAGCTTACTAAATATAATAATTCTTCAATCCCACATATTTCATCTAAATTTTTAAATTTCTTACTCAATTTACTCACGAATCCTTCTTTTATGCTCATCTCTTGCAAATTTTCGACTTTTATGCGCTCTAGTACACTTACAGGTTCACACACACGATGCCTCCACCGTTGAAACAGACCTCTTACTCGGCTGATAACCAAGAAGTGATCTGTGTCAATCCCGGCACCGCGGTATACCCGGGTGTCTAAGACTTTCTTTCTTAGTCTTGCATCTACAATCACAAAATCAATCATACTTCTCTGGTTTCCTTCTTGTCTAGTATACAAATGGATCTGTTTGTGGTTAAATATGGTGTTAGTTACCACAAAATTCCTCTCCAAACTTACTTCAAGCAAACTCTTACCATTTTCATTCACTCGTTCGTCACCAAACTTACCCAATACACTTTCATATTCATCACGCTTCACTCCAACCAAACCATTAAAATCACCTAACATTCAGGAACAACAACAATTTGTACAGTTCTTAGGCATGCAAAGGTTGTCGGGCCTTTTACCATATACAGTAACATTCTCAGATAAAAGCATTCACTGTTGTTGGGATGAATCGTGTAGACTCTGCCAAGAGCATCCGTTTTTTTTACTCCGGGGAAACCATCAACCGCAGTACCTTGTTTTCGCCGTTGAAAAGTTTAGAACTCTGGTTCCATGTATAGTAACTTGGAACTCTGTCATATGTCAGTGTTTTCGCGAAATCATCTTGAGCACATAACTTGAAAAATGCTGTCAATGTTGTATCCCGCGGATTATTAACAACTTCTTGTATATTGATCTCCATGAAATATACCCTTTGTCCATTTTCTAAATGAACTGCAAGGTGGACAATTGTGGGAGCCCGGTCGTGCACTTCGAATGATAATATCCTCCATTCAGCTTCAGAGCTGCAGATGTAACGTCCAGACTGATATTTTTCCACTTCATTTGGTGATTGTATGCTGAAAGTGGCTTGATCACTACCTTTATTAATGTACTTAGTAACATATTGGATTGACTTTATCGAATTGCACAACTCTACGTTGATGTGGGCATCAAACATTTTCAAAAGGAGCCGATTATAGGGAACGATCCATCGGTTATCAATATCACGGTTTCGGACGGTAGCACTTTTCCCGCCTTGTTCTGGCGATCGTCGACGATATTTGGGATATTCGTCATCGCTAGTGATTGTTTGAGTTTGGAATGACTTCGGAAATTTTTTGCTGCATTTAGAATCTCGCATACAAGGAGAATTCGGATTTAAAGTCCCGCAAGGGCCGTGTACCATATTTTTCTTTACGATTTCGTACAGGATAGGATCTTCATCTTTATCCGGCAACTCAGCTGAAATGACCTTGTCAATTTGGTTTGGTCTAATTTTGTTCACTAACCACACCAGCAGGTGCACATGTGCCAACCCACGTTTTTGCCATTCTATTGTGTACATATGACAGCGCGGGGGACTGAATATATGAGACTTGTTAATGAGGTGCAGGAGTTTCTGTACTTTTAAATGGAAGACTCTGTTAACTATATCATATCTGTCTTGTGGACTTAAATTAGTGTTAATATTTTCTTTAATTTCCGGCCAATTTGGGTTACATGTTGCAGTTATAAATAAATCAGGTTTGCCGTAATTTCTGACGTAAGTCATGGCGTCTTGCGATTTTTCGTGTAAATATCGAGGTCCACCTGTGAATGATGAAGGTAGTATAACTAACTGACCAATGCCGTTGACATGTTCATTCGCCTGTAACGCATCCTGAAGATGAACGTAATTTTCGGCTCTCAATTTAGTTTGATTATTACGGATGTAGGCCAATCTCTCAGATTCAATTTTCGCATATTGATCGACCAAGTATTGGTTTGTTAACATTCCATATCTAAGCAAAGTGTTGAAATTGTTACGTCTTGTCATTATACGGTAGCAATAGTAGTTCATACATGACACTGTTTTACTCAGAGGTGTTCCACCGATTGGATCAACTTGAGAAATATTAATGGCATAACCATTTTCTCCACGACATAGCATCAAAGGATATTGTAAGCTGTCATAAGATCTGTGTAACTCTGAATTTTTTTGCAAATTATCATCACGACTATGCAATACAATATCTCTTTTGTCAAATTGCTGTCCAGCTGTCACCACTGCTACCTCACTCGTAGAAGGCGCGTTATATCGTCCTCTGTGTTCTCCAACAGGAACTTTATTTGCATAGATTACGACATTAAAGTCAGGAGTATCTGCTGGAATACTCTCAATCGCAGTTTTGAAGGACTGTATATAGTAATTATGATAATGTAACATATCTTGCAGAGATCTAATTAAATCTCTATCAATTGGTTGTGCAACACTTGAACACCGTGTAGATGCTTGTGTGTCTGGATCTGCAATAAAATATATTTGCAGAAATTTGTGATCATGGGGTCGAAGTGGTAGCAAGCTCCCAGCTAAGTGGTACACTTGCCCTTGAATTTTAAATGTAGGCATGAACCCACGCTCAACGACTTGCTTACTCTTAAAAGAGGTCATTTGGAATGCGTTATTATAACGGCGTATATTGCGCATGAATTGTTTGGATTTCTGATGATCACCCGTAAGAAGAGAATGAAGTGGTTCAGGTGGAGGGAGAATTTCTTCTAATTTGACTTTTCCTTGTAAGCAACACATGCCTTTTGATTCGTCCTTGAATTTCAATGCCAAGCAATATTCACATACTACTGACATAGTACCTATTGATACTATACGATCTTCCTTGTAAGAAATCGAAGGATCGTAATTCATGGCAGAATTTTCTTTATTTACCCATGAATTAGTAACTCGTGCTGATGATTCTCTGGCTCTCTGTATTCGATGTCTATCCCTATCTCGATTGCGGCGAACCTCGCGCTCTACTGAAGATTCTCTCTCTCTATCAGCTCTATATCTATCCCTAAGCTGACTGAGTCGAGCCTCACGCTCTACTGACGATTCTCTATCTCTCTGAACCGAATGCCTATCTCGATCCCGGCTGCGGCGAACCACACGCTCTATTGAAGATTCTCTCTCTCTCTCAGCTCTATATCTATCCCTAAGCTGACTGAGTCGAGCTTCACGTTCTGTTGACGATTCTTCATCTCTTTGTGAACGTACTCTTCTAGCATTCACTGAACTACGACCTATGTTCGAACGACGACGTCTTCCAGACATGACTTTATAATTTCTGAACAAAGTTGACTCAGTTCTAGACTTATGTATGATTACCTAACTATGAAAAAATTGCCATATTATTGGTACCTATGTGCCGCAGTAAAAAACATCTAAATACTTACCATTTAGACACAAATGATAATCAACAATCATAAAAAACAAAAGATATTTATTCTATTCTTTTCTTTTTATTTACTGAAATAACTTAAACTACGATTTTAATGAAATCAACTTAAAATACGATTTTAGTTAAATTAAAAACACCTAAAAAATAATTTGCCATGCGTGTGACTAAAAACAAAAGATAATCTACAATCATCAAGAACAAAAGATAGCTATATTCTATTAAGTTTTTTTCCTGAACTTACTTAAGATTTTTGAAAATAATTTCCTTATTATTAAATTAATTGATTATTATTTATCGTAACTTATAATTATTAACTGATACGTTGTCGCGCTGAAAAGCACGTTTTTATCAAGTACTGTTATTTTCCTCGCTAGAGAGCTCCGATAATAAACGCGTCCGATTGCTGCTAAATTCAAAGTGCTATAGGGAGAACCGCGGCCTCCGACGCGCTATTTATAGGCATGCCTCCCCGCACTGCCCCGTCCGACCGGTACCGCCCGCCGCAAACGCAAATTTTAAATTTGTAATATCTCCGAAAATATTTGTTTAATTTACATGCTGTAAGGAACCATATTGATCTATATTAATTGTACACTGTATTTAAGGTACTTAATTCGATAAGGATTAATGCCGTATTGCTTAAAATAGCTTCGTAAATAAGCCATTTTTTCACGTAAAAAGTAAACAATAAAAATGGTTAATGTGGGTTATCCCTAAAATATAAACATATACCATCGCGGACTTTTTTGTAGACCTTTTTATGGTGTACAATACTGTAGTACATTAATATGATCTAACTCGTAGGGTTTAGGCCGCGTTTTTGCTAAATTGCTAAATAAGCCCAAAAAAATAGGTTAATTTACGATATCACGTTAGAAACCTCTAAAATTAGCAATGTTGCCTTAGTATATGATGCATGTATTATACATATAAACCTTCCTCTTGAATCACTCTATCTATTGGAAAAAACCGCATCAAAATCCGTTGCGTAGTTTTAAAGATAGGGATATAGGATATAGGGATATAGGAACAGAAAAGGCGACTTTGTTTTATACTATGTAGTGAAGCTCATACATTTACGCGGTCACAATATTTAAAGAAGTAAATGACAACAAATTTGACAACTATGACATGAACGGTGATTGATTTTCAACACCTAGCACGGGGTTTTTAATTAAAAGTCATGTTTTTTCCATCAATTGGCAACATTTTGTATTATAAAGCTATTTTAGTTATCAGAGGTTTATGGACTCATTATGAATAAATAATTTTATAGAAGGTTTATTAGGCTTAAAATACGTTTTTACTATAGAAGGTTTATGGATTTGATAAGCGTTTCATTGTGAATAACTTTTGTTACTGCCTCTGTGGCGCGGTGGGAGTGTATCCGACTGCTACGCAAGAGGTCCCGGGTTCGATTCCCAGGTCGGAACAAATATTTGTGTGATCCACAAATGTGTGTTTCGGAGTTTGGGCGTTTCCTATGTATAATATGTATTTAGAAATATATAAGTATGTTTATCAGTTATCTAGATCCCATAACACAAGCTATTATTAGCTTACTTTGGGCTAGATGGCGCTGTGTGAAAAGTGTCCCACAATATATTATATTATATATTAATAAGACCGTGGCTTTTATTATTACATATTTAGTATAGTTCCTAACCTTCCAACCTAATATCATAATGAGAAAAGGTATTTGTTTGTTGCCAATATGAATTAAATTCTATTGTGATGAAATTTTGATATTCGGAATGGTTATTAGTTTTTACAAATGAATAAATAATTCGAATGGAAAGTGGAGCTTGCAGAATGTAGATGTGTGTGTTTACTCGATAAAAAGTTCAGGTATTCATTAGTAACCTGTCAGTGCAATAAGTTCTTTTTTTTTCAGTGCAATCCTTTCTCGTAGACATTCAACACATGATTAAAGTTCAAGTAGATTGTCTTGTGGGGCAATCAGTCCATTGACTGGGACTATTTCTCTCTCAACTGACTAAATCAGATTTGTGGTGGTTTTTTTTTTACTCTCGTGAATCCAGTGTCCGTACTGTCCGTCTGCATTAAGCCTGAGGTGAGGTTGTTGGGATGTCTTTTTAAACGTTTCATGTAAGATGCCGTTGAAGTTTTTATTTGACATTCAACTGTATCAACCTTAAGATCTTTGTGTAGTTGGTCATTCATCAAGTGTAATAAGCACAGGCAGGTTTTAATTTGAGGTGGTGGGGGGGGGGGGGGTTACTATACTGACTGCCTCTGTGGTGCGGTGGGAGTGTAGTGGAGGACGGAGTGCAGGGTAGCTGCGTGGAAAGTTAGGAGAGGAATGGCAGATAAGATGAATGAGTTGATGGATGTTATGAATGAGAGAAAGTTAGATGTAGTGTGCTTGACAGAGACCAAGCGCAAGGGCAGCGAAGTCGTGGAGCTCCCGGGTGGGGTGCTCGCGCAATGGTCTGGAGTACCAGAGAGCGAGCATGGCAGTCGTTGGGTTGGAATTTTGTTGTCCTCGCGATTGGCGTCCGGTATGTATGAGTACAAACTGGTAGCTCCTAGAATCCTCTGGATCCGTCTAAAACTTGGTTTGACGAAGATTTTTCTGGTAGCTGCTTACGCGCCAGTATCTTCGTCGAACGCGAGTGAGCTAGAGGACTTCTGGGAGAGTATGAGAGAAGCTCTAAATGTGATAGAAGGAAATGAAAAACTTATAGTATGTGGAGACTTGAATGGATGGGTGGGTACCGCTCGCGATGGTTTTGAGTCGGTACTCGGGAAGTATGGGGATAAAAGGGTGAATGACGCTGGCAACATTTTGTAAGGAAAAGGATTTGTTTGTGGCGAACACAATGTTCAACCACAAACAAATTCATATGTATACGAGGAGATGTAAGTCAAAGAGAAACATGATAGATCTATTCCTAATGGATAGTCGGCTCCGTAAACAGGTGATGGACACAAGGGTTTATCGAGGCGCTGAACTAGGATCACACCACTACCTAATAATAACTAGGATAAGGGGTCAGTTCGCGGGTTGGCGTCATCGCACCGAATGTCCTGAACCTGAACTGACTCATAGCATCAAAAGCTGGAAGCTGCAGGATGCATCCATTAGGGATAAATATAAAGAAAGGGTAGCCGAAAAGCTTGGCGACGTCAAAGTTAGTAGTGAGAATGTGGAAAGTGTATGGCAGAACCTTAGGGATAGTATGGTAAATGACGCTGTGGAAGTGTGTGGAGGAACGAGATGAGGCAGTAGTAATAAGAGTGACGCATGGTGGAATGAGGAAGTGAAAGAAGCAGTTCGAATGAAGAAGAAAGCATGGTTAGACTACTAAGCCTCACGGAATGATTTTAATATGAAAGAGAGATACAAGCTGCAAAAAGTTAACACGAAGGCACTGATAGAAGAAGCTCGTGAAAGGTGCAGAATGAAAGCGGATGAAAGGTTGTCGTCCAATTTCCGGGATAATGCCAGGCTCTTCTGGAAAGAGGTAGGCAAGACCCGGAGTTGTTCGGCAATCTGCAGTATGAATAAAGCGCATAGTGTTACCAATGACGTCCTAACAGACCAAACTGACGTCCTGCAAAGATGGAGTGAATATTATGGAAAGATGTATGGAAGAAAAGACAGAGATGCCACATCGGGAAGTGGAGCTCACTTCGATGCTCCGGATCCCAATGTCATTGAAGTCATTAGTATGAATGAAATTGACCAAGCGATAAGAAGTATGAAATGTGGTAAGGCTGAAGGAAAAGACATAGTTACTGCTGAGATGATCAAGTACGGTGGGTCGCGCGTCTGGGACACTATGTCTGTTATGCAACTTGTGCTGGCGGACGGGTGAGGTCCCAGATGACTGGCGAATAGCAGTTGTAGTACCTATCTACAAAAGGAAAGGCTCGCGCCTAAACTGCTCCAGCTACAGGGCGATCAGCTTGGTCAGCTTAGCTAGTAAGGTGTATGCAAAGATTATAATGGCAAGAATGCAAGAAAAGTCTGAAAGGTATTTATGGGTGGCTCAATGCGGATTCCGACGTGGAAGAGGTTGCATGGATCAAGTGTTTTCTCTCCGCATGATGGCGGAGAAGTTTCTGGCTATTAGCCAAAGGGTTGCTTTTGGCTGCGCTTTTGTGGATCTGGAGAAAGCATTTGATAACGTTGTGAGGGAAACTCTGTGGGATTTGCTGCCCGGATATGGTGTGGACGGCTCGCTGCTGCGGGCAATACAGTCGCTTTATAATGACTGTAAGGCTTGCGTGCGAGTAGGGGGGGATGTGTCACCTCTTTTTGATGTCTGTACAGGCGTCAAACAGGGTTGTGTCATGTCCGCCTGGCTGTTCATAGTGTATCTGGACAGTTGCCTGCAGAAGTTGAAAGATTGTGATATGGGTGTGAATTTAGGTGACTTTTCAGTAAACTGTCTGCTGTACGCTGATGATGCGGTGCTTATGGCCTCATCAGAAGCCGACCTTCAGGCATTAGTCACTAATATGAAAGAGGAGTGTGAAGGTAAGGGTCTTCGCTTGAATGCAAATAAGACTAAGGTTCTAGTATTTGAAAGAGATGACCTAAGAACTAAATGCGAGATTAGGGTAAACCAGGAACGTCTAGAGCAAGTGAATGAAATTGTGTATTTAGGGAGTATGTTTAGCGCGGATAGAAGATGTGATTCGGATGTAGAACGGCGAGTAGCTGCCGGAAACAGAGCTAACGGTGCTTTGTCCCAATTAGTAAAGCGACAAAGCATCGTAAAAGAAGCACGACTGGCGATTCATAACGCAGTGCTAGTGCCAACTTTGCTTTACGGTAGCGAAACCTGGGAATGTCAGCAGATGCATGAAAGTAAATTGAATGCTGTGGAAATGCGATCACTTAGAAAATTGTGCGGCGTTACCTTGGCCGACCGAATACGTAACGTAGTGATACGCAATTTGAATGAAAGTGTCAGCTTTAATCTGCAAGAAGCGAAAGAAGTATGCATGGATCACGAAGGCTGGCGATCTCTCCCCTCTGACTACTACGTCCGGGATACAGCGTGAAGATAGTTAGTTAGTAAGTTTGTTTTTAGTTCGTTTTTTAGTTTATTTAAAATCAAACGTTTAGTAAAAGGCTTAAGTTATTGGTCTAGTTGTATTATATACACAGATGTTGTATGTAAGAGTGAGTGATTTGTATGTAAAAGGCCTC
Organism: Thumatha senex; assembly: GCA_948477245.1. Taxonomy (NCBI): domain Eukaryota; kingdom Metazoa; phylum Arthropoda; class Insecta; order Lepidoptera; family Erebidae; genus Thumatha; species Thumatha senex. The sequence goes on from OX419725.1 coordinate 5,261,279, forward strand.
ACCAAGCTCTCCGGGGCCCCAGCAACCTCAACAGATAGCGGTGCACCACTGATTAATGGACTAGATAAAGACTCAAGCGCCAAAAAATATGCCGAATATTAAAAGTCGAATGATAGCTTCTCCTAGTAGGCAAAAAAAGTGATCCAAGGCTCCAACTCCAGGTATGGTTTGAATGGATTTTGCGCTGGAACATCTCGAATGGCAGACGCTTGCTGTATATTATTTTCCAAAACTAGTGCATTAACCTTGTTTTAGGTGTAAAAATAATAGTTTCTAAGACATAAAGGTTGTGTAAACTTGCCATATTGAAAGACAGTGATATATCGCAGTGAAATGTTATTTTACATCTTGATAAATTTTTAAAGTAATTATTTTCTGAATTTCACATACATTTTTAATAAAGTGGAAAAAGACAATTCGATTCGAGACAGGGATTGAACCTGTGACCTTTGCCTAACCAGGGCAATGTTCTAGCCACCTGAACTACCCGAACCGTATCGAATAAAGTTGAAATTGTCCACCATTGTTTAAATCGTCATTTTAAGAGAAAGACCAGAGTAATCTATTTTTAAAAATTTTACATCTCGCCGCTCAAATGCCACTGAAACCATTAACGTTTCTACCACGCTAATGGAAACTTTAAACAAACCTGTACATGAATACGCTGCTATCTACAAAAATAATTAACTTGTTTTGAATAAAGAAGATTCATATTATGTACTCGAAAATGGTCACTTTGAAGAATAATAGAGACTATAAGACATATGGAAGATCAATAAATTTTGTTGTTGGCAATCGCGTTACCGTTAATGGCCAAAATAAAAAAATAAAAAATGTTAAGGTTTAGATGCAACTACTAACAGACCAGACTTCGATTTTTTTGACTTAACATTATTGGGATTGTCTTATGTACATTATCAGACCATATAGATACTGTTGAAAATTTTCCGGAGGATTAACTATAATAAAACATTGCTAATTATTAGGATTATACGGATCGATACATGCCTAATTATTAGGATTATACGGATCGATACATGCCTAATTATTAGGATTATACGGATGATTGCCTATTAATATCGTCTTAGATCAAATTGTGATGTAGATATTATTGGGTATTTTCTATTTTCGTTCACCTAAACATTATTAACATTAGCTGTCACTGGCACCGCACAAACTCATTTTGTATTACACGAAAACGTAGTTTAGTCCATTGAAAAGTTACATTTGGGGTTGCGTTTTTTAAAGGACGCAACTTTACTTTTTATGATGTCTAGTGTCAGTGTAAAGCTAAAACCAAGTTTGTGGGGTCAGCCTCGTCCCACGGCCGCCATCTTGAAAATAGAGGTTGAAATGGTTTTTAAGATATATCTGTTAAACTTATTATCTCATAAAAAAAATTGTCAACATTTTTTTTGCAAATTAAATTCTCTACAACTTTAGTTTAGTAACTTTTTGTCGTAGAACTATTAATAAAAAAGTTATAAGCGAAAAAGCTTAGAAGCAAAGTTGGCACTAGCACTGCGTTATGAATCGCCAGTCGTGCTTCTTTTACGATGCTTTGTCGCTTTACTAATTGGGACAAAGCACCGTTAGCTCTGTTTCCGGCAGCTACTCGCCGTTCTACATCCGAATCACATCTTCTATCCGCGCTAAACATACTCCCTAAATACACAATTTCATTCACTTGCTCTAGACGTTCCTGGTTTACCCTAATCTCGCATTTAGTTCTTAGGTCATCTCTTTCAAATACTAGAACCTTAGTCTTATTTGCATTCAAGCGAAGACCCTTACCTTCACACTCCTCTTTCATATTAGTGACTAATGCCTGAAGGTCGGCTTCTGATGAGGCCATAAGCACCGCATCATCAGCGTACAGCAGACAGTTTACTGAAAAGTCACCTAAATTCACACCCATATCACAATCTTTCAACTTCTGCAGGCAACTGTCCAGATACACTATGAACAGCCAGGCGGACATGACACAACCCTGTTTGACGCCTGTACAGACATCAAAAAGAGGTGACACATCCCCCCCTACTCGCACGCAAGCCTTACAGTCATTATAAAGCGACTGTATTGCCCGCAGCAGCGAGCCGTCCACACCATATCCGGGCAGCAAATCCCACAGAGTTTCCCTCACAACGTTATCAAATGCTTTCTCCAGATCCACAAAAGCGCAGCCAAAAGCAACCCTTTGGCTAATAGCCAGAAACTTCTCCGCCATCATGCGGAGAGAAAACACTTGATCCATGCAACCTCTTCCACGTCGGAATCCGCATTGAGCCACCCATAAATACCTTTCAGACTTTTCTTGCATTCTTGCCATTATAATCTTTGCATACACCTTACTAGCTAAGCTGACCAAGCTGATCGCCCTGTAGCTGGAGCAGTTTAGGCGCGAGCCTTTCCTTTTGTAGATAGGTACTACAACTGCTATTCGCCAGTCATCTGGGACCTCACCCGTCCGCCAGCACAAGTTGCATAACAGACATAGTGTCCCAGACGCGCGACCCACCGTACTTGATCATCTCAGCAGTAACTATGTCTTTTCCTTCAGCCTTACCACATTTCATACTTCTTATCGCTTGGTCAATTTCATTCATACTAATGACTTCAATGACATTGGGATCCGGAGCATCGAAGTGAGCTCCACTTCCCGATGTGGCATCTCTGTCTTTTCTTCCATACATCTTTCCATAATATTCACTCCATCTTTGCAGGACGTCAGTTTGGTCTGTTAGGACGTCATTAGTAACACTATGCGCTTTATTCATACTGCAGATTGCCGAACAACTCCGGGTCTTGCCTACCTCTTTCCAGAAGAGCCTGGCATTATCCCGGAAATTGGACGACAACCTTTCATCCGCTTTCATTCTGCACCTTTCACGAGCTTCTTCTATCAGTGCCTTCGTGTTAACTTTTTGCAGCTTGTATCTCTCTTTCATATTAAAATCATTCCGTGAGGCTTAGTAGTCTAACCATGCTTTCTTCTTCATTCGAACTGCTTCTTTCACTTCCTCATTCCACCATGCGTCACTCTTATTACTACTGCCTCATCTCGTTCCTCCACACACTTCCACAGCGTCATTTACCATACTATCCCTAAGGTTCTGCCATACACTTTCCACATTCTCACTACTAACTTTGACGTCGCCAAGCTTTTCGGCTACCCTTTCTTTATATTTATCCCTAATGGATGCATCCTGCAGCTTCCAGCTTTTGATGCTATGAGTCAGTTCAGGTTCAGGACATTCGGTGCGATGACGCCAACCCGCGAACTGACCCCTTATCCTAGTTATTATTAGGTAGTGGTGTGATCCTAGTTCAGCGCCTCGATAAACCCTTGTGTCCATCACCTGTTTACGGAGCCGACTATCCATTAGGAATAGATCTATCATGTTTCTCTTTGACTTACATCTCCTCGTATACATATGAATTTGTTTGTGGTTGAACATTGTGTTCGCCACAAACAAATCCTTTTCCTTACAAAATGTTGCCAGCGTCATTCACCCTTTTATCCCCATACTTCCCGAGTACCGACTCAAAACCATCGCGAGCGGTACCCACCCATCCATTCAAGTCTCCACATACTATAAGTTTTTCATTTCCTTCTATCACATTTAGAGCTTCTCTCATACTCTCCCAGAAGTCCTCTAGCTCACTCGCGTTCGACGAAGATACTGGCGCGTAAGCAGCTACCAGAAAAATCTTCGTCAAACCAAGTTTTAGACGGATCCAGAGGATTCTAGGAGCTACCAGTTTGTACTCATACATACCGGACGCCAATCGCGAGGACAACAAAATTCCAACCCAACGACTGCCATGCTCGCTCTCTGGTACTCCAGACCATTGCGCGAGCACCCCACCCGGGAGCTCCACGACTTCGCTGCCCTTGCGCTTGGTCTCTGTCAAGCACACTACATCTAACTTTCTCTCATTCATAACATCCATCAACTCATTCATCTTATCTGCCATTCCTCTCCTAACTTTCCACGCAGCTACCCTGCACTCCGTCCTCCACTACACTCCCACCGCACCACAGAGGCAGTCAGTATAGTAACCCCCCCCCCCCCCCCACCACCTCAAATTAAAACCTGCCTGTGCTTATTACACTTGATGAATGACCAACTACACAAAGATCTTAAGGTTGATACAGTTGAATGTCAAATAAAAACTTCAACGGCATCTTACATGAAACGTTTAAAAAGACATCCCAACAACCTCACCTCAGGCTTAATGCAGACGGACAGTACGGACACTGGATTCACGAGAGTAAAAAAAAAACCACCACAAATCTGATTTAGTCAGTTGAGAGAGAAATAGTCCCAGTCAATGGACTGATTGCCCCACAAGACAATCTACTTGAACTTTAATCATGTGTTGAATGTCTACGAGAAAGGATTGCACTGAAAAAAAAACAACTTATTGCACTGACAGGTTACTAATGAATACCTGAACTTTTTATCGAGTAAACACACACATCTACATTCTGCAAGCTCCACTTTCCATTCGAATTATTTATTCATTTGTAAAAACTAATAACCATTCCGAATATCAAAATTTCATCACAATAGAATTTAATTCATATTGGCAACAAACAAATACCTTTTCTCATTATGATATTAGGTTGGAAGGTTAGGAACTATACTAAATATGTAATAATAAAAGCCACGGTCTTATTAATATATAATATAATATATTGTGGGACACTTTTCACACAGCGCCATCTAGCCCAAAGTAAGCTAATAATAGCTTGTGTTATGGGATCTAGATAACTGATAAACATACTTATATATTTCTAAATACATATTATACATAGGAAACGCCCAAACTCCGAAACACACATTTGTGGATCACACAAATATTTGTTCCGACCTGGGAATCGAACCCGGGACCTCTTGCGTAGCAGTCGGATACACTCCCACCGCGCCACAGAGGCAGTAACAAAAGTTATTCACAATGAAACGCTTATCAAATCCATAAACCTTCTATAGTAAAAACGTATTTTAAGCCTAATAAACCTTCTATAAAATTATTTATTCATAATGAGTCCATAAACCTCTGATAACTAAAATAGCTTTATAATACAAAATGTTGCCAATTGATGGAAAAAACATGACTTTTAATTAAAAACCCCGTGCTAGGTGTTGAAAATCAATCACCGTTCATGTCATAGTTGTCAAATTTGTTGTCATTTACTTTTTTAAATATTGTGACCGCGTAAATGTATGAGCTTCACTACATAGTATAAAACAAAGTCGCCTTTTCTGTTCCTATATCCCTATATCCTATATCCCTATCTTTAAAACTACGCAACGGATTTTGATGCGGTTTTTTCCAATAGATAGAGTGATTCAAGAGGAAGGTTTATATGTATAATACATGCATCATATACTAAGGCAACATTGCTAATTTTAGAGGTTTCTAACGTGATATCGTAAATTAACCTATTTTTTTGGGCTTATTTAGCAATTTAGCAAAAACGCGGCCTAAACCCTACGAGTTAGATCATATTAATGTACTACAGTATTGTACACCATAAAAAGGTCTACAAAAAAGTCCGCGATGGTATATGTTTATATTTTAGGGATAACCCACATTAACCATTTTTATTGTTTACTTTTTACGTGAAAAAATGGCTTATTTACGAAGCTATTTTAAGCAATACGGCATTAATCCTTATCGAATTAAGTACCTTAAATACAGTGTACAATTAATATAGATCAATATGGTTCCTTACAGCATGTAAATTAAACAAATATTTTCGGAGATATTACAAATTTAAAATTTGCGTTTGCGGCGGGCGGTACCGGTCGGACGGGGCAGTGCGGGGAGGCATGCCTATAAATAGCGCGTCGGAGGCCGCGGTTCTCCCTATAGCACTTTGAATTTAGCAGCAATCGGACGCGTTTATTATCGGAGCTCTCTAGCGAGGAAAATAACAGTACTTGATAAAAACGTGCTTTTCAGCGCGACAACGTATCAGTTAATAATTATAAGTTACGATAAATAATAATCAATTAATTTAATAATAAGGAAATTATTTTCAAAAATCTTAAGTAAGTTCAGGAAAAAAACTTAATAGAATATAGCTATCTTTTGTTCTTGATGATTGTAGATTATCTTTTGTTTTTAGTCACACGCATGGCAAATTATTTTTTAGGTGTTTTTAATTTAACTAAAATCGTATTTTAAGTTGATTTCATTAAAATCGTAGTTTAAGTTATTTCAGTAAATAAAAAGAAAAGAATAGAATAAATATCTTTTGTTTTTTATGATTGTTGATTATCATTTGTGTCTAAATGGTAAGTATTTAGATGTTTTTTACTGCGGCACATAGGTACCAATAATATGGCAATTTTTTCATAGTTAGGTAATCATACATAAGTCTAGAACTGAGTCAACTTTGTTCAGAAATTATAAAGTCATGTCTGGAAGACGTCGTCGTTCGAACATAGGTCGTAGTTCAGTGAATGCTAGAAGAGTACGTTCACAAAGAGATGAAGAATCGTCAACAGAACGTGAAGCTCGACTCAGTCAGCTTAGGGATAGATATAGAGCTGAGAGAGAGAGAGAATCTTCAATAGAGCGTGTGGTTCGCCGCAGCCGGGATCGAGATAGGCATTCGGTTCAGAGAGATAGAGAATCGTCAGTAGAGCGTGAGGCTCGACTCAGTCAGCTTAGGGATAGATATAGAGCTGATAGAGAGAGAGAATCTTCAGTAGAGCGCGAGGTTCGCCGCAATCGAGATAGGGATAGACATCGAATACAGAGAGCCAGAGAATCATCAGCACGAGTTACTAATTCATGGGTAAATAAAGAAAATTCTGCCATGAATTACGATCCTTCGATTTCTTACAAGGAAGATCGTATAGTATCAATAGGTACTATGTCAGTAGTATGTGAATATTGCTTGGCATTGAAATTCAAGGACGAATCAAAAGGCATGTGTTGCTTACAAGGAAAAGTCAAATTAGAAGAAATTCTCCCTCCACCTGAACCACTTCATTCTCTTCTTACGGGTGATCATCAGAAATCCAAACAATTCATGCGCAATATACGCCGTTATAATAACGCATTCCAAATGACCTCTTTTAAGAGTAAGCAAGTCGTTGAGCGTGGGTTCATGCCTACATTTAAAATTCAAGGGCAAGTGTACCACTTAGCTGGGAGCTTGCTACCACTTCGACCCCATGATCACAAATTTCTGCAAATATATTTTATTGCAGATCCAGACACACAAGCATCTACACGGTGTTCAAGTGTTGCACAACCAATTGATAGAGATTTAATTAGATCTCTGCAAGATATGTTACATTATCATAATTACTATATACAGTCCTTCAAAACTGCGATTGAGAGTATTCCAGCAGATACTCCTGACTTTAATGTCGTAATCTATGCAAATAAAGTTCCTGTTGGAGAACACAGAGGACGATATAACGCGCCTTCTACGAGTGAGGTAGCAGTGGTGACAGCTGGACAGCAATTTGACAAAAGAGATATTGTATTGCATAGTCGTGATGATAATTTGCAAAAAAATTCAGAGTTACACAGATCTTATGACAGCTTACAATATCCTTTGATGCTATGTCGTGGAGAAAATGGTTATGCCATTAATATTTCTCAAGTTGATCCAATCGGTGGAACACCTCTGAGTAAAACAGTGTCATGTATGAACTACTATTGCTACCGTATAATGACAAGACGTAACAATTTCAACACTTTGCTTAGATATGGAATGTTAACAAACCAATACTTGGTCGATCAATATGCGAAAATTGAATCTGAGAGATTGGCCTACATCCGTAATAATCAAACTAAATTGAGAGCCGAAAATTACGTTCATCTTCAGGATGCGTTACAGGCGAATGAACATGTCAACGGCATTGGTCAGTTAGTTATACTACCTTCATCATTCACAGGTGGACCTCGATATTTACACGAAAAATCGCAAGACGCCATGACTTACGTCAGAAATTACGGCAAACCTGATTTATTTATAACTGCAACATGTAACCCAAATTGGCCGGAAATTAAAGAAAATATTAACACTAATTTAAGTCCACAAGACAGATATGATATAGTTAACAGAGTCTTCCATTTAAAAGTACAGAAACTCCTGCACCTCATTAACAAGTCTCATATATTCAGTCCCCCGCGCTGTCATATGTACACAATAGAATGGCAAAAACGTGGGTTGGCACATGTGCACCTGCTGGTGTGGTTAGTGAACAAAATTAGACCAAACCAAATTGACAAGGTCATTTCAGCTGAGTTGCCGGATAAAGATGAAGATCCTATCCTGTACGAAATCGTAAAGAAAAATATGGTACACGGCCCTTGCGGGACTTTAAATCCGAATTCTCCTTGTATGCGAGATTCTAAATGCAGCAAAAAATTTCCGAAGTCATTCCAAACTCAAACAATCACTAGCGATGACGAATATCCCAAATATCGTCGACGATCGCCAGAACAAGGCGGGAAAAGTGCTACCGTCCGAAACCGTGATATTGATAACCGATGGATCGTTCCCTATAATCGGCTCCTTTTGAAAATGTTTGATGCCCACATCAACGTAGAGTTGTGCAATTCGATAAAGTCAATCCAATATGTTACTAAGTACATTAATAAAGGTAGTGATCAAGCCACTTTCAGCATACAATCACCAAATGAAGTGGAAAAATATCAGTCTGGACGTTACATCTGCAGCTCTGAAGCTGAATGGAGGATATTATCATTCGAAGTGCACGACCGGGCTCCCACAATTGTCCACCTTGCAGTTCATTTAGAAAATGGACAAAGGGTATATTTCATGGAGATCAATATACAAGAAGTTGTTAATAATCCGCGGGATACAACATTGACAGCATTTTTCAAGTTATGTGCTCAAGATGATTTCGCGAAAACACTGACATATGACAGAGTTCCAAGTTACTATACATGGAACCAGAGTTCTAAACTTTTCAACGGCGAAAACAAGGTACTGCGGTTGATGGTTTCCCCGGAGTAAAAAAAACGGATGCTCTTGGCAGAGTCTACACGATTCATCCCAACAACAGTGAATGCTTTTATCTGAGAATGTTACTGTATATGGTAAAAGGCCCGACAACCTTTGCATGCCTAAGAACTGTACAAATTGTTGTTTACAATACTTATCAAGCAGCATGCAAAACTATGGGGCTCTTGGAAGATGATTCTCACTGGGAAAATACATTATCAGAAGCAGCTGTTTGTAGTTCAGCTACATCATTAAGATATTTATTTGCTGTCATAGTAGCATTTTGTCAAGTAACTTGGTCTGTTAATCTATGGAATAAATTTCAAGAAAACATGGCCAGTGATATTCTGAATCGACGACGGCGAGAGTTAAACTCAGATGATATACAATATGATCAACACATATTTGACGAAGCATTATTTGAATTGAATAAAGTACTGCAATTACTTTCGGGTAAATCGATCAAGGATTTTGGGCTGCCGATGCCAGCTAATACTACTAACTCAGATTTAACTAACAGTGCCGAATACACAAGAGAAATATTATACGATCAAACAAGACTTTTACAAAATATAGCTCAAGATGAGCCACGATTAAACATCTATCAGAAAAAAGTATTCACTGCATTACTATCAACAATTGATAACAATGAAGGGAAATTGTTTTTCCTTGATGCCCCAGGAGGTACAGGAAAAACATTTTTAATCAATCTGCTTTTAAAAAAAGTGAGATCTACCGGAAAAATTGCGTTAGCTGTTGCGTCATCCGGCATTGCCGCTACGCTTTTAGAAGGAGGTCGAACCGCACACTCTACATTCAAGCTCCCGCTGAAAATCGCCACCGATGACAATATCAGCGTCTGTAGTGTTTCTAAACAGAGCAATACAGGAAAATTGATGCGTGACTGCTCATTAATAGTCTGGGACGAAGCTACCATGTCAAACAAGTCGTCTGTGGAAGCACTGGATAGGACAATGCGCGATTTGCGCAACAAAAATTCACCTATGGGTGGATGTACAATTCTGTTTTCAGGAGATTTTCGACAAATCCTACCAGTTGTGACTCGAGGAACACGTGCTGACGAAATAAATGCTTCCCTAAAAAGATCAAACCTTTGGCCACATGTCAATAAATTAGAGCTTAAAACTAATATGAGGGTTTCGTCATCTTCACGTGAGAACAGGCTATTTCCAGAGATGCTGCTAAAAGTTGGCAATGGAGAATTAACACAAAGTGAGGGAAGGATTAACCTTGAAAACCTTTGTGTTTTGATAGACAACATCCAAGAGTTAGTCAACAAAGTCTATCCTGACATTGATGCCATAAGTTACAAGACAATATCTTGGTTTAAAGAAAGAGCGATTCTGTCACCAACTAATGAACAAGTAGATAAGGTAAATAACTTGATTCTTTCAAAGATTGATGCGCCGACGAAAATATACTACTCGGTGGATACTGTTCTCGATTTGGAAGAAGCTGTTCATTTTCCTACAGAGTTTCTAAACTCTTTGAACCCGTCTGGACTCCCTCCTCACAAAATGGTGTTGAAAGTAGGTTATCCTGTTATTTTATTAAGAAACCTGAATCCACCTAAACTTTGCAATGGCACGCGTTTGCTGATAAAATCACTGAAAACTTTCATAATAGAGTGCACAATACTCACAGGATGTGGTACCGGAGAAGATGTATTGATTCCCCGAATCCCTCTGATACCATCGGATTTACCCTTCCAATTTAAACGTTTACAGTTTCCGGTAAAGACATCTTTTGCAATGACCATTAATAAATCGCAAGGTCAAACCTTCAACGTTGCAGGCTTAGATTTGAGCGTTGACTGTTTTTCACATGGCCAACTGTATGTCGCTCTAGCAAGAGTAACCTCAAGAGAAAACATGTTTGTATTGTCTAATGACAAGAAAGCTGTGAACGTTGTGTATAAAGACATCCTGTAATATATTAATTGTTGTAAAAATAAAATAAATACCTAGGTAAAAATGTAAAAAGTAAATAAGTAAAAATGTGTAATGTAATAAAAATTGTATGAATTTAGATATTCCAAAGATAGCAGGAAATCTTCATAGTAAGTATAGGGAAAGAGGAATTGTTTTACTCCAAATTTAATGCGTGCAGGCCAAGGGCAGTAATGAATGAATCAAAAATACTGGATCGATTTTAATCATGTTTTCATTGAGTGACATAGGCATATATATTTTATGCCCGTGCAAAGTCGGAGCGGGCCGCTATGTTTTTATATACAACGTTCATAGTTTTTCTGTAGTGTATTTAATTTAATATCAGCATTGCACCCGTGCGAAGCCGGGGCGGGTCGCTAGTTTCAAAATAAAATAATGTTAAATATTGCAGATAAAACGATAGGCTTGTAATTTTGATTGTTTCAATAATGGTGCCGCCAAAATATAAGCGCCAAGGAATTGAATATAAGTTACAAGAAGACAAGGTTGGTGTCAATAATTTCATGAGATTGTTTGTACGCTGCAGGTTGCTTTTTTGTTTAGATATACCTAGTTTTTTATTGATTTAAATAATTGTAAAGTATTTATTTGGTAGCTCACAGTTATTGAACATAAATATATTGGCACAAAATTAATTCCGCTAAGACGTGTAAAATGTGCAACGAAATAATGGAAAGGTTATGTTCTACCTAACTTATCCTCGTATAGGCACCTTTTAAATTTGTTGTATTATTTTCTTGTACGTATTTCAGTTTACGACGCCAGCTGAAAAATTAGTGCATATTGAAATTGGGTGCCGTAAAGAATTGTACCTACTCCATTCAAATGGGTAATGAAACCCCACGGCAGCAAAATTCAGGATTGAAAGGGACTTTGATGAAGAAAAGTCTAATCTTATCAAAATTAAAATTATATGTAATCACTCATGTAATTTTATTTAACATTTATTAGCCTTTCCGTGATTCGGAAGGCACGTTAAGCCATTGGTCACGGTTGCCAGTAACATGGTAGTCGTTAAACCATGTTCGACTCCTTATGGGCGGGTTGAAAAATTTTTACAGCAGGTCGTCACAACCTTCCCCTGTCGATTTTAATACGGCAATGGACTTATCACTTGTTCCGTGTGTCAAAATGCATACATACTGTGAAATGTGTGTATAATGCCTCAGCCTACCCCTTCGAAGATAAAGGCGTGACAATATGTAAGTATGGGTGTCACTCTATTTATACCTATGTTGACATCATCAAGAACATGGCGGCCAACCCTTACCCATACCCTGTACCTACCGAGCTTCTGTCCTTAGCCCATTTCTATTTAGCTTACTATTTGACGAACTATCGGACAGCTTCAGAGAGAGATGATGATGACGGATTCTTGCAAACGAGAAGCGGTAGAACTCCACTTATCCACATAAGTGGAGTTCTACCGCTTCCTTTCCCAACCGCTGAAGTCCTTTATTGGTTGAGGGAAAATCTTCCCAAACTAAATAAAAATTCATACGAGTTTTTATCCAAATCATCTATAGAAATGGATTTAATGTTAAACGATAAACTTTACTGCACGAATGATTTGCAGTAATTTCAATGCTACGTGAGGTTTGTAAGGCTTGCAACGCTCGCAATGCTTTCCTATTGCATTATGGTATCTATGTAAATTAAAATTACTTATAGTTACAATAATTTCTATCTACTATTTATCACAGACTAGCGACCCGGCCCGAAATTAATTGCGTTGCGCGTTAATATTGATTTTACCATAGATCCTAAGGTATTCAATTAAATAGCATGGTGTAAAAGGAAACAATACTTTTAATACGATATTCAAGTCAACCAATATATTTAAAATGATAAGGATTAAAATCGTAATTGTGTAAAATAACTTTCCAATTATCACTTTATAATTGCCCATTTTTGCAGTATTAAACTGTATATGATAATAGTATGATATCCTGAAAAGCTAGATGCATATCTATGCCGTCATATATGCCGTCGCCGACTTTTCTGTAGATCTATTTAAGATACACAACTCGGAGATACAGTTTTGTAATATCTCAAAGTGTTTAGATAGCGTTTTCGTTGAAAGCTCCCAGACGGCTTATTGTATTCCGATATCAACCAATATCGTTACAAATTGTCAATGTACCTATACAAAAACTTAACAAATTATATAAAAAAACCTTCCTCTTCAATTACTCTATCTATTAAAAAAACTGTATTAAAATCCGTTGCGTAGTTTTAAATATCTAAACATACATAGGGGCAGACAGAGAGCGGGAAGCAACTTAGTTTTATACCTGACCGTAGTGATAATCAAGCCCCAAAACACGGAACAGCTGATCGCGGTCGGCCATTTTGCTTACTAAAATAGGTTTATAGAAGGGGTCTGGCTTCTATAAAATCAGATAGATTTATCAGAGGTTTATAGAACGTTTTAGTGCTTTTGAGCGATTATGAATAAGACTTTTTAGCAATCCTCTAATAAGGGCTTATTAAACCTCTCATAACTCATTATGAATAAGACGGCCTAATTCATATTGGTTAATAATATTATACCCTTATTAAAAAATAAACGAAGCATTTTATATACAAGCTACGGTCGTTGTGCCGTTTAGAGGAATTTTGAATTCAGCTTATATGATTTTCGTACTCACTTTTTTCGTGAAAATTTAACTTTTTGTTGTAGTTAATATGAACTATACTTGAAACGTGTCTCAAACGGGTCGTGTGGTTCAAAGATGAAGTACAAACAAATGACAGTGACAGGTACTTGCGATTAAAAACTGAAATTTACGAATTTCCACTCACCTCAAAGTGGGAATTGGGAAAAGTCTTTTCTCGACGAATGCCTATGTCATAATCTATAATCTATTTTTAATTTAGTTTAAACTTATCTTAAACTCCTATAGAGTTTTATAATAGTCTCCCTAACAGGGAGTTATGTTATACTTTTAATAGTTTAAGCATTGACAGGCAGTTTATTCACTTGTTTAAAAGCTAGATATAGCGATCGAGCGCTCCACACCGCCCACTTAAAAACCAGTGGCAGCGCTTGAGTCGAGATCGTGATCATTATAAATGTGGTGGCGGTACTTTTAGTAACCCGGCCTGCTCTTTTGGTAAAACTCGTCGAGTTTTCCAGTAAGGAGTTTTGTGAGGTTTTATGACTACTATCAAGAACGCGTGAGTGTTTTAAGTGTTTGTCCCTCCTGGAGGACGGAATGAAGGTAGTCCTAAAACGCGACACCGATACAACGTGCAAATGCATGAACACGAAAAATCGCGATGCAGCATCAGGGCACTCGCTAAAACACGCGATTTCTATACTGCGTGTGGACGCAGAGATTCTATACGCGAAGCAGCATACAGTCAAACAAAACGAACGACTATAAGCAAAATAGCTGGCTGCTGATGTAAAAATCCTTGTTTACGGCGTCTTTTACTGACATTTCTTAAAAAAATGATTACCTGTCACGGTATTGAATCAAGGATCTTGAGCGGATTGCTCAAGAACGGAAGAGTCAAAAGTACTCGGATACCCAGACGTGCATGTATGAAGCGATTAATGAATCTACAGGAAGCGAAAGAAGTATGCATGGATCGCGATGCCTGGCGATCTTTCCTCTCTGACTACCCCGTCAGGGATACAGCGTGAAGATAGTTAAGTTAAGTTAAGTTAAGGTATCGAATCAACGCGATAAATATTGTAGGACATTTTTAATTTTTTTTACTTATCGCCGTCTAGCCCAAAGTAAGCTAATATAAGCTTGTGTTATGGGATCTAGGCGACTGATAAACAAACTTATATATTTGTAAATCCTTACATATTATACATAGGAAACACCCAAAGTCCGAAACAAATATTTGTGGATCACACAAATATTTTTTCCGACCTGGGAATCTAACCCTGGACCTCAGTCGCTGCAGTCGCATACACTACTACTGCGCAATAAATAAGTTTACAACGACAGTCGGAATATGACGTGGGCGACTTTGAAGCAAGAAAATAAACAATTGATTTTACCTTTTCGGGGCATCAACTAAACTTTTCGACTTTCAACAAATACCAAAATTCTATTTTTGGAAAAGCTTTAGTATGGTATGGTACATTGAATGTGGTACTTTTTATACAGGATGTTCCATTCATCAATAGATGAAACGGAACCTTTGACAAAAATCTCAGCAATGACCTCTATGTTTTCCTTTTTAAAACATCAAATAGAAAATACTATTTACTATTTTATAATTATAAGATGCAGAAAAGATTTATTTATACTTTTTCTTTTAAAGCTTTTAATTTTACAGAGTTGATTTCTGAGAGACAACTCGCTATGTCACGGTCTGCGATATACTTCGATACGGCCTATAAGATACATAAAGGATACATTCTGACTTTGCGTATTTCAAGCCTCTGTCTTAGATATTTTTTTTTACCAAGAATATATTTACATACTGTAGAACAATTTTAAATAAGAATCATACTATACTAGAAATTGGAAGCCCTGTCCCTTAAACTAGGAAGAATCCTGTGCCTTAAAGGACAGTTCAATCTCGGCAATTATGTAGCCCAATTCGTACTT
Source organism: Thumatha senex (assembly GCA_948477245.1). NCBI lineage: Eukaryota > Metazoa > Arthropoda > Insecta > Lepidoptera > Erebidae > Thumatha > Thumatha senex. The sequence goes on from OX419725.1 coordinate 5,276,833, forward strand.
CCAACTGGTAAATAAACCTGAAATTTGATACTGATCTGATACTAATTTAAGGGATCTGTCCTGGTTTCACACAGATATGATTTTATAACTCCACTTAGCATATTGCTGCACATTACTTGGGCTTCTTTACAATTCAATACTGGGGCGTATATGAAACCTTGTACAGCCTTATATATTGCACCACCCATAGCCCCGCTAACTCAGTGTTCTGTAAACGAGCACTGCGTTAAGTATCTTACGCTGGTCCTAATATGGATGACCACTTTGTTGAATTTCTACGAGCGTTTCCGTGCCTCAGAAGGGACATTACGCCGTAACTTCTGGTTGCCATTAACACAGCAGTCGGTATGTAAAAAAAAAAAAAAAAAAATCAAAAATCTTTATTCATGTAGGTCACAAAGTAACACTTATGAACGTCAAGATTACTGCTTCTACATTTACATTTACTGCCAGATTCGCAAAGCAATAGGTAGAGCCAGAGGAAGAACCTGGCAATAAAACTCATGGCCACTCTTTTCTAACCGCCATTTGACACAGTTTGATTAACATGATATTTGACCAATTATACAGTAAACAAAATTATACAAAAAAAAAAAAAAAACAAAATAAATGTTGAGTTCATTAAAATTACACTTACATAGTTCCTTTGAATTTATGTGAGAACAGTCGACTAAACTTAGTTTGCCTTAAATTTAAATAATATTATTTGTAACAATTGCTATAACAGCTATGAGCTGACCAGTCCCAACAGACGGCACCCGTTCACGGGTATGACGCATATATCAGCCATCGCCCTATTCAACCGTATTGTAGGGAACAAGGCGACCCGATACATACGCCACCACTGCCAGGACACTTAGGCGAGCATGACATACCCAAAAACTACACAGCAACTATCATGTCAATTTCAAAATAATAAATAAGTCTACATAGTGCTCACACAATAACAAAGTCAAATTACATATAATTATGTATATTAGTTATTACCGGGACTAAACGCAGCCATACCTTTAGTTGCCTGGCGTTTCAAATTATTTATACTGGAGAATGTAAACAAAAATAAGGTAAAAAAAAAAAATACAACATATATATGCAGGTTCAAGACAAGTAGATAATATAACACAAGATTCATTCGAATCCTAAATAGCTCGAGCGAAGAGCAAGCAACTCATTTCCATTTATTTTTATCATTCAAATAATCATTAATTGTGTAATAAGCCCTTTTCAAAAGGTGCGTCTTAATTTCCGCCTTAAATTTATGTAACGGCAGGTTCATAATGTCTAAAGGAATTTTATTATATAGGCGTACGCCAATTCCTGCAAAAGAGTCGTGAACCTTTTGTAAACGATGATGCGTTTCAATTAATTTATGCTTATTTCTAGTATTTATCGAATGTATGTCACTGTGTCGATTGTATAAATGTATGTTCTGTTTAACTAACATGATATTTGCAAATATATACTGTGATGCAACCGTTAAAATGCCAATTTCTTTAAATTTCTCTCTAAGAGACACTCTAGCACTCAATTTATATATTGCACGTATAGCTCTCTTCTGGAGTACAAAAATTACTTGTAGATCAGCTGCTTTACCCCACAGCAAAATGCCGTAAGACATGACACTATGAAAATAACTAAAGTATACTAGCCTGGCAGTTTCTACATCAGTGAGCTGCCTGACTTTACTAACGGCAAAGGCTGCCGAGCTGAGTTTACCTGCAAGACACGTTATTTGCGCGTTCCACTGCAGTTTGCTATCTAAAGTGATCCCCAAAAATACAGTTGATTCTACAATATTAAGGGTATCACCGTTCAATGTTATATTTGTACCGCAATTCCTGACATTAGGCATGCTAAATCTGATACATTTTGTCTTCTTAGCGTTTAGTAGCAAATTATTGGTCGTAAACCAATCTACAACTTGGGCAAGTGAACTATTAACGCTGTTAAAATCAGTAAGCGTACGATCTACTTTAAAAATAAGTGACGTATCATCAGCAAATAGAACAATGTCGCACAAGTTCTGTATATAGAATGGCAGATCGTTAATATAAATTAAAAATAGAAACGGACCTAGAATTGATCCCTGCGGTACGCCCATAGCTACAGATGCTCCAGAGGAGCGAATTTCATTAACATCAACATGTTGTATCCGATCATTTAAGTAGGAGGCAACAAGATCCAGTGCAGAGTCTTTGATACCATAATAAAAGAGTTTTCGCAATAGTGTTTTATGTTCAACGCAATCAAATGCTTTAGAGAGATCGCAGAATACACCAATAGCATCTTGTCTATTCTCCCAGGCGTCATATATATGATTCAGAAGTGTCACACCTGCATGAATGGTAGAACGACCCCTTGTGAACCCATACTGCTCTTTATGTAGTAGCATATTTGAATTAAAATGAGCTTGTAGTTGTTGCAATATAATTTTTTCAAAAATTTTGCTAATGGCAGGTAATATTGAAATAGGTCTGAAATTACCAGGGTCAGTTTTGGATCCAGACTTAAATAGAGGTATTACCTTACTGTGTTTCATTAAATCCGGAAACACTCCTTTATCGATACATTTATTAAATATTTCAGCTAGATGTGGAGATAAATTAACAATAATAGACTGTATCAATTTCACAGAAATACCCCACAAGTCAGCTGTCTTTTTTGAGTTAAGCGACTTGAATACTTTAACGATATCGTTGGGGTTAACACATTTAAAGCTAAATAAGACATTGCACTGATCTACGCTGCCCCCAAGTATGCGTTGAGCTTTGATTGGACAAGAATTTAGGGAGCTAGTTGTTTTCGCGGGTATGTCTATAAAATAGTTGTTAAAAGTTTGTGCTACATCTAATTTATTATTAATCACCTTGTTATTTATAATTAACTCAAAGTTATTATCACGGGGTAGTAATCGACCGGTTTCAGTATTGAATTGAAATTGAAATTGAATACGTAAGTCAAGTTGAAGACCTTATGAACACCTTGATGAATTTCAACACCAGATACCCATACGTCGCCTAAAGAGATGGATTAATTCGTCAGTTTCGAGCAGGTCACGGTGGTGTGGTTGGTAAACGCGTCTGGTGCATTAAACCAAAAGACGCTGGTTCGAGTCCAACTCGTAACTGAAAAAAAAATCCACTTTAAAATTTAAATTCTGATACCCATAATCAACGCCTGACCATTTAAACATGGAAATGGACTCTGCGTTGTCAAGTGGATTATAATATAAATGGTAAAACGTGGACGTAAGGTATGCCTACTCCTTAAGGGATAATGGCGTGACTACGAGTATATGTATGTATATCACGCTAGCCGCACGGTTTTATACCGAGTTTTCTACACAATGAGTACTGATACCTTAGCAAGTTAATGAGTACCTGAACTAATTAAGAAAGTTCAAAGTTGTGTCTACCTAGATAAGTTTACTTTAGTTCGATCTTCATAAACAGATCTTCACTTTACACTTGTTAAGGAGTTCCGCTATCGGACCAAAAGCTATACAACGGGCAAGAGTTTATTAATTAAAAGCGTATCGGCTACGGCAGGGACCGAATCTTATATATTTCCTGACTATGAAGGTGCATACGACCAGGATTTGTCAAACTAAACCTAGATGTTTTTTTTTCATCCTAAGTTTTGCATTTTTCCTAACCCCATCTAAATTTGAGCCTATAGCTCACTTTTTATACCACTAAGGCTCCAGACAAGCATACAGCCCACCTGATCCAAAGTTATCACCGTAGCTTATGTACTTGTGCAAATGTTACACTTTTCGTTGGACTATTAAAACTTTACGTGGCGCCCCAGTACTCAGTAAGTTTTGAGTAAAATCCAGACCGGCTTTGATAAATTTTATTTTATAAAATTTTCAGGTAAGAACACAAATAAATATAACACAAAGAGTAAAAGCCGTTTATAAACTCACAAAGGCAAGCTTAACATAAACTGACTTTTCTTCAAGTAAGCTCCAATATAGTACAAAGGACAAAAATAAATGATATTGAGATAATTTTATTTTTATTTTTGAAGCGCTAACAATCACTGTGTTAAGCAGCTTACGCTAAAGTCGATCCTGGGATGAGAGATCGTTATGTGGCATAAACTAGACTCTCCGTACTTCAGAAGGCGCTTTGAACAATGGTAATATTTTTGGTTGTCAGTAATGTTTTAGTCGTTAAGTCAAGAATATCTTATGGACGGCTAGAAAATTTCAACAGCAGGTAGCCACAACATGCGTCTGTCCATTTTAACATACTGCTGCGGGCAGGAGACAAAATACAACTGGTGTGTAGTAGGCTAGTACCTACCTCCTCGGGAAAAGGGGGATATTACGAGTACATAGGGAGAACTCACAGCAAAGGCTCGGGCAGTCACACATATATGTAAACTCAACTGCACGCACAGCTCAGCCTTTGGTCTCGGTTGCCTGTGCAGTAATTAAGTCAAGTGGACAGTGGTTAAGTCAAGGTGAAGGATAAGGCCTTCAACTTGACAGGCGGCTTGAAATTTTCAACAGCAGGTAGCCACAACCTGCGTCTATCTATTTCAATACGGAAATGGGCTCACCATCTATTACGTGGGACAGGAATACACGGGTGCCCTTTCGATCGGATTAATTTTTTCAGCATAATGTAGTTTGGCATAACAGTTTCAGCATAAAGTTTTCTCGCATAAATTATGATAAGCAGAGTGTTATAAACGCATAATGGTTTTATTGGCATAACATTAATATACTCTAAATTTTTTATAATAATTTTAATCAGCATAAATGTAAAGGGTATAATTGTTATACGCCTAAAGATAATTTATCATAAAATACAAAACGCATAATGGAGGTATGGATAACCGTTTAAATCATAAATGAATAATAATTTGACTAAGAATATTTAAGAAATGATAAGACACCATTGTAAATAATCATCTCACTCATAGCCAAGTTTTTAAGCTGTAACATATAAAACGATATTTTAAGTGTTTTTTTTTAGACTAGTCTTGAGCAATGTCGTAAATAGGTACGACGACGAGCAAAGCGAGGAGGACTGTTAGGTCACTTGTGACCACAACGCGCGAGCCGAGCGAGCGAAGCGAGCTGGCCGCGGCAGCAGCCGGCGATGCGCCAGAATAGAATCGCTCTTTTTAATCTACCTACTTTCTTTTTGTATTTTATTTATACCTATATATTCTATATATAAGTGTTGAAATTTTGAACTTCAGTATAGTGACTATCGACGTTTTTAATCAGTGGGTATTTCAATCTTAGACAATTCAAAATTAGATATAAAAATAAAAATATGTACTCGTTAACATTATGGTATTCTATATGTATGGCTTGTAATCTTTATGCGAGAGTAAGTGATATGCCAATAAATGTTATGATTAGTAATCGTTATTGTAGAAAAAAATATGCGTAAACATTATTATAAAAAAGTTATGGGAAAATAAAGTATGCCTAATGATTTATTCTGTTTGAACGTTATGCGAAACGAAGAGTATGCCAAAAAACGTTATGCAGTTTTAAGTTATGCCTCTAAAATTTATGCAACCCAATACGGACCCGGAATACACACGGTGCAAAGTGGGCGTATATTATGCCTTTGCCACTTCTTCGGGCATAAGGCATGATTGAATATTTTTGATTGAATATTTTTAATAAATACATCAATATTTACGCAACAAATATCTGTTCTTCAAAAACACTGTTTCAAGCGCAAGAAAAATATTTGAAGCAACATTTGTTAGAATTTTGTATTCCGCATCTCTTTAATACAAGCAAGTACAATTTGATAGTATAAGAAGCGATAAATTTGGTAAAAATAAAATGGACCTTTGACCTTAAATAACTTGATACACGGACTTGAGGAGATTATAAGGGGAGGTGTGGAATATTTATCCATCATATTTTACAAAATGGGGTAGCAAAATTTTTGCAACTTATTATCTCAAAATACGAAGTTGATCATTTTTATTTGTCTTAAACGATTGGAGTATGATATTTCCAGTTAATTCACCCGTCAAAGGTGAATTACCTGGAAAAGCAATGCAGTAGGGAAAAATAAAACTATAATATTCTAATTTTCTTAATGCTTACTCTTATCTTTGTTCTTTTTTACTAATGGTTTTAACGAACCTTGTAACACCTAAGAATTAAGTTCCATAGAAGGTAATTTAGGAGAAAGTTTTATTAATTCTGTCATTCATTAGACACAAATCCAAGAAATCCAAAATTACAAATATCTTTAGTAATATGTTGAGTAAGTAAGACGACTTATGATGCTCGTAGTTTTTCCCGTGTGGTCAAGTTTTCCACACGAGAATAGCAAGCTATACTTAAGATATAGATATAATGCTACAGTGAACTTTTCTGTGGACCTATACAAAAGAGTTATTTAAATATTAATTTTGTTTTATCTCTCTGCAGCTACAGCGTTTTCAGAGAAAATCCATTGTCGACTTAATTGTTTCCGATATCTTCAACAATTATTATCATATTTAAACCAATTTGCATAAAACCAATTAACCAATTATATGCTTAAACTTTCCTCTTGAATCACTCCGTTTATAACAAATGGTTTTCTTGAAAATATCTTTAATACGAGGTTTCAGACATATTATCTTCACAATATATCAACAGGGTAGTCAGAGAGGATAGATTGGCTAATTTTATATTTTTGAATAAAAGTTTGATTCAATTTTATATTTTCAGGAAGAGCTGCAGGGTAGCAACGCCAGCTTGCACTCTTCGTTAGCTGCAGCTCAGAGTAACTCCAGTCTATCGATGTGTCCCAGCGAACGCACTCCAGATGTGCTGAGTGAAACTGACAGTCTCGCTGGCAGCCGCCCCGTGCTCACCAACAGTCAACCTCTCGAAGTAATGACATCGGATAGTATACATAGTAAGTTATATTTAAATATTAAAATTAATTTTCTATTCGATACCACCAGCTCGACAAATTCTAATACTTGGTTCTTTTTATTTGCTTTAAAACACTACTTGAATTTGTTTTTAAGGACTCTTAAGAGAAACTATGATTTGGTATTTTATATTTGTAATTTTTGGATCCCAAATCCGTAAGAGCGTCTAGCCAAACTGAGCTTTAAGCTTGTACTATAAGTGATAAACATACTTATATATTTCTAAATACATACATATTCTACATATGAAACACCCAAACTCCGAAACAAACATTTTTGAATAACACAAATATTTATTCCGACCCGGAAATCGAACCTAGGACCTCGGCGCGTCAGTCACATACACTACCACTTCCACCACTGAGGCTGTCGAATAATAAAAATTAAATCAAAGCTATTTGGCTTCAACTCCTTGCTTTCAGTCAAAATCTTTGTGTAGTTTAATAACGAAAACACATTCATATGACTTTGATAGGCATCGATTGTTTTATACTGGTTTTTACATAAAAAAATAAATAAATAAGTATAGTGGGACATTCTTTTTACATAGCGCCGTCTAACCCAAAGTAAGCTAATTATAAGCTTGTGTTTTGGGATCTAGACAACTGATATACATACTTATATATTTCTAAATACATACTTATTATGCATAGGAAACACCCGAACTTCTTCAATTACTGTGTTTTTACTAACTGTATTTAAATAGCAGGTGCATCATATATCTTACCTACTAAACAGACGCGTCGTGGTTAATGTCTAATACGGGCATAAAATGTAGCCGAAGTTACTCCTTACAACATCGGGTATCTTTCAGTAAAAAATCCGTTACCAGGCGTTTCTGAATCCTCTACTGCGCAAATGTCATCGATATTCGAGTTCTATGAATATCGATGACATTTGCGCAGTAGAGCATTTGGATCCGAGATTTGTGAATTGCGCTACAGAATAGTATAATACGTAAAGAAAAACTTTGTACCCCTTTTTAAGTAAATTGCGTAAACAGTAGAACGTGAAATTTGACACAGTTAAAAGTTTAAATAGGGTTAGTAATTATTTTAAAAACCCTTCAACCTGGTTGATTTTTATGGCTCCCAAATAACACCAGTCATGTCCTGTTTTGTGTGTCGCCGTGTGTCTTGAAGTCTGGACTGGACTGAACGTATATAAATAAATAAATATCCATCACGCCTTATCCCCGAAGGTGGATTCCTGTCCCAAGTAATAGGTGGTGAGCCCATTGCCGTGTTTGAAATAGACTGACGCAGGTTGTGTCTACCTGCTGTTGAAATTTTTCAAGCCGCTAAAAGGCCTTCAACCAGGCTTAACGACTGCCATTTTACTGGCAAACGGGACCAACGGCTTAACGTGCCTTCCGAAGAACGGAAACGCTCGCAAATGTAAATGCCACAAAGTGGTCACCCATCCGAGGACCAGCCATCGTGAAAGTTGCGTAACTCAGTGATCGTTTACAGAACACTGAAACCGCGGGGCCACGAGCGCTTCATATAAATTACACGTAACGTACAGATTCCAGGTATTTAACCTGATCCGTGAGCACAACCATATCATCGCCTATGGATTTGGAATCTGTAGTGTTTGCCATAAATATGACAGTCATTAGGCCAAGTTGAATATGCCTTAACATAATAAAATTTCAACAGTAGATAGCCACAACCTGCCCCTGTACATATAAATGACACATAAATCCGAAATAAAAAGATGTAAGTTTATTATTGAAAGTCTCACCTACAATTTAAATATGAGCATTAATTTAGTTTCTTGCCAGATTCCTCTTCATAAAGGGTAGACTGCCCTTAGAACTTAAATCGCTATCATTTTTATTTTTATTTGATTTTGTTTCTTTTGTATTAACTCATTACTATATAACTGGTCAAATATCATGTATATAAAACTAATATAATTAATGGCGGTTAGAAAAGAGTGGCTATGAGTTTTATTGCCAGGTTCTTCCTATGGTTCTACCTATTGTTTTGCGAATCTGGCAGTAAATGTAGACGTATTAATCTTGACTAATTAATACATGAATAAAGATAATTTTATTTCATTTCAAGAAATATGACAATATCCTGGTGGTCACTTTAAAAATATTAAATTTATGTTAGTGTATGGCATTATGTAAGCGCCGCGCCGTCAAAATAGTCTATGCAAAATAAAGACATTTTTATTTTTTATTTTACTCAATATTTAGCGATTACGTGGAACATAATAAATATAGTAAAATATGTGCATACAACAGGCCTCTGCCTACCCCTAAGGGGATAACCAGTATGATTATTATAATTAATTTTAAAAGTATATGAACATAGTTTTACAGATACATTTGAAAATATTCAAGTAAAGAACCTATAGTTTATTAATTATAAATATATTAATACAAGACTATTAAACCTTGCGGTATTGATATATATGCAGACGTATGTGGTCAAACATCATAACATAATTCAAATCAAATAAGTACAATGAACTCTACGGGATTCGCCACACAGGTTTATTTTTGTCCAATACAGACACTAGAAACAGCGTTACAACGCGACAGTAGATAACAGGATGCCGAGTCTACTATTTTCCAATAGAAAGCCGCTCTAGTTCTATTCTATAGCGGTTTCATTGCGATTAGTCCAAAACTAGGTAGTCCACTAAAACTATTGTATATTTCACAATCACACTTCTTAAGCTCTCAAGAATAGAGACAAAATAGCTGTTTATTGATCATATCATATCAAAATATTAATATAGACTACCAGAAATGCAAATTAAGAGCTACTTACAGGCGCTACACGTGTTAACAACGGCTGGCCGATAGAATTTTATAGAAGCGCAATGATAATAGTGGACTACGAAAACTGACAACTTTTTCTGTTGTTTATTGAGTAACGATTTCTATTCTCTTCTGACGCGATTGAATTAGTAGACTTTAGACTTGGCCCCCTGCCTGTTTGTTTGCTTAGTGTCAAACATACAAAAATGACTTAAATACTTACAATGTATACAGCCGTTGAACATGTACCAAACCAGTGACACACGCGTTGTTAGCAAAGACATGTTATTGCTTGTGTGTAAAGATATGAATGTGCGATAACTTAAGATGTCGCCTCACAATCCTGGAGTCAGGTACGAGCTTATCTCAGATAAGACCATAGAGTGCATAGACGACAGACTATTTTGACGCGTGACTATAATCCAAGGGTTGACGATAACCAATTAGACACTATTCAATGTAGATACAGGTACTACTGCTACCACAGCAACTGTGATTTCAGAGCCTGGATCCCAGTTTTGTTTAGCTGCACAAACGGGCATGCCGCGGGTGAAACCACGGGACGTCCGCTAGTTTACAAAATTAGTAGGATAGGTTACAATATATAGAGGCGCGAATTGTGGCACGTCAATCAAGGTCTAGACGAAGCCCAATGTATACATCAACAATGAAAATACTTTTACGAGTAGAATGGGCTATAAATTGAGTTATAATTTAGTTTTCTAAAGCTCTCGTAGCCCCGCGGTCTCAGTGTTCTGTAAACGATCACTGAGTTACGCAGCTTTCACTATGGCTGCTCCTCGGGTGGGTGACCACTTTGTGGCATTTACATTTGCAAGCGTTTCCGTGCTTCGGAAGGCACGTTAAGCCGTTGGTCACGGTTGCCAGTAAAATGGCAGTCGTTAAGCCTGGTTGAAGGCCTTATTGGGCGGCTTGAAAAAAATTCAACAGCAGGTTGCCACAACCTGCGTCTGTCTATTTCAACACGGCAATGGGCTCACCACCTATTACGTGAGACAGGAATCCACACGGTGAAAAGTGGGCATATAATATGTCTCTGCCACCCTTTCGGGGATAAGACGTGATGGATATTTATTTATTTTTATTTATTATTTTATTATTTAGTTTTCTATCAATACATAAAAGGCCCGCCCGCGGCTTCGGCCGTTTCTTCGCCAACTTTCTTGTACCCCTTTCTCACAATAACCTAGTCCCAGAGTAATAAGTGAACTTTGTGTTAATACAGTGTGTCAGCTACTTCTCCACAAGAAATTGATATATTTCACCCAAAAATACGTGTAACAACAACACCCACAGGCACCGGCCTATGTTCATTTCCACCTGCCTAACAACCCCTTTTCACCCCTTATTACAATCTTCACGCTGTATCCCTGACATGGTAGACAGAGAGGACAGATCGTCAGGCTTCGCGATCCACGCATACTTCTTTCGCTTCTTGCAGATTCATCAATCGCTTCATACACCCTTTTGTTGGTAAAATTTTCAAAAATCCTTTATCCCGTCACTGAAAAATAGTTGTGCATTCAGCTGTGCGTTGATCGAAAAGTCAGTCATTTTCTGCTTTTTAGATTGACACTGAAAAATTATAAAACGAGCTTGTACTTGCAAGTGACGAGATATAATAGTTTGTTTATTGTTCACAGGTTTAAATGAAGCCTACCTACAAGAGTCCCTTCTGTACTCTCGAGCCATATCTATGAGCTCGGGTCTAGATACAGCACATGGACAGAACAGGCGGAAAAACCGATCAAACCGGTAAGATAGCTAATTTATTACAAGCGTCATTTAACATAATATAAATTCATAAACTATGCTCTTGAGCTCTTTGTTTGTTTGGTTAAGATCAAAATTACAATAACAACCAGTAACATGACAGTCGTTAAGCCCAGTAGAAAGCCTTATAGGTGGCTTGATAAAATTTCAACAGCAGGTCGCCACAACCTGCACCTGTCCATTTTCAACACGGCAATGGACTTACTACCTGTTACGTGGGACAAAAAAACATACGGCATAGTATGCTTTTGCCTACCTCTTCGGGAATAAAGACGTGACAATATGTACGTTTGTACGAGTATGTATATACAACAACAACTTTACATCAGTATACCTAGACATATTTTAGTCTACAATTTAATAATATCAATACTTTGCTACAATCCTTATTTATAATGTTACCTACGTTTACAAACAATGTTGCAAATACAAACAATAGACAAAATGGCAATCAAAAACTAGTTATCTCTTACAGTGTTGCCAATTGTATAACAAAAACTCACTTCACTTGTAAACTAGTACAGCGAGTTTTCTGGTTAGCAACTCATACAATGTATCTTAATTTACATTAATTTTCCGTATCTCAAAAGGAAAATCGGTACTCTTATAGGATCAATTTGTTGTCCGTTCGTCCACTCGTATGGCAGTCAAGTCCTTTTATCTCGAGAATGAAATTATAAATATATAGGTATTCATTTTTACAGTCTCTTGAAGCTGTGAAAATACAAACTTCTAAGTTGACGTAAAAAAAAAGACCTTTTATGAAGCAAAAAACGTATTTTTACGAAGCCTTCGGTGGGCGAATCCGACTCGCAATTCTCCGGTCTAGTAACTTTATATTTTAAAGCGATTGTTTTTGTTTTTTATGAAACTTACAAACCGTTTACTGCTATGCTTAAAGTTTCCATGAATTTCCCTAAAATTTATATGACAGACATTAAACAAGAAAGAGCAACTGAACGCTATTAACAATAGAAAAATATAATCAGTTTGAGACTCTGGTTACTACCCCGAGTTGTTCAAGAGGAGAGTGAATAGACATACCATAGAGCCACCAACTTGGGGCCACAGTCAATATCCACAGCTTTGAGGACTGTAAGAGTAGCGCTCAATTTGCTAAATGGGCGGTGTAATTTTATCGAGGTATATAAAATAACAAGTATTTCTAAATAATTATCCTAGCTAAAACAGAAGCGCTCGTGGCCTCGCGGTCTCAGTGTTCTGTAAACGATCACTGAGTTACGCAACTTTCACTATGGCTGGTCCTCGGATGGGTGACCACTTTGTGGCATTTACATTTGCGAGCGTTTCCGTGCTTCGGAAGGCACGTTAAGCCGTTGGTCCCGGTTGCCAGTAAAATGGCAGTCGTTAAGCCTGGTTGAAGGCCTTATGGGCGGCTTGAAAATTTCAACAGCAGGTAGCCACAACCTGCGTCTGTCTATTTCAACACGGCAATGGGCTCACCACCTATTACGTGGGACAGGAATCCATACGGTGGAAAGTGGGCATATAATATGCCTCTGCCACCCCTTCGGGGATAAGGCGTGATGGATATTTATAAAACTGAAGCGCTCGTGGCCCTGCGGACTCAGTGTTCTGTAAACGATCACTGAGTTACGCAACTTTCACTATGTGTTGTCCTTGTATGGTTGACCACTTTGTGGCATTTACATTTGCGAGCGTTTCCGTGCTTCGGATGGCACATCAACGGTAGACTGTGGTCCCGGTTGCCTGTAACATGGCAGTCAAGTTGAAGGCATTGGTTGAAGGGCTTGAAAAATTTTCAACAGCAGGTAGCCACAACCTGCGTCTGTCTATTTCAACATGGCAATTCGCTTTCTGATACTGATGAATGAAGGAAATTATCAGTTAAATGAGATAGCTATCTATTGCACGCCTCATAAGCGAAGCGTTGAGGTAGGTACTACTGTCACTTCGCGCAAAACATCTGATTTTTCAAACTTAAAATGTCTCTATTTTATCATATATTGCACTTGTAAAATAATAGATATATACACACACATATCAAGAAAAAAACACTAGTTTTAACAGTTATGTTTTTTTTGATGCCATTATTGTTATTTAAACTAGTTAAAAAATCGTTTAAAAAAGTTTTGTCTTGGACGTCCGTGTCTGTATGTGCGTCTGAATATTTTCTTGTTAACACGATAACGACCGAAATACTTTACTAATCGAGTCTTTTTTTCTCTCTTATGCTTCAGTATAATTAGGAATAGAACCCTTTCACTTTTCACGGTCTCATTCGATGAGGTTTAATTGTTATTAAATATTTTAGAAATACAGCAAGGGAGTAACATCAATTTTGTATTGAAAAATGAGATTATGAGGCGTGCACTTTTGGATTTTCCAAATTTTTTTAAATACTACTTAGGGCCTTTTGAGACTTCGATGATCAATTAAAATCATCTCCATTGTTGCGCATGCTTCTGAACCTCAACTATGTAGTTTTAATTGTAGTAATATAGATTTTAAATGCACACAGTTGAAGGAAATCAAGTCAAAGTAAAGTAAAGCTTATATTAATCATTTTATTAGACCGAAACTCCTGACTATTACATACCTACTGTACCGCACACTCAGATGTTACAATCCTCACCTTTACTTCCACCATTACTTCATTTATTGCTTACTTTTCCATATTCAAGCAATGTTTGTATATAAAAAAGTCACAAGCGCGCATGTCTGACAATGAACTCAACAATGCTTATCGAGGTCCCCGTGAGATATACGATTTAGGTCACGGTTCAAGGTAAAGCTCAGGGTACAGTTACTGTGGTTTTCCTTGTTGTTAACTTGTTTGAGACAACATGACCTTTGCTATGGAATTTTCAGGTGGACATTATGTTGTTGATAGTGAGCCGTCGTGATCTTCATTACAAAAATATTGTTTATCAGTGAGAAGTGATGACGCAGTCTATTTATTGTCTGCAAGTCTAGTTCTATAAACTATTAGAACAAAATATTCTTCCTTTCATTCATCAAGTGTTTCTTAGCTGCTCCCAAAGTTTACTTGGATTAATAGCCTGGGGTTTACTTTTATTTTACAATTAGGAGCAGCTGCCGTTTGATTTTAAAAATTTTCAGCATTGTTGGGAGCTACCTCGGCTTGCCTCGTTGCCTCATCTTTTACTTTACTCAGCTGCTATACTGCTAGCAGATTGACCTTTCGGGTTCCGGAGATCTTGGTAAGATATAAAAGGGTCACCAAGTGAAGGTAGATTGTCCATTTGCCTAATACGACTACTACTAAAGTAATAGTTAAAACTACGATATTGGACTGATCAGAGCTTAACTTGTGTATGTCGATAGTAGGACAGCTATGGTAAGAGTATTTCTCACTCTACAGGTCGCTATTTTTATTTGTTTATATCCATGAATTCTTAAGTATATTGCAAGCATTATACATTTAGTTTTGAGCAAAATAGGATCGGGTCACATGGTGAAATCGTAGGGATTGAAAATTATGAGTATTAATCTCGTTTAAGAACTTTACAGAGAAAGTTAATTAATTAATTAATTAATTCTTAAATTAAAAATTAATAGCAAAGCGAACTTATAAATAGAAAATTAATAGAAATGCGGCGTAAGGACAGAAATAATAGAAAAGCAACGAGAGCGTTTCTATCGCATCGCACCAACCGTAGTCAAGGTTACACCATATGAACAAGGTCAAACAGGTCGACATTGAGGAAAAAGACGAGGGTAACCTCTCACAAGCTTGAACGTGACCTATTTCTCTTGGAAGCACCAAGAACATGATCTAGTTCAATGTCAAGAGGAAACAATAAGTAAAACAACAATGTGGAAGAGAAAGGGTGTCTGTATTTTTATTTGACCATGTTTTTATTAACTTGCTATCTTGTCATGTTTGGATTATTATCTTGACTTAGTTTTTTATGAGCTATATACCTGAAATGTGGACCTCCTGCATGAACATTTAAAGAAGAAGAAGACATAATCAACGAGTTTTTAAAAACTTTTTTTAAAGACTTTAAATATGGTGGAAAATGAGGACAGAAACAACAAAAAATATGGTCAACATTGGTTTTATATTTATTTAGTTTTTTAATAAAACATGGTGCATATTTTTTATTAACAATAAATTATTAATTAGGTTTATTTTTATAATCTCGGATAACTGCCTCTGTGGTGCGGTGGGAGTGCATCCGACTGTTACGCAAGAGGTCGTGGGTTCGATTCCCACTCAGGATAAAACTTTGAGTGATGAGCACGATGGTTTATTCTGTGTCTGGGTATTATTTATCTATTATGTGTATGTATTTAGAAATATATAAGTATGTTTATCAGTTATTTGGTTACCATAGTACAAGCTTTGCTTAGCTTGGAATCAGATGGCGTTGTGTGAGTTGTCCCAACGATATTTACGATAACATATAGTAAATATCGTTGGAACACCGCTATGTTATCGTGTATTACTATCGTATACGAGGCAAACTCCTCTTTTCAATTATTCTTTGGACAGTGGCCGGACTTGGGGCGTATAGGTGTTTCCTTTTGACATTGTTTCCATCAAAATCTCGAAGCTTCTATGGGAAATACGATTTAGGTCACGGTCAAGCTCAGTTTCTTGCTACCGGCTCTTCGTTAAATGTATTATAGATACAAATGAAAGGGCTTTCCTCTTGACAACGGTTTCAAATATTCGCAAGGTTTTTTTTTCTATTTCTACGGAGTCGAATTTACAACTCATTGTGTAAAGCACACACGTTTCTCTTTAGGTTTCCGTACCTTAAAAGGTAAATATAGGAATCCTTACAAGATTATTTTCTTGTCTGTGTGGCACCATCGATTTCCTAAGGAACGGATGTACATTGCAAATTGAAATTTAAACCAGATTCGGATGTCTATAGTCTTAATTAGGTATATAAAAAATAAGGACCTGAGTAAACACGATAAAAAGATATGGGCAAATTTAGATTTAGTTGAAAACTTTAAACTGCCAAAATTAAATTTCGTTAATTTAAAAAATAAAGTGTGAAATTTCCCTTTACTTATGCTTTAAGACCTTGCTGCTGATAATGCTGACGGAATTTGGGAAAAAGCAAGTTCTTGCAGCGCAAATAAAGCAAAATTTTTTTTTTTTAAAACAATTATTTGCTAAATTTCTCATAAATTTTTAATATAGTGGAAAAAGACAATTTGATTCGAGACAGGGATTGAACCTGTGACCTTTGCCTAACCAGGGCAATGTTCTAGCCACCTGAACTACCCAAACCGTATCGAATCAAGTTGAAATTCTCCACCATATTTATATCTTCATTTTAAGAGTATGACCAGAGCCATCTATCGAGCTAATGAACAACTCGATACCAATGAACAGTGTTACAACTATTTTTAAACATTGATGCAATCAGTATATTGATTTTTTTATTTAAAGCAAATTTTTTTCTAAATATCTCATAAATTTTTAATAAAGTGGAAAAAGACAATTTGATTCGAGACAGGGATTGAACCTGTGACCTTTGCCTAACCAGTGCAATGTTCTAGCCACCTGAACTACCCGAACCGTATCGAATCAAGTTGAATATTTTTTTTTAACAATTATTTGCTAAATTTATTAAAAATTTATGAGAAATTTAGCAAATAATTGCTTTAAAAAAAAATTATCAATATGTTTAAAAATAGTTGTAACACTGTTCATTGGTATCGAGTTGTTCATTAGCTAGATAGATGGCTCTGGTCATAGTCTTAAAATGACGATATAAATATGGTGGAGAATTTCAACTTGATTCGATACGGTTGGAAATACGATAAGTTGGAATCTTAGCTCAGAAGCCTAGACCCTATTCTCTGGCTCTTAGCCCAGGTGTCTGGCCTGAGGATCGTGGGTCCTGGACTCAAGTTTCTAGACCCCTTATTTCGGTTTCTATACCCTGGAGCCTGCAAAGATTGTGTCTATAGTCGTACAGATTGAACCTTTGTCTGCGGACAGTCGACTTGTACGCTTGCTCTAAGACCCTGGAACTGGAACAGAGTCCCGAACACCGAGGTCTAAATTTTAAACTTAGATTCTGGCCCTTGAACTGGGGCAATCGGTCATGGACACTGGTGCATGCACTCTGGACCATATACCCTGGAGCCATATAACTCGGGACCCTGATCTTGGGAATTGGATTATGGACCTAAGTGATAGTCCATATGGATTTTGGCCTCTGAACTCTGAGGTCTCTAGAGCCTCTCCTTCAAACCCTAGACAGCCAACCCGAACCTGACACCAGACCTCAAACCTCGACCATCCTTAATCCTGGAGAGAAGATTTTATTTGAAAACAGAAAGTTTTACATAATATTAATAATATTTGCATAACTCTTCAGAAATGTACTCACGGCATTTTTATACTACGTCAGTAAATACAATCTGGACCGACTTAAAATTTATACATATAATAAAATAGTAACAAAGTAAAAACTGTACATTGAATATTTTTACAAAAAAATGCTTGCTTGTTTACCGAAGGATACCAAAGTCAAAAAGGTAGTTCTTAGGATTTTTGTCTGTCTGTCTGTCTGTTTGTCTGCGGTAGCTATGTTCGTGATAAAATCTGAAACCACTGATTAGATGTTGTTCAAATTTTGCACTAACATTAACAATGAGAAGCTTCTAGATAAACTTGAGAGGTTGCAAAATTTATGTATATGATTTATATTTAATCTTAGAAAGAATGATCTTGTTTCCCATCTTCGCAAAGAACTCAAGTGGCCCCCAATCCGTCTTCGCCGAAACACTCGAATTCTCTGCCTCCTTTTCAATATCCTTTACAACCCTTCCTCACCTGCCTATCTGAGGGAGCGGTTCGCGTTTGTTCGTTCCCCAGATGTTTCTTGCAGATCTAATCTACGTACTAACCTCAAATTCCCTAACCATAAAACCAATTTCTCCTCTTACTCCTTTACTGTGCATGCGGTCAGATTGTGGAACTCAATCCCACCTGCTATCAGAGACAGCAAAACTGTTAATATTTTTAAAAGGAAACTCCGTGAATACTATCTCTCTGCACTGTAAATTTATTTTATTTATATGTGTAAATATATTTGTATTTGTTTATATATGTAAGTATATTTATTTGTATTGTTTTGTATTTATATGTTGTTATATATCATATAATTTTATGTGTGTGATTTTAGTTCTGTCTTTGCTCTCTTACTTACACACTTTTTATTGTTATTTTCGTACTTCTTCACGTTCTCCTGTCGCCGGTCTGCTGGGAGATATTTTTTATAGAAATAAGCAGTACCATTGTACCTATATCTCCTTCAACTGTCATTACTGTAACCTAGTGTGTACATAAATAAACAATAGGTCGGGCCTACACATAGGCTATATATGAGTATTATCACACTACATAACCTAGAAGCTTGGCAGAACACAAATACGAGTAGCTGTAAATGCATGTTCGGGATAAACTCAGAAATTACTAGATGGATTTTATTTAAGTTTTGCACTAATATTAACAGTAGGCCGGGTCTACACATACGCTATATATTATCACGCTATATAACCTAGGAGCTCGGCAGAGAACAATTAGGTATATATGCATATCCGGTATAAATAAATATCCATCACGCCTTATCCCCGAAGGGGTGGCAGAGGCATATTATATGCCCACTTTTCACCGTGTGGATTCCTGTCCCACGTAATAGGTGGTGAGCCCATTGCCGTGTTGAAATAGACAGACGCAGGTTGTGGCTACCTGCTGTTGAAATTTTTTAAGCCGCCTATAAGGCCTTCAACCAGGCTTAACGACTGCCATTTTACTGGCAACCGGGACCAACGGCTTAACGTGCCTTCCGAAGCACGGAAACGCTCGCAAATGTAAATGCCACAAAGTGGTCACCCATCCGACGACCAGCCATAGTGAAAGTTGCGTACCTCAGTGATCGTTTACCGAACACTGAGACCGCGGGGCCACGAGCGCTTCAATATAGATTCAATAACTTCTGAATGGATTTGATTTAAATTTTGCACGAATATTAACAAAATGTCGGGTCTACATATAGGGTATATATTATCACGCTTCATAACCTAGGGGTTCGGCAGAGAATGATTAGTTACATGTGTATATGCGGGTAAACGCATGATAGATAATCTGCTGAACAGATTCAATTCAATTCAAATTTTGCAAGAATATTAACAAGAGTGCGGCTCTATAAATAGGCTATATAAAATCACGCTACAAAACTTAAGAGCTCAGCAGAGAACAATTAAATTCTGCATGTAAATCAGGACAAATCGCAAAACTACGGAATACATTAAATTAAAATCTTTCAAGAATAATAACACGACGTTAGGTCTACGTTTAGGCTATATATTATCACGCTACATAACTTAGGGGCTTAGCAGAGAACATTTAGGTACATATTTATGTACGGGATAAATGCAAAAACTGCTGAATAGGTTTATTTAAGATCTTTCATGAAGAATAACCAGACGTTGGGTCTACATATAGGCTACCTATTATCACGGTTCATAATCTAGGGGCTCAACAGAGAACTATTAGGTACATATATCTAAGCGATACACTACTTAATAAATTTAGTTTAAATCTTACATGAATGTCAACTAGAGATTGTATCTACATAGGGGCTACATATTATCAAACGATAACAGATAAGCTATACCTACCCGTAGCCTATGTGTAACAGCATGTATGTAGTTAGCGATAATTGTGTCCTCTATCGAATCTCTCAGAGGTCAAACGTCGTAACACCTCCGAGCAAAGACAATTTTTTTAAACCGTCCTATAAATCGTTAATGGGGGGTTAGCTTCACGAAAGCTGTGAATCCTGAATTAGTTAAGGAGATTCTTCACGCAGCTCTAAAAGTATTTTCTAAGACGCAATTTATTACTCCACAAGGTACTAACTACACTTGTTTAACGCTATGCATGATGTGGTATTCGAATTATGATTGTTCTGAGGTAAGGGGAAGCCTTGAGCCACTGGCGTAAACAAAACTTTCTTGGCTGAATTTTACTTAATTTACCATAGTAAGAAGAAAAATAAGAAACACGAGCTCAAGGATTGCACTCATATCGCAAACATGGGATAAATATACGATGTCTTATAAGAAAAGCAGTGGAAACATTTGCAGAAATTTATCAGAATTTTACGAACAATAATTGATTGATTGGTAGTGTCACAGTTTTGTTCAAAAACAATTTCCGGAAAACACTACCGTAGTGACCCGAGGAATCAGGTTGGAAACAGTTTTTATTATAATTACAAGTTCATATGCTGTACTTGAACATCAATTTGATAGCTCAGTTGTGCGGCAATTCAAAAGCTCATAATTTCTGAGAAGTTCTTCTAAGGCACATTACCAGAGGCCGTACCTTTATAGGTAGACAGGTGTAGATTTTTCTTTCGGTAATTGAAAGAATTACAGTGGTTTAGAGATATTGTATTTGGTCAAAATAACGACATAAAATCAATCCGCCGTTTCTCTTCTCTTTTACAGAAGAATAAGGAGTGAACTTATAGCGTACACCACCAACTGAAGGTTATGCTTTTTTTAAATCTATATTCTTCAAAATTGTGTAACGGGACGTATATTACGATTATGTTCAACTAAACATCGAAAGTTCCGATGAGTTGTGGCGTCGGCGAGACAAGTGATTTTCCCCCTGATTCCCGCCAGTCTTCACAATTACCCCTTTCCAATTTAAGCGCGTGCAGTTCCTGTGTGCCTAAGTTTTACAAGGGCTCATAGCAAGACACAGGGGCAGATACTTCAATATCTGCTTCAAGTTTCGAGCCGATCTCATGTTAAGTTGCATTTAATCAAACCTTGAAAAAGTGGTGTTCAGTTATTCCCACAATTGTACGTCGGTTTCTTCTGCGTCACCAGTCTGGCTTATAGTGTGGTATTTTTTGGCTACTGTGAGTAATTATAGGATCATAGTTTATAAAGAAGTTTTACAAACATTACTTTTGTAAGTACAGGAAGGTGTAGTTTATAGGTATATTTTTTTATTAATGTGAAATCATACAACTTAGTTCAGGCCACAGATTGAACCGGTGACCTTTGCCTAACCAGGACAATGTTTGCGCAGTAACTTGTATCGGTACGGTTCGGGTAGTTGAAATTTCTTTACTATGTTGTAATCATCATTTAGAGTATGTCCAGAGCCATCTATTGAGCTTCATAACAACACTGATATCAAAGAACATTGTTACAACCATTTTAAAACATTGATGCGATGGACTCCACTTAATCTATGGATACATGTTAATAGTAAAAGCAATTATATATATATATATATATATATATAATTGCTTTTGCCAACAAAAAGTGAAAAAATACAATTTGGTTCAGCACGGGGATTAGTTTTAGTCAGTGGTATTGGCAACATAACCTTTTTCATCTGTGCTATGTGAGGCACTGTCATCATCATCATCCGAGCGTATGTCCCAGTTGCGTCTCGCGACGCCCGGGGTCCGCTTTCCTACATTTTCTCCTCCACTTCGCACGGTCGTCGGCATCCCCTGTAGTGAGACCATTGGCACGCATGTCATCCCTTACGACGTCAAGCCAGCACTTCTTGGGTCTTCCCCTCTTACCGGGACCCGGCGGGGCTGACATGGCCAGACATTTGTTACCTACGTAGCCCGGCGGTTGCCGCAAGACGTGACCATACCAACGAAGGCGACACTCTTGCAACTTGTCTGCAATGTCACGGACGTGAAGGCTGCCGTGGATGCGAGAGTTACTCACGCGGTACATCTGCGTGACTCCACACATCCACCGCATCTTCATTTCCGTGACACGCAGCTCCTGCTTGTGTCGCTCCAATATCGGCCACGTCTGGCACTCTGTTTCCACACAAATATACTTGTGTGGAAATGTCTAGGCTAAGTATATGGTATTTAAATATGGTATTAATTAAATTTTATTTGCATATTTTTGAAAAACGTTTGTGTGATTTATATAACTTTATTGAGTATACTACGAGTATACCTCAAAACAATAGCTTATTAAATTTTCTATTTGTTTGTTTGTTAAATTTGGTCATCAAAAACCTATGGTTCGATTTTATCTATTTGTATTACTTTGTATTAATTTGTATTACTACACATAAGAATCAAAGTTCAAAATACTACTTTGCCGAGGGATTCGGTAGAGAGTAATACAAATTTTGCGTCTATCACAATTTCCAAGCGAACGAAGTCGCGGGCAACAGCTAGTTATTAATAAAATTGAACCTCTGAAGTTGCAAACGTCGATTCCGTAGACACTTTCGATCAGGGCCTTATTTAATAAACGAGACAATCCGATAATTTTGTCAGTTTTTAACAAATAAGACCATATTGAATCATGATAATTCTTAGTGACAGTAACTTTTCTTATTGACAATTTTTTTTTCCGTGACCTTTTATTATTTACAAGCTAATGCCCGCAGCTTTGCCCGCGCAGATTCAAAATATCGTACAGAACCCTTAACTTTTTGAAAATCCAATATAGCCTTACTTACGAAGAATGTAGCTTTCTAATGGTGAAAGAATTTTAATAATGCGCCCAGTAGTTTCTGAGCATATTCATGACTAACATACTTACAAATCTTTCCTTATTTATTTATCTATAATATGAATATATATGAATACCAGGAATTCCTTTCTTAGTGCTCATTCAAAATATCTAATGAATACTTTCACTAAATGTCACGTTTTCACGTTTAATAGCCGCGTTCGCCGCATTTGTCGTTCTCGATTATAACTACTGAAAAGATTACCATGCAAGTTTTACTAAAACATTAAATAAGATATAATGATTCATTATAGAGGTTTAGTATACCTAAATTTGTCAAAAATTGGTAAAAATATTACGATAATTGTTTAATATGTCGAATAAAATTAAGCCGATTTTTCTTTGAAAACACTGCCTAAACCCTGAGAATTATTACAAAACAATTTAATTATAGGTCTATGAAGCGCTCGTGGCCCCGAGGACTCAGTGTTCTGTAAACGATCACTGCGTTAAGCAACTTTCACTATGACTGGTCCTCGGATGGGTGACCACTTTGTGACATTTACTTTTGCGAGCGTTTCCGTGCTTCAAATGGCACGTTGAACCGTTGGTTCCGGTTGCCAGTAACATGGCAGTCGTTAAGCCCAGCTGGGCGGCTTGATAAATTTCAACAGCAGGTCGCCACAACCTGCGCCTGTCCGTTTCAACACGGCAATGGACTCACCACCTGTTACGTGGGACAAAAATACATAGGGTGAAATGTGGGCGCATAGTATGCCTCTGCCTACCCCTTCAGGGATAAAGGCGTGACAATATGTCTATGTCTATTATAGGTCTACACAATTATCACAACTGTGTACAAAGTGTCTATTTTTAAAGATAGCTTGGAAACGGGTACTGGTAAAATTAATCTATCAGCCTGAGTTTCGGGGCATCAGGTGGTATTGAAATATTTATTAAAAAAAACCTGAAGTATTCCCCGTCTTAACAAAAAATAATAATAATTACTGCGTTGATGAGTTGCAATTGCATAAACATTTTGTCTTTCATCCCCTGTCCGAAAAGAACCACTTAAAAATATAGATCAATAGTACCTATACTAAAGCCTTTCTCGGAGTAAAAACTCAGATCATGGCAAGTTTAATTTTAATCGATTCAATAGTTACGACGTGATGCTCATTATCATATCGAACAGAATGACATTCAGAAAAATGAAATACTGTATTGTCTTCAGAATCGTATATAGAATATTACTAAAAATACTACTAAAGATTTTTTCAAAATATCTCTAATGTACTGTATTCCCACCCTCTAGTGTTTTATTCCCCTTCTTATGTTATCCCCTTCTTATGTTTACTTCCAAGCCCTGTAATTGGAGCATAGGGTCCACTTTTTTGTCTGCTAGGTGCAGCTTTTGTTCGGCTTTTAATTTTCAGCATTGATAGGAAAATCCGGAATTTTGCCTTAAAATTTCGAAAAATCCTAAAAAAATTTTCATCTGTATTTCTAATTATTTTAAGTGCTCGTGGCACCTTGACTCAGTATTTTGTAAACGATTACTACGTTAAGCAACGTTCGCTATAGGTGGCCCTTGGATGGTTGACCACTTTGTGGAATTTACATTTGCGAGCGTTTCCGCGCTTCGTTAAGTTTTAAGCCGTTTGTCCCGGTTGCCTCATGGGCGGATTGAATATTTTTAACAGCAGGTCGCCACAGCCTTTTTCTGTCCATTTTAACACGGCAATGGACCCCTACCTGTTACGTGGAACAAAAATGCATACGATGAAATGTAGGCGTAAGTATGCCTCTGCCTACCCCTTCGGGGATAAAGGCGTCACAATATGTATGTGTATGTGTGATTATATCTAAGAGATAGCTTCAGAAAATCGTGAAATACGTCTCTCTTAATTTTCTTACCGAAAACCAATAGACAAATTTCTATGTGGATTAGTTCAGAAATAACTGACTTCTATACAAATTTCAAACCTTATTTACCTCCCTTAGGGGTTGAATTTCAAAAATTCCTGAAACACGTCTTTCTTAAGTTAAAAGCGAAAGTCCACACACAATTTTTTTAAGCATATTAGTTTAAAAATGGCGGATTTCTATTCAATCTTTCAGTCCTTATTAACCCCCTTAGTGGTCGAATTTCTAAAATCCTTATACACATCTAACTTAAATTATAAAAGAAAGTCTGGAAATTTTGACCTGAAAAATGAACCTTGCAGTCGTCCGAAGACTTTAGTCGACAATAACGAATTAAAGGCGATTTTGGAAGCTGATGATACACAGTCTACGGCTGAATTCACAGCAGCTTTCGACGTTAGCGTCAAAACAATATTGGTCCATTTGTGTCAAACTGGCAAGGTAAATATGCTTGACAAATGGGTGCCCCACGAACTCAATGATTGCCAGCGCGAAGTATGCGTCGAGACGTGCCTTGCACTGCTCAACAGACACACAAATGAAGGAATTTTTAACCGCATTGTTACCTGCGATGAAAAATGGATTCAGTGTGATAACTGCAAGCGCTCAGCAAGTTGGTTGGATCCTGGTTCAGCACCTAAACAATGCCTTAAACGAAAACTTACCCCTAGAAAAGTGATGGTCACTGTTTGTAGGTCTAGCACCGGTGTGATTCATCACAGCTTCTTACCTAACGGGGTGAGCGTTACTGCAGATGTGTACTGTGAAGAACTGAACACAATGATGGAGAAGCTGGCACATCTCCAACCAGCATTGGTCAATCGCTCGTCTCCACTGCTCCTGCACGACAACGCGCGACCTCATACTGCACAGCAAACGGCCTCCAAGTTGCAAAAACTGGGGTTGGAAGCTCTCCGTCATCCGCCCTACTCACCAGACCTTGCGCTTACAGACTTCTACTTTTTCCAGAATTTGGATAACTTCTTGGCGGGAAAAAAATTCAATACCCGAAAGGCAGCACAAAATGCATTTGAAAAATTTATTGCCTACCGTCTAGCTGATTACTTTAAAAAGGGCATCATTAAACTGCCACTACGTTGGCAAAGACATTAATCGCATGGGTGATTACTTTGATTAATACAAATAAAAAATACAATAAATCAAATTCGTTTTAATTTTTTTATACAAAACGGCAATTTCCTACTATTTTACTGATCATCCGCATTCCCCTTACTGTGAGTCCTTTAAACCAAGAACTACTGCAATTACGAATACAATAAAAGATACCAGTAGTGCATGTATGAAGCGATTAATGAATCTACAGGAAGCGAAAGAAGTATGCATGGATCGCGATACCTGGCGATCTGTTCTCTCTGACTACCTCGTCAGGGATACAAAATGAAGATAGTTAAGTTATAAAAGATACAACTAGCTCGATCTTGGTAAAGTCCCAGGAAAAGTTGCCTTGGAACCCGCATCGAAATAAATCAAAAGATTTAGATTTTCAAAGAATTAGATTTGAAGGAGGTCAAAAAATCTTCGCTTTCCAAAACGGTATACAAATAGGCAACTAGTTGTACATGATAAAAAAAAAAAAAAAAAAATATCTTTGTTTTGCATAGACCATTTTAACGGCGCTTACAAAATGTCATACACTATTTAAAATATTTAAAGCGACCACCGGTTCGGAACGCGGCCCACCTGAGAAGAACCGGCAAGAAACTTAGGAAGGCTTTTTTTTTGATGGCCTATTTACAATTTAATATTATTTCATTTTGCCAGCAGATCATTTCCAGGCGTCCCTGTCCTGCAAATAGTCTGTAACGGAGTAAAAACCTTTTTCACAAAGCTTATTTTTAATAAACTTTTTAAATTTATTTAAAGGTAAATTTCTCAGGTCACAGGGAAGCTTGTTGTAAAAGCGTATACAGTTACCCTGGAAAGAATCGCCAATCTTATGTAGTCGACTGTGGTGGACTGAAAGATTATTTTTATTTCTAGTGTTTATATTATGTTTATCACAGAGTTTAGAAAACTGTGATAGATTTTTCTGGACATACATAAGATTGGCAAAAATGTATTGTGATGGTACGGTTAGAATATTCACTTCTTTGAATTTTTCTCGGAGAGAAACTCTGGGGCCCAAATTATAAATAGCGCGTACAGCCCGCTTTTGTAGAACAAAAATAATATTTAAATCTGCAGCACTCCCCCAAAGGAGAATACCGTAAGACATAATACTATGAAAATAGCTGAAGTAAACCATTCTAGCCGTATCCACATCTGTTAGAGTCCTGATCTTTTTTACAGCGTATGCAGCCGAACTTAATCTAGAGGCTGTCTTTTCTATGTGTGGGCCCCACTGCAAATTGGCATCAATAGTTATACCTAGGAACACAGTTGATTCTACAAACTCTAACACTTGTCCATTCAGTTGAACATTGGCCGCAACTTGTTTTACATTTGGTAGAGTAAATTTTATACATTTAGTTTTATTTTCATTAAGGCAAAGATTATTTGAGCTGAACCAATGAACTACTCTTGCAATTGCATTGTTTACATCGTCATAGTTATCTAATTGTCTTTTAATTTTAAAAATTAATGAGGTGTCATCTGCAAACAAAACAATCCTATTCCTGTCCCCTACATAAAATGGTAAATCATTAATATAAATGAGGAACAAGAATGGCCCAAGTATCGAGCCTTGCGGCACACCCATTGTAACCATGGATCCTACAGAACGTGTACCATTAATATCGACCCTCTGTATTCTATTGTTCAAATATGAAGACAGAAGGTCGAGAGCTTTGCCTCTTATTCCATAGTGGTGTAATTTTTTGCACAGCGTTTCATGTTGAACGCAATCAAAAGCCTTTGATAGATCGCAAAATATACCTAATGCATCGTGCTTGTCTTCCCATGCTTCATGAATACATTTTAATAACTCAACACCAGCATCGGAAGTTGAGCGCCCTTTCGTAAACCCAAATTGATTCGCATGGAGTATTTTATGACTATTAAAATGGGATAGCATTTGATTCAAGATTATTTTTTCAAATACTTTGCTCAAAGTTGGCAGCACTGACACTGGTCGGAAATTAGACGGCTCTGTAGCGCTGCCAGCCTTGAACAAGGGAACGACTTTGCTGTGTTTCATTAAATCAGGAAATGTACCACTAGAAACACAGTCATTAAACACAGTTGCTAGATGGGGCGCAATTACCTCAATTATACATGATGCAGTTTTGACCGATAATCCCCAAATGTCCGCGGTTATCTTAATTTCGATACATTTAAATGTTTTTACAATGTCCTGAGCACAAATATCTGTGAATACAAATGCATCCCTGCAACAAAGAACAGATTCTTCTAATAAAAGTTCAGCGGAACTGGAAGATGCTTGGAGAGATTTTGTTGTCAATATAGGTACATTTTTGAAAAAGTGTTCAAACTCCGTAGCCACTTCCAGGTCCCCTGTAACATGGCAACCATTTACTTTTAAGTGGAAATCACTTTCAGTCACTAAAGATCTACCGCATTCAGAGTTAATGATGTTCCAAGTCATTTTTATTTTATTTACAGAATTAGAAATTTTATTTTTAATGAAGTTTGACTTAGCAAGATGACACGTTTGTTTAAATATCTTTGAATAATTTTTAACATATTCCTGAAAGGTTTGCCTAAAATTATATGATTTTTCTGAATATAATTCAAATAATTTATTTCTACTTTTAAAGATACCTGGTGTTGCCCAGTCACTGAAAACAGGACGACCACCAATCTGTAGAGTTTTTGAGGTAAAAACTTTGCCAAACTCATCATTAATCAAATTAAATAAGTGTTTATATGGCTGGTCTACACAAGTGAAGTTAGGTAGATATGGTAATCTCTTTAATACATTTTCTTTAAAATTATTCAAACGACTTTGGTTAATTGGTACATATTTAATTTGTTTTTTGCTGACATTATTACTACTTTTAGGAAATTTTATCCATTGGCCACGATGATCTGACTCCACAGGATCCACAATACCTTTATCTATAGGTTTAATATCAGTAAAAATATTATCAATACATTTTGCACTGGTGGCTGTAATACGAGTGGGTTCTAAGAATGTACTATGCAGATTAAAGGATTTAAATAAATTTTTCATTTTATTTCTCTCTGATGGAGTTAATGATGTATCTAATATATCAACATTAAAATCTCCACAAACTATTATAGATTTCTTAGAACATTGGCATTTGAACAGTGCTTCTTCAAGCTTTTCTTCAAATTTAATGTAAGAAGCATCAGGGGGACTGTATACGCTTAACAAGATGAAATGCTCAAACTCAATACTGGCAATCTCAATAACTCGCTCAATGGAGAGGGCTACTAAATCCTTACGTTCTTTAAATTTTAAGTTTTTATTAATTAATATTAAAGAGCCTCCACGTTTAGAATGTTTTCTATTGAACGAGCTAGCAACCTGGTGATTTACGAAGTTCAACAATGTGATTTGACGATCTTTTAACCAGTGCTCTGTAGCACAAAAAATATTAATAGAATTTGCATTAATGTATAGCTCTAACTCTAAATCTTTACCATTTATTAAACCTCTAACATTATGGTGCACCAGGTTTATAAAAACAATATTTTTACTAAGATTATTCTCAGGGGCCAAAGTCAACTGGCCAGATTTATTATCTGTTGTCCTATAAACTAGTTTTTTGGAATTTCATTTTCCAAATGTGAAGTATCAAAACTATCCTGCTCAATAAAAGCAGTTGTACTTGCCAATAATTTGGCTTGAAAAATTAAATATAGAAATATCAAATATGGTAGCACCATTATTACAGTATACCACAGTAATACTGAGGTGCTTCCCTTTGTGGTGAATTATTTATAAGTAATCCCCGACTGTAGAACTCTAAAATTAATGATTCGACTTTATTTGGTAGGCTACCTCTATCTCTCTCAATTTTTCTTCTTTATCAATCCTTTACTATTGTTATACGGCAGATTCGGCCTAATTTTCATATTTTGAAGATATACTTCTTTTGGCGCTTTAGGGGAAAAGGATGAGTGTACTTTTTTACGAAGCGCGCACAGACCGTCTCGAAAAACCGACATCATGAAGTTAGCTTAAAAGTGTTTCCATGACAACTTATAACTTCATTCAACGTTGTCTTCATTCTTTTGTTGCTTTTTTTTCTAACTAATTTATCATTCCTGTTACAAACAAAGAGCTGTGGTGCCTATTCGTGATGAAATCTGCAGTATAACGTAATAAAGTACACGCACTTTTTTTTAATTACGTTGTTTATTTTTGAGAACAGTATTATTATAATTCTCTAATTCATAAAGTTTATGTTGTGTGTAAAATAACGAAATGAGACATTTGGTATATACATAAGGATGGAACAATTTTTAACAAACCAACAAGAGTTAGACATGTACTTATTGCGGTTGCACCCTGTCGCGGTTTCAAATGGACTAAATGTTAAGTAATAAAGTTACCTTTTCATTATTGTAGAACATTTTTGTAGATTGTACACAGCGCCGTCTAGCCCAAAGTAAGCAAATATAAGCTTGTGTTATGGGACCTAGAAATCTGATATACATACTTATATATTACTAAATACATACATATTAAATAAAAGAAACACCCAAAGTCCGAAACAAACATTTGTAGATCACACAAATATTTTTTCCGACCTGGGAATCGAACCCAGGACCTCAGTCGCAGCCGTCGTGTGCATTACCACTGCGCCACCGAGGTAGTCAAATATCAGATTAAATTGCCGCACAAAAATTTTGTAAATCATAGATGAAGTTTTTTGCTAGAAGGTTCTATCATAACATTAGTTGCATGAGATGTTCCCTCCTCATTCATTTTGTCGTTAGTCTGGCAACAAGGGCAAATGCGAGTTCCCGCTTGACACGCATGTCACGTTCAAGCTCGGCGATAAGTAAATGTTTCGACCATATTACCTCTAAGTGCTTAGTAAAACAGTAAAGTTGTATGGACCCTTTATATTTTAATAATTGTTACTATTATATACCTATCTGTGTACTCATGTTATTTTTTGTGTTGCTCGTGGCCCCGCTGACTCAGTGTTCTGTAAATGATCACTGTGTTAAGCAACGTTCGCTATAGGTGGTCATTGGATGGGTGACCATTTTGTGGAATTTACATTTGTGAGCGTTTCTGTTCCGCTTCACAAGCCGTTGGTTCCGGTTGCCAGTAAAATGGCAGTCGTTGAGCCTGATTGACGGCCTTATGGACGGCTTGAAAAATTTCAACACCACAGACTGCACCTGTCCATTTCAACACGGCAATGGGCTCACCACCTGTTAAGTGGGACAAAAATGCATACGGTGAAATGTGGGCGTATCGTATGCCTCTTCGGGAATAAAGGCATGACGTTATGTATAATATGTACGTAGCCATGAAGCTTGGGGTCACCCCTCAGTTAGCAAGTATATAAGTTGTCACTCTTGCGAAAAAACATTCTTTGGTATATGGATCTCAGCTAGTATTATTCACTCAGCGTAATGCCATATCACATTGTGGTAAGGGGATAAAGATCTGTGGGCCCAAGTGACTTTACTAGCAAATGACATACTTGCTGACCAACGGACAACGCAACGACACATTTATTTTTTAATTATTTTATGGCCTACTTACCACCTTTTAGCCATATTTTAATTCATATTTCTTCAATCTTCTCTCTTATTATTTTAAATGTCCCCGTCCTCTACGTCTTAGTCAAGTCTAGTCTTAAGACATGGTCACTCTCAACCCAGTTTAATGGTAGTTGTTATACTGAGGTTTTCATTAGAATTTTACGCGGCAAGATATAAAATAGCTATTCAGTAAATATTTATCATTGTCTTTCACTATAGCACGTTATCAGAACTTTTATGTCCAATAAACCACCACTCCCGCACATAAAACAATATAAATGCACTAGTTTTAGAAAATAATATACAGCAAGCGTCCGCACTTGTTAATTTTTAATTTTACAATAATATGTGAATGTTTTTTGATATTTATGATTACTACTCAACTCTATACCCATACTATCTATACATCTACTACCCATAGTAGCGTTATAGTTATAGCCTATAGACTTGGTCAATAAATGGGCTATTCAACAAAACAATAATATTCCAATTCAAACGACTAATTCCTGAGATTCGTTCAACAAAACAAATAAACTCTCTGTTTTATAATTTGAGTATAGGTATAAAATATTTAGAGAGAAGTCAGGGTAGGCTGAGACTTACATATGAAGACCACGTGAGCAGATTGCTCAAAATCGGAAAAGTCAAAAGTAATCGGATACCCAGACGTGCATGTATGAAGCGATTGATGAATCTGCAAGAAGCGAAAGAAGTATACATGGACCGTGAAGCCTGGCAATCTGTCCTCTCTGACTTCCTCGTCAGGGATATAGCGTGAAGTTAGTTAGTTAGTTATAAAATAATTATAATACATAAATCGGATTAAAAGTTAGAAAACATAATATTAATAATGCTGCTGCACCTAAAGGTGAAGAGCAGTTATGACGAGTTATGATGCTGGCATTTTATATAATGCTAACTGATGCCCACAGTTTGCGGCACAGAGATTTCATACGGAACCCAAAACTTTTTGAAAATCCAATATAGCCTATGTTACTCGCGAACAATAAATAATAATATTAACATTTATTTCAAAGTACCTAGGCACATTCATAATATTTATAAGGTCTTAGTTTATTTATTTTATATTATAGTTAATACAGTAGTAAATAATGTCCATACTCTATACAGATACTTACTATAGGGCTTTATGTAGTAATATACTTGTATTACATCATTTGCTCCTGAACTAGGATATCCTGCATTTCAGGCTAGGTTTCTGGCGGCAAGTATTAATATCATCGGATCACGGAGCGCTCGTGGCCCCGCGGTCTCAATGTTCGGTAAACGATCACTGAGGTACGCAACTTTCACTATGGCTGGTCGTCGGATGGGTGACCACTTTGTGGCATTTACATTTGCGAGCGTTTTCGTGCTTCGGAAGGCACGTTAAGCCGTTGGTCCCGGTTGCCAGTAAAATGGCAGTCGTTAAGCCTGGTTGAAGGCCTTATGGGCGGCTTAAAAATTTCAACAGCAGGTAGCCACAACCTGCGTCTGTCTATTTCAACACGGCAATGGGCTCACCACCTATTACGTGGGACAGGAATCCACACGGTGAAAAGTGGGCATATGATATGCCTCTGCTACCCCTTCGGGGATAAGGCGTGATGGATATAAAAAAGTATTAATATATTTAAGTATATTAAATCTAGTTTGTATTAGAATAAAGCTTTCTAATAGCTAAAGAATTTTTAAAATCGACCCTGTATGTTTTGAGCCTATTCATTACAAACAAAGTTATAAATCTTTCGTCTTTATAATATTAGTATAGATAACTAGCATAATTATGATATAATCAGTTTATAGTTTTTAAGGTAATTTGTCTTGTACTCACTATAAAACATTTTGTTGATAACATTTTAGGCAAGTGAAAGTGAAAAATCTTTATTCATGTAGGTCACAAAGTAACACTTATAAACGTCAAGATTATTGCTTCTACATTTACATTTACTGCCAGATTCGCAACGCAATAGGTAGAGCCGGAGGACGAACCTGGCAATAAAACTCATGGCCACTCTTTTCTAACTGCCAGTAATTACATTAGTTTTATTTACATGATATTTGAACAAATTATATAGTAATGAGTCTATACAAAAGAAACAAAATCAAATCAAAATGAGATTGTTTCTAGTTGCCAGTTTTAAAGGTAGACCTTATGAGGAAGACTCCAGCAAGAAACTAAATGGCTGCTATTTTAAAAATGCAGGTATGGCTTACAATATTAAACTTACATTGTTCCTTTGGAGTTACGTGAGAACAGTCGACTAAACTTAATTTGCCTCAAATATAAAAATTATTATTTGTAATAATTGCTATAACAGCTATGAGCTGACCAGTCCCAACAGACGGCACCCGTTCACGGGTATGACGCATATATCAGCCATCGCCCTACTCAACCGTATTATAGGGAATATGGCGACCCGATACATGCACCACCACTGCCAGGACACTTAGGCGAGCATGACATACTCAAACTGCACAGCAACCACCATGTTAATTTCAAAAATTATAAAAAGCTATGTGGACAGTGCTCACACAATAACAAACTTAAATTACATATAATTATTTTAATTAACCTGACGTTTCAGATCACTTATGTTGAACAAATGTACATTCTATTTATAATGTTTCTTTATTATTATTAATTATATTTATGTGTGTTGACTTAGAGCGACTTACTCCCATGCATTTTTATCATTTATATAGTCTGAAATTTTATAATATGCCTTGTTACACAACTTGGCCTTAACTGTTGTCTTAAACATATTTATTGACAATATTCTAAGTTCATCGGGAAGTTTGTTATAGAATCGTATACATTGCCCCATAAAAGAATTGCTAATTATTTCGAGACGAGTAAAATGTAATACAAGATTATCTTTATGCATAGTGCTTACATTATGTATATCACTTTTTTTAGGAAATGTGTCTATGTTTTTGTGCACATAAAGTAAATTCTTATATATATATATATATATATATATATATATTGTGATATAACGGTAAGAATATTAATATCTTTGAATCTTTATCTTAGAGATACCCTGGGACCAAGCTGGTATATTGCTCTCACAGCTCTCTTCTGTAAAATAAATATCGTATTAATGTCCGCTGAGTCTCCCCAGAGAAGAATTTCTTATGACATAACGCTATGGAAATAACTGAAATAAACGATTCTAGCCATTTCAACATCAGTGAGCCGTCTTATTCTTTTTACTGCATATGCAGCAGAACTTAATTTGCCTGACAATTTTTCTATATGGAGGTGTTTCTGTATGGTATTTCCAGGTGGAGCCGCTGCCGTTCTCTAGTCTATACATCTATATCTACACGGATATATAAAATTTAAGTGTCTGTTTGTGATACAAATTAATATTTTTTTGCTAAATGAATATTAAAGTATGTTCAGTACTAACATAAAAATTAACTATTTTTAAAATGTCTGTCTGTCTGTTTGTTCCGGGCCGATCTCGAAACGGCTACACCGATTAACGAGACTTTTACGGACAGATAAATGATGTTTTAAAGAGTAACATAGCCTGCATTTTATCCCCGCATTCCCACGTAAATGGGAACTACGCGGGTGAAACTACGGGGCGTCAGCTTGTCTATACTAATATTGCTGAAGAATACTGAAGCATACTACAAGCTGAAGAGTTTGTTTGTTTGTTTGGTTGAACGTGCTAATCTCAGGAACAACTGGTCGGATTAGAATTTTTTTTTGTTGTGGATAGCCCATTTATCGAGGAAGGCTATATGCTGTAAATCACGCTACTAGCCTGGACAGCGGATCAGATCGATAAATGTCAAATCGGGCAAATTTTTATGCAATATTGTAGAGTTTATAATCGGCGGGTTTAAATAGGTGCGACGGGAGTTCGAAGTCTGTCACGGGCGAAGCCGTGGCGTCACCTAGTATAATATAAACCTGATGATGTTTACTTTTCATTTCGTGCACGGTAATCCGTATAAGTAGCAAGCAATTCTTACCTTGTTGATATTTGCAGTGTGTTATAAGGGTGCCAGAGTATTTTTAGCCGATTGTCGAAATAGGGTATGTTAATTTCGAGCGGTGTTTAAATATATTAATTTGACTATCAGGGTGCAGGAGTTTGTTCCATATTTAGGTTGGTTTTAAATAACTAATTGAATCAGGCGTTACATGGCGGAAATCCATTTTAAAAAACTATAATTATTTTGTTTTTAAATGTTATTTTTGCAAAATTCCACTTTTTTAGAATATCGTACGATGTCGACACGTGTTTCGCCTACACACGAGGCATTATCAAGACTGTTTGGCAGCAAAAGTACTTATGCTTTCACCTCAACCTTTTGTAGTTCGAACGCAACCAAACGATAGCGCGATGTAGACTTCTAGTTGTTTTGTCTATTTTTGAATAAACTAAGCAAAACCGAAGTGTGGAAGTCTGTTTGTTCGTTCAGCAAAGTACACCCGTCCCGTTTTATAATTTCTAACTGCGAACATTTTTAGACCCTTTTCACATAAATGTAAAATTTCAAAACTGTTGTTATCATTCAAAATATGCCCGGTGTCCAGCAAATGCTTCGCGAAATGTGATTTATCTGTGTGACCGTTTCGGAATGCTCCTAAGTGTTCCTTATATCTGGTATCAAATGAACGACCTGTTTGGCCTATATAAACATTGCTACAACCATCACATTTCAACTTATAAATACCGGATTTTTTGCTATTACTAATACTATCTTTACCATTACATAATGTTTTTAAGGTATTTTGATGTCTATACGCCGAGAAAACATTATTTTCCTTAAGTACCCTCGCCACACGATGATACGCCCAAAGTATGGGAGACTAGAAGTATACTTTTTAGTTTCTTTAGTTGATGGGTACAAAAGGAGTTTAACCATATTATTTTGCTTTTTTTTGCTCAACTTAAATATAGATAAATTTTTAGTAAAGCAATTATTATGCTAAATTTTTCATTTTTTTTAATAAATCAATCAAAGTTTAAAATTGGTTGTAACACTGTTCATTGGTATCGAGTTGTTGAATAGCTCTGGTCATACTCTTAAATGACGATTAAAATATAGCGAAGAATTCCAACTTGATTCGATACGGTTCGGGTAGTTTAGTGGCTAGAACATTGCCCTGGTTATGCAAAGGTCACGCGGGTTCAATCCTCGTCTCGAATCGAATTGTTTTACTTCACTTTATTAAAAAAAACTTATATATTTCTAAATACATACATATTATACAAAGAAAACACAAAAACTTCGAAACAAACATTTGTGGATCCCCCATATATTTGTTCGGACTTGGAAATCGAACCTGGGATCTCAACGCGGCAGTCCCATATACACTACCACTACGCCACCGAGGCAGCACATTGTGATAGAACAAAATCCCGTCAAATCTCTTTGGAACTGAAGACAACTTAAACTTGGTTTTCGGGACGAGACCGATGTCCATTTTAGGATAAATCAACTCAACTCCTCATCGTTATGAAGGTATTCCCAGTTGTTTCCAAGTCATACCTAGATTAAGAGCCTGAGGTTCACTTTTAGTTAGCTGGTAGAAGCAGATAACGTTTGGTTTTCGGCATTATTAGGACGTTGGTTTGGACACATCCAACGTCTGATTGAGGAACGATTGACAAAGAATAGATATATATTGTGCGAAAGTAGAGGGTAGAAGGAGTCAGGGTAGGCAGAGGCTTACATATGAAGACGACGTCAGCAGATTGCTCATAAAAGGAAAAGTCAAAAGTACTCGGATACGGAGCCTCCGGACCTCCCTCCGAATCAGGGACTAGTGCCACCGGTAACGCCTGCAGAAGTCCTGACTGCGCTTCGCCGCATGAAGAATCGGAAAGCTGTCGATGGAGTCCCCATTGAAGCCTGGAAGGTGATGGGTCCTCGCGGTGTGGGCATCTTAGTAAACCTTTTTAACCGCATACTCCTCAGCGGGCAGATCCCAAACCAATGGAGACTGAGTATTATTACTCCAGCCTTCAAAGGACAGGGGTCAGTGCAGGAGTGCGGGAGCTACCGCGGTATAAAGGTGATGTCCCACACCATGAAGATCTTCGAGAGGATTATAGACTCTCGGATCCGGCAGGAGTGTACTCTCTTGGGGTGTCAATATGGGTTTCGCCCTGGTCATGGGACCACGGACCCTGTTTTTGCCCTGAGGGTTGTCGCATATATACAGGTCGAGGAACACGCCTCTGCACTGTATGTTTCTAGACATGCAGAAGGCCTTCGACTGTGTTCCTCGCGCGATGATCTGGTGGGCACTGCAGTCCAAAGGGGTTCCCGAGGTCTATATTGACACTATCTGGGACATGTACTGTGACTCCGATTCCATGGTTCGGACTGCTGTTGGCGACACGAAATCCTTCCCCATGACCGTCGGTGTACACCAGGGTTCGGTCCTTAGTCCGCTTCTGTTTAGCGTAATATTAGACAAATTGTCGGACAGCATCAGGAACTCGCATGAGCAGCCTCCATGGTTGCTCATGTATGCTGACGATATTGCGCTGGCAGACGCCGACAGGAGCAGATTGGTGCGACGTGTGAAGGTGTGGAAGGAGACGCTTGAGAACGGCGGTCTGAAACTAAATGTGGCAAAGACCGAGTACTTGGCACTAAACTCGACAGATTCCACGTCCTTCCGCATTGGCGGTGATTTGGTCGAGCGGACGGACCAGGTTAAATACCTGGGATCTGTTTTTCTTACGTCCAGTGACATCGATTGCGATGTCAAGTCACGCATTGCTGCCGCGTGGGCCAAATGGTTTGGCCATTTGTGATCCTAAAATGCCGATCCGGTTGAAGGGATATGTCTACAAAACCATCATTAGACCTGTCCTTTTACATGGCAGTGAGACGTGGCCAATATTAGAGCGACACAAGCAGGAGCTGCGTGTCACGGAAATGAAGATGCTGCGGTGGATGTGTGTGGTCACGTCTTGCTGCAACCGCCGGGCTTGACGTGGTAAGAGATGACATGCGTGCCAATGGTCTCACTACAGGGGATGCCGACGACCGTGTGAAGTGGAGGAGAAATTGTAGGAAAGCTGACCCCGAGCGTCGCGAGACGCAACTGGGACAGACGCTCGGATGATGATGACTCGGATACCCAGACGTGCTTGTATGAAGCGATTAATGAATCTGTAGGAAGCGAAAGAAGTATGCATAGATCGCGATGCCTGGCGATCTGTCCTCTCTGACTACCCCGTCAGGGATACAGTGTGAAGATTAGAAGCGACCGCTATTTGACCTTCCAACCCCGTCTGCATCTTTGTCCCGTCTGTCAGGTGAAGCCACTTAGGCCCCTGAGATCTTTGTAAGGCACCTTAGCAAAATCACCAACATCACTCAATAAACCTGAAAATGGCGGCAGCCTGGTGTTAAAGATTATACACTAATCTTCTGACGGGCTGAGTTTAAATGGAGCCATTACACTTCTGACGTGAATCCGCCCATAAAATCCTGTCACAAGTCTTGTCATTTAGCTTAAAAGATTAGTGAAAATATTAGGAAATAAATTTACTAGACTAGTTTTTAAAAAGAAATAAAATACTGACCTCTGACCTTTCGCTACAGTCAGGAAGACTTACACATAATATTGTTACAGAGTGACGTGGCTAGCTAGCGAAGGACTGACGAACTACTTGAGGCGAATCATTCAAGATGAGAAGAGCAGTGAAATACAATCTTCTCACTCATACCAGGACTTCTCTACAGCCCCGCCAAACAATCAATATTGTTCTAAAATGGACTCGAAGGGCAGGCGGTTGTCGTATCAGCGAGCCGTGTCCGGGGAAGACCCTCGATACCATGACTCTACACTCCGGAAACGCAATCAAATACAAGAGAATTCTGAGGTAAGTGAGTTAGGTTGTATTTTTATTTTTAAGTTTAGTTAAGTACATTAAATATTCTTTTTGTGACGATTGGATATTTGCAGTGCTATTTCAAAGTTTTCATATATATTTTTTAAATTTTGCAAGTAAAATGTATATTTTCTACATGATAACAAAATAGTAATATAAGTTAAGTAATAGTTCAGTAACAATTTAAATAACTCAAAGGATTTTGCTCAAATTCGTTACATAGTTAATCTGACTAAGGCATATACTAAGCACATTTTTTATATCATAGACTTAAAAAACTTACTCATAAACTTGTAAAAGTAGACTGAAGTTAGTATCCACCGTTACTTACTGTAGGTATATAATACTAAGGCCGTAAAACATTTATAATAGGCTTAAAACTACCGTTAAACATACTAACTACGAAATGCAATATGGACTTGGGTGTTAAAAGTACTAAATAACTTATTTTCATTGATAAACTTTTAAAGCAATTATTTTGCTAAATTTCTCATAAATTTTGAATAAAGTGGAAAAAGACAATTCAATCCCTGTCTTGAATCGAATTGTCTGCTGACTAAAGGATGAGGTTTCTGTGGCTGTTGTTTTGAGACAGGGATTGAACCTGTTCAGCAGTGCTGAACAGGTTCAATCCTTGTCTCGAATCGAATTGTCTTTTTCCACTTTAGTGAAAATTTATGAGAAACTTATTTTTATTTACTTAGGCACTCATTAAGATCGGAAGAACATACGAAAACCGCGTGACCAGATTACTTAAAATCGAAAGGTACAAAAACGAATTTGCAGGAAGCTAAAGAAGTATGCATGGATCGCGAAACTTGACAATTTGTTTTCTTGACTAACCCGTCAGGGATGCAGTGAAGATAGGTAACAAGGGATTTTGGATAATGTTTTTCTGAACAATATATAAAGTACGACGCCGATAAATCCGCGGGGCAAAAACTTCCAATTGTTCTATATTAGTATTTTTTTTTTTTTATACTAAGACATGGCAAACAAGCTTACGGGCCCACCTGGTGTTAAGTGGTTACCGTCGCCTATAGACACTTGCAATATTAACACTGAAAATGCGTTGCCATCCTGGGGTGGGGCCTAAGATGATATGCCTTCCATGCCCATTAATTACACTGGCTATCTTTATTTACTGTGGTATTAGTTTAAGTGAATTGTTACAGCTGCCTGATCACATCGCTTATGATTGACACGGACACACCAAAGGGCTAAAAGTCACCGCTTCGACCTGTGAATACATACATACATATTGTCACGCCTTAATCCCCAAGGGGGTAGGCAGAGGCATATTAAACGCCCGCGTTTCACCGTATGCATTTTTGTCCCACGTAACAGGTGGTGAGCCCATTGCCGTGTTGAAATGGACAGGCGCAGGCTGTATCGACATGCTGTTGAAATTTTTTAAGCCGCCCCTAAGGCCTTCAACTTGGCTTAACTGGTGAATACATAAAGGCACTTATGTCAATAATTTCTGATATTGATTTCTTGTAGTGTAAGGGGTATAAAAGAACCTTAACAAGATCTTCGGGGTAAAAGCGATCCATCAAACCATGGTGCACCTGCTGACTAAAGGATGTATGGATTCGTCTTCCGTGATTGGAAGGTCAGACGGCAGTGGCCTACAAAAAATATTCATCATATTATCCGAGCACCTTTCCTAGTTGCGTCTCGTCGCGTGACGCCCGGGGTCACCCTTCCTAAGTAGGAAAAAAGTTTTCTCTTCGACTTCGCACGGTTGTAGTCACCAATAAATACTATTGGCAGCCAAATAAAAAGATTAAATTCTTATTAAATCTTTTGAAGTCTGTACCTCGGACTGATTCTCGACTTACGCGGTTATTGCTTGGTTCCACTTATGGCGTAATAAGTGGAACCAAGCAATAACCGCGTAAGTCGAGAATCAGTTTGAAATACAAATTATGTTAAAACAAGATCAGAATCTAAAGAAAACAGTATAATACCTCATGAAGCACTACATATATCAAACATAGACTGAAATTATTTGAGTTAGAATTTCCCGTTAACCGAACACTGACATGGGCAGAGGAAAAACGCGTATACATGTCCGAATTTGCATAAAACGAGGTGGCATAAGTCGGAGATAAGCTTATGTCTTTATTCTGGTTTCCGAGAATGACATATTCAGAGTAATTATACTTACGTTACGTAGCTATTCACTCATATCTACTAAGTGCTATTGTTTTTATCGTAAGTGTAGTTTACGCGATTGACGCGTTGAGTTCGGGCTCGAATCCTGGATTGGAATAAATATTTATGTGATCCTCAAATGTTTGTTTTGGAGTTTGGGTGTTTTCTATATATAATATGCATGTTGGCTCTGTGGCGCGGTGGGAGAGTATCCGACTGCTACGCAAGATGTCGTGGGTTTGAATCCCACCCAGGATAAAACTTTGTTTGATGAGCACGACGTTTTGTAGACACAAAGTCTGGGTGTTATTTGTCCATAATATGTATGTCGTATATATTTAAAAATATATAAGTATGTTTATATGATTTGGGCTAGACAAAGTTGTGTAAGAATGTCACAAAAAATATGTATCGTTGCCTAAAGTGTAGTATACAGTTATATTCTGAACTGAAGCACATGTAAGGTCGTTAGTTTTAATTCTGATCTTATTCTTTTTCATTTCTTTGATCTTCTTTTAGATGGCAATCTTTCTTAGTTTATTGTGATAGATGTGAGATCCTGCCCAGCCAAAAAGCTAGCGAATACTATGGCCTTTTTAGTCGCTTCGTTTAATTCTTCCATCGCAACGTGTAAGTGTTGCGATGGAAGAACTAAACAACGGGCAACAACAATAGTCTATAACATTATCTACTAATGTATATGCATCATAATAATGTACTATTTTAAACAAGTAGACACTGTTCTTAAACAATCCTACTAAAATCATAAATGTGACAGTTATGTGATGTTTGTATTCATTATTCTTTTACTTAAGAGAAAATAATGGATTTTAATGAAACCCTGCAGTAACATGGTTACGTCAGAAAAGGAATATATATGTTATTTTTATCCCGAGAAACAGAATCGGAAATCACAACGCGGGCGGAGCCACGGGCTATAGATACCAACTTGCTCCAGTAGCTATGAGATAAAAGTATTACATATAGTCCAGTCATTACGTCGGAAAAATCAGGTTAGAAATGCAAATGCACCGAGAAAACCAAATTTTGGATATTACGTGGGGGGGGGGGGGGGGGGGGCTAGAAAAGCTTAAGATCAAATTGTCGACCAAAATAACCTGATAGGTTTTCCGCCATCTTGAAAAAAGTTAAAATCAGTTTTTTCCTCATAACTCGGTTCCCCATTGAGATACGAAACTTTTTTTTTTTTTTAATTTTGTCTAGATGGCGGAAAACCCATCAGATTATTTTGGTCGACAATTGAACTTAAGCTTATCTAGAGACGTAATATCCAAAATTTGGCTTTCTCCGTTCATTTGTATTTCCAAATGTATATAATTTCTGGACTAATATTGAAATGTTTATAATCTTTTTAATTGATCCTTTTTGCCGACGGCGATGGAGTCACGAAACTTACACTTGAAACGAACTAGTGTTTACCATGTTTAAAAATAACCCTTGTTTATGCCCTGGGTGGGGTAAAATCGACTTCTGTGCTTTCTAACACACTACGTGACCACCCCGGCTTCGCCCGTGACATACCGTCGCTTATAAATTCTACAAAAAAGCTTAAAAAATTCCCCGATTTGTCGACATTTACGATTACTGCTCCACTCTCCAGGGTAGTGGCGTGATGATATATAGCTTATAGCCTTCCTAGATAAATGGGCTATCCAACACAAACAGATTTATTTTAAATCCGACCATTAGTTCTTGAGATTATCGCGTTCAACCAAACAAACAAACTCTTCAGCTTTATAATATTACTATAGATTATTTTATAGCCAAGTTACTTTACATCATACATTAACAGGCGTACGGAATACTACCTCAGAATATTTGACGTCAAATCAAACTTTGTTTATGAAGTTATCGCGTGAAACACGCACCGGCCGTTAGTGTATTCAGTCTTGCTCTATCACTGGCCTAAAGTATAGATGTACGAATCACTAAATCAATAAAGCATTACTCAAAAGATAAAAATATAAGAAAGGTAAGATATTATTGAGAAATAGCTATCTCCATCAATGAATTTCTTAACTCGTATCTATCTTCTCGTTGCCTAACAGGGTAGTCAGAGAGGACAAAAAAGACAACACTTCGTGGTCCATGAATACATTTTTCGCTTCATTCATCGTCTCATACATGCACGTCTTCCCTGACTTAATTTAATTAATTTTCGAAAGTTCGAAATATGTAGCTTTATAAAGTGTTCAATAGGCGAGTAACGTTTTAAATGTACATTTAAACCAAAATCAACTTTGAACTGCTTTATTTTATGTAACTATCAATAACATCTAATAAACACGGAGGATAAAATACCTATGTGAATTTTTCCTGAGGAGGATTGGTGACCATAAAAACCGAGCTTAAACATTTTGCAGTATGGAATTTAGACATACTGCGCCGACCCCAAGTAAATTGGGACAAGGGCAAGAGGATGATGACGGAGGATAAAAAAAGTCGGTACTCCGTGAGTCTTGAGCAGATATTTTCGAACACGTCTAAGTCAAAAACTACATTTAAATAAATAGCATATATATTTAACTATCACGCCTAATTCCCGAAGGGGTGTCAGAGGCATACAGATTGTATGCCCACTTTTCACTACGTGTATTCCTGTCCCCACGTAATACCTATTATTACGTAATATCTATTTTAACATTGCAATGAGCTCACCACCTGGTGAGCTCATTGTAATGTTAAAATAGACATACAAATGCAGTCAATAAGGCCTTCACCTTGACTTCGACTGCCATGTTACTGGCGACTGATAGATAAATAATAGTACATTATTGCAAAGGCTGGGAAATAGGCAATTGCAGGTCGAGTATGAGTGTGAAGGCCGGGCCGCAGGTGAGGACTTCACTAATACGAGA
This sequence comes from Thumatha senex, assembly GCA_948477245.1. Taxonomy (NCBI): domain Eukaryota; kingdom Metazoa; phylum Arthropoda; class Insecta; order Lepidoptera; family Erebidae; genus Thumatha; species Thumatha senex. The sequence goes on from OX419725.1 coordinate 5,321,343, forward strand.
CAGGCAATTGTCATTCCCGCCGAGGCATATATTACTTTTCTCAATAGAATGCATGGAAATAAAACAAAAGTATTATACATTTCATTTAATTCATATTAAAATTTACAGTAGCCATAGTAGCCATATTGGGCAATTACCTACTAGTAGAAGAAAATATTTTTGATTTTCCTTTAGTGGATTATACGCAGCAAGATGGAAAATCTAAAAAAGAAAAGTGTTTATGCGATTCCCGGGTCAGAACAAATTTTTGTGTGATCCATGTTTGTTTCAGAGTTTGGGTAAATATCTATGTAGGTAAAATACCTATAAGTATGTATTTAGAAATATTTAAGTTTCTTTATCAGTTGTCTAGATCTCATAGCACAAACTTATAGCTTAGTTTGGGCTAGATTGTGCTAGGTGAAAAGTGTCCCAGAATATTTATTTAATATTTATAGCACGTTAACACAACTTTTATGTCCCAAAATCCAACACTCCCACACATAAAACATGATAAATGCACTTATTTTAGTAAATACTATACTTACAGTAAATGTCCGCTGAAGAAGAATGAGAAAAGAGATTCAATCAAAGAGTATCTAATAACCCCAGCACGCCGTTTCATACAACATTGCTGGAGCATTGAATGTTCCAAATTCAAAAAACACTCCAGCATTGAATTTTATTTTCTCTGTCCGAAAATGCGGTACTTTGCGTATTCGTGCTTCGAAATAATGCCAGTATTTCCATGCATGTTTGAGAAAATAATATTTCTTTGAATGTCGATCAAATGATTTGATCAGAAAACAACACCTGCTGTCGCCCATAATCTAAAGTCAACAATCAACTAACCTAAGCGACTACCGAAAAAATATATTTTACTCGTATCCGGTAGAATTTGAGTTATTTTAGCTCACAGCTTTTTCTCGTACTGTATGAATCTCCCACTGCCCTGCTTTCTTATTCAAAATGTCCGTTAGTGCCTTTAATTAGGTAATATTCTTTATGGTCCACTCCTACGTGACAAAGATAATTGATTTGTTACATATAGCCTCTTCTAACTACACGTGCCACACGTAATAATCCTACTAAGTAATATCATAAACGTGAAAGTTGGTAAGTATTAATGGATTTTTGTTTCTCTTTCACGCAAAATCCATTGAATGGATTTTGATGAAACTTTACAATAATATAGCTTACACATCAGAATAACACATAAGCTACTTTTTATTCCGGTAACAAGTTCCTGTGGAAAACGGGAACGCGAAAACTTCAAAACGCGTGCGTAGCCGCGGTCATCAACTACAAGTATTAGGTCCATACAACCATTTTAATTAAATTAAAGTGAAATTTATTTTGACCGTAATATTCACCTATTGGTTTCATACAAAAGACAAAAGACCACCAAAATTTTCATTTATTTATCTATCACGCCTTATCCCTGAAGGAGTGGCAGAGGCATATTATATGCCCACTTTTCACCATGTGTATCCCTGTTCCACGTAATAGGTGGTGAGCCGATTGCCATGTTGAAATAGACAGACACAGGTAGTGGGTACGTGCTTTTGATATTTTTCAAGTCACCCATAAGGCCTTCTACTTGACTTAACGACTGCCATGTTACAGGCAACCGGGATCAACGGCTTAACGTGCCTACCGAAGCACGAAAACGCTCGCAAATGTAAATGCCACACACTGAGTCCGCGAAACCACGAGCGTTTAACATGTAGTCAAGTAAAGCGTGACTTAAAAGATTGATTCTGACCAATCGTAACCAAACAAACATAGCACGGTTTTTAAGACAGGCGAAAACCTCTCTCATAAAAAAAACTGCTCAACACGTATGATACAACACAACTATTTTTCCCCAATAACTTAACAACAATGTGTAACACTGTGACTGAACGAGAAAAAAATAAGTGTAATTATGTCACAGTGTAACACTGTGACATAATGACACTTATTTTTTCCCGTTGAGTTACTCCGTTGCTAATAATACTACTTTTATTAAATCATCCTTATTACTCTCTATATCTACCTATCTATTTATATATATAAAAGGCAAAATCACTGACTGATTCATTGATCACGAAATCTCTGAAACTACCAAAGCTATGAAGTTAAAACTTCGTATGGAGATTCTTTTTAATACGTAGGTTTACGCTAAGAAGGGGTTTTGCGAAATGCTACCCCTATTTCGTTACTGTTCGTCATTTTCAAAGTAAGAAACATTACTTTATGTACACCTGTTTTTGGTTACAAATAAATGGGTACGTGTATCGCTGTTTTGCAAACTTTTACCTATAAGAGGGTAAACAAAGGTAGAAATTTTATAAGAAAAATTCATTTTCAAACATAGCAACAAAATACGTGTTAAGGAATTTTGATAAATTCCACCCTTGAGGGGGTAAAACAGAAGTTCTAATAACTGACTCATTGATCACGAAACCTATAAAACTAACAAAGCTACGAAGCCCAAACTTGGCATGGGGGTTCCTTTTAACACGTAGGTTTTCACTAAGAATAGATTACATGAAATTCTACCTCTAAAGAAGTAAATAAGCGATAAACGGTAGTATGGAAGTTCGTCATGTTCAAAGTTACAAACATGAATTTACGTACACCTGTTTTTGGTTACAAATACATGGGCACGTGTATCGCGGATTTAAAAAAAAATCCTATAATGGGGAAAACAGCGGTTGTATTAGCTGACTCATTGATCTCGAAATCCATGGAACTAACGGAGCTCTGAAGTCCAAACTTCGCATTGGGGTTCCTTTTAACACGTAGGTGTAGTTGGAAATTTTTACGATGACGTAGAATTTTTAAGACTTTTAAATTTTAATGGAGTGTTGCGAACTTTTACCCCTAAGGACGTAAATAAGGGATAAACGGTTGTATGGAAGATTGACATTATCAAAGTTAGTAACATGTACTTACGTACCTACACCTGTTTAAGAAGAATCTCCTAAGGCCTGTATTACCAGCGAGTTCGGTGTTCCCACGGGAATTAAAACTATGTCAGTAAACCACGCAAAGACTAAACATTAAACATGGAAACCTGAAAATTGGTGAATGTATACTTTAAGTCTTTGGATAAGCAATAAAAAAGGGCTTCTCGATATTTCCATGGAAACGGGAACTACGCGGATGAAACCACACAGTTTAAACTATCAAACATGGGTACATACCTGAAATTTGTTGAAATTATTTATTAGGTATCTACCTTGAATCAGCACTATGAAATGAATACCCGGTATTCCCACGGGAATGTGAACTACGTGGGTTAACGTATTCTTTACGTACATACGTCAGATGAGCACCAATAAAGAATTCCCGGTATTCCAACGGGAATGTAATCTTACTGAACGTAAATGTGAAAGTTTGTAAAGATTTCTATATTATTTGGACGTTTGTTATTAAATCACATTTTGATGAAAATGTATGTATGATGCATATAGGTAGAACAGTTTCCGAAAGTTGATGCCCGCTCTAGCTGACCCGCGCTACTTCGTTAGCGAGAGAACTTTTTTGTGTACTAACTACTTCAGTCTCCGCTCACGTGAAGTAGTTAGTACACAAAAAAGTTTTCTCGCGGGTAAAGATGATTTCCCGGGATATACAGTAGGTACCCTATATATTAATTCAGGAAATGTCTCGTAAAGGTTACAATTCAAGCAGTTTCGCCCGCGTGTATATTATTCAGTTGTAAGTAACTCATCAACAAGTATTACGATTTCATTAGGTTTTGTGTTGTTAAAAAGCGAACACTTCAGAAGTTGTTTCATAAGAATAGCCTACGCGCCACCCTCTATAACTAATGTCTCTTTCTTAGTCAGTTTCTCTTATGTGGCGCTAACGAATAAGCGCGGGTCAGCTAGTCGTGTTATAAAGGTAATTTCTTAAAACTTAAGAGAGATTACTCATAAATAGTTGAATATTATTATATAAAAAACACAAAAAAAATTAACAAACATTTGCGGATCACACAAATATTTGAACCGTCCCGGGATTCAAATCAAGACTTCAGCGCGGTATTCATATACACTATCACCCACGCTATAGAGGCAGTCCCACACTCTTTAGTATCTATTCTGTGGTTTTAGTTACGTATGAATGAATGAATGGATGAGATATTCATTTGACACGCACAAATTTGAAGTACAGACAGTAAATGTGCGCGCCCGAAAAGGTCGTCATCTCAGCTCAAGCTGCACCAACAATTTAGACAGCTCTGATTTTTAGATGACTCCTTTAAAGGACGTCACGTATACGGCACACAGCTACGTATTTTCCTCACGAAACAGTATTATTGCAGCTTTTATATTGATAGAAACTTGATAGAAAAACATTCCAAAGTTGCCCCCTTTCGAAATGTTTTTTCAATGCCAAATCTAAACTACAGATAATTTTCATGAAATTTTTATACCCAACTATAGCTACTAAATATTCATAGACTATATACTATTGACTATATACAGTGATTTTGATTGTACAAATGTTTAAATAATACCAGATTCGCACCGCTGACGCCTGATCGGTCGCGCGCTGGCGCTTACTGAAGTATAGGACCTGTGTCAGCTCAAATTTTATATACGTACGTACGTATACGAGACGTATCGATCGCGTTGCAGCGCCCGTGGTCGCGGCTGGACTGATGATGAGGGCCGAGAGTATGCATGGAGTTACTTTTGTTTGTAGCTACCCTCCATTATTATTATAATGCAGGATAAGGCCGCTTCTTCACTCACTACGTCAGTTTTGTTTGGCACAGGTTTTCTACGGTCAAGTTTTTTCATCACTGAATTCCACATCCCGGATAGCTTGAATCCATCTTCCCTATTGAAATTATTGTATCTTCTAATTTCAATAGCTTCACGCACAACACGAGGATAATAGTGGTGATCAGTGGAGAGGACTTTGTGTTGATGGAGTTCGATCCAGTGATTACTACCCGACTCGAGGTGTTCCGCTATCGCCGATTTGTTGAACTGTCGGTTTTTCACAGCTGCGATGTGTTCTTTAACCCTTTCTGCGATGGTTCGTTTAGTTTGGCCTATATATGAACGACCTCAGCTGCAATCCACCAATAACCTCTGCGACATTTAAAGTAGTTTTCCTAATTTTGATGTTTATTTTCTTACTAATTTATAATTTCTGTAACAAAGAGTTGTGGTATATGTGATGAAATCTTGTTAGACTAAAGAAGTATGACTTCTAACGCGTGTACATAAGTACATACACACTTTTTTATATTTCATCTAAATGGCGCCGCCCGCCTAATGGAAGTAGAGACAACAACCCGTGATTGAGGGCCGCTATTCCAGCCGGCAGACTCCCTATAGCGACTCTCAGGTAGGATAGCGACCCTCAGGTTCCGATAGGTATCCTCATGTTCCGACAGCGACCCTCAGGTTAATCACAGTTACCTTTTGGATATATAAGCAAGGTGCTATGGCTTTACTGTAAATTGAGCTTATTTGAATAAAATTTTATGAAGTATTTTTTCGTCTTATATCGTATATTAGCTTACATACAACTCTAGCATTTACAAACTTTTATCTTTTCAATCCACCCTTCATGCTCTTGCACAAAAAAATAGCTCAAGTCCTTCCCCAATGTACGAGGCATGGACATGGACTTGAGCTATCTTTGTTATTTTTAAACTTTCGCGGTTTATACTCATATTTTATATACTACTCGGGACTTCACGCGAAACAATTTGGAAACATGAAAGGAAAACTATTTTGAATGAAGTTGTCATAGAATCACTTAAAGGCTAACTTCAGTGTGTTTATAAGTTGTTATGGACACACTTATCAGCTAACTTCTAATAAATATAATAATTTAATAGGTAATTATATTTTTGAGCCGTTTGGGGTCGAGACACTGGGCTCGTGGGGCCCAAGTGCTCGTTCGCTGTATAGTGATATCGCAAAGCGACTGGTCGATTCTTCTCGTGACCATAGGGCTGGCCTCTTTCTCGCTCAGAGAATAAGCATTGCCATACGACGTGGCAATGCGGCCAGCCTTATGGGAACCTTACCGGTTGATTTTGATGGGGAGGAATTCTTCGACACCTAGTCGGGGCATCATTGTCAGTCTTGTGGTTCAGTCAAAATATTTATTTTGTTTATCTGATGATGTAAATTAAAATTTGTTTATACATATAATTATCTAATCCTTAAACAATCAACAATTTATTTGTAAATAACGGGTTAAGCACGGTTATTTCACATACCTTTTGTTGCCTGACGTTTCGACCAGGTTGTACCGGCAATCGGGAAGAGACCCCTCTTCCCGATTGCCGGTACAACCTTAAATTATCAGGAGCGTGGAATCCAGTGATTAGTAACATAAAATCTCGCTTTTATGTACAGTCGGGTAAACACCAGAACAGGCGCGCGTCGGTTAGTTTACAGAATACGGACACCGTGAGTGTAGAGGATGACGGTACTTGGAGAAAAAACAGCATCAAGAATAACGAAGATGTGCGGGTGGATGAAGAAACTTCTACCACGCGTACTCGACGACGGAGGACGTGCGTCGCCGAGCCAGTCAGCCTGTGACCACGGCCGGTGCAACCTGGTCGAAATATCAGGCAACAAAAGGTATGTGAAATAACCGTGCTTAACCCGTTATTTACAAATAAATTGTTGATTGTTTAAGGATTAGATAATTATATGTATAAACAAATTTTAATTTACATCATCAGATAAACAAAATAAATATTTTGACTGAACCACTTATACATACAGTAGTTGGGATGATAAACCAAATATCAACGACTAAATTGTTTCAAAAAGAAGTTTGTAATTCGTGAATTTTACTTAGTGTTGTGTTGTGTGTTGTGTCCAGCCCAGAACTCAGTGATATGGACGACTCTTTTGGTGGCAAAGGAGACATGCACTAACAAACGAGGAAACTCCTTTTTTATATAGTGTAACACAGAAATTTGAAAACTGTCACGCATACAGCAACGGCGTAAAACTAGTTTATACAAATAGATCACAATATGACATGTTATAATAACCAAATATTACACTTAAAGCATTATAGGGAGGTATTATCCAGGTATTCAATACTTACACTGCTCCTTTCCATTCAATTTGTAGTTTATACAATGCATATTTATCTGAAACTAGTTACAACACTTAAAAAAGCAGCACTTGTTTTTATTCTCCACCATATCACACTACTTATCATACAACTTAAAGATGTCAACTCAAGAAACTTACAATTAACTATTAAAACCTACTAAAAATATAAGTACATGGACAAGAAATGCAAGCAAAATATAACTTTGTATGAATTTATTGCGAAAGTTTTCGGAATCTTTCAGCACTTTACTAATTTTATGTTTGGCTTCGCAAACAGTCTCGGCATATTTTACAGATATTGCTTACGCCTTATGCTGCATATATTTACACTAGGTGACCCCCACGACTTCGCCTGTAACATACTTTGACCTCCTGTCGTTCGTCCCCGTCACATATTTAATCCCGTCGTTTATGAATTCCAAAATAATGTATAAGAATTTGCCACTATACAATATTTGTTAACGTTTATAATTACTGCTCCACTCTCCGGGATAGTAGCGTGATGATATAGCCTATAGCCTTCCTCGATAAATAGGCTATCTATACAAATATTATAAAGCTGAAGAGTTTGATTGTTTATTTGTTTGGTTGAACGCGCTAATCTCTGGGACTATAGGTTCGATTTGCATAATTCCTTTTGTGTTGAATAGTCCATTTATCGAAGAAGGCTATATAGCATCACGCTACGACCAATAGGTGCGGAACAGCAATGATAATTGTGGCAAAATCGGGGACAAAATATTCCTTTTGATAGCTTCCGTTGCGAACGCTGCGTTAACGATTAAAGTTACGCAAAAACTATGTATTACATAATTATTCCCCTTTAAAAGTTCTAAAATAAAGTCCGGGACAGCATATGCCTATCTTTAAGGTTAACTTATTATAATCATTTTATTGTGAAAAAAATTGGTCTTAAAATGACAAGTTAAAAGTATGGCCGATGATTTGCGATTTACGCATGCGCGACGTCGTGACTAGCCAATAGCGAGCGAGCTGTGCGAAGTCGGCGCGTCTCCATGGTAACTATTCTTATAATAATTTGACTGCCTCTGTGGCGCGGTGGGAGTGCATCCGACTGCTACGCAAGAGGTCGTGGGTTCGATTCCCACCCAGGATAAAACTTTGTGTGATGAGCACGATGTTTTATTCTGTGTCTGGGTGTTATTTATCTATGATATGTATTTAGAAATATATAAGTATGTTTATCAGTCATTCTGGTTATCATAGTACAAGCTCTGCTTAGTGTGGAATCAGATGGCGTTGTGTGAGTTGTCCCAACAATATAAAAAATAAAAATAATTTAAAGTTAACTATACTAATGTATGTTGGATAGCGCATTTATCGTGGAAGACTATAGGCTATCTCATCACGCTACTACCCTGAGGAGTGGAGCAGTAATCAACAAATCGGACAAATATTCATACATTATTGTAAAAGTAATAAACGACGGGATTGAATGGGCGCGACGGGAATAAAGGCGTGACTGATAAAAGAATATATAATTTCGCTACTACCCTGAGGAGCGGAGCAGTAATCAGCATATCGGGCAAATATTCATACATTATTGTAAACGTAATAACGACGGGATTAAATGGAAGCGACGGGAACAAAGGCAAGACTGATAAAAGACTATATAATCACGCTACTACCCCAAAGAGCGGAGCAGTAATCAACAAATCGGGCAAATATTCATACATTATTGTAAATATAATAAACGACGGGATTGAATGGGAGTGACGGGAATAAAAGCATGACTGATAAACTAACGGGAGTTCGAAGTTTGTCACGGGCGAAGCCGCGCGGGTCAGCTAGTAAATTAATATACTACAAAATACACCACGATAAAATACACCACAATAATATTTCTAATCCGCCCAGTAGTTTCTTGAGATTAGCGCGGTCAACCATACAAACAAACAAACAAACAAACTCTTCAGATTAATATATTAGCATAGATTTATGAAATGTACTCATAATTTTTATAACTTTATCCTAACTAAACGCGCTTAGAATTTAAAACTGTCTAAACATGTTACTAACTTTTTTAGGTTACTCAGATGTTTTAAACACATATTTTTTTAGTGTTTAAATATAAATTTAAACAAAAATGCGTGAACACTTAAATGTATTATTTATTTCAAAGTTTTTACGAATTTAGTCAAAACGCGTCGTTTGAAACGTTGATCCGTTCAAGCGGTCCGTCGGCCGTCGGCAAACTGCAGGCGTATCTTATTTCGCTTATTTACTTCACTAAAAATTAGTTATTCACTGATTTTTATACATATATAAACACTTATGTTACTAATGAAATTACTTTCAACAGTTTTGTACCTTTCGAAATGTTATAATTAAGTTTATAATAAAAATACTTGAAAATATTAGACTTTTGTGTTAATTGAAAAGTTAGAAATACTTAAAAAAAAAAAAATTTCGTTTATATCATTAATTTTATTAGTCTATAACAAATATTTAAAAATATATTTAAAATTAAGAAATAACACGTATTAAATTCAAGTGGGGGGATAATGGGCGGTCTCAAGTAGAACCTGATTGCGCATGTGCTCGGTATTTCAGATCCTGCATATAAAATCGCCCCCGACTTCCAAAGCTGCATTGTGGGTCGAGGCTTCTTCGAAGGCAACCGTTGCCTAAGAAAGCTCTCCCAACATACGGTCAAGCAAAGTATATTTTAATATACATTATATTTTAAACTTAAAAAAAAATAAAATCATTATAAACAAAATCAAAATTTGCTAAAACGAAAGTGCTTATTAACTTTTTCAAACTTTTTAAGATCTATATATTTTTATAAACTTTTACTAAAAACTTTCGAGGTTTGGTTTGCCACGAGTTTGACTCAAGAAAACCAACCAGACAGAGGTAAGAATTGCAAAAGTTTAAAATTTATTCCAAGCAGAGATTTCAATTTTAAAAAAATAAAGAAATATATTATATTATAATAGAAAAAGGTTGTGATAAATTTATCAATTAAGAATTATTATCACGAAAGCTGTACTATTTATTTGGACATTTTGCAGGTTTTCATCAATATGTTTTATACGAGTCAGCGACGGGCCAATGCCACAAAGTTTTGTGATTTGCGATAAAATCGGGTTTTATATTGATTCGGGCAAAGGTGTTCCATTAACTACACCAACTATACGCGCCAATACGCACCGGCACACGCGATTTCTCAAGACATTTACATTGCTAACATTAGCTATCAAGGCAATTAAATTCGACATCTTCCTTTTGCAGTATAATATTTAAAATAATATATTCAAGTGGATATTAAAACTAAAATAATATGTGTATATTATTTAAAAAGTAACTTTTAACAAATATTAGCTTTAAAAACCAGATAACATAGATATTTTAATTTATTTTTACTCAAGAAATATTCAATTTACTATTTTTTAGAACAAAATTTTAAAAAATGCCTTATTCGTTTTACTATTTGTAAATTTAACGCAATGTTATGGTATCTAAATTAAAATAATGTGGCATCACCGTCAAAATCATCCCTTTCGACAACCTTCGAAACCGAATGTTAAAACCAGTTTTTAAATATATAATTTTTATCAGTCTGATAAGAATAATCTTACAAAAATTTTGAGGAAATTATAAAAATAAAATATAGAGTGTCGTACAACAAACTTTTATTACAGTAAAAAAAAATTAAGGTTGTAAATTTATTTTATACTAACGGACGTCGATTTAAAAAGTCATTACCTAATAAATATCGGAAACGGAACTCCGTAGTTAAGTTTTGGAAAGGTCAGTTTATCAGCTCGTTTCGATCTCAGCGTGTAATGGCCTACGATTTTCTTTGTTTCAACGTCAAATTAATCAGCTGTCTTGCTTTTTTTTATTCAATCCTTAAACGGTTCACGGTATAGGAATTCGGTTTTACTATAATAAAATTTATATATCCAATAAAAGGCAAATTCTAGACCCAAAAAGAGCTTAGCTTGAATACGTGGAAAAACTTTATCAGAGACACTAAAGGTTAATTTCCGGACGAGATCGACCGCTGGAGACAGCTGGGTCGCGACGATCTCTTCCGGAAGTGGACGGAAAGGTTGGTAGGCCCCTTGGTAAGCCCTCTACCGGCCGTACCGGCCGCTCTCTACCTCCTCTGCTTACAGAGGGGCGCTCGAGAGTGGTGGAGGTGCGGGCTAGATTCTTCAGCTCCGGGTTGGTCGCTTTTCGGCCGCCCCGAGACGGACCCCTTCACTCTGGGGTGCCCCTTGCCGGCTCGCAGTGATTTAATCTTAGGCCTACCCTGCGAGCCGGTTTTAAGGTGAGGCTGAACACCGCGGGGTTTAGTGGGTAGGACGGCCCCTCTCTCACGGGCCGGGAGCCCTACACACCGTAATATAGGTATTTCAATTACCAACCTGAACTACAATCATCAACTTTTACTTCAACTTGAACTTCAGCGCTTAACTTTAACTTACGAGCGTTTCATTGAAGTTGGTATTTCAATTACCAACTTGAACTACAATCATCACCTTTTACGTCAGCTTAAACTTCAGAGCTTAACTTTAACTTAAGAGCGCTTTATTCAAGTTGATAGGTTAATTACCAACCTGAACTACAATCATCACCTTTTACATCAGCTTAAACTTCAGAGCTTAACTTTAACTTAAGTGTGCTTCATTTTAGTTGGTATTTCAATTACGAACCAAAACTACAATCGTCAACTTTTACTTTAGCTTAAACTTCAGAGCTTAACTTTAACTTACGAGCGCTTCATTGAAGTTGTTGTTTCAATTACCAACCTGAACTACAATCATTAACTTTTACTTATGATGTAAGTTTAGCTTTTAAATAGAAATTGAACTTTGAGCTCATACTTTAAATTGAAACGTTCATATGAACTTTAAATTTAAACTAGACTACCAACTAATAATTTTACTTAATTTTCCACTTTACAATTTAATTATTAAATTCAAAATGCGACTTCAATTGAACTTAAATCTTCATCTTTTATTTCAAAAATCAATATGAACTTAAACTTCAACTGTTGAACACGAACTTCCAACTAAAACTAAATATTTTTCTTACACTGTTAATCTTCCTTTATTGCGGGAAACTCGAATTTTTACTACCTACACTTCAGCTTCCAACATCAATATGAACTACAACTTTGATCTTGGACTACAAACTTAAAATTCAATTTCATTTTCCACTTCCAACTTTAACTTTTACTATAACTTGATCATATATTTGAAACTTAACTTTTGATATAGAACTTAACTTAAACTTCAATTTTATACTGTGACTTTAATAAATAATTGCATTGCAAATGTTATTATTAACTTCAAGTTTTGAGCTTGGGCTCCAACTTACACTTCAAGTTCGTTTTCCACTTTCAGCTTAAACTTCAACTTCAAACTATGACTTTAACGTAACTCTAATTTTAAGATCAACTTTTACTTCAACTTTAACTGTAACTTGTTACTTATTTAACATTTAATTTTGAACTTTAACTTTATCTTTCACTTATGACGACTTAAACTTCCATTTCATTTTTTACTTCCAAATTAAAATTAAACCTTAAAAATTACCTAAAGTGTACTAAAAACTTCAATTAAAAGTTGAAGTTTTACTTTCATTATGAGGCCAACTCCAAATAGCATCTTATCTTTGGACTGTGAACTTTATTATATTCTAATACTTTAAAGTACAACCTTTATTTAAACTTCAATCTTTTACTTTTATTTCAAATGTCAATATAATTTTTGACTTGAACTTCTATTCGAACATGGGGTTCTAATCTAAATTCTTACATTTTTCACCTTCAACTTAACTTTTTAAATTTTGAACCTAACATTCATCTTTCACTTTTAAACTTTAACTTCAAAGTGGGACTTCAACTTAAACTTTAACTCCAAATGTCAATTATAAAAATCGTCTTTGACTTTTACTTGGACTTCACCTACATACATATAAAAATGAATTTCTACATGAAAACATGGAACTCTCTGCCGGCGCACGTGTTTCCCTCCTCTTACAATGCTGGGTCCTTTAAGAGAAGCGTGAAAAGGAATATTTCTGGGCCGTCAAGTTGAGAGTCGCTTTCCTAGCCCTGTGGGTTAAGATAGCGGCCCAAAATCACGGATCGTCGTCTTTGCTTACCATCAGGCAGGCGACGCCATTTTGACGTACCAAATATAAAAAAAAAAATATATTTTTAACTTCAAATCGGGACTCAAATTGATTTAGGAGACCGAAGAGCTGGCATCTACCTCGGACAAACAATTAGTCTAGCTATTCAAAGGGGGAACGCTGCCAGTATCTTTGGAACCCGGAACCTTGCCTAAAGATACCTCTTTTAATAATATATTTTAGTTATGTATCATATTTTTAAGGTTATATTTAATGTTAATATTAAGTTAAGTTAAAAAAAAAAAACTAACTATCTTCACGCTGTATCCCTGACGGGGTAGTCAGAGAGGACAGATCGCCAGGCTTCGCGATCCATGCATACTTCTTTCGCTTCTTCGAGATTCATCAATCGCTTCATACACGCACGTCTGGGTATCCGAGTACTTTTGACCTTTCCGTTTTTGAGCAATCTGCTCACGTGGTCTTCATATGTAAGTCTCGGCCTACCCTGACTCCTTCTACCCTCTACTTTTGAACAATATATATTCTTCGTCAATCGTTCCTCACTCATTCGTTGGACGTGTCCAAACCAACGGAGCACGCCCTTTTCCAGCTTAACGCTGACACTTTCATTCAAACCTGCCAAATTGCGTATCACTTCGTTACGTATTCGGCCAGCCAAGGTAACGTCGCACAACTTTCGAAGTGATCGCATCTCCACAGCATTCAATTTACTTTCATGCATCTGCTGACATACCCAGGTTTCACTACCGTAAAGCAAAGTTGGCACTAGCACTGCGTTATGAATCGCCAGTCGTGCTTCTTTTACGATGCTTTGTCGCTTTACTAACTGGGACAAAGCACCGTTAACTTTGTTTCCGGCAGCTACTCGCCGTTCCACATCCGAATCACATCTTCCATCCGCGCTAAACATACTTCCTAAATACACAATTTCATTCACTTGCTCTAGACGTTCCTGGTTTACCCTAATCTCGCATTTAGTTCTTACGTCACCTCTTTCAAATACTAGAACCTTAGTTTTACTTGCATTCAAGCGGAGACCCTTACTTTCACACCCCTCTTTCATATTAGTGACTAATGCCTGAAGGTCGGCTTCTGATGAGGCCATGAGCACCGCATCATCAGCGTACATCAGACAGTTTACTGTAAAGTCACCCAAATTCACACCCATATTAAAATCTTTCAACTTCTGCAGGCAACTGTCCAGATACACTATGAACAGCCAGGCGGACATGACACATCCCTGTTTGACGCCTGTACAGACATCAAAAAGAGGTGACACATCCCCCCCTACTCGCACGCAAGCCTTACAGTCCCTATAAAGCGACTGTATTGCCCGCAGTAGCGAGCCGTCCACACCATATCCTGGCAGCAAGTCCCACAGCGTTTCTCTCACAACGTTATCAAATGCTTTCTCTAGATCCACAAAAGCGCAGAAAACCTTCTGGCTAAGAGCCAGAAACTTTAAAGTTAAGTTAAGTTGATATTTATTAATTTTATTATTAATTAAATATTTAATTGATTTTAATATCAACTTAAAATTGCAGTTCAACTTTTGACTTTAATTTCAATAAAAAATCTATTTTTAACTTATAGGTAGGTTACACTTAATTTTCCACTTTCAACTTCAACTTTGATTTCAATTTAAGTGGAACTTTAGAGTCAACTTCAACTTTAACTTAAAGTTAACTTTTGACTTTGAACTTAACACATCTGTTTTGCATCTCAGCATCCTTTTATTTTAACATCCACAACTATAATTTGAAACTTAAATTTTGACTTTAATCTTTATCTTGCATCGTGAAACTTTAATTTCAAATACGACTTCAACCAGAAACCCAACATCCAACTTGGTTCAACATCAAGCTTTAAATTTAAACTTTTTCAACTTCATCTTGAGTATCAGACGTCAATTACAATTTTAACTAAAACTTACAAGTTAGCATCTAAAATTTAACTTCAAATCATGACTTCCAACTTAATTAGAATTCAATTGCATCTTTCGCATCCAACCCCAAGGTTTGATTTCCAATTTTAAGTAAACGTCAACTGGAGCTTTAACATAAACTTCAAATTTCATAACGAACTTCAGCTTCAACTATGTAACTTCTAAGAACTTTAACTTTCAACAGAAACTTCAGCATGCAGTAAGTTCACAGTTTGATTTGAACCTTCTATTAAATATATAAAGATTAAATATATATTAATACATAAATCTTAAAACTCCGATTGTTCATACTAAAGGTCCATGAGTCGCTTTATAGGCTTATTATCCTGAGGCAATCTGGAAAGTGTTTAACACTTTTCTTCCACGCCACGCCGATTAGATAATTTCGTACAGGGCCATTAGCCTTGACCTTAGCCATGACCACGTATGTTAGTCAGTAGGTACACTACTTTTAGATAAAGTCGTCCTGGGCCCTAAAATTCTTGGTAGAGTCCCCCTATGCATCCTAATGTTAACCATCTTATTGCTCTTTGAACCAAATTATGAGCCTATTTACATTTGATGGAAGTGAATGCTTATTTGTCACCTCGATGGTACAAACAAATAGTTTGTTTAATTCAAATAGTATTTTAGTAGTAGTATAGTACTATACTGATTATAAATCATTTGATACAATCCTATAAAACATTATGCAATAGTAGCAGCAGCCTTGGGAGTCCATAGAGTCTCATAGAGTCCATAAACCTTTGCTATGTACTCCCACTATTACGGAGTCCAAAGGGCATTTTCAACCATCGTTTAACAGTACATGGCAGTATGACAGACAGCTGTCTTTTCGGGTTCCGCTATTAGTATGTTATTATAAGCTTTTCTTATGTAAATTTTACTAAATATACTTTTGCCGCTCGTAATATACGAAAAATCCAACAATCTTAGTAAGGGATACCTGCTTTTTTTTTTAATATTATGCAACCGACTCGGAAAACGCTTAATGTGATAAAAAACATTGCTTGCATTTCATATGTAAAAATCGCCTTTAATTTTATCAGTAAGGAGCAATTCCGCACGTTTTTGTTATGATCTCAAATCAAACCTTGGGGTTGGATGCGAAAGATGCATATTTTACAGTTGATGATTGTTTTAAATTTCTTAAAAAATTTCAACAGCCGGTCGCCACAACCTGCACCTGTCCATTTCAACACGGCAATTGACTTACCACCTGTTAAATTCTTAGGTAGTTTACAGGCCAGTTATAGAAGACAGGCCCACCAGATTAAATTCAATAATTTATGAATTACGCTTCCGTTTCTGACGACTATAAACATACCCACAAAAGTGTAGACGTAACAGTTGACGCCCGCGGCTCTGCACGCGTAATGAAGTTTTCCTTTTCCGTTTCCCACAGGAACTTGTCTCCGAGATAAAAGTAGCCTATGTGTTATTCTTATGTATAAGCTATATTATTGTAAAGTTTCATCAAAATTCATTCGGTAGATTTTGCGTGAAAGAGTAACAAACATCCATTCTTACAAACTTTCGCGTTTATAATATTAGTAGAATATAAATTTATACAAAACATCGTAACTTGAATTTTCCTAGTGTTATAAAATTTGTACCCATTACTACACCCTCATATTTTCACTGTTTTAATGAAGCGATATCCTTATATAATCTTTTATTCTGATGTTTCATTCAGATCTGTCGCTTTGCTAATGAGGGAAGAGGCGTTACTTTTTTTCCAACTTCCTCACATTATTTTCTGATTAATTTCAATGCGGTTTCTAAGTCACTCTAACATCTTTGTCATCCTAGTTTTATAATTCAGTGTATTTTTTCTGGTTTTGGTCATTGCTATAGAATCTGGTTATTGGTATGCGGATGTGATTTGTACCAAAAAAATATTTGCATTATGGAGAGGTTATACCATTATCACAATAAATCAGTCTATTGTCTATAGTCTTATAAAATGTAAGATATCATTTCTACTAGAATTTGTAACGGTCCCGACATACCGTTCACATTAATCAAGAAACATTTTGAATAAATCAAGATATTTTGTTGGCAATTAGTAATACTGAAAAAAAGGAATAAGACCCTTTAGTTTTTAGAGAGTATGGGTTATTTATGACGGTTTCTAGTGAGAATTTCTTAAGTACAAAATACTCTATTGATAGGCCATTTATGCAACTCTTAGGACACGTGCAAGTCGTAAAGCTGTAAGAAAAAAGGGTCACACAATTCTATTCTGTGTTGTCCACTCTCTAAATGGAATGCAATTGTTTTATTTTATGATATGACTAGGGTGTTATTTTAACACAATTTGAGGTTGTTTTTGTCACTTTCCAAACTATACAGCTGACAAAAAAGGAAACGCGACATGTTGACGCCTGTACTGAGATGGAATTTACAAATAGAAAAATAGATTAAAATACTTACGCAAAATTAAATATTTAATAATAAATTAGAGCAGTTATGTATTTAGGTTATTAACGATAAGATCTTTAAGAGCTACGAGTTTAAATTAAAGTAACATTACTCTTTTATTCCTCTATGGTATCAAACAGGAGTTTGAAATACCTAATAGAAGGTGAACTGAATCTTTACTTTAAGGTAGAAGTTGAAGTCACTGCCTATCGTCTGTTTGTATGTACGATTAAATCTTTTAAGCTACTCAAGGATTTAAATGCAGGTTTCTATATCGGTAGATGAAAGGTTATATGCGTAATACCTGCTTATTGGTATCTACCTTGCATTAATAGCTAGTTAAGTATAAAATAACTTAGCGAATATGCAATACCAATCACTTTGAAATAATCGTAGTAATATGTTTATCGTAGTAGCGGAATATTTCAAAATCTTACTTAAGTTGTGTTCATTAAGGTTCATTTTCGGTCTCATTCGAGTGATCCGAAAAATGGGCGTGTTTTGGTTTTGGTGGAGGATAGGCGGGAACATTCTAGGAGTTAATAAAAACCCCGTAACGCGGGAATGAAGGTCTTTTTTGGCTTTTGCTTTTCCAACCCTGGGGCGCAAGCGGCGTTTCGTTCATTAATAGTTTTTTTTGGAAATAATAGTTGGTGTACTTAAAGTTTCATTAAAGACGCGTTGTGATGATGTCTCTACTTCGTTTATTGATATTAGATATTTGTTGTTATTAGCTAAATAAATTGTCGTGTGAATTCGGAAAAATACTATTTTTTAGATTAATTAGATTGTATTTGATTAAATTCATTTTTGCTACTGTAGTTAAATTCCTTATTGGTTATTCAGATAAAATTGTAGTGAGTGTTAATTAATTTTCTAAATCTTTCAGTTTAGTTACCTTTCGCATAATTCTTCTTGTAGTGTTTTAGTTTCGCGTACGTGGCTTGCGCAGAGGTTTATTGCTAGGGACCTCCCGTCAAGAAAATCTATGACACGGTTCATAGTCTTGGACGAAACCTAGCGGTGTTAACGTAATCCAAGTCCATCTGTAGGTAGCTAGTAGCCGAATAACATTTGGAGAGTGCGGCAGTCGACTATTCTCGTTCTAGCGAGGTCGACTTATCTCCCTGTGTGGACGTATCGGGTGGTATTCAACTCGGTAGGGGACCGTCGAAGTGGATCCCGTTCCCAGTGGGAGCCAAGATTGGTACCATCGGAGCGTTCAGCTCAGTCTTATCTATTTATGTATATATACCTACTAACATATATTCTCTAGGGTCTCAGTACACATCCCTGAGCTTCGGCTCGTGGCTGAGACAAACAGTTATAGGAATTAGACAAAGTCAAGCCTAACTAGCTTGTTCCCTTAACAGCTTAGGGTTATGTTACATCACACACCACACGTTTAATACTAAAAAAGGAGGTGTCCTCCTGGTTTGAACAATATACACTTAGTTCTATTAGGGTAGCGCTAGGCACACTGATAAACTTGGGTGGAATAGGGTTATATATATAGGTTTGATAGGTTTATTAAGTGAACTAAACATAAGCATCTCGTCAGTTTTGTATATATATATATATATATATAGGTTTGTTGGGTTGATTTAGGTGTACTATACATAAGAATCACGTTAGTTTTGTATAAGTCGTAATTAATTAGTCGTATATTTTGATAATTCTTACCTCTTGTTAATTCATGAACTTTTGAGATTTGTTCTCAGTTACTGAAATACTGAATTAGTTCTGTGAAAGTGCTAAACTGCCTAGCTAATTAGCTTATTTGCAAACCTTGATAAATTTTGAATTGTATCAATCATTTGACTCGGACCAAGTCAATCAACTAATTACTGAATAATAACCGGCACTAATATATCAATCTTTTGATAGTTCTATCAGCGTCTCAAGAAACTCCCTATTCTGGGGATTGTATATTAGAATTCATTCTTGGCCGGGAGCGGTTGTCTCCATTTAATAGGTGTCCGCTAACCCAGGGACTCTATTACAACTCGACACGGTCAAAGGGCAATTGCCTAATGGGTTTCAATATACTATTTCGCTGAGTGTGTTGATAAGAACCAAGATTTTAGAAAAAAAAACATATAAATACCACTTCAGTATTCTTGTTGTGTATTTCTGTTGGCTGAGTCGAACCATAGACCGCATTTTAACATATTATCCTAAATATATCATCATTAATCTTACTATATCATCACCATACTTGATTTTATATTTGACTTGTTTTATTAAACAACTCTAGAGATTGTACAAATCGCAGAGAAGTTGAATAAAGTATAATTAACCAAGTGCTACGAAATAATAGATCCGTACAAAACTCCCTATTCAGAAGTTTGTTGTATATAAATAGGGCGAGTTTTATAAGCCTAGTAGAAATCTTTCAAATTTCTTATTAGTTTTTATGCCGCTCATCACGGAGGTGTTACAAACCTTATAACAGAGTCTAGTATCACACTAATGATGAGGGAGGCTAATTAATGTTGGATGTTAGCCACCGTGTGTGAGCGGAGACTGGGGCTCCACACCGAAGAAAACAACCCACAGTTGTAGCAAATAGCTATTTACCACTTTATTGTAATTTCGCTGCAAAAGTGAGACTGACACCGAAGAAAACAATCCACAGTTGTAGCAAATAGCCATTTACCACTTTATTGTAATTTCGCTCCAAAAGTGAGACTGACGCCGAAGAACACAACCCACAGGTGTAGAAAATAGTAATTTACCATATTTCTGTAATTTCCTTTTGAAAGTGAGGTTTATACAAAAGAAAAAAACCTTTGTCTTCGGGAATAAGAATTCGTGAAAACCATATTAGAGTCTTTGTGTTCAAAGAGAAAGGGCTACAAGAATTTCTACGTCATAAAACCTATTAGTTTTATTTGCCATCGTTGTAGGACGAAGTCTTAATATAATCGCCAAGTACAATCCATTTCCATAATAGATATATTCGAATAAGAATTTGTCATTATTAAGAAATAGGTTTAGTTATTATATTTTAGGTACGTTAATATCTAGATTACACATCAACACTGTCTAAACTCTTATAGAATCTAGGGCGTTACGGAACATAACTAGGGTCATATCTAACCACTATACGATCACAGGCCAATTTAGTGTTTAAGCGGTAATTATTATTGATTTAGTTCTTAAACGGATAGTTTTTAGCGATCGATTAGTTTAGTTAGGTTAGGAAGTAATTTAGGGATTGTTACAATTTGCTGCCTTTGGACCAAGATAGTTTAGGAACGTTACAAATTATAGTTAATTACTTTTTTCAAACGACATCATTGCTAAACCTTTTAAATAAACATCAATTATCAGGTTCAGTAACAATGTTATCACGAAATTTTAATAACTTCTAATGAAATCTATAAGGGTTCCTATTTGGTTCATGTGTATGGTTACGCGGTATCATATATTTTTGGAATCGACTTTTGGTTCTAGTAAAGTTAGTCGAAGAAATGCAATCGGTATGATTCGAACATAAAAATCAATCTATAATGATATTTATCTGCTTCGATGGTATGCGACTGCCGCGCCTGAGGTCTCGTGTTTGATCCCGATCCGGTATCGGAAAAATATTTGTGTGATCTACAAATATTTATTTCGGAGTTTGAGTGTTTGCTATATATAATATGTCTGTATTTAGAAATATATAAGCACTAGCTTTTGCCCGCGGCTACGCTCGCGTGGTTTTTTGGATGTGGTTAATTTAACTTGTAAAAAAATGTACATTTATACTAATTTCCTGTGGCAATACGGAGAATGTTTAAAGTTACAGTTCCACACTAACAGACTACGACTAGTAGAGTTAGTACAGGGTTTTGTTTAGAATTTACCTTTTCTTAGCCACGTTAGGTGTGTACCTACTGTACTTGCAGATGCGGTCCCTATGCACCCCAATAATTAATTTTCTTTTATCGGACCTAACCTCGTATCGAGACTCATAACATAACATTCAATTCTATTGATCGTTGGTACAAGTTATGCGTTTTCGATCATTCGCATCTCTCTTCATTACTCCGTCGATTTCACACGGTTTCTTTTAAAGTATTTTGAGAGTTGAGTTTCGTTGTTTGCTTACTGGTCTCAGCTCTTCTCAAAGGTGATTGATGGTAATTTTTAGGTTAGAAAATTTGTGCTTGCTGATCACTGATTAAGGGTCGTATTATAGAACCTTACTCAAGCCTCAAGTATTACTTAGAACTAGTTTTAACTGAGCTTTTATTATAGAACCGTACTCGATTCGTGAAATCGAATCTAGAATCACCTGAGAGCTGTCACAGCGAAATGACGTTTGATTCATAATAGAGAACAGTCTTCAAGTGTCACTTGAGTAATTCTTTATTTTTAAACTGTTTTTAGCTCAGATTCGCTACTTGATTCGATATTTGCGAGCAGTTTTCGTAAGTTTAGTCGACACCACGCTCAAGCAGAGATGTTAGTTAACAAAAATAAAAGATGGCCTCCTTTATCTTTCTAAAATGGATATTTTTGAAGATAAATAGACTATTACTTACTTATCATTCACGTGTTTATCCCCGAAATGGTGGCAGAGTCATATTTACGCCCCTATTTCAGTGCCAGCACATTCTACCAAACAGCAGACCCGTACCAATCAATAACAATTACTTTACAAAGATATTAATTCAGTATTATATCAATACCGAAGACAGTGTGATCTTGTATTATGTGGCAGTGTGGATCGTATCGCTTCATTCTTTTATTTCAACTACCACACTTTTAATAGAAATGTGATAATAAAATAATACCTATGATAATAATGAGATATGTGGATATTAAAAAATAATGTCATTATATGGTTGTGTTGTATAGTCAATGTCGCTTACGAGTAGTGTAGCTATGTACCATCAAACACATAACATTAAACACAAGATAATACCTTAAATGATGGAACATTTGTTAAAGCAATACCAGCGTGGACATCCTTTTTATGCCACAGCATCCTTTCAGGATAGTACTGTAGCTTGTGCTGTACTGCACTATTGTGCCTATTATATTAATATCCCTATTGACTTCCAATACACTTTACCCCCTAAGAGAGTACTCCATATAATAAGAACATGATCGTTCAATATGTAGGAGGAATAGGAATAGATAAAGGAGAGGTTTGGATAAATTTTCAAAGCAATTTGTAGATGCTGACTTTCATATAATTTTTATTAAAGTGAAAAACATGACTTGGTTTAGGATGGGGTTTGACCTGTAACCTATGTCTAACCAGGGCAATGCTCTATGCCACTGAGGTACCATACCCATACCAAAATAAGATGAAATTATTCAATATATTTTCAATGTCACTCGTTCAAGCCCCATTTTGAACCGAGTTATCTTTATCACTGAATAACATTTATTTGAATGAGAGGTGTGTTCACTACAACTTATAACAACCATCATCAATAGATAAAATATTTATTTTAATGATTTATTTATACTATATTAATTAAATATTCATATTAAACAATACAATTATATTTATTTATTTTTTTAAATAAAGAACCTAAAAATGATTAATCATTATTATTATTATTTCTTAAGATAATGATTTGATGACAGATTCTTTGGTACTTTCTTGTGGTGAATATTGTGCACGACAGGCTCGGCAAGTTTTTGGACGCTTGTGTCACAGTCGACTATCTCATTAATAACAAAAGGACAAGTATCTGTTTCAGCTTACAATATCACTGTAACAAAAAAACATCTTCAGGTATGCATATATTACTGGCTCGGTGGTGTAGGTGATAGTGTATGTGACTGCTACTCATGTGAAGGTCCCAGATCGGAATAAATATTTGTGAGATCCCCAAATGTTTTTGTTAGAAGTTTGGGTGTTTGCTCTATAACAATGTATATATTTAGATATACATAAGTATGTTTATCAGGTTAGTAGTTCCCATAACCCAAGCTTAAAGGGTTAGATGGCGCTTTGTGAAAAGTGTCCTACAATATTTATTTATAAACTCATTACCTACATACAACTTTGATTCACGGTGTTAAAACTTCTGTTTAACATGTGACTTTAAGCTCTATCTTTCTATCCTCTCAAGGTTGTTTATGACAGAGCCCCGAACCCTATGCAGCCAATGTTACAAAGTGTACAAAACTCTATAATATTTTCAACAAATAACAGGTAATTACCCGGTATGTGTCAATAGTCTCTGGTATTTAAATTCAGTGCATATGTTAAATTAGATATCTGGATCCATATCGGCATCAGGACAAAGACCTCCACAGACAGTGGCTATATGGTACTGCGTTTCACGCGTAAGTGTATCCCGCTGTCTTGCTCTGAAATTTTACCACAAAGCGGCTCAACTGCTCTCCGGATGCCTAGAACAAAAATAGAATGAATCTTATTAAACAGTTATCATGAATTACTAGATGGTGTATATCTACACAAATATATAAGACCATAAACCTCCAACACTTAACGTTTCGATAGTTTTTGTAGTAAATATACTTTTCTGAAATATTGACCCAAGACGTTGTATGGCATCGTTTTTTATTTTGTATACCTAATATTCTTGAAAGATTTTAATATTTCTAGTAATAGATTCCTTTGGACGATCGTAAAATTCTTCTTTTTTCAGATATGTACAGAATTAGAAGAATTTCAATTAATTTACAATGTAAACATAACACTGGTACGATAATATCAAATGTCAGTGAAGCAAAGTTTATTAAACTCGCGATCCATTTAACGCAGAGAAAATTTTCATTTTGTGAGTCCGGGACTTCCAATACAGCAGTTTTTTGTTTAGTATTTTGAAGTAAGTATAGTTTAAAGCAATCACAGAGGTGATTAAATCATTTCAATGAAAAAAGTAAATAAAAATGAGCTTTTGAAACATAAATATCAAATAGTAAGCTGCGTGGAATGAAAACAAAATATGTAAGGAATAAAAATGTAATAGAAAACAGAGTGTTTTTAGGCTTGCAACATTCAAATGCGTATTCTGGCGATTGAAGATTTGGATATTTACTCAAGGTTACTTTTCACCGATCTGAGCATTGGGATAGTTCTATAATAAACCACATGCTTATGTCTAGATTTAGCACTCAAGTGTCAATCTGCTAAATTCCGTTCATGTGTGACTTGAGTTAGTTTCTGTAATACGACCCTAAGATTTCTCTTAAAAAGGATTGATGATCGATCTCTTTGAGAATTGAGTGTTGCTGTACCTTTACTCCAACATATCTCAAATATGGTTTAATATCTCTCTAAGATACCAACCGTTCTTCTCGTTGTGACTGGATTTCATTTCTATTGTTTATTCGCATTCTTAGTAATAATACATTTTAATTTCTACCCCGAATATCATAATAAGTAAATAGAAGAAGCAGAAACAAAAAATATAGAAAATATTTATATTAAGGCGGTGCAAAGCTCTAAAACTTCTGAAATAGGAGATACGAATCTGGAAACCTCCACTTTTCTTACCCCTTACTGGCTTGCTCAGGGTCAGTGGAATGACCAGGGGCCTGAGGACGGAGGGTGGGCTGCTCGCCGTCCTTACAGAAGCAGGCCCTAGACGGTGGCGTGACGTGAGAACTTTGCGTACGTCTTTCACCCCCTCAAGAAAGTAGGACACCATCCGAATCCTCCCCAAAGATCTAAGATTAGAGGGATAACCCCCGAACCTCCCCTCCCTCCGAAGACGATACCGCGCTTGCGGATAAAGTCTGCTGGAAGCCCTGGGGCTATCCTCCCGAAGGGCTTACCCGGTAATCCTAGCCATAGACAAATGGAAGGGCACCGTGTGGTTTTAGTCGGTATGAGTCCGGCATAGCATCCGTGTGGATTTCCACACGTTAAAGAAAAAAGGGTCAGTGGAAGCAGGAGTGCTGATGCACGCTGGAGCGATGGGTAACAGGTGTAGATATTAACCAAGTACCAATACCGTAATATGTTACTTGCAACCGGGACCAACGGCTTAACATACCTACGAAAGCACGATAACGCTCATAATGTAAATGGAAATACTACAAAATCCCATCCGTAACCAGCTATAGCACAAATTGGTTAACGCAAAAATTCTTATGATATTTATATCAAACTCCAAAATGAATTTGAAACATTAGCTATTTTCTGCAATCTATATTTATAATACATACAATCACGACTGATTATTCAAGGGGTTGACAGGGTATAAACCATAAGACAGATAACTATGCTTATTTGCCACGTTAGTGGGACAAAAATTTATTGTATAATTTAAAAGACTATGTATAACTAAAAGTAAAATGTCTGCTGTAAATGTGTTTCACTTTCTCGGAAAGTGATCACTGCCTTCAAGTTGATACCTTATAGTCTTTAACTCGATGTGCGTAACTGACCCATCTAAAAGTAGAACGCGCCTAGGGTGTTTATCTTCTCTGAGCCTTTACCCATGAGAGAATGTAAATAAAAGAAAAGTATCTGTTGACGACAATCTGCTGAACCGATTTTGATGAAATATAGCGCAGTATTGAAGCTGGAAATATAACCACAATATTGTCATAGCAGAGCTGTGATTAACCGCCTGGATATTGCTCCAACCCCAAACAAACAGACACGAAGAAAAAATATTCCAGTTTCGAATCCCGTCGTTTTACCGTCACATTTACAATTTTATAACAGTTTATCAGCTGTCTGGATCCCATAACACAAGCTTATATTAGCTTACTTTGGGATAGACGGCGCTTTGCAAAAGAAAACATGTCCCACATGACCCACAATCAATTTTTTTCTTAGATGAAATAGCTTTACTTTTTATTATAGAAATACGAAGTAATTAAATTAAAAAAATAATCCGGAAATTACTAATTTCATAGTAATAGTGAATAACAGGAAAATTTCTAACATGAAATATTTATATATTATTTTTATAATATAATATTTTTATTTTAAATAGGAGTCCGACACTACCAGGACTTTGATTGGTCGTGCTAATTAGTGTCTAGCACATAAGACTTTTTAGCCTTTTTGTTACCACCTCACTAAAAAGGCAACGGGTTCAAAATTTCTTCCAAATTTAACATCTAAAATAGTTACATTTAATTTTATTAAATTTATTTGGACCTTTTTTTAGACCCACCCCAGTTCCGTGCTTCGGAAGGCACGTTAAGCCGTTGGTCCCGGTTGCCAATAAAATGGCAGTCGTTAAGCCAAGTTGAATGCCTTATGGGCGGCTTAAAAAATTTCAACAGCAGGTCACCACAGCCTGCGCCTGTCCATTTCAACACGGCAATGGGCTCACCACCGGTTACGTGGGACAAAAATGCAAACGGTGAAATGTGGGCGTTCAATATGCCTCTGCCTACCCCTTCGGGGATAAAGGCGTGACAATATGTATGTATGTATGTATGAAATATTAAAGAAAAGGCTCTAATACAACATTCCTCCTAAAAGTTGTTAGGATGGAAAAACATCCAATACGCGGCCAACAATAAAAAATTACGAGAATTTACTAAGATGAAAAAAAAAAATAAGATAAATTAGATATTTACTATAATGAGAGCGACCAAAAAGATACTACGGTTAAATACTGCTTGAAAAATGCTGAGAGGATGAACAGTTTGGATGAACAATTGCTTAATAGAAAAATTACCAGAGAACTACTAAGATGATGAACAACCGGAAAGAAGCTGATACAAAATATCCTTAAAATTGCGATGCTGAAAAATTTTATAACCGCAACGGTTATAAGATAAAAATACCTTGGATAAATTAATAAATTGATATAATTCAAAGAAACATTACTATTCAATACAGCAAACACCATAGGCATTTTGCTGCAAAACTAATGCAGCAGATGAATTTCTTCAGAAAATTCAAGTCTTAGGTTTATTTATCTGACCCCATTTGGCTTTTAAGTCACAATTTCACTGCAGGTCGCATTTGTAGGTCATAGATAAAGCATTTCGTGCCATCTAGATTGTATTATAACCTTTATTTCTACGGTCTAAGGTTACGATAACGATGGATGCTCAACAAATTTGATTAACACCTACCTCTACCGATTCGGACCAAAATCTGGGTGTACAAACATTCCAAGTTCATAGAAATCTTAAAAATCTGAATAGCACGGAAGGTGTAAATCTAGATGTCCTCTAATTGGGACCAAAATTTGGGTAAAGGCGTTGCGTATTAATAACAAGCTTGAAAAATAAAAACGGTTCATACATGTATTCATACATGTATTTTTACATTAATACACTGATCCTCGCTTCTAAGCAACTTCAAACTACTGCGCTGAATGAATTGGCCTCTCCCAACTAATATTGGACGGGTGTTTGGCCAGATTGAAAAGGTATTAAAATTTAAAGGTTTTAATTATTTTTATTTCGATTTTTCTTTCACTTTGCAGTTAATCAACAAGTGCATGAAAGATATTTTTAAATTTCCTTTTTATAGGTGTTTTACGGGATTGAAAGTATATTGCGGGTCTTTACCCGCCTTTGCGCGTCGCACCTGGTTGCAAATATGATGAAATTAAATTTCTCATTAGTTTACTTTTTCCCTTTTCGACGGTATTACGATTAAAAGTTTACTTTTCCAAAATAATAAAGCGCCCTTTATCTGTAATCCACGGCTTATAAATTAATATTCAAGTTAGTTAAAAACTGACGAAATATTAAGGGTTAATATAGGCCTTTTATGTACCTTTGCGAAATACCGCATCAAAAACTTTCTTCCCATTATATATATTAGGCACAAAATAATAGTAGAATTGGATTTTTTATAAAATAATCTGAGTGAGAAATGGAAGAAATTGTCAACGTGATCTACCTGCCTTTAGATAGATGGTCTAAGGCCTAAGTCAGAAAAGTTACAGACATACATTACTATGACCTCGCTCTATTCCCGAAGAAGTACACCCCACCAAAGTCTTCAGGCCAAAGCGGTCACACCTGCTAGTGGTGCACTTCCTTCCAACGTCTAGGCAACAAAGCAGCCTATGGTTTTGGGAGGTCAGACGGCAGTCACTCCCAATCATGCTGAAAATCAGATCGAAGTCAAATGATCTGCTTCTAGCATGCAAATAAAAGTGAAGCTAAAAATGGTTTGAAAGAATACGCTACAATAGGGAAAGATAGTTTTAAGAAAAAAAATTACAAAACATCAGTAACGAACATGCTGAAAGCCGCTTGAAATAGTGTGATAATTACTTCAAAAGCAATTCGTATGCAACCACGACTAACGCTCAGATATTGATGATATGAGTTCTAACAATCAAACTTTGGCAAATACTAACAAATCATTACTAATTATCAATTAATGAATCTGGCAAGTTAATTTCGAGCCCCATTTCAAGTTTGTGGAGGAAGGCAGTGCATTCGCAAGTATTGACATGTACAACCAGTTCACGATTTTACTTAGTACTCATATGACATTCGGCAATTTATTGATTGAATTATTTTTTTGGTTTATTTAATTTTTTGAATTAATATTAAATTTAATTTATTGATATCTACACTGTACATATGTTGTGGTTTTCTTTGTTTGAACTGACACAAATGACAGAGGAAAACTATTTGAGCTAAGAACTTGACTTTAATTATTTGTAATTGAAATTTATGACAGGAAACAGCGTGAATAGCTAGCTGACTTTTGACTTTATACAACTTACTAGTTGATGATCACGGTTCCACTCGCGTGGGAATCTTTTCCTGTGTCCTGTATATATAGCCATAAACTATATATCCACTGGGATGCTCAAATAGAATTGGGTTGTGGATGGGCAATTATGGTAGGGATGACCTTGGTGTACTACTATTTGATCTCCTAACGCTTTTGCCATCGTTTACTAGATACTAATACGGATTGAACGTTATTTTTCTAGACACGGATTTTACGTTTACGAGACTACACCTCGTCCATATAGAGACATACATACATACATAGTGTCACACCTTTATCCCCGGAGGGGTAGGCAGAGGCATATTAAACGCCCACATTTCACCGTATTTATTTTTGTCCCACGTAACAGGTGGTGAGCCCATTGCCGTATAGAGACAATGTTTTATTTTGCAAAAGTGTAGATGTTTAATAAAATCTGTTCATACGGCTCATAATACCCCGTTTATATTGTTGGTTTAAATTGTCATCATTTGCTTGACAGGTATAAAACTTGTAGAAAAATGTAGGAAACGAAGGCCACTATCACATCAAATAACACTAGTGGTATTTAACTGAATAAACACAAGATAAACTTTCAAAGACCCGCCTTAGAATCCAGGACTCTGTATAAAATGAATTCCTATTTCTTCCTGTTGTTAGAAAAAGGTTTTTATGAAAATAAAATGGGAATGAAAAGTTGTGTGAGAGCGTGATATGTAGAATTCTGAGACGACATTAGGTTCTGGATAGCAGGAAGGATGGAGGATAGCAAAAAAATACACAAAACAGAAAAAAATTAAGAGTGTGTGCTTAAGACCGCACAGCAGAAATGAAAACTTCATTGGCAATCGTAATCCATTATTATGTATGAATAGAATATACTAAACACAGCGTCACAACAGCGAAGAGCAGCTGACTGTATCTTTTTCGCTCGGGTACACTCGGCGTTCCCGAGTTCACCCGATTGAGACATTCACTTCAGAGCGTGACGGATTAGCCTAACTTAGTACCTGCGGAAAAATATGGGTGCCAAAAAAAGTTTTCACTTCAAAAAGAATGAATGCTACACTGGCGATTATTTTCTTAAACAAGTAACGTGCCTTTCACGATCGTAGCGAAGGCATCAGACAACTTCTAAACCGAAACCAATTTCAATACAGGAAGTAGTAAAAACTTTAAAATCGCTTATGATGTACTGAATCGAATGCCGCAAACCGTTTGTCTCTATAACTTAAGATTTTTTTTTTTTAACATGAAAAAAGAGTTGTTCATTAGCTCGATAGATGGCTCTGGTCATACTCTTAAACTGACGATATAAATATGGTGGAGAATTTCAACTTGATTCGATACGGTTCGGGTAGTACAGGTGGCTAGAACATTGCCCTGGTTAGGCAAAGGTCACAGGTTCAATCCCTGTCTCGAATCAAATTGTCTTTTTCCACTTTATTAAAAATTTCAACTTCAACATCGCCTATGCACGTATTCATGGTGTCCTGAATCGAATGCCGCAAACCGTTTGTCTCAATCTCTTATGGTTTCTGAGGAATAGATGGGTACCGACAGAAGAAATGAGAGATTGAACCGTTTTATAAGTCTAAAAGTGGTAACTTCTACAAACCCTGAATATTTCCCAATCTGCTTTTTGCTGCCCCTTTGAAGTTTTTTACACCTGGAATAAGAATGCAAAAAGTATTGAAATGAACCATACAATATGCAGGTTATTACTTCTCAAGATCGATATCGAATAGTACCTACTTGCCAAGCTCGAACACGCAAACTATCGCGATTTATCAAGGTGTGGCCACGATTTATGATGAGCCACTCATTTTAACCGCCATGTTTGTATACGTTAATAATGTGGTTTTGAGGGTGAAGTGGACGGTACAATTTGATTTAGTTCTTTTATTTTTTTAAAGTTTTATATTAAAGGAATCCAGTGATTTATTTAGTAAGGCAAAGTCACAATTGTTATTAAATGTCACAGTTATTATGACACAATTTCTACTTGGATACTTATCAAATAAGTGTAAAAATATATAAATGAATAAATGTTGTGGGAAACTTTTCACAAAGCACCATCTAGCTTAAACTAAACTTTAAGCTTGAGCTATAGGATCTAGACAACAGATAACCTTATTATATATTCTAAATACACATATACAATACAGTCCGAGACTACCAGGGCTTTAATTGGTCGTGCTAATTAGTGTCTAGCACATAACCTTTTAGCCTTTTTGTTACCACCTCACTAAAAAGGCAAGGGGTTCAAAATTTCTTCTAAATTTAACCAATAAAATAGACACATTTTATTGAATTTATTCGGCCCCTTAGACCCACCTTAGTTCCGTGCTTCGGAAGGCACGTTAAGCCGTTGGTCCCGGTTGCCAATAAAATGGCAGTCGTTAAGCCAGTTTGAAGGACTTATGGGCGGTTAAAAAAATTTCAACAGCAGGTCGCCACATCCTGCGTCTGTCCATTTTAACACGGCATTGAGCTCACCACCTGTTACGTGGGACAAAAATGCATACGGTGAAGTGTGGGCGTTCAGTGTGCCTCTGCCTACCCCTTCGGGGATAGAAGCGTGACAATATGTATGTATATTATACATAGTAAACACCCAAACTCCGAAACAAACATTGCTGTATCACACAAACATTTTTATCGACCCGGCAATCGAATGCGGGAATCGCTTTCCACTTACGCCATCGAAGTAGCCAATATAATATATTAAATATTTTGTTTGGTACATTTTCACACATCGAAAGTAAATAAATATAAAATGTAGGCCAAAACTATAATAATTCGTGCGATGTCAGGGCGTATATTTTATAAATCCTGTAATTTGTACAGTCAGCCCCAAGTGTCTTGAATGACATTGAGAGGTTATTAGTGAGAGATGTCTTCAGTCAGCGTTTTACAGACGGACTTAATGGTGAATTTAAATGTAACTCGCCCTGACTGTAGCAAGTACCTACTATAAAATGGTTGTAACACTGTTCATTGGCATAGAGTTCATTAGCTCGATAGATGGCTCTGGTCATGCTCTTAAAATGGCGATTAAAATATGGTGGAGAATTTCAACTTGATTCGATACGGTTCGGGTAGTTCAGGTGGCTAGAACATTGCCCTGGTTAGGCAAAGGTCACAGGTTCAATCCCTGTCTCGAATCAAATTGTCATTTTCCACTATATTAAAAATTTATGAGAAATTTAGCAAAATAATTGCTTTAAAAAATTATCAAAGTACCTACTAATCGCATTAAATGGCGTAAGTGGTATGTGCCGCAGTTGCATATACCACTTACGCCACCAACCCATTCATTTTTTTTTTGGTAAGGATATTATTGGTGAGAGGTATATGCGACTGCGGCGTGGTCTCGGGTTTTACGGGGAGTAAAACAAGGAGGAGGAGGAGTCGGAACAAATATTAATGTGATAAGCAAATGTTTGTTTTGGAGTTTGGGTGTTTTCTAAATATAATATTATTATTGTTGGACACTTTTTACACAGCGCCAACCAACCCAAAACTAAGCTATAAGCTTGTATTATGGGATCTAGGCAACTGATTTACATACTTATATATTTCTAAATACATCCATATTAAACATAGGAAACACCCAAACTCCGAAACCAACATAATATGTTATGTTATAATTATTATGTACTTTGTATGTGTATGAACCCGGGACCTCATGCGCGATAGTCTCATACACTACCACTGCGCCACCGAGGCAGTCTGGGTGTATTTAGAAATATATAAGTATACGAGTATTCATTAGTGGATACCACTAGCTTATATGAGCTCACTTTGGTCTAGACAGAGTTGTGTGAAAAAATGTCCCTACTCGTAATGACCCACATCTCTACTTTAGCATGAGCCGTGGTACATTGAGGAATCATTTTGGGTGGTGAAAAGTCCCTTGGGTTGACCACTTTGAGTTTAGCCATCAAAAATCGCTTGAAATCCCACTTTCTCAGTGATCTGTTAGCGATTAATACCTTCCGCTAGGTTCGCTGAGATGGGTACCCGTTTGTGGTATTTGCTTTTGCTTCGGCAGGCATGTTAAACCCTTGGTGCCGCTTGCTATTAACATAATAGTCGTCAAGACAAATTAACTGCCTGTAGTCGGAATACTTCGGATTGATTGAAACCAATAACTGGCCAAAATATTAATTGCAAAATCATATAAAACAAGTAAAGTTAAATGGAGCTTGGGGCCAGACAAAATTTCAATATCGAATTTGCAAAGCAAATATCAGTTCATTTGGAAAACTGTCCAAAATATGGTGTGCAAAGCTCCAATAAGCTTATCCTAAAAAACCGGACAAGTACGCAAGTGTGGGCGGCTCACACTTGCGTACTTGTCCGGTTTTTTGGTGACCGTGGGTTCAAAAAAACACATTTGATTGCGTTATAATCGGTCATAATTTAATAAAATATGTCTTTATTTTGCATAGACCATTTTAACAGCGCTTACAAAATGTCATAAACTAGAACTAATTTAATATATTTAACGTGACCACCGGTTCGGAACGCGGCCCACCTGAGAAGAACCGTCAAGAAACTTACGAAGGCTTTTTTTGATGATTACAATTTAATATTCTTTCACTTTGCCAGCAGATTACTTCCAGGCGTCCCTGTCCTGCACATAGTCTTTAACAGCGTAATAAATAACCTTTATCACAAACCTTTTTTTTTAATTTATTTAATGGTAAATTTCTCAGGTCACAGGGAAGCTTGTTGTTAAATTATTTTTTACTTTAACTTAGATGAATGATTTTTTTCACAGCTTCAAGTGACCAAAGACTTGAGAAAATAGTTTTAATTTCAAATTGAATTATGACTAGCGGAGAACGCGGTTCCACCCGCGTAGTGCCCGTTTCCGTGTAAATACAGGCATAGCTGCGGGGATCAACTTGTTTCTTATCATTATAAGTAACTAACTATGTTTTCATACGGTAGGTATAAAGAAAAAGCCTGACTCACTGGGCTAAGTAAATCAATGAGTCAGGACATTTCCGCTGGAAAATTTCAGCGTCTAGTCAATTTGCACTTTGACTTAAAATCTGGCCCTTGAATAAAAGCTAAACATTTTCAGTAGTTTCTTTTGAATGAGGAGCTATTTTTGTACGTTACGGAACGGGCTTCACGCGAATAGAATACCGAAAGAATAAAAAATATTTTTTTATGTTTTTAAATTTAAGTGTCTGTATTTAATTTCAAATAAACAGAAATTAGCTTTTCACACATGAAAGTATATCGCTTATAAAAGTATATACTATAATTACATGAAAAAAATTATACGTCTGAGTTTTTTTTTTCTGGCAAATCTCTGAAACGGCTGGACGTATTATACCGAGACTTTCACTGGCAGACACCTGATGTTTTAAGGAGGAACTTAGGCTACAATTTGTTGCCAATTCCCTCGGGAATGGCACTACACGGGTGAAACCGCGGGTTATCCGCTAGTACAAAATAACGAACAAAGAACCTTTTTTCTAAAAATATCATATCTAAGTTTAATGGCTTAATATGATCGTTTGATGGATTTCAAACAAAGCTTTCATTCTAAACGAATTCATACTGATAGCAATACATAAAAGCTTTATGAAAGCTTTTATATTAAACGATTCCAGGATATTAATTGAACGTCTTATAAAAATCTCTTTAAATATGATTTTACGTTAGTGTTATATCCCGGCAGTATCTAATGGCTTTTTCTGTAGAGCGCCTGGTCTATTTTTGTGTTTTATGGTATATCTACTTTTAAGTTGTTTTGTTGGAAGCCTCATAACGCGTTAAGGATAACGCCAGATGGATATTAATCGGTTCGACTCCGATAACATTCGTGTGGAAATGTAATACGTTTGTCGCTCTGGATGTATACCAGAAGTAGAAGCTTTTAGAAGTGAAATTTCTTTATCTACGTTGAGAGAAATTTAAAAACTGTCAAAATAAAGTCACGTTTTTCGGTTACGCGCCATTTTGTTTTGAAGTGAAACTTCTTTATCGACGTTGAGAGAAATTTTATAGCTGTAAAAAAATGTGTATAAGTTTCACTGCTTACCTGTGTACTCTGGCACACACACATATTTTTTTGTTTGCTGAATATGAGGTGAGAGGGCCCCACCAATGTTTCCGGTGCCCAACTGACCTCACCTGCTAGCAGCAGCTGCACACCTGCTGGCAAACTGACGAGACCATTACGGGGTTGGAAGGTCAGATTTCAATTTTCGGCACTCGCATCCAACTGTGCCGAAAATTGAAAGACAAACGATATCTGCTCTACCAGCCAAACAACAGTGTACCCTAGACTACAAAAAAGGTAGAGCTTTTTTATACCACTGAGGTGGCAGACAGCATACGGCCCACCTGATAGAAAGTGGTAACCGTAGCTTATGGACGTTTGCAACACGAGAGGTGCAGCACTCGCGCTGCCGACACTTTAAAAACTTTCCAAGACCCCTTTTGAAAAACCCCAAGAGCTTGGAAGCAACTACAAAACTTAACATGAAGACTAATTATCGATAAGGGATATATACGATAATAATAATAAATATGTTCGTCTTTGACCACATCCTACTTGATCTTAAGCATTTACGTTATTTGCCAATGTACGATTTTCAACTGAAAAAACATCAATTCATTCATAAATTAAGGGCCGGTAGGCCAAGTCGCGTAGGCACAACGCTTCCTCAGCCCCCGCCAAGATAGATCGACGATGTACTTTCTGCTAGCACGCCACAGTAAAAATGATTGGCAGTAGCAATCGAAATGGAACATATCTGTTATTGTGTTGAATTTTATTTTAGGTTTATGATATACTAGTTGACGCCCGCGGCTCCGCCCGCGTGATGAAGTTTTCTAAAGGAACTTGTTCTAAAAAAGTAGCCTATGTGTTATTCTGATAGATAAGCTATTATATATAATATATAGTTATGGTAAAGTTTATTTAAATTCCATTCAGTAGTTTTACGAGCAAGTAACAAACATCCATACTTACAAACTTTCGCGTTTATAATATTAGTAGGAGTTAATGATGATATATTTTAAAACAAATTTAGACTTTATGTACCAAATAAAATGTCCCGTACTCATTACACTCATTTTTTTTTATAATTAAAATCAAAAAATCATAATGTTATGTTTCTGTCTTCGGCAGCTAGTCACCGTTGTACTTCAGAACATATCTTCTTTTCCCTAAGTTAATCAAATACCTGATTTTTAGTTTAACATGCAGCGAAGACCTTTACTTTTATATTAGTGACTAATGCCTGAAGGTCGGCTTCTGATGAGACCATCACTACCGCATCATAAGTGACAATGTACTGTAAAATTTCCAATTTTACAACACATCATAATCTTTTTACTTTTGCCGTCACACTTTTGCATAACTATCCAGATACACTATGAAAAGCCAGGCGAACATAACACAACCCCGTTTAACGCCCGAACAGAAGTCAAAAAGAGGCGCCGATGAACATCCCCCTTGGTCGCACGCAAGCTTTACAGTCCGTATAAAGAGACTGTATCGCCGGCAACAGCTGGCCGTCCACAACATATCCTGCCCGAGTATGGGGTGGTCGGCCAGCCAGGCCACACGGACGAGTACCACAGAGTTTCTCTCACAACGTTATCAAATGCTTTCTCCAGATCCAATAAAGCGCAAAAAACCTTCGCGTTAAAATGTTGGGATTATTAATTGTTAGTTACATGAAATGTTATACATTGATTAAGGCTACGAACATGAAGTAAAAACCATAAATAAAAAGCGCTCGTAGCCCTAGTAACTCGGTTTCTGTAAAAGATCACTGATTGAAGAAACTCTCTCGGATTTTGGATGGATGACCGCTTTGTAGCATTTTCCTTTACCAACGTTTTCGTGCTTCGAAGGACACATTAAGCTGTTTGTCCCGGTTGATAGTAACGTTGCAATCGGCACTCGTTAAGTCAAGTGAATACCCCTTAAGCGACTTAAAAATTACAACAGCGAGTCGCTACAATCTGAGCCTGTCCCTTTTGAACACAGGCATTGGGCTCACCACAATATGCCTCTGCCACGCCTTCGGGGATAAAGTCGTGGCTAATAAATTTATAAATATACTTAAATAATTAATACTGAAAGCATAAAACAAAGGTCATGGATACAATTTTAATAATTTATGCGAAGCGAAGCGGAGCTTCAATATAATAACTGCACTGATTACTTCAGCCAGTGGCAGTCGGTATGTTTAAGCCTCAGAATCTATTGATCAAATTTGTTTAGAACCCAAATGAAAGTTTAAGTTAAAATTTTTTTTTTTTAATTCGTCAGCATTTACCGGAAAAATGGGTAAAAATACATTGAACGGCCCACTGGCTCAGTTGGTTATATTAACTGCCTTCTAACCTGTGGGTACCGGGTTCGATTTTATACTACTAACAGGGATAATTCTAACGCTTCTGTGAAGTGTAGGTACTTTATTTTATATTAAAACTATATATTTTATTTATCTATCACGCCTTATCCCCGAAAGGGTGGCAGAGGCATATTAGTATATGCCCACTTTTCACCATGTGTATTCCTGTCCCACGTAATGGGTGGTGAGTACATTGCCGTATATAACTCTCATATATATACACTATATAAAGCTAACTCCGGACGTCGCGAGATGCAACTGGGACAGACGCTCGGATGATGATGGAATGCTTACTGCTCTCATAAATATACTGTGCCATTGCGAAAAAATAGCAAGGGGAGCACAACGAAACAACCTAACACAGGTCCTACCTCAGTAAGCGCCGGCGCGCAACTGATCATGCCTCAGCGTCGCGAATCTGATGTTATTTAAACATTTGTAGTATAAAAATCACTGTATATAGTCAAAGTAAGCCATTATGTCTATCTCTCTATATTGAGTAACTATAGTAGTGTATAAAGATTTCATGCAAATTATCTGTAGTTTAAATTTGGCATTGAAAAAACATTTCGGAAGGGGGCAACTTTGGGATGTTTTTCTATCAAGTGAAGTTTACTAGATTTTGTAATAGAAAGCCATTTTGACTAGCTTAAATCCTTAACTAACATATATCTCTTTTTCAGAATCAAAAACCCTTTCTTCTACGATTCTTTGTTTAAAAAAACTCAAAAGCGTGGCCACGGCAGGAATACCAAGCCTTAAGGTTTTCTTTTGCAAATAGTACTTCACTTCATCGATATACATCGATCAATATAAAGTTTATTTTGTTTTAAATTTACCTTGAAAGGTATAAAGAAACGCATTCTATGCGTGCGACAATGCATTTATTATACTATTTATCATTGATAGTATATTATATACAGTAATTGAGTGCAAATTTTTTTTTATTATGCTTTTCTTTTTGTATTGTTGAATGATTGTAGTTGATTTATAATATAATCAAAATGTTGGATCACCCATGTCTGGGTGGATCGTGATATGAAATACATTATCTGCATCAGATCGACTCGGGTTTAAGTAGACAATTAATCGGTACTTCAAGGTGAGAATAAATAGGCTAACTGGTATGGGTCGACCTTGGCGTGTATATCGATCAAATCAAAAACCTTTTAAAAAAGGCAAGGTCAAGAGGGCCCTTAACCGGTGAGTTTGTTTATAGACACTTATAAAAGTAGAAAAAACTATAGTTGGAAATCAGAATCGTAGCAAATAGAAAGCTTTAGGTCTTTGCGTACCTTGGAGACAGCTGTGATGTTCCCATTCACACTAATTAAACTTGTTTAAAAGAAGGAGCTTCAAAAATCATGAAACAACTGAGAAGATACCATATTAGATGGAAATTAAGATTCTCGTCGAAACTCTGTTTAGGCATTTAGAACAGATACAGATACCTTAAATACAAAAATAGACAGGTAATGTTAACATTTATAGGTATAGGACATATTTAGGTATAGGTATAAGACATTACAACTCGACTATTGTCAGTTTTCGTTATTAAGATGAATATATTTACAACAAAAATAACGGAAACGTGAAAGGTACTCGGAAGCCCAGACGTGCGTGTATGAAGCGATTGATGAATCTTGAAGAAGTGAAAGAAGTATGCATGGATTGCGAAGCCTGGCGATCTGTCCTCTCTGACCACCCCGTCAGGGATACAGCGTGAAGATACTATAGTATATTTACAACAAACTATCCATTAAAAAGTATTACAATGAACATAGACAAGTGCTATTAACTGTGGTGTCACTAAAAGACAATGTAAGCAGCTTTATTTGCTTTGAAAACTACAACAAACGAACTGTGCAATTCGCTCCAAATATCTTATCCGGTCTTGGTTTGTAGTAAAGTTTTAACAATACAATGAATTATTAACTTCGCTTGCTCGTAAAGTTTACTGACTAACAGCCACAATGCTCTATATTTGTTTCTGAGTTGCAATTGTGTTATCTGTCTCACACTTAGACTTGGTACCAAGTCTCACACTTAGAGGACTTTGGTTTTCTGTCAAAATTTTGACAAATGTAGGAGTCACCGCTACCTTTATCTGATTCTGTATCACTTATCATCATGTTTGTTTAAATTGATATTTACGTGCGTGAATCCAACTATCGAATCATGGTGCAGAGATAACTCTCCCTTCCCGCGTGTTTCTTCATGACCTCACATACAATGGTATAATTTTTTTTGGTAAAATTTCCAAAATATAAATTATACAATAATTCGATATCAAAGACCCAATAAACATAAAGACAAACATATTGTCCCCATTATTGACATGAACTGCAACTGTCACATTTTGTCTTTCAATATATGACATATAACATACATAAGTGTACAAAAACTGTCAAACTGCTGTTTCAATATTAAGCAAGTTTTGAAATTAAACATTGCGCCATCGTGACGATACCTGAGTGACCAATAATCTGACCGTTTTATTTATATATATATATATTACCTTCTCACCACGCTGTATCCCTGACGGGGTAGTCAGAGAGGACAAATCGCCAGGCTTCGCGATCCATGCATACTTCTTTCGCTTCTTCGAGATTCATCAATCGCTTCATACACGCACGTCTGGGTATCCGAGTACTTATGACCTTTCCGTTTATGAGCAATCTGCTCACGTGGTCGTCATATGTAAGTCTCGGCCTTCCCCGACTCCTTCTACCCT
The DNA here is from genome assembly GCA_948477245.1 of Thumatha senex. Lineage (NCBI taxonomy): Eukaryota > Metazoa > Arthropoda > Insecta > Lepidoptera > Erebidae > Thumatha > Thumatha senex. The sequence continues at coordinate 5,361,700 of OX419725.1, forward strand.
CTACTTTTGAACAATATATATTCTTCGTCAATCGTTCCTCACTCATTCGTTGTACGTGTCCAAACCAACGGAGCACGCCCTTTTCCAGCTTAACGCTGACACTTTCATTCAAACCTGCCATATTGCGTATCACTTCGTTACGTATTCGGTCGGCCAAGGTAACGCCGCACAATTTTCGAAGTGATCGCATCTCCACAGCATTCAATTTACTTTCATGCATCCTGACACACCCAGAATGTGTGTTATGAATCGCCATTCGTGCTTCTTTTACGATGCTTTGTCGCATATGACACTGCCGCTAAAAAAGATAAGATTTCATTATTGCACACGTCTAAAAAAGGGCATTCATGCATCACCCTTGATAAATCGTTGCTACTTTCCAACCCTTAGTACTTTTGTAAGACCTTATACCATACCCATACCAAATTTGTATCTATTCGAATTGGGACAGATTCTTTATTCAACTGCAGTGTAATTATGAAGTTAGGATCAGTTTTGATGCTAGATCAAAACAGATCTTGATAAATAATAACTACGTGCCATCACATATATAGTAGTATGGGGTTTTTCAAAAGGGGTCTTAGAAGGTTTTTAAAGGGTCGCCAGCGCGAGTGCCGCACCTCTGGTGTTGCAAACGTCCATAGGCTGCGGTGACTACTTTCCATCAGGTGGGCCGTATGCTTGTCTACCACCACAGTGGTATTAAAAAAAAATAGTACTATAAAAGTCGTGCCTCTGTTTAAGAGCTGTGATATTACTAACTGAAATGTCTTTGTGTTAAGAGATATATCTGTTAGGAAATTACACACACCATTACGAATAAAAAATATTTCTATACTAATCATTGTGGGACATTTTACACTGTTTCAACCAGTAGTCCAAAGAAAAATGATATTAGCTTGTTCTGTGGGATAGTAAACAACTGATAGACATAATTAATAGTTTTAAAGGTTACTGAAAATTTACCAAATGTTATTATGTGTTTCTGATATTTTGGCAAAACATGCCATGATCATGGCGAAACTGAAGGTTAAAGGTGAAATTGAAACCTATAGTAGCAGTGTTACGCATCACAATGATTACGAAGGAGGGTATTACATTTCGTCCGTGCTCATGGTGCTGGCAACATTACCGCTTTATTTTTTCTTCCTTAAATATAAATAAAATAAAAATATATAAATATCCATCACGCCTTATCCCCGACGGGGTGGCAGAGGCATATTATAAGCCCACTTTTCACCGTGTGGATTCCTGTTCCACGTAATAGGTGGTGTGCCCATTGCCGTGTTGAAATAGACAGACGCAGGTTGTGGCTACCCGCTGTTGAAATTTTTCATGCCGCCCATAGGGCATTCAACCAGGTTTAACGACTGCCATTTTACTGGCAACCGGGACCAACGGCTTAACGTGCCTTCCGAAGCACGGAAACGCTCGCAAATGTAAATGCCACAAAGTGGTCACCCATCCGAGGACCAGCCATAGTAATAGTTGCGTAACTCAGTGATCGTTTACAGAACACTGAGACCGCGGGGCCACGAGCGCTTCGAAAGATTTAGAAAAATCTATCACAGTTTTCTAACCTCTGTATGAATGAATTAATTATTTAATTCTTATTATAATTTCTCTGAGTACTCCGTCAGGACAACGGTAGTTAAATCTAAAATATGGAAATGAAAGAATGAATTTGTACTGACTATTATTAGAAACAGTTATGCTATGGAGAGTTCATGCTATACAGAGTTCCTTGAGGCATATTATTTGTACCAAGTCTGATTTGATCTTCAGTTAAAGATAAGATTCTGGTTTTATAGTAGCTTTATCTTATTATCAAAGCTGATTAAATCTATTTGGCTAGTGTATCTAATAAATAATGTGTTATTTTCCGTTCCACTTGCAAATTTCACAACTTGCACTCCTCTACCTCTACTTTCTGTGAAATGAGATCATATGTCAAGGGATTCTCTTCTGTTAGCACTTGACTATATTTGGCTGGCAATTATTCCCCGCAAAGAATAATTTAGCCTACCATAATTGTCTCTTTGTCACAAAGTCTTTTCACGTAACTACTTAGCTCCAACGTAAACATAATTAAATTTTTCAGACTTTTGGTACAACAAAAAACAATTTGACTTTTATTCCGATTTTAAGTTGTCATTATTCTTTTATGACTTTTAGTCAAATATTGTTATTGAGTTGATGATTTCGTTACCTGTTTTTATTCACACTCTTCTTTGAAAAGTTTTGTAACTAACTAACTAACTATCTTCACGCTGTATCCCTGACGGGGTAGTCAGAGAGGACAGATCGCCAGGCTTCGCGATCCATGCATACTTCTTTCGCTTCTTCGAGATTCATCAATCGCTTCATACACGCACGTCTGGGTATCCGAGTACTTTTGACCTTTCCGAAAAGTTTTATCGACCTAAATTTATTTCTTACTGAAGATTTTAAAACCACTGTCTACATGTGTCTTGTTTATTTTTCTGAGAGATTTACCTCAAAATAATTTTTGTAATATTTTATGCACAGGTCTGAACCAAAGGATTTAGAGGCCTAAAAATTATTTACAAACTTTTAAAAATGCCGCTCACCCACTCTCCACGCTCTGGATCTAGCAAGACGGGAGGTGGAGTGAGCACCGCTGCGGTAAGTTTAGATAACCTAGATGCATGATTGTTGATTGTTGTTTTTAATTTTGCATTTGGCTACTTCTCCACATTGTGAGGGCAGTAGAGTGGATTTGTGCCAGCTCTGGAATAGACCCAGGTTATCGTGCTAACTTACCGTAGTGTTTCACTGCGCCTCTACCGAGTCGCAGGATAGGCCTGAGGTTGTGCTGTTACCAGTTTTTTAAACTTCGTTACATAAAGAGAGAAAGTACTAAGACTAGAAGCAACTTTTCTTTTTTGTTCTTATTTCGATGTTTAGCAAAATTTGTATTTACTTTATGCAAGATATTATTTGCATAGATTCATTAGTGTTTGTATTTTCAGCCATTTGCTAATGTGAAAAAAAATTAGATAATGAGAAATTAAAGATGATAACAAGATTTATTTATTGCATTTCATAGGAAATTAAGAATGATTAACTAATAAAACAGTACGTAAAGGGACACGTGTAATCCTATTTTCTAGTAATATTTGATCGCAAAGTTATTGTCAACACTTATTCAATTCGATATTTGAGAATAGAAATATAGACATATAGATTTACGAATATGTCCGATACCAAAATATCATCTTATCTTAACGTTAGATCCCATCAGTTACATCCAAAGATTCCACCCTGGCAACTAGATGGCACGCCACTCTGTGATACACCAACCGACATATTGCTCCAGGACGAAACCGAGTCATCGATACAAATACGCTGCCGTTGACAATTAAGGTAACTGCGAAACCAGTCAACCACCGATGAGGTTATGTTAATAGAGCGTAGAACTTTAAACAGAATATGGAAATCTACATTATTGAAAGCATTGCTGAAGTCAAGTAACGTCAGTCATCTAATACTTCCATTCTCCATGCCCATTCTAATGTCGTCTGTAATATTAATAAGGGGCTGAAACTATATTATGCCCTGGACGGAATCGCGATTGGTAGGAGTTTAAAAGAGAGTTTACATTAAAAAAGAAGTTAAGTTGTGTGTGAACGAGGCGTTCAAAGGCTTTAAACAGAACAAGTTAGGAACAATAAATAATGGACAATAAATAATAGAACGGTAATGAGAGAAAGAAGAAGGGCTAGTCTTTTTAGGTAAGGGTATGATTTGAGCGTCCTTCCACATCGATGGGAAAATACCACTAGAAATAGTGATTCAAAATATTACAGACAGCTGGTAACACCTCATCAAGAACAGGAAGGATTTTACGGCTAATACAGTCGTTACCGACAGCATAGACGTTATGCTATTTTTAAATTTATTAAATTTAAAAAAATAATATTCAGGAGTTGGAAGTTGTGATAGACAATTAAGTGTATTAGTTTTGGTAGTATCGTCAAAGCTACAAGACGTTGAGAAATGATTATTTAAAGCGTTGAGATAAATGTTCCTTGAATTCACATCAAGTTTTGACCTACCAACTCCCAAGGTTTTAAGACTTTTTTATATTTTAGATGGATCTTCATTTTATATGGATTGTTGATTATGCTGGCGTTGTGCATTCCTATACACCTTATTCCAGAGATTTCGTATTCTCACATAACTCTCCGGTTGCATTCATTCAGTTGGTATTTAAACTTGGTTTTAACCCTACCTTATAAATCTTTAATATCTTAAGTGAGTCACGTGAGTAGTTTTTAGTAATGAGATGCGATCTTACATTTTTTCAATTTTTCAGTATAAATAGTATATAAAATGGGAATGCAGAAATTCCTATAGCTTTTCTTAGTTTTAAGCTACTCTTAGTGCTGAGTATGGTTTTAATGCCAACTATGCTCGGCTTTTAAACGGTAGTTGGCATCGTGCCACAATGAAGGCGATTCTGGTGCCCACCGGCAACACTCGGTTCAATTACCGAATAATTCTGTATTTTCCGAGATACTTATATACATTTATACACTGTCACCTACCTACCTCACAATGTATAATTATATTACTATTAAACCCAAAGTGGACGTAATAACAGCTTTATCTAAAATACTCCTGCTATGCAATTCACAAATCTCGGATCCAAATCCGCTACTGCGCAAATGTCATTGATATTCGAGTTCTATGAATATCAATGACATTTGCGCCGTAGCGGATTTGGTTCCGAGATTTGTGAATTGCATAGCTGGAGTCCTTTACAAGGAACCGAGAATAAGATGTTTTTCTTTGATAAAAGTAACACATACCTCCATCTAGACTGTCAACTATCCCAATAAAAAATCACATCAAAATATATAAAAAAAAGGATAAAACACAGACACACTTTCACATTTTATAATGTTAAGTATAAATCACTGTCTGTAAATCTGGAAGGAATCATTTGCCTCACTTTTTATCATATTTGATAAGTTGAGGTGTGTGAAATTGTTGACTGTGTATAGGACGAAGCTAGCCGCAGTCGTTTCGTAAATAGGAAAATAATGATGTTTGGCAAACTACCGGGTTCTTTGTATGTTGTTTGTTAGCAATGGCCCTGACGAAAAGGCAGGGTTGGAACATTTCCACTACACAAAAAGCCAAAATGGCTACACACGATATTTACAAATATGAATGAAAATTGGACAATGGCCTTAAATATATAGCACAAAGGTCAGTGTTCACTATTATAGGAGCTAAGTCACGACAAACTTGATAGCTATCTTAGATTATATACTTCATATATAGGATCGCGTCAAATTTTCTAAGGGCAAAGGTCTTGCAGGCCTCTATTCATAGCCTTGCCGGCTTTCATAGTGACACTCAATCTCTGAAGACAGTCATGGCTTTTCATCAGGCAGATAGCATCATTTCAGCCAAGTATACATGTCTACTTAGGTAAGAATTTTCACCTAACTAACTATCTACACGCTGTATCCCTGACGGGGTAGTCAGAGAGGACAGATCGCTAGGCTTCGCAATCTATGTAAACTTCTTTCACCTCTTGCAGATTCATCAATCGCTTCAAACACGCACGTCTGGGTCGAGTACTTTTGACTTTACCGTTTTTGAGCAATTAGCTCACGTGGTCTTCATATGTAAGTCTCGGCCTACCCTGACTCCTCTACCCTCTACTTTCGCAAAATATTTATTTTTCATCAATCGTTCCTCACTCAATCGTTGGACGTGTCCAAACCAACGGAGCATGCCCACTGCCAGCGTAACACTGACACTTTCATTCAAACCTGCCATATTGAGTATCATTTCGTTACGTATTCGGTCGGCCATAGTTACGCCGCACCATTTTCAAAGTGATCGCGTCTCCACCACATCCAATTAACTTTCATGCATCTGTTGACATACCCAAGTTTCGCTAACGGAAAGCAAAGTAAAAAAATCAAAAACTGTAAAATTATACTTCGGAAATGTAAAAAATCTTCGGGGCCCTTAAGTGACCTCACCTGTTAGCGGTGCACCTGCTGACTAATGGGGGAGGCAACGATACAGACTCTCTTACGGGGTTAGGCAACAGTCTCTACTAACAATGCCAAAAGTCAAACGAACTAGTTATTGAAATTATTACATTACTAAAATTCAGTTATTATGATCAATTAATAAAATGAAAAGTTGCTCCTATCAGCTCCTAGCAGCATTATTATTTTCTTGTTTGGCACGCCGACACCGCCGGACGAATGAGCCGACCGCATGGTTTGCCGCCTACTTTGTTAATTTCCCCAGATCTCCTCCTCGCGGTTTGGATAAGGTATCCCAGCAGTCTTCACGGCGCCCCGTCTAACCTTCTTGTTTCCTTGCAGAAACTCACTATCTGATCCACTTTCAGATGTTCTAGATATTCATTTTCGATTCTAGATTTTCATTGTCTGTATCTCCTAGCAGCTAAATAATAGAGATACCCAGGCTTCCAGTATAGTTTGAGCTTGAAAGCGACTGGGTGTATACTCGAAAAAAATAGACTTCGGAAAGTAGGTACATTCTCTGAATTGCCCGACTAATTTTTTCATAAAAATTTAAAGTAATATCTAGCATCTTAATACGTAAGCAAAACTTTTAAATACTGCCTGGGTGGTGCAGTGGTAGCATATGCGACTGCCGCGCTGATGTCCTGGATTCGATCTCCGGTTCGTAACAAATATTTGTGTGATTCACAAATGTTTGATTCGGCGTTTGGGTGTTTCCGATGTACGTATTTTGAAATATATAAGTATGTATATCAGTTGTATAGATCCCATTGTACAAGATAGTACACAGAGGAGCTACTCGACAAGCTTGAGAGGCTGCAAAACTTGTGTATCCGTTATATTTACAACCTCAAAAAATATGATCCTGTGTCATATTTTCGCCAGAAGTGGCTCCCAATCCGCCTTCGCAGAAATACTCGAATTGTGTGCCTTTTTTACAATGTCCTATACAATCCAAAAACCCCGTGTTACCTGAAGGAGCGATTCTCATTTACACGTTCTCCTGATGCTTCTTGCAGGTCTCATCTCCGCTCCAACCTCAATTTCCCTGTCCACAAAACTGACTCTTATTCTTATTCCTTCACTGTTCATGCAGTCAGATTATGGAATTCCTTGCCGCCAGTCATCAGAGAAAGTCGTACTATCTCTTCTTTCAAAACTAGAGTCCGTGAACACTATCTTTCCTCGTTATCCTAATCTTTCGATAAAGTTTTCAATATTTATTTATTTTTTATTTAAATATGTTTTTATATGTGTATTTATTTGTGTTTATGTATTTATAAGTGTATATTTATTTATTATTTTTGTGTGTGTATGTACTCTCATTCCTTAAAACTTTCTTACACATTTCTACCCTTTCAATGATTTTCTTGATTCTCTCCTCTCGCCGGTCTGCTAGAAGAGAATTATTTAAGAAATAAGCAGAACCGTTGTACTATTTTCCTGCTATTTTCAATTTATATTTTATAATTTTGTGTACATAAATTGCAAGCGTGCAATTGCAAAGCGTGTGATAATGAAAATTAAAAATATCTTTATTAATGTTGGTCACAAAGTAACACTTATGAACGTCAAGATTATTGTTTCTACGTTTACATTTACTGCCAGATTCGCAAAGCAATAGGTAGTGAGGAAAAACCTGGAGATAAAACTCATGCCCACTCTTTTTGTACAAACAAGGTCCTGACATTTATACTATCTTAAAGCTATATCCCTAATGGGATAGTCAAAGAAGATAGATTACCAGGCTTTGTGATCCATGCATACTTCAATCGCATCTTTCAGAATTATTAATGGTTTCATACACGTCTGGGTATCTCTGTGCTTTTGGTTCTTCCGTTTTTGATCTATCTGCTTCTGTGGTCTTCGTATGACCCTGACAATTAAATGTTGCAGTGTTTTAATCTAATATTTCTAATATTATATCTAAAAATATTTAGTTATTTTTGTATACTTGTTAATTTTTCAAAGTATATAAAACTAAATAAAAATTGATAGACATCATCTCAGAAATATCTTACTTAATACAACCTATTTCTAAACAACGAGCGTAGTTGATAAATAAAAAATAGTAGATTTCTTGTGAAAATAATCGTGTCAAAAGTAATAAAATGTAACAATAAAAACCCGCCCATTATGTTCGGTGTATCCGGCTGCTTATCGCATTATGTAAAGGTAGGCTAGTACTCATTATTTTAATGTCGGTTGACCCATGAATGGCCACTACTACCTTTATTTTTAGAAGCATTGTTATAAAAAGATAAAAATAGCACATGTCATAGTTTATTGCCATGAGTTAATTTGTAACCAGTATGGCAATAGCTATTAGTGCCAACCCTACGACTATCAAATTTCTTTATACAATGGTTTCAAAATAGAAATCACATTAAACACTAACGTATGTTAAAAAAAGGCTTACGTTGCTGATTGAAAATAATTATTTACCTGGTGTACATTATGGTTACTAACTGACCACCAGGGGCCCGAGTTTACTATTGAAAAACCGCAGAATATAACCAGAATCGCTGTTTTCAGCTGTCTAAATGCTAGTAGACTACCAAAAATGCTAAAAAACTGACTAGCGGCCACTGGGCGGTACGTCATCATCATCATCCGAGCGTCTGTCCCAGTTGCGTCTCGCGACGCCCGGGGTCCGCTTTCCTACATTTTCTCCTCCACTTCGCACGGTCATCGGCATCCCCTGTAGTGAGACCATTGGCACGCATGTCATCCCTTACGACGTCAAGCCAGCACTTCTTGGGTCTTCCCCTCTTACCGGGACCCGGCGGGGCTGACATGGCCAGACATTTGTTACCTACGTAGCCCGGCGGTTGCCGCAAGACGTGACCATACCAGCGAAGGCGACACTCTTGCAACTTGTCTGCAATGTCACGGACGTGAAGGCTGCCGCGGATGCGAGAGTTCCTCACGCGGTCCATCCGCGTGACTCCACACATCCACCGCAGCATCTTCATTTCCGTGACACGCAGCTCCTGCTTGTGTTGCTCCAATATCGGCCACGTCTCACTGCCGTGTAAAAGAACAGGTCTAATAATGGTTTTGTAGACCTGTCCCTTCAACCGGATCGGCATTTTAGGTTCACAAATGACACCGGTCATCTCCCGCCATTTGGCCCACGCGGCAGCAATGCGTGACTTGACATCGCAATCGATGTCACTGGACGTGTGAAAAACAGATCCCAGGTATTTAACCTGGTCCGTGCGCTCTACCAAATCACCGTCTATGCGGACGGATGTGGGATCTGTCGAGTTTAGTGCCAAATACTCGGTCTTCGCCACATTTAGTTTCAGACCGCCGTTCTCAAGCGTCTCCTTCCACGCCTTTACACGTCGCACCAATCTGCCCCTGTCCGCGTCTGCCAGCGCAATATCGTTAGCATACATGAGCAACCATGGAGGCTGCTCATGCGGGTTTCTGATGCTGTCCGACAATTCGTCTAATATTACACTGAACAGAAGCGGACTAATGACAGAACCCTGGTGTACCCCGACGGTGATGGGGAAGGGTTTCGTGTCGCCAACAGCAGTCCGAACCATTGAATCGGAGTCACAGTACATGTCCCGGATAGTGTCAATATAGACCTCTGGAACCCCTTTGGACCGCAGTGCCCACCAGATCATCGCACGAGGATCACAGTCGAAGGCCTTCTGCATGTCTAGAAACAAACAGTGCAGAGGCGTGTTCTTCGACCTGTATTTCTCTGCGACAACCCTCAGGGCAAAAACAGGGTCCGTGGTCCCATGACCAGGGCGAAACCCATATTGACATTCCGAGAGAGTACACTCCTGCCGGATCCGAGAGTCTATAATCCTCTCGAAGATCTTCATGGTGTGGGACAACACCTTTATACCGCGGTAGCTCCCGCACTCCTGCACTGACCCCTTACCTTTGAAGACTGGAGTAATAATACTCAGTCTCCATTGGTTTGGGATCTGCCCGCTGAGGAGTATGCGGTTAAAAAGATTTACTAAGATGCCCACACCGCGAGGACCCATCGCCTTCCAGGCTTCGATGGGAACTCCATCGGGTCCGACAGCTTTCCGATTCTTCATGCGGCGAAGCGCAGTCAGGACTTCCACTTCAGACGGCCACTGGCGCGGTACGTGTTAGTAGAATTCTATAGGCCGACCGATAGAAGTGTATTGGAGTACGATTGTAATACTCGTAGTAGACTACGAAAAACTGTCAAAATTGTACCAGTGACTTTCTATTGAGCGTCGATTTTGATTCAATTTTTTCGACACGATTGAAATAGCAGACTCGGCCCCCTGGATGTATAGGGCTCCACTAATATCTCCGGGGCCGAAATGACTGCCTTGATAACTGTGAATTTGCTGATCAACGGACCAGGCAGCGACGCAGGCGCCCTTACGGGGATTGGGGGTCAGACGGCACTACCTTCCCACACCACAACCACTCCCAACAAAGCCGAAAATCAAAAGTCAAATCAAAGCTGTAACTAGCAGCCAATAAAAGCGGACTTCAGGCTCTAAACCCAGGTAGGGTTTGAACGAGTACACAAATCTGAAAAAAAAAAATAATACTGTCTTTATTTATCAATGCAGAACGCACTGATAAATGGGTCGAGACAAATATTTAACTAACTGTCCTCGCGCTGTATTCCTGAAGGAGTAGTCAGAGAGGATAGATCGCAAGGCTTCACGATCCATGCATACTTCTTTCGCTTCATGCAGATTCATTAATCGCTTCATAAATACACGTCTGGGTATCGGAGTCATTTTAATCTTTCCGTTTTGGGCAACTGCTGATGTGGTTGAAAAACATTTGAGCAGTTGCTCAAAAACGGAAAGATTGTATATAAATGATATGTAAATCTTGGTCTACCCCGACTCCTCTACACTATACTTTCGCTCAATAAATATTTAATTTTTCATATTTATTTAGGGGTATCCCCACAATTTAATTGTGGTTAATTAGTGTTAGTTAAGTTTTTGTGCCTATTAGCAATATCTATGTATTTTCGGACTTTAAATGTTGTTATAAATATTTATTGATTCATATTAAATTTTTAATATTCTTCGTCAATCGTTCCTCACTCATTCGAAACCAACGGAGTACGCCCTTTTCTGGCTTATCACTTCGTTACGTATTCGGTCCACCAACGAACGTATTTGAAATCATAAATTATTTTTGAGGGTATCTGATCCAGGTTGTGTGCGAATACGCTCGACTAGGTGTACCTACTCTATTAGGGGTATCCCCCCAAAGACCCTATACTACAAATGGACAAAGCAAATACTTAGGACCGTTATTAAGCTTAATCAGCACTGGTGACTCCTGAAGTAGTCCCACAACCCTTCATCAGTCATCCGGTTCAGCATCACGCATGGAAGTTTGTCCTGAGCCTTATAAATCTTGAAGAGGCGCATTAAACCCATACATTACTACTCTAACCTACAACAAATCTGCACTTTTTCAGCCAAAATTCATCAATTTCGAAGCAACCGTAACTGTATCTACAATGATGATGTGTTCTCAAACAGAATCGTTAATGTTTTAGGGTAAATAGGCTGCATTTTAATACAGTCGTTACGTTTATAGCTCGTTGTTTATGTTGACTCTAAATGGCACATAAAGGTCACCAATAAGGTCATATTCGTGTTTACACCTTCATTGTAATAACGTTAGCAAACTGGGCCGATTTTATAACAATACAAGCGGCGCGGCTAAACTATCATAAAATTTAGCCATCTAAGAAACGCCTACACAGATAAATCACATTGATATGTCTGTTTGTAATTACCAATTACCTGCTTTTTTACTGATGCATATGAAAGTACACTTTTATACGTAACTTAAATGAAAAAATCATAATTTGAAAACGTTTTCTCTACCATCTTCTTTTTGTTCCCATTTTCCCACGGAAACGAGCACTACGCAGTTGAAACCACAAGGCGTCCGGTAGTCACAAATAATATTGAAAAACAATTAATAAAATAAATTATCAGTGCCGAGTGCGACTCGAACCAGTGACTTTTTACCTAACTAAGCTATCTAAGACACTAAATAAAGTGATGATTTTTTTCCACTTTTGATACTGATAAATTTTCAGCCTCAAGCGCTGAAAATTTATTCAGTTTAAATTTAAACTTACCAAACAAACCTCGTATTCTAATGAAAATAAAATGAGCTTCGATAAAAGGTAGCCTATGTCGGTCTTCAAACTAAAATATATGCCCCTAAATATAAAATAATATATTCAAGTCTAACTGACAAAGTTCAAGAACAAACTATTCGGGCAACATTATGCTGACGCTTTTGACCCACTATATTTCTGTTAGTATTAGTCTGGGGTTACAGTTGGTGAAAAACACATCTTTTGTTCTTACTGCCAGAAAGGTAGTTCTTGGTCTTTGGGATTATTTTTATGCTGTAGATTGATGGTACTTGGTGGAACTATGAATACGTCGTTGCCTCGTGTGTTAGTCAGCAGGTAAGGTCGCTAGGGCCTTAAACATTTTGGTGGTGTCTCTTACACTGTGACCCAACTCTAATTGGCTATAATAATCCTTTTTTTTACTCCTTATTTTGCTTGTGATCTACCCTTGTGGGTGTGCGACAAGTGGTCAGGAGTTTGTGGAAGCCGTTGATGGAGTAGGCCCAGTGGTCTTTCCAATTTCTATATTCCATTTACTCTACAAGGTCTTGTGGGGCTCTTCTTTTGATTCTTTTAAACGTCCTCCAGGTTTAATCCATTAGTTTGCATGCCAATACATTTGGATGCTCTCGCATACGTTTTTCATAGCGTTGCTTTGACGCTAGGACGATTTTACCAGTGGACGCGCTATCGCTACCGTTTGCGTCTATACCCCACTTGCCATTTGCTAAGAATTTTTAGCTTAGTCGCTACCTTAATCGGCCTATATTCAATATACTTTCATTCTCTGTTAACATTATACAAAGAGTTACCATCTCAAATTAGCCGAATAATTTTGTGTCAAATTCGTATTGCATAGCTACATTTCTATTGGTTGTTAGACAGTGACAACACTTCATGCAAGGGTAAAAAAAAAGATGTGGTGTCGTAGGATCGAAGTTCGGACTTTCGAAAAACTAAACAATTTAAAAAAATCGTGCCCAATTTTATGTCAAAAACCTTTCCCTCACCCTCACCCTCACCCTCACCCTCTCCCTCGACTTTCGCGCCTGCGCACGTCTCATTTAGCGGTTTTATTCCACCCAATTTTTCTTACGGTTTTACTATCACATTTTTTTCAGTTGGGTCGCGCAGCAAAATCCTTATCTCCTCCAAGCCTGCCGTAAGGAACTTCGTACCAAAAATAATACAGAAACATATTTCAAGTTATAAATTTTATTATCATAGGACCTTAAGAAATAACATAGATTTTAATATTAATCATGTTTGAAAACTAGTATAGTACAATTTAAATATGAAACTACGGCTGGTTACGCCGTAGCAAAAGCTACATTTGACCTACGAATTAATAATGCAAGTTATATCGTAGCATTCGCTACGAGTTAACTCGTGGCACTAAGTTCAGACACCATTTAGCACGGAGTTATTCAGACTTTACAAAGAGAGAGTTTGCATTTATAGGCGAAAATAAAACAGTGATATCTTAGGATCCACTTTAAGCCGTTGGTCCGGTTAATAGTAGCACGATGTTTAAGCTATGTTGCAGGCTTTATGACGTGCTTCAAAATTGAACAGCAGTTACTCATAGCCTGTTTTTGTCCATTTCAATACCGCAATAGGGTCAGCAGCGTGCGTGTAACAACTCTAAAATTGCATACATCCCTGGGCTATAGTAACAATTTTATTATTTTTTTTTAAATAAAATTACATTTTTTATACCATTTATTAATAATAGCCACCTAATATAAAGATTAAAAGTGTAATTAGGTATCATTACGTATTATTTTAGTGTATTTTGGTGTGAAATTGCTGGATGTACAGTAATTTGTAATTGTATGAAGATTACCGGTAGTTTGACAACGGATTTGTAAGGTAAAAAATACTGTATTTGGTCTCAATTTCACGTAAAACTTAATTTATTTCTTTTTTTTAATCAAAGTAACATATGTGATTATTATATTTATCAGTTTTAAAAGTAGAACATAGCACTGGTTAATGCGTGAACATACCTAACCTGACCTCCTACCTCGATTGTCTAGTTACATGATTGTTTTAGTTTTGTTTTATATTTTAATCTAAACAATAATGGCTGGCATTACTACCCGTGGGGCCTTGGCTCGCCAAACAGAGGAAAAGTTACAAATTGTACTGAAGGAACTACAGGCCTCCAAACAATTATGTAACCAGTACAGCAAAGAGTTGGAGGATAATGAAATAGTTTTAAATCAATCTTCAGAGGAAATAAAATCTCTTAAACACCAATTGGTTATATTATATAATAAATATAGTGATGCCATTGATGAGCAGAATAGGCTGCAATCTGTGATAGATGGGTTTGACCAATGTCGCAGATAGTATGACTTTGGGTTGCAGCAATTTTCAAGGTTAGAAAAAGAGCTTCACGAAGCAAATAATGAAATATCAAGATTAAAATCACAATTAGCTAAATCTGAAATAAATTAGTTGCTTCAACGAACCGGACCCTCTATGATGAATTGTTAGTCGAGGACGCTTCTATGATTTCTGGTGCTTGTTATATGCCGACTGTAAACAAATTAAAGAAATATGTTAAAATTAATAAGTATATTAAGAAAAATCAAAAATTAATTAAAAAACACAAGTTTTCCTTTAAGTATGAAAAGTTTAATAGAGAGAGATTGCAACTTAGAGATAAAGTAAAGGTACATTCAATGAGTTTAAAAAATATTATTTCAAAACATACATTGGATGTGCATACTCAACAAGTTACAATCAGCCAACTCCAAGATTCACTCCATTCAATAACCAAAAAATATGAGCTTTCTGGACTACAAATCCAGCAGCACATTCTTGCTATGGATGAACTAATTCGGTTAAGTAATTATAATAATGAACGGTTTGAATCTTTATCAAACAAGCATATTTGTGAGTGTCAGCTTTTAAGCAATGAACGGTTATGTGAAAAATCCTCTTTGGAAGCTGATTCTCCGGCTATGTTGCAAAATAAATCCAGTAATAGTAAAGACTCCTTGAGTGTATCACTGTCTGTAGAAATGAAGCACCTTGCTACTAAGTTATATAAAAAAAATGAAAATATCAAAAGCAAGCATAATATGCATGTATTAGTGATGAAATTGGAAAAAATTTAGGTTATTTATTAACTAAGATGGGACATTGCACAATCAACAGTTGTATGCCTGGTGCCTCCCACCAGTACATATTAAAATCAGCTACTGAGTATGTATATAATAATAATAAAACCTTAATGATATTTTTGGGAAATAGGGGGAATTTGAACAAGTCCACTTTGATAAACTATATAAATATACTGGATTCTTTAAATGTAAAGAAAATTATAATGTTCACACTCCCCTATAGTAACAGTTTGTCACAAGAGGAAAATATTACTAGATATAAGTTAAATATGACTTTGCATACATTATGTATGAATAATAAAAAGTTTCATTTTATTGATACTAACAACTATGTTAGAAAATCATTTTATTTGACAAAAGATAATTATTATTATCTTTCCAATTATTCTATAAGACAAATAGCTACTTCGCTATCATATTTATTAGATATATTAGCCAAGAGTTTACATTCTTAGAACCCACTCGTATTACAGCCACCAGTGCAAAATGTATTGATAATATTTTTACTGATATTAAACCTATAGATAAAGGTATTGTGGATCCTGTGGAGTCAGATCATCGTGGCCAATGGATAAAATTTCCTAAAAGTAGTAACAAACTAAATATGACAAAAAACAAATTAAATATGTACCAATTAACCAAAGTCGTTTGAATAATTTTAAAGAAAATGTATTAAAGAGATTACCATATCTACCTAACTTCACTTGTGTAGACCAGTCATATAAACACTTATTTAATTTGATTAATGATGAGTTTGGCAAAGTTTTTACCTCAAAAACTCTACAGATTGGTGGTCGTCCTGTTTTCAGTGACTGGGCAACACCAGGTATCTTTAAAAGTAGAAATAAATTATTTGTATTATATTCAGAAAAATCATTTAATTTTAGGCAAACCTTTCAGGAATATGTTAAAAATTATTCAAAGATATTTAAACAAACGTGTCATCTTGCTAAGTCAAACTTCATTAAAAATAAAATTTCTAATTCTGTAAATAAAATAAAAATTACTTGGAACATCATTAACTCTGAATGCGGTAGATCTTTAGTGACTGAAAGGGATTTCCACTTAAAAGTAAATGGTTGCCATGTTACAGGGGACCTGAAAGTGGCTACGGAGTTTGAACATTTTTTCAAAAATGTACCTATATTGACAACAAAATCTCTCCAAGCATCTTCCAGTTCCGCTGAACTTTTATTAGAAGAATCTGTTCTTTGTTGCAGGGATGTTTGTATTCACAGATATTTGTGCTCAGGACATTGTAAAAACATTTAAATGTATCGAAATTAAGAAAACCGGGGACATTTGGGGATTATCGGTCAAAACTGCATCATGTATAATTGAGGTAATTGCGCCCCATCTAGCAACTGTGTTTAATGACTGTGTTTCTAGTGGTACATTTCCTGATTTAATGAAACACAGCAAAGTCGTTCCCTTGTTCAAGGCTGGCAGCGCTACAGAGCCGTCTAATTTCCGACCAGTGTCAGTGCTGCCAACTTTGAGCAAAGTATTTGAAAAAATAATCTTGAATCAAATGCTATCCCATTTTAATAGTCATAAAATACTCCATGCGAATCAATTTGGGTTTACGAAAGGGCGCTCAACTTCCGATGCTGGTGTTGAGTTATTAAAATGTATTCATGAAGCATGGGAAGACAAGCACGATGCATTAGGTATATTTTGCGATCTATCCAAGGCTTTTGATTGCGTTCAACATGAAACGCTGTGCAAAAAATTACACCACTATGGAATAAGAGGCAAAGCTCTCGACCTTCTGTCTTCATATTTGAACAATAGAATACAGAGGGTCGATATTAATGGTACACGTTCTGTAGGATCCATGGTTACAATGGGTGTGCCGCAAGGCTCGATACTTGGGCCATTCTTGTTCCTCATTTATATTAATGATTTACCATTTTATGTGGGGGACAGGAATAGGATTGTTTTGTTTGCAGATGACACCTCATTAATTTTTAAAATTAAAAGACAATTAGATAACTATGACGATGTAAACAATGCAATTGCAAGAGTAGTTCATTGGTTCAGCTTAAATAATCTTTGCCTTAATGAAAATAAAACTAAATGTATAAAATTTACTCTACCAAATGTAAAACAAGTTGCGGCCAATGTTCAACTGAATGGACAAGTGTTAGAGTTTGTAGAATCAACTGTGTTCCTAGGTATAACTATTGATGCCAATTTGCAGTGGGGCCCACACATAGAAAAGACAGCCTCTAGATTAAGTTCGGCTGCATATGCTGTAAAAAAGATCAGGACTCTAACAGATGTGGATACGGCTAGAATGGTTTACTTCAGCTATTTTCATAGTATTATGTCTTACGGTATTCTCCTTTGGGGGAGTGCTGCAGATTTAAATATTATTTTTGTTCTACAAAAGCGGGCTGTACGCGCTATTTATAATTTGGGCCCCAGAGTTTCTCTCCGAGAAAAATTCAAAGAGGTAAATATTCTAACCGTACCATCACAATACATTTTTGCCAATCTTATGTATGTCCAGAAAAATCTATCACAGTTTTCTAAACTCTGTGATAAACATAATATAAACACTAGAAATAAAAATAATCTTTCAGTCCACCACAGTCGACTACATAAGATTGACGATTCTTTCCAGGGTAACTGTATACGCTTTTACAACAAGCTTCCCTGTGACCTGAGAAATTTACCTTTAAATAAATTTAAAAAGTTTATTAGAAACAAGCTTTGTGAAAAAGGTTTTTACTCCGTTACAAACTATTTGCAGGACAGGGACGCCTGGAAATGATGTGCTGGCAAAGTGAAATAATATTAAATTGTAAATAGGCCATGAAAAAAAAAGCCTTCCTAAGTTTCTTGCCGGTTCTTCTCAGGTGGGCCACGTTCCGAACCGGTGGTCGCTTTAAATATTTTAAATAGTGTATGACATTTTGTAAGCGCCGTTAAAATGGTCTATGCAAAATAAAGATATTTTTATTTTATTTTTTATTTTTATTAGAACTTGGCTAAACAAGTTGCTCCTATTGCGCAATGTTTATATAACATTCACAATGTCAGTAATTTTACTACTGACAATTCAAATTTATTTAATTTAAACTTAGTAATAAGACAACAGATAATTTTTCTCGCATACATATGTACCTCCCTATTCTGGGGCTAAAGAAAAAAAATGTATAACTAGGGTTTCAAATAAAAATATGAACCCATCAAACATATCTGTAAATTGTAACAGTAGGAAGAAGTGTCTCAACCTGGTGCATCAAAACATTCGAGGTTTAAAAGGTAAAGAGCTAGAATTGGAGTTGTTAATGAATTGTAACAGTATTGATATTGTATGTTTAAATGAGCACTGTCTAAAAAGTCATCAATTCACTCATAGCTTCAATAATCACCAGGTTGCAAGCTCGTTCAATAGAAAGAAATATAAACGAGGTGGCTTTTTAATATTAATTAATAAAATATTTAAATTTAAAGAAAGATTGGATTTTGTGAGCCTCTCTGTTGAGCGAGTTGTGGAGATTTCATGTGTTGAATTGGAGCGATTCATTGTGTTGAATCTGTACAAACCTCCATGCGCGCCAGTTAAGTCTCTTTTTGAAATAATGGAGGAAGTCTTAAGTAAAATATATAATAGCCATAAGACAATTGTTGTATGTGGAGACTTTAACATAAATGTTTTAGATAAGTCTTCAGAAAGTATAGATTTTCTGAATTTAGCAAAATCATTTAATTTATATCACAATTTTATAGAACCCACTAGAATAACGGCCACCACTGCAAGATGTATTGATAACATATTTAGTAGTGTGAAACCAATACATACATCTATAATTCATAAGGTTGACTCGGACCACACAGGGCAGTTGGTTTCCTTTTGTAATTCTCAAAGTAATGTTAAAAGACAAATAAATGTGATACCATTTAGTGAGAACCGTATAGAAAATTTTAATTGGAATATTACAAAAAAAGTTTAATTTTTGCCCTGTCACGGAAATGTGGATCACTTATACAACTCATTAGTCAACTTGATTAATGGTGAGTTCAGCTCAATTTTTACTCCTAAGCACTTATCTAAGAGTGAAAGCCTAACTTTCAGTGACTGGGCAACTCCAGGAATCTATAAAAGTCGTAAGAAATTGTATCAACTATACGAAGAGAAGTCCTATAATCATAATCAAAATTTTCAAGAGTTTGTAAAAAATACTCAAAAACATTTAGACAAACCTGCCTGAAAGCAAAATCAATTTATTTAAAAAATAAAATCAAATATTCAAATAATGTTATTAAGGAAACTTGGAATGTTATAAATATTGAAACCGGTAAATCCAAAGTGCGCAGTCATGATTATCATTTAAAAATAAATAACGTAAATATTACAGAAGATTTTAAAGCTGCAACTGAATTTGAAAAATATTTTTCTAACATTCCTCTTTCAATTACAAGAACCTCTCGTCTTGCTCTAACGATGCTAAACAACTTTTAAAACATGGCGTGGAGGAATGTGGCACAGACTTTGAATTTTCAGCTGTTAGTCCTAGAGATATTTTAAAAACTTTTAAGGCAATTAATATGAAAAACACTAAAGATTTGTGGGGTCTGTCTGTTAAAACTGTCTCTCATATTATCACTGTAATAGCTCCACATCTGGCAGCTGTGTTCAATTGCTGTGTCAAGTCTGGAGTATTTCCTGACTTAATGAAACATAGTAAAGTAATTCCTTTATTTAAAGCAGGCGATAATGCAGATCCCGCTAACTTTCGGCCGGTTTCCGTACTACTAACACTAAGTAAAATATTTGAAAAGCTAATGCTTAGACAGTTGCTTAGTCACTTTAATTTACATAATTTACTACACAGGAAACAGTTTGGATTTACAAAGGGTTGCTCAACGGTGGATGCAGGGGTTGCTTTACTCAAAAGTATTTATGCGGCTTGGGAGGATTCGCAGGATGCATTAGGTGTTTTTTGCGATTTATCTAAAGCCTTCGATTGCGTTCATCACGAAACTCTTGTAAAGAAATTACGCCACTACGGTATCAGAAATAAAGCTCTCGACCTTATGACTTCATATTTAAGCAATAGAATTCAGAGGGTTGAAGTAAACGGTAAACGATCAGCAGGATCTCCAGTTGTAATGGGTGTTCCACAGGGATCAATCCTTGGTCCATTTCTTTTTTTGAAATACATTAATGACTTACCTTACTATGTTGGGGATAAACATGAGATTGTGCTGTTTGCGGATGATACCTCTTTGACATTTAACATTAATAGACAATTAATTAATTATGACGATGTTAACAGTGCACTCTCAAAAGTTGTTCATTGGTTTAACGTTAATAATCTTCTTTTAAATGATTAAAAAACTAAAGTAATTAAGTTTTCGACACCTAATGTGAGACAGGTGGCGACCAATGTGCAAATTAATGGATTAGGGTTGGATACTGTTGGGGCTTCTGTGTTTTTGGGTATAACCATTAATTCAAAGTTGCAGTGGGGACCACCTATAGGAAAATTGTCAGGCAAATTAAGTTCTGCTGCATATGCAGTAAAATCAATAAGACGGCTCACTGAGGTTGAAATGGCTAGAATAGTTTATTTCAGTTATTTCCATAGCGTTATGTCATACGGAATTCTTCTCTGGGGAGACTCAGCGGACTTTAATACGATATTTATTTTACAGAAGAGAGCTGTGAGAGCAATATACCAGCTTGGTCCCAGGGTATCTCTAAGAGAAAGATTCAAAGAAATTAATATTCTTACCGTTATATCACAATATATATATGAGAATTTACTTTATGTGCACAAAAACATAGACACATTTCTTAAAAAAAGTGATATACATAATGTAAACACTAGGCATAAAGATAATCTTGTATTATATTCTACTCGTCTCGAAATAATCAGCAATTCTTTTATGGGGCAATGTATACGATTCTATAACAAACTTCCCGATGAAATTAGAATATTGTCAATAAATATGTTTAAGACAACAGTTAAGGCCAAATTGTGTAACAAGGCATATTATAAAATTTCAGACTATATAAATGATAAAAATGCATGGGAGTAAGTCGCTCTAAGTCAACACACATAATATAATAAAGAAACATTATAAATATAATGTACATTTTTTCAACATAAGTGATCTGAAACGTCAGGTTGACTAATATAATTATATGTAATTTGAGTTTGTTATTGTGTGAGCACCGTCCACATAAATTCTTATAATTTTTGAAATTGACATGATGGTTGCTGTGCAGTTTGAGTATGTCATGCTCGCCTAAATGTCCTGGCAGTGGTGGTGCATGTATCGGGTCGCCTTATTCCCTATAACACGGTTGAATAGGGCGATGGCTGATATATGCGTCATACCCGTGAAAGGGGTGCCGTCTGTTGGGACTGGTCAGCTCATAGCTGTTATAGCAATTATTACAAATAATACTATTTATATTTAAGGCAAATTAAGTTTAGTCGACTGTTCTCACGTAACTCCAAAGGAACAATGTAAGTTTAATATTGTAAGCAATACCTGCATTTTAAAATAGCAGCCATTTAGTTTCTTGCCGGAGTCTTCCTAATAAGGGTGGGGCTACCTTTAAAACTGGCAACTAGAAACGCTCTCCATTTGATTTGATTTTGTTTCTTTTGTATAGACTCATTACTATATAATTTGTTCAAATATCATGTAAGTAAAACTAATGTAATTACTGGCAGTTAGAAAAGAGTGGCCATGAGTTTTATTGCCAGGTTCTTCCTCAGGCTCTACCTATTGCGTTGCGAATCTGGCAGTAAATGTAGAAGCAATAATCTTGACGTTTATAAGTGTTACTTTGTGACCTACATGAATAAAGATTTTTCACTTTCACTTTCACTTTCACAATATTCCGTATAATTGTCTGCCATCTCAGTGTGAATTAAAAACAAAGTAAAAACAGATTTGTCGATTTTATATGATACTTTCTTTATTGGATTTATCACTGTCGCGAATAGCAGGAATTAAAAAAAGGAAAAATAACAGGCATTCAAAAATCTGAAACTTCAATAGTTTATTTAAATAGAAAAGAAATATACCTGTACCAAGTTAGATACGGATAGGTTCTTGAAATCAGGGTAGAATTATAATTTCTGTATTCTAGATTTTAGTTTTAACTTTACCGTTAAAATATAAACGTAGTATTACATTACAATTAAAGCTGTAGTTTTTGAGTTATATCACCAAAAAACTATGTACGTCGATAATTTTGGCTCGTGTAGGATCTACCTCAAGAATTTGTTTCTCTAGTTCATTTGGTATTTAATAAACTATAATATAATATCACTGAGCGTTTCAACATCTGCAAAAATGTAAAAAATAATCGCTTCAGCCATCTTGCAGCTAATTTTAGAACTCCCTTTTTATAAAAATCCCTCTTGCTTTTAGAAGACAGCTTCAAGTGTCATTTGAGAGCTTCTTCATTTATCTAAGTGGGGCACATTCAAAGAGATTTGTATCAAAATTTTTACATGTGCATATTTTAAGAGCTATACCGTGCTAAGACAAAAGATAACTTAAAAATACACGTATATTTGTGGTTTGATATTATTCTCTTCACGTAAAATCCCGGTTGAATCCAAAATCTTAGTTTTAGAGTCCGGGATCCATAATAAATTGCCGTTCAAATTATATTTACGGTATTATTGAACGACTGCAGACTCATTTCCCAAATCCGGTAAGTGCAGTCACATGCCTCTACGTCATACCCTCACTCATCAGTCAGCAGTTGCATCACTCACAGTTGAAGTTGATTTAGATCGAAACAAATACACCTAATTTCTTTATCAACCGCTGGGAATGCTGACCGCCTGACTTAGTCAGAAGTGTGGAAGCAAGGTTCAAACAAATGAGAGAAGTCTTTGCCTTCCTTAGGTAAGAATAGACTGTACTTATCCAAATATGAATAATATACATAAATAAGCAAATGGTATACTTATGGTATTACTTTGGTTTAAAAAGATATTATATAAGGTTTAAATCGTTCAGAAAATACAAAAAACCTTTACAGCTTAAGTATTAATTAAATGCCTACGTAGTCAGTCACGTTTAGCAAAGTAATATTTAATTAAAAAGGATGTAATGAATAATTTACTGCCGCCACATAAAGCCTTCCTAAAACACTTAAGCAAAAAAACTCTGGCATGACCGTTTATATATTATGAAATAGCCAAGCAGATGGTTGAGCTATGTTCTCGATATTAAATAACTTTAGGGGGGTCCACCCTGCACCCTCTTGACGACACAAAACGGGGAGCTGAGAATTTTTCCTAAGAGCGAAGTGGCGCGCCAGATTTTTAAATCACTTAAAAAGTTCCAAACGCCTTTTTACATGGATAGGATTTTCTAAATCTTATTAACAACTCTTTATATTTTTATGATTATAATCACAGCCAAGCTTTTAGAGTAGGGTTTGATAAATTAGATTGAATTAAGTAATTACATAAAATTTGTAGTTTTAAAAGCCGCTTTTCAAAGAGGATTATTTAGTTTTCTAATTCTAAACCTTTGGAATAAATACTCGTAGAATTTATGACTGATAAGAAAGTTTGTGATAAATATGATGGCAATTCGAAGTACTTCTGGTCAGTAACTCAGTTACTCGAGTCCAACGGGAGCAATAAACCAATAAATATTTATCTGTCTAGTAAATAAAATATTTGAACGAGCAATTCTTGTATGTATCTATATGTATATACAAGTATATGCATGTTTATTGTGTCTCTATATGTAATGTAAAAAGGAGCAAATGTTATAAACTATATTCAATTCAATATAAATTGTTTTATGAATGAATAAATGAAATGAAATATACTAATATATAAGGCTGAAGAGTTCGTTTGTTTGATTGAACGCACTTATCGCAAAACTACTGGTCTTTAAAAAAATATTTTGTGTTGGATAGCGCATTTATCGAGGAAGGCTATATATCATCACGCTATTACACCGAAGAGTAGAGCGGTAACCATAATAAATAAATCATGAAGTTCTACAAATCAGGCAATTTTTTATGCATTATTGTAGAATTGATAAGCGACGAGATTAAATAGGTGCGACGGGAGTTCGAAATATTAAAACAGCTGGAACAATTTTAATTAAGCTTTTACTGACAATAGCTAATTTTATAAGTAGTAACTGAGACTATACTTTGTCCCAGTATTCCTACGGAAGGCCACTACAAGGGTGAAACCGTGGCATGTCTGCTAGTGAGAAATAAAGAAGGCTTTGTTCATTGATGCTCATAATTTTAATCAAAAATGCTTTTCCTTGTTTGAGAAAAAACTCAAAGTATTTTTTGTCTAAGCAGATTTAAAGATGACGGTTTTAATTAAGAACACATTTACGGACTGCTGCTGATTTGGTTTCAAACATAAAATGGTACTGATCTTCAACAGAATGGTTTTCTGTTTTCCAGTTTTAAATGATGATGAGATCAAATAGAAAAGCTCACAGACGTACAAGAGTAGGCAGACCAAACATATTTCTATGCATATGGAGCAATACTTCATCCTTTTCACTCTTGTTATTTGTTGTATAAAGCTATCTTTGTTACTCCTGTATAGCTACATCTAACTCACACTTTGACAGCGAACAGCGCGTAGCCAATTTTTTTACTACAACTAAGTTACAAACTTCAAATAACAACATTTGCTGTTTATAATTTAGAATATTTGTGTTGAAGTGAAAATATTACATAAAATTACTGTAAAATGTTACAAAAGTAGACAAAAAATATATAAAAAGGTGTTGTGCATAGAGTGACTAAGTTCCATTATCAAGAAATCACAAGAAATAACTAAGCTAAGCTACCTGTCTATGTGTGTGTAATACGCTACGCTATTTTTTGCTAACGTTGGGTCTGCTTACTGTTTATGTTTCTATGGAAAAACTAAGGTTTTATGATATTAGCACTCTTTTAAACTCCATCTTGATACTCTTGCGAAACCTAAAGATGAAAATTAGTTTTCACATCAACGCATTTTCCCTTGGAAATTTAGGATTTTCCAGGATAAATATCACAATATTACCAAATAAGTCGATCGCCACAAACCCAAAGCAATTTATGAAACAAATAAAATTAGCGCTCGTGGCCTCGCGGTCTCAGTGTTCTGTAAACGATCACTGAGTTACGCAACTTTCACTATGGCTGGTCCTCGGATGGGTGACCACTTTGTGGCATTTACATTTGCGAGCGTTTCCGTGCTTCGGAAGGCACGTTAAGCCGTTGGTCCCGGTAGCCAGTAAAATGGCAGTCGTTAAGCCTGGTTGAAGGCCTTATGGGCGGCTTGAAAATTTCAACAGCAGGTAGCCACAACCTGCGTCTGTCTATTTCAACACGGCAATGGGCTCACCACCTATTACGTGGGACAGGAATCCACACGGTGAAAAGTGGGCATATAATATGCCTCTGCCACCCCTTCGGGGATAAGGCGTGATGGATATTTATTTTATTTATTTATAAAATTAGCAACATGACAATGTCATTGTCAAACTAGTCCGTCCCACATAGCTTCTAGAAAATTATTTTTCGAGTTTTTAAATTTTAATTCGTCAGTATATACACCTCATTCCCCTTCAGTATATTATTACCTATTGTACATTATTCTACTATTCAAGGCCTTTCATCTGATATCCATATTGAGGGAGTTGTTAAAAAATGTAGGTTCGGCCATTTTATGGTGGCGGCCATCTTGAACCGATTTTCATCTAACATAGCTAAGAACAATTCCGACTAATTTTTTTCTTCCTTTCAAACTAAAAAAATCAATATCAAAATCGGTTCGCCCGTTCGGGAGCTGCGATGCCACAGACAGATACGCACACAGACACGTCAAACTTATAACACCCTGTCGTTGTTGCGTCGGGGCTTAAAAACATCAAGCAGGACTTTTTCCGTAGCGTACGTCAAAGAGGTGACGTAATCTAAAACTTTAATAAAAAGGACCTTCAAAGTCTTTATTGCATTCAATTGTTATTCTGCAACCTGTATTTTACATATAATGACCGCACTTTCAAACTCTTTTGAAGTGTCGCAACCGGAATTATTTTGCGTCACTGCATAAATTTTAATAATTTTCTTTTGTTGACGAACGCGGCTCTGCCCGTGTGGTGAAGAAATAAAATGTTGTTATTTGATGTCTAGGCTATATTATTACTGTAAAGTTTTATCAAAATCCATTCAGTACCTTATGCGTGAAAGAGTAACAAACCTACATGTATTAATTATTGATACAAACAACATTTTGTTTTTTTTTTAATAGAGTGGAAATAGACAACTTGATTCCAGACGGGGATTGAACCCGTGACCTTTTCCTAACCAGAGCAATGTTCTAGCCACTGAACTACGCGAGCGGTACTGAAACAAGTTAAAATTCTTTACTATATTTTAATCTTCATTTAAGAGTATGATCAGAGCTATCTATCGACCTACTTAATAACTTTGATACCAACGAACAGTGTTGCAATCATTTTTAAACATTGATGTGATGGACTCCGCGCAATCCATTGAGTCACGGGTTTAATACCCGTCTCAAACCAAGTTGTCTTTTTTAAATTTAATAAAAAATAATGTGAAAGTTAGCATCCTATTGGCTTTAAAAAAATATCCATTTTGATTAAGTCTATGTTCGTCTTTATTGTTCGTCGAAGATACACATAAAATTCAGTAATTGTGGGACATGTTTAGTGGGACATGTTTATATTTTTACACAGCGCCGTCTAGCCCAAAGTAAGCTAATATAAGCTTGTGTTATGGGTACTAGACGACTGATAAACATACTTATAAATTTCTAAATACATACATATTATACACAGGAAACGCCCAAACTCCGAAACAAACATTTGTGGCTCACACAAATATTTTTTCCGACCCGGAAATCGAACCTTGGACCTCAGTCGCGGCAGTCGCATACACTATCACTGCGCCACCGAGGCAGTCAATTCAAACTATATAACTAACTAACTATCTTCACGCTGTATGCCTACGGTTAGTCAGAGAGGACAGATCGCCAGGCTTCGCGATCCATGCATACTTCTTTCGCTTCTTCAAGGTTCATCAATCGCTTCAAACACGCACGAATGGGTATCCGAGTACTTTTGACCTTTCCGTTTTTAAGCAATCTGCTCACGTGGTCTTCATATGTAAGTCTCGGCTTACCCTGACTTCTTCTACCCTCTAATTTCGCACAATATATATTCTTCGTCAATCGTTCCTCACTCATTCGTTGGACGTGTCCAAACCAACGGAGCACGCCCTTTTCTAGCTTAACGCTGACACTTTCATTCAAACCTGCCATATTGCGTATCACTTCGTTACGTATTCGGTCGGACAAAGTACCGCCGCACAATTTTCGAAGTGATCGCATCTCCACAGCATTCAATTTACTTTCATGCATCTGCTGACATACCCAGGTTTCGCTACAGTAAAGCAAAGTTAGCACTAGCACTGCGTTATGAATCGTCAGTCGTGTTTCTTTTACGATGCTTTGTCGCTTTACTAATTGGGACAAAGCACCGTTAACTCTGTTTCCGGCAGCTACTCGCCGTTCTACATCCGAATTACATCTTCCATCCGCGCTAAACATACTCCCTAAATTTCCACACCATATCCGGGCAGCAAATCCCACAGAGTTTCTCTCACAACGTTATCAAATGCTTTCTCCAGATCCACAAAAGCGCAGAAAACCTTCTGGCTAATAGCCAGAAACTTTTCCACGACCATGCGGAGAGAAAACACTTGATCCATGCAACCTCTTCCACGTCGGAATCCGCATTGAGCCTCCCATAAATACCTTTCAGTCTTTTCTTGCATTCGTGCCATTATAACCTTTGTGTTAGCGACGCGATACTTTTATTGTTAAAATTATGTACCTATGTAGCTATAGGTACATTGTTTACTGCAAAATAATTGTAATTTGTAATAATACCTAACGTTTTTTATTTTGATTTGTGAGTGGACGAGCGCGGGGTGAGGCACAGAGAGGGGAACGTCCATTCCATCCCCACTGTTCGTTTCATTCACTCTCGCGATCCCGCTGCCGCACGCTGCGCGCGTCCATGTGCTTGTGAGCTACGTACCTACCATTTGTACCTACCTATTTACGAAATTATAAATCTTCGACAATAACCGCCGTTTTACTGCGATTTTACTCCAGAACCTTTTCGAGTGGTCCTTCAGCCGGATCTTGATGTTTAACACTCCGCCACCAAAGAAAACCATGGTAAACACGCGCAGTACCGCTAGTAAACGGCTAGAGCAAGAAGAGCTTAAGACGAAGCAGAAGAAAATTATCAAGCCACTGGAAGCGCCTCCACCTGCTCCTGCGCCTGTAAACAACAGTGATGTACACAAATTGGATCGATCTAGCCACGGTAGTGTATTGAAGTCGGAACGTTCGGTGAAAAAGCATCCGTCTTCACATTTTGGTAACGTCGTTGCTAAAATCGAAAAAACCGTCATCATGTCGTTCTATAGAAGCCCAGAAAAAGAAACTGGAACTAGAAGCCGCCAAGGCAAGGGCACGAATTGAAATGGAGCTAATTGATAAGCAGTTGGCGGCGGACATAGCTGATCTAGATGAAGAATACAGTCCACCATCAGAAGCATCGAAGTCGACACAAGGTGCTGTCAGTGACATTGAAAAGTGGTTGGAGCGCAGTGAACAGGAGCTACAGCATGGAACAGAAGTTCTTGAGAAGTGCAAGAGAGCGCCGCACGCGTCGGGTTCGGCCGACACTAATGGTATCATGCAGCGCTTGCTCAATAATTCAAGGACGCACTCGGCTCCTCAACAGTACAGCAAAATTCTAAGCTACTTAGTCGCCTTAGCACACCGAAAGACTTACCTACTTTCAACGGAGATCCAAAAGAGTGGCTACTTTTTAAACAGGCATATGAAGATTCTACTGACGTCTGTAAATTCACCGATAAGGAGAACCACACACGATGCGGTAGCGGCGCTACTCATAAGTGCTACTTCTCCAGACATTATCATGTCAACATTGAAGCTACAATTCGGAAACGCCGACGTTATCCTATCCCGCATTATGGCCGACGTGAAGAAAATCGGGAACCTATCGGTGGATTACTATCGTGAAATAGTGCCATTCTCTGTGAAAATAAAAAACTACGTAGCGGCAGTACGAGCCCTCGGAAGTGACGAGTATCTACAAGGGATGGAAGTCACTAATATTATACTGTCGAAGTTACCTACCACTTTACTCTCTAAGTGGGCAGACTACAGTTACCCTTTATTATCTGCAGAGTTACCTAAACCTAGACTGGACATTATGTCAGTTTTTCTCACCGAAGAAGCTGTTAAAGTTTCTACGTGTAGTACAATCGAAAATGGACCATATAAATTACAAACACTCATAAAAGGTGAACAACTTACAAACTATTCTAGTGCAACAAAAACAAAGTGATGAAAAGTGTCGGTATTGTCGCATTAGCTGCCACAAGCTAAGTGAATGCAAAAAGTTTAAAAAGTCGTTGCGTAAGGATAGGTGGCTATACGTAAAGCGATACGGTATTTGTTATAAGTGTTTGTTAGCGCATCATCGTAGGGAATCGTGTGTCGCTCCTAACTGTGATGTAGACGACTGTGGGCAAGCACATCACCGGTTATATATATATGCGTCTGTTTCCCCAGCAGAACCTGAAACCCCAGCGGAAACCGTGAGTACTGTAAACCACATAAACATTAATAGCTCAGTGTTGTTAAAACTTGTGCCTATAAACATTCACGGCCCGAACGAAACGTTTAATACGACGGCGCTGCTCGATGACGGTTCCACAGTGTCATTGATTAGCTCCTCTCTCGCCGAGAAGGCGGGACTCCGCGGGCACCGGGAGTCTCTTCGTGTGCGTGGAGCTTGGGATAGCTCCGAACTGGTGTGTGATACACAACTAACACATATGACACTATGCGGACACAATAAGAAGGTGTTTACAATTGATGTGCGAATTGTTAATGAGTTAATCTTACCCAAACAAACTTTCACTGTATCTAGTTTTAAGAATTTTGAATATTTAGATAGTATTAGGAAATATTTATGTATAGATCAATCTAAACCACAAGTTTTAATCGGCCAAGACAACTGCCATCTTCTTCTGTCGCTAGAGATGCTGATGGGTAGTCCGAACGAACCCTGTGCCACGCGAACTCCTTCGGGGTGGTGCCTACGTTGTCCTAGCGCCGTCGCAAAATAGCGTTGGATATATAATAACTGTGTACATTTATAACCAGCCGGTGTCGCGTTGCGCCTGTTAAGCAAGTATTAGTCCCGAGATTAGAACTGCAGGCGGCTCTACTGGCAGCTAGACTGGCTGAAACAATAACAAAAGAACGCAGAATAAAAGCTGAAAGAAAAGTATTCAGGTGCGACTCCAGTACTGTCCTCTCATGGATACGCAACGACACGCGTACCTATATACAGTACGTAGCACATCGTTTAGGAGAAATTGACGACCTGACGAACATAAATGAGTGGAGATACGTTCCTACAAAGCTGAACGTCGCCAAAATTGCTACTCGCGAATCTTACGACTGTACTATATTGGAAAAAGAGTGGATGAATGGACCTACCTTTTTACGCAGCGAGGAGAGCGAGTGGCCAAATTTCGTTCTGGACACCTCTGAAACAAAAGAGAAGGTAGATATGAACTTACCTGTACCTGACGCTACAAGGTTCTCTTCCTGGCTTCGCTTGCGACGAGCTGCTTCTTTGGTACTAAAAGTTATAAAAAAATGTAAGAAGGTTTCTTACGAGTTTGATAACATATTTGAAGACGCAGAAGCGCTGCTATTGAAACAATCACAAATTGAATCATTTGCGAAAGAGATCGCTGAAATAAAAATTAGTGGATATGTGTCACGAAACAGCAAAATACTTACCCTAACGCCTTACCTTGATGAACGCTTGATCCCGCCGCCACACGCTGCGCGCGTCTATGTGCTAGTGAGCTACGTACCTACCAGTTGTACCTACCTGTTTTACGAAATTATAAATCTTCGATAAAAACCGACGTTTTACTGCGATTTACCACTCCAGGACCTTTTCACTTTGCATACACCTTACTAGCTAAGCTGACCAAGCTGATCGCCCTGTAGCTGGAGCCGTTTCGGCGCGAGCCTTTCCCTTTGTAAATAGGTACTACAACTGCAGGAGCATCGAAGTGAGCTCCACTTCCCGATGTGGCAACTCTGTCTTTTCTTGCATACATCTTTCCATAATATTCTAACTTTCTCTCATTCATAACATCCATCAACTCATTCATCTTATCTGTCATTCCTCCCCTAACATTCCACGCAGCTACCCTGCACTCCGTCCTCCACTTCTCGCAGTGTCGGGCCGCGCGTGTAGGGTGGCGGTCCCCTACGCCGCTCTGGCACACACTTTACTGGTGCGCGCCTCCTCGGGGGCACGCCCTAACGTTATTCGCCCTGGTGGCACTCGTGTTGAAGTAGAATTGCAGCCGTAGCTGGCAGGGATGGCGACGTGCACGAAACTATATCATAATTTGAAATCGTTCACAGTTCACACAGTGGTCTATTTTTTTTTCCGTTATCTTTCTGCGACTTAGCAATCTGTGTTGACACAATAAGCAGACATCATTAGCAGAAAGAATGGTCTGAAGTTCTCTTCACATTCTTTAATTAAATATTGCTATTAGCGTAGGGACATCATGCCGCCTCAATCGGTCGTGTGATACACTTCCTGTACCCTGGAGTTTTGAAGCCAGCGCATTAACGTGTGTTGATATTCTAGCTTGTAGTACACAGTAGAAGCTATTTCTACTGTGTATTGAGATCTCCTGTTTGACTGTTCTGATGTTTAAATCTTCGTGTATGTATTTGTTGCTCACATAATAGGGTATATTTAGCATGGTTCTTAGTGTTTTGCTTTGGAATCTCTCAAGTATTTCGATGTTGCTATTGCATGAAGTTCCCCACAGCTGAATGCCGTAAGTCCATATCGGTTTTAGTATGGTCTTATATATTGCAATTTTGCTTTCCGGCGATAGTCTTGTCTTGCGCCCTATCAGCCTGTACATTGTTCTGAACTTTGTGTCCAACTGCTTTCGTTTGGTCCAGATGTGTTTTCTCCAGGTTAACCGTCTGTCCAGATGCATTCCAAGATATTTAGCATCCTCAGCTTGCGGGATTTCTTTCGTTGCAGAGTTTTATTGCGGGGCAAGTCGGTTTTCTGAGGGTGAAGGTTACATGGACAGATTTACCTTGATTTGCCTTAATGCGCCATTTTTTTAGCCATTCTTCTATTTTATAAATGTGTGTCTGTAGCTTGGCTGAAGCTGTTGCTGGGTTTTCATGGACTGATAGTATGACTGTGTCATCTGCATATGTTGCAGTTATAGTATCACTGTGTGTCGGCAAGTCAGCAGTATACAGGAGGTATAGAACGGGGCCCAAAATGCTACCTTGGGGAACCCCTGAGAGAATTTGTTTAAAGGTAGCCGTCTCATTATTAAATTTCACCTCAAAGCATCTTTCGTGGATGTAAGATCGCAGTATTGGAAGGAAGGAATGAGGAAGCAGCTGTTTGATTTTGAACAGAAGCCCATCATGCCATACTCTATCGAAGGCTTGGCTGATATCTAGAAATACTGCAGAGCAGAATTATTTGCATTCCAAACTCCGGCTTATGGTATCCGTAATACGATGAACCTGTTCGATAGCTCCGTGCTTCTTTCGAAAACCAAATTGGTGAAGTGGTATGATTGATGGCAAAATAATCATGAAATCATACTCAGCTTACCAAAAAACCCCTTATACGATACCCAACATGAAATTTTATGACCACGGCGAGGCGGCCATATTGGATTGCGAAATGAACAAATGAATGAAATTAAATTTGTATTCAGAATATTAAAAACCCCATGAATTATAAATATGAATGATAATTTTATAACTACAATTTACGACGCGGCAGCCATTTTGTAAACGATTTTCAATAAAAAGAACAATTCAAACGACATGAATACATCTTACCTTTCTTCCGTGTGTGGCAATCGATGAAATCGCAGATTCTTATTTTTCCGCGATGATGACTTGCAATCTCTTACAGCACAATTCGTATGCACCATTTTTATTTTTTATTAATTTAAATAATATATAGATATAAAAATAAAGAAATCGATACAAAATTAAAATAATCATAGCAAGCGGTCGTGAATCCCCTCCCGCCCTCCCCCGTCTCGTCCTCCGCACGATTGCTCTGTCTAGACAGCTTCGTCGACCGACTGTATGTCTTTCGGCTGTGATATAACGCAGTGTAATACAGGATTACGCCGTTTTTTATATTCGATAAGTAGCAGAATCAGTCACTTAGTTTTTTTTTTATTGCTTTATCATCGTTTCGAGTTATCCATCATCATATATATATTAGTGAGTAATATTAATGTTATATTGATTATTTGCATTTCCAGACTTTCATATTTTCATTTTGAATGTACTTATGAAAAATAACGTTTGCTCCAGCGCAGCGTAGATATTGAAGACTTTATACTTCGCCATACAATCTTGAAATTTTGTCCAATGCGTACAGTGATTTGAGCTGTGGAAATACTTTTTGTTTCAACAGCGATATTCTACGAACGTTTTATGAGTAAGAATCCCTTCTTACAGAAGTTCAATCTCTTTAAAATAAATGAAGGTGTAGTGATAACCAATTAAAAAAAATATCTATGTGCTAAATTTGAGTTAAATCCATTCATGTTATCGGAAGATGTACCTAAGATGCGATTAATGAATCTGCAGGAAGCGAAAGAAGTATGCATGGGTCGCGAAGCCTAAAAATCTGTCCTCTCTGACCACCCCCGTCAGGGATACAGCGTGAAGATAGTTAATTTGAGTTATATTTATTTATCTAACACGTCTTATCCCCGAAGAAGTGGCAGATGCATATTATATACCCTCTTTTCACCACGTGTATAACTGTCCCACGTAATAGGTGGTGAGCCCATTGCCATGTTGAAATAGACAGACGCAGGTTGTGGCTAGGTAGCCACAACCTGCGTCTGTCTGTCAACAGCAGGTGCTGTTGAAATGTATCAAGCCGCCCATAAGGGCTTCAACTTGACTTAACGACTGCCATGTTTCTGGCCACCGGGACCAACTGCTTAACGTGCCTTTCGAAGCACGGAAACGCTCGTAAACGTAAATACAACAAAGTGGTCACCCATTCATGACCAGCCATAGCTTAAGTTACTTAACAGATTCGTTTACAGAACACTCAGTCCGTGGGACCAAGAGCGCTACAAGTTAAGTTAATTTAAAAATAAAAAAACATTATAGAAGAGCTTATTATTCTTCTCTTGTTTTAGGCATGCCAGGAGCTGGCGGCATGCCTAGCCGTATTCCAGGCAGAGGGTGTGCCAGCGCTGCGGGGGTACGATGCCAAAAAGATTGACGAAAGAGCCTTGGCATACCTTCACTGGGCCATGAAGCCTGAGAACTTAGAAGAATATTTCAACTGGAAAAGTAAGTACCACCTTCATATACTAATACAAAAATGATATAATCATTTGGTACCTATGTTTTATTTATTAATTTAGAGTTGTATATGTCTCTGCCGGTCATGAGCGTACCCAGAGGGAGGGTTTATGGGGTTCAAACCGTCCCTAAAATGTTAACGATATTCACAATCATCTTCATCCGAGCGTCTGTTTTAGTTGTATACACGGCACCTCGGATCTGCTTTCCTACCTCTTACGGACCAGGTTGATGCGTCAGGTACAGGTTAAGTTTTGTCTCGAATTTCCTTTTTCTTCACCGAGGAGTTACTTGGGGCGTCCGGCTATAGATAGTTAGGCAGGAACCGTGTGGTTATAGCTGGTTCGAGTCCAGCGTTACGTCTGAGGGGATTCCCACACGTAAAAAAAAAGAAAGGGCTGACAAGAACTGTTATTGTGGTTTTCAAAATCATTATATACCAGAGGCAATAATTTCTCCCAAAGTATTCCACTTGAATCAATGTGGTCATTCCGATATACGAGTACGTGCTTACAAAAAGTAGAAAAATACAACTATTAACAGCGAAATGTAATCGGGAAAAACCTCACGTAGTCCTATTCAGAAAATGTATGTATTGAATTGGATAAATTCGGTACGAAATTATTTCGCCCTACACAAATGCGTCATATATCCTATTTTATTTATTTGGATGGTCCTTTATACCTTTTGGGTAGATTTTTACCGCTAAAGTGGCAAACAGACACCTGTTTACTTCACGTTTAGTCACCTTAGCCTACGATGTAACATGCGATGTGTTTCTATTACCATATAAATACAGATAGGAGTAAGCTGTGGATACCTGATGTTGATATTTTTCTGTGGCGCGGTGGGAGTGTATCCGACTGCTACGCAAGAGGTCGTTGGTTCGGTTCCCACCCAGGATAAAACTTTGCGTGATGAGCACGTTGGTTTATTCTGTGTCTAGGTGTTATTTACCTATAATATGTATGAATTTTGAAATATATAAGTATGTTTATCAGTTATCTGGTTACCATAGTACAAGCTCTGCTTAGTTTGGAATCAGATGGCGTTGTGTGAGTTGTCTCAACGATATTTATTTAATCATCCATAAGGCTGTCAACTTAAAAACTACCGGCATTAATTAAAGATTGATGCCTTTAGAATCATGAAACGGTCAGCCATTTTAAGACCGACCGTAGATTGTGATGCTAAACTCAGCGATGAGTTACTTCAGACTTGTGATTCTCTTGTTTGAATAGAGATTACTGGATGAGTTAATTATCGTCAAGTGAATAACATAACATAACATACTGTCACGCCTTTATCCCCATAGGGGTAGGCAGAAGCGTACCATACGCCCACGTTTCGCCGTATGCTTTTGCTTGTTGTCCCACGAAACAGGTGGTGAGCCCATTGCCGTGTTGAAATGGACAGGCGCAGGGTGTGGCGACCTGCTGTTGAAATTTTTCAAGCCGCCCATAAGGCCTTCAACTGGCTTAACGGCTGCCATGTTACTGGCAACTGGGACCAACGGCTTAACGTGCCTTCCGAAGCACGGAAACGCTCGCAAATATAAATGCCACAAAATGGTCACCCATCCGAGGACCAGCCATAGAGAAAGTTGCTTAACGCAGTGATCGTTTACAGAACACTACGTCCGCGGGGCCACGAGCGCTTCAATTCAAGTGACCTTTTTAGTTTTTTTTTAATATCTGTGGACGTGAGTTCAGTTCCCACCTAGCAAAGTATATATATTAGAGATTTATAGTAATATATTAGACCTAGACACAGAACAAATCAACGTGCTGACGAAGAAATTTCACCACTATTTTGCTTAATTTTAAAATTTAGCAAAATAGTGGTGAAATTAGATGAAAACTCCTTTTTTAGTATATAACTTACTTCAACGTTTTTAAGTTTCTATATGTAAGGGGTTTGGCTGGACATTGATAGATGAGTGAATCATCCGGTAGTGATTGATTCTTTATTGAAATACAAAGATACATTTTATACTTATAGATAATGCTTTACTAAATTGTTTTTACAAGTATAAGCCTCATCGTACAAAGACAATTTCTTACAGGCAACCTCCTTTTTATACAGCATATGTTAATTTGAGCTTAATTTGGGAAAAGCTATACTGTGCAAAAATGTACCTATTAATCAATTGAGCAATTTACAGTTAATAAATGAGAAAACTCTTCAAATTATTCTTTATAGTTAAAGTGGCTTTTTTTACACAATAATTATATAATCTGATGTACCAATAGTAGGTACTCCTTGAAGAGTTATCCGATATATTTTTCGGACTTTCTGTCCTAATGTATACTTTAACATTATAAAGCTGAAGAGTATGTTTGTTTGGTTAAACGCGCTAAACTCAGTAACTTCTGGTCGGATTTGAAAAATTCTTTTTTTTTGTTAATAGCCTATTTATCGAGGAAGGCAAATTTTTATGCAATATTGTAGAATTTATAAAAGCTACGGGATTAAATAGGTACGACGGGAGTTCGAAGTATTTCACGGGGGGGTCATCTAGTTAGTTTTAATCTTATTCAGCATTTTATCATCATACAAAGGGAAAGCATTCAATTAAAACGCGTAGAGCTAAAGCGAGATCAAACGTTTATCTGAGTAAATTAAATCCTTGAATTAAAACATGGTCACGCCGATTCTTATTTAGGTATTAAATATGAGGTCCAACTGGTAAATGTACGAATTAATTTTCCGATAAAATGATATTTTTTTCCTGATTGCTTCGGAATAAATTATGCTTTATCAACGGTGGTGTGCTTTTTAAACCTTAGAAGTGTAAAATAATGAAGACATTTTTTTTTATTTGTACCTGCCTTCCCACATTTAAGACCTTTGTCAACTATTTACATATAGTTCTGTGTCAGACCACCTCAAGATATCCTGGTCACTGGTAACAAGCCATGTCTTTATCGATACAAAAGATACCCTCGCACAAATATCAAAACACCGAACTGCAATTCAATGCCAGCATATGCTCAACCATACCTGTGCGTGGTGCTCCTGCTGACCATACCACACATGCGGGCCGGACAACCGCATATAGTGTTTTAGTGAGCATTTGACTATTTAATTCTATCCGAACCTTCGTACTGCTTCAGTATCATACATACATACATACTGTCACGCCTTTATCCCCGAAGGGGTAGGCAGAGGCATATTAAACGCCCACATTTCACCGTATGCATTTTTGTCCCAAGTAACAGGTGGAGAGCCCATTGCCGTGTTGAAATGGACAGGCGCAGGGTGTGGCGACCTGCTGTTGAAATTTTTCAAGCCGCCCATAAGGCCTTCAACTGGCTTAACGGCTGCCATGTTACTGGCAACCGGGACCAACGGCTTAACGTGCCTTCCGAATCACGGAACAGGGGTGGGTCTAAAGGGCCGAATAAATTTAATAAAATAAAATAAAATGTGTCTATTTTAGATGTTAAATTTGGACGAAATTTTGAACCCATTGTCTTTTTAGTGAGATGGTAACAAAAAGGCTAAAAGGTCTTATGTGCTAGACACTAATTAGCACGACCAATTAAATCCTGGTAGTCTCGGACTACAGTCCTGGTAGTCACGGACTAAGGACTTCTGTATCAGGCGTGATAAAGGCTTGTCTCATATGTAAGGTAGGTTGTCCTCTCTGACTGCCCCGTCAGAGATACAGCGTTAAGATAGTAACTATCTTCACTCTGTATTAATATAGTTATTGTCCAGGTGCAACCTTATATGTTAAAGAATGGTTAAATCGAGGTTTATGTTTTGTATTTTTCCGAAAATGATATTTTCCATTGAAATTTTGCTAGTTGAAATGACGGATATTTGTGAGCCTTAAGTCTTTTGTCTTTGTTAATTAGATAATCAAGTCTCGGCAGCAATCTTTACGGAAAGAAACAGTAATGTGTTGCCTATCAGTCGATTATCACCTGTATTCTCCGCTAAGCTTTTCGCCTCTACATCAGCGTACCGTAATTACTCAAATAATTTCCAATTATTAAGGCTATTAGTTATGTTGAACAATAGGTTTTAGTCTGGCAGGCGCAGGGGTAGGGTAGGGTAGGGGTAGGTTGAACGCATTGAATTTCGGCACTTTCTGTCATGGCCCTTTCATACAGTATGAAAGGGCCATGACAGAAGGTGCCGAAATTCAATGCGTTCACTTCTGTTTTATCAATTCGTTGATTTTTACTGACTATCAAAAAGGAGGAGGTTCTAGAATCAACAGTATAATACATCGGCATTTATGAACCAATTTGCACAAATCTTTTTTTGTTCTAATTTTATGTATGCTTCCTATTTTTTCATCCCAATGAATTGATTTATAATATCTGCTGGATTTTTTATTGGAAAGTATTTGTTTAGTGTTTTCAAATAATAGGGTTTGATTGACAGGATGTTACTTTCTTTATTTGCTGTTGGAAGCATTGTTTAAAGTTTTATTGGTGTTGTTAGATTTAGGTCTGCTAGTTTAGCTTGTACCTTAACAATTTCAATAGTGTGGGTTCCTTAAACATTACATCGATGATGTTTTTATAGTCATCATCATCTGTTCCAAAGGCTACAAGGTTTGAGCTTATTTCCTATTGCATCTCACAGTTTGCAGGCTTATATTTCTGAAGGAAGTTATTATATAGTATATAGTATTTTTTGTACAGTATATATGCAAGCATAAACAAGAATAGTCCACAGTCAACTTAAATCTTAATCTTAATAATATTATAAATGCGAAAGTTTGTTTAGATGTTTGTTACTCTTTCACATAAAAACTACAGAATGGATTTTAATGAAACTTTATAATAATATAGCTTTTACATCAGAATAACACTTGGGCTACTTTTATCCCGGAAACAAGTCCATGTGGGAAACGGGAATGAGAAAACTTCTCAACGCGGGCGAAGCCGCGGGCGTCAACTAGTAACTAATATGAATAAAAACTCATATACGAAGAGAAGAAATTGTTGAGCGGGCGAGATAAAAAAATTCGAAGTGGACTGTATTTGCGGGAAAGACAAAAATGAAATATACACGCGGTAGTCGACGAAAAAGAAATGGAAAACCGGAATGGGCACACTACCTTGCTGTTGCTTGCGAGATGCTGAGGTGGAGGCTGCCGGGGACGTCTCTGGACTTGGATCCCTGGTTCCATTGCACGAAAACACTATTTATCCATGGAAAACACAATTATTGCGAAAGGTTTATGCGAGCGCGCGCGCGGCCATTGCGGAACTATTACAGAGCGTCTTCAGTCCGTCCTCGCTGCCTGTGAGTAGGCAACGCTGCGGTGGAGTTTTCTACCGCTAGATGGCGGTAACACAGCTGTCTCGCTCTTCCCTTATGCTTAACAAGGTAGGTGCGAAAGAGAAATGGAATAAAGGGAAGCGGGGTGGGAGTGTCAACAACTAATTAATTAAAAACAAATGGAGATCGGCGATGCAACATAGAAAAAATAACGCGGCAGCCTTCGAATCGTATACCGGCGTAACCATTTCCCCCCCGGCTTGAAGGGTTACCTTCGAAAAAGGAACAACTGACTATACAGTTGCCACTAAGCATTAACTGTTAACTAAACAAAATGCTATCGCACTAAACTAAATAATTAAACCTAATCGAACAAGCTAAATTTGTTATTGAAGTTACTGTTGATTAGGCAAAGGACAAAGACGAATAACTGGTCGCAAGTGCGAACCAGTTGCGGTTTTGACGCGAACTATACGGGTGATCCCATTTGACCCAGGGAAAACTTCTTCTACTACCCCAAGAGGCCAATGTAATGGAGGCATATTTTCAGTTAAAATAACTACGACAGTACCGACAGCAATAGGGTTCGATAGAGTATTCCATTTCTGACGTGACTGTAGCGTATGCAAATAGTCTGTCCTCCAACGCTTCCAAATCGATTGAACAAGTTTATCCAATAAGGCATGACGTGAGAGAAGATAAAGTCGATCTTCCTCTATTTTAAAGGCGGGTAAGTATTTTAACATTAAAGTGTAACATTCAAAAAGTGCGCTGGAGTCAGTGCAAGCGGCTCCGAGGGATCACTAGACAAGGTCCTACAAAGAGGACGCGTATTCATTACGGCCTCGACTTGAGTGAGCACGGTGCTCAGCTCTTCAAACGTGAGTATCTGTTCACCTATAACGCGAAACAGGTGCGACTGTAAGCTTTTAATATTAGCTTCCCAGTTGTCACCAAAGTGGCTGGCGGCGGGCGTATTGAACGACCACTCAATGCGGTATTCAGCTAAGACGTAGGCAAATTCCGTGTTAAAGTGTTTGAAACGCAAAAAATTATGTAGTTCGGAAAGGTTACGACGAGCTCCGACGTAATTCGTACCGTTGTCCGAATACATTCGACATACGGAACCCCGACGCGACAAAAATCTTTTAAATGCAGCCATGAAGCATGGCGTGCTCAAATCACCAGCTAACTCTATATGAACGGCGCGAGTCGTCATACAAACAAAAAGACAAACATAAGCTTTCGTGGAGCGTATACCACGACCACGAGAAACTGTTACCCTGAAGGGGCCAGCGTAATCTGTACCTGTGTGTACAAACGGTTTAGCAGCAACACGACAAGGACGATGATCGGCCATTTCGTGCGCGATTGACTTCGGGCGAAGTTTGAAACACGGAATACATCTATGAACTATCGAACGAATCAAATTGCGTGCGGAGAGAATCCAGTATTTCTGGCGCAGAATTGACATTAATAAATCTGCACCAGCGTGACAATTCACCCTATGGTGATATTCAAGTAAAAGATCAACGATATGATCCTTGCGCGGGAGAACTATAGGATGCATTTAATCGTACTCTAATGCGGACTGGCTCAAACGACCACCAACTTGAATGAGGCCATCCTTCAAAAAAGGTTTCAAATGTTGAAAAGCGCGACTACAAGGTTTATATAATTCCAAATTTCTAATTTCAGACGAAAAATAAAATCGCTGAAGTTCACGAAGCACGATTAACTCAGCCTTGTTTAAGTCAAAGGCGGTAACATGCTCGCGACGAGAAAGCATTTTCAAAAATCGACAAATAAAAACAATACTACGTAAAAGAATCGACCACGATGAAACACGGCTAGCTAACTCTAAGATTGGCGATTTTTCAAGTGGTGCGATAGTAACTAAAGAGGTTTTCTTTTCCTCTGGCAGCGTGGACACAGTAGCGGGGTTGAAAGGACTAACAGGCCATTCATCAGGAGGGGCTTGGCACCAGGAAGAGCCATGGAACCACAACGGATGATCCAATCTGTGCAGGTGTTAACCCACGAGACAAACAATCGGCAGGGTTGTCCGTACGTGAGACGTGATAAAAGTTTTGCGGCGCCAATTCCGACTGAATTTTTGCCACCCTATTTGCGACAAATGTATCCCAGCGATGGGGCGAAGAATGTGTCCAACATAAAGCGACGGTCGAGTCCGAGAATGCGAAAATTCTATCTATATTAATGCGGTGAGAGAGACTACCTTACTAGGGGCTACTTTAGATTTAGCGCTGATAAGGTGAAATGAAATGTCATCACCGTTACGAACGTGGAAGTACACAACACCCCCATATGCTTTCTCACTAGCGTCAGCGAAACCTAAAACAGTTACAATACTATCATCGGAGATGCCAACATGGCGCGGTATTCTAATTTGCTCGAGCATAGGAAGCTCGGCTCTAAAGCGGTCCCACAACTTAATGATGTGGTCAGGAGGAGTGTCGTCCCAGTCACAGTTGGACAGCCAAAGTTCTTTTATGAGAAGCTTTGCATACAAGACAACAGGTGCTACAAATCCCATTACATCCCATATGCGTGCGACACATGACAATATGGTGCGCTTAGTGCAGGTTGACGGTGTAGGACAAACCTTCAAACTAAACATGTCGGACGAAGGTGACTTACGCAAACCGAGAACCTTGTGCATATCATTACTATCAAACTCCTTGACAGTCGACAAACGATGCGACGGTGGAATCGAATCCAAGACCGTTTGCGAATTACTAGTCCATTCTACGAGATCAATTTGCCTTCATGAGATCAATTACTTCAGCCGCAGTTGCGACAGCTTGATCTTCGGTCTGCACAGAATAAATATAGTCATCCATGTACAGACCAGTTTCTACAGTCTCCTAAGCCTTCGGGTAGCTGTCGCCCTCATCGGCGGCGAGCTGCTTGACAGTGCGAAGAGCGTGGAAGGGACTGGATTTAAGTCCAAAATAACGCGATTAAATTCGTAAACCTGTAAAGGTTCCTGCGGTGAAAATCTATACAGAATGCGTTGAAATCGGCGATCTGATTCGCGAACACCAATACAAAGAAACATTTGTCTAATGTCGGCTGAAAGCGCGACAACGAATAAGCGAAAGTTAACTATAATTTCGATTAAATTACCTTGGAGATTTTGAACACTGTGCAAAATATCGTTTACCGAAACATTCGAACTAGTTTTGGCGCTGCCATCTAAAACAACGCGCAACTTGGTGGTTAGTTTATCCTCGCGGACAAGTCCATGGTGCGGTATGGTATACGAAGGAGCGTGCTTCGTCTCATCGGTTTCGGGAGGCGCGGGTGAAATGAAACCTTTATCCAAATATTCTATTATTACGCTATCTTAAGCCTCCTTCACCTTTGGAGATGTCTGCATTTTCCGTTCTAAACAAAAGAAGCGTTTTTTCGGCTGACTGAAACGAATCTTCAAGCGAATTAACATCACCCTTAAAGGAGAGTGCGACAACATAACGACCATCACTATCGCGAGTAGTCGTGCGACTATAAAACTCTTCACAAAGTTTATCATCCGGGATGACAATAGGAGGGACGTTCACCTCTTATATCTCCCAGAATTTACGGACAGCGGAGTCCAGCGGCTCGACGGCGCAATAATTTGACACTGTCGAGTTACAATCAAAATTAGCGGGTGCGTAACCAACAACCTTGAACCTTATGCTGCAACAGGAGGTGCGGGAAAATC
The DNA here is from genome assembly GCA_948477245.1 of Thumatha senex. Taxonomy (NCBI): domain Eukaryota; kingdom Metazoa; phylum Arthropoda; class Insecta; order Lepidoptera; family Erebidae; genus Thumatha; species Thumatha senex. The sequence goes on from OX419725.1 coordinate 5,405,523, forward strand.
GAAGCGCCCACTAACAAATCAATATCTCCTGGAACAGCGTAAGTAGCATCGGCCAAAGGCAAATCTCTAAAATTAGTCAATAATGAGGTATTGACTGCGACAGTCGGTAAAAGTTCGGTAACCTTATCGACGACATCCATCCATCGAAAAAATAACATCAAAATCAAAACGCGAGTGGAATTTAATCCCTACAGAACCTTGAACGGCTTTAGTGAAACCCCCAATACCTTTCACAACATTACAGGCGGGGCGGTTATTTATATGCAAACCAAGATTTTATTAATAAAAATTGTTGTAGTCGAACAATTTTTATTAATAGAATTGCTTTGAGAAGCACTATCCAAAAGTGCGCGAACACTATGTCCCCTACCATGCGAATCGTAAACAACAACTCGAGCGGTTGCTAGAAGTACCGTAGTAGGGCTTGTGCGCAAACTTGATAGCGAGCGACATCGTTCGGCTGGAGGCGCGCGGCAGTGGCGCCGCAGTCGCTAGGCGCGGACGGGGACAAAAATACGCGAGAGCGCTCCCAGTCGCGACTCAACGGCGCGGGCGGCTGTGACGTCACAGCGGGCGGACGGTTAGGCATGAAGTTCGCGCAGCCGGAATCGATAGACGAACTACCGGACATGGCGGGTGCATTGCTATCTGCAAGCGAATAATTACCATTAACGCGCGAGGTACCAACTGAATTTAAATTGAACGCGGCATTATTGTTTTCGGAGTGTAATAATGAATGGTGTTTACCATTACACTTGCGACAATAATGATTCGAATTACAGAATGAAACACGATGTTTCTTACTGGGACAATTGATACATAAATTACTAGAACGAACAAATTTGCAGCGATCGCTAGGAGGGAGTTTATTGAACTCCGAACATTTATAAAGTTGGTCATGGTGACCTTGACACAAAGAACAATTTTTCGAATGCAAAACTTGCGATTGCGAAGATGTGGGTTCAAAATTAGCAAAAGAGTGCGTGGACTTCGTGGGCTTACTACGATTAGTCGGACTATTTTTCGCTACTCCGTGGTTTAACGAAGTTCGTAGCAAAATTCGAATATGTTGACGAACGAAAGTTTCTAAATCGTCGAACTTAGGTATTTGATGGTCACGTCTATCCATTTCAAATAAGCGAACGGTTTCGGAATCTAATTTATTTAAACCGATATACAAAAACTAAAAGTCACAGAGGTCATTGACCTAGAGATTCTTTAGGGCGCGAACAGCTGATGCAAAAATATCTAAGAATTTTTCTAAGTCGTGTTCATTACACGATGAGCTATTTTTCAAATTAAATATTTGATCCAAATAAGCGGTTGTTACTAAGCGTTTGTCTTCGTATTTGACCTTCAAAGTATTCAAAATCAAACTATAATATGCGGCGCAAAGCGTTATACTAAACGGTTTTTGCTTCCCCGGTTAGTTTACTAACTAAGTAATGTAATTTTTCGTGATCCGATAACGAATTATTATTATGAATCGTATTTTCGAAACTAGCGAAAAACAAAGGCCAAGTTTTAATATAGCCATCAAATTCGGGTATTTGTATGGGCGGTAATTTAGGTCGGTCCCGATTCAACAAATCAAAACCGGCTGGCCCGGGTTTCGAATCGGTGACTACTACGGGCACGTGCGCTTGCAATGACTTAACGACACGTTTTATGAGACAAATTAAATCTTCGAAAGATGACATGGCGTCGTAACTTAATAAGAAATCGGGATTTAATTTTAATTCAAGCAAGTTAATTTTATCGAGAACATTTTCAAAATCTAAGCGCAACGTATCTACGGTTTCGATCGAGGATAAAAACAATTCTTTTACTGATTCAACTGCGATCCTCAAATAAAAATCACAAATTAATTGCATACGCTTAAAAATGCTATCCTTCTTAGCGTGTAATAGTTTTAACTGTAGATCCGGAATCTCTTTCGGAGGCATTGTTAAAACAACAACTATAGCTACCAAACAGTGCAAAACTAACGAACGATCAAAATGGAAGCGGTGATGAACAGCGAGACGCGGCGCGAACGAGCGTAGGTACTTGCACGCGCGGGTCTAGGTACCTGCCCGCGTGGTCTACCTATTACTATGCGGTGCAGTCGAAATTACCAACTATTTAGTACCTACCTATGCGAAAAACAGTAGGTAAGTATGCGTTTATTCCCTAATGGAATAAAACTATTATCTAATCTATGCGTTTATTCCGAATGGAATAAAAACTATAACCTATACCTATGCGTTTATTCCCTATGGGATAAAAACTATTACCTAATCTATGCGTTTATTCCGAATGGAATAAAAACTATAACCTATACCTATGCGTTTATTCCCTATGGAATAAAAACTATTACCTAATCTATGCGTTTATTCCGAATGGAATAAAAACTATAACCTATACCTATGCGTTTATTCCCTATGGAATAAAAACTAAAATAATAAATAAATATCCATCACGCCTTATCCCCGAAGGGGTGGCAGAGGCATATTATATGCCCACTTTTCACCGTGTGTCTTGTCCCACGTAATAGGTGGTGAGCCCGTTGCCGTGTTGAAAATGGACAGACGCAGGTTGTGGCTACCTGCTGTTGAATTTTTTCAAGCCGCCCATAAGGCATTCAACCAGGCTTAACGACTGCCATTTTACTGGTAACCGGGACCAACGGCTTAACGTGCCTTCCGAAGCACGGAAACGCTCGCAAATGTAAATGCCACAAAGTGGTCACCCATCCGAGGACCAGCCATAGTAAAAGTTGCGTAACTCAGTGATCGTTTACAGAACACTGAGACCACGGGGCCACGAGCGCTTCGCTTTTGCGCTAAAACTATTGCGTTTCTATTGGCAAACTACTAAAGCGAATGGATCAAAAATTCAGATCGTTGGACCAGAAAATGGTTGAGCGGGCGAGATAAATAAATTCGAAGTGGACTGTATTTGCGGGGAAAGACAAAAATGAAATTTACACGCGATTGTCGACGAAAAAGAAATGGAAAACAGGAATGGAAAACCTTGCTGTTGCTGCGAGATGCTGTGGTGGAGGCTGTCGGGGACGTCCCTGGACTTATATCCCCGGTTCCATTGCACGAAAACACTATTTATCCATGGAAAACACAATTATTGCGAAAGGTTTATGCGAGCGCGCGCGCGGCCATTGCAGAACTATTACAGAGCGTCTTCAGTCCGTCCTCGCTGCCTGTGAGTGGGCAGCGCTGCGGTGGAGTTTTCTACCGCTAGATGGCGGTAATACAGCTGTCTCGCTCTTCCCTTATGCTTGACAAGGTAGGTGCGAAAGAGAAATGGAATAAAGGGAAACGGGGTGAGAGTGTCGACAACTAATTAATTAAAAACAAATGGAGATGGGCGATGCAACATAGAAAAAATAACGCGGCAACCTTCGCGAATCGTATACCGGCGCAACCAGAAATTAAGATTACTTACACTAAAAATAAACAGAAAACGTGAAACCTATGCCTGCTATATTGAAATGGGTTCATATCGATCACGTACTAGTAGATAAGCAACACGCGACACGGCTAGCACGCAAGGCTCTGATTCTATCCACTACTTTACAGATTATAGCCCAACGCTTAGATTTCTGGTGCGCTGTAAATAAAGTAATTAAATACATACGAATAGACACGTGGTTTTTTATACGACTGAGGTAGCAGACAAGCATACGGCTCACCTACGGCTCACATACGGAAAGTGGTCACCGTAGCCTATGGACGCTTGCAACACCAGAGGTGGCGCGACCCGCGCTGCTGACCCAGTATAAATCTTCAAAGATCCCTTTTGAAGAACCCTATACTTTAGACGTTAGGAAAAACCCAGGCAGAGAGTTTATTCCACAATCGAACCGTATGCGAAAGAAAATCAACTCGTCTGGCCAGCGTGCTACAGTAAGGCCAAATGCCCTCTCAATATGAATACACATATGTGTTTTGACAAAAATGGGGCCAGAACTAAGACTCAGTACACACAACGATTATTTGTAACATATTCAATTTATGAACGTTCCTGTCATTAGAAAGTAAATGTTTTAAAACGTGCAATTTTCACCTTCACCAGTATTTCTAAGTATATCAAAAAGAGAGGGTCCAGCAGCCGCAGATGTTCGCCACAATCTATTCCCCTCACAAGAGTGCCTCTCATCAATCATCAATTTGAGACATAACTGTAATTTTGCATAGAGTTTTCCTAAAACAGATCGCAAGAATATTTATGACCTGAACTTTTTGTTTTGTAATATTTTCATGTCATTTCCCTATAAGTACCGTAAAACGTGGCAACTTGACCAAACCTGTGGTAACTTTACCACATCATAGGTATTTGACATAAACACAAATAACTTTTCATTATCTGTAGATAGATACTTCGTCGTAATGGTGATAGTTTTTCGATATCTTCCGGCAACATTTTTGTATTTTTGTAACTTATAACACAGATAGTTTCTTCAATAGGGCTGCATCAAGTCGGCTATAGTGATAACGTATTTTGGTAATAGGTGTAAAATTGTGGTCTCAGAGGCTAAACTATATGTTGTAGGTTAGTGAAATTTTGATATTATGTGTAAAAAACGGTTGGCATTTCTCTTACAAGATCAGCTAATTGTTATTTCTTCGCTTTATTGAAATATCTCTTGGGGTATTGTTAATAAGGTTAGGTAAAGTTACCACTGGGTGGGTCTTGGCAACTTTACCTGTAGCTAGGGTTGTCTCAAAAATCAAACATTTATATTTATAACTAGTTGCCGCCCGCGGCTTCGCCCGCGTAGAAAAATTTTCCCGTTCCCGTTTCCCACAGGAACTTGTTCCCGGGATAAAAAGTAGCCTATGTGTTATTCTGATATATAAGCTATATTATTGTAATGTTTCAACATATTAGTAGTTTTTCCGTGAAAGAGTAATAAACATCCATACAAACTTTCGCATTTATAATAGATATTAATAAGATTTTCTTTAGTCATATATAATAGTTTTTGATATAATTTCGAAGGTATTGTAAAATAATCTTAACGAGATTGCTTGTAGTACATAATATTAAATGAACCATATCCGTCCGTTTTACTTCATGCATGTGCATTGTTTTAGAACAAAAAAAAAACATTCATTCATATAAAAAATAAAATGATGAAATGACGGCCCTGGCTATTGAAATTCTTAAAATAAACAAAATATCTTCCTATGAGGCCGACTAAAAATTTAAAATGCCACGTAGGACTATAAAAATAAAGATAAAATATCTCCATTCAGAGAAAATCAACATCAGACGAAGAATTGTACTTCAATAAAAGCCTTATTGTGATCTTTGATTACGGTTCTCCTCTATCACAACTAGACTTCAGAATAGCCGTTAATGAATTTTTGCAAAAAATAAGAGGACTGATACATTTGGCGATTCGCCTGGAGAATGGTGGAAAAAGAACTTTGTTGAGCGACATCGAGACCAATAGTTCAAGAGCGGAATATAACATTAAAAGAGCACAAGCGGAAAAAAAAGTAAATAAAAATTTAACAATTGAATTTTTGTATTTTCACAACCCTACGCGATAAAACTTTTTGTATGTAAATTACAAAAATTTCAGTGGCAACTATACCTACGGTCATTTTTGGGTCTCCTTCATTGAATTATTTCCTTATTATTTTTTTGATAGTAAAGATAATCTTTGATACAATCATCTTTACCTAAATTAGTATTAAATATGCAATAGTTCATAAAAAAATATACAAGAAAAAAAAGTAGGTAAATTTACCAATTTCGTGTCAATTTTACCTGTGTTGTTTATTCTTCTCTATAGCTTTAATTAATAAGTTTTAGATAGCGACTTATACAGAAAAGGGTACCCAATAGTGTATTACGTATATAAAAATTGATTTCTTATTCATGCAACATTTAGTTAAAAAATAGAAGAAAATTTTGTGAAAAAATATGGTCAAGTTGCCACGTTTTACCTCTAGTAGGTACTACAGACCGAAATAAACATACGTGCCATCGTAGACAATCTACGCGTGCCATATTGTGTGTGAGATGGCAGCAAAACACATCAAACTCCCTGCTTGCGCCCTCATTTCTGCCATCAAGGCTAGTCTATATTTTAAAATGTATATAATGTTGAATTAATTCTAAATATTTTGTCATTACCATAAACATTAATGAACAAATTATTCATAAACAAAATATTAAGATTTGCTTCGCTTAAAAAATTAAATTATGTAAATTGTCAATATTTACACTGGACCGAGAAAATATTATAAATACATTCAGCAATGATAGGCTGATTTGATTGATTGAGTGAATAATTGATTATTTAAGGATTATTTTCACATATATTTTTTTTGTGTGTGTGTGTGTGTGTGTAATCTGGATTTATTGGAAAATATTTTTTGAGTAAATTATTAAGTTTGCGCGTGAACTTCTCACTACTACGAAATACCGAAACGATGGCAGTAGGCAAACCATTCAAAATATATGGCAAAATGTAATTACATGTTCTAGCACCATATTTGTTTTTAATTTTTGGTAGACAATTTTTTTTTGTATACTCTAATGATCTTAGGTTTTCATTTCTTGTATAGTCTTTTAGTACATTTACATTAATAACTTCTTCCTTTAGAATGGTCAGTCTAAGTTTACTCTGCACAGGAAGCAGCTCGCAATACTGGAACAATCCATTAAAACAGTTTCTGTGTTGAAGTTTTACTATTTTGGGAACTATATTTTTTAATGATTTAATTTGTAAGTTATATATATTTAAGCGCCCGTGGCCCCGCGGTCTCAATGTTCGGTAAACGATCACTGAGGTACGCAACTTTCACTATGGCTGGTCGTCGGATGGGTGACCACTTTGTGGCATTTATATTTACGAGCGTTTCCGTGCTTCGGAAGGCACGTTAAGCCGTTGGTCCCGGTTGCCAGTAAAATGGCAGTCGTTAAGCCTGGTTGAAGGCCTTACAGGCGGCTTAAAAAATTTCAACAGCAGGTAGCCACAACCTGCGTCTGTCTATTTCAACACGGCAATGGGCTCACCACCTATTACGTGGGACAGGAATCCACACGGTGAAAAGTGGGCATATAATATGCCTCTGCCACCCCTTCGGGGATAAGGCGTGATGGATATTTATTTATTTATTTTTATTTATATATATTTGCCAATTTTGTTTTACAAGCACGTCCATAACTGCTCAACCCGTACCCAATAACACTATCCACCAATGCCAAATATATCAATCTTAACACTTTGAATGGTATTTTATATTTAATCACATATAGTTTACTCAGTACAGCTCTTATCTTATTACAAATATAGTCAATGTGAGAATTCCAGTTAAGTCTATGGTCAACAATAAGGCCTAAGTACACTTACCAAATCAAGTGTCAATTAATTGGACATACACTAAGGTCCGTATTCCAGAACGTTTCTCAATACTCAATCGACGCTTGAGAGTAGATTTTATAAGGCAAAATCTAGCCGCAAGCTTTGATTGAGTATTGAGAAACGTTCTGGAATACGGACCTAAATAGCACCTTTTTGGTGTGTGTTGTACTGCGTGTTTAACCTTGAGGATGCTCAATATCCTATTAGCATCCAACCCTAAATATGCTGTGTTTGCTGATAAATGGAACGATGTGGTGCAAGTCTGCATGGATTTAAATAGGATACCGTGCAATAAATTCTAAAGAGCGTGGGTTAACAAATGAATCTAATGTAATATTATTGAACGACTTTAAAAGTGGACCATTCAATCAAAACTTAGCTTAAGGGTCACCGCTAGCTACTTTTAGCATCAGCAACCGGCAATTTAGTTGCTTTTTTAGAAGGGTAAATACATCGACAGTCTCAAAATCGCTGGTTGTGGATACTAAAAGTAGCTAGTGCACGCTAGCCCCAAATCACTAACTTACTACATAGTGTTACCTACCCCGAGTCTCGACCTTGCCAATCGATAACTATGCAAACAGCATACATTAAACGATCAATAAAAATTTTAACACTTTGCTAAGTAAAATAGTTTCTTTACGTAGATACTCGTATTATTCGGATGTATCATGTGTATGAAATATCGCTAGGGTATAGTTGGGAGCCCTTTCGATCGCATAATCTTATTAAGCATAATGTAGTTTGACATAACAGTTTAAGCATAAAGTTTTTTCGAATAAATTATGATAAGCAGAGTGTTATAAACGCACAATGGTTTTATTGGCATTACTCTAATTTTTTTACCATAAATTTCATCAGCATATATGTAAAGGGTATAATTGTTATACGCCTAAAAATAATTTATCATAAAATACAAAACGCATAATGGAGGTTGCTTAACCGTTGAAATTATAAATTAATAATAAAATTGCTAAGAATATTTTAAAATGATAAGACACCACTGTATATAATCATCTCACTCATAGTCAAGTTTGTAAGCTGTACATTAGGTACACTAGAGTGGATGGTGTTTATTATGGTAGTTTTTAACGGGAGCCCTTTCGATCGCATAATCTTTTTAAGCATAATGTAGTTAGGCATAACAGTTTAAGCATAAAGTTTTATCGCATAAATTATGATAAATAAAATAATAAATAAATAAATATCCTTCACGCCTTATTCTCGAAGGGGTGGCAGAGGCATATTATATGCCCACTGTTCACCGTGTGGATTCCTGTCCCACGTAATAGGTGGTGAGCCCATTGCCGTGTTGAAATAGACAGACGCAGGTTGTGGCTATCTGATGTTGAATTTTTTTAAGCCGCCTATAAGGCCTTCAACCAGGCTTAACGACTGCCGTTTTACTGGCAACCAGGACCAACGGCTTAACGTGCCTTCCGAAGCACGGAAACGCTCACAAATGTAAATGCCACAAAGTGGTCACCCATCCGACGACCAGCCATAGTGAAAGTTGCGTACCTCAGTGATCGTTTATCGAAAAATGAGAAAGCGGGGCCACGAGCGCTTCCGCTTAAGCAGAGTGTTATAAACGCATAAGGGTTTTATTGGCATAACTTTAACTTACTCTAATTTTTTTACCATAAATTTAATCAGCATAAATGTAAAGGGTAACAATTATTTGTTATACGCCTAAAGATAATTTTTCATAAAATACAAAACGCATAATGGAGGTTGCTTAGGCGTTAAAATCGTAAATGAATAATAAATTTGCTGAGAATATTTAAAAATGATAAGACACCATTGTAAATAATCATTTCACTCATAGCCAAGTTTGTAAGCTGTAACATATGAAAAGATTTTATAAGTGTTATTTATTTTAGACTAGTCTTGAGCAAAGTCTATAGGTACGACGACAAGCGAAGCGAGTGTTAGGTTACTTGTGAGCACAACGCGCGAACCGAGCGAGCGAAGCGAGCGTGCCGCGGCAGCGGCCGGCAATGCGCCATAACTGAATCGCTCGTTTTAATCTGCCTACTTCTTTTTGTATTTTATTTATATATTCAGTATAGTGACTATCGACATTTTTAATCAGTGGGCATTTCAATCTTAGACAGTTCAAGCTTAGATATATAAATAAAAATATGTACTCTATTCTATATGTATGACTTGCCAATAAATGTTATGATTAGTAATCGTTATTCTAAAAAAAATTATGCGTAAACATTTTATGCGGGTATATCATTATTATAAAGAAAGTACACAGGGACAGGAATCCACACGGTGAAAAGTGGGCATATAATATGCCTCTGCCACCCCTTCGGGGATAAGGCGTGATGGATATTTATTTATTTTATAAAGAAAGTATGGGAAAATAAAGTATGCCAAATGATTTATTCTGTTTGAACGTTAAGTGAAACGAAGAGTATGCCAAAAAACGATATGCAGTTTTAAGTCATGCTTCTTAAATTTTTGCAACCCTATACGGACCCGTTTTTAACCGACTAAATGTAGGTAAACCACTATACGGCCCATCTAATTGAAAGTGATCGATTTGGACGTTTTAAAATTACTTTTTAAAAGCAACGCTGTTTTGTTTTTGCATTGACCCGGGAATTAGAGAAAATATATATTATGAAAGCTACTTTTGTCCCGCGCAATCATGAGAATCAATTGAAGGAATCAACTGACTCCTAATAAATAATTTTCTTTTGTTATTAAGCTATAGAGTATTTGAAATTAATCCTCGGGTGAGAATTTGACTAATTGGCACCGACTTCAAAAATCATTTAGTACGTATTGGTTTGGAGTCTTTGGAGCTGACTCTTTTACATTTTGAAAAAAAAAAACAATTACGTAAGATACAGATACCCAAAACCCTTTTCAAATAGCAATATGCCCGCAACTTACTCTCATGTAAGATCTAATGGATCTAAAACTGTTGAAGAGTGAGCTCATTTATGTCTGTCTACGCCTCAAAAAAGTGTGCGTATTAATTTACTGCTAGCTGTTATTTAGCGTATTGGCTTCAGTACTAAAAGTGTCTAATCCCTTCCCTTCTAAGGGCACTCACATCAGACCCTTGTGCAGCATTGATCAGCTACACCAGTCTGCAGGAAACTTAAGAGTTGCGCTTCAGAAATCACAGTTCTAACGTACCCTCTGCCCTGATTCTGTCTTTATTTTTACCCTGAGCTATACCGGGTCCGTATTGGGTTGCATAAATTTAAGAGGCATAACTTAAAACTGCATATCGTTTTTTGGCATACTCTCGTTTCGCATAACATTCAAACAGAATAAATCATTTGGCATACTTTATTTTACTATACTTTTTTTATAGTAATGATATACCCGCATAATATGTTTACGCATATTTTTTTACAATAACGATTACTAATCATAACATTTATTGGCATCACACTCTATGGCATAAAGATTACAAGTCATACATATAGAATAGAGTACATATTTTTATATCTAAGCTTGAACTGTCTAAGATTGAAATGCCCACTGATTAAAAATGTCGATAGTCACTATACTGAAGTTCAAAATGTCAACATTTAAATATAGAATATATAAATAAAATACAAAAAGAAGTAGGTAGATTAAAACGAGCGATTCAGTTCTGGCGCATCGCTGGCCGCTGCCGAGGCACGCTCGCTTCGCTCGCTCGGTTCGCGCGTTGTGGTCACAAGTAACCTAACACTCCTCCTCGCTTCGCTTGTCGTCGTACCTATAGACTTTGCTCAAGACTAGTCTAAAATAAATAACACTTATAAAATCTTTTCATATGTTACAGCTTACAAACTTGGCTATGAGTGAAATGATTATTTACAATGGTGTCTTATCATTTTTTAAATATTCTCAGCAAATTTATTATTCATTTATGATTTTAACGGCTAAGCAACCTCCATTATGCGTTTTGTATTTTATGAAAAATTTTCTTTAGGCGTATAACAATTATACCCTTTACATGTATGCTGATTAAATTTATGGTAAAAAAATTTGAGTAAGTCTAGAGCAAGTGAATGAAATTGTGTATTTAGGGAGTATGTTTAGCGCGGATGGATGATGTGATTCGGATGTAGAACGGCGAGTAGCTGCCGGAAACAGAGTTAACGGTGCTTTGTCCCAATTAGTAAAGCGACAAAGCATCGTTAAAGAAGCACGACTGGCGATTCATAACGCAGTGCTAAAGCCAACTTTGCTTTACGGTAGCGACACCTGGGTATGTCAGCAGATGCATGAAAGTAAATTGAATGCTGTGGAGATGCGATCACTTCGAAAATTGTGCGGCGTTACCTTGTCCGACCGAATACGTAACGAAGTGATACGCAATATGGCAGGTTTTGAATGAAAGTGTCAGCGTTAACCTGGAAAGGGGCGTGCTCCGTTGGTTTGGACACGTCCAACGAATGAGTGAGGAACGATTGACGAAGAATATATATTGTGCGAAAGCAGAGGGTAGAAGAGGTCAGGGTAGGCCGAGATTGACATATGAAGACCACGTGAGCAGATTGCTCAAAAACGGAAAGGTCAAAAGTACTCGGATACCCAGACGTGCGTGTATAAAGCGATTGATGAAAATAAGAAGCGAAAGAAGTATGCATGGATCGCGAAGCCTGGCGATCTGTCCTCTCTGACTACCCCGTCAGGGATACATCGTGAAGATAGTTAAGTTTAAGTTAAAGTTATGCCAATAAAACCATTATGCGTTTATAACACTCTGCTTATCATAATTTACGCGAGAAAACTTTATGCTTAAACTATTATGGCAAACTACATTATGCTTAAAAACATTATGCGATCGAAAGGGCTCCCGTTAAAAACTACCAAAATATACACCACCCACTCTAGTGTACCTAATGTGAGTTATTCCATACGCATTTACAGATTAAACGCTTAAAAGTGAATTTGTATGGAGTTCTACCGCCATCTAGCTATAAACGCGCGAACTTATAGCGGTTTCATACAATTACATGCTATCTCGCGTCACTGTGTATAGCGCTCGGCTCTCGCTAAAGCTCGCACAACCACACAGGGGGCCGAGTCTGCTGTTTCAATCGTATGAAAATCGACGCTGAATAGAAAGCCACCGGTACAATGTTGACAGTTTTTCGTAGTCTACCATTACAATCGTGCTCCAATGGACTTCTATCGGTCGGCCAATAGAATTCTACTAACACGTACCGCGCCATTAGCTACTAGTCAGTTGCATTTTTGATAGTTTACTAACATTTTGACAGGTAAAAACAGCGATTCTGGTTCTATTCTACTGCTTGTCAATAGTAGACTCGGCCCCCTGATATAATACATATAACCGAACAAGTCTGTCAGCATAAGAAACTATTAATAGCGTCGTCGCACCCTTGACCGGCCTGCACAAAAGGTTAATGACATTAGACTTTAGTTAGTAAAGGGATTTTATGAATAGCAACAAATACCACCGCTGTTTCTACCGACCTTAGAGGTAAAAGAAGACCAGCTTGTATGGCCTCTATAAAGGTTAGATACCTGTCCCTCAATCAACTTTGACGGGACAAAAGCAGTTGACCCATTTTTTCGTTTTGTAGACCAGTCATGGGTTTGATTCCTAACGAGAACTAGTATTTATGTGATGACTTTTTCTTTTATTTATACTTCTATACTAATATTTAAAGCTGAAGAGTTTGTTTGTTTGAACGCGCTAATCTCAGTAACTACTGGTCCGAATTAAAAAACTCTTTTTCTGTTGGATAGCCCATTTATTGAGAATGGCTATAAGCTATATATCATCACGCTACTACCCTGGAGAGCAGAGCAGTAATCATAAATGTCAACAAATCGGACAAATATATTTTTGTAAAGTAAAGCGACGGGATTAATTGTCACGGGCAAAACCGCGGGGGGTCCACTAGTTTTTGTTATAATTGAATAAAAATTATTTGTTTTCGTGCGATGCTCCCTCGTATCTCGACAACAGGTTAACAGGTTTAGGATAATGGCACCGATAAATTAATTTAGTGAGTTTAGTGAGTGACCTTAACTTTTTAATAAGGCGTGTAGGCCGTTCTCAGTCTCAGCTTGATTTGTTTAGGGTCTTTTTTTTCATCTTTAAGGTGTTTTTTTTTACACAGCGCCGTCTAACCCAAGGTTGCTAATATAAGCTTGTGTTATGGGATCTAGACGACTGATAAACATACTTATATATTCTGAACCACCCAAACTCCGGAACTAACATTAGTGGATCACACAAATATTTCTTCCGACCCGGGAATCGAACCCTGGACCTCAGTCGCGGCAGTCGCATACACTACCACTGCGCCACCGAGTCAGTAAAAAATATAGTGAGATTAAATGGTCCTCTATGAGATATACCAAGAGCTAAATACATAATACCGCTTTCCCTGTTTTTAAAAGTAAAAGGCGGGGATTCTGTTGTCGTGTTATTATTTACAGAGACAGATTGTGACTAATAAATTCTGTTGTTAAAATTTTTCACACAGCCTGCGCCTGTCCTCGTATGGGTGACCGCTTTTTCTACGAGCGTTTCCGTGCTTCGGAAAGCACGTAAAGCAGTTGGTTTCGGTTGCCAGTAAAATGGCCGTCGTTAAGCTAAGTAACTTGAAAAATTACAACATCAGGCCGCAAAGCCGGCGATTGTCCATTTCAACACGGCAATGGGCTCACCATCTTTGACGTAGGACAAAAATGCATACGGTGAAAAGTGGGCGTACAGTAATCCTCTGCCTACCCCTTCAGTGATAAAGACTTGACAATATGTATGTATATATGAAATATTTCAAGCTGCTCTTCAGGCCTTTTGACTTAACGACTACCATATTAGTGACTTAATGTACGCTCGTAAATTACAGTCTCTTAACGGTGTCCCATAAAGCAGTAATTGAATGATACTGCTTTTTCGAAATTCAGCATATTGAATTTTCAGCAAGCCGGGATACGAGCATATAATAGTATCGACTTGACATTCAATAACCTAAACGTCTATTGCTAAAAACAAACGTACTTCTAAAAAAATTACGAGTTGTGCAACCAGTAATTTTTTTTTTTAAACAGAAGTAAAAATTAAGTTTATTTAGGAGTCCAGAGATTTTATCTCATCTAGAAATATGCGTACCATGCTAAAGCTTTCACTTCAAAAATTGACCGGGAACGACGTAAATGATGATGATAATGACGATGAAAAAAGTTTCTACACTGAAAGACTCTTAATTAATTACACAATATTATTTAATAAGACCTGTAGATGATCGGGATCAACGTTAGATGATGATTATGATTATATTATTTAGTATCAAATATTTTTTATCTACACGCGTTCTCGGTCTGCTATATGTACATGCGTATATGCACACACTATAGCTGCGACGAGACGCAGCTATAGTGTGTACAATCTAGCGAGTCCAGAGATTTTATCTCATCTAAAAATATGTGTAAGTACCTACCGCTCTAAAAGAAGTTTTCACTTCAATAAAAATATTGAATTATAGGCATTCGGCGGCGGCATTCCGAGTGTTCCGACTCGAGGCTTACGTGTCAGGTGACCGAAAACAAGTACCAACAAGTACTAAGTCAGGTAGCGGAAATCCGCTCTCAAAACGGAACCGCTTGAATATTATTTTTTTTACATAGGAATATACCACGGCAATATTGAAAACCAAGACACTTCAGGTCCGTATAAATGGAATATTTTGGGATGATTTTTGGCGTAGATTTTAAATATTTATTATTTATCTATCACGCCTTTTCGGTGGCAGAGGCATACATATTGTATGCCCACTTTTCACCATGTGTATTCCTCTCTCACATACCTAATAAATAAATATGTCCTAAAAAATACGTAAATATTAACGTTAGTGATACTGACGCTAAATCCGTACGGTGAACTGTGCGCGTATAGAATGCTTCGGTCTACCTCTTCATAGATAATAACTAGGATAGGAGGTAACTGATAAATAAGTAAACATAAAGGAGAAACTATCTTATACAGATATATTTTTATCTATTAATATCTAAGTAGCTTATGAGATAATTATTACTGTTATGAACTTAAACTTGTAAAAGTACTTTGTAAGTGAGATGAGAAGAAGTTATACGTCTTTAGTCTAATAAGATTTCATCACATGTACCACAACTCTTCGTTTGTAACGATAAAATTGTAAGAAATGATAAAATTGTAAGAAATAACCATCAAAAGAGTGACAACTTCTTTTAATTTTTATTTATACAATAACTTTTTGACGCCCGCAGTTACGCCCGCGTAGAGAAGTTTTCCCGTGCCCGTTTCCCACAGGAACTTGTTCCCGGGATAAAAAGTAGCCTATGTTTTATTCTGATGTTTAAGCTATATTATTGTAAAGTTTAATTAAAATCCATTCAGTAGTTTTTACGTGAAAGAGTGTAATAATAATAATGTTAATTAATGGGGATGATGACTACTAGGTGCCTGTATATAAAATAAATGAATTGATATACAGCCAATGTAGTTTAAATTACCTTAACAGTACATCTAATCATGAAAGGAAATCTTATCTCATTACGCAGACTTGAACTACCAAACAAACAAAAGTTATAACTCGGTTCAGGCGCCAGGAGGATAAGTCCTACCAACTTTATGCACACGGATATCGGCGATAGAGATTGAGGTTTTAATCATAAGAGCAGGAACCAAAAATAATAGAATACATCTCTAGAAGAAAGTTTCTATATTTCTATAGGCGAATTGATTGAATATACATTATATACGTTATCACTATGGGTATGTTATGTGAATATATGGTATGTATGTTATGGTAGGTATGTTATGGTAGGTATGTTATGGAATAGGTTATATTCAAGTGATTTCGTAAGCTAAAGATTAACTATTCACAGGGTTGAGGCGTGACATTTAGAATTGTGAGATCCAGCTTAAGTGCCAGATTATGAGTCAAAATATATATCGTAACATGATTCAAATATGAGCCAAATCATGGAGTCGTATCATGGAGTCATTACATGGGTCTAATCATTGAGTCGTAAATCGCTGAGTCGTGCATCATTACTAGATTAATCTACACAAAAACAATTTGAATTAGGTACCTGAGGCGTGGTTACATTACCACGGGATTCGAAATCACATTTGTAGACCGCAACAGGTGCCGTTTCCACGAGAATGACAAGCCCGTAACCACATGTCTCAAAGGATTCACCAGATGGTCAGCATTTATGGCAAATTTTATCCAACAATAAAATTAAATACGAAAAAAAAGTGCTTTTTCAGCTGCAAAGAAAAGAATTAGTTCCATTAGATTTGGAAAAACAATTGGAGATTTGTTCGTGATTTGAACACATAAAGAGAACTTACCACTTTTTTAAAGAAAAACCAATAAATCTTGAAGAGCAGGCAAATATTCCATTAACGCCGCTCTAAGCATCGTAATAAGCTGTAAACAAGCGAATAATCTTTCGTCAAAATACTAAAGATCACCAAGGTTAGAAACGTGGTTTCAAAAATCGAAAGTTCTTACCGAAATACATAGTTATTTTGGTATAACCATTTATAAGAATTCACAGGCGTGAACTTCCGTATACAATTTATAAAAGATTACTACTTTTTAGCGCAGTTTAAAAAATATATTTACAATCGACATCTTTTTGTCGTCGATGTAGTTAGGCGAATGTATACTCTTTGGGCGAATGGCTTGTTCCGTCACCACAGACAAAAAGACATTTTTTTGTTTTTTTATTTCTTTCCAAGTCTACCCTATGGCATGGAAACTAAGGCATACACCCTTACAGAAATCGCAATTTGTTTAAAATCAATGACACACGGAGCGAAAGAGTCAACAATCTACTCACCTCTCTCTCTAAATCTCAAGACTAACAATGACATTCCAATGTGACGTTTTACAACGTTACAAGAGTAACAAACATCCATACAACCTTCGCATTTATGAAAATTTCCCTGAAGTTGTCGACGTTTATGATTACTGCTGCGCTCTCCTGGATAGTAACGTGATGTTATATAGCCTATAGACTTCCTCGACAAATGGACTATCCATCACAAAAGAGTTCTTTATTAATTCGGATCAGTAGTTCCTGAGATTAGCGCGTTCAACCAAACAAACATACTCTTCAGCTTAATATATTAGTATAGATATAGTCGTAAATATAGATAATTTTTTAGAGTTATCATTATAATGTAAGTGCCCACTAAGTAAGGATTTTCTAAAATTGCATCTTTAAAGAGGTAAATATTTATCGAAGTAATTTGCAGTTGACACCAGAGGGTACAGCTAGTATATAAATATGACACTACCGAAATAAGATTCATACAAGACGAACAATTTAATCAGAGGTTTGAGTATTATATTTCAGTACTTAACTAGCTCATTTTGTCGGGTCCCGCATGTACCAAAGTGTTTCTTATTCAGATTACATAGCCAATGTATTACAATGAACTCATATCGTTTGCATAATTCGATATGGGTTGCCCATGCCGTTAGATAACGAATTTATTGTCTTAATCAGATGTGGAAAAAATATGAGGATGGGGACAATGTACTTTTTTCCTTTTGTAATTATTTTGGGACAATATTACACAGCACCATTTGCTAATATAAAACTTAACTATATGATCTAAAAAATTCATAAAAAAAAAATGTATTTCTAAATACATAGTTATTGTAAAGAAAGAAAACATGTTTTATTGCTAATCGACAGGTAGGTTACCTACATTAACGTCTCTTTACAACTTTTTACACTTCCTATAAAGTCAAACAAGTTCGCCTAATTATTGACACCACGCCATAAAAAGGCCTCATGTCAAATAATATGTTTTCTTAAATTTATAGCAGCTACTCACCCTAATTCTGTTGTTGAGATCACTTAACTAAATGTCTCTAAAATTTTCTAAAATTTGTTAAGAGATTGCCAAATGCTATTCTGTTATTAAGTCGAACTAAAGTTGGTGATATCATAAATAGCACTTAATTTGTATCTGATGTCACTAAAATTAATTTTATGTGATAAAATTGAACATGACGTGAAAAATGTACATAGACAGTCGAATGTAAATACATGCCGACAACGTGGTGATTTAGCGGCCTATGTACATTTTTTACGTTACAACGTTTTAAAAGTTTTCTCTTTTCAAACGGTTACTAAAATTAATATCCGTCCCATTAAAATTAGTCTTTTCACTAAAATTAGACGTCACCTAAATAGGTGACGACAAATTTTAGAGAAAACGTAAAAATTTTGTGTGACGTTAAATTTGTATCTGACATCAATAAAATTCATTTTATGTAATAAATTGAACAAAAAGTAAAAAATGTACATAGACAGTTCAATCACTAAGTTAGTCGGCATCTAAATACATGTTTTGTTGAATTTCATCACATAAAAGGAATTTTAGTGATATCAGATACAAATTTAGTGCTGTTTATAATATCACCAAGTTTAGTTCGACGTAATAACTGAATAGCATTTTCCAATCTATTAATAAAAATAAGAAAATTTTAGATAAATTTAGTTTAGTGGTTTCAACAACAGAATTAGCACTACTTTCAAATCTAAAAAGTGAAGACTAAAACGTGTAATGTTTTAATATTTTCTCACCATCTTTTTAGCACGGACATAACTTTTAATAATAGTCATGTCGTGTGTCTATCATCTGGAAGAGGTCACTACCGGTATATTTTTTAAATACTCGGGTTTTGACTTCATCCAGCTAACAAATTATCTTGCTAAACCTTAATTAGGGCAACACTGACGTTTCGGTCGATAGAAAAGCTTCAAGCATCTGTGTCACCTAGCTCGATATCACCGAGGTCCTCGACATCTTCTACATCTAGTTCGCAAGGGTTTAATATTACGCACTGAATGGTTGCGGTTGACTGTGGCCTTCATATAAATTTATAACCACACTCTAGGTACAGTTAGCCATTCTCAACTCAAGCTAATGCTTTTTAATTGCTTATAATTTTGTTGAAATCCATGAATTTCAGGGCAATTTTTCATAAGCATTATTCAGTGTACTCGCTGTTTTTCTTGTATAAATTACCTTACTATATAAATAAAGTAGAAAAGTTAATGCGACTCTTTGCTGTCCTTATCATAACTATAAACTATTTTGTATACTTATATACCTAATATAGAAGGCAACACTATCGAGTGTCATACCGTTCAAAAGCTTACACTAGTAGTACTAATTAGGAACTTAAGATTTTGACAGTATTCTTGTAAATGTAATTATAGTACTAAACATTTTGTTATGTTTAATATTCACTAATTGAATGAAGTTTAACATTGAATTTGTAAACGATATCTGGTTATTAAATACGATGAAATGTAAGATTTGTAATTATTTTTAAATATAGGTATGTTTTAACATTAAGTTCAGTTACTGATGAAATTATTTCTGTTATGCTAATTCTGTACTAAAATCAAAAGATTGAATTTGATGAGATGTTGATTACCTAAAATCTTGCTTTCATGTTTCTTTTTCCATTGTTAGCGTAGCGACTAGATTATAATACATCAATAGATGCTTCATACACCTAATATACAAATTTCGTAGGTATGTTTATGTTTTATATTGAAGTATCGACCCATGAAGTTTCCATGCAACGTTGTCTTGGCTTAGTATTAGGCTTTGTTATGCATAGATATAAGCTGGTATAAGGCGAAAGATCTTAATATGGCCACGGTGAAAGTAGTGCTATGTGTTGATTGGCTATGTTCAGTAGCACTGTATTATGTCGACGTGTGTGATAATTATCTTAACGATTTTATTTGAAAAAGGAAAGGTCGACTATGCGTATCACAGTATTATACTCTACCACTGCACCTACCTTATTGTACGCAGAGAGTGCACGATACCCTCCGTTGGAAAGACAAAGAACGTGTGGGGGCTAGCAACTTCCCCATTTTACCCACTAAACCCCGCGACGCTTATATTGGGGAGGAATCCCTCAGTGACATTTGGAGACCTCCATGCCACGTTCCATGCCCACAGTACAACCCGGAGTGCTTAACATCACCCATGGATGATCCCATCCATGGCAGCCCCACCCCCATATATCTAAGTAGAATAGGCGAGATAGTTTAGGCTCTTTTGGTCATCTCACCGCATCAGAGTATCACTTTCCTCAGAATCAGTTTAGTCAGCTCCAAGATATTACTGTAGTAGCCTCTGGGCATTAATCGGGAAGCTAGGGAGATCCACTATTCCCCTTATCTCGCTCGGTGCTCTCCTTCTGAAGTTAAAGATTTTTGAAGAAGACTACCACCTACCATCCACCATTTCTCGTCACTCAAGCATTACTTCCACTAAAGATAAAGCTCCGTGGATTCCCGGTCGGAACGGCACCATTGCGCCACTTATGCACAGGCAGTGGTATTAGGTATAGTGTTCTCCCTTTTCCAAAAAAACATCCGATATAGCACTCCGTTTATTGCGTGGTGCAGAAAATCCCGATAATACTATATTGGCACAACCTATCTATCGAGTAGATGTGAGATGTGCCGTGCGTGCCTCTAAACTGGAGAGATAGATTTAAAAGCAGGTGATTTTGGAAAAAAAAACTATTTATCCGTATTTTAAGCGCCATGTGTTTCAAAGCTGTACATTGTAAACTTAGGGCCGTATTCCAGAACGTTTCTCAATACTCAATCAACGCTTGCGGCTAGTTTTTGCCTTATAAAATCTACTCTCAAGCGTAGATTGAGTATTGAGTAACGTTCTGGAATACGGCCCTTAGACTTAAAGTTTATTAAGCTTAGGTATTTCACGGGAATAATAGTCCTCCTACGTAGAGGACAGCAAAGCTGGGATCAATAAGGATGTAACTACTGGAAAGTAGATATATTTTTCGGATACCAAGTTTCCGCAACGAGGCTCGAATACAGAATACTAAGTGTATTCTATATAAAACAAGATTAAAGTCCTAGAACTAAATCCCGTTACCTATTATAAGTAGACTACAGAATAATTGCAATTTGAAAAGAATGAAAATAAAGTACCTACTAAGTAATTTAGTTACTTCTACCGTTATGATACAAGCGTCGGCCGTAAAAAAAATTTGAACATGTTTGAAGTGTGTTTTGTTCCATCTTGAGAGAATAGCATAGTTTTTACTGAGGTTTTTTTTTTTAATTTTAATGGCAGTACAAGGTTTTGTAAGTCAGCTAGTAATGTATATTTAAGAACTTAATTACTACAATTAATCCCTTTCATTTGATACCAAATACGGCACGTTAAATTGTTTTTGTACATTACACCTAGTTGTTAAAATTACTGGGTTGGTTCAGACATTAAGTAGTGAACATACCAAAATACAATACATATCCGTTAGTCTATATACGCCCGTATTCAAACTCACGAATCTTCAGAGTACTGAGTAAGTTCATTAACGTTCCTGTTGAATAGTCGCGAATCACAAAACAAATTATTTTTAAATCAATCCCAATCAGTACCACATCTATAATTATACGAGTATATATCACATAAAATAATAAAATAATATCAAAGAAAATTAAACATATTATAGAGCAGGACTTGAAGTATTGAACCGGTGTTATTCACCTTTTACAAATAATATCACATACGCTTTTTATACTCTAGTGACCATTTCATATTTCTATAGGCTATTCTATAGATATATTAACTCAAACATAACCAGTGCGAGTATACAGTTAGAATTAAACATAGCCCGGCTCATAGAAAAGGTTTTATGACGTCAGCGATTAATATACCGGCGATAAAATTAACTAACATTGTAGGAGCGTCGAAAATACAGCTATATAGCTCCGATAGCTCGTCAAAATGTAATAAATGTAGGCAATTGTAGTGATCATTTGTTGCAATGTTACTCCTCAATACTTAATCATTCAAAAAACTTTGCTCGAATTAAGACCACATTTTTTTGGGATTCCCCCATTTCGATGGCGGTGGGAAATCTATTCTATTTGTCAAGCCCTATTTTTTATTACCAAATTGAGGTAGTCGTGAAAAATATGTAATCCGCCATTTGAAGCAGTGGCCATCTTGTATTTACAATGATTCAGAATATCTAAACATCCTGTATCATTGTTAAGCTATTAGTAGAAAATATGTGTGTGTACCAGAGTACACAGGTAAGAAGTGAAACTTCTTAACGACATTTTTTTACATCTATCAAATTACTGTCATAAAGAAATTTCACATATGATGTTTCACTTCATAACAATATGGCGCGTAAACGTGACGGTTCTTTTTTTTAGCTATACTATGTAATTATTCAACTTCAATAAAGAACTTTCTCTTCAAAAATTAAACACCTTTATATGTTTATTACTTTATTAGGCTCTACCGTCTTCTTTGTCTTAAGTGATTTTCCAGTTGATTTCAAACCCTATCTGGATTTGGTGCCTAGGGTTCACTTTTATACACACATACATATTGACTGTATACTTTATCCTCAAAAGGGTAGGCAGAGGCATACTATGCGCCCACATTTCACAGGTAATGAGCCCATTGCCGTGTTGAAAATGGACAGTCGCAGGTTGTGGCGACCTGTTGTTGAAATTTTCAAACCGCCCATAAGGCCTTCAACTGGGCTTAATGACTGCCATGTAACTGGCAACCGGGACCAACGACTTAACGGGCCTTCCGAAGCACGGAAACGCTCGCAAATGTAAATGTCAAAAAGAGGTCACCCATCCGAGGACCAGCCATCATAGTGAAAGTTATTCACTATGGCTGGTCACTTTTATGTGTGTGTTACTAACAGCTATCGTTTGGATTTTAATTTATGGCATTTTTGGAAGCGGCTGCCGCCTGACTTCCAATCCCGTAAGAGCGTCAGCATCACTGCCTCATCCGCTAGTCAGCAGATGCATTGCTAGCCGGCAAATAGGGTCCCGAACATCTTAAAATAAACCTGTGCACCATCAGTAAATCTTTTCGATTAGGAGAAACCGTTTGCTTTTCTAGCACCGCAATAGTATCATAAAATCCGGCAATTTAATAAAATATTTTAGGAATTGGTGTGTCAAAAGCGAGGAAAGGGAAAAAAGAGAATAATAAACCAAATATTGTTTTGAATGAAATCTTAAAGGATTTTTCTTTCGTAATTGATAATGAAATCTTCACTTAACTAATATTCATAATAATACTTCGAGAGATATTCTACTATTTTCTCAAATTATACAATAAGTGTTTAAAATTATACGAAATGAAAATAGAATGGACTTATGTAACTGTCTACTTATGGAAAATCTACAACTTTTTGCTCACATTAACTTAATCCCTTTCAACATCGACATTTTACGTCCGTGTAAATTTTCCTGGCATTTAATATTCATCTCATATTTGAGATTCATCTTACATTCTGTTGCTCGATGATATTATTCATAGCGGCAATTACCTAAATGTGTATTACGCTTTGTCGTTATGTTTCTAAATCTATAGTCTACTAAGTAGCTTTTGTTTATCAATCAGGCCTTATCCCCGTAAGGGTGACAGAGGCATATTATACGCCCACTTTTCACCGTGTGAATTCCTGTCCTACGTAATAGTTGGTGAGCCCATTACCGTGTTGAAATAGACAGACGCAGGTTGTGGTGACCTGCTGTTGAAATTTTTAAGGCCCCCATAAGGCCATCAACTTGACTTAACGACTGCCATGTTACTAGCAATCGAGACCAACGGCTTAAACTACAAGTACCTTTCGAAGCACGGAAACTCTCGCACATGTAAATTTTACAAAGTGGTCACCCAACCGTGACCAGCCATAGCGAAACTTGCTTAACGCAGTAATCGTTTCCAGAACACTGAGTCAGCGGGGCCACGACCGCTTCTAAGGAGCTACGAAGTAGGTAGTCTGAATATGTGATTTGATAATCGATTTTGATTCCAAATTACATAAGGCAACAATGATAGCCTATAACGTAAGACAAAAATGCACACGGGTGAAATGTGAAAGTAAGATCTCTTCCACCCCTTCTGGAATAAAGGCTTAACTGATTAATATAAATATCAATAATGATATTCTTAAGACCATTTAAATCTCGTATTTAAAAGAAAATTATATATTTTCATTTAATATTCGGATTTCAACATTTTTACATGGTAACCGAGAAAGACTTCATATAAACTTGCCATTCATCTCTTCTTACTCTTCTCCCAGGTCTACCGGAACAAGAAATATCCAGGCAAACCATGATCCGTGAACTCATCACCACCGAGGCGGACTACATCAGGAATCTAACTGCCATTGCAGAGGTAAGTCAGATTTTTGTTCGTAGTACTTCTACACGTATGTACACAGAAATAACATCAAAGTTTGTACCTATACTATATTAGATACTATACTATATATTAGATACTATATTTATTAGACTAGTTTAAAAGCAAAATATAAAAAAACGGTTAAATAAAATTCACAGCTGCATCGTAAATAGTTGTTATTTTCGACTTACAACATTTTGCGCGGGAGGCAAAGAATTAAAAATAAGGATTTAAACTTACATTTACGAATCCACTACGGAACGAAGTTTGACTCATCGAATGAGCTCCCTGCCATGGCTTTTCCTAATGGCTCTACTATGAGGTTACTAAAATGAGGCCTTAATTTGTTTTATATGGACGTACCAACGTCCGTTTGGCTGTGACCATTTACATAATTTTGGTCAATCTTTTTGAACGCCACAGGTATGAAAAAGTACCTTGTGGTTTTAATCGGTTTAGTCTGACATACCCAGAGAAAGTACTTTGTAATTTTGATGGATTTAAGTCTGACAAGCCCATCTCACTCTTGAGAGGTAAAGTCTGCAAGCAGTAACTGCCTTTAACATTACCCTTGATCAGTCTGGTGAAATAGGTAAATTAGTATAATTTCAGCGTCTAATGATCGCGTGAATTTTCTTTATCAATCTAATGTTTTCCAGCGCCGCTTTCATTACAATAAATCCATTACCAGGCAATGGATTCGGTAATCATTTTGATCGATGGCCGGCAGCGTGACAACACAAAATTGATGTTAACGCCGAGCTAATTTGTTTTACGGGTTTTGAATAAATCACAATTAGTACGCCTACACTAAGAGTCCATTAAGATTTGCACTTAAGTATTTTATTACTTAACGAGGTGGTTACAGATAGACCCGATGGCCGCCATAACAGCCCTTGCTCTTGAATATAACATGGTGATAGGGTTCCAACACACCCCAAAACCTTTCGACTTAGATGTTCTACAACGGGAGTAAAATAAGGGCTTCGAAAGTTACCAGAAATATCAAATGATGATGAATTTCAAAACTAAATGGGTAAAAACAAACATAGCCTATACTTAGTACAGATCCCATATCCGTTTGCATAGGCGATGATTCGATCGAGCGTGCGGACTAGGATAAATATCTGGAATCTGTATTTCACACGTCCATTGACATCGATTGCGATGCCAAGTCACGCATTGCTGCCGCGTGGGCCAAGTGGCGGGAGATGGCTGATATTATTTGTGACACAAAAATGCTGATCTGGTTGAAGGGGCAGGTCTGTAAAACTATCTGACTGAGACTAACTAAGACCTGTTCTTTTACATAGCAGTGAGACGTGGCTAATATTAGAGCGCCACAAACAGAAGCTGCGTGACCGCATGAGGAGATCTCAGGAAGGCTTCACGTCTGTGATCTTGCAGATAACTTACAAGAGTGTCGTCATCGCTGGTATGGTCATGTCTTGACCACTGAGCTACGTGGGAAACAAATGTCTGGCCATGTGGTCCACGTTGTGTCCCGGTAAGAGGAGAAGACCCAAGAAGTGCTGCCTTGACGTCGTTAGGGATGACATGCGTGCCAATAACTCACTTAAGGAGATGCCAACGACCATGTGAAGTGGAGGAGAAATAGTAGGAAAGCGGGCCCCGAGCGTCGCCACACGCAACTGGGACAGACGCTCAGATGATGATGAAACGAAGTCTTTACTAACTGAACGTATCGTTATAATCATATCGTTATAATCATATATATTATAATCGTTGATGTGACAGAACGACAAGTTGTTGTAAACTAAAAAAGATTAATATTTTTAGGAGTGCGGGTCCAGATGGTATTCCTCCTATTTTCGTCAAACGCTGCAGTAGAACACTAGCTCTACCACTTGCTTTATTATTTAACCGCTCTTTAAGAGAAGGATGTTTCCCAGACGAGTGGAAAAAAGCTAGAATTCATCCTCTATTCAAAAAGGGTGACCCCAGTGATGCTAAAAATTATCGTCCCATAGCAATTTTATCATGTTTTTCAAAACTGTTCGAATCAATTGTTTGTCCCGTCTTGACTGATCACGTGGACGCGTTACTATCACCCAACCAACACGGTTTCCGTTCTGGTCGTTCGACTGTGACAAATCTGTGCTCCTTCGTGTCCGATCTGTCTGATCAATTGGATAAGGGATTGGAAGTTGATGCGATATACACTGACTTTGCCAGCGCGTTTGACAAAGTAAATCATAAAATTATCATTAAAAAACTTGGCCATTTTGGCATAACGGGTTCCCTTTTACACTGGTTTCAGTCGTACTTAGCAAAAGACTTCAAATAGTTACTGTTGATGGGTACAATTCAAAATCTTATTACACGGTGTCTGGAGTACCTCAGGGCTCCCCTCTGGCTCCAGTTTTGTTTTCAATTTTCATAAACGACGTAACGTCAGTCATACAAAATTGTAGTTGTCTTCTCTTTGCCGAAGACTTAAAAATTTATAAAGTGGTTAACTCACAAAACGATGTAGATCTTATTCAAAATGACCAAGATAGAATACAAGACTGGTGCAACCTTAACCTCATGCAACTCAGTATGGCCAAGTGTAGCCACGTTAGAATTTCAAGAAAATTAAACAAAATTGATTCCAAATATAGTGTTGGTGTAGCTGAACTGCAGCAGGTCAACAAAACCAGAGACCTCGGAGTAACAATTGACGGGAAGCTTCAATTTACATCTCATATTGATGCGATTGTCGGGAAAGCCGCCCAAATGCTGGGGTTCTTGAAGCGGAACGCAAGAGGCTTTAGACAAACTCAAACCAGAATAACACTTTACAATGCATTGGTGCGTAGTCACTTGGAATATGGGTCCGTGATTTGGAATCCATTTTATGCCGTGCATGCACAGAGAATCGAAACCATACAGCGTGCATTTACGCGAAATTTAGCGTTCATTTCACAGCGTATATCACACAGAACTGTCTACGATCAGCGTCTAAAACTCTTTAAAATGACATCCTTATCGAATCGTAGAAAGTTGCATGGCATGATCCTCTTGTATAAAATTATTAACAATAATGTCGATCTCAGTAATCTGTCGTACCGCCTTCTGCTCACTGTTCCTCGGAATCCACCACGCCGTCCTCTAACCAGAACATTTCACCAGCCATTAGTGAGAACGAATATAGGACTTAATTCACCCCTGATACGCGCTTGCCGTGAGTACAATACGCTGAACAGTAAACTCGATCAACTTGATATTTTTCATGACTCGTTCTGCGGGATCAGGAAAAAGGTAATGTAATCTATCATGGTGTATACTGAACATGCCTGTAATTGGTCTACATATCAGAACTATGACTTGTAATTTAAGATGGGAATGTTGCATATGTATACTGTTGGTGTGTCTATAAATAAATAAATAAATAAACTTCAGTAGTTGGTAGTGTACCTGCTAACTGCTTTCAACTGGCTCAATGTGGTCACATTAGACTAGATTTGTTTCGTGCTTATCGATTTAAAAGTCACAAGGTTGTAGTAGCAGATCACAGGCCCATGAACTAAATTACTCAGTAGTGAAACCGGCGATAAAAGTAATCTAGTCGAAAATTACGGTTAATACCACTCAGTAAATATGCCCACACTACACTTAAGTGCCGTCAACCTTACCACACGTAATTGCATGTAAATTTTCATTTCTACTGCCCACATCGTCTTTCACGTCATCTTAGCGTGGAGCCAATAGATTTACTTTTACTGGCTGCTGGGTGCAGTATCACTTTTTGTGAGCGACCGCATTCTAAACTCTCAAGCACGGATTTCATAGCCCGCTCTCTTGTATACACATGGTATAAAATAAGTAGTACGTTGATCACTTCAGATGAGATAATAAAGCGCCTAATGCATATGTACCATCTTAGTACTTCAAAAAAACAAAACTCATGTTATATTAATAATTTATTCTCAAACTCCATTATGAATAGTTTCGATCCCAGTTTTATTTCTATAGCGGGGCTTGTAGATCAAGCTTCTGCAAATACTAGATCTAGAAAAAGATCTTGAATTTAACTGGAGCAGAATGCACTGGCCAGACAGACTGGTATTGAGCATTGCTTCGAGTTATCCTTACAATTACGGGCCTTCGTTAGTCAGCAGGTGCAACACTTTACTATGTACAGTACTTCATATTTCATTACTTCAAAATCCTGCCTGGATATGGAGCCTGTGGTTTACTTTTATTCGGTTGCATAGAGCACCCATCGTTGATTTTGAAATTTTGGTAATGTTGGAAGGTACTATCTTCTGACCTTCCAAATCCGAGTCCGTAAGGGCTCCCAACTCCGAGTCTTACGGACTCTGGCCTACGTCGTTTTCTCGTCCATTAATCAGCAAGTACATAATGCAGGTGAGATCACTTAGACCTGGAAATCTTGGTGGGGATCTCCCTTTACACCCTGGCTGCCTGACTACTGACGTGGTATCTATACTAATATTATAAAGAGTTTGT
The DNA here is from genome assembly GCA_948477245.1 of Thumatha senex. Taxonomy (NCBI): domain Eukaryota; kingdom Metazoa; phylum Arthropoda; class Insecta; order Lepidoptera; family Erebidae; genus Thumatha; species Thumatha senex. The sequence goes on from OX419725.1 coordinate 5,434,631, forward strand.
TTGTTTGATTGAACGCACTAATCTCAGGAGCTACTGGTCGGAACTGAACAAATATATTTGTGTTAGATAGCCCATTTATCGACAAAGGCTATAGGCTATATATCCTCACGCTACTACTCTGGAGAGCGGAGCAGTAGTCATAAATATCGACTAATTGGGCAAACTTTTATGCCTTATTCTTAAATTGATTAAATAGGTGCGATGGGAGTTCGAAGTATGTCACGGGCGAAGCCGGGGGGGTCACCTAGTATATAATATACAGCGTTTTAGCGGTATATAGTACTTGATTGGATGGATCATTTTATGATCATACAGGAGGATGCCATCAATCTATTCATATAATAAAATCGTAACAAAGTAAAAACTGTACATTTAATATTTTTACAAAAAAACACTTGCTGTGTGTTCACCGATGGATTCCAAATCCAAAATGCAATTTTTAAATTTTTTGTCTGTCTTTGTCTGTTTTTGTTGTTGCAGTACCTTTGTCCGGGATAAACTCAGAAAATACTCATTGGATTTAATTCAAATTTTGTACGAACATTAACAGTAGGTCGGGTCAACACATAGGCTATATATTATCTCGCTACATAACCTAGGAGCTAGGCAGGGAACAATTTACTATAAACGCATGTCCGGGATAAACTCAGAAACTACTGATTGGATTTAATTCAAATTTTGCATGAACATTAACAATATGTTGGGCTATATATATATGGCTATATGTTATTACGCTACATAACCTAGGAGCTTGGCAGAGAACAATTAGCTATAAACGCATGCCCAGGATAAACTCTGAAATCACTTAATGGATTTTACTTCAATGTCAGCTTCGAGTTTCAACCTGAGATTAAGTTGCATCTGTTCTCACATTGAGAAAGCGGTGTTCAGTTATTCACACAATTGTCGGTTTCTCCATCGTCACCAGTCTGGCTTATGGGGTGATAATTTTTGGGTACTGTGAGCAATGATTTATACGTAGCTTATAAAGAAGTTTTAAAAACATTTTTGTTTGTTTGTGTATTTTCACCTATTTAATAGTGGTATACAGTAAGGTGTAGGACGGGTATTGGAACCGTAACCTTTACCTAACCAGGGCAATGTTCTGCGCCACTAAACTACCCGAACTGTACTGAAACAAATTGATATTCTTCACTATATTGTAATCGTCATTTAAGAGTTTGATCAGGGTCATATATCAGCTACATTACAACTCTGATATCAATAAACAGCGTTTTAACCATTTTAAGACATTGATGCGACGGTCTCCATTCTATCCATGGATTTTTTAAAGCAATAAGCTAACTTTCAAATCATTTTAATTGCTTTTGCCAACAAAAAGTGAAAATACAACTTGGTTCAGCACGGGGATTCGTTTTCATGACTGGTATTTCAACATAATCTTTTTTACCTGTGCTATGTGAGGTAGTTATGAGTGTTTCCACACAAATATACGAGTACTTATATGTCTGGGCTAAGTATAGGGTATTTAAATATGATATTGAACGTATGAATATTTTTGAAGAAAGTTTGTTGTAAGTATTATATATCTATACCTACATTGAGTACATTAAACCTTAACACACTAGCTTATAAAATTTTCAATTTGTTTGTGTGTTAAATTTGGTCTTCATAAACGAATAGTCCAAGTTTAACTATTTGTATTAACAAACAATAGTAATAATTTTTTTGCGTCATATCATAATTTCCACGCGAACGAAGTAGCGGGCAACAGCTAGTTAATAATACGCACTACTGCAGAGCAAAGATATCCTACAATATATATTTATTGATTTACTAGAGAAGTTTTCCCGTTCCCGTTTCCCACAGGAACTTTTAGCAGCCTATGTTATTCCGATACGTAAGCTATATTGTTGTAAAGTTTCATCAAAATCCATTCGTTAGTTTTTGCGCAAAAGAGTTACAAACCTACATCCATACATTATTACAAACTTTGACGTTTACAATATTAGTAGGATACTTTTTTTTACATGTGGAAATCCACATGGATGCTATGCTTGGTTGCATGGACTCTTACCGACTAAAACCATACGGTGCCTTTCCATTTGTCTATGGACAGGAGTTCCGGGAAGCCCTCGGGATATCTACAAGCCCTGCAGAATAAATCAAACTGAAGCGCTCGTGGCCTCCCTAACTCTGCGTTCTGTGCCCCTGGATGGGTAACCACTTAGCGGCATTTACATTTGCGAGTATTTCCATGCTTCGGAAGGCACGTTAAGCCGTTGGTCCCGGTTGCTAGTAAAATGTCAGTCGTTATGCCCAGTTGTAGGCCTTATTAAAATTTTCAATAACAGGTCGCCGCAGCCTGCGCCTGTCCATTTCAACACGGCAATAGGCTCACCACCTGTTACGTAGGACAAAAATGTATAAGGTGTATTGTGGGCGTATAGTATGCCTCTACCTATCCCTTTGGGGATAAAGGCTGACAATATGTATGTATGCATGTATGTATGTTTTGTCCATATTCATAATTGAACTTCGTATAACTTCTAATCTTAATAATTTACATAATCTTCTAATATACATTTTTATTTCTCGAATACCAATAAAGGAACTTTTTGTCGCGTTTTTAACTAATTCTGCTCTCCATATCAACGCTAAACTTCTTTGAATTTATCTAACTATAAAATTATTTCCTACTTAGCCTGGGTTATACAGTGGAAGATATTAAATCTTATTACCGATTCCGTTCACAGCCTAATGCTCACCACAATTTTTCCCTAAGTAATAAAAGTCAGACGGTACTTTTCTTTCAAGAACCTTGAAATGAGATTTTAATTTACGTATAATGTCAATTTATTTGACATTATAATTCCCATACTTAGTGTCCAATGGATCTAAAAAAGAAGTACGAACGTATGGCGGTCATAAGATTAACATTTTTTTAAATGCCAATCTTTCCTGTTTCTAAAACTGATCAAAAACTTTTATGGGACCTACCATCGTTGGAGTGCTCAAAAAGTCACAAACTGCAAGGTTCTCAACGAAAACACTACCTAGCGTTTCAACAAATTTACACAATACCTTACAAATTATTTACCTGAACTATTCTGAATGAACCACTCTATCTATTAGTAAAACCTGCATAATAATTCATTTAGTAGTTTTAAAGTTTATCTCGAATAGACAGCCCGATATTATTATATAATATGTACAAATGTAAAATATTTGTGAAAATACAAAAACGCTTCCTCAGCCCCCGCCAAGATTGATTGACGATGTATTTTCCGCTGGCACGCCACAGTAAAAATGATTCTCAGTAGCAATCGAAACGGAACATCTCTGTTATTGTGTTGGATTTTATTATAGGTTTATGATATACTAGTTGACGCTCGCGACTCCGCCTGCGTGATAAAGTTTTCTCGTTCCCGTTATCTAAAGGAATTTGTTCCCGGGATAAAAAGTAGCCTATGTGTTATTCTGATAGATAAGCTATATTATTGTAAAGTTTATTTAAATTCCATTCATTAGTTTTTATATGTAAGTATCGTCAAACATTCTTACTTACAAACTTTCGCGTTTATAATATTACATACATACATACTTTCACGCCTTTATTCTCGAAGGGGTAAGCAGAGGCATACTATACGCCCACGTTTCACCGTATGCTTTGCTTTTTGTCCCACGTAACAGGTGGTGAGCCCATTGCCGTGTTGAAATGGACAGGTGCAGGTTGTGGCGACCTGCTGTTGAAATTTTTCAAGCCGCCCACAAAGTATTCAACAGGCTTAACGACTGCCATTTTGCTGGCAACCGGGACCAACGGCTTAACATGCCTTCCGAAGCACGGAAACGCTCGCAAATATAAATGCCACAAAGTGGATCGTTTACAGAACACTACGTCCGCGGGGCCACGAGCGCTTCTAATATTAGTAGGAGTTAATGATGATATATTTAATAACAAATTTAAGCTTTATGTACAAGTAATAAATAAAATGTCCCGTACTCGTTATACTCATCTTTTTTTAATAATAATATTAAAATCATAATGTTATATCCTTGTCTTAGGCAGCTTGTCACCGTTGTACTTCAGAACAAATCTTCCGTTCGCGCCAAATATTCTCCCAAAGTATATAACTTCATTTAATTGCTCCAAACGTTTCCGGTTTACCCAAATCTTAAATCTTAGTTCCTACTTTTTCTCTTTCAAATACCCGATTCTTAAGCGTACAATAAACAATGTACTGTAAAGTTTCAAATTTTACAACACATCATAATCTTTTAACTTTTGCAGCCAACTTTTAGATACACTATGAAAAACACAACCAAGGCGGACATAACACAACCCCGTTTGACGCCCGAACAGACGTCAAAAAGAGGCGCCAGGTGAACATCCCCCTTGGTCGCACGCAAGCTTTACAGTCCGTATAAAGTGACTGTATCGCCCGCAGCAGCTGGCCGTCCACACCATATCCTGCCCGGAGATGGTGTGGACGGCCAGCTAGGCCACACGGAGGAGTACCACAGAGTTTCTCTCACAACGTTATCAAATGCTTTCTCCAGATCCACTAAAGCGCAGAAAACCTTCGGGTTAATGTTGGGTTTATTAATTATTAGTTACATGAAATGTTATAATTTTTTTAAGGCTACTATTATAAGGTAAAAATATAAATATTAAAGCGCTGGTAGCCCCACTAACTCAGTTCTCTGTAAAAGATCACCGGTTTAAGAAACTCTCTCGGACTTTGGATGGATGACCGCTTTGTAGCATTTTCATTTGCCAGCGATTTCGTCCTTCGAAGGACACGTTAAGCTGTTTGTCCCGGTTGCTAGTAACGTTGCATTGGCACTCGTTAAGTCAAGTGAATACCCTTTCAGCGACCTAAAAATTACAACACCGAGTCGCCACAATCTGAGCCTGTCCATTTGAACACAGGCATTGAACTCACCACAATATGCCTCTGCCACACCTTCGGGGATAAATTCGTGACAAATAAATTTATAAATATACTTAAATAATTTATACTTCAAGAATAAAACAAAGGTCTTGGATACAATTTAAATAATTTATGCGAAGCGAAGCGAAGCTTAAATATAACGACTGCACTGATTACTTCAGCCAGTGGTAGTCGGTATGTTAAAGCTTCAGAATCTATTAATAAAATTTGTTTAGAACCAAATTGAAAGTATACGTTACACAAAAAAAAAATTCGTCAATAGTTAGCGGAAAAATAGGTAAACATACATTGAACAGCCCACTGGCTCAGTTAATTATATAACTGCCTTCTAACCTGTGGGTACCGGTTTCGATTTTATACTACTTACAGGGATAATTCTAACGCTTCTGTAAAGTGTACATAGCTCATTTTATATTAAAACTCTCTTATACACTATACAAAGCGAACTCCGGGGGTCGCGAGATGCAGCTGGGACAGACGCTCGGATGATGATGGAATGCTTACTGCTCTGATAAATATACTGTGCCATTGCGAAAAAACAACAAGGGAAGTGCAACGAAAAAACCTGACACAGGTCCTAATATAAGTCCTAATAAAATAATAACAAGTCTAGGCGCGAATCTGGTATTATTTAAATATTTGTACTATAAAAATCACTGTATTCATTCGGCCCTTTAGACCCACCCCAGTTCAGTGCTTCGGAAGGCTTGTTAAGCCGTTGGTCCCGGTTGCCAATAAATGGGCAGTCGTTAAGCCAGGTTGAAGGCCTTATGGGCGGCTTAAAAATTTCAACAGCAGGTAGCAACAACCTGCGTCTGTCTATTTTAACACGGCAATGGGCTCACCACCTATTACGTGGGACAGGAATACACATGGTGAAAAGTGGGCATATAATATATATGCCTCTGCCACCCCTTCGGGGATAAGGCGTGATAGATAAATAAATAATAATAAATAATATAGTCAAAGTAAGCGATTATGTCTATAAATATTTAGTAGCTATAGTTGAGTATAAAAATTCCATGAAAATTATCTGTAGTTTAGATTTGGCATTGAAAAAACATTTCGAGAGGGGGCAACTTTGGAATGTTTTTCTATCAAGTGAAGTTTATTAGATTTTGTAACAGAAAGCCATTTTGACTAGATTAAATCCTTAACTATCTTATATTATATTTTTTTCAGAATCAAAACCCCTTTTTCTTACGATTCGCATTGTTTTAAAATACTCAAAATCTTGGCCTCGGCAGGAATACCAAGCCTTAATAGTTTTAAATAATAACAATATCATGGTTCACAACAAAACCAAGTTTGCCTCCAAGTTAGCATCAAGTAATATCTATTCGCAGACTAAAAGCAGTATCAGTAGGCAATAAGAAATACAATCAAGAATAGCAATCGTGTTCAGCTTTAACGTTATTTATAATTATATTCCTCTAATTATTTATCTTTATTAAATAAAGTAATCAGTCACGCATCTGCAAAGGCGAGGCGCTTAATTTGACTAATCTCAATGAATGTACTGTCTTTATTAAACTTATTTCTGTTCAAAAGATTAGATAGAATTGTGGATATTCATTTGGTACCAACTCTCTATAAGTTGTTGCCGTCATCTTCTATATTTAGGTATAATTTGCTAGCCCTGGATAAATTCATTGATTCTTCAACACAGAGCCTTGTGCCTTATGCCACACCACCACTTGTGCTGGAAATTTTTAATTTTTGGAGTGTGAGGAGACGTTTTATATTGTAAACACACCTTAACATTATGTGTATTATCGATATTTATGTTGTGCATTGCACGTATTCTATATCTAAAACCGCAAACTGTTTGTTTCTACCTCTTTTTTTTTTTATTAAAAGCACTTGTACTTTACCACAAAATTTACTATTTTACCTGACTGGTTTAAGTAGTAGTAAATAATCAAAGGTTATCAACCTTTGAAAATGTCGTAAGGCGAAACTGATCAAGTTAAAAGCAAATTTTAGTTCCACCAAGTGCCATCAATCAACTGTATAAACCGTATATCTCTTATGGTTTCTGAGAAATAGATACGTACACACGGACGGACAGACTGAGCCGTTTTATACGAAATTTCGAATCTTTAGGGTTTAAAAGGATCTAACCACAGTAAAAATAGAATACCATATTGTAATCCCAACAATATTGTAACTTCACTTTTTTCTTGTTAGGTGTTTATAGCAACTGCGCACGCCCTTCAAGACAAGGGTATGATGCTGGATATTGATACTCCCAGGTTGTTTACTAACATAGCAGACGTACTGGATGCCAGCCTCTCTTTCTGGGCACTAGCTATGTTCCCAATGTTGCACCATGCTGTCTCCAACGTTGTACCGTAAGTATGATAATATTACCTTTTATATTATGCTCACGCTTTTTTTTTTCATATAACATGGTGCCGTTTAGCCTATATTAACATAATAAAAGCTTTACCATGAGACCCATACCCACTAGACTAACAGACTGCACAAATAAACGAGTTGGTATCGATGCTAAGTCATCACAACCAACACAATCAACGCAGCCTCAATACCAGAATTCTTTATTTAAAAATCCAGCATGTAAGAAGAAGCAGAAATCTTTGGATTTTCAAATAAAGAATTCTGGTATAGCACACCTAGTCACAACGCACATACACTACAGTAAGAATGCGTCGTGTGATGTGCGCTTATCTTATGCTGGATACAAAGAATAGACAACGGCACTAGCTCCAAACACGCTCATAAAGGAGTCGGTACTAGTTTGCCAGAACCTAAGTCAATCTCATTCTGCAGTTAAAATGCCGAGCATAACATTTACTAGCTTCTCTTTATTCTGGCAGGTTTGATACGGAAATGATGGTACCTGGCTTCGAGGTTTTCTACACCACCTTCCATCCTTATGAGAAATATATGATTTCACAGAACAAATCTCTGGACTACCTTAGGTCATTGAACAATCACGCCGTATTCAAGACCTATTTGACTTGGTGTCACTCTCAGAAGGAATGCAAGAGGTTAGAATCAAAATCCATAGTTTAATTTTATGAACACATATCATATCAATGTATAAACGTTTCTCCTTACAACGTTTGTAAATAGTTGCTCCGATTTGTATAAAACTTTTTGAAGTAGCTTAGAAAAAGCCTGAGAAGGTTTCTGAATATTACCATCAGTATTCTCCATAGGAAAAAAGGCGGTTGTAAAGGTATACAGGACATATTCTATTGGTAAATGAAAGAAAGTCACAACTGTGCTAATACTGTTTTTTTAAATTAAATATTACACAACCAAATAGAGTGAGTATGTTTACGTTGGGGAGAAAAACGCAATTGTCTGTGCACTAAGTTCTCCTCTTGATAAAATTTTAGATTACATTCTGAATTTGCATACGAGAGCCCGGAATCCAATCTTTGCTATGTCTTTTTTGGGCATTGTCGAGAGATATTGCAGTTTGACCTCATACCCTTTCAACGGGCACTGTACTGGTACAATGGAGATTCAATGAAGTCTTTAAACCCACTATACAACACACTGAAAGAGTAGCCTGTATTCGATCCCTGGTCATAAGTCTACTGACGTTTCCTGATGCATACAATATTTTACTACCTAGAGGGGTTCATGAAAACTTCAATACATTGGGATTAACGAGCCTAATGGTAGAGCCATTAGGCTCGTTAATCCTTTGTGTTGCCAACTGCAAATCAGAATAAGAACTTGTTTACAGGCTGCAACTGTCCGACATCATGGTAAAACCGATGCAGCGCTTAACCAAGTACAGCTTGATTATCCAGCGCATTGGTGTAAACACCAGTTCAATATCTGAACGAGAAAGCTTACGTATGATGGTAAGTGTTGTTGATGAAAAGGCTAAAAATCTTATCCTCATGTAATAAAATTTATTTGAAATAAATTATTTTTGCTTAGGAATTACGCTCGAAGGCTTTTGTTACGCATATCAACCGTGCAGTACGACAAGTGGAGGAAGAGGAAAAAATAATGAATTTTCTTCACGCTCTGGAAGTCTATGAACCGGTAAGATACGGTCCACCGACCTTAAAGAAGTAGCAGATTGTCACATTATTATCAGTATTTTTGTTTTACAAAAACTAGTGCAGTAAAAGTGCCCCAGGGACACAAACCCATGTTTATTTAACAAATTTCTTGAAATTTGTGTAGTTTCCTGAGCTACCGCCCCTGAAAGCGTCACACAAGTCTTACTATTTTCTTTTGAAAAGAGTGTACGATAAAAATGTAGATTTTCCAGACCAGACACGTGAAATAAAATTTTGTAAGTATTTAACCTAGTCCGTACTTCCACATTTATCATAGCCTTTGCAGGTTTATATCGGAATCAAAACCTATATTAATCAATATATTATCCGAGACAGGAACCTGTAAGAGTCAGGCGTCAAAAAGTATTTAGAATAGTTGCATGATATAGCATGACCACGTGTGATATAGCATCACCTTTGTTCCCCTTAACTATACAACGAACCCTTGCGTCGGTACACTGAAGAACATCAATAAATTGAAATAATATAATAAAATAAAATAAATAAAATATAAATCTCACAACACCATCTGATTCCAAACTAAGCAGAGCTTGTACTATGGTAACCAGATAACTGATAAACATACTTATATATTTCTAAATACATACATATTATAGATAAATAACACCCAGACACAGAATAAACCATCGTGCTCATCACACAAAGTTTTATCCTGGGTGGGAATCGAACCCACGACCTCTTGCGTAGCAGTCGGATACACTCCCACCGCGCCACAGAGGCAGTCATAAATGAATAGAAGTTGCAAAATTAATTTGAAATTCAAATCAAGATCGCCCAAAAAAACAAAAGTTATTTATAATTTTAATACGTTTGTTGTAGGATGTGAAAGACGAGGAGTTACAAAATCACTTCCAAGCATACAACCGAATAAATATGGATAAAAATATGCCGTTCTGTCTCGAGGACTTCAAGAGGACCTTAATCTACGAAACGGATATGCGATACAAGGACTTCGTGAAGGAGGCAAGCCTTGTGCTCAACAACACTATCATCACTGATCTCTCAACTCAGTATTTACCAGATTACTAGACAGTTTTGTTTTAAATGAATGTTTAGTATAGATTAAAAAGATTTGAGTTTTTTTTAAAGAGCGGATCAGCGGTGACGATTGCTTTGCGTATTCGGATGCATCCTTTAACAATTCGAGAACTTATTCCTAAAGGAATACCTTCCATTTAGTAATAAGTTCAACGTGTACTAAAATAATAATTAATATTTACAGCTGTGCGATTAGCATTGCGTGAATTTATCGCGAATGTGTCACAACCAAATATTTTGTTTAAAAACGTGAAGTTGTAGAGAGTGTTGCAAGTAACTTGCTTTTTTTTACAGTTCGAAGCTCGGGTAATTCTTCTGACTGACATGCTGCTTGTGAGCAAGAAATCGACCAGGGCGGGTTACAAATACAGACTGGCCAGGTAATTATCATTACTTTAAATTTAACTGATTATAATGGATTATATTGTTCCTTTTTCAAAACGAATCCTTACTTAGAGATAATCTTGTGAGTCCGTAACTCACAAGATTATGATAATGATGATAATACGATTTCATTTCTTTCATTTTCGTTCCGTTACGTTCGAATTACGTACTTTTTAGGTCTTTGAGGAATCCTATTGTTTTGCTAGCTTTACCTATAGGCCGTGAGGAGACTTCATTATGTACTTAGTTTTTAATACCAGACGCTTGTTCGATACTGTTTTAACTGTTAGCCTATAAACTGGATTAGGACAACTATTTTTAAATTACTTTTCGAGATTAGGGTAATCAGGAACGTCTAGAGCAAGTGAATGAAATTGTGTATTTAGGAAGTATGTTTAGCGCGGATGGAAGATGTGACTCGGGTGTAGAACTGCGAGTAGCTACCGGAAACAGAGTTAACGGGGCTTTGTCCCAATTAGTAAAGCGACAAAGCATAGTAAAAGAAGCACGACTGGCGATTCATAACGCAGTGCTAGTGCCAACTTTGCTTTGCGGTAGCGAAACCTGGGTATGTCAGCAGATCCATGAAAATAAATTGTGCGGCGTTACTTTGGCCGACCGAATACGTAACGAAGCGATACGCAATATGGCAGGTTTGAATGAAAGTGTCAGCGTTAAGCTGGAAAAGGGCGTGCTCCGTTGGTTTGGACACGTCCAACGAATGAGTGAGGAACGATTGACGAAGAAAATATATTGTGCGAAAGTAGAGGGTAGAAGAAGTCAGGGTAGGCCGAGACTTACGTATGAAGACCAAGTGAGCAGATTGCTCAAAAACGGAAAGGTCAATGTACTCGGATACCCAGACGTGCGTGTATGAAGCGATTAATGAATCTTGAAGAAGCGAAAGAAGTATGCATGGATCGCAAAGCGTGGCGATCTGTCCTCTCTGACTACCCCGTCAGGGATACAACGTGAAGATAGTTAGTTTTAGTTAGTTATTTTTTAAATGAACTTCTTGCTTTCGATTTCAAAATTTACGGCGAGATATGTAGTGAGATGATAATACGATTGCAAGGAGTTAGAATCTCACAATCCGACACACACTCAAAGCATACAACAGACTGTCAGTACAATATCTACTGACCACTGACCTTTAGTGCTGTGTAGTAGTAAGACTTGTGCTGTATAGTTCTTAGTTTCAAGTCCGTATACCCCCTACTACAGGAACTGTGTTAGATCACTACGTTCTATTATACCTTGCCTTCGTTTAGATACCCAATTTATTTTTCCTTCATCTTGGAATTGACACTTCTTCACAAAAACTCAGCATACTTTGATAATCAATCAGACCATCCTAATACGGTCTGCTTGATTCTCTTGTCTGATCTGTACAGATCGAGCGGACCAACCCAAATTTCACCATAACACATATGTGTGTAATATATACATACAACAAGAATTAGGGATTAGGTATTTTTGATAGTATATGAGATCACTACCATAGTCTTCTCGCGACCGTAGCGGCCGAGAGCGTACTGAAACGTACGTAATTTTAAGATATTATACCAAAAACAGTAAATCTCAATATAAATCATTAAGAGAACTTTATACATTATCTGTATTTATTTGTCTACAGTTTTGAACTTGCTGTGCGAATATTATCCTCGAACATGTGTTTTGTTTGTTTTGTTCTAGGCCTAAATACTTTGTTGGCAAGATGAAAGTTTTCCCGAGGTTTGTTCGTAACGGCAAAGATTTGATAGGGCTCTCGGTCATCATATTCGATGACCTAGGGTCCAGTCACTCTGCCTTTACGCTAATGGAGATCAACAGGGAGACAAACCCGGTTAAAGTATGTTATTATTTAAACTTTCACATTTTTATACTTATACTATTTGTATATTTCGTATTGTTTCGCGTTTTCAAAAGAATAGTTAACATTTATATTAGCCTGCCCACTTCTCGACGTGTCTGCTGTATTGCAATACCCGTGGTTACAAGTAGACTAGATATAGAGCTATTTCATCTGAGTATCTTAACTAGACAGCGGAATCATAGACAGACAGAGATTCGGATATGAAACCATAAGGATTCCTTGTTTTTTACGGAATCCGAAAAGGGCTTTACATGAGACCAAGATCTTCTGAACACTAGCTAGTTTCGCCTAGAAGTCGGGTACACCTACTTGCTAGGATGACGACAATAAAGGGTTCAGAAGGTATCAACATATTCGCTGCCTATTATACTGCTAAAGACACCAAATCTCATCTGCCTTTAGCAGTCAATTAAAGTGGTAGGTATTCAAAATTAAAAATTGGCACGCATACAAAAATTCTGATATTATTTAGAAAGAAGTTATTATTTAACCTGAAATCGGGTCTGAATTCAAATTTATGGGTCATGCAGACCGGCCTTTACAGACGATTAGTTCAGCTCGAGATAGTTTAGTAAATATGTTATTTTTTAGACCTTGGAACTTAAAATACGTGAGGCAATGCACACGTACAGTATCGCGAAGTGGTACACAGACCATCCTTCCAGAGAATTTCATGAACTCGATTTGGATTTGGCAATGGAGCACCCACCGGGATTCCCTTCTCCTGCGCCAAAGGTATTATTTTAAATACTTACATTCACACACACAGGTACACATACACAGATGTAGTGAATTTCCACTAGATCATCGAAAAAAAAACCTAGAACTCAAGTACACCTAGCGGGATTAGCGATATGAAAATAAAGTACAGCTCTCTTGAGAACTAATGAGAGAAGTTAACGTCCAGAATTTGAAGAGATTTAAGTAGCTGAGTTTGTGCTGAGATAATACATAAAATCGACTTCAAATCTGAATACAATATTCCAGAGTAAATTGCATAAAATTTACATAACATTGCATTTTGATTTAGGATATTTTACCACTAATGATGACTTAAATCTTTATTTTTATATTAATAATACATGCCATGCAATTATTAACTCAATTTAACGCCATTAGATTTGAATTAAATTTTATACAATTTTTTTAAAATATTTTCACACAAAATTATCACTATCAGTCTACAGGAAGCGAAAGAAGTATAACTCGCGATGTTTGGCGTTGTCCAAATTAAACGCGAACGCGAGATCATCGCAACAATGTTACTTGTACGAATTAGTGATGATATAATTATATTATCCGAGTCACGGAAATGCTATTAAATAACAGTGCCACAAAGCGGTCACCCATCTGAGTACCAGCCATGGCGAAAGATGCTTAAAGCAGTGTTCGTTTACTGAACACGAAGCCAGCGGGGCTTTGAGCGCTTCAACTATTGATAGTTGAAACTTGAGTTTGACGTCCTAGATCTAATGGCCCCCGCAGAATAGCTTCTTTTAGTATTTGTAACTGGCGCTTTAGTTGCTTTTTAGAAGTCAAAGATAGCGACCGAGCGCTACCATCGCATACTTAAAAATGCCAAAAGCGGCGACTGAAACATTTTGCAAATCGCGAAATAGTATCGGAGCAGTCGCCAAGAACGCCGGATACCGATACTAAAAGAAGTCAGTGTACGGTGGCTCTATGATATTCAATTCGTTTTAGACAAAGGAGTACGAACCGGATGATTATTATGTGGACAAACTCGCGAAGGAGCGGTTCGCATTTATGACGCACAACATTAGCTTCGCATTTACAGCCTCCACTGAATGTGAATATTCAATGACTACAGAGTCTTTCGAGGGTAAGACCTATCTATAGAGAAAATTAACATTATTTACTCCTACATTTTTAGCCTCTACAGCTCAAAAGAGTCAGGTGTATGAGAAAATTGACGTTTGTGATATAGTATCAGCTCTGCTAGTTCATTTACAGAATAATTTTGCAAATTCTAAACCATACAACTTTAAAGTTAAGACTAAAAATTGATTGATGATTGATTTCGGTAAAACATGAAACATAAAATAATTCACCTGTCTCTCTCTTTGTATCTCAAGTCGTATGGTTTGGTGAATTGGTGGCCTCTGGTTAATAGGTATAGGAATGTCTCTAAAATTCCTGTCATGGCAAATCATATTTCATAAAAAGAATTATGAAATGATGCCTTAACCCTAAGATAAAGAATATAGTTATTCTTTATCTTAGCCTTAAACAAAACCAAAATTGTCTCTCTTTTGATTTTGTTTCCTCTTTTTAGACATTGTAAATGGGAAAATCGTCAAGCCCGTTTCACACAGCATGACACCTATAAAAATTGAATTGAAAAATTTATTTGAAAAAATAATGCCTATAATAGTATTGGCATTACAACTAGTATATATAGCTCTGTCTGGTGAAAATTTGTATGAAATCAGACTAAGTGACCCCTTGAGTCACAGTATCACATCATATATGAAATGGCACAAGCGTGATTGGAGTGCTCATTAAATTCATAAAAAATGTTTTTATTAAATTTATTTTAAATTATTTACAATGTATTTTAGCGACGAGCAGTCTTTTAAGGTTCCGCAATATTTATTTAACTTGTAATAAACTATTTATTTTGACATATGACTGATTTTGTATTTTGCTTATCGTTTTATTATTGCTATAGTGATAGATGCAACATCCTTTGCCACAAGTGCTGGCCGTGGTTACACCCGTCCACCCATCAAACGGCATTCTACTGGAGGTAGTTCAAGAAACTCGCGGTTCTCAAGCTTTCAGCAATCAACGAGGCAAGTATACTACCTACCATCTTCAACTGCAAGACTTATTTGTAATCAAGCAAAAAAAACATCATCTGAACCGATTTCATGCCAAATAATGTAAAGAATTTCAATAAAATTTATCGATTTGTTTCTGAGGAGTGCGGTCCCCAACATTATACTGCGTTATTATACGGCGAATAATTATTAAATAAAAAGTAAATTCTGAATTTTATAGGTCTCAGTTGAAATTCCTTCGTTAATTTTAGAGCGGAGAATTTAATATAATTAAAATTGACAGTGGGCCGTCGCACGACGATGCACACTACGCGCCTCAAAGACATCATTACAGACCTGGAAGCTCCGTAGAACATAATATCATAACACCACACAACCAAGAAGGTAAGTGAGAAGTCTTCTTCTACGATTTAGTGTTTTGCCAGTTGCATTCAAATACTACAATTAGAGCTACTTTGAAACTACTGTCATCTGAACTCCTAGCCCCGGAGTACCATCTCTTACTAGGTAGTGAAGTTGACTTGAGGCCACACTCAACGCTTAAGTAAATCCTATTATAAACGCCGTCCTCGTCGTCGTCGTGCTGTCCTCTCTGAAGGACTGTTGTGACTGTTGTTGTGGGCTGTGCCTTCCGAAGGCCTACCAAGAACTCTTATCTATCCCTGCCACATGAACTTCTCGTCCGTCTCGCCTCACAACCCTTCGATAAACGCCTGCTCCAGAGACTCTCCCGTTCAGCAACCGGTGCACCGACTTGCAGATGATATTAATTTAAAGTTGGACTCATTTTTGGGAGAGAGAATACTAGCCAGTAATACGAGACTTATATATGAATGTCTTGATGGGTATATTAAGATTAACAGTACTTTATAACACAGGTATCACCACGATAACAGTGAACGTGGTTACTGAAGAGGAATCCGAACCCGTAGTCCAGAAGCAACCACTGGTAAGTTTATATAAATAATTCTGAACAAGTTAATTATGTTTGTATGTCTGTGTGTGTATTTCTTAGCTTTTTAGAGTTGCTTGCTTCCAACTACATGGGAACTGCAACAAATTAACACCCCGCCTTGAATATTAACTTATAATTGGAACATGTTAATTGGCAGTCTATTTCTCTGACTGAACGGAAGCAACTTCATATTGGCAATTACTACTAGCGAATTGGCACTTTGTATCGCATATCTTGGTATCTACATACTAGTCTAAACCAGGGGTTTATTTCTGTGAGTCTTCGCCAGATTACACTATGTAATAGTCGAGTTACAATGAGCAAAAATATCGCATGCAGCGATCGCATTCACTTACACAGTTACATACCCTAACAGATGATGTATGTACAAGCTATTTCAGACTTCTAGCTGTCACTGGACTTTTACGTACGTAGTCCATTCCATTCGCACAACAGTACAAAACTGATACACGAGCCCTTCAAAGTGAGATTGACCGGCTTCAACTATAACTTAACTTAACTATCTTCACGCTGTATCCCTGACGGGGTAGTCAGAGAGGACAGATCGCCAGGCTTCGCGATCCATGCATACCTCATTCGCTTCTTCAAGATTCATCAATCGCTTCATACACGCACGTCTTGGTATCCGAGTACTTTTGACCTTTCCGTTTTTGAGCAATATGCTCACGTGGTCTTCATATGTAAGTCTCGGCCTACCCTGACTTCTTCTACCCTCTGCTTTCGCACAATATATATTCTTCGTCAATCGTTTCTCACTCATTCGTTGGACGTGTCCAAACCAACGGAGCACGCCCTTTTCCAGCTTAACGCTGACACTTTCATTCAAACCTGCCATATTGCGTATCACTTCGTGACGACCAAGACTCTTTAAAATCCATATCAAATAAATATGAAATGGCAGAGCAACAGAGTAGGTAATAGGTTTTAGCCATAGCTAAATTAGTAAATTCATGTAATTGTCAAAATGACCAATTGATATCCGCAGCCCATGTTCCCTCCTCGCCCTTGATTTGTGAAAAAAGCATATGCAGTGATGGATTGGTGAGCAAACAAGTTCTTCTATCTTAATTAAAAATATAGGCAGTGGTACATTGCATACTAGTACCTATATCACTGCAGTCACATTCAATAACATCTGGTGATAAACTCACTTCATCACCAGTTAAAACTGTGTGCAGTGTAGACAATAGTATAATAAATATAAATGCAAATTGTACTTGTGAGGTATGTGAAGTAAAAAAGTCGCAACTAATAACTAATGAAAAGACCATAGTTTATTGTTATAAAAAACGTAAAAATTTTGGACATTATTATTCTGTAATAAATCGTACTAAATTAATAAAAAAATCGTAAAAAATAATAAAATGCTTCATACTCTCAAATTATAGACTTTATTCAAATTTATCTTTAATTTAGTGGTGACATTTTGTAAGCGCCTATAAAATGGTCTATGCAAAAAACTACATTTTTTTTAAACATTTGTGGATGAAACAACATTGTTGGCTGATACCCAAACATTTCTTCCGACCCACAAACCAACTACTCGGTATGTATATATCATTATCCTTATGATAAAGGTGCCCGCCGCCTCTGTCTGTTTTAACGCGATTAACCCTAAAACTATCAAATGGGTTTACATATGGTTTTACGTTTGGGTGGATGAGTTCCATAATTCCACTCGCCGCCGCTTGGAATATCATCTTAAGCCCACCTCACACCTGACGATTCGGAACAACGATACTGAGGAAGAAAACAATTTAAACGACATCGTATTTTGAAATTATAAGGTTTAAAATATCATTTCTAAAATAAATTCGTCTAATCACTCGCAGAATTATGTTCGCATGGTAATTTTCGACCTTATTTCTTAATCATTAAAGTTTATAATTAGATCATATACCTATTTGTAGTTAATTCGCTGCGCTACGCCCGTTTTGCGCTGGTACTATCCGTATCATAATACAAATTAATACAACGAAAGATACCGTACAATCATTCTGAATCCATTTATGTCAGGAAAGCATTTCAGGAAATATATTAAATCTGTGTATTGAAAAACTCATTCAGGAAATGAATTATTATATTACAACCGTATAGAAAAGTTTATAAGCAAGATTGATTATGGATTCGTAGTCATGAGATTTATAACAAGATGCAAAGTTTAGAGTACTTATGTGGAATTATTTTGACAACTTCGTTAAATAGGTACATAAATTATGAGCCACATCTGTGATTTGAGGTGCGTTAGGCAAATGGTGAACTGGCCATACTCCTCTGACCAGCGTGGAACAGTGAAGGAAAGGAGAGGTTTACATCTAGCAGTGATTGATTTAAATGGTGAAGTATAAATTAAAACGACTCTGTACAAAGACAAGCTATGAGAGTTATCATCGACCCTATGCTTGCAGGTGGTGTATTTTACTTACGTATTTTACTGTTTGTACAATGGTTTTGCTCTAAGAATCCCTCATAAAGCCATGGGGAAACATACTTACACAACGTAACTAATTAAAATAACATTAACACGCGTGTGAAAGGCACATTGTGGCTACCTGAGTGAAGACCGTCAATTTAACTTAAAGACTACAGTGTTAACGGGCGTTCCGAAGAGTGGAAACGCTCATAAATGGAAATTCTGCAAGTTGCCCCTCATAGTCCCATCTTAGGACTGTAGCGTAAGATGTTCATGCTGTAATCGTTTACAGAACTTTGAGCTGGCGAGGCTACGAGCGCTTCAAACTATAACATATATTTTCATTCAATACATACATACATACATATTGTCACCCTTTATCCCCGAATGAGTAGGCAGAGGCATAATAAACGCCCACATTTCACCGTGTGCATTTTTGTCCCACGTAACAGGTGGTTAGCCCATTGCCGTGTTGAATGGACAGGCGCAGGCTGTGGCGACTTGCTGTTGAAATTTTTTAAGCCGCCCATAAGGCCTTCAACTTGGCTTAACGACTGCCATTCCACTGGCAACAGGGACCAACGGCTTAACGTGCCTTCCGAAGCACGGAACTGGGGTGGGTCTAAAGGGCCGAATAAATTTAAATAAAATGTGTCTATTTTTAGATGTTAAATTTGGAAGAAATTTTGAACCCGTTGCGTTTTTAGTGAGATTGTAACTAAAAGGCTAAAAGATTTTATGTGCTAGACACTAATTAGCACGACCAATTAAAGTCCTGGTAGTCTCGGACTGTATTTTCATTCAAATGAACACTGAACTGTCACAAGACTAGGACTGCGAACAGTTTTCTGGTTTTGGTGAGCAGAGAAAACCGATATCGGATGTCAGCTCGTCATGTCCAGTGATCGACGCATTCCTGGTACTCACGGCCGTCACTTTAACATCGCACTGAAGCGATTTCAACGATCATTCTGCTCACAACAGCAATTATATTTAACAAATTTTGTGCAGCCTACGGTGGTACTTCAGCATCCATCTCCACTAAGAACGTTACACATGCCGGTACAATCACAAAGTCCAGGTGCATCTCGAAATAGTCTGCAAGTACAGCAACCTCGGAATGTCGTCATGGCCTTGGTGCACAGCCTTCCAGACCTCACCCTCGATCCAGCACTCTCTCAGCATCGACCTCAACAAAGGTAACTTTAGTATAATTTTCTGCTTCTTTTTCTAGAAACTTAGAACCGCTTGGTTCGTGGTGCAAGCTTACCATCGCGTGTCTGATTGATGGATGAAGTCTTAGTAATTGCTTACTTAGTTATATATCAGTAATACCATTTGAGTTCAATTCTTTATATTTTCAATGATAGCCTGGAACCACTAACTGCATCAGAAAAGCTGTATCAGAGTCATCAAGAGCTATTGCAGCGCAACCGTTTGAACGCTCTACAACAACAGCATTATCTATCACCTGATCTTCGAGGAACAAGTTACCCACCGCCCAGTCCTACAAGGTAAATTGTTTAACCACTTTTTTATACTAATATAGGAACACCCATACTCTCTCTTTTCTTTTGATGATGAGTGGCTAGCCTATTGCCAGGATGATAGCACGGATATCATTTGTTTCCCAGTAACAATCTGTTATATGGTACCCCAGAGGGTATGAGTCAGTAATAGGCTATATATTGCCTCACGAAACGCGGAATGTCCTTGAAACTGCCCTTCCACTTTGCTCCTTGGAATTTGATGATTATTCTGTTAGTACTAAAGACTTTTTATCCCACAGAGCATCATTGAGACGTGGTTTAGCATTCTCCTACTCCCTCAAGAACCCACGGCTGACAAAAATAAGTCACATGTCTAGTCAATCCCAGCAGCCTGAGCCTGGGCCCTCAACCAGCTTATTGGTCCCCAAGGTAATTATTTTGTAATTTCAAGTTACAGTAATTAGGCAGATACATATTATCTGCCATGTTAATGAAATAATTTTTACTCTAAAATCAGCAAGACTATTGAGCCGCAGTGATTTATCGTAGTAAAGGTGATGCGGAACACCGTGGTGGTTTAGTGGATAATCTGGACCTCGCCAGAGATGGTAGTCCAACACAGTGTCGTCCTGCTGCCCCTGCCGTAATGCATTCCATCATAAAAAAGAAACGAACGTGAAATACTGAAAAAAGGGATTTTAATGTAGAGAAATACTATTTCTGATGTTACTTGACAACCTCCACAGAAGCTTTGCAGTAACTCTTCCGCCACTTTACTGAGGCCAGACCGATCTTGACTTAAGAGTAGACTGAAAGATGAGAGACTGTATGAGACTGATTTAAGTAAGAACTAGACCTTGCAAAAAAATAACTTGACTTTGAATATTAAAGGTTTATCTTGAACATAAACATTTAGCTTACAGGACTTAGCAACCAAGTCATAAACTTTTATTTTCTTTTTGAATATAGACATTTTATATGAACTGCTTCATTATGATATTAATATTTAGCTTGTGAGCTAGTGGGTCGTCAACAGGTCAACCTATATTAATATTTTGTCTGTTGTTAAGTGTTTCGTATTCGTAAACTTACGGGGACGTGATATTCGGTGTTAGACTTTTCTAAGTCACGTATCACACTCCTCGCAATAAGTGTAAAACGTATTTCTGGTTATTTCTTTCATAATTTTTTTTGAAATAGGTCAATATAGTAAGGAGCGGCAGCTTGAGTCCTGTTCATGGAGCACACACGAGCACAGACAGCAAACCCTTCAAATCAGATAAGAAATCAAAGCCCGTCCGTAGCAAGTAAGACTTTTAACATTGATATTGTCTATGTTATGTTGTTCTTCTGTTGTAAATTTGTGTGCCCTTCTCACTATACTCTTCTAAGTGAATTGGTAAACTGCCAAATATTCTGAATGAGTAGAATCCTGTGAATGCTTGTTTGTATGGTAAAATGTTGTCATTCAAGATGGTGCTGATGACCTTGTGCTATTTCTGTCTCTTATTGTGATATTCCTGAGTTTTGAGGTCGAATTTACATTCAGCCGTTAGATTGACCCTAAATTATAAAAAATCTTTCAATACCTACTTATATACTTGATGTAGCCGCATGAGCCATTGGATAGGTAGTGCAATGGTATCTAAAGAACACCGCAGACAAACTACCTTATAAGCATCGACACAGCGACGCAGCGGAATCGCGCATGTTGACTGATACCGCATCGCGATTTCGCGACTTCTTTTGTTCGTACGCGGTATCAAAGTGGTACGCTTAAGCGGCTAACGTTTTTAACAGTCCGGTGTGGAGCGTTCGATCCATATGCCTCATTTACACTCTCGCGCGAGCCACGAGACGAGCTGTGAGAGGAGCCGCGATCCGCTAGTGTAAACAAGGTATTATGAACGCCACGATTGCCTCTGTGGCGCTGTGGGAGTGTATCCGACTGCTACGCAAGAGGTCGTGGGTTCGATTCCCACCCATGATAAAACTTTGTGTGATGAGCACGATGGTTTATTCTGTGTCTGGGTGTTATTTATCTATAATATGTATGTATTTAGAAATATATAAGTATGTTTATCAGTTATCTAGATCCCATAACACAAGCTAATATTAGCTTACTTTGGGCTAGATGGCGCTTTGTGAAAAGTGTCCCTCAATATTTATTTATATTTATTTATTATGGTACTTTTTCGAGCTGGAGGCTCGTCGCGCTCCAAAATCAAATTCAATATCAAAAATCTTTATTGATGTAGATCACAAAGTAACACTTATGAACGTGAAGATTACTGCTTCTACATTTACATTTACTGCCAGATTCGCAAAGCAATAGGTAGAGCCAGAGGAAGAACCTGGCAATAAAACTCATGGCCACTCTTTTCTAACCGCCATTTGACACAGTTTGATTAACATGATATTTGACCAATTATACAGTAATGAAATTATTCAAAAAAAAGAACAAAATAAAAGTTGTGTTCATTAAAATTACACTTACATAGTTCCTTTGAATTTATGTGAGATCAGTCGACTAAACTTAGTATGCCTTAAATTTAAATAATATTACCCCACCTCCTCTCGTGGCTAGTGCGAGAGTGTAAATGGGGTAATACAATTCTTAAAAACAGGAGAAATGGAATGCGGGAACATTCGTATATCGCCGCGACATGTTTAACAATCAAGTAGGTACGTATCAAATCAAAAAAGCACCTTCACTATTATACGAGTAGAACCGCGGAACCAACCATAGACATAATCCATTACTTGCGAAGGTTTTAATTTCAGTTTTTATATGCATACTGTATTGTAAACAAACTTTGCGATGGATCAAATAACACTTTTTCTCCAACGAGCCGTTTGCGAATAATCTTGAGCATATTGCGGCGATAATGATCTCGCATCACTACATTTAACTTCTAAAAATTGAATGAATCACCGATCGCCAAAGCTAAAGGTAGCTGCGGTATCTAAGAGTCGGTAGATATATGTAATAGCCGATCCACGTGAAACCAGCAAAAATTGCCAAAACAAAAGTCTTTAAGCACTAAACACAAAGGCATCTGATTTGAACATACGTGGATATTGTTGTTGCGACTACATATTGATACAAAATTCAAATAAACACCAACCATTTGCACCGATTTCAAATTTCACATCAATACGTCCCATTTGCATAAACTTTCCAACTAAAATTACCACGGCTATTTTATGTTAGCATCTAAAAACTTCAATACCTACAGGTCAATAATCATACAGGTAAAACATCTATTACTGTTTTATAGAAGGTCCATTTCATGTTACCGATTTACATAATTTTGGTCAACTCAAAGCTATGTAAATACGCCCTCAAAACTCTTTATGTGTGCTGTTCAATGTACCTCCAGTATAGCATGTTTTACCCTTATATCAGTTCGTTCTTCAGTTCGGGCGGCTGGTACTCCAAAATGGAAGGATGACAATTAAAGCAATGGCGGGCGATGACGTTTACAAGGCAAGAATATTTATCTACATTGTTAATTTAAGAAATAGCCTGAAAGCAGCTTAATCTCTTCACCCCTTTATATTCACCATGCTTGCTTGTCATGTGCAATGTATTTCTAGACACGTACTTAGTTTGATAAAATTAGGTATGTATTTTTAATCGCCTTACAAACAGGGTTCAGCTAAATGTTGCTTTTGTTTTTATTTTTTATATTTAAAGGGAACACAGCCTGATGGAAAGCCATGGACACATCTAGCGAATTGAAAGCCACTGTCACAATCCACAAAACTATTAACAGTGGCTCTCAAGTTGGTGGCTAAATAATGTCTCTTCATACTCCGCTTGAAGAACCTGGGATTGTAAAAGGGGGAAAGACGTGCGCTGGCAGAACGTTTCAGGTTTTCATGATTCGACAGAGTACTTAACAATCTTTTGAATTGCTCAGTTTTGGCAAAAATACACTCCACTGCATTAAAGTGACACCTCTACCTGGCACGTGTTGTTGAAGCTGGAATTATGTTGAGAAGCTCTTCAGTACACTTGCCGTGGTAGACTCGGTAAAATGTACCCAAGGAAATTCTTCGCTGCACCAGCGGCTCAAGGCTTCTTGTTACCTTAGGACTATCTATAATGCAAATAGCTCGTCTCTGCATAGCGTCGAACGTGTCCTTTAAGTACCTCAAGGAGTCATCCCAAAGGTGAAAGCAGTATTCGACGCAGGAATAAATTTTCAATCTATATTGGCATATAGCATTAGTTAAATACTACTAGCTTCTGTACCTATACGTATTATAGTCATTTTTTTTTTCGATCTAATAGCATCTTTCGGATACTTACAAATTTTTTTATAAGTAAAGTCTATGAGATATAGGAGATTCACATTTTCAGGCTTTGTCCTTAGATTATATTTTAGAGCTTTATGCCTTATCAACAGTCAAACATGCTTGCTTAATACTAAAAAGAGAAAAAACTATAATTATTTTGTTTTTAAATGTTATTTTTGCAATATTTCGCTTTTTTAGAATGTCGTACGATGTCAACACGTGTTTCGCCTACCCACGAGGCATTATCAAGACCAAACATTCTAAAAAAGCGGAATTTTGCAATAATAACATTTAAAAACAAATTATAGTTTTTTAAAATGGATTTCCGCCTTTTAACGCCTGATTTAATTAGTTACTAAATAGAGAGTTGAATTTAATTAGCAGACAATCGTACTCGGAGTTATAGAAAACTATTGAACATTTGAAAGTTCTTTATTAGATAAACTAGCCGTGCTCCGAGACTTCGTTCGCAATTCTTTGTGACACCATGTAACCTTATGCACTTGTGGAAGTGTTACCAAATTAATGCCATTGGTTCAAAAAGAAAAGCACTATGACTGCTCCGCTCCCTTGAGCTAAATAAATCGTTTAGATAGTTCCATTTACGAGCCTCTCCGTGCACCATTAGCCCTGTACAAAAAAAAATCATCAACAGGTCGCGACAGCCCTGTCGACTGCGCAAGTTTAAACCCTCTGACATTGCGAACGTGCACTCATACGGTATCCACTTTTGATCAGGGACCGTATGCCATAAGCAGTATTTAGTGCTGGTCATAATAGTCTCAATTATCTATCAATCTTCAAGATGTATCCCTACGGGGTAGTCTAAGAAGACCGATCCATGCATACTTCTTTCGCTTCCTCCAGATTCATTAATCGTTTCATACATGCACGTTTGGATAACCGAGTACTTTTGACCTTTCCTAGTTTAAAATATTGGTATCACAGAAGAAGATAGTGTAGATCATGACTAAATCCACTGTGATGTGAGGGTAAGCCTCATATCACAGTGGATTTTATCAGAGCATCTCTAGGGCGGCGATAGCTGCGTCGTGCGCTGGCATTCTTGACCCAAATTGATTACAAAATGTAATTTATTTTATTGCTTATATACCTCCGCTTGTTATATATCATACCTATCATATAATCTGCGAGTACACTGGCCTGGAAACCGGAAGTCGCGGGCTCAATTCCCACTTAGAACAAATCGCTAAGTGATGAGCAAGTATTCTGTTTGGGTAACTTTCATCTATAATATTTATGTATTTTTGCGGGCTTTTTATCAACTCTCGGTCAATATAAGCTTGAATATCGTACTTGCTACGCTACACCACAGGCGTGATGCAGTGAAGATGTGAAAGCTTAGTTAACATATTGTTTTACTATGTACAGGCAAAAAGGCACCCCGCCGAGTGCTACGAAGCGGGGTGACAAGGAAGACTGACGATGGTTTAAACTCAGATCGCGTGACTGAGATAAGCCGAAAAAAAAGCCACGCTTTGGATG
The DNA here is from genome assembly GCA_948477245.1 of Thumatha senex. Classification (NCBI taxonomy): domain Eukaryota; kingdom Metazoa; phylum Arthropoda; class Insecta; order Lepidoptera; family Erebidae; genus Thumatha; species Thumatha senex. Next base: position 5,460,415 of record OX419725.1, read on the forward strand.
GTTATGCGGAATCTGTTGGTAGATCTTCGACTTCGCCATGAGGCTGGTTTTTTTTTCTAACGTGTTTCTTTAAAGTGCATAAATGGCCCCAATAAGGCTCGGACGCTAAAGACTTTGTAAACTTTAAATGGTTTATGTGCCAAATTACTAGGAATATCTCATAAATATGTTATCTGACTACATAGAGTTATTTAAACGTACAACAGTGCTGCTTCTACCTGTTTGTGATTGTTTCAACCATGAACATCGTACTGTTACCCTGCTGCATTTGTAAATTATTCAATAATGAATTTTCCTAAAGATATGATGAGGTTTTAATTATTCGAAGTGAAATATTTACTCGTTTCAAATATATTGGCCAAGACTGAATCCAGGTAAAAAATAAACGAATGCAATATCTTACTTTCCAGGGAATATCGCAGGGGGGCTGCGAAACCGGTGAAACAATTTTTTTACTGACATTAACATTGTTGAGGCACGCACCTCAAATTTATAGGACATAAAAAAATGTCCCAATCTTTTAAAGACACAACAGTGGTGCTTTTAAATTATTGTTAGTTACAACTAGAATTTTTAATTGATGATCCTTTGTAACTACCTATTGAAAACATACTTAATTACAATTATGAATCCTTTATATATTACATAAATAAAGTTTAGTTTAGTTTATAGAGTCAAAGCGCTCGTAGCACCGATTTATTAGTGTTCTGTACAACTGTAAACTATCAGGTCTGATTGTTTTCGTGCTTCGGAATGCACGTTATGTTATTATCGATCCGGGCTGGCAGCAACAAGGTAGTCGTAAAGCCAATTTAGAGACCTTGTGAAAACTTTTAACAGTAATTATTAACCTATCAATTATTTTTTTAAATTATTGCTACTCCCTGTTGTTTGATATTTTAAAAGCCCCATAATGTCTTCACCTGGCTTGAAAATTGCCATGTTGCATTATTTATTAAGTATAGGAAATAAAAACATTAACAAAAAAATATACAATGAAACATAATAAGTATACTACATTACACTACGAGCTATACTTTAGTTTATTTACAAAAGATCGAGAAAATAATCTAGGTACCTACCTACTTATTAATTGAAGCTGGAGACCCGTTGACTGCAACTCGTGGTCCTCCTGCGAGTTTTCCCTGGGAGTCCCCGAAAAATTCACATTCTGATGTTATCCCCCGATTCAGTCTTGATCAGTTTTAAGGGATATCAAGTAATAGTTTGACAACCTTCATACATATAGTTCACTCCAGACTTTTATTTACCTCTAAAGTTGCGGGTTAAACAACAATTATTAAATGTCCGTCAGCTATATATTTTGAGGACAGTCCTTAGTGTTCATAAAAATACAATTAATTCTGAGGTTTACACAGCTTTAACCAGTAGACGTGTGTACAAACTGCCACTGCCAAGGATTAACACAAGCTTTGCCAGACGCTGATTGCGATATAAAACTGTGTTCGGTGAAGGAAGCAAAAATAAAAATCAAGACATGGCTCCTTTCACTGTCTTACGACCAAACCGAAAGTATCTTTCTTCATTTGTCATGAGAATGTAGAAATTGGTGATGTCCAGTTAATTGAGCTGTATAAAATGGTATTTGACATATTGTATAAGTTTAACTAATGTGTATGTGGATATTTTTAAAATGGTATAATAATGGTATGAATGCAACTAGTTTTTAAAAATTAAGATTGATATGTCTGAAAGTTTTGATGTCGCAAGAGCAATAAATGTATATTATCGCTAAGCTAAATCGTATTTGGCACCCACAGGACAGGCTTGCCTAGTGTGGGGCCACAGGAAAACGCACAATATTGTATTTACTATTTGGCAATAAAATAATTTTTATTTTATTTATTTATTTTTAAACCCAAACACGTACCTAAATATAACACAGACTGTATAAACAATGATTGTTCATGAAAATTTTTAGACTAGATAAGCCGTAGGTAATGGTGCCTGAAAATGCCCAACTGTGTAAATTATAACCGTCAATATGCTGCGGTGACCATATTCAATCAGGTAAATCGTATGCCTGTCTGACACACCAGTGGTTTAAAAAAATCCAAAAATCCTTAAAGACATACCTAATGACGTTATAATTATTCGAACTGAATTATTTTGCTAACTGCATACTAAACGCGTTCCCAATATTCATGTTCAGGAGTGAATCGTGATGCGTGGGCTAGTGGTTAGTGAATTAGAATTCCTCTCCTTTTTTTTACAATGGGATATTTGAGGTACGCGTCTAAATTTTTATAAGACATGAAAATTTTGTCTTGGTATAATCTACGGTAGTTTACATTATTTAAACTGTTGATTCATGGCACTAAGTGAATCTAAACATATTAGTGACACCTTTGAGAATGCCGTGAGGCGAAACCGGTTAGGTTTACAAAGTAAATGTTGTGGAACAGTACAAGTGTTGTTATTTAATAAATCTACAATCTAAGTATATAAAGTCAATGGTTTTATTTAGGTACTATTACCTATTTAGGTAATTTAGAAGCTTTACAAGCACAATTGTACGCTTATAATAACTTTATGTAAGTACTTAAAACAGTGAATTGAAATAGAAAACTTCATTGATCACAGAACTTAAACTTAGTAACTGTTTACCTATATGTTACTTCATGTACTTTGTTATCGTTAATCGTTAAAACAATGTACTTTTATAAATCGAATACCATCTGATTCTATCGATAGATACCATCGATCGTATCGTAGATAAGTAAACAAATTGTTCATTTTAGTATCTATAGGAAAGTAACGATGTAAATTGTCCTAGTAAATATAAAAGTAAATCACCTGCCCAAAATGAAATTGGAAGCGGCGTTCAGGAATGAACTGTGATTGAATGATTTGATTGACTGATATATAAACGTAAAATGTAAACTCAATGACGCAGTGAATGTTTTATACTTCATTTAGATTCTCGCGCTAGCCACGAGACGAGCCGTGAGCCGTGATTGTAAACGCAGTATTTTGGTACATTAAATTCGAGCTCGCGGCTCGTCTCGCAGCTCGTCTCGTGGCTCGTGCGAGAGTGTAAATGAGGTATATATATGAGGTATATAATTGACACAAAATTACAAGCCAACTTTCGTTTTGGTATAACGTTGATACCAAGAAGTGTTCCTCTCGCTCACGCCTTATAGAGACGAAAGTAATATGGAGATTTTCAAAATAATCTTAAATACACAAATTTTCCCCATATTTATAGTTTTATTGAGAAACAGAAATCAATTAATATTATTTATGCGCGTGTCAAGTTTACGTCAAACTGTATGCGAAAATCGTATACTCGACTTGTTAGTTTGCTTACCATTCTAGTCTATAATTTTGTGTAATCATATGAGAAAATGGGGAGTCCCAATGATGCGCTTGGTTGTATGAAATATAGTAAGGCGTCTTTATTATAGTGCGAGTGACATTGATTCCTTCCTAGAGCATTTTGAGAGCTTGCTTTAAGCATACGAGATTTGGTTAAATTTTCATATTTGCTAGGATTATTTTACACAGAATGGTCGATTATATATTACTGAAAGATGCTGTGATGCTGTAACAAGATTTATTGACAGGCAATAAATCTTGTTACAAATCAAAAAGTAAAATAATTTCATCAATTATGTAATGGACCTATAATAAAAATTAAAAATATGTAAAAGAAATATTTTCATATTAAAATTCTTAAAATATTTTGCTCATTTATAAATAAGAATATACTAAGGCCTAAAAACCCCACAAGAAACAGATTGTTTTATCTTTATATGTATACCTATTCCCAGTAGTGGTCGTCTATTGGCTGAAATATTTTTTTATCTAGTACCTATTACATACGTAAATGGAATATTTGGACATGGACCTTAATGATTATAGGCTGTAGAAGCAAATAGGAAATAAATTTATTTATTTATAAAATATTACTAGGCGAAAATGCCATCGGCATTGTTAACTTTTGTACAGATTGTTTATGGTTAAAGTATAAATTATCTAAACGAATGTTAGTAATAATTTAGAAAAAATGTTTTTAAACTTGTCAAGTATGTTAATTGTTGTGATCTAGAATTCCTAATGAAGTAAGTAGTGTTTGCTGATGAAATCAGCTTTATGTTAGATATTATATATTACTAGATGAAGCCCGCGCGTCCGCTTAGAGAAGTTTTGCCGTTCCTGTTTCCCACAGGTTTTTGTTTCCGGGATAAAAAGTAGCCTAAGTCCGTCTCCTGGCTCTAAGCTACCTCCCCACCAATTTTCAGCCAAATCGGTACAGCCGTTGTTGAGTTATAAATAGTGTAACTAACACGACTTTCTTTTATATAAATAGACTAGTTGACGCCTGCAGCTTCGCCCGCGTAGATAAGTTTTCCCGTTCCCGTTTCTCACAGGAACTTGTTCCCAGGATAAAAAGTAGCCTATGTCCGTCTCCTGGCTCTAAGCTACCTCCCCACCAATGTTTAGCCAAATCGGTACAGCCGTTGTTGAGTTATAAATAGTGTAACTAACACCACTTTCTTTTATATATATAGATTTAGAGATTGACAAAGGAAAGACATATTAGTGAAAAGCAAAGTATATAGTTTACATAATAAATATAAGTCTATAGTCAGTAGATAATATATTTTCTATAATCCTTAAACCCAAAAAACATTCATATTATAGCTTAAATTGAATATTTTGTAAATATAGATGTTTTTCACTATATAGTTACTTATTATTGTGATCAATTAGATGAATAGGTACCTATTTAGAATATTTATGTACTAGTTATTCAATATTGTGATATTCAATATTGTGATATTCAATACTGTGATATTCATATCTTTTAACATGTTAAAAGATATCGAATTTCGTTTCATGGTTCTAAACCACAAATAAAAAAATATTCATTAAAACATTTGGTTTGAAACCACTATGAAATATGTAATGCAAACTTTGGTTCTAAACCAATTACAAATAATTTGTTGTCCATACCACATTTTTATATAAAGAAAAAGTACCTAGGTAACTACCTAATTATTGGAAACTCATTTGTGGGTAGTTTTACACTTGTTGGTATCACCTGAGTATCACATTCAAGTGATATTCTAGTAAAAAAGTAAATACCTAATAATATTAGTTAGGTATAATTTGTTGTCAATGTTTTGATATTGTTGGTATACCTATTAAGAAGGGTTGATAAAATTATAGGTACCTTGAGCATATACAGCAAACATTGTGAAAACCCCAATAACAAAAATGTATGTTTTAATTATACAAAAAAGTATCCGCAAGTTGCTTGCAACTCGCGCCACCACGCGAGATATTTTCATTAGCAGATATAGAACATAACCACAAAAATTCTTTGAGAGCTATCAAAATATCACAATGTAACATACGATAATTCTTCAAAGAAGGCAAATATGAATATTTAAGCGTAGGAAGTTTTAAATAAATGTGAATTTTGTGACACTTTCAATTAATTGTCAATAAATAATTTATTACACGAAAACAATGACTTTTTTTACAACATGTTACCTACCCAAAAACGACGAGAACCATCTACTGAGCTAAGGTGGCGAACAAGAAGTCTCCTTCATCTTTATGTATTATCAGTTGCCTCCAAACACCAGGTACCTGGATTAGGATCTTGGGATCCACTTTTATTAGGCCACTAGGTAGGAGCAACTAAAGTTGGACTTTTGTTTTCGGTATGTTATGTTTGGCCGTTGGGAGCAACTAAAGTTGGACTTTTGTTTTCGGTATGTTATGTTTGGCCGCTAAGAGCAACTAAATTTGGACTTTGGTTTTCGGTATGTTATGTTTGGCCGCTTGGAGCAACTAAAGTTGGACTTTGGTTTTTGGTATGTTATGTTTGGCCGCTAGGAGCAACTAAAGTTGGACTTTGGTTTTCGGTATCTTATGTTTGGCCGCTAGGAGCAACTAAAGTAGGACATTTGTTTTTGGTATGTTATGTTTGGCCGCTAGGAGCAACTAAAGTTGGACTTTGGTTTTCGCTATGTTATGTTTGGCCGCTTGGAGCAACTAAAGTTGGACTTTATTTTTTTGTAGGTAACGTTATGTTTTGCCGCTAGGAGCAACTAAAGTTGGACTTTGGTTTTCGGTATCTTATGTTTGGCCGCTAGGTGCAACTAAAGTTTGACTTTGGTTTTCGGTATCTTATGTTTGGCCGCTAGGTGCAACTAAAGGTGGACTTTGGTTTTCGGTATGTTATGTTTGGCCGCTTGGAGCAACTAAAGTTGGACTTTGGTTTTCGGTAGGTATATTATGTTTTACCGCTTGTAGCAACTAAAGTTGGACTTTAGTTTTCGGTAGGTATGTTATGTTTTGCCGCTAGGAGCAACTAAAGTTGGACTTTTGTTTTCGGTATGTAATGATGCGATGCCTTCATCTCCTGAATGACCTCCCAACCCCGTAACGGCGTTAGCCAGCAGATGCACCGCTTGCAGGCAAGGTCACATTGGCTTCGATGATCTTTGTAAGGCCTCGTACTATTACACCAATATTCCACACCAATACTATGCCTATACATACGTATATTATGCTGCATGTATGTAATGAGACCTTATGTGTGAAAAGGTTATAATTGTCGTAGGTGGATAACCAGTGCATTTTTGTATACCACTGATAAAATGTGGTCACCGTAGCCTATGGGCGTTGACGACGAAATAGAAGTAGTGGAACACGGGATACTATGTTGTAGATACTATTATATTAATATTTCCAATATAGTGCTTAACTACATCATCCCATCAATGGATCTGTGTATCATTTCAAACAATCTCTTTTGAAAGTCGTAACACTAGGTACCTATCATCAAACATAAGGATGCGAAGTCTCTCCAATCGTAGATGTTGTGTAAGGTATTCACAAGATTTCCTATTCTGTTTGAGATGGTAATACTATAGGCCTTTTGAGCACTACAAAAATGTAACTTAACACCAAGACGCTTGGTAGGAAATTGGAAATTTACTTGAATGTAATGTCGAAAAAGCAAAGTGGACCATAGAGTATCACTATAAATCACAGAAATGAGACTGAGTACCTACCAGCAATGAGTAATTGAGCATTTGTTTGGCTGATCCGGCTGATCTTATCATCACCATCAACAAGTGCAAGAGTTCTAGTTCTTGGTTCTCATACTTGTTCATTGATATTTTGGTGTAAATGCTAAAAACGAACTTTCGTTTTCACTAAAAGATTAAGAGAATGCTCTTGTTCTATCTTTAGCTCTTAGGTGGGTTTAAACTAAACAAACAAAGACAAACATAAGAATGCTCTTAGCTGATGATTACGCGCTCTAGAGCCATTTCCATCAAGCAAGAGCGCATTCTTAGAATATTCCATAGAATCTATGCAAGCTAAGATAGAAAACCGAAGGAATGCTCTCTGTCTCCGTCAAATTCTATTAGTGTAAGAGAAACACTAATAGAATTTGACGGAGACAGGATAGAATAAGCATTCGCTCTTTTGATGTAAAGATCATCAAAAAGGGCCTTAGGAGCGTTACAGAAAATTGGGCGTTTGCTTTGCACTAGGTATAGAGCTGTTGGTCATATTGAATACAATAGAGGTTTATATCAGCTGTATTTTGGTATACGTATCTATCGACTGTCGAGGACCATGAAAGATTGATGCGGCCTATTGGTACCCTGCAACTATAGTTAATTGAATGTGATGATGAGTTAACTGAACACTCTTGTAGACTATTATATCTTCAAAATGTCACCTGAAAATGCTGCGCCTGCCGACTGACGGACGAGTATATACGGATAGTAGGGCCAGCCTTTTTCAGTCAGGTTTTAGTTTTGGGGGAGTATTTCAATACTTATAAAGATGTGTAAATTTTTGGATAGATCGCACAATAATTCAAGCATTCTAATGTAGATTATAGATGCGATAGGGAAACCTAGCTACATCTTCGGAGTCCAAGCCTGCCCTATCTTCGAGTAGTGCACCTGCTGACAACTCGAGACAAAACCCTGTACCGACCCGTCTGGCCAGCGAGGTATAGTCCATACTATCAGGTACTTACCTTACTTTACGACTCCTACTTTCGGATAGGTGATGGAAGGCATTCCTCCGAGGGCGGTATCGGTTTTATAATGAATGAAAGAAATTTCTTAGCTGGGAGCAGTAGTGTGTCAACCCGGGAAGCATACTTAATACTAAAGCTCACTGATAGTATATCCGAACACCTGCAGTGTATTCCAGTGTATACCCCGACTTCGGTAAGCACTGACGAGGCAGTTGAGGAAGTGCACGAGGACATAGCGACAGCATTATACGGTACCACTAAGGTTCACTACAACGTTGCTATCAACCTTACCGCCAAAGTGGGATTACAACAATGTGGTGAAATCAGTCTAAAAGGCGTGGTGCACAGAGCTCATTATCTATTTCGAGTCACAAAGATTTATAAAAACCCACTCAGATAATTACTTGGCGAGCTCCGACAAGATCACAAGGAACGACATAGACTTTTTGTGTGATAAACATGTTTAAAACCGGAATGACGACGCATACTTTCTGACCTACTAGATTTAGAAGCGTTCCAAATAGATTTGACGTCCGAAAAGCATTAATCGGAACTTCAAAATCGTTTCGATCTGCTGGTGAACCACAATTGATCCTTAGTCCGTTTTTGTTCAGTTAAGTATCAAGGACTCACATGAGCTGCCCCCATGGTTACTAATTGTGGCCTATACCGAGTACCTTTTTGGCACTAAACCCTACAGGTCCACATCCGTCGACATAGGTAATGATTTAGTCAAGCGCACGGACCAGATTAAATACATGGCAGACCCCGGGTGCCATGAATACAACTCAGACAGACGCTCGGATTATGATGATTCTTAATATCGTAACATTTAGGGAGGTTTGAACCCCATAAACCCCCCCCCCCCCCTTGGCTACGCCCGTGGGATACTATTTACCGTAAACAATCTGTAGAAATTCGCCAACACACAGCCATCAAGGAAGTGTACAAAGAACTTTAGACTTGAATAGGTTCACCTAAAATACAACCACAATAATTCTTGTACAAATAATTATATAATTAACAGAAAGCACAAGACTGACAGCAAATATAGATCATAAACTGTTTAGCGACCCGTACACTTTTTATCGCAGCATTTCCCCGTGGGGGTGATCTGGAACACACGGTTATTGCGGTCTTTCGCATACACCGGACCTGGCTTAGACCAAGCGCCCCTCTTCAAACATGGGGACCACATTAATAAAGTTATAGCCCCCAGGACCAAACCAAGTACCATTTTTATCGACACATTAGTAAACAAACAAACCTGTGAAATAAAAAATACATTATGTACTTACTGGGTACTAAAAATCAAGCTACCTAGAGAATGAGAGGAACCAGGTCATAAACGGTCATACTTATTTGTTACTCTTTCAAGCAAAACCTACTGAATTAATTTTACAGTAATATAGTTTACACGTCAGAATTACATATAGGCTAGTTTTATACCAGAAACAAGTTCCTGTAATAAACAGGAACGAGAACACAAGAAAGAGTACAGCGGTTTATTTTTTATGATGTCCATATACCAAAGGTAAGTGAATTAGAGCATAGATACCTACCTGAAACTAGGATTTCAACACAACCTTCTGCCCGTAGAAGGTTACTACATTAGGGTTACGAGAGCATCTCTGAACGCATTGTACAACTTTACACTTACAAACAACTAAAACAAAACTGAATATGTACTAAACCATGGAAAATGTGACACTTTGTGTGTTTGAAGAAGAGATTTGCTTAAAACACTCGAATACAGAGATTCCCGGCGATTTAACCCCATTAATTTGATTAGTCACAAAATGAAATTCAATTAAAAATACAAAAGTCAATGGGTTCTATGGTTCTATGTGTCATCAGAAATGTAAAAAGTTTTATACGTTATTATAATTTTTTTAGTAAAATGGCAGTCGTTAAGCTAAGTTGAAGGCCTTATAGGCGGCTTAAAAAATTTCAACAGCAGGTAGCCACAACCTGCGTCTGTCTATTTCAACACGGCAATGGGCTCACCACGTATTACTTGGGACAGGAATGCACAAGGTGAAAAGTGGGCATATAATATGCCTCTGCCACCCCTTCGGGGATAAGGCGTGATAGATAAATTATAATTATTTCTTCATCTAGGTCTGTGACAGTCTGTGTGCAATACTCGTATGCCGATGGAGCAACCGAGTTCTGGAGTGAAGACAGCGACTCGACAAATGTACGGTAAGACAACCCCCCGCCAGATGGACCCACGACCTGGTAAAGGTGAGTCATGACTAGTGGTCCCACCAATTTTGACCCACGGTGCTCGTGGTCCCACTAGTAAGTTCCACTAACAGCAACTGACTGAGAGGGACTGGATGCGAAATGCGCAGGACCGTGTGTAGTGGCGTGAATAAAGGAGAGGCAGCAGTAGACTTTGATTGATATGTATTATTGTATTGTATTTCAAATTAAAATTACAATTTTACTTTTCTAGCTTTTTGTTCTGCTAACAAATCTATGTCATAATCACAGTCATAATTTATTTCATATGCAATTCGATTTTCTATCTACAAGATTATGAGATCCTACTAACGTTACTGACCCTTAAATAATCGCTAAGAATTTAAATTTGCTAAAGCTTTGCTCTTATCTTGCGGATGTTAGCAGAGCAATACATATTAGCAAAAGCATTCTGTAAATGATGCACATAATCCAAATCAGTTACAAAAGATTTAAATAAAATATATTATTTTTCTGCAAACAGATGCCTATTCCTATTCTTCTTATTGTCTATTCACGAAATATTTTTGACCATTCTGGTTCTCTGACGGGTAGCTTCATTTCGGAGTTTATCCCTTAAAGACACTCTAAGCATAGCTCACTCCAGCTCCTTATGTAACTTTGTGGCCATGGACTAGCTCCAGTGGCGTAACTACACCATGTGAGGCCCGTGGCAAATTCTTTGTATGGGGTCCTCCCAGTAAAACTCGTCACTTTGTAATTAAATTTTAATGAGTCCAAGTAGTTACCGAACACTAGTAACCTATACATAATGTATACTGTAAGCTATTAACATTGAAATAGAACATGAAGCGGATGAAGCGCTCGTGGTCCCACGAACTCAGTGTTTTGTCAACGTTCATTGCGTTAAGCAATTTTGGCCGTGGCTGGTCATTAGATGGGTCACGGCTTTGAGATATTTCTATTTACGTGCATTTCCGTGCTTCCGAGGACACGTTACGCCCTTGGTCTCGGTTGCCAGAATCATGACAGCCGTTATGCCAAGCTGAAGGCCCGGGCTGCTTGAAAATTTTCAACAGTAGGTCGCCGCAGTCCATTTCAGCACGTCAATGGGTTCACCACCTGTTACGTAGGACAAAACTTGGTCTCGGTTGCCAGAATCATGACAGCCGTTATGCCAAGCTGAAGGCCCGGGCTGCTTGAAAATTTTCAACAGTAGGTCGCCGCAGTCCCTTTCAGCACGTCAATGGGTTCACCACCTGTTACGTAGGACAAAAGTGCACACGGTGTAATGGCACATATTGGGTTTGTGCGAAGTCCGAAAACAGGGAAGGACACGCTAAGCCTTGGCGTCCGGCGACCTGTTCTACTATAGAGAAGCATTTCTCCGAGGGCGCTATCCATGGGCGTATAGGTCGCGCGGCGAATGATGAGCTCTGTAAGAAAGTGGAAGGGGAATGCGCAGAACTCATAAATTTGGTCTAATTGGCGGGGTGACAGGGGGTGAAGGGCGGGAGAGTAGGAGCGTGGACGCAGGAATGGTCGAAATTCAACACGCACACTAGACCACAGCCGCACACTACTCCGTGATATGTCGGCACGTGTTGTCACTAAACTTGGTACAGTCACGCACATAAAATATTCTACTCTTTTGGCAAATCTTTTAATAACGTATTGAGGTTTTGATGCCCCGAGGAAATTGTCTGTCCAATCTGGACAAGAAAGAAAAATGGTTTATTATGTAATTTGTTTGATCAAATATTTATACCAATTATAATTATTATTATTGGCGAAACATAACGCAGTGATAGTGCCAACGCTGCTTTACGGTAGCGAAACCTGGGTATGTCAGCAGATGCATGAAAGTAAATTAAATGTTGTGGAGATGCGATCACTTCGAAAATTGTGCGGCGTAACTTTGGCCGACCGAATACGTAACGAAGTGATACGCAATATGGCAGGTTTGAATGAATCACTGAAAAATTAATAAAATACATGCAAGACTGACTGTACTTGCTGTCACTTCTGCGCCACATATATAAGTTGTTCTCGAGACTAGTCACAAACCGCCTCACCGAAAAACTCGACGAATTTCAGCCAAAGGACAGGCCGGGTTTCGAATAGGCTTTGGTATCGTGTTCCACATACATACTGTTAGACAGATTGTGCAGAAGACAAAAAGTACAATAATCCTCTGTGTATGACTTTTGTGGACTACGAGAAAGCCTTCGAGTCTGTCGAAACCAGGATGCTCTGCAACGATGTAGTAATGGTTGGCCCTATATCGAGGTGTTGAGATGCTTGTACGACACCGCTACCATAACAGTCCAAGGCGAAAAGACGAACCCCATTGAGTTGCGCAGAGGGGTAAGATAGGGCGATGTTATATCCTCCATCCATCCTTATAGCTCTTCACCACCACGCTTTAGGATGTCTTTAAGGCGCTGGACTGGAATGGGATATGAATATAAACGGCGAATGCATCTTACACCTTCGATTGGCGGACGACATCGTTTTGGTAGGGGAAATGCTGGAACAGTTGAGCGGGAAGCTGCACAGTCTAAGCAGAGCGTCTTGACGTGTTGGTCTCGGTATGAACTTATATGAAATGAAACCAAGGTCATGTTCAATGAGCACGTCATACCGGGTCCAATATACGTCGAAGGATTGAAACTCGAAATTGTCCAGGTACATACCTACTTTGGGGTGGTTATCCAACTCGGCAAAAAGAACTTGGACAAGGAAATTGCAAGAAGGATACCTTGTGTGTGTCAATACCTTTTTTTGGTCCGGCGTACTTACTTTCTTGGTGAATAAATGAATAAAGTAATTCCCCGATCGTCATCGCGCATGTTCGCCCGCGCCAATATACCGCGACAAAAAATTAAGAAGCAATAGATAAGTTCTGAAATTGTTCGAAATTTTTTTGTTTTAAATGTACTGAAATCATTATGATTAGTTTGAATTTTATATCTTTAGTTGCATCTCGCTTAAATAGATTTTAAATACTTTAAAAAAAATTGTTAAAATGTTAAGTTCTTTTTGAACTGTCAGCCGCTGCCGCTTGGGCCGGGGCCCTTTCAGGTCGGGGGCCCGTGGCATTTTGCCAGCCCTGCCACCCTATAGTTACGCCACTGACTAGCTCCACCGTAAGTTTCACGCCCCATCCCTCCTACTCCAGGGTCTTAAAGACATCAACAAGCGCGTTGGTGAGAGCTCAACGCAGTCCAAAAGAGTTGGTCTTTGTCGTTGGTCAAAATGACTCCGCCCGCCTGATGGAAATCCATGACGAGATCTAGCGAATTGACGGGAACTCTCTTAGTCTACATGACTACTGACAGCCTTCCTCAAGTTGGCGGCCCAATGATGTGCCTCTTCACGCTCCACTTCAAGAACCCGGGATTGTAAAAGGAAGGAAACAAGTGCATTCGCAGAGCCTTTCAGGTTACTATAGTTCGACAGAGAAACGATAATTTTAAATCGTTCCGTTCTGCCTAAAATTCTCTCCAATTTATGAAAGTGGCAGATCTGCCTGGCACACGTTGTTCGGGAACGAAAAGGAGAGGGTGGAATTAGGTTGAAGAGCTCTTCTAAACACTCGCCGTGGCAGATTCGTCATCGTTGAGTCATGGTAGCGGTTTCGTACAAGCATGTGAACACTTCGATGTTTCGCCAATTAATACGACACCGCTGTAGAGCATCCAGGACGACCCAGGTCTCGACTGAGTCGAAAGCTTTCTCGTAGTCTATAAAACATACACACAGAGGCAAATTTTAATCTATTATCTTCTTTAGAATCTGCCGAACAGTATAGATGCGGTCCACGAACTTAGCTTTTTCAAAACCTGGCCTGATCCTTTGGCTAAAACTCGTCGAGTCTTCCGGGGAGGCGATTTGTGACTACTCTCTAGGACAACTTGTATGTGGGTGACCACTTTGTGGTATTTACATTTGCGAGCGTTTCCGTGCTTCGGAAGGCACGTTAAGCCGTTGGTCCCGGTTGCCAGTAAAATGGCAGTCGTTAAGCCTGGTTGAAGGCCTTATGGGCGGCTTGAAAATTTTCAACAGCAGATAGCCACAATCTGCGTTTGTCATTTCAACACGGCAATGGGCTCATCACCTATTACGTGGGACAGGAATCCACACGGTTAAAAGTGGGCATATAAAATGCCTCTGCCACCCCTTCGGGGATAAGGCGTGATGGACATTTATTTTATTTTACTTGCACTCCCACTTTGGTGTTTAAGTTCTTTGAAGTTTAAGCCTTAGCAGTATCGTGTTATGCTAAGGCTCACTACAAAATCCTCATCTGCCTCGTCAGTGCTTCTCGAGATCAGGGAAGGTTTATAGGCATCATTTCCAGGGAGTACTTGTCGTTGAGCTTCAGTGTTAAGTATGCTATCCAAATCGACACACTGCTGACTTTCACAACGCCGCTAACAAGGTCCATTTTCACCATTTACACCGTTACCGCACTCAGAGGAATACCTTTCCTCAACTTCCCGAAAGTAGAACAGGTCGGTGTACGCAAGGGTTAGCGTGTCCTCTACTTTCTTAGGACTTCGCACAAACCCAATACGTTTCAATGTATGCGACCCAGTGCTAACTCGATTTCGTTCAGCCGTAGAGTATTTCAGTCGTGTATCCGCTACCGTAGCCGGTGACAGTCGAAGTGCCGGGAACTGCGGCCTAGTTCACATTGGGGATTGTAGTACGGTATTTGTCCTCACTGTATCACGTTAGCCAGTCGGGTTGGCACAGGGTTGTCTCTAATTTTCATTCTCTTCGCCTTTTTAGTCTGCAGGTAAGGCTGAATTGAGCTAAAGATAAAGGCACCATTTGCACTCTTTATATTTATAACACCCTCCCTCTTTTTGTCGGGGGTAAAACAATGGGGCCCTGAAATACGGGCACATAAGTTAATTACTTTTACCCACAATAACTACACCTTTAGTATTTAATACCGTTATTACTACCATTAGTATGTAATAGGTGTAACCATCGAGATCTCTAGGGTACAAGCGACTACACTGACTGAGAGGTATAACGGAAGTCGTTCCCAACAATGTCAAAATTTAAAAGTCAAATAGTAATAATAGTCAGCTGCTAGCAAAGAAATTAAAGTAGACCCTAATTCAGGTAGTTTGGAAGCAACAAAGAATACACGAAGATGCAGAAGAACTATGGCGGCAGCCTAGGATGACACCACTGTTCTGGAAGGCGGTCCCATGGCACTCGCATATGCCTATGGTAATTCCAGAATACAGAACTTCTACTGTTTTGCTTCCTATTTACCTCTACACCTTTCAAATAATTGTTTTTGTTTTGGGACTAATCCTACCCGCATATTTATCTATAACATTACTGTAACCCCTGTAAACCAGGATCTACAGCAATTACCAAAATCAGAAAGTTACACCGAGCTCGAACTAGGTAAAACCCCAGAAGTTAGAATGTCTTGGAATCCGAATTGAAATTAATCAGAAGATAATTTTAGGGAGTTGGATAAAGTAACCCCTCTTCTTTTGGAAAGCGGGGACCTGGATGGCAACTAGATGTACATCCTATAGAAAAAGGGAATACCCACGGTAATAGTATATTACGAATCATATATGAGCTGTTTGATTCCAATAATATGTATAGCCAAAACGTCTGAAAGGACGAAAATTTACTCAGGAACCAGATAACACTTTATTTGAAATAAAAAACACTGCATTAAAAAATATACTTTACTTAAGTCATCCAAAAATATGTAATGTACTAACGCGCAACAATATACTTATAGATAAGAATATAAAAAAGATATACAGCCATTTTTCAAATCACTTATATCGTAACATTGACATTTTATCAATATCAAAACCTTTATATAAACCCGGAATGTATAGTATAACTTCATCTATTATTGTATATAATATACAAGATTCAGTATAGCAGTGCCATGCTTTACATATAGAAGCCTGCGAGGCATCTCCCAGCCACCTATGCATATATATTATATAAAAAATTTAAAAGACAAACTTAACATGATTTAAATGCACCAACGTTTAAAATAAAACATTTTAGCGAAAATATACAACTCGCTGGATATATTTTAGAGTAGCGAATTATTAATAGTTTTTTGTAATATACTTATTAAACAGTCACAAGGTTTAATTTGATATCCATCTCCACGGAATGGAAACTACTATATTTCAATAGAAAGCCGTTCTAGTTCTATTCTATAGCGCTTCTATTGCGATTAGTTCAAAATAGGTAGTCTACTAAAACTATTAAATATTTCACAATCACACTTCTAAAGCTGCAGAATAGAGATCAAATAGCTGTTAAATAATAATATAGACTACCAAAAATGCAAATTAAGAGCTACTAACAGGCGCTACACGTGTTAATAACATTCTATCGGCCGGACGATAGAATTCTATTGAAGCGCAATTGTAGTTTTTACATTTTTTTCTGTCGCCTCTCGATTAAGCGACGATTTCTATTCTCTTCTGACGCGATTAAATTGGTAGACTGGGCCCTCTGTAAGAACTACCATCTCGATTCACTAGTGGATTTAATAAATAAATAATTATTGTGAAACATTGTTTTACACACCACCGTCTTGCTCAAAGTAAGCTAATATAAGCTTGTGTTATGGGATCTAGACGACTGATAAACATACAATAGCACGCTGAAGTTAACTGTGATCCACAACTGGTCTAGGTGGATGCTGTGATACTTTTATCACATAACTAGCTGACCCGCGCAACTTCGTTAGCGCCACCAAAAGTTAGATAAATGAAGAAGCGGTCGACCGATTTTGTGCAAACTTCCCATAAACCATCTACTAAATAGTCCGAACAAAGCTTTTACATTTGGATTGGATAGGTAAGCCTGTTCTTGAGTTATAAAATAACAACGAAAAGTGGCATTGATTTTTATATTATCACATAAAATAGCCCTTTTTTCACTTTCTTGACTAAGTCAGTATGTCTCAACATTAGGTAAATAATATTGAAAGAGATACAGATATGGTTTTTCAATATTTGCAAGTATATCTAGATAGATAGATAATATGCTTTATTGTACTTACTTACACTCAAAATAAATAATAAAACAAAATGTAAAGGAATACAGCGGTTTCTTACAGTTAAGTACAATGGGCGGCCTTATTGCACACAGCAATCTCCTCCAGGTAACCTTTGGATGAACAGGAATACACAGAGACACAGCGCGGGTAGTACAATTAAATTTTTATAACTACACAAGTAGGTATACAATACTTATATATAATAGGCTTTACGTAGCATACACAAATATACACACATACATCTATATAAATACATACACACTTATATACATAGACATACACATACATACACATATATATATATATATATAAATACATATGTTTATACTATAACCCTATCTTAAATAGTACATAAATTTAAGTTGACCTTAATATATTTGCAAATCAGTTCTCCAGATAGTGTTCGTATACCATTTTTTTAAAGGACACTACTGTTTGAGCTCGCCTGATGGGAACTGGTAGTGCATTTCACAGTTTTGTTGCTTCTACTGCAAAGGATTTTTCTGCAAATTTTGTAGAATGTGCTGGTATTTGTAGTGTTAGGTTCTCCGATGCTCTCGTGACTCTCGTATGGGTGTCACTTAGGAACTTAAACCGTTTACGAGGGAGTATAGGGGTTGAATAAGATGTTATAAAGTAAAGAAAGAATGTAAGTATTCCGCCGAAGACGAATTGGGAGCCACTTGAGCCTGTTGCGGTATTGAGATACGTGATCATATTTCCGTAAGCCGAAAATAAACCTTATACAAAAATTTTGAAGGCGCTCAAGATTATCTAGTTGCTCCTCCGTAAGATTAATATAGGTGACATCTGTATAATCTAAGATAGGAAGTAAAAAAGACTGCACAAGGGACACCTTAGTGGACGTAGGCAGGAAGTTTCGTAGTCTCCGCAAAGAACCTGCTGATGTAAATAATTTTCGACTAATCTCCTGCAGTTGTGGTCCCCAAGTTAAACGTTAAAAAACGGTAAAAAATGTTCTGTCAATACGTATCCCAAGATTTTTAACAATGTTACATTAGTAACATTGTTAAAAATAATAACGGCATACCGTAAAAAACTACTTGAGGTAACTGTGAATAATCGACCCGCGATATCATCCATGGGCTTGATTCTGTCAATACGTATCCCAAGATTTTTAACATTGTTACTAATCTGTAGCGGCATACCGTAAAAAACTACTTGAGGTAACTGTGAATAATCGACCCGCGATATCATCCATGGGCTGCCCACTAAAATAAGCTGTGTTTTTGAAGGATTTACTTGGAGACCGTAGTTATTACTCTATTAACAAATTCGCTCTAGGTCACAGTTTATAATGGAAAAAGCTTCATGGATTTTATCAAGTGGGGCTTGTGCGTAAATTTGTAAGTCGTCTGCGTAAAGGTGGTAGGATGAAACTAGTTGTTTTGATATAGAATTAATAAATATTGCAAAAAGTAATGGAGATAAAACGCCACCCTGCGGTACACCGACCAAAGTATCACCCCATGAGGATACTGAATCATCAATGCGAATGAATTGACGGCGACCAGAAAGGTAACTGTGAAACCAATCAATCGCTGTTGGAGATATGTTAATAGATCTGAGTATCCCAATCAATATCTGGAAGTCTACTGTATTGAAAGCATTGCTGAAGTCAAGGAGCGCCAGTAAAGTTAGACTTCCACTCTCCATGCCCATCCTAATATCATCTGTCACTTTGATAAGGGCAGTAGCAGTACTGTGCCCTGACCGGAAACCAGATTGATAGGAATTCAGGAGTTCGTTCTTACATAGAAAGGAATTGATGTAGGAATGGACAAGACGTTCAAGGACTTTGGATAGGAAGGGTAATATAGAAATAGGATGGTTATGGGTGCATGAAGAAGGATTCGATTTTTTAGGCAAAGGTATGATTTGAGCCTCTTTCCAGCTTGAGGGAAATGTTCCTTTTGTAATAGAGAAGTTTAGGATGTCACATATGACTGGAAGTATTAAATCCAGGATGGGTAGAATAATTTTTCTACTAATGTTATCATTTCCCACAGCATTAGAAGAAATTGAAAGGATACTCTTCTTAACATCACAAGCAGCGAATTGATTAAAGACAAATGATGGATACTCTGGAGTTGGGAGAAGTGAAAGATAATTCAATGTATTAGTTTTGGTAGTAGCATCAAAATTACATACAGAGGAAAAATGCTTATTTAAAGCGCAAGATTAATATTATTTATACAGGAATAATGTTTTGCCTTACCAACTACCAGGGTTCTTAGAAAATTCCAAACTTTGGCCGGATTGCCATTTTCAACAGAAATTTGAATGTGTTGGCGTTGCGCATTCCTACACACCTTGTTACAACGATTACGTATCTGTTCATATTTCTCTCGGGTATAGTCATTTGGACGATACTTAAATTTGGCCTTTGCTCTCGCTTTTTTAACCATGAGGTCTTTAATTTCTGCAGTGAGCCATGGTGCCGGAGAGTGCTTAATCTTAACTGGGCGAATGGGCGCATGCACATTATACAGACGGACTAAATTGGATGTTAAAATGTTCACCTTTTCATCAAGGGAATCTGTATTTGTTAACAAATCCCAGTTAATTTTATCTGCATTCCCACGGAGTTTATCGATATTCATACCACTAAAGCAGCTTTAAACAATTAGGTTTAACTTTAGGAGGGTGAATTTTATAAGAGAGAAAGAGCAAATCGTGATATGAAAAGACATCAGCTGAAAACTGACCATGTTTTACAACATGATCAAAGGAAGAAACAAGAATGAGGTCGAGCAAAGATGGAGTACAGCCTGGAAAGTGATGAGTAGTATTCAGTGGAAGACTTATAAGATTGTAGGATTCCAATAAATTGTAGAGGGAATCCGACCGTGAATCCCCCTTTAAAAGACACGTATTGAAGTTCCCCTATGATAATTGTGTGACTATAAGACGGAATGAACTTTTCCAATAGGTGTTCAAACGTGGTGAAGTAGTCAATGTGTAAAGATGAACAATAATAAATAGCCAGAAGAACATTAGTATGACTGAGCTCCACCTATAATAAGATATGCTCGCCCGCATTTGGCGGCGGTAGCTGCATTGATATATCAAGAATACGATAAGGAATGTGAGTGCGCAAATAAATAGCAACGCCGCCACCACGGCCAACAGTGCGATCATTTCTTATGAGCTCAAACTCAGGTAAAGAATATGCTAAAGAAGAGAGACTTGGCTTTAGCCAAGACTCAGATATTAGTATTGCATGAATATTATTACAATGGAAATTTGCCATATCAGGGAAGTGGGCTGGAATACTTTGGGCATTGATGTGCACCACATTGAAATTCACGGGAACATCAGAGAACTGCAATGAAATGGAATCTGCAAGTGACCGCATGTCTGAAAATCTATCGTCCTGACTACTAGCAGAATAAAACGTGTCTGTATCACTGTCCGTGGCATCATTAGTCAACATAACATATACAATTAAAATCTAAGATAAAAATTAAATTAAAAAAACATAAAATTATAAAAGCATATAATATGCCTCTGCCACCCCTTCGGGGATAAGGCGTGATGGATATTTTTTTTATTTTTATATAAGTAATTATATAACACGAAACTTTTATATGATATAAGAGATTAAATATATATAAATTATATACACTTATATTATATGTATATACGCCAATAACTATCTACTTATTATAAAATCGTAATTCACGTCTAATTACCAAAATCTACTATACATTCCTGTTCACCCACCAGATATTTAAGGAAATAAATAAATAAAATTATTAGCCATAAATAACAAGCACACAATAGACAGGGTATGGCAACATTCACAACATATATCCAAATCACAAAAATACGAACAAAGAAATAAAAAATAAAAAATTAAAGAAACTAAAATAAGTAGGTAACAAGCAAAGAAATCAATAGGCTGTATGGTTGCGATGCTTCGTCCACACCATGTGATCGTACAATATAACAATTAATCATAGTGACAGACAGAACGAAAAACAAAACAAATAACAATGACTGTGAAATTACCCACCCCGTTGCACGTTAAAGTTCATTAATTAAATGCTTACCCTAATGTCACACGACACAATCACAAAATTATGAGGGTGGAAGTATTGTACAGCTATTAAGAAAACAGTGATACCGGAACGTTGCAACACAAAAGGTACGTTCGGGTTGTAAGTCAACTCATACTTTATTTCCTCAAGGCCGCAGTTCGTTTTGGCTTCGAGCTGATCGCCTTTGAAACAACAGAAGCTTTCACAGTATCTGCAATACCTGTATTATCCATCTTGATGTCATTAAGCTCCCTTTGTGAAGTGATGCGATGGCGCATCCCATCCGGACCAACGATGTGAATAAAGCCTTCCTTTGTCCAACACTTATGAACTCCAAACCTTTCTCGCGCTGCCATGAATATATCATGTCTTGACTTGGTCAGGAACTCTGAGATGGTAATACCACAGCCTTTCAATTTTGCTTTAGAGAATCATATATTATCCCGGTCAGCAACCTTTTGGAATTTAATGAGAAGAGGCCTAGGCTTATGAGGCGATGAAGGGCGCCCCAGCCTTTGACAGCGTGTGATACCAGAGTCTGTGAATGTGGTAATTTGAAGCTGCTTTTTAATAAACAATGTGGCTGTCTGTGCTGCACTCTCCGATTCCTTCTCGGGAATACCATGCAGAAGAAGCATTTTTTGCCTACTGCGCGTCTCAATTGTGTCAACTTTGTGTGACACTGCCCCCACTTGACGTTGCAACAAATTCAAAGCAGTCATCACAAACATCCTGAATGCAGCAAAATCCCCCGCCTGGTTAGAACCATCTGAGGAATCTGCATTTGATTTCTGCAACCTTGATTCAAACTCACTCATCCGCTGCTGGAACATCCCCATCATATCTGACAGTGATTTGTGTAGTGTAGCATCCATGGTGTTAGGCACAGAAGATGATAAATGTTGATTGATAAAAGCTGAGAGGAATTTACACTCTGAACTGGTAGGTGAACTTATTACCTTGTCTTTGTGAACATTAAAAAAGATAAATAATATAAAATACTTGTTTTAATTTAAATAATTATAGAGCATTAAAATTATATGTCTAATCACATTTAAAAAAACTATCTTCACGCTGTATGCCTGACAGGGTAGTCAGAGAGGACGGATAGCCAACTTCGCATTACATTTACATTTTATTCATTTTAATATTTATTCATTTATTTATTTAATTTATTTCATGGAAGACTAACAGCTATCAATAA
The DNA here is from genome assembly GCA_948477245.1 of Thumatha senex. Taxonomy (NCBI): domain Eukaryota; kingdom Metazoa; phylum Arthropoda; class Insecta; order Lepidoptera; family Erebidae; genus Thumatha; species Thumatha senex. The sequence continues at coordinate 5,483,013 of OX419725.1, forward strand.
TAAAGAAATTAATAAGAATAGTAATCAGAGAGCCAATTACAAGTCCTCGCTTCTAGTGACATCAAAACAACAAATCAAAAATAGGAAATTAAAAATAAGTCAACACTTAACAACACACTAAATTGATACAATAATTCATTCCAAAATTCCAAAAAAAAAAATTATCAGTAGCAGTTAGAAATTATAAAACGGGACAGGTGTACTTTGCTGAACGAACAAACAGACTTCCACACTTCGGTTTTGCTTAGTTTATTCAAAAATAGACAAAACAACTAGAAGTCTACATCACGCTATCGTTTGGTTGCGTTCGAACTACAAAAGGTTGATTTGAACGCGTATGTAATTTTGCTGCCAAACAGTCTTGGTAATGCCTCGTTAAAATAATATTATTTCCTTTACGTGGATACGTCGTTTAACATACTTCCAGTAGCAAGTCCTTAATAAATTACCGATAGCAACATCAAGTGTCCACACCATTTTAAGCATATCTTAACTAAAGACATATGAAACAAGTGCGCGGTCTGTCTCCCTTTCAAAAACAAATAAAAAAAATGTCCCACAATTTATAAAAACATAAAACAAGGGTTCTTAATTTCGATTAAAATGTTAATTATTCACTCAGTCGCACAATACAATATACAATATCCATCCAGGTCTTTGCCGTGTTGAAAATGGACAGGCTGGGCTAAACGACTGCCATTTTACTGGCAACCGGGACCAACGGCTTAATGTGCCTTCCGAAGCACGGAAATTCCTGCAAATGTTAATGCCACGAAGTCACCTTCCGGCTGGCGCTGCCGGCGGCTCAGCCTACCGCCACACACTTATTTATTTTTGTGCGTTACCGTAATTTCATATTCCACAATCAAAATTATAATAAATTGGTAATTTATTATAATTTTATTATAACATTGCCAGTGATTGTCTATCGAATATTTCATTGCTAGAAATGATTAATGTAATTTTAGTCAACATCTATTGTTATTATTAGTTTGCAGTGGTTGTCTCCTAACCAGCAAAATTATAGTGATAAGTGTAAAGTTTTCATTTTTTATTTTTGTGATGAGTTTTCTCATGTTTTTATAAAGGTAAGGCTACCTAAAAAAAATTGTGATTCACACGATAGTTCGTAAATAGAATAAGATCTGTTTATGTAACATCATATGTATCTATAATTGAGAAATAAAGGATCTTTTAAAAATAAAAATAAAAAAACAATACCACGAAGTGGTTACCTATCCGAGGACCAGTTATAGCGAAAGTTGCTTAACGCAATAATCGTTTACAGAACACTGAGTCAGCGGGGCCACGAGCGACTCCCACAATACATAATTAAATATCTTAAAAACAAATTTTCAAGGAAATATATCCAGTGAGCTGTATATCCGTGTATCGCTGTCCATAAGTGGTGTTATAAGTGTGTTTAATTGTTGTAAGTGGAGGCAGAGACGTTCCCGCCGTGGCCAGTCCAGTTGGTGTGGACGAACTTGCCTGGGTTGGTGATCAACTCGTAGGTGTGAGCGCCGAAGTAATCACGTTGTGCCTGCAAATATTGTCAGTTCAGAACATTTTGATTTTTATATGAAAGTAAGAAAATAATTACATTTATTGAGATGCACAACTGGGAACATAATACTGAGTAACATAACTTATTAACGATAATAAAGTAGGGGAGGAGAATCCCACCACACACCCTCGATTCGTCAATCCTAACGCACAACGGCCAATCGCGGCGATTAGCCGCTAAAATGCCAATCGCGGCGATTCAGTCGCTAAAATGCCAATCGCGGCGATTCACTGGCTAAAATGCCAATCTCGGCGATTCATGTACGACTCCGATACCACGATGGAACATCATGCAGCGATACAACATCGATTCAGTTGCTTAATATCTGGTCCTTAGCCTGCAGCGTTACTAAGTTGATAGAATCATTGTTCGTAGATATTGCGGTTCATAGGAAGGACAGTTGACAGAAATCTCTATGAACGGAGATTTCTGTCAACTGTGCCTGCTATTAACCTTGATATCTACCAACAATGTTTCTATCAACTAAGTTATCTATGAAACATGCTTCTGTCTTACTCCAAACTGGGTCGTAGCTACCTGCTGTAGAGGTTTTTAAACGCTCATACGGCCAATACTGTGTTGATAGTAGTCGAAACAAATGGCTTAGCGACACTTTTGAATTTCAGAGACGTTTGCATCAAGGCGCTTCAAAATCAACCCATAAAATGGTGAGGATACGTAGTATCGGAAAAAAAATATCAAAAAATAAACATCGTCCGAAATTAGCCAAAATTCTGTTTTAAAGATTTCGCAGATTCTTTTATAACGCCCTTCCTAAAGCGACCTCGCGCCCGATGGAGGCGCCAACTCTATATACCTATTTACAAGATTCATAATAATTTGGATTTTGGATTCATAAAAAATGGATGGAGAGCCAGAGGAAGGCCAAAGAAAAAATGGATGGACTGTGTAAGGAGTGATATGAATATGAAAGGTGTGAATGATCAGATGACGAATAACAGGGCTGCATGGAAGAGTAAGACATACTGCGCCGACCCCAAGTAAATTGGGACAAGGGCAGGAGGATGATGATAATAATTAACTTAAAGTGCTAAAAAATTAAGCCCTCATTTCTTGTCGATTACTGTAGTGATTTAATGCAAAGTAGCCTCGCAATGTTTGAAGAGTTCCTTTTGATGTAAACTTTATCTATTCGGCACAATTTTCGATATCCCTGGTACTAACACACATACACGGAGAAGTTTATTTTACTTACCTGAAGCAAATTAGCTGGCAGAACCCCTGTCCTGTACCCATCGTAAAAGGCAAGCGCGGCAGAGAACGCGGGCACAGGTACTCCAGACATTACGGCTTGGCAGAAGACTTCTCGCAATGACTGCTGAGAGGCCCCAATACGCTCACAGAAGTAAGGGTCCAATAGGAGATTGGTCAGTTGTGGGTTCTTCGTGAATGCTTCCTGTAAACCAGGCATTATAGTAAACGGTTCAAATGGACAGCGGCCATACGATTGAAATGTTTCAAGCCACACATAAGGCATTCAATATTACTTATAGTTGAGTCATTATAATAGGCCACATTTGACAAGTGTCAGTTTTTGCTTTATAGTGAGATGACATGATTAAAAATATCGATTAATGTGAACGAACCGATACGGACTTCAAACATATATGAAACGAATCAGTTATTTTAAAAAAGTAAGCTATCAAGAGGAAAGTAGTATACTGTTTCAATTGAATCCCTGTCCAATTATTGTTATACTTTTTCTATCGTAAATTTAGGAACAAAATCTGAAAACTAAACGAAACAAACATGTACTCGAAAAAAACAACAGTGTTTTAACTGTTGTTTTTTTCGAGTACAGTGTTTTAACTGTTGTTTTTTTCGAGTACTCTATAACATTGGACAGGAATACACATAGTGAAAAGTGGGCATACAATATGTATGCCTCTGCCACCCCTTCGGGGATAAGGTGCGATGGATAAATAAATACATTTATAGTGAGGTCACTGCAGGAATATGTATTCCTACACAAAAACAGAAAAATAATAAATTCTAGGTAATTTATTTTTCTAGAAATGAAATAAATAAATAAGATGCGACAATCCCAATATTACGTTTAGTTGCACAGAAATAATAAAAAAAAAACAAAAAGAAGTCCTGGAGTAGGTATGTATTTAAAGAAAAAAAATATTGTTTTGTACGCTGGACCCTCATACGTCAGAGCTCTAGAGCACTAGATCTGGGACAATTGGATGTGAATAGCCAGCTGATTTTAGACGGCTAAAAAAACACTACCTAAATTATGTTTATAGAACTGTGTTAGAATCATATATTATTTTAAGTGATCAGGAAAAAATGCGTTGAAGGGGCAATGTTGCAAGCTCATTATACCTTAACATGGTAACCATTCAAACGTCCATGCAACCAGAGCAGCGCATTTTTTGTAATTAACCTATGACCTAACTAACTAAAATCTAGATATCTTAGTAACTATATTATCTAGACAAAAAATTTAACTACTGAAAATTAGTAAAATATATAAATATAAAACTTTTAGCTATAATAATTTTAAATTTTAATCGAGCTTAACAACATCCATGTTACTGGCAAAAATCAGTAAACCTGTCAAAATAAGAGAAATATTTAAGTCAAAGAAAAGTATGTTAAATAAACATGAAAATAATTAATATATCCTACTAATATTATAAACGTGAAAGTTTGTATTTATTTCTTTCACGTAAAAACTAATAAATGGATTTTAATGAAATTGTACAATAATATAGCATCATCAGAATAACACATAGGCTACTTTTTATCCCGGGAACAAATTCCTGTGGGAAACGGTAACGGGAAAATACTGTACGCGGGCGAAGCCGCGGGCGTTAACTAGTACTACATAACTAACTATCTTCACGCTGTATCCCTGACGGGGTAGTCAGAGAGGGCAGATCGCCAGGCTTCGCGATCCATGCATACTTCTTTCGCTTCTTCGAGATTCATCATTCGATTCATACCCGCACGTCTGGGTATCCGATTACTTTTGACCTTTCCGTTTTTGAGCAATCTGCTCACGTGGTCTTCATATGTAAGTCTCGGCCTACCCTGACTCCTTCTACCCTCTACTTTTGAACAATATATATTCTTCGTCAATCGTTCCTCACTCATTCGTTGGACGTGTGCAAACCAACGGAGCACGCCCTTTTCCAACTTCACGCTGACACTTTCATTCAAACCTGCCATATTGCGTATCACTTCGTTACGTATTCGGTCGGCCAAAGTTACGCCGCACAATTTTCGAAGTGATCTCATCTCCACAGCATTCAATTTACTTTCATGCATCTGCTGACATACCCAGGTTTCACTACCGTAAAGCAAAGTTGGCACTAGCACTGCGTTATGAATCGCCATTCGTGCTTCTTTTACGATGCTTTGTCGCTTTACTAACTGGGACAAAGCACCGTTAACCTTGTTTCCGGCAGCTACTCGCCGTTCTACATCCGAATCACATCTTCCATCCGCGCTAAACATACTTCCTAAATACACAATTTCACTACTAGTACTACTTAAGAAAGATGAAAAATGAGTAGGTATGATTAAAACAAAACTTTAAATGTGGTGGACTATTTCAAATAAGTCTCGTTACATTCGATTCTGTTAATAAACTTTCAATTTTCTTGGTAACCTCCCTAGTATTCAAAAAGGAAAAGGGTCCACTGCCGCAACGTTGTAACGACGTTCAGTTCTTTAGAACATAAATTGTTTATTTTCTTTACAATGGTTTATTTGTAAAAGTAGATAGTAAAATAGCTTTCTTTGAGCATTTATACGATAAAATATGTATGTGATGCTGAGAAAAGTTCAGCAATTGTGTAGTTCTAACTTCGAAAAATTTAATAATATTTTATACCCGCTGTTACAAGGTTCGGGTTACTCGGTTCTCCGATTCAATGGTTCGGACTGCTGTTGGCGACACGAAACCCTTCCCCATCACCGTCGGGGTACACCAGGGTTCGGTCCTTAGTCCGCTTCTGTTCAGTGTAATATTAGACGAATTGTCGGACAGCATCAGAAACCCACATGAGCAGCCTCCATGGTTGCTCATGTATGCTGACGATATTGCGCTGGCAGACGCGGACAGGGGCAGATTGGTGCGACGTGTAAAGGCGTGGAAGGAGACGCTTGAGAACGGCGGTCTGAAACTAAATGTGGCGAAGACCGAGTACTTGGCACTAAACTCGACAGATCCCACATCCGTCCGCATAGGCGGTGATTTGGTCGAGCGCACGGACCAGGTTAAATACCTGGGATCTGTTTTTCACACGTCCAGTGACATCGATTGCGATGTCAAGTCACGCATTGCTGCCGCGTGGGCCAAATGGCGGGAGATGACCGGTGTCATTTGTGACCCTAAAATGCCGATCCGGTTGAAGGGACAGGTCTACAAAACCATTATTAGACCTGTCCTTTTACATGGCAGTGAGACGTGGCCGATATTGGAGCGACACAAGCAGGAGCTGCGTGTCACGGAAATGAAGATGCTGCGGTGGATGTGTGGGGTCACGCGGATGGACCGCGTGAGAAACTCTCGCATCCGCGGCAGCCTTCACGTCCGTGACATTGCAGACAAGTTGCAAGAGTGTCGCCTTCGTTGGTATGGTCACGTCTTGCGGCAACCGCCGGGCTACGTAGGTAACAAATGTCTGGCCATGTCAGCCCCGCCGGGTACCGGTAAGAGGGGAAGACCCAAGAAGTGCTGGCTTGACGTCGTAAGGGATGACATGCGTGCCAATGGCCTCACTACAGGGGATGCCGAAGACCGTGCGAAGTGGAGGAGAAAATGTAGGAAAGCGGACCCCAGGCGTCGCGAGACGCAACTGGGACAGACGCTCGGATGATGATGATGATACCCGCTGTTACAAGGATACTTTAGAATTTTTTATGAAGTCTCAAATGTGGCTTCTCAAAATGACTCAACTATAACGAGTGCCATGCAAGACAAGACATGACGTTCATAAGTGTTACTTTGTGACCAGCATGAAAAAAAAAAAAAGATCATTTTCATGCAACATGCCTACTGAACCACGGAAATGCTTGTAAGTGGAAATACCACAAATGATGACCCATCTTATGACCGACCGTATTCTATTCTAAGATGCACCCCGTGTCTATAACTTTGCCTTTGTAGATGAAAATATAATAATAATATAATAAACGCGCAAATCTCAGGAACTACTAGTCCGTTTTGAAAAAATATTTTTGTGTTGGATAGCCCATATATCGAGTAAGGCTATGCTATATTTAATCACGCTACTACCCAGGAGAGAGGAGCAATAATCATATATGTCAACTAATCGGGCAATTTTTTATGCATTATTGTAGAATTTATAAGCGACGAGATTAAATAGGTGCGACGGGAGTTCGAATAATGTCACGGGCGAAGCCGGGAGGGTCACCTAGTGATAATATAAACGTGAAAGTTAGTAGGAATTTAAAAATAAATAAATAAATAAATATCCATCACGCCTTGCAGAGGCATATTATATGCCCACTTTTCACCGTGTGGATTCCTGTCCCACGTAATAGGTGGTGAGCCCATTGCCGTGTTGAAATAGACAGACGCAGGCTGTGGCTACCTGCTGTTGAAATTTTTTAAGCCCCCCCAAAAGCTTTCAACCAGGCTTAACGACTGCCATTTTACTGGCAACCGGGACCAACGGCTTAACGTGCCTTCCGAAGCACGGAAACGCTCGCAAATGTAAATGCCACAAAGTGGTCATCCATCCGACGACCAGCCATAGTGAAAGATGCGTACCTCTGTGATCGTTTACCGAACACTGAGACCGCGGGGCCACGAGCGCTTCGCGCGAGTAGGAATTTATTGATGTATATTACTCATTCACGAATAACTAAAGGGATTTAGTAGAAATATGAAAATTGGTGAAGATATTTGGATATTTGTTACTCAATCGCACTCTAACCTCTGAATCAATGTGGCTGAAACTTGAAATAGAGATAGCTGACTCACTCTAGATTCACATTATACTTTTTATCGCAGCAACAAGTTCCTATGGGAAACGGATACTTGAAAACACCTTCTAGAGCCGCGGGCCTTAATAAATATGTAATAAGAATGAGAATCAAGGAACAAATAGTGCTTACCTTAATATTTCCGAGGAACACACTTCTAATGATGCAACCACCGCGCCACATTAGTGCGATGCCGCCGTAATTCAAGTCCCATCCGTTAGCCTGTGACAAAAATCCGGATTAAATCGGGACTTAAGGGACGTATTACAGAAGTCCATAAATATTTTTTTATACTCTTACTTTATTTATTACGCTTTATCCCCGAAGGGATGGCAGAGGCATATTAAAAGCCTCATTTTCACCATGTGTATTCTTGTCCCACGTACTAGGTGGTGAGCCCATTGCCGTGTTAGACAGACGCAGTTTTTGGCTACCTGCTGTTGAAATTTTTCAAGCCGTCCATAAGACCTTCATCTTGACTTAACGACTGCCATGTTAATGGCAAACTGGACCAACGGGTTAATGTACCTTCCGAAGCACGGAAACGCTTGCAAAAGTAAATGCCACAAAGTGGTCACCTATCCGACGACCAGCCATAGTGAAAGTTGCGTACCTCAGTGATCGTTTACAGAACACTAAGTCTGCGGGGCCACGAGCGCTTCAAGTTCATACAAATTATACCCGCATATAATTATAGTCTTGACTTTACTGGTTGATTTTGTTTGTGACTAGTGAAAGGGTAGCCAAATTATATCCTACTATTATTTTAAACGCGAAAGCTTGTAAGTATGGACGGATGTTTTTTACTCTTACACGCAAAATTGAATGGATTTATGTTTATTTAGTATGCATGTAAGGTATAAATACTCGGGGAGCTACATTTACCAACAAACTGCTTTGTAGTTTGTTAGCAGTATACTTTCTTCATAATTATTGTAAATGTGAATAAACTATTTTTATTTATATAAATAATAATAATTTAAAAATAAATCTAAACAAAACTCAAATTATGCACTTTAGACAAAGAACGACTGCACATACTGACATACACGTAAAATATCTCAATAAGGAACTCTTAGAAACAGAAATAACGAAGTTTCTTGGTTTGACCATTGATAGGAAACTAAATTGGAAGGCTCATTTAGAAGTCCTAGCAAAAAGAATTAATAGCTCTTCCTATGCCCTTTACAAGCTTGCTCCAGTAGTTAGCACTGAAACACTACTGACTGCCTATCATGGTATAGTTGCATCTGTACTAAGATATGGCTTTATTTTTTGGGAAAATTCTACGAATAAAGATATTGTGTTTAAGTCCCAGAAGAGATGCATAAGAGCCATGTTCAAACTTAATCTAATAGACAGCTGCAAGCCACACTTTATTAGACATAAGATACTTACGCTTCCCTCTATATAAATTTTAGAAGTGGCTTTATTTGTGAAAACTAACCTTCACTTATTTCTTAAATTGTCAGACATCTCAACTCGTAGTAGACGTAGAGATAAATTATGCAATCTAAAGTCTAGCACAACACTTATGTGGAAAAGTGTATTCTGCCTTGCACCAAAGATATATAACAAATTTCCTGATCAATATAAAATGTTAAGCCTACACCTATTTAAAAAACGGATCAAGGATTTATTAATTGCTAGGTGTTATAACTCAATCTCGGATTTTCTTGATGACACTCTTTAATAGGTAACAAATGCACAACAACCATACGAGTATGTTATATCCTGTGCCTATGACGTCTTATTATTATTATTATTATGTATAATTGACATTGCCTCATGATTTATATTTCCTTGAAATTTAAAATTATTTTTATTATTATTTAATTAATCGGATTATTTTATTATTTGTATCTGATTGTTTGATTCTTAATTTATTGTAATTGTTTAGATGTTAGACCATGACGAAATTTATGTGATTAACAGATGTATGATAAATTTTATAATTTTTAAATTTTGCACACCGTCCATGTACGGTGAAACATGTTTGACCTACCATATTGTAATTTACCATCTTATTTACCATGTTTCTAGCAAATAAATGATTTTGATAAAAAAAACTTCGGCACGGCAGTCTCTCCCAAGCCGAAACTTATAAGCCGTACGATTGCTGCTGCTAGCGGCCAAATAAAGGTGAACCCTAGGCTCCAAACCCAGATAGGGTTTGAAAGTAACTGGGAAAACACATTTAATGAAGAAAGTCCGAGAAAATTCCGTAGGTCTTTCTTATGTCGCCCCATAAAAACATGGAACTCTCTGCCGGCGCACGTGTTTCCCTCCTCTAGCAATCCTGGGTCCCTAAAGAGAAGCGTAATAAGGCATATTTCTGGGCCGTCAAAATGAGGGTCACTATTGGAACCCTGCGTGCGGGTTGAGATAGCGGCCCTCATTCACGTGTCGTCATTTTTGCTTTCCATCAGGCGGGCGAGACCATTTTGAAGTGACATATATAAAAAAAAAAAAAAAATTGTTGAATGCACAATTTTAATAGATACCTTGGCAGCTTCCCGTAGCAACATGAAGCCTTGCGCGTACGATATGAGCTTGCTAGCGTAGAGAGCTTTTCGCAAATGTTCGACGAATTGTTTTTTATCTCCGGCGAACTTAGCCGTCGGGCCGTGGAGAACTTTGCTAGCTTCGACTCGCTCGTCTGAAAAAAAAAACTTATTTTGTGCGTGTGTCTTTAAGGCCCAATTTCTTGGAAAGTGGTGAGAGGAGCGACGGAGAATTGAACACGGTGATTTATTTTTATTTTATACCACAGTTGGCAGATAAGCATACAGCACCTAGGTCGATTTAACCAATGGACGCGCTTATCTTACCGTTTGCGCCTATACCCCACTTGCCATTTGCTAAGCATTTTTAGCTAAGTCGCTGTCTTAATCCGCCTATATTCAATTTACTTTCATTCTCTATAAACATTATACAAAGAGTTACCATCTCAAATTAGCCGAATAACATTGTGTCAAATTCGTATTGCATAGCTACATTTTTATTGGTTGTTAGCCAGTGACAACACTTCATGCAAGAGTAAGAAAACAAAAACTTGTGTAGTTTCCCCCCCGGCACAAAAGTTGGTTGACGTGATTTCATACTATATTAAGTACATTACATTACGAATCCATAGCCTATGGACGTTTGCAACAGCAGAGGAACAGCACTCGCGCTGCCGACCATTTACAAACATTTAAGACCCCTTTTGAAGAACCCCATACGTTACCCCATAGATGTTCGGGAAAACCCAGACAGGGAGCAAATTCCACAACCTAAGCGTACGCAAAATAAAGCCTCTATCAGACCTTACAGTCGACAAAAATAACCTGATGGGTTTACCGCCATCTATAAAAAAGTAAAAAGTAATAAAAAAAAACAAAATATCCGTATTCAACGGGGAACCGAGTTATGATGAAAGGTGGAAAACCAATCAGGTTATTTTGGTCGACAATTTGAACTTAAGCTTTTCTAGCCCCCACCACCCCCCACGCAATTTCAAAAATTTGGCTTTCTCGGTTTATTTGCATTTCTAACCGGATTTTTCCGACGTAATGACTGGACTATAACTACTACTACTTTATTAAATTTTTCGGCCCACCCACCCCAGTACCGTGCTTCGGACGGCACGTTAAGCCGTTAGTCCCGGTTGCCAGTGAAATGGCAGTCGTTAAGCCAAGTTGAAGGCCATATGGGCGGCTTAAAGAATTTCAATGGCGGGTCGCCGCAGCCTGCGCCTGTCCTTTTCAACACGGCAATGGGCTCTCCACCTGTTACTTGGGACAAAAATGCATACGGTGAAATGTGGGCGTTTAATATGCCTCTGCCTACCCCTTCGGGGATGGAGGCGTGAAAATATGTATGTATGTATTTTACTACGATGATTTTGAAGAATTAAAGAGACGTTAAAGTAGCAACGGACTAGCCACGTCTGTAGAAGAACCGATGGCCGATGGCGCAAACGAGAGCAAAAGAGACCTTTTTCTGGAAACTTGAAAATTTGTTACTACATTTAAAGAAAAGAAAGAACTTTAGGATTGTTTTGGGTGGTGATTTTAATATCAATATTTTAAAAAATAATAAAGCTACGCGAGAATTTAAAAATACGAGGGTGGGTCAATAAGTCCGTGACTTTTTGAACTTCTGACCTCTATACTGAAAAAGAAACACTGCTCCTGTCAACAGGCATCTGTCAGTCGACTCCTGTCAAAATTTGAACTTACTGCGTCAGTTAGTTTGTGTTTGGCAGCAATTTTTATCAGACTACCCAGCAATCTGAGAAGAAAATGGAAAAAAGTGAATTTCGTGTGCTTATTAAGCATTATTTTTTGCGAAAAAAAAACCATTACCGAAACCAAGGCTAAGCTTGATAAATACTATGGGGACTCTGCACCATCGATTTCAATGGTGAAAAAGTGGTTTACTGAACTCAGTAAACCACTTTTTCAAACGAAACTTCGTTGTGGCCGTACAAGCACTGAAGATGCCGAACGTCCTGGACGCCCAGTTGAGGTGTCTACACCCGAAACAATCGAAAAAATTCACGATATGGTTTTGGCCGACCGAAGATTGAAAGTGCCAGAGATTGTGGAAGCCATAGGGATCTCGCATGGTTCAGTGGTTTCAATTTTGAATGATCACTTGGGCATGAGAAAGCTTTCCGCAAGATGGGTGCCGCGTTTGCTCACAGTCGACCACAAACGCAATCGTGTACGAGTGACTACTTCTTGTTTCCAAACCTGAAGAAATGGCTTGGTGGAAAAAGATTTGACTCGAATGATGAAATCATCTCACAAACAAAGACATATTTTGAGGACCTCGACAAATCTTATTTTTTGGAAGGGATAAAAAAAATTGGAGAAGCGGTGGACAAAGTGTATAGAGCTCAAGGGAGACTACGTTGAAAAATAAGATGATTTTTTAATCAAAAAAACTGTGTTTTATTCAAAAAGTCACGGACTTATTGACCCGCCCCCGTATATTACGATGCTTCAACTTAACTCTAGCTATAAAACAGCCAACTCGAATGCAGAAAAAAACCTGCTTGGATAATTTTGCGCACAATTTCAACGGAGCATGTAAAGCAAGTGTCATAGAGCTGGCTATGTCTGATCATACTGCACAGTTGCTACATTGCCCAGTCAATAAAAAGTGTCTAATGAAATATTGGCGTAGACCACAGCGAGATTACTCGATTGATAATATGCGAAAATTTAGATCCTATCTGGCGTGTTTGACTTTTTCTGACATTTATCAGACTGATAACCCAAACGAATCATTTAATGAGTTCCTTGAATTGTTTAGGCTGTTTTATAATCTATGTTTTCCAACTGTACACAAAACAATTGGAGTAGAAAGGAAAATTACTTGGATATCACGAGGTATTAAAAAATGTAGTTCCAGAAAAAGGGATCTGTTGTGGAAAGCCAGAATGAAACCTACAGCTGATAATAAATTAAAATACATAAAATATACCAAACTATATAAAAAAATAATTAATTTGACTAAAAAATCTCAAAACAACTATAATATAATGACTTCAAACAATAAAAATAGAACGACATGGCGAATAATTAATAATACTAATAATTTTAATTTACCAGATGAATCTATCAATAAAATACAAATAGATAATACAGTAATTAATGACCCAGAAAACATTGCTAATATCTTTAATGATCATTTTGTGGATAAAATAATGCCAATACCGAATTCAGGTAAAAACGTCACAAAATATATAATAAAAAATTTCAACTCAATGTTTATGTATCCTTCCACTTCAACTGATATCTTCAATATAATTTCACGTTTAAAAAATACCAATAGTGTGGGGTTTGATGACGTTTCTACAAAGATTGTTAAGTTTGTTGCAGATATAATATGTGAACACTTAAGCTTCATTCTGAATATGTGCATTGCTAAAGGTGTCTTTCCTGAAGCACTTAAGACAACTGTTGTAAAGCCTCTTCATAAAAAAAATAACAAAGAGATATTGAGCAATTATAGACCAATAGCTCTTTTATCTATATTCTCAAAAATATTTGAAAAATTTATTCATAACAATATTTATACATATCTGGAAAATAATAACATATTGTGCAAGGAGCAGAGGGGCTTTCGTAGGAATATGTCGATAAACTCGGCAATTTATGACTTTTTAAGTAAAGTTATGCCAAATGTCGATAAAAAGACACCAATCTGTGCCATATATTGTGACATGACACAGGCTTTCGATTATGTGGATCATAATATCCTTATGAATAAACTGGAACGTTATGGTATTAGAGGCAACATACTTAGCCTAGATGAGATAAGATAATTATTTATTTGCGTGAAATATGGTTATACATTGATCTTATATAGGTACATATTTATCCACAGCACATTTCGTCTAATTTAGACATGCAAATGCCAAATTTCCATTTATAATTTGATAGAAAATCAATCTCAATTATTATAAATTCGATCTCAATTTTACAATTCAATAAAATTAAATTAATTATATGTATTCCAACAAAAATTAAATTAATTACAACAAATATAGAAAAAAAAAAACAAAATAACAAATATCATCTAAAACATTGCCCACTTGCAGTTAAGAACTCCTCTATCGTATAAAAACATTTGTCCACTAACCACTGATAAAATTGTTTTTTAAATCTTTCCAATGTCAAATCTTTAAAATTATTAAAAAAAAAAAACTAACTATCTTCACGCTGTATCCCTGACGGGGTAGTCAGAGAGGACAGATAATTAATGAAAAAAAATTATTAGGTATCTTATTATATATATTAATTGTCATAGGGTAACAATTTTCCCTGTAGTATGTGGTTTTTATTTTTGGTAGCACTAGTCTGTCTGGATATCTAGTATTGAAATTATAATGTTCTTTAAAAGTTTTATATAAACAATGATTCTTCTTTACAAATATGGCACATTCAAATATGTACATTGAAGGTACAGTTAATATATTCAAATTTCGAAATAGAGGTCTACATGAAGTTAAAGGCTTTGCATTGCATATCGCACGTATACATTGCTTTTGGGCTACAAATACTCTGTTTATATCGATGGAGTTCCCCCAAAGAGGCAAACAATACCTTATGTTGGAAGCGACATATCCATGGTACGCCTGTAAGGCAGCGTTTACGTTACATACCTTTGTAAGTCTCCAGAGTGCATATGCAAATCTATCAATCTTTGTACAATTTTTTTGAATATGCAGATTCCATTTGCATTGATTTTCAACGTGAATTCCAAGAAAAACAATATTATCTGCTTCGCACAAAGCGTAACTATTATATGTTATATCCAAATCATTAGTTAATTTATAACGATTATAAAATTGTACATATTTTGTTTTTTTAATATTTACTTTTAATCCATTACTATGCATCCAATCAATTACTTTCGCTACGGTAAGGTTTATTTCCATATTGAAATTTAACACATCATCTTTGGATACAACTACAGCAATATCATCAGCAAACAAGCTACAAGGATACTTTATATGTTCTGGAAGATCATTTACATAAATTATAAAAAGTAGAGGTCCCAAAATACTGCCCTGCGGAACACCTACTCTATTATATAATAATAATAATAATAAATCTTTATTCATTTAGGTCACAAAGTAACACTTATGAACGTCAAGAATATTGCTTCTACATTTACATTTACTGCCAGATTCGCAAAGCAATAGGTAGAGCCTGAGGAAGAACCTGGCAATAAAACTCATGGCCACTCTTTTCTAAACGCCAGTAATTACATTAGTTTGATTAACATGATATTTGACCAATTATATAGTAATGAATTTATACAAACAAAAAAAAACAAAATCAATGTTGTGTTTAAATCATATCAAAATTAGAGCGATTATAGTTGCCGGTTCTAAGGGCAGCCTACCCTTGAAGAAGAAGAATCTGGCAAGAAAGTCAATGGATGCCATTTTAAAATGTAGGAATGGCTTACAACATTAAAATTACACTTACATTGTTCCTTTGGATTTATGTGAGAACAGTCGACTAAACTTAAGTTTCCCTTAAATATAAATAAGATTATTTTTAATAATTGCTATAACAGCTATGAGCTGACCAGTCCCAACAGACGGCACCCGTTCACGGGTATGACGCATTATATCAGCCATCGCCCTACTCAACCGTATTATAGGGAATAAGGCGACCCGATACATACGCCACCACTGCCAGGACACTTAGGCGAGCATGACATACTCAAAAACTGCACAGCAACTATCATGTCAATTTCAAAGAAATAAATAAGTCTACATGGTGCTCACACAATAACAAACTCAAATTACATTGTATACCGGGACTAAACGCAGCCAATTTAGAAACCTTTAGTTGTCAGATGTTACAAATTATTAATAATGTAGAGATGTAAAAATACAACATATATATGCAGATTCAAGGCATATCACAAGATTCATTCGAATCCTAAATAGCTCAAGCGAAGAGCAAGCAACTCATTTCCATTTATTTTTATCGTTCAAATAATCATTAGTTGTGTAATAGGCCCTTTTCAAGAGGTGCCTCTTAATTTCCGCCTTAAATTTATGTAACGGCAGGTTCACAATGTTTAAAGGAATTTTATTATATAGTCGTACGCCAATTCCTTCAAAAGAGTCGTGAACCTTTTGTAAACGATGATGCGTTCCAATTAATTTATGCTTATTTCTAGTATTTATCGAATGTATGTCACTGTGTCTGTTGTATAAATGTATGTTCTGTTTAACTAACATAATATTTGCAAATATATACTGTGATGCAACCGTTAAAATGCCAATTTCTTTAAATTTTTCTCTAAGAGACACTCTAGCACTCAATTTATATATTGCACGTATAGCTCTCTTCTGGAGTACAAAAATTACTTGTAGATCAGCTGCTCTGCCCCACAGCAAAATGCCGTAAGACATGACACTATGAAAATAACTAAAGTATACCAGCCTGGCAGTTGCCACATCAGTAAGCTGCCTGACTTTACTAACGGCAAAGGCTGCCGAGCTGAGTTTACCTGCAAGACACGTTATTTGGGCATTCCACTGCACTTTGCTATCTAAAGTGATCCCCAAAAATACAGTTGATTCTACAAGATTAAGGGTATCACTGTTCAATGTTATATTTGTACCGCAATTCCTGACATTAGGCATGCTGAATCTGATACATTTTGTCTTCTTAGCGTTTAGTAGCAAATTATTGGTCGTAAACCAATCTACAACTTGGGCAAGTGAACTACTTACGCCGTTAAAATTACTAAGCGTGCGATCAACTTTAAAAATAAGTGACGTATCATCAGCAAATAGAACAATGTCGCACAAGTTCTGTATATAGAATGGCAGATCGTTAATATAAATTAAAAATAGAAACGGACCCAGAATTGATCCCTGCGGTACGCCCATAGCAACAGATGCTCCAGGGGAGCGAATTCGATTGACATCAACATGTTGTATTCGATCATTTAGGTAGGAGGCAACAAGGTTCAGTGCAGAGTCTTTGATACCATAATAAAAGAGTTTTCCCAATAGTGTTTTATGGTCAACGCAATCAAATGCTTTGGAGAGATCGCAGAATACACCAATAGCATCTTGTCTATTCTCCCAGGCGTCATATATATGATTCAGAAGTGTCACACCTGCATTAATGGTAGAACGACCCCTTGTGAACCCATACTGCTCCTTATGTAATAGCATATTTAAATTAAAATGAGCTTGTAATTGTTGCAGTATAATTTTTTCAAAAATTTTGCTAATGGCTGGTAATATTGAAATTGGTCTGAAATTACCAGGGTCGGTTTTGGATCCAGATTTAAATAGAGGTATTACTTTACTGTGTTTCATTAAATCTGGAAACACTCCTTTATCAACACATTTATTAAATATTTCAGTGGATTGTTTTAGTGGATTTAAAAGCTTTATCCTCATTGTTGTCATCAACACCTCTTATTTCCGCATATTGCTGCCTGTTGCTTAAGTAAGTATACAACCATTTTTCAGCTATACCTCTAATCCCATACCCGTTGCATTTTTTAATTAATAAATTATGGTCTACAAAATCAAATGCCCGGGACATATCGAAGAAAATACCTATAGTTGGGACGTTTTTATCAATATTTTCAGTTATTTTACTTATGACTTTAAAAGCAGCTAATGTGGTAGACTTACCCTTTTGAAACCCATGCTGTTCTGATCTTATTACATTGTGTTTATTTAAAAAACTCGTGATTCTAGAATGCATAATCTTCTCGAATACTTTAGCAAGCACTGGTATTAATGTTACAGGTCTATAATTTTCAATACATTCCCTATTTCCTTTTTTAAATATTGGTTTAACAACTGATAATTTTAGTTTTTCTGGAAAGGTGCCTTCACTCAAGGATAGGTTTACTAAATGACATAGAACAGGTGTAATGGCTATGGCACTGCGTTTTAGTATTGATGTAGGAAACTCGTCATACCCCACTGCTGTAGTATTTTTAATAGACATAATTGTTTTGTATATTTCATGGTAGTTTGTAGGCACTAAGAATATACTAGAATTTAGGCTATTTCTTTCATTTACCTTGCAAGATAAATTATTTACAACGGAATTATTTGTAATTTCGACAAAATAATTATTGAAAACGTTAGCCATCACCATGCTATCAGTACTTGCTTTGTTATTGTGAATAATTTTTAGTATCCGGTTACTTTTGTCCTTGTGGTTTTTTTCACTTTGTTTTATGATATCCCAAGTAGCCTTACATACATTATTCGATACTTTAATTAACTTTTCATTTCTAATTTGTTGAGCTGTTGTAATACATTTTTTTTAAATTTTTGTGTTTTGTCTTTATTTAATCTTAATGCAACTATTTTTTTCTTTTAAGTATACGTTTCTAAGTTTTCTTTTACCTACGCAAGATTTTTTAATTCCCTTGGTTATCCACGGCACTTTCCCCTTTCTGGTGCTAATAAGTTTTAATCTTCGTATCGGGAAGCATAAGTTATAGAAAAGAATAATATAATCGTGAAATATGTTAAATGCGGAATTAACGTAATTTTGTTCATATACTTCAGACCATGTCAATGTTGATAAGCACTCAATATATCTATTTACATTATACTCATCAAAATTGCGCCTTCGAATAAAGTAAGCTTTTTTTGGGATTTCTACCTTTTCAATGGTAATGCTAATTGTTTGTCCAGTGTTATGGTCTGATAACCCCAGGTTGTGTACTTTACTTTCTGCTGTAGGAATTGTACTTATTATATGGTCCAAGCATGAATTTTCCCGCGTAGGTTGATTTATATGTAAGTGAAATCTATAGTTCTGTATTATTCTTAGGTATTCATTTAATTTTTTAGATGGTTTTAAAGAGTTAATATTAAAATCACCACAAATTATAATATTCTTATTTTTACGCTTACGAATTTTATTTATTAATATTTCTATATTTTCTAGAAAAATATTAACATTTGAATTAGGAGTTCTATATATACATATAATAATACATTTATACATCGGAATTTCTATTCCACAGCACTCAAATGTGAACTCACTTGCTAAATCCTTCATCCATGTTATTGGTTTAGTAAATATATTTTCTTTACATAGTATTGCAACACCACCCCGTTTCTTTTTTTCCCTTGAAAAGTAGCTTGCTAAATTGAAACCTTTTATATTCAAATTTGGTTCCCCCCCTGATTTAATGAATGTCTCACTAAAGCATAGTATGTCTATTTCTATGTTGTTAGTTATAAATTCAATCAATGTTATTTTATGTAAATCTATTTTTTTTAATACTCCAGCAATGTTTTGATGGAACAAAGTTAAGATGGAGTTCCTCTTTACTTTATTACTTACGAAAAAACTTATCACTGATAATTTGTAGTGGAGTTGCTAATGAGGAATGACATGGTTGGTGTTTTTTATAAAAATAATGTAATGTAGTTTTCTGGGAGCATTTTACAACAGGTTTTTGTATGAACCCTTTATGTTGAGTATTTATGGTGTTACTGGGTATGGTACACTTATTAAGCGTAACCCACGGTTATGGTTATATTTAGTTTTCAATGATAAGAATTGAGCAGCATAATCCAAACCATCTATAAGGTAGCTTATTTTTTCAGATAAAATATATATACTTTTTTTACTGATATTTCTTGTATAATTAAGAAAATGACAGTTTGGAAAGTACATACTAGCTTCAAATGACTATTCAGCAGATTCACGTTTAATGTTTTGTTTTACTTAACTCGCAAAACTATCACCACTATGTTATATAAACGCTTTAAGATAGAAGACAATTCAATCATTAATTTTAATGGATTTTTGTCATTCTCCCCAATACCAATTACAATTTTGTCGTTAACATTTAAATTTAGGTTTTCACAACAATTTAAAACTTCTTCAGTTGAGGCAAATGGTTTTACGTGGCCCATAATGCGATATTTTTCATACTTCGTATTCATCCTAGTTTTTAATAAGTTCGTTGCCAGACCTACACATTGTTGACTCCCAAAGATAAATATCCTTTTTTCGCCTTGATACAGAGGTGCACATCGTTCTGATGGGCTGCAGAAAGACTCATTTATCCCTCTATTTGTCGCATAACTTTTTCCACATTGTTGAATATCTGATGTAGATTTTGGCGTCTGAAAATCTATATCTAAATTCAATTTTCTCCCGGAAATATTCGGGTTTGGTATAATACTCCTTTTCTTATCTTTTTTTGTTTTAATCGAAGATACGTGACTTTTGCTAATGTTTAGGGTGCTCCCGCACATAGTTTTAAGTTCTTCATTTCTATATGTTTGTTTCTCCCATTCTCGTTTTAAGTCTGTATTTTCAATATTTAGGTTTTCTATTTCTTTATTTGCACTCATTAACTGTTGGTTTAAATCTCTTATTGTTTGTTTCAAGGAACATATTTCATCTGACATTACATGAGTAGATAAGTCTATTAAACTCCTAGCACCTGTAATACAACCGCCTGACGAAATTAAAGAATCATCTGACTCGTTAGATAAAGACCAGTTGTGGTTTCTTCGTGATTTTCTTAGAGTTATATTACTATATGAATCCATTTCAATGGGATAGTTATCACAATAATTTATAACTTTTATTAAATTTCAAAAAGTCAATGTTAGCCTTTGTAGGATACGAACTCGACACCACGTCGTTACCATCGACACTTTCGAGCCTCCAAGCTACGCCGACAGTGTGATAGATGGTCAAATTTTTTGGTCACTTTACTCAGTCAATTTATATCAAGTTTAGTATGCATGCAGGTACTTTGATAAAAATCTCTGTAGGTCTTGATTTGCACTTTTGTTTTTAGAATTACAATTTGAATTGTAACAATTGTCATTATTTAACATATGTTTATTCACTTTTCAATTATAAGTGCGATTTACTGGGTCATTTCATATATGATAGTTTCTTTTTTAATATTTTTATGGTATTGTGTACTCTTTGCTTGAAACCACTCTGCCAAAATATTATATCACTGTTTTATTATATTTTCACTTCATTTAAAGTTTCACTCTCATTGTATGATGATTATTTTCACTCAATCGATTCATTAATATTGTTAACACATTTATAGATACCAATTTACTATTTTTCAAACTTTTAATAACACGGAGCCGATGTAAACATGGCCGATAGCGCCAAACTATCCTACTAGTACTACTAAAGAGTTATCTACAAAATAGGCTGCAAAAAACTTACATTAAAAAACTTGACATAAAATCTAAAACAGAACGCCTTTACTTATCCCAAGTCCGTAAGATATCGTTTGGTGTACCACAGGGGAGTGTGCTGGGTCCTCTGCTGTTTATAATTTACATAAACGATTTACCAAAAGTAGTCAAACACCCAATGGTGCTATTTGCGGACGATAGCACGGTCACTATTACGGGTGATGAAACAGAAACATATGTAACTGATATTAAGGAGACGCTATTCAAAATTATATCATGGCTCAGTAACAATAATTTGAAAATAAATCTTGATAAGACTCAAATTATGCACTTTCGACAAAGAACAACTGCACATACTGACATTCATATTAGATATCAAAATAATGAAGTAATGGCAATCGAAACAACAAAATTTCTAGGTCTAACAATCGACAGTCAACTCAATTGGAAGGCTCATATACAAGTTGTAACAAAAAGAGTAAATAGCTCGACGTATGCTCTTTACAAACTTGCTCCAGTAGTGAGCATAGAAACATTACTCACTGCATATCATGGTATGGTTGCGTCGGTGTTAAGATATGGCATTATGTTTTGGGGTAATTCGACTGACAAGAATATTGCTTTTAAGTCCCAGAAGAGGTGCATAAGGGCTATGTTTAACCTAACACAAATAGACAGTTGCAAGTCGTATTTTATTAATCACAAAATTCTTACACTTCCCTGTATATACATTCTGGAAGTAGCATTATTTGTAAAGTCCAATGCCCCATTATTTCCAACGATGTCAGACTTTTCAACGCGTAGTAGACGTAGGGATAATTTATGTATGCTTAGATCCAATACAACACTTATGTGGAATAGCGTATTTTGTATGGCACCAAAAATATACAATAAAATTCCAGAAGCATATAAGAGATTGAACCATAGTTTATTTAAAAAAAGAGTTACAAATTTGTTAATTGGGAAATGTTACTACTCAATTTCAGAATTTCTAAAAGACACATTGGTAATAGCAATAAAAATTAAGTAAGTAGGTACAAACCTTCATCTAAAAGCTCACATGTGTCAAATTATTGTAATATTAATTATTGGATTATGTTGTAAATAAAATATTATGAAATGACATAAACTATAATATCAAATTTTAATGACAATTGTTTATAAATTCTAATGACAATTGTATATAAATTCTAATTATTCTAAATGCCATTAACTATTATATTACATTCTAATGATAATTCAAATTGTAATGTATTTAAATGACAGAAATAAGTGAACCAAATTCTAATGACAATTGTATGTTAATCTCAATGAAATATAATGTTTAATAATTAATAATTTTGCATGTATAAATTTAATATAAGCAAATACTATTTGTACGCCAGTTATGGCAGAATATGTTGCTACCATACCTATTATATTAACAACTGTATTTACCATATTCGTCCAAATAAAGCTTACTGATTACTGAAAAAAAAAAAAAAAAAAAAAAAAAAAGAGTGGAGTCCGCGACTCGGCAAACGGTAGGACGACCTGGAAAAGGTCGCAGGGAAGGACTGGCTGCGGAACGTGCAGGACCGTGTGTTGTGGCGTGAATTAGGAGAGGCCAGCAGTGGACTGCTATAGCCTGATTCAATGATGCAAGGACATTTTTTTACAGACATTTTTTTAATTAGTGCTCAATATTCGAAATATCATAAGCCATATCCAAACTGTCACTAAATTTTTAATATTATTCAATCATTTTGACTCACATAGCAGTACATTTACAAACAATGAAGTGTGTCCACGAAATGGTCAAACTTCGATTGTAGGTATATTCAAAAGCAATAGTTGACCTAGGCCCGTACACGTCACCTTGATCTACATACATGAAAGTGTTGTATCAGGTATGTTATACTACATACATCAACTATACTAAGTAAATCCTACAGAATATCAATGTCAAAGCTAAAAAAATAATATATGTAACTGAGACATAATTTAACTTAACTTAATATTAACATTAAATATAAACATAATATTTTAATATACTAATATTTTTAAGATGTAAAGTTTGTAAGTTTGTGACGTTTTATGGAGTAATCTCTATATCTACTGAACCTATTTTAAAAATTATTTTACGAAATTAAAATTACATTATCAGCATATGTCATATGCTTTAATTTGTTGCCGTGTTGCCAAGCCTGTATTAGTTTTACTTTGGGCTAGATGACGCTGTGTAAAAATAATGTCCAACAAAATTTATTTAGTTTATAAAGAAGTTCAAACAAATTCATAATTTTCTTTTTTCGGCGGCGATTAAATGAAAATAATATTGATACCGCTCCATAAGTGAGAGATATTATCAAAGAAACTAATGATAGTGAATGTCGGCGTACAAGGTCATTTGTGAATAAGTTTTGTTACCGAGTGAGTGGTCGAGGCCGTACATGATAATCAGTACTTTGTTCCATAAATATTAATTTTGTGACTTTATGTAGGCTATTAATAGTCCGTACTTGGTTTAACTACACAGGTACACAGGGCGGATACTCTACATAATAAAACATTGTCAAATTGTATCGCCAAACGGCGGCGTGTATAAAAATATGTCCTACAAATGTCCCACAACACGTGCAGTGCATTCATTGTACTTACTTCGATAATAATTCAACAATATATTTACATTACTAGTGGACATACTTCGAACCCCGTGGTTCCCATTTAATCCCGTCGTTTATTAATTTCACAATAATATATGAACATTTTCAAATTCGTTGATTACTTCACCGCTTTCCAGTACCTAGCCCGCACATCCCGGGCGAATATGGTTACACGAAATTAATTTCTTTGCGCATTTTTTGAATTTGCTATAACTCGTAAGTAAATAATCAATCATAATCGATTAAAATAATCTTTATGAAATGCTAAAGCCAACTAACGTAGTTAACACCTATTACGTGGGACAGGAATACACATGGTGAAAAGTGGGCATATAATATATATGCCTCTGCCACCCCTTCGGGGATAAGGCGTGATAGTAAAAATGATGAGGATTAATAGCATATTTGTATAAATAGCCCTCAAATTGCCACTTTATAATTGCTGGTTTTTTATGTATTAAAATGAATATAGTATGTTATTCTTAAGAGATAGACATACCATCGCGGACTTTTTTGTATACCTATATTAGATACACAATTCCACTCTACATTATTTTGTTATATCTCAAAGGGTTTAGGCAGCGTTTTCGTTGAAAGCTCCCAGACGGCTTAATTTTTCCGACATCACCAACAAATATCATCATAATTTACCCAATGTACACAAAAACTTAACAAATTACACATAAAAACCTTTTATAAGAATCACTCTAACGATAAAAAAACCGCATCGCAATTCGTTGCGTAGATTTAAAGATCTAAGCATACATTGGGACAGACAGCGAAAAGCGACTTTGTTTTATAATATGTAGTGATATGTATTTAGTGGAAAGCTGTTAATTTGGAATTACAAAAAGACACTTCAATTTTATTTATCTGCATAGATGATAAAGTTTTAGAAAATTATAATATTGGTCAGTTACCTTTAAGGGCAATGGGCTCACCACCTGTTACGTGGGACAAAAGTGCATACGGTGAAATGTGGTCGTATAGTATGCCTCTGCCTACCCCTTTTGGGGATAAAGGGTGTGAGTGACAATATGTATGTATGTATGTACCTTTAAGGGCTGATAAGCAACGCGCGAAGACAGCCTCCCCAATCAGCGTGACCGGCACACCATACTCCAGAGCTGCAATACCTGTCCATTTACCAGTACCCTTCTGTCCTGCTGTGTCGCGAATCTTTGGTAGCAAGTATTTACCTGCGTATCAAAAAGGCCACCATTATTAACGAATAGTGTGTCAGAAAGACCGGGAGGTCGTTATTATTATTATTATTTTGACGACTCTGCCAATGTCAGATGTGTAATGGAAATACGTGTGATTACTTAAAAAACAACATTAAATAATTTTGCAGATACATATTATGTGTTTCTCTGTATTCATCAGATTTGTTACGTTTGGTTGAGAAATAGGTTTTATGATACACTACAGTTGAGGCTAGGTTTTAGCCAAGACTTAAGTTACAGGAATGTTTTTGTTGAAAAGGAATGAGAGGTCATGCTTTTATAATACATGCTCCACACATTCAACCGAAGGAAGACCAGTGTTAGGGCCATTATTGTGATTAGAGAGGAGAGATATTAATTGCGAGGCAGCGTTGGACGGTGATTGGGTGATATTATGAGCTGAATGGGGGGATTGGGCAGAGTTAGAAGTAAGATAAGTAGTTAGAAGTTGAATTAAGAGGTAAATAATTGGATTTTTATCGTCTGCAGAGGGGATGGCATGGCCATTTGGTTGAGTTTTGGCTGAGCTACAATTTGGCTATGAGTAACCCTGTCGTATGATGGACCAAGAGGAGCATGAGATTTCGGTTTTAACGAAATGGTCTTGTAGTAGGACTAAGTTTGTGGGATGGATTTTGTAGCTTGGGCATAGGAGGCAGATTTGGAGATGAATGGAGTGGACTTGCTTGCTTCAGCATAAGATAGAGACTGTTCAGCCATGATAGATTTTATGAACCTTTGCCTTTTGTACTTCGGGCAATCCTTGCTATTGGCAAAATGATTGCCAGAGCAAAGAATGCAAAAGGCGTCATCTTCGGATGAATCACATCCACTGCCAGGATGGTCATGCCCACTTTTTAAACATCTAGGTTTAGATCTACAAATTGACTCAACGTGACCAAAGCGACAGCATTTCCTACACTGAATAGTGGGATAAATGTATTTCGAGACTGGAAGGGACGTATAGCATAGAAAAACTCGACTTGGAAGTACTTGACCGTCAAATGTAAGGACGCATGTTTCTGTTGGCTTCCACTCCAGTAAACCGTCATTAATAACTTTCCTATTAATACGTCTGACTATTATAACTGTACCACAGCCAGAAGGGGTAGATAAATAAGCCTTAGCTTCTTCTTCTGTCATTTCCGTAGGAATGCCAGATACAACACCCATACGGGTTACATTATATGATGGAATTGAAACGACATACTTATTGTTACTGAGTGTTTGGTTGATACGAAATGCATTGGCATCTTGGTATGTTGGAAATTCAACCGAAATGCGGTTCCGGCCTACTTTCTTGATACCACCTTTAACGATATTCGCAAAGTTTTCTTAATGAGAAAACATCCAAAAGATACAGGGTGGAGAGTAGTACCCGCATTTGGTTGTGTTTCTAATCGAGAAACATGGACAAGGAATGGGCCCTTGTCATCAGACGTATATTTATCTCTTGCAACTTGACTCCTTAGCTGCTTTGATGGGCGGGGTACACTAATGTCATCATTACCGTGACGCTTTCACGGCCGGGTTTGAGTTATATCGGAATTAGCAGGAAGGTTGGTAAGAGCAGCTTCCGCTAATTGAGAAAGGGGGCTAGATGGTATTAGAGACAGAAATATTGGGGGAGTCGAAAAAGTTGGCGTAGATGGTCTACTATTAGTTGCAGGGTCAGGAGGATCAGGAGGATCGGGTGGTTTGTCGGCCATTATAGCCTATTAACGGATAGAAAATAAAATATTAACTCTTTTATTTTCCCAGTACCAGGGGCAACCCAAAACAACAAAAAAACACAGAAATAAGATCAGATGCACAAAATAATTCTAAAAAGCTGTCACCATTACTATTCACACGTCTTGACCAAACAACACTCCGAATGACAGTCGGGTGCTCGTTAGGTAGATGATACCAATCTGACAGATGTCAAATGTTACCAATCTGACAAATGTCAAATGTAGTTTATTGTCAAAATCCAAGTTTATATGCTATTTGGACTTTCTAAACTTAACGCGAAATAATATTTACTTAAAATCTATTTCCTTCTTTAGGGCCCTACCGAAATCTTTGCGGCCCATAGCAGTCTCACCTGCAAATTGTTTATCTGCTGACTATCAGATAAGGTCAAAGCGTCGGCGTTTTGAATTTGATTTTAGGAGGGTGAAAGGCCAAATCAAATTGGGAGAGGTCTATAGCTAACATTTAGATTCATTTGATTGAATAATATGCTAGGGATGGAGCCTATTATATTGTACTCAGCATAAAGGAAAATATATTTTATTCTGAAATATCTCCTGTGTATTTATTATTTACTAGCGGCGGTTTAGTAGTACCCGTTTCGGTGATATATGGCGATAAAAATATAGCCAAAATTACGCTTTTATAACATCAACTATCTGTCAGTGTCGTTCAATAAGTACGGTGAAAATCGGTCCTACCCGTTTCATAGATTAGCCGGAACAGACAGCGAGAATATTTAATAATTGATTTTCTTATGTAAGTACTGAATATAGTTTCTCGAAAAGCTGTTAATTTGGAATTACAAACAGAATCTTCAAATTTAATTTATCTGTTCTAAAGATAAATGCATTTCCTGTATATTACAAGTGCTACTAGTAATACAAAGGAGTTTTTAAAAAAGTACATTTATGCACTTATCACTTATAATAATAAAATACTTACCATCGGTATCCTTGTATTTCAATATATCTCGAGTTATCTCAATCAGAAATGAATCAAGTTCTCCTTTGTTCCACTCTTCGAATATATCAGCCATTTCGCTTTGTTCCAATCCTGAAAAGAATTTGCACAAAACTGTTATACATACTTTTTTTAGTTAATTAATAAGCAAGCACCAGAAAATAACTGTCCTTTGTGTTTATGAATACTTGGTGTTTATAAGTACACAGTGTGTTGGTCAAATTAGCGTAGATGAACACATCCATTAGACATAGCAAATACTGCTGAAAAATTGATGGGAAGGTGGAGTTCTCGGAGGGTGGGATAGAGGAGGCTAAGTATACTTACTTACATGTGTGTTTCGAGTGAGGAACGATTGACGAAGAATATTTATTGGGCGAAAGTAGATGGTATAAGGAGTCAGGGTAGACCGAAACTTACATATGAAGACCACTTGAGCAGATTGTTTTAAAACTGAACGCTCTAGACGTGCGTGCATGAAACGATAAATGTTTAGGAGGAAGCGAAAGAATTATGCATGAATCGCGAAGCTTGGCCATCTGTCCTCTTTGACTACCCCATCAGGGATGCTGCGCGTGAAGATAGTTAAAGTATACTTACCTAACACATCTTTCATAATATTGTAGGTTTCACAAATAAGTTGCATATCTCCATATTCAATTCCATTGTGCACCATTTTAACGAAGTGGCCCGCGCCATCCTGCCCGACCCAATCGCAACAGGGTTCATCGTTCACTTTGGCGCAAATGGCCTGGAATCAATTTTTTTTTAATATAAATAATGCTGCTTTTTAACCTGTATTCTAATTAACATTATAGATGAAAGTTCGGGTGTTATATTAAATGTTTGTTATGGTTACTTTTACAAAGTCCCGGAGATGAATTCAATGTGTGTAAAGTAGCATAAGCTTCCTTCCAAATTACTCGACACAGATGCTTTCATTAAAATCATACCTGAAATATAGGCTTCACATGCGGCCAAGCCTCTGAGTGTCCTCCGGGCATCAATGATGGTCCATATCTGGCACCATCTTCACCTCCGCTCACCTGCACAGACATATATTGCATCATGCAGAACGTCAGAAGCGACAAATACATTAAAATTCAGAGTAACAGAGCGAATGCTGTGCTGAGGTCTCGGATTTGAATCCAGAGTCGGACCAAATATCTATGTGATCCTCAAATTATTGTAGTGGAGTTTTATAGTGCGTTCCGAATTTGGCCTAAATTTGATATCATTAAATACAATGTACAGACAGAGCTTTATGAAATATTACAGCGATTTATAACTTTTTGAAAATGACAGGACAAAATATAAAAAAACTAACATAGCAGAGATCTCTGAGGGAGGTCTGCACCAATAAAAATTGGATCCAATAAAAATAAGTAAAATCCATACATTTTTATTAAACATAGTACCAAATTTAAAGTGTCCTTCACCGACCAATAAAATTTTAGTATAATATAAATGCAAATATGAAATTGGCGCAGACTTAAAAAAATATGTAATACACATTTTCGGATCGGTTAAAGGCAGGTAAAAAAAATTAACGTTTTTGTTCATACATACATATCGTCACGCCTGTCTCCCATCGGGGTAGGCCACTTGCTACAATCCTGGCATAAAACTTTAGCTTCTTCCACCTTCGTGTTTTTAACACACACACACACACACACACGCCGGTTAAGGGTACTCTTGACCTGACCTTTTTCCAAAATGTATTCTATTTGATTGTAGTTTAGATTATATTTTATATTTAGGTTTTAGTTAATATTATTAGATTTTAAATAAATAAAAAATATCCATTACGCCTTATTGTGGCTACCTGCTGTTGAAATTTTTAAACCGCCCATAAGGCTTTCAACCAGGCTTAACGACTGCCATTTTACTGGCAACCGGGACCAACAGCTTAACGTGCCTTCCGAAGCACGGAAACGCTCGCAGATGTAAATGCCACAAAGTGGTCACCCATCCGAGTACCAGACATAGTGAAAGTTGCGTAACTCAGTGATCGTTTACAGAACACTGAGACCGCGGGGCCACGAGCGCTTCAATTATTTAATTTATTAGATTTTAGTTTTTGTTCTACGCGTTTTTTTGTATCGTGATGTTTTTGTAGACATGTCACTCTTGATCTGTGTCCCTGACGGTGTATGTCATAACCATGAATCTGCAAATTAGTGTAAATCAATCTACTTACACCCATGCCAACATAGAGTATTCCTGTAGTCTCTAATTCCTTACACCAACGTTGTGAGTCTATGTATTGTGAGTTACCACCATCAATTATTATATCACCTTTGCTGAGGAGAGGGATTAATTTCTTCACAAATTCATCTACTGCAAAACCAGCTGAAAAATACAGTCCAGTTGAAATGTACACATTTTAAAAAACAACATGTATTTTTCAGACATTCTAAAAAACAGTAAACTTCCAACTAAAGCACTCATAGCCTCGCTAACAGATACTCAGGTGGTGATTCATGGCATTTCCATTTATGAATGATTACAGAATCACTCATAAATGGAAGGAAGGAATGCTAAACTGTGGTTCCCGGATGCCAATAACATGGCAGTTGTTAAGTCAAGTTAAAGGCCGTACGGGCTTTGAAAATTTCAACAGTAGATAGTCACAACCTGCACCTGTCCATTTCAACAGGGCAATAGGCTCAACACCTGTTATGTGGGATAACAATGCTTAAAGTGAAATGTGGGTGCCACCACTTCGGGGATAAAGGCGGGACTGTTAAATAAATAAGAAGCTAAAGTTGTTTCTTTGTATGTTATGCCTTCAAGCTTGAAATCAATTACCAGATTTTATTTAAATTTGGTACTGAGCATGTATAAGTATTATTAAAAAATTACAAACCTTTAACGAGTAACATTACTTTTCTGGGTGTCTTCAGTTTAGAAACCATATCTTCCAAGGATGTAGCCCCTATAATCTTTGTTCCTTTGGCTTCATTTTTAAGGAATTCTTCAACCTATAAATAGTTTCACAGTTACACAAATAGTACACAGTATAGTTTCCAAGGCAAGATGGCAAGACTGGCTGTATATAGGGGAGTGCAGGTCACACTTATGTATGGCAGTAAAAGTTGGGTATGGCTGAAGACGCATAAAAGTAAAATAAATGCTGTGGAAATGAGAAGTCCGCGAAGTATAGCTGGAGTGAAGTTGATGAATAAGAAAGGAACAGCGTGATAAGGGAACATTGCGGTGTGACAGAAGATGTAGTGACTAAGATAGAAAACAGGATGCTTAGATGGTTCAGACACGTGGAGAGGATGGATGAAAATAGACTGACGAAGCAGATATATGTGGCGAGGGTGAATAGGCAAACTGGTAGGGGTCGACCTCGGCGTACGTATGTTAGTCAAATCGACGATCTTTTGAAAAACAGGCCAGGTAAAAAATTCCCTTAACCGGCGAGCGTGTATGAAAACACTTATGAAAGTAGAAAAAGCATAAGTTGTATGTCAGGATCGTAGCAAGTGGAAGGCCATAGTCTCTGCCTACCCCGATGGGAAACAGGCGTGATAGTATGTATGTATAGTTTCCAATAAAATATAAATGGTGCCCTGTACGGGTATTTCAGTTTCCATGTTCAATTTGTGACAACTCTTTTTCATGTGCAATTGGGTATTGTTGATTTCGCCTGAGGTACGCCTTTGAACATGAAAAGGGAATTATGCACCCAGTGAATGGCAGAGGATTCATAATTATGAAAATATACATTGGCAGTGTGGGAGTTACCTTAGCAACAGTTCTGTTAAAAGCACAAACAACAAAGCCGTTGTCATCCATGTTCAAAATTAAATTCTGACCCATGACAGCAAGCCCAATGAGGGCAATGTCAGCTTGTGGTCTGAAACAATAAAATCACTATTACATATATCGAAATGTGACTATCTTACATATTCATACCTAAATTGCTTAAAGAAATATAATAAAATTTAACAGGAAGATAAACTGTAGACAACAAAATCAGTACTACTATAATGAAAATAAAAGTTTGTGAGTGTGCATGTTTGCTATTTCTATATGCAAACGGCTTGATCAAATTGAATAAAATTTGGTGTGAAAGTAGCTGATAGCGGATACAGAGGTATCCGACTTATTGACTGCTTTGGATGTTTAATTGGTAGTGTATGCAACTGCTGTGGATAACTGATTCCCAGTTTGGAACAAATATTTGTGTGATCCGTAAAATGTTTTCATAAGTTATCATAAGTTGATATTAATTAACTTTTATTACTTTTAACCATCTAGATAGTGCAACATGAAAATGTCCCACATATTTACCTTATCCCACATTTTAAGACATAGCCTACTTTTATCCTGGGAATGCATATTCCTGTATATAGTGGGTTTAGAAAAAGATCACTTAGTGAGCATAACTAGTGTTGTAGACTCATATTTGTCAAATTACTGATATAGTAAAAATCCTATATCATATTGATAAATTTTTTAAAGCAATTATTTTGCTAAATTTCTCATAAATTTTTAATAAAGTGGAAAAAGACAATTAGATTCGAGACAGGGATTGAACCTGCGACCTTTGCCTAACCAGGGCAATGTTCTAGCCACCTAAACTACCCGAACCGTATTGAATCAAGTTGAAATTCTCCACCATATTTTAATCGTCATTTTAAGAGTATGACTAGAGCCATCTATTGAGCTAATGAACAACTCGATATCAATGAACAGTGTTACCAGCAGTTTTAAACATTGCAATGGACTCCACTCAGTATATTGATAAATTTGTTAAAGCAATTATTTTGCTAATTTTCTCATAAATCTATATATATAAAAGAAAGTCGTGTTAGTTACACTATTTATAACTCTACAACAGCTATACTGATTTGGGTGAAAATTGGTAGGGAGGTAGCTTAGAGCCAGGAAACGGACATAGGCTACTTTATATCCCGGGAACAAGTTCCTGTGGGAAACGGGAACGCGAAAACTTCTTTACGCGGGCGAAGCCGCGGGCGTCAACTAGTTTTTAATAAAGTGGAAAAAGACAATTCGATTCGAGACAGGGATTGAACCTGTGATCTTTGCCTAACCAGGGCAATGTTCTAGCCACCTGAACTACCCGAATCAAGTTGATTCTCAAGATGATCCTATAACATAAATTGTAAATAATTTAATTAAATACTTTCATCTGAGATCCATCATTTATTGGGATGCTCTCGCAGACTATTATTACACTACTGTAACCTCTGAACAGATTGTCTTCATTTTCAGTATATAATGAATTATAATAATATCTAAGGACCAGAATCGCAGCTTCAAAACATCTTGCAAAGCAATGCAATGCTATGTTTAGCAGTGGACTCTAATATGATGGGAAGAAACAGATAAATATTTAATACAGATTAATAAGAATTTCACATCTTAATTAAGGTCATGGGTTCAAAGGTTGTAGTGGTTGTAGTTATCAAAATACAATTATACAGAAAATGTTACAAAGCACAGCTAGTAGACCAATACATATTTGGATAAGATAGAATTAACCTAAAGCTAGTTATAGATACTAAAGTTCCTGATCCACAGCCAATTATGGTATTCACCTTCAAATAACCTTAACTAAATGGGACCTCTGCAATGCTATGTCACTGTTTTTAGAATAGAATACATACATACATATTGTCACGCCTTTATCCCCGAAGGGGTAGGCAGAGGCATATTGAACGCCCACATTTCACCGTATGCATTTTTGTCCCACGTAACATGTGGTGAGCCCATTGCCATGTAGAATAGAATACAGAATGTAAAATAAAATATAAATCAATTTTGCACATAAATTGCCCATTGTTTATTAAGTATCCTTCAAGTACACGTAGGTTCTGAAAGTTATTAAGCACTGGGGTAATATGTAAGTAATATTTTTTATTTACTAAATTTAAATTTCAAGCGGAGATTAGGTTGAGAGCCTACCAGTTCTCCAATATCAATACCAAAGATAATTTTCTTAAAGCTAACCTGTGATTTACCCTGAATTTCAAATTTAAATTACATTATTCAAAATATGGTTATTTACTTACTGTGACATGACTCCAAGGAGTAAAATATCACGATTCAAAAATTATATTCCTTGTTCAAGTCCTGGCCAGCTCTCCTCAGGATGATTAAGCTCTTTGATTTTTTAATGTATTGTTAACAAATTATATATGAAACTGATTCTGTAAAATTGTACGTCTAAAATATATGCTGACCGATCACACAATCACAGAACGATTTATTTTCAATATTTTACAGATTTTGTGTATAAAGTACGTATTCTTGCCCAAGGCGGAGGCCGCTTGGCTGAATGAGAATATGTATTATGTATGAGATAAGGGTACGTCATTGAGGTATGTCAGTTATGTCAGTAATAATGATGTCATGTCATTATTACTGACATAAGTGACATACCTCAATGACGTACCCTTAAAAGAATTATTTTATGGCCTGTCTGCTAAGACCTTTTACTCAAATCCTAATTCATATTTCTTCAATCTTCTTTCTTATTTTTTTTAAGCTATTGCATAGTTTTTTCGCGGGCTTTGAGTGGGCTAATCAAGAAATTCCGTAAGGAAAAAAACCTAAGACGAAGGTCGAAGTTCACCGAGCACGGCCGAGCGTTGGCTAAACGTGTAAGTACATATATTATATGTTACGATTGTACGAAGCTCGCACGGATCGAGACGTGATGATAGTGAGTGTGAGTGTGAGGGTGAGGATGAGGGTGACTGTGAGAGTGAGGGTGGGGTGAGGGTGAGAGTGAGAGTGACAGTGAGGGGTGAGGGTGAGGGTGAGGGTAAGAGGGTTTTTTTTTGTTTTTTTAGTGTAACTTGAATTAATATCAAAGAAAAACAAAGGTATCTATGCAATAGCTTTACCGCGGCAGTCTCCGAGTGCCACACGTCTTTTTTGTTCTTGTGGTGATACTGTTACTCCGCCAATTACTCAGTGTATATTTGGTAGGAGTTTAGTAAGGCTTATGTAGGATCCAAGTTTTGTAAGTGTACAAGGTAAAAAGGGAAAAAATAGACGACGACGGCCGAAATATCCAATAGGCAAGTTATGTGTTGAAGTACATGGAAAAGAAAAACAGACAACATTAAAGCACACGAGTAATGTTAGTGATTTAGTGCAAACACACAAAGTTCTAGAGTTTTATGTTGTTGGAGTCAATGTAGTCACATAATATATAAGGTATATATGAGGGGATTCAACATAGGTCAGGAGAGAGTTAAAACTAATAGGACGGGGGAAATGTTCTGTAGGAAGAGAGTCATTTATGGATCCATTCCTTCTCAGGCATTCAAAAAAGATATGATTTGAAGTATCATCGTCCAAAACACATTCACACAGAGAATTATCCCTAATTTTTATCTTACTCTTAGTTAAGAATACGTTAGTGCAGACGTGACCTAACCGCAAACGACAAATAATGGATGTTGCTCTCTTGCAAGCTTCAAGGAATTTAAAAAACCAAGGTTTAGCTGGGATATCATTTTGTAGGGAAGCACAGTGTAAGCACTTAACTTTATTGTATTTATTCCAAAGGATGGACCATTTTGCAAATAGAGTGAATCTAGCTAAAGAAGCGAGGTCTTGAGGATAGGCCTTGTACTGGTCAAAGAGAGCTACTATAAACAGCATTTTTGGCCAATGAGTACGCCATTGTATTGCCAACAATTCCACTATGTCCAGGAATCTAGACCATGCAGACTAACAGTCCCTTAGAATGGTATCTAAAAAGTGAGATTTTAATTTAAAGGATCAAAGGAGATCTAGCTTTAATGGAGAATTGGTTAGCCAGAATAGCCATTAAGCAGCTTTTATAGTCAGTGAAAATTACTGACTTACTTATATCGTGCGACTCTATATATAAAATAACTTCCAGTATGGCAATCGCTTCGCCTGTGAAGATAGAGTTCACAGAAGGGGATTTAAATCAGAGGATAATTTTGTACAGAGGTATCCAAACCGCAGACCAAACACATGAGGAGTTTGCTAGTTTATAGGCATCTGTATAAAAGACCAATCTATCCTGGCACTTTTATAAAAGAAAAACAAAGGTACGCTATGCAATACTATATATATACGACCGTATTTGATTTATGTGAGAGATGCCAGACAAATTGCTATCGAGAATCATACCCAGAAATTTGACAGGCTCTCTTACTAGGAAGACCTAATTTTCATAAGAGATCTGGCAATCATTTGTAGTTTCTCCATTATGTTGGCCATAGTGCAGGAAAGCGGAATGAGACGATAACTTGAATAGTCATTACTAGGTTTCCCTGGTTTCAATATGGAAAGGAAGATTTGGTATTTCCACTCTTCAGGGGGAATGCCAGAATGGAATACAAGGTTTAAAATTTTGAACAAATAGGTTTTGGTATCCAAGCTGCTCTTGACTATAAAAGAGTATGGTATTCCATCATTTTTAGGTGAGGAATCCTTCAGAGTTCCCAAAACAGCCAGGAGATCATCTTGGGTAAGAGGGGAATCAAAGGTGTGTTTAGAAAGAGTAGGCAAGGAATAAAAAGTAGAACACTCTAAAGCAGAAGGTACTTCTAGTTTCTGCTCAAAGTCTTGAACCCATACAGATAAATAATTTGAAGTAATAGGGATTTTTTATTTTAGGGACTAATCCCACCCACATTCCCATTACTGTGACTCCTGTAAACCAGAATCTACAGCAATGACCAAAACACCAGAAAAGTTACATCGAGCTGGATCTCGGTGATGTCCCAGGAGAAGTTAGCATGTCTTGGAACCCGCAACGAAATTAATCAGAAGATAATGTGAGGAAGTAAGAAAAGAACGTAATGCCTCTTCCCTCCTTTGCAAAGCGGGAGACCTAGAAAGCAACTAGGTGTAAATCCTATAGAAATAGGAAAGCACCACGGTAATAGTATATTACGGGTCCTATGTGAGCTATGTTTGATTCCAGTAATATGTATGGCAGAAACGTTTAAATGCACGAAATTTTACCCTCGATGCCACGAGATCCGCATAGTAAACTACTCCCGACGTTACATGTAAACAATTAAGCATATTATATAGCTCATTTTGCCAAATGCTACACTCTCGTCTGATCATATTTGGCGTCAGCAGTTGAACACTGACAGAACGGTGACTTAACCAGCTTAAACGAATGTAATTTGCTCCTAAAGTTACCATGTCCCGTAAGAAATTGAGCAACACAGTGATCAACCTCCAGCCAGGACATTCCCAGGCGATCACGAACGTCTGGGAAAAACTGGAAGAGGTGGCTTCCTTTGATGGAAGTGTTCCAACGCAGCTGCCATTCGTCTAAAAGTCCTTCACGTACATTATCACGATACAGTCTGGCAATTCTATGGCGATCTCTTTCTAACAAAAACCTATCATCCATGCCATCCTTAGCCGAATAGTATAAAGCCGCGCGTCTCTGAATTTCGAGATCAACCGGGAGGACCCCTGCCATCACCGGCAGAGCCTCCGTGCTAACCGTCCTGTAGGCCTTGCATAAAAATATCAATGCAAGACGTTGACTTTGCAGTAACTTTAAACGTGCAGCACCAATAGTAGCTTTATCTGCCCATACCGGCGCCCCGTAACACATACAGCCTAGATAAGTGGCCCCGTAAACGACCTTCAGTGTTTTGAACGAAAGTCCCCATGTAGCAGTAGATATTCTCGACAACGCTTAAAAGCTATTTTTAGCCTTTTCACCTACAGTTTTTATGTGCTCAACGAATGCAAAATTTCTCTCTAAAATCAATCCTAAATAGTAAACCGAAGTTTTATTTTTAATGTAATCGTTATTGAATTTAATGCGCGGTGGTACTTTCAAACTTCCTTTCAAAAGCAACTGAAATGTTTTCTTGGGTGCAAAAAATAAACTGTTTCGTACGCCCCACTCCGCAACGACGCGCAAACACGTGTGGGCCAAGCTCTCGAGTCCCGCACGAGTATTCGACTGAACGAGCAACATACCGTCATCGGCGTATCCTGTCATTGAACAGCCCTCCGGTATTGGTAAACTGAAAAAGTCATCAAATCCTAAGTTCCACAAGTGTGGGCCTAGCACAGACCCCTGAGGACAGCCTATTGTTAACGTTTTGGTAGCAGAATAATGACCTAATTTTAAAGTTGTTGTACCTCGTGAAAAATATGAATAAATAAGAGAGTAAATATTTCTATAGCAACCGCGAGACTTTAATTTCATTAATAGCATTGGCCACCAAGCGTTATCGTAAGCCCCGGAAAAATCTAGGAAGATGGCCAGCACATATTGAGAAACCGATGAAGTGACAGTCTTTCGCACTGATATCGCTGCGTCAATAGTAGATTTTCCTACTGTAAATCCAAATTGATTTTCGTGAAATTTAATACCGCCTGCCGCCGGGGTACTATGAGACGCTCTAAAAGCTTTCCCAAGGAGGGCAACAATGAGATCGGTCATCTGGCGGCTTGTCGCCTTTTTTAGGAATAAAAGCGCTATTGTATTCCGCACCGGCACTAATTTTATGCTTTTTAAAATAGTTTAATTTTCTACGAGCTCTCCGGAAACGCCTTCGAAGCTCAGCTAAATGATCACTCCACCAATCGCATCTCCGAGTGTTGTTAATAGATCCACGACCAATGGCCACGTCGGCACAGTAGGTAAAAGTTTCTGACATTAACGAAGCACTCTCTTCGACAGACAGGTTACCACGACCAAAATCTTTAGCGTGAGCCGCAAACAGAGAACCAAAGAGCACCCAGTTTGCGCCCCTACTTTTATATTTGAAATTACAAGTAGTACTTTGCGCCTCTCGTGCATCACCGGGTAAGAGCTTGTAAACGATTAGACGATGGTCACTACAGGACGCATCCGGGAGGACACGCCATTCGGATATCGAGACGTCGCCGCGTGAAAACTCACCCATAGGGCCGCAAAAAGTAGGTGGTGCATTAGGACAATTGTGTATAGATAAATTCATTTCTGCAATGAATTCTTCGACGGCACAGCGCCGGCCGGTCCCTATCGAATACACGTAGTTTGCCATACCATAATGTAGAAGAGGCATTGACATCATGTTGTTGTTGTTACTGGGTCGTTTCCGCACTTAGCCACTTGATTGGGCCATTGTGCGTGGATTCTTCATCCTTTCACTCCAACGCAGGGGTAGTAATGGTTCCGGTCCATATACTGTTTCTTCTGATCCCCTTTTGGCCAGTACATCTGCTGCGTCATTTCCCATTGAGTTACTGTGTCCTTTTATCCATTGCAGGGTTACTTTGTTCTTATTCGCAATGTGTTGGAGTTTGTTATGACATTCCAATATAAGGACCGATGAAATTTTATTATTTTGTAATGCTTGTAGTACGGATGCGCTGTCCGAGATGATTTTAATATTAAAACCACGTAAGTCTCTAGCTGCAACCGCTTGTGCTGCCTTAATTAGACCTACACATTCTGCCTGGAAGATTGTGTTTCGTTTGTCTAAAGTGGTTGATATTTTAATGTTTAAGTCGTCCGAGAAGACGCCAGCTCCAGTTCAGTGTTTGGTTTTGGAGCCGTCTGTGTATATCCTAACTTCATCGATGCCAGAGCTGTCTATAGTTTCAGCGATAAGTTGGATATTATATCTTCGGTCAAAGACGTAGTGCCCCGAGGTTTTGTCCATGGGGGCCTCAAGAAGCGGGTATTTCTCGAGAATCTCCTTTAGGACTTTGGTATGTGTTGTTTCTATGTTTTGTCTCCATAGGCCGTTTGATCTTAGTCTTAGTGCAGCTGCTTTTGCTTCTTCTTGTATGACCAGATCTAGTGGTCTCAAGTTCAGCAGATACTCGAGTGCGGCTGATGGGGTAGTTCTCATGCACCCAGTGGTTGCTACACTCGCCAAGCGTTGTAGGCTTTGCAGTTTTGTTCGTGTTGTGGATAGTTGTGTTCTGGGCCACCATACAACTGCTCCGTAGGTCATAGAGGGTCTGATAACTGATGTGTAGAGCCAAAGAGTGATTTTCGGGTTCAGACCCCATCTTTTTCCAACCACTCTTCTACACTGGTTGAAAGCTATACATGCCTTCTTCGTTTTAGTTTCAATGTGACTCGCCCAGCTCAGTTTGTTGTCAAGGATCACGCCCAGATATTTCACTTGAGTTGATAGGGAAAGTTTGGTGTTGAATAATTTTGATAGGTCCAGGTCTGGTAACTTCCTTCTCTTTGTAAAAAGGATGAGTTCTGTTTTTTTCGGGTTTACGGACAGTTTATGTTCGTCACACCATTGTTCTGCTATTTGAAAGGCCGTGCGCATTACTTTGCATAACACGTTTTCCGCGCTGCCGTTGATTAGAATTGCTAGGTCGTCTGCATAACCAATAGTAGTGTATCCTCGGTCATTGAGTCTCTTTATGAGGCTGTCCACTACTATGTTCCACAGTAGCGGTGATAGGACGCCTCCCTGGGGGCACCCTTTTATTACCCTCGCCCTTGTTGTCGTATTCACCGTTACCTGAACCGCCCTTTTGCTCACTAGCTCTGTGATCCAATCTCTCAGTACCGGCGTGACGTTGAGATTTTTCAAGGCGTGGTTGATGCTACTGTGTATAGTTTTGTCAAAAAGGAGCTTTTGTCCTTCTATGTCTATAAAGGCAGCCAGCGTTGAAATCTTATTTGTAAAGGCAGTTTCAATTTTGTGCACCACCATATGTAGTGCTGACTCTGTCGATCTGCCCTTCCTGTAAGCATGCTGTTGGGGATGTAGTGGTCTACTAATCAGTATTCCATCCCTTAGGTGTCGGTCTACTAGTCTCTCTAGTGTTTTCTAAGTCTGAAGGATTTGGCTTGTGTACAGTCCTCCCTTCCTGGTTTTGGCAGGAAAACTACTTTCGCTTCTCGCCATGGTTTGGGTATATATTTGTGAGCTATGCAGGCCCTAAATATTGGTATTAGGTGTTTGATGACTACGTTCGATTGCCACTGAAGTAGTGCCGGGAAAATGCCGTCGATACCCGCAGATTTGAACGGTTCGAAGCTTTTCAGAGCCCACTCTGTTCTATCCTTGGTCACTATCTTACTCGCATCTTCCCATTGTTGTTTTGTTGGTGTGCAGTATTGATTGTCTGACCACTCGTAGTCATTAGTAATCTGACAGCCAGGAAAGTGTGTTTCCAGTAGTACTGCGGTGGTTTCAGAATCTGTGCTTGTATAAGTGCAGTCCTCCTTTTTTAGGGTTCCTAAAAGGTTTAAGTTGCCCTTGGCTAGGACTTTCTTTAACCTTGCGGCTTTGTTTGTTGAGTTTATATCACTACAAAAATTGCGCCAGGCCTCCGTCCTCCGGAATCCAATTCGCTTCTTGTAGTGAGATTGTGCTATTTTATAATTTTCCTAGTCTGTTGAGGTTCTGGAGATTTTAGCCCGGTTAAAAAGAGTTCTGAGGCCCTTGCGAAGTCTTTCGAATTCTGGTCCCCACCATAAACTTTTATCGAGGCTTTTGGGGGTGGTTTCCGGGCATGCCTGCTGATAGCTATCTACAAGGGCCTTGGTTAGGGACTGTGTGTTTAGTTCTATGTTGTCTGTACTAAGTGTTGTGTCAGTCATGTTTGTGTCACTTAGTGCTTTGTTTAGTAGGTTTCTGTTCTGTGCTATATCGGTCTTACGGGGGTTTCGATATGGGGCAGAGTTTATTTGTTTATGTGTAATCTGGAAACACACGCGGCGGTGATCTGCAAATGATGGCTCGTTTGATACGTGCCATTTTTTTATGAGGTCCACCGCCTTATGTATTGCCAGGAGAATGTCGACAATTGTTCGAGACCATGACGTTACGAATGTAGGTTATGTGCCTCTGTTCATGATGAACAGGTTTGTTTTAACTAGATATTTGGATAGCAGAGGTGACTCTGATATTTGAGTCCTTAATTCCCCACAGCGGATGGTGCGCGTGGCAGCCTGCGGAGATGATCAGGTCCCAGTTGTGTGTGTCGCAGTGTTGCACCAGGTCAGCAAGCTCTTTTGAAGGAACTTCCTCGTCGCCTGGAATATACACCGAGGCGAACACCAGTGCTGTTTGGTTTTCTGTGATGATTTTCACGGTTGTGATGTCTCTAGAACAGAATTGGTTAAGCAGGGTTGTCGGTATGGTTTTTGGCATATAAATGCATGTTCTCGGTTTGTCCACTGTAGTGTCTACTAGTAACTTACCATCGATGTTGTTTAGACCGCATATCCTGTTATTTCTGATCCATGGTTCCTGGATCAGGGCGACGGTCCTGTTGTCGACCTCCAGCACTCTGCGTAGGGTTGCCGTCGCTATCTGTTTGTGCTAGAGGTTTGTTTGTATAACGTCTAGGGAGTTATGGGCTACGCAGGACGTCATCTTCGTCGCTGGTAGCGCTCCCTGACTTCGGCGATGGGATTGTGTCCATCTCGCTCGAACCCTTCCGGGGAGCCGAGGTCGACGGCTCTGCAGTGGGAGTCTTCACCGCGGCCTCGCTCGTCGCCGTTGCTGTCTCCGTCTGGTTTGCGTCGTCCAAGAACCGGATATATCCGCTTCCGGACATGTGTGCTATTCGGCGGCCTCTCATGACGATGTCGTCTTTCTGGTCCTCAGGAATTCCAAGGATAAGGTGAACTACCTTCTGCCTGGACCCTACCTCAGTTTGTTCGTCCGCCGTCATGTCATAACACTGCCACGTGTCGACTTTGTACCAGGGGTTCTGGGCACGAAGGACCTTCTGCAGCGTGGCAGCGTCGGTGATGCGTCTGTGGTGTGAGAAGTCCTGCCCTGAGCTATTTTGTCATTTCTGACTGTTTTATGACAGTCAGAGTTGTGCCCGGGATTGGTGACGTAATGCTTTTTGCCGTATTCATGATCCAGCTGAGCGCGTTCTCATCCTCGCACCACATCGCTAGCACTCCTTCCAAAAGGAAGGGGCGACCGCGGAAAGATGGTGCTCGCGCATTGCAAGACGGTGGAGACAGAACTGCTTGCAGAATGCCATCATCAATGGCCTCCCTAAGCTGCTCTGCCTGCGCCTGAGAGAAGTTGCGCGACGGAACGATGGTAACTGCTATTCTCAGATGCGACTGTGCCGCATCTGCATAGCCCATCGTCCGCTTCGGCCTTGGATCGGTTTTCGTGCGTTTGGAGTCCCCCTCGGCGACTGGGTCTCGTCCAGAAGTACCCGCTTCGAAGAAGCTTGTCTGTCTGGGAGCCCGCTAGTCTCTTCAGGGTTATCCGCCGCTGCGTTCTGCCGACCGCCGCGTGCACGACATCCTCTCGGCTTCCGTCTGCGTTTTGGCTGGTCTGTTGGCGTTGGAAGGTCCGGCGTGGTTTGTGACGTGGCCGGCTTTACAGTCGGCGTTTCCGCTGCTGCGGTGGTCGACGATTCGCGCTGCGTTATCGCTGCTGCGGCAGTCGTCACGGTGTGTTCTTTTTTTGGCTTAGGGGCTTCCCTCGCGCGCCTTTCCGGGCGACTGCGTTACGGTTTACCCTTCAGCCTTTTTTGTTTTGTCTTAACCGCGCGCTTGTGGGCGACTACGGTCCAACAATCTCCCTTACCATCTTCATTTTTGAAACTTATGGCCGGACATGTCGAGGCTAGAGCCTGGCTTATGGTACAAAGTGTCCCCCCCAGAGTACGTGGGACTGACCGATTGCTCGGTGAGGGATTCTCCGCCTTCGGCGGTACCCTCCTGGGGTAATTTTCCTTTATTTTGTGCTGCCATTTAGGGTTTCGAGCTATTTGAATGAGACGCATGCCACCAGCCCATAGTGAGCATGCGAAATGTGGGTGTTGGGACGGGATAAAGGAAGAGGAAATAGGGTGCAGGAAGGATTTTAAGGAAAGGTGGGATAGGGTTTTGGGATGGGGTGGGGTTGAGGAGGAGACAACGGCCAGAGGTTTTAGTTAGGTTAATTACAGAAGGTATTTAACCAATAGCGGGCGGCAACCTCGAGAAGGATAGTCCACTGGCCTTGTCTAGGGGATCTTGGCGACCTGCGCTACTCCCTAGACCATTTGCCAAACCCAACATCGGACATATGTTGAGAGTAGGGGAAATGCCAAGCACGCATCCGGTTGCTTGATCTTCCCCCCGCCCAGGCATTGACATCAGCGCCTATGATTATTCTTTGACCCGCAAGAGACTGCAGGACGTGACGAAGATGGTGTAAGTGAGAATCGATATGATGTGAATATTGAAAGTAGCAGCTCACAACAAACACACTATAGGCCGAGGAAGTAACCTCAGCAACAGCACAATGAGATGTCATGAGGTTGCTCAAAGAAAGAAAAAGAAAAATTGTACTAGAAACATAAATCCCAGCTCGTGCCTTGGCATGTAATTGTACCACTCTGTTACGCAGGTGGGCGCTCTGATATTGTTCCTTTAAGAGGACAATGTCTAATTTGTTCACTATTACTAGGCGGTCTAGTTCCGCCGTGGCTGCCCTATCGTTGTGTAAATTAAGCTGTCCTATAATTAGATTTT
Organism: Thumatha senex; assembly: GCA_948477245.1. Taxonomy (NCBI): domain Eukaryota; kingdom Metazoa; phylum Arthropoda; class Insecta; order Lepidoptera; family Erebidae; genus Thumatha; species Thumatha senex. Next base: position 5,527,303 of record OX419725.1, read on the forward strand.
TCATGTTTCAAGATTTTTTTTAATTATTAATTGAAACAACTACAGGTAGTTTGTGCTCAGAATGAGCTACTGCAGCCTATGCTTATAGGTATGACACTCCCGAGAGCAGCAACGGTGGTCATGGGGCTTTTTAAACCTTTTGCAGGTTATACAGATGGGTTTAAAATCAGGACTGTCTTTATGTGGACATGCTCGTGTATCATGTTCCTCGCCGCAATTAGCACAGCTGGGTGATTTGCTGGTACAAAATTTGTGAACATGACCGTATTGTTGACAGTTCATACAACGCACTACCTCGAGGTAATCGATAAATCTACAAGTGGCGCAATTAATAAATAATTTATCCTTCGTGGCCACCAAATGATTCCGGATCTCCGGCTCCAGCTCCAAACCCACCCACGAACGACCGTTAGCTAAACGACTCCTACGAACTATTTTGGTATTCTTAATAAAGTCCTCCTCGCTAGTTTTTAATTCGTCCTTAATGTTTTGGCGATATAAGCCTCTAATAAAGTCATGGTCTTCCATAGATCCAGGAACATCTTTAACTAGGATTCGAGGTTTACGACCCTTGGGTTTTTCTAAGCGCAAGCCCGCCGATTTGATTGCGTCCACTGACTCCAACTTCTTGAGTTGGCTTTCGCTCGCAACACGAAGTACTACAACCGATATCGCGAATTTTTTAATGCCTACAATTTGGAAGCCATCGTCACTGGGCTTGATAGCTTTCATAAGTGCCTGTTTAGTCGCGGACGCCGTTGTAAACTCGGTTGAACGATCAGGCGCGGGGTAAGCCACCACACAGGGTCGGGCTGGAAGAGCCTTCACTGCTGCTGAGGCGGGGGCCGAATTAGCTGGCAAACGTAACCTTAGTTTATCCGCATATGACATTTTTGGTTGCTGACATTTAAGTGCTTGCAGTTCTTTGGCCATATTTGCCACCTTAGTTTCGTTGCATGACGATTTTAATGCCAGAATAGAAATAATGCCGGTCAAGCGCTGCGCTGGTTTAAATCCATGATAGAAGTTTTATTAGACAAAGTGATTCGCGATCCCTGATCGTTGATTATATTATTTATTGTAGCAATATAACTGTTTGCCTGCTCGACTAACGTGCAATATTCGCCTTGATTATGGTATTCCGACAAGTCACTATTGACCAATTAAACTGATTATACCCGTTTGTTTACATCTTCGGGTGTTTGGAAAACAGGAGACATTTCACTAAAAAGTCGCTTTGCCGGTGGCGACCTTATAGTAGCACACACGCGTTTACCTCTTCCTCTATCGGGAGGTTCATCTCGGAAGGGCATTTTTTTTAACACTTATTATACAGCACGAATAAAAAAAAAGTGTCTAAATAAAGTGTAAACAATAAAATTATCGGCGCAACTTAATTCACTGATACCCACACTTTAGAATGAAAATCAAAAAAACTTACCGATTTATAAATATCAATATTTACGCGATTAACGACAATAAAACCAAGTTTCACTTACGTGTTACCGAAACACAATCACTAAAATATCACATAAACCAATTCACGAGCTGGGTTACAAAGTTAAACCAAAGAAAATTTATTAAAATTACCGAGCGATCGCACAGACCCGCTTGCTCAACAAGAGCGAGAGGGAAGAGTATGAAGTAATGGGGATGTCTGACTGAGGTCTTAAATCTTCTTATATTTCTCCAAACTAAGGTGGAATGAGTACGGGCGAGAGGGACTCACAGAAGAAACGCCATCCGTCCCTTTTTTCTGTGACAGTAATCTGACTGTCTCAGCTGCCATCTTCTTATAATTTAGATAATTCTCCGTTATCAGCATCTTTTTTTTTACGGGCCTCTGAGCAAGATTGCTCCTACCATAGAGGGGATGGGAGACGTTATGAGGGTTGTTTTTAAAGGAATCGTCTTATCAGCAGCTGTTAGGAGACCTTTCTTGAAGAGGTTATAAGTATGCTGGACTTTATACGAATTTGGAGTACGGATATAGTTAAGGACAGGTAGTCCAAGTCGCGTAGGCACTTAAACGCTTCCTTAGCCTCCGCCAAGATAGATCGACGATGTATTTTCCGCTGCACGCCATAGTAAAAATGATTGGCCGTAGAACAATCAAAAGAGAACATCTCTGTTCTGTCAATTTAACGTTTGTCTGGACAGCCCGTGTGATTTGAATTTTTGTTGGTTTCTTTTAATAATCTAGTCTAATTTGTGTTTCTTATTGTACATATTGTTAGTATTGTGTTTTTAACCGGTATAAGGTATTGTGCTGTGCCTTTATTGCTTATATCTTAATGAAATTCTATGTGGTTATTAAAAATGGATAGAACCAAACCTCCGGATCCCCCAGATGATCGTCCCGTTACTCCCACTTTCTCCCCTCTCCAGTTTAGGAACGCACCCTGTACTACAGTAAATTCACAGTTTCAAACTGCCGAAACGGTCGGTAGCTTTTCGAAAACCCATACTCGAAAACGACACGTCAATGAAGATTCCCCAGTAAGCCCACCTTCCAAACAAACAAAAAGTCAGGTTGTACGGGAATATTATACGGGAGAGGATAAGGCACCATTCATTATCCATGTCTCACGTATAGAACCAGAGCCTAACTATGGCACTGTCCTTCACCCTATTTCTTTTGGTATGTTCTTACTCGACCATAATGTCGGCAACATATCAAAGGATGGAATTAAAAGAGTAGGGAGAAATCGTGTTTCCGTAGAATTTGTGTCAGCTCGTGACGCCAATATTTTTTTAAACAACAATGTACTTCCCAAAAAAAATTACATCGCCTCCATACCCTCCTTCAATGTCACGCGTATGGGCGTCGTTAGTGGCATCCCATCCGACGTTACGGAAGAGGAAGCAAAAACGTTCATTTCAGTTCCTCCAGGCTGTGGCAAGATACTTAAAATTAGACGAATCAACCGGAAATCTATTAGAGACGGAGTCACAGAATGGAAGCCTACTGAGACCTGTGTTTTAACCTTTGATGGTCAGACCCTTCCGAAAAGAGTTTATTGTTGCTACACTTCGCTGCCTGTACAACAATACGTATTTCCTACGATTCAGTGTCGTAAATGTTGCAGGTTTGGACATATTGAGTCAGTATGCAGGTCGAAACCCCGTTGTTTAAAATGCGGGCTAGATCATCCAGGCAATAGCTGTTTCGTAATTCCAGAAGAAGCCTTTTGCGTTTTGTGTTCCGGCAGTCACTATGCTAACAGCAGGGATTGTCCGGAGTATGGAAGGCAAAAAGCTATTAAGATCTCCATGGCTGAACATTCAATTTCTTATGTAGAGGCTAGCAAATCCATCCCAGTAGTTTCACGCGGATATGCAAATGCAGCCAAGAGCTCTTCCACACAGTCATACCGTAAGACTGTGACTCTCAAGCCACGCTCTCGTGTCCCTCTCACACCATCCTACGACAAAACCGCCCATAGTAATCTAACAAGTTTACCTCAATCAACACAGCCAAATGGTTGTGTTCTATCTAACTCCAACATTCAATCTTTCTCCTCTTTCTCAGCTATTATTGAAATTGTAATCCAAGTAATAAAATCCGTTCTATCTTCTACCTCTCCCTCTTCACCGACCAACGTTGCAGATAAACTTATTTCAATTTTATTAGACCTTCAAAATGGCTTCACAACTTGTGTTTCTCCAGTGGAATGTGAGGAGCGTGCTTCATAAGAAGCATGATCTCACTTTCCTCCTGAACAAGTATAACCCAATTGCCTGCTGTATTGCAGAGACTTGGTTAGAACCAGGTCTCAGCTTCCGTATCCCTCGCTACAACACCTTTAGGTGTGACTGAGAGGACGGCTATGGAGGGTCAGCTCTCCTCATTAAAAATACGGTTTCACAAGTTCCTGTACCTATTCATCCGTTTTCGGAGGATATATGTTGTGCGTAAAATAGAAGACATCACACTGATGTCTATTTATATTGCGTATCCTCATCAAAGCCACATACCAGTACTGAGACAAATATTCATGAGCGTCATTGGGCCTATTATTGTAATGGGTGATTTTATTGGGCACCATTTCAGATGGGGTTCGGAAAGATGTGATGCATTTGGAGAAAGCCTGATAGAGGTACTGGATGAACTCAACCTCGTCATCTTGAACGATGGTAGTCCTACCCGTCGGCCAAATCTCGGATAGCGCAAAAGTTGTGTTGATCTCACATTTTGTTCGGCGGATCTAGCTGCATACAGATCCAATGGCATTGTACAAATTTGTCACATGGTAGCGACCACTATCCAATAATTATTACTATCACAGACAAAACATACATGGAAAAGACTTCTCTCCCTCTGCAAAAATTTTAATTTAAATAATCCAGACTGGAACATGTATTCTTCCCTTTTAGAAAACAAAATTAATACCCTTCCAAATTTAGCTTGCCAAAACCTGGGTACGTCTGGTTACTGCCATGTACAGAATTGTTTGGACAATCTTGTACGTGCTATCAACTCATGTGCAGAAATGAGTTTTCCATTAAAAAACTCTGCACGGGGCAAAATCCCATCTCCACCCTGGTGGGATCAGGATTGCACTAAAGCTGTAAGAGAAAGAAAGGAGGCGGAGAAGAGATATAACAGAGACATGACTATGGATAATTTAATTAACTATAAACATATATCAGCTAAATGTCGAAGATTGCTGCGCAAAAAGAAACGGGCAGGTTGGTCCAGTTTTTGCTCTTACTTATCACCATCTACGCCAGCATCAGTTGTGTGGAGAAAAATTAACAGGTTTAGGTCAGGTTGCGTTCCCACCATCTCGTCCCCAATGACTAGGGAGACGGCTGAACAGTTTTTTGACAAAATAGCACCACCCTATGTCCCTTCTTTACAGGAGAGCGAGTTTCGGGTTATGGATCAAGACCTTGACCCTATGGACAAACCATTTACCCCACAGGAACTAACTATGGTGCTCGGCCATGTCCGAGACTCAGCGCCTGGACTTGACGGAATACCATATTCCTTCCTTACCCATTTAGGCGTAAATTAATATTTCTTAAATATTCTCAATTTCTGTTACCAAAATAGTTGGATTCCCGAGCAATGGAAGGTCCAAATTATACTTCCCATCTTAAAACCAGGTAAACAGTCTGATGACCCAAATGGATATAGACCGATTGCTTTGTCGTCTGTTCTACTAAAAATACTGGAACACCTATTAAAGAATAGACTGGAATGGATTGTCGAATCTAGAGATTTATTACCTCCAACACAGTATGGGTTTAGGATAGGAATAGGCACCATGGACAGCGTGGCGACGCTTATCACGGATATACGTAATTCTCTTTCTAGTAATTTATCAGTGGTTGTGTCATTCCTCGACATAGCTTCTGCTTATGATAATGTGATGCTTCCCATTCTCATGCAAAAATTGCAAAAGCTAAAAATACCGGCGAAGATCATCAAGTGCATAAGCAATATAACTATGACCCGCTCACTTTTTTTAAGAGTACAGGGAGAGGAGTTTGGGCAGCGAAGGACATGGAAAGGCTTGCCTCAAGGCTCCGTTCTGAGTCCTTTGCTGTACAATTTATATACTGCAGTCATTGGCTCCTGTCTTAATGTAAACTGCCACTTACTCCAATATGCCGACGATCTAGCTTTATATGTGAGTGACCTTTCTATTTTAGACGCAGCCACATCTCTTACTGTTTCTCTGTCCTCGTTAACTGAATGGCTACTAGACCATGGTCTGTCGCTGTCAGCATCAAAGAGTACAGCAGTAATTTTCTCCAGAAAGAAATCAATCCCCACAATCCAAATCTATGTTCAAGACCAAAGTATTCCACTGGCTTCAAATGCTAAATTTTTGGGTGTATATTTAGATCAAAAATTGACAGGGCATGTGGTGGCACATTAATTACCTAGTAAAGAGATGTGAACGAGTCATCCCTATCTTAAAAGCTCTTACAGGTGTCTGGTGGGGTGCCCATCCATACACTATTAAATTGGTCTATAATGCACTAGTTCGCAGTATGATGGATTATGGTACTTTTCTATTAGTTCCTTGTAACAAAGGTGCTTTAATCGGGCTAGATAAAATCCAATCAAAATGCCTTAGACTTATCACAGGAGGGATGAAATCCTCTCCAGTGAATGCATTGCAGGTTGAGTGCGCGGAGGCCCCTTTGGAACTTCGGAGACAATATTTAGCAAATCGGTTTATATTTCGCTTAATAGGTAAAAATACCCATCCACTTATTCAAAAATTATCTGAATTAAACTCCCTAACCAATACCATTCAATATTGGCAACATAAACAGATTCCCTTAATACTAAAAGCTTTGCGGAATACTCTAAATCTAGAATACCCCTTAATAGCCTATAATAGACTCCCTCTATTCAACTATAAATTCGAAGTGTTGTGTTTTAAACCCGACATTCTGTTGAATATTGGGATTACCAAGGGGAGTGCCTTTGCGGGGGCAATCTTTAATTCAATGGTAATGTCTCAATGGCATGATTTCCATCGATTTTTTACAGATGCCTCAAAATTATCCCAGGACAGTGAAACTGGGGTGGCAGTGTACTACCAAAACTCTAGGATAATCTTAAAATTCAAATGCCCCAGAGAGTCATCAGTATTTACGGGTGAATGTATCGCCATTCTAGAGTCATGTATTTATATAAACTCCCATAATATCAATAAAGCGGTCATTTTCACTGAATCTTTAAGTTCTCTTAAAGCTCTAGAACAAAACCCGTACACGGATAAGCTGCGTAGCTCCATAATACTGGAAATAAAACAACATCCGTTTAACTGTAGCATAAAACAAAAAACTGTTCAGTTAGTATGGATACCCAGTCACTCTGGTATCAGGGGCAATGAGTTGGTGGATGAGCTAGCCAGAGGGGCTGTCTCTTCACCGTCTACTGACCTTAGACATCATAACTGCCAGGGATATGATTTATTAAATCTTCCAAGTAAAATGCTTCTGGCATCATGGCAAGCTCAGTGGTCTGAAACGGGCAAAATTAAAGGGAAAAATTATTACTCAATAAATTCGAATGTTTCACTAAAACCATGGTTTTACCGTTTTAAAAAAATACCTAAGTCTGTAATATCTGTCATCTGCCGTCTTCGCTTGGGCCATTGCTGCTCTCCTGTGTTTTTACATAAAATCCGAGTAAGAGACTCATCACTGTGTGAATGTGACTTTGATGAAGGATCTTTAGAGCATATCTTCTTCTCTTGTCCTCAGAACAATTCTGACTTATATAGCGAACTTGTTAGGCTAAAAATTTCTCTTCCAGTTAATGTTAAGTCTCTTTTAGCCCATCCTTCCCGACAATTACTTTCTACCCTGATGGTGTTCATCCGTCACAATGATATCCGAATGATATCCGAAGGAGACTATTCAAAGCCTAATGCTTTGAATAGTCTCCTTCGGAACTTGCAAATACTATGTACTAAATTATTCATTGGTACCTACGTACCTTTATGTATATTTTTCAGTGAAATTTTAATTTAATAACACAATCAAGATACACAATTAGTCAATACAAAATTGTTAATGTTGCTTATCAATAGTATACACATGGAAAACTCCATTGCACGTTAGACAGTGGCGGAATTGCCGGTACCCGCTCCGGCATAGGGGCCAAAAGAAAAAAAAAAAAAAAAACATCTCTGTTATTGTGTTGGATTTTATTTTTAGGTTTATCATATACTAGTCGACGCACGCGGCTGCGCCCGCGTGATTGAGTATTCCTGTTCACGTTTTACACAGGAACTTGTTCCCGGGATAAAAAATAGCCTATGTGATATTCTGAAATATAAGCTATATTATAGTAAAGTTTATTTAAATTCCATTCAGTAGTTTTTACTTGAAAGAGTAACAAACTACTTACAAAGTTTTGCGTTTATACTCGTAATATTTTACATTTTATGTTTTTCGGGTCTGGTTCGCGTAAATAAATAGACTTTTCTCACCTCTCGATGCTTTATACTCAGGCACCAAATAAAATTTCCCGTAATCATTATTCTCATCTTTTAATTTAAAAAAAACAATATTATAATAAAAACATAATAAAGTTATGTCCCTATCTCCGGCAGCTAGTCACCGTTTAACATCAGAATCACATCTTCCGTCCATGCTAAACATTCTCCCTAACTACAAAACTTCATTCATTTGCTCTAAACGTTTTCAGTTTACCCAAATCTTGCTGTTAGTTCTTACTTTTTCTTTTTTAAATACCAGATTCTTAGTTTAACATGCAGCGAATACCTTTACTTTCACATAAGTGACTAATGCCTGAAGGTCGGCTTCTGATGAGGCCATCACTACCGCATCATCAGCGTACAACAGACAGTGTCCTGTACGAAGCAACGTCGACAGATAAAGCAAAAATTCCAAAATATAAAATAAAGCTGTAAATTAAGGGGTGTCCCTGTGTCCCCTACATACTTTGAATCACCAATTAACATAGACCTCTGAGTTGTATGTCTAGCTGACGCTTGCCACTTTCTAAAGAGGTCTTTTTTCTCCCTAGTCTCCCTCTGGACGTTGTCGTTCCATCATCAAGTTTCCTTGACACATTTGCGTCCACCCTTTAGTTTCATCAAGCAGACACCACCTGACAAGTTGTGTAGTGAAACTCTCTGCGGGTATGAATTTGCAGTAGGCCAAGTTGCCAATGTTCTGTCGCTTAGTGAATAGGAAATGGATCTGGGTTGTGCGCCTACCGCTCTTGTAGATGATGAAATGTTCGGATTTCATTTTGAAATACGTGTTCACAATGGCCAGATCGGCAGCCGTACAGGTTTTGAGGATAGTTTCTTCTTCAGCGATGCGCCAGCCCACTTGCCACGGCCTATCCATTACTGCAGTCCTATTATTGCTTTTCATTTTTGTTTTGGCAGGTGGCTTTTATGGGCGCGACGCCCTCAGACCTGCCAACCCCCAAGGGTAAGCCCGTGCCAGAGCCTCGTCCGTTATTCAGCAGGTGCACTAGCACATGAGGTTGACCTGGGCCCCGAAGGTCTTGATGGGGCCCCCTACAGCCGAAGGACATAACTTTTGTAAACAAAATTAGTTAAAAGTTTAGAAAGACTTCTGCAAGGCATCAAAACATATTTCTGGATTTTGTACATTCTGATGGGAAAAAAATTAAGCACTCGTAGCCCGTTGACTCAGAGATCTGCAAACAATCACTGCGTTAAGCAACTTTCCCTATGGCTGGTCACGGATGGATGGGTGACCACTTTGTGGTATTTACATTTGAACAGCAATTACAAACAACCTTAAAAATTCAACAGCAGGTAGCCACAACCTACGTCTGTCTATTTCAACACGGCAATGGACTCACCACCTACTGTGTTGAAATAAAGCTAATACTTAAATAAAATTATACTTTTATTTCTATCTTACAAGATGAAGTAAAACAGAATGACATTTTAAAAACACAATTGACAAGTAAAAAGAATGTAGTATTAAAGGAGTATATAACATTACTCCTGGCTTTAGTTGATTTCCTCAATGAGACGATGCGGTGGCCGTATGGTGGCTTGCTTCGTCTCAATCCAGGAGTCTGGTCTTGAGCTACCGGTGAGACCTCAACCGGACTTTTCCTCATTGGTGTTGAGCTGGCAGCAGGCTGCTGCTCGCGCTGAGGTATGGTATCTAACTGAAGTGTAGATGGAGTCTCCAGTTGAGGTGTGGTCGCACTGGCAAAGGTTGTTGATGCCGTGACTGATGTTGGTGAGGTTTCCCTCGAACTTTGCGTCTGTCTAACGGACGGTGTTTGTTCATCACTGGTCTGCGGTCGTATATGATCAGCATGTCGGCGTTTTAGAAGGCCCTCCGGAGTTCTTATGATGTATAAATATCTATGTTTTCTTTCCTCTATCACACCAGGTTGCCATTGTTTCTCAAGTTTTGTCCTAATGTAAACTGGTTCCCCATTTCTATAATTCGGTGTCTCTTGTTGCGACTTAATGTTGGCTTTAACATGTTTAAATCGTAACGACCTTCTCATATTTGGTCTTATGTTATCTAATAAACAGTTCAATTGCCGGCCAAACATCATTTGAGATGGTGATTTACCCGTCGTAGAGCGAGGGGTGTTGCGATACGAAAATGAAAAAAATTGTAATTTTCGCTTTGTGCTGATCCTGTCAGACTCGCTTGCACCCATTCTTGTCTTAAAAGTCCTAACGAGGCGTTCAGCTAATCCATTGGTTCTTGGATGATAAGGCGATGATGTTATATGTACAATGCCATGCGATTTACAATATACTCGAAAGTCTTGGGATGTAAACTGGTATCCATTGTCTGAAACTATAATTTGGGGCAATTCAAATGTAGTAAAAATACCATCTAATTTTTCACATAAAGTTTTAGTAGTAATTTTGACCATCGGTTTGATTTCAATCCATTTCGATAGTGCATCTGCTAGAACTAACCAGTACTTCCCTTCAAAAGGTCCGGCAAAGTCAACATGAACTCTCTCTTATACCTTCTCTGGTATGGACCATGAGTATACGGGAAGTTCTGGGTTATTTGGTCTATGCTCTTGGCATTTTAAACATTTTTTTACAAAGTTGTTAACATCTTCTTCGATTGTAGGCCACCACACATAGAAGCGTGCAAGAGCTCTCATGGAAGAAATTCCACGATGGCCAGTATGTAAATAACGTAATATTGTATTTTTTAACTTGTCTGGTATTACGATTCTACCTTGCCACATGATTATATTGTTCACTATAGATAGCTCCTCACGTTTCCTGAAAAAGGGTTTAAATTCATTCAACGTGCTCGACTGCGCCGACCAATCAGTTTTAATGCAATATAGGACTTGTTTCAACGTGGCATCCTGATTGGTTTCTGTTTTAATGTATTCTTCACTTAAAGTCAAATCCTCTATTTTGTTCCGTTGTAAATCTTCAGTGATTCTACATATTGATACCTCTGAAAAGTGAGGCTTTCTTCACTATTTGGCATCCTAGACAAATAATCAGCTAAAATATTATGTTGCACTTTTCTGTAAATAATCTCATAATTATAATTCCCAATCACAAGTGCCCATCTAACCAATCTATTGTTAGCTATCTTTGGTAGATTCCGTTGCGTAACTAATATGTGAATCAGTGGCTTGTGGTCAGTTACAAGTGTAAATATTGTTCCTCTGAGATATTGATCAAATTTTTGGATGCCATAGAATATAGCTAGAGCTTCCCGATCAATAACAGAATACTTGCTTTCCGCTGGTTTGAGTTTCCTTGACCCGAATGCAATAGGCAGTTAAATATCTTTCTCTTTGAGCGTGGAAGGAGACGCTTGAGAACGGCGGTCTGAAACTAAATGTGGCGAAGACCGAGTACTTGGCACTAAACTTGACAGATCCCACATCCGTCCGCATAGGCGGTGATTTGGTCGTGCGCACGGACCAGGTTAAATACCTGGGATCTGTTTTTCACACGTCCAGTGACATCGATTGCGATGTCAAGTCACGCATTGCTGCCGCGTGGGCCAAATGGCGGGAGATGACCGGTGTCATTCGTGATCCTAAAATGCCGATCCGGTTGAAGGGACAGGTCTACAAAACCATTATTAGACCTGTCCTTTTACATGGCAGTGAGATGTGGCCGATATTGGAGCGACACAAGCAGGAGCTGCGTGTCACGGAAATGAAGATGCTGCGGTGGATGTGTAGAGTCACGCGGATGGACCGCGTGAGGAACTCTCGCATCCGCGGCAGCCTTCACGTCCGTGACATTGCAGACAAGTTGCAAGAGTGTCGCCTTCGTTGGTATGGTCACGTCTTGCGGCAACCGCCAGGCTACGTAGGTAACAAATGTCTGGTCATGTCAGCCCCGCCGGGTCCCGGTAAGAGGGGAAGACCCAAGAAGTGCTGGCTTGACGTCGTAAGGGATGACATGCGTGTCAATGGTCTCACTACAGGGGATGCCGACGACCGTGCGAAGTGGAGGAGAAAATGTAGGAAAGCGGACCCCGGGCGTCGCGAGACGCAACTGGGACAGACGCTCGGATGATGATGGAGAATATAGCTAGAGCTTCCCGATCAATAACAGAATACTTGCTTTCCGCTGGTTTGAGTTTCCTTGACCCGAATGCAATAGGCAGTTCAATATCTTTCTCTTTGTGGTACAATACTGCTCCGACACCTTTCTCATATGCGTCACAGGCTAAGAATAGAGGTTTGTTTTCGTCAAATGCAATGAGTGCCTTAGATTTTACTATTAGTTTCTATGTTTCTTCAAACACTTCCTGTTGGTGTTCATTCCATTTCCATTTGTGTCGAGATCCTGTTAATTCGTGTAAATCTGCGCACCGACTATGCAAATGTAGAATAAATCTTTCGTAAAATTTAACTAGACCTAAGAATGCTCGTAGTTCCTTGGTATTTGTTGGAGGTGGAGCTTTGGCAATTGCTTCTATTTTGGGTTTCGTTGGTCTCACCCCATTTTTGTTAATCGTGTGTCCTAAATATTCTATTTCTGGTTGTAGAAAAGTACATTTCTTAAGATTGACTTTTAAACCAGCTTGTTTCAGCTTGTTCAAGACCATTGACAGATTATGTACGTGTTCTTTGTCATTTTTTCCAGTGACAGCAATATCGTCAAAAAATACAGCTACATTGGGTATACCATCCAGCAGCTTATCAAGAAAATGTTGAAAAACTGATGGTGCTGTAGCGATACCAAAAGGCATTCTATTATAGCTAAAATAACCTTTGTGTTGATATTGTAAGGTATTTTCTTGATTCAGGAGCTATTTCGAATTGAACATATGCATCCTTGAGGTCAATTTTTGAGTATTTATCTCCTTGTGCCAAACCTTGTCTTAATTGATCATCAACAACTTGATTGGTCGTGCTGGTAAATGTATTGCTTCACTACCAAATTTAATGTATATGTTCACTTGATAATTGTTTACTTTTCCCAACTTGTTGTCAAACAATTCAGAGTACTTAGTTGGCTAGTACAAGGTTCAAAGATGTGTCTATAACGCTTTTGATGGAATATACAGATTTCGGAAAAGTCATGCCGTACATTTCGCTCCATTGTAAGCCAAAAAGCATAGGCTCCGCTTTGTCCATGACAACCACGGGTAAAATTTTTTCAATGTTGTCTAATTTAACTATTACATCTGTGATACCACTTGGTTTTAGCTTGAAATTGCAATAAGCTTGCGGTCTTGGTCCTTTCATTAATGATGGAGCTCCCAGTTTCTTCCACATTTTTGTATTAATTATGGAGTAAATGGAACCTTATTGTTTATTTTATATATCGGGTTGTATTCATTGTCACCTTCGTCTCCAGAGTATTCTGAGTTTGACAGTTGAGACGATGATGTTGATGATGAATTTGATGTCCCATTTCTATGTTGTATTCTCTGTAATTTGTTTTTTCCTTTAAATCTCTTGTTTGTTTGTGGATGTCCCATATTTGACGTTAGATAAGCATTTCCCGATTTAATGCATACTTTTTCATAATGTTGTTTCGTCCCACACTCTTTGCATGTGTGGTTTATAGCTGTACAGACGTCGTGTTTTTGTTTTCGCTTACCACATCTCTTACATTGATCATGGTACAGCTTTTTAGTCGTTTTAGAATTATTTGATAAGTCAATGTATCTATGCATTTCCTTTTGTTTAATTTTAAAAATAGTATTATGTTCTTTCTTAGTAGCAACATTTTCGTTTTCCGCTATTTCACGTGACTGTGCTATTGCAAACATTTCAGAGAAAGTTAGCTCTCTCATTTTGTTACCTTCAGTGACATCACGTAATTCAGGCCACCTTTGTTTTAAATCGACTTCCAGCTGTGTGTGGTTTAATCCAGTTGCAAATCGGTCGCGGAGCTGTCTCTCTAGTAAATCTCCATCATAGCCACAGTCTCTCGAAAGGTCCTTAAGCCGATTGGCATAGTATTCCATGAATTCGTTGGTTTCCCTTGTCGAGTTCCAAAAATCCATCAAGGCTCTGTATCTCGTCTTTTTAGATCTATATAGGTCCAATAATTTTGTTTTCAATGCATCAAAAGTTGACGTATGGAAGTTAGGTGTTAAAGCTATCTTTAATTCGTGGTAAATTTCAGGTGATAAGCAGTTTATGAATAGGTCTTTTTGAACTTGGGTTGATTCTTCGCCCCATATTCGTCATTTCCTCAAACAAATCTATAAATTTTTCTGCAGTAGTAATGGAAGGGTTAAATTTTTCACATTTGAAATTTTTGATTAGGAAATGTTTAGATGTCGAAGGTTCGGTTTTATCACTATTATGAGTTTTAGGTACCTGATGTTGTTGCTGTTTAACAATTTGTGTTGTTCCTGTTGTGTGGACAGAAAATCTGCAAATTGTTCAGCGTTCATTGTGTAGAGCTTATAATATTCTATTTTGCGCTCGTCGCCATTGAAATAAAGCTAATACTTAAATAAAATTATACTTTTATTTCTATCTTAATTCAATTAAATTTTTTGGGTATGGCACTCGTCGAACGAACTCAACGATTCAGCCAAAAACAGACATGCGATGGAGATTATTTGTGAATGGGAAACTATAGATATAACAATTTAGCAATTTTGGTTTTGGTCAAAATTAGAAAAATCCTTGAATAAACAGAATAAGAAAAAAAATCACTAATATAAACTTAAATAAATACGAATAATAAAAATAATAATAATTTTAAAAATAAGGAGAAGAAGGATCAGAGTCTGATGGAGTTCCACTGAATGAAGGAAATTAAAAGTTTAAACAATTCAGGGAAAGAATAGGTAAGTAAGGAGGAGAAGTTAATGGGTAAAGGGATAAGGGTAAAGGGATATCAAGTTCATTTAAGCAGAAATACACGTTGGCAAATACATTATTTCTAGGGCAACTAAAAAAAATGTGGTCTAATGAACCTTCGTCCAAGCCACATTCACACAATGAAGAGTCACGAACGCGTATTTTATGAAGAAATACTGGAGTGCAGCATAAACCTAACCGCAATCTACAGATTACCGATATGATGCTTTTTGAAACTTTTTTAAAACGATAAAATCATGGTTTTAAAATGACTTCGGGCTGAATGGCATAGAAATGTTTCCCTTTCCTTCTGTTACTAATATTCCAGTGGGCCTGCCATGAGGACTGAAGATCCCCTTGGGGAAGGCTTAGCAAGTCATATCCTCGGTATGCAAGGTGTTTGAGGTCTGACATTGACGACACTATAGCACTTTTGGCAAGAGTGTCTGCACACTCGTTGCCCTTAATACCACAGTGACTAGGAATCCAAACTAACTGGACTGTCTTTTGCTTGTTGGCACAGGAAAAAAGTACTTGTTTTATCTCCAGGATGAGAGCACTATGGAGTTTACTCTTAAGTGGGTTCTCTTCAAGAGCCTGTTGACGGCTTAGAGAGTCAGTGAAAATAACAGCATTGCTGATATCATGGGACTCTATAAAGAGGCATGCTTCCAAAACTGCCACACATTCTCCTGTGAATACAGAAGATTCTTTGGGGCATCTGAATTGCAGAACGATTTTTGAGTTCTGGTAATAGACAGCAGCTCCTGTATCATCATCATCCGAGCGTCTGTCCCAGTTGCGTCTCGCGACGCCCGGGGTCCGCTTTCCTACATTTTCTCCTCCACTTCGCACGGTCTTCGGCATCCCCTGTAGTGAGACCATTGGCACGCATGTCATCCCTTACGACGTCAATCCAGCACTTCTTGGGTATTCCCCTCTTACCGGGACCCGGCGGGGCTGACATGGCCAGACATTTGTTACCTACATAGCCCGGCGGTTGCCGCAAGACGTGACCATACCAACGAAGGCGACACTCTTGCAACTTGTCTGCAATATCACGGACGTGAAGGCTGCCGCAAATGCGAGAGTTTCTCACGCGGTCCATCCGCGTGACGCCACACATCCACCGCAGCATCTTCATTTCCGTGACACGCAGCTCCTGCTTATGTTGCTCCAATATCGGCCACGTCTCACTGCCATGTAAAAGGACAGGTCTAATAATGGTTTTGTAGACCTGTCCCTTCAACCGGATCGGCATTTTAGGGTCACAAATGACACCGGTCATCTCCCTCCATTTGCCCCACGCGGCAGCAATGCGTGACTTGACATCGCAATCGATGTCACTGGACGTGTGAAAAACAGATCCCAGGTATTTAACCTGGTCCGTGCGCTCGACCAAATCACCGCCTATGCGGACGGATGTGGGATCTGTCGAGTTTAGTGCCAAGTACTCGGTCTTCGCCACATTTAGTTTCAGACCGCCGTTCTCAAGCGTCTCCTTCCAAGCCTTTACACGTCGCACCAATCTGCCCCTGTCCACGTCTGCCAGCGCAATATCGTCAGCATACATGAGCAACCATGGAGGCTGCTCATGCGGGTTTCTGATGCTTTCCGACAATTCGTCTAATATTACACTGAACAGAAGCGGACTAAGGACCGAACCCTGGTATACCCCGATGGTGATGGGGAAGGGTTTCGTGTCGCCAACAGCAGTCCGAACCATTGAATCGGAGTCACAGTACATGTCCCGGATAGTGTCAATATAGACCTATGGAACCCCTTTGGACCGCAGTGCCCACCAGATCATCGCACGACGAACACAGTCGAAGGCCTTCTGCATGTCTAGAAACAGACAGTGCAGAGGCGTGTTCTTCGACCTGTATTTCTCTGCGACAACCCTCAGGGCAAAAACAGAGTCCGTGGTCCCATAACCAGGGCGAAACCCATATTGACACTCCGAGAGGGTACACTCCTGGCTGATCCGAGAGTCTATAATCCTCTCGAAGATCTTCATGGTGTGGGACAACACCTTAATACCGCGGTAGCTCCCGCACACCTGCACTGACCCCTTGCCTTTGAAGACTGGAGTAATAATACTCAGTCTCCATTGGTTTGGGATCTGCCCGCTGAGGAGTATGCGGTTAAAAAGGTTTACTAAGATGCCCACACCGCGAGGACTCATCGCCTTCCAGGCTTCGATGGGGACTCCATCGGGTCCGACAGCTTTCCGATTCTTCATGCGGCGAAGCGCAGTCAGGACTTCTCCAGGCGTTACCGGTGGCACTAGTCCCTGATATTCGGAGGGAGGTCCGGAGGCTGCACCTCTTTGTGCTGTTTATTAAGCAGCTCGTGGAAGTACGAGCGCCATCTCTCCTTTACCGCGAGGTCTTCGCTTAACAGGTTGCTCTCAGGGTCTTTTACACGGCGACACTTGTATATATCCTGTTCCGCTTTGACTCTGGAGCGCGCCAGCTTATAGATGAGCTTCTGCCCCTCAGACGATTCCAGCTTATCATACAAAGGTTGTAAGTGGTCACGTCTGGCTCTGGCTACAGCTCTCTTTGTGGCGCGCTTGGCAGCCCTGTACGCGTCGCGGTCTTCAGGAGATCCGGTCGCTTGCCACTTTTTAAAGAGGGCTTTCTTCTCCCTAGTCTCCCTCTGGACTGCGTCTTTCCACCACCAAGTTTCCTTGTCACATTTGCGTCCACCCTTAGACTCACCGAGCACCACCTTCACCGCTCCAAGGATGGCCGCCTGAACTTTGTCCCGGTAATCTTGAACTGGTTCGCCTTCAGTGTCGGTGCACTTGTCACCGACAGCTGAGACGAACTCCTGGGACCTAGTTTCATCAAGCAGCCACCATCTGATGCGGCGCTGGCACCGCTCGATGCGTTTGCCTTTGGGCTTCACGCAGAGGTCCATGACAAGGAGACGGTGTTGTGCAGTAAGACTCTCTCTGGGTATGACCTTGCAGTTGGCCACCTTGCCGATGCTGTGTCGCCTAGTGAGTAGGAAATCGATCTAAGTTGTACGCCTCCCGCTCTTATAGGTGATGAGATGTTCGGATTTCTTTTTGAAATACGTGTTCACAATGGCCAGATCGGCAGCCGCACACGTTCTGAGGATAGTTTCTCCTTCAGCGTTGCTGTTGCCGTATCCAAAACCACCATGAACACGCTCAAACTCCTCACACCTCTCACCCACATGACCGTTTAGGTCGCCGCCCAAAACGATTCCCTGTGACAACGGAATGCTCCGAAGCACTCCCTCGAGTTGACCCCAAAACGACATCTTATCAGCGTCGCTACAACCGGCCTGTGGCGCGTTGGCACTTATCAGGTGGGTAATAATCCCATCGATATGCACCCTCACGATCATAAGCCGGTCGCTACAGCGTTTCACCTCCAAGATGCCACTCTGCAGCCCCTCCTGCAGCTCCTGTATAACTATCATTATTCAGTTTTGAGGCATCTGTGAAGAACATCTGTAAATAACCGTTGGTAACTACACCAACGGTTATTTAGTAATACTTTGAAGACAGAATCCGCCGAGGGGGTATTTTTGTATATTCCAGCGTCCAGACATTTATCAGGTTTAAAATACAACACATCGAAGTCATGTCTGATCTATGATCTTAGATTTTATTATCGTGTGCTCTAATGTTTGAAAGGAACGAAAGGTCTTAATAAAAAGTGCTATGTCTTTACGCAGCCAATAGCTGGAGTTATAGCATAACTCACTCAATAGACTTAATTTTGGAAGTAGAGGATGAAAAGATTTACTAATTAAACAGTATATAAATCGTGAGGCTAAGTATTGGCGTCTTAAGGTTAAAGGAGGTTCGGCGCATTCGACTTGCAAAGCATTGACAGGAGTGTACTTCATACAGCCTGAGATGAACCTTAGGCAGCTAGCCTGGGTCCTATCTAGTCTTGCTAGAAAGAGAGCAGAAAGGAACCATAGTCCATGATGCTGCGAACTAGTGCATTATAAACCAACTTCATGGTGTATGGCTGCGCACCCCACCAAACACCAGCGAGAGCTTTCAGAATTGGAATAATTCTCTCACACCGCTTGACCTGATAGTTTATATGTTTAGCATCCAGATAGACCCCAAGAAACTTAACAACAGTGGCGTTTGGAATATGGAAGTCGTCGATAGTCACTTGAACATGAGGGAGCTCACGTTTCAGAGTGAAAGTAACTATAGAGCTTTTAGATGGAGCCAACCTTAAACCATGGTCTAGCAGCCACTGACTCAATGAGTTTAGGGAAAGTGTTAGTGATGTAGCTGCATCACTGATGGAATAATCTGTAACATACAAGGCGAGATCGTCAGCATACTGTAAAATTTGACAATTGCTGTTTAGTGCTGAACCAATGTTACCCGAGTACAGGTTATAGCAGGTGACTGAGGACAGATCCCTGAGGCAGCCCAGTCCACACCTTTCTCAGCCCCATCTCCTCTCCCTGAACTCTAAGCATCAGCGAACGAGACATAAGTAACTGGCATATGCATTGAATTATCCTTACCGGAAAATTCAGGTGTAGCAGTTTCTGCCTGACGATTGGGAGAAGAACGCTGTCATATGCAGAACTTATGTCCAGGAATGCTGCTACAACAGATTGGCCCTGAGATAAAGCAATACGGATATTAGCTATAAGTACTCCTACACTGTCCATAGTTCCAAGTCCCTTTCTAAAGCCAAACTGAAATTTTGGCAGTAAATATTTTGATTCCACTATCCATTCTAACCGATTTTTAATTAAGTATTCCAAATTTTTTTACATTACCGATGATAAAGCAATTGGTCTAAAACTGTTTGGATCCTCAGGGTGCTTCCCTGGTTTCAAAATCGGGATAATGACCTGGATTTTCCATTGGTCTGGGATCCAACTATTTATAAAGCAATAATTTAGAATGGCCAACAGATATTCTTTAGCAGAGGAGCCAGTGTGAGCAATGAAAGAATATGGGATACCATCTATTCCTCGGGTGGAATCATGAACGTATTTTAATACCATATCGAGTTCCACCATAGAGAATGGAGACTCATATGGGTCCGTGGATACCTCTGCAATTGATAACTGACTTTCAGCCAGAGAGGGAGTGTAGGGGGAGCTATTTTTGCAAAAAACAGTTCAGCAGTCTTGGCCGACATCGGAGACGATGAAACAGGGGCACATCCTGAACGGTACCTGTTAATATGTTTCCATACTACTGAGAATGGAGTTGAAGGGGAGAGAGAAGAGCAGAAGGAGGCCCATCCTGTGCGCTTCTTATGTCGGAATGCCCTCCTACATTTAGCCTCAATATGTTTAAAGTTCAATAAATTAGATGTACACATGTCAGCATTGTATTTTCTTTCAGCCTCTTTTCTCTTTTTGACCAAACCCGTGTATTCCTGGTCCCACCAAGGGGGTGATGGTATCTTCCCTTGAGCGCTGTTTAAAGGGAACGATAACTCTGCACATGCATTGATATAGCTCATAAATTTATCTAAGCAGTCTTGAACATGGCAGTGCTCACGGTTTTCTAAATTTTGAGTGGTGATATTTGGGAGGGTTTTAATTTTTTGTTCTAAAAGAGCAGAATACAATGACCAATCAGGATGAGAAATATTAAGTTTTAGGAGGGGAGGAGGACTTTTTTCTAAATAAGTTCTATCAGTGAGGGTGGCACAGATAGTGTAATGGTCACTGCCATTTGATAAGTCTGCACATTACCAACAGGCAGATGAGAATGACAGATCAACGCAACTTTTACGTTGACCTTGAACTGGCCTGCGGGTAGAGCAACCATTGTTGAGGATGCACAAATTAAGATCATCCAAGATTGACACTAAGTCTTGCCCAAATGACTCACAATGGTCTGAACCCCATCTGAAATGATGCCCATTAAAATATCCCATAACTAAAAATGGCGTCTCGGAATTCCCAAATATATTTCTAAGGACTGGTAGGTAAGCTTGCTGAGGGTGGGCAATGTAAATAGAATAAATAATGAGATCTTCAACTCTAACAGCAACAATATTAATTTCATCCAAAGGTGCAACAACTCGCAGGGGAACAAAGGGTACCCTACTATTAATTAGGAGGGCAGACCCTCCATGACCATCAGACCTGTCACACCGTAGTAAGTTGTAGTGAGGAACACGGAAACTCAAACTTGACTTGAGCCACGTTTCAGAGATACTACAAACAAGTGGTTTATGCTTATTCAGTAAGAATGTAAGGTCGTGCTTTTTATGAGCCACGCTCCTCACATTCCACTGGAGGAATACTTGACAGGGAGCCATTATTAATTTTGAAAATTAGATTTATAAGTTGGTCGGTAACGTTAGACGGTAAATTAATATTAGTGGAAACAAGAGATGTTGTGACTTGTAAAAGAAGTTCTAAAACTGATGATGATTTTGAAGAATATGATGTGGGGGAACTATTAAGAGCACAGCCATCTGGCTGTGGGGATTTAGGGTTATTAATTATACTATTGTGAGCGACTTTATCGTAAGACGGAGAGAGTGAATAATTAGGGCTTTTAGGCCGCGAGATAGTTTTGCGATATTAAACTGTAGGGGAACTTTTAACAGCATTGGCGTAACTTCTGGATACCAGAGGTACGATTTTATTGGCTTCCACGTAGGACACCACCTTCTCAGCCATGGTTGTCTTAATGACTCTCTGTCTGTCATACTCCGGGCACAATTTGCTGTTAGCAAAATGATTCCCAAAGCACAGCACACAGAAAGCATCTTCCTCAGTAACAAAACAGCAATTGCCAGGATGGTCATGACCACATTTAAGGCAGTGAGGCTTAGATCGACATATAGTTTCAACGTGTCCGAACCTACAACACTTTCGGCACTGTATTGTTGGGTAGATGTACTGGGAAACAGGCAAAGAGGTAAAACAACAATACACTCTTTTGGGGAGTGTCTGACCATCAAAGGTCAAGACACAAGTCTCTGTGGGTTTCCAATCAGTTATGCCTTCTCGTATTACTTAAACTTAAAACTTAACTTAACTATCTTCACGCTGTATCCCTGACGGGGTAGTACCTCTCGTATTACCTTGCGATTTATTGGTCTAACTTTCAAAAGATGGCCACATCCTGGGGGCACAGAGATATATGTCTTGGCCTCATCCTCAGACATGTCTGCAGGCACTCGCTGACCACTCCCATACGGGTGACATGGAATGATGGTATGGTGGCGGAAAAATTATTCCTGACCAGTGCTGGATTTGTTAGAAATGAAATTTGCATCCTTAATCCCATCCTTAACTATATTAGAAATATTATTTTGAAGTAAAAACAGGCCAAAAGTAACAGGGTGGAGATAAGTACCTGGTGTATATTGTGGTTCAATTTTATTTACGTGAACTATGAATGGAGCTTTATCCCCCGCATTGTAATTGGAACGCGACACTAAACTTTTAGATAGCTTTGTTGGCGGACTAGAGGAAACCATGGCTGCTTCCTCCACACGTCTTTGTCGCGTTAATGTGGCTTGGCTATCCGCATAGTTACATGCTACTGAAGCGAATTGCGACAGAGAATCTATTTTGGATGTTGATTCCATAAAAACACCAGGTGGTGGAGTCAAAAAAGTAGGGGTTGACGGAGGTGAGTAGGAAGGAGTTGAGGGAGTTTCGATATCCGGGGGATCAGGAGGTTTGGTTTTGCTCATGATGACTACTTATTTAATATAGAACAACACAAAACCTGCAAGCAGTTATTATCTATAACATAAAAACACTTAAAAACAAAATACACGGAACTCAATAGATCACAATATAAACCAAAACTGATAAATATCCAAAAATAATCCAGACACACACGTCACTTAATCACACGCTGCGGCCGAAATCTATTTCTATCTTACAAGATGAAGTAAAATAGAATGACATTTTAAAAACACAATTGACAAGTAAAAAGAATGTAGTATTAAAGGAGTATATAACATGTGTGGGACAAGAATGCACACGGTGAACAGTGGGCGTATAATATGCCTGTGCCTTCCCTTCGGTGAAAAGGCGTGATTCATAAGCAACAAATTGATGAATTTAACGATTATCTGAATTGGTAGAAGAATACCTAACAAATATGCCATAACTTTTTGAAAATTCGTTCTTTCACATAATGTGAGAAATGTAATGTTCTTTGTGTTATAATAACAGACGCAATTGTTAGAATTATTTTTTTTATTTCTTAAGCAGATACAACATTAGCAAAAAATAGCGTCGCCTATTACATACACATAGACAGGTAGCTTAGCTTAGTTATTTCTTGAAAATGAAACTTCATCACTCTATGCACAACACCTTTTTGTATATTTTTGTCTACTTTTGTAACATTTTACAATATATTTATGTAATATTTTCACTTCGAAACATAAATCTTTGTTTGAAAGGTAATAGCGGTGGTTGTCATTACACGTTTGTAGTTGTAGTAGAAAATTTAGCTACGTGCTGTTCGCTGTCAAAGAGTAAGTTAGATGTAGCTACACAGAAATAACAAAGATAGCTAAATTCTAGTATATAAACAACAAACAAGCTAATATTTACACAACAAATGGCAGGAGTGAAAAGTAGTAATGAAGTATTGTCCCATAAGCAAGGGAATATGTTGGGTCTGCTTCCTCATGTGCGCCTGTGGTCTAAATGCATACGATGCCATATTTGACCAAAGACCTTGCACTTATAACTAGACTATTTACCCAAAAAATTCGTTGAGTTAAAATGACATTTATTTTTTTACCCGTAGGGTAGCTATTTTCCTTCTAAGCGGTAGCTAGCTAAAAAGGGTCCTGGCGAGAGAGCTCCGAAAGGTGCTGTGTCCTTGTCTAACGTGTTGCCAGCTCAAATAACCATTGGATTTGGTAGAAATGGTAGAAAAAAATATATATTTATTTTTTTATGATTTAGTAAATTAATTATTTATAAACTTTATAGCTAATCTAAATATTTTATATACCAAAAGTGTATAATATTTATCTTAAACAAAATCTGCGTAAAATCCACTGAAAACCTCAGTATAAGAATTCCATTATACTGAGGGCAAGGACCAGGACCTAGAACTGAGGCGTAGAGTAACCAAGTACAGAGTAACCAAGTTAGCAAGTTGGTTACTTTGTATACGGACTAAGGACTCGACATCGACCTTCGTCTAAGACATCGACAAAGTAACTAGACATGACAATAAAAAGAAAATGTAAACACTAAAAATAAGACTGTATGGACGACGTTTCCTTTGCCTGCCGAAGAGAGGCGAAGTCAACTAACAACAACAGGACAGCAGAGACTTGCCCAAAGGTCTTAGCAACCAGGCCATATAATAAAAAAAAACAAAAGATAACAGACAAAAATAGAACATGGCAAAACAAGTCGAAGGAAGCTAAATTACTTATTTTACTGTCTATTTTATTAATCTCAAATTATACACGTGGACAAATGTACAAATAACTACAGTGCATTATAGTGGACTAGCGCTGGTGTTGGGGAGTACCCATGAAATCGTGGTAGTAATGTTACAACTACCCTTCTAAATTAACTTTATATATATGCTATTTCCAACAGTTAAAATGAAAATTTTTATAAATATTGCACTAAACTTTGTTGCCTGTAGCTCATGAATAGCGATAAAAGTAAAGAAAATGGCCGCCAGCGGTACATACTTACAGCAACAGCAGACAGTAACGCCGCCAGCTAATACACGTAGACCCGCACCATCGTGTTCGTCCTCCACTTCATTACCTGACCAAAAGCCAGATAGGATTTGTAGAGATTTCGTGTGGGGCATATGCAGTAAAGGTGGACAATGTATATACCAGCATGTCTTGAAACTAGAATCTATGAAAAAAATACTCAAGTTTTGCCACGATTATCAAAATAGATCTGGCTGCAGTCGACCAGGTTGCACATATTTACATACAACAAATGAAGAACAGACATTATTTATGACCAAGGGTCAAATCCCAAAAGTGCTGCAAGATCGATATGCAGCAACTAACATATACTGTAAAGAATTCATGCAGGCGCCGCCACCGCCTCCACCGCCACCACCTCCACCACCACTATCAGCAGCAGCACCACCACCGCCTCCTCCACAGGTGGCAACCGTGTCTCATTTTCCCCCACCCCTGCCCATTCCTATACTTCTGGCCCCTCCTCCACCTCCACCACCAACTGTACCAACGGCTTCTACATCCACAACACCTGCTGTATTTACAGGTATGATTGTCTTATTGTGTATCGTCAGTTATGT
The DNA here is from genome assembly GCA_948477245.1 of Thumatha senex. Classification (NCBI taxonomy): domain Eukaryota; kingdom Metazoa; phylum Arthropoda; class Insecta; order Lepidoptera; family Erebidae; genus Thumatha; species Thumatha senex. The sequence goes on from OX419725.1 coordinate 5,552,355, forward strand.
AGGCAAAACTTTATTAAGGAAGTTGGGTAAAAACAATTATCATGGCAAAATAAAATTGTTAGTACTATTATTATAGTATTTTTTTAAATTTTACATTTTTTAAAAATGCCATGAGTTTCACAAATATTTCAGAACAAAAGATACATTTCAAAGTGATGAATGGATTCACCTAAATAGTTGTTAAGTTTTGATATGCCTACCTTGTTTCTTCACCTATCAGTTAGCAGGTGCACCACTTTTTGATAACGTCAGTCTAACAATTTATTTTCTCTTGTTCCAGCTAAGCAGTCTCTGCATGTCAGTACAGACCTGTTTCCACGACCAAAAGAGGTTGTTAGTAAACCAAAACGGCTTGTACCAATGTAAGTTATTAATTTACTTTAATAAAATGTATTTTAAGGTGTTATTTCACACAATAAGATAGCATAAGACAGCTAAGTGCTGGCAAAATGAGCGAAGTAGGTGACAGAATATGCGGTCGAAACGCTCGCTCGGTGGTGCCAGCGTCCTTTACTAGAAAATAATAATAAGACAGCTAAGTGAAAAGAGCTGATTCTTTTACATATTTCTCAGCAACAAAATATTGTATTACCTGAGTTTTTACTAGGGCTTAAAATTGGGGCTCTCTGATAACTATGCCTGTAATTTCCTCTATTATTGATAGTTGGTAGTTAGTCCATGTAATAACTAAAAAAAAGCAACACTGTATTTACATCAATTGAAAGATAACTTTCCTTTCTAAATGAAGGTTTATCTTTCACTCTTATCTAAACACTAGTTGACGGCTTTGGCGTCGCGTAAAGAAGTCTTCCCATTTCCCACAGGAAATTGATCCCAGGATAACAAGTAGCCTATGTACTATTCTATCTAATTAGCATAAAAAAAATTATAAAATCTAATTAGCAGTTTTTACGTGAAAATGTAACAAACATCCACACAAACTTTCGCATTTAAGATATTGATATGTCTAGGATACATCTAATCCAAAGCAAATAATGTGTGTTTTATTGACAGAATGAAATTGCATATTATTTTAAATCATATTAACTTCAGCCCTAGATTTAGATTGAGGTGGACATTACCACCTCAATCTACATCTAGGGCTTCTTAGAACAGATGATACTGAAAATTTTATTTTACTAAATAGAGTTGGATCAACCTTGCCACAAAATTATTATTATGACTCACAACTACTACAAAAGGTTTTTTCCATGACTGAGAGAATTGCGACAGATCTGCAATCAGACAGTGTGACGAAGCACGATGATCAGATATAACTGATTATTGGAAATTTTCGATATGAATGGTTGTGGGAAAGCTATTTGACGAAACTTACTGTATTCAGTACTCTTTTCAAATATTTTTGCTATATATAATAAAAATAAAGTTTTCTGTATAGTTGTGCTATTAAGTGATCATCATCTGTCAAGGCTTGGCTAAAACCCGAATATCACGACACTCATATTTTATAGCAGATGAAACTACTTTAAACCTTTAAACTAACTTTTACTCCTACTCTACTACTACTACTACCTCCAACTACTACCTTTCCGTTTTTGAGCAGATAGCACATAAACGAAAAGGTCAAAAGTACTCGGATACCCATATGTGTGTGTATGAAGCGATTGATGAATCTTGAAGAAGCGAAAGAAGTATGCATGGGTCGCGAAGCCTGGCGACCTGTCCTCTCTGACTACCCCGTCAGGGATACAGCGTGAAGATAGTTAGTTAGTTCATATATATATTATTCTTTTGTATCCTGTTTAGCGCGCGATTCGATCCATCCAAGCCTCCACCACCGCTGGGAACAAGTTCAACAAATAAAGTCACTGTTAAAAGAAAAGTCGAGCTAACTGACGGTAATTAAGTTTAACTATGCTGAAATTAATAATTACTTTAATTAAATTTAACTATAAAATTAAAGATGATTATTAACTAAGCTTGCATCTACATTAGTGACTTGAAAATATCACAGTAAATTCATCTGCATTTATCTAGAAATTAGCGATAGGGTATACCATATTTCAATCATATATAGATACAATAATTCTAAAAATAGCAGATCCTAATACAGTAATAGCAGGTAACCCATGTTATCTGTGCCTGGGTTTAAGAATGTATCTCAAAATTGCATTATCACGTGTCTATACATAAAGCCCATCTTGTCAAAATCAAACTGATTTTGTATTGTATGTATAGATTGTTAGTTATTGATTTTTATTATCGAATTCTTTCCACACCATTTAAAACATATAACAAATGGAATACATTATTATTATTGTTCATGAAATGGCGCAAAGGGGTAATTTAGTTTTAAATTCTAAGTAACTGTGACGCGGCGCAAGCCAAGTGGATATACATTCTGACAACCTGGGCTCGTCATCATCTGAACTTACTTTTAAACCAAACAGTTAAGCTTAGCTGCAGATAAGGAAGTATTATTGCCGAAGCCAAAAATTGAATCTGATTGTAACTACAAATTAGTGCGTTGATGCGATATAACTTCATACTTTAGATTATAAAATTGATAATTAATATACCATTAATTATATAACTTACACAGGCAATTGTATTTATCAAATATTGATATGCTTGTTCTTATGATTTCTTCAAAGCATTAATGAATTGATATTTGTGTATACAGGGAAAGTAAGTTTGATATCCACCATCTCATATATTTGACTCAAAATTGTGTTTGATGGTAGCTACAAAGCTAATAGGAATGATTATTATTGAAAAAGAAATATTAATTAAAATAAAAAATAATTAAAATAACGATTACGTAGAATATATTCTGTGCGAAAGTAGAGGGTAGAAGCAGTAATGGTGGGCCGAGACTTACATATGAAGACCACGTGAGCAGATAGCTCAAGACCGGAAAAGTCAGAAGTACTTGGATAGCCAAAGGAGCATGTATAAAGCGATAATGAATAAGGCTAATTACCCGGTAAACATTACTGCACTATAAACGTTATTTGTTTGGTGGCCGATTCTGACTCCCAATGCAAAGGTCAGTTTTGGTATTGTGAGATCTACTTTCCCTAGATATACTTCAACTGTATGGTATTGTGGACATGTGTGATTCACTGTTAATGTTGTCTGCTTGGCGTTTATTGATTTTGTTCCCAGCTGGACCAAGTAGTAAACGAAGCAAGCAAGGGATAGAACTCAGCCTCTGCGAATACTGTATCCAACGCGAAATAAGGTTTGATATATGTACCATTACAATTTGTACGCATGATATTCCAAAATTAAATCTAATTTCTCAGTTGATAGCGAATTATATAGCTATAAGTGAAAGAAAAAAATATTAATGTCGCGTTAATTTTGCTGTGCGGTTTAGTCTTAAGCTATATTTTATTCTTTATTTATTCAATATTTTTATACTTATGTTTAAAGATAATAGCAGTTGTGTGCAGATTGAAAAAATAAACACATCGGAAACTGCACATTGGCTTTGTTCCTATAAGTCATCATCACGGTTCACCAACTGTGAATACTAACCTAATAGAGTGCTGCTTATGAAAAACCAATCAATGTTAATGTAGCTCAAGTAGAAGATATTGTTGCAAAAATAACACTTATACAAATCTGTGCATGTGTATAACGTTGACAATGTCAATCTATTTTAGGGTAGAGATATTCCGGAAAAAAATTGACAAAATTCAGCATGAAAAAGAAGTAAAGTCGGCCATCGTCCAAAGAAAGAAGGAGCTAGCTTCTAAAGGAAAACTGTTGTTAAAATCGACATTTAGTCCAGCCGTATACCGCATATTGGAGGCGTACATCGAGGTATTACAATATACGTTTTTATTGAGAGCATATTTGTAAAAATCATGATACAGTTTCAATTAATACTGTTGTAATAACCCATAAGGCACCTTTTACGTGACATGTATTGTCGCTGGTTTGACTACCTCGTAGGTGCAGTGGTATTGTATGCGATTGCCGTGACTGAGGTCCACGGTTCTATTCCCGGGTCGGAAACAATATTTGTGTGATCCACAAATGTTTGTTTCGCGGTTTGGGTGTTACTTATGTATAATATGTATGTATTTAGACAATTATTAGTATGTTTATCCGTCGTCTAGATCCCATAACACAAGCTTATATTAGCTTACATTGGGCTAGACAAGTAGGAAAGTGGATCCCGGGCGTGGCGAGACGCAACTGGGACAGACGTTCGGACGATGACGCTGTGTAAAATAAAAATGTCCCACAATATTTATTTTATTATGGTGCTGAAGAACTTATTGATATTTAGTGAACACGCTTGAATTAAACGTCAAGCGGGCGCATTTCCATATGCTGGTGTCGAGACCAATTTTATTCACCTTGACTTGAAAGCTCTAATTCGCTTTCGCTCCTAGCAGCTTATACTATTAATATGCCGCTACTTATAATTTTAGCAGCCGCCATCGCCGTTGGAGCAGGTGTCTGATGCAATGTCACAAATTCAGCTAAATTCGCTCGTTACGGTAATTATTTCATACATATCATATTAACTAAAGGCTTTTTAGCACAATTCCACTTATAAGGTGCAGACGTTTTTTTATAGCATTTCATTATGATCTTTATCGAATCCAATCGCAACTAATTTGTATGAAGGCACTGTGCTCTCTTATATCACTCGCTGCGGCATTCCTTCTTCCCTTAACATTATTTTGCGTTCAATAAAATTTATATAAAATTCAGTCCGAGACTACCAGGACTTTAATTGGTCGTGCTAATTAGTGTCTAGCACATAAGACCTTTTAGCCTTTTTGTTACCACCTCACTAAAAAGGCAACGGATTTAAAATTTCTTCCAATTTTAACATCTAAAATAGACACATTTTATTAAATTTATTAGCCCCTTTAGACCCACCCAAGTTCCGTGCTTAGGAAGGCACGTTAAACCGTTGGTCCCGGTTGCCAATAAAAAGGCAGTCTTTAAGCCAAGTTGAAGGCGTTATGGGTGGCTTAAAAAATTTCAACAGCAGGTCGCCGCAACCTTCGGCTGACCATTTTAACACGGCAATGGCCTCACCACCTGTTACGTGGGACAAAAATGCATACGGTGAAATGTGGGCGTTTAATATGCCTCTGCCTACCCCTTCGGGGATAAAGGCGTGTCAATATGTATGTATGTATGTAATAAAATTATGTATACGTTTTATGGTATTAGCTTATTTCTGGTAAAAAATTGTATGCTTTTATGTGAACTTAATAGTACATTGTATATTTAAGGGTCGTTAGTAAGGAATTACGATCGAGGCTCTAGTAGATTGAAGGCTTTCTGAGTCGAGGTTCGTAATTCCAGAACCGACCGTGAAACAAACAATGTTTTTCATCACATTTGCGAGTATTTAAATAATTATGAATTAAGCTTTAATACACAAGTCAGCAAAAAACGATTACCAAATACGTGTACTTTTTTTAAGTGGATGGCGGGCTTGTTGCCCACACCACAGATTACACAAATGTTTCGTTCAGAAACCTTTAGGTTTAAATACCTACGTAGGTATACGGCCAAGACGGAGTGTAAAACAAAAAAATAATCTCGACATCTTGATGCAAAAAACTGTTAAAATCGATTATTAAGAACATTAGTTGAGTATTTAAGTAGCATGTAGCGAGACTGAAATTCAGCAATGAAGTTCCTGTTTAGATAATATTTTAAGACAATTTTTCAATTTCGTGTAAACACTTCGCTTGAACTTGCATGGTCTGTATGCTGTGCTATAAATTGAAATAATATTACTTACCGACCTCGGGTTTCATGATAAAAAGAAAGCTCGAGGGTTTTATATCATGAAGCAATACGCCCTAGTTAAGACCTATCCGCACACAGTGCCGACACAGTGCCGACATGTGCCGGTACTGTTGTGTGACGTGACGCCACTGTCGAGTGCGGATAGCGTCGTACAAAATGTATGGAACAATATAATTTTTCATTGACATTGATGTATACATTACTGACCGGCACTTGTCGGCACTGTGCGGGCACTGTAATGTGCGAATAGGCCTTAACGCCCGTGTCGTGAAATAGTAGATTAGTAAGCCAAGGGCTGTAAGGCATCAATATATAAATTTTACACCCGAGCTAACTACTCTGCTTTACATCTCGATTGTGAGGTAAGTAGAAAAAAACCGGCATTACAAGAATCTCAAAAACAAACAATATTTAAAGTAAAAGTTTTCTTTTTTCATCTTTTTTTAAATTATTTTTTTCAAGAACGATATTGAGCTTCGCCGTTCGATATTTAAAATTAATGACTTTTATACTATACGAAGACAAGGCTGAATAGCGAAGCGACCTCTTTTGTCATTGGGCTGAATGCATGATGTCTATTGCCAGTATAATGGTTAGATGTACGCGAACTTATTGAAAGAGTGAAGTATTTTTTCAAATTACTTATCGCCCTAGGGCTTTTCTAGCTACATTATTACCCTAGAGCGCTAATTGATCACCTACAAGCCCCATTTGGGGGTAATAAGGACCTACTGACCGAATATGAGAGATGTAAAATTATATTGTTGCATACATTTTGTACGACACTATCCGCACTAGTCAGTGACAGTGAAGTTCAGTGCGTTCAGTGCGCACTGTCACTAACGAGTGCAAATAGCGTCGTACAAAATGTATGGAATAATATAATTTTTCACTGACACTGATGATCGGCTCGTGGCGGCACTGTTGTGTACGGATAGGACTTTAACCTGTATGTTTAGAAACTGTTAACGTGCAAGTGTAATGAAAAAATTATTGTTGCAGGGTTCAACATCTTTACAGAGTCAAATATTATTCAATATGGTGGAGTTGGCGAAAAATCTAGTTGTAAGTATACATAACTATATGTAACCATACTCGGTGGCGCAGTGGTAGTAAATGCAAATACCGATGCTGAGGTCTCGAGTTCGACTGACATGTCATTAAAATTCATAAAACAATAATAATAAATAATAGTATAATAATAGTTTAAAAAAACTAAGAAACACTCAATGCTGCGCGCGCATGACTGGTCTGACATGGTCTGGGACTGCACGCATGCGTAGTTAGCTCTATGTCTCAATTCAGTGTACCCGGAAAGAAATTGATGAATCCTAGCGAATTTAATCAGGATAATTGGTTTTTTAATCAAATTATTGCATTGTCATCGGTGTTTTATAAGTGTGCAAAATTTTAATTAAATCTCTTCGTTCATAGTACGGCAAAATCGAGCCCGAAAGGAATCGGTTACAGATAAACAAACATATAAGTATTATTTATTTATCTAACACGCCTTATCCCCGAAGGGGTGGCAGAGGCATACATATTGTATGCCCAAATAAGTGAAACTAATAACAGCGTGCTAAAAACATTCTGTTGATTAAAAGCTTAAATTGTGAGTACACAAGTTAAGCTTCAAAAGACGTTATGTCGAACGTATTAATTATAAATGATATTGCGGTCGTTAAGTTTTCTACATAACATAACATACTTTCACGCCTTTATCCCCTAAGGGGTAGGCAGAGGCGTACTATACGCCCACGTTTCACCGTATGCTTTGCTTTTTGTCCCACGTGACAGGTGGTGAGCCCATTGCCGTGTTGAAATGGACAAGTGCAGGTTGTGGCGACCTGCTGTTGAAAATTTTCAAGCCGCCCATAAGGCATTCAACTTGCTTAACGACTGCCATGTTACTGGCAACCGGGCCTTCCGAAGCACGGAAACGCTCGCAAATATAAATGCCACAAAGTGGTCACCCATCCGAGGACCAGCCATAGTGAAAGTTGCTTAACGCAGTGATCGTATACAGAACACTACGTCCGCGGGGCTACGAGTTTTCTAAATTCTATATTTATTTATTAAGAACCTCCTGAGAACAAAAAAGACTAAGCGAAACCAGGCCAGTAGACGCGTGATGCCGTGACCAAGGAAATTGAGATTTATTAATAATACCTAATATATAGATTATTGTAAAATATAATTGTAGTTATGTGACAGTTGTATTGAATTTAACATGTTGTTTTTTTTCTTTAAGGGTCCACGTTCAAGTGCATTTAATAATACTCCGAACTTGGGAACGCAGACTTTACTTGATATCCTTCGCAGTGGTAAGTTATGACAATTTTCAGTAATCTGTACATATAAAAAATATAATAATAATAACATAAACTTTTAAATACCCTATGCACGTATTCATGGGTCCTGAATCGAATGACGCAGACTGTTTGTCTCTATCTCATAGGGTTTCTGAGAAATAGATGCGTACATACGGACGGACAGACTGTGTCGTTTTATAAACAATGGGGCTGAAAAGTCTAAAATAAGAGATTTGGTTTTTTTGGTTGATAGAAAATCTGAGGAACTACTGGATACAAATTGTAAAATTAGTTAACACATCACCACGCTAGTACCTAATAAAGTAGAGCAGTAATCACAAACACAAATTATGCAAACTACTTTACATTAATTTAAAATCATGAACAAACTTCAACACCATTAAAATAATACAGAGGGCGCAATTTAGACAGGTTTGGGTAATTGTTATCTAATAGAACATTATTGCAAAGGCCGGGAAATAGGTAGGTAAAAATGGAGGTGTATGAGTGTTAGGCGAGGACTTCACTAATACGAGACAGGCAATTGTCATTCCGGCCGAGGCATATTAGTGCTTTTCTCAAAAGAATGGAAAAATGAAAACAAACTTTTTAAATTATACTTTTAATTAATATTAAAAGTTACATTAGCCATATTGGGCAATTAACTACTAAAGAAAAATATTTTGATTTCGCAATGAATTATACACAGCACTTTGAAAATCTAAAAAAATTGTATATGTGACTGCCGCACTGCGCTATAGGGTACGATACCCGGGTCAGAGCAAATTTTTGTGTGATCCATAAATGTGTGTTTCGAAGTTTCGGTGTATCCTTATATTCATATATGCGGCCATGTTAAATATAACTATTTTTCTTTGTAGAGTTCACAAATATTTCAACATGAACGGTTTATAGTTGATAGACACCGAGAATTTATGGAATGTTGGTTATTTGCGGCAAATTTAATAGCCCTTGTGAAATGTTTGATATCCGAAAGCTATGGTATTTTTTGTTTTCTACTGATCATTAAATATTATAATGTGAGTAAATAATTTTATGGATATCGTAGGCAATTTTTGTTTAATGCAAACATGATTTTTGTACTGGAAAAATCGATGCAGAAGAGATATATTTAGATATATATTTAAGGTTCTTTATGAGTTGTCTAGATCTCATAGCACAAGCGTATAGCTTACTTTGGGCTAGATTGTTGTTGTGTGTAAAAGTGTCTCAGAATATTAATTTATTATTTATAGCACGTAGACATAACTTTTATGTCCCAGAATCCAACACCCCCGCACATAAAACAAGATAAATACACTTATTTTAGAAAATAATATAACTACAGTAAACGTCCGCTAAAGAAGAATGTTAATAGAAATTCAATAAAAGAGTATCTAATAGCCTCAGCGCGCCGTTTCATACAACATTGCTGGAGCGTTGTAATGTTCTAAATTCAAAAAACACTTCAGCAATGAATTTAATTTTCTCTGCCCGTAAATGCGAAACTCCGCTTATTCTTTTTTCGAAATAATGACATGAAGACCACGTGAGCAGATTGTTCAATAACGGACAAGTCAAAAGTACTCGAATAACCAGACGCATGTATGAAGCGATTAATGAATCTATAGGAAGGGAAAGACATGGATCGCGATGCCTGGCGATCTGTCCTCTCTGAGTTTATTAATTGTTGAATGTGTATATTTTTTACAAACATTTGTACGTTGAAGTTATACTTTCTTTATTTATAAGAAGTATTTCTAATTATATAGATCCGGGTGTGGCCCCACGATCCACGCGTACCCATAGTGTAGACAGGTCCCTGTCCTCGAGGCTCTTTAGACGGTGACAGCAGATATCATCCCGGACATACATGTGTATGTCCGGGACATACATGTATATGTACATAACAAATGCTAATTGGGGTGTGTACCCCGGCTTGTCGCCTGAAGTTGTACTCCACCTTGTAGCCGGGGTACATCAAGTAAGATGTATCGGGTGGGCATGATATCTTTGTCTCCTTCAAGTAAAGTAAGGTCGGCTGCGCAGTCTCAAGGTGGTGGTGGCCTGCGGTGATGTTTGTGTGTGTGTCCCTTGATATTGCACAAGTCCACATGCAGTGTGGACGACGATGCCGTTGTGGAAATATTAATTTTCTTTTTCCGACGAGACATTATTTTTTTTTTTTTAAAAAGAGGAGTTTATAAAGTGATGGAGTGGAGCCTGTGTGCCGGTGACGCAAGAGACTAACATCTCCAAGGCAGGCACAGGTAATGCGGCTGGCTAGCACGGCGGGTAGAAGGGCCCCCGGATCCCCCTGATGCAGTGGCTTGGTCTATCCCGATCTTCTCTGGCACGACTACAGCATCAGGGACATTACACAGGCTGCTGGTTCAGCCTCCTGTGGCGGAGATTAGGTGATCCCCAGGTTTGGTTCCGTACAGCCTGCGGGCCAGTCAGTGGACAACCGTTTCACCGGGTCTCCCTGACCGCCGTACCTACATTCCGCGCCTATACATGCCAGTAAAGGAAGATAAGTCTCTGGTCTCGTCGTTACTGGTTCATAGTCACCCCAATGAGCTCTGGAACCCTGCTCACCAACGGAGAACATAACCCAGCAGGGCTAGGTTACTATTACCGCGATCTTCTGCAGCGTGGAGGTGCTGCGCAAGGCGAGCTGCTCGTCGAACGGAGTACCGTTAATGCCCATCCCTCCTAATGTGTGCTTTTTCGTCGATCCTATTATATCTATATTTTCGTAGATATTGGATCTTAGGGCTCCTATTGAAGAAACTAATTTCGCTGTGCCCTCAGGATGAAGTAACGTCGATCCCCTGAACCCCGAGGAGTGAAAATATTGTGGGACACTTTTTACACAGCGCAATCTAGCTCAAACTAAGCTGTAAGCTTGTACTACTGCAGTGCTCCAAACGTTCACCAAAATATTTTAACCTCAAAGAATTCGAACGCCACGACGAATGCTTTAGGTGAACCGAACATTAAACTTGTTGTATTACTTTGTTTCAGCGAACAGTACCCAAAATCCATCTACCAACAGCGTACCGCACGTATCAAATGAGGTGTCACATCATATTGAAGCCCAAATGCCAAAAATGCACGCATCGAACGTAGCGTTATCTCAAAATGTGACTGTCGCGCGAAATGCTGCTTCCTCACAAAATATCAATACTATACTAAACATTTACGCATCAAGTGCTCTATCCTCACAACATAACGTACAGAGTATGTACGCATCAAATGCTATTGCATCACAAAATATGTACGTACCAAATGCCACCTCACCAAAAACTGGTAACGTTCCGAATATGGTCCTATCAAATGCTACTTCCTCAAAAACTGGTACAGTTCCGAATATATACGTACCTATTGCTACCTCACCAAAAATTGATAACGTACCGAATATAGTCATATCAAATGCTACTATCTCAAAAAGTGGTAACGCGCCGAATATGTACGAATCAAATGCTAATTCCCCAAAAACTGGTAACGTTTCGAATATGTACGTAACAAATGCTACTACCCCAAAATCTGGTAACGTTCCGAATATGTACATAACAAATGCTAATTCTTCAATAACTAGTAACTTTCCTCATACGATCGTATCAATTGCTACTTTTCCAAATTATGGTAACGTTCCGAATATGTACATAACAAAGTCTAATTCTTCAAAAACTCGTAACATTTCTAATACGGTCGTATCAAATGCTACTGTTCCAAATTATGGTAACGTTCCGAATATGTACGTAACAAACGCAAATTTTTCAAAAACTGGTAACGTTCCTAATACGGTCGTATCAAATGCTGCTGTTCCAAATTATGGTAACGGTTCGAATATGTATGTAACAAATGCTAATTCTTCAAAAAGTGGTAACGTTCCTAATACGGTCGTATCTAATGCTACTGTTCCAAATTATGGTAACGTTCCGAATATGTACGTAACAAATGCTAATTCTTCAAAAAGTGGTAACGTTCCAAATACAACAAATTATAAAAACATTTCGAATATGTTCATAACAAATGCTAATTCTTCAAAAAGTGGTAACGTTCCTAATACGGTCGTATCAAATGCTACTGTTCCAAATTATGGTAACGTTCCGAATATGTACGTAACAAATGCTAATTTTTCTAAAAGTGGTAACGTTCCAAATACAACAAATTATGAAAAAGTTCCGAATATGTTCATAACAAATGCTAACGCCTCACAAAACGGCAACTCGTACAATATGTACGCCCCGGCGCCCGCTCCGCACGCGACGTACTGCGGCAGGCCGCCGCCCGCGCCGGCAGCGCTGCGTCCCTACGCCGGCCAGCCCCCCTTGCCGCCGCCGCCGCCGGTACACAGCTACCTGACCCAGCCGGCGCCGCCTCCACCGAGAGGATACTATCCCTACGCTTCAACTACAAACAGTAAGTCACTATTCACTAATGTGATAACATAGTATGTACGATCCGCCACAGTCACTCGGTGCCTCTGGCAAATTTAAGGTTTTTTTGAATGGGTTTAATCCCACCCGCATTCCCATTACTGTAACTCCTGTAAACCAGGATCTGCAGCAATGACCAAAACACCAGAAAAGTTACACCGAGCTCGATCTCTGTGATGTCCCAGGAGAAGTTAGCGTGTCATGGAACCCGCAACGAAATTAATCAGAAGATAATGTGAGGAAGTAAGAAAAGAACGTAATGCCTCTTCCCTCCTTTGCAAAGCGGGAGACCTGGAAAGCAACTAGGTGTTAATCCTATAGAAATAGGGAAGCACCAAATTAAAGGTTTGCTAAATTGATTAGCTTGAGAAGAACTGTTAGCGACTAGCCTTTCAGTGCGTGATCAAAATGCAATTCATCTTATTACGGGCGTAACCATATCCTATTTTATGTATATTTGGCTGACTCGACACTTCGGAATTGACAAATTAAAAATGCATGAATAAAACGTACTCGTCTCTAGGGGTTATAAGCATTTAGTCCCATTCGCACTTCGTCCTGCGTTTACATTTTGTCCGTTCACTTTTGGTCCCATTCGCAATTGGTCCTAGTCGCACTGGGTTCCAGTCGCGCTTGGTCCCATTCGCAGTTAGTCCCATTCGCAACTCGTCCCATGCAAGGAGTTTATAAGGGAAGGTAGGTTTTGATCCAAGGTGTATCGAATTTAATGTATAAGATAAGAAAGATACGATAATCTTTAATTCAGGCAATACCCATATTTCACAAATCTAAAACTAGCATTAAACAGCATTTTTATTATAATTTCAATCCAGATTCTATTACATTTAAAATAATGAACATTATAGTACGAGATCCGGCTGCAAAATCTCTACGTTCATCGCGTAGTTAATCAAATTCACATTTTTACATACATTTATGATTAGGAGAATACCTTGATAACAGGGTGCCAGTCAATAAGTGGCCGCAAGTAATTTTAATTAAATTAATGGTAATTAATTTGCCAAAAAAAATTTAGTTCACTTATTTTTTAAATAAAATATAATATCCACATCATAGCAATGATTGTAAAGTATTCGAAAATCGATGGGTGCCGTTGTACACTTGGCCGCAACTACTTCGCAGCCAGGTGTAAACAGGTAATAGTTTGGTGTATTTATACGTTCATGACGTACACGCATGTTTTTTATATTAAATTAAAGCAATTTTTTTTAAATATGATGATATATCGCTGCCTGTAAACAAATGGCCGCAAATTAGGGTTGCGAGCTGTTAAACACTCGAGGTATTCGAGTAAAAGTGAAAGAGAGTAAGCGCGCAACGCCACTTGTTAAAAGAGGAAAGCCTGTGTCAGCTGTTTTTTTTCCTTGTGGCACCCCTAGGCATAACAGCTGATTTGAATTGGCTCCGTATTTTATATTGTAATATTACAAAAGCCTTAGCTAATCAGCAAGAGACAAGGCTCCAATTAACGTTGAAAGAGTTACAAATTATGAGGGAGAAATGCGATAAACTAAACAAGCAAAGGGACGAAAATGAATTAGAACTGCTTGGTATTTTAAGTAAGAACGGACAGCTCAAGAAAGAACTGGCACAGTTGCATTCACTGTATACTGATACCTTACAGGATCGGGATAGGCTACAACTTATAGTTGACACTTGTAGGGATCATTATGAACAAACTTTGAACCAAATTGCAGTACTTAAGGAGGAGCTACAACGATCAGAGATCAAAATATCACAACTTGAAACTGAGAAACAGAGCACCGTGGTTCAATCTAATCAGAGTTTGTTCGATGAACTGATGGCTACAAGCATAGATACTGCTAAAGCTCACCCTTCCATTATCATAGACCTCACCTCTGATGATGAATCCGGGGGCTGTTCTAATTCATTGAAAATTATTAAATATAGTAAAAATATGTTAAAGAAATATTTAAAAATTAAAAAGTTTATCGCTAAATCAAAAAAAATTATACATAAATATAAGTTTTTTATAAATACTATGTCACTTAATACACAGAGATTGCAACTGATTGACCAGGTGAATATGTATAGAACTGGACACTGTCGCACTACAGTACAAAACTGATACACGGGCCCTTTAATATCAGATCGACCGGATAAAAGAATATTTAAAATCAATTACATATAAATATGAAACGGCAGAGAAACAGAGTAGGGAACAGGTGTTAGCTATAGGTAAATTAGTAAACTCATGTCATTGTCAAAATGACCAATTGATATGCAGCCATGTTCCCTCCTCACCCTTGAATTGTAAAAAAATTATATGCAGTGATGGAATTGGTGAGCAAACAACTTCTTCAATCATATCTTCAATCATATCCCATTGCATAGTAATATATCACTGCAGCCACATTCAATAACATCTGGTGATAAACTCACTTCATCACCAGTTAAAACTGTGTGCAGTGTGGATACTAGTATATTAAGTTCAAGCAGTACCTGCGAGGTATCTGTAATAGAAAAGTTGCAAATAAAAAATAATGAAAAAATCTTAGTGTATTGCGACGAAATAGGTAAAAATTTTGGACATCATTTATCACAGTTAGGTCATTCTGTAATAAATCATACATATACAGGTGCTTCTTACTCTAAAATTATAGATTTTATTTTGACTGGTACTCACTGCATTCAGTTCACTATAGTGGTGCTGGTTGGTAGAAGAGGCAATATTAATAGTGACAAACTTATAAAAAATTTTGATAAGTTATCAAGTCTAAATGTAAAACAGTCATTTTGTCCACCTTGCCATACAGCAGTGCTATGAGCCACAAGTAAAACAACTTAAGATACAAATTAAATATGAAACAACATACCATGGTATCATATTCCAAAAAAATTGAATTCTGATCTAACGATCGGAATATTATTTTCAATAATAATAGTCTGTTGACATTAGATAGATATTTTCTATCAATAACTTTACAACGAAAGGTATCTCTGTTGCTTTCTAATTTTTTAATTTTTCAAGCCAAATTATTGGCAAGTACAACTGCTTTTATTGAGCAGGATAATTTTGACACTTCACATTTGGAAAATGAAATTCCTAAAAACTAGTTTTGTAGGACAACAGATAATAAATCTGGCCAGTTTTGTCAGACTTTGGCCCCTGAGAATAATCATAATAAAAATATTGTTTTTATAAACCTGGTGCACCATAATGTTAGAGGTTTAATAAATGGTAAAGATTTAGAGTTGGAGCTATACATTAATGCAAATTCTATTAATATTTTTTGTGCTCTGTAAGCACTGGTTAAAAGATCATGAAATCACATTGTTGAACTTCATAAATCACCAGGTTGCTAGCTCGTTCAATAGAAAACATTCTAAACGTGGAGGCTCTTTAATATTAATTAATAAAAACTTAAAATTTAAAGAACGTAAGGATTTAGTAGCCCTCTCCATTGAGCGAGTTATTGAGATTGCCAGTATTGAGTTTGAGCATTTCATCTTGTTAAGCGTATACAGTCCCCTAAAGCTCTGCACATTAAATTTGAAGAAAAGCTTGAAGAAGCACTGTTCAAATGCCAATGTTCTAAGAAATCTATAATAGTTTGTGGAGATTTTAATGTTGATATACTAGGTACATCATTAACTCCATCAGAGAGAAATAAAATGAAAAATTTATTTAAATCCTTTAATCTGCATAGTACTTTCTTAGAACCTACTCGTATTACAGCCACCAGTGCAAAATGTATTGATAATATCTTACTAATATTAAACCAATAAATAAAGGTATTGTGGATCCTGTAGAGTCAGATCATCGTGGCCAATGGATAAAGTTTCCTAAAATTAGTAATAAAGTCTGCAAAAAACCAATTATATATGTACCAATTAACCAAAGCCGTATGAATATTTTTAAAGAAAATATAGTAAAGAGATTGCCATATCTACCTGACTTTACTAGTGTAGACCAGTCATATACAAACTTATTTAATTTGATTAATGATGAGTTTGGCAAAGTTTTTACCTCAAAAACTCTACAGATTGGTGGTCGTCCTGTTTTCAGTGATTGGGCTACACCAGGT
This sequence comes from Thumatha senex, assembly GCA_948477245.1. Lineage (NCBI taxonomy): Eukaryota > Metazoa > Arthropoda > Insecta > Lepidoptera > Erebidae > Thumatha > Thumatha senex. The sequence continues at coordinate 5,568,936 of OX419725.1, forward strand.
ATTTTTAAAAGTAGAAACAAATTATTTGAATTATATTCAGAAAAATCATATAATTTTAACCAAACCTTTCAGGAATATGTTAAAAATTATTCTAAGATATTTAAACAAACATGTTATCTTGCAAAGTCAAACTTTATTAAAAATAAAATTTCTAATTCTGTGAATAAAATAAAAATGACTTTTAATATCATTAACTCTGAATGCGGTAGAACTATGGTGACAAAAAGGGATTTCCACTTAAAAGTAAATGATTGTCATGTTACAGGGGACCTGGAAGTGGCGACGGAATTTGAACCTATTTTGACGACTAAATCTCTGTAAGCGTCTTCCAGTTCCTCTGAACATTTATTAGAAGAATCTGTTCCTTATTGCAGGGATGCATTTGTATTCACAGATATTTGCGCTCAGGATATTATAAAAACTTTTAAATGTATTGAAATTAAGAAAACCGCGGACCTTTAGGGATTATCAGTCAAAACTGCATCATGTATCATTGAGGTCATTGCGCCGCATCTAGCAAATGTGTTTAATGACTGTGTTTCCAGTAGTATATATCCTGATATGAAACACAGCAAAGTCATACCCTTGTTCAAAGCTGGCAGCGCTACAGACCCGTCTAATTTCCGACCAGTGTCAGTGCTGCCAACTTTGAGCAAAGTATTTGAAAAAAAAAATTTTGAATCTAATGCTATCCCATTTTGATATTCCTAAAATATTTCATACAAAACAGTTTGGTTTTACGAAAGGGCGCTCAACTTCCGATGCTGGTATTGAGTTATTAAAATGTATTCATGAAGCCTGGGAAGACAAGCAAGATGCATTAGGTATATTCTGCGATCTATCCAAGGCTTTTGATTGCGTTCAACATGAAACATTGTGCAAAAAAATACATCACTATGGAATAAGAGGCAAATCTCTCGACCTTCTGTCTTCATATTTGAACAATAGAATACAAAGGGTCGATATTAATGGTACACGTTCTGTAGGATCCATGGTTACAATGGGTGTGCCACAAGGCTCGATACTTGGGTCATTCTTGTTCCTCATTTATATTAATGATTTACCATTTTATGTAGGGGACAGGAATAGGATTGTTTTGTTTGCAGATGATACCTCATTGATTTTTAAAATTAGAAGACAATTAGATAATTATGACGATGTAAACAATGCAATCACGAGAGTAGTTCATTGGTTAAGCTCAAATAATCTGTGCCTAAATGAAAACAAAACTAAATGTATTAAATTTACTCTACCAAATGTAAAACAAGTTACGGCCAATGTTCAACTTAATGGACAAGTGTAAGAGTTTGTGGAATCAACTGTGTTCCTTGGTATAACTATTGATGCCAATTTGCAGTGGGGCCCGCACATAGAAAAGACGGCCTCTAGGTTAAGTTCGGCTGCATACGCTGTAAAAAAGATCAGGATTCTAACAGATGTTGATACGGCTAGAATGGTTTACTTCAGCTATTTTCATAGTATTATGTCTTACGGTATTCTCCTTTGGGGGAGTGCTGCAGATGTAAATAACATTTTTGTTCTTCAAAAGCGGGCTGTACGCGCTATATATAATTTGGGCCCCAGAGTCTCCCTCCGAGAAAAAATCAAAGAAGTAAATATTCTAACCGTAGCATCACAATACATTTTTGCCAATCTTATGTATGTCCAGAAAAATCTATCACAGTTTACTAAACTCTGTGATATACATAATATAAACACTATACATAAAAACAATCTTTTAGTTCACCACAGTCGGCTGCATAAGATTGGCGATTCTTACCAGGGTAACTGTATACGCTTTTACAACAAGCTTCCCTGTGACCTGAGAAATTTACCATTAAATAAATTTTAAAAGTTTATTAAAAGAAAGCTTTGTGAAAAAGGTTATTACTCTATTAAAGACTATTTACAGGACAGGGATGCCTGGAAATGATATGCTGGCAAATAAAATATTATAGTCATAAAATACATAATTAAAATAATAAATTGTAAATAGGCCATCAAAAAATAAGCCTTCTTAAGTTTCTTGCCGGTTCTTCTCAGGTGGGCCGCGTTCCGAACCGGTGGTCACTTTAAATATACATTTTTTTCTTTAGTTTTAGTGTATGACATTTTGTAAGCGCCGTTGAAATGGTCTATGCAAAATAAAGACATTTTTTTTTTTTTTATGTGCGGGTATTTGAAGCCATTGCGCATGCGTCAATAGAAAGGGTTGACCTTAAACTGCAAGAAAATCCGTTCAGTGTTTTCGGAAAATAGCGAATACACACAGACTGGCAGACAAATATGATAAAACATCATTATTATGTTTTACTGGTCTTTTTATATCACCAACACAATTTTATTTTAAATAAATTAGTCAGTTTCTGTTATTATAGAATATAGATTTTTATAACCTCAATACACTTTTTACCGTAAATCTATATCTTCCCCTACACACTGCTATATGAGACGAACTGCGAATGGGACTAACTGCGAATGGGACCAATCGCGAATGGGACCAAACGCGAATGAAATAACTTCACTTTTAAAGAAAAATACAAAAGAAGGGAGCTGTGCTTATCAAATACAACTTGAAAAATAAAATACATAGCCTATTATGAAGTTTCGTGAACTTGAAAAATTCACTATATTTACACTTTTAATGTCCTGTATTATAAATTTTTAATAACAAATGATATAATGATAGATGTGCAAGATGGCGTTGAGTGATAATACCCAGTTTCGCCGGCACGGCCCCTTTCATTCAAATTTTCACAAAAATTACAGCGTTACTACTTGATTACTCATTTTAAAGCTGTAGTTTGGTAAGGCAAAGCGGGTATATTAAAAATGTGTTTTAGTTCTTTCTTTCTAAAATGCATTTTCAGAAGAACCGAGTCAGCCAAACGAACAGGCATTTTCAGATTGCTGATAGTATCTACAATTCTACAAATTGCCCATAATGTAATGTAATATTAGAACAATTCACTTGTAGTGAATGTTTAGTCTGAATATGTAAAACTCAACGTAGAAAACTGATTGCAAATTGCACGATTCACGCAAAGTAGGTCGTCCGGTATGACTCATTGAACCTGTAAAAAACATCACTTATTTTTAGTGTTCTAAATACATCACCTCATCACACATGTCTGTCACAATTTAGCTCAAAAACTCAGTACTAGAAATTTTAATTTAATTAGTAATTTAAATTTTAGTTATAGTTTGACAATGCCCGCTGTACTGCTCACTGCGTACAATTTTGTTCGCAGTAAGCGGTACAGCGGTCGTGGTCAAACTATACCAAAATAGTGGTAAATTAAAATGTACAACAATATTTATTTTGCGTATATTCATTTTTTGTAATATTACTCGCCTACTCTATAGGCGAGATATATTACAAAAATTGTATATACGAAAAAATGTGCTGGGCAACAATATTTTTGAAAGCCCGATGTATAACGATCTTTCAATAATATTTAGGTTTATGAGTTAATTTTTGAGTCGAGCGTGACCCTTAACTACCAAATAGACTGTCTCTGAGCAAATTTTACGTCAGTAGAACATACTGAACAAATTAAAAGGAAAACCTCAATGTATACCTAGTTTCTTTGTGGTTTGAATAAATTTATAGCACCTTGTTACAGATATGACGAATGTCCATATGTTTAATGGCATCGCGAGAGGCGCGAGTGCTCCAGAGATGGTGACTACCCGACCGTCCAATACTACTCACTGTCAACCGTCCACGTCATATATGCCACGGTATATATATATATAAATCTATAATGTAAAAATAAGGGGTTATGTATAATGTATTTTGTAGTTCTAATGTGTTTATGCAAGACGTCATATTTTTCCCGTCGGTTTTGTGTACTTTTAGCCAGCGTTTCCTTAGGCCGATCGCTAAGTTAAGGGGGGGGCCGTTTGAACCATCGCCGGCTCACGCTAGATCCGTCCCGTGAAGTATAACCTGTAGTAGAGAAAGTCTCATACAGTGCCAATTTAAAACTTTGAAAGCTTTAAGCACGATTATAAAATAATAAATAACACAATATTTATTAATAATAATTATAAAACATTAATGGATAATACTAATGAATAATAATAAAATATAATTAATAATAATAATAATACCCTTTACGTTTATAATTTTAAACTATTTTTTATCTATAAAGAACTACCGCGGGTCTCGCTGTACTACAACAGCACGCCACGCTGGTTCCCGCTTCACTCAGCGGACGGCAATAGAACGATTTCTCTGACAAAATATTCAACCACTTTTACCTCTCGTAATTTCTTTATCCCATTCAAAATGTTTTGCTCTTTCGTTGCGATGCAATGCAATGATTTGGGAAAGTTATAAAAATGGGCAAAACCATTATGGAAAGAGACATTTCTTTCCAAATTGATTTTGCCCAATTTATAACTTGGAATTGAGGAAAAGTATCATGTGTTATGTTCCGCTAATGGCAAATAGTACAAAAGAGCTTTTTGCAAGTACGAGTTTAAGTGCTTTAATTTAATTTGAAGTATGTTTTGTGAACTAAGATGACAAAAGGTATGTTGTCTTGCATCATAACGACAATGCGAATTGTATTGTTATTTTTTTTTTTATTATATGTAAGTGAAGTAGTTTTATCTACCTTTTAATGCCATTTCAGTGTCTTAATCACCACTACTATGATATAATAAGAATGACCTTAGTAATACTTGGAGATTTTACATATATACATATAGTTATAGTGACGTTTAATCGCTTTGATATTAGTATAACCGGGCTGGAATAAGCATAAATAACTTATACTCGTATTACTGACTATGATATATGATGATACTATGACCATTGAGAAGTTCATATTAGTTGACCCAGAGTATAGAGGAAGAATAAGAACGTACCGATATTAACTCTTCCGGGCCGTAATTTTGTATGTGCTAAATCTTAGGTTCTTAAAATGCTGATTTTGCAAAATTCTGAATAACAAATGTTGAATTTGCAAAATGTTGACCTCTCTATCAACGTTAACGTGAAATTATACATTTTTTTTCCAAAATATTATGTCGGGTATAGTTTGTTAATTTCATCATTTTATTACCTATAAGAAACATACCGATACCAGGTAACATTGTGGGGAAGGGGTCTTCAATGCACCACGCTTAAGATATGGATCAGGTATTTCATTTTATGGTTTGATAATACCATTTTTCCACAAAATTATTTAACGGCAATGTCATTGTAATTTAACCGTAACACCAAGGAGTTATCTGAATTAGCCTGCTGCGCTAAGAAATGTTAAAATATTATTAAATATGTTTTCTCTACACAACTGACATGAGCATTAATGACAAAAAACGAGTATCGGTAAAAATAAATTAGTATTGCTGAAATCAAATGAGCATTGGTGATCAAATATCACTGCGTTATTTTTTCGTTTTGGTTGGTACATTTTTATAACATTGAAATCTGTGATCTGTGATCAAGCAGTTGGTTAGATAGACCACATTTAACAATTGCATTCTGCTCAACCATATAGTCGGTTCAATCCATCGAAGTGCCATTGAACACTCCTGAATAAATATGAATAGTTATATGAGGTGTTTACTATGGTCATTTTATATAGGTACATAATTAGTTTTAAGATATACTCGCATAATGCTCACAGCGACTGTTTTACCATTTTAAGATTTATAACTGTAATCACTGCTGTGCGATTTTAAGACTGATACAAATCTCATGAAGGACTGATTGAATTAAACTTTTTAATGACGAGTTTACAAATAAATGACAATAGAATTAATTTGTTCGTTTGATTGTTAATTTCATTTTAAGTGTACGACATAAACTTTCACTGCTGTCACTGGTACACCAGGTTCTACAGTAAGAACCCATGTCCTGAAAAATAATGCATTATCTTTACGCTGTATCGCCGAAGGAAGGGGCAGTCAGATAGGACAGATCGCCAGGCTTCGAGATCCATTAATACTTCTTTCGCTTTCTGCAGATTCATTAGTCGCTTATTTGTCCTGAGAGCTTCCGTCGACATGGGACAATATTCGGGGTACCTACTGCCTTATAAAGATACTCTGAACAACTATGTTAAGTCCCCAGAATAGACAGGGGATAGCCATGAGAGAAATATACTCTATTTCTCTCAGGGCTATCCCGTTTATACACGAAAAACTATAATAATATATACACAACAAACTTTTAGTATTCAACTAATGGAGTGTGTCCGGTGTCAAATGTCCCTGGCACGGTGATAGCGAAAATCTTTTTACGAAACAGGGATTTGGTGCGCTTAGACTATTACAAACAGTTTAATTAAAACAGTTTTAAAGGAACAATCTGTCCTACACGGCAAAATTTTAGTATTCAACCAATGGAGTGTGTCCGGTGTCAAATGTCCCTGGCACGGTGATAGCGAAAATCTTTTCACGAAACAGGAATTTGGTGCGCTTAGACTATTACAAACAGTTTAATTAAAACAGTTTTAAAGGAACAATCTGTCCTACATGCCAAAATTTTAGTATTCAACCAATGGAGTGTGTCCGGTGTCAAATGTCCCTGGCGCGGTGATAGCGAAAATCTTTTTACGAAACAGGGATTTGGTGCGCTTAGACTATTACATACATACATATTATCACGCCTGTTTCCCATCGGGGTAGGCAGAGACTATGGCTTTCCACATGCTACGATCCTGACATACAGCTTTCGCTTCTTCTACTTTCATGAGTGTTTTCATACACGCTCGCCGGTTAAGGGTACTCTTGACTTGGCCTTTTTCCAAAAGATCGTCGATTTAATTGACATACGTGTGCCGAGGTCGACCCCTACCAGTTTGCCCATTCACTCTCGCCGCATATATCTGCTTCGTCAGTCTATTTTCATCCATCCTCTCCACGTGTCTGAACCATCTAAGCATCCCGTTTTCTATCTTAGTCACTACCTCTTCGGTCATACCGCAATGTTCCCTTATCACGCTGTTCCTTTCTTTATCCATCAACTTCATTCCAGCTATACTTCGCAGACTTCTCATTTCCACGGCATTAATTTTACTTTTATGCGTCTTCTGCCATACCCAACTTTCACTGCCATACATAAGTGTGGGGACCAGCACTCCTCTATGTACAGCCAGTCTTGCCTTCTTAGACACGTTCTGCCTGCTCATAAAGGCGTACATGGCTCCATTCACTTTATTTCCTGCCAAAACTCTTCGACTATTACGCTTAGACTATTACAAACAGTTTAATTAAAACACTTAAAGGAACAATCTGTCCTACACGAAATAAGCCCTATTCCCAAAAGAAGAGAATTAAGAATCTAATTTTCATTTGCGACTTTAACATTCTACGATCTGCTCTTTTTTGCGGTCTGCCCAGAGCCTGAATCTTGCACGACTATATAGACAGACTATACAGACAGAATCAAGTGCCACTATTACTATCGGCGTAGAATCATTCAGTAGAACATACTCGTAGACTACAATAGTATAACTGATATATTATGTTTTTCGGGTTCTTGATGACTCGTAAATTAATCCAACTTGTTGGTTTCCTACTCATTTATTTACGAAAGACTTATTATTTACTTATTGACTTAAGACACTATGATATCACACGACTCGACTCGAGTCAACAATTAACCATCTTGCACCGGGCACGCCAACATAATAAAGGTGCCCCACATACGTGTCCTAAAGCTGCGCCTACACTTAAGACTAATACACCACACTGGTACAGTAGCACTACGGAATGTTCCCCTTTGACAACAGTCATCCAGGCTTAGTGTGACGATATTATCGATTTAAGATTGACTTTAAATCGATAATATCGTCACGCTAAACCTGGATGACAGTTGTCAATTCCTATCAAGATACAAAATAAGTCAATACAAAAATGTTAACCGTGCTTTTTAATAGTATACACATGAAAAGCTCCAATTGTACACAAGTAAAAAAAAATCCTACGTAAAATAGGTTTTTAATATCATTTAGATGGTCTACGATACCTACCAACTTAAAGTTACCGTGTAGGTAGCACCAAGTAGTATTTAACGTCTGATTGATAATAATGATTGCAACTTCGTTTATGTACATTATTATAGTGATTCCTTGAGGTATGAAAATGTGAGTACTGGCAATCCAGTTTATTTCGTTATCATCCGCACTTTTTCGGTTACGTACGAGGTCACGAAATCGTTGCTCGGGAACCCGGAGCAGGTTGTCATTCTCTACGATGTAAGAAACAACCAATCGTCAGGACCCGAATTCTGCTGACTGGAAGAGTCGATGCCGAGTTATCATCCCAGCGTAAATTACGTTTGCATACACACGAGGGGCGGCTGATAAGTTCGCGGCCTAGGGTACTTAATAAAAGAAAAGTTTAGTTTTTTAATTTTTATTTTTCAATAAAATCAAGTGAAATACACTTCTCACATCGTGAATACAATGCCATTGAAATAATATTCTGAAGATTTCTCTTGAAAATGGCTCTCCACGGCTGACTTCATCTCATTGTCATCCGATCCTCGCCCCCATAACTCCTTTTTCAGTTTCGATAAAAGGAAAAAGTCACTGGGAGCCAGGTCCGGACTATAGGGGGATGATCAATTTCTGCGAACACAGTGGCTTTTAAAGCATCCATCCCTCGCGAGCGGTGTGAACGGGCGCATTGTCTTGCAGAAACAATGCACCGCGAGTCAACTTGCCACGTCTCTTCTGTACGACTGCTACACGTGCCTGACCCAATAAATTGGCGTAGTATTGACCATTCAAAGTAGTTCCTTTAGGCAAGTAATCAATTAATAAAATTCTCTCGCTATCCCAGAAAATAGTCGCCATAATCTTAGAGGCCGACTTTTCCACTTTAAACTTCTTTGGTGGTCTTTCTCCTTTTTTAATCCACTGCATAGACTCTTGTTTGGACTCCGGATCATACTGACGAATCCAAGTTTCGTCTACTGTCACAATGCGGTTAGAAATTTCGTCCAAATCGTTCTGACACAACTCCAAAAAATCCTTACAACTCGCCAGTCGTCGTTGTTTGTCGAGTGGTGTGAGCATTCGCGGTACCCAGCCCGCACAAATTCTATTCATGTGTAAATTTTGGTGTAAAATTTCTCTTGCTCGGACTGCAGAGGTCATTTAAGGTGTGTTAACAACTGTCCTGGCTGTTTGATTTTTTACGGATTGGAATACTGAAGGTTAAGATTTTTATACCATAATCCTAGTCCTTTTCCTACCTCATTCATTTTTCCTTATCCACTAATCCTTTTACTACCCTGTCCTCGTCCCATCCTCTCTCCGCCAAGCGAAGGTTGCCGTGCCGATGTGCTGCGTGGCTAGGGGCGAGCCTAGTTTTAGACGTGCCTGATTGCCCTGGGATCAGGCGACCCCAGAATAAGGCTAGCCTTACCTAGACAAGCGGGGCTCTGTCTAGGCGGACTCTAAATTTCCCTAGCTTCTCGTGGGTACGCTATGGATATAAGTAGAAAAAATAAAATCCGAAATGGCGGCGATGTGGTTCGCGACCCATCACCACACGTTTCCCATCGAGGCTAAAGGTGGACTAGGGATAGCCGCTTTGTTGCATTGAATGTAAGAGGAGGAATGAGAGACAAAATAGTGGAGGTATGCAAGATGATGCGAGAGAGACGACTTGATATTTTGTGTGTGAATGAAACAAAGAGGAAAGGATGTGACACCACTACACTTGGACCCTATACCGCCTACTGGTCAGGTGTAGCCAATACCAGTACAGCGTGCCAGGGTGTTGGTGTGCTACTATCCGCTAGAATGAATGAATGTGTGACAGAATATGAATGTGTGAGCCCAAGACACCTCTGGTTGAGGTTGAAGGTTGGACTCACCCGCATCTTTGTTGTAGGAGTTTATGCTCCGCAAGATGCGCGGTGGTACCGATCTTCAAGAGACCAAAGCGAGAGGCAGGCATTTTGGGAGAGTATGAGTGATATTCTGAGTATATGCAAACAGAGCGAAAGAATAGTAATGTTAGGTGATTTTAACAGTTGGGTTGCTGTGAAGCGTGATGGATATGAAAGTGTATTGGGAAAATATGGTGACGAACGAGTTAATGAAAATGGAGAAAGCTTGCTTGAAGTATGTTTGGAGAGGAATCTTGTGGTAACTAACACCATGTTCAACCACAAGGATGTCCACTTGTTTACGAGACAAGAAGGAAGCCAGAGAAGCATGATTGATTTTATGATTGTAGATGCAAGGCTGAGAAAGAAAGTGCTAGACACCGGGCATACTGCGGTGCCGGTATTGACACAGACCACTTCTTGGTTATGAGTCGAGTAAGAGGTCTGTTTCAACGGTGGCGGCACCGTGTACATGAACCCTGTAGTGTACTAGAGCGTATAAAAGTCGATAATTTGAAAGAGATAGGTATAAAAGAAAAAAAATTAAGTAAAGTGAGCAAGAAATTTGAAAATTTAGATGAGGTATGTGAGATGGAAAAATTATGGAAGTCGTTTAAGGAAGGACTCGTGGAAGTTGCGATTGAAGTGTGTGGAGTAAACAAGAGGAGCCAAGGATGTAAGTTAAAGAGAATGTGTGCTGAAGTCATGAAAGCGTTGTCCGATAAGAAGAAAGCATGGTTGGATTGGCTGACTACAAAAGTCAATCAAAGAATTCAGAAGGAAAGAGGATGTAAGAATGGCAAAGGATGAATATAAAAGGTTTAATCGTGTTGCAAAAGAGGTGATAAAAAGAAAGAAGAAGGATGACAGAGATGATTTTGACAACAGGTTATCTGATGATTTCCAAAAGAATATAAAATTCTTTTGGAAATCCATAAGAACAATGAGAGCTCAACAGACAACATCGCAGGTCACCCATATCAGAAACCATGATGGCAGTGTTGTGAAAGGTGAAGAATGTGTGCTCAAACGATGGAAGGAATATTTTGAAAGTTTATTTAAAAAAGAGGGTATGCAAGCACAGACACATTGCTGGGAAGTGAGTGAAAGCGGCAATGAAAGTGATATAAGTATAGAAGAAATTATGGAAACATTGAAGAGTGAAACTAGGCAAAGCTGCGGGAATTGATAGGATTTCTGTCGAGATGCTGAAAGCGGGACAGGGCGTGGTAGTTTGCCAGCTGTACCGCCTTTTTAAACTTTGCGAGGGGTGGCAGCGTACCAGAAGATTGGTGTAAAGCTGTCATCGTACCGCTGTATAAAGGAAAAGGGTCGCAGCAAGAGTGCAAAAACTACCGCGGCATAAGCAAATTTCTCCGATTCGCTCTTTACTAATCAGTAACTCTTCAGCTCTCTGCCACAATTATTCAACATTTTGAACATTTTCTTCGGTCACTACTGTCACAGGGCGGCCCGGGTTGGGGTCGTCTTGACAGCTCTCTCTTCCTTGTTTAAAAAGTCGAGCCCATTTTTTTACCATTGTATATGATGGCCCGGAATCCTGAAGAACCAATGACATGTCCACCAAAAATGTCTTTCGGCGAGTTTCCATTTTTTTACAAGGAATTTAATCACTTCGCAGTGCTCAAAATTGCGAGAATTTTCAGTTTTGGTCGACATGGTATTGTTGCTTGTTCCAGGTTTGAAGTGTTAATGAACCAATCTGAACAAATGGGTGTTACTTATACTATCAATTAGTGCCGCAAGTTGTGCTATCAGTAACGAGATGATACCTTTTCGTTAAGTACCTCGTAGCTCTCACTTCGATACACAAACTTTGTTAATCAGAAAAAATCGTCAGGGCACAAATTCCATTGGCTGGAAGAGTTGATGGTGAGATATCATCCTAGCGAATATTCCGTTTGCATACATAGCTCTCGCTTCGAGACACTAACTTTGGAATTCAGAACAAATCGTCAGGACACAAGTTCTATTGGCTGAAAGAGTCGATGATGAGATATCATCCTAGCGAATATTCCGTTTACATCTATAGCCCTCGCTTCGGAACACAAACTTTGGAACTCAGAACAAATCGTCAGGACACGAATTCGACTTGCTGGAAGAGTTGATGGTGGGATATCATCCTGATGAACACAAACTTTGGAACTCAGAACAAATCGTCAAGACACAAGTTCTATTGGCTGGAAGAGTTGATGGTGAGATATCATCCCAGCGTAAATTCCGTTTGCATACATAGCTCTCGCTTCGAAACACAAACTTTGGAACTCAGAACAAATCGTCAGGACACGAATTCTACCTGATGCAAGAGTTGATGCCGAGTTATCATCCCAGTGTAAAATCCGTTTGCATCCATAGCCCTCGCTTCGGAACCAGTGGTCTGCTCGTAGGCAAGTACTTGGATCAAATAGGTAAACCGCATATGCTTTGCGAATACATAATTCTCTAACTGTTTTGTAATTATTCTGTTTTAGCGCTAAATTTCATTCCAACCAATTTAGCATTCATGCTGGCAGTGCAAATAGTTACTTTCTTGTGTATTTATGTACAATCGTCGGTGATCGTATGCATTTCTGTGTATTTTACGTTTGGTTTTTTACTCAGGAAATTTGCAGCTAATTAATATGCTTAGCTACAATGCGTTAGAATTACGAATAAAACATTAGTGAGTACCTAATGAGTTTATTTAACCGCTCCTTGGTATACATAGTGGTTATGGTTAGAGTACCTACATGACTACGATACCTGATATACCATAGTACAAGCTACATACATACATACATATTGTCACGCCTTTAGGCAGAGGCATACTATACGCCCACATTTCACCATTTGCATTTTGGTCCCACGTAACAGGTAGTGAGCTCATTGCCGTGTTGAAATGGACAGGTACAGGCTGTGGCGAACGGCTCTTGAAATATTTCAAGGGGCTCATAAGGCCTTCAGCCAGGCTAATACAAGCTAATATAAGTTAATTTGGGTTAAGTGGCGCTGTGTAAAAATGTCGCCAAAACATGTTTTATTTAAAATAGCCTAGCGTTAATATTACCATACCTAAGTATGTATACGAACCCCGACGATTTGACTGTTATGAATGGGGAGTGATAAAAATTATGAGGATAATTTTGAAAACCTTATGGCAATTATTGTGTTAAATTTATTATTATTTTATTGTTAAAGAAAATATTTAAATTTATTTTTATAAATTAATTTCATCTTTGTAACAATACACCCGCGATTCTTACTTTCACAAATAGTTCACTCACAATGACATCATCAGTGGCATAAAATCATTTGATTTAGAAAAAAAAAAAATTTGTGCCTTATTTCTGTTTCTAGACGAAGCCGTTATTGCCGTAAAGCCTACGATGACGTCATTTGAAGGTTAAGTGAAGGTCGTTTACATTTTGCTTGAAATTATATTAATTCTTCATTATTTTCCATTTCTAAGTCATAAATAGTGGTCAGTAACCCTGTTCCTCAAAAGATTGTTGATTTATCACACATTTTAAAATAGTGAACAATGTGTATTACTGTTGCTATGCGACTTTCACGTTTAATGATTGTTATTGATAAGTTACTTACCTATGTATGTTTTACTTTCACTAGGGCATTGAGTACAGAATATGGGTCGCAAGGAAGAACTAGTACAAGTAGTCGGTGAAGTACCCATTAAGAAACTATAATGTAAATATTAATATAGAACATAGACTGGTTATTAGATAAGGTTAACTAGGTATAAGTAAATGTAAGTAAGTTTAAGCGTATAAATTAGCTTTAAGGATTATTTTTATTGCGAATATATTTATTGTTTTACTTGACTAAAGATTACACGGTTATCTACTACATTTACGAGCAGATCTAATTTCCAAATTTATCTAATTTGCGACATTCTCATTTTCATTCACTAATTAAAAATGTCATTGCCAGCTCATTAAAGTCCCCTAGCTTGGTACTAGTCAGCTTTGCAGCGTAATTAAATACCTATTGTTGAAATTCCAACCCATGATGTACCTTCATTAACAGAGCTAAGGGCCGTATTCCAGAACGTTTATCAACACTCAAGACCACTTGAGATTTTATAAGACAAGATCTAGTCTCAAGCATTGATCGAGTATTGAGAAACGTTCTGGAATACGGACCTAAGATTGCAATCTATTAATTTGCCAATTTGTGTTATTGTAGTAAGTATTATAAGATCCGAATTATCATTGTTAGCGAAATTTCCAAGAGTATAATTTGCAGCTATGCTATTATTTAATCAAAGATCTTTACAAGCAATTGTATCCTCAATTATACCTTGTTCTCATTTCTGAGATATTTACTTTTTAGTCACAATTTTCATTGCCTTATTGCTAAGTTTTAAACAGTTATTTACATTAACAAAAATAAATACGGACACAAGTGAATTCGTGGAAATATTCCCAAATATTAGATAGCTTGCTTACTGACGGATCGAACAATCATCTGGTCAGCCTGAGATCAATTATAAAATTAAGTTCATCGCATTTTTGATAAGGCTTGGTAAGGTGTAATAAGGCCGAAAATTTAACAGATGTTTTGTGTTATCCAGTATTCATTATACCTAGGTCGTTTACAAAGCATTCCGAAGACAGACTTCATTTGGCAATTAAAACTGCTACCGTAAAGTGTAGGCTAACCTTCGTATTCCACATTTGATAACGTGTTTCACTTTTGATAGTACATTAGTAGTTTATTACTCTTCGACAAACAACAAGCAATAATAGTGAGTTTACTATAAAATAATGAAATATGCCTTAAACTTGTCTTATGAGTGAAATTTGTGTTCATCATATGTTTGGTGTCGTGCATACAATAAATTAGTTACATAATTGATAGCAAAAATGAACTTGCGTAGCTTTAGTATATTTATCGCGAGAGGACTTAATTCCAAAATAGCTTATGAATATCCAACACGCCTTTTCCCTAAGTACCAGAAATTCACATGAAATCATGATGAATTTAAGCCTCATAGCAACAAGACAGCCATGTCATGTATAATATTGTTTTAAATGCTTTCTCTTAATATACTGCTCATGTCATTATGGACCAGTTTCAGTGCGTTGCGACTGATATAAATAAGTATGTTGTAATCGCCCGCCATTTTAACATGTATGGTAGGTATACCCATGTTCAAACGCAAAGGAATTAAGTATGCAGGCCGGTTATCTATTCTGTTACCTAACTTTCCATTTCATTTTATTTTTGCTAATCATGATTAGTCTTTAACATCACATATAAATTGGATGACCAATCATGATTACACCTAATAAAATTATGGATAAAGTGTTAAGTAACTTATTAGAGTACTTAACTGCGTACTTAACTCCTTTACCTTTTAAACATTACAAATAACTATTTAATCAATCATTCAGCCTACAATCAATGTATAAATAAGTTATTAGACATAAATGTGATATCGCCTTTCAGACTTTTAGGGCAAAAGACTACAATTTGTCGTCTAAATTTCATTTTTTTAATAAGTTAAAGAAACAATTGTGGATGCTGCCGAAATAAATAAATATAGGCTATTTTGAGATAAAGTACTAAAGCTAAGCAATCAAATTAACTATGAAATAGAAGTTGTTACCACGATGGTGCCTATCAATTATTTTTATCTTAGATTAATAATAAAATATACAAAAATAAGATCGTAAATTGCTACGAAAGCGGGCTATGAATTTAAAACACTTGAAATCAATGTGCATAGCATTTTTTTTACTTATAGGTAGGTTACAGCATTAATGTCAGAATGCAAAATAAGACAAGAGCAATATATTTTATAAATAAATACTTATTACAAAGACTCAACTAATGCTAAAGTGCTGCTTGGACACTGTGGTTATACCTAAGTGTGTTTTTATAAATTAAGATGTTAATATTTTTGATCAATAAGCACTAATTCAGCAAGTGCGTAGTAAGAATTAACTATAAGCAGTTAACGTTGAGACAGCTCAATCCAGTAGCGCAAAGCACAAATCTCGGATCCAAATCCTCTACTGCGCAAATGTTCGATATTCGAGTTCTATGAATATCGATGACATTTGCGCGGTAGAGGATTTGGATCCGAGATTTGTGAATTGCGCTACTGATCAGACGTTTTACTATGAGATCTCGTTCGTAGTTTCTTATCTGTGATGAAAACAATTAGATGACCGGAGTTTGAGCAATTGTTAATTGGGTATCTATTATGGTATTCAATAACTATTATTTATGTAGTAATTTTTAACAAAAAAATCTATTACACATCACATTATAGAGCGAAAGCTTGTAGACATTTTTGGGTAGGTGTTTAAGGCAATCTGAATCTTCTAATCTTGTATTATATTATTATAATCTTGTAGGGTGCGGTTACTTTAATTCAGCTCTACACATTCACACGCACGTGTAGTTTTAATTAACCACCTGGCAGGTTAAAGTCCCAATAAAATTTTGTCTTTTCTTTAATATTTATTATTAATACTAAATTATAATACTCTGTAAAAAAAATGTATTTGCCTCAAACATATTTTTTGTACTATTTTCAAAATACTCAGTGTTATAGCCAGTTTAGCCATACTTGCAAGGTGCCTGCTAAACCAAATATGGCTTTACTTATTTTACTTTAATTTTAAATATTTGACTTTACGTTAATACAGACACATAGTATTACAAAGAGTATTTTATATTGCAAAGACATTTTTTTGCAATTCGAGCTACTTCAGCGTTTCAGTATAAGGACTTACATCTGGCAAATTTTCAGATTTTCAATCACACATCCAAAAATATTTATCGGCTTTCGGATTATTATTTTAATTTGACATACTCAATATTAAGTTTACCTCGTATTACCTATTTCAATGTCTGCATTTGTAAACAAATAATCTAAATTATACAACATCAGAATTTCATTTCTATTATTTATGACATTGTTATCAGATATGATTATGTAAAAAATTTTGTGTAATAATTTTGCCGCAATAAATGATAGAAAAAAAAACGTGACAGCCTACAGGCGACTTATTTGCCATGTTGTTGTAGAATAGTTACATAAAGACCATTAAAGAAGTAATAAATAGTGCTGTACGTATCATTTATTATTAATAAGTCCCATTTTTAACTTAAGAATGTACTAAAAGAAAGGTTACATGTGCTGTTTTGTTTTATTAATGATAAAATTTCATTAGCAATAATGTAATTCCGAAGCTGGAAGAAGATCTGGAGTTTGGAACAATATATTCAACGGGCTTCGAGACGTGCTGCTGCGTGAGCGTCATCACCACTGGCAGCAATATTAACTTCGACGATGGTTTGATTCTGAAGCGCATAGTAAGCAATGTACTAAATACATCATAGCTCGGCGGGCAGGTGCAAAATTACATAGCTTTCCTCCCCTAACTTAGCATTGCTCTGCGGAGGTGTAATACGTACGTTTTAAATAAAACTTTATACTAAACCTAATTTCTTCAACGTACAAGTGTAAAGATATTAAGTAAACATGGCCATACAATCATTCATTTAAAAAAAAAATACAATCTTATGGAGCATCACACTTGGCCCCATCCTGATGTGCCTGGCGTAAATTATGTTTTTGTATATAAGAACGGCATAATATTAAAAATTATTGCACTCATTAGATAACGCACTGAGGTCTGTATTCCAGAACGTTTATCAACACTCAAGAAACACTTGAGAGTAGCTTTTATATGGCAAAATGTAGTCTCAAGCGTCGATCGAGTATTGAGAAACGTTCTGGAATACGGGCCTGGGTGTGTTATCGCAGAAGTTTAAAAAAGCAAGCGGAAAATTTTATATCGAAAAATGTCATTGACACTATCTCACAAAGTTACACCTGCCTTATAGCGAAGGGCTTTAACATTATAAACTGAACTGGCAATTGCTAAATATTTTGAATATTATGTAATGCACCCTTAAGTGAAAGGACGCTAGTTCCAAGCGCGGATCCACTATTGTGGTCACGATGGGCATGTCCACAACCCAATTGACCTGTGATAACACACTTTATCGGTCTATTGCGATCTTTCCACCGAATTTGTCGGTTTCGAGTAGGTTTCGGTAGCCTAGTTGGTTACAGCGTCTACGCGGAAAGTCAAAAGACGCTGGTTCGAATCCAGATTGAGGCTGAAAATTGCAACTTGAAATTTAGGATATTGTAGGAATGCACTACATCGATAATGAGCGAGTTCATATCGACTTGTTGTTGGCTGATTTTCGGGTGGCTGTGCTCACAACCTTGTTTTTAGGGGTTGGATCCGCTCCTGGCTGGTTCGAGTCCAGTTCGAGACTATTTATTATGTAAGATTCCTCTTTAAATTTATTATGTAATGAAGTGAAAATTATTATTGAGTTCTACAGAATTAAAGTGCTTACTTACCATTGGGTATTACTTTACTAAAGGTATGAAAAAAAAAGAATTGATACAAAATTATTTGGCTGTTATGCCACCTTGCTTCAATTTTTTGTTTTTCTGCGTGGAGAATACCAACCTTCGGCATCTATAGCGACGGATAATTGTATGTAATGAAACGGATAGATCTAGGCGTAGGTATATGTGACAAAGTGCTCGTAATCTTTGCTGAGAAGCGTAATGCTTGTGTTGATGTTATCGGTTGAATTGATTTTAGCCGTTTTTAATATAAGTACACGCATCCATTGAATAGCAAGCAGTACAAGCCCAAGCAGTAGTTATAATTTCTTTTTAAGTTCTTACGAAACAAAGTAATCTTGTGAAGAATATGAGGAGTGGAGCACGAAAATGATTTTGTTCCCATCCGACCCTATAGATACACTTTAGATGGAGGTGGATGGACTTGTAATTATTTTGGATTCACATCGGATCCCACTGGGGTCGGACTCACGGGGAACGTTAGTAGTAATTTTCGTTTCTAGGGCTTGTAGATGAGTGTATTAGTGTGAGTTTGGCACGTTTATATGAAGTTTCCTTACTACGTGCTCTGGATTAAACACCAAGACTATTATGATTCCCAAAGGTTTGTTCCTTTACGTTCAAACGACTGGACCGATTTAGATAAAATTTGGTATGGAAGTAGCTGGCACGCCCCTATTTTTTATCCCAAAAGTCCTGACGTATTAATTTTATAAAAGCGATAGTGTATAAATGTCTTCTATACGCTCAAACGGCAGGATCAATTCGGATAAAATTTGGTGTGGAGGTAGCAACGACGGAAATTAAAACAGAGGTTTAATTTTAGAAACAGTTTCATTTGGAAACAATACCTAGCGGTACGGAAAGGCTGCCGCGGCCTTTCTATAGTGTAATAATAAATGTTGGTATGGGGTTGACTTAAATTACCTATAGGTACTTAAATGTTAAGCAGTGAATTTATGCATCAGGTAAGGTAAAACTAAACATATCTGCTATCAAAATGCTAGCGAGTTGTTCTGATACATGGTATGATACGTACCTACTTTAATATTTGCGTTGTCTTGTGTGTGTACCTATCTAATACTACTAGCGAGAACACTTTGTAAAAGGTGACGGCACCAACGCAAATAGCTGGAAATTGGAACCATTAAGAACTAAGTATAGGTATACTTAGTAGATAATCTTTACTCCTCGTAGTAGGTAAGTGACAAAAATATTTCTTTTTATCCAGACAAAATCTAATTTCACTATGAAGCGCCGAGTGCAACAAATCCTTAGATCGTTATGGGACAACTAGAAATAGCTCTCCCTCGTGGTCCCATTAAACGGACAAAATTCTTGGACCACAAGAAAACCGCCGAATTTCGCTAGGTCAGTGGTATAAACAACCAGTGTAATTGAAACAAACTGGTACAGTACGCGCCACGGGTCATGAAAGAAAATGGCGTCGACTGCGCATGTATATTCGAAGAGAAAAGTGTACTATAAATACGATAAGTTGAGGCTTGACCTCTGTGACAGAGAGAGAGACGTGTGCAGATGCAAAAAAAAATATACTTATTTGTATTATTCTATATTATAATAATTAATCTTATAGGTATTATTTAATGTTCTAATTTGTAGACTTATTATTATAATAATCGGGGAACAACATTTCTCGCAGGTCTCAACCTATCGTGCGCGTGTAGTTAATGATATTCAATATAAATTCGCTGTGTATAGGATGAAAAGGATTATTACAATAAAAAATTGTTGTTATGTTTATTTGGTACATAACTACACATACACTCGAAATAAAAATTAATCAGTGTCACTGTCACTCAACGGCATTACACTTTCCATTGGTGGAAACTGCAGTTTGCTTGGGCCCGCAGCTTGAGCTGGATCGGATGACTCTCCAGAACTTGGGCCTGGGAACAACTCATCCTCTTCGGCAACATCTTCCTGATCAGAATCACTGGCGTCGCTATCTGAGTCTTGTCCCACCTGTATAATTAATTCGTCCGTCATGTGTCGATCCTCGAAAATTTATGTCATCTTGTAATTTAGATAAAAGTTTTTTAACTGTGGGAATCTCATTATTTCTTACGTGAAAATTGTGAATAGCTCGTTTTATCACCCCATGGTCAAAATTATCTACACCTGTTATGAGAAATGCCCGACTTCGTTTTTTCCCGGGAGTTCTAAAAACTGTTAGTAAATCTGATTGGTTAGCTTGCTTTACTATCCTGTATATACTTGATTTCGAAACTTTTGTAGCTTCAGCTGCCTCTGCCATCAACTGAACGTAATACAGTAAGTGCTACAGCAGTCTTATGGGACTTCCAAAGTGCATACATACAAATTGTCACGCCTATATCCCCGAAGGGGTAGGCAAAAGCATTTTGAAAACCCACATTTCAAACTATGCATTTTTTTCCCGCGTAACAGGTAGTGATGGTGAGTCATTGCCGTGTTATCGACAGCCATGTTACTGGCAACTGGGACCAACGGCTTAAAGTGACTTTCGTAATGTGAATGCCACAAAGCGGTCACCCATCCTTGGTTGCAAAGTGCAGATGCCATGATACCCGTCAACGTCGAGGTGCGAATTAGCAAACCCGCGTTTTTTTAGACTAAAACGCGAGCTGTCAAATTAGACACTATTAGACATAATTTTTTATTAAGGATATACAATTTTTCTACACTAATTTTATAAAGAGGAAATCTTTGTTTGTAATGAATAGGATCAAAACCACCTGGACCTATTTTAAAAATTCTTTCACTATTTGAAAGTTCCGTAAGATATTTGGGGTTTTCGGACACAAGGTGTAAGAAATCAACCAGAAAAGTTACTTATTTTAGGTACGCTGCCTAAACTATAACTATAAAAGATTGATCCATAAAATGTTCTATAATACGTAGGTTTCCGCTAAGAAGAGATTTTGCGAAATTATACCCCTAGGGAAGCAAATAAGCGATAAACGGTTGTATGGAATTTCGTCATTTTCAAAGTTAGAAACATGAATTTAAGTACACCTGTTTTTAGTAACGAATAAATGGGTACGTGTATCGCGGATTTGTAAAATTTTACCTATAAGGGGGTAAACAAGGTTTGAAAGTTTATATGGAAATTCTTTATTTTTACATATAGTAACACGGAATTTCTTATACCTGCTTCTGTATAAAAAATCACGTGTTAAGAAAATTTGATAAATTCTACCCTTGAGGGGGTAAAAAAGGATTTGTAATAACTGAGTCATTGATCACGAAACCTATAAAACTAACAAAGCTACAAAGCCGAAACTTTCCTTTTAAAAAGAATGTTTCCCCTAAGAATGGATTTTTGCGAATCTCCTAAGCCCTGTATTACTATCGAGTTCGGTGTTCCCACGGGAACCGAAACTATGTCAGTAAACCACGCACAGCCTAAACATTAAACATGGAAACCTGAAATTGGGTGAATGTATACTTTAAGTCTTGGATAAGCAATACAAATGGGATTCCCGATATGTCCATGGAAACGAAAACTACGCGGATGAAGTCACACACAGTTTAAACTACCAAACATAGGTACATACCTAAATTTAGTAAAAGTATTTATTAAGTATCTACCTTGAATCAGCACCAAGAAAGGAATATATTCCCACGGGAACAGGAACTACTTGAGTAAACCCACACACAACCTAAAATTTGTTAAACGTATTCTTTACGTACCTACGTTAGATGAGCACCAAGAAAGAAATCCCGGTATTCCCACGGGAGTGTAATCTACTAATATTAAAATTGTGTCAGGAATTACGGTACAAATATAACATTGAACGGTGATACCCTTAATATTGTAGAATCAACTGTATTTTTGGGGATCACTTTAGATAGTAAACTGCAGTGGAACGCCCAAATAACGTGTCTTGCAGGTAAACTCAGCTCGGCAGCCTTTGCCGTTAGTAAAGTCAGGCAGCTCACTGATGTAGAAACTGCCAGGCTAGTATACTTTAGTTATTTTCATAGTGTCATGTCTTACGGCATTTTGCTGTGGGGTAAAGCAGCTGATCTACAAGTAATTTTTGTACTCCAGAAGAGAGCTATACGTGCAATATATAAATTGAGTGCTAGTGTCTCTTAGAGAGAAATTTAAAGAAATTGGCATTTTAACGGTTGCATCACAGTATATATTTGCAAATATCATGTTAGTTAAACAGAACATACATTTATACAATAGACACAGTGACATACATTCGATAAATACTAGAAATAAGCATAAATTAATTGGAACGCATCATCGTTTACAAAAGGTTCACGACTCTTTTGCAGGAATTGGCGTACGCCTATATAATAAAATTCCTTTAGACATTATGAACCTGCCGTTACATAAATTTAAGGCGGAAATTAAGACGCACCTCTTGAAAAGGGCTTATTACACAATTAATGATTATTTGAATGATAAAAATAAATGGAAATGAGTTTCTTGCTCTTCGCTCGAGCTATTTAGGATTCGAATGAATCTTGTGTTATATTATCTACTTGTCTTGAATCTGCATAACTATATATGTTGTATTTTTTTTTTACATTATTTTTATTTACATTCTCCAGCATAAATAATTTGAAACGCCAGGCAACTAAAGGTATGGCTGCGTTTAGTCCCGGTAATAACTAATATACATAATTATATGTAATTTGACTTTGTTATTGTGTGAGCACTATGTAGACTTATTTATAATTTGAAATTGACATGATAGTTGCTGTGTAGTTTTTGGGTATGTCATGCTCGCCTAAGTGTCCTGGCAGTGGTGGCGTATGTATCGGGTCGCCTTGTTCCCTACAATACGGTTGAATAGGGCGATGGCTAATATATGCGTCATACCCGTGAACGGGTGCCGTCTTTTGGGACTGGTCAGCTCATAGCTGTTATAGCAATTGTTACAAATAATATTATTTAAATTTAAGGCAAACTAAGTTTAGTCGACTGTTCTCACATAAATTCAAAGGAACTATGTAATTGTGTAATTTTAATGTGTAATTTTAATGAACACAACATTTATTTTGATTTTTTTTTGTATAATTTCTTTACTGTATAATTGGTCAAATATCATGTTAATCAAACTGTGTCAAATGGCGGTTAGAAAAGAGTGGCCATGAGTTTTATTGCCAGGTTCTTCCTCTGGCTCTACCTATTGCTTTGCGAATCTGGCAGTAAATGTAAATGTAGAAGCAGTAATCTTGACGTTCATAAGTGTTACTTTGTGACCTACATGAATAAAGATTTTTGATTTTGATTTTTTGATTTTGTGAAAGTTTGTTGATGCCCGATTACACGGTGACGTCAGCAAAACAGATTAGACGTATTTGATTTTCGTCATCAAGAGTCAACTATGACTCTCGGGTTGCGTTGGCACCCAGCTCAAGATCAATTTACATTTCAAAGCAAGATAGACTTATTATCATCAACAACTTTGACCAAAAGATCTCTCTTATCAGGCATATCAAAAATTTTCGAACCTTTTGGGCTGGCTGTCTCCAATCTCCACCAAACTCAAACTATTATTCCAAACAGTATGGCATTTACAACTCCAATGGGACGATCAAGTTCCTGAAGCGATTGTTAAGCAATGGTTACTAATTACACAAGACTTACAACACATCAATGAGTTCAAGCTACCTAATACATGCGAAGAAATCAAAGATATAGTACAACAAGTCACATCCTCGCAAAAACAACCATATGACTATGATGCCATAAAAACAATAATGAGCAAGTACAGCAGTTTTACGAAATCAACTCGTATGCTTGCATGGATATTACGTATATCATTAAAATCGCAACCAAAGCCTTCATTTCTAACTATCACTGAGCTAAGAAGAGCGAAACACATTTTTATAAAGCATGTACAGCAATATGAGTTTACGGAAGAGATCAAAAGCCTTGAAAAGCATAGCAATATAGACTCTAAAAGCAAGCTACTTAGCTTAAACCCATATTTAGACGACACAGGATTACTGAGGGTTGATGGTAGGATAAGTAATGCAAGGATAAGCAGAAACATGCAACATCCGCTTATTATTCCTCACGTGGGTTATTTACCGATCGATTGATTGATCAAGGTCATCAGATGACCTTCCACGGTGGAGCTCGCCTAACATTGGCGTGGTTATGACAGGAATACTGGATAATTGGCAGCAATCGTGCTGTGAAAAAACGTATCCATAACTGCGTTACATGTAGAAAACATAATCCTATTAAAAATACACAGATAACGGGAGACTTACCTGAGTCACGAAGTAATCCGTCGCGACCCTTCAATCATACTGGGGTCGATTTCACTGGCTATGTGGACATCAAAGCAAATAAACGTCGCGGCATCAAGACGACCAAGGACTACATAGCAGTGTTTGTGTGTATACTCACCTGCCTTCCTAGCAGCATTAAGGAGGATGTCAGCCCGCAGGGGAGCACCAACTCATATCTATAGTGATAATGGGACAAATTTTGTCGGAGCCAATAAGACGAAAATCGGCAACTTTATATATATCGCTCTCATATTTTTGGATGACGAGTTCTACAACGTAATCACAGAAATTCAAATACAATAGCACTTTAATACCCCTTCCTTTCCAACTGCTGGGAGGCTCTGGGAAGCAAGTATCAGACGCCTTAAACATCATATAAAATGAGTTGTGGGCGAGCCAAAATTAACATATGAGGAGTATTCTACAGTACTAGCACAGTTGGAAGCCTGCCTTAATACGAGACCGCTATGCGCCATCAGTAAAGATCCGGAGGACATGAATTTTCTAACTCCGTTATATTTCTTGTCAAGCGAACCCACATTAACTATCATAGAGACAGAAAGAGATGTGAGAACGCGATGGCAGCTTACACAAAAGATTTTTGATGACATATGGAAACGGTGGGAAACCGAGTACCTGTGTCAGTTGTTGGCCCGTAGCAAGTGGCGGCAGCAGCGAGCGAACTTAAAGATCAATGACATTGTTATAATTCAAGAAGCTAACTTACCATCTGCGAAGTGGGCCCTCGGCAGAATCATAGAGCTGCACCCCGGCAAGGATGGCTATGTTCGTGTAGTATCCATAAAAACAAAAAATGAAGAGGACGATCATAAAACTTTCTCTATTGCCAGTCTACGAAAATCAACCACTGGATAACAACGCAGATTCAAATATTGTCACAAAGAGCAGCGTAAACAGTCTTCTGTATCAAAAGATTCGCCAAAAAATAGAGCTCCGCGTCGAACGGGGAAAATCGGCAACTTTATATATATCGCTCTCATATTTTTGCCATAAAGTTGTAATTATAAAATAGCACCCTTGAACAGCAATCAAAGTATCTACTTCGTTAAGATTTCCAGCATGCGTCTTGAACGAGACGAGTGGAATCTAATTATTTATTATGATATGCAGCCCCATTGGCAAGGATTAGATCTACGTAACAAATACGTTGATCATCTGAGCTACATATGTTCAAATACAACAAAGATACCACAGTGTGACGCAATACTCATGCAGTTACGTCACGGTAGCAATGAACTTGACCATAACAATAGCATGTTACTTGGCCAGCAGTATGCGATGAACGTGCGACATAAGCGTGGTCTTATCAATCCTATAGGAAGCATAGCGCGAAGCTTGTTTGGTGTCTCAGACGACGAGTTTGCTCACCAATACGCCAAGGATATACGACACATCAGATACAATGAAAAACATTTGGCTTCTTTTTGGAAAAACAATACATCTATTGTTGAATCAGAAAACAACATCATTAAAAGAGTTGAAGACGCGATGAATAGACATCACAAAGTATTTAATCAGGATCAGTTTAGAAAAGGGGTATAATACAATTCAAGGAGGAATTCAAGAATCACTTATATCTAATAGCTTTAGTATATCATCTATCATAGCAAACAGTGTCCTGATAAACTTAAAAACCATCCAAGAAGCAATAATGGATATTGGTTGCGCCGGCGGCATGCGATAAAAGAGTAACGGCGTTATTTTTTCTATGTTGCATAGCAGATCTACATTTGTTTTTAATTAATTAGTTGTCGACACTCCCCCCTTTCCCTTTATTCCATTTCTCTTTCGCACCTACCTTGTCTCGCATAAAGGAGGAGCGAGACAGCTGTATTGCGCGCGCAAGTACCTACGCTCGCGCCGCTAGCCTCACGGGCAGCGACCACGATTGAAGGCTGGCAGTATGTACCTACAATGGCCCTCGCGCGCCCGCATCAAACCTTTCGCAATAATCCCGCACCAACTATCGCAATAATTGTATTTTCCATGGATAAATAGTGTTTTCGTGCAAGGAAACCAGGAATTCAAGTCCAGGGACGCCCCCGGCAGCCTCCACCTCAGCATCCCGCAGCAAGCAGCAAGGTAGTGTGCCCATTCCTGTTTTTCTTGCACGAAAACACTATTTACGTGGTTGAGCGGGCGAGATAAATAAATTCAAAATGGACTGTATTTGCGGGGATGACAAAAACTGAAATTTACACGCGATTGTCGTCGGAAAAAGAAATGGAAAAACAGGAATGGGTATACAAATAGTCTGTACTCCAACGATTCCAAAACGATTGAACGAGTTAATCCAATAATGCATGACGCGAGAGAAGATGAAGTCGATCTTCCTCTATTTCATAAGCGGGTAAGTATTTTAACGGTGTAACATTCAAAAAGTGCGCTAGAGTCAGTGCAAACGGCTCCGAGGGATCACTAGACAAGGCTCTACAAGGAAGACGCGTATTCATTACAGCCTCGACTTGAGTGAGCACGGTGCTCAGCTCTTCAAACGTAAAGTGTTTGGAACGCAAAAAATTATGTAGTTCGGAAAGGTTACGACGAGCCCCGACGTAATTCGTACCGTTGTCAGAATACATTCGAGATATGGAACCCCGACGCGACAAAAATCTTTTAAATGCAGCCATGAAGCATGGCGTGCTCAAATCACCAGCTAACTCTATATGGACGGCGCGAGTCGTCATACAAACAAAAAGACAAACAAGCTTTAGTGGAGAGTATACCACGACCACGAGAAACTGTTACCCTGAAGGGGCCAGCGTAATCTGTACCCGTGTGTACGAACGGTTTAGCAGCCTGAACAACACGACAAGGATGATGATCGGCCATTTCGGGCGCGATTGACTTCGGGCGAAGTTTGAAACACGGAATACATCTATGAACTGTCGAACGAATAAAATTGCGTGCGGAGAGAATCCAGTATTTCTGGCGCAGAATTGACATCAATAAATCAGGACCAGCGTGACAATTCACCCTATGGTGATATTCAACTAAAAGATCAACGATATGATCCATGCGCGGGAGAACTACAGGATGCATTTGATCGTACTCTAATGCGGACTGGCTCAAACGACCACCAACTCGAATGAGGCCATCCTTCAAAAAAGGTTTCAAATGCTGAAAAGCGCGACTACAAGGCTATTCAATTCCAAATTTCTAATTTCAGACGTAAAATAAAATCTCTGCAGTTCACGAAGCACGATTAACTCCGCCTTGTTTAAGTCAAAGGCGGTAACATGCTCGCGACGAGGAAGGATTTTCAAAGACCCACGAGACAAACAATCGGCAGGGTTATCCGTACCTGAGACGTGATAAAAGTTTTGCGGCGCCAATTCCGACTGAATTTTTGCCACCCTATTTGCGACAAAAGTTCCCAACGATCCGGCTCGAAGGACTAGAAAATGGTTGAGCGGGCGAGATAAATAAATTCAAAATGGACTGTATTTGCGGGGAAACACAAAATGAAATTTACACGCGATTGTCGACGGAAAAAGAAATGGATAAACAGGGATGGGCACACTACCTTGCTGCTTGCTGCGAGATGCTGAGGTGGAGGCTGCCGGGGGCGTCCCAGGACTTGAATTCCTGGTTTCCTTGCACGAAAACACTATTTATCCATGGAAAATACAATTATTGCGATAGTTGGTGCGGGATTATTGCGAAAGGTTTGATGCGGGTGCGCGCGGGCCTTTGTAGGAACAGACTGCCAGCCTTCAATCGTGGTCGCTGCCCGTGAGGCTAGCGGCGCGAGCGTAGGTACTTGCGCGCGTAATACAGCTGTCTCGCTCCTCAATTATGCGAGACAAGGTAGGTGCGAAAGAGAAATGAAATAAAGGGGAGCGGGGGGGTGTCGACAACTAATTAATTAAAAACAAATGCAGATCAGCGATGCAACATAGAAAAAATAACGCGGTTACTCTTTTATCGCATGCCGGCGCAACCATTTCCCCCCGGCTTGAAGGGTTACCTTCGAAAAAGGAACAACTGACACAGAAAATCTATTTATAATTAAAAATAGAATACCAATTAAAATTATACTCATGCTGTATAACGCACTGGCTGACTCGATAATCGGATAGCAAATCTATTTATAATTAAAAATAGAATACCAATTAAAATTATACTCATGCTGTATAACGCACTGGCTGACTCGATAATCGGATATGGCATAACAAGCTATGGGAGAACGTATAAATCCTATCTCTCACTATCAGTTGCCACTAAGCTTCAGCCGACATTAGACAAATGTGTCTATGTATTGGTGTTCGCGAATGAAAACCTGTTTTTGTTCGGTTAAAACGCGATTCGTGTTAAATATGAGCAGATATTTACAATGGTGGTAATGAAATTCTATATTAATTGTCTCTGGGTGATGCTTAACTGAAGCATGCAGGGAATTTGCGCGGGATGTTCTCAGATAGCAGCCGCTTGCTGTATATTATTTTCAGAAACTAGTACATTAACCTTGTATTGTCTTTAAAAATGATAGTTTCTTAGACATAAAAGTTGAGTAAACGTGCTATGGTGAAAGACAGTGATTTGCAGTGAAATGATATTTTCTATCTTGCCGCGTAAATTCCACTGAAAGCCTCATTAACGCTCAACTACAATTTAAAAATTACAAAAATTACGGGTGGCCCTCCGGGAGTGCCGTCAGAAGTGAAAACTAAATTTATTAATAATTTATTTATCTAGTCGCGTTGTCGGTCTGCTATATGTTCATGCATATATGCACACACTATTGCTGCGTATTGTAACGGTGTAGCGAGTCCAGAGATATATCTCATCTAAAAATTGCGTACCGCGCTAAAAGAAGTTTTCACTTAAAAAATTTACCGGGATCGACGTTAATGATGATGATGATGATGAAAAAGAAATCAACACTGAAAGAGTCTTAATTGATTACACAGCATTATTTAATAAGACCTGTAGATGACCGGAATCAACGTTAGATGATAATGATGATTATGGTCGCGGGTCCAGAGATTTTATCTCATCTAAAAATATGCGTACGGTGCTAAAATAAGTTTTCACTTCAAAAATTGACCGGGATCAACATTAGATGATGATGATTATAGGCGCGAGTCCAGAGATTTTACCTCATTTAAAAGTATATGTACTGCGCTAAAAGAATTTTCACTTCAAAAATTGACCGGGATTGACGTTAGTGATGTTGATGATGATGAAAAAAAAATCTACTCTGAAAGAGTCTTAATTGATTACACAATATTATTTAATAAGATCTGTAGATGACCGGGATCAATATTAGATGATGATGATGATTATAGCAGCGAGTCTAGAGATTTTATCCCATCTAAAAATATTCGTACCGCGCTAAAAGGCGTTTTCACTTTTTAAAAACGTATATTCATATAAGGGTGATGTGTGCGCTGTCTGTAACATGATGTTTTTCTCGCGAGATTGACACGAGTCTGAACTGAAACCATACCTGTCATTTAACTAAAACCTTACCTAGATGCTATTGTAATTTTGGTTAGGAGAATACCGATTGTCACTCACATCATAATTCAGTATAGATTTAATATCAGTTTAGTCTGTAATGTTTATTAATTAGGAGAATTGGCCTTCAGATCGCCGATTTCAACGCATCAATTTAAATAGAATTTTCGCATTCTCGGACTCGACCGTCGCTATGTGTTGGACACATTCTTCGCCCCATCGTTGGGATACATTTGTCGCAAATGTATCCCATGAACCTACAGCATACAGGGTTCAATATACTCTTTCTAACACCCAAACAGTTCACGGATGAACTTAATATCATAATAGGATAGTTAGCAAAAGAATTGACTCTTCCCGTGGATAATATTCAATCAAATTTATCGAAATTGTTTCACTTACTAAAGACTAAGGCTAGAGTCATGAAGCAGTTTATTATCTTCGAAGTTAAAATCCCATTAGTCAGTTGAGACAGCTACGACCTCTACAGAATCATATCAGTTCCGCAGCAGGCCGGAAGTAATATGATCAGCACAACTCCTATCGCAGATCTTCTTGCAATTAATATACAAAAGGACGCTTATATTCCAATGACAGAAAACGATGTTCAAACCTGTATGTTTTACGACACAGAAACATACATCTGTCCTTTGAAGGGTCCGATTCATCAAATGAGATCGGACGACAACCTCTGCATCAAGGATCCGCTGGCCAATCGTTGCAGAACAGCAACTGCTGTCTGCACAAGCTGCTGGACAGAACTTAATATATTGAACACATATTTATATTTTTGTTGCGGACCGTGCGCCATGCGATTCATATGCGAGTATCAAGTTACGGCCGAACAATTAACTAACGCTGGCGTTATCATGCTCGGCGATGGATGCGTCATCAAATGCGATACCTACACAGTTTACTCACATAAACAATTGTCTAACATTGTGAAGACTACGGCCGATGTTCTGAGAATCGACATCCCACCCATCAACAACATAATCAACTTATCAGTGCAACTGATGAACAATCTAATAGTACTCATGTCGAGACTCAAGGTCTGATAAAGCAAGTCCATGATAAGTTAAATAATTTGAAAGATGAACCGAGCGTTGATGAAGATTTCGACAAGGGGTTTACATACCATGATGTGCATCACTACACGGTAATTTACTTGTTGGTGTTCGCTCTGTGCGCGGCAGGAGCCGTGCACGTGTGGCGGCGCCTTCGACGAGTGCGCAGCGTGGCTTTGCCCGCGAGCTCATCTCATCAAAAGCAGCTTCAGAGTGCTAGTGTAGTCAGTGTTCCGTGTTTTAGTGCAAATGAGCAATCAGGACATAGTGAAATCGAGCTCAATACAATTTCGAGTGTAATAAGTGCGCGTAAACAAAACAGGGATACATCGCACATGTTTCGAGAAACTATTTTCAGTGGAAGTGATTAATACGTTTTAGAGACCAATGATGTTACGTGTGCTTTTGATTATACGAGTAATTGCTTTCTTTAAGTACTTTATAATTTTTAATGTAACATTTTGACTATTATGTTTTTATTCTCATTTTTATATTAATCTCTCGTGCCTGGGAGCATGTACGGTCCACCCGTACAATTTATAACTTTTATGTAAAATAAGCAGTTTTACCCGCGTGCGCATTTTTACTCCAGTTCGCGTTCGGTCTGCGCCGCGTGTCCTCATTAGCATTATATCATTCTATCATAAGTTGTAATATATTAAGTAGCTACAGCTTCCATCAATAAACTTATCATTACAACACCTATCAGTACTTATCATTTATAGTTGTCCCGTACACGTACCTACGTTAGATGAGTACCAAGAAATAAATCCCGGTATTCCCACGGGAGTGTAATCTACTAATATTAAAATTGTGAAAGTTTGTTGATGCCCACGGCTCCGCTTTTTTGTTGTTAAAAAGCGAATACTTCAGAAGTTGTTTCGTAAGAATAGCCTACGCGCCCCCTCTATATGCCTCTTTTTTGTCTGTTTCTCTTATGTGGCGCCAACGAAGTTGCGCGGGTCAGCTAGTATTATATACTTGTTTCGTATCTATACTTATTACTTCAAACTTTATCCATAAATATTGTGTGCTGAACGCGTAGTAGGTATAATAGGCTCTTTTGTGCGATATAAATAGTAAGCTAGCGTTAGTCTATTTAGCGTCGTCGGCTGTATGATCGGATTGACCTTAGGAGTTGGGCTTTGGCCTTTCATCGGATTGCGAGACATCACAACCCGTGTCTTTGACAGTGTCTAAAATTATCTCGAATGGAGATGGAACATTTGACACAGGAATAATAGTGACGAAACGCCAGAAAAAAAATTAGATCCCAGTAGGAAAGCAGAAAAGTTACAATTTAGGTAAGAATATTGTCAGAAAAAACTAAATTTTAAAATTATTTGTGCGGGTATAAAGGCGAGGTTTTCATACCATAATAGTTGTACCTACAGTAATTTTAGATTATTCATATCAAGGCTTTCCTACTCTATGAGGCCGGAGCCACTAACCTCTGTTGTACCAGTAGAATAGGTCAGGCTCACTGCCATACATATTACTGGAATCAAACGTAGTTCACATAGAATCCGCAGTGCCGTCTTTAAGCTGTTGGAGGCCCTGGGCATGTTAGGATAATGGGGAGTGCGTAAGTGAGAGTGAGAGAGAATGCGCCCCTATGACTTTGACAAAATACTATTTTGTTGGAATAAACTGTTCAAAGTTCCTCACACGGTCCATCCACGTGATCCCACACATCCACCGCAGCATATTCATTTTCGTGACACGCAGTCTTCTTGTGTCGCTCCAATACTGGCCACGTCTCACTGCCATGTAAACGGTCACGTCTAATGATGGTTTTGTAGACCTGTCTCCTTCGACGCCTTCACACCACGCACCAATCTGCTCCTATCCGCGTCTGCCAGCGCAATATCGTCAGCATACATGAGCAACCATGGCGGCTGCTCATGCGCGTCCCTGATGGGTCTAATATCACACTGAACAGAAGCGAACTAAGGACCGTGCCCTGGTGTACCCGACAGAGATCAGTCTAAACCATGGAATCGGAATCGCGGTACATGTCCCGGATAGTGTCAATATAGACCTCTAGAACCTCTTTGGACCATAGTGCCCACCAAATCATCGCTCGATGAACACATACGAAGGCTTTCTGCATGTCTAGAAACAGACAGTGCCGAGGCGTCCATCCTGTATTTCTCCGCGACAACCCTCAAGGCAAAAACTGGGTCCGTGGTCCCATGACCAGGGCTAAACCCATATTGACACTCTGAGAGAGTACACTCCTGCCGGATCCGGGAGTCAATAATCCTCTCGAAGATCTTCATGGTGTGGGACATATCCTTTATGCCGCGGTAGCTCCTGCACTGACCCCTTACTTTTGAAGACTGGAGTAATAATACTCAGCCTTCATTGGTTTGGGATCTGCCAGCTGAAGAGTACGCGGTTAAAAAGCTCTACTAAGATGCCCACACCGCGAGGACCTATTGCCTTCCAGGCCTCGATGGTGACTCCATCGGCTCCGACAGGTTACCGATTCATCATGCGGCGAAGAATCTGGACTTCTGCAGGCATTACCGATGGCACTAGTCCCTTATTCGGAGGTAGGTCCGGATGCTGCACCTCTTCATGCTGCTTATTAAGCAGCTCGAGAAGTAAGAGCGCCATCTCTCCTTCACTTCGAGGTCTTAGCATAACAGAATGCCTTCAGGGTCTTGTACACAGCGGCACTTGGAAATCTCCTGTACCGCCTTGACCATGGAGCGCGCCAAGTTATAGATAAGCTTATGCCCCTCAGACGATTCCAACTTCTCATATAGAGGTTTTAAGTGGTCACGTCTGGCTCTGGCTACCAGCTCTCTTAGTGGCGCGCTCCGCAGCGGATCGCGATCTTCAGGAGATCCTGACGAGTGCCACTTTTTAAAGAGGGCTTTCTTCTCCCTAGTCTTCCTCTGGACTGTGTCGTTCCACCACCAAGTTTCTTTGTCACATTTGTGAGCCAGAGACTCACCGAGCACCACCTTTCCTGAGACCTAGCTTCAACAAGCAGCTACCACAGGATACGGCGCTGGCACCGCCGATGCGTTTGCCTTTGGGCTTCACGCAGAGGTCCATGACAAGGAGACGGTGTTGTGCAGTGAGACTCTCTCCGGGTATGACCTTGCATTTGGCCACCTTGCCGATGTTGTGTCGCCTAGTGAGTAGGAAATCACTCTGAGTTGTGCTCCTGTAGGTGATGAGATGTTCGGATTTCTTTTAGAGATATGTGTTCACAATGGCCAGATCGGTAGCCTCACTTGTTCTGAGGATAGTTTTTCCTTAAGCGTTGCGGGTGCCGTATCCAAACCCACCGTGAACACGCTCAAACTCCTCACAACCATCACCCACATGACCGTTTACGTCGCAGCCCAAAACGATTCCCTATGACAACGGAATGCTCTGAAGCACTCCCTCGAATTGGCCCCAAAACGACATCTTAATGGCATCTCTACAACCAGCCTGTGGTGCATAGGCACTTATCAGGTGGGTAATAATCCCATCGATAAGCACCCTCACGATCATAAGCCGGTCGCTACAGCGTTTTACCTCTAAGATGTCGCTCTGCAGCCCCTCGGAGAACATCACGGCCACTCTTTCCTCCCCACCAGGCGCACCCGTGTAGTACAGCTTGTAGCCCTTCTGCAGAGGCCAGGCTCTGTTGCCTTGAGCCCACCGAGTCTCCTGCAGGAACGCCATGTTCACCCTCCACCTGGCAGAGCACGTGTTAGGGCTAACTTCTTTAGCCGTGCTGGCCCTACACATTTTCACAATTTTCACTATCTCGGCTATCTCGCGAACTTTTATCTTCCGATCTTCCATTACGATTTTGACGACCTGAGCGTTCCGCATCAATTGTGTCCTTGCGACCGCGTTTGAAGTTGCTTTAGAGGGAGCTGATCCCGCATAACATTTTATAAGCCA
Source organism: Thumatha senex (assembly GCA_948477245.1). Lineage (NCBI taxonomy): Eukaryota > Metazoa > Arthropoda > Insecta > Lepidoptera > Erebidae > Thumatha > Thumatha senex. The sequence goes on from OX419725.1 coordinate 5,603,956, forward strand.
TTGCTGTGCTTCAACGGTATTTTTTCCCATTAAAAAACAATGTTTTATCAAAACGCGAAACTCGTTTTTTTCCATTGTATGGAAACTACAAGCGTAGCTTCACTGAAATGTCTGCATAATCAATATTTTAATGTTCCATTTTTTATAATTTGACATATATCTGTGGTTGAAGGCCAGTACTTTTTAAAAATCAAGAGAGTTTTTAATATATACGCCATTTCCAAGTCAGTCTCGGAACTTATTGAACGATCTAGTATGTATAATAAATATTATCTTATTATGTATATAGAATGTTCTGTTCTCTCTCATTAACGCTCAGCCTAAACCATTGAACCTTATATTTCTCTGAAATTTTGCACATAGGTCACCGGTATCCGAGTACCAGTCATAGCGAAAGTAATGACAATGCACCTTTTCCAAACTGTCTAACGTCTAACTCTTATTAGACTACGCTACTTAGACTAAGACCCTCTGAATATCGAGTGGTGTACCTAATCTTAGACCATTTAACTAATGGTCTAAGGGTGTAATAGACCTTTTAGTAATACCTACTGGCAAGCGCTAGCGTAGCTTATGCTCAATCCTTTCTTCAAACAAAAATTAAGTAACCACCTATATAAATATTGTGTGACGAATTTCACAGAGCGCTATCTTGCCCAAACTAAGCTTTAAGCTTGTGCTATGGGTTCTAGACAACTGATAAATATACTTATATATTTTATAAATACATTCATATAATACTTACATAACTATCACACAAATATTTATTCCGATCTGGGAGTCAAACCTCATCGCGGAAGTCACATAAACAACACAACAATTTGCTAGACTGCATTGTGTGAAATTTGTCAAATGTGCAACTCACAATAAATAATGCACACGTCTATAATGTTCAATGACAAACTCAAAAATTGCGATACAATATAGTCCTGCTACAGTCTACGTGATAGGAGTGCAATAAAGGTGCCAAGTTTAAATGAGCAGTATGATTGTACCTAATTCTTGTCTGCTGTTGAAATTTTTCAAGCCGGCGAAAAGGCCTTCAACCAGGCTTAAGGACTGCCATTTTACTGGCAACCGGGACCAACAACGTAACCTGCTTTCTGAAGCACCCAAACGCTCGCAAATGTAAATTCCACAAAGTGGTCAGCCATCCAAGGACCACCTATAGCGAATATTGCTACGCAGTGATCGTTTACAGAACACCGAGTCAGTCAGAATAAGACGGTGACTAACGCCTGTACTGTTAAAGTATTGATTAATGTGTGTTTAGGTGAATAAACAATATATTCATAATCTTAGAAGTTTTAATTACAACCTTTACGTCATAAGTACTTTGTGTGGCAATCGTTTTAATGTAAGAAGCTAAAAGAAATAAATAATGCTAAAACGTGAAACAAAAAAGACTGCGCGGTATTTTGTGGATGGCGGACGTTTGCTGAATATTACTTACTAAAACAGCATTAACCTTCTTTTATATGTAACGTAGACAGTAAACATGGTAGGTAGATAATTACTAAGATAAAGAATGATAATTTAACATCATAGAAGTCTAGTCAACTTGCAGTCAACAACAGTGAAATGAGGTTTTATTACATCTTGCCAATCAATTTCTACGAAAGTCACAGTAAAGTTTAACAAAAGACTAAACTTGATTATGATGTAAAACCTCGTAAAACACCAAGTAAAACACGAAGATATAAAAAGAATAAAAACAAATATGGCAGTATGAACCGAATAACCTTTGCTTGCCTAAGATATAGGCGAAGCAAAGACAAAAATAATAATAACATAAAAGTCAAAAAAGTGCGTCACAGGCGGATCATGGCAAAACAATTAGAAGCAAGATAATATTTTTTATCCGTCTATCTTATTTTTATTCAAACAATACACGAGGACAAATGTTCAGTATTTTTAATCATAAAGTTAATAAGTTACAGTGCGCTATAGTGGATTGGGGCTGGTGTTGGGGAGTCCCTATGAAATAGTGGTAGTAATATTTTAAATTAGGCTTTAATCTACACTTGTAATAACTTTGTATAAATATAGTTTTTAATAGATGAAATGATATTTAGTATAAATTTACGTAATTAAATTGTCCTTTGTTGCTTGTAGCTCATGAATAACGATACAAGCGAACAAAATGGCCGCCAGCGGTACATACAGCAGCAGACAGTAGCGCCGCCAGCCAATCAACGCAAACCCGCAACATCGTCCACTTCATTACCTGACCAAAAGCCAGATAGGATTTGTAGAGATTTTGTGTGGGGCATATGCAGTAAAGGTGGACAATGTATATACGAGCATGTCTTGAAACTAGAATCTATGAGAAAAATCCTCAAGTTTTGCCACGATTATCAAAATAGATCAGGCTGCAATCGACCAGGTTGCACATATTTACATACAACAAATGAAGAGCAAAAGTTATTTATGACAAAGGGTCAAATCCCGAAAGTCCTCCAAGATCGATATGCTATGTACTATAAAGATTACCTGCAGGCGCCGCCGCCACCACCACCTCCACCACCACCTCCAACACCGGCGGCGGTGCCTCAATATTCTGCGCCTCTGCCAATACCAATACTGCTGGCACCACCCCCACCTCCTCCACCAACGGTAGCAACAGCTCCCACAAACACAACACCTGCTGTGTTTACAGGTGTGTATATTCATTGTGTCACTATAATGTATACGATCAAAGTTGAGAAACTGTTTTAGATAAAGATCTAAAACAGTTTATCAAACATAAATTACATAATATTCACTGAAGATTTTTAAAAATATTTACTTGCAAAGTGGATTAATATATGACAAAAATTCTAAGTTTTCCTGGATTTTTTATTATAATAATACACAGAGCCACATTGTTTTAAATCAATTCTGCTAATTGGCAAGGTAGAGACTAGATACTGTCTGCTTATGTTATGGGCATCTACTTTCTGTTTCTGAATGGTTACCTCTGCACAGTAGGCATAATATATCTGAGTCCTTTACAGTACAGGAGTTTCCTGGGTGGGATTGGGCACACCTATTACTTTCTACATTGTATATTTGGTAGCTGACACTGTGATATGTGTGTAGAATGAGGCATTAAAGTATTATAATTTGTCTTAGAAAGTCTGGCCTAATAAGGTTAAAACTAACGAGTTTGATGGCACCCAAATCATGGACTTCTCCCTTTTTGGATTTTACATAAACCCCACGCATCAGAAGGTTTAGTCCTCTGTCCCATTTTGTCCTATCAACAAGGAAGAAATGTTTCTCATAGTTCCATTACAATCTACTTATTTGAAAATGTTCATATAAAGTAAAAGTAAAAAACTCTTTATTGTACACCAGGAAACACAAAATGAACATGACAACTAGACTTAATGGTAAAACAATTGGCGGCCTTATCGCGCGAGGCAATCTCTTACAGGCAACCTTTGGATGGAGACTATAGGGTGGGAGATATTATAGGGCAGTTTGGTGTACATAATTGATATATAGCTACATATATTTTTTGAGAGTGTATAGTCCATTAAATGTTTAATTTTTGGGGATTAGCATGCATTTGTCAGAGGACAAAATATCATCTAATCTGACAAGCAAGGCCAAAAAAATTAATATTTGAAAGGTTATTGGAAAATATATTATTATTTTGCTTGCAATTTGTGAAATCTTCTTACTCTATAACATCCCTCCCCAAAACATCAATTTCACAAATATTTCAAAACATAATACACAGTTAAAATTTATGAAATTAATAATTAATTGGTCTTGGTTGCCAGTAACATGGCAGTAGTAAGCCAAACTTATGGGGGGCTTGACAAATTTCAGGTTGCCACAACCTGTACCTGTCCACTTTCAACACTCCAATTGGCTTACCTTCTATTACATGGGACAAAAATGCTTACTGTGAAATGTGGATTGTTAGTATGCCTCTGCCTTCCCTTCAAGAATAGAGGCATGACTTAAAATGATTCTATTTCTTAATGTTATACTTGTTTTACCGGATCTGTCTAGTGTGTGTGACCGGAGTGGTGACCTGAGTGGTCTACCGGATTTGGCTTTAATTTGGCATCTAGACAGTTATTATGACATGGCTACTAATCGAACGTTTTCGGAAAAACCCGTGTTTTATTTTCACCTATCAGCCAGCAGGTGTACCATTTTCGGATAAAGTCAGTATGACAACTAAGATTCTCTTTTTCCAGCTCCGCAAACACTCCATGTCAGTACAAACCTTTTTCCACGATCAAAAGAGGTTGCGAGTAAACCAACACCTGTGCTAATGTAAGTTATCAATTTACTTCAATTATGTAATATTTGAAGATTTACTAGAGATGGTCAGAGGCAGTTTCTTAAAGCGTTAGATACTATAGGAGCCGTAAATATATATGGAAGAAGAACTTAGCATGATGGACATCATGGTATAAGGAGCGCGGGTTACACAAGTATCCCGTATGGTACATGACAGGGATATGCCGTATTGCATAGATATAGCTGATGTCAACGCATTGTATAGACAAGTACTACTAATACCAAAGAAGAACCTCCCCCTGTGAAAAAGCAAACCACCAAATGATAGCATTCCCAAGGAGGGTTGGTGTCAGGCTGGCGGCCAACCATAAAAACCAAGCCAAAACATTTTGCAGTATGGAATTTACACATACTGCGCCGACCCCAAGTAAATTAGGACAAGGGCAAAGGATGATGAAGGTATATTTGATAAGATTACCAAAAAAATAAGTGAAATGTACCAAATCAGTACATATTTGAGCTACAAAATATCATTGTTTAACATGAGTTACACATGATTATAGATGTTCTCAAGGATACTATGGTTAATCATTGTTTATTGTTATTAATTTATTAATTAGAATAACATGAAAACTATGATAATTCGATTGATGATTATGAAAAAGTAAGCAATTTATATGTAAGTAAAACATGTATTGAATAAGACATTTTGTGAATGAGACAAAATATGAATGGGCCATATTTTTAGGCTTGAGTCATAGCAATAGGTATGTTATCAGACCATTTCAACACTGAAGTGGATGATCCGCCTGCACCGGTTTCCCTAGAAATTATTTCACATTAGCATTTTATATTTTGTCAATCATCCATGTTGACATTTTTATACATTGTCATTCTTCCATGTTGGCATTTTTAAACTTTGTCATTTTCCCATGTTGACTTTTTTATACATTGTCATTCTTCCATGTTGATATTTTTAAATTATAATTGTGGACATTTTATTAATAATAATCTTTATTTATTTATATGGTTTACAATTCACAAGTTGGCATGTGTATAGTAATCGCCTGGAATAACTGTTCAGTTTTTATCACACATTTATATACACCCGTTCCGATTATCGGTTCAGTTCGAACAGTATTGTTAAATCGCATATAAGTCACAAAGTAAAACTTATGAACGCTAAGATTATTGTTTCTACATTTACTGCCGGATTTGCAAAGCAATAGGTAGAGCCTGAGGCAATAAAACTCATGGCCACTCTTTTCTAACGCCAGCCCAAGGGCAGCCTACCCTAAATGGAGAAGTATCGTTGTTGTATCACGAAACTCATATTTATCTCATTCTTCTCATCTGTTTAGCGAGCAATTTGATCCATCTAAGCCACCACCACCGCTGCCAACAAATACAACTAAAAAATGCACTGTCAAAAGAACCGCTGATCTTATGGAAGGTGAGTGTTGTAGATTTTGATGTTAAACTGTGCTGAAATTATTAGTTAATCTGATTAAACTTATTGTATTCTTACTTCATTAAAAATTATTATTATTTAAGCTTGCGCCTACAGCAGTGGCTAGACAATATGACAGTAAATTTATTTGCATTTACATGATTATAGCTATAATATTTCGTACACATATAAATCTAACAGTGTTCAGCATATAATTTAATTTAACAAAATAATACTGGGGTCTGCTAATGCTGATAGTGTAATAGCAGGAAGCCTATGATGTTATCTGTGACTGGGAGTATGAACGTATATCCTAATTGCATTTTCATTTCTCTATTCATAAGCCCATCTTTGTTTTGTATGCATAGAATGTTAGTCATTGCTATTATTGACGAATTTTTTCGCACAACTTATAAAATATAAAAAAACTAATTACTTTTTTATCAATGAAATGTCGCAAATGTTTAGTTTTTAATTGTTTATGTGACGCGGCGCAAACCTAGTGGTCATACAATCTGACGGTCTGAGCTCGCACTCTAGTCGTTACTGTCTGAACTCACTCCTAAAACAAGCAGTTAAGCTTAGCTGGGGATATTGCTAAAGCGTTAAAATTTATTCTGATGTTAACTAAAAATTAGTGCATTGATGCAATACATCTTAATTGATAAATAATGAGTTATTCATACACAGGTTTATGTATATTTCAAATATTGAAATACTTGTTCTAACAAGTTCTTCAAAGCATATTGAAGAAATTATTCAAATAACTGGATCAATATGCGCCGTGTGTAGTGAAGTGAATAGAAAGAATCACCTTCAACAGTGGACTACCTTAGGCTACTTTGAATTGAATTGATATTTGTGTATCTAGGGAAAGTAAAAAAAAATCACCTACATACTACTACAATTTGTGGAAAAGAAAGATGTTAAACTACGTAAATAATATTTTTTCACGTTTTTTTACTCAGTAAGCATCACTCCCGTACAACAGTTCAAAACCAGCAGAAGTTGAATAAATAAGTTGTGATTTCTTTTTATTTTTGTCTGTTCAGAAGTACAATGTGTACAGACGTCCATTAAACTTACTTTATTGTTATAACACAGTTCCTTTTTGTGGTATTATGATGACTACTACTTTCCCTAGATAGACCAACCTCTGTATGGTGTCATGGTGTTGATTACATCTTAACTGCTTATGTTGTCTGCTTGGCATTTATTGATTTTGTTTCCAGCGGGACCAAGTAATAAACGAAGCAAGCAAGAGATACTCAGCTTCTGCGAATGCTGTATTCAACGCAAAATAAGGTTTGATATATGTACCTTTACATTTTGTATACATGATATTCTAAAAAAACAAATATTCTATTGATAGCGAATTATATAAGTGAAAATTTTACTTTTTTTATTCCGTATTGTTGTGTTCATATTGCTGTGCGATTCAGTCTTTAAATATGTGTTTTTATTTATTTATATGTTTAAAAATATAAGTATGTAGATTAAAAAAATAAGCACGCATGGCAAACTACACAGTAACTTTTTATAAATAAAAAAAATATGCCTTTGTTTTGCGTAGACCATTTTAACGGCGCCTACAAAATGTCTTAAACTAGAACTAAAGATAATTTTAATATATTTAAAGTGGCCACCGGTTCTGAAACTTGAGAAGAACCGGCAAGAAACTTAAGAAGGGTTTTTATTTATGGCCTATTTACAATTTAATATTATTTCATATTGCTAGCAGATCATTTCCAGGCGTCCCTGTCCTGCAAATAGTCTTTAACAGCGTAATAACCTTTTTCAAAGGGTTTTTTTAACTAACTAACTTTTTAAATTGATTTAATGGTAAGTTTCTCAGGTCACAGGGATGCTTGTTGTAAAAGCGTATACAGTTAACCTGGAAAGAATCAAACTTATGTAGTCGACTGTGGTTATGGACGTGCTTACGAAAAATAAATCAATACTAATATAGTTCAAGCAGCAAGGGGTTCCAACATTATTGTATGGAGCCTGGAACACTCCGAAATTTTGAAATAATAAATAACACTATTCGGTGGCCAATGCTGAAACACGCATCAATCGAAGGAATAGAATGAAGTTAACATTACAAACAAAAAGTATTCAGTTCTAACTTATCCTAAGTGATATACTTTCTGAGATATTCAAGTCTGAGGATAAAAAATAAAAATGTTTTATTTTAGTGTCGTGTAATGTAGTGTCATACAAATGAGTCAGGGCAATTCTTTCGCGCTACCTAGCACAGTTTGGTGCGCTAGACTCAGTTCTTGAGAATGGTTGAATCACATTGTACCGAGATGAATCTATCATTACTGACAGGACTATTATTACCAATAAACCTGATATAGTGGTGATAGATCGATTAGAGCGTCGAACAATGATTGTTAATATTACCTGAAAAGAAAGAACTGAAATATTTGGACTTGGCTCACGAGGTTGTCGTCATATGGGATGTGAATTCGGCAATCATTGTCCCTATAGTCGTATCAGCACATTGGTTGATTGCCACGAGCCTTGTAACCAACTACAATAGCCAAGTATTACAATTAAGTAATTGAAAAAAAAAAAGATTAGGCGTAATGGCTTCAATTTGGCATTATTGTATAATATATATTGGTTTAAACCGTGATGAATGTATTCCTTACAGACTTTATAGCATAATTATACCCAGTCAGGTCATAAATTCTGTCACATGTTAAATATAAAATAATTGAAACAATCATAATCAATCAAAACATTTTTATACCAAAATGAACTTAACAAAACATACATTCTTATGACAATAAAGTTTATTCAAAATGACCTCCGTGATTTTGAAAACAGGCCTTCAATCTGCGCGGCCAGTTGTCTATCGCAGCACGAACGAGGTCCATGTCAATATCGGCGGCTGCCTTAATCAAGGATGTCTTGAGTGACTTCAAATTGGGATGAGGTTTTGAGCACGCCTTTTCCTCCAAGTGTTCCCATATCTTGTAATCTAACGGACTCAAATCTGGACTGAAGGAGGGCCAGTCTTCGTGCCGGATGAAGTCGATTTCACGCGCCGCCAGCCAGTCTTGTGTGCTCTTCGCTCTATGAGCTGGCACCGAATCTTGTTGGAATACCCAGTGCCTGTTATGTAACATGGTATGAGAAACAGGTTCCACAAGGTTCGTCAGGACTGTATTTTGATACACAACTGCATTCGTTTTTACACCTTTCTCACAAAAATGTACCTCTGTTAAGCCCCAAATTGAAACTCCCAACCATACCATGAGCGAGGGTGGAAAATGACCTCGTTGGACACGCGGAATACGGTTGCTCGCTTCTTCACTACTGTGTGCGTACACCTTATTATTTTATTTGTTGAAGCTCTCTTCTACGGTAAAAATTTTTTCATCCGAAAAAAGAATTTCCCAATTTTTTTTTCCGCGTACCGCTTCATCAAAGCGCGGCATCTCTTCAGTCTCAGGTCCATTAGACGAGCATTTAAACGATGTCCTGTTTTTCTTCAAAAAAGTATACATTTTTATTTTCATGAACAATTCGAAATTCGAATTCAATAAACTTTTTTGTGGCCAGCATTCTAAAAGAAAAGTTTTTACTGTGTGACAATACTTATGACCTGACTAGGTAATATGCATAATTTTGTTACTTGTGATCCACTGAATTCACCAAATAAATAATTGTCATGTTTTATTTTTTCGCAATTTTTTTTTGTACTGAACGGCTTGGAACGGCACCCGTGTGGTGGCGGGCAAACCACCAAACGATAGCATTCCCAAGGAGGGTTGGTGTCAGGCTGGCGGCCGACCATAAAAACCAAGCCAAAACATTTTGCAGTATGGAATTTAGACATACTGCGCCGACTCCAAGTAAATTGGGACAAGGGCAAGAGGACGATGATTTTTTCGCAGATTCGAACTCAATTATCTCAGAAACTATATCACTTAGACCATTTCATTACTAAATACTTTTTGTTTGTAATGAATTATTCTCTCGATTGAGAACTATTTCATCACTGGCTTGTATTTTTTCAAAATGGTAGACCAATAGGTGTGCCAACGAGGTTCAATTGAAATAATAATATTCATAAAAATCTGTGCATGTGTATTAAACGTTGTTGACAAGGTCAATATATTTTAGGGTAGAAGTATTCCGGAAAGAGATTGGTAAACTGGAGCGCGAAAAAGAAATGAAGTCGACCATCGTCCAAAGAAAGCGGGAGCTAGCTTCTAATGGAAAACTGTTGTTAAAATCAACATTTAGTCCAGCCCTATACCGCATATTGGAGGCGTACATCGAGGTAATACAATAAACATTATTACTGGCAGTATATTAGGTTTAAAGGTAGTTAAAATTTTAAAGATTAGGCTATTACTAATCGGTTTTCTTAATATAATTAAAAAACTTATAATAAGCCACTTTTAAATAAGCTGATAACTGGTGATCGAAAGTAATCATGTACGCCAAGTCCTTGCGAAAATGGTCATGTTCAAAAGTTCAAAGGCCGGCCAGGCTTCACAATCTGTGTTGACCCGGTTTTATCCGCCAGGTAGGACCATGATTTTGAACTCTAGTGCGAATAACTCATTAGATTACAGCAAGAAGTTGAGAGAAAGCAACGGGAATTAATCAATAGAAGGGGTGTGACTTTTCGTCATGCAATGCATACTCATACATCTTTAGCCACTTAGCAAAAAATAAGAGAGTTTGATTGGGAGGTGTTAATGCATCTGCCGTATAGACCTGACCTGTATAATAAGAAAGACCCGTACCTTAATAACCTTTGACACTAAATACTGAAAACTAATGGTTTATGGAAAACGCAAATGATTGTCTGAAATACGCCCAACAAAAATATATTGTATTTTTATACTTCGGCAGTAAAATAGAACGACACGATACTGAAACCAGTTAAAATTATTAGAATTTGCCTAGGTTCTAATATCTGTGTCACTAAATTAATTAAAAACTGAAATTTGTCACGTAAAACACACACACACAAACACGCACACAGTAGTAAACACCATACATTCCGGCCCCCGCACCGCGCTATGGTTACGAAACGCAACGGTTGATCAGTCGCGTCGTTTAGGTCGGACCGTTACCCTTATTTATTGTATGTTAACATAATACATTGATGGCAGCTGACCACTTCCAGCCCTCCGCTGTGGGTTGTTGCCACACCCAGGCGCTCGCTTTTATTTGACAAAGTTATCAACGTGTTAATAACTACTTATCATTTTTTAGCAACCGCCTTCGCCGCTGGAGCAGGTGTCGGAGGCGATGTCACAACTTCAGCTGAATTCACGCGTTTCGGTAATTTATTTGATACTCACTACATATATATAATTTTAGCAAAAACTTTTTTTGACCACTTCCTTGAGTAGGATGCACTGATTTCAATTATAAACAAACTGGATTGCGTTCTCCTGTTCTCTATGCAGTGACAGTTGGGGTCACATTAAGAGTAAAATTGATGTGTAAAAACATCCCCGTGTAAGTACCTTACATTCTTTCACATGCATTTGGTGAAAAGCTGGTAATTTGGAATTACAAACAAAACACTAATTGTACATATTTATCTGTATAGATATAGATTTAATATTGCAAATAGTGTTTGGTGTATAATAATTGGAACATTTTCATCTAAACGGGATTCGTAAACAATACCTGGAGTAGGCATCACGGTATTCAGAAGCCTGCTCAGGCCAAACTGAGGTGATGTTTGCGCATCCGTTCTTCGAACCGATTCTTCCATCGCTTAGTATTATTATGCGTGCAATAAAGTGCTCCATAAATTGCACTTTATGGTGTTAACCTATTTCCCAGACTGAGCCTCCTGTACCTACCCTTTTGCACACCGTGTGCAGTTTGATCCAACTTGTAACATAGGCTATATATTATCATGCTACTACCCTGGAGAGCGGAGCAGTATTCATAAATGTCGACAAATCGGGCATATTTTCATATATTATTGTACAATTTATAAACGACGGGATACTTCGAACTCCCGCCGCATCTAAGTAGATGCGACGGGAGTTCGAAGTATGTCACAGGCGAAGCTGTGGGGGTCAGCTAGTATATTATTTGGAGTTTTTATTTCTATGCCAATATAATTACGTTAACCTTTTCCTGTTTGCCCTTAATACTTACAGTACATTGCACCCTCATAACATTTTTTTAGAGTCTAAGTCGAAGCAAAGTCGACAAAACCGCCTAAAACTATGTAATTAAAAATTACGCAGTATAATAATGTATAAAAATATCGAGGTAAAGAAATGTCAAGATAAATTTGGTTAATCATATATGGTCAAAATCAAATAATGGTTTTTTATGTTAAAATAAATAAATAAATATAATCTGGTCTTTGAATGAAAATGGTAAACGATAATAATGTCAACAGTTAGGTTAAATTTAATAACGTAAAAGATTTAAAATGTAAAACGATGATGATATGATTTATATCCAGATTAAAAACAAAGTAATCAATTTATTAGATTATAATGTAAGTTAATCATGTTTTGAAAAAGACATTTTGTGAATGAAACGAATTGTGAAAAGGTCATATTTTTAGGCTTGAGACATAGCAATATGTTATGAGACCAGTTGAACGCTGGAGTGAATGCTCCACCCACTACTTTCTGCGCTTAGAAACTATTTCACATTGGCTTTTTTATATCTAGTCATTCTTCGATGTTGATATATTATATACTTTGTCATTCTTCCATGTTCATTTTTATACTTTGTCATTTTTCAATGTTGACATTTTTATGCTTTGTTATTCTTCCATGTTGACATTTTATATTGTAATTGTTGACATTGTTAATTTTTCATTTTAGACTTAATAAATCGTATTAGTTTTATTTTATCTGTTCATTTCATTCGTTCAAAGTCCTATGACACTATTCTATATAACTTATACATTTGTATGTACATGTAAAACATATTGTTGCAGGGTTCAACATCTTTACAGAGTCAAATATTATTCAATATGGTGGAGTTGGCGAGAAACTTAGCAGAAACTGTAAGTATACATCGTCTCGAACCTAACAGCATTGATAGTGTATGGCACTGCTGTTGGGTTCAAATCCTGGCTCGGAACGTACATCAGTGTGATTTGCAAATAGTAATATTTAAAGTTTATGGCATACTATAGTTAAAGTGTGTGTGCAGGCAATTATAATATTCCGTAAATAAAACTAACTATTATTACTATATATCCACTGAGTAGTCACAGAGAAAGTTCGCCAGGCCTCGCGGATTTTGCATACTTCTTTTACTTTCCGCAGATGCAATCGTTTTATAAATAACCGGTATAGCGCGAGTCGAACTCGTGCACCGAGGGTTCCATACTTACCCGTTATACTGCCATAATAAAATTAGTACCTTATTAGTGGTTGGTGCCAATTAAGCAAAACGGGTGGCCGTTCCTGAGAAAATCCGAAGTGAAACACTGATAGACAGACGGACAAGAAAGTATTCCTTTTTACCTTTTGAGTTACGGAACCCTTAACATAAAATTCGTGTTGGAGATGAAAGTAATATAGTTTAATTTGCTTTATAGAATTGCTAGATGCCATTACAAGGCAACTGTTAAAATATAATATTACTAAAATCTTACCTCTTTGAACTTTTAAAACTACTAATTATCTTACGTTTTGGATTCGCTTATACCCGATGATTGCTCAAAGAACGAAACTGATTATCACTTCTGATGAGTTTCTCAGCGTTGAAACCAAGTAAAAGAGTTCTTTAGAACATTCACGTGGTATAGATCCGGTAAAATGTACGCATTCAAAGATTACTGAATCGACAGGATGCGAAAGAAGTATAGATCGCGAAGCCTAGCGATCTGTCCTCTCTGATTAACCCGCCAGGGATAGAGCGTGACGATAGTTCGTTAGTAACAAAATCGTTTCAGCCGATCACGCGTGCCAAGAGAGTATACATTTTTATAGACCGACATAGATTGTATTCATACGATAGTTGTAATTTATTAAAAATGTTTTTTTATCTTTTAGGGCCCACGTTTAAGTGTTTTTAATAATACTCCAAGGGTGGGAACGCCGACTTTACTTGATATGCTATGCAATGGTAAGTTATGATAATCCTGACTAATCTTATTCTCTCTTAAGAACTTATTGTTTGGTTGATTAAACGCGCCAATCACAAGAACTACTAGTACGAATTAAATGGTATTTCCATTTATAGGAATAGTAAGGTTATACCATTACTCTACCACCTTATAGAGTACAGCAATTATAAATGTCTAAAAAAAATACGGTTAAACGTTCTTACAAGACGATCCATATACTTTTACCAGATGACCCCCACAGCTTCGCCCGTGGAATATTTCGACCTCCCGTCGCACCTATTTAATCCCGTCGCTTATAAATTCTACAATGATGCATAAAAATTTACCCGATTTGTCGACATTTATGACTACTGCTCTGCTCCCCAGTGTAGTAGCGTAATGATATATAGCCTTCCTCGATAAATGGGCTAACTAACACAAAAATATTTTTTCAAATCCGACCAGTTGTTTCTGAGATTAGCGCGTTCAACCAAACAAACAAACAAACAAACTCTTTAGCTTTATAATATTAGTATAGATATATATACTGAAATGCATTTTCAGATTTGAGAAAATAGTTATAATTAGCAAAAACTAAATGCTAAAACACCAATTTATTTTGTGCCATTGTGTGGGAATAAAAATGTCTATTGGGCCATTTAAGGTATGAGTACTAGAAATTATGGAAATCAACAAAAATCTATCTCAACAACATGTAAAAGCTACATCAACCAGCCATAATAAACAAATCTAGTCCAACCACCACCATGCACAATAATTACCCTAAGTACTTTCCTAAATATTCGTCTTAATTCCATGTTCACTGTTGGATTGCTAGCAGTTTGACACATTATGCGATTGATACAAAACGTCTCCTTAAGGCTGCTTTCATTTCGATATTTCTTTAAAACTAAAGGTACTGCCACTTTTACAGAAGAATTGTTAGCTCTATGAGCAGTTATAGAAAGATAGTTAGTTAGTAGTACATTTATTGGTGCAAAGTGGCCATTAAAATAGCAACACTCTCAGTGACTCTCAGTATTAACAATACCTCTTATAATTTAAGCTAAAAACTAACGTAAAATTATTTACGTAAAAGCAATAACTTAAATAAATAAAAAAATAAATAAAAAATAACGTATACTAAAAGTTATTGTACGGACTAGCATTTTATTAAAAGGAATAAATTAGTTAATTATTCCTTAAATAGTCCCTAATATTCCATCTTCCTTTAAGTTGGCATTTATTTTTCTCGAGGTAGGGATTTCCAACTTAATTGTGTAATTTTAAAATTGCGGCCCAATATATTTCAAACAGTAATTTCCTTTGGGTAACTATCTTTTCACTGTATAAGCCCATACGCTGTAACATTAGCCTCGAAGTTTATCAAATTAACATCATTTTGGTATTGAAACGGAGCTGAATGTTCTTTACGATTTATAAAATCTTAATAATATTATGTTTGTAAATTATATGTTTGTTACTCTTTCACGTAAAAACTACTGAATAGATTTTAATGAAACTTTACAGTTATATAGCTTATACATCAGAATAACACATAGGCTACTTTTTATGCCGGAAACAAGTTCCTGTGGGAAACGGGAACGGGAAAACTTCTCTACGCGGGCGAAGCCGCAGGCGTCAACTAGTAGTTATATACATTAAAGGTAATTTGTTCGGTTTGACTTCCAATAACTATCGGCGGACTCATCTATGTGTATCAATATCGTAAACAGAGACGGCAGCGCCCTTCTAACGGTTCTATGAAGTGACTTCCACCTTGCGATCTATCTTACCACCCCCGCTTTCTGTAGTCCCCCGTCGCCCGCGGACCTTGGGAGTATCACAAACGAATTTGGGCTATAGTAGATATTTTGAATAATTATTGTTCGAGTGAATGTATGTGTGAATGAGTGAAAAAGTTATATTTATGATAATATATTCATATAAAACTGCTTCCGCAAACTCTCCAAAATAGCTTATATTCAGACTATTCGAACACCAGGAACTCAATTGCTTTAGCAGAACCGAACAATAAACTTGTTGTTTCATTTTGTTTCAGCGAACAGTACCCAAAAACCTTCCACCAGTATTGTGCCACACATACCAAATGGGGTGTCAAATCATATTGAAATTCAAAAACAAAGGCCTAATATGCACGCATCAAACGTAACGTTATCTCAAAAAGTGACTGTCGCACGAAATGCTACTTCTGCACAAAACATTAATAATATATTAAACATTTACGCATCAAGTGGTCAATCCTCACAAAATAACGTACAAAGTATGTACGCATCAAATGCTATTGCATCACAAAAAAGCATACAAAGCATGTTTACACCAAATACCAGTCCCTCAAAAAGGGTTAACGTTCCGAATATGCACGTATCAAATGCTACTACCACCTCAAAAAGTGGTACCATTCCGAATATGCACGTATCAAACACAAATTCTTCAAAAACTGTTACAGTTTCTAATATGTATGTATCAAATGCTACTTCCTCAAAAACTGGTACCGTTCCGAATATGTACGTATCAAATGCTACTTTAACAAAAATTGGTAAAATTCCAAATAAACACGTATCAAATGCTACTACCTCAAAAAGTGCTAATGTTCCGAATATGTACATAACAAATGCTACTTCGTCAAAAAATGGTAACGTTCCAAATATGTACGTACCAAATGCTACTTCGTCAAAAACTAGTAACGTACCGAATATGGTCGTATCAAATGCTACTCCCTCAAAAACTGGTACAGTTCCAAATATGTATGTACCAAATGCTACTACCTCAAAAAGTGGTAACGTTCCTAATACGGTCGCATCAAATGCTACATTTCCAAATTATGGTAACGTTCCGAATATGTACGTAACAAATGCTAATTCTTCAAAAAGTGGTAACGTTCCAAATACAACAAATTATGAAAACGTTCCGAATATGTTCATAACAAATGCTAACGCCTCACAAAACGGCAACTCGTACAATATGTACGCCCCGGCGCCCGCTCCGCACGCGACGTACTGCGGCAGGCCGCCGCCCGCGCCGGCAGCGCTGCGTCCCTACGCCGGCCAGCCCCCCTTGCCGCCGCCGCCGCCGGTACACAGCTACCTGACCCAGCCGGCGCCGCCTCCACCGAGAGGATACTATCCCTACGCTTCAACTCCAAACAGTAAGTCACTATTCACTAATGTGCTATTATAGACTGATACCAACCACGCATAGTGGTCGCATAGTGTATTACGTTATGCGACCAGTAGAGTTTGAAGGCAGGTCTAAAATGAAAAGTTACCAAGTATAAAAACGTCCACAATTACAATATAAAAATGTCAACATAGAAGAATGTACACATGGAAGAAGGACAAAGTATAAAAAAATGTGAACCTGGAAGAATGACGAAGTGTAAAAATGTCGACATGGAAGAATGACAAAATATAAGAATGCCAATAAATAATGTTTTGGGACAGTAACTAGTGCAGGCGGATTATCTATCATAGTTTTATTTATTTTTAGATCATTTTTTTTATTAAAATTACTCTAATCGTTGACATTATTATAATTCATAATTTGCACTC
Organism: Thumatha senex; assembly: GCA_948477245.1. NCBI lineage: Eukaryota > Metazoa > Arthropoda > Insecta > Lepidoptera > Erebidae > Thumatha > Thumatha senex. Next base: position 5,621,294 of record OX419725.1, read on the forward strand.
GATATTCAGAATATAGGTACTTTGTCATTTTTCTACATTGACAAAATTCATTATTGACATTTCTATACATTTGTATACAAGTTGACATTATTATACTTAGGGTTGTATTATAGAACCTTACTCAAGCCTCAAGTATTACTTAGAACTAGTTTTATGCTGAGCTTTTATTATAGAACCTTACTTGATTCGTGAAACGTCAATCTAGAATCACCTGAGAGCTGTCACAGTGAAATGACATTTGATTCATATTATAGAACAGTGCTCAAGTGTCATTTCAGTAATCCTTTATTTTTAAACAATATTCAGCTCAGATTCGCTACTTGATTCGAGATTTGCGAGCAGTTTTCGTAAGTTTAGTCGACACCACGCTCAAGCAGAGATTTTAGTTAACAAAAATAAAAGATGGCCTCCTTTATCTTTCTAAAATGGATATTTTTGAAGATAAATAGACTATTACTTACTTATCATTCACGTGTTTATCCCCGAAAGGGTGGCATAGTCATATTTACGCCCCTATTTCAGTGCCAGCACATTCTACCAAACAGCAGACCCGTACCAATCAATAACAATTACTTTACAAAGATATTAATTCAGTATTATATCAATACCGAAGACAGTGTGATCTTGTTTTGTGTGGCAGTGTGGATCGTATTGCTTCATTCTTTTATTTCAACTACTACACTTTTAATAGAAATGTGATAATAAAATAATACCTATGATAATAATGAGATATGTGGATATTAAAAAATAATGTCATTATATGGTTGTGTTGTAGAGTCAATGTCGCTTACGAGTAGTGTAGCTATGTACCATCAAATACATAACATTAAACACAAGATAATACCTTAAATGATGGAACATTTGTTAAAGCAATACCAGCGTGGACATCCTTTTTATGCCACAGCATCCTTTCAGGATAGTACTGTAGCTTGTGCTGTACTGCACTATTGTGCCTATTATATTAATATCCCTATTGACTTCCAATACACTTTACCCCCTAAGAGAGTACTCCATATAATAAGAACATGATCATTCAATATGTAGGAGGAATAGGAATAGATAAAGGAAGGTTTGGATAAATTTTCAAAGCAATTTGTAGATGCTGACTTTCATATAATTTTTATTAAAGTCAAAATCATGACTTGGTTTAGGATGGGGTTTGACCTGTAACCTATGTCTAACCAGGGCAATGCTCTATGCCACTGAGGTACCATAACCATACCAAAATAAAATTAAATTATTCACTATATTTTCATTGTCACTCGTTCAAGCCCCATCTTGAACAGAGTTATCTTTATCACTGTAATAACATTTATTTGAATGAGAGGTGTGTACACTACAACTTATAACAACCATCATCAATAGATAAAATATTTATTTTATTGTTTTTTTTATACTATATTAATTAAATATTCATATTAAACAATACAATTATATTTTATTTTATTTTACTTTTTTTAAATAAAGAACCTAAAAATAATTAATCATTATTATTTCTCAAGATAATGATTTGATGACAGATTCTTTGGTACTTTATTGTGGTGAATATTGTGCACGACAGGCTCGGCAAGTTTTTGGACGCTTGTGTCAAAGTCGACTATCTCATTAATAACAAGGACAAGAGTTTCAACTTGTGTTCTCTGAGATACTATTATTTCCACAGTATCTGTTTCAGCTTACAATATCACTGTAACAAAAAAAAATCTTCAGGTATGCATATATTACTGGCTCGGTGGTGTAGGTGATAGTGTATGTGACTGCTACTCATGTGAAGGTCCCAGATCGGAATAAATATTTGTGAGATCCCCAAATGTTTGTTTAGAAGTTTGGGTGTTTGCTCTATAACAATGTATATATTTAGATATACATAAGTATGTTTATCAGGTGAGTAGTTCCCATAACCCAAGCTTAAAGGGTTAGATGGCGCTGTGTGAAAAGTGTCGGACAATGTTTATTTATAAATCCATTACCTACATACAACTTTGATTCACGGTGTTAAAACTTCTGTTCTACATGTGACTTTAAGCTCTATCTTTCTATCCTCTCAAGGTTGTTTATGACAGAGCCCCAAACCCTATGCAACCAATGTTACAAAGTGTACAAAACTCTATAATATTTTCAACAAATAATAGGTAACTACCCGGTGTGTGTCAGTAGTCTCTGGTATTTAAATTCAGTGCATATGTTAAATTAGATATCTGGATCCATATCGGCATCAGGACAAAGACCTCCACAGACAGTGGCTATATGGTACTGCCTTTCATCCTGCCATTCCTTTCAATGTTACAAAGTGTACAAAACTCTATAATATTTTCAACAAATAATAGGTAATTACCCGGTATGTGTCAATAGTCTCTGGTATTTAAATTCAGTGCATATGTAAAATTAGGTATCTGGATCCATATCGGCATCAGGACAAAGACCTCCATAGACAGTGGCTATATGGTACTGCCTTTCACGCGTAAGTGCATCACGCTGTCTTGCTCTGAAATTTTACCACAAAGCGGCTCAACTGCTCTCCGGATGCCTAGAACAAAAATAGATAGAATCTTATTAAACAGTTATCATGAATTACTTGATGGTGTATATCTGCACAAATATATAAGACCATAAACCTCCAACACTTACCGTTTCGATAGTTTTTGTAGTAAATATACTTTTCTGAAATATTGGCTCAAGACGTTGTATGGCATCGTTTTTTATTTTGTATACCTAATATTCTTGAAAGATTTTAATATTTCTAATAATAGATTCCTTTGGACGATCGTAAAATTCTTCTTTTTTCAGATATGTACAGAATTAGAAGAATTTCAATTAATTTACAATGTAAACATAACACTGGCACGATAATATCAAATGTCAGTCAAGCAAAGTTTATTAAACTCGCGATCCATTTAACGCAGAGAAAAGGTTCATTTTATGAGTCCGGGACTTCCTCTACAGCAGTTTTTTGTTTAGTATATTGAAGTAAGGATACTTTAAAGCAATCACAGAGGTGATTAAATCATTTCAATGAAAAAAGTAAATAAAAAATAAGCTTTTGAAACATAAATATCAAATAGTAAGCTGCGTGCGTAAATTTTAGTAACCATCATAGTGGTAAAGTAAAACTTGAACAATATTTATTTTGTATTCTCGCTTACCCCATAGTTTACATCCGTTAGGGAAAACGTTCGACACGTTCGAAGGTCAATATTTTTTAAATTCCTATATCTAAGGTTTTTAAAATGATATGATGAGTTCACTGAAACATTCGACCTTTTATGAAATGTTGAGTTTATAAGTGTTATTTTTTGATTGAGACACGTGACAACCCAAACTACCAACTACACGGTTCTTTTCGGCAAAATTCAGGGTAGTAAGCCATAATAAAAAGAAATTGGAAAACTGTATTCACGTTTTCGATGGTTCTTTGTGGTTTGAATTCATTTTTAGCACTTTGTTACAGATATGTCGAATGTTCATATGTTTAATGGCAGCGCAAGTGCTCCAGCGATGGTGACTGCCCGACCCTCCAATACTGCTTACAGCCAACCGTCCACGTCATATATGCCACGGTATACACACAAATAAAGCGATGATGTAAAAGTAAGAGGTTATTTATAGTGTATGGATGTAATGCGATTATGCAAGACGACATTTCTTTTTTCGTCGGCTATGTGTTTAATTAGGCTTGACGCGTTATTGGTTTTTAACAAATAGTACCTAAACATAAAGCAACATATTATTATCCGCCTCACATAGTGCTACCAGTACAATTTTGAATTTGAAACTTTTATCCAATTATTTTATCCAAAAAATTAAAAACTCAAAATGTAGCATTCTAAAATGTTAAATTCTAAAATGTTGAATGCCAAAATGTTGCATACCCGAAATGTTCGATTCTCGCTCTCCCCCGCTCAACGGATCCCGGGCAAGGACAATACAACGATGAAAGGTAGTTGACCAGTGTAAGTTTATTGTGTAAATTCAAAATTTTGGAAAAGAAAATTTTGATATTAAAAGTTTAAACATTTTGCAAATTCAACATTTTCTAATTAATTTTTTTTAGAAATTTAGCATTTTGCAAATTCAACTTACTTAAGACATCCTTATTAGCTATGAAGAACAATTAGTAGGTTGAAGCTTTGAAAGTCAAGTGACATTCAAAGTTGAAAAGATGCCTATCTTGACTGAGATTCAAAGTGACTCTTTCTTCCATGCCTGACAAGTAGGTTTAGATTGATAGGCTATTGAACCATGAGACCGTCAGGACGTGATCCCATTCATAACTATTGTGTCTCAAGCTAACTTATTGCTCTATCCATAATAACCATGCCTCTTCTTGTTTTGTTCCTAATCATAATTTGGTATTGAGGAAAGGAAAGGAGTATTTGTTGTGTTCCGCTAATGGTAATTAGTACAAAGAGAGTTTTTCAAGTACGGGTGTGAATGCATTATAAATTTTTAATAAAGTGAAAAAGACAATTCGATTCGAGACAGGGATTGAACCTGTGACCTTTGCCTAACCTGGTCAAAATAATTGCTTTAAAAGAAATTATCAAAGTGAACGCATTAATTTAATTTAAAGTAAGTTTTGTAAATTAGGATGATAAAAGATATGTTGTCTTGCATCATAACGATAATGCGAATTGTACTGTTAATTAATTGTATATAATTATACTAGTTTTAGCTACCCTTTCAAGTGAAGAAGAAGTAAGATAATTTTAAGTGTTATATATAAAGTAAAAGAAAATCATTTATTTTTATAAATTTATTTACAAAATATAAACAACCTCAATAAGGAGAAATTAATATTGGGTTTCGTGAAAATCATGGAAGGCATTCCCCTATGGCGCGGTGGGGCGTTGTTATGGTGAAAAAGGACCTTGTTAACGTCTTTGACCGGGTAGCATACAGTACTACCGACGTGTACTCCATGAAGGTGATCCTGTTATATATGCCCGGCTTCGAGAAGCACTGCCAAAAAATCAGCAACCAACACAAAGGTGCCCCGATATTTTGGATACGAGACACACAGAAAACATTACTGCTAAGGCTCCCATCCCTTATAATGTAGTTATGGGGGACTTTGACGCGAAGGTGGGAGTACAAGAACGCTGTAAAACGATAATTAATCCGTAAGGCGTGGGGCGCAGAAATGATTGCCGTTATATGCTCGTCAACTTTCTCGAGTCGTAGAGGCTCTTCGTTACATACAAAACTTATTACCCACGTAATCCCGGGCAAAATATTTAAATTTAAAATTATAAAAGGAGCGAAGATATTTTCGGTGCGTGTATTTTCAAAATTGCGCCTGTGTATCAAATATTAATTAATATTTAGCCACTTTGACATTAATTTGTTTCTCTTTAATTAAACTTATGCATTAATTACTTTAGTGTGACTAATTTTTAACTTTAGATGATAAGTAGACCCGAGAGCAAAATTAATATTGCCTCAGGCGATGTTCTTTGAATCACTGGATTCAAAATAGCGCCGTCGCCATTAAAATAAAATTTTCTACGTTGTTATACAATATACTATTTATTTGTCTTTATAAATTCCCATAAAAAAATCTTACCTTGCACGTTTGAAAAAGGAAAGAAAATATTCGAAGCGCCTTTTTTGAGGTCAGTATATTAAATATCCTTTAATTGGTGATAATTAGGTTACATTTAGTCTCAAGCTCAAATGAATATTACCAGTTTAACAGTGAATAATGATCTCATAAGACTAATAATTTTATACCTAGTTCCTAGTGTTTATAAGAACTATTATTGATTTATTTTATTGTTTTGTTTGACGATGACCCTTTTATTCATTAAAATGATAACATTAGATATAGCTTTATCTAGCAGGCCACTACAACATTTGATGGTGACTACTATCGGATATGTTTGAGCACAAGATGGCCACAAAACAAAGGAATGATGACCATACTTTGCATTCTCTTACTTCCCAAGGTGACCTCGGTCACCTCGAACCGTGAACTGTTTGCGTGTAGCCACGACCCCACGAAATTTAATGTACGTGGCAATAAACCACACTATTTATATTTGTGGCATTTACATGGGGCACTCGAGTAGTTTATAAGTTTTGAGAAAATATGAAAAGCAACTTCATCTTTTATATTCTTCTGGCAGCTTACGTCACCCTATTATAAGAAACACATTGCCAAGCTTTAACCATAACGACATACTTTAACCATAACAAACATATCCGATAAGTATAGTTTATTAGTTTACCTTAATATAGTTTTCCGCTTGTCTTTTCGAACATACTATGTATATGATCATAATCACGATAACATGTGTTTCTCTACATGTACTAACTAACATGGAGTCTTCGGTCTATTTCTTCCTGTCGAAAATTGTGATATTTTTCTATTGTTTTGTGTACATTATCAAAATGACGAATATTTTAATGAATGGAATGGCCATATTTTTTTGCGAATCTCGACTAACTCTACTCCGCCTGTGCGAATTTTATTTTTATTTAAAATATAATTAGATTATTTATTTAATGTACAAGCTAATTCATGTAATGAATTTTTGAACGATTTAGTCAAAAGACAATTGAAAAAAAAAATTACTGCTTGTCATCTTTCTAAACGCAACCCAGTTTGCATTCTACAATTAAAAAAATACTATTTTTTCATACTATAAAGACATTTTCTCATGAATTGCAGGCATGGAGAAATACAGGGGTTAAGTGCCTGCCCCGCTATTATCCCGATTTTAATAATGTGCAACACTTTTAAAATATAATATGTAATATTCTTGCGTTCCTCTTAAGTAATTTCATTTTACTATAGCGTTAAATTAATTAAGTCGTAATTGAGCATTTTATATAATGGTTTGTTTTATTTTTCATGACAATTATGTGTAGGTAGTTAAAATATTACGAGAATACCATTTTGACGATAAAAATTTTATGAATTTGGAATTTGACTGAAACGTTTAGGAATTACGTGAATTAGCCTGCTGAGCGAATGAGTTAAAGTTTAAATCACTTTAACGTAAGGTAATGTTGTTCAGATGTTAATAAATATATTTTCTTTACACAACTGAAACTAGTATTAACTAACTGTTAATAACAGTTAGTTAATACGACTGTTTTCGTATTATACCGGATCAATTAAAGTGAGCATCAATGACAACAAACGAATATCGATAATTATCAAAATTCCTGATAACAAAAGAGCAATGGTGTCAAATATAATCACTGGTATATTATTTCATAAGTAATAAAGGATTGTTTAGGAATGTTTAAATATGACTATTATGTATTGGTCGTCATCAATTTCCAATTTTGATGCTTGTTTATCAGTCACGCCTCCTTTATACCCCCGAAGGGGAGGCAGAGGCATACTATAAGTCCAAATTTTACTGTAACACACACGTAACAGTTAGTGTGAGGCCATTGCCATGTTGAAATTTTGATACATTTATTTAAAAACATGTGTATTGGATATCATGGATGATACTGATGACGAATATTTACAATTTAAGAAAATATGTAATGACCATTATAAAGATAGGAGTAAGCAATTGAATTACATGTGTATTTTTTTGTTATCCTTTATTTTCAGTGATATTTATTTGTGTTTACCGAAGGTCATTATTTTTAGTTTAAAACAGTGGTAAAGTACACAAATATTAAAATTTCGATCCGTGATCAACCAGTTCGTTTGATTAAACATATTTTTTAACAAGTTCGATTCTGTCGCTTTGTCAGGTTTGACGACTTTGGTCTAAGATGAATAATGATGAAGTTAATTATGTCCATTTTTATAAACAAGTCGAAGTATTAACTATCTTCACGCTGGATCCCTGACGGGGTAGTCATTATAATTATTATTAAGTATTGAAATGTCAATAATAAATTTTGTCAATGTAGAAAAATTATAAAGTATATTTTGATCGTCGAATAAATATTGTCTACAATTAGATTATTTAATAACAATATTAAACATTAATATATTTGAAAGTATGTTGTTACCATTGATTTTAAGAAAAGATAATAACACATATTTTGATCAAGATATTTTGCGATTGGAACGAATTGTAAAAAGGCTAAATTTTTAGGCTTGAGACATTTTGAAATAGGTATGTTATGAAACCAGCTAAAAGTTGGAGTGGGTGAAGATACACATGCACCGGTTATGTCCCTAGAAATTACATCACATTGACATTTTAATACTTTGTCATTCTTCTATGTTGACATTTTAATACTTTGTCATTTTTTCATGTTGACTTTTTCATACTTTGTCATTCTTCCATGTTGACATTTTTATATTTTAATTGTGGACATTATTATATTTTGTCATTTTTCATTTTAGACTGAAGTCGTCAAACCGTTAAATCGGTTGAAGTATAAGTACCGATAAATACTCATGATAAAATATGAATTGAAATATGAGATGTTTACTATAATCATTTTATATACATAAAAATAAAATATATACATAATTAGTTTTATTTTATTAGATATATTCGAATTATGTTCTCAGCGACTTTTTTACTCTTTATCATACATTTTTAGCTAATACGTACCGTAATCACTAATTATACCAATTGCTGTGCGATTTTAAGACTGATTGATTTACACGTGTTATTGACGAGTTTACAAATAAAGGATAATAGAATTTATTTGTCTGTTTGATTGATAATTTCATTTCAAATTTACGATACAAACTTTTACTGCGCGTAACTAAAAATCGTATACCAAGATCTACAATTAGGACCCATGTCCTGAAAAAAATGAGCTCGACCGTATCAATAACCCAGAGAAAGTTCAAATGTCTTGTCTATCGGAAGTTTATTCATTAAATGAAATATGAATTCTCTAGCCTCATTTGGAAGAGAGAGGCATACAAAGCGAAGTATGTACAGAAAGAAGATATACAATACGAATATTATGGGTGGTAATATAATATTATAAATGAGCACGGTGGATTTCAAAAACGTGCCAGAAATGAACGCTTAATTGTCCTAAGGACGACAGGGAATAATCGTCGATGTACTGTTTTAGAAAGATATTTAGTAAACAAAATAATTGGCAATGATACTCGTTAATAAAAGGATATTGTGTTATAAAACACGAAGAACTGATTTCATGGTTGACTACGTGTCCTGTCAGACCTCAGAACAGAACAAATAACAATAGGTAAAGACGTGTTATGCGAGCTACAAAGGTTGGGCACGCATCTAGGTTTCAAGCCATATATTCATTTTCACCGCCTCAGTAACACTTTTTTACCTATTATTTGTTGTTCCGAGTGAAAGCAGCATGGCAGGGTGAGTTTACGACATGATGATTTTTTCCAAAGGCCTCCACCCGTAAAATTGTAATAAATATGATATTGATTGATAAAGATAGATGAAGATATATTAAATCTTGCTCTAAATAGATCTCGTACAATTATAAATATAACGAACAAACATGCAGCAGAGATAAAGTATCGTGAACCACTGTGTTTTGTGTGACCCCAGAATAGTCAAAAGTACCAGATAGCCCCGAGACAAATAGTTACCGTGGCTAAATGCAATAAAACAGTACAAACTTTCAGTATCCAATCGGTAAAGTCTATAGCACTAAGCACCAATACTACCCTTAAGTGTTTCTTGAGTAGGTATTGAGAAACTTTCTGTAATACGGCCCTAAATGTCCGGGCCGCAAATGTTTACCCATTATGTGCCTTGCGTTTATTTCAAGACACTTGCTCAAACAACGTTTTAGTTCCACCGCTTTTTGGCTCATAATCTCATCATAGATATTAAACATTAAGCTTATTCAGTATGTTTTTGCACGAGTGCCTTTAGTTTACTAAACCCAACCAATTTACATTTATACCCTAGTACCAAGTTGTAATTACGAAGAAGCGATAGTAACATTTAGTCGGGTTATAACTTTTTTTTTAGCAACTAACTTTTTTCGTAAATAATTGACAGATGTGATGAAGTTTGGATTAATTGTTACGTTTAATATTAACGAAAATGGTTAGTTAAAGTGAAAGAAATTAACAAAACATATTATTAACTTCGCCGGACATACGTAACGAAAAACGCGCGCGTTGCCACCAAAATTGAATGAAAAGTTAGCAACAATGCACCATTCTTGCAACATTTTAAAATTAAGAGTATTATTTTTTCCTCGTAAGTGTGTTGAAAACGTCGTATGACGCATGTGACCATTATATATGCGGCGTTCTTATAGCGCACTCGCTTTTGCTCGTGCGCACTCAATATCGCCTACTATATAGGTAATAGTCAACTTAAATAAAATAAATAAATAAATATCCATCACGCCTTATCCCCGAAGGGGTTGCAGAGGCATATTATATGCCCACTTTTCACCGTGTGGATTCCTGTCCCACGTAATAGGTGGTGAGCCCATTGCCGTGTTGAAATAGACAGACGCAGGTTGTGGCTACCTGCTGTTGAAAATTTTAAGCCGCCCATAAGGCCTTCAACCAGGCTTAACGACTGCCATTTTACTGGCAACCGGGACCAACGGCTTAACGTGCCTTCCGAAGCACGGAAACGCTCGCAAATGTAAATGCCACAAAGTGGTCACCCATCCGAGTACCAGCCATAGTGAATGTTGCGTAACTCAGTGATCGTTTACAGAACACTGAGACCGCGGAGCCACGAGCGCTTCAACATTCACTTTTATCATAATGTTCTCTGCGGATAAAGTTTGTGCAATCACTGCTATAGATTCTGGTTTGCAGGAGTAATGGGAATACGGGTGAGATAAGTTACAATGCGTAGCACTTATGCTTCACCATCCCCACTCACATTGGACCTAAACCGAACCGAGAAAATATAGATACCACTCCCCGTAGAAAGATAAGCAACAGGTTTAAAGTGTGCTTTTATCATTGAAGCCAATTTGGATGTGATCATTAATGAAAATGACCGTGATTACGAGAAAATCTGTACGTATTATTACGTAATTGTACCCGATGAAAAAAGAAGGCTCAATTATTACAGAATCAATATCCTAAATCTACTAATAGATTTACAGAGCTGGACCGATGAAGTGTTAACTTTAAATAATACTAATACAAAGAAACACTAAGAAAAAGAAATGGAAAAAAAGACGATACGAAGTGCTACTAAAAAGAGCAATGGAATAGGGCATGGGGACCGGAGTAGATGCCCCGATATCAACAGAGGCCGTGCTTCCTTGATGTCGGTACCTTACAAAGTAAGAATGCAGTAAGGACATTGTGTCTTTTTTTCCTAGGTTCACCTCTAGTTGTAAACTGCCTCCATGTTATAGCTTCAATAGTGGGATGATATTCATACACATTTAGTGGGTAGGTACAGAAAGCGGAACTTCGAGCGGTACAATGGTACTGATCTCTGTTTCAAGTAATGTGTGCTGTGTGTGTAGACGCTGTAGAGTAACCTGTTGTTGAATTGTAACTTCTCTCTGAATGCACTGTAACATTATCATCTATTCTTTGACTGGAATGTGTCAAGAAAAATCGCAATTAATTAGTTTCATAAATTTGACCAACTATGAAGCGAACGATTCGCCAGTCTCAAATCTTCAAAACCTGATAACTATCTTTTGTACCAGCTTGGTTAAAATCGAATTTCGTATCACTTAGAATAAAGTACTCATTAGCAAGTTGTTGCAGGTGTTAGGGAGCAAACAGTGCGCACCTGAACGTTATGGTAAAGTTTTCTCTGGTTCCCATTGCCGGGTCCACAACAAGGAATGTTGCTCGCTCCCTCACTAGTACCTTCAGTACCTAACAGAGGCAAATTCAACATTACGGACCGAAGCGGGCGAAATTATGAATACTGCGTGCGAAGTTCCCGTCCAACTGTACATAAACTTGCAATTTCTCTGTAGTATTTAGCGTAATCGTATGAGTGAACGCCCTCTGACACGCCTGGCTTGTGTGAAATTATATGCAAAAGCAAGGTGTCTCTAGTAGGATTCGAGTGACATTGATTATGTATTTCTCGCCGAAAAGTAATTGCACATACAAGGTACTCACCAGTGTTATCCGTGGATTCGGTGAGTTGTACATGAACGGAACGAGATAGAAAAATATGTAATTGTAAAAGTAAGTTGGAGTGTTGACGGTCACATCTTTTTATATTAATATTTTACCTTTATTCCGACCCGGGCTTAATAGACCCTTCGCGCATTACCCGTTGACAAATAATGCTAACTAGGTTAGCTAGCTACTTAAATATTAACACATTATTTTTGACATTTATCCAGAAATTATAACTGTGAAAAGTAATTGATTAGTCAAAAGTCTACGCATACTAAAAACCATTGTCGAATGGAATACATTGACGGCACACTATCAAGGCACTATTCAGAGCATACTTATACGAATATATATTAATTTTACCAGTCACACCTTTATCCCCGAAGGGGTGGCAGAGGTATAATACGCCCACATTTCACTGCATTCGTGTGCATTTAAGTCTCATAAGTGTTTTCATTCAAGCTCGTCGATTAAGAATACCTTTGACCTGATCTTTTCCTAAAATCGTCATCGATTTGACGTGCATACGTTCACCGAGGTACCTGTACCAGTTTGCCCTTTCACTTGACTTTCGTCAGTCTATTTTCATGCATCATATCCACGTGTCCGAATAATCTAAGCATCCCTTTTTTCTATCTTTGTCACTAATAACATCTCGTCATACCACAGTGTTGCCGTATCCTACTGTTCCTGTCTTTGTCCATCATATTTAATCCAGCTTTACTTACAAATATTTTCAGCGAAATATATACAGACGGATGTTTGATTTCCGTATAATTTTTGGCAAGCCCCTTCATTTGATACCGATATTGTAAGAGGCCATTAAAAATAACTAGTCCGCCATCGTAGGTGCTCCGCCATGTTGGATTAAGAATGAAGTCAATTTACTTTTCGAGTTGTTCTAAGCAAGTCCTTTCTTTTGTGATTGATGTGATTCTTTACTTTGATTTTGCTCTAACATTAACTAATCTGCCATCTTGAGTGTTCCGCCATGTTGGATTCAGAATGTTGTCACAGAACTAACCATGTATATTGTCATCCAAACTAAGCGTGAGTGCTAAATTTCAGCTTTAGTCCATCTAGTCATCTTTAAATATTGGATTGACAGTGACGTCACTTTGTTTATCAAGTTAGTCTTAGCAAGCCTTTTTATTTGATACCCATATTGTTGAAGTACATTAAAATAACTCTTCTGCCATCTTAGGTGTTTGGCCATGTAGGATTTAAAAAGACGTCATTGTAGCAAACCATGCATTGTCACCCATACTAAATGTGTGTACAAAATTTCAGCTTAATCGGTTGAAGACATTTTAAGTTGCAAGATAACACCGAAACAAACATAAAGGGCATGTTAAAAAAAGGTTTATAATTACATGAGAAGATTGATATAAAAGTACCATAATAATTGGAGGTGTCTTATATAACATATATTAAAACGTACGTTCACTAAGTCTCAAGTTTCTCATGCTAGCTTCGCAAACGGGAGACGTAAAGAAGCGTGCGTTATACATGGTGCAGTGTAATGTTCTCGTATTTTGGATAATTTCACGTTGTTTCTACTGTGCTGTTTTAAGATCATTTGCTTGTTGCATAATGTAAGTACGTACACGCGCGGTCATATTAGTTGGTCATTGGGATTTCCACCTAAGAGCGCGGTATTAAAGTAAAGATCAGTTCTGGGAATCCAGTGCATCTCGTCATTATCTAAAAACTTTTTCGGTTGCTTCCGGACTTGTCATTCTTTACGATGTGAAGTGGATTCACTTGAATACAAACATTGAAATTTGAAACAAGTCGATTGCGAGTGCGTTGATGGTGAGTTATCTTCATCATCCCAAAGTAAATTCCGTTTGCATCTATAACTCTCAGTTCGGAACCGGTGGTCTGCTGTGGAGCTGGTGGCAAGTATCTGGATCAAATAGGTATAGCGCATATGCTTTGCGAATATAAATTCTTTTGTAAATTTTTAGTTTATTAGCGCTAAAATTCACTTTTATTTTCCATTGTTACTGGCGATGTAAATGTATTTTTGTAAAATCGTCTGTGATCGTAGGCATTTCCACGTATTATAGGTTAAATTTTCAACGTCAAATCTTTAAAAAAGTAATATGTTTATAATGCGATTAGACTAGACCTAGACAGAAGAATATCTATCATCCGCTAAGCGTATGCTATTTTGTTTACTCATATTTAAACCGTGCATACAATGAATAATGTTAACTAGCCTCTTTGAGTAGTGGCTAGTAGGTCGCTTTCTTATATTTTTGGATTTAATTTATATTTCTATATTTTTTGTTCACAAACTAATATTAGTTTAATTTAGGCGAGGGGGTGCTGTGTTAAAATGTTCTTAAAATATTTATATTTATTTTTTCTAAATAGTATATTCTACAGCGTAATGTTCTTAGAGTATACTTATATTGCATACGAACCCCGACGATTTTACCGTAGTGAATTGCTTTTGCTATGCGACTTTGACAAGAAATCCGAAAATGTGTAAATTTTACAACGACTTTTTTATATTCACTAGGGCATTGAGTACAGAATATGGGTCGCAAGGAAGAACCAGTACAAGTAATCGGTGAAGTACCCATTAAGAAAATTTGTGTAAATATTAATATTGAACACGGACTAGTTTAGTTAAGGTTAACTAGGTAAAAGTAAATGTAAGCAAGTTTAAGTGTATAAATTAGCTTTAAGGATTATTTTTATTGCGAATATATTTATTATTTTATTTAACTATAGTTTACGCGGTTATCTACTACATATACGAGCAGATCTAATTGCCACATTTATATACTTACCTATGCGATATTCTCATTGATAATACTAATTGAAATGTAACGGAAAGCACAAGTCACCTAGCTTGATACTTGTCGGCTTTGCAGCGTAATTGTATACCAATTGTTGAAAACTTAACCCATGATGTACCTTCCTTAACAGAGCTACGATTGTCATATCTATCTATTTGCGAATTTGTGTTATTATACGAATTTGTGGTATTATAAGACGAATTATCATTTTTAGCGAGATTTCCTATCGTATATTCTGCAGCTCTGCTTTATTTAACCCAATATCCTGACTAACCTTTTTAATATTATACCCGTATAGTGCTGTTTATTCTACACAAACAATTGTATCCTGAATTATAGTGCTTGTGTCTGAGATATTTACTTTTTAGTCAAATTTACGTTTTAGTAAAAAAATCATTACATTATTTAGTGAATTTAAATTGGACCGCAAAATTTATAGCCAAGCTTTTTTATGTAGATAAATTTAAAGTTATCTACATTAAAAAATAAATACTGTTGCAAATATAAGATAGCATTCTAACTGGCGGATCGGAGAATCATTTGGTCCAGCCTGAGATCAACTTAAAATGTCAGTTCATCGCAATGTTGGTAAGGTGTAAAAGGTGGCAAGTTTAGCACATGTTATAGGTGTTATCCAGCATTTAGAGCAATACCTACATCGTATACAATAATTCCGAAGACAGATTTCATTTGGCAATTATCACTGCTACTGTGAAGTGTAGGCTAACCTTCGTATTCCACATTTGATAACGTGTTTTACTTTTGATAGTACATTAGTAGTTTATTACTCTTCTACAAAGAACAAGCAATAAAGCAATAATAGCGTTTACTATATACAAAATAATGAAACCTACCTTAAATATTGCCTTCATACGAGTAAAATTTGTATTCATGATATGTTTGGTGTCGTGCATGCAATACATTAGATAAATAATAAATAGATAAATTGAACTTGCGTAGCTTTAGGATATTTATCGCAAGACGACTTAATTCCAAAATAACTTTTGAATCTCAAACACGTTGTTCCCTAAGTATCCGAAATTTACAAGAACTCATTATGGATATGAGCCATGTCATGTACCTATACCTATACCTTCTGAACTATATAATTGCTCTAAAAATACTGTCTGTGCTTTTATGGGGCCACTTTTCGTTGAGGTTAGGCCAATATAAATCTGTTGAAACCGCCCACTTAGATAACATGCATGTACAAAGCGAAATTAAGTATGCAGGCCGTTTATCTATATTGTTACCTAGCTTTTCTTATATATTTATTCACGCCAATCATGTATTCAACATAACAGACAAACTGGATGATAAACCTTGATTACTAACTAACTATCTTCAGACTGTATCGGGGCTGTGACGGTGTGGTTAGAGAGGACAGATCGCCAGGCTTCGTCGTCCATACGTCTTTTAGTTCGCGCAGATTCATTAATCGTTTCATACATGCACGTCTAGGTGCTTTTCACTTTTCTGTTTTTGGGCAATCTGCTACTTAGTCTTCGTATGTAAGTAAGTCTCGGTCTACTCTGACTCCTTTAACCTCTACTTTCGCACGATAAATATTTCTCATCAATTGTTTCTCATTCATTCGCTGGACGCGTACGAACCAACGTGGCAACAGAGTACACCCTTTTCCAGTATAATGCTAACACTTTCATTCCAACCTGCCATGTTGCGTACCTATCATTTAACGCATGCAAATCGGGACGGCAAGTGTTACGCTCCACATTTTAGGAAGCAATTGCATCTCCACAATATTCAATTTATTTTTATGTATCTTTTGACATACTAAGATTTCACTACCGATAAGCAACGTTTGCACTAGCAATGCGTTATGAAACGCGAAGCGTGCTTCATTTACGATGCTTTGTCGCTTTACCAATCAGGAAAAACACAACGTATTGAATTATACCTTTCAGTTTTTTTTAACACTTGCCTAGGTTAGTTTTGTAAATATCTTAGTAGCTAAACTGACCATGCTGATCGCCCTGTAAATGAAGCAGTTTAGTCGAGAGACTTTCCCTTTATCCATACTGCTGGTTGTCCATCAACTCAGAGTCTTGTTTACCTCTTAACAGCTTAACATTATCCCGGAAATTGAAAGACAACCTTACATCTGCTCTAATTCTGCACTTAAAATATAAAATTATGAATAAAAAGTTAAGTAACACAATAGAGAACTTGCCTGCATACTTAATTCCTTTGCATTTACAATTTTACAAATAATTTGTCAATCAATCAATATTTGACATATTTCAATATGATAACGGGTTTCAGGTTTTTAGGGCAAACGCTTATAATTTGTCATCTAAATTCATATTACTGAGAAAGACTTGTGGACACTGCGAAATAATAAAAATAATAGAAATAATAAAAAGCTATTTTGAGATTAAGTACCAAAGTTAAGCAATCAAATCAGCTATGAAATAGAAGTTGTTACCACGATGGTGCCTAACGTGTTCATTTATCTTAGATTAAAAGTGATATGTACAAAAATATTATCATACAATGCTACGAAAGCGAGCTATGATTATAAATTCTTAAAATCAATGTGCATAGCTAATTTACTTATAGATGACATCAATAGTGTCCAAATGCAATGGCAAAATTAATACAATAAGACTAGCATTCTATTTTATAAATAGATACTATTAATGCTGCTTGGATTACAGCCTAAAGTGTGCTTAACGTAATTTTAATGTAAATTGCTACCGCAATAGTATCTAAATGTTCAGTTGTTTCAAATTGAGATGTTATTATTGTTGATCAATAAGCAATAATTCTGCAAATGCATAGTAATAATTAGCTTTAAGTGGTTCTGTTACTCTGACATTCTCAGAAAATTCAAGCAGTTAGTTCTGAGAATAAAAACACAGAAGAAGTTCAAACTCAGGTCATAAAATTGTATTAATCATAATCGAAGTAAAACTCGTTAAGGTTTGAACCATTGCCTGTCTAATTATTATTTTATAGATAAATAAAATATAGATATAGATAAAATAATAAAATAATAATTAGACAGTCAATGGTTCATACCCTGGACTGTCTTATTTTTTTTTTAATAATTAGACCTTCAATGGTCAATCCCTGGTCAAACGTCGGGTCCACTGTTGTAGACCCGACGTTTGACCAAGGTTTGGTATGTTTTTAAATATATTAATTCTATGTTTTTCTACAGAAATAATTCCTATTAAATTTACATTTTATCAATTTGACATACTCAATATTATGTTTACCTCATACTACCTATTTAAATATATATATGTATCTGAACGCAAATAATCTAAATCAACAACCAAAAATATACACCAAACATACAAAA
Organism: Thumatha senex; assembly: GCA_948477245.1. Taxonomy (NCBI): domain Eukaryota; kingdom Metazoa; phylum Arthropoda; class Insecta; order Lepidoptera; family Erebidae; genus Thumatha; species Thumatha senex. The sequence goes on from OX419725.1 coordinate 5,639,439, forward strand.
TCTTGACATTGTTATCAATTTTTTCTAAATTTGGTAAATTTTTGTGTAAACAATTTGGGACTAAATTACCCGCCACTCTCATTGGTGTGATTCTCCTGTAAATCAGTCACTACGGCAAGGGTCTAGACCAAAAAAACTACACCGAGTTCTCTAAAAAACTCTGTTAAGTCCCATAGAATAAATTGTGGAGGTAACGCCACTTTCCTACACTCCCAGAGTAGGTATTAGATGAGCAATCCATCTTATTTAGTGTTCATCGTAGTTTGAGTGTATCTCCGAGTACTCGATTTCTACGCTTGTTTTTACAGTTAAGGTATACTTTCCTGTCCAATGTTCATTCCATCTCAAATTCGCGTTTTTATATTGCACTCATCATCACTCATGCTAAGTCTGTGTAGGTCGCTAGTTAGTGAATTAAACTGCTACCAAAATACCGCCTTCGTCATTTTTGTTAATAAAGAATGGCTGTCCCTTTGGTATTGCACTACACGCCTATTCTACCATTGGAATTAGAAGAGACCATCTTGAAACAAGGCAGTTTCCAAACAATGGCTTATGCGAGCCGCACTGGCAGTGTGGAACCGCCTCTAGTCTACATCCACAGTGCTTCCATATCGCTGGCTCTTTTTTTCATCTCCTTTCCTTTGCAGAACTTTAGTAAAAACTGTTGACCAAGAATTTTAGTACAGTCTATTAGGTTGGAAGTATTTTTTGTAGTTTGAGACAAATAGATTATATACAATAAAATATTATAAATATAAAAGGTGCAGTCTTTTTTTCAAATCAGAATTTTCTTCTTTATTACCCATATGTATAATTATGTAGGGTAGTTATATATTATAAGTCCTACCTGTGGATATAGTATAGGTAGGTATATGGCGAAGTAATAAATAACGCTGAACTACATTGTACAAGTAGTCTATGCTATCGCTTTTCTTTCTATGCTATTGCTTCGCTCTTGGTAAGAGAGTAGTTGTGACATAGGAGGGCGCCACCTCTACGTGTTTCAGCATTTTTATGTTGATAACACTAATAATTCAATATGAAACATTTTGATAAATGACTTATTTTTTGGACAAAATATAATTGGCGCAATAATGTTAGTACCTTATATGTCCCGACTATTCTCTTTTCTAACAGTCAGCACAGAGTTGCTGTATCGAAAGAAATGGTTGTGCACATACATAAAATACCTATCTATGTATAAAATTTTCCATTAGATATCTTTATACTCACGCACTCATGGACACCGCATAGTATGAGTATAATTATGGCGTTTTGTATTATGTCTTCCTAAGTGTGTTGTTCATAAGTACTTAAGTGCAAGTGTTTAAAAACTGCAATATATTTATATATCTTCCGGGTGTTATTCGCGACGTATTCGATTCGATTAGTTACAAACCCTATCTTGTACTTTCCGACGTTTCGACCGGAGTACATCAGCCGTGTTCACGGGTTGACTCGAAATTAATAAGACTCGAAAGATACTTATATAAATATGAGCGAAATTCGCAAAGCTTAAAATATTTAACTTCAATATGTTTAGCAGCAAAAAATGTATGGGGAATCAGGGTAAGTTGTAGTTGAGAAAAGTATTAGTTTTTTGTGAAATGAGGAACTAAAACTAAATCTTTACTTGGTTAAAGCTACATCTATAAGTTTAGAAGTTTAGTAAATGGGTATCACACGAATATCTAGAACATTTTACAGTTAACTTTACAAAACGTGTGGGAGACAGCTGCCAGTTTTAACATTTAGGTAAAATTTATTGAGTAGGTGCTTATTTGCTTCAGCATTATCTAACATTCTGAAATTTCAAGAGAACTAACAGCTTGCTGATATAGGTATTACACAGTTATTTAATTATTATTATTAAAATGATAAGTAGTTGTAGAAATTCGATCAAATTCCTCACAATAGTAGGTATGCGGAATTGAATAAGTTTTAGATATTTTCGAATTAGGTTTATTATTGCTTTGAAGATGTCTATCATTATTGAGTGCCAAATTAAACCTGTTTAGAATGTCGTATTGCTTATTATCTGATATTATGTTTTACATGGTTTTAATATAGATAATTTTTAACGTTTAATGGTTTAACAACGGGTGGCCCTGAGAGAGAAATGTAAAGAGGGGAATAATTTAAATATAAGTTATATTAACGGAAATCCAGAGCGATGAAGGCCAGGACTTAAAGGTGAAGCTAAATCTGGGCTTTTTTGTCCACCCGGGTCGTCTCTGTCTCCACTAATGAGATCACAAACCCGCAGTTCTGTCAGCTCCTCCACATAACAGTGTATACTTCAGTGTTAAGGTAGGACCTTGGAACGACCACGCCAGGCGTAAAAGGCCTGCGGCCGGAGGTTTCTAGGAAGGAGGTTCTTAGGGAGACGTGAAACCTCACAAGCTGTGCTTATACACCTATTATATTCACCACACATAAAATTTCATTAAAAAAGTTAGTAAATACCGCGTTGTTATATATTTGAAATTTGCCAACTGCGGCCTACCCGCGACAAGGTACTACTTATTATGTCAGGTGCAAATGTTTCAACTCTTTGTAAGAATGCACATCACAACACATGTTTGAATTTTTTATTTATGCCACATTAAATGGTAGTAAAATGTGTATCGTGATAGTTTTAAGGCGGCGCCTTTGCCATGTTCTAGAATAGTTACATAAATTCTATAGAAATAATAAATGTTTATATTTTCAACTTAAGAATGTACTAAAAGAAAGGTTGCATGTGCTGTTGTTGTTTTATTAATTGTTGTAATACTATTTCATTAGCAATAACGTAATTCTGTAGCTTGAAGAAGATCCAGAGTTAGAAACAATATATTCAACGTGCTTCGAGACGTCCTGCTGCGTGAGCGTCATCACTATTATTAGTAGGCGGCAGTAATATTAACTTCGACGATGACACTGAGAAGTGAGATGTTATTATACTAGCCGTATTATGGTCATGGAGCGCAGAGTAAGCATGTACTAAGTACATATATAGCTCGGCGGGCACCGCGCTATTACTGCTGTAGGATAGACCATGTGAGGTGCAAATTGGATAGCTTTTCTCCTAACTTAGCACTGCTGTGCGCATGTGTAGTACGCACTTTTTAAGAAACTGTTTATATTTAAACTCATTTCTTAACTGTGAAACATAAAGAGACAAAGTTCAAAGATATACAAATACATGGCGCAAAAGCGAATAAATTTATTTTCAAAATCAGTTCTCGATCATTTAATAAAAAATACAGTCTTGAAAAGCATCCCATCTTGATATGTCTGGCGTAAATAATTCATAACTATTTGAAAAAATTGCAATCATCGGATCACACAGTGAGTGTGTTTTGACAGAAGTAAAAAGCAGCCTAAAAATTTTTCTGTCGGAAAATTTAATCGATACTGACACACAAAGTTATATCACACTGCCTTATAGCGAAGGGCTTAAACATTATTTATTTCTACTGGCAATTGCTAAATATGAATATTATGTAATGCACGCGGCAAGTGAAAATACGATGGTTCGAGTCCAGCTCAAGACTGAAAAAATCTGGGATGTGTGGGTGGGATTAGTCCCATTTTATTATGTAATGAATTTTAAACATATTTAATTTTTAAAGTGTTAGAGGCAGTTGCTAAATATGTTGTTAATTCTTTTCATCTTAGTATTAAGATGAAAAGATTTCTTTTCTGGAATCTACGTTTATTTGGCTACTATGTTGATTTCGGCATTGCTCGTAGTCACTGCCGTCTGAATTTAAATATGTTAAACATTACCTATGGAAATAATCCCATATTTAGAGTAAATGGGTTCTACAAATATTAACAGAAGTACTTACCTACACCGTGACTTTACTTCAGACTTAAAATAAAACGAATTAATACAAAATTGTTTAGCTGTAATGTCATCTTTTTTACTGGCAAAAAATCTTCGGCGTCTATGATTGAATACTTTACTCGTCAGTTTCCCTGACCTACCACTGAGTACCACAGATGTACAATGTCTGTTGTAAGTACTCGCAAAATTACGTGTCTCAAGTAAAAAGGATAGATCTAGGTGTAGGTGTTTATATATATGGTCTGCTACGCTCGTCTGTCTCATTATATTATGTTATCAATCTTCTTCTTCACGCTGTATCCCTGACGGGTAGTTGGAGAGGACAGATCGCCACGCTTTGCTATCCATGCATCCGTTTTATCTATATGTGTGCGTAAAAAGCACAATGCTTTTGTGATATATATTACTTAATATTGTTGTTACAATTTGTGACCAGCACAAAAAAAATATCAAGTTTATTAAAATTAATTATTGCATTATTATATTTATATTAGCATTGCATTATATATTATGAAAGAGTTTTATGTGATATGTTCTTGCCGTCAGAGTAATATACACACCAGGGAGCAACACGGTTGGTCCTTTCGATGGGTTCTCAGAAGTTTCTTACAGAAATTGCATTAAGTTGATTTCCCAGAATGTTGAATCCCATAAAGTTGAACTCCCAACATGATGAATAATCATTACCCAAAATGTTGATTTCTCAGAATGTTGAATCCCTTAAAGTTGAATTTACAGAATGTGATATTGTTTTTGCACTTAATATACCTACACCAAATACCTATTAAATTAAAATTTAACTACATAGGTATTTGGTGCTATATTTCTATGAAAATAAAAAACAATGTATTCTGTAAAGTTATTGATGTGTTCTGATATAATCTTCGGCGGGATTTATATATTTTATCAACCATATCATAATTAATAAATAATTTATTTAGATAATATTTACAAATCTTTAAGTTTTTACTATTCGGAATTAGAAAACTTGATTTATTATTGAACTCTATCCTAATGTATTTAGGCAGAATAAGGTTATATGAGTACTTAATTCCGTGGTATTGAAATGTTTACATACAGTGTGTTCATTATTTTGTCGAGTTTGGAGTGTAGAGTGGTTTGATAATTCCGTGACTTTGGAAAGAAGTAGCGCGAATTTTTATTATTTTTCTGTATAATCTCCTTTCAACTTTACACACTTAGTCCAGAGATGTCCCAACCTCTTTAACCCATCAAAAAATAATTGTCAAACCCTGAAAAATAAGCCTCAGTTTCAGCTACCACCTCTTTGTCTGATGAAAATCTTTACCCGCCAAGCCTGTTCTTCATGTTAAAGAAGAGAAATAAGTCACAGGGGGCTAAATCTGGCGAATACGGAGGGTGTGGCAATAATAGGTATCCCAATTCGACAAGTTTTGATGTCGCGATTGCAGATGAGTGGGCCGGAGCATTATCCTGATGAAACAGAACTTTTTTCCATGCAAGATGCGCTCGTTTCTTGACTAACTCTTCATTGAATCTGTCTAACAATGCAGCATAGTAAGCTCTGGTTATTGTCCTGCCTTCCTCCAAAACATCTATAGGAATGACCCCTTGGCTGTCCCAAAAGACTGTGGCCATCACTTTACTAGCCGAATTAACCGTTTTTACCTTCTTTAGGGTAGAAGTCCACTGCTTAGACTGTTTCTTAGTCTCTGGTGTATAATGATGGACCCACATTTCGTCAACTGTTACGTACCGACGCATAAATTCACTCGGACTGTGGTTATAAATGGCCAGGAACTCCTCAGAAGCGGTTACGCGGTTTCGTTTTTGATCGACTGTCAGTAAGCGCGGCACCCATCTTGCGGAAAGCTTTTTCATGCCCAGAATATTATGCAAAATATAAAAAACTCGTTCAGCCGAGATGTGCACAGCATCAGCTATTTCGCGTACCTTCACTCGACGGTCTGCCAAAACAATATCGTGGATTTTGTTAACCATACCCTCAGTGGTGACTTCAATAGGCCCTCCTGAGTACTCGGCGTCGTTGGTGGTAGTACGTCCACAATGAAATTCAGTGAACCACTTATGTACCATCCCATGAGAAGGAGTAGAATCACCATAATATTTTTCAACACTCTTCGGTCTGTTTAATAGTTTTACCACGTAAAAAATAGTGTTTAATTAACACTCTAAACTCGCTTTTCTCCATTTTCAACGCGTAGTTAGCAGTCGTCTCACTTTTTTGTTACTGAAAAGTTTATTTCGACGCCAAATTTGAAAAAAGAACAGTGTTAGCTTCGTATTAAGTTCCCAATTAAGATTAAAAAAAAAAATTATTAAAATTATTCATCCTAAAGTCACTGAATCGCCAAACTGCTAGTAGGTATGTTTATGTTATTAAATTTTATAGTATGCAACGCCAAAGTGTAAAAGTTACTATTTTTATGCAATAAATTGCCGTTAAATAATAGAATTTCTACCTAAAAGTAAAATAACTTCAAATGTATTCTTAGTCGGAACCAATATTTCCGGGATCCGTAAATGGCTGTTTCGAAGCTTGAATGGTTTTCTGTTCCTTAAATTAATTACCTACGGATCGGAACTATAGGCTTATGTCCCGAGAAATCGAGGCTCAGCGATCCCAGCTCCGCCAGGAGGTCATGGAGACATGGAAGGTGCGACTTAAAAAACCTAAGTGGGGACATACCACTATTAAGGCGGTGAAAACGGTCATGAAGTAGTGACTGGAGAGGCAACATAGTAGTCTCACCTACCAGATGTTACGGATACTTACCGGGCACGCGTGCTTTGGTAAGTTTCTGTGGCGTATACACCGGGAGGTAACACCAGAGTGCCAGCACTGTGGGGACTGCAGCGAGGATACGGCTCTGCATACACTGGCAGAGTGTACAGAGTGGGCGCTGCAGCGCCGGAACCTCGTTGCGGGTCTAGCCGTTCTTACAAATGTAGGAATTTAAGATGGCGTGGCGTTAGGGTTACACGTTGACCTTCTCAAGGAAGTGGTATAACACCCGAACCCTTCAATGAAGCGAGATAGCGCTTGAACCCCCTAAAGAAGCGAGATAACACCCGAACCCCCCGAAACGAGTCTGCGGTAGTGTACAAAGTCTTTCGGGAGCCATGGGACTTCCGAGGGCTCACCCGGGACTCTTAACTATAGACAGAAGAAAGGATAACATGTGTTTTAGTTGGTAGGAGTGCGGCATAGCATCCATAAGGATTTCCACAAAAAAAGGCACACCTTTTTTCTTTCTTTTTTGTGCCACACATATTACTGGCATTAAACATAACTCACATAAATATGAATATACTATTACTGTGGTCACATTATAGAAATAATAAATAAATATATAAATAAATATATTGTTGGGACAACTCACACAACGCCATCTGATTCCACACTAAGCAGAGCTTGTACTATGGTAACCAGATAACTGATAAACATACTTAAATATTTCTAAATGCATACATATTATAGATAAATAACACCCAGACACAGAATAAACCATCGTGCTCTTCACACAAAGTTTTATCCTTGGTGGGAATCCAAAAATAAATGTTTTAGGTACATACGTGTTATATCTATTTAGAGTTCTTTTTTAACATTTTAGGATTTTAACTTTATGAGATTCTACATAGGTATCATCAGGATTTTAACTTTGGGAAATCAACTTGCTAGGAAAGCAACTTTACGCGAATTCAAGTCATGGTCCTAAAGGAATTTTTTTTTCCTTCTTTTCGTTTCCTTCTCGAGATCTAGCGTGAGCACCGAGACATGACAATGCTTTAAATAAACCCTGAATTGAACTACAAGACATTGACAATTCAAACTTCTTTACCTACTTGCCAAAATTTGTTGATTACTAAAATGTATTACAAATGGCGAAATTCATAATAAATGTTGGAATGGAGTTGACTTTTATTACCTTTAAAAATTAAACAGTAAATTAGACAGGCATATGTAGGTAAATTTAATCAAGAAGCCCTGCTGTCAATATGCTGGCGAGTTGTTACTCCTGGTAATTTTATACACGGTACCTGAAATGATACGTACCTACCTACTTATTTAATCTTAACGTTGTGTTGTGTACCTAATACTTCTAGCAAGAACATTTTGAAAACGAAGCCAACAGGATCGCGGCAATAGCTGGAGTCTGAAACATTATGAACTGTAATATATTTGCTAATAGGTAAGTGACCAATATCTTTCTTTTTATCCAGACAGATTCCACTTTCTATAAAGCGGCTGTACACTTGTATACCACTTCAGTAGTATAAAAGTCAGTATAATTACAAGAAACTGGAAGCCAAATCAAAATAGATTTGTTTAGACTTTGCTTATAAAGATTATGGTTCAAAATCTAAATATTGATGTAGTTTGATATAAAATAGCGAGGTAGTTGTTAGTATGTGATCGGCGTAGGCTGTGTCATCAGCTGTCTCTTGACCTTGAAAGTCGATCTTTGGACTTATCGAAGTGTGAGACACAACCCTCGTCATTGATAGTGTATAAATTTATCTCTGATTGAGATGGAACAATTGACAGAGGAATAATATAGATCAAGGAAGGGAAAGTAGAAAAGTAAAAAATGTGCGCGGAACTGTCTTCATACCCGAACAGATTTTTTATAGGAGGCCGGGGTCAATGACCTCTATTATACAAGTAGATACGCTGCGCTGGACTGAGCAATCTGCCGAATCACAGACGCTACCGCGGTGAGCGATTCAGGTACCTATCTGTGCTCTATAACACGATATTTGTAAGAAATAAATTTTCCTAACCCTGCAAAGCATAAATAATGGGTACTGTGGTTTTAAAATTGTTAATATATTAAATTTAAATTGCTTTCGTGTTTGGCATATGACGAGAAAGTAAGATTTTGTAGATTCTATATTTTTGTATTCATTCACACTGTAACAGTGTAGGAATTGCGTAGGTAATTTAAATGGTTAAATTTCAATTTAACGTCGAGAGTATGATGTCCTAAAAAAAGAGAAGTTTCATTCCTGGTTACTGGTACTTTACTGAGTTCGAGATCGATATTAATTTTCTGGTCTTAGTCATTGCTGTAGATAATGTTAGTTGTATCTGTAGATAAAATTAGTATAATTCAATACTAGCACAAAAATAGATAGGTTTTTAGATTAGGGTTCTCAATAAATTTACTAATGTAAATATGGGTAGGTAGGTACTCAAAATATATAATGCGACAACCGCGTCTGGTCGACCCACACATCACTGCGATGTCTGATAAGAGGCCTGTAGATGCATGTGCCTGTGTGAGTAAGCCGTTTCATTAAACGTTTTAAATTTATAATGAAGTTTCCATACTGCCCATGTATACTCGTATACTGTGATGATACTTAATCTGTGGAGGCCCAGAGCGGTGGGTTTAAGCCATATATATCTTAGCGTTTGAGCCTTTGTTTCCCTATCATTGGCATTTCTGGAGATATTTCGTACCAATTACCTAATTTGAGTGAAAGGTGATCGAATAGCATACCAATTTCACCTCGATCATCTTATATGATATGATAGCCATGATAGGCAAGGGATGATGGGTTCAAGTTTGACTGAACCAGTTTTTTTAATAATTAGAAAAATTATATGAAAGTAGGTAAAACAAACCTGATTCCAGCTGGGAGCAAGCTGAAATCAGGTTCTCATCTCGCCGGCAAATTGTGAGGTGCCCACGACCATTTTCGACCTGGACTCCACCTACAGTGGCTGGCACGCTCGTGTTCCGGGTGCCTTCTAGTGCCCGCTCGACCGCTCTCCACCCCCTCTGTTCTCAGAGGGACGTTCAAGGGCGTTTGTTTTACCTACTTAATCATATAATTTTTCTTCTGCACTCGCAAATCTTCTCTTCAGGCTGCCATCACCTCACTGGCTAAGATGGTGGCTCAACATAGGCTCACACCACGGTACACGTTTACCGACTGTATACAATAGAATGGATAAGGCCGTGCTTACATTACACGACTGTATACAATAGAATGGATAAGGCCGTGCTTTTAGATACATAAAGCAGCTCATGCAAATTAGCTTCACCATTTGCATAAAAAACGCGTGTGATTCAAATAGTGAAGTTATTTTTATTTATTTATTTTTTATTCTGGCTACGCGCGGTAACGCGATTGCCAACAACAAAATTTATTGATCTGCAAGTTCTGTTAAGTTCCCAATAATGTGGTAAAAGTGTTAATGAGGCTTTCAGTGGAATTTGCGCGGCAAGTCGTAAAGTAGTATTTCACTGCGATATATCACGATTTAGCACTATAGCACTTTTACACAACCTTTATTCCAAAAAATACAATTTTTTTTTGATCTTTTGGCCTGAGCAATGCCAAAATCAAGTAATTTGAATCTTTCTTGTTAAGTATATGAATTTCGTTTTGATGTCAAAAGTATACCTACATCTTCAATTATAGTACATACGTTCAATTTCGAACATGAATTTTCTTTAATCATAATGAGTAAATTTATCTTGTAGCAGCGTATTCATGTAAAGGTTTGTTCAAATTTGTACTACAGTAAAATGATGGTAAATTTTACTGCAGTTCAGGATTTTGGAAGCTACGTTCCACTGAGTATCCAATTTCACAACTCTTGTGAACGTTGTCGAAGCTTTATGTTTAAGAAACCATCATTTTTAAAACACAACACTCGAAAATACACTAGCTTTGAAAAATTAATAACGAAGTGGCGACCGCTTTCTTCGCTATTCCCGCCAAAATCTCAGTGACACACAGCACTTTTTGCTTTTTTGTAGATTGTCACAAAAACAGTATGTATGTAATAATTTAAAATAATTATATTATAATTGTATTAATAATTTAAAAAATTTTGCAAATAATTGCTTTAAAAATTTATCAAAACTATAAGTACTCAACATATTACAAATAAACGTTTATTTTTATACGTACCCATAGAAACAATTTTGAAATTTAATAAAATTAGTAGATACGAGTAAGTTTCAGTTGCATACATTCTCATATTTTAATTTTTAGGTTATGGATTTCAAAAAAAGAAATGGAACCTATCTACTGACAGTATTGTTCGTCTGTTTGTCAAGATCCTATTTTAAGAAATGCGTGGCAGTTTCAAGTGGAAATTAATATCGATTACTCTGGTATTTGCTGATTTAGTTATATTGTGAAACTAAACATCTAGGTCATAGATACGCAATTGAAGAACAGAATTGTAAATATTACCTACCTATCAATGTAACGAGGTAAGAGGATATTAAGTAAGTATTTTATATTAATGATGGCACTTCAGACACACCATGTGCCAAGGTGTTTTGAGTACTAACTCATTTATAAAAGTTAGGGCTGAGCTTCAGGCCACTAACGGGGTCCATAGGTGGTGGATAATGGAACGGCCATCACATTGATGGTTAGCTGCGAATAAACTGAATAAGCAGCCCCCAACCAAGAAGCGGCAGGGTATGAAATCCCTGTGACATGACGTCCATATTTTTAATACTTTGCTCTTCGTTCAAGAATTTGTCAATTCAGGTCGCGATTTAACTAAAAGTTATTTCATAGTCAGCGCCAAGCATATAAAAATATCTATTTTAAGACCTAAATTGATGCTTATTGTATTTAGAAGACGTTTTACGAGATGTTAGTTTTACATAAATAGGTAAGTACTACGAACATCGTAGTAACTTTGGCCGACCGAATACGTAACGAAGTGATACGCAATATGGCAGGTTTGAATGAAAGTGTCAGCGTTAAGCTGGAAAAGGGCGTGCTCCGTTGGTTTGGACACGTCCAACGAATGAGTGAGGAACGATTGACGAAGAATATATATTGTTCAAAAGTAGAGGGTAGAAGGAGTCAGGGTAGTCCGAGACTTACATATGAAGACCACGTGAGCAGATTGCTCAAAAATGGAAAGGTCAAAAGTACTCGGATACCCAGACGTGCGTGTATGAAGCGATTGATGAATCTCGAAGAAGCTAAAGAAGTATGCATGGATCGCAAAGCCTGGCGATCTGTCCTCTCTGACTACCCCGTCAGGGATACAGTGTGAACATAGTTAGTTAGTTAGTTACTATGACCATAGTTGTATGTTATGTATTTTTTTTTTCTTGTCGGGGACGCCGCGACACCGCCTAGCGAACGATCCAGTTCCAGATCTCCCTGCGGTTTGATAGGGTATCCCAGCAATCTTCACGACGCCTTGAAAGTCAATTTACTATCCAGTGTAACTCCCAGGTATCTGATTTTCTCAACCACATCCAGGGCGTGGTTGTTCAGTCTCACTGGTTCAAAATTGTCTTTCTTTCTTTTATTAGTGAACTTCACTATCTTTGTGTTGTCTTGATTCAGATTTTACTCTTTACTCTTGCACCATGTTAGGGCTACCTTCGTTCATCTGATGATCTCAAACGATCGTACACTACACTACTCACTACACTTCGTCTGTGATACAACTTATTAGCCGTACACTCTCGATGTTATTGAGTCAGCTGGCGTTGTATCATCTGTGAGTCTCCTGCAATTCGGGGAAGTGGGTTTTGAGCATGATCTTCAGAACTAATTCTTCCCCGTTCTTTATGCTGCCTAGTTTGCAGGAGTTGACCTTCAAGAGCGTATTTATCAGTCATGCTGCATCGCGTTGCTTTTGGACCCCCTCACAAAACGCCCTCCAATAACTCCTACTGGTCATACTCTTAAATGACGATTAAAATATGGTGAAGAATTTCAGCTTGCTTCGATACGGTTCGGGTAGTTCAGTGGAACATTGCTCTGGTTATACAAAGGTCACGGTTTCAATCCCCGTCTTGAATCAAATTGTCTTTTTTTCACTTTATTAAAAATTAACTCCTACTTTCCGTTCTGCTTTCTTTTTTGAACGAATTTCTTTCTTCCCCGTATGCACGCCAGCTTTCCTCATTCCTTTCTTGAGGGCTTGTCTGAGGGCCCGGCGAGCTTTTTCATTTTCTTACCTAGTGTCTTGGTCCACCATGGTTGCCCTTTGCTCGGTTTGATCTCCCTTAGGGGACATATAGTACATGCCTTGTGGTATGCCTCCTTTAGGGTTTCGCCCAGCCTGTTGGCTTCCCGTTCTATATCACTAGTACTTCATTCCCTAGGAATATCCCTCTGCATTTCGCCTACGCCATCCCGGAGTACAACGTGTGCTGTGTGTGAGATAGCACTCCGTCGACCCGGCGCACGCCCCCCAGCAGGACTTCCTGTAGAGTTTCCAGGCTGGTTGACATCCCCGATGCCAGCAAGCGCATTTCCCTGTGTAGTGCTCTCTTTCCTTTCCCATGGTCCCTTAATATTCAGTAGTCCTGCAAGTACTCGTGTGGCCTGGTAATTCAACCACACGTTTCCTGCCGTCACTGCCTCTTTGGGAACGCACTCCCAGAGGTAGTGTTTCTAGAGGTTTTGGTTACTTCAATTACTGAGGGTAATTGATCAAGAACAGGCAGCAACCTCGAGAAGTATAGTCCTCTGGCTTTGTCTAGGGGATCCATGCGACCTGCGCTACTCCCTAGACCATTCGCCAAACACCAACCACTCATTTTGTTAATAGATGTTCCCCCCGCTCTAGTTGTATGTTATGTTACTCCAGAGTCATTCAAATAAACTTTGTTCATTTCCTTGGCGGCTCATCGATCTGCTTCCGTGTCAAAGTTACAGATTACTTTAGTTTAACTGCGTCGGTGGCGCAATGGTAGTGTATGCGACTGCCGAGCTTAAGATCCTGGTTTCGACTCCCGGGTCGGAACAAATATTTGTGTGATACACAAATGTTGGTTTCGGAGTTAGGGTGTTTCCTATGTATAATATGTATGTATCTAGAAATAGGTATATAAGTATGTACATCAGTTGCCTAGATCTCATAGTACAAGCTTATAGCTTAGTTTGGGTTAGATGGCGTTGTGTGAAAAGTCTCACAATATTTATTATTATTTTATTACAAAACGTTTACTCAGTATACTCAGATATAGCGCTCAGCTTGACTGTATGACGATATACTCGTATGGCCACTGAGGCAGTATACTGTAATACATCCATGCTGTGTTACCATTCTCAAAACTAAAGAACGTTTCGAATCAAAAACTGATATCAAGCGAGTTTTTGAGAATTGGCTTGAATTGAGTTTCATTCTGTAGCAACAGCCAACTACACTGCCATGCACACACCATTGTGATTATTTGCGCATGTGCGTAGCGGCTTAGTGGGGGAGGGGGGCAGGTTATAATCAATAAGCGTGTCTGTCGATCCGAACGGGCAGACACGTGAGAGCTGACTACTGTGTCAGTGTGTCGAACGAATGCTAATATTTATTTGTTTACAAATTTTAGGCTACGACTTACAGTCTACCTGTTTCTGAAAATTCGAAAAGGGTATAACAATGTGTATTTTTCAAGCAATAGTTAGGTACTATAGCTTACTAGTTTTACTAGTTAGAATAGCGAAAGAACTTTGTAAGGGTAGGATTTCGATTTCCCAAATCGGTTCAGGCTTCTTCGAGTAGTCCGTGAACATACATAAAAAAATATAATACTCGTATAGTACATCCTTCTGTTTCAGTGTCTCCATAAGTAAATCCGTGTTACAAGAGTAAAAATACGGTGTTTACAGACAAAATTACGGTAGATCGATCTTAAGTATACCGTGGAAATGACTGTGCAATTTTTGAAAGGAAAAATGTAAATGATTAAGGCAATTAACCCCAAATATATTTGTTTTATTAATTAAAAATTGAGAAATTTACTAACATTATTCTGAATTGAATCCTCCGTGCACTACAATATCCTTTTCGTAAATGAAAATTATTTAATTTAGACATAATATTGTTAAGTTTATCATACAGTCTTACAGTATTCTACGAGTCATTTCTTTGCATAACTTTATAAATAAAAACAACAAGCAACATCATTGGCTATCACACTTCGATTTTAATATTAATACATTTCACTTCGAATGTTACGTACAAATAAGGTCGAAAATAGATTACCAAGGGAAGGTTAATTAAATTTGATCTAACTTGTGTCTTGAGATGCACTCAGACCTTCTGGTTTACAGGGATTCCCAACAGCGAAAATAGTGTTGCAGTTACAAAAGATGTTAAGTAGAGTGAAATTCATTATTTAAGCAGTAAGTCTAATAGTATATATAATGAACTATTAACAAAAAAGTTTATAATTGTAATTACAGTGATATATACGACACGGTTATACGGTTCTTACCTTGACGGTAGATTACTAACAGATTACGGTGCATCTACGGTAATTACCGTGTACATGGAGACACTGTCTGTTTTGAAGTCTGTCAAAAACTAATTACCTACTTACCTTCATTATATCTATTGCCACGAGTTTGAGAAGTCACATTTGAAATTTGATTGTCAGGTTATTTTTGTCTGTTTCTTAGGCAATTGTTAATTATGCAGCCGAGGCGCTTTTGACGCAGAATAGCTCCATAATTTTAAGGAAACAGAAAGTAGGTAGTTTCTAGAAGGCATTATGAGAAACCTATTCATAAAATATGATTTATTGTGACACAAATACTCCTGATAATTTAAAATTACATCATTCTATTGCAGGCTACTTTTTGAAATTTCACCTCTCCCTTGTGTGATTTGCATACGAACAGTTTTTTTAAGGTGTGGAAGAAACTTAACTAAAGGTCTTGTAGCCAAACAAAATGTACTTAGTATAAAAAACCTCGAGGCACAATATCAAATTCAAAAGAAGTCGGTTAATAATAATAAATTTGATATTGCCAACACCTACCTATCTCTCACACACCGTCCCTGTTGCCCCCGCAGCAGGGATGACTATGCGTAAAGGTATTCCCCGCGAGAACAAAAAAAACACCTACCGCTACCTACTAATAAAATTTTGGCATTACACATAAATCATAATAGTGTTCTCCTATAATGCCTCCTCTACACGTAGACAGATTCTTTTGTAGCTGTCATCGGGGGACGCGTCCGTAGAGGGATGATTTACTCATCTGTGGTAAGTATTTGACGTCGACAGATGCGTCCGGCACTAATCCCTTAGTTGTCGGTTTTTGTAGCACAGTTCAAAGGGATTCGGTGCGGCAGCGAGCGGTGCGTCTACACGTCTGTCGACGGATCAGTGTTCATCGGGAAGCGAATGAGCGAACGTAAGCAGATTTTTTTAAAATTCTTTCTTTATACTCGTTAAAATGTCTAACATGAGCACAGACGAAACATTAAAATTTCTGGAACTGTATCAAGCAGAAAGCTGTGCAATATGGATAAATTTTTAAAGCAATTATTTTGCTAAATTAACATTAGCCATAAGTTCAGGTGGCTAAAACATTGCCCTGGTTAGGAAAAGGTCACGAGTTCAATCCCCGTCTCGAATCGAATTGTCTTTTTCCACTTTAGTAAAAATTTAGGAGAAATTTAGCAAAATAATTGCTTTAAAATTTATTCATAGACTGAGTGGAGTGCATTGCATCAATGTTTAAAAATGGTTGTAACACTGTTCATTGGTATCGAGTTGTTCATTCGCTCGATAGATCGCTGTGGTCATACTCTTAAAATGACGGTTAAAATATGGTGGAGAATTTCAACTTGATTCGATACGGTTCGGGTAGTTCAGGTGGCTAGAACATTGCCCTGGTAAGGCAAAGGTCACAGGTTCAATCCCCGTCTCAAATCGAATTGTCTTTTTCCACTTTATTAAAAATTAATAAAAATGTTGTAAGTACACAATTAATTCATTTTATTTAACTAGGTACCTACTAAAAACTAAATAAAACTATATAATAATTTGGACATCTGACAGGTAAGTAATATTTATTTCAGTTTAAATTAAAGCCGCATTGACACACGATAAAAGTAATTTTATATAGTTACTTAAAAGTACTTAATAAATAAATAGCTGCCGCAGCTACAATCATACAGTGTCGATGTCCCTTTTTCGTGCGTATGTGTTGCTTCTCTCGAGAACCAACACAGACTGATCCACCAACAGACGTGTGGCCGGCTCGTGGAGATCCATCTGCGGATGCATCTGTCGATGTCTGCGGACGCATCGGCTGACGTGTAGAGGAGGCATAAGACCATTGAGTTGAATTCGCATAAAGGTGCATTCTCAGTAAGGTTGATTTCCCAAAATGTTGAATCCCATAAAGTAGAACTCCCAACATGTTGAATAATCATTTCCCAAAATGTCGATTTCTCAGAATGTTGAATGCCATAAAGTTGAATTAACAGAATTTGATACTGTTGTTGCAGTTTATATAGGTACACCGAATACCTAATAAATTGAAATTGAACTACATCGGTATTCGGTGTCTGTTAATATCCTCACTGATTACGTAGTATGTTATCATAAGTAATGACCACGTAGTATTCTGCATAGAGTAGGCCAGATTAGTAAAGATCGCAATTTTGGAACAAACCCTTAATTTTGCACGCCGAACGTTTGGAAATTCGGGACGCACCCAATTCAGTTTTACGCTGATGGCGGTAGGCGGTATTTTTCTTATTCTTTAGACAAGTGCCATGAAATTAGCTAGCGTCGGCGTCGGTGCAACTTACTGCGGTAGCACGATTTTATTCAAGAATAAGAAAGTTGGTTTAATACTAATTTTAAATTTAATACCATTGGGTTTAATCAGAATAAACGCGACTGGCGCTATATTGTTATAATATAGATACATTTTAGAAGGGTATATATCACTACTACATGGATTTATTCTTCCCCGTGGAAGATAAACTGAGTCAGGTAAGAACTTTTATATTGTTTTTTTTTATACCACTGTGACCGCTAGCTTAGGGATGTTTGCAACACCAGAAGTGCTACGCTACACTCGCGCTGCTTGTAAAATCCTTCTAAGACCCCTTTGAAGAACTACTGTAGACATTCGGGGAAACCCACGCACGAGTTCGTTCTACGACCTACGCCAAAGGAAATGCCTATGTGTACTAAGGATGAACACCTTGTCTATGGCGAGCGGTGTAATGATAGAAAGAAGCCATGCGCATCAAACAATCAATTCCTAAGAACACAAGCCGTTGTAGAGGCGCTAGAAGTAGAACACGCATAAAGATCATCAAACCTTGCAATAGGTTATCGCAGGTAAATGCTCATACTTTTTCTGCGAGCAGAGCCTGGTTATATTCCTACCTACGTTCTTCGCTGGGTTTTAAGTACCTATACTAGATAGATAGATATTAAACATTTGGTTGAATTGAGCCATGCATAGGTACGCTAGAGTAGGTTATTTCGATATTACTCATTTATACGGTTTAGATTAATATCATTATTTTTTAATTGTAAGTAGATTATTATTTCCTCTAACGTGAAAAAGTGCATAAATAGTGGGTAGGTAGGTATTTTATTTTAATAAACAGTCGTAATCTATTTCTAGTTATTTTGATAAATAAATTTACAATGTCTGTTTGCTTTTCACTAAACTCGTAGGTAATCCTACTAATCTTAGGCCCGTATTCCAGAACGTTTCTTAATACTCAATAAACGCTTGAGACTAGATTTTGCCTTATAAAATCCACTCTCAAGCGTCGATTGAGTATTAAGAAACTTTCTGGAATACGGCCCTTAATATTGATAATATTATAAACGTGAAGGTTTGTATGGACGTTTGTTACTCTTTCACGTAAAAACCACTAAATGGATTTTACATCATAGCTTATACATCAGAATAACACATAGGCTACTTTTTATCCCAGGAACAAGTTCCTATGGGAAACGGGAACGGGAAAACTTCTCTACGCGGGCGAAGCTGCGGGCGTCAACCAGTGAAAGTTTATTGGTACTTACAAAATAAATAAAATTTTAAAAATGTTTGTCCGCACGTTTGTTTGTTTCGGCTAATTTCTGAAACGACTAGACCGATTTTAACGAGGCTTTCACTGGCAGATCGCTGATATTATAAGCAGTAACTTGGGCTACATATTTTATCTCCATATTTCCTCGGGACGGGCACTACGCCACCCGTTATATGAACTGGAAAATTGTTTAAGTGTTCACTTCTTTCGGCACTCCCGGAGTGCCAATATTTTATGAAAAATTGTACTTTTTGGTCAAATCTATATCTCTTCATATATTATACAAAATAAATTGCTGTTAGTTAGTCTCGCTAAAACTCGAGTATGGCTGGACCGATTGGTCTTGAAATGTTGGTAAAGGTTCAGGGTTGGTTTAAACGGTTAGAAATGAAAACGATATGGAAAAGAAAATACTAAAAACGACAATTTAATTTTCGAGCATATATTGTAAACATTGATGTTCGTTTGCGAATTTGTTTTTTTTTAATTTAAAATTTTTAACTTTCAAACATTTATCAGTGCGTTTAGAAATTAGTTTGTTTCATAACTGTGTGTAGAATGAGGTCCGATGTCTTGGTCTGTTTTGTTAAATACAAACGTATTTCTTCTTCATTTTAGTATATCCCCAGTTGCTTTCAAACTCAACCTGGACTTTGAGCCTGTAGTCTAGGAGCAACTATAGCTTGGCATTTGATTTTTGTTATCGTTGGGAGTGACTGCCGTCTGAGCTCCTAGGTCCCAACCACGGGAGGGCGCCTGCGTCGTTGCCTGGACTGTTACTCACCAGGTTCACCGCTAGCTGGTGAGATTGCACAATTAACAATCTCACTAGTATCTTAGTGGGGCCCTTACACTCTGTACGTATTCACTCACACTATACTGCCTCTGTGGCGCGGTGGGAGTGTATCCGAATGCTACGCAAGAGGTCGTGGGTTCGATTCCCACCCAGGATTAAACTTTGTGTGATCAGCATAATGGTTTATTCTATGTATATATATCTATATATATATATATATATATATATATATATATATATATATATATATATATCTATCTATAATATGTATGTATTTAGAATTATATATGTATGTTTATCAGTTATCTGGTTACTGGCGTTGTGTGTGTGGCAAATCTTTATTCTTTAATACCCAAAGTAACGCGATACTATGTTCTTTGTTACCCATATGCTGCTGTATATCTTATACGTAATAATAAATTACAAAGAAAGGTAAAAAAGATCTGTTCTCTCTGGCTACCCCGTCAGGGATAGAGCGTGAAGATAGATAATAACTTTCCGCCATATTAAAAAAAAACAAATTCCCCAAGTAAGAGTAGCAATTCTTAAAATGACTAAAATTATATTTCTCTTTATTATTATTCGATTAATAAATACTCTTCTTTCTTCTTAGACTGATAATTTTCGTGTAAGGCTCGTTTCATACTTCAAACAATTAATTTTATAGATCAGCAAATATACATCATCACTAATACTGTGATACCATTGGGGGTGTCACGGGGATAAGATAATTGCCTATGAACAATGTTGTGTATACACTGTAGTTGTGTTCAGGACATTGAGCAAGGAATAATGACTTCTTTTTTTTTAGTAGTTATCAGTAGAAATTCATCCTGTCTTGTCTCTGAATGGCAATATATATATTGTGTGAAAGTAGAGGGTAGAAGTAGTCAGGGTAGATCGACTTACTTACGAAGACTATTACGTGAATAGATTGCTCATAAACTGAATGGTCAATAGTACTTGACGGGTATCCAGACGTGCATAAATGTGCAGCAAGCGAAAGAAGTACCTGCGTATATGCGTGGATCTCAAAAGTCTGGCAGGTTATTTGAATACAGAAATTGGTCGAGTTAAAATCAGTCCAGCTGTTTCAGACGGAAACACATTTTAAAGTATTTTTTTATGTTAGTACCGTATATTTCCTAGATAAGCATTCAGTGATAAGCTGTTAATTTGGAATTACAATAAGACGCTACAACGTTATGTACCTATATGTATGAATAGATGAGAAATAACACATTTATTTCTCAATAAATCCCCATTATAAAGCTATAAAATATTTGGTACAAATTTCTCAAAATGACATAAGACAATTATTATTATACTCACTTAGTACTCATTGTGTTCATACGAAGGGTCATTTAGGACATTCAAAATATAGGTATTTTAAGAACCCAATTTATTCGCATGTTAAAAGCGAAACAATGCAAGTGCATTCATTATGCACACAATTGATAAAGTCATTTTAACAACTAGCTAATAATGTGCATACCAGGGGACCAAGTCTACTATTTCATATCAGAAAAGAAGCATCATAATCATCGCTTAATAGAAAGCCACCGGTACAATTTTGACGATTTTTCGTAGTCTACAAATAAAATCGTACTCCAATAGACTTCTATTGGTCGGCCGATGAGCTCTACTAACACGTACCGCGCCAGTGGCCGCTAGTAATTTTTGATAGTCTACTAACATTTTGACAGCTATAAACCGCGATTCTGGTTCTATTCTACGACTTGTCAATATTAGACTCGGCCCCCTGAATCGCAACAATAGCAAATTTTACTTTACATTTCGATTTTCATGTCTAAGTTCAAAAGTCAGCGGTTTGTGTGTGAACGTTGTTTATTAGCTTAATCAAATTAAGTGGTGTTTTTCAGTGGGTGAAACGTCGTGTTAAATCACACAAGTACTGCGTGAACGCATGAAATATCCTGGTTACCGGGACTGTGTCTGTGCATGCGAAGCTGCGCCGCTTCTGCTGCTCGATACCTGCAAGTTTATCTTTACGATTGACACGCAGTTAATTCTTCTTCATTCTTTTAACTTTCACTTGTTTTAACCTTTTGAGTTCTACAACTTACCTGTTTTTTCAAAATTTAATTTAGTTACATCCTAAATAAAGCTGCCATTCAGGTAAATAACTGAGTAAGTACTTTCCAATACTACTTAACTTTTACTTATTTACTTACTTTTGACTGCCTCTGTGGCGCGGTGGGAGTGCATCCTACTGCTACGCAAGAGGTCGTGGGTTCGATTTCCACCCTGGATAAAAATTTGTGTGATGAGCACGATGGTTTATTCTGTGTCTGGGTGTTATTTATCTATAATATGTATGTATTTATAAATATATAAGTATGTTTATCAGTTATATAGATCCCATAACACAAGCTAATATTAGCTTACTTTGGGCTAGATGGCGCTGTGTGATAAGTGTCCCACAATATTTATTTATTTATTTACTTATAAGTTTCTTTGTATTGTTATTTAAATTAATAATAATGGATCCGATCCTAAAGATTTGACTAAATCACGAGGCACTGGTAAAGCCAAGCTTACTCTTTTTAAAAGCATTTGGATTCTGTGTGTGTAGGACAGTATTCAGTTTGACATATTGTAGGATTTTTTTAGACAGTACCATCTAGCCCAAAATAAGCTAATATAAGCTTGTAGTATGAGATCTAGACAAATGATAAACAAACTATATATTCTATGTGACTGCTTCGGTAGCGTAGTGGTAAGTGTATGCGACTTCAGTGCTGAGCTTTCGGGTTCGAATCTCGGCTCAGAACAAATATTTGTGTGATTCACAAATGTTTGTAATGGGGTTTGGGATCTTACTTGTTGAAGTTACATATTTTCAAATTAAGCATTCGTCATTTATTTAGTCTGTTTTTGCCAAAACACCATGGAAGGATATGATTTCAACAATACGTCCCTCATGAATAAATTGTTTTATCAAAATGGGTGTTCTGTGGGACAACACACCATTATACAGTCGCCATAATCGTCCTAACGAGAGGACTATTCACAGAGGGGTTGATAAATTTAAGTCCACTGGTTCAGTAAACAATCGACCAACACCCGTACGTCAACGAAACCCGTGAGGCATTTCAGCGATTCTATGTTCCATACATTATGCCATCTAAAGATCATTCAACCAATTTATTTAATGATATCTTTCACGCTTTGTTTTATATAAATATATGAAGTGCTGAATGAAAGCACATCTAAGTAGTTCTATATATTTAGAACCAGATGTGCTCAGCGACTTCGCCCATCACGTACTTTGAACACCCGTTACATTACACTTCACACATTTAACTCATGCCCGTTATTGTTTTTAAATACTTTATTTATATATATATATATATATATATATATATATATATATATATATATATATATATATATATATATATAATTATATATATATATATTACTTTGTATAAAACTTTGAAAATGACGAACTTCCATGCAACTGCTCCCATATTTTAGCCGCTTAGGGTAGGTATATTGAAAAATCCTTTCTTATTGGGTGACTAAATTATTTAGTCACATTTTTGAAAGGAGATCGTAAGACCCTGTGGATCTCTTTGCCGGTGGCCGGGACTCATTCTCTGATCTAGTTGGTACACCGACACCGCTGGGTTTTATGAGTAGTTTGGCCTCTACTCCAAGGGCCCCCGCCGTGGAGAGCGTATGTACGTAATAACATCACCTCGCATCAAAAAACTAAATTACGGTCTGGTATTGGGTATTATTAAAGCCCTTTTAAATATTATTTATAAAACAAACAAACAAATCTCATAATCAAGTATTAGTCAAATATTATAATAAATAATGTGTAATTAATTTAATACTTTACTCTCACCACACACGCATACTCATTCATTTACTTATGAACTCAATCATGCTCATTCACTTAAATCATTCGCTATCCCTTCCGCATCCTATCTTAATTACCATAGTCCATGTTTCTTAAAATCATGGCCGGACGCACGCCGAGATCATATACCCGCTCTTAAACCATATCGCTATAAAATAAAATAAAATAAAAAAAATCTTTATTTTGCATAGACCATTTTAACGGCGCTTACAAAATGTCATACACTATTTAAAATATTTAAAGCGACCATAATTGCTATAAATTTACAAATATTTAAAAATACTTAAATAAGTGGTGTGATATAAATAATAACTCAAATAAACTTCTGTACTGTGCGAAGGCCTAGCGCAAGAGGCGTGAACGTCATGAAGATCGCCACGAGGTCACATCAGGTACTCTTTTATTATCCTACTATGCAACTGATTCTTTAACCGCAGATTTCAACTCTCTTCACACTCCTCTCTCTACAAATTATGATAAAATAATATTTTATTAATTACGCAACTTGTACTGGTAATCTCAACTACCGCCCCTCAACAGTTTCATAAGTCGTTATAACTCGTGCAAGCATTTATTTATCACTTATTCAACGTTATATCTTGCTTATATATTTGTTTTAGTATACGTCTTGTATATTTGTAACATTCATAGACTTTATTTTTCGATATTTTTTAATATTTCTAAGAAGTACAAACTAAGCATTCGCAATACCCTCTTTGGTATTGTACGCTCTGATCGCTCTGACGAAGCCGAGCTCCACTCGCTTTTTTAAAATATTTTTACCTAATTAAATCGTCTTCTTCATCTTAGTGCATTACCAACTGCTTACAAGCCCAGTCTGGATTTGAAGTTCACTTTTATTTGGTTACTAGAAGCACCTATAGTTTTTTTTCATTTATCACCTTTTGATCACCTATTGTCCCCTAATAAGGATGATAATTACAGACAGAAAAAAACCTATTTTTTATGTAAGTAGGCACCTACCGTATATTATAGTTATGCATATGCATTTTGTGAATAGTTGTTATTTATGTATCCATCACGCCTTATCCCCGAAGGGTGGCCGAGGCATATTATATGCCCACTTTTCACCATTTATATTCCTGTCCCACGTAGGTGGTGAGCCCATTGCCGTGTTGAAATAGACAGATATACAATAGTTGTTAATATGGAATTACACACTGGCATAACAATTTTATTTATCTGTATAGATTTACTTATCTACTTAAACCCCCATAGAATACCCAGATATCTCTCATCCCAGTCATAGTTCTGTTAAGATATATTTAGTAGGCTAAGGATACAATACATAGTATAAATTACATTACTACGAATTATATAATTTCGTATAAAATATTCCACTCGCTCAAATATCTACGTTAGTTGTGGGTAGTTGTGATTTCGGTCAACCGGTATTCACCGTATATGCACATTCAGTAGACTACCCGACTTCCCGAACTTGTATTACGATTGCTTCGTGTTACAATTGAATTGTTATCATGTTGCAGTATTTAAGTACCTACTAGATATTTGTTAACATTAATAATGTACATTCACATCTAATATTATTAGAAGCAACACGTAATGCAATCTTTCAATGTTGACAAACGGACGCCGTTGGCTTTTCTAAAAATTTTGTTAGCGACCTCAAAAGAGATGTTTCGCGATGCGAGTTATCCTAATATTGACGAACATCGTACAGCTACACTAAATTCGTACAGGTTAGGCGACCGTGCATTGTATTGTATGGCGGGCTGTTTTCCGCAACTCCACGTCAAGGCGCGGTTTTTGCATGAGGGTGGATATTTCACTCGATCCACCCCAACTCGTCGAAGAACGCCAGCAAACTATTCACGCTGCTGATGATTTCTCGGAGCGTACTTGAATTCCCAAAGTACTTAGCCCTGTATATGGCGGTTGCAGGACAGTTTGGGGGACCTGCTTCGCTGTTTCTTCCTCTCTCATGCAAGCTCTACAGAGAGGGCTGTCCGTGATTCCTAAGACGAAAAGGTGTTTTTTGAAAGAGCCACGACCGGTGATGACAGCTGTGGCTGTGCGTAGTTGTTTTTGGTCAGTTGTCGGAGACGCCTAGTGAGTCTGTTATCGAGTACAGGGAGTGCTTCCCTGGCCTGTTTGCACTCTACTAGGTTTGTCCAGTGTCTGCTGTGTTGGTCCCTTATTCGTTTGTTTACTGTAGTGCGTAGGTATGCGGAGGGGATTGATATTATGGGCTCAGGTCCCATCACTACCATATCTGATCCTCTTCTAGCAAGCTCATCCGCTGCATCTTTGCCTCGTGAGCCGCTGTGGCCCTTGATCCATTGCAAGGTTATATTGTTGGTGTAGCCTATTTGGTTTAATCTATCGTGGCACTCCAGTATAAGCCCTGAGTTTATAGTGTAACTGTTTAGTGCTTGCAACACGGCCATGCTGTCCGAGAATATTCGGATTGAGTGACCTTCTACTTTCCTGGCCATGACCGCTGATGCTGCAAGAGTGATTCCCATACATTCTACTTGAAATACCGTGTTAATGTTAAGGTACTCCGAGAAAATGCCGGCCCCAGTGCCTGTATCAGTTTTAGATCCATCTGTAAAGATGCGTAGTTCTGCTTGACTTTTAGGCTCACAGCAGAGATATTCATGGAGCTGGATTTTGTATTTTTTTTCAAAGACGAACTGTTTGACCGTGCATTGCAGAAAGTTCTTTCTGCTATAAAGGAGTGAACTGGGCATATGATAATACTACGTGACCCCCCATAAACATATACATACATACATTTTATTGGTCTTTTGTATTTTAATGTTTTTTTTTCACATTACTTTTTATGCTACCATACTGCCTTTATGTTAAGATACCTTTATGTATTAAAGGTCTTAGGGGATTTTAAAGGGATCCCGAGTGCATTAGTATTTCCTGGGGATCATAGTGGAATAGCAAGTGCTTTTCAATCCCGTAGGGGAATTAAAATAGGGTATCCTTCCTAGTGAAATGCGCCGAATTTTCGATCAGGTCACGTATTTTATCCATACCAATAAGTGCTACAGAAGTTTTTATTTATTTATCCGTAACGCCTTATCCCCGAAGGGGTGGCAGTGTATCCCTGGTTTATAGTTTTCACATTAAAAATCGAAAAACTTCTCAGGTATGATTACGAATGTAATGTATTATTTTTACACTAGTTAATGCCCGCTTCCCCGCCCCCGTGGTGAAGATCAATTCCCGTTCCTCACAAGTTCACGGGGTTAAAAGTAGCACAAATGTCATATTCTGATGATAAGATATATTACTTTAAAGCTTCATTAAAATTCTTTCAGAACAGTAGTATTTTTATAAATGTATAAGTGACTGGAGTTCTAAGTATGTCACGGGCGAAGCCGTGGGAGTCACCTTGTCTATATTATCATACAAAGCTGAAGAGTATGTTTGGTTGGTTGATTCGCTAATCTCAGAAACTACTAGTTCGGAATAAATAAATATATTGTGCTGGATAGTCCATTTATCGAGGAATGCAATCTAGGCTATATACGAGTACTATACCATCAGGCTACTACCCTAGGAGAGCAGCACTATAATATATCTGTAATAATTTATCTCCTTCGCTTCCAGTATTTCGTCGTTGATGATGGTCACAAATGATGAGTCTCGGACCGAAGAAACAGTCACTTCCATCTGTTTATCATTTATTGATCATCACCAATTACTAAGAGACCACGACTGCTGTAATTCGATTGAAACGACACGGCGACGGGAAGTTAAAGGTAAGCATTGTACCTAATGGTGTGAGACCAGGAACAATATTTTAAAATACACCCATGCTATGAATCCCTTCTAAAAAAATTTGAAACCGTTAGCTTATTGCCAACATTAAAACACCCAATTTCACAATAACCATTTTATAAACTTAACTTCTTCATAAATTTTGACTGGCTCGGTGGCGCAGTGGTAATGTATGCGATTGCCGCTAGCTGAGGTCTCGGGTTCGATTCCCGGGTCGGAACAAATATTATGTGTTATTTATTATTATTTATTTATCTATCACGCCTTATGCCCGAAGGGGTGGCAGAGGCATATTATATGCCCACTTTTCGCCATGTGTAGTCCTGATGTCCCACGTAGTAGGTGGTGCCATGTTGCCGTGTAGAAAATAGACAGACA
Organism: Thumatha senex; assembly: GCA_948477245.1. Taxonomy (NCBI): domain Eukaryota; kingdom Metazoa; phylum Arthropoda; class Insecta; order Lepidoptera; family Erebidae; genus Thumatha; species Thumatha senex. The sequence goes on from OX419725.1 coordinate 5,666,932, forward strand.
AAATAGATAACTCGGTGATCGTTTACAGAACACTGAGTCCGCGGGGCCACGAGCGCTTCAAATATTTGTGTGATCCACAAATGTGTGTTTCGGAGTTTGGGTGTTTCCTATGTACAAATATGAATGTATTTAGAAATATAAAAGTACTAGCTGACCCTCAAGGCTTCGCCCTTGACGTATTTCTAGATTTTTATAACATACAATTATATTATCTTTCGTAAAAAATATTTTTATTTTAATAAAAAGTATCCTATGTTACTTCTAATTCCTCCAAGAATATGTGTACAAAGTTTCATGATGGTCTGGGCTTGCAACTGTCCAGTACTGCATTATGCTGCTAGTCAACGCCTATTCCTTAGCTATCGACGTGGGATACACTGGTATTTGAATGCCAACACATATATACTACCAAAGCATATATAGTTTGGGTTTATCGCGTATTATTATGTTACATAGAACTTTTACGTTCGGATCACAAACGTGACTGCAAATTCTTTCAATCTGCAGCGAAGTCGTCGCTACGAAGCCCAGCCATCCAATCTTCGAAAAAGTGACATCAGCCAATCTATCATTTATCTTACGTTCTTTCTTGAAACACAATACTTATTTATTTACCTAATGGCTATCGCTGCGCCCAGCCAGCACGCTTGACGTCATACTGTGGTATAATATAGGACAAATACCACAATACCTTCCCCACGTAGTAGGTGGTGAGGCCATTGCTGGACAGACGCAGGTTGTGGCCACCTGCTGTTGAAATTTTTAAAGCCTAAGGTATTTATAAGGCCTTCAAAGCCATGTTGAAGGCCTTATAAATACGATTGCCGTGTTACTGGCAACTGGAACGAATTACGTGCCTTCCGAAGCACGAAAATGCTCGTAAATGTAAATATCACAAAGCGGTCACCCATCTGTGACCAGCCAAAGTGAAAGCTGAACGCGGTGATCGTTTACAGAACACTGACTGACAGACTTATTAAAGAAATTGGTGAACATATCCATTAATATATAAAACTGTTCCAGCAAACTCTCCAAAATATTTGATCCACGGACAATTGGAACGTCATGAAATGGCATGATTTAGCCGCATCGAACATTAAACTTGTTGTTTAACTTTGTTTCAGCGAACAGTTCCCAAAAATCTTCCACCGGTAGTGTACCACACATACCAAATGGGGTGTCACATCATATTGCAGCTCAAAATCAAATCAAGTGCTATCTCTCATGTTCACATCAAATGCCACTGCTTCAAAAAGTGGAAACATACCAAAACTCCATTGAATTGTTAAATTTTTTGCATCACCTTGCGTTTTTTAGAGGACGCAATTGTATTTTTTTGATGTGTAGGGGGAGTCAGTGTAAAGCTAAAACCAAGTTTGTGGGGTCGCCACCCTTGTCCCACGGCCGCCATCTTGAAAATTGGGTTGAAATGTTTTGTACGCTATATCTCTTAAACTATCCTCACGCTGTATCCCTGACGGGGTAATCAGAGAGGACAGATCGCCAGGTATCGCGATCCATGCATAAGTGTCTTGTGAAATGAAGATGCTGCGGTGGATGTGTGGAGTCACGCGGATGGACCGCGTGAGGAACTCTCGCATCCGCGGCAGCCTTCACGTCCGTGACATTGCAGACAAGCTGCAAGAGTGTCGCCTTCGTTGGTATGGTCACGTCTTGCGGCAACCGCCGGGCTACGTAGGTAACAAATGTCTGGCCATGTCAGCCCCGCCGGGTCCCGGTAAGAGGGGAAGACCCAAGAAGTGCTGGCTTGACGTCGTAAGGGATGACATGCGTGCCAATGGTCTCACTACAGGGGATGCCGACGACCGTGCGAAGTGGAGGAGAAAATGTAGGAAAGCGGACCCCGGGCGTCGCGAGACGCAACTGGGACATACGCTCGGATGATGATGAGTCGTGCTTATTTTACGATCCTTTGTCACTTTACTAATTGGGACAAAGCACCGTTAACTCTGTTTCTGTTTACGGTTTTAAACTATTTATTAGATAAAAAAAAATGTTAACATTTTTTATTGCAAATTAAATTCTCTACAACTTTGGTCCGAATCTTTTTTTCGTAGAAATATAAATAAAAAAGTTATAAGCGAAAATGTTCAGAAATTCGAAAATTATATTTTCGAAATAATAACTTTTCTTTTTATCCTTTTACGATAAAATGAAATCAGAACATTTTTGTAGATCGTTTTTAAGGAACAACTTTTATAGGCAAAATTTTTCATTAAGTCAATAGCTAAGGTTTTATAGCGCTCCGAAGTAAGTATTATTTTTCGGGAAACATATATTATACGTGTGTACTAATAATAGGTCATCAGTTACTGTTCTTTTTTATATTTTTATTATATTTTTTTTTATTAATTTTGCTATATTAATTAAAGCAATGATAATAATAATTAATTAATGACTCTTTTCCCACCTACGAGGTAGAGTCTGGAGGCGCGTTTTTTTACGTGGTATCCCCAAAACGCATAATTCACGGTGATTTTCTAAATTTGAACTACTTATCCTCAGTCTTTTCGATGGACCAGGATGCGGCTGATCATCTGATCGGCTTTCTGAATTAAATGCAACAAAAAATATTATCAATTTTTTTTATCATATAAAAAGTATAAGATATATATCGTAAAAACCATTTCAACCCCTATTTTCAAGATGGCGGCCGTGGGACAAGGGTGGTGACCCCACCAGTTATTTTTTTTATATTTGGCACGTTAAAATGGCCCGTGATTGAGGACCGCTATCTCAACCCTCAGGGCTCCGATAGCGACCCTCATTTTAACGGCCCAGAAATATGCCTTTGCACGCTTCTCATAAAGGACCGAGGATTATAAGAGGAGGGATCACGTGCACCGGCAGAGAGTTCTACGCTTTTATGGTGCAACATAAGAAAGACATACGAAATCTTTCGGTTTTGGGCAAGATGGTGTCCACGACAGTGTACGGATGACACCTCTGCCCCGACCGCTTTGTTCGGGAACTGAAGAAAATGAACTGAATTACATTCCATGATAGATACTTAACTGTCTTGGTGGGGCAGTGGTAGTGTATGCGACTTCTGCGCTGAGGTCCCGGGTTCATTTTCCCCGGGTCAGAACAAATATTTGTGTGATTCACAAATATTGGTTTCGGAGTTTGATGGGTGTTTCCTATGTATGTATTTAGAAATATATATATATAAGTATATATGGGATCTAGACAACAAAGTACAAGCTTATAGCTTAGTTTGGGCTAGATAGCGCTGTGTAAAATGTGTTCATCAATATTTTATATACTTGTGTACGCTATATTAGTTAGTAAGCTATAGACTTTTGCATACTCATTACCTTTACGTATCAAATGCTGTTCTCAAAAACTAGTAGTGTTTCAAATATGTAAATCTGTATCAAATGCTAATAAAACATGTACTAAACTGTAATTTCATCAAAGGGTTCATGATGCATTACGATATTTGAACCTTATTTTCCGCTGTGAAATATTTTACTGGTCTATCAGATCTCAGAAACGTTTGCTAAAGAAAACTGGTCGTCGATGCTGCTGTTTTAGATCAGTAGGCTGTATTGTTTAGGTCATAATAAGATTCACTCGCGGATGATAATTCTAACAAATTCAATACGGAAGCATTTAAACGAAGTATACTAAATATAATATTATTTCAACTTGAAAACTTTCAAGTAATGAACGTATATTTTTGGGCAAGTAAAGGTCATCGATGAAGAAAAAAGGTTAACAACTTCTCTCCCCAAGACTATTAAGTGTTGCCGATGTAACATTATAATTTCGTATGGAAAAACTGAACTGCTGGTAACGTTCCCAATATTTAAGTATCGAATGCTATTTCCTTATAATATTTTGTGCATAATTTTTCGATTGCTAGAGTTTAGGTAATTCGCACCGCGATCGGTTCGAACCGCGGTATGAATTGCCCAAGAGCTCTTTTTGAATGGGTTCCTTCGCACCGATTTTATTATACGCCCGTAAATTCAATTTTTTGTCACTTTTTTATTATTTATCACTTATTTTTCGTTTCAAGTGTTCAAATCCATATAACCGATAAGTACTCGTATTGGGTGGGTAGTTTCTCTACGTGTCCGAATCGACACATGTCAAAAGCTAGGCCGTTCGCACCGCTTCTACCACTGCGGTGCGAATAGTTCCATTCAGAAATAGTAATTGGATGGTTCTCACCGCAATCACAATAACTCGTGGTGCGAAACAATCAAAGACTCAACATGCCAAGCAAAACGTGATTCATAAACAGCACTCTATGTATGGGCAGGTCGTCGCACGCTCCGGGAGCGCCTGCACCTTCATTTTCCAGACTGCCGTCCGTGCCAACAGTGGCCGGCTTCCTTAGTCAACATGCGCTGCCTCCATCAAGAAAATACTATATTTACGTCTCAAGAACAAACAGTAAGTCACTATTCACTTAAAATGTATCATAGACTAAAACTATAACGTTCTATGCCATCAGCACAATGGCCAATATAAAAAAACAATAAATATCAATGTTAAAATATTTTCTATTAATATGAAACTTCTCCTGGAAACTCTTTAAAATAAATATTTTATCCTCGTACAACTCGAACGTCAGAAACTCGAATCTTTTAACCGAACCGCTCATTAATTTATTGTTTCTCTTTGTTTCAGCGAACAGCACTGCACCGCACGTACCAAATGGGGTGTCAAATCATAATGAAGCTCGAAAGTAAATGCCAAAAATGCATGCATCGAACGTATCGTTATCTCAAAATGTGACTGTCGTACGAATTCATACTTCCCCTTTTAATACTTTCTTATTAATCTTCTCGTATATATATATATGCATAGTATGTGCTATATAAAACTTCCATAGTATAATTAATGTGTTTCAAAAACGATCAAGTGCTATTGTATCACAAAGTAACATTCCGAAATGTCAAATGCTAATTTATCAAAAGGTGATAACGTTCCGAATATGTTTATATCAAATGCTAATTCGTAAAAAGGTGTAACGTTCCGAATATGTTTATAACAAATGCTAATTCATCACAAGGTGATAACGTTCCCAATATGTTTATAACAAATGCTAATTCATCACAAGGTGATAACGTTCCCAATATGTTTATAACAAATGCTAATTCATCACAAGGTGATAACGTTCCGAATATGTTTATAACAAATGCTAATTTATCACAAGGTGATAACATTCCGAATATGTTTATATCAAATGCTAATTTATCACAAGGTGATACCATTCCGAATATGTTTATAACAAATGCTAATTTATCACAAGGTGATAACATTCCGAATATGTTTATATCAAATGCTAATTCAATAAAAGATGTAACGTTCCGAATATGTACGTAACAAATGCTAATTCATCAAATGGTGGTAACATTCCGAATATGTTTGTAACAAATGCTAATTCATCAAAAAGTGATACTGTTTCGAATAGAGGGCGCAATGTGTTTTTCGGTTGTGTTTCGCGCAAGAGCATCCCGCTCTTGCCTTTGGTTAATTTTCCAATACTTTTCAAAAGCGTGGTATTCACAGGAAACAGGTGTTTCTTTACACATGTTTCCTTTTTAAAAAAATAATAATAATATTATAAATAGATGGGCAGTTATTTCCGCTTTTATAAAAGCTTGCTTCGAATCACGTTCATTGAATCAAGTTTCATCCCCAATATTTCTTAAATACAGGGATCTTCAAAATAAAATGTTATGTAAACGCACGCTCTGTTGTTTTTGTGTCGGTGTGAGGCCCCATCTAGCTTGTACTTTTTTTCATACCAAGATGATTATGGAGCAGCTTCAAAATTGTTATTTCCAATAATCGAATTGGTATTTTTTTCAAACGATCCAAAAGTATTTTTTCGAATTTTTATAAGACTTTTGGGTGTTGACCTAAACAGATCGTCTAGGTCGGAATTCATCTTCAATTTGTTCACTACCTTTTACTTTAAAGAGGTTGTGGCTCTTCTATACCAAGATTTTTTCCTAGGTACGAGTCCTCGTAAATTACTTCTTTCAATATGGTTTAATCCCTTTTTTATTGCGCCCCCACTGCCCTCCATCACCTCTATTCTGCGAACTTAAAGACAAACTTGTGGTTGTGACACCTCCGGGAGTACGGCTTGATCTATGATTTAACCTGCACCCTTCAGGCCCAGATCCAAACGTAACATTCCAAAGGTCCTTGGCCCTTCCAAAGGCCTTTCACTCTTACGTATCAAATGCTACTTCCGCAAAAAGTGGTAATGTTCCGAATATGTACGTATCAAATGCTACTTTCTCACAAAATGGCAACTTTGCATCAAAAGCTACAGGGCCATCAGTGGCCTGCTACCTCAGTCAGCCAGCGACGCCTTTACCAAGAGGATCCTTACAAGTCCAAACAGTAAGTCATTAAAAATACTATTATAGACTATATTAAAATGCACTATGCGACCTGGTGCAACCCGCTACAATGGCCAGTGCTTCTTGATAAATAATATACTTTGCTTGCCAGATTTACTAGGTTGGGAAGCACTGCTAGTGGTTTACTTTTCAGCAATAGGCACGTGCTCAAAATGTGACACATCCTTTTACGGGCGCGACTCGATGCATCCTTCAACTTAGGTAACCGATGCCGTTGTCAGCAGGCAGCAAATCAATGCATTGATTACGTCAAACGGTAGACAGAAAATTAAGGAAAGACATCATGTAATGCGGTTTAGTCATTAACAATTATAGTGTGCGTTACTCCAGGAGAAACTAACAGTACACTGTGTTACGGTGGCCGCTAGTGCGCTTTTCTACCGCACGATAAGGCTTTTTTTTTAACGTGTGGAAAACCCTTCGGATGTCTTGCCGGACTCGAACCGGCTAAAACCACACAGTCCCCGCCTAACTGTCTATTACCGGACGCCCCGGGTAACTCCTCGGAAAGATGTCCCAGAGCTCCCGGCAGACTTTGGCTACCACCGCGGCCTCACCTGGGGTTCGGGTGTTATCCCGCTTCTTTGGGGGGTTGGTTCGGGTACTATCCCGCTTCTTGGGGCATGAGGCGTGCGTGACATTTTCACGTCATGCCGACGCACGATAAGGCTAACCTCCATGCGTTTGGTCCACCGCATTGCGCGCACTTCTATTACATTCTATTCACAAATTATGCGGTAGACAAACGCAAGGCAGTGCAAGCTAGCACTTACATTTCTAAACTAAAATTCTAATAAATTTCTCAAAAATTGATAAACGAATTACTTTTTATAATGTACTAATATTTGTTAAGTTATATCGCTTGTCTAAAGCATAATTTTTGTTTGCTGGGGTAAAGCACACATAATTATACGAAATCCCTAAGATGCAGTCTCGCCTTTGAAACTTGCATCTTGGAGATCACATTTGACATATTACTGATATTTTTTTTTAAATACAATCGATAGCTTTTGCATGAAAGAGTAACAAACTTTAACATTCATAATTTAAGTGTTATTTTTTTATAGGAATCAAGTGTCATCCCAAAATATCAAGACATATGTTTTTGGCAATACCCATGGTAGTAGAATAGAACACAATAAAATAAAAATTAAAAGGAATTTGAATTAATATTTAGCATTTTGTTACAGATATGTCGAATGTTCATATGTTCAATGGCAGCGCAAAAGGCACGAGTGCTCCAGCGATGGTGACTGCCCGACCCTCTAATACTGCTCACTGCCAACCGTCCACGTCGTATATGCCTCAATATCCACACAAATAAAGCAATAAAAGTAAGAGGTTATATTAGTGCATTTATAGTTGTAATGCGATTATGCAAGACGTCATATTTTTTCGTACAGAAACTTTAAATTCAACCTTATAAGACCCGAACTCCTTTATTTTAATGATCACGAAAACGGTTCCCTTTCCGCATGATAAATACTTGTTCGTCGGCTGTGTTCTAATGAACCGCCTTGCTATATATATCTTCTGCTAAGTTTTCTGGTATTCCTCTAGGTCAGAGGAGAGAGAGTCTAGTGACGCGATTCCGAAAAACATCAGATAACTAATATCAGCTAATTTCTTGCTTAGTTTACTCATAGACTTTACAACTATTTTTGGCTCTCATAACTTCTTTATCCAATCCATAACAATTACATCCTTTGATGTTGCTATATCCATAATACTATGCCTCTTCCATAATGGTTTTACCAATTCATAACTTAGAATTGAGGAAAGAGTATGTTCCGTTAATGGTAACAGTATAAAATTTGATTTTGTTTTTACAGAATGAAAATTAAGTTAAAGCATTAGCTTTAACTTAATTTTAAGTATATTTTATGAATTAGGATGACAAAAGATATGTTGTCTTGCATTATAACGACAATGCGAATTGGATTGTAGGTTATTTATAATTATAAAGTGGTTTCAGCTACTATGTATAAACTGTGAATTCTTAAGACTGTTCAGTTTCCCATATAAAATTACTGTTAAATTGGCACCACTATTAGTCTTGTGCGGAGAATGCGGTAAGCTACAAGACACGCGTTCGTTACTTCGTAACAGTTAAAAAGTTTTGAAATTTACGATAGTTTAAGTGCTTCTTCATCGAATTTGTTAGAAACATCATCCTCGAGCGAATCTTATTGTGATCTAAAGAATACAGGCTTATTGTCTGGTCTAAAACCTTCAGCAATCCTGCCATACGTAACGAAATGATACGCAATATGGCAGGTTTTTATTACAATTGTAGCATATTTAATACTTAATGATGTTCGCAATTCCACCCGCTTCGTAAAGTTTACCCGTACCTATACCCACACGGTATACTAAGCTATCATTAAAAGACAGATATATGCCACTCAGGCCGTCCGTCCGTCTGCACGGATCTATTTCTCACCAATCAACAAAAGAAGACAAACGGTTTGCGGCGGCATTGGACACAATGAATACGTGCAGACTATTTTGAAGTTTCCACCACTTCCGGTTTTTAAAATTATTTCGGTATAGAAGTCGTCCGATTCCTTTGTTACGATACTGAAGGGTGACTAAATAAATATCCATCACGCCTTATCCCCGAAGGGGTGGCAGAGGCATATTATATGCCCACTTTTCAAAGTGTGGATTCCTGTCCCACGTAATAGGTGGTGAGCCCATTGCCGTGTTTAAATAGACAGACGCAGGTTGTGGCGACCTGCTGTTGAAGGTTTTCAAGGCGCTCATAAGGCCTTCAACCAGGCTTAACGACTGCCATTTTTCTGGCAACCGGGACCAACGGTTTAACGTGCCTTCCGAAGCACGGAAATGCCACAAAGTGGTCACCCATCCAAGGACCAGCCATAGTGAAAGTTGCGTAACTCAGTGATCGTTTACAGAACACTGAGACCGCGGGGCCGCGAGCGCTTCAAATACTGAAGGGTGCGTTACTTGTTTTCATTAAAAACCCTTATTGTTCTGACATCTTGAACATCGTCAGCTGAGCGTTTGTCCCAGTAGCGTCTGGTCAGCGTCAGGTCGCCACTACCTGCACCTGTCCATTTCAACACTGCAATGGGCTTACCACCTGTTACGTGGGACAAAACGCAAAGCATACGGTGACACTTGGGCTTATAGTATACCTCTGCCTACCCCTTCAGGGATAAAGACGTGACAGTATGTTATGTTATGTTGACTGGTATTTTTGAATCACAAAAGCCACCTGTCCTCTCCCGCCATTTGGCCCACGCGGCTGCAATGCGTGTCTTGACGTCGCGGTCGAGAGGACTATCCTTCTCGATGTTGCCGCCCGTTTTTGGTCAATTACCCTCTGTAACTGACGTAACTAAAACCTCTGGCCGTCTCCCCCTCCCTTTTCTTGTGCCGTCCTTCAACTACCCATATCTTAGCTTTCATGCCATGGGTTGTGCAGAAATATTTTCAACCCATCAAATGGAAGCACTAAACAACAGAAAACTACCCCAAAAAGGGTAACGGGTGGAGAAACTCCTACGTATTCTGACATGGGTACGTGTCAACCAGTCTCCAGACTGGACATGTTTTAAGCAAATTATGCAGCTATTATGGTTTGCTGTGTAGCAAGAGTAAAAATTCCATTACTAGACTTTATTACAATGCGAAAACCTGCCGTACGATTGAATGTTGCGCTGCCGAAGTAATGATACTTATTGGTAAGTTAACCTGTTTCAGATCTGGTAACACTCAGCCAAAACTGATGCGCTTTGTAAAACGAGCTTTTACAGGGATTGTTATTAGTCCTCATGAGTATAAAACTCTGGCACAGTGTGCATTGATTGAATCGAAAATTGAATTGAAAAAAAAAAAGTGTGTTGCCCAAATGCAAGAACAAGACAAGACTTAGCCAGCCTTGGTCTTGGTCTTGCGCCAATACACCTGGTCTTGGTCTTGCGCTCCCAGTCTTGGTCTTGCAGCAAGAGTCTTGCAAGTCTTGTAATTACCTATTAGACTATTGCTATTTAATAAAGTTTACTTTAGATCTTAGAAAAACGTATTAGAATTGGAACATTGTGAGCTTGAATTAACATAGCCATAGTAAAGACCAATCAGATTAATAAATGTCTGAAGATTTGATAAGAAATTCGAAAAATCAACTGCCACATGGTTATCAACTGAGCTATATGCCGTTTTCCATGGGAGTAACTGTTTCTTAATAAACATTTACGCTTTATAAGCTTACATGTGCTAAAACATGTAAAAAACAAATTAATTACAATAACTTGACTGTATTTTAAAGAACAATATCTGTCTAGAAAGAGATTGAACCCTCGACATATATGAAATTTAATATAAGAGTTTTACGATTTATCATTTATTTCAATAAAAAATCAAATACAACACAAATCAAATAACATAACAGTACACAACAGCTTTGTCATTAGGTTCTATTACTTTATATCAATTCTTTTGACCAAGAATTAATACAAAGTAACCATCTGGCTGACTCATCACTTAACCTATTTCTATGTTTTCTAATTACTAATGATGCTTTAGAAAATAATCTCTCAGCAGGTACTGAAGTTGCAGGTATTGAGAGAAAATCACGGGCCATCTTCGATAAAGTCGGATACTCTGTCTCATGCGTCCTCCACCAATCTAAAATGTCTTCCGAGCTGGCAGCTCTTGGTTTTCTCAGCTACTCCTCCAACTCGTCTATCACTAAGCCTTGAAGACAAGATCCAGATGAAGTCGAGGGACATTCATACAGTTTATCAAAGTCTATTACGTCTTCATCTTCATCACATACTTTATTTTCTTTTCTTGGTAATTCCAGAGATTTGTTCAGTGAGTGTAGACTTTTATATTCTTAATAAAGTTTATTGAACTTGCGCAGGCTTTCTGTTTTAAGTTGCTTCCCCCATATTGTCAGGTCAAAAGTCTGAGCCTTATGCCTTGGGTCTAAAATTAAAGAAGTACAATAAATCCAGTTGCTCTTCTTATAATGTTTAAGCATTTTGTCTCGAGCTGCTTGGAAAGCCAGAATGAGCCTTTCATCCACTTCAGATCGATTAGGTTTCTCATCTAACTGTTTTACCATGGATTCAATTTTATCGAGCAAGAGATTGAATGATACAATGACTAGCGGTAATGTAACATATTTTTCTCCACCAAGTTTTGTACTTAAATGTTTAAAGTTTATTAGAAACTTATGTATTTTTTCGAGTATTTGCCATTCACTAGCTGTGATTTGAAAATCATTTAATTCGGTGACAGAACTGCACAATATGTTAATGCCCGCTCTCACTTTTAAACCAAATCTAATCATATCATGTGTGGAATTCCATCTCGTTGGATAGTCAAGAATGGAATTCAGATTTGATGGCACGCTCACACACGCTGCTTCACAAGCTGACTGAAACTTCTTCTTCACTATCTCACTTCTTTTTATTTTACTGGAAATACTGCGTAATTTTGTTACAGATGTACGCGAGTCAGCAATATTTGGTGCATATTCTTCATCTTCTTCATCTTCCTCAGTTTCGTCTGCATAGTCTTCATACTGCTGATCTTGCGCGTTAGTGTCAGTCTCACAGTGTAATGCTAAGGTCTTTAATAAATCTTGTACGCCAAGTTTTAAAATGTGAGCAAAGCACCGGAAATGTTGATTGTCTGAATCAAAGTGTGGCGGCAGCTGTTTGCCCATTTCATACATAAATTTGGTATTTGCAGTTGCGTTGTCGACCGTGATACCTTGTATTTTATCAATTACTAGATGACCCCCACAGCTTCGCCCGTGGAATATTTCGACCTCCCGTCGCACCTATTTAATCCCGTCAAATATAAATTTTAAAATGATGCATAAAAATTTGCCCTATTTGTCGACATTTATGACTACTGCTCTGCTCCCCAGTGTAGTAGCGTAATGATATATAGCCTATAGCCTTCCTCGATAAATGGGCTATCTAACACAAAAAGATTTTTTTTAAATCTGACCAGTAGTTCATGAGATTAGCGTGTTCAACCAAACAAACAAACAAACTCTTCAGCTTTATAATATTAGTATAGATGTCATATTCCAATAAACATTCGTGGAAAATCGTTGCAATATCTTTCCCAGTATGTCGACCGCGTGATGGTATAAAATCAAGAACGATATTCAAAATCAAATTCAAGAACGATCGATAATTCCATTCGTTGTCTATATAATGCATAGTAACCCCGTAGTAACTCCTACCAGCAATTGACGTCCACCCATCAATGGTAAACGACATTTTAGATGATAATTGTTGAAGTCGTTCCTTGAGATTCAATTGGAGCTCTTCAAATCGCTCTTTGACTTTCCTTCTAAGTGTGGACCTTTTAGGAAACACCATATTAGGGCAAATACGTCGAAAATATACTTGTGTAGCTTCGTTATCGAAAAATGAGAAGGGAAGATATTTTTTCACCACCCAATCAACTGTAGCTATCGTGATGTTGTCACTGTTGTTTTCCGACTGAAATAAAACAATAAATCTTGTGTTATTATTTAAAACATACTAGGTTTGAGCGTTTAGGAGGAGGAGGTTTGTTGTTGTTAAATCGAGAAAATCGTTAAATTGAGGTTTGTTATATTAAGGTTGCACTGTACTGTAATTTACCAAAATAAAGTACCTACTTAGTTGTTACTGGCCGATTATGAAAACAAAAGAAAATATGGGTGTTTTATAAAAAATATTTAACACGATAATTACATACTTAATATGTGGTATATAATTGTGAGATAAGTAAATTTATTCTTACCTGTTCACTTCTTCCAGCGGTTACTAAAAAGCTTGCGATATCTCCACTTAATTTTGGTTTAACAGGAAGAAATATTTGTGATTCCTTTTTGTGGAAAGATATTAGATGTTTCCTTAAGCCTGAAGTGATTCTGTTTTTCATTTTTATTTCAACCTTTTTATGTTGGCACAATTTACACGAGGCAGTTTGGGATGCATGAATCATTTCGAAAAACTCCTCAAATTTGCTTTTGGATCTTTTAGATCTGTAATAACTCTCATTACTCGGACTAGAACAATTTGAATCGTCGTCACTCATATTAAATTGTACACGTGATACGTTTTCCGAAAACAACAAGAATTAGTAAAAACAATTATTACATTAGACTCGAACACAGCTCAATTGGAAATGACTGGAATTAAAATAATTCCTTTTTTTTATAGTACATTTCCTTGCTTTCTACCGCGCACGGCACGTGCCGGCTCTATTAAAAGGATGCCGCCGCAAATCAAACGATGCCGCGTGCGGCGTACAAACACAGATTAATACCTACTTGTACAGACGCGTGACATTGTGTCAATCACTATTCTTTACATATAAGTGAATGTTTTCTCGTTCATTTATACTAATCTATACTAATATTATAAAGCTGAAGAGTTTGTTTGTATGTTTGATGACAGAAGTTTTAAAATAAATAAATAAATCCTGAACGTCACTATACCTCCAAAGTTACTATTCCTCGTGGACGAAGTCGTGGGCACTGCTAGTAAATACTTACTCTCATCATCTCTCCCAGAGATATTCGGGCTTGTAAGCAATACAAAAATCTTATCGCAGGCTTTTTATTTTATAAGTAGGTAGGTACGCTTTTTGTATTATTTTATTAGTTTTGTAGAATTTTTTTATAATTTTTTTTTTAAACTTTAGAAATTTAAGAAATATTTTGACTAAATGTACAATAATACAATAATACTTACTAGAATAAATTATTATGACATCTACTACCTATCCTTACCATTATCTAATCATAATACTACTTGCGTGATCAGTATAATGTATTCGTTTCCATTCTAAGCACTCTAAAACTTATTTATTCTTTGGAACACCTGTACTCTTAAAATTCGAAAATCGAATTTCGTGTCGTACCGTCTCGCTCGCTCATATATTAAATAGTATTAGCGTGAGTGGGACGGCACGACACGAAATTAGAATTTTGCATGAGTATACCTAGGCCCTGTAGCGGCAATCAAATTCAAAAAGGTTGGTTAGGCAAAGGTCACAGGTTCAATCCCTGTCTCGAATCGAATTGTCATATTCCACTTTATTAAAAATGTATGAGAAACATTTGTAAATCACACAATTTTTTTTTTGCCTGGCCACCGAGGCAGTCTATTGTTCGTTTGCGTGTTAGGGCCGTTTTCTAGAACGTTTATCAATACTTAAGAAACACTTGAGTGTAGTATTTATGAGGCTAAACTAACCTCAAGCGTCGATTGAGTATTGAGAAACGTTTTGGAATACGGCCCTAAGACCCTGCAATTGACTGCTATAACGCACCCCATTTGCTTTTAGACCTGTTACCACCCTCATGCAAAGCTCCGACGCCCAACAGAAGGATAGTATAGCCCCCTTTGGGAACGTATACTCGTAATCTAGATTAAATAGCACTTATATTTGACTAATTCTGTTGGCCCGGGCCACTTTGCTACTGCCGTTTTCCAACTTTCTTCAACCAGTTCACAGAATACCCCAGAGGTTAATTCTCTGTGACCCGGCAAAAGGGCGCCCAGGTTGGAGCTCTCTCAAAGCTCCGTAAGGATGTGAACCTTGCCCGCGTCGTGGAGGAACACAGGGGCTGCCAATAGTAAGTTATAATGACAATCCTCAGTTATCTGTACTTATTTAAAACGGAAGAACTTGTTTATTTGGTTGATTGAACACCTAATACCAGACACTACTGTTTCGAATTTTATAAATGTCACGTACATACATATTTTGGATAATAATTGGTCGAGCTTGAATTAGATTATATTGAACTCACAGTAAATATTTTTGTTTTTGTCTAACAATCAAGTCTTTATCCTTGAAGGGGTAGCAGAGGCATATATCACGCCCACATTACACGTAACAGGTAGTGAGCCCATTGCCGTGTTGAAAATGGATATGCGCAGGTTGTGGCGACCTGCTATAGAACATTTTCAAGTCTATTTGGCCTAAAGACTAGATATTTTTGCTAAAATATTATCCATTTAATATAAATTATTATCCATTATTATAAAAATGCTCCTGCAAATTCTCCATAATACTTTATCCTCTGATAGTTCGAACGCCAGGAATTCGAGTAAGTTAGTTTAACCGAACAATAAACTTGTCGTTTCTCTTTGTTTCAGCAAACAGTACCCAAAACCAGAAAAAAAGCCACCAACAGCGAACCACGCATACGTACCATCATAACTGAGGTGTCAAATCATAATTTGAAGTTTAGAAACAAATGCCAAAAAATGCGCGCATCGAACATTATTTCAAAACGTGGCTGTCGCACTTAATGGTACTTTCTCACAAAATATTAATAATATACCAAGTACATGTGCATCAAATGAAGCACTTGATACATTATATATTTTGTACCCTCACACCATAAGGAAGTACGCATCAAATGAGTACATACTTTATACGTTGTATAAAAGCGTAAAAGCATTTTGACACCAATTGCCACTCCCTCATAAAGTGGATACGTTCTTGTACAGTTAGCTGTAATACTTATAATGAGCAAGCTCATAAGATGCATCTTATGAGCATTCGTCAGTAACCTACAACTCGACTTCTGCAATAACTTACTAAACGTATCGAAAAAGAGGCATCGTTCCGAATTTGTATGTTTGTATCTAATGCTACTTTATTAAAAGGTGGTGTGGTGTTCATGATTCAATAATGGATAGTTAATTCGAGAAATAGTTTACGACGCAATAAGACAATTCAATGAATTTAAAATTATTAATACCATATTTTCCGCTGTGAAGTACTTATCTAGTGATTCTGGTGGAACAGATCTTAGAATGGTTTGCTAAGTAAAATTGGCCAACCTTAAAGCCTTTAGCTTACCAACCGCCGAATGAACTGTTTTAGATTAAACAATACTCCTGTATTGTGTGAATTACAAATTACAATTCACTGGCGGATGACATTTCTAACAAATTCGATACAGAAGTATTTCAAGTATACAATATAAATTCAATATTGTTTACCTTGGGTATTCGAAGTAACGCACGCGATATAGGTCAAAGTTAATACGTGTTATAAGTCAAAGCAACGGTCAGCGTCGAAGAAATATCGTTACCAACTTCTACCCAAGTCTTTTAATTTTGTCAGTTAAACATTGTCATTTTATATGAAAACTGAACAGGTGGTAACGTTCTGAATATGTACGTTTCCAAAACATTCCGCCTGCACTGCGCATAACATGACTCAATCAGCACTCGATGTTTTTTGTGACGCTACAGTATTCCGGTCAACATCTTGTCCCAATAGAGACCGACTACCTGAATCCGCCAGTGTTACCTCGTACTATCTTTGTGTTTAAGCACCCGCAGACAGTAAGTCATCATCATCAAATCATCATCACTCCGGCAACTTTTATTTGGTAGCTAGCAGCAATCTTTTGGGTTTGATTTTCCGCATTGTTGAGAGCGACCGCCCTCTGACCTGTCAACCCTACGGCCTTTTGCACATTATAGAAAAAAGATTCTTGTGTCTGATAAGACATGTCTTATAAGACATTCAGTCGCTTTGATTGTTATATGAGACACAAGAATACTAGTCATTTTGTCGGATGCATGTTCGATGTCGTGCCTACACAAGACATCTTGTTTAGACACGACATCTACTCCACTATGTATGTTAAACAAGTTTACGAGTGCACATTCGGCGCGGATGCGAACGCGAAAACACGCATAGTGTCCACGCTTTCATTTAAATTAAACTTTTTCTGTTTATTTGATTGTACAGTAAACTCCACAAAAAAGAACTTTTAAACATTTGATTCATTGTTTCAAATATTTATATATTATTTTATATTTTTGTATGAGTCAATATCTACAAACACAAACTGATAGTTAGAATCAGCCACTGCCAAGAGGACTATTAAGAAATAGTTTTTTATTTATTTGACACTAGCGGTTCGGACTTTGCACGGGTGGGCATTAATTTTTTTAAATATTTTTTGTAGTTTTAGTAGCGACCCTTATTTTTTCTTGCAAATAAAATAGCTTATATTAATCAGTGATACCGTAGCATTCAAATGGTGAAAGAATTTTTTAAATTGGTCCACTACTTTTTGCGCCAATTCGTTTCAAACATACATACAAATCTTTCCTCTTTATAATATTAGTATAGATAAATAATTGAATGGATTATCATGATTACTTTCCTTAGTAGTACTTATAGTAGGATCTTTTCAAAAGAAGTCTGAGACATACGGAAGTAAAAAAAAAACTTTTGTTAGTCTTGAAATACTTCTATTTCAAATTTCGTATATGCACCATTATTGATTAATTATTGACATATTTAATGAAGGTATCCAATAACGCCTACAACTACATTGTCGTCCATGAATTGTGGTTACATACTGAGGATAAGACGTCTTGCATGAGTGTGTACGATCAATCATACAAGACATTCTTATCAGACACAAGAAGTTTTCTTATAATGTGCAAAAGGCCTACGTATTTACTTCGTCCGTTTGTGCCACCCCACGTGCTTATTTAGTTAATTACTATTTAATAAAAATGCTATCATCAACTTAGGCTAAAACGCACTATGCAATGCGCCACAATCGCCAAAATATACAAAAAATAGCAATAGATATCTGTGGTATAATATTATCAATTTAAATAAAACTGCTCCCGCAAACTCTTCAAAATATTTTACCCTCAAGAAACTCGAATCCATAGCCGAACAGAACATTAAATTTACTTTTTCACTTTTTTCAGCGAACTGAACCCAACAACCTTCCACGAGCAGTGTACCGCACATTTCAAATATAACAAATATTTAATTTCAAAAACAAATGCTTAAAATCCATGCGTAGAGGCCAGCGTTATCTCAAAATGTGACTGTCACACAAAATGCTACTTCCTCACAAAATATAAATAATAAACTAAACATTTACGCATCAAGTGCTACATCCTCACAACATAACGTACAAAGTACGAGTATGTACGCACCAAATGCTTATTGCATCACAAAAAAGCGTACCTACAAAATTAATATCAAATGCCACTTTTTAAAAAAATGGAAACGTTCCGAATATGTTTGAATCAAATGCCACTTCCTCAAAGGTGGTGATGTTCCGGGTATGAACTACAGGAATACGTTTTTCGGTAGCGTTGTCTTGCAAAAGCAGGACGCGTTTGGTTAATATTTCTATTCTTTTATCTCAGATAGCATCTTTTATCTTCTTTAAAATTGAAGCGTAGTATTCTCAGATTATAGAAACATTTTCCTTAGAATTACCCGGCGCCTCCACCAACTGTGGAGGAACGGGTGGAGTTGTTCCTCCGACACAAAGGGAGGATCCTCCGACCAGGCAAGGTGATCACGCCTGGCGGGCCGCGGCCCAACGGTTGATGTTGGGCTGTTGTATATATCATTCTTCAGCGTGAGAACTCTCATAGGGCGATGTAGGATTCTTAGTATCGATGTAGTTCGATAGCTTTACGCTAGGTGGCTCTGGTCGCCACATCACTCCCCTCCGAGACCGGAGGTCGATATGCTACTTCCTAATGCTCCGAATATGTACGTATCAAATGCTACTTCCTAATGTTCCGAATATGTACGTATCAAATGCTACGTCCTAATGTTCCGAATATGTACGTATCAAATGCTACTTCCTAATGGTACGAATATGTACGTATCAAATGCTACTTCCTAATGGTACGAATATGTACGTATCAAATGCTACTTCCTAATGTTCCGAATATGTACGTATCAAATGCTACGTCCTAATGTTCCGAATATGTACGTATCAAATGCTACGTCCTAATGTTCCGAATATGTACGTATCAAATGCTACGTCCTAATGTTCCGAATATGTACGTATCAAATGCTACATCCTAATGTTCCGAATATGTACGTATCAAATGCTACTTCCTAATGGTACGAATATGTACGTATCAAATGCTACTTCCTAATGTTCCGAATATGTACGTATCAAATGCTACGTCCTAATGTTCCGAATATGTACGTATCAAATGCTACATCCTAATGTTCCGAATATGTACGTATCAAATGCTACGTCCTAATGTTCCGAATATGCACGTATCAAATGCTACTTCCTAATGTTCCGAATATGTACGTATCAAATGCTACGTCCTAATGTTCAGAATATGTACGTATCAAATGCTACATCCTAATGTTCCGAATATGTACGTATCAAATGCTACTTCCTAATGGTACGAATATGTACGTATCAAATTCTACTTCCTAATGTTCCGAATATGTACGTATCAAATGCTACATCCTAATGTTCCGAATATGTACGTATCAAATGCTACTTCCTAATGGTACGAATATGTACGTATCAAATGCTACTTCCTAATGTTCCGAATATGCACGTATCAAATGCTACATCCTAATGGTACGAATATGTACGTATCAAATGCTACATTCTAATGGTACGAATATGCACGTATTTAATGCTACTTTAATGTTCCGCAAATGATTCTACCAAATACTATTTTGGTACGAGTATGCACGTATCGAATGCTACTTTAATGTTCCGTATACGTTTCCACCAAATGCTACTTCCTAATGGTACGAATATGTACGTATCAAATTCTACTTCCTAATGTTCCGAATATGTACGTATTAAATGCTACTTCCTAATGTTCCGAATATGCACGTATCAAATGCTACATCCTAATGGTACGAATATGTACGTATCAAATGCTACATCCTAATGGTACGAATATGTACGTATCAAATGCTACATCCTAATGTTCCGAATATGTACGTATCAAATGCTACTTCCTAATGGTACGAATATGTACGTATCAAATGCTACTTCCTAATGGTACGAATATGTACGTATCAAATGCTACATCCTAATGGTACGAATATGTACGTATCAAATGCTACTTCCTAATGGTACGAATATGTACGTATCAAATGCTACTTCCTAATGGTACGAATATGTACGTATCAAATTCTACTTCCTAATGTTCCGAATATGTACGTATCAAATGCTACTTCCTAATGTTCCGAATATGCACGTATCAAATGCTACATCCTAATGGTACGAATATGTACGTATCAAATGCTACATCCTAATGGTACGAATATGTACGTATCAAATGCTACATCCTAATGGTACGAATATGTACGTATCAAATGCTACTTCCTAATGTTCCGAATATGTACGTTTCAAATGCTACATCCTAATGTTCCGAATATGCATGTATCAAATGCTACTTCCTAATGGTACGAATATGCACGTATCAAATGCTACATCCTAATGGTACGAATATGCACGTATCAAATGCTACTTTAATGTTCCGAATATGTACGTATCAAATGCTACTTTAATGTTCCGTAGTTATATGTTTATTTTTTGTAGATCCTTTTTTTGACATCCTTTTTTGACATAGAAAGCCGTAAAAGTCGCTGAGATAAAAGTCTGGACTTAAAGATAGGTGATCAATGATACCGAACCCCACCTTGTGCAAAACAGCCAAAGCAACTCGTCTCTTGTGACTGGAGCGTTGTTGTGCGTAAGCATAACGTCCTTGGGTTAATATAGAAGAGGATTCTATTCTATCGGATAGACTCTATTACCTTTTTTGAAATTTAGGACCATTCCTTTGATATCCTAGATAATTGTCGCCATGAGCTTTCCTGCCGATTGCGACATGTTTTTGTTTCAGATACTCCCACCATTTGTGTGACTTGTTTTCTTCAAATAGCTTTTCCTTGCCTGTTTAGGAACTTTATAACGGCGCGTAATTCATTTTTTTCAATACTTCACAATTTCTTCCAAATTGACTTGTGTGATTGACTATAATTCAAAGACCTCATTATGATAATACTCGACTAACTATTCGTCACTGAAAACGTTAGGACTACAGCGAACATCTCCACTGCTCTCCATTACCGCGTAATCTCAAGACTTCGACGACATTAATAAAACAAACTTGGTTGTGACACCTCTGGGAGTACTTACTTACTACTTACTCAATTAGTGGTAACATTCCGAAGATGTTTGTTTTAAATTCTACTTTCTTAAAAGGTGGTGATAGTTCAAAGATATTGTATCTAATACTACTTTCCCAAAAAGTGGAAATGTTTTGAAGATATTTGTTTCAAATACTATTTCCTCAAAAAGGTATTTGTATCAAATTCTACTTTTTCAATAAATAGAAAATATTTGTATGAAACGCTACTTCTTCAAAAGTGGTAATATTTCATGGATGTTTGTATCACATGTTACTTTCTCAATTAGTGGTAACATTCCGAAGATGTTTCTTTTAAATCCTACTTAAAAGGTGGTAATATTTCAAAGATGTTAGTATCAAATGCTACTTCCTCAAAAAGTGATAATGTTTCGAGGATGTTTGTATCAAATTCTACTTTTTCAATAAGTGATACCTAATGTTTCAAAAATGCTTGTTTTAAATACTACTTCCCCAAAAAGTGGCAATGGTTCGGGAATGTTTGAAAACACTTCTCTACACATGTCCTTCATTCTTACGTACCTATTAAATGCTTCTTCCTCAAAATGGTAATGTTTCGATTATGTTCGTGTCAAATGCAATTTCCTAAAAAAAGTGGTAACGTATCAAATGACTGTTTACTACTTCCTCAAAAAGTGGTAACGTTGCGAAAATGTACGTATTAAATGCTAATTGCTCAAATTCTATAATTACGTAACAAACGGTACTGCGTCACAACATTTTTTGTTCCTGTCTGCTGCGCAGAAGGTGACTCTCACTCAGGACATGATGTATTAGCGAGGTTGCCGCTGCACGCACAAGTACGCTTCGACTTCTATCTTTCGGCCAGCCTCCCCTACCATCAGTGACTACATCTATTAGTCAACGCTACCTTCACCAAGAGGATACTATAAGATTTACGCTTCAAGTACCAACAGTAAGTCACTATTCACTAAATATGCTATCATAGACTTAGGTTTAAAACGCACTGCACAACTCGTATGTACAATCCACATCAATAGTCATACATACATACATAAATTTTGCGACGCCGTATGCATTTTTGTCCCACGTAACAGGTGGTGAGCCCATTGCCGTGTTGAAATGGACAGGCGCATGCTGCGGCGACTTGCAGTTGAAATTTTTTAACCGCCCATAAGGCCTTCAACTTGGCTTTACGACTGCCATTTTATTGGCAACCGGGACCAAAGGCTTAACGTGCCTTCTTTAGCACGGAACTGAGGTGAGTCTAAAGGGCCGAATAAATTTAATAAAATGTGTCAATTTTAGATGTTAAATTTGGAAGAAATTTTGAAAAAACCAGCTGCCCTTTTTTGTGAGGTGGTAACAAAAAGGCTAAAAGGTCTTATGTGCTAGACACTAATTAGCATGACCAATTAAAGTCCTGGTAGTCTCGGACTTCAGTATCAATAGTCAGCGCTTCTAAAAATGTTAAGCTTTGACAGATTGACTGTGCTGGGAAGCATGTGCGGCTCTCCATCATCATTTCCTTATCCTCTTACTCATTCCTTCAACCAAACTGACCGATGCAATGGCAGCAGGCCGCAAATCCGTGCATGCAATCCTTTGGTTTGGACACGTCCAACGAATGAGTGAGGAACGTTTAACGAAGAAAATAGATTTACTGCATATTGTGTGAAAGTAGAGGGTATAAGGAGTCAGGGTAGACCGAGACTTACATACCGGGCTTGAAACCGGTTTTAAAAATACCGGTAAATAATGATTAAAACCGGTTTTTACTTAAGGTTTCGTTCGGAGCGCGTCCAAAATGAAAGCGGTACCTAAAACCTTAATAAACCGGTTTAATCCAGAGCGACACGACACGTTTACGCGTCGGCATCGCTAGTTTGTTTTGTTGGATTGAACTCGCAAGTTTATTTTTCTTTAAGCGATATCTAAAAAAATACTTACTTCCGCAAAAATAAAGCATCAGGCATACTAAAAACCAAGTTCCTCAAGCGGTTTTGAGGTATATTCTCCAACTCTTCAATAAGGGCCTTTCCGTCCTAGGCAGGATGGTGTCCACATTGTACGGATGACATGTCTGCCTCGCCCGTGTTGTTCGGGAATGGAAGGGGAGGGTGGGACTAGTTGGAAGAGCTCTTCAGAACACTCAACAACACTACCCAACGGAGCACCTACCGGTACACTATACTTGGCTGGGTTGTTGGTCAGCAGAAGGTCCAACAGAGCGGGCGCATGACTTGCCACATCAGGTATATAGGTGGTCTAGCTTACCAACTGTGCCAAGTCATGAGAGAGAGCGAAGGCATGCGCTGTTCGTCCCGCATGGTCAGTTTTGAGGAAGACCGACCATTCTGTATGGTGTGCGTTAAACTCCAACTGGCGATTCATAACGCAGTGCTAGTGTCAACTTTGCATTACGGTAGCGAAACCTGGGTATGTCAGCAGATGCATGCAAGTAAATTGAATGCTGTGGAAATGCCTCACTTTGAAAATGGTGCGGCGTTACTTTGGCCGACCGAATACACAATGAAGTGATATGACAGGTTTAAATGAAAGTGTCAGCGTTAAGCTGTAAAAGGGCGTTGTTGGGGCTGTTAGTTGTCCCAACATTAGTTAATGTTGAAAATTGTTAGGTATTTGGGTAGAAATACCAATGTTGATGTTGTGAGCGTTTATTGTAAACACTCTAAATATTATATTATAAGTAGAACATTATATACTACGATTTTGATGACCAAGTACTATGTACTGGCTTGTACATGCTCCCGACTTAAAGATAAATAGACAATAGGAAGAGTAAATACATTAAGTATGACAAATAATACATTAGAATATTTAACAGCTAATTATCTGCGATCAATAAAGGGTGACGTTCCTTTCTCTGCTGACGTGTTGCCTCGGGAATGGTTCCTTTTAGGTGTGTGATTGTCGAGATGTACTGCTGTCTCTGGGCTGTTCTCAGAGTCTACCTTGTTCTGATGCCTACTCTGGAGACGCTTCTTGATCTTAAGAATGCCGAAGGCTCCCATAATGGCCCCGCCTAGTGCTAGAACTGCTTCCAAAATGTAGTGATGGCTGTCGTGCGTATCAGCCTTTACTTGTAGGGCATCTTGTTGATCCTTTACTGATTTCAGCTTCTCTACCAGAGAACTCAGTTGTCGAATATGGTTTTCGGGCTTAAAATTGAAGATGCTGCTGTTAATGATTTGATTAATCCCAGATTCTGGGATGTAATCTGTATCGCGATTGATCTTCCAGTGGATTATGAAAGACTCCAAAACACAGTTGTTTTGGAGTCTCCGGTGGGCTTGAATTATAATGTCATCTCCATTCAGAGTGCAGCCTTCCGCAAGTGTAATGACTCCTGTGTGCTGTAACTTTTGTGATATCATTCCAGTCGGACAGAATATATTGACTAATCGTTTATCGCATCACGAGAATAGCCACGCGTCTCGGCTGTGAAATTTGATCCATTCGTCACTACAGCCATCAGCCGACACCGTCTTGCAACTTGATAGCTCCTTGTTGTTTATAATTTGGACCACCAACCAAGATGACGTTTCTTTAATGTTGTAGGTATTGTGACGTCGATTTGTTAATTGTTTGCCCGAAGATATGTCGCTGTATGATAAATGCAGTAATAAATCTTTTTAGATTTAGTGCAAACTGGAAGATTCGACTATTTTAGCAGTGGTATTGTCTCGTTTCTAAAGTATAGTTGGAATGCAGTTCACCTCGTATTGTTCGTTTGATATTAGTGGTAGTTTTCTTGATCATTGTTGTCCAGTGGTAACCTCGATAACTTAGTTACTGGTCGCTTCAAGGAGCCCCCTTTTGTCTTCAACGTCACGACTCGGACTCGGCCGTCCTTTCCAGGATGAGTTTCAGTGACGCTCCCTAGCACCCAACGTCCTGGAGGTATGTTATCTTCCTTTATTAGCACGTTATCTTCCTTTATTAGCACGATATCCCCTGTTTCCATATTTTTCGAGGCGACTTGCCATTTACCCCGAGTTTGTAGTGTTTGTAAATAATCTGAGGACCACCTCTTCCAGAAGTCTCGATGCATTTTAGTGATCATGTGCCATCTCATTGTTAGTCCTATATTGTCCTCTGGAACTGATAATGGAGGAGCCAATAAGGGGCCTCCGACGAGAAAGTGTCCAGGCGTAAGGCAGTTGATGTCATCGATATCATCTGTTATGGCTACTAGGGGTCTGGAATTGAGGCAGGCTTCAATTTGATATAATAAAGTGGAGAATTCCTCGTAAGTCAACCTTTGTTGACCCAGCACCCTCTTTAAATGATGTTTCATTTTGGATACTGCGGCCTCCCATACCCCCCCTCCGGAAGGCCATGCTGGAGCATTAAAGTGCCAAGTAACACCCATTTGAGCGATCAAATCGAGGACTTCACTATTATGGTAGTGTTGTGTTGCGTCTCTATATTCCTTAACCAGTGTTTTGGCCGCTCCCACAAAGTTGATCCCGTTGTCACTATACATATGACGTGGGGTGCCTCTTCTTGAACAGAGACGTTTAAAAGCAGCGAGGAACGTGGTGGAGCTCAGGTCAGACACTAGTTCTAGGTGGATGGCCTTAGTTGATAAACAAATAAAGATGGCTATGTAACCAACAGTGGTTTTGATTCCCATTCCTTTGTTCGCCTTTACTTCAACACGCCCACTAAAGTCCACTCCTGTATGGGTAAACGGTCGTGAAGGTGTTACTCGTGGTTTGGGCAAATCGGCCATAAGTTGATTGCTCCTGTTGGTATTGAATCGGTGGCACGTCACGCACCTAACTATTATCTTCTTAACGGTTCTCATACCACCAATCACCCAGTATCTGTTCCTTAAATGGGTCAGCGTTAATCTTGCACCACCATGTAGTGTTTGTTGGTGCGCTTGGTCAATGAGTAGGTCTGTTAGCCTGTGATTATTCGGTATTATGATGGGATGTTTCCGCCAATCACTTAGATTTGAGTATGCCAATCGACCTCCAACTCTTAGAATCCCGCTTTCATCCCAAATTGGGCTTAAGCATAAGATATTGTTTATTGATTGGAGAGGTCTGTTGTTTTGCAACCGAGTGATTTCTTCGCCAAAACATGTCTTTGTACTGTTTTGATTAATGCAGCATGTGCACCTTCTAGTTCATCGCTCGATTAATAAATTGTTGACGTTATTTGCACCTTATTTCGAGCATTGTTTATAAATCGCAACGTCCAACCTAATATTCGTGTTACACGTGCTATAGAGCTATGTTTGTTTAGAAGCTCCAAAATAAATAATTCATAAGACTGTGTAACAAATGTATGTTTCTTTATCTTCATCTCCTCATGAGTGGTCAATTGTATAGGTTGAATGGGTATATAATGGTTATTGTTTTTAGTCACTCAGGTCCTTCCCACCATAGGAAATGGGTAGGAAGCCTTGATGGGCATAATCCTCTACTTGCGCTATCAGCTGGGTTGTCTTCTGATCTGACGTGATTCCAGCACGAACCGGGAATTGTTTCTAGTATTGTCTTCACGCGATTAGCGACGAACGTCTTCCACGGATGTTTCCGCCAATCACTTAGATTTGAGTATGCCAATCGACCTCCATCTCTTAGAATCCCGCTTTCATCCCAAATTGGGCTTAAGCATAAGATATTGTTTATTGATTGGAGAGGTCTGTTGTTTTGCAACCGAGTGATTTCTTCGCCAAAACATGTCTTTGTACTGTATTGATTAATGCAGCATGTGCACCTTCTAGTTCATCGCTCGATAAATAAATTGTTGAAGTTATTTGCACCTTATTTCGAGCATTGTTTATAAATCGCAACGTCCAACCTAATATTCGTGTTACACGTGCTATAGAGCTATGTTTGTTTAGAAGCTCCAAAATAAATAATTCATAAGACTGTGTAACAAATGTATGTTTCTTTATCTTCATCTCCTCATGAGTGGTCAATTGTATAGGTTGAATGGGTATATAATGGTTATTGTTTTTAGTCACTCAGGTCCTTCCCACCATAGGGAATGGGTAGGAAGCCTTGATGGGCATAATCCTCTACTTGCGCTATCAGCTGGGTTGTCTTCTGATCTGACGTGATTCCAGCACGAACCGGGAATTGTTTCTAGTATTGTCTTCACGCGATTAGCGACGAACGTTTTCCACCAGTTCGCGTCGCCACTTAGCCATCCGAGTACTACGGTGGAGTCACACCATGCGTGTATTGTTATATTCTGCAAGTTTATGCAATCAATGACCTTTTTCATCAATCTTGATAGTAATACTGCCGCGGAGAGTTCAAGGCGTGGCAGAGACATGGGATTTTTCAAGGGTGATAGCTTTGTCTTCCCAGCCACCAATGTGACGATAGGTTCATTTCGTTGGTTAATAGATTTGCAATAAATCACACAGCCGTATGCTTTTTCAGATGCGTCGCTGAATCCGTGCAGTTCAATAGGTTTTACAGTGTTACCTAACCATCGTGGTATTTTGATAGTTTGTATGCAGGGCAAATTCTCCCGAAATCGCATCCATTCGCTGCTTCAGGTAAAGGTGTATCCCAATTGATGTTTAAGGACCATACTTGTTGAAATATAATTTTCGCTTTTATTGTTATTGGTGAGATCCAGCCTATTGGGTCATATAATTTCTACATATCCGATAGCAATGAGCGTTTTGTAATGATGTCACCTTTGTTTTTGGTGTCATTGACTTGGTTGAACGTAAAATGATCGCTAAGCGGATTCCATTTAATACCAAGTGCCTTGTTTGAGTCAGCTTGTTTCAAGTCTATCATGTTCTGGCTGATCAAATGCTGTGGCAAATTTTTAATTAGTGCAGGTTCGTTGCACGCCCATTTGCGCACGTTGAACCCGCCTCCTTGCAGCATCTTGACCAATTGTTCTTGCGTAGTACGCGCTTCTAGAAAATGATTACTCCCTCCCAAAATATCGTCTACGTATGGATGACTCAGCACTTGGGCGGCGAATGGGTACTGGTGACGATCATCTTGTACTAATTGTTTAATTGTTCGCATTGCCAAAAAGGCTGCGGATTTTGTGCCATAGGTTATAGTACAAAGTTGATATTCGTTGAGGTTACTGTTGCTGTTATCTCGCCAGATGACCTTTTGTAAGCCTTGATCTTGCTCGTGGACACGTATTTGTCTATAGAATTTCTCAATATCTGCTGAGTAGACAAATTGATATGTTCGCCATCGTAAGATCATAGCTTGTAGATCTTGTTGCAGATTCGGGCCACGCACCCTTTAGATCGTTGAAACTGTAACCAGATTTTGTTTTAGCTGACGCGTTAAACACTACTCGCAGTTTTGTTGTTGTGGAATCGTGTTTGAAGACACCATGGTGTGGCAGGTAAGAGCTTGGTTCGGTTGGCTGTTTACATAGTTTCATGTGGCCAAGCTCCAAATATTCGTGAATAAAATTCCTGTAGCCACCTGCCAGTGTTTCATTATGTTCTAGTCTTTTTTCTAATTGCCGGAATTTAGCAATTGCTTGCGACTTCGATGCACCTAAGCTTTCAGCGAATTGTTTTCTCATGGGAATTCGAACTTCATATCTGCCGTCCGATAACCTTCTTGTTGTGTTCTGGTATAGCTTCTCGCAGTAATCTTCTTGAGAGGTCATGTTACCGGAGTCTTGGCTTTCGGTAATTTCTTCAGATTCCCAAAATTGCGATATTTCGTCTAAGTTGTTCAATACGGCGTGGCAGTTGAATGTCGTAAAATTGCCCACTAGCACCCACCCGATTTTTGTTTGTTGCGCGAAAGGTGAGTATGGGCGACCACGCAGTATACCATCTAGAACTATCTCAGCGTATACACTCGCATCAAGTAGAATATCCATAGGTCGCTGGTTCATATCCGGCTCGAAGGACCAAAATGTTGGGGCTGTTGGTTGTCCCAACATTAGATAATGTTGAAAATTGTTAGGTATTTGGGTAGAAATACCAATGTTGATGTTGTGAGCGTTTATTGTAAACACACTAAATATTACATTATAAGTAGAACATTATATACTACGATTTTGATGACCAAGTACTATGTACTGGCTTGCACAAGCGTGCTCCGTTGGTTTGGACACGTCCAACGAATGAGTGAGGAATGATTGACGAAGAGTATATATTGTGCGAAAGTAGAGGGTAGAAAAAGTCAGGGTAGGCCGAGACTTACATATGAAGACCACGTGAGCAAATTGCTCAAAAACGGAAAGGTCAAAAGTACTCTGATACCCAGACGTGCGTGTATAAACCGATTGATGAATCGTGAAGAAGCGAAAGAAGTATGCATGGATCGTGAAGCCTGGCGAGTCCTTTCTGACTACCCCGTCAGGGATAAAACGTGAAGATAGTTTAATACGTCATTTCCTCGTTCGGGAAAGGCACCTGCATATCATCTACCGCCCAGCCGAGGTAGTCAAAGAACCGAGTCGTCTCCATATCCCCTTTATGGGAACTGTAAAGGCACACCTAGGTCTGGCTAATAGAACCATGATCCACGTGAAGCCAGAGGACAAAAAAGGATGGATTTGCCAGGCACCGCAGACGGCGAACACAAACATCCGCCCTAACAAATACGCACACCCCGGCCTTTTTATCAAAGCGGTCTTCGACAATATAGCCGGGGTAGCATAAATACGACACCGCCACTAGGCGCCACTTAACACCTACTGGTCCATTTTAATGACGTCTGATTTGTTGAATTCGAATCCGCTCCGAATAGGAAGCCGGCGGTGGCGATGTCTTCGGTAAGAGCGAAATGAAAACCTTTAAAAACCGCTAAATAGATTCAAAACCTATCTGATTTCGCTTTTTAAGAAAACCGGTTTTTTAAGGATAAGGTAGAGCAAAACCTAAATAAAACGCTCCTAATGTACTTATCACTGATTTAGGTTTAAAAATTAACCGGTAAACAAGCCCTGCTTACATATGAGGACCACGTGAGCAGATTGCTCATAAACGAAAAAGTCAAAAGTACCTACTCGGATACCCAGACGTGCATATATAAAGAAGTATGCATGGATCGCGAAGCCAGGCGATCTGTCCTCACTGACTACCCCGTCAGGGATATAGCGTCAAGATAGTTAGTCCATCAAGAAGACAGTCTCGTTTAAAACATATACCTATTTAGACAGCATGATCTTTTGAACAAGCGCTACTTATGTCGGTAGTTCATAATTTTATTTGAACCCGTTTCCCACAGAAACTTGTTTCCGGGACACAAGTAGCCTATGTTTTATTTTGATACTTATAATTATAAGCTATGTAACTGTAAAAACACACTGTAGTTTTTGCGTGAAAGAGTAACGAATATCCATCTATTCATTACATCCATACAAACTTGCACATCTTAATAATACTTATTATAAACTAGTTGACGCCCGCGTCAACTAGTTTATATAACATCGTTTAAATGCTCGTCTAATGGACCTGAGACTGAAGAGATGCCGCATTTTGTTGAAGCGGTACGCGGGAAAAAATTATCGGGAAAATTGAAAAAAATTATACCGTAGAAGAGAGCTACAACAAACAAAATGATAAGGTGAAGAAGCGAGCAACCGTATTCCACGTGTCCAACGAGGTCATTTTCCACCCTCGCTCATGGTATGGTTGGGAGTTCCTAATTGGGACTTATCAGAGGTACATTTTTGTGAGAAAGGTGTAAAAACGAATGCAGTTGTGTATCAAAATACAGTCCTGACGAACCTTGTGGAACCTGTTTCTCATACCATGTTCAATAACAGGCACTGGGTATTCCAACAAGATTCGGCGCCAGCTCATAGAGCGAAGAGCACACAAGACTGGCTGGCGGCGCGTGAAATCGACTTCATCCGGCACGAAGACCGGCCCTCCTCCTGTCCAGATTTGAGTCCGTTAGATTACAAGATATGGCAACACTTGGAGGAAAATTAGTGCTCAAAGCCTCATACCAATTTGGAGTAACTCAAGACATCCTGGATTAAGGCAGCCGCCGATATTGACATGGACCTCGTTCGTGCTGCGATAGACGACTGGCCGCGCAGATTGAAAGCCTGTATTCAAAATCACGGAGGTCATTTTGAATAAACTTTATTGTCATAAGAATCTATGTTTTGTTAAGTTCATTTTGGTATATAAATGGTTACATAATGGATAAACTTATTTCAATTATTTTATATTAAACATGTGACAGAATTTATGAACTGACTAGGTATAGATACTAGTTGGCGCCCGCGGCTTCGTCCGCGTAGAGAAGATTTCCCGTTCCGGTTTCCCACAGGAACTTGTTCCCGGGATAAAAAGCCTATGTCCGTCTCCTGGCTCTAAGCTACCTCCCCACAAATTTTCAGCCAAATCGGTACAGCCGTTGTTGAGTTATAAATAGTGTAACTAACACGACTTTCTTTTACATATATAGATGTGTAAGTTTGTATGGATGTTTGTTACTCTTTCACGTAAAAACTACTGAATAGATTTGAATGAAACTTTACAATAATATAGCTTATACATTAGAATAACACATAGGCTACTTTTTATCCCGGGAACAAGTTCCTATGGGAAACGGGAACGGGAAAAGTTACCTACGCGGACGAAGCCGCGGGCATCAACTAGTTTTTAATATTAGTAGTCTGAGTCAAGTCTCACCCAAAATACTAACTGTGATTCTTTATGGCCAAAATTCAAGGTAGTAGGTAATATAAATAAATTAAAGTTCTTTGTGGTTTGAAAGAACCTTGACTGCCTCGGTGGCGCAGTGGTAGTGTATGCGACTGCCGCGCAAGAGGTCCTAGGTTCGATTCCCGGGTCGGAACAAATATTTGTGTAATCCACAAACGTTGGTTTCGGAGTTCGGGTGTTTTCTAAGTATAACTGTATTTAGAAATATATAATTGTTGTATTTCAGTTGTCTAGATCTCATAGTACAAGCTTATAGCTTAATTTGTGTTAGATAGCGCTGTGTAAAAAATTGTCCCACGATATTTATTTATTTATTTTTTACAGATATTTCGAACACCCGTATGTTAAATAGCAGCGCAAGAGGCACGTGTGCTCCAGCGATGGTGACTGCCCGACCCTCCAATACTGCTCACTGCCAACCGTCCACGTCGTATATGCCTCAATTAACCACTCAAATAAAGCAATAAAAGTAAGAGGTTATATATTAGTGCATTTATAGTTGTAAAAGGCAAGACGTCATTATGTTTTAGCATAAAAAATTTAAAATCATCTATTTAAAGACACGAACACGAACTCTCTCGAAAATAGTTCACTTTCCTCATGATACTCGTCGGCTGTGTGAAGGTTAGTGTTCTTGACCAGCCGCCGTTCGTTAAGTTGCGTATATATTTCGACTGTATCTTTCTCGCTTGGGTACACTCGGCGTTCCCAAATTCACCCGACTGAGCCTTTCAGCTCAGAGCGTGACGGATCAGCCTAACTTACTACCTACGGAAAATTCTGTGTGCGGTGCGCCAAAAGAAGTTTTCTCTTCCAAAAGCTTTTTGTAAGTACGGTAGTAAATGTTTTCATTTACATACAACATACATATTGTTACATACCTTTATCTCTGAAAGGGTAGGCA
This sequence comes from Thumatha senex, assembly GCA_948477245.1. Classification (NCBI taxonomy): domain Eukaryota; kingdom Metazoa; phylum Arthropoda; class Insecta; order Lepidoptera; family Erebidae; genus Thumatha; species Thumatha senex. Next base: position 5,699,872 of record OX419725.1, read on the forward strand.
GAGGCATACCATACGCCCACATTTAACCGTGTGCATTTTTGTCCCACGTATTAGGTGGTGAGCCCATTGCTGTGTTGAAATGGACAAGCACAGGGTCTGGCGACCTGTGATTGAAAATTTTCAAGCCGCCCATAAGGCCTTCAACCTGGCTTAATTTCAAACTAAGTAGTTAGCTATAATATTAATAACAATAAATATGCTTTAATTTGACTGCCTCAGTGGCGCAGTGGTAGTGTATGCGACTGCCGCGCTTGAGGTCCCGGGTTCGATTCCCGGGTCGGTACAAATATTAGTGTGATCCACAAATACGTGTTTCGGAGTTTGGATGTTTCCTATGTATAACATTTATGTATTTAGACATATAAGTATGTTTATCAGTTATCTAGATTTCATACCACAGGCTTATATTTGCTTACTTTGAGCTATATGACGCTGAGTGAAAAATGTACAACAATATCTCCAGTGTACAAAGGGGTGGCAGAGGCATACATAAAATAATATTAAATTTAGTATACTTTAAATGCGTCCGAGATATCGAACTTATAAGAAATATCATCATCAAATTACATACATACAGGCTTATTGCCTTATTTAAAATAGCAGAATCGATGGCTGGTACATTCGGTATTGACCAATTTGAACCAAAGCTATTAGTGGCGGTTTGGTCTCGGGGCTAAAGTGTCACACTACGGCCGTTATAGCCTAGGATCGAAACCTACTTACTCACGTTTCGACTTTTTGTGATTTCATACAGAAATATTTTCTGTACAACTGCAAATAACAGACAAAATATCGTTACGTACATTTAAAATACCCATTACGCAACATATTATTACGCCTGTTTCTCCGAAGGGTTAGACATATTCATTGAAATTGGTTACGTACATTACCTTCAGTAAGCAATGAAGTGTCGCGGCTGTTTAAAGACTTCGAACGACAGCGCCTGTATAAAATGTACTACACCTACATGCGAAAAAAACGAATGTGACCTGTGCAGCAATGCATCTAGTTTACTAACTGATAAGAGAAAATCTTGGAAATGTCCAGAGTGCTGCGCTTCTCAAAAAAAAGGGGGTGATAATAGCTCAACCCCAGTACGTACCACAGACGATAACCTTAACGTTACATTACGAAAGAAATTAGATACACAAGATAACTATCTAAATAATGAGGTTAAAAACTTGTTGAGGAAGTATGTTTGCTTACCCGGGAGATTACCTCTTTGAAAAATGTATTAGAGGATGCTACAACTTCGCTAACTAACTGTCAGTCAAGATTAGATGAGCTTGGAGCTTCAATCGCCGCCAACAATTCTAGAATAGTAAATTTAGAAAATCGAGATAAAGAAGTGAGACTACTTGAGGGCCTGCCCTCAAGTAGTCTCACTTCTTTATCTCGATTTTCTCTGCTCTGACACCCTGGTGTCAGAGCTTCAGCAAGAATAAAATAACCAGACGCAAAAACAACTGAATAATGAACTTGAAATAGTGGGCATTCTTGAAACTAATAACGAAAGCCCTGATCATATCGCTCTTCTAGCTGCCAGAAAGGTCGGAGTTGACCTGGTTGATAGCGATATTGACTGGGCTACTAGGGCTGGACCCGCATTATATCGGCCGTCTCCGCCGATGGTTCCGTTAGAATGCCGCGGCCGCTTGTAGTTAGACTTACACGTCGATGTAACCGGGATCACATCATAAAAGCTGCGAAGTCAAGAAGAAATGTAACTTTTTTTTTTAAGAATATATTTTATTTATTTAGTAAGTACAAATACAAATACAATACAATACAAATACAAATACAAAAGTTTACACACAGTCGACTTAAATTTGGAACTTATTTGGAATACAGTTTTAAGCAGTTACAATCATAGTTTCCTAAACTAGGCAGAGCCTGTATTTTAGGATACATTTTTTCGAAACGTGTAGTTTTCCATTTGTGATGCAAATTCACCGCTGCTTTGCCGCCGCATATTTCACCGACTACGAGTATGCGGGTGGCTGCGTTCAACTCAATCCGCGTCCAGCGAGCTTATGCGTGTGTGTTTTGAGTAGTTGAGTACTGTTTTAAATGTGTGTGTGTGTTTGTTTGTGTGTGTATGTGTGTGTGTGTGTGCGTGTGTGTTTTAATTGAATGAGCTTATTTATGGTAAGTGATTTGTAATAATTTATTTAAGGTAAGTGAGTAGATCCTCAGTATCAAGGTAGTTAAGTTGCAGTAGCCAACATGTAACGTTGAATTTAACGTCCCTTCTATTTTGCTTAACAATTTTCAGCTTTTTATTTATGTTATTATATAATTTACTGCTCAGCTTTTCATACTGTCTCCCCGCAAAAGACGTTCTATAGGGCATGACTGGGCACACAGATGATATGGTGCGTCTTTTAGGGTTAGGCAAAGGCACGTCTCGATGCCTTCTTAGAACTGTCCTCAAAATGGACAGCTGCCTTACAGAAAGAATTTTACAGCTTTTATAAAGTTTATCTGTGGGGTGTCTGAGTGGCAATTTGTCCATCACCTTGAGCACAGCTCTTTGAGCTCTTTCTAGTTTAAGAAGGTGTGTCTTAGTCGCTCCACCCCACACAACAATGCAGTATTGTATTACAGCTTGACAAAGGGCCTGATAGACATTCACTAATTGGTCTTTTGATAACGAAGATCTCAACACTCTGAAGACATGTATTAGCCGCCTAACTCTGGCCGTTACTAGGTCTATTTGTTTTTCCCAAGTAAGTTGCGCATCGATTTGTACTCCTAGATATTTTACTTGATATACTCTGGCAAGCTCAAGACATCCACAGTCCTCTATCTGTTCACAAACGTGAGCTTTAATTGTGTAGTCTAGCGAAGGTGTGCTAATATTACTAATAGAAAAAGTCATATAGTTGGTCTTGGCTAAATTGAGAGTCAGTAGGTTTCTCGTCAGCCAATCCATGACTTTAGACAATGACAGCTCTGCTGTTTCCTTAACAGCCTCCCAGTTCGACTAGTACATACCTGGACATACCAGGTCAAGCAAGCAAAATATATTACAATGAACGCCTGACCAAGGAAAACCGATTGCTTTTTCGAGTAGCACGAGCTAAATGTAAAGAGTACGAGTATTCCTATTGTTGGATATCTCAAGGTAGTATTCTCGTATTTGTCGATACGAACGCTTGATGATATCAATCGAGTTTTTAGCAAACCTATTTAGACCTGAGGTGTACTCTTTTAAATATGCAACTGTACACCCATTTAAACTGTTTTATTCTCTTATTTATGTTTTTTTAGATGATGAAATGCTTGATATAATATTGATTTTTATTAGATACATTTAAACTGTTTTATTCTCTTATTTATGTTTTTTAGATGATGATATGCTTGATATAATATTAATTTTTATTATTTTAAACTGTTTTATTCTCTTATCTTATGTTTTTTAGATGATGAAATGCTTGATATAATATTGATTTTTATTAGATACATTTAAACTGTTTTATTCTCTTATTTATGTTTTTTAGATGATGATATGCTTGATATAATATTAATTTTTATTACATTTAAAATGTTTTTTTCTCTTATCTTATGTTTTTTAGATGATGAAACGCTTGATATAATATTGATTTTTATTAGATACATTTAAACTGTTTTATTTTCTTATTTATGTTTTTTAGATGATGAAATGCTTGATATAATATTAATTTTTATTACATTTAAACTGTTTTATTCTCTTATCTTATGTTTTTTAGATGATGAAATGCTTGATATAATATTGATTTTTATTAGATACATTTAAACTGTTTTATTCTCTTATTTTATGTTTTTTAGATGACGAAATGCTTGATGTGATATTGATTTTTATTACATTTAAAATGTTTTATTCTCTTATTTTATGTTTTTTAGATGATGAAATGCTGGATGTGATATTGATTTTTATTACATTTAAACTGTTTTATTTTCTTATTTAATATTTTTTAGATGATGAAATGCTTGATGTAATATTTTTATTACATTCTCTTCTATATGAATTTAAACTGTCATGGTCATAAACATTACTAAAATATTGATTGTCGGGATGTTTACCATGTCTATTTTCATACGCGAGATTTATTCTCTTATTTTATGTTTTTTAGATGATGAAATGCTTGACATGATATTAATTTTTATTACATTTAAACTATTTTATTCTCTTATTTTATATTTTTAGTTGATGAAATGCTTGATATAATATTAGTATGAAATGCTTGATATAATATTAGTTTTTATTACATTTATGTCAATTACTATTTATTAGTTAGTGCATGTTTTATTTGTTAGTTTTGTGCATTTTAATAACATAGTCAATGAACTGAAGTGTATTTTCTATAACACAGCCAAAAGTAATCCTATCTATGGGGCCTGCAACAACGAACTGTTACAAATTGAATACAATGTTGTGTCTATGCTGTATGGTGACGGCGACCATTGTCTCTTAAATCTAATTAGTGTGAACAGAAAGGGAACCTCTTCATATCGACTAAATGTCTGATGATGCTATAACAAAGGGATTAGACACTATGTGTATACCGTGCTACGCAGTCCAGGCGCCTGAGGAGTGTTTTGCAATAACTTCTTCTCACAAACTAAAATTTTTGACTTTTAATATATGTAGTATAAATAAAAACTTTGATGGTTTTGTTTCAGCTTTAAGTAGGTTTGGTTTTGCTTTCGATGTACTAATTTTGACGGAGTGTTGGCTTAATAAAGACTCTGTTGTACCCCAATTAATGCCATACGCGGCCTACAGTACCAATTAAATTATTAACCAAAACAGTGGAGTCGTCGTGTATGTTTGGGACACACTGAGTGATTGTGTGACGGAACCTATACCGATAGGACTTTAGTGATGCTAACTGTTTGCAGATAAACTTGCCTGGTGCCATTGCCATTCGGGATATCTATCGACCGCCAGCATTTAAAAAAAAACAAAATTTTTGCACTCACTTGATCGTACCCTTGTTGGCTTGTCGACCGAGAATAAGACAATAATTATTGCAGGAGATATTAATGTAAGCATACTTTCGGCTGCGACTGGGCAGAATTTTGAATACCTGTGTCTTACAGCTGAGCATGGTTTGTTCCCAGCAATAACAACGCGGACAAGAGGTGCATCGTGTCTTGACCATATATTTGTTAATGTTGTTCAGGGTGAGGTGGGCGTGGTGTGTTCCTCACATACTACTGACCATGAATTGGTTGCTTTTGGGCTTTCACTCATTATGCCCAAAAGGATAGAAGTTTTTTGAAGCGGGATGTACAAGCTATACGGATGGAACTCTTACACGAAGACTGGTCATGGGTATTACGCACAGATGATGTAAATGTTATGGCAAAGACCTTTTGTGACAGGTTGACTGAGGTAGGTAATTGACAAACATACAACAAGTGTACGTAAAAGCCATTCCAAATATAACAAACAGCCCTGGATCACTCCGGGTCTTGTTAAGTGCCTACGGCATAGGGATAAACTTCACACGAACGCAAGGAAATCTTCTAACGACATGATTTTGCAAATGATATACAGAAATTTCTGTAACAACCTTTTACGTAAACTTAGACTGGAGTATGAAAGTGGAGAACTTGCTAAAAATGCATAAAACCCAAAGAAATTGTGGAAAACTATCAAAACTGTATGTCCCATGATCCCAGCTATCTCTTGTCTCTAAAAGGAAGTGCAGGCGCGACGCAGTCCCTTGATGTATGTAACACATATTTTTCCACTGTTGGTGAGGGACTGGCGGATGAGATCCTAAACAAACTTCATACAGACCAAGAAACTTTAGCTGCGGAAGTGAAAAATAAATACATATTAAATTAATTTTTCTTACAGCCGGTAAACGATTACTGAGGTACGCAACTTTCACTATGGCTGGTCGACGGATGGGTGACCACTTTGTGGCATTTACATTTGCGAGCGTTTCCGTGCTTCGGAAGGCACGTTAAGCCGTTGGTCCCGGTTGCCAGTAAAATGGCAGTCGTTAAGCCTGGTTGAAGGCCTTATGGGCGGTTTGAAAAATTTCAACAGCAGTTAGCCACAACCTGCGTCTGTCTATTTCACTTATTATTTTCTGTCTGGCTCACCACCTATTACGTGGGACAGGAATCCACACGGTGAAAAGTGTGCATATAATATGCCTCTGCCACCCCTTCGGGGATAAGGCGTGATGGATATTTATTTTTATTTTTATTATCGATATATCGAAGGAAATGATTTAATTTCAGCTAGGCAGTTTGGCTTCAGAAGAGGAATGTCCACTGAGACGCAGTAGCGCTTCTAACCAAGACAGTGGCATCCTATATAGATCGAAACAAGCAATGTATAGCTATTTTTCGGATCTAGCAAGAGCGTTTGACACGGTGTCGACACCAATACTGATTAAGAAGATGGAAAATCTTTTTGGAATCAGGGGCTCTGCGCTGGAATGGTTAAGATGTTATTTATCAGGTAGACAGCAATGCGCGAGGATAGGAAGCTACAGGAGTGGATTGCAGTCGGTGAATTTTGGTGTTCCACAGGGCAGTGTGCTCGGACCGACTCTCATCATGTATATTAACAGCATACATGATAGTCTTGATCCAGAAATGATTTGTTATGCAGATGATACTGCTATTATATTTGAGGATAATACCTGGTCTGAGGTAAATGAGTCCGCAGAGACTGAAATGAGATACGTTTGCACTTGGCTGAAACATAATTTATTGACTCTTAATGTCAAAAAAACAAAATATTTTTGTTTTCACAAAACTGCTCGATCGGCTCCTGGGGTTAAATACAACATGTTGATGTCAATGGAATTCGCTCCTCTGGATCATCTGTAGCTATGGGCGTACCGCAGAGATCAATTCTGGGTCCGTTTCAATTTTAATTTATACTAGCTGTTGACCGCGACTTCGTCCGCATGGAAATTACGATATGACGCAAAATTTGTATTACTCTCTACCGAGCTAAATAGTTTAAATCGGACTATTCGTTTTTGAAGGCCAAATTTAACACACAATCAAATTGAAAATTTAATAAGCTAGTGTTTTACTAATGTTTAATGTACTCAATGTGGGTATAATACATATAACATACTTTCTTCAAATATATTCAATGTATATTTAAATACACTATACTTAGCCCAGACATTAAGTATATATGTGTGGACACACTCATAACTACCTCGCATAGCACAGGTGAAAAAATTCATGTTGCAATACCAGTTACTAAATTGGATTAGTCCCCGTGCTGAGCCAAGTTGTATTTTTAAAACAAATTTGAAGCTTTAAAAATTTATCCATGGATCGAGTGTAGTCCATCGCATCAATTTCTTAAAATGGTTAAAACTCTGTTCATTAATATCAGAGTTGTTATGTAGCTGATATATGACTCTGATCATACTCTTAAATGACGATTACAATATAGTTAGGAATTTTAATTCGTTTCGGTACAGTTCGGGTAGTTTAGTGGCGCAGAACATGGCCCTGGTTAGGTAAAGGTTACGGTTGCAATCTCCGTCCTACACCTTACTGTATATACCACTATTAAATAAGTGTAAATACACAAACAAAAGTAAATGTTTATAAAACTTTATAAGCTACGTCGAAATCATTGCTCACAGTATCCAAAAATTATCACCCGAAAAGCCAGACTGGTGACGAAGGAGAAACTGTCAATTTTGTGAATAACTGAACACCGCTTTCTCAATGTGAGAATAGATGCAACTTAACCTCAGGTCGAAACTCGAAGCTGACATTGAAGTGTCTGCCTCCATGTCTTGCTAAGAATCTTTGTAAAGCTTATGCACACAGGAACTGCACGCGCTTAGATTAGAAAGGGGTGATTGTGGTGAATGGCGGTAATCAGGAAAAAATCACTGGCTCGCCGAGACGCCAAATGTCATCGGAATTTTTGAAGTTGAGTTGAATATAAAAGTTACATAATTTCGAAGAAGACAAATTAAGACGAAGCATAAACGATATACCGATCTTCGTTGGTGGTGTGCGGTAGAAGTTAACTTCTTCTTCTGTGAAAGAGAAGAGAAACTAAGGATTAACTTTGTGTCGTTATTTTGACAGACTAAAGTGTCCGTAAACCACTTTACACTATATTCAATTTCCGACAGAAAAAGCTATACCTATCTACTTATAAAGGTACTCTACCAGAGGATAGCCTCTGGTAAAGTGCCCTCGCAAAGACTTAGAAAAACTTCTGAGAATTCATGAGCTTGCGAATTGCAAATTGTTTGAACAAATCTGTGAGACCACCAAATAATTGTTCGTTCCTACGGATTTATCGTAAAGTTCTCTAAATGTTTACACTGCTTTTTTATAAGATATCGAACATTTCATCCCAATTTTGCGATATGAGAGCAATCCTTGAGCACGTGTCTCTTAATTTTGCTTCATTATAAAGGAGCTTCAGTGCTCTTTTTCTTCTTACTATGGGAGATTCTGTAATAATGCAGCCAAGAAAGTTATAGTTCTACGCCAGTGGCTCCAGGCTGCCCTTACCCAACAACAAACCCCTTAACAAATCTGTTGTTGCCCTTACCCCAGAACAATCATAATGCGAATACCATTTAGATTATTGTAAGTTACGACCATGTAATATTATTTACGATGACAATAGGAATAAGTACAACTTAGACTTAATTTTGACCACTGTTGACTCCAAATATTTTAGCCTTACATACGATACTGACCCGCTTGTGCCGTTGGACACCACAGCCTGCCACCCCGCTCTAGATATATGTTTATCTTTGACTGGTTTTAACCCAATCAATAGTCCTTCATCTTTAATCGGATGCAATGTGTGTGATTATCCTGACCGCAAGTTGAGCCCTGAGTGGAATTTTCGTAAGGCTCTATGGTCTTTATTCCCATATTGCATCAATAGACTGGAAACACCTTCTACAGCAAAGTGATGTTGATATAGCTGTTAACATCCTTTACGAAGAGCTGAACGGAGCCATTGATGACCACGTTCCTCTGAAAAGTATGTCCCGCACTCAAAGGTATGTGTACCCAACATGGTACACTGGAGACATAATACGCTACATAAAAATTTAATATTATAATTTAAAAATATTTAAGAAATATGGGCGTGAGGTTAATAGGGAACTTTTTAAATATTATAGGACAAAAGTCAAAACTCTTATCACCGATGCCTATCAGAACTACATTAAGATGCTAGGTAATAAAATAGCCTGCGACCCCTCAACATTTTGGAAGTATGTAAGGGATAAGAAAAAAAGTAGACAGCAGAATAAAGAATACATTTATGAAAACAGAACTGTTATTGGACAGGAGGCAGTTGATTCCTTCGCTCACTATTTTAGCAGTGTTTTCCATGACAGTATCCCACAATTAGACCACCAGGTGGCGGAATCCAACTTAGTTGAACAGGGGCACCTAATCTGTATCCCAAGTATCAACAGCGCAGATCTAAAAAACGCAGTGCGGCGCCTGAAAGCATCGTCTGCATATGGGCCCGACAACATACCAGCTTTCTTGGTGAAGGATTGTGTACATGTCCTTGAGAAGCCTCTCTTGTACTTGTATAATCTTTCGCTGCAGAGATGTTCCTACCCAAGAAATTGGAAAATTTCACGGGTGACGCCGGTACCCAAAAGTAGTTCATCGACGGATGTTGTCAACCATAGACCTATCGCAGTATTATCAGTGTTTGGCAAGTTGTTTGAATCTATTTTAAATAAACACATTTCATTTCAAGCTGGTACTATGTTGAGTGACGTCCAACATGGATTCCGCCCTGCGCGCTCTACACTAACCAATCACATTAAGTTCGTAGACTACGTCAAAACAAATGTGATGGCTGGTTGTCAAGTAGATGCAGCATATTTTGATTTTGCCAAAGCGTTCGATCGCATAGATAATGACGTGCTCTTAGCCAAACTCTCGTCTCTAGGCTTCCAACGAAGGCTTCTAATTCTCATGGCGGATTATCTCAGGGACCGGAAACAATATGTTACACTCGGAAACTATAGATCGCATGACTATTATACTCGATCTGGAGTAAGTCAAGGTAGCACTTTAGGGCCGACTCTATTTCACATCATGGTCAATGATCTACCTACTGTACTTATAAAATCAAATTGCCTTATGTTTGCTGATGATCTCAAGCTGTTCACATTCATTAGGGATACTTGTGACTGCGAAGCATTGCAGCATGATATTGATGCAGTCATGGAATGGAGTACGAATAATAAATTGGCACTGAACGTCTCTAAATGTAAATATATTACTTTTACGCGATCGTGCACACCTATAGAAGTGCCGTACAAGTTGGCGGGTGAGCAGCTTGAGCGAGTCACCACTATACGAGATCTTGGAGTAACGTTCGACTCAAAATTAAATTTCCATGACCATATCAGGAACACCAGGGCTGCGAATAAATCTTTGGGATTTATAATCCGAACATTATCTAAGTTTGATAATACCGTTGCTATAAAACTTCTATACAATGCATATGTAAGAAGTAAATTGGAATACAATGCTATTGTTTGGAATCCGCAAGTAAAATTATACATTCTAATGACCGAGAGAATACAGCGAAGTTTGCTCGATATTTGTACAAGCGGATATACGGTTACTATCCCTTTCTTTATCCCTCCCTGTTCGTCTCCGGAATGGTTGGTTTGGATACGCTGGAGTTGAGACGAAACTCCACTCACATTATGCACTACTACCTGTTAATGATTAACAAGGTAGATAATCCATCTGTAAATGAGTGTATATACTTTTTTGTACCTGATAATTATAGGCGTGGCTTGGGACGACGGCAGCATCGGCTACTGGTAACGCCACCATCTTGGCACTTGTCTCAGACCGCCTCTAGTCCCACTGCGTTAACTAATAACCTACTGCGTGCAAATCCAGATATAGATTTTTTCTTTGATAAGGTGAATCTAATGGCAAGCAAAGTTATGAATTGTTTGAATGAGATAATGCAGTGACTAATTAATAGATACATTCTCAACATTGACATTATATTAATTATTTTGTAATGAATTAGCTTACTTATTAATATTAGTTCTATTGATTAATATTATTTCAATTGACATCATTATTGACTAGTTAATAAGTGCTGACATTCTTTTTTATAATACATTATATTTTACCTGACATTAACTTATTGATATTAATCGAATTGACATTATAATTCTTGTTATATAAAATATATTATAATTATTGAGATTCTGATAATTCTAAATGAATGGGTCTGAAAATTTACTAAATGATTGTTAATGAATTGATATGATATTTTATAGTTTTGGGATTTTTAGGAATTAATTTAATTCAATTGGCCTGGCCTGCCCATCGATTAATTAATTGATCTATAGAAATAAGTTTATGTATTTATGTGAATTGTAATAGATGATTAATTTTGAATGAATTTGCACAAGTTAGCATAGCATGTAAGCGTTTTGGTTCGTACTGTAAGCTTATATTGTTTTATACTAAATAAATAAATAAAATAAATAAATAAACCACTTCATGGATAGCGGAGCAAGTGTACTAAGAACTTTGCGGAGTAATGCAAAGACGTATTCGAAGCAGGGTCTATACTGAGTCTTGGAGAACACTTCTAGTGCTGCGTGAAGAATCTCCTCAGGATTCATAGCTTCCGTGAGGCTAGCCCATATCAACCATTCCTGGACTATTTAAAAAATTGTCTTTGATCTGAGGTGTTACCACGATTGACCTCTGAGAGATTGAATAAAGAACATAATCTTACCTATATTTATCATCAATAAAAAAAACGCTAACTAAGGCTATACGTGCTGTTACACATAGGCTACGGGTCGGTATAGCCTAACTGTTATCGCGTGATAATATGTAGCCTATGTCTTGTTGTCATTCGTGTAAGATTTAAACAAAATTCATTGAGTAGATTTCGCGATTATTGCTAAGATATATATGTACCTAATAGTTCTTAGCCGAGCCCCTGGGATATGTATCAAGATAATATGTAGCCAATATGTAGACCAAACGTCTTGTTATACTTCGTGAAAGATTTCAATTAAATCTATGCAGTAGTTTTTGCGTTTTGCCCGGTTAAATATGCGGAATTTAATCGTTCTCTGCCGATTTCTTTGGTTACCTATATAGCATACTTGACGCAGCTAATAAAGTTTTAGGGTCTAAGCCTCGTAAACGTAATGACTGGTTTGACGATAATGACCATCTGTTGGTAGACGCACTATCAAAACATCGTCATCTTCTTCGCAGGGAGAGTAATAATGCACCTGAAAAGATCCATGAAAGCACAGCCGAAGTTCGGAGGCTCACTCGTTTAACTAAAGATCAATGGTGGCAGAATAAAGTCTTACGGATGCAATGGCTGGCAGACCCAACCAGCAGGGTGAGTTCTTCAGTGAGTTGAGACAACTCGTGGGTGGTTCACAAAAAGTAAATGTGCCTTTACGATCATCTGAAGGCACTCTTCTTACCAGTAAAGAAGATATTTTAAACTGCTGGGCGGAACATTACAATAATTTGCTTAATGTGGATCGTGCGGCAGACCTTCACTATATTCGATCCTTACCTAAGTATCCTCAGGTGGCTACGCTGCCATTAAAGCACAGAAGAATAACAAATCTGTTGGTGTTGATAGTATTCCCGGAGAATTGCTTAAATACGGAGGAATTGAGCTTCATACTAATCTGGCAGCTTTTCGTTCGAGTGTGGGAAACTAAGGAAGTTCCTCCTGACTTCAAAGTTTCACTGATATGTTCGCTATACAAAAACAAGGGCGAACGATCTAACTGTGGGGCTTACAGTGGTATATCTCTCCTTTCGACCACGGGGAAGTCTTTTGCACGAGTGCTTTTAAATCGTCTGATTGAGTTGTGAGGCTATTCTACCTGAAACTCAGTTTGGGTTTTGGCCTAACCGCGGTACAGGTGAAGATATTTTCCCTCACACAGCTGCAGTAAAAGGGTAAGGAGCAATATCAACACCATTACTTTTGCTTTGTGGATCTCGAAAAGGCATTCGACAGCGTGCCGCGCGATGCTATGTGGATTGTGCTGACCAAGCTGGGTTGTCCGGACAAATTCATTCGGATGATTAGACTCCTTCATGACTCTATGACATGTTGTGTCACCGTCAATTGTGAACAAACAGACCACTTCCCTGTCACCTGTGGAGTGAAGCAAGGATGTGTGCTGGCACCAACTCTTTTTGTCTTGTACTTTTCTGTTGTTGTGAAGGAGTCCCTTGAGTTAAACAGCGAAGGTGTACGAATTCGTTATCGTACAGATGGCAGTATATTAAATCTATCAAGATTAAAAGCACATACAAAGGTATCATATGACCTTATCACTGAGCTGATGTACGCCGACGATCTCTGTTTTGTCGCCGAAACAATGGAGGGACTTCAGAACCTGATAACGAGTTTTGATACAGCATGTTCCAAATTTGGACTCAAAATCAATATCGCCAAGACCGAAGTGATGGCTCTGAATGTAACAGATCAGGCACCGATTAACTTGTGCATCGGTTCACAGCCCCTGAAACAGGTAAACTCGTTTAAGTATCTCGGAAGTCACATAACATCAAAGGGAGACCTTGATACCGAAATTAACAGAAGACTCAGTGCTGCAATAGCAGTTTTTGTTAAAGTTGTTTGTGTTTTAGAACCAAGGTTTTCCGGACCCACGACTTAAAACTGAGTATGAAGATAAATGTGTATATGGCAGTCGTCCTGCCTAACATTTGTACTCGGCTGAGACGTGGTGCCTGTATCGTAAGCATATACGTATGTTGGACAGATTCCATCTGAAATGCCTCCGCGACATCATGAATATCAAGTGGTCGGAACGAGTCCGCAACACCACGTGTGCGTACAGCGAACGTTTGCGGTATGGAGGCATATCTGATGCGGCGTCAGCTGCGTTGGTGCGGGCACCTGTCTCGTATGGCAGACGAGAGAAAGGCAAAGCGCATCTTCTATTCTGAACTGGAACATGGTAAACGCAAAAGCAGTGGCCAGTTCTTGCGTTTCAAAGACGTTCAGAATAGACACATGAAGAGATGCGAAATGGACTCTTCACGCTGGGAGTGCATCAAACCTTTCGCAATAACCCCGCACCAACTATCGCAATAATCGTATTTTCCATGGATAAATAGTGTTTTCGTGCAAGGAAACCAGGAATTCAAGTCCAGGGACGCCCTCGGCAGCCTCCACCTCAGCATCTCGCAGCAAGCAGCAAGGTAGTGTGCCTATTCCTGTTTTTTTCATTACTTTTCCCGTCGACAATCGCGTGTAAATTTCATTTTAGTCTTTCCCCGCAAGTACAGTCCACTTTGAATTTATTTATCTCGCCCGCTCAACCATAAGCCATACCTACATTTTAAAATGGCATCCTTTGACTTTATTGTCAGATTCTTCTTCTTCAAGGGTAGGCTGCCCTTAGAACCGGCAACTAGAATCGCTCTTATTTTGATATGATTTTAAACAAAACATTGATTTTGTTTGTATAAATTCATTACTATATAATTGGTCAGATATCATGTTAATCAAACCAATGTAATTACTGGCGTTTAGAAAAGAGTGGCCCTGAGTTTTATTGCTAGGTTCTTCCTCAGGCTCTACCTATTGCTTTGCGAATCTGGCAGTAAATGTAAATGTAGAAGCAATATTCTTGACGTTCATAAGTGTTACTTTGTGACCTACATGAATAAAGATTTATTATTATTATGTTTCTTCTTTTTACGGATATCTTCTTTTTTTTTATGAAGATACCCGGGCTTTTGGTAGGCGTACATGGAGACATACTGGTCCAACACGCAGTAGCCCTTTGAGAATTTTAATCTAAAAGGAAATGGGACCCCCGCTGCAGACAGTCCACGCCCGCCTTATGTAGAAGAACGATAATGGACCACCTCCAATGGTAGTAAAACTATTGTAAAATATGCTAACTATGAAATGGGCTATTGGGTTGGAGGTTTGATGAACTAGGTGATTATAACTATAGATGAAGGCGGCGTCTGCCATTTTAATATTTGATTATCAACATTTTGGTAGACGGTGACTCGCCAACTCACTAGATACAATCGCCATAGGCATGATAAGCCTGTAAGGCGACAGGAGGCAACACCGGTGTGAGCGGCTTGGGGTGTCGAGCGGTGCAGCGCCAGTTTCACCATCGCGGGTCAGACCCGGAGTGGTTTTCCCCGTAGTTATGCCCTTGAAAATGACACTGCCACCCCCGATCATATAGCTCTGGCTCCCTCCCTCTGACCGGCCTTTAAGGCAAGTGAGTAGCACTCTTACTGCTCTCCTGTTAGGCCATTAAATCCTAACCGGTGCAGAAAGGCAACAAAACTCTGAGGAATCGGGACCGATGTGTAGCCACGCACATTCAGCTCGCCACAAGCTGCCCTGCGGATGTGAGCTTTTCATTAACTTTCTGATACTTTTTTTGTTGATATGAGAAAGTGGAAGACTCAAAAAGCGAATCTACTATGCCCTCATAGGGTTGCGTTAATCCTATAAAAGTTAACGACTGTCCTCGAGGGGTTTATTATTATCTTTATATAGTTTTTTTTTTTTATAAGGATTGCTAATAAAGGATTGTTAAACTTATAAATGTTGTTCGTAGCTGACACCCACAGGACAGGCTTGCCTAGTGTGGGGTCACTGTAAATTATTATGTATTAATTTTAATCAAATAAGTAAATAAATAATTAAATTCAAATTGAATTTTTCCATAGATAACTCTCTGAGATCTGTTAACAGGGTATGTGTTTCACAAAATAAAATAAGGTATTTATTATTTTAATGAATCATTGTTTTATCGTATTTGATGTGATGTGATATTGACGTGACTGACGCCGTAGTGTCTGTTAAATCATTTATTATTTAGTGTTCCTTCGAGCCGGACTAAGTGTTGTAAAATTTTATTAATTGTTGACAAGTGTACAAGCGGTGTATGATCTTATTAAGGTTCTTCCTTTATCTGAAGAAGGTTACTTCTGTGTAACACAAGTATTACGATAAGTAAAGACGAATTGCCGTTAAAGGCTCCCGTGTGGTGGCGGGCAAACCACCAAACGATAGCATTACCATGGAGGGTTGGTGTCAGGCTGGCGGCCGACCATAAAAACCTAGCCATAACATTTTGCAGTATGGAATTTAGACATACCTACTGCGCCGACCCCAAGTAAATTGGGACAAGGGCAAGAGGATGTTGAAAGACGAATCGCCTTTACATAGTACGAAGTTGTTGTAATGTGAGCGGGATTGATATAATTAACAAACTTTTCTAATCGTAATGATTTCATAGAATATGTAAAAAAAAAGGAGTAGATTTTTAAAAACAAATCTATAATTGTAAAGTAGCTGTATTACTTTTTCGTCTCCTTGCCCACGCTTGCTAAAAGTATTTAACTCTTATCCGCATGTGACATTTTTGTACTTTAAAGTTTAACATATTTTTTTACTTGTAATGCTTCTCTTAAATTAAATGTATTTATCACAAAACACGTGTATTTTTATTGAACATTTCCAATTTATTTAGAACAAGTCTTATTATTAAAAAAGTCGTACCTATTTACAATCACAATATAAGAAAGAAACTCAAGTGGAACAAACAAACTCTTTAGCTTTAGGTACTGAGCTAGGAATATACAGAACCATTTAAAAAGGTCACTATGGGCAACTCTGAAATTATGAGACATAGAGAGATCGGTTCAAAGGAACCATGTCAACGATTTTAGTAAAAATAAGAAATTGCACTCATAGATTTAAAATAATAGTTATACTCGAGTCGAGAATCAAACCCGAAAGTTTCAAAAAATAAAACATTTTTTTTCTATTTAGATATCATTGTATGTCTTAAGCAGTTAATTTTACTATGATGCATATCTAAAATGAAAAACACACATTGTTTTTAATACTCATCTTATTGAATTTAGAAGGTAGGTGTTAGAAATGACTACCATTATTTTCAAGACAACATTCAACTCGTGGTGCCTAAAACTGTATCTATAGTCGGTATTACAACTTATCACATACTTTCACATATTCAACAGGATGGGCCACCAGTTCACAATAGTCAAATGGAATAGTCAATATTTTTCCATCTTAACTTTCTCCAAAAATGGATTGATACAAACGGCCGCGACGACGTTACACGAAACCATTGAATACCATAGATTAAATTTTAAGTCTTAATTCACTACCTAAAGATATAAAACCCAATAGTAAAATCGTTACCAAACAGATTATTGTAAAATCTGAAAATTCTTGCATATATCTATGTAGGTATAGGTACATACCTACATATTGTCACGCAATTGTCCCCGAAGTGCATACTACACGCCCACATTTTCCCATATATATTTAGGTATGTCCTACGCAATAGGTACCTAATGAGGCCATTGAAATGGACAGGCCTAGTTTGCGGCGACCTGCTGTTTAAAATTTTTTAAGACCCTTACTATAAGGCCTTCAGCTTGGCTTAACGACTGCCATGTTACTGTTACTGACAACCGGGACCAACGGCTTAACATGTCTCCCAAAGCACGGAAACGCTCTCCAAAATGTAAATGCCACAAATGCGGTCGAGGACAAGCTATAAGGAAAGTTGCTTAACACAGTGATCGTTTAGGGAACACGCCGGGTTTACCAGCGCGTCCAGCGCTTCATGTATCAGATGCATACATTTCCTATACAGAAGTAAGTAGGTAGTAAAGTAAAAATAAAATGGCCAAAATACTCACCTATGGGGCGTGAATACGGCGAATGTATCTCACATCTTCGGTCTACCAACGTGGTCGTTTTAGTAGGTACTTAGATATGTAAAACCAGTGTCATGGTGGGACTAGTCCTGGGCTTAAAGTTACTTATCGAGCTGTGCTTGAGGTACTTTGCTTAAGGCGTCTTTGTGGGATAAACTCCGAAACAAAGTTATCCGTCAGAGCACAGACATCGTTAAAACAGAAGTGTCATGCGGGAACATTTTTGGGTGTCACCGCGACATCCACAACGTGCTCCAGATTATTTACAAACGGCACGTCAGGCAGTGTTCTTTTGATCCTCACAGCGAAGTACGGATTAAAATAGGATTCCTGCATGGAATTTCTTCAGTTTTTACGTTTTATATGATCGACATAGAGTAGGTAACCACGTTAAAGTGACAATGGGCTGGTCTCATCTGTAAAACAATCGATGACAGATGAAGCAAACGAATTCTGAAGTGGAGATCGCGACTCTGTAAACGTACGGTAGGACTAACCCTCGTCAGATAGACCGACGAGCTGGAACTGGCCGCAGGGAGAGACTGTATGCGGGAGGCGCATTGGAGGAGCGTGTGTTGTGGCGGTAATTGGGAGAGGTCTACTCTGCCGTGGACTGCCTTAGGCTGATTTCATTGATATGTAACGATTAGACCTTTTCTATTATCGACTGTGTGTTCTCGTTCTTTCAACGTGTGCATAAACAGACGTCACACGTTTTTTATATTTCAAATTTAAGTTAAAAGCGAAACGAATACCACTGCCCGTGTGTATACCAGTATACTGAAGTGCAGTGTACTGGGGAACTTTCTGGTTGTATGACCTTGGACCCCTCGAACACCAGGTCCATAATCCAGGGTCGTTGGTTAGCAGATATCCAGAAGACAAATATAGAAATGGAAGCCGCCCTCTCCCCGCGGAACTCCGTGGACTCCGATCTGATAGCGCTCGATGAACTGCGATCCACTCTTGACCATAAATACTTACTTGGAAATTGGTATGTAATTGATATGCGATCTGTCCTCTCTAACTACCCCGTCAGGGATATAGCGTGAAGATAGTTTCAGTAGTGTATGTTCTAGAAACATACCTATGTGCTTGGGTGGGTTGTAGGTCCTGTAACATTACAAACCTGCAGATTTAGGTGTAACTGTAGTTTCGACTTAATATATGGCAGTAGCATACCATATTTCTTCACGTCCCTTGAATCTGGACTAGAGTGAATCGAGGGGACAACATGCGAATGTGAATTACTCGTGGTTCCCTCAGGGACACATCGCAAGGAGGCTATGAGTTCTCAGCGGTTACAGGCGAGACTTGTATCTGTACGAAGTTCGCCGGTAACAGGATAGTAAAATAAAAACCAGTTTTTTAATAAGGATTTTATTATTGTCATTTTAGGCTCACCGTATGCCCGTAAATAAATAATTGTACACAATATTTATAGCTTGATTCACATAATTATTAAATAACTTACTCTTTCACTTCATGCCGTAACAAAATATTGTATAACATGGTAAACAATACTCTACTTAAGGCAAAGTCTACACGTTCAATAAATATTGTGATCCATTTGTAAGAATGCAGGTTATTGATCGATGTCCTAAAAGGAGCACGAATTATTTTACTTTTTATTAACAAACTAGCTGATGCCCTCAGCTTCGCCCGGGTGGTTTTTCTGTACCCGTTCTTACAGTGTTATATTAAGCTAGTATGTTATCCGTAAGAGATAGACATATGCAATCGTGGATTTTTTTGTAGACCTATGTAAGATACACAATTACACGATACATTATTTAGTTATATCTCTAAGGGTAAGGGTAGCGTTTTCGTTAAAGGTTTTAAACGGCTCAAGATTTTTGACAACTTCAAGAAATAAAGACAATATATACAAAAACTTACAACAACAAATTATGTATTAAAACCGTCCTTGAGAACCACTTGATGAAAACAGCTTGATAATAGGTGCAGTAGTTTATTTTTTTAAGTTTTTCTCGAATAAACAGATAGATAGACGCGGTAGAGGACTTTGTTTTATAATAATATGAACTGATACTGATGGATCCACGAATATTTATTGCTAGTCGAGCTGTCGCCCTATAAGGTTAATGAAACGAGGGTTTTTAAATCTACGGATATGTCTTATATAGTGGAAATCTCGAAGTGGTGCAATACCAGCTACCAACAAAAAAAAAATTATAACATCAAAGGTGCAAAATGATTGATTAGCAAAACCTGCGTGAGACAAACGGCCCTATTCTTCTACCGTTTAAATCGCTTCCATATTATCGATATTTTCAAATCTTATACCACAACTAAGGGACGGCCGCGGCTCCATCCGCATCGTTAGTTTTTACAAGAAAAAATTACAAATATTCCAAAAAAAACCACGCACCCTACAAACTTTGCAACCCCTTAACACCCCCTTAAGCTGTCGACACACCTAAGGCGACAGAACAACCCACGGAACGGAAGGTGTGTAGACAGCCTGAGGGATTGAATTTACAGAAATCCTTTTATAGAGCACACCTACTTCACTTAAGGAATATTAAAGCAAAATTTCATGGCTCTAGACTCTAGGCCCAGCGGTTTTAGCTGTGCGTTGTTCGATCAGTTTAAGCTTTTATATATAGATAACATTGTTCTTGACCTCGGACATCACTGAAAGAGCAAAAGGAACCTTTTAATACCCATTACACTACCAAAGAGCTGCACTAAAATCGAGTCACCATCATATATGCTCAAAACCTTGAGGTGAGAGTAGGGTATAATAGTTTTTTATAAGCAACAGTTGTTCTGCAAGTTAGCAAATATTTCTTTTTTAGACAATCTTTGTAAACAATTAAAAAAGAACTGACTAGTTTTTACACAACATCGAATCTTTTTGTAGTAGAATATGATGTTATAATAAACGTATGACACCACAGATTGCATATAATAAATTAAGTATTCACGTTTCATTCAACTTCTCTCGTTGATTCAAAGCATTTTTCTAAATGTGTTTTTTTTGTGAAAATTGGACGATTTGGGAATCGGGCTTTTTGCTTTGAGCCGTACGTTTTGCTAATCGGTCGCTCTGAGGCACAGACGTACAAGAGTAAGCAGACCAAACATATTCCTTTGCTTATGGAGCAATACTTCATCCTTTTCATTTTTGCCATTTGTTGTATAAAGCTACCTTTGTTATTCCTGTGTAGCTGCATCAAACTCACACATAGACAGCGAACAGCGCGTAACCAATTTTCCTACGACAAATAAGGTACAAACTATTAATGACAATCGCCGCTGTCATCTTTAATTCAAATATTTATGTGTTGAAGTGAAAATATTACATAAAATTATTGTAAAATGTTACAAAAGTAAAAAAATAATACACAAAGGTGTTGTGCATAGACTGATGCAATTTTATTATCAAGAAATAACTAAGCTAAGTTACCTGTCTATGTGTATGTAATAGGCTACGCTATTTTCCGCTAACGTTGGGTATGCTTACTGTTTTATATGTCTGTGCTCTGAGCATTGACCATCGATGGCGACTGACTGTCTCACTAGCCCCAGTATTCAAACCTCATCTTTAGGGTAACCTACTGTGCTTTTTACAAGCGCATTTTTCCAACTCGACGTGAAGCATTTTACGCAACTTTGCAGGAAACCGAGACAGTCTAGAGATAAAAGAAAGCTTGACAAAAAAAAAATGATAATAATACTGTGCTGTTGACATGCCACGTCCTCCAATGAATCAATGACAAGTGACGTTTAGACAGCATATGAAGATTTGAGAAAAGAAAAATTGCATTAATGATTGTGAAATTACTATTGTACTGCGAGAAGCATGGCTGCTTACGATGATAGATGAGCAACTCGCACATATATACATCAATGAAATAATGCTTATGACAATATGGCGGTACGCCGAGTAACTTATCGCAGCATAAACTCGTCTTACCGCCTTTAAAATAAATATATATTGGACACTTTTTCCACAGCACCGTCTAGCCTAAATTAATAAAAAACTTGTTCTATGGTATCTAGACAACTGATAAAGATACTTATTTCTAAATACATACATACATACTGTATAATAGGAAACATTCATTTCGGGATCACACAAATATAAGTTCCGGATCGTGAATCGAACCCGAGACCTCACACACGGCAGTCGCATTCACTACTTAATTGTGCGAACCTTCTTGCTAGTGTTCGGTTTATACGTGTATACAAGGCGTCCCAAAAATTTACTCTTTGAACATTATGAGTTCATCCCATACCAGGAAAAAAAATGAACGAGTAAGTGAGGAATGATTGACGAAGAATATTTATAGTGCGAAAGTAAAGAGTAAAAGAAGTCAGAGTGTACCGAAACTTACATACGAAGACCACGTGAGTATATTGCTTAAAAAGGAAGGAATTTGCAGGAAGCGAAAGAAGTATGCATGGATCGCGAAGCATGGTGATCTGTCCTCTCTGACTACCCCGTCAGGGATACAGTATGAAGATAAAAAACGTCACGATGAGTAAAAGAGTATTGTTAGTACAATACATTACCCGAAATGCCGTTGCAAAGAACTTGCATTTTTTTACTAATGCTCTTTCTATAGCTACCAAAGCAGCAGTGCAAAGCGCTGGGTAGAATAGGCTGTTTACCTACATTTTTATAAGATACCTGATTTGCAGAAAGCTGCTGAACATATTGAATGCTACTGAAATGGTTTAGATAAATATTGTGGGACATTTTTTCAGACAGCGCCATCTAGGCCAAAGTTAACTAATAATACGTCTTGTGGTATGTGATCTTGACAAAAATATTAATAATTAATTAATATAATAAATAAGGTCAAATAGTTTAGACTTGTATTAGAGAAAAATAATTACTTTTTATATTTTTTTGTATAGATTTCCTACACCAAGTAACCTCACATTAGTTTAGAAAGTTTATTTTGGGACGCCCTATATACTCTTTGCTATACATTATCTAAGGCTCTCTCTTCATAACAGCAGATACGAGATAACGAATTGTGCTAAAAAATAAATAAATAATTATCACATTATAACTAACAGAAATGACTCTTCCGTGCTCGCGGTATAACTCCGTTTACTCTGCAACTCCACCCTGCTTACTCGCTAGGTCTTAATTGATCGGACGGTCCGTTTCAACAGGGTAGGCAGCGCGATTGTAACACCTCTTGCATTTAAAACGTTCTTAGGCTACAGTAACCATAACGGGAACTTTGATTCTCACACAAATTCAAGTAAGTAAATGTGTTTTAACGCGAGTGGCGCTCATTTCTACTATGGAACACTGACAAGCTACTTCTAGCATCGGCAACCATTACACATAAACAATCAAGTACTTTTAAAATCATCCCTATTTTTGGGGGCCGAGTCTACTATAGACCAATTGTAGAATAGAACCAGAATCGCTGTTTTTAGCTGTGAAAATGTTAGAATACTCTCAGAAATGCAACTGACTAGCGGCTACTGTCGCGGTACGTGTTAGTGGAATTCTATCGGCTGACCAAAATAATTCTATATTAGAGTGCGATTGTAATAGTAGACTTCGAAAAGCTGTCAAAATTGTACCGGCGGCTTTCTATTGAGGGACGATTTCGACACGATTGTAATTTATAAGATTTTGAGCTATTTTATAAGACTATTCTAAACTTTTGGGTTTGGATTGTTCCCAACCTTTTTTTTATTATGGCTACGCACGGTAACGCGATTGCCAACAACAAAATTTATTTATCTTCCATTGTGTATTACATTTTTTTTGTTCATCAAAATTACGCAGTAGAAGCGTTAATGAGGGCTTCAGTGGAATTTGCGCGGCAAGATGTAAAATAGCATTTCACTGCGATATATCACTGTCTTTCACTATAGCACGTTTACACAACTTTTATGTTTAAGAAACTACCATTTTTACACATAAAACAATGTTAATGCACTAGTTTTGGAAAATAATATACAGCAAGCGGCTGCCATTCGAGAAGTTACCGCGCAAATTCCAAATTGTGGTCCCAAAGTCTATAAAGCGACTAAATCGCTGTTCACCGATGCTATAAGTAACTATTATGCAGTGTCTAACTACATAAGTTGTGAAATAAGCGAGTGACAAAATCTGTTAATAAGACACTGTTAGAAGTCTATCGTTTCATAATCTATGTACATGTGGTCAGCTATTGTTGGATTCTCTTTGACAAAGCCAGAAGTATTACTCTGGTACTTTCTATATATACAAAAACTTTTTAATGAACTATAGCTTCGGACGCAACCGGCCATAACGCTCAGATGATGATCGTGTATGTCGCGAAACTGTAAACAGCTGACGTTATTTGTTGTGTCCACAAACGCTGTGGGTTACTTAAGGCTTGGTCATAATGAATCTCTCTATAGACAGATGTGCATTGTAAAATACTAGTTATTGGCCCACGGCTTCGCTTACAATGGAGCTTAAAGCCTATTAATATTCATAAAAATATTGATGAATGTTTATTAAGCAAGGAAGCAAACTAAATAATAAAGAACTTTGTAAGCATGGAAACATAAATAGCTACACAAATTATGATAAAATAATAAATATCGCGGGATATTTTTATTACACTGCGTCCTCTAACCCCAACTAACCTTTCTTTAAAAATAAATAAAATTGCTTGTGATATGGACTAAACAACTGATAAATATACTTAATACATGACTATTATAAATAAATTAACCATAAATTATAAATATATTGAGACACTTTTTACACAGCGCCATCTGGCCCAAAGCTATAAGCTTGTTACTATGCGATCTAGACAACTGATATACATACTTATATATTTATAAATACATACATATTATACATAGAACACACAAAAGCTCCGAAACCAACATTTTTGCATCACACAAATATTTATTCATTCCCGGGTATTGAACACGATCCTCAATGTGTCAGTCGTACTCACTACCACTTACGCCACTTATACGGTTATAAATGTGTTCTAGATATAGTTATAAGCTACTTTATTTTCAAAATATTTGGTGACATATATCACTGTGAGCGAAACCATGGACCTTTAAACTAGTATTAATAGGTAACAATATTTTTTTTTATAACACTCCACAATTTCTTTCTAATCCACTTATAACACACGTATAGTTTTTAAATAACAACTTTTTATTCATTCTTCATGTCAGATTGTCTCGAAACTAGCGGGAAGCGAACGATTCGCAGCTGATTCGCGTAATCGCACACTATCGCGTCTTTCAACGGAAGAATTTGTCGCACGAAGATACAGCCGTCGCTTTGACCTGGAAATAAATATATGTTTTGGTAGTCTTTGAAGCATTCGACATATAGACATGTTGTCTTTATCACCAAAGGGGTAGGCAGAAGCATACTATACGCCCACATTTTACCGTATGCATATTTATCTCACGTAACAGGTGGTGAGCCGCGTTGAAATAGATAGACGCAGGTTGTTTTTTACCTGCTGTTGAAATTTTTCTGCCATGTTACTGGCAACCGGGACCAACGGCTTAACGTGCCTTGCGAAGCACGGAAACACTCGCTAATGTAAATGCCACAAAGTGGTCACCCATCCTTTGAAGCATTCGGTCGGTTCTTATTCTGGCAATAGGTGTACCGCATAAGTTAGTGGGACAGTGTAACATCATAGTCACACCTTTTTCCCTGAAGGTAAGCAGTAAGAAAAACAAAACATCAAACGAATGAAAACTATTTTGAATGTAGTTATAAGTCCCGGTTGCCAGTAAAATGGCAGTCGTTAAGCCTGGTTGAATGCCTTATGGGCGGCATGAAAAATTTCAACAGCAGGTAGCCACAACCTGCGTCTGTCTATTTCAACACGGCAATGGGCTCACCACCTATTACGTGGGACAGAAATCCACACGGTGAAAGTGGGCATATAATATGCCTCTGCCACCCCTTCGGGGATAAGGCGTAATGGATATTATCTTTTTTTTTGTAGTTATAAGTTGTCATGAAAACACTTAACAGCTAACTTCATGGTGTCGGCTTTTCGTAACGATCTGCGCGCGGATCGTAAAAGTTTACTCTCATCATTTGTCCCTAACGCGCCAAAATAAACATAACCTTAATAAAATTTAGAATAGTTAGCATAAAAATTAGTTTTTAAAATTGTTACATGGAGATATTATAGGGCTCCAACATAAAGGGCCCTTTGTGCACCACAATAACATATAATCTTTAAAGAGTTTCTGTGTGTTTCTAATAAAATAGTAGGATAATAAGATTCTGCATCGCGATATAAAACTATCTCACTACGAATCCTGTATCGCATATCAAATATAGTACCTACAAGGCCAGTGAACATATTTTATTTATTTATTACGCCTTGTCCCCGTAGTGGTGGCAGAGGCATATCATATGCCTACTTTTCGCCATGTATATTCCAGTATAATGTAATAAGTGGTGAGCCCATTGCCGTGTTGAAATAAACAGACGCAGAATGTGGATTGCTGTTGAAATTTTTCAAGCCGCCCAGAAGACCTTCAACTTGACTTAACGACTGCCATGTTACTGGCAACCGGGACCAACGGCTTAACGTGCCTTCCGAAGCGCGGAAACACTCACAAATGCCACAAAGTGGTCACCCATCCGTGACCAGCCATAGCGTCAGTCTGTGAGACCACGAGCGATATTCATTACACCGTGTTATATAGATTATATAGCTGTGAACATAAATTCAAGTATTGGCTACTTACCTAAGAGCACCCGTCGTATAACGTCTCCGCTGCTAAGGTCGTAGGCAGTGAGTCCACTGCGGTCACCCATCACTAGCATCGTGTGCGTCAATGGTAGCATGCGGCTCATGTAGTTTAGACCCTGCACAATAATATTTACTGTAGATCTCAACTTAAAAGTCCGGCGGGGTGGCCGTTCAAATTCAATTCGCGGAGAACGCCTCCAGAGAACTCGGATATTTCGCTATCTCTGTCGCTCGCCCCGCGCCACCGTCCCGTGCGAGTAGAACACCAAGATGGCTGTTCGAAATTAGTAGAAATTTGATGCATTTGCGAATACCAAAAATGATGAATGAAACTTGATTATATTTTGATTTTCTTTAAGACGTTGTGTAACTAGACGATATAAGCTGTGTTTCTGTTAAAATTACACAATGATTAATTGCGTTTTTAATATAAAACAAATAGGCTGAAAATATCTCGTTAATGTCGAAAAATGTACGAAATATAATCGTATATATTTTCAAGTAATTAATACTTTCTTAATCCGATTAACAGCGATGATATGTCGAGATATTTTCAAATTGAAAATGATTTTGGTATTACGTTTGTATGGGAAATTAGTTGTTCTCCGGCCTCTTAAGGCAATCTCACATTTTAGGCTCACTGCGAATATAATTATTCATCATAAATATTCAACACAACACGTTAGTCTTAGGTGTACTGACAAAATAAAAAACATATATTATGATTATAATACCGATATGAATACTATCTTATTTTTATCTCTAATATCCTACTAGCCTATATATAGGACGGCTTCCCTGAAAGACTTAAAGCTAGTCTATATTAATTATTAATAATATTTAGAGGAAAGATTTGTAAGTTTGTTTGTAATGAATAAATAGGCTCAGAAACTACTGAGCCGTTTCTTTAAATTCTTTCATCATTGGAAAGCTACATTCTACATGAGTAACATCTAGGCTATTTTGGATTTTCAAAAAGTTTAGGGTTTAGTATGAAATCTCGAATAGGAAAACTTGACCACGCGGGCGAGGCTGTGGGCATCAGCTAGTTTTCTATGAAAGATTTCAGAAAAACATGTTAAAAGTTTATATAATAATATACTTTATTGTTTTTAAAGGGTAATAAAATTATTAAAAGGTTCCTTAAACTAAGCTGTAAGAGGTACGTTGACTGTCGTGGAGAGTAGGGTGATACGTGGAATGTTCAAAGGGTATCAGTGAGCGGTAGGTAGAAATTTTAGGGTATTTTAGGGTAGGCAGCGCGACCTCTGGTGTTGCCAACGTCCATGATGATAGGCTACGGTGACCACTTTCCATCAGATGCGCCGTACGCTTCTCTGCCACCTCAGTGGTATATAAAAAAAGATATATTATAATAACAGTTCTCACTATATGTATAGAGTTAAGCATGTGTCCCTGGAACCGGTCCCAGATGCATAGCCTTTCGTCTGCACCTGCTGATACCACATAGGACGCCGTGTATGCCAATGACGTCACGGCGCCATCGTGCGCCTGCATACTGTATAAGCACGCACCTGAAATTACACGCACTTTTAATTTTATACCCTAAGAAAACCACGTAAGCAGATTGCTAAAAACAGAAAGGTCAAAATGATTCTGATGAATAAATCTGCAGGAAACAAAATAATAAATATATTTAATTGGTCACAGAGAAGATTTACATCATGTTTTAGATTATGCTGTAGCGAGAGTTACAAACATACCTGATACTGGTTCCCAAACTAGGTTTGCGCCTGTATTTTGGGAAACAGTGTTCAGTCAAATAATTTAACATATTAAACGCAGTAAGTGACGACTGTTCATGCATTTCAAGCTAATCATATTTAAATAAATAAATATCCATCACGCCTTATCCCCGAAGGGGTGGCAGAGGCATATTATATGCCCACTTTGCACAGTGTGGATTCCAGTCCCACGTAATGGGTGGTGAGCCCATTGCCGTGTTGAAAATAGACAGACGCAGTTGTGGCTACCTGCTGTTGAAATTTTTAAGCCTTATATTTATAAGGCCTTCAACCAGGCTTAACGACTGCCATTTTACTGGCAACCGGGACCAGCGGCTTAACGTGCCTTCCGAAGCACGGAAACGCTCG
Organism: Thumatha senex; assembly: GCA_948477245.1. Lineage (NCBI taxonomy): Eukaryota > Metazoa > Arthropoda > Insecta > Lepidoptera > Erebidae > Thumatha > Thumatha senex. The sequence goes on from OX419725.1 coordinate 5,728,484, forward strand.
CAAATGTAAATGCCACAAAGTGGTCACCCATCCGAGTACCAGCCATAGTGAAAGTTGCGTAACTCAGTGATCGTTTACAGAACACTGAGACCGCGGGGCCACGAGCGCTTCTATTTAAGAAAAAGACAAAAAGTTACTAAATAATATAAAAAGAAGGGAACATGGATTGCGTAGCCTGGTATTTTAGCCTCTCGAACTACCCCATCAGAGATAAAACATGAATATAGATGGCAAAAAAGCACACATGACACCTGATGAAAAGTGGTCGTAGTAGGCTCTGGACGTTGTGCGAGGCTAGTAGCAATACAAATATCATACATCATATTGGGATATTCACTACTTGAATATGCCAATATGAAAACATAATATATTTATTGGCATATATAATATGATTTAACATAAATCTTAGTTAAAAAAACAATTAAAACTATACCTAAATAAAAAAAAAACTACCTAACCTATTTATTAAAATTTAGACTGGGTCCCCTCGGTAGGGTACCCATGATGCAGGCAGCATTCCCACGCTGAATAGCTATGGAAAGCCTTTGCGCGAGAAAACTACCTGCACGAGGATCGCCAGTTTCTTCCCTCAGACGCTTACTTAAAGCCGTAAAACGACCATGTGCGCCGCGACCCCATGGACCTAGTGTCTCGACACCAAATGGAATGAATTCATATTGGGTACCGAGACAACTGTACTTGCCAACCTTCAGCCGCTCGCGAAGATTTGCCGCAGCGCTTGCTTTTTTGCTAGTAGCCGGGAGATAGGACGTTGCAAGAGTATCGGTGCAAGTGGCATCCCATACTAGTGCACGTCCCATTCTCCAGGGTACTAAAGACATCCCGTCGGGCCGCTTACCATCATCTCGTATAATTTGCGGTTCTAAGACCGCGGGGACATTTATACTGACAAGGGCTCGTCTCAGGATATCATTTAGTGCAGCGTGACGGGAGTGACGGCCAGCGGCAAAAGAACATGCAAGCCCATGATGTCCAAGGTGGCTCACATAAGCTCCGCACGATACACAAGAGTGTTCAATGCACACATCAGCACCCAACCGGAGACAAACTGCTATGCGGAGTGTAGTGGGATCAATGAAGGTGCCAGTGTTCGGAGAAGGAAAGGCGTGAAGCCATTGCCCAGACTCTGATCGAGATACAGCTAAAAGCCTTGCTCGATTAGTACCGGAAGAGTTTTCAATAAGAGTATTGAGAAAAGCAGAAGAAGCTATAGTGTCCAAGGCCCTTTGCTTTTTGAGCGTCGGGGGTAAATTTGGACTTGGTCCAGCTAGCCAAGCATTCAAGGCTTTGTCCAGACTCGCAATCTCACAGTTTGAGGCTGTAGGAGCCTTTAAGACTTTACCTATGAGGTCACGAGTGCTGAAAATCGAAGACAGGAATGCTGGTAAAGCTATACTAGAAATTTTTCGGGTCCCCAAACCACCGAACCTTATAGGTAAGGAAGCTTGGGACCATGCTTGCTCATTGAGATGAATATTCAGAATAGTTTCAATTTGGGATTTTAAAACATTTTTAATGGGTAACATCAGATTAGGAAATTTCCAAATAGGGCAGCAACGGAGCAAGTAAGTAAATTTGGGCACAAATAAGCAGAATTTAAGGATAAATAAAGCGCAGTGACTACTAATTTTGACAATGCGGTCTGAATATTGATTGAATTTTGTTACCAACTCTCCTAAGAGATGAGGAATGGCGTCAGCGAAAATGGGAGATCCCAGGTGATATAGGCTGTTCTTAGATAAGAGTTTAATATTTGGGCAAACTTGGTTAAAATATTGATGAATTTGAGAAACTAAGGATGTGTTGATTTTGTCTGAAATAAATAATTCACATTTATTAAAATTTTAATGCAAACCAATATTTACAAAACAATATTTAAAAAACAATTAGTGTTAAATTTGTCTATTATTAAAGTTAAATCTGCAAGAACAGTCTGTGAATCACCACCTAAGGTCCCATCATCGAGATACCAAATATTTAATTTTGAATTTAAATTATGAATTATAGAATTTATAACCAAACTAAATATAGCTGGACCAAGGGGATCACCTTGCTGACAACCCACGGCTGAAAGGATTTCGTTACTCTTGTGAATTAATTTAGAAGGGCAGTGGTAACACTGAAGTAAGAAATTATAGATTTCAGGAACATGTAAATTAATTTTATTTAGCAAGGCGTCCCGATTAACCGAATTAAAGGCATTTTTAACGTCTAATTTTAAAAGAACCTCGCATTCATCGGTCTGTGCAAAGGTGCGAACAGCATGAACTGCCGCTTCACAGCCTCCGCGGGTGCCAAAGCCAACCTGAACGGGTTCAAAGAGGGTCTGCAACTTGGAGCGAGATAGTCGGACACAAACTTTGGCAGCTAAACGACGAAAGGTAGAACCCACCGCTATAGGGCGCACACCACCATCTTTTTTTGTGAGGGCTATTAGATTGGCTCCATATAAGACAGCAGTTACGTCTTGACAGACATCTCCCCGCAGCATAAGGTTTACCAATTTAGTGAGGGCAACAACGAGACGTTCGCCAGCAATATCAGTGCCATGGCATGTAAGGTCTATAAGGTGCTGCGGAGAGATGCCATCTAAACCGGAAGCAGACCCTTTAGGAAATGATGCAAGAGCTGCTACAATGTCTTTTTGCGAAGCCTGTATACAAGTCTGAGGATCAGAAGGTGGGTCAACAAAAAGTGGAGTGGAAGGGCCTGGTGGATGCTTGGACCTCAGTGCAGCTATGGTCTCCGGTGTATCAGGTGCTAATGTATCATTACAGAATAAAAGCCGCGTAGCACCTTTGAGATCGCCATCGTAAATTTTCTCTTCAATTTTTCGTGTAATGTTAAAAAGTTGTCCTCGTGATTTGGGAGCTGGAGCGGAAGAGAGCAAAGGATTATTTGCAACATTATTTTTAATTTTTTGCGTTAATGAAATGTTATTGGTGGAATCATTTACCACATGTAGATTTGAGTATGAGAAAGTGAGCAAATTATGCCAGGATGGAGTATCATCAAATTTAATACATTTGGAGATTGTGTTGGTTAAAGCCTCAGCAACCGAACATCTAGCTCCACGCGGTATCCTTTTTATTAATGGGGTAGACTGTTTAAGCTGACTGAGGAGAGTGTGTAAGGTAATAGGATAATGTGATACAGTTGGTTGTTGCGATACAAAGCCTGTGTTTGAAGATGAAATGGATTGTGAATGTAATATACGAACCTGATGAGTACGTGACTGGTGGATATGTAAGCCTCTGAGCGAGGAAAAGGTTTTGTCACAGACAATGCATGAGTTCATCCGAGTAGGTATATACAACATACACTAAATAAAAATACTTAAATTAGCAAAAAAATACACCACAATCACAAAGAACACTAAAAATAAAATGACATAAGGCTCCTGTCAAACTTCAGAATGGCTTCTTGCGCCCCCAGCATGCGCTAGTAAATTTTCTTTACGACGCAGCGACGCGACGTTTAATCCGTAAAATTACGTAAAAATATGTGAGTCGTACTCTGTCTAAGATGTAAGTACAATCGTTGTAGGTCTTTGTAGGTACTTGATCTCCGATTTCGTTTGGTTGTATCTTGTCAAATAGCCGTAGCTATCCAGCGTTTCACGTCTATACAAACACGTCTACACAACATTTTTTAGTTATTTCTGTTATCATATCTGATTTAAATAACTAATTCGACACTGTCGTAGAACACAGACGGATATGACAAATTGATATAAATACAATTCAATTTATTATTCGAGCTTTTAACGAGCGAATAAAATTTTATCACTCCGTCACGCCGACATTTTTGTTATTTTAATAAATAGGTTAGGTAGTTTTTTTTTTATTTAGGTATAGTTTTAATTGTTTTTTTAACTAAGATTTATGTTAAATCATATTATATATGCCAATATGATGTTACTTCGATTTATACCATTTCGACCATATGCATCATAGACGACTACTGTTCCGCTCTGCTGGACCTATTGCCGACAAGTCGCCCAGCCCAGTACAGTGTGTTGGTAGGTATTCGGTACCTCCGACCACTGCAATATTGCAGTAGAGGTTATAATGGCACAACTCGTCGACAGACTAGAACAGTTTTCGCAATTACTTTGAGTCCGTCCCATAAAGTCAGCGCGGTTTTGCAGGCAAGGTTCTGTCAGATAGTGCCTTTACGGTTGAAGCCGAGATCAGTTTAAAGATGGAATACCATCCCATACACTGATGTCATCTACATTGGCAAAGCTCGGCCATGATTGTGCTGAGTAGTGAAGAAGCTGTTTAACAAAAACAGACGGCGTATCGCGCCAGGTCAGTGCTTTTCATGCCTCATCTATGATGAAGAGGAATTACACCCGTACATTTATCTGAGGGCCGAGGCCACTATTAACAAGCCGTAGAATAGAACCAGAATCGCTGTATTTAGCTGTCAAAATGTAAGTAGACTATCAAAAAAGCGGCCACTGGCGCGGTACGAGATAGTAAAATTCTATCGACCGATAGAAGTCTATTGGAGTACGATTAAAATAGCAGACTCGGCCCCTAGTTACTGTGTTCTTATAATACATATAGAAATGTAAGAAAGCATCTTACCAGTGTGTAAGTCCCAAACGCACAGCAGACCATCTTGAGACCCGCTGCCCGCGATCGTGGGGGTCGCGTGGTCGATGAAACAGCTTGTAATGGGACCGCAGTGTCCGTGCAGAGTGAACAGGGGATTTAAGTCGGAACTTGAAAATACCTGGTAACAAATTCACGTAATCAATTCATTAATCAAATAAGCGCGTCATAGTCCACTGTAGGCCTCTGCTACAAGTCTCAAACTATTTGATGGATTTCCCAAGGTTCCCTACAGACTGTGGTTAACAGACACCATTACCTAATGGAGAACACAAAATGGTCAAAATATTACTGTCAAATTCAAACAGCTAAAATTGGAGCGTAGCTCATGCACATTACATATTAGTTTTTATTTCACTTCAATACATGCAGTATTTTCCAAATTATAACGACGAGAAGTTTTAGTACTTTTTTCATTTTTCGAGATTAGGCACGCCCATTATGACGTCACAGAAAATACACTGTTTTACTCGTATTTTTTTGTAGATTTATTTCGTATCACTACATATTATAAAACAAAGTCGTTTTTCGCTGTCTGTCCCTATGTATGCTTAGATCTTTAAAACTACGCAACAAATTTCGATGCAGTTTTTTTAATAGTTTGAGTGATTTATACGGAAGGTTTTTATGTATAATTTGTTAAGTTTTTGTATACAATAACTTAATTATAACGATATATGTTGAAGGCGTCGGAAAAAATGAGCCGTCTGGGAGCATAACAAAATAATGTATTGTGGAATTGTGTATCTAATATAGGTCTACAAAAAAGTCCGAGCGTTTCCGTGCTTCAAAAGGCACGTTAAGCCGTTGGTCCCGGTTGCCAGTAAAATGGCAGTCGTTAAGCCTGGTGGAAGGCCTTATGGCCGGCTTGAAAATTTCAACAGCAGGTAGCCACAACCTGCGTCTGTCTATTTCAACACGGCAACGGGCTCACCACCTATTACGTGGGACAGGAATCCACACGGTGAAAAGTGGGCATATAATATGCCTCTGCCACCCCTTCGGAGATAAGGCGTGATGGATATTTATTTTATTTATTTATTCTATATCCATTTTAATACTTTAAAATGCCATCAATTATGAAGCGGTAATTTGAAGGCTATTTACACAAATACATTATAATTCCCTATCATTTTTAATATGTTAGATGGCTTAAGCTTTGTAGGAAAAATATTTTGGCGCTTTAGACCTTTCAAATTAAATGAATAACTTTGTAAATATGGTAAAAAAAAACAAAATAATAAGCTAAGAAATTAATTTCGTGTAACCAAATTCGACAGGGCCGTGCGGGCGTAGGTAGGTAGCGGAGAAGTAATCAAGTAATTTGAAAATGTTCATACATTATTGTGAAATTAATAAACGACGGGATTAAATGGGTTCCACGGGGTTCGAAGTATGTCACGGGCGAAGCCGGGCGGGTCATCTAGTTTAAAGTAATAAACGTTTGTCAGACCCCATTGTTCGGGTGTTATCCCGCTTCTTTGGGGGTAGCCAGACGGGTTAGTAAAGGATTATGTTTACATATCATCACACCTTTATCCCAGAAAGGATAGACAGCAGCATACTTTACGCCCACATTTCACCGTATACATTTATCGTCCCACGTAACAAGTGGTAAGCCTATAGTAGTGTTGAAAATGGACAAACGCAGGTTGTGGCGATCTGCAGTTGAAATTTTTCAAGCCTCTCATAAGGTCTTTCAGTTGGCAACCGGGACTGACTGAGATGTGTTAATTACCTTGAGTACATGGTCCTGCCCACCGGTGACGATGCGTCCGCCTTCTGAGTGCATCTCCGTGATGGGTTGTTGGTGAGGTCGAGAGTGGGCTATCCTAACACACGTGATAAGGTCTGGAAATATAAAGGGAATTTAGTACATGATCAAAACATGCGAACTATACTAGGAGTAACGTTTTGGGAACTCAATATTTTAGAATCCAACAATTTGGGAATTCAACATTTTGAAACTTATACATATATAACAAGATATCAAACTTCATTTTTGGTATTCAATATTTCGGGAGTCCAACGGTATGCGATTCAACACTTTGGGAATTTAACATGTTCGGAGTTCAACATTTTGGGATTTCAACATTTTGGAAATCAATATTTTGGAGTCCATTATTTTTGGATTCAATATTTTGGGAGTGCAACATTTTGAAATTCAACACTTTGATATTCAACATTTTGAGATTCAACACTTTGAGATTCAACATTTTGAGATTCAACACTTTGGGATTCATCATTTAGCTAATACAACATTACGATCCGAAAGGCTGGAGACGAATATAACGTGACTGGCTAGGTAGGTATAGGTGCTAGCTCAGACGGCACAAAATAGCAATAAAAATAAAAATGAACCTCAGCCTCTTAATCCTAGGGTAAAGTTCGAAAGCAACTGGGCATACACTACGATAAAGAAAGAAACTAAGAGTAACTTTAAAATACTTTATATAAAAGGTATGTTTTAGATATAATTTTTTTTGAGTGTATAGAGCGCAAAAGAATAAAGTATAGCCGGCCGGTTCTCTACTGTGTTACCTATATTAACTTTTTTTCATGTTGCTAAGATTTGTCATCCATTTTGTGTGTCATGTTGAAGACAAATCTTGATTAGGACACAAAAAAAAACTATATATGAAGATCTGCTACCATGTAAGAAGATTTGCTACCATGTAAGAAGATTGCTCAAAACGAAAATGGTCAGAAGTGCTCGTATACCCAGACTTGCATGTATGAAGAGATTAATGAATCTGCAGGAAACCAATGAAGTATGCCTGGGTCGCAAAGCATGGTGATCTGCCCTCTCTGACTGCCCCGTCAGGGATACAGCGTGAAGATAGTTAGTTAGTGATGTACCTTCGCCATCTTTGAGAGCTGTATCGTAGTTGAAACACAACCTAGCGTTTGACGAATCGTCATCCGGCGAATGACCGACACGAAGAGAACCCGCTGATCCAGTACGCTTGTGGGCTGTAACAAACCAATATACAAGGTCATTTGTAAAACATCAGCAACCTGCTATGGGTAGATAGCCAGGGTCATAACCAACAACGTTTGTTCTACCACTTTTGGTAATTCGTTACGAAATGAGTACTATCATGCATACATTGAACCCTCGAGCTGCGACATAGGTTTTCGTCTTGGAGTCGCTTAAGACAACTTCTGGGTCTCTTTTTTGTCACACACTGCATTTCCCGATGAACAATGGACGCGTGCGCATCAATGCGGTTGAATAAGGTTCAGGTCAAAGGAGCCCGGTCACCGGCCCATCCCCATCGTAATGCAATCAGTACATAAAAATAAAGTTTAATATGAAAATATATTTTTTTTATGATGTTAGGTACTTAGTCCTAGCAGGTTGCTGGTGTTTTACAAATGACCCTGTATGATTTATTTATATAAAGTTACTGAAGAATTACTGGATTTATTAGTAGAAAGTTTGTGGCCAAAACACACGCTGACTTTTCTGTAGATCTATATAAGCTACACAATAACACATTACATTATTTTGTTATACTCGTATCTCAAACTGTTTAAGTCGCTTTTTCGTTGAAAGCTCCCAAACAGCTTTTTTTCCGAAACCTCCAACCAATATCGTTCTAGTATAGCCAATGTATACAGTAACTTAACAAATTTGATACTAAAACTTTTTTCGAGAACCAATTTATGCATTGTTACAAACAGCATGGATATTGAAGCTGTTATTGTAGAGTGTAGAAGAAGATACATTGTTCGAAAGTAGAGGGTAGAAGAAGTCAGGGTAGGCCAAGACTTACATATGAAGACCACGTGAGCACAGATTGCTCAAAAACAGAAAAGTTAAAAGTACTCAGATACCCAGACGCGCAAGAAGCGAAAGAAGTATGCATGGATCGCGAAGCCTTACGATCTGTCATCCCTGACTACCCTGTCAGGGATATAGCGTGAAGATAGTTAGTTAGTTAATTTTAGAATTTATCGCGAACAAACAGACACAGCGCAGGACTTTGTATTATAACATGTAGTGATGATGGATTTGTACGTGATACTCACTTCTTCTATGTGCGGTGCTGAAATGCCAATCGACTTGTGTCCCTGAAGTGGCGTTGTACGCTTCTAGGCGGAGCAGACTGAGGTGACCGGCGAGTGACGCAACACATACTCGTCTCGCACCCGCTAGTGCACGCACGTGGGTTACCCCGGCAGACGATCGAGTTTCACCGCTCCACCAGACACACTATAAACAAGTTTTTCTTAAAAATATTTACCTACTTAAAAATATATGCGATTATATTTCGTACATTTTTCGACATTAACGAGATATTTTCCGCCTATATGTTTTATATTAAAAACGCAATTAATCATTATGTAATTTTAACAGAAACACAGCTTATATTGTTTAGTTACACAATGTCTTAAAATCAAAATATAATCAAGTTTCATTCATCATGTTTGGTATTAGCAAATGCACTCAAATTTCTACTAATTTCGAACAGTCATCTTGCTGTTCTACTCGCACGGGACGGTGGCGCGGGCGAGCGACAGAGATAGCGATATGTCCGAGTTCTCTGGAGGCGTTCTCCGCGAATAGAATTTGAACGGCCACTCCGCCGGACTCTTAAAGGATTCAAAACACCATCCAACATTGGTCAAACATGCTGAATTTCATACAATCGATGTTAATTAAAATTCATTTATAATCGACTGGGCTCTTGTTCTAAACCGGTCGTGAGTCCAATTACACACGACAAATCCATTTGTGTGATGGGCATTTAGATTTTTAATATTTTAGCTGATTCCCGGGGCTTAGCACCTGACTTTCCTCGAATCCCTGTATCACCCATTTAAGCCCGCCATTTATTACTTTTACAGTAATGTATGAACATTTATAATGATTTACAATGACAATTTCGAACTTCACTTAATAAACGACGGAATTGAACAAGCGCCACAGAGATCATTACGAAATATGACAAAGCCGCGAAGCTAGTAGAATAATAGAAATCACTTACCATAAGTTTTCCGGAGCTTGCTTCCCAGAACTCTAGGCGGCCATCAGCACAGCCCAGTATAATAAGATCGTTACAAAAGTCCATACACCACACGGGAGATTCCTTTATAGGCCTTCCTTTCCAGTTCAAATTACTCACTATCTCCGTATCTCCCTCCTCGGCCTTAGGGCCGTCGTAAACTAACTTATTTTTACACCTATTACGCACATTGTTCACTTTTTTCTCACTTGATTTAAATACGAATATATCATCATCACATTTGTCACTATTATTAACACTACTAATCAAATTTGGTTTACTTATATTATTAATGTCTACGTTTTCTTTTGACTCAAAACAATTATCTAAATCGCTCTGCTCTTCACTGCAGTATAGGTTTCTGAAAAATAATGAACATTTCAAGTTTAAAACTAATTAATAAAGCCTACAAGACTGAAACATCTATACTAATATTATAAACAGTAAATATATATATACAGAAACAAGTATGGCGCTCTTCACTATCATAGCAATGGATTTGAAAACAGGAAGGGGTAGAAACTTCAAAATCGCCTATATCGACTGAGCCATGTTTAAAGATTTTTGTAAACTTTAGAGTTTAGAAGTCTATAGAAAAGGGACCCACTTCATTTTTTGTTGCCGAAGGGGATACAGTGTACAAGACTGTCGAAACCTAACATTGAAGAATTTCTCCCCATCGAAGTTAACTAGTAAAGTCTCCATAAGACCGCATTGCCATATTGATGCCAATGCTTATTCTCTGAGCAAGAAAGAGACCAAACTTATGGTCACGAGTGGCATCTACCAGACACTTTACGATATCTTTATATAGCAAAGGCGCACTTGAAACGCCCATACACCTTGTGAATTCATAACAAGTCCAAAATATAATTACCAATAAAATTATATTATTATATTTGCGTCGTTTATGCGTCTCGGCAGATGCAGCACAAGCACAGTCAGGCATGTGAGAAGGGGCAAGTGTATAAAGATACATATCTTAACTAAAGAGATATGAAACAAGCACGCGCCGCTCTCTCCCTTTTAGATCAAACGTTCATAATACACACACATACATACATATTGTCACGCCTTTATCCTCGAAGGGGTAGGCAAAAGCATACTATACGCCCACGTTTCACCGTATACAGTGTTGTCCCACGTAACAGGTGGTTGAAATGGACAGGCGCAGGCTGTGGCGACCTGCTGTTGATTACCAGGCTTAACGACTGCCATTTTACTGGCAACTGGGACCAACGGCTTAACGTGCCTTCCGAAGCACGTAAACGCTCGCAAATGTAAATTCCACAAAGTGGTAAGCCATCCAAGGACCACTTATAGCGAATGTTGCTTAACGCAGTGATCATTTACAATCGTTTATAATATCGATTTCAATATTTTCTATTCCAATAAATAATTTGCTTTTGCAATGTAGTAGTACGTTCACTTCAGTCAATAATCGATGTGTGAAAGTCAATGAGTTACATAGTTTAAAGTGTGTGATGCACAATAGTGCGAATTAATATTTGTATAAGACTCGTATGTAGTACTGTAAGGAGTAGCGGGAGAAACATGGCGACACAGGTTCGTATAGTAAACGGTGCGTTCGCCTTAGCACTTTAGTTAGGATATCTATGGGTATAACACATATTGTCATATTGTCACACCTTTATCCCTGAAGGGGTAGGCAGAGGCATACTATACGCCCACATTTCACCGTATGCATTTTATATAATACATTACACAAATTAAATGAGCTGTATGTATATTTTGATATTATTTACCTGTAATTTTTGGCGAAATCGTATTTGGTAGTTTCGGCGGGTGAAAGATGAGGCGGTGAATCTCGCACTAGAGGCCTGAATCGTAACCCACTTATGTAGTTACCTAATCCTTTACATAATGGATGTACGTTCTGTAAAGAAATCGATAATTTACTGGCAAACACACATAAAAATATACCTTATTTTTTAATTTTTCTGCCTCGGTTGCGTGTATGTACATATGTGTCTCAGGTGCGAATCTGGTTTCCGAATAAATATTTTTGTGAGCCTCAAATGTTTTTTTCGGAGTAAGTGTCTATTTTCTATGTATAATATAGATAATGGTGAGCCCATTGCCGTGTTGAAATGGACAAGGTGCAAGTTGTGGCGACAATCTTCGGCTGTCCATTTTAACACGGCAATGGGCTCAAATAATATTTAAAAATCAAAAATATATTCCTCAATATACATACCTCATTACTTTTTGGTGTGGTTTCTATTGCGCGAGTCACTAAAATAAAAAAGAAAAGACTTAGGTATGTCAATACTATAACGACACAGGTTAGGGGGTTAGAAGGTCAGACGGCTGTCGCTTTCAACAATGTCGGAAAACCAAAGTAGCGCAAAAAGCAGGCAAATAAAAGTAGACACCAGGTTCTAAATTAATATAGTTTAGCAATTGGGAATACACTAATATGAAGGGAGAATAGGTCAATAGTATCGACTAAAGCGATTGAGACATGTGTTGTAAACGCCTGGTTATTAAATCCAAACAGTAGGTCAAGTGGGAGGTCAATATACGGTGCAATAGGGTTAGTTGGTGCTCAGTAAACGGTCTCAGACGCCTTATTTTTTTACTACGCCTCTAACAAATATCGTTATATTTTAGCCAATATTTTATATAAAAATTAAACAAATTATTTACTATAAAAGGTTCCTCGAGAAGCACTCTAATCATTATTCCTAGATCCGACCGCGTGAGTTGCTGACTACTCCGTTCATTTCCCCAAGATTCCTCCTGCCGAACGGGTTTGGTTATCCCAGCAGTTTTCACGGCGTACTGTCGATCCTTGTTTCTTTGCAGAATCTTACTATCTGATCCACCTTCACATACTCCTAGTCTTTTTTGTTGAGTCTGTCCGTCCCCTATAATTTCCAATCTAACTAACTAACTACCTGTTTTCACGCTGTATTCCTGACGGAGTAGTCAGAGAGGTCAGAACGCCAGGCGTTACGATCCATGCATACTTCTTTCGCTTCTTGCAGATTCATCAATCGCTTCATACACGCACGTCTGGGTATCAGAGTACTTTGGTCTTTTCCGTTTTTAAGCAATTTGCTCACATGGTCTTCATATGAAACTTTCGGCCTACCCTGACTCCTTCTACCCTCTACTTTCGCACAATAATATTTTTCGTCAACCAATCCTCAAACCAAAGGATTGAGACATCTGATTAAGGACTATATTGGACATTTAGCTACTAGGTGGAAGCTGGTCTCCTCTGCCTCCATGCATTCTGGACATATTGGGTCGTTCATAACTCCTATCACTGTTAGGTGCCTATTCAGGCGACAATGTTCTGTCATCACCTATATAACCAGCTTCATGTTGAACAATCCATAGATAAAATATCATGGAAATCGAAGCAGTTTTTTCGCGAAGAAACAGACAGACTGACGCGGCGGAAGACTTTGTTTTATAATATGTAGTGATGCCTTTTGGCCGCCTTATAGCATAAGACAATATTTCTTGAAAGTGTGCACGTATTTGAATGATTGATGGGAACTACACACGGGACAAAATAATGGCTCTGCAAGAAACTGGTAGAAATGTAAACATCAGATAGTGAATATAAGTTACAAATGTAGACCAGCATATTTTATACGAGTACTAATCGGGACTACGAAACGTCGGTGAATGTGAGTAGAATTTTGGTTTCGCGTGAAGTCCCGAGTAGTATATAAAACGTGAGTACACACCGTGAAAGTTTAAAAATAACATTAGACCAACATACCTTCAGCAATTTCATATTGCGCGCTATTTTTCTTGGATACCTTATCACATAATTCTCTCTGGAGCTTGAAATATCTGTAATATAAATAACAGTTGTTATCATTTCACAGCAGGTAGTCACAACCTGCGTTTGTCTATTTCAACACGGCAATGGGCTCACCACCTATTACGTAGGACAGGAATCCACATGGTGAAAAGTGGGCATATAATATGTCTCTGCCACCCCTTCAGGGATAAGGCGTGATGGATATTTATTTATTTATTTATATTATCATTTCATAAAGAGCTCGTGGCCCCGCTGACTCAGTGTTCTGTAAACGATCACTGCGTTAAGCATCTTCTAATGGGTGGGCGAGCGTTTACGTGCTTCGGAAGGCACGTTAAGCCGTTGGTCCCGGTTGCCAGTAATATGGCAGTCGTTACGCCAAGTTAAAAACCTTATGGGTGGCTTGAAAATTTTCAACAGCAGGTCAGGTCAATCAGGCAATGGGCTCACCACCTGTTACAGGGATAAAACTGTATTCGGTGAATATTAATAATATAACTTTTGAATCATTTCCTTTCTGTCATCAACAAAAAACGTATCATAACCGCTAGGTAATTGGATGTGTGTGACTAGCATAACGCCCATTCCTAAGAGTTTATACTCTTTCTCAATCACCTTGATATATAAAGTGCAAGCTTAAAGTTTATATTGGGCTAGATAGCGCTGTGTAAATAGTGTCCCACAATATTTAATATTATTTATTCTAAAGGGGGAACAACGAGCTTAATGTAGAAGTCTCAACGCTGACTTGCCTTAATTATCTAAACAGAGAGAAAAATCCACAACTATACCCATAACAGCCTCAAATTATATTCTGATTAAATTCGATGCAAGTTGCAAAATACTCTAAATTTCTCCTGGAACTTCACAGTGCCCCCTGAGGAGAGCCTCATATTGGGTATTCCCTTAGCCGGGCCGCGGTAAATAGCCCTCAGGTCTATCCCGCGACCCGGTTGGGAAGAAGGCGGAACACCTCGGGGTTTAGTGGGTGGGCCCCTACACACCGTTCCTGCTGCTCCTGCAGCAAGAATGATGGCGCGTAAACACAATACCCGCGTAAAATAAAACAGGAGTCACAGTAATGAAAAAGCAGATAGGATTAGTCTCAAATAAAAAAAACATTGGTTACTCACGCGCCGCGGTCTATGTTGGTGATAATTTCTCCATTTTGCGAGTCCCACACCTTGATGTTGCCCTGCAAGCACGAACTGACTACCTTTTCACCGTCAGTCACCAGACACTCGACCTCTTGACTGTGTCCTGCCACTACGAGAGGTACCGCTTCCATTACCAACTAACAACAAAAAAATATTTTAAAAGTATATTGACTGCCTCTGATTGATGGATGTAGATGGAGAGAGCTAGAGGAAGGCTAAAGAAAAAATGGATGGACTGTGTAAGGAGTAATATGAAAATGAAAGGAGTGAATGATCAGATGACGAATAATAAGGATGAATGGAAGAAGAAGACAAACTGCGCCGACCCCAAGTAAATTGGGCAAGAGGATGATGATTGACTGCCTCTGTGGCGTGGTGGGAGTGTATCTGACTGCTACGTAAGAGTTCGTGGGTTTGATTCCCACCCAGGATAAAACTTTTTGTGATGAGCACGATGGTTTATTATGTGTCGGGTGTTATTTATCTATAATATGTATGTATTTAGAAATATACAAGTATGTTTATCAGTTATCTGGTTATCATATATACAAGTATGTTTATCAGTTATCTGGTTATCATAGTACAAGCTCTGCTTAGTTTGGAATCAGCTGGCCTAGTGTGAGTTGTACCAACGTAATTTATTTATTCATTTAATCATAATCTAAAATAATAAAGTTGAACAGTTTGTTTGTTTAGCTACTCAGGAACTACTGGATTGAATTGGAAAAAAAATCGGATTAGAGCGAGTTGAACATGCCCACCGAGGTTTCCGTAAAAATACCTTTTACAACGTCATAAACGGCCAGAAATTTAATACGTTAACTTGACTATAGATTTTAATGGAATGGATTGTTTGTTGTGGTGTCGAATTTCGTACACTATGTAAAAATTAATACAAATACAACAAAGTGATTCTGTAATGGTTCTGTTTTTTCCTTTTGAGGTACGAAACCCTAAAAAGCGAATTCACCTGCAAGTGGTGCATCTGCTGACTAATAGAGGAAGCAACGACACTAGCACTCTTATGGGGTTGGGATGTCAAACGGCAATCTCTGGTCCAACCCTCTGGTGTTGCAAACATCCACAGCTACGGTGACCACTTTCCATCAGTTGGACCGTATGCTTGTCTGCCCCCTCAGTGGTATAAAAAAAATTGAAGTGAAACTTTATCGACGTTCAGAGAAATTATGTAGCTGTATGGGTAATAACAAGCGCATACTTAGAAAAGTATAGAAATTAACTATAAGGAAATATCAGAAGGAGTAGAAATAGTGATAGGCACAATTACAGAAAAGTTTTTGCGCGGTAGATCACAACGGGCGTCAAGCCGTGCGAGCGAAACAGGTTTCGCGTCCGAGTACTTTTGGCTGACTGAATTACTGATGAAGTGAGTGCCGCGCGCTGCGCCCGCGCATTGCATACCTTTCTCACTACGTCACGAGGCGACGCAGTAAGTGTTCGTCTGAGTGTCGCATCAGATCTCCAAATCAGGGAATAGTTCTTTTAATACGAATAAATAAATGTAATGAATATAATACTCGACACCACCACAGCTGTAAAAAAATCGGAGATCATTCCACAATCAAAGCTTACGCGGAATAAAGCCTCCATCGGACCTAACCTAAATGTGTGCGCTCAGGACGCAAAGTGTGATGGTGAACATCCTGTATATGGCAAGCGATCAATAAGAAGGTATCATACCTGAACAGCGGGCTGTTTCGCAATTATTTTCCTGTACTCTTCATCGTCGTTCCAAGAGGCTCGCCATTCTGCATAATGGCGAGAACACACACACCTGTGACATAAATCGACATTAAGTAATCTGTACTTTAGTATATAGTCACGGCTTTATCTCCGAAGTGGTTGGCAGAGGCATACTATACGCATTTAAGTGCTACGTAACCGGTGGTGAGCGCGTTACCGTGATAAATTAGACAGGCGCGGGTTGTGGCTACCCCGCTGTAGAAATATTTATTTATTTTTAATAAAACACGGAAACCAACTACAAAACATGAAACTTAGATTTAAGGTACACAATGAAGATTCTGCTTCCGGAACCAGGCGAATCCAAGCATCTATTTTGGACAAACAGGTCCATATTACTGGCAATTGCGACCGACGTGACGGCTTGAAGTGCCTTCCGAAGCACGGAAACGCGTATAAATGGAAATGCTACTAACTTCCGAAGCACGGCAACGCGTATAAATGGAAATGCCAATAACTTCCGAAGCACGGAAACGCGTATAAATGGAAATTAAACTAACTTCCGAAGCACGGCAACGCGTATGAATGGAAATGACATTAATATCCGAAGCACGGAAACGCGTATAAATGGAAACGCAACTAACTTCCGAAGCACGGAAACGCTTATAAATGGAAATGCCACTAACTTCCGAAGCACGGTAACGCGTATAAATGGAAATGCAACTAACTTCCGAAGCACGGAAACGCGTATAAATGGAAATGCCAATAAGCCGCCATTTGAGGACCAGCCATTGTGAAAGATGCGTACGCAGTGATCGTTCACAAAACACCGAGTTAGTGGGGCTATATATAGGCTTATAGATAGGTTGCAAGTCTCGTTTTGGAATCTATTCATTCAAGTGACTTAATGAAAGTTCGTCACTGTTTATGAATGCTAGTGAGTGAGGCTGGTCAATGTGGGTGTTGGTGGTACCTTCAGAGCATAAAACGAGTTCTCATAAAATCAAATTCACAAAACATCACATTCATTAAATAGCAAAAGTACAATGTTATTTTTAAACCTATGTTCATTATCAATCAGTCACGCCTTATGCTCGAAGGGGTGACAGAGATATTTTACACCCACTTTTCAGAGTGTGCATTCCTGTCCTACGTAATAGGTGGTGAGCCTATTGCCATGTTGAAATAGACAGACGCAGGTTGTGGCGACCTGCTGTTGAAACCGGGACCAACGGAAGCATGGAAATGCTTGCAAATGTAAATGATACAGAGTGGTCATCCATCCGTGACCAGCCATAGCGAAATTTGCTTATCGCGGTGATCGTTTACAGAACACTGAGTCAGTGGGGCTACGAAAACTAATTAGGTAATTTGTGAATCTGGTATTATGCTCTGAAGGGTTTGTATCCAAGTGAATAATTATGATTATTATAATTATTATTACTGAGATAATTATTATACTACCTGTATAAGACGACCATCATGTACGCGATGACAGCAACGCTGATCGTACATAGTATGGCCAGTAACAGTATTTCCATGGGCGTAGTAGGGTAAATGGGCAAGTCGGTATCTTTGCCCCACTGGTGTTGCTGGCTTTTACTGTCCATTGGCCCGTCTGTTGAAGAAAATTATCAGTTATTATTAACACATTATTTTCTGTGCTAGGCCGAGAAAGACAGACAAATATTGATATATTGTAGTAATAAGGATGAATCTATCTCTTTTTTCAGAATGCGTTACGCATACTATAGCAAGAGACATCGAATTCTCCTTGATGTTGCATCATCATCATCCGAGCGTGTCCCTGTTGCGTCTCGCGACGCCCGGGGTCTGCTTTCCTACTTTTTCTCCTCCACTTCGCACGGTCGTCGGCATCCCCTGTAGTGAGACCATTGGCACGCATGTCATCCCTTACGACGACAAGCCAGCACAAGAAACCTATCATGAGTTTTTTTTTATCGTGTGGAAATCCTCATGGATGCTATTCTGGACTCTTACCGACTAAAACAACACGGTGCCCTTCCATTTGTCTATGGCCAGGAGTCCCGGGTAAGCGCTTCGGGAGGATAGCCCCAGGGCTCCCAGCAGGTATAAATAATATTGTTGAAGTGAAAGTATATTCAAGATTTTACGACTACGTCTTCAATAGGGCAATATCATCTCCGCGGAGATGCACAAATCTTATAGGCGCACCTTTATCTCTTATCTGTAATAGAGGTAGGAGGTTTTCACTCGATTTCGTTTTAGTTTATAGACTCGGCTAACGTTGGTGTAAGGGATCCCACTTAAACCTTCGGGGCTGAAGTCAACCTCACGTGTGAGCTCAAGTACTGCTGAACAACGCACACGGCTCTGGCGCCGGCTTTCCCTTGTCGGGTAGAGAGCTGTGAGCGCAATTGCTCCCTTAAAAGAAATCCCTTACAATTTATGCTAGTATTAAAAAGCTGAAGAGTTTGTTTGTTTGGTTGAACGCGCTAATCACAGGAACAATATGGTCGGATTTGAAAAAATCCTTTTGTGTTAGATACAAAAAGTTTTTTTTTTAAATCTGGCCATATTGTTCCTATTAGATAATTTTTATGTATTATTGTAGAATTTATAAGCGACGGAAGTTCGAAGTATGTCACGGGCGAAGTTGGGGGTTTTACTTATTAATTAATATATCTTTATATTTATTAATATTATATAGGATTTTGCTAGGGATAGTACCGCACAATCCCTATGGCTAGTCAGCAAGGGCTAACGTTTATAAGGCCAGCACGGCTTAAGAACTTACCCCAACCCGTATCCGCTTCGCAATGTGGAACCTTTACTTACCAGGTACATAATCAGGCGGATCAAGGGCCGCAGCGAGAGCCTGCCATCGCATTGGAGGTGGATCTCTTTCTTCAGGGTTCCGAACTCCAGCGGCTAGTTCTGGGGCTATACGGTGGCTGAGCAATATAGGCGGCATCACGGCTATGTGATGTCCAGCTACCGATTCGTTGTACTGAGAAAGAATTCCCGACCAATGTTGGTATGACAGTCTGAAAGTACGAAGGTTTTGTTTAGATGAAGGCGACAGACACTTCATACATATGGAGAGTATCTAATACCTACTACATACAAAAACAACAAATAAATGACGCTTGTAAAAGTTATGTGTGTGGATAAATGGGTCTGTGCTAAGGCGACGATTAAATATTATTACTCGCGAACTAGCGAAATATAATATATATTGAAAGTAATTGATAAAAAACTAAAACGTCCTTGGAGTCTCATTATAAATATAAATAAATATATCGTTGGGACAACTCACACAACGCCATCTGATTCCAAACTAAGCAGAGCTTGTACTATGTTAAACAGATAACTTATAAACATACTTATATATTTCTAAATACATACATATTATAGATTAATAACACCCAGACACAGAATAAACCATCGTGCTCATCGCACAAAGTTATATCCTAGGTGGGAATCGAAACCCCGACCTCTTGCGTAGCAGTCGGATACACTACCACCGCGCCACAGACGTGGACTAAACATAATATCGACAATAATTATTCTGGTTACGTGACGGTTTATAGAAAATCAATACTTCCCATTGTTTTTTTTATATAACATAAAGAAATATACTGAGAGCACACTTTGCGTGTGCATATAGTGGAGGAAAATTGGAATAATCATACAGCCACTTTCCATTGTAATTGCCTCTAGTTACGTATAGGTGCTTACTATTGGGTGCGTATCTGTACGCACCCAATAGTATGCAATATTTAGTGCTCTATTATAATTGTATTCAGAGGTTTAGTTTGCGATATTCAGCCTTAAATGTTCTCTATAAGACACTTAAAATTGTGTCCTTTAACAAGAAAACGCTTTATCCAACGTAATTATAAAAAATATAACGTAATAGATGCCATTCGTTTGTATGGTCGCGTCTTGCGGCAACCGCCGGGCTACGTGGGAAACAAGTCTGGCTACGGCGGCCGTGCGAAGTGGAGGAGAAAAAGTAGGAAAGCGCACCCCGGGCGCCGCGATACGCAACTGGGACAGACGCTCGGATGATGATAATAAGATGCCATGAGTTTAAAAGGTGGTGAGCCTATTGCTACGTTCAAACGACTGAGGGAGGTTGATTCTGCTGAAGATTTTCCAGTCGCTCGTAAAGCTTATCTTAAGACTACATGTTACTGCTGACGATTTAGCATGACACACTAGCGTGACTACTTAAAAGTATACCCTTATATTGAAATTTACTTAAGACGCAAATGAGTAAAATAAGTCATCAAATGGAACGAATATTCAACACAAGTCAGATTTGTGACACTTTATTTTTATAAAGTAAAAATGTTACTTAATATTACGAGTATAAGTAACAAGTTTCTGTGGGAAACGGGAATGGAAAAATTCTCTACATGGGCAAAGTCACGAGCGTCAACTAGTATAATATATAGTACGAATACAAAGGAAAAGACATGGAGTTAATATTGTACTATGTACATAGAGCAGACGGCGCGGAAAAAATCTGTGCGCCACGCGCGGCGGTGCGGGGTTTGGGGGAGGAGGCGCCCGAGCAGGCCCGAACCATTCGACTTACGCGCTCAAGAGCGAGAAAGCAACAGTGAACTGTGGCTCATGCACCACAGTTGAACGGAGCACTGGCGATATACGACGGTGTCTTCTCTATGTACCTAGTACAATATTAGCTCAATGGGAAAAGATGGGTTTGTATTGAGTAAACTCTGAAACTGTATATATAATACAAATTATATCACCATTGTAAAATACTATAGGTACTATTCAGAAATATATTACGATATACTTACAAGTAATAATTAGATAACAGCTAAAACTTCCAACCAAAGTTCATAAATATAATAAATATTAACGCTACTATGTCTTTAGAGATGTTGTCAACCATTTTGTAACGGCGCCTGAATTGGCAGATGCTAATTAATGTATCGACACATCTCGTTCCACATACATAAATGTAACAGATGGGGCTATCTTACCTCGACCAGGGCCTTGAATGCGCCGAATGTTTTAACATAATAGTATCATTAGCATCTTCGACGGATTTTTCAGTCTTCGCCATTTCTAATAATGGCGGGAACACTATTGGTGTTTCGCTGCTGTTGTAAAACACGTAAATTGATTGTTTAAATTCTTTTTTCTCGTGACTCTTTTTGTTGACTTCTACAACAGGTTTTTCAACGTTGCTGATAAAGTATTCCACTACTCCAGAGTTGTAGACTATCATTGATATCCAAACAAGCATCCATAACATAAAAGCCCGTTGGAAAAATCGTGTTCTGGCCCACATGTTCACTAAGCGTATGCGCTTCGGTACTCTGTTGTCATGATGGCCTGGACTAGAGTTCCTTTTCGCTACCACATCTGTTGGGCTATTGTGTAATAAGCCATTAAGCCTCGGGTGGGACTTCGATTTCGTCATTCGTTGTGGCGAAAAACTATTTTCCTCGACGTAGTTCTTGCTAAACCTCCAATTAAGAGCATTATTTGCGTTGAAATATTCTTTCAGATGGAGTTTATTATTCTGGTCTTGAAAATGTTCGATTCGATGCACGTCTATGCCAAGCACAGTCGCAAAGAAAGTCATTTGTATAAAATAGTCTGATAATAAACTTACTATCATGAATATTGAAAACTCTTGGATGAACGGTACGAATGTGAAAAAGCTTACGGTTAAGATTGTGATTTCTATGAGTAAATTTTTGGTGATGGACCAGCCTTCCTTGCTGAGGCCTTGAGCTAAACGGATTTTCACATCTAAACGGGAGTCGGTTGATGTGACGCTCTTCGTGAGAACTAATACATTTTCCAGTCCGACAATGATTACAAGATAGGGGAATATTTCTTTTCCTTGTAAGCTTAAAGAGAAACCGAAAAAAAAGCATATTCCCATCGACATAGCAAGACTGCCACCGATAGTGAGGACGGCACATGCTGCTAGTCCCAATTTAGACTTGATAAATTCAATCTTTCTCACAGAAAAATATACATAAAGGAACAATCCGACGAATGTGATAGTTAGCGGTACTAGTTCATGATAGTTGAACTGGCCTGGGTAGTATATTAAGGTGAATTCGTTGACTTGTGTGTACATAGTATCTTGGTACATGGGGTACATTTCTTTTAGCTTCTTGTTTAGAGATTGCATAAATCTGAAATTAAAAACGAAAACTTTAAATAGATGTACTATTATAAAAGCCATTGCTTGATATCTTTTTTATATTTTAAGTTAAGAAGAAGCTGAAGCGCTTGTGGTCTCACGGACTCAGGGTTCTGTAAACGATCACTGCGTTAAGAAACATTCACTATAGCTGGTCACGGATGGGTGACCACTTTGTGGCATTTACATTTGCAAGCAATTTCGGAAGGCACGTTAGGCTCTTGCTTCGTTAAGTCAAGTTAAATGCCTTATGGGCGGAAAATTTCAACAGCAGGTAGCCACTGCGTCTGTCTATTTCAACAAGGCAATGGTTTGTAAACTATTTCAACTTATTGCGTGGGACAGGAATCCACATGATGGAAAACAGGCATATAAGAATCTGCCACCCCTTTGGGGATAAGGCGTGATAGATAAATAAAATATATTTTAAGTTATAGATGGCATTCATCATCGTTAAGTATCAAACTTTTAATATGAGTTTTTGATATCCATTGTACTTATTTTTTCAGTCACGCCCGTTTGTATACGAAGGGGTGGCAGAGGCTACTATACGCCCAGATGTCCCCGTATGCATTTCAGCCTATTATATTTGAGGGTATGTAAAAATATTAAATGATTGAGCCTTGTAAGCTTTACACAGACATACTTGGGGCAATACTCAAGAAAATGTTATATTGTATTACCTTTGTTCAGGATCTTCATAAAATATAGTAACAGCATATTGAAGCGCCCTCGCTCGGGATTTCAGGGGGTACCTCTTAATGCCCGTTTCTCTCAGATGCATACCAAATGCCATTTCCGCAATAGAAGTTTTACCTTTTTGCAAGTTCTGAAATAAAACTAACTATCATTGTATTACCAAATAAGGCTTCGGCTATGCCCGAATTATCGCAATGGGCTCACCACCGGTGGAACAAAAAAAGGAAAGGTGAAATGTGGGCGTATAGTATGCCTCTGCCTACCCCTTCGGGGATAAAGGCGTGGCAATATGTATGTATGTAACGACTCCTACACTCTCTCCACTCGCTCGGGGCTGTCAAAACAGTTTTTTTTTGGTTGGCGAGATGTCTGATCTAGCTGGGTAAGTATTGGACATATATATTATTTTTTGGTATAGTTGGACATTTTTTTAAACAGCGCCGTCTAGCCAAAGTAAGCTAATAGCTTGTGTTATAGTATCTAGACGACTGATAAACATACTTATACGTTTCTAAATACATATTATTAAAATAATAACTTTCGTGAGCGTTGTTCATTATTACAAACTACGGTTATACTCACGTTTGAATTTCGGGATAGCCTGACTAGTTTCGGACCTAACGGAGGTCCTTTTTCAAGAGGAGCGACAGGCTACATCGGAAGCTGCGCTGCTATTGCTCTTGATAAAGGACCTCCGTTAGGTCCGAATCTAGTGGGGCAATCCCGAAATTCACACGTGAGTATAACCGTAGTTTGTAATAACAAACATTTTATACATAGGAAACACCCAAACTCCAAAACTAACATTTCTGGTTCACATAAACATTTTTTCCAACCCGGGAATCGAACCCTGGAACTTGGTCGCGGCAGTCGCATACACTACCACGCCGCCACCGAGACAGTCAATTTGTCAAAACACTTTATAGTTTAAAAATAATATTAAAAATTAATTACTTTTTAGTAGTAAAAAAGGTTTTGTTTCGTATAGCTTGTATAGGTTTCTCGTGCACGAATAGAACACGCTACATTGTCGAATTTAATCACAATAAATCTTGTGCAATCGAGATAAATTCAGTGACCTGAAAAGAGCTGAGCCGAGCATCACATTCTTATACTGGTTCAGTTGGTAACCTATCTTTCCTAAAGCAGGTCGCGGTGAGGTGAGCTAAAAGGTTTGTGGAGGGCCACGAATAGTGTCTTCAATACTAACTGGGCTGGTATGACCAACCAAACATCGATTGTAACAGTGGTAATGTTCTAAATAATATACAAAATGCCACTCAGTGCCGTCTCTATGGGATGACATATTTCATATCACTATATTCCTGTGCATTGCGAGTCTAGTGTTGTAGTTCTCAACTAGTCAGTTTTGAACAGATAAACGTAATTTGTTTATTTTTGTGAATGTTTACCAAGCAAATTGAAATAACTCTAGGATAATGGGAAATTATATTGTTCTGCGCAGTTTCTACACGGACGTAAAAAGTTTTTATGATAACAATTACCACAACTTAGATTACTTTATTAGAGACTAGTTGAAGACCGCGGCTTCGCCTGCGTGGTCTTGTTTTCCCGTTCCCGTTTCCCAGAGGAACTTGTTCCCGGGATAAAGGATGGAATGAAGGAAGGAAGATAGCCTATTTATTATTCTGATGTGTAAACTATATTATTGTAAAGGTTCATCAAAATCCATTCAGTAGTTTTTGCGTGGTAAAGTAATAAACATACATCCATACATTCTTACAAATTATCGCGTTAATAATATTGTTAAGATATTAGAAAAAAAAATTAGATACTTTACACGTGTACGTGAAAATTATTGCGTTTTTAATAATGTTAAGATGTTACAAAAAATTTAGATACTTTACATGTGCATTTGAATTTATAAGTTTACCAATCAGCCTGATTTTTTTTTGAGCTATATCAGGTGCATTAGTCATATAGTTAGTTAGTTAGATAGAAAATTAACAAACTATCTTTACGCTGCATCACTGAAGGGGTAGTAAGAGAGGACAGATCGCCAGGCTTCACGATCCATGCATATTTCTTTCGCTTCTTGCAGATTCATCAATCGCTTCATACATGCACATCTGGGTAGAAATTAAAAACCGGTCATAAGTCGAGTATATACCTGATAGTTGTATATACTGGTAACAATGTTGGCGTCTAAGGAGAACGACTGTAAATTCTGCTGCCACAAATTGGCAGGAGAGAGTAACAAGCAGCTGTACTCAGGCAGCACTCGGTTTACGCTCGCTTTGCTGTCTCTTCGTTTGATGGCACCAATCTGATAACAGTGTTGCAGTAATGTGCTTTTTCTGTAACAAACGAATTAATATGATATCATACAATACACCCTAATATGGAAGTGTAAAGGAGTCTCCCACAGATCAAGGAATGTGTCTCGCTTCCTCTCGCTCGCGCGTAATAAGAAATATGAGATGAAAGTAATAATAATAAGGAAATCGCATACGCGACCTATTAGTTGCCTACTATTCCTCTTTAGTAATTAGTGTAATCGAATGTTCTTTTTTTATACTGTTGAGGTGGCAGTCTAGCATTCGGCCCACCTGATGGAAAGTGGGCACTGTAGCCTATGGACGTTTGCAACACCAGAGGTGTGAGTGCTGCACGCACTCGCGCTGCCGACCCTTTTAAGACCCCTTTTGTAGAACCCCATACTGTAGACGTCTGGGAAAACCCAGGTAAGGAGTTCATTCCACAATCTAACCGTATGCTTGCGCTCCGGTCGCAAAGTGTGAGGGTGAACACCCTGTCTATGGCGGGCGGTGCGATGATAGAAGGTAGCCGTGGGCATCATACCAAATATTCCTTAGAGCACAGACCGTTGTACAGGCGATAGAACACACATAAGGAGACGAAGTCCTATCACGTAGGAGGTCAACACCGCCTGCTAGTAGAGGATCGTTGATAATCCTCGCAATCCTAAATAAAGCACATGAGGATTATCAACGATCCTCTTGACACGCTTAGTTGTATGAAATAAATTAGTAAGGCGTCGTAAGGCGTATCTAGTTGAGTGTGCGAGTGACACTTATTCCTTGCTCTGTAGAGCCTCCTTTCCTCATATACCCCATATACATGCTGTAACACTTGTTGAATAAAGAACGACACTGGTGGTTGTGGTCGGTGGCGCTCAGATGGCTAGTACTATAAGTTAAAGAGCGGTCAATGTTACAATTTTAAAGAGGTAACATGAGCTTAGGAATAAATATTTGAGTTTTCTATGGGTTCGATAGTACCCCATCAACATTTTTGGGTTTCAGACCTAGACCAGGCGCAGGCACTTGTAGTGGGGTTGGTCAAACAGTTCTATTCTATTCTTTTTTGTTATGGCAAACTTTGCCGGTGCCGACAATTCTGCCAATGTCTTGACGCGCTGTCGAAAGGCGTGTGCCGATTATTAAATACTAGCTTTCCCGCCCGGCTTCGCCCATGACATTATTCGAACCCCCTGGCACCCATTTGTTTCCGTCGTTTATTAATTTCACACGGCATCGCCCGTGTAAAGAAGTTTTTCCGCTCCCGTTTCCCATAGGAACTTGTTCCCGGGATAAAAAGTAGCCTATGTCCGTCTCTAAGCTACCTCCCCACCAATTTTCAGCCAAATCGGTACAGCCGTTGTTGAGTTATAAATAGTGTAACTAGCACAACTTTCTTTTATATATATATAGACTAGTTGACACCCGCGCCTTCGCCTGCGTTGAGAAGTTTTCCCGTTCCCGTTTCCCACAGGAACTTGTTCCCGGGATAAAAGTATATGTCCGTCTCCTGGCTCTAAGCTAACTCCCCACCAATTTTCAGCCAAATCGGTACAGCCGTTGTTAAGTTATAAATAGTGTAACTAACACCACTTACTTTTATATATATATATATATATATATATATATAGATGTAATTAAAAGTATTAAATTTGAGGGCAACTCTTTACAACGGTTGAAAATAAAATGTCAAATCGTAGCTGCCTATAGTTAATAGCCTTTACAATAAGTTTACATCATGTTTTTTAATACATTAAGTGTGCGCCTACTTAGCGCGCGCGTCTCAATAATAAAACTCATATTCGACAAAGGTGTAAAGTAACGAATAATATTGAAAATTTTGAAATTTCTATTCTAGTTCGCACAGGCAGGGTCTTCAACTGACATAAAAAAATCGCCGAACGTGCAGCTTTTGCCAAAAGAAAACATCAATTATTTAGTATAGATAGCAATTTGTGTACTCAACAAACGAAGCGATTTAGTATAGATAGCAAGATCAATTTGTGTACTCAACAAACGAACCGATTTCATATATGTATTTATCTAACAACTCTGCATTTTCTTAGTTAATTTGTTTTTTTGCATTGTTTCTAAAGTCACAATCCTAATCGATAATCGAAATTAGCTTTAATATAAAAATAAAAGAAATTGCAATGCATGCCGCGCACACATATACGCTCAGAAATGTATAACTGTACATGTAAAAATACATTCGCATGGAATAGCCCACGAGAGTAAAACTTACACATAGCATGTGGCACTTAATTTATTCACAGTACTTCCGCTAACTCATTAGTATTCAATGACGAGTGCTTAATGAGTTTACTAGCGCGAGATATTTTAAAAGTATTTGGTAATTAAGACGACCAAGTAAGTGACTGTACTATAGAAGCTTTTTTAGCATGCTGTGAACAGTGGTAGACTAAGGGAGGAGATTCTGGTGTAAGAAAAATAGTATTGTGGGACATTTATATTGCGGGACTTTTTTATTTTACACACCGTCGTCTAACCCAACGTAAGCTATTATAAGCTTGTCGTATGGGATCTAGACGACTGATAAACATACTTATATATTTCTAAATACCTACATATTACATACATACATATTGTCACGCCTTTATCCTCGAAGGGGTAGGCAGAGGCATATTAAACGCCCACATTTCACCGTATGCATTTTTGTCCCATGTAACAGTTGGTGAGCCCATTGCCGTGTTGAAATAGACAGGCGCAGGCTGAGGCGACCCGCTGTTGAAATTTTTTAAGCCGCCTTTAACTTGTCTTAACGACTGCCATTTTATTGGCAACCGGGACCAACGGATTAACGTGCCTTCCGAAGCACGGAACTGGGGTAGGTCTAAAGGGCCGCATAAATTTAATAAAATGTGACTATTTTAGATGTGAAATTTGGAAGATATTTTGAACCCGTTGCCCTTTTTAGTGAGGTGGTAACAAAAAGGCTAAAAGGTGATAGACAATAATTAGCACGACCAATTAGAGTCCTGGTAGTCTCGGACTACCAACTACCTACATATTATACATAGAAAACATCGAAACTCCGAAACAAACATTTGTGGATCACAAATATTTTTACCAACTCGGGAATCGAACCCGGGACCTCAGTTGCGGCAGCCGCATACACTACTACTGCGTCACCGAGGCAGTCAAGTCAAATAAATTGTAATTGGTTGGAGTGGAATATCAGCAGCCAATCAAACACTTGTTGGAAAAGCTATTTTTGAACGAACATACTGAGGAGGCGTGGTCAAACATTTCTTACTCAAGTAGGTAGTCAGTGTATAGCTGTAAAACATATCCTTACCAGAGACAGCGACTCTCCTATTGCTTAACAGCAATTTTACATATAAATGTCATCAAAATCAATTCTGTAGTTCAGTAAATGAAGTAAATTATTAAATTTTATGAGAAAATGATATATACCTTATGCAAATGGCATATCTAAATCAGCAGAACATAGGTAATTTAATGAAAAAGTAGAGATTAGATTCATAAAAACAGATATCGTCGTGCTGCAATCGTACTTTGATTGATTACTGAATAAATACCCAATAACTACAGAGTTATTGCGATTGAGGCGGGAATCTCAGAAACTACTGGTCTGAATTGAAGAAATATTTTTGTGTTGGATAGCTCATTTATCAAGGAAGGCTAATATCCAGAAGCTAATACTTACGCTGATACCCAGGAGAACGGAGCAGTAATCATAAATGTCAACAAATCGGGCAAATTTTCATACAATATGTATTGTAAAATTAATAAATGATAAGATTAAATGGATTCGAAATACTCGTAGGCACGTTACGGGCGAAGTCGCGGGGGTCAACTAGATGTTTTATAAAGGTAGCTTTTTTGCTTCTGAAGTTTGCCACACACATTTGAGCAGGCGGAAGCTAATGAGTTAGTAATGCAACAATGTAATTGAACTAAAAAGTGTGCATCAAGACACTACTTTGCTTTTATGAACGAATTTATAAACCATCCCACTTTGAAATTGATCAAGTCATTTACATTACAAGATACTAAAGAAGATGCTCACAAACATATAATAACTGCCCATATCAAATTAGTTTGACCAAGGCCATTGCAAGTTGTGAGTGCTTGACAACATTATGTTTCAATTTGCAATAAATTGCATAAAAGAAGTACGAAGTTTCCACTCACGTGTCGGGATCTTCATGGTTTCGTATAGTCTCCAACAATCTGAAGACTTCTTGCAATGGAGCTCTGAATGCGTCCCACATTTTTAAGTTACTATTCCATGGAGAAACTCCTAAAAAAAGACAATTTCATTGTAAGAATTAAAAATCAGATGCTTTACTTTACATAAAAGAACTAAATAGTAGTTTTGACATATACCACTAATGGCAGAGAGAAAAAAAAGAAGGGATAATCCCTTCTTTAAAAAACCCATAAGTTAATGATATTGTGAATATAACTATCTTCACGCTGTATCCCTGACGGGGTAGTCAAAGAGGACAGATCGCCAGGCTTCGCGATCCATGCATACTTCTTTCGCTTCTTCGAGATTCATCAATCGCTTCATACACGCGCGTCTGGGTATCCGAGTACTTTTGACCTTTCCGTTTTTGAGCAATCTGCTCAAGTGGTCTTCATATGTAAGTCTCGGCCTTCCCTGACTCCTTCTACCCTCTACTTTTGAACAATATATATTCTTCGTCAATCGTTCCTCACTCATTCGTTGGACGAAAGAAGAAGATAGAAGAAGAAGATAGTTAGTTAGTTTTTTTTTAATATAACTGACTTTCAGTACTGGCGGGATACTTTCTATTGAGTATTAATTTTTCTTCGAAAACATCTTCATTATATTTGTTAAGGTCTCGCTCTCATTTTTGGAATCATGACTACATTTTTAGGCACTATAAAGTGATGGCTGTACAAACTCTAGGTGTAAGGGGCTCCACCAAGATTTCCGAGCCCAAGCAACCTAACCTGCTAACCGTGCACCTACCCATGGATAAGGCAACAATGCCCTTATAGGGTTGGGCGATCAGATGACTGTTGATACAAGCTATGCCGAACATCAGAAGTCCAAACATAGCTACTTCTAGTAAACAAATAAAAGTGGACCACTAGCTTTAAATTTAGATAAGGTTTGGAAGCCACTGGGTATAGACTAAAGTTGAAGAAGAAGAAGTCATCCCAATACCAAGACTGTGAATAGTCTTTAATTATTCAGAACGGTACTTTCATGCTGCAAAACATTTTATCCATATCATATGACTTGACTGCCTCTGTGGCGCGGTGGGAGTGCATCCGACTGCTACGCACAATGAGCACAATGGTTTATTCTGTGTCTGGGTGTTATTTATCTATAATATGTGTGTTTTAGAAATATATAAGTATGTTTATCAGTTATCTAGATCCCATGCCATGCCCATCCCATGCGAACATGCTCTAGTATTAAACATGTGCCGGCACATTCTATTGAATAGTGTGAGATAACAAAATGCTCTCTAATTGTGATTACATTTGGAAATCATAGGAAACAGGAAGAAAATTAAGGGCCGTATTTTAGAACGTTACTCAATACTCAAGAAACACTTGAGGCTAGTTTTTGCCTTAAAATACTACTCTCAAGTGTTTCTTGAGTATTGAGTAACATTCTAAAATATGGCCCTAAGAGTAAATCAAATTTTTTAGAGGTAATTATCTTGCTACAGTATATATGTATGAGGTGAAGTCTCTACAGGGTTGCATAGAAAGAAATCCGGTAAGTGCGAGTGGGGCCTTTTTGTAATGTAATACATTAATATTACAAAATGTTTTGGTGAAATGCTCTTTAATAAAACTATTTTGGTCAACTATTTATCAAAAGATCATAGAGCTTATTTGTTTCTGATTATTTTATTTTCTTAATGACATTTATGGATTTTTGACGTATTTAAAAAGTACTATTTTATTTTTTAAGAAATTCAATTAATTATTTATCAGAAACAATTTTTGAATGCCTATCCAATGATTGTCTAAACCATAGGGTAGATGAAAAGCAAAAAAGAAAGAATAGCGTCTTTACTTATGAGTTAGGAGGTACATATTTTTTTCTGATTTTGATTTACTCTTTTTTGCTTGATTATTATATTATTAATAGTTTGATAACTTAAAACAAAAATTATTTATTTAAACCACTGAGGTGGCAGACAAGCATTTGGTCCACCTGATGGAAAGTGGTAACAGTAGAGTATAGAGTTTAGCAACACCAAAGGTGGCCCTCATTCTGCCGACCCTTCATATATATATCACTCACGAAAGTTTAGCAACACCAAAGGTGGCGCTCATTCTGCCAACCCTTCATTTATATATCACTCATGAAAGTTATTATTGAGGCATTTATTAATCTTAATCTATATTTAGTTATCTTCACTAGTTATACTAAAAAGATTACCTATTTTCATGATAATTTGCTGGACATATAACATAGGTCTTTCCTTTGCCCAAATGTATGGCAGTTTTTGAGTTTCGTTATACAGGATATCTGAAGATGATGGTGCCTCTGTAAAAAAAGCAATGCAGGTATAAAACAGTGTCTTTGGCTCGGATACTGTTTCCATTAGCTCAGTAGTAGGAGTAAGTTCTTACCTTGTAGGCATTTTGTTTTACTGCACTCATCTTTAGATAAATGTTCATGATTAGTGACATCCAACGGCAAAGTAACAACAGTTGGTATATTGCCAGGCAGCGGAACATTCAATAAAGGATAACTGAAAATAGATGTAGCTACTTCAGAACAAATTTAGCTTTCAAAAGTTATTTGCATGCAGAATAACCACTTACCAACAGAGCAATACAATGGATAATGTTAAAGTGACTGCTGTTACAGGATAAGATGAACAAAATAAGCCGTAAGTGTAATAAATTTGTGCTACCCTTTCGGGCAGCGTAGACCCAGCCATTGTTGTCAGACAATACTTCGTTTACTGTCCGAGAAATCACATTCGCAGATTCAGGATACCATCGCACATTAATTCACTTCACTTAACGAATCAAAGTGATATTTAAACACGAATATATTATTTAGTAGGCATTTATTACGGTCGACCGCGAGAATAGCAAAACCACATACGGATATAATAGTATTTTGCATCATGCACTAGCATGCCGCTATGTACCGCTCACTTATTAGCAATTACCTATTGGATATTACATCAACCAAAGCAACCAAAACCAACCACGCAGTTTTGACAGGTTTTGACAGATATAAATAATTCATCAGTGTTTTTGACATTTCTTACTACAGATATAACAATAATATTGAGTCGTCTTTTGCGTTTAGATACTATAATCTAGATTGACGAGAGTGACCGAGACGCATTTGTGTAAGAAATAATAGCCAATAGTTGCAACCCAATGATTTTTAAACTTTGCGATTTTTTAAAGAATTCCGCATGATTTATAAGGTTATCATTACAATATAAAACTTAAATAGTAATAGAAACGGCACCCTTATCGGATCATTTTATTATACGTTCAGCCGTCTGTCCATTTATCAAAATCCTTTATCTCTTGATGAGTTGTGACGTGCCGATGGTTGCTATTCTAATTTTTGAAGTTTGAAGACAATTCTGTGTGGACTAAGTTTCCTTTGCCTACCCAAAATGGGCGGAGACAAACAACAACAACGACAATCAACCTTGTTTGCTCAGTGTAATCCTAGATGGCACTATATGTAAATATAAATCCTTAGACAAAGAATATATATAAATCACTAGTTGACGCCCGCGGCTTCGCCCGCGTAGAGAAGTTTTTCCGTTCCCATTTCCCACAGGAACTTGGGGCCGGAAAAAAAAAATGTAAATGTGTTATTCTGATGTATAAGCTATATTATTGTAGTTTCATTAAAATCCGTTCAGTAGTTTTTACGTGAAAGAGTAACAAACATCCATACAAATTTTCGCATTTATAATATTATTAAGACTAGTTTACGCCCGCGGCTTCGCCCGCTATGAAATGTTTTCCATTTCCCACAGGAACTTGTTACCGGGATAAATAGTAGCCTATGTGTTATTCTGATGTATAAGCTATATTACTGTAAAGTTTCATTAAAATCCATCCAGTAGTTTTTACTTGGAAGAGTAACACACATCCATACAAACATTCACGTTTATGATATAATTGAGATTAAGATTAGATACCAAATTGAAATTAATTGTCATGCCTTCACAACACTACCCATGTCATTGTGTTATTCCATATGTGTCACTTATTCTTGTTTATAGCTAATTTTTATTAACTTATATTGAAGAGAATTGAATGTACCTATTTTGGCAGTTGTATGAGGCGAAGCGATTAATGAATCTGCAACATGCTAAAAAAGGTATTAAGCATGGAAAGCAAAGCCTGGCGATCTGTCCTCTCTGACTACCCCGTCAGGGATACAGCTTGAAAATAGTTAGGTAAGACTTTTTTAGTTTCATTTTTATATTTATTTCAAAAGATGTTATACCTACAGTGAGAGAATATTTTTCGAAAATTTACAGTTTTGAACCTAAATAGGTATTTTATCGTCTCATCTTAGCCATAGCCGGTTCCTCTCAAACTGTGAACATTGCCTGAGGGTCCGTTATTTTCACGGATTCTACCGTCGGATTATACGTCGGATTCCTACCGACTGGCCACGAGTCTCGGGAGGGATTATCTCAGGTCTTTCGATAGACTAAGTGCGCCATCGAGGTGTCGCATCAAGGAGTTCGGGTGTTATACCGCTTCTTTGGAGGTATGGGTACATGGGGCGCACTAAAAGTTTTGCACTTCTAGCTAATCGGAACTATTTGAATTTCGAATGTTATATTTTTTGAAACGTTACAAGTTGCAACCTTCTTAGTAATAAGAAAAACAATTGGCGGGAAATCATTTGTCAATTGTATTTTATCACACATCGAAGTTCTACGTAATAGCACAGCCGAAAGACATACAGTCGGTCGACGAGGCTGTCTAGACATAGCAATCGTGCGGGGGACAAGGGACGAGACGCGGGAGGGGTTGTCCCGAGCTGCGAACAAATTGTTGTTAGTGGCTCGGGACAGTCTTTCAGGGCTGACGCATTCACGACCGCTTGCTATGATTTTTGAATTTTTGTATAGATTTCTTTAATTCATGGGGTTTTTAATATTCTAAAAACAAATTTCGTGTTCATTTTGCAATCCAATATGGCCGCCGCGCCGTGGATATAAAATTTCATGTTGGGTATCGTATAAGGGGTTTTTTAGTATGCTAAGTACGAATTTCGTGTTAATTTTGCAATCCAATATGGCCGCCGAGCCGTGGATATAAAATTTCATGTTGGGTATCATATAAGGGGTTTTTTGGTATGCAGAGTACGAATTTAGTGTTAATTTTGAAATCCAATACGGCCGCCGCACCGTGATTTTAAAATTTCATGCTGGGTATCGTATAAGGGGTTTTTTGGTATGCTGAGTACGAATTTTGTCTTAATTTTGCAATCCAATATGGCCGCCGCACCGTGGTTTTAAAATTTCATGTTGGGTATCATATAAGGGGTTTTTTGGTATGCTGAGTACGAATTTAGTGTTAATTTTGCAATCCAATATGGCCACCGCGCCGTGGTTTTAAAATTTCATGTTGGGTATCGATAAGGGCTTTCTTAGTATGCTGAGTACGAATTTCATGTTAATATTGCAATCCAATATGGCTGCTGCGCCGTGGTTATAAAATTTTGTGTTGGGTATCGTATAAGGGGTTTTTTTGTATGCTGAGTACGAATTTCGTGTTAATTTTGCAATCCAATATGACCGCCGCGCCAACTGTTATAAATTTCATGTTGGGTAAGATATTATGTAAATAAGATTATTATGGTATGCGGTGCCACACATGTGGGGTTATAACTATACTCTATACTATGTTATCCTGTGTTCAAGTTTTTCGTCATAATTAATATTTAAACTTGTTCAAACCGTAACCAATATTTTTTGTTGAAAACAACAGTAGCATAAAGTCGTTAGTCAAAAATCGAAAATATTTATCATTAACTCATTTACTACTAATAATATACCTAATATACCCGACGAACTTCGTATCTCCATAGAATTTGGTTATTTTTTCTTAGAGTGCTCATCGGGGCGGAGACAAATTGAACAAATTAATAATAATAATAATATACCCCTCGAGGACAGTCGTAGTCTTTTATAGGATTAACGCAACCCTATGAGGGCATAGTAGATGCGCTTTTTGAGTCATCCACTTTCTGA
Organism: Thumatha senex; assembly: GCA_948477245.1. NCBI lineage: Eukaryota > Metazoa > Arthropoda > Insecta > Lepidoptera > Erebidae > Thumatha > Thumatha senex. The sequence goes on from OX419725.1 coordinate 5,764,211, forward strand.
TATCAACAAAAAAATGTATCAGAAAGTTATTGAAAAGCTCACATCCGCAGGGCAGCTTGTGGCGAGCTGAATGTGCGTGGCCCTTCTGCACCGGTTAGCATTTAATGGGCTAACGGGTGAGCAGTGAGAGTGCTACTCCCGGGAGTGCAGCAAATCTCAACTCTGGCTTGCCTTAATTGGCTGGTCAGAGGGAGGGAGCCAGAGCTATATGCTCGGGGGTGGAAGTGTAATTTTTAAAGGCAAACCTACGGGGAAGCCCGCTCCGGGTCTGACCCGCGATGGCGAAACCGGCGTCGCACCGCTCGACACCCCAAGCCGCTCACACCGGTGTTGCCTCCTGTCGCCTTACAGGCTTATCATGCCTATGGCGATTGTATAGGGGGCCCATATAGTGAGTTGGCGAGTCACCGTCTGCCAAAATTAGGATAATCAGATATTAAAATGGCAGACGCCGCCTTTATCCATAGTTATAATCACCTAGTTCATCAAACCCCCAACCCAATAGCCCATTTCTTAGTTAGCATATTTTACAATAGTTTAACTCCTATTGGAGGTGGTTCATTATCGTTCTTCTACATAAGGCGGGCGTGGACTGTCTGCAGTGTGGGTCCCATTTCCTTTTAGATTAAAATTCTCAAAGGGCCTCAGCGTGTTGAACCAGTATGTCCCCATGTACGCCTACCAAAAGCCCGGGTATCTTCATAAAAAAAAAGAAGATACCCGTGAAAAGAAGAGACATAATAATATGAGATCACATATGTCAGCTCACCCTTGTTTGAATTCCCAGTTCCCATCCCCAGCTTCCAGTTCCTATTTCTCATCCCTAGTTCTCATCGTCAATTCTCATTCCTGGTTCATGCTCCCATTCCCTTGATTTTTTTTATAACGACACGGTGGCCATTATGGATTGCGAAATTAACACGAAATTCGTGCTCAGTATACCAAAAAACCCCTTATAAGATACCCAACATGAAATTTGAAAACGCGGCGGCCATATTGGATTGCAAAATTAACACGAAATTCATACTCAGCACACCAAAAAACCCTTTATACGATACCCAACATGAAATTTTAAAACCACGGCGCGGTGGCCATATTGGATTGCAAAATTAACACTAAATGCGTACTCAGCATACCAAAAATACCCTTATATGAATAAGAATAGTTCGGCGGCCATATTGATTGCTAGAAACCCCATAATTTTATATCTACTACGCGGCAGCCAATTCTCATAAAAAAAAACTGTCGATTCGACATGAAATGAACCTTATTTACTTCCGTGTGCGGCAATTGATGAAATCACAGATCCTTTTTTTTAAACCGGTATTTATATTATTGATTTATATATACATACTAGTTGACGCCCGCGGCTTCGCCCATGTAGAGAAGTTTTCCCGTTCCCGTTTCCCATAAGAACTTGTTCCCGGGATAAAAAGTATATGTGTTATTCCGATGTATAAGCTATATTATTGTAAAGTTTCATTAAAATCTATTCAGTAGTTTTTACGTGAAACAAACATCTCTACAAACTTTCACATTTATAATATTATTACGATTAAGATATTATATTATAATGTTGATAATTGATTGCGAGTACGAGTTAATAAATAAATTATAATAACATCAGCCTTGTATACTTGTGACAACCCTAATAAGCATCACTGTCTAGACGTTGTCGGCATTTTTGTCAACTTCAAAGGCGTAACGCTACTGATAGGTTTACTCTTTATACTGTGGTAATAGTATCGCCTCAAGAACAAAAAAAAAAAAAAGTTCTACGTACGCAACGAAAATGAAATTATAAGTCGAAAACATTTTAGAGCAATGATTTTTTATGATTTTAAAAGTTCTCTCTCCGCATGACTGTGCCGCTCGTCTTCTAAACGCTTATCGGAGAGAAGCACCTTGTTTGAACACCGTTAGGCTATGGTTTTCTGAATTTGAGAAAGGTCGATTTCGTGTACGGCAGTTGAAGGCCGCCCTTCAACTGCCGTCAACGAAATTAATGTGGTAACTGTTAAGCGGCTAATTGAAGAAAGCCCGCAGATTACCTATGAGACAATTCGAGGACTATTGGGGATTGGTATGAGCCAAATTAAAAAAAAATACAGGAAGAATTGAAAGTTTAGAAACTTCATTGTCGTTGGATCCCTTATGAAATGACAGCGGAGCAGAAACGGGATGCTATTTATGACATTGTCACAGGAGACGAAACGTCGATTTACTTGGGCAAGGGTACGCGTGTAGCTCTCACGCCACGCCACCGCCTTGGGCATACTTCTGTAAGAACGGCGAGCAGCCTGCCGTCCACCTGAGGGTCCCCTTGATTGACTTGTGGGGACGACTGTGAATTTTATTATATTTTTGAAATAACAGCTATTATTGCCTGTACTTTTCTAGGAATAGCTATATTTCTCCACTGTCAGTCAGTTGTAACATGTCTAAATGTTTTTAGTCTTGGTTATTCTAATAAATCTCTTTATACCTTACTTACATGGTGTTAAATATGTATAATTAATTATCTAGTTTAACAGAATCATTATTTTAGAACACAGGCTGTATATACAGTGCTATTTAAAACAATTGACGCGCCTTTATACAAATGTAGAAACGGCTCAATCGTTTCAAGTGGGACAAATTAGTACTTAGCTGGGACGTCTTTAGCAACAACACTTAAGGTTGATATTAAAATCCAAACAGTTTGGTGAAAAGGGAAAGTTCCGGGCCTGGAGAGGGGGTGGACTGAAGCTATGAGGCGATGTCGTCTTATCGCGAGTGTTTCTCTGCGGAAATGCCGCGACCACTTGTCCGGCACAGACGAAGCGTGGAGTAGTTAAAACTTCTAAAAAAAATGTAGAGATAAAGCTAAGCTCCGTTTTGATTAGCAGTTAACTGATTTTGTATGTATTGATACGTAGGTAGATTATATATTTAGGTTCCTATTTAGTAAATGTAAGTATGTTGGGATGTTGTCATTTTGCGAAAGAGATAATGTCAAACGTTTTGCGAAAGAGTCGAAAAATAAGAGAGATGAAAAATAACAAAAATTACCACTAAATCATTAAATTCAAGTTTTTTTTAAAAATTCTAATAAATTATTTTATTATAAATTCTATTAAATTAGTTGGCGATTAGCGTTCTCGAGTCCAGTCAAATAGGCATGACTTTTATGAAGTAGGAATTTATAATACATACATACATACTTACATATTGTCACACCTTTATCCCCGAAGGGGTAGGCAGAGGCATAATAAACGCCCACATTTCACCATATGCATTTTTGTCCCACGTAACAGGTGGTGAGCGCATTGCCGTGTTGAAATAGACAGGCGCAGGCTGTGGCGACCTGCTGTTGCAATTTTTTAAGCCTCCCATAAGGCCTTCAGCTTGGCTTAACGACTGCCATTCCACTGGCAACCGGGACCAACGGCTTAACGTGCCTTCCGAAGCACGGAACTAGGGTGGGTCTAAAGGGCCGAATAAATTTAAATAAAATGTGTCTATTTTTTAGATGTTAAATTTGGAAGTAATTTTGAACCCGTTTCCTTATTAGTGAAGTAGTAATACAAAGGCTAAAAGGTCTTATGTGCTAGACACTAATTAGCACGACCAATTAAAGTCCCGGTAGTCTCGGACGGAATTTAGAAGTCATTTATATATTTATTAAATGTACTTGTTTTCGTTACGTTTTCCGTGTAGCTCCCTAGTAAAATAAATCACAGAGAAACATTCTACCAATCAAGGTACCTATGCCATCAATCTCAAAAGAAGTTTCTTGTCTTCTAAAAACTTCACTCACTCAGATAACAAATAAATCCATCTCATTTTACACATCGTGTGAAAGTGCCAGGGTCTATACAAATGTACTATGTGGTGCCAAAGACATGTGTAACTATATTTTTAATTGCTCGAATAGGTACATTTAAATTGGCCACCACTTTCATGCTACATTTGTCTTCTTTTAGACCCGATGGAATGTGACAGGTGTGTGAATCACAGACATATACTTGTATGTCTGTGGTGTGAATAATAAAATATGTTTTTGCATTTCGAACGATTCTACGCCATTTCTGTTCAGGCTACTCACTTTTTAACAGCGTTAATAACGGTGGAATTAAAGCGCGAGAGGCCGCGGAGGACGATTTAATTAAACCTTAACGAAGATCCCTCACTAACCACCCCCTTCCCACCTTCCCACCCTTACCTGCCCGGTGTTTTATTTAATTTTTCAATCTGCTTTCACGTCGTAATGACAAAGACAACGTTGGTTAATGTCAATGTAAAAAAAATCATTTAAACGTTTCTGGGAATATTCAAATATATTGTATTGGGCAACACTTTCCACTCAGCGCCATCTAGCCCAAACTAAGTCTATTTTCCAGCTTGTGCTATGGGATCTAGAGAATGGGTAAACATACTTATATATTTATAGACTGTATTATACATGGAAAACTTCGAAACAAACAATGTTGTGGATCACATAAATATTTATTCCGACCCGGGAAACAAACCCGGGACCTCAGGAAAAATAGAATACATAATAAATAGGTCAGCTACACTGATTTCTATCATTACAATATATTTTTTATTAGATCATGGTCTAATTCTCAATTAGAAGTAACATATAAGCTTATGTTAGGACCACGGAGCAATTTGCTCTATGAGCAAATATATTTTAACTGTATGTGTGTATGGCACTGAACTCCTCCTAATCGGCTGGACCAATTTGAATGATTATTTTTTGTATGCATTCGGGTGGCGTTCACGGTGGATAGTTTAGATGTAATCGGTATACTGCAGGACAACGTATATCGGGTCCGCTAGTGTTATATATACTTACTTCTTACTAAGTTCGTTATTGTTCCTTTTGTCTGCTAGAAAATACATACCTACCTACCTAAAAATATGCAAGAATACATTTTACATGCCCACTTGAACGTAAGGCTAATTAAAGGTAGATATAGTGGCTATCTGACGAATGGTGGTGGTCGCCGTCACCCGTCGCTGATAGCCTCGCCTTGATCCCTCATGATTTACGGCCCCTCTCGACCGCTAATGTGCACGCAGCCTAGCCACAACCAAGATGTACCACCCTTTTCAGAAGGATTTTAGTTGCTCTTGCCACACACATGAAATTAATAATTATTTTGCTTTATATAACTTACCTAGATTATTATTATTATTTATTTTACGTGAGCAGATTGCTCAAAAACGGAAAAGTCAAAGTACTCGGTTACCCAGACAGCGTGTATGAAGCGATTGGTGAATCTTGAAGAAGCGAAAGAAGTATGCATGGATCGCGAAGCCTAGCGATCTGTCCTCCATGACTACCCCGACAGGGATACATTGTGAATATAGTTAGTTAGTTCTTACCTACTCAATTTGCTGTATAATAGAAAAAAAGCTTTCACATTGAGTTCAGTTTGGACTTTTATTTATAAGCGGACGAGATAGGTATAATGGACAAACCAAATTTATAAATTAACAGGGTCAACCTATAAGGATGTTTTTTTATGGAGCGAAGCGAACAAAGTGGGCGTAGGTCCATTCTTCCCTGTTACTGCGATTCGGATTTTCGTTTTGTAATCCAACTCCTCCCAAACTGCTCAATATTTGTTAATCAATTATTTACTCAATTTTGACCCATAATACGACATAGAAAAAATAAAATAGAAAATCGGACATAGCATGGATTAATCACCGAAAGGTCGTGTTCGGAAATGGTGACGGCAAAACGCTTCGCTCTTTTTAGACTTTCCGGGGACTAGTCCGGTCAATTTAGACCAAAAATAAATGTAAAGCTACCAAGCTGCCTTTCAACAATCTTACTGATTTTCAGCCTGGTGGGACTTTAGGTAGCTTAGAATGGCTAAATTGACTGGACTAGACGGCAAGTGCACCTAGTTTAACAAAATCACTTAATTATTGCATATTACCAGTTACTTCCTATCTGGATCTGGAGCCCGGGGTTTGACTATACTAGCTGCTAGGTGCAGCTATGTTTTGACTTTTTATTTTCTGTATAATTGCCCTGTCTGACCTCTCTACCCCATAAGGCCGCCTTCGTTATCGTCGCCTCGTTCGTTGATCAGCAGGTGCGCCCCCTTAGCAGGTCGATTAGCCCTCAAAGATTTTGGTGGGTGCTCCTTACGCCCAGAAAAAGTAAAAACTACTTTTAAAGTAAAAAGTACTTTTTTAATGTTTAATTTTATACTTTTATGAGGTTGTCTATGGTTACACAATTACAACTATTTAATAACCATAGTAAATATCTTGAACAAAAACACTTGTACTGTTCCACTTATTTATTATTTTAACCTGACCGGTTTCGCCTTACGGCATTTTCATGTGTAGCAAGTTCCACCAAGTGCCATCAATCAACAGTGTAAACATAGTAAATATCAAAAAATATAATAAAAAATAAATCTCTTTCCCTAGGCTCTGTATACCATTGGTCCACTGTACCATTGGCATTAAAGACATTACCAATGCTGGATACACAGTTTTCTAAATAGTTAACTTGGCTAATCACTAATCCATTCACAACCGTTGATTGCTCTTCAAACAAACATGTCCACTACTGTACGTGGAATATCATTTTGGTAGGGTGAATTGATTCCTGGACCTTTTTGTATGAGGTTATGTCAGACAGGTTTTTGTCTGTAGTACTTGCAGGAAACCCATTTCACCCTTCAGCTTCAGTAAGGAGTATGAAACATGTTCTTTAGTACTTTTTTAATGTTTAATTCTTAAAAAAGCATTATCCAACTGCAAAAAAGGACACCCTTTAAAAAAGGTTATTAACGTTTTTCCGTATTTTCATTAAGGTGAGTCTGCTCATTTGCAAAATGATAAATATGGCATAAATTATTTCATTTAATATTCAATTCTCTTCTTTCGTTGGTTTCAAATATTATGCGAATAACGAACAGCTACTTTTAGACGTCGACACCCTTTTTTTTTCTATTCCGACGATACTGTTTACTCTTTGCCTCTTAATTTTGTGTTTAAACATAGGGGAGTGATACGTACAGAAGAACTCTCGAGAAATCCTAGACTAAGCGCCTGGGTGCACCTGAGCCTGTGTTGATACTGCTCATATCTAACTAAAAAGGGAATGGTTATTTTTGTTTCTCATCCTAGCGTCCGTTCTAGTTGCATCTCGCGAGGCCCGGAGTCCGGTTTTCTAGTTCTTTTTCTTAACTCTCTCGGTAATCGCTATCCCTTTTAGTCATTCATCCAATGGTCTCAATTGGCGCGCATAGATCATCTATTACTAACGTCAATCATTAAAATTTAGAAAAGTTAGCATACTAATTGCTTTTCAAAATAGTTTTTAATCCAGTCCTTCTTGAGGTTTTCCTTGTCGACATGGACAGACTTTTGTTCCCCACATAGCCCGGTGGCACTCTTGCAGCTATTCTTCAACGTACACGAAGGCTGCCGCGGATGCGAGGGTTCCTCACGGTTTATATTAATTTTAACCCATAATGTAAATATTGTATGAAGTTCTTTAAAGGAGGAATTATTAGGTTTTTAAGTGTAAGTAATCTTCATATTTGGTACACATGGTAAAAAACATAAAATCTATTTAACGAATTGCGACGAAACATATCGGCACTTCAATCAATCCAACGAAGCAGTCTATTCTATAAAAAAAGCCAAGTTTCTTGCTTTCTTTCTTCAATAATATTACATTTAACTATATTTCTAGTATTTGGTATTTTATAAGCGCCCTTAATATGGTCTATGCAAAATAAAGACTTTTTTATTACTGGACTATCCTTCCACATCCAACCCCTCAAAATATACCCTGTACTAACAATACAGGCACAATTTCCATTAAAGCTCTCAATCGTAATGTTACAACCAATTTATATATAATCTTGACTATTTATATACCTGAAGCTGCCCCATGAATCACTGTATTATCAAGCAAGTTATAACAATGTACCTAACATTGTTAAAACTTTCTTGATAATCCGTTTAGTAGTTTTTAAGCTTAAAGCAAACAGACAGAAAGATTTTAAAATCCTATTAATATTATAAACACGAAAGTTTGTAAATATGGATATTTGTTACTTTTTTACGCAAAATCTTCCAAATGGATTTTGATGAAACTTTACAATAATATAGCTTACACATCAGAATGACACATTGGCTACTTTATTCTGGGAACAAGTTTCTGTGGGAAACGGGAACGGGAAAACGTCAACTAGTATGTAATATTACTATTATATTATTGTATACTTTCACAAATTTCTTTCTTAAATTAGGTGTATAGTACTACAGAGTACATTTAATATACATTGGTGTTTCAAATATAAGGTAATTTTGGTGCGTGCTCGATATAATAGCGCGACAACAAAGTCCTTAAATCGTGCACGTCAAAGAAGGATAGTTTTAGAAATTTACGAGCTGTTATATTGTAATTTAGTGTCGCGAACCTGCAGTAAAATTGGGCTTAAAAGATCACGTCTGTCGGGCGGGACACTGCGGGGTATCTCGATAACCTGTTTATGACTTCTTTGGTCACAATATATTGCTAAATATACTCTATGATAACATACGAAAAATATAGTGTCTACTAATTTGGCATAAGTATTATAAATAAGTATGTCTATAATTACTATAGTACTACCTGAGAAATTATAAAAATACAATGCTATCAGTACTATTATCGAGTAAAGAGAAAGTTTGTGAGTGTGTATTGTTACTCTACATGGTTAAACGACAGGTCCACTTTTAATTAAAATTACTGTGGAGGTATCCGATACCCTAGATTAACACATACACTGATTGACTGCCACGGTGGCGCAGTGGTAGTGTATGCGACTGCTGTGACTGAGTTCCCGGGTTCGATTCCCGGGTCAAAGGAAAATTCGTGTGATTCACAAATGTTTGTTTCCGAGTTTTGGTGTTTCCTAGGTATAATATGTATGATTTTAGAATTATATGTATCAGTCGTCTAGATCCCATAACACAAGCTTATATTAACTAATGTTGGGCTAGACACCGCTGTGTAAAAAAATATCCCGCAATCTTTATATTACTGGTTTGCCGCTTCCAGGTTCCACTTGTTCCTGCTAGAGACCATGACTCGCACCATGATCTCCGACTAGTGAAAGTCTACGTCCAGACTCGCCCCGAGCTTAGCACTCCACACTCCACCAATGTGTGGAGCGCTGTATCTTTGCTGAGTTTAAGCAGTGCTGAAACTTGGCTGCAAATCCACTTGTATTTTAAGTACATACTGAAAAAAAACTAACTATCTTCACACTATATACCTGACGGGGTAGTCAGAGAGGACAGGTCGTCAGGCTTCGCGATCCATGCATACTTCCTTCGCTTCTTGCAGATTCATCAATCGCTTTATACATGCACGTCTGGAAATCCGAAAAACGTTGTCAAATAATAATGTATTGGTACTACGCAATGGTGTCTCCCTTTCCGTGTTGTTCTATGGATCACACTTGACCTTTATTCCTGCGGTTAACCATAGACATAGAGTTCAGCTGTTAACTCTGACCAAAAAGATGTCAATATTACCTTGACCCTACTATGCCTGAGTGTATTGTTATTATGAAGTCTTTTCTACTTCGATAGTAAAACTGTTTGGAAGTATTTTTTCTAACGTTATTTTTAACCTCTTTTTTAATCAAAAGTACGCGGATACCCAGACGTGTATGTAGCGATTATGGAATCAACAGGAAGCAAAAGAAGTATGCATGGATCGTGAAGCCGGGCGATCTGTCATCTCTTAATTCCCTGTCAGGATAGTTAGTTAGTTATTTTGATTTCTGGGACTGTGATTTTTAACTGCCTACCCCTTCGGCGATCAATGAATGACTATAATTTAAACAGATACTCCGTGATCATACCAGTTTTAAACTGCACCAAAATATCGAATACCCACAAATACAATCAACCAAAGCAGTCTACTGCTAGATGAAAGCCTTTCCTAATACACGCCACAACACTCGGTCCTACTCCTTCCAATCCCTCCCTACGACCTTCTCTTGGCTGTCGGTTCATCTGGCGACCGGTCGTCATACATATTCATCTTAAATATTTATATTATATTATATTTACACTTATATCATACATATACATTTTTTATATACAAACGGACATCGTAAATATTCCGAGAAACATTATTACAATAAAAAAAATATTTTTCTTATGATGGTCATGCCAGAATATCAAGACTTTTTCCAACTTTAATACCCTTTGTATAAAAGTTGGATAAAGTCTAAATACAACAAAATTATATCCATAAATAAAAAATAATAATAATAAGCCGCTAAAGCAACGATTAAAACCGCTAAGCCGGTGTAATCGGCCCTGCGGTCGCCTCGCCTTTTCAACACAGATTTTTCGCTGTCACCGTTCTGCTACGAATTTATCAAATTTAAAAGTTCGCAGACGCGCCAAGGAAAAAAAATGTGATTAAATATGTTTTGTTCAAGAGCAAGACATTAAAGCGATGTTAAGGGTGTGATAATGAGGGCGTTGATAAGCGTTTATTAGGCGGGCGCGGCCGAGCCGGCGATCTCAATAATAGCGCCGGCCGTAACGCTATCAGAGGGGAATTAAATCATTTTAACGTAGTTTGCGACGAGACTCCTTAAGAAAAAGTCTGTGATACGGCTCTTATTTGGCTTTTAAATTGCGCACTTTGTACTCGTTCGCGAAGAGTTTGGCGTTGTTTTCAAAAGTAATTTACACTTTTTAGTGTCCGCATGAAATGTTATAATTACGTTGGCGATATTGTGGCGTTTTCAGGGGTTCGTTTTGAGAGATAGGTTTGTTCTATTTGTTTTAAAATTGTTGTTTGTGGAAGGGGTTGTTTTGATTGGTCGGGTATGTAAAAAAGAATATATGATGGAATATTGATGACACGATCAGAAGACTTTATTAAGAAAAGTTTGGAGAGATTAATCTTGAAACGTTAACGAACAGAGTTGTAACGAAAGCCTTACGAAAGACATGTCACAGTATCCAGTATAATATAAACACTGAATATATTTTTAGTAAAAGTAATGAAAGTCATGTTCCAGAATCTAGCAAATGGAAAAGACATCTGCTTACCCTAGCCGTGGCTGTATGTACCTATTTGGAGAGAAGCGAACGAAGTGAGCGTAGCTCCTTTCTTCCCTGATTGGATTTTCGCTTTGTCCTCGAACTCTTCCCAAATCACTCAACACTTATTGATCAAATTTGACCCAATATACGACATCTAGACATATATGGTTTAGAAAAAATAAAAACGTGTGGCACTCGGAGACTGCCGCGGTAAAGCTATTGCATAGCATTTTTTGTCGACTTATGCAATTATAATAAATTATTTATACTGTACTAGCTGACCCGAATAACTTCGTTAGGGCCACTTAAGAGATTTGTTACAAAAAACGAGATAAATGAATAACCGCTCGACCGATTTTGTGCACACTTCCCATAAACCATCTACTAAATAGTCAGAACAAAACCTAAACAGCCTGAATAGGTGAGCCCGTTCTCGAGTTATAAAATTACAACGAAAAGTGACGTTGAATTTTATATATATAGATTATTAATATATAAAATATATTATTTCTACAGCTCGTCTCTATCCGTGCGAGCTCCGTACAGTCGTATTATATACATACACGTTAAGCAAACGCTCGGCCGTGCTCGGTGAAGTTCGTGTGAGCTCGGGTGTTAGGTTTTTTTCGTTACGGAATTTCTTGGTTAGGTCGCCGCGCTCAAAACCCGCGATAAAAACTATGCAATAGCTTAAAATAGAAAATCGGACATATGGAGATGACCGGTGTCATTTGTGACCCTAAAATGCCGATCCGGTTGAAGGGACAGGTCTACAAAACCATTATTAGACCTGTCCTTTTACATGGCAGTGAGACGTGGCCGATATTGGAGCGACACAAGCAGGAGCTGCGTGTCACGGAAATGAAGATGCTGCGGTGGATGTGTGGGGCCACGCGGATGGACCGCGTGAGAAACTCTCGCATCCGCGGCAGCCTTCACGTCCGTGACATTGCAGACAAGTTGCAAGAGTGTCGCCTTCGTTGGTATGGTCACATCTTGCGGCAACCGCCGGGCTACGTAGGTAACAAATGTCTGGCCATGTCAGCCCCGCCGGGTCCCGGTAAGAGGGGAAAACCCAAGAAGTGCTGGCTTGACGTCGTAAGGGATGACATGCGTGCCAATGGTCTCACTACAGGGGATGCCGAAGACCGTGCGAAGTGGAGGAGAAAATGTAGGAAAGCGGACCCCGGGCGTCGCGAGACGCAACTGAGAAAATCGGACATATCATGGAGGATAATCACCGAAAGTTCGTGTCCGGAAATGGTGACGGCAAAATGCTTCACTCCATTTAGACTTACCGGGGACGGCAACTGCACCTAGTTTAGATAGATTATATTATTCAGAAGAGCCAGGTGTGTATGTATGAAAGAATTAATAAATCTGCGTGAAGCGAAAGAAGTATGCGTGGATCGCGAAGCCTGGTGTCAGGGATGCAGCGTAAATATAGATAGATTAAGAGTGTAATCCATGCAGTTTTATTCTGTTACATGTTGTGCATTTATTTGGGAGTGTGCACGTTTGGGGCCGGGGGTGTTAAGTTGTGGGCTTAGCGTTGCGGCCGCAGGTGCGCGCAGGCCCGACCGTTTTACCACACTATTGATGATAGGCTCTGCTAGGGGTGCGATAAATCGAACAACAAATCACACTGAACGATATTCCAAATTCATAATTGAATAAGTACTGTTTTTTTATTGAAGAGGTGATTGAAGGTTAACATTCGATATTGTATGTCAAAACATTTTCAATCGAAGTTTAAAATTGTAACTTGTGCTTTCGTCGCGTGAGTACTCACATACATGTATTTAACTCGGGGTGTGCGGTAGCCTTAAGATTTACGTACACAGGCCTTTTATAAGGTAAGTTATCAACACGTGGATAACGGTATCTTGAAAAGCTAAAATTACCACATGTGGTAGAAATTCTTTTTTTAAAGCGTAGGTAACATACTTTTTCGTGACCCTATAATAGTTTGCCAAAATCGGAAAGGTCAAAGGTCATCAGATTTTCATTTTCATTTTTATCAGACGTGCATGTATGAAATTGATGAATTTGCGAGAAGTACAACACAGTGTGCTTGTATTAATCCATAACAATAAATCATTGCGGATCCTATTCCTAGATCCGGATTTAACGGTATAGCATAGTTTTTCTTATAAATAAGTACCAATATAGTTATATTGTATGTTGTGTACCTATACATTTACAGTGTATTGTATGTTGTATACTCATCCTTAAAACTTAAGGGCTAGTTTGTAGTTGGGTGATATGATAAGGAATGGTAACTATATATACTTTTTTTAAACTGGTAACATTATCAAAATGAAAGCAAATATCAAAATAATTATACATTTCAAATCAAAGGGGTCGTCACGTTGCCAGTTTAATCATGCAGACGTCATTCCATACTGAGTGGGATTAAGCCCTGCCCGTAAAACATGTTGGCGGCAATTAGTACTCTAAAATTGAGATTTGATTGGTGTAATTGCATCTCTTTACCGGCGAGTGGCGCCACAGTTGTTATTAAACGGTTCTAATTTAATATCATTTGCATAAACGTGACCTCGTATACGGTATCTATGGAAGTATACTTTTTAAATTTATAGTTTTCCTTTTTCGTCATCGTCTTCTTTTTTTGTATATATCCATCACGCCTTATCCCCGAAGGGGTGGCAGAGGCATATTATATGCCCACTTTTCACCGTGTGGATTCCTGTCCCACGTAATAGGTGTTGAGCCCATTGCTGGCCATTGAAAACACGTATTTCAAAAAGAAATCCGTACTTCTCATGACCTACAAGAGCAGAAGGCGCACAATTCAAATCGATTTCCTACTCGCTAGGCGACACAGTATTTGCATGGTGGCCAACTGCAAGGTCATACCCGGAGAGAGTCTCATTGCACAACACCGTCTCCTTGTCATGGACCCCGGCGTGCAGTCTAAAGGTAAACGCAGCCAGCGATGCCAGCACCGTATCAGATGGTGGCTGCCTGATGAAGCTAGGTCCCAGGAGTTCGAGTCAGCTGTCGGTGACAAGTGAATAGACCAGTTCAAGATTACTGGGACAGGATTCAATCGGCTATCCGGGAGCGGCGAAGGTGGTGCTCGGTGAGTCTATGGGCGGACGCAAATCTGACTAGGTAATGTGGTGGTGGTAGTCTAGGGAGAAGAAAGCCCTCTTTAAAAAGTGGCAAGTGTCAGGATTTCCTTAAGATCGCGAGGCGTACAGGGCTGTGAAGCGCGCCACTAACACAGCTGAAGCCAGGACCACACGTGACGACTTACAACCTTTTTATGAGAAGTTGGAATCGTCTGAAGGGTATCCCGAAGTGAGCGCGCCAAATTATAAAAAAGCTTATCAGCTTTTTAAAAATTGGCGCGCTCAAGGTTCAAAGTGGTACAGGATATTTCCAAGTGTTACAGTGTAAAAGACCCTGAAGCAACCCTCATATGTGGCGTTTTCGTTGAAAGCTTCCGGACGGTATTTTTGTCCGACACCCCCAACAAATATCGTTATAATTTTGTCAATGTATACAAAATCTTAGCAAATTAAACATAAAAACATTCCTTATGAATCACTCTATTTAAAAAAACCGCATTGTAATTCGTTCCGTAGTTTTAAAGATCTAAGGATACATAGGGACAGAGAGCGGAAAGCGACTTTGTTGTAATAATATGTAGTGATGAAATCAATGTCGTATAATTCATTTCCATCAAAGTCGATTTGTAAGGTTTAAAATATTTATAAGTTTTTTTTTACCATGTTTTTATGTACTCGATTTTATTTTAATTGCTAAAATAATTTCTTCATGAGCTAAGCATTTGAAATTTGTACCATAGCTCAGAACTAGATGACAATCCATGAAAATGTGAAATAAGAAGTACTTAATAGTCTGCTATTAAAAAATAAACATAAAAAGAATAGTTCTAAGCTTTACGAGTACTAAGGACCACATAACATCTTCAATGAAAACACCGACACTATATTCCACATTTCTTACTTGTAACCTGACCGATTTTGCTTCATGTCATTTTCAAAGATTAACACATATTATTTATTTATTCATGATGTATAGCAAGTTCCATCAAGTGCCATTAATCAATAGCATAAACACCACATACTTAGTTAATGTGTTAACGTTAATTTAGACGTTAGTGATGTTCATAGCTCGTGGCCGTACACAGATTACGGCGACAGAACACCTGGCTCAGCGACAAACGCTTGTAATTAGTCAGGCTGAACCGACGTAGTGCAAACAAAAATATTTACTAGATTCAAAAGCGGTAACTTATAGCTTTATAATCCGATAAACGGATATCGTTCGCTCGAAAATTGTGTTATCGTCTTTGTAAAGTGTTCACAAGTCGCCGCTTTATGAGGGCAGGCGTTGGGGGCATGTAAACATAAAAATTCTCTATCGAGACTAATAGGAACGAAACAAATAAAAGGATACGTAAATACTAGCGTCAGATAAATTCCGGTGGGGTAGGAGTGCGCGTAAATCCGCGCGATTTGTATCTCTGACAGGGCTGCGGGTCTGAGTGCCCCGCGACCCCCGCACCCTGTTATCGCCACCCCATTCGCTTGCTGAGTCCTCTCACAATTAATACTAAAAATATATTTTCTTTAAAATCCTTCGAAATGTGCAATTAATTAATTTGTTTTTAAATATTAGTTAAGTGAAGTGAAGTTAAGAATCGACTAACATGTTACGAGAAGTCCACTTTCTCATCGGCGTTAATGTAAGAGCCAGTTCTTCCGACATGCAGGTATTGCATGCAGAATATTTAAATAAGTTTATACACTTTAAAATTTACTTTATTTTTATTTAATGTATGTATATTTGTTCGGTTGATATCTATCACTCAATTTTAAAGCAACCTAAAAACTTCAACCGATGTAAATCTATTTTTTTTATATATTGTTTACTTTTTCAGTTTGGATAAATGGTTAGATTGCAGACTTGTTATTTTAATAAACTTCTATAAAATAGGTTTGATAGGATTTGTTAAGAATTTTTGTTTTTAGCATGTTTAAATATTTCTTTTTAAAAGTATTTTATTAATTTACTTATTTAGCGAAAGAAGGATGCATAGGATCGCAAATCTTGATCTGTCCTTTCTGACTACCCTGTCGAGAAGATATTAAATTCATTCTTTTTTATCTATACTTTGGATTTGAAAAATGCCGCGACTGAGGTCCACGGTTCGATTCCCGGGTCGGAGAAAATATTCGTGTGATCCACAAATGTTTGTTTCGGAGTTTGGGTGTTTTCTTTGATAATATGTATGTATTTAGAAATATTTAAGTATGTTTATCAGATGTCTAGATCCCATATCACAAGCTTATATTAACTTACTTTGGGCTAGACGACGCTGTGTAAAAAAAAGGCACAATTTTTTTTTTTTTGAATTGTGCAGTTGCAATTCGCGATGATTAGCCCTAGTAGCATTCATTACACCGGTGATGAGCAGTCTGTATGTATATATGCTGTTGAAGGGAGCGTATCGCCTGCAATCCGCCAGGCAAACATTTAAATTAATGTAATAAAGAGCCGTGAAATACACGGCTTTCGCGGATCCGGGGATTAGCGTTCCGTACTTACCTCGGATCCGGGGCGTCCCGTACTTGCACGTGTAAAAGATAATTTAGGTTACACTAGCTAATACGCGTACTTAGTATAAAGTATCGCGCTATTATCACGGGGATGAGTTATATCCTTTTTATTTCATTAAAATAACAAAATAGTTAGGTACATTATAAATCTATATTTGTCCAAAATGTAAATAATTACCTTAAAGTTTATTGATTTGTTTGTTTGTTTTTTTTTATTTGCATAGACCATTTCGACGGCGCTTACAAAATGTCATACACTAAAACTAAAGAAAAAATAATATATTTAAAGTGACCACCGGTTCGGAACGCGGCCCACCTGAGAAGAACCGGCAAGAAACTTAGGAAGGCTTTTTTTTTGAGGGCCTATTTACAATTTATTATTTTAATTATGTATCTTATGACTATAATATTTTATTTGCCAGCATATCATTTCCAGGCATCCCTGTCCTGTAAATAGTCTTTAATAGAGTAGCTTTTTCACAAAGCTTTCTTTGAATATACTTTTTAAATTTATTTAATGGTAAGTTTCTCAGGTCACAAGGAAGCTTGTTGTAAAAGCGTATACAGTTACCCTGGAAACAATCGCCAATCTGCCGACTGTGGTGAACTGAAAGATTGTTTTTATGTCTAGTGTTTATATTATGTATATCACAGAGTTTAGTAAACTGTGATAGATTTTTCTGAACATACGAGTACATAAGATTGGAAAAATACTATGAAAATAGCTGAAGTAAACCATTCTAGCCGTATCTACATCTGTTAGAGTCCTGATCTTTTTTACAGCGTATGCAGCCGAACTTAACCTAGATGCCGTCTTGTCTATGTGTGGGCCCCACTGCAAATTGGCATCAATAGTTATACCAAGGAACACAGTAGATTCCACAAACTCTAACACTTGTCCATTCAGTTGAACATTGGCCTTAACTTGTTTTACATTTGGTAGAGTAAATTTAATACATTTAGTTTTGTCTCCATTTAAGCAAAGATTATTTGAGCTGAACCAATGAACTACTCTCGTGATTGCATTGTTTAAATCGTCATAGTTATCTAATTGTCTTCTAATTTTAAAAATCAATGAGGTATCGTCTGCAAACAAAACAATCCTATTCCTGTCCCCTACATAAAATGGTAAATCATTAATATAAATGAGGAACAAGAATGGCCCAAGTATCGAGCCTTGTGGCACACCCATTGTAACCATGGATCCTACAGAACGTGTACCATTAATATCGACCCTTTGTATTCTATTGTTTAAATATGAAGACAGAAGGTCGACAGCTTTGCCTCTTATTCCATAGTGATGTAATTTTTTGCACAGCGTTTCATGTTGAACGCAAACAAAAGCCTTGGATAGATCTCAGAATATACCTAATGCATCTTGCTTGTCCTCCCAGGCTTCATGAATACATTTTAATAACTCAACACCAGCTATGGAAGTTGAGCGCCCTTTCGTAAAACCAAACTGTTTTGTATGAAATATTTTAGGAATATCAAAATGGGATAGCATTTGATTCAAAA
Source organism: Thumatha senex (assembly GCA_948477245.1). Classification (NCBI taxonomy): domain Eukaryota; kingdom Metazoa; phylum Arthropoda; class Insecta; order Lepidoptera; family Erebidae; genus Thumatha; species Thumatha senex. Next base: position 5,782,429 of record OX419725.1, read on the forward strand.
TTTTTTTTTCAAATACATTGCTCAAAGTTGGCAGCACTGACACTGGTCGGAAATTAGACGGGTCTGTAGCGCTGCCAGCCTTGAACAAGGGTATGACTTTGCTGTGTTTCATTAAATCAGGAAATATACCACTAGAAACACAGTCATTAAACACAGTTGCTAGATGGGGCGCAGTGACCTCAATTATACATGATGCAGTTTTGACTGATAATCCCCAAAGATCCGCGTTTTCTTAATTTCAATACATTTAAAAGTTTTTATAATATCCTGAGCGCAAATATCTGTGAATACAAATGCATCCCTGCAATAAGGATTTGGAATTCTTCTAATAAATGTCCAGAGGAACTGGAAGACGCTTGGAGAGATTTAGTCGTCAAAATAGGTACATTTTTGAAGAAATGTTCAAACTCCGTCGCCACTTCCTGGTCCCCTGTAACATGGCAACCATTTACTTTTAAGTGGAAATTCCTTTCTGTCACCATAGATCTACCGCATTCCGAGCCACATATCTCAATAACTCGCTCAATGGAGAGGGCTACTAAATCCTTTCGTTCTTTAAATTTTAAGTTTTTATTAATTAATATTAAAGAGCCTCCACGTTTAGAATGTTTTCTATTGAACTAGCTAGCAACCATTATATATATAGCAACTGATTTATGAAGTTCAACAATGTGATTTCATGATCTTTTAACCAGTGCTCTGTAGCACAAAAAATATTAATAGAATTTGCATTAATGTATATTTCCAACTCTAAATCTTTACCATTTACTCTCTCCTGACCGTATTCGGCCACAGCAACTTACTACTGCTACTATTGAGAGCTTCGCTGGTGTGCCCTCAGGTGACTGACATAACCTATTTTTGAAGCGCATGTACGATTGCACACGCTACAAGTCAGCACCCCTCCAATATAATTATAATCTATGGCCGCGGGTGGTCGGGCCTTGAGCTCGTCTCGTTTAACATCGAGCTCTTCTCTCCGCCTCGTCTCAAACTCAAACACCTTAGTGTGTACGGTGTGCCTCCATCGTGGCCGTTCTGCTGCCATCCCACTGTGACGGATCGAGATCACAGCGCTTCATGTGTCTTTTAAGCACATCTTTGTACCGCAGGAGTTGGCCACCTTGTTTGCGCTTGCCATCCTGCAGTTCAGAGTAGAAAATACGCTTTGTCACTCGGTCGTCTGACATTCGAGAGACATGACCGCACCACTGTAGCTGCCGTCTCATTAGATAGGCTTCGATTCCACCAACATTTGCTTTTCGTAGAACTTCCGTGTTTCGAACACGGTCCGACCAGTGTATGTTCATAATGTCGCGTAGGCTTTTGAGGTGGAATTTATCTAATGTACGAATATGTTTGCGGTACAGACACCACGTTTCTGACGCGTACAAGAGGTAAAACGATCGCCATGTACACAGCTACTTTCGTAGGGAGCTTTATGTCGTGTGAACGGAATACCTTTGAACGAAGCCTGCCAAAAGCTGCAGCAGCTGCTCCAATTCTACTGTTGACTTCATTATCAAGCAATCCTTTCGATGCTGCCCAGATACCTGAACTGGTCTAACTGCTTGAGTGAGACGTCGCCGAGTTTTATGTCAACTGAAGCACTTTTCAATGTTTGGGCCATTACTTCAGTCTTTTTAACGTTTATTTTAAGGCCAAACCTGCGACATGAGTCATCTAGTCTCGACATAAGCATTTGTAGACCCTGTGGGGACTCCGCCACAAAACACAAATCATCCGCATACATCAGCTCAGTAATAGTCGCGAGCTTTTAGTCTTGATAAGTTGAAGACTCCACTACCATCAGTGCGGAAACGAATACGAATACCATCAGACAAATCTTGTAGGGCATCCTTAACTACAACTGCAAAGTACAAGGTAAATAGAGTCGGTGCGAGTACGTAGCCTTGCTTTACGCCACAGCTCACTGTAAAGAACTCAGAATCTGATTATTCTAATAAACTTGTCCGTGCATCCCAGTTTCGCCATCACCATCCATAAGCTTTCCGAGGTACGCTATCGAAAGCTTTCTCAAGGTCAACAAAACATGCATACAACGGTTGACCCTGCTCTCGGCTCTTCTCTTGAAGCTGACGAATAGAGAATATAGCCTCACATGTACCTCGATTTGATCTGAAGCCAAACTGAGTTTCCGGTAGTATGCCTTCAGACAAGGGTAGCAGACGGTTTAGTAATATTCGAGCAAGAACTTTCCCCGGAGAAGTCAGTAAGGAGATGCCTCTGTAGGAATTGCAATCGGATCTGTCACCTTTGTTTTTAGGTTTATAAAAACAATATTTTTATAAAGATTATTTTCAGGGGGCAAAGTCAACTGGCCAGATTTATTATCTGTTGTCCTATTAACTAGTTTTTTGGAGTTTCATTTTCCAAATGTGAAGTGTCAAAATTATCCAATAGTCAACAGACTATTATTATTGAAAATAATATTCCAATCTAACAATTCAATTTTTTTGGAATATGATACCATGGTATGTAGTTTCATATTTAATTTGAATCTTAAGTTGTTTTCCTTGTGGCTCATAGCACTGCTGTATGGCAAGGTGGACAGAATGACTTGTTTTACTTGTAGACTTGATAACTTATCAAAAATTTTTATACGGTTGTCACTATTAATATTGCCTCTTCTACCAACCAGCACCACTATAGTGGACTGCATGCAGTGTGTACCAGTTAAAATAAAATCTATAATTTGAGAGTAAGAAGCACCTGGATATGTATGATTTATTACAGAATGACCTAACTGTGATAAATGGTGTCCAAAATTTTTACCTATTTCATCGCAATACACTATGATTTTTTCATTATTTTTTATTTGCAACTTTTCTATAACAGATACCTCGCAGGTACTGCTTGAACTTAATATACTAGTATCTATATTTTAACTGGTGATGAAGTGAGTTTATCACCAGATGATATTGAATGTGTAAGTGACATATTACTATGCAATGTACCACCGCACATTTTTACATTTAGGATTGAAGAACTTGTTTGCTCACCAATTCCATCACTGCATATATTTTTTTTACAATTCAACGGTGAGGTGGGAACATGGCCAGCGGATATTAAATGGTCATTTTGACAATGACATGAATTTACTTATTTACCTATAGCTAACACCTATTCCCTACTCTGTTTCTCTGCCGTTTCATATTTATAAGTAATTGCTTTTAAAGAGTCTTGAAGCCGGTCAATCTGATATTGAAGGGCCCGTGTATCAGTTTTGTACTGTAGTGCGACAGTGTCCATATCATTTGGTTCTATATGGAATCCAATTTAATATGTTAATTTATGATAATATAACCTTTAGATCAGAACACAGTTGTGGTTGATTATTTATAACCCTTCGAGTAGTTCCTAATAGTTCAACAGTTCATCGGTACATTGGTCCTTCGGGACGGATGCTTGAATAGTGCTAATCTATCATTTTTAGTTCAACGATCGAGTTAGATCGTTTGCCACAGTACTAGTGGTGGATCGCTACGAAAAAGGTACGAGGCAGAGTAGTCATTGGACTACAGTTTTATCGTCACCAAAGAGGGCGCCACTAGTTATCAAGAAAAGCAGCGTCTTAATTGTTGGAGGACAACAGCGTGCGCTAAAGAGGGCGAGTTATTTGAGGTTCCAAGGAGAAGTGGAGTAAGCCTACTGTGTATACTTTTACAGTGAAGTGAAACCGTGAGTACAATTTATTTAATAAATCAAAGTGTCTAAAGCAAAGGTGCAGCAAGTTCATTTTGAACTCTATTTACAAGAAGATTATTACTTTAAATAATATTAAGACGGTTTTTCTTTTAGTTTAAGTGCATGTTATATAGTTAAGGACTTCTTTTTAAGACTTTAACATGTTTGAGAACCTTTAAACACTTATAGTAGTTTCTTGATTGATCTTAAACACTTGTATATTTTTGTGTAGTGAATTCTAAAGCACACTTTTTAAATTGATAACCAAAGAGATAAAATATTTGTATGTTATTTTTGTTTGACGCTTGTATCTTTATTTACATACAAAATGGAAGGTTTATTAAATATTATAAAAGATCTTCAAAACGTAATTCAAAGGAGTTACACTAACTTTAAAAAGAGTCCCAAAGATCGATTAACATTAGTATATATTGAGACAAGACAACAGTTGTTAGAAAGCAATTGAGCACTTTTTAAGAAAAGCTACACTGAAATACATGCAAACAATAAAACAGAAAATATCCCATCGTTAGAGAGTATATGTGATAGCACAGAGGATACGTATGCAATTTATAATACTTTAATGAAGTCCATGTTAAATCGACATCGTAGTACTAGAGAGTCAGTTAAAAATGAGGAACGTAGTAGTCAGGTCAAGTCTAAAAATAGTCACGTTAAATTATCTAAAATTGCTATACCGTCTTTTAGTGGCAAATATGGAGAATGGACTACGTTTCGCGATTTGTTTGTGTCTCTTGTTCATAATGACCAGAGTTTAGATGACGTACAGAAGATGCATTATTTAAAAACTCATCTCAATGGGGAAGCCGAACAGCTAGTCCAACACACTCCAATAACTGAGTCTAATTATAGGTTATGCCGGTCAAAATTAGAAAAACGTTATAATAATAAAAAGTATTTAGTTCGATCTATTATGCAACGTCTTTTTGGACAGAAACGTATCCATTTAGAGTCAGCAATTTCATTGAAAGAAATGCTCGACACCACAAATGACTGTCTCGGTGCACTTCGGAACTTAAACATTAATGTTGCCACCTGGGACGTCATTATCATACATATTGTGACTTATAAACTTGATTGCGAAACACGTAAGCAGTGGGAACTATTTGTTAGTAATCAGGACTCTGACGAATTGCCAACATATTCACAATTTTCTACTTTTATTAAACACCGTTACCGGGCGTTAGAGTGTGTAGAACCGAAAAGAACATTGAACCCTCATGCTAATAAATAAAAATATAAGCTTTAGTAGCCGTGAGTTCAAGTAGTGTAAATGGTGAATACTGCTTCGAAAGTCACAAGCTTTGCTTTTGCAAGCAGTTCGCTAAGCAATCAGTCGATAACAGATGCGAATTAGTAGCGAAACATAAAATATGTTTTAATTGCTTAGGTAGTAATCACATGGTAACCAGTTGTAAAAAGCAAACTTCTTGCAAAATGTGTAAGAAACGTCATCATTCGTTACTCCATTTGAACGAGTTGGGATACAAGCGCAATTCCAGTGCAGCAGAACAAGATCTCGCTGATAGTAATAGCTCTGCCGCGACTGCACCAGTGGTATCATGTTTTTCCAAAAGTGTTGCTTTGCCTCGACTGGTCTTATTAGCAACTGCGCTAGTAAAGGCTCAGTCCAAGACGGGTAGCTTCTATGTAGTAAGAGCTCTGCTTGATCAAGGCTCTCAAGCATGTTTTATAACCGAGTCCACGGTGCAGTACCTAAGGCTGCCAAAGATACCTGTTCATAGAATCGTATCTGGCTTGGGCAATGGTTCGACTATTGCAAAGTACATGGTACATTTAAACATTCAGTCTAGGTTAGATCAAACATTTAATTTAAAAGTAGATGCTTATGTCTTGAATAAAATAACGTCTGATTTACCTCAAAACTACACTAATAAAGGTGAGTTTGATTGGATGAATATACCGGAACTTCAATTAGAAGATCCTCATTTCAATCAACCCAATAAGATTGACATATTATTTATTAGGGGCAGAAGTTTATAGCTGCATCCTAAAGGAAGGAATGCGAAAGAGCCCGTCTTGTGCTATGATAGCCCAGTGCACCACCTTAGGATGGATCCTGTCTGGTGCAGTAAATGGAAACAACATAAGTTCAAGAAACATGCGTGATAGAATAATATTCACCCATGTAGCGCAGTTTAGGGAGGACGATCTTTTGAAAAACTTCTGGGAAATCGAAGAACAACCACCGAAAAACAAATTTCTTACACCCGAAGAGATACGTTGCGAAGAATTTTATAAATCTACTACCACAAGAATTGGGGACGGCAAATACGTGTTGCGGTTACCTTTCAAGGTCGAAGATCCTCCGTGTAAGTCAGGTGGTTCTCGTGAAGTTGCTGAAACGAGATTTAGAGCATGAAAAATAAAGATTTGAAAGAAAGATACACAAACGTTATTCATGAATATTTAAATCTCGGTCACATGAAACCTGTAAACAGAACTGACGATAAAGGAGGAATAGCGGTGTATTTGCCACATCACGCCGTAGTAAGGGAATATAAATCCACTTCAAAGGTTAGAGTTGTTTTTAATGCCTCTGAAAAAAATAAAAGAAGAATATCTTTAAACGATACTCTTATGGTCGGACCTACCTTACAGGCTGACTTAAGACACATCGTGACAAGGTGGAGAGTACATTCGATTGCACCGTCAGATTCGGATGTACCGTCAGATTCGGATTCATGAGGAGGATACCATGTTTCAAAGAATACTTTGGCGCGATGAGCCTGCAAGTGAAATTAGGGAATATGAGCTGCTTACGGTTACGTTCGGAACGGCGTCGGCTCCGTATCAAGCAGTAAGGACTCTGCATCAATTAGTTTACGATGAAGGTGAAAAGTATCCACTGGCAGCAGATAAGGTCCTTAATTGCTTCTATATGGATGACCTCATGGCTGGATGTTCCAACATTAGGGAGGGTATTGACATTTTTCATCAAATGACTGACTTATTCGAAAAAGGAGGTTTTTCACTACAGAAGTGGAACTGCAACAGTCAGGAATTACTACAACAAATAAGAAAGGAAACGGAGCTTCATATTAAGGGAAGGCGTGAAGATGAAGATCAGATAAATATGGATATTATGAGTACTAATGGGTCACTAAGTAATGGTAGTAATTATGAAAAACCCATAGAAATAAAAACGAATAACACAACAAAAATTCTAGGACTTACCTGGGATCGCCGCAATGATTATTTCCAATACACACTTAATCTTTCACCGCTACCTGCATATTCTATAACAAAAAGAGTCATAATATATGATATAGCCCGCTTGTATGATCCACTGGGTTGGTTAGCTCCAAGTGTTGTAATTGCAAAGATATTCATACAAAGATTATGGCTCACGGGTGTTGGTTGGGACGAAGCAATATCAATAGATTTCGTAAAGGAATGGACTGCTTACCGCCGGGAACTATCACTGCTGTCTCAAATTAGGATACCTCGCTGGTTGGGCACGAAGATTGGCGACGACATTGAACTCCATGGTTTTTGCGACGCTTAGAAAAATGCATACGCTGCAGTGGTTTATATGCGGACAAATGATGCCGCAGGTAACATAACCGTGTCTTTGTTGGCTGCAAAATCCAGAGTCGTTCCAATAAAGCAGGTAAGTATTCCCAGGTTGGAGTTATGTGGAGCAGTGCTACTTTCTAAACTTTTAATTGAAATAGCTGAGGTCATATAAATTCCAAACGACAAAATCAAGGCTTGGACAGATTCCGCACTAGTACTGGCATGGTTAAGTGGTCATCCTAGTAAGTGGAAAACATTCGTAGCTAATCGCACATCTGAAATTTTAACGTCAATGGAATCATCTCAGTGGTTTCATGTCTCAACCAAAGAAAACCCGGCAGATTGTGCCTCGAGAGGAGAGTCTCCAGAGTTATTTATACACAATGTATTGTGGTTTTCTGGCCCTTCATTTTTGAGAGAGAAGACTATAATATATAAGAGATTAAATAATTCACAAACTGATTTAGAACAATCAATCAAGAGTCACATAGCAACTTTGCCCGATGTTGACGACCTTTTTTAACGGTTCTCATCTTTGAAAAGATTATTGAGAGTAATAGCATATTGTCGAAGATTTCTGAAAGGAAGGGAAGCTAAAGAAGTATATTTACAAAGCAAAGAAATTAAGGAAGTCTTAGATTGCTGTATAATAAGAACACAAACCCAAATATTTAATGTTGAACGAAAACTTTTACAGGAAAATGGATATATAGATTTAAAAACAAGTAAACTGAAATCTTTATGCCCATACCTGGATGATAAGGGTATAATGAGAGTTCAAGGCAGACTAGACAAGGCTCCATTAGATGAACAGATGAAGCATCCAATAATACTACCAAACTTAACTCATTTTACTCACCTTTTCATTAGCAATGCTCATCATAAAATATTGCATGGAGGTCCTCAACTTATGATGAATTATTTAAGGACTGCCTATTGGATCATTGGAGTGAGAAATTTGGTCAAACAGTGTGTTCAGAAATGTGTAAAATGCGCCAGGCAGCGAGCCTCTATTAAAAATCAGATGATGGGTTCACTTCCATCTATGCGTTGTACTCCAGCACGCCCATTCCTTCATAGTGGTGTGGATTATGCAGGGCCCATTAATATTAGGACTACTAAAGGCCGCGGACATCATTCCTATAAGGGATATATTTGCATATTTGTATGCATGTCCACCCGTGCCATTCACTTGGAAGTGGTGAGTGATATGACGTCCCAAGCATTTTTGGCTGCCTTCCGGAGGTTTGTGTCTAGACGTGGTCACTGTGCCAAGGTATGGAGTGACAATGGCACCACATTTGTAGGTGCCGCTAAAGAACTCCAAGATTTAACAAAGGTTCAGAGTTCTATAGCGGAACATTTAGAGGCTAATGGAACCGAGTGGCACTTCATACCTCCTCACGCACCAAATTTTGCTGGGTTATGGGAGGCCGGAGTAAAAGCTACCAAGTTCCATTTGAAACAAGTCTTGGGTGACTCTACACTTACATACGAAGAGCTTTGTACCTTCCTCACTCAAGTAGAAGCATGCTTGAATTCACGATAAGCGTCATTAATTCCGAAGATCCTAGCGAACCTATGCCTTTAACGCCTGGTCATTTTTTAATAGGAGAACCCATAGTCACCGTAGCTGACTGTAACTATGGGAGCTCAACTTTAAGTTCATTGTCACGTTGGCAGTTTGTGCAAAGAATGCTACAGTCCTTTTGGAATCGATGGTCTAGGGAATATTTGAGTAATCTAATGAATAGGTACAAATGGTCTTCTAAGATGCCCGAGCCAAACATTGGTGACATAGTTTTAATTAAAGAGGACGACTTACCGCCAAGTCGGTGGTTATTAGACCGCGCCCGGAGCGGGCTTCCCCGTAGTTATGCCCTTGAAAATGACACTTCCACCCCCGAGCATATAGTTCTGGCTCCCTCCCTTTGACCGGCCAATTAAGGCAAGCCAGAGTTGAGATTTGCTGCACTCCCGGAAGTAGCACTCTCACTGCTCTCCCGTTAGGCCATTAAATCCTAACCGGTGCAGAAGGGCAACAAAACTCTGAGGAATCGGGGCCGATGTGTAGCCACGCACATTCAACTCGCCACAAGCTGCCCTGCGGATGTGAGCTTTTCTATAACTTACTGATACATTTTTTTGTTGGTATCAGAAAGTAGTTAACTCAAAAAGCGAATCTACTATGCCCTCATAGGGTTGCGTTAATCCTATAAAAGATAACGACTGTCCTCGAGGGGTTAAGGATTATTATATTATTATTATTATATAGGTAAATATTGTGTTAATAAAAAAATCTAAAAAACTTACATAAGAAGACCAAGTGAGCAGATTGAACAAATACGGAGAGGTCAAAAGTACTCGGATACCAGACGTGCCTGTATGCAGCGATTAATTAATATGCAGGAAGCGAAACAAGTATGCATGGATAGCAAAGACGGCCATATGTACTCTCTGACTACACCATCAGGGATACAGCGTGAAGAAAGATATTGATGTGAAACTCGTTTATGACGTTGAGAGAACATTATGCCGTAAAAAAATTTTTTTTCGGTTACGCGCCCATGTTTTGAAGTGAAACTTTTTTATCAGTGAAACTTCTTTATCGACGAATCAGACAAATTTAATAGCTGTAAAAAAAATTTCATTGAAAAGTTTCACTTCTTAACTGTGTGCTCTCAGACACACATTTTTTTTTGTTATATTGATCCTATTACTATAACTAAATGGAATCCACTGAAGATCCGAGTGATTGTAATGGTGTATAAATGTATAATAATAATGTAAAAAAACAACAGTGATAAATGGCACCTAATGACGGCCTGATGTTTTAATTATATCAAGATTTAAAATAATGCCATTGGCTTTACAATAAACCATTTTAATTGTAACAGAATTAAATGCTTCATTTCAATATCATTAATTAGATAGAACAATCCAATAGGCAATATAAGTGATCAGATTGGACAAATTGCGTTCGTGCAATCATAAATCGGCCGCTGTCGGAACGGTTTAACAACGGTTAAGCCCCGGCTGATAATGGGGTTAACACGTCTACACGACTTAAAACTTCTGTTGGTTGGCTCGGTCACACCTATTAGATTTAATCCTTGTTTTACTAAGCAACATGTACTCAGATATTTGTAGTAAATTTATGTTGGATTTTATAAAATAGATATGAGCAATGAAATGATTTTATGAAAGATTTGTGAAGCGCCCTTGGCCCCGCTGACTTAGGTCCGTATTCCAGAACGTTTCTCAATACTCAATCAACGCTTAAGGCTAGTTTTTGCTTTTATAAAATCTACTCTCATGCGTCGATTGAGTATTGAGAAACGCTCTGGAATACGGCCCTTAGTGTTTTGTAAACGATCACTGTATTAAGCAACATTCGCTATAGGTGGTCCTAGGATGGGTGACCACTTTGTGGAATATACATTTGCGAGCTTTTCCGTACTTCGGAAGGCACGTTAAGCCGTTGGTTCCAGTTGCTAGTAAAATGGCAGTCGTTTAGCCTGGTTGTAAGCCTTATGGGCGGCTTGAAAATTTTACCTGCGCCTGTCCATTTCAACACGGCAATGGGTACACCAGCTGTTTCGTAGGACAATAATGCATACGGTGAAATGTGGACGCATACGAGTAGTATGCCTCTGCCTGCCTCTTCGGGGATAAAGGCCATGTGTATGTATGGATTTTATGAAAGCTTTCAGCATCCATCACGGTCTTCAAATTTGTGACATATGGAAACGGTTCAGGAGAGTAAGAGTAAGGTAACTGTTTTTCTAAGATCAAACTTGCTGTCGTAGGGAGGAAGAATGGGTAGTTCAGAGGATTATTTTTTATTTTCTGATCTGTAAGCAATTTTTTTTTAAATCGTATTAACGCGTTCGCAAAAATACCCAACTAGAACACAATCTTTGGGAGTCTGAGATATTGATGTTAAAAGAATATTACTTATCGAATCACCCTAACTTAACATAAGTTTTTAGCTAAATTAGGAACTGTGAAGTAAAACATTAACTTATAATTTCCGCTAAGGCTCCGCACGCGTGGTGAAGTTTACCGTTTCCCACAGGAACTTTTCCCGGGATAAAAGTAGCCTATGTGTTATTCAGATATATAAGCTATATTATTTTAACGTTTCATTAAAATCCATTTGGTAGATTTTGCGTGAAATAGTAACAAACATCCATACTTACAACCTTTCGCGTTTATAATATTAGTAGGATGTTAGGCAGGTATCGAAAATAGGTGCAATTGTATACATTCGTACCGTCTAATTTACTAAGTACCGGTGGCGGTAGTAGCGTCTTCGAAAGAGCTGGATTTTCTCAGTTTCGAGTGACCTTGCTAGCTTAGTTGGAAAAACGTCTCACTCGGCAAGTGAGAAGACGATGGTACAAGTACCCGAGGCTTAAAAATGTCCGTTTTATATTTATGGCATAGTTAGCATATTCAAATTATTTCTAAATAAATTAATCTAAGTTACTTTTCAAGATATTTTTGAATATACTAACAGGTAAAGTTGAGTTTTCGTTCTGAGTATTCGAAACTATCTCAGTTACGAGTAGCATGGCGATTCTACGCGGGATAAATGACAAGAGCGGCTTACTGTATATTATTTTCTAAAAATAGTGCATATATCTTGTTTTATGTGCAGGAGTGGTGGTTGGACTTAAAAGTTGTGTTAACATGCTATAGTGAACGACAGTGATATATATGCAGTGAAAGGTGATTTTCTTTCTTCCCGCGTAAAATCCACTGAAACCCTCAGTATAACAACCACTATTATACTGGGGTCAGACTGACCGTTACTTAAGTTTAGACTTAACTAAGATGTAAAGGAAGCGGGCACTTTAGTTAATAAGAAAGAAGATTGAAGATATATGATTTAAAATTTGGTTAAAAGGACTTAGTAACCAGGCCATAAAATAATTACAATAATAAGTAGCATGGCAGTCGTTACGACACATTATATGCCTTATGGACACATTGAAAAATTTCAATAGCTGGTAGTTACAAATTGTCCCTTAACAATTGATCTCAGTTATAGATAGGTTTACCACGAATTACATACATACAAACATAGCGTCACGCCTTTATCCCCGAAGGGGTAGGCAGAGGCATATTAAACGCCCACATTTCAATGGTGGGTGGTGAGGCCATTGCCGTTTTGAAATGGACAGGCGCAGGCTGAGGCGAAATGCTGTTGAATTTTTTTACACCGCCCATAAGGATTTTAACTTGGCTTAACGACTGCCATTTTATTGGCAACCGGGACCAACGGCTTAACGTGCCTTCCGAAGCACGGAACTGGGGTGGGTCTAAAGGGCCGAATAAATTTCATAAAATGTGTCTATTTTAGATGTTAAATTTGGAAGAAATTTTGTACCCGTTGCCTTTTTAGGGAGGTGGTAACAAAAGGGCTGAAAGCTCTTATGTGCTAGACACTAATTAGCACGACCAATTAAAGTCCTGGTAGTCTCGGACTAAAATATCATCAATTACAATGGGATAAAATACAACTGGTTAAATGTGGGAGCACATATACCTCTGCCCGTATACCCTTTCAGAAAATGCAGTAAGTATCCTTATACATTACAGGCGAAGCATATTTAATAGCAGCTTCATAAATTGAAGCGTTACTTTACTATCACAGTTCTCTGAAATACAATAACAGTAGAACCGCTGCTGTAGATAGGAGTACTCGTATTTAGTAAAAGTTTTCAGTTAGGGTGATTGTGATAACAGGTGGCATAAGCGGACGTGACGCGAAGAGGTCCGTTATTGCACAAGTTTGACGTCACATCACCCCACCGCATCACCCGGTTACGTGACACAAAAACTGATAACACTAGTTTCCTATGACTAGTTTTAGGGCCGTATTTTAAAACGTTACTCAATACTCAAGAAACACTTGAGAGTAGTATTTGTATGGCAAAACTATATATATCTATAGTATTGAGTAACGTTCTAAAATACGGCCCTTACCGTCAATCTCTTTATGTAATACGTTTCATATTAAGGGTATTCCCGGATCTTTGAGTTAGTTTCTGTAATTAATTAAACCTATATCTATATTTTAATTAATTAGTTCTTACAATAACATATGAAGACCACGTAAGCAGATTGATCAAAAACGGAAAAGATCCAAGATTTTTAGTTCTTACAATAACATATGAAGACCACGTAAGCAGATTGATCAAAAACGGAAAAATCAAAAGTACTCGGATACCTAGACGTGCGTGTATGAATCGTTTGATGAATCTTGAAGAAGCAAAAGAAGTATGCTTGGATCGCGAAACCTGGCGATCTGTCCTCTCTGACTACCCCGTCAGCGACCGCGGGCGAGTGGCGCGAGTATTCGCTCGTCGCACTTGCACACTCGCTTATAGCCCGGCGACAAAACTATCAAAACTATACACTCACTTCCCGCTGATCGCCAAATCGTTTATAGTTTCTAGTTCAGTTCGTTTCTCGTTCATCGTCGGCGGTCGGACCACTGCCTAAAGCTTAGTTTGGGCTAGATGACTGGGTAAAGTGGGCCACAATATTTTTTATTAATTTCCCATTATATCAAACAGCGCGCACTTTGTAAAGCTTTTATTCCAATAGGATTTTAAAACCAGTAACTTTTATTGAAAAGTGATCAATAATCGACCAGACTATTACGCTTCACTTCTATTTGATGCTAGTGTAGCTATATATTTAGCGACGAAATCGACATAGTATAGCTACTCTTACTTTTGTTCCTATAGTTTTGTCCACAAGTTCCTAGCTTGATCACCTTTCTGGAGGCCGAGTCTTCTATTGACAAGTCGCAGAATAGACCCGGAATAGATGTTTTTAGCTGTCAAAATGTTAGTAGACTATCAAAAATGCAACTGACTAGCGGCCACTGTCGCGGTACGTGTTAGTAGAATTCTATCGGCCGACCGGTAGAAGTCTATTGGAGTACGACTGTAATAGTAGACTCCGAAAAACTGTCAAAATTGTATCGGTGGTTTTCGACACGATTGAAATAGCAGACTCGGCCCCCTGAAGTCAGTGTTATTACACAGTCCTAGTAACTTGACTGACCGCTTAATACTCGGCAATAATTTTCAAAACATTTAATTACATTAACACCTAACTGTGCGACCACAAATTCCACATCAAAGAAAAAAAAATACATCATAACAGTCTCATATGTTCTAAGGGTCAAATAAAACATTCCAATCACGCTAGCCCGCTTGTTTTACAAACCGATTCGACGTGGGTGCAAGTAACTTTGCCAACCTTACAAGGAATAATCACACTTAATGCTAAAGAAGTTAGAACTATAATCCTGTATCAAAGTATCGTCCACTAGACATGACAATGCAATCAGCGGTGACCGGGCGGGATTTGTTTCATACATGATCGGATTTGAGGGATGAATAAGTTTCGTTCGACCCCACAAAATAACAAAGAGGCCTATTACATGTTATACGTTTTATAAGCTACTTTGCAAATTCTTTCCTTTCCATACTTACTACGCTTTTATTCCTCTTTCATTTGAGAAGTGGACTATGAAATGCTCATGAATGTTGAGACCGGTTAGCCTTACGAAAAAATAAATGACGTCACTTGTGTTATAGTTACGTCATGTGGAAAGAGCCCTTTGCACAATTTTATAATATGTAGTACTAATATAATTATTATCACGTGGGACAGGAATACACATGATGAAAAGTGGACATACAATATGTATGCCTCTGAAAAGTGAGCATACAATATATATGCCTCTGCCACCCCTTCAGGGATAAGGCGTGATAGATAAAATCATTGTTTATATTTTTCACTTTACGTCACCAGCAATGCTATTTACCTAAAATCAATGAAAAGATAATAATACTTCTACCACTACTATGTGCCTCGTCTGCTTTGTCGGCATTACAAATTATTATTATCACGAATTATTTTAGAATTCTCAAATCAAAATATTTCCTAATAATGAAAAAAAATCTAAGTACCTACATTGGTACAGTGCAGTTGACTGTGATATGCTGAAAATCTTTTTTTTAATTTCGTCTATGATATTTTCTTTTATTTCGGCTTACGCTGAGCGATTGAAATTTGATTGTTTCATTCGACTTTCTATCAAATATTGTTTAGTATACCTTATAGAAAGCCAGCTTAGTAGCAAGAATTTTCTAGCAGCTTCGCAACGTGCGACGGTATCATTTATATTTAAATTTTAACTGTCAATTTGGCGCCATCCTCCTGATGGGATGTCCTGGAATATGCAGAGATCGAGATTGTATCTAGAATGGTCACACGAGAGTGTATCTTTACCTTTGGAGCTTTCAAAAGGATTATAAACTATTTTAAAAATATTTCACCAGCAATAACAATTCGCCTTCTTCAATCATAAAAAGTAAAAAAAAATCAGAGGAAAATGGTAGTAAATTCAAATAGGTAGTTAAAGGGAAAGATCTGAAGATTTTATCTGGGACCCCGGAGCCGTTAGTAGCAGGATATTATGATGAAAATGGTGGACAACCGCGACTTTTGGTTTCCGCTGTACGATTGCTAGCGCTGGTACCGTAGACTGGAACACGGTGGGAGAAAGGGGGAATAGTCGTTCGCGCTTTGCGGCGACAGATTAATGCCACCGATCTAATATTCTGACGGGTGCGGTAGAACCGCTCGCTTGTGCAACAGATTTTCGACAATCTGGATGTGGTTATTTCTGTTTGCAATCAAAGCCTTTGATTAGCCTCCCTTTAGCACTGTTATATGACAGATACCTGAATACTGTGTTAAATGTAAAATTTTATAACGTAAAAGTTTGACTGACTTATATATATATATATGTATTGCGTAAGTGATAATACTCCTTGCTACAGAACTATTTCATTCTTTCTGCTTGTTAGTGGCACTTGGTTTCTGCTGGCAACTTCTAAGTGGTTTTTTGTCCCGTTATACCACATACCAGATCTGTCCTACTTATATCTCTCTAAACAATAAATGACTCTGTTGGTGTCAGTGGGTTATGATTGACCAGCTAATAACAACTCTCTGATATGTTTAATAATAATAATTTCTTTTTTTTGAAAACAATGAAAGCTTTCATGTACATACAGCATGTTTACACTTGGACAAAAATTATAATGGGTGACATTAAGTCGAGTTGACAAAAAAAATTGGTCAATATAAGTATCTACTGTCTCTTATAAATAAATATCCATCACGCCTTATCCCCGAAGGGATGGCAGAGGCATATTATACGCCAACTTATCACCGTGTGGATTCCTGTCCCACGTAATAGGTGGTGAGCCCATTGCCGTGTTGAAATAGACAGACGCCGGTTGTGGCTACCTGCTGTTGTCTCTCAAACTAGGTTATACCTGTATCTTGAGAGACAGTATAATAGTTTACTACCTACTACTGAAAAAAAAAACACTTATAATCTATATCCTAAGTCTTTTAATCGGCTTGCTGATATTTAAACCTTTTGGACTTTATAAAAATATATACAGTTTTCTTATCCTACGGATGTCATGCTGGGTTCGAACCGACTAAAATATAGACGATGCCTACCTATCCGCCTAGCGGCAGACACCTACAGGATCCTTAGAAAAATAACTAACTTTCTTTTTATATATTACATACACACATATTGTCACGCCTTTATCCTCGAAGGGGTAGGCAGAGACATACTATACGCTCTCATTTCACCGTATGCATGTTAGTCCCACGTAACAGGTGGTGAGCCCATTTTCATTTATTAGAATATTAAAATATTTATCAATATTGAAATTTTCCCCTGGATTTAGAATAAATAATATATACTATTATAGGTCCTTTCATAGGTCCTATTATAGCCAAACCTACAATACTAAAAGGACTACTAAAACATTGTTTCCTGAAGTTTCAGCATTTTGATTAAATACTCCGTCCGTCATTCAGGTCCCATCAAGTTTCTGACTTTCATGTTCTCAATAAATAACATATTCGCGAGGCAGAAATGACAGCTGTTACTAATCGTGCCTCCCGACCTCGCCCCACCCCTTGGCATTAGTACTACTCGCGGCGAACTAAAATTTTCTCTGCGTGAAACTTTGCAAACACCATTAAGTCAATCTGCTCGTTTTACAGATGTTCTCCTGATATTAAGCGCCAGGAATTCGACGGAAAGTGTTCGATGCTGCGGCGTGCACTCGTTGATTATATTCTTCTCATTGTATTAATTAAATTGTAACTAAATTAGTTATAATTGTTACTCAATGTATTATAGTTAGATCTTTTAAAACATTTACTTATTATCACTGTGATGTATAAATTGTAACTATTGGCGTTTGGAAATGAGTGACCGTGGAATTTCTTGCCATATTCTTATTCAAAGGCTCCACCTATTGCTTTGCAAATCTGGTAGTAAATATAAATGTAGAATCATTTCTAATGACCTTCATAAGTGTTACTATGTGACCAAAATAAATAAACCGAAATAGACCATGAGTTGATCAGCCTGCTTTTAAGAAAGGGTTAAGCTAGAAGTACCGGTAGTGATAGATGTGTCATGTACAAAATTAATAAGAGCTTAAGACGCATAGAAACAGATAACAAATAAAACGACAACCATGCGTGACAGGGGACGTCACCCATTTCTTATACGATTACACTAATTACTGCAGCAGAATGACCGAGAACTGAAATGCCACGTATGCGAATTTCGCCTACTGGCTAACGTAAACTTGGCACGCGGTATTATTATTACCTTTGTCGCTTTTGTCTCTGGCACTAGTGACAGAGAGTGAGCAATATTCCTTACTTTGTGATTTATATAGTCACCCTTTACATATTTTAGTCACTTTTCATTTCAATGAATAGTCACGTCTTCTTCAGAAAACAGTGACGTATATACAGTACATACGAGTATATACAAAATAAAAAATCTATAAGTATAAAATTATTATTCACTAATATAAAAAAGTGGATAAAAGTAGCATTTATGGCACAGATTAATAAATTTCAATGACGAAGCTGGAGTTGAGTAGCCCGCCCCTACTGCCAAATAATACTGTTTTAATATAATTTGAGGTATCACGACAAATTAATGGCGCGGCAACCACCGCGATCCGTGATCGAATGATTTACGATATTGTTTTCATAATTATGTATTAAATCTGATACGATTCGTATTTTCAATGACATTTGATTTTTTTAATTTCAAACGTATATTTTATTTAAAAAAGCATTTTTTAATAAAATATACGTTTCCTAGCCCTGAGCTGAAAGTGTCAGGTACGAATACTGATTCAAAACAAATAATTATGTAATCATTAAATGTTTGCTTAGGAGTTTACATTTTCTCCACGAATAAAGTAACCATCTTGAACTAAAACACTTGTACTGTTCCACTTATGTATTACTTAAACCTGGCCGGTTTCGCCTTACGGCATTTTCAAAGGTTGGCACATATTGTATGTATTTCGGATGTTTTATAGTACAATATGATAAGTTACAGCAACATGTGTGTAAAAAATAAATACATACAATATGTGCTAACCTTTGAAAATGCCCTAAGGCGAAACCGGCCAGGTTTAAGTAATAAATAAGTGGAACAGTACAAGTGTTTTAGTTCAAGATGTGTAGCAAGTTCCGCCAAGTGCCATCAATCAACAGTGTAAACATAATATAGTAACCCCTGCAAATTTTGCGCCGCCATTGAATACAGTGCATACGGTGAAATGTGGGCGTTTATTATGCCTCTGCCTATCCCTTCGGGGTTAAAAACGTGACAATATGTATGTATGTATTGAATGACATTTGTTTTATTCGTGATGTTTCCTTGTTTTTTCTACATATTATATATCTTATTATGATGCCTCTGTGGCGCGATGGGAGTGTATCCGACTGGTACGCAAGAGGTCGAGGGTTCGAATCCCACCCAGGATAAAACTTTGTGTAATGAGCACGTTGGTTTTTTCTGTGTCTGGGTGTTATTTATCAATAATATGTATGTATTTAAAAATATATAAGTATTTTATAAGTTATCTGGTTACCATAGTACAAGCTCTGCTTAGTTTGGAATTAGATGGCGTTGTGTGAGTTGTCCCAACGATATATATTATATATTCCAGAGTAAGACAAATCATAAAACATAAAATATGTCACAAAGTTGGGTTACGATTACCATTTGTAATCGTAACCCAACTTTGTTCTATGTTTATAGATAAACATAGATTATTTGGGTTATAAAAATATATGGGCATGTTTTACAGTTGTCTAGATCACATAGCGTTTACTAGCTGAATTTATGCTAGATGACACTGTATAAGAATGTCCCCAAACTTCTATAATTATTAATTTATTGGGGTGGGAATCGAATAGAGCATGATGCCAGTAGAACAATATATTTTCCCGGGTGGTGTGTAATATTTAGGTCATAAGTTCCACATTACCCGGCGGCGCTATTTTCAATTCCTCGCGCACCACACTCGTCAACATCTCACTTATTTACGAGATCCGACCCCAGCCGCCGCCAGCTGACGAGGTAAAAATCTCTTGTATTTTAGTGGATAGTCAAAATTTTACTAGATCTATAATACAGATTATCTATTGAACGGATAAAAAAATTTTTTTTTACAACTGTTTTGAATGAGTAAGGGCCGTATTTTAGGGTATATCTATCGACACTTGAGAGTAGATTTTATAAGGCAAAATCTAGCCTCAAGCGTTGATTGTGTTTTAAGAAACGTTCTGGAATACAGACCTAAGTTTTAGTTAAGTGATTTAATTAGTAAAAATTAGTTGATGCCTATAGCTTTTCCTGTGTGGTGACCGTACCTGTTTTCTACAGGGCTAAGTTATCTTTAAAAGATTGACAGCGAATCTAGATAGGAAGCTATCCTTAAAAGATAATAGGCTTATGATGCTAAAAACTTTTCTGTAGACCATTAAATAAGAAATAATTTTGTCGTAGGTATAACGAAGTGAGTACTATGTAGGTACGTACCTATATTGTTTTGTTATGTCTCTCCCTGGTTAACCAGTTGTTCTCTCCACTGTTCTCATGTTCTCTTGTTCACTCCTCGATGAAAATACTTAGTCGGCTTAACACATTGAACAATTATTGTCTTATTCAATAAATTTAAATACAACCTTTACAAATTATACACCTAAACGGGTTTCATGAATCACTCTAGCTATTGGTGAATCTTGCATGATAACTGGAGAGAAATGCTCAGAACACCATGGACAGCCCACCGCAACAAAGTGTCAATCCTAAGAGAGCTCAAAATCAAAACAATACTTTCCACCATCTGCCTCTGTAGAACCCTCGAGTACTTCGGACATATCGCGCGAAAGGAAAGTAACAACCTCAAACGACTCATTGTTACAGGAAAAGTAGAAGGAAGCAGACCACGAGGCAGAAAACAGAACAGGTTGGCGACGATTGGTCAAAGATCTAACTATTAAATCAGAATGCGGTCACGACCCTCAGCCGAGAGATACCGAAGCAAGGAGGAGGAGCATGATAACCAGTTCAGTAGTTTATAAGATTTTCGCGTTTTATTGAATGTACGTATTATAAGTTGAGTTTGCAAACTTGTCTTTGGTTCAAACATTATTAATCTAATTCATCTGTGCAAAGGTGTCTCTATCTGGTGCAAAGGTTGGCCATCGCTGTTCAGTGAGACAATGCAGCCATTGTAATGGGCACCTTTGCACCGGATGCGATGAGGAGCGGGTATATTTATTGGTTTTTAATAATAATAATGAAATCAATATATTGAAATATTTAAAGTAGAAAAAATTTCCAATTACGAGCTGGACTCGAACCAGTGTCTTCTGTACTACACCACCGTGACTTGCCCGAAACTAATGAATTAATCCGAGGTGGATTAATTCGTCAGTTTCGGGCAAGTTTACGTCTTAAGGCGATGTATACGCATAGCACAATTTAAAAAGCTAGTCCTACAATTTATTTATTTATAAAGGCGTCAAAGATAAAATTCTACAAAGAAAAAAAAAAGTAATTAAAAATCCAGTTTAAAAAAGTACTAGACCATTTAAGGAGTTGCATTATAAAATGTCAAAATGTAAATAGGAGTTATAACACAAAATAACACAGAAGTGACATTAGAATGACACGTATTCATAGAAATCATTCATTTCGGCATCAAGCGGTTCGTAGCGTCTACGGCGGCGTAACCGCGACGGCGACGGATAGTCGAATCCCGTAGCACCAGCTGCGTATAAAATTGCTTGTAGTCGATAATGGCCTTTTCAATTTGCGAGGATTTGCAAGTTGAGCTTTGAGCAGGCGTTACTTGTCTGTAATTTATGTATTATTACTGAATCACTTTTTTATAATACTTGTTATATTTTTTGTTATTGCTTGTATTTGTTACGGCTAATGTTTTTTTTTTTAATTAACTTGAAAGGGGCTAGGATCAAATGCCCTTAGACCGTAGACGTTTTTGGTTGAGGAGCCAATTCGTGAGAAATTTTGAAGATATACTTCTTTTGGCGCGATAGGGAAAAGCCGACGCCATGAAGTCATGTGACAAGTGTTTCCTTGACAACTTATAAACACCCTGAAGTTAGCTGATAAGTGTTTCCATGACAACTTATTCAGTAGATTTTTTTACTAATTTATCATTCCTGTTACAAACAAAGAGTTGTGCTATATTAGTTAGATGGTCTAAAAGTACATGTAAATAAATATTGTGGGACACTTTTCACACACCGCCATCTAGCCCAAAGTAAGCTAATGTTAGCTTGTGTTATGGGATCTAGATAACTGATAAACATACTTATATATTTCTAAATACATACATATTATAGATGTAATGAAATCTTATTAGACTAAAGCAGTATTACGTCCAACGTGTACATAAGTTCACAAACACACTTTATTTTTATTTAGAATCAATATTTTTGAATATTTGTTCAAAATTAATCACAAGTTATCATAAAAATATTGAAGTAACGGTATACTTTTCTTCACAAAACGTCGTAAAAAAGATTCTCATCCGGCAAACGAGAAGACGTCTTATTGCTGGAAGCAACAAGACGTCTTCGCGCTTGTCCAGCTCGAGATTGAAAATATTGTCACTTTAAATTTATTCATATTGACGTAATAAATACCTATTTGAGGTGTTCATTACTGTACGTACACATTTATTAATAAAAGTTCCTTTTTCTTTAAAATTTATTTCTCGATACTTTTTCAGTTTATTTTAATAAGTCGTCTGGCGAGGTGTATATAGTAAAAATTAGATCTAATAAAGTATTTATAACTTAATATCAACCAGCTACTCTCACCAGCATATAATAAAAATTCGTACAACAGAATTACACATAACGTATGCAAAGAACATCGCATTAACCCGCGCGAGTTTGTGTAGAACGATGTTTTTGCTTGCAACACGCCAATAAGAGTAATCCGTGCGCGACATAACATAGATTGTATTACGGCAATAAGTCGGCCATGTAGTCGGTTATACGGGGGCTATACGGCCCTTAATCCCGCTAAGATTTTTTTCACACGTCCATCCCCCGCGAACTCGGTAGATGCGCGCGCCTCGGGGAAAACTAATAAAGAAAACCATCTCGCTGTCAGCTGAGGCATGAAATGTATTTTTTATATAATTTACCGCGAATTGATTGTGACACAGACACATCTGAAACCCTCTCTTTACTTGCTCAATAAGTATACTTACCTACAGGTACAGTTTTGTGAGGTGTTCAGAAAGATGCTTACTCCAAATTCTTAACAAATAAAAATTTAATTAAGTGAAAGGTTTACCTTATTTTTAAAAATTTGTCGAATTGAAATATAATGTTTAAAAATTTATTATACACCTGTTCTACAGTATAAAAGATGTACCAGAGTATACAGGCAAGAAGTGAAACTTCTTTTCAACATTGTTTTTCAGCTATAAAATGTATCCCATACGTCGAAAAAGAAGTTGCAAAACAACATGGAGCGTAACCGAAAAACGTGACGTTTTTTTACAGTTAAATAGCTTCTCTCAACGTATAAAGAAGTTTCACTTAAAAAAATGTGAAAATAGCCGTAATGGTTTATCAAAGTTCATTTGAAAACACTAAATCTAATCAAATATTTATGGGATTGTGAGTCCAAAACTAGGATTAGATTTTTTCCTATCTGTTTGTTTATTTGTTAGTTGGTGGTTGGCGCTAAAGCTAGCGAAAAATTTTGAATATTTCTATGACTCTTTCATAGGTGTTTTCTCAGCTTAATGTTGCTGCTTCATGAACATTAACGTAGACGAGTTTGAACTCTGAGTTACTAGACGCGCTGTATTTTGAAGAAGTCTAAGTGAAGTGGTTAGGTTACTGTTAAATTTTTCAGTGGGATCCTCTTATATCATGCATATAAGAGGAAGAAGTTAATGTATCGATCAAATCAACCTAACAAGTCCACCGCTGGACGTAGGCCGGTCCAGTTACGATGACACGCAGTTCTTCTCTTTGAACTTTTCCTTTTTGAACACCTACCATACGTCAGAACTCGCCAGCTGTATTGCTGTTTAAGCCAGAACTCGTCTGTCCCAATCGGTTATTTGACAGATATTGCCAGCCCTTTGCCAATTTCACGTGCTTACTATACGTATGTAAAGTGGATGAAAATCTGACTAATGGGGAAACTATTAGAGAGAAAGGGAGGAAAATAATTTGCAAGAAATTCCTAATTAAAATGTTTAGAGAAAACTACTGTTTACATCACAATAATTTCCAGATTTTAATATAAACGTGCATTGCCAACATAAACAATGTGGAGCAATGACGTTGCGGGTGTCGGTACACCCTGCGCCCTGCGACGGACGGGCCGGCAGCGGTCACGCACTAATTACGCCGTCACGTGTCACGCGGAGCAAAACACGCCGTCACCCGCCGGCCGTCGCCCAGCTAGGCACGGGACTCGTGCTCATCGATCATTGACACTTATATCATTGAGATACTTGTCATTAAGTGTTTAATATTCACTATTTTACACTTCGTTTAACTTTATGATGAGAGAAAAACAGAATACGTTAGATTGTGGGCATACTGTAAGACCTAAGCCTCACAGAGTTATAAAAACTATATTAAATTACACATTTATTTATTTATCTATCACGACTTATCCCCGAAGGGGTGGCAGCGGCGTACATATTGTATGCCTACTTTTACCATGTGTATTGCTGTCCCACGGAATTAGTGGTAAGCTCATTGCTGTGTTGAAATAGACAGAGGCAGGTTGCTACCTGATGTTGAAAATTTTCAAGCCGCTCATAAGGCCTTCAACTTGACTTAACGACTAGGTACCATGTTACTGGCAACCGGGACCAACGGCTTAGCGTGCCTTCCGAAGCACGGAAACGCTCGCAAATGTAAATGCCACAAAGTGGTCACCCATTCGAGGAGCAGTCATAATGAAAGTATCGTAACTCAGTGATCGGTTACAAAATACTGCAGACCGCGGGGTCACGAGCGCTTCTGTTAAATTACCACCTGTTTCTTTTAATTGCATGAATACACTTAAATTGACGACCATTTGCGTACTTCATCCATGAGAAGTTGAGACTACGTAAGTACTTTTAAACACACTACGTCATTTCTGGGTTGTGAAGAAGGCTTTTTGGTACGTCACACACGACACGACGCGCCTATCGTGCGTCAATAGCAAATCTATAGTTACAAGGCTATTTTGACAGCATCGACTGTACTCATTCACTCATAAGAGTAGTAGAGTCGTGGTTCAAAATGAGAAGGTAGAGCTTAAAACAAAATTCTATGGCAATCCCCGTGACCGGTGTGATAATCCAATTATCCTTTTAAAATGATTAGAAGATGACTACGTCCTATAACGGACTGTGACTTATTGATGAGGCAGATAGATGCTTGAAAACTTATGAAAAATTTAAAACTACATTAATCTACAAATTAGATGTAAAAGAAAATGTTGTGGATAAGTGATTTTATTTAAAATGTGTAGCAAGTTCCACCAAGTGCCTTCAATCAACAGTTTAATAACAAATTAGATGTTTTTTTCCTTTTGTGAAACCCCGTCCACCAATCACCAGGTAGATCAGCGTGATTCTCACTGTTTTATATATCACCAATTTATTATTGTGGCTGATTGACTTGACACAATAACATTACCCTCAATCAAATGAATTGAAATGTTCTAGTGAGCGTTAGTCTGTCTGTGTCTTAATTGTGTCTACATTTCGGCTCTACGACTCATGTTCCGACTCCCTGGATCAACAGTGCCCCCTGTTGTGCTGGGTTTTGGTGCTTATGTATACGAGAAGAATTAATTTCAATATAGAATTAAACTACACAAGAATTTATCGTAAAACCAAGAGGTAGCAACCCTATTTGAACGTCGGATATGCGGCGTGGTCAGGGGTGTCCACAACCTAGTGTGTGCAAAAAGCACCGGCAAAACGCAACGCTCTCTGCACTACTCGACCACAAACTGCGTTCGGCGACATTCGTACCAACACTATTTACATGTGAACCATATTGAAATTTAATGTTTACGAGTTATACAAATTTGTATAATTTATTTATTATTTATCTATCACGCCTTATCCCCGAAGGGGTGACAGAGGCATATTATGTATACATAGTGGGCATATGCCCACTTTTCACCCTGTCCCACGTAATAGGTGGTGAGCCCATTGCCGTGTTGAAATAGACAGACGCAGGTTGTGACTACCTGCTGTTGAAATTTTTCAAGTCGCCCATAAGGCCTTCAACTTGACTTAACGACTGCCATGTTACTGACAACCGGGACCAATCGCAAATGTAAATGCCACAAAGTGGTCACCCATCCGTAACCAGCCATAGTTGTAGTTGCTTAACGCAGTGATCGTTTCCACAACACTGAGTCCGCGGGGCCACGAGCGATTAATTTTGATTTTAATTATAATTTCAGTTACATTTCAAAGCAAAGATTTTTTAATTTAATTTTTTATTTATTGAACATGGAAGATTTACAGCTAGGTACAATAACGTGATATTAAACAACATAGTGATATGACAGACAATTACAAATCTTCACCTCTAGATACTGTTCTAAATTTATATATGTGGATATATATATAGATATATGGATTACAGTTTACAATTATTACGATCATGGTACTTTCTACATTAACACCATCCTATGAGAAAACAACTTTTGCCATAATACGTTATTTTTTATGTATGCTACAGAAGATACAATAAATGTAACTCTCAAAAAAACATCAATTAACACTACATTACAGTGATACAATCTATATTTAATATATAATATAAATTTACCTTCATTAATTTAGTTCTAAATCCTAGTTATATCGAAATTACACCCTATATATCAGTGAAATGGTTAAATTTAAGCTGTTAATGTGACTCCACTCACCATTTTTGTACCTTCAACGTAACTTTTGTGAGACTTTTTTTTACTCAGCGTCTTCTAGCCTAAACTAAGCTTAAAGTTTGTGCTATGGAATCTAGATACCTAATATACATACTTATGTATTTCTTTACACAAAAATACTATGCCCCAAATTCCGAAACTGTGGATCGCGCAAATATTTGTTCTGATCCGGGGACTCGACAACACAGTTAACATAATAATAATCCTTGAATTAAATTCAAGAAATATCGATAGAATAAAATTACTTACAATTTCAATTTATCCAGCAAACTTGAAAATAAAAATTTCCTATGTCGAGTTAAAGTTTAAAACTGTGTATATTCTGTTTGTGTTGACTGTGAGCAAGATAGGGCAACGATTGAGAGATGCTTTGAAACTCGCACTTGTATCTACTCGTATTGCCTGCACTCACCGTGGAACGAGTGCCACCAAAGCCTTCTCGCTTTACCTGTCGCAACGACCTTTTTATTTCGATTGCTCTCAATGGTAGGTAATTATATTTGTAGCACAACATTTATATTTACACTAGCTTTTACCCAAGACTTTGTCCGCCTCTGTAAATTTAAAACGACTTTCTTTATATAGTAACATGTATGAACAAAGCACATTTAATATTTTTTAAATTACTAATTTTAGTATATAGGAAAAGAGTTTTAAATAGCGCGCGCTTTCTGTTAGGAAATGTTTATTAAAATAATAAAAAAAGTCTTAATATAGCGTTTATTTTCAGTTGTTATGTGGAAAGCAACGTTATAAAAGACAGGTAAAATGGTTCAGGGCAGTACATACTTTAAACTTCTCTTTAACATATGTTTATTGTTTTATTAAAGGTTACATATGACATTGCCCTTTAATTTCAAATAATGCCCTGTTTTATTGAACTAATTCTCGTTCATCCGCAAGCAGACAGTGTAGGCGTTTTAGTACAGAAATATAAATAACTAGTAGATACTTGCGGATCCACGCGCTTAATGAAGCTCTTCCGGTCCTGTTTCCCATAGGAACTTGTTCCCGGGACAAAAAGTAGCTTTTGTTCTTTCTCGGGCTATAGACAATATCTGTACCAAATATAATTTAAATCAGATCAGTAGTAATGGCGTGAATGTGCGACAGACAGAGCTACTTTCGCGTTTATAAATGAGTAAGGATTTAAAAACAGGGAGTTACAAATTATTTTATGAACCATTGACAATAAACAAGAAAAGAAAACATGTCCTAATTAATAAATGTGATTGGCCAGTCGACGTGTGTAAATGTGTTTATTTTATACGTCTGTCCGATTTAATTTGCAACAATCTCGCTGCCGAGCAGGGAACGGAACGGCTGATTCAATTATGTCACGTTTGTAGCACAGCCGTTCACGCGATGAGACGGGGAAAAACGGGAAAAATGTCGACATTAGATCGCGTAGATAAGTGAATGACTTTTCGCATGGTTTAGCGTCAAAGGGGGGGCAGCGAGGCGCGAACTGCCGGCGAGACCGACGGCCGGAGACACCAGCGGGAACCCAACTTCACCGATATTAAACACCTCTCAATAATACCGATTAATTCATTTAAATGGAGAATCAAGTACCTATGGGAATAGTTTTGTACAAAGACTCTCCGGTAGTTTATGCTACCAAACTTCTAACAAGGCATTTTACAACATCTTCTAAAGTATAAATAAGGTATTCAGCGACCCAAGGGTAGTGACATAAGGTTTCGGATCACTTCTCGGGGTTAGACAAGATGCTATTGACCTTTAGTATCATTTTATATGATACTATAAAAAAAATGTGGGGTGGTAGGGGTCGTGACCGGTCAAATTTGATCACCGTGATCGTATAATTTAAAAGCGAAAATGAAGCAGTAGTATAGTGGCATGTGTTCGTTTGTTCAGTTCCTGGATCACTAATAAATGTGTACTCACTTCTAGTACAATAAATGAACGTATGACCTTCGGTTGGTTTTCATTATTATAATTAATTATACTTGTATACTAGGACGAGAAAATAATTAGTTTATTTCTGTAGAAATAAACTAATTTTTTATACAGTTTCCCGGGCTTCGTGATCCATGATACTTTTTTCGCTTCCTTCAAATTCATTAATCGTTTATCCATCTACTTCAGACTCCTCCTTTACTTTTTCTACCCTCTAGTTCCGCATATTCTATATTCTTCGTTCTTTGTTTCGTTCCTCGTTCATTTTTTGACGTTTCCAGCCTAATAATGCTGACACTTTCATTTAAGCCTGGCATATTGTATTGGATTAACAAAACCAGAACGTATAGTTCTGGTCTTGTTAATCGTACCTAAGTATATCCAATAAAATATTATAATAACACATTGTACTGGCTTTCGTACTTCCTTTACTTGTTTTAATATGATCCTAGAGAAGGTTTAGTCCATTTTATTAAGCATCGATAATGTTTAAAGTTCAGGAAGCCGCTCTCAAGCCTCGCGGCAGTAAAGCAAATCCTTTCTAAATTGCGTGTCAGCACACAAGCTGTTGCACAGATAATATATGTCAATATTTTAAAAGCGCGCGAACACCGTACGACATAAAAAAAGATACGAAAGTTAGGACTTAGTATCCATTTGGCGAAATTGGGCTCGTTGAAGATAACAACAAGTTTTCGCACCCTCGCGACTAAATGTGCAATTCATACGTGTGTAAATTTATATGTGAGTGATTTTGGACTTAAATGGTAAAGGAGCTAGGGTTGTATTAGTTTGATACGAATAGTGTAAAGCATATGTCATTGTGGATGCTTAGGTAGTCTTATCAGATTCTGTTGGACAACGTGCGGTGAGCGTCAATTCTTTATCGTTAGTGAAATTTTATTTTAGTATGCTTGAGAATATTTTCATAATATGGTTTTTTTTTATACTACTGAAATGGCAGACAGGCATACGGCCCACCCGATGGAAAGTGGTCACCGTTTCCTATGGTTGTTTGAAATACCAGAGGTACAAGGTACAGTCAGCGTGGTGGCCTAGAGTTTTCAAAACAACCCTAGCACACATAAAAAAAAATGCTAACTCAATGCACAATAAGAGGTGGCAGTAGCCCTCTTCCATCTATGTTTCAGACAAACTTCCCGTAGTTTATTAATGTTACAATAAATTATGAAAATTTTCTCGATTTATTGACATTTATGATTACTGGTTCTCTCTTGGGCAGTAGCGGGATTATTATATATCATCCGATTGGCTTCCTTGATAATTGGACTATCCAAAAAAAAACGATACAGTAGTACTGGCGATTAGCGCTTTCAAACAAACAAATAAACTCTTTCAGCTTTATAATATTAGTATAGATTATACAACGTAATACGCAACACTCTTATGTTCTACTTCTTGATACTAAAAAAGCACATTTAATTTATTCTTCAATATTCACCACCCTGTTTGAACTCCTTGCATATTAAGGATTCATCTAAGTACCTACATCCCTATCGCTTTCTATGTGATTACACGCTACAATGAACAAAGAAAACTATCTACCGGGTCTAAGGATTCCACCTTTTCTCCCTGATATTAAATAAAGCCCGATTCAAAAAATACCTTTGCCTTTTGTACAAAATAAAAGAAAAACTATTTGCATAGACATAATTCTATATGGATTTACGGGCCTATAACATGCTGTAGACTTTCGATTTAATTCAATAAAACGTGATGATATCTGAAAGGGCGCATAGAGCCACATAAAGAATGGAATATGGCAATAAACGAGTTAAAAGGACAACAAACGCGAGTGTGCGTTCATAACCCTCCATTGCGCCCCGAGTCTCCCGCCTTTTCCCATAACTGTCATCTTGTCAAACTATAACACGATGTAAATCCTCACATTTCCATACAACCGTATTTTACGGCTCACCAGAGAAAATAAATAACAACCTATAAAAAATAAATATGAGAATTTTTCGTTTCTTTAAGTCGAGGAGTATTTACACATCGAATCGTTTTTAGATATTATTCGATTGCCTACTGAGGTAATTATTAAATAGAGTTGTAACCTATTGACATCAAACGTTTTAGTTTTGGAATCGACTTTTATTCATAATAAATTTTAAAGTAATGCGTTCAACACTAGAAGTACGAGTATATGTAGATTAAGAATTGGACATTGTAAATTTCCTTCACATTTGTACAGACTTAAATTTAATAATAATTCTATATGTAAATACTGTTTTGCTAATTTTTGTGATTTAGATCATTTATTTTTAGAGTGTAAATATTTTAATATTCAACGTTTACTTTTAATTAGCCTAGCAAAAGATATTTTAGATGTAAATGATTCTTTTCCTCTCAATGTGCAAGAATTTTTAAAATACCCTCAGTTGTATACACCTCTGTATAATTATTATATTAGCACATTCGGACCAATTTAATACGCTCAATATTTTGCTTTTACAATATTTGTAACTCTAGCTTTAATAAAATATAATTTAAAAAATAGTAAATAATTGCACTCAATATAGATTTTATTTAGGTTTAAACTTTGTTTTTTGTGAATTGTATAACTAATAACTTCTTAAGCTGATGGTTTAAAAGCCAAAGCTTCCAATAAAGGAAAAAAATAAATAGGTATACCGGTAGATTTGGCGCATAAATTCAATCATGGCGCAAGATTGTCGTTTATTATTTTACAAAACTAGTGTATAATTTGTGTTTTTAATAATGGTGGATTGTAAGATGTAGAGTTCGAAAATGTGCACGAAAATAGGACAGTGTTATGTTGCACTTGCAGGGAAATTTATATTTCTACTTCCAAATCTCTATTGAAAGCCTCAGTAAAGTTTCAACTCTTCGATTGGACTGGACGTAGCTTAAAAACTGGACATAACAAATATTAAGTTAATTTGAAGTGTAATGACAAGACTGTACAGACCGAATTATCTTTGCCTGCCCAAGATAAAGACGAAGATAACTAAAAAAACGTAGGTATTGGGTATACTACGTATGCACCGGTTATGTTATATGTACTTCTTCTTTCTGTCTAAACATTTAAGTCACCAGCCCGCAGGAGTCGTACTGGCGGGCCGACGGTCTGGCGGCTTAGGTGTGTAAACATCTTAACAAAAAGTTTGAATCAATTTGCATCAGCCGCTTCTTGATTTTCAAATTTCTCGATTTGGAGAAAGGGCTCCCTTTTAATTGGACATTAGGAGCAAATAATGTGATTTGTTGTCGTTATTGGACTATGTTGGTTGCTGCCTCGCCGAGTTTGCTTGAGTCTAGAAACCATAGTGACCCTTACACCCGTCATATTTGTCATAGTGATATTTAATATCGGTCAAGGACGACGAGGAAGACGATACGCAATAGACTATTAAATTAGATCAGTTTAATATTCGCTTTGTTGGGTTCCGTGGTCAATATGGAACCGTATTAGTGTCGCCATATGTGTCCGCCCGTTTATCGGTTTGTCTGTCCTCAGACCAAAGCAAATTAGAAAGGTGATAAAATTGGGGCCGAAATAGATGTAAGGGACCCCACCGAATGTACGAGATCCCACCAATATCTCCGGAATCCAAGCGACCTCACCTTTAACGGTGCACCAGCTGATCAACGTACGAGGCAACGACGTGACCTCTTACTGGTTTGGGAGGTCAGAAGGCAGTCGCTACCCGTTGGTCCCGGTTGCCAAAAACATGGCAGTCGTTAAGTCAAGTTGAAGGCCTTATGGTTTACTTAAAAAATTTCAACAGCAGGTAGCCACAACCTGCGTCTGTCAATTTCAACACGGCAATAGTCTCACCACCTATTACATGGGACAGGAATACACATGGTTGAAAGTGGGCATATAATATGCCTCTGCCACCCCTTCGGGGATAAGGCGTGATAGATAAATATGAAGAGAAATGTAGGTGATAGAAAATTAAATTAGGATTAGTTGATGGATTGATTAACTCTTTATTTAACACCAAAAATATAAATTAAAATAACAGGAACAGATTACATTTACAGCCTTAGCAGTACGAGTAAAACAAATGGCGGCCTTATTGCGCAACGCAATCTCAAAATAATTCACATACCTCTTGGAGGTAGAATAGAAGAACTACTATTAATATGTAATTAACACCTTAATGTACTCTATTTCAAGTGAATAAATTTCAAATTTCAAATTTCAAATTTCTCTTTCAGGCAAACTATGTATGCAGATCTTCGAAAAAAAAATTTGGCGCAGGATGGTATACATTTGACGTAACACTAGGTACAAGAGTACTACAGAGTTAGGATAAAAAATATTGAAATATAATAACTAACTATCTTCACGCTGTATCCCTGACGGGGTAGTCAGAGAGGACAGATCGCCAGGCTTCGCGATCCATGCTTTCGCTTCTTCGAGATTCATCAATCGCTTCATACACG
The DNA here is from genome assembly GCA_948477245.1 of Thumatha senex. NCBI lineage: Eukaryota > Metazoa > Arthropoda > Insecta > Lepidoptera > Erebidae > Thumatha > Thumatha senex. The sequence continues at coordinate 5,815,472 of OX419725.1, forward strand.
CACGCCTGGGTATCCGAGTACTTTTGACCTTTCCGTTTTTGAACAATCTGCTCACGTGGTCTTCATATGTAAGTCTCGGCCTACCCTGACTCCTTCTACCCTCTACTTTTGAACAATATATATTCTTTGTCAATCGTTCCTCACTCATTCGTTGGACGTGTCCAAACCAACGGAGCACGCCCTGTTCCAGCTTAACGCTGACACTTTCATTCAATCCTGCCATATTCCGTATCACTTCGTTACGTATTCGGTCGGCCAAGGTAACGCCGCACAATTTTCGAAGTGATCGCATCTCCACAGCATTCGATTTACTTTCATGCATCTGCTGACATACCCAGGTTTCACTACCGTAAAGCAAAGTTGGCACTAGCACTGCGTTATGAATCGCCATTCGTGCTTATTTTACGATGCTTTGTCGCTTTACTAACTGGCACAAAGCACCGTTAACTTTGTTTCCGGCAGCTACTCGCCGTTCTACATCCGAATCACATCTTCCATCCGCGCTAAACTAAACATACTTCCTAAATACACAATTTCATTCACTTGCTCTAGACGTTCCTGGTTTACCCTAATCTCGCATTTAGTTCTTACGTCACCTCTTTCAAATACTAGAACCTTAGTTTTACTTGCATTCAGGCGGAGACCCTTACTTTCACACCCCTCTTTTATATTAGTGACTAATGCCTGAAGGTCGGCTTCTGATGAGGCCATGAGCACCGCATCATCAGCGTACAGCAGACAGTTTATTGTAAAGTCACCCAAATTCACACCCATATTAAAATCTTTCAACTTCTGCAGGCAACTGTCCAGATAAACTATGAACAGCCAGGCAGACATGACACATCCCTGTTTGACGCCTGTACAGACATCAAAAAGAGGTGACACATCCCCCCCTACTCGCACGCAAGCCTTACAGTCCCTATAAAGCGACTGTATTGCCCGCAGTAGCGAGCCGTCCACACCATATCCTGGCAGCAAGTCCCACAGCGTTTCTCTCACAACGTTATTAAATGCTTTCTCTAGATCCACAAAAGCGCAGAAAACCTTCTGGCTAAGAGCCAGAAACTTTTCCGCGATGATGCGGAGAGAAAACACTTGATCCATGCAACCTCTTCCACGTCGGAATCCGCATTGAGCCTCCTATAAATACCTTTCAGACTTTTCTTGCATTCGTGCCGTTATAACCTTTGCATACACCTTACTAGCTAAGCTGACCAAGCTGATCGCCCTGTAGCTGGAGCAGTTTAGGCGCGAGCCTTTCCCTTTGTAAATAGGTACTACAACTGCTACTCGCCAGTCATCTGGGACCTCCCCGTCCGCCAGCACAAGTTGCATAACAGACATAGTGTGTCCCAGACACGCGACCCACCGTACTTGATCATCTCAGCAGTAACTCTGTCTTTTCCCTCAGCCTTACCACATTTCAAACTTTTTATCGCTGGTTCTATTTCTTTCATACTAATGACTTCAATGACATCGGGATCCGGAGCATCGAAGTGAGCTCCACTTCCCGATGTGGCATCTCTGTCTTTTCTTGCATACATCTTTCCATAATATTCACTCCATCTCTGCAGGACGTCACTTTGGTCTGTTAGGACGTCATTGTTAACACTAAGCACTTTATTCATACTGCAGATTGCCGAACAACTCCGGGTCTTGCCTACCTCTTTCCAGAAGAGCTTGGCATTATCCCGGAAATTGGACGACAACCTTTCATCCGCTTTCATTCTGCACCTTTCACGAGCTTCTTCTATCAGTGCCTTCGTGTTAACTTTCTGCAGCTTGTATCTCTCTTTCATATTAAAATCATTCCGCGAGGCTAAGTAGTCTAGCCATGCTTTCTTCTTCATTCGAACTGCTTCTTTCACTTCCTCATTCCACCATGCATCACGCTTATTACTACTGACTATTTTCGTTTCTCCACACACTTCCACAGCGGCATTTATCATACTATCCCTAAGGTTCTGCCATACACTTTCCACATTCTCACTGCTTACATTGACATCGCCAAGCTTTTCGGCTACCCTTTCATTATATTTATCCCTAATGGATGCATCCTGCAGCTTCCAGCTTTTGATGCTATAAGTCGGCTCAGGTTCAGGACACTCGGTACGATGACGCCAACCCGCGAACAGACCCCTTATCCTAGTTATGACTAGGTAGTGGTCTGATCCCAGCTCAGCGCCTCGATAAACCCTTGTGTCCATCACCTGTTTACGGAGCCGACTATCCATTAGGAATAGATCTATCATGCTTCTCTTTGACTTACATCTCCTCGTATACATATGAATTTGTTTGTGGTTGAACATTGTGTTCGCCACAAACAAATCCTTTTCCTTACAAAATGCCAGTATTAGCTTGCCAGCGTCGTTCACCCTTTTATCCCCATACTTCCCGAGTACCGACACAAAACCATCGCGAGCGGTACCCACCCATCCATTCAAGTCTCCACATACTATAAGTCTTTCATTTCCTTCTATCACATTTAGAGCTTCTCTCATACTCTCCCAGAAGTCCTCTAGCTCACTCGCGTTCGAAGAAGATACTGGCGCGTAAGCAGCCACCAGGAAAACCTTCGTCAAACCAAGTTTTAGACGGATCTAGAGGATTCTAGGACCTATCAGTTTGTACTCATACATACCGGAGGCCAATCGCGAGGACAGCTAAATTCCAACCCCCCGACTGCCATGCTCGCTCTCTGGTACTCCAGACCAAAGCGCGAGCATCCCACCCGGGAGCTCCAAGACTTCGCTGCCCTTGCGCTTGGTCTCTGTCAAGCACACTGCATCTAACTTTCTCTCATTCATAACATCCATCAACTCATTCATCTTATCTGTCATTCCTCCCCTAACGTTCCACGCAGCTACTCTGCACTCCATCCTCCACTTCCCGCCGTGTCGGGCCGCGCGTGTAGGGTGGCGGTCCCCTACGCCGCTCTGGCTCACACTTTTCGCACCAGCGGGGACGAACTGGTGCGCGTCGCCTCGGGGGCACGCCCTAGCATCATTCGCCCTGGTGGCACTCGTGTTGGAGTAGAATTGCAGCCGTAGCTGGCAGGGATGGCGACGTGCACGCTTCTACTCTTCATCCCCAATAGCTGAAATAAAATAGAAATAAAATAGCTACATTTAATATGGGGCCCGTGTTTTTTTTCTTGTCTATCTCTTGGTGTGGGGTGTCTGTTATCAGGTAGTACAAATACTTAGTGGTTTTGTTAAAATATTTATCCAATTAAGGGATCCGCTTGTGAAATATATGACTTCATAAACATAGTGAAGCCTGGCGTTTTGTCCTCTCTGACCACCCCGTCAGGGATACAGCGTGAAGATTGTTAGTTAGTTTTTTTATAAATATAGTATTAATTTTTATTAGAATCAAATGTCTATACCCCTCATCACCTCTACCACAAATAATATAATATAATTCTCCTCCACTCACTTATTTAGGGAGATATTAAACAATAATAGTTGCTATTACAACAAATATTAAGTAAGTAAGCTTTACAAATTTACAATTATAAATTCAGCCCACTGAAAAAAAGCAAAAATAGTTTGAGTTAAGTTGATTTGACACCATTTATTGCGTGAGTCGTGACGCTCTATTGAGTGGATTTGTTTGTTTGAGCGTGACGTCATAATGTATGACAAAATTATCAAGGATCTCTTAAAGTCGCTATTCTTCGTACCGTGCGATGTGAAAGTGGAAGAAGGCTACGGTGACCACCTACGATTAGATAATCCGTATGCTTGTTATGCCTTAGAGTATAATAAGCACTGAAGCGAATCCTATGCACAAAGCGAGCATTGTATTGCAACTGCAAAATATAGGTATTTGGTATCTTTTTTTGTTATTGTTATTGGATATTTGATTTGAATTAGGTTGACTAAATATTAGTGTCAATATTCAAGTTACTTCGGGGTCGAGACCTTAGGGTCATGGGAACCAAACGGTCATAATCTTTTTCAAGATATTATTGAGACTACTCGTGACCAGAAGGCTGGTTTCTTTTTCGCACAAAGGTTAAGCAATGCCATTGAACGTGGCAATGCTGCCAGTCTTCTGGAAACGCTACCACATGAGGACTGCGATGCGGAGAAACTTTATGACGCATGTTAAATTTTAGGTTTTTAGTTAGCTTAGTTTAGAATTAATTAATTTACGAACTTATGACATAATCAAGTATTTAAATATATTTTGTTATGATGTAATATATAAATACTGTATGTTGATAATTATATTTCACGGGTACTGTTTATAAATAAGGTTTTTATGTATTATTACATGAGTAACTAAATATAAGAAGCGCTCGTGGCCCTGTGGTCTCAGTGTTCGGTAAACGATCACTGAGGTACGCAACTTTCACTATGGCTGGTCCTCGGATGGGTGACCAATTTGTGGCATTTACATTTGCGAGCGTTTCCGTGCTTCGGAAGGCACGTTAAGCCGTTGGTCCCGGTTGCCAGTAAAATGGCAGTCGTTAAGCCCGGTTGAAAGCCGTATAGGCGGCTTAAAAAATTTCAACAGCAGGTAGCCACAACCTGCGTCTGTCTATTCCAACACGGCAATGGGCTCACCACCTATTACGTGGGACAGGAATGCACACGGTGAAAAGTGGGCATATAATATGCCTCTGCCACCCCTTCGGGGATAAGGCGTGATGGATATTTATTTTTATTTATTTATTTAACTAAATATTAATAAAAATATTTTTTCTTGTAGGTATATCTGACTATATAAAAGGAGGGGCTATTTTTTTAAAACAACATTTTGATAAAAACTTGTGGCGATCAAATACGAATATTCTTATTCAAACTATCTTGGTGCCATTTTCAACTAGTTTAGAATATGAATATCGTTCTGAGAACTCTGGGTGGTGATGGAATGGTCACGTGTTTCTATTTCGGTTACCAGGCAGCTAACTAACTTGAATATTAACACTAGCCTACAAGACACGTATAGTATTTGAATTAATTTGAATTTGATACCTACCTTAGATTATTTCCTAAAAAAAGATTTTGGTTAGATAAATAGCTGAAGTGGTTTTTTTTATACCACGGAGGTGGCAGACAAGCATACGGCCCACCTGACGGAAAGTGGTCACCGTAGTCTATAGACGTTTGCAACACCAGAGGTGCAGCACTCGCGCTGCCGACCCTAAACATGAAGTGCTCGAAGTCCCCCGCTAAGTCAGTGTTCTGTAAACGATCATTGCGTTATTAATTTATGATTCGCTTAGGCTGGACCTTAGATGGCTGATCGCCGTGACATACTTCGAACTCCCGTCGCACTTATGTCATCCTGTCGCTTATAAATTTTACAATGATGCATAAACAATGAACCGATTTGTCGACATTTATGATTACTGCTCTGCACTCCAGGGTAGTAACATGATAGTATGTAAGTAGTATATAGCCTATAGCCATCCTCGATAAATGAGCTATCCAACACAAAATATTTTTATTAATCCGGCCGGTAGTTCCTTTGAATTAGCGCGTTCAATCAAACAAATTAACAAACAAACAATTGTTAATTTGTTTGGGTGTCCTAAGCTTTAAATATTAGTAAAGAAATATAGATTCTGCTGGATTGTATAATAATACGATATTTGGTATAGGATGGTGTGAGGGTACCGAATAGGAGAGAGACAAATCCGACAAAGTAAGGATTATTAAAATCGTTCTAGTCGCTCTTGAGTTACAAATACTGTAACTAACACATTTTAGTTTACAATTTTTAAAGGGAAAGATATGATATCTAAAATCCCGGAGCACAAGTAGGTATGTTTATTATTATATAGCCTTTATTGTAATTACTTGCTTTAAGTTCGAGTCCGAGACTACCAGGACCTTAATTGGTCGTGCTAATTAGTGTCTAGCACATAAGACCTTTAGCCTTTTTGTTACCACCTCACTAAAAAGGCAACGGGTTCAAAATGTATTCCAAATTTAACATCTAAAATAGACACATTTTATTTTATTTTATTAAATTTATTCGGCCCTTTAGCTAAACCCACCCCAGTTCCGTGCTTCGGAAGGCACGTTAAGCCGTTGGTCCCGGTTGCCAATAAAACGGCAGTCCTTAAGCCAAGTTGAAGGCCTTATAAAATTTCAACAGCATTTCGCCGCAGCCTGCGCCTGTCCATTTCAACACGGCAATGGGCTCACCACCTTTTTCGTGGGACAAAAATGCATACGGTGAAATGTGGGCGTTTAATATGCCTCTGCCTACCCCTTCGGGGATAAAAGCGTGACAATATGTATGTATGTAAATTCATATATGAGATTGGAGGACATTGGGCGCAAAATGGGAAATGGTGTTGTCTAACATGTCTAGCCACAAATCTGCCGACGGATGGGCCCGCGTTTGATTCACGTGATGGATGTCGGGGATTATTTGTTGAAAGCGACGGGGTTGATATCTGTTAACAGAGATATTCCACGATCCGCTTTGGTTGAGTACCTATGTATATTCTACATCTTTAATATATTAACACTAATAAATCGATATATTTATAAATCAATGCCACTTTTCGTTGTAATTTTATAACTCAAGAACGGGCTCATCTATCGAAACTAAATGTTTAGACTTTGTTCGGACTATTTAGTAGATGGTTTATGTGAAGTTTGCACAAAATCGGTCGAGCGGTTCTTCATATAGCTCATTTTCCAAGCCAGAGCTAGAACCTGAGAGAACACATAAAAATATAAGTTTTCAACAAGCTGGGAATACACTCTTTGGTGCATTGTTTTCAGTTTCAAATTTATAATTTGGCATTGTCGAAATTGTGATTGGTCATAACATTACTTGGAACGACTATTATATTATTATTAAATAAAATAAAATAAATATCCATCACGCCTTATCCCCGAAGGGGTGGCAGAGGCATATTATATGCCCACTTTTTACCTGTCTCACGTAATAGGTGGTGAGCCCATTGCCGTGTTGAAATGGACAGACGCAGGTTTTGGCTACCTGCTGTTGAAATTTTTCAAGCCGCCCATAAGGCATTCAATCAGGCTTAACGACTGCCATTTTACTGGCAACCGGGACCAACGGCTTAACGTGCCTTCCGAAGCACGGAAACGCTCGCAAATGTAAATGCCACAAAGTGGTCACCCATCCGAGGACCAGCCATAGTGAAAGTTGCGTAACTCAGTGATCGTTTACAGAACACTGAGACCGCGGGGCCACGAGCGCTTCATATTATTATTCGGTTATTTTATTGTGAGGAGATGGCCATTGAGATATGATTGCTTATATTAGGCATCAGATACGTATACCCACTGACGGGTACCCTTATCGAGATTAGAAAAGTTTAGTTACTCTGTCTACGGGAAATCTCAACACTAAATCATGACTACCCTGTCAGGGAGACAGCGTGCATATAGTTAGAAAAGTCGAAGGACCATCGATGCATCGAGCGAGCGAAGACAACTCTATTTTAATTTTTAATTGAAAACTTTTTGATTAAAGTATTTCTTTATTCATTTTTAAATGTAAAATACTGACTATACTATTTTAGACTTTGTAAAAATAATGATCTCGAACAATAAATTTAATTACACCATGACATGAATAAGAGAACAGTCATTTGAATATAGATTGCCAGTTTTAAATGTGGTCTGTTTCAATGGCGCGAGGGCGGATCTCGAACATTTTCCATTGGGCGGAGTTTACCATAAAAATGTACCGCCTTTCGGACGCCACGCCCATCTGATATCACTTTTCCACACAACCATTGTACCCACTTTCCTTTTATTATGCCTTTCGTATGTGTGTTGAAGTCTGCTCACACATACAACAGTACATCGATTCTCTCTCAGACTGCACTCGATCGCTACTTAGGTAGGTGTAACCACAGGTGCTGTATAGGTATCTATAACCATACTGAAATATATCTAGACGTTAGACGATACGTTGATATTAACTAGAGTGTATTATTTTAGTTAACCACAATTCCATAATAGCTGATAACCAATAAGTATTGAAATTTATAGGAATAGGTATAGGTAGTCGATAATCAAATATATTGACATACATTCAAACCGTCACGCTGTTATCCCCGAAGGGGTAAAAAGAGGCATGCTGTACGCACACATATATATTGAAATAGTCATGAATAAAATCTTGGTATTATAATGTAATGATTATTTTTCTAGATTTTGTCCCCCTTTAACGATACCTTGCATATTGGCTAGTAAAAGAAAGTCGTTTGTCATAATATACCAATTTATATTAAAAAAAATGTGTGTGTACCAAAGTACACAGGTGAGAAGTAAAACTTCTTTACGACATTTTTTTTTACAGCTGAATGTAGATATTGACTGCCTCAGTGGCTTAGTGTATGCGACTGCCGCGCTGAGGTATAAGGATTGATGCCCGTGTCTGAAAAAATATTTGTGTGATCCACTAATGTTTGTTTCGGAGTTTGAGTGTTTCCTATACGTTTAATATGTAGATATGTATTTAAAGATATATAAGTATGTTTATCAGTTGCCTAGATCCAATAGAACAAGCTTAAAGCTAAGTTTAGGAAAGATAGCGCAGTGTGAAAAGCGACTCACAACATTTATTTATTTAGATGTTTTGAACGGTAAATGCGTTGTCTATCATAGGGCTCACTTGACACTTAGGTGCGGTACATTTGGGAAAGTATGGTCAACACTTGTACAATCAGGTAAAAATGTGGTTATATTTAGTATAATCCGTTATACGCTGTGTTAAAAAAAATGTCCCTCAATATTTATTTATTTGAAGGATTATTTGGTTTAAATATTTTAATTTGATTTGAAATTATTTTATTTTTATTTGAACGTCATGAAGCAATGAATGATTGTTAATAGTAAAAAAAAAATATTTATTTATGGGAAACTTACAGGTTTTAAACTTAAATATCTAATGTATTAAATATATAATAAATTTAATAGATATTTAATTATATAAATTAAATATCTATTAATTTTGCTAATGTTATTTTTAAACTTTCGCGGTTTATACTCATATTTTATATACTACTCGGAACTTCACGTGAAACAATAAGTCCCGAGTAGTATATATAATAACAAGTTTTCACTTTATTACTTATTATTATGAATGTGATCATCGCTCTGAAAACTTGAATCAAATCCTTATGCAGGTCGGTCGTAGTATGGTACAGCGAGGTCAATCACAATCAAAAATAATTGAGAGGTCCACAGATTTGATTGAATGATTGAATTGTTTTTCAAGCAAGATTGTTTTGACTAGATAAGACACCAGGCCAAATGTTACATTGTGAAGTTGAATTTTTTATATAGTTAAACAGTACTTCAATACCAGTAGTATATACCAATTAATATAGACCTTTAAGTTGTATGGGCGCTTCTATAATTTGGAGGTCTAGCTTAATAGGAATATTTTAATTTTCGGTTCCCAGACTGACTGACGGACGGTCAAATCTGTTATCTATTCTAATATTATAAAGCTGAAGAGTTTGTTTGGTTGAACGCGCTAATCTCGGGAACAACTGGTCGGATTTTAAAAATTATTTTTGTGTTAGATAGCCCATTTATCGAGGAAGGCTATAGGCTATATATCATTACGCTACTATACTGGGGAACAGAGCAGTAGTCATAAATGTCGATAAATCGGGCAAATTTGTATGCATCGTTGTAGAATTTATAAGCGACGGGATAAAATCGGTGCGACGGGAGGTCGAAATATTCCATGGACGAAGCTGTGGAGGTCATCTAGTGTATTGATAAAGAACTATTAGTGCTATGAATATCAACCTGTATTACCTTTTGCTTGTGAAAATTAACTCTACTATATTGAAATGGTCTAAGATCTAACAAAACCTTAATTTTTTTAATGGTTGGATTTTTTTCACATTTATACTGTACGTTTGTATGACCTGAACTCCTTCGAAACGGCTGGACATATTTGAATGATATTTTTTGTATGCGTTTGGTTGCTGTGGTGCCCTGGATTTAATATACACAGTTTAAAGAAAAAAAAAGGCAAAGAAGTCTGTATACTGCAAGACAACGTCTTTCTGGTTCGATAGTCTATATATAGGTATACATGATACAGGACAACGTCTGTCGATTTTGCTAGTTTATATATAGGTATACATAAAACTACACACTGTTTTTTAAATTCGTGAAATACAGGCATCCAACATACATCTGCTGACCAACAAGTAGGTAATACTTTAAACAGCTCAATAGTTTTGAAGGGTATCTATACTTCCCGTTTGGTACAAATGCTCAAACGGTTGACTACTTGGGCACAGTACACATATATGTGCAGTAAGGAAACCTTATATAGAAAAAGTCTACCCGCACAGACGCACGCATCTACATGCTGAGTGATTTGATGGCCAGAGCCGCGGTTGTCACACTATCCGCGTACTATTTATTGAGTATTCTTATTTTAGTACATTGTAACCCTAATCTAAAAATATAACTATTGTGATGCCATTCTAATCTATGTAAGGTAAAATTGTGTAAAAAATACTTTCGCGCTGTATCCCTGAAAGTCATGTCGGGTAATTTCAACTTTATATTATTAACACAAACAACCTTAACGCTTCAGTGGAGATAAGGTATGTAATTTTAGATTTAGGCCTAGTTTGCTTTTATCAACTATTTTAACGTCTTATCCCCGAAGCATATTATACCGCATATTATACGCTCACTTTTCACCGTGTGTATTTCTGTCCCACGTTTTGTGCCCATTGCCGTGTTGAAACAGATAGACGCAGGTTGTGGCTACTTGCTATATTTGTTTTTTTTTTGTGGAATGAGCTCCCTGCACAGTAGTTCTTCAAAAGGGGTCTTCGAAGGTTTTTGAAGAGTTGGCAGCGCGAGTGCTGCACCTCTAGTGTTGTAAACGTCTATAGGCTACAGTGACCACTTTCCATCGGGGTGGTCGTATGCTTTTCTGTCACCTCAGTGTTATAAAAAAGGCATTCAACTTGGCTTAACGACTGCCATGTGACAACACTGGGACAGAGCAGTCAGCGGGGCCATTAGCGCTTCCTTAATTTCCTTACTGCTTTATTATTGCAATGTGACTTGGGTATTGAAGTCGGTTGATTGAATTAGTGTGATTCTGACCGTGTTGTTGTCATTCATTATATTCTCAATACAGAACACTAACATCCTGTGATGGATTCCCTGTTCCCGTTTCCTACAGGAACTTGTTCCCGGGATAAAAAGTGGCCTATGTGTTATTCTAATGTGTAAGCTATATTATTGTACAGTTTCATCAAAATCGATTCAGTAGCTTCTGCGTGAAAGAGTAACAAACATCCTTACTTGCAAACATTCGCGTTTATAATTTTAGTAGGATTACGAGTACTTTGTACTTTGCATAAAGTCGTCATTAAATAAAAAGTTCACAATGCTGAGTTAGCTTAACTTTACTGATCGTTTTACCCATTGTTATCAGTTACTTATTCTTTACTAATATTATACAGAGGAAAGATTTGTAAGTTTGTTTGTAATTAACAGGACCAGAAACAACTAAAAATACTTTCATCATTAGAAAGCTACATTAAATTACATTAAATTACATTAAAAGCCAAAATTGGATTTTCAAAGAGTTAAGGGTTCCTTATGAAATCTCGGATGGAAAACTTCACCTCGCGAGTAAAACTGTGGGCATCAGCTAGTATAATCCTACTAATATTATAAACGTGAAAGTTTGTAAGGATGGATGTTTGTTACTCCGTCACGTAAATACTATTGAATGAATTTTGATGAAACTTTATAGCTTATATCTCTAGCTTATATCTGATGTGTAAGCTATATATAATATAGCTTACACATCAGAATAACACATAGGCTACTTTTTATCCGGGGAACAAGTACCCGTGGGAAACGGTAACGGGCAAATTTCACTACGTCTGCGAAGCTGCGGGCGTCAACTAGTAATATGATATCTGTTTAATGTTTATCAGTGCTCACATTTCACCGTATGCACTTTTGTTCCACGTAAGCTGAGGTGAGCTCATTGCCGTGTCAAAAATGGACAGGCGTAGGTTATGGCGACCTGCTGTTGAAATGTTACTAGCAACCGGGACCAACGGCTTAACGTGCCTTCCGAAGCACGGAAACGCTCGCAAATGTAAATGCCGCAAAGTGGTCACCCATCTGTAGACCAGCCACAGTGAAAGTTGCTTAACGCAGTGATTGTTTACAGAACACTGAGCCAACGGGGCCACAAAACCAAATAAACACATGAAAATACCTTTTTTTTTTTTATCTTGAATACCGTCAAATCTATTTTTACAATTAAATATATTTTTAAAAATATAAATTATAGAAAAAATAACACCTTAAAGACAACAAAAAATAAATTCAGCACCAGATATAAATTTCATTCTGTTTGGCTATGACACAGTGGGCGCGTTCCACTAAAAGCCCGCAACGATCGTAACACCCAATGTGTCGTTCCACCTAAAGCTTGCGGTCGTTGCGGGCGATCGTATGACGTCATACATTGCGTCACTATTTGCGACCGCATGACGCCCACATCGCCAACAAAATATAGGTGGGTCCGAGTGGGCTTTTACCAACACTTTGCGGGAATATTCAAAATAAGAAAAATGGCGACAAAACAAATTACATTTTTGCATCCAGAAAGTGTTGTTGCAGTGGAACTTGTTTGAAAACCAACAGTTTTGTCAAAAATGCAACAATAAATTTACGAGAATCCGTAATAAAATAAATTTTAAAATTTCATTTTCTAGTTTCGGTTTTAAATTTCGATTTCGCGCTCGAAGTGCGTTCCACTTAAAACATTCGCCCACAACGCCCGCGGGCTTTGTTACATTAGTGGAACGGCAATTTCAGCGGTCGCGGTCGTGGGCGTTGCGGGCGATAAGTGGAACGCGCCCAGTGTCGACGGACGGTGACCTGCAGATTTTCAAATTTAGAACGCGTCATAAATTAATTTCAAAATGACATTTTGTCTGGAAAAGGTTTTACAAGTCAATAGCCAAATAAGTATACCTCAAACCAAATGTTGTTCTACAAAACACTATTTGATATTCATATTTATTTTCATTTACTTATTTTTATATTTTAATGTAATCCTATAAAAAAAATCTTACATTTTGGAACATTAAATACTTACCATATTCTATATAATATACAAGTAGAGCGACCTTTGCGTAGACATAATAAAAAAATGAAGTACATGTAGTTTATGGTAATGCATTTGTATGAATAATGGATTTGGCACTTATTTGTATCAGAAAAATTGAATTTAATTGGATATTTTACTACAGTTCATGGCGAGAAAAAGAAATAAGTAGTTGTCAATAGGAAGAATTGAGTTATGTGTGTAGACAACAGATAACAATACTTATTAGATGTAAGCGGAGGTGTTTACTGTTAGTATAAGAATGTGTTCTAAAATGGGTTCCAATCTTTTACCTATACACTTTTCTGAACCAGACTGGATAGAAGCTTTGTTACAAGAATACGAGGAAGAAGGTAGGTATATCTTACATACACTTTACCATTTTGTACCTAGGTACCTATTGTAAAATGTTGCGTTAAAATATAGGAAAGTAATGTTTACATACTCAATTAAAATGACATGTTTGTTTTGTTACTCACACAACGCAGATCAAAATGATAATAGTAATTTAACAAATCTACATGACGGAACTTTAATAAAAGTGTGATAAACGACTAAAACCATAGCAATAGAATTTATTTAGATTTATAATGGCAAGGCTAGTGTTTAAGTGGGTAATATCGTGATAAGTTTGTGCTTGTGTAAGGTTTTTGTAGAAAAAAACAATATCGCTATTAAAAAAATACATGAATCTATAGATTTACGTTTACATTTTCGATAGTACCACTTCTATTTACAGCATATAAATATACCTACTACTACTTTCGAATTACAATAAAAATAAATATTTACGGAGTTTTTTATACAGCGCACGTCGCCCAGTCCAATTCAGATATTGGGGAATACAGTTGTACAGCGCCATCTAGCTTCAAACTAATACGAGTTTTGTATACTGAGAATGGCTGATATAGATAAAGTTATTTTGTTAATACGCACGTACACAGTTAATACATTATCTGCCTCGTTGGCGCGGTAGTAGTGTATGCGACTGCCGCGCATCAGGTCCCGGGTTCGATTCCTAGGTCGAACAAATATTTGTGTTATCCATAAATGTTGGTTTCAGAGTTTGGGTGTTTCCTATGGATAATATGCATGTATTTAAAAATATATAAGTATGTATATCAGTTGTCTAGATCCCATTGTACAAGTTTATAGCTTAGTTTGGACTCGATGGCGCTATGTGGAAAGTGTCCCACACTAATTATTATTGTTATGTCTCTCTGTTTCACGGGTATCTTCATTTTTTTCTTACGAAGATACCCGGTCTTTTGGTAGGCTTACATAGGGACTAACTGGTCCAATACCCAGAGGCCCTGTAAACATACTCTACACACAAACTCTTGCAGATTACACAAATATTGGTTCCAAGCCGGATAATGAATCCGAACAAAGCTACGACAATTGGAAACATCACATGGTGTGACCAAAGCACCAAGTTAGCTTTTTGAAGATAGTGCATACAAAGTACAGTACATACAAAGACTTACGTTGTCTTCCTCTAATAAGAGGAAGACAACGTAGGTCTTTGTATGTATATTTCTAAAGTGAAAAACATAGGTACATACTTTGGCTACAAATAAGCTATCTTCACGCTGTATCCCTGACGGGGTAGTCGGAGAGGACAGATCGCCAGGCTTTGCGATGTTTGCATACTTCTTTCGCTCCAATCAAGTTATCCGAGTACTTTTGACTTTCCCATTTTTCTGCAATCTGCTCACGTGGTCTTCATATGTACGTCTCGGCCTACATATTATTCTGTTATTCGAAAACAGCACCAGCTGATTAAAGGTAAAGTTCTGTTGCAGGCGTACAACAAAGGTTGGGAGGACTGACCACCCTACCGATTAGGGCCCAAGTCAACTTAACCTGTATTTGGTGCACCTAACTGAGTAACGGAAGAGGTCATAGCCAAGAGAAGGATAATTCGAAACAAAACCCTGTACCAACCTATCTAGTCAGTCTGATCTGTACCAGAATGGCCCATACACTGATTTCAACCTCACGAGTTATTATCGCAAGATGGTTGCACTGGGTACTTTAGTAGGTAATAAATACATTACAAACAAAGTAATCTATGCTAACATATAAAGCTGAAAAGTTTGTTTGTTTGGTTGTCCGCTAATCTCGGGAGTTACTGTTCCGAATTGAAGAATTATTTTTGTGTAGGATAGTCCATTTATCGAGAAAGGCTTTAGGCTATATTACATCACGCTACTACCCAGGAGAGCGGACAAGCAATCATAAATGCCAACAAATCGAGCAAATTTTCATACATTTTTGTAATAGTAATAAGCGACGGGATTAAATGGGTGCGATGGGGATTCAAAATATGTCACGGGCGAAGCCGCGAGGGTCAGCTAGTTTAATATATTTCTTGTTTTGATTGGAATTAATAAGTACATACTACTCGTACCTGTCCTGAGTTGATCAGTAGTTACATATATTTTGTTGTCTAGAGAGGGTATTACGTCATCGGTTGGATCACATCAACAAAATTTGCATGATTTTAATTTTTTTGATTCAAATTTAAATTCTTTATATCTGCAAACAAGGGTATTTAAAATATAGTTGTTATAAATATATACAGGTCCTCCGAGTTTCACCCTTACATAGGCATGCAAAAATACAAGTTCTACATATTTTACACTAGTTAACGCCCGCGGCTTCGCCCGCGTAGAGACGTTTTCCCGTTCCCGTTTCCCACAGGAACTTGTTTCCGGGATAAAAGTAGCCTATGTCCGTCTCCTGGCTCTAAGCTACCTCTCCACAATTTTCAGCCAAATTGGTTCAGTGGTTTAGGCGTGAAAGCGTAACAGACAGACAGACAGAGTTACTTTCGCTTTTATAATATTAGTAGGGATATTGATGTCAATTAAAAAATTTGGAATCAATATATCAACAAAATTATAATTAAGTAATACTATTTATTAAATTCTAAATTCAGTATGTCAATAATGAAAAATAATTAAAATAAATAAATCATAGTAATAATGTCACACAAATATAGTTAATTATAAACTGTCATCAATAAAATGTTTTCTCATCCAGAAATTCTTTTACAGTATAATAAACTTTCACAATTAAAAATTCTTTTATTTTTAGCTTAGACAGTAACAAACTATCAATCTCAACAATGTGACTAGGTAATTTATTGTACGAGTATATCTTAGGTCCAATACAGTACACACTTTAATTCATTACGGTTGTTCTGGAAGACGTTATGCTAATTTTGTGTATGAGCCGGGCACTGTTCATTTTTTCATACATGTGTATATTTCTTTTAACAAATACAGCCATTTTGTAGATATATAGACTTGGCAATGAGAGAAATTTTAAATTTTTAAAAACATGGCTTACAATTGTCCGTTGTTTTTAGTCTACATATCGCTTGTACGAGGGCGGCACTGAAAATTTCGGGAATCAAGGAAGTGACACAACATTACTATTTAAAAATGTATTTATTGCTTTTCGAAGTATTCTCCGCGAAATTTGACACATTTTTCCATACGATGGAAGCAACCATTCCATTCGGAAGCATTTCATTGAAGCAACCATTCCATTCGGAAGTTGGGATATCCAAAATGGCCGTTTTGTAGGCGTCCACAGCTTCTTCAGGGGATGAAAATCTCTGACCACGCAATTTATTCTTTATTTTAGGGAAAGTATAGAAATCATTAGGGCTTAGGTCGGGGCTGTACGGCGGATGGTCTAATAATTCTATGTTTTCTTGCTCTAAAAACTCTTTTGTTCAGTGCGCGGTGTGAGAACTCGCATTGTCGTGATGGAGGATGATGCGGCGGTTGCAGTTCTCTTTACGGAGTTCAGAAACGACCTGTGCCAAACAAATGCTAGCATACCATTCTGCATTAACCGTTCTTTGTCCCTCAAGAGGAATAGTCGCAACATGGCCGGTTTTGGAGACAAACGTGGCTTTAACTCATTTTCGAACACCCAATCTCGTGACTGGTTTTTTGTTTCGGGTTCGTACGCGTATATCCAGGATTCGTCACCTGATACGATGTTGTATACAGCATTTGAGGATCCTGCGTGGAATCTTTCGAGAGTTCTGACGCACCATGTTACGCGAGCCGCTTTTTGCTCTTCACAGAGTGAATGCGGTATCCATCGGGAAAACAACTTTTTTACACCTAATTGTTCATGCAAGATTATTTGTATTTGACTCATGCCAATGTATAAATTTGCCTGAATTTCGCGGTACCTATGTCACATGTCGATCTTCCTCAATCAGCTTACGCACAGCATCAACGTTTTCTTGGGTGACTGCAGTTTTTTGACGACCTTGACGAGGATCATCACTGAGCTTGACACGTCCACGTTGAAATTCAGCAAACCAGCGATAAATTGTGGTTTTGGATGGGGCTTCATCACCAAATGCAGAAATCATCCGGTCAACACACTGTTTTTGGGTTAAACCACTTCGAAAGTCATAATAAATCATTGCTCTTGAATTTTCTCGAGTCAATTCCATTTTCTCAACGACTAAACAAGTTTGACAAAACCTTGTGACAAGACCGAGAATCTTTTTTTTAAATAAATAAATGGTATTCGATTTTTAAAACCAAGCATTTTTCAATTAAAAAAAAAATATGACAGGAACAGTGGAAATGTTCCATTCCCGATACTTTTAGCCCTCATATACACCTTTTTTGAGCTTTGAACACTGATTTCCATTCTGTGGAGTCACCCCAAAATATTACAGCATATCTTAATGAAGATACGACATAAGCCTGGTATGCAGTTAGTACAGTTGAAATATGTACAACTTTGGTCAGTGTGAAAAGCATATAGGAATATTTATTTAATTTATTACATATGCAACTTCTCATGCATTCAGTCTTCTATATGCAACTTCCAGTTTAAGTTGCAATCTATATTTAAACCTAATAATTTTGTGACATTAACATGTTTGATTACTGTTCCCTGAAAGTCAATATTTAATGATGGTGGCTTGGTTCTGTTTGTAAATTGTATAAAATTAGTTTTTTCAAAATAATGAGAAGGTTGTTACTACTTAGCCAATCAACAACACCTATCAAAGCAGTGTTTATTTTATTTTAGAGAATATTGTAAGTCTCTTCTGAAAACATTGCTGTGCAGTCATCTGCAAATAAGACTATAGGGTATACTTAGGCAATCATTATAACGATTCAAGAAATTCTATTAATAAACATTATGTTGACTGGAAAACTTTTTCACGCTGATACCTAGGGGAAGGGGGGGTAAGACGGGGTAGCGGGCAAGACGGGGCAGAGGGTCTCACGTGCCGTACGAACGTCCAATCACAGCCGCTCTGGCTTGTAATGACGCGACGTTGTATTGTTTTTAAGTCAGCATTGTCACCAGCTTGTGAGTTTACGCGTTTATAACCTAGCGCCAAAAAATCTGTTTTTGTCAAATTGTTGGTTATTTTTGCGTTGTGCATAACATGTGTTTTTCACCTCAATATAAAGTATCAAGAACTCATTGAAAGTTATTTTTGTTCATCAATACTTGTACTAGCAGGTAAGAATATGTTTGTTTCAATATTTTGATTTGTTTTTTTATGGTACGTTATTTTATTCAAAAAAGCATGAAAGGGCAAGATGGGGTAAGGTACCCCATCTTGCCCTTCGAAAATAAAATATGACTTTATAATGGAATAGGTATGTTTTTAATTAACTTTTAATAACTTATTTGATTTTTATCTTTTTTAGGATGGTGAAGAATTATAAAAGAAAGACGGAGAGAGGGAATTGGAATGAAGAAAGTATGAAAAATGCGGTAAATATGGTCATTGAAGGGAAAATGGGGTATAAGGTAGCATCAAAAACATTTTCTGTGCCACAATCTACCCTAGAAAGAAAAGTAAAAGCAGCTCGTGAAGCCCTAAAACATCCTGCTGCTCCTGCATCGATTAAAGTACCTTTAGGCCCAAAAAAACGAATATTTTCGGAAGAAGAAGAGAACGAACTTTGCAACTATATTTTGGATATGGAAAGTCGTCTCTATGGACTTACAACCAAAGATTTAAGAGTGTTGGCATACACTTTGGCAGTGAAAAATGGGAAGAAACATATGTTTAACTGTGACAAAGGAGTAGCTGGCAAAGATTGGCTTCAGGGATTTTTAAGCAGGCACCCAGAACTATCGATAAGAAAACCAGAAAGCACTTCAGCTGCACGTGCCGCTGGGTTTAATAAGCAGGCTGTTGAACAGTTTTTTAACTTCCTTGGTAATGTTTATGATGAACATAAACTTCCACCGGACAGAATTTATAACTGTGATGAAACAGGAATTTCAGTGGTGCCTAAAACAAGGTCAAAAATAATTGCACGAAAAGGCAGAAAACAAGTGGGATCTATTACTTCTGCGGATAGAGGTACTACAATAACTATTGAAATATGTTTCAGTGCTAGTGGCCAATACATGCCTCCAATGATGGTGTATCCAAGAAAGAGAATGGACCCGCAGCTAATGCTGAATGCTGCTCCTGGAGCGTGGGGTGTTTGCAGTGATTCTGGATGGATGACAGCTGAGTTATTCCTTGGCTGGTTTAAGAAATTCATTGAATTTAGTGGGGCCAGGCCTGATCGACCTGTGCTTTTGTTGTTAGACGGCCACAGCACTCACACACAGAACCTTGACGTCATCAATGAAGCTCGTTCTAATGGAGTTATTATATTATGTTTCCCCCCACATACGACTCATCGACTTCAAGTCGCTGACGTAGCATACATGAAACCCTTGAGCACATATTACGATCAACAAATCACAGCCTGGCTTCGGAGTAACTCAGGTATGGTGGTAACTCCCCGGCAAGTGGCAGAGATTTTTGGCAAAGCGTTTGTCCAGGCTTCTACAATGGCAACGGCGGTTAATGGCTTCAAAAAATGTGGGATTTGGCCATACGACCCAACAGTTTTTTCGGATATTGATTTTGCCCCTTCATTAGCGACAGATATTCCACAAACAGAGAGAGTATCTATCACTGAAGCATTTCAAAAAGCATCTACGCAGGACAACGAAGCAACAGCTCTAAATAGATCGTTGATATCAACTGACGCTTCAGTTGTGCCTGAAACGACAATAAATGCAACAACACGTGCAAAGATAACTTCAGATGCGACAGTTGAAGTATCTGATAAAGCAATTATGGACAAACCACTGATGATTGAGGCAGAGCCTGAACCCGGATGCTCCTCATGGATAAACAATATCGGAATAGACCAAAGACCAACTACTCCATCATCAGTATTTTCTGTTGTTAGTCCTCAACAAGTGATGCCTTATCCTGCAACCCGGAAAATTTCACGCTTGACAAGGAAACGAGGAAAAACAGCTATCATAACTTCTTCTCCGTACAAAAATGAATTGGAAGAATCAATCGAAAAAAAGAGACTGGTAGAAGATAGCAAAAAGAGAAGAAAAGATGCAAGAGAACAAAAAAAATACAAGAAAACCAAATTGACTAAAAAGAAGAAAACTACTATTAATAAGAAGAATAAAAAGAATCACACTTCACCAGAATATGATGAAGAGGAAAATAATATCCCTTGTTTTTACTGCACCGGAAGATACATGGAATCAAATGAAGGTTGGGTCGCGTGTTCCCTCTGTGGGAATTGGGCACATTGTAGCTGTGCTGGGGTAGATGACGAGGACGACGAGGCAGTATTTATTTGCGAGTATTGTAATCAACATTAAAATATGTCTACTCATACCCCATCTTGCCCCATAGGGTACCCCGTCTTACCCTACCTTATGTCAAAATCGGGCGTTAGATGTCTTTGACAAAATTATTTTTTTTTTCTTTTTCTGTCATAAGTAATGTGCCATAAGTTCTTAATTTCCAAAGATTAATAATGTAAGCGTTATTCTAAATAAATATTCATTCAAAATAATTTAAATTGAGCGTTTTAATGCCCTTCAAACGTTAAGGTCCCCGTCATGCCCCCCCTTCCTACTTATCGCCACAAAATATCAGTTTGTTTATATTTATCAACATCACGCCTTATAACGTTGCGGGGGCTTATTATACGCCTATTTTTCGCCGTGTATATTCCTGTCCCACATAATAAGTGGTGATCACATTGCCATTTTGAAATAGATAGACGCAGGTTATGGCTGCCTGCTGTTGAAATTTTTAAGCCGATTGGTCCTCTCCTGCTAGCGGTGTAACGGACTAAGTCGTTACTTAGTCCGTTACACCGCTACCTCACTTTCACACACTCAGGCACCCTTACGGAAGTCTGACGGGCGGCAGTCTATCCCCACAATGCCGAAAACCGTAGTCCAAACGAAACGATAACCCGAAGCTCCAAATTTAGGTCAACTGGGAATACACTTAAGATCTTACTCCTACTCGGAGACTTATATTTCATCTCTAAATGTATAAATATAAAATGACCTAAACTTCCAAACAAACATGGAACACACAACTTCCATCTGTTGAAAGATTTGTGTTCCAAGTTGCTGCTGTTGCAGGACGCCACAAGTTGCGCCTGTCCCTTTTCACACGGCAATTTGCTCACCACCTCTAACGTGGGATAAAAATGCATACGGTGAAATGTGGGCGTACAGTATACCTCTGCCATCCGATCCATCAGATTTAGGCTTGACTGAGATACACTGGTAAATAAATATTTGTTCCGACCCGTGATTTAAACCCAAGACCTGATCGCGACAGTCGTATAACTGTCACTCACGCCACCTAGGCATAATTACAACTAAAATACATATTTGTCTGTTTCTCTTTTAATAGTAAAAGAAGATGCTCGGTGGCCAGTTCTGCTTTTGCAGTCAGCTAGCAGAAAGCTGATTTGGCATTTGTGCAGTAAACTCCGCGTGAACGGCAAGGGAGTGCCAGCGAGCGCTTGCCGCTTAATGGAGCGATACTTTTCTCGTCATATACGAGCTTACTTTCAGGTGTTGCGCGGTGAGTTTTTGTACCATACCTCACTTTCAAGAAAACTAATGTTAAATAACTAATTGAATCAGGCGTTATATGGCGGAATCCATTTTAAATAACTATAATTATTCTATTTAGAAATTTTATTATTGCAATATTCCGCTTTTTTAAATTGTCGTACGATGTCGACACGTGTTTCGCCTACACACGAGGCATTATTAAGACTGTTTGGCAGCAAAAGCTGTTTGTTGCTGAAAATAATTAAAGAAGGAATATTGAAAAAAATAACATTTAAAACAATTTTTTTTTCCTGTCCTATAAACTCTGCCCTCCTAAGGCAAGATGCAAAATTCTGTGGCAGCGCAATTTTAGTGCTATGAATCTTGATAACCTTCGTGGGGATGCTGATAAAATTGATTGGGACTTATAAATTGCTTCCAAATGTATCAATGAAAAAGTACACATTTTTAACAGTCATATAATAAAACTTTTTGATAAGCATGCTCCTGCCCGAGCGGTTAAAATAAAACATTTACCCGCTCCATGGCTCACTGATGCCATTACGGATGTGATGGCGAGGAAAGCTCCAGCTAAATATAAATGTCGACCGACTACTAGCAACTTTGAAAAATATGTCACAAAACGTAATCACTGCAATAAGGTGTGTAGAAATGCACAACGCCGATATATTCACGCGTCCATCGATAACGGTGATCCATCTAAAGTGTGGAAATTCCTCAAAAGTATAGGAGTTGGAAAGCCTAAAGAAAATAGTATTCCTAAAACGGTTGACCTCGAAGCACTTAACTTGCATTTTTCTTGTTCGTCTAATTTTGGAGGGACCACCAAAACAAATACAATAAATACAAATTATCTTTCATCACTTCCAACTCCTAATTATCCGCGTTTCTTCTTTGATCTATTCACCGATAGTGATGTTAAAAAGTGCATAATGTCGATAACATCAAATGCAGTTGGGGATGACTGTGTGAGCCGTAACATGATCGTACCTATCCTCGATCACATCTTTCCTGTTATGACTCACATACTATTTTTTTCTACTACAAGAAGCCACTTTCCATCCATTTGGAAGGACGCACAAATTATACCCTTACCAAAAAAAGGTAACCCATCTTCTTTTTCCCATTTTCGCCTTATACCTTTCCTTTCTAAAGTTCTTGAGCGCCTTGTCTATTACCAACTCAATATTTTTCTTTGTATAAACTCTTTACTTAATCCTTATCAGTCTGGTTTTCGTCCTGGACATAGTACTGTGGCAGCCCTAGTTCACGTTACAGATGATATAAGAACAGGTATGGAAAAAGGTAATCTCACTGTTCTGTCTTTACTTGATTTTACTAATGCCTTCAACACGGTGGATTTTGATATTCTTCTCAGCATACTTTGCTCTATTAACATATCTCCTATGGTGATCGACTGGTTTCAAAGTTACCTGAGTGGCCGCCGGCAACGTATACGTATAGAAGACTCTCATTCTTCTTAGTGTAATATTACAGCCGGTGTACCACAGGGCGGCGTTCTATCTCGTCTACTCTTCGCTATATTTATAAATTCAATCTCCCAAAAATTAACTTCATCCTACCACCTTTATGCAAATAACTTATAGATATTATACACAAGCGCCATTAGGTCAGTTGCCGGTAGCAATTGCTGCAATGAATATAGATTTAGAACGTATATGTGAATGGAGTTTTAACTATGGGCTGCAGGTAAACCCATCTAAGACCCAAGTCATTATCGTTGGTAGCCCCTAGATAATGCAGCGTACGGCTACACAAGGTTGCCCCAAGTAATATTTAATGGTACCCCTATCGAAATAAGTGATACGGTAAAAACTTGGGAATACACATAGATAGAACATTATCCTGGGATCATCAATTGCAGGAGGTCGGGCGCAAATTGTTTGCATCTACGGAATCACTGCGTAGATTACGCAATTTTCTCCCTACGCCACTAAAGTTGCGCTTGCGCAGTCTCTTTTGCTGCCAATTCTCGATTATGCAGATGTCAGCTATCTTGATCTCACGGAAGAGCAACTTGAAAAGCTTGAGCGTCTTCAAAATGTTTGTATAAGATTTATATTTGGCGTACGCAAATACGATCACATGTCTTAATTCAGGAATAAGCTCAAGTGGCTTCCAATTCGCCTTCGACGGAATACTCACATACTAACTTCACTATACAGTATACTGTTCAATCCATGCACTCCCCATTATCTCAAAGAACGCTTCAAGTTCCTTTATGCCACACATTTTAGATTTTTGAGGTCATCGGAAAATTTGAGACTCGGAATGCCACAGCATTCTACAAAATTTATGGACAAATCCTTTACTGTAAAAGCGGTTCGCCTGTGGAATGCTTTGCCAGTATCGATAAGACGAGCACAATCACTGGCGCCATTCAAGACAATGTTAAAGGCTCACTTTCTGTCTGTCTCGCATTAGCACAGCGTATCTTCAGGTATGAAAAATACTGTCTATGAATACTCCTAGTATTATTATTATTATTTTATTATTTTGTGTACTAAGTAGGTACAGGTACGTATCTACTTGTGTATTTTTGTTGTTGTGTATGTGTATTTTTATATTGTTTATATGTTTATTATGTATTTTATAATTTTGGTTCATTATGTATTTTTAATGTAAGTACACTACCTTGATCAGCTCCATATTTCTCTCCATTCAAAGGTTGCCTGGAAGAGATTGCTTTTAGCGATAAGGCCGCCTATTGTACATACATAGATTAATTAAGTTCTTCTTAAAATATGTTCTTTTGTGGTGTACAATAAAGAATATTTATTATTATTATTGTTACTGGCGATTAGAATAGGGTGGCTTTACCTTTTTCCATAGCCTTGCGAATCTAACAGTAAATGAAGAAGCAATAATCTTGACCTTTTTCGGTGTTGCTTTGTTATCTATATGAAGAAAGATATTTTCATTTCATCTATATATATAAAAGGCAAAATCCCTGACTGACTCATTGATCACGAAATCTCTGAAACTACCAAAGCTATAAAGCTCAAACTTCGCATGGAGATTTTTTGTAATACGTAGGCTTCCGCTAAGGCGGGATTTTGGGAAATTCTACCTAGGGAAGTAAATAAGCGACTAACGGTTGTATGGAAGTTCGTCATTTTCAAAGTTAGAAACATGAATATATACACCTGTTATTAGTCACAAATAATAAAAAAAAGAAGCGCTCGTGGCTCCGCGGTCTCAGTGTTCTGTAAACGATCACTGAGTTACGCAACTTTCACTATGGCTGGTACTCGGATGGGTGACCACTTTGTGGCATTTACATTTGCGAGCGTTTCCGTTAAGCCGTTGGTCCCGGTTGCCAGTAAAATGGCAGTCGTTAAGCCTGGTTGAAGGCCTTATGGGCGGCTTAAAAATTTCAACAGCAGGTAGCCACAACCTGCGTCTGTCTATTTCAACATTACATATTTATTTATTTTATTTATTAGTCACAAATAAATGGGCACGTGTATCGCGGTTTTGTAAAATTTTACCTATAAGGGGGTGATCAAGGGTTGAAAGTTTATATGGGAAATTCTTCATTTTCAAACACAGCTACACCAAATTTCTTATGCCTGCTTCTATATAAAAATAAAAAATTACGTGTTAAGGATTTTTTATAAATTCTACCCTTAAGGGGGTAAACGGGAGTTGTAATAACTAACTCATTGATTACGAAACCTATAAAACTAACAAAGCTACGAAGCCCTAACTTTGCATGGGGGTTCCTTTTAACACGTAGGTGTCCCCTAAGAAGGTATTTTACAAAATTCTACCCCTAAGGAAGTAAATAAGCGATAAACAGTTGTATGGAAGTTCATCATTTTCAAAGTTAGAAACATGAATTTACGTACACATGTTTTTGACTACAAATAAATGGACACGTATATCGCGGTTTCCCAAAATTTTACCTATAGGGGGGTAAATAAGGG
The DNA here is from genome assembly GCA_948477245.1 of Thumatha senex. Lineage (NCBI taxonomy): Eukaryota > Metazoa > Arthropoda > Insecta > Lepidoptera > Erebidae > Thumatha > Thumatha senex. The sequence continues at coordinate 5,841,481 of OX419725.1, forward strand.
GTTGTACTAACTGGCTTATGATTACGAAATCTATGAAGCTAACGGAACTATGAAGCTCAAACTTCGCATGAGGGTTCCTTTTAACACGTGGGTTCTAAGAAGGGATTTTTGCGAAATTCTACCCCTAAGGAAGTAAATGAGCGATAAATAGTTGCATGGAAGTTCGTCATTTTCAAAGTTAGAAACTTGTACTTACGTACCTACACCTCTTCTAGGCCTGTATTACCAGCGAGTTCCGTGTTCCCACGGGAACCGAAACTATGTCAGTAAGCCACGCTCAGCCTAAACATTAAAAATGGGAACTACGCGGATGAAGCCACACACAGTCTAAACTATCAAACATAGGTAAATGCCTGAGATTTGGTAAAAGTGTTTTTTAGGTATCTACCTTGAATCAGCACTAAGTAAAGAATACCCGGTATTCCCACGGAAACGGGAACTACGTGGGTAAAACCATACCTAAAATTTGGTGAACGTTTTCTGTACGTACCTACGTTAGATGTGCACCAAGAAAAAATTCCCGGTATTCCCATTGGAATGTAATCTTACTAATATTATAAATGTAATAGTTAGTAAAAATTTATATATTAAATGGACGTTTGTTATTTCTTTACATTTTGATGAAAATCGGCAATTCCAAAAGTTGATGCCCGCGACTCCGCTCACGTGAAGTCGTTAGTACACAAAAAGGTTTTCTTGCGCGGAAAATATGTTTTCCCGGGATATAAATTAGGTACCTTAGGTATTGATTTAGGAAATGTCTCGCACAGGATATTCAGTTCAAGCAGTTTCCCCCGCGTGTTTATTTTTTAGTTGTAAGTAACTCATATTTTATATACTACTCGGGACTTTACGCGAAACAATTTTGTACTTACATTCACCGACGTTTCGAGCGCGTTGCAGCGCCCGTGGTCGCGGCTGGACTGAGTAACTCATCAACAAGTAAGTAACTCATCAACAAGTATTCCGAATTCATTCAGTTTTTTGCTGTTAAAAGCGAATACTTTAGAAGTTGTTTCATAAGAATAGCCTACGCGCCACCCTCTTTAACTAATATCTCTTTCTTTGTCTGTTTCTCTTATGTGGTGCTAATGAAGTTGCGCGGGTCAGCTAGTTCATAATAATTATAAACATTCATATTGAAGTTTGTATTGTATATATGTAGTGTGTAGGCAAAACTTCTTGCAGTGCCTTAAATGTAGCTAGCTTCAGATGCAAGTAACTCAGTTCAGTCTACAAACTTTAGCCACCTTTTCCCGGAATTCTGCCTTTGAGAATCCATCGATTCTTATTTCTGTTACAGCACATACCTTCTAAATGTTATTCGCTATATACGTACTGTTTCAGTAGGTTATACTTAGACATTGTAGAGTTAGGAAGCGTTCGTAGTTTCCGCGAACTCACTGCGTTAAGCAACTTTTGTTATGACCGGTTCTCAGATGGGTTACCACTTTGTGGCATAATCTGTTTACGAGCGTTTTCCTGCTTCGGAAGGGATGTTTAGCTATTGGTCTCGTTTGCCTGTAACATGGCAGTCGTTAAGCCAAGTTGAAGGCATTATGAGCGGCTTGAACAATTTACACAGCAGATCGCTACAACCTGTGCCTCTCTATTTCATACGGTGCAATGTGGACGTATAATACTCATATCAAACAGTCACCACCTTGGCGAAAGTTGCTTAACGCAGTGATCGTTTACAGAACACTGAGTCCGCGTGACCAGGACCGAGTCTGCTATTTCAATCGTGTAGAAATAGAATGGAAATCATCACTCAATAGAAAACAATAATAAAGGAGAGGAGGAGGATCCCACCACACACCCTCGGTTCGTCAATCCTAACACACACGAGGAATCCTCAAGACTGCTTGACAGCAAGTGTCTTGAGGATGCCTCGTGTGTAGGCGAAGCACGTGTCGACTTGTCGACTAGTGCCACCTTGTAAAGCGGAGTATTACAAAAGTTTTGACAACCTGGAGGGTAAGGTTTCCTTTTACCTATCCTACATCCCTTTCTTTGAGGAGTTCGGTTCGTCATTCCTCCGTTACAGTTAGTAGAGGTTATCCTTGACTGTTGTGCGTTAGGATTGACGAATCATCCAGGGTGTGTGGTGGGATCCTCCTTCCCTCCTTTATTATCGGTCCACAATGGATTTCCGCCATGTAACGCCCGATTCAATTAGTTAACTCAATAGAAAGTCACCGGTACAATTCGACCTCTCCGAGGATAAAGGCGTGATTCGATAGTTATGTTCCATCAATATATTTTCAGATAACGATGAGTGGGAACGATATAGGACCTCCTTGGCGTCACGTCATCACCTAGTAGCTGTGTCCTGTATCCAACTGGCAGCCAAAATGACTGATCTTACAGCGCCTATATCAGCCTCCGTGGTGCGCTTAACACTACTCAGAGAAGGTGTTGTGCACTCAAAGGCAGAGATTGTTAATATGGAGTTTCAAGTTTATAAAACTTTAGGTATGTATTACGTACAATTAGTGCACATTGTCGCTTGACAACTGACATTTACGTTCACACCAAGATGGGACTAACAAAACAAGGAATGTTACTATCTCTATCTCTCACTCTCTCTCTCTCTCTCTCTCTCTCTCTCTCTCTCCCTCCCTCTCTCTCTCTCTCTCCCTTGTTCGCGCCTAATAGAAATTAAAGTTATAAGAATACCACGCGGTATTCTTATAACTTCTTCTTCTCTTACTTTTTTAGTTAGCACGCGCTAACTTTACGTAAAACTGTATACGTAAATCGCGATATAAATGCGACCTGTCAGTTGCTTGCAATTTGTCTGAAAAGAAATTGTTGTAATCGTATGAAAAAGCGACGTGACTGAGACGCTTGGCTATATCTATACTACTATTATAAAGCTGAAGAGTTTGTTTGTTTGGTTGAATGCGCTAATCTCAGGAACTATTAGTCGGATTTGAAAAAATATTTTTGTGTTGGATAGCCCATTTATCGAGGAAAGCTATAGGTTATATATAATCACGCTACTACCCTAGAGAGCGGAGCAGTAGTAAAAAATGTCGACAAATCGGGGAAATTTTTATGCTATTTTGTAGAATTTATAAGCCACGGTATTAAATAGGTGCGACGGGAGTTCAAAGTATGTCACGGGCGAAGCCTAGTTAAATATATAGAGTAAGGCGTCTCTACTAGAGCGAGAGATTTCTTGCTCTGTGACGGGATACCATCACATACCAGATAAACAGGCTCAAAGGGCAGATCAATACTATCATTAGATGTTTACGGCTGCGAGATGTAGACGATGCTTAAGAGATACAAGAAGCATTGCATATTGCGGAAATTAATATACTGCGGTGGATGTGTGGCGATACGTGGAGGGATAACGAATATCCACATCTCAGCGAGGAATTGTGGTGCCATGAGGCAATGATATTGATAAATAAAGGATTCTCGTTGAACTGCGTAGCTGTTTCTGTAGAGAGTAGATTTTTTTTATACCACTGAGGTGGCAGACAATCGTACGGCCCACCTGATGGAAAGTGTTCATTGTAGCCTATGGACGTTTGCAACACTAGAGATGCAGCACTCGCGCTGCCAACCCTGAAAGATTTAACTATACTACTATCATAAAAGATTAAGTGGTTAATTTTATAAACGTTCTCCGCATCATAGTCGACGAAAACAAAAAGATACTTCCATATCACTCCATTTTCTTCAATTATTATGAAGGGCCACGTGCTTTGTACGTGTGCTTTGATAAAAATAAAAGAAAATAAACAAATAAAAATAGACTAATATGGAAGTATTCTTCATTTTCTTTACCTTTTATAAAGGAATCTCTAACAATTAAAGATTATTTTGACGTCAGCCTCGCACAGACAGCGACAAGGCGCGGCGCGGCGTTCGGGTGTGTACGAGAGCGCGACTGTTGAATAAGTAGGGTTGTGACGTATACGGTCACCCGCGTTATACGCACTGTGACTGTAAATATTTCAGCCATTATTTAAAATATAAAAAAGTAAAAACACCGTTTTTCTCGTATGTCTATATGTATTTGTCATTTAAAGTATAAAAACTTTTGTGAGACCTATTGTTTACTCTAGAACGGTGTTTCTCAAACTTTTTTGGTGACGGAACCGTTTGGGAAGCAAAATACTTGATGGAACCCTACAATAAAACAATAGTTTTTAAAAGTGTATTCTTTATTAATAAGCATAATAAAAGTACAATGTAACAGTTACTAATTATTACTTACAGTTGAAGTCTCATATCTGGTTCGGCGTCCAGTCTATTGCGATATTTTGTTTTCGTGGCTGCATAGGTTAAGAATCGTGTTTCGCACAAATAGTTTGATGGGAACGGGAGAAGAATATTCAGAGCCATTTTGCCAAGCATTGGATATTCATCACGGATTCTGCACCAAAAATCGTTGAGAGGTGTCGTTTTGAACAGTGACTCGATACTTGTGTCTGATGACATTTCTAAAATCTCCATATATCTCGTTTGACATACTTTCGGGCTTTTGCAAGTTGGGTAAAAAAGGATTATGAATCCATCTTGAACAAAAACACTTGTACTGTTCCACTTATTTAAATAAGTGGAACAGTACAAGTGGTTTTGTTCAAGATGTGTAGCTTCCACCAAGTGCCATCAATCAACAGTGTAAACAGATTATGAATCCATGAATTCAGTTTCATTTTTGTATTCTGTTTGAACTGAGATATTGGACCAATTCTTCAAACACATCATCTTGAAACATTTCTGAGTCGTTATCGATATCAAACTCACTGAGTGACGTAAAGCTTTCTATTTCTTTCCTACCAACGCAAATAATCCAAAAAATCTAATTTCTTTTGAAGGCAGTTATTTTGTTATAGGCCTGAAACATTGTTGTCTGTTTACCTTGCAATGATAAATTCAATTCGTTCAGTTTTTGAAAGATATCCGCCATAAAATACAATCGGAACAACCAAGTTTTATCATGCAAACGGTCCTTCAAATTAAAAGAAGTATCTGCTGAAAGGCTCTAAGTTCAAATAGCCTTGTTAAAGTTTAACCCTAACACTTCTGTATGGAGCAGCAGTGTTTTATGTTTGCTGCCATAATCTTCACACAATAATCAGTACAATCGGGATTGTAGTGGTTTGATAAAATTAATTATGTTTACCGCTTCATCCATAACTAATTTTAGATTTGACGGCATTTGCTTCATCGCAAGTGCAGAATACAATGGCTGGAACTACAACTAGGCGCTTTATTTTTTATTCGTGACACTGCTCCTGCTGGTTTACCTGTCATCGCCTTGGCCCCATCTGTACAAATGTCAATGCAATTGTTCCAACTGAGATTATTTCTTTCAAAAAATATATTTATTTAATTAAAAATTTCTTCCCCGGTAGTGTTTGTGAGCAACGGTGAACACATAAGCATGTCTTCTTCAAAAGAACTTTCATATGGATATCTCACGATAACCAGCAAGATAGCCAAACCAGCGACATCAGTCGACTCGTCCATTCGCTTGCCTTGGCGAATCGTGTTTTTTGTAGACGTGTAACTAGTTCTTGTTTGACGTAGCTTGCCAGATCGTGGATTCGCCGTGAAACAGTATCGTTTGATAGCGGCACAGTAGAAAGATGCTTTGCAGATTTTTCATCGAGCATAAATTTTGTTATGTCTAATACACATGGCTTTATTAAATTCTCAGCGATAGTGTGCGCTTCACCTGCTTGTGCAATAATGCGATAGCTAACTAAATACGATGCCTCCGTGGCGTCGTTGATAGTTTGTGTTACATGCATCATATTTTTTAGACTTTCCAATAACTGATCTTTTTTACGAACAAAAAATTCTTTATTCTTGTAATTAGACTCGGGGTGTACAGTTTCTAAATGTCGGCGCAATTTAGCAGGTGCCATGGAACTATTAGGAAGCAGTTTACTACATAGCATGCAGAGAGGTGAGCCGTTGGAATCAACAAATCCGAAACTGATATATGATTCATCATACTTCCTTTTTTTCGTCTTTGAAACCGTCGAGCTTGACGTCGTGGCATCATCGTCTGGATCGGTGATTGCTATATTCTCCGCGCGTACTGCTTTTGAACATTCAGCGTCATTAGAAGATGTTGTTGCAAAACGTTTAACACCTTTAAGCCAACGTTCCATTCTTCTTTATTTCTAATTTTACACGTCATGATGATGGGGTCTAAATAATGCACAATCGTTACTGCGTATAAGAGACTAAGTTTAGTACAATGAAGAAATGTATAAAACTGAGACAACAGAATACATCAGGCAGTAGAACAATGAACACTAGTTTCTCGCTAGCGAGTTTGTAAGTAGGTAGGTAGGAACTTATCGCTCCGAACGCTAATCGTCAACTGACTGACGAGGCGCGACGCGCGATCGCCGCTTTTATACTTAGTCCTAGACTCGATCTCGAATATTCTCGAAAATATTCGACACCTTTGATAAACAAAAAGCAAAAATAAAAAGAGAAATATAAAAATTTCGTTGTAAACAATCTCGACTCAGTTTTTGAAGTTAGAGTCGAAAGTCGCTTGTTGACAACTATAGCGTCTAATTCAGAGGCGGCTTTTATCAAAGGGACTGCGCGCTCACAAGTATACAAGTATACATGTTGATACCAAACTTATGAGATATTGTACCAGGCTATTGTAACACATGTTTATACAAATACAAATAAATAAATAAATATACCTACGCGCGGCCGCGGAGTCAAAATGTTCGACCAGAAAGAGGAGCTATGATTTTTTTCTAAATTCTTGCGAAACCCCTACAGAGGTAGCGCGGAACCCTAAGGTTCCGAGGAACAGTATAGCTGCTCTAGAATTAAGAGTGACAACAAAACCTGTTTTCGACTTTCAGGAGTAAACATCCTGCCATATTTACCTACAGTCATAGCTATTTTTCTAGATTTCCGTATACCATTGTGGACATCTTTAGAAGCGGCAGAATTTTTGGCGACACACGTGGGAGTATCTACGACTGCGGTGTTAAAGGCGGTAGCACATATCGTCAACCTAGCGGAGTATTACAGGGACACGCTGGAACTCCATGTGCGTGGTTGGGGTGAGCAGTGCAATACACCTGGATCGTCTGCCTCCAGTTCGTTTTTGATCTATTTTATTAGTAGTAGATACCCAGACGTGCATGTATGAAGCGATTGATGAATCTCCAACAAGCGAAAGGACTATGTTTGGATCGTGAAGCCTGGCAATCTGTCCTCTCTGACTACCCCTTCAGGGATACAGCGTGAAGATAGTAAATAGATATAAAGTAGGACGATGGGTGTCAGCAGTAGAGTTTTGATCCTAAAAAATATATTAAGAAGGGAAAATTACGTCTGGTACTTGATGGGGGTTATTCACTATTTCGACACGAGAGGCTGGTGTACAGTTGGTGAAACTCCAAATAATATTATTTATTATTTCGTCATCTGGACACGCCAGAATTATTACACGTGTCCGTTTAGTGAAACTTAATTTAAATTACTTTTATGTTAACGTCAACTGGACATACCTACGATTTTTAGGAAAATAAGTACAGTCATGTTAAGAATAGTTTCATTCATTGATTTAATAAATGAGGTGAGTACATTAGAAATATTTCACACGTCATCATTTTATAAGTTAGAAACATAAAATACGCATATCTCTTCCTGATTTCAAATAAATGGATAAGAAGGTAAAAAAAAGGTTGTTTTTATTAATAAAATTACTGGGTGACTTATTCTTTTACAAGCAACGCCCAGCCGAAGCCCTTGTTAAAATTTATAGGGTAAGATATATTTATAATCTAGGCACTCACTGAACGGGTTAAAATAAAAACAGTTGTATATTGAATATATATTGTTCAAAAGTAGAGGGTAGAAGGAGTCAGGGTAGGCCGAGACTTACATATGAAGACCACGTGAGCAGATTGCTCAAAAACGGAAAGGTCAAAAGTACTCGGATACCCAGACGTGCGTGTATGAAGCGATTGATGAATCTCGAAGAAGCGAAAGAAGTATGCATGGATCGCGAAGCCTGGCGATCTGTCCTCTCTGACTACCCCGTCAGGGATACAGCGTGAAGATAGTTAGTTAGTTAGTTAGTTGTATAGAAGTTCAAGATTATCAAAGTTAGAAATATCAGATTACGTGCTCGTGTTTCTGTTTACGAATAAATTTATTCGTGCTTCGTGGTTTAAATTATTTTACCTATAAGAAGGTAAAATAGGGGTTCTTATTTAAATGGGAAATTCGTCATTTTCAAAGAAACTAACATCAAACTTTGTATACCTGCTTCTAATGAACAAATAGAAACATTAAATATTTATTTCTGAATTTTTAAAATTAATAAAACAATTTATTTATCTAGATCACATAACACAAGCTAATATTAGCTTACTTTGGGCTAGATGCCGCTGTGTGAAAAGTGTCCCACAAATTTATTTATTGCAAAAAAAAAAGGAAAAAAAAAAATAAGGATGTAAAATAGGGCACCAAAGTTTGTACCTATAACCCTGTGTGACAATTGATTTTTTTTTCATTTTAAAAGATAATAATGATATCAAATTTCTATGTATGCCTGCTTCTGAAAAGAAACAAACACATGTTTCAGAATTTGCAAAAACTCTACTCTTTAGAGAAAATAGGGACTCAAGGTTGGTATGAAAGTATTTAAATAAGATATAAGAAAAGAAAGAAATAAAATATAGATGAAAGTATTTGATAATAATAAATGGCATGGGTTAGAGATGTCGGGTGCAATGGGTGTTCGAAAGATGTCAAGGGCAAAGCCAAGGTCTACACCTAGTAATTGTGTAATTTAAACTATCACTTCGAGTTCGACAGAAATAACGAATAACTAAAAATCATCACAAAGAGTATACACAGTCATAGAAAAATAAGTATATATAATATATAAGTGATACATACAGAGATTACGACTCAAAATTAATCTACGTGACTATACTTTGTCATAATTTTGGATAAAATATAAACGTGTGTCCAGTTGCGAAAACATTAAAGTATTTAATTTAAGTTTCACTATGTGGACACGCGTAAAAATCCTGGCGCGTCCAGATGACGAAATAATAAATATTATTTTTTGGAGTTTCACCAACTGATCACACGTGTGTCCAGCCTCCCGTGTCGAGATGTTGAATAACCCCTTGTTGGCAACATCGAGGTGTTAAGAGCTTAAATAGTGGTGCTGTCAACTGGAGAAATGCTTTTTACACCTTTCTGGATTGTCAGACTAAAAAAATACCACGTCGTGATGAGTTTATCTATGCAGTACTAACGTTCCGTATAGCAAAGCTCGCAACTGCAAAACACTAACTACTGAACATACTTGGTTTTAGAGATCCTAACACAGTATGATAGATAAATACGAATATGAGAAACTACGGTTACTATTCTTAAAGAAACCTACATACATACATACATATTGTCACGCCTTTATCCCCGAAGGGGTAGGCAGAGGCATACTATGTGCCCACATTTCACCGTATGCATTTTTGTACCACGTAACAGGTGGTAAGCCCATTGCCGTGTTGAAATGGACAGGCGCAGGCTGTGGCGACCTGCTGTTGAAATTTAACAAGCCACTCATAAGGCCTTCAACCAGGCTTAACGACTGCCATTTTACTGGCAAACGGGATTAACGGTTTAACGTGCCTTCCAAAGCACAGAAACGCTCGCAAATGTAAATTCCACAAAGTAATCACCCATCCAAGGTCCACCTATAGAAAATTTTGCTTAACGCAGTGATCCACAACTGCTTCTAAAGAAACCTGCATAAAAAATATCATTCAGCGAACATTAAAATAAATCCACTTGGCTTTTAAGGACCTTCTGCAGTAGGGCCAGAGCCTAGTAGTTAAATCGCTCAGCACATATAGCCTGAACAATATTTAATCCAGCTTTTCTAATTAGAGATGCCTTTTTAAGTAATATCATTAATGCGTCACCTTAAGACGTAAAGGGGTGGATTAATTCGTCAGTTTCGAGCATGTCACGATGCTGTAGTTGGTAAACTCGTCTGGTGCGTTGAACCAAAAGTCGCTGGATCGAATCGAGCTCGATTTTGAAAAAAAATCCACTTAAAAAAAATAAAAATCAAACTAATAATTATGATTGACTGCCTCTGTGGCGCGGTGGGAGTGTATCCGAATGCTACGCAAGAGGTCGTGGGTGTGGGTTCGATTCCCACTCAGGATAAAAAATTGTGTGATGAGCACGACGGTTTATTCTGTGTCTGGGTGTTATTTATCTATAATATGTATGTATTTGGAAGCACGAGTATTTAAGTATGTTTATCAGTTATCAGTTACCATCAAGCTCTGCTTAGTTTGGAATCAGATGGTGTTGTGTGAGTTGTCCCAACGATATTTATTTATTATTGTTATTAATATCAATAATTAATGTTTCAACAGGTACAGGACGATGTGTGTTACGCACCTTGCACCTTTGTGCCGGCAGCGTTTGTGCAGCGGCTCGCTTCATGCGATCTTCGAGGGACCCCTTACATGTACTTGCAAAACTCACCCGGACCACGTCCTCTCACTTAAAAGCTATCTCGGATTCCATACTCAATCATGTTATACCTACAAAATGAGACAAGTCGCTATTTTTTATAAGTCAGTCACAGTAACTGTGTGACTCGAAGGAACAATAAGGGGGATAAAATGTTAACATTGATGAATTACATTTGTATATTAAGCTAGATTAAAAAAAATATTAAAAACTAGCTAACCCGCGTAACTTCGTTAGCGGCACTTACGAGTAAATGAAGAACCGTTCGACCGATTTTGTGCAAACTTTACATAAACCATCCACTAAATAACATACTTTCACGCCCTTATCCCCGAACGACTGCCATGTTACTGGCAACCAACGGCTTAACGTGCCTTCCGAAGCACGGAAACGCTTGCAAATATAAATGCCACAAAGTGGTCACCCATCCCATCTACTAAATAGTTCGAACAAAGCCTAAACTTTTGGTTTGGATAGGTGGAGCCCACTCTTGAGTTATAAAATTACAACGAATAGTGGCATTGATTTTTATATATGTTGATAAAGCAGTACAATAAAATGCCTTATCGCCTTAACAAATTCAGTTAGGCAATCTTTATATGGAAAAACTATTAGTTGGCGTTCAGTCTAATTTAATAAAAGAGTAATGTTAAAATACTTATTGCAATTCAAACTACGTTACTATCATAGAGTATACATACTTTTGTATACTCTAAGGTTACTTACAAAATGAAAATTTTTATTGTATACCCAATTCTATGTGATATTGTTAAAGTGTTATTGTAATTCATCCATCACGCCTCATCCCCGAAGGGGTGGCAGAGGCATATTATATGCCCACTTTCTTTACTTTTGATTTTTATTGTAATTCATAACTTAAACAAATAATATGCCACACACCTAATTATACATTACACGCACACGGTGTTTAGACAGTTTTTATGTATTGATGTAATTTTCTATGTGCTCTTACGAATAAAAAAAAGTGTGTACTATTCTCACATGGCTAACTACAAGCTTAGTCTCTAAAAGAAAGAAATAATATTGTGGGACAAATTGGGAAAAGTTACTTTATAAGTTTTACGAAGCTTTGTCAAACTGCCTTCACCAGAAAATTTTCCACAATAATGGCACTTACACGCTGCTTAAATTGTATTATGTAAAAGTACCTATGTATTGTTCCTTATAATGACAATCACAGATATCCACAGGTCTCCCTTTTCAGAACGAAAGTTCATAATTTAGATTTCAATGTACATTAATGAAATTTATTCGGCCCTTTAGACCCACCCCAGTTCCGTGCTTCGTAAGGCACGTTAAGCCGTTGGTCCCGGTTGCCAATAAAATGGCAGTCGTTAAGCCAAGTTGAAAGCCTTACAAAAGCGGATTAAAAAAGTTTCAACAGCGGGTCGCCTCAGCCTGCGCCTGTCCATTTCAACACAGCAATGCGCTCACCACCTGTTACGTGGGACAAAAAATATATTTGGAGTAATGTGGGCGAATAGCATGCCTCTGCCTACCCCTTCGGGCATGTATGTACATAAAAAAATTCCTTTTGCAATGTAGTAGTACGTTCACTTCAGTCAATTATTGATAAGCCAATCAGTGACATTAGTTAAGAGTGTGTGATACATATTAGCGTGCTAATTTATATTTGTATATGATCTGTAGTAGTGTAAGGAGTAGCGGGAGAAACATGGAGACACAGGTTCGTATAGCAAACGCGGCGTTCGCAATAATTTCTTTAGTTAAGATATCTGCCTTGGCAATATTACATAACTAGGTGACACCCCCTGTTTCGCCCGTGACATTTCTTGAACTCCCATCGCACCTATTTACTAATCCCGTCGCTTATAAATTCTGCAATAATGCATAAAAAATTGTCTGATTTGTCGACATTTATGACTACTGCTCCGCTCTCCAGGATAGTAGCGTGATGATATATACCTATAGCCTTCCTCGATTTATGTGCTATCTAACACAAAGATTTTTTCATATCCGACTAGTAGTTTCTGAGATTAGCGCATTCAACCAAAAAAAAAATAAACAAACTCTTTAGCTTTATAATATTAGCATAGTATACGTAATTTTTACTAAGTACAAGCTGACCCCCGCGGCTTCGCCCGTGACATATTTTGAACCCTCGTCGCATCCATTTGATCCCATCGCTTTTACTTTTACAGAAATGTATGAAAATTTACCCGATTTGGTGACATTTATGATTACTGCTCCGCTTTCCTGGGTAGTAGCGTAATGATATACAGCCTATAGCCTTCCTCGATAAATGTGCTATTAAACACAAAAACAAAATTTTCAAATCCGCCTAGTAGTTCCTGATATTATTATCGCTTTCAACCAAACAAAGGAACTCTTGAGCTTTATAATATTAGTATAGAGACGTAAATTTTTTTAAGTAGAAGTATTTTATTAAGTGTGATATTCCTTATAGGTTTTTAAAGTACAAAAGGTCACCTTTTGACCTTCGTCGTAGTGAAAGATTTTGTGGTCTTAATATTCAAAAGAATTTTAACATATTCTGTGGCATATCTCAAAATGTGATAAATTTTGTGCATGTATAAATTGCCTCTGTGAGTCAGTAATATTACATGTGCATGTATAAATTGCCTCTGTGAGGCAGTAATATTACATGCAACTGCAGTTGCAGAGGTCTCGACTTTGAATCCCGGGATTGAAAAAATATTTGTGTGATCCACATATATATGTGATGTAGTTTAGGTATTTTCTGTTTATAATATGTATGTATTAAGAAATATTTAAGTATGTTTATCAATTGTCTATCTCATAACAAAGGCTTGATTGTCCTACTATGTTTATTTGTTTATATGATAAGAACTCTTATATTACATTTTGTTTGACCAAGCCATAACCGTGATATGTAAATCTATTGTACTATATGGTGTTATAATATATACATACTGTGTTATCGTTATAATTATATTCAGAAGAATTAACAGCTATGGAGGACAAATTTTACTTCGTGTAATTAAGATGGATACTTAAGATTTGAATAGTTCTCAAATACACTGATATTCATTAAATATACATACTGTGTAAATATTTATAATGATACTGTGTAAAACAAATTTCTTTTTTATTTTTGAATATAATACAAATATTATGTCAGTTTGTGTAAAAATATAAATAGTGTAAGTTAAATATAACTCGATGTTATGAAAATGTGACTTTTTTATTGGTCTAATTCCGGTTTTATGTTCAGTTCAGACCTAAACTCGCACACACAGCTGATGTTTTTGTTTATACCACTGAGGTGACCTGATGGAAAGTGGTGACCATAGCCTATGGACGTTTGCAACGCCAGAGGTGCGGCACTCGCGCTGCCTTCTAAGACCCCTTTTGAAGAACCCCATACTGTAGACGTTCGGAAAACCCAGGCAGGAAGTTCATTCCACAATCTAAACGTACTCGGAATAAAGCCTCTATCGGACCTCTACCTCTATGTGAGCGCTCCGGACCCAGTCTATAGCGAGCGGAAAATCAATCTATAGGCTACGGCAAGCATCACCAATGGTCCCCTTACTACTACGGGTTCTTCAAGCAGAGCGCGAAGTAGTACATTATTGAGTCGTTATTGGGTCACGAACATGTGGGCCACTGTCGATACTCTTGTGACTGTGATAGTTACCATCAAATCCTTTTAAAATACCTTTGATGCCTGATAAGTGCCAAGGTAACCATAATCCTAGCTCCATAGTCGCTCATTGTACTTATTTATGTTGGAGATATGCTCGAGAAACTTGATTTTTTTTTAAATAGCGAAAATCTAGGCCTTCATTGGCCTCTATCATGAGTTTACAGTATTGGGCAAGAAATAATGCACATCAACTTCTAGAAAGAGAGAAGCGGCTAATTTCGGCTTTGTAGAGCATTGTAAAATAAATAAAATAAATATCCATCACGCCTTATCCCCGAAGGGGTAGCAGAGGCATATTATATGCCCACTTTTCACCGTGTGGATTCCTGTCCCACGTAATAGGTGGTGAGCCCATTGCCGTGTTGAAATAGACAGACGCAGGATGTGGCTATCTGCTGTTGAATTTTTTTAAGCCGCCCATAAGGCCTTCAACCAGGCTTAACGACTGCCATTTTACTGGCAACCGGGACCAACCGCTTAACGTGCCTTCCGAAGCACGGAAACGCTCACAAATGTAAATGCCACAAAGTGGTCACCCATCCGACGACCATAGTGAAATTTGCGTACCTCAGTGATCGTTTACCGAACACTAAGACCGCGGGGCCACGAGCGCTTCTTGTAGAGCATTGTCTTCGATATTTATATACAAAACAACAAAATATGGAGGTTAGTTTTTAATTATGAGAGCAATGCAATTTGTACAACATGTCATGAAACTGAAAAGTAAACGGTCTCTGCTATTTAACTATCTTCACGCTGTATCCCTGACGGGGTTGTTAGAGAGGACTGTTAGGCTTCGAGGTCATTGCATACTTCTTTCACTCTGCAGATTCATTAATCTTTGCGTACGAGGTAATTAGTATATGCGCCAGCTGTGCTGTGATAGTGAAAATAACGGGAGTTACAAAAAAAAATGTATGTTTGTATGTATAAAACAGACAAATTGTACACAATCTGTGCCAACTTGTACATATATTTTAAAAAATATACTACTATGGAGCCTATGTCTCTAGTTCGAATCCTGGGTCAACAATTTTTTTTTGTCAATAAACGTAATGTATTCCCAATATACAAACGAAATATATATTTTTATCGGAACGAAGTTTCTTATCGCACGTTGCGATAGACTATAGATAGATAGGGTTAGACGGAAAAAATTTAGACCAAAAGTTGTAACGACACTTTTTGCTATAGTTGTAAGCCGTGCGGCGTGCGCGTATTTCTCTGTCTCTCTCTCTCTCTCTCTCTCTCTCTCTCTCTCTCTCTCTCTATCTCATAGAAAGCAAGCCAGTTATTTTCGTTTCGTCTTTTTTTTTTTTTTTTTGATATTACAATTCCTTGAGGACAATATAACTTCGTTCCATCAGGGTGTCCCTTGACACCTCTGATGTATTTTTCTGTGATTTACCATGTTTGTTTTAGAGTTTGGACGTTGTATAATGTATATGTATGTATAATGTGCACATATCTAGAAATATAAATATATTTATCAGTTGTCTAAATCGCATAGCGCATTTAGGAGATTGTTGTTACGTAAAGTGAGCTTGTTCTACAATATTTATTATCCGAGTTCTTTTGACCTTCACGTTTTTGAGCTTTTACCTCTACTTATTTAATATTTACTCTTGAAGCAAGGAAACCTAAGCTAAAATGCGTTATTCAATTAGAGCTCTTTGCTGCGGCACGGCGCACAGCGGTTGGGTCTTGCTTTGATCAACCAACTGAGAAATATGAATGCACCGGTGGAACTTACCAGGCTGACTTTAATATTGAAACCAATCAAATTCATCAACATACACAAGTTATGAGAATAATAGGCTTATTTGATTTTATCAGTTAAACTAGGTGACACCCCCGGCTTCGCCCGTGACATACTTCGAACTCCCGTCGCTTATAAATTCTACAATAATGCGTTAAAATTTGCCCGATTTGTCGACATTTTTGACTACTGCTTCGCTTGCTTCCAAGAGGGCCGAGCCTGCTATTTCAATCGTGTCGAACGAGATCCGAAATTGTCGCTCAATTTTGACAGATTTTCGTAGTCTACTATTACAATCGTACTCCAATAAACTTTATCGGTCGGCCGATAGAATTCTACTAACACGTACCGCGCCAGTGGCCGCTAGTCAGTGACATTTTTGACAGTCTACTAACATTTTAACAGCTAAAAACAGCGATTCTATAGATATTCGAATAACAAAGCTGCGTGTGTGCGACTGCGACGGCTGGCGTCCTGGGTTCGATTCCCGAGTCGGAACAAATATTTATCCAGAACAAATATTGATCCATATACTTATGTTTGTTTTGGAGTATGGCTATTTCCTATGTACAATATGTTTATATTTAGAATCATGTAAGTGTGTTTATCATTCGTTTAGATCCCACATCACAAGTTTATATATGGGCTGAATTGAGCTATGAAAAAAAAAATGTCCCCCACTATTTGTTCTTCTCTAAATTGGTTTACATGGGTGTTTTACAAGTCAGCTCAGTTCGAACGGGCACACAACTTGCAAACCGTTAACAAGTTATAAAAATTATGAATTACTTAATGTCAGCGAAACGAGGGTCAGGCGGGGTGCGGGGTACCCGTCGGAGGGTTCACCACAATAGACGTTGCTTTAGGGTGCCCAATAAAAACTTGACAAATGGCGTTTCATAATCGTGTTGCATTCCAAGCCTCGTCACAGCCATCCTGGATTGTCCTCCCCATGGAAAATATGTCTGTTGTTACCAAATTGCCTCGTGTGGTGTCACTGCCGCAGACTAATGTTATGAAATCACATCGTAACAGATTTGGTTTAGAGGATTTTTTTATTTATTAAAATTTTGATTAAATTTATATCAAAGCGCTCACAGCCCCGCTAACTTAATGCTCTGTAAACGATTAGTGCGTTAAGTAATTTGCGCTTAGACAGGTCTTCGGATGGGTAACCATTATGTGGCATTTCAATTTACGAGCGTTTACGTGCTTCGGAAGGCACGTTAAGACGTTCGTCGCCAGTAGTCACCAGTAGACTTTATGTCAAGTTAAAGGCTTGAAAATTTCAACAGCAGGTTGCCACAACCTGTGATTGTCCATTTTAACACGGCAATGGCCTCACTGAAAATGAAATGAAAAATCTTTATTCACGTAAGTCACAAAGTAACACTTACGAACGTCAAGATTACTGCTTCTACATTTACTGCCAGATTCGCAAAGCAATAGGTAGAGCCAGAGGAAGAACCTGGCAATTAAACTCATGGCCACTCTTTTCTAACCGCCAGTAATTACATTAGTTTTTTTTGTTGTGTTTTTACTTGATATTTGACCAATTATACAGTAATGAATTTATACAAAAAAGAACAAAATCAATGTTGTTTTCATTATTGTTTTCATCACCTGTTACGTGGGCCTAAAAATGCACACAGTGGAATGTGGGCGTACAATAAGCCTCAGCTACCCCTACAATAATAATTTATATTTTCCAGGATAAAGGCATATGTGGAATTTAGAATTTACTTAAAAAAACCACAATTTTTACACATAAGCACTCAACAATTAATAAGGCAAAAATTAATAAGGCAGTGGCAATCGCGTTAATCAGTCCCACCAAAAATCTGTCTATAATATTTGGAGTGAAAGAATTAAATTTGGAAAACTTTTGTCCAAAATAAAAAAGAAACATTATTTAAAGAAAATCAAATTTTATGGTTATTTTTCGTCCAAAGGACAGGCAAATGTAATACAAACCGTTGACTCTTTAGTACCTATATTATTAGTTATTTGGTATTTGGTATTTGTCTAATTCTAAATCCTGTGTCTCCGTCAAGTCCAGTTCGAAGTACTTTGTCCTTGGCTTAGTGAAGTGGTGGTAACATTACTGCGTTTTCTATGAGGAGATTGGGGATTAACAAACACTGATGTTCACTGCAACATACCTATAGGTAATTTTCCTACATTCATGCGCGTTTGCGTTTCACATACATACATACATATTGTCACGCCTTTATCCCCGAAGGAGAAGGCAGAGGCAAACTATACGCCCACATTTCACCTTATTAATTTGCAAATTATCACTACTATTATTAAATATCAGCTATTATTAAACACAAAAATACGAATTTTACACAAAGTTTAGAAAATAATACAATGCGCCATTTTCGATGTGAAATAGTCATGATCGCCAATAGTGCCAAAATTTATACATTAACAATATATACTGTTTTTTTATTCTACGCTGGTAGTCAATATAATAGCTTCAACCCTATATTCTTGCTAGGAGTCGGCATTGGGACGTCAAACGGCAGTCACTTTTATCGATACTAATAATATTGTCAAATCAGGCGATGAAACAAACCTTGGCTTTCAAGGTTTCAGCAGGTGGCAACAATAGGCATATTTATTAGGCTAACTTGAGTAAAAGACAAGAAAACAGGCTCACCTCCTCCCTAATTTTTTTAACCAGGGCAATCTGGTCATGCTCTTTAAATGACGGTTAAAATACGGTGGAGAATTTCAACTTGGTTAGATACGGTTCGGGTAGTTCAGGTGGCTAGAACATTGCCCTGGTTAGGCAAAGGTCACAGGTTCAATCCCTGTCTCGAATCGAATTATCTTTTTCCACTTATTAAAAATTTATGAGAAATTTAGCAAAATAATTGCTTTAAAAAATTATCCATAGACTGAGTGGAGTTCATTGCATCAATGTTTAAAAATGGTTGTAACACTGTTCGTTGGTATCGAGTTGTTCATTAGCTCGATAGATGGCTCTGGTCATACTCTTTAAATGACGTTTAAAATACGGTGTAGAATTTCAACTTTCGGGTAGTTCAGGTGGCTAAAACATTGCCCTGGTTAGGCAAAGGTCACAGGTTCAATCACCTCCTCCCTCTTTTAAACTATCGCGTTCCATGTATACTCTAAGGTTCTATACTATAACTGCGTTTTTTATTCTAGAACTTTTAAGCATGATATTCATTCATTTTTTTTTAACTTACGTTTCGCTAATGTTGCTTCTTTGTGGTCACAGATTGACTCTGCCGACTTAAAAGAAAAAAAAACCCAATAATTCACGTAGGTATTCATTTAATTATTTATAGCCATGAAATACATTTGTAGCGGTGTACGGTATCAGGAGTGCTAAGACACAGTGCAATGTGGTAGCACTAATTGAGATACAGGCTATAACAGATATAGTGACAAGTGGTCATACAACCTCTCAACTGTAGGGCAATTATATCGATGTTGTGGTTATGGAGATCTACGAATACATATACAAGTGAGAGGATCTGCGAATATAGGGTGTAGTAGGAGTCAGGATTGACCCCAGACTTACACGAGTATTTATACGATAAGACTGCCTCTGTGGCGCGGTGGGAGTGTATCCGACTGCTACGCAAGAGGTCCCGGGTTCGATTCCCGGGTCGGAACAAATATTTGTGTGATCCACAAATGTGTGTTTCGGAATTTGGGTGTTTCCTATGTATAATATATAAGTATGTTTTTCAGTTATCTAGATCCTATAACACAAGCTAATATTAGCTTACTTTGTGCTAGATGGCGCTGTATGAAAAGTCTCCTACAATTTATTTATATACGAAAACTAGATGAGCAGAATGCTTAAAAACAAAAATGTCAAATATACTAGAAAATCGAGACGTGCATTTGATGAATGATTAATGAGTCTTCAGGAAGCGAAAGAAGTATGCTTGGATCGCGAATACTTGCGTTTTAAAAATAGATACATATATATCTATACTACCTAATGCCCGCAGCTTCGCCCGCGTGGTGTAGTTTTTCTGTATCCTTTTCTTACAGAGTTTAGTTGACTAGTCTTTAATAATAGACAATCCCAGCGTAGACTTATGTGTAGTCCTGTAAAAAAGTAATAATATAGTTGTACAATATTTTGTTATATCTCAAAGGGTTTTGGCAGCGTTTTTGTTGTAAGCTCCCAGACTTATTTTTTTCCGACATGTTTAAAACATACATAGGGACAGACAGACAGGAAAGCGACTTTGTTTTTTACTATGTAGTGATGAAGCACTAGCTCAATATTCTGGAAACTATCACTGCGTTAAGCATTTTACACTATAATGGCATTTCCATTTAAGAGCCATTTCGTGCTTCTGAAGACAAATTATGCTGTTGGTCTCGGTAACATGATAGTCTTTATATCATGAACGCCTTAAGCGCGACTTGAAAATTTTCAATAGTTGGTTTGAACCTGTCCATTTCATCACTGCAGTATTTTTTATTTTGAGGACTGCAATAAGTGATTTGATTGTTTTGTTTTATTAAGAAAAAACAATATCTCTTTCGAACACTATCCAAATGCATTTTTTAACCGCCCTACAAATAAGATTTTACGTTTTCTATTCAACTAAGGTTAGGACCATGGACTCCAAGTTCTATGTCCCTACAAAGCTATTGGACTAGCATTTAGCAGGGTTATATGCTTAGAGTTGGTTGTGAAAGATTTTACATGTTAAGTTTTCTATTTTTTTTCTTTTTTTTTTTCTATTTGATTTGTGGTTTTTTTTTTATGGGCGGCCCTCTGTGCAGAGATGATTGTGGGCTTTTATGTTAATTTTTGTTACGCCTTTGTTTTATATATTTTATGTACTTAGTTTACCTCGTAGATATAATTGTAAATATATTTATAAAGTGAATTATATTATATATCTAATCTATACTAATATTATAAAGAGGAAATATTTGTAAGTTTGTTTGTAATGAAGAGGCTCTCAAACTACTGAGCCGGTATTAAAAATCTTTTACCATTAGAAAGCTACATTCTACGTGAGTAACATAGGCTATATTGGATTTTCAAAAAGTTTAGATTTCCGTACGAAATCTCAAATAGGAAAACTTAACCACGCGGGCGAAGCTGCGGGCATCAGCTAGTACCATACCATTTTAATTCGGTGCATTGCCAGTTTTTTCACGTGTTGTCTCGTGGACACCCGATGGCGTGGCACCCATTTAATCCCGTCGCTTATTACTTTTCTAAAAATGTATGAGAGTTTCCCCGATTTGTTGATATTTATGATTACTGCTCCGCTCTCCTGTGTAGTAGCGTGATGATATGTATATCATCACGCATAGCTACAGCTAAGAACCTACCTCAATAAATGGGCTATCCAATACAAAAATATTTTTTTAAATCGGTCCAGCCGTTCACGCGTGATGGCGTAACCAAGGGAAATAGGGATTCATTTTTATATTTATAAAAAGATAAGAACTAATAGAACCTATACCTATTGTTAATAGTGAACAAAAAATAATAAATACATATGTTTATCAATCACGCCTTATCCCCAAAAGGGGTATATTATACATCCACATAACACCATGTGTAATCCTGTCCCACGTAACAGGTGATGAGCCTATTGCTGTGTTGAAATAGATAGACGCAGATTGTCGATACCTATGTTTACAATTTTCAAGCCGCCCAATAGGCTTTTAACTTGGGTTATAGGCTGTCCATGTTACTGGCAACGGAGACCAATAAATAAATATAATTAGACAAAACCATTACACAAATTACATTCAAAGCCTAGCTACATCGTAATGCTTAAGCTGAAGAACATAAAATTTAAATGTGAAAATCTAATCACAAGTTATTAAAACAAAAAAAAAACAAATCAAATTACAAAAAAATTAAAAAAACTCAAGTTTCTCTTTCGAGCACTGTTCAAATAACAGTGATTTTTTTTAAACCGCCCTACAAATAAACTTTTACATATTATAATGTACAAGTGGTCGTAATTTTGTCCCAACATAAACATCAGAGAGATCGTAAACTAAGTCTTCTCACTATTATTACGCAATAGAGGCGAGCAAAGAATGTCTTGTAATATGGGGTCGGTATTAGCTCCGGCCGAAATGTCGTGCCTAGTCACCGTTCCCCCGCTCACCGGCGAGGCAATATTATTAAAAATAATTTCTCATTTTTATTGCCCGCTTAAGCACTAGTGTAATAAATGACTACAATTGTATCACAATTATTGTTGTTTGAGGTGAGAACGGTTGTAATGTTATAATTGTGTTGTTTTTATTAGATTTTTCTGAATAGAATGATCAACACAGATTTTATTTTGAGTTTTTTGTACAGTTTTATTTAATATCCTTTTTTGGCTGTCTCTTGAAATAAAAGGCAAATTACTGCAACCTCTAAGAGATAATACTGAGGCGTAAAGCTGAGACGAAGAAGAGAAAACTGATTATCATTAAAATTAAAAGGTTGCCTGGCAGAAATTGATTTAAACGATTCCAACTCCCTCAAATTATCTTCTGATTTATTTTGATGCTGGTTCCAAGACATTGTAACTTCCTCTGGGACTTCACTATCGATCGACTTCGGTGTAACTTTTCTGGTCTTGGTCATTGATGTAGATCCTGATTTACAGAAGTCATTGTAATGGATCTGCGTTGGGATTAGCCTAAATTAAAAATAGACCTTACTTGTAATAATTTTTTATCGATTATACTTATGTTTTTTTTTGTTAAAATCAGTATTTAAAAAATGAATTATGATGTGAAAATAAATTATAAAAATAATCGTAGCGCTACGTGCTACTACGCAGATATTCAACGTGTCCGTATACCTGTGATACCCGCGAACCCGAAACGAAGGCAACCAGGGGGCCAAGTCTACTATTTAAATCGCGTCAGAAAAGAATCGTCTTGGTCGCTCAATGGAAAGCCACCGGTACAATTTTGACTTTTTTTCGTAGTCTACTATAACAATCGAACTCCAATAGACTTCTATCGGTCAGCCGATGAGTTCTACTAACACTGACTGCGGCCTAGCGACTTAGCGGCCACTGGCCGAGGCACTGCCACTGGCCCACTGGCTGTAGCGAGCCGAGGCTCGCTACAGCCCGTGGGCGCTAGACAGTTGCATTTTTGATAGTATACTAACATTGTGACAGCTAAAAACAGCGATTCTGGTTCTATTCTACGGCTTGTCAATAGTAGACTCGGTGCCCGGTTAGTAACTCATAGAGCCCCTGCACACTGGCTTCTTTTTGTAGCCGCAACCAGCTATTTTAAGACTGTGTCGATGCTGCGTCGCCTTTGGGCTACTACCATGTAACTTTAAATTTTAAAGTGGAAAAATTTTTTAGTCACGAACTGAATTCGGACGCTGGTTACCAACTACACCACCGTGACCTGCTCAAAACTGACGAAGTAATCCATCTCTATACGTTTAAAGGCGACGTAGGGCACCATCGACTGGCAATTAAAAAAGTTGCACGGTACGAATTTTTTTTTTTGGGCCTAATTCCACCCAGAGTCCCATTACTGTGACTCCTGTAAACCAGGATCTACAGCAATTACCAAAACACCAGAAAAGTTACACCGAGCTCGATCTCGGTGAAGTCCCAGGTACGAATGCATCTATAATCATTCGATCATTTAAAGTTAAAAAAAGTTAGCAGACTAATTGCATTTCAAAATTGTTTCTTAGTTTTATGTAGCATAGAGCCAGGCCAGGTTGCTAATAAACTAATAAATAAATATTTTTGTGACATTCTTTCACAACATTTGGTAAGGAGTACAAATTAAGTCAGTTCTATAGGCTCTAGGTAGATAACAATATATTAACATTTATCGCAAAATTAAAACTTACGCGGGACAAATTAATAAATTTGTTTCTTGGAGTGTATTCCTTTAGACAAGTACAGCCATTATAGATTAATTAATAATTAATTAATTAAAATTGACTGCCTCTGTGGCGCGGTGGGAGTGCATCCGACTGCTACGTAAGAGGTCGTGGGTTGTATTCCCACCCAGGATAAAACTTTGTGTGATGAGCAAGATGGTTTATTCTGTGTCTGGGTGTTATTTATGTATAATATGTCTGTATTTTGAAATATATAAGTATGTTTATCAGTTATCTAGATCCCATAACACAAGCTATTATTAGCTTACTTTGGACTAGTTGGCGCTGTGTGAAAAGTGTTCCACAATATTTATTTATTTATATTTATTTATATGATTTATTTTTATAATGGTGTGCAATAAAGTTTATTCTATTCTATTCTATAAATTGTATGATGGGTATTTAGTTCTTTTGTAAAGTCTTAACACCTTCTTATGAAAACAGCCACTGTTCTTTCGCTGTATATCCATACTGGATAACGGAGTTGGAGTCTCTGCTTTTTATAAGTTACCTTTAGGAAAATGCATCTCTTTCATCGATGAAAAGTGTTGTAGCTACTCTAGCTTTTAGGTTTTAGCTGGCACGAAAAAAACGCGGTCGCTACTCAGTTGTATAATTTAAAACTGGTATAAAAATATTACTTTCCAAACTATACCCATGGCTCCAGTCCAGTTATGTTTTCATCGCTTTACTAAACCTGGACATGAAATTCCCAATATCTACAGGATTGTACATCTTATAAATAGAGAAGTTTCATATTTTTGACTGAAGACTTGATAATCCATATCCACTAATATTATAAATTTGAAAGTTTGTATGGATATGGGGACAAACATTAGTAATTCACACAATAACTACTAGATACATCCATTTGTTACTCATTCGCACAATAACTACTGAATCGATTTTAATGAAACTTTACAGTAATATACATCTAACACATAGGCTACTTTATATCTAGGAAACAAGTTCCTGTCGGGAAAGGGGAACGGGAAAATCTTTACTACGCAGGTGGAGCTGCAGACATCAACTAGTAAAATATACAAAATTAGCGAAAAAGATTCAAATTACTTGCCTCAATATTAAAAGAAAAAAAACCTAGCTTTTTCTGAGAGTCTAGCATTCGGACCGTATTTCAATATGAAGGGAGTGAGAAAAAGCGAAATTTAAGTCTCGACATGAACTAATATTTTAAAAATTGAATATTATTGTTTTTGTAATTTTATTACTAGTTGACTCCCTGGCTTCGCCCGTGATATATTTTAAACTCCCGTCGCACCTATTTAATCCCGTCGTTTATAAATTCAAAAATATTTGCCCGAATTGTCGACATTTATGAGTACTGCTACGCTCTACAGGATAGTAGCGTGATGATATATAGCCTTTCCGATAAGTGGGCTATTTAACACAAAAATATTTTTTTAATATGACTAGTAGTAATTCTTAAGATTAGCCCGTTCAACCAAACGAACAAACAACCTCTTTAGTTAGCTGCTAGCTAGCTGTGTGGGTCAGAAAGTACTAATATAAAAATATTTATATACCAAACAAAGAAATAAACTCTTCATCTTTATATATTACCTAGTATAGATATTTATTACTGCATTGTGTTATTATGTAAATTCGCATAGTCTGTGCTGTAAAACATTCATAAACCTTGATAAATATATTGAGTCCGATCGTTACATCGGCTTTAGCTTAATCGCGACGTTCGAGGAGATGAAATATACGTTAAAAAGAACAAATCCGCGTCTGATCAATGTGTTGTCAAGAGTAATCCAGATTTTCAGCGCTGGGAGTGGTCGCTCGCTCCGCCTCACTCACTCCTCTCATGAAATAATTCTCTGACACACTCTTTTACACGTCTGCAAAATTATTGCTTTCAAGAGAGTTTCTTTGTTATCTTATTGTTATTGTTGTTTTTTAAAAAGATTCATTATTTTTAGGTACGATTTTTTTTCATAGTTCCTTTCATTTGATTATGTTTGTCTATGAAATACAGAAAATAATGGAGAGTTTGACCGCAAACCTGAAGAATGACGGACGCATGAAGCGCATGCATCTTATCACAATATTTTCCAAAACTAGTCTCTAAATCATGCTTTATTGCATAAAAATAGTGACTTTTTTATAAAAATATTAACGACGGGTGTGTTTGAAAAGAAATGGTATAGGTAAAACGTTAAAACGTGCAAACAAAGCAGGGAAACGTTAAGTATTCTGTAACTAAAACTTTGCAGGTAGCTTTAGTAAAAGCTTCCATCACTTTCTGAGACACGATTTATACTTGTACTCAAGACTAGACTTGACTACTTAAAATGAAAACGCAGACTTGAAGATTTAGAAAAAAAATATCTAAAAATAAGTACGGTGTTGTTAAAAGGTCTGAGTAACCAGGCCATTAGATAAACAACAAAAACGAACATAGAAAACGAATTCGAATTACACTGAATTTAAAACCAGTGTAAAACTTTTTTGTAGTTGGATGTTTCTAGATTGTCGGGAAATATTTTTCTGTAAAGGGGCGTGTCGTTTTTACCACCCGCCCAGCGTCACGGATCACCGATCCGTAGTTGCATCGTTGCCGCCACGTCGCGAGCACGTTTCCGTGCGTTTGTATATCCGTCGGTATCACATTACGCATCGCTTTGCCGTCGCATCGCACATTTGGCAGGTAATTCAGTTTTTTTTTCTATTTTACAATACTTTGCTGAAAACGTTGAAACGCTCTATTTGTAGTTTTTTTCTTGTGTATATTTGGTAAATCTGAAATAGATCGTAAATTTTTTAAATACCCAGGTGATAAGGATTAGTGTGATTTGTGAAATGAAAAATAAAGATTCCCGGTCAGATAGGATTTTTGTAAATAACATTTTCAGTTTTATGGTATTAGTTACGTATTTAAATAACATATAGTATTCATATGATATAATTTATTACAGAATAAATTAAGGTGGGACATTTTTTACACTTCTTACATACGAAGGAGAAACCGATGACCGTTTTCACATATAACAACGATTGATTTCTTGATAATTTTTTTTAAAGCAATTATTGCTAAATTTCCCATAAATTTTTATTAAAGTGGAAAAAGACAATTTGATTCGAGACAGGGATTGAACCTGTGACCTTTGCCTAACCAAGGCAATGTTCTAGCCACCTGAACTACCCGAACCGTATCGAATCAAGTTGAAATTCTCCACCATATTTATATCTTTTTCTACTTTAATAAAAATTTATGAGATTGATTTCTTTTTCTCTTTTAGTGAAATAAATATTTAAAGAAAAAAAATTTTCTTTGTAATTACTTCTTTGACAATAAACAATTGAATAAGTATATTTAATAGCTTAAATTTAATAAGTATATTTTTAAACAAGATTTATTGTATTTGTATTTTTTAAATTTATTATTCATTCTTTATTATTTTTTTTTAATTTAGTAGATTTAATATTTTACTTATTTATTATGTATCTAGATCTTTTTTTGTTATATAATATCTTAATATACCTAATATAACTTAATATACGTTTACTTTTAATTTAAACTTTAAGTTTTAGTTAACATATATAGTAAAAGAAGGTTGTAGGTAAAAGATATAGAATTTACAAAAATGAGAGGTATTATTTATTATTAAATGTTTTTGTACAACTTTTTCTAAATAAAACTAAGTGTGTATTATTATTTTCCTATTAATATATTTCACAAAAATAAATGTAGTTAGGTGAATAAATAATGGTCTGAGTTACTAACAATAAAATTAATTAGATACACAAATAAACAGAAATTAAAAAAAAATAACTATGCGCTTGAATGAGCCACGTGTTAATACGAGTATGTAGGAAAAGGTGCAGAACTCTATGATCTGTTTTATTAAAAGATCAGCAATCTTTTGTAGTAGGTAAAAACATATGTTTTTTTTAATTTGTCTATTTTTGAAATCAATTCCAATCCAAAAATGTTAATTAGTAAAAAAATACTCATTATGTAGGATCTGGTTTGGCCCATTATTTATTTATTTCTAGTTTGATTCACTATTTTTTTTATTTAATACCATTATTAATACCTAAAAACTTTAAGCTTTGCCCACTCGTAGTACGTAAAATAAAACGCAAGAACATTCGCAAGTTACTTATTAAGATTCTGCCATAGATATTATTCGTGTCTACATCACTCTCTAGTAAAACTCGAACACTGTGTAAGTACACGAAAATCTTAGTCTCAATTCAAAAAGAGGGTGCCTAAATTAAAAAAGAAACATGAAGTCAGCTGTTGGAATCGTAACGTATTAAATATATCTTAATATAAGTTTTAAATTTTATGTTGAAATAACTACACATACTTAAATAACGAGAAAGTTTTTTTCTCTGCTTTTTATGGCCTGGTTTCTTAGACCTTTTAGTCAGATTTTTATTTTAGGATAACAATAAATTTAGTTAGTATTACCACAGATAAATAATATAATATAATTATTGTAGTACCTATTAACTTTAGTAATTAGGAAAATTAACACATATTACTTTTTTATAATTACTAAGTTTTATTATTAGTAATTACTTTACTAGCTCACAAATATCGTCGTATAATCGTAGAAGACGATATGTATGCCAATAATCTCAAAATAGGGCCGAAGACTGAATTAAATTTAAAATGAGCAGGTTTGCGGGCCCTATGCTCCGAAGCGAGGACTTGGGATATAACAGCGAATATTGCATGAATGATGATGAAGAAATCCATATTTATGAAAAGCTATAGATCAGCTTAAAGACAAGTAAAAAACAAAAGTTATTAAAATAATTTTAAATTTTGATACAATTATTTTGCAGTTCGTACCTTCGCCTGGACGTGTATAAAAGATGGAGCGTTACTGTATTATGTTTAATCATTAAATGGTAATTATATTGTATCTACACATTGATTATGCCAAAGCGAACTTTTGTATATCTAATGTATCATTACATTTTTTACTGGAGATGTGCGGCTGTCTCGTTGTCACAGTCTACATTAGAGGCAAAAAGGGCAGAAAATAGTTTACAACATTTCATTAGATATCAGGAAATATGTCAGCATAAAAAGTTAAGGTTGCTTTGTCACAATTATTAAAGCGACAAACTATCGTAAAAGAAGTACGACTCGCGATTCGTAACGTAGTGCTACTGACATCGTTACTTGGTAGCGAAACCTGGGTATGTCAGCAGATGTATGAAAGTAAGTTGAATGTTGTGTAGATGCGTAGACTTCGAAAATTGTGCAGCGTAACCTTAGCCAACCTAATACGTAATGAAGTGATACGCCATATGGCAGGTTTAAATGGAAGTATCAGCGTTAAGCTGGAAAAGAGCGTGCTCCTTTGAAAGTGAAAGTGAAAAATCTTTATTCATGTAGGTCACAAAGTAACACTTATAAACGTCAAGATTATTGCTTCTACATTTACATTTACTGCCAGATTCGCAACGCAATAGGTAGAGCCTGAGGAAGAACCTGGCAATAAAACTCATGGCCACTCTTTTCTAACTGCCAGTAATTACATTAGTTTTACTTACATGATATTTGAACAAATCATATAGTAATGAGTCTATACAAAAGAAACCAAATCAAATCAAAATGAGAGCGTTTCTAGTTGCCAGTTTTAAAGGTAGCCCCACCCTTATGAGGAAGACTCCGGCAAGAAACTAAATGGCTACTATTTTAAAATGCAGGTACGGCTTACAAAATTAAACTTATATTGCTCCTTTGGAGTTACGTGAGAACAGTCGACTAAACTTAATTTGCCTTAAATATAAATAGTTTTATTTGTAATAATTGCTATAACAGCTATGAGCTGACCAGTCCCAACAGACGGCACCCGTTCACGGGTATGACGCATATATCAGCCATCGCCCTACTCAACCGTATTATAGGGAATAAGGCGACCCGATACATGCACCACCACTGCCAGGACACTTAGGCGAGCATGACATACTCAAACTGCACAGCAACCATCATGTCAATTTCAAAATTTATAAAAAGCTATGTGGACACAATAACAAACTCAAATTACATATAATTATATTAGTTAACCTGACGTTTCAGATCACTTATGTTGAACAAATGTACATTATATTTATAATGTTTCTTTATTATTATTATTAATTATATTTGTATATTTATGTGTGTTGTCTTAGAGCGACTTACTCCCATGCATTTTTATCATTTATATAGTCTGAAATTTTATAATATGCCTTGTTACACAATTTGGCCTTGACTGTTGTCTTAAACATATTTATTGACAATATTCTAGTTTCATCGGGAAAATGATTTGGATACGTCCAACGAATAAGTGAGGTGACAAATAATATATATTACGCAAATGTAGAAGGAGTAAGGGTAGGCCGAGACTTACATATGAAGTCCACGTGAGCAGATTGCTCAAAAACGGAAAAGTCAAAAGTACTCAGATACTCAAACGTGCATGTATGAAGCGATTGATGTATTTGCAAGAAGTATATATAGATCGCCAAACCTGACTATCTGTTCTCTCTGACTATCCTGTCCTTTCTTAGCAAACGAAACATTTAAAAGATCGCTTCTCTGTCGGAACATAGAGTATCGGAACACTCTGCCATGCGAAATGCCCATGTGAACCTCTCCTCTTAAGCCAACAACAGACTCACCCAAGAAATCTCGCACAGAAGTCTCGGCGAGATGTTACGCTCATGCGAAAATCTTAGTTGTACTTCAGAAATGGACGACTATGCAGAGGGTTTGGTATTGTGTGCATATATTCTCTTACACGTACAACTAATTATGTATATACGGTAGGTCTGAGAATTGATCGTAATCTATTTTTCATACCCCTAAGTGATAAGGATTGCCCTTTAAAGACAACACCATGTTTGCTAGGTCAGCTACACAAACACAAACAGCAACTTGATATCATTCACCTTCATCTGGGCCTTCTTTTTTCCTTAATTTCTTGTCAGATTCTTCTTAAAGGGTAGGCTGCCCTTAGAACTGGCAACTAGAATCGCTCTTATTTTGATATGAATTTAAACACTGCATTGATTTTGTTTCTTTTGTATAGACTCATTACTATATAATTTGTTCAAATATTATGTAAATTAAACTAATATAATAACTGGCGGTTAGAAAAGAGTGGCCATGAGTATTTTTCGTTTTCCTCAGGCTCTACCTATTAGTAGAAGCAAATAATCTTGACGTTCATAAGTGTTACATGAATAAAGATTTTTTTATTTTCATTTTCAATAATTATTTACACACAACACCAAAGACTTCTAACAATCCTCCATTCTAGATAATGATCACAAATGAGGAGTTCGAATAGATGTAGATACCGTCTCGGTTCTAGTGCATGATTTAAGAAAGACTTTTCGTGTGAGTCAGTAGGTGGTATAAGAACGGCACTCATTTCTTTAGATGTCGCAAAGCCCATTAGGTGACTTGAATTTGGCGGGCAAATCATAAAGAAAGACTTTGAACATAAAGCTAACCAATATTCCCTTCACCAAATCAGACAAAACTAGTCTGGATTCATTCCCGAAAAACCACCAAAATACTAGGTACACTAACTAGACTCTGACAAAAATTAGGACTTTAATGCTTAAAATTACACAAACCTTAACAAAAAAACATATAATAACAACCTCACAATCTTGGGTGGACGAAAAAATAAACAGCTTTACTTCTTGTAAAAGAATGCTCCAAAATAATTTATATTGTACCTAGTTAAGATTTTCTGTCTAGTGTATGGACGAACTGACAAGGTAAAACCTTGTTGAGAACGGAACCATGGATAATCAATTAAGTTCACAGCAATGGGTGGTGAACTATGCTCAATTTATTTATTTCTGTCTATACCTATTAGACTAATTGGTAAGGTAGGAATCTAACTAAATATAAGATCGATACACCCCAAAAATCCTCCCTCCCTTTAAAATCAAAAATTTATGCATTTTTTTACCTCTCGGAAATTCTATGCCAAATTAAATAAATTATTTATTAAATACTCGATTTCAAAATGCTACCTCAGTAGAATTTGAAGTGACAAAGAAGTGGATATGGAAAGAACAACTTGCTTGCAAATAACGAAATAACGATAGATGGAAGAATCGGAAAAGCAAATGTGGAAATCTGTCAACAAGCAGCCGAAGACATAAAGCGAACAGAAATGAGAGCATATAAATTGTGAATGGTTCTAATAAGCCTAAAGTTACATTACTTTAACTACCAATTACTACAGTGGCTGACTACAAAACGCCACTTTTACTTGGCTTGTAAATACAGCTTCCATTTTTCATCAAAGGTTTATGATTATTATTTTACTCTCTGTACTCGTATTTCTTGTTGGAACAGCGAGGAAACAAGTAAAATTTGGAATCTCGGATCCGGTATCAAGCAAACAACATAACAATAATAGTTGTATAAGGCCATTAATTCTATCAATGCAATAGATCAGATGGTAGCTACTAATAAGCGGGCAATAAAATGGCCATAGATCGGCAGAAAGAAATACGCCATTCCTGATTTATGCGCGATCGGAACGCGGCCGCCCCTTTTTCAATAAGCGCTCTGATAAGAATCATTGCGAATCGCCGCGTGACGGCCGCCGAGGTATGCAATTAAATCGGTTTTTTACAAGCTTTTCTTATTCGAGAAAAAATATTGTAAGCACATACATGTTTGACGAGTCATCACCATCTTATACTTCTATCTGATATATATCTTATATTTGCCATTGCATATTTTATAAGTATTTATTTAAATTGCAATATTTAAATGTTTGGGTCAAGTAACAGGATTTTAAAGCTTAAACTGAAGTTTTACAATATGTTTAATCACAATTATAATATCAGCGTATTAAGAAACATTTTTACAGGACAGTTCAATATGTATTTCCCCAGAATATTACTTTGAACTACCCTGCCGAGATACGAGTATAGAGTGAAGATACACTCATCAACACCATCTAGGGATATTTTGTATAAAATTCTTTGAAAAAATGAAAAAAATAATTAAAACAAATGATTTACGCGGCATAATGGTAGCGAAAGCCGATGTTTCATTTACCTACAGTAGATTTTTGGCTATTGTTATATATCAAGTTATTGGTTAATTTCGAATGAATGATAACGTGTGCATTGTGCATCATGCAGTGGCGGCATTTAACAAAAGAGGAAATGTTAAGAGCATACTTCAAGCTGTATAATACTCAACGGGGTATTACTGAGGAGATTGTAACAAGACGAAATGCGATATCAAGGTTATGGTTACGTTATCGTGCCACTGGTGAAGTGGCTGAAAGACACCCAGGCGGTAAGCGCATAACCACTCAACGACAAGACCGGTTTTTGCAATTCGCCGCGAGAAGACACTAAATTTTACGGCCATGCTGTTGGTTTAGAGACTCCAGTCAGAGCACCAGTTGCTTGTGAGTGTCCAAACTGTGAGGAGAAGGATGCATGAAGCTAACCTTTATGCTCGCAGAGCGCTTCGTACTTCTTCACTACGCCGAGGAAATCGTGGATGACAACTAGAATGGACTCGTGTTAATTTGCTCTGGGAAGATAACCAGTGGTCTGTAGTGCTGTTTACCGATGAGTCCCGGTTCAGTTTCCATACCGATACACGTAGAGTACGTGTTTGGCAAGTTCCTGGTCGTGAGAGCTGTCTGCAACATCCTCAGGGAGTCCATTCATACCACGGCGGGACAATTATGGTTTTAGTGGGAATTCGTGTTGGTGGAAGAACAGGCCTCGTTTGGTAACGAAGAAACACTATTAAGACTGAAAAATACCGTAACGAGGGTCTAGTATCAATAAAAAACCCCCATCGACAATAAATGGGCCAAGAATTGACGCTCATGCACGATAAAGCCCGTCCGCACTCAACAAGACTGGTGACGAGCTAGTTGCAAGAGCAAAACGTATCGGTCTTAGGCTAGCCCGCTCAGTCGCCTGACCTAAACCCCATAGAACACGCGTAGGAAATGCTCCAAAGCAGGGTTTTGAGGAATTTCCCTGCGAACATTGCGACGGAAGAGCAACTAACTTTACTTTACAACTTACCTTTTTGCATCATACCCGGACCTGAGATAATATACCGCAGCAAGACTGGGATAACTTAATCCAAAGCATGAAACACCGCTGCAGGACTGTTATTAACGTCATGTGTGGTTTTATAATTTTCTTGTTGGGGACGCGGGCACCGCCGGGCGAACGATCCAACCGCGTTGGTTTGCCGCCTACTTCGTTCATAACTGTGAAAAACATTAATTTTTCCTTATTTTTCACTTTTTCTTGAACAACACATTCATTGTTAGTTTTACTATTCTTTCACGATTTTTTCTTTTTTTGAATAAAAATTTGGTTATGCAAAAAAATAGATTTCATTTATTCTGGAGTGTAGTCTGAAAAATAGGCTTTATAAAAACATTAATGTTGTACCTATGTTATTTTTAATAAATTTTGAGTAAATGCGATATATCCCTAGACGGTGTTGATGTGGTTAGATGTCATAATATAAGTAACTAGCTTTTGCCCTCGGCTTCGCTCGCGTGGTGTTTTGTATGTAACTTAACATAAAGTTCAAAACAGGTCGGTTCGATTGTTGCTAACTGTTAATAGATTCCATTATCTATGTGAATATGTGATCTGGAAGGTGTTTAAGGTTAATGCTCCACATCGAGCCAGCCAGATAAGTACAGGGTGTTGATTAAAGTTTTATTTTTCTTAGCCATGACCTCATCTGTCAGTCAGTAGGTACTACTTCCAGATAAAGCCGTCCTGGGCCCAAAAATCTTGGTACAGTCCCTTATGCACCCTAATGTTAACCTTCTCGTTACTCTTTGGTCCAAGTTATGCGTTCTACATTACTCCGCCTGATACGATTTATTTTATTTTGGTTTGTTGAATATTTAGAGGATGAGCCACGTTGTTCGTTGACCGGTCTCGGCTCCTCTCAAAGGTCTTTGATAGTCATTTTCCGATTTGAGATGCAAATCCGGTAACTTGCATTTTATATGTTGAACTCCTCAAGGATGCTATGCCGAAATCCTACCGACTAAAATCGCGTGAACTTTCTAAAGGATTCCAGGGCATCTGACAGACCACTGCAGTGTCGTTTTCGTGTTGTTCGGGTGTTATCCCTCTTCTTTAAAGGTGTACGTTTAATTATCACGCCACGCCACCGTCTAGGGTCTTCTGTAAGACGGTGAGCAGCCACTCACCGGTCAGTCACGCCACCGTCTTCATGCCCTGGTCATGGAGGCCTTTAGTCCTGGGCGAAAAAATGTCTGCGGCGTCCGAGCTGCGGAACTCAAGAGGGAGAATTTTCTCCCGCTCCCTCACTGCCGCCTCTTTCGTAAGCATGACTTGCTCGCAAAACCATGCAGCGGCGTCCCACTTGCTGGTGTAAAGCTTAACGCTGCCCTTTTTTTCAATCATCTTTAAATTCCTGGCAGCTAACCCCATCGCATGATAGCATTATGAAGTGTGGCGCTCCCGGTCTAACTGGTAGAAGCGAAGCGACAGAAAGTGTTTGCAGCATCGTTAGTTTGAATGTATCTTAGCCGGCAAGTTTTGTCACGGTACCCTCGTTCGCCGGTGAGGTGACGGCATCGAGAAGAAAAACACTACACGTGCGGCGCTTCATCACGTCGTCTGTTTTGAGAACGCCGCCTTATAGCTGTTATGTGTGATTACGACTGGAGTGGCCGTGGTACCCCGTCCAGCAAAATTCATATGGGACCACGTGTTCCGGGCGTGCATTTTAGCGCACGCTCAACCGCTTTCCACCACCTTGAATCGCAGCGACATAACTTCTCGCTTATCTTGCGTCTCGGAAGTGGCGATACGAACTATTTAGTGGTTTAGTGGTTAGTCCGCTCTCCACGACTGGGAGTTCCCCACAAAGCCGCTCTGCTGCTCCTTGCAGCAACTAAGTGAGGGGCCTAATGCATTCCGTCACGTACGAAAAATAAACTTTAAAAATGTGAACCTCTACCTAAGCTAGTTCAATAAAAAATAACGCTTGAACAAAATTGAAGTAAATAATTATCAAAAAATAATATGTCATTACCTTATTTTTTTATAATTATTTACTCCTTTGTTCAAGCGTTCCAACGAAACGATATTTATTACTCAACTCGTGGCCTCTCTAAATCAGTGTTCTATAAATGATCATTTCGTTAAGCAACTTTCGCAATAGCGGGTCCTGAGTGGGTGACCACTTTATGGCATTTACGTTTGCAAGCGTTTCCGTATATCTAAAGGTACGTTAAACCATTGGTCCCAGTTGCCAGTAAAATAGCAGTCGTTAACCCCAGTTGAAGGCCTTATCGGCTCGCCACAGCCTGTGCCTGTCCATTTCAACACGGCAATGGGCTCACCACCTGTTACGTGGTACAAAAATGCATACTTTGAAATGTGTGCGTATAGTATGCCTCTGCCTACCCTTTCTGGGTAAAGGCGTGACGATATGTATGGTATACAAAACATTTTACATTAGTAGCGACTGCCATTGGCCTACCGACCTCCTGAACTTTCCGAGGCAACTTCACCAGAGCCTCCACCATCAATAAGCAGGTGCTGGTGAAGCTGGATTGGGGCAAGTGAGGGTTCCTTTAGTGCAAAATTATCACTGAAGTTGTTCTTAGATAACTGCTGATATGGCAATATCGTCATCCATCCAAATATTGACTGAGCTTGGATTACTTAACTTTACTGATCTTTAACCCATTAATAACTGTTATGTGCGTAAGTAAAAGCAAAGTATCTGCTGAAATGTGATTCACATCCTTTCAAAGTCACCCACCTAAAAGTAGAACGCGCATAGGGCGCTTCACTTTACCAATCCTTTAGCTATTAGAAGCCATATGAAAGAAGAGTATATCTGCGGAAATGTGATGCACCTACATTTGAAGTGGTGACCCATCCAAAATTTGAATGCACTTAGGTAAATTAACTTCACTCATCGTTTAGTTATCAGCGAATGCAACTCGATATGGGTATGTACATAACAGAAAACCAGCAAGAATATGAAAAAAACAGTTTTAAGGAAAGCCAATCGTAATAACCAAAATACTTTGACCTTTCCTATGTATAGCGGGTCTATTAAAATATAGTTCAAGCTGTATAATACTTGTGCTGAACCGATTTTGATAAAATATAGCGCAGTATTTAAGCTGAAAAATTAGCCACTATATTCTAATAAGACATTTGTGATCAACTTCCTGGATTTTGCTCCAACCCCGAACAAACAAACAAACAAACAGACACGAAGAAAAATAATCACAGTTTCGGACTCAGAATCCCTTAATTAGTCGATTACAATTTTTTTTTTATTTATGTTGAATGTACGTCATAGCAATTTTTACAATTTTATAATAATATAGCTAAAGATATATTTAAGAATTGAAATATATTAACAATGACTACAATTAACAGCTACTAATTGTGTTTTTTAAGTTAGTTAAAACACACAAAAATTAATAGCACTAACTGAGGCCAATTGAGAAAATAATTTAATAACTATTAGATACATAAATTTCATATAGAATAGCATTGTAGGTATTCATTCATTCATTTAAGTAACAAACATCCATACATATAAAAATCAATTTTGTTTTTTTTTTTTTTTTTTCGCTGGTAATGCCTTTACGCACCCGTCGTCCCTGCTGCGGGGGCAAGAGGGACGGTGTGTGAGGCTCCCGGCCCGTGAGAGAGGGCCGTCCTACCCACTAAACCCCGCGGTGTTCCGCCTCACCTTAAAACCGGCTCGCAGGGTAGGCCTGAGGTTAAATCACTGCGAGCCGGCAAGGGGACCCCTTCCGTCCGTCTCCTGGCTACCGAACAGTTAAAATAGCTAATAAAAGGTCTTTAACTATGAAATTTCCGTTTTGTATGAAAAAAATTAAACGAAATTATTTCATGTATTTTTTATTTGTATTAAATTAATCGAAGTAATCACCCATGCAATCAATGCATCTTTGCCAACGCAGTGCTAGTTATTGATGCCCTTCTTAAAGAAATCAGCTGGACGGGAGGCAACAAATTTTTCAAAGGCATTTTGTACTGCCTCTCGGGTATTGAATTTTTGTATAGTAGTAATGAAAATTTGTATAGTAGATTTAAACCAAACTGAATAAATTAAAACAGATAGTTTTAGGCTCAACCGTCACGCCTTTATCCCCAATGCGGTGGCGGAGGCATATTTTATGCCCACATTTCACAATATGCATTTTTCCCCAAGGTGAGCCCATTGCCGTGGTGAAATAGGCACAGGTTGTGACTACCTATTGTTGAATTTTTTCACAAGACCTTCAACTTTGCTAGAGACTGCCATGTTACTGGCAACCGTGCCAATGGCTTAACGTGCCTTCCGAAGCACGGAAACGCTAGTAAACGGAAATACCACAATGTGGGCACCCATCCGTAACCAGTCATAGCGACAGTTGCTTAACGCAGTGATCGTTTACATAATACTGAGTTAGTGGGGCTACGAGCGCTTTATGCTCTTAGGAAAATTGGATTGGCCCCCTCTGGCCCAGAACCTGGGTACGCCCATGCACAGACTATTAAGACAGTAGGTACTCTGTGATCACACTGTGGAAACTGATATTTTGGAACACCCAGTCGTGTAAACACACGTAGGTACGAGTATAATTAAATTTGGAGTACACCGTATGTATCATTTCATAACGTTTACATTTGGAGTGTTTATCGCCTACTGTTCCGGGCAATACTATTCTTTTCCCATTGTTTACACGTACCGGCCATAGAATAGATAGCGCAAGTAACGCGCGCCAACTGTTCCCGGCTAAGTAGGCGGGCGTAAGGGCAGCGACACACTGCACTAAATGTGATACTGAAAATTTGAACGCACAATTCACTATTTTAACATAAAATAATTAGTCTTATCTATTATATAAAAATCAATGCCACTTTTCGCTGTAATTTTATAACTCAAGAACGGGTTCACCTATTCAAACCAAATGTTTAGGCTTTGTTTGGACTATTTTGTAGATGGTTTATGTGAAGTTTATACAAAATCAGTCGAGCAGTTCTTCATTTATCGCATTTTTTGTAACAAATCTCTTAACGAAGTTGCTGGGGTTAGCTAACGAAGTTGCGGGAGTCAGCTAGTATACATATAAAATTTTGAGACGGGTATGGTAAAACGTTTCTAGGTATAAGTAGTTAAGTAATGTTAGCTAAAAAATCTGCAATAAATGAAAATATTTATTTTCTTGTTATTGTGCTCAAAAATGTGTAGTGGACCATTTAAGGTAAATGTATTAGAAAAGACAAGAAATAATCAAATTAAAATTCAATCGATATTCTCGTAATTTTATTGAAATTGAAACTTTCCGCCGTGTTGAATATGAAAATATTTTTTTATGATCATCGTCTTAAAAATCCTAACCATAAATAATCTTTTTTTTTTGTTTTTAGACAGCCCTGATTTTAGCACCCGGACTGCTAAAACGTTGATGCTCTCCCTTTCCCGCGTGTCACCATACTATACTCCGCGCAGTTGGTTTGCCTAGAATATCTGGGTGTTCTTTCGACTGTGCTAATACTTCGGGTATGATAATTAGCACAGACCGAGATAGGGATGAAAAGTAGAGTTTGTCACTCTATCGCAAAATATTTGTAATTTTCAATTTTAGAAGGCCCCGTTGTTCTCTGAAAATTCCCCACAGGATGAATCCTGTTAAACTTGAGCGCCTAAAGGAAACGCTATGCTCTTAAGTTTGACATTAACTACCATCTTAGCTAACTAAACCCACATCAGAAAATCTTACTCTGCATCTTGAAGAGCTACTCCTTAAAAACATGAATTGGCTTAGAAATAGTATATACTACTACCAACTAATGCCCGTAACTCCGTCCAAGTGACTTAGATAGTTCTTGAAAACAAGAAAACAAGTTGTTGTACACAAACTTTACAACCCATTTTTCACCCCTTTTTGTGCAAAATTTAATGGTTCAGCGATTTCTGCTCTGTGTTGATCCATCATTTTATCAGCTTCTGCTTCGTAATTTTCCATTTTAGAACTAACTAAACCCGTTGCTTTCAGAGAATTCTCCACAGGATGAATTCTGTCAATCTTAAGCGCATAAAGAAAACATTGTGGTCGCAAGATTTATATTGACTACCATCTGACTTCCGAAACCCTTAATATTTACATTCTTGCTCTGCATCTTGAAGAGCTACCCCTTAAAACATAAATTTGCGTACAAATAGTATACCCTACTACCAGCTAATGCCCGTTACGAGTTCACCCGTGATAGTTGATCAAAATAAGAAAACAGGTTAATCTATACAAACTTTAGAACCACTTTTTCACCCCTTTATGAATTGAGGATTGAATTTACTAAAATCGTTTCTAAGTGCGCGTCTTCGTCTCTTTTAAGGTATACTTGTGCGAAATTTCAAGGTTAAGCGGTTTCTACTGCGCGCTGATCTGTCAGCTTCTGCTTTTATTTAATTAGTCAATTTATTATAACGTAAACATTCGAAACTTGGAGCTCGACCATCCATGAATGTACGGTCAATATCCAGTTGAAGCCAATTAGTGTACCTATGTTGGTATTGATAGGCTTTACGCACAGCGTCTAGCCTACATATAACTATCGTTCTCCATATCTGACTGACTGGCCGTTTGAGTCTCCAATTAGTCCAGCAAGGTAATAGGTTACGTGGATTTGATTACACGTCCGGTGTAAACAGTGCAATGCTTTGTACCTAACCATTTTGATGGTGTACAAACAAGCCGACCACATCACTGACAATGGTAAGGATATCATACCAATCGGCAGTAGTGTGTAGATTATACTGTGACACTGTTATCTTAGTACACTAAATAACTGCCGCGGTCAGACCAAATAAGTGACAATAAATATCAAAAGCAGGTAAGTCACAATCCTAATCGTAATTGAATAAAGAATGGCGGAAAGTTTTAAATCTACTATGTACTACTAACTGTTTTTTTTTAAATACTTATTGTCTGTCCTGTTATATATTTTTTGGGTGTAAGGGGCCCCACCAAGATCTTCGGGGCCCAAGTCAACCTCCCGTGCTAGTGCGTGCACCTGCTGACTAACGGACGAGGCTCTGGCGCTGGCTTTCCCCTCTGGGGTTGGGAGGTCTGAGGGCGTCGCTCCCACAAAAGCCACCCGCCGAAACAAAAAAAAAATGAACAGTCAGAAAAGGAATGCTGCTAGGGATAGGGCGCCGCCGCAAAACGGCGCGCAGGAGCCCCGCCCGACTCCTGTGGCAAGTGGGCTAGGGCTGCCGTGTGTCGGGCAAGCACGGCTAAAGAAGTTAGCCCCAACCCGAATCCGCTTCGCATCTTGGAACATTGGACGCTGACTGGGCGTGCGGTAGAGTTGGCCGAAGTACTCTCCAGGCGGAGGGTGGACGTGGCGTTCCTGCAGGAGACTCGGTGGAAGGGCAACAGAGCCTGGCCTGTGCAGAACGGCTACAAGCTGTATTACACGGGTG
Source organism: Thumatha senex (assembly GCA_948477245.1). Classification (NCBI taxonomy): domain Eukaryota; kingdom Metazoa; phylum Arthropoda; class Insecta; order Lepidoptera; family Erebidae; genus Thumatha; species Thumatha senex. The sequence continues at coordinate 5,882,831 of OX419725.1, forward strand.
CGCCTGGTGGGGAGACCAGGTTAAATACTTGGGATCTGTTTTTCACACGTCCAGTGACATCGATTGCGATGTCAAGTCACGCATTGCTGCCGCGTGGGCCAAATGGCGGGAGATGACCGGTGTCATTTGTGACCCTAAAATGCCGATCCGGTTGAAGGGACAGGTCTACAAAACCATTATTAGACCTGTTCTTTTACATGGCAGTGAGACGTGGCCGATATTGGAGCGACACAAGCAGGAGCTGCGTGTCACGGAAATGAAGATGCTGCGGTGGATGTGTGGGGTCACGCGGATGGACCGCGTGAGGAACTCTCGCATCCGCGGCAGCCTTCACGTCCGTGACATTGCAGACAAGTTGCAAGAGTGTCGCCTTCGTTGGTATGGTCACGTCTTGCGGCAACCGCCGGGCTACGTAGGTAACAAATGTCTGGCCATGTCAGCCCCGCCGGGTCCCAGTAAGAGGGGAAGACCCAAGAAGTGCTGGCTTGACGTCGTAAGGGATGACATGCGTGCCAATGGTCTCACTACAGGGGATGCCGACGACCGTGCGAAGTGGAGGAGAAAATGTAGGAAAGCGGACCCCGGGCGTCGCGAGACGCAACTGGGACAGACGCTCGGATGATGATGATTTTAACCTGTTAAATACTTAATGTTATTACATTAAAACGGTTACTGAGACTAGTGGTTTCCTAGGTCGATGGTCCTCTTAGTCACAGTACAGATTCAGAGATGTGGGTTTTATTCCCATTTAGGACATATTTCTTACGAACTTACACCCATACACACATCTGGGTGTAAGTTATCTATAAATATCGGATACTTTACGGTTTCACCTGTAGTTTATGTTCCAGTAGGAATATAGTTATAAAATGTAATGATCTCGAATGTTGGTTGTATATAGTGTCAAAATTTCAGCCAAACCGATGCAGAACTTTATAAATTTTTGAAGTGTATAGCTGGGAACTTAACATTTTCAAATTTATAGAAAAAGATAAATAATTTTGAACAGCAATCAGAACGCTAATCTATATAGGTATATATAAAAATGAATCTCTATTTCGCTTGGTCACGCCATCACGTGTGAACAGCTGAACCGATTTGAAAAATTCTTTTTGTATTTGATAGCCCATTTATTGAGGAAGGTTCTAAGCTATATATCATCACGCTACTACACAGGAGAGCGGAGCCGTAATCATAAATGTCAACAAACCGGGGAAACTTTCATACATTTTTGGAAAAGTAATAAGCGACGGTATTAAATAGGTGCCATGGGGTTGGGAGTATGTCACGGACGAAGCCGAGCCAGTCAGCTAGATTATTATAAATTAACAGTAGAAAAATTATCAGTCTCAAGTCGGACTGGAATCCGCAACATCTCACTTTCCGGTTGAGACGCTTATTCAACTAAGATACCGAGGACACTCGATACTGACCAATTTATCCACCTCTTTCTTCCGTCAGTATTCATGATCAACTCCCTGTCGCATAGCTACATATTTATAGTGTAATCTAATCATATTTAAATTTCAAAAGGCGGCCTCCACAACCTGCTTCTATCTATTTCAACACGGGAATGGGCTCACCACCTGGTACGTGAGACAAAAATACACACGGTGAAATGTAGGCGTATACTATGCCTTTCCCTTTACCCTTCGGGGATAAAGGCGCTACTGATAAGCAATATCTGCAAGCAAGCACGACAATTAAGAAGTAGTTTTCATTAGTACGAAAGCGGCACTGAAAATTTCGGAAATGGTATTCGATTTCTAAAACCAAGGAGTTTTCAATTAAAAAGATTTTAATATGACAGGAACAGTGGAATGTTCCATTCCCGATACTTTTAGTGCAGCCGTATTCTGTTAATGCTTCTGAATACTGAAAACGAGGGATGCTATAAGTTAAACCTGTGTATTATATTTATGTCTGTCGGTCTGTCTTTGTATGACATCATAATTCAAAACTCCCGAACGGATAAACCAGTCGAATTTTGATGCGGATTTTTATCGAAAGCCGATATAATCAAGATAACTAACTAACTATCTTCACGCTGTATTCCTGACGGGGTAGTCAGAGAGGACAGATCGCCAGGCTTCGCGATCCATGCATACTTCTTTCGCTTCTTCAAGATTCATCAATCGCTTCATACACGCACGTCTGGGTATCCGAGTACTTTTGACCTTTCCGTTTTAGAGCAATCTGCTCACGTGGTCTTCAGATGTAAGTCTCGGCCTACCCTGACTTCTTCTACCCTCTGCTTTCGCACAATATATATTCTTTGTCAATCGTTCCTCACTCAGTCGTTGGACGTATCCAAACCAACGGAGCACGCCCTTTTCCAGCTTAACGCTGACACTTTCATTCAAACCTGTCATATTGCGTATCACTTCGTTACGTATTCGGTCGGCTAAAGTAACGCCGCACAATTTTCGAACTGATCGCATTCATATATAGCATTCAATTTACTTTCATGCATCTGCTGACATACCAAGGTTTCGCTACCGGAAAGCAAAGTTGGCACTAGCACTGCGTTATGAATCGCCAGTCGTGCTTCTTTTACGATGCTTTGTCGCTTTACTAATTGGGACAAGGCACCATTAACTCTGTTTCCGGCAGCTACTCGCCGTTCTACATCCGAATCACATCTTCCATCCGCGCTAAACATACTCCCTAAATACACAATTTCATTCACTTGCTCTAGACGTTCCTGGTTTACCCTAATCTCGCATTTCGTTCTTACGTCATCTCTTTCAAATACTAGAACCTTAGTCTTACTTGCATTCAAGCCAAGACCCTTACTTTCACACTCCTCTTTCATATTAGTGACTAATGCCTGAAGGTCGGCTTCTGATGAGCCATGAGCACCGCATCATCAGCGTACAGCAGGCAGTTTCCTGAAAAGTCACCCAAATTCACACCCATATCACAATCTTTCAACTTCTGACAGTTGCCTAACTGTCCAGATACACTATGAACAGCCAGGCGGACATGACACAACCCTGTACAGACATCAAAAAGAGGTGACACATCCCCCCCCCCCCACTCGCACGCAGGCCTTACAGTCCTTATATTTGTACTACACTGTATTGCCCGCAGTAGCGAGCCGTCTACACCATATCCGGGCAGCAAATCCCACAGAGTTTCCCTCACAACGTTATCAAATGCTTTCTCCAGATCCACAAAAGCGCAGAAAACCTTCTGTCTAATAGCCAGAAACTTTTCCACGACCATGCGGAGAGAAAACACTTGATCCATGCAACCTCTTTCACGTCGGAATCCGCATTAAGCCTCCTATAAATACCTTTCAGACTTTTCTTGCATTCTTGCCGTTATAACTTTTGCATACACCTTACTGGCTAAGCTGACCAAGCTGATCGCCCTGTAGCTGGAGCAGTTTAGGCGCGAGCCTTTCCCTTTGTAAATAGGTACTACAACTGCTATTCGCCAGTCATCTGGGGCCTCACCCGTCCGCCAGCACAAATTGCATAACAGACATAGAGTGTCCCAGACGCGCGACCCATCGTACTTGATCATCTCAGCAGTAACTCTGTCTTTTCCCTCAGCCTTACCACATTTCATACTTCTTATCGCTTGTTCAATTTCTTTCTTACTAATGACTTAAATGACATTGGTATCCGGAGCATCGAAGTGAGCTCTATTTCCCGATGTGGCATCTCTGTCTTTTCTTGCATACATCTTTCCATAATATTCACTCCATCTCTGCAGGAGGTCAGTTTGGTCTGTTAGGACGTCATTGTTAACACTAAGCACTTTATTCATACTGCAGATTGCCGAACAACTTCGGGTCTTGCCTACCTCTTTCCAGAAGAGCCTGGCATTATCCCGGAAATTGGACGACAACCTTTCATCCGCTTTCATTCTGCACCTTTCACGAGCTTCTTCTATCAGTGTCTTCGTGTTAACTTTTTGCAGCTTGTATCTCTCTTTCATATTAAAATCATTCCGCGAGGCTAAGTAGTTCGAACTGCTTCTTTCACTTCCTCATTCCACCATGCGTCACGCTTATTACTACTGCCTCTTCTCGTTTCTCCACACACTTCCACAGCGGCATTTACCATACTATCCCTAAGGTTCTGCCATACACTTTCCACATTCTCACTACTAACACTGACGGCGCCAAGCTTTTCGGCTACCCCTTCTTTATATTTATCCCTAATAGATGCATCCTACAGCTTCCAGCTTTTGATGCTATAAGTCGGCTTAGGTTCAGGACACTCGGTACGATGACGCCAACCCGCGAACAGACCCCTAATCCTAGTTATTACTAGGTAGTGGTCTGATCCTAGCTTAGCGCCTCGATAAACCCTTGTGTCCATCACCACCTGTTTACGGAGCCGACTATCCATTAGGAATAGATCTATCATGCTTCTCTTTGACTTACATCTTGGTTATATCGTGTTTTGGGTCCATATCGTGGAAAATCCGTATAATATGGAACTTGCTGCGGAGTAAAGTAGTCTGCAGATTACTATCAGCTTTTAAGAAAATTACAGCTTACACTCTCAACGCATTTTTGTTCGTGGTTCGGGGGCGTTTTTAATTTGTAAACAGTTATAGTAGCTTTTATGACTCAATAGTTATACTAAACGTTGTGCAGAAAAATGACCTCAAAATGGTGGCGCTTCCTCTTCCTCTCGTGCTTCGTGTGATAATAACTTACTCTCCATTGGTGTTTTAAATTTTAAATGGATAATTTTATTGATGGAGATGATAGATATGCAGCTGCAACACCAAACTGTATGGTATACTATATTTTGTTATTATTCTTTGTAAAGACGTATTTACAGACAGTACCTACTTATGTACGATGAATAAAAGTCTCGAAACATCTCCACATTAAGTAGCCGTCGTCGTATGGTTCGGAAAAACAAATAAAAAATAGAATTACAACCACTTAACCTCACACAAGAAGATGTTTATTATTTTACCGTCCACAATGAGTTGTTTAAACGATCTTTATATTCTACTGTTTGAGGTTAGAGACGATCACTGAAAAAAAAGCTGCTTATTTTGGCTGTATGACAATACGGTTAGGTCTGTTAAAGGCTTTATTCCGCGTACGCTTAGATTGTGGAATGGACGCCCTGCCTGGGTTTTCCCGAACGTCTACAGTATAGGGTTCTTCAAAAGGGGTCTTAAAAGGTTTATAAAGGGTCGGCAGTGCGAGTGCTGCTCCGCTGTTGCAAACGTCCTTAGGCTACGGTGAGCACTTTCCATCAGGTGGGCCATACGCTTGTCTGCCACCTCAGTGGTATAAAAAAATGAGACTGGAGTAACACATATAAATTACAAAGGTACATTATATGAATATTGAGAATAAGTGGGACAGGAATCCACACGGTGAAAAGCGGGCATATAATATGCCTCTGCCACCCCTTCGGGGATAAGGCGTGATGGATATTTATTTATTTATAGAATAAGTAATGAAGGGAAAACTTATTAGTGGGATAAGTATAGGTGCTGCTGTCAGGGTTAGCTTACGAAATGGCGATAAGACAAAAGTACATATTATTTACCTACTTCGATCATTCGCTGAGCGTACACGGTAGAATATATCCGTCATTTCAGCAACGGATGACGGGAAATGAACGTCAAAGATTTAATTCGAAAATTTTTATGCTTGCTGGCGACAGATAATTATAAAATTACAAATTAATTTACTAAAACTTTTTGTATAGAGTTTCGCGCTTACCATGGAGGGGTTTCTACACCACATGGCACCGCAGTTTCTGCATCCAGCCCTTCAGAGCTTCGGCTGTGGCGCTTTTAGGCCAATAGGAGGAGCATTCCATCCATTGTACCCAGGAAAGGCGTTTGCTAGACATCTTGGAGAACAGTATGCGCTTGGACAAAGCGTTGGGCAGGCTTTAAGAGTGAGTACCTATTTGACTGACATAACCTGGAACATATTCAGTAAAGGTTTGCATTCACGATCAACTCTATAAAGGCGTGTTTACACTGTGCTCTACTATTTTCCCATATCCAATTCTCCGATTACCGGCCAGGGCAACTATGGATATGACTTCTTCGAATCGATGAAAGCGACCTCCACACTTCCCAAACACTTTTATTTGTGCTAGGGAAAGCTCACTCACCTTTCCGTTAGTCGGGTGTACCTACACTCAGCAAAAAGCTCGGTTTAAAGTCAAGCAAAATCAATTTATAACATATGGATTATTTAATTATAAATTGAATTTCTAAATATAATAATAACATTTTGTTACTCACCGATATCTCTAAACGTTGATGTACGGCCTGCATTAGAAGCTTGTGCTATGGGGTAGTTGTCTAGACTTTCTAGATCATATTTTCTTCTTATTTATATTTTTTTTATCATTGAGCCACAATGAACAAGGTAACTATCACATATCACTGATGGTATTCATTTTCTGTCGATATAAGAGAGTAGTCCAGGGAACAATAATCTTAGTACCATGGAACCACGGGTAATTAAAATGACCCATGAACCCAATAAAGGGACCACGGATAAGGACCTATCAAAATTTGTTACATCACTATTAACGGCTCTATGGAAAAAGAATATTACAGGAAATCTTACTTTCCGTGGTTCCATTAGCCAATGGTACCACGATTAAAAATGTTTTTCCGTAATCCCATCAATGGGACATTCAATAGGACCACGCAATTGAAGCGGAACTATTTTGTTATTTGCTGAGTGTACATATTATTATTGATGAAATTATCTTGGGCACTAAAAGCGTGGACGATTAGGTTACTTTTAACTTGTACTTGCAATTTTAGACTATGTTATAATGTACTTCTGTAATCTATTCTCCTGCGAATCTCTCGCGTTATAGATAATTTACTTTTAACTGATCCACAGTTATTTTCGGGGAGTGGTAGAGATGTGAACGAATGGAATAAACGTCATTGTGTTGGCCAGAGCGTGCGTGACGGGAGCAGTACCCCGCCATTGTACCGGCATGGTTACGTGGCAAGAGATGATACCAGCTCGCCGGGATCTGCGGCATCCGCGTCTCCAAGACCGTGTAAAGATGACGAAACACAACCGCCGACGCCCTGTACAGATTCGCATGACTTCTTCTCGCGTAAGTAATCTAAATTTGAATTGTTAGAGACAAAAGTTACGATTACCTACATATTATGAAGTGTTTTAAATTCACTAATGTATTTTTTTAATAAAGAATTAAAGCGGTACTGGACTTACTCTCGCGAAGTTCTACTACTTTTACCATTGATAAGCAGTTTGTAAGTTCTTGGGCCGCCAAGGATACATATCACTAGCGTTACAAAACTATAGCACTCTAATGTCCACAATTCAACGAAAAGGGATATTGCTATCTCTTTCTATAGAATATGTTCCGCATAATATAGAAAAAGACATTATAGCGTTTGAATATTTTTATAGGTAGTCATTTTGGTTAAAACTAAAAAGTTGCTTAAATATATATATATATATATATTATTGGGACAATACACACAACGCCATCTGATTCCAAACTAAGCAGAACTTGTACTATGGTAACCAGATAACTGAAAAACATAAACTAGTGGTTCTGTGAACCGTAGACATAGGAGTAATTTAAAAAAAATACAATATTTTTTTTTTTCATTTTGTGTGCTCTTGCTAACCACTACGGGACTATTTCCTCTACCCTGCCTCTATTTCCCCCCCGATCGAAAAACCCCTTCGCTAAAAGTTATTGGCTATAATATCAAGGATTGTCAAAATGCGACCTGTAGACTGAATGGACGGACGGACGGACGGTCGGACATCAATAGCATTTTTCCCATATTAGTGGAGTTAAAACGGAGAAATTCGTCGGCTCGCTTCGCTCGCCTCCTTAGTCAATAACACCCAGACACAGAATAAACCATCGTGCTCATCACACAAAGTTTTATCCCGGGTGGGAATCGAATCCACGAACTCTTGCGTAGCAGTCGGATACACTCCCACCGCGCCACAGATGCAGCCTACTTACATACATACATATCATCACGCCTGTCTCCCATCGGGGTAGGCAGAGACTATGGCTTTCCACTTGCTACGATCCTCGCATACAACTTTCGCTTCTTCAACTTTAATTATTGTTTACATACACGCTCGCCGATTAAGGGTACTCTTGACCTAGCCTTTTGTCAAAAGATCTTCAATTTGATTGGCATATGTACGTCGAGGCCGACCCTTACCAGTTTGCCCATGTACTCTCGCCGCATAAATTTTCTTCGTCATTCTATTTTCATCCATCCTTTCCACGTGTCCGAACCATCTAAGCATCCCTTTTTCTATCTTAGTCATTACGTCTTCTGTCGTACCGCAATGTTCCCTTATCACGCTGTTCCTTTCTTTATCTATCAATTTCACTCCAGCTATACTTCGCAGACTCCTCATTTTTACTGCATTAATTTTACTTCCATATTCCATATGTCTGTCATACCCAAAATTCACTGACATAAGTTAGTTTAGGGACAAGCACTCCTCTATGCACAGCCAGTCTTGCCTTTTTAGACACGTTCTGGGTGCTCATAAAGATGTACATTGCTCTATTCACTTGATTGCCAGCCAAAATTCTTCTTTCAATGACATCATCACACTTCCCATCTCTCGCAAATTTTGAGCCTAAGTATATAAATTCTTTCACTTGTTCCACTCTTTCACCTTCCACAAAAATCGAGCAATCTGTCATGTTTTTCTCTCTTTCACAAACCATTACTTTTGTCTTATTTACATTCACTTTCATTCCTTTGCCTTTTAGCGCATCTTCTGCATTATTTTCCAAGTCTACGAATGCGCAATAACCTTTTTGATTCTTCGCCAAAAGATTTTCAGTTACGCATCGTAAGGAAAACACCTGACCCGTGCATCCTCTTCCTTTCATAAATCCTGCTTGAACATCCCACATTTTCCCTTCAGTTTCATTCATCACTCTTTTTATCAAAACTTTCGCATACAATTTGCCGACGATGCTGAGCAAGCTTATGCCGGGGTAGTTTTTGCACTCTTGCTGCGATCCTTTCCCTTTATACAGCGGCACGATGACAGCTTTACACCAATCTTCTGGTACGCTGCCACCCCTCCAGCAAAGGCTAAAAAGGCGGTACAGCTGGCAAACTACCACGCCCTGTCCCACTTTCAGCATCTCAACAGAAATCCTATCAATTCCCGCAGCTTTGCCAAGTTTCATAGGTACTATTCAATGCTTCCATAATTTCTTATATACTTATATCACTTTCATTGCCGCTTTCACTCACTTCCCAGCGATGTGTCTGTGCTTGCATATCGTCTTTTTTAAATAAACTTTCAAAATATTCCTTCCATCTTTTGAGCACACATTCTTCACCTTTCACAAAACTGCCATCATGGTTTTTGATATGGGTAAGCTGCGATGTTGTCTGTTGAGCTCTCATAGTTCTTATGGATTTCCAAAAGAATTTTATGTTCTTTTGGAAAACATCAGATAACCTGTTGTCAAATTCATATCTGTCATTCTTCTTCTCTATTTTTATCACCTCCTTTGCAACACGCTTAAACCTTTTATATTCATCCTTTGCCATTCTTAAATCCTCATCCGTTGCCTTCTGCATTCTTTGATTGACTTTTGTAGTCAGCCAATCCAACCATGCTTTCTTCTTATCAGACAACGCTTTCATGACTTTCTTCTTTATTTTTATCACCTCTTTTGCAACACACATAAACCTTTTATATTCATCCTTTGCCATTTTTAAATCCTCATCCGTTGCCTTCTGCATTTTTTGATTGACTTTTGTAGTTAGCCAATCCAAACATTCTTTCTTCTTATCAGACAACGCTTTCATGACTTCTGCACACATTCTCTTTACCTTACATCCTTGGCTCCTCTTGTTTACTCCACACACTTCAATCGTAACTTCCACGAGTCCTTCCTTAAGCGACTTCCATAATTTTTCCATCTCACATAACTCATCTAAATTTTCAAATTTCTTGCTTGCTTTACTTAAAAATTCTTCTTTTATACATATCTCTTGCAAAATATCGACGTTTATGCCCTCTAGTACACTGCAGGGTTCATGCACACGGTGCCGCCACCGCTGAAACAGACCTCTTACTCGACTGATAACCAAGAAGTGGTCTGTGTCAATACCGGCACCGCGGTATGCTCGGGTGTCTAGTACTTTCTTTCTCAGCCTTGCAGCTACAATCACAAATCAATCATGCTTCTCTGGCTTCCCTCTTGTCTCGTAAACAAGTGGATATCCTTGTAGTTGAACATGCAACAAAGATGCGGGTGAGTCCAACCTTCAACCTCAACCAAAGGAGTCTTGGGCTCACACATTCATATTCTGTCACACATTCATTCATTCTAGCGGATAGTAGCACACCAACACCCTGGCACGCTGTACTGGTAGTGGCTACACCTGACCATTAGGCCGTATAGAATCCATGTGTAGTGGTGTCACATCCTTTCCTCTTTGTTTCTCTCTCGCATCATCTTGCATACCTCCACTATTTTGTCTCTCATTCCTCCTCTTACATTGAATGTAGCAAAGCGGCTATCCCCAGTCCACTTTTCGCCTCGATGGGAAACGTGACGTGACGGGTCGCGAACCACATCGCCGCCATTTCGGATTTTATTTTTTCTTATACCCATAGCGTACCCACGAGAAGCTAGGGAAATTTAGAGTCTGCCTAGACAGAGGTAAGACTAGCCTTATTCTGGGGTCGTTCGGTCCCAGGGCAATCAGGCACGTTTAAAACTAGGCTCGCCCCTAGCCACGCAGCCATCGGCACGGCAATCTTCGCTTGGTGGAGAGAGGATGGGGCGAGGACAGGGTAGGAAAAGGATTAGAGGATAAGGAAAAATGAATGAGGTAGGAAAAGGACGAGGATTAGGGTATATTAATCTTAACCTTCCGTATTCCAATATTAAAAAAAATCAAACAGCCAGGACAGTTGTTACACACACACATTACCTCTGCAGTCCGAGCACCAACAGAGGCACTTTACTTAACGAGTAGTCAGACATATGAAGTTGGTCTATCTTGTGTATCATTGTCCATCAGCGGATGGCGAGCGAAAATCATCGTGCGGTGTTTGCGGTGCACGATTGGGCCCAGGCGTTGCTCAGGCGCATTTTCTGCAAGAATTGCAGCACTTGTACAGTTTGAGTGCTTTACCGCGTGACGCCTCTGCTCCACCCTCGCACTCACTGCACCATCAGGATGAAGATGCGAGATGGGAGGTAAAAACATTTATGTGTATATACACTCAACAAAAGACTTCATCAAAAATTCCTAGGTTTTTGACTACACACTTAGTTGAATAGGGTTAAAATACTGACACATACTACAGCCCGTCCCACACGTAGCTATGTATATACTATGCCGTCCTATAATATATATTATAATAAGCTACCACACACGGAGACGAGACGATGCTATAATATATATTTTGCCTTTATTCATTGATGATCGGCCTAGGGTTTGTAGATATAAGAAATACGATAGAATAAATTACGGTATATGGTGGCGACGTCATAAAAATATATTTGTATGGAAAATATATCATAATGTGCCTTGTTATAATTTACATTAATATATATTATAGCTACGTATGTGACTAATATATTTCTTACTCATATTGTTCTCAGATTTTACATATTTTTCACTACAATACCATCTGATAAAGACAATAAAAAATTAGCTTTAATTTGGCGAGAAGCGAGGAAATGCCCGCATGACAAATACCTGTAAATAGTGTTCAGCCTTTATTGAGCGTTTTTACCTTAGAGCAAGCATAAGCAAGCTAGTTTTTACCATTTCACTATACATTTTAGAGAGATAAATAATTATAATTGCATAAGTTGAAAAAAAATGCAATGCACTAGCTTTACCGCGGCAGTCCCCGAGTGCCACACGTTAAGCGAACGCTCGGTGAAGCTCGTGTGAGCTCGGGTGTTAGGTTTTTTCCTTACCAAATTTCTTGATTCGGTCGCCACGATCAAAGCCCGCGATAAAAGCTATGCAGTAGCTTATTACTTATTTCGTACTTATTAATTATTTTATTTATAATAGAAGCGCTCGTGGCCCCGCGGTCTCAGTGTTCTGTAAACGATCACTGAGTTACGCAACTTTCACTATGGCTGGTCCTCGGATGGGTGACCACTTTGTGGCATTTACATATGCGAGCGTTTCCGTGCTTCGGAAGGCACGTTAAGCCGTTGGTCCCGGTTGCCAGTAAAATGGCAGTCGTTAAGCCTGGTTGAAGGCCTTTTGGGCGGCTTGAACAATTTCAACAGCAGGTAGCCACAACCTGCGTCTGTCTATTTCAACACGGCCATGGGCTCACCACCTATTGCGTGGGACAGGAATCCACACGGTGAAAAGTGGCCAGATAATATGCCTCTGCCACCCCTTCGGGGATAAGGCGTGATGGATATTTATATTATATATCTAATCTACGTGATCGATATTTATTTATTTATGATTTTATTATTTAACATTTGACATTTAGGTAGTAATTTAAATAACACAAAAAACTTTTCTGAACAGTTTGTCCGTTTGTGAACTTACATTCTTTAAAACTCGTTTTTACTTAAGAAAATATTTACAGGACTGGCAGTAAGTATATGTATTTAATTTGAACAGCATCTTCATTATTATTTTTTACTAGCTGACTTAAAATTAATAAATCTTTAGTTAACTGTGTTTTTTTTTTCATTAAAAAGCAATACCCAAAAAAGATTTTTTTTTTTTTTCTATTATAAAGTATCCTATGTTACTTCTAATACCTCCAAGACTGTGCATTGTGTACCAAATTTTATAATGATCGGTTAAGTAGTTTTTGCGTAAAAGCGTAACAAACTAATTCACATTCACATTTATTTATACATTAGTAGGGATGTAGAGTGCCTAATAAATATGGTTTCTTTCTTTTCTTTCTTTATTTGTTGATATTACAAATATACCTATATAATCTTTCATTTGATGTTTCCCAGACTTATCAACGCATTCGCGCGAATCGGCAGCGACGTCTAAAACTAAGGACTCGCAAACGACACCATACTGTGGAGAGTATGCTTGGGTACGACCTTGACGAAGAGAGGGAGAGGCGAGAGGAGAGGCCTCGAGAACCGAGGCAGTATGACGCTGAAGACGAACCAGTTGACGTGGAAGGAGACTCGCTTGGATGGCCTGAAGCAGCTATCAATGTTGATGGTAAGTAAAAGATGTGATTTTTCGGTGAGGCATAAATGATTCAACCTCACCTTTAATTGAAGAACCTCGGTTTTAACTGCGTCGGTGGTGCAGTGGTAGTGTATGCGACTGAGGTCCAGGGTTCGGTTCCCGGGTCAGAAGAAATATTTGTGTGATCCGCGAATGTTTGTTTTGGAGTTTGGGTGTTTCCTATTTAAAATATATTTTTATAAGAAATATATAAGTATGTTTATTAGTAGTTTAGAACACATAACACAAGCTTAAATTAGCTTACACTGGGCTAGACGGCGCTGTGTAAAAAAAAAATGTCCCACAATTTTAATAAAAATAACCGTTGATGGTATGATAGAGTCCTACTGATATCTTCAGAACCCAAGTCTGTATAAACTGCGAGTGGTGCACATGCTGACAAACAGACGAGGTCATGTTAGAGAGCTTTATTCTCGAGACCAAACTTTATATTAATCATCCTTCTGGGCAGAATGGTATCATCCTTCTGTGCGAAATCGTAAGGCTGACCACCCCCTCAATAATATGTTTGTGTAGACCTACATCCAGCAAGACTGGGATAGGCTGATTTGAGCGATTGATAGTATTGTAACGTAGTTGTAGCAAGTTGTAGAATAATACTTGTAGCGCCGTCTGTCTGTCGGTTGCGGGACTAAGCCGGCTCGCCGGAAGACACTCAGTGATAACGCATGCAAGGGTAGTTTGGTTGGACGTCCCTGAACTTAGGAAATATATTCTTCTTCAGGGTTCTGTAGTTTATATTCCCACGGAGCCCTGGGTTGGGCGCCACCTCAACGCTAATGCTACAGTGACTATGGTTTTTAGTAATAATCCGTAGCCGTATTGGGACTCTCAAGCCGCCCATAGCTTTAAATTGTTCTAGGTACTTTAAGTTGTTCGACGGCTTGCTTTTAATACTATATTAAGACATATATAGTATGTTTATAGCAAGCCCTCGAACAACTCAAATTTATATTAAACTAACTAACTATCTTCACGCTATATATATCCCTGACGGCTAGTCAGATAGGACAGATCGCCAGGCTTCGCGATCCATGCATACTTCTTTTGCTTCTTGTAGATTCATCAATCGCTTCATACTAGTAGTTCTGGGTATCCGAGTACTTTTGACTTTTCCGGTTTTGAGCAATCTGCTCACGTAGTCTTCATATGTAAGTCTCGGCCTACCCTGACTTCTTTTACCCTCTACTTTCGCACAATATATAGGTATATTCGTCAATCGTTCCTCGCTCATTCGTTGGACTAATTATAATTATTCGATTATTTAACAATGCCTGTCTAATAATCATTTTCAATTCACTTTCAGAAAAGGAGTCTCGTAACGAGGTTGAAAAGCTGCACCTCAACTACGCAGAGGACCTCGAGATCTCCAGCACAAACGATGCTATGCAGTCACCTGAACGCGTGAGGTATTTTTTCTCTAGGAATCCACACCACACCTTATCCTATTTTAACCTTCGTTATACTTAACAATAGTTTAAGCTTAAGACATAAAAAAATATAATGTGAATCTACACACAAACTTAATAGTTAAATACAAATTATTAGATAACCTTAAAAATATGATACATAACTAAAATATATTATTAAAAGAGGTCCCTTTAGGCAAGGTTCCGAAGATACTGGCAGCGTTCCCCCTTTGAATAGCTAGACTAATTCTTTGTCCGAGGAAGCTGTCAGCTCTTTGGTCTCCTGTAATGTCGACTAGCTTCTTTTTTTGCTATTTTCTTAATAGTTATTCTTCAATATAAACCCATTCGAGAATCTAGCGATATGTACCATGCATGTATGATCGAGAATTGGTGGATAGGCCATTCTGGGCATAAGAGTTGATAGCAGAGATGAAAATTTAACGGTGAACTGCCTCTACCTCGTCTCATGTTTCTATTTCAGTAAATTTCTGTCTATGCTTAAGGTTGCTCTATTCACGAGCGGTATTAACAGCTTTGTAGGTGAGACAAAACTAATAATAACTATAAATCTATAACCATAACTCCACTGGTACGAAAAAAAGAAATAAATCAAAAAAAAAGCTCCGTAGTCTACGGTTCACAGAACCACTTGTGGTATCCCACTCGTGATGGTATTAGAGTGGGGTAGTGCCAGTAAGGCAGTAAAAAGATAGTCCGTATTTTACGGCATCCGTTATTAATACGGCAGTTTTTAATGCTTTATAAATACGGTCCTTTTACACGCGATGTTTCAAGATAATAGCCGTAATTTATGAAGGTTTTATGGCTCCTAACTTATTATTACCATTTTGGCCATGTAGAAAACATATTTGTCTTATTTTCGATCGCCTAACTTTTTGAAACTTTGTATGGAAGAATGGCGGACTAGTTTCTCATCACATAGACGAACTTCAACAGGGACCACAATCATCATTAGCCATTGTGTGATGATGAGAGCTTTCTCATTTTTGACTGCCTCTGTGGCGCGGTGGGAGTGTATCCGACTGCTACGCAAGAGGTCGATGTTGTCATCTGATGTTGTCATCACACAAAGTCTTACCCAGGATAAGACTTTGTGTAATGAGCACTATGGTTTATTCTGTGTCTGGGTGTTATTTTATAATATGTATGTATTTAGAAATATATAAGTATGTTTATCAGTTATCTGATTACCATAGTACAAGCTCTGCTTAGTTTGGAATCAGATGGTGTTGTGTGAGTTGTCCCTACGATATTTATCTATCACGCCTTATCCCCGACGGGGTGGTAGAGGCATACCTATTGTATGCCCACTTTTCACCATGTGTATTCCCGTTCCACGTAATAGGTGGTGAGCCTATTGCCCATTCTTATTTATTTATTTCTATGATTCCCCAGGATTGAGACACCGAAATCAGCATCACTGGAGTGCCCTGCTAAGACCGAGAGCGCAGAGCGCCCGGTTGGCGAGGTCTCCACCACAGAGTGGGGCGGAGCCCCCGACGCCTGGCCGGTACTCGCCGCAGAGGCCTACATGCAGGCTGCACGCCACAAGGTGGACGGTGAAAATCTACCATCTTCTACAGACACCCGCAATTAAAAGCTGTTTATTTAAAAAATATTTCTCACTATTCTAGCGGCTCGCTATAATGGCCGTTTTAGCCCAGTCATTTTAAGCATTTTAAAACGCAATCTACGGAAAAATTCCTAGTGAGCTAAATTATTATACACACTATATACTGGCTTCTTTTTTAGTTATGCGAGAAATCTTTATGCTGAAACTTTTATGCCAAACTAAAACTAAAGGGCTCCCTGTTCACAATGCCGTATGTGAGTGCATTCTAGTCGCTTTCTCAGCGCTCTACTCCAAAAACAGTTAATTTTACAGAAAAATGCAAAAGGCCTTTATTCCGCAGATAAATCTCAAATAACTGGACTATTTTGACGTATGACAATAGTGATGATATTTTACTTGTTTTACATAAGTACTCTGTTTTCTACCGTAGAATAAATACCCTCTAATATAGTCGACTATTCTCATATTTCTATAAATAAAATGTAATTAAAATTAATACGAAAGTTCATGAAAGGACAAACGAAAAAACGGCCATTATAGCGTACCGCTAGTATAGTTGTAAATATATTTCTACAGTAGAACTATTAGGAATTTCTTATTAGCAAGTTAATCCAATCGTAGAACTGCTACTAGTTCTACGATTGAATTAAAAGACTCCTCAGCACAGCCTCTTTAAGAGGCTAGGCACATAGATTTTTTGTATTAAAGTCGTGTATTATATACGACACTATTCAACGACACCACTATGATTTTGTTTACATTTTCTTGACAAAAATTCAGTCTGAGTCTGTCAGGAAAATGTAAATAATAACTAATGGTATATCAATATCAATTACTAAGAACTTTTTACATTTTCACGTTACACATCAATAGCGGTGGTGTCGTTGCTAAAAAAAACGTGTGGCACTCGGGGACCGCCGCGGTAAGGCTATTGCATAGCATTTTTTATCAACTTATGCAATTATAGTTATTTATTTATACTGTATTTTAATATACATATATAATTTAAAATGTAATATAGGTAATATATATATATATAATGTTATTTATACAGCTCGTCTCGATCCGTACAAACTTCGTAGTCTTACCAAATACCACACGTTAAGCGAACTCTCGGCCGAGCTCGGTGAAGCTCGTGTGAGCTCGGGTGTTAGGTTTTATTTTCATTCGGAATTTCTTGATTCGGTCGCCGCGCTCAAAGCCCGCGATAAAAGCTATGCGATAGCTTAATAATGGTAAACTACACCACAGGCGTGTCGTTCAGTTTTAAAGTTTACAATATACGAACAAAATTCGACTAGTAAGAAAACTATTTCCTTTTAGTTTTATCCCAGAATTATATACAGGAGAATTATTTTTTTACTTTCGCGGTGTATACTCATGTTTTATATACTACTCGGGACTTCACGCGAAACAAAATTCTACTTACATTCACCGACGAATCGAACGCGTTGCATGTAAGTAGAATTTTGTTTCGCGAAGTCCCGAGTAGTCTATAAAACAGGAGAATTATTGTTCTTAGAATAAGCCAATTCTTGTTTGTACGTAAGTTGTGTATGTACTTTCAATATTATTATCATAATGACGAACTTTTATGAAGATTCTTGATAGTTTTAGAAACAAAAGGGTGAGTGCAATGCATGCTAGACATAACACAGTCTTAGTCTTAGTTACTTACTTACTGTACAAAACTAAATTCTATAAATAAAAATATTAAGTACCTATGGTGTCTGGTATACATATTTACGACACAATAATTTCCATAAACGACCTACATGTATAATCCTGTAAATATTTATAAAAATATCTATAAATTACAGTTGCATAATCAATAATGATTAGGGTTTTCTTTATTAGGAATAGAATCACACTAGGAATTAAAAGTTGTAAAACCAGGTTAGTTTCAGAAACATCGACAAGCATCAATAGTTGTACCATAGACCCAAATAGATAATTTTATTAGCAGTTTCAACTGACAACAGTATATATTACCAAATCCACACTGAGTTATTGGCGGAGCAATAGTATCGCCACAAGAACAAAAAAAAAAACAGTATATATAATTCAGTACCGATACACCGTCGTAAGCTCATTCTTAACACAAGCAAATTAGTTAAACTGGAAGAATTAGTGTGTATATTAGCAATAAGGTTACTAGTGTACTATAAAAAACAAATCATTTTCAAAATTATTTATTTATTATGCTAGAGGCACGCTGTTATGGCCGTTTGACATATTACGAGTACAATGCAAAAAAGAAACGATTTTTTATGAAATAAAATACCTTACGTAGATACTTTTAAAATTCTTGTTTTAAGCATTGTATATTTTTATTAATATCAATCTGAAATATATTATTTTCCTGAGAGACGAAAATGTGAAATGAACGGCCATCATAGCGTGCCGCTAGTGTAGTGACAAGAACAAGTTAAGTGTTACTCTGGCCTTAACTAGATGGCATATCATTTATAGTTAACCAATAAAGCAATTTAAAATACACCTCGGCCGATCTCGTAAACTCGTGTTCTATTTTCTTTAATCATAAAAATTTTAATAATGAGCCTTAAATAGTTAGATATTTAGATACAGGTATATAATATAATCTCTGACGTAATATGTATACATACATACATATTGTCACGCCTTTATCCCCGAAGAGGTAGGCAGAGGCATACTATACGCCCATATTACACCGTTTGCATTTTTGTCCCACGTAACGGGTGGTACAAAAATTGGTTTGGTGGTATCTGGATACATTATTATGTCATACAATGGTGCAATAGCTTAACCAAATCCGTAGTAAGTGTCCCAAAGCTTTAGTTGTACAAAATACAAAAGTTGTAAAAAGTTCAAGTACATGACTTGCAAATAAGTAACTATGACCATAACTCAGATTGATCAGAGACTCTTTAAAACTGTTCAAACGGTGGTAAAAAAATCTAATAAGAATATTCTAATGTTAGTTTAAATTTTATAGTAATAAGAAATTGTTATTAATCAACAATGTATATATTTATGGTTTTATTATGTTTTCTGAGCTAATTTAATGTTATGTTTGCAATTGTAGCTGAATGTAGACGATGTTTAGAATATGTTAAGCTTGGTTAACGGTTGAAGTCCTGAAATATTGTTAACCTTTGTATATAGTTAAATATGCCTGTTATGAATTCTTTATAATAATATAGATGTGGAATTATTTATATTTCTTGAATGTACTGCTTCATATAACAAGGCAGGACAGCATTGTGTACAGTCAGTAACCCAATCCAGAGTTACAGAATAGATTTGTAAATGAAAAACCTGCATTTTCGTTCTTATATAGAACGAATTGTCTAAGAATATTGTATATAATCAGATCATGATAGATATAATGAAAAAAAGTAGATTTTAATGATAAGCTATATTTTTTTCTGGCTGCACTTTCTCAATAATTTACTTAAATACACTTAGTATATTAATAAACAATAGTAATACAATTTGTATATACACTGGAGGAAGATATGAATGGCAGGGACAACAGAATACCACCATTGTCATGGATATGGATGGGTCCATGATCCTGCATAATTGATCTACTGTTTATGCCCTGGGTATATGCCTTGTTATAAACTGTGTAAAAATGTGAAATGAGTCAAATATTAATATTAATCTTGATGTGCAATCTTCAATGTATAAATGTATGACACTATAGAATTTACAATTATTGTCTTACACATTAATGTCGTTATTTTAACGTATCTAAAAATAAATATGATGCCAAAGAATTATATAGGTATCGCGCTTTTTAATCATGCGTCCAACTAACCTTCAAATTCGTCTGAACGAACAAATGCTGCAGTAAATACTAGAGCACTTGTTCACTATAACAAGTCCCTTTGTACAAAAAATGTAGTGCGTTCAAATTAGATAGGTAGTCTTTTCAGCTCACCCTAATTCTAATGGAAAGTCGTAGCGACTTCCAGAGATATTGTATTGAACAAAAAAGGACTTCTTCAGGCGGCCAATTTCTTCTATGAGGCACTTAGCCTCGGACCCACAGTTGCGCAATGTCTCCATCAGAACAAAATGATTATATTCCAACTGCCATTTAATCATTAGTCTGGTTTAGGGGACGTGCCATAAAACGGCGCCACCGGCTGAGTTGTGAAGAGATGTAACATTGACATCAAACTTTTCAGGATGAACATCGTAAATGGCTATTACTACATACACATTTTTCGATACACATTTGACTGCCTTAGTGGAGCAGTTCCACCTTAGTGAGCAAAGCAAATGTCTGGTAATCAGGTTGGTTCAGCTGTTATCCGGCGTCCTTCGTCGTCCTGAAGCTCAGGTTGTTAGGGTCGATAGTCTTAAGAGAAAACAAATTTGCAGCGTTCTCACTGCAGACTGCGGATCTCGTGTGGTCAATTTCTCTCCCACTCCCTCTCTCGCGATAATGACCTGCTCGCTGAAAAACGCGGCAGCGTACTGTTACGATGGAAATGACACACAACTTTTTTAATAAAGGAATTTTTTTTTTGACTGTACGTGATACAGTCGTGCAATACGATAAACGTCCTTATTGTAGCGCGATCGAACCCGCACCGAGTCTGGACAGTATCGATAGTGTGCCCGAGACTAGGCTTGAGCCTCACGGTTAGATGCTGTGTCAGCATCTAGTCAGCGTCTTTGCCAACAGTTGAAGGATGTAACAGTACCACTTGACCCGCTGGAGACACAGAGTCTCTAACGAGAGTATATCCACTTCCAAAAGGAAAACATAAACCTTAAAAACATTTTACAACATAGTTTTTGATATTAAAATAGGCATTCTGGTGGTATTTTAAGATTTTTTTTTAACAATTTTAGTTACGAATAAATCTTTTCTATTAGTACAGTGATTTGATACACAAACGAAATCAACTATACTGGGACTATGACTGCACGCTTCCAACATGAAAAAAAAACAAAAACTGCTTTCATTCTAGTCCATATAGAAAAAAAATCATACATTCACGCCTTTATCGGTAGGCAGAGGATACTATACGCCTACATTTCACGGTATGCATTTTTGTGCAACGTAACAGGTGGTGCGCCCATTGCCCTGTTGAAGTGGACAGGTGCAAGTTGTGGCGACCTGCTGTTAAAATTTTTCAAGCCGCCCCTAACGACAGCCATTTTATGGGCAACCGGGACCAACGGCTTAACGTGCCTTCCGAAGCACGGAAACGCTCGCTCGCAAATGTAAATTCCACAAAATGGTCACCCATCCAAGGACCACCTATAGCGAATGTTGCCTAACGCAGTGATCGTACAGACACTGAGTCAGCGTGGCCACACAAGCGCATGAGCGTAGAAAAAATCGAAGTATAAATTAGCTGTCTTACACCAAATTTCAGTCTCTTATAGATTTGAATACCTATAAGAGACTGAAATTTGGTGTCTCTTCATTTCCCTGTCTAATCAGACTTGAAAAGTGAAATCCCCTACGTACTCGCGTTTATGCTGTTTCTAAGTAGACGAATTCCGAATAATCGAGTTCTTTGAAACTTTTAGTATCAATCGAGTCCTTAACATTGCTTTTTGTATTGACAACAAGCTAATTATCTTTTCTTTTTCAGTTAGGCAAAAATCTAAAAATTTTAGTAAAGGCAGAAAAGGAATAATAATAATAAAATAAGAATCCACATGCAGCTTTTTTTATTCTGGTACCCATTCTTGTAAAATTAATACCGTCACGCCTACTATTTGTAATGATCTATAAAATTGTCATGGATACTATATCTATGTCATAGAATAGATATATATATATATATATACCTAATTGCTTTAGTACCTACTATAATGTGATCGGGTTTCTAACTGCTAAGTAATCGTACATTAACATGTTAGATTCTAAACACAACACACAGAAGTAAATTGAAACATGTAAATAAATGAATGAAACTCGTAAATAAATTCAAGTATAATCAAGATTCGTTCACTAAATTCGGTTTAGCTATTCTGGATACGCAAATGAACAACAACATTGTGTATTAAATTTATATAATGATTCTATTTGCATATTATAAAAAAAAATATATCATGTCCTATACTTAAAACCTTACGCGAACCCTACGCGAACGCCGGTTATTCCCCTAATTTCCTGGTAGAAATAAAATGCAACCCCATTGGTCGACACACGTAACATCAATTTTCAATAATATGTACCCGTAATTCAGCTTTAAATACGAAAATAGTTTAATCTTATGTCCTACATTCCCGTAAAGACAAAAATAGTCGAATAGATTAAGGTTCATTAAACTTGACAATTTGCTTCTGCAATAAGTACAATAAATATCCGAAATTTAAAAGAGTTATGCAATTACTGCGGTGAATCCCCCAAGAGTTTGTATTTGGATTGTCGATGGTTATCCTCGGCCATGGACGCGGATGCGCGCAAACTCTGGTCCAAGTCTAGAGGTGATCGATTATAATCCTGCAACACCTGCAATCAAACAATAAGTATTGTTTATAATGTAAAGGAAAGTCAATATCATTTTGAAGCGATATAGTCACTGAAGTTTCGTGGTAAATTAGACACAGATACAGCCGTTTGTATAAGTAACACACATACACACTTACTAACTTACGCCTTTATAATATTAGCACTAATGCCGGCGAAGAAAACGTTAGTCAGCAGGGTTGCAGCCCAAACCAGCCTCACCTACAAGTGATGCACTTGTAGGTGAGGCTGGTTTGGCTCAAAGACCTCCTTTGAGCCCCATCGCATGTCATACTACTAACATTAAACACAGACGTTTCCATCGTATCGCCATTATCGTTAGCCGAACACTGACGTCAAATTAGAATTCGCGTAAAACGAGTCAGCATACATTTGGATTCTACACTATTATATATATTATATTCCACGTGAGCAGATTGCTCAAAGACGGAAAGGTCAAAAGTACTCGGATACCCAGACGTGCGTGTATGAAGCGATTGATGAATCTCGAAGAAGCGAAAGAAGTATGCATGAATCGCGAAGCCTGGCGATCTGTCCTCTCTGACTACCCCGTCAGGGATACAGCGTGAAGATAGTTAGTTAGTTATTATCTTATCTTTGGCTCTACTGAAAAAGGAGGAACTCTCTCTACGTCTTACCCTCCGTAACTGCTGTTCTCGAGCTGCAAGGTCCTTTGTTATTTCTTCCTTGCGAAGTTCTATCTCCGGCTCATACTTTCCATCCTTAGTATACCTATTCAAAGTCTCATATTCACGATACAAGTTGGCGAACTCCGCTATATTTTGTTTGGCCTCCTGGCACGCTGCGTTGCCCTTCGAAGTAGCACCGTCGAAGTCTTCGCGGTTCGTCGCTAGACTGCTTAAAAATGTATAAATATTGAACAAATTATAAAAGTTCATCAATTCAGTGAAAATGATTTTCTTTACAAAATACTTTCTCGTGCCGAAATGTAATCAAAAAAGTGTTTGAACATTTGGGACCATTTTGATATTGACTTCAATTTATATAAATACGATATTTATATAAATCGATACTTTACGATTTAAACTGGCCGCCATTTTGTAAAAGAGTCTAAATGGCAGGCAGGTATGCCACTCTCGAATCTTTTTACCCCTTTAAAACAAAAGGTAATCAATTGACTGTACATAAAATCTTTACTGTGCGCTCTTTATGTTTTGGGCAGAATAATTGGCCACGGCTTGGCAAAAACATTTTTGAAATGGAACTAATATTTTTGTTATATATAATTGTCATATATGCAAGTGACAATACTCTACCGTACAACACTGAAATTTTAAGTGACTTTTCGCCTGCACAAGCTGAATATATTTATGAAATAGCGAAGCATATAGTCTTTGCGTTTGAGTGAAGATTTTGCTTTAGTTTGTACATTTATAATTGTTTACAAAAGAAAACATTATCCATCATTTTGCATAGGTACCTATGCAAAATCGCTTGCGTAGGTACCGATACCGCAACACTACTGCACCGACAAGTCAGGAAAGGGCCTAATATTAAGCAAACGTAACTAGAGCTCTTCTATACAAAGAAAAACCAAACAAAACATAAACATCGAGGTAATAAAACTCACTTGTACATGGAAGTATAGAAGTAGTGAGGACGGCTGATAGCTCTTAGGAAGCGGGGCACCATGCCCTCTCCTTCACGGTACATGGACAGCAATCGCTTGTACGACACGTATTTGTACGACGGCAGTCGTAGCATACGCTGCCCCACTCTGATCGCGTTGATAGCTTGATGTTCCATTTCTGGGTACTAAATAAGTAGATTCATCTGTAAGCCTTCGAACATTAAACACTCGCTAAAATAGCCACATAACCACCGCTATAGCCCTGTGTTCAATTGTTGGAAAGTCAAAAGTCCACCAAACCCAATGATAATGAATTTGCAGGAAACGAAAGAAGTATGCATGGAGCTATCTATACCCACTGACAACCGTCAGGGTTACAACGCAAAGATCATCCCTAAGGGCTCAAGAATTCGATATCACCTACAAGCTGGTAGACCATAAGGCATGACCCGACCTAGTCCGGAATAGGCATATTTTCCAGTGGTGAAAATGTAAGACATTTCGTAATCGTTTCATTTACTCTACATTTGATCCATTCAATATCTATAAGACACAAAAAGTAAGTAAAAATACACATAGTATGCTTAGAGACAATTTAATGTCAAACACTTACCACCACAGCTACGCTTTTCGTATCACTCGCAGGTACGTGACTCAATCCTAAAAAATAACCGATAAAGTGAGTAACATGAGTAAAGTAAGCAACGTAACCGGTAAAGGAAACGTTTGAGAATTTACGAAATTCATCATCATCCTCTTGCCCTTGTCCCAATTTACTTGGGGTCGGCGCAGTATGTCTAAATTCCATACTGCAAAATGTTTTGGCTTGGTTTTTATGGTCGGCCGCCAGCCTGACACCAACCCTCCTTGGGAATGCTATCGTTTGGTGGTTTGCCCGCCACCGTGGGTGCGAATTTACGAAATTAATTTACACAAATAAATATAAAATGCCTACAGGTATAAATGCATAAATGACTTAAATTCGCTTGACTTTTCGTCGTAGTATAAAGTGTAGTATGTGGTCTGCAGCCGCTGATTTCTTGGTCTGTGTAACATAGACAGACCAAGAAATCAGACTATCAATATAGATACATATTTCTGTGTATATGCAACGTGGAAGTTTAGTTTTTTTTAAGTATTTCTTAATTAAATTCTTAAAAAATTGGCAATTGCTCTCGGAAGACTCCTTAAATATTGATTTAAAAAAAGCACGGTGAGATTTCATTATTTCCTACATTTTTATACTACTAAAGCAGCATAAGTCAAACATTCGGCCCATCTGATAGACCAAGTTTATACATCAGTCATCAAGGACCCTATTTGGTTGCCGCTTATCATCATATCATTGGCAATATATCATATTGTACATACCCATGTGATGTGCAATGGTCAGTGGTATGCCGGAGAGTGGTTGCTGCATCTTAAGACCATTCAATACCTGTAAAATATTTTTTCTCAAACATGCATGGAAATATTGTCATTATTTTTGTTAAAGAAACACGAGAAACAAGAGGTATTGCAATTACGGACAAAAATTCAAATTCTTATCAGGAAGTTTTTTTGAATTTGGAACATTACAACGCTTCAGTAATGTCAACATTGCTGGAGCGTTAAATACTAAAGGAAAATCAAAAACATCTTTTAGTAATTGCCCAATATGACTAATGTAATTTTTAATTTTAATTTAATGAAATGTCCTATATAAAGGGTATGTTTGTTTCCTTGCTTTTATTTTGAGAAAAGCACTATATATGCCTCGGCGGAAACCGTAATTGCCTGTCTCGTATTAGTAAAGTCCTCGCCTTGGAGGCTTGCCTCGGTTTTCAAACTCACACTCGACCTACAATTGCCTATTACCGGCAGGGAAGAAGAACTATTCGAAGTAGAGACAAAATCAACAAATCTAAGATCACAAAAATCGGCACACGCTTAGCGAGTTAGAAATGCTATCACTAACAGGACCTTGACTAACGTATTCATACATTATATTCCTTCTTCTTCATCCGAGTGCTTTCCCAAGTACTTAAAAACCAAACCTGAGTTACCTAGTCTTTAATTTGATTGCTAGTAGCAGCTCTTTGGTTTTTGTTTTTGTGCATTGTTGGCAACGATTGCAGTCAGAGCTCCCAATCCCTTAAAGGTGTCTGCGTCGCTGCATCGTCTGTTAGTCAGCAGGTGCACCGCTAGTGAGGTAGGACTATGTGGATCTTGGAGGGGAAACTGACACCCATCATGCAGACTGACTCTTTGGAGCGGTGGGAGTGTATTCGACTGCTACGCAAGATGTCGTGGATTTGATTCCCACCCAGGATAAAACTTAGTGTGATGAGCACGATGGTTTATTCTATGTCTGGGTGTTATTTATCTATAATATGTATGTATTTAGAAATATATAAGTATGTTTATCAGTTATGTAATCATAGTACAAGCTCTGCTTAGTTTGGAATTAGATGGCGTTGTGCGAGTTATCCCATCCATATTTATTATTATTTATATGGAAATGAACATTATCCTGCATAATAGATCTACTGTATGTATATGCCCTATTATATTCTGTGTAAAAATGTGAAATGAGTCAAATATTAATATTAATCTTGACATGCAGTCCCCGATGTATAAATGTATGACACTATAGAATTTGCAATTATTGTCTTACACATTAATGTCGTTATTTTAATGTAACTATAAATAAATATGATGCCAATGAATAATATAAGTATCGCGCGTTTTATTCATTAGTCATTAGGACGAACAAATGCTGCAGTAAATACTAGAGTATTAAAGTAAATATTAGATATTAGTACTAGTTATGTCAGTTGATCCAACGATATTTATTTATATTTACGATATTTTTATAATCAAATTGTTTAATACATACTTGTTGAATATTCACGCCAATGTTGTGGGACGGTGCGGTGCTTTTAGACACAACGAAAGGTATATTGGTGTGGTTGGCGGTGTCATAGTAGTATCGTATACTGGCTTGCTTCATTTGTGACGCAACTGTTGGCAACTCGTACCGACGGCTCTTGTACTTGACGCGTCGCGGTTGGTGAGACTCCTGAAGAATTTTATAATCAGTTGTTCAGCTAAGTTGAAGGCCTTATGTGCAGATTCGTAAATATCATCAGCATGTAGCCACAAATTGATCCTGTCTGTTTAAAAACGACAATAAGGTCGTCATCATGACTGTATTCCCTTTAGCCAAACATTTTTTTATCACCCCTAGTATTTCAGACATTTTCATCATTCACAATATTTAGAAACATCTTTTTATACAGTCCTAGTGTTTAAAACATTATTATCACCTCTAAAATTTCAAACATTTTTTGATCACTCCTAATGTTTCAAACATTTTTATCACCCTTAGTTTTTCTAATATTTTTTAGCACTCCTAGTGTTACAAACATTTTTTTATCACACTTAGTGTTTCAGTCATTATAATTTACAGGCTTGCGTTTTAAGTGTTGATGTGGCCTTCGATGAAGCACGCTTGACTAGAAGATACCCAGATTGCAAGTATCGGTGAACACGTTCTCAGGTAACCCTACGTCCTTAGGCAATGGAAACCACTTTCGATTTGGTGGGACGTGTGCTCAATGAGATAATAGTAGTCAATCATTCTAATGCCCAATATCAGTCATATAGCGTCAAGAAATTAAACCAACTTAACTATCTTCACGCTGTATCCCTGATGAGGTAGTCAGAGAGGACGCATTTATGCTTCTTCTTCTTTCGCTTCCTGCAGATTCATCAATCGCTTCATACATGCACGTCAGTGTATCCAAGGACGTTTGACTTTTTATTTCTTTTTTTTTTTTGACGGTTTGTAAAAACCCCTTATCAACGATCCAAACCAAATCAACCACACGAAGAGCTTAAGGTTAATTTGTTACGAGTTAATGCAATAAAACTAACTTTTCGTGGTTGTTGTTCTAACTGCATCTTAGCTTCAACCTGGATCGGGTCCTGATTGTTGTAACGTGCTGTAAAAGCATAGGTACATTAATATATACTCAAATATGAACATTGAAGGGAACTGCTATATTGATTTATTGCACTATTTGAGTATTGTTGTTTTGTGTACCAATAAATAAATAACTACATATTACTTATGAAACAAAGTCCTCCACCGCGTCTGTCTGTCTGTTCGTGATAAATTCAATGGATAGTGGTTCTCGAGGAATGTTTTGGTATATAATTTGTTATGTTTTTGTAAAAAGGATTAAAATATAACGATATTTGTAGAAGGTGTCGGCAAAAATGGGAGCTTTTAACGAAACGCTGCATAATTCTTTTGAGATATAGCAAAATAACGTATGGTGAAATTGTATATCTTATATAGGTCGGCAGAGAAGTCCGCGATTGCATACGTCTATCTCTTAAGGATAACAGACTAACTTAATGTAACACAGGGGTAGTATAAGCTAGAAAATAAATAAAAAAGCTGCCTTTTTCAATGAATCATTATATACAAGCATGTACCTTTGTCACCCTTTTTTGACTTCCGAGGAGTGTTGCCCGGTGGAGGCTCAGCGTTCTGCCGCTCTTGGCGTGGCGATCCGTAGCTTTTGTTGAACAGTTCGACCACTGGCCGCTCTTCCACCCAGCTCGCACCTGTGGCGTATTTACCTCAATCCATTTTACTGACATGTTTTATAATTTTTAATCAAATTTACTACTGAAGTACAACGACCCATCAGTCCTATCGAATTGATTTGTTTATTGATTTCTTTTTTATAAAAAATCTTAGCTGTTTTATTCTTACGTAATATACAATTTGCAAGATTTTTAAGGAATAATGCTGGCAATTCTAGCCCCACATGCTCCGTGTAAGTGGCTGTTTGGTTACCAATTGTTGGAGTCACCAATGTAGGGTTCTTGTCAGTTGTCAGGGGCAATAATATACCGACCATGTTCTTGATAATTTTTATTTTATATCAACCACGCCTTATCCCCGAAGAGGTGGCAGAGGCATATTAAAAAACCATTTTTACCATGTATGGCTGTCCCACGAAATAGGTGGAGAGCCCATTGCCGTGTTGAAATAGACAGTTGCAGGTTGTGGCCACCTGCTGTTGAATTTTTTCAAGTCGTCTATTAGGCCTTCAACTTGGTATAACGAGCGCCATGTTACTAGCAATCGGGACCAACGGCTTAACGTGCCTTCGGAAGCAAGAGTAGCTTTTGTTTTAAAATCAAAAATTCTGTCTGGTACCAATATTAATACATAAACAACTTTACAATGTTATATGACCTAACCCATAGTGTACGGGAAGACGACTGCTTGCACCTCGGTATATCAATTTTATGATCACTGACGCTGATTGATATTAATATGCTAGGATCACTAAGCGACCACCAGCTGACCTACAGAACTATATTGTAATCGCCTTTCCAGGTCATAGCTATCTATAACGCTACTTAGCAACTACGATATGAACAATAGAAGTTGCAAAAACAGTAGAAAATGCTATTTCTCCTGTATACATTCGTGTCAGCGCGACATGTTCAACAATTAAGTACGTATCACATACGATTAAAACCTCCACGGGTCCTGAAATCGCGTAATGGGGCTTGCGAAGGTTATTAATACGTACACGGTAAGCAGACCAAACATATTATAGTTTGCTTATGGAACAATACTTCATCCTTTTCACTCTTGCCATTTGTTGTATAAAGCTATCTTTGTTATTCCTGTGTAGCTACCTCTAACTCACACTTTGACAGCGAACAGCGCGTAATAATAACCGCCGCTGACATCTTTAAATCAAAGATTTATGTGTCGAATCAAAAATATAACATAAAATTATTGTAAAAAGTTACAAAAGTAGACAAAAAATATTCAAAAAGGTATGCATTGAGTGATAAAGTTTCATTGTGAAGAAATCAACTGTTTATGTGTATATAGGCTAAGCTATTTTTCGCTAACGTTGGGTTTGCTTACTGTCATCTATGCCGTTTTTTTTTTGTGTAGATATCCTCATGGATGCTATGCCGGACTCTTACCGACTAAAACCTCACGTTACCCTTCTATCTGTCTATGGCTAGGTGTCCCGGTTGAGCCCTCGGAAGAATAGCCTCAGTTATAAAGTCAGTTTTTATACGAAAACAAGATTTTCAGCAAACTTGGTGGTGGGGAACAAAGAATACTCTTTGTACGCCACGAATAATCTTGACAACGTTAAGCATGTCGCGGTGACACTCAAATGTTCCCCGCATGGCATTTCCCGTGCGTCAAAGTATTCCCAAGAGCTCCGTTTAGGTTAGGTTTATATTAAACATTATGTATTATTAGGTTTAATATGGGTCTATCAACGCTGGTTACAGCGTTCAAACTACGGTTAAAAAGGACTCCCGAGGTAGATAATTTCAGCATTACGCAACTACAGCAAAGTACCTGAGGGTGCTTTCTGGTTCTTGCTGGACAATATCCGCGTGTGGGCGGCCGGTGACGACACACTAGTATTTCGCCACGGGTCACCAGCTTCTTCAAACAAATACATCTTAGTTACAATACCTTTTTAAAATCAATGATCAGAACAAGATAATTGAGGATGTTAAGCATTTAATATCTCCCTATCTACTACTTTAGCTTTTCAAAACAGCTGAAAGAGGTATAATTATCCACAAGCATTACCCGTGAGGCACGGGTAACAGGATAGTTTTGTTCTAATGGGAATTCTATGACAAGATATTTTTGCCCTTGATACCCCTATATTCATTTCAATTACTTTCTTTACACTGTATCCCTGACAAGATATTCAGAGAACTCGCCAGGAATTTGCAATGTATAATTCTTTCACCTTCTGTAGATTCATGAATCGTTTCATACATGCACTTCCGGATATCCGGGACATTTTAAAATCTATTTAGGGATTGATGAAACTTTTGCCCATGACATTGTTACCCTTGGTGTTCCAAATATATATTTATTTGATCACAGAACCCTCAGGGAACTAAATGGTGGTGCCAGAAGTAGAAGTGCTCTAGAGGTAAATAAGTCTAACCGAATCATGTTCCACACGTTAAAGGCTCCATACACTAATATTTCAGCGTGAACACCATTTTTAAATCACTCGTTCGAGAATAATGGCATAAGCCAGTACCTAAATAAAATACCTTCAAGCGGTAGGTCTTTGGGGACGTGCCTCCGTCGGCCGGTGGTCTTCTTGTAACGGTTCTCGGGTTTACTGAAATTTAAACTAAGCTATAAAATTGTTGAATGTTTCTACGTTCGAGACATGGTGAGTTGACGATAGGGTCAAATTCACTAAGGGGTCCCTCAAAAACCAGCAAATATAAGCCTGTGTAATGAGCTCTAGACAACTGATACGCATACTTGTATATTTCAAAATACATACGTGTTTGTGTTCGACCCATTAATCGAATCGCTTTTACAACAAGCTTCCCTGTGACCTGAGAAATTTACCTTTAAATAAATTTAAAAAGTTTATTAAAAACAAGCTTTGTGAAAAAGGTTTTTACTCCGTTACAGACTATTTGCAGGACAGGGACGCCTGGAAATGATCTGCTGGCAAAATGAAATAATATTAAATTGTAAATAGGCCATCAAAAAAAAAGCCTTCCTAAGTTTCTTGCCGGTTCTTCTCAGGTGGGCCGCGTTCCGAACCGGTGGTCGCTTTAAATATTTTAAATAGTGTATGACATTTTGTAAGCGCCGTTAAAATGGTCTATGCAAAATAAAGATATTTTTTTTTTTTTTAATCCCGAGACGCATGGTAGTTACCATTACTTAACCGTGAGAGACTGGTCAATTTTGAAAAACGGCGACTTTGAAATTTACTATTACATAGCTATGACGTAGGAATCCTTAAGGTAAACGAGAGGGTTGGAAGTACACACAGGTGAAGCAAAATGAAAACGTATAACAATAAAAATAACCAACATCTCTCGTGGTCGTGGAAATTCCTCGTTGCTGTTAGTATAGTTTGAATAATCGTCATCTTGTCCGCAAGCTGCCTCTACGGGACCATTCGGACTTTTTGCATCATGTCCGCATACACCTATGGCAAGAAATAGCTAAATAGCTGAGAATGAAAATCACAATTTTGGACCAGTCCAATTTTGTACTTTTAAAATGTATACCACTATAAATTTTAAAAAGTGGTGAACTATTGCATACTAAGTTTACCCAACTTAAATTGGTACCATTAAGGAAAATGAATGTTTAACAGTTTGACATAATTTTGAAATTAGTCAGGTTACTATTTTCCGGAGTCAAGCGACTAATGTAAAATTCATAACGGTACCTACAGTTTGTCAGTATAATACGAACAAATTACGAATTAAATTGCTAAACATTTATTTTCTTAAAGTGTAAATAAAGAAAAAGCTACTAGTATGACTATGTTTATTAGTGTTTAGTGTCAATATCAAATGAACTACACTTATTGTTTCTATGTTACTTACTATCACCGTCTGCTTGAGACCGCTGTTGTCGACCCAGTCGTACTTTAATGTGTGGTTTATGTGAATCGTAATCAGTCTGAAAACAAAGAAAACTCTTTAAATTATAGAAATTTTAAGAAATTCAGATCTTATGTCTGCTTTTCACATTGTGGCAGGAGTTTGGCTCTCGCCACTCATTGCTATCTCTAGCAGGAGAAGATAGAGAAGCAACAAGAAGAATATTCAAAGAACACGTCCACGTACTACGTAGTACGTCTCCAAATTATCATCATCAAAGGAAGAGAAGCAAGTTTAATGATTGTGAAAAGTCATAATGGACAAACTATCGGATTCTTGAGGGCCACTACATACGGACTTGAACCCATGTGAAATTAATTTACTGACGACGACGTTTCGAAAACGTTGCATTGCCCGTGGTCGCGACCAGACTGCAGTGAAGTTCAAGAGTATGCTTAGAGTTATTTTGTTAGTTTAAGTGTTACTACTTTGCTTTTGTATGAAACGTCAGTAAATATTACACGTGAATTTCAGAAAAAGTATGAGTATACACTTCGAATGTATAAAATCTTGATTTCTAAGTACATCGAGATTGGGAATCCCACGAGTTCAGCAACGGTAGTCGCTTATACACAGTTGCATCTAGGGTTGTCAGATTAGAAAAGTAAAATATCTGAAAAAGTTACATAACATCGAGATTTTGTGAATTTGGTCCAGATAAATAAAGAACTACCAAGAGGAAGGTGGGGCCTCGCACAAGATGAATATTCTAAATATTATATTTATATCATAAACAATCATTTTCAAAGTTTCTGCTCTCTCTTCCCACTCTCCTTTAAACTGAATGGTTGCAACGAAATAAATGAGTCAATAGCATGATCCAGAGGGCGAGTGCAGGGGGGAGTACGATCGGACGGCAAGCACTGGCATCAGCAATAGTGGCAATCAATCACAGATTACTGCCCGGCAGTGGGCGCGCGCGCATCGTTCACTTAAGTTGACCGATGGTTTTTTACGGCGGAAGTCGGGACATTTTCAGTTTTGTTGACGCCAATGAAATGTTGGGACAATCGAGACGAATCTCGACCATTTGGCAACCCTAGTTGCATCACCAAGGATATAAATATATAAACTCTCGTCTTTCCTTCTTACCTTCGCGAGTGCCGCTCTATCTTGCTGCGGTTGGTTGAAGGCCTTATTGTAACCACGTACTTGACCAATCATGCGATGTTGTTCCACAGTCGCCGGGTCCAAATAACCGCGGGTAGGGTTCGGCGGTATCTCAAACCTACGCATCCGAGCGGCTTGTTGCGATATCTCTGTAATCAGCAAAGCTACTACAGTTTACCCTTATCCAATTAACATCCACTATAGGTACGACTTAGCAGAGAAGGCAATAAACTGATATTAGGTAAATTAAAAAAAAGAAAAATTCGAAAAGAGATTTTGTACCAACCTGGTACAGAGGATTGTTTTGAGGTTTGCTATAGGCCCAACCAAGATATTCGTAGGCCAAGTGACCTCACCTGTAAACGGTGCACCTGCTGACTAACAGACAAGGCAACGACGCAGACTCAGACTTAGGGGTTGGGAGGTTAGGCGGCAGTCACTTCTAACAATGCCGAATAATTAAAGCTTTAAATCCAGGTAGGGGCTTGGTAGTAGGATGATGAGAGAGAGAAGAAGAAAGCCATTAGTATATTCTTAGTTTCTTGGAAGAAAGCTATGTCCATCTGATACGTGGCGAGTACCCCGGTCGGATGAACCAAACACTGCAATAGCGTACATAAGTAGGTAGTAAAACAGGTTCTAAGTGGGTGATTGGAAGCTTTTTTAGCCACTGTGCCCTGTGTGGACTGTAAGATACCGTGTCCACTGCTCGCAGAAGTTGGACCGTATTTTGCGGCGGCGATGTAGCTTATTTATATGGCTATGTTAATGAGTGTTTTGAGCGACTGCCGTAGAACCAATCAATCTAAGAGTAACAGTATAATATAGTTGTTGGGGGAAGCGCTGATTGTGTTGTCTTTCCGAATCCCAGAGATTCTTCAACCTTGAACGATATACTCGGGATGGGGTACAGCCGACCTGAAGATTTATTCCGTTCCCGCGCCAATCCGGCATAGGGTCTCGTGCGTTATTCAGCAGAATACTCCACGAGCGAGTGAAGTTGGCTTGGGTCCAAACATTCTTGGTAGGATCTCTTACACTCCTAAACACCTAGCTTAGAATAAGTACCTGCTATAAATTACTGATATTATGCGACACTTACTTTTCTTCGGATATGTCCTCACAGATATACAAGGAAATTTGTCAGACGTCTGAGGCTGGTCCGTTACCTTGGTCATACTAAAGAAAAGCACATTTAAATAATACGTAAGAGATTCTGAGAATAATAACTTTCGTGAGCGTTGTTCATTATTACTAAGTAAACGGTTGTACTCGCGTGTATATTTCGGGATCGCCCGACTAGTTTCGGACCTAACGGAGGTCCTTTTTCAAGAAAAGCGTCGAACCACGTCGGAAGCTGCGCTGGTAGTAGGACGATCCCAAAATATACACGTGAGTACAACCGTTTACTTAGTAATTAGGTTCTAAGAAATTCTGATTTTAAATATATTTCTAGGACATTTTAATTTGAAACAAACTACGATCGTAGCGAAGGTATCAGACGACTTAAACCGAAACCAGTTTCAAAACCGAGGGTGGTAAAAACTTCAAAATCGCCTATGCGCGTATTTATGGTATCCTGAATCGAATGCCTTTTGTCTCTCTTGATTACAGTTTCTGAGTAATAGATACAGACAGACAGACTGTGATGTTTTATAAGGCTTTTCTAAACTTGATTTTAGAAGTATAAAAAGCGCAAAGCTAAAATTAAACATATACCTACGTATATTTACTGTGGAAAGGTTATTCTAGAACCCCCGGTGGTACGTATCAATTGTACTTCAGGTATATGATTGTACATTATCAAAGTATGCTTCGAAAGGGTTACAAAAATGTGTACCTTCGTTTTCTAATTTTCTTCTTTCTTTTTAAAGATTGAATTAAATTAATTTTTTCTTGGAGTTCGTCGCATCGTGCTTCAGCTCCCGCAAACTGGTCATCTACCTCCTGAATGGATGCAACTAAAAGTACATAACATACTTTATTAAAATGACTCCACAAAACATTTTCTCTGTCTTCTCAATTATTCTGCTATTTGGGGTAGAATTCAGAAATCAAAAATCATAAATATCGGCGCGCCTATCCTTGAGATAAAAACGGTATACCTACCTAACATAAATAAAGCTACTTTGTTTTAGTAAGTGCTGTACTTATAGAGAGCATGGATTGAAGTTACGCACCATTCATGTCCAGTTTCCTTTCGGAACGCGTGCCATCTAACACGACACCAGCCAGGCTGCTGGAGCTCCTATGACGCTTATCTGTGAGTACAAACCAATACTTTTATAATCTCGATACCCTTCAAACTTACACTACCAATTCTGAGATGCACAATAGATTTAAAGTCAGTGTCTCGACAACCGCCTGCATCAGCCACTATAAAAGTGACATCTATCGAAATCATCACGATTTGGAAACATTTTTTACCTTTAGGTATTTTATAAACGTCGCCCATTTTAACTTGAAATTTTAACAGCACTCCACTTTTAAAGCTCGATGCTAATTTAAAAAATTAATCAAATGACTGAATAACAATACCTATAAAGGTATAAAAAGGGTGTTAGAATAGTAAAAGAAAATCATAACGTCAAAGTTGTCAAAATAATAACCCGTGGAACAAGAAAGCATCAGATTTTGGTATGACGCCTCATTTTTACTGAAAATCTATGAGCATGATACTGTATCGTTTTAAAATTGGCGGCGACATTGAACACCTCCAAAGAGAATATAACTCAGATTACAAAATAACAAAATAAATAAATTTACAAATGAAAGTACGTATTAATATTTTATAAATATACTAGATATAGTAATAGATAGTATATAATAATAGATATAAAAAGGAAATACATATATACACATACAAGTAGCTACTAGTACAGTACAGTTCCTTTCGTCTATTGCTGCACCAACTAGACAAACAACTCACGTGGTCCCTGTATAAAACAGCACTTACACCTATATATCGTTTGATTGCATTTCAGGAGAGCACCGTGAATCACCTGTTCATAACCGTTCTTCCACAGGAGCAGCCCTTCAACGCCGTACGTTTATCGCCTATGGAACATATCCGAATTCGATAGATAGTGGCTCTATCAGACAAGTTGGAGAGAGTTCGATTCCACACGGCAGAAATTTCTCTATGACTGGTTACGGATGGGTGACCGCTTTGTTGTATTTCCACTTACTAGGGTTTCCTTTTTTTGGTTGCCAGTAACATGTCAATCGTTAAGGGCCGAGGCCGGTTTCAATAACCTATCTATCTTTTACTATTGTCTAAAAGAATGTCAAAATAGTTACCATCGATACTTGCTAAGTACCTATCGACGGAAATTTCGGTTTCAATAACCAAAGATAGATGGAAAGATTTAATTCAATTCAATTTTTCTCGAATGGCACACGGTATCGGTAGTGATGTCCACCGACTATTCATATTTACCATATTTACATAAGACATTAAACTATCAGTTACAAAAGTTAATTAACTGTTTGTCTGTGGTAGCGATCTATGTTTAACTTTGGTACTTCGTCTAAGATTTAACTGTAGATAGAATATTGAAACCGGCCAAATTGAAGGCTTTACACCTTGACAAAACAGCAGATCTCGACAACCTGCGTCTGTGTATTTCAACACGGCAATGGGCTTACCACCTATTATGTGGCTCACGCACACGGTATGTTGGCGTATAATATGCCTCTGCTACCGCTTCGGGGATAAAGGCGTAAAATAAACGAATTTTATTAATACACAAAAATGATGTGATTGATATACCGCGGTGACTGACGCATTTTCGGAAAACTTCGCAGTACGTAAAATCAAAGACAATAGGAAACACTCATATAATCTCACACTCGTTGGCTAAATCTATTTATGAATTTATCTTAATGTATACTTTTATTCTATCTTATTCTCTCGCAGGCAAAATCCTATTTGTTTCTTATTTCTCAGTTTTTGGTTAAGAACAAATCTAAATAAAAGCCTTGATGTCAATCTCATAATATATTTATTCCATATACACCTATAACTACATCTTGACACGAAGAACATAACTGCACTGATAATGCATCATACAAAATAATCATCGCTCTTGTAAGAACGTAGAAATAAATATTAATTCAGAAATATTCACCTTTTCCAATGCGTAAAAAAGTACACAATAGCTTATATATACATACAATGTAGTTATAATTTTGAGTACATGTATATTTGCTATAAGTGTATACATTTAGCCCCAAATATGTTGTATTTTTTTTATCGTTAATTGCACCCATTAAATAGTTGCTTTTTGGACAATGTCCATATGTTTTAGGATCTGCTATGATAACAGGTGTCCTATGTTGGTTAGAATACTGAATCCTTTAATACACAATGCTGTGTATAAATTTACCAAGAGATCGACTATATTTTGGTGTATTTACCTTAGTAATAATATTTCAGATATGTGCCGTGGTACATAACCTAAGTAGATAACACAAAGTTTACAACACGTTTTGTTATTATGCAGTCGATTTTTAGGACATGGGTTTATATTTTTAGTGTAGTATAAATGCAAAAACGTTATATGGAATGAAGTTTAGTAAACATCAGTTCGTCTCACGTGACAATGGGCCGTATTGCAAAATGATACTCAATAATCAAGACGCCCTTGAGGTTAAAGTCGCTTTAAGAGTTTCTTGAGTCTTGAGAGAAGTTTTAAATACGGCCCTTAGTGTTGTTTGCTATAAGACAGTACTTTAAAATTATGCGCTGGGTTTTTTACCATAGCACCGCACTCAAATCAGTTCAATGATTTATTGAGCAGTTCTTAAGTGTTTTTTTTGGGATATCTACAATAAAGAATTGCTGAAATAATAAACGAGTACAGTGGTGTGACTATCCTCCACCAATAGACCGTCCGAAATACCAATCAATGTAACGTTATCTCAATCGTATAAAAAGGTTTGATGTCAAAAAGAAAATCAAATCGTAATCCATTTATTTAAAATAAATTTTATAAATAAGTCAATTAAAGCTAACGTCTTACGTGATGTATGTGAGCAAAGGTATTAATCTCCATAAATAAAAATACGAATTGCGATTCGGTGAAAACAAAATGGCGTCGTTTGTGCGGTACTCGTTCGGTGATATTTGACGTTGCTAGTTGGTCTGTGTAATTGTTTTACAGTCTATTTTACAATTAGGCTAAACCTGTGGGCCTAGTATTTTTCTCCGAATTTTGATTTTTCCTCTGTGTTTGAAGTTTGTCACGATTTTTTTTTTTAATCGAGTTTATAAAGTTTCTTTTCGGAGAATTCGATTAGGCCTTCTACACTGTAACATAGCATAGAGCAGTACAACGAATGTATTGTTGAAAGATAATCTTTAAAAACCAAACTCGCTGCATAATCTAAAGAAAAAAACATTTGTTCCGAAAATTTGCCAGCATATTGCAATATTATGCAAATTTTAGTTTATTAGAGTTTTACAAAAAATCCTGAATCATTATAATATCCATAACTTATATTTTAAATTATAAAGAATACATCGAAAATAATAATATAATACACACAACATGGACCGCTGCCCACCAGAGGCAGGCGTTGCAATAATTAAAATATACGTTGTTTTTTTTTATCCCCACAATAAAAGTCAGTGTTACCAAGTAATACTTATAAAAATACATAGTTCGCACTGTGCTCGGCGAAATATTGTGCATGAAGGTTGACTTCAGTATACACAGCAATAGGCAAATTCGTTATCATAACTTTAACCACACACTAATACCGAAGGTTTATTTTACCTTCTTTTAAATCAGTCGTAAATTGAATGGTCTTTTTTTATATAAAATAATATATGTTTATATAATATTTAAATAATTATATTTGCCCGCGTACTCGCTCGCCTTAAACTTTTACGTTAGCCACCATCCCAGTTAGTTCAGACGGATTGTGTTACGATATCCATCGGATAATTGGGATTTTTCAATACTCAACAACACAGCTCGACCACCTAATATAAATTATACAATTGCAATTTTTTTTTTCAATATAAACCTTAATTAGTAATTGTTTAATCAAATGTTATTTCTTTCGCTATGGTTAATTTTTTTTTAATAAAAAGCTTGAAAAATTTAGTTAAATTATTAGAAAATCTAAGGTAGATTTTCTAATTTCACTTGCAATACAAGCAAAGTTCCCGAAGAGTATTAATAATTATGAAATACTAACGCATAATGACAATTAGGTACCAAAATGACTTAATATTCATTATATAAATAAAAAAAATTGATTACTTGTTCGAAGGTCGTTTTCGTTATCAATAATATTATATGGTAAAATACTAAATGTAGCGTTATGTGGTCCTGTGTGGTGTTTGGGCCACGTTGCCATCGCTGTGGTTGACGAGGCAACCTGCCCCTCGACACATTACAAAAGGACGCATTTCTTTTTTCTTGCTGGTTCTGGAGGCTCCAGCGCTGCTAATATGGCCTCGTCGAATACATTCTTCAATCCTTTCTGTAAGTGACAAGTTTATAGTGAAACATAATACACATAGAATTAGTAGATTAAGGTCCATATTCCTGAACTTTTCTCAATACTCAATCGACGCTTGAGAATAGATTTTATAAGGCAAAACGTTCTGGAATACGGACCTAAGACAAGGATGGGAGTACTGGGACTTCACTCGGCCCGCGACATTATATACATTTTGAGATATTGTTAATTTTTATTATTTTTTTATCACGCCTTATCTTATCCCTTATCCCGCCGTAATATTATATGACTACTTTTCACCATGAGTATTTCTGTCCCACGTAATAGGTGGTGAGCCCATTGCCGTGTTAAAATAGACAGACGTAAGTTTTGTCTACCTGCTGTTGAATTTTTTATTCTATTCTTTTACCAACAAGGCGTGGTTTGTCATCGTTTGATATCATTTCGTTTCGGAGTTTGGGTGTTTCCTATGTATAATATTATATGTATTTAGAAATATATAAGTATGTTTATAAGTTTATCTAGATCCCATAGCACAAGCTTAAAGATTAGTTTGACAAGTGCACCATAATATCTATATTTACTTGGTCTCTTTTTTGAATATCATTGACACAACCTATTATAATCACAGAATGTAATGCTTTAAAAACAAACTATCAAAGTACTAGTATTGATACGAAACATTATTGACATTTCAGTACTTGTTTGAATAACTTTGGCTTACATTATTACAAATTTATCAATGCCAAAGAAAGTTGTAATTACAACTACATGTAGTTGCTTAGTGATTATCATTGACTAGCCAAATAGAAAGACTGGAACTGAGGACAGTAATAGGAAGTAACAGAAATAGGAAGACACTGGGAATGAGGAAGTCTTTACACACAGGATAATATAAAAAAAAATAGATAAAATAAAAAAAATAATAATTAAAAGAAAGGAAAAGTAATATTATTCCAGTGCTATAAATTTGAAATTACTTCGAAGTTTCCCGATGACCGAACTTGATGAGAGTTGTGTACCATTTCTTTGAACAAGTAGGTGAATTCTCCGTAAGGAGTAGGATATACTAAATGTCCACAAGCTTGAAAGATAACCGGGCCACGTCTTCAAGATATTGGCTGGCAACATCACAAGTTTGCGAGTGACAATGTTACCTGTTCTCTGTGACCGTATCACCACACAATAACTTGTGTCTAGCTGAGCAGGACGTTTTAGGTGTATAGTTTGGTGACTTTTGTACCCCTGTCAAGGTTTTCCCGATGGTCTACAGTATAGGGTTCTTCAAAAGGGGTCTTAGAAAGTTTATAAAGGGTCGGCAGCGCGAGTGCTGCACTTCTGGTGTTGCAAACGTCCATAGACTACGGTGACTACTTTCCATCAGGTGGGCCGTACACTTGTCTACCAACAGTGTATTGAAAAAAAAATTTTTTGCAACTATATCCTGGCAAATATAGGTGGGGTGAGTAATACAACCTATGTATTCAACATACCTGTGTAAGAGCTGAGCATTCAACGTATTTCACAGCCTTCAATTCCTTTGCCAGTTTCTCGCCCTGCTCCGGTGAGACGGGTTTTTGTTTGATCTTCGCTAGCTTCTCCAGTGTCGCAGAGTCGTCTCGTAAGTCTATCTGAGTACCCACTAGCAGAAACGGCGTCTTTTGTTGGTGATGAGTTATTTCTGGCACCCACTGCAATGATAAAATTATTTGCATGACTCTACGACTATGTATTCAGAACCTTACTTTCCATTTCAATTCCTAGCAACGCGTGCTAGGTAGAAGTGCCACTCTTTTAAAGTGGAAAGAATATTGACCATGATTGAGCAATTCAAGACATCGTTTCTCGGCACGTGTTTTCCTCCTCTTATAACCCGGGGTTTTACAAGCTGAGCGTAATGACATCATTAGACTGTCAACATGAGAGCCACTGTTAATACTATTGTGGACTGTGAGAACGACCCCCAATTTGGTTTATCTCCACAAGGCGGATGGCGTTATTATGGAGAGCTAAATATAAAAAGAAATCATGGCTTATTAAGTTTTTAGAGGGTGATATCTGCTGAGCACCCTTGATTGATTCTTCTCTTTATGCTGGTGTATTCTTAGTAGTTATCAAACCCTTCTGGATTTGGAACCCAGAACAATTTTATTTCAAGTCGCTATCGTTAAGTTTTTGATTTTCGGTTTTTTGGGAGTGATTGTTTGACGTCCTGCTTTTATCGTGCGGATATCGCCATGGAAATCATGCTGGATTTGAACCGACTAAAACTGCACGGTCCCTACATATATGTCTATCGCCGGGCACTCCGGGTAGCTCCTTGAAAGGATGTGCCAGGGTTGGCTTCTGATCTTCTAACATAAGGGGACCTGCGTTGTTGCCTCGTCTGTCAGTCAGCCGGTGTACCGATAGCAGGTGAGGTCACTTGGGCCCCAGAGATCTTGGAGACCTCTTTTAACCCTTATTCAACAATTTTGAATTGTTGAATAAGATATTGAGACAATGTAAAAACACATGTGATGTGACAATGTGAAAAAAAACTAAGTATTAGTAGAGAACACTTTTCAGTTTGCCCCTAGAACTCATCATCCCTTCCTTCCTTATCAAAGTCTATGGCAGTGGCACTTCTAAACGTAGGTCTCTTCCAATTCATCCACTCCACTACGCACAACCCTGTGCCTTCCCCATCAGTCTCTCCCTGCGACCTTCTGTAGATCCTAAGTCCATTGAGTAGGGGAGTATCCTACCTTACACCTAAAGGACAGTTCTATTAAATAATTTTTAATATTTTCAGGGCTATTTTTGATACAAATTACAATGTAATAATAAAATACATCTATGATACATTTTAAACAAACGTTAAATGTGCGCAACTTACTTTTTCCTTGACATTTTCGAATGAACTGGGGCTGACTACACTGAAGCATACAAGGAAAACATCAGTCTGTGGATAGCTGAGCGGCCGCAATCTGTCGTAATCCTCCTGACCTATTGACGTCAAATGAAGCATTAAAGAATATTATAATCCATATTTAATTATTATAAATAAATGCATGAAGCGCTCGTGGCCCCGCTTACTCAGTGTTTTGTAAACGATCACTGCGTTAAG
Source organism: Thumatha senex (assembly GCA_948477245.1). NCBI lineage: Eukaryota > Metazoa > Arthropoda > Insecta > Lepidoptera > Erebidae > Thumatha > Thumatha senex. Next base: position 5,926,322 of record OX419725.1, read on the forward strand.
CAACATTCGCTTTAAGTGGTTCTTAGAAGGGTGACCACCTAGTGGAATTTATATTTGCGAGCGTTTCCGTGCTTAGGAAGGCACGTTATAAGCCGTTGGTCCCGGTTGCCAGTAAAATGGCAGTCGTTAAGCCTGGTTGAAGGCCTTATGAGCGGCTTGAAAAATTTCAACAAAAGGTCGCCATAGCCTGCGTCTGTCCATTTCAACACGGCAATGGGCTCACCACCTGTTACGTGGGACAAAAATACATACTGTGAAATGTGGGCGTACCTATGGTATGCCTCTGCCTACCCCTTTGGTGATAAAGACGTGACAATATGTATGTATGTAAATAAATGCAAAAGTTGAAGGGTTGGTTTCATCATCATCACTGCAATTCTCAATAATGGGTTTATATTTAATCATGGGTGTATCCAAAACCTCACTTCCGAGCCTGAGGGTTACTTCCATAGCATATTCCCAGTTACTTCAAACCACATCTGGATTTGAAGCCCAAGGTGTGCTTCTATTGGCTTTTAAACTATGGTTTGGTTTTTTATTGTTGGGCAACTGAGGTAAGTTCCAATATCGTAAGGGCGCCAGCACCAGAGTTATATTCATTAGTCAGCTGGTGCACTACCAAGTAAGGTTGCCTCGGGCTCCTAAAAACTTGATGTGGGAGCCTATATCCCCGTTATTGAGACGGATATATACGTGAAGTTGGGCTCATGTGTCTTATCACACGAGTAGTTGAATATATTGTGCTAGAGAAAAGACAAGCAGCTAAGGAAGGGGTTTGCTTACTTACCAGCAGTATCAAAAAGTCCCAAGGTATAAGGTTCACCTCCAATCATGACAGTGACGGCGTAATTGTCGAAGACAGTGGGCACATATTCGGACGGGAACTTATTAGTGGTGTAACTAATGAGCAAGCATGTTTTACCGACCGCGCCGTCGCCAACAACCACACATTTAATCGTCTGCATCTCGTGTTATGTTTTATGGCCACCAGTCTATATTATCAACTTTTACTTGCTATCAATTTCGTGCCACGGCGACTCTGACCATAGCAGCAAGTGGACCTGTTAAAAAAGAAAAATATTTTAATAAAATTTCAAAAATATCTACACTAGAATCAGCCAGAGCAGTTAAAATTATTAGTATTATACAGCAGAGCCAGCACAAACAGCAGTTCGCAAAGAACAAATATCCCTAAACCCAAAAAATATACGAATTTTCGAGCATGTCTATAGACTTTCAAGCCGAACAAACTCTGAAGTCTCGTTTCCATCTCCGACCTCAAAATATCCTTAAACTCTGAAAATTTTGAAGTGGACATTCCATGATAAAACCCTATAACTATCAATATTGACGAAGTTCTGAACATTAGACCCTGAATGAACGAAGTAGGCGGCATAGTTTGCGGTCGGATCGTTCGCCCAGCGGTGCCGGCGCCCCCAACAATAAAAAAAAACATTAGACCCAATAGCTTCAGTTAAAGTAATCGTACAATCTTCGGCATCCGTTGTAGAAAGACCTATAACACTGTCACTTTCTGGGTCATTCTCTCCTGTTGGAAGTGGGTGGACGCGGTATGGGTACACTTATTCCACATGTAACATAGCGGTCTTCCTAAAACCGGACTCTATCAGGCACTGCCTGGTGGGTATTCAAACAGGCAGTGGGTATTTCCTTGCGCAGTACCTAAACGTGACAATACTGTCCACTGTTGTTCATTAGTTTTTGACTATGTCGCTTAAGAACCAGTCATGTTCGCAGTCACAAAGATTAACAAGGCTAATGATAGTCTCATAGAACCACAACTGCAGCCTAGCCCGAATTTTGGGATCACATGTAACCAGTCACGTCGCGATATTTAGCTCAATTGGTAGTCATCCTTGCCATTGTTCCGAGGCTTTCATATTGTTCGTGGGCTCTGTAGATATAAGTCTTGAGGGCAGTGAAGCCTATCAGATCATGACTCTTCCCTGAGATAATACTAGCTTGTCATACAATGGTTGAAAGTGGTCCAGTATTTTAGCCCGGAATGATCATAAAAATGTGCATAGTTGTCACTTCTTCAAGGCGAGTGACTAACACCTACTACGTATTGTTAAGTGAAAATTTCGGATCTTAGTTTTATATACATGGTTTATTTATATTTATCTTGGCAATGACCACTTGGAACATAGGATCTCTTAATCATTACAGACGATACAGCTCCAAATCCAGGTAGAAATTGAAAAGAACTGGGAAGATGATGAAAAACTATAAATTAAGCACTGTAAACCGACGTATTTGTAAATGTAACACTACCCACTCGAAATTTGAAACGCAAATTAAGTTTACTTCACCAAAAAGATTATAAAAACATACATATCAGAATATCGTATTACCATCCTTTAAGGTATATTTTCTTTCGGTAGGTATAAAGAATATGCTACAAACAAATACCTGCTATTGTGTAAGTTTTCATTGATAGAAATCTTAAATTTGAATTTGACTTGATTGTGAATCGTAGTTTTAAGTTTGACTAAAGACATTTATCAAACCTAATATTAGAGAGTTTGTGGTGTTGTCATCGGTTATAGCGGGAAATCTCTGAAATTTACTGAACTTATTTAGAAAATTCTTTCACTGTTAGAAAGGTGTTATTATCCTTGAGTGCTATATACTGTTTATCCCGGAAATATATTACTGTGGGAAACGGGAATGAGTAATCTTCGCCACATGGTCCGAATTGCGAACATTAGCTAGTTTTTAATAAGTCTATGATTGCTATATAGACTGGTCCAACAGCCTTTATGTATTTAATAATTATATCATAACTGAGATTAATATAATGTCTACAACTATTTTAAGCCAATCTATCAGCCGGGCTTAGTGAATTAGTCATAAGTACTTATCATGAGACAATGCATTCCACAACATTGTTATCACTAAAATAGGAAACACTTTAATGTTTGAACTAATTCAAATTACATGACGCACTTGTGACTGTAGTTAAAATTATGTTTTTAGTTTGAAAATTGTTTCGAATGAAGGTTTTTAAACGGTTTTACTTAACCACGTATATAAATTTTAAATCTTGCAATAGCTTCGATTACTGAAGAAACTTTGCCGACGTGTAAAATTATCATATATTTATGACAATAGAAAATTATGATAGACTCTAAAAGAATGTGTTTAATGTCGTCTTGCAAAGAAAATGCATTGTTGGCTCGTACTATCTTTGGCCAATTACAAAGACACATCTTGATCTTTTTTATTTTGGGCATTGGTGTATCGCCTTAATACGGTTTGCACGAAGGTTTACATGGCTTAATACTTGAGACTGATGACGGGCTCAAGCGTGTAAATTTTATTTTATAATCTACAGATAACGGAGGCACTTATCTCATTAGAACCACCGCACACTTCTTCTTTTAGTATCCGCAACCGATGATTTTGAGCCTGTCGATGCTGCATCGCGTTTGGGCGACTCGCTAGCATCGGGTATCCCGCCTCTTGGCGACTGCTCGGATACTGTTTCGCGATTTGAAAAGTGATGCAGTCGACGCTTCTGACATTTGTGGCCTTCTAAAAAGCTACTAAGTCGCCAGTTGCGGATACAAAAAGAAGTTAGACTGCGGAGGCCTTAAGACATTTAGCTAAAATTTAAGAGAGTAAAAGGCTATTAAATTGTGCTAATTCTGTATGGAAGGGACCTTTGAATGTTACTTTTAACGGGTTCCATTGCAGGACCTGTTTTTTTTATTATGGTTGGTTAAACCCTAGGGTACCTGGACCGTAGCAGTTTTGTGGCGTACCTGGTCCGTTTGTAGGACGCAGAAACCAAGAGGTATTGTTATAAGACTAATAATATTAAATGTATGTAACACAGAACATAAGAATATTAAATCTGTATATATAAAAGGCAAAATTCACGCACTGACTCATAAATCACAAATCTCTGAAACTACCAGAGCTATGAAGCCTCGCGATTGCAGCAAATGAAAGTTCGCATGGAGGTTTCTTTCATCACGTAGGTGCCCCACTACAAACGTAAGAAGTAAGTACGGTTACGTAAGAAGGGATTTTGCGAAATTCTACCCCTGCACGTAAATAAAGGGAAAACGGTTGTATTATTGTAACTATATATAAAAGGCAAAATTCACGCACTGACTCATAAATCACAAATCTCTGAAACTACCAGAGCTATGAAGCCTCGCGATTGCAGCAAATGAAAGTTCGCATGGAGGTTTCTTTCATCACGTAAGTAGTAAGTACAAATACGTAAGGGATTTTGCTAAATTCTACCCCTGCACGTAAATAAAGGGAAAACGGTTGTATTATTGTAACATGAACTTACGTACACCTGTTTTTGGTTACAAACAATTTGGCACAAATAGCGGTTTCGAAAAAAAATACCTATAGGGGGTAAACAGGGATTGTAAGTTTATTTGGGAAGTTCTTCATTTTCAAACATAGCATATAGCTTCTGTAGAAAAATAAAAATCACGCGTTAAGGAATTTTTATAAATTCTACCCTTAAAGGGTGTAAAATAGGGGATAAAAGCTTGTATGATAACAGGCATGAATTACGGGTGTGGGGTGGAACGGGAGTTCGAACTACCTCATGGGCGAATCCGGGGTGCTATTTTAATTTATATCTATTTTAATATTTAAAACTGAAGAGTTTGTTTGGTTGAAAGCGATATTTAGAAAGCATTTAGAAAGCTAGAGTGATAAAAATAATTACACACAAAAACAAAAACTCCGGGGTGATAAAAATAATTAGTGAAATAAATATATAAATATAAATATAAATATATATAAATAAAATGTTAAAGTTCCATAAAAAAAATTACCACATAATAACATATTTTGTTATACGAGGGCGGCACTGAAAATTTCGGGAATCAAGGAAGTGACACAACATTACTATTTAAAAATGTATTTATTGCTATTCGAAGTATTCTCCGCGAAATTTGACACATTTTTCCATACGATGGAACCAATCATTGAAGCAACCATTCCATTCGGAAGTTGGGGTATCCAAAATGGCCCTATTGTTGGCGTCCAGCTTCTTCAGGTAATAAAAATCTCTGACCACGCAATTTAATCTTCATTTTAGGGAAAGTATAGAAATCATTAGTGCTTAGGTCGGGGCTGTACGGCGGATGGTCTAATAATTCTATGTTTTCTTGCTCTAAAAACTCTTTTGTTCTGTGCGCGGTGTGAGAACTCACATTGTCGTGATGGAGGATGATGCGGCGGTTGCAGTTCTCTTTACGGAGTTCAGAAACGACCTGTGGCAAACAAATGCTAGCATACCATTCTGCATTAAACGTTCTTTGTCCCTCAAGAGGAATAGTTGCAACATGGCCGGTTTTGGAGACAAACGTGGCCACCATTTTTTTTGCAACACTCCGTAAACGAACAATTTTTGTTGGCTTTAACTCATTTTCGAACACCCAAACTCGTGACTGGTTTTTTGTTTCGGGTTCGTACGCGTATATCCAGGATTCGTCGCCTGATACGATGTTATATACAGCATTTGAGAATCCTGCGTGGAATCTTTCGAGAGTTCTGACGCACCAAGTAACGCGAGCCGCTTTTTGCTCTTTACAGAGCGAATGCGGTATCCATCGGGAAAACAACTTTTTTACACCTAATTGTTCATGCAAGATTATTTGTATTTGACTCATGCCAATGTCTAAAGTTGCCTGAATTTCGCGGTACCTATGTCACATGTCGATCTTCCTCAATCAGCTTACGTACAGCATCAACGTTTTCTTGGGTGACTGCAGTTTTTGGACGACCTTGCCGGGGATCATCACTGAGCTTGACACGTCCACGTTGAAATTCAGCAAACCAGCGATAAATTGTGGTTTTGGATGGGGCTTCATCACCAAATGCAGAAATCATCCGGTCAACACACTGTTTTTGTGTTAAACCACTTTGAAAGTCATAATAAATCATTGCTCTTTCAATTTTCTCGAGTCAATTCCATTTTCTCAACGACTAAACAAGTTTGACAAAACCTTGTGACAAGACCGAGAATCTTTTTTTTAAATAAATATATGGTATTCGATTTTTAAAACCAAGGAGTTTTCAATTAAAAAGATTTTAATATGACAGGAACATATGGAAATGTTCCATTCCCGATACTTTTAGTGCAGACCTCGTATACACCTTTTTTGAGCTTTGAACACTGATTTCCATTCTGTGGAGTTACCCCAAAATATTACAGCATATCTTAATGAAGATACGACATAAGCCTGGTATGCAGTTAGTACAGTTGAAATATGAACAACTTTGGTCAGTGTGAAAAGCATATAGGAATATTTATTTAATTTATTACATAGGTCTTCTATATGCAACTTCCAGATTAAGTTGCATTTTTTAATGTTAACATTACATAGAAATTTTATTAAATATAGTAAAAGTTGCAATCTATATTTCATTTCAAACGGCTCATTTTTTCCGACGCTCCCAACATATATCGTTATAATTAAGTTAATGTTTTCAAAAACTTAACAAAATATACATAAAAACCTTCCCTATGAATCACTAACTATTTAAACTGCATTAAAATACGTTGCGCAGTTTTAAAGATTTAAGCATACATAGGGACAGATATCGAAAAACGACTTTGTTTTATAATATGTAGTGATTTATAAGCGACGGAAGTTCGAAGTATGTCACGGTTGAAGCCGTGGTAGTCACCTAATATAAGGATAAAATAAGAAAAAGCGTAATATAAATATTTAATACCGTTTTATTAATTAAATACTTTAAGTAACAAAAATGATGATGATTAAATCAACATTATCAAACATTTTCACTGACATAAATAAATCAGACTTCATATTAATTTAAAGCAAGAAAAAAATGAAAGCTTATTAGCATTCACGACACACATTAACATTAAAAAATCGCAAGTTTTAGGCAAATATAACCCTTGCACCTAATATAAATGTATTTAGATTTGCGATCCTTTTGACTGGGGTATAAATATCACTGTTTTGATAACAGGATCGTGTCTTTTCTGTGGTGGCTCTGATGTATGAGAGTTTCTCTTTCGTAGTGTACCTACTTGACGAGTGTAAATTATTTTTTCGGCCAGCTTAATATGAAGCTGTCGATGCCATTCTCACGCAGTTCAGTTTCTGCATGTCAGTAAATTCTCTCCACATAACGTTAAGAGTTGATCACATGTCGAATATTAGGTACTATTTGTTTGTTTTAGAATCATTTTAAACAGATTTTCGGCGAGAAAAAACATGGAAACAAAGTTCTTGCATGTGCATGAGGTTTTACTCCAGCCGCTTCAGTCCAACGATTTTGTGTGTGCCTTTGAGCGGTTGTGTGAACTTGGAGGATCACAGTATCATATTGTATTTTTTTTTACCTATTTGGTAGAAACTGACACTGTTTGGTACAAAGGATTTTGAATCCTGAACAATCTGTCATTGGTCATTCATGTCATTTGTGCGTGAATCGTTTTGGTTATACACACATGGTATGTCTAGTCTCCACTTCTAGCAAAACTAACATCATCAGTCATTTTCGCTGCATTAAATTTTTGAAGATTTACTTGCTTCTTGAGAAATATATATATACACGTAAATAAATTATTTCATAAAACATTGTAATAACGGAGAAATCTAAAATAGTTACTTACCTAATAAAAGTTACGTAGCCGTCGGTCTCGCGTGCCTGGACGGGTCTCGCAAAGCGTAGAGCGCACAAGAATTGTGGATATTATACCTCAGGAGCTCCGCGCGTGAAATTTTTATTGTTCTCGATTTTTTTGGTATCACGATAGATGCACTTTCGCACTATGGCTGCGAGAGTAGCATACTGGCAGGTGTGTCCCGTGTCCGAAAGAGGGAGAGCGACTATGCACTTCAGCACCACGGTGTTCCATCTCGCCTTAACCGGGGCGGAGGATAAGGATAGCATAGGGTTAAGGCAGGTAGGTCGCTAGGAGCTCGTTGCCTGCATCGCGAGCCCCGAGTACACCTCTGGAAGCAGAGGTGGTAGAGATCGGCCGAGTGCATGGGCGCTTAGAAGGTGCCCCCAGGACCCCAAGGTTGCCAGCCGCCATGGGACTACCGGTGAACGGAGCTCTCAAACTACCGTCCACAGTCGCAAAAAAAGGTGGCGCGCGTTTAGCCACACGGCGGCATCCCCCCATTAGAAAGGCGGGGCGGGAACGTACTCTTTTGCTAATAAGTATATATATAAACAAAAATAATCACCATATCTCAGATCCAAACATTTAAATGTTTGCTATTGCATATAATCTTAGACAAGAAAAATAGCTTCCTAAAATAACATTTACAACAAGAATTAACAACAACATGAAAAATGACAACTGCGACCTAATTATTGAATGTAACAACAATAGCTTAAATCAACTGTCACAGTCGCTAAGCAGCTTATTGCTTATTCGTTAGTATTCAATAGTTCATGTTTATTGTTCATATCTGTACTGACAATCACTATATCATTTTCAATTATTGAAATTGAATTTTGAGAATTCAATTTGTTTAAAATGATTCTAAAACAAACAAATAGTACCTAATATTCGACATGTGATCAACTCTTAACATTAAGTGGAGAGAATTTACTGACATGCAGAAACTGAACTGCGTGAGAATGGCATCGACAGCTTCATATTAAGCTGGCCGAAAAAATAATTTACACTCGTCAAGTAGGTACACTACGAAAGAGAAACTCTCATACATCAGAGCCACCACAGAAAAGACACGATCCTGTTATCAAAACAGTGATATTTATGCCCCAGTCAAAAGGATCGCAAATCTAAATACATTTATATTAGGTGCAAGGGTTATATTTGCCTAAAACTTGCGATTTTTTAATGTTAATGTGTGTCGTGAATGCTAATAAGCTTTCATTTTTTTCTTGCTTTAAATTAATATGAAGTCTGATTTATTTATGTCAGTGAAAATGTTTGATAATATTGATTTAATCATAAGTATTAATTTTTGTTACGTAAAGTATTTAATTAATAAAACTGTATTAAATATTTATTTTACGCTTTTTCTTATTTTATCCTTATATTAGGTGACTACTACGGCTTCAACCGGGACATACTTCGAACTTCGCTTCGCTTATAAATCACTACATATTATAAAACAAAGTCGTTTTTCAATATCTGTCTCTATGTATGCTTAAATCTTTAAAACTGCGCAACATATTTTAATGCAGTTTAAATAGTTAGTGATTCATAGGGAAGGTTTTTATGTATATTTTGTTAAATTTTTGAATACATTAACTTAATTATAACGATATATGTTGGGCGCGTCGGAAAAAATGAGCCGTTTGAAATGAAATATAGATTGCAACTTTTACTATATTTAATAAAATTTCTATGTAATGCGTGACTTGACATCACAATCGATGTCACTGGACGTGTGAAAAAAAGATCCCAGGTATTTAACCTGGTCCGTGCACTCGACCAAATCACCGCCTATGCGGACGGATGTGGGATCTGTTGAGTTACTTTTGCCTCAATACTTCATTTAAATACCACACAGGAATAAATTACTCAAGTATAAATAATTTCCAAAACAGACAACAGTGAAGTCTGTAGATTGATTCAAACTATTTACTATTTTGTTTATATAAAAACTTAACATACTAACCTATATCAACATATTTTTGTGCTTCCTGTAAAAGGTTGGTCCCTTTGGTAAATAATTTTACTCATGACATAGCCTATTCAAAGACATCTTGCTATGAGCTGAGTTATTTGGAACTGTCACACTGTTTTAACTGCTATAATATGATTCAAATGTACATAACTTATGTTATTAGTTTTATAATTTAATGTAAATTATTAATTTCATCATGTATTTGGAAAAATAGAAAGTCACAGATCAAAAAACGGAGGACAACAATAGGACACTATTACACCAGTCACTATGGAATGCCAGTGAAATACATTTTAAAAGCGAATGGTTCGCATAGCAAATAGAACGCAAGCACTAAAGAACGTTAAATAGCACACCACCTACATAGGTAATAAGATCGTTGACCTAAAAGAAGGTCATTTAAATAAGGCCAGGTAATTTCGCGTGTGCTGAAACAAAAAAAAACAAAGGTATCTAGATAAATCGACGGCTTGATAGTGACTGTTCCTGGACATGTCTTCCTGTACGCTTCCGCCGTGACTTGTTCCACATAACATTGTACGAAAACACACGAATGTAAATAACTTCAACAAAACCAAACCCAACACAGTTTCATAAAGTAAGTTAAGAACACAACGGAGTAAATATTACCAATATTGATTTTTTACATAATCACGTCACAATAGCTTTGACGTCCATTTTGTGTACAGTTCATTTTACAAGTAAGCAATGTTATTGTTGAGACAGTCACTATTAAAAATAATTCTCTTAAACTATACTCACCTTTACAAGAATTAAGTAATTTAAATCAGAAATTTTGATCCGAGCACGTTGTAAATATATTGAAAATTACAAAACTGTACGTAGCGGGTTGGGTCATTGACAGTGACGCCCAAAGAGACTTTTTTTTAATTGTCTTTGGCCTAATTTGGGCAGGCAAAGAAACATGGCCTATACAGCCTTATTTTACAGTATGCTTTATATACGTTTAGTATAGGTTAGGTATTTTGCTAGGACCAAGTATCATAAGTATTTTGTGTTCGCAGTTCGCCAAGTCCACTCCCAAGTGCTGTGTATTTGTCCCAGTACACTGACCTCCTTGTATGTATGGAGGTCAGTGTCCCAGTACGAGTAAGAGAAGAGTTCACCATTGCTTGAATAATTAACTAGAGGCCACAGCTTAGACTAAATACTAATAGAAAGAGCCATAGGCCGGCTATGAGACAGCAATATTTTATAATGTGATGCCATGTGCATATTTTTTCCACCACGAGTGCTTCGGTTCGGTTTAATATATAATGGTGATTAATCATAATGCATTAATTACTCTTCATTATAATTTATTTTAAAAAGTGATAATGATTTTTACCTGTTTTGCTTTATAAACGTAGTTAGTTTGTGTTTTTTTTTTATAAATAATACCCTACGGGTGTACAAAGTCATAAAAGAGAGAAAACAAAGATATAAAAGAAAGACATCAACAAGTGGAGACATCCCCTTTCATGAATAAAAAGTTATATTAACACCTGAAAATACAAGATAAAGAATACGAGCTTTGATATTAAAGCGGCTACCACAATTCAATTCAATTTTTCTTGAATGGCAAACGGTATCGGTAGTGATGTCCACCGACGACTACTGCCAAAATCAGATGTGTTATGGACACTCGTGTGTATAAAGATAGTAAAAAGAAAGAATTTTGATCATTCTCAAATTAAATGAAATTGTGTATCTTCCTGATTAAGTTAAAACACAGAGATTACGAAGCTCTCTAAAGTTTACAATCTGATAGAATTAGTTCGGACAAAGCTAATCATGACCTCAAGGAGTTCTGGAGATGAGTCTGTTAGAAGTGACGGAATGTTGGTAGGAACGGGTACATTCAGTTTAGGAAGGCGGCTGTAAAGGTCAAAACTGTTATTAATTGGACAGCAGAAAAAAATATGCTCCAGGGAACCCTCGTCTATACCACACTCACATAGAGATGTATCCCGAACATGAATTTTGTGCAGAAATATTGGAGTACAACAGTGGCCCAGACGGATCCTGCAGATTACTGATACAACAGGTTTGGGAACCTTTTTATAATGGTAGAACCAGGGTCTCGGGGGAATGTCAGGCTGTATAGCATAGTAGAACTTTCCTTTTTGGGTGCTGCTTTTATTCCAATATTCTTGCCATGACCTCCTAAGGTGTTGATGGTGAAGGTTCATCAGGTCACGGTTTTGGATGTAGAAATGCTTATGGTCAGCTATATCTGAAGTGACAGCATTTTTAGCTAAGGAGTCGGCAAACTAGTTTCCTACAATGCCACGGTGACCAGGGATCCAAACAAGAATGACAATCTTTTGATTCTGGTTACATTTAAAAAGGGATTCTTTAATTTCAATCAGGAGAAAGTCCTGCTTTTTACTTCCACAATGGCTTCGTTGTAGTGCTTTGAGGCAGCTAAGAGAATCAGTGAATATTACTGCCTTTTGTATGCTGTGGGACTCTACATACCGACAAGCCTCAAGTATGCCAATACATTCGCCAGTGTAGATTGATGATTCACTAGGGGATCTAAACTGTAGGGCTATTTTAGAATTTTGGAAGTATACTGCGACACCTGCACATTCGTTGGGACTCTTCGACGCATCTGTGTAAAATCTTTGGAAGTCACCCCAGTGCTCGTTCACCAGAGCATTAAAAACGGCATTTGCGGCTGGGGATCTCTTAGAAATTCCAATATCTAAGATGACATTAGGCTTAAAACATAGGTTTTCATATTTAGTATTGAACATTGGGAGTCTAGGGAGGGATATGATCTCACATTCGAGGTTTTGAATGAATCGGAAGGCTTTTATGATGTGGGGAAGTTCTTTGTGGCGCCAATAATCAACGTGGTTAGAGCACAAGTCATTCAATATTCTCAGTCTAATCATAAGTGGATGGGTTGATATGCCTACACACTTGGACACAAACCTGGAGGCCAAGTACTGTCTACGTAGTGATAATGGGGGATCCGCAGATTCTACCTGAAGGGCATTTGTGGGAGTAGATTTCATGCACCCCAGAACAATCCGAAGACACCTGTACTGTATCTTGTCTAAGTTAACTAGAGCTCCCTTATTGCATGGGGGAAGGAGAAATGTACCATAATCCATAATGCTCCGAATAAGAGCATTATACACCAATTTCATTGTGAAAGGGTGGGCACCCCACCACACCCCTGTCAGAACTTGTAGTATGGGTATTACTCTCTCACACCTCTGGATAAGGTAGTTTATATGAAAAGTACCAGAGAGCCTGCGATCCAAGTAAACACCTAAAAATTTAACTTTTTGTACAACAGGAATTGCCTGTCCCTGTATTTGGACACGAATTGGGGGCGTGTTGTACCTGCGAGTGAACACCACTAAGCAACTCTTTTCAGCAGAGAGGCTTAGGCCATGACTCAGTAGCCACTGATTCAAAGAGTCCAGGGAGATGGACAAAGAGGAGGCAGCATCGCTGATGGAGTTATTAGTCACATATACTGCCAGGTCGTCAGCGTACTGGAGTATACTGCAGTTAATATTGAGACATGTCCCAATATCATGAATATACACATTATATAGAAGAGGACTGAGGACGGAACCCTGAGGCAATCCCCTCCACGTCCGCCTCTTTTGGCATTCCCCGCCCTGAGCACGTAGTACCAGGGAGCGACACATCATAATACCGCATATGCATTGAACTATTTTCGCCGGGATTCTCAGAAGCAATAACTTCTGCCTGAGGATTGGGAGAAGGACGTTGTCATATGCTGAAGAAATATCCAAAAACGATGCTACCACCGAATCTTTTTTTGACAAAGATATTCTGATGTCTGACATTAGGAGAGAGATACTATCCATAGTTCCTAAGCCCTTCCTAAACCCAAACTGAAATTTAGGCAGTATGTCGCGAGACTCCACCACCCATTCCAGTCTGTTTTTAATTAAGTGCTCAAATATCTTCAGCAGAACAGAGGATAAAGCTATAGGGCGGTAGCTATTAGGGTCATCGACAGTTTTGCCTGGCTTTAGGATCGGTATAATAATCTGCGTCTTCCATTGTTCTGGCATCCAACCAGTTAGAAAACAAAAATTTAATATGTCCAGATAATACATTTTAGCTTTGTTACCTGCATGAACAATAAATGAATATGGGATCCCGTCAATTCCCGGTGCTGAATCCTTAACCCTGCTGAGAACCATCTCCAATTCATAGTCTGAAAATGGGGCATCTAGGGGGTCCTCTGATAAGGGGCTTGGGGGAAGTTGAATTTCGTCTAGTGTAGGGACATAGGGAGGCGTCAGTCTGTTGAAGAAGGCATCGGCTATCTCCTCTGAAATTGGGGAGGCGTGAGCAGGTGAGCAACCAGTACGAAATCGATTAATTTTCTTCCACGCCAGTGATGGTGGAGTGGTAGGAGCCAGGGAAGAGCAAAATGTTTTCCAACCCTGGCGCTTTTTCTTACGGAGTAATCGCTTAGTTTTTGCAAACACTCTTTTATATTCAATGAAGTTTTCGGTGGTCATAGCTAAGTTGTATCTTCTCTCTGCCACCTTTCTTTCTTTAATTGCCACTGTGCAGTCTTGATCCCACCATGGTGGAGAAGGGATCTTGCCTCGAGCACTGCTCTTAACTGGAAATGATAACTCTGCAGCAGCATTAATAACAGAAACAAGACCTTCGCAACAGATTTGAACATGGCAGTGAACACTGTGAGAAGAAGAATGTTGATCTAGTCTCGGGAGGGATTCTATTTTAGATTCCAGTTCAATTCTATATTTTAGCCAATCTGGTTGGGTAAGATTATATTTAAGCAGGGGAGGAGGGATCTTCTGTAAGGAGAGTCTCTCTGAAAGGGAAATATTGATAGGATAATGGTCACTACCATGTGTAAGATCTGTGCATTGCCAGTGGGCTGAGGCCGCAAGGTCAGGAGTACAGAATGTAATATCGACACAGCTCTTCCGTTCACCAGGATTGCCTCTACGCGTAGGGCTACCGTTGTTAAGAACACAGAGGCCGAGGTTATCCAGAACGTCCACTAAGGCCATTCCTTCAGGACTACAATGCTCAGAGCCCCATCTATAGTGATGACAATTCAAATCTCCCATAACAAATAGTGGGCCATTCACAGATTTTAGTATGTCTTCTAGGACTGAAATGGAATTCAGATTAGGGTGTGCAAGATAAATAGAGAGAACTGTAATGTTCTGAACTATAGTAGCCACTACATTTAAATCGCCTACCAGAGGTGGTAGTGGAAAAGGGGACGCAGGAACATTATTTTTGATAATGAGGGCAGATCCGCCATATCCATCAAATCTGTCACACCTAAAAATTCTATAAAATGGCATACGGAAATTGAGACTTGGCTCCAACCAAGTCTCAGTAACCGAACAGATGGTGGGCTTGTATTTATTTAGTAAGAATGAGAGGTCGTGCTTCTTATAGAACACACTCCTCACATTCCACTGAAGGAAGATCAAGTTTGGAGCCATTCTTATTATTAGAGAGAAGAGATATCAGATTTAAGGCAGCGTTGGACGGTGAATTATAGTTATTAGATCTAGAAGAGGGGGACTGGGAATTGTTAGAAGAGATGTAGGATGATAATAGTTGTATTAAGAGGTCAATTATTGTGGATCTGTTGTCTAAGGATTGCAGGGCATGTCCATTAGGTTGGGTGGAGAGGGGGGAAGCTGTGATTTGGCTGTGTGAAATTTTATCATAGGATGGGGAAAGAGGTATACGGGGCTTGGGTTTTAGAAGTACTGTTTTGCGGGACGATTGGTTTGGTAGATTAGATTTGGTAACCGTGGCATAGGTGGCATTATTTGGTCTAAGAGGAACTGATTTAGATGCCTCTGCATATGAGATGGCTTTTTCAGCCATTGCAGTTTTGATCGCTCTCTGTCTTCTATACTCTGGACAATCTTTGCTGTTAGCAAAATGACTGCCCGAGCACAAAACACAAAAAGCGTCATTAAAGGGCGTATCACAACCATTACCAGGATGTTCCTGCCCACATCTTAAACACCTAGGCTTCGATCTGCAAAGGGATTCTATATGTCCAAACCGACAACACTTTCTACACTGGATTGTAGGGTAGACATATTGTGCCACTGGAAGTGACGTGTAACATAGATAAATCCTCTTTGGTAAAGTTTGGCCATCAAATGTGAGGACACACGTCTCCGTAGGTCTCCATTCTACAGAGCCATCAGTAACTACCTTTCTATTAATGCGTCTAATTTTAAGGACTTCACCACAGCCCTGGGGCACAGACATATAAGCCCTCGCCTCTTCTTCTGACATGTCTGTTGGGACACCAGATACAACTCCCATACGGGATACATTAAAGGATGGAACTGTAGCAGTGAGCATATATCTACTGAGACAAGGGTTCGCAAGGAAAGCATTAGCATCCCGGTATGTTAAAAACTCGACGGACACACGATTCCTACCAACTCTTTTCACTCCATCTTTAACAATATTCACTATGTTGTTTTTAAAAAGCAAAGTTCCAAAAGTAACTGGATGGAGAGTGGAGCCTGTGGTCTGTTGAGTTTCAGTTCTACTCACATGAATGACAAATGGGCTTTTATCATCACTAGTGTACTTATTTCTAGACACTTGACTCTTTAGTTGTTTTGAAGGGTGAATAGGTAGGTTTTCGTCAACAACGGGGCGCTTACGCGAAATAATTGGGGGCTCACGTAAATCTATGGAAGAGTCGGAGAGCGCGGCTGTAGCTAATTGCGAAAGCGGGCTAGATGAACTCGAACTCATGGAAGGGGAAGTAGAAGGAGAATAAAACACTGGAGTATGACGATCCGGTGGGTCAGGGGGATCAGGAGGTTTAGCAGCCATAATGGCTGGGAGGCAAGTAAGAACCGTTTAAATCAAATTAATAGTTAACTGGGAACTACACAACACCAATACAAACCGAATCAAAGGAAGAAACACAAATAAATTAAAAATACTGAAACCAGAAGCTGAACACACGTGCAATCCAAAAAACACTCCGGATGACAGACAGCGGCTACCACTATTTCTCAAAAGTTGACACATTGACGTTCTAGACGGGTTGATTCTTTTTTTTTTATATAATGTTTATGGCATGGCTGCTTCGGCCTTTGTGCCATATCTTAATTTGGATGCTTTTCTGTTTTAAGCTGCATTGACTAACATTTCTTCATTGTATTGTATATAATCGACTGTATCATATATTTCTCACGGTGAATGTTGCCATAAGCAAAAACGAGAGTTTGACAGTTTCATTGTCGTTCTAAAATGTAATCCATCCATTCTAAATCCATCCAAAGACTATGACAGAAAGAGTCACAGTAGGTAACCCCACTACGTACACACATTCGGATTTGATCTGTCGTGGTCCGTCATACCACATCCGAACGTGTGTTAGAGCTATAACACACGTTTGGATTTGGTATGTATGACTCGACCGCAGATTTGATTTGCCTTCTGACCAAATCTTACGGTCTGTAGAGCAGTTCAAAACAGTTCATGTTCGCAAAAAACTCAAGTGGCTCCCAATCCGCCTTCGCCGAAACACTCGAATTCTCTGCCTCCTTTTCAATATCCTTTACAACCCTTCCTCGCCTATCTGAGGGAGTGGTTCACGTTTGTTCGTTCCCAAGATGCTCCTTGCAGATCTAATCTACGTTCTAACCTAAAATTCATGATTGCTGTCTCTGATAGCAGGTGGGATTGAATTCCACAATCTGACCGCATGCACAGTAAAGGAGTAAGAGGAGAAATTGGTTTTATGGTTAGCATAAAACCAATTTCTCCTCTTACTCCTTTACTGTGCATGCGGTCAGATTGTGGAATTCAATCCCACCTGCTATCAGAGACAGCAAAACTGTTAATACTTTTAAAAGGAAACTCCGTGAATACTATCTCTCTATACATTTATTTAATTTATATGTATAAATATATATTTATTTTGTATCTTTTTATATATGTTAGTAAATTTTTTTGTATATATTTATATTGTTTTGTATTTTTATGTTGTTATATATCATATAATTTTATGTAGATACACTTTTTTGTGTGTGTTTTTTCGGACATGGTCTGCTTCATATCAAATCTGGGTCGGGCCGGATCAATGTTGCAGTTCTAGCTACTTTGTCGTATATTTGCCCACATCTCATTTTATTTTACCCCCGGAAATACACGTTTTCATACATTTTTCCTAATGTCGCTGTCTTAGTTAGTTCGTTGTAAATGTCCCCTGAACTGATTTTAATTTCCCCAAAAATATCCCTTTTCATATTTTTTTCCCAAAAAAGGAAAAAGAACTACGTTAACACGTAACAACGTAGTGTAATGTGTAAACGTGTAGCGCGAGTGCCGCACCTCTGGTATTAAACGTCCATAGTCCCCGGTGACTGATTTCCACCAGTTGGGCCGTCACTTGTGTGCCAACTCATCGGTACAAACAAAGTAGAGGGTTACTTACATAAGCATTAAACATTGAACTGAGAACCTTAAGCGGGGTCTTTCATAATCAGTTTTCATGAAAATGTATAACAGCAGATGTGATCATATGTTTTGGATATCAAAATTCAGCACCTAGTTGACATGTCAACAATTTAAGCACATTGCTATCTTTGGGAAAACTAGAATGAAAAAACAAATCGTTTTATAATTATTTCATCGAATTTATTGAAAGTAGTAGTCGCCCAGTGCTACTTCTTAGGTGCCATTCCTTTTTTTTTATTGTGGGAAAATTTATTTTTTTACACAGCGTCCAAACCAACGGAGCCTGCCCTTTCCAGCTTAACGCTGACACTTTCATTCAAACCTGCCACATCTGATCACTTCGTTTCGTATTCGGTTGGTCAAAGTTACGCCGCACAATTTTCTAAGTGATCGCATCTCCACAGCATTTAATTTACTTTCATGCATCTGCTGACATACCCAGGTTTCACTACAGTAAAGCAACGTTGGCACTAGCACTGCGTTATGGATCGCGAGTCGCACTTCTATTACGATGCTTTACGCTTTGCCAACTAGGACAAAGCACCGTTAACTTTGTTTCCGGCAGCTACTCGCCGTTCTACATCCGAATCACATCTTCCGTCCGCGCTAAACATACTCCACAAATACACGATTTCATTCACTTGCTCTAGATGTTCCTGGTTTATCCTAATCTCGCATTTAGTTCTTACTTCGTCTCTTTCAAATATTATGCTACCGGTCACTTATGCTACCGGTATTTCCATTGAGCACATACTCGTAAATCCCCTGGACCTGAGACGCACAGTACGACACCTTAAAGCCTATTCAGCATATGGACCAGATGGTATACCCCCATTTTTATATGGTATACCCACATCTATACGAGACTTGGGAGTAATAATGGATAGCAATGTAAACTTCCATGAGCACATCATACATATGCGTAAGAAGGCGAGTAGGTCGCTAGGGTTCATACTTCGAACGTCGTCTCGGTTCAATAACACAAAAGTCATCGAGCTTCTATACAATACTTATGTTCGTAGTATTCTGGAGTATGATGCAATCGCATTATGAAGCCCCAGAGAACAATTGTATTCACTCATGATAGAAAAAATCCAAAGTAGGTTTGCCCGATATCTAATATAAGCGTGCCTATGGATATTATCCACTTCTCTATCCCTCCCTTTTTGTATCATGGATGGTTGGACTTGACACTCTGAGGCTGAGACGTGACTTTTTGCACATTATGCACTACTACTTATTATTGAATATTAAAATAGATAACCCGTCGGTCCGCGAGTGCATACACCTTTTTGTCCCAGATAAATACATACAGAGGACTGGCCGCAGGCAGCATCAACTCCTTGCTTACCCACCAACTTGGCGGACTCTGACTGCTGGCAGCCCTACTTTCAGAGCTATCCAACTGATTAACAGTTTGTTGCAGCTGTATCCAGATGTAAATATGTTTTACGATAAACCGGGACCTATAGCCAGGTGTGTGAGGATGTTCCTGTGTAGGTAGTCAATCTAAAATTATTATTTTAGAGAGAATTTTAATTTAATAAAATATATAATATCGTTGGAACAACTCACACAACGCTATCTGACTCCGGACTAGGCAGGGCTTGTGCTCTGGTGTCAGGATAGCTGATGGACAAGCTTGTTAAATACATACATATTATAGATAAATAAATTAATTGTAGACAGAGAAATATTGATGATAACCTTTATTATGTGTGTAATACTTGTCCTTTATAAATTAAAATAATGTATAAATACGTATAACAAATATTGTATATCCAGATATAGGTACATATACATAGTCAGGTCATAAGTATTGTCACACAGTAAAAACTTTTCATTTAGAATGCTGGCCACAAAAAAGTTTATTGAATTCGAATTTCAAATTGTTCATGAAAATAAAAATGTATACTTTTTAGAATTTTACTCATTTTTAAATATGGAGTGGACGCTTAAAGAAGATCGTGTTGCAGTTATTGCGTTGCATCGTTGCGGTTACGCGCCAATTCAATTTCTTGACATACTGAAAAATTTGAATATAACCAAAAGGTTCGTTTATCGTACCATCAAACAATACAATGAAGACTCTAGTGTAGATGACAGGTCAAGAAGTGGTCGCCTTCGGTCTGTTAGGACTCTAGCAGTGATAAAAGCTGTGAAGGCGCGAATTCAAAGAAATCCTAAACGTAAGCAGAAACTGTTGGCCCTTTAGATGGGATTAAGCAGAACCACGGTGAAAAGGGTGTTAAATGAAGACTTAGGGCTTCGGTCATATCGAAGAAAAACAGGACATCGTTTAAATGCTCGTCTAATGGACCTGAGACTGAAGAGATGCCGCGCTTTGTTGAAGCGGTACGCGGGAAAAAAATATCGGGAAATTCTTTTTTCGGATGAAAAACTTTTTACCGTAGATGAGAGCTACAACAAACAAAATGATAAGGTGTACGCACACAGTAGTGATGAAGCGAGTAACCGTATTCCGCGTGTCCAACGAGGTCATTTTCCACCCTCGCTCATGGTATGGTTGGGAGTTTCTAATTGGGGCTTAACAGAGGTACATTTTTGTGAGAAAGGTGTAAAAACGAATGCAGTTGTGTATCAAAATTCAGTCCTGACGAACCTTGTGGAACCTGTTTCTCATACCATGTTCAATAACAGGCACTGGGTATTCCAACAAGATTCGGCGTCAGCTCATAGAGCGAAGAGCACACAAGACTGGCTGGCGGCGCGTGAAATCGACTTCATCCGGCACGAAGACTGGCCCTCCTCCAGTCCTGATTTGAGTCCGTTAGATTACAAGATATGGCAACACTAGGTGGAAAAGGCGTGCTCAAAGCCTCATCCCAATTTAGAGTCACTCAAGACATCCTTGATTAAGGCAGCCGCCGATATTGACATGGACCTCGTTCGTGCTGCGATAGACGACTGGCCGCGCAGATTGAAGGCCTGTATTCAAAATCACGGAGGTCATTTTGAATAAACTTTATTGTCATAAGAATCTAAGTTTTGTTAAGTTCATTTTGGTATATAAATGGTTACATAATGAATAAACTTGTTTCAATTATTTTATATTAAACATGTGACAGAATTTATGACCTGACTAGGTATATCATGTAACGACACAACATACAAGCGCCTTGGTGCTCTGTATACTGTAAGCTTGTATGTTAAAAATGAATTAAATAAATTAATAAATACTAGAACCTTAGTTTTACTTATTTTCAGTATTAGTATTTTAGTACGCAAAACAAAAAGGAACTATGGTATCACTATAAGATGTGTCATAAAAAATTAAAATTTATATTTATACAACTTTACACATTGAAAACATTACTCATGCATGAGCTTTATTTATTAAATATTATTGATAATTATTATGATTTTTTAGAATGTAGGGAAATAATGACGTAGATGTAGCACTTACGTGTGAAACTTTTGTTACTTACTACGACTTTTACAGCCTATATAAGTGCAATGAAACACTTTGACATCACGTAACTCCACTAATGACGGCAGGATCAGTTTATCACAGTTTTATGGACAAATCAGATTTATTTTATCAGAATCGAGACACGTCACAACTGTTGGCCTCTAATAATTTTGTGTCTAACAAAAAAAAAATGATACTGAAAAATGGATACACCATTTAATGACCGTCGTATTCACACTTTGGCGTGCACGTATAAGTGTATCTCGTTTACTCTGAGGGCATCATTACCACTATATTTTCACTAAGTGCAAATATAAACCTTATTACATACTTGTCATTTACTCAAAAGATCCCCAAAATTTTTATTTTACCCCAGAATAGGAAATAAATCCACCAATCTGGACACCCTGTCTGGTCGTCTGCTGTCCGGTGCGGACTAATCCGGTCGTCTGTTGCGAGAACAGATGTACTGGCTGGCAGTCATCGTCGTGGATTGTTTTGACCGGCGGGAAAGAAAAAATATTATTTAAATTTGTAAACATCGTTTCCATCGGTTAAAAATTGTTTCTTGGCCCGTTTTGCCTGTGATCAAGTGCATTGTAGTGGTCTAAATTTTGCGGTGTTTTAATTATCTGAGAATAAGTAACGTGTTAGCTAAATAACATTTCGTGGTTAGACAAAAAGTAACCTAAATATGTTGTATTTGGGTGATACCTTTCCCAGTTTCAATGCAATCACAACAGAAGGAGAGATAGATTTTCACTCATGGCTTGGTAACTCGTAAGTTTTAGTATTCTTTTCTTTATGTAATTTTAGAATTGTAATGTACTTTTGGAGTCGAAGTTTGCGGTCTGTTATTTTAATATTTGCTACATTTCGTTGTGTACATGGGACTACATCACGCTCCTCTTGAAAACGGTAAAGCTTCATAGCGGGTAGCAATTTACGGCCGGGATGATTGGAAGAGCTTGCCAGCTGTACTGCCTTTTCAACTTTTGTTGGAGGAATGGCAGTGTACCAAGAGATTGATGTAAGGCTTTCATCGTGCCGCTTTATAAGGGAGAAGGGTCACAGCAAGAGTGCAAAATGTATGCAAAAATTTTGATAAAAAGAGTGATGAATGAAACTGAAGGGAAAATGTGGGATGTACAAGCAGGATTTATGAAACGAAGAGGATGTACGGATCAGGTCTTTTCCTTACGATGCGTAGCAGAAAAGCTTTTGGCGAAACATCAAAAGGTCTATTGTGTTTGTAGACTTGGAAAAGGCCTATGATAGAGTGGTGAGGAATAAACTGTGGTCACTGGTACTGGCCAGGTATGGAGTAAACAGCCACTTGATATGAGCACTGAAATCTCTCTATGGAGCTCCAGTGCTTGTGTCAGAACCAACTGAGCTTGCACAGACTTTTTTCACATTGATGAAGGTGTGAGACAGGGTTGTGTAGCGTCGCCATTACTGTTTAACCTATACATGGACAGCTGCCTGAAAGAACTGCAAGAGAGTATGTATGGTATAAAAATGGATAAACTGACCGTCAAGTGCCTCCTATACGCCGATGATCAGGTAATACTAGCATCATCGGCTGAGGAGTTGCAGTTGATGGTTAAGATTATGTATGATGCGTTAAAAAACAAAGGAATGAAAGCGAATGTAAACAAATCGAAAATAATGGTTTTTGAAAGAGAGGCAAGTATGATGGATTGCTCAATTGTTGTGGAAGGAGAAAGAGTAGAACAAGTAAAAGAGTTTGTATATCTATGTACAAAATTTGGGAGAGATGGAAAGTATGACTATGACATTGAGCGAAGAGTATTGGCAGGAAATAAAGTGAATGGAGCCATGTACGACTTTATGAGCAGTCAGAACGTCTCGAAGAAGGCACAACTGGCTGTACATAGATAGTGGTGTGCTGGTCCCAACACTTATGTTTGGCAGTGAAAGTTGAGTATGGCAGAAAACGCATAAAAGTAAAATTAATGCAGTGGAAATGAGAATCCTGCGAAGTATAGCTGGAGTGAAGTTGATGGATAAAGAAACGAACAGCGCGATAAGGGATCATTGCGGTATGACAGAAGATGTAGTGACTAAGATAGAAAAAGGAATGAACAACTACAAGGGAGATACTAAGTAACTTTCCATCAGATCATCTTGATCAGAAAGCAGCGTTTCCTATTAATGTCACTTCCAAAGGAAATAAAATTGTATGTAGGCCAATGAGTGCATATCGACTTAAACAATTTAATGTTAATGTTTCAGCAAAAGTCACTAATATTGATTTTAATCAGGAAGAACCAAACGGCTTATATAACTCCTTATTTAATACAATTAAAGCTGAATACAACAATATATTTAAATCAAATACATTTTATAAAAACAAAAATTTTGTGAGTGGGCAACTACAGGTATTAACGAAAGTAGGGCTAAGTTGTAGGAACTATATGGTATGAAGCAATTTAATTTTGATCCTGCTTTTATTCAATATGTAAAAAAATATTCCAAGACCTTCAAAAAGGCCTGTGCTGCTGCCAAGTCCTTACATGTCAGTAATAAGATTAAAGATTCAAAAAATAAGGTAAAAATGACTTGGAATGTAATCAATACTGAAACCGGTCGATTGCTACCCCGTGATAATAACTTTGAGTTAATTATAAATAACAAGGTGATTAATAATAAATTAGATGTAGCACAAACTTTTAACAACTATTTTATAGACAACCCGCGAAAACAACTAGCTTCTTAAATTCTTGTCCAATCAAAGCTCAACGCATGCTTGGGGGCAGCATGCTTGGGGCCAGCATAGATCAGTGTAATGTCTTATTTAGCTTTAAATGTGTTAACGCAACGGTATCATTAAAGTATTCAAGTCGCTTAACTCAAAAAAGACAGCTGACTTGTGGAATATTTCTGTGAAATTGATACAGTCTATTATTGTTAATTTATCTCCACATCTAGCTGAAATATTTCATAAATGTATCGATAAAGGAGTGTTTCCGGATTTAATGAAACACAGCAAGGTAATACCACTATTTAAGTCTGGATCCAAAACCAACCCTGGTAATTTCAGACCTATTTCAATATTACCTGCCATCAGCAAAATTTTTGAAAAAATAATATTGCAACAACTACAAGCTCATTTAATTCAAATATGCTACTACATAAAGAGCAGCATGGGTTCACAAGGAGTCGTTCTACCATTCATACAGGTGTGACACTTCTGATTCATATATATGACGCCTGGGAGAATTGACAAGATGCTATTGGTGTATTCTGCGATCTCTTTGGAGAGATCGCAGAATACACCAATATTATTTAAATTTAAGGCAAACTAAGTTTGGTCGACTGTTCTCACATAAATTCAAAGGAACTCATCATCATCATCCGAGCGTCTGTCCCAGTTGCGTCTCGCGACGCCCGGGGTCCGCTTTCCTACATTTTCTCCTCCACTTCGCACGGTCTTCGGCATCCCCTGTAGTGAGACCATTGGCACGCATGTCATCCCTTACGACGTCAAGCCAGCACTTTTTGGGTCGTCCCCTCTTACCGGGACCCGGCGGGGCTGACATGGCCAGACATTTCTTACCTACGTAGCCCGGCGGTTGCCGCAAGACGTGACCATACCAACGAAGGCGACACTCTTGCAACTTGTCTGCAATGTCACGGACGTGAAGGCTGCCGCGGATGCGAGAGTTTCTCACGCGGTCCATCCGCGTGACCCCACACATCCACCGCAGCATCTTCATTTCCGTGACACGCAGCTCCTGCTTGTGTCGCTCCAATATCGGCCACGTCTCACTGCCATGTAAAAGGACAGGTCTAATAATGGTTCTCTGGTTAAGGGTCACAAATGACACCGGTCATCTCCCGCCATTTGGCCCACGCGGCAGCAATGCGTGACTTGACATCGCAATCGATGTCACTGGACGTGTGAAAAACAGATCCCAGGTATTTAACCTGGTCCGTGCGCTCGACCAAATCACCGCCTATGCGGACGGATGTGGGATCTGTCGAGTTTAGTGCCAAGTACTCGGTCTTCGCCACATTTAGTTTCAGACCGCCGTTCTCAAGCGTCTCCTTCCACGCCTTTACACGTCGCACCAATCTGCCCCTGTCCGCGTCTGCCAGCGCAATATCGTCAGCATACATGAGCAACCATGGAGGCTGCTCATGTGGGTTTCTGATGCTGTCCGACAATTCGTCTAATATTACACTGAACAGAAGCGGACTAAGGACCGAACCCTGGTGTACCCCGACGGTGATGGGGAAGGGTTTCGTGTCGCCAACAGCAGTCCGAACCATTGAATCGGAGTCACAGTACATGTCCCGGATAGTGTCAATATAGACCTCTGGAACCCCTTTGGACCGCAGACTTACATAAATTCAAAGGAACTATGTAAGTGTAATTTTAATGAACACAACATTTATTTTGTTCTTTTTTTGTATAAATTCATTACTGTATAATTGGTCAAATATCATGTTAATCAAACTGTGTCAAATGGCTGTTAGAAAAGAGTAGCTATGAGTTTTATTGGCAGGTTCTTCCTCTGGCTCTACCTTTTGCTTTGCGAATCTGGCAGTAAATGTAAATGTAGAAGCAGTAATCTTGACGTTCATAAGTGTTACTTTGTGACCTACATGAATAAAGATTTTTGATTTTTTTTTTTGGATGTATAGATGGTTCTGACACTTGGAGAGGATGGATGAAAGTAGACTGACGAAGCAGATTTATGTGGCGAGAGCGAATGGGCAAACTGGTAAGGGTAGATCTCGGCTTACGTATGTCAATCAAATCGAAGACCTTTTGGAAAAAGGCCAGGTCAAGAGCACCCTTAACCGGCGAGCGCGTACGAAAACATTTATGAAAGTAGAAGAAGCGAAAGTGGTATGTCAGGATCGTAGCAAGTGGAAAACTATAGTCTCTGCCTACTCCGATGGGAAACAGGCGTTATAATATGTATGTATGATTGGGAGAGGAACCGAAATACTATTTGGGCTTTGTCGAGCAGGTAGCTTTCTGCGTCATAGAAGTCACTACGTTTTGACTAATTTTGAGCAACCCGAGGTAGACCGTGCCACGGGGTTTCCAGGGAACTCGAAGCCCGTGGTCATTAAATTTAAAATGAGTGTGCAATAAAAATTGAGAATGACAGACTTATCGTAAAGAAGTAAGACTTCAAGAGTTGATGACTGAAGTTGGTGATCCGTTAATGCCTGATAAGACCCGCTGTGTTGGATGATATCTAGTGTTGGGCCACTGTCCTCAACAATTAGGCTAGGTAGTAAATACCGGCCTCCAAATTAAGACCTAAAACCATAAACCAACCAGAGTGCCTGCCTCAATTGGAGCCCTAATTGCTTCCTGTCGGTTGTGCAGGGATTGTTGCATTAGTCATGCCAGGCATATGTGAGGAGTGATCACTGAGCAGTTGATATGAAAGTTATTCAATTGATTATGTGCACACACAAAAGAAGAGAAAACTATTAAAATTGAATTTACAATAATATATCTCGGCTTTGGCTGTCCCGGTGGTAATACCCAAAGAATTGTATGATCATAAATTTCTTATTAATATCATAAATTTCTTATGGAAATTATTATGTAATCTGTTTCATTGTACCTGTGATTTACCATTGACGACCAAATGCTAATAACAGCACTGTTGAAAATTATATCCTGTAGGGAGAAAGATCAAATAAATTAGGTTAGACAGTTATACTATTGCCACTACTTATGATTGATCTAGAAGCAAGACCAGGGGGTACCAATGCGAACAAAATATTTTTAATAACATTAAATTATCCCTAGATGGCAGTAATGGTATCAAATTCAAGATTACAAAAATAAAAATCTTATTTAGCTGTTTAAAGTCCGGTATATGATTTCTAAAATAAAAACCATATTATAATCTGTGATATTAACATACTAAACACGTTAATAATACAATTAAAGTAGATTGCGTGAAAAATTGGTTCTCGATACTGTTCATTTATAATAATAGATGGCGACGTAATAAGTTGAACAGTTCTCCACCAACAGTCGACTCTCTATGCCAATAGTACCTGTAAAAAAAAAGAGTATTCTATCTCTTTCGGTCGCGCACGTCACAGCGATGCACGCTAGAATAATAAACTTATTTGTAAAAATATTGTAATATCGACGACGAGGATTGCTCCGCAATAATCAAGAAGTAGATAAATTCATCACATTACGATACAGTGTTTGTGGTCTGGTGGTTAATGGCGAATAGTAGAAATACTGTTTGTTTTAGTATTTTTCCCAAGTATAGAGTCCCAAGATCGAATCCTCATTGTTTTGATTTTTGTTTTTGCATTTTAAAATAAATATTAACAATTGTGAATACAATCCACCGAAAAGTTTCATTAAAAAAAAACTTACTGTCACTGCCTTTCTGGCCCACATTTTTTTTTTGATTGCAGTAATAAATCGTTTTATTTTATATCAAACGCGATGTGGCATCTGAATTGTAATCAAAACAAATCCAGTGATCCAATCCGCCAAAGTAAACGATATTTTACTTAAAATAAAGTTCAAAATAGAAGCGCGTAATAACTGTCGGTCTCTGTCAACCTGCTAATAAGGTTCAAAGTGGTATGACCGCCGCGCCGGCACTACTCTTACGTCAAAATATTATCTGCATCGTATAATACGATAATACATTGCGCTTTGACAAGTTTAAAATATAAAAAAACTAGTTGAAAGCCGCGGCTCCGCTCGCGTGATGGGAACTTGTTACTAGTATAAAAAGTAGCCTATATGTTGTAAATCCATTCAGTACTTTTTACGTGAAAGAGTAACAAACATACATCAAATCTTTTAAATTTATAATATTTATATCTTATATTTATATTAAACTAGTTGACGTCCGCGGCTTCGCCCGCGTAGAGAAGTTTTCCCGTTCCCGTTTCCCACAGGAACTTGTTCCTGGGATAAAAAGTAGCCTATGTGTTATTCTGATGTATAAGCCACATTGTAAAGTTTCATTAAAATCCGTTCAGTAATTTTTACGTGAAAGAGTAACAAACATCCATACAAACTTTCACATTTATAATATTAATAACATTAAGATAATCATAATCTTTCTACGTACAGTCTTTTATTTTGCTTTCATTAATTTTACTCGTAAATTTCACGTTCGGAGGCCTGATACAATAGATTATCTACTTATATTATAGAACTTAAGGGTTTATTTGACCCCTGGTTTCGGTCTCTGTAGCCTGCACTGTAGACAATAGGTATATCTTACAACCTAAACCCCGAGATCTCGACCATAGACTTAGCTACCTCGGAGCCAGGGGCTATAGACAGTTGACCTTGACCTCAGGATCTAAGGTCTCGGGGCCCTTCCGGCTCTAAGCCCACAAACTCAGATTCTAGCCCAGAAGCCTGACCTTCGGATCTAAGACCTTGGAAACTTGACTCAGGACCCTGGACCCCGGATCTCGGGAACAGGATTATGAACCCTAGGCCCTTAACCTTGGATCCTAGCCCCAGTACTGTGAGATCTCTAGAGCCTCTACTGCATACCCTCGATGGTGAACCCAACCCTTGACTCTAAACATAGGATCTGGAGCAGCTGACCTTGGACTCTCGATCTAAGACACAGAAGTCGGAATTCGGGATCCCAGACCCCGGGTCGGGAATATGAGCTCTACGTCCTCGAACTTGGATCCTGGCCCCTGAACATTCATGAACCCTGGAATGGGTTTATAATGTTTATTTTAGAAGTTCCTATGGCCACCTTCCAGTGTCCTCTACAAACAATCTCCATGCATGGAAATTACAAATGGTCACTTACGAGTACCTACGAAACTAAAAAACACTAAATGAACTAACTCTAGTTTTATAATATTAGTACCTATAGATAAAATATCCAAATAAGTAAAACCCTTATTTGTTGCTTTATAACATGACATTTATCATGCCCGTACAGAATATTGATAACGTCAATTAGCTAGAAAAGGCATACGGCAGAGTATTTCTGTTTATAGTGACATCTAGTGTAGTGTAGTAAATAATAAGAATAGTTTGCCAAAACATTGTCGCCATCTATATACAAACTCCCGTACTGCCTGCCTGCTTGGAAAGTTAAGGCCGTGACCATTTTTTGTTCCTGTTCGTGCATCTGTATAAGAATTATATTATATTATCTGTGAGCAAGACACACTTGCATTATGATCTATTACTTTTTGACTGTTTGTAAGCCAAACTTGTCGAAGTAGATGATGAAGAGGGAAAATGGGCAATAGGATCCTTTTCCCTGCTTTTTATACTTTTTAAGTTATGGAAACTGGCTTACATCAATAATGTTGCTCACTCATCTTGTTTGTAAGCCTGCATAGATTATCAATACAACAGATGATTAATAATTCTTTTATATGTATGTTCAAATGGAGCAAGCTAAAGACCGAGACTATGTGATGCCTAGTCCTTTATATACAAACTAGATTACGCCCGCGGCCCCGCACGCGTGGTGTAATTTTCTCATTCCCGTTTCCCACAGGAACTTGTTCCCGGGATAAAATTTAGCCTATGTGTTATTCTGATGTGTAAGCTATATTATTGAAAAGTTTAATCAAAATCTTTTCAGTAGATTTTGTGTGAAAGAGTAACAAACATCCATTCTTACAAACTATCTTCACCTATCTTTACGCTGTATCCTTGACGGGTAGTCAGAGAGGACGGATCATCAGAGTTCGCAATCCATGCATATTTCTTTCAAAGTCTGTATGGATTAGTTTCACTATCGCGTTTATAATATTAGTAGGATGATCAATCTTCTTGTCCATCTTAATGCATTCCTATTTGCTTTGAAACTATATCAGGTTTTTGTGCATAGGATCCACTTTTATTTGGCTTTTATTTTTCTGCTGATGTTAAGAGTGATTGCTGTCTGAACTCTCAACTTGATAACTCCCAATGCCTGTGTTTCTTTGGATATTGGTTGGTTGATTGGACCCCCGGTGATCTTGGTGGCGCTATGACTATGGCGCTATATTCTCAAATGTCAGTTATTTTGACATTTAAACTAAGGATTCTTTCACAGCTGCTACTTCAGCTAAGCTCAGTGTGTTGCATATTTGTATTATAAATACAAATATGAGCTGCTTCGTGTACAAAATTTGTACATGGTTTTGCGCACACGGCGTTCCAGATCCGGGGACATAACCACAGTTCATTTTTGCACACTCTTAATAAATTGCCGTCAGTTTTTGTATTCCATTCTGTGTTAACCCTTGAGATAACATACAAATTCGAGAACACAAGGCCAACTGCGCGCGAGCCAGCAACAGAAATTCTATAAACCGACTATCGATCAAGCCGCTATGGATCGAGCAATAGGTATGCGCACTGCATGCTCCGCTGTACAAAATTCAATCAAAATATTGGCTCGAGAGAGAAAAGCACAGAAACCATTAAAATAATCTGTTTTATTTATTTTCAGTTGGGGCATCCTCTTTTCACATCCCTCGGACTTCACTCCTGTTTGCACTACTGAGCTTGCCAGAGTGTTGACTTTACTACCTGAGTTTGCCAAACGAAATACTAAGGTGATTGGTCTCTCGTGTGACTCTGTTGCTTCTCATCAAGAATGGTGTAAAGACATACAATGTTATGCAGGTAGGTGAAGCCGTTTATAGATTGTATTCTCTCTTAATAAGTTATGACAAATCACTTTGCCCTTAATCTGCAACAACACATTGAGGTGACTATTTTGCATGTTATTTTGTCTGAGCTCAGTCAGCTGTAGTCAGCTATTTCCACGCAGCTGACCAATGAGCCTATGAAATCGTCAGTGGGATATTTTGACATTCATAATGTGAAGTTATACAACTTCTATAACAACATCTTTATAGATTCCTAATAAAGCTGAGGAGCACTCCTCTGCTTTATTTGGTATCTGAGGACTATCATATTAACTTGTTACGTTGACAGCTATCCTCAAGAATTAGGCCTAATAAAAACGTATACTTCACACTTGATACTCACTGTAACCTACCATACTGTTTCACAATGTTTTCAGGCATAAACCAAGATGAAAAGTTTCCTTATCCAATAATTGAAGACAAGGATAGACAGTTGGCCATGAAGCTAGGCATGGTGGATAAGGACGAACTAGACAACAAAGGCATTCCACTATCTGCTCGTGCTGTGTTCATTATAGACCCTCTGAAGAAATTCCGATTGCAGCTGTTATACCCAGCAACTACGGGCAGAAACTTTACGTAAGTATTTATTGTATACTTTCTGAAAAAAGAACTGTTTATAATACTATTTATAACTATGTATACTAGTTGAAGTTCCGGCTTCGCTCGCGTAGATAAGTTTTCCCATCCCCGTTTCCCACAAGCGCTTTAACCGATATTATTGTAAAGTTTCATCTAAATCCATTCAGTAGTTTTTGCGTGAGAGAGTAACAATCCTACATTCAAACATTGTTATAACTTTCACATTTATAATATTAGGATGAGCTTTTATACAGTCAATCTCAGAAGTAGGATGAGAATCAAAACAGAAATTTCAATAAGACCAAATAACTAATGCATTAAATCTATAGAACGGAATATATGGAACATAGCCCGTTGTTAATTTCTACATATATATTTTGGATACAATTTAAGAATTATTTTTACACTTGAATCACTCATTTCATCTTTATTTCATATTGTGTGATTATTTTTGGTCCCCGGAGATATTGGTGACGTCCAGAAATCAGCAACATTTCCGTGGCCCAGGCAACCTCATCTGCTAGCCTGTTAATTAATGAATGAAGCAACGACGCAGTCCCATTGAAAATTGGGAGGTCAGACAGTATTCACTCCCGACCACCTGACAATACCAAAAAACCAAAAAACACGAAAGTTGCTACGTGCTAAAAGGTATCTGTTGACGAAACCTCAAAAGTATGGAGTTGTAGAACATATTGAACTCTAGAGCCCGTAGCTTGGATAGTGGTAAACGAGTTACCAGAAGATAAGACCTTTGAAGGCAGAAATTACTCGTAATTTGGTGCTTGTACTAGGGTCTCAAAAATATCAATTTATTTTTGTGGTAGGAAAGAAAAGTTTATGTAGTTAAGACAGTAGGAGATTTGAAATTATGCTCACATAGATGCATTTTAAAGGTGTAGTCAAAAATTTTGGCCACAGATGTTTTCTGTATTTCGAGATTGACCCAAACGCACAGAGCGATTGCGGTCGGTGTTTAGTATTGCGAGTTGTGTGTTTATCATGTGTTAACAACAACAATTGATTGTTTCTTGACTGTGGTAATAACCAAGCCAACAAAGTTTTGTTTTGAGAAGAATTGACAATTGTTTTCCTAGGTGTATGCGGTGTATACCGAATGTCCCCACTAGAGTGTAAATTATTTCTTTTGTTTTTTTTTATACCACTTAGGTGGCAGACAAGCACACGGCCCACCTGATGGAAAGTGGTCACCTTAGCCAATGGATGTTTGCAACACCAGAGGTGCAGCACTCGCGCTGCCGACCCGTTCGGAAAGAATAATAATTAAATTACCATTAGCTAGACTAATTCCTGATGGTACATTTATATGGCAAGACAAAGCAATGTCTGCTTTTATGAATCAGCACAAGACTCTAAATTCAATTGGCAAGGTTTATACTTGCCAGACTTGAGCTTACAATACGAATAGTAAATTTATGCTCAACGCAAAGATTCTTGGTGAAGAATTTGGTTGTTCTTCTATAGTTATAGGTACTAGCAGGACTGGCGCTTTGCGTCGACCCGAATGCGAACCTTTTCATGCGGCCGCCTCCTGACAACCGCAAGGCTGATGCCCTCAAATTTTCACAATATGTACTCCACTGCAAACTGAATTCCATTTCTTAAACAGCAACGCAACGTCTAATAGTTTTCACGGACGCTAATAATTTTAGCATTTTCTTAACTGCAGCCTTACCCAAGCTGTGGCCAGTGGTGCCACACATTATTCCCAGTAATAGTGTAATAATACAGGCTGTTGGTTTTTTTTCAAAATCATTGGGTTCGATTCCTGGCTAGCTTTATTGATTTTCCAAAATCTAATGATGCAGTTTTTATTTTCATTAAAAACAGGCTAGCGACTCTTTAGAGCATTTTTCGATATTCCATAAAGTTTAGGATTTGGCCCCACTTGAAAAATTCACTCTGTTATTCGATTTTACTGTAAGCACAATGATCATCTCATCCTACTAATATTATAAACGCGAAAGTTTGTAAGTATGGATCACGCACGATCACGATTCACGCAAAATCTACTGAATGGATTTAGATGAAACTTTACAATAATAGAGCTTACACATCAGAATAACACAAAGGCTACTTTTTATCCCGGGAATAAGTTCCTGTGGGAAACAGGAACAGGGAAACTTCACCACGCGTGCGGAGCTGCGGGCGTTAACTAGTTGTTTATATTTAACGCGAGAACACAATCGTTTACAATTAGAAGATAATTCAAAAAATATTCATAAGGTTGCTTTTGTTACATTATGCATTAACATTGATAAAGTTATCATGAGATACATAGATATTTGCGTAGACAAAGGTTTACTAATTATGCGAGGGATACTGATGAGAATGCCTTATCTGTTTATACTATCATAAAATAAATGTTTATCTTACCAGCTCAGACTACTGCAATTTGTCCTATACTTAGGTCCGTATTCCAGAAAGTTTCTCAATACTCAATCGACGCCTGAGAGTAGATTTTATAAGGCAAAAACTAGCCTCAAGCGTTGATTGAGTATTGAGAAACGTTCTGGAATACGGACCTTAGTTCTTATTATTTAGGTCATAGCGTTGTTGGTGTGTTATGAGTTTTATTGCCAGGTTCTTCTTCAGGCTCTACCTATTGCGTTCCGAAACTGGCAGTAAATGTAAATGTAGAATCAATAATCTTGACGTTCATAAGTATTACTTTGTAATCCACATGAATAAACAAAATAATTTTAATTTTAATTGTACTCTTTTTCTGACTACCCCGAGGCATATAGCGTGACAATAGATAGATAGATATTTTTATTGTAATTGCGAAGAAATGGAGATGGTGCTTCCTTGGTTCTTCAAGCCATAATAGCGAGTGTTCCAATTAAAATAGAGGGATTTACTCAAGTGTAAATTTCGGGAGCCCCACTAGTTTCGCACCTAACGGTGGTCCATATTTAAGGGGAGCGTTAAGCCACGTAGGAAGCTGTGCTGGTGCTTTGACGTGGCTTATGGTTCGTCTTGAAAAAGAACTTGCCACACGAAAGTTATTATTCTAATAGAAGGTAGCTAGGTATCTTCGGTAGTTTTTATTACGTCAGTGAAACACGGAGGTGTGCCGTAGACTGATTTATTAATATAACTACCTACTACAACTTAGTACTTACTTACGAACTTATACTAAACGTCACATCTAGTGTTGCCCAATGCAAGAACAAGACGAGACTTAGCCAGCCTTGGTCTTGGTCTTGCTCCAATACACCTGGTCTTGGTCTTGCTCCAATACACCTGGTCTTGGTCTTGCTCCAATACACCTGGTCTTGGTCTCCCAGTCTTGGTCTTGCAGCAAGAGTCTTGCAAGTCTTGCAATTACCTATTAGACTATTGCTATTTATTAAAGTTTACTTTAGATCTTAGAAAAACGTATTAGAATTGGAACATTGTGAGCTTGAAATAATATAGCCATAGTAAAGACCAATCAGATTAATAAATGTCTGAAGACTTGATAAGAAATTCGAAAAATCAACTGCCACATGGTTATCAACTGAGCTATATGCCGTTTTCCATGGGAGTAACTGTTTCTTAATAAACATTTACGCTTTATAAGCTTACATGTGCTAAAACATGTAAAAAACAAATTAATTACGATAACTTGACTGTATTTTAAAGAACAATATCTGTCTAGAAAGAGATTGAACCCTCAACTTATATGAAATTTAATAAAAGAGTTTTACGATTTATCATTTATTTCAATAAATAATAAAATACAACACAAATCAAATAACATAACAGTACACAACAGCTTTGTCATTAGGTTCTGTTACTTTATATCAATTCTTTTGACCAAGAATTAATACAAAGTAACCATCTGGCTGACTCATCACTTAACCTATTTCTATGTTTTCTAATTACTAATGATGCTTTAGAAAATAATCTCTCAGCAGGTACTGAAGTTGAGTAATTGAGAGAAAATCACGGGCCATCTTCGATAAAGTCGGATACTCTGTCTCATGCGTCCTCCACCAATCTAAAATGTCTTCCGAGCTGGCAGCTCTTGGTTTTCTCAGGTACTCCTCCAACTCGTCTATCACTAAGCCTTGAAGACCAGATCCAGATGACGTCGAGGGACATTCATACAGTTTATCAAAGATTATTACGTCTTCATCTTCATCACATACTTTATTTTCTTTTCTTGGTAATTCCAGAGATTTGTTCAGTGAGTGTAGACTTTTATATTCTTCATAAAGTTCATTGAACTTGCGTAGGCTTTCTGTTTTAAGTTGCTTCCTCCATATTGTCAGGTCAAAAGTCTGAGCCTTATGCCTTGGGTCTAAAATTAAAGAAGTACAATAAATCCAGTTGCTCTTCTTATAATGTTTAAGCATTTTGTCTCGAGCTGCTTGGAAAGCCAGAATGAGCCTTTCATCCACTTCAGATCGATTAGGTTTCTCATCTAACTGTTTTACCATGGATTCAATTTTATCGAACAAAAGATTGAATGATACAATGACTAGCGGTAATGTAACATATTTTCTCCACCAAGTTTTGTACTTAAAAGTTTAAAGTTTATTAGAATCTTTTGGATTTTTTCGAGTATTTGCCATTCACTAGCCGTGATTTGAAAATCATTCAATTCGGTGACAGAAATGCACAATATGTTAATGCCCGCTCTCACATTTAAACCAAATCCAATCATATCATGTGTGGAATTCCATCTCGTTGGACAGTCAAGAATGGAATTCAGATTTGATGGCATGCCAGCTGCTTCACGAGCAGACTGAAACTTCTTCTTCACTATCTCACTTCTTTTTATTTTACTGGAAATACTGCGTAATTTTGTTACAGATGTACGCGAGTCAGAAATATTTGGTGCATATTCTTCATCTTCTTCATATTCCTCAGTTTCGTCTGCAAAGTCTTCATACTGATCTTGCGCGTTAGTGTCAGTCTCACAGTGTAATGCTAAGGTCTTTAATAAATCTTGTACACCAAGGTTTAAAATGTGAGCAAAGCTCCGGAAATGTCGATTGTCTGAATCAAAGTATGGCGGCAGCTGTTTGCCCAGTTCATACATAAATTTGGTATTTGCAGTTGCGTTGTCGACCGTGATACCTTGTATTTTATCAATATTCCAATAAACATTCGTGGAAAATCGTTGCAGTATCTTCCCCAGTATGTCGGCCGCGTGATGGTATAAAATCAAGAACTACATATCGATACTTCCATTCGTTGTCTATATAATGCATAGTAACTCCGTAGTAACTCCTAGGCCAGCAATTGACGTCCACCCATAAATGGTAAACGACATTTTAGATGATAATTGTTGAAGTCGTTCCTTGAGATTCAATTGGCGCTCTTCAAATCGCTCTTTGACTTTCCTTCTAAATGTGGACCTTTTAGGAAACACCATATTAGGGCAAATACGTCGAAAATATACATGTGTAGCTTCGTCATCGAAAAATGAGAAGGGAAGATATTTTTTCACCACCCAATCAACTGTAGCTATCGTGATGTTGTCACTGCTGTTTTCCGACTGAAATAAAACAATAAATCTTGTTATTATTTAAAACATACTAGGTTTGAGCGTTTAGGAGGAGGAGGTATGTTGTTGTTAAATCGAGAAAATCGTTAAATTGAGGTTTGTTATATTAAGGTTGCACTGTACTGTAATTTACCAAAATAAAGTACTTAGTTGTTACTGGTCGATTATGAAAACAAATGAAAATAAGGGTGTTTTATAAAAAAATGTTTAACACGATAAATTTATTCTTACCTGTCCACTTCTTCTAGCGGTTACTAAAAAGCTTGCGATATCTCCACTTAATTTTGGTTTAACAGGATGTGACTCCTTTTTGTGGAAAGATATTAGATGTTTCCTTAAGCCTGAAGTGTTTCTGTTTTTCATTTTTATTTCAACCTTTTTATGTTGGCACAATTTACACAAGGCAGTTTGGGATGCATGAATTGTTCGAAAAACTCCTCAAATTTGCTTTTGGTTCTTTTAGATCTGTAACTCAAACTCTCATTACTCGGTCTAGAACAATTTGAATCTTCGTCACTCATATTAAATTGTACACGTAATACGTTTTCCGAAAACGACAAGAATTAGTAAAAACAATTATTACGTTAGACTCGAAGCACAGCTCAATTGGAAATGACGAATTAAAATAAATCCTTTTTTTATAGTACATTTCCTTGCTTTCTAACGCGCCGCCTCGGCACGTGCCGGCTCTATTAAAAGGATGCCGCCGCAAATCAAACGATGCCGCGTGCGGCGTACAAACACAGATTAATACCTACTTGTACAGACGCGTGACATTGTGCCAATCACTATTCTTTACATATAAGTGAATGTTTTGTCGTACATCTATACTAATCGATACTAATATTATAAAGCTGAAGAGTTTGTTTGTATGTTTGATGACAGAAGTTTTAAAATAAATAAATAAATCCTGAACGTCACTATACCTCCAAAGTTACTATTCCTCGTGGACGAAGTCGCGGGCACTGCTAGTTAATACTTACTCTTATCATCTCTCTCAGATGTATTCGGGCTCGTAAGCAATACAAAAATCTTATCGCAGGCTTTTTATTTTATAAGTAGGTAGGTACGCTTTTTATATAATTTTATTAGTTTTGTAGATTTTTTTTACACGTTTCAAGTATATTTAAAAGTGGCTACAATATATATCAAACGGGTGATATTTCACCACATCTTTGCTATTTTTCCTTGTAAAAACTTAAGAAATTTAAGAAATATTTTGACTAAATGTACAATAATAGTACCTAAGTAATTAGTTTAAACCCATATAATCAATATTATAATATATACTAACTAGAATAAATTATTATGACATCTACTACCTATCCTTACCATTATCTAATCATAATACTACTTGCGTGATCAGTATAATGTATTCGTTTCCATTCGAAGCACTCTGAAACTTATTTATTCTTTGGAACACCTGTACTCTTAAAATTCGAAAATCGAAGTTCGTGTCGTACCGTCTCGCTCGCTCATATATTAAATAGTATTAGCGTGAGTGGGACGGCACGACACGAAATTAGAATTTTGCATGAGTATACCTAGGCCCTGTGGCGGCAATCAAATAGTGTCAAATGTTGTGATTTCGGCGCGGCATACAACGATTGTTGTATGTGATTTCAATAGAAGCCGCCGGCGCGTATATCATCACCATGTACTTCCGAAAAGCGGCAAATTTCTTTGAGAAGTCAGTACAAAACCTTTGATGCCGCATTATCAAAGTGCCGATGGTTAAAACAAAACTATGCATGCACTCTGTTTGATTTTAATGGATATTTTTTTATTCGCTATGTATTGGTCGTAATGCGCATAGGTCCAGGGTTTCATATTCTTTGATACAGTTTTTTGCGTCTCATAGAATTCCTAAGCGTACCTATACACCGAACTGTTATACCTAACTACTCCGTGAAATAGCGCTAAGTCCTAGCTGCAAGACGTAAGAGTCTTGCCGGATTAGTCTTGTTCTTGCTCAAGTCTTGCACGGTCAGTCTTGGTCTTGCTAAAAATACGAGATCTTGTTAAATAAATAAAATAAATATCCATCACGCCTTATCCCCGAAGGGGTGGCAGAGGCATATTATATGCCCACTTTTCACCGTGTGGATTTTTGTTCTTGGTCTTGCAAAAATGCAAGAACTAGACCAAGACTGTTAGACCAAGACTGAATTTGGGCAACACTAGTCACATCTCTCCTCACTTAGATAACTCATACAAAATAATTACTTAGCTCCTAAGCTAATTCTAATTATTCTAAAAGATTTAACATACATGCTACATAATTACTTAGCTCCTAAGCTAATTCTAATTATTCTAAAAGATTTAACACCATTCGTTTAGCCCGATTAAGTGCACGCAGTGCTCGAGTGGAGGTATCGACGGGCGGGGACTATGGCATGACTCGTGGTGATCTATTAGGCTGCACCGCCAGCCACTGATCCCCTTGAGATTGGGTCTTTTGTGGTGTATCCTGAATATCGTGACCGTCCTCCGACGCATCCTCATATGTGTCCAGATCGGCTTCCCTATCAACCCCAGATTTACCATTGCTCAACTCCCCTTTCGTAGTAGCCACGTCACTCGTTCATGCCAAGGAATACCGAACCAAATGATCCCGACGAACTTTATAGTTCGTCGGGATCATTTGGTTCGGTATTCCTTTGGTCTGCATGCCTACGCCACCGTATACCCTTGCCTACATCTATTGTGTACGAAACAGGGCCCGTTTTTTTACTGTCTGAAGCTTTGGCCCACTTTTCACCCCTCTTTGAATAATCACGGACTAGGACGGTTTCGCCTACGTGAAATTCTCTTTTTTTTCCTCCGGCTCGTGAAATCTGTTGTTCCTGCCTGTCTCGAACAACAGCTGCCTTATCCGGTCGCAAAGTTCCAGTCGAGCACTCCCGTAGTCGCGTGATCACAATTACGGTATTGGAAAAGAAAATTTATTGGTTCTAAGTGGTCCGCCACCGGAGGTGTGCGGTAGACTGATTTATTAATATAACTACCTACTACAACTTAGTACTTACTTACGAACTTATACTAAACGTCACAGTTTTCAACAGTAAATACAAATTCGCTGAATCGTACATACCTCATTTTACGATTCTTAAATATATAAGCCTATTTGTGTGGGACATCCCTAATGATAAAACAATGACATATTTTGTTGTAAACATTTTCAAATAAATAAATTTATTATTATTCTATATTATTTACATTCCCGCACGAGCCACGAGACGAGCTGCGAGACAAGCCGCGAGCTCGCAAGAGATGTACCATAATACTGTGTTTACACTCGCGGCTCGTCTGTAAATGAGGTATGACAAATGTTCTGTTAAATTTGACAGTAAACGACTTGACAGTAGTAATTGATGATGTCATAGCACGACAGAAGGAAGAAGGCACATTTTTAGAAATGGTCATCGAAGGTATATTGTTTCTGGTAAAGAGCACACAGTTAATGCAGATGATACCAGTAACGTGAACTGTGGTGTTAACTACAAAATGTTTGTTTCAGTGAGATTTTGCGCGTTCTAGACTCTTTACAAATCACCGACTCGGCGAAGATTGCTACACCCGTGGATTGGCAAGTGAGTTTATTTTTTGTTGTCTTTAACTCGCTCGTGGCCTTGCGGACGTAGTGTTCTGTAAACGATCACTGCGTTAAGCAGCTTTCACTAGGACTGGTCCTCGGATGGGTGAGCACTTTGTGGCATTTATATTTGCGAGCGTTTCCGTGCTTCGGAAGGCACGTTAAGTCGTTGGTCCCGGTTGCCAGTAACATGGCAGTCGTAAGCCAGTTGAAGGCCTTATAGGCGGCTTGAAAAATTTCAACAGCAGGTCGCCACAACCTGCACCTGTCCTCTTCAACACGGCAATGGGCTTACCACCTGTTACGTGGTACAAAAAAAAAGCAAAGCATACGGTGAAAAGTGGGCGTAAGTACGCCTCTGCCTACCTCTTTGGGGATAAAGGCGTGACAGTCCATCATCATCCGAGCGTCTGTCCCAGTTGCGTCTCGCGACGCCCGGGGTCCGCTTTCCTACATTTTCTCCTCCACTTCGCACGGTCGTCGGCATCCCCTGTGGTGAGACCATTGGCACGCATGTCATCCCTTACGACGTCAAGCCAGCACTTCTTGGGTCTTCCCCTCTTACCGGGACCCGGCGGGGCTGACATGGCCAGACATTTGTTACCTACGTAGCCCGGCGGTTGCCGCAAGACGTGACCATACCAACGAAGGCGACACTCTTGCAACTTGTCTGCAATGTCACGGACGTGAAGGCTGCCGCGGATGCGAGAGTTCCTCACGCGGTCCATCCGCGTGACTCCACACATCTTCATTTCCGTGACACGCAGCTCCTGCTTGTGTCGCTCCAATATCGGCCACGTCTCACTGCCATGTAAAAGGACAGGTCTAATAATGGTTTTGTAGACCTGTCCCTTCAACCGGATCGGCATTTTAGGGTCACAAATGACACCGGTCATCTCCCGCCATTTGGCCCACGCGGCAGCAATGCGTGACTTGACATCGCAATCGATGTCACTGGACGTGTGAAAAACAGATCCCAAGTATTTAACCTGGTCCGTGCGCTCGACCAAATCACCGCCTATGCGGACGGATGTGGGATCTGTCGAGTTTAGTGCCAAGTACTCGGTCTTGGTCGTGACAGTATGTTATGTTTAACATTTAAAACTAGTTTCTGGTAGATATTGGTAAACAAAGTGGTATCAGCCACTCAGAAACGAGTCTTAAAATCTATCTTCGTATTACACCCATGAGTACGTATCTGTATTTTATTCCTATTCCTGTTTTGAACTTTCTGCGTGTTCCTTTTTGAAACCCTACCTTACCGATTTGGATGCCGTGTCTATCGAGTTCCATATGTTCCTAATTTAATACTTCGCCGACATTCATCTAGTAAAACCTCTCACATTGCACATAAAGTTTTGTTGTTGGTACTGTTATGTGCTACGGCGAGAATGCTGAGATAGATCCAAGAAGTTATGAATTGACTTCGTGGCGGATAATCCGGTTCCGGATCGATAGAATAATGTCATAAATTAAAAATGTTCACTACTAATAATACGAAAAATGTGCATGAATGAAAAAGTTCAATGCGAATAATGTACAATAAAGATAAAAAGTATAGGAGTAATTGCGCGCACCCATGTTTGTCGTGTAGTCGCTTTGTGACTTTCTTATACTGACTAAACCATTGATCAACAATGATATCATTATTAACTTTGGACTTTTTATGGACTTTATTATTATTTCTGTACGTTATTATTTTTGGACATTATTATATCTGTACGTTATTGAAGTGACACTACTTTATCGATGTACGAGAGAAATTTTATAGATGTAAAAAAATCGTCACGTTTTCGCTAACGCGCCATGTTGTTTAGAAGGGAACTTCTTTATCAACGTAAGTGAAACTTCTTTATCGACTTATGCGTAATCCTTTCTCTCCTTTGCTACCCAATTTTCGTAAAATTGTAAATACACTCCCGGACTCTTGAATCGAGCCACCTTACATTCCCGGGCCTAAAAGCCCAATACACAAAATATATACAATATAACAAAAAAGTTTTTATGCATTTTTAATGCTGGCATATTTCATCGTCTTTCCCGTATGTATTATTCCAAATTTGAATTTTAGAAAGAACAAAAGCCGAGCTTGGTCACTGATTTGAAAAAAATAATGACTGTTGAAAGTTGCTTTTGAAGCAATTTAATGTCGATTTGGTTTGAATTTTCGCAACTGTTGTTAACCAAAGTTTAGTTTAGTTATTTTTCTATAATTTGAACCGTTTTTGGCTATAAAATTAAGGATACTTCACCTGAAGTAGCCGCGCAAGCTGTAGCACTTCTTCAATCTGGGCTAAGTCAGGGAGATGTGAGTTCACAACTTCACATAAGTCGTTCCGCTGTTCAAAGAGTGTACCACCGATACCTGGAGACTGGCGGCTTCGTTCGGCGAACAGGAAGACCTCGTTACCGAGTGACAACGGCGAGACAAGATCAATACATTGTCACTACTAGCTTACGAAATCGACGCCTTAACTCTGCTCAGAAACAAGAACAGCTTAAGGACTTTCACGGAGTGGCTGTAAGTGCTCGGACCGTTAGAAGGCGACTCAATGAACGTGGTTTAAAGCTCCATAAGCCAGCCAATGGACCCAAATTGACACGAGCACACCGAATAGCCCGTCTAGAGTTTGCGCGCGAACAGCTAAATTGGACTCTACATCAATGGAGCCAGGTTCTCTTCACAGATGAGTTCAAGATAATGCTATACGATAATGACGGAAGGAGTAAGGTGTACCGAAGACAGAACGAGCGTTTCGCGCAATGCTGTATTGACGAAAAAGTGAGTTATGGTGGAGGATCATGGACAGTCTGGGGAGGAATCTCTATGGAAGGCAAAACTGAGCTAGAGGTAGTGACGGGACCACGACTGCCGCCCCTAGGTGGCAATAGATACATTCGCCAATGTTTAGAGAACCACGTGATGCCATACGCTGGATTTATTGGCCAAGATTTCGTTTTAATGCATGATAATGCAAGGGCCCATACTGCGGGAATCGTCAGGGAGTACTTAAATGACATTGGTATCACTGTTATGAGATGGCCAGCGCGAAGTCCTGATATGAATCCTATAGAACATCTATGGGATGAGCTGAAGAGGCGTGTTCGAGCTCATCATCCTGCCCCGCAAACCATGCAGGAGCTCAAAAATGTAATTTTGGAAGAATGGGAGGACATTCCTCAACATGTCATAACGACATTGATTAATTCTATGCCAAACCGTATGAGAGCTGTCATAAATGCACTGGGAGGCAAAACAAGTTATTAAATAAACATTTCTTTTCATGTGAAACATGTCTTTATTTAAAAATCGACTAGATTTTTTTCCTTGAAAAAAGCAAATATGGACTTGTTTCAACGTAACTCGACTTTTTTAATAAACTGTAGTGAAATTTAGAA
Organism: Thumatha senex; assembly: GCA_948477245.1. NCBI lineage: Eukaryota > Metazoa > Arthropoda > Insecta > Lepidoptera > Erebidae > Thumatha > Thumatha senex. The sequence continues at coordinate 5,970,667 of OX419725.1, forward strand.
CAGTGGCACTCTAAATGAATGATGAATATACCAGCTCCAAAACTGCATCAAAACATTTTCCTTCTATATACATGTTTTATAAGTTACAGTACTCCAAACCAAAAAAATCAAGGTGGCTCGATTTAGGTGTCCGGGAGTGTAGTTGAAAAATTATATATCTAAGTTTCACTTATTACCTGTGTACACTGGTACACACACATTTGTTTTTTGTAATATTATACTAACTCATCCGTGCCAATAGTCTTCCTGTGCCGCACAGCTCATCACTATATCCAATAGACTGCAAAAGATACAGGACTGCTTTTTATGCTTTCCTACAATATTTTTCTTTCCCTTAAGTGTTTTTCCAGTTGATACTAAACCCTACGTGGGTTTGGAACTTGTGATTCACTTTAGGAGCAGCTATCGTTTGGATTTTGATTTTCTGCATTGACGGGGAGCGACTTCCTTCTGGCCTCTCAACCCTATTGGTCTGTTAGCAATGCAATGGTGAGTTTGGTGGGGCCTTATCACATACGTATATATTGTCACGCCTTTATTTCCGAAGCGGTAGACAGAGGCATACTATATGCCCACTTTTCACCGTATGCATTTTTGTCTCGCATAACAGGTGGTGAGCCCATTACCGTGTTGTAATGGATGGAAGGCGCAGGCTGGGGCGACCTGCAGTTGTAATTTTTCAAGGCCTTCAACAAGCCTTAACGACTGCCATTTTACTGACAACCGATACCAACGGCTTAGCGTGCCTTCAAAAGCTATGGCCTTATCACATGAGTAGATAAACGGAACAGAGTAAAAACTTCTTATGAACGTGCAGAATTGTTACTTATTTTGTTAGGGTTGTCACAATAGGTCAAGAAAAATAAAACAAAACATTTTTAAAATAGTTTTATCAGTATGATATAACTTTACAATTTACTTACTCTAATAATTTTCTTTTTAATCTTTGTTTTTGTATAATTTATTGTTTCTTTTAATGGTGTGGTAAATTCTGAATCTCAAATATAGTTTTTTCAAATAATCTTAATACGTTAAAGTATTTTGTTGCGTTGTTATATACCCTGTATGCCCTAGACCAGGGGTGCTCAAACTTGAACTGCTGGCGATTTACCTCAATATTTTTAGAATACTTACGATCGAATCTGACGTACAGACACGATACACCCTACTTACTTAACTACCTAGGTAGGGTGTACCGTGGCATAAATAGATATTAGCTTTCCGCACAATATGCATTATTTTAGTCAAGGTTTGGGTTAGGTTTAGTTAGGTCCTTCTCTACAATATCAAAAGAAAAAACTCATAGTTATTCAAAATTGCGAATTTATTGGTTGTTACAAAACAAAAGGGTTACCTATGGTGTTAAACTTAAGTAAGGAGTGACTTTGGATGTTGAAGCGTTTCACTGCATGTCCTCGGCATACTTTTCATAAGATGGTACGTAACCACTGAGTGCTAATCGCAAGCATGATGACATATGATCGTCAGTTAGTCGATTGCGATATTTTGACTTAAATATCTTCATTTCAGAAAATGCAGACTCGCACAAGTAAGTTGACCCAAACATTGCCGTCAGTTGAAGGGCGATTTGCCTTACATTCTGATATTTATGTTCAGATATAAAACACCAGAAATTTGTATCAGATGCTGTAGCTTTGAGATGCATATCTGATATAATCTGCACCTACTTATTTTCAAAAATGAGTTCATATTAAACTGACTTGCTATTTCAGTAGCTAATTCCTCAATGTTTTTACATGAAAAAGGATAACTCACAAAAGATGCTATATTTGCCAATTTACTGCAATCATAAAAACGTATTTCGAATTGTCCCAAAATATTTGATAATTCAGCCTCATACGTATCATAATTCAACTAAGGAATCTTAGCTTTCAAAGACGGAAAATGTTTCAGATCCTTTCTTTTCAGTTGATCTATCATAAGTTGCAATTTACTTTTGAATGCGTTTACTGCGCTAATCATCTCAATAATTATTTTTCCTTTACCTTGACGCTCCAAGTTAATGGTGTTTAAGTGCATTGTGATGTCAGTCAAAAATGCTAAATCATTCATCCATTTTTCGTTTTTCTGCATCTTAGTATCATCACTTCTTTCTACTAGAAAAGCTGTTATTTCGGGCAATAATTCTTGAACTGCACTGAATACTTTTGAACACAAAATTTGGAAATGGAATGAAAAAAATGAAGGGCAATGTTCATTAGCTCGACACAATGCCACAAAACCGTTTTGTTTCCAGTCATTACTGGTGCTCCATCGGTTGTAATGCACACTAATTTATATATTGGTAGCTTGTAGTTTTTTTACAAAATTGAAGAAAACGTCATATATATCTTCGCCACGGGTCTTCCTCTTTAGAGGAATGATTGTCAAAATTTCTTCCTTAGCCAACATGTCATTGAATACCATCCGCATAAAAATACACAGTTGGGCAGTGTCTGTCATATCGGTGGATTCGTCAAACTGTAAAAAAAGTATATACATTCCATAATATCATCTTTTAGTTTATCTGCCATGTCCTGACTCATACGCCTTGATGTCCTGACTCATGACTTCAATACGCCTTGTGACAGTCGGACGAGATAACTGAAGTTCTCTAATAGCAGACATGATTTCTGTTTTATTTTGAAAATCTCCAAATTAAGTCTGACCCGTTTCAATAAATGCTTCCTTCACAACCGATCCATCTTCGAATGGTTTCTTGTGTTTCGCCAAAACATGAGATATTTTAAATGACGCGATCGTAGCAGTTTTTGATTGTTTGGCTGGTCTTGTGAACATGGTTTGTTCTTTTTGTAAACAAGATATAAAATCACGTACTTTTTGTTTTCTTAATTCACTCTGTGCTAGAAAATCCTTTTCATAGCTTTTATGAACCGTTTTATGATGCCTCTCTGAGTTACCACGCTTAAGTATTGCAACTGACGCACGACAAATCCTTCACCATACAAAAGAAAAATCCTTGCTCCCAATCGTTATTAAAATGATACGTTTTCGATTTCTTCGCTGCACTCATTTTGTACTATTTAATAAAAAAACATTGTATCGACGTAGTATTAGCCTTCAAGTTACAATTCAGAATGACTCCAATTCCTGCAGGCGCAACATTTATATCGGCGTGAACGAAAGTCTCGAATATTCCACTCAAACGCGCCGCCCGAAATTTCTAGACAAGCGGCAAGATTAAAAAATGCGGCTTTTCTTTGACAAGTACCCGCGCATTCCTTTGATAAAGCCGCCTTTTGCCGCTAGCAGAGTGTTCTCTTATTACGTAGGATAAAAGAAAATGAATATTTTTTTGTAGTTTAGTTACCTACTTAACAATTTTTTCTTCTCGTATCTACTCAAAAAGCACTCCCGTTCGACCGTTACAACACCCCTGCCCTTACTACTCTTACCTTCAATATGGGTATCAAATGAAAGGGAACGATGATTCTTTCATTCATATTTAAATAAAAGTTGTTTAAAATGAGATACGGGATTGTTTTTAAATAGACCACGTTTTATTTTCTAGGTGGGCGAAGACTGCATGGTGCTGCCCACAGTACCTCAAGACCAATTTGCTACAGTGTTTCCTCAGGGAGTTAAGGAGATCCCTGTACCGTCCGGCAAGAACTATTTACGGAAAACGGCGTGCCCGAAGGTGTAGTTCCTGCACTACAAGCATAACATGTGATAAAAAATTATTGTACCCTATCGCGTATAATCTCATGCGTTCCCATTTTGTTAATTGTACTTGATGTATAGAAATTATTCGAGTTTAATAAACATATGCAATGTTTTTTAAAAAGGCGTTTACGAACAATACTTCCTACAAATAATGATGTACTTCAAACAATGATGTAATCCATAAATAAAAAAAATTCTTTCTTTCTTTTCTTCTACGTATTCCTGATACAAAAACATCACGAATACTGTGGCGTTTATTGCTACATAGCGTAGAGCTATTTAACTACATCTATACTAAGATTCCTGCATCGTGTTATAAACACAGGTACTGAAGAAATATATATACAGCATCTTTAAGGCACAAGGACAGCCCAACATCAACCGTTGGCCACCATCCAGGCGTGATCACTTTACCCATAGCGCAATTCACAACGCAAATGTCATCGATATTCGGGTTCTATGAATATCGATGCATTTCCGCAGTAGAGGATTTGGATCCGAGATTTGTGAATTGCGCCAATGGTCAGAATATTCTTGTATCGGTTGATCATCTCAATCTGTGCCTCCATATTATCATTCAGTAACAACAGTTCGGTTACCTACTTTGGTTACCCTTGCTGAAGCCAGTTGTCCCGAGCGATATGTTTGTGATTGTTATTCGCGCCACTTGTGATTGTGACCACAGAACTAAGAACGTAGACCGCCTACTTCAGAAGTTGAATCCAAGCCAGAGCGGGGTGTCCCTCCGCAGTTTAGGTATATTCGGGCAGCGCACCGCTCGGAGCGGCTAATGGCAGTGGGCTGCCGCTGCCTCTCGGTTCGCACGACTCGAGCGCTCTAAATAAATCTACTATAGTCGAGTCATTTTAAGAAGCCACATTTGACACTTCATCATAAATCCCCAACGTATCCTTGTAACGGCGGGTATGAAATATTAAATTTTTCGAAGTTAGAACAATTCAAAAACAATTTCTGATCTTTTCTCAGTTACACACGTACATATTGTGTAAATGCCCAAAGAAGGCTATTTTACTATCTACTATCACAAATAAAACATTGTAAAAAAATAAATAATTTATATTCCAAAGAACTGAACGTCGTTCTAACGTTGCGGCAGTGGACTGAATAATACTGAGAAATTCCTGTGGTGGAACCGGATTCTGTGTGCCGTCACTGCCCTAGAGGCGCTGTGGACGCGGCTTATCATACGTTTTCGGGAGGACCTCTGTTCTCGGAGGGACATTCGGGGACGGCTGAAAAGTGGGCACAGTCTATCCTGCGACCCGGTTGGGAAGAAGGCGGAACACCGCGTGGATTAGTAGAACGGCCCCCAAAGGCCGGGAGTCCACATACCGGTGCTGTAGGGGCATCAGGAATGACGGCGCATGAATGCGTTTCTCGCGTCAAAAAAAGCTGGACCGGTGAATAAATGCATGTCACATTGTCACTGATAGACAAAGAAATGAAATACGTGTCATTGAGGTATGATAGATGTAGCAACTAAGAAATAAAAAGAGTAAATATATAATAATAAACAAATATTGTTGGGACAACTTGCACAACGCCACCTGATTCCAAACTAAGCAGAGCTTGTTGTACTATGGTAACCAGATAACTGATAAACATACTTATATATTTCTAAATACATACATATTAAAAAAAAACAACTACCTTCACGCTGTATCCCTGACGGGGTAGTCCGAGAGGACAGGTCGCCAGGCTTCTCGATCCATGCATACTTCTTTCGCTTCTTCGAGATTCATCAATCGCTTCATACACGCACGTCTGGGTATCCGAGTACTTTTGACCTTTCCGTTTTTGAGCAATCTGCTCACGTGGTCTTCATATGCAAGTCACGGCCTACCCTGTCTCCTTCTACCCTCTACTTTTGAACAATATATATTCTTCGTCAATCGTTCCTCACTCATTCGTTGGACGTGTCTAAACCAACGGAGCACGCCCTTTTCCAGCTTAACGCTGACACTTTCATTCAAACCTGCCACATTGCGTATCACTTCGTTACGTATTCGGTCGGCCAAGGTACACAAATTTCGAAGTGATCGCATCTCCACAGCATTCAATTTACTTTACATTATTCATTTTATTTACTTTTTTTTATTTTACATACATATTAAAGATAAATAACACCCAGACACAATAAACCATCGTGCTCATTATACAAAGTTTAATCCTGATTGGGAATCGAACCCACGACCTCTTGCGTAGCAGTCGGATACACTCCCACCGCGCCACAGAGGCAGTAAGTTACTTAGATAGTTCGGACAAGTTGAAAGAATGGACTAAAGTAGACTGATAAAATTTGCTGATAAGAGTGAACAGGCTAACTGGTGAGCATGTATGACAACACTTATAAAAGTAGAAGAATCGAAAGTTGTATTCTATAATTTTATCTATTTATTTATTTCACACAATTACAAAATCCTCACAGTACATATGCACCAAATCGATATTGTAAGCAATCATCCAAGAAAATAATATAATATAAGTTCTTCCAAAATAAACAAAATTCGCAAATCACCACTGTTCAATTCACAATTCATAGCAATATAATTACAGTGAACAATGCAATTAATATATTCAATGGATCAATCTATTAAACATTAGTTCAGTAAATCAAGTCAGTAAATTAAACAATAATCACTACCAATCATGTCAACTTCGTGATGATAAAATGTCAATTTGATAACTGGGTGATACTTAATAAAATTACTAATTTAACATAATAATAATAAATAGGTCGATAAATAACAATGTCAATTATATACAGTTGTTAATTAAAAAATTCATATGTCAATTTAATAACTGGGCGATACTTAATAAAAATACTAATTTAATAATAATAAAAATAAATAGGTCGATAAACAACAATGTCAATTCTATACAGTTGTCGATTTTAAAACTTAAATGTCAATTTTAATTCAATTATACATAATCCATATCATAGGTACAGTTTACTTGTATTTACAAAATAAATAAAATGTCCTTTCACTACTCAGGTTTTTAATATGCAGCATAATTGATTATTAATTTTAAAATGACATTCTGTAATAAGCGACCTTTGTGAATTCATCCAGAGTACAGTTAAATAAGTCAAAGTGTTGAGCCACCACATTTAGCAGCAGCCGCAGCGCGCGTGTCAGGGGAGCATGCTGCAGCAGATTGGTGCGACTGCCTGGTAAGCTCAGCAATGGTGGGCGCCTACGCCTCCACACGGACTCGTCCGGCACACATAATCCCACCACATGCAGTATACCTGGGTTATGAATTTTTCCCCGAATTAATTTAAATAAGGAAGTGGCAAGTGCTACTACCCTTCTTACTTCCAGTCTGTAATAGCCTACCATACCCAGCAGAAATAGTGTAGGATACATCTTCGGATACCCCGGGTACACCCCGTATTGTTTAAAATATATAAATCGAACGAATATGTTTTGAATTCGCTCCAACATAACTTTGTATTTAGCTTCATGCGGTGACCAAATGACAGCACTGCACTCCAAATGACTTTTTACCAGAGCCTCGTAAAGGGATTTCAGAGTCGTGATGTTCGTGAATTGGTTTCCCAGACGTAAAACCGCCCCTAAATTACGGTACGCTTTTTTACAAGTTTCAATTACCTGTCCTCGAAAATTTATATCAGCCGTGAATCGCACCCCTAAATCCACCTAAATCCTCATAAACACGCTGCATGGGGGTTCCCTGCATATGGTACTGATGATGACTCGGATTGCGCGCACGGCTAAAAGACATCACTAAACATTTGCTCACATTGAACTGCAAATTATTTTCACAGCTCCACTCTGTGATCCTAGATATATCCCGCTGTAGTAAGTCATGATCTGTGTTCTGCCCTATTCCATAAACCAATTTCAAGTCATCGGCAAATAACAAGGGTGTGGCGTTATTGACTAATCTTGGTAACTCGTTTATAAATTATATAAAGAAAAGAGGCCCTATGTTACTGCCTTGACCGACCCCGGATCTAATAAAATAGGGTTCAGAAAGCCATCCACTACAGTCAACATACTGACTGCGGTCACGTAAATAGCAAGCAAAAAATGACAGTGCATTCTAAAATCGTAAAAAGCGGAAAGCCATATCTGTCTATCCCGATGGGAAACTAGCGTGATGTTGATAATGTATGTATATCACTGTGGACAATAGTATTAACATTAGGGGCAGAATGAGGTAGGCATATTTATTTAGTGCGGCATTTATTTGCATTAATGCTGGATGATGACTGTCCGTTGTTCTTTGTTCCTTGAACCAGCGTTTAAGGAACGGAAGGATACTGAACTCAGTAGACCTATCTACATGCGTTAGACCAGCACTGTGGGTAAAAGTATCATCTCATCGCACTTTAAGGTAAGAACTCGCTTTGCTTAGTAATGTTACTAAAAAAAAGCAATAACCAAAGCTGTGCGGCGGTAGCTTCATGCTGAGATATCTGACTGGCGCATAGGCGACTTGAGATCGTCTTAGGTCGGTAGAGGACCGAAGGTCAGTAGGTACCTACTTGGTAGTTACGTAAAGTCACTCCTAACACAATCAACTGAGCTTAGCTGTAACGAATAACGGAAATATAAAAGATTAACTAACTAACTATCTTCACGCTGTATCCCTGACGGGGTAGTCAGAGAGGACAGATCGCCAGGCTTCGCGATCCATGCATACTTCTTTCGCTTCTTCGAGATTCAAGTAAGTATAAAAGATTGCGGTTGTCAAATACTATAACCATTTATTGTTAACAACATCAATACACTACACAAATAGACATCTATATAATTAAATAAATAAAGTTACATTATAGATTTTTTTTTACTTTTAGGGTAAATTTGTATCCTCAACTTTTTTATAAAGAAATTTATAGTGAGTAAAGACAATTTGATAAGGACTTGAAGGTCTTTGAGGTCCAAGTGAGCTCTCCTGCTTGCGGTGCACCTGTTGACTCCCGGACGGGGCAACGACACTTGCGCCCTTACGGGTCCAGATGACAGTCGCGTCTAACAACGCCGAATGGAAAAAATCAAGCGGTAACTGTTCCTAGCAGTCAAATAAATGTGGACCCCAGGTTACAATGCAGGAAGATTTATAAACACTTAGATGAAGAAAAGAAATTAAAATTGTTTCGTGGCGGTTCGGTAGGTCAATAGTCAGAGTTAACCTTGTTAAGCAAAAGATTGTCTTTTTTCACTATAATTATACAAATTACTTAAATTTGGCATACATTTTTCATAATTATTGTCCTAAAAGATGTTTTCATATGTGATCTAGTATCGAAAACAAAGGTCTGTAATACCAATACCACAATGAACATTAAGAAGTACACAGTAGATAGGTAGGTACCTATTATCACACAATCGTGAATCTGTAACTTGTTACAATTTCATTTGATTTACATGAACTGCATTCGCACAGACATCGAGTAGGTTTAGCAAAAGAATAGTGTCATTTGCCCCCATTACTTTTACATACCGGCACATAACATTGGATATTGATGATATGAAATGTTTTACAATGAACTAGATGACCCCCCGCGGCTTCGCCCGTGACATACTTTGAACTCCCGTCGCACTTATTTAATCCCGTCGCTTATAGATTCTACAATAATTTACAAAATCTTGCCAGATATTTCGATTTTTATGATTACTACTCCGCTCCTCAGGGTAGTAGCGGGATGATATATAGCCTATAACCTTTCTAGATAAATAGGCTATCCAACACTAAAAGATTTTTTCAGATCCGTCCAGTAGTTCCTGAGATAAGCGCGTTCAACCAAACCAACGAAAAAACTCGTCAGCCATATAATATTGCTTTATTTCAAGACTACTTCAGGTAAATACGATGTTAGAGGATTAGCCTTCATCTTCGGAGTCGTTCCTAAGTGAAATCATTTGCTTGCTTATTGAAAACTGAGAACACCTGTGACATTTTGACCAAATGACTCGAAAATATATCTTTAGAATTGCCGTTTCAAATAATTAATTGGAATAATCTCTTCCTGTTTCAATTTGCTCTATATTCAGATCTGTCATACAACATTCACCTCGCCTGCGTAATTATACAACCATTTTTCTTAGTTCCTATTTTAAACTTTTCTGTAGGTACATCTTACTGTTGACATTTTAAGATTTTTGCAGCTGGGCATTGATCGATTTTAATGCCAGGTCACCGAGATTGCTTACTTGTATGTTGGGCGCTGTTCGGAGTCGGATTGGGCGGATTGGTTTTGCTCTGAGTCTATCAGCTTTGGCAGCCTTTCTAGCCTCTGCTCGATGAATTTTGTTCAAATGCGAAGGATGCGGAGACAATAGTATTGGAAGCCTTAGCCCATTAAATCCCAAGTCATAAGAGTTTAGCTTGCGACGAGTAATCTTATTATATAGCGTAGCAGAAGCTAGCAATTTATCACGGATAGCTTTATTAGAAAATGTGACTGCGATTGGTCGAGGGTATCTGTTTTCAATCCTCTTAATGGATATAATATCCTTCTCACTAATGTCGCACCATATGTGGCTGTACAAGAACATGAATACCAGGTGAAGGTTTTCGCGGCTTTCATCTGGTATGCCATTAATTTCCACCGTATCCTGTTTGACATACCTTTCTATTGTCTCCGTTCTCTCAGCGAGTTCCGCCAAGCGTCTCTCAATGCTGCTTTGCTCACTCATTACCTGAAGGATTTCTTTGTAGTAATTCATCTTCGATTATTGCTGTTAAACAAGTTTTTGCTTCTGATATGTTCGTAATTTTGACTCCTGGAGATAAAACTTTGTAAACACGACTCAACACAGAATATAAACGTTAAGTTTGGCGAAAGGTACCGGCGCAATATAAACAGTAAACAAAATATTCTTTTATATTGTGACGCATGCGTATATTCAGTGATCAGAATATATTGATTTCACCACTACCACGGTAAAATATATCACCAGATTATTATGTTTTATCTGAAAATGATATTTATTTTAATTTATAAAGGTCTTTTCATTAATTTAATATAAATGTTTTATACTCATACTCTGATTGGTAATGTCATATCATCTTATATTCCTGATCACTCACACCTATATCCCCGAAGGGGTGGCAGAAGCATACTATAACGCCCACATTGCACCAGCATGTTGTCGTCTTATTTTTAAACTATCGCTGTGTATAGGTACCAGAAACTCATACTTTAAAAAAGTACTGCTCGGGTCCGAGCGACGTTTCGAACGCGTTGCAGCGCCCGTGATAGCCTCTGGACTGAACTGTGCACAGTTCCACGCATTCGAAACGTCGGTGTAAGTAAATACTATTTCGCATACATACCATACATATTACTTATCACGCCTGTCTCCCATTGGGGTATGCAAAGACTATGTCTTTCCACTTGCTACGATCCTGTCATCCGATGTGTCTTCATACACGCTCGCCGCGGGTTAAGGGTACTCTTGACCAGGCCTTTTTCCAAAATATCTTCGATTTGATTGACATAGATACGCCGAGGTCGACCCTGCCAGTTTGGCCATTCACTCTCACATAAATCTGCTTTGTCAGTCTATTTTCACCCATCCTCTCCACGTGTCCGAACCATCTAAGCATCCCTTTTTCTATCTTAGTAAGATGAATAGTACTGATAGTAGGTTAGGATTGCTTATGTACGTATCTGGGACTAAATGATGATAATATACTTTGTGATTTATATTGATTTGAAGAAAAAGAAACGAATATAATGAAAACTTAAATTTTGACGGCATTCTTAATTCACTTTTGAGAACCTATAGTTGTGATTGTGATTTATTTGCTTTCGATATTTAACAACACAATCACAGGAAGAAGCAAGTGCAAGTGGGTTGAAATACTTAGTAGATAAGGGAAGAATGGATATGGGAGCAAAATACTACTTTTACGACGAGGCTACCATTTCTAATTTAGAGCGAAGCGAAGCATTTTAGGTTTGAGTTCCGAGTATAGCGGAGCAATTAAGAGTAAGAACCTGAGCGAAGCGAGGAAATCAAATGACATCGCCTGAAGGAAAAATAATTTCGCTCTTGAGTAGGTTATATACTCTACTTTTCATCTCATATGAGAAAATCAAAACAACGCTGTAAAGTAATTAATGTATTAGTTTAACACATTACCGCATGAATTATTACAGAGATGCAATAAAAAACATTTTACTGCAAAATCGTGTTTTATTAGGCTTATATAGTGACCACTATAAAAAAAAAAGTTATATTAAAAGTTTGTATTGTTTGTGAATAGTTTGTAACTATAGCTTTGTATGCACTCAAATTAACGAATGTTTAGTCATATATGGCTTCGTATGCATTTAGACAAAGAATTTCAATAATAGTTTTGAAAGAATTTAGAAAATTTTCATAATAGTATGAAATATGCTTGGAAACAGAAAATTGACAATCAAACAAAGGCTAGTAGTTTTTATTATATTTATGCATGATCATCGTAAAAAACCTCTTAAAAATATTATATTTTTGAGGTAGGCGACTAGACTTAGTTACTAGACCTATTCATTATCACTAACAAATAAACAAAAAAAAAAATCAACCGTACAGGTGAATAAAAACAAGTTTTTTGAAGTATGGTCGTTATTTAACAGAGGCCGTTAATTGCATCTCTCTAGTACCTTATTATAGCTAGGTACATCATTGACACAAAAACGGGGGCGAATTTTTATGATTTTCCCTGACCCGAACAGTAAAATAATAATAATAAATAAATAAATAAATATCCATCACGCCTTATCCCCGAAGGGGTGGCAGAGGCATATAATATGCCCACTTTTCACCGTGTGGATTTTACCTGTCCCACGTAATAGGTGGTGAGCCCATTGCCGTGTTGAAATAGACAGACGCAGGTTGTGGCTACCTGCTGTTGAAATTTTTCATGCCGCCCATAAGGCATTCAACCAGGCTTAACGACTGCCATTTTACTGGCAACCGGGACCAACGGCTTAACGTGCCTTCCGAAGCACAAAGTGGTCACCCATCCGAGGACCAGCCATAGTGAAAGTTGCGTAACTCAGTGATCGTTTACAGAACACTGAGACCGCGGGGCCACGAGCGCTTAAAGATGTACACAAGCACTTTGGGAAAATACATAAATAATAGTCATGAAATAATTAATTTGGCTGTAGTTATTATGTGGTTTCCACATTACTACAACATGCTATTATTCCATAGCAAATGTAAGAAAACTAAATCTGAAAAGCCATTGAAGTGACAGTAGCAGGCAATAACTTTAAACAATATCTATAAATATGGTTTGGTAACAGAAATATGTAATTTATTCTGTTTGTGTACAACGTCTACAGTATGGAGTTCTTCAAAAGGGGTCTTAGCAGGTTTATAAACGGTCGGCAGCGCAAGTGCTACTGCACCTCTGGTATTGCAAACGTCTATAGGCTACGGTGACCACTTTCATTGTCTACCACCTCAGTGGCATAAAAAAAACAAAAACATTCTCGTAGTGACATTTTAAAACTTCTTATTTCTGTTTTTTTTTATAGCAATGGTAGGCTCAATGGTGCTAGTTTATTGACAGAGGAGGCGTGCGAAGCGAGCCGACGAAAGTCTCTATTTTAACTTCACTGGTACGGGAAAAATGCTGTTGATGTCCGACCGTCCGTCCTTCCGTCCATTAGTCTACAGGTTGCATTTTTCATCGGATCTGCATGCAATTTGGTAAGGACAATCCTTGATGTAGACAACAACTTTTAGTGAGGGGGTTTATCGATGGGGGGGGGGGGTATTAGAGGAGGCATTAGAGCGGAAATGGTCCCGTAGTAGTTGGCAAGAGCGCTCAAAAAGTAAAAAAAGAAATACTTCGAAGTCTACGGTTCGCAGAACCACTAGTTTATTTTATATTTTCGAATCCAGTATCCACCTAAATTTCATCTTCTTTATATTTCTAGTCACTTGCTTAGTAATAGATTTCATTATTTTTGAATACTGATTTTTGTATAATCCTTCTTTAACTTAACCTGTCTGAGTCTGATTACTCATGGTCAGCTTATCTCATTTCTCCAATTATTCACAATAGCTGACGTGCATTGGGTTCTGTATACAATGCTTAGGTAAATCTGTAATTACAATTGAAGTGTATGTTTGTAACTCAAAATTAACATTTCACTAAAAGTTAATAAATGTAAATTTGGCACAAACAAAAAAAAAACATTTTTTCATGCGCCGTTCGTCTTTCTATCTCTTTGTTTCGGCTAATCTCTGAAACGGTTGGATCTATTTTAACAGAACTTCCACTGGCAGTTAACTGACGTTATAATGCTACGTTTTATTTCCGTATTCCCACGGGAACGGAAAAACGTATTTTTTCCGTTCTTGGAATGCGGGTGTGAAACCAGTGAGCGTCCGCTAGTATAAAATAAAAGCTGAACGTGAATATCGAATAATACAGAATGACGGTTGCATATAATTATTTAAAAATTATGAAAGCGTTTTCCATAGTAGGTAACAGTTGAAGTTTAGGTCAAGATGCATCCGAATGTCCGATCTCTTTAAAACGTCTTAATTCATCCGTCACACCTTTATAGCTTGTTAGCTTTATACCTTCTATACTTATCCAAAGTGGTGGCAGAGGCATATTATACGCCCACATTTCACCGTATGCATTTTTCTCCCCTGTAACGTGTGGTGAGCCCATTGCCGTGTTGAAATGGACGGAGGCAGGTTGTGGCGAACCCGTTAAAAAAATTCAGACTCACCATATTATCAGAGATTGTGTGGCCGAGGATATCACATTAAACTGCGAAAATACCCCAACATGAACCAAAAATACTAATCAGTTTAGCCAGGATTCGCTTATGTTTGTTTAATTTATTTCATCATCATGTGTTTTTTAGAAAAGAACTGACCTAGACAATACCTTCATTGCTTAGGTCAGTACCTCGGACATCGACCTGACACGTTGCCGCTCTTACTAAGATATTTTTAAATAAAATTCAACCACATTTCAATGAAATAAAGTTGACAATTCTCAGTCGTTCGTTAGAGAGTGCGAAAAGGAAAAAATATTTTGTTTTCTCTATCTGACCTAGCCGCATAGCTACGGAGTTCAGCAGTGAAACAAATATCGATATTTGGATATTTATTAAAATATCACCGTCTAATAAAATCTCTACCTCAAGCATAAAATATCGATACAAAAGTCACATAGCAAGAGATTATGGTTTTAAAATAATAATGTATTAATAATTCGTACGGGTTACAGATAAATCCGCCATTTCTACAGTTTAATCATCACGGCACGTAAAATTAACTACTATGTACGTATTGTAAATTCGTAATTTTTACAGACTGTTTACACTGGTGATTGATGGCATTTGGTAGAACTTGCTACAAATCTTGAACTAAAACACTTGTACTATTCCACTTATTTATTACTTAAACCTGACAGTCAGCACATATTATTTGTATTTCGGATGTCATTGATAAGATAAGTTACCATATTGTACTCAATGACATCCGAAATACAAAAAATATGTGCTAACCTTTGAAAATACCGTAAGGCGAAACCGGTCAGGTTTGAGTAATAAATAAATGGAACAGTACAACTGTTTTAGTACAAGATCGTAATTTTTAATTACTTTCCATATTCAGGTTGTGTTTTAGAAAGCGATCACTCTTAGCGATATATAGTCATAGTAATCTCTAAAATTTATAGTTTTTAAAGAATATTATAATTATGTTATTAAATAATGAGTATAGGATTATCTAAAATGAAAAATGGTCGCCACATACACGCAACACAAATAAAACATACCATACCAGTCAGATAAAATACAATTACTTTAAATTTGGTTTAATATTCTGCTAAAAGACTAAAAATTTTATATTTTGTTTCGATACGTCGATACTTTTTGAACAAGGCCGCTCTAGCTCATGGCGGCCAGCTGCTTTGATGTGTTTGAGTTGCTTGTTACGGGTGATTAGAGTTATTCAAATTAACGACTATTTTAGTCTCATTAAAAGTTTTACGATTTTAGATGAATACAATAAAGAAATCCTACTATCAGTAAATTGATTTATTGTGTATTTGGGAATTTACATTTCACTTACTATAGAAAATTATATTAAGCATAAGGTAGTTGATCTTGTAACTTCCGTAGTCGCCATACCGTTATAAACACCAATTTTCACACTATTTTTGTTAAAAACATTTTGTTAGGTACTATGAATTATTACAAAATCCCAAAATACATTAATACATTCTTAGTAGCACTTCGTTGGTTTTAGTTTAAAGGTTTAAGTCAAATTATTTTTTATTTTGTAACTTAAAATCGTGTGTTGAGAAGTCATGCTCATGAAGTGAGCTACGAATGGCCGCCGCCGTCCGCCGTGTTGTTTTAGGGCCGAATTCCATTACGTTTTTTTTCAGTACAATATTCGATCAACGCTTGAGGCTAGATTTTGCCATATAAAATCTACTCTCAAGCGTCGATTGAGTATTGAGAAACGGTTACGTCAGAACGTCATAACGTTTGAAAAGCACTACAACTCTGGCGCGCAAAGAAAACTCAACGTTCGCACGCAGTAATAAGTTTCAATTTTGCTTGCAGGCAGCTAGTCTAGGTCTGTTTTCATACCTAAAACCGACTTTTGTTAGGGAATGAAACTTCTGTATCGTAAGTACTATTACTTATTCTGTGATACAGCTTGGTTACACCGTGATATTTTATGGGTCCTTGGTATCTACCTACCTATTTAAGTAGGTCTCTTTGAAAAACGTTTGTTTTGTGGGCTATTTTTTATACCACTGAGGCGGCAGACAAGCATACCTGATGGAAAGTGATCACCGCACTATTCCAAATAATTATTTATTATGCTAGTGCCGAACACTAGTTAGTTATGCAGTAAGAAGTATTAATTATAGATTAAATATAAATTTCATCAGCGGTTCGCTAGCCGAATGAAGTATCGATAGTAGCGGTAATTTTAACCATAATGAGTGCGCATGTCAGTATTGATTTTGCAGTCTCTCTCCATTCTTGTTGATCTCGAGCGGACCTGTTGATAAAGTCTTCAAATTCACTGTTACAAAAGAAACAAACGGGCAAAATGACTGAAAATACGTCTGAGAGCATTGAAGTAGAAGGATTTAAGGTTGTACTGGTAAAGTTGTTGAAGAAAAAGGTTCCATATGAAGATCTTATAGATAATGATGATACTATCTATATCCAACAAGAGACCGATGAGTCTCTCGCAAACAACGGCGAAAATGATAAAAATCAGATTTCGTCTCGTAAACGAAAGCGGGAATCCTTTGTTCCTGAGGGCGTTATTGTACGCCGAGGCACCCTCTATATGCCCAAGCCTAAGTAAAAGGTAAGTAAGTAGGTATCTAACTAATATTTTATTTATCCATCACTCTTTATCCCTGAAGGGCTGGCAAAGGCATATTATATGCCCACTTTTTATCATTTGTATTCCTGTCCCACGTAATAGGTGGTGATGGGCTCACCATGCTTGCCATGTTGAAATAGACAGACGCACGTTGTGCTGTTGAAATTTTTCAAGCCGCCCATAAGCCCTTTAACCAGGCTTAACGACTGCCATGTTACTGGCAACCGGGACCAACGGCTTATCGTGCCTTCCGAAGCACGGAAACGCTTGCAAATGTAAATGCCACAAAGTGGATACCCTAACGAGGACCAGCCATAGTGAAAGTTGCGTAACTTAGTGATCATGTACAAAACACTAAGTTTGCGGGGACGAGTTCCTTCTGAAGGCACGTTAAACCGTTGGTCCTGATTGCCAGTAACATGGCATTCGTTAAGCAAAGTTGTAGGCTTAATGCGGCTTAAAAATTAAAAAAAAACAGGTTGTTACAACCTGTGTCTGTCCATTTCAACACGGCAATGGGTTAACGACCTGTTACGTGGGGCAAAAATGTATACGTTGAAATGTGGACGTATAATATAAGCCTCTGCCAGTCCATTAAATGCCTTGGTGGTGCGGTGGTTGTATATGCGACTTCCGCGTATGAGGTCCCAGGTTCGATTCCCGGATCGGAACAAATATTTGAGTGATCCACAAATGTTGGTTACGGAGTTTGGGTGATTCCTATGTAGGTATATATATATATATCAGTATATAGATATATCTAATATATAGGTATGTATATCAGT
This sequence comes from Thumatha senex, assembly GCA_948477245.1. NCBI lineage: Eukaryota > Metazoa > Arthropoda > Insecta > Lepidoptera > Erebidae > Thumatha > Thumatha senex. The sequence continues at coordinate 5,988,521 of OX419725.1, forward strand.
CGTCTAGCTCCCATAACACAAGCTTATATTAGCATACATTGGGATAGGCGGCGAGATGTAAAATAAAAGTGTCCCACAATAATATATATTATGCCACTGCCACTTCTTTGGGGATAAAGGCGTGGGTAATTAACGTACAATCTTTCTTCATCGTTTCATTGTCATCATTGTTGGAAGTGAGTGCCATCTGACCTAAGGGCGCCTGCGTCATTTAATGCCCAAGAGACTACACGTTGACTAAGGGACGACCTTAGTCAACGTGTGATAGTTTGGGCTTGATACTTCAGTGAGCGCCTTACACTCTGCCCTTACCCCAGCTTACAACCAAGCGTAACAGGTAAATTTACTAGCGTCAGGGAATTCCTGCGCACCGCGCGCGTTAATGTAAAGAATTAACATTAAATAATGAATTTTTACTTTAAATTAAAATTTTAAAACTTAATCTTTAATTATATTTATCGTGGGTAACATTGGGTGTGTAAATAACGGTGGGTAAATATAGTGGGTAATATGATTTTTTATTTAAAAGGTGTATTTTTTACAATAACGTCATCTGTGACATGTAACTGTACATGTGGTACATGTAATAGTCGTCCCAAAAATTATATATTATGCTTTTATGTGTCTTATTTCTGTTCATAGACAAAGGCGTTACTGTCATAGTTCCGAGGATGACATGATTTGAAGGTTTATTGAAAATGGTTGACATTTTTCATAATGATAGATTATTGCTTTATTTTTCTTAATTTCTAAGTCATAAGTAGTGACCAGTCTGACCAGTAATCCTATTCCTCTAAATAATTTATATTTATAAGACATTTTAAAAAAGTGAACAATGCCCATTGAATTTCTATGTTTTTCATGATGTCTACGTAAGTAGGTGGCGTCCACGGAGAACAGAAAGAACGGAACGGCCTCTGTCAGATTAGCTAGTTTTATAGGTATTTGTTACACTATCTTAATATCTATTGGATTGTTTCAGTGTTTGAATACATCAATATTCTTCTAAATTAATAAATCGGCTCATCGTTTACTGGACTCAGGAATAATCACATCACGATATTTAAACTACTGTTAATTTTGTAACTCAAATTATTTATATTGTTAATTTGTCATAAAACTATTTATATCGTTTATTGTACTAATATAACATATAAATTATTAGTTAAACTAATTAAAACTCTTCATGTTTAATAGGGAATTATTTATAATGTTGATATTTATGACTGGACAGGGTTGCCTGGAATACAGGGTGGGTGTCAAACATATAAATAAATTAGGGGTTTAAATGCATTAGAGCAACAAAACTTTGTTTACGATTAAACTTTTATTTTTTTAAGTCAGGGCATACAATCTAAAAGTCACTCGAGGCCGTCCACCGATGGTCTGGGTAGTTTCAGGTTGGTTTGCCGCTCTTTATTCATTATATTCCATATGATTTAGTCAACATAAAAGTGCCATATCGCTGATTGAAACCATAATGACCAACACGCTAATCATATATTATTTTAATACAGCAGCGTGCGTTTTCATCTCAACTTACCTTATTTTTTCTCTGTAATGTCATATTTAAATTAAAATAAAGATTAATTTTAAGTTATAATTAATTTTAACTTAATTTTATAGTTTAATGTAATAAATAAAAAATAAAATAAACATATGGTTATATAAAATAAAAAAATATTGGGATAAGTTTCTCATCGATATTTTTTTACATTTTTATATTTAGTTTTATAGTTTTGCCGATGCTTTAATATTTGATTTATAAGTGTCTCGCTTGTACCTGGATATATTCTTTTATTGTTTCAGAATAACAATATTAGATAATAAAATACTTCAATGGCCTATGTCTCTATTATTTGAAAATTATATGTAAATATTAATTCCCGTATTTATTTTTGATACTAAGTATAGGTAATGATGATCCCGCGGATGATCCTGTATGGGCGGCTTTATCATTAAAACGATCTCTTCTGTACATTTTGACAATACCAAAATATTATACCAATTGATAATCATACCTGGGACATAGGGTCCCACGAGATTGCCGGACACTACCCTTTGGAGGATCTACTTCTTCTTCTTCATCTTAGCGTGTTCCCAGTTGCTTCCAAACTGTACCAGGTTTTGGAATCTGGGGTCTATTTTCATTTGGTTATTTTATTGGCTTTTGATCTTCGGCATTGTTGGGACTGCCTTCTGACCTTCCAAACCTGTAAGGACCTACTTGTAACTTAAGTGTAAGGTGTACTGCTGCAGATGAAGAAGTTTGGGTTCCCGGTGTATTGATAGGTTTTCTTACACCTATTGGACGGTATTTTGAGCTTGTTACATACACTGGTTGGACATGGTTATAAAAAAGCAACATGTCTGTGAAGAAAGTAAAAAACACATACATACATACATATTGTCACACCTTTATCCCCGAAGGGATAGGCAGAGGCTTACTAGACGCCCATGCATTTTTGTCCCACGTAACAGGTGGTGAGCTCATTGCCGTGTTGAAATGGACAGGCGCAGGCTGTGGCGAACTGCTTTTGAAATTTCAAGCTGCCTTCAACCAGGTTTAATGACTGCCATTTTACTGACAACCAGGTCCAACGGCTTAACGTGCCTTCCGCAGCACGGAAATGCTCGCAAGTGTAAATTAAAAACCACAAAGTGGTCACCTATCCAAGGACCAGCTTTACCGAAAGTGGCTTATCGCACTGATCGTTTACAGAACACTGAGTTCGCGAAGCGCCAACGCTTAGTAAAGAAAACAAATTAAAACTTAATTTCCATCAACTAAACCAAACTTCAATTGCAGAAAAACTGCCATCTGCTCAAATAAGTTTGAACTCAAACGATCCTCAACCACTTGATAAACTTGTAACTTGACGTTATTATGAATGTACAACTAGATGGCGTTACTAGTTCTTGTAATATACCTAACAAAATAACATACTTTATGACAATAACTAAAAGAAAGAAGAACGAAATGTTATGATATTGCAAATTCAATGGGCTTGTGTGGGGGTCGCCCAGCACCTGATCGTGGTGGTACTGGGAATACCCACTAAAACTCCTCGTATACCTTTTTGCCCTAATGGAGATGTTTTGGGACCTGTTAAAGTCACCAAATTACTTGAGGTCGGCGCAGTATGTCTTCTTCTTCCATTCATCCCCGTTATTCGTCATCTGATCATTCACTCCTTTCATATTCATATCAATCCTTACACAGTCCATCCATTTTTTCTTTGGCTTTCAAATGAATGACTCTACATCCATCAGCCGTCATATTCATCGTTATGTTAATGACATGACTTTCATCCCTTCTCATTGTGATGATACCAAGACAGACGGTTCCTCTCATTTCGGTTTTCAGTCACCGGTACTACTCTCAAACTCCCTCTGATACTCATTATTTTCGTATTTTATCCATTTTAGTCACACCACACATCCTTAACATTCTCATTTCTGCTACATGCACTCTTCTCTTAACAGCCCTACATTTTGAATTTCTGATCCATATAAAGTCTTACATATTTAGCCATTTACATTATAATTGAAATTTTTCGATTAATAGTTAAGAAGGACATTCTATATTACATAAAATTTAGGTAGGTTAATTAAAAATAGGATTATATAAATGATTTTGGCAGGAATTATGCCGGAAAAATGCCCCTTGCCGTATAAATTATTACAGAATGGCAAAAATTTTTTTTTTAAACTCGTGCTTTATTATGCATATGAGAGATCAAATCAACAGACAAAAATAATTAGTTATTTATTACAAATTTTTAAACGACGCCTGTTTGATAAACGAATGATCATGATCATTCGTTAATCAAACTGGCGTCGTTATGTAATTGTATAAATGGCTTCGTATGCGATTTCTTTATCAGTATTGCGTCGCTTTAGACGCATAATACCAAATACACAAAACACCATCTTTACGCAAATCGCCTGAATCTGAAAATACAACTTACGCAATAAACCAACTACGCATAACACCTACTTGGATTTAAGCAAATACCAACTCGTTTGCAACACCAGCTCTAACGCTACCGAAGTGAAAAACCTTCTAAGACCGCTTTTGAAGAACCCCATACTGCAGACGTTCGGGAAACCTCAGGCAGGGAGTTCATTCCACAATCAAAGCATACGCGGAATAAAGCCACTGTTGGACCTAACCGTATGCGAGCGCTCCAGACGTAAAGCGCGAGGGTGAACACCCTGTCTGGCGAGCGTTGCGATGGTAGAAAGTAGCCGTGGGAAACATATCAAACAACCTCCATTGTCAGAGCACAGACCTATGTGGCACAGACCGTTAAACTGTTTTATTGCCTTACGCCTATGTAGGCGTGTGATGTGCCTATGGAGGCGAAGTCTCTCCTGTCGCGAAACAAACGTCAAGCAAAAGTCTCTGTCAAACACACGTTTCTGTCAAGCACACAACATGACTGCCTCAGTGGCGCAGTGGTAGTGCATGTGACTGCCGCGACTGAGGTCCCAGGTTCAATTCCTGGGTCGGAAAAAATATTTGTGTGATGCACAAATGTTTGTTTCGGAGTTTGGGTGTTATCTTACTTGTCCCACAATATTTTTTATGATTTTATTTATCTAATTTTCTCTCATTCATTACATTCATCAACTCATTCATCTTATCTTTTCTCCTCCACTTCCCGCCGTGTCTAAAGGTACACACTTTTCGCACCAAGTCAGTCAGCCTCGGGGGCACGCCCTAACATAGTTCGTTCGTTGTTGGAGTAGAATTGCAGCTTGGGCTGGCAAGGATGGCGTCGAGCACGCCTCTACTCTTCATCCTCACGAGCAATGAGCAATAGATACCTACACGTGTAGGAAGTAGTATGGTACTTCAACAGAACTCGCTCTACTCTTTCAGAAACATCTAATAATAGGCATAAATGTAGTGTTCTGTGGAAGTATCTATGAATGACGAATTCTTAAAATACCTACCAAATATTTAGAGCCATTTTAAATCGACCTACCGTAACTACCAACCTAACTTCAAACCATATCGACCGAAACGAATCAAGTCATCTTAGTTTTGAGGAAATACTTAACATCAATACTAGTTTCTAGCATAATAAACGAGTACGGTACCATTTTATAATATTTAATTGAATTATTTTATTCATGCAGCGGTAGGTCTAACAAGGAACTGAAGAAGAAATAAATTTAAATATAATACGTTTTCTCATTAATGATATCTGCAACTTCATGGTTGGTTGGTAATTGAGGACGTCTCAGTTCCATATGAAGCCTTAAATATTTTTTAGTAGTTGTGTTTCACGGATGTTGTGTCGAACTCTATATGACTTTAACCGGTCCACCGGACCACGCGGTCACTTTTTCTGTCTTAACCCTAAGTTTGATTTATTGGGGTCTATTTCCTGCAATTTTCTCTCCGCTATAAAAATCACCACGGTGTCACCATGAAGAACCACACAACGAACCACCAACAACCTCTCCACCAAAATACATATCCACCTTAAGCCTAAGTTTGAATATTGGGGTCTGTTTCCTGCAAATCTCTCTTCACTATCCACTGGCTTTACGCATCCTGTGTAGCAAGGGCATTAACACTCATGTCTTTCTTTAAGAAGCGCTCGTGGCCCCGCTGACTAAGTGTTCTGTAAACGATCACTTTGTTAAAATACGAGTACATTCGCTATAGTGGAATTTATTTACATTTGCGAGCGTTTCCGTGCTTCGGAAGGCACGTAAAGCTGTTGCTCCCGGTTGCCAGTAAAATGGCAGTCGTTAAGCCTGGTTGAAAGCCTTATGCTAGGCTTGAAAAAAATTCAATAGCAGGTCGCCACAGCCTGCGCCTGTCCATTTCAACAACGCAATGAGCTCACCACCTGTTATGTGGGACAAAAATGCTTACGGTGAAATGTGGGCGTACAGTATGCATCTGCCTATCCCTGCGGGGATAAAGGCGTGACAATATGTATGTATGTATGTGTGATATTCTTTAAGTGCGAGTCGGATTCGACCAGCGACGATGCAGCTGCACCCGCGTGGTACAGTTTTCCTAATCGAGATTTCGTACGGGACCCAAAACTTCTTGAAAATCCAATATAGCCTATGTTACACACGAAGAATGTAACTTTCTAATGGTGACAGAATTAGTTCCTGAGCCTATTTATTATAAACAAACTTACAAACCTTTCCTCTTTATAATATTAGTATAGATTAATTATGAGTTTGGCAATGTTTTATCTCAAAAACACTACAGATTGGTGGTCGTCCTGTTTTCAGTGACTAGGCAACACCAGGTATCTTTAAAACTAGAAATAAATTATTTGAATTATATTCAGAAAAATCATATAAATTTAAGCAAACCTTTCAGGAATATATTAAAAATTACTCAATGATATTTAAACAAACATGTTATCTTGCAAAGTCAAACTTAATTAAAAATAAAATTTCTAATTCTGTCAATAAAATAAAAATGACTTGGAATATCATTAACTCTGAATGCGGTAGATCTTTGTTGACTGAAAGGGATTTCTACTTAAAAGTAAATGATTGTCATGTTACAGGGGACCTGGAAGTGGCGAAGGAGGTTAAACATTTTTTCTAAAATGTACCTTTGTCAATAAAGGTACATTTAAGAAAAAAGTAAAAAGTCTCTCTAAGCGTCTTCCAGTTCCGCTGAACATTTATTAGAAGAAACTGTTCTTTGTTGCAGGGAAGCATTTGTATTCACAGATATTTGCGCTCAGGACATTATAAAGGCATTTAAATGTATTGAAATTAAGAAAACCGCGGACCTTTGGGGCTTATCGGTCAAAACTGCATCATGTATAATTGAGGTCATTGCGCCCCATCTAGCAAATGTTTAATCACTGTGTTTCTAGTGGTACATTTCCTGATTTAATGAAACACAGCAAAGTCGTTCCCTTGTTTACGGCTGGCAGCGATACAGACCCGTCTAATTTCCAACTAGTGTCGGTGCTGCCAACTTTGAGCAAAGTATTTGAAAATATAATCTAAAATAATGAAATTTTAATAGTCATAAAATATTTCATGCGAATCAATTTGGGTTTGCGAAAGGGCGCTTAACTTCCGATGCTGGTGTTGATTTATTATAATGTATTCATGAATACTGAAAAGACAAGCACGATGCATTAGGTATATTCTGCGATCTATCCAAGGCTTTTGATTGCGTTCAACAGGAAACGCTGTGCAAAAAATTACACCACTATGGAATAAGAGGCAAAGCTCTCGACCTTCTGTCTTTATATTTGAACAATAGAATACAGAGGGTCGATATTAATGGTACACGTTCTGTAGGATCCATGGTTACAATGAGTGTGCCGCAGGGCTCGATACTTGGGCCATTCTTGTTCCTAATTTATATTTATGATTTACCATTTTATGTAAGGGACAGAAATAGGATTGTTTTGTTTGCAGACAATTAGATAACTATGACGATGGAAACACTGAAATTGCGAGAGTAGTTCATTGGTTCAGCTCAAATAATCTTTGCCTTAATGAAAATAAAACTAAATGTATTAAATTTACTCTACCAAATGTAAAACAAGTTGCAGCCAATGTTCAACTGAATGGACAAGTGTTAGAGTTTGTGGAATCAACTGTGTTCCTCGGTATAACTATTGATGCCAATTTACACACATAAAAATAACAGCCTCTAGGTTAAGTTCGCTGTAAATAAGATCAGGATCAGGCTAGAATGGTTTACTTCAGTTATTTTCATAGTATTATGTATTACGGTATTTTCCTTTTAGGGGAATGCTGCAGATTTTTATATTATTTTTGATCTTCGAAAGCGGGCTATACGCGCTATTTATAATTTGGGCCCCAGAGATTCTCTCCGAAAAAAATTCAAAGTAAATATTCTAACCGTACCATCACAATACATTTTTGCCAATCTTATGTATGTCCAGAAAAATCTAACACAGTTTTCTAAAGTCTGTGATAATCATAATATTAGGTCTTTACCTATGAAATTGCCGTTTTGTATGAAAAAAATTGTATTGTATGAACAACGCAGTGGCAGTTTATTGATGTCCTTCTTAAAGAAATCAGCATTTGACGCAAATGGACCAATATTGTTTTGACGCTAACGTCGAAAGCTGCTGCTAATTCAACCGTAGATTGTGTATAAACAATTAAATAAAACAACAAACAACAACAATTTAACAATTAATTATATAATTTTCGCATATTAAAACTGATAGCTTCCACAATCGCCTTTAATTCGTAATTGTCGACCAAAGTCTTCGGACGACCGCGAGGTTCATTTTTCAGGTCGTATTTTCCAGAACGGAAGCGAGCAAATTAAGAACAGGTGGTGCGTTGGTTTGTAGTGTTAGCTCCGTAAACGTCGTTGATGTTGCGTGCCGCTTGTGCCGCGTTGCTGCCACGACGGTACTCATATTCCATAATTACTCGAATTTTTAATGGATCCATGATGACGAAAAAGATTGAAATGCGATGAAAATGTAACACTAATCAATAAACAAATGACTACTTTTGGAAAAATCATTCCATGTTTTTAAAATAAAATTAATTTGAAATTAGCCTTAGCCAACCAAAAATTATTTTGACTTGAAATGGCCAGTACTGCAGAACAGCAATTTCATAGGTAAAGACCATAATTATAAACACTAGATATAAATATAATCTTTCAGTCCACAACAGTCGACTGCATAAGATTGGCGATTCTTTTCAGGGTAACTGTATACGTTTTTACAACAGGCTTCCCTGTGACCTGAAAATTTTACCATTAAATAAATTTAAAATGTTAATAAAAAAAAGCTGCTGGCAAAGTGAAATAATATTGTATTGTAAATAGGCCATCAAAAAAAGGCTTCCTAAGTTTCTAGCCGGTTCCGAACCGGTGCTCACTTTTAATATTTTAAATAGTATATGACATTTTGTAAGCGCCGTTATAATGGTCTATGTAAAATCAAGTCAACCAACAAATTTATCAGATGTAGACATCTGATAAATTTGTTGGTTGACTTGCTACATTTGATCAATTTGTTGGTTGACATGATTAAAAAAAAAAAGATTCTTTATTTAAGCGTTCTTAGGTTGTCAAGCCACAAACAGTATTCGTTTAACTTTAAAATGTCATAATAACTAGTATTTCGTAATATATTTACTCACAATAATTAAGCCTTTATATTATATTTCGCATAATAATATACTCAAAATGCGGTATATGTAATGAGATTCAACGTTATGGTCATCGCTCTGGCTGTGATTGTTTGGTATTACTTAACATACATACATATCATCGGCCTAAATTCGATAGAGAGTCAGTTAAAATTTGTATATTCAATGATTTTCTTCGTCAATGATCTTATTACGTGTTCGGCGGCTGTACCGACTAAATTCCGTAAGTGTATGAACTGTTACGAGGTACTACCACGTGGAAAACTAATGGTTTCAAGCGTTACATGATGGAAGTCTATCGTAGAAAAATTTAACTGCTATATAATATAATATTAGTGCTGTACACTAGAGTTGCAAACGTCCATAGTTTGCATCTCTGCCATCTCAGTGGAATAAAAACAAAATATAAAGGCCTAGGAATGTTACAGATAATGGCCATGCAGATAATTTGGAGAGAACGTATAATAAAACATTTAATTAAAAAAGTAAGTAAAAAATGTTACATTACAATAGTTACTTCGATACATTGAGTGCTAGAGGAAAAATTATAGAAACAAAATGAGGAGGTATGCAAGATGATGCGACAGAGACGAATTGATATTCTCTTAGGGAAAGAGACAAAAACGAAAAGGGTTAGACACCGCCACTAATGTAACCCTCACAGCACAGATGTAACTACGACCAGCACAGCTTACCAGGGTGTCGGTGTAGGGGTCGACCTCGGAGTAAGAAAATCGAAATAGTCGAAAACCCTTTAAGGAAAAGTCAGGTCAAAAGTCCCTTAGCCGTGTATGTGTCAAATGAGGGGACCATGCTCGTATTTCGCATATTAAAAATGGTATGTTTTAGTAGTAGTCTTGAAATAATTGTAGAACAAATTTGGGAATTCGTATAGAAATAGACCAAAAGCTACAGCTCTTAAAGTGATGTCCCTCAGTCCTCACAGACCGTCTGCCAGATCTCGAAAAGTAGAAAAGGCGAAAGTTGTTTGCCAGGATCGTACCAACTGGAAAGTTATATTCTCTGGCTATCGCGATGTAAGATAGGGGTGATATAATGTACCTATGTAATAATAAGCCAACAATGCTAATATAGCTATTAATTAATCTTTGGTTTACATTTTATAAGAATTTCAAATAACATTTATATGTACATAATATATTCACATTTATACGATGGACCTGCTCCTAATTATTTAGTTTTAAGGATACGGTCTATTTATTTTAAATCTATACTAAAACATAAAGCTAAAGAGTTTGTTTGATTGAACTCGCTTATCTCAGGAACTACTGGTCGGATTCGATAAATTATTTTTGTATTAGATAGCCCATTTATCGAGAAAGGCGTGAAAAATCATCACGCACCCTAGAGATCGGAGCAGTAATTATAAATTTCGACAAATCGGGCAAATTTTCGTACTTTATTGTAGAAATTATAATGTAGAAAATATAAAATTCATGTCAAAGGTCATTTGTTGCGGTTTTTTTTACGAGAAAAGCAGTTTAATTGCTAACAAGTGATAACCAAAACATGTCATGCAAAACCTACTTATTATTATCTATTAAGCTTCTTATTATTAAGTATGCATTTATTATTCTACTAGCTGTTGCCCGCGACTTCGTTCGCGTGGAAATATAACGCAAGATTTGTATTATTATCTACCGAGCCCTCGTCAAAGTAGTGTTTGTTAATATATATAGTTAAAATCGGACTATTGGTTTTTGAAGACCAAATTTATGACACAAACAAATTAATAATCAAATTGAAAGTTTAATTAACTATTGTTTTGAGGCTTAATATACCATACTCAATACAGCTATATAATTCATACAAATATCTTTTTTCAAAGATATTCAATGTATATTTAATATCATATTTTAATACTCTATACTTAGCCCAGACATATAAGTACATTTGTGTGGAAACACTCATAACTACCACGCATAGCACAGGTGAAAAAGTTTATGTTGCAATACCAGTGACTAAAACTAATCCTCGTGCTAAACCAAGTTGTATTTTTCTTTTTGTTGGCAACAGCAATTAAAATGATTTGAAAGTTAGCTTATTGCTTTAAAAAATTATCCATGGATTGAGTGGAAGCCATCGCATCAATGTCTTAAAATGGATAAAACGCTGTTCATTGATGTCAGAGTTTTTATGTAGCTGACGATTACAATATAGTGAAGAATTCCAATATGTTTCGGTACAGTTCGGGTAGTTTAGTGGAGCAGAACATTGCCCTGGTTAGGTAAAGGTTACGGTTTTAATCCCAGTCCTACACCTTCCTGTGTACCACTATTAAATAGGTGTAAATACGCAATCAAAAGTAAATGTTTATAAAACTTCTTTATGAGCTACGTTCAAATCATTGCTCACAGTACCCAAAAATTAACACCCGATAAGTTAAAATGGTGACGAAGTAGAAACCGACAATTGTGTGAATGACTGAACACCGCTTTCTCAATGTGAGAATAGATGCAACTTAACCTCAGGTCGAAACTCGAAGCTGACGTTGAAGTGTCTGCCCCTGTGTCTTGCTAAGAATTTTTGTAATGCTTTTGCACACGGAAACTGGACGCGCTTAGATTAGAAAGGGGTGATTGTGGTGAATGGCGGGAATCAGGAATAAAATCACTGGCTCGCCTAGACGCCACAACTCATCGAAATTTTTGAAGTTGAGTTGAATATATAAGTTCCACAATTTCGAAGAAGATAAATTTAGAAGAAGCATAAATGATATACCGATCTTTGTTGGTGGTATGCGCTAGAAGTTCACTTCTTCTTCTGTGAAAGAGAAGAGAAACTAAGGATTGATTTTGTGTCGTTATTTTGACAAACTACAGTGTCTGTAAACCACTTTACACCATACACAGTTTCCGAGAGAAAAAGCTATACCTATCTACTTATAAAGGTACTCTACCAGAGGACAGCCTCTGGTAACGTGCCTTCGCAAAGACTTATAAGAACTTCTGAGAATTCATGAGCTTGCGAATTGCAAATTGTTTGAACATTTCTATGAGACCACCAAACAATTGTTCTTTACTACAGATTTATCGTAAAGTTCTCTAAATGTTTACACTGCTTTTCTTATAAGACATCGAACATTTCATCCCAAATTTGCGATATGAGGGCAATCCTTGAGCACGTGTTTCTTATTTTTGCTGCATTATAAAGGAGTTTCGATGTTCATTTTCTTCTAACTATGGGAGATTCTGTAAAATGCAGCCAAGAAAGTTATTGTTCTACGCCAGTGGCTCCAGGCTGCCCCTTACCCCAGAACAATCATAATGCGAATACCACGTAATGGATAACGCAGCAAGTGTACTAAGAACTTTGTGAAGTAATGCAAAGACGTATTCGAAGCAGGGTCTAAACTGAGTCTTGGAGAACACTTCTAGTGCTGCGTGAAGAATATCCTCAGGAATCATAGCTTCCGTGAAGCTAGCCCACATCAACCTTTCCTGGACTATTTAAAAAATTGTCTTTGAACTGAGGTGTTACGACGATTGACCTCTGAGAGATTCAATAAAGAACATAATTATCGCATAACACATAGGCTACGGGTGGGTATACTCGTAGCCTAGCTGATATCGCGTGATAATTATGTAGATTCAATGTCTTGTTGTCATTCGTGTAAGATTTAAACTAAATTCATTGAATAGTTTTCGCGATTATCGCTCAGATATATATGTACCAAATAGTTCTCCACCAAGCCCCTAGGATTTGTAGCGTAATAATATGTAGCCTATATGTAGACCTAACGTCTTGTTATTCATCGTGAAAGATTTAAAAATAAATTTATGCAGTAGCTTTTGCGTTTTGCCCGGTTAAATATGCGTACTGTAATCATTCTCTGTCGAGCCCTTCGGTTACCTATATAGCGTAATTATATATAGCATATATGTAGATCTGACCTAATGTTTATACTCAAACAAAATTTCAGTTTAATCTATTTAATTGTTACTGAGTTTATACCTAATTGTTCTCTGCCGAGCTCCTAGGTAGCGTGATAATATATAGCCTATGTGTAGACCCGGCCTACTATTAATATTCGTACAAAATTTCAATAAAATCCATATGTCATTTCCGAGTTTATACCGGACATGTTTTTATAGCTAATTGTTCTCTGCCAAGCTCCTAGGTTCTTTAGCGTGATAACATATAGCCTATGTGTATGCCTAACATATTGTTAATGTTTATGCAAAATTTGAATTAAATCCAATCAGTAGGTCCTAAGTTTATCCCGGACATGCATTTATAGTAAATTGTTCTCTGCCTAGCTCTTAGCTTATGTAGCGAAATAATATATAGCCTATATGTTGACACGACCTACTGTTAATGTTTGTGCAAAATTTGAATTAAATCCAATGAGTAGTTTCTGAGTTTATCCCGGACAAAGGTACTGCGGACAAACAGACAGACAAAAATTAAAAAAAATATTTTTTTTTAAATTTTTGTTTTGTTTATTGTTTACCTTCTCTGTTCCTTTACCTATTAGAGACTGTAACTAAAAAAAGTGTTTGCTGACGTGTGTACTTACTTCTGAAATGGTTACCCATCCAAAATTAGATAACTTAACTTAATTCATAGTGTAGTCATCTGTGAAGAAAACTCGATACGAGTATGTGCATAACTGAAAAGCAGTGGGCATGTGAAAAATGGTGTCTTAATTAGAACCTAACTAACCAAAATACTTTGATGTATAGCGAGTCTAGTAATATCTAGTTCAAGCTGTATTATCACTACTGCTAAACCGATTTTGATGAAATATAGCGCAGTATTTAAGCTGGAAAATAAAGTACAATATTCTTTTAGCAGAGTTGGGATCAAACGTCTGGATTTTGCTCCAACCCCGAACATACAAACAAACAAACAGACACGAAGAAAAAAAATTCCCAGTTTCAGACTCAGAATCCCTTAAATAACATTTAAAATAATTTATTTTAAATGTACGTCACAGCTAATTTTATAATTATAATATAAGTATAAGTATATATATGCGGAAATACGCATACGTACCTCGCATAGCGCAGGGGATATAGGTTATGTTTCAAGACCAGTGACTGAAACTAATCCCCGTGCTGAACCGAGTTGTATTTTTTAACTTATTGTTGGCAAAAGCAATTAAAATTATATGAAAGTTAGCTCATTGCTTTAAAAAAATATCCATAGATTGAGAGGAGTTCTTCGCGTCAATGTTTTAAAATAGTTGAAACATTGTTTATTGATATCAGAGTATTTATGTAGCTGATATATGACTCTGGTCATACTCTTAAATGATGATTAGAATATGATGATCAATTTTAAATTGTTTCGGCACAGTTCGCGTAGTTTAGAGGCGCAGAACATTACCCTGGTTATGCAACGGTTGTGGGTCCAATCCACGTTCTACACCTTCCTGCATACCACTATTAAATAGGTGTAAATACACAAACATAAGTAAATGTTTATAAAACTTCTTTATGGATTTCTTTATGACGTGATTTATGCCTAACGTATACGTTAGCCATAATACTAACATCCGTCATTTTCTGTTGATGTGCAATCACTTCGAAATTGTCCGTTTTCAGTATACAGCCGTAATCTATGGTTGCTAGCCCGGAATTTGTCACTTTGGTGGGCAGTAACTTGATCTCCACATACTGTAAGTACCTTACATTGACCGCAGCAAAAATAAATATAATTGTTAATGGTATGAGTTTCTATCCAAAGGTTCTTACAGGGTTCGATGCTGACTTCGCACGCTGAAGATTTTGTACGACAGAAGTCCTTATGGTTGCTTAATTTATATATAGGTGAGTGAATGTGACATAAGTGCCTGTTTGTTACTAGGCACGAATCTAAGGTGTTTTCAGATAGGATAATGTAGGCATTCTTTTTTAGATTTACCGCAACGATGTCTGATACAGGTTTAATTGATACCATGGAATCATTTGATGTTTATGCAGGGACTGGGATAAGGTAAAAGATTTCGTAAAAATCTCTACTTATCAATGGAATCTTCACCTCAAAGATTGCGTAACTCTGGAGTATTCTGGCTTTGACCTTTAAGAGTTACGCAATCTTTGAGGCATCCGGCTCGAAGGACCAAAATGTACGGAGAAGTACATATAAATGATAGATGTGGATAGCCGGAAATGTTTATTGTCTTGCAAAATACTTAAAGCAACTACTACTTGTATTGTTAATTGACTTAATTATATAGGTACAATGTATAGCGCGAGGAATCGCGCATCAGCATAAAATATAAACTATATAAATGTGCGGGTTTGCTCGTACAGGAACAATTCCAAAATATAAAAAAAAAAAGATTAAGGGGTGTCCCCTTAAATACATAGAAAACCAATTAACGTAGGCGTCTGAGTTATGTATGCGCTCATACAATTCGGAGGTCTAGCTTTATTGGATCCTACATCAAATAAGTTTTCAATTTTATTATGGCGCTACAATAGGTAAAGTACGGACTCCTCGGCGCTTTCGACTGGTGCTTCATACTTTTTTACGCTGGGAAAGCTTTTGTTAACCATAACCTCGAGAGCGTGTGGGAGACTCCCGATCTTCTTCCATACCAACTAAACCCCAGGAAGGAAGGAGAGGAAGGAACACCAGGAACCCAGCATCGACTTCTGAAGTTCATCCTGCCATGCCCTATGTCTAGGGCTCGTCTGGGTGACTAAGCACCGGGCGGTAGGCAATCTCGCCTCACTCCATCTGATGTGTACCGCTGATCTAACCGTATCACCTGACTCGGGTAACTTGCAGCGGTATCATGAATGGCGGCCGCGAAGCTGGCTAGCAGATCCCTCTCCAGGACAGGATCCAGCCGTCTCCCGATCTCTTTTGGCGGCCTCTTTATTTAGCAAAGAACGGTCTTGCAGAAGGAGGCTATATACATACCCAATAGAATAGGTGCTTAAGGGAATTGAGTAAGAAAAATATAAAGGCCGCAAGTATTAATTGTTTAGAGCACAAAAAAGCTTGTATATTATGATTCTGAATTTTGCCGGAAGGTCTGATTTCTCCATTAATAAACGATGAAACGTTGATGAACGAAAGCATTTATGCTGGCAGAGCGTATCAAGTTTCTCCATTCTTTTCCTGTTTCAATAGTATTTTCGCTGAAATAGTCATGAGAACTCTTGAATGCCGAGCATGTATGAGTAGATGAAGCAAAACTTGTATGCCAGAAACAACAAGAGGAAAGCAATAAATCTCTCTCTGCCTACACCAACATTAGACAGTCGTAATTATATGTTTGTCTATAATAGTTCCGCCCAAGTAGGTATGTACCGCTGCTGTAAAAATAACGTAATTCAAAATTGGAAGTAACCTTGACCAACTATAATTCAACGAAAAAAGTTAGCAAAAAAGTAGTACGAAGAAACTGAATGTTCTTATTCTTTCAATGTTTTATTTAACATCGGATATCCGGATTTAAAGAAGAAGGTCAGTAGATTTCAAAATACTTGTGATTTGAGTACGTATTATGAAGAGTTAATCAGTACCAAGCGTCGTCGCCGTCGAGTCTTTCAGTAAGCCAACCTGCAGGGCAGACATTCGCTACAACAGGCACTTGCCGGCTTGCAACTCTGTCAGCAGTCAGCAGTGAAAGCCTGCTTTCATCGGAGTGGGGCGTTGTATAGTATAACAAAAGTGACCGTCGATGCGTGCGCGTATACGCCGTGAGTCGGCTCGCGGCCGTTTGACAGTCCGTTTGTGAGCGTGATTTTCGCATGTCGTGCGTACCGTGTATCGTGATGTACAGGTGGTGGATGGTGGTGCTGTTAGCTGCGGGTGCAGCGGCTGCAGGAGGCCGCTTGCCCCGTACCTCTTCTGCTGCGCCGCAGGTTGCGCCTGCACCCTCTATAACCTCACGTCTACCTCCGAGGAACCTCACTCTTGCTTCCAGAAATTCTGTGAGAAACAGGTCGGTGCTAATATTAAATATGTTTATTTTTTCAAAAATCCTTATCATAAAGTGAAAAGCTGTGTTGAAATAATGTTAACGTAAACATAAAATTTCAATAAGTGTTTTAGAATATTGGTGTTGTCCATATTTTTAAATTAAACACTACCAGTTATTTGCCAACGGAGTCACATGTCAGTGTAAATGTAGTATGTGGTATTTGATCAATAGGGAGTAAGTTAGATTTGGTTAACATTGAGCGCACAGTATTATGTTATATGCGCTGGTCGACCGTTCCTTGGTTAAGCAAGAGTAAACGCATACAAGCTTTTGGGGATTAACTTGTCAAGTACGACTACTTTAGCTATCCGCACGATGTCAATTCGGTATCAATGAATTACTACGCCCCAGTTTGGATATATTTGGTGCAGTAATAACTAAGTAACTAAGTTTGTTCCTCTCGCCTGCTAATTTAAAAAGTAAGATGACGTTTTTAACAACAATGGAAATTAGACTGGACAGGTTGTTTTGTGAACTATCGAATTAATTCGTATAACAAAGTTTGGGGATCGAGTTGTAATTTACGTAAACCAAAATATTATACCCGCTATATAATATAATGTTATAATGAATAACAACACGCACAAAATTAGTAATTTTGCGCAATATAGAGTCATAAGTCAATCGACTATATAATTTACAATTTAAAGAATATTGTAAATACCATTACAGTAGAATTACAAAATATCGCAACGTTACCAATTTTGTATGTCGTCATTAACTTTATTCGACTTACTTTAATTATGTTACTTATTCGTTTAATCAAAATTATTAAAGAAGTTTTCATAAACAGTAATAAGAATGCTTTCAAGACTAATATAGATATGCAATTAATAGAACACAGATATGTCACAATAAGTGTTGAGAGGACTTACGCTTATCCTATTTAGCAATGTCGACAGTAAACCTAGGTACCTAACTAAGAACCTCTTAAATATACTGTAACTTTGACTGGGCTGTTGGTTGTTTATTGTTTATTTTTTAATTTCGTGTAAAATTGCTCATGGATGTTAAGCCGGACTCCTACTGACTAAACCCATACGTTTCCCTTCCACTTGTCTATGGTACGGTAGTCCCGGGTGAGCTCGTGGAAGCATAGCCCCAGTTATTTCCCACTTCCTCTCCGCCGCCTCTTTTGCGGGCTTTATGACTTTGGTACTCAAAAAATGTCTGGGGGTTGGTCAAAGAACCAAGGGCTGGTTTTAAATGTTCTTTGTTTTCATTAGATTTAAATTTACACCCTTTCTTCATGAGTCTTGTCCTTACTATCCCATCTCATAATTCCACCCCGCATTTTATCTTGTAGGTGAGTAAAGTTCTGTAAGTAGACAATACATAGGACTTATATTTTTTACTAAATGTATATTTACCATCAGCTTACATAGTCTTAAAATATGCTATTACAATATACCTACTCTAGAATTTCAGCTTGATTAGAAACAGTTCTGTAGGCCAGTGGTCAGTGGGAGGCAAAGGCCACGGTTACAGCTCCGTCTTAATTTCTTTATTGGTCATAAAACAGTATGTGGAGATTCTTAGGACAGCTGGTGTAGTGTTTAATGTCACTCACTGTTAAACTGGAGATCGTGGGTTGGATACAATGTTAACGGAATCAAAACAAGCAATACTTTACAAATAAATAACTGAATAAATATTCCTATAACTGAATAAGTTTCCAAAATAATCTTAACCAATCTTTAGTACCAAAATCACCTTTAAGCCTTCGATTATGAAACAAACATTTTTATGCTGTGTGTATGTGTGTGAGCGTTCATCTAGTGTCAATTTACAAGTATTGGTCAAGGATAAGAAGGCTTTTCTGGGTTGGGTTTAGTAGATTATTCTACTTACGCGATTTTTTACAAGTCCAGAAACTTACTATTAATTCAAGGCAGGAGTTGACACTTGAATTGGACAAAAATAGCACTTAAAATGTTAATGTAACTATTATAAACGGATACCTATTTAAATAAAAACTTTTAAAGGAGTAATCTTCAGATAACTTACCCGGAAGAAAAATAGTATACCCCATTTAAAATACCTACCACCAAACCACTTGTGTTAAGTATTCAAGAACAAAAATAGGTATCTATATAAGTGACTATTACAACACTATTCTGTACTATATTATTATTCTCATGGTAATATAATGTTCTCTGAATAGTTTCGGATCGTAAAAAGGGATTGTTTAGAATTGGTAAAATGGATATTGTTGTATTCAATTTAAATATTCTCACTTATTAAATTTAATATGTGAATAATATAACATGCACTACTCTTCGTGGATCTTGTTATGCATATTGAATAAATCCACTTGTACTGTTCCACCACATTTACTTTATGAACCTGACCGATGTCTCCTCAAAGGTTTTCTCGAAGAATATTAAAAAGACCATAGTACCCTTAAAACATTGTTTTAAAACCCTAACGTTATAAGTTTAAACTGTGATCTGGGGTCCGAGTCTGCTATTTCAATCGTGTCGAAATTGTCGCTCAACAGAAAGTCAGCGGCACAATTTTGACAGCTTTTCGTAGTCTACTATTACAATGGTACTCCAATAGACTTCTATCGGTCGGCCGATAGAATTCAACAGACACTTACCGTGCCAGTGGCCGCTTATCAGTTGCATTTTTTTACTAACATTTTGACAGCTTAAAACAGCGATTCTGGTTCTATTCTACTGCATGCCAGTAGTAGACTCGGCCCCCTGGCTGCCTGTGAAATAATAGTTCCCAAACAGATAGACTAATTTAGATAAAGATTATGTGTTTGAAAGTCCATGTAATTGAGATGGTTTCTAAACTATACATTTTGTACATAACCACCTGTTACGTGGTTCAAAAGTTCATACGGTGAAATGTGGGCGCATAGTGTGCCTCTGCTTACACCTTCGTTGATAAAGGCGTGACTATATGTCTATGTCTATCGGCTTATCTTCCAGGCGATAAAAGGATGTCATTCAAGTGAGTACGATTGACCTAAATTTGAAAATACTTTTGCTTTGACTTTGATGGTATTTCCAAATCCAGATGGTTATATACCTACAACATTGCCTTATGCTGTAAGATATTTTTTTTCTTGCAAAATTACAGATTGCTACTAAACGGGTCTCCAAGCTAAAATGCGGGCCACCAACGACAATCGCGAAATTATGTGGTTTCTGTCTACCACAGAACCTTAAAGAGGTCATGTTATACTAACCGTATAAATTAATTGCTCACACCGTGAAAAAACTCGCGAAAAGGTTAAGGAATGCCATTTTACATTATAAGATGTTAAACTGGTTTTGATTAATTGTATTAGAATTATTTAATTATTATTGTAATATTTATTTATTTCTGACTTGATAACCGGTATGAATGGTAATTCCATTGTTTCTTTGGTTTCCTGTAGTAACCAGGCCATATAATCCAAAAAATAAACCCGTTCGTATCTCAATGTTGACGACATTAGGAACTATGTTGACGACATTAGGAACTTCATTTTTTTAAAGTGCTTGTGAAACAGTGTATTATGATATGGCCAAATTTTTAATTATAGTGAAGTACTGAAAATAGCTGAGTATCATTGTATGTATTTATGCTATAGTTGTACAAAACGTTAAATTAACAATAGGTTGGCCATAACTGGCAAGGCACCGACGTCGGCTTATAAAGCAGACGAGTTCTGGAGTTAAGTATAAATATAATAGATAATAAATCCTTTATTTCTAATGCGTATGTACATACGATTTCCTCTATTTTTTTCAAATCATCCGCTATTACCGCCTCCACAGCGTAGGCCTCCCCTAAATCTCTCAATACGTCCCTTACTCTCGACATTCTCATCCACTCTCGACCGCATTTCTGTGCAAATATATCCCTCCATATTCTTTTCTTATTCTCTTGTTCTTTTCGTATCGCTAACAAACCTAAATTGTTTCGGCCCAAAACTTAGCTACAAGAACAGCATTATTATCTAGTGGAATCCATTCTGTTACCTTTTTTGCCCACCTATCACCATCCCACCTTCACTTTAACTGTCTTATGCGTTTCTTTATATCAATAACTTTGTCTTATATTCTTGTAGCTAATTCGGTCAATTATTTTTTAACCAAGCATGCTCTTTTTCATTTTCCTTTGACATAGGTACAGTTAGTTTACTTTTTTTCTTAAAGCCGAAGTCTGGCATCCATGATGACACAGACATGGAAGTATGACTAGGAGTGAAGTATTCTAAATTTATATCAAATTAGAGTTTTGAGGTACTAAGGTCAAAGAATAATAGGTAAATAGGTAGGAAATGTAGGTTCACTTTGACTGCCTCTGTGGCGCGGTGGGAGTGTATCCGACTGCTACGCAAGAGGTCGTGGGTTCGATTCCCACCCAGGTTAAAACTTTGTGTGATGATCACGATGGTTTATTCTGTGTCTGGGTGTTATTTGTTTTGTAATATGTATGTTTTTAGAAATATATAGGTATGTTTATCAGTTATCTGGTTACTATAGTACAAGCTCTGCTTAGTTTGGTTTGGAATCAGATGGCGTTGTTTGAGTTGTCCCAACGATATTTATTTTATTTACTTATACTGACGACTATAATGTTATATATATATATATATATATATATAATATAGGGTTGTTTAATGCGGAACCTACAAAAAAAATGCGACGGTGTCGTGGGACACCAGGTAGGAACGAAGTTAGAACTTTCGAAAAAACTAATGTAGAAAAAAAAACCACCCTCGCCCTCGCCCTCGCCCTCGCCCTCGCCCTCGCCCTCGCCCTCGCCCTCGCCCTCGCACTCGCCCTCGCCCTCGCCCTCGCCCTCGCCCTCGCCCTCGCCCTCGCCCTCCCCTCGCCCTCGCCCTCGCCCTCGCCCTCGCCCTCGCCCTCGCCCTCGCCCTCGCCCTCGCCCTCGCCCTCGCCCTCGCCCTCGCCCTCGCCCTCGCCCTCGCCCTCGCCCTCGCCCTCGCCCTCGCCCTCACCCTCACCCTCACCCTCACCCTCACCCTCACCCTCACCCTCACCCTCACCCTCACCCTCACCCTCACCCTCACCCTCACCCTCACCCTCACCATCACCCTCACCCTCACCCTCACCCTCACCCTCACCCTCACCCTCACCCTCACCCTCACCCTCACCCTCACCCTCACCCTCACCCTCACTCTCACCCTCACCCTCAGCCTCAGCCTCACCCTCAGCCTCACCCTCACCCTCAGCCTCACCCTCAGCCTCACCCTCACCCTCACCCTCACCCTCACCCTCACCCCACCCTCCCTGAAAGAGGGAGAAAGAGAAAGGTATTATACACTTCTCGCTTGTGTATACGACTTTCGCGCCTGCGCACGTCTCATTTAACGGTTTTATTCCACCCAATTTTTTCCACCCAATTTTTCTTACGGTTTTACTATCACATATTTTTCAGTTCGGTCGCGCAGCAAAATTCCTATCTCCTCCAAGCCTGCCATAAGGAACTTCGTTCCAATATTTATAATACAAAAAATTATCAGCTATAGGTAATTTTACTACATTTCTTGTATTATTTTAACAAAGGATATCTATCTTTTTTTATATTGTGTACTGTGCGTGTATTGGTCACTTAACTCCTCCTACTATTCTGGACATTTTGTTTGTATAATTATTGGGCTGTGTCCCTGGATGGTTTGAAAATGCAATAATTGGAGCCGATGGCTACATGATCGGTTTTCAGATTCTGATTATTATTCAACTAAAAATATGGGTTTAATATATGAAAACACAGGTACAGGAATGCACACGGTGAAAAGTGGGCATATAATATTGCCACCCCTTCGGGGATAAGGCGTGCAAGATAAATAAATATATAAAAAATAGGTCTGTTCGTCTTAATACATCACATTCTTAAAAGTTGTTCTCAAAACTTTAACTTTTTTATTAATCGCGAACTCAAAAAAGGTTACGTAACTGAGCAAGCAATATGCATTTCGTATGCGCGTATGTATAGCCTTATTTCATTTAATTATAATTCATAAGTATTGTGTTTGTTTTAATACTGTTTACGTATACATGTATTATTTAAAAAAGTGAATATTATATATTCATAAAAAAAATTTAATTAAACATACCAATACGTTTTATATTTCTAGATTTGTTCTGTTAAAACGATCACTGAGGTACGTAACTTTCACTATGGCTGGTCGTCGGATGGGTGACCACTTTGTGCCATTTACATTTGCGAGCGTTTCCGTGCTTCGGAAGGCACGTTAAGCCGTTGGTCCCGGTTGCCAGTAAAATGGCAGTCGTTAAGCCTGGTTGAAGGCCTTATAGGCGGCTTAAAAATTTCAGCAGCAGGTAGCCACAACCTGCCTCTGTCTATTTCAACACGGCAATGGGCTCACCACCTATTACGTGGGACAGGAATCCACACGGTGAAAAGTGAGTATATAATATACCTCTGCCACCCCTTCGAGGATATAAAAATAAAATAAATATCCATCACGCCTTGATGGATATTTATTTTGTTTTATTTTTATAGATTTGTTCTTGCTTCTAAACAGAACCAAGTTCCAAATTCAATTCACTACATATTAAGAAAGGGCCGTATTGGGCTGCATAAATTTTAGAGGCATAACTTAAAACTACATAACGTTTTTTGGCATACTCTTCGTTTCGCATAACGTTCAAACAGAATAAATCATTAGGTTTACTTTATTTTCCCATAACTTTTTTACAATAATGATATACCCGCATAAAATGTTTACGCATAATTTATTTTACAATAACGATTACTAATCATAACATTTATTAGCATATACATATAGAATACCATAATGTTAACGAGTACATTTTTATTTATTACTAAGCTTGAACTGTCTAAGATTGAAATGCCAACTGATAAAAAATGTCGATAGTCACTATACTGAAGTTCAAAATTTTAACACATATATAGAATACATAAATAAAATACAAAAAGAAAGTAGGTAGATTAAAACGAGCGATTCTATTCAGGCGTATCGCCGGCCGCTGCCGTTTATGCGTTTATAACACTCTGCTTATCATAATTTATGCGAGAAAACTTTATGCTGAAACTGTTATGCCAAACTACATTACGCTGAAAAAAATTATGCGATCGAAAGAAACCCATTAAGAAATTGTGTTAATAAGGGTTGAAGGTCAAGATCGGTCAGCGTCTAAGTGATAGCATTTCATGGTTGTACCTATTCCTGGCCACATACTGCTATCAAGGAGCAACGTACCTAGGTTTTCTATATAATTGTATGCAATGAAAACATTTCGCCAGACATATTATATGTATTCTTTTCACGACAACTTATGCTACATTTTTTTTTATTCTGAATGAGTTTTTAGATAAGATAATTCTTTGTTTATTGTTTAAATTTAATTGCCTTATTTTCGAAATTCTTTTATTTACATTACTTAGTTGCTTATTAGTCAAATTTTAATAACGTAAATATCACAGTTTCCTAATTTCATTTAAGTAAGTATATTCTGGCGTTATATTAATATTTGAAAGCTAATTTGAAAAAAAAAAAAAAATTCTGTATATTTGGGTATCGTTTTGAATCAATCGTTCCTATCTAGAAATGTCAGTTACATGTTTATCAAGACATTCTCCAATGTGCAATGTCATTATCATTGCAAATTAGAGAATGGCTTGAAAATTATGAAAATATAACAAAATTTGGCAGGTCTGCATGAAACTTTTTAATGATAGTTGAGTTAAGTTCATAAGGATGGAAGCAAACGGTAGGAGCAGTTGTCTTTGTTTAACTCGTATTCCAAAAAAAGGGAGAACTTGGTGAATGTAGGACGTGATTTATTATTATTTTTGATATTGGAGTGTTTTGCGACAATTTTTGAACATGACGCACGCTTACCGTATTTTATTTTTCAAAACTAGTGTATAATTCGTGATTTTGTGTTTAATAATAAGAAAATATAAATACTGAAGGCAAGGCTGTATGAACTAAGTTTCCTTTGCCTGCCCAAGACAGTTAAATAGACACCTAAAATATTTTTGATATTTTATTTCAAATTCAAATATCGAATTGTCGTATAGAATGCGCTGAGATCTGTGAAGTAGATCGTAACGGGATGCGTGATGTTGCAGTATACTTTCCGCTTTTCACATTCCCGACACACTACAGTTTGTAGTCTCATAAAATGATTACTCTACTTATAATTTTCTCTAGAGCACGTACTTTTTTTTTCTACATATAGCACTTGCTAAATTATACTTTATTTGCAGACAAAACGACGGTCACAATCACTTCCTGCACTGTATCTTGCAAATTTCAATGCGGTAACTTTTTTATTGGAATAAACTGAAATTATCCATGTCGAAATTGTCAAAGTAAACTAGCAACAAACAACTAGATATAATTAGATATAGAGTATAATTAAGTATGTGAGGCAGTAGCGACTAAAATCAGGTAGACTAACAGACTTGTGGATTTGATTTTTTTCAAATTTTTTTTCTGTAAAAAAATATAATTGAACACCGACCTAGATTACATTTTTGCTCAATAGCGGCTTCTAGCAGCCCAGTATAAGTAGCATAGACTTCATTACACAGAGACTACAGTGAAGGGAGAAGTCTGTAATTTCTTCAGTTAATGTTTAAGTTAATACTATAATTAAAGAAATTTGTAATTTAGTCAAGAGTTTTAAGCTTAAAATAAGATTATACACAGTAGTGACAGTTCCACTAACTTTAAACCCCTATTTTGAGAAAAAACTTCCACTTGTGAGGAGTATCACAAGTGGAAGTTTGCACATCCTTTCTTATGAAAGTTTGCAAATTCATTCTTTCTTGGTGTCTACATTATAAAGGTAGCTCCCCCTGAATAGTTCTAGTTTTAAGCCTAGTATTCGTTAGTTATACATAGTCGTCACAGTTTCATAAACTTTAAACCCCTATTTTACTCCTTAGAAGTGGATGTTTGCAAATTCTTTCTTATTTGGTGTTTTTACACTTAAAACAAGGTTAATGCACTAGTTAGACTAAAAAATATAGAGCAAGCGAATAATATACCGCGCACACTTACTGGCGATCTGTCCTTTCTGATTAACCCGTCAGGGATACACTGAGAAGATAGTTAGTTAGTTAGTAAGTTAAGAATAGACAACATAGATCACATATGGTAGGGGATAAAACAGGGGCGGAAACGATTGACTGTCAAGCTGCGAAGTTTCGATAAAAATTGCCAGCCAACATTATCCATGGGTATTATAAATTTTCTTTCTACAAAAATAGTAGATGCTTGCAGAAATAAATTGATACCTAATACTAGTGTTATAATATATAATATTAATCTGAATACCTAATATTAATTTGAGGTTATAATTACGTGTGCAATACTCGCACATAACCGATGCAGCTGAGGCAGGCGCCGTATTCAGCGAATGTATGAAATCACGCCACTCGGGCATACAGGGCCGCCTCAGGAGATATGGTGATGAAACATCCATTGTGATCGCAAATATTCAGCTAAATTGCTCTTATTACATGCTGTGTAATAAATGCGATATTTCAGACTAATAATACCTCTTCTAAGCCAAACATTAATGTTTACTTGAAC
Organism: Thumatha senex; assembly: GCA_948477245.1. Taxonomy (NCBI): domain Eukaryota; kingdom Metazoa; phylum Arthropoda; class Insecta; order Lepidoptera; family Erebidae; genus Thumatha; species Thumatha senex. The sequence continues at coordinate 6,015,208 of OX419725.1, forward strand.
TAGTCTATAACTATGACACTAATTGCACTCTAACACGTAAAGTTATCGAAAGTACATATTACGTTTATCAGGCTGAGCCGTTAGCCTTTCTAGAACAAACGTTGGGCGGTTTCTCCTAAGCTCCAAGTACGTACAGGTGGACAGAGGCGCAGCTTGCCTCGAATCGAGACCAAGGTTACGCTCCGGTATTGTTACTTTTCTAACGCTAATTATGACTTCTAATGTCTACAAATACTTACTCCGTTCAATGGCGTGTTTTACTCACGGTAAGCGGCCTTACTTTACCGCTAACGATGTTATATATTGCTAATTGATTGTTAAGATATCTTCCATTCATTGAGAATTTAAGCAATACAATACGTGGATTTCGATCGCATCGCTATTCTTTAAGGGCCAGAACACAGATCAAGGACAAAATCTTGAGTGAATGTACATATATATATTAACAACTTTATTTTGTATGTGTACTTTGGATATGATCTAAAAATATTACTCGAAGTTTATTGTAACAGCAAGCGACCTTTCGCTGGCTCGTGGCTCTTGGCCCGTTGGCGGATCAAGTGTGCGAGCCGCGCATTGGTCCACTGTTCCGTTTAAAAGTCAATGTCGACTTATATACAGGAAGAAGTGACTGGGCGTATTATGTAGTCATGTAAGCGTAAGTACTCGTATCTGTAACGAGGACTTTTGCTAAGACAAGTATATCTATCGATCGTATCTGAACCTGTTGCCGACTTAAACTTTATTATGCATAATATTATATTCTAGTTCTCTAAATAGAATCACACTAAATACTTTTAAAGAAAAGTAAATAGTTTGCTAAAGAGGTTTAATATAAAATTGCTTATTAATCGCTGATCTCCGAGTAGAGACAATGTCAGACGGGATCTTTGTATTATCAGTCACGCTTTTGTCCCCAAAGGGATGGCAGAGGCATACTGTACGCCCACCTTTCACCGTATGCATTGCTGTCACACATAACTATTGGTAAGCCCGTTGCCGTGTTGAGAAGGACAGGTGCAGGTAGTGAAATACGGTAAAATTTTTTCAAGATCCATAAAGCTTTCAACTTGGCTTAGCGGCTGTAATGTTACTGGCAACCGGGACCAATGGCTTAACGTGCTTTCTGAAGCAAGGAAACGCTAGTCAATGGAAAATGCCACAAAGCGGTCACCCATCTGGGGGAAAAAGTCAACTATTTCAATTGCCCCAGAAAAGAATCGAAATCATCGCTCAATAGAAAGCCACCGGTACAATTTTGACAGTTTTTCGTAGTCTATTACAATTGTACTCCAATAGATTTCTATCGGTCGGCCGATAGAATTCTACTAACACGTACCGCGCCAGTGGCAGCTAGTCAATTGCATTTTTGATAGTCTACTAACATTTTGACAGCTAAAAACAACGATTCTGGTTCTATTCTACGGCTTGTCAATAGTAGACTGGGCCCCCTGGTATGGTATGGACAATAATATACTGCGTGCTAATATACTAAGTATGTGCCACAGATTAAATCATGAGTAATTCGAGTAGATATATGTATTTTTAGAGAACACATAAGCGAAGAAGCCACGCCAAATAAATTAATAAATTATAAAGGCGTAGGTGGACGCTTTGCTAATGTTGTCGCAGTTGTAAAATATTCCAATATAAACATCTTGATCCTCACATGTTCAAGTATATATATATTTTTATACTACTTAGTTTACTCAAGTACAACGGAGTCCACCTGATGGTAAACAGTTGCTATCTCTCTTTAGCAATACTATGCAAATTGTGTGTGCACAAACAGATGGAAATTAGACAAATACGACACTTCTAAAGTTGAGAAATCGGCTTTATAGAACATTATTTCCCTGGTTACATAGCTTCAGTAATTCCTCATTCTAACTGTTAGTTAATAAACCTCGGAGGCTGAATGAAGAGTTAGAGCTGTTTTATAGATGCTGCAGCATTCATTGTAAGTTTCGTGGTAAATATCGCATCTGTTACAGAGAAAATAGATTAGATAAGTTGCGAAGTGCATTCCGCGGCTTGACAAATGTAAAGTAGGAAGCCCATCTGACAGTTCAGCTTTGTTACAAGAGTTTAATTGTAAGTTTCGTAGTAGATATCGCATCAGTCGGAGAATAGATAAATTTCGGAGCGCATTCTGCGACTCGGACTACCTCGAGGCCTCGGTTAGACTGAGTTAGACCGAAAAGCATAAAAAATATCCGAAATTCCTTTCTACTGTATGAGAGTGGCACCTCTGCCCGGCACTCGTTGTTCTGGATTGAAAAGAAGAGACCTACCTTACGACGTCACGCCAGTACTTCTTGGGTTTTAAATTCTTACCGGGACCCGGCGGGGCTGACATGGCCAGACATTTGTTTCCTACATAGCCCGGCGGCGGTTGCCGCAAGACATAGGGCATAGACTTAAGGTATATACGTATATACGCTACCACTAAAGAGAGCAAAGTAGTACTTATAAAGTCTACAACTCAGGCAATTTTCACACATTCTTGTAAAACAAAAAATACCCCAGTATTATAAGGGTGCCACGGGATTCAAAGTAAGTATGTTACTTGCGACGCCGCAGGGCTCACATCGTCCTACTAATATACGTACTAAAGTTGAAAAATTTGTATGTTTGATTGATTCTCAGAAATTGAAAAGAATAATCGCGTTGGATAGCGAAACAATAATAATAATTAAAAAAAACTCATAATTTAAAAACATTATTGTTAAACTAAGAAATTGCTGTAGTGTATAGCTTAAATGGGTGCAATGGCACGGCAAAGGCGGCTCGGGTAAAACCGCGGGCACATGTAGTAAAATAAATACATGTAGAAATATGAGAATATATAATTAGTTATATAATAGTACGATAATCAGTAATCACTGTTACCGTTCAGTGAGCAAATATAACCTATTAGGTACAAATGAGGCAGAACAGCGCCCATCACTATATTCCACTTAAGTATAATAAAATTAATGAATTATATAACCGTCAAGCCTGTACTGTTACGATTATTTGTTGGTTATGAACTAATAACTGTTCCATGTTGTGTATTTTTTATCTTGTCTTATAAAATAGCACTTAATGCCAGGAAGCTACTTTACGTGAAGGGATGCCGTTTGAACCCTACGTACCTACATATATACAAATAATAATACAATGCGGCCAGTCTTATGGGACCCTTATCTGGGGGCCGAGTCTTCTATTTCAATCGTGTCGAAATCGTCGCTCAATAGAAAGTCACTGGTACAATTTTGACAGTTTGTCGTAGTCTACTAACATTTTGACAGCTACAAATAGCGATTCTGGTTTTATTCTACGGCTTGTCAATAGTAAAAAAAAATTCTTGTCGACTTTTATTTTACTGATTTTCTGAATTTAATCTGTGTATAATGTTGATTTTGTAAACATTTATAATTTACTCATCACACATTAAAAACTAATTACAACGTAATGGTTTCTTACATTCTCCTGGACACCTTAAACTTTAAACCACTCACGAAAAGTTAAAAATTTAATACGTTCTCAGACTTTTATGATAGATGTTTCTTAGTACGCTTTGCACCTTTTACCTACAGCCTAGCATACTCAGCCTGCTATACTCTACGATGCATAATGCAATGGTGCGTTTTGAAACATTTTATAGCTGTTTCTGCCATTTTCCAAAAAGGAACATAATGAGGGAGCTAAAACCTGCATGCACTACGTTACGCTTCCAATGACTTCCAATGACTTCCAATGGCTTTTGAAGTTTTAGGTACTTCTTTTGGCGCGTTATGGAAAATTGATGGGAGTAAATTTTTACGATGCGCGCGCATGAAAACCAACACCATGAAGTTAGCTGATAAGTGTTTCCATGAAAACTTATAACCACATTCAAAGTTGTTTTCATTCTTTTAATGTTTTTTTTCTTACTAATTTATCATTTCTGTTACAAATAAAGAGTTGTGGTATAGGTATGTGATGAAATCTTATTATAGTAAAGATGTTTAACTTCTAACGCGTGTATATAAGTACACACACACATTTGTTTTTCAGCTTTATACTTAAACAGCACTGGTCCCCTACTTCGTAGTGGACTGTTAGCCTTAGTATTGCACAGCCTATAATCGATATAGCTGTCTACGATTTACGTAAGTCGTATCGATTGTACGGCGGAAGCCTACTTATGGCAATATCGAATACAAATGTATGTCTTTTACATTGGCATGTTTTAGACCAAACTGACATCTGGAGTTAACAAGTGGGCGGTAATGGTCTATGAACACCGATATAGAGTCGTTAGTAATATATGAGGAATATAAATGTATTGGTATCATGCATATCGTAAGGTTCTATGCCCTTGCGTGAGTGACTTATTTCGCGTGGTTTTAGAATATTCTAGTTAAGATGCTTAGACCATATTTTTTTGGTGTGATTCCGAAAAAGTTCCTCAGTGGCGCAGTGGTAGTGTATGCTATTATTCAAGGTTCGAGTCCCGGGTCAACAAAAATATTCGTGTAAGCCACAAAATGTTTGTTTCGGAGTTTGGGTATTTGCTATGTATAATATGAATGTATTTAGCAATAAATAAGTAGGTTTATCAGTCGTCTAGATCCCATAAAACAAGCTTAAATTAGCTTACTTTGGGCATAACAGCGCTGTATTAAAAAAGTCCCACAATATTTATTGGGAAACATTTTATGGGTTGGATAGAGAAACATGTGTGCATTATGTACACACGTAAAAGTTATTAGAAAACGTCATCATCACGCTACTAACCAGGAGAGCGGAGCAGTAATCATAAAGTCAACAATTCGAGTAAATTTTCTAACATTATCGTAAAAGTAATAAACGACGGGTTTAATTGAGTGCGATGAGAACTCCCATAAGTTGCACTTGCAAAGCCGCGGGGGTCAGCTAGTGTATGATTACTGCCCTGTATAATCTGTCTGTCAATATGTTTCATTACACACGTTAAAATACTTAAGTAACTATTATTATAATAACTATTATCACAACTTTCTCCTGTCATACATAGATTTGAATGTCATTTATTCAGATTCTTTTGCATACAAAAGAATCGGAATAAATGTTTTATAGGCCTCAAGGCGAACTTTTAAATAATTAATTATTAAATTTGAATAATCGATATGCTAATTAAGACTATCTATACACAGTTCTCTTCTTCTAATAGTAATAACTCTGTTATTATTATAATAATATAATAATAATAACTTCAGAGTGTCGGTATTTCGCCACGGTCTGCGCGCGTATCGTAAAAATTTACTCTCATAATTTTTCCCTATCGCGCCAAAAGAAATATAACTACATAAACAAGTAACGCGCCATTCTCAATACTGCAAACCGTTTGTCTAAATCTCTTATCGTTTCTGAGAAACAAATGCGTAGGTACAGACGGACTGATAGACTGATCCGTTTTATAAGACTTTTCTAAACGTCTGGGTTTAAAAAACTCTAAAAATCAAATGACTTCGTGGCACTTTGCCTTATAGTTGTAGACCAAAGAGCAAGGAATTAATTTCACTTGCTCTTTTTTAGATACGCCTTACTCTATATATATTTCATACAACCAAGCGTGTCTGGGGATTCTACGCGGGAAAATGACAAGAACGGACGCTTGCTGTATATTATTTTCTAAAACTAGTGCATTTATCTGGTTTTAAGTGCGGGAGTGGTGGTTTCTTGGACATAAAAGTTGTGTTAACGTTCTATAGTGAACGACAGTGATATATATGCAGAGGTGTGCGATTTTCCTTCTTGCCTCGTAAAATCCACTGAGAACCTCAGTATAACAACCAACTATATTATACTGACTGACCATGACTTAAGACTAGACTTGACTAAGACGTAGAGGACGGGGACATTTTAGATAATAAGAAAGGAGATTGAAGAAAAATAAATTAAGATTTGGCTAAAAGGTCTTAGTAACCAGGTCATAAAATATGTTTATACAGTTACACTAATTACTATAGACAAATGTGAGACACCTGACAGATTACTTACAGCCTAACGTAAAGTTTGACGCGGTATTGTTATTTCCTTCGTCTCTATTAGGGCGCAAACAAGAGGATGCAAGCAACATTCTTAGCTTTGTGTTGGAGATGTAGCCCTACTTGTTAACAATCTCTGTTGTGGTAACTCTTTGGGGTCATTGCACAAACTTACCGCTTACTTGACTCCTTGCACTAACTTACCTATATCATAATCAACCGAGCTTCTGTCCCAGTTGCGTCTCACTAAACCTAAGTCCGCTTTTCCACTTCTTCTTCTCCACTTCGCAAGGTCATCCTCCATAGTGAGACCATTGGTACGCATCATCTCTTACAACTTCAGGCCAGCACTTCTTGGGTCTTCCCCTCGTACCGGGACAAACTTACCCGCATATTTAATACATAATTATACAGTTTATTTCGTTCGAAGTGTCGTTACATACCACTCAACTAAATTCGCGGCATTCATTTTTCAAAATGTCGGCTCAAAATAATATCCCTTGCATATCTAATTCATATTCACCATTAAGAACATGCTGCCATAAAATATAATAATAAACTAAAGGTTGTTTAACAGATATTATCCGCAATATAAAACTAAATTAATGATTGGTGATTGTAAGTCATTTTAGCTAACCTTGATATAATGTGCACACGTAGTTTTTAAGAGCACATTTGACAATAATGTTTAATAAAAAAGAAGTACCTAAAGATTTAATATACATATTTGTTTTTAAATGCATTTGTATCAATTATTTGGCCCCGCGGTCTCAGTGTTCGGTAAACGATCACTGAGGTACGCAACTTTCACTATGGCTGGTCGTCGGATGGGTGACCACTTTGTGGCATTTACATTTGCGAGCGTTTCCGTGCTTCGGAAGGCACGTTAAGCCGTTGGTCCCGGTTGCCAGTAAAATGGCAGTCGTTAAGCCTAGTTGAAGGCCTTATAGGCGGCTTAAAAAATTTCAACAGCAGGTAGCCACAGCCTGCGTCTGTCTATATCAACACGGCAATGGGCTCACCACCTATTACGTGGGACAGGAATCCACACGGTGAAAAGTGGGCATATAATATGCCTCTGCCACCCCTTCGGGGATAAGGCGTGATGGATATTTTTTTTTTTTTTTTTTTTATTTAGCTTTAATATCCGGGCAATAAGGAAAATATAACAAAGTTATAAATGCCAGTGTCAGCATTAAGCTTAAAAAGGGAGTGTTGCGTTGGTTTGGACACGCCCAACGAATGAGTGAGGAACGATTGACGAAGAATATATATAGTGCGAAAGAAGAGAGTATAAGGAGTCTGGGTAGTCCAAGATTTACATACTAAGACCACGTGAACAGATTGCTGAAAAACGGAAAGGTCAAAAGTACTGGAAATCCCAAACTTGCATATTTGAAACGATTAATGACTCTGCACGAAGAGAACGAAGTCGTGTAATCTGGCGATCTGTATTCTCTGAGTGCCCCGGCACGCCTATAGCCGCGAAGTGGTAGACAGAGGCAAACTATACGCCCAAATTTCACGGTATGCATTTTTGTCCCACGTAACAGATGGTGAGCCCATTGCCGTGTTGAAATGGACAGGCGCAGGCTGTGGCGACCTGCAGTTGAAAGTTTTTCAAGCCGCTTACAAGGCCTTCGACCAGGATTACGACTGCTATTTTACTGGCAACCGGGACCAACGGCTTAACATGCCTTCCGAAGCACGGAAACGCTGTCAAATGTAAATTTCACAAAGTGGTCACCCATCTAAGGACCACCTACAGCGAATATTGCTTAACGCATTGCTTGATCGTTTACGGAGCACTGAGTCAGCGGGGCTAACGCTAGAGAAGGTAGTAGGTTTTTTTTACTTAATCAAGTATAATGTATGCGTATTACCTACGACTAGAAAAAAATAAACAATTCGGGCATCGGATAAAATTGCAGTAACACTTTACTTGACACACATCAATGTGCAATAGTTACCTTTGAACCACCTGCGGCAAGTGTATGCCATCGAGTGGTTCATTGAAATCTATAACCACAATATTGATGACTATTCTAACCTCAAAATTAAAAATCACAGTGAACGGAAACGTTTAATATAGCACATTTTTTGTACCAACTCATATTTAATCGCTTGAGTTGTAATAATTTCAGTGTAACATTTTGTTGATACAGAACACGAGGTCATTTGGAGTTTAGAGTAAATATTAATGTATTTTTAAAGAAATCGCTGTTTAGCAATTTACTGTAAGTTTACGTTAAAAAAACGCTTATGAGTCCATCAAAATACTTTTTAAGTTTTGTAAATAAGTATATAGGTACCTGCTGGCTTACCTACTTAGTACAATGCTACTAAGCTAGTAAGCTATTTTTGTTAAGGATTCTTTTTTTCAACCAATACTTTATTTTTTAAACAAGTCAAAGAGAACATTAGTAAGTACCTCAAACATAAATCTGGGCATAACTTAATAGTTTCCAAATTCGTAACTTCTGATTTCTAAAGCTACTGTCGCATTAGAAATCATTTTATCTTTTTTTTTTGAAACAAGGCAAAGTATTAATGTGTCATGGCAAATAACATTGACAAATTACCTTAAATGCATACGCATATTGTAATTTTGTCTCCATTGTCATTAAAATGAAAACTCATGTTTGAAATTTCTGAATTGTGTTCAAAACTAATTGTTTTTAGTTACCTACTCTAAGAATTTGTCAAAGTAAAGTCACTGACCGAATCTGTCTGTTGCCTATATATATATTTGCGTATTTTTTCTAAACTTTCACTGCCATCCCACCGTCGTCACTACCATTTGTGCACCTACTTAAATATATTCTTTATTTTCAGTTATTTAAATTTATTTCCTTTAATAAAAGACAATACATTTCCAGATGAGAGTTGTTGGAGACTCGTGTAAAACTAGGATTTGTATAATGAATTGGTAATGATTGATTACTTTCTAATGTAGTTTCCTTATGTAAAAGCATTCCTTTAAGTCTTACTCCAAGCAACTATCATACAACTACCACAAGGAAATTACTGAATCGGGTAAAAGAATTTCAAAAATTGTTGTCGTCGAAACGAAATTAGATAGCAACACAAGTGTCCACCCAAAGCCTGTCACGACAATCCGTACAAGTATTGTTCAAACACTCCTTATTTATTTACAAGTTTCTATATTTATCTATATAAGGCAATAGTGACTGACTGTCTATTCTATCAATAAACAGTTAAAACCGCGGGACGAATTTGTTCTGTGCTAATTGGTACGGGAGATCGCAGTAGTAATATGGATGCTCCCCAGAACAGCGGGGCAGTAATAATAAATGTCAACGAATCGGGAAATTTTTCTTACAGTAAATATTGTAAAATTATAAATCAATGTTTAAATGGGTACCACGAGGTTCGAGGAAAATGGCGGGTGTCAGGTAGTACGTATTGTAAATATTTTAAGTTAAAAGACTGTATAATCTTTTACTTTCAAAAATTAATCAAGTTCATCACGTTACGTGTGCATTTGGCACATTAATACATCTATTGTCGCCTTTCAATACAGGCCCCGTTACCAATTTGAAACTAAACCAGTAATGATTAGACTGTGCTGATAATCAAACATTTATACAAGTGGTGTGCCCACTGCAAGCAAGTTTTAAAAAGCTCGAGGGTATTGCATTTCAAAATGGATGACCTTCAAGCATCAGATTATCTAAACTTTTACATTCGAGAGACCGACATCAAACTGAATGGAGGCTGCAAGAGCAAATTAAGTTGACATTGTATGACTGACCCGCTTGAGTAACTCACGATCGTTATGCATTTTTCTTCAATACTCATACTTAAAATACAATTCACAATAAAATTTCGATAGATTTCTTCGCGACGTCTTCTTGATATAAAAAAATGTCTATTTATCTATCTTCACACTGTCTTTGACGGGGTAATCAGAGAGAACAAATGTCAGAGACTTCGCGATCCATGCATATTTCTTTCGCATTAATCATTTCATACGTGTAGGTATTTCTGGATGTAACTGATGTTTCGCGTGAAAAAATGTAAATTTATTTAGGTTATATGGTGTTTAAAGATGCAATAATATATAAAAGCAAAAGAGACTGACGCTTTAGACTATTCATTGAAACTAATATGGAAATGGGTGGGACCTGGGACGTGTAGCACGCTGCGGGACAAAAAGGTTAAAGTTGAAAAGGAAGCTGGCCTTACTTGGATACAGCAAGCACAGAAAAGGGAAAAGTCGAAAACTTAAGTGGAGTCCTTCACATGAAAACGGATTCTGGAAATTGAAAAATATAGGCACTCAACACAGAGCATGTAGAGTATTCAGAGCAACTTTTCATTTTAAAAATCTAATAATAAATTAGTTAAGGTGCGAGAAATTTTACCATATTTTTTTCAGTAGTAGAGAGCTTTTTATTTATTTTCTTTAGTCCGAGACTACCAGGACTTTAATTGGCCGTGCTAATTAGTGTCTAGCACACTAGATCTTTTAGACTTTTTGTTACCACCTCCCAAAAAGGCAACGGGTTCAAAATTTCTTCTAAATTTAACATCTAAAATAGACACGTTTTATTAAATTTATTCGGCCCTTTATATCCACCCCCGTTCTTCCGTGCTTCGGAAGGCACGTTAAGCCATTGGTCCCTGTTGCCAATAAAATGGCAGTCGTTAAGCCAAGTTGAAGGCCTAACGGGCGGTTTAAGAAATTTTAACAGCAGGTCGCCACAGCCTGCGCCTGTCTATTTCAACACGGCATTGGGCTCACCACCTGTTACGTGGGACAACAATGCATACGGTGAAATGTGGGCGTTTAATATGCCTCTGCCTACCCCTTCGGGGATAAAGGTGTGACAATATATATGTATGTATGTTTGTATTTTATAATAAATACATAAATGTAGCGGCCAACTAAGAAATGTATATAACTCGATAGTGAAAGTCAATATAAACGGTTAGGTCCGATAGAGGCTTTATTCCGCGTACGCTTAGATTGAGGAATGAACTCCCTGCCTGGGTTTTCCTGAACGTTTACAGTATGGGGTTCTTCAAAACGGGTCTTAGAATCTTATTTAAATTAATAATATATTGGTGTTGCAAACGTCTATAGGCTACGGTGACCACTTTCCATCAGGTGGGCCGTACGCTTTTCTGCCACCTCCGGGGAATAAAAAAACTAAACGGAAAATATTTAACAAGCTTATATATATATTAGTTTACGTTGTGCTATACGGCATTATGAAAAAATGTCCCATGATATTTATTTATTTATTCATTCTTTATTCTAATATGTAATACTGAAGCGCTCGCGGCCCCGCAGTCTCAGTGTTCGGTAAACGATCACTGAGGTACGCAACTTTTACTATGGCTGGTCGTCGGATGGGTGACCACTTTGTGGCATTTACATTTGCGAGCGTTTCCGTGCTTCGGAAGGCACGTTAAGCCATTGGTCCCGGTTGCCAGTAAAATGGCAGTCGTTAAGCCTGGTTGAAGGCCTTATAGGCGGCTTAGAAATTTCCACAGCAGATAGCCACAACCTGCGTCTGTCTATTTCAACACGGCAATGGGCTCACCACCTATTACGTGGGACAGGAATCCACACGGTGAAAAGTGGGCATATAATATGCCTCTGCCACCCCTTCGGGGATAAGGCGTGATGGATATTTATTTATTTATTTAATATGTAATATATTTTACTAGTTGACGCCCGCGGCTCCGCACGCGTTGTTAAGTTTTCCTGTTCCTGTTTCCCACAGAAACTTTTTCCGGGGATAAAAAGTAGCCTATGTGTTATTCTAATGTGTAAGCTATATTATGGTAAACTTTCAACATATTCCATTCAGTAGAATTTGCGTGAAAGAGTAACTGGCTTGGAAGTAAAGAGTGTTGTCTAAAGTGTAATCGATAGATGCCAAAAAAAAAACATTAAACTCGTATATATTGTCAATATACAGCCGTCGTGTTTAGCCGCTGGGAAAAAGGTCACTGCTGACTGAGATAGAGCTAGTACAATTATTTATTCTGTGACAGAGCGTTGACTGTCGAGTGCTAACAGAGATCGTAAACATTGGATAGCTTTTGCATTCATAATTTTATTTACGATTGAGTTAATTACAATCGTTCGGTAATATATCAATTACTTAGTATAAATACGAGTTTGATGATTTTTGTATAATAAAATCAGCCTATGTATATTATATTACTAGCTCACCAACGCGGATTCACTTGACATACTTTGAACCATGTGGCGCCCAATTGTTCACGATGTTTATTATTTTACAATAATGTACAACAATTTTTCCGATTATAGCCTTCATCGATAAATTGGCTATCCAACACAAATAGATTTTTTAAATTTAACCGGCAGTTCCTGAGATTAACGCGTTCGACCAAAAAGACAAACAAACTCTTTAGCTTTAAATATTTTTATATACATTTATATTTTCTATTTGACTCAAATAACCATTCCATTAAAAATATTTAAATTAAAAAAACGCATGTCTTATTGTCCCTTATCCAGTTATAAGACAGTGTTGCTAGTGCTAAGTTTGATAATAAAATAACAAGAGCTAGTGATATCGTTAAGAAATATGCAAATTGTGGTCAGGGCCGATCGAGGTGATACAACTGACCTGTTATCTTGCATTCACTCTTATGATATAATTTAGTATAATCATAGCTAATATATTCTGTAGCCGACCAATCAACCTATTCTTATTATGAGACTAGACAGATTATACATCAACGGTGACATTCGCGCCGTTTTGAGGCTCCATTCAATACGATCGAAGTTCACGTTTTTAAGTGGGTTAAAATTCATACATACATATTGTCACGCCTTAATCCCTGAAGGGGTAGGCAGAGGCATACTATACGCCCACATTTTACCGTAGGCATTTTTGTCCCACGTAACAGGTGGTGAGCCCATTGCCGTGTAAAATGTAGATTCAACAAAAATAAAAATAGCGTCTGAACAGACCCACAAAATTGGTATCGATGTCCGAATGTAAACATGACGGGGTTCGACAAAGCGACTGAAAGTATTTAAATATGAACTCAAAGTAAGGTCATATCTACTCAATTTGGATGGTTGTGTTTACAAGACGATGAATAGATATTGTAATCATAAATGTGGCCTCTTCAAAGAGCAAGTGTAATTTAGACAAGACCTGCGTAAACTTCGTTAGTACTGACGTCTGCATTCAACACTAATGTACTTACTTATTAATCTGCACACTTTAGTTATTTCATCTCCTTCCAGTTTTTTCAGTTGGTAATAAAACTTCGCACAAATAGAAAATTTGATTTAAAAACTACTATTTAACTGCTAAAAATTGTATTCCAAAGTAAGCCAAATTTAAGTCGACTGCGTGTAAACTTTCATATCAAATAAACATTTTTATTTATTTATTTATTAGTGTTTTAGGCTTGTTTGCAATTGTAAGTGCCAGGGTGAAATTTTACAAGAGGGTATCTATTTCCGCGTGATCTACCTATACAATAACGAGTGATCACCTGTCACAGGCGTACTTTACTTATAAGATGACCTCTATCAACATTTTTATACTATAAACTGTTTATCGGAAAATGAAAATAAATACAAATAATATAATATTATAAATGATACTAGGTGACCCTTGTATTTGGTTTGCCCCGACTTTGCGCCCTTATACTCGAACTCCGGTCGCATCTATTTAATCCCGTCGTTTATAAATTCTTCAATAATGTACCTTAAAATTTGCCCAATTCATCGACATTGATAGATATAGTCTATAGTCTTCCTCTATAAATGGGATATCTCAACAAAAAATATTTTTTAAACCGCCCAATAATTCCTGAGATTAGCGCGTCTAACTAAACAAATAAACAAATTTCAGCTTTAAATAATAGTATACATTTAAAAAGTCGTATCTTAAGGACGACTTTTTTTTTAATGAAAAAATGTTATTAACATCATATTTAAAGTGTCAAGTCGACGCTAAAATTATTGTAGAAATCTTTTGCGAAGACGCTCTTGATCACATTACGAGATCGCAATTTAATTATTGCATTGTCATTTGATAATCTGATGATTTACATAAATATAACAAACGTTAACGTAATCGAATAGCAGAAAAGAAATCTAAAAATAAAAATAAATAAACAAATACTCAAAAATTTTTAAACATAATTTTAAATTGTGTGTTCGGACAATACAAATGTAAAAAAAAGGTTGATGACAATTTTGAAATCAGAAAATATTCTAAAGAGTTGTATTGCCGACAATTTTTTTAGCTGTTTGTTATCGAAATACAATAATATCCGTGATAATTCTCAATGTGTAACGTTATGTGTGGTACCTATGCGCAAATAAAGAGAATAAATAAACAAATACTCGAAAGAGTTTTATACAAAATTTGAATTTTGTGTTCGAACATTACAAATGTAAAAAAAAATGATTTATATTTTGAAATCAGAAAAGATTCTAAATAGGTTTTATGCTGAAATTTTTAAGCTGTTTGGAATCGAAGTACAATAATATCCGTGATAATTCTCAATGTCTATCGTTATGTGGTAGCTATGCGCTGTTACCGGACTCACCGACTGCTTGACCTCGGCTCGCCCGCGTACTCCCCACCTGAGATATATTCGATAACAATACGATTGTTGAAAACTTGAATAATGTTCACTACTTTACTCTTAGGAAGGTTACTTCGATTGTATCGTATTAAGAAAATTGTTGAGCTCGTATTTATACTGCTTATCTGCATTTGCGAAGAACTTTTAATAAAGAATAGGCTTATATTTTCAAGTTCCCAGATATTTATCTAACTAATAACACCATTTATAAATATTTTCTTTTGTTAAATAGTTTTTAAATATTGGAATAAAAAAATTAAAGGTTGCATATTGGAGACAGATAACACAGAATAATCTAACCTGTGAAACAAGGTCTTGGAAGTCACTATGGACTCAAGGTTCTAACGTCGACCTGAAATGCAAGTTTCCAGTTATGATACAGACTGAGGTGGCAGACTAGCATACGGCCCACCTGATGGAAAGTGGTCACCGTAGCCTATGGCCGTTTGAGAAATATTCCTTATTATTCAATATACAATTGAATAGTTATCATTTTCATCTGACTATTGGTACTTAGCTTTAGGAGGTTGGATGATAGTCGCGTCCAAGAATTTTTGGATGAATTGCAATCATAACGATTGTATGCTGCTCCTTCCTGTAAAATAAAAGTAAACCGCAGCTCCAAATACAGGTATAGTTGGGAAGCACATGGGAATTAATTAAATTAAAGAAGTATAAATTTAACCTCACCTACCTAATTAGGCCACACATGGAGTACTGCTGTCACCTTTGGGCTGGTGTATCTGAATACCAGCTTTCGACCTCTGGTGTTGCAAACGTCCATAGGCTACTGTGACCACTTTCCATTAGGTGGGCCGTATGCATGTCTGCCACATCAGAGGTATAAAAAAAAAGTTGGAGGCAAACCAGTTAAATGCAAGTTGAGTACAACTAATATTAGTAATTTGAAAAAATAGCGTAATTAATTTTTAATAATATTATACCTTGATTCGCTAAAAGTGTCAATTAATTTAAACTGTCAGTTTACAATTGAAGGAGTAAAAAATATTATTATTTAAGTATTATTCTTTAATGATTCCAGTTCAATAATTAAGTATTTTTATTTTACTGTACTTACAAGTACTGGTGCTGGCGCCCTTATAGCGACTAAACTAATAGATAATAATTTAGGCTGTAGGCGGAATACGCGACCTGTGCCTGCCATGCGTCTGTAGTTCTTTTTCTTACTACAACGGTATCAATGAGAACATTTTAGTGCTTGTAAATTAATCATTTTAAAATCTGTTGGTCCACCTGCAAATTACAATTACCAATTAAGGATGTGGATCGTTGTGCTGCAATTTACCTTGCAGCACAAAGATCCACATCCTTGACGTCCCAGAAGTTTGTGAGTAGCTGAGTATGATATATGGTTAGACTACGACAACACTCACTCACGACTTGAAAAACACCCTTGATGGACTGGCTGCTATTCGCCCAATTAGTGTATTCGCATGAGGAAATGGTGACATCCCCTGATTTATATGTAAGGCGTATCTAATTGGACGCGAGTGATATAAATTCCTTGCTCTACGGTTCATCATTCCCGCTACTAAAAAACCTAGATTCGACAATGACCTACGTTCGGCAACACGACAAGAGTATGCTCGTGTTTTCTCTCCAGGTCATTGCCATTGAGATGTTTACTAAAACTAGATAGACGTTAAACACGTCTATCACGTGCAGTTAATTGCGTAACAGAATAACTTTTTCCACTAAAATGATTTAAATGTTTCGTCGTGGTTAGTGTTCCGTTTGATATTCTTCATATACCTATACTACTATTAGATATATAGAGAAAAGATTTGTTTGTTTTAAGTCGATCAACTCTGGAACTACAAAACCGATGAAAAAAATTCTTACATCTTTAAAAAGCCCAGTTTTTCAAAAGTAACAAAGGCGATATATCATTATAATAAGTACTACATAAGGGAGCGAAGCTTTAATAATAAATGTCAAAAAATCGGGCTAATAATCGGGTTAATACGGGCCTATACGCTCCGGAGTCGAAGAATGTTACAGTGGAAGTCTACTACTATTTTCGAGGGTCCCAGGAATGACTGGGAATGAATGGATGGATTATCTTTTTGAAGGCTCCCGGATTAGCCTTCAAAGCACACGGCAATAGTGATAGTAGTCAGCAGGGACAGTCCCGTAGGCATGATTTTCGAGGAGATTTGGACACAGTAAAAAAGTTTTGCGCCATAGACCTAACATATTTTTTTACTATATTTACGAGAGCCCAATATTTTTTCTAAAGAAGTTATTGAACAAAAGTCTGGGAGGATAAATGATAAATAACATAGGCTAACCGAAAAACTTAGGCTTGTAAAACCTGTCAAGTATAGACATACAATATTCCCAATTTATTTTTTATGTATAATTTAATGTTAAATTAAAACATATCATTTCCGTTGGACAATAGCGATTAGGTTAAAGTTTAGAAAAAAACTATTAAAACTTTATGTATCTTTGTTTAATGCAATTGATAGCTCACAAGTGAGTAGATGTGATAGATGATTAGGTAAACGACAGAATATAGATTGAAACAATATTTATGACCATAAAGTTCACAGTTCAAATAACAAAAAGTTATTCAACCGTTTTAGAAAAGATTTCTGATGACACAATCGTGGAACACTGAATAATCCACAACTGTGTGTGATAGTATTCACTTATTAGGTTCTCACTAGGGCATCGTGACATTGCCCGTGACACCAGGAATAAATCATTTAATCCATTTCTTAATTTCATTTTCGACTGGCTCGGTGGAATAAATATACTACCGCGTTGGGTTCGATTTTCGGGTCGGCATAAATATATGTGTGATCCTTAGATTATATAAACACCGTGTTTATATAATCTAAGGTGAGATATTATTATTTGTTTCAGAGTTTGTGTCTTCCCTGTATATAATATGTATATATTTAGAAAGATATAAGTAAGTTTATCAGTTCTCTAATTCCCATAGCACAAGCTTAAAGCTTAGTTTGGGCTAGATAGCGTTGTGTGAAAAGTGTCCCACAATATTTATTTACTCCATTCATATTGTTTGTTTATTTGTTACCTTTACATGCCTAAACGGCTAAACGGATCGTAATAAATTAAGTATGGAGATAGATTAAGACAAGGGGGAAAACAATATGCTATCATTTGTCATCATTTAGTCAGTCTTCTTCTTCTTCTATATTAAAGGCCCCGTGGTTCATCGATGTTTCCACCAGTGTCAAGGTGGACTGTAGATTATTAAATCTACAGTCCACCTTGATACTGGTGGAATTATCGACGATTGATGAGGCGTGAAATCGACGTCGGAAAAATGTATGAGATAGATGACAGCTGTCACGTAGCAAGTGATGATAGATGACAAGATCATTTCATTGTTATATCTTAATACTCTATATAAACTACCAGTACGTAGGAAAAAGAGAAAGAAAAAAGGGCGATATATCTCAATGTACTACATTAGAATATTAGAATAATCTCGTTTTAATACGTCGTAAGTCGAATACAAAATGGCTTAAATAATATGGTGCTCGCTCAAGGAGGTGTGTTGCAAGGGAGCCTGGGATACTCTGAGAAGGAAATATTTGGGTCTGGGGATATACGTTGCGTTGACTAGGTGCTACTAATAATAATGGTATCAAGTAATGGGGACTTCCCTTCTTGGGAACTTGCTCTCTAGAATACACCGGGGCTTCCTGATATAATTCATCATTGCATCCTGATAAAAGTCAAAGCCGCCGTGTGGAGTCAGCACGAGTGAAACGTACCCACCCTTGTACCGTGATGAACTAGAGCTTATTAAACGACTAGATAAGTAAATGACATTAGGCTCGGTCCACGGCAGAAATGCTAGTAAACAAAACATAATCACCCCGTCAACAGTCTCACTAATTTAAAAGTTTAAAAGAATAGAGTACGAATATCGTTTTTACAGTTATTTAAAACTTACAATACAATGAAGAATATATAATAATGCATAATAATATTCTAGACTAGAGTCATTACCGATTAATTATTGTAATTTGTAGGCAAATTATTTAAATTTCATATAATGCACAGACTTATTGTATTAATTTTATGACAAAACATTACATAGCTGTTAACTTTTTTAAACTGACACAGTCACAGATTTTCTATTGCCAATACCAGGTTTTATGTAAGCTATGGTAATGATTACATATAATCGCAATTATAAAAAAAAAGAACAAAAATAATTTAAAATATTATTATGCAATACATTTATGAAATTTACAACCTTTCCTCATTGCGTGAGACAGACTCACACTTGACGAATTTTAATATTTTTTGTGCATATATTAATTTTCTTACACAATGCTAACTAAACCTGTTCTCTGACAGCGAAAACCGTTTGACATAATGCGAATGTACTTTATATTCTCAAAAACACAATGGCCATTTGCCTAAATAGTGTTGTGCCAAGTAGATATTATTATAAATTGTGAGTATTTTAGAGACTCCCGCGCGCAACATCGTGAAAGGCAATGGGTCACTCATATTTCATTATAATGTTGATGTCATTGACACCTGGGTAACTCTTAGATAATCAAACCATCGGCCACGCTTTATTCATGAATGAAGTAATGTTTTAAAGTATTTGTCCCTTTTACCTATATCAATTTATGGAGCAAAACGATTCAGTTTATAAAGCCAAAGTGAAAAAATTGCAACGAAATAAATTTGGACTTTGATTATTTTGTATTTTTATATTTCCTAGGCATAGTTCGGAGTCCCAAAGAAGCGGGATTACACCCCGAGCCATTAGGTGAGGCCGCGGTGGTAGCCAAAGCCTGCCGGAAGCTTTGGGACATCTTTCCGAGTAGTTACCCGGGCGCCTGGTTTATAGCTAGGAACCATGTGGTTTTAGTGCGTTCGAGTACGGTATAAAATAATATTCCGAACGATAAAAAAATAGTCACACAGTATGTACTCACTGGCGCAACACTAGCGCCGAACATCACAAATTTATAGTGCTCTACAAACAGTCACTCAGACAGACTGCATAACTTATTAGACTCGATGTTATTGCGTTGACTTTTCAGTTTATTTTTGTTGAACTTGTCGCTGTCTAGCACAATAACTGCTCTACATTTATTGTGATTGGACGTTATTGTACACAGTCCTACCTACATATTTCAATTTGAATTCAAGTTTACACAAGTGCAACTTATTGTAATGAAAAAAGTTGACCTCAATAGAATTTTCGTTATATTAAAACTAAATTTTGTTTAATAAAAATTACAATCCCTAGAGGTTTCTTTTTTCAAATAATGAAGTTAAAATACATATTTCTCCACATTCTTCTTAGATGTTATTTAGCTTCTTTGGAGATTGGTTCGGGTGTTAACATTTTGACAGCAAAAACAGCGATTCAGCTTCTATTCTACGGCTTGTCAATAGTAGACTCGGCACTCCGATGTTCTCGCGGCAAACTGCGGAACTTTGGAGTAAGAGTTCTCTCCCGCTCCCTCTCCGCCATCTCTTTCGCGAGCATGACCTGCTCGCAGTGTGGGACAGAGCACTCCACCAATGTGTGGATGTCCTCGCTGTGTTCTACGCATTTCTGGCACTCGGCTGTGGTCTTCCGTGTATACGCCACAGATATTTACCGAAGCTCCCGTGCCCGGTAATTATCTGTGACATCTGGTAGGACAGGTTGCTATGACTCCTCTCCAGCCGCTTGTCCATGAACGATGTGATCGTCATATTCATCTCCATAGAAACAAAAATTGAGATTCAGTACTTGACGGGGATAGGCTGATATAATAGATTAATTGCACTACAGTCACACTTCTTCTCCAAACTTGATGTGAAAAAAGAAAATACTTGAGAATATCCTCCTTTACTGAAGTCTTTTTTAAAATTTTAAGCATATGATAAAACAAAAACAAAGACATTATGAAATAAAATGGAACGTACTTCTTTTTACTGTGATATAAATTAATTGAAGTAAATAGTTGTGTAATTGTGCAATGAATCGTATGGCTAATTAAAACCGGGTGTAAATTGTATATAACTAAAACATACACAATATTTTTAAACCGGCTGGTGTACGTAGCAACTTAGTTTGGGTGGAATGACATTACAATTGGTGTGGCTTACGACATCGCATCAAAGCTATGCAATCCACATGGTGTAAACCGTTATAAAGTAATAATACTTACAATATTATATTCATAATACTTTAAACGAAACTGTACGCTCGTGTCTCAATATTATTCAAATGAATTTTTATTTGACGACAGCCTTCATTTACTTACTTGATATTGCGACTTGCGACGTAGCTACACGAGATTCTGTTGGTACTGGCTCTTTTGACAAGATCTGGAAACGTGGGAAATAATAGTTCGTCTACTGGACGTCCGAAGCGAAGGACTACGGATGTAACAGGGACTAGCACTAAGATGATCGTGATGATTCTATTAGTATCGTTTAATCAGAGCAAATAAAAGGAATCCACATGACGTGTTTTTCAATAAATTTAAAAAATAATTAGGTGGTCGATTCAATTTACCTACATACAAATAAATTTTATCGATATCTTCGTAATACGAATCGATTATGATTTTCTTCGATAGTCTATAGAGGTGGTCCTGGGTAAAATGTTTAGAATTCGGCTAGTAGGTTAAGCACTGATGTCGCATTTACGTAAAAAGTTAATTATATTTTAAATAAGTTATTTATAAGATTATCAGTCATAACGACCTGAATCCCACTGCTCTTTAGATTTGAAGTCACTACGACTTTCTAGAAACACAATAATATTTTTTATTATTATTACAGATGTGTGTGTGTGTGTGTGTGTGTGTGTGTGTGTGTGTGTGTGTGTGTGTGGTGTGTGTGCCATGTGTAGAGATTGACAGGCTTACCTTAGGTCTGAATTTATCAATCACGCCTTATCCCAGAAGAGGAGCCAGAGGCATTATACGCCCACATTTCACCGTATACAGCAAATAGTGGTCGCCTATAACTTCTTTTCTCTTCTTATTGTGTTTTCTTTATTCGCTTCTTCTCAAACTTAACCTGTGTCAAATCATTTGTTTAATTTTCAATCAATTAATCAAATTAATAATTTTTTTCTAATGTTAAAATTTTCTTAAAAAGGTTATAATACTCGTATTTTCCCTTCACGCAGTATAAACGATATTTTAAAACAAACGCAAAATGTTAAACATACTCCATATTTAAGTATTATGCCTAAATACCGCTGAAGAATGTATGCATTAATTTGGAAACATTTGTGAGATAAAATGAGTAATAGATAATTATATGACTATTTTATAAATATAAAATTAACTCTGTTACGTTTTAAGAGTTAAAACACTGAAGCGATTTTGATATCATTTGGTACAGTTATTATTTAAACTTACTGTAACTTGATGGTATATATTGTGGTACTTGCTACGCGGCCCGCCCCGACTTCGCAGGGGTGGCAAAAACGTTTCCATATAAATAGCTATATTATTCTGTAGACATTTCCCGGGATAGAAAATAGCATATAGAATCCTGAAGAGTATTTTATATTTCCATACCAATTGATTTATTATTCCCAAGGGAATTTCCTGTAGTAAAAGCTGTTTTTAGAGCTATAAAAGCAGGTTATTTTGCTGAAAGAATATTTAGTTGTGTAAAGTTTAGTGGATTATAGAGTTTCCATGTAAACAACATTTGATGTAGATTTATTTTGTGGTAGTAAAATAAATGCCGGCACCTCGGTAACGGCCAATACTCATGGTCGATCGATAAAATCACTCAGATTTAAAAGGGTAAAAATCGATTTTCTAAATTCTTACACCATTAGAAAGATAGACTATAACTGAGTGAAATTGGTAATATTTTATTACGGGAAATTCCCATGGGAACGAATACAACGCGAAGGAAATTTCTGCGGAAAGCTAGTAATATAGTAATTGATCATGCGCACGATATTATATCTTAAATAAAATATCCGATTTTTAAAACTCAAAAGCTAGGTGCTTAACGATACTTTAAAATAAATTAATTTATTTGGAAAATAAGCATTAATACCACGGTACCAATAAGATGGTCCGAAAATTTACTACCTATTTAATAATTTTGTAACATGGAAAAGTAGTTTTAGTAAAGAAACTATTAGTTATATAAGTATATGCTAATGTGGTCATTTTTGTAGATTTCAATATATTCTTGAAAATTCTACAACATTATTTTGTTCTATCGTCAATAGTTTTCGCAGCGTACGCGATGTAAAGAATATTATGAGTACTTTTTTGAGTTACACCTTGGGTTACATTATTTGAGATTTCGAACGTAACCCTAAACTTTTTGAAAATCTAATATAGCCTATGTTACTCACGAAAAATGTAGCATTCTAATGATGAAAGAATTTTTAAATCTGCGTAGTTGTTACTGAGTCTATTAATTACAAACAAACTTACATATCTTTCCTATTTATAATAATAGTAGGTATAGAATACTACTTGTACTGTTCCACAACATATTATTATATTCTAACCCTAGTCGGTTTCACAGAATTGTAAAACGTTGTTAAGATGATGATTAACATTCGTACAAAGTAAATATTGTGGAACAGTACAAATAGTGTTATTTATATATGTATATGGTACAGAAATAATTAGAACCCAAAAGAATATAAATTTCTACATATCTAATATCTAACAATGCGAATGAAAACGCGTATAGGGACATACACTTTAATGTCATAATTATATGTAAAAGTATATGTCACGCCCAATTAAAACATCCACTATGTGGGTTATAATATATTGTATTGCATCAGATAATTATTCAAGAACATTATAAAGAAAGACAGTTTAAAATAATATGAAAAAATTAGGTTATTTTGTTAAGAGAATTAAAAAATTAATATCAGTATGGACTTTGTTGATTGCAACATAATGGCGAAGACATATATATATAAATAAGAGTGGTTTAACATACATTCATACATACATACATATACATACGAAGGTATGTATATGTATGTATGTATGAATGATATATATATATATATATATATATATATATATATATATATATATATATATATATATATATATATATATAGAAGGATAGTCACGCCTTTATCCCCGAAGGGGTGGGCAGAGGCTTAACATACGCCCATATTTTACCGTGAGCATTTATGTCCCACGTAGCAGGCGGTGAGCCCATTGCCGTGTATAGTGGTTTAACTAACATATAATAAAGAGTGTTTTTTTTTGGTGACGCGGGGAATGCTTTTATGCACTGTTATTCTTGCTGTGGAGCAGAAACGGTGTGTGGGACTCCGGGCTGTTTAGGAGTTGTTTTCTCACTAAACCCTGCTATGAACCGCCTTCTTTCCAACGGGGACCTGTGGGCTAGCGAGAGGCACAGCGACTCGGCTAAGGAAATGCCCCGTGAGGCATCTGGGCTGAGGCTCTCATTGAGGGAAATTTGAATTTCACAAAAATAAAAACACATAACTTCAAAAAACGCGCGCTTTTTATAACTTTTATTCCAATAGAATTTTAAACTTAAGTACATAACTTATACAAAAAAAAAACCGCGCTTATCTCAGGAACTACTGGTCGGATATGTTTGTGTTTGATATCCCATTTATGATCTGGAAGGCTATATATCATTACGCTACTACCCTGGAGAGCGGAGCAGTAACCATAAATTTTGACAATTCGGTCAAGATTTTATGCAATATTGTAGAATTTATAAGTGAAGGGATAAAATAAGTGCGTTAGGAGTTCGAAGTATGTCACGGGCGAAGCCGGGCGGGTCACCTATCTATTATAAGATAAGACCTCCCTTTGTACACTTATGAGCCTGTAATCTCTTTACACGAGTGTTCGATATTGATGTGCAATAAAGTTTATTCTATTCTATTATTGATAAGACACACATAATTTTTCCACAGCCTAAAGATCATAATTTTTCTCTTTATACTGTGTCTCTGTTATTACGCTTCTCTTCAATTATCGTTTTAGCGTTGCTTTATGCTTCTGGACTGCATCGAACTACATATATGACTCTAAGTGATAAAAAAATTCGTCGTTTTGTGGGTGCCTCTTTTAGAAGGTGGCGTAAAATATGTTTACGTACCTAATTATAATGTTATTGAAATATTAATGTTTGTAGTCTGTTATTTTCACGCCAATGTCCGTCATTAATTTGTATTGTAGTAGCAGTAGTGTGACGAATTGTGGTAATTTGTTCTAACCCGCATTACAAAATGTGTTACTTGAAGCAATGTTACATAGGTGCGTGTATGAAAAATGTATTAGATTGCTTGGTAGCCTCTAGAGTTGTAGTACAACTGTGCCTATAGCGAGTTTTTGTGTTGAATTTATAGTACAAGTAATGTTTAACATTTTAATTACCACTTCCAATAGTAAAAAAGACAAATTTATTCGGAACAGTAATTGCCATACAGGGGCAAGGAGCTGGCCAGTTGAGTTATCAGAACCGTATGGAAACGTAACCTTTGAAACTATCGCATTCCACACTGTATAATTATTTCTACAACAAGGGTAAGAAACCCGTTTCGAAAAAAAATTGTTGTCCTCCCTATAAATAAATTTAAGTACATACTCTAATATAATAAATTCTAATAAATTGAAGCAATCGTGGTCCCGCGGACGCAGTGTTCTGTAAACGATCACCTCGTTAAGCAACTTTCGCTATGGCTAGTCACGGATTGGTGACCACTTGGTGGCATTTACATTTTTGAGCGTTTCCGTGCTTCGGAAGGCACGTTAAGCCTTTGGTCCCAAAATAACTTGTCAATTTTTTATAGCGATGGTTCTGCTGAATCTTAAAACGCAAATTATATCCTACTAACATTATAACTAAACGTGAAAATTTGTAATAATGTATGGATGAAGGTTTGTTTCACGCAAAAACTACTGAATGGATTTTGATGAAACCTTACAATAATAGCTTACACATCAGAATAACACAGTGCTACTATTTATCGTGTGGAAAACGGGACCGGGAAAACTTCTCTAAGCGAGCGAAGCCGCGGGTGTCAACTACTTCATACAGTAAGTGAAGTTTAATAACATAATAATTGTTTATACATGTCTTCTAGTCAAGTCATAGATGACATCTTATCCATATGAATATGATTAAAACTCTTAAATATTGAATGTCCGTTATGAGTAGTGGATGTGAAGAAATAGTATGTTCTACTAGTGTGAAGGCTTGTGTGGGCTTGTTAAGCTCAACTCGCACTACGCTCATTGACATGTTACCGATCTAGCAGTAGTAGTAAAATCCTTTGAAATATAGATATTAAGTATGTATTTAGAAATATCTAAGTGTGTAAATTAGTTGTCTAGATCTTATAGTACAAGCTGATAGCTTAGTTTGGGCTAGATAGCGCTGTATAACAAGTGTCCCACTTGAATTTAAATGTAATTGTCGGTCACAGAACTATGTATGTTTGTTTGGTTGAACGCGCTAATCCAGGAACTACGGGTTCGAATTGAAAAAATATTTTTGTGTTGGATAGTCCATCTTCGATAGGCTATAGGCTATATACCATCACGCTACTACTCAGGAGAGCAGAGCAGTAATCATAAATGTCAACAAATCAGGCAATTTTCCATACATTTTTGTACGGGAATTCAAAGTATGTAACGAGCAAAGCCGCAGAGGTCAGCTTGTTAGCTTATAAAACCAAAATAGTATTTGCTTTCCTGGTATTCGAATCAAATTTAGAGCATTTTTGCTTTTTTTAATTTATCGTACAGAGTGAATGGAGAACACATAATGGTCAAAATATTACTGTCAAATACAGCTAAAATTGGATCGTAGCTCATGTACATTACATTAGTATATATTTCAATTCAATACATGCAGTATTTCTAAAGTTATAACGACGAGAAGTCATAGTCCTTTTTTGAATTTCCGAGATTAGGTTCCCCCATTATGACGTCACAGCCTCGCACAGAATGCGACGAGGCGCGGCGCGACGATCGCAAACGAGAACGCGACTGTTGATTGAGCAGGGTTGTGACGTATGCGGTCTTCCGCGTTATACGTACTTTGATCGTAAATATATCAGTCAATATTTGAAATATATAAAAGTAATAAAACCGTTTTTCTCGTATTTATTTGTAGATATATTTGGCATTTAAAGTAAAAAAACGTTTGTCAGACCCATTAGATGAAACTTTTAGTGTGAGTCAACCCTAACTGCGTCTGCACTCGTCATTCTTGTCATGCATGTGTGACGCAAGGCTATGGTTAACATCATATTTACCTGCCTCTATTTGGACACTTTGCTATCGTATTGAGGAAACAAGAATTTCCCTCTGGCTATGACAGCGTTATTTATACTCGTACAATTAAGAAAGATTTACGCGGTATTAGAAATCTATATACTTAATATATAAAGCTGAAGCTACCGGTTGGAATTGAATACCTGTTAAAATAGTTTTTTTTTGTGTTGGATAACCCGTTTATCGAGGTAGGCTATTGACTATATATCATCCCGCTATTACACTGAGTCTGATTACAGAGAAGACTCTCGTCAACAAAACAGGCAAATTTTCATACTTTATTGCAAAATTTCAAGCAACGGGATAAAATAGAGGCGTATGTCAGTTGAAATCGAGGGGTTCACCTACTTGTGAATATATTAAATCCTTACTTGAGAATCTTGATATCTTGCCTATGCTAGTTTCTCTTCTATTTGTTTTTTTTTCTAAAACAAACGTTAGCAAATGCTATATTGTCTTTGAATAAGTTAAAATATCCATGCACATGCTCCGCCGAGATTACCGGGTACCAAATGAAATCACCAGCTAGCGGTGCACCTGTTGACTATCGGAAGAGGCAACAATGTTAGCGCACTAATCGGTTTGGAAGGTCAGATGGCAGTTGCACCCAACAATTTTGAAAGTCAAAAGTCAATCGACAGCTTCTCCATATAGCCAATGAAACTCAACCCTCAGCTAAAATTCCAGTTAAGGTTAGGTAGCAACTACGAATACGGTAAGACTACAGGAAGAAGTTTAAATACCTGAATGATAGTCAAAATTCGTAGCCGTTTTTAGACTTACGGAAAAGATATAAGAGATTACGGAAAAGAAAATGAAAAACGATGGATTTAAAAACTCTATTTCTTTGATTTTGTTATTTGAGCGCTTGTGGCCCCGCGGACACAATGTTCTGTAAACGATCACTGCGTTAAGCAACATTCGCTACGGCTGGTCCTCGGATGAGTGACCACATTGTGGTATTTACATTTGCGACCGTTTCCGTGCTTCGAAAGGCACGTTAAGCGTTGGTCCCAGTTTCCAGAAACATGGCAGTCGTTAAGCCCAGTAGAAGGCCTTATGGTCGGCTTAAAAAAATTAACAGCAGGTTACCACAGCCTGCACCTGTCCATTTCAACACGGCAATGGGCTCACCACCTGTTGGGACAACAGCAGCAACAGACACGTGGGACAAAAGTACATAAGGTGAAATGTGGGCGTATAGTATGCTTCTGCCTACCCCTTCGGGTCATGTTATTATTTGACTCTCGCAAATGTACCCATTGCAGAGAAACAAAGTCTTTAAATAACGTCCAATCGATACCAACCCTTGAAAATTCTCGGTAAGAATCAAGTCCACGACCTCAAATTTCGCATTCAAGGTTACAAACCACTTGAAAACTAAGCACTTCGATACCAGTACATGAAGTAACAAGGCTCGTGAGCTATATATTTTTTTATTATAATAATGTTCTACACGTGACTGTAGGCGCAAACATGTACGTTCACAGGTCACGAACTTTAAGTTGGGACCTACCTAAGGTGCACTACTGTGTAACAAACTGAAGACATTTAAGGCCACTGCAGGATAACTACTTTAAGGCCCGTAGTCCAGAACGTTTCTCAATACTCAATCAACGCTTGAGAGTTGTATTTATAAGGTAAAATCTAGCCTTAAGCGTTGATTGAGTATTAAGAAATGTTCTGGAATACGGACCTAAGTATTCCTAACCGGCAATTTTGAAACAGTCCTGATTAAGCACTTGTGACCCTTCTAACACTGTTCTATAATGCATCACTGGGTTAAGCAACTTTCGCTATGACTGGTCCTCGGAGAGATGACCTCTTTGGTGTTCCAATTTATGAGCGTTTTCGTGCTTCAATTTTCAAATAATTCTAAATCCGAACAGAAGCTGCTGCAGTCAAATCAAAGTGGATCCCGGATTTCAAATCCAGGTTTGGAAGCCTTTGTTGTCGCCGCGACAGTTTATTAGCAATTGCATCAATAGCAGAAATACTCAACTTTTTTAATTTGCGCAAAAATAATATAAAACGCCCTTTAATGCCTTACAAAATATGTAGGAAAAACAGGAACTGAGTTCCACAACATAGGGCCATATTCCAGAACGTTTCTCATTACTCAATCTATGCTTGAGAGTAATATTTATAAGGCAAAAACTAGCCTCAAGCTTAGGCCTCAAGCGTTGATTGAGTATCAAGAAACGTTCTGGAATACGGACCATAGACAATTTCCCAAAAAACGTAACAGAATTAAGTAGGTAGTATATAACAAGTAATACCTATTCTTACTATTAAAATTTGTGAGCTACTAGGACTAGTCGCAATGAGACAAGGTCCAAGGTACGTAAATCTTTGCATTGCGATATTGGTCTTGGACGGTAAACTGTTTACAATCTCAGTAAGTACAGGCACGTGCAATAATATGGACACACTAGGTCCTCTTTGGTACAGTGGTAGTGTATGAGGTTAGTGCTGAGGTCTAGGGTTCGATTCCTATGTTAATACAAATAATTATGTGGTCTGCAAACTAGAAAAATAACTTTCGTGAAAGATGTTCATTATTATTAACTAAACGGGTTTACTCACGTGTAATTCTATATACAGGTAATTTGTTTTGGAGTTCAGGTGTTATTATGTTTTTAGTAATATGTAAATTTATTTGTTACCTGTCTATATTGTATAACATAAGCTGATATTAGCTTATTACGAGCAAGACGGCGATGTGTAAAAAAAAATTCCAAAAATATTTATTTATTTATATTTATTTTTCAAAAACGGGTTAGCAATTAAGGTTTAGGATTATGGCACAGATTAGGTCAGTCCAGATCCTTAGCTTTTATACAAGGTATGCAAGCAGTGACCGTATTTCATGGGATCAAGACAACTGATTTGCATACTTATAAATTTCGAAATACATATATATTATCCATAGGAAACACTTAAAATCCGAAATGAACATTTGTAGATCACGTAAATATTTTTATCATCCCGGGACCTTGGGCGCGGCAGTGGCATACACTACCTCGCGTCACCGATGCAGTCATAAGTCATCAAATAATAGTCTGCTTACCTGCGAATTTTTGAATAGGTACTACCTATATTCGAAGATGTGCAACACTTGCTGATGGAATGTGTCCGGACTAAAGATGAACGTAACTCACTATTGAACGAATTAAATCTAAATAGATTAGATGTAGGCCTGATACTAACAATTTTGTCAAAACCTAATTCAGAAACGTCCAAAAAACTGTGAATCATTATATTGTACCTACTAATTTGATTTAGTCTTAACGGTAGCAATGTTAAAAAGTACGATGAGGCTGACATGTCCATGTTGAATAAAAGTCCATTAAAAAAAAATTATAAAAAACCTACCAATATTTTTGCACGTGACTGTACTATCTGTATCGATACGTTGCCATTGGTGGCAATAACCAAACGCACAAGGCCGTAATATCTCGACTACATATCGATAGGAAACACATAAAAGTCATTATAGAATATGTTAATGTTCACTTAAATTTTAATGTTTCATCATTAAACATAAATGTCGATAGTCTAATTATTATAGTAAAACGATTAATGTACACAAAATTAAGTTCTTTTTATGTATCACGCCTTATCCCTGAAGGGGCGGCAGAGGCATATTATATGCCCACTAGATATGTATTTCTGTCCCACGTAATAGGTGGTGAGCCATTGCCGTGTTGAAATAGACAGACGCAGGTTGTGGCTACCTCCTGTTGAAATTTTGCAAGCCTCTCATAAGGCCTTCAACTCGACTTAACGACTGCCCTGTTACTGCATTTTTTTAAAATTAGTAATTTATTGACCTAAAAATATTCTGTACATTATGTGTTTTAAAAAACTCCTCATAGGCAAACTAATGATGCCTGAGTTAGGAGCCAATGAATTTACAAATACGAGTATATTGTGACGCTTTGGCTACCGGCGGCCAGACGCGCGAGCCAGGAGCGGTGCCTTGTCTTCGCGACCTTACGCCCTCCGCAGCGCCTTATATAACGGGCCGCACTGGCGGTCCTCGGCCCTTGTCTGCTGCATCTCCCACTTTATCTATGGACGCGTCTCAACGATCTCGCCTACCGAACCCACCCCTCTACTATTATAATTTTGGCTTACAATATTTTTAAATTCTTATCTTCTGCTCATTGCTTTGTATAACGTTTGATTTGCCAAATAAATGCTCATCAATGCATAACTTTTAACTGAGTAGCTTCACGTTTATGAGTGCCATTTATTTTGAAATTAATTCAACATGTCAATAATTTGTGGGTCACAAAAGCGATATTTTTTTATTCCATGTCCACGCGGTAATATTTAATTTTATTCCTTCTGTGTTACACTATTCGAAATTAAATATTACCGCCAGACGAGAAAATTATTTGTGAAAAATATTTACTTCACTTTTAAATAATTTTACAAATATTTCACAAATTTGATACATTATTGCACGACCTCTCAGTCAGCTAAAGAAATGGTTGAAAAAACAGAAAGCGAAAATTTCGAGTTCATTCGCTCGGGTTTTCAGGTTTAAATACATTACTTTATACTTGTCTTATAATTGGAAGAGAGCACCGTCCCAAAGGCCGCAGTGTGCCATCATTTTGAGAAGTTAATTCTGAGCTGATACGTACCAGACTACCTTTAGCTGATGTTGACTAGGGACTCTGAGATTATGGCAGCGCTCACTTAAAACCAACAACGCTTATTGACGACTAATTGTCAATTTATTGACTGTAACGAATTGTACAACAATTAAATTCATATTTAGAGCATAGTAATTGGTATACTCGTAGGTGTGCTTACTCTAGATAATAATCTTCACACAGCTAAAAATAATACACAAATCGTGATACATTTCTTTCGTGCTGGTTCAATGATATACGACAAGTCTTACCACATATTCATATAGAGGAACGATACTGAGTACAGTATGGTTTCAGAGTAAGATTTTCGTGTACATAGAAGGGCGATATACCAGCTGACAGCTCACGAGCTGACTTGATCGCTCACGACATAATATGCCCCTCGCTAGATCAGGCAAAGATAACCATTCTTTCTGCACACAGCTTAAGGAATCAATATCACTCAACCAAGCGTATCAGGGGACGTTATCATTTTTTTTTCTTTTTTTTTTAACGTTGTAAATACCCTCGGAGGGGACGTTACCCTTCTTATACGTTTACACTAATTACTACAGACGCGTGGTAAAATGGTACAACAGCAACTTTCGCTATGGCTGGTCACGGATGGGTCACCACTTTGTAGCATTTACATTTGCGACCGCTTCCGTGCTTCGGAATGAAACTTAAACCCGTTGGACCCGGGTGCCATCAACATAAAGCAGTCGTTGAAGGCCTTAAAATTTTCCACAACAGGTAGCCACAACCTGCGTATTTCAACACGGCAATGGGCCCACCACCTATTAAGTGAGATAGGAATACACGTAAAAAAGTGAGAGTATAAAATGCCTCTGCCACCCTTTCGGAGATAAGGCGTAATTGATAATCAATACACTAGTTTGCGTTTGCGATTTTCGCGTACAGTTTGACGTAAATTTGGCACGCGATATTATTAATACCTTGGTCTCAATCAGGCACGAGCGAGAAGGAGCGTGCAAACATTTATTGTTCTGTGTTTCTACATTTGTTTTTACGCTGTTCTGTTCTGACATTATTTCATATTCATTCACAACAAGACAATACAAACACACGTTCTAAACTCACAAATCTTACGAAATGTCAATCGTGTGTGACGTAATTCACTCCATCAGTAGCCTCTAGTTAGTTACCAACTGAGTATATGTATACTCTAACTAAGGTTACCAATGTACCGCACGTATTCTGTACTTTGCGCTGCGCATGAACGTACGTTACGCGTTTACGTTTTATTGTCATTCTGTAAGGCAATCGTAGACGAATTACTTCGTAAAATTAACCAATTAAATAAACTTATTACGATAGATCCTATTGTATTGTAAGACTAGAGGACGCACCTCGCCTGCAACTATTTACCACAGGACCCTAGGGGCCGAGTCTACTATTGACAAGCAGTAGAATAGAACCAGAATCGCTGCTTTTAGTTGTCAAAATGTTAGTAGTAATGTAGTTTGTCAAAAATGCAATTGATAGCGGCCACTGGCACGGTACGTGATAGTAGAATTCTATCGGCCGACCGATAGAAGTCTATTGGAATACGATTATAATTATAGTAGACTACGAAAAGCTGTCAAAATTGTACCGTTGGCTTTCTATTGAGCGATGATTTTGATTCTATTTCGACACGATTTAAATAGCAGACTCGGCCCCCTGATCCCAGAAGTTATTCTAGTGTTAACCCAGTGTGTCAGCTACCTACACATCAGATTGAAAAAATCCACAAAAATCATGTTGTTCCATACAAACTTTGAAACCCCTTAAGAGTTAAATTTTCAAATATTTTTTATTATGCAAACATACGTGACTTCAGATTTTTTTTTGTCAATTATTCCTTAATGCCCAAAGGGTTGGGCAGAGGCGTATTATACGTCGACATTTCAGAGTGAGTTGAGTTGAGTGAATTTTATGTCCCACGTAACAAGAGGTCAGCCAATGGCCGTGTTGAGCTGTACAGGCGCAGGTTGTGGCGACCTGCTGTTGAAATTTTTTAAGTCGCCCATATGGTCTTCAACTTGGCTTAGCGGCTGTAAAATTTCATGGTTCTAGCTAGCTGTTTTAGCTGTACGTTAGGCTATCTGTCAGTCAGTTTCTGCTTTTATATACATAAATTGTTTGTTTTAATATCTGCACATTGAGGTTTTAACAGCGCTGTAAGTGCGGTAACATATGTTGAATATTACGAAACGAATAAATGGAAATATAACTGAGATACTTTGTTCTAGCTTTAAGTAATCTTGTTATAATTAACTATATATGTAGAATACCAACAGAATATAATTACAATGCAATTATACTACATGATCTTGTTAATATTAAATATCTATCTGAGTGTGATATGCATTAGTGCATTTTCTTACTTAACACAGAGACCAGAATAATTAGTATGACTACATTCGTTATATTAAAAATATATTTTTATAAATACATACGAGTATACCTGTCATATCCAGTAGCGTAGAGCCATGACATTTTTTTGCGTAAGGTAAAGAAAGCCTCACGATGCTCTTCAGGCGTGCCCTCGGAAGGATCCCGACAGACTAGGTCCGCTGGGGTCAAAGTACAGAGTTGAATAGCCATTATCGTTAGTCAATGGCATCAGATCTTCGAAAAACGAAGTCGAAAGAGTCGTAAAGGCTACGGAGACTTCGGGCTAAGCATCGTAGGCTGCGGCCAGCTCTTGGAATTGAACTTTAACAGGAAGGTTAATTAAGTTTAAAGGTATTATCGTGGAATTATCTAGAATATTCCGGCGATAACAGTTAACAGCCGACTCGAGTTAAATCGTGCATCATCGCATCGATTCGGGAATCATAAGTTCGTCGAGAACGATCGCGAAGAGAATATATTGATAACAACCGACTTGGAAAAAAGTTGTGTTGTTTTCATTAATACGGATGTATGTGTATATGTATATTTTTTGTGTTTTGGTTAAACTGCTTGAGGGTTTCTGGTCGCTGAGTCTACGGGATAAGCGTGAGTTACTGGTTCGATTCCAGCGTAACATGTTGTTTGGCCTCTTCTTATTTTATTATTGTTTTTTTTTGTACTGGGGTTGTTATTATTTTATAACATTAAGTGGATACATACCTACTGCTAACTTATTGTAGGTGTATAAAAGGGTTTATTATTTAATTGTTGATGATGCGTTCTGCTCTGCATCGGAGCTAGAGTACACGGCAGCAGTGTATATCCGCATGGTGACCTCCCAGGGGGAGGTCTGGGTGCGATTCGTTATAGGGACGAGCAAGGTGGCTCCCCTACGGGTTCACTTGAGTAAATCGAAGATCAGTCGCAAGCGGCGCTCCTCAGCAAGTAGCTCCACCACTGTTACAAGCTGCTGAGCGGTACGCTGGTCCCGTCTAGGACCGACAGCCAGATCGTTCTGTGCTGGCTGAGAGCCTCGGTTCATACACCCGAGGTATTCGTTGCGATTATGGTTTCGCAAATACAAGGCTCTGAGGTCCCACAGGAATGGCGACATGTGCCGGGGACCACGAACACCTCAGACTGTACGTGCAGGGTTACCAGGCTACAGAGCTGATGCGCCACCCACTCTAGATATGGCTGGGTGGCCAGGAACTATGTAACTTCCGTTGTGAAGGAAGTCTCGGAGCTAGAGGAAGGTGACTGAAAAAAGGTCCAGGTGAGTGGTAACCTATACAAGTTATGTTTACAAATTTGGTAGTAGCTATGTCATCGTTACTACAAAAGTCTATAGTTTACTGAATGAAAATTAGATTGTGAATTAAATTTCATATTTTAAAAAATCTTATAAAAATTCATGCTAAATTAGGTTACCCTGACTTACTGCTTTTTATTTCAATGACTAATTTATTTTTATTGCCCAAAAGAGTATCACAATAGTAATATCGTAATGTATGATTAAGTAATAAATACAATGGGTAATTTAAAAAGAGTAACATTTGCAATAGTAGGGGTTGCGAATTAGAGCCCCCATCTTAAATCACCAACCAGATTCACGGGTGA
Source organism: Thumatha senex (assembly GCA_948477245.1). Taxonomy (NCBI): domain Eukaryota; kingdom Metazoa; phylum Arthropoda; class Insecta; order Lepidoptera; family Erebidae; genus Thumatha; species Thumatha senex. Next base: position 6,050,788 of record OX419725.1, read on the forward strand.
AATACTTCTAATCCTGGTTGTTGAGGAGTAGGTTGAAATGTTCCTCCAACAAAAAGGGTTCCTCCGATCAGGCAAGGTGATTACATCTGTCAGGCGCTGACCAATGGCTGAGTTGGTTTGTTTATGTTGTTCATCAGCGTGAGAACTCTCAAAGTGCAATGCAGGATTATCAGTATCGAAGTAGTCTGATTGTGCTTCGCTATAGCTTTTTTAAATAAATTAATAAACATCGTTGGTACAACTCACACAACGCATCTGATTCCAAACTCAGCAGAGCTTGTACTATGGTAACCAGATAACTAATAAACATACTTATATATTTCTCAAACATACATATAGATAAATAACACCCAGACACAGAATAAACCATCGTGCTCATCACACAAAGTTTTATCCTGAGTGGGAATCGAACCCACGACCTCTTGCGTAGCAGTCGGATACACTCCCACCGCGCCACAGAGGCAGTCAGTCAATTATTTTTATAGTGGGAAATTTCATCTTTTCTACGTGTTACTATGTCTAACCTTGTGAAGTGTGACTCATGTTATTTTCATGGGGCTCCAATATTCGGGGCCCAAAGTCAATCTCTCCGGCTCGATCAACGGCCTGTGAACAAAAACCTTTAGTTTAGTAGTATCGCAACAGACGTACAAACGATTGTATCTTAACTATTGGATCTCTTAGGATCAAAAAGGTTTCTATCTCTTGTTTCACCATAGACTTAAGCCGGTTGAGTTAATTGTTTAGTTTTCAAAAATTTAAGAAGTGCCCACCATTTGCTGGATGCCTAAGAGAGTGAGGCCGTCAATGGATTAGTTCAGTTCTCGGATTAGGTAGACACAAAAAATGTGTGTGTACCAGAGTACACAGGTAAGAGTGAAACATCTTTACGACATTTTTTTTTACAGCTATAAAATTTATCTCATACGTCGACTAATATAAAGAAGTTTCATACTAGCCTATCCTATTTAAGTAGCTGATCCCTGCGGTTTAGCGCGTTCAATAAAATTAACAAATAAATATATAAACAAACAAACAAATAAAGAATAAACAATACAATAGAGTAAACACACATACCATGTAATACATTCAAATAGAATAATATTGAATTTATTATTCGTTTATACCGTGTACATCAAAAAAATGTGTCTGACACACAGACATACCAACACTATAAATCGCTCATCGTTGACACAAATCGATTTGCTATAATTTATTCCTAATCTTGTTAATATCAAATATGGTTCGTAATCAAAATTGAAATTATTTTTATATATCACCGAGATAAATTTATTACTCACTGTAAGATAATTTAAAAATATTATTTATTTGCATCCTAATTGGTATTTATTCTTCTTCTATATACAGCCTCGGTGGCGCAGTGGTAGTCTATGCGATGCGACTGACGTGCTGAGGTCTTGGGTTCGATTCCCGGGTCAGAACAAATATTTGTGTCATCCGCAAATGTTGCTTTCGGAGTTTGTTTGTATCCTATGTAAAATATGTATGGATGTATGTCTAGATCCTATAGTAGAAATTTATAGCTTAGTTTGGGCTATAATGTGTTGTGTCATTCACATATTAATGTCTCAATTCGCTTTACTGCAATCTGTGGTATATTTTTTATGATGCCTTGATAAATGTCCTATAAGAATCTACCATATTTCTACATTCTTACAAATTCGGCCAATAATGACCGATATTGAGAGAGGTCTATGTCCAGCGGTCACAGCCCTAGGAGTGCCTAAATAATTGGCTACTTAATCTTGGAATAATTTAGTTGCGCATGATTGTTTTTTTTTTGGAATGAATGACAAGGAATATCTATTGTGCGAAAGTTTTAATTTATGTTTTAATAATTATGTTCATGATTGTGATGTTTTTACCCACATTTCTTTCTGTGTAATTAGGATGCAGTGTTCACTTCAAAAAGGACAAACACGTTTTCTACTACTTACTGGCTATTCTATAATGGCAAATAGCTTTTCTTCGTGAAAACAGTGTTGGTCTAGTTTAGTCAACCTACAAAAAATAAGTAATTAGTAGAAGGAATCATTGTAGTCCGAGACGAGACGAATACCAGGTGAGTAGATTGCTCAAAAACGGAAAGGGCAAAAGTACTCGGATTTCCAAACTTGCCATATAAGAAACTATTAATGAATCTGCAGGAAGCGAAAGTATAAATATGGATCGCGAATTCTGGTGGACTGTCCTCTCTGGCTACCCCGTTAGGCATACCGCATGAAGATAGTTAAGGTAGTATGATTACGTAACTAGTTTAATACTTATACTTTTAACTGCAAGCATTGAACTAATATTAGCAGCGTACGTAATACATTATAAGTTAGTATAATGGTAAACAAGTAAAGTCTGAAAGGTATTTGTGGGAGGCTCAATGCGGATTCCGACGTGGAAGAGGTTGCATGGATCAAGTGTTTTCTCTCCGCATGATCGCGGAGAAGTTTCTGGCTGCTAGCCAGAAGGTTTGCTGCGCTTTTGTGGATCTAGAGAAAGCATTTGATAACGTTGTGAGAGAAACTCTGTGGGACTTGCTGCCCGGATATGGTGTGGACGGCTCGCTACTGCGGACAATACAGTCGCTATACAGGGACTGTAAGGCTTGCGTGCGAGTAGGGGGGATGTGACACCTCTTTTCGACGTCTGTACAGGCGTCAAACAGGGTTGTGTGATGTCTGCCTGACTGTTCATAGTGTATCTGGACAGTTGCCTGCAGAAGTTGAAAGATTATGATATGGGTGTGAATTTGGGTGACTTAACAGTAAATTGTCTGTTTTACGCTGATGATGCGGTGCTCATGGCCTCATCAGAAGCCGACCTTCAGGCATTAGTCACTAATATGAAAGAGGAGTGTGAAACAAAGGGTCTCCGCTTGAATGCAAGTAAAACTAAGGTTCTGGTATTTGAAAGAGAAGACGTAAGAACTAAGTCTCGCACTTATTTTGGGTAAATCAGGAATGTCTACAGCAAGTGAATAAAATTGTGTATTTAGGGAGTATGTTTAGCGCGAATGGAAGATGTGATTCGGATGTAGAACGGCGAGTAACTGCCGGAAACAAAGTTAACGGTGCTTTGTCCCAATTAGTAAAGCGACAAAGCATCGTAAAAGAAGCACGACTCGCGATTCATAACGCAGTGCTAGTGCCAATGTTGCTTTACGGCAGTGAAACCTTAGCCGACCAAAAAGGCAATGAAGTGATACGCAATATGGCAGGTTTGAGTGAAAGTGTCAGCGTTAAGCTGGAAAAGGGCGTGCTCCGTTGGTTTGGACACGTTCAACGAATGAGTGAGGAACGATTGACGAAGAATATATATTGTGCGAAAGTAGAGGGCAGAAGAAGTCAAGGTAGACCGAGACTTACATATGAACACCACGTGAGCAGATTGCTCAAGAACGGAAGAGTCAAAAGTAATCGGATACCCAGACGTGCATGTATGAAGCGATTAATGAATCTACAGGAAGCGAAAGAAGTATGCATGGATCGCTATGCCTGGCGATCTGTCCTCTCTGACTACCCCGTCAGGGATACAGCGTGAAGATAGTTTGTTAGTTTTAGTTAGTTATAATGGTAATAATGACGTTACTAGACCTCCGAGGACAGTCGTTAACTTTTATAGGATTAACGCAACCCTATAAAGGTATATAGTAGATTCGCTTTTTGTGATCTACTTTCTTATATCAACAAAAAATGTATCAGAAAGTTAATGAAAAGCTTACATCCGCAGGGCAGCTTGTGGCGAGCTGAATGTGCGTGGCTACACGTTGGTCCCGATTCCTCAGAGTTTTATTTATTTATTTTATTTAAAAACTTTATGCACAAAATATGTACAGAGGTGGACTTAATAAGTTACTACGGCATTAAGTCCACCTAAGTCTGACTTTTCCTGCAGCCTTACCACATTTCATACTTCTTATCGCTTGTTCAATCTCTTTAATACTAATGACTTCCATGACACCAGGATCCGGAGCGTCACAGTGAGCTCCACTTCCCGATGCGGCATCTCTGTCCTTACTTGCATACATCCTTCCATAATATTCACTCCATCTCTGCAGGACGTCAGTTTGTTTTGTTAGAACATCGTTGTCAACACTAAGCACTTTATTCATACTGCAGATTGTCGAACAACTCCGAGTCTTGCCTACCTCTTTCCAGAAGAGCTAGCATTTTGAGTTTTGTTGTCCTTCTGCACCGGTTAGGATTTAATGGCCTAACGGGAGAGCAGTGAGAGTGCTACTCCCGGGAGTGCAGCAAATCTCAACTCTGGCTTGCCTTAATTGGCCGGTCAGAGGAAGATAGCCAGAGCTATGTGCTCGGGGGTGGAAGTGTAATTTTCAAGGGCATAATTACGGGGAAGCCTGCTCCGGGCCTGTCCCGCGAAGGTGAAACCGGCGCCGCACCGCTCGACACCCCAAGCCGCTCACACCGGTGTTGCCCTCTGTCGCCTTACAGGCTTATAAGGCCTATGGTGATTGTATAGGGGGCCCATCTAGTGAGTTGGCGAGTCACCGTCTACCAGTAGTTTAATAATAATATCTCAAAATGGCAGACGCCGTTTTCATCAATAGCTCAAATCACCCAATCCATTTAACCCCCAACCCAATAGCCCATTTCATAGTAAGCACATTTTACAACAGTTTAACTCCCATTGGAGGTGATCCATTACCGTTCTTCTACATAAGGCGGGCGTGGACTATCTGCAGTGGGGGTCCCATACCCTATTAGATTAAAATTCTCAAAGGGCCTCTGCGTGTTGGACCTATGTCTCCATGTAAGCCTACCAAAAGCCCGGGTATCTTCATGAGAAAAAAAAAGAAGATACCAGTGAAAAGAAGAGACGTTACTAGTACTTACATATAATATACTATACTATCTTAACGCTGTATCCCTGACGAGGTAGTCAGAGAGGGCAGATCGCCAGGCTTTGCGATCCATGCATACTTCTTTCGCTTCTTCAAGATTTATCAATCGCTTCGTACACGCTCGTCTGGGTATCCGAGCCTTTTTGACTTTTCCGTTTTTGTGCAATCTGCTCAGGTGGTCTTCATATGTAAGTGTCGGCCTGACCTGAATCCTTCTACCCTCTACTTTCGCACAATATATATTCTTCGTGAATACTTACTTAGTACTTACATAATGCAAATATTTTCAATGCAAGCATAAAATGAATATTACTATCCTACTACATTATAGGTCAATGTCAGCAAGTAAATAGGTACTAGCTGTTTTATCAAATCTAGTTGTAACACCTTTTATTACCTACCTTTAAAGAACCATGGCATAACATGTACAAAAGAAATAGAGTAGGGCGTTGCTGTACTAGTAATCGTTGGTTCCATACAAGCAACTTTTGGCATGTGTAATAATTATTCAATATCCGCAACTATAATGTAATAAGTATTAATGATATAATTAACATTGGACTAATATCCGAGGCTAATATTTTTTTTCTTGTTGCTCTATTTAAGTCTTTGGTCAGAGTCGTTTTTTTAAGATGTTGTTGCTAAAGCGTTATTTTACGTAGATTGAATTATTAGATTCATGAAACATAAGAAAGTATCTGAAGTAGTATAGTATTTAGCTGGCCTCTTTCTCGCTCAGAGAATAAGCATTGCCATACAACGTGGCAATGCGGCCAGCCTTATGGGAACCTTACCGGTTGATTTTGATGGGGAGGAATTCTTCGACACCTAGTCGGGGCATCATTGTCAGTCTTGTAATAATTCCCACCACCCGCCCCCTTCTTTTTGTATTGTTTTCTGTAAATATGTTAAATTTTAATTTGTTAATAACCATGTAATTATTATTTCATTGTTTAATCATTATTTAAGAAAGTATCTGTTATTTATTATTTAATTAACATAGACCTCTGAATTGTATTGGCGCTCCTGCTATTTGGAGGTATAGTTTAATTGGTCTCTACTCCAAATAAGGTACTATTTTTTTTAGAGCTTTATGTGCACCACTCGTGCTTGACCAGTTTTTTTAGATGATAATATAACTAAAACAATATACTGCGATCTTTCGCCATTCTTACAGTTTCCAAACTTTTGGTGTGTAATACTATTATTTTTCTTTTCAAATTGTGCCTTCTAGGCTTGAAGTTCTTTTTCAAAGTCAAATAAGCAGACATTTTTAGTTTTAATATTTACATTCTTATAGTATTAAATAGTAATCGAATTTATTCCGTCTTCCTACTCATTAGACAAGTGCATGAGACATTTGACGCGATGACGCGACCGAACTCGGAAGTGAGAATACGAAAAACAAAATGAGACTTGGGAGTTTTCAACATAGTTCATGTAATAAACATTATGTATTCTACTGTTGTCCTGCCTTTAACGAGTTACCGTTTTCCTAATGGGTTACGTTATTCACGACTTTCCTCTGGCAACACTTTAATTAACAATTAATTATTAACGTACCTATTAGCATAGTGAAAAGAGGTTGGTAATAGATTTTGCATATACCAACATCTGGTCATGAATAAAACTCTAACGTAGTTAAATAGTCATCAATATTTTATTACACGAACTGTTTTATATAACTATCTACTGGATATATTTAGTTCGTAAATATACAAGTCGTAAAAACTGTTTCACTACTTCTATAGTTAAAACAGTCATTTTTTTTAAGTTATTCTGTTGTCAATACATATAGTTAACTTGCAACTGAGTCAATACTCTGCCTAGGGTCTACAGTAATTCTGACATAATATCACCTTGTGATACGGGATCTAAAGAACTAATAAATACACTTATATATGACTAAATACATATATGTTATACATAGAAAAAAGAAGCGCTCGTGGCCCCGCGGTCTCAGTGTTCTGTAAACGATCACTGAGTTACGCAACTTTCACTATGGCTGGTCCTCGGATGGGTGACATTTGCGAGCGTTTCCGTGCTTCGGAAGGCACGTTAAGCCGTTGGTCCCGGTTGCCAGTAAAATGGCAATCGTTAAGCCTGGCCTTACGGGCCTTACTGCTTGAAAAATTTTAACAGCAGGAAGCCACAACCTTCGTCTGTCTAATTCAACACGGCAAAGGGCTCCCCACCTATTACGTGGGACAGGAATTCACAAGGTGAAAAGTGGGCATATAATATGCCTCTGCTACCCCTTCGTGAATAAGGCGTGATGGATATTTATTTATTTTATTATATTATTTATACATAGAAAACACTCTGTGTATCACATAAAAATTTGTTCCGACCCGGGAATTGAACCCGGAACATCAGCCCGGCAGCCGCATACACTACAAACTAAAGCAGACATTATATTAGACTCAGTCTTGGCTGAGTTGTCACTTTTTGAACGAGGAAGTATGAAAAGTTTATTCTATAAGGTTTGTAAGATTATTGGAGCATCATAATTTATTGCATTACGTTGTCAAAAACTTTGTAGCTAAAACCTATTTCTTATTACAAAACCTTTAGGATACTAGACTGTCCCATCTTTTAGTTCTTATTTAAGTAAGTTATGTTAGACATTGACATTTGAAACATTTCTGCCCCAAATCATCATCATCTCAGTCCATTCGACGTTGTGGCGATCATTGGGCATAGGTCGTTCGCCGGTCGTTCGGTCCTGTGCCTTCCTCATCCAGCAATTAGATGTATCCTCTGCCTCATAAGTACCCCTTTAAATTGAAAAACGAAACCAAAAGTAGGGTAATAACTGTAATGAACTCTTAGAATAAACTAAATTAAATACCTATTACGCATTAAGTGTTTAGTTATGAAAAGCAATGACACATATTTTAATTCAGGTGATTTATAAGCAAATTGCTACGTTACAAGTTATAAATGTAACTTAATTATAACACAACATAACAGCTTAAATGGAAATATTAACAAATGTTTTGTTATTTTTACAGGTATGTACAACAACCGGTTCATCAAATTCAAGTAAGATTCTAAAATATCAAATTGTTGAAGTGAAACTTGACGTGAAAATTTTTATTGCTGTAAAAATCGTCACGTTATTCAGTTACGAAGTGAAACTTCTTTATCATAAGTAAAAGGCTTTTATCGACGTATGAGACAAATTATATAGCTGTAAAAAAGAATGTCGTAGAAAAGTTTTACTTCATCCCTGTGTACTCTGGTACACACGCATTTTTTTTTTCGTATAGGTACAGCTCAGGGACTTCCTTTCGAGGAGTTACCGGGGGTTCCCGGCGTTAGACAGTTATGGACCGTGTAGTTGTAGTCTATACTAGATGATACCCGTCGCACTCATTTCATCCCGTCGTTTACAATAAGTTATGAAAATTTGCCCGATTTATTTACATTTTTGATTACTGCTCCGCTCTCCTGGATAGTAGCATGATGTTATATAGCCTATAGCTTTCCGCGATAAACACAACACGAAAAGAATTTTTCAATTCTGACTATTAGTTCCAGAGATTAACGCGTTCAAACAAACTAATTCTTCAGCTTTTATATTTGTATAGCAGGCAGGGATTTTCACGCGTTAAAAAATTAGTACCTACCTATAATTTGTAATGTAAATAAAAGCTATTGTGCCTATAGTCAACCAACGATGACCAAATAAAGCAGGTTTATAGGTCTCAATGCAGAGATTTCAGCTGTAACGAAGCGAAGTTAATAAAACAACAAGTTGGTAATTTTTTTCTGATTTCGTACAAAAAAACAACAAAGAAATATTCCAAAATCTAATTTAGCGTCGTTCTAAACGACCTTCACCGATCATAAAAGACAATCTTCATTCAGTTTGTTGTAATCAGGAATTATTGTTTAACCGCTTGGCAGGAGTCACGTTTAGCAACGTTCCCATAATGCCTCGAGCTCACGAACGCACAAACCAGCAGTTCGCGTCCTCACGATTCACCAATAGAAATGCCTCCACGTAATTTGCTTATCTTTGACTCTAATTTCAATGGGGCCGTTGAGTATTTATTCTGTTTGTATCATTATCGATACAAATTGAAATATGTCTTATTCGTAAGTTGTTTAAAACAGTTTACATGTTTGAAAGGATCTGAAATGGCATTTCTATGCACAACAATAAAAATAATTAAAAACTGACACCCGACTCACGACTCTTCAACTTGGTTCAATACATACATACATATTGTCACGCCTTTATCCTCGAAGGGGTATGCAGAGGCATACTAAAAGCCCACATTACACCGTAGGCATTTTTGTCCCACTTAACAGGTGGTGAGCCCCATTGCGGTGTTGAAATGGATAGGCGCAAGCTGTGGCGACCTGCTGTTGAATTTTTTCAAGCCTTAACGATTGCCATTTTACTGGCAACCGGGACCAACGGCTTAACGTGCCTTCCTAAGCACAGAAACGCTCACAAATGTTAATTCCACAAAGTGGTCACCCATCCAAGGACATTATCAAGGATTGTTTTGGGGTTCAATTACTAACAATTACATAGATACTAGCTTAGGACTTCGGCTTCACCAGTGACGTAATCGAACCATTTTTTTTTTAAATCATGTCATTTATAAATTTTACAATACTGTATAACAATTAGCTCCAGGGTGGTAGCCTAATGTTATATAGCTTATTCACCTCTTCGATAAATTGGCTATATATGTACATATACAACACAAAACTTTCAGAGATTTAAGCGTTCAACCAAATAAATTAAAATACTCTACAGATTTATAGGTATATTAGTATCCAGTATCGGCTACCGGAGAACAAATATAGTGTGAGAGCTGTTCCAACATTTCGTTATTATATTGCATTAATAGCTTGTCTGCCACCTCAGTAGTAAAATAAATCCTGTATCAAATGTGGATAATAAATGTAAAGCGCATCAACAAATACCAATTTTAGTGTAAAATTTGTGGGAGTAAAGTATATCGTATAGTTATTTAGTAAAACGTACCTGTTACTCGTATATTGCTATACCTATCTTTTAGCATAGATATGCAAAAAGACAATGTGTACATTAGTAAGATGGCGCCAAGTCGATAGTAAAATAACAGACAATCTTGTGCAGGCACCTATGGAGGTGCCTGCACAAGATTGTTGCATGATTAATGCATGTTCCTCCCACTTCTCAGGGAATTTTTAGCGTATTTTTTACTGTTTCGAATATTCATGGAACTTTGAAAAAAAAACCAAAGTTCAACTCGTAGAACAGGTAGTAAAATTAAGTACCAGTTGTTCTACCAATAGAACAACTTGACTGCCATTCCTAGTTGTTTCATTTCTCCTAATACATACATATTGTCACGCCTTTATTCCCGAAGGGGTCGGCAGAGGCATATTAAATGCCCACATTTCACCGTATGCATTTTTGTCCTACGTAACAGGTGGTGAGCCCATTGCCGTGTTGAAATGGACAGGCGCAGGCTGTGGTGACCTGCTGTTGAAATTTTTAAGCCGCCCATAAGGCCTTCGACTTGGCTTAACGACAACCATTTTATTGGCAACCTTTGGCAAATTTCTTCTAATAGTTCTATAAAAACGAGAGGTAAATGGGAAGTTATTTTGATTATTTATCGTCTGTCGAAAACAGAAGTAGATATCAGTTTACTATTTATTTTATAAAGTTGTTTAGAATTGCTATTTTCCTCCGTTTTCTGCCTTAAATAAATTTTTCTTTCAGAACAAATGTGATTTTTGTTCTATTAGTAGAATATACGGTAAGAAACGGTCTTTCGCAAATTTTGTTGAACATACATACCTACCTTGTGAAGTGAGACATTCAAAGAATTCGAAAAACCTAGGAACTATTTGTATTTCTATTAGTTCGGATTCGTATGTGGAATATTATAGAATGCATTTGCTCAAGTGCTGTATTACGTAAAGGTGATGCATTTACATGTTTCAATTTTAAAAGTCTTAATTACAGAACAAATCGGTCAGCGAACAACTTAATAAATGTAGACTGCGAAAAGATATGCATAATCTGTTGGATGAGCACCGTAATAATATACCTACCAAGTCTAGCTACGAAATAATTGCTTTATGGCATAATGTAACTAGACTTTTAGGGGTCCGTAATAAACAAATGGACGAACGAATAAAAAGTTACGCCTTTACGCCATTTCCGTCCGTCTGTCTGTCCGTCCGCAGCGTAAACAGTTAGTGATGCTTAGTGCAAATTAGCATAGACATATTAGACACGCCAACAAAGTATTTCAATAAAATCTTAATACAATTAAAGAAGTAAGGACGTAACAGTTGTGGACAGAGAAATTGACTAAGGAAAAGAAAAAAAAAAGAAAAAAGCCATAATAGCTAGCATAAGGTTCTAAAACTAAACATAAAAATGGTAAGTTAATAAATTGACATAAATAAATCATATAAAAAGTTATATACACGTCGCAAGTACTTAATTACTGAAAATTAATTAATTATTAGGAATTAAATAATTAAATAACATAATATTTATTGGATATTATTTCGAAATTATTGAGTTAGTGAATGATCCAGTAGTAACGTTATCAAGTAGAGTTGACAAACAAAGCCATCGTATATAATGGATTTATCTATTAAACTGCAATTAAATCGATTAGAAAGATGCATTAGGCACAGACCACTCGGCTTATGTCAAGTTATGTCAAATTAATAATAAAATAAATATCCATCACGCCTTATCCCCGAAGGGGTAGCAGAGGCATATTATATGCCCACTTTTCACCGTGTAGATTCCTGTCCCACGTAATAGGTGGTGAGCCCATTGCCGTGTTTAAAAAGACAGACGCAGGTTGTGGCTACCTGCTGTTGAATTTTTTTAAGCCGCCCATAAGACCTTCAACCAGACTTAACGACTGCCATATTACTGGCAACCGGGACCAACGGCCTAACGTGCCTTCCGAAGCACGGAAACGCTCGCAAATGTATATGCCACAAAGTGGTCACCCATCCGACGACCAGCCATAGTGAAAGTTGCGTACCTCAGTGATCGTTTACCGAACACTAAGACACGAGCGCTTCAAATTAATCATTAAACAGCTAAGTAGAAATTTATTGTTATTCCATTGATAATACTGCCCCTGCATCGTTCTAACAGTCTTTTGTTGAGTAAACCACTGATAAGCTACTTTTAGCATCGGCGACTGACAATTTATCACTTTTTAAAAACTAAATGCAGTGAGTAGGTCGCCACAACCTGTGCCTGTCACCGCAATGGGCCCACAACCCGTTACGTGAGACAAAAATGCTTACGGGAAATGTGAGCGTATAGTACCTATGTCTCTGCTACCCCTTCGAGGATAAAGGCTTGTCTATTAGACAAGCCTTTATATGTAAAGTAAATGCAGTAATTGAGGACTCCACATTGCTGAGACGGAGTCGTTAAAACGCGTGACTTCGAAATCGAGATGCAGTATCAGAGCGATTCTGACAACCCATCAAATCAGCCTATCGCATTCCTCTGCTGGACTTAGAGCTCTCCCAATTCACGTCACATCACCAGGTCCTGTATCTTGTGCATCCAGTTTCTACCCTTGACTGTGATTAAGTCGTCGATCCATCTGGCGGGTGGTTGATTTTATTTGCGGAGTACAGTTTCGGTGAAATCTGAAGACTTCACTGTAAAGCCTGAATTCGGTATCCTATTATTCTTGAACAACATTAATCCACAAACTTAACATTTCGATCACGCGTTCATGAATTAATTAGAATGAGAAGTGATTTCTCATACAAATTGATTCACTAACGCGAAATTAAACGCGGACTGAACCGCGGGTGTCCTCTGGTATATGATAAATTGATATACATGTTACTAAGTTAAACTTTACCTACCGGTTTTATCATTTCCAAGAATTTTCTGCTGTGACAAATTATAATTATATCCTCTTCGTTGAGAATGTGTTATTTGAATAAATAAATAAATATTGTGGAACACTTTTCATAGAGCGTCATTTAGCTCAAACTAAGCTAATATAATATATGTATATAATAATATGTGATATGATTTTTGAATACATACATACATACGTAATATTTATAGGATATACACAAATTCCGAAATATAGGTTCAAACCTGAACATCAAACTGGAAAACTCAACACATTTTAGGATTTTTAACCTCATGGGTAAAACCCTGTAAAACCTTAAAAGTAAGTGGTATAGGTATTTGCTCCATGTAATAAAAAAAATGAATAAGTACGTGCTATAATTTAAGTCGCTTAAAGGAACAAAAATATTTTCACTTCTCTGTCTTTTTCCTGAAAATTTTCCTAAACTTAGCCCTAAACTTAATTAAAATATAATACTCTAAAATATATAAAACCAACACCTAGGTACTTACATTCTGATTTCATTATTATATCATTAAATTTTCGAAGTAAATTTAAATCTGTAATGAAGATTTATTCAGATCATTCATTTATACTTGCGAGTTCTGGTTTAAAATCTAAAGTAGGTAGATTGCTTACATATGTGATATTGGCAATCGTTTTTATACTCCGGGTCACGAACTCATGGCCCACAATGACAAACCACTTGCATTCACAATAGCATTGCAAGTGCGGTTATTATGACGTAAAAACCGCCATAGGGCATAATATTTAAAACCATGTACTTATGTACCTTTAAGTGAAATCAGTAAAATGTATATGTGTAATCAGTAATATATACTAATATTTTAAAGCAAGTTAAAAATTTGTTTGAACGCGATAATATCAGGAACTGCTAGTTCGAATTGAAAACTTCTTTTTGTGTTGGATAGCCCAATTATCGAAAAAAGGTTACTAGGTAGACTATGTATATATCATCACGATACTTCTAAGAAGAGCGGAACAGTTATCAATAATTCCCGTTTTTAAATAATGAATTGCACACCAGTAGAGTCGTCGTGCACCTGTGCAGTGCAGGCATACTAATAACTACATGTGTCAATGTCATAATTAGAAGTAAGCTAGTATTAGTTTAAGTCAATTTTGTCAAAACATATACACCTAGGAATATCTCCTCCTGTTCCTCCACATTAATAAAGAAATTCCCAGTCCATTGCCATCATATCTAAATTTACAACATATCAATATTTTTCGCATTCAGCTGACTAGAGTTTTATCACTTTCATTTCAATTTTGTTTTCGTTCCGCCTGTGTACATGACAATCAATACTCATATACTCAGTTCTAGAGTCATAAACTTTTGACCTGATGTTATTTAAGATAGAAACAATGAAACTGGAACAAACTTTGTCGGACTATGCATTCTGTTTTAAAAAAACAGAACGTGTAAAAAAAAGTCATACGTGCTTGCGATTTGTGAGTATTTTATGCAAATAAATTGGAGTACAGTGCGCATCAAAAAGAGGCGATTCAAAATTATCCTACTCAGTAAATATAAAAATTTAATGAATAATCTTGATTCAAATGAAACATGGTATACAGATACTGTTTTATAAGGACCTAAGTCTGACCCTATTTTTATCTTTACCTTTATCTAAAGACCTTTATAAAAGAAATGTAAAATAATCCGCGAAAGCGCAGGCTGAGATTGGCATGATTTTGCAAATTCTCGCTGTATAAACGGTAGTCGAATTGTTGCAAACCAAAGCTAAGCTTAAGTATTTTAGCTTAACTCTTAAGCTTAGCTGACTCAGTTTTTAATGTGTGTGCGCAGAATAATTACCAGCTAGATGCGGTACAAGTCCGAACATTGTTGTTTTATTTAGGGGAGGCCTTTACACAGTAGCTGGTGTCTATCAACTGGGATTATGATATATATACGCAAACTATAATTATAAACACGACTGAAAAAATACGTGTGTGTATTGTGTATGAACATAAGAAGTATACTTGTTTAGTTTATCAGAACAAAAATAGCTAAAGATTTCATCCCCTATGCCACAACTCTTAGTTTGTTAAAGAAATTATAAATTAATTATCAAAATAATCAAAAGAATACTATCTACTTTGAATGTAATTAAGTATAAGTTTTCAAAGAAACAATTATCAGCTAACTTAATTATGTAACAATTATAAGCTAACTTCATGATGTCACTTTGGCCCACTAAGCGCTTCAAAGAAGAATAACTCCAGAAACGGTTCTATGTTTAACTATACGAGCTAAGTTGAAATAACTTAGCTCGCATAGCACAGCTTTGTTCCCTACATTGAGTTTAGTACTTAGTGTATACTTATTAGGACTTATAATGACCATGTCTTCGAGCAATATATCTTAATTATCTTAAAATATGTTGAAACAAAGTTAAAATCAATTATACTACAATGTTGCAAATTGGAATAATGATAGCAATTGTTAATACTATAAATCAAAATTGATATACCTAATACTTTAGTACTGAGTTCTTATCAGGCTTTCCTTAGAGTTTGTTACGTTTGTTTGCACATTTGAGTTTGACACATTTTTTGTTGTCCGGCCTTTAACAAAAGTAGCTAAGTAGACATATACAAATTAAAATCTACAAAATGTAAACGAAGGATTCAATGACGTATGAAGTTGTATATATGTATATATATACTATTTTAAACAGATTTACATACTTTTTATTCAATTTGACATACACAGAATACATGCAAATTTTAATTCATCAATCTATACTATAATTTTAGATTATGTTATTTGTACTACTGAGGCTGACTGTACCATGCCATATGCTAAAACGGTGTACACTAACATATTGTTGCTGTATTCGGGTTGAGACGAAATATAATAACTGCATCCAGCTTCCATAAAAAGTTCTTCTATTACTCCCCCAACGGCTGTCCTCGCCTCATACGAGTATGTCCATTTACAACGGAGGTCTTATTTCAAGGAGCTTTGACGTACGTCGGGAGTTGCAACTTCTTCCTTTTTAAATAATTACGAAATTAGGTACAATTGTTTAGTTAGTAATTAGGAATACCGCTCACAAAAGTAAAGTATACTGAAAAGATTCTTTAATTCCTTATTTCATTTGTTATTTAATCTCGATTTATTCTGCAAGAATTACTCGATGCATCACATCACATACATTTTAAACACATTTTTTCCACGTCACACATGGCAGAATGTGTTGGTATCAAAAAATGTAACACCTATGCCATATTCTACGGAAATAAAGATTTGATTTATGATTATTAGATATGATTATGATCATCAAAAACTAATAACTAAACTTAAGTAAACAGAAAATATAATATTATTAAAGTAAACTGAAATTATTTATAATTTTAACAAATTAACAGTGGTGCTAATTCTGTTGTTGAGATCACTAAACTAAATTTCTCTAAAATTTTCTAACTTTGTTAAGACATTGCTAAATGCTTTTCTGTTATTAAGTCGAAGGTGATATCATAAATAGCACTTAATTTGTATCTGTTGTCACTATTTGATTAGCACCAGTAACTGTCCATTATAAATTAATATCGATTCATAATTACAAACAATATTTGAACGCGTGTTTCCTAACGGCCCCATATTTAAGTGCGTTATTTTAATGCAAATGTTGTCGTTTTATCAACCACAGTTTGAATAATTAACACGCGAACTAATAAGAAGCGCTAAGGAAGCGCTCGTGGCCTCGCGGTCTCAGTGTTCTGTAAACGATCACTGAGTTACGCAACTTTCACTATGGCTGGTCCTCGGATGGGTGACCACTTTGTGGCATTTACATTTGGGAGCGTTTCCGTGCTTCGGAAGGCACGTTAAGCCGTTGGTCCCGGTTGCCAGTAAAATGACAGTCGTTAAGCCTGGTTGAAAGCCTTATGGGCGGTTTGAACAATTTCAACAGCAGGTACCCACTACCTGCGTCTATACATTTCAACACGGCAATGGGCTCACCACCAATTACGTGGTACAGGAATCCACACGGTGAAAAGTGGGCATATAATATGCCTCTGCCACCCCTTCGGGGATAAGGCGTGATGGATATTTATTTATTTTATTTTTATTTATAACTAATAATATTAAATATATATCATACTTATGACACAATATAAATAAAAAAAAAGTCATTTATAATTCATTGATTAAAACGGCCCGCAGAGATTCTAAGAAGGACTCCATCTCGTAATTTTTTTAAGTACCCTATTAAAGGAAACATTTGAATCTATTCAATTTACTAATTACTACTTATAATATAAAACGAAGTTCAAGAAGAGTATTTCATTTTGTCTGATTACATTAGGCTTTGCTATTTACTACGTAAATTTGTGCAATTTGTGGATTAACAGCAATTATAGCTCGCTTCGATATTAAAAAATTGATATTAAAGACTTCGATGAATTAATACAATTCGATACATTTACATTCTGTCAATAAGATATAGGGAATAGATGATTTGTTTATGTTTCAAAAATCATTGTTTTGTTGTTCGATGCGGTGTTGATTACTAAGGTCGGATTTGTAGAAATAAAAATTTCGTACACGGCAAACGGTGAATATTTTTTGACTAAAAACTCAACGAATACCATCGAGTACATAGATACATATTGTCACGCCTGTATCCCCGAAGGGATAGGCCGAGGCATATTAAACGCCCACATTTCACCGAATGCATTTTTGTGCCATCGAGTTATCACCAGATATGACTGCAACCGGCTTTCCTTTTTTTCTACACTCTATTTAAGAGCATTGGATTATTCGGTAGTGTAAGTGTATCCAACGTCATAGTATTCACCTAATCCATTTATAGCATTATTATTATAATATATTTTTCGTTTCTCGGTTCATTGGTTTGTTTCACGGTAATCTTAATAATATAAATTACGTGTCAAGTTGATTTTTCGCGACGGACACCTAAACTACTCAACCGATTTTAATCAAATTTGCACACCGTGTGCAGTTTGATCCAACTTGAAAGATAGGCTATATATCATCACGATACTACCCTGGATAGGAGAGAGCAGTAGTAATAAATGTTGAAAATACGGGCAAATTTTTATGCATCATTGTAAAATTTATAAGCGACGAGATTAAATAGGTGCGACGGGAGTTCGAAGTATGCCACGGGCGAAGCCGTGCGGGTCAGCTAGTAATGTTATATAATTGAAAATGTAAACAATTGATAATCGTAACGTAACGAAAACCCAATTGCAGTTTACGTTAAGGTCTCAAGGCTACCGTTTCCTATTCACACATACTTATGAGATGCCGCCAACAGATAAAAAACGCACAAAAGATAGAAGCAACTGCGTTAAAAGTAATTGTAAATAAATTAATCTAATCTCATCGCAATTTGCAGACAACATTTATTACTATAAGATAAGTACGAAGCAAAAATGTACATTATGCTATTGAATTTTAATCTTGATTCTGGGAACAAAGCTCTGTCAAACAATTTGCACGCGTTGGGAACTCATTATTGGAGGTATCTAGCATCAAACTTGAGGCTAAGTTAGGTCCCTTTCCCACTGAGTCGTGCTCAATATGTTCGCCCTTACGCCCGGCGCAGATGAAGGGATTCGACAATAAAAATAGTAAAATACTGTTTTCTATGAATTTGAAAATCCAAATTTAAATTGTAAACTGTCAAAACTAACTCATTTTTGTATCTAAATGAAGATTATTATAAAAAAAATCATAAAGTACTCCTGTCTTTTTATCGTTACCTAGAACGCGGATTATGAAGGTGAAAAGCATGTTCAGTACAAATATAATATTCTCGCTAGGTTCAAAGGGATACAAACGATGCACTCGACAGGTCAGAATTCTTATTTTAATTTGAACCAAAGTAGGCTCATAAATTTTAAAATTCAAAATGCCAATTTTCCCAAAATCTATTCATAATTCAAAAATTTTGTAAAGACACTGATGGTATTTATTCCAATTAATAATATCTTTATTTCGCATTTATTTTACCTGAAAATGCTTTTTATAAATCTAAGTACCTAACTATGCTAATTAGAAAAGTTCAATATTACAGATTCATAATAGCCGATCAAGTAATTGGAAACTACTCATATCTGGTGACCACAGTAATTTTTTTTATATTTCACTTATTGCCAAATCCGGGCAAATGTGTATGAATATATTTATTGTTATTTTGGCTGCGAAAGCTACCAATCCGGCTGTTATTGCGGTAAGTGAGATGTTCTTGTTTGCGATCGTTCCTTACATAACCATTGTTATCATAACACACATTGACATTTTATTGCATAATAATTTAATGCCGTTGCTTCCAAGATTTTGCCAAATATGTATTTAATACTATATTGTTTTTATTTTGTAAAATCATTTTAAACTTGGTTGAAAATGAAATCTCAGTCGATTTTCTGTACTACTTTTCCTTAAGTCTAGTAATGCAAACTAAAATTCTTGATCAAGAAAGTAATCTCTGGAGATGTACCTCATCTGCTTCGATGAAAATGAACTAATAGTGAGTAAAATACTACAAGGAATTTTGTTCTCTACTGAAATTTTGTTTCTTAGAAAGTTCATTTTAGTCATAAAACTCTCGAAACCTGCCGCTCTTTACGCCCTTTTTTATACCTACTCCATCTTCTTACTATTTGGTGCACAAAAAATTAAATTTATTCAGTGGTGCAGTGGTGGCTTTGACACTTACGTAGCAGTGCTCTCGGAATCTGGACTTCGGATCTCGGTTTGTTTCGGAGCTTGTAATGTTTGTGTGTTATAGTAGCGAAAATAATATAATACTTAAGTAGTAGTATGATTTTAATTTACTTAGAAATATGTAAGTAAGTATTATAATAACTAATTTGGGCATTTATATTTATTTATATACTTTTCACTACTGGTGCTTGGCCTAGACCTTATTTGATTTACTCAAACTCAATATAGGTATGTCAACAATTTATAATTGAGTTTTCTAAATCCTATTTAAGAATGGATAATCTATTATGAAAATATAAAGTGAATAAACGAATGCGTTTTATGAACTTACTACAGTTTTGTTTAACTTAGATATCTAAACCAATTAATAATACCCGGATATTCTTTTACCATAAATATGCAAAGGTAACTAACATTTCTTTGTCGGAGGTAATGTATTCCCAAGCTATTGTGTGAAGAAACTAACTTTCCCTGTATGATGGATGGATTGTCTATGCTACTCTAGGGCCTCGCGTTTAAAGACATGGTGTTGTATAATAGAAAAGAATGCAATTCATAATATCATAATCACTACATATTATAAAACAAAGTCGCTTTTCGTTGTCTATCCCTATGTATTAGGTCTTTTAAACTACGCAACGAATTACGATGCGGTGTTTTTTAATAGCTGCAGTGATTCATATGGAATTTTTATGTATAATTTGTTAAGTTTTTGTATACATTGAATAAATTATAACGACATTTGTTGGGAATGTCGGAAAAAAGAAGCCGTCTGGGAGGGAGCTTTCAACTGTAATAATTGTAAACTGTGTATTATTATTTTTTTGCTTTCATCAATACTACTACTACTAACTAGGACCTCCTACGTAGAACTACATTGTTTAATAGCTTCTTATCTTATAATTAGCTCGATAGATGGCTCTGGTCATACTCTTAAAATGACGATATAAATATGGTGGAGAATTTCAACTTGATTCGATACGGTTCGGGTAGTTCAGGTGGCTAGAACATTGCCATGGTTAGGCAAAGGTCACAGGTTCAATCCCTGTCTCGAATCAGATTGTCTTTTTCCACTTTATTAAAAAATTATGAGAAATTTAGCAAAAAATTGCTTTAAAAATTTATCAATACAGTATAGCAATTACCACTTTGGTCTATTGAATAATACAGCTGAAATATCGTGCATTTCCCTACCTCTCAAAGCAGTGTTTACCAACGTAGTACGAGTAAGACATTGCACAATTCCAGCTTCTACTCGATTGCACAGTTTTGTGACCACTAAATGAACATTTAAACAGAAGGGCAATGTGCCACCCTCTGTCTAGAACCTTTTTAAACCACATGAAAAATTAAATTCTCTTTTTGAATTGTACTTTTTTTTATATTACTCTGACCAGGCTCCGGAAAGGAGTTTCTATATGTTTTAACTATGATATAATATCCGCTTTTGGGATTTAATCCTAAAATGATGCTGCACTGGGTGAATGTGCCACTTGTACTTTATCTCACTTAATTGGTGGTTATCCTATTACCATGCTAAGATATTTTTGAGGCGCTATGAGGCCTTTCACCGGGTTTAACGACTACCAGGTTACTGTCAAATATACATACATACATATTGTCACGCCTTTATCCCCGAAGGGTTAGGCAGAGGCATACTATGCGCCCACATTTCACTGTTTGCATTTTTGTCCCACGTATCTGGTGGTGAGTCCATTGCTGTGTTGAAATGGACAGGTGCAAGCTGTGGCGACCTCCAGTCGAAATTTTTCAAGCCGCCTATAAGGCCTTCAACCAGACTTAACGACTGCCATTATACTGGCAACCGGGGCCAACGGATATTACAATTTCATAAAATGTGTTAATTTTAGATGTTACAAAAGGAAGAAATTTTGAACAGTAAGTGAGGTGGTAGCAAAACGGCTAAAAGGTCTTATGTGCTAGACACTAATTAGCACGATCAATATTAAAGTCCTGGTAGTGTCGGACTCGAATTTTATCATATTTTTTTAAATAATCGCCCCTAACCGTACTGTAAGATGCGTAACGCAGTAATCGTTTACTAAAACTCTAATTTGGTATATTGCTATTTATTTAAGGACAAAGCTCAATATTTGACCACATAAGGTAATATTAATCAACTGTAAATTGCATTTTCATTTTCAAATTGTGTGAGATGCAGTTTACTTTAGTAATTTTGTGTACAGTTAGTCAATAAAGTGGTTTACTTATTTTGACAAGTTTCTCTAAGATTAATTTATCTCTAAGGTTGAAATTTAAAATGGAGGTGAGCTGTTGTTTACTGTGATAGTTTGATAGACCGAGGATTCACCTGAAACTATACGGCCCACCTAATGGAAAGGGGTCACCGTAGCCTATGGACGTTTGCAACACCAAAAAAAAGATTTGAGAAACTTCCGGTCATAGGCAGATGCAAAACAACGTGTGGTTGATAAAAAAACAACAACAACAACAACGTTGATAGAAGTACCATGAGGATTTTCACACGAAAAAATAGATTATTCAAATCGGACTCGTCACGACGCATATATAATACGTGATCAATAGTTACTGTAATAACATTATTTCAATGGAATATCAACTTTCTTGTTTCATGACGTTTAAATGTACCTCAACCATAGAATGGCAGACCACAATTTATTCTGACTATACTTTAAAACGACTTATTAGTGCCGCTGGCTTAAGCTTCTACTCAAACTTCTGCGAAAGTTATTTCAAAAAAGAAATCGCCGATGAAGAATCAATTTTTGAAATGTTCCATGTTAACTGACTGCAATATTACTGTTTCGTTGAATGAAATATAATGTTGGAATTTGAAGATATTAGATATTGCTAGTGCAGATAGAAGAAATTGTTTCTAAATTTACACAAAAATATTAAAATACCAGGAATATAATAAAATATTGCTGGTATTTTAATGACATTTTTTAAATAAAATGATGATGAGTAAGCTACTCGTCAAGCTATACTGTTTGAATTTTGGACCGATCTTATGCCACTCGTAATAGCGGCGGTTACCGTAGTGTAAATGAATAGCTTGAATGGGAACCTACTGTACCACTTATGTGACAAAAGAGTGCTATATATATAAGAAAGAAAAAAATATGTTGTAGATAGATAAGACTTAATAATAATGATGATGAAGTAGAAATAAAAGAGAAATATTTTGTAAAATCAGTTTAATCAACAGTAACTTGCGTTCTGTAACAGTCACGCAAAGTAAATTAACGTTATTTATCTAAATTGCAGAATCAAGAGCCTATAATAAGTAAATGTACTTTTAGAAATAAAAATTAAACATTCTAAAATATTAAAGACAACATCTTTAATTGCTTAGACAAAACCACAAATAGTATTTGTTAAGTAAAGGAGATCAAATAAGTAAATAAATTGTAATAGACATTCGTAATGAATACCTAATTAAAATTAAAAAAGGCACATTAATCACATAAAAATACACACAACAAAAACAACAATTATCAAGTCAAAATTAGGCAAATATACAACACTCAGTGCGCGTTTATAAAATATTGCTTAAGACGGGAATACTTATTCAAATGGCAAGGAATCGTAATAGGGATGACAATCACTAGGGAGAACTGCTTTTAATTGTTGTAGATGGTTAAATTTTGTAGCTTTAATTGGTATTCTATTGGAATATAATTGATTATAGATAACTTCGTTATTAATTATTTTTGTTCTTTGTGGCAATGGCATCCAGTCTTGATCAAAATTTAGTTTAGTTTCAATTATCATTTTTTTATATTTTATGGCTCTAATATCAACTACTTGTGGGTCTCCAACCTTACGACCTGGTCTGATACTTTTGTAGACCAAATTTTCTTGCGCAGCGTAATCTTTTACAAATTCGTGATCAATTTGTATACACTCATAAGGATTTGCCCGTGCAATTTTTGACAAAGTGACATAGTCACTAGGTAAATGAATTTCCTTGTTCTTAATTTGGCGCTCTATTGCACTGTGTACCGAATCACACTCCATTTGAGTGTGGCCCGGTTCTAAAAATTTTGGAATTATTGTTATATTATGTTTATTGCTTAATACCAGTAGTGCGTTGGATAGTATAGCATTGCGGTTTTGGTAAGTGCAACCATCTGAAAAAATTATAATAGGCAATTTTTGGTTGACACAATGTTTTTCCAAATAGTTAATTATGAAAGATACAAAAGTATTAGAGGTCAGATCAGCTGCTGTCTCGTCAAACCAATAACATGTACAGTGTTTATTTATCACATTGTACACAGTAAAATTGTGTACAGTTAGTTTTGTTTTGAAATATAACGAGCTAGCAGTTAGGAATGGGCAAACCTTGACAGCTTCAAGGTCCATTGTCAATAATATTAATTCACCTGCAGTAGCTTTCTTCTTGTCATCTTCTTTTTCTTTTCGTGCTCTATCCTTTTTAATCAGATGTATTTGGTAATCAGCTTCGTTCAAGTTACCTACCTTATAGCTAGAACAAATATCGCACATATCTTTTTTAAGAGTATAGAGGGAAAAATTATTTTTATTTAAATATTTTTCAAAACTATATCTTGAGACTTGTGCCAGATCATTTTCGGTACAGTAATTTTTGAACGTCTTAAATAAATCAGCAAGAGAATGGTAAATCGGCTCCAAGAATAATTTTGTTGTATCTTTTCGCACATAATGAGATGGTAGCTTTGGTATGTTATCAAAAAATGAAACCAATGCCATCGTTTTATCATTTTCTGGATTTGATAGTGGTCGACGACGTAATGATTTATTCACTTCTTGATTTGGAGTCATTCCAAACTCGCCAGCTTTGGTCCATGAGTACACCGTAAACGATCCCAAGGAAAGCGAGTTTAAAAACATTAATTTACACACTTGCACTTTTTCTGATTCGTCACATTTTATAGGTAAATAATAAATAGCAGACTCTGTGCGCCTAGAATTACTATTCTTTTTCGTCTTTCTTGCCGTATCAGTTCGTTGAATCAGAGATTTTACGTAAATTTTGCGCTAATCCCAGTTTAATTGTTTCCAAAAATATGTATGAATTTCTTGTCTACATTCTTCACTTAAATTTTACAGCCTTACCTCTTAATTTAGTCTTTTTACAATATTCAGACTTACATCTCTCTCCCAACTTCCTAGCATTCCTTAACGTATCATGTTTAAATTTTCCGTTTGTGGGTCTAGAGTATCCTAAAAAATGTTCACCTCTCATTCTACGTGTTTTTGCCAGATTTCTTTTCCAGAGATTAGGTTCAGCTATGTGCCGCCGCTTTCGGCCTTGGTTCATATCACCAAATTCTATATCAGATTCAGATGAATTATCGTAAGCATTGTTTGGAGGGTGGTAATCATTCTCACTACTCGCATCTGTATCAATTATATTTGTATCATCAGCTGTAAAATTTAACAAAATCGAAGGACTATCACGATTACTCACGCCAACATAATTCTTATCTATCAACATAGGAGCAGACTGAACCTTTCTAAGGCTTTTAATAGTATTACTATCTTCTGTGAGATCCGACAGCGACCAGGATCTGACAAGCCTAAACTGGCGAACGCACGGCAAATTTGAAATAGAATTAATCAAGTTTATGTCATAAGCTGAATAAATTACAGAAAATGCATAATCAGTAGCCTGAAGGTAATTTGACTCTATTAGACGCGACACTTCGACATCGAGGTCATGGTGGCTAAGTTTAATAATATTAGACGTAGAAGCTGTAGGCTCTAAATCTCTTAGTTGTATTAGACCTGACTGGTCATCATTGTGATCAAGGTAACTGGGGCCAGGCTCATTAGATATAGTCTTATTGTGATTCTGACTATCCAAACTCGGCGAGCGGCAGTCTGACCGACCAGAATTATCGAGCTTGGCAGGGACCTAGAACAATCAATAGAAAATAACATTTTCAATTTCCAGAACATGTAGTAACGAATGAACGAAACATTGTATGATCACCACTCTCTGACCCCAAGGGTGATTGTTTTTAGAGTAAGGCTAAGCAGATAAAATAGGGAACAAAATTTCGAAACAAAACCCTATCTATATTATATATTCAGCACATGTTAGCTATATTAAGTGTAAACATTTAATAAGAAATTCGAAAAATCAAATAGCACAGGTGGGAATCGAACCCTATCTGTCTGGCCAGTATTGAAATAAAAAGAGAACTTACCAGCTGATGATTGTTTCCAAAAATTTCTTTATATTCATTTTCTGTGGGGTGTCTCAAATTGGTCACATTGTTGATATTGAGATTTTCCAAAATCTTCTTCCCCTCAAGCCTTGATACATACGGTTACTTCGTGACATTGTCCTACAAAATGTTTAATAATAATTATTTGTAAGTGGTAACTCCATATTTACAACTTGTTTGCTACACACTTTGAAACAATAACATCTAACTGCAGTAAAGTCTCATTTTAATAATTTTAATTTTACTTTTCATACCTGGTAACGGCTGTCAAAACCGTATGTTTCAATTTTACACTAAACTTTTATCGTTTATCCGCCAAAAATCACAATAACATGAACTTTTGAGCAACTTCACGTTTTCCGTAATACACAAAAACAATAGAAATAAAAGATTGGTGGCGGTGCCGTCGCTGTCGTGACGTGTTTTGTATACTCTTCTCTGTCTCTCTTTGCTCACGGAGCGGCATCGCATCGACAGGTCGCAACACGTCAGTAGACTCAGTACGCTTGGTGCAACGGTCACGAGTGGACACGATTGAGCATAGATAGTATGTATTGCCATCATAAATGACGTAACAACACTTAGTATATTTTGCAACAACTGTTTATCTTGCAAAATTAATAAGAAACGGACCCATGATCTTTGTCAGCATGTGTATTACTCTATTTTACAATGAATAATTCAATAAAACAAAAATGGCCAAAATGTCAGTTATTATATATTGACTCTTCATCGGCGAAATACAGTATGCAATATAAGTAATCCTATTATTCAGTTCCCATCCAACAGATGATTGTCCTATATCATTGATATGATAGATGAGGTCCTATATCATTGTTCCATATAAATAATAATAATAATATACTACAAGTTGATCTGGACATTTCAAACAGTATGTTTTTAAAAAAAAAAAAAAGAAAATAAAGAAAATGGCAGTCGTTAAGCCTGGTTGAAGGCCTTATAGGCGGCTTTAAAAATTTCAACAGCAGGTAGCCACAGCCTGCGTCTGTCTATTTCAACACGGCAATGGGCTCACCACCTATTACGTGGGACAGTAATCCACACGGTGAAAAGTGGGCATATAATATGCCTCTGCCACCCCTTCGGGGATAAGGCGTGATGGATATTTATTTATTTTATTTTTATGTTTTTTTTAATAAAAGTTTAATTTACAACTGTAGAACATCAATACTTGATAAAAAATTTTGCTCGTTTTGTTCCGTGGGTAGACGTTCACCTTCATACAACATCCTCCTCCATATAAGTAGTAAATGGCATGAAGAGGATTTGATACTTTTAACGTTTGTTGCGTAGAAATATATCCGCAGGGGACGAGATGAGTAAATAAAAGCAGAGTGGTGAAAATAAAACTATGCAAGAAAAGGACGCGGACTTCACTCCATTTGGTATTTTTTATTCAAAATAGAGTATTTTTGACTATTTATCAGTGTTAATAAAGGCTAGCTTAGTTAAAAACTATCTAATAATGTCAATGTATCATAAAACATATTATATGCATTCTATCCGGTACACATTATAAAACACTAGCTGTCCCGCCCGGCTTCGCCCGTGACATACTTCGAAACCCGTGGCACCCATTTAATCCTGTTGTTTATTAATTTCACAATAATTTATGATCATTTTTTTTAATTCATTGATTACTTCTGCGCTCTCCAGTACCTACCTACGCCCGCACGGCCCGGTCGAATTATACTCGTAGTTACACAAAATTAATTTCTTTGCGCTTTATTTTGAATTTGCGATAACTCGTAAGATATTCATTTAATTTGCAAGGTGTCAAGGGACAAAATAATCTACATGAAATGCTGAAGCCAACTAACGTGGTAAAAATGATAACGATTAATAGCATATTTGTGTAAATAGCCTTTAAATAACTGCTTTATAATTGATGGTTTTTTAAAGTATTAATAAGGATATAGTATGTTAATCTTATGAGATAGACATATATCGTCGCGGACTTTTTTGTAGACCTACATTAGATACACAATTACATCTTACATTATTTTGTTATACCTCAAAGGGTTTAGGCAGCGTTTTTGTTGAAAGCTCCCAGACAACTTAATTTTTCCGACATCCCCAACAAATATCGTTATAATTTGGTCTTTATTATATATTAAAAACTTAACAAATTATACATAAAAAACCTTCTATAGGAGTCACTCTAACTATTTAAAAACAAACCGCATTGTAATTCGTTTCGTAGTTTTAAAGGTCTAAGCATACATAGGGACAGACAGCGAAAAGTGACTTTGTTTTATAATATGTAGTGATTATAAAGTAAAATATGTAGAATTTATAGTTATCATTAAGAAAACATTAAATAACTCAAAACTTGTCGCCATTTCAATAAACTATAAATCTAATTATATTACTTTTTTACACATTCATAATCTGTTTTTATAAATATTATTAAGTGTCGATTATCTTAGCGTTAAGTGCCGATCCATATTTTCACTCTTTAGTTTGTGCGTCTTCATTTCATCTGTCATTATCATTTTGCGTCTTTAAGTGGATATTAAAATACAATATTTATGCACTCTTACCCTAAGTCGAATCATAATCGAATATAAAAAAAGAAAGACCTAAGAAACAAAGTTTATTAATCGTTGTTCAAGACGCAGATTCATCCCTGCGTCGAATACTGTTCTCACCATTGGGATAATTCCGCGAGAGACTAATGCACGTGTATTCCAGAACGTTTATCAGCACTCAAGAAACACTTGAGAGTAGATTTTATAAGGAAAAATATAGTCTCAAGCGTTGATCGAGTATTGAGAAACGTTCTGGAATACGGACCTAATAAGCATGCAGAGACGTGCTATTCGCATTATAGATTGTTCTGAGGTAACCTTGAGCCGCTGGCGCACCGTAGAGTCATCGCTTCTTGGCTACATTTTACCGTATGTCCCACGGCGAGTGTTCTGAAGAGCTCTTCAACCTAATCCCACCCTCTCTTTTTCGTTCCCGAACAACGCGTGCTAGGCAGAAGTGCGACTCTCATATTAATAGAAATATTTTTTATGGCATGAACGCCTTTATATGGCAGAGACATACCAAACGCCTATTTTTCTTTCATGTACCGTTGAGGTGTGGAGCTTATCGCTCTGTTGAAGTAAACAGACAAAGGTAGTGGTAACCTGCTGTTGAAAATATTCAAACTGTCCATACGGCCTTCAACTTGGTTTGACGACTGCCATTTTACTGGCAATGACAAAGCGGTCACCAATCTGAGGACCCGTTTGTAGCGAAAGATGCTTGACGCATTGAACGTTTACATACATACATACACATACATATTGTCACGCATTAATTCCCGAAGGGGTAGGCAGAGGTATACTATACCCCCGCATTTCACGGTATGCATTTTTGTCCCACGTAACAGGTGGTAAGCCCATTGCCACAGAACACTGAATTAACGGTGTTACGAGCCCTGAAGAACATATGCTTACTATTCTATACATATTCTATGCGAATTTAACAAGTTACGGCAAATCCAGTGTAGAAAACCAGTTATGAAGGTATAACTTAAATGTAGGTATGTTCACTATATGCCTCCTTCGCAACATTTTCAACTACGTAATATTATCATTTCATAATTTCTAGCGCTCTATTACTTTTAATAACTATTCACATTACCACCAGAGGCACTGTTTTGTGCAAACCAGGAGGCCAAGTCTACTAATTCTATCGCGTCAGAAGAGAATAGAAATCGTTGCTCAATAGAGAACCGACAGAAAAAATTTACAGTTTTCGTAGTCTACTACGAGTATTACAAATACACTCCAATACATTTTTTCTATCGGGCCGGCCGATAGAATGCTATTAACACTTGTAGCGCCTGTAAGTAGCTCTTAATTCGCATTTTTGGTAGTCTATATTAATATTTTGATAGCTTAAAACTGCTATTTTGTACTATCTGCATATTACTATTCTATTCTGCAGCTTGAGAAGTGTGATTGTGAAATATATAATAGTTTTAGTAGATTACCTAGTTTTAGGTAAACTACTAAGCTATAGAACCGCTATACAATAGAACTAGAACGGTTTTCTATTGGGAAATAGTAGACTTGGCCCCCAGATCCCGTTTATATAGCTATACGAATAGTTGTAAGTTAATGTAGCAAGAACGAAGCTTTTCTAGCCCTGCTTACCCAGTGTACTGTTAACGATCACTGCGTTAAACAATTTTCGGTATGGCTGGTATTTTGTGAACTGCTTTGTCGCATTTTCATTTACAAGCGTTTTCTTAGGTCAGAAGGTGCGTTTAGCCGTTGGTTCCGGTTGCTAGTGACATAGCAATCATTAAACCAAGTTAAAAGTCTTATGAGCACCGGGTAATAGTCTCATAAGATCCTAATGAGATACATTACCCTGAGACATGGCAATGAGTTCACCACCACTTACGTGGAACATAAATACATACGGTGAAATGTGTGCGTACAGTATGCCTCTGACTACCCCTTCGAGGATTAAAGCTTGACACACTAAAAGTAGTTACAAGATGCGATGCAGAACCGTGTGTTGTGGCGTGAATTAGGAGAGGCGGAGAGGCCTACTTCCAAATTTAAATTTTAGAGGTGAATTTTTTCGAATGTTATTTTTAAGACAAAGGGTGGATTAATTCGTCAGTTTCGAGTAGGTCTCGGTGGTGCAGTTGGTAACACGTCTGGGGCGTTGAACCCGAATAGGCTGGTTCGAGTCCTACTCGAGCCTAAAAAAAACTTAAAAAAAATAACCATATTTAAAAAAATATCACTTTTCTTTTCCAAATCGTTTCCTAAGGCCTACGTCCAGAAGTCGACTGCCCTAAGCCGATTTGAATGATTTATTGATTGTAAATACAGGTCGGAGGTCACATATATCTATAAACAACAAAATTATATATAGTAATTAATAATTAACTTCTAATAGCCAAGTGATTAATAATTAATTGCTTAAGCTATGCGAATTAAATTAATAACTATTAAAACATGTTTTCTCACTAGAACCTGTTTCCGGGATAAAAACTAGCCCATATAATAATCCAGGGTGTCAGCTACCTCAACACCGAATTTTATTCAAATCGGTACTGCCGTTTAAGCGTATTTAGAAATAATTAACACTTACAAAATCTTTTCTATGCTTTGAAATTGTTAGAACATACGCCTAACAGAGATTAGTTTAATAAAATTACTGTCTCAGTACTCTGTCTATATAATAATCTAGGGTGTCAGCTACCTCAACACCGAATTTTATTCAAATCGGTACTGCCGTTTAAACGTATATAGAAATAATTCACACTTACAAAATCTCGCCTTTATAAGTACAAATTTTATAGTTCCGCCTGCAGCTTGCTTACATAAAATAAACGATAATAAATCAGTGTTAATATTTAACATTTTTAATGTAATAACCTGTATGTAATGGATGAGAAACTTTGTTACTTTGACGCAATGAGTAGGCAAATAGAGGCAGGTATGTGCTCGTACGCAGCTCTAGGCGGTATTGAAAATGTAACAAGGTGGTCTGCCAATCGTTATAATCCGTCTATTTTTGGCTATGCCTATGATAATTACTTATTGATTTAATCGTAAATAATAATGTGTTTATGTACCTGGCAAAAGCCACACTTCTATGTCAATCATTAATAATATTGTTGGGACCACTCACACAACGCCATCTGATTCTACATTAAGCAGAGCTTGTATGGTACAGTAATCAGATAACTGACAAACAAACATATATATTTCTAAATACATACATATTTTAAAAAATAACACCCGACACAGAATAAACCATCGTGCTTACACACAAAGTTTTATCCTGTGTGGAAATCGAACCTACGAACTCTTGCGTAGCAGTCGGATACACTCCCACCGCGCCACAGAGGCAGTCAATCATTCATTATTATAAGCAATTCAAAGATCTAGAATCAAGTGCAGTTGATTTGTGAACCGCCGCTCTATAAAGCATAAAGTATGGCATGAATTTATCATGACATACCTTGTTTTATAAAGCGGTTTTCTGGCATTCTCCATGCTTTGAAATTGTTAGAACATACGCCTAACAGAGATTAGGTTAATAAAATTACTGTCTCGGTACTCTGTCGTGGTAATGTATGCGACATTCGTGCTGAGGTCTCGTGTTCGATTCCCGGATAGAAACAAATATAAGATCCGCAAATGATTGTTTCGGAGTTCCTAAAGATAATATGTAAGTATTTAGAAATATATAAGTATGTATATCAGTTGGCTAGATCCCATAACCCAAGCTTATACTAACTTATTTATAAATATTAGCTTATTTTGGGTTAGATGCGCTGCGCTGTGTAAATTATTAATTAATTTAATTTATTAAAGATGGTATTAGGTGTATACTTATATATTTCTAAATATATATTATTATACATTAGGGAAACTAACAAACTCCGAAACAAACATTTTTGAAATACATAAATATTTGTATCCCCGACGTATTTGTATCCTTTTATTTTAATTTTTTTTAATGTTTGTGAAAAAAAATTTAAAAAAAATTATACCAATCGAACACATAACCTCATTGTTTTTGGAGGTCGGTTAAAAAGTAGTAGTGAATTTATATACAGGCCTTTGAAAGTAATTTTTTAACACTAGAGTTGACCCAATGTGCATGAAGTAAAATGATAAACGATTAACATTGATTAAATTAATGCTTTGATGGTGCTGATTAATTTAGTCAATTTATTTAAGTGCAGAAAATAAATTGTTGTTTTATAAATTGCAATGTGGCTAGTGGCTGATTAGATAGATAAACTTGGTGACCTTATGTGTATATAATAAACTGGTTCCTAAAAAAGTACAAGAAGATCGTTGTACAAGAAGCTGAATGACCCATTGTGACGTGGTAGTTCTCTTGAGCTAACGGGAGAGAATCTTAGTTGTAATTGAATTGTAACGGTGAAACCGTTTTTCAAAATAATATAATCCAATAAAATACTAAATAGGTATTTTTTTATTTCTTCTGTTTAATGGACAAAAAAAGGAACAGTGTGACAAGGGAACATTGCGGTATGGTTGAAGATGTAGTGAATAAGATGGAAAAAGGTATGCTTAGATAGTTCGGACACGTGGAGAGAATGGGTGAAAGTAGACTAACGAAACAGATTTATCAGAAGAGAGTGAATAAGCAAACTGGTAAGGGGCGACCTCGACGTACATATGTCAATCAAATAGAAGACATTTTAGAAAAAGGTCAGGTCAAGAGAACATTTAAACTGCGTGTATGCATAAAAAAATTTGTATGCCAGGTTCGTAGCAAGTGGACAGCCATAGTCTCTGCCTACCCCGATGGGAAATAGGCGTGACGATATGTATGTATATTCTGTAGCCGAAATGCAACGATCGCAACTCTCAGTGTCACGGTTACTACTCTACTACTGAACAGTCGCTCATGGTTTCATTGTCAAAAATACTCTTTTGAGTAATAGTAGGACTTACTATTTCGTTAAATGAATGTATTTTACTTTATTTCAAAAATCTCTCTAGAGTCATCATCATCCGAGCGTCTGTCCCAGTTGCGTCTCGCGACGCCCGGGGTCCGCTTTCCTACATTTTCTCCTCCACTTCGCACGGTCTTCGGCATCCCCTGTAGTGAGACCATTGGCACGCATGTCATCCCTTACGACGTCAAGCCAGCACTTCTTGGGTCTTCCCCTCTTACCCGGCGGGGCTGACATGGCCAGTCATTTGTTACCTACGTAGCGCGGCGGGCGTTACCGCAAGACGTGACCATACCAACGAAGGCGACACTCTTGCAACTTGTCTGCAATGTCACGGACGTGAAGGCTGCCGCGGATGCGAGAGTTTCTCACGCGTTCCACCCGCGTGACCCCACACATCCACCGCAGCATCTTCATTTCCGTGACACGCAGCTCCTGCTTGTGTCGCTCCAATATCGGCCACGTCTCACTGCCATGTAAAAGGACAGGTCTAATAATGGTTTTGTTGACCTGTCCCTTCAACCGGATCGGCATTTTAGGGTCACAAATGACACCGGTCATCTCCCGCCATTTGGCCCACGCGGCAGCAATGCGTGACTTGACATCGCAATCGATGTCACTGGACGTGTGAAAAACAGATCCCAGATATTTAACCTGGTCCGTGCGCTCGACCAAATCTCTCTAGAGTGCTAGTATCAAAATTGTTTAAGTCCAAGGTAAGGGCTCCAACAGCCGGGCCCAAAGGCTTAAAGTGCGTTTCAACCGTATTCCAGAACGTTTCTCAATAGTCAAGAAACGCTTGAGGATAATTTCTGCCTTAGTATTGAGAAACGTTCTGGAATACGGCCCTAAATACCTCGGAAATGTCCACTCAGGACAGATCTTAACTTACGCTACTTAACAAATGAGACGGATACTAACTACTGAGCTGGGAAGACTATGAGTGAGTCGAACTGGATGGACATCCATTATGAGGTTGACACAATCGGATTAATAAATTTAATTGAACCCCTAGATCCATACCCTAAAAATTATTGATTATATAATTTGTAACAATCATTAATAAAGCGACGCCTTATCGAAATATGGCATCCTTAAAGTAAAGACTAAAAAATATATGGCAGTAGGTGAGCCCCCGGCTTCGCCCGTGACGTACTTTGAACTACCGTCCCACCTATTTCGACATTTACGACTACTGCTCCTCTCTCCAAAATAGTAGCGTGATAACATATAGCCTATAGTCTTCCTCTATAAATAGGCAATGTAACACAAATAGAGTTTTTCAAATCCGACCAGTAGTTCCTGAGATTAGCGCGTTCAACCCAACAAACAAACAAATTCTTCAGCTTTATAATATTAGTATAGATTTAAGTGCTTAACGAACACAATGTTCAAAGGTTTCGTCAATGATGATGTCGACACGCCATCGATATCAATGATCGTGTAGGTATACCTACCTATTCGTAGAAATAGGCGGCGCGAAGTTGCGATCGACTGTGATTGATCACATAATCGATTTGTTTTCAGGCGACGATCAATGTATGACTTCAGTGTGTGATGTATGATTGATTAAAACTTGTGTACTACATATGTTAAAATTTTTGAAAGTCAACGATGACAAGGTTATAACAGCTGAAGGATAAATTTATGGGCAAAGAGTCAAGTCAAAAGTTCAAGGTCCAACTAGCCTCAATTTTAGTTTACTTAGACTTTAGACGATGTTATACTAGAATTTTGCCCCGACATAGTAAATATTTTTTTATTTTCTTAAATTAGGGAACATCCTTGGGGATAGCTATGGCACCGTTTTTATGTAAAGGTTACCCCAGAAAATGAATGGGACCTTTACTGGAGCCATATGAGAAGGTTTGAAAGCAATAAAAAACAGCGCGTTCCACACAGCACTTGTGCACATTGTCGAAGTCTTTATGTTAAAAATCCACCACTTTCATACATAAACACTCGGAAATACAGTACTTTGTAGTTGTGCCCGCGTCCCTTCTTTGGCGCCAAAATCTCCAGTCGTCCAAAGATTGCTGTTTAATGATTCTCTTTTCAAATTTGAATTGATACGTACGTAGTAGTTTTATTAATTTGCTCGATTTTGTACATCAATGCACATTGGTATATATCAATGCGCATATGATAACTGTATACGCTTTTACAACCAGCTTCCCTGTGCCCTGAGAAATTTACCATTAAATAAATTTAAAAAGTATATTAAATACAAGCTTTGTGAAAAAGGTTATTACTCCGTTAAAGACTATTTGCAGGACAGGGACGCCTGGAAATGATCTGCTGGCAAAGTGAAATAATATTAAATTGTAAATAGGCCATCAAAAAAAAGCCTTCCTTAGTTTCTTGCCGGTTCTTCTCAGGTGGGCCGCGTTCCGAACCGGTGGTCGCTTTAAATATTTTAAATAGTGTATGACATTTTGTAAGCGCCGTTAAAATAAGAAAGATATTTTTTTTTTCATTGCGATATGAAAGTGCGTTATGGTGGTTTTTTCACGAGGGGATTTTTATAATAGTAGGTAATGAAAATTTCCATCCTGTACTTACAATTTGAGAAAAGATAAATAAATAAATAAATATTGTTGGGACAACTCACACAACGTCATCTGATCCCAAACTAAGCAGAGCTTGTACTATGGTAACCAGATAACTGATAAACATACTTATATATTTCTAAATACGTACATATTATAGATTAATAATAGAAAATGTAATAGGTTTGAGCAAAATAATAAACAAATTATACCTATTTATTATCGTGAATTTACCGATTACCGAATACCTACCTAGTAGGTACATGGTCAAAGCTGTTTATTCAGTCAAGGTCACCGGTGACCGAAAAACTGACAGCACAGGTAAAAAATAAAAAGACATATAGTCCATAGAGTAACAAAAAAGAAGCTTATAACTAGTTATGATACTTGTAGGTTAGTTTAGTGGATTCTTCCTATAGACAATTATGTACAGCTATCTCTTATATATAGGAATACTAGTTGACGCCCAAGGCTTTGTCCGCGTATAGAAGTTTTCGCGTTCCTGTTTCCCAAAAGAACTTGTTCCCGGGATAAAAAGTAGCCTATGTGTTATTCTGATGTATAAGCTATATTATTGTAAAGTTTCATTAAAATCCATCATTTTACGTGAAAGAGTAACAAACATCCACACGATCTTTAATATAATTGAGATTAAGATTATTTCACTAGAATTTGCGTGGAAACTTCTCAAGGGGCAGACGTTGCTGTAGGTATAGTATTTTCCAAAACTAAACTAGTGCATTAAATAACTATGTAAAATGTAAAAACGGTAGTTTCTTAGATATGAAAGTTGTGTAAACGTGCTATAGTGAAAAACAGTTTTAATTTATTTTTTGTCTTTCCAACTGCAGGGCCAGCAAATCGCTGCCCGGCAATAAAAGTGTCATAATACATAAAAGTTACGATTTGACATCTTTGTATCAATAAATAGCAAATATTTCATTTTACCGCCTGTAAAATCGTCATTATTGTGTTGTACATATTTATCGAGAGATGGCGGTAAGTTCTCTTTTTCACTAAGCCTTTAAACACAGTTGCCCGTCATAAATACTGTCACATTATTATATCGCAGTGAAATGCTTGTGTTAGTGTTAGGTAGGTATTTGTTTTGGCGCGTTAGGGACAAAATGATGATGGTAAATTAATACAATGCGCGCGCAGACCGTCACATAAAACCAACACCATGAAGTTAACTGATATGTGTTTCCATGACAACTTATATACACCTTGAAGGTAGCTGATCATTGATTCCATGACAACTTATAACTACATTCAAAGTAGTTTACATTCTTTTGATTTTTTTTCCCTTACTTATTTATCATTCTTGTTACAAACAAAGAGTTGTGGTAGGTATATGTGATGAAATTTTATTAGACTGAAGCAGTATACTTCTAACGCAAGTACTTTATACACACTTTTTTTTAATAAGTATGCATGTATTGTAGATATAAAGTTATCTTATGTTCAATAGTTCTGTTTGTTCCTATAGCTGCTATATATATAGGTATGCAATTTTATTTAGTAGTTATAAATTGAAAGAGTTGAAATATCATTGGTATGTCGTTTGCGGTTCTCGTTAAAACATATTTCCCAGTAAGCTTTAATTTGTCATTACGACATCAATGGAGAGCAGTTGTGAAACTGAGCGATTCGCAAAATGTCCAGTTCGAACTTTCACACACAGTTATTTTCACCCACTCGGTACAGAGAAAGGGTTTTCAGATTTATATAATGACCTATATTATTCCTTTTATGTATTAACGATTATGTTTTTACTATTTAATTCCCGCAGAGGGCGGTTTAGTATTTCCATTCCCGACACCCACAGGCCATGTACAATGTGCATGTCGGTTTAAAAGATTTCATCGAAAATTAATGATAAATGTCATAATTTACTTCAACCTATTAATTTTCATTTATAAAATTGACCTTAAAACGTAAATTTGCTTAGGTGTCAGCTCCGTCTAACCTAAAGTAAACTACATATTATACATAGCAAACACCCAAACTCTGAAACAAACATATACAGATCACACAAATATTTGATCCGACCCGGGAATCTAACCCGAGACATCAACGCGGCAGTCGCCTGTACTACCACTGCGCCCCCGAGGCAGTCATTTTTTTCCGTTCATTCTCTATCTTATCTGTTTAAAATTAAACAGAGGAAAGGATATTTTGATCACCAGATTGCATGAAAAAACTTGAATGTATTTATTATTCATACTTACCTACTTACTGTGTGTCATACTGCAAAGACCCATTTTTACATTGCATAATATTCATAGCAGGTTAAAAACGGCTTACCGCTTATTATTTTGTAAGGAAAGAATGTTTGTTTATATGGAGTTGTTACATAAAATATGCAAGCGTATATCTAATTAAAAAAAATCATCTGTGTCATGAAACCTACAATTTTACTAAAATTTACGTTTACATGATTTTTGAAATGATTACCGGGCAAAATAGCACACGGTGAAATGTGTGCCTATAATATGCCTCTGCCACCCCTTCAGGGATAAAGGCTTGATTGATGAATTTCATATTTTTTTTAGATTTGCCGTCTAGCCCAGAGTAAACTAATATAAGCTTATGTTATAGGATCTAGACGACTGATAAACATACTTATTTCTTAATACGTACATATTTTACATAGGAAACACCCAAACTCCGAAACAAACATTTGTGGATCACACAAATATTTTTTTCCGACCCAGGAATCGAACCCTGGACCTCTGGGCGGCAATCGCATACACTACCACTGCGCCACCGAGGTGGTAGTCAAATTATATTTTCTAAACTTTAAAAATACCCTCTTTTAAATTAGAAAGCTATATAGACAGAATTTCGATATTTTACAAAAAAATCTCTTTATATTTATCACTTACGCCTGTATCCCCGAAGCGGCGGCAGAGGCATACGCCCACATTTCACCGTAAGTGCTATGTCCCACGTAACAAGTGGTGAGCCAATTGTTATGTTGAAATGGACAGGCCACTTATATTCTATAGAAAAAAAACGTCAACACGTCCTGTATAGAATAGTATACGCAGAACAAACAAGGAGCCGTGTGATTAAAACAGTAATAAATAAATAAATATTGTGGGACACTTTTTACACAGCGCCAGTTGTCGAAACCCTTGATATAGAAAACACCCAAACTCCAAAAACAAAATTTGTGAATCACATAAATATTTGTTCCGACCCGGGAATTGAATCCGGGACCTCATGCGCGGCAGTCGCATACACTACCACTCCGCCACCGCGGCAGTCAAATAAAATAAACTTCGGGTCTTAATCGAAAAATATTGGCCGTATCAATATTGATAAAAACCAAAATTGTAGGAAATTTAATTTTAAACAACTTTGTTTATGACATTTTATCAATGAAAATATACGAGTAGTTAATCAAACAAAATTCGCCGCCTCTTTTTGGGGTATATAAAAAAATATGACAACCATAATTGTAAAAATTTTAATTCTAAATAATTTTGTTTTTATTTTTTTCGTGTAATAATTAATAATAGACGGGTTTTTCAAAGTAAGGTGGTATAACGGAACAAATCGAGACCAGTGACCTTTCCCAAGAAGTTCAGATAGTAAATTGAGTTTCTTTCTGAGATAAGCACTTTTTTTAAACCACTGAGGTGGAGGACAAGCACGCAAAGTTGTCAGCTTAACGTAGGTATGGACGTTTGCAACACAAAAGGTGCGTCGCGTCACTCGTGCTGCCGACCCAAACCGTTTAAGACCCCTTTTGAAGAACCCCATACTGTAGACGTTCGAGAAACCCCAGACAGGGAGGTTCATGAGAGCGCTAGCGCTGAAGCTGGATGGCGCCACGTACCTAGTTAAAAGATAACGTCGATCCCAAAAATTTCATTTATTTTTACCATTTCATCTAAACTGCACTACAAAATACAAATAAACTCCCGTCGTCGTGTCAACGCTACACACATAATATCGCAATAGATACAGTTAATCCTGCCATCTGTACCGATTACGTCATATGCATACGGTCGCGTTACATAAAATAACGATACAGTTATCAATGTAATCTCATTCACTATTAATCGTATAAACTTACGTGTGTGTAAACATAAACTTATATAGTTTATTTTATATTTTGCTTGTTAAAATATTCACTCAAAAAAACAGGTTTTAAAAAGTGGTTTTCGTGAAACAGGCCGTTGAACTTTTTGTTTTAATCGAGTTATGCAATCAAGAACAAGATATCAATTTGTTTTCTCTCCGTCACTGGGTCATAATCATCACAAAATATATAACTACCTATTAAACATGCCAAATTATATGTAGGTATATTATATTTTATTTAGTAATCGACAAATTTGACCGAAAATTATTTCATTTACGAGAGTGTAAAAATCAGAATTGTATGGCCTAATTTCGAACGATATCATAATTATAAGTAATACCTAATATTATATTTACGAACGAATTTTTTTTTATTTAAAACCGTGTGCTACTTTATTTTTTATTTTATTTAAAGCATTAACTTCAAAATCATTGGCTAACGAATGTAGTATTTTTACAATTATTTCTTAGTATTTTTCGTCAAACACGGTTTGAGTCAAACTTAGTCATGTGTAAACGTTACTTAAGCTTTTGTGGACACTAGAATAGTATTATCACAGATAATATAATATAATTCTTATAGTATTATGGTTTAACTGCGTTGTAAGCACTTTCTTGCACCATTGCACGTTATCGAACCGTTAATGTCTAAAAATCCACTTTTTTTTATTTGAAGCACGAAATTATGTACGAGTTTTCTAGAATAATTTATGGCCTAGTGTTAACATATTGAGGGATTTTTTTTTATACACAGCCAAACTTTGAAACAAACATTTGTCACGTGTAAATTGCTGCGCTGGCAGCTTCCGAAGTAGTTTGATGCTCCTCTTGGAAAGGGACCTCCGTTAGGTCCGAAACTAGTCGAGATATCCCAAAATTTACACGTGAGTAAAACCGTTAAGTTAGTAATAATGTACAACGCGCACGTTTTTACTTAAATAACGACTAATCACCGATCTTAATAAAATATTTGTCAAATAAGTTCGCGTTCGACCATTCATCCTTCGTGTTGTATGAAGTAGGTTCGTCAAACTCCGTTAAAAATGTGGTTAGTTTAACATAACCTACAAATTAGGTAACTAATTATATGTAGCATAGATTCTGTTTTTGGGCATATAGGTTGTATACCCTAATACTTGCAGATATACTTCATAAATTAATTACAATTTGAGACAGTCATATTAAAATAGTGTTATATTTTAAACTACCGAGAAAGAAATCAGTCTCACCCACGCCCTCCTAGAGACGCCTTACTCTATCATCATCATCATCATCCGAGCGTCTGTCCCAGTTGCGTCTCGCGACGCCCGGGGTCCGCTTTCCTACATTTTCTCCTCCACTTCGCACGGTCGTCGGCATCCCCTGTGGTGAGACCATTGGCACGCATGTCATCCCTTACGACGTCAAGCCAGCACGCCTTACTCTATATCTTATACTAATATTATAAAGCTGAAGAGTTTGTTTGTTTGTTTGGTTGAACGCGCTTATCTCAGGAACTAATGGTCGGATTTAAAAAATATTTTATGTGTTAGA
This sequence comes from Thumatha senex, assembly GCA_948477245.1. NCBI lineage: Eukaryota > Metazoa > Arthropoda > Insecta > Lepidoptera > Erebidae > Thumatha > Thumatha senex. The sequence goes on from OX419725.1 coordinate 6,092,149, forward strand.
TAGCCCATTTATCGAGGATATAGCCTACATGCTATATATATAGCCTATAGTCTATAGGCTATGTATCATTACGCTACTACACTGGGGAACAGAGCAGTAGTCATAAATGTCGACAAATCGGGCAAATTTTTATGCATCATAGTAGAATTTAAAAGCGACGGGATTCAGAATCGAACAGGTGGTCAAATATTCTACAATCCTGCGAAAGTATCACTGTCTGTCTGTCTGTCTGGCGCGCTTTCACACCAAAACAACTGACCCGTTTTAAATGCTTTTTTTTGGCCACGGTTTGTCCCGGAAACATGCTCCTGTAGGAAATGGGAACGGCGGAGTCGCGGGCACCAACTGGTTTGTTTTTTTTTATAATTAAATACTTTACGTAATTTTTTAGCTAATATAAGCTTGTGTTTTGGAGATCTAGACAACTTATAAACATACTTATATATTTCTAAGTAACTACTTTCACGCTGTATCCCTGACGGGGTAGTCAAATATTTCTAAGTACATACATATAGGAAACACTCAAATCACACAATTATTTGTTCCGATCTGGGATTCTAACCAGGCAAATCATTTGCGGCTCGCATACACTACCACTGCGCCACCGAGACAGTCAAGTTCTATTATAAGTGCATCTACGACGTGTATTACGGGTATTACGACATATACCTATCATGCGCAAGCGTAACGTTGCGTACCAAACTTGTCTCTTATTAAAAAATACTGTCACCGCCCCCCCGTCAAGCCCACCCGCAAACTTTTAATCTAAGGGCCGAGTCTACTATTGACAAACCGTAGAATAGAACCAAAATTGCTGTTTTTCTCTGTCAAAATATTAGTAGACTATCAAAACTGCAACTGACTAGCGGCCACTGGCGCGGTACGTGTCAGTAGAATTCTATCGGCCCACCGATAGAAGTCTGTTGGAGTACGATTGTAGACTGTAGGAGTGTAGACTGCGAAAAGCTGTAAATATTGTACCGGTGGCTTTATTTCGACACGATTGAAATAGTAGACTCGGCCCCCTGGGTCTGCTCCTTGGGGAAGAGCCATCGTAATTATCTCAGTCTCGATGCCCATATGCATACCCATAGTCCTACATGTCATTTATGCTAACTATAAAATAAAATAAATAAAATAAAAAAACCTGTGTATTTCTACTACATGCATGCTAAAAATATTAATAAAAAATAAATAAATATTAAAACTTAATCTATGTAGAAGTTGCCTCTGCGGCATAGGCCTCCTCTAACGTTCTCCATTCTCCTCTTTCTCTTGTCCATCTCATATCTCACTCAAGCCTCTCAGTCTCTTAGTCTGCTCCAAATTTAATTAAACAAATCTCACCACCTCCTGCTTTTCCTTCCCTGTCGTCTTACCACTGTTGGAATCCATTCTGTTACTTTTTTAGTAAATTTTCAAGCCGACAGATGTGGCCTGCCCATTTTCATTTGAGGATTCTTGTCTCCACAGATACGTCGAGAAGTTGAATATTATTCTATTATCTCCATTCTTCTTTGACACACTGCTACTTTTTCCGCTTTTTTTTTCTTCTAGAGCATACTAACAATTAATAGGGGTAAAGCTTTGTGTCTCTGTGACGTAAATACCTAGACCGATTTTAAAAATTATTTTTCTGTTAGAAAGGTGTATCAATCCTCAGTGCTATATAGGCTACTTTAGTTCCGGTAATATGTTCCTGTAGAAAACGGAAACTTACGGGTAATCTTTGTCACAGGTTATAGTTAGTCCTGCTAATATTATAAACGTGGAAGAAACAGTATGGATGTAGGTTGATTACTTTTTTTTACACAATAACTACTGATTGGATTTTGATAAAACTCTACAATAATATAGCTTACACTTTAGAATCGTACATAAACTACTTTTTATCCCGGGAACAAGTTCCTGTAATGGAAGCCGGAGGCTCTGGAGCTCTTGGTGGTAAAACTTTATGTGTGAGATATTTCATTAACAAAAACCAGCTTTAACCCTTTCGTCCTATCCTTTTAAAAAACGAATGCGCGTAAATTTCCTGTTTCCTGAAATAAATTTCACCTGATGAGTTTTGAAATTCGAACACGAAATCTGAAGCAAAAGGTTTTACGAGCAATGAGATACTCGTATAACGCTAATGAATAAAACGTAGGAACTGCTCTATGGGTCTATTATTGCTGGACATTTGGCGGGAAGAGTGACAAGTGCGGACGCTTGCTTTATATTATTTTCTAAAACTAGTGCATTTATCTTGTTTTATGTGCGGGAGTGGTGATTTCTTGGACATAAAAGTTGTGTTAACGTGCTATAGTGAAAGACAATGATATATATGCAGTGAAATGCTATTTTCTCTCTTGCCGCGAAACGTCCACTGACAGCCTTAGTATAAGAATCACCATTATACTGAGGGCAAGGACCAGGACGTAGCCTGAGGACACGACATCGACTGGACAGGACTAATTAGAAGATAAGATTGAAGAAATATGATATAAAAAATAAGATTTTCCTAAAAGGTCTTAGAAACCAGGCCATTAAATAATTATTAAAAAAATCTATTATTGCTCAATAAATTATACTTCATTTACATTGAAATGATAATGACTTATTCATTGCTAAGAGCAAAATTGGAATTAATTTCAGTCGAAATTTCGAAAACATATGGAAAGAAAAAATACAAAAAGCAATTATTGTTATCTACACAGATCAAGGAATGTTGCTCGCTGAGTAAGACTGACTTTAAATAAAATCTTGGAATCTATACTTGACTATAAAAAGATACATAGGTACAAATATACGTAGGTAGGTAATGAAATGATTAGGAAGTTATGACGTAAATAAGATTTGACTAAAAGGTCTTAGTAGCCAGTCCATAAAATCATTACAAAAAATTCATCCGTTCGCGCAATTTTTATTATAAAGAATTACAAACTGCGACAGAGTAGGTACTCTAAGTAGAGAAAAATTGACAAAAAAATATTTTTTATTTGAGACGATTTATATTCTTCTTTACCATAAGCGTGCTTATTTATAATTTATGTATAACATACTTCTTCGCTTCGTCGTTATTATCATATACGTCATTTAGAAATTCCAAGATTTTATTTATTGTATAGCAAAATTTTAGTCATCTTCAAAAATAGATCATCTTAGTTTATATAAAATAACATTTATAAAGGAGTAGAATTTGTTTGGACGGAATAAAAATAAGAATAATAAGGAACATATTGGCAAATTTTTGAGCAAGGCAGCGTAGCGCACTAATAATAAATGTTAACAAGGAGATTAATCGTTTCATACATGCCCTTCTTTCATACACACATGCGTCGGTGCACTCAATCAAGTACTTTGTTGTAATGTGTGTGTTTTGACCTTTTCGTTTTAAGAATATTTAAGGTTGGCAATAATATATTTTTTTTATATTCTCTATAGTATCTTCTTATGAATATATTAATAATGATTATAGGTTTACCTCAATTTTTAGTTTTTACTAGTAACATCTTAGCTTCCTTATATTATGAGATTATGTATTATTGGTGGTAAATTAAATAAAAACAACAGAATCACCGACCATGACTTCCGGCTTTAATGATTACACGTTTTTAATGTTTATGTATTTAATTTTAATATTTATAGTATAATAATTGCTTAAAGAATCAACTTACAACGCACAGATATATTTTTGCACATCTAGTTTTGTACATCACTCAACTTAATATGACAAGATCATTGATCGTCATTTCCGCGTAATAAGAATACCAACAACTTTTTACTGTTTTTGTATTTTAATTTAATTTATATCAAACTAGTTGACGCCCGCGACTTCGCCCGCGTAGTGAAGTTCTCCCGTTTCCGTTTCCCACAGGAACTTGTTCCTGGGATAAAAAGTATAAGCTATATTATTGTAAAATCCATTCAGCAGTTTTTACGAGAAAGAGTAACATACATTCAATCTTACAAACTTTGGCATTTGTAATATTAGTAGGATTAAGATTAAAGCGCTTCACTTCGTCGCCCCTGTATCTGTGGAGACGATGGGTTGTTGAAACCATGAGGCCAAATTTCTAATTTGAGAGATAGGGCGTAGAATACGGGAGAAGACCAGGGACAGGTCGGTGGGCTTTATATATGTAGGTATATATTTACGTGGTAATAAGGCTGTGACCTAAAAGTTTAGTTTTAGTTTATAGGAGTATTATAATATTACATTTCTATACTGTATATAAATTGTGACAATATATTTATTAATGTTTTAAAACGGCTGCAATTCTACTCCAACACGAGCACCGCAAGGACGAATAGGACGAATAGAATAATGCTAGGGCGTGCCCCCGAGGCGACGCGCACCAGTTCGTCCCCGCTGGTGCGAAAAGTGTGTGCCAGAGCGGCGTAGGGGACCGCCACCCTACACGCGCGGCCCGACGCGGCGGGAAGTGGAGGACGCAGTGCAGGGTAGCTGCGTGGAATGTTAGGGGAGGAATGGCAGATAAGATAAATGAGTTGATGGATGTTATGAATGAGAGAAAGTTAGATGTAGTGTGCTTGACAGAGACCAAGCCAAGGGCAGCGAAGTCGTGGAGCTCCCGGGTGGGGTGCTCGCGCTATGGTCTGGAGTACCAGAGAGAGAGCATGGCAGTCGGGATGTTGGAATTTTGTTGTCCTCGCGTTTGGCCTCCGGTATGTATGAGTACAAACTGGTAGGTCCTAGAATCCTCTGGATCCGTCTAAAACTTGGTTTGACGAATATTTTCCTGGTAGCTGCTTACGCGCCAGTATCTTCGTCGAACGCGAGTGAGCTAGAGGACTTCTGGGAGAGTATGAGAGAAGCTCTAAATGTGATAGAAGGAAATGAAAAACTTATAGCATGTGGAGACTTGAATGGATGGGTGGGTATGGGGATAAAAGGGTGAATGACGCTGGCAAGCTTATACTGGCATTTTGTAAGGAAAAGGATTTGTTTGTGGCGAACACAATGTTCAACCACAAACAAATTCATATGTATACGAGGAGACGTAAGTCAAAGAGAAGCATGATAGATCTATTCCTTATGGATAGTCGGTTCCGTAAACAGGTGATAGACACAAGGGTTTATCGAGGCGCTGAACTAGGATAAGACCACTACCTAGTAATAACTAGGATTAGGGGTCTGTTCGCGGGTTGGCGTCATCGTACCGAGTGTCCTGAACCTGGGCCGACTCATAGCATCAAAAGCTGGAAGCTGCAGGATGCATCCATTAGGGATAAATATAAAGAAAGGGTAGCCGAAAAGCTTGGCGACGTCAATGTTAGTATTGAGAATGTGGAAAGTGTATGGCAGAACCTTAGGGATAGTATGGTAAATGCCGCTGTAGAAGTGTGTGGAGAAACGCGAAGAGGCAGTAGTAATAAGCGTGACGCATGATGGAATGCGGAAGTGAAAGAAGCAGTTCGAATGAAGAAGAAAGCATGGTTAGACTACGTAGCCTCGCGGAATGATTTTAATATGAAAGAGAGATACAAGCTTCAAAAAGTTAACACGAAGGCACTGATAGAAGAAGCTCGTGAAAGGTGCAGAATGAAAGCGGATGAAAGGTTGACCGGGATAATGCCAGGCTCTTCTGGAAAGACGAAGGCAAGACCCGTAGTTGTTCGGCAATCTGCAGTATGAACAAAGTGCTTAGTGTTAACAATGACGTCCTAACAGACCAAACTGACGTCCTGCAGAGATGGAGTGAATATTATGAAAAGATGTATGCAAGAAAAGACAGAGATGCCACATCGGGAAGTGGAGCTCACTTCGATGCTCCGGATCCCGATGTCATTGAAGTCATTAGTATGAAAGAAATTGAACAAGCGAAAAGAAGTATGAAAAGTGGTAAGGCTGAAGGAAAAGACAGAGTTACTGCTGAGATGATCAAATACGGTGGGTCGCGCGTCAGGGACACTCTATGTCTGTTATGCAACTTGTGCTGACGGACGGGTGAGGTCCCAGATGACTGGCGAATAGCAGTTGTAGTACCTATCTACAAAGGGAAAGGTTCGCGCCTAAACTGCTCCAGCTACAGGGCGATCAGCTTGGTCAGCTTAGCTAGTAAGATGTATGCAAAGATTATAACGGCAAGAATGCAAGAAAAGTCTGAAAGGTATTTATGGGAGGCTCAATGCGGATTCCGACGTGGAAGAGGATGCATGGATCAAGTGTTTTCTCTCCGCATGATCGCGGAGAAGTTTCTGGCTATTAGCCAGAGGGTTTTCTGCGCTTTTGTGGATCTGGAGAAAGCATTTGATAACGTTGTGAGGGAAACTCTGTGGGATTTGCTGCCCGGATATGGTGTGGACGGCTCGCTGCTGCGGGCAATACAGTTGCTTTATAAGGACTGTAAGGCTTGCGTGCGAGTAGGGGGGGATGTGAGACCTTTTTTTGATGTCTGTACAGGCGTCAAACAGTTGTGTCATGTCCGCCTGGCTGTTCATAGTGTATCTGGACAGTTGCCTGCAGAAGTTGAAAGATTGTGATATGGGTGTGAATTTGGGTGACTTTTTAGTAAACTGTCTGCTGTACGCTGATGATGCGGTGCTCATGGCCTCATCAGAAGCCGACCTTCAGGCATTAGTCACTAATATGAAAGAGGAGTGTGAAAGTAAGGGTCTTCGCTTGAATGCAAGTAAGACTAAGGTTCTAGTGTCTGAAAGAGATGACGTAAGAACTAAATGCGAGATTAGGGTAAACCAGGAACGTCTAGAGCAAGTGAATGAAATTGTGTATTTACGGAGTACCTATGTTTAGCGCGGATGGAATATGTGATTCAGATATAGAACGGCGAGTAGCTGCCGGAAACAGAGTTAACGGTGCTTTGTCCCAATTAGTAAAGCGACAAAGCATCGTAAAAGAAGCACGACTGGCGATTCATAACGCAGTGCTAGTGCCAACTTTGCTTTACGGTAGCGAAACCTGGGAATGTCAGCAGATGCATGAAAGTAAATTGAATGCTATGGAGATGCGATCACTTCGAAAATTGTGCGGCGTTACCTTGGCTGACCGAATACGTAACGAAGTGATACGCAATATGGCAGGTTTGAATGAAAGTGTCGGTGTTAAACTGGAAAAGGGCGTGCTCCGTTGGTTTGGACACGTCCAACGAATGAGTGAGGAACGATTGACGAAGAATATATATTGTGCGAAAGCAGAGGGTAGAAGAGGTCAGGGTAGGCCGAGACTTACATATGAAGACCACGTGAACAGATTGCTCAAAAACGGAAAGGTCCATAGTACTCGGATACCCAGACGTGCGTGAATGAAGCGATTGATGAATCTCGAAGAAGCGAAAGAAGTATGCATGGATCGCGTAGCCTGGCGATCTGTCCTCTCTGACTACCCCGTCAGGGATACAGTGAGAAGATAGTTAAGTTTAAGTTATGTTTTAAAACTTTCGCGATCGTCACTCATATTTATGATATTTTGGCCGTGGTCACGGGTTAACTGAGTCAACCTGTGACCATGGCTGGTATAATCCGGTCAAAACGCCGGAAAGTATAAGATAGGCTTTGTACCCAATAATAACGTCGCGAATAAGACTAGAAATATCATAAAAATGAATGTATTTATTTAAATTAAATGAATACAACTCCGCCAGAGCCGGGCCCGGTCTAGACTGTTATAAGAGTCCAAAGCGGGCTCGGCTCTTATTTCTGAACATATTTTAATTTTTGTAGTCTTTAAAGCCATCAGCTTACATATAATATTCGTCTAAATTCAAAAGTTTTCATTATTTAAGTGGCGCAAACGATACTGAAGCTTCTATGGAGTATGTGAAGTAACAAAAAAATAACAGTTCACTTTCCTGCACTATTGTAACATCATTGAACCTTTTCTGTATAAAATCTCCATTTTTATTTTTGAAAAGTGAATTAATCTAGTTCTATAAAATAAAGTGAGGTCAAAGTCTGCAATTCTTCAAAACTAAAAACAAACACAAATCACAAAATTCCGCTTACTACAAACGACTACTTTTCTAATCAGTCAAATCAGCTTCTTTTTATGAAATATCACGGTACGTTTAGTGGAAAATAGTTTGGAGGTATGTCGTAGACTGAGAATTCACTACGCCCTATGATAAATAAGCAATTTGTGATGTTATGCGTTTCTAAAGTTAAATAATATTATAATAATGATAGTTTCGTCATTACAAATTAATAAAAAAAGGACAAAACAGTTGGATATTTTTTTAAGGTCTTTTACTATTATTGAAGCTCTCGTGGCCGCAATTGATCTGCTCAGTGTTCTGTAAACGATTACAAATTAAGCATCTTACGCTCCGGTAAAGTTGGAGGCCTTATGGGCGCAATTATATTTTCAACTGTTGGTACAATATAATATGGTGACATGAACACCACATAATAGGTGGGACGAAGTCTAAATTTATAAGCCTCTAAAACCTCTTCAGGGAAAGGATATTGTAAACTATCATTGTAAACTAATTAAGGCCCTCAGCTCCGTAATGATGTTTTCCCGTTCTATCTATCGATAATTTTTTAACTCTATAAAGAATTATTTTATCGTTAAAACTTTCTTTGGAGTTCAAGAAGTAAATAAATAAATAAATACTCGAATTGGTCTTTCCGTCTTCTTTGAGTTTTGGGCTTAGAAACATATTTTGCGATACATTTTTATTTATATATTTATATATATATATATATTTATTTAAATAGATTACATGTTTATTCTATAAATGTGATAACAATTTTTATTTTACTTGTAGCAAACGACTCTGTTACCACGTTTTATTGACTTTTATTTTATTTAAAGACTTATTTTTATTAGAAACAAACTAAGTCCGGATGTTAACTCCACTTATCAGGAGTGAAGTTTGAAAATGGCTGCCAATATGTGTGTAATGCAATTTAAAAAAATAACGTGTATGCAGTGCAAATTTAAAAATACCTAACATTCCGATTTCAAAAAAAATGAACTACATCAAAAGTGTCCAGAAGGTCTTTGCGCAGGAACTTTGTCAAAGCGGACGCTTGCTGTATTCAATTTTTCCAAAATTTTTATTTTATTAATTAAATATAAAATAAATATCCATCACGCCTTATCCCTGAAGGGGTGGCAGAGGCATATTATATGCCCACTTTTCACCGTGTGGATTGCTGTCCCACGTAAAAGGTGGTGAGCCCATTGCCGTGTTGAAATAGACAGACGCAGGCTGTGGCTACCTGCTGTTGAAATTTTTAAGCCGCCTATAAGGCCTTCGACCAGGCTTAACGACTGCCATTTTACTGGCAACCGGGACCAACGGCTTAACGTGCCTTCCGAAGCGCGGAAACGCTCGCAAATGTAAATGCCACAAAGTGGTCACCCATCCGACGACCAGCCATAGTGAAAGTTGCGTACCTCTGTGATCGTTTACCGAACACTGAGACCGCGGGGCCACGAGCGCTTCGTGTATTTTATTGTATGTAAATTAACCTTATTTTAAGTGTAAAAATGGTAGTTTCTTGGACATAAAAGTTGTGTAAACGTGCTATATTGAACGACAGTGATATATTACAGTAAAATGCTATTTTACCTCAAAAACGCTCTACCACGATAATGGGGCATGGACACAGGACCTAGGACTGGACTTGACATCGACAAAGGACTGGACAGGACTAAATTAAAACATAAGATTGAATTAATATGATATAAGTAAGATTTGACTAAAAGGTCAGGCCATAAAAGATTTACAAAAAAATATCGTCCAGGACGTTCGACGAACTTATCACTTTTAGTAGTTATATATTCCAGATCCGGTATATTCCACTTAATCCAGTTTTAGCATGCCGGTTTTTCAACTCACATATTTAATCGACGTTTTTATGCAATATTAGTGAACAAACAAGTATTTTTTTACAGTTACAGGCAATAATTCTAATTCTTGCAATTTTATATATATCAGGAAGTAATTTATTAGACCTCATTGATCCTATTTCGATTAGGTATACTTATAACACGTATCGAGTATTATGAAACTAATATATTTTTTTATTCTAAGATCTGCTTTCTGAAGGACACTGCTTACAAGTATTGTAGTTATTATCGCTGGCGTGGCGACAGGTATTTAGTAGGTCAGCGGCAAAGTGTAGATAATATAAATCCATTAAGCATGAATATGCTTGGCATTTGATAATGGTAGGTAGGTACCTACATTACAATGACCAACTAAAGTTTTTCTTTTTTAGTTTCTAAAGGTCTTCTAATTTAAGAAAGCAAATGTATTATCTGTATAACACCATAGAAAGTTTTAAATATTCCCAATACATTCAAAATTAGAACTGACTGCTCACAGTGTAATACCGGAGATTGTCACGAATCCAATGTCAAGTTATGTACGATAAACACGTTGTTTAATGGCAAAATATATACACATAGTCTATAGTCTCTGCGTTCCCTTATAGTAAAGACCGTGACTTTCTAAATGTGTGTAAATCTGTCTTGTTGCAGAAATTAAGTAAAAACTCAATCGTATCTATACACTATTAAAATATAATTTAAATTTACTTGGTATGGAATTATACCAAGTAAACTAAATTATTACACAATATTTATTTCTTTCTTAAATAAAATAAAATTATATTGTTCTGTAAAATATGTGAAAGCAAGATAGCGTTATAACGTATTATTGTCTGATATGATACGAATATTACTATAAATAGTTATTTGTTCAACAAGTGAGCAAAAGTATTTTTGCACCGAGTGCTGATGTTAAATCATGAACCAGCGAAGTAGTCTAAAATTGAATCACGAGCATAGCGAGTGATTCGCAATTAGTCAACTGAGCGCAGTGAGTGATTTAAAGGCGCGAGTTCAAAGAATTTTGTCCTCGTGTGAAACATACCACTTTTCACCACTCCAGCGAGAATATTGTTACTTGAAGTTAATCACAATTAATCATAAACACAAGTCGAAAAATAAAAACAATCTAGATTTTTTAAATTCCCTCTTTGTCCACAGATTATACAGATTATTTTAGAGCTGCGGTCCGAAATTACAATGCATGTCAATTTTTGAAAACTAAATACTGACGATGTTTTTTTTTGTAACGCGACATTATTGTTTTCTGTATTAAATAGTTATTATTATTTTTCAATAAAACGTCCATAAATTAATATAGTTACACCTATAAACTAAAATAATTAAATTACATAATTGTACGGCCAGCGCTAGACTTGAGTTTCGGATTGCGGTATTGCATATTACAAATTAATTTAAAAAGTTACTTTGCCTCACGCTCGCTGCAAAAGTCGCTTTTCCTACGAGATTTTTCGAAGCAAAAGTGCCCTTTTGCTGCTGGAGAGGTGAAAATATATGTCTACAACACATTAGCACAATATACATACCTAGTAATATTTATAAACGGAAAGGAAAAGACTCATGCCAAATGTAAATATTATGTAAAAATGGTACCTAAAGGTACCTACACTTATAGTCGTGGCCGCGAAAATATACGACCTACAGAAATTCACACGTAAAATTTCATGACAAGCGTATCTGACAATCCGGTTATATATTAGATATTGGTAATAATTCCATCTAAGTTTTTGGATACCTCAAATAGATTTTTCCGGTTTAATTTTGGATTGTCAAAGTTGTAAGTAGCTAATGAGCTTAAATTAATGCGCCCTTTTTTTTGTCTATAACTGGTATGGGATAGTTGACGTCTATATTTTTACTAAATATGTGGTGGTACCTTGACATTTTGGTCTATGGTACAGGCACAACATAATGATTGTACTTTATTTTGCTGCCTAGCAAAGTTTACTGGTACGCCCTAAATATGTATAGGTGACTAATGAAACTATTAGGTATTCAGTAATTGAGACCGCGACCTTGCGAAGGCGCATTTGATATACGACCTCTAATGACCGTTCATTTACACTCGGTTCCAATCAGTTACACTAAGCATATTTTGTACCTCTTTATGTTATTTCTCCTATTAATAAAGGATCTAACTGGGTGCGGCAGTAGCCTAAAAATTAATAAGCAAAAAAATGGTTGTAGAAACAGATTGGGTCAATAATATGTTAGGTCAGAAACCGTTGATATAATGAGATGATTGTTATCGATGGGCATATGGTTAATGGAAATATGGTGTTAATATTTACTAGCTAATAATATATATAATTAGTGTTTGACCTTTATAGTAGCTAGATGGGCTATAGAAGGAAATAACATTTATAGGTATTTTTTTAAGGTATGATGATATTTTAGATAACAATAATTCTTCCACGTTAATATAATTACCTACATACGTACCTTACATTAAGAGCTTCAGTCATTTATCAAAATACAGAAAATAATGATATTTTTATATTGTATCTTATGTCTTCTTAAATTAATATTCTAATTAGGTACAATATAATTAATAAAATACAAAGTCAAATCAATAAATATTTACATGTCAAATTCAAATAACCCGCCCCTGACCGCTCCCGGTCCAAAGGTGCCCATAAAACTAGCCGCGTTTCCACGTTGAATAGCTATAGCCAACCTTTGCACCAGGAACGATCTTGAGTGGGATTCACCTGTCTTCTAATAATTAAACTTCATTCTAACACAAATTTTCTATAAATATCAAAATTAGACATTTAAAAGCAATTAGTAGTTATGCAAAAATAATATTACACTTTTAATTTCAATTAGGAACATCATTTTAAAAAAACTTGCTTCTTCCCTTATTATATCTATTTAACAATAAAGAGAACTTAATATTAACAAAAGAGATCATATTATTTATTAGTATCAAATGTTTCTAAATTATTTATTTAACTATATATATTTAACACTCAAAAATAATATATAAAGCGTTATGAAATATAAATGTCACATGAATAGCTACACCCTATGCAATATATAGGATAGCAATGGCTATCCTTTGCACCAGGTACGACCGGGCGTGGGAGTCATGAGTCTTTTCCTTTATTCTGCGATCAATCTCAGAAATAAAAGCCTTAGCCTCGCTCCCCCAACAGCCGATCAGCCACCGGTACGACTATATACCGGGACTCCATCACTGCGTACTTTTGCCGCTTTTTGTGAGCGGCATCTTCCGCTGCGGCCGCTGGTGAGTGGACGGTACGAACAAGGTGACTGGCGGCAAAAGTGCTGACGCATGTTGCGTCCCAAACCAGGCACTTGCCGTTCTGTCAATATCGTTTTAAAAAAAAAACATAATATAAATATTTTGAATAACAACATATTACCTATTTGGAGTCTCTCTTTCCGTTAGTTGAGAAGAATTACTGCAATGAATATCAATTAGTCTATGATTTATTACATGTATTCAGATGCAAATTCCACTTATACCACCCATGGCGAAGTTTTCGTCGCTAAGTAAATGAAAATATTTGTGTCGCAAAATACTTTATTTTTCACTAATGTCTGTTCAACTGTCAATCCCATTCTGTTTGCCAGAAATAAAAAAATGTAGGGGTTTTGGCGGGAAACGCAAAGGACGCCGTCACTTCCCTTATAATGTTTTCAAGACTTGTATAGTTTCAAGAGTTTATGTGTAAAAATGGTGGTTCCACTAACATAAAAAGTACACAAGTTTAGTGAAATAAAATAACTCTGAATTCTGTTACTCTCTAAAATCCACATGAGTACTTATTATACTTGTGCATGTTTGAGAAAAAATATTACAACCATTTCTAATGTTTAAATACTTTTAATGTTTCATTAAAGATATGGTGTAAGACAAAAATAGTATTAAAAAATTACCAATTCTCTTTATGACCAAAGTTGGGTAATTAAAACTTTATTACTAGATAACCGTATTACAAAATAATGTCCCACGTTAGAATGAATAATTACGTATTGTTGAGATACATTGGAGAAGTTGCTTCGACCGCTGAACGTTCCTGCCACGGTTGTAATATATAGTTTTTTTAATCGTTTCCGGGGTAGAACAGATCAGCAGATGAGTACATAAGTCAGACCAAATTGTATTCCGAACGTGGACTCCACTCTTGCCAGGAGTAGAAATTGTTTAGTTTTTAACAGACAGCTGTCTTATCTCCCAACCCTGTAAGGACGCGTTCTCGTTCGTTAACCAGATTGTGGAAAAAAACTGTCTGCCTGGGTTTTCCCGAACGTCTAGAGTATGGGGTTCTTCAAAAGGGGTCTTAGAAGGTTTTTAAAGGTACGGCTGTGCGAGTGCTGCTCCTCTGGTGTTGCAAACGTCCATAGGCTACGGTGACCACTTTTCATCAGGTGGGTATGCTTGTCTGCCACCTCAGTGGAATAAAAAAAGACCATCAGGTGCACCCCTTACAGGTGAGTTCGCCTGGGCTCCAGAAGTGAGTTGGGTGAGGCCCTTGACCCCCAATGAACAGCCCGGATTATATTATGTCCATAAAATAATAAGCTTATAATACAATATGACGCACACAATTTTTTTAATATTAAAAAAGATGCCTTGTGGGTACGACTGGTAACCCAAGCGAATAAATAAAGCTATTCAAGAGAAATGCTGCCAGCCTTTTTCATAAAATTATTATTATGATTTATCTCATACTAGTCGACGCCCGTAGCTCCGCACGCGTGGTGAAGTTTTCCCGTTCCCGTCTCCCACAGGAACTTGTTCCCGGGATAAAAAGTAGCATATTTGTATTACTCTTATGTCTATGTGTAAGCTGTATTTTTGTAAAGTTTCATCAAAATCTATTCAGTACATTTTGCTAGAAAGAGTAACAAACATCCATATTTACAAACTTCCGCGTTTATAATATAAATATTAGTAGGATTATATTGACCCGACAAAATTGTCGTTCTGCGCGCACGACATAGCGCCATAAAAGCAAGGAACTCTCTGCCGGCGCACGTGTTGCCCTCCTCGTACAATCCTGGGTCCTTTAAGAAAAACGTTAAAAGGCATATTTCTGTGCCGTCAAAATGAGGGTCGCTATCGGAGCCCTCGGGTTAAGATAGCATCCCTCAATCACGGGTCCTCGTCTTTGCTTACCATAAGGCGGGCGACGCCATATTAAGGTGCCAAATGTATAAAAAATGGTTAAGTTAGATAATATCCGGCAATGGGCTCACCACCTATTCCGTAGGACAGGAATACACATGGTGAAAAGTGGTCATACAATATGTATGCCTCTGCCACCCCTTGGGGGATAAGGCATGATAGATGAATAATAAATAATAATATACTTATTGTACATATAACCTTACAATTATTTGCAACCTGTTTTAAGAAATAGGTATACAAACAATAAAATTGTATGATCACTGTAATTACCACAATACATCACACTATGTTGATTAACGCTTGTTATGAATGTCCCGGTGACAAAACCTTGACAATTTTGTATGTTTAGACTATGTATTAGCAGCTGTTTAATACAAGGATTATTTACTACCTACTAATAACGCTTGGTTATACTCGTACTTATAATGGCTTTGGTTTTTTATTGAAATGTATGTTAAACCCACAGACATATAATACAGTAAGCAGACCCCACGTCAGCGATAAATAGCGTAGCCTATTTTACACACGAAGACAGGTAGCTTAGCTTAGTTATTTCTGGACATATTTTGATAATGAAACTTCATCACTCTATGCACCACCCCTTTTTGTAAATTTTTGTCTACTTTTTTATGCAATAAACTAATTTTATGTAATACTAGCTGACCGGCCCGACTTCGTCCGTGTCGTATTTTAACCCCGTGGCACCCAGTTAATCCTGTCGCTTATTAATTTTGCAAAAATGTATGAAAGTTTCCCCGATTTGTTGACATTTATGATTACTGCTCCGCTCTCCTGTGTAGTAGCGTGATGATATATAGCTTAGAACCTTCCTCAATAAATGAGCTATCCAATACAAAAATATTTTTTCAAATCCGTCCAGTCGTTCATTCGTGATGGTGTGACCAAGGGAAATATGGTTTTTATCTATATTTATAGATTTTCACTTCAACACATAAATGTTTGATTGAAAGATGACAACGGCGGTTGTTATAACAAGTTTGTAGTGCAAAACAACACTGTTGCAAACTGCAACTAATGCAGTAGAAAAATTGGCTACGCGCTGTTCGCTGTCAAAGTGTGAGTTAGATGTAGCTGCTACACAGGAATAACAAAGATAGCTTTATACAACAAATGGCAAGAGGGAAAAGGATGAAGTATAGCTCTATAAGCAAAGGATATTCCTTTGGTCTACTAACTCTTGTGCAGCACTTGCTCTGCCGACTAGCCGACATAATAATCTTCTAAGACCCCTTTTTAAGAACTCGATGCTCTAGACGTTCGTGAAAACCTAGGCAGGGAGTTCATTCCACGACACACATTCTTCAGGCGTGGTCAGACATTTATTTCCCGCATAGCTCGACGGTTGCCGCTAGACAAGACCATACCAGCGAAGGCGACACTTTTGCAGCTTATCTGCAATGTCACGGACGTGAAGGCAGCGGCGGATGCGAGTGTTTCCCACATCCAACGCAGCATTTTAATTTTTCATTACACGCAGCTCCTGCTTGTGTCGCTCCAATAATGGCCACATCTCACTGCCGTGTAAAAGGATAGGTCTAATGATGGTTTTATAGATCTGTCCCTTCAACTGGATAGGCATGTTTACTATTATCTGGTTCTAACCTGATTTCTTCAGTTTGCATTCTACGTTACGCATGACAAGCGAAGTGGCCGTATTCTTTAGCTGCCTTAGTCTACCATTTCTTTTTTAATTGCTTGCACCAAATCCTACTGCGTAACGGACACAAGAAACCAGCCTAACCTTTTTTTATTCAGTTCGTTCGTGATCAAATCGTCAACTGCAATACTCTAAGTAGACATTACGTGACTCTATATAAGTTCAACATTTTTTTAAACCTAGTTCACACGTATGATTTGATGTTGTTACTTTGGGAATTAACATACTTAATAAATATAATTGTATACTCACAAAAATGTGTAACTGATTTCTCAAATGAATTAAAATTAGAATTTCGTAATATTCTTTATTATTCAAATTGCGGGTTTTCTTCATTTTTATAGATCCAAAATATATTGCGTTGTGTAATAATTTTGATTTATTTCCCTCAGAACTATACAAAGTACCTATATAATAAAAGAATAGAATATAATTAGGTACTTAGTTTGAGGGGAAAAGTGAGTTTATATAAAACCACTTATACGTATTACGTAAAAGTGCTAAGAGACGTACTGTGGAAGCAATAGATGAATAAAATTGTTTATGATTGGACTAATTTAAACGCCATGAATTGCAAGAAAAGATGTTGTAGAGTTGCTGTGCCATTCTTCTTCTCTCTACGAGGAGTCGTAGCGTGGTTTGGCCTGGCCTTTACAATTAGACTATTCAACACAAAAATATGTTATTTAATTCAAACCTGGAGTTTCTGAGATTAGCGCGTTCAATCAATCATACAAACAAACTATCAGCTTTATATAATAGTATCTATATAGATTCAAACTATTGATCTATCGTTACATTCTCTATGGCGCGGTAGGTGTGCATCCGACTGCTACGCAAGAGGTCGTGGGTTCGATTCCCACCCAGGATAAAACTTTGTGTGATGAGCAAGATGATTTATTCTGTGTCTGGGTGTTAATTATCTATTATATGTATGTATTAAGAAATATATAAGTTTGTTTATCAGTTATCTGGTTACCATAATACAAGCTCTGCTTAGTTTGGAATCAGGTGGCGATGTGTGAGTTGTCCCAACAATATTTATTTATTTATTTATTTATTTATTCTCTTGTAATGGCACACTTGCGTTGTGCATACAACATGCGCTTACTATTATATAAGTGATATGCACCAATTCCTTGGTTGATTGTTAAAGTCGGTATCACGCGAATCGGAATGCACTTATCCATAATTTTATCTTATTGTAATATGCGGAAAAGTTGAACGGCTTATGCGCGGTCCGATTTAAATATTGCGGGACACTTTTTACACTGCGCTATCTAACCCAAACTAAGTTTCCTGCTATAGGATTTAGGCTACTGATAAATACACTTATATATATTTCTTAATAGATACTTATTATATTTAGGAAACATCCAAACTAAGAAACAAACATTTGTGGATCACACAATTTTTTTTCCGACCCTAGTACTTGAACCCGGGATCTCAGACCCCAATATACAAATATTTTAAAAGGTATTATTGAATTTACTTAATTATATGACAAAAGAAAAGTGACAACATCTCTATCTTGATTCTATACCTATGTTAGAGAACTTTAGATTTTATTCTGCTCTGCAAATGAAAGAGTAGATAAAGTAAGTGTCACCAGTGGCAAATTTTGAACAAATTCACGTGATTTTGTTTAGTTCAATTCCGACCTAACCTTTCAAACAGACAGAACACTGATGACGAAATTGATATATTTCACGTTATGAAAATGGCGTCTGATGGAAAGCATAAAATACGACCTGTAATTGAGGGCCACTATTTTAGCAGCAGGGTTCCAATAGCGACCCTCAGGTTGAGGGCCCAGAAATATGTCTTTTCACGCTTATCTTAAAGCACCTAGGATTGTAACAGGCGGGAAACACGTGTGCCGACAGTTCACAGACAGACACGTATAAAAACATGATCTAATTGAGTACATGTTCATGAAAAACCTTTTTGCCTTTGATGATGATGTAATGCCATACGAACTTGTTTGCAGTCTCTTCCGTAGGTGTGAGAGTATCTCAAACTAAGGCATCGTCTCAAATACACAAGTAATCTATTATGTACTTGTACACACTGTTTTTTTTTGTCAAACGTACGTCAAAATAACATCAAAATTTTCAGTAACTACATAAAATGTTTTACTCAAATATCATGATTTCTGTTTAAATTTATATGAAATAACAATTGCCTTTAACAAATTAATATTCTTACGTCTAGTTAAGAAATAACCGTCAAAGTGCATCGTCACCTTGCTCCAAACACCCAAGTTTGGGAGATCAGATTTACTAGAGATGGTCAGAGGCAGTTTCTTAAAGCGTTAGATACCATAGGAGCCGTAAAAATATATGGAAGAAGAACCTAGCACGATGGACGTCATGGCAGAGCGCGGGCTGCACAAGTAGCCCGTATGGTACACGACAGGGATATGCCGTATTGTATAGCTATGGCTGACGTCAACGCATTGTATAGACAAGGACTACTAATACCAAAGAAGAACCTCCCCCTGTGAAAAAGCAACCTGCCCCTTGTAAAGGTTCGGAGTACTGAAAGGCTTGGAAAGGCACCCGTGTGGTGGCGAGCAAACCACCAAACGACAGCATTCCCAAGGAGGGTTGGTGTCAGGCTGGCGGCCGACCTTAAAAACCAAGCCAAAGCATTTTGCAGTATGGAATTTAGTCATACTGCGCCGACCCCAAGTAAATTGGGACAAGGGCAAGAGGATGATGACACACTGTCCGATAGAAGAATTATTGAAATTCTTGTTAACTTCTTTACGGAAAGGTCAAAAGCACTCGGATACCCAGACGTGCGTGTATGAAGCGATTGATGAATCTCGACGAAGCGAAAGAAGTATGCATGGATCGCGAAGCCTGGCGATCTGTCCTCTCTGACTACCCCGTCAGGGATACAGCGTGAAGATAGTTAGTTAGTTAGTTAGTTAACTCAATAATTGATATGAGTAGGTAATGTGACGTGCTGTGGGAGCAAAATAAGGTCCTATTTTTGTTTCGTATCTGCAAATAATAAGGGATAAAAGAAGTGTCTTACGTGTTACTTAAGATATAATATCATGTCCTAAATCATTCCAAACCCAAAGTTGTCTTCTGTGCCAGAAAAGTCAGTGATACGTCGGCATTTAGCTGTTAAACGATGCCACCCCAAACAATATTCATTTCGAAATATAGTTTGATTTAGTCTTTATAGCATATGCGTAACCTTGGCCGACCGAATACGTAACGAAGTGATACGCAATATGGCAGGTTTGAAAAGGAATTAATGAAAAGGGCGTGCTCCGTTGGTTTGGACACGTCCAACGAATAAATGAGGTACGATTGGCGAAGAATATATTATATTGTGCGAAAGTAGAGGGTAGACGAAGTCAAGTTAGACCGAGACTTTTATATGAAGACCAAGTGAACAAATTGCTTAAAAACGAAAAAGTCAAAAGTACTCCGATACACAGCACCTGCATGTATGAAGCGATTAATGAGTCTACAGGAAGCGAAAGAAGTATGCATGGATTGCGAAGCCTGGCAATCTGTCCTCTCTGACTACCCCGTCAGGGATACAGCGGGAAGATAGTTAAGTTAAGTTTATAGCGTAGGCAAAAGTACAATACTATGATAATTACTTTTAGTTAAGTACACTATTTCGTGTTAATTATAGATATTTACTTTACGTTCTTATTATTTGTTTAACAGAGAAAATAACCGCTTACTAAGTTAAGCACAGCTCACAGTTTAACAAAATTCTTACTAATGTTTATTTATATAAACATATTGTTACGCCTTTATCCCCGAAGGGGTAGGCATACTACACGCCCACTTTTCATCGTATGCGTTATTTTTCTCCCACGTAACAGGTGGTGCGCCCATTACCGTGTTGAAATGAACAGGTGCAGACTGTGGCGACCAGCTGTTGAATTTTTTCAAGCCACCCAAAATGCCATAATATTTATCCATATACTTATATATACACCATAGTGGTATTGGGTACCAATATTTCTGAAGTCCAAACAACCTCATCTGCTATCGGTGCACCTGCTGACAACGAGGCACTAAACACGCGCAGCTTCAGCCCCTGCAGAAAGCCATATAAGACCTTTTTTGAAGAAACGTCAACCTTTTTCTACAAAGTAATTAAACTTTACTAGAGAAGACTAACATAACCAATTTCACTTTTCCGTGGCACCAATGTGTGAACGAAATCGATATCAATTTCCATATATGTTATGTGATTACTTTGTCGACTCATTAGAGAGTTTCAAATTAACTGTGTTGAATCATAATTCTATCGGTGATTATAATTGTTTTTTTTTTATTTTTTTAATGGTATTCTAATCAAAAATGGGCAAGTTTTCTTACCTATGAATACGTTGTACGTATAATTATGCTTATAAGTTAAAGTAATAGTTATGTTTATTGCTTATTGCAGCTTGGACAGTGTTTGTAATCAAAAAAATCAATCATTGGGTATTCATCTCGTATGATTGTTTACTACCTCAGCAACATTTTAAAACAACCGGTACGAGACTAGATGAATCCGATAAAGAAATAGCCATCAAGGTTATTTATTATGCAAATTACCTATTATAAGAATTTTGATTTTTTTTATTAACAAGTGCTGCGTAATAAAATGTAGGTAATAATTTAATTTTTGTTAGTAAATTGTATTTTTATGTAATTTTCGCAATCGAAGTATTTCATTTCAAGGCATTTGAGCTAGAAAGCAAGTTTGACACTCATTTGTAATCATATCGTGTGAAAAAATATTTTATAGTCGAGGAGTTTACGTTTAATAAGCATGGTTATACTTAGGTAACAGATTAGAGGGAATTTTTCCTTCAGTGTTCATTTTTTAGTCAGTTGACAGATTTATACGAAAATTTCCACTTTAGAAGAAATACGTTAGTGAAGTTCGTTTTTAGAATAGAATAGAATAGAATAAAACTTTATTTGTACACCAAATTATAGCTAGATTACTTACAAATATTTTAGTCAGATAATGTACAAAGGGCGGCCTTATCGCTAAAAAGCAATTTCTTACAGGTAACCTTGGGATGGACAGAGAAGGATGTTAATTGTTGGAAAGATGGGTAGCTATGGTGTAAAAAAAAAAAAAGAAAACAAATGATTAGCTACATTATACAATATGCACAATACATAATAATAATAATAGTTTTTAGTGGGTTAATTATGAATCAGTTGGTGCGTGCCTATGATCAGTCATTGTACAGTATTGACTATATGCATACAGGAATGGGTCGTGACGGAAAATTCTTATACTTTATTATTAACCGTATTATTTTTTTTAACCAAGGATGTTATATTTTAAAATATTACTTATCTTGCTGTACGTCCGACGGGGTAGTCAGAGAGGACAGATCGCCAGGCACGCGATTCATGCATACTTCTTTCGCTTCCTGTAGATTCAACGTATCGGTATCAGAGTACTTTTGACTTTATAATATTACTAAGTAAGGTAAAACACACCATTAGTAATATTATTAGAGTTAATTACGCACGACGCGTATCAAGTATGTTCAACTTTAATTAAGGATCTGGCTGCTGTGAGCAAAAAGAAAAATCTGTAAATACTGCTCAAACGTGTTCCAAGGACATGCTTAAATTATTCTTAATAGAAACATAGGGTATTAATTTCAAAATAAAAAACACGTCTTAGTATATTTTTAAAATATCGATTAAATTCTGTGAGAATTTCCAAAAGTTACAAAAAGATGTTCAGATAGTCCCGGCTCCGGTCAATTTATTTTTATTCGAATATATTTCCTCCTAAATAATTTCCTTGATAAATTAACTATGGTAACTGAAATTAGAAACAATTAAATCAAGTGTCAAATGTGGTAAAACAAACTAAAAAATGTAATAATAAAAATTTGAAAATCATGAGTCAACAAAACCAACATTAATTTTTACTTATACTTATGGTTTACAATGCCCTCATATACAGGGCCATTTGTAACACACCAGCAACCTGCTAGCTATCATTATAAAAATACGTTCCAAGATATTTTTTTTTTAATTATTGAATTTTTTTTTTATATTTAATAAATAAATATTTTTCAAATTTATCATCCATTCAACGTACTGATTGAATTACAATACTACGCAACTCGTGAAAATCACAGGGGATGGGGGTGGGTCGGTGATAGCACCTTTAAACTTGACCTTTTTCAACCTCATTAATGCGCGCACGTCCATCTTTGAGGCATGCAGTACGTCACGAAAAAGAGACCCAGCTCAAGGGTTCGATGTATGATAGTACTCGTTTCGTAACGAATTGCCAAAAGTGGTAGAACAAACGTTGTTGGTTATGACCTTGGCTATCCACACCTAGCAGGTTACTGGTGTTTTACAAATGACCCTGTATATCTCTCTATCTCATTCTATGTAAAACTCTTCTTTAGCTGACTGACTCTCTATACAACTACTACTACTTTCTACAATTTGAAACAAGGGTCTATCTCACATCGACTCTTGCCTTCACTCGTCGACCATTGACAACGTCTTGCTGTGGGCCAAGTCTAATATTTCAATGGCGTAAGAATAGTATCGAAGTCGTCGCACAATAGAAAGCCACAGGTACAATTTTCACAGTTTTTCGTAGTCTATTACAATCGTACCCATAGACTTCTATCGGTCGGCCGATAGAATTCTACGAACACATACCGCGCCAGTGACCGCTAGTCAGTTGCATTTTTGACAGTCTACTAACATTTTGACAGCTAAAAACGGCCATTCCTCTTCTATTCTATGGCTTGTCAATAGTAGACTCGGCTCCGTTTTAAGTTTGTTTTTTTATCTCTAAACGCCATTTCACTAAAATTCGTCACAGAATCGTAGCTGAATGCGTATTATTCGTCTCGATAATTTGTTATACAATGTCAATACGCCAAGCACATCATCGCCGTAATGATGTAACAAGCAAGAATTACGTTTTTACGGGCAGTTAACCTACACAAGTAGTCATGTGAAAATTGTGCGTTTGCAAATGATTTATAATGCCTTTATATGTGTAGATACTTCTGAATATAACGCGAATTAGACTGGGTGACAGTTATTTATACCAGTTTAATTATAATTATTATATAGCATAGACATTAAAGTAAAACTAGTCCAATGTTGAAGGTAATTTAGTATAAGTTTTACATCAGACTAATTTCATTATACGATGTGAACAAATTATACTTGTGAGGTTACAATGACGTAAGTATTAATAGGGTTCCATTGATCTTATAAAAGAAGAAAATCCGTTTTTATAGGGTAATCCCCCACAGGAGCTAATGTAGTTATCCTAAGTTCCTTACTCCTGATAAATTAGGACAATGAAATCATCAAATCATGATGGTAAATTAATTAAGACGTAGTGATTACCAGAGCGGTATAATGGATAACTTTACTAAAATAATTAGAATTCCTTTCCCAACGTTATCCCGTACCCGGTCCCTAAGGAACATGTTCCCGGGATAAAAAGTTACCATATGTGTTAATCCAGGGTATCAGCTACCTTCACATCAAAGTTAATCCAAATTTGTCGTTTGCGCGTGTATCCTACTAATGTTATAAATGCGAAAGTATGTAAGAATGGATGTTTGTTACTCTTTGACGTAAAAACTACTGAATGGATTTTAATAAAACTTTACAATAATATAACTTATACATCAGAATAACACATAGAATACTTTTATCCCGGGAACAAGTTCCTTTGAGAAACGGGAAAACTTCTCTACGCGGGCGTAGCCGCGGTCGTTAACTATTAATAAAGAAGTTAGAGTTCTCACACAATGCCGTCTAGCCCTATCTAAGCAAATACGAGTACAAGCTTATGCTTAGAAATCTAAACAACTGATAAACATTTAAATTATAAAGTGGAAAAATTTTTCAGTCACGAGCTGGACTCGAACCAGCGTCTTGTGGTTCAACGCACCAGACGCGTTACCAACTACACCACCGTGACCTGCTCGTAACTGACGAATTAATCCACCTCTTTACGTCTTAAGGCGACGTTGACGTCTTAAGGCGAAGACGCTGGTTCGAGTCCAGCTCGTGACTGAAAAATTTTTACCACTTTATAATTTAAATATAGAAAAAGTTAGCATACTAATTGCTTTTCAAAATTGTTTCTAACTGATAAATATACTTATATAATGTCTAAATACATACGTTATAATACATAGAAAACACCCAAACTTCGAAACAAATATTTCCAGATCACATAAATATTTGTTCCAACCTAGGATTTGAATACAAGACGCTTATAGTTATTACCACCGAGACCATCGAAGTAACAAAGACGCACATTAACACACACTTTCGCATTAATGATATTAGTACTGTGATACAACATAAGTAGACATAAATTATTGCTTATTTTATCTGGTCAAGGTCGATAGTTGTTACGGTGTAGCAAACGTAATGAAATACTTACAATTATTTCTATAGAACCGCGAAAAGATGCGCTCGTGACCCCGCGGCCTCAGTGTTCTGTAAACGATCACTGAGTTACGCAGCTTTCACTATGACTGGTCCTCAGATGGGTGACCACTTTTGGCATTTACATTTGCGAGCGTTTCCGTGCTTCGGAAGGCACGTTAAGCCGTTGATCCCGGTTGCTAGTAACATGGCAGTCGTTAAGTCAAATTGAAGGCCTTATGGGCTTGTAAAATTTCAACAGCAGGTAGCCACAACCTGCGTCTATCTATTGGCACGGCAATGGGCTCACCACCAATTATGTGGGACAGGAATACACATGGTGAAAAGTGGGCATACAATATGTATGCCTCTGCCAACCTTTCGGGGATAAGGCGTGATAGATAGATAAAGTAGTAGCTGCTCCTAGCTGCAATAATGATGGACGCCGGGCTCAAAATCCAGGTAGGGTTTAGAAACAGGTGGGAAAAGACGAAGAAGACGAAGATTTCTATAAAAAATCCTAAGTGACGTGAGAAAGAGACAAACGTAGGTAAAATGATTGTTTGTCGTCCGAGCAGGCAGTAAGAGACATAGGGAATTCTGGGTCAGTGTCAAACAAAAGCTGTTCGAAGCAGCCAAATCTAATGAATTGAAAGCAACAGGAAACACACTAAGATGAATAGAAAGATATTGATGTGAATTTCTAGTAAAACTACTTTATCCTGCACGGTTTTACCGAAATATCTATTTTCTTCAACCTTTTTCCAAGAAGAATTTCTAGATGTAGTAGTAAAGTAACAGATTTAGAGAAGACTTCTTTCATAACCGTTTGCCGAGATTGCTCTCTTTTTAAACGAATAACATCTTTTTTAGTTATATTTCAGTATAAGTAACAAAATATTTTTTTTATTGTTTCAGGTAAATTGCTGACAAAATGACTACAAATTAAATTACCACCCTTATGAGGACATTGGGCTTCAATTAAAAAAGTGAGTAATAAAGTGTGTGTGTATTAATTAGGATATGAATAGACGAAGTCACTTCTTCAATGACTACGACCTGTTTAGTTAGGTTGAGTTCCAAAGTCTATCAAAGAGTCATAATCTCGTGTGTGTATTAATTAGGATATGAATAGACGAAGTCACTTCTTCAATGACTACGACCTGTTTAGTTAGGTTGAGTTCCAAAGTCTATCAAAGAATCATAATCTCTCTCTTCGTCCTAAGTGGTTTTCTAGTTGTTTAGAAATCCCACCCTGGAATTGAGCCCTGGCTCTACATTTATTTGGCAGCTTGGAGCAGCTATCATTTGGCTTTTAATTTTCGGCATTGTTATGGCGCCTGCTTTGTTGGATATAAAAAGTAGACTAATGGTTACCCAATAGTTGCTTTAAATACATTAACTTCAAAATTAAAGGCATTTTTATACTACTACAGACAAACATACAAGCTCATCTGACGGAAAGTGGTCACTTTGACCTGTTTGCAACACCAGGGTCGTTCCACCTCTTATTAACCCTGTTACTTTTATTGACATGATTTAGTCGAGGTCAAGATTGATATTAATAGAACAATTTACTTATTAAAAAATTCTTATAAAAAAATGTGTGCATGGATTACAGCCAATCATAATGCATAGTAACCAATCGTATTCCTAACAGCTGTGGTCTTTCGACGCCATCTTTGTAAGTTCTTAATTTAATTGTGTGGGTCGAATAAATAGAAATGCTTAGTTTGATTTTGTCTGATTAAAAGGTTCTAGTTCTGGTAACAGACGTGAATAATGGCTACGTAGGATGAACAATTATTTGTGTAACTTTCATCCTTACGATTTAGTTGATGAGTTCCCATTAGCGATTTGGGTAGGTTGACAGCTATAGCACGATAAAATGTACAATTATTGTCTCTGTCTTAAATAAATTCTCTTTCTATTTTAAATTCTTTTCTTTTTAAAGTCAAGCTGTCATAGGGTCACATTTTTTACTTTTCTTACTTCGGCTTGGGGGATGCCAAAGTTAAATAATGTAAACCTTCCTTGACATTTGTAGACAACGACATAGGTTACGGGGATGGGAAGTTAGAAGGCAGTTGCTCCAAACAATGCCGAAAATCAAAATGATCCGAGAATCTGCCCCTAGTTGCATCTCGTGACCGTTCTCATCCCATCTCGTTCAGCTTTCCTATACTTCTTCTTTTCCACTTCGCACGGTCATCGATATTCCTAGTAATGAGACCATTGGCACGCATATTTGCCCTTAGGGTCCTCCCCTCTTACGGGGACACGGCGGGACGCTTCTATAGAGTGTAGAGTCCTAGAATAACTGACAGGAATTTGTAATGAGTTTACTTATTCAAGTACAGTCTGTAAATTGTATACCCGTTTACGGTTGCTAAATATTATTTATTCTCTTCGGCTTCGTCAGATAATGATATATCTATTGTTTTATAGTGTAGTTATGATCATTTTATAATAGGTATATAGACCCAGTCTACAGCCTGCGGGCGCTCATAAATCTACAATGATTGATATACGCACGGATGAAGCGATTGGAAACAAATTAATTGTGTATTGTAAAACAAGAAGTTAGTACGCCATTGTGTGGGTATAAAGGTTGTTAATGGGCTGTCCGTGAAGGATTTGTTAACCTATTATTTATAAACGGATGTTTTAAAAATATGTAGTAAAGATTTTCGTGTCGATATCAGCACCAATTGCAAAGGTGTGTGCATTGTGTGTCGGGTGCCGGGAAACACAAACTATATGTATAAGCTCGGTCAAAAAATGCTCTAAAAAATAATGATAATATTTTTAATTACTTTCAAAAATTATTCTCGTACCCTTTCTGTGGGAATAAATTGGATTGTGAACTCCATATATGGCACTATTCGGAATAATTAAATGCGCTATGGTTTCGTTACCACGTGCTTCATATAAATGTTAACATTCCCAAAAAAACAGCAGTTTTATGAAGTTCTGTATTACATTGCGTGCTGATTATTATAAATTGGATGTTTGTGTGTATGTGTGTGCAAAAGTAGAGGGTAGAAGGAGTTGAGGTAGGCCGAGACTTACATCATTAAAAGGACCACGTGAGCAAATTGCTCAAAAGTGGTAAGGTCAAAAGTACTCGGATACCCAGACGTGCATAATATGAAGCGATTAATGAATCTGCAGGCAGCGAAAGAAGTATGCATGGATCGCGAAGCCTGGCTATCTGTCCTCCCTCCACCCTAAGACCACCTTGTTTGTTTTGTTCAATTATATTTTATTCAATTGTTCAGCAAAAGATAAATGATAATCAATAGGTACATAAAATAAAATAGTAAATGAAAAATAGTTTTTTTCGAAAGTCTGTATGTGGGTCTGTATATTCGGACAAGCTTTCGCAGATATAAGGGTGGGTCCATATTAGTGACATTTTGCCGAACCGTACCCTGTTACCGTGACAATACCGAATATCTGTATGTACGATCCAATGAAAACCTCCACCACCACTATCCGTAACAAGACCGCGACGAAATGTCACCAATAGGGTGGGTCATTACAAGAACATATAATTCTTATGTTGAATATTATCATAGAAGCCCACGCAAGATCCGTAGGTTCACATTTTTCAAATAAGTAGTTGGCGCGGGTTGAATCTGAACGGTCAGATACAACCAGTTCCAACTGCGCCTAAGAACCTGGTAAACCCTTTAAGGATATATGTATTTGACATGTATATATATCATACATATATATTATACGTGTTATGAATTTATCTACACTAATACTATAAAGAGTTAAAATTTGTGAGTTTATGTGGATGTAGGACTTCTCAGGGGGTAAAAATAAAAGCGCTCGTGCCCCGCTGATTCTGGTTCACGCTTACTGCGTTAAGCAAGTTTCGCTAACCCTGGTTAAGGATGATTGATCGCGTTGTGGTATTTCCATTAACCAGCGTTTCGTATGTTGAGCAATTGGTCCCAGGTGCCAGTAACATGGCAGTCGGTATCTCAGGTTGAAGGCCTTGTGGCCGGCTTGAAATGTTTCAACTGCAGGTAAGCACAACCTGCATCTGTCTCTTCCAACAAGGCAATGGGCTCACCACCCATTACGTGGCAAAGGAATGCACAAGGTAAAATGCACATGACAATGCGTCCTAAGTGAAATTCCTGGTTTATAAATAATATATTTGTGGTATTAACTTAAGTGTAGGAGTGTAAGTGGAGCGGTGGCGTGAGTGGTTGAGTATAAAGAAATAAATATTATAAAATTTTTTTTTTCGATAATCTACGCCCAATCCAATTGAAGCTAATATAAACTTAAGGTATTGGATCTAGAGAACTGATAAGCGTACTTATATATATCTTAATATACCACCAAACACCGACTCATGTATCTATTAGCTAAGCTGTGGTTGGCTGTGGTGTCGGATCGTAACAAATCATTGGAGATCCGCAAATATTTGTTTCGGAGTTTGGGTGTAGTCTATATTATATAATATGTACCTATGTATTTAGAAATATATAGGTATGATTATTCAGTAATCTAAATCCCGAAACACGGATTTATATTAACTTAATTTGGATTTGGCTGCGTTGTATCAGAAAGTCACAACTCGGACTGCAGAGGTCATGTAAGGTGTGTTAACAACTGTCCTGGCTGTTTGATTTTTTACGGATTGGAATACGGAAGGTTAAGATTATTATACCCTAATCCTAGTCCTGTTCCTACCTCATTCATTTTTTCTTATCCACTAATCCTTTTCCTACCCTGTCCTCGTCCCATCCTCTCTCCGCCAAGCGAAGGCTGCCGTGCCGATGTGCTGCGTGGCTAAGGGCGAGCCTAGTTTTAAACGTGCCTGATTGCCCTGGGACCAGGCGACCCCAGAATAAGGCTAGCCTTACCTAGACAAGCGGGGCTCTGTCTAGGCGGACTCTAAATTTCCCTAGCTTCTCGTGGGTACGCTATGGATATAAGTAGAAATAAAATCCGAAATGGCGGCGATGTGGTTCGCGACCCGTCACGTCACGTTTCCCATCGAGGCGACAAGTGGACTAGGGATAGCCGCTTTGCTACATTGAATGTAAGAGGAGGAATGAGAGACAAAATAGTGGAGGTATGCAAGATGATGCGAGAGACACGACTTGATATTTTGTGTGTGAATGAAACAAAGAGGAAAGGATGTGACACCACTACACATGGACCCTATACCGCCTACTGGTCAGGTGTAGCCAATACCAGTACAGCGTGCCAGGGTGTTGGTGTGGTACTATCCGCTAGAATGAATGAACGTGTGACAGAACATGAATGTGTGAGCCCAAGACTCCTTTGGTTGAGGTTGAAGGTTGGACTCACCCGCATCTTTGTTGTAGGAGTTTATGCTCCGCAAGATGCGCGGTGGTACCGATCTTTAAGAGACCAAAGCGAGAGGCAGGCATTTTGGGAGAGTATGAGTGATATTCTGAGTAAATGCAAACAGAGCGAAAGAATAGTAATGTTAGGTGATTTTAACAGTTGGGTTGGTGTGAAGCGTTATGGATATGAAAGTGTATTGGGAAAATATGGTGACGAAAGAGTTAATGAAAATGGAGAAAGCTTGCTTGAAGTATGTTTGGAGAGGAATCTTGTGGCAACCAACACCATGTTCAACCACAAGGATATCCACTTGTTTACGAGACAAGAAGGAAGCCAGAGAAGCATGATTGATTTTGTGATGGTAGATGCAAGGCTGAGAAAGAAAGTGTTAGACACCCGGGCATACCGCGGTGCCGGTATTGACACAGACCACTTTTTGGTTATGAGTCGAGTAAGAGGTCTGTTTCAGCGGTGGCGGCACCGTGTGCATGAACCCTGTAGTGTACTAGAGCGCATAAAAGTCGATCATTTGCAAGAGATAGGTATAAAAGAAGAATTTTTAAGTAAAGTGAGCAAGAAATTTGAAAATTTAGATGAGGTATGTGAGATGGAAAAATTATGGAAGTCGTTTAAGGAAGGACTCGTGGAAGTTGCGATTGAAGTGTGTGGAGTAAACAAGAGGAGCCAATGATGTAAGGTAAAGAGAATGTGTGCAGAAGTCATGAAAGCGTTGTCCGATAAGAAGAAAGCATGGTTGGATTGGCTGACTACAAAAGTCAATCAAAGAATGCAGAAGGCAACGGATGAGGATGTAAGAATGGCAAAGAATGAATATAAAAGGTTTAAGCGTGTTGCAAAAGAGGTGATGAAAAGAAAGAAGAAGGAGGACAGAGATGATTTTGACAACAGGTTATCTGATGATTTCCAAAAGAATATAAAATTCTTTTGGAAATCCATAAGAACAATGAGAGCTCAACAGACAACATCGCAGCTCATCCATATCAGAAACCATCATGGCAGTGTTGTGAAAGGTGAAGAATGTGTGCACAAAAGATGGAAGGAATATTTTGAAAGTTTAAAAAAGAGGGTATGCAAGCACAGACACATTGCTGGGAAGTGAGTGAAAGCGGCAATGAAAGTGATATAAGTATAGAAGAAATTATGGAAGCATTGAATAGTATGAAACTAGGCAAAGCTGCGGAAATTGATAGGATTTCTATCGAGATGCTCAAAGCGGGACAGGGCGTAGTAGTTTGCCAGCTGTACCGCCTTTCTAACCTTTGCTGGAGGGGTGGCAGCGTACCAGAAGATTGGTGTAAAGCTGTCATCGTACCGCTGTATAAAGGAAAAGGGTCGCAGCAAGAGTGCAAAAACTACCGCGGCATAAGCTTGCTCAGCATCGTCGGCAAATTGTATGCGAAAGTTTTGATAAAAAAAGTGAAGAATGAAAATATCTTTCTTCATGTAGGTCACAAATTTACACTTATGAACGTCAAGATTATTGTTTCCACATTACATTTACTGCCAGATTCGCAAAACAATAGGTCGAGCATGAGGAAGAACCTGACAATGAATGAAATATATAAAATGTTTGTTCCAAACCGGGAATCGAACCCAAGACCTCAGAGCGGCAGTCGCATACACTACCACCACTTATGCCAGTAAAGTTATAGAGATGCCATTAACTTGCTTACTCAGCTGATTTCTAGGCTTGCCAAGGCCTTGGTCATTGCAAAATCATCAATGTAAAATAATTGAGCACGTTCTGAGCGTCCGTAATATCCGACAAACGCAGCGGCGCTCTTACTAAATATCTATTAAATACCGAACTAAATGTAACAAGGTGATGAAAATACCTGTTGACTTTAATGAGTTTCGTTTATATTGTCTCGGTGGCGTAAGTAGTAGTGGCGATTGTCACGCTGAGTTTTTGGGTTCGAATCCTGAGAGTATCAAATATTTACGACGATTATCTGTATAGTTTTTTTTACTTTGTATAATTATATATTTACTAGCTGTCCCGCCCGGCTTTCCGTGACATACTTCGAACCCCGTTGCACCCATTTAATCCCGTCGTTTATTATTTCATAATAATGTATGAACATTTTCCAAATTCGTTGATTACTTTTCTGCTCTCTATTACCTACGCCCGCACGGCCCGGTCGAATTATGGTTACACGAAATTAATTTCTTTGCGCAATATTTTGAATTTGCTATAACACGTAAGATATTCATTTAATTTGTCTGCCTCTGTGGCGCGGTGGGAGTGCATCCGCATTCCCACCCAGGATAAAACTTTGTGTGACGAGCACGATGGTTTATTTTGTGTCTGGCTATTATTTATCTAAAATATGTATGTATTTAGAAATATATTAGTATGTTTATCAGTTATCTAGATCCCATAACACAAGCTAGCTTACTTTGGGCTAGATGGCGCTGTGCGAAAAGTGTCCCACAATATTAAAAAACAAAAAGAAGAAAAATATTGCAAGGTGTAAAGGGACAAAGTAATCTTCACCAAATGCTGAAGTCAACTAACGTAGTAAAAATGATAAGGATTAATAACATATTTGTGTAAATATCTATATGTGACAATAAATAAGTATGTTTATCAGTTGTCTAAATTCCACAGCTCAACCTTATATTAGCTTAATTACGTGATACTCATGAAAGAACTGGAACAGCACTCGCAGCAAAGAAGCGAGGTAATACCCGAAGCTTCTATATAAAAGTAGTGGTGGTCCCGCACGGTATCACCCGCTTAGTTCCCGATCCCATAGTTACTCCTTGTAACACCAGGTACCTGCCAGTGAAAGTTCCGTTAAATGGTCCAGCCGTGTCAGAGATTAGCCGGTACAAAGGACAGACAGAAATTTTATAAACTAATTTTGTATACAAGTACCGTAGGTATATTTTGATAAAAAAACATTAAAGCATTTTGTCAAAAGCTGTTATTTTGAAATTACAAACAGACTCTTCAATTTTGTTTATCTGTATAGATTGATATTTTTAAGAAATAATGATAAATCGTGTTTGTTAGAACTGCCATTAAACGCGGCAATAGTATCCACTTTCGCTTTGAAAAACAAATGTTTAAGCACTCAGTGAAACCTGTTCTCTGTTTTAAATACAACAGCCCGTTGCTTCTGCAGTAGACAAGACGGCGGCAAGGCCCGTCACATATAAAACCGCAATAAATAAGTTAACATATTAGTGATACATATACTGACAATATCACTTGCATACATCAGCGGCTCACGAACAAGAGTCACGTATAATTAATGTGACATTACGTAATTCCCTTTCCCCGGTGGGCGAGACGTCAATCAACTTCAGACCGACTGATGGTATCGTGCGTCAAACCTGGTCCTAACACGCTTATCTTCACTTGGTTACAAAATCAGAATAAGATA
Organism: Thumatha senex; assembly: GCA_948477245.1. Lineage (NCBI taxonomy): Eukaryota > Metazoa > Arthropoda > Insecta > Lepidoptera > Erebidae > Thumatha > Thumatha senex. Next base: position 6,125,996 of record OX419725.1, read on the forward strand.
TACTCACAGGTTGCGGTTCGAGGACCCATGTTATTTTTTTCATACAGTAGACTTAGGCACGAGCTGCGTAGAATACAATACATACTATACAATACATAATATTGTCACGCATTCATCCCTGAAGGGGTAGGCAGAGGCATACTCTACCCCCACATTTCCCCGCATGCCCCACTTAACAGGTGGTGAGCCCATTGCCGTGTAGAATACAATACAACAATAATCTCTTCACTAATAAAAAAATATATAGACATTAAATAAGCGGGTTAGTTAAGGTAAATAATCAGGTATCTATCAACGCACTCTGGACTGTCCAGAGGTTTTGGCCTTTACTGTAACTATGCGGACCAAATTTAGTACAGTGTTAGTACAAGTAGTCGTTTCGAGTTTTCCTTTGTCATTGCCTCATCCGTTAATTCAATGGTGTTCCTATTGCAGGTTACGTTATTACCGTATTATGCCTGGACGTCAAAGAATTTGGTAGGCCCCTATTGAACGCTATCACGTCATAGATGCGTCTGAGCAACTTCACGGTTAATTTACTTTTTTTAATATTTGACACGTCAAAAGGCGCCGTGTGCCTAATGAAAAGCAGACACGACGATCCGTGGTTGAGGGCCGCTGTTCAAGTCAGTAGGGCCCCGATAGCGACCCTCAAGTTGGCGGCCCAGAAATATGCCTTTTCACGCTTCTCTTAAAGGACCCAGTATTTTAAGAGGACTAAGTATTTTTTATTTCATTCCAAATTTGGATGACCGATTTCATGGTAAATGTGCCCACTGTTTTATTGAACGTGTTTTTTTATTCAATTGTATAATCATCACTATTGAAAGACTATTTTGTTCAATGGTAGGTACGAGTATATTTTTTTACGTGTATTTGCTGCACCATTTTCCGTTCATCCTTCGTGATATCTGAAGCCTTGAGTGCATGTTGTCGTGTTATAACAAAATACATCTTATTTACACAGAGTTACTGTACAAAATACATTTTATATATAACCTTTACACTGGGATTCCCGATGTCAGGGGCCTACTTAAGGCCTATAGTATAGTAACTAAGTTACTTAGGTCAGTTTTGGCATACACACTTTATAAGTAAGACTTGTATCATCAAAATCTTTCCCGATTTTGCTTCACAAACCATGATCCTTTCCGCAAATGATATTCCGTCACAGTTTTTTTCGAATCACAATGAATTCCAGTGACCATTTATTTTGGGCAAAGGTTTTAAACTGGTCACTATTTAAGCCTTCAACAGTAGACCAATCACTGGGACAACAATAATGAGCAATAACTTGTCTCACATCTCAAAGGTTATTATAAATCAATATTACAATTATGTCATTCATGAACACGTTGGTTGATAACATCGGACCCAGGCCAGCTGCCATTTGACACAGCACGGAACATTGATATAATTCAAGTGTTTGTATCGAATGAATATAAACACGTATGCCGCGCGACCGTATTAGTCAACTAGCAGGCGGAATTCTTAAACAGGATCAGATATATCTAATTCATCATCATCCGAGCGTCTGTCCCAGTTGCGTCTCGCGACGCCCGGGGTCCGCTTTCCTACATTTTCTCCTCCACTTCGCACGGTCGTCGGCATCCCCTGTGGTGAGACCATTGGCACGCATGTCATCCCTTACGACGTCAAGCCAGCACTTCTTGGGTCTTCCCCTCTTACCGGGACCCGGCGGGGCTGACATGGCCAGATATATCTAATTATTCAGCCGTAACGAGATTGAAATATGGCGCGGTACGAATACTTACACGAGCTATGTCAAACATATCAAACGAGTGTATCTATTTTAACAAACTGTATACGTTCAAACAGCTGACTATATCTCATACATAAAAACTTATCTATACAATTTTGTTACAACTTTGTATGAGATGATGTCATAAATACAATAATGGTCATATTAACTAAGTGAAAGCTATTCATAATTTTTTTAGCACGATATGAAATTCAGTTTGTTTTCAGACAAAAGTGAGGCTATATTTAAATAATTATTTAAAATATTTTGAGACATTCTCGCACATCTCCATCTAGTCCAAAATAAGCTAATATAACTTATGTAATGGGATCTAGATAACTGATAAACGAAACTAATATATTTCTAAATACATACATATTATACATAGTAAACATCCAAACCCCAAATCAAACATTTGTGGATCACACAAATAATAAATATAAACAAATAAATATTGTGGGACACTTTTCACACAGCGCCATCTAGCCCAAAGTAAGCTAATATTAGGTTGTGTTACGGGATCTAGATAACTGATAAACATACTTATATATTTCTAAATACATACATATTATAGAAAAATAACACCCAGACACAGAATAAACCATCGTGCTCATCACACAAAGTTTTATCCTGGGTGGGAATCGAACCCACGACCTCTTGCGTAGCAGTCGGATGCACTCCCACCGCGCCACAGAGGCAGTCATATATTCGTGTCGACCTAGGATTCGAACACGAGCCCTCAGTCAGCGCGGCAGTCCCATACCTACCCTACCACATACGCCACCGCATATAATATACACCTGGACAATGCAAAACGACTGTCTCCTAACTAGTTATAAATGTATATCTGTAACTAATGAATAAGAATCTTATGCATTTAGATCTTTCAGAGTTAGATGGTCGAAAAGTAATCCTCACAGATCAATGCATGTTCTGTTTTCGAAAATCTGCGTCTTAACATTGAGTTAAGTTAAGCTATATAAGATAAGAAAAGGCAATCGTAATTGAATGGTCTACAGACTCATGGTCTAATGAACCTAACAATTTTTATGACCATTGAATTGAGAAAGGATTTTAGAAGAGTATAACAGGGTTCTAAGATCATCGCGAATAAAACCATAGAGAAACGAAAAAGACTAGTATAATTAGAAAATGACATGAAAACTTGTGAGTTATATTTTTGTGACGAAAACCACGATTGTGTAATATGTACGAGTACTTTCTACCTATACACTGCATGTTCACAAATAACAGGCATCACTTTCGTTGAATATACAAATACAATAAGCATATTTTAGAATTAAAAAATAAAAATAAATATCCATCACGCCTTATCCCCGAAGGGGTGGCAGAGGCATATTATATGCCCACTTTTCACCGTGTGGATTCCTGTCCCACGTAATAGGTGGTGAGCCTATTGCCGTGTTGAAATAGACAGATGTTGGACTGTTGAAATTTTCAAGCCGCCCATAAGGCCTTCAACCAGGCTTAACGACTGCCATTTTACTGGCAACCGGGACCAACGGCTTAACGTGCCTTCCGAAGCACGGAAACGCTCGCAAATGTAAATACCACAAAGTGGTCACCCATCCGACGACCAGCCATAGTGAAAGTTGCGTAACTCAGTGATCGTTTACAGAACACTGAGACCGCGGGGCCACGAGCGCTTCTAGATTATATTTTAGAATTACAATTATAAACTATAGAATAGATAACTATATAAATGTAGATAAGGCCCGCCCGTGGCTAAAACAAAACGAATTTGATTCGATATGGCAAAACTACAAACAAGCATTCACTTAGGGGGATTGTCGGTTTCTAAACGGTTATAATGCAAATTAGATACACAGTTTGATCAAACATTATAAATTTTATCTTTGGACGGCGCCGGTTTGTTTGATTTGACCATTACAGACTCACGTCACCTTCAAAAGATACCCTGGGTATGCAACGGGAACTCTTTTAATTACTCGTACCCCTAGGAAACACCGAAACCCTAAGACCAATATTTGTGGATCACACAAATATTTGTTCCGATCCGGGAATCCAGTCACCGGGAACCAAGTACTCATGCGCAGCAGTCGCTTACACTACCATTGACCTACCGAGGCAGTAAGTAATAAATAATCTCGAAAGCATTCAGAATAAGTAATTGAAATGAAATTCCATGAAATATATCTTTAAAGTACGTACCGTAAAACGTGGCAACTTGACCAAACCTGTGGTAACTTTACCACATCATAGGTATTTGACATAAACACAAATAACTTTTCATTATCTGTAGATAGATACTTCGTCGTAATGGTGATAGTTTTTCGATATCTTCCGGCAACATTTTTGTATTTTTGTAACTTATAACACAGATAGTTTCTTCAATAGGGCTGCATCAAGTCGGCTATAGTGATAACGTATTTTGGTAATAGGTGTAAAATTGTGGTCTCAGAGGCTAAACTATATGTTGTAGGTTAGTGAAATTTTGATATTATGTGTAAAAAACGGTTGGCATTTCTCTTACAAGATCAGCTAATTGTTATTTCTTCGCTTTATTGAAATATCTCTTGGGGTATTGTTAATAAGGTTAGGTAAAGTTACCACTGGGTGGGTCTTGGCAACTTTACCTGTAGCTAGGGTTGTCTCAAAAATCAAACATTTATATTTATAACTAGTTGCCGCCCGCGGCTTCGCCCGCGTAGAAAAGTTTTCCCGTTCCCGTTTCCCACAGGAACTTGTTCCCGGGATAATAAGTAGCCTATGTGTTATTCTGATATATAAGCTATATTATTGTAATGTTTCAACATATTAGTAGTTTTTCCGTGAAAGAGTAATAAACATCCATACAAACTTTCGCATTTATAATAGATATTATTAAGATTTTCTTTAGTCATATATAATAGTTTTTGATATAATTTCGAAGGTATTGTAAAATAATCTTAACGAGATTGCTTGTAGTACATAATATTAAATGAACCATATCCGTCCGTTTTACTTCATGCATGTGCATTGTTTTAGAACAAAAAAAAAACATTCATTCATATAAAAAATAAAATGATGAAATGACGGCCCTGGCTATTGAAATTCTTAAAATAAACAAAATATCTTCCTATGAGGCCGACTAAAAATTTAAAATGCCACGTAGGACTATAAAAATAAAGATAAAATATCTCCATTCAGAGAAAATCAACATCAGACGAAGAATTGTACTTCAATAAAAGCCTTATTGTGATCTTTGATTACGGTTCTCCTCTATCACAACTAGACTTCAGAATAGCCGTTAATGAATTTTTGCAAAAAATAAGAGGACTGATACATTTGGCGATTCGCCTGGAGAATGGTGGAAAAAGAACTTTGTTGAGCGACATCGAGACCAATAGTTCAAGAGCGGAATATAACATTAAAAGAGCACAAGCGGAAAAAAAAGTAAATAAAAATTTAACAATTGAATTTTTGTATTTTCACAACCCTACGCGATAAAACTTTTTGTATGTAAATTACAAAAATTTCAGTGGCAACTATACCTACGGTCATTTTTGGGTCTCCTTCATTGAATTATTTCCTTATTATTTTTTTGATAGTAAAGATAATCTTTGATACAATCATCTTTACCTAAATTAGTATTAAATATGCAATAGTTTATAAAAAAATATACAAGAAAAAAATGTAGGTAAATTTACCAATTTCGTGTCAATTTTACCTGTGTTGTTTATTCTTCTCTATAGCTTTAATTAATAAGTTTTAGATAGCGACTTATACAGAAAAGGGTACCCAATAGTGTATTACGTATATAAAAATTGATTTCTTATTCATGCAACATTTAGTTAAAAAATAGAAGAAAATTTTGTGAAAAAATATGGTCAAGTTGCCACGTTTTACGGTACAAATTCACGATGAACCTAATGTGAAAATACAAATAAATTAATGCGTGTAAAAAAAAGGCGCGAATGAAAAGTAAAAAATATCTGCGTGATTACTACATACTCGTACTACAAAATATTTATATGTGTTGACACCGAATTTTACAATTATCAACACTGTCACAGAATCTTCAAACAAGTTCTTCTGTAGATTACTTTGGACATACTCAGCAGAGGAATTCGATATATAGTAGCTGACTGAATGAATGCGTCTGCCCACTCCTTCGGGGATAAAGGTATGACAATATGTATAAAGCGCTCGTGGCCACGCTTGTGTTGTTTAACGATCACTGCGTTAAACAACATTCACTATAGGTGGTCCTTGGATGGGTGACCACTTTGTGGAATTTACATTTGCGAGCGCTTCCGTGCTTCGGAGGGCACGTTAAGCCGTTGGTCCCGGTTGGCAGTAACATGGCAGTCGTTAAGCCTGGTAGAACTCCTTATGGGCGGCTTGAAAATTTTCAACAGCAGGTAGCCACAACCTGCGTATATCTATTTCAACACGGCAATGGGCTCACCACCTATTACGTGGGACAGGAATCCACACGGTGAAAAGTGGGCATATAATATGCCTCTGCCACCCCTTCGGGGACAAGGCGTGATGGATATTTATATTTATTTTATTTTTTATTTATTATTATTGTCTCTTCTTCACGGGTATTTTCTTTTTTTTTTCTTATGAAGATACCCGGTCTTTTGGCAGGCTTACATGGGGACATATTGGTCCAACACGCAGAGGCACTACAGGCAATCCACGCCCGCCTTATGTAGAAGAACGGTAATGGATCACCTCCAATGGGAGTTAAACTATTGTGAAATGGGCTATTGGGTTGGGTGTTAAATGGATTGGGTGTTAATTATTATTTGTTTATTTATTATTATTCCTTTGGCTCATTTATCAAAATACTTGTATGTATATTACTATAAGATACTTAGAATAAGCCGCAGATTTGGTTCTGCAATATTGGGTCTAAACGAGTTGTCGTTTAATAACGTAAGCGTTGGCAAGGTTGCAACACTCTCAGCTGTGCCAATCCATCATTTATAGACATGAATAAATAGTTTATACTTACAGATGTAGTCCACTGCTCTACATGACTTGATAAAATCACCATAATACCTAGGGACATAACATCAATCAAATATATGTTTAGTACTCTAGGACGCTGAAAGGGTCGTTAAACCGAGTTGCAAAAACATAATGCCAGGTGACGTCATGGTCTATTTCGAAAACGTAAAATAATTGTTTTAAATAAAAGTTGTAATAGGTACTTATTATTATAGAATAACTAGGAGAAAGGCTTCGCCCGTGACATACTTCGAACTCCCGTCGCACTTATTTAATCCCGTTGCTTATAAATACTAGAATAATGCATAAGAATTTGCCCGATTTGTCGACATTTATGACTACTGCAGCTCTCCAGGATAGTAGAGTGATGATGTATAGCCTATAGCCTTCATCGATAAATGGGCTATCAAGCACAAAAATATTTTTTCTAATCCGACCAGTAGTTCCTGAGATTAGCGCGTTCAACCAAATAAACAAACTTTTCAGCTTTATAATATTAGCATAGATGTACTAGCAGATTATAGGGTCACCCCGCTACGATCTCCAAAACCCAAGTGACAAAATGGATTTGAAACCTGGAGTCCTCTGTTAGACTTCTCAGCCCTAAATTTTAGAAACTCATATAAAACGGTATGTCCGTTGTCCGTCCGTCTGTACGCATCTATTTCTCAGGAACCTTAAGAGATAGAGACAAACGGTATCCGCCATTCAAGTCAGGACACCATGAATATTTATTTATTTACAAGATTTTTATTGTATACAATAATCATCAATACACAAATTGAGTAAATAAAACTCAATTTGTGTATTGACGATTATTATATACCTACACTGTACATGTTTTTCTTAATTTCCTGTTTTTTTAATATGTATTTATATAAATTTTGGTACTATTTATTGTGTCCATTCAGTGTCTTGGTGAGTATTGACATATTTTTTATATTTTAATTTTCTTAAATTTCTTTTTTTTTTATTTGTTGTTTTGATGTCACTAGAAGCGAGGACTTTTAATTGGCTTTCTGATGACTAAGCTTGCGAATTTCTTAATTATTGATAGCTGTTAGTCTTCCATGTAATATATAAATAAAAAATAAATGTGCATAGGCGATTTTGAAGTTTCTACCACTTCAGATTTTTTATAATATTACATGCGGTGTAAATAGTGTGGTACATTTTTTTTTTACACAGTGGTGTCTAATCCAAAGTAAGCTAATATAAAGCTGGTGTTATGGGATCTAAACGACTGATAAACATACTTATATATTTCTAAATACATACCTACATATTATACATAGGAAACACTCAAACTTCGAAACAAACATTTGTGGATTACACAAATATTTTTTTCGACCCGGGAATCGAACAAATCGTCTGATTCCTTAACTACGATAGTGGAGGGCGCGTTACTTCTTATTTAGCTGATTTTTGGTTTTCTACATTGTTGGGAGCGTATGTCGTCTGATTTCACAACCCCGTAAGTCAAGAGGTGCACCTGCTAGCCGTGCACCTGCTAGTAGGTGCGCTGTTTGCAGGTGATATCGCTTCAGCGTCGAAAATCTTGGTGGGGCCATTAAACCCAGTAACGATTACAACAATTAATTACTGTGTTATTCATTCGCTGCCTCCTCAATAGTACTACATAATTGCAATAATGAATTCGACAATAAAACTGTCTATCCGTGTTAAACACGATAATTAAGATGGTTTCTATACTATTTCCGTGTATAGAAAGTTGTTCGTGTATCATGTTACAACCGATAACATATGATATTAATTTTATTAGGTTTAACATTTATACGACGACTACTTTATTAGAAAATTAACTTACAGCATTTTCGAGGATATTGACTTAACGGTAGTCTAACCTTCTAATACCAAGCATTAGCAGGTGTCATTTGTCAAGGACTTGCTAACCCATGGTAGTGAAGAGACTTGTTTCGTAACTAAATTGTGAAGGGACTGATTTAGCAGCGCATTAATGTCGAATGCATACACTATATTTATAAATTAGTTATGATTTAGTTGGAAATCGCAGTAGAAATAAATTACAGTAACATTTTAGTAAAAAAAAGTTCTAACTACCAGAACAGAAATTCGTCCATTAGTCACAAATATTACTTAATATGAATGAACACTGACAGTAAAATATTAAAAGTAAAAGTTCTTTTAAGTTAAAATTAGCTAAGAGCGAAGTAACACACGAACTTTTAGTTAATACGTTACTTTTACCAAAATTATTGATACAAACGACTGTTGTGATTTTGAACAGAGTCATTACGAATCCAAGACATGTTTTCAAAAGAATAAAATATAAATGCTTTGTGTTAGAATAGACGTATAAGTAATATATTGGCGACAAGAATGTCTTTGAAATAAATAGAAAGTCATGTTGTCTTTCCTTCTTAATAATAAATCAATTGTTTCAAGGTAGTATGGCAGAAAGCTTCATAAACGAGACATTTAGAAAAAGTGCCTGACCAAAAATTATAAATAACTATTTTATGCAAGCGGGTTAAACCCGTCTCCTACAGGAACCTGTTCAATTAAGAGAAAGTGTTCTTATTACCTTACATAATACATAAAAAATGTATTTGTGATAAAACCATCACATAGGATATTATAAATTTGCAACTATATATTCTATCACCATTGCATCTAATCACAATAAATGGAAGCAACTGTGCATATTAATTCCATCGAGAGGTACAAGTAACCGTGTGATAATGGGCCACAATATTAAAAAGTATGCTGAGTTGTGGCTTTATTGATAAATTTTGTTTTTAAAATGATGTTTCACTGATTACTGCACCAGGCACTACACTGTATGGTAAGGAGGGGTTAAGATTCTAAGTAGGTTTTGTTTTAGTTTTGGCTGTGATGAGATTTCCATTTTCAAAATGTAACCTACAACTAGTGTACTGCAACTACTGACGATTAGAGAACAGTGGTCATGAGTTTAATTGCCAGGTTTTTTCTCAGGCTCTATCCACCTATTACCTTTCAAATCTGGTAGTAAGTGTAAATGGCAATAATCTGAACTTTGTGACCGAAATGAATAAAGATATTTTCATTTTATTTTATCGTAATCAAATCATTGGCCGTCTCACACAACTGGTCGAAATTATACTGAAGACATTTTTCATTATCATGAATGTTTTCATATATATTTCATCCGCAAATATATTTATCTCTAAATTTAAATAATTAATATATTTCTAAATTACGTTAACGTATTAAAGGTATTCAGAAGGTCCTAATATAGAACCTTGAGCAATGCCTTTCTAAACGATTATATGTGAACTAAATTCATTCTATGTAGGTCTCTTAATTTGATGATATGTAGCTTTATTATTAATGGACCCATAATACCATTTCAAGACACTATCAAATAGTACCTACTTTATATATCAATAAATATGTATATGCAAAGCACACGCTCACTGAAATAAAAGGCACTGACGTAGGCGAACTATCATGAAGTTAAACAACAGGCAGTAGCTCCCAGTTACAACAGTGCCGAAAAAAGTATGAAATTAAAGCAGATGGTCAAGGAATGATCAAGTTGTTGGAAATCCGTAGGTATTTTATCCTATATTAGGTTGAAGTTGTTCATGACCAACCTATCCTATCATTTGTAGACTGGTACTGTGGTATGAGACGCTGCATAGGCACTCACAGTAACGTAGGGAAGCGAGTCAGCAGTCATTTCCATCGTTGTCATTAATGCAATTCTCTAGAGATTAATTTGAGATGATTACAAACCAAACATTGAAAAAAAGTATGAATTAAGCCCAACTCGAACCATTGCGCAACTTCTTTATCAACAAAACCCACTACGAATAAATAGCGATATAATACATTAATAGAAGTTTAATGGCAATAATCGCATTGAAGCAAGCTTTCAATTGGTATGTAAATAACCAATACATAAATGATGACTGTCATAAGCTGAATCATTCGATAGCATTGAGAGTAATCCACGGACAAATGTATATAGACGTACGAAGTCGGAAGTACCACTGTAATAACTTAACTATCTTTACATTGTGTTCCTGACGGGGTATTAGGAGATAACAGATTTATTTCGGTGGGAGTGTATCCGACTGCTACGCAAGAGGTCGTCTGTAGGTTTGATTCCCCTCCAGGATAAAACTTTTTGTGATGAGCACGATGTTTTATTCTGTGTCGGGGTGTTATTTATCTATAATATGTATGTTTTTAGAAATTTATGTATGTTTATCAGATATCTGGTTAGCATAGTACAAGCTCTGCTTAGTTTGGAATCAGATGGCGTTATGTGAGTTGTCTCAACGATATTTATTTATTTACGTCTGGGTATCCGAGTACCACTGTAATAGCTATTCGATTATACAGTACCTCGTTACAATTTGTTAAACAATCGGTTTATATCCATCAATCTCTCATACTATTTAATTGAATGAAAAATTTCATAAAAAAAAACTGTTGTAAATTCTGTAACTCTGGTTATTGGCTTATAGGTAAGTATACATACTTTTTATGATAATTTGAAATCAATAAATTTAATAAAGTTATAAATGCTTTTATGCTACGTTATGTTTATGTTCAAACTAGGTGACCCCCCCCGGCTTCGCCTGTGAAATACCTATACTTTGAACTCCCGTAGCACCTATCCCGTAACACTAATTCCGTCGCTTATAAATTCTACAATAATGACTGTTTACACTGTTGATTGATGGCACTTGGCGGAACTTGCTACACATCTTGAACTAAAACACTTGTACTGTTCCACTTATTTATTACTTAAACCTGACCGGTTTCGCCTTACGGTATTTTCAAAAGTTAGCACATATTGTATGTATTTCGGATGTAATTGAGTACAATATGATCAATAAGTTTAAGTAATAAATAAGTGGAACAGTACAAGTGTTTTAGTTCAAGATGATCTACAATAATGCATTAAAATTTGCCCGATTTGTCGACATTTATAACCACTGCTCTGCTCCCCAGTGTAGTAGCGTAACGATATAAAGCCTATAGCCTTCCTCGATAAATGGGCTATCTAACACAAAAAGAATTTTTCAAATCCGACAAACAAACAAACAAACTCTTTAGCTTTATAATATTAGTATAGATATGTGAAACAAGAATCGTTCTAATACCGACATAACTGACCATATTTGAACCAATTATTTATTGTACTCTATTCTATTCAGCCTTTAACGGACTGCAAAACTGCAGGTATTTTGCACAAATCTGATAATGGTGACTTTACTACTGGTGCCTACTCGTCAATACATAATGAAAAAATTGAAAATCGTTTTTTTTTAATATTCCGTCCTTAATTTCCTTGGAATCTACAGCCGTTGATGTAATTGTAATTTGTTCGATAGCGAGTTCCTGAAAAGTACCTTAAAAGACTAGGAATATGAAAGCAATGTTCCAATGTTAAACTAATAATAATGCCAATGCAGCAGAGCGTTATGGGCATGAAGTGGCATGAACTACATTGCAGTTGCTAGGCAACCACTTGTTGAATTTGTGGTTTTACTAAAGAAGTTAAGAGAATGAGAGGTCCACTTTGAATTTGCCTGCAATCTCAGCGTGGGTTGTTCTTTTTTCTCAGACAGTATCATGGTCTTCACTTATGCTTTAAATAATGGTGAACGACGTAAGGCATTCTTAACTACATTTTAACAAACATACATAGTATAGTCACGCCTTTATCCCCGAAGGGGTAGGCAGAGGCATACTATACGCCCACATTTCACCGTATGTACTTTTGTCCCACGTAACAGGTGGTGAGCCCATTGCCGTGTTGAAATGGACAGACGCAGGTTGTGGCGACTTGCTGTTGAAGCCACCCATAAGACCTTCAACTGGGCTTAACGACTGCCATGTTATTGACAACCGGGATTAACGGCTTAACGTGCCTTATAACCAACATAATTTAAAACTAGCCGCTAACGTTAAATGATCAATGGCTTCTTAATTTAATACATGTAGGTACAAATTTGTTAAACAAATCGTCTAGCGATTGCATCTAAGCATATAAAAAAATAGTTAATAACTGTCATGTACGGTCTATTAAACAACATGTTAGAACGAGGTTACATTAATAAGCTGAGCGATCACAAGAAATTTTAGTTTGGACGCATACCAATAGGATGTTACTTTCTTAGAGGCAGTTGAATTATATATATTTATTTTTTATTTATCTAACACTCCTTATCCCCGAAGAGGTGGCAGAGGCATATTATATGCCCACTTTTCACAAGGTGTATTCCTGTCCGACGTAACAGGTGGTGAGTCCATTGCCGTGTTGAAATAGACAGACACAGGTTGTAGCTACCTGCTGTTGAAATTTATATATATTAAATTATATATAGTTCTCATAATGATAATACTATGTTATCTATATATTCTCTAATAGTTCAACCTATAGTATAGAATGAGGCGGTCTGGTATTCATATTTACTAACGAAACAATTCTAAATAACTAACTAACTATCTTCACGCTGTATCCCTGACAGGTTAGTCAGAGAGGACAGATCGCCAGGCCTCGCGATCCATGCATACTTCTTTCGCTTCTTCAAGATTCATCAATCGCTTCATACACGCATGTCTGGGTATCCGAGTACTTTTGACCTTTACGTTTTTAAGCAATCTGCTCACGTTGTTTTCATATGTAAGTCTCGGCCTACCCTGACGTCTTCTACCCTCTACTTTCGCACAATATATATTCTTCGTCAATCGTTCATCACTCATTCGTTGGACGTGTCCCAACCAACGGAGCACGCCCTTTTCCAGCTTAACGCTGACACTTTCATTCAAACCTGCCATATTGCATATCACTTCGTTACGTATTCGGTCGGCCATAGTAACGCCGCACAATTTTCGTAGTGATCGCATCTCCACAACATTCAATTTACTTTCATGCATCTGCTGACATACCCAGGTTTCGCTACCGTAAAGGAAAGTTGGCAATAGCACTGCGTTATGAATCGCCAGTCGTGCTTCTTTTACGATGCTTTGTCGCTTTACTAATTGGGACAAAGCACCGTTAGCTCTGTTTTCGGCAGCTACTCGCCGTTCTACATCCGAATCACATCTTCCATCCGCGCTAAACATACTACCTAAATACACCATTTCATTCACTTGCTCTAGTCGTTCCTGGTTTACCCTAATCTCGCATTTGGTTCTTACGTCATCTCTTTCAAATACTAGAACCTTAGTTTTACTTGCATTCAAGCGGAGACCCTTACTTTCACACTCCTCTTTCATATTAGTGACTAATACCTGAAGGTCGTCTTCTGATTAGGCCACGAGCACTGCATCATCAGCGTATAGCAGACAGTTTACTTTAAAGTCACCCAAATTTACACCCATATCACAATCTTTCAACTTCTGCAGGCAACTGTCCAGATACACTATGAACAGCCAGGCGGACATGACACAACCCTGTTTGACGCCTGTACAGACATCAAAAAGAGGTGACACCTGCCCCCCTTCTCGCACGCAAGCCTTACAGTCCCTATAAAGCAACTGTATTGCCCGCAGTAGCGAGCCGTCCACACCATATCCGGGCAACAAATCCCACAGAGTTTCTCTCACAACGTTATCAAATGCTTTCTCCAGATCCACAAAAGCGCAGAAAACCTGCTGTCTAATAGCCAGAAACTTTTCCACGACCATGCGGAGAGAAAACACTTGATCCATGCAACCTCTTCCACGTCGGAATCCGCACTGAGCCTCCCATAAATACCTTTCAGACTTTTCTTGCATTCTTGCCGTTATAAATATAAAAAGGCGACAAGCCGCCAGATGACCCTAAGTCGTACCGACCGATCACATTGTTGCCCTCCTTGGGAAAGCTTAAATTTCACGAAAATCAATTTGGATTTACAGTAGGAAAATCTACTATTGACGCAGCGATATCAGTGCGAAAGACTGTCACTTCATCGGTTTCTCAATATGTGCTGGCCATCTTCCTAGATATTTCCGGTTCTTTCGATAACGCTTGGTGGCCAATGCTATTAATGAAATTAAAGTCTCGCGGTTGCTATAGAAATATTTACTCTCTTATTTATTCATATTTTTCACAAGGTACAACAACTTTAAAATTAGGTCATTATTCTGCTACCAAAACGTTAACAATAGGCTATCCTCAGGGGTCACACTTGTGGAATTTAGGATTTGATGACTTTTTCAGTTTACCATTATCGGAGGGCTGTTCAATGACGGGACACGCCGATGACGGTATGCTGCTCGTTCAGTCGAATATTCGTGCGGGACTCGAGAGCTTGGCCCACACGTGTTTGCGCGTCGTTGCGGAGTGGGGCGTACGAAACAGGTTATTTTTTGCACCCAACAAAACATTTCAGTTGCTTTTTAAAGGAAGTTTGAAAGTACCACCGCGCATTAAAATTTAATAACGTTTACATTAAAAATAAAACTTCAGTTTGCTATTTAGGATTGATTTAAGAGAGAAATTTTGCATTCGTTGAGCACATAAAAACTGTAGGTGAAAAGGCTAAAAATAGGTTTCATGCGCTGTCAAGAATATCTACTGCTACATGGGGACTTTCGTTCAAAACACTGAAGGTCGTTTACGGGGCCACTTAGATAAGTGTACAATTTAAGTAACACATACAGCCTAGATAGGCTGTATGTGTTACGGGGCGCCGGTATGGGCAGATAAGGCTACTATTGGTGCTGCACGTTTAAAGTTACTGCAAAGTCAACGCCTTGCATTGATATTTTTATGCAAGGCCTACAGGACGGTTAGCACGGAGGCTCTGCCGGTGATGGCAGGGGTCCTTCCGGTTTATCTCGACATTCAGAGACGCGCGGCTTTATACTATTCGGCTAAGGATGGCATGGATGATAGGCTTTTGTTAGAAAGAGATCGCCATAGAATTGCCAGACTGTATCGTGATAATGTACGTGAAAAACTTTTAGACGAATGGCAGCTGCGTTGGAACACTTCCATCAAAGGGCGCCACCTCTACTAGTTTTTCCCAGAAGTTCGTGAACGGCTGGCAATGTCCTGGCTGGAGGTTGATCACTGTGTTGCTCAATTTCTTACGGGACATGGTAACTTTAGGAGCAAATTACATTCGTTTAAGCTGGTTTAGTCATCGTTCTGTCAGTGTTCAACTGCTGACGCCAAATATGATCAGACCGCCCATCATATACTTTGGGAGTGTAGCATTTGGCAAAATGAGCGATATAATATGCTTAATTGTTTACAAGTAACGTCGGGAGTAGTTTACTATGCGGATCTTGTGGCATCGAGGCTGAATTTTCGTGCTTTCAAACGTTTCTGCCATACATATTACTGGAATCAAATATAGCTCACATAGGACCCGTAATATACTATTACCGTGGTGCTTCCCTATTTCTATAGGATTTACACCTAGTTGCTTTCCAGGTCTCCCGCTTTGCAAAGGAGGGAAGAGGCATTACGTTCTTTTCTTACTTCCTCACATTATCTTCGGTTCAGGACACTCGGTTCGATGACGCCAACCCGCGAACAGACCCCTAATCCTAGTAATGACTAGGTAGTGGTCTGATCCCAGCTCAGCACCTCGAAAAACCCTTGTGTCCATCACCTGTTTACGGAGCCGACTATCCATTAGGAATAGATCTATCATGCTTCTCTTTGACTTACATCTCCTCGTATACATATGAATTTGTTTGTGGTTGAACATTGTGTTCGTCACAAACAAATCCTTTTCCTTACAAAATGCCAGTATAAGCTTGCCAGCGTCGTTCCCATACTTCCCGAGTACCGAGTACATCCATTCAAGTCTCCACATACTATAAGTCTTTCATTTCCTTCTATCACATTTAGAGCTTCTCTCATACATATATCTCATACGAAACAATTTCATTTCAGTAAACTTAAGTATCAATTTAAATATAGCCTTGCCAGTTTCAGACCTATTGGAGATTTTTTTATGAGGAGAATTTTAGTAACGTCAGGAAATGCGAGTATTTCAAAAATATTAAATCGTTTGTGTTTTCATTGTTTCCCGGTCTGATTCGATTCCGGCGTCGGAACAAATTATTGTGTGATCCGCAAATGTTTGTTTCGGAGTTTGGGTGTTTCCTATGTACTTATAATATTTTATTAGAAATATACATTTAAGTATATATATCGGTTGTCGAGATCCCATAGTACAAGCTTATAGCTTAGTTAGGGCTAGATGGCGCTGTGAAAAAAGTATCCCATAATATGTATTTATTGTTTCAGGTAAAAATATAAAATCCGCTCCGTTGTTTAATACAATGCCTGTCTTATACATGGTGGGTAGCACAGCGCAACTGTTGCATGAAACACTTCGTGAGAGCATGTCGACGACGATATAAGGCTGATTAACACACATCCGATTGTAGCACCTTAAAGATCTCATAGACAATGCAGCTATCTCAACAAAGTTGGATAACAGTTGCCAAGAGAAGGACAATAACCGATGAACAGAAATAAAGAGTTAAGCTATTTTTAACTTCAATTACCTTTTTTTTGTGTTAAAATCCCCTCGGATGTCATGCCGGACTCGAACCGCCTAAAACCACACAGTCTCTGACTAGCTATCAATTGCCGGACGGGAAAAACGGGAAGATTAACTTAAATTAACTTAACTTAAATTAACTTAACTTAAATTAACTTAACTTAAATCAACTTAACTTAAATTAACTTAATTTAATTTAACTATCTTCACAAACGGAAAGGTCAAAAGTACTCGGATACCCAGACGTGCGTGTATGAAGCGATTGATGAATCTCGAAGAAGCGAAAGAAGTATGCATGGATCGCGAAGCCTGGCGATCTGTCCTCTCTGACTACCCCGTCAGGGATACAGCGTGAAGATAGTTAGTTGGTTAGTTAGTTCTAAGTATCTTCACACTGTATCCTTGAGGAATGGTTAAAGAGGACAGATCGCCATGCTTCACGAAAGACATGCACGAAAGAATTAAGAGTTGCAATAATCGAAATTAAATATATAACATCCCGTTGATGTAATCAAATATTATTATGATTGAATGAAGTTGCGATTGATCTTGACGTTAACGGAAATTACTCAATTGGAACGTTAGCGTGACATTAATAAGCCTATGAAATTGTGATACTTATAAGCCTATAAGCTAACTGTGGACGCCCGCGGATTCGATCGTACTGCCCATTACCGTGGGAATACGGGAATAAAATATGGACATGTTAATCCTTATCATCATAAGCTGTTTTTCAGCCAACGTCCTGTTAAAATCGGTTCAACCATTTCAAAGCTTATCCAGAACAAATCGACAGAGAGACAGACAAAAACAAAGTCTCTGTGTCGAAAAAAATAACAAATCAAAACTATGTGAGTAACGTACTCGTATTTACTGTCATATTTTCATATGCATTAAGTAAAAAAATTGTTAATTAGGAATTACAAACTGACACTTGAATTGTATTTATCTGTATTTATAGATCGGTTACAATAAGTGCTCTGAATTGTGATACTACAACATTAGATCAAAAAATGATTATCTTACAAAACTATGACTAATCTCCTAGGAACGTTTTCCTGGTACTGTAACGGTTAAGCTACAGGTACCTCGCTGCCCCGGTTCGAAAATTCACCCTGTATACGTAGGTATATAGGGTGAATTTACCTACCTCTCCAATTTCTGAATACCCACCACATATTGTTACAATCAAAGCAGTACACAGGGCGGCCTTATCGCATAAAGCAATTTCTGCCAAGCAACCATTTTTTGCCAGGCAACCATTTAATGGTCTTCTCCATGTTTAAAGGAATATGGAGTCTGTGGTCCACTTTTATATGGCTCTAGGAGCAGATTTTGTTAGAATTTTATTTTTTGACATCGGTGGGCGCATGGTCGTTACCAGGTAAGCAGCTGCTCCGCTAGCAGGTGAGGCTGTTTGAAGATATTGTTTTATCCTATTTGATGGTAAATTAGCCTTTTTCTATAGGATTTACACCTAGTTGCTTTCCAGATCTCACGCTTTGTAAAGGCGGAAAGAGGCATTGTGTTCTTTTTCCTCTAATACTCTTCTGATTACTTTCGTCGCAGGTTGCAAGACATTCTAACTTCTCCTGGGACTTCACCGAGATCAAAATCGGTGGAACTCTTGTGGTCTTGGTTCTTCCCATTCACGCCCGTGTGAGGAACGGGCTTATAACAATTGTTGTCCTCGCCGACAGTCATTGCTGTAGATCTTGGTTTACAGGAGTCACAGTAATGGGAATGCGGGTGGGATTAGTCCCAATTTAAAAATATTTGCCGTCATAATTCACACCTAAATAATGACAAGATAGTAAAATATTGTAAAGCAATGAAGAAAATCAAACCCTACATGGTTGCCTTGTGTTGTCACATCCTGTTGTCGTAACAGTTCCGTTCTACTACACTAATTAAACTAGGTATCTATACCAAATTCGGGCGTCAAACTATGCGTCTGTTACACATGACACAACTAACAAGTTCTGGCTGTATCATTTCCCTATTGCGAATGTTCTGACTCGAGGTGTATTTCGTTGGTCGAAGTTGCTTGGTTTATAAGAATATCCTTCTGCTTTGTTATCATCATCATCAGCCGTGATTTCACCGCAGAAACACACTTATCCCCTTATGATATTTTTTATGGAAATTTAAATAATAATTTATTTAAATTAAAATAATTATTTATTTATTCAACCAGGTATAAAGTAACAATTTAACAATTATAGATACACGTAAGAATATCAATTACAAAGATTTATTAACATTAAATTTAACTCATTTTCATTAACATTAAATTTCATTAACATTAAAACTAACAAAACTGCTGCTGTTGTATTTATCAAAATGTAGACTGGGTCCCCTCGGTAGGGTACCCATGATGCAGGCAGCATTTCCACGCTGAATAGCTATGGAAAGCAATTTGAATTTTTTAATATCCCGTCTTGGGATACCTGAGCCATAATAACTACTAATTTACCAAATTCGAACTAATACATTTAGTGCATCAGCTAGTCTAATTTAATTAATTAATTAATCTAAATTACAAAATTATGACGGCAAATATTTTTAATTTGGGACTAATCCAACCCGCATTCCCATTACTGTGACTCCTGTAAACCAAGATCTACAGCAATGACTGTCGATATATTTGCAGACAGATGATAAATTGAAGCTCAAAGTCGCTGCTCACTTTAAAGTCAGAGCTAGTGACAGCCAAATATCGTCTCTCTCCTACAAGATCCATAGACAAGATCAAATTATTGGTGCTACCAGAGCTCTGTGCTCTCTTTTAATTCGTTTAGGTGGATTAAATGACACTTGTAACACTATTAGGATTTAGATGACCGAATGGTATTCGCTGCAAAATGTTCATAATATTCGTGAGATTTGCAAGTGAATTTACAAGCGGGCTGATAATTTGATGTTTTTACTGAAAAGTACTAAGAAAGAACAAAATTCATTAATTTTTCATTTGAGCTTTCATAAAACGAGCAGCTAAAACTTACAAGTTATTTAATTTTATCTGATTAGCTGGCCGTTATCAACACATATTTTTACTTCCTTTCCCTAACATGCCTGTAAAAGTAAAATGCTTGTTATATACAATGGATAAAAAATGTACATCTATACTAATTGTATAAATGTTTGTTTGGTACGCTACGCGAAAACTATTTAATCGTCACGAAACTTTGTACTCATGGCCGTATTAGAAGTAACATATGATAGTCTTATTTTAAAAAAAATAAGTAAGATAATTGTGTGTTAATGAAGTTGCGCGGGTCAGCTAGTATTGCTATAAACCTACTTCCAAATAAGTCAGAATTGGAAAGTAAAGAAGTGTCATATTTTGCGTTCAATTGTTACCCATTTTTAGTATTTCATTATTTGTTAATTCTCAATGAACCGGTGAAATCAGACTTGTTTGTAGCACAGTATAAATGAGTTCCACTACGTTTGCAGTATAACTTGAAATACAAAGCCACCATATCAAAAATAACACAATCAAAACATTCTTCTCTCATGAAAATATGTTCAATACTTTACGGTCCATTGTCATATATCCAGGCAATTATTGAAGTATCTACATTCTTAGGAAGTCCTAAGAATGTAGATACTTCAATAATTGAAGTATCTACATTCATATAATGCAGCCGTATGTGGGCTCGTTTATAGCCCACATACGGCTGCATGGTTGGCGTTTTTCGTTCTTATTATGTCGATCACACTTCGAAAGCTCACAATCTGTTTCAATTGATTATAATCGCAGCCACAATGAATAACTCCATCCGTTGCCATTCATTTTAGGAAAAGCTTTTAATTCCAAAATAAAAACTTTTTCTAAATTGCATATAAAATTAAATAACTAACTAACTATCTTCATGCTGTATCCCTGATGGAGTAGTCAGAGAGGACAATCGCTAGGCTTCGCGATCCATGCATACTTCTCTCGCTTCCTGCAGTTTCATTAATCGCTTCATTCACGCACGTCTGGGTATCCGAGTACTTTTAACTTTTCCGGTTTTGAGCAATGTGCTCACATGGTCTTCATTTGTAAGTCTCGGCCTACACTGACTCCTTCTACCCTCTACTTTTGCACAGTATAATATTCTTCATCATTGAAAGTATATACGATACGTATATAAAAAAACAAGTTTTAAAATATTTATCTGTCTATCTGTATGTTCAAGCTAAACTCTGTAATGGCTGTTTTATTTAGTACCTAATTTTGAAAAGTTCAAAATGACCAAAATGTTCCAAAATGACAACCTGATTTGATGGAAATATTCCGATTAGATCACGTTATAAAATCTGCAAACATCCGCTAATAATTGATATTACAGGCCGTGGGTAGTTTGGACGTAGCTAATGTGAAAACAAAGAGTGTTCAAATTAAAATTACGAACAGCACTAATATACATTTGACAATGGCCTCTTTGCGTACTAATAGTAACCAAAAATTGCGCGGGTTGTACACTCGCAACCAGAGCCTGACACAATGCTGGGACCCTGAACTATATATTTCGTTACGAATGTTTTACCTTCAATCTATTCGTCCGCTTAGATACAAATTTTCGGAGGTGGTAAGCAGATTGAAATTGCATCTAACTAAATTTTGTTGGTGCAGACAAAAACTTACAAAACTATTGATTGCGTTAGGGAAAAATTATGAGAGTTATTTTTACGATGCGCGCGCAGACCGTCGCAAAAAACCGACACCATGAAGTTAGCTGATAAGTGTTTCCATGACAACTTATAAACACCCTGAAGTTAGCTGATAAGTGTTTACATGACATCTTAAAACTACATTCAAAGTAGTATTCATTCTTTTGGTGTTTTATTTTTCTTACAAATTTATCATTCCTGTTACAAACAAAGAGTTGTGGTTTATTTGATAAAATCTTATTAGACTAAAGCAGTAAAACTTGTAAGGCTAATAAGTAAACACACACTTTTTTTTAAATTCTTCACTTAATAAATGTGTCTAAAAATGGGATATTTCAAATGTCATTATATTTGCAGTGATCTGTAAACTGAGAAATTTTTGAGAGATGGAGTGAATGTTATGGAAAGATGTATGCAAGAAAAGACAGAGATGCCACATCGGGAAGTGGAGCTCACTTCGATGCTCCGGATCCCGATGTCATTGAAGTCATTAGTATGAAAGAAATAGAACAAGCGATAAGAAGTATGAAATGTGGTAAGGCTGCGGGAAAAGACAGAGTCACTGCTGAGATGATCAAGTACGGTGGGTCGCGTGTCTGGGACACACTATGTCTGTTATGCAACTTGTGCTGGCGGACGGGTGAGGTCCCAGATGACTGGCAAGTAGCAGTTGTAGTACCTATTTACAAAGGGAAAGGCTCGCGCCTAAACTGCTCCAGCTACAGGGCGATCAGCTTGGTCAGCTTAGCTAGTAAGGTGTATGCAAAGGTTATAACGGCACGAATGCAAGAAAAGTCTGAAAGGTATTTATGGGAGGCTCAATGCGGATTCCGACGTGGAAGAGGTTGCATGGATCAAGTGTTTTCTCTCCGCATGGCTTTTGTGGATCTAGAGAAAGCATTTGATAACGTTGTGAGAGAAACGCTGTGGGACTTGCTGCCAGGATATGGTGTGGACGGCTCGCTACTGCGGGCAATACAGTCGCTTTATAGGGACTGTAAGGCTTGCGTGCGAGTAGGGGGGGATGTGTCACCTCTTTTTGATGTCTGTACAGGCGTCAAACAGGGATGTGTCATGTCCGCCTGGCTGTTCATAGTGTATCTGGACAGTTGCCTGCAGAAGTTGAAAGATTTTAATATGGGTGTGAATTTGGGTGACTTTACAGTAAACTGTCTGCTGTACGCTGATGATGCGGTGCTCATGGCCTCATCAGAAGCCGACCTTCAGGCATTAGTCACTAATATGAAAGAGGGGTGTGAAAGTAAGGGTCTCCGCTTGAATGCAAGTAAAACTAAGGTTCTAGTATTTGAAAGAGGTGACGTAAGAACTAAATGCGAGATTAGGGTAAACCAGGAACGTCTAGAGCAAGTGAATGAAATTGTGTATTTAGGAAGTATGTTTAGCGCGGATGGAAGATGTGATTCGGATGTGGAACGGCGAGTAGCTGCCGGAAACAAAGTTAACGGTGCTTTGTCCCAGTTAGTAAAGTGACAAAGCATCGTAAAAGAAGCACGACTGGCGATTCATAACGCAGTGCTAGTGCCAACTTTGCTTTACGGTAGTGAAACCTGGGTATGTCAGCAGATGCATGAAAGTAAATTGAATGCTGTGGAGATGCGATCACTTCGAAAGTTGTGCGGCGTTACCTTGGCTGGCCGAATACGTAACAAAGTGATACGCAATTTGGCAGGTTTGAATGAAAGTGTCAGCGTTAAGCTGGAAAAGGGCGTGCTCCGTTGGTTTGGACACGTCCAACGAATGAGTGAGGAACGATTGACGAAGAATATATATTGTTCAAAAGTAGAGGGTAGAAGGAGTCAGGGTAGGCCGAGACTTACATATGAAGACCACGTGAGCAGATTGCTCAAAAACGGAAAGGTCAAAAGTACTCGGATACCCAGACGTGCGTGTATGAAGCGATTGATGAATCTCGAAGAAGCGAAAGAAGTATGCATGGATCGCGAAGCCTGGCGATCTGTCCTCTCTGACTACCCCGTCAGGGATACAGCGTGAAGATAGTTAGTTAGTAAGTTAGAAATTTTTCTATATTTTTTTATAATTTATACCTATTTTTCGTGTGGAAATCCTCATGGTTGGTATGACTTCTGCTTTTGACCGGGAGTCCCGCGTAAATTCTCGGAAGAACAACCCCAGATCTAGCGAAAATAGCCCCGTAACAAAGATACCTAATATAAACATAATAAAACTTTGTTAACCGTTTCAGAAAAAAAGTATGCGTAAGAGCAATTTTTCCCGCACATTAAAATCACTGACGACTGAAAAAGCAGCGCGCAAATTGTACGCTGCGCAAATGTGAGGGAAAGGCGATAGACAGCACGAAGTGACTTTGTTTTACTAAACGAATTCACCTCGCGCTGTCTAGCCATAAATGTTTTGGGATTTAGTCGTTAGTAATGTAATATCAATATTCGATAGCATTCGGATTAATAAACTGTTCGTCCAAACTAGTTTCAATCGTCTTCTGCGAAAGAACACAAAATGTTTACTAAAATGAATATTTTGTGTTGTTGGCTTATCAATAATTGGTTTTTGAGAAAATATTCTTTGTTAAAATATGTTGCATTTTAAATACTCAGTCTACTACCTGTTTCTCGGCAATCTTGTTTATATATTTTTAATGAACCCAGGCTTGTTTTCACGATTCCAAGTCAAGTTTTGCGCCATCATCTCTAAATTTGCAATTTATATTCCCTCCTAAGATAGAAATGCAGATGTCTTGTATAAAACTGCACTCTCATATCGAATATACACGAAGAAGTCCAAAGTTTACTTGTTAATGGCATAGTAGATTGGTAAATAGTCAACATTATCTATTTATAAATAACTATTGGCTATATACAGACCACAGAATGTCTATGGTGGGTAGGTTGGTAAAGAAATACTCTCTGGAATATATAACGTAAATGTTTTTTTTTTTTATATTTTTGATATATTCTCCCTGCTTCACCACATATTTTCTGCATCTTTGTTCTAAAGAATATGTGGTCCTCGCTCGATAGGTGTTGCTTCAAGATTGGTAAAAGATGTGACGACTTAAAACAGCTATTTAATAGGGGAATCAGTCGACTTCTAAAAAATAGGCAGCGGTCTTCGGTATTGATAGCCAGGGCCGGTTCTTATTTATACGTGTATTATACAAACATTGTACATTTTGGAGCACAGGGTTTGACCAGTCACTATATGAAAATAAGTATATTAATTTATACGTGTTTGTAATATATTTATACGTGTTTCCCTCCTCTTACAATTCTGGATCCTTTAAGAGAAGCGTGAAAAGACAATTTCTGGGTCGTCAACCTGAGTGTCGCTATCGGGGCCCTACCAGCTGGGATAGCGGCCCTCAGTCACGCATCGTCGTCTCTGCTTTTCATCAGGCGGGCGGCGCCATCTTGACGTGTCAATTATAAAAAAAGTGTATCTTTGGATGGGAGTTCTCCAACACTCCATTTACGTCTACAACCAGGGACCGCGTAGAGTTGCAAGATGGCGTCCCCGAATTTGACGGCCCGTAGCTACTTAGATAGCGCACGACTTTGCCTGGAAAACGAGGCGCCGACGAACTACTTCTCTGAGCAATCCATTTTCGCAAATTGAGAAGAGGAATCGCCGCTTACGTTACCACGCTGCCAAGGTGCACTATATAATGGACTCCAACCCTGAACATTGTGCAGAATTGGGTGACACAGATATATGTTAACGAGACCCTCCTCTACGCACTATGAATTAGGTATAAGCGCCACCCCACGTATATAATTTATTTATACACACGAAAAAAATGTTTTAATGCATGCATAACCTCCGTGACACAACCACAGTTAATTTGAACACCATTGTTGTATAATAATACCCATATATGAAATTAATGGCGATGTTAATCAATTAATATAACCTTATATAACTATGAAATATTATATTCTTTAAATTGATATTGTAATTCTACTTATATGTTCTTACAATATATATTCTTCTTTTTTTTTTGTTTTTTTTTTATATTATGACATGGCAAACAAGCTTACACCTGGTGTTATATGGTTACCGTCGCCTATAGACACTTGCAATATTAAATGCAAGTATTTTCGTCAATCGTTACTCACTCATTCGTTAGACGTGTCCAAACCAACAAATTAAACAATACAATTTAAAAATCTGATTTAAATAGGGGAATTTATATTTGATTTATGAAATTCATGATGGCCTCAACCTTCGTAATTTTAAATGCCGAAAACTCCAATAGGAAACTAATTAATATCTTAATGAAATTAGAATCGATTTTAATGAAATTAGAATCGATCTTAATTTAATTAGAATCGATCTTAATTAAATTAGAACGATTAAAAATTTAAATCAACCGAACAGAAAAATAACCTCGACATTTCTTGAGTAAGTAGCTATTGAGTATAAATTTGTAATATGACCCTAAGATTCTCCGCCAACGGTACGCTACCACGTATTATTACAAATTATAACCAATTACAAAATTATCATTAGATTGTCACTCACTATCGTCATTTTGTAGTTGAACCTGATCTTAACTGTAACTAAACAAAACAATATAGTTAATATTCTTCACAAATAATATTACAAATGTAATTAAATGTTACCTAATAGTGCGCATAAATAAGATAACTACCAAAGGCGCATGTAAATTTGTTATGAAAGTTATTTAATACATAACATTTATTTCGGAATGCAATTGCTTGTTTTGCAGTTACAGTTAGGAAATTTTAATCATGATTTCCGTCTCACCGACACCTACGCATAAATCTTATCTATCTGACAGAATCTAGGCCTCATATTGGCGCCTCCCTTATTCGGGTCGCCGTAATCACCGTAAAAACCTCAGGCTTAAGGCCTCTAAGGACCCAGAGCTCCACACACCCTTCCAAAAAAAAAACTAATTTATTAAATCATTTCCTCCTGGTATAATGAAGCCTGTATAAAGTAAACGGGTAATTTTGATAAAACATGCCTAAAAACACTGTTAGTTACATCCAAACCAAAATGGATATTAAACAGCGAAGATAGTGGAGTGGACATACACACATAATATACTCGTATTAGTTGCAGCCTATGTTCAACAGAATGGGCATGTGTTAGAGTTTAGAACTATGATGCTATTTTGCAGTGGAGCCCAAACATAGAAACGATGGCCGCTCGTTTAACTCGGCTGCATACGCTGTTGCATATATCTCTACAGATAAAAGAAATTGAAATGTCTGTTTGTTATTCCAAATTAACAGCTTTTTAATAAATGTATATGAATTTATATGCGGTACTCACATAAACAAATCAATTATTAATGCTATTTCGGCTAATCTCTGAAATGGCTGGACGAATTTGAACGGGACTTTCACAAACAGCCGATGTTATAAGGAAGGAGTAAATTAGGCTTCATTTTACCTCCTGCGCACGCGTCGTTCACTCTCGTAGGCGGTTATAGCGCGCTTATTTGAACTTTGATTGCCAATGATTTGTGAAGCTTTATTTCGGGACCTTTTTAGTTTTGTAGGGATGTCGGGACAATCCCGACCATCTGGCAATCCTACCTAACACCCAGGGAAACCGCAGGGCGTCCGATAGTATTAGTATTAATAAGTATAGATTATCACTCGCACATGTCACACTGAATTGGTCATTAATCAACACTCATTACATTACATTAAATTTTTACGAGTCGGCTATATTTCGCTCGAATACACCTACGTATGAATGTGCTCGAAAGGAGTCAATCGTTGCAAAATCGATTTCGTTGCCACATTTATTTCACAAAAATCGATTTAAGGAAGTTAGTCCATGTATCGTATAGGACAGGCCAAAACAAGCGATAAATTAAGTAAAGCAAATAGTTAGGTACTGCTGAACTAGGCCGATTTACATATTTTGTTTTATGTCGGTATACCTCTATTTGTTAACTAAGTGTTTACATAATACCGTTCGCTTCACTTTAGGCCTTTAGGTCGCTAAAGACTGGTCCACAACTACACAATAAGTTCATGTTCTGATTTTGTAACCTTTTAAAGGTATTCTAGTTATGTCAGTGTTTGCATTTCTTTACCTTGCCTATATAGTCACGGCATTACTATATCTCTGGGCTAGACAGATACTTTTCACCTGTTCCGTTGCCACATTTATAAAACAAAAAGATCGATTTATGGAAATTGGTCCATGTATCGTATAGGACAGGCCAAAACAAGCGATAAATTAAGTAAAGTAAATGTTTTGTTTTATGTCGGTATACCTCTATTTGTTAACTAAGTGTTTACATAATACCGTTCGCTTCACTTTAGGCCTTTAGGTCGCTAAAGACTGGTCCACAACTACACAATAAGTTCATGTCCTGATTTTGTAACCTTTTAAAAGTATTCTTGTTATGACAGTGTTTGTATTTCCTTAACTTAACATATAGATAGTCACGACCTTAGTATATCTCTGGGGTAGGTAGATATGTTTCACCTGTTGAATTGTAGTGGTACTTAATATTTGGTGAGTGAGTAGGAATGGACAAGTTTTGCTACTTGCTGTTCAAACATAACAGTCGGTACAAACTACTTATTGTGCCTTTTAAAGCATAAACACGTGAACAGGAATATTATAAAGTGTCTTGATTTGTACTGAGCTCAGTAATGAACAATAATAAGCCTGGCGATCTGTCCTCTCTGACAACTCCGTCAGGGATACAGCGCGAAGATAGTTAGTTTAGTTCAGTTATGATCAAATCAAGACAGTTTGCCACGATCAACTCCTTTTGAGCACATTCATAGGTGGGTGATGATCACAATTGAGAAGTCGGCAGTGAGTGCAGCATGCTAAGCTACGGTGATTATTTTCCATCAGGTGGTGTCGTATGCTTGTCTGTCACCTCGGTAGTCTAAACACACTTAAGATGCTTGATGCAGCGATCGTTTATAGATCAATAAGCATATATCTCCGAAGGGGTAGGCAGAGGCACACTATACGCCCACATTTCATCGTATGCATTTTTGTCCCACGTAACAGATGGTGAGCCTATTGCCGTGACGTGCCGAAATATGACTTTATTTTCTCTATAGGGCTCTACATTCCATATAACAAATATATAGAAAGCTTATACAATTAAGACACTTCTATCGGTATCTCATTTGTAACAATTCCTTTATTACTACATTAGGTACTAAATTACAATAAACATAGAATTTTATGTTCATTACCCCTCTTTCTAGTATTGCCATAGTCGGGTAAAGAGAAACTGCCATAGGTAAACAATATAGTGTCGAACACCTCCATGAATATTTAAAAAATGATCGATTATTTCTGATAGTATTCATAGGAAAGCGACAGTAGAAATTATTCATTCAAACGAGTTTGTTAAATTGATAACATGAATATTATTCATTAAATAATTCCAATTTTAATATATTACATAAATATAATAAGATTCCCTCGCATCGTATCGATTAACATATTTAATCACGCCTATAGTAAAATTACCTAGTAATAGCGGACGCCTCACAATTTAACCCGCGTAGTTCCCATTCCCGTGGAATTACGAGGATAAAATATGGTCTATGTTACAGGTGTTATAAGGATATAAGATTAGCTTTCTGCCAATGAAGGTCCCGTTAAAATCGGTGCAGCTGTTTTTGAGATGAGCCGCAACAAACAGAGAGAAAAATAAGAAAAGCGATTTTCGTATGAACGTATAGGTATACTGTCAAATGCAGTTAGTGAAAAGCTTGAAATAACAGACAGACACACACACTAATAATATTTTAACTTTTTCTATAATACCTATTATTATAAATGTCATATATTATTACTTAATTCTTTATCTTTCGTATTTAAAAAAATGATTTAATGACTATTCGCACGCTATCCTATAAATTGATACTTTTACCCAAAATAGAAAATTATGATATCCCAAAATTCGTTATTTATCTCGCTATAGATCACGATAGAGTGACCCCAAAAAGGCTGATTAACATTTTATTTCGCCGTTGTAGTATTGCCTTAGTATTAAATCGGCAAAACTTTTGACTACTATAGCACAACCGGCGGTTCAACCAGTCCTACCTGGCAGGTGTCACAGGTCATACAGAGGGGCTGCCAGGGTTGGTTGTAGACACAGAACCAACCCCGACAGACAAAAAGGCCCGGTTGACATAACCCAACACCGATAATTATCGCACCTATTCAGGAGTCAGGTCACATGCCTCTGTGGGCGTGGGTTCGAATCCCACCCAAGATAAAACTTTGTGTGATGAGCACGATGGTTTATTCTTTGTCTGGGTGTTATTTTTCTATAATATGTATGTATTAAGAAATATATAATTATGTTTATCAGTTATCTGGTTACCATAGTACAAGCTCTGCTTAGTTTGGAATCAGATGGCGTTGTGTGAGTTGTCCCAACAATATTTATTTATTTATATATTTAATGCCGGTTGGTGGTCGGCTATCTGGGGGCCGAGTCTACTATTTTCCAATAGAAATCCGGTCTAGTTCTATTCTAAAGCGGTTCTATTGCGATTAGTCCAAAACTAGGTAGTCTACTTAAACTATTATATCACAATCACACTTCTCAAGCTGCAGAATAGAGACAAAATAGCTGTTTTAAGTTAATTTGATAACTTTTTATTTTTATTTTATTAATATAGACTACCAAAAGTGCAAATTAAGAGCTACTTACAGGTGCTACACGGGTTAATAATCGGCCGGGTTAATAAATAATATTGTAATAGTGGACTACTAAAACTGTCAATTTTTTCAGTCGGCTCTCTATTGAGCGACGATTTTTGTTCTCTTTTGACTCAATTGAAATAGTAGACTTGGCCCCCTGGTCTCATAACGGGGCATACCCTTGCTGACTTGCAGTAAACCTCTGGCGTATTCTGCAACTCCGTATAGGCAAGGTTTATTGAGTAGTCTGGCCTCTTTCCAACCCTGACAGTTCTGACATACACTTTCGAGATAGGTTCATTTGGAGTTCAGAATTTATTGGTTACTACCTAATATCACCTCATAATAGTTAAACACACATTATCTATGGAATCTCTACCAGGAGCCGTACTCCTTTCCTTCTACAATACCAAACTTTTCAAGCAAAGTGCATATATCTTAGGACTTCCACTTAAAGGCCGCCAATAAACCTTAATGAAATAAAATGAAATGTAAATATCTTTATTCATGTAAGCGATTGAAGCGCTCGTGGCCTAGCGGTCTCAGTGTTCTGTAAACGATCACTGAGTTACGCAACTTTCACTATGGCTGGTCCTCGGATGGGTGACCACTTTGTGGCATTTACATTTGCGAGCGTTTCCGTGCTTCGGAAGGCACGTTAAGCCGTTGGTCCCGGTTGCCAGTAAAATGGCAGTCGTTAAGCCTGGTTGTAGGCCTTATGGGCGGCTTGAAAACTTCAACCGCAGGTAGCCACAACTTGCGTCTGTCTATTTCAACACGGCAATGGGCTCACCACCTATTACGTGGGACAGGAATCCACACGGTGAAAAGTGGGCATATAATATGCCTCTGCCACCCCTTCGGGGATAAGGCGTGATGGATATTTATTTATTTTATTTTATTTATTCATGTAGATCACAAAGTAACACTTATGAACGTCAAGATTATTGCTACTACTTTCTACAGATTCTCAAGGCCATCAGAAAGATCGAGAGAGACAAATAAAAATCTTGTAAGCCATTTTTTTACACAGTGCCGTCTAGCCCAAAGTAAGCTAATATAAGCTTGTGTTATTGGAACTAGGCGATATAAAAGTAACCTTAAAGTAGTACAAAAAACAAAAGGTTAATAAAACAAAAAAAAGGACATTTAATGTTTCTGTTTAGTCTTCCTTTTTTTGATGTCGCGTCATTTGCAATCTACATTCCTCCTATTCCCGGTTACCCCTTCAAATTGTAAGAACTAGTTCACTTAGGTAATTCAATTTCGAGACATAAAACTCATAGCTTGTAATCGCGTATCCGATGCTTTTACTAGTAGGCCAACATAAATAGCTTTGATCATAGTTAATTTTAAAATTTCTATAATTTTTTTACATAACATCCATTACAGCCTGTTTTTAAAGAATAAATTACTTTAATTCGTTAAGCGGTTAGCCATTCCAATGATTGTTATGAGTACTTACTTACATTGTGTACCTTTTAAGTGCAGGTACCTATATAATAGAGCAATGTCATTTTATCAGTTCCAACCTATCACGTCGAATCTATTAGGCATGCCGATGCTACAAAAATGTGGAACAAAATGAAATTATTATGGAGTTGTTGAATTCTGATTTAAGTCGGATGTAACAAAAAATTGATTTGTGGAAGTACATTAACAATTTTTTTTCACTTCAAAAAAAAATCCTGTGCGTAATATTTAGAATACAAGACACAATTAAGCACAAGACGGTTTTGGTGAATTTGTACCCAATAATTGGCATAGCGTTGTCCGAAGCTTTCACCTCCCTGGTAAATGGTCAAAAGCAAACTTTGGAAAAAATCGCTTGTAGGTTTGGCATCGAATGAAAGCGTAATACTTACATTAAGATCCTACTAATATTGTAAACGTTTACTCTTTCACTCATAAAACTACAGAATGGATTATGATGAAATTTTACAATAATACGTTTACGTATTGTAAAAAATAAATTAAATAACCAATTGAGAGAGTAGGTACTCAGTATAAACCTCCATGAAAAAAAAACACACAAGATATCTCCGTTAGAGAATCGGACCCTGGTCTTCCGCGTGACAGGCGGGGATACTGACTATACTACCGAAGACTATGATTACTGAACCATAAATAGTGAATATGTATCTATAATAGAAAAGCTTGGAGTAGACTCGATACACTCATACATACACATAGCATACGGCATTTCGTTACATGACGATTTCCACTAAATTGCACTACTCATGAAACGCGTTCAGGAACTTAATTGCTGACCACATCTGTCTGGGTTCTTGGAATTTTGAATTGTGTTACACAATAACTATTGATAGTCTCCTGTAAAGTGTCTGGTGAAGTTTACCCCCTAATTGCAAGCTACTAATAAATCTACAAGCAAACAGTAAGTGTGTCTATAACATCTGCAAACCCTCTCGGGAATATAGGCTTGATTGTACTATGTGTGTTTAGTTACCACATTAAAGACATTAAGATTCCATTTTTACCACTACTGAGCGCTCCCGTTTAGTAACATTTTTTAATCGTGTAGTACTAAATCAGTGTAAACGTGGGTTTAATTCAAACACAAATTACCTAATATTTGCATATAAGTATTTTGGATTTTATTAAAATCAACCCTGCGACCTAGTGGAAACAGAAATATCGGAAAGTACAATGGAGGCTTTCTATCTACCAACATACCTTCGTCACCAATAAGACCTGAAATATATATAAATATGAATGAAAATCGTGAAAGTTTTAAACTAAATTATTAATAAATATTGTTGGGCACTTTTTACACAGCGCCCTCTAGCTCAAACTAAGCTACAAGCTTGTACTCCGGAATATAGACAACTGATATATACTTATATAGGTCTAAATACATACATATTATACATATAAAACACCCATACTCCGAAACCAACATTTCTAGATCACACAAATATTTGTTCCGACCTGGGAATCGAACCCGAGTCCTCACACGGCAGTCGCATACACTACCACCGCGCAACCGAGGCTGTCAATAACTAAAATTTTAAAAAAATCGCTTCCTTTGCTTTATTACTATCTACTATCACCATTGGCCTCTGAAGTTAAGCAACAGAATGACTTTCCATCAACAGTGGACAATTACAGAATGTGTAAACATTGCCAAGAGATACTTGCAAAAAATCCTACTAATATTGAAATATTACTAAGCACGTTCTTAAATAAGTGCTTATGAAGAACGATAATAAAGGAGGGGAGGAGGGTCCCACCACACCCTCTATATGTAAATCCTAAAGCACAACGGACAAGTATAACTTCTGCTAATTGTAACGGAGTAATGACGAACCCAACTCCTCAAGGAAAGGGATGAAAGATAGGTAAAAGGAAACCTTGCCCTCCGGTTGTCAAAATTTTTGCAATACTCCGCTATACAAGGTGACACTTAGTCGACAAGTGACTTAGGACTTGGGTGTGTGATCATCCTCCTCTTCTTTATTATCGGTCTACGATGGATTTCCGCCATGTAACGCCCGATTCTATTAGTTGAGTGCATATGAGATGAGAGTACTCCACATGATAAATATGTGAAGCTACCAAGTGTCACATTTTTTCATTGATAGGTATTAGAAATCTAAACCTGTGCTATAAAAACTGTGTCAAACCGCTGTCATTAAGCATCGCGTGAGAGTGCCGGGGACTTGTACCTTTTTTTTAATTACACGCACATACATAAACTTGCTGCCATTTTCATGCTTTACCAACAGATTATGTTTGTTCCTCTAGTTCCTTACCAAATTTCGATAGGACCGGGTTATTCGCTAGATAGAATACCATAAGTAGGTACTTATTTTGAGTTTATTCCGCGGTGCATTAAAATCGGTACTTCAATCGGACTATCAAATTCACATCTATCTAATATTTATCCTTTTTGTTATTTGAAATTAGGAATCTAAATGATCCAATACAATAAGTATTCCTAAAATATCCATCACGCCTTATCCCCGAAGGGGTGGCAGAGGCATATTATATGCCCACTTTTCACCGTGTGGATTCCTGTCCCACGTAATAGGTGGTGAGCCCATTGCCGTGTTGAAATAGACAGACGCAGGTTGTGGCTACCTGCTGTTGAAATTTTTTAAGCCGCCTATAAGGCCTTCAACCAGGCTTAACGACTGCCATTTTACTGGCAACCGGGACCAACGGCTTAACGTGCCTTCCGAAGCACGGAAACGCTCGCAAATGTAAATGCCACAAAGTGGTCACCCATCCGACGACCAGCCATAGTGAAAGTTGCGTACCTCAGTGATCGTTTAACGAACACTGAGACCGCGGGGCCACGAGCGCTTCTATCTTCTATCACGCCTTATCCCCGAAGGGGTGCAGAGGCATACAAATTGTATGCCCACTTTTCACTATGTGTATTCCTGTCCAATGTAATAGGTGGTGAGCCCATTGCTGTGTTAAAATAGACAGGTGCTGGTTGTGGCTACCTGCTGTTGAAATTACATTTTTTTTGTAATTACCTATTTCATTAAATTAGTTCGTAGTAATGAAATAATTGCAAATCATTACAAAGGTGAAATTTGTTAGTTACAGAGAGTGTGTGATAATGAAATATTATATTATACCATCTCACACTAAAGATAACCTCTGACAGGTTCTGGAAGTTTTAGGTGAATGATGGTTCTCATTTTAGTAATCTTTCTCTTAAATGCAAGTAGTCAGACTCACACTTATTTTCCGACAAATTAGAAAGTGAGAGGTATTCGATAGCCACGCACTTAGGCAGTTGTATTTCGTTCTACTACTAGGTTTTTTTTATACCACCGAGGTGGCAGACAAGCATACGGCCCACCTGATGGAAAGTGGTCACCTTAGCCTATGGACGTTTGCAACACCAGAGGTGCAGCACTCGCGCTGCCGACCCTTTAAAAAACTTCTAAGACCCCTTTTGAATACCAAACCCCATACTGTAGACGTTCGGGAAAACCCCGTCAGGTGATGAGACTATAACCATGATGAGAAAGACAGCGTGTCAGTAGAAGTACTAAGTCTTATTGTGTATATAATCGTCTCTTAAGAAGATATACACAAAGCTGAAGGTTATTTTGTAGTTGGTAATTGACGGGAATCTAATGATACGAGTGACCAACCAGCCCCCGTCTAATTAATTAAAACAAAAAAGTATCTTTATACATATTTGTTACATTAAAAAGTAAATAATATGTGTCTATCTTCTATCAAACACAAAGAACCTCTATGGTATTTTATTGATAGCAAATTATTCGTAAAAATTAATAGCTTTGCATATACTGCAATTATTAAGTCTAAGTAGTATAAATGAACTAGTATTTGTTATAAATGTGTGTAGTCTTTATGTTTATGCCTTCATATAATGCTGTTGTACGAATATTACAATATTTGCTTCTTTTTTGTTTCAGGGAACAATACATATTTAACGTCTTCGAAGTCATAGTGAGCACACTGGAGACAAAACTGCAAAGAATAGAAAATTTGGACAAAGCTGTAGAACATCTGATGAGAAGAGTTGAAGCGCTAGACTCTAGAGTAAATGATAATATTCATAAAACTGACGCTATAATATCCAAACTCGGAAACCTTGACCTAAAACTATTTAGCTACATGGGTCAAGATGATGACACTGTCACTGAAAAACACGTCAAGAGACAAAACACAATCAGGTTAAGTGATACACAGTTACTTGACCGAAAACTGGAATCACTCGATCAAAAAGTATCAAATATCGATACAAAACTCGTAGGCCTTAAAAATCAGATTGATAGTAACTTTTTGCCTGTTGATGATATCAATGCCGAAGCAAGTGAAAAGAAACCGGTCAATTTGAACGTCATAGAAATAGCAAAGGGATTAAATACTGAAGTCATCCATGAAATCACAAAAGAAGTTGATCAGCTGAGGAGTTCAGTGTCTACTGTGGACCGTAAACTACAATTCCATATTAATCTTGTGTCGGAAAATTTAGGAAAAGTACTTTACATGATGGCTGATGTTCATGCCGCTATTGTTGAACCAGAGGACGCATCTATAAATGTTAATAGTTTGTTTAAGAATCGCACAGCTACAAGTACTCAAGCACCAATTTCAAAAAATAGTAAAATTGATACACTTGTCAATAAAATTATACCAATGATGAGCGTGTCGGAAAAGATGGACGAAGTTTGGGACGTAGTAGTCGGCACGAAGAGTTCCGTGGACGATTTGGTACCAAAGTCAGACGAATTGCTAACACAGACACAACGTCAAGAACGTGCAATCGGTCAGATTCATAACGATTTACGGTTGAAAACAAACCTCATCATCGAAAATTTGGACATGGTTGAGAAAAGGTTAAAGAAGCAGGAAGACGACGTTGCAACTCTTGCTCAGCGGCCAGTTCCTCCCGAGCTGTTACTAGATCCCACAATAGACAGGCTCGTGGAATATGCACCGACGAGATATCGCATCGAAGAACTTTCTACGGACCCGACGATTAGTACAATTGCTGCCACAACGCCGCCTTCACCCAACATAAACAACAGGTGACATCTTTCTATTTTATAAGTGCCTTTGCGATTTGCGTTACTGATTTCGAAGCGACGTTTTACTGCGAGCCATAGCGATTTTTATATTATTCCCTACACTGATTTGTAGTTTTAATAATAAATGAGGTGTAGGGTGTACGATGACTAATTTTTATGTCGCATGCAGCCCGAGCACGAGCACATCGAGCTCCTCAAGCACATCAAGTACAGCCAGTGTGACGACGACTGCAGGTGCCACGGTGACAGTGACACCAGCTAGTTCGGGCACGACCTCGCGGCCCAACAGTCGCAAGGGCGGAATAATCTTCCCCAGCGTTAAGAACAAACCCATCATAGGCAATAATACTTTTGCCTCGGAAATCGTCGCCAACTATAAAGATGTGAAAGTGAGTCAAAGTTATATAAAAAATAATCTTACTTTTTTTAAAACACACCTATCTTTATCGAGGAACAAACCATAATGATTAAAAGTAATATGCAAACCTAGCGAATGATATAACTATATTTTGAAGTCAAACGGTCTAGTGCAATCTTGATATTACGTGGCGTGATTATTAAGAATAATTACTTTGAAATAATCATTTCGCATCGACAAATATATTGAAAGGATAGCTTGCGCAGTTTCTTTATAATATTACGGTTAAAACAAAAACTATATTGCTCAAACCTGCGTATCTAGAGGTTTCGTCGATTCTAGTCTAAATGTAGGTTAAGCGAAGTAGAAGCGATTGCATCGGCAACGGATTGGAGCCCGCGCCAATCGTCAATCTCTCAGGTACACTACGATTGAAGTTTTAACTCTGTATTTGGAATATTAATCAGCTACGTCGTTGAAATTGGTTCAGCTCGCTTTTATGTCTCCCGGTTAAGCAATAAATAATAGATACAAGTTACTACGCAAAAAATGAACTGGTATGCAGTTACCGGAAGGTTTATATATTTTTGATGCCCATAGGCACTGCTACCTACACTCGACAGGAATCTACCCAATAAAATTTGGCACAGATGTTATCATATCCGTTGTCTCAACTCTATTAGTTTAGTAATACTTATACAATTAGACCAATTTCCTTTTCAATGAGTTTAGTAGGTTGTGCAAAACTTTATAAACTCTTCTCCCATCAGTGTACAATCTCGTCTCCATCCAAAATGGGCGTTATTGAAAATTACTAACTCTAATTCCCTCCTGCAATGGCTGTATGTCATCTTTAGTCAGCTATTACACCAACTTACAGATAAATTAATCAAATAAACTTTCAAATATATAAAAAAGTCATTTAATAAATATAAGCTTGTGATATAGGATTTAAACAACTGATAAACAGACTTATATTTATACATACATACATATTATCACGCCGTTATCCCCGAAGGGGACTACCCCTATATTGGGCAAGGGGCATATTATACGCCCACATTTCACCGTATGCAGTTTTTGTCCAACGTAACAGGTGATTAGCCCATTACCGTGTCTTATACTTATACAGAAAACAAACAACTAAATAAACAGAATAAGTATGTGGACAACATAAATATCTGTACCGCAGCACGGTAGATGTTAGGTATTATAGAGGACTTTCTACAAAGTAACATATAACATTACATAGGTACACTGAGAACTGTCTCAATTTTGTAGTAAACACCCAATATGGTGCTTCGAAGTCCAAAAAGTTGTAAGCTCGAACAGAAACAGATGACATTTCCATGCAAGGAAAGTTGCGTATGCCTTGTTACGTAAATCTGGTTCGTTCGGCATCGTATTCGAGCCTTTCCGCACCTTTGTGTGCGCCCGCGCAAAAACCTGATGTTCCCACCAACGCCAGGCGACAATTACCAATGATTACAAGTGTTTATTAGGCATTCTTGTGTACGAGAACTGCGGTTATGTGGAGCTCGGTGATGCAATGTTTTATAACAAGTTTACCCATCGGCAAGTTCACATATAGGTATGTAGAAAAATGTCGCACGGAATACTTTTCTTTTGTTATGAATGTAATCAAATACACCGCCAACATTACAGATTATGCGTGTTTTGTCACTTAAAAGTAGTCTCTCTCATCATCTTTGTGTTTATTCGTCATTGTTACCAAACCCTGGATTGAGCCTGGGTCCATATATAAATTATCGACCTGGCTTATAGAATTACAGACAATTAAGAGATATAGAAAATAATTTTTATTTATTACTTACTGTCCTGACAAAGATTGTTATGCAATTAATATCATTAAATGTTGCACGCACTTCGTTATTATAGATACATAAAGATAAATATAATATCAGTACTAAAATCGCGATTAAAAATAAAAAATATCCTAAATATAAAACTTATTTAGTCTTTCAAGGTGTTCCACCAAACAAACAAACAAACAAACTCTTAAGCTTTATAATATTAGTAGGTATAGATATAAAAGTATGTTTACTAGTTCTTTAGATCCTATGGGATCCTTGTGGTATGCCACAAGCTTACTTTACCCTACTTTAAGTTAAATAGAGGTGTGTAAAAAATTTCCCACAATATTTATTAATATTTTCCTGACACAACAAACAGGTATTTTAACTTGTTTGTTTGTATAGATCTCTATTCAAAACATTATGTTATTGTAAACCTTAGCCACTACTTTATTTTTAGGAAGTAGTCTTGTGGGAATTCAATTGTATTTAAAGTTGGTAATTGGAAAGAACAACAATTATTTTACCATCGTACTATAAGTAAGGTTATGATTCAAATGACTCCTACCTCTGCACCTTCAGACCTTTTAAGCGAATCAAACACTTTTAATATCTTTATTACATTAGTGGAAAATGAGCCAGAACTCAGACGACATGGCCACAGGACGGTCTAGCAACCTAGGCTTATTGGGGGATGATAAATCTTAAACTGACCGATTGCGCACCCTTCCATCTTAAATCTCCTGGACGTAGGCTTCTCCCGAATCACGCCACGACACACGGTCCTGTGACTTCCACGTCCAGTTCCTTCCTGCGACCTTTTCTAGATCTTCGATCATCAACCATCAATTCTTCTACAGATGTGACCGACCCATTGTCACTTTAACACGCTTACTCTGCGAACTATATCGACCAATATGGTTCTCTGGCGGAATATCTTTTTTCGGAGTTTACCTCTGAAGGTATACTAAGCTATAATGAGTTATGTTTTGAGACATTTATATCAATGTATTACGTCTGTAGAGATAAAAAAAAAACAAAAACGAACAAAACACTCGTCCAAATAATTATGTATAATAGCTAATCTAACATCGAAACACAAAAGGCTGGCAACAAAAGGCCTTAGCAGTTCAAAAGCACACTAATAACTTAAAATGACAACACAATGAATAACCAAGATTTTTTTCACACAACTACTTCCCAAGTTGTCAAATCGTGACTGTGCAGAACTCTTCAGAAACAAAATACTTCTTTTTAACCTTCTACTTTCATTTCCTTTTAGAACATAGTCCTTGGAATATATATATATATATATATACATAGGACTTGAAAAACTTATAGGTACAGACTTTCCCGTAACCGTACAGAAATTTCCCGTAGGTTCCCGTTTCCCATTGAAAGCTGTTCCCGGGATGAGAAGTTCTATATTTCCATCCAGGATGTCAGCTACTAGCATACCAATTTTCAGCCAAATCAGTTTAATGGTTGAAACTTTTATGTTTATTTATCAATTACGCCTTATCCCCGAAGGGGTGGCAGAGGCATAATATACACCCACTTTTTACCGTGTGTATTCCTGTCCCACGTAAAGGTGGTTAGACCATTGCCGTGTTGAAATAGACAGACGCAGGTTGTGGTTAAAATTTTTCAAGTCGCATATACGGCCTTCAACTTGGCTTAACGACTGCCATATTCCTGGCAACCGAGACTAACGGCTTAACGTGTCTTTTGAAACACGGACACGTTCGCAAATGTAAATGCCGTCACCCATCCATCCAGCCATAGCGAAAGTTGCTTAATGCAGTGATCGTTTTACAGAACACTGAGGGCCGTATTCCAGAACGTTTTTCAATACTCAATCGACGCTTGAGGCTAGTTTTTACCTTATAAATACTACTCTCAAGTGTTTCTTGAGTATTGATATATGTTCTGAAATACAGCTCTGAGTCCTCGGGACTACAAGCGCTTAAAAACTAATTTGGACTGGACGGCGTTGTGTGAGAATGTTTGTATCGGAGTTTGATAGTTTTCTATACTACCTACGTTTATATAACTATGTTTTTATTGTCTATCTCTCACAACACAAGTTTCTTTTAGCTGATTTTGTGCTAGATGACGTTGTGTAAAACATATTCTATAACATTTATAGTAGTGTAGTGTAGAACATAATAATATTATCCTAGGTAACAAACAGCGGAAAGGCGCAAATATCTACAACCAATAGTTTACAACCACAATTTCACCGCGAGCACTCACTTCCTCGACTTTGTTACTTACCTATAACTAAGGAACACCGCAAACTTTTAGCATCGACGACTGGCGATTTAAACGCTTTTTAGAAGCTAAATGCAGCGATCGAGCGCACCACACCATACTTTTAAAAAGACCAATTGCAAAATCAAGCGACTGCAAAACGCAGGAGTAGAAATAGAAATTGTAAAAACAGAAGAAATGGCAGGCGTGTCAACTCGACATAATGCCCTACAATCGTAGTAGTACGATTAAAACCTTAACTAGCCTGGACTAAGATAGAAAAAGGGAAGCTTATATGGTTCGGACACATGTAAAAGAGACATATGGATGGATGAAAATAGACTGACGAAGCAGATTTATGCGGCGAGAGTGAATGAGCAAACTGGTAGGGGTCGACTTTGGCGTATGTATGTCAATCAAATCGAAGATCCTTTGGGAAAAGGCAAGATCAAGAATACCCTTAACCGGCGAGTGTGTATGAAAACACTTATGAATGTAGAAGAAGCGAACATTGTATGCCAGGATCGTAGCAAATGGAACCGTACCGTACCCGATAGGAGACAACCGTGATAAAATGTATGGATGTAGTCCTGGAATCGCAAAGGATAGAGATAGATATTAACTATTAGCAGATATTACCCATGACTTGCGAAAGTTTATACAAAAAAACGTTGCTCCCTAAAACGCGCGATTCGCTAAAGACACGCAGAACGTTGCCAAACGATGCAGCATCGATACAGTCGCCAAATCGCTGTTCGCCAATGCTGAAGTCAAAATTCCGGGTCGGATCAAATATTTGTGTTATCCACAAATGTTTGTTTCGGAGTTTGGGTGTTTCCGATGTATGTATTTAGAAATATATAAGTATTAGGTATATCAGTTGTCTAGATCCCATAACGCAAGCTTATATTAGCTTACTTTGGGCAAGACGGCGCTGTGTGAAATAAAAAAAAATATATGTCCCACAATATTTATTATTTATTTATATTCTAGTATGCGGTCTCCTTAATACAACCTAGGTAGGTACGTACCTAATACTAAATGATTGAAGGTTTTGTTCCGCGAACAAGATGAAAGTCGTTATTACTTAGGAAAGTTATCAGTAATCGCAAGCTTTATCTGATTGCTTTGTAATGTAACGTTGATAAATCATTTATATGTATCTATTCGGTTTCTTTGTGTTCACGTAGGTAGATGTATCGATATACATTATGTTTGAATCGAATACTCGCCGACTAATTAGCTAGTAGTCTTGAAGGAGACTGGAAAATCGATAACTGTAGTTTGTTCAGTAAGTTTACACTTCCTGTCGCGATAGACTATATTAGCTTTTTAAAATTACAGCCTATCCTCCCCTTGGCGTTACCACCATACTTAATTTTACACAGGCTATCTTGTCTTCCGTCTAAATATTCTGAATACAGTACACTACTCGTAATATCCTGAGTTCCTGACACGGTCGCCGACTGTTCGATTCACACTGAAAGTAAAAGTAATATTGCTCTAAGTAAGAGATAGTGGTTGCCCCCGGGTAGATATAAGCACGATAAAAGGATTACCTAAAAGTAGAACACCATAATTTAAACGAGAACATAATTTACTGCTGCCCTATATTCTTCTTAGAAACGATCCTTTGTATTCACAATCTAGTGTAGTTTTGTTGACTGCCTCGGTCGTGCAGTAGTACGTGTAGGTATAGTGCTGCGCTAGTTTGCTTAAGGTGACCCTGAGGAGGGTGATACCTGGTTTTACTGAGAGTTTCGTCAAAAGGGGTTGCTGTCCCCACCTCATATTATACTTAGTGTTATGAGGTAACAAGTATGAGCAAGACAGGGAGGACTCCAGAAGCCGCTGATGCGCTCCTGGGGTTCCTCCCCTTCGCTGATATTGGACGCCGCGGGAGCTTAGCGGGTAAATCGGGAAAGCCGGGAGTACCACACACCAACGTCACCCCAACGGAAGGTATGGTGCATAAGAAGCATTCCCCGCGTTTAAAAAGAATAATGTGTTCGCGTATAAAATAAAAAATAAAATAAAATAAATAATGTGTTAAATTAATGTGTTAGATTGATTTCACCGTAAAAGCAAACCTTTACTTGCATGAAATGTTATGTCCAATATTCGTCACACTGTTGTCAGTCTACATTATTTTCACAGTTTACGGTGACACATGTGTTGTAGAAGGAAAGCTTGCGGTCTCGACAAATAAGATATTGCGCAATGTACTGAGTTTAACGCGGTATTGGTAAGAATAATGACTATATATCTTCACGGGAACAAAGCGGTAGTCTTTTAAAAACTGTCACTTGACTCTGCTACCCGGAGGTGACATAAGTTATGGAACCTGCACCTAGTTTTGTTTTTCAAGTTTTACTTCTTTTAGGGCGTTAGAGAAAAATTATGAGAGTATTTTTTTACGATGCACGCGCAGATCGTCAAGAAAAACAGACACCATATAGTTAGCTGATAAGTGTTTCCATCACAACTTATAACTAAATTCAAAGTAGTTTTCAAACACCCTAAGTTAGCTATAATCAATAAATAATATATAAAACTGAACAGTTTGTTTGGTTTTTTGAACGCGCTTATCTCAGGAACCTATATATTATTTTTTGTATTTGATAGTCAACAAGGAAGGCTATAGGCTAAATATCATCACGCTATACCACCCAGGAGAGCGGAGCAGTAATACAATTTGACCTTAAACCAAAATTTTTGGACTTATATTTACCTACTAATAATCTCCATCGCATGTCTGATTTTGGATGAATCGTTGAGTTTGCTCGACGCATGCCATACCCAAAAATTAAAATAGTGTTTTTTTTTTAAATAATTTGGAACATTTTTTTTTACTCAGCCTATAGTAAGCTAATATACCTAGATACGCTTGTGTTATGGGATCTAGACAATTAATATAGAATACATACTTATATATTTCTAAATACATACATATTATACAAAGGAAACACCCAAACTCCGAAACAAACATTTGTAGATCACACGAATATTTTTTCCGACCCGGCAATCGAACCAGGGACCTCAGTCGCGGCAGTCGCATGCACTACCACTGCGCCACCGAGGCAGTTTAGTGTCCTTTTGATGAGACGTAGCCAATATTTTCATTTTGGGTTTTATTAGGACAAGTAAAACTTCGATAACGGCGACGTTCGGACAATGAACTGAGAAAGTAACATTGCTCGCTCCCTCTCGCTGGCGCCCTAATATAGATGAAAGTAATGATAAAATCGTGCGCCAAGATTACGCCTGGCTGTAGGCGAAAATCGCATACGTGACTTGTCAGTTGTCTAACATTCGTCTGTATTTATAGTAATAATAGTATGAGATCTGACACGTTTGGTTATCTTAATATTATAAATGCGTTTTTTTGTTGTGTGTTTAGTTTGTGTGGATGTTTGTTACTCTTTCACG
Organism: Thumatha senex; assembly: GCA_948477245.1. Taxonomy (NCBI): domain Eukaryota; kingdom Metazoa; phylum Arthropoda; class Insecta; order Lepidoptera; family Erebidae; genus Thumatha; species Thumatha senex. The sequence goes on from OX419725.1 coordinate 6,170,971, forward strand.
TAAAAACTACTTAATAGATTTTAGTGAAACTTTACAATAATATAGCTTTTTTTTTATTAGGACTAATCCCACCCGCATTCCCATTACTGTGACTCCTGTAAACCAGGATCTACAGCAATGACCAAAACACCAGAAAAGTTACACTGAGTTCGATCTCGGTGAAGTCCCAGGAGAAGTTAGCATGTCTTGGACCCCGCAACAAAATTAATCAGAAGATAATGTGAGCAAGTGGGAAAAGAACGTAATGCCTCTTCCCTCCTTTGAAAAGCGGGAGACCTGGAAAGCAACTAGGTGTAAATCCTATTTATGAAAGTGTTCCAACGCAGCTGCCATTCTTCTAAAAGTTCTTCACGTACATTATCACGATACAGTCTGGCAATTCTATGGCGATATATATGGCGAATATAGCTTATACATCACAATATAACATAGGCTACTTTTTATCCCCGGAACAAGTTTCTGTGGGAAACGGGAACGGGATAACTTCTGTACGCGGGCGTCAACTAGAATGAAATATAGAGAAAGGCGTCTGTAGTAGAGCGCATGACAATCATGTTTTGCTCCGAGTATAGACACTTTATTTTTGGCCGGATCTTTGCAGATTATTAATACAATTAAATTTCAAACAATGCCACAAAATTTGAGAATACTAAAAAATAAACTACTAATGATGTTGCATTAAAATAAACTGTTTTGTTTTATTGTTTGTTTGAAACCATTACTTCGTAAAACTAATTATTTAACGGTTGTAAAATGACGTAATTCTTTCTTTATATTTCTTTTCTTTCACATGATTGCGAATTTAAATAAAAACTGTTTGTAGCACGACCGCTTTGAAAATGCCTTTATCACAAATCGAATATGCTTTACACCACGCGACTGAAGTAAAACTTCTTTAGTTCCATCTACGGCTATGAGAGAAAGAAAGAAAGAAAACGTGCAAAACCTTTCTCTATCTAACCCGTACAGCAATGTACGAAACGTAACTCGTTCCTTTTCCATCTTCACTTACTTATATCGCCCTCTCAACTTTCTTTAACCAGCTTCCTCTCCCTCCCCCCTGTCTCAAGCGTGCGTAAATAAGTTCATCAAAGTCAAATGTAAACATTCTCTAGCTGCTCAGATCTGCTCTCATAGGAGTATTGAGATCGGGGTAAACATCGTCTGGCTGCTCAGATCTGCTCTCATAGGAGTATGACATCGAGGTAAACATACCCTAGCTGCTCAGATCTGCTCTCATAGGAGTATGAGATCGGGGTATACATCCTCTAGCTGCTCAGATCTGCTCTCATAGGAGTATGAGATCGAGGTAAACATCGTCTGGCTGCTCAGATCTGCTCTCATAGGAGTATGAGATCGGGGTAAACATCCTCTGGCTGCTCAGATCTGCTCTCATAGGAGTATGAGATCGGGCTAAACATCGTCTGGCTGCTCAGATTTGCTCTCATAGGAGTATGAGATCGGGGTAAACATCGTCTGGCTGCTCAGATCTGCTCTCATGGGAGTATGACATCGAGGTAAACATCCCCTAGCTGCCCAGATCTGCTCTCATAGGAGTATGAGATCAACTCGCGTTTTCCGACGCTCTATGATATCTTCATAACGTCTTACGTCAATCGCCTTAACGTCATACTGGATATGGGCACTTTAGCTTAAAATTTTGCACTGCATGAGAAATAGAAACTCTGTGAAATAAATGTCTCAGGTGATTTCCAAAAGCCCTCATTGACCCGTTTGACTCAGAAAATCAGCCGTGACGTCAGGAACAGCTAAGATCCCGTGCTCTAGAAAAGAGTATGACTGCACAGATTGCGTCCATCAACATGACGATAACATAAGTACCCTGTAATACCTTTTCCTTGTCCGCATCTTCGTTAGCGCCATTATTTTACATACCACAAACTTTCTTTTTCCTATACAAAAACAACAATCTCAGTGACACGATTGCACTCGACACAAAGAAACTTGAAATTAAACGATGCGGTGACAAATTTAAACAAACACATTTACATAATTACCTACATACGAGTAAGCTGTTAAAACAATATACCTCATTGTTGTCTCAAAAATGTCGGTCTCTCAAGAGATTCACCGGCAACTCACTATAATTGGCATAATTATTGTAAATTGTTTGTAAAATGAAAAAAAATCTTTGTTGTAAGCAAATTGTAAATATTTGACATTTAGACAAAATGGTAATTATCGCGTGAAAGTATCAAAGGGAACCACCGGTAATCAATCTGCACCAAACCAAATGAAAAGAAAGTTATGTTAATATTGCGTAACGATATACCTACATAATGTAGGCATTAAAATTGATAGCATTGTTTGCTCACATGCGCATACGCTCCCATGCGCGTACGCTCCCATAACCATTGAAACGTTCATTCTATGCATATTGAAGTTCTATGAATTATCATTCAAGTAGCATCGCGAATTATGATACTCGTATTGTGCGTTTGCGAATAGAGTATTGTGCAATCTGTTTCTGTAGAAACCGAACAGGGTCTCCTAGAGGACCGCTGATGGCTAAAGTAAACGCATGCGTGACTCAATGTTTAACATTCAGAAAGTATGTCTACAACGTGTTATGTTTTTTTTTTCAGGGTTACTCGTGTGTGGATTTGATGAACGGCGGTATGCGGGAGTCGGGCGTGTACTACTTACAAATCCGAGGAACGACATACTGGTTCTTAAAGGTTTACTGCGAGCAGAACGTCTCAGAAGGAGGCTGGACGGTGAGCACCCGCTTTTTATTAATACTTAGCTCGTCAATACAATCTCTCTCGTTACAGCTACACTGGCCTTTTACAAATTTATCACACAGATTCGATATATCTTCAAATATTAATTGGTTAAATATTATCATTATTAGCGCATTATTTCCGGACGCCCTAACTTATAATCCATGGATCCGATTTCCTACCTTATAACTTCTAATTGCAAAACCTGTTTCTTTTTACAAATTCTGGGTTTTAAATTTTTTAATGTTTCGATCCGTACTACCCGAATTCGTTGCCATTTTGCACAATCGCCAGGATGTCTTTTTCAATAAAAGTAAAAAAATATTGGTTAATACTGGGAGGTTAAACGACTTCAGTCATCTCACGCCACTTGGTATTATCCTAAATCTGACTTCGAGCGGCCTCCTAGTGGAAGAAAAGCTTTAAGAGCGTGAAGTGGACCTTTATTTACAACCAGTCCGTTATAGTCCATGTGTATTAGACCTAAAATGGGAAGAGATATTAAGACCGTTTTTCTGAAAACTGATGCAGTTATAGATATTCGTGGTACAATAATGCTAAAACGCTAACCTACGCTGAACAGAAATCAACTGATGATGGAAAACTGAGGTACCCTATAAGAAAGGAGATTTGTTCTTTGTGTGTATGTACATAAATAAATAAATAAATAAAATAAATAAAAAAGGAAGCATTTATTAGGAACACTACATAAATGCACTATACAGTTGAACATGTAAAGTAAACCTACTTGTAAAAGGCCACGGCTTAGCATAATGTTGCGCATGACCACTGAGCTGATTTTCAGCCGAAGCCCAGGGATAATTCAGTTAATTATGTTTCTTTAAGGTCCTTTATAGAATAATCACAGAGATTTATATGGTGTATCTAAATCTCACAACAACGACCACAGTCTTGTTAACCGAAAATCGAAATCAACATCAACACTAAAATAATTAACAAATTGGAGATAAGAGATTCCTTACTTCATCACCTCGTATTATCACGTTATTGTTTTAACTGTATTTTGTCAAACTTCACAAGTGCAGAGGTCCCTGACTGTTTGGAGGAAGTATAATTTAATAAAAAATATAACATTATGATGATAATTTGCCGGCCTTATGAGACCATTTGGAGGACCCCATACTGGAAACCACAGAGCAAGGAATCAATGTCACTCGCGTGTTCTTTAATAGAGACGCCTTACTCTAGTTATTTTAAACAACCGATCGTGTCAGGGGGCGTCCCTTTTAGTGTGCGTTTCGATTGCTCCGCCACCGTGTCCAATCAAAAAAAGCAAAAAGAAAAAAAATTGTCGAAATTTGTGAAAACCGAATAAACAAACCAAAAATTTGTCAAAGTAAAAATAAAGAAGATAAGGTTTAAAGTTGTGCGCGAGAACGAAACGTGGAGGATTGCGCGGCCACGGAGATCTCAGCAACTACATGGGTTAGAGATCTAAATCTTTTTGTCAATTAAATATTGTCTCATATAATGTTCTACCAGGGTGACAATAATTTTATTTTATTTGGGAATACATTTACATTCAATTACTGGAGGACAGCTATAAAATTGAATAACATCTAGATCGATCTAAAAATAAAAATACGAGTAAATAAAAACTTAATACATTTATTCATTATGAACATTTAAAATCATTAAAAATTTAATGATATTTAAGTTAAAAGGCGCTGCTCACCTGATGGAAAGCAGCGACTACCCGTAATTGAGGACTGCTATCATAGTCAGCAGAGCTCCGCTAGCGGCCCGGTGGATAGGTAGTTTACCCTCAAACCTCATTCTATTTCTACAAATAGAAATGTTTTAATAAGATATACCTATTTTGTAAATGATGACAATATTTTGACAGGTAATACACCGTCGCGATGACTTCGGGGTTCCAGCTGAGAACTTCAACAGAGACTGGAACGATTACAAGAACGGATTCGGGGACCCCAGCAAGGAGTTTTGGCTTGGAAATGAAAACATATACATGCTAACCAACAATGACGACTATATGCTGCGAGTAGAATTGGAGGACTTTGACGGTAATAAGAGGTAAGTTAGCAACATTTTTATTCGAGTCATATCAAGTAGGTACAAAAACCAAAGAACTCCGATAGCAGCCAGGTGGATAGGTAGTTTATCCTCGATCCATTCATAGGTCGCTGGTACATATCCGGCTCGAAGGACCAAAATGCTAATGTTAGGCCTACATTAAAATTAGCTGATCAAAAGGCTTCGTCCGCCTAAAAGTTATATGGTAAAGACCCAAGATTAAGGGCCACTGTAACAGTGGTAATGAAGAGAATGCCCAAAGATTATTTATTTACAAGCCTAATAAAAAACACCCGAACTCTGAAACATACATTTGTACATTATTATAAATAAGTAAACGGGATTACTCACGTTTTTACGACCAGTAATAGACCTACCGGTTTCAGCTGCATTTACACAGCCTTTTTCAGAGATGGCTCTCGCCGCTCGCGCGCTGCTCGCGTTTTGTTGTTGGGGTATCCGGTGGACGTAGGGTTGCGCCGAGGCACACGTGAGATCCGCTGCACTATCGCTCCCATCCAGACTACTCTGAGCGTCTCTGCATGCATAACTCACTGTGTCTTCAACAGACTCGTTTTCCACATAACAACGAGCTCCACGAAGGCACGGCTTCCATGTAGGAGGTAAAATCCAGCCCCCATCTCTATTAAAATTCGGCCGCCTCCCTATCTCTATGGCTTCTCGATTTTTTCGGGGCACAACGTGCATCTCCCGCGACAATACCTTCACATTATCAAACCGGATAAAATGACGCGTATCAGAGCTTAGTGCATGCTCCACCACTGCGGATTCGTAGATATCGTGGTTCTTCATGGAACGTATGTGCTTGTAAAAAACGTTCCGCTTTGTCTCCCCTACGTAACATTTTCCACAGTCGCAGGAAATCATATAAACACCGGGGACCTCTACCCGTAACGGCACAAAGTTGTACTGGCCAAAAAGCTGAATACCTATTTGCAAAGTCCTCCGGGCCGTCTATAGGTGGGCAATTTCGATAGAAGACCACGGTGCCGTATCAGCATTTATATATTTTCAATTAATCCACAGGTATGCCCAGTATTCACATTTTAAGATATACTCCGAAGCAGAGTACTACAAGCTAGAAATTGAAGGCTACGAAGGCAATGCTGGTGACTCTCTTAACGATCCTTGGTACGGATCGAACAACAGCCCGTTTTCTACTTACAACAGGTACGTTTATTGTTTTCAATATATCTTAAAACCTTAGGGTCATATTATATGCCAGATGGAGTTTCTACTGACCGAAGAAGGAGTCTATACAGCTTGGGCAGTCAAATTTACATTCAATCTCCCTAAAAATATACATCCAATGAATGCTACTGGGAAACTATGACAACCCAAGGACCGACGGCTCACCCAGCCATAGGCAGATGGAAGGTCACCGTGTGGTTTTAGTTGATAGTAGTCCGGCATAGAATCCATGAGGATTTCCACGTAAAAAACGCATGGGCAATACCTACTATCAGTTTGTAACACCTTCAGAGGTCCACGACAAGGACACGCTAAAAGCCTTTCTCGTTTTCACATATTTAGGTCATGGCGGGATACCAATACCACAAAGCACTTTGTCAAGGCACTAGAATGGTACTTGCCTTTCTTTGGGTTAAAAATATAATAAGAGTTTCACCGCAACACGTTGGGAGTCATGATGAACCCAGCAATAACCACCCTCTGTACCGTAAGCTGATTCTACATGAAGTGCCCCAGAGTCACTCCCTAAACCAAAACGAACTATTTTCACGCTGTATACCTGACGGGGAAGTCGGGACAGATCGCCAGGCTTCGCGATCTTTGCATACTTCTTTCGCTTCCTGCAGATTCATTAATCGCTTTATACATGAACTTCTGGGTATCCGAGTACTTAAAACATGCCTTTAATAATTTCATAATATTGATTTCAGGGATAATGACAGATCGTCGTTGAACTGCGCGTCGATGTTGAAGGGAGGTTGGTGGTGGAAGTCTTGCGGACGCGGCCTTAACGGCCTATACCTGCACGACCCGCAGGACCTTACTGCTAGACAAGGTAAAGTTAGCAAGATCTTATATGTATAAAGTTATAAATATAAAACCCTAGTAGCACCACTCATTCACTGTACAGTAGATCCACTGTTATATGGCAATCGGTAAGCCTAGTTGAATGCCTTATGGATGTCATGAAAAATTTTCAAGAGCAGGTAACCAAAAAATACACCTGTCAATTTTAACGCGCGTTCCATTAAGATCCCCTATTTAAATTCCCTTGCAGATTAACTTTAGCATTTGCTATTCCACTATAATTTCCCAAGCGATTCTCATGTAAAGTAAAAGTAAAATTGTTCTACGCAACACGTTATTCCTTTAAAATCCCTACGACAATGAAAGCCTTTTCATATGTCTTTACATACAGCCAACATAATGTATATAGACAATAATCCTACTAATATTGTAAACGCGAAAGTTTGTAAGTATGGATGTTGGTTACTCTTTCACGCAAAATGTACTGAATGGATTTTGATGAAACTTTACCATAATATAGCTTACACATCAGAATAACACATAGGCTACTTTTATCCCGTAAACAAGTTCCTGTGGGAAACGGGAACGGGAAAACTTCACCACGCGGCCTCAATCTCATACAATATGTAATAGATATATATGGTAAAAACAAATGAACATCGGTGAAAACAAATGCACATCGGTAAAAAGAAATTAACATCGGTAGAAATAAATCCTTATCAGTAAAAAGAATTTAACATTGCTAAAGATATGTAATAAAAGACAAACCGACCTCGCAACCCCGTAAGGGTGAATATGTATTAACTCGTCCGTTAAATCAGCTGGTGCACCGCTAGCTTGTGCACCGCTAACAGGTGAGATCGCTTGAGCCTTGGAGGTATTTGTAGGGCACCTTATACCCTATATTTGCAACCCAGATCAATATTTTATTGGGCACCTTATACCCTATGCAACCCAGATCAATATTTTATTGGGCACCTTATACCCTATATTTGCAACCCAGATCAATATTTTATGGGGCACCTTATACCCTATATTTGCAACCAAAATCATTATTTTAATTTCTTAGGAATACTTTTAAGCTATAACTAAATTTGACGCCCATGCGACGCCGGTGTCTTCTTTTTATCTAGTATTTACAAATATGCTATTATTATTTTGATTTTTCCAGGCATCGTTTGGTTCCGTTGGAGAGGATGGGACTATACACTAAAGCGGGCGTCTATGATGATAAAACCCAAGGGGCTGCAACCCAATACGTGAACGACGCACCGTACCGCCTACTTTATATTCAATCAGCCTCTGTTCAATCATTACTTGGATTCTACGCACAATAGCCTTCAAACAATATTACTACTGAACTATAAACCAATTATTATAGCAATGTTTGTATTTAGACGTATTAACGTTTAAACAATGTATATTGAACTTTATTTGTATACTATTCGGGTAGAGTATTGTTTGCTGTGCTACTTAGATATGTTCCACCATAAACTGACGATCAAAGATGATGTATTGTACTAATAGGGTAGACTGAAATTCCCTGTGCAAGTAAAATTTGTCTATTGCGCGGGTACATCGATAAAACTGTTAGTTGTGTCAAAATGTTTTATTTTTAGTCAAAATTTGTAGTGGTTAGCTAATCTGTGATACTTCTGAGTGATATTGACAATTCGGAAACCAGTGAAGTTTACAGAGTCCACGTAATGACATAGAACATAGTAGGCAATTAAGCTCAAATATCGTGTACCTATCTGTAAATAATTACTCGTAAATCATCGTTTCTTCTGCGTCGCCGTATCTTCGCCATTGTAACGAGTTACATAGCACCATATGTAAATAAAGAGACGCTAGATTATCCTAAAGTGCCACATCACACCCCAAATTCATTAATTTATTATTCATGTAAACTTGATACATATAAAAATACTTTCTTTAATTAGGTTTATGATTTTAGGTTTAAGAGAAAATAAATTGATTATAAGATGTAAATAATTATTATAATGCAGTAAGAGATGACGCAAACAAAATACCTGTAACATAATATTATTATAAGTGAAAAATTGTCTCCTTTTTGCGTAATTAAATCGTTTATTGATAAAAGTGTTATTTTTATAAATGCTCTTTTTATGAATGTAATTATATTTCAAATAACATTTACTATTTTAGCTTTGCACGTTTACATCAAATGTACCTGATATATCTAGTAAACAAGATTTGTGTGATGCCTCGCCCCCTTTTCCATACATATTAGTATATTACGTTACATTTTAGTAAGAGCTCTGACAGCTGATCGTGCAACAATATGTAACTATTTACTAGTTGTCCAGCCACTTTTGTCAAAAAATATAGAAATGAATTATAGTTTCTGACTCCAAACTGTATTTCTGACGAGGTAGAACTTCGCGATCCTTGCATATATCTTTCGCATTCTGCAGATACATTAATCGTCTTATACATGCACTCACACATACAGGTCTGGTTTTCAGTACTTTTGATCTTTCCGTTTCCGTTGTGTTCGGCAATCCGGCTCGAAGGGCCAGGATCATCCATTGATTATACTAATTATGGATGTCGAAAATCTGGAGAGGTTTTGGAAGGGTCTTAATTTTGCTAGACCCCATCCCGTTTATAAGCTTACGACAATTTTAGATTACTTGCACATATTTTATATTGAGTTATCTTCTGCCTGCAGGTCCACTCACATGGAGCATTAAAACTGATTTACTTAATAAAGTATTTATTTATTTAAACTATGCACAAAGAAAGTACATTGGCGGACTTAATGTTTAAGGGATTCTCTACCAGTCAACCATTGTAAGGTGCAGAGCTAAATACGAGGTAGGCGCATTTATGTTTCAACAATACTATTTGAAGTTTATTAATTAGCATTAACAAAGTACAAAATATACACAAAATATTATGACCTAAGTATATATACATAATACATAATAAAAATTCATATATATTATATATTATTATAAATACATACAATTACTTATTAATATTTACACACTTACATAGAAATACATACATACCTATATATACATAAGAGTCAGGTAGAATTTCGAACAGTTTTTTGTTTATCTTACATTCCAAAGGAGAACAGATTGGACATAAAAAGACGAACCCAAGAAAGTAGTAGTATGTGAAGGACATAGGAGGAGCTGATTATTTGAAGAACGAAGACTTCTTTCATGGTTCGACGACAAGAATTGGAAAGAAGATGTCAAGTAAGTAGGAGAAGTAGGAGAATTAAGAATGTTATAAAGAGTATTAAGTGAGCGTAACTTACGGCAATGACGGATTTGCAACCACTTAAGTTTGGAACGGAATGACGAGACATGATCATATTTTCGAAGATTAAAAACGAATCGAATGCAGTTATTAAGGAGGCGGTCATATTTATTGAGAAGGTCTGCATTCAGGTCGTAGTATGGTGATGTGTGTTACTACTAGTAACACACATCACCATAGTCGATCAGAGGAAAGATTAAGGTTTGGGCCAAGGTGACCTTTGTATTAGTAGGAAGGAAGTTCTTAAATCGATACAGGGCACGAAGTGTTCCAGTAACTTTCTGGCTGACGTGTGCAGCCTGTGCTTGCCAGTCGACGCTAGAATCAATTATAAGACCAAGGTCTTTAACTGAAGTGCTGAATGGTATGTTTGTACCGTTGTATATTACAGGTGGTAACGTGGCAGTATCCAACTTGCTTGACACCCATTTACTCCCCACAATAATAGCCTGACACTTGGATGGGTTTACCGTCAAACCGAACCTATACGACCAATCACTCAGATAGTCCAAATCTGCATTTACACGACGAATTGCTGTAGTTATATCACCTGCTGGAGCATGAGTGTAAAGCTGCAAGTCATCAGCGTAGAGATGATACGAACATTGAAAATTATAGGTGACGAGATTAATAAAAATAGAAAATAATAAGGGAGAGAGAATACCGCCTTGAGGAACCCCAGAACCAATATCGCACCAACTCGATAAAGAATCATCAATGCAAACCGATTGCTGGCGTCCCTGAAGATAAGTTGAGAAAAAATCCACTGCTTCTGAAGACATATTAAGGTGAGAAAGTATAGCTAGTAGGATTTCATGATTGACATTGTTAAATGCATTTGATTAATCCACCAAGACTAGCACTGTAGCCTTAGTGTCCTCCATACCAGCCCTGATGTCACCAGTTACTTTTAAAAGTGCGGATGAAGTACTGTGACCGGGTCTGAAACCTGATTGCAATGGGCTTAATAGGTGGTTTTTATTAATGATAAGTGTGAGTTGTTTGTGCACACATGACTCAAGCACATTGGATAAGAAAGGAAGAATAGAAATGGGACGAAAGTGATTAGGTAGTGAAGGGTTGGATATTTTAGGTAGGGGGATAATGTATGCCTTACGCCATTTAGATGGAAATGTTCTAGAAAAGATGGAAAAGTTAATAATGTGGGTGATAGCGGGAAGCAGATGGTCTATAATTGTGACAATCATACGTCGACTTATCATATCACAACCAACTGCATTCGACTTAATAGATAAAATTACCTTATTAACGTCTTCAGTAGCAACCAGAGAAAATTTAAAAGCGTCTATACTAGGTATATCTAGGCCAGCTATGTAACTCAAAGTACAAAGTTTGGTTTGGTGATCAAAAGTTCCTGTGGTGCCAAAGACGAGGCATGTCACGAACTCAGCACTTTTCCGTTACTCATTGTGGGAGTTACTTTAGTTTATCACTTTCATGTACATAAAATAAAATACAAATAAGTTTGTCATCCAAAGTCAGCAATGTCCATTTAGTTGGTTCAATTCATCCAAACCAACCGTAATTCGATGATCCACACGCTGCTGTTTTCCTATACCCAGCGTACCAAGAAATTTCCAAACGCTGGCAGGTGAAGAAGAATTAACATTTTCGAGAATATGTCGGCGTTTAGCATTACGTATCATCTGGTCACAACGATTTCTTGCTGCCTTAAAAAAGTTCCACCTCTCCTCTGTACGATTTGCTCGGAATTTACAAAATGCACGATCCCTACGTCTCATTACCACTCGTACCTCTTCAGCCATCCATGGAGCCGGTGGACGTTTAAGCTTCACTTTCCTTATTGGAGCGTGAAGATCGTAGAGATTAAGCACAGCGTTATTAAATTTTTCAAAAGTATGTTAAGTACATATTTACTTGTTTGCTATGGCAAACGTCTTTGTGTAGACTTTATAAGTGAATGTTTTATCAACATCACAATTTTTATTTGAGGTGCCACCTGTCAGAACTCTTCCTAAAATAACGAAAGTATACATGTATAATATTATATACATAATTTGTAACTACATTATCTACTTATATAATTGAATACACATATAATTTAATAATTTTAACATTTATAATGATAATGACACATATATAGCACAAATATTAAAATTTAATCTTTACCATAAATGTTATTTACTATAAAATTTCTTACGAAAAGCACAAAGACAGAGATTATTAATAAATTTGACACAAATCACTGGCTTCGTGCTAACATCTATATATATATATATATATATATATATATACTAGCTGACCCGCCCGGCTTCGCTCGTGACATACTTCGAACTTCCCGTTCCCGTGGGAATATGGGAATAAAAAATAGATGTTGACTGATTCTCAGACCTACCCGATATGCACACAAAATTTCATGAGAATCGTTCAAGCCGTTTCGGAGGAGTTTAACCACAAAAAACACCGCGACACGAGAATATTATATATTAGATATATATATATATATTTTAATAATGCTCTATAATAATAATCCACGATATAACTTTTGCTTTACTTTAAGAATTTAAGGGATACATACTGCTTGACTTCAACTTTTAAATAAGTTACATAATATAGATATTGTAAGTAAAATAAATATACATATTTTTTATTTTCATTGTTTTATTAATGAAAAGCAACCATTTTAAGGAACGCCATCTAGCCTCCAACTAAAATGAACTCGAATTATGGGCACTAGACAAGTGCTAGAATACTCTGTATGTATTTTATTATTGAAATCCAACTGAGTACACATTTAACAACATTATGTATTAACTAGCTGAAATAATAACCTTAACCTTATAATTTTATCACGTCGTTTATTAATTTTATAATAATGTATGATTTTTTCCCGATTTGTTGACACTGCTTCGCTCTACTGGCTAGTAGCGTGGTGATATATAGTCTATAACCTTTCTCAATAAGTTATCTAACACAAAAGGTTTTTCACATTCAAACCAGAGGTGCCTGGAATAACGCGTATAATAAAACAAACTTCAGTTTTATATATACTCGTATTAGGATAGACTTGAGTTAAATATTTACAGACTTACAAATATTTATTCTGACCCGAATATCGAACCCCGAGACCCCTAAGCAGCAGATATTATACATGCAAGCATTACATTTATGTAATTCTAAGAGAATAAATTTAATAAAACTTGAACTAACATCACAACAATTACAATTTTTATTTTTGAAGAAATCTTAATCTAGCACTGTAACCACTATTCTGAGAGACATTTAACGCTACTTAAACAGCACTTAGAACTGGAACGCCATAATGAGAGACATTTAACGATCAAATAAATACCACATAGGACTGTAACCGCTATTATGTGAGACATTTAACGACTACTTAAACCGCCGTGCTGTTAAGTAACCGTTAATAAACATAAAGCTAAGTTAGGTTAGCTTAGCTCGCATAGCTGACACGTTTTTTGCAATCCTTAGTTAAGTTTGCCTAGCAATATACTGTTTAGCAACCATAATTAATTATTAAACCAGTCCTTTCCAATTTTAATCACTGATTTTGTTTGATATTCATTCACTTTGCAACATAGTACATCATTTTAATACACAACGTTTTATGTGTGTCCTACTCGAATGCTATACGGGAGAGCAAGAAGTCGCTAGTTTTATACACTGACATATATCAAACATGATCCAATTTCACACAATTTCGAAATTGCTGGCGCTGTTCTTACTCAGATTCATAGTCCGGGTCGGGTTGTTTCTCTGGAACACGTAGATCTAACTGACTTGTTAGATCTATATCCATTTCTACATCCACATCTACATCGACATCTGTATCTATCATTAAATGGGGCTCACTAAAGTCTTTGCTGTCGTCCGAATCAATTTTCAAAACATCACTTACCGAAGGTTGTGGATCAGGGTTTTCATATGAAGAGTTGGCTAAGCTAGATTCAGGCATGGTGCTTTCCAACATTCGATGCGGGTCTATGTTTAGTAGTAATGATGTGTCCTGTTCTGTATATATAGAATCTAAATCTCCTAATGTATAATGCATGCTTTCAGAGGCGGGGAGTACGCGTGAGGGGCTAGACTGGGAAACGCGTCGTGAAGTACGAACGCGTTCAACCCTAAGACCTCCCCAAGGTTCATGTTATACTTTCAACTTCTTCGGACCCCTCTTAGCTGCGCGCTCCTTAGCCTTCTCGAACAGAGGCATCAGTTTCTTCTCCTCAGCTAATATTTTCAATAGCATTATAATGAATGGCAGATAGTTGTGCCGGCGACGAGCCATTTCCTGTTCGTACTTGGCCATTTTTACGTCTTCGTATTCAATCAACATCCTCAACCGAGGTATTTCTCTGGCTACTTCGTCAGTTTCCATGGCCATCAATTGATTTTCATTAAGCAGTTCTTGCAATTGCCTTTGGTATATCATCTTTCTGTCCGACACTAAAGCCATGAGATTGAAGTGTATTTCACCTTCCGTATAGCTGTAAATAACAGATTTTTGTTTACGACAAAATTTATATTTTTCTTTTTTGGAGTAATTTAGTAAACGTGAAATAGACAAATTGGTTTGGAGTTCTACTACTTAAACAGACTTTAAAATGGTGAAGAAACTACCACTTAACCCTTAGAACTATAATTGCTATAATCAGAGACATTCAACTACTACTTAAACCGCCCAGTGCTGTTTAAGTAGCCGTTAACAAACTTAAAGCTAAGGTACTTGAACATGCTGATCAGACAGCTTTTGATTCTGTTATTTTATGTTGACATAAACCATCAAATATAACTAACTAATGTTCCGTCAATTGCACCTTGGAATCAGGTTAAAAGAAAATATACACTAGTAGACCCATTATATAAAAATGATTTTTTTTTTAATAATTATTTGTATTAATTTTTACTTTTCTATAGAGACAAAATCCAACAAATAAGGATAAATAGTTTTATATTTTAAAGAACGATCATACTTACATATTAATTCTTTTCAAAATGATAGGTCGAACGACATCAAGCCAATCTTGGTCCGGCGCAATAGGGCCATGGTCGATGGGACCTTCTCTGAGCCCATCTAACTCGTAGAGACGACCTTCAATTGGCATGTAGCCAATGAAATGATATACTTCTTCGTCCTGAAAGATTAGATTATATATTATTGCATCTGTGAAAATAGAGCTTAAGTTATCACATTATTTGTAAATTTTATCTTAAAAACTGGGTTGTGGGTGTCTCAAGGACACATCCCTGTGTTGTATCTCAATACTAGACGTATTAAGGGGGGGTACGTATTAAATTATTAAAGGGTAATATTTTTTAAGCTTGAAAGAAGGTCGGTTAGGTGGCCACGATAGGTGGCTTCTCAGAGTCAAAGGCCTAAATGGAAATCTCGCTTGTTGCAAAATGACCTCAAAATGGGGGCGTTTCCTCTTCTACCTCGTGTTATGTGTCATAGTCCTTACTTAGCTTAATTCTTTATCTACCTAATTGAATTTTGCATGAAGATTATAATTATGTAACAACAACAAAGTGCGCGATTTACTTAAATAGCCGTTTAACTATTGTCGTCATAACGTACCTAACCTACGTGTACCACGATTTCAAATGTATAGTAGACTTATAGGTACGGAGTAAATTTGTTTACAAACCTGTTAAAGAGAGATCCAGAAACAAGTCTGAATCTGTCAATCATGGTTCCGTTTGAGGAATTATAAAAACTCCTCGCGATAAAACAGAGATAGTAGATGATTTTGAAAACTTACCTTAGATGCCATTTTGGGATCAAATTCGAAGAGTGTCTGCTGAGCCATGGAGTTATGGGCGCCCCGAATGGTCTGCGAGTTGCTTAGAGTGAGTCCCCGCATCCTAGGGTCAAAGGACATGCTAAACTCCTTAAGCTTCGCCAATTCCGGACCCAATTGCACATCCGGATGTTCACAATTCAACAACAGGCTTATAACAGCTTGTGTGGCACATGCATTGTTTATAACCTATGTAGAAAAAAAATATCATAAACTTTTGCCCTTTATTTTTATATTTCGAGAGAAGGACTCTGTATGTTACAACACAGGAATAGTATAACCAAATATGGGTCTAAATTAAATTGTTGAAGTGTGGGCGTAAAATATTGTTTTACGGGATTCCGTCCAAGTTGCGTCTCGCGACGCCAGGGGTCCGCTTTCCTACTTTTTCTCCTCCAGTTTGCACCGTCGTCTGCATCCCCCGTAGTGAGACCATTGGCACGCATGTCATCCTTTACGACGTCAAGCCAACACTTCTTGGGTATTCCACTCTTACCGGGACCTGGCGGGGCTGACACGGCCAGTTTGTTTCCCACATAGCCCGGCGGTTATCGCGGATGCGAGAGTTCCTCGCGCGATAACAATTGGTAATAACAAATTGTAAATATCCGGCTAACTCTACTACTAATCTTATGGAATTTTCCTATTATAACTATCTTCATAATGTATCCCTGACCATATCTGATCCTGCAAATCCGAGTACTTTTGATCTTTTAGATTTGACCAGTTGTCTTTGTATGTACGTCCTGTTCCACCTTGATTCCGCCTATTCTCTACTACCACACAATAAACATTCTTCCTTATTCGTTCGCACTCATTCGTTGGACGAGTCCAAACCAACGAAGCAAGCCAGAACTACCCATCTGTTATAACTACTGTTACTATGAAAAAAATGAATACCTGTTTAGCAAAGTATATTTTGTCAAGACGACTGTCTGTCACTATCGGGCCAGAGGGTTCTTCGTGTTGCAGGAATTTAAAGAGGAATATCAGTCCATGTACCGGCCTGTAACAATAAAAAGTCATGGGGACTTACAAATAATTGAAAACAGGTTTATTAATTTCAATAGCAAGTGACTACAACCTGTAGATATTTGTGTGTAATGGCTATAGTATAGAGGATGTGAGCACAACAGTACGCCCTGCCAGTCAAATTGTAGTCGCTCCCAATAATGTCGAAAATCAAAAGTCAAACGGAAGCTGCACCCAGCAGCCAAATACAAATAGATCCCAGGCTCTAAATCCAGGTAGGGTTTGGAAGCAACTGGGAATAAATTTTACGAAAAAGAAGAATTTTTATTAGTGAAAGAATATTTATCCCCTTCGGGGATAAGGCGTGATAGATAAATAATAATAATAATAATATTTACCTCTTACTAGTAATGGAAATAAATGCAATTTTTTATTAATTTAGTTAGCGTTCTTACTTTCATTTCTTAGCATGCGACATGCTGTTGCTATTCGAAATGCTAATAGGTATGTATTTTAGCAATGAACTAAAAAAAGTACAAATCGTAAAAACTTCGTACTGAACTTGGATTTCTTACTCAATTCAATAGCTTACACAGATTGTCAAAAAATCTAATAAATTACCTAATATGAATGGAATAAATTACCCAAAAAATTTAATAAAGTACCCTAAACACAAGCATTCTAATGAAATTTGAAAAAAAAGTGGGCTGAATATCAACGATGCACTTTTTCAGATGGATTAGCATTTCAGATGCATTAGCATCGCATCATTATGACACGAATATTAGTATGTATCGATTTTTTTTTTATGGTAGGTCGCATCCTTCGCGTGTTCATTACTGTGGGTTACCACCGGTTTCGAGAGACAAAAACGGATAAAGGTGTGATTTTTGGATGCCTTTTTTCACATACCTTAATGTCTCAAAAATTCCATCTTCAATAGTCCATAATTCTTCAACCTGTACCCCCTTGGCGCCTGAAAAATAAATCATCTTAATTTTTGTCCTTACAAACGTGCATATGTTAGACACTGTCAATATTACTAAATTATATACAAGACAAAATACAACAAAAATGAAGCGCTCGTGGCCCCGCTAACTCAGTGTTCTGCAAACGATCACTGCGTTAAGCAACATTCGCTATAGCTGGTCCTTGGATGGGTGACCACTTTGTGGCATTAACGTACTTCGGAAAGCACGTTAAGCCGTTGGCCCCGGTTGCCAGTAAAATAGTAGTCGTTAAGCCTGGTTGAAGGCCTTATGGCGGCTTGAAAATATCAACAGCAGGTCGCTACAACCTGCGCCTGTCCAATTCAACACGGCAATGGGCTCACCACCTGTTACGTGGGACAAAAATGCATACCGTGAAATGTGGGCGTATGGTATGCCTCTGCCTACCCCTTCGAGGATAAAGGCGTGACAATATGTATGTATGTACAAAATACAACTGATATTGAAATGTGGGTGTACATTACCACCTACCTCTGTCTAACCATAAAAAATGACTTTATATTTGTATGTATGTATTTATTCTATGCAGAGAAACGCGGTCTTTTTAGTAATTTTCAAACTTTGTCATAGAATTACTTTCAAACTTGTTGCACAAACCCTGTCACAGGATGAATGAAGAATGCTCTATAGGTTTAACACTATAATTTGTAAATATTACTTTAACTGAAATCCAGTTACCAGTTACTAAACTATGTGCCTACATTGTGCTAAGCAGATACACTTAAATCACTCAATGTTTACAAGAAACCTTTTCTACTGAATCATTTTGATTCTGAAATAAGACTTTTTCATCTAAGCGTCTTCCTGGTTTAATATTAAGGGTTAGAAATGATATATATTAAGGATTAGATGTCTAGCGGTCGAATTTATAAGCTAGAAGCAGCTGACATTTGCCTTTTAATTTTGTGAATTGTAGAGTATGACTACCGTCATACTTACACCATATGATAGCTACTGTGCCCGAGCCTAATCTAATGGTCAGCATCAGCAGGTACATACACTGATTGCAGTAGATTTGTCTTGAACCCTGTACTACTAATAATCAACAGTATATTTTTAGTATACATACTACCAAAATAGAAAAATATTCATTTAGAGATTCGATCTGTGCACTGATAGATTACTTTAAAATAGATGCAAAATTCCATCATATAGCATATCGACCCGCGGCGGCCATGTTAATGGCGTCATAACAAAGAACATTTAATAAATATTCAGTAGGTACGTCAAGTAAGAGTTTTGCTCACATTTTACAATACATTAACATGTTCCCTGTGTGTTGTATTTAATATTTTCTATTAAACATTTATATGTATATAGATAATACTAGTTGACGGCGGGCGTCAACTCGCTTTGCCCGCGTAGAGAAGTTTTCCCGTTCCCGTTTTCCACAGGAACTTGTTTCCGGGATAATAAGTAGCCTATGTGTTATTCTAATGTATAAGCTATATTAATGTAAAGTTTCATTAAAATCCATTCAGTGGTTTTTACGTTAAAGAGTAACAAACATCCATACAAACTTTAACGTTTATAATATTACTAGCTGACCCGCGCGGCTTCGCCCGTGACGAACTTCGAAATCCCGTTTGTTTATAAGTCACGCCTTTATTCCCGTCACTCCCATTCAATCCCGTTGTTTATTACTTTTACAATTATTATGAACTAGCTGACCTGCCCGGCTTCGTCCGGGACATACTTCCAACCCCGTGGCACCAATTTACTCCCGTCACTTATTACTTTTCTAAAAATGTATGAGAGTTTCCCCGATTTGTTGATATTTATGATTACTGCTCCGCTCTCCTGTGTAGTAGCGTGATGATATACAGCTAAGAACCTTCCTCAATAAATGATTTTGAAAAATTTTTTGAAAAATTCTTTTTGTATTGGATAGCCATCCAATACAAAAAGAATTTTTCAAATCGGTCCAGCCGTTCACGCGTGATGTCGTGACAACGGAAAACGGGTTTCATTTTTATATATATAGATATTTGCCCGATTTGTTGATTACTGCTCCGCTCCTCAGGGTAGTAGCGTGATGAGATAGCCTTTTATCAGTCACGCCTTTATCCCCGTCGCTCCCATTTAATCCCGTCGTTTATTATATACTTTTACAATTGTGTATGATTATTTGCCCAATTTGTTGATTACTGCTACTAGTCTATATATAAAAGTACTCAAAAGGTCAAAAGTACTCGGATACCAAGACGTGCGTGTATGAAGCGATTGATGAATCTCGAAGAAGCGAAAGAAGTATGCATGGATCGCGAAGCCTGGCGATCTGTCCTCTCTGACTACCCCGTCAGGGATACAGCGTGAAGATAGTTAGTTAGTTTTTTTAGTCTATATATAGACTTCCACGATAAATGCGCTATCCAACACATTAGTATAGTTATTATTATTAGTATTTTTTTTTTATATTGTTGGGACAACTCACACAACGCCATCTGATTCCACACTAAGCGGAGCTTGTACTATGGTAACCAGGATAACTGATAAACAGACTTATATATTTCTAAATACATACATATCATAGATAAATAACACCCAGACACAGAATAAACCATCGTGCTCATCACACAAAGTTTTATCCTGGGTGGGAATCGAACCCACGGCCTCTTGCGTAGCAGTCGGATGCACTCCCACCGCGCCAAAGAGGCAGTAGTTACCAAGGAGACGCGCGGACTTCGCAGAGCTCGCTCGCTATTGGCTAGTCGCGACGTCGCGCATGCGTAAATCACAAATCATCGGCCATACTTTTCACATGTCATTTTAAGACCAGTTTTTTCACAATAAAATGATTATAACAGGTTAACCTTAAAAGATAGGCATACGCTGTCGCAGATTTTATCTTAGAACTTTTAAAGGGGAATAATTATGTAATACATAGTTTTTGCGTAACTTTAATCGTTTACGCAGCGTTCGCAACGAAAGCTATCAAAAGGAATATTTTGTCCCCGATTTTGCCACATTTATCATTGCTGTTCCGCACCTATTGGTCGTAGCGTGATGCTATATAGCCTTCCTCGATAAATGGACTATTCAACACAAAAAGAATTATGCAAATCGAACCTGTAGTCCCAGAGATTAGCGCGTTCAACCAAACAAACAAACAAACTCTTCAGCTTTATAATATTAGTATAGATTAATTCTACTTACCAAATTTCCTAATTAACTGTGTAAATACACCAGGATCACTTTCAATTAAACACCAATCACCCGCCGAATCCATCTTAAAGCTGCAATAGGGATAAACAAAGCATAAACACTATTATATTATTTATATTTATATTAAGCGGCCAATGTGCTTGCAGAGCAGCTTACTATCTCGTAAACCATATGCTAGCTTAAAAAGCGGCAGGATATATTTGATAATAGAATGGTTTAACTCCAGAAAATAGTACAGCAAGAGGCGGCTCCACTTTTCAAATATCCTCTAATCTAAAAAAGGCAGTACCAAGTCCACTAGTATTTTATCTCAATCATGGTAGGGAGATGGTTCTTGACGGAGTGTTATACAACACTAGTTACCCTCAAAAGATTGTCACTTTACAGAAAAAGAAAACAAATCCACTGCAATAATGATGGTTAAGATGATTAAACTTGCACCATCTGGAGACCAAAGTGATAAGTTGTGCGGACAATTGCCAGGTTCTTCCATTGTCCAGAATAGTAAAGTATACTTGGTACTAAGACATAGTTGTTGGTAAAAATGATAATAATTAATAAAATAATAAAGGGTAAAAATGGAAACACTACAGAAAAAATCATAATATAGCCATCACAATTTCCTTGTATGGTGCTTTGAAGTACAATTCTTATCCTATCTGAGAAATGACTGTTGGATACAACAGACCTGTCAAAGGTGTGAAGGATTTTGCATTTTTTCAGAGGCTGCTATTGGGTCATTGGAATCATAAAACCTGATGGATGGTAACAAATTTTCAGCTTTCTTAAAGTCTATGTTTTACCTGTTCTACATGGATAACCTAAAATTGTTTGCTCCATATGGAGTAACTCATCGACTTGAGTTCTAGATCTAATACCTAGTAAAACTTTTAGACATTGCATGTGTTTTCTATTGAGGCACCTGCTTTGCATTTAGAGCAGACAAATGTGTGGTTCTTCATGTAACTATCTTCACACTGTATCCCTGACAGGGTAGTTCGAGTGGACAGATCACCATCAGAAAATAGAAAAATATCATATTATATATCTGTACCTGATGGGGTGAGCCAAAAACGCCTAAGGCCTGAAAATCCAATCCATATGGTACCTACCAGATCAGCAAGCTAAACTACACCCTGATGTTATTTGTAAACTGTTGGGCATATTTTACCATTTCTTTCCCCAAATAGTAGATTAATGGCTGAATTACACTGTTGTTGCAAAATATAAGAATTGAAGAAGTAGCGTTGGGCACCAAGCATAATCGACAACCCCAAAGTATCAAGAAAGATGGCTATTATATGAAGTGAGTTTTTCAAACCCTTCTAATTGCGTCACTAAAAGGTATTCTCAATATGATTTCGTTGTTTATCCAGCGTGGGCAACAAGGTGACCGGCCGGTCATCTAACAGCTTGTCACTAAAATTACTTTAGGTTTATTCACCCATTTGAGGGCTTTCGAAACAATTATATACAAATTATTTGGCAAAAATAACACGTTATTATACAACAGCTCATAATAATAAAAAAATCGAGTAAAGAATAATTAACAGAAAGCCATACAGCCATATTCGCTCTTAATTAATTTTATAATGTGGTGAAATAAGAAAAGTATTGTACATACATACATCATACGCTATCATTGTGATCGTCACAAAAATGTCTACTCACTTGATTAGAGGTAGCCAAGATGTTTATCAGGAGCAGGATATATTAATATACACCTTATAAAGTGCAAATTTGTATTAAATCAAACTATAATTCATTCCGTTTACAAATAATTTTTAGATACAAGCAAAGAAATACGGAATATAATTCAATTGACAATTCTGTTGCAACCTGCATTTTGTTGTTGTTTTTGTTAGTTGTCTTTGCAAATCTTGGACAGGCAAAGGAAACTTAGTTCATACAGCCTTGTCTTTGGTGTTTAAATTTTCTTATTATTTATTAGGTAATGTCGTGTCACTTTGTCAGTCCTAGGTCCTTGTCCATGCCCTGGAGTTTCGAATACTAAGGTTTTCAGTGGATTTTACGCAGCAAGATAGAAAATAGCATTTCACTGCATATAGGTATATCATTATCTTTCACTATAGCTCGTTAACACAACTTTATGTCCAAGAAACCACCACACCCGCACATAAAACAAGATAAATGCACTAGTTTAATAAAATAATATACAGCAAGAGTTGGTTGTCGTGCAATGTTCCCGCGTTCTTTTTTTTAAAGTCGTTTTTGCCCATCTTGGGCAGGCAAAAAAAACGTAGATCATACAGCCTTGTTTTCGGTATTTATATTTTCATATCATTTAGTCATGTCTAGTCCTTTGTCGATGTCATGTCTTCAGTCCTAGGTCCTGCAGGTGTATTATGTAACTAAAATGGATATCAGTTTGATTGCACTTTGCGCCAATCAACTGTCAAAATTCAATTTTGGTATTATCCACAGATGTAGAAGAGTAAGCAGATCAAACATATTCCTTTGTTTATGGTGTAATACTTTATTCTTTTCACTCTTGCCATTTGTTGTATAAAGCTATCTTTATTATTTCTGTGTAGCTACATCGAACTCACACTTTGACAGCAACCAGCGTGTAGCCAATTTTTCAACATTAACAAGAAATCACCAAGAATAACTTTTCATGGCTAATTTATGTACCACTTACGACTACGTACTGTTACACTAAGATTTGTATCCAAAATAATGAAATTTCTTGGTGAACACTTGAAAAGGTTATTGCTAACTGTTCATAGTATCTGTTCCATAAATCGTTTGGTTGCTGTCGTCATCTACAGCTAAGGTTTTTATTAAGTTACTCGTAGTTATACTTTGTAATGTAATGCTATTTCAAGTAATCACGAACGAATTTAGTACAGAGGCCACAAAATGTTATATTTCAATACTCAGTGTATCTAAATGTTATGGCACTCTTGTTTTAGGTTTACAATAATGTAAACAATAAATAACTGTCTATATCTTAGGAGTGCAGCAATTCTCACAACAGGCTTGCCTTTGTTGACCGGTTAGTCTTCCCTCTCCCAACTACAGCTATATATTTTAATGAGGGTCCCATTTCCTATTAGATAAGTCCCAAGGGTCAAAAATTGTCAAGGGTCTCTGCGTATTAACCAGTATGTCCCTATTTAAGCCTTTCAAAAGACAGAGTTTCTTTGTAAGAAAATAAAGATTTTATGTATTGATTAAAAAGAAATAACTTTTTAAATTACTGTTTTTTTTTATCCTTATCTTTAGATACTGTAGGACAGTATTTTTCCTGGAGAAGATAATAAGAAATATGGGCATGCAGGTGTCATATTTTTGCGATCGTTATCACCGATGTGTCTTTTATTTTTTTCAATTTGTTAAGGAGCAGGTTCTGTCAGCATTATACTGTCGAGCTGCGCCATGGGTTTGCTTCAAAGGAGTCCTAGGTCTATTCAGCATCAAGTATAGCATGTCTCAATGGACAAAGTACGTGTGCCCATTAATGCGGTTGGAAAGGTCAAGATCAAAGGAGCTAGCACCAGCCCACCCCCATCGCCTGTGATTTTCACGAGGTGCATAGTATTATAATTCAAGCAGTAGGTATCTACCCTAAAATTACAAGAATGGAATAACTTTATCGTCATTGATTATGCTGTTAGCTACCTGGTCTTGACATTTTGCTGGAGGTTTACAAATGGTCTACTTTGTATATACCTACTAAAACCTATGCCGCGATTCACTGCATCGATTATCGTCTATCACGGTGGCGTAAGTGGTGGTGTATGCTCGGATCGATACCCTGGTCAGAACAAATGTTGTGTGATCCACAAATATTTATTTTAGAGTTCGGGTGTTTTTATGTATAATATTTATGTATTTAAAAATATATAAGTATGTTTATCAGTTGTCGAGATTCCATAGCACAAGTGTCCCTCAATATTTATTTATTAAATAGCTGTTCAAAATCGTTTTCCGAAATCTATGTCATAATGTATCAAAAAGCATCTTGTTGGTATGATTTGAAACTCCTTTATTGCCGACTCATTTCATTACTAATAACCTATCAACACGGTTATTTATTAAATGATAGCTGAATGCGACCCTGGATTAAGCTACCTGTTTATATGTGTGAAATAGTGTTGTAATTATTTTATCATGAAAAAAAAAAGAGCTTGATGTGAGATCAGAGTTTTGTAATTGATAGTTCTAAATCAGAAAAAATACAAAATTTTAGATTAAAGAAAGAAAAACATCCAAAAGAGGTTTTACAACAGCCCCACTTAATCTAAAATTTAACACAGGAAAAACAAATTGCTAACACATAACATAAAACATTTACACAACATAACTACATAGCATAATCATATAATATGTGACATAACATAATAAATTAAGTTAACCTCATTTTGTTAACACAATTATTATTTACCAATCTTCCTAGAGGTTTTGTTAATACTTCGGCCGGCATTTCTTTACTAGGCAAATATTTCAAACAAATATACTTATTAACAACTTGTTCACGAATAAAGTGAAACTTTATATCAATGTGCTTAGTCCTATTGTGATGGACCGGGTTAGAAGCTATTTTCTGTGCTCCCTGACTATCACTAGAAATAATTACTTGGTCAAGCTTACCAGTCAATTCCGCTAAAAATCTGCGCAAAAATATGGCTTCTTTTGCCGCACTACAGAGAGACATATATTCAGCTTCAGTCGAAGAGAGTGCCACAGTCGGCTGCTTCTTTGACTCCCAACTAATCGGTCCACTCGCCAATTCTATGTAAAATCCTGTGTACGAACGACGATCAGTAATACTATTTTCCCAATCTGCATCTGCGAAACCATTAAGGTATTTACCAGTCTTCTTATAGGTAATGCAGTGGTCTATAGTACCCTTTAAATTTTGTAATACTCGTTTTGCTGCAGTCCAATGTGTATTGCTATATTTGTTATTGAATTGACTCAAATAACTTACCGTGTAAGCTATATCAGGCCTCGTATTTACAGCAACATACATCAAACATCCTATAAGGCTTTGATAAGGATGTGCACAAAACTCACCTTCAGTATAAGGTTCCAATTTGTTACTAGCTAAGGGCGTACTATAAGTTTTACAATTTTCCATTCCAAAACGTTCTAGTAAATCCAAAACAAACGTTTTCTGATTTATATTAATAGTATCTCCATTTCTATTGACATTTAAACCTAAACAAAAGTTCAATTCACCCAAATCTTTTAGTGAAAAATATTTCTTTAAGTCATTTCTGACAATTTCACACGTCTTGTCAGATTTATGAAGTACTAATAAGTCATCTACATAGACAGCCAGTATGACCTTTTCAGTACAAAAAAGCTTTTAAATATACGCAACTCTCTGAAACACTTTTTATAAAACCTAATTTTTTCAAAGTTTCGTCTAATTTGATGTTCCAGGCTCGAGCAGCTTGTTTCAACCCATACAATGACTTCTTCAACAAACAAACTTTATTCTTTCCTCTACTGAACCCTATAGGTTGCTCCATATATACTTCTTCCTCTAAATCTCCGTTGAGGAAAGCTGTATCAACATCCATGTGCTTCAGCTTGTAGTCTTCTTCAGCTGCCAAAGCCAGTAGCGTGCGCAACGATGAGTTTCTCACAACTGGAGAAAACGTTTCATAATAATCTACACCGGCTTGTTGAGAATAGCCTTTCGCTACTAATCTAACTTTATGCTTGATGACATTTCCATGGGCGTCCTTTTTTAATTTATATATCCATTTGCAAGAGACAATTTTCTTATTATTTGGTCTGTTAACTAACATCCAAGTATTTCTTAGAATCAATGAACTGTATTCTTTATCCATTGCAGATTGCCAACTTTCCTTATCTTCTGAATTTATAGCTTTAAAATAACTGGAATGCTCTTCGTTAATGACCTCCATACAAGCTTTATAAAGTATAAAATCAGAACCAAAATCTTTCGGTTTCCTTTGTCTTAATGGATATCGTCGAACTGCAGTTTCTACTTTGACATCTGAATGTTCTGTTTCTTCATCTGCCTTTGCATCATAAAATAGTTCATTTTGAACATCTTCTGCTTCGACATCTGAACGTTCTAATACTTCATCAGCCTCTGCATCACAATATAGTTCATTTCGAACATCTTCTGCTTCGGCATCTGAAAGTTCTAATTCTACATTAGCTTCTCCATTACCACAAACTTCATTTTGAGCCACTACTTTGTTTCATAAATCATATCATCAAGACCACTAGTACTAGCCTGTGGTTCTTTATCACCTGTAACTAATACAGTTTCACCTGGATTGGTGTCAGCCAACCCATTTAATAGTAGGGGTCTTCAAAAACAATCTTCAAAAACATTAGCGTTATTTTTCAAATTAGTAAAATTATTCTCAAAAAATGTAATATCTCTAGATTTAATCCTATTTCTCGGACAATAAGCATTTCTGAAATAATAATTACTCGAGGTTTCTGAGTATCCAACAAATATTATTTCAAAAGCTTTAGCATCAAGTTTCTTTCTTAAGCTGTCAGGAATATAGACAATGCTCTACAACCGAATACTCTTAAATGAGACTAATTAGGTTTCGAGCCATACCACATCTCATAGGGAGTACGACCATCAGTTGCACGATGAGGACACCTATTCTTCAGATAGACGGCTGTGTCTATAGCATCTTCCCAATAAGCCTTAGGTAACCCGCTTTCGGAGAGCATGCAACGTGGCTTTTCGACTAAGGAACGATTGGTTCGCTCAGCAACTCCATTTTGTTGTGGGCTATATGGGGCACTTGTTTCATGTTTAATACCCTGTAAACATAAATAGTCTGCAAAATCACTATTTACAAATTCAGTTCCGTTATCGGACCGTATTCTTTTAATTTTAGTGTCCATTTGTCTAAAAAAACTTCCTTTTTACGTCAGCTTTAGATGAAATAAAATAAGCAAATATCATCCTTGAATAATCATCAACAAAGATTAAAATGTATTTATTACCTTGAAATGAAGATGAAGACATTGGACCACACAAGTCTGTGTGAATCAATTCTAAAATATTAGTACCCTTGGTTTACATAATACGCTTGAACGGTTTTCTAGCTTGCTTTCCCTCGACACAGGAGACACACGGCTCTTTATTGATTTCCTTATATTCAATACCAATAGCCTTACCCTTTTTGAGCTGATCCATACCTATCCTACAAAGATGACCTAAACGTCTATGCCAAAGATCATAGGACTGGTCAAGAAGCACAGGGGAAGCAACTAACTTTTGGGGGATATTAACAGCACAATCTAAAGTGTACAGCCCTCCAGAAACAAAACATCGCAATAATACATCACCAGTACAAGAAAAATTTCTATAATAAGTACATTTATCTTTATCAAAAACAGTAATAATACCTTTTTCAGCAGCTTTCTTAATCGAAATTAAATTACAGTTCAAATCAGGACAAATTACAACATTACTAATTTTACCTTTGCATTGCGAAGAATGAAATTGGACATCTCCGATACCTGTGCATCTCAGCTTGTCACCGTTAGCTATCGTAACTGTTTTTTCGATAGTCTTATTTTGAAGTACCTTTTTTTTATTTTTTGTATCGAACATTTTTCATGCATTCTGAATCACAACTCATGTAATTAATAGTTCTAAATCAGAAAAAATACAAAATTTTAGATTAAAGAAAGAAAAACATCCAAAAGAGGTTTTACAACAAATAGGCTACGCTATTTTTCCCAAATGTTCGATCTGCTTACTCTTCTATATCTGTGGTATTATCTAAGTTCAGTGGGCAACGGACATTTGGCGGGAAGAGTGACAAGTGCGGACGCTTGCTATAAATTATTTTCTAAAACTAGTGCATTTATCTTGTTTTATGTGCGGCAGTGGTGGTTTCTTGGACATAAACGTTGTGTTAACGTGCTATAGTGAAAGACAATGATATATATGCAGTGAAATGCTATTTTCTCTCTTGCCGCGAAACGTCCACTGACAACCTTAGTATAAGAATCACCATTATACTGAGGGCAAGGACCAGGACGGACAATGAGGGCACGACATCGACTGGACAGGACTAATTAGAAGATAAGATTGAAGAAATATGATATAAATAAATAAGATTTGGCTAAAAGGTCTTAGAAACCAGGCCATTAAATAATTATTTAAAAAAAATCAGTGGGCAACTGAAATGACGTCATAGATGCTGTCAAAGTTACATAATATCAGGGCTGGTCCTTGCCCCAGTAAAGTAGTGGACCCTTTACTCAGGAGCTCTTTTCCTTAGCCTTTTTTTATCTTTTTTTTAGCCTTTTTTTAGCTTTCTAAGGAGATTTGGCATTAACAATTAGATCTATTTTACTTTTTATAACTCTTGCCCATTTTCGAACACTTTATGTATCATAATCCACCATTATTTAACACAAAATCACGAACTATACACTAGATTTGGAAAATAAGAGAATGGCTCCAAAGAGAATATAATACTAATAAATATAATTTACTATATTTAATTGGCACCAAACCTCGCTGCCATCTCACTGCAGCATGTTTTTTTTTAAATTATTTTATGGCCTGGTGACAAAGACCTTTTAGCCAAATCTTATTTGTTATATCATTTTTCTACGATCTTATCTTCTAATTAGTCCTGTCCAGTCTTTGTTAATGTCGTGTCCTCAGTCCTAGGTCCTGGTCCTTGCCCTCAGTATAATGATGATTCTTATACTGAGGTTTTCAGTGGGCTTAGAGAGAAAATTGCATTTCACAGCATATATATCATTGTCTTTCACTATAGCACGTTAACATACATACATACATATCATCACGCCTGTCTCCCATCGGGGTACGCAGAGACTATGGCTTTCCACTTGCTACGATCCTGGCATACAACTTTCGCTTCTTCAACTTTCATAATTGAGTATTAGATTAAGGGTACTGTTGACCTGGCCTTTTGTCAAAAAATTTTCAGTTTGATTGGCATATGTACGTCGAGGTCGACCCTTACCTCTCCACGTGTCCGAACCATCTAAGCATCCCTTTTTCCATTAAAGTCACTACGTCTTCTGTCATACCGCAATGTTCCCTTATCACGCTGTTCCTTTCTTTATCTATCAATTTCACTCCAGTTATACTTCGCAGACTCCTCATTTCTACTGCATTAATTTTACTTCTATGCTTCTTCTGCCATACCAAACATTCACTGCCATATGTTAGTGTAGGGACAAGCACTCCTCTATGCACAGCCAGTCTTGGTGGTCACACGTTCTGGGTGCTCATAAAGGTGTAGATTGCTCCATTCACTTGATTGAAAGTCAAAACTCTTCTGTCAATGTCATCATCACACTTTCCATCCCTCGCAAACTTTGAGCCTAAGTATATAAATTCTTTCACTTGTTCCACTCTTTTTCCTTCCACAAAAATCGAGCAATCTGTCATGTTTTTCTTTCTTTCAAAAACCATTACTTTCGTCTTATTTACATTCACTTTCATTCCTTTGATAGCACATTAATACAACTTTTATGTCCAAGAAATCACCACTCCCGTACATAAAACAAGATAAATGCACTAGTTTTAGAAAATAATATACAGCAAGCGTCCGCACTTGTTACTCTGTATTTATGTAAATGTGTGATCACACGGATCACACATTTATATAATCATAACATCTTCTTTTACTAACTGTTTATGTCGTAAGATCCAACATTTATATTTGTAGTTAGGTGGATGTCGATCTGACGGAGGGACCTCCGTATCCCTCCGCTAAGGGTTGATCGTAAATATTTCAGCCATTTTTTGGAATTAAAAAAAAGTAAAAACACAATTTTTCTCGTATTTTTTGTAGATTTAATTGCCATTTAAAGTAAAAAACGTTTTGTCAGACCCATTATAGTTTAAGGAACAACTATTAAAAAGTACTATTGAACCCAAATACGAATCGTCTGCTGTGAGTTTTCGAAGAGTCGGGTTCTTTGAAAACCAATTTAATTGCAGCATTAAGTCGAAGTTATCAATTGATTGTCATTTAACGATTATACTGGTTAAGCACCTCGTTTAGTAATCTAACTAAAATAACTAACTATCTTCACGCTGTATCCCTGATGGGGTAGTCAGAGAGGACAGACCGCCAGGCTTCGTGATCCCTGCATACTTCTTTCGCTTCATGTAGATTCATCAATCGCTTCATCCACGCACGTCTGTGTATCCGAGTACTTTTGACGTTTCCGTTTGTATTTCATTCAAACCTGCCATATTGCGTATCACTTTGTTACGTATTCGGTAGGCCAAAGTTACGCCGCACAATTTTCGGAGTGATCTCATTTTCACAGAATTCAATTTACTTTCATGCATCTGCTGACATACCAAGGTTTCACTACCGTAAAGCAAAGTTGGCACTAGCACTGCGTTATGAATCGCCAGTCGTACTACTTTTACAATGCTTTGTCTACTAATTGAGACAAAGCACCGTTAACTTTGTTTCCGGCAGCTACTCGACGTTCTACATCCGAATCTCATCTCCCGATCGCGCTAAAAATAATATTTAAATAAACAATTTCATTCACTTGCTTTGGACGTTCCTGGTTTACCCTAATCTCGCATTTAGTTCTTACGTCATCTCTTTCAAATACTAGAACCATAGTTTTACTTGCATTCAAGCGAAGACCCTTACTTTCACACTATTCTTTCATATTAGTGACTAATACTAGTAATCATACGCCAAAAATGCCTTACATCATTTTGGAAAAGAGCTGATACTCTGACGCTGCTGGGCCAATATTTACCAAACATAGCTAAGACCCCCTGCCAAGAAACTGGCATTCAAATAAAAAAAAACACCATCGATATCAGTCCATCCGTTTGAGAGCTACTCTGGCATAGACAGACACACACACACAACGACATCGATGTCAAACTTTGAACACCCTCGTTTTGCGTCGAGGGTAAATAAATTTTGTTTAGTTGATTAATTAATTTTAGCACCACGCTTCTGGGGCACACTGTCTGTTATGCAACTATGTATTTATGCTTGCGGAGGGGTGAGGTCCCAGATGACTGGTGAATAGCAATTTTAGTTGCTATTTACAAGGGAAAGGCTCTCGCCTCAACTGGTCCAGCTACAGATCGATCAGCTCGGTAAGCTTATCTAGTAAGGTTTAAACAAATGTTATATTGGCAAGAACACATCTTGCCGATATAACATTTGCTAAAACCTTATTAGATAAGCTGACGCAGCTGATCGATCTGTAGCTGCTATATAGCTATATAGATGCTATGTAGTTAGATAGAGAAAAGTCTGAAAGGTATTTGTTCTCAATGGCTCAATGCCGATTCCATTGTGGAAGAGGTTGCATGTATCATGTGTTTTCTCTCTGCATGATTGTGGTTTTCTGCACTTTTGTGGATCTAGAGAAAGCATTTGATAACGAGCCACGAGACGAGCTGCGAGACGAGCCGCGTGTGTAAACGCAGTATGATGGTACATTTACATACGAGCTCGCGGCTTGTCTCGCCGCTTATATAGTATAGTCATAGTTTCATAGTGTATCTGGTTAGTTACCTGCAGAAGTTGAAAGATTGTGATATGGATGTGAATTTGGGTAACTTAACAGTGAACTGTCTGTTGTACGCTGATGATGCGGTGTTTATGGTCTCATCAAAAGCTAACCGTCAGGCATTGATCACAAACTTGAAAAAGGAGTGTGAAAGAAAGGGCTTTCGCTTGAATGCAAGTAAAACTAGGGGATTAAAAGAGAAGTCGTAATTTGCGAGATTTCAGTAAACCAGGAACGTCTAGAGCAAATGAATTGAATTGTGTGTTTAAGGAGTATGTTTGACGCGGACGGAAGATGACGGCTTGCGATACACTAGTGCCGACTTTGCTTTTCGGTAGTGAAATCTGGCAAACCAACGATGACAAACGATGCACGAAAGTAAATTGGATGCTGTGGAGCTGTGTATTAAGTAACGTTGTGATACGTAATGGAAGTTTTGAATGAAAGTGTCAGCGTTAATCTGGAAAAAGGCGTGCTCCGTTGGTTTGGAGTTTTTGACACGTCCAACGAATGAGTGAGGAACAATTGACCAAGAATATATATTGTGCGATAATAGAGGGTAGAAAGAGTCAGGATAGACCGAGACGTTAATATGAGTACCACGCCAGTAGATGCTCAAAAACGGAAAGGTCTCGGATACCCAGACGTGCATGTATGATGCGATGGAAGCAAAAGAAGTATGCATGAATCGCGAAGCCTGGCGAACTGACTTCTCTGACAGGGATACACCGTAAAGACAGATCCGTTTTTTTTTAAGTTAGGTATATTCAAATGATTTGGATTTAAACAGAAATTCTTTTTTTGTATTCTTCCACTTATTGTTGTGTTCAATTTAATTCGCAAACATGTATATTGACGCCTGTAACTCAATTCACAAATCTCGGATCCAAAGCCACTACTGCCCAAATGTCATCGATATTCGAGTTCTAATAATATCGATGACATTTGCGCAGTAGAGTATTTGGATCCGAGATTTGTGAATTACAGCGCTGGTTGCCGTGTATTTCCGAAAACGAAATGTATATTTGTGTTTACATATTTATTTAATAATGGTGGATTTTGTTTCCATCGACTTACTGGGACTTGAAGCTTGGAGCTGACTAAACTATAAATGTAATATTTATTAATATGATACTATTGACTGAAATGAAATACTAATTAATGACTCATTATGCAAAATGAAATACTAATGGCTTGACAGCATAATCTTCGTTCTACCTTTGTGTACAAAAAAAAGTAATTTTGCTATTTTAAAATAAGAGTTGGCAACACTGAAAAGTGGCATTCGAAAGACGGACTTTTGGCGCGGAGATGAGCAGTGACGCACGTTAATCGTATATTATTTTTAAAAACTAGTGTAAATTTCGTGTTTTTGTTTTTAATAATGGTGGAATATTATACATAAAGAGTTCGGAAGTGCATTAGTTAAAGAAAGTGATATATTGCAATGAATAACGGTGTTGTTTGTGTTAGTGCCAAATTTCCATAAAGAGCTGCAATAAGGGATCCACTGCCTTATTGGGGCACGGACTAGGACCTAGGACTGAGGACTTGACATCGACAAAAGACTAGACAGGACTAAAACATAATATCGAAAATAATTAATACTGAAGATTAGGCTGTATGGACTAAGTTTCCTTTGCCTGCCTAAGATGGGTGAAGACAACTAAAAAAACAAAAAAAAAGCATTTGAAAGACATCGAGAGAGATAAAAGTTCTTATTTATAAATGATACCTAGTTTAATATTCTACATTTTAGTTTTTTCCACCTTCCGGTTCCGATACATAAGTACATTGTGAATGGTAAAAACTAATAGTTTTTAGTAGCTTTTTACCACTTGTTACTTGAGTCAATTCCGTTGGGCTTCGCATTTCTGGTGAGATTTCACTGCAGCAGATCATAGTCAGTAGGTATGTAAATTGATATTTACTTGAAATTGAAAATGTTACTTTATATTTTATTTTAAATTTGCTTATCGCAAGTTTTTATTGTATTAGCTAAATATTTAATTCTGCATTACTTTTAAATTAATTTCAATATAATTACTACGATAATTTATAATCTTATATGATAGACAATGTTTCTTTTTTAATCTGTCTAAATTCGGTAAATTTGGCTATCTCAAATTGAAGTGTTATTTTTACATAATAGTTACCTGCATACAATAGGTGAAGTAAATTTAGAGGGTAGCCTTTTTTTCTGTAATGGGTATGAGTAAGCAACCTTTGGAACTAACCAACATTGAGGTTTGTTTCCAGTATAACTTTAGGTATATTATATTGTTATTTTCTGTTTTGGTAAATACTCCAAAAAAATGTTGTTGAATTGTGAATCATAGTGAATTTATGCATGGCTTCTAAATTACAACAGTCAATTAAATCAAAGTTATCTTAACACATCCATACTAACACATCATAACTAGACTAACTATTCAGACTGTTCGTCTGGTGTAATATTAGTATTAAAACTGTATTTTGTCTAACATAGCATAATAATTGTGTCATATTTCACTAATAATGTAGGTAATGTAATTGATGGTTAGTTATGACTCACATTGAACTTTGAAAGCTTTTTTCTGAAGGGGTAAGCTAACTCATGTCCCATTCAAATAAACATTTAAATTTGAGATAGGTATGTGTTACTTAGTTGTTAAAAATACTTATTAAGTGAATATAAAAGTTAATATGTCATGAATTTACTTAATTTTGACTCTTAATTGTGGATTAACTTCACCTATGATATACTACATACTCCCATTACACCCCACACCTCTAACCCTTGCCTCTTATACTTATGTTCAAATATTTTTATGCAAAATTGATTCCTCTGTACACTTGAGGGTATAATTTTGGAAACGCATCAATCTTCTTTCTAACTGAAATATACAATTTTATATGCATATTACTTTTGGATTTTGATGCCAACTTCCATCCCATATTTTACACCTTTAAAGGTATCAAATCCTGAAATATGTCTATCTTTAAATATGCCTATCTACAAATTTTTGTAAATATTACTTTATGGGACTTCTACTACTAGGGTAAAATAGGGGCTGATCAGCCTGTAAGTAAGGACTATTCATTTATATTTTAAGATTCATTTATATTAGGAAAAAATAAATCTACATTCGCAAATTTCTTGATATACTTACTTTAATTTACTTTAGATTTTAACAACCCAATAGGAATGGGTGATTTGGTAAGCAGAAGCATAACTACAATGCATTTTATTATTTTTGTTTTGAATTATTTTATGAACCAAATTGTCCATCAATTCATACATACCAAGATTTTCATTGCTTAGTTTCTATTACATAAAGTGAATTCAAATACAAACAAATTACATAATGTGAAATTAGCGCTTGTCACTTGTCACACTGAGTCAGTGTTCTGTAAGCGATCACTGCGGTAAGCAACTTTTGCTCTGGCTGGTCACCGAACGGGTGACTACTTTGTGGCATTTACATTTGTGAGAGTTTTCGTGCTTCGAAAAGCATGTTAAGCTGTTGGTCTCGGTTGCCAGTTACATGGCAGTCATTAAGCCAAGTTGAAGGCCTTATGAGCAGCTTGAAAAATTTCAGCAGCATGTAGCTACAATCTTATATCTGTCTATTTCAACACGGTAATTGGCTCACCACCTATTACGTTGTACAGGAATACACACGAAGAATAGTAGGCGTATAATATACCTCTGCCACCCCTTTGGGGATAAGACGCGATTGATAAACAAACAATAATGTGAATAGGTAACTGATTGAATTACTTAAATGTTGACTAAAACTTAAGGAAAAATGTAGGACATACAAGCAGGATTTATGAAAGGCATACATATTTAGATATGATAAACTTATAGCGAAAAGTCAAAAGAACTATTGCATATTTTTGTACTTGGAAAAGGCCTATGACAGAGTGGTGAGGATTGAACTGTGGTTAATACTGGCCAAGTATGGAGTAAACAGCCACTTGATACGCGCACTGAAATACTTATGGCTCCAGTGCTTGTGTCAGGATCAACGGAGCTTGCACAGCCTTTTTTCACATTGCAAAAGGTGTGAGACAGGTTTGTGTGGCGTCGCCCTTGCTGTTTAACGTATATGGATAGTTGCTTAAAAGAACTGTAATAGAGTGCATATGGTTTAAAAATGGATGGCCTGACCGTCAAATGCCTCCTATACGCTGATGATTAGGTAATACTAGCATCATCGGCGGAGAAGTTGCAGTTGATGGTTAAAAAACAAAGGAATGAAAGTGAATGTAAACAAGTCGAAAGTAATGATTTTTGTAGAGAGGCAAGTATGATGGATTGATCAATTCTTGTGGAAGGAGAAAGAGTAGAACAAGTAATAGAGTTTGTATATCTATGTTCAAAATTTGCGAGAAATGGAAAGTGTGGCTATGACATTGAGAGAAGAGTATTGGCAGGAAATAAAGTGAATCGAGCCATGTACACCTTTATAAGCAGTCAGAATGTGTCTAAGAAGGCACGACTGGCTGTACATAGAGGAGTGCTGGTCCCCACACTTATGTATGGCAGTGAAAGTTGGGTATATCAGAAAACGCATAAAAGTAAAATGAATGCAATGGAAATTAAAAGTCATCAAAGTATAGCTGGAGTGAAGCTGATGGATAAAGAAAGGAACAGCGCGAAAAGGGAGTATTGCGGTATGACAGAAGATGTAGCGACTAAGAAAGAAAAAGGTCACGGACACGTGGAGATGAGACATGTGGAAGAAGGAAAATAGACTGTCGAAGCAGATTTATGTGGCAAGAGTGAATGGGCAAACTGGTAGGGGTGGACCTTGACATATGTCAATCTAATCGAAGACCTTTTGGAAAAAGCCTAGGTCAAGACTACCCTTAACCGGCGAACGTGTATGAAAACACTCATGAAAGTAGAAAAGCGAAAGTGGTATGTGAGGATCGTAGCAAGTGGACAACTATAGTCTCTGCCTACCCCGATCGGAAACAGGAGTGATAATATGCATGTACCTATGTAATTTTGACTAGATTAATTTGAATCAAATCATTTAGTAATTTTAGATTTATCAACTTTTTTCTTACTTGTGTCCACAGGTAACTCAGCAGGCCTGGGTTTCTGACTTGACTTTAATTTGGTAAGTGAATGAAGATAGAAATTTTTTAATTATGTTTACTTAAAACAGTGTATAATATAAAATTGTTTTACTTGCAGGTTTACGACCATGTTTGGTTTTATACTTTATTTGTTGGGACTAGTGGGTTGCAACCCTGTTGCTATTGTCGCAGATATTATAGGCACCACTGAACCAGCCCTTAAGCTTCTTGTAACGATTTTGTGGTCGTATCCACTAGCAGTAATATATCATAAATATGTGGAAGACAAATTGAACCATTCCAAAAAGTATAATGACTATAGGCACATGTTTTTCATTATCACCGGCTTAGATGCTGCGTTTTACAATTTTGGTATATCACTATATCATAATATCATTCCGGTGATTGTGATATATGCCACAACTTGGATTTTGGGACCAGGCAAGAATAACGCAATTGTCACTTTAATATTCAATATGACATATCTCATTACTGGTTATATAATGACTGAATCTGATGACTACGACATTACCTGGACTATGCCTCACTGCGTGCTAACCCTGAAATTGATTGCACTAGCCTTCGATACTTGGGATGGCCAAAAGAAAAAGGATGGCGAGGAACTTTCTGCGAATAATAAATTGACTGCTCTTGAGAAACCCCCAACCTTCGAAGAACTGTTAGGATTTGTGTATTTCCCAGCGTGCTTTATGGTTGGACCTGTGTTCTCATTCAGACGGTACAAGGACTATGTTTCTGATAAATTCCCTCTACAAACTGAAAAGGCACAGTATGAGAGCTACGCAATGAAGAGATTAATTCAAGGAGTACTTTATCTGATCGCTTTCCAAGTTGGAGGTAAGTTAGTACTACATTCTAATAGCCCTAATACCCATTCGGATTTGGTACAAGCCGACCACGGATTTGGTTTGCCTTCCGACCAAATCTTACCGTCTGTACTGCGGTCCAGTGGACATAAATTATTGATGTTGATATTGATGTCTGCCTCGGTCCGCATCGGACATGGACTGCTTCGTACCAAATCTGGACGTGTAATTTTTACCTAAAAGACACTTTTCCATACATTTTCCCCAATGTTGCCGTCCTAGTTACTTTGTCGTAAATTCCTCTGGGGGATTTACGATGGATGGACGATTTAGGGAGAAGTATCAGATCTGGATCTGATTATACTTCTCCCTAAAAATACACATTTACATACATTTTTCCCCAAAAAGGAAAAAAAACTACGTTAATGCATACACAAACACAATACTAATACTTGCACAGACATCTCTACTGCATAAACTTGTTACTATTAGGTACATGAAAAATGGTTTAATTTTTTTTTTCGACTTGCCCTTTTGCTAACTGTAACAGGAACTCTACTGAGACTAA
Source organism: Thumatha senex (assembly GCA_948477245.1). Taxonomy (NCBI): domain Eukaryota; kingdom Metazoa; phylum Arthropoda; class Insecta; order Lepidoptera; family Erebidae; genus Thumatha; species Thumatha senex. The sequence goes on from OX419725.1 coordinate 6,210,037, forward strand.
TCCTACCCGCATTTCCATTACTGTGACTCCTGTAAGTCAAGATCTACAGCAATGACCAAAATCAGAAAAGTTACACCGAGCTCGATCTAAGTGAAGTCTCAGGAGAAGTTAGTGTTTTGGAACCCGCATCGAAATTAATCAGAAGATAAGTTGTAGGAGTTGGAAAAAGAGAACTTTACTGTTTATGCTTATCAACATAAACATAATATCAACAAAGTACATGTTAATGAACTTGTCAGCTGTACCTATTTGGAGCGCATTTTAAACCAACTGCGCATTTTATACCGAGTGCGCATTCTCACAGCGGTCCGTTTTACGAGTTTGTTTTATCGTACACATTATAAGCGTTGTCGTATGTGATAATAGGAGCGAGATCATTCATAACCCAATTTTTCTGTTTCATTTGTTCTGATATTGTTGGGCAGTATAAACAGCAGAGATTCCGTTGCAAATAGCAAGGAAATGCAAGACGTTGTCTCCTTTTCCATGTAGTATTGACGAGTATAAGAGTCGTTTCTGCAAGTATTGCACAGTTGCAAATCAACAGCTTGTATCATTATACGATCGAGGACTACCACTGACATATTCGACCGGTATAGATGAGTATTTATTTGAAAATTTCCTTAACGTTACCAATTGTAGCAATATATTTCTTTATCTACATAACTATTTATGTAGACAAATATTTCTATCGCTAGATAAGTCCTATGCGTAAATAATTAAGTTTTCTCTCTTCCGCGAACTTTTGATCTTAGATAAAGACGACCTAGGCTAATCAGTGGAAGTAGTTCACGAGAATCATTTACCCTGGACAAAAAAGATTGAACTCTTAACTATTCAACTAATCAACTAGTAAAACACAGATCTAGTGCATCCTTTGCAGCACGGAAGGATACTTTATCACTCCCTCTTTGGCGCCGCCATTGTTATGTATACATCATTCGTTGCAAATTTCCGAAAATCAAACCTGCGGCTCAGATGTGCCTATAAAGATCTGCATCCAAGCTTATCTGCAAGGGGGGCCTTAGCTATTATTCTAAGGCTCCTTTTGCATAATTTAATAGATACATTAAATAATATGATGAACTATTAATTCATTTAAATGTATGTTAATTCAGGCGACCTGTTTTCATTCCCAAGTAACCTTTTGATTACCTATCAAACGATTTTTAAAACCGATTTTATGCTTTTTTTGTTACAGTATCCGTTTTTAATATGAAGTACATGCTTTCGGATGAATTTGCTGACACTTCAATAATTTACCGTCATTTCTACTGCGGGTTATGGGCCCACTTTGCTTTGTACAAATACATCGCATGCTGGTTGCTGACTGAAGGTAAGCTGAATATTGTCATTTATTTTATTGACGCCGGCACCGCCGGAGGAACGATCTGACCGCATGGTTTGCCGCCTACTTCGTTCAAATACTGTCATTATTAGTCAATCCTTTAAACACATCAAACGTTTTTACCACTTTGTGTTCTACACAATTGTTGTAACACAAATTATACATATTGTCCAAATGGTAAGGTTCAATTCTCGAACAATCTGTGGTTCATATGGACTACTATGTCAAAACTTCAATGTATCAATAAGATAACTGACCCAAAACGGCTGCTTCGCATAACGACATCTTTGCAAAACGACCACTTCGCAAAATGACAAAAATGACTATGGGATCTAGACTACTGATAAACATAGTTTAAATATTTCTAAATTTATAGGTGCACCTGAACTCCGAAACAAAGATTTGTGGATCACACAAATATTTGTTCCAATCCCAAATTCGAGCCCGTGACCTTAGCATACACTTTCCACGCCACCGAAGAATTGCCTAGTATCTTGAGTTGTATGAGAGTTCAACGAACACAGATAATGACTCTTAAGTTTTATTGTAGTATAGATAATCATACAACATAGGTCATTTAAGTCACGAGAATGAACTGTGTATCATTTTGTCCTGTTCACGATGGAAATGGAGAACACAAAAGGGTCAATATTAATATATTGGCTTTTTTTTTATATTTTTTTTTTGGTTGGCTTTTATTTTTTCTCTAATACTTTTTATATCACATAATTACATGCAGTATTTCCGAAGTTATAACGACGAGAAGTTTTAGACCTTTTTTGACTTTCCGAGATTAGGCGCACCCCTTATGACGTCACAGCCTCGCACAGACTGCGACAAGGCGCGGCGTTCGGGTGCGAATGAGAGCGCGACTGTCGAATGAGCAGGATTGTGACGTATGCGGTCACCCGCGTTATACGACTATACAATATAAAAAAAGTAAAAACACCGTTTTTCTCGTATTGTTTTTGACATTTATTTGGCATTTAAAGTAAATAACGTTTGTCAGATCCATTACTATGAGACGCGGCAACGACGCCCGATTCATATTCGTACAGCTCCCAGCCGAAATGTACGTGAAGATAGCTATCTGGTTGGCTTTTATTTTTTGTATTGTTAGAGAAGTAACTGCCGTCGGACCTTGAAACCTCGTCAGGGCGCCTGCGTCGTTTCCTCGTCTGTTTATCAGCAGGTGCACTACAGGCAGATGAGGTCGCTCAGAGATTTTGGAGGGACCTCTTACAACCAACTTCATTCGCAAAACGTCCATTTCACATAATACAAATGCCTTTTGCAAAATGACTAGCTGTGACAAATATACCTATTTCACGAACGTAGCTGGCATTTACATACATCTATGGGCTGATAAATTCCTTGTTCCTAGGAATATTAATGTGAAATCATGTATTGTTTGTGCGTCAATTCATATATCCGGCATAAATTATGTATATTTGTGCGGAAATATTGTTTTAAACGTAAATTATATTCGTGTGAATAATATTTGAGAAATAGTGCAGACACTACTTTATATTCCGGGTCACGAAATGAGGACGTCACTGGTATATAATAGTAGTTGAATATCAATGATCATGTTCTATCTTCAGCGTTGAGCTGGAAAAGGACGTGCTCCGTTGGTTTGGACACGTCCAACGGATGAATGAGTGACGAAGAATATATATTGGGCGAAAGTAGAGGGTAGAAGGAGTCAGGGTAGTCCGAGACCTACATATGACGACCTCGTCAGCAGGTTGCTTAAAAACGGAAAAGTCAAAAGTACTCGGATACCCAGACGTGTGTGAATGAAGCGATTGATGAATCTACAAGAAGCGAAAGAAGTATGCATGGATCGCGAAGCCTGGCGATGTGTCCCCTCTCTCTCTCTGTTAGTGATACAGCGTGAAGAAAGTTAGTTTAGTTTAAATGTTCTATTTATTTAATTCTGTATGCTTCATCTCCTTTTAGCGGCCTGCGTCCGTTTTGGATTATCGTACAATGGCATGCAGCAAGAAAACGGGACGGCGATATCTAAATGGGATGGCTGCAACAACATCAAGCTACTGCGGTTCGAGAGCGCTACGAAGTTCCAACATTACATCGACAGTTTTAACTGCAATACTAACTACTTCGCCGCTGAGTACGTCTACAAACGCCTCAAGTTCTTAGGAAATCGTAATCTTAGTCAAATAGTAACTTTAATGTTCCTAGCTATATGGCACGGCACACAGTCGGGTTACTACTTAACTTTTCTCAACGAGTTTCTCATTATTATCATGGAAAAGGATATAGAAAATATTTTATCCAGAACATCCTTCTATGAAAAGATGTGGTCAAATAATTATATCAAATATTATGTACTTTACGTTTTACTTAAGATGTATACGATAGTATTTATGGGTTGGAGTCTTGTGCCGTTTGACCTCAAAAGGTTTTCAAAATGGTGGACTGTCTACTCGAGTTTATATTTTTCAGGATTTCTAATATTCATTCCTTGGTCTTTCGTATATAAGCCTTTATTAATTAAACTGTTGAAATACACTGGAGCTATGCGTCCAAAAACACAATGAATTGGTAGATATTAGGCTACCAGGTAGTTAGGCTTTCAATAATGGTTCATTTAGCTTCTTTACAAATATCACGCACAATTGCCTGCCTACAAGATTTCACGTCCAGGTTTTTCCAAACTTCAAAATTTTTCAGTCTAAGTAAACGTCTGCATCATAGCTTATTCTTTTTATCACTACATAATAGGTATAAGGAAAGGAGAGAAAGCAATATTTGAATAATGGATGTTTATAATTGACTGACGAAATATGATAAGTACACAAATTTCTATTGAAATTTTGATACTTCCATAAACGTGATGGTAGATAGCTTATATATACTTAATTATAATCTTGTTGTGAATATTTGTAGCCTGTTCTGTCCTTCCCCTGTGCCTTCCCCTTCAGGGATAAAAGGGTTACCATATGCATGTATGTATAATGTAGTAAGGTCTTGACAAACTTCTAAGGTCACTGCTATGCAATTCTGTTGAACAAACTTTTTTATACCTTTCTTCTCGCTGAGTCAGCATGAGTCTAGTTCTATGTTTGTGGACTAACATGTACTATTTTATTTGGGAATGTGGACTATCCTACGTATGGAAGGCTGCTTATTCGCCACAAAAAAACACTCGGCTCTATATCATCACTTTTAGAGCAGTACAAGTAATGAAATTAAATAATGTTTGAAAAAGTGCTTCAAATAATATAACGTGTTATTTTTTCTAAATAAAAAACTAAACCGACTTCAAAACTATACCTAAATGTACAGATTTATAGTATAAAAAGTAGGAAGTTAGCGTATTTTTCAAGTTGTGCTGAAGGGAATCACTAACCAAAAAAATATCTGTGTATATTATTGTGCCTTTTGTTGATTATATTAATGTAACAATCTTATCTGGGACAATCTTAGAAGTATGGCCTACTAAACAAAAAAAGAATCGTCAAAATCAATTCATTACAGCGAAATGTTCGCGTAAAAAACATCCAAAAAACTGAAATTCAAAACGTCCTCCTTTTTAGAAAGTCGGTTTAAAACGATAGATGATATCATCTGAATTTACATGTACAGCTTTATTATTCACCGTATATAGTTACAGTGTGAACCGGACATTCTGCGTCCGTCAGAAATACCAATGACGGAAGACAACACGGTCTGAATCACACTAAAAGCTAAAATAATACTGAAACGATATTGAAACTAACAATTAAAATCTTCACACTGTATCCCTGACGGGGTAGTCAGAGAGGACAGATCGCCAGGCTTTACGATCCATGCATACTTCTTTCGCTTCTTGCAAGTTCATCAACCGCTTCATACTGCACGCCTGGGTATCTAGTACTTTTGATTTTTCAGTTTGAGCAATGTGCTCACGTTATTGCTTTAAGATAATACGGTGGTAGTACCCTCTGATACTTTTAAGCGGCGCAGACGAGTATGTATGGGAAAATAGATTAAATTTTCTTTTGGGCTTTCAAAGACATGGTATTATATTTTAATTTAATAGCAACCTAAACAAATTACTCTAGCTTATAAGGTAATTTTGGACTTGTACTTTTAGTCTATAATAATTATATATATATAGTATAATTACCTACACCTAGTATAGATATAATATATCTATACTGCCTCTGTGGCGCGGTGGGAGTGTATCCGACTGCTACGCAAGAGGTCCCGGGTTCGATTTCCGGGTCGGAACAAATATTTGCGATGTGTGTGTGATCCACAAATGTGTGTTTCGGAGTTTGGGTGTTTCCTATGTATAATATGTATGTATTTAGAAATATATAAGTATGTTTATCAGTTATCTAGGTCCCATAACACAAGCTAATATTAGCTTACTTTGGGCTAGATGGCGCTGTGTGAAAAGTGTTCCACAGTATATTTATTAATTTAAAGATAGATTGATATTGTAATGGTTGTGTTATGTAGCTAATGGTTCGCTTGGAATTTAAATTGTTAATTAGGTTAGTAAGATTTATAAAGCAGAGTTCACACGGAACTATTTTATGCTAGCGGCACGCTTTGATGGCCGTTTTGACATATTACAATAGTGATGTGAAATCCTTTTGAAAATCCTTTTCCAACAGGAACTTTGGATACTGCAGTGTCATTTGTCCAAGAACGGCTTACGGTATAGTTAGCATGAAGCCATGTTTCATTCACAAACACAACCTCAAAACGGCCATCATAGTGTGCCTCTAGTGTAGTTGATAAATTGCTTACGATTTTGTCTGTCTGAATAAACTCACAACCTATTACTTCTTGCAATAACTTTTGTTGATTCAACTCACATGGGAACTACCTATTATACTATCGGGCTAAAGTCATTTAAGTATGTGTTTTTTTAACTCGTTCATGTGCTGTCATACCGTTCATCCAATTGTACAAATGTTTGTGAATTTATTACTATGGTATACAGATACCATATACCAGATACCATATAATGCTACATTTTTCTCCTCTGTGGCAGCAATGCCGCCGGGTACCAGATTCAATCAAAAAGTGTACATGAAAATTTACTGGTAAAATGTATTTATGTATCTTTTTTGTGCTGTAACAAATGAAATAATTGTTTGTTGGTTGTTGCTCAAATTATCATTTTAGTTATCATTTTGATTCATGTTTTAAACTTACGTATCATAAAGTTTCATATAATTTAAAAAAAAAAATCAAAGCTTGTGATTTAAAATCGTATCGTGTGAACGTAGAATCTTCATTTTTTTTATATTTTTCGGATTAGATACTTATTTCGCATATAATAAGCATAGCTTTTTATAGTGTGTAAGCACATTTTGTATTTTTGTCAATTGTTGTCTACGAACTTATGAACAAAAACAGCTGTTTCAAATCCCTTGCAGTCCTATCTTTCAATAAGACAACCTGATCATCCTTGTATAAAGACTTGTAACAAAAATTGTTTCCAGACACGTCGGAATTTATACCTAATGATTAAGGGGCTGTATTATAAATATGGTGATACTCTCAGAAACACTTTAGGTTAGATTTCGTCTTAGAAAAGTAAGTCCAAAGGGTATCATGAGTCTTGAAAAAAAAAAAGCGAGCACGCCTTACAAATAGTCGCATGTGATGTGTAACATCTGGCATGTTATCCTACTATGAAATATATATGTGAAGTCAATATATTCGTCATAATTATTGATTGATTTAATAATTATTAATATTCTAATCATATGTATTTCTAATCACTCCTACAAAATATATGCTGCAATGGATCAAAAATGTTCTGTTAAATGGACCTCAGTTGTATATTTCGCAATATTACTGAAGGTAAATAATATAATAATTTAATATGCCTCTGCCTACCCCTTCGGGGATAAAGGTCTGACAATATGTATGTATATGGGAGCGTTACTCTACAGACGTGAATTCATTCTTTTCAAAATCTGAAACTAAAACTGAAGGACTTAACGATATTCTCGTTAAGTCCTTCAATTTCAGAATTATTTTGAATCTAGGAATACTCTTTTATTACTAACAAAGTTAGTTTTTTTCAATATGATCAATGTACAAACATATCGTCCCTGTAGAGCGAAAAGTCACTAAGTCGAAAAATCAAGTTTTGAGATATTGAGGTTTAAAGTTATGAAAAATATAAATCTTCATAACTTTAACATACTTCAACATATATCTCCGATTTTAGTTTTACTTTGAAGAAAATTAAATCACGCTGGTATGGTAATTGCTATTCTAAGGAATAAATAAGTATATACTGAGAAAATTAGAAAATCGTTAGTTAATTATTTGTTCTCTATAGATAGTCTGATCTATCGATGACTTAGTTAACTTTCGCCCTTAGTTAGTGATTTTTCACTGAGTTATAAATTATGTTAAAGAAAAATAACTCGAGTTGGTTAATTTGTGTTTAACTGCTACATGTACGAAATCTGCATTGTAAATAATTCCTATCGTTAGATTCGTAGGCTAGATGTTGAGTTTCTGTATAGTTTTGAAATTTATATGAAATAAAAATATCTGGAAGGATTATCGTAACTTCGAAATTTCGAAAACAGATATTTTCTGCTTTTAGTATATTGATAAAAAATAAAATAAATATCCATCACGCCTTATCCCCGAAGGGGTGGCAGAGGCATATTATATGCCCACTTTTCACCGTGTGGATTCCTGTCCCACGTAATAGGTGGTGAGCCCATTGCCGTGTTGAAATAGACAGACGCAGGTTGTGGCTACCTGCTGTTGAAATTTTTAAGCCGCCCATAAGGCCTTCAACCAGGCTTAACGACTGCCATTTTACTGGCAACCGGGACCAACGGCTTAACGTGCCTTCCGAAGCACGGAAACGCTCGCAAATGTAAATGCCACAAAGTGGTCACCCATCTGAGTACCAGCCTTAGTGAAAGTTGCGTAACTCAGTGATCGTTTACAGAACACTGAGACCGCGGGGCCCCGAGCGCTTCAAAGTAGTATATTGATTGTTAGGAGATCATCACTAAGCCATTTCATAGTTCTTGCTAGAGCAATTTCTGCCGACTTATTAACTTGTAGCCACGACACATCCTGAAAAATAAGTGCCGTATTGTTGAGTGACTGGCAAAAATGTAGTTTAGCTCAATAGGGTTAAACTGGCACAGATTTCAGCCGGTCATGGTTCAAAAGACATCGATACTGAACCTAAATTAATGTACGTTGTCTACGTCTGGCATAGCATTCGGATACACGCCAGTAAACTTTCTACCAACGCCGGGTAGTTAGGACTATGTTTAACCGATTATTCTGTATTCTTCCTCAAAACACTAGAAATGTGAGTAAATTACATTAGAGGAAACGCACTAAAGAAATACCCTCTTCATGAAATCAAATGAGCGTACCAACCAATAAAGTCAATTAAAGCAGCATTACATCATGTGATGAGTAGAGTGAAGTTAGTGCTGGGTAATCAAAAAATATGCCTAGCTGCATTCGTGCGTGCGAAATGAGCTTTTGATAGGATAATTTTTTGAACTATATACACAGCTACAGAAAGCTATGCATAGAATCCAGATCTGTGTATTATTGAATTGCTGAAAGGAAGGACAATACCCGCAGAACTCCTAGAACCACATGAAAGTACAAGTATAACTAACTGAGACTGAAGGCTACCCACAAGAGTGATATCCTCAACATTATGGTAAATAATCTCAAAAAACTATTTACAAGACCATTACATACTATTGGCTATTCGAATGGTCTCGTTGTAATGATCAACGGAAAAGTCCAGGGAGAGTGTTGGCCAAAAGATGTGTGGATAAAGCCAAACTATCATCCCAAAAAAACTGATAGTAACATTCACAATAATACGAATTCTATCAGTAAGGGAGACGTTAAAACTATAAAGTGAGAAACTAAGGTTTTCCACAAAGGTGAAATATCTAGGTGTTATACTAGATAGTATGCTAATCAACGTGTTGAAATGCAACGACGCCCTTTTTATAGAGAGCCATGTCTTGACTCAAATCAAAGGTTCATTGGATTTTATCACTGACGTTGAGATCAAAATTTACGTATGTAACGACATATAAATATTTTGTGGTAGCCCAAGATAAAACGGGAGAAGTGTAGGTGGATGCTATATAGGTAAGAGCAAGCAGCAGTAGAGGCAACGCAAGTGCCGCACCTCTGGTGTTGCAAACTAGGCTACGGTGACCACTTTCCATAAGGTGGGACCGTATGTTTATCTGCCACCTGTGGTATAAAAAAATGCGTGGTAGTAACAAGAGCACTCCAACCGCAGCAACACTTTCACGCTACTACGTTTGACTTATTAGAGTTTTAGATGATAAAGAGATTACAGTTTTAGATATAGATTTAGATGCAAGAAATGCCATTAACAAGCTCGGAACTGAGGATAGAACTTGACATTAGGGGCATATGGCGCCTAAAGTGCAAAATAAACAAGAATGGGACTGGACAAGATACAGACCATCAAAACTTTAAAAGGGACTGAGATTCTGCCAAAGCGTAGGAAAGTTCAAATATGGTATACAGACGGATCTAAGCTGAGAACCGGCTCAGGTGCAGAGGTATACAAAGATCAATTTGTGATAGCATACAGTGGTCTTCCAGGTGGAGACTGTTGTGCGTGTGGGAAACATTACAGAGCACTGATGAATAGGGCATTATACAACAAGGTAGCGCATCCACAAAATTAAACACATGGCAAACTTGATGTGCAGGTCCTGTGGCTATAGGAGCAGAACCATTCACCACCTGCTTTCCGAATGTATGGCACATAGTGCAGTGAGATTGAGTTTCCTAGGGCATGCATATCCGGTGCCGAAGGACTGCATACAGCGTAACTGCAGGCTCATCTCCTTAAAGTATATACCCAAGTTTATGGAGGTGTTATAAGGCCGCTGCCTGGGGCGATTGGTGATAGGGAGGGGTAAAGTACAGTGGACCCAAAAGGATTGTTATGCTAGTACAAAGCTGGCCTCAAGCCCGACTTGTTAGAAGGCGTCAGTGCCACAAATGAAACTCACCACACACTACGCTTGTAGCTCCGGTCGCGATAAAATCACTAACTCGCAAGCGGTATGTACCCAAGTGCCTAAAATGCACGTCGAAGTTATAAAAATAATAAATAACAATCATTCATAATAAGTTTTTAATTCATTTTTATTATAAAAGAAGTAATTAAATTGAAATGATGACTTTTCAAATTGTCAGTATTTTACAAAATCATTTAAAACTATAGAGTGAATAATCACTATTTCGAGTTGGTTAATTTTCATTTTTGGGTGTTTTAGCAAACTAGTGATTTTAAAAACTCACTAAATCGTTTTAGTGATTTTATTTTACTAATAGACCACCATATGCATTAAAAATTCAATAGAAGAAGTTATTAAGTCGTTTTATTTTAAAACTTCGTAAAGTTTCAATAAATATAAAATAAATAACAATGTTAGTTATTTGTCTCATTTTACTAAAAGGGTCTAAGGGTAGATTTACTTACTTTTCACATTTCATAAATCGGCAACTAATGCAGATACAAAAATGATTGTTAGACAGATCATTAGAGAAAAAAAAATGTAGTTTTATTGGTATCAATAACTCGTTTTGGCCATTTTTCGACTTAGTGACTTTTCGATCTACAGCTACAGGGACGATATCTTGCTGAAGTTTTGATTGAAGTCTCTTTTCCTCTAGATTTCTTTTTATGGAAAAGTGGGTGCTGTATACATGTCAATTCTCTCTTACAGATACAGTCCTTAATAGTACAAAGTCCATTGTGAGTTCGGCTACTTTGGATTTACTGTAATTGCTTTGAGTATTTTATCTAAAAATAATAAAATATAGGACAGTTTATACTTGTGTGCACTTTTATTCGACAGGCATGCTTGGAATGTACTGAAATCATAAGTCCTAGTTGCATCTGAAGTATTCGCTTTACCATACCCGATAATGAGACTACATGTATTTCCCAATAATAAAAAATGGAAACAAAAACAATATGGTCATAAAACGTCTATAAATAAAACAAACAAAATATAACTACATAAAATAAATGTCTAAAAACAAGCTTTTCTTTTAATGTGAAATAGATAATTCTATGCAATTTCTTTTATTTGTTACGCATATTGCAGCAAATAATAATAATAGGTAATAATAATTCATTAATTTCAGACTATATAATGAGCTCGGTCTACGGTCTCGGACTATATAATGAATTGGTCCATATTGTTAAAACAAAGCATAACATACTCTAATATATACATATATAATCTAATATATTCATACATGTTATAACATACTCTCCCGGACACCTAAATCGAGCCACCTTGATTTTTTTGGTTTGGAGTACTGTAACTTATAAAAGATGTATGTAGAAGGAAAATGTTTTGATGCAGTTTTGGAGCTGGTATACTCTTCATTCATTTAGAGTGCCACTGTTCTAAATTTGAACTACAGTTTATTAAAAAGTCGAGTTACGTTGAAACAAGTCCATATTTGATTTTTTAAGGGAAAAAAATCTAATCAATTTTTAAATAAATACATGTTTTACATGAAAAGAAACGTTTATTTAGTAACTTGTATTGCCTCCCAGTGCATTTATGATAGCTCTCATACGGTTTGGCATAGAATTAATCAATGTCGTTATGAAAAGTTGAGGAATGTCCTCCCATTCTTCCAAAATTACATTTTTGTGCTCCTGCATGGTTTGCGGGGCAGGATGATGAGCTCGAACACGCCTCTTCAGTTGATCCCATAGATGCTCTTTAGGATTCATATCAGGACTTCGCGCTGGCCATCTCATAACAGTGATACCAATGTCATTTAAGTACTCCCTGACGATTCCCGCAGTATGGGCCCTTGCATTATCATGCATTAAAACGAAATCTTGGCCAATAAATCCAGCATATGGCATCACGTGGTTCTCTAAACATTGGCGAATGTATCTATTGCCATCTAGGGGCGGCAGTCGTGGTCCCGTCACTACCTCTAGCTCAGTTTTGCCTTCCATAGAGATTCCTCCCCAGCCTGTCCATGATCCTCCACCATAACTCACTTTCTCGTCAATACAGCATTGCGCGAAACGCTCGTTCTGTCTTCGGTACACCTTACTCCTTCCGTCATTACCGTATCTTGGACTCATCAGTGAACAGAACCTGGCTCTATTGATGTCGAGTCTAATTTAGAAATTCGCGCGCAAACTCTAGACGGGCTATTCGGTGTGCCCGTGTCAATTTGGGTCCATTAGCTGGCTTATGGGGCTTTAAACCACGTTCATTGAGTCGCCTTCTAACGGTCCGAGCACTTACAGCCACTCCGTGAAAGTCCCTGAGCTGTTCTTGTATCTGAACAGAGTTAAGGCGTCGATTTCGTAAGCTAGTAGTGTCAATGTATTGATCTTGTCTCGCCGTTGTCACTCGGTAACGAGGTCTTCCTGTTCCCCGAACGAAGCCGCCAGTCTCCAGGTATCGGTGGTAGGGGAGAAGGGGGTAATGAGAGTCACTTAAGCAAGATATAGAATAAAAAACACAATATTTACTTTATCTTTATTTTCATCAACTTTTAAAGTATTTTAATCATTAAACTATCAGTCTCATACAGTTTCATTACCTTTGGAAACATATATTAATTAACATTCAACTTAAAAAAAAACATCTTTGACCACCATTGTCCATATCTGAGGGTAATTATAGTCACTATGGGGACAATGAGAGACAGCCTAGTCTAACAATTGTCACATACGTAACCTTTTGGCGAGTCCCATCCTGTGCAACTAGCGTGTGCCCATAAGCCACAAGAAGTGCATCTGTACCATAACTCATTGTTACGACCAAATTCATCACATACCAAACATTTATTTAAGTCGTCGTCTTCATCATCGTCACATATCTCATTAAGACTAATATCTGATTCTGAAGAAGTATTTAGATCTTGAAGTACGCGCCTTTTGGCTTTTTTCGCAATATCATTCTTAGGTTTCTGCTTCTTGCTACCTTTGGGAATAAGGGTATTTCCTTTTGCTGCTCTAGATGCTTTCTTATTTTCTTTTTCAACAAGGCTATCTTTAACGGGTGTTGATGTCATAATTTTTGCGTGTTGCTTCATTCGTCCTTTTCTTATAGGCTTTTCAGGAATCATTTTGATAGGTAATGGAAGTAGATCTTCAATATTAGAATTCAATATTCCAGGAGCTAACGTTGCTGACGAAGTCGATGACATTGAATCAACGGCTATGGATGATATTGATGGCATATGATGTATTTCTGCAGACGATGTAGATAGAGTTAAATTTGTTGTAACCGATGAATTACACGGTATTGGATGTATTGTTGCAGAAGATGTAGATGGTATTGGAGCAGATGTAGATGGGATGACGATTGAGGTATCTTGAATAATTACTTCAGGTTGGGTTAAGACTACAGCTGCGATAAAATCTTCATCAGAAAATATATTCGGATTATATGGGACAATACCTGATGCCCGGAATCCTGATTCACCTTTGTTTATAGATGCCACCGTAGAATATGCTCTATTTAAAATTGCCGCCACGTCGTATGGAGTTATTTTCTCAGCAAGGCGATTTTTTAAAAATATATTGCACTCTTTTTTGTAAATAGCTTTAAGAGGACCAAAAAATGTGAGATCTAATGGCTGCATCCTGTGGGATGTGTGTGGAGGCAGTGACAGTATATGTATATTATTGTTTGCAAAAATCATAAATCATCAAAGAAGTATGACTGGCGTGATTGTCAAGTATTAATAAAACAGGGGCCTGTAACGATGGCTTGGTATACATGGCAAAGTGTTGCAGCCACTCAAAGAATAGATGTTCATTAATCCACCCATTATCTGAACATTTGTATATAGCACCTGCAGGACCGTCTTTCTCAAGCTGAGGAGTCATTCTTTTTCTCGGAAAGATGAACATTGGTGGGACAAAACTACCAGCAGCGCTCATGGCACACAAGAGTGTAATATTTTTTCCTCTCTCCCAACTTGTTATGGAGCCAACTCTTTTCATGCCTTTGGGAGCTAATATTTTTTCAGGATCTTGCACTGTGGAAATACCTGTCTCGTCGCAGTTATAAATATTATTAGGAGTAAATTTATATTTGCCCATTAGATCTCCTAATAGTCTGTAGAACAATTGGACTTCTGCTTTATTGAAAGCTGTTATCAGGAATCATTAAGCTACAAGTATCAACAGAAGTTGATACTTGTAGCTTCAGGTTTACGAACAGAGATGCTATTTCTTTTTAAAAAGCCCTCTAGCCAATCGCGTCCAGCCATTTTAGCACTTTTGTCAAAACTGTGTGAAATTTTAAGCTCTTCTGCTTACTGGTATGCTGCTTTCCTTATTTGAATCGCTGTGACTCCATAAAAAATAGAAGATAAATATTTTATCCGGTCTGACAAAACCTTTTCTACATCTGCTGTAAATACAGGAAGTCGTCCGAGACGTGGTTTCGATGAATTATTCTTCTTTAACCTCTTTTGGAGGCTTGAAAAAGGTATATTCATGGCTTTAGCAGCACTTCTCATAGAGTGGCCTTGACTCATGAGAGCCTCAGCTTTTGACAGTGTTTCAGATGACCACTGAGCCTTATTTGCGGACCTGCGACGTATTTTCGGCATTTCTGGAAAAGTAATGAATGAGAATGATTTTTTTTAGTAATGATTGCGGGCAATGGGAGTCAATTCTCATTGCCCGCACTGCAGTGACTCTTATTACCCCTTCGTACTAAACGTGTAAAATATGAAAATAAAACTTTTATTTGCTATTAAAATACCAGAAATTTTTTTTAAATCGATAATGTAAGCTTAAAGACACACAATAATCTAATCTGAGTTTAGAAATTTAATGTATTGATGTAGGTACTTACCGCTTATTTTGTGCACACGCAAAATTACATCAAATGAGCGCGAAACTGCGCAACAGTCTTCCCATGCAAACGATGGTCGCGAACTGAACGGGCGACCGGGGGGCCGCGAGTTGTCACTTAGCGAGTCTTTAAGGACGATATTCGTTTGTTTAGCTACTTAGGTCTAGGAACTAGAACCCTGACCACCATTGCCCTCTGACACCCATTGCCCCTTTTTCCCCTACACTCTTTGAACAGCGGAACGACAGCGGACGTGAAGTTGTGAACTAACATCTCGCTGACTTAGCCCAGATTGAAGAAGTGATACAGCTTGCGCGGCTACTTCAGGTGAAGTATCCATAATTTTATAGCCAAAAACGGTTCAAATTATAGAAAAATAACTAAACTAAACTTTGGTTAACAACAATTGCGAAAATTCAAACCAAATCGATATTAAATTGCTTCAAAAGCAACTTTCAACAGTCATTATTTTTTTCAAATCAGTGACCAAGCTCGGCTTTTGTTCTTTATTTTAAACTAGCTGACCTGCCCGGCCTCGTCCGTGACATACTTCCAACCCCGTGGCACACATTTAATCCCGTGGCTTATTACTTTTCCAAAAATGTATTTAAGTTTCCCCGATTTGTTGACATTTATGCTTACTGCCCCGCTCTCCTGTGTAGTGGCGTGATGATATATAGCTTATAACCTTCCTCAATAAATGGGCTATCCAATACAAAAATATTTTTTCAAATCGGTCCAGCCGTTCACGCGTGATGGCGTGACCAAGGGAAATAGGGATTCATTTTTATATATATATAGATTCTATAATTTAAATTTCTAATAATACATACGGTAAAGACGATGAAATATGCCAGCATTAAAAATGCATAAAACTTTTTTGTTATATTGTATATTTTTTGTGTATTGGGCTTTTAGGCCCGGGAATGTAAGGTGGCTCGATTCAAGAGTCCGGGAGTGTATTTAGTCATTTTATCAGTATACATATACTTATATATATTCACAGTATGTCTGCATATTTTCTACAAACTACAAAAGATGCAGACATACTGGATTCAGAGTGACATCGCTTTATTTCTCGCGTTTTTCTCCGCAAGGTTTCTCATTTGATATCCTTATTGTAGCAGAGCAACCAAAATAGTCCGCCATTTTGGATATTTCACGATGTTGAATTTAGAATGACGTCAGACATCTAATCATGCATTGTCATCCAAGATAAACGTGTAAACAAAGTTTTAATCAATCGGTTGAAGATATGCAAGATACCACTCGAGCAAATAGCTGCAAGTTACTAAATATTTGTAAAAATAATAAATATAATAATCCCTACTGTAAAGGTTGAAGGTCCCAATCGGGTATGCTTTTTTATGGTTTTTTTATATAGATTTAATAATAGTTAGTAGAAAGTTTGCTATCTTTAATGTGTGAAATAGTTATAATCATAATTAGTCACATAAAGGCACACGTTTGAGCCCCTATCTAATAATTAAACACCCAAAGCTTCCAAATTGATGTATAGATATTTACCTATTTCCAGCACTGAAATATATTGTATTAAAAAAATAAGTATTGTTAAAAATAAAAATAAGCATTCGGCTTTCGGTATAGTTTACAAATTGTTGATATTATATTAAGACTTCATGGTGTATTTTATTATAATGAAAATACCCTTTGTAGAACCACAGATGTACTTAGAAGAATCTATATCTGTGTGTAGAACTTGAATTATGTGTAATAATCTATAGAAATAAATATATAGTTTAAATACGATTCATTGTTGTCTTTTAGAGTGTATTGAGAAAATACCAAAGAACCCCGGCGAACTTTGCACTAAGGCCTGTATTACATTAACATATTTAAATCATATAAATGTCAGATTACATGATCATTGTTATATAATGAGGTTCTTTCGTCATATGTTCTTTATATAAAAAGGACTCAAACATCTATGATCATATTATTTATATGATAGTTTAATAGGGGCCTAAGGCAGTTAAAAGTTAAATTTCAATTCAGAATCAATTTTCATAAAAAATTTACGAGAAAAATAGTGCTTGCATAGTTTTTTTAGGCACTGCTATTGGCAGTGGAGACAAATCCAACACAAGACCCATTTAAAATTGGTCCTTCCATTCTCGAGTTATAAATGTTGTAAACTTGTCACTATGACGATTAGGAGCCAATGATATTTACCCCAGGTGGCAGACTAGCGTTCGGCCCTACTGATGGAAAGAGGTCACCTTAGTTTATGGATTTTTATTACTTACCACGTATCCAGGCAGGTACCACGTAACTAGGCAGGTACCACGTAACCAGGCAGGTACCAAGTAACCAGGCAGGTACCATGTAACCAGGCAGGTACCACAGAACGTGCGCGATTGTACTATTTCTCGCCGACTGACCTTGTCCTACTCTGGTACAAATAGAGCCCGATTTACGTCCATGGTGCAGTTTCAAGGTAAGGTGTTGAAGGTATAAGCTGCTGCCCTTGACGGATTAAAACTTCCCATTGCTATCTTAGTTCTATCATAAACACTTCAGGTGCGTCTCACTCCACTTTTCACTTTGGGTATTAAAAGCGCAAGCCATTGACAACGTAAAGTGTGCCTCACCCATGGGCGTACAAAGAGGGGGCAGCTGCCTTGCCCTGGATTCGGTTCATGTCCTCTACTTTTGTCAATAAAAGTAAATGGAAATATCACAAAGCGGTCACGCATCCGTAAACGGCCATAGCGACAGTTGCTTAACGCAGTGATCGCTTACAAAACACTGAGTTAGCGTTACTACAAGTGCTTTATGCTCTTAGGAAAATCTGATATGCCCAGTGGCCCAAAACCTGGGTACGCTACCTCTCTATAGAGTTTCTGCTTGAGACTAGGGAGTAGGAGGCATCACTGAAAGTTCTTATAATACCTTTCAAGAATATACCGGTCAAACACGAGTCGAAATAGTGCGCCGAGCTAAGATCAAGTATGGTCTTAGGAGTCGAGAGTTCCCCAGAAATAGTACCTTATTTGAGGTCCGGTCAATAAAGCTAGACTTTCAAATTGTATGAGCGCCCATACCTTCCTTCAACTCTGATGTTTACTTTTTGGAATATTCTTTTTATTTGTGCTGTGACCATCCTTTTTGCCAAATTTAGGGATTCTAGGTCAACGCGAACTACCATACAGGTTTACTACCCATAACCTATTGGGTACTACCGGTTAACCTAAAATTGTTAGTTTTGGTGAGAATTAGCAAGGTCTTATAGCACAAGTAAAGGGAAAAGTCTGAAAAATAATAAAAGTTGAAAAATAAGGTAAGTTTTGGTAGGTACTTACAAGTTTTCGAGATCTCTATCTTTTTATCGTGTTGACTCAAGACCCTGACTTTTATACACCTAATAGGGACTACAGACCTCAGTATTTGGTATAAATTTCAACTTGCTAGGTCCACCCGTTCTTGAGAAAATCAATGATGACACACATAGAGACAGACGGACAAGAAAGTGTTCACACCTAAGGATTCCGTTCTTCTTCTTTTTGAGGTACGGAACCCTAAAAACTGAACAAACTAGCAACTTATTAGTTCTATCGTTGACTGGTAGCCAGTTCTAAAAACTTTTAATGTCGCACTTGTAGGATTGAGCTTATGATCTACAATCACACGGTTTATATAACTGGTTACGGATACAGCAATGCTGTAAAACATTTTGGACATTGTCTCTACCCTCGTTGTGACACGTCAGCTACGGATAGTTATGCAACACAGATGGCGAAAGGAGAATTTGAGTAAGTATTTGTTTATCAGTCATGCCTTTATCCCCGATGGGGTGGCAGTGGCACATAATACGCCCGCGTTTTACCTAAGGCATATTTTTGTCCCAAATGATAGGTGCCTATTGCCGTTGATAAAATAGAGACAGACGCAGGTCGTGGCTACATGCTGTTGAATTTTTTAAGTCGCCAAACCTTCAGCTTGGCTTAACCACTGCCATGTTACTTGCAACCGTTACCAACGGCTTAACGTGCCTTCCAAAGCTCGGAAATGCTCGTCGGTAAGTCGAAATACCACTAAGCAGTCACCCATCCGTAACCAGCTATAGCGAAAGTTGCTTAACGCAGTGATCGTTTACAGAACACTATGTTAGTCGCGCTACGAGCACAATTTGAGAATGACCAAAAAACTCATATACCTACGTAGCTTTAATATAATAGCTACCTAGTTATAATACTTACGTACACTATAGGAAGCTCACCAAAATCTCAAACATCCATGTCAGCCTCGCAGTGTTGCACCTTCTGCCGATCGAGGTAAGGTTAGGTTAGAAACCCACAGGTAGTAGATCCCACACTATAACATTGTTATGTTGGAAGTACCTATCTGGGAATTTTCTTGCAGATGAAGAAATTATTACCAATGTAATAGTCATTTCAACTGGTCTGACCCTGTTTTTTTAATATGGCCATACGTCCCACCTGATGGAAAGTGTTCACCGTAGCCTATGGACGTTTGTAACACCGGAGGTGCAGCACTCGCACTGCCGACCCTATATACATTTGATATTCTCTCAGCGATATGATGACTCCAAATGCCAAAAGCGTTCACCCATCCGGTACAAGCAATGCAAAAGTGCTGTCTTTTATAGAACAGTGAGATAGCGGGGCTACGCTATCACACTATGCTAGTGCTTCATATAAGTAAATGTTATGTTAAATGAAATCCAGCCTCAGCGTCGGAATAATCAATCGTGCTTACACAAATACGCCGGCGACTTCTGACGCACTTCGGATCATTAACCCCCAGCCCAGAGTTATTAACTGCCTCGGTGGCGCAATGGTAGTGAATGCGAGTGCCGCTCGAGATCCCGGGTTCGATTCCCAGGTCGGAAAAAATATTTGTGTGATCCACAAATGTTGGTTTCGGAGTTGGGGTGTTTCCTATGTTTAATATGTAAGTATGTATTTAGAAATATATAAGTATGTTTATCAGTTGTGTAGATCCCATGGTACAAGCTTATAGCTTAGTTTGGGCTACATGGCGCTATCCCACACTATTTATTTATTTATCTGAGAATAGATACACTATACAAGGCTGATCGTACGAGAACGTACGAACGTAGGAGAGACAGTATCGGTATGAAAAATAGTTACTGTGACAGCTATATTTCATTTGGGTATACGTCGGTTTTTTTTAGTACTGGTTATACCTACGTATTATTAGTAGCGAAGGATAAGTCCGTTTAGTCGTAGGTATAGCCGTGATCATCTCCAAAGTACCTAGATACCTACTTATCTACAAGTCCTTACAAGTAATATCGAAATTGATATTAAATTAAATTGCCAAGGCATAGGTACCTACAGACATTGTTATGTGCCGATTTTGCATTTACGAAAAACACAGCTTGCGAAAGAAAGAGATATGTTTTTGACATATCTACACATTTTATTCAAATTATAAGTATGTCTAGACGGAGTAAAAATAAGGAATAGTATATGAGATGTGTCTGGGTCACCAGCATTTTAATAAGGTTTACCTAAAGTTTGAGATCACATAGTAAGGGCCGTATTCCAGAACGTTTATTAATACTCAAGACACACTTGAGAGTAGTATTTATATGGCATAAACTAGCCTCCAGCGTCGATTGCGTATTGAGAAACGTTCTGAAATACGGACCTAAGAAATCAAAATATCATTTGCGCGCTCTCTCTCCACTAAAGACTAAGCATGTCAGGGAGCGTCACTATACGACTTTGGCCCGTATTCCAGAACGTGTCTCAATACTCTATCAACGCTTGAGTGTAGTATTTATAAGGCTAAAACTAGCCTTAAGCGTTGATTGAGTATTGAGAAACGTTCTGGAATACAGGCCTAAACCCTCAAGTTTAGAAAAGTCTCATAAAATGGCTCAGTCTGTCTGTCCGTCTGTACTTATCTATTTCTCAGAAACCATAAGATAGAGAAAAATGGTTTGCGGCATTCGATTCAGGATATTCTGAATGATACGTGCATAGGCGATTTTAAAGTTGGATTCCGGTTTTGTTATTATTGCATAATCATGGGCGTAACCATCTGGATTCGTTTCAGGTCCTCTACTTTTACGATAAAAGTAAAAAAAATAAGTTCTAGATGTTCTTAAAAAGATAAATTATGGTCGTATAAGATAGATGCGAGAGGCGCAAGAGGGTGTGTTGTGGTGTGAATAGGACCTACTGTCTTCATAAAAAAATGTTGGCGCTATATGTTATTCTGACATGAACACGTCCTAAACCGCTCTGTCGAGGGCCCTCAGAAGTTACTTTTAAAATAGCATTTTTTACATGTGGAAATCCCATAGAGATTTTAACTGTTAGTTATGATATAATCCCCAAGTCTAACATCGTGGCGTCGCCTGATGGTTTGATGTTATCGAGAGGTTGATTTTGTTTTTTGCCAGCTTGTTGAATGAGGCTCAGACTTAGGTCCATGAGGCGTGCGTTTTTCACGTCAAGACGTCGTCTTAAGCCTGTTTGATGTTATCGAGAGGTTGATTTTGTTTTTTGCCAGCTTGTTGAATGAGGCTCAGACTTAGGTCCATGAGGCGTGCGTTTTTCACGTCAAGACGTCGTCTTAAGCCTGTTTCTGTAAGGACAGCGGAAAGCCTGTCCCTCGAACTTAACAAGCTAATTTTTAAATAAATTCTCTCATGAGTCAAGCCTTTATCTGAAATGCGGTGGCGGTGTTGAAATAGACATACGCCGGGTGAGACTGATTTTTTTTTTAACTTGGCTAACTACAGCCTTGTTTCTGGCAACCAGGACCAACGGCTTAACGTACCTTCCGAAGCACGGAAATGCTAGTAAATGGAAATACCACAAAGCGGTCACCCATCCCTAACCAGCCATAGCGACAGTTGCTCAACGCAGTGATCGTTTACAAGAAACAGAGGGCTACGAGCGCTTAATGCTCTTAGGATAATCGGCATGTGCCCTGTGTGCATGCCCACATGTGATTATGTGCATGTGCATAATCGGTTTAGAAGTCGTCTAATTCTTTCGCTGAAAACAGTAAGAATCGAGGCCTTCACTATCGTACAGGTAAGGGCGCGCTTAATTGTTTTTAGGGATGTTATGGATATAAAATATCGCATCCGGTTACGGTTAGGGATATAGGAATAATATTATACCGGTTTCGGTAATTATACCGGTACGGATATGCAATTATTTCGGATTATCCGATAGATTCGGATAATTTCGGTAGGAATATTAGTTTTTTATGGAATTTTAAAATTTGTATGATGTATGTTTAAGTCATTATTTGATGTAACAAACTGTTTCAATTATATTAGTTGATATTAAAAATAAAATAATATTATCTTTATTCTTCTCGTGAACGTCATTATGAATGATTCTACATTTACATTTTCTGCTAAATTCGCATGGCAACAGGTAACTGTGAGTAAGAATCTGGCAAGAAATCTCACGGCCACTCTTTTCCACATTACAGTGATTATAAAAAAATAATTTTAGTAAAAAAAAAATATAATAACAGGAAAAAAATGCACATTAATATCAAGAATGACTCAAATTATCCTAATAAGCAACTCACATCCATGTTTCTGTATCATTTAAATAGTCACTCGTAGTGTAATAGCCTATTCTTAATAAGCGACTCTTAACAGCAACTTTTAAATGCTTCAAAGGTAAGTCCATGATGTCCTTAGGAATTTTGTTAAAGAATCGCACACTTATATTATACCACAGATAATATAATATAATTCTTATACTTATACCCTTATTAGACCATCTAAAAAAGTGTGGATTCCGTACCTTAGGGCTTAGGGTTCCGTACCTCAAAAGGTAAGTTTTCGGTTAATAAGGTTTCAGATTCGGTTACGGTTACGGATAGTTTTTTATTTCGGATATCCGATAATTACGGTTACGGAGCTCCATAACATCCCTGCTTGTTTTCACGCGATTATACTATGAACCTACTACCTACAGATTAATGGTAGGCAAGTGACAGGTCACGGATGCGATTTTTGCATACAGTTTGACGTAAACTTGGCAATCGGTACTATAGAGGGAGCGAACAACAATCCTTGCTTTGGGATCATAATAGATCAAACAAAACATACAAAAACGAAATGTGTTTTTTATGAGATTCATCTGCGCGTATAAGCTGCCTGAATATAGGTCAAGAGGTACCGAATTCGAACAAAACTAAATACATTATTCATGACATATGTAGCCTACTGAATTTCAATTCTTCTTTGTCATCTCAGTCAACTTAACCTCACTGCCTACCAAATTAGGCTATTTTTTTTTTATATGGCGTGCAAAGAAATATAATAAAATAGCCGCGGTTTACGGTTCTCGTGGTACGATAAAATGTAGCAAAATTACTCCTTATAATATCAGCTATCTCTAAGAAGAGGTCCCGTTAAATCCGTCCAGCTGTTTCAGAGATTATCAGGAAGATATAGATAGGCAGAGAAAAAAATAAAATATTGCATACATTTAGTAAAAAGTAGTGAAAACGAAAACGTAGTAATCGTTTAGAGAGTACTGAATAAGGGGGCCCACGAGCGCTTCAACAAACTTTGTTCTGTAACAAGGCATATGGAGTGGAACAACAAAGCTTAGCCAACCCGCATGCAGCATCTCCCGCAGCCTATTTCTGTATTTTTTCTTTGAAAAACAGGTTGAGAGTATTTTAATATTTAGTAGGTACTATTACTTACATATGAAGACCACGTGAGCTGATTGCTCAAAAACGGAAAAGTCAAAAGTACTCGGATACCTAGACTTGCATGTATTAAGTGATTGATGAATCTGCAAGAAGCGAAAGAAGTATGCATGGATCTTGAAGCCTGGCGATCAGTCCTCTCTGACTACCCGTCTGGGATACAGCGTGAAGTAGGTACTACGAAGGTGATATTATGGTTGCTACCTTTTGTAAACACAAAATCTCTATAAAATAGAGAAAAATATCGGATTTCAGACATCAACATGTATAGCGGCTATGGTGGTTGAAGGCGTCACCCTCGTGGGAACCAGCATTTGCAACCAATCGCTACAGCGATACATATTATTGATCGCGCGACGCCCAGTCTTGCTTGTTAGTACAGTTTACGGAGGCTTTACTGTGTATTTAAATAAAAATCCCTATGTAGGTACACCAAAGCAAATTGTAAGTTGTTACACTTGTTCAACGCACATTTTATTTTGTACATTTTCCTTTGGAATTACTTTCAGTTCCACCCAAAGGTTCAATCCGAGTAAGGTCAACTTGTTGTATTATTAAAATGCAAGCACACTATGACTAGTTGTGCCCGTGTGATGTTTTCTCATATCTCGAAAACGGGTTAACAGGTTTGGAATTATGGCACACATAATTTATCACCTCAGTCCTGAGAGTCTGAGAGTCATTAGCTGTCCATTCTCCCCGATTCGGATTTTTGCTTTGTCCTCGAACTCCTCCAAAACCACTCAACACTATTTGATCAAATTTGACCCAAAATACTACATCTAGCCATAGATGGTTTAGAAAAAATAAAATCGAAAATCGGACATACCATGGAGGAGTAATCACCGACAGAAAAATAGACATCGACGAAGAACACGAAAAACGGCAAAACGCTTCGCTCCATTTAGACTTACCGGAGACTGCAAGTGCACCAAGTTGATGTGTATTATGTCGTTTTGGGAACGTCAGTTGGCCACTCTCAAATTCAACTAATTCCTTTGAATTCCTACAATACATTTTTGTAACGTGACAATCACATTTCTGCTCTGCAACCCAGAGACACCCATGTTGATAAGCACCTCATTAGTTAAGATTGGTTGACCAAGTTGGGCGCAGAATTGAGGTGGGAAAAATCCGTGTGCAGGAACGGTTCGAGAGGCGACATGGCAGCCTCTTCTACCGACTGACGAAGATGCTGTCCGTGCACAGATGATTCGTGAATCGCATATTCACTATCGAATGTGTGCCACCACTGCCGTGGCTGTCCCATAAACACGTTACTCTACACATTGACCGAATGTTCAGCGTGGTTGACGCTACAGAAACCACTGTCGTAGGAGCGGGAGGCATCACAATAATAACTCTAAACTCGGCCAAAGCAAGAAGCGTGAGTGCTTCAAATACCATCGTCTCGTTTTGTGAAAGAAGCAGCGGAAAAGGTTTGGAAAAAGACCAGTGCCTTTACCGAAAGCGGGTGATCCGAAATGGGTATCTTTTAAAAGCGCGGGTTAAACCATTTCTAGCATAGGCAGTTCCAGGATGGGCGACACTTGTGATTTTCTTTATGAATTTCATTAAAAACATCTTTTTCACAAAATATAGCTTTCAGTTTATGACATCGATTGGTTGCAGTTCGTCGACTAGGCAGGCACTCTTGTTTCCCCCTTGGGAAATCGGACACCTGCTCAATAAGCTCACACCGCTGTCTGCTATTCATCATTTTCCTATTCACTGTGAAACATTTTTTTATCTATCTAGCGTTGTAATCATTGTCTGCGGTGAATTTCATAAGTACATAGATAACATCAAATTATAATACTACTAAATGATGCAAGCAATTTCTTTTAAAGGAAATCTATCCTTATAAGATAGACATAATTGACAAAGCGAACCGCATTTCTGTAGACCTTTAAAAAATAATAATATCGCCTTACAATGTTCTGTTCACAGAACATATACCTAAATTATACCTATTATATATAAGTTTAGGCAGTTTTTAATTAAAGCCCTTAGTGGGCTTTAAGTTTTTGTGAAACGAGAATAACGTTTATAGATGACACTCTGTATAGGGAGGGCAGAGTGATTATGTCACTAAAATTGTAACGATGTTCCTTTTCGTTGCTAGAGTTGAGTCAAAGAAAAGGCAAGAGCTGAACTTCTGTGACCCAACCAAGATGTGACCTCTGAAACGTAACTAATTACAACCATAGAACATCATGAGCGCGTCTTAGTCAGTAGCGTCATGTCGAAGCAAAGCAGTAGTGTCGGACCACCCTGCACTTGCTCAGGTAGAGCTTCTCTCTTTGCCGTCATGCTTGCTCCAGCATAGGACGTTTTCTTCACGGTCTTTCATAAGAGATACTACACCAGACGAAGAAGCAACCGTGTGTACAATTTGTACTTCCAGAAAAGCGCGCTCGCCTCTCCATGCCCCGCCTCTATCTTGGATTCACATACCTCTTGGAGGTAGAATAGAAGGACTACTATTAATATGTAATTAACATCTTAATGTACTCATATATGTATGAATAAATTTCATTTTATTTCATCCGCAATGTTACAATTTCAGTGGTTGCATATTGCCTCCGACTCAATGCCTTCCACTGGTTTCAGTCATATTTAAAAACATCCGTGCCCCGAGAAAAGCTGTGTTGTACTATTGTCAGTCTTTATAGCCTACAAAACTATAGTTTGTCTTTGGTTTCATCACTGTTGGAGCCCTTTGTTGCCCGTGTTATTACAAATCTTACTGCTAATAGTAACACGGTCATTAAATTACCATACTCACTACTTTTGTTGTTAGAACAACAATAATAAATGCCAGTACACACTACTTTAAAATTAGAATTATTACAACCAAAATATGTTAAAATTTTAATTTTAAAGAGAATTCAACATTGTATGGTCTTGTAGTATTAAAAAATAGAATCAATTTCAATTGGGTAAATAAAACTATCTTTCGTATAATAATTTATTTTAATAAATATAATAAACCTAGGTCCCTAATATACATATCTACTTTGGTATTTAATACAATTGATTTAATTGACAATGCGTGACGTGACAATAAATTAAACAAACCCTACAGTATATACCGTTTGTACTTTAAGGGCACCAGCATAAGGGGTGACCTCCAAAATTCTTAACTTTTTGATATTCATAGTATATATTTTTTTATTAAGCTGTGGCTTAAATACGCTTTTCAGATTGATCTACATCTCACTTACGCACAGCTTACATCTAGGTAGGTTCTTAATTGTTTATTAATTGGTTTAAAAAGTATTGGCCTCACAACAATAATAAGATAATATGAATAATTCACGTTTTTTACTATGTTTATATGGAGCCAAATTACCAAAAGTTGAAAAGTTAGGAGTAACAAAATCTACATTTTCTACTTCTACTGTTTATGAATCTTCGCGAGTAAAAGAAGCGTTTTAGCAGTACGTAAGAAACTTTGAAAAACTGCCGTACAGACATAGTTTATTTATTCGAACCATTAAATAACTTTATTTTGGATACCTAAATATAAACAATTATATCTAATTATAAAAATCTCCCAAATATAATAATATTTACAAAGCTCTTTTAAAAAAAATGTGTTGTTGCGCTCCTCATTTTCATCTCAGCAGGTAGTTTCTTTTTTTATATACCACTGAGCTGGCAGACAAGCATACGGCCCACCCGATGGAAGGTTGTCACCGTAGTCTATGGACGTTTGCAACACCAGAGGTGCAGCACTTGCGCTGCCGACCCTTTATAAGCCTTCTAAGACCCCTTTTGATGAACCCTATTCTGCTACTTTACTACTAATTCTGGCGCCACCACATTATCACTCCATTCTGAGTGAGTCAGCAGTCATTTTGTTTCATCCACCAAACAGTTTATGCTGGCGACTAGAGCAGCCTTTATTGCTATTTCGTTTCGTTGCTTTATTTGATGACTAGAATAAGTAGATGAAATATCTAGAGATCATGAATTTAATTCTAAATTTAAATAGTTCTAACATAGAAGATTTATCTCAGTTCTTCTTTTTCAATTATGTTACTGATTGCTGGGAAGCTCCTTGGATCTTCGGGCATCCAAATCTTAGCGTGAAGAGTCGAACCGGGAGGTCTTTCGCCACGCCTCGACCATGACAAAGAATGGGCTTGAAAGTTGCTCCCTGAAAAGAAATGGTATTTTGTATATTTCTTAGCTTTAAAATTATTAATTAGCTACATACGTAGGAGAGAGGCTCCTAACATGAACACAGCTCCCGCTATACTTGAAAGAAAGATAAGGAAATAATCTTTAATTAATAAAATAAAATAAATAAATAAAATAGATTTGTGGCACTCGGAGACTGCCGCGGTAAAGCTATTGCATAGCATACCTTTGTTATTCTTTGATATTAATTAAAGTTACCCTAAAAAAAAACAAAAAAAACCCTGACCCTCACCCCCACCCTCACCCTCACCCTCACCCCTACCCTCACCCTCACACTCACACTCACCCCTCACTCTCACCCTCACCCCACTCTCACTCTCACAGTCACCCTCACCCTCACCCTCACACTCACACTCACTATCATCACGTCTCGATGCGTGCGAGTTTCGTACAATCGTACCAATATATTATGTACATACACGTTAAGCCAACGCTTGGCCGTGCTCGGTGAACTTCGTGTGACCTCGGATCTTAGGTTTTTTTCCCTTACGAAATTTCTTGATTAAAGCCCACTCAAAGCCCGCGATAAAAACTTTGCAATAGCTTAAAATTTTGGGAGTTTTCGTTGTTGAGATGTTCTCACAACGTACACAAAATCCAAAATAAAACAGCAGGTCAAAATTAAGGCAAGACCCCTAATAGCACGTTCTCAAGCACCACCTTTATTGAACTTTTGAACGGGACATTTTATTAGGGGCAAGTACCTATAATACTAAATCAAAGTGTTCCGTCTTCCATGTTCCATTATGATATAATTGGTAACCTTATCTTATGCACTCAAAGGTCCGTATTCCAGAACGTTTCTCAATACTCGATCAACGCTTGAGACTAGATTTTGCCTTATAAAATCTACTCTCAAGTGTTTCTTGGGTGTTGATAAACGTTCTGGAATACGGACCTAAGCATACATTAGCATTTAAACAAATGAGTGTACTAGAAACCGGCATATAAACATGTTGTGGAAAAAAATAGACCGGGGACCGTCCACCAAAATTAGAATTAATAATTTAATTTTAATCGTTAATTTGTAGCGTGTAAAACACAGTTTAAGTTATACATATAAAAATCTAAAATAAAAAATCATCAGGGATACAGCGTGATATAAAAATCTATGTTGCGATAGGTTTACATCCCACCCCGATTTTCATCTCCACTCAAAGTGTATGGGAAATTCACCTGTTCTTAACATTGTATTCATCGCTATATTAAAATACCAGCTGGTAAACGCTGCTTTGTCATATAAATGATTTCTAGTGAATATTTTGGTAGTAAATAAAAAACAGGGGGAATAAATCAATTTGACACTATCCATGGAATCACGGAAAAGAAAGAAAAAATTGCTTATGACTTGGTAATCTCAATCAGACCTACCTACTTAAACATAGAACCGGAGGTCGTAATAGGAAGAGGAGCTCCTGTCGCTGACTGTTGTTATGGGGAAATTCCAATTTTTTAATTATTATTCCAATTTTAAATTTAAATCAATGTGTCATGCATCATATTTAAAACTGGGTTTCAAAGCAAAGACGGTTAGTTTCTACTAATACTTATTACAACCGATATTATTATTATGTCTCTTCTTACACGGGTATCTTCTTTTTTTCTCATGACGATACCCAGACTTTTGGTAGGCTTACATGGGGACATAGGTCCAACACGCAGAGGCCCTTTGAGTGTCGAGCGGTGGGGCGCCGGTTTCACCTTCGCGGGACAGGCCCGGAGCGGGCTTCCCCGTAGTTATGCCCTTGAAAATGACACTTCCACCCCCGAGCATATAGCTCTGGCTCCCTCCCTCTGACCGGCAAATTTAGGCAAGCCAGAGTTGATATTTGCTGCACTTCCGGGAGTAGCACTCTCACTGCTCTCCCGTTAGGCCATTAAATCCTAACCGGAACAGAAGGGCAACAAAACTCTGAGGAATCGGGACCGATGTGTAGCCACGAACATTCAGCTCGCCACAAGCTGCCCTGCGGATGTAAGCTTTTCATTAACTTTCTGATACATTTTTTGGTGATATCAGAAAGTGGATCACAAAAAGCGAATCTACTATGCCCTCATAGGGTTGCGGTAATCCTATATAAGTTAACGACTTACCTCGAGGAGTATTATTATTATTGACAATTATTATTATTAACAATTATTATTATTAACAATTATTAGTCTGTCGGTAATACGGTCAGATGAAGTCACTTAAATAAATAAAATCCATCACGCCTTATCTCCGAAGGGGTGGCAGAGGCATATTATATACCCACTTTTCACCGTGTAGATTCCTGTCCCACGTAATTGTTGGTGAGCCCTTTCCGTGTTTAAATAGACAGACGCAGATTGTTGCTTCCTACTGTTGAAGATTTTCAAGCCGCCCAGTACTACTTAGCTTAATTACTGTCATGTTACTGGCAACCGGGACCAACAGCTTAATGTGCTCTCCGAAGCACGGAAACACTTGGAAATTTTACAGATAAATAAATTACAAGTAACAAAGTGGTCACCGATCCGTCACCAACCCAAAGCAAAATTTGCTTCACGCAGCGATCTTTTAATTAGTTCGTCGTCGCCACGAGCGTTTAATCTTCTACCTATATCTATCTATATATATATGTAACAATGAATCCCTATTTCCCTTGGTCACGCCATCACGCGTGAACGGATGGACCGATTTGAAAAATTATTTTTGTACTGGATAGCCCATTTATTGAGGAAGGTTCTAAGCCATATATCATCACGCCACAACACAGGAGAACGGAGCAGTAATCATAAATGTCAACCAATCGGGAAAACTTTCATACATTTTTGGAAAAGTAATAAGCGACGGGATATGGACTACATATGGTGAAAAGTGGGCTTCTGATATGCCTCTGCCACCCCTTCAGGAGAAGGCTTGACACATAAAAACAAATAAAACACAAAGAAAAACGACAATTGTGTTCAAATGTTTACGTAATGCGATTACGATGCGGGTCGGTATACAATCGGTTGAGAAGCCAATTTTAAATAATAAAAAGTACACAAGCAGCTACGTTAAGTAGGTTAAATATGGTAATGAAAAGTAGAGAAGAAGTTATTGTTAAAATATTATTAACAAATACTTAGATCGAAATGGTTTTTCCAGCAGAGCGCTTTAGTTTTAGGGTCTATTGAATCAACTCTTTTTACGGTCGTCATCCACTTATTCCCCATTTTTGGGTTCAAAGGTTCATAAAAAAAAGAGTTTATCGGGTGTTTTAACTGTTGAATTATTGCTTATAAGGGACAATGCAGTATTTTCTTACCATTTCACCACTGATAACTTTATAATTTTGATTTTTACTGCGAAGCGGTTTGCGAACGAGAGTGCTACTGTTAAAGGCGTTAAGTTGTGACGTCATCGGCCAGTTTGCGGCCGCTCGCGTTTTTAAAAACGTTCGGCCGGAAATACGCACTTTGATCGTAAATATTTCAGCCATTTTATAAAATATAAAAAAAGTAAAAAATCACCATATTTTTTGTAATTTTTTGTAGATTTATTTGACATGTAAAGTAAAAAACGTTTGTCAGGTCCATTACATTTTTTCTTTTAGTAAAGACAAGTGTTTACGTTAAAAATATTGCAGTGGAAACATAAAAAGAGCCAATCGCCGTACCTTTAATTATCCACATATAATCGCTGGAACCCCTAAGCGCTCAACTTGAGGTTTATTTATCTATAATTATTTTGTGAGTTTCGAGGGGCTAACTAAACTGTTCGCGAATGTGCTAAAGCTCCGTGTTTTTGTTCAAGGGACGACGGCGGGAAGGGTGAACACGTGCGCGCTGTTATGCTCCCTTAGCCCTACCGATACACCCTGATAGGGTTGACCTGTCCTCGTGCATTTTTTATTGTGTTGCGCTTATGATAACAAATTCATTGATAGTATTGTGATTACTGATAATGGGGCAAGTAAGGTTTTAAATTTAGTGTCAAGTTTTGGATGAACGAATTACTTGAAGTGGACCTCTTGTTATTGCATCCGAGATTATAAAACAGAAGGCTATTGCTGTCGAAGATTATTTTCGACGTACTAGAGACTTTAGTCTTATACCTCAAGCATAAAGTTTCAAATTGCAGATGTACAGTATACAACCCAAGGGTTAGGTTAGGTTAGTAAAAGTTCAGCCAGTGTCTACTGGCTGAACTTTTTAGATTCTCATGGCTCCTTGGCACTAAAGGTCGAAAGTCAGACGATTCCTATGTTCATTTAGAATTTCATTATTTATAGACAAAAAATAGTTTTCCCTCGTAGGGTCATTAAAAGGACAACATGCTGGGACCACGAGAATGAAACCGTATTGAATAAAAAAAAAACCAAATGAACGCCACTCGTATGAAAGCGAAGTAACAAAAATAATAAAATAAATATCCATCACGCCTTATCCCCGAAGGGGTGGCAGAGGCATATTATATGCCCACTTTTCACTGTGTGGATTCCTGTCCCACGTAATAGGTGGTGAGCCCATTGCCGTGTTGAAATAGACAGACGCAGGTTGTGGCTACCTGCTGTTGAAATTTTCAAGCCGCCCATAAGGCCTTCAACCAAGCTTAACGACTGCCATTTTACTGGCAACCGGGACCAACGGCTTAACGTGCCTTCCGAAGCACGGAAACGCTCGCAAATGTAAATGCCACAAAGTGGTCACCCATCCGAGGACCAGCCATAGTGAAAGTTGCGTAACTCAGTGATCGTTTACAGAACACTGAGACCGCGGGGCCACGAGCGCTTCTAACCAAATGAACGCCACTCGTATGAAAGCGAAGTAACAGAGACGAATAATAGCAATTTAACATTGGAAATAAAACTTAATTTATTATTTCAATAGCCACTATTAGTAGCGTGTTTTTAGGATCTCCGTCTGTGGTACAATAAGGAGATATAAAAATTACTTCTCGAACCGTTCGAGGGACGAGAAGCGATGACAACGAGGGATGAGGTAAGGACACATATGATAATTTCTTTATTGGGGTGGTGGAATGCCGAATGGTACATCATCGTTGTATAAGTCTACCCACTCCGGAAGAATACACACTAACCGGTAACACTAACAGTATCCGGTATCGCCTCTACAGCATAGCCCAATAGAAACATTACAAATCAGCAATTTGGCCAGGTTCACGTGACTAAACATAACTTGAGTTTCGTAACATTTAAAATGAAAATTTAGAAAATAAATAAGTACAAATATTTTAAATCAATTGTCCGCGATAGTTCTTTCCAGCATATTTTGCTAAGGCTCCCAACTCCTCCTCGATTCTAATAATCTGGTTGTATTTGTCGACACGCTCGCCGCGTACCGGTGCACCGCACTTCAATTGGCCGGCTGATAGTCCAACTACCAAGTCAGCCAGAAACAGGTCCGTCGTATCTCCCCATCTATCAACACAAGCGATGCCGCACCCAATAGATTTTGCTAGTTTATAATTGTCTATAATCTCGGTCAATGTGCCGGCTTGATTAAGACGTAAAGCTATCGCATTGGCAGCCTTTTTTTCGACTGCAAGCCCTATTCTTCGTGCGCTCGTCTGCGTCAAGTCGTCTGCCAGCAGTTGTGATGCTGTGCGGGATGTAAGTGTCGACCATGCAGCCCAATCGTCGTATTCAAATGGATCATGAATAGAACATACAGGGAACTCCTTTATGTTATCTAAATAGACTTCGGCCAGCTTATCAGAAGACATGTATTCCTGGGGATTAGAATTAGGATTCTTAAATTCTAAGTCGTAAGCACCATCTTTGTATAAATCGGATGCAGCTGCATAGATCCCTATTTCGGCTTTACCGCTATATCCACATTGTTTAATTACATCAGTAAGGAATAAAAGCACATCTCTATGACTCTGAAATGGTACAGAGAAACCTCCATTAGCACTGACGTACGTGCATTCGACGTCGTATTTCGATTGTATGCTCTTCTTGATAAATTGATAAATCTCTGTGCCAATCTTCATGGCATCTACGAAGGAATCCGCACCTGTAGGCATTATAACATACTCTTGAAAAGGCAACTTGTTTGATGATAAAGTACCTCCAGTCAATACAGTGAAGTGAGGCACGGGAAGAATAATTGTGGTGACTCCTGCCAGGTCTGAAATATGTCTATACAATGGTACACCTTTCTTAGCAGCTCCTGCCTTGGCGACGACTAATGAAACGGCCATTATTGCGTTAGCGCCAAGTCTAGAGCGGTTCTCAGTACCATCCAAAGAGATCATAAATTGGTCAATTTCTCGCTGCATGGTGACTTCAAAATTTTGCTTGATTAGTTCAGGAGCCATGATAGTGTTAATATTCTTCACGGCATTGCTAACACCCATACCGTGATATTCTGCACCATTATCTCTTAGCTCGTGAGCTTCTGCAATTTTCTTCAAATCAGTGGATGGAACACCAATCCGAAACAGACCTAGTTCAGTAACCATATCCACTTCTATGGTTGGATTGCCTAAACTGTCAAATATTTGGCGGGCGAGCAAAAGTTTAATAGGCATTTTATGTACTTGGTGGTTAGATTCTATTTAAATAACATGTTAAACGAAAAAATATTAAATATTAAAATACAAATTTACAGAAATAGGTAACTGAGAAAAGTCAATATGACATTGTGTCCAGTTGTGTCGTTGTGTCTATGTTTAAAAGTAGAACACCAAATCCTATCCCACATATCAATATTTATGGAAGATTTATGGTGGTCTAATTTGAATTGCCTGCGGCATAATAATTTAAGTATTAGGTTTCAAGCAAACTTGCCTAGATTAAACGTTTACATTTTAAGATTGCTTTTGACAGGTTCTATTTATGCGATGAGGCCGTTTATATTCAAATCGTAAATTTATTGTACAATTTATTTTGTTCTAGGCCAAATTAAAACTATTGGAAAAATCGTCAAGAAACATGTGTATAGTACTGAATCCTGTATGCTCTCTTGACTGTGAATTAGAATACGTACGTCGAACACTCTTGTTGTATGTTCACAGTAGGTACAAATTGCAATTGAATCCATGGAATCAGTCCACAGATTGTTTGATGTATGTAAAAAGCAAACAATAGAGTAATGTAAGTGTGAAACACCGCACGTGCGCAATAATCTCTATGTAAATCCTGTATAACACTTCGATAAGGTGCTTTTTAATAATTGAAAAGATAATACGAGTCCACCGCCCGTCAGTGGGTGCTACGACGAACTGTAAATTATGCTGTATTCCGTTGAAATAGTGCACAATTCATCAAATCAGTGTTACATGGTACATTTTTGAGGGCACTCAGAAGAAACATTTTAATAGGTTTTTTAGATATGGGTCGTAACGTGACTTCCAGTTAAATTCAGTGGTTTGCTAGAAATAGCGCAATATATTATTACCGTGATGGTACCCTAGTTCGGTTGATAATCAGGTAAATAGATACAATTTTCAGCAAATCTCCAAAAATTTTTTTTTTTGAACAGATGCATGATGGTAACTAAAAATTATAATTTACCCGGAACTGAATACGGACTTCAGGATTATAGCAGACCTTAGAACAGATAATAATAGGTATACCTACAGTAGTGTGATAGGTATACCAATTTTAATTTGTTCTGAGCAGCAGACACTACAAGAGGGACATATCGACAAAAAAAAACTACAGTAGGTAAGTAACATAAATAAGTATTTTTATTTGTATTTTTTTATATATGTACTGTAGTAGTGCGGACCGGCTATCTCATACAGGTGGTGTGAGGTAGCTTGTCCCTTTAATATTGTCAAATATTCTGCAGTTTACTTTAGACGACTGGTCGCCAAGAAATCAGTTGATGGTGCTATGATACGAGATGCTACCTGTGTGGTAAACGAAATTAACTAGTTTTTATCATAGCCTCAGAAAGAGCATACGGTAGAGTTATATTAATATTACATTTAATTCACGTGTCACGTTGTATATCCAGTGATTCATAAGGAAGGTTTTTATGTATAATTTGTTAAGTTTTTGTATACATTGACTGAATTATAATGTTTTCTGATGGGGGTGTCGAAAAATTAAGCCATCTGGGAGCTATCTAAGAAAACGCTGCCTTTTGAGATAACACAAAATAATATATGGTGGAATTGTGTATCTAGTAAAGGCCTTCAAAGAAGTCCGTGGCGGTATATGTCTACCTCTTAAGGATATCATACTATATCCATTTTAAATCTTTCAAAAACCCAGTAATTATAAAGTGGTAATTTGAAGGCTATTTACACAATACGTTTTTAATCCTTATCGTTTTTAATACGTTATTCGGCTTCGGCATTTCATTAAGATAATTTTGTCCATTCACGCCTTGCAATTTAAACGAATATCTTAGGAGAAATAGCCGTGCGCGGGAGTACCGGTGAGCGGAGAAGTATTTAAATAAATTGGAAAATGTTCATTCATTATTGTGAAATTCATAAAAGTCGGGACTAAATGGGTGCCACGGGGTTCGAAGTATGTCACGGGCGAATCCGGGTGGGTCAGCTAGTTTAAATATAAAGAGCAACCCAGGGTGTCACTATAAACTGCACCCCGGAGGTCCATTAACGACGTGTGGAGTACTTAATTGTTTTCTAATACACTCAACTCCCTATTTACAAAGGGCGATCTTTCAATTTGCTCCAGCGTGATTTGCAAATATGCTTACTCCCTTGTTTACACTTTGTGGAGCGTCGATTTTCGGCACAAGTGTACAATTCCTTTGTAAAATTAGGGTGTATTGTTGCTACATTACGTTTAGTGAGTAGATTGGAACGGTCTTTTATTAAATAGCATAATGTGGCCTATTATTAAGGTGTTTTTATTTTATTGACATACAGTCCTCCTGACCCTGACCTCAAGTGAGTGACTTGATAAGAAACGATATAGTCGCTTTATTTTTTTTAATTAATTTATTTATTTATACTTAATGTATGCTGCGCAAACGTTAAGGCGGACTTTATGCCAAGCATTAATCGTCAGTCATTTCAATTAAAATACATCACACGTGAGATGAAGAGGAACAGCGAAGTACAAAATCTAAACATCACTATCAACATCAGTTGCCCTCAAGTACCCTTGGCAATAAATAGCTCAGTAGTTATCCTAACGAACTTAGTCAGTAACAGTCTCTCCATCTATCGTCTCCACTCATCTATTGTCTGCTGTGAGTTTTCGAAGAGTCGGATTCTCTGGAGACCATTCTAGTTGTAGCATCAGGTCGACGTTATTGTTATTTATTATAGTCATTTGAGAATTATACTGGCACGCGTTAAGCACTTAATCGAGTAATCATACGTCAAACACACTTAAACTGCTGGACCGATATTAACCAAACATAGCTAAGAACCACCGCATAGAAACTGACTTTGAAATGAATAAAAAACCGCATCGAAATCGGTCCATGCGGTTTAGAGCTACGATGCCACAAACAGACTCACACACATGCAGATATAGACTTCAAACTAATAACACGCCTCTTTTGGCTTCGAGGCTTAAAAATGAAGAAGAACCCAAGAAGCGAAACCTGAACTCTTAGGTGACGCTGCGGTAGCTAAAGACTGCAGGGAATATAATAAGGAATAAATACGAGCGAACTTCCAAACATTACAAAAAAGACATTGCAGTAATAAATATCTTAACGACTTTGAGGAAATAAAACCGGAATTTTTCGAAGTAGGTACTTGTGGGGACGACTCAATGTGGCAGCGAATCTAAATGTTGGCAGTAGACCTCAGAGCGACTCAAAATGGCAGCGTTTCTAGGTGTTGGCAGTTGGCAGTAGATCCCAGAACGTCGCGGTGATCATAAGTGTAGGCACTGGACTCCAGAGCAACTTTACGTGAGTAGTGGTGGCGCGATTCCAGGTATTGGCAGTGGACCTCAGAGCGACTCGCCGTGGTGGCGATTCTACATGTTAGATCTGGACCACCATGTAGGTATTGGCAGTATACTTAGAGCAACTCGACTTAGCGGCGACTCGGCAGGATTTGAAATCCAGGTAATACATCCCTTGACATAATTTCGCTTCCTTAACATTTTACTTTTATATTTTTATTTTATTACAACATAATCCACTGTAGCGTATTTCCACTTTCAACTTTAGTTTTACATGCTCACATAGCTCCATACGTCACACAAGGGAGGATGCACCCCTAAACTTTAATTATCATTTTTATCTCATCGGAAAAACAAAAAATATTAATGACACGAGATCTCACGCGAATGGGGAAGTGCATCACGCGATGCTACCGTGAGAACTCCGATAACACCAATGGACCAAAATGTTTTATTGAACGAGATAAGCTACACATTCTACTATCACACGCAACGTCATAATTGCGGGCCCATCACTACAAAACAAGGTTGTAGGGGGTAACGCACCCGTGGTGTAAAATCCTATAATTACGTTGCGCACGGAACCAAAATTATAGATATGGATTCCATAGGGGTTTCAAAACTTACGGCACCTGCAAAACGATATAATACTTGTTGTTGCTGTGTTGGTACGTTATTATTGTCACCCTATGTTATTGTCACTGATATACCTAGGTATAACAAGCTAGGTATTACATTATCATTGCAGTAGATTTGTAAAAGGAATTTAAAATTTTGTACAACAGAATTGATTTCATGGATAAATTTTTAAAGCAATTCGTATGCTAACTTTCACATATTTTTTTATTAAAGTGATAAAAAAGACAACTTGGTTCGAGACGGGGATTGAACCCGTGACCTTTGCGTAACCGGGGCAATATGTTTTAGCTACTTAACTACCCGAACCTTTCTAAAACAAGTTGAAATTCTTCACTTTTTATTTTATTTATTTAAATAAATAGTGAAGATAACATATTAGAGACGATTAAAATAAAGTGAATACTTTCAACTTGTTTCGGTACGGTTCGGGTAGTTCAGTGGCTAGAACATTGGTCTAGTATGACAAAGGTCACGGGTTCAATCCTCGTTTAGAACCAACTGTCTGTTTTCCCCTTTTATAAAAAAATATAATGTGAGAATTGAGAGGATTGAGATATGATGTGAGGATTGAGATATTAATCTAAAGCACTTCATAAATTAGATTCTACGTTTAGCAGTTGTCAAGATTTAATAGCAGCAGCCATATATCTTAATTTGGAGTTCATAGCACTCCGTAAAAATGTCCCCTAAAGCTCTAAGGAAAAGAAAACAAATTTGAACAACAGCAAAACTGATGCAATCGATTGATTCCGCAAATTTTTAGTACCCACACATTAGTGGTTTATCGATCATTAAAAGGTGCACAAACAAATGGCAGGGGTCGCGCCCTGGCACCGCATGACCCAGCCCATCACTACATACGCCATGCACCATTAGACATCGTCATTTGA
Organism: Thumatha senex; assembly: GCA_948477245.1. Classification (NCBI taxonomy): domain Eukaryota; kingdom Metazoa; phylum Arthropoda; class Insecta; order Lepidoptera; family Erebidae; genus Thumatha; species Thumatha senex. Next base: position 6,249,545 of record OX419725.1, read on the forward strand.
ACATATGCGTGAGTTTATTATGACATCAAACTGCAATAGAATCGTTTAGATATAAATTATAAATAAATAATAAGAAATATTTTGCGACAGAAGGAGTCAGGGTAGGCCGAGACTTACATATGAAGACCACGTGAGCAAATTGCTCAAAAACGGCAAAGCAAAAGTACTCGGATATCTAGACGTGCATGTGTGAAGCGATTGATGAATCTGCAAGATGTGAAAGAAGTATTCATGGATCGTGATGCAGCGTGAAGATAGTTAGTTAGTTATTTTGCGACATTCTCACACAATGCCATTTAGCCCAAACGGTCACCGAGATGTATGTCTTATATCATCTGTGAATTGGTAAAGTTGATATCGATTACCATTATCGTTATTGGTCTTTAAATACCCGCGGGCTACAACTACAACAAAACGTAATAGAAAATTAACACAGTAGAAACTCGAACCAATCCCCAAAGAAGCAGGATAACAACCGAATTCTAGGGTGAGGCTACGGCGGTGACCACAGTCTACCGGGAGCACTGGGACATCTTTAAGGGCGCCTGGCTATAGACAGAAAGGCTGAGATCGTGTGGTTTTATTTGGTTCGAGCTCAGAAAATTCCATGCTGATTCTATTCCTATATTCCACAACATCCAGAACATCCGAATGAATTTTCACACGATAAATAAAGCCCCCAGTAGAATCTTCGAATTACAAAACATTGCTTTGAGAAAACTTATACTCACCTACTCTAACTCCAATCCCAAAATATATTTTTTTATGAACATCTTATAAAGAACTTACTTACCCCTTATTACGATTTTCTTCTGTTCTTCTTTATTCTGTGTATTAGTTATCCCAGATAGTAAAGATTCTGTGGAGCATCGGTCGGCGCGCACCTGTGGACAATATTTTTTTATGAATATTAGACCTTTTGGATGACTGTATCCTCAGGTCGTATGTATATCTGTATAGAATTTGGAATAATAACTATTGATGAAATGGGTTAATAATAAAAAAAACATGAATAATTTTCATAAAATAATTATTTTAATAATTTCTTGACGAAGTGAAAGAAATACGCATGGATTGCGAAAGTGCTCGTGGCTCCGCTAACATAGTGTTCTGTAAACGATCACTGCGATAAGCAACTTTTGCTATGGCTGTTCCTCGGATAAGTGACTACTTATTGGCATTTCTATTTACGAGCGTTTCCGTGCTTCGTAAGGCACGTTAGGACGTTGTTCCCGGTTGCCAGTAACATGGCAGTCGTTCAGCCAAGTTGAAGGTCTTGGCTTGAAATATTTTTACAGTAGGTCGCCATAACCTGCGCTTGTTTATATCAACACGGTTATGAGCTCACCAGGGGGCCAAGTCTACTATTTCAATCGCATCAGAAAAGAATCGTAATCGACGCCCAATAGAATGCCACCGGTACAATTTTGACTATTGTTCGTAGTCTACTATCACAATCGTACTCCAATAGACTGATCTATCGGTATGCCAATGAGTTCTACTAACACGTACCGCGACAGTGGCCGCTAGTCAGTTGCATTTTTGATAGTCTACTAACATTTTGACATCTAAAATCAGCGATTCTGGTTCTATTCTACGCCTTGTCAATAGTAGACTCGGCCTCAGGTGTTACGTGGGACAATAATGCTTATGGTAAAATTTGGGCGTATAAATGCCTCTGCCACTCCTTCAAAGATAATGGTGTGGATGATAATTTTAGTGAGTAATAATTATAAGAATGCATACCAGTTCTCCCAGGAAGCTAATGTATCCTATAGCCAGTTTTAGGGTGTCCACTTTAGAGAGCCTTTTTTCGTATGGCAGTGTGGGTATGTGAGCCCGCAAGCCTTCAAAGGCGTCGTTGATAGATTGCATGCGACGGCGTTCTCGAAGGTTCGCAGCCTGTCGTTGCTGGATCTGTTGCTGGGGGCAGCGGAGGGTCGACGACCGCCGCCTGTACAAGCGTCGGTACTCCGATCTGGATAGAAACCTGCAAAATATTAAGGCCATGGTAACCTTTCTGAATTTTGTTAAATAATTTGAGCCTGCAGTACTGCTCCGTTCTCCTGGGTAGTAGCTATATAGCCCATAGTCTTCCTCGGTAAATGGGCTATATAACTCAAAAATATTTTTTCAATCTGGAAATTCCTGAGATTAGCCGATTCATCTCTATCTGTATCCAACTCTACTTCTAACTAACTATCTTCACGCTGTATCCCTGACGGGAGTCGGATACCCAGAGGTGCATGTATGAAGTGATTCATGATCTCCAGGAAAGAAATTCGCATGATTCGCGAAGCCTGGCGATCTGTCCTCTCTAACTACGCCGTCAGGGATACAGCGTAAAGATAGTTATTTAGTTAGCCTTAAAACAAGTTATTACAACTCGAGAACGGCTGAGGAGGATTTTTGAGAACTTTGATTTACTGAATTCTTGTCTATCGCGAAAAGCAGATAATTCAAAATTAACATGAAAAATACCAAAAAGAAATTACGAAACCGTTATTTTTTGTAACATTTTATATAGAACCTTATTCAAAGCGCGACGATGCATTATATTATGGCTCGTCTAGTACCGGTAGAGTACCGGCTAGTAACGCCAACGGGCGAGACGGTGTAAATTTAAGCTCACCGTGGTTACTAGATTATGTATTAATGAGATTAAATTCATGTCTTAGGTATCAACTAGATAATCAGTATGACACAGTGAATCTGTTCGTCCTGATCAAAAGATGTAAGTAGCAAAACGTTCAACAACGCTACACGCTTAATGAGCATTACGACTAACATAATGTCCATTTACGAGTAGAAAAACGTCCAACTACTTATTAAATGTTCTGTTTAGAAGAAAGTTCTATTTAACAAAACGTAAAATTTTCAAAATGTGTGGACATAAAATTTAACGCACATTACCTACAATGAGAGATAAAAAAGGTATGCTTAGATGGTTCGTACATGTGGAGAGGATGGATGAAAGTAGACTAACAAAATAGACTTATCAGATAATGGCAAATCGGTAAAGGGCGACCTCGACGTACATAGGTATGTCAATCAAATAGAAGACTTTTTGGAAAAAGGTCAGGTCAGGAGTACCCTTAACCGGTGTGTTTGAAAATACTTATGAAAGTGGAAGAAGCGAAAGTTGTATGCAAGTTAGGTTGTGGAATGAGCTCCCTGTCTGGATTTTCCCGAACGTCTACAGTATGGGGTTCTTTAAAAGGGGTCTTAGAAGGTTTTTAAAGGGTGTTGTAAATGTCCATAGGCTACGGTGACCACTTTCCATAATGTATGCTGTGTATGCCAACTCAGTGGTACAAAAAAAAAGTGGAAAGCCATAGTTGTGCCTACCCCGATGGGAGACAGGCGTGACGATATGTATGTATGTACCTATGTACCTACAACAAGAGAAGACAGCTTTGTGGCATTCCCATTTACGAGCGTTGCTGCGCTTTGGAAAGCACGTTAACTAGAGCTTTGATCTACGGTAAGGTGCAAGTAATGCATGGCTTGTGAGAATATCAATGTGGTAGAATTTATTTTCTACCTGAGCATCTAAATTCTCGTAACCCTGGATTTTCATGTTCCCAATTGCTTCCAAACCCTGGAACAACCCTGGAATTTGGAGCCGGTAAAAATGGGGGCGGGAAAGACCTAGGGTTAAAATAAAAATAAAAGCCCACTATTTTATTCACTTCTACGAGTAGCTACAATAGGGCATTTGTTGTAAGTGACGCCTGTATGACCTCCTCACTTCGGTATGGGTACCTGCGAATTAACCTTGTCCGCTGATGAGCCTGGTTGGCCTAAAGTAACACCCACGATCAAACATAATCCACGATATACCTAGGAAAATAAGTAAAAAAAACGCACGGAAATGCGTGAGGTTACAGGAGGTGGTTCCTATTGAAATTGATTTTTTTTACAGTAATCTAGGTATGTTTTGAAAGATAGTACTCGTATAAACCTAACAGAAACATCACATGAATTATATTCAACGAGAAAATAAAACATTTCGCTTATAATGAGGCCAGAAAGGTATCAAAAGCATTGCTTTTTCAGTAGATGTTTTTGAAATGAATGCAAAAGACTCGAATGATAAGCATTCAAATCTTTTAATTATCAGATAGGTAAATAAAATACTTGAAAGTTTAACTACAGTATCCTAACGGACACAATTCGAGTTAACGTACCCACCTATAGGTATGTAGGTACATGTACAAAACTATTTTGGTAATCTAATATTTTAATATGATAAAAAAACCAACACTGTAAAAAAACAAATATTGTAAATAATATAAAACAAAAATACATAAAGTTAAAAGAATGAATTAAAATAATAATTTCGCATTGTATTAGATTAGGTATGGGAAAACCGCTCAGCAAATCAAAATAAGTTAGTAGTATATTCATAGCGCTTATGATTTTTTTTAAATTGGACGTGTATACTCGTATGTGTGGAACAACAACAAAAAAGTATATACTACCTACATACCTTCTTCTAGGTGTGGAGAGATTCTCCTGATCGCTGGCATAGAGGCTGCCGTCTGACATCGAAGAGTCATCGTACAGGTACATATCTGAACCATTCGCCGACGTAGGAGAACCACTCATAGGTAACGAAACTGCACTTGTATTGTCCATCGAAGGACACCGAACTCCATTTGTACCATCCATGTTAAACATTGCAATTATACTAAACACCTTTCAATAAACACATGGTTTTAGGCAAATGTGACTGTTGAGATGTGTTATCGGTGAAAGTTCAATACGTAATGAGGGTGAAAGAAGTGTTTCACAGACAGGGCAGGGTTAGAGCGATCGAACCGACTCCGCCCAAGCGCTATCTCCCCGCCCAGATGCGAACGACCAAAGCACGTAGGCCTTTGTTATTGTGCAAGTGGAACCCTCTCCCCTTGTCTCTAATAACATTGAGGCAGAGTGAACGAGTCCCAGTATTACTGGTTTACAAAGAGGATTTAGAAAAATACGAGTAATCAAACTAAGATCTGATTGTTAAATATAAACACACATAGTAGTACTACTTAGCAACGCTACCTGAATAAGGAAATTTGCAGTAACGTAAAGTTGAAAAGCTCAAAAGACAAGTTATAAATAAAAATGGCATAAATCTATGTTGTGTATATTGAGCTTGTACTTATTAAGGATTATGTACACTTTTACATACCATCATAATATCATAAATAAATTAACTTAATGTTAACATTAAATATAACCTTAAAAATATGATACATAACTAAAATATATTATTAAAAAAGGTCCCTTAAGGTCTACATAACTGCATATATATGAATAGAAGCCTGATTAGGTAGGTATACGACCACGATGGGGTTTGCCATTTGCGTTGTTAGTTTTAAGGAAAACTGGTCTATGGTATACTATTTTAAAATACTGTGCCTGAGCCAACAATATAAACTCTCAAAATAAATAAACAACACAAAAACAGTATGGGGCTCTTCAAAAGGGGTCTTAGAATGGTCTATAAGCTTGTACATACTTTGGGATCTAGACAACTGATATCCACATACTTATGTGTGTGTGTGTGTGTGTGTGTCGTGAAGAAATCAAACTTCTAAACCGAAACCAGTTTCAAAACCGTAAGTGGTACAAACTTTAATATCGCCTTTGCTCGAAATCATGGTGTCCTGAATCGAATGCCACAAACCATATGTCTCTATTTCTTATGGTCCCTGGGAATTAGATGCGTAGAGACGGACAAACTGAGCCGTTATATAATACTTTTCTATACTTTAGGGTTTAGAAGTCTAAAAACACACATTTCATCCTCATACAAGAATACTTACTACATACTCTGAGTTAAATAAATATAGAGACGAATGAGAAGAAAATTATCATTATTATTACATCTCCAAGCAGAAAGCAAACTCCATCATCATCCTAGCTTAAACAGCTTGGTTTCGAACCCCGTTTCAGAGCCCAAGCTCATTAACATCCCCGATCGTGACACTCACAAAGCAAGGAATCAAGGGCCGTATTTCAGAACGTTTCTCAATACTCAATCGACGCTTGAGAGTAGATTTTATAAAGCAAAAACTAGCGTCAAGTGTTGATTAAGTATTGAGAAACGTTCTGGTATTCGGATCTGAGGTCCGTATTCCAAATCAAAGCTTGAGGTTAGTTTTTGCCTTATAAAATCTACTCTCAAGCATAGATTGAGTATTGAGAAACGTTCTGGAATACGGCCCTAAGGTCCGTATTCCAGATCGGTTATTAACACTCAAGAAACACTTGAGAGTAGATTTTATAAGGTAAAATCTAGTCTCAAGCGTTGATCGAGTATTGAGAAACGTTCTGAAATACGGACCTAAGTCACACGCGGCCCTACTAGAGGCGACTTATCAAGTATGTAAGTTTATTCGACTTTTCGAAAATATCTTCTTCATCTCGAAAAGTCGAATAAACTTACATACTTGAAAAGTCTTCTTCTCTCTCTTCTTCTTCTGTTCGAAAATATTTAAAACTCCATCATCATCCTAGCTTAAACTGCTTGGTTTCGAACCCCGTTTCAGAGCCCAAGGTCATTAACATCCCCAATCGTGACAATCACAAAGCAAGGAATCTAAGGGCCGTATTTCAGAACGTTTATCAATACTCAATCCACGCTTGAGAGTAGATTTTATAAGGCAAAAACTAGCGTCAAGCGTTGATTGAGTATTGAGAAACGTTCTGGTATACGGATCTAAGGGCCGTATTCCAGATCGGTTATTAACACTCAAGAAACACTTGAGAGTAGATTTTATAAGGCAAAATCTAGTCTCAAGCGTTGATCGAGTATTGAAAAACGTTCTGAAATACGGACCTAAGTCACACGCGGCCCTACTAGAGGCGACTTATCAAGTATGTAAGTTTATTCGACTTTTCGAAAATTTCTTCTTTATCTCAAAAAGTCGAATAAACTTACATACTTGAAAAGTCTTCTTCTCTCTCTTCTTCTTCTGTTCGAAAATATTTAAAATGCAAATCACACTGCGAATCAGAATACGAAGAGAAGAAGAAGAGAGAAGAAGACTTTTCAAGTATGTAAGTTTCTTCGACTTTTCGAAAACTCCTATCTTCTAGAAGTGTACCAGGGGAACCAAGTCAAGACAAGCACGCGAAAGGAACTACGGGGTGTGGGTCAAAATTAAATAGATATTATATATATATAATACGTGTACGGGTACGTGTAATTTTGCATAATTGTTATAAAATGCTAGAGCATATTTAGTTTTTTTTTTTTCATAACACACCAAACCTAAACTGAGACTTTGCTTAATTATTCAAATTTTAACAGGATTATTTCTAACTATATATTATACACCAGGCTCGTATCTTGGGAATTGGTGCATCTTAGGGTACATCACGTTGTGGACATATTTTTAAATAAATAATAATAAATATATGTTGCTACCATATTGGACATTAGACCAATGAGTTTAAAATCAAAAGGCAGCAAGAGCTCTAAGTGGGATTATATTCGACCATTTTTTTCAACGGCCTTCCAAAGTAACGACCGAATTCCGTAGCTGATATATGTACGACATGTGTCCTTTTAAAAGGACATTTTCACAGCTTGTTGACAATTATTAGTAATCTTGTAAATCCTACTTTTCAATAATAGTTTCCCTTTTATTTCGTCCCTTCCCACATACTTCCAACTCCCGCCGCATCCGCAATCCGTCGCTTATAAATTCTACAATAATGTAAAAAAATTGCCCGATTTGCCGACATTTATGATTTCTGCGCCCGCCGCTCTCCAGCTATATAACCAACCTTCCTAGATACATAGGCTATCCAACACAAAAAGCCTTCAACCAAACAATCTGTTATAAGACAAAACTTATTTATATATCTGCAGATTATATTTATTTTCTATATTAATATAGAATTAGAAAGCATCTATAGACGTTTCTATGCGTTCTAATTTAATACGCATATGCAAACGGAATTACTTTCAATCGGCGTCCCATTACTGATCTATGGTATAGTATTTTAATTTAAAAATAATTGGAGTGAAAGAATGCCGTAACTCACACAGTCATCAAAAACATTTAAAGATCAATAGGTATGCCGTTCCAAATGTATCCTCCATTATCCACCCCGTCAGGGATACGAGTACAGCGTGAAGATAGTTAGTTAGTTTTTTTATTTATTTATGTGATGCCTTGATGGGTGACCACTTTTTAGAATTTACATTTGCGAGCGTTTCCGTGTTTCGAAAGGCACGTTAAGCCGTTGGTCCCGGTTGCCAGTAAAATGGCAGTCGTTAAGCCAGGTTGAAGGCCTTTTGGACGGTTTGAAAAATTTCAACACTAGGGCTCACCACTTGTTACGTGGGAGAAAAATGCATACGGTGAAATATGGGCATATACTATGCCTCTGCCTACCCCTTCGGAGATATAGGCGAAACAATATCCGTGACAGAGCGAGGGTTTGTCTGAACGGGGATGGACCAAAATTATAATAGGTACCTTTTTTTATTTTAGACTGAACTAATATAGAACATTCTACTTGAATAATTTTGTTATATTCATCGTATTTATGATTACTCAACAATTTAAAATTTTTCGGTAGGTACTATTTTTTTTTTAGTTGTCTTCGCCCATCTTGGGAAGGCAAAGGAAACTTATTCCATACAGCCTTGTCTTCAGTATTTATTATTTTCTTGTTATTTTGTTTTAGTCTTGTCTAGTCGTTTGTCGATGTCAAGTCCTCAGTCCTAGGTCCTAGTCCGTGCCCCAATAAGGCAGTGGATCCCTTATTGCGGCTATCTATGGAAATTTGGCACTAACACAAACAACACTGCTATTCTTTGCAATATATCACTCGCGGTCGAGAACGGAGACCCTGCCAAAATCTGGAAATTTCTTAGAACATTGAGAGTTGGAAAGCAGCGGCAAAATTTGATGTCTAACTCACTTAATATTGATTCACTTAACCATCATTTTACATCTTCGTCCAAATTAGATCAGTTTAACAAAGATAATACTTTGCAGTTTCTTTCATCGCTTCCAATTCCTGAGCATTCCCCGTTCAATTTTGATCAATTATCTACGTGTGATGTTAAGAAGAGTATTATGTCGATAGTATCCAATGCGATTGGCTGTTATCTGTGCCGAGTTTCCAAAAGTCTGGAAAGATGCAATAATTCCTTTACCTAAAAAGTCTAACCCAACATCCTTATCCGAATATCGTCCCATTTCCATTTTACCGTTCCTATCCAAAGTCCTAGAAAAGTTTGTTCACTCCCAACTATACACATATCTCAATAAAAATAATCTCTTAAACCCTTTACAATCAGGCTTTCGGCCAGGTCACAGTACGACCAGCGCATTGATAAAGGTCACTGACGATATTCGTCTAGGCATGGAAAGTGGGAATCTCACGGTGCTTACATTGCTGGATTTCAGCAATGCTTTTAACACTGTGGATTTTCGCATCCTGCTATACATATTACGCTCAATTAACATATCTCCACTAGTGATTGATTGGTTTCGTAGTTACCTTTTTGGACGCCGACAGCGTGTTCGAGTAGAGGATTCCTTTTCCACATGGTGTAGTACTTCTGTCGGTGTTCCACAGGGTGGCGTGCTTTCTCCCATGCTCTTTACAATTTTTATTAATTCTATATCTAAGTATTTATTTTCTTCTTACCACCTTTATGCAGATGATCTTCAAATTTACAATCAAGCTCCATTATCTGAGTTGTCGACAGCTTTTACAATAATAAATACAGACCTGGCGCATATCTGTCAATGGAGCAAGCAATATGGCTTGGAGGTCAATCCCTCTAAGACTAAAGTCATTGTGGTGGGCAGCTCTCGAATGCTAAGTCACGTTCAATGGTCAACCCTTCCAGATATCAAATTTGATGGAGTTGCCCTGCAAATTTACAGTGAAGTAAAGGATTTGGGTATCATAATCGACAGCACACTATCTTGGCGTCCACAAATGAGGGAAGTCAGCCGTAAGCTATTTGCTTCTGCAGGCTCTTTGCGTAGATTGCGAAACTTTCTTCCAACAGCCACTAAAAGGGCGCTTGCAGAATCCCTTCTCCTTCCTATACTCGATTATGCAGATGTCAGCTATCTTGATGTCACCGAGGAGCAGCTAGACAAGCTTGAGCGACTTCAAAATTTTTGCATTGGATTTATATTTGGGTTACGCAAATATGATCACGTATCACAATTTCGCAAATTGCTCAAGTGGCTCCCAATTCGCCTTCGACGGAACGCTCATATTCTCTCTTTGCTTTACAGCACCCTTTTCAATCCCACTACTCCCATTTATTTAAAAGAACGATTTATGTTTCTTAATGACACACATTTAAGATCCTTAAGGTCATCAGAGTCACTGGAATTAGAGGTTCCTAGACATTCCACATCGTTTTACGACAAATCCTTCACTGTACAGGCTGTACGGTTGTGGAATGGGCTACCTTTAAACTTAAGGCGAGCGCAGTCGTTGACTATTTTTAAGAAACGAATAAAAGAGCACTACTTGGCGTCGTAGTATCTGTGTATGTACGCATAATATTTGTGTGGATGTGAATTTATTTATGTTTGTGTATGTATTTATGTATGTGTATGTATTTATGTATGTGTTTGTATTTATGTATGTATATGTATTTATGTATGTATATTTATTTTTGTGTATGTATGTGATGTAAGTTCTTAGTAAGTTTTTAGGTAAACTACATTATAATTATTAGTTAATCGTCTTTCTTTATTAAAAACACCAATTGCTACCCATTTCCCTTAAGGTCCTTGACAACTTCTCCATCCAAGGGTTGCCTGTAAGAGATTGCTCTTTAGCGATAAGGCCGCCCTTTGTACATTTATGAAACTGTAATCTCTTTATGTGAGTGTTTTATATTTGTGTGCAATAAAGTTTATTCTATTCTATTCTATATCACTTTCGTTCAGTAATGCACTTTTCCGAACTCTATGTATAATATTCCACCATAAATAAACACAAAAACACGAATTTTACACTAGTTTTTGAAAATAATATACGACAAAGGTGCGTCACCGCTCGTGTTGGCGCCAAATTTTCGGTAGGAAGTACTTTCACAATAACGTCATCAGTGGCGTGAATACGTTAGATTAAAAAAGTACCTCTTGTTGCTTTATTTTATTTCCGTTCCTAATGCCAACTATTAAAAAGGTTTAAAGAAGGTCATTCACATTCTCCCTGAAATACCTTGAAAAGCTATATAATAAAAAATCCATAGATAAAATGTGGGCGTGTCGTATGCCTCTGCCCAAACCTTTGGAGATAAAAGCGTGACAATTATGTAGCTATGTCTGTACTAATAATTTTTCATTATTTTCCATTTCTAAGCCCTAAGTAGTGATTAGTAAATCTATTCCTCGATATACTTTAGTTTCGCACACTTTAAGGATCAAGTCTCAGACACCTTTTTAGAATTTATACTCTATACTGATATATAAGAGTTTGTTTGGTTGGTTTAAAGCGATAATCTCAGGAACTACTGGGCGGAATAGAATTTTTTTTTGTGTTGGATAGTCCATTTATCTAGGAAGGCTATCATAAATGTCAATAAATCAGGCAAATTTTAATCCATTTTTGGAAAAGTAATACCTAAGCGACGCGACGGGATTAAATAGGTGCGATGGGGGTTCGAAGTATGTCATATATCACACGACAGAATGCTGTTAGTCCAAGTTTAGCAAAAGTAGGTGTAAGGGGCTCCATCAAATCTCTGGGGCCTTGCAACTGCCGCACTGATGTCCCAGTTTCCCGGGTCTGAATAAATATTTGTGTGATGCACAAATATTTGTTTCGGAGTTTGGGTGTTTCTTATGTATAAAATGTATTTATTTAGAAATATTAAGTATGTTTTAAATCATAGTAATTTACTAATTGTGACAATTTAAGTATGTTTATCAGTTGTCTCGAATCTCGATCCCATAGAATATGCTATAAACTTAGTTTGGGCTAGATAGCGCTGTGTGAAAAGCGTCCCACAATATATAATTTATATTATTAAACACAAAAACTCAAATTATGTAATACACTATATTCGATCTGTTTTATATTAAGAATACATAAACGGAGGAAATTGAATTGGAATTGAATAAACCACAGATGTAGAAGGAATAAACGTTATTCAATAACAAGCTGGTTGGATTTCCTTTGTCTGACGAAGCTTAGGGCCAAGTAAAAAAACACTAAAATAACATTTTTGATCCACAAGAACAAAAAAAGAAATCATTTTTGACAGTTCTCCTATTGTGACAGAACGCAGACTTACTGTCAAAACTCAAAAGGAGAGTTTTGGCGGGAGAGTGACAAGTGCGGACGCTTGCTGTATATTATTTTCTAAAACTAGTGCATTTATCTTGTTTTATGTGTGGGAGTGGTGGTTTCTTGGACATAAAAGTTGTGTTAACGTGCTATAGTGATAGACAATGATATATATGCAGTGAAATGCTATTTTCTCTCTTGACGCGAAAAGTCCACTGAAAACCTCAGTATAAGAATCACCATTATACTGAGGGCAAGGACAAGGACCTAGGACTGAGGACTCCATATCGACAAAGACTGGACAGGACTATATACTAAGAAAATATAAATACCGAAGACTAGGCTGTATGGACAACAAAGTTTCCTTTGCCTGCCCAATATGGGCGAAGACAACTAAAAAAAATCAAAACTCAAAATGTGTCATAATTGTTGTAATTGACCTCATAAATTATTATTCTGCAATTACATGCATTTTATGTACTTTAAATGCTTTTGGATTGCTACATAGTATATGTGTTAACAACGTTCATTCCACAAAGTAGTCTGTGGCATTAATTTGTATAATAGGGACTCTGAATAAGGAAATTTTAAGTAGATAAATATCTAAGTAGCATTTTGATGTGTTATTAAAGCAGTTGATGTTGCTATAAATTTCTTACCAGTAGACTTCCGAGCCTGGACGTGCTTCAGTAGTTTTCTTCGTAAACTATAGAAGTCATGTTCATTGTAGGTCTTACTGGTGGCCTTGCGACTGGAAAAAGTACTGTTCTTTCAATATTCCGTGAGAATGGGATTGCTGTAATAGATGCAGATGAAGTAGCCCGAAGAGGTAAACAAATACCATTATAGTAAAGAAATACTATTATAGTAAACAAATATTATTGTCTTGGAGGTTACAAAGATATAAATGAAGTGGTGCAAGGCCTCATTGCAATTAAAAAATGGTGCATCTTGAGCTAATTTTATTTACGATTTCGAAATTGTAACTTTTTAATAGATATATTTGTCAACAAGCCTTAAACTTTTAACTATATAACTGTTACTGTAGATACCCAAATCAGTGAGTTCTAAATCTCTCAATACACTGCCTGGGTTTTCCCGAACATCTACAGTTTGGGGTTCTTCAAAAGGGGTCTTAGAAGGTTTATAAAGGGTCAGCAGCACAAGTGCTGCACCTCTGGTGTTGCAAATGTCCATAGGCTGCAGTGACCACTTTCCATCAGGTGGGTCGTCGTACACTTGTCTGTCAACTCAGTGGTATAAAAAAAAACACTAAATATCATTACGATGACCAGGAAGCTTTTGATTTTGATGACTTTGAATTTTCAGCTGTTAGTCCTAGAGATATTTTAATAATATAATTTTTATTTTATTTTAAGGCAATTAATATGAAAAACACTAAAGATTTGTGGGGTCTATCTGTTAAAACTGTCTCTCATATTATCACTGTAATAACTCCACATCTGGCAGCTGTGTTCAATTGCTGTGTCAAGTCTGGGGTATTTCCTGACTTAATGAAACATAGTAAAGTAATTCCTTATTTAAAGCCGGCGAAAATGCAGATACCTCTAACTTTCGGCCTGTTTCCGTACTACCAACACTAAGTAAAATATTTGAAAAGCTAATGCTTAAACAGTTGCTTAGTCACTTTAATATACATAATTTACTACACAGGAAACAGTTTGGATTTACAAAGAGTTGCTCAACGGTGGATGCAGGGGTTGCTTTACTCAAAAGTATTTATGCAGCTTGGGAGGATTCGCAGGATGCATTAGGTGTTTTTTGCGATTTATCTAAAGCCTTCGATTGCGTTCATCACGAAACTATTGTAAAGAAAATACGCCACTATGGTATCAGAAATAAAGCTCTCGACCTTATGACTTCTTATTTAAGCAATAGAATTCAGAGGATTGAAGTAAACGGTAAACGATCAGCAGGATCTCCAGTTGTAATGGGTGTTCCACAGGGATCAATCCTTGGTCCATTTCTTATTTTGATATACATTAATGACTTATCTTACTATGTTGGGGATAAACATGAGATTGTGCTGTTTGCGGATGATACCTCTTTGACATTTAAAATTAATAGACAATTAATTAATTATGACGATGTTAGCAGTGCACTCTCAAAAGTTGTTCATTGGTTTAACATTAATAATCTTAGTTTAAATGATAAAAAAAACTAAAGTAATTAAGTTTTCGACACCTAATGTGAGACATGTGGCGACCAATGTACAAATTAATGGATCAGGGTTGGATACTGTTGGGGCTTCTGTGTTTTTGGGTATAACTATTGATTCAAAGTTGCAGTGGGGACCACATATAGAAAAATTGTCAGGCAAATTAAGTTCTGCTGCATATGCAGTAAAACAATAAGACGGCTCACTGATGTTGAAATGGCTAGAATAGTTTATTTCAGTTATTTCCATAGCGTTATGTCATACGGAATTCTTCTCTGGGGAAGCTTCTTGTCTTCAGCGGACATTAATACGATATTTATTTTACAGAAGAGAGCTGTGAGAGCAATATACCAGCTTGGTCCCAGGATATCTCTAAGAGAAAGATTCAAAGAAATTAATATTCTTACCGTTATATCACAATATATATATGAGAATTTACTCTATGTGCACAAAAACATAAACACATTTCTTAAAAAAAGTGATATACATAATGTAAACACTAGGCATAAAGATAATCTTGTATTACATTCTACTCGTCTCGAAATAATCAGGAATTCTTTATGGGGAAATGTATACGATTCTATAACAAACTTCCCGATGAAATTAGAATATTGTCAATAAATATGTTTAAGACAACAGTCAAGGCCAAATTGTGTAACAAGGCATATTATAAAATTTCAGACTATATAAATGATAAAAATGCATGGGAGTAAGTCGCTCTAAGTCAACAAACATAAATATAGAAATACCTTGGCAGGTCATAAATTCTGTCACATGTTTAATATAAAATAATTGAAACAAGTTTATTCATTATCTAACCATTTATATACCAAAATGAACTTAACAAAACATAGATTCTTATGACAATAAAGTTTATTCAAAATGACCTCCGTGATTTTGAATACAGGTCGTCGAGGTCCATGTCAATATCGGCGGCTGCCTTAATCAAGGATGTCTTGAGTGACTTCAAATTGGGATGAGGCTTTGAGCACGCCTTTTCCTCCAAGTGTTGCCATGGCCGCCAGCCAGTTTTGTGTGCTCTTCGCTCTATGAGCTGGCGCCGAATCTTGTTGGAATACCCAGTGCCTGTTATTGAACATGGTATGAGAAACAGGTTCCACAAGGTTCGTCAGGACTGTATTTTGATACACAACTGCATTCGTTTTTACACCTTTCTCACAAAAATGTACCTCTGTTAAGCCCCAATAAGAAACTCCCAACCATACCATGAGCAAGGGTGGAAAATGATCTTGTTGGACACGCGGAATACGGTTGCTCGCTTCTTCACTACTGTGTGCGTACACCTTATCATTTTTTTTGTTGTAGCTCTCATCAACGGTAAAAATATTTTCATCAGAAAAAAGAATTTCCCGATATTTTTTTCCCGCGTACCGCTTCAACAAAGCGCGGCATCTCTTCAGTATCAGGTCCATTAGACGAGCATTTAAACGATGTCCTGTTTTTCTTCGATATGACCGAAGCCCTCTCGTCTTCACTTAACACCCTTTTCACCGTGGTTCTGCTTAACCCCATCTGAAGGGCCAACAGTTTCTGCTTACGTTTGGGATTTCTTTGAATTCGCGCCTTCACAGATTTTATCACTGCTGGAGTCCTAACAGACCGAGGGCGACCACTTCTTGACCTGTCATCTACACTAGAGTCTTCATTATATCGTTTGATGGTACGATAAACGAATCTTTTGGTTATATTCAAATTTTTCAGTATGTCAAAAATTTGAATAGGCGCGTAACCGCAACGATGCAACGTAATAACTGCAACACGGTCTTTTTTAAGCTTCCACTCCATATTTAAAAATGAGTAAAATTCTAAAAAGTATACATTTTTATTTTCATGAACAATTCGAAATTCGAATTCAATAAGCATTCTAAAAGAAAAGTTTTTACTGTGTGACAATACTTAGACTAGGTAGAATTAATAATAATAATAAAGAAACATTATAAATATAATGTACATTTGTTCAACATAAGTGATCTGAAACGTCAGGTTGACTAATATAATTATATGTAATTTGAGTTTGTTATTGTGTGAGCACCGTCCACATAACTTTTTATAATTTTTGAAATTGACATGATGGTTGCTGTGCAGTTTGAGTATGTCGTGCTCGCCTAAGTGTCCTGGCAGTGGTGGTGCATGTATCGGGTCGCCTTATTCCCTATAATACGGTTGAGTAGGGCGATGGCTGATATATGCGTCATACCCGTGAACGGGTGCCGTCTGTTGGGACTGGTCAGCTCATAGCTGTTATAGCAATTATTACAAATAATACTATTTATATTTAAGGCAAATTAAGTTTAGTCGACTGTTCTCACGTAACTCCAAAGGAACAATGTAAGTTTAATATTGTAAGCCATACCTGCGTTTTAAAATAGCAGCCATTTAGTTTCTTGCCGGAGTCTTCCTAATAAGGGTGGGGCTACTTTTAACACTGGCAACTAGAAACGCTCTCATTTTGATTTGATTTTGTTTCTTTTGTATAGACTCATTACTATATAATTTGTTCAAATATCATGTAAGTAAAACTAATGTAATTACTGGCAGTTAGAAAAGAGTGGCCATGAGTTTTAATGCCAGGTTCTTCCTCAGGCTCTACCTATTGCGTTGCGAATCTGGCAGTAAATGTAAATGTAGAAGCAATAATCTTGACGTTTATAAGTGTTACTTTGTTACCTACATGAATAAAGATTTTTCACTTTCACTTTCAGCTACCAGCGAGCTAGAGGCAGGGATATAGTCATATGTGTAGGTTTTCAGTAACTTGTTCAATTATGTACCTACTACTAAGGTGAAATCACGTTTATCAGGCCCTAATGCAGTAGCTTATCAGGTGGTGAAGTGGACGCATGCATGGTCCGATGCAGCCGCCTATGTACATTTGCAACACCACTCTCAGCGCATTGCCAACCCTGTATAAACCTTCTTTAAAAATTGTCTACTTTATATAAGATAAACATCCCCAAAAATTCTTATTAGTCATTTATAACATAACTAGCTGTCCCGCCCGGCTTCGCCCGTGACATACTTCGAAACCAGTGGCACCCATTTAATCTCGTTGTTTATTAATTTCACATTCACAATAATGTATAAACATTTTCCAAATTTATTGATTACTTCTCCACTCTCCAGTGCCTGGCGGCCCGCACGGCCCGCCCGGCCCGCCCGGTCGAATTATGGTTACACGAAATTAATTTCTTTGCGTTTTTTTTTCAATTTGCGATAACTCGTCAGATATTCATTTAATTTGCAAGGTGTAAAGGGACAAAATAATCTTCATGAAATACTGAAGCCAACTAACATAGTAAAAAAGATAAGGACTAATAGCATATTTGTGTAAATAGCCTTCAAATCACCACTTTATAATTGATGGTTTTTTAAAGTATTAAAATAGATATAGTATGTTATTCTTATAAGATAGACATATATCGACGCGGACTTTTTTGTAGACCTACATTAGATACACAATTGCACAGTACATTGTTTTGTTATATCTCAAAGGGTTTAGGCAGCGTTCTTGTTGGAAGCTCCTAGACGGCTTATTTTTTCCGACATCCCCAAAAAATATCGTTATAATTTGGTCAATGAATACAAAAACTTAACAAATTATACATAAAAACCTTCTATGAGAATCACTCTAACTATTAATAAAAACCGCATCGTAATTCGTTTCGTAGTTTTAAAGATCTAAGCATACATAGGGACAGACAGCAAAAAGCGACTTTGTTTTATAATATGTAGTGATGTTATAAAAGAGCTTTAATTATTTCCAGTATTGGAACCAGGAACAAAAGCCTGGCAGGAATTAAGAGACTACTTTGGTGACGAAGTATTGCTACCAGACGGCAAAGTTAACCGAGGTAGATTAGGTGAACTAGTCTTCGACGATATAGAGAAAAGACGCAGGCTAAATGCTATCACACACCCAAGAATTCAAAGTGCCATGATGAAAATGGCTATATCATATTTTTTCACAGGAAATAGATACATAGTCATGGAGGTGCCATTGTTATTTGAAACAGGGAAAATGTTGACTTTTATGCATAAAATCATCACTGTTGTATGGTAAGCATCATTGATCTGGTTCTTCATATTAGTGCTTTTTTCATATTAACACATTGCTTTCAAACCTTAACTGAATTTGGTGTCCATTTTATATGACTGCTAGAAACAACTTTTGTTTGGCTTTTAATGTTTGCCATTGTAAGAAGCGTAAGGGCGGCATTGTCTCGTCCTTTAGTCAGCTGGAGCACCGCTAGCAGATGCAGTGAATGGGGCCCTGAAGAACTTGGTAGAGCCCCATTGTGTAGTTTCAGCGACCTTTTAATTTCACCCAAAATAAGTACATCCTTTACCAATTGTATTCACAATGTGTTCAAAATGAATTTCACAGTGAAGAACATCAGCAGTTAGAAAGATTATGCAAGAGGAATTCATTCTCTGAAATTGTTGCAAAGAAACGCATAGGTTGTCAAATGCCACTAGAAGATAAAGTGGCCAAGTCACATTTTGTCATAGATAATTCAGGAGACATGTCTAGCACGAGGGTCCAAACGGAGAGCATAATAAGACTACTTAGCAGATCAAAATTTACTTGGTAAGTAATTTTTGTGCTTGATTTGACACCGATCAATTCATTATCTTGTCATTTTCCGAGTGTTTCGTGCCTATAGTCTTTGGGATTGGTAGGACATTTACGTAAAATGACCTATGTAATTAAATAATACAACACAACACCCTAAAAGCAAAAGGGTATGCTTTATCATAGTTAGTAAGAGATAAAGCATCGTAAAAGAATCGCACATCGCGAATCACAACGCAGTGCTAGTGCCAACGCTGCTCTTTGGTAGTGAAATCTGGGTAAATCTGGGTATGTCAGAAATAAATGAAAGTAATTTCAATGCAACCTTCGAAAAATTTACGAATACCCATTTTATGAATACCCATTGTGCTTTGTTGAAATATTTACAAAATTTTAAGTTTTTTTACTTGTTTCAGGTATTTCCGTGCAATAGTTGTAATAGCGTTTATGTCAATAGTATTTGGCGTGGGGCATATAGTATATAATATGATCGATTATAGAAAATAAATCTACTTTAAACCTGTAAGTATTGCATAAATTTGTTGACGCAATAGGATTGGTAATTCTTGCCAAAGCTATTTAAGTACCTATCTATACCTACTATTTATAAAACTAACAGACCCCCGCGGTTCGAACCCCGTCGCATTAATTTAATCCTGTCGTTTATTAATTTTAACTGTATAAAAATTTGCCCGATATCTTGACATTTATGATTACTGCACCGCTCTCCTTGTTAGTAGCGTGATAATATATAATTACATTTCCTCCACTTCGCCCGTGACGTTCTTCGAACCCCGTGGCATTAATTTAATCCTGTCGTTTATTAATTTTACAATCCTGTAGGGAAATTTTCCCGATTTGTTGACATTTATGATTACTGCTAGTCTGTACTTGTTAGTAGCGTGATAGTATATAATTTATTTTCCTCCACTTCACACTGTAATCGACATCCCGTGTAGAGATACTATTTGCACGTAAATCATTCTTTACGACGTCAAGCCAGCACTTTATGGGGACCCGGCGGGGTCGACATGGCTAGACTAGCTATGCCCATCGGTTTCGTCCATGACTACTCCTACCCCCTATGCACTTGGCTAGACTAAGCCCAGCGGTTTAGCCCATGACTCATTTTCCTACCCCTGTTGCTCTTATTGTATTGATTTCTGGCCTATTATTCGACATTTATTTTCTAACCATTTATTTTATAACAGCGATGATATCCCAATTTTTCTTTATAAAATTTTCACTACTACTATTTTGTACTATAAATTAACCGAATCATTCATCATCATCATCATCATTAGTAACACACCTATCGATATACCGTCCGCGACGTTTTACAGTAAGTGAAAATTAAAACTACAGTACCCACATTTCATTTAATGTGCGTCATTAGTTGGTAGTGCTTAGCTCCATTTCTTTGTTAAGTAAAAGATTTTGTGTCGTTTCTGGAGCACGTTTTCTAAATATGAAATATCGCTTTGATGTTCTTGTCAAATTTTCAGCTGCTTCTATAACATTATTATTCTCAATATCAGGAGCTACCGTAGAGAAGTAAGTTCCGTTGATGTTTACTTGCGGCGTTCCCTCAGTTTTTTGCCCGCCATCTTCTGTCGCAATATCAAAAACCTGTCTGATTGGATCATAATTATATGAACCAAAGATAGGCCTAGAACAATATAGTTATTCATTAAACTTAAATCAACTTATCATCGGACATGAAGACTTGCATTTAGCCCAAATTAAGCTATATAATTTAGGCATCTGATTAAAAATCTTAACTATCTTCACGCTGTATCCCTGACGGGGTAGTCAGAGAGGACTCATCGCCAGGCTTCGTGATGCATGCATACTTCTTTCGCTTTTTGTGGATTCATTAATCGCTTCATACATGCACGTCACGGATATCCGACTACTTTTTACTTTTCCGTTTTTGAGCGTCTATTGCTACCCACAGCTTCACTGTTTTTTACGCGTTTACATGAAATTGTATGTAGTCGCGATAAGTTCTAACGCTTGCAGGTAGACGGCGCTCCCTTCATTTCATACGAATTTTCTTACCTATACGCGCTTACGGTAAGCTTTGCTAAAAACTCACACTCGATATTTCCACACTGTTTCAAAAGCCATGATCACAGAGTAACAATCACTGTGCTAGTGACACTTTCAGTAAAAAAATAAAATAATTAATTAATCAATTTTGGTGCAACCTTTTTCAAGTTAAGTGACCAAGGGAAATAGAGATTTACCTTGATGATGAAAGGTTTTGAAATACATGTTTTTCTTATTTATGTGTTTTTCTTTTAAGATAACGAAGACTGTGGCGAGGAGTATTAAGCATGTGATAAAATATTGCTCATGTATGACAGTAAGAAGAAACAAGCAATAAATTCAAATGCAGCCAAGTGCAATTATAGGTTTATGTCATAGAAATCGTAAAAAAGACATGCTCAACAATCAAGTACGTATCAAATACGATTGAAACTTTCACTAGTCCTGGGGGCCGAGTCTACTATTGACAAGCCATAGAATAGAACTAGAATTGCTTGTTTTTAGTTGTCAAAGTGTTAGTAGACTATCGAAAATGTAACTGACTAGCGGCTACTAGTACGTCACGTGTTAGTATTATATTAAGTAGAATGGCCGACCGATAGAACTCCATTGGAGTGTGAAAAACAACGAAATCTTTCAAAATTGTACCTTAAGCTTTCTATTGAGCAACGATTTCGATTCTATTCCGACACGATTGAAATAGCAAACTCGGCCTGAACCATAGGTATTATGTATGGCTTACGAAGCTAAATTCAGTTTACACGAAAATGCCATATTTTAAACAAACTTTGCAGTGGGAGATGAAAGAACAGTCATTGCTCCGACGCCGCCGCGCCGTTTGCGATCAATCTTGACCACTTTGAGCATGTCGCGGTTTTTATGATTTCTATGGTTTAAATCGACTTCTGATAAGTACAGTCGTTTACATAAATGATTATGTAAGTTGTTGTAATAGAGCTATGATATTTTAAGTAAATACAGGTAGATTCGAACGATAATCAGTGTTTACAAATGACACGAGTCTGAACGATGAACCACGACTAGGCATACATACATGTGGAAGTAAGACAGAATGACTGTTGTTGAGAGTGAAAAAGAGACAAATATATTAGGAATAGGAACGATGAATACGTCGCCGCTGACTTGATACTGGCTTCAGGTTAGCTATACCTTGATTTATTCTTTATATACTAGAATGACATTTCTGTATGTCATTATTGCTTTTTAATGTTACAAGTTTGCAACCGTAGTGCCTTACTTAGTCGATTTAGTTTATAAATCGAATCACTTGACTAGTAGGAAAGGATTATAAATACTATTCTATTAATATTAATAATACAATAATGTTGTAAATATTTCTTAACTATTATTTTTTCTCTGTGAAACTCTGTGGGACATGCTGCCCGACTAAGGTGTGGACGGCTCGCTACTGCGGGCAATACAGTCGCTTTATAGGGACTGTAAGGCTAGCGTGCGATTAGGGGGGTATGTCACCCCTTTTTGATGTCGGTACAAGCGTCATACAGGGTTGTGTCATGTCCGCCTGACTGTTCATAGTGTATCTAAACAGTTGCCTGCAAAAGTTGAAAGATTGTGATTTGGGTGTGAATTTGGGTGACTTAACAGTAAATTGTCTGCTGTGCGCTGATGGCCTCATCAGAAGCCGACTTTCAGGCATTAGTCACTAATATGAAAGAGGAGTGTGCAAGTAAAGGTCTTTGCTTGAATGCAAATAAAACTAAGGTTATTTGAAAGAGATGACGTAAGAACTAAATGCAAGATTTGGGTAAACCAGGAACGTCTAGAGCAAGTGAATGAAATTATGTATTTAGGGAGTGTGTTTGGCGCGGACGGAAGATGTGTTTGGATGTAGAACGGCAAGTAACTGCCGGAAACAAAATTAACGTTGCGTTGTTTCATTTTGTAAAGCGACAAAGCATCGTTAAAGCAGCACGATTAGCGATTTATAACGCAGTGCTAGTACCAACATTGCTTTTTGGTAGCGAAACCTGGGTATTTTTCACACACAATTTTTGAAGTAATCGAAAATGAGTTGGCCAAGGGGCCCACCGAATACGTAACAAAGTGATGCGCAATTTGGCAGGTTTAAATGAAAGTGTCAGCATTAAGCTGGAAAGGGGCGTGTTCCATTGGTTTGGACACATCGAACGAATGAGTGAGGAACGATTGACGAAGAAGATTGGCGAAAGAAGAGGGTAGAAGGAGTCAGGGTAGGCCGAGACTTACATATGAGGTCCACGTGAGTAGATTTCTCAAAAAAGGAAAAGTCAAAAGTACTCGGATACCCAGACGTGAATGCATGAAGCGATTGATAAATCTGCAAGAAGCGAAAGAAGCTGAATGAATCGCTACGCCTGGCGATCTGTCCTCTCTGACTACCCCGTCAGGAATAATAAGTGAAGCATATAGCGTGAAGATAGTTATTATTTTTGCTCTTGAACGACGATAGCACTGCGGGAGCAAGCACTTCAACTCCCGAAAGAGGCGGCGTAGAGGGGGCGGGTAGTAACTCTCCAAATCGATCTGCAGTATGTCGTCGTAAACTAATTCGATAAGTTATTAGGTGACAAACGAAACAAGCGCCATTGTTCCCAAAAAACTTATGTAGTTTTGGGAATTGGTGTTTCCACTGTTTTATATGTTAAAAGATATAAAAGAGAATGTGATGCTGACTTCGCCGCAACGATCTGGCCATAGGCTGTCTTTTAAAGACAAGTTTGAAACTTCACATTTTCTGCCATTCAACGCAAAGCGCAAAGGTTTTGAAACGTTCGTTTATAAACTTCTAGTCAGAGTGATATCCGATTTGTTGCTGATCCAGAGCGTACCTTTTTTCTCGTGCGTCACAAACAAGCAACTTGAGATGAACGAAGTCGTGTATCTAAACACATATATACGCAAAATCCAAATAAAACTGCATGACATAAATTAATTAAATTCTAAAATTTCTCATTTAATACTTCAAGAATTTGCTTAGACACAATTTCAAACTAATCAACTAAATACCTATTATTTTTGGCCACGTCACTATCTTTTTTTTTGTGATAAAGCGGCAACACTCTAAATGTCATTCTAGTCTATAAAGGAAAAAATCAGTGTATAATTAGCAAAGTTTTCGTGTTACGCATTACTATCTTTCTTTTACTTAAAATATCATTTTAATAGACAATGAAATCTGTACGTAAATTTAAAAAAAAATGTCATGTGCATATGGTAATTATGTAGCGAAAATATGTCGAGAGTAGAAAATTAAATAAAAAAACCGTAATTCGTTGCATTTTCTAAATAATTAATGTCGAGAACGTACAGTTTTATATCTTCTTCTGCGTATTAGCATATTCCCAGTTGATTCCAAACCTTACCTGGATTGCTGTTTTGAAATGGCCTGGGGTTCACTTCAATTTGGATTTTGGTTCTTGCCTCGTCTGTTTTTGAGACTTGGATCTCGGAGATTTTAATGGGGCCCCTTACATCCAACAGTTCTACAAAGATCAATGATACTCCACATACGCGATTCCGTTTTTTTTTGTTTGTGATATCTTTGTGATATAGCAAAAAAAGCTGTGACATCCATTCCAGATTGTTTGATCGGCAAAAACCATTTCTATAGAATTTTTATTTAATTTCTATGGTCAGAAGAACTTTGTAAGAAATAAAACCCCTCAAACCATAAAGGCTCTTCCACATTGACGCGTTATTATCGGTCGATAATACCGGATGCGTTGTTGCGATATCTGTTTTAGTACATTATGTATTAGGACGACGGTTGCGAAGGCCCACTGCTGCAATAATAAACACCAAATATACCTTAGATGCTTGCGTTCCTCCGTCCTGCGATATTCAATAAGTTATATCTAAGCATGAACTGTCTAAGATTGAAATTGATTAAAAACGTCGACCCACTGATTAAAAATGTCGAAAGTCACTATACTGAAGTTCAAAATGTCCTCACTTCTAAATTGAATATATAAATAAAATACAAAATGAAGTAGGTAGATTACAACGAGCGATTCAGTTCTGGTGCATCGCCATTTTCTAATGGGACACGTGCGAAATGTAAAATACACAGCTGCGTGGTAGTTAGTACCTACCTGAAAGCGGGGCATAGTGTATTATTTTACCGCAGAAGCGGTCATCCCCTTTTTTTTATGTCATAGGAAAGATAACATTAAAGAAACTAAATTTCTACTAAAACTCCTAAAATTGTATCTCGCATAGTTATAGAGCAATTTAAAAAATCGGGTAATGGCCATATAAACCATAGAAACCCTCTATTTCCGTTGTTAGTCGTTTTTTTTTACATAGGGGTTTTATCATATGATTAATTTATACTTTTGGATTTAATTTATTAAAACACAATTAAATAATCTCATCTATTTTGGCGAGAATTATTATTTTTATCAATATTTTTGTTTTTTTTTTGAGGCATCTCATATCGGTCGCATTTTTTTAAAATGCCTACTTGTTAATTGCATTGATTACTACTACCACAAAAATAATCAGGCGCTTCAATCGCAGGACAGCAGAGTTATTCAATATTAAAATTTCGAGTTAGGGTTGTCTCTCAAGTCATGCTTAGTAGAGTTGTGGTCGTTATAATGTTTATGTGTTAAGAGTGGTGAATCAAAATAGCTCGTTCGTTTGTATTACTTACTTGCTATTACTATCAAAGGTTTATTTCTAGTTTTGAATTCGCACAGCCTCATAGTAACGTAAGTATTCTTTAAAACGAGTTTCGGGCCTTTGGACGTAGTTCCCCACATTTTAAAACGCTATGGATAAACATACCACGGCGGGATTGTCCGGCACATTACTAATTCCTAATTTTCGACCCACGACTGGACTGTTTGTAATTCTAATACCCTTCTTAACGTATCTGTAGAATTTCTCTCAACCTATCTGTAAGTCAAGTTGGGAGATGTAAAGCAGCTGAGTAGTGGTCTGCACGACAGAGAGGAATATATATATATATATTCCTCTCTGTCATATATATATATATTCGTTCCAAAAAATCATTATGTTTTCTCTTTTTTTTATTGTTCATGCTGCTGCGTTGTCATTTTCTCCTTTTCTGAACAAGTGTAAAACCGCAGTTGCATTCTTTTATAAGAGTCATGGCGGGACTATACTAATTTAAAATTTTTACGTCTCTAATTTCTGGGGCAAAGATAGTTTATGAGACTTTTCAGACAGTGGTGTATATTTACGCGTACGACAACACGATAGGAAAAACATAAGCTGGGAGTACCTCCACGCGTGAAGGCGGTAACAGTTTTTAGTTTGTAGCCTACCCGGTAACGCAGGGGAGCAGCCGCCATCTAACAGTTTGCGTTATTGTATCATTTCGTCGTTTGTAATCATGGATTTGGACAAGCCCCATGCTTTATCTCAGCATAGCAGTCCTTCTGGGCTTCAACCAGAGGACTTAAAGCGAGAGAATTATGAGGGCGCCAACCCTGATACTCAGCGATTGGCAGCTACTAACGACCAAGGCATAAATATGGATACGATCAAGCTTACAAAGCAGGAAATGTATTAAGTTTTAATAAAACAAGCACGCTTATATGGTCTTAAAAAGAGACCATTAGACCTAAGTAAGGAAGAACGAACCATTACTGTCTTAAGGACATTATATCCAAAACAAATACCGCAAAATTTCGATGTTTAAAATAAAATAATTACAGACACTGTCACTAAATTTATCAGTAAGTGCGAAACACTTTATAAAGAGAGCAAACGTAATCTAAAACGGTTTTTAAAAAGAAATAAATCTCGGCTCTACACAAATTTTGAAATTCGTTATGCATGTTTCACAGTCTTCGAAAAGAAGTACTTTCGCCAACTCTTCAGCTTTGGAAGAACCACAACCTTCGACATCTCGAGAGATGTCGCAAATCCATCAATCCATCAATTTGAAGAGTGGAGTTGACCACAAACGAACTATTAATAGTTTCTGACAATGAGGACAATTAACATTTTTTTTTATTGTGACAGCCATAGAAATTTACAAACAACTTAGAAACGTTATAACTTTTTTGTCCTGCATAAAAAATTAACAAAATTTTATGAATGGACAATTACATTCCTGGATTATATTTAATTGGTAAAAAAATGCGACCGTCCTCTAGAAAAAAAAAAATTTTTTTTTCTGAAATTCCCAAAATATTTATTTCTGCGCATGCCTGGACGACTAATACATACTTGTAATTTCTACACTCTCTTACGTGTCTATTCTTCCATTCATATGTAATTTATTCCAGGGTAAATTTTGATTATTTTGCTCTAAATCTATAAAAAATCTTATTGTCAAAATTCAATGACCTTACAAGAAAGAGTAAATATTTTCAATATTAAGAGACATTTAAAATCTGTTGTTTCATATTATGCTATATTACGATTATATCCATCGAAATTGACTATAAAAGGAGGATGTCCGCTACTAACATGAAATAATACACTGTGCGGGGGCCGTTCGGCCGGTAATGAATCTAGCTGTAGTGTGAACCAATACGAAATAGAATTATCGGAAAAACGCATTGTGTGCAAGGCATCGCATCAATCAATCGGGACGCATTATCGCAATAACGCATCCGATATTATCGACCAATTATATCGTGTCAATGTGGGAGAGTCTTTAAACCTAAGTAGGTATGTAATAATGATAAAGGAAATTTAGTATAATATATTTACTTAGATTAAGAAAAAGCGAACCTAGCCTTCTAGAATGCTCAGCCAAATATACTATTCAAAAGTTACCACAATCTTATTAAGACGCGGTAATTAATTATAATAAAAAGAACAATAAAATATTAATAGCTAACATTGTATTTTATTTTTTTGACAAAACCTCCAATGCGCTTCAGTGATACGCTTCGGTTAAAAAGATGGACAAAATTCTTCCTTCTCCTACAGTTCCTATGCTTATACCTAGTTGGTGTCTGTAAGGTAGGTATAGGTACCAGCTAAACACTTCTACAACCTTAGTAAATACCTTTTTTTCTTTAACGTGTGGAAATCCCCTCGGATGTCATGCCGGACTCGAACCGACTAAAACCACACGGTCCCTGTCTAACTGTCCTGAAATGAGGGATTTGAATGCCTCATTTCATACTCCGGGACCGGGGACTAAATACGGGTTATGATATCTACAATATATGAAGGGCAGAAGATCCACTCCTGCAAACATTAAACTGTAAATAAGAAGTACTAAAAGTTTTTTTTTATACCACTGAGGTGGCAGACAAGCATACAGCCCACCTGATAGAAAGTGAAAGTTTAACAAGAAATGTGCCCAGAATAATTGCTACACTAAACTACATCAATGTGTACTGTTATTAACAAAACGTACGGTTTTGCTCCCTCTTCTATCAAAAAACGCTGAAGAGGTTCTCTCTTGCCAAATACACCGTAAAAGCTGTAATAACAGAATTCTTATTATACAGGTAATTAAAGCTTAATAAACATTGGTCTACAAACTACACGAAACTGATATTACTTAATGAAATTCTCCAAAACACAGTATGCACAAGCCAAATATAAATATATCATTTTATAGGATTCCATGTTTTGGCGGTCAATCGAAGAAATAAAGCCCTAAGGCAATATAAATAACTAGATATCAGAAATTTACTTACAGTTCGATAAACAATAAACCGTAGTAATAGTAGTAATAAAAAATAAACCTATAAAATACTTTTCAATCTTACTTTTTTGTTTGTACTTAGTTGCACCAATTCGATTACTGACAACATATTTGAAGGTTTCACTTCATCCTCTTGTCTTACACGCAAACCAACGACAGTGCATTGTGCACGCCGTATCAGATGTTGTTGAATGGAGCCACGTTCCTGAGAATAACTACAGAAATCGGAGACAGTTACCAGCACCAACTGTACCCTTACAATACTGCTGGGGTGAAATTTAAATAGTTACCTAGTCAGGGTAAACTGAGAACTGAGACGAAGACCACGTTAGCAGATTGCTCAAACTCGGAAAGGTCAAAAGTACCCAGACAAGCATGTGTGAAACAATACAATAAGTATAAATAGTGTGGGATTTTTTTACACACCGCCGTCTAGCCCACAGTAAGCTAAAATAAGCTTGTATTATGGGATCTAGACGACTGATAAAAACACCAACATAGGAAACACCGAAACAAACATTTGTGACACATATTTTTTCCGATCCGGGAGCTCAGTCGTAACACTAACACTGCGCTACCGCGGCACAATGAATCTGCAGGAAGCGAAAGAAGTTCCTTTGCAGGCTTCACGAGCCTGGCGTTCTGTTCTCTCTGACTAACCCGTCCAGAATACGGCGTGTAGATATTTTAAAGATTAAATATAAAAAAAAAATCTTACCACTCACCGTAAGTTAGCAATGCAACATTTTACAACTTATTGACTAACTAAACACACAATTCTGGCAAAGAAAGCTAGAGGGAGATCCAGATCATATTAGTGGATAGATAACGAACTGCCTTTTGCGCAGTGCTTGTGCCATTGCTGGTGCGATCCAGTCGAAACTTCAAGTAAATTTAAATTATGATCGATATATTTATTTAGATAGGTGCCTACCTACCTACATAATGCGACATGAAATTATATCTAAAAGTTAATGTCTTTGTGTATCTCACTCACGTCGAAAAATAAAGCAAAGATATTATATGCATAAACTTGGAGAACATACTTAAGTATTGTTCTCCAAGTTTATGCATTTTGCTAACAAATCACTATTTACCTATTTACTGTGGCGCCATTATGTTAAGAGACTACCTCTCATTATTTCTGATAATATTGTTGAGGTCCTTTCGACAAACACAATACATTTTTAGACCATATTGTTGTACCAGGTTCGTAAACAACAAAGTAATGTTTTTATCATGGATTGTAATCTATGAAAATTGACCCTATAGCCAGATATTAATGAAATCCTCTTTGGACATTGTGATCAAATAACGTTATCGTACTCCCATATCATACCAGTGGTGAAATGGGAATTACAATTCACCACCGGGGTGATGAGGTAATGAGGTTAGGTGCCTGAAATGTGAAATGGTCCAGAGGCATTCAGCCTGTGGCAGTCCAAGCTGATGTGGGTATAGGTAGGCCTTCCCAAAGAGCGAATGTCAGACTTCCGCCGCCCGCATCCATCAGTTTCCTGAAACATCATAAAATAATAAACAAAAATAAGAAAGCCATAACATTGTCATTCTATATCTAAGAAGAAAGTAAGGTTTTCAAACAAGAACATCTTATTTATTTATCTATCACGCCTTATCCCCTAAGGGGTGGCAGAGGCATACATATTGTATGCCCACTTTTCACCATGTGTATTCCTGTCCCACGTAATAGGTGGTGAGCCCATTGCCGTGTTCAAATGGACAGGCGCAGGCTGTGGAGACCTGCTGTTCAAAGTTTTTAAGCCGTCCATAAGGCCTTCAACTTGGCTTAACGACTGCTATTTTATTGGCAACCGGGACCAATGGCTTATAGTGCCTTCCGAAGCACGGAACTGTGAAGGGTCTAAATGGAGGGGAATAAATTTAATAAAATGTGCGGGTTATATTTTAGATGTTAAATTTGGAAGAAATCATGAACTCGTTGCCTTTTTAGTGAGGTGGTAACAAAAAGGCTAAAAGGTCTTATGTGCTAGACACTAATTACCACGACCAATTAAAGTCCTGGCAGCCTCGGACTAAAATCGTAACTTAATTGTACTAAAATCACCTATAATAGGGTCGCTCTGACCACTGAGTTGTATATTGATAGTGATCAGGCATAGTGACGGCAGTGCTACGGTCACTCGACACACGTGAAAGGCCAGTGGCCCTTACAGTTTACCTGCAGAGGTACCACAAACATGTGCAGTCGAGTTGCCTATAGCGCTAACACGCCTGTACCGTCTTTCCTACACCTCGGAGGACGTGCCGGAGGCTTGGAAAGAGGCGAACGATCAAATCAACCGATCCTTAAGAAAGGGGATAGGTCAGATCCAGCTAACTGTCGCTCCATAGCCATCACCTCAGTTATCTACAAAGTGTTCGAGATGGTATCCGACTCCCCGGACGCAAAGGACTCCGTACCCCCGAATGTGACCGCGCCAGTCACCATCCTGCATGCTGATGTGACGATCGGGTTTATGCGACTTGGTAGCTTTCTGAGGTGGTTAGTCCCAGTTAGGCCCTTTACTATGCCACGAGTGGCCAAAGGTTCCACCGTTTCCACAGGTCTCCTTGGCCCACAAATCGACTCACGTTGCCCACAGTAGACTCCACTTAGCGCCCACTGGTCTCTCG
This sequence comes from Thumatha senex, assembly GCA_948477245.1. Lineage (NCBI taxonomy): Eukaryota > Metazoa > Arthropoda > Insecta > Lepidoptera > Erebidae > Thumatha > Thumatha senex. The sequence goes on from OX419725.1 coordinate 6,280,976, forward strand.
CCGGCTGCATCAGCGGTGCCCCGGTCCCAGCTATGCAGCTGTTGAACCTCAAACGCAATCCAACCGGGGGTGGGTTACTTGAGGGGCTGACACAGCTGCACGATGGTAGGTATAAGATTAACACATCGTTCGTACCACCTGGCACCCATTTGGAAATCATAGCTACCAAGTAGGTATCGGATGACGTTGAAGCCTTGTCCGTTGGTCAGCAGGAGCGCCGCTTGCAAGTGCGGTCGATCCCGAATATCTTGTGAAATCCAAAGATTTCATTAAGAGGTCTTAGTAACCAGTCCATGGATAATGTGTAGAAAACAAAATGTTTTGAACGAAGAATTTTGAAAATTTAAAGGGTGAATATTGATTTTTGCCCAAAACAACCGAAATATTAGAATTGGAAATTGGAATTTGACCAACAGAACTCTCGCTGGTGCCTAATATAATAATATGCTTTATTGTACTTACTAAATCACACACGTTACAATCATTAAAAATACTACAAGGATACAGTGGTTTCTTAAAGTTAAGTACAATGGGCGGCCTTATTGCACACAGCAATCTCTTCCAGGCAACCTTTGGATGAACAGGAATACATACAGATACAGAGTCATAGTGTGGGTAGTACAATTAAATTGTCTAATCTACACAAGTAGATATATTATACACAAGGTTTTACATACTATACGTAAATATCGTGTCTGGGTGTTATTTATCTATAATATGTATGTATTTAGAAATATATAAGTATGTTTATCAGTTATCTAGATCCCATAACACAAGCTAATATTAGCTTACTTTGGGCTAGATGGCGCTGTGTGAAAAGTGTCGTACAATATAAAAAAATATATATATATATCTATACACCAATACATATCCACAAATATATATATATATATATATATGTAAATATATATACATACATACAAATATACATAATATATATACATACCATACTCATATATTCACATATATTATAAATACATAAGTTTAATTTGAGTCTGATATATCTTCAAAATCAAAGTGCCAGACAGTGTTCATAAACTATTTTTTTAAAACCACGGTTTGAGCTCGCCTAATGGAAATTGGCAGTGCATTCCACAGCCGTGTTGCCTCTATTGAAAAGGATTTATCTGCAAACTTAGAAGAATGCACTGGTAGCTCTCGAATGGGTATCACTAAGGAACTTAAAACGTTCTTTAAGATACGGAGGCGTAATGGGGGTTAAATTAGATATTATAAAGTAAAGAAAGGGTATGAGTATTCCGCCGAAGACGAATAGGGAGCCACTTGAGCATGTTGCGGTATTGGGATACATGATCATATTTAAGTAAGCCAAATATGAACCTTATACAAAAATTCTGAAGGCGCTCAAGTTTATCAAGTTGCTCCTCTGTAAGATTGATATAGCTGGCATATAATAATGGCTAATATAGTCCTATATGTAGTTATTATTATAATATATATAGTTTTTTGTTTGATGGGAGTTCAAATAATAATACCACGTTCCAAGTTTATATCAAACTTTGCGAAAATCACAAACGCGACCTGCCATTTCCATTCAGACCTACCATTCGTTTGTAGTAATTAGTGTAACCATATGAAAAAAGAATGATGCCCCTTGACACGCATGGTTGTAAGAAATTTATAGAGTAAGGCGTCTCTAGTAGAGAAAATGCGAGTAATACTTGCTCTGTTTGTACCTACCTATACCTGTCCATTTCCTATATAAAATGTATAATGACGTAAAAATGACGTCATACCTAGTTAGTACGTGTAGGAAACCCTAGCATATCACAAGAATTAAAATAGTTTTATGTCCAGTATTAGTATTATTTTGTTTAAATAATATTTTTTCAGACAATACTGAACACAATAACATATTGATAACGTAACACTCGTAAATTATAGACGGTGAAGGACGCAGTAAAGGAGAAGATAGAGTTTAAACATCAGTTAATTTCAACAAAACAGGAAACAAATAAAAGCCAAATTAAGTTTAACATAGTTTAACATAGTTTAGTTGCGATTTAGTAGAAAGAAATTAACTTTTCAAATTCAATGGCAATAATTATGCAGTAATCTTGCTGTAGTAATACGGCAAGTCTAAACCATAAACAAACTTCTGCGTGAAAACGAACTGCGTCATTGTAGCATTGTTTGAGATTATTACGAACGAAGCTGTCACTCGTGGTTTATTTTCGTCATTTCATTTGTGCAGTGTATATAATCTTTACGTTAGACTTTTACAAAATTCTTTGTATCCTTGAATCTAGTATAGAAAATTTATAAGTATAAAAATATTTTATATAAAATATTGTGATAATAAAATAGCAATAGCTAAAATCCTTTGTATTAATAATTAAACTAAGGTTGCAAAGTTATTATGCCCTTATACTGGGACAAAGTCGAGAATGTATAGATAATGAATGGCAATTGCCTATTGCGCATATATGTAGAACGAAACGTGTTGTTATTTTCATAATAACATGGCTCACTTCGGAAAAGGCGATGTAGCAAGTTATAGGGCTTTTGACAACGAATACACCCCGCCAAAATGTTATCAGGCAGGACCCTCATATGCAGCCCCCACCGTGGCCACTCTGGAACACGAACACGAGGAAGTCAACAGAGTTATCATCCACAAAGTACCTAGAAACAGAGGTCAGTGCAAAACACGTGTGGTCGTTTTTTTGGTGTCTTTGTTCTCTGGCAGACGAAAGCATGTCACTACAATGTTTTGGCAATATGTTTATTTACTCAAGGCCACAAACGATTTTCTGCTCAATCATCAGCATGCAATATATCTTAGGATAAATAACTTCACATAAACATATGATTTTCTTATATTATGGTAGTTTCCTTCCTACTATTTTGTTCTATTATATGTTGTTGTATGTATGAACTTAATAAGTAATGAATTTTTTCAGGTGGATGGACTCATATAGATGATCTGGATTCATTTTTTACACGAATGTACAGATATTATATGCGAGGTGGTTTCTATCCGATGATCATTTCAGATTTATTTTACTTATTGCAATTTATATTCATAGTGTGGTTTTCCACATTTTTGGTACATTGTGTGAATTATTCAAGATTATTTAGGAATGATCTTGATGATAGAATTGAGAAACTTAGTTTAAGTGATGTGATATATCCTACATCTGAATGTGTGACTTATATCTCATGGAAGTGGTAAGCAATCTTGATACTTTATTTATTATTACTTTAGTTACTTTCTAAGGATAGCTGTGCTCTTTAGTTAAATTACAAAAGAATACTAAAATGATTATGCATATCTTTATTAGGCAGTTCTAAAAATCATGTGTCGTAAATGTCATGGGTAAAGCTGGGGTGGGCAAATAGTGGTTTATAATATGTTACTACTTTGATTGTAAGAGGCTCTATCAAAATCTACAGGGTCCAAGCAACCCTGTTACCAGTGCACCTGCTGACTAATAGATGAGACAATGATGCAGGCGAGTGCCTATTTATGGAGTTCCTCAGACATCAGTTGCTTCCAAGAGTACTGAAAATTAAAAACTAAACAATAGCTACTCCTTTGGTATAGTAGGCTTTTTTCTGCAACTCCACAAAAAGGCGTGGTTTTGCATGAGGGTGGGTTATAGCTACTCCTAGCAACCAAAGAAAAGTATATCTCAAGCTCTAAGTCCTGGTAGGCTTTGGAAGCAACTGGAAAAACATATAGGATTAACAAGAATATAATACTACTTATTATACACTGTAATAGAGTAGAACAAGTATCCCAAGAACTCCCTATCTATCAAATAATATCTCAATCTATTCCCATTGATATGTGGTTCATTAACTGAAAGAGCACTTTACCATTTATGTTTGTTTCTGTATGTGCATGCACGCAAGGGTTTGTCATATATGTAGGTACTTTGACACAGTTATTTAACTGTGTGAGGGTTACAACTCATAAAGGAAATGTAAAATTATAATAGTTGAAGCTTCATTTCATAATTGTGTGACAGTTTTTGACAATTGTGTCTCTTTTATCTAACCATAAACTTTATTACAATTCCATTGCCATTCTTGTTCTTCATAAAATAAACTTATGCAAAGTACTATTTAATTACTAATTTACCTGTTATGACTTGTATTATAATATTGTTAATTACCTTATAATGTGTTTTATCTGCTAAATTAGACTTCATTTTCTAAGTTGTGGTTGCCTAATTGTTAAAATTTTATTGCAATTAGAAATCATGGGTTTGTTCACCATTTTCTGATGTGAATCCAGCCACACAAGTATAAAGTTCCAACTGCATCTAAAATCTCAACTTTGTAGCTTGGTGTGTCATTGGCTAGAAGTGGCAACTATGGTTTGACTGGTTTAGCAATCACTGACCACCAAAATATATAATATTATGTATTATTTTAGAATCTCACACAATGCAGTGTAGATCAATCTTAGGTTTTATAAATCTGTGCTCTGGGATCTCTCATACTAATAATTTTATTTTTTAAATATTGTTGGATAATTTTTTTTCACAATGTTGTCTAGCCTAAAGTTAACTAATATAAGCTTATGGTTTGGGATTTAGACAACTGATAAACATAATTATATATCTCTAAATACATACATATTATACGTAAGACACAATCAAACTCCAAAATAAATATATTTTCAGATCACACAAATATTTATTTAGCCCCAGGTCATCAATCAAACTCGCGACTTCAGCACGACAGTCGCATACATTACCACTTACGCCATCGAGGCAGTCAAAATAACATGCTAATAAGTTTTCAAATACATACATGTTATACATAAAAAACACCCAACCTCTGAAACAAACATTTGTGGATTACACAAATATTTGTACTCACCTGGGATTTGAACCTGAGACCTCAGCGTGGTAGTTGCATAGACTACCAGTTATGCCACTGTGTTAGTCTAGATTCTTTTATACTGCATATTCATACTGTGATGAATGGATAAGGCAATGGGCTCACCACCTGTTACGTGGGACAAAAATGCATACTGTGAAATGTGGGCATATATGAGTAGTATGCCTCTACCTTCCCCTTCGGGAATGGATACACAGGTTACTAGCTGTGTGTGTGCTCTATTTCTTCCTAACCGGTGATTCTTTTTGACTGGCTATGCGCAGCTGTGATTAAGCTACTTTTGTGCCGCCACTATGCGAAAAGTAAAGCGACTTTTGTATGGCGTGCTATGGCATCCCTATAGTAGGGGAATTTTTAATCTTGGAGCCTACAGCATAATGCTTAACTTACTTCGAACTTTGGGCTATGCATTGATAATTTACATCAAGAATTTCGAAGATTATTTTTATAAACTAACTAGCTGGACCTGTGCTGTGACATTCTTTAAACCCCCATGGTGCTGATTTAATCCCGTCATATATTAATTTTATAATAATGTATGTAAATTTATGATTACTGCTCCTCTCTTCTGGGTAGTACCTAGCATGATGTATGTATCGTACCTCTGAAAAATTGGCTATCCAAAATCTAAAAAGTAGCTCGTGAGATTAGTAAGTTCCACCAAAAAAACAAACTCCTTTGCTTTGTAATACTAGTATAGAAGTAAAGATAGAAGAGTGAAAGGTATATTGTGGGACCTATTTTTATAGCGCCAACTAGCCCAAAGTAAACTAATGTTAGCTTGTGGTATACAATCTCAACAACTGATAAACATACTTATACATTTCTAAAAACATAAGTATTAAACACGGTAAACACCCGAACTCCGAAAAAAACATTTGAGGATCAAAAAAATATTTGTTCCGTCCTGGGAATCGAACCCGAGGCCTCAGAGCGGCACGGCAGTCGCATACACACGACTGCCGGTCTGAGGCCAGTTACCACTTGACTTGACTTGACTTGACTGTTGCAGTCATATGCCACGATTGGATATTAGCAAGTGGAAAGAGATGAAGCTTTCTAAAAAAATTGTCCATAGCGATTGTCCTTAAATGCATTGTGCCAATGCTATGATGCAACATTTATTTTTTACATACTTGTTACTGCTTTTTTTATCAAACATTCTAAAATAGATTTGGTGTGTGTGTAAATAATGTGATTGTGTGAGAAAGACAGAGATAGAAACAGTCAGTCTCTGTACAAAATTCTAGTGCTTTGCGATTCGGCCTTAGTTTGTTTTACTTCTTATGTGATCTTCCTTCCAACATCTAAAGCTTAAGAGTGAGGGAGGTGTGCTTTTATTTGTTGCTATTGCTATTTTAATAAATTAGAAATTGATTACTTTATAAATGAATCACACCATATCTCCGAAGGGGTGGCAGAGGGATATTATACGCCTACATTTCACCGCGTGCATTCCCGTCCTACATAATAGGTGGTGAGCCCAGACGCAGGTTGTGGTTACGTACTGTTGAAATTTTTCAAGCCGCACATAAGTCCTTTAACTTGGCTTAACGACTGCCATGTTACTGGCAACTGGTTACTTTATGATCTTCCAAATATGAAAACGAACAGTTAAATGTTGTAGTCAAAATTGACCTGGGTTCCGAGACGTTACTCTTGACTTATATCGAACACTAGCTGACCCGCGCGGCTTCGCCCGTTATAAACTTCGAACTCCCGTTAGTTTATCAGTCATGCTTTTATTCCCGTCGCTCCCATTTAATCCCGTCGTTATTGCTTTTACAATAATGTATGAATATTTGCCCGATATGCTGATTACTACTCCACTCCTCAGGGTAGTAGCGAGATGATATAGTCTTTTATCAGTCACGCCTTTATTCATGTCGCGCCCATTCAATCCCGTCGTTTATTACGATTACAATAATGTAAGAATATTTGTTCGATTTGTTGATTACTGCTCCGCTCCTTAGGGTAGTAGCGTGATGAGATAGCCTTTTATCAGTCTTTTATCAGTCTTTTATCAGCCTTTATCCCCGTCGATGCCATTTAATCCCGTAGTTTATTATCTACTTTTACAATTGTGTATGAATATTAGCCCGATTTGTTGATTACTGCCCTGCTCTTCAGGGTAGTAGCGTGTTGATATAGCCTATAGACTTCCACGATAAATGCACTATTCAACACAAAAAGAATTATGCAAATCGAACCTGTAATCCCAGAGATTAGCGCGTTCAACCAACCAAACAAACAAACTCTTCAGCTTTATAATATTAGTATAGATTAATTTTAAATTTTCTTTCCCCAGGTGGTGTTTAATCGCACTGTCAGCTGTGATTTGGTTCATGAGACTAGTGATATCAGTTTATCATTTATATTACGCTTATGACATAAAATTATTCTATCATAATGCTTTAAAAATTTCCGAGGTAAGTGTAAAGCAAGAACGTCACCCGGTTTCCAAATTTGAATAACCAAAATGAAATAGTATTAGTTGTAGGTTTGTCAGGTACATATGTCTGACATTACTAGATCCGTTACTAGATGTTTGTCTTGTTAGTGACGTGACTTTGTTCTTGTTTAAATTAATTTATCAGTCACGTCTTATCCCGAAGGGATGGCAAAGACATATTATACGCCCACTTTTCACTGTGTGTATTCCTGTCCCACGTAATAGGTGATGAGCCTATTACCATATTTAAATATACAGACGCAGGATGTGACTACCTGCTGTTGAAATTTCTTAACGGCTTTCTGAAAGGCCTTCAACTTGACATAACGACTGCCGTGTTACTGGCAAGCGGGACCAACGGCTTGAAACGCTAGCAAATGTAAATGCCACAATGTGGTGACCCATCCGTGACCAGCCATAGCGAAAGTTTCTTAACGCAGTGATTGTTGACAGAACACTGGGTCAACGAGCCCCGTTGACCCAGTGTTGCAACTTCAAGCGCTTCAAGGTTATTTTAATTGTTTAATTCTTGGTTCGAGACCTATATTTAGATATTTCTTTAAAGTAAATAAAAACGTCGTTTGGTCAATATCTTTCGCATGTTAGTTATAACTGCGTATCTAAAACATCTGCCGAGCAGAGAACAAAGAATTCCCTAATTAACAACGAAATATTATAGGACTTTCAGATCCAAACCACAAGCTTATATTAGCTTACTTTGGGTTAGATGGCCCTGTGTAACAAAAATGTCCCTCTTTTTTTACGCGCGCCACCTAGTCAAAACTAGGCTACAAGCTTGTGTTATGGGATCTAGACATCCGATAAACATACTTATATATTTCTAAATACATTCATAATATACATAGGTAACACCCAAACTCCGAAAAACTATTTGTGGATCACACTTATAATTATTCCGACCGGAGAGTCGAACCCCAGACCTCGGGCGAGAGATACTACCACTTACGCCATCGAGGCATTTAAAAATAACAACTAATCAAAAATCTTTCTTTTTTAATTACTATTTCATTTTTGTTTTTCGCCTAAAATCGTCCACACGAGACCATTCCACAGTCATGCTAATGTGACCTTTTGTTTAAAACTGAATGTCTTATTAGCTTTTTCGTTCAATATTGCATCAGGCTGTTCGTGAGACAAGTTACATGTTAGCCTACTCTTTTATACGACACATAAGATAAAATTGCGTTTCAGAGTGACTTAGCATGGGTGTCCTGGTCGACAGTTCAAGAAAGAGTAAGAGAGGCCCAGCAAGAACACCAAATGTGCGTTCACAAACAAGATATCAACGAATTAGACATTTACCATCGAATACTCAGGTGAGAATATTCTCTTTAAAGGTCTCATAAGATCGTCTCTCATAGGGTCGTACAAGTCGAGTAGAAATAGCTACATTTTAAATGGCCAGAGGTCCGGCAAGCGAGAAGACACTGGTTACAGTCTACCTCGAGACTGAAAATATTGTTTCTCTATTTAGGATATAATTAGCATATTAATTGGTTTTCAAAATTGTTTCTAAGAAGAGCTTCCTTCTGAAAGCCGCAAAAACTTAACAAAAGAAACTTATTATTATTCTCTTTATTTACAATACAGAAATACAAATTAAATTTTTAAATATATCTAAAGCAAATACATTTAAAAATATTATGTCACTGTTAAATTTCTAAAAATAACTAACAAACTAACTAACAAACATTTCTTAGTGAAATAACCCACCCCGGATTGTATCCGGTGCAAAAGTGCTCAGAACACTGCCCGCATTTCCGCGCTGGATGGCAATAGCTAACCTTCGCACCAGGTACAAGCCGGAGCGAGAGTCACCAGTTTTCTCCCCTATTTTTCGGCCTATATCCGCCACCAATGTTTTAGCCTCATTTAAAAATATAAAAATACTGGCCCCCCGGTATCGGGTACAGGGACCAAGCAACCGGTGGTTAGGGCTCCAGAGATAGGAACCTCCTGACAATGCGTGCCGTGTCGAGGAGAACTGCCCTCTGCATCAAACCCTTGATCCAACTGCCTAACGCGAGCCTCATAAGATGTTGGTCGAGGCTCTTGGCAATCAACCCATGTGCTGATACGACTATCGGAACAATGATTGCCGAATCCACATCCCACTGTCAACAATCTCGTGAGCCAAGTCCAAATATTTCAATTGTTTTTCTTTTTCTGCTTTCACGAGCTTTTCATCATGTGGGATGGTAATATCAACAATCATTGCGCGACGCTCAAATCGATCTCTCACCACTATATCAGGCTTATTGGCAACGATAGTCCTGTCAGTAAAGATAGATCGATCCCAGTACAGGGAACTGGGTCGGGTCCATACCTGTAATAGGGCACCTCCAAATCCACAAGTTTATACTTAAGAGCTAGTTGCTGATGGACAATCCTGGCTACTTGATTGTGTCTATGCAAATACTCCCCGTTAGCAAGACGAGAACAATCAGAAATAATATGTCTTAAAGATTCACCCGGACGATGACATGCCCGACAAATGTCAATCGTACCATCCTTCAGAATATACTTTCGGTAGTTATTCGTCATTACTACTTCGTCTGTAAATGCAAAGACAAAACCTTCAGTTTCCCCAAAGAGGTCCCCAAACCGTAGCCAGGAAACAGATGCTGTTAAATCTACACCGGACCCATATAGGGGGCCCGAAAATATCATCCATACAGCTCCTTACTCTTCCATATCTCCTTGTGTTCATCAGTAGTGAGTATAACAGATTTGCGCCAGTTCTCTTTAGCCAGACTAAGCGGGGTAAGTCCATTATCTACTGCTACCACACACCGATGCATACCCATATTCGCTGACAGAAAATATTCTCTAAGGTTGCATATCTCGCGGTTGTGGTGAGTCTTAACATTCAAGAAGCCTCGACCCCCAAACTTCCGCGGGATATACAACCTCATAACAGACAAACTTGGATGGTGCATTCGGTATGTAGTAAGCAGAGTACGAACATTTCTGTCGAGTGTGTCAAACTCAGTTTGAGTCCATCTGAGTATGCCAAAGGAGTAGGTTAACAATGGGATGACCCAATCATTAAAGGCGCGAACATTGTTTCCACCCGATAAAAGACTTTTCAATACTTTCTTTAGGTGGCCCAAGAAACGCTCCACTAATGATTGTTTCATACCCTTGTCATCAATTCCTAATGCCTGTGACATACTCGTACCAAATATTTGTAGGTTTCATTTGCAGAAAGGGATTATTATGTTTCGTCTTTTCACGGGTATCTTCTTTTTTTTTATGAAGATACCCGGGCTTTTGGTAGGCGTACCTAATGTAGTGTCCCCATGGATACTACATTATTTAATATTATTATTGTTATTATTTTTATGTCTCTTCTTTACACGGGTATCTTCTTTTTTTTTTCTCATGAAGATACACGGACTTTTGATAGGCTTACATGGGGACATAGGTCCAACACGCAGAGGCCCTTTGAGAATTTTAATCTAATAGGGAATGGGACCCCCACTGCAGATAGTCCACGCCCGCCTTATGTAGAAGAACGGTAATGGATCACCTCCAATGGGAGTTAAACTATTGTAAAATGTGCTAACTATGAAATGGGCTATTGGGTTGGGGGTTAAATGAATCGGATGAATTAAGCTATTGATGAAAACGGCGTTTGCCATTTTAATATATTATTAATTTGAAGCGCTCGTGTCCCCGCGGTCTCAGTGTTCTGTAAACGATCACTGAGTTACGCAACTTTCACTATGGCTGGTACTCGGATGGGTGACCACTTTGTGGCATTTACATTTGCGAGCGTTTCCGTGCTTCGGAAGGCACGTTAAGCCGTTGGTCCCGGTTGCCAGAAAATGGCAGTCGTTAAGCCTGGTTGAAGGCCTTATGGGCGGCTTAAAAATTTCAACAGCAGGTAGCCACAACCTGCGTCTGTCTATTTCAACACGGCAATGGGCTCACCACCTATTACGTGGGACAGGAATCCACACGGTGAAAAGTGGGCATATAATATGCCTCTGCCACCCCTTCGGGGATAAGGCGTGATGGATATTTATTTATTTATTTTATTATTAAACTACTGGCAGAAGGTGACTCGCCAACTCGTTATTTTTATCCAAAAGATATTCCCAGGGGCATTTGAAACCCTCGCTTCAAGGTCCAGGATCGGTTTACTAAAATCTATGTTACTTAAGGGACTACCGGTGTAAATGTATGTTGATTGAAAGTCATGTTGTACGATGTGAAAAGACCGTCACGCAACAAAGAAGAGAGATTATATATATACTTAATATTAAAAGAGTTAATTATGCGAAATCAACTATCGGAATGCCAAAACACTTAATGTGGTCGGTGTTGAATACTTTAGTAGATAATTAAAACGCAGTATAATAAATTGAGGATCTGAAATATACTATCAAAAGCGGATTAATGCTATGTCTCTGAGGTACAAAGTGGTTTTGAGAAACTTTATCCCTATCTGATGTGCAATCGTACAGTGCTTAGAGACCGACAGTATGTAATCCTGTAGCCGCCTCTGCAGGGATCTACCAGGAAGGCAAACTGTTAGAAAGTGGCGTATTTTTTTTCGGAAACGTGATCTACGTTTTCCCAAAGTAGCTAGCATGTAATAATGTTAGAAGACCTTTTTACCAAACTATATGTTAATAGCAGGTTTATATTTCATCTGGTAATAACACTCACTTGAGAATGAATTTTTTTAATATATTTCTATTTTGGTTGGTACTCGTACAGAGTTAAATTAGGTGCGTGATCCAATATTGTTTTAAAAATAAATTATAAAGCCCTTGCCAAAAAGACTGCTTACTGAACCAAATAAATATAAATAAATAAATCGTCAATTAGTTGGCCAGTAAGTAATTTTGACAATTGTACCTCAACAGCTATAATGGTACGAGTACATTGCAACTACTGTACTTGTTTAGACCCCTGCAATGTAGCAAACTGCCTGAGAAAAGAAAGATTAGCACTGGGATTGTTATTGTGGCTTGAACGTAGACTTTAGGTTGCCTAGTATCACGAAATATATTAACAATTACAAAAAACAAACAGGCACACATTCTTATGCGCATATTTTTATACTTACTCGTAACAGTACCATAAACATCATATGTACACGCTTATATTTTCGTTCCGCTAGCTCAGAGTTCTGTAAAGGATCACTGCGTTAAGCATCTTACGCTACTATAGGTCTTGAGATAGGGAATGTGGCATTTTTGTGCATTTCACATGGCAATCGTTAAGCCAAGATGACACCCGACGGGCGGGCGGCTTGAAAAATTGTAACCGGATGTAATTGAAATGTTCCTGTCTGTTTTAAAACTGCAATGGGCTCTCCACCTGTTACGTAAACATAAATAATGCTTCTACATACCGCTTCGGGGATAAAGGCGTGACTGATATATAAAATACAGGTTCGCCACATGGGATCAAATTTAATTAAAAAGGTCGGAGCGTGTTTATTTTAAACATTGTAATTTCGTCCATTGTATTCATTCTACTAAGCTCGTTAAGATCCCTGTAGTGAGGCTAGCTGATATAGAAAAGAAAGATCAGCACTAGGACTGATACCCAGACTTTAGGTAATCTAGTGAACCTTGATAAACTTAAAACTTTATAACTATCCCACGGCGCATCTAGTTACTTAATGTGTTTTCTTGTGTTTATAGATTTACAAATTACATGGTGGCGATGGTAAATAAAAATCTACTACCTCTACAAATACGTATTCCTCATCTTTGCGATTTTCACTATCTGTCCAGAGGCCTTAAATGGAACCTAGAGTTGCTGTTATTTTGTAAGTATATCAATCAAATCCGCCTATCACAGTCCAATGCACACAGTCCACTGTAATATTTTTTTAGGGGTGTTTGACCTTACTGTACCACGTTGGTCAAACGGATAGAGTTTTCTTTCTTGTCATGACCTCGTCGTTTAGCCAGCAGGTGAGGTTGACTCATGTTCCGAAGGGCTCGCTGGCCCGAACGCACACAAGGGCCCATCATACCTTAAGGGGTATTATTCCTACTTCTACACTACCTAGAAAGTAAATTACTTAAATATGATTCAGTTTGGTCTGCTTTTGGTGGTCGGTCTTCTTCATATTCAATGTTTTCCTAGTAGCTGCCAAAACCCTACCTGGATTTGGATCCTTTGGTTCACTTTTACTTGGCTCCTTAAAGCAGCTATCGTTTGGTTTTTAATTTTTCGATTATTATTGGTAACCATTGCCGTCTGACCACCCCGTAAAGGTCTATTCGCAGACAACAGTACCGGCACAGTGAAGACACGTGCCGTAGCTAGCTTAGCATAGCTTCGTACAAAATGTATGCAACAATATAAATTTTCACTCACACTGATGTACGAGTAGGTGTACGTTACTGATCGGCACGTGTCGGCACTGTGCCGGCACCGTTATGTGCGTTTAGGCCTTTAGGGTCTACGTTGTTGCTCTTCCTCCGTTAGTCAGCAAGTGTACTACTAGCAGGTAAAATCACTTGGAGAGATCTTGATATGGGGCCAACACACACTGGCTTAAGGTTGAATTATTTTTATCATTCCTTCATTGAAATCACCGAACGGGGTCATTAATATTGGTCTTATTACTTACACTGATCCACTTTAGTTTACCATACCTATAGTGAAAAGTAACCCATACTGACTATGGGTATGGTAGCTTCATCCAGCCTCCGAGACAGGTAAATTATAACTTACATTTTACTGTGGTTTAAAACGACTGACATCAACAGCTAGTCCTTGGAGTCCGTGGGAGAACTGTTGGCAGCTCCGCGAATGTTACAAAGACCATTCGAAGCGAATGATGTTGGCTCGCCAGTTAGAGAGACAAATCATATTGCTGGCCTTCGTCAATCTGTTGCTTGCACCGCTGATACAAGCTTGGCAAATACTCTACTTCTTCTTCAACTATGCTGAGGTTTGTATACATATTTACTTGTACTGTGATGGTTTCCCTATCCATAGGTCCAGGTCTGCCGATTTGCAAAGTAGGGAAGAAGAGTTACTTTTTTACCCACTCCCAAAAATATTCGGATTACTTTCGAGGCGAATTCCAATGCAAGATACTGTAGCTTTTCTGGTCTTGGTTGCCCAGTTTTAGATCCTGGATTTCAGAAGTCTGTAATGGGAATGCTGAAGTCAGTAATGGGAATGGAATTATGTTGGGACTAATCCTGCCAATTAGTCCCAACATAATTCGTACTTTTCGAACTAAAATTTGTCTTCAATGTATTTAAATTCGAAGACAAGATATTAAAATTCTCATAAGGTGTCCACGAAAGTACTGACCGAGTCGTGTTCTGATAATTTGAGATGACCGCTATGCATATAAGTATCCTGTCATTACTACGTACAAATTATCGATAGTTTACCAGAGCTAGAATCCCCAGTGGGGCCAAATATTAAAAGGAATACTCGTATGTTACTGATACCTGCTCCTATATTCCTCAGAATAAAAAAGAAACCACTGATTAAAATATTTAACAATATTTATTGTAGTTTTACCACAATTTGATGTCTTCACAAATACCAATTGCACTAGTTTTCACACTGGATACCAGAACAGGTTAACATTTTTGTTTATTTTGCGAACTTTCCATTTCGCTAAATAAACTTTGCCCGTCACCAATGCCAGAGCCTCATCTGTCAGTCAGTAGGTGTATCAGCTAGAAGATATATAATCTCAGAGTATCGATATCATGGCAGGGAGAACATGGTGAATTCCCTAGCAACCTCCCGAAAACAATAATTTTCTACTAGGTATATGCAAATACTATTTCAGTTGATAAAACGTTCACCGGCGTCTCTCGGCCTTCGAACATGGTCGGTATACGCACGGATCACGCTAAGACACTTCAACGAGTTGGAACACGAACTAAGAGACCGACTGAACAGGGCACATAAGCCAGCTACAAAATACCTATCTAGTTTCTCTTCGCCCATCACTACCGTCATTGCCAAGTAAGTTATATGTATTTGCGAACAATGAGCTTTTTGTTGTTTTTGTATTAATTTAGCCTCAATAGATAACGATAGTTTTCGCTCTCCATTTATTTAAGTAGGTGTGGTTTACCAACCCCTTTTGTTAGTATACGTACAGTCAATTATTATGTCTTACTGTTCACTTTCGTGTACAATATGACATAGTGTGACCGTATACGGTATACTGTACAATGTTATACAATGTTAACGTCTGACCTCCTTGGTTCTATACAAACTGTTTATTGCCAGGTTCTTTCACATGCTCTACACCTATGCCTTGCGAATCTGGTCAGTAAAGTAAATTTAGAAGCAATAGTCTTAATTAATAAGGCCTACTATCCACGTAAACCGCACGACATGCGCACGTCTCCGTCAATTGACGATTGCAAGGCGAATGCTTGCATCTTGGGTAGAAACAATCAAAATTGGGTCCGCGCGGCAGCGTGTCACTACTCGTGAGACGCACACGACCTGTTTATATTACCTGCGTATTATTTGGTACGAATTTTAGTCATTCGGTAAAATGATTGAAATACGAAATCATCTTCTGATAGCTCTCTGTTATATTGTTGGGACAACTCACACAACGCCATCTGATTCTACACTAAGCAGAGCTTGTACTATGGTAACCAGATAACTGATAAACATACTTATATATTTCTAAATATATACATATTATAGATAAATAACACCCAGACACAGTATAAACCATCGTGCTCATCACACAAAGTTTTATCCTGGGTGGGAATCGAACCCACGACCTCTTGCGTAGCATTCGGCTACACTCGCAACGCGCCACAGAGGCAGTCGATTTTAGCAACAATCAATCTACAATTTATATTTCTTTCTAAGTATGGAAAATTCCAGTACTGTCTTCACCTGCTTCGTCGTCATCTAATAAAGTTGTATGCTATTATCACTTCATCATCATCACTTGACATTTTCACAACGAAAATACACCTTTCTCGGTGCAAGTTGAAAGCGTGGTTAACTATTGCAGGACGCAGCGTGGACATAATAAATATGCAAAGTACGCCTATCGTCATTTGTAGGTTGCATGCATCCTACAAATGACGCTTACATGGATAGTAGTTGTGTTAAGTGTTAATTTGTGACCTACATGAATATAGATATTTTTATTTTTCTAACCTATAATCCCCAATAATATTCGAAAAATATTTTTTGGCGTGATCGTCAAAAGGCACGAATATCAATGTCCTGAATTTAGTGTATAATCTATGCATTACCATCAGTACATAATGTTCAATGTCTGACTCACAAATTTGATTATAATTTGTATAAACACACGCATTTTTGCATCACTGAATACGTGCGTCAGTATGGATACTACAATTTAGGAATAACAATCAGTAAAATCGCACAAACATATCCTCTACCCAGAAGGACATAGGTAATTAGTTGATCAAAAGGAATTAAAATCGTTCATTGTGTGATTAATTTGTTTCTATTAACGCACAAATTGCCTTTTTCCTGCGTACACCTGGCTGTTTTGGTACAGTGGAGGATACATTTTAACGGCTTTAGTCTTAGGCATATTACCAAATTTTTGTACTAATTTGAAATAATAATTTAATATCAATGATTTGGATAAACTAGGGACCTAATAATAATACTATTGTATATATATCTATAGTTTAGCGCAGAGTATGTTAAGACAGACGGAAGATGTGATTCGGATGTAGAACGGCAAGTAGCTGCCGGAAACAAAGTTAACGGTGCTTTGTCTCAATTAGTAAAGCGACAAGGCATCGTAAAAGAAGCACGACCTTCGATTCATAACGCAGTGCTAGTGCCAAAGTTGCTTTTCGATAGCGAAACTGATAATTGGTTATGTCAGCAGATGCATGAAAGTAAATTGAATGCTGTGGAGATGCGATCACATCGAAATTTGATGAAATCTTCAGAAAGCGAAAGAAGTATGCATGAATCGCGAAATCTGGTGATCTGTCCTCTCTGACTACCCTATCAGGGATACCGCGTGAAGATAGTTAAGTTTAATTCTGTACTATGATTATTAGATATTCAAGAATATAAAGCCCTTCACAAATTATTGAACGCAATATTTCTCAAGGAGATTCGTGCGCCACGAGGTTATAATACCATTGCAGGAATTTTAACAGATTAATAATAGTTTTACATGCCATGCATTATTTAAATGAATGACATCTATTTTTACATCGCCTTGGTATTTGTTACGAAAACCAAAGTGAGTAATTTGGCACTCTGCCCTAAAATTCATATCTACTCGTCGCACTTTATTTTCTTCGATATACTCATACATCACGATGTGCGTGTGCTTGGTCCGTCACGTGGGAATTAGAGGGTACACAAATTAATGATGGACAGTAACTAGGGTTCCCGATACGGGTAACGATTTACGAAGTACCACTACTTGTGATGCGGATAGATAGAGAAGAAATGGAGAATTATATAATTTTTTAAACTATGCGTAAAATACATTAAATTAATAAAAAAAGACATTACACACGCTATATTGTATTTGACACACGCATAATAATATATATACTCTTTTGTTCATTGTATTTTTTTTTGTAACTCTCTTAAGCGCTCGTGGCCCCGCGGTCTCAGTGTTCGGTAAACGATCACTGAGGTACGCAATTTTCACTATGGCTGGTCGTCGGATGGGTGACCACTTTGTGGCATTTACATTTGCGAGCGTTTCCGTGCTTCGGAAGGCACGTTAAGCCGATGGTCCCGGTTGCCAGTAAAATGGCAGTCGTTAAGCCTGGTTGAAGGCCTTATAGGCGGCTTAAAAAAATTTTCAACAGCAGGTAGCCACAGCCTGCGTCTGTCTATTTCAACACGGCAATGGGCTCACCACCTATTACGTGGGACAGGAATCCACACGGTGAAAAGTGGGCATATAATATGCCTCTGCCACCCCTTCGGGGATAAGGCGTAATGGATATTTATTTATTTATTTTATTTATTTAAATTAAAATTTCTTCAATCTCCTTTCTTATTATCTAAAATGTCCCCGTCCTCTACGTCTTAGTCAAGTCTAGTCTTAAGTCAAGGTCAGTCTCACCCCAGGATAATAGTGGTGCCATACACGTTTTCAGTGGATTTTATGCGGCATGAAAGAAATTCGTATTTCACTGCATAAATATAACTGTCTTTCACTATAGTACGTTAACACAACTTTTATGTCCAAGAAACCATTACTCCCGCAGATAAAACAAGTTAAAAAAAAGTTATAGAAAATAATATAAAGCAAGCGTCCGCTCTTGTCATATTTCCCGCGTAGAATCTGTTTATTGTTAAAGTCTGTTGTCAAATTGAATTGAATTTGAATCAAATACTTATTGTCGAATTTCGACGACAAACAGGTCTCTAATACTTATTAATTTCTAAAAATGCTTACATATACATACGAAACATCTAAACTCCGAAACAAACATGTAGCAGCGAAATGTGTTATGTTTGTGTGCGTAGCACAACTTACTTTCTTTATTTCAGTATATTCCCATTTACTAAAGTCGAAATCCCATTTAGTCTTTACTATATCTTTGGCGATAACTTCTCTCTGACTATCCCGTCAGGGATATAGTGTGAAGATAAATAGGTAGATAAAAATTATGATAACATTTCGACCAACACGC
This sequence comes from Thumatha senex, assembly GCA_948477245.1. Lineage (NCBI taxonomy): Eukaryota > Metazoa > Arthropoda > Insecta > Lepidoptera > Erebidae > Thumatha > Thumatha senex. The sequence goes on from OX419725.1 coordinate 6,299,960, forward strand.
GACCATTAGTTATTATTAATTCCGTGTATTTTTTCAGAAATGTGGTGTTTCTGTCAGGGAGCGTGCTCGGCGTGTTGGTCTTATTATCCGTCTACGACGAAGATGTACTCACTGTAGAACATGTGTTGACACTCATCACAATACTGGGATGCATCTTAGCAGCGGCCAAGTAAGTATTTTATTTTAGAATCGATTAATTTTAATAGGCACGTTAAGACGTTGTTCCCGGTTGCCAGTAAAATGGCAGTCGTTAAACCTAGTTGAAGGCCTTATGGGTGGCTTGAAAATTTCAACAGCAGGTCGCCTCAGCCTGCCTTTGTCCATTTCAACACGGCAATGGGATCACCACCTGTTACGTGGGACAAATACGAAATACGCATACGGTGAAATGCATAGTATGCCTCTGCCTACCCATTCGGGGATAAAGGCGTGTCAACATGTATGTTTGTATGTATCTTGTATATATGTATGTATGTAATTTTACCTCAAACAGGATAAAAAATAGATATTATATAAAGCTACCGAATCTGTAAACTGTATTAACACAAAGCAAGAAACGTTACCCTCTCCCTCACTCGCGCTCTTATAGAGGCGAGAGACTGACCGAAAACCGCATTCGTGGCCTATCAGATGCCTGCCATTTGTCTGTAGTCATTGTAATCATTTGAGTAAACGATACTTCATGCGGACACGCTTGGTTTGTATGTAATATTTAAAGTTAGGCGTCTTAAGTACGGCACATGAGCCATTGACTACTTTTTCTGTTTATATTACACTAGATAAATATAGTGCCCAATTTCTCAAACGGAACTGGCATATAAGGATTCCTGTATTTTTCCTGGTCGATATCTATGTGTAAACGTTAACCGAACCAATCAGTAGTCCCATTATTGCGTGATTGAGTAACAAAAACATACATGCATCCCAATTTTTCGCTGATAAACATAAACATGTTTTACTGCCTCGGTGGCGCAGTGGTGGTGTATGCGACTGCCGTACTGAGGTCCCGGGTCGGATTTTTTTTGTGTGGTCCACAAATGTTTGTTTCGGAGTTTGGGTGTTTCCTATGTATAATATATATGTATTAAGAAATAAATAAGTATGTCTATCAGTTGTTTAGATCTCATACCAAATACTTATATTAACTTACTTTGTGGTAGATGACATTGTGTAAAAAATGTCCCACATTATTTGTTTATATATTTATTGACTTATTAAATATATTTCTACATACATGTACATAGGATATTTGGTATTCCCAAGGAGGGTTGGTGTCAGGCTGGCGGCCGACCATAAAAACCAAGCCAAAACATTTTGTAGTATGGAATTTAGACATACTGCGCCGACCCCAAGTAAATTGGAACAAGGGCAACAGGATGATGATGATACATGTACATAGGAAACACTCAAACCTAAAAAAAAATTATTTGCGAACACACAAATATTTGTTCAGACTCGGGCATCGAACCTTGAGCACGGCTATCGCACCGAGGCAGCCAATATCTAACATCTTTTGCGATTATCTTTCAGAGGTCTAATAGTCGAAGAGGATCGTATAGGTGGTGGTTGCGTTGGGCCGGCTTGGGGTGAAGAGTTGTTCGTACAAGTACTAGGGCATGTTCATTATCTACCTGCCGCTTGGAAAGGGCGGGCCCATACCAAAGACGTCGCGGCACACTTCCAGCAACTCTTCCAGTTTAGAGCTGTAAGTATACATATTCACTAGTCTCTTCCCTAACATGTACAATATGTACATACATACATATGGTCACGCCTTTATCCTGGAAGGGGTAGGCAGAGGCATACTATACATTTCACCGTATGCATTTTTGTCCCACGTAACAGGTGGTGAGCCTGTAGCCGTGTTAAAATGGACATGCGCAGGATGTGGCGACCTGCTGTTGAAAATTTTCAAGCCGCCCATATGGTGTTCTACTGGGCTTAACGACTGCCATTTTACTGGCAACCAAATAAATTCTTAACATAAAGGGTTGTATAAATAAATGAGGCGTGAAGAAGTTGTGATAAATATTGTTGATGTTCTTTTTTAATATTATGGGACTTTTTTTAAATATTTGCGATTTTTTTTTAGACTAAAGTAAAGTAAAAGTTTTGTCTAGACTAAAGTAAGCTAATATCTATACTAATATTCAAAGCTGAAGAGTTTATTTGTTTGGTTCAACGGTTTTGAAAAATTCTTTGATGAAAAATTTTAATATCGTCAAAAGTACTCGGATACCCAGACGTGCTGAATCTGCAAGAAGCAGAAGCATGGATCGCCAAGCATGGCGATCTGTCCTCTCTGAATACCCCATCAGGGATACGGCTTGTAGATTGATATTGCTTGACTACTTTCGATTAGGTGAGCTGTATGCTTCTGTATCTGTTACATACCTGCATGGTATAAAAATGACACTTTCACAAAGTCGTAACGTTGCCGGCCTTGCACGAAAGATGGCCCGAAGCCATCTATCCAGCCAAATTACCTTGACCGACCGTTACTCTTAGTTTTACAACTACGCAGCACTTTATTATCCTTTTGGTGTAAGTTACCTGGCTAACCAGGTAATGTATCTACACCAAAAGCATAGTAAAGAACTGCGCACAATAGGGCAGACACTATATACAAACGAAATTTAGGTTCTATAGAGTACAGGGTCAGCTGTTAACCTTCGGAAGTAAAACGTGACAAAGGAAATGGATAAAGACCTTATTCTCTTAATTTAAATGTATTCCCAATTAAACAAAACCTTACCAGGATTTGGAGCTTGGAGTCCACAATCATATTTAATTAAATTGAAGCGCTCGTGGCCTCGCGGTCTCAGTGTTCTGTAAACGATCTGTAATATTATAAATGAATGAAATTTAGAGGCACAAACGTAATACAAATTCACATACTGAAAATGATCTGATAATAGAACCTGCCCAAATAGCTAATTATTTTAACACATTTTTTTCGTCTATTGGGATAACATCTGCAGATATCTTGAATCCAGTGAATTGCTCGCCCACGCTCCACGCTACGGAAAACACAATGTTCCTTAAACCTGATATTGAATTTTATTTTTTTAGAATTTTGTTGATTTCGAAGGACCCTTCGAAATCAACAAAATTCTGAAATCATTAAATAACAAAAAATAGTATCGATGAACTACCCCCGAATCTGTTTAGATACTGTGCTTATGAACTAACGCTACCATTTTATGTCTTGTTGAACCAGTCATTCGAAGAAGGTACTTTCCCAGAGCAACTAAAACAAGCTGTGATAAAACCAATACACAAAAAGCAGTCTAAAACAGATCCAAACAACTATCGCCCAATTGCGCTGCTACCCACCGCTTCAAAGATTTTCGAAAAGGCTATGTGCAATAGAATATACAGTACTTATAAAAGACATAAATAACTTATAAAAGATGTATGTAGAAGGAAAATGTTTTGATGCAGTTTTGGAGCTGGTATACTCATCATGATACGCTAAAAAGCAAAGGAATGAAAGTGAATGTAAATAAGACAAAAGTAATGGTTTTTGAAAGAGAGGAAAGTATGACAGATTGCTCGATTTTTGTGGAAGGAAAACGAGTGGAACAGGTGAAAGAATTTGTATATTTAGGTTCAAAATTTGTGAGAGATGGAAAGTGTGATTGTGACATTGAACGAAGAGTTTTGGCAGGAAATCAAGTGAATGGAGCCATGCACGCCTTTATGAGCAGTCAGAACGTGTCTGAGAAGGCAAGACTGGCTGTGCATAGAGGAGTACTTGTTCCTACACTCAAGTATGGTAGTGAAAGTTGGGTGTGGCAGAAGAAGCATAGAAGTAAAATTAATGCAGTGGAAATTAGAAGTCTGCGGAGTATAGCTGGAGTGAAATTGATGGACAAAGAAAGGAACAGTGTGATAAGGGAACATTGCGGTATGGTAGAAAAGTAGTGACTAAGATAGAAAAAGGTATGCTTACATGGTTCGGACACGTGGAGAGGATGGATGAAAGTAGACTAACGAAACAGATTTATCAGAAGAGAGTGAATGGGCAAACTGGTAAGGGGCGACCTCGACGTACATATGTCAATCAAATAGAAGACATTTTGGAAAAAGGTCAGGTCAAGAGTACCCTTAACCGGCGTGTGTGTATGAAAACACTTATGAAAGTGGAAGAAGCGAAAGTTTTATGCCAGGATCGTAGCAAGTGGAAAGCCATAGTCTCTGCCTACCCCGATGGGAGACAGGCGTGACGATATGTATGTATGTATGTATGTATACTCATCATTCATTTATCCGTCATTACCGTATAGCATTATCTTGGACTCATCTGTGAAGAGAACCTGACTCCATTGATGTCGAGTCTAATTTAGATGTTCGCGCGCAAACTCTACACAGGCTATTCGGTGTGCTCGTGTCAATTTGGGTCCATTGGCTGGCTTATGGGGCTTTAAACCACGTTCATTGAGTCGCCTTCTAACGGTCCGAGCACTTACAGCCACTCCGTGAAAGTCCCTGAGCTGTTCTTGTATCTGCTATGCAATTCACAAATCTCGGATCCAAATCCGCTGCGGCGCAAATGTCATCGATATTCATAGAACTCGAATATCAATGACATTTGCGCCGTAGCGATTCGGATCCGATATTTGTGAATTGCATAGCTGAACAGAGTTAAGGCGTCGATTTCGTAAACTAGTAATGACAATGTATTGATCTTGTCTCGCCGTTGTCACTCGGTAACGAGGTCCTCCTGTTCGCCGAACGAAGCCGCCAGTCTCCAGGTATCGGTGGTACACTCTTTGAACAGCGGAACGACTTATGTGAAGTTGTGAACTCACATCTCGCTGACTTAGCCCAGATTGAAGAAGTGCTACAGCTTGCGCGGCTACTTCAGGTGAAGCAGCCATAATTTTATAGCCAAAAACGGTTCAAATTATAGAAAAATAACTGAACTAAACTTTGGTTAACAACAATTGCGAAAATTCAAACCAAATCGACATTAAATTGCTTTTTTTTTAGGTTGTCTTCGCCCATCTTGGGCAGGCAAAGGAAACTTAGCCCATACAACCTAGTCATCAGTATTTATTATTTTCTTGTTTTAGTCCTGTCTAGTCGTTTGTCGATGTCAAGTCCTCAGTCCTAGGTCCTAGTCCGAGCTCCAATAAGGCAGTGGATCCCTTATTGCAGCTCTCTATGGAAATTTGGCACTAACACAAACAACACCGCTATTCATTGCAATATATCACTTTCTTTAACTAATGCAGTTCCGAACTCTTTATGTATAATATTCCACCATTATTAAACACAAGAACACGAATTTTACACTAGTTTTTGAAAATAATATACGACAAACGTGCGTCACTGCTCATCTTCGCGCCAAAAGACCTTCTTTATTTTAAATTCTAAAATTCAAATTTGGAATGATACATACGGGAAAGACGATGAAATATGCCAGCATTAAAAATGCATAAATTATTTTTTGTTAAATTGTATATTTTTTGTGTATTGGGCTTTTAGGCCCGGGAATGTAAGGTGGCTCTATTCAAGAGTCCGGGAGTGTATATTGACTATAATCATAATTCAGAATGGTAATAATTTATGCATATTCTAATTTAACAGTATTATATTCAAATCATAAGAGACTAATCAAAGAACTTATAAATTTATATTGAAGTACTAGACTAGACAATGAAATTACATTTTTTTTTGCATTCAATATAATAATAATATAAATAAGTAATGATCAGTAGGGGGGAAGAGTAATAGTGCCTAATTTTAGATATTTGCATTTAAGTTTTGAATGAGAATTATGGCAAAGAAAACCCCTATAAAATAATTTATGCTTCCTCTCTGCGACCATATTTTTGCTGTGCCCGACAGGGTCCATAATTGCTACATAGTTTGTCTTAACATCTATTTAATTACATTATGGAATGCAATAAACATATTGAGTATTGAGTTTTGTAGACCTGTCCCTTCAACCGGATCGGCATTTTTGGGTCACAAATGACACCGGTCATCTCCCGCCATTTGGCCCACGCGGCAGCAATGCATGACTTGACATCGCAATCGATGTCACTGGACGTGTGAAATACAGATCCCAGGTATTTAACCTGGTCCGTGCGCTCGACCAAATCACCGCCTATGCGGACGGATGTAGCATTTTTGGGTCACAAATGACACCGGTCATCTCCCGCCATTTGGCCCACGCGGCAGCAATGCATGACTTGACATCGCAATCGATGTCACTGGACGTGTGAAATACAGATCCCAGGTATTTAACCTGGTCCGTGCGCTCGACCAAATCACCGCCTATGCGGACGGATGTAGGATCTGTAGAGTATAGATGAAAGTTGCATGATGATATACGTACCTATAGCCTTTCTCGATAAATAGCCTATCCAACATAACAAGAATTTTTAAATTCAAATCAATATTTATTGAAATATGCGCGTTCAACCAAACGAACAAACTCTTAATTTTTAAAATTTTGTACTTACATACATACATATTGTCACGCCTTTATCCCCGAAGGGGTAGGCAGAGGCTTAATAAACGCCCACATTTCACCGTATGCCCACATTTTTGTCCCACGTAACAGGTGGTGAGCCCATTGCCGTGTTGAAATGGACAGGCGCAGGCTGTGGCGACCCACTGTTGAAATTTTTTTAAGCCGCCCATAAGGCCTTCAACTTGGCTTAACGACTGCCATTTTACTGGCAACCGGGACTAACGGCTTAACGTGCCTTCCGAAGCACGGAACTGGGGTGGGTCTAAAGGGCCGAATAAATTTAATAAAATAAACTGTGTCTATTTTAGATGGTAAATTTGGAAGAAATTTTGAACCCGTTGCCTTTTTAGTGAGGTGGTAACAAAAAGGCTAAAAGGTCTTATGTGCTAGACACTAATTAGCACGACCAATTAAAGTCCTGGTGGTCTCGAAATTTGTAAATGTTTTTAAATACAGATTTTTAAATGTAGAATGGGCGGCCTTAACACTTAGTGCAATTTCTTACAGGCGATTTAATATTATTCATGATGTTTAAAAATAATAAGACATGTATTTTGTTTGCTTCGATAAAAAACACAAGCTACCACTCTCCATTTATTTCATAATCGTTAGCACTTCTTATTGCTTTTAATAGTTCAGTACGCGGTCACGCGTCGCTCACTACTCCATACTTGTGAGACCGATAGCTACAAAAAACTAAAATAAATAAATTTAAATATATTATTCAACTATTATTATAATAAAGCCATTATATAAGTGTATCACGACCGTCGCCTGCCGCTTGGTAAAATTACTATTATATTTTTTTAGGTGTACATTTTGTTCGAGTTGTTAAGTCCATTGTTGTGTCCGTTCCTGCTGTTTGCGCTGCGTACCCGAGCTTTGGACATAGTGGACTTCTATAGGAACTTCACTGTGAGCATCGTCGGTATTGGGGATGTCTGTTCTTTTGCGCAGGTAATTATAATGTACAGTGATCGGTTCGGTGCTTGAGCTAACTTTATAAGCGGCGGAGTAGATTTTGTTCTCAAGGATCGTACCGAATACTGTACCTACTTACTTTATACTTTTGATAACTGATATTATAAGTAAAAATTGATTACAGTATGTCTTCCCCAAAAAAAATACCGAAATTTTGACTTATATCTAAGACTAGAGCCCACGCTGCTTAGAAAGTTGATCGGACTAAGAAAACACGTTGTATCATTCAATCTTCGCAACCCTCTTTAGGGGTTTAATTTTCAAAAACCCTTTCTTAGTACACAGTTACTTCAGTTCAGGAATATTTGTGCAAAATTTTATGGTTATCCCTAGAGCCGTTTCAGCTGCGCATTGATCAATCAATATTTCAGTTTTTTTTCTGCTTTAACCTATTATATATTTAGACTGAACACTTACAAAAATAGGATTATAAAAATTTGGTCTGCATTGCTGAACATTTAAAATTAAACTTACTGCGAACTATTGTTGGAGCAATCCTAGCGACATAAAATGTATAATTACTTCGTCAAGTGTGTTGTGGAAGTGTGTTGAGGAATATATAAATTACAGAATATTTATGAATTCGTTGGGTCATTCCATTACAACAGAATCACTGTATATTTACTGTGTGTCACTATTAATATTTTTTTATGCTACTCACGCCCCTCTAGACGGTAAGTGGTTACCGTGACCTATGCACTTTTGCAAATTTTGAATAAAAACACATGTTGCCGGCACCATTGCAGTGTTGGAATAGACAATGATAGACTTTTTGAAAATTTTCCATATAGCCTTCAACTTGTCTGAACGAATACAATTTTACTATATTTCTATAGTATTATTACAGCTGTGTGAGGGAAATAGAAAAACAAAATTGCGCTGGTGTGACAGAGACATTTAGTGTCTCTTTCATGCTTAAATAAGCTATGTACTATTTATTTTGACAAAACAAGATAGTATTGTGTAAAAGAATTAAATAAATCTGTGCGATGTGTATCAACTCATATCTGCCTCCGTTGTTAATTGTAAATGTTCGTTGTATAGAATAATAATAATAATATAGTTTATTTATTATACAGTTGGACGTTCGTAAACATGGTCACCCCGACTGGCAGGCTCCGGGTAAAGCTAAAGGTATGTATGTTAACAAATTTGTAAATTGTAATAAAATTCAAGGTCTTCTCGCCCCAACACTATAAGGACTAAAGCCATGTCGCTACAGTAATTCAATTTTGTCCTTTTTCTCTTTCCCTTTTATATTCTTATACGAAAAAAAATTTCTTGAAAGTATTATATATATGACCTATTTAGGTCGCAGTGCTACAGGACTTTCAAGCCTGCCACAGCCCTCTTACATAATATTAATAATAATATTGATCTCACAAAACGTAAAATATAGTAAAAAAAAATCACTATAACACAGTCACATGTCAGTATTCTTAATCAATTTTCAAAAATTTATCAGTTTCATCTTATTTCATAATAGAAGTTTACTAAAGGTGTGTAGATTATTGTGCTATGTGACTTCTAGCCATTGCACCATTTCCGCAGTTGTTAGGTACATTCGGAATATCATTTTAAACAAGTAACGCGCCCTTCACTGTCGTAGCGAAGGAATCAAACTACCTCTAAGCCGAAAACAGTTTCGAATTTGAAGTGGCAGAAACTTCAAAATCACCTTTGCACGTATTCATGGTGTTTTTTTATGAGATATGGGTTCTGTGATATAAATCCGCCCGGACAGACTGAGCCGTGTTATAAGACTTTTGTAAACTTTAGGCTTTAGAAGTCTAGAACCGTATTATTGTATGTATATAGAGTACTTTAAAGTAATATTCGTGCTTGTCTACAGGCGATAACAACACCCAATACGCCCAAGGCGAGGGCGGCAAGACTGAGTTATCCCTTGTAGCGTTCTCGTGTCGTCATCCCACCTGGCAACCTACCGAGCGATCCCAGAGGCAGTTTTTGAGATCCCTGCGACAAAGTATGCACGCTACGGCTATGAATCCACTTGTAAGTATGAGAACCATTCCTTACTTTAGACGTCATTCCATTTGGCATAATGAGAACATTTTAACCCTCGACACAAAAACAACGGATGTTATAAGTTTAACAGCTCTCTCTATTTCTCTCTCTCTCTCTCTAGCATCGTAGCTTCCGAATTAATAACCCAGTTTTGATGTTTTGTTTGAAAGGTAAATCAGTCGTTAGTGTTGTACTCTGTGTTTTACTGTCCAAGATGGCCGCCACTACAAAATGGTGGATTAGATATTTTTCACAATTCCCTGAATATAGATATACTACTTTTACTTGTATTTAAATAAATAAATAAATAAATATCCATCACGCCTTATCCCCGAAGGGGTGGCAGAGGCATATTATATGCCCACTTTTCACCGTGTGGAAAAGCAGTAATGTATTTAAAATAGTAGTATATGAAAGGGCTTGGACCAGTATGATACTGTACACTATTACAGATTTCAAATCGAAGAATCACCTGAATTTGTGACGATTTCAAAAGTAATATTTATATAATTTTGGTGCAAACTTATAAATCTATCCCGAATTTTCTGGAAATTAAAACCGATCATGCGTTTTATTTTTGTTGATTCACCTGTTATGATTTTTTATATAAATTATCCCTAATAGTACGGCTTGTTAACCTGAAATACGGTCCCATCTGGCACAAAGCACGAAACTTGGCATGCATGTAGCTTTTATAAGCTTCAATATTGAAGTAGGAACACGTCGAACAATGCTTTTTCCCCTCCCCCCCCCCCTACTTTTGTGTCCCCAATCGTAGTTTTTTTTAATTTTATTGAAAACGGCTTAAGCTAGGAGAACACCGTCAAAGGATAAAATGTTCTTTATAAAATTATCTACAAAACAACCATTGGATGTATGTTGATAGGATCTATAGTTTTCAAAATATGCTAAAATTTAATGATGTAAGTATAAGGATTCAAGCAATTATTAAAACTCAGTCAAGTTCAGTGAAAATTATAATTATTTCAAATTACAGGAATCTCCCCCGCACTTACAAAGACCAGTACAGGGAAGCCCAAACTTCCTACATTGACATCGACCTATAATGCAGCTGCGACATGAACACTTTGTTAATTCCTTTACGGATGCTGAGGTTTCTTTTTGTTTACTCCAAAATTGAATCCAAACACCATCTTTCTTCCATCCCCAATTCTCGAAATTGGTATTAAGGGTTTGCAATCAGCCTCTAACCCCAGATGAATCCTGCTTGCAAACATGCCCGTTTTGTGTGTTCTATAAGAGCACCAAATTTTGGAGGCAGTCTATCCATGGCCCGTCCCTTAATAAATAAATAAATAAAAAATCCAAATGATCCAAATGATGGTTTTCAATAGCATTTACAGGCTGTGATAATTCGTTGAATATTTTGGTGACTTCAGCGAAAGACTTCCATGCTTTCTAAAACGACTTCTTTCCCTTTCCACTGAATCCTGATACAGTATCACAGCCTGTAAATGCATGGAAAAACCGAATGCCACTGCATCTTTCTGGACCGAGTGTATTGACGAGTTGATGGATAGGGATATTACGAGAAGCTTTACCGACACCGAAAGATATCCAAAAATATTCAAATTCATTTTTTTAAGTTCACCGTACAGGGAAATAGCTAAAACTGAGATCTGGGAGGCTGCACTGCATCGTTTTTAGATGGGCCTGCCGTCGTTCAAATGATAAGGCTAGGAACTAACATAACGTTTGAAGATTACCGCCATACTTTTAAAAATTATGTTACGAACCTAAAGGGGAGGAGATTTGATGTTATTTTTGACGTTTATCGAGACGACAGCTTTAAGAATAATACGGGGGATGGAAGAAAGATGGTGTTTGTATTCCATTTTGGAGTAAACAAAAAGAAACCTCAGCATCCGTAAAGGAATTAACAAAGTGTTCATGCCGCAGCTGCATTACAGGTCGATGTCAATGTAGGAAGTCTGGGCTTCCCTGTACTGGTCTTTGTAAGTGCGGGGGAGATTCCTGTAATGTGAAATAAATATAATTATCACTGAACTTGACTGAGTTTTAATTATGGCTTGAATCCTTATACTTACATCTTTTAAATTTTAGCATATTTTGAAAACTATAGATCCTATCAACATACATCCAATGGTTGTTTTGTAGATAATTTTATAAAGAACATTTTATCCTTTGACGGTGTACTCCTAGCTTAAGCCGTATTCAATAAAATTAAAAAAAAACTGCGATTGGGGACACAAAAGTGGCGGGGAGGGAGGGGAAAAGGCATTGTTCGACGTGTTCCTACTTCAATATTGAAGCATGTATATAAAAGCTACATGCATGCCAAGTTTCATGCTTTCTGCCAGATGGGACCGATTTTCATATATTTTTCAGCTAACAAGACGTACTATAATGCAACATAAATTTTTAATAAAGTGGAAAAAAAAATTATCAATATAATGCAACATGCCAGAGATCATTCTGCCTAGTCAAAGTAATTTTGACAATAAAATCGAGAGCAATATCTAATCACGACGGTAAGCATGGCTCAACGTAACAATGGGCACATAGGAGATAAGAGTTCATACGGAAATCTGAATTCTGTATATTGTCGGAATCAAATGTATGACTAGATGCGGCCCTCGGCTTCGCCTATGACATACTTCGAACACCCGTTGCACTCCGCACCTCTACCCCATGTCTCCTTAACAGATCTCAATTATTATTTTATGAAACACCTGCTTATTTATTTTTAATCATAAACAGGTATATGAAATTTGTTTGTCGCTGTCTTTGAAACTGGAGAAATTCTAACTATAATATTATAAATGTGAAAGTAACATTGTCAGTCGCGCTTTCTCGCCTCATTTACTGAACTAATTTAAATGAATTTTGATACAGTACTCGCTAAACTAGGTAGTAGCAAAGCTCGGTAGACAACGATACCTTGGATTTGAACCGCTAAGCGGCTTCTAGCGTTTTTCAGAGAAGTCTTTGTCGCGAAACGTAACCCACAGATAGCGCTACTTAGGATACTCGGTACATAACAAAGTATTTAAACACAATTTACACCCACTTTCAATACATATGATAATGTCTCCCATCGGGGTAGGCAGAGACTATGACTTTCCAGTTGCTACGATGCAGGAAAACAACTTTCGCTTCTACTTTCATAAGTGTTTTCATACACGCTCGTCAGTTAAGGGTACTCTTGACCTGGCCTTTTCTCAAAAGGTCTTCGATTTGTTGGACATACGTACGCTGCGGTCGACTCTCTTTCCTGATAAATTTATTTGTCAGTCTATTTTCATCCATCCTCTCCACGTGTCCGAACCATTTAAGCATCCCTTTTCCTAAGTCACTACATCTTCTGTCATACCGGACTGTTCCCTTATTACGCTGTTTCTTTCCAAGTCGGAATAAGTCAATTCAGAAGTAAAGTATGAGGAATAAAATTAACAACATTTTTTAAATAAGTTTATTCTTATAATTGACGCCTTTATCTCCAAAGAGGTGGCAGAGGCATATTACACGTCCCCATTTCACCGTGTGGTAACAGGTGGTGAACCCATTGCCAATGTTGAAATGGACAAAAAAATTGGTAGTAAACAAAATTATTGTGAGTAAGAATATCACTTTTATTTCAGAACAAGACCATGTTTGGATCCTATATACAACAGAGTGTATACGGCGCGTTGACACCTCTACCAGTAGTCTTGTCGTACTACCCTCCGCAACGGCCGCCTATCCGACTTCCTGTAAGTTGCCATTTTTTGCAACCCAAGCCATTTTACATTGGGATCTGCAAATCAACAGCACCATCTTGTAGACCTGGGTACACCAAGATCTTCGGGGCCCAAAGAAACCTCATTTGCAAATTGTGCACCTGCTGACCAATGGACAATACTCTTACGGGATTGGGACGCCAGATGGCAATCACTTCCAACAAACCCGTTAACAGAAACCCAAATCATATCTTTACAGGGTGGATTTTTGAAATAGGATAGTAAGATCCAGGCACCTTAACTGTTATTTATAGTTCCAAGAAAACGTTCCTAGGAATACATCCATAATTTTTGAGAGTTTCTGAACTGCATACACAGATTTAGAAAAGAGACCAAAGTTACCGTGCGTTTGCAAAAAAAATATTGCAAATATTCATAAAATACTATATTATGTCAATCTATTCCGTTTTATGTGGGTATCAAGAAAACCTATTGAACCATTTAAGGTATGAGTAGAGTACTAATAATGATAGAAATTGCCAAAATAATTCTTTATTATACTTTTTTGATTTGGGTAGGGCTATAACGGTTGACGGGCTTGGTAGGGGTGGTGCGCACTAGGTAGCAACAACACACCTACATACACCCATCAGGTACGATTGGTAATACCTGAAGATGTGTAAGGAACACTATCTCAAAGAATCACCGGTGCACCAGCTAGCAGAGCATGAAGATAGGGAGTGAGTATGGACCAACCCGGACCAGAGAAATACCAGAATTTATAAAGAGAGGGCGCCAGGTATCTCTCCATCACACGAATGATGCAATTAAAAAACACTAGTACCAAATTATTAATTACATTTATTTAAACTATATCCATATGTAGACATAAGTATTTATACATGAAAGTGAAAAGAAATGGCTTAATCATACATGGTGGGATCCATATATATGGCCACTTTAAAATAAGTTAATATTTAGTACAAATAAAAATTTAAACCAAAGTATGGAAGTGGGCGTGGCCTAAAATGCCAAATATTAAAGCAGTTGTCAGATGCCTTTAAAATATCTAAATTATATACAAACATACAATTAAACTATCTCCGAGTTTAGTTAAACACACAACGCCGCTTCCTATCATCATCATCATCGTACATTACAACATAACAAGGTAAAAATAAAGTTTCACATTAATATTCCTTTGTGATAATAAAAATATTATTAAATATGTGTAACTGGAACGTCACATCGGTAGTCCAGTATATTAAAGTAGCATAGGTAACAGAGAAATGAATATTGGAAGTTAAAAGTTATTCCTTTTAAACTATCAACATCAGTCGGCCTTTACCGAGTTGTTATACATATAAACTAATTAAGTATTACTACTTATCTGGATTTAAGGTTGAGGAACGTCTAAATCCTTCACATCTCTTCCTATTCTAGAAAGTCCAGGTAGTAGGTAACCAGAGTAGAGAAAAATATCCTCTCTTTGAACATTGTCGCCGTTTCAATAGAGGTGTCTTCTTACAGACATTCACAAGGAGTAAAAAAACGTAGCATACTTAGAATGTTAAACTATAAATATCCTCAAGATCCAAGAGAATACTAACTAAAACAAAAACTGTAAATAAAAAAATTAAAACCCCTGTAACAATAGAAAAGTTACAGATATTAGTTATTTGTAATAAAAATCACTTCCACCCTCAACATTATGTTAAGGCATAGCGTTTAAAAGATTATTTAGTTTTAACTTACCACATGTTTCAGTGGGGTTTTAACTAGATCATTCTACCAACAATCTTTTTCATGTTGATTACTAAGTCTCTTGATAAGCAGACTGAAAAATTAAGTCCTTTAGTCCAAGATAATATCAGTGGGGATTAAAACACAAATGGTAAAGCCTGCCTCGTCAAACTGTCTCGTTTCAAAAGTGCACTATTTATCATAATTTTCTTTTGGCAATGAAAATATGAATTGATTTCAAAATTTTACAAAGTTTACATAAACGCTCCTGAAATTTAACATATAGTCTCTTCATCTCAAAATCCATGGTCTCCTGGAAGATATTACCATTATGCGACAAGGCCGCAATTGTACCTATAATCTGCATATAATAATATAATGTAAAATGTAAATTTTAGAATGAAATAGAATAGGATAAACTTTATTTCACACAAATAAAAAAAAACATCCATAAGAGATTTCAGTTTCATGAATGTACAAAGGGCGGCCGTAATAAAAACACATAATTTCTTTAAGGTTGCCTGTAAGAGATTGCTTGCTAAAGAGCAATCTCTTACAGGCAACCTTTAAATTTTGTGTACACTAAAGAGATACAATTTTTAAATAGAATATTTTTATCTGTACAGGATATGGATGAAACAAGTGATGAAGATGAGGAATTCGGTCCCGTTCGATCGGGGACTTCGATCCGTCCAGGGTCTCGGGGTCTTGCTGGGGTTAGTTCGGCTCTCGCTGCTTCGGCCCTCGGCCTTGAGCCTAACTTGACTAACCAAGGGCCGAGTGATGACACCAACGATATGTCAGCTAGCACACTACATCTGTACGACGTACATTTGACTCAGGTAAGAGTTTATCTTGGAATCTTAAATAAATATCCATCACGCCTTATCCCCGAAGGGGTGGCAGAGGCATATTATATGCCCACTTTTCACCGTGTGGATTCCTGTCCCACGTAATAGGTGGTGAGCCCATTGCCGTGTTGAAATAGACAGACGCAGGCTGTGGCCACCTGCTGTTGAAATTTTTTAAGCCGCCTATAAGGCCTTCAACCAGGCTTAACGACTGCCATTTTACTGGCAACCGGGACCAACGGCTTAACGTGCCTTCCGAAGCACGGAAACGCTCGCAAATGTAAATGCCACAAAGTGGTCACCCATCCGACGACCAGCCATAGTGAAAGTTGCGTACCTCTGTGATCGTTTACCGAACACTGAGTCCGCGGGGCCACGAGCGCTTCCGTATCTTGGAATCTTGATCGGCTTTATAAAATAAATAAATAAATATCGTTGGGACAACTCACACAGCGCCATCTGATTCCAATCTAAGCAGAGGTTGTGCTATAGTAACCAGATAACTGATAAACATACTTATATATTTCTAAATACATACATATTATAGATAAATAACACACAGAAACAGAATAAACCATCGTGCTCATCACACAAAGTTTTATCCTGGGTGGGAATCGAACCCACGACCTCTTGCGTAGCAGTCGGATACACACCCACCGTGCCACAGAAGCTTTGATCGCGTATGGTAAGTTTTGATATAGGTCTTTTCCACATATGCTCATGTATTATTGAAGTCACACTACACTGTAGAAATTTACGTACTTTTTTTGCAAATGTAAGCAATAGCAGTGTTGAGTACCTTAGTTGGGAATCATTGGATCGATAACGTGTTTGTTTTGACATGATGAGTTGTGAAATTGTTTTACAGATTTTCTTTTACTGTACTAACAGTGAATAAATTAACAATTGGTTAGGAAATATAGTCCGGCAGTATCGAGAAATAAAAATATTAATAAAAAACCAGGGTAGATCAGGACTGCCACACGTGAGCAGATTGTTCAAAAACGGCAAGGTATTGGCAGTAGATGCAGTCACAATACGCTGACTAAACCCTTAATACAGCAACGTCATGATTTGGTCGACTTTCACGAAATTGAAATATTTAAAGGCAATTTTTAGGGAAAAATCTCTTTGATAGGATGTGTAGTAGTTTAAATTTTTTTAGAAAAAAATATTGATAAAATATATTTTTTTAAACTATTTATTTATATATACATTTATTTATTAAAAGAAAATTCTAAATTAAATAAATAACTATCTTCACGCTGTATCCCTGATGGAGCAATCAGAGGACTATCACCAGTCTTCGCGACCCATGCGAATGCTTCTTTCGCTTCCTGCAGATTTATTAATCGTTTTATACATGTTCGTCTGGGTATTCGCTGTTAATTTGGAATCATAAACAGACACTTAAATTTAATGTATCTGTATAGCAGAAATTTTACAACTTTATAAATTCTTATATAAGTATAAGGTTATTAATGTACTTTAAATAACTTAATGTTATTTAGTGAATAACCTTGCGCTAAATCACGAGTGTCTTATTGTCTCAACTTGACATCATCCACGCGGGGGGATTTGTAATTTTGATTTAGTTTGTTCTAAGGTGTATGTAATAATTTTTATGTTGTTCGTATGAAATAGGTATAAATGAATTTATACACCAATTTAATTAACTTTGCTGTAAATTTAGAATAGAAAGGTACAAAAGGCGGCCTTATCGCTAAAAAGCACTATCCTGGCAGACAGGTGTAGGAAACATAGATAGTTTTATCAGAAAAGTAAAACAATACGGAAAGCAAATGCAGCTTAATGCTGACACTTTCATTGAAACCTTCAATTTTGTTTCGTTACGTATTAGGTCGACCAACTTCACACCGCACAATTTTTGACGTGATCGCATCTCGAAAGCGTTCCATTTACTTTCATGTATCTTCTGATATACCCAGGAATGCCCAAGGACCCAGCGAGGAATGCATCTTTTACGGGGGTTTGTCTCCTTTTTTTCCGGTAGCCAATCGCCTCATCATATGTTCAGTTCGCTCTAAACATTCTCCCTAAGTACACAATTTCATTCACACAGTTCCCAATTCTTGCACTTAGTTCTTCTCTTTCAAATACCAGAACCTTACTTTTATTGGCATTCAAGCGAAGATCTTTAATTTCGAACTACTCTTTCATACTTTGGAGTTAAGCCTAGGTCGACTTCTGATGAGGTCATCAGCACGGCATCATCAGCGTTGAACAGATAACTTACAGTTAAGTCACCAAATGTTTGATCTATATCACAATCTTGCAACTTCTGCAGACAACTATCCAGATAATCTAAGAACAGCTGACATGGATATTACCCTTACTCGCAGGCAAGTCTTACTGTGTCGTCCACACCATATCCGGACCGCAAGTCTCACAGTGTTTTTCCCACAACGCCATCAAACGCCTGCAGATCCATAAAAATCTGGTTAACAGCCAAAAACTTCTCTGCGATCATGTAAAGAGAAATCTCTTCATCCATGCAACCTCTTCCACTTCGAAATCCGCATCGAGCCTCTCATAAATACCTTTCAGACTTACATTCTTGCATTTTTGCCATTATAACCTATGTAAATACTTTAAGCCGACCAAGCTGATCGCCCTGCAACTAGAGCAGTAACCTAAAACCGCAAAATGGTTTAAAGTGTAGGTACATTTACTCAAAGTGGTACATCGTTGAGGTGATTCGTAACATGTTACATGCATGAAAACAGAAACAGTACAAGGCAATTATGTTGACGTCTGACAATGTGGCGTTGGTCATGTGCAGAACTGATTAAATAATTGAAGAACTCAATGAATTAAAAAATATTGACTATATCAAATTCATAATAGGTGGCAGAAAACCTCAGTTCGTTCATATATTCTATTCTGTTTATAAAACACAGACGCATAAATCAGACGTGATGATAACATATGCGCTTTGTGTGAACGTTGTGGTGCAGCCATTTTGCGTCCAAGATACAGACCGAGGGGAATTTCCAAACTGGTCAGTTGGCCCTGACCACCCTAAATGTACTATAAATAGAATCAGATACAGTAGTCTTAATCAGGAGCAATATCTATAGCTCCTTGAGATTATGCAATGTTACTGGTTTAAGTTCCAGTGCATTCGCTGCCCCCTTGATAAGAACAATGATATGACATTTTACCAGTCGCCAGAGTTGATACTTTGGCAGTGTTAAATTTAGCACAGATACCGGTATCATTGTTTTATTTTGTATGAGATAAGTTAAATAAGTTAAGTTTAATAAAAAAATCGAACAGATCTTCCAATATATAACTGCCAGACGACAAATACGGGTTGATAAAGTCATAAGGCTTAATCCGGTTAGGTTGTGCCATAATGAAAATAGTGGTATAAAAATTATTAGTGACCTTTGACAAGAAGTTCGTTCCAACAATCAAGAAAAATTAGAATTATCTTCGACCGTCTTAGTCACGTGGTACACCACAACACAACATGCTAACATGAGACAGTGGAGGAAGAATTGATATTGGAAAACATTTATCTTTATATCAAAAAGTGTTTCTCGTGAAAATGAAGTTAAAGAAGTTAGCAGTTGATAATTTTAGCCCACGTCATCTGCTTTTTTGCTAGTTATGTGGATTGCAGGCACGGTACTAAAATTTTGCGCGTTATTAGTAAACACCATATTGCAATCAAAGGGATGGGGGATTTAAGAACCTTAGACCAGTGCAGTTTAGGCTCAAGTTTTATGCCGACTTTACGGGTTCGTATAAAGATTTGCCATTCTACAACGCATATTTATCTTACTGTTTTTTTTTATATTGGCCTTAAGGCTATTCAGTGTAAAGATAATTATTTTATTACCTATTGTGTAAAACAATAGAATACTTTAACTTTTAGCATCTAAAGCTGGAAGCTGTAGGATACATCCATTATCGATAAATATTTAGAAAGGGTAGCCGAAAAGCTCGACGACGTCAATGTTAGTAGTGAGAATGTGAAAAGTCTTTGGCAGAACCTTAGGGATAGTATGGTAAATGCCGCTGTGGAAGTGTGTGTGGACAAACGAATAGAGGCAGTAGTAATAAGCGTGAGGCATGGTGGAATGAAGAAGTGAAATGGTTACACTACTTAGCCTCTCGGAATGATTTTAATATGAAAGGTGCAGAATGAAAGCGGATGAAATTTTGTTGTCCAATTTCCGGGATAATGTCATGCTCTTCTAGAAAGAGGTAGGCAAGACTAGGAGTTATTCGACTACTACAGTATGAATAAAGTGCTTAGTGTTAACAATGACGTCCTAACAGACCAAACTGACGTTCTGCAGAGATACAGCGAATATTGTGGAAAGATGTATGCAAATAAAGACAACGATGCCACATCGAGAAGTGGAGCTCACTTCGATGATCGGGGACATGACTTGAATTGACATGAAAGAGATTGAACAAGCGATAAGAAGAATGAAATGTAGTAAAACTGCGGGGACAGATAGAGTTACTGTTGAGATGATAAAGTACGGTGGGCCGCGCGTCTGGGACACACTATGTTTGTTATGCTGGCGAACAGTTGAGGTCCCAGATGACTGGCGAATAGCAGCTGTAGTACCTATTTACAAAGGGAAAGGCACTCGCCTTAACTGCTCCAGCTCCAGGATGATTAGCTTGGTCAGCTTAGCTAGTACGGTGTATGTAAAGGTTATAACGGCAAGAATGCAAGAAAAGTCTGAAAGGTATTTATGGGAGGCTTAATGTGGATTCCGACGTGGAAGAGGTTGCATGGATCAAGTGTTTTCTCTTCGCATATCGCGGAGAAGTTTCTGGATGTTAGCCAGTTAGTTAGTTAGTTGGTTTTCTGTGCTTTTGTTGATCTAGAGAAAGCATTTGACAACTTTGTGAGAGAAACTCTCTGGGACTTGCTGCCAGGATATGGTGTGAGCGGCTCGCTACTGCGGGCAATACAATCTCTTTATAGGGACTGTGTAAGGCTTGCGTGCGAGTAGGGGAAAAGTGTCACCACTTTTCGACGTCTGTACAGGCGTCAAAAAGGGTTGTGTCATGTCCGTCAAGCTGGTCATAGTTTATCTGGACAATTGTCTGCAGAAATTGAATGATTATAATATGGATGTGAAATTGGGTGAGTTTATAGTAAATTGACTGCTTATGGCTTCATCAGAAGCCGACCTTTAGGCGTTAGTCACTAATATGAAAGAGGAGTGTAAAAGTAAGGGTCTTCTGTTGAATGCAAGTAAAACTCAGGTTCTAGTATTTGAATGAGATGATGTAAGAACGAAATGCAAGATTTGGGTAAACCAGGAACGTCTAGAGCAAGTAAATGAAATTGTGTTTTTGTGAAGTATGTTTAGCGTAGACGGAAGATGTGATTTGCATGTAAAAAGGCGAGTAGCTGCCGGAAACAAAGTTAACGTTGCTTTGTCCCAATTGGTAAAGCGACAAAACATCGTAAAAGAAGCACGACTCGCGATTCATAACACAGTGCTAGTGCCAACGTTGCTTTACGGTAGCGAAACCTGGGTATGTCAGCAGATGCATAAAAGTAAATTGAATGATGATGAATTGAAGTGAAACGCTATATGGTAGGTGTGAATGAAAGTGTCAGCGTTAAGCTGGTAAAGGGCGTGCTTCGTTGGTTTGGACACGTGGACCACGTGAGCAGATTGCTCAAAAACAGAAAAGTCGGATACCCAGACGTGCATGATGAATCTGCAAGAAGCAAAAGAAGTATGCATGGGTCGTGAAGCCTGGGTCGTGAAGCCTGGCGATCTGTCCTCTCTGACTACCCCGTCAGCTAGGTCAGGATACAGTGTGAAAATAGTTAAATAGTTAGATTTTAGTGTAAAACATTTTTCAACACACTTGCTCGTTCATAAAGCAGCTCATAAACCACGCGTGCGTTATAGACTCAAATAGTGAAGTTATACTCTATTTGCTTTTTTTTTTAAAGCAGCAATGATTTGTTATAGAAACGGTAAGATTTTTGTTAAGGCTTGGTATTCCTGCCGAGGCCACGCTTTTGAGTTTTTTAAAACAATGCGAATCATAGAAGAAAGGGTTTTTGATTCTGAAAAAGAGATAAATGTTAGTTAATGATTTAAGCTAGTCAAAATGGCTTTCTGTTACAAAATCTAATAAACTTCACTTGATAGAAAAACATCCCAAAGTTGCCCCCTTTCAAATGTTTTTTCAATGCCAAATCTAAACTACAGATAACTTTAATGAAATTTTTAAACACAACTATAGCTACTATATATTTATAGACATAATGGCTTACTTTGACTATATACAGTGATTTTTATAGAACAAATGTTTAAATAATATCAGATTCGCGACGCTGGGGCCTGATCAGTCGCGCGCTGGCGCTTACTGAGGTAGGACCTGTGTTAGGTTTTTTCTTTGCACTCCCCTTGCTATTTTTTCGCAATGGCACAGTATTTATGAGAGCAGTAAGCATTCCATCATCATCCGAGCGTCTGTCCCAGTTGCATCTCGCGACGCCCGGAGTTAGCTTTATATAGTGTATATATATGAGAGTTATATACGGCAATGGACTCACCCACCACCCATTACGTGGAACAGGAATGCACATGGTGAAAAATGGGCATATATAATTATATGCCTCTGCCACCCTTTCGGGGATAAGGCGTGATAGTTAAATAAAATATATGAGAGTTTTAAAATAAAATAAAGTATCTACACTTCACAGAAGCGTTAGAATTATCCCTGTAAGTACTATAAAATCGAACCCGGTACCCACAGGTTAGAAGACAGTTATATAACCAGCTGAGCCAGTGGGCCGGTCAATGTATGTTTACCTATAAACAAATTTGATCAATAGATTCTGAAGCTTAAACATACCGACTGCCACTGTCTGAAGTAATCAGTGCAGTTGTTATATTGAAGCTTCGCTTCGCATAAATTATTAAAATTGTATCCAAGACCTTTGTTTTATGCTTTCAGTATTAATTTTTAAGTATATTTATAAATTTATTAGCCACTACTTTATCCCTGAAGGTGTGGGAAAGGCATATTGTGGTGAGCCCAATGCCTGTGTTCAAATGGACATTCTCAGATTGTAGCGACTCGCTGTTGTAATTTTTAAGTCGCTCAAAAGCTATTCACTTGACTTAACGAGTGTCGATTGCAACGTTAACGTGTCCTTCGAAGCACGAAAACGCTGGTAAATGAAAATGCTACAAAGCGGTCATCTATCCAAAATCCGAGAGAGTTTCTTAAATCAGTGATCTTTTACAGAAACCGAGTTAGTAGGGCTACGAGCGCTTTTTATATATGTTTTTACTTTATGTTAGTAGCCTTAAACAATGTATGACATTTCATGTAACTAATAATTAATTAATTAATAACAATATAGCAATTATTACAAATAATATAATTTAAATTTAAGGCAAACTAAGTTTAGTCGACTGTTCTCACATAAATCCAAAGGAACTATGTAAGTGTAATTTTAATGTTGTAAGCCATACCTACATTTTAAAAGAGCATCCATTGACTTTCTTGCTGGATTCTTCTTCTTAAAGTGTAGGCTGCCCTTAGAACTGGCAACTAGAATAGCTCTAATTTTGAAATAATTTTAAACACAACATTGATTTTGTTTTTTGGTTTTGTATAAATTCATTACTATATAATTGGTCAAACATCATGTAACTCAAACTAATGTAATTACTGGCGGTTAGAAAAGAGTGGCCATGAGTTTTATTGCTAGGTTCTTCCTCAGCCTCTACCTATTGCTTTGCGAATCTGGCAGTAAATGTAAATGTAGAAGCAATAATCTTGACGTTCATAAGTCTTACATTGTGACCTACATGAATAAAGATTTTTCATTCATTCATTGAATTAATAATCCTAACATTTTAACGCGAAGGTTTTTTGCGCTTTAGTGGATCTGGAAAAAGCCTTTGATAAAGTTGTGAGAGAAACTATGTGGTACTCGTCCGTGTGGCCTGGCTGGCCTTCTACACCATATCCGGGCAGAATATGGTGTGGACGGCCAGCTGCTGCTGGCGATACAGTCTCTTTATACGGACTGTAAAGCTTGCGTGCGACCAAGGGGGAGGTTCACCTGGCGCCTCATTTTGACTTCTGTTCGGGCGTCAAACGGGCCGTCGACGGTGCGCCTGGCTTTTCATAGTGTATCTGGATAGTTGTGCAAAAGTGTGGCTGCGAAAGTTAAAAGATTATGATGTGTTGTAAAATTGGAAATTTTACAGTACATTGTCTGTTGTACGCTGATGATGCGGTAGTGATGGTCTCATCAGAAGCCGACCTTCAGGCATTACTCACTAATATAAAAGTAAAGGTCTTCGCTGCTTGTTAAACTAAGAATCGGGTATTTGAAAAAGAAAAAGTAAGAACTAAAAGCAAGATTTGGGTAAACCGGCAACGTTTAGAGCAATTGAATGAAATTGTGTACTTAAGGAGAATGTTTAGCGCGGACGGAAGATATGTTCTGAAGAACAACGGTGACTAGTTGGATGTTAGATTGGATGTTTGTTACTTGCACGTAAAACTACTGAATGGAATTTAAATAATCTTTACCTTTTTTTTTCTGTGTTCTGTTATCTGCATTCAGTTCTACTATAAGCAGATTGTGTAAGGGTAGGTGAGTGAGTGTGCTCTCCAGTGTGCACATCTCCTCGTTTATTTCCAATGGGCTCAGTCGTCACTGATTATGTCTTTCCTTTTTAATCTTTTGCTATAACCTCGATGCGTTAGTTGTGAGGCCAGGGGATTGGGGTGATGTCGCAGTCGCCGGTGATAGCCTAGCAAACTGTTTTTAATTTCGTCCTTTACCATAACTATATATTATTTATAATAGCTTATCTATCACAATAACACATAGGCTACTTTTTATCCCGGGAACAAGTTCCTTTTGAAAACGGGAACGGAAAATCTTCACCACGCGGTCGGAGTCGCGGGCGTCAACTAGTATATCATAAACCTAAAATAAAATCCAACACAATAACAGAGATGTTCCATTTCAATTGCTACTGCCAATCATTTTTACTGTGGTGTGCCAGCAGAAAATACATCGTCGATCTATCTTGGCGGAGGCTGAGGAAGCGTTGTGGTGCCTACGCGACTTGGCCTACCGGCCCTTAATAAGTAAAGTCTATTACTTAAAATATAACCAATAAACGTTAATTTTATACCATTATTAAGTTTTGTCTACAATTTAACAGTAATTTACTTTGTTCAATAAAAATAAATATTAAGTATTTCATAATCTTGGCTGTATAGCTACTACTACAGTAGCTATTCATATCACGAATGGAAAACTACACGTTTCGAGAAATGTATCCTAAAATACAGGCTCGGCCTAGTTTAGGAAACTATGATTGTAACTGCTTAAAATTGTATTCCAAATTAGTTCCAAATTTAAGTCGACTGTGTGTAAACTTTTGTATTAAATAAACATTTCGCATTTTTTTTTATTGGCTGAGAGGCAATGCTGTCATGGGCAGCATTTAGCATGGGTCAATTTGAAGTACTTTTTATTTTTACAATTTATTTTTATATTAAAACATTTATTGTGGTTTTTGATGACAGTGCTGTCTTGATTCAGTGATGATCTGAGAATCACATTGACGAAGTGGTCAATGCAGTGCCCCGCTTTCATGCTGTCCATGGTTAATGAATAACAAAATATGTACCAAAAACCATTCAATCATTAGAGATTGTAACGCGAAAAATAAATATTAAAGTTCATACTTTTTACTTTGAGTAACTAAAATAATTGATATGTAAACTGATAGACAATGTCACATTGAAGTGTTTTAATTAGTTTATATAATATCATTAAGTGTATCGGGTAGGTATATCGATAAATTACTTTATCTCCTCTCATACTGAAATGTAAAGATTAAAAAATTATAAACAAAACTTGAATGACAAATGTATAATATTTTAAATTTATCCAACAACTTCAATTGGACCAAGGAGGCTGCAATGCATTATTCTATATAATCTATTGACGACGAAGACAATATTTCACACCACTGCCGCCGTTTCGACTTTGGAAAGATATATAATTATAGGTGACCCTGGTGCCTGATTACTGCTCCTCTCTAAAACCTTTCTCCGATAAATAGGCCAACACAAAAAGAATTATCAAACTCGATCAGTAGTTTTTGAGATTAGCGCGTTCAACCAACCAACCAAACTAACTTTTTAACTTAATATCTTTTTTAAATTAATATAGATAAGAAATAAATATAAAAAAAAAAATATCGTTGGGAAAACCCACATAACGCCATCTAATCCAAACAAAGCAAAGCTTGTACTATTGTAACCAGATAACTGATAAACATACTTATATATTTCTAAATACATACATATTATAGACAAATAACACCCAGACACAGAATAAACCATCGTGCTCATCACACAAAGTTTTATCCTGGGTGGGAATCGAACCCACGACCTCTTGCGTAGCAGTCGGACACACTCCCACCGCGCCACAGAGGCAGTCAAAAATATATTAGTATCTACTTGCAATACAAAACTGTCCTCAGGGAATACATCGTGAAGAAAAATACAAATTGAAATTCTGTAAACACTTAAATTGTCTGCCCCAGTGGTGTAGTGCGTAATGTAAGCAACTTGCATTCCTAAGATCTGAGTTCGAACTCCGTGTTAGAACAAATTAGGATCTGCAAATATTTGTACGGTGTTCTAATAGTTTGAGAATGAAACGAGAGTATAAATATATTTAATTTACAGGCAGTACAACCGGCAGTAAGTGACGAGTGTTGCAATCTGAAATGCGGTGAGCGAAAACATAATGAGCGAAAACAATCTGAGCACTGGGACGAGCTGGAAACTGAAAAAACACCGCTTTTGCAACGGCCATAACACTGGTTTAAGTTGTCCCCAAGCGTACAACCGCAATGGGTGTAGCATTCGGGACAAGACTAGCTGTTGGAATATCGTTTTTTTTATTTTTTTTAATATTGGAAATGATTTAAACGTTATAGAACCACTCATTTGAACTACATTCGGTCTGGTGTCTTGTTCTGAAAATAAAAAAAAAACAAAATACCATGAATGAAAATGTTCGCAATTTTCATTCAATTGTACATTTATTTGTATGAGAATAATAACTTTTGTAAGCGTTGTTCATTATTACTAAGTATACGGTTGTACTCACGTGTAAGTTCTGAGATTGCCCGACTAGTTTTGAACCTAACGGACTCCTTTTTCAAGAGAAGCGTCAAGCCACGTCGGAAGCTGCGCTGGTACCCGAAACTAGTCGGGCGATCCCGAAATTTACACGTGAGTACAACTGTTTACTTAGTAATACATTTATTTGTGTTTAAAACTGCAATTTAAGGTCCATAGCTGTTTGAGCTTATAAACAGATATCTATTTTAGCAATTGATCCGTTAATATATTCCCACTTGTATTAAAAAAATAAAAGTTTCAAAATGGTGGTTCTTTATAAACTGATGATGAAATCCTGCTTTTTGTTCAATGCACATTTCCATATATTTTTCTATGCTTTCATTGTTTTCTTAGTTTTAAAATGTTAGCTTAGTTTTCATCATATAGTTTATCTGCCAAAAGAGTTATATGGACGTTACTTCCTAAATGCCGGAGAGATGAGAGATTCTTTAAAAAAAGCAAATTAAATATCTTTTGGTACATTTCTGATAATCGTTGGTTTAGTTAACTGAAATACATGCCAATGTGTGCCTATTTAAGCATATACCACAGCAAAAGGTACACCTTGTTCATTTCCTTATTTTAGACTAGTAATAGAATACAATATACAAATTATTAAGATCTATATACAAATAAATAAATAAATAAATAAATATCCATCACGCCTTATCCCCGAAGGGGCGGCAGAGGCATATTATATGCCCACTTTTCACCGTGTGGATTCCTGTCCCACGTAATATGTGGTGAGCCCATTGCCGTGTTGAAAATAGACAGACGCAGGTTGTGGCTACCTGCCGTTGAAATTTTTCAAACCGCCCTTAAGGCCTTCAACCATGCTTAACGACTACCATTTTACTGGCAACCGGAACCAACGGCTTAACGTGCCTTCCGAAGCACGACGCTCGCAAATGTAAATGCCACAAAGTGATCACCCATCCGAGGACCAGCCATAGTGAAAGTTGCTTAACTTAGTGATCGTTTACAGAACACTGAGACCGCGGGGCCACAAGCGCTATTTGCAAAATTAAAATAATGCAGTTAGTCTATTATTGTCCACTATCATCTATTCATTGATAAATTACAGGATCTATATTACAGGCGGTAATGGAGAAAATATACCATACACAATAGCGTCTTAATATTACTGAATAAAAATCACTCCCTTCCAAACTACCAACAAAAACTATTTTTAAATTGCCTTACAATTGTCCATATGTCTCTTAGGCATGAACATTTAGACGTTTAGAACAAGATCAAGGTATTTTATAATGAAGTGTATGGTTTAAATTTGTTCTAACAGCTTAGTATTGTTTCGTATGCACTCATTTGGCCTTTCAGCTAGCGATACTTTTAGTTCAATGCGACTGAAGGCTAGATTTTGCCTTATAAAATCTACTCTCAAGCATCGATTGAGAAACGTTCTAGAATACGGACCTTAATATGTGTTTTTATGTAGTTCCAATTTTAGTTTTAAGCCCACTAAGTGTTGACGTCGCGTTGGACATGATTTTTTTTTCCACAAAAGTACCTTGATTTTTTTTAAAAACTAAGCACTATAAATAAAACGCACTCATAGTTGCGTATTAATGAGAGAAACCAGAGTAGTGAGCGGAAACCTTTAGACTTTAGTCGATTTAAAACAAAGCTATGTATAGAGTTTAGTCTATAAAGGTGTGTTTACATTAAACTAGGTCTGCCTTTATAGAGTAGTAGATTTTATATTCTTACTATATATATTATTGTTATCAATATTTAACTGCATTGTCCACTACGCAAGCCTGTATTTCAATAATCGCCTAAACTCTTAGTAACCGTGTCTATATGTAATGGTCAATATCGTTTAGATAACAATAAAATAATGTACCCATTACAATAGTATGACTAAATTAAATTGCTAAAAGTCAAGTTCAAAATCATTGATATGTTGATTTTGCGATTTAAATTCAATAGAAAATATCTGCTTTTACAAGAAAGCTTAAATCTATAATGTTATTACGCATAACACACTATAAAATATACTTTTTGCATGAAGTTTCATAAAAAGATAATAGTCCAATAGGTATTTCAAAACAATCAAAATACGATACATAATTTTTATTTCACGCTTGCAGCTATTATGTTTTCATTTAATTTATAGCCATACCTTCATTTCTGTGTGCTGCCAAATACCACTTCGCTGTGGGCAGGATGGTGATATCCACCACACTGCCAATAGACACATATTACAGGCATTGATATACAAAAAAAAGCCCTAGATGCACAGCTATTAATATCACATCAAAAATATAACAACCAAAAATTAAACCCAAACTTAACAAACATAAAAAAAGTAAAATAAAATACTTTAATAAATAAAGTACGAGTTCGTCTGTCTATTATAACACGGCAAAGGGCTCACCACCTATTACGTGGGACAGGAATACACATGGTGAAAAATGGTCATATAATATGCCTCTGCCACCCGTTTGGGGATAAGGCTTGATAGATAAATAAAGGTATTTTTAAAAACTAGTATATGTTAAGTTGTCAAGATCCTAAGTTCTGAAGGATTAAACACAAACTCATTCGTACAAATCTACATTATAAAAATGTTTTTAATCTCACGATTGGGCACTTTAAATTGTAAAGATCGTATGTTCTGACGACATAAACACGACATATTCGTTCTTTATAACACTCCTACTACACGTAATTATGTTTTTAAAGCCCAGAATTGAACACTCAATTTTAAGTTCTAAAGGGATAAACACAAACTTGTTTTTATTAACACTGAATTGGACGCCCTTTTTCAAGTTCTAAAGATCATACAGACCAAACACATACTCGTTCTTACTAACACTTGTTTTACTACATACAATTTTCTTTAAAGCATCTTGGCCTTTTTGGTATATCAATGATTATTAACGACACAATTCTAGCAACATATGAGGTGAGAAAATGATATATTATGTAAGTCTGCTACTGGCTTACTATCGACTACATTGGGGGCTACCCTCATCTCTTAAGCAGTATTATTTTCAATTTACTGTAAACTTTCACTGTATGAATCGTAAAGTCGGCTTCCGTCAAGATATCTGTGTTCTGTATTTAGAACATTCTGACAGACAACAACACGGACCAACTCACACTGTGTGTGAAAATAATATTGCTTTCCAAATTTTTTTTTATCAAAATGTATTTTCTCGTCTCTTCCTGCCTTTTGTACTTAAGGTGGCTACCAAAAATATAATTTGTTCGTCAAATGTGCGCTTTCTTTAAAAGAATATTTGTCTATTTGGCTGTGTAGTCGATGAGTGATTGTATCTCTTAAGATCACAGTCTGAGAGATAGTTGAGTCTTGACATTGATGCCTATGTCCAAGCATAAACAGTGACTTCGTTCCGTAATCTAGGGTGCTTTGCCGCCATTATTATATTTCATGTTAAAATTACTTATCTATAGTGGAAATTAGATTTAACAAAAAAAACGTTAAAACTTCTTGTCAGTAAAGTACTGTTATTAAAACATTTATAGGCAAGGAGGTTTAAAATTAATGTAATAAAAACTAATTTTAATTATTCCCCCTAACATTATAAAGTTAATTTGATAGTTTGGCACATTCTGTAATATTGGGGATTAGTGCCCTTTTACCACTTGCAGCGACTTCGATGCGTATCCGTAATTATACTAACCTGTTAGACTATGCGATAATCCGTTTGATCGCGGGTCCTGTACATTTTACATATCATAGTTTTGATCTTCATAATAAAAACAATATCAGCTCTCTTGGTCTCGTTCAATTAGGTTTACTTGCTACAAGTTTAGCATATAGTTTTTAGATAAATAATTAACCACAAGCAATATTTACATCGTTTTAAGGATATAACGCTATACACCGTTCTTTATATATATATGTAGGATTGTATAATACGCTAAAACAAACTAAGTTTCGATAAAATTCTCTTAAGTACATTTTATATTTACAATAAACTAAAAAATAAAAAGGTATCATTCAAACGTATTTACTTATTGTCCTTTTGCGTATACAATATTAGAACTTTCAAACCATTTTATAACGATATCACTATTCGATATTTCGAAATTGGTTCCAGTTTAGTCGCTAGTTTTTAAATGAAAAATATCAAAGTCATTTTAAATAAAAAGGTATTCGAAACAGGTAATAATTATATATGTCTATATTTTACATTTACAGCTATCCAAATGAAGTACATTCATTGGTGTTTGTTCCTGCTCTTTCTTTCTTAAATTTCCAGACAAATTGAAATAAAAGCTTCCATTAGTGTTGTGCATTATGATAAAACGGTTGTACTTACTTGTAACTTGTAACTTTCATTATAGTCCGACTAATTTTGCAAGTCTTTCTTCAAGAGGTGCTTCATAGTAGAGTGCAACGCACCTCTTATAGAAGGATTTAAGTCCGAAAATAGTCGAACTATCACGAATGTTACACACAAATAGTAGTAGTAAATCCAAGCAAGCAAAACTTTAAATTTCCCGAGTGATTTTAATGCCTTTATACAATGTGATAAAAACACGTGTTTAGATCGTAGAAAAAATATACTTTAAATTTATGATTGAACAAACACCGTAATATGATATTTTGCTTATTAGAATAGTATTACGAAAAATTATTATTATGTGATATTATGCTATTGAATAAGATGCTTTTAAGCTAAAATACATCGATAATAATTGCGGCCGATAAATAGTCCATAGAGTTACCAATATAATTAAGGGACACCGCAGAATAACCGCACTTTTAATATACGTAACCGGGGATTTTGTGTTTTAGAAGCTAAATACATCGAAAAGGTCTCAAAATCGCCGGTAGTATTATACTAAAAGTTGGTAACTTTACGGTGGCCCTAAAGGCACGTTTTTTATAGTTTTTGGTCAGAGAGAAACTGCTTTTTATTTTTGAGTACAAGTGTAACATTCAATATAAAAGTGTAATTACTATCGATAAATAGCCGAAATCGATATGCCACATTAATAAGCTTAGATTAATATTATTATAAGACAATCCATTTGTGTAAATCGGTAATAGAATTGAGTATTTCACCTAACCTATTGATATTTTGTACATAATATTGAAACTGCACTAGCCAAAGTAAAATTATTAATTAGTCATAAATAATAAAAAAGCTATTATCATACTTTTATATAAGCACGAATAAATAAGCTACTAACTGTTCCACGCGTTTGTAGAGATTGCACCTTAGTCGATTTTCTATTTTTTTCAGAAATTTCGCTAGTGGTCTAAAAACAAACTTTAGACTACTAGCGAAATTTCTGAAAAAATCTTAAATTAATATAAAAAAAATGCCAAAATGTCA
This sequence comes from Thumatha senex, assembly GCA_948477245.1. Taxonomy (NCBI): domain Eukaryota; kingdom Metazoa; phylum Arthropoda; class Insecta; order Lepidoptera; family Erebidae; genus Thumatha; species Thumatha senex. The sequence continues at coordinate 6,332,286 of OX419725.1, forward strand.
CAATTTAACGGATATCGGTTACGTGACAAGTTCAAAATGCAATAATTATTTTGGGCCATTAGAATAGAGTTATAGAATAAAAATTCTTTTCCAGTGTGAATTTATGAATGTTGGTATATATTTTTTATGCTACAACTGCAATTTTATTCGCTTCGCGGAATTGGAATATGTTCTATAAAGCTATTCTTTATTTCTCATGTAAATTTGTGATAAATTAATGCATGTCAAAAATTAAAACCAATCCCAAAAGATATTTATAGTAAACATACTTTTTTTTTTAATAGCTGTCTAGTTATTTTCATGGAGACCACCCTTCAGAACTGTTGATGGGGTGACTTTCTAGAGGTGGGTGGACAATTAACTTATATATTTTTACACCAGGTGGGCCGTAAGCTTGTTTGCCATGTCGTAGTATAAAAAAAAGTAAGTCTACCTACAGTGTTCTATTAGCTCGTTGATTAAAAATAATATATGGGAAGCATTATTAGCCTTTTGGTAGTGAGAATCAAAGCCTTAAATTAGTTGATATCATTCGAGTTATTACTTTTTATAATATACACACTCAATACAAATTTGTGATAATAGTTTCGATACAAAATCATATACAAAAGTGATATATATTGGTCATATACACGTATTTTACAAATGAGTTTACGTATAAGCTACAAACGTTCTTTTTTTTTAAATTTACCAAAATATTTCATTATGCTCTCATACTGTCACAGTCCATATTACAGAACTTTACTTAGTTTTAACCTCAAACGTTTCTTAACTATCCTTACAAAGTTGTCCGCCGAGTCTGTTTACGAAGGCGGCACTGAAAATTTCGGGAATCAAGGAAGTGACACAACATTACTATTTAAAAATGTATTATTGCTGAAAATCTCTGACCACGCAATTTATTCTTTATTTTAGGGAAAGTATAGAAATCATTAGGGCCTAGGTCGGGGCTGTACGGCGGATGGTCTAATAATTCTATGTTTTCTTGCTCTAAAAAGTCTTTTCTCCTGTGCGCGGTGTGAGAACTCGCATTGTCGTGATGGAGGATGATGCGGCGGTTGCAGTTCTCTTTACGGAGTTCAGAAACGACCTGTGGCAAAGAAGTGCTAGCATACCATTCTGCATTAACCGTTCTTTGAGAGGAATAGTCGCAACATGGTCGGTTTTGGAGACAAACGTGGCCACCATTTTTTTTGCAACACTCCGTGAACGAACAATTTTTGTTGGCTTTAACTCATTTTCGAACACCCAAACTCGTAACGGGATTTTTGTTTCGGGTTCGTACGCGTATATCCAGGATTCGTCACCTGATACGATGTTGTATACAGCATTTGAGGATCCTGCGTGGAATCTTTCGAGAGTTCTGACGCACCAAGTAACGCGAGCCGCTTTTTTCTCTTCACAGAGCGAATGCGGTATCCATAGGGAAAACAACTTTTTTACACCTAATTGTTCATGCAAGATTATTTGTATTTGACTCATGCCAATGTCTAAAGTTGCCTGAATTTCGCGGTATGTCACATGTCGATCTTCCTCAATCAGCTTACGCACAGCATCAACGTTTTCTTGGGTGACTGCAGTTTTTGGACTACCTTGACGGGGATCATCACTGAGCTTGACACGTCCACGTTGAAATTCAGCAAACCAGCGATAAATTGTGGTTTTGGATGGGGCTTTATCACCAAATGCAGAAATCATCCGGTCAACACACTGTATTTGTCCACCACTTCGAAAGTCATAATAAATCATTGCTCTTGAATTTTCTTGAGTCAATTCCATTTTCTCAACGACTAAACAAGTTCGACAAAACCTTGTGACAAGACCGAAAATCTTTTTTTTAAATAAATAAATGGTATTCGATTTTTAAAACCAAGGAGTTTTCAATTTAAAAGATTTTAATATGACAAGAACAGTGGAAATGTTCCATTCCCGATACTTTTAGTGCAGTCCTCGTATTTGTCTGTTTGCGATAAACTTCTAAATTATTCAATGGATTATCATACGAGTTTTCCCAATAGATACAGTAATTGGTTCGATTATTGTTCAAGATGTCATAAAAATGACGCTGACTCAGGGCCTTTAACGCGAACGGTGTCGAAACCCTTTGAAACATAACAAAACATTGAATACTAATCCTTTGTTTTAAGATCCATGCTGGATGAAAATAATTTTGCAATACGGACTGAAACAATCTTACATCCCATTTCTATTTACCCCGTATATTTTATATTGCTTTGTCATAATCTATTATAGAACATGTTAGTTCTCATTTTAACTCATCGCTCACTGTGAATTAAATATCTCTATAACACTGAAAAATTGGGTAAATTGTGATATATTTTTTGAATTGTACAAAAAAGGGTACATATTTTTTAGTATAAATCTAGTGTAGCTATACTTGTAATATTGAACAAGACGCGCAATTTTAGATTTTATATTTTTTTTGATATAACTTATATAAATAGGTTATATCAAAATTTAAATTCTACTCAAAAAGAGTTTCACAATAAAAACATTACCGAGCAGTTTCGGAAATTAACCGGAATAAACATACACAGAGAGAAATAAAAAAGTTAGAAAATTTTATCATTTTATTTACAAACAGACACTTGTTCTATTATATCTATATAAAATATCAAAAGTATTGTAGCTACATTGTTATAAACCCATATTTATCCGAACAGGTATTTATCCAAATTATTTAATTCACACGGTAATCACAATGAGCAATTTATAATTGCAAATGGTTGCAAATGTCTTGTACGTGGATTGTAATAAATGATGAGAGATTATGTCTTCATCATTTGTTATAATCACACTAGTAATTTATTAAGTTAGTCACTACATTTGCCATTCAGAATTCCATCTCATTTAGTCTCATTAAAATCGTTAGTAGTCGGTTTTATGATTTAAGTCGGTTATAAGATTTTCGCGTATAAGAAATTATTCTTTTATTTTGTGTTTGTGTATGGTGTGTGTATAGTACATACTTTATTTAGTTTTGCATGTGTATGTCTACACCAGTTTTGTCGGATCCTCGTATATATTGTATATTTTATAAGTTGAATAGAAAATAGAAACAGTTTCATTTTAAGTTATCGTTGAAACGGTTAAAAATCTCGATTCTTGATTGAAATCGATTCATTCTTTAATATTAGTTACTGTTATATATATATATATATATATATATATATATATATATAAAGTTCCAAATTGTGAGACCTAGTTCCACAATAACATTTTGAATCGACTACTTAACATTGTAATGGATATTTTTGTATCATATATAAAGAGAGTAGCGCTTTATTCGCTTGATACAAATATTATTCGTCTGCGAAATTTTACACTCATCACGCATCTCAATAGATAGCTTATTTTTCTATCAGCAAAATTGTAAACTATCACGCTCAGAAATACTTTAGTATTTAGTTACGCTAATTACATTATATTGCTGATATATCGTACTGCAATAAAATTAACTTTAGTACATATTAAACTTAAGTACGTCTTCCGACGTTATACATTTTTGATTCGGAATATCCTTAAGTAACGTATTCATTGAAAAGAAAAATATATTCACTGTGCAAAATGTATTGGGCAACATAATAACTAAAAGTTTGCTCAAAATCAATAAAATAATCCATTGCATATTTGTTAGTACCTACATAAAGAAAACATAATTTTTTATAGTATCAATTCAAGCCTTGTAAATCGTAATTAAATGACGTGTTTGATGTTTTCAGCTGTTCTAATTACCCTGGCTGTATTTTTATACCATTTCTGGTTTAGTAACGTGAAATTGTGAATATATTTTATCGATAATTCGTCCTTAAATGGGAACAAAAAACTAAAAGCTCATTACTTTTCACGCATTTGCTTAATCTAGAGTGCCTAGTGCTAGTAATTCACTAATATAGGTTAAGGTTATCTTTGCACTATAACGGAGTATTGTTCATAGCTTTTGTGATAAATTGCAGGTTATTACACACTTTCAGCTGGTAGTCCTATAAGCGAATTGTAAAATATTAATTGATTGTATACCGTAAGGCTATACTTAGTCTTGTCATGTGGTCTATTATTTAAGTATAGTGCTGTTATAGGCACACACCAACCAGTGAAGAGACGAACATTTTACTATACAAGGTGTATAAAAATGAACTCTTAGTTTTACGTGTGGTTCATTAAAAACGGTGAAGAAAAAAGCAATTATATTTTTCTAAAAGTTTCTTTGATTCTCACTTCGCTTAAAAAATTTGATAATAAATACTGAAAAACAAAGCTCGTAGCTCGGTCGATACAGTGTTCTGTAAAAGATCACTGCGTCACTATTTTATGCTACATACTTTCATACGTTTCATTAATATTCATAAGTTACATTTCTGTGCCTCGGAAGGCACACATGCCCCAATAATATGGCAACAATGGAACATATTACATTTGAAGTTGTTTTACATTAATAACTTCCACAATCGTAATTTTATACAATAACCCACGTTTCCAGGACTAGGAGTAAGACACAATAAATAATAAATATTTTTTTAAAACGGCAACAAAAAGAATAAGTCAAGTAATAAATTTAATAAAAAAGTGTATACCACATTACCATTACCAATTCATCTTATTTCAGACTATTGAGCTTAGGTTAGCTTCAAACAATTTATTTTCCCATATTGACCAGACTGGATAGTACAGGGCTTTCCTTCGCAATGGTTACTACTGCGAAAGTATCCCATGGTCACCTTGTACGACACCCACATAGGTCATAATAGTGACATTTGGACTCTACCTTTTCCCCACACGGGCTAAGAAACCTCACAAAATTCTAAGACTTATTTTCGTAACACCTTATATAATGACGTCGTTATGTTCAACTAGGATATTCATACATGTATTTTCTGATAGTATTGAGTAATATTTTTGTATTTCTATTACATTGTATTGTGTGTGTTCCAACCGTATCTGACGGCACGTTTATAATAACCAAATTTGTTAATATTTGTATACGTTTAATAATATGTGGAGACTACCAAATATTGTAATACTATAAAATTTAGATACAACAAAGTTACAATATTATGTTTTAGAATTAAAATATATTAAATGTCAGTAATAATTACATTCGAAATAATCCGCGATACAACCGTACAATCCGAAGTAACCATGGGGCCGAGTCTAATATTGACAAGCCTTAGAATAGAACCAGAATCACTGTTTTTAGCTGTCAAAATGTTAATAGACTATCAAAATGCAACTGACTAAGGGCCACTGGCGCGGTACGTGTTAGTAGAACTCATTGACCGACCGATAGAAGTCTATTGGAGTACGATTGTGATAGTAGACTACTAACAAAAGTCAAAATTGTGCCGGTGGCGTTCTATTGAGCGAGGATTACGATTCTTTTCTGACGCGATTGAAATAGTAGGTTTGGCCCCCTGACCAAATGATAGCACTAGGCCTTAGATTTTAAGCCACGTCCACTGGGGTGGAGTTTGTGTGGTGACATTTCTATCACATATTATTCTTCGTAGTATTTAGTTCGTATAAATAAGTACTTGAAATAAGTGTATTGTGATATATCATTATATTGTTTTGTCGGGTCGTCTAATAACAATTTGTAATGTGAATAAACAGTAGAATGTGAATATTTCTGTACCAATTCGCAAATTTTAATTATGCATTGTAATTACAAGTTTAAAAACATCTTATGTGTTTTTATTACAACCTTTATTTTTACTCTTACAATAAATTAAATTAAAGGCAGACAAAATTCCTACCAAAAGCTGAAACATTTTGTAAGTAAAATGAGCGCTATTATAAGAATTGGGTCCAAGCCAACCATATGCTGTCGTAAACAAAAAGTGGACGGCGGTCATTAGCAACTACCTAAATACATTAAAAGAAGGGGACCTGCCCGATTGTGTTCGACAAAGATGCACATGTCGTTGAGCAACATCATATACACGCTTATTACCTATACCTGGCTAGCTTCACGGCTTCAGAAGTAACTCACCAAGGGGTTGACCTTGTATCCAATAGTTCTGAAGAAAAATAAATTCCGATAAAAGTGTGACTGACTGGCTCCTCATCAGGGATATTAATATTGTTCGCATGAAAATTTAACCGCTAATTAGTCGAAATTTATCGGTAAGGGTTTTAATATAACCTTTGATAGCTCAGTTGGTACAGCGGTGGACTTTAAATGGTTATGAATTGGAATCCTTAAAGCACTGGGGCTATCCCCCCGAGAGCTTCCCTGATACTCCTGGCCATAGACAAATGGAAGGGCACCGTGTGGTTATAGTCGGTAAGAGTCCGGCATAGCATCCATGAGGATTTCCACAGGTAAAAAAAAGGGTTTTTATATGATGCCTATATGGAGTCCGCTGTCTCCAGTATGGCCTTGTAAGTTTACCAAAGATCTGATACAGGAACTCACTGAAACGACCGTGACCGGTGAAGACCTGCGTCAGGCGGAAAGAGAGGATAGCGTGGTGCCTGTCATGCTAATACTCCATGATGGAATTACCGCCCCATGTGTGGCATGCCCTGGCGTCTTGACAGACAGACAACAAAGTGATCGTATAAGGGCTTTTGAGGTATGGCTCCCTAAATAAAAGAAGAAAAGTGTGGTGTACAGAGCAAAGGATGTAAGTATACAGGACTGCCTCAGAAGGATTGATTTTTTCAGACAATATATATTTTTACATTTGTTATAGTTATTAAAAGAGTGTGCTTGTGTAACTATGCCAAACCTCAGAAATTACTTATGTAAAATTGCAAGGGCAGCCCTACTTAGACTTGTCCTACTTATTTGATAGGTATATTATGGATAACACATTCCGTCGACTAGCTTGAGTTCTCATTTAAATTCTTCTAGTTAACACCCGCGGCTTCGCCCGCGTGGAGAAATTTTTCCGTTCTCGTTTTGCAGGCAGGCAGGCATTTTGGGAGTGTGAGCGTTGTTCTGAGTAGATGCAAGCAAAATAAGAGAATTGATAAGTTATGTGACTTTAATGGTTTTGTTGAAGTGAAGCGTGATGGATATGAAAGTGTATTGGAAAAGTTTGGTGACAAACGAGTGAATGAAAAAAGGACAAAGTCTGCTTGAAGTATGTTTGGAGAGGAATCTTGTAACTAACATCATGTTTAACCACAAAGATATCCACTTGTTTACGAGACAAGAAGGAAGTCAGAAAAGCATGATCGCCTTTGTGATTGTAGACGCAAGGATGAGAAAGAAAGTGTTAGACACTCGAGCATACGGTGGTGTCGGGATTGAAACAGACCACTTCTTGGATGTTAGTCGGGTAAGAGGTCTGGTTTAGTGGTGGCGGCATCGTGTGCATGAACCTGTTAGTGTATTAAAGCGCATAAAAGTCGAGAATTTGCAAGAGATACTTAGGCACTAAAGAGGAGTTTATGAGTAAGCTGAGCATGAAATTTGAAAATTCTGATGAAGTATGGAAATCATTTAAGGAAGAACTCGTAGAAGTTGCGATTGAAGTTTGTGGGGTAAACATGAAAAGTCAAGGATGTAAGGCAAAGGGAATGTGTGCAGAAGTCCGAAAGGCGTTGTCTTATAAGAAGAAAACAGGGTTGGACTGACTGACTACAGTCAATCAGAGAATGCAGAAGGCCACAGATGAGGATGTAAAAATGGCGAAGGTTGAATATAATATAAAAAGTACGGAGGTAGCTGAAAAGTTTTGAGCCTAAGTAGGTACCTTTGATCAGCACTAATTAGTCGCGCTGCACACCACTAATTGAAGGTATTCTAAATAATATAAAGGCCAATTAATGTCATTAGCATCATGACATTTTAGTAATTGAACCTTAAACATCACCATGTCTGACTCATCCGCCCCTTCTACAAAATTGAAGTACCTATAGAGCTGACATAAAATTCCTCACAAAAAAAAAACGCCGACGGAAATATTTGAAGAGATGTCTCCAGTTTAGGAAGTCAGCACCTACATTGGCCACCGTAAAACGTTGGAGCCGTGATTTCAAACACGGCAGAGAGTCGCTTGAAGTTGATCCCAGGTCGGCACGCCCGAACACCGCGGTTATCGAAGAAAACATTGAAAAAGTGAAAAATATTTTTCTGGAAAATCGGCGAATCAAGTTGTGGCAGTTAGCTGAAGCCATAGGCATTAGCAAAGAATAAATCGGTGACATTTTGCATAATCATTTGCATATGAAAAAGGTGTGTGCGCGATGGGAGCCTTTTGAACGATATGATAAAGCTACAAGTGATTTTTTGTGCCGTGTAACGGCTGCGATTCCCGAATTAACTATTTTATTATTTAAATATCTATGAATGCAGTGTAAATTGTTTTGAAATTCAAATAATGTCTTCTTTCAGTAAAATGTTCCATCTACAATATTCAAGGTACTTTTCCCCCATGTGGCGTATCCATGAGACGCCCTGTATGTCAAATTGGTTAAAGTCATTCTACTAATATTATAAACGCGAAAGATTGTAAGTATGGGTGTTTGTTACTCTTTCACGCACTAAATCAACTGAATGGATTTTGATGAAACTTTACAATAATATAACTTACACATCAGAATAACACATGGGCTACTTTTTATCCCTGTAACAAGTTCCTGTGGGAAACGGGAACGGAAAATTTCACAATGTGTGCGGAGCCACGTGCGTCAACTAGTAGTTATATAAAGCAAGTAAGCGACGAAGGGGTACTAATCATCTTAATAATAATATTGATTATGCATACCTATTTATATTCATACGTCGCTGCATCACTGCTGCAACATATTGGCCTATCATTTGACATTGCATCGGTGAGTCACGCCGCTAGCGCCAGATAGATTGACATTTAAAATTGCCTGCAGACTTGCTCAATAGTTTGACAGCATTTCTAAAATCTATTACACATCTTCGCATTCTCTTTATCATTTTAACTTAGAGTCTCGGTTGTGTCCAAGGTTCTCTCTGAAGTTTGAGGCCCACATATATCCTAGAAATTAAAATGAGATCAGTGTTTAACATAAGCAGAAGCTACATCTTGTGAAGATGAATATAGCTACTCCGGTAGTTTGGCGTAACGTTGAGGGACTGCGTAAAAATACTCGCATCCGTAAGAGCCTACACGTCCCTGATGTTACGGACAAATTGCAAGAAGGTCACCTTCGCTGATACGGCCATGTTTTAAAAAAGCCTCCAAGGTGAAGGAAGGACATAGTCAGCGCCCTCTACCCCAACAAGCTTATATAAGCTTGTGGTATTGGATCTAGAGAACTGATAAACGTACTTATGTATTACTACATACTCGTACCTACATACATACATGACTAAAACTATGAAAAATACGTTTCGGCCCCGAATCACTGCGGGAGGGTGTGTAGGAATGCACAACGCATATTCATAATTCAGTTCAAAATAGCGACCCATCAAAGGTATGGATTTTTTTAAGAACACTAGGGGTTGGCAAATCACGGCAAGAATTGAATCCAAAACATATAAATGTTGAGGTTCTCAACCTGCATTTTACTGCCTTGTAAGGCACAGCCCAATCATTCACCTTTTGTTTTTAAACTATTTACCGCTAGTGATGTTAAGAAGAGCATTATGGCGATCACGTCCAAAGCTGTTGGTAGTTGGCTTCGACAAATAAATAAGAATGCAGATTTATTTTAACTACCTCGGTCGCGCAGTGGTAGTGTATGCGACTGCCGTGATTGAGGTCCCGGGTTCGATTGCGAGGTCGGAAAAAATAATACGATTAATGAATGTCTCCTTCTCATCTTCCTAGCACGGCGAGTTACGCTTGTGCTGCTGCTGCATCTGCCGAGACTCTCAAGCGGCGCAAATATAATAATTTAATAGGTAATTATATTTTTAAGCCGGTTGTGGTTGTGACACTGGGCTCGTGGGGCCTAAGTGCTCGTTCGCTATATAGTGATATCGTCGTAAAGCGACTGGTCGACTCTTCTCGTGACCATAGGGCTGGCCTCTTTCTCGCTCAGAAAATAAGCATTGCCATACAACGTGGCAATGTGGCCAGCCTTATGGGAACCTTACCGGTTGATTTTGATAGGGAGAAATTCTTCGTCACCTAGTCGGGGAATCATTGTCAGTCTTGTAATAATAATAATAATATACCCCTCGAGGACAGTCGTTATCTTTTATAGGATTAACGCAACCCTATGAGGGCATAGTAGATTCACTTTTTGAGTTAACTACTTTCTGATACCAACAAAAAATGTATCAGTAAGTAATTGAAAAGCTCACATCCGCAGGGCAGCTTGTGGCGAGTTGAATGTGCGTGGCTACACATCGGTCATCTTCACGCTGTATCCCTGACGGGGTAGTCAGAGAGGACAGATCGCCAGGCTTCGCGATCCATGCATACTTCTTTCGCTTCTTCGAGATTCATCAATCGCTTCATACACGCACGTCTGGGTATCCGAGTACTTTTGACCTTTCCGTTTTTGAGCAATCTGCTCACGTGGTCTTCATATGTAAGTCTCGGCCTTCCCTGACTCCTTCTACCCTCTACTTTTGAACAATATATATTCTTCGTCAATCGTTCCTCACTCATTCGTTGGACATGACCAAACCAACGGAGCACGCCCTTTTCCAGCTTAACGCTGACACTTTCATTCAAACCTGACATATTGCGTATCACTTCGTTACGTATTCGGTCGGCCAAGGTAACGCCGCACAATTTTCGAAGTGATCGCATCTCCACAGCATTCAATTTACTTTCATGCATCTGCTGACATACCCAGGTTTCACTACCGTAAAGCAAAGTTGGCACTAGCACTGCGTTATGAATCGCCATCACATTCGTGCTTCTTTTACGATGCTTTGTCGCTTTACTAACTGGGACAAAGCACCGTTAACTTTGTTTCCGGCAGCTACTCGCCGTTCTACATCCGAATCACATCTTCCATCCGCGCTAAACATACTTCCTAAATACACAATTTCTTCACTTGCTCTAGACGTTCCTGGTTTACCCTAATCTCGCATTTAGTTCTTACGTCACCTCTTTCAAATACTAGAACCTTAGTTTTACTTGCATTCAAGCGGAGACCCTTACTTTCACACCCCTCTTTCATATTAGTGACTAATGCCTGTAGGTCGGCTTCTGATGAGGCCATGAGCACCGCATCATCAGCGTACAGCAGACAGTTTACTGTAAAGTCACCCAAATTCACACCCATATTAAAATCTTTCAACTTCTGCAGGCAACTGTCCAGATACACTATGAACAGCCAGGCGGACATGACACATCCCTGTTTGACGCCTGTACAGACATCAAAAAGAGGTGACACATCCCCCCCTACTCGCACGCAAGCCTTACAGTCCCTATAAAGCGACTGTATTGCCCGCAGTAGCGAGCCGTCCACACCATATCCTGGCAGCAAGTCCCACAGTGTTTCTCTCACAACGTTATCAAATGCTTTCTCTAGATCCACAAAAGCGCAGAAAACCTTCTGGCTAAGAGCCAGAAACTTTTCCGCGATCATGCGGAGAGAAAACACTTGATCCATGCAACCTCTTCCACGTCGGAATTCGCATTGAGCCTCCCATAAATACCTTTCAGACTTTTCTTGCATTCGTGCCGTTATAACCTTTGCATACACCTTACTAGCTAAGCTGACCAAGCTGATCGCCTTGTAGCTGGAGCAGTTTAGGCGCGAGCCTTTCCCTTTGTAAATAGTTACTACAACTGCTACTCGCCAGTCATCTGGGACCTCACCCGCCCGCCAGCACAAGTTGCATAACAGACATAGTATGTCCCAGACATGCGACCCACCGTACTTGATCATCTCAGCAGTAACTCTGTCTTTTCCCGCAGCCTTACCACATTTCATACTTCTTATCGCTTGTTCTATTTCTTTCATACTAATGACTTCAATGACATCGGGATCCGGAGCATCGAAGTGAGCTCCACTTCCCGATGTGGCATCTCTGTCTTTTCTTGCATACATCTTTCCATAATATTCACTCCATCTCTGCAGGACGTCACTTTGGTCTGTTAGGACGTCATTGTTAACACTAAGCACTTTATTCATACTGCAGATTGCCGAACAACTCCGGGTCTTGCCTACCTCTTTCCAGAAGAGCTTGGCATTATCCCGGAAATTGGACGACAACCTTTCATCCGCTTTCATTCTGCACCTTTCACGTGCTTCTTCTATCAGTGCCTTCTTGTTAACTTTCTGCAGCTTGTATCTCTCTTTCATATTAAAATCATTCCGCGAGGCTAAGTAGTCCAGCCATGCTTTCTTCTTCATTCGAACTGCTTCTTTCACTTCCTCATTCCACCATGCATCACGCTTATTACTACTGCCTCTTTTCGTTTCTCCACACACTTCCACAGCGGCATTTATCATACTGTCCTTAAGGTTCTGCCATACATTTTCTACATTCTCACTGCTTACATTGACGTCGCCAAGCTTTTCGGCTACCCTTTCATTATATTTATCCCTTATGGATGCATCCTGCAGCTTCCAGCTTTTGATGCTATAAGTCGGCTCAGGTTCAGGACACTCGGTACGATGACGCCAACCCGCGAACAGACCCCTAATCCTAGTTATGACTAGGTAGTGGTCTGATCCCAGCTCAGCGCCTCGATAAACCCTTGTGTCCATCACCTGTTTACGGAGCCGACTATCCATTAGGAATAGATCTATCATGCTTCTCTTTGACTTACATCTCCTCGTATACATATGCATTTGTTTGTGGTTGAACATTGTGTTCGCCACAAACAAATCCTTTTCCTTACAAAATGCCAGTATTAGCTTGCCAGCGTCGTTCACCCTTTTATCCCCATACTTCCCGAGTACCGACTCAAAACCATCACGAGCGGTACCCACCCATCCATTCAAGTCTCCACATACTATAAGTCTTTCATTTCCTTCTATCACATTTAGAGCTTCTCTCATACTCTCCCAGAAGTCCTCTAGCTCACTCGCGTTCGACGAAGATACTGGCGCGTAAGCAGCTACCAGGAAAATCTTCGTCAAACCAAGTTTTACACGGATCCAGAGGATTCTAGGACCTACCAGTTTGTACTCATACATACCGGAGGCCAATCGCGAGGACAGCAAAATTCCAACCCCCCGACTGCCATGCTCGCTCTCTGGTAAGAGACAAGACTTCGCTGCCCTTGCGCTTGGTCTCTGTCAAGCACACTGCATCTAACTTTCTCTCATTCATAACATCCATCAACTCATTCATCTTATCTGTCATTCCTCCCCTAACATTCCACGCAGCTACCCTGCACTCCATCCTCCACTTCCCGCCGCGTCGGGCCGCGCGTGTAGGGTGGCGGTCCCCTACGCCGCTCTGGCACACACTTTTCGCACCAGCGGGGACGAACTGGTGCGCGTCGCCTCGGGGGCACGCCCTAGCATCATTCGTCCTGGTGGCACTCGTGTTGGAGTAGAATTGCAGCCGTAGCTGGCAGGGATGGCGACGTGCACGCTTCTACTCTTCATCCCCATAAATAAATATAATACAAAAATTTTGAAGGCGCTCAAATTTATCGAGTTGCTCCTCTGTGAGATCAATATAGCTGGCATCTGCATAGTCCAATATTGGGAGTAAGAGAGACTGTGCAAGCGAGATCTTTTTAGTGGTTGGAAGAAGGTTACGCAGTCTCCGTAACGAACCCGCTGAGGCATATAATTTACGACTGACATCGCGTAGTTGAGGCTCCCAGGATAAATTTACATCAATATGTACACCCATTGGGCTCACCACCTATTACGTGGGACAGGAATCCACACGGTGAAAAGTGGGCATATAATATGCCTCTGCCACCCCTTCGGGGATAAGGCGTGATGGATATTTATTTAATATGTACACCCAAATCCTTAACACTGTCACTTACCGATAATGGCATCCCACCAAATATAACATGTGGAAGTTGTGCCCATTGAACACGGGAAATCATCCAAGGACTGCCCACAAGGATAACTTGCGTTTTTGTAGGATTCACCTGCAAGCCATAGTTATAGGTCCACTCACATATTCGCTCTAAGTCGCAATTTATTACAGAAAATGCTTCATGTATATCATCGAGTGGCACTTGTGTGTATATTTGCAAATCGTCTGCGTAAAGGTGGTAGGATGAGACTAATTGTTGAGTTATGGAATTTATAAATATTGCAAATAGAAGAGGAGACAAAACGCCACCCTGCGGTACAACAACAGAAATTTCACACCAAGAAGAGACAACATCATCAAAGCTGGTACCTGTCTGGTCGCCGACAATACGTTGTCGGCGACCAGACAGGTACCAGGTAACTATGAAACCAATCAATCACTGTTGGAGATATATTAATAGAGCGCAGTATCCCAAGCAAGATATGGAAATCTACAGAATTAAAAGCATTACTAAAGTCTAGCAACGTAAGTAGTGTAAGATTCCCATTCTCCATACCCATTCTGATATCATCCGTAACATTAACTAGAGCCGTAACGGTACTATGCCCTGGACGGAAACCGGATTGAAAGGAATTTAAAAGATGGTTTTTGCATAGGAAAGAATGAAGTTGATTGTGAACGAGACGTTCTAGGACTTTAGACAGAAATGGAAGTAAAGGATGAAGGGTTTGAATTTTTAGGAAGAGGTATCAGCTGAGCTTCTTTCCACTTCGAGGGAAACAAACCAGCTGTAATAGAATGATTTAAAAGATCACAGATTACATCGAGAATAGGAAGAATCATGTTTCGACTAATGCAGTCGTTTCCGACGGCGTTAGATGATATAGACACTACGCTTCTCTTAACATCACAATCAGTGAATTGACTAAAAACAAATGGTGGATATACAGGAGTTGGAAGTTGCGAATAATCTCCACCACCTCTTTTTATTTTGTACTGGGTTCTGTAACAAATGTGAAATATAAAGAAGAAATGTTAAATATTTCATTATTAACTCCATTTTGGTAAATAATACTATTATCCCTCTAAAATCATACGTAATAAAGTATACAGAAAAGTTTTTATTAAATTCATGAATTTATAGGAAGCGAAAGAATCGCGGAACCTGAGCATCTGCCCTATTTGAATACCCCGTCAGAGATAAAGCGTATTAATACTCGTAGTATTAATTATCTAAATGTGTATGACAACAGCCTCAAACGTCTATTATACTTATTATTATTGGTATATAACTGAAAAATTAAAAAAAAAATATTTATAATATTTAAGTTTATTGAAAAGGGCGTGCTCCGTTGGTTTGGACACGTCCAACAAATGTGTGAGGAACGATTGACGAAGAATATATATATATTGTGCGAAAGTAGAGAGTAGAAGGAGTCCGGGTAGGCGGAGACTTACATATGAAGACCACGTAAGAAAATTACTCAAAAACGGAAAAGTAATAAATATTTAGATACCCAGATGTGCATGCACGTAGCGATTGATGAATCTGCAGGAAGCGAAAGAAGTATGCATGGATCGCGACGCCTGGCGATCTGTCCTCTCTGCCTACCCCTTCAGGGATACAGCGTGAAGATAGTTTGTTTAGTTTTATTATTGGTATATCTTGACATATTTCTTAAGGTGCGTTCGTAAATTATTATGAAATGGAGAATATTTAAAGCAGTGCAACTTATGAAGGCCACGCCGCCACACATAATATTACAGAAAAGTGACAAATATATTGTGATAGATTTTCTGGCGAAATGGTTTTATTCATACGCATATCTACCGATATAATAGGTGTATAGGTTCGTGCTGTAAGAATGCAATGTACAGTGTCTAATAAAAATACAATAATGGGTACCTAGGTACGTAGGTATCTACAAAATTTACGTACCTACTCGTACCTATTGTCTTTTATTTGAATAGAGTCGTTGGCAAAGGTAGACTCCGTTCACAATATAAGTTCATTCATTAGAATAGAATAAAACCTTATTTGTACACCAAATTAAATCTAGATAACAAAGATATTTGCAAGATATTGTACAAAGAGCGGCCTTATCGCTTAAAAGCAATTTCTTCCAGGCAACCTTGGGATAGAAAGAAAAAGATAATAGTTTACTTAAATTAATTAACTATGTTTTTTTTTGGTCAATCTTTATTTACATAGCTTTGCCACGATAAGAATGTGTTGCTCAATTAAGTTCGTTAATCTCCTTAATCGTTAATACGATCGCTTTTAGTTACATTTATCGTTAAACTATTAACGGTTTTTACAAATTGAGGTTCAATCAACTTATTCTTGGCATAATTGCACATTTATCTACTGTTGCTTTTAAATTATTAACCTCAAAGCTCGGAATGTTTTAAAGTTTAAACTAGAGACCCCTACGGCTTCGCCCGTGACGTGCTTCGAAGTGCCGTCGCACCTGTTTAATCCCGTCGCTTATAAATTCTACAATAAAGTAAGTATTGTACCGCTTCTACCGCTGCCTTTCTCGATAAATGGGTTATCCAATACAAAAATACTTTTTCAAATACGACCAGTAGTTCCTGAGCGCTATCAACCAAACAAACTCTACAGCCATATATATTAGTTTAGAAATATAGTTTATAGATAATAACCTATATCATTTGAATTCCAAGAAAATTATGTTTGAGTGATATCCAAATTACACGTAAAGAGAGTCACGGGTGTTTTTATATTAATACGTGAAGCCAAAACTATGTATTCCTTAAAAACAGTGATCTCTAGGCATTCGTTTATAACTAAAATGTTCTAGAGACTGTGAAATGTACTTTTTGTGCATCCAATAGTTTTATTTTTGTAAATATTTTATGGCCTGGTTACTAAGACCTTTTAGCCAAATCTTAATTCATATTTCTTAATTTTTTTTTCTTATAATCTAAAATATCCCCATCCTCTACGTCTTAGTTAAGTCTAGTCTAGTAGTAGTCCGCACATAATTACACTAAATTAGTTAATAAAATTCAGCAAGCGTCCGTTCTTGTTATTTTTCTTGATTGATTGGTCAGACCAAAGAGTAAAGCACCATTGGGCACGAGGTTTAATTTTAATTTAGGTACTAACTCTAGATTACTAAAGCAGGCGCAACAGTAGTCGCTTTGTAGTTTTGTGAAGCTCAAACAACTTAGGTATATATAATTTACGTGTCACGTTGTTTGTTCGCGATGAACTCCGAAACTACTTAACGGATTTTGACCAAATTTGCACATCGTGTGCAGTTTGATCGAACTTGAAAGATAGGTTATATATCATCACACTACTACCCTGGAGAGCAGAGTAGTAGTCATAAATGTGGACAAATCGGGCAAATTTTATGAATTATTGTATAATTTATAAGCGACGGGACGTAGGAGTAAGGGGATAAAATGCATGTTACTTCTTATAATATCAGCTATTAGCTAGTGATAGTCTCATTAAAATGGATTCTGCAGTGTCTGAGATTTGCTGGATCAACCATACAGACAGACAGGCAGAGAGATAGACAGACAAAGATGTTTTTTGTAAATACTGTAGTTACATATACTTATATTCTTTTAAATGCATTAAGTGAAAGCTGTTAATTTTGAATTACATAAAGACACTTCAGTTTTGTTTATCTCTTTAGACATAACTATTACATTGATGCAAAGGCCGGGAAATAGGCAAATGAAAGTAAAAACACAGTTTTTATAATGGGTCTGACAAACGTTTTTTACTTTAAATGCCAAATAAATCTACAAAAAAAATACGAGATAAACTGTGTTTTTACTTTTTTTATATTTCGTAAAATGTCTGAAATATTTACGATCAAAGTGCGTATAACGCGGGTGACCGCATACGTCACAACTATGCTCATTCAACAGTCGCGCCCTCGCTTGAACGAACGCCGCGCATTGCCTTGTCGCAGTCTGTGCTACGTTGTGACGTCATAAAGAGCGCGCCAAATCTCGGAAATTAAAAAAAGTGCTATAACTTCTCGTCGTTATAACTTCGGAAAAACTGCATGTATTAAAGTAAAATAACTAATGTAATGTACATGAACTACGCTCCAATTTTAGCCGTATTTGAGACAGGCAATTGCCATTCCGGCCGAGGCAAATATAGTGCAAAAGAATGCATGGAAACAAAAGTCAATTACCTATATTTAATTTAATTCATATTAAAAGTTACATTCGCCATATTGGGCAATTACGAGTACCTACTAGAAGAAAAGATTTTTGATTTTCCTTTAGTGGATTGTACGCAACAAGATGGAAGATTTAAAAAAAAAATTATATGCGTCTGCCACACTGAGCTCTAGGGTTCGATTCCTGGGTCCGAATAAATTTTTGCGTGATCCATAAAAGTTTGTTTCGGAGTTTGGGTGTTTCGTATGTGTATTATATGTATGTATTTAAAAGTATTTTAGTTTCTTTATCAGTTGTCTAGATCCCATAGCACAACCTTATAGCTTATTTTGGGCTAGATTGTGCTGTGTGAACAAGTGTCCCAGAATATTTATTTATTAGGTACTAGTTGACGCCCGCGGCTTCGCCCGTGTAGAGAAGTGATACAAACTTTCGCATTTATAATATTATTAAGATAAGATTTATAGCACGTTGACACAACTTTTATATCCCAGAATCCACCACTCCTACACATAAACCAATATAAATAAACTAATTTTCGACAACAAAAATATACTTACAGTAAGCGTCTGCTGCAAAAGAATGATAAAAGAAATCTAATCAAAGAGTATATAATAACCAAAAAACATCACAACACTCCAGCAATGTTATTGCTGTGTTGTTGTGTGTTCCAAATTCAAAAAACACTCCAGCAATGAATTTCATTTTCTCTGTCCGTAAATGCGGTACTTCGCGTATTCTTTTATCGAAATTATTACAGTATTTCTATGCATGTTTAAGAAAAGATTATTGATCTATGTTTGTAGTCCTTAGTTCTTTTTTATTTATTTTTTCATATTAAAATAACACATAATAACTTTGTAAAAAAAAAACCTCTTCGATTTTTCTGCGGAAATTGGGACATTGTGGGCATTGACGAATGTTTATCCTAGATCAATCTGTCTTAATAGTGTAACATTATGACCAAGCATCCATCCTAATATTGACTGCCTCGGTGGCGCAGTTGTAGTGTATGCAACTGCTGCGGTGAGGACCCGGGTCGGAACAAATATTTGAATGACCCACAAATGGTTGTGGTATTTCCTATGTATAATATGTATATATTTAGAATTATATAAGTACTAGTTGACGCCCGCGATTTCACCCGCGTAGAGAAGTGTCCCGTTCCCGTTTCCCACAGGAACTTGTTCCCGGGATAAAAAATCATTAAATCTATTCAGTAGTTTTTACGTGAAAGAGTAACAATCATCCATTCAAACTTTCGCATTCATAATATTATTAAGATGTATATCAGTTCTCTAAATCCCATAGTACAAGCTTATAGCTTAGTTTAGGCTAGATGGCGCTATGTAAAAAGTTAAAAGTTCCGCCTAGTGCTGGATGTTTATTTGCTGTGCTATTAAGCAATAGAATTCAGAGGGTTGAAGTAAACGGTAAACGATCAGCAGGATCTCCAGTTGTAATGGGTGTTCCACAGGGACCAATCCTTGGTCCATTTCTTTTTTTGATATACATTAATGACTTACCTTACTATGTTGGGGATAAACATGAGATTGTGCTGTTTGCGGATGATACCTCTTTGACATTTAAAATTAATAGACAGTTAAATAATTATGACGATGTTAACAGTGCACTCTCAAAAGTTGTTCATTGGTTTAACGTGAATAATCTTCTTTTAAATGATAAAAAAACTAAAGTAATTAAGTTTTCGACACCTAATGTGAGACAGGTGGCGACCAATATGCAACTTAATGGATCAGGGTTGGATACTATTGGGGCTTCTGTGTTTTTGGGTATAACTATTGATTCAAAGTTGCAGTGGGGACCACATATAGAAAAATTGTCACACAAATTAAGCTCTGCTGCATATGCAGTAAAAACAATAAGACGGCTCACTGATGTTGAAATGGCTAGAATAGTTTATTTCAGTTATTTCCATAGCGTTATGTCATACGGAATTCTTCTCTGGGGAGACTCAGCGGACATTAATACGATATTTATTTTACAGAAGAGAGCTGTGAGAGCAATATACCAGCTTGGTCCCAGGGTATCTCTAAGAGAAAGATTCAAAGACCTTAATATTCTTACCTTTATATCACAATATATATATATGAGAATTTACTCTATGTGCACAAAAACTAGACACATTTCTTAAAAAAAGTGATATACATAATGTAAACACTAGGCATAAAGATAATCTTGTATTACATTCTACTCGTCTCGAAATAATCAGCAATTCTTTTAAGGGGGAATGTATACGATTCTATAACTTCCCGATGAAATTAGAATATTGTCAATAAATATGTTTAAGACAACAGTCAAGGCCAAATTGTGTAACAAGGCATATTATAAAATTTCAGACTATATAAATGATAAAAATGCATGGGAGCAAGTCGCTCTAAGTCAACACACACAAATATACAAATATAATTAATAATAATAATAAAGAAACATTATAAATATAATGTACATTTGTTCAACATAAGTGATCTGAAACGTCAGGTTAACTAATATAATTATATGTAATTTGAGTTTGTTATTGTGTGAGCACCGTCCACATAGCATTTTATAAATTTTGAAATTGTCATGATGGTTGCTGTGCAGTTTGAGTATGTCGTGCTCGCCTAAGTGTCCTGGAAGTGGTGGTGCATGTATCGGGTCGCCTTATTCCCTATAATACGGTTGAGTAGGGCGATGGCTGATATATGCGTCATACCCGTGAACTGGTGCCGTCTGTTGGGACTGTTCAGCTCATAGCTGTTATAGCAATTATTACAAATAAAACTATTTATATTTAAGGCAAATTAAGTTTAGTCGACTGTTCTCACGTAACTCCAAAGGAGCAATGTAAGTTTAATATTGTAAGCCATACCTGCATTTTATAATAGCAGCCATTTAGTTTCTTGCCGGAGTCTTTCTCATAAGGGTGGGCTACCTTTAAAACTGGCAACTAGAAACGCTCTCATTTTGATTTGATTTGGTTTCTTTTATAAAGACTCATTACTATATAATTTGTTCAAATATCATGTAAATAAAACTAATGTAATTACTGGCAGTTAGAAAAGAGTGGCCATGAGTTTTATTGCCAGGTTCTTCCTCAGGCTCTACCTATTGCGTTGCGAATCTGGCAGTAAATGTAAATGTAGAAGCAATAATCTTGACGTTTATAAGTGTTACTTTGTGACCTACATGAATAAAGATTTTTCACTTTTCACTTTTCACTTATGCTTCTCCATAATTTTGGCTACGCTAATTTGACTATTTAATTATTTGTGATTGATTTTGATTGATTGATTGAATGTCACTGGTAAAATAAATCGTTTAAACCAAAATGAATAACATAAAGACGACTCAAATAGAATAACAAGATGCAAGCCTACAGGTTTTGAAAGATTCAGTTCCGAAGTTCATCCGAACCACAGAATAAGTACCCGAACACTCCAAAATAGCGGTACAAAACCCAACCCCCCGAGTATAAGGCTGAGGTGGCGGATAAAGTCTGTCAGGGGCCCTAGGGCTATCCTTCCGAAGGTTCACCCTTACTTACTGATATTAACAATCATCATCATCCGAGCGAATTGTGTTCACGGCGCCTGGGGTCTGCTTTCTTACTTCTCCTCCTCCACTCACTGCAAAGTACTGTCATCGGTATTCGGTGTCCCTAGCAGCGATATCGCGGATGCGAGAGTTCCTCCATACAATCACCGCAGTATTTTCATTGCCGCGACACACTGCTCCTGCTTGTGTGACTCTAGCAGAGACCAAAGATGTTGTTGTTGCCCTTCTAATCGGTATGTTTCGGTCACAAATTACACCAGGCATCTCCCACAACTTGACTTAGGCAGCAGAAATGACTGTCTTGACGTCACAATCGATGTCACTGGACGTAAAACAGATCCCAGAAATTTAAAATGGTCCGTGCGCTTGACTAAATCATCGTCTATGCCGACGTATGTGGCACCTGTAGAGTTTAGTGCCAAGTAGGTACTCAGTCTTGGCCATTATAAGTAAATATGGGGGTTGCTCATGTGAGTCCCTGATTCTGGACTGAACAAAAACGGACTAAGGACCAATTGGGGCACACCAGCAAACCGAAACGATTTTGAGGTTGCGATTAAAACTTTTCGGACCCCAAATCTATTTAAAGCGCAGTAGTTCAGAAAGTATACTTCATCATTCAGGCCCTTTCGGTGCGGAAATTAAAATTTCATATGCTCGGTCAAGTTTTTGATCACTGCTGATATTAAACATGTTTATCACACAAACATCTTTAAATGTACACTTACTGTCCGTTATGAAGAAGTCTATCTTGTTCCTGCCTAGCCTCTGCTATTTCTCTGCAGATTCCAAAAAGTTTATAAGCTCTGTACACTACGCCATAAAGACCGATTTCACCGCATAGTTGTAGTCCCACTTTGGCGGTAAGGTACCCCCATAGCAACGTTGTAGTGAGCCTTAGTAGTACCGTATAATGCTGTCGCTACATCGTCCTCATGCACGGTTTCAACTGCCTCGTCAGTGATACCCGAGGTCGTGGCATACATTGGAATACGCTGCTTCCGCAACGCTGCAATAAAAGTCACTCATCATATAACCTATGCCGCCCTCGAAGAAATGCCTTCCATCACCTTTCCGAAAGAGAAAAGGTCGCTGGACGCAAGGGTTAGTGTGTTCTCCCCTTTTCTTCGGAGCTCGCATAAACTTAATATGGGCCAGTTTATGCTACCTAGTTCTCCTTAAGTTCGGTAATGCGCTCGTCCAGCCGTAGGGTATTTCCATAGGTTGCCAGAGTCAATCGTGTATGGTAGCCTTCTGTAGCCCACAGATTCTTAACATCTTTCGCCGTCACCCCGATCGCTACCGTAATAAAGAACAGCGGTAGTGTCGGGAACTGGAGCCCATTTCTTGTTCGTGCCGTCATATTGGGAGGGTTTGTCCTTAATATACCACTCTGGCCAGACGGGTTGGTACAGGGTTTTGTCTCGAATTTTCCTTTTCTTTTTTAAATTTCATTATTAAAAGTATTGGAACCCCCCAAAAAATTAAAACCTGGCTACGCCCGTGCTTGTGGTCATAGATAGGTGGAAAAGCACCGTGTGGTTTTAGTCGGTAGGAGTCCGGCATAGCATCTATGAGGATGTCCACATGTATAAAAAAACGGGTTGCTCTACGGGAGCGCTACTGTCTAGACGCGTTCGCGGTTTTCACTTAAAAAATTTGACCGGGACCGAGGTTGATGATAAAAATTTTAAAAGAAAATTCTACACCGAAAGAGTCTTAATTGATTACACAATATTTTTAAATAAGACATAGATGACCGGGATCTACGTTAGATGACGATGATGAATATATTATTTAGTAGTAAGGTGGTATCTAACAAATATCCATCAAAAAAAAAGATTTATCTAGACGCGTTCGTGGTCAGCTATATGTACATGCATATATACTCATGGGCGTACCCAGGATCTGGGCCAGGGGGGGCAACTCACATTTTTTATAAAGTTACCTGTTTTAAACCCCCAACGCAAAAAGAAAAAAAAATAATTTATTGTGAATTTTTCTTTTTTGGCGATGTTTAAATCTATGTGTATGTTTAGATAAAAAAATTGAAATGTCTGTTTGTAATTCCAAATTAACAGATTTTCACTACAGAAAAATGTCTTCATTTTGCATAGACCATTTTAACGGCGCTTACAAAATGTCATACACAAGTATTAAAGATAAATTTAATATTTTTAGAGTGACCACCGGTTTGGAACGCGGCCCACCTGAGAAGAACCAGCACGAAACTTAGGAATGCTTTTTTTGATGGCCTATTTACAATTTAATATTATTTCACTTTGCAAGCAGATAATTTCCAGGCGTCCTTGTTCTGCAAATAGCGTAATAACCTTTTTCACAAAACTTTTTTTTAATTAACAGAAGAAGAAATTTGAAGACAGAAAGTCGAGAGCTTGACGTCTTATTCCATAGTGATATAATTTTCTGCAGACCGTTTCATGCTGGACAAAGAAGCACCTAATGTATCTTGCTTCAGATTTTGATAAATCAAATACGTTATTTACATAACAAAAAAAACTGTGTGTTTCTCTGTCTGTATGTTCCGGCTAACCGCTAACCTCACCGCCCCAAAAAACGGGATCCAAACTAAAGTCCAAAAAAGCTGGATAACGCCCAAATCATTAAGAGAGGCCGCGATGGTAGCCAAACTCTACTGGGAATCCAGGGAGGATTTGCGAGGAGTTACTGGGGGCGTCCGGTGTTAAACTGATAGGTAGAGATCGTGAGTTTTTTAGTCGTTTCAAGTCCGGCTTAACGCTGCTGACAAACAGTTAAAAGGGCCGTGCCTCACGATTTTTAAAAGATGTATAGGGTATTGCAAATGGCAAAAAGTTATTTTTGAACTGTTATCGACAAAAGTAGGAGACGAAACCAAAGCCAAGGGGGGGGCACCTGCACCCCCCTACCCCCCCCTGCCCCCCCCCCCCCTTGGTACGCCCATGTATACACTATAGCTGCGTCTCGTAACGGTGTTGCGAATACAACAAAAATATCTCGTCATATAATTTGCGTACCGCGCTAAAAGTTTTCACTTCATAAAGGCTTCTATCTACAATTATAAGAATTATATTATACTATCGGTGCTACAATCAACATCGACCACACTCAAAAGGTTATACTGCGAATCAATAACTAGTACCGTAATTAATTTGACCGCTTGTTATGCAAATGAAATGAAGAGGATTATGAACTAGTTTGGACAGCTTGTCACTTGACCTTGACCTTTCAATTTCTTTAAAAATATTAAATTATAAATACTACCGTTTTTTGATACTATCTAGGTTTAAACTTTAGACATTAACAACAATTTGGCTTTGATAGTCGGCCTTCAAATACTTTCATAATTCGCCTTTTATTAAATGGTACGTCGCTGATGACTTTATGTAGTGTTCTATGCAGAAATATAGGTGCTGCCATTATTTAAGTATTTGTCAAAATATTTGTAGACTGTGAATTATATAATTTTTCCTAGGAGATTAGATTAATTCACTGACTGTCTGCTTAATCTTTATTTCACACGTTGCCGTGGTGATATATCTAATAGACCTGCCTGTGAAATAAGTCTATTTTAATACTAGGTAGCTGTCATAATAAAATTATCTGTGGATATTACTCTATGGTATTAGTTTTGGTCTATGTCTCTCTCTCTTGTAATAATGGCCACCAGGACAATACACGTTGAAACTCGAACAAGTCTTTTTATTAATAAAACCACAAACATCAGGTGTGGGGTGCAAAAATAAAAAATAAATCGTCTTACCTATTGTCATAAAAAATGGAAGAAGCGAAAAAATCAGAAAGTTTAACATCGACTTCTACATCATCATATACGCAGTCGCAAAGGTGTAACCTATGCTAGCAGCATAAATTTGAGCGAAGCGTTAAATCAAACTAAGTATTTTCCCATAGACAACATGATTTTTGCGGATAACTATTTTATTAGATCGAATTTTGAAATTCGGACTTCGTCACGACCTGCATAATTTGAATAGATTTCCGTAGCAGAAAATCTTCCGAAAATGGATTAGAAATGGCGAAGTTCTGCCCGCTGTTACAAACGCCATTGAAGTCGCTCCATGGGAGCTTAGCTCAATCATAATAGTTTATTTGAAAGAATCATGATACATAAGAAATTAGGTTTAAAGTTTAGATCCATACATGTTTCGTCTAGAATATTGGCATGCAAAGTATTGTGACACGAAAAAAATCTATATCAATAAAACAAGTAAACATACTTCTTTTACTACAATAGCTGTCGTCCTCATACGAGTCCTAGTGTAGATCGTATATCCACCGAGGCATCTTTATCAACGATGATAGGTCTATATAGATTTAATTTTTAGTAAGCATGAAGTTGTGGAACGGCTATCAGCAATAATGTGAGAGCACATATCTTGTAAAACACAAACGATTCGTATTTTTTAAAAATTTCACTCTCCGTAAAGATGTCACCCGCTTCCTGTAAATTCATAGCGACATCTAGCAAATTGAGGGCCACTCTTAAAGTGCACAAGAATATTGACGGTGACTCGCAAGTTAAGCGCACAATTATGTACATATTCATGCAACGCATGAATAACTTTTGATAGATTGAAATGTCTTTAGAACGCTAAACTGGTAGAGATGGAGTGTGAATATAAACGGCGAATGCATCTGACTCGTTAGGTTTGCCGATTATGTACTAACGTCTTGGTAGCAGAAATACTAAAACAACTGAGCGGAATGCTGCACAGGCAAAATGGAGCGTCTCGATTTTTTGGTCTCCATGGTCATATTCAATGAGCACGTTGAAACATCGAGGCTTGAAGTTGTCCAGGAATATACATACGTTTTTTTCTTTTTTGGCAGAAAAAAATGTCCCTTCCGCATTGTCCCGGTAGCAGGGTATCCCGGGTGTGTGTGGGGCCACCCAATAAAATAACCTGCCGTGTGCCTGCTCTGCGCATAAAGAGTGATTGTCGTCGGGGGCTGTGGCAAAACTTTAACGACCCACTCAACGCTGGTCCGCGGGTGGCATGCGGACTCCGTCTTCTAAGTCTATTCTGCTAACTGGGCGATGTCCTGGCACACACGGTCATCACCCCTTCGCGGGAGGCTGTTTTGCGGGTGGAGGACTAACCCCGTTCGATCCACCCGCGGCCACACTCAGGGCGGCATAAGGCGCGCGTAAGAGCGCCTTGTCCGCCTGGTTCGCCGTCGACGGCGCGGATCAGCGAGGGGATCTGCCTCCCTGATCCGCTCCGCCGATTCCTTCTGAGAGATAACGTCCTCGCAAAAGGCAGCGACCGCGGTAAAGCAGCTGTCATCGGAACGTAGTATGGCTCGCAGCGAGAGATCGTCTCCTATGACTGCACGACGCTGCAACTTCCAAGCTGGGCAAGCCTCGAGAGTGTGCTGCGCCGAGTCCTCCGCGGGACTCAGTTCTCTCCTGGCAACCGAGAACAGGTACTTTCCGGAAAGCACCTGTGTCAGTCGGAAAGTAAGGGTTCCGTGCTGCCGCCCTGCCCATTCAACAATTACCGGCTGGAGTGCCTTCAGGGTACGATGACCGACTCGTGGAACCCTCCAGTCGGGACGACCACTGAGCCATGATGGCTCCTCGGGCGGCTTCGCGCCGCCCTCAGACTACCTCAGGTGAAGGTCGATAACCGATGTCCCGGTACTGCGCCTTCAGTCTATAGACCTCTGCGAGCACTTCCGCCTCCAAGTCCTAGGGGGGTGTTCCAACTAGTACACAGGATGCCTCCGCTGAAACAGTGCGGTATCCGCGTATAGCCCTGACCGTTATTACGCGCTGAGCCTGCCAGAGATACGGTTTGTTCGGACGGTCCGGGACTCCGCCTACATTGGTGGTCCATATAGCGCCATGGATGTTATCACCCCGGTATAGAGCCGTCGACACCCAAGTTTGGCAGGAGCCGTCCAAGTGCGGATGCAGCACCAGTAAGTCTTGGATTCAACAAGCGGAAATGCTCATCAAAGCGTCATCTCGAGTCTAAAATGAAACCCAGATACCTCATATGGGGTTTTACCGGTATAAAGGCCGTACGAACTTCTATCGAAGCATCTGGTGGCGGACGGCAATAAGGCCCATGAAAGACTAGAACCTCCGTCTGTTGTAGCCTAGCGCCTCCATTCTACCGACCACTTGGAAGACACCCTGATTGGCCACGCTTGCCGGCTCCTCAAAACTTACCCCCTGGGCCGCTACCAAAGTGTCATTTGCGTAGCAGATAACTGACAACCCAGGAGAGAAAGTTCCACGGAGAACCCAATCGTAACTCATGTTCCACAGGAGCGGTCTAAGAACCGAACCCTGTGGATCACCGCACGTAATGGTTCGTTGCATCAAGTGTCCGTCACAGTCCTCGTACTGAACCCTTCGCTGTTGCAGGTAGTCTACCACTAACCGCCTCAAGTAGACAGGTATTCCGTGGAAGCGGAGCGCCTCTTCAATGCAGCTAAAGGACAGACTATTAAATGCGTTGGTTATGTCGAGGGACACGACCAACAGAATGCCACCACGGCTTAGCCTTCAAGCGCAATATTGCCTCAACTGTCGAACGCCCAGTCCTGAATCCGTATTGAGCGTCCCACAAATCGGGGCCAACCGTTGACATGTGTCGGACGATACGGGCAGCGAGAAACTTCTCGAATAATTTACCGACCTCGTCCAATAGCACGATGGGCCTGTAGGCTGATATCGAATTGGCAGGTCTTCCCGGTTTTGGCAGGAGCACCAGCTTCCCACTTTTCCAGCAATCAGGGAACCGCCCAGACGCTAAGCAGACGTCAAACAGCTCCTTGAGGCGGTCCTCCATATGATCGAGCGCCAGAGCCAACACGCGAGCGGGAACCCCATTTGCAAGCTTCAAAGTTCTTCTTCTCGGACTCATACAGTCGGTTTTCCACTTCTTCATCGTGGTGACGCCGACGGCGGCGGCTATAGGCCCTGCGGGCTCGAATGCAAGCTGCACGGAGGTCCGTCAGCTCTGACCACCATCAATATACCTGTTTTTTCGAAGGTTGACGTGAGACACGCGGCATGTCTGCATCGCAGACTACCGTAAGTGAGTCGCGAAAGCGACGTGCCCAGACATCAGCCCTCTCAGCAACTGATGATGTAGAGAACCATGCTTGAATTATGGCTTCCTCCGCCAGTATATTCCGATCGAGACGTCTTACTGCCCACCTCGGGAAGCGGGAGTTACTGTCAACTCTGTGATCTCTGCTGTCACCAAGAGTTCGGCACAGCTGAAATCGGATATAACGATGGTCCGAGAGAGTCTCGGCATCTTCCAGGACACGCCAGCTCCTTACACGTTCAGCGACTGCTAGGGTAGCGAAAGACAGGTCCACCATCGTCCTCCCCAGCCACCGAACGAATGTGTTGATAGCACCTCTATTAAGGAGACAGAGACCTAACGTGTCTGCCCACTCTACAACAGCTTCACTGCGTACGTCATTATTTGGGGATCCCCACACCAAGGAATGGGCATTAAAATCTGACCTGACGCCAGACGCCGTATCGAGATCTCTATAGCATGTAGAGCGGACTCGAAATCAGCCAGAATCCAACTAGGAGGAAAGTAAACTCCATAGACTATGATATTCCCCCACTCGGCAGCAACATAATAGTGACAAGGGAGGAGAATGAGGTGCCGTTGAGCCGATAATTGCTACAGATTGTTTCCGGTCACCATCCCAATTTGGCCGGGAGGGAATGAAGTAGGGATCTGCGGCTATGGCTAAACTGATTGACAACTGTGCCATGCTTTGCAGAAGGAGGTTCTGCGCACCGCGGCAATGGTTCAGGTTCGTCTGAAGGATATTGTAATTACCGTCCATTTATGGAATGCTAACCACAACGTCCTCCTCCATCCGCGACGATGGCGGCACACTTACAGTACCAGGGCCTACCTGGGCCGGTTGGCGGGACCCCCGTTTTCACACAGCCGTGGAACGGGGCTGTTTGCACCTTCGCGACCTATCATGTGGTCTGCGGGCAAATCACCCGCTACACACGAAGGTCAGTGAGGGGGTGCGGAGCAATTTACTGACTGATGCTCCGGATTGCCGCAACGAAAACAAAGTCCACTACAATCAAAGTACCCAGTGCAGGTTGGGCGAGTGAGTCCCCGTGCCATAAATTTGCATATATTGACTAAAATCCAGTCCACGAGGAGATTTATTACTTCGGCCAGAGTTTTGGCCGCATCAACGGGGCAGCTCACCCATACTGCACCAGCACCACCAGGTACGGGGCGAACCTGATTGAGTCTGGAGCGCATTTTGTAGCGGAGACTATTGCACTCCGGATATCGTCAGTAATAGTAAAACCGGCTAGGCCCGATATGCGCATTTCGGCACATTTTGTGGGTCTGGTGATTTTCACACCTTCCTCCCTTGTAAACAGCCCCCGCAGCTTCTCAGCGAGAACGTCAGCCGTCTTCGCTCCATCTGCTCCCGAGAATTCAAACATACGATCCCCCGTCGGGGTGAGGGGAGATTTGGCTGCTACGCCTCCGAGAACAGAAGGATCGATTCCTTTGCGAGCCGTCGATAGGACGGCCTCGTATGAGAGACCGCGTTCCTGGGCCTCTAGCGCCACTATGATTACTACGAGTACAGCAGCTGTTTTTGGGGCCTTAATTTTTCTAAGCTTATTCTATCCTGGAATGGAATTTACTGCTGTTGGAGCTGCAGTCTCCTTCACCGTAGCGTTCCTTCTCTTGCCCTTTCGACTTCTGTCCACAATCTGCCATACCTCTTCCGAGGGGGCATGACCAGGAGCTGAGGTTCCAGGGGTAGGTATACACGTAGGCAAAGAGGACCGCTGCACTTCTGGAAGGGCGGGAACTACTACAGTGGCCCGCTTTCGTTGTGCCTTCTGGCTAGTCTTGGCTTGGGAAGTTGCGGATGCGGGGACAGAGCTTGCGGCAGCCGTAGCGTAGGTATGCCTAGACGGTGCCACCAACTCTGCATTTGATACCGGCGCCCTGCGCATATCAGCGGCAAGAGGGGGATGCAATATCTCACGAGGTAATCTCGCCTCTAGCGAATCGAAGCGAGCACCTACCATTGCACCGACGCGTAACATTATCTGCCGTAGCTGCTCTTCCGACAGGAGCGTAGAGTCTAGTGCTGTTGGAGCAGGTGCCACCACAGCAGGTTGCACTTCCTCACGCGACTGCCTCAATTGCTCCTCCACTTTTGCCAGCCTCTCCGCGAGACGCCTGTTCTACTCCCGCAAGCGCAACATCTCCTCCGCGACCGTGCGCTCACTAAGGGTCTCCAGTGTGACCCTAAGATCCGCATTTGCGTCGTTCAAGGCACGTTGATAGGTGCCTTTAAGGTGACCCGATCTCAGAGCTACTTCTGAAATGATAGTCAGACTGGCTTCTGCTCTTTTGAGCATTTCTTCTGTCGTACGATGTGTATCGTTCCCATCCAACCCCGAAGGACGAATCTGCTCTGCAAGCGGTGACACAACGACCTCAGCGCGACAAGAGTCTTCTGCTCGTTTACGGGCTTTTTCTGCCTTTCGGGTTTCCCCTAGTCGGAGTTCAGGTGTTAGCGACCCAGAGCGCCCTCTCCCGGCCATGGTATATTTAGAAGGGGGCGGCATTTCTGTAGCTGACCCGCCCAGGTCAGACTCCGACCCCGTGGAGTGGTTGTGCTTCCGATTCCAAAATTTGGCATCTGATCTATCAACCGATGTCGGCCCAGGAGTCAGTGGCCGAGGCCGGGATCGTCCTCTTCGCACTGACGTCACCTTTGGGGCAGGTATATCCGATGATGTTGGATTTTCCTCCCTGGAGGGGCTGCTCTTCCGAAGCTGACGCGGAGGCTGCTGCTCCACCTCCATCTCGTTCGAACCCGACCTGCCACCCAGGTCCATCGACAGTGAGGTAGATTCAGAGCGGCCAGGGGAGGGTTCTTTCGTATTACTGCTCCCAGTGGTCAATACAGTCACCGAGAGCTTTTGATTAGGGACCTGCGCGGAAACAGTACCCATAGTTTCTTTTTCTTTTAACTTCTTCCCTTCCTTCTTCGACGTTTTCTTTGCAATTTTTAATGTATCCATAGTGGTCCCACGAGTGGGGGAGAAATAGTCGTCAACCCGGGCAGAGATCCCCCAGTACCCAGACAAGCGCACATTTATGCCCAACCGAGGGGGCCGCAGGTACCTCAGCTGGGGGTGTGCTTGGAACTGAACTTCCCTTCAGCTATGCATCCTTTCATCACACACCTGAACCCGAATATACTTACCTCGGCTATGTTATTCGGCTTGACAAAAAGGAGCAGGAAAAGAAAATCGCCAGTAGGATCCGTTCGGTTTGAGCAGCGCAGTCTAGAAGACCAGTACCAGTGCTTTGTATCAGCTGCCAAGACGTGGACACTTACGGTAGGGTTAGTCTATGGCCTCTAAGTTGCGCAACGAACTGCTGCGAAGCTGCGGCGTTTCCTTGAGAGATAAACTCGAAAACTACGGTAACCTGTTAGAGAATACATAGTTCGTAGTAATAACAATAGGCTAGCTTTTCTGTAGAAGAACCGGTGGCCAAACCCTGTAAAAGCACACACTTGGGTTTATTAAAGTACAAAGAGCAAGAAGCTTGACTGTCACACAGGACAGATACGGCATTAGAGTAGAAAGCTGGCCATCCAGCTGCTAACATAGTCGCAGACTCACATTATATTAGTGTGACATAAGTGTAAGTCATACAAAATCATATAAAATCCCGGTAAGAGGGGAAGAACCAAAAAGTGCTGGCTTGACGTCGTAAGGGATGACATGCGTGCCAATGGTTTAACTACAGGGGATGCCGACGACCGTGCGAAGTGGAGGAGAAAATGTAGGAAAGGGGACCCCGGGCGTCGCGAGCCACCGAGCTCGGACGATGATGATGATGACTGTCCGTATTTGTTTAAGGTTAACAGTGTTCTGAAGAGTAGTAGGAAAAAAGGTATCCTATAGCAGCTTAATAGATACAGTTTATTTCACGAAATATCACGAAGAAAACATGAATGCAGTTAATCTTGTTATTCATCTATTTTTAAGTGTGTATACTTCTTGACCTTGGCAGCCTCAGGTATGAATGATGAGGTATTATTCCACATTTCACAATTTTATTTACCTACGCAGAATGGTGGTGACATAATTAATATAATAAAAAAAAAGAACTGTAATCTTGAAGTTTTCTGATAAGTTTATTACTTAGTTGAAGATCAAATCTGATAGCGCCTATATTCAATTCAAAGCTTATCACGAACATAGAGAGATATAAAAACATTACAACATAATTAAATAAGCGTGGGAAAGCATAATTAAGTATGCCAAATGAATTTAAATACATTTCGTTAACTATTTTAAAAATGGAAGTTAAGCAACTTATCTCCATAAGTATGCGACGTACAATATGAAAATGAAAGTTCAGGATCTCAGCAAGAGTAAAAATCTGATCCTGAACTTCATACAAAGAGACAATTCTTTCTACACGTTTATACCACTATGGGGGCAGATAAGCATACGGCTCATCTGTCTGAAAATGGTCACCGTTACCACTGGAAGTTTGCAACACCATAGGTAAAACACTCGTTCTGCCAGCCCCAAAACATTTCTACGTTAATGCAGACAACAGTAGTATGGCAGAATATATTACGTAAGTAAACTATACTGCACTAGAAAAATCTTATTACTAAAAAAAATATTAGTTGTCTTTATATCACAGCCTGCGCCTGTCCATTTCAGCACGGCAATGGGCTCACCAAATGTAACGTGGGACAAAAATGCACACGGTGAAATATGGGTGTATAGTATGCCTCTGCCTACCCCTTCGAGGATAAAGACGTAAAAATATGTACGTATAACAGACTGAAGGATTTTTTTATTTTTTTCCATTTTCATGCATTGTCATCCACTTTTATGCTATGATCCTTGTTTTAGTATTTAACTCATCGGGCAGTTGCCTTAAAATCAATAACAAATATCCAAAATCGATTTCATAAAATTAAAATCCTGCACTATCTTTTTACAGATATTCAATTACTGCAGTAGTTGTCGAGAGTAGTGGAGAAGAAAAAAAGGGAGCTTCGAATGCAACAGAGAGTAATGCTTGTATAAATTCTACTTATATGTTCAATCTATTCATCAGAATAAATTGAATCTATAAGTAGACTTGCTCCAGGGGCATACATATTTCCTACAGTTATTATATAAAATCCTATTATGCTTATAACTTACAAAGTAGCCTGCAGGAGTGATATTGTTAGTACTATCTGCTAAATAGGCAACATAAAGAACTACATACCATTTCTCCCAATGAATCAATCTCAATACCTGCAAAGGTTTATTCTGCTCATGCATATTAACACCACATAAAGAATCGGTGACTTGTTATGTCAAGATTGGAGATTTTACCCCACATGTGTTTAGTAAAATCTAGACTCTAACCCTTAGCCATAAATACAATGATACCGCTTGGGTTGTGTGTAAATGAAAGGGTAACAATAATTTCAAATATGTGTGAAAGGTACGTAGCATACGTTCACACATATTTGCAAAGCAAATTAAAATCACGAAATAAAGTAAATGAAAAAAAAAAAATTCAGTTCTATTTATAGTTTCGAATACCAAATTTGGGGCCAAGTGTCAACATTTTGGACCTATGCTCCCCATCAGCACGTTCCCAAGTGAGCACAGTGATATTATATATACCTATTAAATATCCCTAATATTTTAAAATTTTTAATTTTATTTCAATTTGGAAAAAGTTAGCTTTTCAAAATTGTTTCTAGTGTTGCATCTCAATTCGAATGATTATAGGCATTTATAATCATTCGATTTGAAATGATGATGATTTGATTCCATACATTCGTACCGTGCAACTTTGCTAAGTGCCGGTCGATGGCGCCTTACGTCGCCTTAATACGTAAAGAGGTGGATTTATTCGTCAGTTTCGAGTAGGTATTGGTGGTGTCGTTGATCAACGCGATTGGTGCGTCCAGCTCGAGACTGAAAACTTTTTCTACTGTAAAATTTCTAAAAACTATCATCACGCTGTATCCCTGACGGGGTAGTCAGAGAGGACAGATCGCCAGGCTTCGCGATCCATGCATACTTCTTTCGCTTCTTCGAGATTCATCAATCGCTTCATACACACACGTCTGGGTATCCGAGTACTTTTGACCTTTCCGTTTTTGAGCAATCTGCTCACGTGGTCTTCATATGTAAGTCTCGGCCTTCCCTGACTCCTTCTACCCTCTACTTTTGAACAATATATATTCTTCGTCAATCGTTCCTCACTCATTCGTTGGACGTGTCCAAACCAACGGAGCACGCCCTTTTCCAGCTTAACGCTGACACTTTCATTCAAACCTGCCATATTGCGTATCACTTCGTTACGTATTCGGTCGGCCAAGGTAACGCCGCACAATTTTCGAAGTGATCGCATCTCCACAGCATTTAATTTACTTTCATGCATCTGCTGACATACCCAGGTTTCACTACCGTAAAGCAAAGTTGGCACTAGCACTGCGTTATGAATCGCCATCACATTCGTGCTTCTTTTACGATGCTTTGTCGCTTTACTAACTGGGACAAAGCACCGTTAACTTTGTTTCCGGCAGCTACTCGCCGTTCTACATCCGAATCACATCTTCCATCCGCGCTAAACATACTTCCTAAATACACAATTTCTTCACTTGCTCTAGACGTTCCTGGTTTACCCTAATCTCGCATTTAGTTCTTACGTCACCTCTTTCAAATACTAGAACCTTAGTTTTACTTGCATTCAAGCGGAGACCCTTACTTTCACACCCCTCTTTCATATTAGTGACTAATGCCTGTAGGTCGGCTTCTGATGAGGCCATGAGCACCGCATCATCAGCGTACAGCAGACAGTTTACTGTAAAGTCACCCAAATTCACACCCATATTAAAATCTTTCAACTTCTGCAGGCAACTGTCCAGATACACTATGAACAGCCAGGCGGACATGACACATCCCTGTTTGACGCCTGTACAGACATCAAAAAGAGGTGACACATCCCCCCTACTCGCACGCAAGCCTTACAGTCCCTATAAAGCGACTGTATTGCCCGCAGTAGCGAGCCGTCCACACCATATCCTGGCAGCAAGTCCCACAGCGTTTCTCTCACAACGTTATCAAATGCTTTCTCTAGATCCACAAAAGCGCAGAAAACCTTCTGGCTAAGAGCCAGAAACTTTTCCGCGATCATGCGGAGAGAAAACACTTGATCCATGCAACCTCTTCCACGTCGGAATCCGCATTGAGCCTCCCATAAATACCTTTCAGACTTTTCTTGCATTCGTGCCGTTATAACCTTTGCATACACCTTACTAGCTAAGCTGACCAAGCTGATCGCCCTGTAGCTGGAGCAGTTTAGGCGCGAGCCTTTCCCTTTGTAAATAGGTACTACAACTGCAACTCGCCAGTCATCTGGGACCTCACCCGTCCGCCAGCACAAGTTGCATAACAGACATAGTGTGTCCCAGACACGCGACCCACCGTACTTGATCATCTCAGCAGTAACTCTGTCTTTTCCCGCAGCCTTACCACATTTCATACTTCTTATCGCTTGTTCTATTTCTTTCATACTAATGACTTTAATAACATCGGGATCCGGAGCATCGAAGTGAGATCCACTTCCCGATGTGGCATCTCTGTCTTTTCTTGCATACATCTTTCCATAATATTCACTCCATCTCTGCAGGACGTCACTTTGGTCTGTTAGGACGTCATTGTTAACACTAAGCACTTTATTCATACTGCAGATTGCCGAACAACTCCGGGTCTTGCCTACCTCTTTCCAGAAGAGCTTGGCATTATCCCGGAAATTGGACGACAACCTTTCATCCGCTTTCATTCTGCACCTTTCACGTGCTTCTTCTATCAGTGCCTTCGTGTTAACTTTCTGCAGCTTGTATCTCTCTTTCATATTAAAATCATTCCGCGAGGCTAAGTAGTCCAGCCATGCTTTCTTCTTCATTCGAACTGCTTCTTTCACTTCCTCATTCCACCATGCATCACGCTTATTACTACTGCCTCTTTTCGTTTCTCCACACACTTCCACAGCGGCATTTATCATACTAATTGCTTTTCAAAATTGTTTCCAACCCTCATTTTCTGCATGGATGAAACCAAAGCCACACAACCTAAAGCTGTAATGTGATCATATAACATTTTCAAGGTCAAACTTCAGACTCTTCACACTCTTCAGCGCAATCGCATCTAATTGCTCCCGCCGCTGTCTGTTCCATTAGATCTTTGTAACTATTTGATGGATTTATATGCAGTTTTCAGCGTTAGATAGAGTAACTCAAGAGGGCAAAAAATGATTTAAATTTGTAATACACGCATATAAGTATTTACATTGCACCTGTGTGAAGCTGGATTGAGTTTTTGAAGATAAAACTATTGTTAAAATTGATAGAAGAAAATAACACTCGCAAATTGGAACGAGAATAACTGGTTTTAGTATATGCTCTTTTCTCCTGGATCCAATTACAAAAGAAAACGAATAAAATCTTGATTGAATACATGGTTATTCTGAAACTGGTTATATTGGTATGTATGTCACATGCTGTTTGGCTAATGCGACATCTTTATAATTATTATGCAATTTTATAAGTCGTATTTTTTTGTTTAATATCGCCATTTTGTAGCTTTAAATCCTGGACTCCAAAGGTAGACTTTGGGTACGGGACGAGAAAAATGCTTTTTTAGTGTGAAAATACTATCTACCGACTAAAAGCACACGGTACCCTTCCATCTGTCTATGCCTTGGTGACTTATGGAAGGATAACTTTTAATTTTAATTTATTGATATTTAGTTTATTCATAATAAAAAAAAATAAAAATATCTTTATTTTGCATAGACCATTTTAACGGTGCTTACAAAATGTCATACACTATTTAAACTATTTAAAGTGACCACCGGTTTGGAACGCGGCCCACCTGAGAAGAACCGGCAAGAAACTTGGGAAGCCTTTTTTTTTTGATGGCCTATTTACAATTTAATATTATTTCACTTTGCCAGCAGATCATTTCCAGGCGTCCCTGTCCTGCAAATAGTCTTTAACCGAGTAATAACCTTTTTCACAAAGCTTGTTTTTAATTAACTTTTTAAATTTATTTAATGGTGAATTTCACAGGTCACAGGGAAACTCGTTGTAAAAGCGTATACAGTTACCCTGGAAAGAATCGCCAATCTTATGTAGTCGACTGTGGTGGACTGAAATATTATTTTTATTTCTATTGTTTATATTATGTTTATCACAGAGTTTAGAAAATTGTGATAGATTTTTCTGGACATACATAAGAATTGTATATAATATTCAAATTATGAATGTTGTCACTATATATTATAACTAACTTTAGCCCGCTGCTACGCTCGCGTGTCATTTTATATGTAACAAAATAAAGTTCAAAACTTGTCGGCACCGATTGTTTATACTAATAGAATTCATGAGTATGTGTATAGGTACTTGTTATCTTGTGGCGATCTGGAGACCGTTTAACGTTATTGCTCCACGCCGCGCTCAAAATGAATCCGTCCTGGGCCCTTAAATTCTCGGAAGAGCCCCACTATGCAACCTAATGTTAACCATTTTGTTGCTCTTTGGTCCAAGTTATAGGTTCTTGATCCGTCTTATGATATCACTCCAACGATCTCACACGGTTTCCTTGAGAGTGGTTTTTGTGGGAAATTTTAAAAGTAGAGATCTTTGTTTGATAACTGGTCTCAGCTCCTATCAAAGATGATGGTCGTTTTCAAATTTAAATCTTTCTGATCGCTGATCACTGATCAAGACATCTCTCAAAAAGGATTGATGATCTGTTTAAGAATAATATGAGATACAACTTATGAACCTTCCATGTTGGTGATTCAGTTTATTACCCCTTCGAGCTGGCTCGGGGTCAGCAAAAGCAGGACTACTTATGTACCCTAGAGCGACGGCTGTTTTTTACGTGTGGAAATCCTCAAGGATGCTAGGTCGGACTCCTACTGACTAAAAGCACATGGTACCCTATCATCTGTCTATGCCTGGTAGACCTGGGTGAAACTTGGAAGGATAACACCAGGGTCGATAGACATTGTTCACTCTATCTCAGGGGGTTCGGGTGTAAACCCGCTTCCTTGTGGGTTCGAATGTTATCACAATCCCTTAGGGAGTGAAGGCCATGGATGTAGCTCTCACGAACTTCTAGTGCCAGCTTCGGTAAGAACGGCGAGAGAAGGAGGAAGGAGAGTTCTCTTCAGCTCTCCTTAAGCTCGTCGTATAAAGCTATGTTGCTAAAGGTACTAAAGTTGCTATGTTGTTAAAGATTGTACATTTATGAGACTAATCTCGTTACATGAGTGTTTAATATTAATGTGCAATAGAGTTTATTCTATTCTATACTGAGTGACTATTCACATACACATGTTTTCCACATAACTGGTGGACAAGTCTACTAATTTAATCGCATCAGAAAAGAATAGACAACGTCACTCAAGACAGTCGAAAGCAAAAATGAACAGTTTGCGTAGTCCACTACTGCAATCACGCTCCAATAAAATTCTATCGGCCGGCCGATAGAATTTTATTAACGAGTGCCGGCGCCAGTGGATGGATGGAGATGGTAGTATTTTAGTGGTGGTACAGCTAAAAAATCTAATATTTCTCTATACTGCAGCTTGAGAAGTGTGTTTGTGCAATATATACCTAATAGTTTTAGTAGACTACCTAGTTTTGGACCCGCTATGGAATAGAACTAGAACGGTTTTCTATTGAAGAGTAGTAGACTCGGCCCCCTGGTTACAGCAAATCGTTAATGTATCTACGATGGCTGTCCTGTAGTTTATCCCTTAAGTCACGAACGCTCTCTTCAATTTTGTGTACATAATAAGTTGGTTCAAAACCCCACCTGGATTTAGAACTGGGGTCCACTTGTAAATGGCTGCTAATAGCAACTATCGTTTGCTCCTTATTTTCAGCTTGCTTTGCTGCATTTATATAAATAAATACCATCTATATAAATAAAAATTGATTGCATAATATGCTGCTAAGCGCAAATATCAAAGACGGATGGACCAATTTAAGTAATTTTTGTTTTAATTTATTCCTTGTACTCTAAGGAAGGTTTTTATGGAGAGAAAAAATTGGAATAATTGCAAGGATGGGAAACGGGAACGGGAAAGCTTAATTACGTGGGCGAGGCCGCAAGCACCAACTAGTATTCTATAAAAATGGGTTACTAATAACAATAGACCAATCAAAAAATAATCAAGTAATTATATAAGCATTTAACATCCGTGGTACAACAAGAAAAAATGCCCGCTTCTCTAAACGGCACTGCAGTTGTTTAAAACCGTATGTGAATATACACATACTACTTGTTCACAACAGCTTGAGACTTGAGAGCAATAACTTAACAATGGGAAAGAGAACTGTCAAATAGTTCATTGTAGAGGGCGCCAAATGTTTGTCACAATGCAACTGCCATTCTTGATACAATTTAGTTTGAAATACTCGTTTTTAATTATTTATTGACTAAGTGGCTTTTAAATGTGAAAACAATTTATCACATAAATTAACATTGTATTCCGTTCTAAGAAAAAAAAATGGAAACAAGCAATTTTATAGGA
This sequence comes from Thumatha senex, assembly GCA_948477245.1. Taxonomy (NCBI): domain Eukaryota; kingdom Metazoa; phylum Arthropoda; class Insecta; order Lepidoptera; family Erebidae; genus Thumatha; species Thumatha senex. The sequence continues at coordinate 6,372,543 of OX419725.1, forward strand.
ACTGATTATTCTAGGTTAGACACTTCAAACAAAAAATAAAGCAGCTTATAGGTTTTGCTACGAAACTTGACGATTCCTTTGTCACAAACACATTGCGTTTTCTTCCCCATTGTCTGTTCATTCAACGACAGCGTCATCGAGGTTATATTCGGGGAAGTGAAGTAGAGAAGTCAAGATTCAACTTGTCGCGTTCATGTTGTACTTACATGTAAAGATCTCAACGTTCGTGTATTAAGGTGTTTATTGTAGTTTCTTGATGACATATTGCGGGTTTCCGGAAGATTATATAATGCGCTATGACATCTTTTTATGGTTAGTTAAGGGTTATCTAACTACTGTTCTGTATGGTATACAATATACCTATTTATAATAAAGACATTAACATCATTCGAGCGTAAGTCTCGGTTATTGCAACTCATGTTCCTACTATATATTTCCCGACTCGCACATAAACTTGGTTCCAAAAATAACGGGCCAGTCACATAAACCCGAATATCTCCCTAACTACATAAGCAATCCTAATGAAACGAAGACTGTTCACTTGAAAATTTAATAATAAAGATAAAAAGTAAAGTCGAACTTCACGAACGCATCGCTGAAGCTCATCCCATCCCAACCTCTCATCTAATCATATATCCACGGCAGTATTTTCTTTGCAGCGACACGCAGCTCCAACAGAGGCCAGAGGTTTCAACGTGAACGGCATTTTTTGTCACAAATGACACCAGGCTTCTTCTGCCACTTTGATCCGCAACGCATGTTATGACGTGTGAAAAAGAGACAAAGACTGTAGAGTTAAAAATCAAGTGTGTCTTCGCCATATTAAGTTTCGGATCGCCGCCGTTCTGGCGTTCAGGATGCCCATGTAAAATCTCTGATGCTGAATTGAACATACTCTAGGGGTATAACCGAAACGATATTGAAGTCCCAATTGAAACTTTTCGGATCCAAAGTCTATTTGAGTACTTCTCGTATTAAACCTGTTAATCACTGAAACATCAAATATACACTTCATGTCCATGAAGAAGTCTATCTAGAGCCTAGTGGCCTTGTCGGGGCTTTGCCGAATCCACTTTCTGTAGGGCTGTTTATTAAATTAAGAGTTCATTTAGAAGAGCCCCTACGACTCGAGAAAGTTGATAAGCATATGTCCCCGGTCATTTCTGTGCACCACATCATAAAGAGACAATATTTTTTTTACACAGCGCAATTTAGCCCAAATAAATAACAATAAAATAAGTTTAATAAATAAATATATTAAAATATCGTTAGGACAACTCACACAACGCCATATGATTCCAAACTAAGCAGAGCTTGTATTATAGTAGCCAGATAACTGATAAAAATACTTATATATTTCTAAATATATACATATTATAGATAAATAACACCCAGACACAGAATAAACAATCGTGCTCATCATACAAAGTTTCATCCTAGGTGGTAATCGAACCCACGACCTCTTGCGTAGCAGTCGGATACACTCCCACTGCACCACAGAGGCAGACGAAATTTTGAATGTTTTCAATGTAAAATAAATATGTACGTATTTACGAGATTAGAAAAATATATGGCCCGTAAATTGACGCCAAAGCCCAAGTACCCTCGAACAAGCGGGTGTCCTCGCTAAAATGAGAGTATACTTTAAGCTGCAAGAACTGCTTATTATTTATCAGGCTCAAGTACAATCGTGCATAAAATACTGTGCCCAGATATGCGACGGAAATTTTGCTAGTCGAATGGTTGGACTAGCCGGCTGGAGCAGATGCTTTACGCATACAAAGTCTTAGGTCCGTATTCCAGAACGTTTCTCAATACTCAATCAACGCTTAAGGCTAGATTTCGCCTAATAAAATCTACTCTCAAGTGTCGATTGAGTATTGATTAACGTTCTGGAATACGGGCCTTAGGCTTCACCAAGTATTTTATACGGACAGGTATAGACTGTAAATAGTTATTTTTAATTTAATAAGCGACAGTTAGTCCAATGCGAATCACTAATCAACTCCCTCGGTGACGCAGTGTTAGTGTATGCGACTGCCACGACTGAAGGTCCGGGATCGAAAAAAAAAATTTTGTGATCCACAAATGTTGTTTCTGTTTGGGTGTTTGCTATGCAAAATGTGTATGTATTTAGAAATATATAAGTATGTTTATCAGTTATCTAAATCCCATAAAACAAGGATATATTAACTTACTTTGGGCTAGATGGTGGTGTGTAAAAAAAAATGTCACACAATATTTTATAAAAGTCAAATGAAAAATTACAAGTGATAGCCTTTCTGAGCTTCACCCACAGGACATAATAGTGATATGGGCAGGCGTGATCCCTACGGTACTCTTTTATAGTTGTGTGTGACCAAAGCACAGAACAAAAAAATAGTTACAGTTGACATTCACATCAACTTACCCCTACGTATGTAGACAGGCGTGAAAATAAAATAAAACTAGCGCGCGTTGATGTCTTTTGTAGAGCTTTGCAAGGTAGTGCTATTTTTTTCTGTTTGTTATCTTAAACCAGATTTAAATACAGAAATAGTTTCGATTTAATTTGCTCATTAAAATGTAAACAAGTTTAAAGATATCATTATTTTATTACTTCGTTTTTTTTTTCAGAATTTCTTTAGCTATTCAGTTCAGTACCTATTCAACGTGGAAAAGCGGCTAGCGTTATGGGCACCTTTGGACCGGGAGTGGTCAGGGGCGGGTTATTTAATTTGACATGTAAATATTTATTCAATAGAAATTTTGTTAACAATTTATTTATTATCTATCTATCTGTCTTCACGCTGTATCCCTGACGGGGTAGTCAGAGAGGATAGATCGCCAGGTATTGCGATCTGTCCTCTCTGACATGATGTATTTATTTATCGATGTACTTATTTAAAAAAAAAAAAATTTCCTAAAATAGATGTATATATTAATGAGTAAGGCTGTGGAGGATGTTCACTGAGGGTGGTTGTGTGGTCAGGGCTAGAGGGGCGGCACGTGCCGGGTCTGTGGGTGGGTGGCGCGCGGCGGCTATAAGTAAGAGGTGCGCGCGCGGCGCCGAGGTTAGTCGCCGAACGACAGCGCGTCGGTGTTACCCGCCATCCCCCCACCCGGTGCGTTACATCCCTGCCTACCCCCACACGCACTCGCCTTTCTCACACGATCACCGGCGATTCTCACTTGCGCAACCGAACCAAAAGGTCGCCGTCACCGCTATTGGCATTTAAACGCTCTCTGACATTAGCGTTGCATTTATATGTGAGATGCAGCTTCCTCGTTGAGATTCACTGTCGCAACTGTGTGTCGTTGGGAAAGGTGTGGTGACGAGCCGTCTCTGTTGCAGCCACAGCCCGAGAGAGCCGGGCCGGCGCGCGCCAGTCCCGCCACCCGCACGCCGCACTCGCGCCACACGTCGCCATGACGCCCAGGATAGCGCTGTAAGTACACACAACATTACAAGCGACATTAACACTACCATAATTGTTACTGTTCATTAATGCATTGCGCTTATATACCAGTTAATATTCCACACGATCGCTTTCTACAAAATTATTTGATAATTGATTTTACGAGTTTTTAAAGCTATTAACTCAATGTGAGTCTAAACACTTTCATTAGACTATCAAGTGACCTCTGCTTGTCGGTAGTTAGACAGTGGTAAGGCCGCGTATTCATAGGTCCATATGATAAAAGTTTTGATCAAATTTCTTGTGTGGAAATCAGGTTTTCATTGCTCAACGGTAACTGCCAACTGACATCACGAATGAGGGCGAGTATTTCTTAATGAAGGCTGTGAAACATTGCTTTTAAAATATGCACGACTTTGTGCGCATATTGTCTCCTGCGCGGTGGCACCCCAACTTTAAACTTCAAGGACATTCATCATCAAGTTTCCTCTACATTCATAGACATTTTTTTTATTTCAATTTGGAATAAGTATAATAGTCGAAGTATCAACATAGCGTTCATAAACTGCGTTATTCATGTTACATTTGCCCGGTTTTAAAGGTTTCTCCAACACATTTGCATATCGGTTATAAACGAACAAACTATTAGAAATTTTCTACTATTTGCTTAATAAATTTGTTGGATAGAAGACACGTGATAAAGTTAGCAAGTTGACGTAAAGGCTTGCGTTATTCACATCACATTCTTTAACAAAATGTGGTAAAATATTGGTCAATTTCATACTGAATTTACGACGATTTCAAGAACCTTACAGTGCTTGCCCACTTTACTTTCCAACACGTGATAATCAATGAAAATGAAAACACCAAATTATCGGAAATGTAGTGAAAACCTGATCAAAGTCCGTTGCGGTAGTTTTTTCATACTATGCAAACATTAGCATACTAATTGCTCTAAAATCATATAATACAATGTTGACGAATATGTTGTGATGTAAACACGTATATGTGACGACAGATGATACATACATAACTCTCTAACAAGACGTCTTCGTGCGATAATCATGATTTGAACACTGGTCATTGTGAGCTCTCTCCGGTTGCGACACGACATATTATAACGTCTGATATGTTAATTGGCGGATGCTGTAACAGTACTAAGACGCCAAATATTTATAACTACAGTATTGTGATCGAATAAAAACAATGATTGTTGAAAAAAAAAACATGAATTATTGAAGTTTTAAAAATAATAGTTAAGTTTTTCTCACGTTTGTTTAAGTGAATTTTTCACTTTCCTTCCGGATCGCTAATTAAACAATGATGAAATAATGATTGTTTTGTTTTATAATAAAGACGAATATTTCTACAGTCTCGTGATTAGTAATTTGTATAGCCAAATAAATGAGAGATAAATTATTGAAACGAACATTTCCCACTGTACAAATATTTGTTACGATCCGGGTTCGAATATTGAGTTTAAAGACGGTAAGGCGACTCTAGCAATACTTGCACAGTGCTTTCGAGAGAGCCAGAGATAATACTTCAGACTTCCCGTGGGTTTCCTTTAAAGGAAGCTGACAGGTTTTGGTAAATGTTCTTCTAGAAAAAGGTTCTCTTCGGGGGGATCAGCAATTATGTTTATGTTCATGCCTTAATCCCTGAAGGGGGCATTTTTGAGGAGCCCGTAAATAAATAAATAAATTATAATTTCGACTTGTAAAATATAAGCTTTGATTAAGTATTGATGCGTACGTGATACTGTTAACATATTTCAAACTGCCTTTACGATTTCCATCTTGCACCTAAGGGGATAAGTGACTTAACATGGCTGCACAAGATTCTGAAGAGAAGATAGACAAATGCAATTATCAATAAGATCTCGATGGCAACAGCAAGTTCCAATTATTTACGTAAAATGAGTAATATGAATATCAAGAATTTTGAAATAAAACTTTTCTGAAAATAAACCGGAGACAGTTACAATAGTGAACCGATTCTGTGATTGCCCGGTGACCTTACTTTTGCATACATTTACATAAGCGAGCGTATCTTATAGTTGTTTTCCTCGTGTGGACCTAGATTCCGGGAATACCTGCGACAGTCGTACTTCTCGGCGCTATAAATAACATGAATGTGGTTTTCGGTGTTGCTTTTACGTGATTTGAGTATTATAAAGCCTTCTTTTTTAAGTATATCAAATTATATTCATTTATTTGTTTGAGACTATATGAATTTTGTACGATAATAACCCATTTGAACGATGGTAACCCATTTAGTACGACAATCACACACAATGGTAGTCAGCTATTATCAATGTTAATAGAATTTTGGTGTTACAATAGAAGTTTACCCAACTAACTTATTTTTCATTAAACCGATGAATATAAGACCAATCGCATATCGTTCGCTTTCGAATTCAAAGCAATCAAGCTTAAATCTAGGTACAGATAGATTTATTAATGAGAAAGTAAATTTGTTAGTCTGTATGTTACGTTGTCATGTCTAAATTGGTGAAAACTATCATTTAATTATGGTACACAGCGAAATTTAATTCAGTCTGGGTACATAATATTTATTTGGGCACATAAATTTTGAATTACGAGAACTCAAAGATCTAATCCAATTTTCCGGTTCGTGTTTCGGAGTTTAGGTATTTTTTGACTTATTTATTTTGCAGTATCGAAGTCTGGTTGCCAGTTGACATGATCCTATAACTCAATGTGGCTTAGATGACTTTTATTATTAGAGCTGGCTTGACGTCGTAAGGGATGACATGCGTGCCAATGGTCTCACTAAAGGGGATGCCGAAGAGGGGAAAATGTAGGAAAACGGACCCCGGGCGTCGCGAGACGCAACTGGGACAGACGCTCGGATGATGATGATGGAAATGATAAATTAGTAAGAAAAACAAACATCAAAGAATGAAAACTACTTTGAATGTAGTTATAAATTGTCATGGAAACACTTATTAGCTAACTTCAGAGTGTTTATAAATTGTTATGGAAACACTCATCAGATAACTTCATGGTGTCGGTTTTGTAAAAAAATACTCTCATAATTTCTCTCAAAAGAAGTATAAAGTAATGACTTCAATAATAATAAAAAATTTACCTGTCAATAAAGGTATTGAACCTGTTCATGATATATTAGCCAAGTCAAGTATTCTACAAAAGATATTTTTGGAATTAATATTTGCAATCGCAAGGGTCGATCGTTGACCCTTTTGTGTGTAATGTATGAGTTACCTGTGGTTAAAAATGGCAATATTTTATGCATTCTGACTTTTAAACTTTCGCGTTGCATGACGCAAGTAAATATGTAAAACAACTATTAACGTTATCCCGTTTATTAATTAATTGATTTGACTTTGCATTAACAGCCAAATAATTAAAATAATTGTGTGTACTTATGTTATAACTTTTAAGTTATACTTCTTTGGCGAAACAAGATAAAAATCTTTTTTAAACATTTTATTTTTCGCCTTACCTACGTTTGTGGAAAAAACTAAAATGTTGACTATAGCTAACTTCAGGGAGTTTGAAAACTACTTTGAATGTAGTTATAAGTTGTCATGGAAACATCAGCTAACTTCATGGTATTCCGAGATGGTGTGAGCGCGCGTTGTAAAAATTTACTCTCATCATTATACCCTAAAAAATATTACATGACATTTTTGTTCGTAACGTTTTCTAGTTCAATTTAAGCTAATAAAACTTGGCCTATGGGTTTAGTTTAAGGAACAGATTTCGGTAAATACTTACTATATTTACCGGAATTAACTTGAAACATTGTTTAACATTGAGTTAAAATACATTCCTTTCATTCAGTTAAAATTCATTAGAAATATCTCACAAAATCTTCTTGTGAGATTTTTCGTATTAACAAAACTTCTATTACTGTGACAAGAGATTTGCTCTAAAATCCCTGCTAGATAAATCAAACCCCTTTTTATCTATAGATATAAACATTATACCTATTATTTCCAAAAAAACTTCTGCAAAAATATTAATTATCATTTCAAAATTTTATAAATAGTTTTGACATTTATGTGCAAACTTGATATGATAATTCGGTCTTTAAATTTAAATGTTACGGGTTGTAATCTAAAATGCTTAAATTAATGGCGTCATATTAATAGAAATTTATAACGATTTCAATATATAATAAGATTAACAAATACTACGTGACCGACATTGCCAAGTGTTAAGGAAACAAGATGTTTAAAAATGACTTCGGGCCTCGTATGCGTACACAATACAAAAAGATGGACTCACAAAAACAAAACAAGTTTCTCTAGCCCCATTCCTACGTAAAAATCGCAATATATGTCCAAACTGACATGGTAGGTGGCATTTAGATATCTGCATTTCTGACTTTATAATATGAGCATTTTTGCTTTTAGAAATGATCATAGGTTATTGGTTATTTTACAAATAGAAGTGTCACAATTAATGTGTTTAAAATCTGACTATTTTTTTTCTTCTTGCTTATTATATTATAAACTAAGGCATTGGTAATGGTAATAGTTATGATTAATGTTATATTTATTTTAAATCTTCAATTAATATGTTTGCGAAAAAGCGAGTAAAATTCAAATCAATTTAAGTAGTTGAGTAAAATGGTATTTATTTAAAAGATCTAATCTACATGTTTCTTAGTATTCTACTTATTATAAGACGTGCAAATTTTATTTTTATTGAGATGTAGTAATTAAATTTGTATTTATATATATATATATATATATATATATATATAAATACAAATTTAATTACTACTATATTATATTAACTACTAATATATATATATATTGAAAACATCTATGGATGGTGTTTACAACCATTTTTACTTATAGATTGATAAGATATCGCCACTAAATCTAATACACTTCACGGGTTCAAATCCTATCTGAGTTGTATTTATACACTTTAAATAAAAATAAATTTAAAAAAAAGTGGGTTAATATATTAATTAAATATATCCATTACATAATCATCTTATACAAAAACAAATACACGCAATGCATGAGATTTTTTGAGCGTCGGGAACTAGCGTGATTTGGCAAACGTCCTCATGACATATAGGCTGGGGGGCCGAGTCTGCTATTTCAATCGTGTCGAAATAGAATCAAAATCGTCGCTCAATAGAAAGCCACCGGTACAATTTTGACAGATTTTCGTAGTCTACTATTACAATCGTACACATCGGTCGGCCGATAGAATTCTATTAACACGTACCGCGCCAGTGGCAGCTAGTCAATGACATTTTTCATAGTCTACTAACATTTTGACAGCTACTAACAGCGATTCTGGTTCTATTCTACGGCTTGTCAATATTATACTCGGCCCCCTGTACTCTTGTAGGCTTACCAACAATGGTTACGAAATCATAGACTGTACAAAGCAATCATTATTATCCAGATGTTTAGCCAACATTAAAATGATAGCGAACAAGCATTTACAATAATTATTATATAATAGTACAAGTATCAAGTCTTATTGTACGTACTACAAAAGAGGTCATAAGGAACTTAACAATGCTTGCAAAACTTTGTGTATGTACACGTGTTATGTGAAAACTGACAATCTAATAGACTGTATCGAGCCTGGAATAGACAAGCATTTTATTAAGTTGCACTGTTCGTTATTTAAAATTTCAAAATGATGGTATTTGATTGCACTAAAATTTGACATATTTGTATTTGACAAGGCAATAGTCAAATTCTGGAACTTCCAGCATGTCATGGACTTGGGACTTTAAAATCGTTTAACTTTCTTATATCATCATTATTTCATATACAAAAAATAATTAAATACATATAAAATTTAAACTTTCAGGAGATAAACTTGGTATATTTCAATTATTCGAGTTCTCGACTCGATCAAATCAAATTTGCTAGATACTATAATATGACAGTGAAACAATAGATAAAAGTGTATTACTAAAATATTTTTAAAATATTTTTTTTGGGATTTTGTCGGGAAACAGCGAATGACGCGATCGCCGCTCCGTTATTAATTTTTCAAACTAGTGTATTTTCGGGTGTTTATGTGTAAAAATGATGGTGTTTTGAACATAAAAGCTTCGACAATGTGCACAAGTGTTGTGAAATTGGATAACTTAGTGGAACGCGGTATTTTCTGTTGCCTTCCAAAATCCACATATAACTGCAGTAATATTGACCATCATTTTACTGCAGTAGAACTTTAAACAACCTATACATGAATACGCTGCTATCAATAAGAATAATTAACTACTTTTGAATGAAGAAGATTAATTATCTACTTGAAAATTATCACTACAGAAGAAAAATTTAATACGTAATGGAAGATGGAAGGATCAATAAATTTTGTTGTTGGCAATCGCGTCACCTAGAAATAAGAACTTTGAACAAACCTATACATGAATACGCTGATCAATAAGAATAATTTACTACTTTTGAATGAAGAATATTCATTATCTACTTGAAAATTATCAATATAAGAAAAAGTGAATATAATATACGTCGTGGCTAAGTCCAAGCCGGACATCGCCAAAACAACAAAAAAAAAAATATTTTTTTCGTTGGTGATAATCGAACTTGCTTCGTTCAGGACGGACGTCTTTTAACAAGAAATTTCGAACATTTAGAGGCAAGTGTTCTCACATTTAATTTTATTGAAATTGATTCTAACGCGGAAGAAAGATCTACTTATTTTCATAATTCATACAAACTGTGAAATATTTAAGAGCTATAAATATTTTTAATTATCTTTGTTGAAAGACATCTCAATAACATATTAAATCTTTTTCATAATTTTATTTAAAACGAAAACTATAATATAAAATGTTAGTGTAATATTACACAATTACAAGTAATGTAAATAATATCTGAATTACTTTCTCTGTTAAAAAATAAATGTAGTAACTTTTAACAAGTCGTATCTAATGCAGAATTCGTTTGGGCGTATAGTTATTGAATACGAATTAGAATGGGGATTTCTCCTAACTAAGAGATTTTCAATACATCAGACCATGTGTGAAAAGAAAGCGAATAAACGTGACTGTTCTTGTTTACGTGGGCCCGGTGTTATGTATGTTACATTTTAATAGGTTATAAACTGTTTGGGCTCGCGAGAAATTAGCCATGCTCACAACCGTGACATGATTGCTTTTTGGAAATTTATATATCGATTTTTATTTACTTTCAGTTTTTTAAACATACAGATTTTATTCGATTTGCATTATATATCTATCTACACGCTGTGTACCTGACGGGGTATTCAGAGTGGACAGATCGACCAGCTTCGCGATCCCTGCATAACATTTTCGCTTCCTGCAGATTCATTAGACATTTTATATTCCATTTTTGAGCAATCTGGTCACATGGTCTTTGTTCTACCCAGTCTAGGTCTACCCTGACTCCTTCTACTCTCTAATTTCGCACAATAAATATTCTTCGTAAATCGTTCCTCCAATTGAGATATATCGACGACGTAATTTCTTTGACAAACACAGGCGTTGGTGACTTTTAACCAGTAACCTTCATTCATTTCGGTAATATTACATTCATTACTCATTGTAATGAGTGTGTATTGCCACGTCATCTTTTGCAAGCTTTTGTATTGACTAATCTTCACACCCAAACGAAACCTGCTCATAACCTCAAGCTAACAAAGACAGTTCATGTGTAGTTGGCCATGAATCTAGAGAAAGACTTATTGAAAAGCTGGTTTGTGACGCATGGTGTCATATCGATAAAGATAAATGCGTTGGTAAATTTTATTGGTAGTTTTTGGATAGCCCGTATATCCCACATCTTGAGGACTACTACCGGGCCCTTTATCCGTGGTTCAGTTGTCTATGTCCGGTTGACTAGAATACAGTCTTTAACAGTATTCTAATGAAATATAACTATATGACTGAAATGTACTAACGCCATTTTTTTTCCAATCACCAATAAATATTTACAAATTTATGCAATATACAGTGATAGTAAGTTAATATAATAAAAGAATATTAAAACTAATTACAATTAAATCCTCATCAATAACAATTATAACTTAAAATATCTTAACAATACGTAGCTTAGCTTCATGTTTATGTACAGTGCCTGGACCGTATTTTAGTGGTATAGTAAACCGGACCAATGATAATTTTATTTTTTTAACTATTAATAAAATATCCTAAAGCATTATTATTTAAATTTTGTTTGAATATTTCTACATTCAGATTATTCGGAAAGGACGCCAACCATTTTAGTTCACAGTATGAAAGTTAAAATTGATAAAAATATTACTTACTAGCTGGTGGTAGCCCCCCAATAGGATAAAATACCATAACTCCTGGTAGAATGATATTTTTAGTTTTTGTTCAAATACTTACGTACTTAGGTCACATGACCTTTATCCTGTAGTATATGTAGATAAACCACTGATTTTAATAGACTTTGCATTGATTGTAATAAAATATTATAATACAATTCCTAAATGCAAATATAGATGACATGTATGTATTAGGTAATATATTATTATATAATTTACGTCTAGCAATAATATACACTCAAGCAATAACTTACACATGCATATACTACATCATTATGCTGATATAATACTTTCTATGAACAGTACTTTATAGAAATTGTTCCCTCTTCTAATGGCCATAGGTCTACTTTTTCAATGTTTCAGACGGTGAATATTCTTTAAATTATAATAAATTTTAACTTACAAAATGAAAGTAACGTAATAACATTCGAACTAAATTTGAATGTTTTATTTTTTCTTTTTAAATTTAGTTCAAGGAGGCAGGAACAATTCGCGGTTTGAATAAAAATGAAAGTCAAGTACAAAAAAAAAATAAAAAAATATTTTTATTGTACAATTCTAAAGTCAGATATAGTAACATATATCCTAGCATAATAACAGTCCTTTAAGAATGCTGCCAGCATTACCATTCAACCTGGCAAGAATAAGTCAAGTCAAGGACCGCCTGACTCAAGCATAAGTCAAGCATCATCAGGTCACGAGAGTCGCGCTTACAAGTGTTAATACTCGTATAGTGTTGAAAAGGAGTTTAGAACAAGCCCCAAAGATCAAGTATAGATGCATAAATCACATTCGGTTTTCAAATATTTGCCTCCTTACAAATATCTAGAAGACCATTGTCGCCTTCATTTTAATCTGGGGTCCATGGTATCAAGCTTTTTTCACCATAGTACCATTCCATCGCCTGATGTAACTTTGAATGAGTCAAATAAACTAAAATAAGCTTACGTACGTTACGCTTAAGTAATCAATATTTATTAGCTAAAATAAAAATGGAAATAGACGTTTACGCTTAATATAACTCCCAAAAATGCTCTCCATTTGCTTGGCTTCCGGATTTACAGATTGGTGAGTCTCTTTGTGTAAATAAATGTGTTCAGTATGAGGTTTTTGAAAAAGAGGTTACAAATTTTTTAAAGGATTAGTTGTTTTTTAAATGTTGAAATTGGCACGCATGTTATGCCGAACGACTAAAACCACATGGTATCTTGTTTCCTGGGACTAGGACTGAGAAGTATGTCTTAAACAAGTACTACCTTGGTATTGGATATGTTAATGCATAAATATCATGTGTACGTTTCGTTAGTGGCAAACACATCAAGAAAGACAATTTCTTGATGTGTTTGCCACTAACGAAACTTGCTAGCTCAAATAAATTGAAATTCCAAGAACAGTAAAGTAATATACCTCTTATCCCAATCTGTAGTGTAAGTGTATCCCACCAGCTACAAAACCAAACAGAGCTGTCGGCAAAATTATGTTGACCTATTGTGTAGTTCGTCTAACTTTTGTAGTGAACATTTGATTCTAATTGTCGATCATTATAGCTGTTGAGTAATGTAATGTAGTGGGGCGTTGGTATCGTAATTTTGAGTTACTAATAAGCTAAATGCCATCTCAAATACTGACATCTCGTAAGTGGTATTGATACATACAGACATACATATTGCCACGCCTTTATTTGCGAAGTGGTAGGCAGACGCATACGCAATCTGCTAGCTGCAGGTTATAGCTATCTTCTATTTAAATAACTAAGTTGGCAGTGAATAGAATACGGCCCATCTTTTTGCAAGTGGTCACTGTAGCTTACGGATGTTTGCAACAACAGGAAGCTACATTCACGCTTTTGGCCTTGATGACCTTAGTTGAAAAGCATAAACTGTTCTACAATCAGTGTGCTTCATCTCACCTTACTTCTATATATTTAATAGTTTGATAACAATCAATTACGTAGATTGCATGAAAATTAGCATAACAAGAAGTCTAATATAGTTGTACTGTGAGAGCATCCTAGCATTTCTCGCTTGCATAGAATAAATAACTAGCTACTATTGACTTTCTCAAACTGCATTATACCCTGTAACTGGTCATTTTTCAAGTAGTCGCACGCGTTAAACGTGCGAAGCTGACAAATGTTACTAAGTATTACCAAACTAGCAAGATCTAAAGTATCAGATTTACAATCGTGAGGTGTCAGTGCGTGAGGATGTCCGGACAGCCCCTGAGCAAGTTTCCCCGGATACCGGCAAACGTAATGTCCGCCGACACACTAGCGCGACAAGAAACGACCCACTGAATAGTTTACAGGAAATCATAAAAAACAGTTACGTCGTACACACTGGTTACATAGAGACAGACGTTCCTTGCAGAATTGTAATGAATAAATCAGAAATTTAAAATGTATTTATTAAATTATGTAAGTGTGTCAAATCCTGTGATGGTTTATCCTCTTCTTTTGGCCGGCATTTTGGGTCGCAATTGACATCGACTACGTCACTAATCTGCGTGCCAACTCAAATATTACTTTGCTCTTGTCCGAGTTTGTTACGTGAGTTAAAGCTTCCGACATATAGTTACTCAACGACTGATTTAAATATCATTTAGATTATAATATCGATTATATGTTCAATTCCTGCGTTTAGACCTTCCGACATTGCGAATTGTTGTGAATAACTGAGAGTATCAGTCTTATAATATCTCATTATCAAGATGTGATAGTTGTATCACTTGTTTTGTAGGTCGTGGAAGTATAAGTGTATTTCACCTTCACAGTGAGTTCTTCGGATAAATTAGGAGATTTTTAGAATAGAAGTTGAAGTCCAAAAAAAAGTAAAATATGCCAGATAAATTGATTAACGAGTAATCTAAGAGCTTTCTAGTTTCTGTCTTGCTTTGTACGCAGCTTTCTTAGTAAGTGATGAGGTTTTTAGCTTTTTAACTACATGTCTAGGGCACGTACAACTGTTAATAAGACAATTTTACCTCAAATCTACTTTTGAGTGCAATTATCACAGGAGTACCACATCTTCTGAACTGTTTTACCTTAAATATCAGTCTGACTGACTGTGTGACTTCACATCAAGGTCTATAAAAGCAAGGATAGTGTCTTCTAAGAAATTTCCGCAACTGGTTTCTTTGCTGTGTGGAGTTCTCTTGGTAATAATTTTGCCAGGATTATGATAAACAAGAGTTTCAAAAAAAAATCTAAAAGTTTTAGAATTAAATGTTTTGTTTTTTTCAAGGGTACCTTATTAATTACGCGTTTTCACATCCGCATATTTAATTGGTTATTTGGTACATATTTTTTAACGTGCATAGGTAGACTGCTTTCGCAATAACCGAAGTTAATTCTATAATTCGTGAATATAACGTTAGTAATATAGAAGGTAGTCAGGTACCGCTGACATTTTTCGTCCCCTTTCCATATCATGGCCATCATTGCCTCTTATTTGTTGTTATGTGAGACTACGATAGAACTGTGGACATATTGTTTTAACTAAGGTCCTGAAGTGGTGGGTCTGGGCGTGGACATTTTCTGGCTGGAGAGCCATGATCTCCAGCGGGAGCAAGTGGGACGCCGCTGCGTCTTTTTGCGAGCAAGTCATACTCGCAAAAGAGGCGGCGGAGAGAGAGCGAGAGAGAACTTTTCCCTCCGAGTTCCGCAGTCTGCGGCGAGGGCGCCGCAGACTAGTCCTCGCCCAATACTACCGACCTCCGTGACTTCCTACAGAAGCAGGCCACGGAAAGTGACGCGGTCTAAGGGTTACACGCACGCCCTTCATCCTTTCAAGGAAGTGGTATAACACCCACACCCCCCAAAGAAGTGAGATAGCACTCGATCCCTAAAGAGGCAGGATAACACCCGAACCCCCCTGAACGAGCCTGCGGCAGCGGACAAAGTCTGTCAGTAGCGCTGGGGCTATCCTTCCGGGATTCACCCGGGACTCCTGGCTATAGACAGATGAAAGAAAAACGAGTGGTTTTAGTCGGTAGGGGTCCGGCATAGCATCCATGAGGATTTCCACCCCAAAAATAAAAGGGCCTGAAGTTGATATTTATAAAAAAATTGCTGTTATACAAAAGATAATCGTTATCAATTAAAAAATATAGGTAAACGTGTCTGTTTAATATTAATGAGATATTTCAAAATGAGATGGTGACATGGTCAAGACGAGACGCGGTTGTCGCGGGAGCGGCAGATATCGCGTCCAAACCGGCGCCGCGCACTCGTCACACGACCTTCACTTTCGCTTTTTGTATGAATCTCGCTAAAGCCCATCGCTCGCATACTTCTCACCAGCATCCATATTACGTAACCGGACACAAGCACGTTTGTCTTAAACACGAGGCCAAGTCTACTATTGACAAGCCGTAGAATAGAACCAGAATCGCTGTTTTTAGCTGTCAAAATGTTAGTAGACTATCAAAAATGCAACTGACTAGCGGCCACTGGCGCGGTACGTGTTAGTAGAACTTATTGGTCGACCGATAGAAGTCTATTGGAGTACGATTGTGATAGTAGATTACAAACAAAAGTCAAAATTGTACCAGTGGTTTTCTATTGAGCGACGATTACGATTCTTTTCTGATGCAATTGAAATAGTAGACTTGGCAACCTGGTATATTTATTTGTTAGTTTTGTTTAACATACTAAAAGTGACAACTAATTTCAAAGTGTGTATCTTATAAAAGAAAAGGTCGGCCGTCACGGTACGGTTGGTGCATTAAAACATAAAAGTCGATTATAGCATTATTTTTTTTATATTCTATTCAAAATTCTAAATTAATAAACTATATTTGATTTACAGAATATAAATTCTTGAAAAGCAAAATAAAGAATATAGACGATTTTATAATTATAATTTGACAGTAAAATAAGCATGCAATAAAAATATCTATATATCAATTAATTTGAACTCCAAAATATTATTGCAATTGTTTTAAGAACCGATTCATTATTTTGCAAATGGAATTAATCTTGAAAATATTACATAAAAATAATTTTATTATGAAAGACCTCACACATATTATTATATGTCAATATGGTTAAATATGTTTTAAATTAATTTAATAGCTACACTACAACACTCTAAGAATAAGTATTAAGTACGACAATATGTACGAACTAAACATCACACTTCGAAATAGATTTGCAGGCAGTAGGTTACAAAGCATTACATATAAACTTATAGCTATATTTATAAACTCTCAGATAACTTTACATACTCTCAGATAAATTTATTTACTCTCAGATAAATTTATATACTCTTAGATAACAGTACCTTTCTTTTTTACGCATGGTTTCCACCCCATCAGAGCTAAACGATAAGATGCGCATTGTAAACTCGAACCGACTATCCTCTCTCCTCTCAATAACTCGAGCCAGATAATTCGGTAGACTCGAAAGGAAATCCTAAAGAAGAACACTATTTTAACAATGCTTATTAAAAACAATCTATTAGATTACAGTAAGAATTAGAATAATGCGAACCATAGTTATTGCTGCTATTATCGCAGGACTTCAAAGTGCCCAACAAATGCCATCACCACTTAGATGTAATTTGTTTAAGTGCTTAGATTAAAACACTATATTTGTTCCTGTATCTTGCCTAGTATTTGTTACTTCCCTATGTATTTTATGCATGCTATGTACTCTATAATAGTTATACACATGAAAAAATATCACCTTCTTATAAATAAATATGCAAGTACTGTAATATGTATAATGTACTATATATAAATAAACCATAAACGCATTATATAATATAAAAAAGCAGGTGAACTTGTAGATTCCTCAGGGCAGAGAAAGTTAAATGCGATGGAATTTTCAATTTTATATACAACTTAAGCCGAATAATTTTATGTTATTGTCTAAATTTGGTGCGCAAGTTTTAATTCGTTGTATTCCATAAAAATACTTTTTATAATTTAAGGAACTAGTGTTTTATAGCTGCCACCAGTTAATGAGCGATAGCTGATAACAGATTTGACTAGTACTTATGACCACGGGACGACTTGCTGCTGATTTTGGATATAATGAATGCAAATATAAAAGAAGCTTTTAGAAGGTTTACGTAATATTCTTAAGGTGAAGGTCAATCAATGTACGTTTGAGATAAGTTCCTTCATATGACGGCTCTAAAATATAAAGCTGTAACTTTTGTGACTAATGATGTAAACTGCTCAGCTTAGAACATGACCTTGATCTCCTAGGAGACTAGTTAACTAGTTATAAATATCACATTTTGGTACTGATTCGGTCAACTATTATTATATTTTATTATTTAAAGAAGATCCTACTATTTGCCTTGCAATCTAGATAATAAATATTGCAAAAGTATTTGGATACCCAGACGATAAATAAATCTACAGGATGCGAATGTTTTTTTACTGTTACTTTAAGATACTATTTTAGTGTAAACCTTTTTATATTTTATTCTCACAATGTTATCTATAAAAAGCAACGTTTAACCTTGACGTATAGTTGAATTACGATTTTTTTGTTAAAAAATAGCTACATATATTTCTTCTAAAAGTCTGAAAGAAAAGTCTGAAAGGTATTTATGGGAGGCTCAATGCGGATTCCGACGTGGAAGAGGTTGCATGGATCAAGTGTTTCATCTCCGCATGATCGCGGAAAAGTTTCTGGCTCTTAGCCAGAAGGTTTTCTGCGCTTTTGTGGATCTAGAGAAAGCATTTGATAACGTTGTGAGAGAAACGCTGTGGGACTTGCTGCCAGGATATGGTGTGGACGGCTCGCTACTGCGGGCAATACAGTCGCTTTATAGGGACTGTAAGGCTTGCGTGCGAGTAGGGGGGGATGTGTCACCTCTTTTTGATGTCTGTACAGGCGTCAAACAGGGATGTGTCATGTCCGCCTGGCTGTTCATAGTGTATCTGGACAGCTGCCTACAGAAGTTGAAAGATTTTAATATGGGTGTGAATTTGGGTGACTTTACAGTAAACTGTCTGCTGTACGCTGATGATGCGGTGCTCATGGCCTCATCAGAAGCCGACCTACAGGCATTAGTCACTAATATGAAAGAGGGGTGTGAAAGTAAGGGTCTCCGCTTGAATGCAAGTAAAACTAAGGTTCTAGTATTTGAAAGAGGTGACGTAAGAACTAAATGCGAGATTAGAGTAAACCAGGAACGTCTAGAGCAAGTGAATGAAATTGTGTATTTAGGAAGTATGTTTAGCGCGGATGGAAGATGTGATTCGGATGTAGAACGGCGAGTAGCTGCCGGAAACAAAGTTAACGGTGCTTTGTCCCAGTTAGTAAAGCGAAAAAGCATCGTAAAAGAAGCACGAATGGCGATTCATAACGCAGTGCTAGTGCCAACTTTGCTTTACGGTAGTGAAACCTGGGTATGTCAGCAGATGCATGAAAGTAAATTGAATGCTGTGGAGATGCGATCACTTCGAAAATTGTGCGGCGTTACCTTGGCCGACCGAATACGTAACGAAGTGATACGCAATATGGCAGGTTTGAATGAAAGTGTCAGCGTTAAGCTGGAAAAGGGCGTGCTCCGTTGGTTTGGACACGTCCAACGAATGAGTGAGGAACGATTGACGAAGAATATATATTGTTCAAAAGTAGAGGGTAGAAGGAGTCAGGGAAGGCCGAGACTTACATATGAAGACCACGTGAGCAGATTGCTCAAAAACGGAAAGGTCAAAAGTACTCGGATACCCAGACGTGCGTGTATGAAGCGATTGATGAATCTCGAAGAAGCGAAAGAAGTATGCATGGATCGCGAAGCCTGGCGATCTGTCCTCTCTGACTACCCCGTCAGGGATACAGCGTGAAGATAGTTAGAGTTAGTTTATATATTTCTTCCATTTCTTTTAGCAAATATTTAACTCCTAGGTATAAAACAAAAGCTACGATATGAAATTGGGGGTTTTAAAAACATGAAATCAGAAACCGTTATAAAATTTTATCGCATCTAAGATTATCAACTTGACCCAAAACTGTGTTAGCCAATATTCTCGTGGTCATGGCACGAGCTAATACTGACCGTGTTTGAACAATATCACGGGCACTGAATGGTCGAGTTTGATGTTTTGCACTTTCTATGAGTCGATATGTCAAGGGCAGCAAGTCTATGCGGCCGGTCACGAAGTTGCCACCGTAAGTTAGCTGTATCACAACAGGACACAGAGAATCCTTCTCCACTATACTAATATTATAAAGCTAAAGAGTTTGTTTGGTTGAACGCGCTAATCTCAGGACCTAATGGTTAAAAAATTCTTAATGAGTTAGATAGTCCATTTATTGAGGAAGACTAAAGGCTATATATCATCACGCTATTACCCTGCAGAGCGGAGCAGTAGCCATAAATGTTGACAAATCGGGAAGTTTTTATGCAGTATTGTAGAATTTATAAACGACGGGATTAATTAGGTGCGACGGGAGTTTGGAGTATGTCACAGGCGAAGCCGGGGGTGTCACCTAGTCTGTTAATATTCTATTAAACTAGCTGTGGTAATATTGTTGGTACCAATATCTTACATGAACCTATCCCCGCGACGAAAGTAGATATGTGTTCCACGGTATACCAAATTTCAGTTACATTGATTCAGCGTGGCTACGTAATAAAATCTAAACATTTTGAATAAAAACACTTGTACAGTTCCACTTAAACAGAAATTTTCTGTTCAATTTTATAAAAATCTTGATTTGGCATTGACATAAATTTAAAAAAAATACAATTAATTTTCATTTTTATAGATATTTCATATTTTAAAAATTATATTTGTTATTCGGCAAAAGATGGTATTACAATAACGTTTACTCGTATTAAATGTTTGGTTATTTTGTTTTGAAGAATTTATATCTGTCTGTAAATTATTGACAGCACCTAATAGCCATTAGATTTCGTTATAATTATCTTTTAATTAAATAATCAATTCATCGTGAACTTAATAATACAGTCGCTTAAATACTCTTTCTTTTATTTCTATCGTCTATTAAGCTACAGTAAATATGTTAATGGTATGTGTTGTAATATATCCCTTGTAAATGTAGCCTATGTAGGTGCAGTTAATCATTTTATGTTAAGAGTGTGTAACCAATGCACTTTGTATATTCGCAACTTCGTTAGTTACAGTATTATAAGAAACATTCAGAGAAATATAGTCATATATATATATTTGTATATGAGGCTGTTTATTCCGAAAGTGTCAATGTGCTTTTAACATGCTCCTTTTTTTCAATTTCTTTTTAATTTTAGTGGTCTATTACAAAGTCGATTTCGGCTAGCTTAGCTTCAACAATTGCCACGTCAACACATCGTCTCTTGTGGCGTATTACTATCTTAATACTCTTATTTAAATTATAAGATCTTACTGCACACCATACTGCCCACTGTTCTCGTCTTAACTGGATTATACATTCGCTATTTTCACGCAATACTCAGCTGTCGTCATTAAATGTTCATATAGATAATATTACTTTTTTTTTAAACCATCAAATGAGTCTGCTCATTTTTAAAACTAGCAATTAAATGAGTTACAAAGTAGAACTCTGTAACTCATTTAATTATTGAGTTTAGTTGACTTGGTCATCGAGTTTTAGAAGTAACAGAATCTTAGATTTGGCCCAAATTAGATTCTATTTTCTGACAGTTTTATGGACTTGTCAATAGATAAAGTTACTTCAATTAAATTTGGATTATTGAATAAGCCAGTACTTTGACCAATACGGGGACAGTGTGACTTGTGCTGCTATAGTAACCTAGAGATAGATAGCAACCCGATTAGCAATATACTAGTTTATTTGTTTGACGCAACGCTTAATAATTTCAACGCGGTGAGGCTTGAAGCGGAAAATTATAGGCGTACTTTTCTCGGCACGTGCGACTTCCCAGCTCTAGCCGTGTTGCAGCTGAAATGATAGAATCAATAGACTATTATACGCAGTCTTGTTTATTGTTGATAAACGTTTTTTATTTTTATTCAGACTTTAGTCTGTGTCACTTTTATTTGCTTTAATTGTTTTGTCAACAGCAGTCTCTTCTAAAAGTTCCAGATTATAAAGATCTCAGTTTATAAGAAGTTTTAATCTTTATAAATAGTAAAGCTTTTTCAGTAATCGCACTTTGTTACCATATTTGCAGAAAACATTATCCTAAAATATTTGATTTTAAATATTTCAACTAAATTGATAACATTCACTTCATGAACATTCAGATTTTAAGATAATCACAAACTTTACTTCGTTTACGATTCCTATAAATTAATAACCAACGTATAAGTGTCTCACGAGTAAGCTTTTGGTTATTAATTTGTATTATATTGTGTGGTGTTGTAAAAAGCACAGTTTAATCCAAGGTGAAGCGTTAATGGCTGAATTTCATACTTGCATTATTAAAAAGCTTATTGCTCAGACATGAGTGCAAAAGTGATCGAGCAAGTAATGCTTTATAGGCAATTTATATACATTCAAGTGACATTTGACTGGTTATAGTGCGTCCTATTATATTGATTTAGGTTAAATCGTCCTAGACTGCATTATCCCCTTAAGCAGCTAGGGCATTCTAATAACAATAACTTAGTGACATTTCAATACCGAATAGCTGGTTTTTTACTCTTCAGGTTATACTGGTTACCTAATGTTTTATTACCGCATTTCACGTTCTTCGACATTTTTATGTGCCAAGAATGTAAATATCTCGGTGATATTTTCTAAGTTATAAAATACATTACGGATGTTACGATTGCCGAAATAATGGCGACTGAATATTTAATATTTGATGCATGTTATGTATTGAACGTTGTTTGTATTGAAGTTCAATAGGTGTTGAGCATGAGCTATAACTGCTAACAGAGTTTGCGCAAACTCTCCATACATTATATCATTCAGTTTCGATTTCGTCAGATCAGTTCGTTCGGTTCACTCACGGAGAAAACGCTAAAAGCATGTCATAATAAACTGACATTGGATTAACTTCATTGCATCAGTGACATTAAGCATGCAGGGTCCGGGTTCGAGCCCGTCTGGCATCATCACGAACATAATCGGATATTTATGTGCGTCTTCGTATTTTGTAAGCGTCACTTTCGGCTTCAACCAGTTTCACTTTCCTGCCGATGACCTTTCAAGGAATGTGAAGCGAGATATCGGATGAATAAAACATGTTGGATTAGCTACACCCAGCTACCGGCTACTTGCCAATACCTACCCGATATGTACGTGGGGAATATATGTAATAAACATACTCGACACTTAGTAAATGCTAGTGTACATTCGCACGCACTATTGTTGCATGAAACAAATGCAATATGTACACTTTCTAGGCAAATTGCTATAGTAACCAGCGGTTTGACCTTTATATGTTGCAGTCATATTTTGAAATACGTTCTGAAGTACACTGAAGTACACCATGTACGGGAGATTCCCAGTAATTACGAAGTGGAAAATGACAGGTAGTCGCACGTAGTATGATCCCTCCTCTCAAACCGACTGCACGAACGGAACGCTGTTTTTTGGCCTTGGCTATTTCTATGCCCATGATCTGCAGTGGTTATTGCGAATCACCTTCACTGCTGCCGATAGTTATAAATTGAGTATTGTAACGCTACTATATATGTCAAATAAAAGGGAAGTATAGTTTAATTTATTGTCAGAAGTAAAACCGTTGCGTGTCATTATAAATTTACGAGTTAAGGATGGTTATCAGTGAGAATGGATGACTATAATTTTTAATTAAAGTGGTTGGGATGCGAAAGAAGCTTTTGAAGATGATTTTTATGAGGTATTAAAAGACAAGGGCGCCGAGCTAGTCGCGGTACTTATATCGAAAGGTTCCTGTTTGCGAAACATGTTTTATGGTCTCAACATTGTGGTAAAAGTTGATTTTCTACTTGGGAATTTTGCAAAAAATTCATGGACATTGATTTGGGACTTTTGAAGGGTCTGCGGTGATGAAATTTTTGAACAATAATGTTCTGTGTTTAAACTAAATTCATTATTCAAGTACACATTCTTGTAGAGTAGATAAGTAATATTTTAGCGAGCGTGCTACGAATGCCACGTTTATGGATTCCATTCAAGTCGTGGCGTGATATTGTACAAGTAGCCTGCTGTCGTCCCGCCACTCACTCGTCAATGAACTGTATAAATAAATTTGCAAGACATTCATTGTCATGTTCTCTTGTTATTTTTTATTACTTTGTAATCGTTATCCGCTGTTCTTTATACATTTCTTACTGTCAGTTGATTAACCAATCTAATTTAAATAATATAACGAACGTTTTAGTTATCTCATCGATGTCGTGTTGGGGTTTGTAGGTGCAGATGTCACGCTACGACCTACTAACATTTCAACTGTTGAAACTCTTACATTGTATGACATTAACATATGATAAATAGTTTTATTTATTCATAAGTAATATTATTTTGAATTTCATAAATTAAATAGTTCGTAATTATTTGTACAAAGGTTGCAAGCCCACAGTTTATGAGGCACGACAGTGGCAGTAAACAGTATTAAAATTAGGTAACACAGTAACCTAAAACCAATGGTACCTATGATGAAATTTGCTAACAACTGAAATGTAAGGTGTTGTATTGGATAATAAACCAACGATTTTATTATTAAAACAAAGGTAAATCTTATTCTTGTATTGCGAGAAGTAAATACTAAGTTGGTGCTCAAGCTTATGCTGTGTGTTACCCCATTCAAATACAAATGACATCACCGCAAATTCATCCCGAGAGTAAAGATAAAGTAAATAAAATAAAATGTCTTTATTTTGCATAGACCATTTCAACGGCGCTTACAAAATGTCATACACTAAAACTAAAGAAAAAATTTGTATATATAAAGTGACCAGCAAAGAATACGAATACACCTTCTCAAAAGTACCTTTTGAATAAAGCAATTAAAATTTAAAATAAAACCATTAGAACTGTTAAAAGAATCCTATAAAAATAAATAAATATTGTAGGATATTTTTACACAGGGCCATCTAGCCCAAAGGAGGTATATAGGCTAAATAGTGTGTGTATATAAAGTGTATTCTGAAAAATTTGTTTAATAATCTTTTTGAGTTGATTTTTCCCATTTATGGAGCAAGGTTGGAGCAGTATTCATATATGTCAAGAAATCGGCCAAATATTCTACATTATTCGTAAAATTAAAAAAACGACGGCATTAAATTATTTTCTATTGTGGTTTGAACAAAACACATTTTACTTAGAGTTCCTAATGACGAGACTCCTTTTCTCTTACTCACTATAACAGAAAGACCCAGTTTCATAAAAAAGAACCTACATTTTGGAGCCCGAAGTCCACTTTAATGACCGATTTTCTCTCTCAATCAATATAATGTACACACTTATTTATAGGAAGTAACTT
Organism: Thumatha senex; assembly: GCA_948477245.1. Classification (NCBI taxonomy): domain Eukaryota; kingdom Metazoa; phylum Arthropoda; class Insecta; order Lepidoptera; family Erebidae; genus Thumatha; species Thumatha senex. The sequence continues at coordinate 6,397,608 of OX419725.1, forward strand.
GATTTGCATTATATTGTACATAACAGTGAAGTACTTCCCGAAAGATGAGCAGTTTTCATTACAGAAACAATGTAAATAGTAACTTTTGTTTCATTGTCTTGCAAGTTTCCTATATTTTCATTTCATACAATACGATGAATATCTATACTAGTGTGGTTGGTTGCTTTTAGCGTGCAGATCACGACTGTAGTGTTAATTTTACGTGATCGCAATGCGACAAACTGTTGGGTTGTTGAACTTAAGTACCGTTTAACACATACCTTTAATAATTTTTAACGACGTGTCGCTTCATATCATTAAATGCACATCATGTTATAAATGGAATTGTACGTGATGTGTATTAATGCTATCTATACTTACTATCAACTAAGTCGAGCTATTGTCTATAAGGATTTGATTACTCATACTACATTAAGGTTACGAATTATATAAACTCGCAATATAAGTGATTTGAAACAGATTTCAAATGTAACAAGATTCTTCATTGAAAGAAATAATAATGACTTTTTTCTTATGGTAAATCTGTCGGAAATAAATTATATCAAATTCGGCTTAAATAATTTCTAAGCCAGATTTTTTTATGTAAAAATGACACCGCTGCTCGCCTGATAAAAAATCAGGGAGAAAAATATAGTGAAAAGTCAATCTTACCTGATAGCCATCAAGTTTGTAGGCCTAATGATTTTCCTAATTTTACATCTGTACTTAATTTATTTTATTAATTTATTTTATCCAATAAAGAATCTTCTTGTATTTGAAATCGGTTGCAAATGACCAATACATACATAGCTAATAAATTACATGCACATATTTGCCCCGTACGTTCACTGGTGACCTCGGGGCTCGGAGACAGACCAGACCTTGTGCCGGGACACCAAAGCGCCATTTGTCGCCAGCTGTTACTTCATCAGTACCACTCACGTGCACATTTAGGAAGTGCACTAAACGAGTACCAATGTGCTCTTGAAAATTTATTAATCTCGCTTGATTCATTAATTCTGTATGATTTTTAGTTTATTTTATTAGCAGTTTCTGTTTTTTCCAAATGCGTTTTGTCATTTTTATTAAACTTGACAACCATTTGCCATATTATGTAGTTTTTTGACGGAGACTGAACATGAAATGTAAACTCATACATATTTTCACGCCTTTTTGCCTGAAGGGGTAGGCAGATTCAACTTATACGTCTACAATTCACAGGTTTTTTTTATACCACTGAGGTGACAGACAAGCGTACGGCCCGGCTTCTAAGACCCCTTTTGAATAACCCCATACTGTAGACGCTCGGGAAAACCCAGGCAGGCAGTTCATTCCACAATCTAAGCGTTAGGGGAATAAAGCCTCTAGCCTCTCCTCTCTTCCACTTGTATTAGGAGTCACGTAATACCTATTGACCTGTATTCTAATAATTCCCAGATAGATTTATGAAAATAGTTGAACAGTTTGTTTTGATGAAGTCCTGTTTGAAAAAGTTCCTTGTCATTTTAAAGTCTGCTAATTATCTACCTATAATATTCAATTTATAGAAAATATATAGTTTCTTATTAAAAAAAAATCTTCTTTATTTAAACTAAATACGTTCAACGCTATGAAAGAAAGAAAGAAAGAAATATGAGCTGTCCGTAAATAGATCAGTAAGTCACGATTCCTTATTGTATATATATTGTTTTTAAGGCTTTATATATAAATTACAATGCATCGGTAACTGTCTGTAACCACGTTGAAGAAATTACGAAAGTCAGTGAATATTTTGACAAGCCTTTCTCAATAACATTTGCGTTTTTTTCTTGTAACCCTTAGCACAGTGATCAGAATCGATTTAAACGACCAGGTAAGATCGCAATACTTTCTAATAATAAATGTATCAGATATTTGCGATTTTGTAACACTCGCTAAGACTAGAGACGTGGTTGTTGATAAACAAGTTTTACATAGATAAATAGATATTTGTAAATATATAGTCGCCTAGTAATACTAGGTTGAAGCTATGAGAATCTTACATACTAGAAACTAGACAATATTAGCGTTGTGTGTGTCTCAAAATTATTAAATATTTACTAATCATTTGATAATCACGTTTAAAATATATGGAATAATCCACAGATCCAAAAACTAAAGTTATAATAATACCTCGTGCCACAGACATATAAGACAGTAGGCAGACCCAACGTTAGCGAAAAATAGCGTATCCTATTACAGACACATAGACAGGTAGCTTAACTTAGTTATTTCTAATGATTTATCGCTCTATGCACAACAGCATTTTGTATATGTTTTGTCTACTTTGTAGACAAAACATAATTTTATGTAATATTGTCAATTCAACACATAAATCTTTGTTTTAAAGATGACAGCGACGGTTATTTATTCATTACAAGTTTGTAGCAATTTGTAGTAAAAAAAATTGACTACGCTGTCAATGTGTGAGTTAGATGTAGCTACATAGGGATAACAAAGATAGCTTTATACAACAAATGGCAAGAGTGAAAAGGATGAAGTGTTGCTCTTGCAAAGGAATATGTTTGGTCTGCTTACTCTTGTACGTCTGTGCCGCGTGCCAAGTTTACGTCAGGTTGTAGGTGAAAATCGTAGCCTGTCAGTTGACTGTCATTTCGTCTGTAGTAATTAGTGTACTCGTATTAGTAAAAAGTGATGTCTCTTACGCTTAATTGTATAAATTACTAGCTGACCCACACAGCTTTGCCCGTAACATACTTCAATCTCTAGTCGCAATTATTTAATCCCGAAATGTTCCCGATTTGTAGACATTTACGATTACTGCTTCAGCCTCCTGGGTGCGTGATGATATATAGCCTTCCTCGATAAATGGGCTATCTAATACAAAAAGTATTTTTAAATTCGAACCAGCAGTTCCCGTGACCAAAGACCAAACATAGAAAATCTTCAGCTTTATAGTATAAATATAGTATAAATAAATAAATATCGTTGGGACAACTCACACAACGCCATCTGATGCCAAAGTAAGCAGAGCTTGTACTATGGTAACCAGATAACTGATAAACATACATATATATTACTAAATACATACATATTATAAATAAATCACACCCAGATACAGAATAAACCATCGTGATCATTACACAAAGTTTTATTCTGAGTGGGAATCGAACCCACGACCTCTTGCGTAGCATTTCTAGAATAGAGCGAATGACATTGATTCCGTGTTGGCGGGCGCGGGGCTCCTTGAGGGCGCCAAGCGTCCTCACGTGGTACCGGTGCATCTGCTGACTAACGGACAAGGGAACAAAATATAGCCGGGCTTAAGGCAGTCGCTCCCAAAAAAGCCGAATGTCTAAAGATTTTTTTACAGTAATAAAATTTCGTAAAAAATTTCGAAAAAAAAAAATAAAAAATAAATATAATATTTCTCTTATACGTCGATAAAGAATTTACACCTATGATACAGAAGTTTCACGTCAAAATAGACCTAGCTTCAAATTCAAGTCAATACATAAAGTAGGGTCGAAAGCAACTGGCAACTATTTTTTTGCAATAAAAGACGCAGTTGAATGAGCCCTAACTCAGAATTGAGATATAATTCTGAGTTAGGTTATACCTACATACCCGAACCCCCTGAATGAGCCTATACATAAAGACATCTTCATTTATATTTATTCTTTGAAACCTCAGGGCTCCGTGATTCCGGATTATGTTGATACTTTTATAGGTCTATTCTTTTTGATCATGTAAATATTATTTGTTTACCTTTTGTACCATATTTTTCTCACTAATTCAAGGGGCCTGAGACTTGCCTCTAGCAATGGAATTTGTAATAAACAAAGTACAATCAATACATGACTAATGGCCCTTTTTAGAGTTCCAAAATCAAATGGAAAACTTTGAATTTCATCATGTCAATGTCATCAATTCAAATGAAAGATTTTGGAATAAAAGTATAAAAGATTTATACAGTAGACGCTTGATAGAGTACTAACTGTGGCTCGAGACTTAAATCTCGTGAAAATTATTATAATAAAAATTTTAATTGCTCTCTACTTAGCCTTTAGGAAAAGTAGCGTGATGAATCATATCTTAACTCCACCTGAAATACAACAACTTTGTTATAGTCAGATTATTGTTACCATTGACGTACGAACATTCATATAGACAAACGTTGTAAAGGAACCCAGTATCTATATGAAACTGTGGGACGCAGAACCTGGATCTTTAGGGTTCCAAGCTCTTATGGATTCCGGAATCCACATCTCTTCGTCCAGGAACTCGTTTCTGTGTACTTGGAGTTCGCGTACCGATATTTGGTTTCTGGAGTCCATATTCTCGGAGTCTCACGTTTATAAGCAATACCTTTGTGTGATAAACTAATCGCGTGAACATGTAATGACGATTTGAGTTTATTCGGATACCAAAATTTTGTCTTCGTGACCCCACGCGATGTTCGGCATGGTTAATTCGTAAAGAACACGTCAATTAATCAAATGCTTACAGCAGTGCACTGTTGGACGTAGACCTTTCTCAATCATTTCAGGAGGGTGATTAACCTTACGATACTGTGGTATTTGTGCCCATATTACGTATGGAGGACGTATATCACGGTATGATGTCGAGCGTGCTGGCTGGGTGCAGCAATAGCCATTAGATAAATAAATAAACATTGTTTAAATTAAGAACAGAAAATAAAACATAGATAGGCTGATGTCACTTCTCCGAAGATAGGATTGCAGAGCTTCGTGGTTTGCAGTCGCGTTTGTGATATGAATGTAAAAGTTCAGTGTAACAAAAAAATACGCGATAAACCCTAATAATAAAAAAATATTTTTGTGTTCATCTCAAATACCAGCGTACCCCACGTCCCTAGATCAGGAGTAGGCGTGGTCTAACAGCATAATTGACTGAGGAGGCGAGCGTAGCGAGTCAACGTAAGTCTCCGTTTTAACTCCACTGGTACGGGAAAAATGCTATTGATGTCCGTCCGTCCAATGAGTCTACAGGTCGCATTTTTCATCGGATTTGCATGCAACTTGGCATGGACAATCCTTGATGTAGACAACAACTTTTAGCGAGGGGGTTTTTTGATTGGGAGGGAAATGTAGGCAGGGGAGGGGAAATGGTCCCGTAGTGGTTGGCAAGAGAGCTCAAAATGAAAAAAAAAAAAACAATTTTTATTTCTTTTTAAATCGATATAAAAAAAGAAAAATATGGAAAAAGAAATAAATTAAAAAAAAATCTCCGAAGACTACGGTTCACAGCACCACTAGTCCAGTACCGGACAGTTGTAAGCCCACACCTCGTACTCCTGTTACTGTTGAATCTAGAAGGGCGTCACATGGTACCACACTGAACAGACGGATTGTTACAGGGTTTTGTTTAGAGTTATGCTTCTCTTCGATATGGGTGGGCTCGAGGTTAACCTGACTGACCTATTGCAGATTGCACTCCAATGAACGTACTATAATTATTTGCTTATAATTAGAACAATGTCGAATCCAAAATACCGCCACTTAAAGTTCCATTTTCAATAATTAGATTAAATTTCTCCGCCACCGCACACGATCATTGGTCATTTCAAACACCCCGCGCTACCCGGTTTCCTGTAACACATCTCCGTTCCTATTCCAAAATCACTGCCACAATAGATATCCAGTAACCAAATATTTATTCTCCAAAGAGTTTACCAGGTTCTTAAGCGCAGTTGGAGCTGGTTGTATCTGACTGTTCAGATTCAACCCGCGCCAACTACTGCCGCACGGCACGCTTATCTGGAAGATGTTGACCACGAAAATATAAATAACCCTTAGATAATTAACGCACGTCGGTACGTGGATTATGCGTGGGCTTCGATGAATAGTCAACATTCAACATTATAAACATACATGTCTTACTTCTGCAGAACTTCCCGAATATACCATAGGTACATACATATAGTCACGCCTGTATCCCTGAAAGGGTAGGTAGAGGCATACTATGTACCCGCATTTCACAATTTGCTTTATTACGGGTGTGCCTTGTAAAAAAGGAAAGTTTTGGTTGAGGTAACCTACTGTTGTAATTTTTCAAACTGCACATAAGTCTTTTAAATTGGCTTAACGACTAATATATTACAAAAAACGGGATCTCAGGGCTCAGCGTTAAGAGCATTTCAACGCTGTGTTGTGATGACCATACTTACATACAGACCATAATTTGTTTTCAACCAAGCCGTTAGGCTTAGTAGCGTGATATTATCTAACCTTACACATAGGTTAGATCATATCACGCCACTGAGCCTAACGGTTACTGTCAATGTTCAAGTAAAATTTAAATAAAATAAAAATCAATTAATCAAATCTGCGCATAGCAGTCCACTACTGGACGTAGGCTCTCCCAATTCATGCTACAAAACACAGTCCTGCGGCTTCAGCATCCAGTCCTTCCCTGCGACCTGTATGAAAGTAGATATACAAATGGAAACTACTATTTTAACTTCGGTATTGTTTTTTGAACACTGCGCTGTGAACAGAAATTTAAAAAAAAAGTTATGTATATACATTTGGACGTGTTTGCGTATACGCGTGAGTTGATTCCGGCAACACGCTGGTATCGATTTTCAAAAGGCATAGGTATCAGTTTCACCGTATATATTACTTCTCAACCTCCGATGATGTAATTTTACAACGGTCTGAGTGCTCAGGAGCGGTTTCCTGGTATTGATGCTGTTTTACGGGTATTCCAAGAAAAGCGTCAAGATTAATTTGGTAACCTACTGTTCAAATAAAGTAAAATATAAAACTGTCAACTTATTCAAATAAAGTAAAATATAAAACTGTCTTCAAACTAAAAAGTAAAATTTTAAACTGAATTGAATCCAACTAAATCTAAGGCTGATTTCAATCTAAAAGCTAACAAAACTCTAATTAATTTTAAATTGAAAGTATCAGCTATCGCTGATAGAATCTATTACCTAGTCACACAATCTATTACTTTAAATAAATCATTGGCAATGCAGTTTGCGTAGGTGCATGTATATAATACTACAAGATAAAAAAAAAAAAAACTAACTATCTTCACGCTGTATCCCTGACGGGGTAGTCAGAGAGGACAGATCGCCAGGCTTCGCGATCCATGCATACTTCTTTCGCTTCTTCGAGATTCATCAATCGCTTCATACACGCACGTCTGGGTATCCGAGTACTTTTGACCTTTCCGTTTTTGAGCAATCTGCTCACGTGGTCTTCATATGAAAGTCTCGGCCTTCCCTGACTCCTTCTACCCTCTACTTTTGAACAATATATATTCTTCGTCAATCGTTCCTCACTCATTCGTTGGACGTGTCCAAACCAACGGAGCACGCCCTTTTCAAGCTTAACGCTGACACTTTCATTCAAACCTGCCATATTGCGTATCACTTCGTTACGTATTCGGTCGGCCAAGGTAACGCCGCACAATTTTCGAAGTGATCGCATCTCCACAGCATTCAATTTACTTTCATGCATCTGCTGACATACCCAGGTTTCACTACCGTAAAGCAAAGTTGGCACTAGCACTGCGTTATGAATCGCCATTCGTGCTTCTTTTACGATGCTTTGTCGCTTTACTAACTGGGACAAAGCACCGTTAACTTTGTTTCCGGCAGCTACTCGCCGTTCTACATCCGAATCACATCTTCCATCCGCGCTAAACATACTTCCTAAATACACAATTTCATTCACTTGCTCTAGACGTTCCTGGTTTACTCTAATCTCGCATTTAGTTCTTACGTCACCTCTTTCAAATACTAGAACCTTAGTTTTACTTGCATTTAAGCGGAGACCCTTAATTTCACACCCCTCTTTCATATTAGTGACTAATGCCTGTAGGTCGGCTTCTGATGAGGCCATGAGCACCGCATCATCAGCGTACAGCAGACAGTTTACTGTAAAGTCACCCAAATTCACACCCATATTAAAATCTTTCAACTAATTTTTTTTTTTCTTTTTCTTTTTCTTCGAATCTTTCTTACTACAAGATGCGGTTGCAATAAGCAGCTGCATCCGTCTGGTCATCTGATTGCAATTTCGATTTTGAAATTAAACATGCATATCTGTAATACTCACATTAATTGAATAATGTCTGTCTGACAATGTGAGGGTCATTAGCGTGTTCTTTACATACATACATATTATCACGCCTTTCTCCCCTAAGTCCATAGGCAGAGGCATACTATCCCACATGTAACCGTATGCAGTTTTGTCCCGCGTAACAGGTGGTGAGCCCGTTGCGATGTTGAAAATGACAAGCGCAAGGATTAGGCGACCTGCTCTTGAAATTTTTCAAGTCATCCATAAGGCCTTCAACTGGTCTTAACGACTGCAATGTTACTGGCAACCGGGACCAGCGGCTTAACGTGTCTTCCGAAGCACGGAAACGCTCGCAAACGGAAATGACACAAAGAGGTCTACCATCCGAGAACCGTTTACAGAACACAATTAGCAAAGCTACGAGCGACTTTTTCTTACTGTGAAAAAGAAACTATGAACCCTTGAGATCTGTGAGTCACCATAACTCATCACCCATCAGAACATGACCACATCTTGACGAGCCATAGAAAACATATTTCTTATTGACACGTCGATATTTAAAAAAGTAATCAAATTCGATCATTAATCGATCTGCCGTTACAGTCGCCTTTGTGGAATGATTAAACAATTTTAAGTTATTTTTTCTAAGCACGTATCAACTAATCGTAATGAATAGTAGATATGGCTATTCACACCTGATTCACTGGCGCTTAGTAAAGCGAATACTAACAGTGCTATAGATGCCTAATAATTCGTTTTACTATTCTGAATATATGATAATGAGGATCGTGCGTGATTGGCTACTGATTAACATTCGCATAGTAAAAATATTTAGTAATTAATTAATCTTTATTTTTACATAAAATTACTATAAAATGACTTGCTTCAAGCAGTCTGCATGTATGTTATGATGTGCACTTAGGTATTATAAACTACGCAACGGATAATGAAATTTTTATCATTAAATATGGAGTGATTTAAGGGGCAAGCTAAAGCCTATAGTTAATTTAATGTTGTATTTATATAGATTTGATAAAATATGCGATGATTTGTAAAAAAATAATATGCTTAATGCGGTCTTTCGTTGGTCTTTCGTTGTCTTTCGCGGCCATGAATATCAAAACAATGTAATGTACGATCTTCTTCGACATCTTCAGTGTTTTCCCAGTTGCTTCTAAACCCCACTTGAATATGGAACCTTGGGTCCGCTTTTATTTGGTTGAATAGAAGTAGCCATCGTTTAGTTTTCAGGCTTTTAATTTTCGGCATCAAAAATCAGTGCCCAAGTAAACTACCCCACGTTTCTTGACTGTATTTGTCCGTTTTTTATAATTATCAATATCACATTGATAATTTCTTATGGTAATTCTAACCTGTATTTTTCAAGGTCATTCGTCGTTTAATCGAAAAACTCTTTTATCATTACTTTACCTGTGTATTTTTTTTTCTTTTGTCATACACATCTGTGGGTATATATGATGTGTGGGAAATGCTTGCATTGTGTAACGTCCTTGACCCCCTGTATCGAACTCCCACGGATAACAATCACTGTTTCTGCTCAAATAGTGCTGTTACTTATAGCTACGCCGTACAGGTTTTCTATTAAACCTGTTTATCACTGATTTACTGTCACCTAGTTGAATAAAATGAATTACCATTCCGCATGTTTATGTTCTCACTTTTATTTCAGAAATGTGGTACCATTACTATTTAATATTATACGCTGTTATGCAACTGACTATTGCTAAGTTATGCCCGCCACACCGGATGTCATGAGTAGTGAGTGTAAAAACCCTTTGTTTTGTTTGGAAACTGTTCGACTTGCTAATCTTGCATTATAACTATCGTCTAGACAACGAACTACTAGTACAGTAGCGATTTACTGCGTGTATGTTGTACTCGTATATTTGTTGTTTTAAGTAAAAGGCTATAATAGTGAAGTAAACAAAGGCTTTACCAACAATGAGCATACGAGTTGCCATTTAAAGGCTGTGCTACAAACTATTTAAAAATATAGTATTTTACTAACGCTGTATTTGAAACACTAGCCTTGCAAGAAACTTTGTTGGTCAATCTTTAGTGGTGCAAGCATAAATACATAAAGCCGTGTCAGATGTTTGGTTAACGATAAAAATTCACACGGTCGTTAAAACTTAATAGTATGTATTTATATGTATGTATTTAATTGCCACCTTCAGCAGTTTCTAACCTACCTTTTGGACAGTAACACAGGGTATGGCTGCTTTGCCAAGTACCTGTGTGAGCTGGTGAGACTGGAGCCGGACTGTGTTGTCTAATTACTGCCCTAGAGGCAACGTGGACACGCTGACCATACGCTCGCTATGTGTATGGCTTGGGACGGGCAGCGTAGTGCTCTTATGGCCAGCATTGAGCCAGATCTGCCGCAAACAGCCGTAATGCAAACCATGGCCGGCAGCCGACAATGTTGATTCGAAGGCCTCTCTTAACGGGCATAGCTTAACTTCCTTCGCGAGATCGTGGATGCAGCACATCTGGTCCCTCGAGAAGAGCCTTTAGTGAGTAGGACTAATGGATCAGGAGACCAACACACCGGAACGACGGTGCGTAAGAAAGCATTCCCCGCGTCAATAAAAATAAAAACCCTATTGGAAAGTTTAGACAAAAAATTATTAGACAGTTAGTTCAACCTCTACTGAATCTCTTACGATTTCTTCATGCACATATCTACTTATTTTTTAACATTTAAAAATAACATTTTCTTTTATTAGTTTAACTGCTGCATTTTTTACATCGGACATGTTGTGAATCTATCGGCTCGATTCCGACTACAATGAAAACATAAATCCACTCTTAGAAAGTAATTTCGGATTTCGCAGTATACGGTAAGCCAAAGCTCCAACTTGCAGATTTTTATCATTCTCGTTAAAATATATGATAAAATTGTAGAGAAACAAGGTACAAGATGGATCTCGAGAGAAAACTCGATATACTGCGGAGAGAGTATAACCTCTGTCTTTGCGGTGAAGGTAATATGTATTTGAATAAAAATTGTCGTTGTCACAATAACATCTTATAACTATGACTACTAAGCACTTTCATATCACGTTCAAATCTCAGAATTTCCCGGGAGATTCGGCTCGTCGCTTCCTCCGCGAGTGATAGTCCGCGATGATAGCTGGCAGAAGGAAATGACGGGTTGTCGAACCCAGATGCGATCGAGTCACGATCACGACTTAGTAATTAAGGAATAATGGCGCCACGAAGTCGAAAATATACGCACATTGTTCAAGCATATTAATTCATTTTTTATGTTACGCTTTCTTTTTTAAGCGTTAAAAGTTATAGACATGAAATATACGTATTAGCTAAGTAATAGGTTAAGCAATCAAAATTGCTTAGACTTGAAGGTTGATGAGGAAAATATGAATGTCTTTAACAATATATAATATTCGATAAAAAAGTTTTAATTTTTTCCCATTGGTAGTGGTCCTTAATAATGATATTATAGATAGAAGCGCTCGTGGCCCCGCGGTCTCAGTGTTCTGTAAACGATCACTGAGTTACGCAACTTTCACTATGGCTGGTCCTTGGATGGGTGACCACTTTGTGGCATTTATATTTGCGAGCGTTTCCGTGCTTCGGAAGGCACGTTAAGCCGTTGGTCCTGGTTGCCAGTAAAATGGCAGTCGTTAAGCCTGGTTGAAGGCCTTATGGGCGGCTTGAAAACCTTCAATAGCAGGTCGCCACAACCTGCGTCTGTCTATTTCAACACGGCAATGGGCTCACCACCTATTACGTGGGACAGGAATCCACACGGTGAAAAGTGGGCATATAATATGCCTCTGCCACCCCTTCGGGGATAAGGCGTGATGGATATTTATTTATTTTATTTATTTTTAAGTAAGGGAAAAAAAATGCTGACAAATTATTTTCTAACCCTCAGTTCATGTTCAACCTAGGAATCAAACCACACTCCACAAATACCAAGAGACCACCGAAGCATACAAAAATTTACCATTTTCAACACAAACCCGCGTGCTTAGGTTTAAAGTGCAAATTGCCGTAAAATGTATGGTAACAGTTTTTACCTAGTTAACCAATTTTTCACGCTATTTTGAAAGGTCAATTGGTCTATTTTATGTCAGTTTTTGTGTTACAAATTATTTATAACCAGAGTTAAATGCTAGTAGTTTTACTGTGGATATAAGCAACCTTTCTATTACACAAATGGCCTTAGTGTTACATAATGCAAGTAATTTTGGAATGCACGTCGTATAATGTAGTGATACTTTTGACACCTAACGGTTCATAAGAGGCCCTCTAAAGTACAACCAACTCTATACTTGAAAGGTACCTATAGTTTTTGTTGCTTTGGTCAAGTGAAATCCTACTAATATTATAAACGCGAAAGTTTGTAAAAATGGATGTTTGTTACTGTTTCATGCAAACTGAATGGATTTTGATGAAACTTTACAATAATATAGTTTATACATCAGAATAACACATAGGCTACTTTTTATCCTGGGAACAAGTTTCTGTGGGAAACGGGAACGGGAAAACTGCACCACGCGTGCGGAGCCACGGGCGTCAATTAGTACTTTATAATTTACGATAGACTCTTGATGAAAAAAATCAACACACTACTACAATTCTATACTGTCACATTACCTAGGCGCTTACGGCCCTAATGAAGTCATTTATTTAAGCAGATACGACATAACTTATATAAATACAGAGCTGACAAAACCACATTTACTATAATTATTAAAAGTTGAAACCTGATAGCTGAGATATTCTCCAGTAGCTTTAAAAACTGCTTTCAGGTATGTGGCAAGAAACCTGGTGTTAAGTTAAATTTATTTTGAGATTAGATTCTTTTTCAGCATAAAGGGGCCCCGAGGTACCAAGATCTCTGAGGCCCAAGGCCACAACACTTACGGCAGTGCTTATGCTGACTGTCATGATGACATTAGCTCCCATCACTGCCGAAAAAAAAACAATAAGGTAGAGTCCTGTTTACAGGGTAACTGATTTGAAAAGGGATTGACATTTTGGGTAGACGATGAATCAATAACCATGGTTGAGGTGTCAAGAAATAAACGAAATCGTCTTATAATTTTACCTTTCCTTAAGTGAAGCACTTTACACTTGTAGTACCTACGAAAATATCTTTGACCTCCGTGATCTCGATCAATGCTTTTAGCGTACCTTAATGCAAGAGATTTCAGTGTCCGACCAGACTTTAATTACAGTCCATGACGTGTTGTTGGCGGCTCTATATAAATATTAATTTACACTTTTATGCTAAGTATAACTATTAGACTTAAAAAAAGCCACAACACTATTTTAACATATTAATTAAACATACTTATTACGCATTTTATGGCTTTCTCCCTCCGGGGCAGGCAGACGCAACAGCTGGACATGACGTGCTATCATGTATTATATGCGTCAGGTTTTTGAACAGTAAGAAGGTAGTCACCTTCTTACTGTTCAAAAAAAGTATATCTCTTCATTGTTGTAAGTGTTCTTTCCGTTATCGTAAAGTTTCGGTTAATTTTACACATTCTTCTCTTTCACTCAGGGATGTCACTTAGAGTTTACTATTATAGAACAATCTATTATATACTATTGTTTATTTATATATGTATATAGCCTAGTAAGCATAACACATGGTTACAAAAAACTAATGGAATTCTTGTCATTGTATATATGTCAAACTGTCAACCTTAGGGCGAAAGTTCAATACAGCCCATATAATATGTGGGCCTCAAATTAAATCCATGCAATTCTATGACGTTAGATGATTGTCACACTGTCAATCCTAGGTAGAATCACAATCCTTATAGGCATTACAGCATGTGGTCGTTAAAAAAGAATACACAATTCATGCAATTCCATATCGTCAGATGTTTGTCAAACTGTCAGCCCTAGATAGAATAATACAATGGGACAGGCCTCGAATTTACAACAGGGATTACAAATTCATAGTCACTACATGACTTTCAATCTCTCACTTTCTCGTTCACGAATCGTAAATATATGAATCATGTTATACTTAAAGTATTAATGCTAACATTATTTAACATTTTCTGAGCAAAAAATAAAAGGAAATCATCATCATCCAAGTGCCAGTTATGATTCTAGTCTGAACCTCTAACCTCGGTTTCAATATTACTTTTTTATACCACTGAAGTGGCATACAAGCGGTCGCACCTGATGGAAGGTGGTCACCGTAGCCTATGGACTTTTGCAACATCAGAGGTGCGGCAATCGCGCTGCCGACCGACTGCTAAAGTTTATTGCTATAAACTATTTATAAACAAACATTGAAATTTAGTTTTTCCACTTGATTTGATGCCACCGTGAATGTATGCAAAGAGAAGAGTAAACATACTTATACATCGTCCATCTTTAAATAACGTTGTATCAACGACTTTCGCGCTTTACAACCTTTTACTTTAATGATTTGAAGCTTCAAACTGGTTTGATAAAGTTGAATGTTGTCAATGAACGTAGTTATACTAAGCGTAACATTATCAGCCATTCAGTCAGTTCCTTTTTTTAACACCGACAAAATCTGTCATTAGTTATTTTTCTCTTTGTTCACATTTTGTACCATTTGTTTGTGTTGTTTTACTAGAGTTTGATTTGTACCCGGAATTCTTGACGAAACTGCAATGGTACACTAAACTCTACCTACCTCATTATTGTCATCGTCTCACCTGACCCACTGCTGGCCATAGTCCTCACTCAAAGATTGGTAAGGCTCCTGCGATTTTTGTGCTTGTTAGTTCACATTACAAAAGCATCCATACAGCATTTCCTACTTGCTTATCAAGTAATTAATACAGTATACTGTGACAGGACATAAAAAATGCTACTATGATTTATTTTTAGAATCGTTAAGTTTTTTTTAATTTTAATTTATGCTCGTGGCCCCGCTGATGCTCGTGGCCCCGGTGACCCAGTGTTCTGTTGGTCTCGGTTGCCCGTGAAATGACAGTCGTTAAGCCTGATTAAAGGCCTTATGGGCGGATTGAAAAACTTCAACATCGGATCGCCACAGCCTGCGCCTGTTCATTTCTACACAGCTGGTGAGCCCATTGGGCTCACCAGCTGTTATGTGGGACTAAAATTCATACGATCAAGTGTGGGCATAGTATGCCTCTGCCTACCCTCTCGGGGATAAAGGCGTGACAATATGTATGTATTTTCATTCAAATCTATACTAATATTATAAAGCTGAAGAGTTTGTTTGTTTGTTTGGTTGAACGCACTAATCTCAGGAACTACTGGTCGGATTCGAAATATTCTACTTCTGTTAGGTAACCCATTTATCGAGGAAGGCTATAGGCTATATATCATTACGCTACTACACTGGGGAGCAGAGCAGTAGACATAAATGTCGACAAATCGGGCAAATTTTTATGCATCATTGTAGAATTTATAAGCGACGGGATTAAATAGGTGCGACGGGAGGTCGAAATATTCCACGGGCGAAGTGTGGGGGTTATCTAATTTAAATATATAAAAGGGTATTCTAGGGTTCTATGTAGTGTGCGTAGTTTACCAGTAGCCTAGCCTTGCGCGGAGTGACCTTAGGTCTAGTGAAATTGAACCGGCACCTATAATACGATATTGGAAATGCTCCGGCACGGGCCTTACTAGCCTTACTCATTGCGGAAATAATGATTACTATTCATTACAATGCAAGGAAATTAATCGAACGTTTCCATATTGCATTTACTGTTCAAGTATAACTTCTAACTGTAATTTTCGGTACAGTTTCGAATGGCCTTGTGAGTGCAGCTCCTAATATGAAGCTCAAGAAGTACTCGTAAAATAGAGATCATCTTATGTTTTATTTATAACTAGGTGACCCAAGCATTGTCCGTGACATACTTCGAACTCCCGTCGCACCTATTAAATCCCGTCGCTTATAAATTCTACAATAATATATACATACATATTGTCACGCCTTTATCCCCGAAGAGGTAGGCAGTTTCATATTTAACGCCCACATTTCACCGTATGCATTTTTGTCCCACGTAACAGGTGGTGAGCCCATTACCGTATTGAAATGGACAGGCACAGGCAGTGGTAACCTGCTGTTTAAATTTTTTAAGCCACTCATAAGGCCTTCAACTTGGCTAAACGACTGCCATTTTATTGGCAACCGGGACCAACGGCTTAACGTGCCTTCCGAAGCACGAAACTGGGGTGGGACTAAAGGGCCAAATAAATTTAATAAAATAAAATAAGTGCCTTTTTAGTGAGGTGGTAACAAAAAGGCTAAAAGGTCTAATGTGCTAGACACTAATTAGCACGACCAATTAAAGTCATGGTAGTCTCGGAATTAAATTCTACAGTAATGCATAAAAAAATGCCCGTTTTGTCAACATTTATGACTACTGCTCCGCTCTCCAGCGTAGTAGCGTGATGACATATAGCCCATAGCCTTCCACGATAAATGGGCGCAATTATACGCCCCCTTTTCGCCATGTATATTCCTGTCCCACGTAATAAATAGGTGGTGACCCCATTGCCGTAAATTTATGAATTGATTTTGATTATTATTCATTTTTAGTGTGTTAAATATGACCACACACTGTCATTATTATTAACTTCTATACTTCTGTCAATTTCGACCTTTAGAAATGACATAAAGCAATGTAATGTCAATATTACTGAAATGTGGTTCAATCTCATGGTCAGTGCATACCTATAGAGGTTTATATGCCTTGTTACACTTCCTCACATGCAGTAAATAAAGGTGATTTAGCCAGACAGACTAACACTAACCGACTTAAAACCTCAATGAGTTCCTTATACAGCCGAGGTTCACAAGAAATGATACGGAAGTTGGTACTTCCTACAAAAATAATTGTGTTTATGACTTGACATAAGTATGATACGATTGATTGCACTTGTTAATGAATGTCACTTACTATATATACGGCGCAACTGTATGCGACAATATGCTAAGGCTAGAAAAAAAATAACGCGTATGGATAGTTATGTAAGATTATTTATGGTTAGTAGAACGTTCCAGATGTATGTTATTCTACTTAGTATAAGTGTGTCTCTAAGTAGTCATAGCAATTGACAAATCTCAATTTTAAAGCCTCGTTATAATATCGGCTTCCATTTCATTATTCATTTTTTAAGTAAGTATTATATAAAATTTGGCAATAAATAAAATCTATGCCCATGGTGATCAAGTTTAACTGTTTAGAAAATAAGTCTATTAACTCCATGGTCCTATTTATTTCTATAGGGCAGACAGCTGTAACTACTATAATAAAATAACAAAAAATAAATAAAAATATCTTTATTTTGCATAGACCATTTTAATGGCGCTTACAAATGTCATACACTATTTAAAATATTTAAAGTGACCACCGGTTTGAAAGGCGGTCCTGAAAAGAACCGGCAAGAAAATTAAGAAGGCTATTTTTTGATGGCCTATTTACAATTAAATATAATTTCACTTTGCCAGCAGATTATTTCCAGGCTTCCCTGTCCTGCAAAAAGTAACTACTGAAACTAATCGCTCAAATTTTGTCTCCAATAAAACCATATAAGTATCATAAATTGTCGTGTTATAAAATGCATGCAATATTTGCTGTAAATTATCAATTTACATTATACAAGTAGAAGAACCGTATAACTCAGTTAAATGTATATTACGTTGATATGTGGTAGGCATTTAACTTAGTTATTTATACTGCAATTTTACAATATTATGACGATGTTATTAGCAATAAATTAAATGTGTGTACCTCTACTTTCAGTGTTTTCTCCTTTGCTATAAATCGTTAAATAAGTTATTGGAATGACACATAGGAGTTAACTGATTATTTCTAATTTGACTAACTGTCATCAAAAATCTCACTATGTTAAACTTAGTTTAACATAGTGAGATTTTTATATCTAAAATATTCCCCTAGGCCATTCTCTATTAATAACGCAGTGGACCAAATGGGAGCCCAAAGGCGAAAGTGATCGCCTACGTCATATGAAATTACCTAATCGATCGACTTGCACTTGCGCAGAATTGGTATGCGTAATTCACCCACGCTCTGGTTTTCGCCGCCATTTCTCACGACAACATCACTTGTGTAATATTACAATGTTCGACAATGCTTGTTTTGTAGTCATCTAGATTCACACATTTTTTTATTTGCCACTGAATACATTTGCCAATCCATGCTATGCAAATAGATAAATATTACACAATAACGAAAATATATTTATAGCATGTAGCTAAGCATATACACATAGAGAGCAGATTTAAAATTTAACATTAGAAGCGTTATATAACCGATGCGTTGGCCGACAAACAATACCCAACTCGGGAATGCTGTGATGAAATTGTTTAGTGAGTCAGAGATTCCTTCCACAGGGTCGCAAGCTTTTCGCTTGTAGGCGCGACTGCCAGATGTCATCTTGCTGACTCACGGAGCACTGACTCCAATGCAGTAATGTAACCAACTTTCGTAACTTGTTGTTCTGATAAAGATCATACAAATTCTATTTCCTTTGTTACAGATGTTTGTTAGTCTGCACATTCTACGCAGCGTACGCTGAAGTAGATATCATCACGGAACCGCGACCAGGCGAAGAGTACGTACTGGTCAGCTCTGGTCAACAAACTCCGCTGAGAAATTTTGAAACATCACACAAGATACCCGATAAACACCCTCATCATCGTCACTTGAAACAGGATGATAGTGAAAAAATTACAAAAAAGTTACATAACGGCAAAATTAAGCATGCCGCAGAAGGTATTGTAGCAATTGAAGAAGACAAGAAGTCATTATACCGAAAGGGCTATAAAAATAAGGCATCAGAATCAATCGAAGTTGACGTTCCTGTATCAAAATTAGAGGATATTAGAATAAGGGAAAGATTACGAAATGTCGAAACAAATCCCAATATTGCTGTGGTTAAAGCAATGTCAGAGTCTGGAAGACTTACTAAAAGTTCTGGCACTACCACACAGAAACCTGTCTTAACTACTGCACCACCTGCAGCCCCTAAAGAATATGAATACATCCCTATCAACTTTGATACAATCGACGATATCAACAGTGGTCTTCTAGCAGCAGAATCTAACATTCACTTAGTGACCGCTGCTTCGGAACAAAAGCCGCAATCAAGAATCCAAATTAAGAAAGGTCCAAATGGCCAAGATTACGAATATGAATACATTTACTACTATTATGACGAAGAGGCCGATGAAAAGAAAAATGAAGCTGGTAAAGAAAAGCTGTCAACGACTACTACTAGTACGCAGGTATTTAACTCTCATGATGGTCCACAAAAAACTGAAAATGAAAATCGTATAGGAAATGATAACAGATCTAAGACGAAGTACAGCACTATTGACAGATCTGGAACTACAACCACAGCCACACCGGAGGCTCTAAACGAAGTTGTCCCTACACCATCTAGAGGACGAGGTCGTAGTCGTACTGTAGCTCCTGCACCAGTTGAAGAAGATGGCGAAGACATCAGGTAATTTCAGTCTCCAGCATATAGAATTGCATGATACAACTTTTGCAATTTTTTGATTAGTGCTTCCAATGACACTGTACCTAATGCATTAAAAGCTGTTCTACTTAAACTAATTGAAATAGTCAAATTGATAACTTTAAAAGTTAAAAGTACTCTGATACCCAGACGTGCATGTATGAAGCGATTGATGAATCTGCAAGAAGCGAAAGAAGTATGCATGGATAGTGAATCCTGGCAATCTTTCCACTCTGACTACCCCGTCAGGGATACAGCGTGAAGATAGTTATTTAGTTAACAACATTTTACACGTCAAAGAATGTTGAACGTTGTAACACGTGTGAAGTCTTAATGATAAGAACATAAGTATACCTAGGTAGAGCCCTCTTAAGATAACTTTTCAAGTTCGTGTCTACCCACGTATTGTGCGTGGGCCGACACGTACTGGAAAGAAGACGGTAACTGCTAATATGCAGGTACGAAATTTTGACTATCAATATTTTTATATCAGTATTTTCTCTGTTACTCTGCTATTGTTCATAAAATTTTAAAGGTCACTTACCTGTGGTAGTCTTCCGTTATCTTCCCACTACCCTTATTTTATTCACAAGCACAAAAAATGTTTAGCTGATAGTACCGTAAATATGAAGAAAGGAACAAAAGAAATATATAAAGTTTTAAAGTGATAAACTTTAAAGCTTCATATTTTGGCATAAATGGCAGTAGATCGGTTTTGCCATTAAGAGTTTTTTTTTTCAATTTTACCTTAGACATATAGCCAGACGAATGTGGTAAAACTATTAGGTTTCCTAGTTTATTATGGGACCCTGTAAATACGCTTAGAAGTTACAGAAATAAAAAAAAACAGGCTATCATAGTCCGCTGCAGAATTCTAGCTGTAACATACATTCCATCTTTTGGGAAAGCGATTGGCCTTACTATAACACGCTGGGTTGGTACAGGATTTATATATGTCATATCTTGCAATAGACAATACTCACTTTTTAAAAAAATACATGTAAAAATATGGATTATTGGAATAAATAAGGCACAAAAGAGCAGCAATTGTCATTATAATTTTTGTAATAGTTTTGAAGGCTACGGCCCTACTATTAACGGTAATGGTCTCATGCCACTAATGTCGTCATATTGGATAAAATATTTTATAAAAAAATACAATATTCAAATTAAATTACTTACAATGCTCTAATTTTATAAAAACTAATATAATAAAAAGGTAATAAATTTTGGTCCATCCCTATAACTGTGACAAAAAAATTGTTATCCGCGATCGCTCTTGTTATTATTTTAGTATTTTCGTGTAGTATTTAACGTTGTAGTTTATATTGAGTAAATATGATCTTTGCTGAAATTTGGTAAATTTAAAATTAATTAAATTAAATTAATTTAATTTTTTTTTTTTAATTTGAAATTTTTTTTTCCCGTTTGCCAGTAAAATGGCAGTCGTTAAGCCTGGTTGAAGGCCTTATGGGCGGCTTGAAAAATTTCAACAGCAGATAGCCATAATCTGCGTCTGTCTATTTCAACACGGCAATAGGCTCACCACCTGTTACGTGGGACAGGAATCCACACGGTGAAAAGTGGGCATATAATATGCCTCTGCCACCCCTTCGGGGATAAGGAGTGATGGATATATATATATAAATTTACTTAATCACAGTAAACCTTTTATAGGAGACCAAGTAAGCATGTAATTTATAGGGCACTTGATAGATAACACTTGAGAGATATTGAAAAGCTATCAAGAATTATATAGTTTTAGTATTTTCGTGTTGAATATTCGTTGTAGTATCGTATTGAATAAATATTATATTTTCTGAAATATACTCAATCTCAGTAAATATTTTATGAGAGACCAAGTTAGCATGTAAGTTATAGGGTACTTGATAAAAGCTATCAGAAATTGTATCATTCATATTATTAAAATTGTTTTAAATCTGTGTATATTTATGAACTCGTATCGTAAAACAAACTAATTATGTATCGTTTTAAGTGTCAGGTTGCCATCCAGCACACGCTTCCCACCACGTGGTCGTAACCTTGCGCCGTCTACTACCTATGTACCTGAAGTATCATCAGAAGCCATTAGGCAACGTGGTCGTGGGTCACAAACTGACAGTGTAGCCGATGAATCCATTGGTCAGACTAGAAGCCGAACTCGTGCACACGTCAGGTAATATTACAAGTGTCATGTATGTACCAAAGTCAATAAAGCATGAAAGTTCCAAGCAAAGCTAGGGGCTAGGGGTTTTGATAAGACGCTAAAGTAGTTTATCGCAATTCTAAGATTTAAATTAACTATTATTCACAAAGTCATTGTCACAGTGCAATATCGTTTAACTTTTCTTTTTACTTTTGAATTTGCTATTTTTGACTTTCTAATAAAGGTATCGTTCACACAAGCCTTA
The DNA here is from genome assembly GCA_948477245.1 of Thumatha senex. Classification (NCBI taxonomy): domain Eukaryota; kingdom Metazoa; phylum Arthropoda; class Insecta; order Lepidoptera; family Erebidae; genus Thumatha; species Thumatha senex. The sequence continues at coordinate 6,419,554 of OX419725.1, forward strand.
GAATTCATTTTAGCGGTCTTCATAACTACCATCTGATTTAACGCTTTTTATAATTAAATAATATAAAAAAATATTTATTGTAAAATACACCGGTATTATACAAAATTACATATTGCATTTTGGTCAGATATTGATTTTTTTATTTAGTTAATTTATATTCTGATCACCTTTAAGTAACCATTAAATACACTAGATATCAGACTTTTCCATTTCTTTTTTGATTCTTTTTTTTAAATATTTATAGAAGATATTCGTGCAATTAATTATCATTTCTGCATGTATTTATTATTTATTTTTATTTATATAATTTATTTTTGTGTATGTAAAATGCATGTTTTCCCCCAGGAATTATGTGAGTACAAACTTCAGCAATGGTAAATTATTGACTAAAAATAATAATATATTAACCTGTATTTATCTTCAGACGCCCCAGCTCAGAATTAGTGGATTTAGATAGTTTCAAACCGCACTCTGGAGATATCCCTACTCAATACAAAGAGCTTCCAAGCAGGTATTCATCTGAATCCCGTACAACCACTGAAGAAGTCCCTGACACTACAGCAGTTGCCAAAGAACTTACCTATCCCAAAGAATCTGCAAGAGAAGGTCATAGCCTGTTATCCGGTATAAGGTATCAAGAGATTCTGGACGACTCCAAACTCCCCGCAGACTACAAACAAACTACACCTTATGATATTGAAACTACAGAATACACAACCATGACGGCGATGGATAAAGTGGCATTAGACTTATATGCTTATTTGGCTGGTGAAAATTTAAACAACGATATCAGCCCTACAAATGAAATCAGTTTTGATGGAACTACAACTGCTCTTAATGACGACTTATCTACCACCGAGTACTCATTGAGTACGACTGAGGAGGCAACTACACCAACGACAACTACAACTACCACTACCACTACAACCACTACCACCACTCCAGCACCAACTACGACTACATCTGCAGTTCCTACGAGACCTTCAAGATTTAAGGGTCGCGGTGTTGCTAGACCAAGAGGGTCATCTACAACTCTTGCCACTGAAGCGCCTCAAGAAACTTCAACTAAAGCGAGAGGTAACTACACCTTTTCAGTTCTGATAACCTGTTAACAATAAATTTATATAGATTTGGTAAGAAACAGTAGTAAATGTACGGCTTATAACGTAACTACTAACTGCTTCACCGTGAACTACATAATAAATCCAGTTCAAGATTCTCTGTTCGATTGGCGAAAGTCCACTACGAGTTTTTAATAATTGAAACCACTTAATTGACTTCATCCGAAGTGTTATTTGCAACATTCCGTTAATCGTTTCACATCCTTTTAAGCATTTAGAATAACGGGGGCATCCCTTCGTTTTTTTTAATGGTTTCTACCTAATGTTGGTTTACTATTTATATAAAATACTAGTGTGAAGGCTAGGGTGAAACTTAATTAATTTGCGTTGTGTATAAGAATTGATATAAATAATTGATTTATTTAAAAAAAATGTGGATGTACCAGAGTACAAAGGTAACAAGTGAAACTTCTTTATAACATATAATTTTTCACTATTTACAACTTCAGGAAAATTAAGCCTTAAGAAAAATTATACGTCGATAAAGAAATTTCTCTTCAACATACGTCAATAAAAAAGTTTCACTTATAAAAATATAACTACGTAATTTAAAAAAGAAGTAATATAGTATATCTAATCCTATAATATCCTATGAAAAAGATAAAACAATAGTATACTCATCGAATACTAATAAAAAAGGATAGGTCGTTCATAATCACTATAGGAGCTTGATAGTTAATCGGTTGTTACAGCTTTTTCCAGATATTACTTACCCGAGATTTGTATTAGGAAGATACTCAGTATTCACGTATGTCGTTACTGTATGTAAGTCATTTCAGTTGTAATAATTTAATTATACAAGTTGTAATACCTACTGGATTGTGTAGGAACATAATCGTGTCTATTATTACACTTTACAAACTTTTTTTAACTCTAGTTCTTATGTTCTGAATGCATAATATCAAGTTAATTTAAAACAATAATGAAATACTTGAATTTCGTAAATTTTTGACCACTTATTCTCGTAGAATTCAGTTTATATTACACAAAACACGTCTAATAATTACCTTTAAAATCATGTAATCAGTCTATTGACTAAATTACCAACGTAAGTAGGTGTGTTCATCAAACATGTTCTAACTTAGATGTCCAGGTTTCACGTTCTTTTTCTTTTACCTCAGAATAAGTAATAGTACTACGTACAGATGTTTCACTCCCTAACAAAATCAGGTTTAGATATGAAAACATACCTAGACTTGCCGCCTGCAAGCAAATTGAAACTTAAAAACGTTCGAAAGTTGAAATTTCTTTGCGCGCTATAATTTTATGACTGAACTCCGAAGTCAGCGCAGGGTTGTCACTTGAGAAGTTTTTGTACCTAGTTGATTTATTTAGAGCGCGATTGTCGAATGAGTCGCACGGCAGCAGCAGCCCACTGTCATTAGCCGCTCTGAGCGGTGCGCTGCCCGAATGTACCTAAACTAAGTATTGACACCCCCCTGCTTTTACTAAGACGCTGTCTTCTCCTTGCACTAGGACCCACCAGTGGAAGACGTAAATAATTATCATACAGATTATAAATTCAGCTAAACTTAAAACTATTAGATAAATTAACATAATTATGAGTGTTATGATTAAGAGTACAACGGAATGATGCAAATATTTATAGAGTGTCTATGATATAATTTATAATAATTTGATTACAGACCGTGTTGGACTTTTCTGTCACTATTTTATACAATTATTGTATACTCAATAACCTTTATGCGTTGGCCATTTCAGTGCGAAAGTTATTTTCATTTGCCTAGCGATTGTTTTCATAGCGAATGTGCATTGCGAGCGATTATTTATTTAAAAAGAAATGTGTCTGTACAAGTTTGTGGTTTATTTTTGATTATTGTTTTTGGTAAATAACGTACCATTTGTCCTTTGGCCTTTGTCCTATCATTTCATTCAATCCTTAATGTGACAACACACGAATTTCCATATGTCACCGTTACTAACCGCCCTTAGATACAGGCAAAATCCTGAATATTCTTGTAAAATAAAATGTATGTTATATGTATCTACATAGTCTTAGCATATTATATTATATTATAAAACATTTAATAGTAATAGTTACCGATAAAATTTAAATTCATAGATGTCTGATTTTCCCCGTAAAGGTTGCAAAGTGTGATGATAGTAAGTGAAGTTAATTTTTTTTTAAAAATTCTCAATTTTTGCCGTTTATACTAAAAAGTAAAATAAAAAAAAATCTATAAATATTTATTCTCCAGTTACCTTATGTACTTGTTAAATGAGCTTTTTCAAAAACAAATTCTTTATTATATTAAATAAACAATGCAAAACTGCCTTCAAAAAATTTGATGTGAAAATATTAAATAATGCTTTGTTTAATTTTAATTATATAATAAACCTTGTTAAAATTATACATGCCTAATAATTTAGCATTCAACTAAATAAACTATATTTTTAATGTGATTTTGCAATCTACACTTCATTCTTAGAATATAAATTAAAAGAACACAGTTGGTAATAAATGTTCAGAGTGTTGAAAATAAAATATACACAATTTTGTACAAAATAATTTATATTATTTTTAGTCATGTGTACAATTGAAATCCATGACCTTAAGCTCATAGTTTTAATCTTGCTCTAGATCGTTTTCGTTTATTATCGTATAATTTTACAGAGCTTTTTTTATATTTCTATTATTTTTAATTTATTTTACGGAGTAAAGGTATTTAAAAGCTTTCAGTTAAATTAAGTCGCGCAATCCCTTTAAATACACACTTTTTATTACGGTTTATGTATAATAATGGCTAAATTATCAGTAGGTAAGTACCTACTATACAAAAATATATTAATAAAATTATTAATACTACATAAACATTATTAAAAGTAAAATACCTTTACATAGATTAAGTAAGACATCCATCTATATTCAAAATGCAATTCGTTGGACTATTACTAATTAATATTTATTCATTTTTATTTATGGAGAATTTTATATTAATTACATCCTAGATCCATATTAAGAGCATGAATTTACTATAATTTACTTGGGTGGGTGCATCCATGAAATAAATTATGAAGAAAGCTACATATAATTTTATGTATTATATAATATCTCAGGCGCTACCAAACTATAATTAATATTTACACAGATATGTGACTGTAAAACTATTTTTATTTAATTATCAAAATCGTTAAAGATAAAATGGTTACCTAGAGTTAAACTTAAGAGATAGATGTAATGCTCTCAGGGATTTTGTTTACCTTACTTCATGCTTTGAATTTCTCGATACTTTAGTAGTTTTATAACTTGATTAATTTTCACAATTTGCACAATTTGCACATAGTGTGTGATCTTATTGTACTTATAGATAACGTAACGTAGCTTCTTATTTGTAAAAAAAATTCAGAATCTTATCAGTGTTTCCGGAGAAAAACTCATAAGCAAATAAACAAGCTTTTAATACATTAGTTATATAGATAGTTACTCAAAATTTAAGCACAAAACTATTTTATATATTTTTTTGTTTTAATTAAGTTTGATCTCGAATATGATATTGTATAATCACTAAACATGGTAAACATTACATTACATGTGAATAAAAATGTAACTAGATATAACGCATTCCATAAATGCACAGGACGATGCGTTGATTCGCCTTGAACTGGATATCAATACGCCTCTGGTCACAAGTAATATAACCAACTTAACTACAAAGCTTAGCAACTATTTTATGAATAGCAGCCCTGGGCTGTTGACTTTCTAAAATAGTGCTGAAACCCTTTGAGAAAAGTTAAGATATGGCATTTGTGCAAAGCGAAAACTGTTGCTACATAATTGTTATTGCGTGTTTTAATCCATTAATGTAGCTATATCTAGCATTGGCCACTCGATATTAATTTCTGGCCATTGTCTTGAAGAGAGTCTACGAAAGTAAGCTCTCAGGAAATCCAGAAACTGGTATTGCAGTAAATATCGATAACGCAACTAATAAAATAAAATATAATTTTACTTTTAATACAGAAAGGTAGTACTCCAATAACCAGACGTGCATGTATGAAACAATTAATGAATCTGTCTGAAGCGAAAGAAGGGTGGATCGCGAAGCCTGGTTATATTATGTCCTCTCGGTCTAGCCCGTCAGGGATACAGCGTAAAGTTAAAATATAAAAAGATTTTTGTAAATTTTGTCCATAAGACTTTCTTAGAGAAATCAAATGTAGCGAATCATCATTTTCTTACTTTTCCCGTTACTACAGCGAAAGTGTCGTATGCTTTGGCAAAATCTTTGTCTCTCTTCGGGTTTTGTCTGAGTTACGCTTATAAGTAAATATGACTCTGACAGGTAGGTAAAAAGAAGTATATCTTCATAAACTGGGCTTCTGTCTTCACATTCCAATTAATTCCAAAGTCATTCTGTTTCCTGCTTTCTTTATTATTTATTTCTTTTCCTTAACTATTAAACTCTGACATACTTCAAGTACTAGGCATAAAAAAAGTTTGACATCAAATTAACAAGTTCACTTTTACTTTCCCACTTTAAAATGGATAAAGATAATGCAAGAAAAGCTATGACATAACTCATATGTTTTAATTTGAATATTTGGTCAACTAATGTCTTATCATTAAAAAATTGACATACTTATCAGTACATACGTAATCTGACCTGAGACCGAAGTATACATAGGTAACTTCTGAGACATTGCTCTAAGATTTCCTACGTAATCTCATTAGGAATTCTAAGTGGTCCAGCTAGTTGGCCATGAGTTGTTAATATTGATAAATACACCGAGAATTGACCGACATTTCGTGATTGTAATCGTATAGAAACTTTATTTGCACTTATCTTAGAAACTTAATAGGTACCTGATGATAATTTGTTACGTTTTATGAGGTATAGTCAAGTTACTTTTAAATTAAGAGAGACAACAATATTATAAGTAATGCAAGAACTATACATTTACATAAACTTATATATTTAATACACACCTATTTAAAATACACTAAATATTATGGAGAAAATGATAGTAGATAATTTGTATGAGTTTCTACAAATTAAGATACAAATTTGGTTCAACTAAAACGGACGAAATAATGCCTTTAATTCGATTGTTGAATGAAATACAATAATATAATTTTATGACATCATTACAAAGTGATAGTGTCGGTAATGTCGATAAATACAAATATGTTATTGTAACTCGATTCGAAGCAAAATATGCGTTTGCGTGCTTTTGCGTGCTTGATACACAATCCAGTATTAATATCCCAATAAAATAAGATATTGTATACCCACTATAGATATCTCTAGAGAGCCTAAATCAGTAAAAACGCTTGGTTGCGTTACACACTTACATACTAGATGAATCTAGAGATCCAGCTTTACAGTCGATTAAAAATTTAATATAAATTTAACCACTTTCACTCTTTTGGAGACGAGAGGTCAATATTCAGTTATAACCGCTGGTGTATATTGATAAGTCATATGACACTAAATCCTGTTGAAATGATTGAACGTGCAATTAATAATAAATAAACGGAAATATATTTACTGAAGTAACTTATAGCACAGAATAATTAATAGTATTAACGTATAAGCAATTCCATTATCATAATTTCCAGTGAACTTATTCAAGTTTCAAATAACGAAACCGCTTTTAAACACGTAGGTTAGTATTATAATATGTATATGACAGTAAACCTTTTTATTTTAATATAAAAGTATATTATATTCTAGTTTCTTAAAAAGGACAAGTACCTTTTTATTAATATATGCGCATAAGTACCTTTTTATTAATATATGTAAATAATGGGCATTAGAATCTTTTTCCTATAATTTATTTTGTTCATCAAAGGTTTTCTAAATGAACTTATAGTACAAAAACTATACACATAACCACAAATATTGTACAGACTACAAAACAAGCGATTACTTAATTGTTACATTTCTGATAATACATATTTTCAAGTAATCTTAATTTACTTTATTTCGTCATCAGGCCGCTTGTACGGCAAACCAACTGGAGGACGCAAGACAACGGCATCTGCAAGCGCACAACCAGCAGATTCCTCAACAGCTGCCACTCTAGCTCCAGCAGAAAAACCAGCCACACCGAAGGTATTCATCAATATTCATTTATCAATTAGGTATTGCATAGGCTGTTTAAAGCGACTGTTTTGCATTGCGAACTTCAAGTAGGCAATTAAGCTCAAAATGTTATAAAATATTTAATTTGTGTCTGGTATTTATATATTTATGCTGTGGTATTTAAAGTTGTGAAGTTGTAAATGGTATGTTAACAGGTAAGTCAAAAAGGTCAAAGTGTTATCAATAAGCATGTCAAATTCATTGTCGATATACTTTAAGATGGCGTAATTTTTGTAATTTCGAATTAATTTAAAAGACGTTCTGACTTCCTTACGAGATAAGAAACAAAGACCCATGTTACTATAGTAACAAAAGAGGTCGAGAAATTAATAAATGCTATGAGTACTTTTGGAATATTACTACAGTCGATCACATATCGAACATACTAGTTATATATCTTAAAATATTTAAATATGACAACATCTGTATAGGGTTACAGGAAAAGTCGTGCTAGATCGGTTAAGGGCGTGAAGTACTCACCACTTCTAACTTATTTCACTATGAAACACCTTACCCTAAACTTAACCCTTTTCGAGACATTCGACTTTTAATATTTTTGTTGAAAATTGCAGATTTTTAGGCTACTAAATTTAATTTTGTTTATTTTGTGTGTCTTATTATTATTTATGCATTTTTACATGTGTAATGAGATGCTTTACGACGTCAATCATAAAAATAAGTTAATTAAATAGGCCGTAGTAGACAAGTCAAGAAATTAAAAAAAATATTAGATAGTTTAATTTTCTCTAAAGGATATCTAAAAAAAATAAAACAATCTAGGATATCTAACGAGGTATAACAATCTAGGATTTCTAGTACATTTCGTGAAAAAAAAGTATTTGGGGCGCTCCAGGTAGAAGTTCTAACGGTCTATTGTCCTTCAAGTTATGACGCACCGTGCGAGCGAGACAAGGAAAAGTATTATACAGACCGGTTAGGGCTGGGAATACAACACGGGATATTGTTTTGGTTGTCAGTCTGCTTTTGTGCATAGTACATAGTAGATGTGATATCATTTTGCTCCTTGACTTGGCTGTGATTCTGGAGGATTTCTTTTGATTTGTGACTACTGTGCTTGTTAACCGGACTCTGATTCGTACTTGTGATACGGAAGTGTTGAAGATGACGTCCTACAGACCTGAGGAATATGCCGATATACTTATTTGCTACGGATACTGCGATTGTGTGCCTGCACAAGCTCGCAACGAATACATAACTCGATTCCTCGGTCGTCAAGTGCCGGATGTGGCCGTTTTTGACAGAGTTTATCGAAGACTTTGAGAAACTGGCTCTGTTTTGAGACGTAATATAGACATGGGAAGAAATATAGCGTTTCAGGTTAGGTCGACTTAGATCTGTTGAGAGCGTGTAGTATCCATCTTTTCTGACTGATTTTACCCCTAAAGCCCTTTACCAAATCTAACCGTTTTCGAGATAATCGACTTTATTTTTAAGCTATTGCATAGATTTTATAGCGGGCCTTGAGTGAGCTTTAATCATGAAATTCCGTAACGCAAAACACCTAAGATCCGAGGTCACCCGAAGTTCACCGAGCACGGCCGAGCGTTGGCTTAACGTGTATGTACATATATTATATGGTACGATTGTACGAAGCTCGCACGCATCGAGACATGATGATAGTGAGTGTGAGGGTGAGGATGAGGGTGACTGTGAGAGTGAGGGTGGGGTTTTGTTTTTTTAGTGTAACTTGAAGAAAAACAAAGGTATGCTATGCAATAGCTTTACCGCGGCAGTCTCCGAGTGCCACACGTCTTTTTTTTTATAAAATTGCCGATGGTCGAGTGATGTGATTTTTTGACGGAGTTTATGAAAGACTTCGGGAAACTGGCTTCGTTTAAAGACGACGCACAGAAGACCACGTGTAATTGATGACGTGGTTTCGTATGTTGTTGTAATGTACACCTAAATATTATCTAATATATTTGTTTAATACTCGTATATTGAAATATTAGTATGATAATACCATATTGACTTACACGCTGATTTGTTATGTTTAAATGTATTTTTTCTCTAATATGTAAATGTATTTAGAAATATATAAGTATTTTTATCAGTTGTTAGCTTAATTTGGACTACATGAAACTGATATACGAAAATTTATACTTATTTATTTATTAAGGTCTTTTAGTCTTAAATACAGTAGTCTTCTAGTATTTTATAGTATGTTGTATGGTGGTATCTCCATTGCTTCAGGCATTCGGTCGTCGTGGTTCGCTGTTCGCTGGCCGCACCCGGCCCGTATCCTCTACAGCGGCACCCGCTTCACCCCAAGAGGATGGCAACACTTCCTCACCAGCTAGTGAAGCCCCTGTACCCAGGTCTGTAACATATACTAACTTATTGCCATACGCTTCATGCATGAATTTTTATATTCTTATTACTTTTCGAGTGTTAATAATTAATAACTTAGAGACTTTTCTGTATATATAGCCCAAATTAAGCTAATATAAGCTTGTACGCACATAAAGAGTCATCTCATGACCAGTCATAGCGTAACAGAACTCTTATGCTGTAGCTGTTACCAGTAACATGGTAGTCGTAAATCCAAGTTGAAAAAAAAAACAATAACTACCCCTGTGGCAATGGCCTCACCACCACTCAATGGGACAAAATATAACTGATGCAATGAGGGCGTTTGGTATACGAGTATATACCTCTCGCTACCCGTTTAGGTATAAAGGCGTGACTAGGTATTTGGAATCTAGACTAGTGATACGCATCACATATTTCTAAGCTCAATACACAGAAAACATCCAAACTCCGAAACAGTTATTTCAGGATCACACAAATACTTATTTGTTACGTTGGATAGCCCATTTATCGAGTAAAACTATAAAACTATACATCATCACGCTACTAAGCTAATAGCGGATCCCTGCCATCACGAGACGCAACTTCTGGACTTTATCAACTTCGCTACCATAGTAAAAATCCGATAATAGGATTGAGACTTTCACCCTATTTATAGATTTTTGTTTATATTACAGACCTAGACTAAGGCCTGCTTTAAGAAGAGGCACTACTACTACCACTACGGCAGCAACTGCGGCTGCTTCTGCTGCCGAGGACAGTACCGCACCAGCTGGCTCCGCTGAGGTAGTCGACACTACACCCACACCTACCAGGACCCTGGGGTAAGTTCATTCATACTTACGCAGAGTTCAATAAATTGCTCCATAGTGACAAGTCAGTTCATGTATTTAATATCTACCGTCGATACAGAAGTTTCACTTCAATATTAAAAAATACGGTTTTTAGCACAGTTAATTCACTCAATTCAGCAAAAAGTATTTTTTTATACCACTGATGTGGCAGACAAGCATACGGCCCACCTGAAGGAAAGTGGTCACCGTAGCCTATGGACTTAAAGTATTTGAATATGTTTGTATATAATGTCAGAGTTTATACAAAATATTAAACAAAATATTTAAAAAAAATTTAACAATACATGAGAGAAAGTACTTAAACATTAATAAACATATTTAAGTAGGTACCTTAACTGACGCTATAGGTATTTTCTAAACGTCAACAGTCGCGGTAGACCCGGTCTGAGACCAGCGTCGTTGCGGCCTGGACCAAAGCTAAACCTGCGGCCCAACCCACGCTTGAGAGGTGTGAGTACAGCCCCTGAAGCTTCCTCCGAAGCTCCCGCTGAGACCTCAGCTCCTGATGTTTCCGCCACAGATGCTGATGCCGAGGTAATGAATATCAAGACATTTCTTCGATTTCATATATTACATTTTATTCTCGTCTAAAAGTTATGGCTATTAGAATTACTACAGGGTGTAGTAAATATCTGTTATGAGATCGAGTAGAAATTACTATTATGTAATATTTAAGTCAAACAATTTACAAAAGGCAAATAATGTGTAATAGCAACTTAAAGTTCAAGAAAATATTAGGGCCGTATTCCAGAACGCTTCTCAATACTTAAGAAAAGCTTGAGGCCAGTTTTGCCTTATAAATACTACTCTCAAGTGTTTCTTGAGTATTGAGAAACGTTCTGGAATATGGCCCTTAGACGCGTTAAGCCTCTCGTCCCGGTTGCCAGTAACATGGCAGTCATTAAGGCAAGTTGAAGACCTTAGTCTTGCCTTAATGACTGCCACCTGTTTTTGAGATTAGCTTATAAGTAAGCTAATCTCAAAAACTGGTAGCCGAACCTGAGTCTGGTCCAGGTCAACACAGCAAAGGGCTCACCACCTGTTACGTGGGAGTTGTGCGCGTATTTTATGCCTCTACCTAACTCTTCAAGAATAAATGCGTGACAATATGTTTGTAAATATGATTACTACTATCTATTGGACAATTTTGAACCATATTTGGGAATTGGTATGTATGTAGTAGGTTATTCTGTGCTAATTTTCATGTTTTAATTTTAGGAAATATTCCATAAAGTCAAGGGATTACAAACATGAGTAGGGTGCCTATTCGGCAATAATTTCAAGACGTCGTTCTAGAGAAAAGGAACTTGACTGACGGACACCTACTGTTATCATAAATTGGACGATTGTTAATGCAACATCATTAATTCTTTAACATTCAATGTCAGGCTTCCTCGCCGACCCCCGCACCTGAGGCACCCCGCGGTGGTCTTCGAGTACGCAACAGGCTCACAATCTCACCCTCCCCCAAGCCACGTGCATCCGCCGCTCCTCCCATAAGACGATCCAATCCACTTCTGAAGAGGAAGCTGGCTTCCACCGAGGTACGTACTTTTATGAGACATTGATGTATCTATTATTTATGAATATTCAAGTTCCGTGTAAAATGTATACTAATACTTTGCTATTTATTTATAACTTTTGTAGAAGTCTTACAGACAAATAGTAATATAGACTACTAAATTAATAAATTGACTATTTGCTAACAATAAGCCTCCTCCTCCTATTTAGTTTTAAATGTCCATTTTATACGGAGCTCGGATCAGATCATTTGATCAGCTTACTCTTTAGTTGTTCAGTCAAGTTAAAGCTCACATTTTTTTTATTTGTGTCTACTCAACACTATACAATCTTAAAAATATCAAAGACTAGCTGATCTGCCCGGCTTCGTCCGTGACGTACTTCCAACCCCGTGGCACCCATTTAATCCCTTCGCTTATTACTTTCCCAATAATGTTTGAAAATTTCCCCGATTTTTTGACATTTATGATTACTGCTCCGCTTTCCTGTGTAGTGGCGTGATGATATATAGCTAAGAACCTTCCTCAATAAATGGGCTATCCAATACAAAAATATTTTTTCAAATCGGTCACGCCGTTTTCATGCTATGTCGTGACAACGTAAAACGGGTTTCATTTTTATATGTATAGATAAGGACTTAACAAGCCTAAGAGCCATTTCAAATATTGGCAGTAATACTTATCGATTACCTACTGCAAAAGCTCAATATTTATAGAATAATTTAAGAATTGCCATTAATGTTCACGGTCCATTACAGCGTTGTTTCATAGATAGTTAAATTTCTGATAAAAAAAAGTATATTTAAAGTGTAGGTAGGTAACAATAAACCAAACTAAAAATCTTAAAGGTTACTATGTATATTTTTAACAAATTCCAGGCGACAACTGAAGCGCCAAAGAAGCCAACGGAGACGACTGAGGAGAGCACAAGCGCCGAAAAAGTTGAAGAAGAGACCGAAGCCACGGCAGTCGAGACGACGCCGGCACCTCCTCTACGAGGTCTGGACGCTCTCTTCGCAAGAAGGCGCGCCGCAGGCGGCATTGGCGCCCGGCCAGCCAGGCCGGCACGAGGCGCCTACAACCCTAAATAACCCCTAACTACTCAACAAAACTCTCTGGTTAAACACAATGACATAATGCTGAATCTTACAATATGACAATAACTGTAGAGCTACCATGAAAATAAGCATTCAAATATACCGGAACGTAGATTTATCATAATGTTGATATTCAATGTAGCCATTTTTTCCAGCCTCGTTATTTCAATTTCTGTGAATGAAATGAAGTCATGAAAACAATAATTCATGGCGTTCTGTAAACTATATAATTAGGATATTTTTGATGGTCTTTTCGTTATAACTCATCATCATCCGAGCGTCTGTCCCAGTTGCGACTCGCGACGCCCGGGGTCCGCTTTCCTACATTTTTTCCTCCACTTCGCACGGTCGCACTTTTCGTTATAACTACCAATTACTTGTACATCATTTCCTATTGAATTTGTTTAATTTTAGCCATAATTTGTCTATTGTTCTGTTCTATTTACTGTTCTACTAACTTTCAAAAATTTCTATCTCATGTAAGTCCAGCGTTCATTAAATGTCATAAAAATTAGTCAATTTACTCCAGACACTATTTAGACGTTAGTATTCTTTGTCCATGTACTTTGCCTATCATCAAAGTTATTTTTTTCTACTATAGTTATAAAGTGTCTATAATTTAGATTAAGCTTCTGATATCGTTTCATTTCTAGCATTGTACCGATGTTTTCTCTATATTTAGAATTATATCTTTTGACATTACAAGTGTTATGTACATATTAGTAATAGATATTTTTATGACTAAGTCCATATTTCCCGGTACGAGGTAAACGCCGAGGAATAATAATTCAAACCAAAATCATAATGACTCAATTAAATATTTACTTATTTTTTTAAATGTATGTCTATTTTTAACGCTCCAACTCCTTTGTAGATTTTGTTCTGGAATTAAAATATGTTTTGTGATCGTACTGATTACTTATTTACTTTGTTAATTGTAAATAACATTAAAAAAAATGCAGTATCTACTTTTTATTGAAGGACATTTAATATATCGTTCATCCAAATCAGTATAACGTGCATAGACTATTTTCATGTGCGACTTTTGTCAAGAAAATTTTCATTATTCCATAAACAAGTTTGACTTTTAACATTTTTTTAATTACCTTATATTTATTCATTTTCATTATCATAGAATTATTCATTATCTTTTTGAATTATATAACCTTTTTTGAAAATCAATGCTTGTAAAGTTCCTATAAGTAATACTTCGGTAAAGGAAATTAAAATATAAAACTTAAGTAATTTTGAATTTTTTGGATGAGCGATGTATTAACATTAATGTCTCCGAAACTTCAAATATAATTTATCGTATGTATAAATAAATATTATGATAATAACTTATCGCATATACAAGCACTTCTCGGGTTATATATTTTAGAAATATGTATTGAAAGTTGACTGTATTATTTTGGTTGGTAATAATACTACAATTATATTTGTATATGAATCACCGTGAACAAGGACGCCCCGTCTCGTCTGCTGAGGCACTGTCTTCTAGTGCCATCGTGATATTATTATGTTTGTATCTTTTATAAGTGTGATAATAAAAATAATTATTAAGATTTGTAACGTTTTATTACGATTTGTTTTATTTATTACATTATTCTTAGAGAATGAAGTGATACGCAATACGCAGGTTTGAATGAAAGTGTCAGCGTTAAGCTGGAAAAGGGCGTGCTCCGTTCGTTTGGACATGTTTAATATAAGTAATTTATATACTTATATAATTTTTTGTATATATTTATATACTTATATTAATTAATATAAAATATTATTTATTTAAATATATAATAATTATATAGTTAAACCAATGAGTGAGGTACGGTTGACGAAAAATATATATTGTGCGAAAGTAAAGGGTAGAAGGAGTCATGGTAGGCCGAGACTTACATATGAAGACCACGTGAGCAGATTGCTCAACAACGAAAAAGTCTGACGTGTGTATATGAAGCGATTGATTAATCTGCAAGAAGCGAAAGAAGTATGCATGGATCGTGAAGCCTGGCGACCTGTCCTCTCTGACTACCCCGTCAGCGATACACCGTGAAAATAGTTAGTTTTTTAGTTTATTCTTTAAGAACACATCAAGTGAAATTTGGTTTTAGAATAATTGTGTTTACAGCTATGCCCAAATTTAAAAGTCAAATCTTAGTTGCTTAAATTTATTAGTGGAAATAGCAAATTAAAGTAGACATTACATATTACGCTTAGAGGGGCAAATAGGAAGTACCAGCCTCTAACAAATCAAATCAAAATGGCATCTACTGAAGTAATACGTAGGTAATACTGCCAAAAACTCAGTACGAATTCTTATTTAGAACAAATTCAGTCAAATACTTCCCGGTGACATCTTAACTTCACCTTCAAACCTTTGACATACAACCTTTTGGTAGACATTTTATCCCGTCGTTTAATCATTTTTATATAATTAATGAAAATTTGTCCGTTATAAATATTTAAAAAATATGCATGTGTACCAGAGTAAACACTGTACAAGGCAAGAAGTGAAGCTTCTGAACATGGCGCGTTACTGAAAAACCTGACGATTATTTTTTACAGCTATAAAATTTCTCTCATCATCGATAGAGAAGTTTCACTTCAACAAAAACAACAAAGAAATCACGTTTGTTTTATGGGCCTATATATATTTATCTTATGCGGTTTTTTTTTAATAGCGGCTGAATAAATACAATATCTGTGAAAATTTCAACTGTAGCTATCACGGTTCATGAGATACAGCCTGGTGACTTGCAGATAGACGAATGGATAGACAGATAGACAGACGGACATTTATAATCGGATTAAACTATCCAATCCTGTTTTATACCCTTTGTGTACGGAACCTTAAAAAAGCATCTCCTTTATTCTACTATGTATTCCTGGTTGCTTCTTTTTTTTTATACTACTACATGGCAAACAAGATACGGATGGATTTTACAATTTCCAATAAGCACTGGTACTTGGCGATGTTTAGCATATTAGCTTCGTCTCAGGAAGGAAGAGTGCGAGAATACATACATTGACCGATATTAAAATTTTGGTTACAAAATAATATAATAAATAATTGTTTTCTTTCAATTTGATTCCGGTTTACTGCATCAGAATAGGATAATTGTCATCTACACGATCATATATAGCAAATAGGTGAATCTGTACAGGATGGAAACTTTTAGCGGGGCAGTAAGGAGAAGTGCCTTATCAATTGCAGGTACACGAAAATGACTTCATATTTTTTTATGTAATATTGATCCCCATTTAAATTGATCATCCAAATAAATTGTCAGCGGCCACTAGGTCGGTACAGAAACGATTCATTTATGTATTTGTCAAAATGGTTACTTCGAGCACTTGATATCGTAGAGCAAGAAACAACAAGATTTTAAACAAGAATTACATCATCAAGTAATGTTAGTTAATAAAAATAGAAAATTACAAAATACGCAAAAACTACTGACTGGATTATGATGAAAATTTACATTATTATATTTTTCGATTTAACTTTTCTTTTTATCATTTTATGAAAAAATTATATCAAACGAAGATCGTTTTTAAGGAACAACTTTTAAAAGCAAAATTTATTCATTAAGTCAATAGCTAAGGTTTTACAGCGCTCCGAAGTGGGTATAATTTTTCGGTACTCTTAACTATACATATATTATACGTGTGTACTAATAATGTGTCATCAGTTTTAGTTTTTTATTTATATTGTTTTTATATTCTTTTTAATTAATAATTTTGCAATATTATTAGTAATTAATTATTGACTCTTTTCCCCAACACCCACTAGGTAGTGTCTGGAGGCGCGTTTTTTTTACGTGGTATCCCAAATAGTAATTATCAACGGTGATTTTCTAAATTTGAACTACTCTGTCTTCAGTCTTTTCGATGGACCAGGCAGCGGCTCGTCATCTGATCGGCTTTCTGAATTAAATTTGTAAAAGATCAAGTTTAGCAGCTCAGGGGGTGCTGGAGGTTTAGAGCTCTGCGCTGGCATCGATAATTTTCCAGAATTTTTCCAGCCCCAGTCTTCAGGATCATTATTATTTAATAAAAATTAAAAGTTTATTTCTCGAATTTCTGAACATTTTCGCTTATAACTTTTTAATTTATATTCCTACGACAAAAAGTTTAGGACCAAAGTTGTAGAGAATTTAATTTGCCCCTATTTTCAAGAAGGCGGCCGTGGGACAAGGGTGGCGACCCCACAAACTTGGTTTTAGCTTTACACTAACCCCTACACATCAAAAAAACTAAAAACGCAACCCTAAATGTAACTTTTCAAAGGACTATAACGCGCCAAAATAAGTTACCTACAGTATTTGAATGTAATTCGAACACAGAATCAGTAAATAATAACAATATTAAGAGCCTATCGACGTCACTGCTCATCTTATTTATCGTCGTCTGAGTAAACAAGTTAGTTGCATCAGCGGCTGGTGACTTCTGTTCACACATTATTTCGTAATGCTTACGTACCAGCTGATAACGTACATTATTATCTATGACTACATTAACTGCTTATTAGTAAAGTAAATGAATGATTCATTAGCTAATGGACTCTTTCTCCTCAAAGTACCAAGTTGGTAATTCCCATTCCATGAACATTAGACAAATGAGATAAAACTAAGAGATAAAACTAGAAGCGCTCGTGGCTCCGCGGTCTCAGTGTTCTGTAAACGATCACTGAGTTACGCAACTTTCACTATGGCTGGTCCTCGGATGGGTGACCACTTTGTGGCATTTACATTTGCGAGCGTTTCCGTGCTTCGGAAGGCACGTTAAACCGTTGGTCCCGGTTGCCAGTAAAATGGCAGTCGTTAAGCCTGGTTGAAGGCCAAATGAGCGGCTTGAAAATTTCAACAGCAGGTAGCCACAACCTGCGTCTGTCTATTTCAACACGGCAATGGGCTCACCACCTATTATGTGGGACAGGAATCCACACGGTGAAAAGTGGGCATATAATATGCCTCTGCCACCCCTTCGGGGATAAGGCGTGATGGATATTTATTTATTTATTTTTATTTTAGATAAAACTATTTGTACGGTGCTGTAATCATTTTACAGTATCGATTTTTTTCATCCTTTGGACTACCTATTGGCGACTTTGTCATAGATTTGGAACTAAATGCAGGAATGAATTTTCACGAAATTCCCTAAAAAAAATACACAGGTGTAATTACTATTAATTATTAACTAGTAGACACCCGCAGCTCTGCACGCGTGTTGAAGTTTTACAGTTCCCGTTTCCCACATCAACGTGTTCCCGGGACAAAAAGTAACATAGGTGTTATTCTAATTTGTAGGCTATATTATTGTATAGTTTAATCGAAATACATTCAGTAGATATTGAGTGAAAGAGTAACAAACATCCATTCTTACAAACTTTCACGTTTATAATATTAGTAGGGTTTTTATGTATTGAAGAAAGCTTATAGTACATATTATAGTGTAGTTGACACAAGTTAGAACAGCTGAGTATAATCTGAGGAAATGTCTAACTACTCTACAACGCATATCAGAGCCTGACAGGGGCCAGAATACCCAATGAGTGCTGACTTGCCATGGTAAGCTCTATCAGTTGTCTCACTCAGTGATACTAATGGAGTCTCTGCTGACTCTGCCGTGGCGATAGCTCTATAGAGCTCTACAACAACAACATGTACGGGGCAAAAAAGTGATCCCATAGCATGGTTAATATTCCATCTTGATAGAAGTGGTCGAAGCACTCTTCCCTCTACGGCATTATCAAGACTTGGTGGATTATTTGCCAGCAATCGTAATTTTATGATTGAGATGATAAATAGCGAAGTAATTTTTGATATCAAAGATACTGATTAAATAAGAATAATCTCCCATTTTTTTTACACTATCTTTCTTTAAATAATAGCCATAAAAAAGAAACTAGGTCTAGTTTTTCAGCAGAAAAATCTAATGCACTCAGATGCCAGACGTGCATGTATGATACGATTATTCAATCTATAGACAGCAAAAGAAGTATTCTCTGACGACCCCATCAGGAACAAAACTGTAAAGATTAGTTCATTAAAATAAATATGACACAAATTGACAGTCAGGAACTTATTCTTCTTCGGCAAACAATCGTACTTATTTTGTCATCCTAAAGTCTTATGTATGTCCTTTAAGCAGAATGTCACTGCCATTTTGACAAAGTATATTTAAAAACAAAACAAAATTGGCTTCAGAAACCGATTTAACTGGCATACTTGGTCAGCACATATTAATTAATACCAAAGATATCCAAGTAATAATAATAGAACTACTTAAATTACGCATGTTCATCACCCGAACGTTTTAGAAATTATTACTGTTACAATTATTGTAAGTTTTAAAAATTATTACTGGTACAATGTATTATTGTTTTGTCGAGTATTCGATATTTCGGCACTATTGCCAGTGAAGCTAGTTGCCAGTTATATCTGAAGGACGTTCAGAGCTTAGAGGCCACTTCTCTGTAATTATGTTTTCGCTTCCCTAGATTTTTAGCCGAATACGGCCAGAACCTCTAGTTGCAGTAGTTCGGTTGTAAAATAACATCGAACTATTGCAACCTGTCGAGGTGCAAAAGTTCGATCATCTACGAACCATCGATCAATTTCGAACGAATAGCAGACGGACTATTGCAACTTGAGGAGTTGCAATATTTCGATGTTATTTTACAACCAAACTAATGCACCTGAAGAGTTGCAGTAGTTCGATCAACTAGACTACTGCAACTAGAGGGGTACACTTACTTTAGAATACCACAAAAATATAATCGTGATGTCTATTTCATGGACTTTCAGGAGATACGGAACTATAGGCTTTACAATCAAAATCTGTATGACTACTTACAATATTAACAATTTAGATGAATTTTGGATTAGTTCAGTCATAATTTTATTTTGGAATTTTATCAAGATATCTCATCCTCATAATAAGTATAGCAACATCCACGTCCCAAACTGTTATGTCAAGAAAGTTTGAAAGGCGCTATTTCACGCCCCCTTGCAATAACTAATTCCATGCTTCGAGGATTCCTAATACAATTGCAAAGAGCCCTATTCAACTGGACAGTGACATAATTTAACGAGTTAAATTAGATGTTAATTACTTGTCATTAGGCTTATCGCCATTTTACTCTATAAATAGTCTAATTTATTATTGTAATCTGTGTCATTGTAAAATAATAGATTTATCGAGAACTTTCTATAATTGTGATCTGACTGACAGTTATTGTGATATCGTTAAAAACGAGTAAGTAGCCCTATTGAAGTTGATTAGGAATGTCAGTGTACATATATAAAGAGTACACTAGTACCAGAGTGAGTGCAAGCACACGTCGGTAAAGGTCAACGTGCGACGTGCGTTCATTGGCTAGCACTAATGTTTCGTTCATTCACGATTTGATAAGTGCTTCAGCCGCGTTTTCGTATTCTTCATTCTTCGTTCTGTGCTCAGTACTCATTCAACCGTTCCACTGGCTGCGCAAGAGTGTTTACACGTGAGTTTAATCAAATTCAATACCGTATTTCTTGTAGTATTATGATATCCTTATTAAAATTTTCTTTTTTTTTCATATTTTAAAGTCGTCAACATTTAAATCTGAAAATTATGCATTGAAATCTTGCTAGTGAATTATATTATATTGGTTCATTCGGCATCATTTTTGGAAAAAATATATCTGATTAAAAAACTTAGTGTAAATAAATGCGTGTAGGAATAATTTATGCTTGGCACTTAAGATAGGTAATTTAGATTGGAATAGGAAAACTTTTAATTGTGACCTGTGAATTAGATACTTGCAAATGCTGCACTGATGGTTACTTTGGTTGCCTTAAAATTCTACAAAGAATCAAATACAAGATTTTCCAGCTTGATGCGGTATTGTATGGAATACTTATACTGTCCTTATCACTTATAACTTGCAGTTTCAATACAGGCAAAGCGAGTCCTAAGACCGGTTATATTAATATTTTTTATAGCATCAAAACTTGGTAGGATGTTTTTGTAAGTTTCCCCTTCATTCGCAGATTCAAAATGGTTGTTGACATCAAATCAGTATTGATTGTGGATGGAGTGGGAGCGAACTGCACTGAGATCCTGAACGCTCACGGCATCAGCGCCACGAATATAGTCAAGATCTCCAAAGAAGACATCTTAAAAGAAGTGCCAGTAAGTTACAAATAACATGAAAGCTACTGCGAATGGCATTACTAAGTGCTGTATGCACCGCTATCTGAAATAACTTGACTTGTTTATAACTACCATACATATAAATTAATAAAATCTAGAAATTAAACAGAAGTTATATAAAAACTACAAGGTTTTAGAAGTCAAATATCTCTTCCACATGCTGTTAACCAGAATGCTGGTTTTGAGCGCTCTTGCCAACCACTACGGGACAATTTCCCCTCCCCTGCCTCCATTTCCCCCCGACGAATAACCCCCTCGCTAAAAGTTGTTGTCTACATCAAGGATTGTCCATGCCAAGTTGCATGCAAATCTGATGAAAAATGCGACCTGTAGACTGAACTCCCGTACCAGTGGAGTTAAAACGGAGACTTTAGTCGGCTCGCTTCGCTCAGTCAATAAAGATACTTACATTCATTCACTAGTAGATTTTTCTTAATCTTTGAGAACTATGATTATAGCTCTACCAGACTCTATCTGCATATTCGAAACGCAAAATGAATCTAAATTTAATTACACCAGATAGATTCCAAATTCAACCTTTCTTTTCTACAAAAGATTCAATAAACTAACATTAGCGGTAATCCACAATTTTAAGGGCTAATTTTCGCCTTTTTCGTGGTAAAAGTGTTCACTTTAATAATCCTAGAAAATATAATACACCATTCCGGTATTGATTCTCGCGTTCACGTGTCTATCTAGGCGTTATAAGCTAGCTGCGCCGTCGTCGGCTTTATCTATGACATACTGCACCCATTGTAACTTCGTTAAATTTATTATGGCCGCTTGCCTTTTCCAGTATATTGGAAAAAAATTCCCAATCACATTTGTAGTTCCGAAATTTACGACTTCAGACAGCAAATAAAGTCTGCATAGAAGTAAAATAAATGGTGTATTACTTACTTAGATCATTATCATTATTATTCTGACGTTAGTAGCTGTGAGTCACTAACATTACTTATCTAAAGGAATTTGTCCATCACCCGAGTGGACACACACGAACACAGACGAAATTTGATACTACTAGCGAAATCTTTCGATACAATTGTCTCGCTTCAATCTATACACAATCAATGGAACGAAAATTGAAATAGGGTAACGATATCAAATTGCTTTAAATCTATACTAATATAAAGCTGAAGAGTTTGTTTGTTTGGTTGAATGCGCTAATTTCAGAAAATACTGGTCGGATTCGAAAAATTCTTGTTGTGTTTTAATGCCCATTTATCGAGGAAGGCTATATATCTATTAAAAAGCCTTCCTAAGTTTCTAAAAAGCCTTCCTAAGTTTCTTGCCGGTTCTTCTCAGGTGGACTGCGTTCTGAACCGGTGGTCATTTCAAATATATTAATTTTTTCTCTAGTTTTGTGTATGACATTTTGTAAACGCCGTTAAAATGGTCTATGCAAAATTAAGACATTTTGTTTATTCATCACGCTACTACCCTGAAGATCGGATCCGTAGTCATAAATGTTGTTAAATCGGGCAAATTTTTATGCGTTATTGTAGAATTAAATAGGTGCGACGGGAGTTAGAACTTTGCCGCGGGCGAAGTTGTGTGGGTCATTTAGTTTAGAATAAGATCGGCGCAACTAAACTTCGTACGGACTTGTAAACATGTTGTTTACAATGACGTTATATTTTTACCGGACTATATCATGATGGTCAATTAATAACAGCATTGACATTATTAGTTTTATATAACAGCTCTGGTTATCGTTCCTTATCTAGTTGTAATCATGCTGTGAGGCTAATAAACTCTAAACGTGCCCATGACATACCGAGATCAACTTTTATTATCCTGTGAAATTAATTGCTTATTATAGAATTCATGACAATATATTTTGTTACGATGGAGGTTCATGCATAGCAGTGGATGCTTATTGAGTGAGATAGTTATGATAAAGATGTACAAAAACGACGTTTTTGTTCGGTTTAAGACAGATTCGCCGTTGGAAAATTCTCGGGTTTGAAACCTGGATTAAACTAAATATTTGTGTGGTCAGTAAATACCTATAAGACGGTTAAAAGACGTCCATAGGCTACGGTAACCACTCTCTATTGGGAGGGCCATATACTTGTCAGCCACCACAGTGCTATAAAAGAACGATGTAAAACGAAGAAGTTTTATGAATGTATCATTCGTTTTCTAGAAATACGACGCGTTGGTGGTCAGATCAGCTACACAGGTGACCAAGGCAGTATTGGAAGCTGGGACCAAACTGAAGGTGGTTGGCCGCGCCGGCGCCGGGGTCGACAACATCGACGTAAAGGTAGCTGGGGAACGAGGAATTGGGGTCATTAAGTAAGTCCTATCAACGCGTCCTATACTATTATCAAACCTTATCATTCCGTGAATGAACTGTGGGAATACTTACCATCCTACTTATATTATAAACGCGAAAGTTTGTAATAATGGATGTTTCTAACTCTCATGCAAACTCTACTGAATGGATTTTGATGAAACTTTACAATAATATAGCATACACATCAGAATAACATATAGGCTACTTTTTATCCCGGGAACATGTTCACCACGCATGCATAACTGCGGGCGTCACCAAAATAAAATATTTATTTTCTTGTTAAAAAATGAACCTTTTCAAACTTGAAATTTTGCCACAAAAGTCGTCAGATGCTGAGGCTGGCAAATCTTCTTTTCGTGATAAGGAAGTTTAACAGCTGTCGCTTAACATCATAAGTTCACTTTCAGTGATTATAAATATTAGCCAAATCAACAAACTTAAGAATATCTTTTTATATTTCAAGCTATAAAAGTCCCAAGCTCCAAATTTAGGGCTTTGATGTAACTAAAAATACGCTAAAAAAGTAGGTTAACATTCAATTATTATAAGTTATTTTGTCACAGTGCTCCAGGTGCGAACGCTCTAAGTGCGTGTGAGCTGACTTGCAATCTGATCCTGGCTCTTTCAAGACATGTTGTGCCAGCTGCTACTTCCTTGAAAGCCGGCCGCTGGGATCGTTCACTGTACACAGGCACTGAAGTCAATGGAAAGACACTCGCAATACTCGGACTTGGCAGAGTTGGTAGAGAAGTCGCTGTTCGCATGCATGCCTTTGGAATGAAGGTAAGTTTACTCTATGGGCGTGTTCCACTTATCGCTCGCAACGCCCACGACCGTGACCGGTGAAATTGCCGTGCCGAGGGCGATGTGGTCGAACTTTATAAGTGTAACGCACATCTTAGGCTCTTTAAGACCACCTATATCTTGTGAGCGAAGTGGGCGCCATGCTGTCGCGAACAGTGACGTCATGTATGACGTCATACTATTGCTCGCAACAACCAAGAGCCTTAGGTGGAACGATACGTTAGGTGTTATGATCGTTACGGTTGTTTAGTGGAACGTAGCCTATTTAACAATTTTCCGCCATTACTTTAACTATTTACTTATTTATTATATCAATAACTTTCGATACTTTAATTCATTTCTTAGTATTGCATTTCTTAACTTTACTTCTTTTTTTATGTAGTGACCCTTATATTTTTTTAAAGCTTGCTATAGCTATATATAACTAGCCCTCAATATCTACTATTATCACATTAAAATAAGACGGAATTAAACTAGTACGATGTCAAAAAAAACAGCTTTTACTACTATTTTTGAAATATTTATATTTCTAATGGATCTCTTAATAAATATATAGTGATTTGTAAGTCAAATTCATTTAATGGTTAATGCTTTGCGTGAATAAATCAGTCAGTCATGTTTGTCTTTGATATAAGTGCCGAAGAACGCAGCGCAACTCATCTATAGGTCATATTTCACAACCAAATTATGAATTGAAATTGAAAAAAGTTTACTGCAGGTCGGCTGATTAATTTGAGGGAAAAGTTTAGTACTTAATTCTAAACAAGTTGCTATAAAATTTTACCAAGAGCAGTGTGAAAGTTTACAAAAGTTGTAGTGTTACAGGTTCGTTTACACACGTCATATCAACAACCGTTGTACAGCCTTACCTAACAATAATGTATACCTATCAATAATTAAACATAAAATAAAAGCATAGACAATATTTTGAATACGCTTGGTGGTGGAACGACGCAGTCCAGAGGGAGACTAGGGAGAAGAAAGCCCTCTTTAAAAAGTGGCAAGCGACCGGATCTCCTGAAGACCGCGACGCGTACAGGGCTGCCAAGCGCGCCACAAAGAGAGCTGTAGCCAGAGCCAGACGTGACCACTTACAACCTCTGTATGATAAGCTGGAATCGTCTGAGGGGCAGAAGTTCATCTATAAGCTGGCGCGCTCCAGGGTCAAAGCGGCACAGGATATATCCAAGTGTCGCTGTGTAAAAGACCCTGAGGGCAACCTGTTAAGCGAAGACCTCGCGGTAAAGGAGAGATGGCGCTCGTACTTCCACGAGCTGCTTAATAAACAGCACAAAGAGGTGCAGCCTCCGGACCTCCCTCCGAATCAGGGACTAGTGCCACCGGTAACGCCTGAAGAAGTCCTGACTGCGCTTCGCCGCATGAAGAATCGGAAAGCTGTCGGACCCGATGGAGTCCCCATCGAAGCCTGGAAGGCGATGGGTCCTCGCGGTGTGGGCATCTTAATAAACCTTTTTAACCGCATACTCCTCAGCGGGCAGATCCCAAACCAATGGAGACTGAGTATTATTACTCCAGTCTTCAAAGGTAAGGGGTCGGTGCAGGAGTGCGGGAGCTACCGCGGTATTAAGGTGATGTCCCACACCATGAAGATCTTCGAGAGGATTATAGACTCTCGGATCCGGCAGGAGTGTACTCTCTCGGAGTGTCAATATGGGTTTCGCCCTGGTCATGGGACCACGGACCCTGTTTTTGCCCTGAGGGTTGTCGTAGAGAAATACAGGTCGAAGAACACGCCTCTGCACTGTTTGTTTCTAGACATGCAGAAGGCCTTCGACTGTGTTCCTCGTGCGATGATCTGGTGGGCACTGCGGTCCAAAGGGGTTCCAGAGGTCTATATTGACACTATCCGGGACATGTACTGTGACTCCGATTCAATGGTTCGGACTGCTGTTGGCGACACGAAACCATTCCCCATCACCGTCGGGGTACACTAGGGTTCGGTCCTTAGTCCGCTTCTGTTCAGTGTAATATTAGACGAATTGTCGGACAGCATCAGAAACCCACATGAGCAGCCTCCATGGTTGCTCATGTATGCTGACGATATTGCGCTGGCAGACGCGGACAGGGGCAGATTGGTGCGACGTGTAAAGGCGTGGAAGGAGACGCTTGAGAACTGCGGTCTGAAACTAAATGTGGCGAAGACCGAGTACTTGGCACTAAACTCGACAGATCCCACATCCGTCCGCATAGGCGGTAATTTGGTCGAGCGCACGGACCAGGTTAAATACCTGGGATCTGTTTTTCACACGTCCAGTGACATCGATTGCGATGTCAAGTCACGCATTGCTGCCGCGTGGGCCAAATGGCGGAAGATGACCGGTGTCATTTGTGACCCTAAAATGCCGATCCGGTTAAAGGGACAGGTCTACAAAACCATTATTAGACCTGTCCTTTTACATGGCAGTGAGACGTGGCCGATATTGGAGCGACACAAGCAGAAGCTGCGTGTCACGGAAATGAAGATGCTGCGGTGGATGTGTGGGGTCACGCGGATGGACCGCGTGAGAAACTCTCGCATCCGC
This sequence comes from Thumatha senex, assembly GCA_948477245.1. NCBI lineage: Eukaryota > Metazoa > Arthropoda > Insecta > Lepidoptera > Erebidae > Thumatha > Thumatha senex. The sequence goes on from OX419725.1 coordinate 6,446,429, forward strand.
GGCAGCCTTCACGTCCGTGACATTGCAGACAAGTTGCAAGAGTGTCGCCTTAGTTGGTATGGTCACGTCTTGCGGCAACCGCCGGGCTACGTAGGTAACAAATGTCTGGCCATGTCAGCCCCGCCGGGTCCCGGTAAGAGGGGAAGACCCAAGAAGTGCTGGCTTGACGTCGTAAGGGATGACATGCGTGCCAATGGTCTCACTACAGGGGATGCCGAAGACCGTGCGAAGTGGAGGAGAAAATGTAGGAAAGCGGACTCCGGGCGTCGCGAGACGCAACTGGGACAGACGCTCGGATGATGATGATGAATATTTTGAATACGCTAAATAATGTATATTAAGCCAGATAAACGTATTCAAAATATTGTCTATGCTTGTTGTAAAGTTGATACATTTAAGCAATAATAAATTTCAAAATGAGAATGAATTTTTTTTCTAATGCTCGGGAAAAAGTAGGAACCATTAATACAGTTTACTTTGTATTATAAAATCAATGTTGTTTTGTAATGTGGTTAATAGAATCATTATAGTTATTGGTGTACAGATTACCTGTTTCATTACGTAAATACGAGTATTAGTAAACCAATGATATGATAATACCTATTTACAATCGTTCATTAGTCTTATCACCATGAAAGTTGCGTAATAAGAGGTTATTTTCCAACAGTTAGCAAAACATTTTGTTTATTAACTAGACATGACATATTTCATATACAAAGCACCTATTTATATCAATTACTCGTTTTCTTTCTTGTCTTTAAATTCCACGAGAAAATTCTCGTCAATTATTATTAAGGAAGAATTTATATATAAAAATTACATGTTATTTATTATACGTACGTCTGTCGTACATTAAGGAAAGTTTGTAGTAAATATGATACCCATTAGATGTTGATATACCCATAACGTCTTTGTACGAGTATATATCTTCTGTAGTCAAAAAGTGATAGGAAATAACCTGAAATAACAGACTAGCTGATACAATACGTAACACGATCTTATGAAAATATTCTCTGATGTATGTAATTCTCAGTATCAAGTACGAGTAAACAACGATGATAACATATCAGTCATAATAACCACAAATCGTATGATGAAAACTCAGTACAAATATCTAAGCTATGTTGCCATTGAAATTAAACTAGTAGGGCTAGAACTTCAATGTACTCGCATTAAAAAATAAAATAAATAAATGAATATTATAGGACAATAAAATTCATCTAGCCCAGATTAAGGTATAGGTAACGGATCTACTACGGGATCTAGACAACTGTTATACATACTTATTTATTATTAAATACATACATATTTTACATTGGAAACACCCAATCTCCGAAACCAACATATGTGGATCACAAATATTTGTTCTGACCCAGGATTCAAACCCGGGACCCCAGACCATACACTATCACTGCGCCTCTGAGGCATATATTTGAGATTTTGGACGCCATTCCTTTTTGTATTAACCCAAAAAACACTATTTTTGTTTTAGCAATTTAAATGTGAATGCATAAAAAATACAAATATTTTTTCGGTTCAAGCCTTATAAGTTATAATTTACCTTATAACTTTGTATTTCATTTTCTCAGAGGCTCTCGTTTATTTATCTTACAGATTATCGGCTTTGACCCCTTCGTATCAGCAGAACAATGCGCTGAATTTCACGCCCAGAAATTAGAATTAGAAGAGATCTGGCCAAAGGCAGACTTCATCACACTACACACGCCTCTTATTGAGTCCACAAAGAGTAAGTACTTATAACTAAAAAAGGAAGGAATTCTGGCTATTATGGTTCCGTTTCAACTCTACTGGTACGGGAAAAATGCTATTGATGTCCGACAGTCCGTCCATTCAGTCTACAGGTCGCATTTTTCATCGGATTTGCATGCAACTTGGCATGGACAATTCTTGATATTGCAAAAAAAAATTAGCTAGAGGGGTTTTCGATCGGGTGGGAAATGGAGGCAGGTGAGGGTAAATGGTCCCGTAGTGGTTGGCAAGAGCGCTCAAAACGAAAAAAATAAATGTTGTTTTTTTTTAAATAGATAAAAAAAGTACTCCGTAGTCTACAGTTCACAGAACCACTAGTGTAGAACAACTGTGATTGGAAATTTTGGAACGTCAAATCAGTGGGGGTATAGGGTACATTGAGTGATGGAAAAAATAGTATAAGTGCTCAAGCATTTCTTCAGGCCCATTTTGCCAATATAAAATAGCATGCAATATTATTTTATGTCAATGCTATGTCATGCATACAAGGGAGATTGTAGAGTATAAAGTCTAATAAATTATGAAGTTTTTTTTTAAATTAATTACGCTTCTGCGGTATAATGAGTAAGGTACATGAGGTAAGTCCTGCCTGTCCTCCAACCGTAGTTGCGTAATGTTATATTTTTCTGAATTTAACTTCTCCTTCATATCAATAATCGTATTAATTTGGCTACTGCGATTCGGAATAGTAATAATGAATTTACCTTTTCAACTCAGAGCCCAATATAAATCTTTGATGAAGCAGGGTTTTTGGTGTTAAGTGTTACAAAGGCTTCTTTCTGTCATTGTTTTAATTTAAGACTATAATATATGTCAGTAATTGTACTATCTTCTAATAACACTAATATTATAACTACACATTTAAAACTTATTCTCTAAAATTTATCTCCATCCAAAGGTTGCCAGTAAGAAATTGCACTTAGCGATAAGGCCGCCCATTGTACATTTCAAACCTGTAAATATTAATAATTGGTGTACAATAAAGTATATTTCTATTCTATTCTATTCTTAGCGAATATGAGTCAAACTCTTTGACACATATTCGTCACATTATGACTGACTACAAAAAAAAAGTGTGTGTACCAGAGTACACAGGTAAGAAGTTAAACTTCTTGACATAATTTATCTACTATTTACTACTTCACAAAAATTGTGTAGATAAGGCTTACGCATACGTCGATAAAAAGTTTCACTTACGTCGATAAAAAGTTTCACTTACGTCGATAAGGAAGTTTCACTTCAAAACAACATGGCGCGTTACCGAAAAACGTGACGACTTTTTTTACAGCTATAAAATTTGTATCATACGTCGATAAAGAAGGTTCACTTCAAAAAGTTTAGAATTTTAAATGAACAGTTTTTTTAAGTATCTTCACACTGTTAGGGTAGTTGGAGAGGACAGCTCGCCAGGTTTCGCGATCCATGCATACTTCTTTCGCTTCCTGTAGATTCAGTGATCGTTTCATACGTAAACGTCTGTGTATTGACAAATCGATTCACGTGGTCTTCGTGTGTAATCCTAGGTCATCGACTACCCAGTAACATCTAATGAAACAAACCTTATAGCATATTACACAATTTCTATACCCTTATTACCGTGAGCAATGGTTATACAGTTATTTTTAAATATTTTTTGTTGGTTTTCTCTACAGATTTCATAAATGCCAACACATTGAAACAGTGCAAGAAAGGAGTCAAAATTGTGAACGTCGGTCGCGGTGGTCTTATTCAGGAACGTGATTTTCTTGATGCTTTACAGACTGGTCAGGTGAGTGAAGAGTTTTGTTTGATATCACAGAAGTAGTATATTGTATCACACACTTTATGTTAAAAAGATGTAAATGACTTTTTGTTTTAAAACTATTACAAAGTTATCCGAATAATAACGACATAAATTCTTAAAAAGATGTGAATAATAAGAAAAAAATATAATCTAAAGTTTCTTATCAAGTCCATTTTATCGGTTGATCTCATAATAAGAAATCAAGTGAAGCCAAACTCGAGTAAGCTACTTATCATCACCACAGGGTTTCTCTACCTAAGTCCTAGCTCTTTTACCAGGCCCTCTTCATCACGTCACATCAATTTTTATAATTGATACCAGTTTTTTTTTGTAAATGCGCGTAATTAATTTAAAGAGTTTCTTCAAATTCTCGTGCATCCCGGCAAGTATTAGGAGTCCGTTGAAAACTGATGATGATAATAAAATCTTTTCTTATTCATACAGGGATTTTTTTTTAATACTAACAACTTACCAGGAGAAGATAGTGTTAAGGTCATGACCAACAACGTTTGTTCTACGTCTCTTAACAAATCGGTACGAAGAGAATTGCTACTATAATAGGTACTTGCCGTTGGATTTGCCTTAAAAAACTTCTGGGTCTCTTCTTTATGACGTAGCTACTGCATGCCTTGACGGACTGTGGATGCGCACACATCAACTCGGCTGATATAGGTCAAGGTCAAAGGCGACTAGCCACCCCCGGCCCATCCCCATTCCTTGTGATTTCCACGAGTTGAGTAGTAATATAATTCAAGCAATACATTAAAATAATACAATTTGTATAAAAACTAAATAAAATTTGTATAAAAAAATATTAGATTGTTTACGATGAGTCCTGACTGGTTGCTGTAGTTTTACAAATGACCCTCTTACTATTTCTTTAGTCCTAAAAATAAATGACCTTAGAGATTTACCATTAAATAAATTTAAAAGGTTAATTTAAAAAGAAGCTGTGCTAAAAAGGCTGCTACGTCTTTAGAGACTATTTACAGGACAGGCACGCCTAGATATGATCTGATAGCTTCGTGAAATAATTTTATAATTATTTTTTTAAATCAAAAAAGCTTTCCGAGTTTCATGCCGGTTCTTCTCGAATTCGTCGCGTTCTGAAACGGTGGTCATTTTATTAATATTAAAAAAACTATCTTCACGCTGTATCCCTGACGGGGTAGTCAGAGAGGACAGATAATTATTAATATTATCTTTAGTGAATGTATGATATGTTGTAAGGGTTAAGGTTTAGGTGTGCCGTAATTACGTAAAGACTTGTCTGTATTTAATTAATATATATCTGCTATTTAATGTTTCGTATGCCTTAAGGTAAAACATAGTCGATCACCACACTCACAATAACATCTGTATAATTTACCCATGTTTAATAGTCCAGTCATTACGTCGGAAAAATCGGGTTAGAAATACAAATGAACCGAGAAAGACAAATTTTGGATATTACTTCTAGAAAAGCTTAAGTTCAAATTGTCGACCAAAATAACCTGATGGGTTTTCCGCCATCTTGAAAAAAGGGTTACATTTCAAGGGTTAAAGCAGGATTTTCATCATAACTTGGATCCCCGTTGAAATACGATATTTTTTGTTTTCAGGTTATATTGGTCTACAATTTGAACTTAAGCTTTTGTAGAACGTAATATCCAAATTTTGGCTTTCTCTGTTCATTTGCATTTCCAAATATATATATAATGACTGGATATATGAAATAAAAGAATTTGAATTTAAGCGCGGTAAAAATGGTCTATTTAAAATAATTACATTTTATTTCTTTATTTATTTATTAAAGGTGTTTTTTAAGCAAACTCATCAAGGAATCAAATAACACCAACAGCTTTTACTATGTTCCAGGTGGGTGGAGCAGCTTTAGACGTATTTGAGCAAGAGCCTCCTACAGATCCCCTGACCCTAGAGATAATACAACACAAGGCAGTCATCGCAACACCTCATTTGGGTAAGTACGATTTAAAAGATTTATTTCTATTAATTTGTAAAAAATAAAAATACGAGTATGTGGGACTTGTTGTCTTGACTTGGAGTACAAACTGACTTCAGGTAAGGATAATGTAATAGTACCTACTCTTCAGGATTGCATGAAGCTGTTATTAAATCAAAATATGAAAGTCGTTTCTGAATTGATTTGGTAATTAGAAACCGACACTGTAGAATTTATTAAATTATATTGTTAAAGCGCTCGTGGTCCAGCGGAGTCAGTGTTTTGTAAACGATCACTGCGTTAAGCAATTTTTGCTATGGCTGGTCACGGATGGGTGACCACTTTGTGGCATTTGCTTTTGCAAGCGTTTCCGTGCTTCAGAAGACACTTTAAGCGTTGGTCCCCATTGCCAGTAACATGGCAGTCGTTAAATCAAGTTGGAGAAGGCTTTATGGGCGGCTTGATAAATTTCAACTGCAGGTAGCCACAGTAATGGGCTCACCACCTATTATGTAGGACATGCATATAATATGCCTCAGCCACCTTCGGGGATAAGGCGTGATAGATAAATAAATATATTGTTGAAAACAAAATGATACTATACGAATTATGACAAGAAGAGAATTATAAAAAGTTTTAGAAAATGCTAGGTATCCCGCCTTGTTTTTTGATACCACCTGGTTAGAGACTTTGTCAATAAAAAAAAATCAACAGTGTAACGGACGTCTTTAAATTTAGTATGTGTCAATAATCAAAACTTCTAATGACAGGGGCATCAACAAAGGAGGCGCAAGTTCGCGTTGGGCAAGAGATCGCCGAACAGCTGGTGAATTTAGTGAAACCTGGTACCTTCAATACTCCTCTAGCTGAAGTGACACGCGTTCTCAATAAATAGGAAACTTTGCATTGTATAATTATAACGTCTCTGATAAGTGAGTATTATAGGTAACTCTAAAAGCAAAAGACTGTCCAGTGTCATTTACTTTTTAATTTGCTTATCTTTGAGGATGAAATTATTTGAAAATATGACATTAATAAAATAATTTAAGATTATCAAATATTGTTTTTTTTATATAAAATTACGCAGCTAGTGTTTTCTAAAGACCTCTAGTAGATACGGCCGCGAAATTCAATGATACCTATGTACTTAAAATGTTAGAGAACTTGTGACGTCACTAAGCGGTTGCCCTTAGGCATGTTGTCACAGGGCATTCAGGGTAATTCGGAGCGCCGTGGACATTAAATGTATAATTAAGTGAATGGGTAGGTAAATCAATAATTATAGCCCCGCGGACTCGGTGTTCTATAAACGATCACTGCGTTAAGCAACTTTCGCTATAGCTATTCCTTGGTTGGGTGACTACTTTGTGGAATTTACATTTGCGAGCGTTTCCGTGCGTCGAAGGGCACGTTAAGCCGTTGGTCCCGGTTGCCAATAAAATGGCAGTCGTTAAGCCTTATGGGCGGCTTGAAAAATTTCAACAGCCTGTGCCTGTCCATTTTAACACGGCAATGGGCTCACCACCTATTACGTGGGACAAAAATGCATATTAATCAAATTTTTCATCGGTTGTAAAGTCTTGATGGCATCCAAAGTGTTCTCACAGCAAGGAATATACTCGTATATATATTTTCTTATTCTATCTCTCAATAATATCATAAACGTGAAAGTTTGAATGGATATTTGTTACTCTTTCACGTAAAAACTACTGAATAGATTTTAATGAAACTTTGCAATAATATAGCTTAAACATCAGAATAACACTGGCGACTAGGGGCGTCAACTACTTTTTTTTAATAATTATTTAATGGCCTGGTTTCTAAGACCTTTTAGCCAAATCTTATTTTTTATATCATATTTCTTCAATCTTATCTTCTAATTAGTCCTGTCCAGTCGATGTCGTGTCCTCAGGCTACGTCCTGGTCCTTGCCCTCAGTATAACGGTGATTCTTATACTAAGGTTGTCAGTGGACGTTTCGCGGCAAGAGAGAAATTAGCATTTCACTGCATATATATCATTGTCTTTCACTATAGCACGTTAACACAACTTTTTAATGTCCAAGAAACCACCACTCCCGCACATAAAACAAGATAAATGCACTAGTTTTAGAAAATAATATAAAGCAAGCGTCCGCACTTGTCACTCTTCCCGCCAAATGTCCCGGCGTCAACTACTATTTCATACAACCACAGATAATATAATATAATTCTTATACAACCAAGCGTGTCCGGCGACGGTCGCGTCTCTCTTTCCTCATAAGATTACACTAACAGACTACTTTCGTCTCTATTAGGACACGAGCAAGAGGGAGCGAGCAACATGACTTGCTCTTTGTATAACACTGTTTAGGTGGTTGTTAAAAATCTTTTCGTAGGTGACGTCACATTCTGATGTTTCTCAGCCAGGTAGACCACAATAATAATAAATATAATTCAATTTACAATTATTTTATTTAAAAATTACTTATTTTTATAATTTACAAAATAAAAAAGTAAAAAAAATTACTATAATCCATCTAATACGATGAATTCGGATTTTAGACAATATTTATCATAAGACTTGCCAGGTCTGTAAGACAGATTAGAAAATAGCCGAAGTAATCTAGCATTCATAATAATATATAATACAATACTATTGTTTTCCGACAACTTGGTCTGCGTAGATGTTGACAATTATGACCAAATATAATTCCGCTGAGTCTAAGATATCTGTTCAAAATTTCATTGCATTCCGTTCCAACAACAAAGTCATGAAACGGTAACAGACAGTGTTCCCTGCAATCTCATGTAAAACAGTTGTCTGGATATTAAAGTTGTAAACCTAATTCTACTATATACCCCGATTGCAAGTCTGCATGCCCGAGGTTACCTCAATTTGTTTTTATTTTTTTCTTTATTTTTAAGGGGCTGTTGTAAGTGACTGCCTTTTGAGTGACACCTGTACCAGCAACGTCTAATCCAAGCTAAAATACTATATCACAAGCTCCTCGTTCTTTTTTACACACTGTCTTACAGACCATGGTCCATCTGAGATGTTGTTCAAAGTCGTCATTATATAAAAAGGATAAAAAGGGTTGGGAATTAAGGAATAGGATGGTGGGTAAAGTGGATAAATATATATAGTTTAGTTTAGGGGAATTAGAATTTAGTTGCCTCCCCGTCTATGTTGCTGCCTGCTAGTCCTTCGAGCCGGAGCGAATTCGACCGGCTCATCTTCTGGCTGTACTGATCTTGTCGCGGCTAAAAAGAAGAATTACCATTATTTTAACATATATATACAATAATAGAAAAACATACATATAAGTGATTATAGACGGTGAGCCAGTAAGACAGTAGAAGCTACCGTGAGCAGATAATGTCAGCCCACTGGATGCCAATAGCTCTCATTTACCCAGTATGAACACGACTAACGCCTTAGTTGCTTTCCTCTCATTCTCACACTGAGTCAGGACGGGGATGAATAGTGAAGTCCGATTATGAATGAGCTCTGTTATTATTTAACCAAGCGAGTACAGTATTAGTAGTACGAATTAACATTTAAAGGGATATTACCAGATTTATACAGGTTCGGAAATACCAGTAAGATATAACGAAAATATATAGACAGATGTGTGTTTGTTATCATTTTTTTTAATGTTTGACATATCAAAATGGCGCCGCACGCCTGATGGAAAGCAGAGACGACGATGTGACTGAGGGCCGCTTTCCCAGCCGGTAGGGCCCCGATAACGGCCCTCAGGTTGACGGCCCAGAAATATGCCTTTTCACGCTTTTTGTTTCTCTTCTCTTGTCATCATCGTTCATACATTAGTGATATGCAAACAAAACTGAGTGATAATCAGTAAGCTCTCCTTGATATATAAAAATAATTATTCCGACATTTATCTTGTTTTCAGGGTAGGCCGAGACTTACATACCACGTGAGCAGATTGCTCAAAAACAGAAGAGTCAAAAGTACTCGGATACCCAGACATGCGTGTATGAAGCGATTGATGAATCTTGAAGAAGCGAAAGAAGTATGCATGGTTCGCGAAGCCTGGCGCTCTGTCCTCTCTGACTACCCCGTCAGGGATACAGCGTGAAATTAGTTTTTTTTAATATTGTTTAAACTTACGTCTACCAAATCGTCCTCTGCTCGGTTTAGGCGCAGGAGCTTCCTCTTCGACTACTTCACGAGTCACTTGGGTGTTTTGGAAGCGTTTCTTGTTCTTGGTATCTATTGAAAATAAACATAATTCCATTATTGTTTTTAATTTAGAATCACATTATCGATGTATTTTTTTGGTGTATAATCTTATATATATATATAAAAAAGAAAGTCGTGTTAGTTACACTATTTATAACTCAACAACGGGTGCACTATTTAGCTGAAAATTGGTGGGAAGGTAGCTTAGAGCCAGGTAACGGACATATTTTTATCCCAGGAATAAATTTCTGTGGGAAACGGGAACGGGAAAACTTCTTTACGCGGGCGATGCCGCGGGCGTCAACTAGTTTTTAAAAAAGATGTATAAATAAAGAGTTCTCGTAGTCAGATTTGAATAGAGGAACAGCCGAACAATGCCAAATATCAAGAGTCAAATAGCTAATTCTCGACTTTTGTTAATAATTAAATTTATATACATGCTATAGTAACTAAGTCTGTCTGTCTGTTACGCTGTCACTCCCAAAACACTCAACAGTAACAGCCTAACAGCTGAAATTTTTGTTTTGGGAATGTCTTTATTTTGTCATAGAATTTTGTATTTGTTCTTTCTAATGTACAATACATATTATGTTTCATAACAGAATTTTTATTCAATAATTTTTAAAATAATTATTAAACGTGAACAAAGTCAGAGAAAAAAGCTAATTTGTTATAATTAACCTAAGCGTACCAAATAGAAAGCAGTATTCAAATTTAAAGAATCATATAAAGTACAAATAGAATTTATAAAGAACATTTTTATAAAACGAATGATATTAATTTGAGATTGAAAGTAAGATCAGGATTCTTGCTCTTATTTAATTAAATATACAACATTAAAGTATCACAGGGCCAAATTTATTAAAAAAGGTTTCGTCTTTGAAATAATGCATTACGAATTCCATTTGTAATTCTTAATGTCGTCTCCATTTATATCCAGTATTCAACGATTCAAAAATCTTAATAATTATATATTTTCCATCTCTTTTGTACAGACTTTTTTCCCTTTATATGTAACAAGGTTAATGAGGAATAAAGCTAACTGTTCCCCAGTGGAACAGTTAGCCTGATTCCTCATGAGCCTGGAATTCTAAACCTAAGTTTTTAAGCTAAGTAACAAAGTAGGTATATCTTAATCTAGTCTATATTATATTAGTATATTATAAACGTGAAAGTTTGTATGGATGTTTGTTACTCTTTCACGTAAAAACTACTGAATGGATTTTAATAAAACTTTACAATAATATAGCTTATACATCAGAATAACACATAGGCTACTTTTTATCCCAGGAATAAGTTCCTGTGGGAAACAGGAACGGAAAAGTTGTCTACGCGGGTGAAGCCGCGGGCGTCTACTAGTATAGTTTATAGTAATTATTTTGTAAATAATGCAATAATAATAAGTAACAAGATGTAACGTATACTACGTTACATTACAACATTACATACATATTTAAAACAAAGTAAGTATAAATTATATATTATAAGTATAAACATTGATATGTTGCTTACATATCATTCTTCATCCCCGTAAAAATCAATGTACTTGTAGAATGAAAAATATACCCTACTTTTGCGATGAAATTGTTTAAATATTGTGACACTGCTGACTGACGCTTTTTATACGGTTCTATGTAAACGAAAAACATACTCATATATTTCTAAATAAATAAATATAAATATTGTGGGACACTTTTTCACACAGCGCCATCTAGCCCAAAGTAAGTTAATATTAGCTTGTGTTATGGGATCTATTATCATAATATGTATAGAAAACATCTAAACTCCAAAACACCCATATTTGCATGACACAAATATTCGTTCCGATTCGAGATTCGAACCCAAAACATCAGCGCGACAGTCGTACACACAAATACAATTTCATCGCAAACCTGACTCATCTATTTTATACTTACTGTAGCTGACTTTTGTAGGGTCGAGGAAATCTTGCGTTGGCGAAATTGTCGACGTTGTCGGGCTGTGTAATTTAGCTGTAAATATAAAATAATTATTAAACGTTATACATTGTTTTATAGTCGGATCCGATGTAAGTGGTCCCATTATGATCGCCAGAACCAAGTGACCGCACCTGCTAACAGTACATTGTGTGAGGCAACGACGCAGGCGCCCTGGGGTTGGGAGGTCAGACGGCAGCCGCACCCAACAATTCCGAAAATTAAAAGCCAAATGATTGCTCCTGGCAGTCTATTAAAATTGGACACCAAGCTCAAAACCCAGGTAGGCTTTGGAAGCAACTGGGAAAACATTTAAGATGTAGGAGAAGAGGCGATACATTATTTTACAGTATGAAGCAGACTTAAGGAAGAATCTCCGTTCTAGCGTTTTACTGCCGAAGACCGTGAGAAGTGGAAACAAGTAGCAAATCCGATTTTTACAGCTTACAGGCCGTCAACTTGACACGCGGTATAATTATCAATTTTGTTTCTTTCTATTAGAACGGGAGCGAGAGGGAGCAAGTAACAGACTTTGCAATGTGGTCAGCCCTTATCACAATAAGAAACTCATTTCCACGATTCCCGTGACGTATCTACTATTTTATTTCCATAAAAAACCACCAGAAGTATAAAAAGTTTTTACTGTGTGACAATACTTATGACCTGACTAGGTATATACCTAGTCAGGTCATAAGTATTGTCACACAGTAAAAACTTTTCTTTTAGAATGCTGGCCACAAAAAAGTTTATTGAATTCGAATTTCGAATTGTTCATGAAAATATAAATGTATACTTTTTAGAATTTTACTCATTTTTAAATATTGAGTGGACGCTTAAAGAAGACCGTGTTGCAGTTATTGCGTTGCATCGTTGCGGTTACGCGCCAATTCAAATTTTTGACATACTGAAAAATTTGAATATTACCAAAAGATTCGTTTATCGTACCATCAAACGATACAATGAAGACTCTAGTGTAGATGACTGGTCAAGAAGTGGTCGCCCCCGGTCTGTTAAGACTCCAGCAGTGATAAAAGCTGTGAAGGCGCGAATTCAAAGAAATCCCAAACGTAAGCAGAAACTGTTGGCCCTTCAGATGGGGTTAAGTAGAACCACGGTGAAAAGGGTGTTAAATGAAGACTTAGGGCTTCGGTCATATCGAAGAAAAACAGGACATCGTTTAAATGCTCGTCTAATGGAACTGAGACTGAAGAGATGCCGCGCTTTGTTGAAGCGGTACGCGGGAAAAAAATATCGGGAAATTTCTTTTTACGGATGAAAAAAATTTTACCGTAGAAGAGAGCTACAACAAACAAAATGATAAGGTGTACGCACACAGTAGTGAAGAAGCGAGCAACCGTATTCCGCTTGTCCAACGAGGTCATTTTCCACCCTCGCTCATGGTATGGTTGGGAGTTTCTTATTGGGGCTTAACAGAGGTACATTTTTGTGAGAAAGGTGTAAAAACGAATGCAGTTGTGTATTAAAATACAGTCCTAACGAACCTTGTGGAACCTGTTTCTCATACCATGTTCAATAACAGACACTGGGTATTCCAACAATATTCGGCGCCAGCTCTTAGAGCGAAGAGCACACAAGACTGGCTGGCGGCGCGTGAAATCGACTTCATCCGGCACGAAGACTGGCCCTCCTCTAGTCCAGATTTGAGTCCGTTAGATTACAAGATATGGCAACACTTGGAGGAAAAGGCGTGCTCAAAGCCTTATCCCAATTTGGAGTCACTCAAGACATCCTTGATTAAGGCAGCCGCCGATATTGACATGGACCTCGTTCGTGCTGCGATAGACGACTGGCCGCGCAGATTGAAGGCCTGTAGTCAAAATCACGGAGGTCATTTTGAATAAACTTTATTGTCATAAGAATCTATGTTTTGTTAAGTTCATTTTGGTATATAAATGGTTACATAATGAATAAACTTGTTTCAATTATTTTATATTAAACATGTGACAGAATTTATGACCTGACTAGGTATATGAAAAGAAATAATAACATTGGAGATCAAATTCATCATTCATTGAAAGATACCTACTAAATGTTCAGGGGGGAAAAGGACATAAGTATCAAAACAAGGCAGCACTATAGCCTTTTCTTTCAGACAATACCGTAAGTATTTTTATGAGATGTTTTATGATTACAGTAATACACTCATTATAGTAAATGTCATGACAATTTTAAAAAGATTTTCTAAGAAAAATCCCTTGACCCGTGACCCTGTATACATATTTCCTTTGCCAGTGGGCATCATTTTTTCATCGACATATTTATTTTCCAATCTGACCTCTAGTTTACTTTTAAGGAGGCAAAGGATATCCGCGCGTAATGTATGTTTGTTTAATTATGACCTACTTTAGCCTAAGCAGCGTAACTGAATGTGAAGTATGGGGAGCGTTTAGAACAAAATCAACGTTATTACCTTCTGCTCTCTTTCTCTTCAGAAGCTCGAGAAGGTCAGTGTTGATTTTAGAAGGTCTGGCAGCAGTTCCTATAATTTTCTTGCCCTCAGTTGTAGATGACGTTGGTGCTTCACTTGACGCTTCTGGGGCTTCTCCCTCCTCTGGGTAATCTCCCTCATCTTCGTATTCAGCATCGTCCTGAAAACAATCATTATAATAAGAGATCATTTATTTATCCATCACGCCTTATCCCCGAAGGTGTGGCAGAAGTATATTTTATACCCACTTTTCACCATGTGTGTGACATCATCTTAAAAACAATCCCTATAATAAGAGATGAAGAGCTAGCAGTCCCGCTAACAGTATCATCTTGAAAATAATCATCATAATAAGAGATGAAGAACTCGTAGCCTCGCTAAAAGAATCATGCTAGTAAAATCTCAGTCGTTAAGCCATCCTGCGCCTATCCATTTCCACACGTCAATAGGCACGTAAACACCTATGACATGGGACACTAATTCATACGGTGAAAGGTGGGCGAATAGTATGCCTCTGCCTACCCCTTTGGGGATAAAGGCGTGACAAATAGTGTGTATGAATGTAATTTTTAAAGTAACTTCAATTACTATCAAATGCTCAGTAATAATTAAATATGTCAGCTTAAATAACTTAAGAAATGCATACCATAACACTTGCGTGATATATAACAAGGTACTAATAAAATACTCGCAATAAGCCTATGTTGAAAGCCGTTCTAGATGTCAGTTATAAATTAACTAACAATTTAAAAACAAATTGCCATACAGTACAGTTTGCACAGTAAATTTATTATGATCAATTATATAATCATATACACAATTTATTGTTCAATTTTACCTACATGGGCATTTATGAAATAAAAACATGTTGCAAATACACCAATTACAGCAGCGTTTTAGGCTTATAATTTCTAAGGTACATAGAATACACCCAAACTATGAAACAATCCATTTGACTACCTCGGTGGCGCAGTGATAGTGTATGCGACTGCCGTGCTTGAGGTCCTGGTTTCGATTCCCGGATCCGAACAAATATTTGTGTGATCCACAAATGTTGGTTTCGGAGTTTGGGTGTTTTCTATGTATAATATGTATGTATTTAGAAATTTATAAGTATGTATATCAGTTGTATATCCTGTAGTACAAGCTTATAACTTAGTTTGGGGTAGATGACGCTGTGTAAAAAGTGTCCCACAATATTTATTTATTTGCGGATGACGCAAATATTTTTCCCGGAAACAGAATTCTGACCAATCATTGCGCCACCATTTCTGACTTCTTATACAGTTATCCCTGCTAAAACAATTAAAATTAACCCAAGTACATAAAACTATTTATTTACCTCTTTTAGAACTTCATATTTACCTACCTACAAAGCAAATTAAATATTCAATTAATAACCTAAGAATTTACCTCATGTGAACGAAAAACATTAACTGAGAATGTCATAAACATTGGAAAAACCTGTTCGAGAGTCATCTGATTCGAAACTTGCAGGTGGAAATGCCTCAAAGGAAAGGGAGGTCTGGCAAAGGTCACACTCGAAGGTGACCCGATCATCGGACGCCAGCCCACTCGCCTTGAACCAGATGGGCTGCCACGGCATTCTTTACGAAACGTCGACGTATATGACGGTAATGCGATTGAGACGTCGTGTAAATATCATTGGCACGCACAGTGCAAATTTGGGCTTTAAGAGACACTTATGATTGTTTTTATAGTATAAAATTATTTGGCATAACAAGACTTATTTTTAAAGGTAATAGAGGTCAAGGTTTTTATAATCAATCCAAGCTATCCTAAATTGCTAGCGGCTAGTATGTCTGCCGAATTTTCAAGATGACATGGTCAGTTTATATTCTCTTTTATCGGTCAAAATAGCAAAATCTTATGTACCTGTCGACGTAAATAGAAAAATTAAGCAAAAACAAAATTTAAGCTCTCTTTTTTACTACTGAGGTAGTGGGCATGCGTACGGCGTTAATAAATAAATAAATACCCACCCTTTAGCTTCTAGCCTACCCACGGGCGTAGCCAAGGGGGGGCTTTATGGGGTTCACACCCCCCTAAAATGTTACTGATATTAACGAGCGACTTGTGTTCACGGCGCCCGTGGTCTGCTTTCCTACTTTTCCTCCTCCACTTCGCACTGTCATCGGTATTCGGTATCTCTAGTAGCGAGATCGCGGAAGCGAGAGCTCTTCCACACAACCACCGCAGTATTTTCATAGCCACAACACGCAGCACCTGCTTGTGTGACTCTAACAGAGTCCAAACATGCCGGTCACAAATTACACCAGGCTGCTCCCACAACTGGACTTACGCAGCAGTAATGTGTGTCTTGACGTCACAATCGATGTCAATGGACGTCATACAGATCCCAGGTGATAAACCTGGTCCGTGCGCTTGACTAAATCATCGTCTATGCCGACGGATGTGGGACCTGTAGAGTTTAGTGCCAAGCAGGTACTCGGTCTTAGCCACAATTAGTAAATATGGGGGCTGCTCATGTGAGTCACTATTTCTGAACTGAACAAAACCGGATAAATTACCAAATGGGGTACATCAGCACAAATCGAAACCATTTTGAAGTTCCGATTATAACTTTTCGGACCCCAAATCTATTTGGAGCGCAGTAGGTCAGAAAGTATACTTCATCATTCAGGTCCTTTCGGTGCGGAACTTAAAATTTAGATATGTTCGGTCAAATCTTTGATCACTGCCGATATTAAACCTGTTTATCACAGACAAAGCCCTGTACCAACACGCCTGACCAGCGTGATATAGTATCGACAAACCCTTTCAAAATGAAGGCACAAACAAGAAACGTGCTCCAGTTCCCGGCACTTCCGCTGTTCTTGATTACGGTAGCGATCGGGGTGACGGCGAAAGAGGGAATGTTAAGATTCTGCGGGCTACAGAAGGCTACTGTAGTAATCGTCTCCATATTATGTATGTAGGACGCATGTCACGGTATGGGGCAAAGCGTGCTGGCTGGTCGCAGCGATAGCCATTAGGCAAATACTCCTGTTACTGTTGACTCCGGTAGGGCGTCACTCTACCATACACGATTGACTCTAGCAAACTTTGAAAATAGCCTACGGCTGGACGAGCGCCATACCAAACTTGAGGAGAACTAGCTAGCATAAACTGGCCCATATAGAGTTCATGCGAGCTCCGAAGAAAGGGGAAGGAAACACTAACCCTTGCGTCCGGCGACCTTTTCTGAAATGAAATGAAAATGAAATGAAATGAAAAATCTTTATTCATGTAGGTCACAAAGTAATACTTATGAACGTCAAGATTATTGCTTCTACATTAACATTTACTGCCAGATTCGCACAGCAATAGGTAAAGCCTGAGGAAGAACCTGGCAATAAAACTCATGGCCACTCTTTTCTAACCGCCAGTAATTACATTAGTTTGAGTTACATGATGTTTGACCAATTATATAGTAATGAATTTATACAAAACAAAATCATTGTTGTGTGTAAAATGAATTTATACAAAACAAAAAAAAACAAAATCAATGTTGTGTTTAAAATCATATTAAAATTAGAGCTATTCTAGTTGCCAGTTCTAAGGGCAGCCAACACTTTAAGAAGAAGAATCTAGCAAGAAAGTCAATGGATGCTCTTTTCAAATATGTAGGTATGGCTTACAACATTAAAATCACACTTACATTGTTCCTTTGGATTTATGTGAGAACGGTCGACTAAACATAGTTTGCCTTAAATTTAAATAATTTTATTTGTAACAATTGCAATATCAGCTATGAGCTTACCAGTCCCAACAGACGGCACCCGTTCACGGGTAAGACGTATATATCAGCCATCGCCCTACTCAACCGTATTATAGGGAATAAGGCGACCCGATAAATACGCCACCACTGCCGGGACACTTAGGCTAGCATGACATACCCAAAAACTGCACAGCAACTATCATGTCAATTTCAAAATAATAAATAAGTCTACTTGGTGCTCACACAAACTCAAATTACATATTTTTATATTAGTTATTACTGGGACTAAACGCAGCCAATTTAGAAACCTTTAGTGTCAGACGTTTCAAATTATTTAAAATGCAGAAATGTAAAAATACAACATATATATGCAGATTCAAGACAAGTACAAAATAACACAAAGTAGTTCGAGCGAAGAGCAAGCAACTCATTTCCATTTATTTTTATCATTCAAATAATCATTAATTGTGTAATAGGCCCTTTTCAAGAGGTGCGTCTTAATTTCCGCCTTAAATTTATGTAACGGCAGGTTCATAATGTCTAAAGGAATTTTATTATATAGGCGTACACCAATTCCTGCAAAAGAGTCGTGAACCTTTTGTAAACGATGATGCGTTCCAATTAATTTATGCTTATTTCTAGTATTTATCTAATGTATGTCACTGTGTCTATTGTACAAATGTATGTTCTGTTTAACTAACATGATATTTGCAAATATATAGTGTGATACATACATACATACATATTGTCACGCCTTTATCCCCGAAGGGGTAGGCAGAGGCATATTTAACGCCCACGTTTCACCGTATGCATTTCTGTCCCACGTAACAGGTGGTGAGCCCATTGCCGTGTTATATACTTACATACTGTAATGCAACCGTTAAAATACCAATTTCTTTAAATTTCTCTCTAAGAGACACTCTAGCACTTAATTTATATATTGCACGTATAGCTCTCTTCTAGAGTACAAAAATTACTTGTATATCAACTGCTTTGCCCCACAGCTAATTCCGTAAGACATGACACTATGAAAATAACTGAAGTATACCAGCCTAGCAGTTTCCACATCAGTGAGCTGCCTGACTTTACTAACGGCAAAGGCTGCCGAGCTGAGTTTACCTGCAAGACACGTTATTTGGGCGTTCCACTGTAGTTTGCTATCTAAAGTGATCCCCAAAAATAAAGTTGATTCCACAAGATTTAGGGTATCACCGTTCAATGTTATATTTGTACCGCATTTCCTGACATTAGGCATGCTGAATCTGATACACTTTGTCTTCTTAGCGTTTAGTAGCAAATTATTGGTCGTAACCTGTTTATCACACAATCATCTCTAAATATACACTTACTGTCCGTGATGAAGAAGTCTATCTCGTTTCTTGTGACCCTTTCGGGCTTTGCCAAGTTCATTTTTTGTGGGACTTCTTATTAAAGTAAAAATTCATTAAGAAGAGCCTCTGCGATTCAAAAAAGTTAATAAGCTCTGTACACCATGCCATAAAGGCCGATTTCACCTCATTTTGTAGTCCCGCTTTGGCGTTAAAGTTGCATGATATGATATGATAGCAATGTTGTAGTGAGTAGTACGGTATAATGCTGTCGCTATGTCCTCATGCACGGCATCTGCCTCGTCAGTGCTTCCCGAGGTCATGGCATTGACACAATTAATGATTATTTGAATGATAAAAATAAATGGAAATGAGTTGCTTGCTCTTCGCTCGAACTACTTTGTGTTATTTTGTACTTGTCTTGAATCTGCATATATATGTTGTATTTTTACATTTCTGCATATTAAATAATTTGAAACGTCTGACAACTAAAGGTTTCTAAATTGGCTGCGTTTAGTCCCAGTAATAACTAATATAAAAATATGTAATTTGAGTTTGTGTGAGCACCAAGTAGACTTATTTATTATTTTGAAATTGACATGATAGTTAACTAACTAACTAACTAACTATCTTCACGCTGTATCCCTGACGGGGTAGTCAGAGAGGACAGATCGCCAGGCTTCGCGATCCATACATACTTCTTTCGCTTCTTCGAGATTCATCAATCGCTTCATACACGCACGTCTGGGTATCCGAGTGCTTTTGACCTTTCCGTTTTTGAGCAATCTGCTCACGTAGTCTTCATATGTAAGTCTCGGCCTACCCAGACTCCTTCTACCCTCTACTTTTGAACAATATATATATTCTTCGTCAATCGTTCCTCACTCATTCGTTGGACGTGTCCAAACATGATAGTTGCTGTGCAGTTTTTGGGTATGTCATGCTAGCCTAAGTGTCCCGGCAGTGGTGGCGTATTTATGGGGTCGCCTTATTCCCTATAATACGGTTGAGTAGGGCGATGGCTGATATATACGTCTTACCCGTGAACGGGTGCCGTCTGTTGGGACTGGTCAGCTCAAAGCTGATATTGCAATTGTTACAAATAAGATTATTTAAATTTAAGGCAAACTAAGTTTAGTCGACCGTTCTCACATAAATCCAAAGGAACAATGTAAGTGTGATTTTAATGTTGTAAGCCATACCTACATATTTGAAAAGAGCATCCATTGACTTTCTTGCTAGATTCTTCTTCTTAAAGTGTACGCTGCCCTTAGAACTGGCAACTAGAATAGCTCTAATTTTAATATGATTTTAAACACAACATTGATTTTGTTTTTATTGTTTTGTATAAATTCATTTTACACACAACATTGATTTTGTTTTGTATAAATTCATTACTATATAATTGGTCAAACATCATGTAACTCAAACTAATGTAATTACTGGCGGTTAGAAAAGAGTGGCCATGAGTTTTATTGCCAGGTTCTTCCTCAGGCTCTACCTATTGCTGTGCGAATCTGGCAGTAAATGTTAATGTAGAAGCAATAATCTTGACGTTCATAAGTGTTACTTTGTGACCTACATGAATAAAGATTTTTCATTTCATTTCATTTTCATTTCATTTCAGAAAAGGTCGCCGGACGCAAGGGTTAGTGTTTCCTTCCCCTTTCTTCGGAGCTCGCATGAACTCTATATGGGCCAGTTTATGCTAGCTAGTTCTCCTCAAGTTTGGTATGGCGCTCGTCCAGCCGTAGGCTATTTTCAAAGTTTGCTAGAGTCAATCGTGTATGGTAGAGTGACGCCCTACCGGAGTCAACAGTAACAGGAGTATTTGCCTAATGGCTATCGCTGCGACCAGCCAGCACGCTTTGCCCCATACCGTGACATGCGTCCTACATACATAATATGGAGACGATTACTACAGTAGCCTTCTGTAGCCCGCAGAATCTTAACATTCCCTCTTTCGCCGTCACCCCGATCGCTACCGTAATCAAGAACAGCGGAAGTGCTGGGAACTGGAGCCCGTTTCTTGTTTGTGCCTTCATATTGAAAGGGTTTGTCGATACTATACCACGCTGGTCAGGCGGGTTGGTATAGGGCTTTGTCTCGAATTTTTTTTATTCGCCCTCACCTCGTCTGTAAGTCAGCTGGTGCACAACTCGCAGGTGAGGGTTGCTTGGACCCCGAAGATGAAGGTGGGGTCCTATCGCACTAAAATCTGCTTTAGAATGCCAAAATTATTGTGCGATGTATCCAAAAATTTAATACGTTTGCAACACCAGAGTAAATTATTTAATTCCCTATGAATGACCATACATATTTTTCATGCCACATGTACTACCGCATATATATTCTGTAGAAACCAGCTGGCCATATAAAATGTTATCTAACACCTATATTAAAACAATACATCTATATCCATAACGGTACTGTCGTAGACAGTATTGCACAATCACAACAAAGAAGCGCTTTCTAATACTTATTGTTAAGTTTAATTAAGTGTAAAGGGAACTCCCGACTCCCACAACTGACAACGCAATCGAATAACACACATATTTATTACTTCCAACACAACTTTACCGCACGTACTATAAAGGCATAGAACGTGCACTTTTAAAGTCGATTTCTTACCTAGAACTTCTAGAATTTCATTTTTAAAATTAGAACTTACTCTATCACGACTTCATTTTAAATTGATTACGAATTTCCTTTCAAGGTCAACACTACCTTCAGCCATTTTGACAGTAACATTGACATCGCCCATGTTGTCATTTCCTAGAATTTACTAGCAGATTGAGAACGGTCTGAGTAATACCTCTTTAGTCAGTAAAATCTCGACAGTCTAACTTTCCTGCTACAATGTAAAATACTTGGACGCAATCGGGACTAAAGATATAAAACTTTAATATGGTTCTACTAATATGAGTTATTACTCTCCGCTATTGTGTATGGATCCCGTTTTTTTACCAATATCACCCATGATTCATCTTCGATAAATGGGCTATCCAACACAAAAAGTTTTTTTCAAATCGAACCAAAAAGCAAGCTCTTCAGTTTTATAATATTAGTACATTAAATAGGTAATTAGAATCGATTCTATCATTATCAGTCTTTCCTCTTACCATGTTCACCTTGAAAGTGAATTCGTAAGTAGTTGTAATGTCACATAATATTAATATCAACACACAGAACGGAAATTCAGTCGTTAAAGATCAGGATACTGCAAGGCCATATGTATGTTACCGAATAGGTTGTATTGTCTGTGGTTACCGAATAAGTAAATACATACATACATACTGTCACGCCTTTATCCCCGAAAGGGTAGGCAGAGGCATACTATTCACCCACATTTCACCGTATGCATTTTTGTCCCACGTAACAGGTAATGAGCCCATTGCCGTGTTGTAATGGACAAGCGCTGGCTTTGGCGATCTGCTGTTGAAATTTTCGAAACCGCCCATAATGCCTTCAACCAGACTTAACGACTGCCATTTTACTGGCAACCGGGACAAACGGCTTAACGTGTCTTTAGAAGAACGGAAACCCAGGACCACCTATAGCAAATGTTTCTTAACGCAGTGATGATGATTGTTTGCAGAACACTGAGACAGCGGGGCCACGCGCGCTTCGTACCTACTCGTACGTAGTGAACATTAACGTTTTCACTACTGTGTTATCATCATCCGAGTCCTGGATGCCGAAACCATAACAAAAAGTTCTGTATCTATTCTAAATTGATTCCATTGCGTTTATAATTGCATCCAGTATCATATAGGTGCATCTCAATCGGGTAAGTGAACTGTCAAATTCCGGAATTCAAATGGACCTGTCATACCCATACACCAAAAATATTTATATTTTGACTGCCTCTGTGGCGCGGTGGGTGTGTATCCGACTGCTACGCAAGAGGTCCAGGTTTCCATTCCCGGGTAGGAACAAATATTTGTGTGATCCACAAATGTGTGTTTCGGAGTTTGGGTGTTTCCTATGTATTATATGTATGTATTTAGAAATATATAAGTATGTTTATCAGTTATCTAGATTCCATAACACAAGCTAATATTAGCTTACTTTGGGCTAGATGGCGCTGTGTGAAAAGTGTCCCACAATATTTTCTGCATTGTCGAGATATAATTTGTTCTTAAAATAGCATAGTTAATTTTATATATTACACGTGATACGAGAGTAATAAAGTGGCGCGTGATTGAAACTAACATATTTTTACTTCGAGTCCTTAACATAAAAAGTAATTTTACCACTCCACTGTTTTGACTATACCACTAACTTTTCTTCATTCTCTTGAATAAGGGGACAACCTTCCCAGTACTTTTGCAGATAGCCTTAGGAATCATTTTAAGGAACTGAAAGGCGAAAGATTGTAAGTGTGCGTGTTTGTTACTTCTGCGTGCTAGACCAATCTGGACAAAATTTAATGTGGAGTTAGCTGACACTCTGGATTAGAACATAGGCTACTTTTTTATCCAGATACAACTTTTTGTGAGAAACGGATATGAGAACATTGAAGCCACGGGCGTTCTCTGGTAACATTATATAAATATTATAATAAGCGATTACAAAAAAAAATCGCGATCAGGAGGTTGAAATGTTTGTCTAGGCGTTGGATTATTTCAATCGGGGTCGACTGGTGAAGTTCTTATAAGGCTGACGCCATTGCCACTCTGGACAGCAAAACTAGTACACAGTGCGAGAATAATATCAGCTTGCAATTATAAATGTCAATAAAAATGGTATAAAAGGTTCCTACCAGTGGCACTGGGGTTGTAGTGGTGGTTGTCTTTGGCTTTAAAGGGCCTCGTTTCGGTATACCACGGCCCGCTGGACGCGTCTCACCATTTTCTTGTGCCCTCGCCAGCACCACACATGTCAGCAAAATAAACCTGTAAGAAGAAATTACTGATGAATTCTATTGAATATACGAGTAACTTCATAGATTTAACTATCCGTTTTCGTATTTATATATAAGGGAGCTTTACAAGGATTTCTGATGACTAAGCTCAGAAACTCAGGCAGAACCGACAAGGGAGTAGTAGTGTGGTTACACGGAGGTATGTATGACGCAAGGGAAGCCATAACAAATAAGACTTTGGATCGGAAAACTGTAAAGTTTACAGTTTTCCTTTTTTTTACTTTCCGATACAAAGTTGAAATAATGATGAGAATCAATTTCTTTATCTAGAGCTGTCGACGAGATAAACTAGGTATTTCGCAGTTTTTGTTGGCGGCGATTCTCTCTCGACTGTCTAGTTTGGCAATAAGTAAATGTAATGGCCTAGTCTGGGCAACTGATAGCTAAGTTAGAGCACGTCACGTCCACACAACAAACAAAAGGGAAAAATGCACCTGTGAAATGACTAATTACTAAACAAACTTTTATATTAAACACTAACACTGAGGGTTTTAGACCTTTACCTATTTACCTCCATTACCTACGGTGACTGGCAGCGTTCCCAAAGGTCATTATGGTGGTTATACGTGGATATGTTCTCAATAGGTCGGCACATTTTCTGTCACGTTCGGAAAACGAATGTCATTCATGATATCCTCACAAACTTTCACAATTCTTAACTGTTTAGAACTTGGAATGTTGAACAGCTGTTAAGATTCAGATGATGTACGCACAGAGAACAGCCTAGTAAGGATTTGGGGTTGATAAACGTTTGTAATATATCTTTATTCATTTCTAGAAGACCAGGTAAGCAGATTGGCCTAAAATGGAAAAGGCAAAAGTACTCGGATACCCAGACGTGCATGTATGAAACGATTAATGAATCTGCAGTAAGCGAAAGAAGTTTCCATGGATTGCAAAGCGTGTCGATCTGTCGTCTCTGACTACCCCGTCAGTGATACAGCCTGAAGATAGTTAGTCTTTCAGAATGTAGTTACAGCCTACATCAATCTAAAGCTACAAAAGATATTTTGATACTTTATTTACAGCAATGATTTTCTTGAAAATGGTGATCAATGTTTTTGATTATAGCTCAATATGTTATTTGGGCGTTTCATTAACTTTTATACTTCCGTTATATAGCTATTAACTTTCAAAGAAAGGCCTTAGCGGCCTAGATAAATGCAGCCCTAACTTTGTTACAGGCTACTAAGATATATCACAACTCCATGCAATTGGTCAATTATATCCCCTCTATACTTAGCTAAAAACTAACTATTAAAATATTTTGTAAGCAGATGTAAATGCGTAGTAGTAGCTGAAAACACAGATATACTATAATATCCCACAACTCTATCTCTTCAAAAGGGGTCTTAGAAGGTTTATAAAAGGTCAGCAGCGCGAGTGCTGCACCTCTGGTGCTGCAAACGTCCATGGGCTACGGTGACCAGTTTCCATCAGGTGTGCCGTACGACTGTCTGCCACCTAAGTGGTATAAAAAAATCGATTTGAAAAAGTATTTCTCTTTCTGGATATTATTTTCTGTTTGCCTCCATTTTACGGTAAGACTTCCACTTAAAATGAATTCCATGATTTGAACTATTGCTTGGAGAAAATGATATAAAAAAACTGATCTGACTTAGATTATTGGTGTCTTTGTTTTATTACATCTAAGATTCACTATTTACATTTTCATCGCAGTTATTTTTATTTGTTTTGGTGGTCAATTGCCATTATTATGTCACCACTGTCCATGTAAATCTAGCAATTTAATTTAAATCCAATCTGCCACCACTCCAAATTGCTATAAGACTCTTTAAAATTGCGACAACGCTAATTTTCATTTCTCACCATTGAGAAATAAAAATCGATGAAAATGAACAATGTCTTCTAAATTACCTACATGACATCATTTTCATCTACGCTTCTTTCATTTAAATTCAAGCTGTAACGAGTCATAAAATGTGCAAACTGTCAGATCAAATTCTTAGAAGACTATCGATTGTAACAATGGCACCTAATTTAAGTTTTCAGACTTATTAGGTAGGTTATAAATTACCTACAACATATCGTAGATGATATTAAAATAAAAATATCCTTTCGGCAGGATGGCCATGAGAAAGTAGATTCCAATTGCCTAATTGCCTGCGATTTGTAGAGTATCTGCTGTAATAATAGCTTGTAAGGCCTACTGTTTACACCCCTTTATTTAGTTTGTGGACAATGGATTCTCTTTTAGGTAGTAAAAGAGTTTTTTGTCTGGAAACCGAAATAAAGGTTTTCGAAGCTTATACATATAAAATTACCACGCACACTCGGCCCATTAGTAACTAAGAAAAAAGCTAATATAGCACCAGGAAAACTTTAGTTGCATTTTATCTTAATTGGTAACCTTGACGCTACTTTGATGATTTTCAATCATGATAAAGTAAATTTGAGAGAATTGAAACATTCTGCACAGAGAATGGTTAAATGTCAGGGACATTATGTGCGTAACGATTTCGATTATACCTAATATTTATAACTGAATAATAACTATAAAATATTTTTCGTATGTTGGAAGGCACTATAAGCCGTTGGTCCTGGTTGGTAGTCGTTATATATAACAGGTCACCACAACCTGCGCCTATCCATTTGTACACGGCAATGGACTCGCCACCCGTTACGTGGCACAAAAATGCGTACGGTATACGGTGAAATGTGGGCGTATAGTATGTCTCTGCCTAACCCTTCGGGGATAAAGTAGTAACCGATACGTAAATACATGATAATACGCGAAACTTGAATCAGTAACCTTGACCTTACATTATAAGACAAAGGTCATGTAATTTATAAAAAGAAATCCGTATCCTAATTACTCTAAAAATTAAAATAAATTTATCATTAGCCATAAATATAAAATTAATGTCAATTTTTGTATACACAGTTGTATATGACTAAGATAACTTTAAAAAATCTTAACTATCTTCACGCTGTATCCCTGACGGGGTAGTCAGAGAGGAAAGATCGCCAGGCTTCGCGATCTATGCTTTCGCTTCTTCAAGATTCATCAATCGCTTCATACACGCACGTCTGGGTATCCGAGTACTTTTGACCTTTCCTTTTCTTTTTAATTTTTCCTTTATGACTGAGAAGCAGTTACTTTTCGGCGTCTATATGTTTATCAGTAACGCTTTTTTCCCTGGAGGGGTGACAGAGGCACATTTACGCCCATATTTCACGATAACACGGCAATGGGCTCACCACCTGTTACGTGGGACAAAAATGCATACGGTGAAATGTGGGCGTATAGTATGCCTTTTCCTGCCCCTTTGGGGATAAAGGCGTGACTATATGTATGTATGTATGTATTTCACGATAATCTTTTTGTCCTTGGAAAAAGGTGTTAAGTCCATTGCCAAGTTGAAATGAACAGGCGCGGGGATTGTGGCGACCTGCTGTAGAAATGTCTACATGATGCCAATACTAAAATTAGGTACCTATGTTTTTACAAATTATACGAATATAATATAATTTATTATGACGAAAACTCATGGCTCATTGTAAGATATTTTGTAGGTAATTGTAGTTATTTATTATTATTGTAGTAAAACATGTAAAGAATTTTACATAACATCTTGTAGGAATTGCCCCTCTAATAGTTAGTTACGTATTCATAAAGATTCACGTAACTCAAATTTACATTTTGAAAAGCGCAAAAGTTGACATACACAAAGGTCACTCATCTAATATCTCAAGTGCAAAATATATTAAAACTGTTATAAAATTATTAGCTACATTTTCTCAAGTTATTTGACTAAGGCAAATGTGGTATCTGCCCCAAGATGCTGTTGTATCCCTGCTATCACAAGAGTAGTTCATTGGTTCAGCTACAATAATCTTTGCCTAAATCAAAATGGTTAAGTTCGGCTGCATACGCTCTAAAAAAGATCGGGACTCTAATAGATGTGGATACGGCTAGAATGATTTACTTCAACTATTTTCATAGTATTTTGTCTTAAGTATTCTCCTCTGGGGGAGTGCTGCCGATCAAAATATTTTTTTTTGTTCTAAAAAAACGGGCAGTAGGTACGCGCTATTTATAATTTAGGCCCCAGAATCTCCCTCCGAGAAAAAATCAAAGAAATAAATATTCTAACCGTAGCATCACAGTACATTTTTGCCAATCATACGTACCTATGTCCAGAAAAATCTATCACAGTTTTCTAAACTCTGTGATAAACGTAATATAAACACTAGATATAAAAACAATCTTTCAGTCCGCCACAGTCGACTACATAAGATTGGCGATTCTTTCCAGGGTAACTGTATACACTTTTACAACAAGCTTCCCTGTGACCTGAGAATTTTACCATTAATTAATTTAAGAAGTTAATTAAAAAAGGCTTTATAAAAAGGTTTTTACGCTGTCAAACTACTTGCTGGACAGGGACGGCCTGGAAATTATTTGCTGGTAATAAATTGTAAATAGGCCATAAAAAGAGCATTCCTAAGTTTCTTACCAGGTTTTCTCCATTCTAAAGATAAATTTAATATATTTAAAGTGACCACCGGTTACTTTGTTAATTTATCTTTAGTTCTATGACATTTTGTAAGCGCCGTTAAAGTGGTCTATGCACAATAAAGACATTTTTTTTCATACTCTGTGTTCTGTAAAAATCACTGCGTTAAGAAACTTTTAGCTTCTTTTTAGGTTGCTCCTCGATGAGTTATCGCAGTGTTACTTTTCCATTTATCATTTACAGAGCACGTTGAGCTGTTGGTCACGGTTGCCATGGCAGTCTTTAAGCCAAGTTGACAGCCTAAAGGGCGGCTTGATAAATTTCAACAGCAGGTTATCTCTAATGTGTGCCTGTCCATTTCAGCAAGGCTATGGGCACACCAGCTGTTACGTGGGACAAAAATGTGGGCGTTTAGTATACTTCTGCTACCCCTTTGGGGATAAAGACGTAACTGGTACCTACCTCGCTAGTGAACACTGATCTAGACAAAAACAGAATGTAGATAAATAAAATCCATACATCATGTGCTGCAAAAACTGGTTAATTAACAATGATTAGTTCAACAAGTGCATTGTACCGTACGTCGATTAATGATATTAAATGTCAAATACATATTGTGACATGCCGAGGTTCGGTGAATGTCGATATACATGCCGTCACCTCCAAGCGTACATTAAACGGAATCTGTCGAGTTCATATTATATTCCTAGATACCACCATGCGTTCAAAAACTGCAAAGGCCAACATCTTGCACTGCTCTACATATAGATTGTCGTGTAACAGGTCTCACACAGGGTCGGCTTCTGTTGACTGACAATTTCGTATCCGCTTCCGACAACAATATAACAACTTCCCTTTGCTTTCTCTATTTTATATAATGAACAACTGTGTTGACGTTCATCCAACATACAACATAGTCGCTAAGGTCGTGCACTTTGCTATGAATACGCATATTAGATTATTGCGTATAGTAAAGCCATAAAACGTGACTTTGCATTTTGTGAAATATACCAGTATTGTGAAAGGAAATTTCATTATTTTATTACTCATTTGTCTTGCGAGGAGAAATTACTTAATTCTGATTCTAGTCACGTCACCGAATCAAACAAAGTAGAGCTTTCTATATTAGGCGACGTGCTCTACTATATCGCACGTGTGTGGGCGGACGGAATGTGTAATTTTAACCTCAAATCGCGTCAAGGTCAGGCCAACAGAAACCAGAAGTTGTAAAAAGTGGGCTGACCTCGAAGTGCAGTGCGGTGGCCATTACCGCGAGGCATGATCGCCATATACTAAGAGACACTCATGATTGACGGGAATGTCATTGCCATGGTGTCCAAATTAAAATTGTCGTCACTATACTTAAAGCACATCTCTTCCCACGAACTTGATCAATCGTAAGAACCATTGTAGAGAACAAAGCTTATAAATTATAATTGAATACCAATAAGTAATGTTGTACACATCTAGTTACAAATCTATACGAAGCCTACACTTAAATTGTGTAACAATAAGATTTTGCGCGTGAATCTTACAACGTTACAACACTTGTGAAATATTCTTCTGGTTTGAAAGGTTCAGCTATAAGAAATACGAGTGTTGACTGAAATTGTTTTTAATTATGCAAGTATGAGTGGGAAGATAGTGTAGAAGATTGAACTCTCGCAAGTCCTTGCGTTTTATAGGCAAATGTCAATTGTTGGGTTAAGCAACAATGTTTTATTACTAAATGCCTTATGTTCGCCATAGTGTTGGGTAAGTTCTAGGTATTTTTAAACGCATCTACATTTAGGCACGCCTTTATTTAGTAGATGCATCGTTATTTGACACAAAGTTATTTTATAAAACCTTAGCGACGAACGCCTGAAAAAGAGACTTTCTCGTATAAAATGTAAAAAATGATACCAAATCATCTTTATCCATCTTAAAGAAAATGCAATTTGATAAACCTAGTCATCATCATATCAGAAGTAATCTTGCAACATCAGTACCTAAACAAGTACCTACAAATTGGTACAGAATTTAACACGTTATATATTATCTAAATTGATTGAGGCCAGCAAGTGGAATAGTTGCATTCATTATCAGTAAGTAGTGCGGTGTTGCAAAACTCAAACACCAAACCCAACCTTGTTTTAATTATCCAGACAATAACTCCGGGTTTTGAAAAATTGGGTTTTTTTGTTGCAAACAAATAATTTTAAATTCAGACGCGTGAAAGTCAGTATTGCTGTGTACAATTCTAAAAATGACTATATAATGCGCAATCATTATTTTCGAAATAATATTCAACTGTTACGACAATGTATATATCTTATGTTTGTTAAATAAACTATCCTTATCATTTGAAAATATAATTGGTTGTCTGCTTCAGTTGCGCAGTTGTAGTGTATCTGACTGCCGTTGCAGAGGTTTCAAATTCAGATCTCGGGTTGACTGGCTAATGTTTTCTTAGAGTTTGGAGGTTTTCGATATAAAATATGAATTTAAAAATTTAGTAGATTTATCAGTAGTCCAAATATCGTGCACAAGCATATCGCTTTTTCAGTCATTTCTTTTGCGGGATCAGCAGAACTGGTGTGTGGGACTACCACGACTGTTTAGGTAGGTGTAGGCCTGAAGGCTAGTCTGAAATCTCCCGAGATAACGCTCTCCTCGGAGGGGCACAAGAATTTATTAGCTTAGTTTAGGCTAGATGGCGTTGTCCCACAATATTTATTTATTTTATTTATGACGTAATTGCGCTGACGCATAAAAATAGTAAGAATTATATTATCTGTGATAATAGTGAAGGGAGTACTTTTACCGAGTCATAGTTGAGTGCGACAAGTGAACATGTAAAAGCACGTGTTGTCCACCTGTACCTTATGAGAATTTAAGTTGAATTAGTACGAATTTATAATATTTTAAATATTTTTTATTTAGTGCATTGCAAATGTTTTAAACAGCGTATAATTTACACGCTGTTTAAAATATTGGTGAATTTGGGTGACTTAACAGTAAATTGTCTGTTGTACACTGATGATGCGGTGCTTTTGGCCTTATCAGAAGCCGACCTTCAGGCATTAGTCACTAATATGAAAGAGGAGTGCGAAAGTAAGGGTCTTCGCTTGAAGGCAAGTAAAACTAAGGTTCTAGTATTTAAAAGAGATGACGTAAGAAATAAGTGCGGGATTTTGGTAAACCAGGAACGTCTAGAGCACGTGAATGAAATTGTATATTTAGGGAATATGTTTAGCGTGGATGAAAGATAGGATTCGGATGTAGAACGGCGAGTAGCTGCCGAAAACAAAGTTAACGGTGCTTTGTCTCAATTAGTAAAGCGACAAAGCACCGTAAAAGAAGTACGACTCGCGATTCATAACGCAATGCTAGTGCCAATGTTGCTTTTCGGTAGCGAAATTTGGGTATGTCAGAAGATGCATGACAGTAAGTTGAATGCTGTGGAGATGCGACCGAATCAATAACGAACTGATGCGTAATATGTCAGGCTATAAAGAATGTGTAAGCGTTAAGCTGGAAAGGGAGTGCTCCGTTGGTCTGGACACGTCCAACGAATGAGTGAGGAAGGATTGACTAGGAATATATATTGTGCGAAAGTAGAGGGTAAAAAGAGTCAAGGTAGGTCGAGACTTACATATGAAGACCACGTGAGCAGATTGCTCAAATCCGGAAAAATCGTCGCGGATCACATATCGGACTCAAATCTACTAAAACTACGTGGTCACTCCTTACCAATCCGTTTACAAATAATGCCCCAAGGCTATCAGAAGACTGGTCACCACAACTATGCCTAAAACTCTTAATCTATCTATGTATCTTAATGCAATTTTAAGCCCTAGAACAGTAAGATAATACATAGGCATTTTATGCTCTGATAGGAAGTGGAAGTATTTCTTACGTCCGCATGTCGTTAAGTGATATATTATTTTATCAGAATTTAAGATAATTATGAACACGTGAACATTTTATCCTCAGTGCATTGCAGATTTTGATCGTTTTTTAAATAGTGACAGATATTTATCCAAGAAGACGTATCTGCGTAAGTCTGAAATCACTGGTGGATCAAATGAGCTTTGGCAGATAAGCTTTTTTTTATAGTGAAGTTTAACATAGGACTGACGTTCATTAAGACGTTCGTGAGTTTACTAGATGGTAGATCACGGCTTCTCCAACATTCTGCATAACATTACATTGCCTAATCGTAAGTCGTGAATCAAACTTTCAACATGGGGAAAAAATACACTCATGAAACCGGTTACTATTTCGTACAATTAATTTGATTATCAATTAGATAGCTACCTACGTCACATCAATTGGACGTATTTATAATGAGGTTTATAAGTCAACAATTGTGAAATAATAGTTACGTCTATCGTTTTAAAATTACAAACAGCTGTATAACTCAGCGCCTTAGGCGTTGGTCTTGAAATTGGAAGTTTGCGGGTTTGCGGATTCAATTTTAGTTCACGCTTACTTCTGGATATATCGTTCACTGATGACAGACCACTACAAGATCAAATAGATGAAGCTTTCAAAAATAATCTATCTATCTATCTTCACGCTGTATCTCTTACGGGGTAGTCAGAGAGTTGTTGCGAGAGGATAATAATTTCA
This sequence comes from Thumatha senex, assembly GCA_948477245.1. Taxonomy (NCBI): domain Eukaryota; kingdom Metazoa; phylum Arthropoda; class Insecta; order Lepidoptera; family Erebidae; genus Thumatha; species Thumatha senex. The sequence goes on from OX419725.1 coordinate 6,479,610, forward strand.
AAAAAATCTATCGTTTTATTAGGTCTATATCGTTAGGAAACAAGTAGTATATTGCCGTGGCACTTATTTCAATAACCACAAGCTGTCAGTTGTACTAAGTACAAGGGTGCATTGCTATCTAACCGTTCAAATGATATTAGAAAGGCGACACATGGGCGCAGTAAACATTCCTTAGCTTAGGTGTCAGTATTGAATTTAGGATATACTTCTCATAATGCCTATTATCACAATATTAATCACTGATTATTAAATGCGTCATCGTCTAATGAAAATGTCATGTGTCACGTCCGGGAATTTTTTTATTTTTTTCGTTGAACACGATTTTTTTTCTACATTTTACGCAGATGAAATCTACGGTTGTATTTAAAGGATTTACCTATCTATCGAAAAATGCAATAAAGTACATCGCAAGGGCACTCGCAAAGCAATAAAATGTTAAAATAATTAATTAAACCCTAAAAAATTATTTAAATAAATATTGGAACAAAATGACTCACAGGGGTAGTATCTTCATGATCGTTGGCGAGTGTGTGGGTTGGGTATGACAGGTGGTGTTGCAAGACGCACTGTGTCGGTCCTTTCTCCGCGGGACGGCTTTGTGCAGGTCCACAATCGACAGAGGCCACGGTTGATCTGCGGCTCAAACACGAGCACCTCCGGTACAGTCCCAAGTCGGCGACTGTGTGGAGTCCGCCCGCGCCGCCACCGCCACGCCGCAACCGCCCCACAACCACTAGCCTGATTTATATTCGAAGTTGCGCGTGCGCCACCACATACCGAACATTGTCTAAATAGCGAAATCAATGGTGAGTCTCTCTGAAACTAAGCCCGGCTGTGAGTGACGTAGAACTGAACTCCGTGACGAGCTTACTAAAAGCTTTTTGGAAACTGTGGTAACGGTGCTTAGAAACTCATGAATAATAATACTTCGTTATTGACCTATTACATAGAGCTTTCTGTTAGTTACGGCGCCTCGTCGTGAACTTTTACATTTAAACAGGTCATGTAATGTATATGTAAATGTGGCTAAACGTGTCAAATGTTGAATTTATAATGAAGATGCTCTAAGCTGTTAAATTATGTAATAGGAATAATCCAATTTCCATTCCTTGAACATTTATAACGTGTAACATAACAATTATAACGTGGAACAGATAGAAGCAAAAAATAACTAAAATCAATATTCAGAGCGTATTTTTATGCAATACGTTCGATGTAATTTTTCAAAAATTCCGTGTCAAGTTTGTTTTTAATTAATCACCATTCTTACAAGTGATATTACTCATAAATAGTTTAATTAGATTATTATCTGAGGTACGAAGGATTGTCCACCTAAGAGAAAAGGTCAATTATTACGGTGTAACATAAACTTCTACACAAGTTTCAAAGAAAATTATCAGATAATCAATAGAAGGGTAATCAGAATCTGCAGGTCTTTGTGATGGAGCTCTCTCCCGGCGCACGTATTTTCCTCCATTTACAAACTTGGGTCCTTTAAGAAAATAATGGAAAGGCATATTTCTGGGCCGTCAACCTGAGGGGCGCTATCGAAGCCTTGTTGGCTAGGATAGCGGCCCTCATTCGTCGTCTCTGCTTTCCATCAGGTAGGCGCCATTTTGACGTGTCAAATGTAAAAATTAAATCAAGGCAAGCGACTAGGGCTAATTAGGATCCCAGGGTTAACAGGCAAGTACAAATTCTTCAACTTATTTATTTATAGATTTTTTAATAAACAACTCCCATCACGCCTTTGTAAGCTACCTTCAACCTGCGCCTGTTCGTAAGGTACGACATTGTATCATCAGTATACAACAATTCCATTTGATTATGTATATCCAAGATAATATCCGAGAAACGCTCTATAGAGAGAACCCTATGTGTGCCTCATCAATAAATTATTTATCTATTCATGAAGACTATGTTTTGATAAGTCGATTGCGTCTTTTCATGCGTGTAAGTATTTGCTTTACTGAATAAGTCATTTTGTTTGATACAAACATAATCTAGATAATATTACAAATAATCTCGTGTCACATGGATCGGATGGGATTTAATTTAACTAATTTTACTCGGAAATGGGATAACCGTTTTTATGAGCTTTTTGTATATGTTCGGTAGGTTAGAAAATAGGTTGTAGGCTATTTATTTATACCTTTCATAGGCACCCTTAGGTAGCCAAAAAAACCATTCTAGGTGAAGGTCCCCTAGAGGTGTTATACAAAATATTTATTTGGCAAAACCACATTTTCTTGGTCAGCTAGTAACTAATAATTACTTCCGAAATCAATATCAGAAAGTCAACCAATACAACATGCTGTCCATGAGAATGTACTGCAATTTTTTTAATCACTTAAATTGTTTTAAGTTTTATCTTATGTAGAAACACATCACGCCTGTTTCAAATTGGGATAGGCAGAAACTATGTATTTCCACTTCCTGGTATACAACTTTCGCTTCTTCTACTTTCATAAGTGTTTTCATTCACGCCTGCCGGTTAAGGGTACTCTTGACCTGGCCTTTTTCCTAAAGGCCATCGATTTGATTAACATACGTACGGCGAGGTCGACCCCTACCAGTTTGCCCATTCATTCTCGCTACGTAAATCTGCTTAGTCAGTCTCTTTCGATCCATTCTCTCCACGTGTCCGAACCATCTAATCATTCCTTTTCTATCTTAGTCACTACATCTTCAGTCATACCGCAATGTTCTCTTATCATGCTATTTCTTTCTTTATGCACCGACTTACGATTTTTTGTGTCATTAAATATCAATATTTAATAACACTAAATCCTTGAGCACTATATTTTATGAGAAGAATATGAAAATATGTTCTAGACACAACTACAACAAAATGGCATTTCTATAAAACAGAAAATTACAAAGTCGTTTTATAAAACTATGCAATACGTTTCCACTGACCTTTGATTATAATTCTATTGACATTATCAATGAATGACAATATGTCTTTAAAAAACTGAAAGTGATTTTAGTGAGAAAATTACGTAAACCATCTATGTTGGTTGGACTGGGGACAAAAACCATCCCGGAGTCGATACCAACCTCAAATGCGGTGTTATACCTGCTTACTGGAGTCCAAATTCTGTCCTCCAACTAGGGACTAGACGTAAAAGTTAGCCTTGATAAAACCAGGCCCGCAATGTTCAAGACTATTAATCCTTGACTTATTTTGCTGCTTTAGAAGCATGACTTTTATTGTCAACTGTGCATCATTGGTTTCTACATCGTTAAAGGACCTGAAGGGCCAATACCAATTCAGCTTCCAGTCAGTGCGTGTCTATTAACCCTCAAAAAACTTGCATGATTTGTCAAATCTTTGAGGATTTCGATTCTAGTTAATATTCAGTCCCCTTGCTTTCTGAAGATTGTAAGTAGTCTGGTCTTTAGTTAGTAGCTCTTAACAAAGTAAAAAATATTAAAGTAAATTCCTCTCAGCTGGACTATAAAATTTAAGGCTCCCGTTCTGAACGCAGGAGAAATGATCTTTTCCCATCTACCTTCACCTTAAGAGCCTTATTCTTACCCTAGCAGACGCACCGCGGTTTCATCAAAGTAGTGTCCGTTCTCGTGGGAATAAAATGTAGTCTACGTTACAGAAGTAACGTAGACTACATTTTATACTATAGATAATTTGGAATAACTTAATTATTAAATTTAGATGTAAATGTAATTGAAGTGTCTGTTTCAGTAGCAAGCCCAAGGGACATTTTAGGGCCTATCCATATAACACTTATCCATTGAGGATTGAGGTTGTTTTAGGCACTTACACATTATCTTCCACTCGCTAGAATCCTGGTAGCTCACAACATGTTACGTGGGACAGGAATGCACACGTTGAAATTTGGGCGTATAATATGACACTGCCAGCCCTTCGGGGATAAAGGCCTGATTGATAAACAGGTAGTAACTAAGAACCTTTCACTTCTTGTATTTTCATAAGCGTATTATTAAAGCATGCTATTTACACCTGACTTAGCCTGACCTGGATCTTCACCAAAGCGAGGTTGATGTATTTTAACTGATTATCGATGTCAAAACATACTATCGATGTTTAATATCAATGTAGTAGAATTTAAATTCACTTAGTATATATTTTGATTGATTACGTTTATTGCAGAAGGTTATATTTTATTGTCGAATGGCGCCTGCGCACATAAAGTGTAATAACTTCGTTGGGAATTGATCATTGCCAATTAATTATTTATTTAGCTATCTATCACGCCTTATTTCCGAAAGGATGGCACAGGCATATTATATGCCCACTTTTAACCATGTGTAACCATGTGTAACCCGGCCCATTGCCGTGTAGAAATAGACAATTAATGATTTAAAATTAAATGAGATTAGAGCAGATGCTGAAGTTCTGATAGGTTTATCATATCTAAACGTTTGGTACTGGTTGCAAAGAAAGTTTTGTGGGTATAAGGATCCCAAGTGGCCCACCAATATTTCTAGGGCCCAAGTGACCTGCTGACTAACGGGCTCGGAAATGACGCAGGCACCCTTACGGGTTTAGGAGGTCAGGCGGCAGTCGCTTTCAACAATGCGACTGCCGCGCTGTGGTCCCGGGTTCGATTCTGGAAAAAATATTTGTGTGATCCACAAATGTTTGTATCGGAGTTTGGGTGTTTCCTATATATAATACGTATTTATTGAAAAATATATAAGTACTAGATGACCCCCACAGCTTCGCCCGTGGAATATTTTGACCTCCCGTCGCACCTATTTAATCCCGTCGCTTATAAATTCTACAATGAAGCAGTAAAAAATGTCCGATTTGTCGACATTTAGGACTACTGCTCTGCTCACTAGTGTAGTAGCGTAATGATATATAGCCTTCCTCGCGAAATGGGCTGTATAACACAAAAATAATTTTTCCAATCCGACGAGTAGTTCCTGAAATTAGCGCGTTCAACCAAACAACCAAACAAACAAACACTTCAGCTTTATAATATTAGTATAGATATATATCAGTTGTCTATCCACAAGCATAACACAAGCCTATAATATTAGCTTAATTTGAGGTAGACGGCACTGTGTTAAAAAAAAAGTCTCACAATGTTTATTATTTTATTATTAATGTTGAAAATCAAAAGCGAAACGATAGCTGCTCCAACTAGCCAAATAAAAGTTCACCACAAGCTCCAAGTCCATGTAGGCTTTAAAAACCACTGGGAAAACACTTAAAATGAAGAAGAAGCACAGATTTAACCTACCTGAGGCAGTTCTGATTTGGTTAATGGCATAGTTCGATGCCACTGCCATTTGATATCTCATGGCATCTGAGATAGAGCATTAGATAATAGCCTCAGTGGCGCAGTGGTAGTGTATGTGACTGCCGCGCTGAGATCCCGGGTTCGATTCCGGGAATTGCTGGCACAAATATTTGTGTAATCTACCAATGATTGTTTCAGAGTTCGGGTGTTGCCTATGTATAAATATGTATGTACATAGAAATATATAAGAATGCATATCAGTTATATAGATTCTATACCACAAGCTTATAATAGTTTACTTTAGGCTAGATGGCGCTATGTGAAAAAAAATCCCAAATACTTAGAAAGGCTAAGTCAACAATAAATATTTAATTATTCATATTCTCCGCTATTTTTACGTACAGAATATTGTTTTTTATATGTCGTCATAATTTAATCCGGTATTTAGAAACAGGTGAAAATGCCTACGAGGGTGAACTCGTTCTTGGAAATGACCAATTCTACTACAATGGTAGTAAAACGTAGTATAAGAATAAAAATAAATACTGCTACAAAAAATATGCTACCGGGACTAATTTGATGATAATGATTTAAATCTTAGATCGGCCAATTAAAAATAAAAATAAATAAATATCCATCATGCCTTATCCCCGAAGGGGTGGCAGAGGCATATTATATGCCCACTTTTCACCGTGTGGATTCCTGTCCCACGTAATAGGTGGTGAGCCCATTGCCGTGTTGAAATAGACAGACGCAGGTTGTGGCTACCTGCTGTTGAAATTTTTCAAGCCGCCCATAAGGCCTTCAACCAGGCTTAACGATTGCCATTTTACTGGCAACCGGGACCAACGGCTTAACATTAGATCGGCCAATTAATTTTATTTATTTTGAACATCATAGATTTGAAGGTTATCTAATATATATACAAGTTCTAAAGCAAATATCAATTTGCAATACCTACCTATCTGTAATCACCCACATGTAACCAAAAAATTGATTATTAAAATGTTGAATCATCAATTTAAGTTTTACAGCATAATGTTTTAAACGTGAGACTATTTGACCTTTCACATCTCCCATCTGGTAAATGTGATGCTTTGTGAACTGCGCAAACCAAACCATATACGTCTACTATTAATTGCGAAAGTTGGTTTGTTACCTCGGCATGAATTCGCTATAAAATTGACTGTACTTCCATACGTCGTAGGGACATTTAAAAAAACTTTTTCAAACGTTTTAAACTCAAAATGAAATGCACCCATCTTTGATCCAGGCTTGGTACTATTGATCGTCAGCCTACATTGGACACATAAGAGACATTTCGCAGCTTTTCCTTTTATTTCTTAGTTCATAGGTAGATATATGCTGATGATTTCATACTAGAAAATTTACAGGGTAAGTATGATGCGACGCGTGAAAACGTTGAGGTATCTTAAGTAGAATAAAATAGTATAAACTTTATTGAACATCAATATCAAACACGAGATTACAGTCTCATGAATGTACAAACGGCGGCCTAATCGCTAAATAGCAATCTCTTACAGTAGAACGATCTGATAAAATGAAAGTGAAAAACAAAGAATGAATAAATAGCTCTCTTGCACTGATTTGGATTGGTTCACGACAAATATAGTCTACTTCTTAATGCGAAAAAGACAAATGTGTTAAATTCACTATGCCAAATGTCAAGGAATGTTACACAAATATAACTTTCTGTAATTAAACACTTTGCAGATTTTGCCGTCTATAAAGTACGGCGTACAGACGTAGAAACGGCTAGACTGGTTTATTTATTTATTGGGGACAAAAACAGTTACATAATAAAATAGTTATACAATTATTAAATATTAGGTAAACAATATTAACAATCATGCAACCCACACAATTGTCCACGAATTAATTGTCCACGAATTAAACTGAACAATGTGAACATATAGTTTTCTTTTACAAAATAGATTTTAGCCGCTTTTTTTTTAAAGTAAAATAAATAAGACTTAAGTAAAAAATTAAGTTCAAATAAAAATAAACAATATTTAAAAAAAGACAAGGTTTATTTCACCTAGTTTTATGTCTTACGGTATTTGGAAATAAGCGAAAAACATAGACATTTAAGGCACAAATTAGGTTATAAGTACCACAGTCTGCAAAGAGTTCATAACAGGTGTGCTTTTCTTTAATAAAAATCCTAAGGATATCATGGATTAACCTTTAAAAAAATTGCTGTTAAGAGTCGCTTATTAAGAAAAAGCAATTACACTACGAGTGACTATTTAAATGATACAGAAACATGGATGTGAGTTACTCATTAGGATAAATAATTTGAGTCATAATTTTTACTACTGTGCATTTATTTAGGTTTATCTATTTTTGTTTTTTTTTTATAAATAATATATAAGGGTCAATTTGATCATAAAGTGTTGAGTGGTTTGGAAGGAGATCGAGGGCAAAGCGAAAATCCGAATTGGGGAAGAAAGGTGTATTCAATAATAATGGAAAAGTAAGATTAAAAGCATAAAAGCGATAATACGCGTAGGTTCATAAATAATGAAGTGTGATTAAAACATAAGGAATCTACTTATCTAGTAAAACTTTACCAGTTTTACTAGTACCTTTACAAGTACCTTTGGTACCCTGGATTCTGCGAAACTCCCGAAACTCAGTCAACAAGCAGAACAAGTCATACGCGGCAGCATTTAGCTAAGCGTTCTCAAAAACAAATTAAGACTCAGTAGTTCTTGTTACAAGTCAAATTGCAAACATTTATTACAAGAGCGAGTGAAATTTATTATTTCCTGATGGCCAAATTTTCTTAGTTCTTTTTTACTTTGGAAATCCTGATGGATGGATGCCATGGCGGACTCCACCGGCCATGTAGGCCGGTAGCCATCGTCGAAACCTACTCTGCGGCGCCCTTCCCGTAGACTGCTGAACTCGAGATAGATAGATCTCTTCCCCTTACTCAGTCCTTTTGGGTTGTCCTGTAGGCGCATTATAAACTGATTTTCATGAAATTTTAGTTAATGTTGACGAGAAAATGGGGCAGAAAGAGGGTAATTTGCGGTTTCGTTTGAAGTCAATTTGGAGATAACTTTTAATTATGCAAAAGTTGTCCTTGAAAATGAGTGATCTGGTGAAGCGCGCCATTTCTTACCTACATGCGACTTCTTCTTCTTCTCATTCCTCTCCAATGACTGGAGGTTGGACATCAGCCCTGAAAACCTCACTTTGTCCCTGGCGAGGTAAAACATTTCCACGGCGCTCTTGACTCCAGTCCACTCGCGAATGTTTCGGAGCCTCGATTTTTTCCGACGGCCCACTCGACGCTTTCCACTTTTGCCAACCAATTTTGCCCATCATAATGAGTTGCAGTAGATCGTATCTCTCGTGTCTTAAGACATGACCGAGATATGCAACTTTTCTTATTTTGATGATCTGCATCGACTTGCGGGTTTGACCGGCCTGTCTTAGAACCTCAACATTGGAGATTTTATGAGTCCAGCTGATTGAAAGCATGCGTCGGTAAGTCCACATTTCAAAAGCCTCAATACGAAGGTCTTCTTTAATAGTCCAAGCTTCGCAACTATAAAGAACTATAAGCCAAATGTAGCACTGAATTAGACGAGTGCGCAGGGGAATACTGAGGTTGCGATTGGAAAGTATTGATCTCATTTTGTTAAACGCATTCCGGGAGATCTCTATGCGTGTTTTTATTTCCATATCGCTTTCCCAATCGTCAGTTAGCCAAGTGCCTAAATATTTGTACTTGCGCACTACGTCAAGCTTTACTCCGGACACACAAATGTTTGGTCTCAAATTTCCTCCCCTCGAGATGACCATGACTTTTGTCTTTTGTGCGTTCATTCTTAGTCCCGCCTTTAAGCTGCACTCGTTCAAACAATCTACTAATATCTGAAGATCCGATTCCGAAGACGCCATGAGAACCGTATCATCAGCATATCGGAGGTTATTGATGACACGCCAATTAACTTTGATACCGCAATCCAGGTCTGTCAAACCCTCAGATACTATAGCTTCCGAATACAAGTTGAAAAGTGTGGGGGACAGAATGCAGCCTTGTCTAACTCCTCTTTTGATGACCATGTCGTTGGTTTCCTCGCCCTCGACACGAACACTCGCACGTTGGTTCCAGTACAGATTCTGGATAACTCGAATGTCTTTACCGTCGAGTCCTATATCATTTAGGGATACAAGTTAGACGTTCGTGAAGAACTCGATCGAACGCCTTCTCGTAATCGATGAAACAGAGGAAGACGTCTTGTTGCATATCTCTACATTTCTGTACCAGTCACTATTACATACCTGCACAGCAAACAGTGCCTCTCGTGTGCCTACTCCGGCCCGAAATCCAAATTGACTATCACCCAGTTGTTCGTCAAATTTAGCTCTTATACGTTCGTGTATGATAGTAAGGAACAGTTTGAGCACTTGGCTCATAAGACTAACTGTTCAAGTTTTAGGCAGAGTAACAAACACTGATTTGAGCCAGTCCTCAGGAAATACGCTAGCGTCGTACACAAGGTTCATTAGTCTCGTTAGGGAACATATAAGTGATCTTGTTCTATTAATTTTAGTACCTCTATGTGAACATCATCCGGGCCTGCCGCTTTGCCAGTTTTAGCTTTTTTCAGTGCTCTGCTGACCTCATCTTCCAAGATAGGATACCCATCTGTATCGCAAAGAGGTGGGGTAGTCTTTCTTGTGTCGTCTGAAAACATTGCAGAGATGTATTGTTCCCATAGGTCTTTTTTCTGAGTCAATTCAAGCACTGGTTGATTGTTATTGTCCCCAAGTTGGTGTACAGGATTTTTGTGTCCCAGCATTGCCTTGATCTCTTTGTGAATATTGAACGCATCATGTTTCCTTTGGAGTTCTTCAAGATTTTCACATTTCGTCCGATACCATGAATCACGAGCATAACGAACTTCACGGTGGATTCTCTTATCTATGACATTGTACCTTTCTGTGTCTGCTTTAGACAATCTTCGCTGCTCCATCAGTTCGTAAATCCTTGCATTCATCCATGGTTGTTTGGGTGCCCAACCTCTTGTCTGCAGAATTTCAGTATTAATTTTATGAACCGTGGATTTTAAATGAGACCAACTTTCTTCGACTGATTCAGATAAATCCCGTTCTGCCAATGTCGCCCACTCATTGATTACATTGGAAACCATAGCCCCTACATGCGCTTCGTTAATCAGTCTTACATCAATACGTTTCCTCATTTGCCTTTTTGGTATTCTTTTAAAGACACATGATAACTCTGCAACAACAGGATTATGGTCTGATCTGACATCGGCCCCAAGATAAGTATTAGCACTCTTAATACTATTACGAAAACGTCTGTTAATCATAATATAATCAATTTGGTTCCGCATTATGCGTTCAGGAGTATGACGCAGCGACGTCCAAGTATACAATCTTCTGGCTGGTAATTGGAAGTATGTGTTCATTATTGTCAATTCTTGTTCTTGACAGAATTGGACAGGTGTATCTCCTCTTGTGTTTCTTATACCAAGACCATGTTTTCCAACGATTTCCTGGACTTCACCCTGTCCCACCTTAGCATTCATGTCTCCCATGACTATATTAATGTCCCACTTCTTTAAAATACTAAGCAAACATCCTGGTCTGACCCCTCAGTGGTTGGCGCATACAACTGAACAACAATTATATTCCTAGGTCTGGCTTCAATCGATAAGAGTGTGCATCGGTTAGACTTTGGCACAAAAGTGACCGGAGCTTTCACAGCTTTTGTGTTACCAACTACTCCAACACCATACATGTTCGATGAGTTCGCATCTATTTGGTGTTTTGCCGCTGCCCTTCCATCGCACTTCGCTCACACCCAATATGTCAATGTTCAGACGATCCATTTCCTTTGCGACATTGCCCCCCCCCCCCCTCCCCCTCTACATGCGACGATAGCAGTGAATTATGAGGGCTGATTTGAATGATTTATACCCTCTCTCGATTTATTTAAGAAATTATTTTCGTATACCCTCAGTTTCGTATACCTTCACTGTCTTCTTGTCATTTGTATTTTTTTCTGTGAGGTAGGTATTCCCATAGACTCACCAAGGGCAGGCTTAGCGTTGGGACCATTAGTGATAGGGAAGCGGTTTCTGCTCTGATTAGTAACAATGCTGACAGTCTGGATTTACTTTCGTCCGAGCGAACGAGCACTTGTACCTAGTTAAGTACAGGCTACCGTACCTACTGCTACTTGAAATGCTACAGCTAACTAGTCGTGCATCCAGCCGGCACGCCTAATCCAAGTCTGCTATAATACTGTACTCCAAAATATCCACAAGTCTATGTTCTGACTTCAAGTTAAGAACAGTACAAATGAAACTTACTTACATTTCCTTGTGCCCCATTTTCCAAAACCACTTATTAGATTAAAATACTACCTAAGATAAATTCGCATGTAAGTATTATGTAGGTAATAGGTACAACTTGTCTAACTACTTTAAATGTCATACGGAAACAAGAAAATTAGAAAACAAGGACAGGTTTAAGCGACCTTTTACCTTGAATTCTAGCTCCCAATACCTACCTACGTAAGATTTCAGAGTTGGTGCCAAATTACAAAATATATTACAAAAATTGTTTATCAACTTGAACGTCCCGATTTTTTGATGACCTAGTTTTTCGTAATTAATCTATGACCTATTTAACTAAAGTATCTCGATTTCTTCTCTCGATCTTGGAAACTTTAACAGTTGGAAAGAAAAAAAAAAGTGGTGTCGTGGGACACCAAGTAGGAACGAAGTTCAAAAAAAAATAAAAACACCCTATCCCTCAACCCCACCCTCACCCTCGCCCTCGCCCTCGCGCTCTCTCTCGCCCTCGCCCTCGCCCTCGCCCTCGCCGTCGCCCTCGCCCTCTCCCTCGCCCTCGCCCTCGCCCTCGCCCTCGCCCTCGCCCTCGCCCTCGCCCTCGCCCTCGCCCTCGCCCTCGCCCTCGCCCTCGCCCTCGCCCTCGCCCTCGCACTCGCACTCGCCCTCGCCCTCGCCCTCGCCCTCGCCGTCGCCCTCGCCCTCGCCCTCGCCCTCGCCCTCGCCCTCGCCCTCGCCCTCGCCCTCGCCCTCGCCCTCGCCCTCGCCCTCGCCCTCGCCCTCGCCCTCGCCCTCGCCCTCGCCCTCGCCCTCGCCCTCGCCCTCGCCCTCGCCCTCGCCCTCGCCCTCGCCCTCGCCCTCGCCCTCGCCCTCGCCCTCGCCCTCGCCCTCAGCCTCGCCCTCGCCCTCGCCCTCGCCCTCGCCCTCGCCCTCGCCCTCGCCCTCGCCCTCGCCCTCGCCCTCGCCCTCGCCCTCGCCCTCGCCCTCGCCCTCGCCCTCGCCCTCGCCCTCGCCCTCGCCCTCGCCCTCGCCCTCGCCCTCGCCCTCGCCCTCGCCCTCGCCCTCGCCCTCGCCCTCGCCCTCGCCCTCGCCCTCGCCCTCGCCCTCGCCCTTGCCCTCGCCCTCACCCTCACCCTCACCCTCACTCTCACCCTCACTCTCACCCTCACCCCACCCTCACTGAAAGAGGGAGAAAGAGAAAGGTATTATACACTAATCGCTTGTGTACACGACTGTCGCGCCCGCCCCATCACGTCTCGATCCGTGCGAGCTTCGTACAATCGTACCATATAATATATGTACATACACGTTAAGCCAACGCTCGGCCGTGCTCGGTGGACTTCGTGTGACCTCGTGATTAAAGCCCACTCAAAGCCCGCGTTAAAAACTATGCAATAGCTTAAAAAAAAAAGAACTACATAAAATAGTAATAGTAGATTAGTAGCCAAGGGCTGTAAGGCATCAATTGCAGCCCGAGATATTTATCGCTACCGCCTATTTTTCGAGGGTGCAATGGACGCTTACACCCGAGCTAACTACTCTGCTTTACATCTCGATTGTGAGGTAAGTAGAAAAAAAAGGCATTACAAGAATAAATAAAGTTTTCTATTCTCGCCTATTTTCATCTTATTTTAAATTATTTTTTTCAAGAACGAAATTGAGCTCCGCCGTTAGATATTTAAAATTGATGACTATTATACTCATACGAAGACAAGGCTGAATAGCGAAGTGACCTCTTTTGTCATTGGGCTGAATGCATGATGTCTATTGCCAGTATGATGGTTAGATGTACGCGAACTTTTTGAAAGAGAGAAGTTTTTTTTTTTATTACTTACCGCCCTAGGGCTTTTCTAGCTACATTATTACCCTAGAGCGCTAATTCGTCACCTACAAGCCCCATTTGGGGGTAATAAGGACCTACTTACCGAATATGAGAGATGTAAAATATATACAGATACTACTTATAGCTATAATAATTTTGAATGTTAGTAGACTATCAAAAATGCAACTGACAGCGGCCAGTGGTGGGGTAGGTACGTAGCCGACTGATACATAAGTCTATTGGAGTACGATTGTAAAAGTAGACTACGAAAAACTGACAAAATTGTACCGGTGGCTTTCAATTGAGCGACTATTTCGATTCTTTTTCGACACAATTGAAATAGCAGACTCGGCCCCCAGGTGAGCCGCTAGCAGGTGAGGTCCCTACAATGCTCATAAGTTAATATAATATAAAAAAAATTATAAAACAACAACAAAAAATGCACGCAGTTACAATTATCACCTAATTTATCCTACTGATCCATGTTTCTATATCATATATAAATAATCACTCGTGGTGTAATAGCCCTTTCTTACTAAGCGAATGATAGGTCCGTATTCCAGAATGTTTCTCAATACTAAATCAACGTTTGAGGCTAGATTTTGCCTTATAAAATCTACTCTCAAGCGTCGACTGGAATACGGACCATAAAAACAACATTACATTATTACAAAGACAGGGAAATAGGCAATTGCAGGTCGAATATGAGTTTGAAGGCCGAGCCGTAGGCGAGGACTTCACTAATACGAGACGGGCAATTGCCATTCCCCCTGAGGCATATATAGTGCTTTTCTCAAAAGAATGCAGAGAAATAAAACTTACTTTTCAAATTATACATTTAATTAATATTAAAAGTTAGGTACATTAGCCATATTGGGCAATAAACTACTAAAGAAAATATTGTTGATTTTTCGATCATTATAAGCAGCAAAATGGCAAATCTAAAAAAAAAAATAGTAAGTATATGCGACTGCCGCGCTGTACTCTAGTTTACTAACTCTAGTTCTACTTTCTTTATCAGTTGTCTAGATCACATAGCACAAACTTATTGTATTGTGTGAAAAAAAGTGTCCCATAATAGTAATTTATTATTTATCGCAAGTAGACACACATTTTATGTCCCATAAACTTAGCTTGCTTATGTATACTTTAAGCATAAACCACTCACACACATATAACAAGACAAAAATGCACTTTTTTTGAAAATAATATACTTAAAGTAAGCGTTCGCTGAAGAAGAATGATAAAAGAAATCCAATTAAAGAGTATCTTCTCTGACTACCCCGTCAGGGATACAGCGTGAAAAAATAGCCCATATATCTTATAGCCCTAGCACGCCGTTTCATACAACATTGCTGGACCGTTGTAACTTCCAAATTCAAAAAACACTCCAGCAATGAATTTTATATTCTCTGTCCGTAAATGCGGTAGGTACTTCGCGTATTCTTTTAATAATGACAGCATTTCCATGCATGTTTAAGAAAAATACTATCCATGAGGTCCTTAGAAATTTTTGTTAAAGGCAATAATACCTACCTACCTATACCCGCAAAAGAGTTATGAACTCTATGCAGACGGTACAAATAATTATGTACCTACCTACAACTTTTTACGTAGAGTTAAAACCTACGCCAAATCCATCTAAAGCTTCAAAGTCTTCGCTTGCCACTGCACAATGCTGATCATAGCATTGCCTCAAATCCTAAAAGATCATTGTGAGGGCTTATTTCACTCACTAATTAACTATTACATAATAAAAATAAAAATTTGCTAATACATTACTGACGTGGTGCGAACAAGCAAATAAAAAATATACCTATCTAAACATTTGGTAACGGTATTATTACTTAAATAAATGATAAAACATTTAATAACTGAATATGAAAATATACATTATTCATGATTCTTGCAATTTCATTAGCATATTCTTCGAAACTGTGTCGGTGGTATATAAAACAGAGTAAAATAAAAAGAATTATTTAACTGAAGTATAACGACAATGGTCTATTTGCCTACATACTCGTACCACTGATGTAATACGTCCATGAATATATTCGCTGAGAAATTAGTTTTTATTATTTTATTATTAATAGAATAGCCCAAGCCTAGCCATAAGCTACATACACATCACCCTCTTGCCCTTGTCCGAATTTACTTGGGGGCGACGCAGTATGTCTTCTTCTTCCATTCATTTCTGTTATTCGTCATCTGATCATTCCCGCCTTTCATATTCATATCACTCTTTACACAGTCCATCCATTTTATCTTTGACTGTCTCTGTGACGCGGTGGGAGTGCATCCGACTGCTAAGTAAGATGTCCTGGGTTCTATTCCCACCTAGGATAAAACTTTGTGTGATGAGCACGATGGTTTATTCTGTGTCTGGGTGTTATTTATCTATAATATGTATGTAGGTATTTAGAAATATATAAGTATGTTAATCAGTGGTTACCATAGTACAGCTCTGCTTAATTTGGAATCAGATGGCGTTGTGTGAGTTATCCCAAGGATATTTATTTATTTATTTCTCTGGGTCTCCATCCATCAACTTCCAAATTCATACTTCTTTTAGTGACATGACTTTCATCCCTTCTCATCACATGCGCATACCAAAACAGTAGGTTCCCTCTCATTTTTTCAGTACCATGTGCCACCCCCAAACTCCCTCTAATATACTCATTTCGTATTATATCTATTCTAGTCACACCACACATCCACCTTAACATTCTCATTTCAGTTATATGCACTCTTCTTTCATCCAACTTCTTAACGGCCTAACTTATAATGGTCTTATATATTTTGCCCTTCAGCTTGAGGGGCATTCGTAGATCGCATGTTGTGGCCGTGACCTGTCGCCATTTCATCCATCCAGCATTGATCCGAAGTGTAATGTCACAGTTGATTTCCCCATTGCTCTGGACAAGTGACCCCAGGTACCTAAACTGGGAGCACACCGGTAAAGGTCTACCGTCAACAGATACGGTGACAGAACTGGAGAGACCTCCTAAATCGCAACACAGATAAACTGTCTTGGGCTTGCTCATTTTAAGGCCAACACTTTCCAGTCTTTGTCGCAACATCTGCAGCTCAATGCCTTCGTCGGTAGTACGATATCGTCTGCAAACAGCATGCACCAGAGACCCTCCTCCTGTATGTCCGCCGTAAGAGCGTCCATGACCATGAGGAAGAGGTATGGGCTAAGAGCCGACCTTTGCTGCAGGCCTACATTGACACAGAAACCACTAGTAGTACCGGCTACAGAACGAACTTGGGTACTACATCGACATCGACTATACATTGCTCGGACCAACCGCACATACTTCTCAGGCACTTCTTTCTTCTTCGGGGCTCACCGTAACACCTTTCGCGGTATTCGGTCGTATGTCTTTTCGAGGTCAACAAACGCCATAAGCTACATACACACCCATTCATTACAAAGTATATTAAGAGATATATATGGGAAAGTTATAAAAATAACTAAAAAAAGTCGCTAGTGATATGTTATTTCCAAGTGAAACTTATTAAATAGTTTATTTATGCACTATGCACCCTCATTGTACCATAAGCATTTTTGTCCCACGTAAAAGGTAGTGCGCCGTGTTGCCGCGTTGAAATAAACAGGCGCAACTTGACTTAACGACTGCATTTTACTGGCTACCGGGACACGGCTTAACGTGTCTTACGAAGCACAGAAATGCTTGTGAACTTTATAAACGCCCATCCGAGGACCAGCCACAGCGTAAGTTGCTTCACTCAGTGATAGTTTACAGAACACTTAAGTTCGCAAAACTGCGAGCGCTTCAAATATTTTACCTTGGTTAAAGCAAATCACACAGCCGTTGATCACCCTTACTTACATTAGTTCGAACTTCATCATTAATATGTTCTATACTTACCTACATAATTTGCGGTTCAAATTATTCCGGCCCCTTTTACTTTTAAGAGTTGGTTCCGAAACCGGGGCTGGAATAATAAATAAGTTATGCCTTTTCTTGGGGCCTAAAACATGCTTGAAACTCTCACGTCACATCGCCATTTTAGGGCTGTAGGGTATCTTCATCCCTTTATTGATAGTCAGACTTAGACCTACCTTGAGACCTTCAATCATTATAATTCATTAAACCTAAGTGAACCCCGGATTTAGAAGTGATAGTTTCAGATGTAAATGGAACTCAAGGTTCGGATGCTGATATAGAGCACGTAGAACAATAGCTTCCTCAACTTTTCTTAAACAATTGCATGAAAAGTTTTTTTTCGGAATCTGCCATGGCGAATTTTCTGAAGAGCTCTTCAGCTACTTTTAGACAACGCGTTCCGGGCAGAGTCAAATTAGTAGAGAACATTCTCACCAAAGCAAATCAATACAAGGAATCGTTTCCCTGCCAAACCATAGAATCATGAAACGCCATGTTGGTCGCTTTTCTTCCTTATAGGTACAACACCGGGTTGTTCAAACGAATCGTGGAGAGATATTGTTAGGTACCTATAGTTCCTCGACGCTGCTGTTTATCTTATGATGAACTGTACACAAACCTTCCCAAACAGATTTTCAAACATACACACACAAATGGATGGAATTTGGAGATGGAGACCATTATAGGGAGAGGTCCAGAAATGAAAGTAGATTTTTATAACATTTTATGGAATATGTGTCCATTTTTGTCGCTAGGACTAGGACACATATTGTACCCACCAAATATATTACAATATTAAAGATATACACAGCCATTACAATTACGATCACAAATGACATAAAGATTTAAAACTTATACTTCATAATATTACCTAGATAAGTACTTAGATAATTTTATAAAGGATAATACATATAAGTAATTAAAGACTAGGTAGGTAGTATTTTAGGTATCAAAAGGTATGGAGGTGTGTCACCAAAGTACCTAGGTCTTTTTATATTATTAAATAGTTATTACCTCAGTAGGTTAATAAAAGAATTTCACAAAAGCTCTTTTCACAATTACGATCTCAAACTACATAAAGATTTTAAAATAGACAATTCTTCATTGTATTTTGTGCGTCAATAGGAATGGAAGTGAAATCACCTTACATACCTACTTATAGATACACGTAGGCATGTTAAAATTAAAATTTTATTTACAAAAGCTCTTTTTACAATTACGATATCAAACTACATAAAGATTTTAAAATAGACAATTCTTCATTGTATTTTGTGCGTCAATAGGTATGGAAGTGAAACACCTTACGTACTTATTGATACACATATGAGTAAATTACAATTTTATTCACAAAAGCTCTTTTCACAATTAAGATCTCAAACTAGGTACATGAAGATTCTAAAATTGACAATTCTTCATTGTATTTTATGTATCAATAGATATGGAAATAAAGTCGCCTACGTATCTATTGATACACAAATGTTAAAATTACAATTCTTATTAAATATTATAAATATACTACTTATTACCTTAGTAGGATAATAAACGAATTTCACGAAAGCTCTTTTCACAATTGAGATTAAAAACAACATCAAGATAATAATTACTAGTTTTAGTTATATACATATTACCCAACCATAATCCTGACCGGCCAATTAAGGCAAGCCAGAGTTGAGTGAGAGTGTGTTTGATTCCAGGGAGGAATTAATATTTTTATTTTATTACTTATTACATTATACTATTTCATGATTTTAACTACATGTACATATGTAGGTCCACATTAATACGAATTATTATATCTTATGTTAAATTATAATCTTATGTGTCAAATATAAAACTGAATGAAAAAAAAATGTTAATATTATAAATATTCGTAATTTTCTACTTACTAAGGTACCTATAAATATTAAGAAAAGATGTATTCTAAATATTTGAAACACTTAACACTTTCATTATATTTGCAAAACAATAAAAGAGTGGTGAGTAATAAAATCTCACCATGATTTGCAGTCAACAATAATTGCAAATACAAGACCATACTCAACCTTTCCTTAAGAACACTAAAGCATACAGTGTTCAATGGTCGACATCCAGCAGACTGCTGCTACATTTGTTAGGTCATTTGTCCACTTATCACTATGCATCTTTTTATATTTTATTTCAAACTAAAGACAATAAAAAACATTCTTATAATAGTGTAACTCTCACAGTACTTGGTATAACGCTTGGTCACTGTAAGATACACATGTAATAATACAGTGCAACCATAAGTAGTGAAAATAACTAGGTATGTCACCACTAATAACAAACAGCAATATACTTCTTAACTAAATGTACCTCAAACATAAAATTCTCAATTATTTAGTCTACAACCTTACATATTATAAACAAAATAGTAAAATATGGGTTCTATGCTTACCCCTTTTAGAAAGACATGTATCTGTATGTATCACCTACATATGTGTCATTATTTAAGTCCATACTTTCAAACACCAATAGACCCTAGACTAGAATAGGACAAGAGACTTGCATCAGTAATATTGGAGTGATCTCACCAGTAGATCTTTATCATCAGATCAGTACAATAGTCCATGAGATCATATAGACAGAGATCAGGCAGACAGCAGACCTTGTGTTGTAGAGATGATGGTGATATGGTGAGAACCCTCTTCACCCACCCCACATGAAAAATATGCTTGTTCATCATCAACTGTCAAATCATATCATCACCAATGTTTGTACTTGTAACAAATTTTATAAAATATAACATTTACACAGGGTTACGAGAATATAACAAACATGTTATAGGTACTTTTTGAATACATCCACTTATGACATGCAGTTAAATTACTGAATTTCACTCTTCTTTAATATAAATATATAAATGAAGTAAACAAACATGACTGTACTTAAAGAATGATAATGTGATATCATTTTAACTAGCAATTGGAAAGCCAGAATTAATTTTAGAACAATATCCCTAATTGAAAGATTTACATTTTTCATCACAAAGATTCTGTACAATAATTAGTTTATGAAAGCAACTCCTGAAGTTGCCACTCCGAATCCTGTACTGGTAGTTCTGGCCATGATGGTGATGGCAGATTGTGAGTAAATTTTATCACAGCCACCTCTTTTGTCATCGCTACAAACACTGTGTGCCCATTTTCTGTTTCCATAACTTCAATATCTAGTATTGGACATGTTGATTGTACTGGTTCTTCTAATCTCTCCATTAAATTTATTTCTCTCATGGGTTGGGAGTTAAATATATCTAATTCACCATTAATAAATGGACGATTGAAGATTTTAAGCACTCCATAGCATGTTCCAACAAAGAATATATCGCCATATGTCCGTATGATGATTATATCTCTCAGTGAATTATTAGGTATAGTGTGAAGAAGTATAAACATCCATTGAAAGTATACGCGCCAATCAAGATACTCCAATAAATTATATTTATGCAACTCATCCATTATATTGGTTCCATGTGTAATGGGATGTTTCAATACCAAATTGTCACCATCAACTAGTGAATAGATGTTACGTTGATATGTCAATATGTTTAGACACCCATCGCTCATACCAAGTGACATAATTCCATCCTGATCAGGTGCTTGGTGTATCAATCTGGCTGTAATTCTTTGACCTTCATATATTAGACAGTGAAATATGTCATTGCTTACAGTAACAAAATAAACCTCATCCTTGAATAGATACACCATTTTAACATTATCAAAGGTTGTAAATTCTTGCTGGTTACTGTTATAGCTTATCTTTCGAATCAGAAACATATGGAATTGATAGTTTTGAAAAACAATAGCGTGTTCATTTTCTATATATCTCGAGTAGTCTCCAATAACACTTTCTCGAGAAGCAATTTCGAGGGAGTTGGCATTGAAATACTGAACTACACATTTTTTATGAATGGCTAAAATGCCACCTTCAAGTATTTCGACACTGCGAATTTCTTCTGAAATTTTATTAGCATATGCGAAATCAATAATCTCTTCATCAGCCTCTGCTAATTTAGACCATAAGGACAAAGACTTAAACAAAGAAAACCAATTTAGCTCATAATTGGCTTTGCGTTTTGCAATCCAATAATAGTCCTCCAATTCCTTTTCGCAAAAATTTGCCCAGATGTTGTGGTCGCAAGCTAAGTCATCTACAATTGATTTCCATCTTGTGCATACTTGGCGACATCTCATCAAGTCCTTTGACTGCAGAGAGGTAAAGATGTCTAATAAAATTTCAGTGGGTAAAATACTGATATTATCATAGCATATGGTTTCGTCTACCTCCGTCATTGTAAATAATGGGATACTACTATTTTTCGGGAATCGGTATTTAACCCAAGAAATCTTATGTTTTTTATTTTTTTGGCAGGCAAGGGATCATTGTTAATCAGCAACTATTTATTTATGATTTAACGCTAATCTTGTTCCACCAATAACTTGATTGATTTAAAATACAGGTACCAAAGCAGACGCCAACTTGAACCTTTTTCACAGAATAACACAGAACCACTGACGAAAATCCTCGAAAACCAAATTGAGCAATAAAATATAGGATAGTACGAACTTTGAGATGAAGAGTACAATTACAAGCCATAAAAGAACTTAGGAAGATTCTTTTATTATTTAGGCATTCGTGCTTTTATCCGCATTTTACTGTTTTTGCCATTGTTTGTTTGTATTCTAGATTCACTCACTTGTTGTTATCTGATAACCGGCCGGCACCACAAACCACGATGTTTTAAAATCGAGAGCAGTTGAATATTATATGACCGGATTATGTAGATCTAGTAATAAAGTAACAGTTTAGCAGGTTGATAACATTTTAAATTGGTAGTGTTATAAACATGTTATATTCCTATAACGTAGCAGTAGATGGAGCTGTTCTCAACATTCAATGTTCAAACAATTTTTTTTAAGATTATTTACAGACCTTTTAGCCAATCTTATTTTTTATATCATATTTCTTCAATCTTATCTTCTAATTAGTCCTGTCCAGTCTTTGTCGATGTCGTGTCCTCAGTCCTAGGTCCTGCTAGACTATTCACAAACCTCGGATACAGCGGATATCGGATTGGGCGAGGAAATATTTGTCTAGGAAGCATAAACGCAATGAGGGTTTTCGATACTTTTTCTGCCGCCAGGCGGCGCTTCGTATGCGTCAGGTCCAAACAGCTGTCAGATAGCACAGAATCTTACCGAACGTATTATTATTTTAGTAAAATTTTATGTATTTGGAAGTGTTTTTGATTTTATTATGGATTACGGCCAAAGAAAGGTTGCCGA
Organism: Thumatha senex; assembly: GCA_948477245.1. NCBI lineage: Eukaryota > Metazoa > Arthropoda > Insecta > Lepidoptera > Erebidae > Thumatha > Thumatha senex. The sequence goes on from OX419725.1 coordinate 6,502,242, forward strand.
ACTGAAGATTGAGCTCAAAAAGAGAGGCCTCCTTTTTTATTTGCACACATAGGCACTGCACAACACTGTGGCATTTTGGAAAACAATATTCCGTTTGTAACGTTTTTAAGAATAAATAAACCAAAAAAATGATCGAAAAATATAAATCGTGTATGTGTTTTGACAGGTAGTTGGACCTGACGTTACAGCGCTGCCATCTCACGGGGAACATTTCAAAAAACCCTCATTCACAAACATCGGATCCGAATCCTCTACTGCGCTAATGTCATCGATATTCGAGTTCTCTTCGGAGAACTATATGCCAGCGGAACGCTTTTCACTGCACAATAAATAATCGTTAAAGTACTAAATAAGGTACTTAAATTCAGTGATTCTGTGAAATATAGCGATATTTTATTTGAATAATTATCATTACTCAAAGCAACAAAAGCAGTTTGTAAGTGATATATTCGATTTGTTTTTGTAACCTAGAAAGTTGTTTTCACCAACAATACTACAGTGATAGTTTATGATAATGAAGTACCATAAAAAGTCGATTTCAATGAAACTCCATCGTACCAAGACATGACGGATCCCATAAAAAGTCGATTTCAATGAAACTCCATCGTACCAAGACATGGCGGATCCCTTCAACATCATCATCATCATCCGAGCGTCTGTCCCAGTTGCGTCTTGCGACGCCCGGGGTCCGCTTTCTTACATTTTCTCCTCCACTTCGCACGGTCGTCGGCATCCCCTGTAGTGAGACCATTGGCACGCATGTCATCCCTTACGACGTCAAGCCAGCACTTCTTGGGTCTTCCCCTCTTACCGGGACCCGGCGGGGCTGACATGGCCAGACATTTGTTACCTACGTAGCCCGGCGGTTGCCGCAAGACGTGACCATCCCAACGAAGGCGACACTCTTGCAACTTGTCTGCAATGTCACGGACGTGAAGGCTGCCGCGGATGCGAGAGTTCCTCACGCGGTCCATCCGCGTGACTCCACACATCCACCGCAGAATCTTCATTTCCGTGACACGCAGCTCCTGCTTATGTCGCTCCAATATCGGCCACGTCTCACTGCCATGTAAAAGGACAGGTCTAATAATGGTTTTGTAGACCTGTCCCTTCAACCGGATCGGCATTTTAGGGTCACAAATGACACCGGTCATCTCCCGCCATTTGGCCCACGCGGCAGCAATGCGTGACTTGACATCGCAATCGATGTCACTGGACGTGTGAAAAACAGATCCCAGGTATTTAACCTGGTCCGTGCGCTCGACGAAATCACTGCCTATGCGGACGGATGTGGGATCTGTCGAGTTTAGTGCCAAGTACTCGGTCTTCGGCGGATCCCTTCAACAATTCAAGTTTAATACAGTCTAACTCAAAATCTAACTTCTTCAACAAAATATTCCTATTCATAATGTGTTGCTGTGTTCGGTAAATGATCACTGGGACACACACATCTCCTCTATAGTCAGGCGTGAGATGTGTGATCATTTATATTAGGTACTTCTATTTACATGTGTTTCCCTATTACAGTAGCATGTTATGCCTTTGGTCTATTTTAACACAGCAACAAGCTCACCACCAATTATTTAGGACTTAATCCCACTCATCAGTGAGATACACCGTACTGTAGGTGTAGGGTATATACCTCTATATTTAGAAAAAGACATGACTGTATAAATATATGTATTTGTTTCTTTCATTTACCATTGAACACAATAAACAATTTACATTACACTTATATACATAAATACTTCAAAGTGTTGTCATTTTACAGGTTTGCCGCAGGATATTGTAGTTACAAACTCTATTGCAAGGTTTATGGTAGAACTTAATTTGGAAGACCACTTTTGTAAAAGGCAAGACGATGGAGTTGACTGATGCAAGTACATGTTGCCGTCTTTATAATCAAAACCTGCAACAATAGTGATGAATTTTATTTTAACATAAATAAAACTATCAAAAATAATATATTTTCAGGAGATTCAGAATATTCACTGAAGATGGCTTCTAATTTAATGTTAGTGAGTGAGTGCGGAGCCAAACTGAGTACCAAATTACACTGCATATAAAATGGAAGTGTATTGAATGCATGCTTTAAGTGCTTACCAATAACCTTTATTTAATAAATAAGGGTTACATGCATAGGCAATTCAATAAATAGAATGATATAAATTACTGTTGTATTATTTACCACAAAAGATTTTAATTATCATATCCTATCCAAAAGATACCCATGAGATCATTTTACAATACTCATCTCAAACTAGATAGATCCGCACACATACATGACAGGCATCACATAAAGATCCAAAAATTCCCCGTTAACCATTTATTGGGCATTATATAAGTTATTACATGCTTCCTAAATATATCAATGTATCCTATATTCCTTTATCATGTATAATAGTGGCTACATGCATAGACAAACCTACATAATATATATTGAAATAAATTACAGTGATATTACAACCTATTATTGAAGTGAAACTTCTTTGTCGACATTGAGAGAAATTTTATAGTTGTAAAACTGTTGTAACAAAGTTTCACTTCTTACCTGTGTATTCTGGTACACACACATATTTTTTTTTTCATCTATAATTATAAAAGGCGACCATGAGATATTGATCTATCAACACTTGGCTCAAAGTGCTGAATGGATTTGGCTCATAGATCCATGACACAGCCATCTGCATCAATCTATTTGTAAAATTGGGTTTAAAAGGGATTGTTACGCCATTAATCATAACGTATATATTATGATATGCGAGTTAATAGGTAAGGGAAAGGTCGTAAATTGATGGGAAATTGACTTAGTTTAAGTAGTTTTTTCTGTTATTGTATTAAAAAAATCAGTCAATTCCTCAAGTAATCTTTTCTTGGGGTGAATAGCGTCAGGATGGTTTTTGGTTACTTGCCCTCAGGCACAGTAGTGTTATGAAGTAAGAAAAACGAACAAGTAGTAAGTAAAATGTTTGAAATTCTTACACTCATATCTATTAGACAAAAATAGTAGTCATATCATTTCATAGGTACGTGATACAATACAAAAAATTTTGCCCAATATTTAGTTTTAATTCATATTTTATGGTAGATATTATATAACCTTATGGTAGATATTATATAACCTGAAGCGCTCGTGGCCCCGCGGTCTCAGTGTTCTGTAAACGATCACTGAGTTACGCAACTTTCAATATGGCTGGTCCTCGGATGGGTGACCACTTTGTGGCATTTACATTTGCGAGCGTTTTCGTGCTTCGGAAGGCACGTTAAGCCGTTGGTCCCGGTTGCCAGTAAAATGGCAGTCGTTAAGCCTGGTTGAAGGCCTTATGGGCGGCTTAAAAAATTTCAACAGCAGGTAGTCACAACCTGCGTCTGTCTATTTCAACACGGCAATGGGCTCACCACCTATTACGTGGGACAGGAATCCATACGGTGAAAAGTGGGCATATAATATGCCTCTGCTACCCCTTCGGGGATAAGGCGTGATGGATATTTATTTATTTTTTATATAACCTCAATACTTTTTTTTTTTATTATTATTGCTAATGGCATGGCTACTTAGGCCTTTGTGCCATAACCTCAATACTCAAAAGTAAACAAACATCATAGACAATTTTTTTTTAAAATTATTATTTAATGGCCTGGTTTCTAAGACCTTTTAGCCAAATCTTATTTTTTATATCATATTTCTTCAATCTTATCTCTAATTAGTCCTGTCCAGTCGATGTCGTGTCCTCAGGCTACGTCCTGGTCCTTGCCCTCAGTATAATGGTGATTCTTATACTCAGGTTGTCAGTGGACGTTTCGCGGTAAGAGAGATAATAGCATTTCACTGCATATATATCATTGTCTTTCACTATAGCACGTTAACATAACTTTTATGTCCAAGAAACCACCACTCCTGCACATAAAACAAGATAAATGCACTAGTTTTAGGAAATAATATAAAGCAAGCGTCCGCACTTGTCACTCTTCCCGCCAAAATCCATCATAGACTAACATAAACCACAGACCAAAATGAAACAGGCATACCGTGACATTTAAAAACCTAGTTTTATTAAAAAATATAATTCACTGTTAAAATTTGTTAATAAAATGTTGATTATTGTTGGAATTTTATAAGTTCCCAGTCAGATTTTGTAGTCTCTTGTTAGAAAGTTAGCAAAATGTGTAGTAATGTCGTTGCACATAATGTCTGTAAATATTCTACCGCAGTAATAAATTTTCTACCATTCTGTATCTATACTTATAAATGCACTTACCAGTTGCATTCTATTGCCCGCCACCAGCTTGATTCCGACGGGATTTGTGAATAGCGTTTTCAAATCGACCGGATTGGGCTGCGGCTGTGACGATTCATGGATATTCCCGATCCGAGGGAGAATTTTGACGAATGACTGTGAATAGCCGTGCTGGTCCTTGCCCTCAGTCTAATGGTGATTCTTATACTGAGGTTGTCAGTGGACTTTTAGGGCCAAGAGACAAATAGCATTTCACTGCATATTACATCATTGTCTTTTACTATAGCACGTTAACACAACTTTTATGTCCAAGAAAACACCACTCCCGCACATAAAACAAAATAAATGCATTAGTTTTAGAATATAATATACAGCAAGCGTCCGCACTTGTCACTCTTCCCGCCAAAAGTCCTTTAAAACTATTTGTTTGATCGTTTGATCCAATGTTTCATTACATGCAGTAATTTTAAATATCGTATTTTAATTCAACTTTATTTCTTTAGTATTTTATTAAAATAGTATTCCTAAACCTACCAACATGGCAACGTGGGACAAGAATGCATACGGTGACATGTGAGCGTATAGTATGCTTTTGCTTACCCCTTCGGGGATAAAGGCGTCACAATATGAATGTTTGTACCTCATATGTATTCCTTATAAGCAATTAGTCAAACTTCATTCTAAACCATTGAGGTATATAATACAGTTTTCATACCTAACGATTTAAATGATGCTGACGCTTAGAGTAATAGTGAAGTTTACTTATTCAAGTCAAAACTCTTTGATTTGGAAGACATTTTTTGAGATTGATTGTAGACGAATATACATAATGATTTTGTACTACTTGTACGCTAGCTGCGGCTAGCTGTCAAATAGAATTCCATAACTATGATCAATAACAAATTTGAATCACATGTAGTTATTATACCGTCATATGTGCTTCCATTTTGGTACAACTAGTAAAAGTGTGTAAAAATAAAAGGAAGTTAAGAACAAAATTAACTCACATGACAGTTGTCGGTCAGACAACACTACAGGCGATCCCGTTCAGGAGTCGCTAAGTCACCGGACTTCGATACCATGTTGCGAAACCGCGACACAGTATCCGAGCAGTAACCGAAACAAAGGTACCGTAGCTGCGCCCGGATGCCAGCGAGTGGCTTAAATGCGATACAGTATCGAAACAATCTCATAATCGCCGGTTGTGGATAATAAAAGAAGCCAGTGAACGGTGGCTCTTAATTGAGTTCTATAAGACTACTCATAATTATTGCTGCAAGAGAAAATATGATTGTCACACAATTTGATGTGTCTTCACACAGGTAGATACGCAGCATCTGTTTAAATTGAAAATGTGCCGGTGACCCTCAGAGTGTACAAAAGGGGCAGAATCAAACATTTAGATTTTTGGATCGAAATTGTATAAAGCGGCTTATGGTTGGTGCTATTTAGTAGAAATTGTCGTAATACTGAAATGATATAAGCCATGTGTGTACATACGCATGTGTGTATCGAACCTACAAATGAGCATACGAGCAAGTGAGTGCGCAGCCGGGTGTTCAACTCTCTCTCTTTCTTTGTCTCTTTGTCTTTGTCATTTATTGTTGCAATTATAAATTTAAAAAAAAAATTTTTTTTACTATTATATTTTTAAATTATTTATATTATTTTTAATATTTTTTACTTACAATAAATTCAGTAGGTTCGAACATACGTTCAGGAATTTGTTCTGTGTTCTAATTGGTCATGGTCACTTATTTAGAAAGAAACACCACCACTGCCGAGAGCCATCTCACGCGGACCGATTATTTCGCAGTAGTGCACAGTCTAGATAAAAGTATTAAGTATAAGGTCTTTAGGGCGAAGCCAACCAAGAACAACAACAATGTAGACGACCAACCAAGACAAGACAGACCAAGACCGGCAAAGTTTGATATAACTAAAAAAATAAAATATAATGCAAGGAATCACTCCAATCAGACCTTTTTGGCGGGAAGAGTGTCAAGTGCGTCGCTTGCTGTATATTAGTTTCTAAAACTAGTGCATTTATCTTGTTTTATGTGCGGGAGTGATGATTTCTTATACATAAAATTTGTGTTACGTGCTATAGTGATAGACAATGATATATAGGCAGTGAAATGCTTTTTTCTCTCTAACTCTCTAAAACCTCAGTATAAGAATCACCATTATACTGAGGGCAAGGACCAGAACCTAGGACTGAGAACTAGACATCGACAAAGACTGGACAGGACTAAATACTAAGAAAATATAAATACCGAAGACCAGGCGGTACGGACAAAGTTTCCTTTGCCTGCCCAATATGGGCGAGGACAACCAAAAAAAAAACATTTCTAATCGTACGTCAAAAAAGTTAAAACAAGTTAAAACAACCAATCCCGTTCCGTCAGTCTCTCACACATGTTGCACTTGTCGGTTCCTTCAAAAGTTGTTTCAAATAATGCAAATTCTTTGAATTCTTATTTACATGGCACTTACTGTTTATTTTTCTTTGGTACTATTATAACTAAGTAATTAAAAATGTTCCTATTTTTGTTATTGATATCCTGTGTAACATTAACCGTTGGCGACGAAAATGTGAAATACGCTGCTGTTATATTTCGGCATGGTGATAGGACTCCAATAAAGCCTTACCCTACTGATCCTTGGAAGAATCAGTCTCTTTGGCCTGTGAAATTCGGTGAACTTACGAATATTGGCAAAATGCAACACTATGCATTAGGAAAGTGGCTCAGACAAAGATATTCGGTAAGATGACACCTGTTACTTGTGTATTTTATTTCTTAAAATATTTTATTATAAGCTTTGGCTCTTATGCATAACAAAATCATAGTATTTTCAGCAACTTCTATGTTATATAATGTAACATGATGCAGGATTTATGTAGCTATCTATTATATATGTAAATCACATTAATACGTCGTAACCTAAGCAATAATTTTTCTTTTCACTCTATGAGCCGTTTTTAAAATGTTCTACCATTGATACGAAAATATGACTAGAACAAACAATTATTCAACTCGTTATGATTATAAAGATGGCTATTATTTTCACACCTAAAGAGCTCCTAGCATAAAACCTAGCATAAACTTGATAGGTTGCTAAAAAAATGTACCTATTCACATCATATTCAGTTTTGGGAAGTATACCTACTTCTCAAAACGAATAAAATGAATCTTTCAACACACAACACATCTATGCTGATACACCTGAATTATCTGACCTCCTTTTGGACGCAAAATGGAAGAATCCCTACTAATATTATAAATGCGAAAGTAACTCTGTCTGTCTGTTACGCTTTCATGCCTAAACCACTGAACCAATTTGGCTGAAAATTGGTGGAGAGGTAGCTTAGAGCCAGGAGATGGACATAGGCTACTTTTTATCCCGGTTCCTGTGGGAAATGGGAACGGGAAAAGTCTCTACATGGGTAAAGCCGCGGGCTAGTTGTCTTATATTTTGCAATGTAGATACAATTTTATCCTTTGCGGTCCCTGAAACTGGTTATGTATCTTTTTCCTATTGCGCTGTTGTGCACTTGGAATTCCCTGTCAGAGATCAAGTGGTAATAACTCAACCAAAAATTCCAAATTGCGACATTAAAAGAAATCTGGTATTTTGTACCACAATAATGCACCTTCACTAGAATTTTTGACCAAAAACAGCAAATACCATCATGCAACTAGTAGCTCAATTCACAAATCTCGGATCCAAATCCTCTACCACCGCGCAAATGTCATCGATATTCATAGATCTCAAACATGGATGACATATGCATGGTAGAGAATTTGGATCCGAGATTTGTGAATTGCGCTACTGATATGACTGCAACTGTTGTCATTCTTATTTATGCTGTGGCACTCATTCTCATTCAATAGAAGACAAGACCTAAACTTATGCAACAAAAATATTTTGATGATTAGATCATTTGTTGGCATAAGTGTGTGGCAGTGAGTTTTGGGTGTGGCAGAAGTAGCATAGAAGTAAAATTAATGCAGTGGACATGAGAAGTCTGCAAAGTATGTCATTTTTTTAAAACTAAGATACATAAGCAAAGTGGAAAGCCATAGTCTCTGCCTACCCCAATGGTAGACAGGTGTGAAGATATGTTTGAATATATGTCCATTATTTCTGAAGGACCATAGGTACTTTAGGCTGTAAAATAAATTTGAATGCATAGCTAACATATTGTGCATGTTGATCACAACACCTGGACAGAGTAGTACGAATCGCAAAGTATTCCTAATAAAAAAATAAATTCCTTAATGAAACAATTTTGAACACGGCAATGAGCTCCAACACATATATATTTTTCTAGAGTTATCAATCTTTCCTTGCCTTTCAAGAGTACACACCACAACTCCTAACACAATAATGAAATTCATCACAATAAAATTAATATTCCATTTACAACTTAATTTGCTTTTCAGCACTTGCTATCCACAGACTTTGACCCATCTCAAATTTATGTGCGATCTACAGATGTAGACCGCACACTTATGTCTGCACAGGCAAACTTGGCTGGTGAGTATTCTACACTTCAACTATTTTAAGTCATAATTAGGATTAGGGGTCTATTCGCGGGTTTGCGCCATCGTACCGAGTGTCCTAAACCTGAGCCGACCTATAGCATCAAAATCTAGTAATGATATATGGTGGACTAAAGAAGTGAAAGAAGCCATTTGAATAAAGAAGAAAGCATGGTTGGACTACTTAGCTTCGTAGAATGATTTCAATATGACAGGGAGATACAAGCTGCAAAAAGTTTACACAAATTCTCTGATAGAGGAGGCTCATTAAAGGTGCAGAATGCAAGTGGATTATTTTTTTATTATTTATTTAATTAAGGTCTACCAACGATTGTTAACATCAAAACTTACACTAAGTACATTTAGAATTACATTCTCAATGTTCCAATCACTTAGAGGCAAACACCGCACTCACAAATCAAAAGTCACAAGTAGTAAGCTTAAGCTATTAAAATAAAATGCAAAACATAACATCTATATTTAAATAATCTATGTAATCTATAATAAATTCTACTCACTCAAAATCAGGCCCAGAACGATTGACTTAATCTTTGCCACAGAGTCAAAGTGAAGATCAATTTGATCACTATAACTATTAATTATCTTGCACAGCCTCGAACATGGCGAATTGGCACCCAAAACAGTTCGCCTTAGAGGTGGTACAAGTGGTGTAATTGAGTAACGCGGGATTCTAGCCGGCACTCGCAGCTTTATTAGACCCAGAACTTGTGCACAGTCCACCCTTGACGCAAAGACCTTGCTGGCAAACACAGCATCATTCAGAAGTCTACGATTAGTCAGAGACATTAAGCGGAAATATTTGAGGCGACTTCTGTACGAAGACATTTTCTTAGCCACGCCATTCGAATAAGCTAAATGCCAAACAAAGCGTTTTTGTATTCGTTCAATGCGCAATGAGTGAGTGGCATAGTGCGGCCGCCAGACTACACTACAGTATTCTAGTATACTGCGAACAAGGTTATTAAATAGTAAGATTTTAGTTTTATTGTTCCTAAAAGATTTACAATTTCTTAATACAAAACCCGATAATCTAGACGCATTTTTAATAATGTTATCTAAATGAGGTACAAACGTCAACTGTGCATCGTATATCACACCTAAATCCCGAATGTGACTCACTTCATTTATTTTGTCATCCTTTATGTGGTAATCGTATAAAGTTAGGTTAATTTTCCGTGTAAATTTAAGATGGTAGCATTTTTTAGAATTAAGGTGCATGCCATTATTGGTGCACCACTGAATAAGTCTATTGATGTCGCTCTGCAGAAGTTCTGAGTCTTCTCGAGACTTGATTAATCTCACAAACTTCAGGTCGTCCGCAAACATAAAAATGTCAGAGAAAGCAAGTTGAGATGTCGTTAATGAAGTAGTTGAATAGAACAGGCCCTAAATGGGAACCTTGAGGTACACCCGATGTAATTTTTTGTAATCCAGATTCATACCCGTTAACCACCACAAAGAACTGTCTATCATGTAGATATGAGCTCATCCAGTCAAGCAAAGACCCAGTTATACCGTGGGCACGTAGTTTGAAAATTAAGATACTATGTGAAACTTTATCGAAAGCCTTACTAAAATCAGTATAGATAACATCGGATTGGAAACCCGCATCCACAGATTTAATTATTAATTCGGTGAATGGAACCAAATTCGATTCAGTCGATCTACGCTTAAGTAAGTTTTGAGATGGTTTTGTATATATGGATATAATAGTGATTCAAAAACCTTAGAAAAGGTAGATAATATAGATATGGGCCTGTAATTAGATACAGTAGCATTGCAATCTGTTTTGTAAATAGGTACCACCTTGGCCACTTTCCATTTTAAAGGAAATATGCCAGAAACTAACGACTTATGGAAAATTTGTGATAGCGGCCGCACTAACACATCAGAGCATGCCGCAATAAACAAAGGCGGAAAACCATCTGGACCAGCACCTTTTGAAATATCTAAGCCTTTCAGCTTTTTCAAAATTGTTTCATCATCAAGCTCTGGGCAATATAGGCACGTGCTGTAATTATCCAATAACTGCAAGTATTCTGAATCAAAGCAATTATGAGGGCTGGCACCGGGACTATAGACAGAAGAAAAGTATTTAGCAAAGAGCTCACATAATTCTAACCCATCTGAAGTGGTTTTAGACCCATTGGTCATGATCATCGGATAAACACCCGAGCCTCCCCTTTTAGCCTTAACATATGACCAAAACAGTTTAGGATTATTAGTTAGTTTTTCTTCCAGTAAGGCAATATAATTATTATAGCATTTAGTGGCCAATCTGTCGCATTGTTTAGTAAGATCTCGCAAATATATTACGTCAAGCGGATTTTTGTACTTTTTATAACGAATCCTAAGATTGTTTTTTTCTCGTAACATTTTCATTAGTCTTTTATTGAACCACCTGGGAAATTTGGCATTATTTATGCTGCGGCAAGGTACATACTGTTGAATTATCAAATTTAGAGTATTATAAAAAACATCTAACATCTCATCAACACTATGATTTCCCCCAAATAAGTTATCCCAGTCAACTCCCCGCAAAGCCTCCCGAATCAAATCATAATTTACTCTATGAAAATTAGGTTTAACTAAAATATTTTTAAAAGGAAGTTTAGCTTCAAAGTTTAGAGGAAAGTCAATATCGAGAGGGGGATGCAATGGACTAACATTACTTATTGGGTTAATAGATTTACTTACATTTGTTGATGTATTTGTGGAGACAACGAGATCTAAGTATCGTCCACTGGAATTGGTAATATAGTTGTACTGATTTAGTCTATTAACATTTAAAAAATCAATAAACTCATTACATTTGCCAGACAATCCTAGATTGACTGATGAATTTTTAACTAGTTTCCAATCAATATTACTCAAATTAAAATCCCCCACTAAGCATACAACTGTGTCTGTAAGTTTTTCAAAGGCTGCATTACCATGGTCTATAAAACATTTAAGAACTTGTCGAGGTACTGGTGGAGGCAAATAAACAGCGCAAATAACTATGCGCCGAACAGCATGTGACCCAGATATATCTACTGCCACCCAGAGGTCCTCACACGTACTTTCCCAGTTAATCAAGCGTTTAGACTTAAATTTATTATTGATTGCAATTAGTACCCCTCCCCCTTCCTTATCACAATCTTCATAATTTGTTATAGTAGATGTTTCTCTGTCTCTTCTATAAACCACGTATCTGTTGTCAAATAATTCACCACTTTTCACAGAACTGTTAAGCCAAGTCTCTGAGATAATAACTACATCATAGTTATTACAAGATACACTGCGGTATACTGTATGTGTTTTAGTTTTTAAACCACCACAGTTTTGGTAGTATATTTTTAGACGATTGAATTCTGAAGTAGAAAGAATCAAATACATGCAAACATAGTTAAAACAATATTATAAAGAAAAAAAAAATAAACAACCAATAAATAAATTACACTATCTTATACAAAGAGTCCATACTTTTAATTAGAATATGATCCGTATCTTCATTTTTCTTCACAAAAATCCTTCCGCTTCGTATCCAAACAAACTTATATTCTTTCTCCTTAGCCCTTAACCTTGCCGCTGTGTGTAAAGCCTTATTACCCGGGGATAAATGTTCGGTGACATAAACTGGAGATATTTTATTAGCTAGACCAAAATCAGCACTATTCAGCTTATTTTTAGGGTTTTTTCTATTATGTTCAATAACAGCGGCCAACACCTGATCGCGGATTCTCGGTGATGCAAATTGTATCACGATGGACCTTGGACGGCTATTTGCATTGTTGAGTTTGGCTATCCGGGTACAGTGTAGAACATCACTCTCCTTCAGCGCAATTCCCACCACGGAACCCAATTGCTTGGCAATGGTAAATAAGTTTTCCATTTTATTCTCTGGTAGGCACTGTAGCTCAAGGTTATTTGACCTAGCTTGCTGTTCTAGGTAATTAAGCCTCTGGCTCAGGTCAGACACAGTGTTCTTTAATTGTACATTCTCACCCTTTAATAGTTGCAAACTGTTGACTGTCTCCACATGTTCAGACTGAAAATGTTCAAATTCTTTGGTGTGAAAGTTTAATGATTCTTTCAACTCCCGGATATCGTTTTTTAGGGGGGCTAGTTCTCCATTTATAATACTGACAATAGTTTTATTAATGTTCTGCAGCATTATAGTAAATTCTGTCTGTATAACGTTGAAAGGTTGTTGTCCAATTTATGGGATAATGCCAAGCTATTCTGGAAAGAGGTACTCAAGACTCAGATGTTCGACAATCTGCGATATTAATAAAATGCTTAGTGCTCACAACGACATCCTAACCAATCAAACTGACGTCCTGCAGGAATGGAGTGAATATTATGGAAAGATGTATAAAAGTAAAGATAGAGATGCCAAATCGGGAAGTGGATATCACTTTAATGCTCTAGATCCCCATGTCATTAAAGTCATTAGCATGAAAGAGATTAAGAGTCATAAGAAATATGAAATGTGGTAATGCTACGGGAAAAGACAAGAGTAACTGATGGGATGGTCAACTCTGGGACACACTATGTCTGTTACGTAACTTATGCTGGAGAACCGGTAGGGTTGCAAGCTGTTTTTAGCTGTCAAAATGTTAGTAGACTATCAAAAATGCAACTGACTAGCGGATACTGGCACGGGACGTGTTAGTAGAATTCATGAAAGTATTTTGAATGCTGTGGATCGCATCTCCACAGCATTCAAAATACTTTCATGAATTCTACTAACGCTTCGGAAATTGTGCGGCGTAACTTTGGCCGTCTGAGTATGTAACGAAGTGATACGCAAAATGGCAGGTTTGAATGAAAGTGTCAGCGTTAAGCTGCAAAAGGGCATGCTCTGTTGGTTTGGACACGTCCAACGAATGAGTGAGGAACCATTGACGAAGAATGTTGTGCGAAGGTTGAGGGTAGAAGAAATCAGGATAGGCTGATACCAGACATACATATGAAAACCTCGTGAGCAAATTGCTCAAAAAGGAAATGTCAAAAGTACTTGGATACACAGACGTGCATGTATGAAGCGATTGATGAATCTGCAAATAGCGAAAGAGGTATGCATGGATCGCGAAGCCTGGAGATCTGTCCTCCCTGACTACCCCGTCAGGAATATAGCAAATACCAACGGCTTGACGTGCCTTCCGAAGCACGAAAACGCTCGCAAATCTAAATGCCACCAGCCATAATGAAAATTGCGTAACTCTCTTTATTTTGCATAGACCATTTCAACGACGCTTACAAAATGTCATACACTAAAACTAAAGAAAAAAATTGTATATTTAAAGTGACCACCGGTTCGGAACGCGGCCCACCTGAGAAGAACCGGCAAGAAACTTAGGAAAGCTTTTTTTTTTGATGGCCTATTTACAATTTAATATTTTATGACTATAATATTTTATTTGCCAGCAGATCATTTCCAGGCATCCCTGTCCTGTAAATAGTCTTGAATAGAGTAATAACCTTTTTCACAAAGCTGGCAAATTTCTCAGGTCACAGGGAAGCTTGTTGTAAAAGCGTATACAGTTACCCTGGAAAGACTCGCCAATCTTATGCAGCCGACTGTGGTGAACTGAAAGATTGTTTTTATGTCTAGTGTTTATATTATGTATATCACAGAGTTTAGTAAACTGTGATAGATTTTTCTGGACATACATAAGATTGTAAAAAATGTATTGTGATGCTACGGTTAGAATATTTACTTCTTTGAATTTTTCTCGGAGGGAGACTGGGGCCCAAATTATATATAGCGCGTACAGCTCGCTTTTGAAGAACGAAAATGTTATTTACATCTGCAGCACTCCCCCAAAGGAGAATATCGTAAGACATAATACTATGAAAATAGCTGAAGTAAACCGTTCTAGCCGTATCTACATCTGTTAGAGTCCTGATCTTTTTTACAGCGTATGCAGCCGAACTTGCACTGAACTGACTGAACACTGCAAAATGGCATCAATAGTTATACCAAGCAACACAGTTGATTCCACAAACTCTAACACTTGTCCATTAAGTTGAACATTGGCCGTAACTTGTTTTACATTTGGTAGAGTAAATTTAATACATTTAGTTTTGTTTTCATTTAGGCAAAGATTATTTAAGCTGAACCAATGAACTACTCTCGTGATTGCATTGTTTACATCGTCATAATTATCTAATTGTCTTCTAATTTTAAAAATCAATGAGGTATCATCTGCAAACAAAACAATCCTATTCCTGTCCCCTACATAAAATGGTAAATCATTAATATAAATGAGGAACAAGAATGGCCCAAGTGTCGAGCCTTGTGGCACACCCATTGTAACCATGGATCCTACAGAACGTGTACCATTAATATCGACCCTTTGTATTCTATTGTTCAAATATGAAGACAGAAGGTCGAGAGCTTGCCTCTTATTCGCTATATAATGTGCTATCACATTCACTTCGAAGTTCAATCATCATTCATCATTCATCAAATTCAATACAAAAAGATATCAAATAGTTAAGGGTGGCTACACACATAGCGGGCCAACATTAATTCACACATCCGGCCATTAAAAACGAATATAGCAGATGAATTTTCGAGAAAATGCCGCTCGGCTTTCAGTCATCGGCAAAGCCGGGCGGTAAAACTGAATATATTATGTAGTTGAATGTTTTGGAAACCACAACCTGCTCGGTTCGGCGTGTTAGGCCCACACGGGACAAAGACAACATGTTCGTTTCTGCGAGTTTTGTTGTTATAACCTGCTGTTTATTACTAAAACCCCCGACGATTTTGGGTGCGAAGTGGATTAAAATCGTGGCAATGAACGTCATCATCATCATTTGTAGTAGTTACTACGGGTCGGCGTTTTCGCTCTAGAAGTCCTGCCGAATCGAATGATGTGTCAACACAAATGAACTACCCAATAGTCACAAGCCGAATAAGTGCAGTAATTACTTCCAGTCAGCTTTGTTGTTCGACAATATACTACAGAACCCGTGTGGCTACTCTTATATAAAAAATTCAATCTATTTTTAGGTTTATACCCACCGTACGGCAATACTATATGGAACGATGATTTAATGTGGCAGCCCATACCAGTGCACACTGTACCAGAATCTGATGATGAGGTACTTGCTATGAAAAAGCCTTGTCCAGCCTATAACACAGAATATGAGAAACTGATACATTCCAAGGACTATATAGAAAGACTTAATAAATACCAAAATTTGATGGAGTAAGTCATTTTGCTATTAAATGTTCGTCCTATCTATACTCTAGCTATATTAATATTATAAAGTTGAAGAATTTGTTTGTTTGGTTAAACGCGCTAATCTCAGGAACTACTGATCGGATATGAAAAATTCTTTTTGTTTTGGATAGCACATTTATCGAGTACAGCTATAGGCTATATATCATCTCCCTACTTAGAGTAGAGCAGAGCAGTAACCATGTTGACAAATCGGGCAAAGCCGTGGAGATCACAGTTATAATGGATAATTTGCCCCTATAAGGAAATTATTTGCAACGGGTCTCTTAGGGGGTAGCAATTTGTGGATATTTCTCAAATCAAAGAAATGGGTATATTCTTGCCAAGAGCCTCAGCTGCATCACATCACGTAAGGTTGTGGCTAAATAATTTGACCCTAAAAGATAGTTGCTTGCCACGATACCCTAGAGTAGGATTATATATAATTTAGGATATAGTTTGATCGAATAAGTATTATGTAAGTATAAGTTTATACAATACTAGTTGACGCCCGCGGCTTCGCCCGCGTAAAGAAGTTTTCCCGTTCCCGTTTCCCACAGGAACTTGTTCCCGGGATAAAAAGTAGCCATGTGTTATTCTGATGTAGAAGCTAGACTAGCTATGTAGAAACTTTACAATATTATTGTAAAGTTTCATTAAAATCTATTCAGTAGTTTTTACGTGAAAGAGTAACAAACATCCATTCAAACTTTCGCATTTATAATATTACTAGATGACCCCCACAGCTTCGCCCGTGGAATATTTCGGCCTCCCGTCGCACTTATTTAATCCCGTCGCTTATAAATTCTACAATGATGCATAAAAATTTGCCCGATTTGTCGACATTTATGACTACTGCTCTGCTCCCCAGTGTAGTAGCGTAATGATATATAGCCTATAGCCTTCCTCGATAAATGGGCTATCTAACACAAAAAGATTTTTTCAAATCCGACCTGTAGTGCCTGAGATTAGCGCGTTCAACCAAACAAACAAACAAACTCTTCAGTTTTATAATATTAAGTATAGATTAAGATTAGTGCCTCAGAGCCCAGACAATCACATCCCGCGTAAATCCTGTTGGTTGTAGGGACACAACCATGTAGGTACTACAGAGTTCCAATCCATGTCTCAATTTTCAATGCAGGGCTAGAAAGGACTTGCTTAACTACTCGTTAGGTTGAAGTGTGAGTCTGTATTCGCCGTACTGTTTTTAATGAGTTTTGGTAGAGAGTTAGACGATAACCCGGAAAGAGTTGTACAATACTTTTATCGACAATATAACCGGAATGAAACCGCGCGTAAATACCACACGATTGCATGTTACATACATGTGATCGATGGCATTTGCGAAATCGAAATTAATCTTGATGATATTGATTAGATTCAGTCTATTGTTTTCGAGCTTATTATGTAAAATACAGTAAAAATATGTCTAGACAGTTGTAAAATTTGTTACAATATGTATTAAATTCCATTGCTATTACGTGCACTATAAATATTCCAATATATTTGGCAACTTTTATGCTACTATGTATAAAACGAACCCACAGCCTCGACTAATCAAAAATACTGAATAGCCTGTCAAATAACCAACCTAATCAAAAACGCTCCGTGCACCACCGTGAAATTTAGAGCTCATCTCAATCCGAAATACTTTTTATTTATTTTATTATTGCATCCAAATTTACAGAGTTTAACATGTTACACATTTTTATAACTGAAGGATTTTTATTTAAATGTCGAGAAGTAAGTGTAAAACCAAACGGAAGCTGTAGTATTGGATAGGAACCATGTCACCGATTTTAGGGAAAATAAAAACTGCATTCATAGATTTAAATACATACATACATATCGTCACCCTTGTCTCCCATCGGGGTAGGCAGAGACTATGGCTTACCACTTGCTACGATCCTGGCATACAACTTTCGCTTCTTCCACTTTCATGAGTTTTTTCATACACACGCCGGTTAAGGGGACTCTTGACCTGACCTTTTTTCAAAATGTCTTCTATTTGATTGACAGAATGTACGTCGAGGTCGCCCTTTACCAGTTTACCCATTCAATCTCTTCTGATAAATCTGTTTCGTTAGTCTACTTTAATCCATCCTCGCCACTTGTCCAAACCATCGAAGTCCTTTTGATAGAAACATAGATTTAAATGTAAACTTATATTGGAGTCAGGAATCATAGTATCCAGGGTGTCAGCTACCTCCCGAACAAATCTCATCGAAACTATTTATACTGTTGGTGGCACTTGATGGAACAACACATATTAAATTACATTACTTGTACTTCATGTATATAGCAATTAATAAATCTACAGAAAGCGAAAGAAGTATGCATGGATCGCGATTTCCGGCGATCTATCCTCTCTGACTACTCCGTCTGGGATACAGCGTGAGAGTTTTTTACCACTTGTACTTATTAATGTTTTAAACTTTGTGATTTTCACTCATAGTAATATTAAATTTCGGGATATTCGCGATGTATATTATTAGGTTCAAATCATAGGGTAGCTGAAGAAATCTCGCTCTTTGAGGAGGCGACGCTATATACATCAGTCCACCCGTGACCACGGCTTGTGTAATCTGGTCGAAACGTCGGGAAGTATAAGGTAGGCTTTGTTCCTAATAATATACGTCGCGAATATGACCCGAAATATCATATTAACACCACTTATACTGTTCTACAACATTTACTTAGTAAACCTAACCGGTTTTACCCTCACGGCATTAAATTTCTCAGAGTGTGTTATAGTGGTGTTATTTGATATGTTTCTCCAAATTGGTCTATTGACCATGTAGTAGTAACAAAATATAAGTACTGATGGAAGGGTCAATAATCATGACTGTAAGTGATAAACTGTTAATCTTTCTTTCAGTTATCTGTCTGCATACACTGGCATGAAAGTCAAAACCTACAATGATATTAACGAAATCTACACCACTTTATACATTGAATCTCTTTATAATTTCACTTTACCAAACTGGACCCACTCTGTGTATCCTGACAAAATGCGAGAACCGGCTTGTTACAGGTATTTATGAACACTCTTTTTTTTAACGCCACACCGCCGCCGTTTTACTTGTTTAAGTGGAATGGATAGGATTGGCAAGTTTATAAGTGCTTCAAACTTCATTTTTTTTACCAAAATTGACAAAAACATGGTCGCACCTTATTCCCCGAAGAGATGGCAGAGACATACCAGGCGCTCACGTTCCACCAGTTCTATTTTGTCAGAGGTAGGATTTGGTCACTTGCTCTGTGCCAAACAACCTATCGAAATAGATAACAAATACCAACTTTGGCATAACCATTGTATGCTAAATAAATTTTGATTACTTTATAATTACAAATACGAGAATAGATAAAGTTGTGCCAATTTAAATTTTGATCATATTTTCAGCTTCACAACACAAACGGGCACACCTCTATTGTCTCGATTAAAAGTTGGCCCTTTACTGAAACATATTAATAGTCACCTTATGGATGCTACGTCTGAAGAAAGTAAAGGCGGCCATCGTCGGGTGCAATTGTACAGTGCACATGACTTAACAGTGGGCAGTGTACTCAATGCGTTAGGCATGTTTGATGGAAAATGTCCGTGTTATACGTCTGCAATATTCTTTGAGCTATTATTAGGTAAGTTTAAGTACACCTATATCAGTTTTTGCACGTAATATTTCGTATAGTTAGTTTTAAGAACAATGTGTGTTAGGTGAAACACAGTCACTTTAAAAAAATATCGTAACGTCATGTATATCCCTAAAAAGTATCATAAAATCTCATGTCCACGTATGAAGTTTTTTTTTTTTTTTTTTTTTTTTTTATAAGTAAATTTTATTATATTATAAAACTTTATTTGTACACCAAGTTAAAGCTAGTTGAACACTTTTGTAACTACAAATTATTAAATAACCTTAAAATATGAAAATTTAAAATATATTAATATAAGGAGTCCCTTTAGGCAAGGTTCCGAAGATACTGGCAGCGTTCCCCCTTTGAATAGCTAAACTAATTCTTTGGCCGAGGTAGCTGCCAGCTCTTCGGTCTCTTGTGATGTCGACTAACCTTTTTGCTATTTCTTTAAAAAGCCTTGTAGCCCTAGGACCCCACGGACCAAGGGTCTCGACACCGAATGGGACAAAATCATATTCGGAGCCTAGACTCCTGTATTTGCATGCTTTAGCTTTTTCAGCCGCTTCACAAGCCGCACCAGCTCTGTTGTTGGTTCCATGTAGATGGGAAGGGGCCAGCGTGTCTGAACAGGTTGCATCCCATACCAGCACCCGGCCCATCTTCCATGGAATCAAACTCATACCGTCCGTCCTTTACTTTCGTCCGTATGAAGTTATTTATGGTCAAAGGTCATGTAATTTATATCGCATCTTACGCTCCGGGGCCTTAGCTATTTCACCTGCTGGCGGTGCACCTGCTGACCCTCGGACGAGGCAACGACACGTGGTTGGGAGGTCAAATGGCAGTCGCTTCCAATGCTTTTTAATAAATCATTTATTCTCTCATTCAATGCCAAAAATCTAAAGCTAAATGATACTGCCAAACTACATACAAGTGAACCCCATGCTCCAACTAAAAGTTGGGTTTAGAAGTTCCTGGGAATCTATACAAATTTATAAAGCTAAAGAGTTTGTTTGGTTGGTTGAACGCGCTAATCTCAGGAACTACTGGTTGGATTTGAAAAATTCTTTTTGTGTTAGGTAACCCATTTATCGAAGAAGGTCATAGGCTGTATATCATCACGCTACTACTTTGGAGATCCGCTCTCCAAAGCAGTAGCGTGTGTGCAGTAGAGATAAATGTCGACAAATCGTGCATATTTTAATATATTATTGTAGAATTATAAACGAACGGGATTAAATAGTTGAGATGGGAGTTCGAAGTATGTCACGAGTGAAGCCGTGGAGGTCACCTAGTACATAATAACATGAAAAAATAATGTTCCGAACCATGAACCACAAGTGCATTCGTGCGCGCTGAACGAGAACACAAATTAGTTCATTCACCTCTGTGCGAGAAGCTGAAACTGTCATACATAATTTTTGTGTGCATACACGAGAAGTGTTTTCAACTTCCAAAAGCAAAACAAAGATCACATTACCACACACTATATATTGACAAGGTGACCCTCGCGGCTTCGCCCGTGACATACTTCGAACTCCCGTCGCACCTATTTAATCCCGTTCGTTTGTAATTCTACAATAATGCATTAAAATTTGTACTATTTTTCGACATTTTTGATTACTGCTCCGCTTTCCAGGGTAGTAGCGTGATGATATATAGCTACACAAATTTATTTTTTCAAATTCGACCAATCTTTCCTGAGATAATCCTTTTAACCAAACAAATTCTTTGTTTTTATATATTAGTTTATTGATTCGTGATGTATTTTTTTTACATAGCACCATCTAGTCCAAAGTAAGCTAATTTTTGCTTGTGTGGTAAAGGATCTGGAAAACTGATACATATTGTATTGTACATACATACATATTGTACACAGGAAACACCCAAACTCCGAAACAAACATTTGCGAATCACACAAATATTTGTTTCGACCCGGAAATATCGTATACCACCAAGCCACCGAGACAGTTAATCGGTCAGAGGCATTGCGTGTTTAGGAGTTAAATTATCGCATTCTGTGTCGATATATTTTACAGATTTTGAGGAATAAGGAAACGGTTGACAGTGAATGGTTTTGCTGCAAGGTCTTCTTAATCTCAAGTCAGCCGTAAAATTATATATTGTGGGATATATAGATAAATATTGTGGGACATATTTTATATATTCATCTATCACGCCGTATCCCCGAAGGGGTGACAGAGGCATATTATATGTCCACGTTTCACCATTTGTATTCCGGTCTCGTAAAATTATATCTATCTACTTATGCTTATCGAACAAGGTTGATTGGAAAGAATGACAAGGGTCACACCTCTATAAATGTGTTATTATTTAACCGTGTATTTTTGATAAATATTTTTTAAAACACATTATATAAAAACTAGTTGATGGCCGCTGCTCCGCCGGCGTGGAGAAATTTTCTATTCTATTTCCTATTATATTGTTTAACTATATTACTGTACAGTTTCATACAATAAATAAAAAAATATTGTAGGACACTTTTTACACAGCAACAACTAGCCCAAACTAAGCTATAAACTTGTACTATGGGATTTAGACAACTAATATATATCATACATACATATCGTCACGCCTGTTTCCCATTGGGGTAGGCAGAAACTATGGATTTCCACGTACTACGATCCATGCATACAACTGTCGCTTCTCCTACTTTCATAAATCTTGGATGTTTGTTACTCTTTCACAAAAAATCTACTGAATAGATTTTGAAGAAACTTTACAATAATATACACATCAGAATAACACATAGGCTACTTTTTATACCGGGAACAAGTTCCTGTGGGAAACAGGAATGGTAAATCTTCACCAGGCGTGCGGAGCCGCAGGCGTCAACTAGTCTTAAATATTACCCTGCCTGGGTTTTCCTGAACGTCAACAGTATGGGGATCTTCAAAAGCGGTCTTAGAAGGTTTTTATAGGGTCGGCAGCGCGATTGCTGCACCACTGGTGTTGCAAACGTCCATAGGCTACGGTGACCACTTTCCATCTAGTGGGGCTGTATGCTTGTCTGCCACCTCAGTGGTGTATAAAAACAAATATACATCCTTATTTTTCAGATAATTCCACATCTACACATCATGTTAGAATCTCGTATAGAAACTCGACGGACATAGTTGAGCCTGTGGTCCTATACATACCGTACTGCGGCACGAAATGTCCTGTCGATCGATTTGCGACGCTTTATGAGAATCTACTCAATGTTAATTGGGAATACGAGTGCAGTAAACAGGTAAATAGCTTACAATTTGCTGTGTATAATTAGTGTAGTCATATTGTATGAGTAATATCCCGTAATATCTAATAACAGTTTATTTTAACAACGAACAAAGTGATAACGAAGAATTTATATTTACCGTCCAAGTACCTAGCAGATTCAATAATTGTTATCTATATTAACTATTTATTTATTTATCTTTCACGCCTTATCCCCGAAGGGGTGGCAGAGGCAAATTGTATTCCCACTTTTCACCATGTGTATTTCCTGTCCCACGTAATAGGTACCATTGTCGTGTTGAAATAGACAGACGCATGTTGTGGCTACCTGCTGTTGAAATTTTTCAAGCCTAAATAAGGCCTTCAACCAGGCTTAACGACTGCCATTTTACTGACAACCGGAACCAACGGCTTAACGTGCCTTTCGAATCACGGAAACGCTTGCAAATGTAAATTCCAAAAAGTAGTCCCCCATCCAAGGACCACCTATGGCGAATGTTGCTTAACGCAGTAATCGTTTACAGAACACTGAGTCCGCGGGTTCAAGCCAAGTTATTAACTAATATTCGAAAAACTCAAGTAAATAATGCTTGTTGTTTGTAATTAATGCGCCGCGATACCACTCACCCGATTGCAATAAAACTTTCTAATGGCATTTCAGTGAAGGTTACAAGAACCTTTTTAGATTGTTTTAGTAGAATTATATGAATGTAATTTGCTCTGAAAACATGATTATTTTTACACTTTTAAACCCTAAAGTTTAGAAAAAGTCATATAAAACGGCTCAGTCTGTCTGTCCCTCCGGCTGTACGCATATATTTCTCAGGAATCTTAAAAGATAAAGACAAACGGTTACGGCATTCTATTCAGGGTACCATGAATACGCGCATGGGTGATATTGAAGTTCCTACCACTTGCGCTTTTGAAACTGGTTTCCCATTAGAAGTCGTCTGAAACCTTTGCTACAATTGTAAAGGGCGCGTTACTTATTTTCTTTTGCGGCAACAATAAATCTAGTGGGATCTATAATCAAGATTAAAATGCAATGGTAATAATATACTTACGCGTTTTATGTTTTGCGAGACTGATGGAGCTGTGATCATACTATCTCGTATTTGGTTTTCCCTTTATTTTCCGTACTTTTTCTCTTCTTCTGCACTTTTGTTATTTATTCTTCTTTCTCTTTATCTTTATCCCTCATCTCAAAATTTTGTAATACAGAGCACAATTTGTCTGTTATACCAGCGGCTATGATTGAGTCAAGTTTTTTTCTGCATTGTTGAAATCCAAAGAAGTCTATTTTTAATAAGGCAAAAACTAGCCTCAAGCTCTGATTGAGTATTGAGAAACGTTCTGGAATACGGACCTTAAAGTAAGTCAGTAGATGCACCAATAGCTGGTGACGTTGGCTAGGGTCCCGTGGTCAAAGCCACTTAAACACTTCTCTTAAGGGAACACGTTTGTAGGATTAATCCTAACCACGGAGCTCAGCAAACGTGCAACTCAGTACCAAATAAGTTTATTCCTTCTCTTAGCATTTTCTTGTAATCTGAAATGATTCATTGGGATTTTGAAAATTAATGTAGATGTGATAGCCGTCAAAATATTTCCCTCTAACTTTGTTTGTCCGTACCGTCTTAAACTCCGATGCTCTGCTTACCCTCGGTGGCTGGAGTTTGTAATTTGTGATACAGTAAAGATACAATAATATGCGTATCTTTTTTGTTTATATAACATTTACGGCATAAGTATTTCATTAATACTGTTTACTCATTTGTTTTGATAAGTGACGAATTTTGTTTTCACAAACAAACATTCAAATACAAACAGATATCAAATGACATTAGTACTATCACACTCACTAATACAGCAGCATTATCTCACGATTGATTATGACACAATACCAGTTCCTCTGTATTATTAGAAGAATCTGTTCCTTATTGCCGGGATGCATTTGTATTCACAGATATTTGCGCTCAGGATATTATAAAAACTTTTAAATGTATTGAAATTAAGAAAACCGCGAGCCTTTGGGGATTATCTGTCAAAACTGCATCATGTATAATTGAGGTCATTGCGCCCCATCTAGCAACTGTGTTTAATGACTGTGTTTCTAGTGGTATATTCCTGATTTAATGAAACACAGCAAAGTCATACCCTTGTTCAAGGCTGGCAGCGCTACAGACCCGTCTAATTTCCGACCAGTGTCAGTGCTGCCAACTTTGAGCAAAGTATTTGAAAAAATTATCCTGAATCAAATGCTATCCCATTTTAATGTTCATAAAATATTTCATACGAAACAGTTTGGTTTTACAAAAGGGCGCTCAACTTCCGATGCTGGTGTTGAGTTATTAAAATGTATTCATGAAGCCTGGGAAGACAAGCAAGATGCATTAGGTATATTCTGCGATCTATCCAAGGCTTTTGATTGCGTTCAACATGAAACGCTGTGCAAAAAATTACATCACTATGGAATAAGATGCAAAGCTCTCGACTGTCTTCATATTTAAACAATAGAATACAAGGGGTCGATATTAATGATACACGTTCTGTAGGATCCATGATTACAATGGGTGTGCCACAAGGATCGATACTTGGGTCATTGTTCCTCATTTATATTAATGATTTACCATTTTATGAAGGGGACAGGAATAGGATTGTTTTGTTTGCAGACGATACCCCATTGATTTTTAAAATTAGAAGACAATTAGATAACTATGACGATGTAAACAATGCAATCACGAGAGTAGTTCATTGGTTCAGCTCAAATTATCTTTGCCTAAATTAAAACAACTAAATGTATTAAATTTACTCTACCAAATGTAAAACAAGTTACGGCCAATGTTCAACTGAATGGATAAGTGTTAGAGTTTGTGGAATCAACTGTGTTCCTTGGTATAACTATTGATGCCAATTTGCAGTGGGGCCCACACATAGAAAAGACAGCCTCTAGGTTAAGTTCGGCTGCATACGCTGTAAAAAAGATCAGGACTCTAACAGATGTGGATACGGCTAGAATGGTTTACTTCAGCTATTTTCATAGTATTATGTCTTACGGTATTCTCCTTTGGGGGAGTGCTGCAGATATAAATAACATTTTTGTTCTTCAAAAGCGGGCTGTACGCGCAATTTATAATTTGGGCCCCAGAGTCTCCCTCCGAGAAAAAATCAAAGAAATAAATATTCTAACCGTAGCATCACAATACATTTTTGCCAATCTTATGTATGCTCAGAAAAATCTATCACAGTTTACTAAACACTGTGATATACATAATATAAATACTAGACATAAAAACCATCTTTCAGTTCATCATAGTCGGCTGCATAAGATTGGCGTATGTATACGCTTTTACAACAAGCTTCCCTGTGACCTGAGAAATTTACCATTAAATAAATTTAAAAAGTATATTAAAAGAAAGCTTTGTGAAAAAGATTATTACTCTATTAAAGACTATTTACAGGACAGGTATGCCTGGAAATGATATGCTGGCAAATAAAATATTATAGTCATAAAATACATAATTAAAATATTAAATTGTAAATAGGCCATCAAAAAAAAGCCTTCCTAAGTTTCTTGCCGGTTCTTCTCAGGTGGGCCGAGGTCCGAACCGGTGGTCACTTTGAATATATTAATTTTTCTTTAGTTTTAGTGTATGACATTTTGTAAGCGCCGTTGAAATGGTCTATGCAAAATACAGATATTTTTATTATTTATTTATTTTAACAACGACCGATAAAACAAATTTCTTCCTTTGTAATAGCAATTTGGGTTTTTCATGAGCTTGCTTATCCTTATCTCTATGGTCAATCCTTTTATTTTCAACACCTCTTTTCTGCCTTGCGGATTGAATTAACTGCCTGCGATGGTCAAATTTGAAATGACTACTTTTATGTGCGTACTATATAATCGGAGCATTCGTAACCCCGCTCAGTGTTCCATAAACATTCACTGCGTTAAACATCTTTCCCCATGGTTGATCCCAATATACTGATTTCTCTCGAAAGATAATTATCAATTATTGAAATATTAGGGTAGCATGTGAAGTGAATGATAATGATGGCCGCACGATCACAGTGTGTCACACCAGTGGAATACTGTTCAATCAAAATGTATGGGTCTCCACCGAGATCTTTCAGCCCAAGCCATTCTGACTTAAAGACTGAAGAACGAGGATATGACGCAGGCGCTAGTAAAGGGCTTGTGATATCATAAGGGGGTAAAGTCGATTCCCACAATACTAAAAAAAATTTGTTATAGCATGACTGCTCCAGCGTGCAGTCAAAGCGGGTTTTGGGTTCAAAGGTTGAGATGGTGGATGCAACGGAGACTACGATAACATTACATAACAAAAGTATAAATGTACCGCGAATGATATAAGCTTTCATGGTCACACAGAAACCGCTAAACCATGGCGTACCCATATGAAGATAGGCGATAGTGACATTGAAAATTACTGCGTATTTCAGGTACATACTTCAATTCATTTCTGTAGAAGTTTGTCACCTATCACAAATTGATAGTTATTCATCGACTCCTATCATCATCTGAGCGTTATTCCCATTTGCTTTCGAAGCCTTCACCCTTTAGTCCGGGTTTCGTTTTCATGAGGCCTCAATATAATAAATCTATACCAATATTATGAAGTGAGCTTCATTATTTAATTTTCAAAAATTACATTCCTTTCAAAGGAACCCTTATAGTATAACTTTCTTGTCCGTCCGTCCGATTATCCGCCTGTAAAGATCCTTTATCTCAGGATGGTGTGAATGTATCGAGAGAAATATAAAATTATATACTACTAGGTACTAGGTTCACGGTGCCTTATTGCTGTGAAAAAAAATTACCTTCTAAGTCAACGTAAAATAAGATACGGCCGTTTATAACGCAAATATTTTGCAAATCCCTCGGTGGGCGATACCGTACCGTATTTTTATACGTTATCTCAGGAACTACTAATCCGATAAAAAGTTCTGATTGCATGACACTATAGATTATATATAAATAATCACGCTACTGTCTAAGGGAGCAGAATGACAATATTTAATGTCAACCAATCGGGCAGTACATTATTTGGAAATGAATAAAATACGGGCACAGGGTTGCACCCCGTTGCATCTCAACACATCTTTAGTGTGGGTTCAACAGGGGTTAATGTATAACTTATAGACTTGGCAAGCCTTTCAATATTCATCAAATAAAACATTACAGTAGTGTACAGTATTCTAAATGTGGAGGCTTGTAAATAGCGATTTGGTAATATTGATTGTTAACTAAAAATATTTTGTTTGTTAGTCTATAAGCCTTCTTTAAGGTTAAGGTGTGTAGGAAAGCTCAACGCCAACATATCCATAAATCGGTCCAGAAATCTCCAAACCTTCGCAGGGTCCCCGCCTGCGAAGGTTTGGAGATTTCTTAAAACTCTAGGGTTTGGAAAGCCTAATAAACAGGACATTCCTGGAAAAATTTGATATTGATTCGCTAAATCAACACATCTGCTCGTCCTCAAGTTATGATCAATCTAGCAAAGCAAATACTTTACAATATCTTTCATCACTTCCAACTCCTTCCTTTCCACCGGTTGTTTTCGAACAATTATCTGCTTGTGATGTTAAGAGGTGCATAATGTCGCTGAGTTCCAACGCGGTTGGTACTGATTGCTGGAGTCGAAATATGGTCGTGCCTGTTCTGGATGAAATCCTTCCCATTTTGTGTCATGTCTTGAACCATTCTTTATCTTGTAGTGTATTTCCGAAAATGTGGAGGCACAAATTATACAAATTCCCAAGAAATCTAACCCTATATCCTTTGCTGAGTATCGTCCTATATCCATTTTACCTTTCCTTTCAAAACTCCTAAAACGACTGGTACACTACCAACTAAACCCATTTCTTACTCGAAACCAGTCAGACTTTCGACCAGGGTATAGTACGACTAGTGCGTTGATCAACATTACTGATGACATTAGGCTGGGTATGGAGAATGGAAATCTTACTGTACTCTCCTTACTTGATTTCAGCAATGCGTTTAATACAGTGGATTTTCAGATCCTGCTCGGCATACTGCGCTCGATTAACATGTCTCCAACAGTTATTGATTGGTTTCACAGTTACCTGTTCGGACGGCGTCAGCGTGTACGAATTGAAGAATCTTTTTCTTCTTGGTGTGACACGACTGTCGGCGTTCCTCAGGGTGGCGTTTTATCCCCATTACTTTTCTCTATTTCTATAAACTCCATCTCTAAATCTTTACTGTCTTCCTACCACCTTTATGCAGATGATCTCCAGATCTATATGCAAGCTCCAGTCCATGAAATCACCGAAGCTATTTCAATAATAAATTCTGATTTAAGACGAATATGTAGGTGGAGCAAGCAATATTGACTTAGCGTTAACCCCTCCAAAACTCAGGTAGCTATTATCGACAGTTCCAACATGGTGTCACGCATTGACTGGACACAATTGCCGGATATAATGTTTAACGGTGTTGCGTTACCCATAAGTACAACAGTAAAAAATCTGGGCATTTTGGTTGATGGCACGCTGTCCTGGCGACCCCAACTACAAGAAGGCAGCCGAAAACTGTTCGCATCTGCAGGTTCTTTGCGCCGTCTGCGTAATTTTCTACCAACGGCCACTAAAATTGCGCTGGCACAGTCTATCCTTCTTCCTTTGCTAGATTATGCCGATGTCAGTTATCTCGATATCACTGAAGAGCAACTTGATAAGCTTGAGCGCCTTCAAAACTTCTGCATAAGATTCATATTTGGGTTACGCAAATATGATCATGTAACTGAATACCGCAACTTGCTCGAGTGGCTTCCAATTCGCCTTCGACGGAATACTCATATCCTTTCTGTGCTTTACAATGTACTATTCAATCCATATTCCCCAACATATCTCAAAGAACGATTCATGTTCCTAAATGACACACATTCAAGATCCTTGAGGTCGTCTGAATCTTTGGAATTGGCAGTACCTACTCATTCAACTAGCTTTTACGATAAATCGATCACCGTACAGGCTGTGCGGTTATGGAATGCACTGCCTATACCAATTAGACGGGCCCAGTCTCTGGTTGTATTTAAGCGTATGGTAAAGGAGCATTACTTGACCCAGTAGTGTTTGTATGTTTGCATGTATGTATGTATGTTTGTATGTAAGTTATATATATATATATATATATATATATATATATATATATAAATGTATGTATCTATGTTTTTTTGTATTTATCTATGTATTTATTGTATGATTGTATGTTATGTATTTATTTTCTTATGTAGCTTCAAACTCGTATACACCAAATCTACCCATCCTTCGTACAACTATTATCATTTTCTTTCCATCCCAAGGTTACCTGGAAGAAATTGCTTTTAAGCCCATTGTACAATTTTTATTCTAGATGTAATTTAGATTTTGTAATCTAGATGTAATTTGGTGTACAAATAAAGTTTTATTCTATTATATTCTTTAAGAATAAATAAATAAGTAGCATTTTCTTTTGTTAATTGTTGTAACTTCGGCTTAACATTACTAGAATACCATGGTTTCTCTTTCTTAACGTTTGATTGTACGATTGCACTCAAAATTTCTAATTTCAATATAGAGATAATTTAATAATTTTATGAGTAGATTTTAATAATATGCTAGGAATATAGCAGTAAATACGCTAAACGCAGTTCCTTTCGTCAAAAAATCTGTGAAATCAAGCTTCAAATATTTTTTTTTTAATAATTATTTAATGGCCTGGTTTCTTAGACCTTTTAGCCAAATCTTATTTTTTATATCATATTTCTTCAATCTTATCTTCTAATTAGTCCTGTCCAGTCGATGTCGTGTCCTCATTGTCCGTCCTGGTCCTTGCCCTCAGTATAATGGTGATTCTTATACTAAGGTTGTCAGTGGACGTTTCGCGGCAAGAGAGAAAATAGCATTTCACTGCATATATTTCATTGTCTTTCACTATAATACGTTAACACAACTTTTATGTCCAAGAAACCACCACTCCCGCACATAAAACAAGATAAATGCACTAGTTTTAGAAAATAATATAAAGCAAGCGTCCGCACTTGTCACTCTTCCCGCCAAATGTCCTCAAATAATTATTATTACTATAATATGTAGACATACAAAGAGTAAAATAAGACGAAGGTCGGTATAAATAAAAGCTAGAGAACCGTGAGGTGATATTCTACAGCAAAGTCCATATAATTGAATTAAAAGGTATTTAATGATGTATATAGAGATATGTATCACTGTAAACCTTAGGGTTCTACAGGACCCTACGGGAGATAAATTAAAGTAGAAGTAGGTAGATTAAAATGTAGTATATTTCCCGATGGGGCCAAAAGTAGTCGTCAGGGTCGCGGGTGTCGAATATCGTTAGGCAACCGTAAGTGATCAGGAACGATTACACTAAAAGTCTTGCAAGCTGTTTAGATGCTTGTACGAAAATTACTTATTATGATTATTTGAAAATTACTTATATGATATGATATTGCTTATTAAGTTACAGGAATAAAAGCTACAATCTTACAATTTAAACAATGCAAAATCGAAGCTACAAAAGTGTTTTAAAATCTAGTGTTCCATTGAAGTTTAGTGCCATACGAAAATCAGAAATATACGTATGACTAGTTGAATTAGTGTGCAACCCAGCAATATAGTTATAGTAGAAACG
Source organism: Thumatha senex (assembly GCA_948477245.1). Taxonomy (NCBI): domain Eukaryota; kingdom Metazoa; phylum Arthropoda; class Insecta; order Lepidoptera; family Erebidae; genus Thumatha; species Thumatha senex. The sequence goes on from OX419725.1 coordinate 6,533,821, forward strand.
ACACATACAACATACACGAGAGTTATGTAATTGCGTGCAGATTAAAAGTGAGGTTAATACGAGTAGATAGTGAATAAAATTAGATAGTGTTACTATAGTGAATTACAACTTGTTAATAGATTAAATTAAAAAAAAAAGTTAATAAAATTTGGGGATAAACTAAATTTTACTTAAATGTGAACTAAGGTTGAAGCTATCAGTCTACTATGAACTATTGTTGCATGTTCCTGACATGTAAACAATTCTACATAATATTATTAACATGAAAGCGTTTGTAAGTATGGATGTTTGTTACTCTTTTACGTAAAAACTACTGAATGGATTTTAATGAAACTTTGCAATAATATAACTTATACGTTAGAATAACACATAGGCTACTTTTTAGCCCGGCAACAAGTTCCTGTCGGAAACGGGATAACTTCTTTACGCGGGACTCAACTAGTTAAATAAATAAATCAGGAACTCCAAACCTGTTACTATCCATTTCGAGACGGCGATAGGGTCAGCGACTGTAACAGTTCGGTTGACGTACGCTTGTCTGTCACTTTAATAGTTATATAAACAATGGTCAGGGTCTAGGGTCACGTGATCAATTTTGATGGCAACTTGGGAATGTGAAACTTAATAAAGGTCGTTTTGTTGTCAGCTACCGATTTATGTAAACATCTTTGCAGGCTGCTCACTTACTTTTGCTCACTTGTTGAACAAATAACTATTGCTCTGTTGTAAAGAGAACAGGATCACAATGTGATTGAAGAATATAACTTTCTCATATTGTCATTGCAGTTGCCAGTGGTACTTGGTGCAGCCTTTGTCATAGCTGTGGGTCTCTTCGTCTCATTTTACATCGCATATCGGCTACATTCAGCAAAAGTTTATCAACAATATAGGTGTGTATTCATTCAGTTATTAACTTCTGTTTTTGAATAAGGATTTAAGGATGAAGCGCTCATGGTCCCGCGGACCCAGTGTTCTGTAAACGATAACTGAGTTAAGCAACTTTCGCTATGGCTGGTCACGGATGGGTGACCACTTTTTGTCATTTAAAGTTGCGAGCGTTTCCGTGCTTCGAAAGGTAGTTTAAGCTGTTGGTGCCGGTTGCTAGTAACATGGCAGTCGTTAAATCAAGTCAAGGTGAAGGCCTTATGGGCGGCTTGAAAAATTTCAACAGCAGGTAACCACAACCTGCGTCTTTCTATTTCAACACGGCAATGGGCTTACCACCTATTACGTGGGACAGGAATACACACGGTGAAAAGTAGGCATATGATATGCCTCAGCCATCCCATCGGGGATAAGGCGTGATAAATAAATAAAATAATAAGGATTCCACCACCATCTCGTAAGGCAATAGTATTCCAATATTACTTTAACTTGCCAGGTTATAATTAGTGTTCTGTGTTCAGAATATCGTGACGTATAACAACACGGTCCGAATCAAACTATTAAAAGTAAATTATATTGCTTCCCCACAGAGTCATTATATTAACTATTGGGTGCCCTACCGAGAAATTCGTTTCGACTAAGTGGTGCACCTGGTGACTAACCTACGAGATGATGAAGTGACGGAAAGCACAAAAGAAACCCCTGTACCAACTCAGATGAGTTGGTATCCTCCCATATGATGTGCGAGCATTGGGTGAGGCCTTAGTAGCATACTGCGATGGATTAATTTCAGACATACATACATATCGTCACGCCTGTCTCCCATTGGGGGTACGCAGAGACTATGGCTTTCCACTTGCTACTATCCTGGCATACATTTTTCGCTTCTTCCACTTACATAAGTGTTTTCGTACACACTCGCCGGTGAAGGGTACTCTTGACCCGACCTTTTTTCAAAATGTCTTCTATTTGATTGACATATGTACGTCGAGGTCACCCCTTACCAGTTTTCTCATTCACTCTCTTCTCTGATAAATCTGTTTCGTTAGTCTACTTTAATCCTTAGTCCAGTCATTACGTCGGAAAAATCGGGTTTGAAATGCTAATGAACAGAGAAAGCCAAATTTTGCATATTACGGGGGGGGGGGGCGGGGGCTAGAAATTCTTAAGTTCAAATTGTCGACCAAAATAACCTGATGGGTTTTCCGCCATCTTGAAAAAAGTTAAATCCAGTTTTTTTTTCATAACTCGGTTCCCCGTTGAGATACACAAAATATTTTTTTCTCCAAATGTATATAATGACTGGACTACCATCCTCTCCACGTGTCCGAAGCATACCTTTTTCGACCTTAGTCACTACATCTTCTACCATACCGCAATGTTCCCTTATCACACTGTTCCTTTCTTTATCCACGAATTTCACTTCAGCTATTCTCCGCAGACTTCTCATTTTCACTACATTAATTTTACTTCTATGCGTCTTCTGCCACACCCAAATTCCTTTCACACCCAATTTCATTGATTGATATTAACTAACTACTATCCAATACTCCATTGAAGTCTGAGAAAATATACCTGTTCCTTGTTTAAATGTCAACTAATTTACCTATCAGAATCCGCTGTAAGCAAATGCTCAAAACTGAGCAACGGATGAGGCTCCCACGCGTTCTTATGTGTTTAGGACGTCAGACGGCAGCTGGTAGTTGCTCCCCACAATGCCGAAACTAAAAGTGGAATCATAGATAACATGCTCCTAGCAGCCAGTTAAAGCGACTCTCAGACTCTAAATTCATATAGGGTTTGAAAGCACCAAATTCAGTTACGGTTTATAAGTTATTCGTGAGACGCTAAGATGAAGACACCCATTTTTAGGGGTTAGCATTGCACAAAAATAAATCCAGATTCTGTTCTTTGCAGATCTACGATAGAAACGATCTCCGTCCCCCAAAGTATCAAAGCAAAACCTGGAGCGACATTCCGGGCTAGCTGTCGCTCTAGAAGAAATTTCGATTTTGTTCTATCATCTATCACATTAAGCAGTAGAACAGTCGATTAAAATTGACCATTTTGTTCTATCGCAGCAAGCAGTAGAACAATCAGTTTTTTTTTTTTTTCATTTTATTTTGTTGTAGTGAGCAGTAGAACAATCAGAATTTTTTTTTACATTTTGTTTTATCGCAGTGAGCAGTAGATCAATATTTTTTGTCCATTTTGTTATATCGTAGAACTAACTGTAGAACTAGATGGATTAACCCATTTTTCCGGGCTTCGCATCTGACATACTTCGATAAATACTTACTAACTTAAATATTCTAGTTTCTATACCAATCCGAGACTACCAGGACTTTAATTGGTCGTGCTAATTAGTGTCTAGCACACAAGAGTTTTTAGCCTTTTTGTTACCACTTCACCAAAAAGGCAACGGGTTCAAAATACCTTCAAAATTGAACATCTAACATTGACACATTTTATTAAATTTAAATATCCGTGCTTCGGAAGGCACGTTAAGCCGTTGGTCCCGGTTGCCAGTAAAATGGCATTTAAGCCTGGTTGAAGGCCACAGCCACAGCCTGCACCTGGCCATTTCAACACGGTAATGGGCTCATTACCTGTAACGTGGGACAAAAATGCATATGGTGAAATGTAATAGCATATAGTATGCCTCTGCCTCAGTGGCGTGCACAAGGATTCGGATAGGGTATGCATGCCCTAACTACCCGAAGTCACCGCGAGAAATGAAGCGCTGACTAGGTGTTCTATAAACGATCACTGCGTTAAGCAACTTTCGCTATGGCTGGTCACGGATGGGCGTGCACTTTGTGTCATTTATATTTGCGAGTGTTTCCGTGCTTTGCAAGGCATCTTAAAGCGTTGGTTCGCTTAACGACTGCCATGTTACTGGCAACCGGGGCTAGTAACATGGCAGTCGTTAAGCCAAGTATGAAGGCCATGTGGGCGACTTTATAATTTCAACAGCAGGTAACCATAACCTGCGTCTCTCTATTTCATCACGGCAATGGGCTCATCATCTATTACGTACATACGATGTAAATTGGGCGTATAATATGCCTCTGCCTGCCTTCGGGGATAAGGCGTGATTAATAAACATAAATGTGAAAGTTTGGATGCATGGATGTTTGTTATGTAAAAATAGCAACGGATTGCATTGAAACTTGGTATGTAGATAGCTAGAGACCTGGATTAACATATCTACTTATTATCCTGATGTAGCCACGTTAACAGGATCAGTAATATTTTTACAATAACTAACTCAAAATACTGAAAAAACGTTTGGTTTCCGAAACTCTTTCAAAACACTTGGAAAGAATAAGATTAAGTACATATGCTGAACACCAAACATACGTCGCGAGTGGGCATTTTTGTCTTATTATGCTTTGAACTCCATTAACCTCAGAAGATAAAACTGACGCCCCATCGTTAGTTTGAGCAACTACTTTATTTAGGCAATTAAATTCCTTTAAAACGTTGAAATAATCGAGCTTAAAGTGACAGCTCTCCGATCAGTTGGGCCGCAATTCTTATGCCTTCGAAACAGTCTCGATTTCGAGATAAATCTCGAATTCGAACTTTATTCGAGTTTTATTGACGTTTAGCTATTCTCCAAATCTCGAACAGAGAGGCAATTCTCTTTCTTCTTAATGTATATTTTAAAAATTGCTTATACCGTCCCGTAAAATGAAAAATATCTAAATGTGTCGCTGTCACTGTCACTGTGTGTTGTCTATATTATTGAAGACTGTGTAATTTGTACATGAAACATCGGCGACGACGTGTATGAAATTGAAGCGAGTTGCAATATGTTTTGCACGTATTAAACTATTAATTCATCACTCATTTTGATATTTATTAAATGTAAAATGTAATATAATGCTAATTAGGGTCGGTCACTAAAGAAATGTCCAAAGATTATAGTGATTCGAATTCGAAATCTGCGTCTCGACTGCTACCAACCACTCGAAGCAACTCGAGAAAAGTCGAGTTTGAGATTTGCAGAAAAGCTAAACGTCAATAAAACTCGAATAAAGTTCGAATTCGAGATTTATCTCGAAATCGAGACTGTTTTGAAGGCATGAGACTTGCGGTCCTGAACTAACATCGATCTATTATTTCTGAGTTGCGAAAATATCTCAAAACAAAAACTAACTGTTCGCGACCGCTGACATCCGCTGTCAACAATAACAGCAACAAAATCAGATTGTGTTATTTCTTTTTTTATCTCATTATACATAACAGACGCGACGCTAGAAATCAGTTCATTTTGAGTTTTATTCGACAACCCCGTAAATGAGCTACCAGACGTCGATTATAAATGAGTTTCTAAATTAATGTCATATTTAGCTAACAGATCTACAAGTTCCAAAAAAATACCTTTATTATTTTTTTGGACCTCCATACATACTGTTAGGTGTTATGTTAGTAGTTCCTTCAAATACTAATAGATGGCACTATCACATATTTCATTGTATAGGGAATTAATTATTTATACAACTTGTAGTATTGGGATTGGGCTAGGGTATGCAGTGCTTATTTGCATGTATGGACCGCACGCGCCTGCTCTGCCTACCCCTTCAGGGATAAAGGCGTGAAAATATATATGTATGTATGTTCAATATTCTAGAGCTAAAACTGGGCGTTGATAGATTGAGTGATTCGAGTCACCAGTAATTTTACTAATATAGATTTTGTTTTTCTTTTTTCAGGGATAGTGTTTCATACACAAATATGCTACCTGGGACTGTGACTTCCTTGAAAACTATTGAGGCTTGACAATTTGATTTCGTTGTATGTAATTGGGAGTAATTGTGTTTTTTTTGTGTTCTGTAGTAATTAAGAAACTGTTTTTTCTTTAGACTTACCCGTCGGCCGGTCTGTCCGCTATTTAGCTCAAACCCTTGATACTAGAAAGAAGTAGTTATGACTATAAATATCTAGACCAAGCATCATATGGACAGAACCATAGAAATTTCAGCGTATATATTTTATGATAGTGTGCAACTATCGGAGTGCCTTAGTGAGCGTGACTAGGTCTTGAATTTCCTACAAATGACTACAATATGAATGCCTATTACAATTATAAATTGTTTAGCGTGTCCATTTTATGGTAGTGTGCAACTTTCGGGGTGCATTAGTTGCGTGACTAGGCCTTGATATTTCAATGATAAATTATTGGTCAACCGACAATCTTAAACAATCTTACTGAGAACATTTAAAACTGCAGATTTATGTATTATATTATTTAATATTGAAACATGTTAGCGAAACAATGCTTATTGAAAACTTACCTATGAAATGCGATTTCTAAATAAGGTTATTCAGAAAATAAGCTGTAACCGGCACCTAAACACAAAGTTTGATACACTTCGGTTGCAAGAGTGTGTTCACTTCACACAGACAGTATGACGTTGCCAAACTTACACTTGCTGTCACTTTCACTTTTATGACATTCTTAACGATGTACAAAGATAGAGCGGTCACACGGATACAAGAACGGCAACAGCACGGCTTATGTTTATGCTCTGTCCATATGATACTTGGTCCTAGATAAATATATAAGTCACACTGACAAAGTAATAAAATAAACTCTAGAAAAAACTATTCTATAAAAAAGAGAAAGAAAGAGAAAGACTAGCTATAACCATGAAAAAAAGCTCGGATTTAAATTAATAATTGAAGCAGTAATATAGTCTACAACTGAAACCATTTACCTACGTTTCGTAGTAAATGCACATAGAAATATGTTCTAGGGATAAAGGACTCCGTCATGAAAATCATATTCTCAAATATGTTCTAGGGAATAGGGACTCCGTCTTGAAAATCATATTCTCAAAACACCACATTCGCAAAATACGATATTCGTAAAACATCATATTCTCATAACATCATAATCTTAAAATATAACTATCTTATAAGACCACATTCGCAAAACACAACATTCTCGTGATACCACATTCAAAGTATAGGAAAGGCAAATACAACGACAGTCTGTATCATCCCATTTTCTGCGTTTTCGAGACCACTGTAAACGGGCTCTACGATTGCTGAATGCTATAAACTCAGAGATTTTTGGTACCGCAGACCGACTTCGTATTTATAAACAATTTCGGATTGGTTGGAGAACTGAGCCTGATGGCTAACAACATGCTATTCATGGTATGGTTCCATCGATTATTCATTTATTTTTACCAATATTCATTTGTTTTACCCCATATGCATTTGTTTTCCCCGACGTTTTTTTGTTTTCTAAATAGCCTCATATTGGGAAGTAGACATTCTAGGATGTGGTCGTTTTGAGAACAATCAATATAGAAAGTGGTAGTTTTGGAATCGGACGTTCTGGAATGTGGTCCTTTTCGGCAGTGGTCATTTCAGAAAGTGGACACGGTATAAAACTTATTTTGGATGTGCCGACCCTGTTTGCGAGTGGTGATGCGAGAGCCGACCGCTTTTGCAAGCTCATTCCAGGCAAAGTACATAGATGTCACTCTTGGCACTACACAGTGCGTCATAAGCAGTCTTTGGACACACTATCGTACTCAAGAAACAGGTAGCATGTTTGTGGACGACCGCATCGCTCGGTTATGCTCACCGCGATACGATAGCGTGTTCTAAGACTGCTTATGACGCACTGTGTAGTGCCAAGAGTGACAGCCATAGAACGTGGCCTGAAACTAGCTTGCAACATTCCTTCAGTTCTCGTCATCTCTTCTTGTCCAAATTATAACGTCGCTCCATATCAATGTTGTTTTATTTTTTCAGTTCCGATACAGAAATTATAATGGTATTGTAAAAACAATGTACACGCTTTTTTAGAAATCCTTATTGACAGTTGGTTTTATTTATAAAAATGTGGAAATCACTAAAAATATCAATAAGGATCTAAACAAGTTGAAATAATTATTGCGGAGACAGTCTCAAACTTACTTGATCCCTAGACACCGTTTATGTGTGTAGAAATTGATAAAAAATACTTAGCTGCTAGGTAAAGAATTTTACGTTATCTGTACAAATTAGTTGCTACGAAACCCTTTTTGTTACAATGCGTGTGGGCAGGTCACTCCGCAGTTTAGGTATATTCGGGTAGCGCACCGCTCGAAGCGGCTAATGGGCAGTGGGCTGCCGCTCGGCTAGCACGACAGGACTAAATAAATCAACTAGGTACAGAAACTGATCAAGTGACAACCTCGCGCGGACTTCGCAGCTCGGTCATAAAAATCTGGCGGGCAAAGAATTAAAACTCAACTTTCGCGCGCAGTTATAAGTTTCAATTTTGCTTGCACGCGGAGAGTCTATGTATGTTTTCATAGCTGAAACTGACTTTCGTTAGGGAGTGAAAATTCTGTACGTAGTACTATTACTTATTCTGTGGTGTGGCTCAGGTTTATGGTTTTTTTTATATAGGTATTGCCAGTATTGTTTTTCTTAAAATATTATAGCAAGTATAGCCAATCCCTATGCCTACATTTTTATACTTACTAATTTACAATATTTTCGGTGATAAAAATTTAATTGATACATTTCTATCGACTGATATTATGTTTATGAATCTTGATCTCAAAAATAATGCTTTGATGACTAAAGCGCACCAACACAATGAAAAAAACTGCTCTATTTTTTTTTTCATTTTGCAGTCAATATAATGTCATTATTGTGTAATAATAGGGGTTAAAGTATGAAATTGCCGTTTTATTGTAATAGGTTTTTTGAATTGACATAGAATCTTGATGGTTTGAGGTTTTCGAATGAAACTTTTTCACATGGTTTCTATGATGTTCTTTTTTTACAAATGTGAATCATTTGAATGTGACTTTCAATTGTTTTTGTTATTTAACTTAGCCAAGAAAGATGGATACTGCGAAAATTCGAGTAATTTTTGAATACTAGTTCCGACGCGGAAGTAACGCGGCAGAAACAGCCCTCAATATCAATGTTGCGTTTGGTGATGGGTTTGCTAATGAACGCACCATGCGATTTTGGTTTAAACGTTTTCGTGATAGAAACTTCGACTTCGAGAACGAGCCACGAAGAAGACCGCCCACACAGGTGAGTAACGATGAATTAAGAGAGATGGTGGAAGCCGATCCTAGTCAAACTACCCAGGAATTAGCGGCATGGTTTAACGTTACCACCACAACACTGACTCATTTGCGTCAAATCAATAAAATAAAAACTTACGTAAAATGGGTGCCTCATGATTTGACTGATCTGCAGAAAGAAACGCGTGTTGAAACTTATGTTGCCTTGTTGAATCGGTACAGAAATGAAGGAATATTGGATCGAAATTGTGACATGTGATGAAAAGTGGATTCTTTATGATAACCGTAAAAGAAAAATACAATGGCTGACCCCAGGTCAAACGCCACAACAGTGTCCTGAAGCAAAACTTACCAATAAAAAGGTAACGGTAACTGTTTGGTGGTCTCAGCATGGTGTTATACACTATAGTTTTCTCCGATCTGGTCAAGCAATAACGGTAGATGTCTATAGTGCCGAACTCCTAACAATTTTTGCAAAACTAGCAGTAAAACAGCCCCGACTCATGAATCGATCTTCACCATTATTGCTCCTTGACACTGCCAGACCTCATACAGCACGAGAAACCGTTTTGACCCTTCAGGAACTGCAGTTAGAAACCATTCGTCATCCTCCGTATTCGCCAGACCTTGCTCCAACGGACTACCATTTTATTAGTGATTTGGACAGTTATCTACGTGACAAGAAGTTTTCTTTCCAAGAGGCAGTACAAAATGCTTACACACAGTTTGCGCAGTCTAGATCCTCAAGAGATCTATCGCAAAGGCATAAATGATCTTTCTATTAGATGGCAGCAATGTATAGATAATAATGGTAACTATTTTGAATAAATAAATTTGTTATAAACTAAAAAATAAACAATTTAGATTTTCAGTAAAAGACGGCAGTTTCATACTTTAACCCCTAATATAATATTTGTCGTTGTCATTTAGTATGTAATATCATTTAAATATATGGCTTGTAAAATTTAGTGTACTTACCTTAAATGAGTATACTAAATTATTGGTTTCTATCGAACTTACCTATTAAAATCTAGTCGGTACGCCCAATTACGTGTTTAATAATATAAAATATAAACTAGCACATAATTAGAAATTGGTCTAGACTTAAAATTATGCTTACTTAACTAGAATGAGTTCTCATAATAACATGAGGTTCGTATGTTTTTTATAGTCTGTTACAATTGTCTCAATCATGTTATACAATCGCAAAGCGTAATGCAAGTAATAAGAGTGCCAAATGCAAATATTATATTTTAATTTTAAAAATCTACCAGTAAATTAACTGATAGCAGAATAGAGCATACCCAATTCCGGCGCAATAATGTTTGATTGAGTTTTGTACTATCAGTTACTATTATGTATCATTTTTTGTTTTTTGTATGCTTGTTCGTTACAATTTCGTTTTAAAATCTTTGTGTTGTGATGCATACATTGACACCATAGATATCTTAACTAAAGAGACATGAAAAAAAGGCGCGGCGCTGTCTCCCTGTCCATAACGAACGTTCATAATTTCGGTAACAATGTAAATTTACTCAGTCGCACAACACTATAAACAATACTTACTCTTTTCTATGCTTTCAAGATATCATTTGCCAAGCAAACACGCAATGGAATGTAAAACTTGCGATAAACAGTCATTTTCAAAGCCGATAAACTTGGCGACACAGGTTCGCATAGAAAACGCAGAGTTCGCTAAATCTCTTTAGCTAAGATATTGACTTATTATAAGATTGATACATTTTGTACAAAACTCTGTTAACCCTAAACAAGCCAAATTTTTCCGTGTGCGTTTCGATTGCTCCGCCATGGTGTCCAATCAAAAAAAGCACTCCGTCAAAAAATTGTCGAAATTTGTCAAAACCAAAAATTTGTCAAAGTAGAAATAACAAAGATATTATGGTTTAAAGTTGGCCGCGTGAACGAAACGTGGAGGATTGCGAGGCCACGGAGATCTCAGCAACTATAGGGGTGAGAGATCTAATTCTTTTTGTCAATTAAAGATTGAATTAGTCAAAAATTTTCGAAAGAAGAACTTAGCTAAGCTTTAGAGCAATATTTTACGAAATATTCGCCTTTGAAGTTATGGCCGCGCAAGCCTCCACTCGTTGTTTCTTTAACGTTGATTATTTTTTAAACCTTACGATTTCTTATAGTAAAATTAACACAAGAAGAAAGATCTTAATTTGTCGAAACTAATGAAAGCAATAAATACTACTAAAGTTTAGGTAATCAGGAGATATCGATCCAAAACAAAAAGTCCATGGCCGCGCGAACGAAACTCTTCTTTGTAGGCTCATATCTCACTACCTATAATAGCTAGGATTTTGGTTTGAACTTCCATTTATACGGCATAATTAGCCTCATTATAATATAAAATATTGTTTTACCCTCAAAACAGTTTACAACTCAAAGTGTTAAATCAAAAATAATGATGTCTCATATGATGTTCTGCCAGGGTGACAATAATTTCCAAATAATTTGGACATACACCTTTTCTACTACACTAAAAGCATCTATTAGGAATAATGAATTTATATCATAACTAAAAGTTAAATCTTCAGCTTGTAAACTTTTTTTTTGTTGTAATTTGATAGCCATGGAATTTCATAGAATGAGTTAAAACAATCATCACAAGAATCAGTTACCTGAGACTATCTATGTGGAGACTGTAGACCTAGGTCAATTTGCTAGGGCAGTTTTCTCTTACCATCCTATTTTTTTTTAAAGCGTAATCAAATGACGCCACTAAGATATGTATCATAATACCAAAGCTGGAACTGACTGAGCTAGGGACATTGCATGCCACTTCATCATCATCATCATGATGTCGAGCTTCAGTGTGTCGCACAGGTGTCCATTCAAACTATGGTGAGTCGCAGTAGTTTAGTCACACCAGCAATAATCGCACTTCCATTTATCGAGCTCACATTACTCTAGACATAAAAATATAAAAATGTCTTTATTTTGCATAGACCATTTTAACGGCGCTTACAAAATGTCAAACACTAGAACTAAGAATAAATTTAATATTAATAAAGTGGCCCCTGGTTCGGAACGCGGCCCACCTGAGAAGAACTGCCTTATTGTATCTATGTATACACTAGCTGACCCGTGCAACTTCGTAAGAGGCAGAGAGAGAAAAAGAGTGGGGCGTACGAATTTAAATTACAATTATAAAGGAGCTGAAATTTAGATTTGGGTTATATATGTATTTTGAATGCCACATCAAAAAAAGTAAAAAATTATTGTTCAAAAATAAAATTTAACATTTGGAACATTTGGGGTAGACCATCCTACTCTTATCACTAAGGGGTATGAAAAATAGATAACGACCGATTACCAGATCTATCAAATTTACATATGAAATTTAATAATAATCGGTCAAGCCGTTTCGGAGGAGTTTGATAACAAACACCGTGACACGAGAAGTTTATGTATTAGATAAATATAGACAAAAATGCAGAAAGTGAAATGGGCGCGTATAAACGCGAAATAGTATGTCTTTGCCTACCCCTTTGAGGCGATAGGCGAGACTGATAGGTGATTTTTGATATTAATTTATAATTATTCAATTTTCAAAACAGTTCTGTACAGATCTGCAAAGATTTTTAATCCATGACATGGTGATTGTTACACCACGTGGACAATGTACTTCGACGAAAATCAGCGCCCGCTTTTGTCATTCTAAATAAAATATAAATAAATATCCTTCACTCCTTGTCCCCGAAGGGGTAGCAGAGGCATATTATATGCTTACTTTTCACCGTGTCATTGTTCATCATATTAATGTGATATACAAGGTGTCTCAAAAGAAATTTTATTTTTAGTGGATCGATTTAAAAAAAGCAAGTCTTATAAAGAGAAAATGTTTATTAATTATTAAAATACACTTTTTGGGGATTTATTTCTTAAAAATAATATCGTCTAAATGTAGACCCTCGCGTTATCGTATACACACATCTCCACATAACGCTCTGATGAATTCAGAGCGTTATGTGCACGCCCCCTTTCGTCTTCAAAAACGTAAGGGCCGATAATTCCTCGCGTCGACATCACAGCCGAATCACAGTTTTGTAAAACTCTCGCACGCACAACGCGCGGTCTGCTCCCGAACAACGCTCCATAGCGACTAAATTCCCAAGAGCCAGGCTACCGATTGATATAACCCCCGCGCCCCTCGGATACGTTGCGTTCACGCAGTAAGCTAAATAAACATAAAATTTCTTTTGAGACACCCTGTATGTTCCGGTAATCACTACATTTACTGTTTCATACAAATTGTTTAGTACCATGTCGTACTCAATGTTTACGCCGCGCGCGTTTTATAAAATTTAACATTTTTTGCCGCGCTTTCAAAAACAGTCAATGACTGGTTCGTCGCCATTGTTTGATGGTTTAACGTGCAAAGTCGATACGCCGCTTTACACTACTACTACTCGTAATGTGATATTTACCATGCATTAATTTTATTCTTTCATCGAGTATCAGATATTTAAGTTCTGTTACAAACGCCATGAAGCTTACGAATCTACTAAAGCTCGCATTTATTTTATTTGTAGATTTTTATAAATTACTCTTGTTTTTTACAATTTTTACATTATTACATTTTTAATGATTTTTAATGTTAATGATGAATAAATATATTAAGTTTTTTATTTACTCCTATTTTTATTATCAGATTGATCTAGATGTTATTCAATTTCATAGCTGTCCTCCAGTTATTTAATGTAAATGTATACCCAAATAAAATTTAATCATTGTCACCCTAGTAGAACATCATATGAGACATCATTATTTTTGATTTAACACGAGTTGTAAACTGTTTTGAGGGTAAAACAATACGTCATTATAATGAGGTTAATATGCCGAATAAATGGTAGTTTAAATCAAATCCTAGCAATTATAGGTAGTGAGATATGAGCCTAGAAAGTAGCGTTTTGTTCGCGCGGCCACGGACTTTTTGTTTTGGACCGATATCTCCTGTTTAACTAAACTTTAGTAGTATTTATTGCTTACATTAGTTTCGACAAATTAAGATCCTTATTGTGTTAATTTTAATATAATAAACCGTAAGGTTTAAAAAATAACCAACGATAAAGAAACAACGAGTGGAGGAATGCGTGGCCATAACTTCAAAGACGAATATTTCGTTAAATATTGCTCTAGAGCTTATACTTCTTTTTTCGACATTTTTTGTACAAATTCAATTTTTAACTGACAAAAAGAATTAGATCTCCAACCCATGTAGTTGCTGAGATCTCCGTGGCCGCGCAATCCTCCAAGTTTCGTTCGCGAGGCCAACTATAAACCATAATATCTTCTTTATTTCAACTTTGACAAATTTTTGGTTTGTTGCATTCGGTTTTGACAAATTGCGACAAATTTTTGACGGAGTGCTTTTTTTGATTGGACACCGTGGCGGAGCAATCGGAACGCACACATTTTTCCTTGGATGGTACCAAAGAATATTACAAAATAACTATTTTGAGTTGTCACGGCAACATACGGTAAAAGTGGTATCTGTTTCATGTAGAAATTGACACCAATAAGAATTGAAATTAGGTTTAAACTCGTCTGCATCACCTTTAAATAACACATTCGTTAATAATTCGACCCTTAGTACCCTGGATTTACCAACTATTTCTTAGCCATTAAATATAAATTTTAGGTGCTATATTTTTATGTGTGTTTTATGCGGCCGACGTTCAGCGATATATTGTCGGTCTACTATATAATTATAATGCATTACATTGAAATATGAATGTTTTCAGAGCTCAAAACTGATTAACGTATTTTTTTAATTTTGCGTTATAATGTACTCGAGATTAAATTCTCTGGAAAAAAATTAACTAAAAGTGAAATAAATAAATGTATTTATTCACAACCAATTTGAAAGACATTTTTTATCGTTATTATCATACTTAGTTTTTTATGAATTTATTATAATAGTATCTAAATGTTTTGAAATAGTTGTTTATACACTTAGGTGTGCAAGCGTGATCGAAAAACATTAAAGATGTAAATAAAAATTGCTTATATAAGAAACTTGTTTTATTGTTTGCAATGGTGATCCTTTGATCAGAAGCTATTTATTAGACTCCCACAAGAAGACTAAACTTTAGCGCCATATATCATTTACATGCAGCTGCGTATACGACTGAAGAGTAAAACCAGCTTCTATGCTTGGCGTTTGTGCACTATGAGAGGACTTATGTTCTAATGCCAAATTGATTATTGGTATGTCTTAGTTTGGAAAGTACAAAAACGCCTCTATATAATTGTATTTATTTGGCAAAGACCATTTCAATCTTGCTGCCTTACATATAATTTCTAGGTTTTAGCAAAGCTGTGTGCATTTCTATAACAGCGCGGCAGATCGACAGCGGTTAGTAAGAGATTTGCGTGACGAACAGCGAATGGTTTTGAGGCACTATATTTCGCAGCTTCATCTAGCCCGAGCTAAGCTAATATAAGCTTGTGTTATAGGATCTAGAAAACTGATAAACATACCTAAATGTTTCTAAATACAATACACATAGTTTTGGTGATTCCAAACACCGAATCAAACATTTGTGGCTCATACAAATATTTCTTCCGACCCGGGATTCGAACCCTAGTCCCAACGCGGCAGTCGCATACACTACCATTCACGCTACCGGGGTAGTTGCCCCCCTATCGTTGGGACAGCCCCTGATGATTACATTTCTTCGCTCTGCTGACGTATATTTGATACTAGATCCACAATTAGATCTTAGATTACACAAAAATATGAAAACAACGTGCATACGGCGTAAAGACACTAGGCCACTTGGGCCTAGTGTCTTTACGTTTTTTCTTGCTCAGAAAAGTTCAATAGCAAGTCCATAAGCTACCCCTGTCCATTTCGACAAAATAGGCAAGCAGTGTAATGTAGGCGTATAGTATGTCTCTGCCTATCCCTGCGGGGTTAAAGACGTGACAAATTTTAATATATAAAATAAAATAGAACTTGATCAGATTAAATATTATCATAATCAACTGAAATTTCCATTTTTCATGTCCAGTTTATTAGTTTTTTTACTAAGCAGAGCAAACCTATTTCTAAGTGCAATACCACATCCATTTATCTCTTTCCATTTGTTTTATAAAAGCTATCTTTGTTTTTCCTGTGTACCAACATCTAAATCACAATTTAACAGCAAACAGAGCGAACTTAGACTCATGTAGGTACCTTTTTTTTCGTGTGGAAATCCCCTAGGATGTCATGCTGGATTCGAACCGGCTAAAACCACACTGTCCCTGCCTGACTATCTATTGCCGGACGGCCCGGGTAACTCCTCGGAAAGATGTCTCAGAGCTCCCGGCAGACTATGGATACCACCGCGGCCTTACCTCCTCGTATTTAATAAAGTACTCTGTGGCCTCACCTAATGTAGGTACTAGCCTAGTTTTTTTCTAATGTCAACCGCCGCGCCGCTGTCATCTTTGAATCAAAGATTAAGTTTAAAACGTAAAAATATTACGAAAGTACAAAACAAAGTGTAAACAAGTGGTGTGTTTTAAAATTGGAATAGTTTCAGTAACATGAAATCATCAGGGAATCCATGAATAAATTTTCATAGCTAATTTATGTTCTAGTTACGAATACGTGTTAAAATATCCAAAATGATGAAGTTCCATGATGTACCAGATGAACACTTGAAAAGGTTGTTGATAACTGTTTATAGAATCTGTTCCATTGGTTTAGTTTGGTTGCTGTCGTCGTCTACAGCTATGTTTTTTGTTGTGTACTTTGTACTATAATGGCATTTCCAGTGCTCAGGGACGAATTTAGTTCAGAGGCGGCAAATTGTTAGACATTTCAATACCCAGTCTAGCTGGGCAAAATGTAATGTTTGTCTAAAATGCATTGATTAAAAATCAAGAACTATTACTGTCTTTGGATAAATTTTTAAAGCAATTATTTTGCTAAATTTTTAAATAAAATAAAATAAATATCCATCACGCCTTATCCCCGAAGGGGTGGCAGAGGCATATTATATGCCCACTTTTCACCGTGTGGATTCCTGTCCCACGTAATAGGTGGTGAGCCCATTGCCGTGTTGAAATAGACAGACGCAGGCTGTGGCTACCTGCTGTTGAAATTTTTTAAGCCGCCTATAAGGCCTTCAACCAGGCTTAACGACTGCCATTTTACTAGCAACCGGGACCAACGGCTTAACGTGCTTTCCGAAGCACGGAAGCGCTCGCAAATGTAAATGCCACAAAGTGGTCACCCATCCGACGACCAGCCATAGTGAAAGTTGCGTACCTCAGTGATCGTTTACCGAACACTGAGACCGCGGGGCCACGAGCGCTTCATTAAAGCTAAATTTTTCATAAATTTTTAATAAAGTGGAAAAAGACAATTAGATTCGAGACAGGGATTGAACCTGTGACCTTTGCCTAACCAGGGCAATGTTCTAGCCACCTGATTTACCCGAACCGTATCGAACCAAGTTGAAATTCTCCACCATATTTTAAACGCCATTTAAAGAGCAAGCCAGAGCCATCTATCGAGCTAATGAACAACTCGATAGCAATGAACAGTGTTACAACCATTTTTAAACATTGATACAATGGACTCCACTTCGTTTATGGATAAATTTTTAAAGCAATTATTTTGCTAAATTTTTCATAAATTTTTATATATATCCCTGTCTCGAATCAAATTGTCTTTTTCCACTTTATTAAAAAATTATAACTGTTTTTTAATATTTTACCTTATCTTCTATTAGACATTGTTTCTTAGCGAATGTGTTTTGGATGTAGATTATAACGTGTTTGACCTTTTAATATGAATTATAGACAAGCAGGTAGCTTACATTTTAACATACTCTCATATTTTCGCGATCATAATTAACCACAACTGCAAGAGGGTTATTGGGCGTCCTTTCACTTACGAATACCACGCCTGGCTTAATAGGACGTCTGTTGAAGATAAATCCTACTAATATTACAAACGCGAAAGTTTGTAATAATGGATGTTTGTTACTCTTTCATAATTCTTAATTTTTTTTTAAGAATTAAGGAAGAGTTCAATTTGTGGTTCAATATCGAAATCATAGACGAAGTACCAAATCCGTAGAACCAAATCAAAATTTATTATAGTCTGTGACTTTGACTTTTGGCGCGAACATTAGCAATGACGCACATTTATTGTCGTATATTATTTTCCAATACTAGTGTAAAATTTGTGTTTTTGTGTTTAATAATGTTGGAATTTTATACATAAAGAGTTCGGAAATATGCATCAGTGATGGAGAGTGATATATTTCAATGAATAGCGGTGTTGTTTGTGTTGGTGCCAAATTTCCACAGAAAGCCGCAATAAAGGATCCACTGCCTTATTGAGGCAAGGACCAAGACCTAGGACTGTGGACTTGAAATCAACAAAGGACTAGACATGACTAAATACTAAAAAAAATAATATTGAAGACTAGGCTGTATGGACCAAGTTTCCTTTGCTTGCCCAAGATGGGCGAAGACAACCAACTACAAAGTCTGTGACTCCTTGGAGGGAAGAGTGACAAGTGCGGACGCTTGCTTTATATTATTTTCTAAAACTAGTGCATTTATCTTGTTTTATGTGCGGGAGTGGTGGTTTCTTGGACATAAAAGTTGTGTTAACGTATTATAGTGAAAGACAATGATATATATGCAGTGAAATGCTATTTTCTCTCTTGCCGCGAAACGTCCACTGACAACCTTAGTATAAGAATCACCATTATACTGAGGGCAAGGACCAGGATCTAGGACTTGACAAAGACTGGACATGACTAATTAGAAGATAAGATTGAAGAAATATAATAAAATAAGATCTTGTTAAAAGGTCTTCGTTACCAGGCCATAAAATAATTATAAAAAAAATATCTGTGACTTTTATTTCTTCTTTTTCTTTACTTGTCAATGTCTCAGCAACCATGCCATATAACACAAGAAAAAAAAAATAGTTGTCAAAGGAAAATTATATGAAGTGGTGTTTGGAGTGATTACGGTGAAAAATATTAGTTTTCGTAAAAGTGGCTATAACTAGCATCGTGATTCGCAAAGACTATCGAAGATATATTTTTAGTAATGGCACTTTTGGTTTTATGAACTAAGTGCAGTGCGTGTTATTGATGTGTTTACGGTATGTTTCACAGTTATTTGGTCACGTCTCCTTTGGTTCTTCCTCCGTGGATGCTCCCGCATAGTCTTGGAAAACTTTCATTTATATTTTCATTTACAACACATTAAATGTAGGTATTGGCTTTTTAAAAACAGTTAGTCCGTTATTTTTTTTACTCTGCTAAGTACACGTCTTTATTTTTATTTACTGCAATGAATAAAGTAGTTACTTTACGCATTAAGTGTGCTGCAATATCTCAGTGTCGGAGTAATTTATAAAACTAAAGCGGGAATAATGTTTCAGTTGCTGAAAAGCGATTGTCTGATGTGCTAACAAATTTTTATTTTTTATGAAGTATCTGCTTGTGTACTTACCTCCTCATTACTTTTTCTAAAGTTCTGACCTACATAATACAATATAATTTTCATTCACTTCTGTACATTTTATTGATGAATATACAACTTACTCGCATATAATGTTGTTCAATGTAAAGACTAGGACAGGAATCCCTGGATTTTTGTATTAAGTACAGTGTAATAGTTACCTACTACCTATACATTTAATATACCTAAATATTTAATTTATTTTTGTCAACAATTTAGATAAACATTTAGATTACTGACAGATTTATATACACCTTACAATGCAGGCCCTTACGGGTTTGGGAGGTTAGACAGCATTCACTCCTAAAGACCCCAAAAATCAAAGCCAAATATTAGTACCTGAGTCCAAATCCAGAAAGGGTTCAGAAGCAACTGGGAATACACTGCGATGAAGAAGAAGATTATACATAGAAAACTAAATCTCAAGAAAAATACTTTGGCATTCTTGAGTTCAATCATTTTTTACAAGATATGGCAGAGAGGTCATATTTTTCAAATAAGGAATGAACAGTGAATTTGTTTTTAGTGTGTGTTCTAATATCATTACTGCCAAGTTATTCTCTAATAAATTTTATGATCATATTAATAGTTAGTGGCACAATCCATTAACCTGCTACTACTAAGAGTCTGGGTCCAGGTTACACTGAGTATGATGTGGGAAGTCAGCAGCCAACTCATACAGTGAATAAAAGCTCTATGAAGATGACATGTGCTTTCTCTGACACCCAGTTCCCTGGGTCCCTTCATAATTGGGTCATTACAGTACATGAGTCAGCAAACTGCTAGTAGTAAGGATTGAGGCAGCCATAAGATTAAAAATTTTAATTTTACGTATACCTACATATTTACAATAAAAATTTTTCATTCTGTTTAGATTAATATTTTGATAAAGAATGGGACAGAGTCCATTACATTTAAAAACTTATCGATCAAGTCAGCCTATTGCAATAACAGTAGTCAGTAATTCATTATTATATTTTCCTACACCTACCTACACATTTTAAATTGAAGAAGCATGTGAAGGTTCCCATTACTTTATAGACCAATCAGTATAATAAAAATGGCAATTCAATATTAATAAAAAAATATTGTACAGTGCGGGAATTATTGATAACTTTAAATAGACATTCAATATGAAACATTTAGATCTGGAACTGCAATGGTATGAATTGTTCGGAAAATGTGGACATCCTTTTTTTTACATTTGGAAATTCTCCTGGATGCTATGCCGGACTCTTAACGACTAAAACCACACGGTGACCTTCCATTTGTTTATGGCCAGGAGTTCCGGTTAAGCCCTCGGGAGGATAGCCCCAGGGCTCCCGAGAAAATATCAATGATTATTATTTTCTTAGGTTTTTGTATTAAAAGTAAACAGAAGTTAACTTGAATATGTTATTTTTTCTTGTTTATTTTATGCATTATTTGCTATTTCCAATAGGTCCTGTCCAGATCTCGATTTCTTATTTCAATTTCTTATTTATTGACGATGGGTAACATCAATACTAATAATAACACCGTTTGCTGGGAAAATACACATTTTAGAGCATCATAAGTTAAGGAATATGAGGTGTAAGTTGGTAGCAAACAGTTTAAAATAAGTCATATTAATGTAATAAATTAATTATAGTAATTGCACAAATGCAACACCTCTGGTCCATTTGCTTTAGTGATCAATCCCCATCAGGGGGGCCATTTGCTATTCTGTCACAGGGCATAAAATATTAAAGTCTAAAATGCCAAAACCCTTACAGTTTCTCTAACCACAAGGCCCACAAGTATGACAATAATCTGCTTTGTGGATGAGGCCAACATAAATGCTATCTCATTTGTTATAATTAGACAATGTGGTATTAAAAATATCAAGTGAGATGATGTTTACCTCAAATATAATGGCAAAACTTAATAATAAATATTCAGCAAACAAATAAATGTCTTAATTAAGATACTTAATCTGTATAAAGTTAACTTAACTATCTTCATGCTGTATCCCTGACGGGGTAGTCAGGGAGGACAAATCGCCAGGCATCACGATCCATGCATACTTCTTTCGCTTCCTGTAGATTCATTAATCGCTTCATACATGCACCGAGTATGTACTTGGATACCCCAAGTACTTTAAAAAGTTATTAGATATTTTATATAAAGTTTTCACGACATTTATAGATGAATAAAAACCTTAACTATCTTCACGCTGTATCCTTGATTTGCAATCCATGCATACTTCTTTCGTTTTCTGCAGATTCATTATTCACTTCATACATGCTCATCTGGCTATCCAAGTATGATGTGAATACTTCTTTAAATTTGCTTTCATAGGGAAGCAATGAAATCGAGGGTTAAAAGTGTCATATTGCAGCTACATATCTATCATTTTCATCAGAAATTCACTAATACCACTGGATAGAGGATCAAGGAATTTCTTACGTTAAGTAATAACTGTGTCATATTTTTGGTTCTAGCATCATAATCTAATGAATTATCGTCCATCGAAGTTTGTTGACTAGTGTAGTATTCTTTAAAAAGGACTGTTTTTGTAGGTGTAAAAAGGATTTTAATGAATATTTATTTAAGTTAAAATCATTAATGTATTACATAGGTAACACTTTGTTTACTAATTATTTGCGATGACCACGCTACCAGCAGCCGGAGCTGCCCAAGTCATCGGGGAACTATTCCGTGACTGGGTCTTAGGCTACCACTCCACAATTGGTGGTAAATGGCTCGTGCTAGCTGTTATTCATACAAGAGAAAGCCCAGTGCGATAACCTTACGAGTACCATTAGCCAGGTGACTCCATACTGGACCCCTTTGGACCCACTGATATCATTCAGGATATAGGTACCAGAGCTGCAGGGGTGTCGCTTACGTTTGTATAGTTACGGTATAAGAACCTGCAGCTGCAGTGGTAGACCCAACAGCAGACATGACATGCATGCTGTTGTTGTCTTTAGCAAAAAAAGGCCTTCCTAAGTTTCTTGTCGGTTCTTCTCTGGTGGGCCGCGTTCCGAACCGGTGTGGTCAAAATAATTAAATTTAACTTTAGCTCTAGTGTATGACATTTTGTAAGCGCCGTTAACATGGTCTATGCAAAATAAAGACTTTTTATTATTGGAGGGGATCCTGAAGCCAATGCTAAGTATATTTGTATGCTACTGGGATTAGCGCTCGGATGATGATAAGTGAGGAACATTCGAGAATGTGAAATGAGATTGCTGCGGTTGCTTTGTTAACTGACAAAGTAGAGAAGATAATTAATATTAATAATTTTTTCAACCACTGTCTCTGTCCGAAACATTTGCGTGACCGACTTCCTTGATGGTGCACTAGTGAATGCAAACTGCATGTTCCGATTTTCGAGTTCTGAATGATAGTAAGACCTAAAAGTATTTATTGTTGACTATATTGTCTGTGTATGTAAGACAATAAAATAAAAGTAGTAGGTAGGTAGGTATATGTGTTGTGTGAAGTTCACAAACATTTTTGAAGTAGTACATACCTATCTACCTAGTTTCCACAATTTCCATAATATTCATAATGCACTCATATGCGATGAATTAGTGTCAAAGTGTTTATCAGAACTATATTGTTATCATTCATAAAACACGTTATGCAATGCAGATTTTAAAGTTCAGACCACGGCGGGTGACATAAACACTTTTTTGTTACTGTTGTGGTCCACCATGGTAATGTCCTTAGGCCATTCCTGCTTAGTGTGGTTTTGGCTGTGGTTGGCCATGCATGCTGGTGACATCGCCTCGATAGGGCTTGGTTTGTAGGTGTGGCTGCGACCATCATGTAGCAGTACATAGGCCTCATACTGGATATCCACACACACTAGGTCGCGTTGCGATGTGCACGTGATCATAGCTTCGAGTTTTATTGTTACTCGCATTGGCTTAGTTAAGATAAAAACTCTACGCTATAAGGCGAAGTTGCTGCTTTATTAATGATAAATTATTGCATAATGAATGAAGTCTGTAGAGTTTTGTTAATCACACCTTGTTATGGTGCTTGGACCATTTGGACAGTAAAAAAAAGTGCTAGATTAGCATGACGTCAATTCATTCATTGATCTAGGGCATATTACTCATTTATTAATAACAACAATTTAGAGGGTATATTATTTTAACAACTAATTGTTAGGCACAAACGATTAGTTGTTAAAATAATACTACCCTCTAAGTTGTCTTCGTAAAAGCCCGTTTGTTGTTGTATGGCAGCCAGGGATACAGCGTGAAGATAGTTATTAGTCAAATACATTTATATTAATAAAACAAAATTAATAGAAACATATCTGTTTAGGCACGTTTTTGACACCCGGCAGACGCTATGAGGCAACACCAAGAAAAACGTAAATTTGTTATCAGTAAAACAAAACTAAAATACACACATAAATACCTATAATTAAGTGTTGAGTCTCCTCCACTTGTAGCAATGTACGGCCTACATCGTCTAGTAAAAGATCTTTTAATCCCGTGCGCATGAAGCATGACCAGCTTATTGAATTTTACGAGTAGCTTCTTGAATAAATGCGCGTATAATCCCTACATAATTTATTCCTTAGCTGTGAACTTTTTCATAATGACGAGTATCGACATAATATCGGCAGAAACAAAAAAAGAAAAAAGGGTTATCAAAAAGATTTTGTACTGCATTGTAGAAAGAGTCAGATACTGTAGCGGTTCAAGGACGGTTTGGGGAGACCTAAGCGCCGATGGAAATACTAAACTTACTTTTGTATTTGGGTCTCATTTACTGTAATTAAATGGGTCACGTTACATCGAAGAGTGTCTGGAGTCTCATTTACCACACACATTTCATTCCCAAACGGCTCATGATTTGTGAATGAATTTTTGTGCGAGGTCGAAATTACGGTTATGGTCTGATCAGCATAAAGCCCTGATATTGAATTCCCCATACACCTATGGCCTGATGAGTCAGAGCAAGAGATCTTGCCAATTCTGCAAAATGATTAGGATAACATACCTTCCTTAAAATATACCTATAGCCGTAGTAAACTGGTATAATTTTGTGTAATGTAGTCAGCCAAAACCAAACTTCACCGGTGTTTTCAGTGTTTTGACAGAAATGTGTATTTGAAATTTTAATAGATATGATTTTCGTCATCGCTTTATATTCACGGTGGAGCGCTCGTATTCCGTGGTCTTAATCCCGTTATGCAGCAATTATTATAGGTACTTTGATTCTTGGATTGGAATTTATCTCAAAGTCTAACGATAAATATCGCGGCTATATATATATATATATAAATAGACTGATTGTTGTGGCGGTTTTTAGGGGATGGCAGTACAGACAGGCTTTATAACAGGAATTACGAAGAAATGATACAAATTCAAGGCTATCCTATTAAATATATATTTTTCCTCATGGAACCGGGAAGTAAGAACTACAATATAACATTTCAGTGTATTATAATTTACACGTACGAATAATTAAACGATGTTCATCATACGAATGATAAGATAACATAATTCCTTACTTTCAAATCATTATTGTTGCAAGCGTAATTCGTGTAATATTAAGTAAATGTAAGTTTTTACAGCTACGACTCTCACAGTTACTAAATATCTATCACAGTGGTTCAATGTATTCAGAGTTTGTTCGATGAACTGATGGCTACAAGCTTAAATACTGCTACAGCTCACCCTTCCATTGTCATAGACCTCACTTCTGATGATGAAACCGGGGGCTGTTCTAAATCATTAAAAATTATTAAGTGTAGTAAGAATAAGTTAAAGAAATATTTAAAAATTAAAAAGTTTAATACTAAATCTAAAAAAATTATACATAAATACAAGTTTTTTATAAATAGCATGTCACTTAATAGACAGAGATTGCAACTGATTGACCAGGTAAATGTGTATATGTAAGAACTTGATACTGTCGCACAACAGTACAAAACTGATACACAGGCCCTTCAATGTCAGATTGACGGACTTCAAGACTCTTTGAAATCAATTTCATATAAATATGAAACAGCAGAGAAACAGAGTAGGGAACAGGTGTTAGCCATAGGTAAATTAGTGAATTCATGTCATTGTCAAAATGACCAATTGATATCCGCAGGCCATGTTCCCTCCTCACCCTTTAGTTGTGAAAGAATTAGATGCAATGATGAATTTTCACCAATTAAAACTGTGTGCAGTGTGGATAATACTAAATTAAGTTCAAGTAGTACTTGCAAGGCATCTATAATAGAAAAGTTGCAAATAAAAAGTGATGCAAAGACCATAGTCTATTGCGATGAAATAGGTAAAAATTTTGGACATTATTTATCACAGTTGTGTCATTCTGTAATAAATCATACATATCCAGGAGCTTCATACTCTCACATTATAGATTTTATATTGACTGGTACACACTGCATGCAGTCTACTATAGTGGTGCTGGTTGGTAGAAGAAGCAATATTAATAGTGACAAACTTTTAAAAATGTTTGATAAGTTATCAAGTGTGCAAGTAAAGCAAGTAATTTTGTCCACCTTGCCATACAGCACTGCTATGAGCCACAAGGAAAATCACTTAAGATACAAATTAAATATGAAACTACATACCATGGTCTCATATTCCAAAAAAAATGAATTGTTCGATTGGAACACAATTTTCAATAATAATAGTTTATTGACATTATATAGATATTTTCTATCAAAATTTTTACAACGAAAGGTAGCTCTGTTGCTATCTAATTTTTTAATTTTTCACGCCAAATAATTGGCAAGTACAACTGCTTTTATTGAGCAGGATAGTTTTGACACTTCACATTTGGAAAATGAAATTCCAAAAAACTAGTTTATAGGACAACAGATAATAAATCTGGCCAGTTGACTTTGGCCCCTGAGAATAATCTTAGTAAAAATATTGTTTTTATAAACCTGGTGCACCATAATGTTAAGAGGTTTAATAAATGGTAAAGATTTAGAGTTAGAGATGTACATTAATACAAATTCTATTAATATTTTTTGTGCTACAGAGCACTTGTTAAAAGATCATGAAATCACATTGTTGAACTTCGTAAATCACCAGGTTGCTAGCTCGTTCAATAGAAAACATTCTAAACGTGGAGGCTCTTTAAAATTAATTAATATAAACTTAAAATTAAATAACGTAATGACTTAGTAGCCCTCTCCATTGAGCGAGTTATTGAGATTGCCAGTATTGAGTTTGAGCATTTCATCTTGTTAAGCGTCCCCCTGATGCTTCTTACATTAAATTTGAAGAAAAGCTTGAAGAAGCACTGTTCAAATGCCAATGTTCTAAGAAATCTATAATAGTTTGTGGAGATTTTAATGTTGATATATTAGATACATCATTAACTCCATCAGAGAGAAATAAAATGAAAAATTTATTTAAATCCTTTAATCTGCATAGTACATTCTTAGAACCCACTCGTATTACAGCCACCAGTGCAAAATGTATTGATAGTATTTTTACAGATATTAAACCTATAGATAAAGGTATTGTGGATCCTGTAGAGTCAGATCATCGTGATCAATGGATAAAGTTTCCTAAAAGTAGTAACAAAGTCTGCAAAAAACAAATTAAATATGTACCAATTAACCAAATTCGTTTGAATAATTTTAAAGAAAATGTATTAAAGAGATTACCATATCTACCTAACTTCACTTGTGTAGACCATTCATATAAACACTTATTTAATTTGATTAATTATGAGTTTGGCAAAGTTTTTACCTCAAAAACACTACAGATTGGTGGTCGTCCTGTTTTCAGTGACTGGGCAACACCAGGTATCTTTAAAAGTAGAAATAAATTATTTGAATTATATTCAGAAAAATCATATAATTTTAGGCAAACCTTTCAGGAATATGTTAAAAATTATTCAAAGATATTTAAACAAACGTGTTATCTTGCTAAGTCAACCTTCATTAAAAATAAAATTTCTAATTCTGTGAATAAAATAAAAATGACTTGGAACATCATTAACTCTGAATGCGGTAGATCTTTGGTGACTGAAAGGGATTTCCACTTAAAAGTAAATGGTTACCATGTTACAAGGGACCTGGAAGTGGCGACGGAGTTAGAATATTTTTTCAAAAATGTACCTATATTGACAACAATATCTCTCCAAGCGTCTTCCAGTTCCGCTGAACATTTATTAGATGAATCTGTTCTTTGTTGCAGGAATGCATTTGTATTCACAGATATTTGCGCTCAGGACATTGTAAAGACATTTAAATGTATCGAAATGAAGAAAACCGCGGACCTTTGGGGATTATCGGTCAAAACTGCATCATGTATAATTGAGGTCATTGCGCCCCATCTAGCAACTATGTTTAATGACTGTGTTTCTAGTGGTACATTTCCTGATTTAATGAAACACAGCAAAGTCGTTCCCTTGTTCAAGGCTGGCAGCGCTACAGACCCGACTAGGTGACCCACACGTCACCTAGTTAATAGTAAAAGCATTAGGTTTGCATTAAAGGTGTTTAAATTACATCTTTATTACGTTATTTTATACATTTTACTTTTTGAAGACTGTTTTTTTAAAACGTAGTTCTTTTTTGTGTACCATGTTCACGGGTCTACTCTTCATAGTGTTCACTAAGAGCCAATAGTTGTTATCTATTTTGGGAGCTTTGCACTATACAGTTTGTTTCAATTTAGATAGACAGAAGCCTTGAGATAAATTTATAGCGTATCGCTACAAACTCATGAATTACATTATTATTTTATTTTGGTATTGTCCTCTATGAAATAAGCTTCATATCGTTTGTCAGATTTATCCAATCCATATGGTTGACTAGTTTGGTTTTTACTTATTGATTTCCTTTAAGCAATGAAGTCTATTGAATAAGCCATGTGCCGAAATAGGGATTAGAAGAGACACGAGATCCCTTGCCAGACTATGTCCCCTTTTATTTGGGGTGAGCATTACATAAGGGTTGGTGTAGTGTACATGCATAACATTGTCGACTCAACGCTGTCTGCACCTTAGTCCTATCTTCTTGGTACTCAGCATTAGAATGCATTATTATTTGATTTTGCCTGGGTTTTTGTATTATGAAGCTAACCAGTTTTATTTCAATATGTTAGAAACAGTACGAGTATGACATAAAACTGTCCCGCTACCTTTAAAAATACAAAATATTAAACATACTCTGTAAACTAATATTCGGGTTTATCTTTTCCTTAGACTTAGTTCCTTAAGGCACCGTGGTCCCACGGCTTCTTAGGCAAACAATTTTTTTTGTACAGCCATGTCTTTAAGGGGGGCAAAGAACAAGCGTGTTTAGTAGTCCTGGCCTTGATATGGAAACTCTTTGTTAGGGACCTTTGTATGAAGCCCAAAGACTATCGCAGTGAACCTAAACCGCAAAGCTTCTCGTGACGTAGGCATATAAAGTTTACAAGCCTTAAGAAAAGGCTTTAACATTAGTGGCTAAATATCTGATCTGACCTCTTGTCTTATCTGATCTTACCTCTTGTCTTATCTGATCTTCATCTATTTGAATAACAATTTTTTACTCCAAATGAAGTGTATAACTCTCAGTATAATAAGAATTTGATACGAGACGGCATCTCTGCATTGAGTTTTTTGTTCTTGTTTTAATTATAAAAAAAAAATCCAATCTGACTAAACTAACATGACTGTTCTCACATTAAATTCCATGTTTAATCACAAATCTTTGCGAATTAATATTTATAATTATATTATCTATTTTTTTTGTTCTTTAGGCTATCCTTATTTTTTATGCGATGACCATGTAATTCAGGTAGTTAGTGTTGTGTGCCATACGCACAAAGTGTAAGGTTTAAATTGCGAAAATTCGTAGTGCTTCGGTAATTTTGTTAGTACGCAGCAGTACTGGTACATGTACTAATACTACTAAAATAAATTATAAAAACATTATCTTATTTGCTACCATGTGGTACAAAAATATCTCCTTTCTGTCTAATTGTTTCACTCGATTTTTTTAAACACAAATATCCCGATTTTTCGTATAATTTTATTTATTTATTTATTTAAACTTTATGCACAAACATTTTGTACAACGGCGGACTTAATGCCAACGGCATTTTCTACCAGTCAACCTTAGGGTGGTGCAGAGGGTTTCTAAGTAGGTGCATACAGTGTAAAAAAAAATACAATGGTACCTATTTCCATATATAAACAACAATAAACATTATATTATAACCTATATTTAAACACACACAAATATTATAACTATATAATACATACAATATTACTATAATACATACGTAATAAATACATACATAATTACATAAATAATACATAAACTTACTGAGATGATTCTGCCAATAGTTGTGTATATTGCTTGCCTACTTTTCTTTTAAAAATGTTACGGCTGGTGGACATCCTGATATCAAGAGGCAGAGCATTCCAATAGAGGACAGATTGAATGAAGAATGATGAATGAACAAGACCAGAAGAGTGACTAGGGCACAAAAGAAGACGATTATTAGATGAGCGTAACGTTCTATTATGGTTGTCACAAAGAAATTGGAAATGTAATTTTAAATAAGAAGGTGCATTAGGAGAAAACAGAATGGAATACAACACAGTCAGTGCTCGCTGACTACGCCGCTGACGTATAGGCAACCAATTTAATTTTGAGCGATAGGCTGACACGTGATCATACTTACGAAGGTTGTGAACGAATCGAATGCAATTATTGAGAAGACGGTCCAGTTTATTGAGCAGATCTGCATTCAGGTCGAAATAACATACATCCCCATAATCAATTATAGGTAATACCAATGTCTGCACAAGGGTTACCTTGGTCGTGATGGGTAAAAAGTTTTTCAAACAATACAGTGACCTCAAAGTCCCTGTAACCTTTTGGCTAACGTTAGCGACCTGCTTCCTCCAACTAAGGGTGGAGTCGATGTGCAAACCCAAATCTTTCACATCAGAGCTAACAGGAATAACAGTTCCATCAAAATAAATAGATTTAAGATTAAGGATAACAACCTGGCTAATCATTCGCGATGACCCCACAATAATAGCCTGGCATTTCCATGCAAACTTTGTCGTAACTATAGCGAAACAACGTAATTACAAAAACTATGCGTTTACTTACTTCGACGCGGTCATAGATAATTATTTACATACATTATACTTTTTTTAAACAATGCGATGGGTGACCGCTTTCTGGCATTTACATTTACGAGCGTTATCATGCTTCAGAGGTTCGAGGCACGTTAAGCATTTTTTTATACCACTGAGGTGGCAGACAAGCTTATGGCCCACCTGATGGAAAGTGGTCACCATATAGCCTATGGACGTTTGCAACACCAGAGGTTCAGCACTCGCGCTGCCGACCCTTTATAAACCAAAGTGAGTAGTAAGTAGCCATGGACATCATATCGAACCACTCCACAGAGCACAGACCGTTGTACAGGTTGTTAGCTTTGGGTTAGTTGCCAGTAACATGGCAGTCGTTATGCCAAGTAATTTCACACCAACTAGCCATAACCTCTGCGTGTCCATTTCAACTCTGCTCACCACTTATTACATGGGTCAAAAATTCATATGGTGAATAAAGACGTTATAATATGTATATTACTCCAACTTCGCACCAGAATGAAAAACAGTTATTCCAATCTATCAACATATCAAATTAATTGGAACTAGTACAAACAAATCATCAATTCTCGATACCATTTTGACTAACTAACTATCTTCACACTGTATCCCTGACGGGGTAGTCAGAGAGGACAGATCGCCAGCTCGTAGATCATACTTCTTTCGCTTCTTCAAGATTCATCAATCGCTTCATACACGCACGTCTGGGTATCCGAGTACTTTAGACCTTGTTTTTGAGCAATATGCTCACGTGGTCTTCATATGTAAGTCTCGGCCTACCCTGACTTCTTCTACCCTCTACTTTCGCAGTATATATATTCTTCTTTAATCGCTCCTCACTCATTCGTTGGACGTGTCCAAACCAACGGAGCACGCCCTTTTCCAGCTTAACGCTGACACTTACATTCAAACCTGCCATAACTTCGTTACGTATTCGGTCGGACAAAGTAACGCCGCACAATTTTCAAAGTGATCGCATCTCCACAACATTCAATTTACTTTCATGCATCTGCTGACATACCCAGGTTTAGCTATCGTAAAGCAAAGTTGGCACTGCGTTTTGAATCGCCAGTCGTGCTTCTTTTACGATGCTTTGTCGCTTTACTAATTGGGACAAAACACTGTTAACTCTGTTTCCGGCAGCTACTCGCCGTTCTATATCCGAATCACATCTTCCATCAGCGCTAAACATACTCCCTAAATACACAATTATTACTATTTTGACAGTACCTACATACATAAAAAGCGCCGTGTGCATTTAATATGTTGGCATACCCGTCTCACCGTTAATTCCGTTTTGGGGTAAACTCAGCTGGAAATTTCCAAGTGTAAAATAAAAAGTGAAATTGGTTGAGTTACATGCTATATAATTCCTATAAAAATAAATAAATATAAATATTGTGGGACTTTTTATTACACACCGCCGTCTAAGCCAAAGTAAGCTAATATACGCTTGTGTTA
The DNA here is from genome assembly GCA_948477245.1 of Thumatha senex. Lineage (NCBI taxonomy): Eukaryota > Metazoa > Arthropoda > Insecta > Lepidoptera > Erebidae > Thumatha > Thumatha senex. Next base: position 6,565,824 of record OX419725.1, read on the forward strand.
TGGGATCTAGACGACGGATATACATTCCGATATATTTCTGAATACATACATATATGTGAAACATATGTGGATCACACAAATATTTTTTCCGACTCGGGAATCGAATCCGGGACCTCAGTCGCAACAGTCGCATACACTACCACTGCCCCACCGACACAGTCAAACACATTTACTACTGCAAATACAGATATGTACGCAAACACGTTGGTTTTACCATTTTCCTATAAATAACCAACATACATCAAGTAATTTCCCCTTATTTACACCGTTTTCCTCCCTCTGGTCAACACTCACACCTATTGGGTGTGGTGGCCTTTGTTCTTAACTGTTGTTTACCAGAGTTCCATGTAGGTACATACGTATTTGCACTTTACTCGACGCCTTTGATACTTCGACATTGAACGAAACGAATTGACGAGAAGTAATTGTGTAACTAGTTTGCCCTTTGGTAAATTTGGTTCCTCATTAAGGGCTGGTAGGCCAAGTCGCGTAGGCACCACAACGCTTCCTCAGCCCCCGCCAAGATAGATCGACGATGTATTTTCTGCTGGCATACCACAGTAAAAATGATTGGCAGTAGCAATTGAAATGGAACATCTTTGTTATTGTGTTGGATTTTATTTTAGGTTTATGATATACTAGTTGACGCCCGCGGCTCCGCCCGCGTGATGTAGATTTTCCGTTCCCGTTTTAGAACTGATTGCAGATAACAGAACACAGAAAAAAAAGGTAAAGTTTATTTAAATTCCATTCAGTAGTTTTACGTGCAAGTAACAAACATCCATACTTACAAACTTTCGCGTTTATAATATTAGTAGGAGTTTATAATGATATATTTAATAACAAATTTAGACTTTATGTACAAGTACCAAATACGTGTCCCGTACTCATAATACTCTTTTTTTTTAAATTATATTAAAATCACAAAATCATAATGTTATGTTCCTGTCTTCGGCAGCTAGTCACCGTTGTTCTTCAGAACATATCTTCCGTCTGCGCTAAACATTCTCCTTAAGTACACAATTTCATTCAATTGCTGTAAATGTTGCCGGTGTACCCAAATCTTGCTTTTACGAGTAGTTCTTACTTTTTCTTTTTCAAATACCCGATTCTTAGTTTAACATGCAGCGAAGACCTTTACTTTTATATTAGTGACTAATGCCTGATGGTCGGCTTCTGATGAGACCATCACTACCGCATCATCAGCGCACAACAGACAAAGTACTGTAAAATTTCCAATTTTACAACACATCATAATCTTTTAACTTCTGCAGCCACACTTTTGCACAACTATCCAGATACACTATGAAAAGCCAGGCGGACCGTTGACGGCCCGTTTGACGCCCGAACAGAAGTCAAAAAGAGGCTCCAGGTGAACCTCCCCCTTGGTCACACGCAAGCTTTACAGTCCGTATAAAGAGACTGTATTGCCAGCAGCAGCTGGCCGTCCACACCATATTCTGCCCGGATATGGTGTAGACGGCCAGCCAGGCCACACGGACGAGTACCACAGAGTTTCTCTCACAACTTTATCAAATGCTTTCTCCAGATCCATTAAAGCGCAAAAAACCTTCGCGTATAAATGTTGGGATTATTAATTGAATGAATGAATGAAAAATCTTTATTCATGTAGGTCACAATGTAACACTTATGAACGTCAAGATTATTGCTTCTAAATAAATAAATAAATATCTATCACGCCTTATCCCCGAAGGGGTGGCAGAGGCATATTATATGCCCACTTTTCACCGTGTGGATTCCTGTCCCACGTAATAGGTGGTGAGCCCATTGCCGTGTTGAAATAGACAGACGCAGGTTGTGGCTACCTGTTGTTGAAATTTTTCAAGCCGCCCATAAGGCCTTCCACTTGACTTAACGTCTGCCATTTTACTGGCAACCGGGACCAACGGCTTAACGTGCCTTCCGAAGCACGGAAATGCTCGCAAATGTAAATGCCACAAAGTGGTCACCCATCCGAGGACCAGCCATAGTGAAAGTTGCGTAACTCAGTGATCGTTTACAGAACACGGAGTCCGCAGGGCCACGAGCGCTTCACAAAGTTAAATAGTTTATTTTCATTTTGTAGGTAGGTATATTGTAGGTACCTTAATATAAGAAATAACTTTTTAGCAAGCGTTACTGTTGTATTGGAATTTACTCGGTACGAGTAAAGTCCTTTTCTATGTGCAAGAGTAAGTAGTTAAAAGTTTCTATACTGGTACTTGTGTATGCGACAACAATACGGGATAATCTCTGTACAAAGTATGAATCTGTCCATACACTCCTCTTTTTCTATTTACTGAATGTATTACTTGCCTGTAATCAATTAAATCTTGGGAAAAAAATAATTCGTATCGAAAAAATAACGGGCCACTCAATACGTCCCGCGCAGTCGCCGTCGCCGTCGCAACTAGCGTCTAGCGAGCCGTAGCAGGGGTACCCTACAGTCGCGTCGCTGGTCGCGTCGCATGTCGCGTCGCTGAAGGTCGTGACCAGTAAATGACCGTAAATGACTGGGCCGTAAATGACACAAAGTGTGTGAATCCAAGGACCAGCCATAGCGAAAGTTGCTAAACGCAGTGTTCATTTACAGAACACTGAGTTAACGGGACTACGAGTGCTTCGCTTCACAAATTTTAAGAGATCAGGATATATATTGTTGCTTATCAAATTTATTTATGAGGAGGCTTGTTATATTTAGTTATTACTGCCAATGATGAGCAACAATCGGTTGAGATGATAATATTAAGGCATATTATTCCTGCCGAGGCCACTCTTTTGAGTTTTTTAAAACAATGAGATTCGTAGAAGAAAGGGTTTTTGATTCTGAAAAAAAAAATATGTTAGTTAAGGATTTAAGCTAGTCAAAATGGCTTTCTGTTACAAAATCTAATAAAGTTCACTTCATAGAAAAACATCCCAAAGTTGCCCCCTTTCGAAATGTTTTTTCAAAACCAAATCTAAACTACAGATAATTTTAATGACATTTGTATACACAACTATAGCTACTAAATATGGACATAATGGCTTACTTTGACTATATACAGTGATTATTATAGAACAAATGTTTAAATAATATCAGATTCGCGACGCTGAGGCCTGATCAGTCGCGCGCTGGCGCTTACTGAGGTAGGACCTGTGTTAGGTTTCTTCGGTGCGCTCCCCTTGCTATTTTTTCGCAATGGCACAGTACATTTATGAGAGCAGTAAGCATTCCATCATCATTCCAGCGTCTGTCCCAGTTGCATCACGCGACGCCCTTAGTTAGCTTTATATAGTGTATATATATGATAGTTATATACGCAATGGACTCACCACCCATTACGTGGGACAGGAATCCACACGGTGTAAAGTGGGCATATAATATGCCTCTGCCACCCCTTCGGGGATAAGGCGTGATGGATAAATAAATTAACTTTGTGTTATTATTTAAAAATACACACGAACTACAAGTAAGTAGCTTTAAATTACAGTCACATTAATAATAAGTAGGGATTTAAAGTATCTTAGTAGGTACCTACAGTCAAGTAATTAAATAAGACTGTAATTGTTACTATGATTGTGGTTATTGGTAGAATACCTAATATTACAAAATTATAATCACATAAAATAAATAAATAATAAATCAGTATACATTCTGAAAATAAAATCGCGGCAGGTAAAACAAAAAATATTGTTTCGGTCGCTGAATACGTCCACCGCCGTCGCACGTCGCTTCGCTCTGCGCCGCGGCCGCTCGCATTAGTCGCATTGCCGCCAGTAGTTTAATTTCAGTCGCCCATCTCGTCGCCGTCGCTGTCGCGAATCGTTCGTGCATTTCATCGCGTCGCAGGTTGCGTCGCGGAAGATCGTGGCATGCTCTATCAAGCTCTATACTTTTGTTCCCGTTGCAATTCGCGTCGCAAGTCGCCCGCCGCTGGAGCGACAAGTTCGTGGCCACAGGGTTACATTTGCGAGCGATTCCGTGCTTCGGAAGGCACGTTAAGCCGCTGCTTCCGGTTGCCTGAAAAATGGCAGTGTTTGCGAGATTTTCACTTTGCGCCAGAGCAATCTGCCGGTGCGTACCAATTTTCAGAATCGGTCACATAATTACGGGTTGGGTACAAAGGTCTTTCTGGAGCCCCGTCACACCCATTACTTACTTTTTAATATCGAGGCACTACTAAATTATTTATGACTAGCTGTCCCGCCCGGCTTCGCCCGTGACATACTTCGAACCCCGTGGCACCCATTGAATCCCGTTGTTTAATAATTTCACATTCACAATAATGTATAAACATTTTCCAAATTCATTGATTAGGTACTTCTCCGCTACCTAGGTATCTACCTACCCGCACGGCACGGTCGAATTAAATTAATTTCTTTGCGCCTAATTTTGAATTTGCGATAACTCGTAAGATATTCATTTATTTTGCAAGGTGTAAAGGGACAAAATAATCTTCATGAAATGCTGAAGCCAACTAACGTAGTAAAAATAATAAGGATTAATAGCATATTTGTGTAAATAGCCTTCAAATTACCGCTTAATAATTGCTGTCTTTTTAAGTATTAAAATGGATATAGTATGTTATTCTTAAGAGATAGACATATGTCGTAGCGGACTTTTTTGTAGACCTTTATTAGATACACAATTGCACCATACATTATTTTGTTATATCTCAAAGGGTTTAGCAGCGTTTTTGTTGAAAGCTCCCAGACGGCTTATTTTTTCCGACATCCCCAACAAAACGTTATAATTTGGTCAATATATGCAAAAACTTAACAAATTATACATAAAAACCTTCTATGAGAATCACTCTAACTATTAAAAAAACTGCATCGTAATCCGCTAGTAGGGACAGACAGCGAAAAGCAACTTTGTTTTATAATATGTAGTGATAGTATAATATTGCTAGTTTATTTTAAAGTCTAGACTAGACTTACAGGCAAACAAATAATATAGGCAAATATGCAGTATATATTACCTCTTGGAACAATCATATATTCACTCGCTACCTAGGTAGGTATGTAATACTTCCGTCATTTTATTATTTTTTATTACATTATTCTTCACAATTTCAAGAGTTATTAAAGATTATTTTCAAGAGGCCTAGTTTTTTTTTGCGCGTTTGTCGTGCCTTATCTCACCTATCGTGGTAGCGAACTTCATTGACACTCTTGCGAGTTCGCTACCCAGCTCTTGTAAATCGAAAATTTGGGAAAATATACCTACCCTACCTATACCTAAAGATGGGTCTTTATCTTTTTCTCAGCAGAATTTGATGTTCTCTCGGAGACGAAGGTTCCTCGTAAAGCTGGATCAGTGCATGAACTTATTGGTATGAACTTATTGGAAATGAATAAAATGAATGATAAACTTTGAAAAAGGATTGCACTGGGTTTATTTTGTGCAGTTTTTGCATCACCTACACCACTTTCTCTACAGTATTTTAAACAACACACCTTTTACACCGAAATACCGTTTCTGGAATAGGTACCTATAGATCGAAGCGTACCGTTTGCACAACCGTAACAACTTCTTATATTTCTTGAACCAATAAAATTGCAATACTTAAGAAAATAAATTGTAAAAGGTCACGTGTTCTTATTTGGTGTCACAAACTCTATACAGATAAATAAAATTAAGGTGGTTGTTTAATAATGCCAGATTAAAACCTTTTCAGTGGCCGGTTTCAATATTCTATCTTCAGTCAAACATAGATCGCTACCAAAGATTTTAACTTTTGCTATAGATAGTTCAATGTCTTTTGTAAATATTTTTATCTATCTTTGGTTATTGAAACCGAAAATTTCGTCGATAGGTACCGATGGTAACTATTTTGAAATTATTTTAGACAATAGTAAAAGATTGATAGGTTATTGAGACCGGCCGTAAATGCTTATGAAAGTATAAACTATTTTTTTTCGTGTGGAATTCCTCGTGGATGCCATGCTGTTTGTTCGTTCCGGCTAATCTAAAATGGCTATATTGGTATAAGGCTGGCTATGGTATTGATAAAGAGTAACTTATGTTACACAACGAAAACTATACGGGTGAAAACGTGGGGCGTCCGCTAGTAAATGAATAAAACAAGTGCGGATATATCGAAGAAAAGAGATTAACAATTATCCTGGTCTTTTAAGCCACTAAATTCATTTCTAGGCATTTCAGCGTTTTCAGTTTGTCATTCAGGAAAGCATTGCATAGATTTCCCGTTTCCCACAGATACTTGCTCCCGGGATAAAAAGTAGTATGTGTTATTCAGATGTGTAAGCTATATTATTGTAAAAATTAAACATCAAAGTCCATTAGCAGAGTTCCACAAGAAAAAGTAACAAACATCCATCCATTCTTACAAATCCGCTTTAAAATATTAGTAGGATAAGTACTTAGTTAATCATATTCTCTTCTAACATACTTTGGTAGAATACCTGGTGCGCTTAGGTAATCGGTAACTATTATCAAATTAAAGCTAGGTAAGCTTTATAATGGAATTTATGCACTTGGCTTGACAAATATAATATTAAAATAAAAAGATAGTATAAAATATATAAAAAAAAGTAATGGTAAGCCGCGTATGATATTTCAATAGAATAAATGACTATATAGTAACACCAGCCATTTAGTGATGGCACTTGGCAGGACTTGCTGCACATTGATAGAAAACATTTATAGTTAATTCCACAAATTATATGTAATCTTTGAAATTGCCGTAAGGTAAAACCGGTCAGATTAAATAGTAAATAATAGTGTTTTCATTCATGACATAAGTTTTTTCTGCTGTCAAGATAATTATAATTTTACATAATTCGTATAATTTTTAACATAGCTAAACGTATTTTTTAAGTATTTGATGTACCTTTACGGTAACAAGCCTTCGGAAATAACTACTTATCATGTGCCGGAATGTCCCCTCCTGACCGATGAGAATGTGCTGATAGGCAGTTATAGTAGCGAGCAGTAGAAGCTGGCTTGGATGGCATAGACATTCATCACACTACATTACAGATCATGACAATTCTGTTTAACTTTCTATCCTAATATTGAAGCAACTAGCAGATACTACAATTTAACGTGGAATAAATTTGATGCAGTAGATACTAAGTGTTGTTTGGGATTGATGACCTCCAAAGGTTACGATAATTATACGGTTTACACTGTTGATTCATGGCACTTGGTGGAACTTGCTACACATCTTGAACAAAAACTCTTGTACTGTTCCACTTATTTATTATTTAAACCTGACCGGTTTCGCCTTACGCCTTTTCGAAGGTTAGCACATATTTTATGTATTTCGGATATCATTGCGTACAATATGTGCAACATATTGGTTTAAATAATAAATAAGTTGAACAGTACAAGTGTTTTGCTTCAAGATACGATAATTATGATAGCAACGAGATGATAGAATTGTTGTATGATATAATCTTGAGACGTTTATTTGCTTCCGTTTTTATCTTTTTCTTATGCTTCTTGTACTTCCGAATGGTTAAAAGCTGTATGAAAACTTTAAAGTATGGTTTGATTTTTAACGATGCCGTTTCTAGTTTAAGCAAACAGTAGGTACCGCTGTGGAATTTTTCTGAATAGAAATAGAACTACACATGTTAACCACGTTTATATACGAGTGCATTGAGCGTGGAGATGATGGATAATAACTAGATGACGTAATTTCTGTATTCCGATCTTTATAGTCGCTGTTTGGGTATAAGTATGTTTGAGGGGCCGTATTCCAGAACGTTTATCAATACTCAAGAAACACTTGCGAGTAGTATTTATAAGGCAAAATCTAGCCACAAGCATCGATTGAATATTGAGAAACGTTTCGGAATACGGCCCTAAGTAGACTATCAATAATGCAACTGACTAGCGGCCACTGGTGCGGTACGTGTCAATAGAACTCATGCATCGGCTGACTGATAGAAGTCTATTGGAGTACGATTGTAATAGTAGACTACGAAAAAGAGTCAAAATTGTACCGGTGGCTGTCTATTGAGCGACGATTACGATTCTTTTCTGACGAGATTGATATAGTAGACTTGGTCCCCAGTATGTACACCAGAAACAAATAATTTAAGTGACATTTTTAAAATTTGAGGGTTGAAATCAAAGTTGAAAATTATAAAAGAAAGTTACACCATTTATAACTCGAAAGCAAGTGCACTTATTTTAATGGTCCTTGATATTTTGTGTTTTCCTCTACCCTGATTAGCAGAATAAATAAAAATAAAGTGTTGGCAGCGCGAGTGCTGCACCTCTGGTGTTGCAAACGTCCATAGGCCACGGTGACCACTTTCCGTATGTGGGCCGTATGCTTGCCTGTCACCACAGTTGTATATAATAAACACAGAATAGTTTTAAAAAAAATCTAATACATTTTCTTTTAAATTTTCTATGGAATAGGATTCTACAGCAGCGGTGCGAAAACCGCTGGGCCACTAGTATTGTACATATTTCCAAAAAATATAACGTACCTACGCCCTGCCCTATCTACCGTGTAAACTTGTGAATCATCCGCATTGTCAAATAGCTTTAATTTTAAACCAATTAGGCCCACTTGCGCGATCTTGGGTTAGCGTGTATAACTCGGAGGTATGGACTAACCCCGAGTTAAATCATTAATTTGTCTCGCATGACCCCGAGTTAAGGGTATACCTAGAGTTAAATCGCTAAAATTTTAACTCACCGATTTCTGAGGGTTAATTCGTCAAACGTTGGGTTAGCAGCTGACAGACAATGAAGTGGCACCTGACACATGCGTGACACGGACTCCTCAAAATGACACGTCGTGTGCGCGACGTATATAATACGATAAAAATAAAATGCACTCGGCTGTCATGTTACATTCATTCGTGTAAGAAAAAGTCTTATGTGGCAAACTGTAGCGTAAAAGAGATAGACATACCTGTTTCATTCTTTGTTCAATCATTAATGTTTGGTTGGATGACATAGAGTGACATAAAACACTGGGTTAGTTAACCCGATGATATTTTTCTATGGTGCAAGACATGATTAGGGTTATAAAGTTATTTACTTAATTCAGAGTTATCTAACTCTATAATTATTTATTTAACCCCAGCATTCACGCAAGTGGGCCTTAAACTGAGAAAGAAGGTTTAACTTATAACTCCGTCATCGCGTCTATTACCGACTTGTATTAGATTTTTGAACGGTGATTTCCGTGTGAGTTTCCCAGAAGCGCTTGTGGCCCCGCTAACTTAGTGTTCTGTTAACGATCACAACGTTAAACAACTTTCGCTGTATAGGTGGTCCTTGGATGGACGACCACTTTGTGGCATTTACATTTGCGAGCGTTTCGTGTTTCGGAAGACACGTTAAGCCATTAGTCCCGGTTGCCAGTAAAATGGCAGTCGTTAAGCCCAATTGAAGGCGGCTTGAAAAATTTCAATAGCAAGTCGCCACAGCTTTAGCCTGTCCATTTCAACACGGCAATGGGCTCACCACCTGTTACGTGGGACTAAAATGTATGCCTTTGCCTACCGATGACATTTTAATTTATTATTATATAACTATGAATAAATATAATGAAGTGTCAGCGTTAATCTGGAATAGGGCGTGTTCCGTTGGTTTGGACATGTCCAACGCATGAGTGAGGAACGATTGACGAAGAATATACATTATTCGAAAGTAGAGGGTAAAAGGAGTCAGGGTAGGCCGAGACTTACATATGAAGACCACGTGAGCAGATTGCTCAAAAACGGTAAAGTCAAAAGTACTCGGATACCAGACGTGCATGTATGAAGCGATTGATAAATCTGCAAGAAGCGAAAGATGTATGCATGGATCGGGAAGCCTGGCGATCTGTCCTCTCTGACTACCCCGGCAGGGATATAGCGTGAAGATAGTTAGTTATATAAATATGCTTAGTATTTTTATTGTCATAAATAAATAAGTTCTTTATGTACGTATGTTTCACAAATAAAGATATTGTATTGTATTGTACCCCTTCGTGGAAAAAGGCGTGTCGATATGTATGTATGATTTCCCAGTGGTTTAAGTACATTTTTGTGTCATTTGACTGCCTTGTATGCTACATGCGCGCTGACGTGCCAAGTTCGATTTCCGGGTCGGTATAAATATTTGTGTGATCCCAATGATTGTTTCGGAGTTTGGGTGTTAAATATGTATGCATTTTGAAATATTTAATAAGTATGTTTGTCAACATACACATCATGCCATTCCACAAGCTTATAGCCCATTTGGTGCTAAATGTCGCATTATAAAAAACCTCCCAATAGTTAAATTCGTTAAAAAAATAGTCTCCACAATACAGAGAAGATTAGGGCGTGGATCAGTGGTACTGTGTTATAAATAAATTAAGCATTGATAGAAGTATAATAAAATAAATAATTTAAGATAGACATGTAGTAGCAGGTATTATCTGCATTACACCTTTTTTATTGCTTTGTACATTGTTGGCATAATAAGTTCAATCAATTGAGTTTTAATAATAAAAGTGACGGTGATAGCTGTTATCTCAGCTGTTTCCGTTATTTAATAACATATTCAGAGATAAGTAACATTTAATTTAGTACACGGTACCTAGCAACAGTTTAAATCAGATTTTATTGACTAGCGGGCTGCTCATGGTTTCACTCGCGTTGTTCCCGATCCGGTGGGAATACCAGAATAAAAAGTTGCCCAAGTCTCGCTAAAATCGGATCAGCGGTTTCAGAGATGACCGGAGTTTGGATATTAATTGCTTAATTTTCCGACATATATGATTACTGTTTCGTCCTGGGAAGTTGCGTGGTGAGCGAGACTCGCAAATGAAAGTGGCATAAACAGCAACCCATCCCTGGACTGGCCGTAGCACAATTGTATTTAAACAGTAGTTGTTACGGAATTCTAAAAAAATAAAACTGAATTCTTTAACAGCCTATTTCTCTAAGAGGAGCGTCAACTACGTCGGAAACTGCGCTGACACTAGTTAATACTTAAGTGTTATCGCAGCTTCCGATGTAGCTTGACGCTCCTCTTGATAAAGGACCTCCGTTAGGTCCGATACTAGTCGGGCTATCCTGAAATTCACATGTGAGTATAACCGTTTAGTTTGTAATAATGAACAACGCTCACGAAAGTTATTATTCTAATAAGATAAGATGCTTAAAAGCAGACATACATTTGGCAATTTCGTGGCAATTATTTAAGAAATATAAAGCTTTAGTTTAAAGAGCTTCAACGCACCCGTGAACTGATTGAACTTCCAGTTCCTCTGGACATTTATTAGAAGAATCTGTTCCTTATTGCCGGGATGCATTTGTATTTACAGATATTTGCGCTCAGGATATTATAAAAACTTTTAAATGTATTGAAATTAGGAAAACCGCGGACCTTTGGGGATTATCAGTCAAAACTGCATCATGTATAATTGAGGTCATTGCGCCCCATCTAGCAACTGTGTTAAATGACTGTGTTTCTAGTGGTATATTTCCAGATTTAATGAAACACAGCAAAGTCATACCCTTGTTCAAGGCTGGCAGCGCTATAGACCCGTCTAATTTCCGACCAGTGTCAGTGCTGCCAACTTTGAGCAAAGTATTTGAAAAAAATGTCTTGAATCAAGTGCTATCCCATTTTAATGTTCATAAAATATTTCATACGAAACAGTTTGTTTTTACGAAAGGGCGCTCAACTTCCATAGCTGGTGTTGAGTTATTAAAATGCATTCATGAAGCCTGGGAAGACAAGCAAGATGCATTAGGTATATTCTGCGATCTATCCAAGGCTTTTGATTGCGTTCAACATGAAACGCTGTGCAAAAAATTACATCACTATGGAATAAAAGGCAAAGCTCTCGACCTTCTGTCTTCATATTTAAACAATAGAATACAAAGGGTCGATATTAATGGTACACATTCTGTAGGATCCATGGTTACAATGGGTGTGCCACAAGGCTCGATACTTGGGCCATTCTTGTTCCTCATTTATATTAATGATTTACCATTTTATGTAGGGGACAGGATTAGGATTGTTTAGTTTGCAGACTATACATCATTGATTTTTAAAATTAGAAGATAATTAGATAACAATGACGATGTAAACAATGCAATTACGAGAGTAGTTCATTGGTTCAGCTCAAATAATCTTTGCCTAAATGAAAACAAAACTAATAATAAAAATAAATAAATATCCATCACGCCTTATCCCCGAAGGGGTTGCAGAGGCATATTATATGCCCACTTTTCACCGTGTGGATTCCTGTCCCACGTAATAGGTGGTGAGCCCATTGCCGTGTTGAAATAGACAGATGCAGGCTGTGGCTACCTGCTGAAACAAAACAAAACTAAATGTATTAAATTTACTCTACTCTACCAAATGTAAAACAAGTTACGGCCAATGTTCAACTGAATGGACAAGTGTTAAAGTTTGTGGAATCAACTGTGTTTCTTGGTATAACTATTGGTGCCAATTTGCAGTGGGCCCCACACATAGAAAAGACGGCATCTAGGTTAAGTTCGGATGCATACGCTGTAATAAAGATCAGGACTCTAACAGATGTGGATACGGCTTTAATGGTTTACTTCAGCTATTTTCATAGTATTATGTCTTACAGTATTCTCCTTTGGGGGAGTGCTGCAGATGTAAATAACATTTTTGTTCTTCAAAAGCGGGCTGTACGCGCAATTTATAATTTGGGCCCCAGAGTCTCCCTCCGAGAAAAATTCAAAGAAATAAATATTCTAACCGTAGCATCACAATACATTTTTGCCAATCTTATGTATGTTCGGAAAAATCTATCACAGTTTGCTAAACTCTGTTATATACATAATATAAATACTAGACATAAAAACAATCTTTCAGTTCACCACAGTCGGCTGCATAAGATTGGCGATTCTTTCTTCTTTGAATGTAAGTACAAAATTGTTTCGCGTGAAGTCCCGAGTAGTATGTAAAATATGAGTATAAACCGCGAAAGTTTAAAAATAACGAAGATATTTTTATCTTATTTTTTTTATTTTATTTCACCAGGCGCATTTTTAGCAAATAAAAGTTTTTTTTTTTATATAGGTCCACGTTCCTGTGTAATTCTTTGACATTTTCGGAACTAAGCAATCTTATTTCAGGAAATACGAAGTTATAGATAAAAGAGCTTCCACGTGCTCGTGTACTAAATTAAGCACTCGTATTTTCAGGAAGTAAAAAAATCTGGTTTATAGATTTTCCACGTTGTTTTACATTTTTCGCAATTAAGCAATCACATTTTCAGGAAGTAAACTGTTTTGGTTTATAGAGCATCCTCGTGCCGATGTTATTCATTAACATTTTTCGCAATTCTTAGGGCACATTTTCAGGAAATACAAAGCTTTACTTAATAGAGCTTCTATCACGATCCCGTGTGCTAATTGAAACACGCACATTTTCAGGAAGTAAAACGGTTTGATTTATAGAATCTCCACGTGACCGTGTTATTCCTTGACATTTTCGCAATTAAGAAATCATATTTTCAGGAAATCAAAGTTTTGTGTATAGAGCTTCCACGTGCTCGTGTGCTAAATTAAGTAGTCGAATTTACAGGAAGTAATAAGTTTTGTTTTATAGACCTCCAACGTGCCCGTGTTATTTTATTACTTTTATCTCAATTATTAAGACATAAATAACATTTTCAGCAAATACAGAGTTTTCGTTAATAGAGTTTCCACGTACCCGTGTTTTATATTTATCAGGCACATTTTCAGGAAGTAAATAGTTTTAGTTTATAGATTAATAAATTAAACAGACACTTTTACAGGCAATAAAATGATTCGGTTTACGGAGCTTTCACATGCCCGTGTTATTCTTTAACATTTCTATTGATTTCATTTTCATTTCTTTCATCCTGTTTTATTACTTACAGACTCCAGTTTTATTGAATTTGGTGTGTAGACAGCTTTACAAATAAAATAATCATTGATCACCATCAAAGTAGGTAATGCCACTCGAACGTAATGAAAGGATGTCAATTTAAAAAACCAACAATTAAATGGGTTATATAAGGAATCCAATCAAAGGTAAGGAATCCTTATTATAAACAATTACGCTACTGCGGATATTTGAAATACCTATTATAAATAATAGAGTTGTGATTTTTTTTAAATATTTCTTCTTAGGAACAAAACAACCCTTAGAACCCTTGCTTTAAAACACAGTCCATTAACAAAACCGAATTAAAATTCGTCGCGTAGTTTAGAAGGTTGTAGATCTCGACGTGCCCGAGTAATTTTTTTGCAAATAAGCAGGCACATTTTCAGGACATACAAAGTTTAATATAGACATTTTTTTTTACAGAATCATAAAATTATCTCATCGTCGATAAAGTTTCACAACAAAAAATATCATACCAGCTTCCTTTTATTAGATTAATTTATTTCCATAGTACCTACTTGATAGCTATCCTATAGCTAGCTGTTTTACTTGAATTTTTAATATGAGATGTTACACAGGAAAATAAATATTCCTATAATTATAACGTCGCCTAGCATACATAGGTACATATGCTAGATGACGCTGTGTAAAAAATATACCAACTTTGACTTATGGTATTTATTTATAGAGAGATAAAAAGAAGCCTATGTGTTATTATGACGTGGGAGTTATTGTAAATTTTCATCAAAATTCATTCCTTAGTTTTTTTTGCGTGCTATTAGTAAAATTGAGTGTGAACGGGTACTCTGTTCAGTTTACAAATTACACGTTCAGTTGATACTAAAGCTAATTAAAACGGGAAAATTACGCGAGGTGAATGGGCTTTCACTTTTATATTGGGGCTGTTGACTACATTTTAAAGAGTTGCCTAAACACATTTTTCTAATTGAATAACACTAAAAGAGTAGTAAATAATATGTCATACTAGTTGACGCCTGCGGCTCCGCACGCGTGGTGAAGTTTTCCCGTTTCCCACATGAACTTGTTCCCTGGATAAAATGTAGCCTATGTGTTATAGTGATGTATGCTATATTATTGTAAATTTTCTTCAAAATCGGTAGATAGCAGAAAAGTAACAAACATCCACACTTACAAACTATCGCGTTTTTAATTTTTGTAGGATTATCAATTTGAGTTATAACGTCATTAAATATCAATTTATATCGTTTTGATATAAATTTTATTTTATTTTATTAATTACTTTGTTACTTTTTTGTGAAGTGATAGTTGTGTCACTACGGTAGGGATTAATGATGAAATCCAAGGGGTTTTCTAAAATGTCATTGTAATTTTTTTCCCAATTACACACATCTGGAGAAGTACCTGACTAAACAAAGTAGAAGAAGTAGCTGAGCTAGTGATGAATGGTCTTTTACGGTTAGGAGTTAGTTACAATATGTTAGACCAACACAATGTTACGTATTTATTTGTATCCTTACACTAAAAGTATATTGAATTTGATTTTGTCTCAAATATATTTTTGATTTGATTACGAGCATACAACATTTGTCAGGGGGCAAGTTGACGACATAATTTATCATAAAATTTATGACTGATTTCAATTCAGCACTCAACCTCTTATTTATAGACAAATCTTTTACGCCATGTTTAAATATTTCTCATTTTTGTTACACTATTCCAGATATACAAATTTAAACACGTAATATATTTAATATGATATTTTTTGTTGACTCGGGTAAAAGCGTTTACGCGCAGGGACACCCGACTCTATAGTTTAGACCTAACCACTAAACACCGCGGTGTCCCGCCTTCTTCCCAACCAGGTCAATACTTGTATGTGACATAACAGCCATGACCTGTGAGAAGCAGAGTGAGGCGGTCGTCGTACCGTGCGCCCTCTTTACCCAAACTTAAGATATATAAATAATTAGGTTTTAGTAAAAGTTTTGAGATTAGCAATTTTACTTAACTTGGTTTTGGTACTGTACTATTACATTCCGATTTGACTCTCAACTTTGTTTAAGAATAAGCGGAGAACGCTTTTGTATCTTGTAAGTCACGCTAAGCCATCTTATATGGATAGGAACGTTAATGAAAATATATTAGAAATATTTCAGCCAATGCTAAGCCAATGCTTAGCACCTACTTTATTATTTTCGGTAGTAAAATCCAATAGCACGTATTTTTTTCATTTTATTATTAAGTAGGTATAGTACCTACGTTTGAATAAACATCTTATGACAAATACAAATATGGAAATATATATGAAAATAACGCGATGTATCAACCATGTTGTTTCATTAAATATGCCTTATAAAACCTTAGGCAACATCATGCCAACACTATATACTTCTATACATATATGCTAACTAAAGCCCTTGCACTTTTCCATTAAATATATGTTATATAACTATACTATACTTTGATTCAAACGTTGACATTAATTGGGACCAATTTAAATACTACTCAACGTTTGTCATAATATGTAGGTAGATACAAACTATACTACATATAGTACAAACTTATTCTTCCTCAGGCTCTACCTATTGCTTTGCGAATCTGGCAGTAAATGTAAATGAAGAAGCAATAATCTTGACGTTCATAAGTGTTACTTTGTGACCTACATGAATAAAAATATTTCATTTATTCATTCATTCACTAGCGCAACAACATTGATGCCTATGTTATTAATCGTATCCATGCCTTTGTATTCCGTTATATGCGTTGAACGTATTATTGCGTCAAATGTATATTTTGTCATGAATGAACTGATGAATTTCGTCTCGTTTAATAACTTTACGACTTCCGTTCTTTTATATTAAATCACTAGTCGATGTCTCGGACCAAAAAAAATTGACACCTTTAGTTTATTTTTTGAGTGACAATTCGGATTCCAATGATGAAAGCTATGTTTGTACAGTTAGATTATCCCTCCATAAGTTAGATGTAAAATGATCAACACCCTGGCGGTCTATGTCATAGTGGCCGACATATAAGTTGAATTTATGTATTTTTGAAATCACTTTTAAAGGCTCTTAATTTTGATTCCCTATTCGACAAGTTAAAGGGAAATATTTTTTGACAGAATACAATTTAGGGTCAATAATTCACTGTCATTATTATTTACATGTACTACTGTTTATCTCCCTCACTCATTTATTGAAATTAATTTAGAAATCAGGCTCATAGCAAACAAAAATTACATTCATTTGCGCATAAAACAATCATCCGAATTGTGCAAAAACATGTAAGTTGTATTTATATTTTAGAAATTGCGTTTTAAAGCTCTTCATTTTAATATTCAAATCAATGACTTGAAAGAATTATATTATTTTTTTCAAAATACGGTTTCGCTAATAAAATATATCGGAGAACACATTTTTTCTTTCGGGCACATGAACTCATTCCTAACTCAAACAAAACAATTTAAGGGGTTAGCGGGAATATTATACTAGATATTTTATAAAATTGAGGATGTTGGTTATAGGAAAGATAGTTAAAATTTCGATAGCGTTATATGGTCAAAAGTCAAAACGTTATAATGCGGTACGCCTAACCAACGCGCGACGCGCTTGCATACAAGTATCTATTTTGCCATGACACCGTATTGCCCGTAACGACGCGAACTATTAATCATTTCGATTACCTACCTATTTACTGCATACAACTGTTTATTGGTCTGTAATGTAGTGATGTTCTGCTGATACACAGTAGTTGGAAACTACTACTTAACGTTTCCTATTTATGAAGTGATATCATCAACATTGTAATATATGAATACTTATTTATTTATACACTTGAATAACAAATAAAAACAAAAATCATAATTTGAAACTGCGTATTTAGTTGATGCGGTGCAGATATAGCAAGGTGAGTACTTACGTATTATCAACATTAACTAGTACTTGATGGTGTACTGGGGCTTCACCAAGATATTCACGGCCCCGACCGACAGATGGCGCTAAGCATGTATGAAATTCACAATTGTAGAACTTAAAATGAAAACCACGAGGGCTGCACTAAAAGTATCGGGAATGGAACATTTCCGCTGTTCCTGTCATATTAAAATCTTTTTAAATGAAAACTCCTTGGTTTTAAAATTCGAATACCATTTATTTATTTAAAAAATAGATTCTCGGTCTTGTCACAAGGTTTTGTCAAACTTGTTTAGTCGTTGAGAAAATGGAATTGACTCGAGAAAATTCAAGAGCAATGATTTATTATGACTTTCGAAGTGGTTTAACACAAAAACAGTGTGTTGACCGGATGATTTCTGCATTTGGTGATGAAGCCCCATCCAAAACCACAATTTATCGCTGGTTTGCTGAATTTCAACGTGGACGTGTCAAGCTCAGTGATGATCCCCGTCAAGGTCGTCCAAAAACTGCAGTCACCCAAGAAAACGTTGATGCTGTGCGTAAGCTGATTGAGGAAGATCGACATGTGACATACCGCGAAATTCAGGCAACTTTAGACATTGGCATGAGTCAAATACAAATAATCTTGCATGAACAATTAGGTGTAAAAAAAATTTTTTCCCCATGTATACCGCATTCGCTCTGTGAAGAGCAAAAAGCGGCTCGCGTTACTTGGTGCGTCAGAACTCTCGAAAGATTCCACGCAGGATCCTCAAATGCTGTATACAACATAGTATCGGGTGACGAATCCTGAATATACGCGTACGAACCCGAAACAAAAAACCAGTTACGAGTTTGGGTGTTCGAAAATGAGTTAAAGCCAACAAAAATTGTTCGTTCACGGAGTGTTGCAAAAAAAATGGTGGCCACGTTTGTCTCCAAAACCGGCCATGTTGCGACTATTCCTCTTGAGCGACAAAGAACGGTTAATGCAGAATGGTATGCTAGCATTTGTTTTCCACAGGTCGTTTCTGAACTCCGTAAAGAGAACTGCAACCGCCGCATCATCCTCCATCACGACAATGCGAATTCTCACACCGCGCACAAAACAAAAGAGTTTTTAGAGCAAGAAAACATAGTATTATTAGACGATCCGCCGTACAGCCCCGACATAAGCCCTAATGATTTCTATACTTTCCCTAAAATAAAGAATAAAGTGCGTGGTCAGAGATTTTCATCACCTGAAGAAGCTGTGGACGCCTACAAAACGGCCATTTTGGATACCCAATTTTCCGTTGCTTCAATGATTGGTAAAAATGCTTCGAAAAGCAAAAAAAATGTATTTATTGCTTTTCGAAGTATTCTCCGCGAAATTTGACACATTTTTCCATACGATGGACGTATGGAAAAATGTGTCAAATTTCGCGGAGAATACTTCGAAAAGCAATAAATACATTATCGCTCAAGAGGAATAGTCGCAACATGGCCGGTTTTGGAGACAAACGTGGCCACCATTTTTTTGCAACACTCCGTGAACGAACAATTTTTGTTGGCTTTAACTCATTTTCGAACACCCAAACTCGTAACTGGTTTTTTGTTTCGGGTTCGTACGCGTATATTCAGGATTCGTCACCCGATACTATGTTGTATACAGCATTTGAGGATCCTGCGTGGAATCTTTCGAGAGTTCTGACGCACCAAGTAACGCGAGCCGCTTTTTGCTCTTCACAGAGCGAATGCGGTATACATGTGTCAAATTTCGCGGAGAATACTTCGAAAAGCAATAAATACATTTTTAAATAGTAATGTCACTTCCTTGATTCCCTAAATTTTAAGTGCCGCCCTCGTATCACAGATAAATTGCTTTACAAGTTTATTATGTGGTTTGTGTTTTATCATGAATGAGTTTTGATTTGTATCTACTCACGTAGAACATAGAACTGGTAATTGTTGCTTGTTTTGTCAATCAATTTAACAGATTTTCCTGCAGAAGCAGGCTGACTGATATATCAACGTCCACCAACATGAAATAATGGCCTCCGGACACTCGACTCCCATGACACCGCATCCATGGGACACACAATTTTTTTTTTTCGTCTCTTAATGTACCTGATGACCCATGGGAGTCAACAGGTGTTTAAAATTATTCGAGAGTTCTTATGGGAGCGGTCTCATGGAAGCCAAGTGCCCGGATAAGAAATTTTGACTTAACAAGATTTTTTTCGAATTTCATGTTCGAAGTGGGTGAATTAATTATGGAAGCTGTTTAAAAAATAACTTTTCTTCAAATTCCGGATAATAATAATATATTCTTCGATAAAAATAGAAGAAAATATGTTTCAGAATATTTAGAAATTATACCCTAGTATACTGACATTATATTATGTTATTGATATTGACCTTATAGTAATTATACCCCTAGTAAACTGACATTATAGTAAATTACTTTAAACTAAGATAAACGTTTTTTAATAAAATAAATTGAGGATAATATTTTGTACAAAAAAATTAAGATTGTTTTTATTTATTTGGGTATGGGTTAGAAATGTGGACCGTGGGGTGCAACGAGTGGAGCTTGAAAAAAAAAATGCCTTCTAAACTAAACTTTTATCCATAAAGTCAGCGTAGGTATACACAAATGCCGGTTGTAGGTACCTATAAATATTAAATGTAATGTTTACAAACCTGTTACAATATGATTTACATTCCGCCGCATCCTACATCATTACATACACAAATGCAAACATTATGTTTACATTTCCAAGACTAAGCGGTTATTCCGATGTAGGTAGTTTTTAAATGTCCTTTTTTTTTTGTAAAAATAGGTAAGGAAAATTCACGATTAATGTATTTGAATATTTTGTTCCAGATTCGTAAAACGTTTCCTGGCAATAGTTTGCGATCACACTACAACACCATGCTGTGCAATCGGTGACGGAAGCCACGAAGTTTGCTACGATATTACTTAATAATCTGTACTTAATATTACTATCATGTGACTTTGTGTGACGTAACTGTGTAAAATACTTAAGTGCCTTTAAATATTTGCCGCTTAGAAATATCGTAGTTTAGGCCAAAGGCACATGCTGTTCAATGGATACCGATACAAAATCATCACCGAATGTTAAAGTTAAGCCGAGCGGACGTAAAAATGAGACGAAGAAAAAAGTTGAAATGCAAGATGCTGTTGTTACTTCAGATGAAGAATGTCAGCAGATGAGCCAGAAATCGATGGAAGGTGAAGGGGAAATTGGATCAAATGCATCCACTGACAGCGAAGACTTTAATGAAGACGTAAACGCTTTTAACTACAATACCATCACATCGCTAGCTGCTCTAAAGGATATAATACAAGGTGACAATAATGACACGCCTGAGACTGATAGCTTTTTTCAACATTATTTTATGAATCATTGTAATAACCTTTCAAGTCGCAACACAAATTCTAACTCGCCGTTTCCGTTTCCGGAAAGACGGAGACTATCACAATGTCGCGAGGAAGATGAAGACGACGAAAGAAAGGAAACTGATCTACTGTGTCCTAGTACATGGTTAAAGACAAGGGCGGGCATAGCTTTGCCTGAAAGTTTAGAGCTGACTGTTAAAAATTTAAGTTTCAATGATGCCACAGAAGATCAGAATGCGAATGTGGTCAGCGAGACAATTTTAAGTACTAATGAGTCTGAGGATAAACAACCTCCGAAACGGACTGTAATGGGAGCACGACACAAATTTTTGGTTACAACCACATCACCAGCACCACCTACCATTGAACGAGTTCTACGTGCTCAAGTACATAATGCACATACCATTCATTTCGGCACAAAAGGTGCTGAAGAACTGCGTCCAAATGTACGGTCTATTTTTGCAAAGTCGAATCTCCACCGTGATAAGAATTATTTTGATAGTAGTTTAATTGAAATTAGATCTACCGTAGATGGAGCACCCTCAAACATTGAAGATATATGGGTTAAAAGGATTGAAGACAAAGTAATTATTGCTTGTTATATCTCTCTGATTTTGTTATAGCAACTCCGACAAAGATATATCAACACAGTGTTTACTGTTTCAGGTGACATCTACAAAGGAGGAACCTGCCACTCCAGTAGAGAAGACGGAGATAAAAAATGTTCCAGAAACTGAAGAAGTTGAACTCCGATCGACTGGAAAGGATACTGAAAAGCCTAGGTCGCGGTCAGGAACGTGGGGTCCAGCAACGGGGGCCAAACCCAAAGATCAAGTTAAGAAGATTCCTGTTCGTAAAGATAAAGAAGTACGACGCAACAGTGATGAGAGGCGACAAAAAAGAGGTAAGTAGGTACTGATATAGGTTAATCATACTAATATTGTAATCGCGAACGTTTGTTTGATGTCGTTTGTATGTGAATGTAGGTTTGTTACTATTTCACGCAAAAAATTCCTACCGAATGGATTTTGATTAAACTTTACCATTATATGGCATGACAATAACACATAGACTTTTTATCCCGGGATCAAGTTCCCGGCAAACGGGAACGGGAAAACTTCTCCATCCGGGCGGAGCCGCGGCTTTCAACTAGTGTATCATAAAGTGAACATGCAGGATCACGACCACGTGATGTAACGACCTTTGTATTAATTATTGGCAGTCTATTATCTAGTGGCGTAGGTCCAGCACGTGACCGTCATTACATTATAATGCCATCATCGATACTGTGTGTGACATCATATTACACAATTTTCCTTGTCTTAATTCTGCTGATGATACGACAATTCTATAATATTGGTTTTAATGTAGTAAATATTATCGACTTCAAAGAAATATTCGTTATTCGCAGTTAGTAAATATAGATTTATATTATCAGAGTCAAATGTAGATGAGCCACAATGTTTTGGAAAGTGCCTACGCGTCCGCGCTGGCTGTCTGCCAAGTCTCGCTATAATATATAAGGGTCGGAGTTAACACGAGTGTTACTCAAAACAATGTATTTCGTATCGGAAGATTCATCATATTGTGTAACGGTGGTAATTGCTCATTACGATCACCACGTCATTACATCATTGCTCATTTAGATTACCGCTACCTTTTATTATCGCACCGCTCGCCATAGACAGGGTGTTCACCCTCACACTTTGCGTCCGGGAGCGCCATACAGTTAGGCCCGATAGAGGCTTTATTCCGCGCACGCTTAAATTGTGGGATGAGCTCCCTGCCTGGTTTTTGATAACGTCTAGAGTTTGGGGTTCGTCAAAAGGGTTCTTAAAAGGGTTTTAAAGAGTCAGCAGCGCGAGTGCTGCACCTCTGGTGTTACAAACGTCCATAGGCTACGGTGACCACTTTCCATCAGGTGGCGGTATGCTGGTCTACCAACTCAGTGTTATGAAAAAAAAAAGCCATATTAATCATGGCTGCTTTTTTTTCGTAGTTTTTATAGATACCTGATAGAAAGTGGTCAACGTAGCCTATGGACGTTTACAACACCAGAAGTGCGGCACTCGCGCTGCTGACCCTGTAAAAACCTTCCAAGACCCCTTTTGAAAAACCCTATACTGTAGACGTTTGGGAAAACCAGGCAGGGAGTTCATTAGTTATCAGTCTGTCCTTCACTTTCCACATACAGAGTGAATTAAAATTATGACTACTATTTTAAAATTTGTATGAAAGTCAGATTTTCTTTTAATAGTCATAGTTCGTCAGAGTGAGTAGTGAGTGGCACTAATTGATTTTATTTGCAAGAAAATCTACTAAACGATTGCTATTTCTCCAAGTGCTTACCTCGATGCAATCGACAGTTAATGTAATAATTTGATATACAAAGCATAAATTGCACGTATAGCATTTGAAGTATTAAAGTTGTTAATTTCGAACTCAGTTGTCAACTTTCGATAGCTTAGTTCAAATTTGAATCCATGCCCTTATGTTAAGACTAAGAAGGAAAGCTCAACACTATTTTTATATTGTCATACTCTTCCTTCCTCTTAATGTATTCCCAGTTGCTTCTACACCCTTATATTGATTTGTAGCCGGGTTCCACATTAATTTTACTGCTGGGAGCAGCTGCCTGCTGCTGTAGTTTGGATTTTGACTTTTACTTTGGTAAGCCATGTTTTCATCCAAAAAATTCTCGTACATTAGTGCAAAACACCAGGCCTAGTACCAATTCCATTCTCTAGAAATGAAATCATGAGATACTTACAAATATGCTGCTTTTTGCATTAAAATCCTCGATAGATCTTATAACATTTGTTGCAAAACCGTTATCAGAACAACCCATTTTCCTTGTTATTCTCTGTATAATATTGTTTACAAACGCAATCATAGCAATCATGGAAGTTCCGGCGTGGGTGGTGTTTGGCATCAACATAGTTAAGGTGTTTCCACGTTTGTTTCGTTACATTACAAGTGAGCTGGTTACGTATATTCTCAGTGTACTTTCTTTAAATTTGAATTAGTCCATTTCGATTTGAATTCCTGCCAAGTGGTATTCTGATATTATTCATTCCATCAACTAAATGGCACGTTTAGAAATTTTAGTTAACGTCCATTGGTTGTGTTGGGAGTCCTGGAGTTATTCCTCCAAGGGCGCACTCGGAGTTTATAAAAAAGTGGATTATCATACGCATAAAAAAGTGCTTCTGTTGTCGTAGGTCGTAGTTGAATCCATTCCCAGATATTATTTTAAATTGTTATCAAATCTTTATATTATTATACTATTTGTTATCAGTGATGAAGAACGAAGCCAGTACTTCAAACAGTAACATTATTTCATAATTTTATCTCACAATCAGACAGATTCATGATTTCGAGTATTAGGTACGTTCTTACCTATTTTAAAGTTAATAAAATATGAGGTAATAAATTAATTACTGTTGTGATAACGTGCTTTTTTACAAGAAGCACGTGAGTGTGAGTTTACTCAGCTTGATCGCTGCTAGCAAAGAGTAGGAAATGACAATTCCGCTAAGTAGCCCCTCGTAGCAGCGGGACTTCTTAAGCTGTTAACTATGGTGATGGCTTTATGAGGAAATGTATTGACCATAAGAGGCCGTCGTTAGAACGGCGACGGCATAGAACTTCTTCGTGTCGCCGAATATGCACTGGGCGCCGAAGATGTCAGAACTAGCTCTGTCCTCCTCGAGGGTGGGTTTGATGGCGACGGGGTTAGCAATTATTCTAGCAGAAGCAAACAATAGGTAGAGGAGTCATCAATGACCCTGGGCAGATCGTGTGGTTTTACGCAGTTCAACTTCCATAGTTAACCCTAGTAGGAAGAAACGAAGAAACAAAAATGCTTCTATTATATTAGCTACAATAGTGAGTCCATACCTTGACTTCAACAGTCACTCATCTTTCCAGCACCACTGAAAGGCCCCAGTCCCGCCCGCCTAAAGGACCCTAAATTATATGAAACAGAACTATGTGTGATTGTAATTTTAAAGCCTTTGCCGCCGTACGAGCATGATAACGTTCAAGTAGTGCGAGTAAATGATTAGGCACTTACATCATTTCACTCTGATTATTCTATCACAGTCACAGTTTATAATTCATTCAATACGAGTACATTGGTTTAGATTTTATCTGTTGGCAAATATGTCAAGTATAAAGAATTACTACTCCAGTGAGTTTCAATAACAAAATACTTGAAACTGAATTTGAATCATCGTACATACCATAACAAACTGCATAAGTAAACTCACTTACTGATAACGCAGTGTTATAATCAAACAAGCGCTATAGGTATACTGCAAAATAACGTAAATTGCAGTCTGCAAACTCGAACAATATAAATCTGATACATATATACCAATATTTAAAACACCCAACCGACCTTGATATCGCCTTGGCCGTAGCATACCTACCATACCAGTAAATCATTATCATACAATATTATGTTTGTCTTAGAGATAATATCGCTATTACAGATATCATAATACTAGAGACCTATTTAATAAAGGCATAAAAGTGAATGAGAGAGGAACGATATACTAACAATGTGTATTGTGCGAAAGTAGAGGGAAGATTCAGTCAGGGTACTCCGAGACTTACATATGAAGACCACGTGAGCAGATTGCCCAAAAAACGGAAAGGTCAAAAGTACTCAGATACCCAGGCGTGCATCTATGAAGCAATTATTGAATCTGCAAGAAACCAAAGTATGTATGGAACGCGAAACCTGACGATCTGTCCTATCTACCTACTCTACTACCCCGTCAGAGATACAGCGTGAAGATAGTTAGTTTAGTGTTAACATTCTTGCTACTTCTAATAGTTAATCTGTGGTGTGTTTATACGAGTATAGGTATATAATAGAACGCTTCTATAATATCTCTCTCTATCCATATTGATTCATATTTTAATGTATACTTAGTATGACTGGTCCAAATTTCCCCATAATATGAAAAACTGCTGTGTTGCATTTTGATAAAAGTCATGATTCATAAGTGATCAAGAATGACATAGACAACTGTCGTATACGTTGTTTATTCTAATTTACTTCTTGTGACATCAACTACTCATCACTAAAGGTTCCGTTTCCACCAGCTGTTCGGATTACCCAGAAAAAAACAAACAGAAAACATTATTTTGTTTATTTTCTTCGGTGTTAGTACCTACAAAATGTACTCATACATGTATATAGTAGTTTATAGTTGGATATTTAGGATGAAGAGTAGAAGTGTGCACGTCGCCATCCCTGCCAGCTACGGCTGCAATTCTACTCCAACACGAGTGCTACCATGGCAAATACTGCTAGGGCGTGCCCCCGAGGCGACGCGCACCAGTTCGTCCCCGCTGGTGCGAAAAGTGTGAGCCAGAGCGGCGTAGGGGAACGCCACCCTACACGCGCGGCCCGACACGGCGGGAAGTGGAGGATGGAGTGCAGGGTAGCTGCGTGGAATGTTAGGGGAGGAATGACAGATAAGATGAATGAGTTGATGGATGTTATGAATGAGAGTAAGTTAGATGCAGTGTGCTTGACAGAGACCAAGCGCATGGGCAGCGAAGTCTTGGAGCTCCCGGGTGGGATGCTCGCGCTTTGGTCTGGAGTACCAGAGAGCGAGCATGGCAGTCGGGGGTTGGAATTTTGCTGTCCTCGCGATTGGCCTCCGGTATGTATGAGTACAAACTGGTAGGTCCTAGAATCCTCTGGATCCGTGTAAAACTTGGTTTGACGAAGATTTTCCTGGTAGCTGCTTACGCGCCAGTATCTTCGTCGAACGCGAGTGAGCTAGAGGATTTCTGGGAGAGTATGAGAGAAGCTCTAAATGTGATAGAAGGAAATGAAAGACTTATAGTATGTGGAGACTTGAATGAATGGGTGGGTACCGCTCGCTATGGTTTTGAGTCGGTACTCGGGAAGTATGGGGATAAAAGGGTGAACGACGCTGGCAAGCTAATACTGGCGTTTTGTAAGGAAAAGGATTTGTTTGTGGCGAACACAATGTTCAACCACAAACAAATTCATATGTATACGAGGAGATGTAAGTCAAAGAGAAGCATGATAGATCTATTCCTAATGGATAGTCTGCTCCGTAAACAGGTGATGGACACAAGGGTTTATAGAGGCGCTGAGCTGGGATCAGACCACTACCTAGTCATAACTAGGATTAGGGGTCTGTTCGCGGGTTGGCGTCATCGTACCGAGTGTCCTGAGCTTGAGCCGACTTATAGCATCAAAAGCTGGAAGCTGCAGGATGCATCCATTAGGGATAAATATAATGAAAGGGTAGCCGAAAAGCTTGGCGACGTCAATGTAAGCAGTGAGAATGTGGAAAGTGTATGGCAGAACCTTAGGGATAGTATGATAAATGCCGCTGTGGAAGTGTGTGGAGAAACGAAAAGAGGCAGTAGTAATAAGCGTGATGCATGGTGGAATGAGGAAGTGAAAGAAGTAGTTTGAATGAAGAAGAAAGCATGGCTAGACTACTTAGCCTCGCGAAATGATTTTAATATGAAAGAGAGATACAAGCTTGCAGAAAGTTAACACGAAGGCACTGATAGAAGAAGCTCGTGAAAGGTGCAGAATGAAAGCGGATGAAAGGTTGTCGTCCAATTTCCGGGATAATGCCAAGCTCTTCTGGAAAGAGGTAGGCAAGACCCGGAGTTGTTCGGCAATCTGCAGTATGAATAAAGTGCTTAGTGTTAACAATGACGTCCTAACAGACCAAACACACATCCTGCAGAGATGGAGTGAATATTATGGAAAGATGTATCCAAGAAAAGACATAGATGCCACATCGAGAAGTGGAGCTCACTTCGATGCTTTGGATCCCGATGTCTTTGAAGTCATTAGTATGAAAGAAATAGAACAAGCGATAAGAAGTATGAAATGTGGTAAGGCTGCGGGAAAAGACAGAGTTACTGCTGAGATGATCAAGTACGGTGGGTCGCGTGTCTGGGACACACTATGTCTGTTATGCAACTTGTGCTGGCGGACGGGTGAGGTCCCGGATGACTGGCGAGTAGCAGTTGTAGTACCTATTTACAAAGGGAAAGGCTCGCGCCTAAACTGCTCCAGCTACAGGGCGATCAGCTTGATCAGCTTAGCTAGTAAGGTGTATGCAAAGGTTATAACGACACGAATACAAGAAAAGTCTGAAAGGTATTTATGGGAGGCTCAATGCGGATTCCGACGTGGAAGAGGTTGCATGGATCAAGTGTTTTCTCTCCGCATGATCGCGGAAAAGTTTCTGGCTGTTAGCCAGAAGGTTTTCTGCGCTTTTGTGGATCTAGAGAAAGCATTTGATTACGTTGTGAGAGAAACGCTGTGGGACTTGCTGCCCGGATATGGTGTGGACGGCTCGCTACTGTGGGCAATACAGTCGCTTTATAGGGACTGTAAGGCTTGCGTGCGAATAGGGGGGGGATGTGTCACCTCTTCTTGATGTCTGTACAGGCGTCAAACAGGGATGTGTCATGTCCGCCTTGCTGTTCATAGTGTATCTGGACAGTTGCCTGCAGAAGTTGAAAGATTTTAATATGGGTGTGAATTTGGGTGACTTTACAGTAAACTGTCTGCTGTACGCTGATGATGCGGTGCTCATGGCCTCATCAGAAGCCGACCTTCAGGCATTAGTCAATAATATGAAAGAACAGTGTGAAAGTAAGGGTCTTCGCTTGAATGCAAGTAAAACTAAGGTTCTTGAAAGAGGTGACGTAAGAACTAAATGCGAGATTAGAGTAAACCAGGAACGTCTAGAGCAAGTGAATGAAATTGTGTATTTAGGAAGTATGTTTAGCGCGGATGGAAGATGTGATTCGGATGTAGAACGGTCAGTAGCTGCCGGAAACAAAGTTAACGGTGCTTTGTCCCAGTTAGTAAAGCGACAAAGCATCGTAAAAGAAGCACGCATGGCGATTCATAACGCAGTGCTAGTGCCAACTTTGCTTTACGGTAGTGAAAACTGGGTATGTCAGCAGATGCATGAAAGTAAATTGAATGCTGTGGAGATGCGATCATTTCGAAAATTGTCGGCGTTACCTTGGCCGACCGAATACGTAACGAAGTGATACGCAATATGGCAGGTTTGAATGAAAGTGTCAGCGTTAAGCTGGAAAAGGGCGTGCTCCGTTGGTTTGGACACGTCCAACGAATGAGTGAGGAACGATTGACGAAGAATATATATTGTTCAAAAGTAGAGGGTAGAAGGATTCAGGGTAGGCCGAGACTTACATATGAAGACCACGTGAGCAGATTGCTCAAAAACGGAAAGGTCAAAAGCACTCGGATACCCAGACGTGCGTGTATGAAGCGATTGATGAATCTCGAAGAAGCGAAAGAAGTATGTATGGATCGCGTAGCCTGGCGATCTGTCCTCTTTGACTACCCCGTCAGGGATACAGCGTGAAGATAGTTAGTTAGTTATAGTTGGATATTAAAAGTTAACGTCAATTTTATTTAATTGATTAATATTCAATATCTGGATAATCATTATAATCAATTGTGTAGATATCGAGTATACGAGAATAGTACGATTTCGCTGTAACTGATAAATCAATAATCTAATAGCATCTTTGTACAATCTAATATAATTAATGTAACGTCATTTAATAAGATGCAAATAAAACCCATACATTATGAAATTATTTGAGTCGGTTGGATTCCTCTTAAATGTTTGCATATAGGTAGAGGTACAACATTTCTATAAATTTTCCGAAACTTGCTACCATCCAGTCCCCTAAAACTACGACATATCTATTTGTATACCGAATTTTAATTCCTAGTTGGGAGATATTAGACAGTAGTAGCCGGTTATTAGAGCAAAAATTGCCGAGAAAGAAACCTAAAGTTACTACTAATCCAGGTATAGTTCAGAAGAAAAAAACAAAGAATATTTTTTTATCAAGTACTTTATGGCTCACCCGGGACTCCTGGCTCCTGAAGGAAAGGCAACGTGTGGTTTTAGTCTGTATGAGTCCGGCATAGCATCCATGAGGATTTCCATATTTTTAAAAGAAGCCTTATTTCTTGTAATAAACACAAATATGAAGTATTACTAATACGTTCGTGCGTTTGGTAATAAACTCTTCCATCGATCCATGTACCGAAAATAGACCACAATCGTTCAACTGCGGTGGTCAATTAAGGTAGAAAAATATGATTTATATTTTTCCTTGTTTTGGCAAAACCAGGCGTAAAACTAGTCGGTACATCGCCGCAAACCTGAACATAATTTAGGAGGGATGAGGAAACCGATCTCATACCCAATTTGTAAATCCTTGTGGTCACAATATCAAAGAGTCATCATAATATTAGCTAATTTCACACCCACTGTTGGCCATAGAGCTCCCCCAAAGATTACCACGACATTCGGTGTTTTTTTCCATTTAGGTAAGTACTCGTAAGTGCATATTCCTGTACGCAGTCGCTTCTCAAAAATCATTCGACTCCATCTACGGTAAATTCCACGAGCAATATGGCCTGCCCGCTGACAGAGCTGGTATTCTTTCTGCTATGTCAGTGACCTGAGTCCTTTCGTTCGCACTCTGAGCATATACCTCTCCATTCCCCAATAAGAAGGCTTCTCAACTGAAAAGCAATAGCTAACCATATCCTACTTTTAAAATAGAAGAAATTACGTCGCCTTAAGACTGAAATAAGGCTATAGGCTCACCACCTATTACGTGGGACAGGAAAGTGGGCATATAATATGCCTCTGCCACCCCTTCGGGGATAAGGCGTGATGGATAAAATTATGACGACTACTGACAAGGGACACTTGTCAGCGCCGAAGTCAGCCCTGGTAACACACATTGGTCAAAGAAAGACCCTGCTCTTTAGAAATTTATGTATATAGCAATGGATTATACCATGTAAATCTAACAGAAAGTAATGATGAACACAATTTCTTATAGAAAACCAATTAAGTGAAAGCGAGATAGTTAAGGCATCATATGCGGCAGGTAAAGTGTAATTTTCTGATACCAAGCAGTATCGAGATTGCCCTGTGTGAAAGGCGAAACATTATTAATGTCTTGTTCTACCTGAAGGGTGTACCTATCTTCTACATTTTTTTTATTCTTTTACTTGTCCAAACAATCCCTTACTATTTATCTCAGAAATTGACGCACCGAAGATGTATAGTGGATTTTACTTCCTTTAATATCGTTCGAAGAGATGGCAAGTGTACTGACGTGATAAGTCTGGGCCCAGCCACAGTTGAGAGCTGTACTAAATCTTAGTAATCAATAGTCCATTGTCTAACAGTACAAGTGGACCTAAATCTATAATCGCAGTTTTATATAAAAAGCAGTAACTTAAAAGTAAGCCGATGGATTTAAAACGATAAAATTTTGTACAAATTTTCCTTAAGTGATACCTATAGTATGTGTGCACTAAGGAAGGATTTTTAATAATTTCTGTCTCTAAGCGATTGGAAAGGCTTGCTGATTCGTGAATTTTTTCAATGATGTCTGTGGGTAACGCGGTAATGCCCTAGTTTTCTTATAAATTCTAGTTTTGTATAACATATATTGTATGGTTACAAGATTTCATTCAAGCATGAATCTTATTATACGTGACTAACTTATTTGTGTTAAAAGAAGTAGGTACATAGTAACGATTACTGAACCAATACAATGAATTATGAAGATGGCCTTGAGTCACGAACACATTTCGGCTTCACTACGCTATTGACTTGTAAAATGAGCAATCATGGTTGTTATTATTATATCATCGCAATGAGCACAACGAAGTATGTTGAACAATAAATAAAAACACTTTAATAATCTCAGTCTTGCACTGTTAATAAATAGATAAACGAATGCTTTACAGAGATAAAATCAATTCCAGCTCCATTCCGCAGTAAAATTTATTACTATGTACTTTATAAATTATGAATGAGATTTCGGTCATTATGCTCTATCTACAATTCAAGGACTAAAAGGAAAGAGTTCAATGAGTGGGAGAAAAAACATACAAACCATACCGCGGATCAATGGACAGTGTTTTGTAATACAATCTCGACCTGGTATGTAGATTATGGTAAACAAACACAGTGTCGACACTTTATCGGCTTCCCTATTTTGTAATGTATATTTTATGAATGCAACATTTTCTACAATTGTGGAGTAATCCAGTTCTTGATTTGTTGTGATACTTTATAATTGTTAATGTCTTTATCTTACATAGAGGTGTGTTGCTCATATAATGAGTCATGGATCTTTTAAAACATACAGCCTGTTAGTCTTTGGTAAACACCTCAAATGTAGCGAATGTTTAGTTCGGTTCTCGATAGCGAAAAGAATACTACGTTCGTACTTATAACATATCTATTAAGGTCAAAACAGTTTACCTTCGCGAACTAAAATTTTCATTTCTTTCTATGTGTAGGTATCCTTCAATTTTTGTGAAACATAGTTGATTCAGGAAGCGAGCGTAGCGAGCCGACGAAAGTCTCCGTAATAAGTCCACTGGTACGGGAAAAATGCTATCGATGTCCGACCGTTAGTCCGTCCATTCAGTCTACAGGTCGCATTTTTCATCGGATTTGCATGTAACTTGGCATGGACAATCCGTGATATAGCCAAAAACTTTAAGCGAGGGGGTTTTTCGATCGGGGGGGAAATGGAGGCAGGGGCCCCTCCCCTGGTCCCTTAGTGTTTGGCACGAGCGCTCAAAACAGTATGGGGTGATATAGGCTTGAAGTGTGTTGCTGAGCCAAGCGTTTTTTATTTTAAAACCACTAGAAAAAAAATGTATATAGTACCGTATGTACATTTTTTTTTCTAGGGGTTCATGTGTGTTTATGGGTGCGCAACAGGAAAGCCATGTATGCTCTCTACTAATAATAATAATCATCACATTAACCACCTTTTTCCTCAATTTACTCTGAAATCTACGGTTCGAATAACCACTAGTTTTAAATTTTTTTAGAGATTTTTTCATTACTGGTAATTAAGGATGTGTAATCACGCAGGCGCGATAAGTGATTTCTCCAGGCCGCTGAACTGAATTTATTCCTTTAGCATGTTTAGCTTTGTATCAGCCGGGATGATAGTACATTTTCCGAACTAGCAAAAGGGCAAAATATGCCAGTCAACTAAGCCAACTAATGCCAACGTCTGATATACCTAATCATTATTATACAATCCAACTTAATTATGATAATTTTATGCAGTTTTAAGTACAATTAGCTGTCCATTCATCGAAACGAATTTTTCGAAATTAATATAAAACAAATTTATGCACTTCTCCATTAAAACCTCCGTTTTTTTAAAAATGTGTACCCTGTTTTTCTTTCCTGTACCTATAGCTCAAAAATGTATTAATCTGACCTGCCGTATTTTGATTCCCTCGTATCTAAATTATGTTTTTTTTCAGAACAACGCCTCGACGCTGCCATCACGCGTAGTACACAATCGGTTGGCGAACGAAGACGACGAGCCTCGAATGACGAAGGCCAACCACATCCCATGTACCAACAGACTATACATGGTAAATACTGAACATCACTCTTATAACACTCCACTGGTGGAGGAGTTTAGGCCAATTTAATTGGACCTAAATTTAAAGTACACGGCAATGGGTTCACCACCTGTTACATGAGACACAAATATATGAATACGGTGAAATGTGGGCGTATAGTATGCCTCTGCCTATCCCTTCGGGGATAAAGGCGTGACAACATGTATGTATGTATGTACGTAAATTTAAAGTACTTTTCCAGTTCTTTCCCAGCTATAACTGGAATTGGAGACTAAGGTTTACTTTTATTCGGTATTTTGACTTTTAGTTTTTGCCATTGTTAGGAGCGACTGCTGTCTGACGCAACTGACTGCTGTTTGAGTGTTGGGAGGTCAATCAGTAGTCTTTTTCATCTACATCGTTGCCTCGTCCGTAAATCAGAACAGGTGCATCGCTTGCCCCGGAGATCTTGATCACTTTACTCCCCATACCACTAAACTACTAAATTCATTCTAATTAATATGAAAATAATTTATAACGTGGGCAAAAAAAAAAATAAAATAATGTAACAAATCCTTCTATGCTTTGATATCAAGGTGATCAATATTTTATTCTTAGTTCTCCCAATGTACCTACGACTATGAATTATTATACCTTTTGTTTTGACATTGGAGACTTGCATTGCTTGCAACGTGGCAAATTATATTAGTTTTAAGTAAATCAACGTTCATGATTATTTCAAATTCAAAATTTTGCGGGTTAATGGGAATTCAACATTTTGGAAACGCAACATTACGGGCCGAAGCGGATTTTTCGATTAATAATCTAACAATCATGAATCTTAAAAATATACGGTACATATTATGAAAGTTTTTAAATACACATTAAATATGATAACAACATCATTGGTATCCTTGCCATACTTCTATAACATTATAAACAAATCGCAGGAACCACCGGGGTGAGCCGCAGACCTGCATTATTTGAAATCTTGAAGTCAAAGCCACGTGGCGATGCTAAGAAACAACCTTCGATTATGCAGCAGGTCATGGCAGCCGTACAGGTGAGATTTTGACAGGCTTTTTTATAGATAGTGTACTATGAATGAATAGTACGTGCTGGCCGATCATAAACTGGGTATTCAGATTGTTTTCGAAGGCAATCATTAAAAAAAAACAGGCCAAGCACGTATCTTGCTAAAAAAATTGTTTACGTATAGTTTAGTATAGTAAGCGTATCACCAAGTTTATTGGTAAATCTCATGAATCATATATTTATATAATTTTTATTGTTTAGTAGCCTAGCAATATTATATGAGTTTTATTGATAATCTTTTAGAAAAACAAATGGGTAATTTAATTACTCACTCCTATGTAAGAGGTCGTGGGTTCGATTCCCACCCAGGATAAAACTCTGTGTGATGAGCACGATGGTTTATTCTGTGGCTGGGTGTTATTTATCTATGATACGAGTATGTATGTATTTAGAAATATATTAGCATGTTTATCAGTTATCTGGTTACCATAGTACAAGCTCTGCTTAGTTTATTAGTTCAGGAATCAGAAGGCGTTGTGTGAGTTGTTCCAACGATATTTATTTATTATATACTAGATGACCCCCCACAGTTTCGCTTGTGGAATATTTCGACCTCCCGTCGCACTGTTTAATCCCGTCGCTTATAAATTCTACAAAGATGCATAAAAATTTGCCCGATTTGACATTTATGACTACTGTTCTGCTCCCCAGTGTAGTAGCGTAATGATATATAGCCTATAGCCTTCCTCGATAAATGGGCTATATGACACAAAAATAATTGTTTAAATCCGACCAGTAGTTCCTGAAATTAGCGCGTTCAACCCAACAAACTATTCAGCTTTAAAATATTAGTATAGATTAGACACCCCGCAGTTTATAATAAACTAGCAGACCCGCGCGGCTTCGCCCGTGACATATTTCGAACTCCCGTCAGTTTATTACTCACGCCGTCACGCCTTTACCCCGTCGCGTCGCAGCCATTTAATCCCGTCGTTTATTAGGTACCTACTGTTACAATAATGTATGAAAGTTTTTCCGATTTGTTGACATTTATGATTACTGCTCCTCTCTCCAGGTCAGTAGCGTGATGATATATAGGCTTCTATATACTATACCAAACTATAAGATATAGTAAAGACGCATTTGAAAGCAGAGTAGATCCCAGAACGCACATCCTTTCGGCAGTGCGCCGATTACGCGTCTGAGCGATACTTATTGGCCAGCGAGAGGCGACAACTATGCGCGGTCGCGCATGCGCTATACGCTTATCTCGCGCCATTACATTAGATGAGAACAAATTTGAATACAATAAAACGATTATAGTGAGTTAACCTTAAAAGATAGCCATATGCTATCGCGGACTTTATTTTAGAACTTTTAAAGAGGAATAATTATGTAGTAGTACATATTTTTTGGTTAACATTAATCGTTTAGGCAGCGTTAGCAACGGAAGCTTTCAAATAGAATATTTTTCTCCCGATTTTGCCACATTTATCATTGCTGCTCCGCTATAGCCTTCCTCGATAAATGGACTATTCAAAACAAAAATAAATTTTCTAATCGAGCCAGTAGTTTCTGAGATTAGCGCGTTCAACCAAACAAACAAACAAACTCTTCAGCTTTATAATATTATATATAAATATATTAGTATTTTATAATAAATGCCTACAGATATAAAAAAAATATCGCCTAAGTTACTCCTTATAACATCAATTATTTGCCAGTGAAAGTTTCGTTAAAATCAGTTCAGGTATTAAGCCAGAACATTGACAGACAGACAATTTTTTTTATGTAAATATCGTATGTGCCCTTTCATGTGCATTTAGTGAAAAGATGATATTATTTGTGCCTTCCCAGTTGCTTCTCCTGATGCTGGGGTCGGCTTTTATTGGCTATGATTTAACTTTTTCGCTGGTATTTTTGGGATTCCTGCCGTTGAACCACGTAGGATCGCCTGTGCCAGAACCTCGTCTGTTGTTCAGCAGGTGCACCAATAACAGATAGTGGTGAATTGGGTCCCAAGAACCATGGCTTCAGTACATCTGATTGAGCGGTAGCACTCTCATGTGGATAATTAGAAGTGAATTTGAAGTCAATATAGTCTTAAAATTAACTAGGTGTTTTTCTGAAAGATTAACGAGAATTTCCGTGCTTCGGAAGGCACGTTAAGCTGTTGGTCCCGGTTACCAGTAACATGGCAGTCGTTAAGTCAAGTTAAAGGCCTAATGGGCGGCTTGAAAAATTTCAACAACAGGTAGCCACAACCTGCGTCTGTCTATTTCAACACGGCAATGGGCTCACCACCTAGCATGTTGGATAGGAATGCACATGGTGAAAAGTGGGCATACAATATGTATGCCTCTGCCACCCCTTCGGGGAAATGGCGTGATAGAAAAAATAAATTTACGAGAAGACGATGCTTATACTTGGAAGTTGACTTTTATTATTTTGCGTTTATTAATGTTAAATTGACTTTCATTTCAGAACATGACTAAAACGACAACTCAAACCAAAGATACTACTAAGTCGTCCGAAACGAAGCCCGAATCCGCGGGCGCAACTCCAATTTTAAAGGCCAAAGATGGGTCAGCGCATCCACATTCTGGCAGTGATACGAAGGTAGGTTCTATTGCCATTAACCTATTTTATTTTCACTAGTTTCTAATTGGACTTTCGGTTGACAGAATTGTCCAACCTTTCCCAGAAGCTCTCGAACAGAGACTTCACAACCCTAACAATCCGGAGGCAATTCAACTTCTCGATTGCACTTACATAAAAAGAAGACTCAAAAGAACTAAAGCCTTTGAGTTTGCGTATTGACAAGTTTTAATTTAAAACACAAGAACAAAGTGCATAAACTGATCAGGCTCTAAGAATATCTAACTATCTTCACGCTGTATCCCTGACGGGTAGTCAGAGAGGACATATCGCCAGGCTTCGCGATCCATGCATACTTCTTTCGCTTCTTCAAGATTCATCAATCGCTTCCTACACACACGTCTGGGTATCCGAGTACTTTTGACCTTTCCGTTTTTGAGCAATCTGCTCACGTGGTCTTCATATGTAAGTCTCGGCCTATCCTGACTTCTTCTACCCTCTACTTTCGCACAATATATATTCTTCGACAATCGTTCCTCACTCATTCGTTGGACGTGTCTAAACCAATGGAGCACGCCCTTTTCCAGCTTAACGCTGACATTTTCATTCAAACCTGCCATATTGCGTATCACATCGTTACGTATTCGGTCGGCCAAAGTAACGCCGCACAATTTTCGAAGTGATCGCATCTCCACAGCATTCAATTTACTTTCATGCATCTGCTGACATACCCAGGTTTCGCTACCGTAAAGCAAAGTTGGCACTAGCACTGCGTTATGAATTGCCAGTCGTGCTTCTTTTACGATGCTTTGTCGCTTTACTAACAGGGACAAAGCACCGTTAACTTTGTTTCCGGCAGCTACTCGCCGTTCTACATCCGAATCACATCTTCCATTCGCGCTAAACATACTCCCTAAATACACAATTTCATTCACTTGCTCTAGTCGTTCCTGGTTTATCCTAATCTCGCATTTGGTTCTTACGTCTTGGCTCTAAGAATAATCAATGAATTCTGTTCTTAGAATAAGTTTTTAGAAGTTTAAGTCAAAGTAAAATTACTAATAAGCCCATAAGCTAGATTCCAATATATAAAGTGAACTTAACTAAGTAAGTGTGCACTTCACTCATAAAAAGCAATATCTAAGGGTATATATATATAAAACTTGGGACTGTAGTTTTCAACTTATAGATATACTTGTCTTGTTTGTATACGATATGCATCACCGTCTCGTTCTTCGAGCAGGTATCGAAGATGTGACGGAAAGGTTGCAGGATGTAACTAGTGCCATTCCTGGCCACAGATGGCGTATTGAGCTCTAGAGATCCAAGTATGATCTTCAGCCTCTATTAATGTTAACCTGGGCTAGACTTTGGGTTAATGTTGCTTTAACAGTCCCAAAGCGCACACTTTCTTACTGGTGACCATCCAGAGACCATGCTTTCGAGGTACTGGGGAGTCTCCACCACGAGTGAATTTTTGTCTTCAAGCATACCGACAGAAATAAGACACTGCAGTGCAAGACACATTAGTACAGATCCGACCTTGTCGATAAATCGAGGCGAAGAATCCGCACATCAAAGAAAGGTGAAGGACTTGTCAATTGGGTATTTTGTCTTGTAGTGGAGAAAGTTTATTGCACATTACCAAAAGCATAACAGTAACATGGCAAAAATGAAATGAAATGTAGGCGTATTAAAGCCCTCTGTCACCTTCGGGGATAAGGCGTAATGGATGAACAACTACAAAACCGGTTTAGATAAGTGCTGCCTATCTTATATCCCTTTCCTTGAACAGTTGATCAAAATCCTTGACTTTTATGAACTTTAGGATTTACAATCCCAAAGTATGTAGTGGGATTTCTAGACTTTATATTTAATTATAGTCAATAGAGCGTATTGATTTCCGCCATACAACGCCTGATTTAGAACCTTATGATGAAATATAACCTTCACAAGAAATACAGAATAGTAATCAGAGAGCACTGCCTCGGTGCTTTCGAGGCTGAAAATTCTTTCGGCTATGTCGGAGACCTCAGTCCTTAAAATTTTCTCATTACTGATTTGATCACTATTTGAGCAAAGTTCTCTTAAAACAATCACTGTCAAGAGTCACATCCCAATATCATAAATCATCACTGTCAACGTAAATTGGTCTCCCTTACTCTTAAGATATAGCGGTCTATTATATTGATGACCAAAGAATAGAGATACAAAAGAGAGGAGACGATGAAATAAAGGCACTTGCGAGTTTTCATTTGCGATATGAATATGCATATTATGACGCCTGTCTCCCATCGAGGTAGGCAAAGACTATGGCTTTCTACTTGCTACATATAACTTTCGGTTCTTCAAATTAGTATGTAATGCGGTATGTGTTTAAATCTATTGCGAGGGGCTCATAACACACGGATACTCAGCTGTCGCCTGAGTGGTCACGGTGTTGACCGCAACTATTTGCCTAAGGTATCTATATCGAGGATCAGTTTGCAACCAAACAAAAAACACAATTTTATTTTTGCTGCATATCAATAACATGTTTCTACGACAACGACATCCATTGCTATGTAGATGACAGAGAACAAACAGTGATCAATTTGTGCCTGAAATTGCTGTCAAAAGAGTGTCCGATTGAAGTAGACTACCCTAAAAATCCCAACAAATTAGATCAATTCAACCTTACCAAGACACTAATTAGTGTATTCGCCGCATAGACAACCCCATTATATGTGGCGCTAAAGTTCCAAGGCAAAGTTCTCACTATCTCGGATAGTGTAAAGATCCTTGGTTTTGAGATCTCGTTATGAGAATTTAGATACAACAATATATTAAAATTTAGATTAATTACAGTTCAGGGTTCAAAGAAATGGTTCCAGAAATATACAATCGTAGAAAGTCTGAATCTGGATCACATTCAGGCGATTATAGTGGAGAAATAAAAGAGATCGAAGTTGTAATTGAATTTGAATATATCTAGTTTGCGTTTTTAAATTGTATTATAGCTTATAGTTTGACCACGACCGCTGTACCGCTAACAGCGTATAAAATTGTTCGCAGTGAGCGGTACAGCGGTCGTGATCAAACTATAGTCACCCAATCGCATTACATTTTCACAACTTTAACGACAGCTGTTAATAAATAAATATTTGCCGATTATTATTTATTATGTCTGGTGTAGATAACGCCATTTATGATGTGTGTTTTGTCAACAGTATTATCACACTATAACCGCATCGTCGACGCGCCGGCCCAGTGCCATGGCCAAAGTTATGGAGATGTTCCGCGGTCGCTCATCTGCACCTGGCCAAACCCTGCCAATGGATGGCCCCGAGAAGAGAAAAGCGGTAAGAATCTTACAATACTAGTTCATTTCAACATTTATAGATGACTATCTTATAAAACGTGTAAAACTTATTTTAATAAGACATATGGTGATGTTGAGGATCTGTTTATTCAATGTGAAATGGTAATTAGCAATAATTTTAGTAATGGTAGGCGCTAAGAAGAAATAAGCAGTAGGTAGGTATTTACAGGATACGCCTAAAATAAATAGATGGCGGTTTAAGCATTTGATTAAAAAGTTATAAATATTAGCGTATATAAAAGAGTGTGTGTACTTATGTATACTGCTTTAGTCTAATAAGATTTCATTACATATACCACAACTCTTTGTTTGTAACAGGAATGATAAATTAGCAAGAAAAAAACATCAAA
This sequence comes from Thumatha senex, assembly GCA_948477245.1. Lineage (NCBI taxonomy): Eukaryota > Metazoa > Arthropoda > Insecta > Lepidoptera > Erebidae > Thumatha > Thumatha senex. The sequence goes on from OX419725.1 coordinate 6,606,776, forward strand.
AGAATGAAATCTATTTTGAATGTAGTTATAAGTTGTCATGGAAACACTTCTCAGCTAACTTCATGGTGTCGGTTTTTCATGACGGTCTGCGCGCGCATCATAATAATTTACTCATATCGTTTTTCCCTGACGCGCCAAAAGAAGTATAACACGTAAAACACATTTCAATCTTCTTCATCTTAATGTTTTCTCAAATCCTACCAGTGGTTTGAGGCTTGGGCCTACGTTTATCTGGCTGCTAGGAGCAGCTATCGTTTGGCTTTTAATGTTCAGCATTGTTGGGAGCGATTGCTGTCTGAACTCCCGACCTCGTAAGGGCCTGTCGTTGAATCGTTCATTAGCAGGTGCACCGCTAGCAGGTGAGGCCGCTTGAACCCCGTAGAACTTGGTGGGGATCTTTCAACCCATTTCTTATTTTCTAGTGGAGGACGCCGGCACCGCCGAGCGGGCGATCCGACCGCGTATTCTGCCGCCTACTTCGCGCAATCTTTCTTTCAACCCATAAAACATATTTCAATTTCAATACTTATTTATAAATATTGATAGAACTTGAAGACATACGAGATTTGTTTACACTGCGAATTAATAAGATAGTTAATTGATAGTCTCCCTAGTGGCATCCGAAGCGAACGTATCTGAACCCAAATTATGCTGGAAATCCTACTAATTCCATAGAAACCTATCAAGATAGATCATAAACCGGTATCGGTAGTTTTCTACAAGCACTTAATATATATATATATAATATATATATATAATAATTCGGTAAGCAATATATATATATATATATATTGCTTACCGAATTATTTTTAAAATGGAAGATTGTACATGTAATTAATTGGTCACCTCAAAAGTAGGATTTTTATTCATCATGGCGGCGCACGTTTAGAAGTGTGAACTGTCTTAACTACATAGGGATCTGCATCTTATATAGATTCAGTCCGATATTATGCATACATTTTAATAGCATTCCATATGATTTTCGACGACTACGAGCTAATATGTACTTCGAAGATAAATAGACATTTGCTTACTTATACAGGTTCTCCACTAAAGACGATGGATCTTAGTCCTGAGGCGGTATTTTTGACTGCTAAGCAATATGAGCATGCCTAGTCCTATGGATCCTAGCCCTGAGGCGGTATTTTTGACTGCTAAGCAATATGAGCATGTCTTTTCCTAAGGATCCTAGCCATAAGGCGGTATTTTTGACTGCTTATCAATATGATCATGTTTTTTCAATTATCAACCGTCGAGCAGCTGTCCTTTAGTAAACGGCTGGCAGCCAATATACGGGTCCGTATTGGGTTGCAAAAATTTTAGAGGCATAACTTAAAACTGCATAACGTTTTTTGGCATGCTCTTCGTTTCGCATAACGTTCAAGCAGAATAAATCATTAGGCATACTTAATTTTCCCATAACTTCTTTATAATAATGATATACCCGCATCAAATGTTTACGCATAATTTTTTTTACAATAACGGTTACTATTCATAACATTTATTGGCATCTCACTCACTCTCGCATAAAGATTACACGTCATACATATAGAATACCATAATGTTAACGAGAACATATTTTTATTTTTTTATCTGAGCTTGAACTGTCTAAGATTGAAATGCCCACTGATTAAAAATGTCGATAGTCACTATACTGAACTTCAAAATTTCAACACTTATTTACAGAATATATAAATAAAATACAAAAAGAAAGTAGTTAGATTCAAACGAGCGATTCTATTCTGGCGCATCGCCGGCCGCTGGTCACAAGTGACCTAACACTCCTCCTCGCTACGCTCGTCGTCGTACCTATTACGACTTTGCTCAGGACTGGTCTAAAAAAAATAACACTTAAAATATCGTTTTATATGTTACAGCTTAAAAACTTGGCTATAAGTGAGATGATTATTTACAATGGTGTCTTATTATTTCTTAAATATTCTTAGTCAAATTATTATTCATTTATGATTTAAACGGTTATCCATACCTCTATTACGCGTTTTGTATTTTATGATAAATTATCTTTAGGCGTATAACAATTATACCCTTTACATTTATGCTGATTAAAATTATGATAAAAAAATTAGTGTAAGTTAATATTATGCCAATAAAACCATTATGCGTTTATAACACTCTGCCTATCATAATTTATGCGAGAAAACTTTATGCTGAAACTGTTATGCCAAACTACATAATGCTGAAAAAGTTATGCGATCGAAAGGGCACCCCCTTACATCTGTATGGCATATTTTTTTATTTGCCGACACTGTACTCATTGTGGAACATTTCTCCATTCTAATTAATGTATCAGTACGCTGCTGATACATTACATAGTGGAAGTCATTGTCAGGAGTCGGCGCCTTTAGCTCTCAAAATGGTTCTCTAACAACCGACTAGTTAACAAAAGACAGAAAATGCACAACATAAAACATATGCGAACATAATTTGTTTATGAAAAAGTAAAATTCTTTAGCCGTCCTAAAGAATTTTACTTTTTCTTTTAGTTCTATTTGGTACTCTCGATAGTGTTACCTTTCAAGGGTAAATTTGAGATCCCTCAACGTTATACGAGTTAAAAAACTTCACCACTCTGTGGCAAGGCAAACTATTGTCAGTGCCGTGTATCGCCTTTTTAGGAACTACAGAGTGCATAGTGCGATTTATAGCGAGCGCTTTTACGGTGAGCGTATGTTAACACGAATTTGTATGGAGTCGCGCCGTCTAGCTGTAAACGCGGGAACTTGTTACGACGCCATATACTTTCATGTAAACGCGCTTCGCTGTGACTCCCGATAGGCGGCGGGCTAAAACTGATTTCGTAAAAACGCGATAGATGGGGATGGAGTGGCAATGAAACCAAAAGCATGAAAACAAAAACCCGATGCAATATATATAAATTAATTAAATGATTATTGAGGTACTCTCTTCACACAGCGCCATCTAGGCCAAACTAAGCTTCAAGCTTGTGCTATGGCATACTAGACATACTATTTGTATAAAGTCTCTTTTTTTAAGTTTGGTTCTATTATATACTAACGATTCAATAGTAATTTTTAAACAATATATTAACTAGTATAGTTGAACAAATTAAAATTCTTATTTATTTATTTAATAAACATACTTATATATTTCTAAATAGACGTAGGAATCACTCAAACTTTGCGGGTAACTTTTATTTGTATAAAATCGCAGCTTATCGCTTGTTCATAATCGCTATCAATTATTTCATCCAAAGTCCACGATGATCTGAGAAAATTCACTCCCTTTGCTGTCATTAATATTCTGGTAGTGAGTGATCGTGGTTCACGATTGCTGCGTCGAGTATACCATTTCCTGCACTGGTGGGACGCGTTGGTAGAACTGTATTAACGAATCTGATAGCGCCGCGTTGAATTGCCTCACGGAGTACGATACCCACGCCCTCGTCTCTCAGATGGTTTAGTTGTCTCGTCCGTAGGTTTGAGTCACCTATGATGTCGATACTGTCTACCAGCTGAGTTTGAGCCCTTCTTAGACTTCGTTTGATGTACTTTAAGGTACGTAGATGTTGCTGTTTTCTTTCGTAACTTTTATCGTAGCCGGGTATGTTGTACTTTTGTTTGTCTAGATTAGTTTTTATTTCGTTGAGTGTAAGAATGTCAACGTTATACTTGTTTACGGTATGTCTGATTTCCACGAACTTACCTCGAAGACCTTGTATGTTGATGTGCATTATTCTCACTGGTTTCATAGTTTTAGTTGCAGTCAAAGATGCCATTGTGGAGTTCTGTGACAACATCTTATCTTCTGAGAAAATCTTATTTAAAAAATTTGTTACTAGATCTTGTGGTCTCTTGTTGGTTGATATTGTTGATACGGTGACGTTACCATGCTTACCTGTGCCTTCACCATTAGCAACGCGTGGGCGGGATGGATGTTCACTTGTTGTTTTCTGTATAGGATGCTGCCGTTCTTGCTTGTAACGATGTTTCTGTTCCTTAAGGGGGATTACCACTTCGTGTTTTGTTTTTTTGTTGTGCATCTCCTGAATTCGCGGGCATATGCGCTGTGTCGCCGTATGTTGTTCAGGCTTCACATATTTACAGTTCGCGCATACTTTAATCGTTTCACCATGACTGTTCACGATATCGACCGTTGGGTTCAGCTTTTGAGCATGGCAGGCACTTGTAGAATGATTAAAAATAAGATAGTTCTTGCATATTTTTACTTTTCTCGTTACGGCTGACTCTTGATTTATGCGTTCCAAGGATATGTGTACGAGGGCGGCACTGAAAATTTCGGGAATCAAGGAAGTGACACAACATTACTATTTTAAAATGTATTTATTGCTTTTCGAAGTATTCTCCGCGAAATTTGACACATTTTTCCATACGATGGAACCAATCATTGAAGAAACCATTCCATTCGGAAGTTGGGATATCCAAAATTGCCGTTTTGTAGGCGTACACAGCTTCTTCAGGTGATGAAAATCTATGACCACGCAATTTATTCTTTATTGTAGGGAAAGTATAGAAATCATTAGGGCTTCCATGTTTTCTTGCTCTAAAAACTCTTTTGTTCTGTGCGCGTTTTGAGAACTCGCATTGTCGTGATGGAGGATGATGAGGCGGTTGCAGTTCTCTTTACGGAGTTCAGAAACGACCTGTGGCAAACAAATGCTAGCATACCATTCTGCATTAACCGTTCTTTGTCCCTCAAGAGGAATAGTCGCAACATGGTCGGTTTTGGAGACAAACGTGGCCACCATTTTTTTTGCAACACTCCGTGAACGAACAATTTTTGTTGGCTTTAACTCATTTTCGAACACCCAAACTCGTGACTAGTTTTTTGTTACGGGTTCGTACGCGTATATCCAGGATTCGTCACCTGATACGATGTTGTATACAGCATTTGAGGATCCTGCGTGGAATCTTTCGAGAGTTCTGACGCACCAAGTAAAGCGAGCCGCTTTTTGCTCTTCACAGAGCGAATGCGGTATCCATCGGGAAAACAACTTTTTACACCTAATTGTTCATGCAAGATTATTTGTATTTGACTCTTGCCAATGTCTAAAGTTGCCCGAATTTCCCGGTATGTCACATGTCGATCTTCCTCAATCAGCTTACGCACAGCGTCAACGTTTTCTTGGGTGAATGCAGTTTTTGGACGAGGGGATCATCACTGAGCTTGACACGTCCACGTTGAAATTCGGCAAACCAGCGATAAATTGTGGTTTTGGATGGGGCTTCATCACCAAATGCAGAAATCATCCGGTCAACACACTGTTTTCGTATTAAACCACCTCGAAAGTCATAATAAATCATTGCTCTTGAATTTTCTCGAGTCAATTCCATTTTCTCAACGACTAAACAAGTTTGACAAAACCTTGTGACAAGACCGAGAATCTTTTTTTTAAATAAATAAATGGTATTCGGTTTTTAAAACCAAGGAGTTTTCAATTAAAAAGATTTTAATATGACAGAAACAGTGGAAATGTTCCATTCCCGATACTTTTAGTGCAGCCCTCGTAGATCACTGATTAGTTTTTCTGACATAGTTTTTCTACTGTCCTTCATATAGCTGAATTTGTATCGCAAATTGTTGATAAGTATCTGAAACGTATCCATTTTTGTTTGCTATTGTATCTTGCATATGCGTCGATGGAGGACTGTTTTTCTGCGCGGCTGGTGTTGCGTGGCAAACTGCGCGAGTTTGCTGAGTTTGAACCTAATGATGATGCTGTTGACGGGTCCTCGCGGTGTGGGCATCTTATTAAACCTTTTTAACCGCATACTCCTCAGCGGGCAGATCCCAAACCAATGGAGACTGAGTATTATTACTCCAGTCTTCAAAGGTAAGGGGTCAGTGCAGGAGTGCAGGAGCTACCGCGGTATTAAGGTGATGTCCCACACCATGAAGATCTTCGAGAGGATTATAGACTCTCGGATCCGGCAGGAGTGTACTCTCTCGGAGTGTCAATATGGGTTTCGCCCTGGTCATGGGACCACGGACCCTGTTTTTGCCCTGAGGGTTGTCGCAGAGAAATACAGGTCAAAGAACACGCCTCTGCACTGTTTGTTTCTAGATATGAAGAAGGCCTTCGACTGTGTTCCTCGTGCGATGATCTGGTGGGCACTGCGGTCCAAAGGGGTCCCAGAGGTCTATATTGACACTATCCGGGACATGTACTGTGACTCCGATTCAATGGTTCGGACTGCTGTTGGTGACACGAAACCCTTCCCCATCACCGTCGGGGTACACCAGGGTTCTGTCCTTAGTCCGCTTCTGTTCAGTGTAATATTAGACGAATTGTCGGACAGCATCAGAAACCCGCATGAGCAGCCTCCATGGTTGCTCATGTATGCTGACCATATTGCGCTGGCAGATGCGGACAGGGGCAGATTGGTACGACGTGTAAAGGCGTATAAGGAGACGCTTGAGAACGGCGGTCTGAAACTAAATGTGGCGAAGACCGAGTACTTAGCACTAAACTCGACAGATCCCACATCCGTCCGCATAGGCGGTGATTTGGTCGAGCGCACGGACCAGGTTAAATACCTGGAATCTGTTTTTCACACGTCCAGTGACATCGATTGCGATGTCAAGTCACGCATTGCTGCCGCGTGGGCCAAATGGCGGGAGATGACCGGTGTCATTTGTGACCCTAAAATGCCGATCCGGTTGAAGGGACAGGTCTACAAAACCATTATTAGACCTGTCCTTTTACATGACAGTGAGACGTGGCCGATATTGGAGCGACACAAGCAGGAGCTGCGTGTCACGGAAATGAAGATGCTGCGGTGGATGTGTGGAGTCACGCGGATGGACCGCGTGAGGAACTCTCGCATCCGCGGCAGCCCTCACGTCCGTGACATTGCAGACAAGTTGCAAGAGTGTCGCCTTCGTTGGTATGGTCACGTCTTGCGGCAACCGCCGGGCTACGTAGGTAACAAATGTCTGGCCATGTCAGCCCCGCTGGGTCCCGGTAAGAGGGGAAGACCCAAGAAGTGCTGGCTTGACGTCGTAAGGGATGACATGCGTGCCAATGGTCTCACTACAGGGGATGCCGACGACCGTGCGAAGTGGAGGAGAAAATGTAGGAAAGCGGACCCCGGGCATCGCGAGACGCAACTGGTACAGACGCTCGGATGATGATGATGATGATGCTGTTGACAGAGAGCGCCCATTGTACTCGCAGCGAAGTAGTTCAAACTGGTTTGAAGTAAGCGCCGCGCCGATGCGTTTGAAGCGACACCTGATGTAACTCCAGACTGTTTACATTGCTTATTTAGTGCATGCTTTGATTTCGTTACGACTTTTATTTTCATCGACGTTCATGGATTATTGTTGCGTTGCTTGTAGGTTTAGTTCCTTAATGTGTTTGTCTTTTTAATTCACTTTTTTACAGTTGCATACGGTTGTTTCACTCTCCCGAAAATTATCCTGTAGGATAGTACTGACTATTAATTGTTTATTACAACTCTGGCAGATATGAAATAAGCTTTTGCACTCCGTATTTGCACAACTAAATATTTATATAATACTTCGGTCACAAATTTATTGTCCTATAGTTATTAGTTATATAGGTAGCGTCTACGTACATTTTCACGGTCCTTTGTTTATTGCATTTTTGCACTTGAGTGTCTTAGGGTCGTATTATAGAACCTTACTCAAGCCTCAAGTATTACTTAGAACTAGTTTTAAGCTGAGCTTTTATTATAGAACCTTACTCGATTCGTGAAACGTCAATCTAGAATCACCTGAGAGCTGTCACAGTGAAATGACGTTTGATTCATATTATAGAACAGTGCTCAAGTGTCATTTCAGTAATCCTTTATTTTTAAACCATATTCAGCTCAGATTCGCTACTTGATTCGAGATTTGCGAGCAGTTTTCGTAAGTTTAGTCGACACCACGCTCAAGCAGAGATTTTAGTTAACAAAAAAAAAGATGGCCTCCTTTATCTTTCTAAAATGGATATTTTTGAAGATAAATAGACTATTACTTACTTATCATTCACGTGTTTATCCCCGAAAGGGTGGCGGAGTCATATTTACGCCCCTATTTCAGGCCAGCACATTCTACCAAACAGCAAACCCGTACCAATCAATAACAATTACTTTACAAAGATATTAATTCAGTATTATATCAATACCGAAGACAGTGTGATCTTGTATTGTGTGGCAGTGTGGATCGTATTGCTTCATTCTTTTATTTCAACTACCACACTTTTAATAGAAATGTGATAATAAAATAATACCTATGATAATAATGAGAAATGTGGATATTAAAAAATAATGTCATTATTATGGTTGTGTTGTAGAGTCAATGTCGCTTACGAGTAGTGTAGCTATGTACCATCAAACACATAACATTAAACACAAGATAATACTGTAAATGATGGAACATTTGTTAAAGCAATACCAGCGTGGACATCCTTTTTATGCCACAGCGTCCTTTCAGGATAGTACTGTAGCTTGTGCTGTACTGCACTATTGTGCCTATTATATTAATATCCCTATTGACTTCCAATACACTTTACCCCCTAAGAGAGTACTCCATATAATAAGAACATGATCATTCAATGTGTAGGAGGAATAGGAATAGATAAAGGAGAGGTTTGGATAAATTTTCAAAGCGATTTGTAGATGCTGACTTTCATATAATTTTTATTAAAGTGAAAAACATGATTTGGTTTAGGATGGGGTTTGACCCGTAACCAATGTACCATGTATTGTACCAGGGCAATGTTCTATGCCACTGAGGTATCATAACCATACCAAAATAAGTTGAAATTATTTACTATATTTTCATTGTCACTCTTTCAAGCCCATCTTGAACCGAGTTATCTTTATCACTGTAATAACATTTATTTGAATGAGAGGTGTGTACACTACAATTTATAACAACCATCATCAATAGATAAAATATTTATTTTAATGATTTTTTATACTATATTAATTAAATATTCATATTAAACAATACAATTATATTTTATTTTATTTAATTTAAATAAAGAACCTAAAAATAATTAATCATTATTATTATTATTATTTCTTAAGATAATGATTTGATGACAGATTCTTTGGTACTTTTTTGTGGTGAATATTGTGCACGACAGGCTCGGCAAGTTTTTGGACGCTTGTGTCACAGTCGACAATCTCATTAATAACAAAAGGACAAGAGTTTCAACTTCTGTTCTCTGAGATACTATTATTTCCACAGTATCTGTTTCAGCTTACAATATCACTGTAACAAAAAAAAATCTTCAGGTATCTTACTGGCTCGGTGGTGTAGGTGATAGTGTATGTGACTGCTACTCATGTGAAGGTCCCATATTGGAGTAAATATTTGTGAGATCCCCAAATGTTTGTTTAGAAGTTTGGGTGTTTGCTCTATAACAATGTATATATTTAGATATACAGTATGTTTATCAGGTGAGTAGTTCCCATAACCCAAGCTTAAAGGGTTAGATGGCGCTGTGTGAAAAGTGTCCTACAATGTTTATTTATAAACTCATTACCTACTTACAACTTTGATTCACGGTGTTAAAGCTTCTGTTCTACATGTGACTTTAAGCTCTATCTTTCTATCCTCTCAAGGTTGTTTATGACAGAGCCCCGAACCCTATGCAACCAATGTTACAAAGTGTACAAAACTCTGTAATATTTTCAACAAATAATAGGTAATTACCCGGTATGTGTCAATACTCTCTGGTATTTAAATTCAGTGCATATGTTACATTAGATATCTGGATCCATATCGGCATCAGGATAAAGGCCTCTACAGACAGTGGCTATATGGTACTGCCTTTCACACGTAAGTTCATCACGCTGTCTTGCTCTGAAATTTTACCACAAAGCGGGTCAACTGCTCTCCTGATGCCTAGAACAAAAATAGAATGAATCTTATTAAACAGTTATCATGAATTACTATATGGTGTATATCTGCACAAATATATAAGACCATAAACCTCCAACACTTACTGTTTCGATAGTTTTTGTAGTAAATATACTTTTCTGAAATATTGGCCCAAGACGTTGTATGGCATCGTTTTTTATTTTGTATACCTAATATTCTTGAAAGATTTCAATATTTCTAGTAATAGATTCCTTTGGACGATCGTAAAATTCTTCTTTTTTCAGATATGTACAGAATTAGAAGAATTTCAATTAATTTACAATGTAAACATAACACTGGCACCATAATATCAAATGTCAGTCAAGCAAAGTTTATTAAACTCGCGATCCATTTAACGCAGAGAAAAGGTTCATTTTATGAGTCCGGGACTTCCTCTACAGCAGTTTTTTTGTTTAGTATTTTGAAGTAAGGATACTTTAAAGCAATCACAGAGGTGATTAAATCATTTCAATGAAAAAAGTAAATAAAAAATAAGCTTTTGAAACATAAATATCAAAAAGTAAGCTGCGTGGAATGAAAACAAAATATGTAAGGAATAAAAATGTAATAGAAAACAGACTGTTTTTAGGCTTGCAACATTCCAATGCGTATTCTGGCGATTGGAGATTTGGATATTTACTCAAGGTTACTTTTCACCGATCTGAGTATGGGGATAGTTCTATAATAAACACATGCTTATATCTAGATTTAGCACTCAAGTGTCAATCTGCTAAATTCCGTTTATGTGTGACTTGAGTTAGTTTCTGTAATACGACCCTTAATTTGTGAGTGTATTTTTTTTTATTCACAAAGTTTTTACTTCGTAATCAAAGTTACAGTTGTGGCAATGGACTGAGAAGGAACCGTCTTCATTATTGAAGAGGTCACACCACGCGCTTTTTTTACAATAATATTAATTTATTTCTTATTTACACTATTCTTAATTCAAATTTATAAAATGTTATTTTGTACTTTTTAGTTAAGTTTTCAATAAAAGCGTGTTAGTTCATATCTTTCACTCGTGTTCAAATCTTAATAATTCACATAAAAAAATTAAAAATTAAATAATCTTTAAAAAAGGGAAAAAAAAAACACTTCAATCAAAAAACAACAGCACTGTAAAGCGAAAAATTATGTGACAACTTTTGTTTAAATCGCTTAACTATCAATTTAAATAAAGTATTAGCTTTAAAACGTACTAGGTAAACGTACCACGTAGGCACGAATTGTCATAATACTTTACTTATACATTACACGTATTAAACCTAATACTTTATAATACGTGCTAGGTTTACCTAGCACATATTATAAAGTATTATTATATTATTATATAAAGTAATTATAACGTATTTTACTTAATTATACCTATTTATTTTAATTATACCTTAACACATTTAACATAATTATAACATATTTTATAAGATTACATAGAATGACTGCCTCGGTGGCGCAGTGGTAGTGTATGCGACTGTCGCGACTGTGGTACCGGGTTCGGTTCCCGGGTCGGAACAAATATTTGTGTGATCCACTAATATTTGTTTCGGAGTTTGGGTGTTTCCTATGTATAAATATATAATTATGTTTATCAGACGTAGACGTCTAGATACCATAACACAAGCTTATACTAGTTTACTTTGAGCTAGACGGCGATGTGTAAAAAAAATGTTCAATGCATTTTATAGTGTGTGATTGAGATGTATGTTGCATCCGTACTCTGAAGTTACTATTCGCACAGTTATCAGTAAACAAAAATTCACCCTTAAATTCAAGATGACTGAAAACTCAACGAAATTTAGGTATATCAAATAGGCATTGGGTGGTTTTTATATATACGTTAAATGATAATAAATTAAATTAATTTTCATAAAAGTACTCAGCCCTTAATATTTGGATGTCGCCATCAGGTCCAAAAACCCTGTACAATAACATAATGCGCTGTTCTTATAACCAGTGGTTTGGTGATAGAAGACAAGTTTTGTTTGATCATAACAGCTTTATACTCATCTTAAGACAAATGACGTGGTGTTTATAAATATTGTTCAGATACACCGGCGTCTGTCTGCAGCGTATGGTGATTACGAGCATATGATCTGAAACGACGTGCATCCGTTTAATCAAAATCGCAGTCGTACAACGTACGTCGTATATCGCGCCAATACATTTACACTACCTCACTCGACAAGTAAACACGATAGTATTGTGACAACTAACACATTGTAATCGCCGGTGATATATCGAGGTTAAATTAATACGGAAAATATCACTGTATTATGCAGTACACTGGAAATAAGTATGGTCTCAATTGTGAGATCACGATTCCATTTACAAACACAGTGTTAAAGTTATCAACGATAGTATATAGTGAAACGTAACGCAAATAGGGTTGGTGCGTTGTCGGTTGTCCGATAAGAGACGCTGGCGCAACCACCCTGTAAGTTTTCCTTTTCTTCGCTGAATTTGATTTTGATATTCGTGGATGTCGGTCGCATGCACACTCTCACGTTGCATAACAATACCGACGTCTCGTGACGGCGACATTATCTCTCAGTACTTATAGAGATGCCTCTGCGATGTAACCTCCCTGGTGGCATGAAAATATTCGCATTAACCGTAACTTTGATTAGTTGTGGGATGTGTTCACTTGTGAAGTGGTTGTGATTGTAAGTGGAACGATATGGCGAACTATTTTAGATGGAAAAAGGGTAAAAGGGACGAAGATGTGTTTTATTCGGAGAAGCCGCGAAGTAGGTCATTAGATACACGTGCTTTGGAGCTGAGTGGTATCCGACTTGTGGCACAATATCACCAACAACAAACACAACAGTCACAGGTAATTATTTTATTTCTAATGATATCTCTTCAATCTAATATTGGCTTGAAGTTAAGAGTTCTAGCTATGAGCTTAGCGTGTTACAATTTTTGAAGATACTTAGAAAATAGCTAATATAATTTAATATCATGTTTAATACACAAAGTTTCTTTTAAAAACTTCACATTACCGACATCATTTATCGAAAGCAGAGGTGGCCAACTTTGAAATATGCAAAATCTATTGTTATAGATAAAAACCTTTACCTACTATCTACCAATTACACATTGCTTGAAATTTTAAATAAAAATGTTAATTATATTCTTCCTTTGACCTTTTTCTAACCGCAATGAATCGACCGGTTGAACATCTCCATATACTTTTATTATTACTTTCTTTTAGATTAACTTATATTTTAAAAGTATTATTAAATTTATCACATACAGGGTAGGTATGTCGTTAATGATGGATACCCCCGTGAATTGGAGGCAGCGCTGGTGCTTGGCTAATTGAAAATCATATTTATTATAAATACATTTTTTTAATGTTTAGATAGCTGGTAGCAAGTTGCTTAAAGCATGTAATACTTTATAGCTACGAAAATAATAGCCTTTTGGTGAAATTATACTTAAAGTCGAATAACATAGTAAAATCTAATTATACTAGCGGCACGCCATGATGGCCGTTTTGATGTTTATCCTTTCATGAAGTTTCGTATTAATTTTAATTACATTTTATTTGTAGAAATATGTGAATAGTCGACCACATAAGAGGGTATTTATACTATGGTACAAAACAGAGTACTTATGTAAAATAAGTAAAATATCATCACTATTGTAATATGTCAAAACGGTCATCATAGCTTGCCGCTAGTATAATTGTTCTTAAGTCAAAATCGTCATATTGGCGCATTTCTTGAATTAAATTTTAATCCTGCTCGAGTTAAGTTCTTTCGCTGTTCTAACCATTTTATATTGCTTGTAAAATTCACATTATTTATTCAACCTTTTTAGAATCAACGTAAATTAGACAATTTATTAAGTTAATAGGCTATTGGCACAGTACTTTTTTTGTCACAGTCAAATGTTCTTAAAATTCGTAGAAAGAAAACATTATAAAATAAATATTTTAAAAGTTATTTTTATAGTATTTTAAATTTATCGCGCCTACAATAGTCTTTAGGACTAGAATACAAAAAGTAGCAATATGATTTTGTAGATACGGCAACAAAATCAATGAGCCAAGTAGCAAAATTAAAAAAAAAATTGTTCATCATTTCACATGGTTGGCAACCCTAAAATGAAAAAATGATTTTCATAAAGCCAAGCTCGTGGTCTATCTCCAATTAACGAGTTATTCATTTTTTCGACTTATGTAATCCTGTCGATACACCGAGAAGTAGGAAATAGGGATTGCACCTAATACTTATATATAAATAGGCATGAGACATCGCCAAAGTTTAAACATTAACAGTCTGCTATTACTAGTACTCTACTAGAGGATCTCCGCCCGATGGTAAGCATTCTAGTATTCGTTTCTTACATAAACCCCTTTTTTTTTTGTACCACTGAGGTGGCAGGCAAGCGTACGGGTCACCTGATGGAAAGTGGTCACCGTAGCCTATGGACGTTTGTAACACCAGAGGTACAGCACTCACGCTACTGACCCTTTATAAACCTTCTAAGACCCCTTTTGAAGAACCCCATACTGTAGACGTTCGGGAAATCCCAGGCAGGGAGTTCATTCACTTGCGACTTATTAATTCCGCGATAAAAAGCCCCAGCCCTTGTGTATGTAGGGTATCAGCTACTTCCATACCAAATTTTATATATCGTATCAAGCCGTGAAGAATTTTCTGGTTGTAGACAAAGACTAAGTTGTACATGTATATATTCTTACCATCTACGCATCGTCGAGGTGACACGACGCAGATGCGGTGGCGGAGTACAGATCTATAAGATAAGCAATAAAAATATACCCTCCGCATCAATTTATGTTTGCATACTTTATGTGTCCCCGTGCCTCCATTATCTGCGCCCAAATTGATAATGTGTGATATATCTGGTAGACAGATGGTGTCTGTTTATTTCAACACGAACGTATTCGGTAACTACTGCGTTCCTAGCAATCTGGTATGGGATTCATTACTGTGCAAATAATTCTAACATTATTGCATAAATACAATGAATGTTAACTATCTCTGATTAAGGCGATAGTGATTGGCGTTATTTATTTCGGGTTACATGTGGTATTATTGTTCTATACTTTATACGCAACTTGCTGATGCCCGCAGCTTCGCCCACGTGGTGAAGATTTCCTATTTGAAATTTCGTACGGAACTATAAACTTTTCGAATATCCAATATGTGGCTAAGTCCAAGCCGGACATCGCCAAAACAACAAAAAAAGTATACCCTATGTAACTCACGAAGTATAAAACTTTCGATATGTGAAAGAATTTTTAAAATCGGACCAGTAGTTTCTGATCATATTCTTTACATTGTTTGTAAAGAATAGGGTCAGAAATTACTGGCCTTACAAATATTTCCTCTTTATAATATTAGTATAGATAATGAAGTATTGCGTCGACAAGAATCGAACGACCTCGATTTGAAAATAGAATGTTTAACCTCTGGTCCCCGAAATTCGAACAATGAGTTTTGTATTAGGTCTATTTTCTGTCCCAGAATTTACGAATCCATAAATAAAATAAAATCCCTCACACTTTGCGACCTGAGTGCTCGCATACGGTTAGGTCCGATAGAGGCTTTATTCCGCTCACGCTTAGATTGTAGAATGAACTTCCTCCCTGGGTTTTCCCGAACGTCTACAATATGGGGTTCTTTTAACGGGGTATTTTAAAGGGTTAGCAGCGCCAGTGCCGCACCTCTGGTTTTGCAAACGTCCATAGGCTAACGTGACCACTTTCCATCAGGTGGGCCGTATGACTATCTGCCACCTCAGTTCTGGGACATTTTTGGGACTAATCACATCCGTATTTCTATTACTGAGACTCTGGTAGACCAGGATCTATAGCAAAAAGCAAGACCAGAAAGTTACACTGATCTAGAACTCGGTAAAGTCCCAGGACAAGTTAGAATGTTGTGGAACCTGCCTCGAAATTAATGGGAAGGTAAATTTGCGTTATGAAAAAAGAAAACGCCACGTACACAAATATATTTATTTCTCTCTCGATGTTTATTGGAAATTGCTTAGCATATTGTATCGTTCGTTTCGCCAAATGCTACATTCCTGGCGTGCCTATATTGTGATGACCATATATTTGCAATCAGCTGTTAAACATAATAATAGTGACATCCTCAGCAGCGCACGAACGTTTTGGAACAACTGGTAGAGCTGCCATTCGTCTTTCTTTTTAGTACTTTTTAACGGTAGTTATAGTCCTAGCAATTATATCTCCATCTCTCTCTAACAAAAACTAGTCGTCCGCATAGTACAAAGCAGCACGTCTCTGTATCTCAAGGTCAACCAGGAGAACACACCTGCCATCACCGGTAGAGCGCCCGTGGTTACCGCCCTGTTGTTTTGCATAAAAATGTCAAATCAAGGCGTTGACTTTGCAGTAACTCTAACCGTGCAGCCCCGATAGTGGCCTTATCGGCCCAGACCACCAAAGCGCATACAGCTAAGTGACCTGTAACTGACCTTTAGGCTTTTGACGAAACTCCTCATGTCTTAGTAAATACTCTGTACAACGCGGCAACGCGTAAACCTACGGTTTTATATGCTCAACGATATCAAATTTTCAGTAGCATTAGTGTTTATGCTACTGAAAATTTTCCGTTAGGAATATTAATAATGTATTTTATATACCAGGCCATATATTAATAATATAATTAGTATATGGCCCTATTTTGTTTCTTGATTTTATGCAAGCATGCTTATGAAACGCAGGGCAGAGTCGCCTATATGAAAAAATAATAATATATGTGTGTGTGCCAGAGTATTTAAACATGTAACAAGAATCTTTTTTTACTGCTATAACATTTCTCTCATACGTCGATTAAGAAGTTTCACTTATGATAAAGAAGTTTCACTTCAAAACAACACTGCGCGTAACCAAACGATTTTTTACGATGTTTTTACAGATATAAAATTTCTCTCAACGTCTATAAAGAAATTTCACTTCTAAAAAATTAAAATATCTAAGTATAAATCCCCTAAATGTAGTTAAGGCATAGCCTAACAATTTAGAAATACAACATTTTTTTTATTAGAAATTTAGTTACCCTGATTTTATAACGACTAAAAGCACTTCATCTCTTTATACATTTTCGTGCATTGTCTTCGACTTCTGACATAGTTCAAATTATAAACTCATCGGGAGGTTAGTTTAAAATCAATTACAAAGCGAGTTAACTGACTGTTACGTACGTAGGGTACTTATAGGAATTGCACTAATACCACAAATTTAAAAGAACCACTTTAATTACTGTAATTAAGAACAATAACACCACAATTAATAATCGTTACCAAACACACTAAACACAAACTCTTCGCTTAGATAATCTGACTGTAACAGTATTGCACTATTTAGCTTCGATCACCTCTATTCGCTTTGATTCGCACTGTTCGCTTCCTCAAAGGAGACTGTCCCGTAGCAGGCAGGCACTGGGTCCTCTCACGATTCCCCTAGGGGAACCGGGGGTAACCGTTTTTAGGCTACGCCTATTTCTGTGGTGTCACAATCTACGAGCTAGCGGCGACATGGTAGGTATGGTACTCATGACATCGGCTAGGTCGAGCCTTTTCGAGAGGTCCCCGACAGGCGCCCATCAGCCGATGTCATTGAGGAGCGTCATTAAGGTGTAGCTGCTGCGGGTATTAGGTCCCTCGGCAGTGGTCCCGTAGCTGCGAGCTCGGCCATTTATATACGCCTGGTATTGTTCTGGAACTATCTGGAGAATTTTTTCCGTACCTACATCCGGGTACATTCTCTAAAATGTCTCACACGATACTGCTCCTTCGGTATGTGCCAGAAAGTTCTCGAACTATTGCTGTCCCTTCTGGTACTATCTCTATCACAGTTCTAGAACGTTCTTAGTGTAGCTATCTCTTTTTAATAGTGCTATCCCTGTCCAATAGCTCTGGAATGTTCTGAGTGTAGCTCTCTCTTTCTAATATTGCTATGCTTGTCACTCTCATGAAATTACGCTATAAATAATATAAAAAAAAAAAAAAAAATCTTTATTTTGCATAGACCATTTTAACGGCGCTTACAAAATGTCATACACTATTTAAAATATTTAAAGCTACCACCGGTTCGGAACGCGGCCCACCTGAGAAGAACGGGCAAGAAACTTAGGAAGGCTTTTTTTTTGATGGCCTATTTACAATTTAATATTATTTCACTTTGCCAGCAGATCATTTCCAGGCGTCCCTGTCCTGCAAATAGTCTGTAACGGAGTAAAAACCTTTTTCACAAAGCTTGTTTTTAATAAACTTTTTAAATTTATTTAAAGGTAAATTTCTCAGGTCACAGGGAAGCTTGTTGTAAAAGCGTATACAGTTACCCTGGAAAGAATTACCAATCTTATGTAGTCGACTGTGGTGGACTGAAAGATTATTTTTATTTCTAGTGTTTATATTATGTTTATCACAGAGTTTAGAAAACTGTGATAGATTTTTCTGGACATACATAAGATTGGCAAAAATGTATTGTGATGGTACGGTTAGAATATTTACTTCTTTGAATTTTTCTCGGAGAGAAACTCTGGGGCCCAAATTATAAATAGCGCGTACAGCCCGCTTTTGTAGAACAAAAATGTTATTTAAATCTGCAGCACTCCCCCAAAGGAGAATACCGTAAGACATAATACTATGAAAATAGCTGAAGTAAACCATTCTAGCCGTATCCACATCTGTTAGAGTCCTGATCTTTTTTAAGCGTATGCAGCCAAACTTAATCTAGAGGCTGTCTTTTCTATGTGTGGGCCCCACTGCAAATTGGCATCAATAGTTATACCTAGGAACACAGTTGATTCTACAAACTCTAACACTTGTCCATTCAGTTGAACATTGGCCGCAACTTGTTTTACATTTGGTAGAGTAAATTTTATACATTTAGTTTTATTTTCATTAAGGCAAAGATTATTTGAGCTGAACCAATGAACTACTCTTGCAATTGCATTGTTTACATCGTCATAGTTATCTAATTGTCTTTTAATTTTAAAAATTAATGAGGTGTCATCTGCAAACAAAACAATCCTATTCCTGTCCCCTACATAAAATGGTAAATCATTAATATAAATGAGGAACAAGAATGGCCCAAGTATCGAGCCTTGCGGCACACCCATTGTAACCATGGATCCTACAGAACGTGTACCATTAATATCGACCCTCTGTATTCTATTGTTCAAATATGAAGACAGGAGGTCGAGAGCTTTGCCTCTTATTCCATAGTGGTGTAATTTTTTGCACAGCGTTTCATGTTGAACGCAATCAAAAGCCTTTGATAGATCGCAAAATATACCTAATGCATCGTGCTTGTCTTCCCAAGCTTCATGAATACATTTTAATAACTCAACACCAGCATCGGAAGTTGAGCGCCCTTTCGTAAACCCAAATTGATTCGCATGGAGTATTTTATGACTATTAAAATGGGATAGCATTTGATTCAAGATTATTTTTTCAAATACTTTGCTCAAAGTTGGCAGCACTGACACTGGTCGGAAATTAGACGGCTCTGTAGCGCTGCCAGCCTTGAACAAGGGAACGACTTTGCTGTGTTTCATTAAATCAGGAAATGTACCACTAGAAACACAGTCATTAAACACAGTTGCTAGATGGGGCGCAATTACCTCAATTATACATGATGCAGTTTTGACCGATAATCCCCAAATGTCCGCGGTTTTCTTAATTTCGATACATTTAAATGTTGTTACAATGTCCTGAGCACAAATATCTGTGAATACAAATGCATCACTGCAACAAAGAACAGATTCTTCTAATAAAAGTTCAGCGGAACTGGAAGATGCTTGGAGAGATTTTGTTGTCAATATAGGTACATTTTTGAAAAAATGTTTAAACTCCGTAGCCACTTCCAGGTCCCCTGTAACATGGCAACCATTTACTTTTAAGTGGAAATCCCTTTCAGTCACTAAAGATCTACCGCATTCAGAGTTAATGATGTTCCAAGTCATTTTTATTTTATTTACAGAATTAGAAATTTTATTTTTAATGAAGTTTGACTTAGCAAGATGACACGTTTGTTTAAATATCTTTGAATAATTTTTAACATATTCCTGAAAGGTTTGCCTAAAATTATATGATTTTTCTGAATATAATTCAAATAATTTATTTCTACTTTTAAAGATACCTGGTGTTGCCCAGTCACTGAAAACAGGACGACCACCAATCTGTAGAGTTTTTGAGGTAAAAACTTTGCCAAACTCATCATTAATCAAATTAAATAAGTGTTTATATGACTGGTCTACACAAGTGAAGTTAGGTAGATATGGTAATCTCTTTAATACATTTTCTTTAAAATTATTCAAACGTCTTTGGTTAATAGGTACATATTTAATTTGTTTTTTGCTGACTTTGTTACTACTTTTATGAAATTTTATCCATTGGCCACGATGATCTGACTCCACAGGATCCACAATACCTTTATCTATAGGTTTAATATCAGTAAAAATATTATCAATACATTTTGCACTGGTGGCTGTAATACGAGTGGGTTCTAAGAATGTACTATGCAGATTAAAGGATTTAAATAAATTTTTCATTTTATTTCTCTCTGATGGAGTTAATGATGTATCTAATATATCAACATTAAAATCTCCACAAACTATTATAGATTTCTTAGAACATTGGCATTTGAACAGTGCTTCTTCAAGCTTTTCTTCAAATTTAATGTAAGAAGCATCAGGGGGACTGTATACGCTTAACAAGATGAAATGCTCAAACTCAATACTGGCAATCTCAATAACTCGCTCAATGGAGAGGGCTACTAAATCCTTACGTTCTTTAAATTTTAAGTTTTTATTAATTAATATTAAAGAGCCTCCACGTTTAGAATGTTTTCTATTGAACGAGCTAGCAACCTGGTGATTTACGAAGTTCAACAATGTGATTTGATGATCTTTTAACCAGTGCTCTGTAGCACAAAAAATATTAATAGAATTTGCATTAATGTATAGCTCTAACTCTAAATCTTTACCATTTATTAAACCTCTAACATTATGGTGCACCAGGTTTATAAAAACAATATTTTTACTAAGATTATTCTCAGGGGCCAAAGTCAACTGGCCAGATTTATTATCTGTTGTCCTATAAACTAGTTTTTTGGAATTTCATTTTCCAAATTTGAAGTATCAAAACTATCCTACTCAATAAAAGCAGTTGTACTTGCCAATAATTTGGCTTGAAAAATTAAAAAATTAGATAGCAACAGAGCTACCTTTCGTTGTAAAAATTTTGATAGAAAATATCTATCTAATGTCAACAAACTATTATTATTGAAATATATATATACTGAAGTGGGCTTCAAAGGCCCATAAGGGGTCCTGAAAAGGCCTGAAAAAGGGTTTTCAGGTTATGATGGCATGTGATAGGGGGTGGCCTGAAATAAAATGAAAACATGTTTCAGGCGCCTGAAAACAACGGCAACTAGGGTGAAATTAGGATACTTTGGTATGTGATATAGCCTCCTCTGAAACGGCCTGAAACCGCTTTCCAGCCTGTTGAAAACGCTTCTAAGGTCCAGAAAATGATGTTTGAAGTTGTTCACTAGTCCACCGGCGTAACATAACTATCTTCACGCTGTATCCCTCACGGGGATGAATCTTAAATTCATTTTATATATATATCTTTCACACCTTATCCCCGAAGGGTTGGCTGAAGCATAAATATTATATGCCCACTTTTCACCATGTGTATTCCTGTCCCACGTAATAGGTGGTGAGCCCATTGCCGTGTTGAAATATAGAGACACAGGTTGTTGCTACCTGCTGTTGAAATTTTTAAGCCGCCCATATGGCCTTCAACTTGGCAATGAATCATCTGAATCTTCAAGATGCGAAAGAAGTATGCATGGACCGCGGAGCCTGGCGATCTGTCCTCTCTGACTACCCCGTAAGGGATACAAAAGCGAGTTAAGTGGTAATAATAATAAAACACATAATAATAGTCACATACATGCTTTGTTAAAACAAATGGCCACGATTTTGCCTGAATAACGTAACCTATGGTCTTCGAAAGTTGAACTATGAGTTTTACATATTTACATAACACATACAAGTGAGGCACATTCAGGTAAAATTTATTTTGATATCCAGTTTTGATAATCAAATTTCATTCTTAGTATTCTTACTTTTAACATCCATCTGAATAGATATATCCTTTTTACATTTCTGTTAGATTGTGGAGGTTATTCAAAGAGGTTGCTGCTTGGCAACGCGTGAAAAGAGTAAATTACAAAGTACCAGTGCCACCTGACGTTCCAATTCCAAAAAGGGTGCGTGTGCCAGTAGTTAGGTTAGCGTCCCCTGTACCAATACCTCAACCAAGACTATGCCTTCGAGTTTTAGAGGAAATTCCTATGAAACTTATACTACTGTTTTTGTATATTAATCGTATCCGTATGCTGCAAAATCGATACCTACTCTCGAAATAGATTAAGAAATGGGATAGAAATTGATATGTTGAGTGACTTATCAAATCATCACTATTATGTCCAGCTATCTAATCAATATCATATCTATAATCATAGGCCTTCGCTTTGTTCTCGTCCTTGTTGCCCTTGGTGTTTGTAACTAGTTATTGGCATTATTTGAGAAAATATTTTATGTATGTACCTCATACCAGCGATTTAGTGTTAAAATATTAATATCTATACTTAATATTATAAAGCTGAAGAGTTTGTTTGGTTGAACGCGCTAATCTCAGTAACTACCGGTCGGATTTGAAAAATTCTTTTTGTGTTAGATAGCTCATTTATCGAGAAATGCTATAGGCTATATATCATTACGCTACTACCCTGGGCAGCGTAGCAGTAGTCATAAATGTCGAAGAATCAGGCAAACTATTATGCGACCTCCCGTCGCATCTATTTAATCACGTCGCTTATAAATTCTACAATGATGCATAAAAATTTGCCCGATTTGTCGACATTTATGACTACTGCTCTGCTCCCCAGTGTAGTAGCGTAATGATATATAGCCTATAGGCTTCCTCGATAAATGGGCAATCTAACATAAAAATATTTTTTCAAATCCGACCAATAGTTCCTGAGATTAGCGCATTCAACCGAACAAACAAACAAACTCTTCAACTTTATAATATTAGTTTTGTTACGTTCGTAGGGTGGGTGCTAATAGGAATTGCACTAATACCACAAATTATAAAACTAACACTTTAATTACTCTAAATAAAAACAATAAAACCACAATTAATAATCGTCACCAAACACACTAAACACAAATTCTTCTCTATTAAGATAATCGCACTGTACCAGTATCGCACTATTTAGCTTCAATCACTTCGATTCGCTTTGATTCGCACTGTTCGCTTCCTCAAAGGAGACTGTCCTGTAGCCGCGAGCTCGGCCCTTTATATACGCCTAGTAATGTTCTGGAATATTCGGGAGAATTCGTTCGGTACCTACAATCGGGTACAAATCTAGAATGTTCCACACGATACTAGTTGCTCCTTCGGTATGTGCCGGAAGGTTCTCGACCTATTGCTGTCCCTTCTGGTGCTATCTCTATCACATAGTTCTTAGTGTAGCTATCTCTTTTTAATAGTGCTATCCCTGTCTAATAGCTCTGGAATATTCTGAATGTAGCTCTCTCTTTCTAATACTGCTATCCTTGTCACACTTTCATGAAATTACGCTATATACTGAAGTGGGCTTCAAAGGCCCATAAGGGGTCCTGAAAACGCCTGAAAAAGGGTTTTCAGGTTATGATGTCATGTGATAGGGGGTGGCCTGAAACGAACTGAAAACTTGTTTCAGGCGCCTGAAAACAACGGCAACTGGGGTAAGATTCGGATAATTTGGTATGTGATAGAGCGTCCTTGGAAACGGCCTGAAACCGCTTTTCAACCTGCTGAAAACGTTCCCAAGGCCCAGAAAATGACGTTTAAAGTTGTTCACTAGTCCGCCGGCGTAACAGTATAGATTGTAGAATTTATAAGCGATGGGATTAAATAGGTGTGACTGGAGTTCGAATTATGCCACGGGCGAAGCTGTGGGGGTCATGTAGTTATACAATAAAAATGAAAAAAAAATAGTAGTTTATGATACTGTTGCATAATAAGGGTTCTTATAACATGAGTGTGTTTTAAAAAAACGAGCCGTAGGCGAGTTTTTTTATAATATCACACGAGTGTTATAAGACCAAGTTATATTATAATACGTAAAACAATATTGCAAATAAAATGATACGTAACAACAAATTTATTTTTAAATGTCAAATGTTTGCGCCTTAATATGAGAGATGAAAATGCATTAGAGTGTCGTATCTGCGTGTTATTGTGTGACGGAGGCGAGCGGGCGCGCGGGGTGTCGGAGGCGGGCAGGGCGGCAGTGAGCGTCTCTACCGCCTTGGTCCAGCTGGAGGTTGTATAGGTGTATCGTTATGATTAAAAAGTTATATTATGATACAGGTGTCCATACAAGACCTGTATCGTAATTCAACTGTTTTTTTATTATTTTTGGCCTGTACGTAATGTTTGTCATAAGAATTTTGTTATCAGTTTTATAATCTTTGTATTATACTCGTAGTATCAGAATAGATAAAAAAAACTTTATTTTACATCAATTTAGAATTAACAATGGTAATAATAATAAATGAATGAAGGCGATTGATGAATCTCGAAGAAGCGAAAGAAGTATGCATGGATCGCAAAGCCTGGCGATCTGTCCTCTCTGACTACCCCGTCAGGGATACAGCGTGAAGATAGTTAGTTAATAATAATAATAAATAACCCACCCGTAACAGTATCCGATGCAAAAGTGCCCATAATTCTAGCTGCGGTGCCGCGCTGAATAGCGATGGCTGTCCTTTGTAATAAGTTTAAAATTGCTGACCCTTTGGAAATTCGTTTTTTATTATACTGTTAAAAAGGACTCAAAAGATATTACAATTATAACCCGTTGCATCACTAGTATAAATCTACTACTGACTTTCAAAGCATCCAACATCGAAATTTGACATCCTTTTTTTATTTTGAAAGCTAACGTGCGCAAAATATTAATTAGTTATATTTTTTATATTTACTCAAGTTTTGGAAGATCATCGATATATCACAACCGAAGCCGAGTGCACAGCTAGTAATAGATATCTTGAACTACAACACTCGTACTGTTCCACATATTTTATCAAATATATTTAAAAATATGTGCTAACCTTTGAAAATGCCGTAAGACGAAACTGCAAGGTTTAAGTAATAGATAAGTGGAACAGTACAAGTGTTTTAGTTTAAGATGTGTAGCAAGTTCCACCAAGTGCCATCAATCAACAGTGTAAATAGTAATAGATATAATGATGATAGCTAAAAAACTGATCCACGAAGTTTTACCGTGACTGAACAATATAAATTTGTATAAATACTAAATAATTATAAATATGAAGGTATATAGGTATGTATTCTACAATACAGCATTTCTATTCTATTCATTCTACTATTGTCATTGCCATTTGCAATTGCGATGTTCTAAGTAGCAAGGTCTTCAAGGTCAATGCTTGACAGATTGTTTACAAAACGGATGCACATTACTGGTTAGATCATCTACTCCGGCTTATTGCGATACTACTGCTCTGTATGACGGTATTGTCAATGATTGTTCGCAGTTTTCTTCAATATTTTTTTGTCAATTTATATTTTACTTGGTGACCCCCACCCGGGCTTCGCCCGTGACATACTTTGAACTCCCGTCGCACCTATATTTAATCCCGTCGCTTATAGATTCTACAATAATGCATAAAAATTGCCCCGATTTGTAGATATTTATGATTACTGCTCTGCTCTCTAGGGTAGTAGCATGATGATATATAGCCTATAGCATTCCAATACAAATTTTTTTTTTCCAATCCGACCAGTAGCTTCTGTGATTAGCGCGTTCAACCAAACAATCCAAAAAAAACAAACTTCAGCTTTAAAATATTAGTATAGATTAAGCACTTTAAATTTATCCCCAAATCTAAATTTACTAAATTAATCTAAATTTATCCCCAAATCTATATTTTAAACCAACAAATACGAAAACGAGTTCGGTGTTTACGCTTTTAATAGTGCATTTTTAATAGAGTGATGGACAAGACTTCAGGGACTGTCATCCGTACCAATACAACTGAATCTCTATTTTCTAAAAATCTACAGTTTTTTTTAAAGTGGTTAATGTATTGATTTCTAGTACAATAAGGGTTACTTTTTTTTACTTTCCGCATAACATCATACGCTCACTGGAAATTACTCATAATAAAATAATGTTCATGCGCAATTATATAGTTCTTATAAAAATTATCAGAAAGTAAACTTCGCTTGATTGTTATTTTACACAACATGTGTCAACTAATAGTCTTATCTTTTTTAGGCCACGCTGAAATGGTTTTGATTTGATGTACTTATGTTTATTTTTTGTATTTCACATTTTGTCTGAGGCCATAAACAAATATGATATATTGAAAGAGTTATTAGATAGTTACGATTAGATAGAAACAGTCAAACAAGCAAAGGGCCCACCTCATCGTAAGTGGTTACCACCGCAGCCTAAGCACGCTTTAAACACCTGGAGTGTTATTATTGCTGTTTTAAAACGGACAAATTAAGCTACCTACGGTTGAAATTGATATATAAGAATAAACTAAAATAATATCAGTATATTTTTTTAGTTTATTCTTATTAATATAAAATAATAACATTGAACGATAATAAAGGAGGGGAGGAGAATCCCAACACTCACCCTCGATTCGTCAATCCTAACGCACAACGGTCAAGCATAACCTCTTCATGCCTTGTGTGTAGGCGAAACACGTGTCGACTTGTTGACTAAATGTCGCATTGTAAAGCGGAGTATTGCAAAAGAAATTGACAACCTGAAAGGTTAGGTTTCCTTATTCCTATCCTACATCCCTTTCTTTGAGGAGTTCGGTTCGTAATTCCTTCATTACAATTAGTAGAGGTTATCCCTGAACGCTGTGCGTTAGGATTGACGAATCGAGGGTATGTGGTGGGATCCTCCTCCCGTCTTTTATTGTCGTTCTACGATGGATTTCCGCCATGTATCGCCCGATTCAATTAGTTATGAAATAACTTTTTCATTGTTAGATAAATCGACGTTTGTTGCTATGTAAGTTCTGCTTTTCCAAAATCTTTGCTTACTTCATGCAATTCTTTGATCATTGACTGCCCGACTGAATAATTTAACTGTCTGACTGTATAAGAAGTAGGTATTTTACAAATGCTGTGTAATGGGTGCGTCAGTGTTACGGGGATTTCTTTGTTCATTATAAACGGAAATTTGCAACAGGTTTTTTCTTTATAAAAGTGTTACCTAAAACCTTTCATTATTTGTAGATTGTATTTAAGTATACTGTATTTAATTAAGCTTGATGTTCTTTCATTACATAGACTGAAGGATGAACACAAATCATCCCTTGTGATGTAGTTTATTGTAGCAAACACAATGCCAGGTTTATGAGCCTTGCTGGTAGTAATTATCTAAAATACGGAATTAATATATCTCTCATCTTTTATTTGTATTTGCACGACTATGATTTCGGTTTCGTTTCAGTTCCGTTTGGTTTTATTCAACACCTCGACTTGGCCCGTGGTTCGCTATGACTGACTGTTGTGATTTTGCTCCTATTTGACATAGGAAGCCATTACTGTATATATTACCATTCCTTAGCAGGCAATGATCAGTCAACTGGTGCACCACCTGCTGGTGAACTTGGCTTTTGCCTCGGAGATCTTGGTAAGGTCCATTCTTCTGGACATTGTTTTGAAACAAATTAATTCTTTACATTCCTACTAGTGGCTTCTGCCTCTTTCTTGGTACTTTTTACAAAGACGAGCATTGGCCTTATCTCTCGAGTTTCTGAGAACATAGTCATTCAGTGCTGGTTTAGATTTCCCGTATTATTTGTGTTTCAAGTCTGCTGCTAATGATATTATACACATAATAGATTATCTTACTACAAGCATTATTTTGTTATTAAAGCCTAAGATTTAAAAAAGAACTTTGATAGCCTTATAATAATTTACAATGCCATCGCTACTAGCAAGATGGAGACACTTCACTTTATTTATAGGAATATTGCTCAGATGTTCTCATTAAAAAAGGTCACACGTTTAGTTTGAGTATTATGTTTTCTAACGTTGAGTTGTGTGTGACTAAGTAGAGTAACTGCTTGAATATGGAATAAACAAGAGAATGAGTGACTCACCTTTAGAATAGGATATAGATTAATATTTCTACTTTATAGTCAAATAATTATTAGTCGAATGTACAAAATCCATTGTTTCGAGATGACCAATTTAAACGTGAGAGCGAAAACATAATTTATTTGCCATATTTTGTGACGTGCACAATGTTATAATATAGTTAATTTACTATAAGAATATTTTAATTACTTACAACTTTTAAATTATATCATCGTATTTTTGAGACTAATGAGTAATGCCGATGAAGTCCTTAATGTATTGTCAAACCCTACTTGGATTTGAAATCTGCGGTTCTCTATTGCTTGACTGTTAGGAGAAGGTAGCTATTTTATCATGGGCGCCCGGCACTAGACAGATAAGTAGGGACCTTGTGGTTTTAGTCGGTTTGAGTCCGGCAAAATATCAGCGGGGATTTGAACACCTAAAATAGAGAATTAGTAGTATCTCAATTTTAAAACCGGTTATATTTGTCGTGAAGTGCTATTGGCCCCGCTGACTCAGTGTTCTGTATCGATCACTGCGTTAAGCACCATTCGCTGGACGTTCGACCACTTTGTGTAATTTACATTTGCGAGCGTTTTTCATGATTTGGAAGGCACGTTAAGCTGTTGGTCCCGGTTGTCAGTAAAATGTCAGACATGGGTTCACCACCTGTTTACCTGAGACAAAAATGCACACGGTAAAAGATGGGCGTATAGTATGCCGCTGCCTACCCCTTCGAGGATAAAGGCCTGACAATATGTATAAGTATGTATGTATGTATATTTGTCGTACTTTTAAAAAATAAATACATTTCTTTCGTAGGTTTTCCTAAGTATTGTGAAAACTTCATTTACTTAATTCATCATCTGTAATTAGGTTGCGTTACGATTTTAAGTCTTTCTCAACCCTTGTCACAATTAATATTGGAATTAGATTATCCAAACTCAGTAATATCTAGGTCAAGTGTGTGATGAGAGTAAAGATTTTGGTAGCTCTTAGTTACATAAATATAGTAATAAAATCACATGCGATTTATAACAAAATACTTGCAAGCAATCATGAAAAACAAGCCGCCAATGCTGTCAAAGCAGTATTGATAATGCCACGTGTAGGCGAAACACGTATGCGTGTCTACATCATACGACATTTAAAAAGCGGAATATTGCATATTAAAAGGGTAAAAACAGAAATCATAATAGTACAAATAATATCGTGTATTAACCAAAACGGATTTATGACAAATGCACATATCAGTAGCCGCTGACCACCATCCTGTCGACGCTCTACTGCTATAGGTGTGACATGGTGATATTTTCATTTTACTATTGAAATTGTTGGTTAACTTTTCACTTCGCCACCTCGCAAATACTCGCAATTCGATATTGAACCCCTTGAATTTCAAGTATTCCAAATCGAATTGCGAGTACTTTTGTATTAGCAAGCCACTACAAAATTTTCAAGCTCGGCAGTTAGATGTTGCATAGGTATATGATTTTGATTTTAAAAAGGACTTCGATTCTGTTGCAATACTCATATCATATACACTCCCGGACACCTAAATAGAGCCACCTTGATTTTTTTGGTTTGGAGTACTGTAACTTATAAAAGATGTATGTAGAAGGAAAATGTTATGATGCAGTTTTGGAGCTGGTATACTCATCATTCATTTAGAGTGCCACTGTTCCAAATTTGAACTATGTTTATTAAAAAAGTCGAGTTACGTTGAAACAAGTCCATTATTCCTTTTTTAAGGAAAAAAAATGAATGAGACATGTTTTACATGAAAAGAAATGTTTATTTAGTAACTTGTATTGCCTCCCAGTGCATTTATGACAGCTCTTATACGGTTTGGCATAGAATTAATCAATGTCGTTATGACATGTTAAGGAATGTCCTCCCATTCTTCCAAAATTACATTTTTGAGTTCCTGCATGGTTTGCGGGGCAGGATGATGAGCTCGAACACGCCTCTTCATCTCATCCCATAGATGCTCTATAGGATTCATATCAGGACTTCGCGCTGGCCATCTCATTTCTTCATTCGGTGTGCTCGTGTCAATTTGGGTCCATTGGCTGACTTATGGGGCTTAAAACCACGTTCATTAAGTCGTCTTCTAACGGTCCGAGCACTTACAGCCACTCCGTGAAAGTCCCTGAGCTGTTCTTGTATAGTATGTACAGAGTTAAGGCGTCGATTTCGTAAGCTAGTAGTGACAATGTATTAATCTTGTCTCGCCGTTCTCACTCGGTAACGAGGTCCTCCTGTTCGCCGAACGAAGCCGCCAGTCTCCAGGTATCGGTGGTACACTCTTTGAACAGCGGAACGACTTATGTGAAGTTGTGATCACATCTCGCTGACTTAGCCCAGATTGAAGAAGTGCTACAGCTTGCGCGGCTACTTCAGGTGAATTATCCATAATTTTATAGCCAAAAACGGTCAAATTATAGAAAAATAACTAAACTAAACTTTGGTTAACAACAACTGCGAAAATTCAAACCAAATCGACATTAAATTGCTTCAAAAGCAACTTTAAACAGTCATTATATTTTTTCAAATTAGTGACCAAGCTCGGCTTTTGTTCTTTATTTTAAATTCTAGAATTCAAATTTGGGCTAATACATACGGGAAAGACGATGAAATATGCCAGCATTAAAAATGCATAAAAACTTTTTTGTTATATTGTATATTTTTTGTGTATTTGGCTTTTAGGCCCGGGAATGTAAGGTGGCTCGATTCAAGAGTCCGGGAGTGTATATCTTAACTAAGTTTGCGATGGCTAGATTCAGACCGAATCGAACATTATTCTTCGCCGAATATTTAGACCATCGAGAACAGTCTGTGGAGTGCGAGTACGTGGGATACGCCTCAAACTCGTATTGTACCTACACCGGTGTGCCCCGTCAAGGTAGCAAATTAGACCATTGGAATCTCTAACCATGATAAATGATCTCGATGAACAAGATGAATGTACTAAGCGGTTATTATTTACTGACGATCTAAAGTTGTTCTCCAAGGTTGGGAATGAGCGAAACTGTTAACTTTTCTGACATGATATTGAAATTGTAGCAAGGAGTTTTAAAAATAAACTACTTTTGCACGTTTCTAAATGTTAAGTAGTATTAAATACGCGCGTCTGTGTCAGTACTTCACTGGTAGCTTGAAGGGTAAATAATCTGTGTATTCGTGTTACTCTGGTACGGTGATCAGCATTCCAGGCCAACCTGATGTTGGAGACGAATGCTAATATCTGATTCCCTATGACTCTAAAGCTACTTTTCAATGTGGAAATCATGCAAAATAAATTTAGGAGGTATGGGGTATATCCTAGCTATCTACTTAATATAAATCTGCTTTCGGGTATGGTTAGAAACTTAAAGCTTGAGGTAAAACAAAACTTAGCACCGGCTAAGTATTTTAAATTTTTTGCGTATAATTAAAAACCTAGTTAATTGAATTTAAAACTGCTCGTTCCCAACACTAGACTGCGACGAAGATAAAGGGGGATATATTAGATGTTCTTGTACCTGGATCAAACTTTGCCTCAATTAGAAAGGTTGTCTGTTTTTACCCCATGTATTTCGTTAAATCTGCTATTTGTACATTGTCAAACTTCGAATATGTGTCATAACATTTAAAAAAACTAAACGAAAAATTTTTAAATAACGTATTTTATTTAATACATTATTGAACTCGGTTTAGTAAGAATAATGTACGTTAATAAAATGAACCTAAAATCACGTGCAGCTCTATATATGCAATCCCAAATAAGCTCAATCTTCCACAAAGAGATTAAGAACCTCATACTCCGCGTAATTCTCCCCACTGTGCTCGGATTTCCGATGCGAAAGCGGTTTTGCATTGAGGTCGATACCTTAAGCGGTATATGTGCTGTATTCCTGTTAATTTCCATTGAACATCTACCGATAACGTAAATTCAAAAGGTTATCACGCTGATAATGTACATTGTAAAGGATACCCATAGCGAGACAGCAACATAATCCTTTGTTATGCTTATACCATCCATCTTTCATCAGCAAGCTTGAACGCATTGTGTTATGAATAATGCTCTGTCACTTGATCTTCAGCTGACTGAAACTGAACTGGGGTTATTGCTCCTTATACAATACATTTTCTGATGTTTTCTCACATTACCGCATGTGTTGATGTCATATGCTGAACAGTGGTAGGGCTTGTTAACCCGTAGTAATTGCCCAGATTTGTGAGACGCAAGCCCAAAACTTACCTGTCAGCTCTTGTTTCTGACATCTCCTACCAACGATACTCTGGCGCTAGCACCCGCAGAATGATAGGAAGAAATGGAGATGGAGAGGATTTAGATGGAGAAAGTTGTCTAAAACTGACGCTTCTAACAGTGCCGAATGTGGGCTAATACATAGCTGATCTTATAAGCCAACTAAATGACCCACACAGTTTCGCCCGTGGAATATTTCGACCCCCCGTCGCACCTATTTAATCCCGTCCCTTATAAATTCTATAATGATGCATAAAAATTTGCCCGATTTGTCGACATTTATGACTACTGCTCTGCTCCCCAGTATAGTAGCGTAATGATATATAGCCTATAGCGTTCCTCGATAAATAGGCTATCTAACACAAAAATAATTTTTCAAATCCGACCAGTAGTTCCTGAGATTAGCGCGTTCAACCGAACAAACAAACTCTTCAGCTTTATAATATTAGTATAGATTAAAATGGACCTCGGGCTAGAAAGATATCTTGAATGTAACTAGGACTTGACTCTTAATTTAGAGACAACTTGTGTGCATTTAATATGTAGTCAAAATAGCTTTTATTTTCTTTTTGCTATAAAATTTTTATTGTTCGAATTTCAATGGAAGTAAAATATTTGACTGCTCTGCTATCGACAGAAGCGACTCGTGGAAATTGCCAATGGGCTCACCATCGCCCTGTGGGAAATCAGGTCTCAAATTTTGAAGAGTAGGGAAACCGGGAGTATCGCAATTGGGCTCCATTTCTTTCGACTCGACATTCAAAACTTAGGGTGCCTGTCGTATACACTACTACTTAAGCCATCAGGCATCGAGGCAGTGAAATTCACAAGTTAGTAGGCCCCAAAGTGACTGATAGAAGCTAGACGGATGATTGTAGTTCTTTATCAAGACACGCAAAAGATGTGATTGTAGTTTCAAGGTGATAACGATACCGAAGGTTCAATGCCATTTTATCAAGAAAATAAGGAAATGCAACACTTCTTTTGTTGATTTGTTGACAAAGTGCACTTGTTGTATTCAGTATCATAATATTTATCATGCTCTTATGTCCTTTGCTGAGATGCACAGCTACATAAGATTTTTTTTCATTAATATAGGTATACACCTTTAACTGATATTTGTAATTTATGTAAATCTTATTATTTTTAGTAGTCAATTTATGTATGATCGAGCTTTGTGACTAAACTTTAGAATGGAGATTTTGTAACTCGATTTTGTAACTAAAGTTTTTTATGAGAGATGCTATTGAGATTTTAAAACATTAAAAGACCGTGAAATTATAGATATTGACTATAATTTTTTATACATCTTCAAGATTATAAAAAAGAAAAATGTACTATGTTTGTATAACGGAGTAAAGTCTTCTTTTTTACATTTTCTTCCAGCATTGTCATCCACTTCGTAAATACAAAAGTCAAGTATATAGTATTTTTCAAATATATTCAAGTTAATCTCAACTATGAAATTCGAAATACGAGTTACTAAAAACGTTATTGGTAAAGACGATATTTGAGCACAAAATAGGTCATAAATTATTAATATTCAAATGTATTGAAAGAAAAACAGAAATTTAAGAAAAAGAATTCGAAACGAAACTTTAAACTGTATGGAAAGCCCAATCATCCTCCTATAATCATTGTAAGAGCCAACATCCAGCAGTGCATAGTGATTTCAGTGACTGGCGTAATATTCACAAGTGTAGCACAGCCACAGAGCAAGAAATCAATGTTAGTCGTGCTCTAATAGAGACATCGTATTCTATTTAAGGCGGAAGCGAGAGGGAACCATCAACATTCCTTGCTCTCTGAGCACAGCGCTCGCATACTTACGTCAAAAACTTGGCAGATAACTCGAATAGCGAAATAAACTTTCGATAAGTATTCTCTAAGTAGTCACAAATGGAGAGTTATTGAAGCTGCACATTACTAACGAAGTTTTTCCATGATTGGTTGCAACTCAGCACATATATATTTTGCATATTTTGCAGACTGCAAACAAGTTAAACAAAATATGCATTGCTAAGTTAGTTGTGTATATTATGCCGATTCGCAGCTTTTAGAGCTAAGCTGAATCCTTTCCAGTCTTGACTTTTTCCATTGCAGTGCTGGCATCTTGTGGTGGGAATACTGAACTCCCAGAAGGCAAGCCAATTGCCGTTACGGGAACAATGTACCTACTCAACCATTCCTTGAATCGAATCCAACAACCTGGACAGATATACACACCTATAAATAATCTATAATAAAACATTTTTCTTTTACCAACTTCTTATGCTTAAATCAGAGCGTAGATAGATACTGAAATCGCGGATCAATTGTTTGATTTCTTCCAAGGCCACCAGATAAACTGTGTTCGTCAATTCAAAATATTATTTTGAATATGATACCTAGGATATCAACGTAAGAAATATTCAGAGAAAACAAGTAATGAATGAGAAATATTTTAGCAAATTGATCCTCATTTGGTTGGTTTCATCTCAGTAACATGAATATTTTTATGGTATTTAACCGTATTATTACTTACCTTATTATTTTAGCTTCCGATCAATATAGAACAGCTGACATATAAAAAGATCTACATTGAAATGATTTTTAGTATTATTTTGAGATACTTGCGCAAGCTAAAATTTATGCTCGTTCATTGACCCAGACTCAGTGTATTTTATTGTCGGTTATAAAGACTGTGAGTCTGAAATTTTGACAAAGACATATCTAGTGTTCTAGATAAGAAGACTAATAGTTCATCGACTTTTGAGAATGACGTGGCAGGCTTTCAATCTCCGAGTTTGATGTACCTATATTGTACCATTTTTTTTTGCACCGTTAATGGAGTAGGTATTTATCAATCACGCCTTATCCCCGGAGAGGTGGCAGAGCCATATTATAAGGCCACATTTCACCGTGTGCATTTCTGTCCCATTAATAGATAGTGAGCCTATTGTCGTGTTTTAATAGACAGACCCAGGTTGTGGCTAAGGATGTTATGGATATAAAATTTCGGAGCCGGATACGGTTACGGATATAACATAAATATTATAGCGGTTTCGGATACGGTTACAAATATGTAATTATTTCGGATTATCCGATAGTTTGTCGCGTCACTCTTTTTCATAGCCTCAGTAGTACAGTAAATATGATAAATTGCACTCATTTTAAAATATTTATGTCAATAATTAATATTTTAAAATGGAAATCTTAAAATGAAAATATTATCTTCGAGTAGTTATTTACACAAATTTACATTTCTTACCCACTTACATTACAAGTTACTTATTTAGAACTAAGAAGTACTTCTTTTTTCATTTTTTTTATAATCATCAACTTTTTTCATCACAGAATTTATTGTTTCGCGCTTTACGGGCTTAGCTTTAGTTTAAATTCCATTACCAAGTTTCACCCGGACACACATACAAAATCAAAAATCAAAATCTAAAATCTTTTTCATGTAGGTCACAAAGTAACACTTATGAACGTCAAGATTACTGCTTCTACATTTACATTTACTGCCAGATTCGCAAAGCAATAGGTAGAGCCAGAGGATGAACCTGGCAATAAAACTCATGGCCACTCTTTTCTAACCGCCATTTGACACAGTTTGATTAACATGATATTTGACCAATTATACAGTAAAGAAATTATACAAAAAAAAAACAAAATAAATGTTGTGTTCATTAAAATTACACTTACATAGTTCCTTTGAATTTATGTGAGAACAGTCGACTAACCTAGCTTGCCTTAAATTTAAATAATATTATTTGTAACAATTGCTATAACAACTATGAGCTGACCAGTCCCAACAGACGGCACCCGTTCACGGGTATGACGCATATATCAGCCATGGCCCTATTCAACCGTATTGTAGGGAACAAGGCGACCCGATACATACGCCACCAAAGCCAGGACACTTAGGCGAGCATGACATACCCAAAAACTACACAGCAACTATCATGTCAATTTCAAAATTATAAATAAGTCTACATAGTGCTCACACAATAAATAATAAATAAAAAAATAAAAATATCTTTATTTTGCATAGACCATTTTAACGGCGCTTACAAAATGTCATACCCTATTTAAAATATTTAAAGCGACCACCGGTTCGGAACGCGGCAAAACTGAGAAGAACCGGCAAGAAATTTAGGAAGGCTTTTTTTTTTGATGGCCTATTTACAATTTAATATTATTTCACTTTGCCAGCAGATCATTTCCAGGCGTCCCTGTCCTGCAAATAGTCTGTAACGGAGTAAAAACCTTTTTCACAAAGCTTGCTTTTAATAAACTTTTTAAATTTATTTAAAGGTAAATTTCTCAGGTCACAGGGAAGCTTGTTGTAAAAGCGTATACAGTTACCCTGGAAAGAATCGCCAATCTTATGTAGTCGACTGTGGTGGACTGAAAGATGATTTTTATTTCTAGTGTTTATATTATGTTTATCACAGAGTTTAGAAAACTGTGATAGATTTTTCTGGACATACATAAGATTGGCAAAAATGTATTGTGATGGTACGGTTAGAATATTTACTTCTTTGATTTTTTCTCGGAGAGAAACTCTGGGGCCCAAATTATAAATAGCGCGTACAGCCCGCTTTTGTAGAACAAAAATAATATTTAAATCTGCAGCACTCCCCCAAAGGAGAATACCGTAAGACATAATACTATGAAAATAGCTGAAGTAAACCATTCTAGCCGTATCCACATCTGTTAGAGTCCTGATCTTTTTTACAGCGTATGCAGCCGAACTTAATCTAGAGGCTGTCTTTTCTATGTGTGGGCCCCACTGCAAATTGGCATCAATAGTTATACCTAGGAACACAGTTGATTCTACAAACTCTAACACTTGTCCATTCAGTTGAACATTGGCCGCAACTTGTTTTACATTTGGTAGAGTAAATTTTATACATTTAGTTTTATTTTCATTAAGGCAAAGATTATTTGAGCTGAACCAATGAACTACTCTTGCAATTGCATTGTTTACATCGTCATAGTTATCTAATTGTCTTTTAATTTTA
The DNA here is from genome assembly GCA_948477245.1 of Thumatha senex. Lineage (NCBI taxonomy): Eukaryota > Metazoa > Arthropoda > Insecta > Lepidoptera > Erebidae > Thumatha > Thumatha senex. Next base: position 6,644,123 of record OX419725.1, read on the forward strand.
AAAATTAATGAGGTGTCATCTGCAAACAAAACAATCCTATTCCTGTCCCCTACATAAAATGGTAAATCATTAATATAAATGAGGAACAAGAATGGCCCAAGTATCGAGCCTTGCGGCACACCCATTGTAACCATGGATCCTACAGAACGTGTGCCATTAATATCGACCCTCTGTATTCTATTGTTCAAATATGAAGACAGAAGGTCGAGAGCTTTGCCTCTTATTCCATAGTGGTGTAGTTTCCTGCACAGCGTTTCATGTTGAACGCAATCAAAAGCCTTTGATAGATCGCAAAATATACCTAATTCATCGTTCTTGTCTTACCATGCTTCATGAATACATTTTAATAACTCAACACCAGCATCGGAAGTTGAGCGCCCTTTCGTAAACCCAAATTGATTCGCATGGAGTATTTTATGACTATTAAAATGGGATAGCATTTGATTCAAGATTATTTTTTCAAATACTTTGCTCAAAGTTGGCAGCACTGACACTGGTCGGAAATTAGACGGCTCTGTAGCGCTGCCAGCCTTGAACAAGGGAACGACTTTGCTGTGTTTCATTAAATCAGGAAATGTACCACTAGAAACACAGAAGAACACAGACAAAGTCAAATTACATATAATTATGCATATTAGTTATTACCGGGACCTTTAGTTGCCTGGCGTTTCAAATTATTTATACTGGAGAATGTAAATAAAATAAAGTAAAAAAAAAATACAACATATATATGCAGATTCAAGACAAGTAGATAATATAACACAAGATTCATTCGAATCCTAAATAGCTCGAGCGAAGAGCAAGCAACTCATTTCTATTTATTTTTATCATTCAAATAATCATTAATTGTGTAATAAGTCGTTTTCAAGAGGTGCGTCTTAATTTCCGCCTTAAATTTATGTAACGGCAGGTTCATAATGTCTAAAGGAATTTTATTATTTAGGCGTACGCCAATTCCTGCAAAAGAGTCGTGAACCTTTTGTAAACGATGATGCGTTCCAATTAATTTATGCTTATTTCTAGTATTTATCGAATGTATGTCACTGTGTCTATTGTATAAATGTATGTTCTGTTTAACTAACATGATATTTGCAAATATATACTGTGATACAACCGTTAAAATGCCAATTTCTTTAATTTTCTCTCTAAGAGACTTTTTAATAGACAATTTATATATTGCACGTATAGCTCTCATCTGGAGTACAAAAATTACTTGTAGATCAGGTGCTTTGCCCCACAGCAAAATGCCGTAAGATATGACACTATGAAAATAACTAAAGTATACTAGCCTGGCAGTTTCTACATCAGTGAGCTGCCTGACTTTACTAACGGCAAAGGCTGCCGAGCTGAGTTTACCTGCAAGACACGTTATTTGGGCGTTCCACTGCAGTTTGCTATCTAAAGTGATTCCCAAAAATACAGTTGATTCTACAATATTAAGGGTATCACCGTTCAATGTTATATTTGTACCGCAATTCCTGACATTAGGCATGCTAAATCTGATACATTTTGTCTTCTTAGCGTTTAGTAGCAAATTATTGGTCGTAAACAAATCTACAACTTGGGCAAGTGAACTATTAACGCCGTTAAAATCAGTAAGCGTACGATCTACTTTAAAAATAAGTGACGTATCGTCAGCAAATAGAACAATGTCGCACAAGTTCTGTATATAGAATGGCAGATCGTTAATATAAATTAAAAATAGAAACCTAGAATTGATTCCTGCGGTACGCCCATAGCTACAGATGCTCCAGAGGAGCGAATTTCATTAACATCAACATGTTGTATCCGATCATTTAAGTAGGAGGCAACAAGATCCAGTGCAGAGTCTTTGATACCATAATAAAAGAGATTTCGCAATAGTGTTTTATGTTCAACGCAATCAAATGCTTTGGAGAGATCGCAGAATACACCAATAGCATCTTGTCTATTCTCCCAGGTGTCACACCTGCATGAATGGAAGAACAACCCCTTGTGAACCCATACTGCTCTTTATGTAGTAGCATATTTGAATTAAAATGAGCTTGTAGTAGTTGCAATATTATTTTTTTCAAAAATTTTGCTAATGGCAGGTAATATTGAAATAGGTCTGAAATTACCAGGGTCGGTTTTGGATCCAGACCTAAAATCGAGGTATTACCTTACTGTGTTTCATTAAATCCGGAAACACTCCTTTATCGATACATTTATTAAATATTTCAGCTAGATGTGGAGATAAATTAACAATAATAGACTGTATCAATTTCACAGAAATACCCCACAAGTCAGCTGTCTTTTTTGAGTTAAGCGACTGGAATACTTTAATGATATCGTTGGGGTTAACACATTTAAAGCTAAATAAGACATTGCACTGATCTACGCTGCGCCCAAGTATGCGTTGAGCTTTGATTGGACAAGAATTTAAGGAGCTAGTTGTTTTCGCGGGTATGTCTATAAAATGAATGAATATTGTTAAAAGTTTGTGCTACATCTAATTTATTATTAATCACCTTGTTATTTATAATTAACTCAAAGTTATTATCACGGGGTAGTAATCGACCGGTTTCAGTATTGATTACATTCCAAGTCATTATTACCTTATTTTTTGAATCTTTAATCTTATTACTGATATGTAATGACTTGGCAGCAGCACAGGTCTTTTTGAAGGTGTTGGAATATTTTTTTAAATATTGAATAAAAGCAGGATCAAAATTAAATTGCTTCATACCAAGTTCGTACAACTTAGCCCTACTTTTGTAAATACCTGTAGTTGCCCACTCACAAAATTGCAAGTTTTTGTTTTTATAAAATGTTTTTGATTTAAATATATTGTTGTACTCAGCTTTAATTGTATTAAATAAGGAGTTATATAAGCCGTGTGTATCTTCCTGATTAAAATCAATATTAGTGACTTTTGCTGAAACATTAACATTAAATTGTTTAAGTCGATATGCACTCATTGGCCTACATACAATTTTATTTCCTTTGGAAGTGACATTAATAGGAAACGCTGCTTTTTGACCAAGATGATCTGATGGAAAGTTACTTAGTATCTCCCTTGTTGTTGTTGCACAGTAGCAGAATATATTATCTATACATTTTCTAGAATGTGAGGTGATTCTAGTTGGCTCAAAAAATAAATTTTGTAAGCCAAAAGACTTAAACAAATTTATAAATCATTTCGAAGACTGCACAAGTATGTCAACATTAAAATCCCCACACACCACAACATGTTTTCTACTAGTAAACAAACGCTTCAATACATTTTCCATTACAGTTTCTAATAAATTATAATCCCTTTTTGAAGGACTGTAGACACAGAGGACAATGAGTTGCTCAAGCTCAACACAGGAAAATTCAGCAGTACGCTCAATAGAAACGGCCACAATATCTTTACGTTCTTAACATTTTATATTATTAGATACAAATATAAGAGAGCCCCCACGAATGGCTTTCTTTCTTGAGAACGCACTGCTAAGTGAATAAAATTCATTTTTGAACAATAGTTCATGACTTTTTAACCAATGTTCTGTAATACAAAAAATGTGAACATTGTGTTCCTTTATATAAAGTTCTATTTGTAGTAGTTTTTCAGATATGCCTTCAATATTTTGGTGAACTAAGTTTAAACTACTAGAAGTATTGTTAATATACTCAGAATTATTACAACCAATATTATTATCAGTGTCTTTAAAAAATGTAGACCGAATGGTCGCTTTAAATATTTTAAATAGTGTATGACATTTTGTAAGCGCCGTTAAAATGGTCTATGCAAAATAAAGATTTTTTTTTTAAATGGGCTCAAAAGACCTATAACCATGGCCAGATTTTTTACCTGTTGTCTTACAAACTAGTTTTTTGTCATTATTACTAAGCTTAAAAGGAGCTGGTTTATAAGCCAATAATTTGGCTTTATTCAATAAAAAAATTGATAACAATACAGCTATCTGACGTCGTAAAAATTTTGATAGTTAATAACTAACTAATGTCAAAAAATAATTATTCTGTAATAAAAGATTACAGTCAAATAATTCTATATTCCTACAATATGTGGTCAAGGTATGTAATTTTCTATTCATATTGTATCTAATGTTGTTTTCAATTTGTGTAAAAGATTTGCTATATGGCAGTGTTGACAGTATAACCTGTTTAACTTGCAAGTTTGATAACTGTTCGTAAAACTTAATGATAGTTTTAGTGTTTACATTATCTCTTCTGCCAATAAGTATCACTATTGTTGTTTGTGGGCAATGTGTACTGGTTAATACCTTATTAATTATTTAAGAGTAGGATGCCCCAGGAAATGAAAGGGTTATGACCGAATTACCCAGATGTTGAACTAAGTGATAACCTAAACTTTTGCCTATTTCATCACAATAAACAACCGTCTTTCCAACGTTTAAAGGTTGTGTAATTTTTGTTACAAGGCTATTACAGCAAGTGTTATTTGTGTTTATAATATTGTCACATATACTGCCCATAGAGTCAACCATTGGAGAAGTTGACTTGTCCCGGGATGTTATAGACAAGGAAGAACATGGCAGGGATTTTTCAGTCAGGTGTTTCATTATATAATTTCTCAAGTGAATAGAACCTTTGTTCATTGCTGTGACAAGACTCCACCAAGCTATTCAATGCCTTAATGTATTCCCCAATTTCTTTCTGTGATGTTTTGTATTTTAAAGTTATGGACTCTAAGGAATCATGTAAACACATAATTTCTGTCTGTAATTGATGTATATCAGTCTCATATTGTTCTGTTTGGGTGTTTAATTGGTTTTTACTTGTTTCTATTAGTTGTTTTAACTGCACATTTGATTTACAAGTCCTAATATATTTGTTCGCTCTTATTCTAAGCTTTTTCATGTTTTTCTGTGATTTAGAAATAAATTTATTGAGTTTTATGTATTTTTTTAATTAATTCCTGCTACTACTTACTAATCTTATTGATGATGATGATGTATTGGTGTTCGGCAATAACAAGTGATCACCGGTTTTGTCTATTGCTGTAATAGGAATATTCAATGCTGAGTTTTGTATTGGGTGCGAGGTGATGGGCTCATCAAGATCTGTCTCTGTCCTCCTACACATTAGCTCATTATACAGACTGTTGGAAAGGTCTGCTTGATCAACCGATTTAAGATTTTCCCTAAGAGTGATGGAGTTGTGAGCATCACTCAGCTCGCACTCTAAAACGCTTATACGTTTCAAAGCACGTTCATGGGTGTCGCTACACTCTTCTAGACCCCTCACTGTTGACTGGAGGTGATCCCGCTGAAGTGTGAGCTCCATGACCTGTGTAAGTAGCTCAGCCAACTCTTGTTTGAGTTGGGTGTTTCTCTCAATTACAGTTAGTATTTCCTTTTCACTGTCATCCCGTTCCTCTAACAACTGTTTGTTGAGATTTTTGCAAATCTCCAGTTCCTTTATAGTAGGTTAAACTTCTGTTGCAAGTCACGGGATACAGCACTACGGGTCATCATTTTTTATATTTTGTTTGCTAATAAATATCAGTAAAAACACACAATTGACAAGACTGCTCGTATTATAAAGATAAAAACCTGTAGTATATGTGTGTATCAATGTCTTCAACAAACCCAATATATTTGAAATAATATATTCAAATTAGATATTAAATTGAATTGTTTAGGTACTTAGCATAATTATCATCCAAATCAATATAGAACTAGGTACATTACGCTTTAAATGATACTAAGTTATGATTACATTTCCAATTTCACAAAAAATAAATCTATAATAGGTAAATCAAATCCAGAAGAGTGTTCTTGTGTTTTAGTAAATAAGTGTATTCCGATATGTGATGTGATGTTTGTTCAGTAGGGCCTATACTAGGTACCCTACTATAAAATTTTATGTTTGATATTTGTTTTTTTACAGATTACTATAAACGTAATTCTACTGATTATATTCGTTTCACAATATTAGTTTGTTTTTATGAAGTTTTTGATCACCAATAACAGTTTTTTGTAGGTATACTTTCGTTCACTTTATTTTTCACAACAGTAAAAATTTTCAAAATTTATGAACGATCACTTAATTCACATATAACTTCGTATTCGCCTTGTGCTTGAATATAATACTATTTACGATAATTTTCTAGGTGTTAAATTGTACTTTAAACACTTTTATAGGGTTTGATACTTTAAAATTTATAATTTTTCTTTATAAAAATATACAGAGACACTGTTTACGTTATGGCAGTCCTGTCCAGTACAAGAAAAACTTATAATAAAAACGTGGTAAAATACAAATCTTTAAGCAAGGTTATTGATGATTTTTTCTTAGATTAATAAGTAATATCCAAATATTATGAAAAAATATTTTTTACACATCGTCATCTAGCTCAAATTTAAGTTAAGGCTTGGTATTCCTGCCGAGGCCACAAATTGAGTTTTTTATAACAATGCGAATCGTAGAAAAAAGGGTTTATGATTCTGAAAAAATATATTACAAAATCTAATAAACTTCACTTGATAGAATAACATTCCAAACCTTTCATAATGTTTTTTCAATGCCATATCTAAACTACAGATATTTTTTTTGAAATTTTTATACCCAACTATAGCTACTAAATATTTATAGACATAATGGCTTACTTTGACTATATACAGTGACTTTTATAGTACAAATGTTTAAAAAAATACCAGATTCGCGCCGCTGACGCCTGATCAGTCGCGTGCTGGCGCTTACTGAGGTAGGACCTGTGTCAGGTTTCTTCGTTGCGCTCCCCTTGTTATTTCTTCGCAATGGCACAGTATATTTATCAGAGTAGTTAGCATTCCATCATCATCCGAGCGTCAGTCCCAGCTGCATCTTGCGACCCCCGGAGTTCGCTTTGTATAGTGTATATGAGAGTTTTAATATAAAATGAGCAACTTACACTTCACAGAAGCGTTAGAATTATCCCTGTAAGTAGTATAAAATCGGACCCGGTATCCACAGGTTAGAAGGCAGTTATATAATTAACTGAGCCAGTGGGCTGTTCAATGTATGTTTACCTATTTTTCCGCTAACTATTGACGAATTTCAATTTTTTTTTGTGTAACTTATACGAGTACTTTCTATTTGGTTCTAAACAAATTTTATCAATAGATTCTGAAGCTTTAACATACCGACTGCCACTGGCTGAAGTAATCAGTGCAGTCGTTATATTTAAGCTTCGCTTCGCTACCATAATTTTTTTAAATTGAATCCATGATATTTGTTTTATTCTTGAAGTATAAATTATATAATAATGATTTAAGTATATTTATAAATTTAATAGCCACGAATTTATCCCCGAACTTGTGTGGCAGAGGCATAGTGTGGTGAGCCCAATGCCTGTGTTCAAATGGACAGGCTCCGATTGTGGCGACTCGCTGTTGTAATTTTTTAGGTCGCTGAAAGGGTATTCACTTGACTTAACGAGTGCCGATTGCAACGTTACTAGCAACCGGGACAAACAGCTTAACGTGTCCTTCGAAGGACAAAATGGTAAATGAAAATGCTACAAAGCGGTCATCCATCCAAAGTCCGAGAGTTTCTTAAACCAGTGATCTTTAAAAGAGAACTGAGTTAGTGGGGCTACTAGCGCTTTTATATTTATATTTTTACTTTATGTTACCTTAAATAATGTATAACATTTCATGTAACTTATAATTAATAATCCCAACATCTTAACCCGAAGGTTTTCTGCGCTTTAGTGGATCTGGAGAAAGCATTTGATAACGTTGTGAGAGAAACTCTGTGGTACTCCTCTGTGTGGCCTGTCTGGCCGTCCACACCATCTCCGGGCAGGATATGGTGTGGGCGGCCAGCTGCTGCGGGCGATACAGTCACTTTATACGGACTGTAAAGCTGAGACAGGGGACATAACATCATGATTTTAATATTATTTTTAAAATAAAGATGAGTATATTGAGTACGGGACATCTTATTTATAACTTGTACATAAAGCATACATTTGTTATTAAATATATCATCATTAACTCCTACTAATATTATAAACGCGAAAGTTTGTAAGTATTTATGTTTGATGATACTTACATACAAAAACTACTGAATGGAATTTAAATAAACTTTACAATAATATAGCTTATCTATCAGAATAACACAGAGGCTACTTTTTATTCCGGGAACAAGTTCCTTTAGAAAACGGGAACGAGAAAACTTCATCACGCGGGCCCAGTCGCGGGCGTTAACTAGTATATCTTAAACCTATAATAAAATCCAACACAATAACAGAGATGTTCCATTTTGATTGCTACTGCCAATCACTTTTACTGTGGCGTGTCAACGGAAAATACATCGTCAATCTATCTTGGCGGGGGCTGAAGAAGCGTTTTGTTGCCTGCGCGACTTGGACTACCTGGCCTTAATTTATGTAATTTTATGGTATTGGGTCTAGACCTTTATAGGTAGATAGTTTTGGTGATGATAAAAAAAAGTTTGTGTATACTTATGAACACGCGTACTTCTTTGGCGTAACAAGAAAAAAATCTTTTTAAAATTTTAGCATTCACCTTATCCTACGTTTCTAGAAAAAGCTAAAATGTTGACTATAGCTAACTTCAGGGTGTTTAAAAACAACTTTGAATGTAGTTGTAAGTTGTCATGGAAACACTTATCAGCTAACTTCATGGTGTCGGTTATGCGTGACGTATGGCATCGTAAAAATTTACTCTTACATCAGTTTTCCCTAACGCGCCATAAGAAGTATAACTTAAAAAAAAATAACTATAACTATCTTCACGCTGTATCCCTGACGGGGTAGTCAGAGAGGACAGATCGCCAGGCTTCGCGATCCATGCATACTTCTTCCGCTAATAAAAGTATAACTTCAATAAATATATACGAGTATGTAGTAAAAAATGTTACAATATTATGTACGTTTTTGTTCTAATGTGACCTTTGATGCAGGTGATCAAATAAACATTACTCGGTAAACATAGGCCAGTATCTGTTCCGCAAGGACACCCATAGTCACACGAATTTATTTGTACAATTATTATCATGAAACTGTAGGTACTGCGTATACAAGTATATTGTAACTTGGAATTAATATAACCTTATACGACTCTTAAAGGTAACTCGTAAGGTAAATACTATTTTTAAGTGTTCCGTAGCGCAATAACTCCGTTATAGGTCCGCGTGGTACCTTCTGCTCTTTACCTTAGCGTACTTCCAGTTGCAAACAGCTCTAACTGAAGCTTGGGTTTACATTAAATTGGCTTTAATTCAGCATTGTCCGCGACCCAGAGTTCCCCACAGTTCTTTTTGACACACTTTTATTAGTTTCACCTGTATGTATTTTTGTCTGTAACCGACTCTTTTGGGCTCGATTTTGTCGTACTGTGAACGATCAGATTTTATTAAAATTTTGCAGACTTATTAAACACCGATGACAATGCAATAATTCTATTAAAAAATCCGATTATCCTGATTAAAATCGCCAGGATTCATCAATTTCTTGCCGGATACTTTGAATGAGAGTAAGAGAGATAGAACTAGTGCGCGAACTACGCATGCGTGCAATCCCAGACGATGTCATACCAGCTATGCCATTCACAAATCTTGGATCCAAATCCGCTACTGCGCAAATGTCATTGATATTCGTCTTCTACGAATATCGATGACATTTGCGCCGTAGCGGATTTGGATCCAAGATTTGTGAATTGCATAGCTGACATGTCATGTCAGACCAGTCATGCGCGCGAAGCATTGCGTGTTTTTTTGTTTTTTTAAACTAGTTATTATTTATTATTGAATACGTCTGACTGACACTGCGGAGATCACATATGAAATATACAAAGATCTGATATAAGTTTTACATTTTACGCATTCTCTCATAATTTCATGTATTATTTTACTACTGCAATTGATCGTTATTGAAAACACAATGCTCTTAAATAACTATTCATAGACTACTTACTATTTGAATTTCTACAGTGTTTTGTTCGTATGCAGAGCATAAACCCTTTGTTAATATTTCACGTATTATGTCATAGCCCGTTGTAGTATGACTAAAACTTGTCTTCAGCTGGTAAAGCGAACTGCGGCCGCTTTATGTATTTGTAATTAGACATATCAGACTATTTCAATTTTCATTTAACTCTCGTATAATTTGAGAGTCGGCAGCGCGAATGCCGTTTGCGTGGGCTGTATGTTTGTCTGCCACCTCAGAGGTATAAAAAAGTTTAAGTAATCAAGCGCTGTGAAAATATACAATATTGCTATGCTTAGCATTTGGTAGTCGTTCCAAACGGACTGGAAATTATAGAGAATATATCATCAAAAAAAAAGTGAATTGATGAGATATTGATGAGACTATTAAATTGTTGGTTTATTGGTATAAAATTATAGACGACATCAGTATGAGCAACTGTTTTAACTATTCCCTATCGCGTCGAGAGAACATATCGTCAGGTTTCGCGATCCTTACATACTTCTTTCGCATCATGCAGATCATTAACATTAATCGTTTCATACATGCCCTTCTGGGTATCTGAGTATTATAGACCTTACCTTTTTTGAAAAATTTTCCCACATTGTTTTCGTATGTAAGCCTTGGTCTACCCTGACTCCTTCTACTTTCGTATTATCGCCGTAAAAATACATTTATGATAAAAAACAACGGTATTTGAAATGTTTATTTCTTGCAAAAGCGTTAATAGTCAGAGTTTTAAGTATCATTATTATTATTACTCACATGTGGTGAATCTACCGCAAGGTCTTTTTATTACATTGGAAATTTACAAGGAATAATTACTTACTCATTTAAACATTATAGGCAATCAATCTCAGAAGTATAAAAAGTATAACGATAAATATACGATAAAAAATAAAAAGATAACTACAGTATATTTAAAATATCTTGTTTTTTTATTCTGATTGAGTTACGAGCCATATTATATTGTTTTTACATCTGACGGGGTAGTCATAGATGATAGATCCCTCGGCTTCGCGATGCATGCATACTTCCTTTGCTTCCTGCAGATTCAGTAATCACTTCATACATGCACATGTCAGGGATACAGCGCAGCGCGAAGATAGTAAGTTGATGGTTTACAAATATCTTACAAGCACTTTGAAAAGCACTATTTGTCTTCCACTACGTAAGGAAATCAATAGGGTATATATGTATATGCATTGTATAAATAAGCGGCTCGCTGTGGCCCATATAGACCCTGTGAGGTCTTCGTGGCACGGCGTTATTATGTTGATATCATTAAATTTTATGTACATTGGAAATAATAAAAAATAAGTTATATTTTGTTTGTCAAGTTTTTATCTAACTTACTGCTGCTTTATTTTCCTGTACTTCCTTAAACTTCTCTGTTAGTTTTGTGTTAAATACGACTCTTAAGTCATTCTTCTCTTTATTTACTTTTATGCTTTGTTTTAGTTCTTATATTTTGTTGTTTTGTTCTTTTCAGAGGGCGATTGCTCAGCAGCAACAATACACCGCAGGTGAGTTGCTCATTAACGTTTTAATTATTTACAAAACTTTTATTTTTGTTCTTCGATTTCGTTCGCGTATATATGGTAAGATAAATAAATGTTCAAGAATATTTACAGAATTATGACATACGCATTTTATGACAATTTGCTATACTAGCAACTTCTAACGCATTCGTTAACGCGGTTAGTCATATTTTCAGCAACGTCGCGTCGTAGCGTGCAGGTCACAGTGTCGCACTACAGACTGTGACAATGTTGTCAAGAAAAATGCTTTGCATCTACTTTAGAATCCAATACTCCCAGGTAACGAGACAATAGAGTGTAACTCGCTGTTCGCGCAATATAAAATGCAATAAGATGCCTCGCCCGTGTCCTTTGTAGTTAGATTACTTTCATGCTCTACAATTTCACGACCTCTTAGTTGGTGGGTTTTGTTATACTTATATTCAAAGATTAGTTTTTCAGAAGAAGCAACTTATTAACACGGATTTGATAGAAGCTTATATTTTATTTATTTTATTTTGGAAACGCTTCACTTCCGATATTAAACAACAGATCGGAAAACTTTGGCAGTTTGAGCTCACGTGAACAACTCGTCCTGTCTTTACGTGCTAAAGAAATACTTGACGATTTCAAGGATGTTTTGTATTAATGTACAGACATGTTTCGACTACGTTTTTAATTTAACCCTGTACTCTATACTCCTAATCGATTTTGAGGAGTTCGGTTCGGTTATTCCTCCGTAACAATTAGTAGAGGATATACTTCTTGATCCTTGTGCATTAGGATCGACGTAACCAGGGTATGTGGTGTGATCCTCCTCCCTTCCTTAATTATCGTTCTACGATGGATTTCCGCTATGTAACGCTGATTAAATTTGTTATCAATGACTAAGGGACGCCCACAGCTCTGCCCGCATAATTAGTTTTCTTATAGCCGCTTCCCATAGGAAAATAAATAAAATTTCTTAAGTTGCGGAATTCGTTTCTTTCTACGTTTTTGGTTTATTGGCCAAACTATCTGATGCTTGCGACATCATATGCGTAAAGCATTTGATCGTAAAAGTTTTTTTATCAGAATAAGTCCGACTGTTTCAAACCCATTTCTGTAAACTGTAACAACATTCTTGCATTTTGTCGGTAATTAAAACTACTCTGGATGCAAGTGTTGCTCGTGTGGTCCTATCGTAACTTCGCATACCCACTATAGAGTGTCCAACTTTGCGACCGACAGTAATTGTTTATTTTGGCACTGGCCACGTTTCACTACCTTGCAGAAGCGATAGTCGTCACCTCACGAGCGTTAGTCCCAGTTGCATCCAAAACATTGTTTAGGAGCCTGGGCACAACTTTCCTACGATTTTCAGAGATATTAATTTTCTTTCATTAGTTCCATATGTAATCCGTGGTTTTATGGCATCAAGAGTATGTGGAAATCCTTTGTTTGTTTGGCGAGTTATTGAGGCAGCGGAATTTTACAAACGCGCCTATTGCGACACATCTAGTTGCGCCCCTGTAAGAGAAGAGAGAAAAAACTCCCACCCACATACCATGTTAGAAGAGAATGGCCTGAACACCTCTTTTAAAATCTGTTTAGAGGTGTGATTGTTTATCGCTCCAAACAGGCCAGTGATGTTTCTGAACTATTAACTGATGAAGGCTATATAAGAGATTGTCAGTATTAGAATTAGTAGTTAGGTTTGCACTTATCCACTCAAAACTAACACAAGGACTCACCCGAATTTTCATAAAAATATACATTATATTTGTATATATAATACCTACGCTCGATTAGGGGTGTCGGTTATGCTAGTTTATTATATACACCAAGTATACTTAGTACTAACCGTAGGTTATAAACGTGTTGAGTATCGTATTACCTATATAATGAGTGTTTATCTATTTTGCGAGTGCATTTATGCCCACTTTTGTCTGTTGTACTGTCTGTGTAACGAAGTATATAGTTACCTCGTATTACGTACATTAAGTAACCGCGACGCACAATAGACAGTACTCGTTCCTTTGTCTACGGCTTGTATTGCCAGAGCAACCGCATTGAAAAAGTAATCGTCTATTTCTAAAGGGAGTTTAATCTTGACATGTATTCCCCAGACATGGCGACTAACGATTTATTTAGTCGTCTACCTTTAAAATTTGATTAACAATTTTTAAAAATGAATATAGGTGTAGTACACGGAGCAAGAAAGCGTAATATAATACAGGTTTCTTCTTTTTTACCTACTGTAAGTCGTATAGTTTTGTAGACCTAGAAAGCGGTCCCACAAAGTGGCCTCTTTTCTACCTAAGAAATGTGTAGGCTTTGTGGTCTTTGTGAATGTCACTAGATTTGGGAGCTAGCAACATTCCTTGCTCTGTGGTGTAGATGTTCTTAATAGACATATGCCATTATATTATACAAAACATTGTTTTAATATATCTCTAAAGGTGTGATTTTTCCGACATCGCCGGCTAATTATCTCTTCCCGACCGAATTAAAAGTACGAAGAACACTTCATCCAATTTACACAGAACAATAATGAAAACTGAAAAGCTACCACAATGTATACTATGTAACGACTAATATTGTTGCTGATAGAGTAACTTAGGTAGCGACTAGTTTTATTAAACCCCGGTGGTACACACAATGTAATGTTTTAACAAGTGAAACAATTAGTGTGCAAGCAGATCGGTACAACCTGGATTTGACGGCGGTTGATCAAAGGTACTTCAGGTACTCCAACTTACGGAGTTTGCCAAACAACCAAGCGGTACCTTAGTACACTGCAAAACGTTATTTTACCTTGAAAATTAATTCATAGGTTCTCCCTTCAATTTTACGTTAGCATTGACAATTCACGGTGCATCTGACGTGTTGTTAATCAGTTCTTTGTTTAACAGTCACGCCTTTATTCCAGAAGGGGTGGTAGAGGTATATTTTGCACGCCCACATTTCAACGTAAGCATTTTTTGTCACACGTAATTGGTGGTGAGGCCATTGCCGTGTTGACATAGACAAGCGCAGGCTGTAGCGACCAGCTGTTGAAAATTTTCTAGCCCCCCATAAGGCCTTTAACTGGGCTTAATGACTGCCATTTTACTGGCAACCGGTACCAAGCTGTACTAAGCACGAAAACGCTTGCAAATGTAAATGGCACAAAGTGGTGGCAGTAATCGTATGTAATGCAATTCATAATATATCATTTAGTAAAAAGCTGGTAATTTGGAACTACAAACAGACACATTAGTTTTCATATTATTTATTTGGATAGATATATTGACTAATTAACCAACCCGACATGGGTTACGGTTTAGTTTGCTAACTGATTTTTTTTCAAGTAAGTATGCCTTTTTTTAACGTGTTGAAATCCCCTCGGATGTCATGCTGGACTCGAACCAGCTAGCACCACACAGTCCCCGCCTAACTGTCTATTGCCGGTCGCCCCCGGGTAACTCCTCGAAAAGATGTCCCAGAGTCCCTAACTTTGCCGGGAGGCAAAGTTAGTATACCTAATATATTTTTATTATTAATTTAGTATGAGTATGTATGGGTGGGTGGGTTGCTGCCGTTCTTACAGAAGCACACGTAGCATGTAAGCAAGGTTACACGCACGTAGTTCACTCCATTAAGGAAGTGGTATAACACCCGAACCCCCAAATAAGCGAGATAACACTCGCACCCCCCAAAGAGGCAGGATGCACATCCGAACCCCCACCCCCCCCTGAACGAGCCTGCGGTAGCGGACAATGTCTGTCCGGAACCCGGGTGCTATCCTTCCGAGGGATCACCCGGGATTCCTGGCCGTAGGCAGATGGAAAGGTAACGTGTGGTTTTAGTCGGTAGGAGTCCGGCATAGCACCCATGAGTATTTCCACACGAAAAGCAAAGTTAGTATACCTACACACTATTAAATAGTAGACAGGTAGGTACTTGTTTTGTGTGTGCAACAAGTGGAGTCACATATCAAGTGAGCAAAAAAGATACATTGAACTCAGACAGTAGGTCACCTGTTGTGTCAACATAAGAATCATTTTCGTATTCAGCAATTATTAATCGCTGTCTACTGTTACCATGTGTCGAGCAGTACCGATTCTATGCCTGTATAGAATGCATTACTCATTAAAACATTGACTATATCTATGTATTTAGTAATTTGTTGTTGAATTGGCTACGTCCTATAGCACAAGCCCATATTAGCTTCGTTCGAGCTGTAAAGCGCTGTGTAAAAAGAGTTTCACGATATTAAAAAAAAGACAGCAAATCTAGCCAACAAACTGCTTCACATTGAAGAACCCTAACGCAAATGAGAATTAGCATTTACTGTCACATACTTTATTGCCATTTCTTAGTTGCCACCTTGCCTTTGTTGGGACAGGACTGCTAGCCCAAACCGTCATCCGCAAGAGCCACGTCATTAATAGACGGAGATTCTAAGATCGACGGCGTCTAGTATATTTCCTCCACCACGGGAGAGCTATGCCTATTCCATAGCTTTCGTTGCCTCATTGTCGCTTATAGGTATGTAGCCTAGTAGGTAAACTTAGTCGATGCTTTAGTATAACTTAAGCAATAGTATGCACTGTTGCCCGTAAAGGACTTTTCAATTTCCCTAAAGTAGGTCACTATGAATAAATTAAGAACATTGTTTAGTATCTGGCTATCTCCTTAGGCATGTTGAAGACCCGAAGGTAAATTTAAACAAGTGTCTAGTGATAAAGAGTATGACCTAGATTTTTTTGTACGATAACTCTGATATGGTTTTTGAAATCAAATAAAATAAAATAATCTGAGAAGCATTGTTTCTTAACAATGTTTAAAAATTGTTATTTTGTCAACTTAAAAATGGTGCACCTGCAGATCAATGGACAATCTCCGACTCAGACGCTGATAAAAAGGTTGAGAGATCAAGGCATTGTCTAAATCCAAACAGAACCTGTCATTTTCAGAATATTGATGGAAGAAACATTTTGGCTAGCGCCAATTGGCGAATCGTTTGTTTTCATAGCATCATTGCATGCATGCATCAAGCATGGTGACGTCATTAGAACAATATTATAATTCTCCCCAGTTCTGTAAATCGTTCCTGAACACGCATGTTTGTAATGTCAACGTATTTGTATTGCTATTTAAGGTAACTAGTTCATTATTCGCGCTCGTAGCCTTTCTGTGTTCTGTGAACGATCACTGCGTTTATATACGAATAGCTATAACGTCGTTATAATAGTTTAAGATTTCCTCAAAATACGTGTAGACCAGACTGGCAAGGATTTTCGTCCATCGATTTGGATCAGATGCAACGCGCTTTTGAATATTTCAGACTGTTTAACAATGGATGCTAAATTGCTGTTATATCGTGTACATACAAAAGGCTAAATAAACGTTTGCGGTTCTATCGATTGCAACAAAAACAAGAACATACTCAACTACTTCTGCTTCTTCTACGGCGCCACTTTCTTGACAGGGTGGTAACAATTCACATTTTCAACTAGATCATATATTATATGTTGTATGGTTGCTAAGTTTGTGTGTTGTATGGTTAAAGTTGTAAGTTGTTAGTAACATATATGCTTTAAGTAAAAGTTGTTTTTTAAACATTTCTTTAAAATAAAATTGTTTAGTACAAACATTGAGAATACTTCGACTAAATATTATAAACTGGAGAAATTAGTCTTGACAAAAGCATTCCGTAATTCATTAATCAAATGCCCTAGTCAACGCAGTTCGTAACTAATGACCCGGTATTACAATACCGTCTGTAATATCAAGCCAGAGAACGGGCGAAGACTTGAGGAGAAAATCTATTAGTTTAGAATGATGATGGTACTCGTATTTAATTTTCTTCCCTTCATTTTCATTATTTCACCAAATAAGTTAAATTTTTTGTAGTGAGGTTGTGTTCGTGGGAGTTTGTTCAAGATGTTAGGTACCTACTTTATTTTTTATTAATCAAACATTATGTTTACTGGATTTCTTGCTAGAATTTTACAAAATTTTACATGTTGTAATAAGTGTAATCAATGGGCTTTTTTAAGTTAACCGACGCCCCGATAACTTAGTCCCGACTTTCCATGGGAAGTGCCCGTTCCCATGTAAATACGGAGCGAAGATATAGTCTAAGTTACTCCTTATAACATCAGCTGTCTGCCATTGGGTTTTAATATTATTTTTCTTTAATTATTATCAACAAATAAGACGTGTCGTACATGTACATGAGCACTTAAAAATATTTGGAGGCTTTTTGTTCTGTGTGATTTTACTGTTTCGGAACTGAATTGTATCGGTGTTATCTTGAACCTTAGTTTTGTTTATAAATGGGCACTTAACCTGTATTCTCGAGTATAATTCCAGCCACTACCTGCAGTATATCTGCGACATAATACAATGTTAAAATTTGAAAGATATTGGCAAAGATTTTTATACTCATATTTTATAAACTACTCGGGACTTCACGCGAAACAATTTTGTACTTACATTCACCGACGTTTCGAGCGCGTTGCAGCGCCCGTGGTCGCAGCGAAAGTTTAAAAATAACACAAAGCTTTTTATAGATTTATATGGGAAAATCAATACTCACCGCTCTGTTGCTATAGATATATAAGACATACACCAATATAGGTAGCAGGATAGTGTACTCCTTAGAACATCTATCAATACTTGCGCTCAACTATTGTAATAATGAGCAGTTCACTTTTTGAAGAAATAAATACTAAAACATCCGATAGCATTTTGTGAGTGATTATCTGGCGTGAATATATAGTATACCTTGTATTTACACCCGAACCCCAAAGAAGCAGGATCCCCGAAGACGAATCCGCGTTTGCCGATGAAGTCTGTCAGGGCAATCCTTCCGAGGTTTGGAGGAGGATTTAGTCGATAGGAAACCGGCATAGCATTCGTGAGGGTTTCCACACGTAAATAAAGTAACACGTATTTCTTTAAATGTAGAAATCCGTCAGAGTGGTGACTCTGCCAGTTTTCTACAGTACAGATAACAAGAAAAGAATAGTTAAATTTGAATATACTGCTAACGTACTAATAAACATCGTATTACTGTCAAATTAAAACTATAGCCATACGAACAAAAGATGTTGCAATATGATTAGGCAAGTTAATTGTTGTTTATGTTAGGCTAACAGTGTCGCCATATTTTCAAAACTGCTGTTATATTTTCCCTCTTACCAACTTGATGTAATTTGAAGGTCATATTGATAATTACTTAACAAAATACTGTATTAACGGGTCTATTTTAGGATAGCACTACTAGTTCCGAACTTACTGAGTCTCTTTTTAAGTGAACTGCGTTGTATTGAAGTTTGATGCTCCTTGAAAAAAGACAGCCGTTATGTTAGCAACTATTTGGGCTATAACGAAACAGATAAGTGAGTACAACTGTTTATTAAGCAAATATGTATAAGACTTACAAAAGTAATACACAAACTGACTGCGTTGCTATTGTTCACATTGGTTATCCGAGATATCGCACAGCACAGAGGGAATAGCTCTACGAATACAAAAACACAAGTCTCACTAAAGCAAAAAGTTCACCATTAATTAGGTCACATGGACTGAATGCTGTTCCATCACTGACTTTGGTGTGAAATGTGAAGTAAAAGCAAAATAAATGCTCATTATGTAACCAATAAATATATACCTAATGTTTACAAGGCCATTGCTTACAAAAGTTAAAACAGTAAAAATGTCAGGTGTGTTTGGGTGTTTATTATAAACATATTACCTACACATTTTTGCACTCAAAAGTGGGGCAATGTATCAGTGTATACCACGTACACTTCACTCGGGGTCTGATAATGTGCTATGTGAACCCATGAACAACATGCATTCTATTTGTCGTACACATTAGAATGGGTAAGTGAAATATGATATTATTACAAAACCCATAACAATATCACATCACAAATAAATATCTGATTCTAATATAATCCCCTTTACCGAGACCCGGCGGGGCTGACATGGCTAGAAATTTGTTTCCCGCGTGGCCCGGCGGTTGTCGCAAGACATGACTATACCAACGAAGGCGACACTCTTGCAACCTATCTGAAATGTCACGGACGTGAAGGCTGCCTCGGTGCGAGAGTTCCTCACGCGCTCCATCGGCGAGACTCCACACATGCAGCATTTTCATTTTCGTGATACGCAGTATCTGCTTGTGTCGCTCCAATATTGGCCACGTCTCACTGCCATGTAAATGAAATATACGACAATTCAGTCGCCACTTGCGAAGTGCAGACAGTGAAATGTGGGCGTATAGTATGCCTCTGCCTATTCCTTCGAGGAAAAAGGCGTAACTACACGAACGTATGTATGTAAAAATACAGGAATTGAATATATAATACTGGTATAGGATAGAGTACATACCCTTAATTTTTCAGGAAACTGCGGCATTCTTGCTTGAATGATAATAGTTTTAATGAAAATTATATTAGACAAACCTGTTAAAACTTTACAACTGGCTGTTCATTGTCAACGAGATATATACCCAAAAACGACCGCTCTCTAATTAATGTTATGAAGTTTGAGAAGAAGTCGGCATAAACAATTAAAAACTCATTATGAAAAGTTTTTGGACTCACAAAACAAATGTATGATAAGTTATTTAATTTGGACAACGCCTACTTAGTTATAATTATTTTTATGTAATTTATCCAAATGTTGTTAGATTTGAGCCTATTTTTAATTTTGATCTGGATCTCTCCAAATCTCAAAGTATGGATAATTTTTGGATACGCGGTGGGATACATAGAATTCTATTCTAACCTAATGAAGGTTGATGACTTCCTGACTTCGCTTCGCCGCATGAAGAATTGGAAAGCTGTCGGACCCGATGGAGTCCCCATCGAAGCCTGGAAGGCGATGGGTCCTCGCGGCATCTTAGTAAACCTTTTTAACCGCATACTCCTCAGCAGGCAGATCCCAAACCAATGGAGACTGAGTATTATTACTCCAGTCTTCAAAGTTAAGGGGTCAGTGCAGGAGTGCGGGAGCTACCGCGGTATAAAAGTGATGTCCCACACCATGAAGTTCCGGCAGGAGTGTACTCTCTCGGAGTGTCAATATGGGTTTCGCCCTGCTCATGGGACCACGGACCCTGTTTTTGCCCTGAGGGTTGTCGCAGAGATATACAGGTCGAAGAACACGCCTCTGCACTGTTTGTTTCTAGACATGCAAAAGGCCTTCGACTGTGTTCCTCGTGCGATGATCTAGTGGCCACTGCGGTCCAAAGGGGTTCCAGAGATCTATATTGACACTATCCGGGAAATATACTGTGACTCCGATTCAATGGTTCGGACTGCTGTTGGCGACACGAAACCCTTCCCCATCACCGTCGGGGTACACCAGGGTTCGGTCCTTAGTCCGCTTTTGTTCAGTGTAATATTAGATGTATTGTCGGGCAGCATCAGGAACTCGCATGAGCAGCCTCCATGGTTGCTCATGTATGTAAAGGCGTGGAAGCTAGAACATTGCTCTGGTTAGGCAAAGGTTACAGGTTCAATCCCTGTCTCGAATAGAATTGTCTTTTTCCACTTTATTAAAAATTTATTAGAAATTTAGCAAAATAATTGCTTTAAAAATTTATCGATGAAAAATAAATCTGTGGCGCGGTGGGAGTGTATCCGGCTGCTACGCAAGAGGTCGTGGGTTCGATTCCATCCAGGATAAAACTTTGTGTGATGAGCACGATGGTTTATTCTGTGTCTGGGTGTTATTTATCTATAATAAATAATGTATGTATTTAGGAATATATAAGTATGTTAATCAGTTACCTAGTTACCTTAGTACAAGCTCTGCTTAGTTTGGAATCAGATGGCGTTGTGTGAGTTGTCCCAACGATATTTGTTTTTTAGTTATTTACACCCTCCCTGTCACAGGGAACAATAAACATACGCTGTATTCAAGCTCAAGTATTAAAGCCTACGAGGGCGGCACTGAAAATTTCGGGAATCAAGGAAGTGACACAACATCACTATTAAAAATGTATTTATTTCTTTTCGAAGTATTCTCCCCGAATTTAAACACATTTTTCCATACGATAGAACCAATCATCGAAGCTACCATTCCATTCGGAAGTAGCTCCATCCAAAATGGCCGTTTTGTAGGCGTCCACAGCTTCTTCAGGTGATGAAAATCTCTGACCACGCAATTTATTCTTTATTTTAGGGAAAGTATAGAAATCATTAGGGCTTAGGTCGGGGCTGTACGGCGGATGGTCTAATAATTCCATGTTTTCTTGCTCTAAAAACTCTTTTGTTCTGTGCGCGGTGTGAGAACTCGCATTGTCGTGATGGAGGATGATGCGGCGGTTGCAGTTCTCTTTACTGAGTTCAGAAACGACCTGTGGCAAACAAATGCTAGCATACCATTCTGCATTAACCGTTCTTCGTCCCTCAAGAGGAATAGTCGCAAAATGGCCGGTTTTGGAGACAATCGTGGCCACCATTTTTTTTGCAACACTCCGTGAAGGAATATTTTTTGTTGGCTTTAACTCATTTTCGAACACCCAAACTCGTGACTGGTTTTTTGTTTCGGGTTCGTACGCGTATATCCAGGATTCGTCACCTGATACGATGTTGTATACAGCATTTGAGGATCCTGCGTGGAATCTTTCGAGAGTTCTGACGCACCAAGTAACGCGAGCCGCTTTTTTCTCTTCACAGAGCGAATGCGGTATCCATAGGGAAAACAACTTTTTTACACCTAATTGTTCATGCAAGATTTTTTGTATTTGACTCATGCCAATGTCTAAAGTTGCCTGAATTTCGCGGTATGTCACATGTCGATCTTCCTCAATCAGCTTACGCACAGCATCAACGTTTTCTTGGGTGACTGCAGTTTTTGGACTACCTTGACGGGGATCATCACTGAGCTTGACACGTCCACGTTGAAATTCAGCAAACCAGCGATAAATTGTGGTTTTGGATGGGGCTTTATCACCAAATGCAGAAATCATCCGGTCAACACACTGTATTTGTCCACCACTTCGAAAGTCATAATAAATCATTGCTCTTGAATTTTCTTGAGTCAATTCCATTTTCTCAACGACTAAACAAGTTCGACAAAACCTTGTGACAAGACCGAAAATCTTTTTTTTAAATAAATAAATGGTATTCGATTTTTAAAACCAAGGAGTTTTCAATTTAAAAGATTTTAATATGACAGGAACAGTGGAAATGTTCCATTCCCGATACTTTTAGTGCAGCCCTCGTAGATGAGATGAGGTTTAATAACAATATCGATCCGTAGTCGTGTCTCTTACCGTCTATATAAGATACCTACATAGTTCCATATCCTGATTCAAGAGCTTTAAGAGCTTTCCACCAAGATCACGTAATGACTCGTAATTTAAGGCTTACGGTCGTTCGTAAACAGTGTTATTATCTGAAACAGCAAGAATGATGTCTTAATTTCATACTTTCATTAATATAACTAATCATTTTCATTAACATAAAAAAATCTTTCTCGTATAAACTACTGAATGGATTTTAATGAAACATTACAATTATTCAGAATAACACATAGGCTATTTTTTATCCCGGTAACAACTTCCTGTGGGAAACGGGAACGGAAAAACTTCATCACGCGGGCGGAACCGCGGGCGTCAACTAGTTAGTCATAGGGCTTCCACAGCGCTATCAGAATTACTTCTAAAGTATTTTCACTATGAGCTTCACATTAGCTAATATATTCACAGTTAAAATACGACGAAGATGCAGAAATATTGAGCCGAAACACTGCACAGTTTTATTGAAAATACGTACTCTTGTGTTCTGTTCTCAGTAAAGGTACGTACATATACCTAGTAGATGGTTGTACCGATTGAAACGCGACTCCTTCAATTGAACAAGTCGTTCGAGTAAGCTAGCTTCGAAGCGTGTTTCTTCTTTTCAATTAAAGCAAGAAGTCGAAATACAACGGGATTTATTGTTTATTTTATTGACATACAACTCAATATGGAAGTTCATTGTTTTGAACGCGTTTGTTTTGAGTGTGCAAAATGTGATGTAAATGCATTTTTTCAATTGTAGATCAGTAGAAATTTATATCAGAAGCTTCTGGTAGCATATAAAACTACGTCCAACACATCCAGAACACCTGTATACTTTGGATACAATGGACATAAAGATTACACAGAGAGATAGAAGAAAAAGAGGGTGCGATATAATAAATTAAATAAAAAAAAACCTTGTCCTCCCTCTTTAAAAAGTAAAAATAATAGAAACTCGACCTTTAAGTACCTAAGTAAAACAATACGTCGCGTAGGGTGGGTTGGTTTTTAATTGCGGACATTGGGTATTTTCTCTACTTTAACTCCCAGAACTACCAGGACTTTAATAGGTCGTGCTAATTAGTGTCTAGCACATAAGACCTTTTAGCCTTTTTGTTACCATCTCACTAAATAGGCAACCGGTTCAAAATTTCTTCCAAATTTAACATCTAAAATAGAGACATTTTATTAATTTTTTCGTGCCTTTAGACCCACCCTAGCTCCGTGCTTCTGAATGCATGTTAAGCCGTTGGTCCCGGTTGCCAATAAAATGGCAATCAATAAGTCAAGTTGAAGGCTTTATGGGCAGCTTAAAAAGTTTCAACATCAGGTCGCCGCAGCCTGCGCCTGTCCATTTCAACACGGCGATGGGTTCACCACCTGTTACGTGGGACAAAAATGCATACGGTGAAATGTGGGCGTTTAATATGCCTCTTCCTACCCCTTCGAGGATCGAGGCATGAAAATATGTATGTATGAACCCCCAGAACTTTTAAACAGTTCAACCGATTTTCGTTATTATTTTGAAATGTTCACCTGATGTGCTTTCATTTGAGGCCTTTGAAAAATATCAATTGAAATCGCTTTATACGTTCGGGAGCTATGATGCCACAGAGAGACAGACTGACCCACAGACCCGTAAAACTTAACACCCCTCTTGTTGCGTTGGGAGTTAACTAAATTGACGTCGGAGACGGAAATTTTAGTGGCAAAGTTGTGGATCGTCAAAAGTCTAATTGTTCCGTGTTCTCGCAAAAAATAAAAGATTCCATTACGTTGGAAAAGTTTCGACAAATATCACGTAATTTCTATAGTTTAGCAAACACGCCTTATCTGCAAAGGGGCGGCAGAGGCATATTATACTCCCACATTTTACCGTGCGCATTCCTATCTCACGTAATAGGTGGTTAGCCCATTGCCGTGTAGAAATGAACAGGTGCAGGTTGTGGCAACCTGCTGTTGAATTTTTTTTAGCTGTCCATAAGGCCTTCAATTTGGCTTAACGACTGCCATGTTGCTGGCAACTGGGATCAACGGCTTAACATGCCTTACGAAGCACGAAAACGTTCGTAAATGTAAATACCACAAAGCGGTCACCCATTCGTAACCAACCAAAGCCAAAGTTGCTTAACGCAGTAATCGTCTACCACTGAATCAGCGGAGCCACGAGTGCTGTTATTTTTATCACACAAAATATAAATGTCGAAAAGATTAGATCAGATAAAGATCAGATTAATTTTTACATCGATTATTGGATGAACGCGCAGTTTAAATTTGTAGTAATATTTATCATGGTAATTCGAACGCTTCAAAGCAATAAAAAAATACATTACGGTATGTTGTTGGTTGAAGTAAGAGGTGTTGCAAAAACGAAAACTTCGACATCTGTATAAGATACATTACTAAAATAGGGTTCAAGCATTAATATATTAAACGTTACGTAACTAAACATTTCGTTTGTTGATGTTAACTGAACTGTGTCTGATTTTTACTCCTGTAAAACCATGACATGTTTTTGGTGGCTATGGTAAAAATATTCTTCTGGGGTAAATTCGAACGTTCTTTTAACCTACTTGTATTGCTTTGATAATATGGTGTATAAAAGTAGTGTATTAGATCTTATATTACTCTACAATAAATGGTGAAATAATTTTTAAACAAACATTTTTATAGGTTAGACATCCGTTCTTACGTCAGAATGTCATTTAATATTTTTTTAATCATAAACTTTTACTTGTCAGAAGAAGAATTATTCTGATTAGGTAAAAAGTACGTCTTTTATTATTAATATATATTAGTATAAAAATAAATGGTGTTTTAGTATTTGTTATTTCAGTATACAAGCATACTTTGTTTGTAATTCTATTTGTGATTTCTTTTAACCATGGATAGAATGCTTTAACTATTATGGATTTCTATACATAGATGTCGACTGCTACTACTAATCGTAAGCCTATGAGTCAATGTAAATTCTTTGCAGTATCGTCTAAAACTATAATTTCTGGATAACACGCACGCAAATGGGCGTTAAACTTAAAGAGTTCTCTGAGAAATATTATTCTCAGAGAGGTCTCAAGGTGCGGCACTCGAGTCGTACATTGAACAATATTATTGGCAATATCGAGGGACTCATAACATTCAGAAGTTGTCTTAACTTTGATAGCTTTTCTTTTCTTATTTACCTCAGATATATTTTCAATATCCCCGAGCAGCGGCTGAAAAGAGTTCAGAGAATTTGACCGTTATAAAAATCTTACACTTATTATTACACAAACAGGTCCCTTAATCGAAAATAAAGTCACCGTGTTTTCAATAACCCTTTTCTCGTATAACCCCTTTGTAAGTGAAAAAACAAATTATTGTTTATTATTCAACTTTGTTTGAAAAGCGAACGGCCAAATAGGCGAGACGGAGCTCTAAACGGGTTAATGTATAGTTGAATACTAGTCGACGCCTCACGGTTTCACCCGCGATGTGTCCAATACCGTAGGAATATGGGGATAAAATGTAGCTTAAGTTATAGCTACCTGCCGCCGAAAATCATATTAAAAACGGTCCTGATAACTGTTTCAGATATTAGCTGGAACAACTCTTACATATAAATTATTTTTGGAGAAAAAAATAATTTATATGTAAGAGCCGTGTACATTTACAAATGCATTTAGTCAAATGCTTACATTTTACTAAAATGGACAAGATTATTCGCAAACGGTGCATCGGGACAGAGTTTTCTTTTGATAACCACCGCGAAGTTACAGCGTATTCATGTAAAAACTGAATTTAAAACCTAATGGATAAAATTGTTTTTTTTATTGTTTGACGCGTTTAAAATGGCACCGCCTGCCTGATGGAAAGCGGAGACTACGATCCGTGACTGCGGGCCGCTATCCCAGCCGGAAGAGTCCCGATAGCGACCCTCAGTTTGACGGCCTAGAAATATGCCTTTTTACACTTCTCTTAAAGGACCCAGGATTGTAAGACAAGGGAAACACGTGTGCCGGAAGAGAGTTCCATGATTTTATGGTGCGACACAAGAAAGACCTGCTGAATCTTTCAGTTCTGAGCACAATTGTGTCCACAATGTGAGGATGACATCTCTGCCATGCCCGATTTGTTAGGGAACGGAAAGGAGAAGGTGGTATCAAGTGGAAGATCTATGGTACGCGATTCCAGGAGTGGTGAAGACTTTAATCGTAGTTGATTGTTAAGCATGCGGCGACTCACGAATGTTCTCGAATTCCATTTCTCCTATTTTTACGATTTCTAAGATTAACACTAAGGTACCAGTTATTAAAAACAGTTAATCAAGCCGTAGAAAATATTTAGATATATAAGGCTGAAAAAATTTGTTTGTTTGGTTGAACGCGATAATCTCAGAAACCACTGACCGGATTTGAAAAATTCTCTTTGTGTGATCGAGAAAGGCTATGAGCTTTATATCATCACGCTACTACCCCGAAGCGCGGAGCAGTAATCATAAATGTCGACAAATCGGGCCAATTTTAATACATTAATTGTAAAATTTATGAACGACGGGATAAAATAGGTGGGACGGGAGTTGGTAGTACGAGTATGTCACAGGCGAAGCCGTGGGGGTCACTTAGTACTACTATATTTCTGTACTTACTGGTAATATTTATTGAGAAAGTTTTTTAACTTCCAAGTTTCTTCGGCAACTTTTCTGCCTTGTATTTTGTGTGGCGTCTGACAGTCTTTGTACTAATGAAATAACGAAAAGTACAGTTTTTATGTAGGTACTTCGTTAATTTATATATTCAGCTAAGGGAATAAACTAATGATCGCCTATTGGTGGAATTTTTTTGTAAAGTTAAATTAATGCATTTTATTTAAAAAATGTATATGTACTTATAATTAATATTTTAATATAATATGTGCCGGTGGCTGTGGAGACTTTGGGCAGTTGGGGATCAGAGCCTCATATCAGAAATCGGCCGACGGATGCGTCAAAATAATGGTGACCTTCGTTCCGGGTCGTTCCTGCGGCAAAGGATGGCCATTGCTATTCAAAGAGGCAATGCCGCCTGTGTCATGGGCACCTTTGCGTCGGGAACCATGCGGGACGGGTTAGTTTGACGTAGAATTTATTTGACATGTAAAAAAAAAGAAAGTAATATGATATATAAAGGCTAATTTAAATCTGGCAAACATTAAAAGAGGCTATGTCGAGCTGTGGGCCGCGGCTAATTTGATTGTATAAAGATCATCAGACACTCTATTTCTTATTAGAAAAACATATCTGAAGCAAACATGCGTACACGCGCAAACTTATTTATACTGTTGTATTTATAGTGTTAGTATATAATATTAATTAATAAAATATGTAAAACTGAAGAGTTTGTTTGTTTGAACGCGCTAATCTCAGGAAACACCAGTACGAATTGAAAAATTGTTGTATTGGATAGTCGAAATTATCGATGAAGGCTATGAGCTTTATATATTTACGCTAGTACCCCGAAGACTAGAAATGTCAACAAATCGAACAATTTGTTATGTATTTCTGTAATAGCAACAAACGACGGGATTAAAGTAAGTCACGAGCGAAGCCACAGGGGTCAGCTAGTTACTTCATATATCTTTGCGAGGGTCTAAAGTATAACTGAGACATTTCAAGTAGAAACGTACCACCATGTAAATCAAAAACGAAAACAACGTCCTTGTAAGTAATTCGATTAGCCACGAACCGGAGCGTGAGATCGGTGATATTGAATCCGCTCAGTCATTGCCCAATGAATTGTGAATATTTTAGAAATTGAATTACTGTCCTTACTTATTTCTTTACAAATTTTTATTTATGCGTGTGTGTGAGTGTGCACGTGTGCGTGCGTGTATGTGCGTGCGCGCGCGTGTGTGTGTGTGTGTGTGTGCGTGTGTGTGTGTGTGTGTGTGTGTGTGTGTGTGTGTACGCGCGTGTGCGTGTGTGTGCTAATTTTTATTATTAAAAACAATTTCTACCTTTTCAACTACAATATTTCGTTATTCATGTATAAATGGATGTAAGAATGAATAAAGCCCATCAAAATTTTTGGGGTCCGGTCAAATGCACCCTAAAAACATAAAATAAAGTATGTGTGTATTTATTCTTGATTCTTCAAATTTTTATTATCAAAATCAATTTCTACATTTAACTAACTAACTAACTAACTATCTTCACGCTGTATCCCTGACGGGGTAGTCAGAGAGGACAGATCGCCAGGCTTCGCGATCCATGCATACTTCTTTCGCTTCTTCGAGATTCATCAATCGCTTCATACACGCACGTCTGGGTATCCGAGTACTTTTGACCTTTCCGTTTTTGAGCAATCTGCTCACGTGGTCTTCATATGTAAGTCTCGGCCTTCCCTGACTCCTTCTACCCTCTACTTTTGAACAATATATATTCTTCGTCAATCGTTCCTCACTCATTCGTTGGACGTGTCCAAACCAACGGAGCACGCCCTTTTCCAGCTTAACGCTGACACTTTCATTCAAACCTGCCATATTGCGTATCACTTCGTTACGTATTCGGTAGGCCAAGGTAACGCCGCACAATTTTCGAAGTGATCGCATCTCCACAGCATTCAATTTACTTTCATGCATCTGCTGACATACCCAGGTTTCACTACCGTAAAGCAAAGTTGGCACTAGCACTGCGTTATGAATCGCCATTCGTGCTTCTTTTACGATGCTTTGTCGCTTTACTAACTGGGACAAAGCACCGTTAACTTTGTTTCCGGCAGCTACTCGCCGTTCTACATCCGAATCACATCTTCCATCCGCGCTAAACATACTTCCTAAATACACAATTTCATTCACTTGCTCTAGACGTTCCTGGTTTACCCTAATCTCGCATTTAGTTCTTACGTCACCTCTTTCAAATACTAGAACCTTAGTTTTACTTGCATTCATGCGGAGACCCTTACTTTCACACCCCTCTTTCATATTAGTGACTAATGCCTGTAGGTCGGCTTCTGATGAGGCCATGAGCACCGCATCATCAGCGTACAGCAGACAGTTTACTGTAAAGTCACCCAAATTCACACCCATATTAAAATCTTTCAACTTCTGCAGGCAACTGTCCAGATACACTATGAACAGCCAGGCGGACATGACACATCCCTGTTTGACGCCTGTACAGACATCAAAAAGAGGTGACACATCCCCCCCTACTCGCACGCAAGCCTTACAGTCCCTATAAAGCGACTGTATTGCCCGCAGTAGCGAGCCGTCCACACCATATCCTGGCAGCAAGTCCCACAGCGTTTCTCTCACAACGTTATCAAATGCTTTCTCTAGATCCACAAAAGCGCAGAAAACCTTCTGGCTAAGAGCCAGAAACTTTTCCGCGATCATGCGGAGAGAAAACACTTGATCCATGCAACCTCTTCCACGTCGGAATCCGCATTGAGCCTCCCATAAATACCTTTCAGACTTTTCTTGCATTCGTGCCGTTATAACCTTTGCATACACCTTACTAGCTAAGCTGACCAAGCTGATCGCCCTGTAGCTGGAGCAGTTTAGGCGCGAGCCTTTCCCTTTGTAAAGAGGTACTACAACTGCTACTCGCCAGTCATCTGGGACCTCACCCGTCCGCCAGCACAAGTTGCATAACAGACAAAGTGTGTCCCAGACACGCGACCCACCGTACTTGATCATCTCAGCAGTAACTCTGTCTTTTCCCGCAGCCTTACCACATTTCATACTTCTTATCGCTTGTTCTATTTCTTTCATACTAATGACTTCAATGACATCGGGATCCGGAGCATCGAAGTGAGCTCCACTTCCCGATGTGGCATCTCTGTCTTTTCTTGCATACATCTTTCCATAATATTCACTCCATCTCTGCAGGACGTCACTTTGGTCTGTTAGGACGTCATTGTTAACACTAAGCACTTTATTCATACTGCAGATTGCCGAACAACTCCGGGTCTTGCCTACCTCTTTCCAGAAGAGCTTGGCATTATCCCGGAAATTGGACGACAACCTTTCATCCGCTTTCATTCTGCACCTTTCACGAGCTTCTTCTATCAGTGCCTTCGTGTTAACTTTCTGCAGCTTGTATCTCTCTTTCATATTAAAATCATTCCGCGAGGCTAAGTAGTCTAGCCATGCTTTCTTCTTCATTCGAACTGCTTCTTTCACTTCCTCATTCCACCATGCATCACGCTTATTACTACTGCCTCTTTTCGTTTCTCCACACACTTCCACAGCGGCATTTATCATACTGTCCCTAAGGTTCTGCCATACACTTTCCACATTCTCACTGCTTACATTGACGTCGCCAAGCTTTTCGGCTACCCTTTCATTATATTTATCCCTAATGGATGCATCCTGCAGCTTCCAGCTTTTGATGCTATAAGTCGGCCCAGGTTCAGGACACTCGGTACGATGACGCCAACCCGCGAACAGACCCCTAATCCTAGTTATGACTAGGTAGTGGTCTGATCCCAGCTCAGCGCCTCGATAAACCCTCGTGTCCATCACCTGTTTACGGAGCCGACTATCCATTAGGAATAGATCTATCATGCTTCTCTTTGACTTACATCTCCTCGTATACATATGAATTTGTTTGTGGTTGAACATTGTGTTCGCCACAAACAAATCCTTCTCCTTACAATATGCCAGTATTAGCTTGCCAGCGTCGTTCACCCTTTTATCCCCATACTTCCCGAGTACCGACTCAAAACCATTGCGAGCGGTACCCACCCATCCATTCAAGTCTCCACATACTATAAGTCTTTCATTTCCTTCTATCACATTTAGAGCTTCTCTCATACTCTCCCAGAAGTCCTCTAGCTCACTCGCGTTCGACGAAGATACTGGCGCGTAAGCAGCTACCAGGAAAATCTTCGTCAAACCAAGTTTTACACGGATCCAGAGGATTCTAGGACCTACCAGTTTGTACTCATACATACCGGAGGCCAATCGCGAGGACAGCAAAATTCCAACCCCCCGACTGCCATGCTCGCTCTCTGGTACTCCAGACCAAAGCGCGAGCATCCCACCCGGGAGCTCCAAGACTTCGCTGCCCTTGCGCTTGGTCTCTGTCAAGCACACTGCATCTAACTTTCTCTCATTCATAACATCCATCAACTCATTCATCTTATCTTGCATTCCTCCCCTAACATTCCACGCAGCTACCCTGCACTCCATCCTCCACTTCCCGCCGTGTCGGGCCGCGCGTGTAGGGTGGCGGTCCCCTACGCCGCTCTGGCTCACACTTTTCGCACCAGCGGGGACGAACTGGTGCGCGTCGCCTCGGGGGCACGCCCTAGCATAGTTCGCCCTGGTGGCACTCGTGTTGGAGTAGAATTGCAGCCGTAGCTGGCAGGGATGGCGACGTGCACGCTTCTACTCTTCATCCCCTACTCATCTACATTTACAACTATAATACTTGAAGATCTTCATGAACACATAATATTGTTATGTGCTCATCAAGATCTTCGGGGCCCTTTCAAATGAGCCTTGGAAAAATAAAAGCCGCTTTGCCAGGCAGGCAACCCAAGTGTACACGGTTAACAAGTAGAAATATTGAATCCCCCTTGAGGTCCGAATGCCTAACAAGCAGGTCATGATTTTAATATTAACGGGCACATTATGCAAGCGGAGCTTACGTTCATCTGATATAGGTTCTTTTGATCTTTTATAGAAACAATGTTTAAACTTTCATTTCCTTTTACTACTTTATTTTTTAGAGTTCTGTACCTCAAATAGTAAAATAAAAAAAAGACGTGTGGCACTCGGAGACTGCTGCGGTAAAGCTATTGCATAGCATACCTATGTTTTTCTTTGATATTAATTCAAGTTACACTAAAATTAACACCCTTTCCCTCACCCTTACCCTCACTCTCACCCTCAACCCACCCTCACTCTCACAGTCACCCACATCCTCACCCTCACACTCACAGTCACTATCATCACGTCTCGATCCGTGCGAGCTTCGTACAATCGTACCACATAATATATGTACATTATGTACATACACGTTAAGCCAACGCTCGGCCGTGCTCGGTGAACTTCGTGTGACCTCGTCTCGACCTTCGTCTTAGGTTTTTTTCCTTACGGAATTTCTTGATTAAAGCCCACTCAAAGTCCGCGCTAAAAGCTATGCAATAGCTTAAAAAAACACTTTGTTGTCCGTCCGTTCGCCTGTTTGTCCGTCAAGACCCTTTATCCTGAGAAAGCGTGGATTTACAATAAAAACATACATGCCGATCAACAGTCTCTTAAAAAAAACAAACATTAAAGTTTTTTTTTAGTTTTACCTTGAAAGTTTTACCAAACTTTAGAATAGGCGTTAAAAAAATAATGGCCGTTTATGTCGCAACTAACGTTAATTTCGACTCTCTCAACGGAATCAAAATATATAGGGTATTTTCCGCTGACCTAGAACCATTGAAATTTGACAACTAATTATTTTTTATACAAGAAAAAAAGAAAGGAAGCACATTTATTAGGCACATAAAAACGTTTAAACATTTAAAGATTTTTCAGATTTTTCCTTACACTAAATAGAGAAAAATCTGAAACTATCAGTTAGAAAAAATATTTAAATGGAAATTTATAACTTATCTGGTTTATTTTTTTAATTCTATTGTTGTACCTAAGTAGAATATGTTTAAGATTATCCAGCGTGTCAATTTTTGTTTTGGATATTCATTTAGTGAACCCCAATATAGATCGAAAAGCGAAAAAAATACTAATTTCGTACAATGCTATGAAAATAAATTCATTATGATTTTTACACTGCACATACCTATCGAGCAGTAACTTATAGAACTGAAACTTGATGCTACCATTTCTCGAATATATTCTGTGGTATAGATTTGTTGATAAAGTCTCAGAAGTATAAGAAATGGATTATTTTCAATCGCGGCTGATAAACAGCTTGATTGATACTAGCATTAAAGTGGTTGGCCCAAGTGACATCAGCGGCACGCTTATCAAGGTCGGTATTCATGAGCCGGCGACCGCGCGGAAGATTGTAGCTGTTGACCGTGGAGAACAGCCGCGAGGCGCAGAGCTGCAGGTCGCGTGCTCGCTGGAGCCTGTCCGAACTTTACGTCCGAATACGAACTCCGAAATTGCGCCTCTTCTCTAATGCCCTCTCGTTTCCGCTCTCTTTGGTTTGCTTTAACTTATTTCGCTAAGTTAGTGTTCCTACAACAGTCGCGAGTGAGTGACGCGTCGCGCGCATCGTGCACGCGATAATAATAACGATACGATGAACTGTGAATATATATTTACGATGCACATGGGAGGCACACTGTGTTGAATCACATATGAAAAGTGTTGATTTGGTAGGACGTTCAGTTGTTTTGTTGGTTCAGATCTGTGACTAGCCGGTGACATGATCGTGTTTATGTTTTTCTGTTGTGGCTTGTGTAGCACATGGTGAACGTGCACATACGACCGCCTCGCCGTCTGCCGCTGGCGCATTGCGACACACATGTTGTAAACAAAATTGTTTATATCACTAACTAACAGGTCCATACGTTTGTCAAGAAACGCGCCAATTTGTAATTTGTTATGATGTGTAGTTTAGGACTATTTTTCAGACTAGCTAAAATATCTTACACATTATTACAATATGCCTAAACCAAAAAATTGACAATTTTTTTCCATTGTTTATACAACTTTTTGTTAACAATGGCAGTTTGCAATGAACTGATGTAGATAAATAAGGAACGCAAATATTCAAATTAATTTTACTGGAAAATCATGTCCTATTTTTTATTTTCCAATATTTAATTATTCGACAATGCTTTTAAAAGATTTCGAATAATAATATAAGTAGATTACAAGAGTCGAAAATTAATAAATATTCTAGGTAATTTAAATAAATTAAATAATAACTAGACATGTTTTAAATAACTTTTATTGACAGGTACGAAATATTATATACGATTACGTACGTTAGGTATGAAGTAAAAAAAAGTACGGGTGGCACTCCGGGGGTGCCGACGGAAGTGAAAACTAAATTTAATAATAATTTATTTATCTAGATGCGTTCTAGGTCTGCTATATGTAGGTACATGCATATATGCATACACTATAGCTGCGTCTCGTAACGGTGTCGCGAGTCCAGGGATTTTATCTAAACATCTCATCTAAACATTGCTTACTTCGACAAATATTTTTTTACGTCAAAAAAATTGAAGCATTTGTTTTGTACGCGATTGTAACTGTTTCCAATAATCCACTACACTACACCATAACTACAACGTAGAAGCGGCCTACCTACGCCTCGTTTATGGAAAACAGCGTTATCATATCTTGAAAAACAATATCACCGTAAAAGGGTAAAACAATATACCTATCGATCAATTTGTTTTATGCCAATGTATAATGCGGAGATAGGTTTTACAAGACTTGTAAAAATCCCAACTTGCCCATATTTTTTTATCGTGTTGACTCAGGATCTTGATTTTTATATACTTAACAGGGACTATAGACTGTATAAATGTGTATCTGATATAAATTTGTTTACCGGATCCTTAGAAAATCGATGGTGACACACGGACAAACAGGCGGACAAGAAAGTGATCTTAAAAGGGCTTCTCTTTTATCTTTTGAGTTACGAAACACTAAAATCCAACCAATAAAAGTAATAAAAATCACACTCATTATGTGTTGTACTCTCTATACTAAATACTGTCTATAGGTTGCTTATGTCAACTGATTTTTATGAAATTTTAGGTATAAATGTTCATTCATTGTACGCATTTTTTGTCTACCGGCATGAGTAATACATACATACATATTGTCACGCCTTTATCCCCGAAGGGGGTAGGTAGAGGCATATTGAACGCCCACAAAGTAATGAGTTATATTCAAATTAATGACATATCACATTCACTTGAATACTTTTAATAGTAAATATATGGATTTTCCGACTAGACAGGTCAAATGTCTCATGACAATCCATTTTATTAAACACAGTACCAATTCTTTTAATGGGTTAAATATATGCATACACTGTGACTACTTATTCTACCGGTTTTCGGTTACATCACCGGGGCCCAATTCTCGATCATACGATTTGAAAGCGTAGACGGATATTTGCTGGTTGAAATGTCATTTGTTTCATATTATCGAAACAAGAGACAATAGTGTTTTCAACAATAAATTTACGTCTACGCTTTTAAGTCGTATGATCGAGAATTGGGGCCCTGAGCAGTAAGCAGGTGTCGATATTAAAAACGGTATTTTTTACATTTACATTGAAAGCGATACTTTCAATGTAAATGTTAAAATAGACCGTTTTTGGGACAGTTATGATTTTACTTATTATGATCAATGAAATCAGTTTGTCCCAGTCCACATCTGTACAAAACCCTCTTCCAATCATTTTGGTAGGATGATTGGTCTTACTGTATAGAACAAGACAAGGCTTTTTATCCCGGAAACTATTTTCCGTAGGAAATTCGCGGGTGGAGCCGCGGACATTAACTAGTTAATAATAGTAGTATGATATTCATTTTTATTTAGTTACCGTTTTTAATTTCATCCGTTAGACTTTATTATTTCATATCAAAGGCGAACCACCAATTGAGAAGTGAAAATATCAGTTAAATAAAACATTTTTTTACTGGTTTACTATTAAATAATCAAATTATTAATTAGTAACACGATAAGATTAAATTTTTATTTTTTTAATAATTCGAAGGCAAAGTGGTGTTCAAGTTAAATACCCATTTATAAAAAAAATAGTTTTTATCGAGATAATAATTATCGTCAAGTACTGTCTACTTAATTATTTCTTCCATAGATTTCATATTTATCCTATAACTTTGTTTTCTAGCTTTTATAAAAAGTTATTAATGTAATATTATTCAAAAACCAATTAAACTAAGCCAGTTATTTGTTCCCCAGTTTTTAAAGCGACTAGATTAAGGCGTTATCTTGTTTATATAAAATTTCCTAATCGCACCGGTGTATTCTACCAATATGGTTACACACAAGTACACAACGCACTAGCAATACGCAGTAAGAATAGTCGTCCTTTGATAGATAAATAAACGGTGAGTAATTGTTATTTTTGTAGTATAAGATTAAAGTAAAAAGGATACTACGATCATTTAAGAAGGTTTTGACATTATAGAGATACATTAAATTTTTTCTCAATGGTAACATTGTCAAGTGAAGATCCTTTGTGTAGCATACGAATATCGCAGGCTCTTCAAAGCTTCAACAAGGGATTAGAATACAGGGAGTATTGATTCGGAAATCAACTACCACCTTTCCAAAATAAAAGGTTAACTCTCTAATCATTTGGAAGAAAACTCTTACTGTTGTCACGCAGTTAGTTGTCATCCAATATATATCTAATCGCAATAAGTCTATTAGTCTACTAACTAAATTAATTAACTGGCTATCTTCACGCTGTATCCCTGACGGGGTAGTCAGAGAGGACAGATCGCCAGGCTTCGCGATCCATGCAGACTTCTTGCTCTTCTTGCAGTTTTATCAATCGTTTCATACATGCACGTCTAGGTATCCGAGTACTTTTGACTTTTACGGTTTTGAGCAATCTGCTCACGCTCAATTATTAATTGCAAAAATGTTTAGACTCTACTGCAGCGGCAAAGATATATTCTGAAAAGTGGGTAGAGGAAGGAAGGAGTTTTGAGCTTGATTTCCGAAACATCATTAAAAAAAATCTTAGGGATCAGTTATTCGTTCGCCCCATTTCCTCACCTCCGATACTTTCATCAAAATAAAGAACTAGTCTTCAATGGTATTGGTCAGGGTCCTCAGTGCATCTCAAGTACATGTCTGATTTCCGTATCGATGAATTACTCCGGGTTTGCTGCTCATCATTATTGTAAATCACACTCAGTAGCCAGCCTGATGTCAGTTCCGGCAAAGTAATTAATTTTTAAAGCAGTTTTTTTATCTCTCTAACTTCAACTATCACTGCATTATTCATGTATTGATCACCTCTTAACATTTTGTCGTATTGCAGTTGCATTTTATTCATTGTGTTATTAATGTCCACTAAAAGCTGTTTATTTTTTTATTCTCTGGTAGAATTATTGAACAGTTCGAATAATAATCATCAATTAAAGACCCATTCTCAAGAATTCGTATCTATTTCGTATACCCCACAGTTGGCACCCCATTGGATATATTATACGGTTATAATTCAATAACTTACTACGTTTTTTAAGATATTTGGTCCCTAACTACCTATACGGATTACGCCAAATTGTGCATCAAGAAATTGTGCTTAAGAATTTGGTTACGATTTAATCAATATTGCGACCTGTAAATGTAATTTTTTGAAGTTGGTTAAAATTTCTCATATTCTGCTAATTTATGGTCAACTTACTACATACAAAAAAAGTATAAAGAAGTTTTGCAGAAACAGATTGTGGAAACAATCATGCTAATTGGTTAAAGCCCTACCTCTTTTGAAACTCTTCGTCGTGCAATGATTAGGGCAGCTAGAGCTACGCAAAGGAATAAGGTAGATACCGTCAAACCGTTTGTAATTTATTTTTGGTATCGCGGGAAACCTAAGTTTTGTATTCGAGTCCAGGCTCCGTTACCTTTAATATTGTATGAAAATATGAAAAAGGAAGCAAGTACTTTTTTAGTCTATTGTAAAATATGGTACCTACTGACTCCTTTGATCGTCACCAGAGTATGGAACAGCTTACTAATTGCTTTAGCTAGGGTCCTGAACATATATGACAGACCAACGTTTTTTATATATAGTTATATAGTTGAAACAGAATATTACGATCTAAGAATATTAAAAAAGTTAAGTAAATCTTCCTCCATATAAAACCATTGGAAACAGCAACATACTCGTATCGCTTAAAACTTCAACACTATCGATATTCATCGGTAATAACGATTAAGTGTTTTACTCGATCCAGTTCAATATAACAAAACGATCAATTTTCAAACCTAGTTTAATCTTTGAAAGAATGTGAATAATCTACGCACTTTCGTTCGTCCAATACGAACTTTGTTCCCCTTTTAATAAAATTGCCCGAAGGGACGACCTTAAAATTTGGCACACTTAAAATTGACACGGAGAAGAGCATAATGCTGTTTTTTAATTGTTTGATGAATTTCGACCAGTGGGCGACCACTACTACTTATAAGGTACTATGAAAATTAATATAATATGATTTTCATTTCATTATCATTTCCCGGGTCACGCTGTTTGCCCGCGTTGAACTCTGAATGTATCTGCTTCTAGATCCGTATTTTATTCCAACTTGAGAGATAAGGATCGTTTATAGTCAGTTTTTATTAAATCTCTTTGAAATATTAAATGACTGAACAAAGTTTTCCAGGTCAACTAGTTTTATAAAGCTGACGTCGAAGAGGAGTAGAGAAAATCTACATAGTTTGTAGAGTAAATAAAACATAACTATATATTATATGCGCTATTGAATACCTATTTTTATATCACACTTTTGATACTGGTGAATGCAATAATTCACCGTGTGGCTACGAATGGCTGCTGTATGAAGGTGACCCCAAACAAACACGCATGCGTCGTGCACCAGCGTTCCCTCGTCTAAAAACGCGCAGATTCCCGCTCTGCCGTCTCATCATGCTCCCCTAAATAGGGCTCCACGACCTTGGTACTAGTTGAACTCGTTTTTTCCGCCTTGTTAACCGTTCGCTGAGTATTACAAGGTACTACATATTATTATTAATGTAAAGGTAATGCTGCATTTTTTAATTTAAAATAATGTAGTTAATACGTTTTTTGACATACCATGACCTGAAGTAGCTACTAACTAAAATGTAGATTAAAGTAATATTTCATATTCTTGTGTGTTGCAATACATCAGTTTTTAGCTGCAGAAATTTGTTAATCATAATTATGATTGACTTCGTTGATAGTCTAAAATGTAAATCGATTTATTTTTTTAATTTTGTTCAGATGATGAAGCCAGTTATTTTTACGAGATAAACTGACATTATTTTTAAAAATGCATGGGCTCACGCATTTCTTACACAAACATCAACCGAATCAACGCGATAATCCTCCGGTAGAAAGGGAAGACAGTTCTGAGAGCTGGTATTCTGCGATAAGCACAACAGATGTCCGTGAACCACGCAATGTTCATCGAGACCACAGGGACAGTAGCGCTAGGCCAATACCCATAACCTCAAGAGGGTCGAGTGCCCAGCGCAGTTTACGAGCGCCGTCTGGTAGTCCTTATGAATTCGCTACTAGTCCGCGTGATCGCTACCCCAACTTTGCAAGCTACTTTCGCGATGTCATGGAAGGGGAAAGGAAAATTTCCCCCTCGCAAAATCACTATCATACCCACCACAATGACTACAGACGACGTAGTGATGGAGAGAGGTACCAGATAAACTTCAATACGTATCACACACCTGCTCGCCATGAGTACCGAAATTATATGTCACCGCTTTATAACGATGCTATGGACGATATACAAGAAAATGAATACAGCAAGTGTGAGCGTTACGGTGAAATAAGCAATCCAAAACTGAACTATAAAAATCGGTTCGATAACAGAAGTTTTGCACAAAAACTAGTTGAAAGTGTGAGTAGTGTTAAAGAAAAAGAACATTCAAATGAAAGGCGAGGTTCGGGGTCGAGTGGCAGCGGTCATCGACAGAAGCATCATACGATTCAAGAGTTGTTTCGAACGTTCGGTAAAAAAGTGGGCCATTGGCGTCAAGAAGTATCTGGTGAAGGTCGACGAGGTTCGTGTGCGGTTCCTTCTACTGCTACTGATGAAGCTCGTGCTTTGAGCAGTGAAGAGTTCCGTTCTCGATCTAAATCTCTTGACGGTGATAATATGCACAGGGTATTAAGGAGATCAGTGTTAGAAGATTGCGGTGCCACTTACGAGATCTTCGAAGCTATACTGAGAGAAGGTATGAATGTATATATTAATTTCACTATCTGTTAAATATTGTTTTTATTTCAGTATGTTGTTTTTTATTATTTATGAAAAGGGCTTTGTCGCTCTGCGACCACATTCCTATATTATAACAATTATAAATAGGTATACTTAACGACTATATATCTAAATAGGTCGGCATCAACCGACGCAGGTTTGGCCAGAAGACTGTTACATAGGTTGAGACCCCAAAATGTATTAGCCTGTGAGTTCTGTTTCGCACACATTCACATAGAATATGCAAGACGTCCTCTATCACATTGCACTCCTACTAACCATGTTTAATAAAAGGATATTTTAAGAAAATATTTTAAGAACCTTCTCGGTTGTGCATTTGAATTCTGCACAGTACTGATTTTTCACATGTGGACTAAAAGAATTTAGGACTAAAGTCAAAATACTTCATGCGGTATAGAAGTAACATATACTAAACGGCTCCCCATTCATGCTGTCAGGCATACAATACAAATACACGTTTAAATAATCGTAAATCTCAACTACTAGATCCTAAACTCTAGTAGTCATTATTTTATGCTAATATAAAACTTTTGAATCGATCTACGTATTCCTACTTGCCTAGTAGGCTAGTATAAAACTAAAGCAACACTTTTAAAAAGTTATCGAAAGAAAACGTAATTATATTGCCACAACAGTTGTGGCGACTCTTAATCTTATCCACGTGCACACAGCTTGAATCCACTAAGCTCACTTTACGATATATATAAGAAAATAAAACAGTAGATATTACTGGTTGATCCTCAGAATTCACTCACTCGAATAAAAATAGTTTCATAAAGCGGCTTAGGAAGATCTTACGTGGTGCGGTTACGGATATATTTGTCGCTGTTATGGTCTTGACTCTTGGCTTATTGACGAATACAATACAGAGAGGAAAACCGAGTCTAAAAGTGTTCAGATGTGTAGTTATATTCTCCTCGTTGAATTTTATTTGTATCTGGCTCTGGCTCAGTTGTTTATTTTAAAACGGGAGCGCGATACTTGTTTATAGCCGTGTACATATGACCGTCTCTATTATAATTTATGCTTTGATACCACATAAATTAAATCTATATACATTGAACATAAGTCGTGTTTGTTACACCATTTATAACTCGGAAAGGAGTGGGCCGATTTTTATGATCCTTGATTTGTTGGTTTTGCGTCTACTCCAAATAAGAGAATGAATAAAATAAATATACTAGAATAGAAAGACTTATGAAAATATTATAAATCACAAACATTTCCTATGGCCCTTTATAACTAACATGCACTACTTTTCTATGTCACCTAAAATTGTGTCCGAACTAACATGCACTACTTTTCTATATGCCACCTAAAAAAGTGTCCGACTACAAATAGATGTGAAGGAACATCCTGTGTTTATTTTTGTCCTTAAAATTGAGTTCACGTGGTAAGTGTTTTCAGTCTACACTTACAGAAATGTTTTTACGACATTTTTAAACGACGACTTAGGGCCGTATTCCAGAACGTTTATAATACTCAGGAAACACTTGAGAGTAGATTTTATAAGGCAAAATCTAGTCTCAAGCGTTGATTGACTATTGAGAAACGTTCTGGAATACGGACCTTAGTGTTTACTAAGTCGTAGTTTAAATTATGTGACCTCGGGCTTAATTTTGCAGTAGAATCCCGACTCATCACGGCCTCGCTCGGTTTTCCCTTTCTATTCTACGATTATTCAAAATTTGACATGGGCTTTCTTTTCATATGAACATCTGACAATAATTAACACAACAAAAAAGTCCATTTCAGCGCAGCCGATCTCGTATTCAGAGCTTACCAACCCATTTCTATTCATGTTTTGCTTTGCTTCCGTAATCACCGTACACGTGACGAATACCAAATACACAACTCATTTTTAGGGATTCAAATCTTATAAGTTTCAAATAGAATCTGTGAATGGTTACTATGTTGTGTGGACTGTCGGAAGTGGGGATCGTGTTGAAATTGTAAATTGAGAACAATGTCACATACTCAAATTTAAAAAAAAAACTATCAAGATAAGGCCATTAATGTCATCTTTTTTGTAAAATTTGATATTCTCATATAGCTACATCAAAACCTATATAGTACTTCTGGTTAGGAAATATGCTGCAAAAAGCTTTGTATTATAGCATGTGCTAGAAAAAATATCTTGATGTTGAGGACTGATTTTTTTAATGCTTGACTGATTATTACTGTACATAAAAATCTGAAGACTAAAAATTTTATGTCAAATCACAAAAAAGTCAAGGAATATTTACTCGAAAATTTATTTTTTATAGAATATTAACCCACTCAAATTTAATGAACAATCTCGAATGTGTGAAAATCTAACTTCTAAATTGACGTGATTAAAAGTAACGACATTGTAAATATGGGTAGTTCAATCAACGTTTATATAAAGAAATCGTCACAAAATTCATCATCAAACACAAAATTCCCCGCGGGCCATGAGTTGTTGAGTGTACCTGATGGACGAATCATTCACAAGTTTGTACGATGAGTATTTTTTTTTATTATGGCAATCTGTGAATCTCTTCATTCCAGCTCCTCCCATTTATTTAAAAGAACTCAATGACACACATTTAAAAACTCTGAGGTCATCAGAATCTTTGGAATTAGCAGTAGCTAGGCATTCGACAACTTTTTATGACAAGTCATTTACTGTGCAAGCTATAAAGCTGTGGAATGCATTGCCTTTAACCATAAGACGAGCAAAATCATTAAACATTTTTAAGAGAATGGTGAAAGAGCACTATTTGTCATCATAATTCAACCATTCTATAGTTCATTATTATAGATATATGTTTATTGTATGTATATATATTATTTATGTCTGTATAAATCTATATATGTAAATTAGTGTATGCATGTTTGTATGTTTTTATATATATAACTATCTTCACGCTGTATCCCTGACGGGGTAGTCAGAGAGGACAGATCGCCAGGCTTCGCGATCCATGCATACTTCTTTCGCTTCTTCGAGATTCATCAATCGCTTCATACACGCACGTCTGGGTATCCGAGTACTTTTGACCTTTCCGTTCTTGAGTAATCTGCTCACGTGGTCCTCATATGTAAGTCTCGGCCTTCCCTGACTCCTTCTACCCTCTACTTTTGAACAATATATATTCTTCGTCAATCGTTCCTCACTCATTCGTTGGACGTGTCCAAAGCAACGGAGCACGCCTTTTTCCAGCTTAACGCTGACACTTTCATTCAAACCTGCCATATTGCGTATCACTTCGTTATGTATTCGGTCGGCCAAGGTAACGCCGCACAATTTTCGAAGTGATCGCATCTCCACAGCATT
Organism: Thumatha senex; assembly: GCA_948477245.1. Lineage (NCBI taxonomy): Eukaryota > Metazoa > Arthropoda > Insecta > Lepidoptera > Erebidae > Thumatha > Thumatha senex. The sequence goes on from OX419725.1 coordinate 6,688,062, forward strand.
CAATTTACTTTCATGCATCTGCTGACATACCCAGGTTTCACTACCGTAAAGCAAAGTTGGCACTAGCACTGCGTTATGAATCGCCAGTCGTGCTTCTTTTACGATGCTTTGTCGCTTTACTAACTGGGACAAAGCACCGTTAACTTTGTTTCCGGCAGCTACTCGCCGTTCTACATCCGAATCACATCTTCCATCCGCGCTAAACATACTTCCTAAATACACAATTTCATTCACTTGCTCTAGACGTTCCTGGTTTACTCTAATCTCGCATTTAGTTCTTACGTCACCTCTTTCAAATACTAGAACCTTAGTTATACTTGCATTCAAGCGGAGACCCTTACTTTCACACCCCTCTTTCATATTAGTGACTAATGCCTGTAGGTCGGCTTCTGACGAGGCCATGAGCACCGCATCATCAGCGTACAGCAGACAGTTTACTGTAAAGTCACCCAAATTCACACCCATATTAAAATCTTTCAACTTCTGCAGGCAACTGTCCAGATACACTATGAACAGCCAGGCGGACATGACACATCCCTGTTTGACGCCTGTACAGACATCAAAAAGAGGTGACACATCCCCCCCTACTCGCACGCAAGCCTTACAGTCCTTATAAAGCGACTGTATTGCCCGCAGTAGCGAGCCGTCCACACCATATCCTGGCAGCAAGTCCCACAGCGTTTCTCTCACAACGTTATCAAATGCTTTCTCTAGATCCACAAAAGCGCAGAAAACCTTCTGGCTAAGAGCCAGAAACTTTTCCGCGATCATGCGGAGAGAAAACACTTGATCCATGCAACCTCTTCCTCGTCGGAATCCGCATTGAGCCTCCCATAAATACCTTTCAGACTTTTCTTGCATTCGTGCCGTTATAACCTTTGCATACACCTTACTAGCTAAGCTGACCAAGCTGATCGCCCTGTAGCTGGAGCAGTTTAGGCGCGAGCCTTTCCCTTTGTAAATAGGTACTACAACTGCTACTCGCCAGTCATCCGGGACCTCACCTGTCCGCCAGCACAAGTTGCATAACAGACATAGTGTGTCCCAGACACGCGACCCACCGTACTTGATCATCTCAGCAGTAACTCTGTCTTTTCCCGCAGCCTTACCGCATTTCATACTTCTTATCGCTTGTTCTATTTCTTTCATACTAATGACTTCAATGACATCGGGATCCGGAGCATCGAAGTGAGCTCCACTTCCCGATGTGGCATCTCTGTCTTTTCTTGCATACATCTTTCCATAATATTCACTCCATCTCTGCAGGACGTCACTTTGGTCTGTTAGGACGTCATTGTTAACACTAAGCACTTTATTCATACTGCAGATTGCCGAACAACTTCGGGTCTTGCCTACCTCTTTCCAGAAGAGCTTGGCATTAGCCCGAAAATTGGACGACAACCTTTTATCCGCTTTTATTCTGCACCTTTCACGAGCTTCTTCTATCAGTGCCTTCGTGTTAACTTTCTGCAGCTTGTATCTCTCTTTCATATAAAAATCATTCCGCGAGGCTAAGTAGTCTAGCCTATATATGTGTATATATTTTTTGCATAGTAGGTCAGACTGTTATTGTTTTAATTTAAGACTATAATATTTGTTAGTAATTGTACTATCGTCTTATAACACTAATATTATAACTACCCATTTAAAACTTATTCTTTAACATTTATCTCCATACAAAGGTTGCCTGTAGGAAATTGCACTTAGCGATAAGGCCGCCCATTGTACATTTCAAAACCTGTATTTCATATACTTCTAAATATTAATAAATAGTGTACAATAAAGAATATTTCTATTCTATTCTATTCTATTCTGTGTTTGAGTTTGATAACACTGCCAAAATCAACATTATTAAATGTTAGCCATTTTTCTAGACGCAAGTATCTTTGGCTTAATATAAGCCGTAGATACTTGACTATAATAAAAATAAGGTCATGGATATAGGCGTCATAGGGTATTAATATGAAGAATCTACGACGGTGTAATAACAAATGACTCATTGTCTATGATCAAAGATATGGCATCCTGATTGCTTTGTTTGCTTGAAAAAATGATAAACCATTTGAAATATAAAAACTAAAAATATTTTTAAAGTTCTTCGAGCAAAACGAGTGTTTATAAACAACATTTATCCCTAAAGGAATGGCAGACACCGTGTAGTTGCCACAAACATAATAATAAAATAATGTGGGGGAAATGTTATTTTTATGGTTATGGTTAAGGTAATGTTTTGTTTGTTGACTTGAAGAACGAGCCACGAGGAAGACCGCCCACAGGTGAATAACGATGAATTAAGGGAGATGGTGGAAGCCGATCCTAGTTAAACTACCCAGGAATTAGCGGCATGGTTTAACGTTACCTTACCCACAATACTGACTCATTTGCTTCAAATTAATAAAATTAAAAATATACGAAAAATGGGTGCCTCATGATTTGACTGATCTGCAGAAAGAAACGCGTGTTGAAACTTACGTTGCCTTGTTGAATCGGTACAGAAATGCAGGAATATTGGATCGAATTGTGACATGTGATGAAAAGTGGATTTTTTATGACCGTAAAAGAAAAATGCAATGGCTGACCCCAGGTCAAACACCAAAACAGTGTCCTAAAGCAAAACTAACTAATAAAAAGGTAATGGTAACTGTTTGGTGGTCTCCGCATGGTGTTATTCACTATAGTTTTCTCAGATCTGGTCAAGCAATAACGGCAGATGTCTATTGTCTATTGTCTATTGTGCCGAACTCTGAACAATGTTGGCGAAACTAGCAGTAAAACAGCCCCGACTCATGAATCGATCTTCACCATTATTGCTCCATGACAACGCGAGACCTCATACGGCACGAGAAACCGTTTTGACCCTTCAGGAACTGCAGTTAGAAACCATTCGGAACGGACTACCATTTTTTTCGCAATTTGGACAGTTATCTACGTGACAAGAAGTTTTCTTCCCAGGAGGCAGTACAAAATGCTTTCACACAGTTTGTGCAGTCTAGATCCTCAGAGTTCTATCGCAAAGGCATAAATAACCTTCCTATTAGATGGCAGCAATGTATAGATAATAATGGTAACTATTGCGATTAAATAAATTTGTTATAAACTAAATAATTAACAAATAAATAAAAAATAAAACGGGAACGGGAAACTTCTCTACGCGGGTGAAGCTGCGGGAGTCAACTAGTAATAATTATAATATTATATATATTTAGTTCGCATTTAGATAAAACTGTTATTAGGCTTTAAGGAAGAAAATATGTTGTGTAGTACGAAATGTGTTTAATTAAAGTAGGTGTTTCCAGTTTCCTGTGACATTTTTACAATTACATGCAAATGAATACAATTACATTGTAATAAATTAGGCCATTGACTCACTCATGCATTTATTTACATCATTCGTTATCGCTGCCATATTACTTTGTGTCGTAGAAACCTGTCCATTGCTACTAACTTAGATAGTAGGTAAGTGAACAGTCAGCATGTTGTAATATAAATAATACACCTTTTATCTTTGAATACATAACATAATAAAATTACCAAATTTTTTTTTTTCAATTATAGTTAACGGTTTAAATATCAATAAAATAAAAATTGTAAAAAAAATATTTTGTATACAGCGCCATCTAGCCTAGTAAGCTAATAATTAGCTTGTGATATGGGATCTAGACCACTGATAAACAAATACATATATGTAGGTATAGTTCTAAGACATTTTTGGACATGGCCGTTTGCACTAAACACAATTTAAGTCAATCCTAACTATGAAACTCTTTAGTCTAAGCATCGCCTATGTTTACATTTCATTTGCACTAATGTTTTTATCTTATGATAATCTCAACTTTCTGGTTCATAGCTAAGTGAATGAAAATGAATGAAATTGGTGATTGATCTATGTATTTTTAGTCTGTTGCTACCTAACACTGTCAACCTCTGTCACCAAAATACACAAATTTTTCTGGATTTTAGCTGTAAACTATATTATTTTACCTAAACGAATGTATTTTCGAGTGCTTAAAAATAGGCCTAGTATCAAGAATTCTTAAACATAAAAGCTTCAACAACGTGTACAAGTGTTGTGCATTTAGATAGGTCAGCGGAACACGATTTTTCTGTTCCTTTTCAAAATATACATACAGCTGGAATAAATTTTAAATTTATAAATATTTTCGAGTGTAAAAATGGTGGAATATTAAACATAGAAGCTTCGACAACGTGAAAAAGTGTTGTGCAATTGGAGAAGTCAGTGGAATGTCGTTTTTTCTAACATCCATATATAGCTCCAGCAAAGTTACAAACAGCAAGTAAACAAACAAACCTATACATGAAAATGCTACTAACGAAATATAAATAACAAAGATTAAAATTATTTAAATTTGGCACTGGCTCAAGCCAAGAAGTCCAAGAAGCAGAGGAACAATAAAGAAGTATTTACAAACAGCGGTCATGGTCGGAGAATTTATAAAATTCTTATATCTCCTTGAAAACATGGATACATGTTATGTACCTAAGCAATGCATACTTCGTGTTTATTATTTTCCAAATCTGATGTATAATTGAATAAGCATTGCGATTTAACGTTGCAATGCTGCCAGAATCAGTACGGTTTTGGTGGACAGCGATGTGGAAGAGATTTTGATGCCTATAAATTACAATTGTGTATAATTTGTGTTTTGATGTAAAATCCGGTCAAGCGCGAGTAGAACTCATGCGCCGAGGGTTCCGTACCTATCTATTATATCGACAATAAAATTTGTAGGTACCTTATTTGAGGTATGCGCCATTTAAGCTAGACCTCCAAATTGTACGAGCGCCCATACAACTCAGAGGTCAATATTAGCCCATTTTTGTATCGTGTTTACTCACGACTTTAATTTTTATGCACCTAATAAGGACTAGACCTCAGTATCTGGTACTAATTTGAACTTGCTAGGGCCACTTACACCCGTTCCTGAGAAATTAGATGATGACACACGGACGGACAGACAGACAAAAAAGTAGTCGGTTCCTTTTTTAGAACCCTAAAAATGGTGCATTCTTTCGGTTGGTCTCAATAACCTATCTATCTTTTACTATTGTCTAAATACTGTCAAAATAGTTACCATCGGTACCTAGTGACAAAAAAAAGGTTTCAATAACCAAAGATAGATAGAAATATTTACCTAAGACATTGAACTATCTGTCACAAAAGTTAAAAATTCAACTGTTTATCTGTGGCAGCGATCTATGTTTAACTGAAGATAGAATATTAAAACCGGCCATTAGACATCAAGAGTTCAAAAACGTGCATGAGAATAGGAAAGTAGGTAGGTTGCAGGAAAAGTGTATTCTGTTTTTTGTTGGTGTTACTTCAAAATCTCCATAGAAAGCAACAGTAAAGGTCCTATCGCTTTACTGGTACTGGAACACAGTACATAGAATTAGACTTGACGTAGACAAAGGGCGGATCGCATATTAATATATTTAAAACTAATGACGAGGCTGTATGAACTGAATTTCCGTTGCCTGCCCAAGATTAGGGCAAAAATAACTAAAAGAAATCAAATGTGACTATGACAGTTTATAAGCATTACAAGTTAGGACATACTTAGATGATAAGAGTCGCATAATCGATGTCATAACTTTAGGTATCGACTTAGCGTATTTAAGATACGCCTAGTGTTGGTGCAATGTATTTTTTCATTAGGATTGTCATAAGAATCATAGATGTAAAGTATGATACTCCTAAGTTTAGTGCAAATGGGCATTATAGTACCACTTATGCCACCGAGGCGGTCAATAATTAATATAATATATTGTTATGTCCACGGATCCTGGTGGTTAACGTAATAGTTTGCTCTTAAAGAGAATAGTGAAAACGAACCTAGACCAGTATGTTTCCACTATTCTTTCAAGAGGCGACCAGACTAAGATGCCAAACCTTTTTAATCGACAATGTAAATATAAGAGACTATAAGATACACCTAAGCCAGATGTACCTTACCTAGCCTCTCGGCTATCTACCTACCTTCTTGCTGATTATTCTTAATTTAGGGGAAACGTGATTGAGCTCAAAATTTCCTAATAACATTAAAGCAATATAACATTAAAGCTACCTATCACATAGAAAAGATTATAATCGATAGATGGCGCTATCAAGTTAACATCTCAGAATAAGAGGTCACGGAAAATATTTAACAAAAAGTTTTTACTTTTAATTATAAAGTGCCCATAGTATAAATTTGTAGACAATAGTTTAATTATCACGTAGAAGAGGTGTATGAATTCCTTAATAGTAAAATTGGATACTACTTGAAATCGAGTTACCTAATAACCCCTTGACCTTGTACAAAACTTTCAGTGACATACACTCAAATTCAGTGGAATCCTATAATCATATAGTGTTAGAAATATCCTATAAAAATAGTTAATATTAATAAAAGTTATAATTACCCAATTTTATGAATTTGCAAATTTCAATCAAATCAACAAAAACTATAAAGTGATCTTATGTTACGAAGAATGCCGTTTAAATACCCTACACAGTATAAAAATGTGAGGCTTTTTGGGTGGCTAATTTTTCACTCAACACTGATGCGACAAATTGGTCGCGGGCTATAAAAGTGTTCAACGAAACTGATGCCCATTCACAATGTCATCGGGATGTTCGAGTAATGTAACAATCCGCCGTAAACAGTTCATTAAGCCTAGAATAATGGAATCATTCTTTTCGAACTCATCATAAGATATAACCGACTCGAACTTAAACTGAAGCAGTTTCGACCTATCTACTAATATGCTTAATAATCAAAATGGTCAGAAAATGCAATTGGAAATGAAATGACTTAGGGAGCTACTTGAGAGTACTCGTAACGAGTTAGATAACATAGTACTAGAAAATATTAACCTGAAAGATACAATTACCAAACAACAGTAGCAGCTAAGTACTCTAAAGCAGTTATAAAGTAGGCCTGAAAAACTACAGAGTATGCAATTATCATCTGCCAGGAAACGATATAGACGATCCATAGCTGACAGTTTCCGCATACCTTTACAGGAAGAAATATCAACAAATACTAACAACATATTGACCTCAAATTGTACAAAAACTAACATGGTGATCTCAGCAGATAAAAATAAATTAATAACGGATGGAAGCGAACCTCATATACTGCCTATGGAGGATGTTTGTAACCACCATTCAAAATTCACCATTCGAATTTTCAATGAAAAGGTGTTTATAATCGGAGGAGAGGAATGTAAAGGGCTGAAGCTGAAACTTACGCAAGATAGGCAACGAAGTAAAAGTAAAGATAAAACCGGAACTGGAAGCAACCCCAGAATAAATATTGGGTATACTCTGAAGGGAGGAAGTGTTTTTTTTTCGATCGATATAGGAACTACCTATAAACTTTACTTTCTTAATCAAAACTTTGCAGGTTTCTTTAACAAAAGAGCTATATATGGCATTAAACGAATTAGAAAAAACAAATCGTAAATTGATGCCATGTGTCTTACCGAGACTTTTATTATGGATGGATTTAGTATGCACTTGCAATGGGTTAATTACAAATTGTGCTCGTCATATAACAGTAACGTAACTTAAAGAAAAACTGTCCTTTACACCAATTGTATGATTTAACTAATTGGCGACGGAGCTGGTGTTTAAGTGTTGCGAATGTGAAATACTCCCCTACAGATGCATAATTATTTGCATTTATAGGAAACCAAACTCGGACCCCTTCATCTTCCTTACAAAATAGGAAAATCTTTTAACTAGAATTCGCGTAAATTTAAATAAAATAATTATATTGAGCGGATATTTTAATTTAAAATTTGCTTAAAAGTCATCGACAAGGAACATTGTATTAGACTTACCCAAAATAACAATCTATTCATTCACACAAACCAGCATACAAGACAAAAGGGCTATTTGGATCAGATAATAAGTAAGGTGCGCACCCTTTGGAATGTCTGATCATGATAGTAGTCAAACACTACAAATTCCGGTATACAATATCAATCAATCAATTAAATCAGCCTACGTCCAGCAGCGGACTGGTATATCAACTGCTGGACGTAGGCCTCTCCCAATTTACGTCACAATACACGGTCTTGCGCCTTCCGCATCCAGTCCCTCTCTGCGACCTTTTCCAAGTCGTCGGTCTATCTGGCAGGGTCGTCTGCCGAGTCGCGGTCTCCACTCTAGAATTCGTTTGCTCCATCGTCCATTGATTCTTCTACAAATGTATTGTGACTTTACCGTGCTTACTCCACGAGCTCTGTCGACCACCCTGGTTCTCTGACGGATTACCTCATTTCGAAGTTTATCCCTCAAAGACACCCCACATGCTTGGGCATAGCACGCTCTATAGCCCACTGTGCAACCTTAAAGGCATGGATTAGCCCCATCGTAAGTGTCCACCGTTCGACACCGTAAGCCATAACCGGTAGAACGCACTGGTTGAACACCGGTATGTATCAGGATGTAGGTATCTCAAAATCGGATTATTTTATTTACAATGCGATTATGATAAGTACAATATGAATAAATTTATTGAGGAGTACACGACAAGTTTGACTCGGACCGAGGATGGGAAACAGCGTAACCTTGACTCTGCTTTCAACATTTACCACGATTATCTTATATTATTCTATAAAGTGTGCTTCCCAATCCGTAGAATAGAAATTAGTCGTGGATATCAAGAGAAATAAAAATATCATGTAAAAGAAAAAGAAAGTTCAGGTGTTTATACCTGAAAAAGAAAAGTAGAACCCCCAAAATGTAAATATCGCGCTTATGATAAAACATTAAAAATGCATACAAACGGCACATAAAATTAGGAATGAAACATATATAATCAACTCTGCTAATGTATACAGGACATCGTGGCAAATAATTAAGCAACAGAATACAGGAACGGATAGAAAAAATAAGAATGATATTCGATCAATTGAGCAATTGATCACACAATATTTTCCTACCCCGATGATAACGAGGCGTGACTGCAAGTACTAATAGTAGGTTTTTAAAATAATAATGAGAGGCAGACAAACAGATATAGATAAAAGCTAATTAAGTAGCTTAATTCCTAATCGTCCTGAACTAGATTTAACGTGATAATAAGGGATCGATCATGCTGATAATCTCCTAACGTGATTATAAATTATGGAATGTTTTCAATGAGGTGCCTTTTTAAAGCATAATAATTATGAATGAAATAATATTTAATCGAAAATATTTTCTACAATTACATCTTTGGTTGTACAATATTATCTTTGATTTAAACTAAAGCGACAGACTGTATTTGTAGTGCGCACAACGGCAAAATTTTAATTTTGTATGTATGATATAAATATCACATACCACTCCTTCTGTAGTTACTGGAGCTAGACATGTAGGTAGAATCCGAGCATATCATATCTGGAATTTCCTCCACACGATTAAAAAAACTTACAACTCAAAGGTCAAATTTGAAACCATTGTTGTTATTAGAAGTATTCTTAGATCTTTGACAGCAAATAACTGAGTTTCGTAATGTTGTACCTAATAGCCATTGTAGTCATTTTATTTGTGAAAATCTTTATCACGTACCGTCATTTTGATAGGCAGCGAACAAATATATATGAATTTATATTTTCCGTCATGGCTTAAAAATTAATAAAACTTATCTATTTCTATCACATTCATGAATCCTATCAATTCTGAATTGCGTTCAATCTAGTTTGGACGTTGGCATGAACAGTTTGTCGAGTTTGTTTTAGCTACGGCTAAATGAAAATTCCTCGCGACCGCACTCCATCAGCAACAGCTATTAGAATGTTACTGTAGAAAAATGTTGCAAAATAGTAAAATCAACCTCAGTTTAGATAAGCACATTTTGACATTTGTGACCAAATCAAATCTTGCTCATTCTGCAGTTTTTTTTAAGGCGTAGTCTGTTTCGATTAGACAATTCTTCCAGTACCTAATCTATCTTACATTTGTTACTATTCAATGATATACAGATTTTACTAAAGTAATTAGACGAGGACTTTTATAATCCAAATAAAGCTACATAATATTCAGTACGCGTATTCCACGCGAGTGTACACAAGGACATTGGCTTGTTGTCTGTCATTAGGCAAGCTTTTAATAGACATTCAATACCTTCCATTATAACCAGTGTTCAGCTATTTCTTGACGCACAGACAATAGACACAAAACATGACACTAGATACGTGTATGAGGATAACCTCTACGTCATAGCTGTCAGAGTTTGTGCTTTACCCTGTCTGCGCGGTGTCTACTCGCTTAGTACGTTACCTATTGTTCGGTGTATGCTTTATCTGCGCTACATAAACTTATGTATGAAACAGTTACAAAAACAAGCTCTAAAAAAAGTAAAGCATGCTCATTGTAATACGTACATTATGTAGCACTAAAAACATTTATGTAGCACCAAAAAAATACTGTGAAATTAAAAAAAAAGAATTATAATATATAGTTAAATTTTTTTTTAAGTAAATGTATCTTTTTCTTTAAATCTACAAGTCAGCTCATTTGGAGAAACAGTGGTTGTTGTTTGTGGCGATCCTGACCAAAACATCTGTGACCCCCGGCTTCGCTCGTGGCATACTTCGAACTCCAGTCGCACCCTATACCTCTGACCCATGCCACTAATTAGTTTTCAAATTGTTTTATGTAAACTTTTACACCCTTTTTAAGAGTTCCATTTTGAAATATCCTAAACATGTTTTTATTTTTAATCAGGACCCGGTTAACTAAATTTGTTATTGCTTACTTTATAAACGAAGAATGTTCCATATAAACTTAAAACCCTTATTTTACGCCCTCGTAGGTAAAATTATGCAAAACTAAAATATATGTGTCCATTATTTGTAATCAGAAATAGATGTACCTACTTGATTCTATGTTTACAACTTTGAAAACTACCAACTTTCATATCTCCTAAATTATTCTCTTAGGGGGTTGAAGGGGATGCCTATTATAAATGTAGTTTACCCTAAAAGTTCAAGTTTGTAAGTGCACAGGATTCGGCTCGGCGTTGATAGATGAGTGAGTTATCTCGTAATTTTATTAAAGTAGGTTACGGTTTTAAGTACTACAGTAATAACCGTTAAAGAGCTTGTAGAACATCGGCCAGATCACTTAATTTTCCAACCAGACTTTTTATGTCCCTGGATTTACATAAATCGGATAAATCCTTGAAGTATTCCCTCCTGCAGAGTTGAACCTGGCGAAACACCAGAATTTTATTACCAAATTTACATATTGTCGCCGAATTTACATAGGTTTGTTAAATTTCAGCTCAGTAGGATGCAGGCAAGTCGTGATATCCTTTGCAAATTTAGAAATATTTGCTGTTTCGGCTCTAGAGAGCAACACTCCTTCATTATAGGTAAATGTTTGTCTCAGCTGTTCTCCAATATTTGATACGTCACCCCCGGTGGTATCTTTATAAAATTTTTAGAACAGACAATATTTAGAGAAATGTATAAATTTAGATTATTTATGAAAGGGAAAATACGGTCCTTTCTAATATAAGGCACACAAAAGATAGCCAGTATTCACGTACACATTTGGATTTCCGCAAATCGCGAAAGAAATGTTCTATTGTAATGTATGACAAAGACACAGTAGCGTGACGCGAGCTTGTCGTGCCAATTCATCTAACTTGGGGATGCTTGGGGCTCACTTTAACATCATAAATTGCTGCGTTTCACTTCAACCTAATTTTCATTATGTTTGTCCTTTATATTGACTGTAATAAATTAAGTACTAGAACGTGTCTTTATTAAATATTCTGTGATAAGCTAATCTGTTCGTAGGAAGATTCAAACAGAGAATATAATTATGTACCGTTGAATATTTAGATGTTTTTCAGTCTTTGGATGTATCTTTCATCATTTATTCATCCTATTCGTGTACGTAATATTTTATTAATTCAATTCTCTATTAGTTTTTCCGTCCACGGTTGACCCATCTTGTGAAATCTGTCTCTTAATCTCTTCCCCCTACAGATAGTAATTAGACACGTGGATTGTATATTTCATGCAATAAATAATTTATTATAGAACTTCTTCAACTTGAGGTATAGATGTATTCATGTACTGTGGTAAGCTTTATCTAGTAAACACAATAGGTGGATGATGTAATAGCAACACTTGTTTCTTAATTAATTTTGTAATAATTTATATTTCTAATATTACTAGGTGTCCCACTGCCTCGCCCGGAACGTCAATCTACAATTACTAGTTCTGTATTTTGTACTCTGTAACTAAATGTACTCCCTTGATGGTTATTTGTCTTACCTGCATATTGCAAAGTGGTTGTTTTTCTTACCATTCTAACATGTCGTTCATTTCAATAGGCAGGACATAATTATGTTTAACTAGTTGACGCCCGCGGCTTCGCCCGCGTAGAGAAGTTTTCCTGTTCCCGTTTCCCACAGGAATTTGTTCCGAAATAAAAAGTAGCCTATGTGTTATTCTGATGTATAAGCTGTAATATTGTAAAGTTTCATAAAAATCTATTCTGTAGTTTTTACGTGAAAGAGTAACAAACATCCACACAAACTTTCGCATTTATAATATTATTAAGATGTGTGTTTGATGCCACATTTACAGCAATTTATGACTTTAATTTTATATTTATTTTATAATGCATTTGTTTTATACTGGAGTCTGACCTCATTTGCTGTAATAAGTTCGCAGTAGATTTAATTACCCTGCATAAGTCAACGGCCATATTTCGGTCTACCTGTCCCTGATCATTTCGACACACCGACGAACGGGTGAGGCAACGTCGTTGGCGCCTTAAGGGGGTTGGGAGGTTAGACGGCAGTTGCTCCCAACAATATCGAAAATTAAAAGCCAATCAATATCGATAACGATATACTCTTAGCAGCTAAAAAAAGTGGAACTTAGGTTCCAAATTTAAGTAGCGTTTAGAAGCAACCGGAAAAGCACTTAAGTTGTAGAAGAAGGCTTTTGTCTTGAGTACTGTTAATAGCAATCTTCAATTCTGTGACATCTTGAAATTTCTGAGGTTGCTTTTCAACAATTTGTTGAACCAAAAACGTTAAAACGTCACGTTCCTTTACTGAGAAAAGTATTGTTGAAATGAGTCAATACTTCACAAAACTTTTGTAATTTGTTTGTACTGAAGCTGTTTATTAAGAGCAACCTCACATTTAGTAGCAGCGCAATGTGCGGTTCACTAGAACTTAAATTTGTAGCTTACTTACTTACTTATTTCGTAAACACGATATGACGATAGTTCTGTACACTTAGAACTCACGCACTCTAAACCATCTTAATACCTTCGAGACAGGACACGTCTTTCTTGTCCTCAGAGTTACTTAGAATCTTAAGCTTCTAAGTAAGATGTTCTGTAAGGTGACAACACCGTGCCAATGGTTTTATTACTGTATATCTGCACGAAGACCATTGCAAGTGTCGCTAGTAATCAGACGTTTTTAGCTATCAGGATAATAATATTAAGACTAATTAGTAAATATTGTGTATCTATATAAACAAGTACATGCAAAAACTGATGTGGTTTATGATATTAAGACGAATTAGTAAATATTGTGTGTCTAAATGAACAAGTACATGCAAAAAGTGATGTCGTTAATATGTACAGCAAATTATTACACTACCAGTCACAATGATTAAACTCTCAAATCAAATCAAAATCTGACTTATTCTGCGATTCGGTAGAGGTGAGGCGGAGGAATTTTGGTGGTTTATTGACTAGTCTGGCCCGTATCCAGGACTGGGAGTAGCACACGAAGTCTAAGGACCGTATTCCAGAACGTTTATCAATACTAGTCACAAAAACTAGTCTCAAGCGTTGATTGAGTATTGAAAAACGTTCTGGAATACGGACCTACAAGGGCGGCACTGAAAATTTCGGGAATCAAGGAAGTGACACAACATTACTATTTAAAATGTATTTATTCCTTTTCGAAGTATTCTCCGCAAAATTTGACACATTTTTCCATACGATTGAACCAATCATTGAAGCAACCATTCCATTTTTAAGTTGGGGTATCCAAAATGCTTCTTCAGGTGATGAAAATATCTGACCACGCAATATATTCTTTATTTTAGGGAAAGTATAGAAATCATTAGGTCTTAGGTACGGCGGTACGGTAGGTAAGGCTGTACGGCGGATGGTCTAATAATTCTATGTTTTCTTGCTCTAAAGCTCTTTTGTTCTGTGCGCGGTGTGAGAACTCGCATTGTCGTGATGGAGGATGAAGCGGCGGTTGCAGTTCTCTTTACGGAGTCCAGAAATGACCTGTGGCAAACAAATGCTAGCATACCATTCTGCACTAACCGTTCTTTGTCCCTCAAGAGAAATAGTCGCATCATGGCCGGTTTTTAAAGACAAACGTGGCCACCATTTTTTTTGCAACACTCCGTGAACGTACAATTTTTGTTGGCTTTAACTCTTCTATTTTCGAACACTTAAACTCGTGACTGGTTTTTCTTTTCGGGTTCGTACGTGTATATCCAGGATTCGTCACCTAATACGATGTTGTATACAGCATTTGAGGATCCTGCGTGGAATCTTTCGGGAGTTCTGACGCACCAAGTAAAGCGAGCCGCTTTTTGCTCTTCACAGAGCGAATGCGGTATCCATCGGAAAAACAACTTTTTTACACCTAATTGTTCATGCAAGATTTCATAAGTATGTTTATCATTGTCTAGGTCCCTTAACTTATGACTTATCGTTCACGCCTTTATCCCCGATGAGGTGGCAGAGGCAAATATATTGTGTTACGTAACAAAAGCTTATATAAGCTCACTTTGGGCTAGATGGAGCTGTCTTGAAAAAGGATAATGGAAGGTATTTATTTACCCCGTCAGGAAAGTGTTGGTGAAGATAGTTTGTTTATTTATTTACTTAAAATAATACATGTGTTCGTTTAAGTTTAGTTATTAGTGTGCTCACAAATCATAACCGTCCAACCTTTTCACACGTTTTAAGAATGTGACTAAGTAGGTTAATCGTTATGTTACGCATTTGATAATAGTGACTGAGGCTAAGTTACAAATCGAGTTGGTTGCAAAAGTTTCGAACTCAAATCGTAGACAGTCTAAAGAGAAGTTCAACTGCAAATCAGATGAAATATAGCAATAATTTTAAAGGTATGCAGATACACGGAATTTAAAATTTACATATATAAAACGTTAAGATAAAAGAAGCACTCGTAGCCCCGCTGATTCAGTGTTCTGTAAAGGATCACGTTGTAAGCAACATTCGCTATAGGTGGTCCTTGGATGGGTGACCACTTAGGTGGTCCTTGGATGGGTGACCACTTTGTGGAATTTGCATATGCGAGCGTTTCCGTGCTTCGGAAACTTCTTCGTTGGTTCCGGTTGCCAGTAAAGTGGCAGTCGTTAAGCCTGGTTGAAGGCCTTATGGGCGGCTTGAAAAAGTTCAACAGCAGGTCGCGGCAGCCTGCGCCTGTCCATTTCAACACGGCAATGGGTTCAGCACCTGTTACTTGGGACAAAATGCATACGGTGAAATGTAGGCGTGTAGTGTGCCTCTGTCTACCCGTTCGGGGATAAAGGCGTGTCAATATGTAAAGTTATTTATGTAAAACGTGAAGATAAAAGAAAATATAAGTTCAACGGTCTTAATTTTTGTGTATTCCCAATTAATTCTAAACCCCACTTGGAATTGGCGCATGGGGTCATTTTACTGCTAGATACAGCTATCGTTTGAATTTTGGCATGGTCGGGAATGACTGTCGCTTGACATCCCAGTCCTGTAAGGGCGTCTACCTCGATGCCTCGTTTGTTGGTTAGCAGGAGCACCGCCAGCAGAAGAGGGCTCTTGGGCCTCGGACTTCGTGGTGCCATTTACCAGCAATGACCGTAATATCCGACTGCAATGTTTTACGCGCTCCCTGACATAGTACATAAACATACTTCGGTTACAGAGTATT
Organism: Thumatha senex; assembly: GCA_948477245.1. Classification (NCBI taxonomy): domain Eukaryota; kingdom Metazoa; phylum Arthropoda; class Insecta; order Lepidoptera; family Erebidae; genus Thumatha; species Thumatha senex. Next base: position 6,704,000 of record OX419725.1, read on the forward strand.
TTTCTTACACAGCGCCTTCGAGCTCAAAGTAAGCTAATATAGGCTTGTCTTATGGAATCTAGACTACTTATAAACATACTTATATATTACTTAATTGTTACATATTATACATAGGAAACACCCAAACTCCGAAACAAACAATTGTGGATCACACAAATATTTCTTCCGACCCGGGAATTGAATCCCGGACCTCAGTCGCGCAATCGCATGCGCTACTACTGCGCCACCGAGGCAGTTATCTGGATATAGTTATTACATTTTTACGTATACACATCATAATAAGCGTATTACAATACATCCTTTAACCATTTAACCATTAAAGTTCAATTTGGCGGAAGATTTATGAAGAGATCTACGATCATGCTACTAAGAAATTTATTAGGGCAGCGCACTTATTCCTCGTTTATCTATCGCGGGTTCTTCTCATCTTACGAAGTATTATGTGCCCGATGAATGACGTAGTTCACGCACAGATATATCACGAAAATTTGCATCTGGTCTGAAATTACTTCTTATCGAGTACCGATAGATTGCCAGTCGCAGCAACAATGTTATTGTTAATGTTCTACTGTGAAGTATTAACTAACTAACTATCTAACTATCTTCACGCAGTATCCCTGACGGGGTAGTCAGAGAGGAGAGAGCGCCAGTCTTCACGATCCATGATTGAAGTATTAACTAGTTTCACTTTCCTATTTCATCTTGTTTTATCGATATTGGACCACCTACAGCTGAGTACTTTTTAATTTCACCCCACCATACAAATATTGATATTACCGACCGTCATATATCTCACTTTTACATCGAAACTAATGGAATTACTTGGAAAATCAATCGCATTAATTCACTATCAGTACTGACACTAATTTATTTCGTTTAGGCTCAATCGTATCGTATTATTACTTTATTAGTAGAACAATTTACTTACATAAGGTGTTGACTAAAAGGATACTGTAAATAATTCCCTGATTAAACGGCAATTTGATACATAAATACTATTATAAAAACTATTATTTTACTTTCTTTACTCAATACGTAGGTTGTATCCCTCTCGTTTGAAGTAAAACTTCTTTATCAACGTTGAGAGAAATTTCATAGTTGTAAAAGAAAATATCGTCACGTTTTTCGGTTACGCGCCATGTTGTTTTGAGGGAAACCTATTTCTCTTAAGTGAAACTTCTGTATCGACGTATGAGAGAAATTTTATAGCTGTAAAAGATGTCGTAAATAGTTTCACTTCTTACCTGTGTACTCTGGTACACACACAATTTTTTTTTCACTTAAGACTAAGTACAGTGTAGCGGTACAGCAGTTCTGGTCAAACTATAGTCATTCATTGCAATCTAATTTTGTAGGTAATGATTATCTGCGACTTATGATATGTAAGGTGAAAGACTCCTAGTGTCGTTTAATGAAAAAATGTGATGTTACGTTATTTTGATATTGTGTGACAGCACCGACTCGAAATGAATAGGTACATAATCGTCAAAATTTTCTCCCAGCACACTACATTTGTACGAACTTCCTATGACGAGCCGGACCGGTTTCCATAATGCGTGAGTTACGGAAACCGGTCTGCAAAAAAATAAATAAAAATAGGGAACACAAACCACGGTTTACGCTTCCCTATTTTACATATAGCGCTACGTATCTACAATTTATATTAATCAAAATACGAGGTACGTTTCTAGTTGTCTTGAAGTCTGTAAATTAAATTATCACTATATGTGAATGGAAGTCTTCTCTATTAGCATTAGTTTTATGTGATGCGCAGGCCGTGTCTACTATTTCAATCGTTTCAGAACGGAAAGCCTACGGAAAAATTTGACAGCTCTCATAGGCCACTAACACAATTGCGCTCCAAAAAAATTCTATCGACTGGTCGATATAATATATATTTTTGCGACCCCTTCAGAGATTAAGACGTGACTGATAAATTATGTTGAAATTCGTCAAGCGTCTAAACGACTACATAAATGAATCTGACTCATAACATAACCAACACGTTTAATATTACCCTTCGGAGCTGGCTAAAAACACTATACAGTTTATTTGAACGGAACTTGTGTCATCGCGATGTCATTAGAACGATTCGAAAAGTATCGGCGCACCGTAAACGACTGGCTATATTTTTCGAATGTCATCATTGAGATATAACGTCATGACAGATGCGTTTCTTTCTCCCCGGTTATTTCACAGATTTTGTAAAGAGTAATGTGATTCGCGGTTGGTATCAAACAATAGCTCTATTTCATTAAAACTGTAATAGCATCGTACATTTTTAATTAAGTTTGAGAGTTGAATGTTGGTTCTAGAAGTCATCTAGTTTTTATACGCACCGCGGACTCTTTATCTTATTTTCTGTCCGCAGTTTTAATATCAGTAAAAAGTGGAGCGCTTGGGGCCCCGCGGAATCAGTGTTCTGTAAACGATCACTGCGTATGCAACTTTCACTATAGCTGGTCCTTAGATGGGTGAACACTTTGTGGAATGTACGTTTGCGAGCGTTTCCGTGCTACGGAAGGTACGTTAAGCCGTTGGTCCCGGTTGCCAATGAAATGGCAGTCGTTAAGCCAAGTTGAAGGCATTACGGGCGGCCTGAAAAGTATACGGTGAAATGTGGGTGTTTAATATGCCTCTGCCTACTCCATTGGGGATAAATGCGTGACAATTATGTATATATGTATGTAAAAATAGGTATACCATCACACCAATTTCGGTGATAAGTATATAACACAATGCTAGCTCACATTTTGCGTGTTCTATTACAATTGAACATAGCGAAATGAGAGAGACATCTCAGCCACAATGTTCCAGTCACATAACTTTAGCAAGTCTCAATCTCTGTTGTCTATTTCAAAGCACAGACATAGAAACCTACATTTTTGTAATCCCAGGGGGAAACTGGAGCGAGCCGTAGGTAAAGAGGTTGCCCTGTGCGGATCGTATTGCACCATAAGACTCTGAATGCCATTCTGCCGAGTCTTTCTAGCGCCTTATGGGTTCATTACCTATTGTAACAAATAAAATGACGTTTGTTCAATAGGCTCACCACTTATTTTGTAGGAACAAATAGGCGGTGACCAAATATGTGCGGTTAAACTTTGTCATTTTTCATTACTAGTTGACGCCCGCGTAGAGAAGTTTTCCCGTTCCCGTTTTTCACAGGAACTTGCTTCCGGGATAAAAAGTAGCCGATATGTTATTCTGATTATCATCCGAGCGTCTGTCCCAGTTGCGTCTCGCGACGCCCGGGGTCCGCTTTTAATGGGTGATGTGTAATATCATTGTAAAGTTACTTCAAAATCTATTTAGTAGTTTTTATAATAATAATAATAAAATTCATTTAATCAAGTAACAAGGACTCATAAGTGTTAGTAACAATTGAACTTAAAATAAAAAAAATAAATTAATATCCATCACGCCTTATCCCCGAAGGGGTGGCAGAGGCATATTATATGCCCACTTTTCACCGTGTGGATTTACCTGTCCCACGTAATAGGTGGTGAGCCCATTGCCGTGTTGAAATAGACAGACGCAGGTTGTGGCTACCTGCTGTTGAAATTAAAATTAAAAAAAATAAAAATAAAAATTAAATTAATTATTATTATTAAATTGAACTTAAAACTATATTAGTACGCATATTATAAAAGAAACTTATGTAAATAAATGTGTGTTCATATGCTTCTATATCAATCATAACTGCAGCCTCACCACTGACGTAGTGAGCCTGCAACAATGATTGACATAAGCACAGTCGAGCCTACTTGTAACGCAGTTAATGACGCTGTTGGGGCTACCCCGCACACGGCACACCAGGGACGCGCATCTTTTTCTCATTAATGTGTAGAAACAGTCTAACCGTGCTTCTGCAAACATCCCTGATGCGCTGCAATACCGAGGCAACCCCATCAACACCCGGAACGCGTTATTATATTGAATACGAAGGGCACTGTATGATTTTTGACATAACTCTCCCACAGGCTGCACGTGTAAAAAGATGAACAGTAAGCTTTAAATAAGGTTATATTAACTTGACTAGAACAACGTGCAAAACTGTGAGCAATCATGTTAGCCCTAACCGACAGCGCCCTTTATGTGAAAGAGTAACAAACATCCATACTTACAATCTTTTGCATTATTAGTAGGATATAGCATTATTGCCTTTGCCTAAATCTTCTTAGAAAATAACGTATATGCATGTATTTTCATACTGTTCTGTGAATGTGTACGTTAGTACGTGTATCTACTTCGCCATTGAAATTCGACCGTACCGACTCCCGAACAGGTGTAACTTTGCGATTCTGTGAGACGCAGAGAGCAACTGTTCTATGTTTTTGTACTATTAATAATATATTGCGGTTTCTATGTTCCTGTATATATGACTTGTTTACTATGGAAAAATGGTGTTCACTTGGTCGACGTTATAATAATAAGTTACAAGAACATTATGCTGGCATTTAAAATGGATTACTTATAACATATTTTTCTTTATGAGGAATGTTATTAGTATTTAAGTATTTTACATTACGAAATGCACGTACGGTAAAAATGTTTTTATAATTGGTTTTTAATTTACTTCATATGTTAGTAGTAGAGCACAGAATTCTATTAATTATTGAGACCATTACTAAACCTTGTGCATTTTCCTTATAATATTATCTCATCTAACTGAATTCATCCAAAATATTTTCCACATTCGAGTCAAGTTTTGGAATTGTTAGCATTTTAAAGGTACTTAGTATTTATTGATTTCGCTTTGATATATTGCTAACTATCAAATTTGCTGACTGCTCGATTGGTGCCTTAGATCCCAGTCTGCCACTGACAGTGTGAGCTAGAGCATCGAATATTGAAACACGAAGTATTTTATTCATCATCAAGTTTTTTGTTCATCAAATTATCATGACAAAAGAACAAATTGAAATTTAGATTCCTCTCCATACTCACTCAATGCAATGTGTAGTTTTGGATACTACCATTGAGGGTTGATTGAATTAACTAAAAACGAAACGCAGCCCCAACGCCATTCAATATGCCTAAATACAAATTCTTATCAAATACTTACACGAATTAAACATTAGGTAGTGTTTAATGTACTAGGTTGTATCTTGAAGTCATTAGATCATGCGATATAACTTTTTTTATTTACCCATGTTAAAAGTGCTAAGAGGTTATACGTGAGCGTTGAAACTCCATTCATGACAATATATCGTGAGAACTATCGCACACGGTCGAAATGAATCCTTGAGATATAAATGATACATATTCCTTACTAGTGACTCGATTCGGCTTTGCACCGATGCAATGCATACTAATCTATACTAATATTAGAAGAGTTTGTTTATTTGTTTGTTTGTTTGGTTGAACGCGCGAATCTCAGAAACTAATGGCTCGATTAGAAAATTTATTTTTGTGTTGAATAGTCCATTTATTGAGGAAGGCTATAGGCTTTACAGCATCACGCTACGACTAATAGGAGCGGAGCAGCAATGATGTGATATGATGAAATGTGGCAAAATCGGGATATTCTATTTGAAAGCTTCCGTTACTAACGCTGCCTAAACGATTAATGTTACGCAAAAAATATGTAGTACATAATTATTCCTCTTTAAAAGTTCTAAAATAAAGTCCGCGACAGCACATGGCTATCTTTTAAGGTTAACTCACTATAATCATTTTATTGTATTCAAATTTGTTCTCAACTAATGTAATGGCGCGAGATAAGCGTATAGCGCATGCGCGACCGCGCATAGTTGTCTCCTCTCGCTGGCCAATAAATATCGCTCAGACGCGCATCGGCGCACTGCCGAAAGGATATGCGTTCTGGGATCTACTCTGCTTTCAAATGCGTTTTTACGATATCTTATAGTTTGGTATAGTATATAGAAGCCTATATATCATCACGCTACTGACCTGGAGAGAGGAACAGTAATCATAAATGTCAACAAATCGGAAATCTTTCATACATTATTGTAATAGTAGGTACCTAATAAACGACAGGATTAAATGGTTGCCACGCGACGGAAATAAGGGCGTGACGGCGTGAGTGATAAACTGACGGGAGTTCGAATGTCACGGGCGAAGCCGCGCGGGTCAGCTAGTATGCATATATAATATACTTAACCGTCCGTAAATCACTCTGCCTATACTCTCACTAAAATCCGTTGCGTAGTTTAAAATACCTAATCAAACGGACAGCGGAAGCGAATTAATTTATACTATGCATAGAAAGTTAATTATTTGGGTTTTTCACTATAAGGTTTTTTAGCCCTCTAAAAAACCTTATAGTGTAGACGTTTGAAAAACCCAAATTTGCAACACCAAAGGTAACCTTTTTAGAGCCCCTGCCTTAAAAGGTTACCTTTGGTGTTGCAAATATCCATAGGCTACCACCACCACCATCTGCCACCTCAGTGGTATGAAAAAAAAAAGATATAGTGATGATGATCCAATGCCACTCCGACGCGAATACTTTCTCATGTAATATAAGTAGAGCAATTTTCAAGACACATATTCTTTTGCAAATTATCATAGCACGATTTTATTTTAGCTGAAATCATGTTTTTAGGGTTTCATTATTGTTTACTGGATGCTGAAAATAACCCTATCTTCTCTGATAATTGATTGAGTTGTTATATTACCTGTAGGTTGATTGACCTATTTGATCAGGTTGGCCCTATATAATTTGTTCATCATAATTGGTTCATAGGTTAAGTATTTATAAAAGTTGATTGAATGAAATTCGTGAAACATAATTGACGCTATGTATTACTAAATAAACGAGTGTTTTCCGTTATAGGCACGCAAGTACAAACTAATAATTAATTAGTAGTTATGAATAATATGCATGAAAGTCCTCATTGTAATCAAAGAAATAAACTAGGGTGGCCCCCGCGGTTTCAGCTGCGTAGTTCCCATTCTCGTGGGAATACCGGGATAAAATGTAGCCTACGTTTACTTAGTGAATAACCCTCAGTTACTCCTTATCACATCAGCTGTCTGCCAATAGAAGTCCTGTTAAAATCCAGGTCCAACCATTTTCAGAATTACCCGAAACAAACACAGACAGACAGAAAGAGAAAAAATTGAAAGATGGCATTTTATGTAACTCCCAAATAAACTTTCATATTTATTTAACTATCTTCATGCTGTATTCCTGACGGGGTAGTCAGAGAGTACTAATCGGCAGGCATCGCGATCTATGCATACTTCTTTCGCTTTCTGTAGATTCATTAATCGCTTCATACATGCACGTCTAGGTATCCGAGTACTTTTGACTTTTCCGTTTTTGAGCGAGCTGCTCACGTGATCTTCATAATATGTAAATCTCATCCTACCCTGACTCCTTCTGCCCTCCACTTTCGCATAATATATATTCTTCGTCAATCGTTCATCCTGTGTCCAAACCAACGGACCACGCCCTTTTCCAGCTTAACGCTGACACACATATTAATTTAGTTAGTGAAAAGCTGTGGCATTACAAATAGAGACTTCAATTTTGCGAGTATTTACATGATTTTAGCATAGACATTCAACTATTACTACCGCCTAACTCTTAGAGTGGATTCGACCAAACTAGAGTACCTTCTACATATTCTAAGAGTAAAATAATTTTCCATTATTCCAACTATTAAAAGTTATGACGTTTCAAGTCAAGCGAAAGAAATAGTAGTACGGACAGCTCCATAGAAATCTCACCCCTTAGAATCTAAACTACTGGGGGTGATTTCTCTGGAGCTGCTGTACATAGATTTTTGTCCGGTTATACATTCATTCAACATCCTTTTTAAATAGCAGAACAACAATACCAAGTTTAACGTAATCCTCGAGTAATTTGGAAAACTTAAACGAAGTTATCCCAAGGGTAAATTCAAGGCGTTAAATTATTCCCGTACTAGTTACACTCGTGTAACTTCGTGTTTGATTGAATCCGGCCTTAGTAGATTAACATAATCGAAAGATATCCAAATATCAGAGGTCGTATTAGTCTTGAATAAATGTAATTTGTTCGTATCAGAGTTCGCAGATTTTATAAAAATCTTTGATATGAGTAGATTTATAACGGCTTTTTATTCTATATACGTATTGTCACGCCTTTATCCAAGAAATGGTAGGCAAAGGCATACCATAGGTACACTCACATTTCACCGTATGCATTTTTGTCCCATTTAACAGGTGGTGAGCCCATTGCCGTGTTGAAAATGGACAGGCGCAGGCTCTGGCGACCTGCTGTTGAAGGTTGATTGCAGTTTCTGCAGGGTCGGCAGCGGGATAGCATTCCCGGTGTCGCGAACGTTATTACGCTTCGATGACAACTTTCGATCAAGTGGACGTAAGCTTCTCTGCCACAGTAATGTTCTAAAAAATTGGTAATTTAGTTATACATCTGTCCGTCTGACTATCGACCTGATAGTCAGACGGACAGATGTATAACTAAATTACCAATTTTTCCCCTTTCAATGATCTGTCAATCTACACACATGACAAAATCCATTGTCTGTTGGAAAATGTTATTTTAACCCTCGACGTAAAAAAGGGGTGTTATATAAGTTTGACATTGATATCTACGATGAGAGCTACGATGTTACAGACCCACACGGTCTGTAACAACGTAGCTCTCAAACGGATGGACCGATTTCGATGCGGTATTTTACATTTGAAAGCCAGTTTCGTTGTTGGTGTAAGAGTTCCATGTGCACATTTCCAAAATGATGTAAATCATTTTTGGCTTACCTATCTATGATTAGTTGATTAAGTGCTGAACCCGTTTTCGTTGAATTGCAAATTTAACAATTAACTGATAACTTCGACCTGATCCTCCAACCAGAATTGTCTCCACAGAACCCGACTCTTCGAAAACTCACAGCAGACATATCGTATTTAGGTTCCAGACCCTTTCTATAAACCTATTTTAGTAAACTAAATGGCCGACCGCGATCAGCTGTTCCGTGTTTTGGGGTTTGATTGTCACTACGGTCAGGTATAAAACTAAGTTGCTTCCCGCTCTCTGCCCCTATGTATGTTTAGATATTTAAAACTACGCAACGGATTTTGATACGGGTTTTTTTAATAGATAGAGTAATTGAAGAGGAAGGTTTTGATATATGATTTGTTAAGTTTTTGTATAGGTACATTGAGTAAATTGTAACGATATTGGTTGATATCGGAATAAAATAAGCCGTCTGGGAGCTTTCAACGAAAACGCTATCTAAACACTTTGAGCTACTACAAAATATTGTATCGGGGAGTTGTGTATCTTAAATTAGATCTACAGATAAGTCGGCGACGGCATATGTCTAGCTTTTCCGGATATCATACTATATCCAGTTTCATACTGCAAAAATGGGCAATTATAAAGTGATAATTGGTAAGCTATTTTACACAATTCGATTTTAATCCTTATCATTTTAAAAATATTGGTTGGCTTGAATATCTTATGAAGATTATTGTATCCTTTTACACCACGCTATTTAATTGAATACCTTAGGATCTATGGTAAAATCAATAATAAAATAGATGATGTGGATAAACACTCCTATGAATTTTTATTTAGTTAGGGTAGATTTTCCCTTAACCACTAAAGGACTTCAGCGGTTGGGAAAGGAGGCGCTAGTACTCCACTTGCAAGAGTCCGTCATCTTCATACACGTGGTGAACAACCTTAGCTACTAATGTCTCTCTCTGAAGCTGTCCGATAGTTCGTCAAATAGTAAGCTAAACAGAAATGGGTTAAGGACAGAAGCTCGATAGGTACAGCCCGAAGTAAACTATGAAGGGTTGGCCGCCATGTCCTTGATGATGTCAAATAAAGTGACACCCACACATACATATTGTCACGTCTTTGTCTTCGAAGGGGTAGGCTGAGGCATTATACACACATTTCACCGTATGTATGCATTTTGTCCGTGCGTGCCTTCCGAAGCACGGAAAAGCTAATAAATGTAAAATGAAATTACATTAGTGATTACATAATTATAATTTTTATTTCGATAAGATTAGACTTTACTTCAAAGTCCCTTTCAATCCTAAATTTTGCCGTCGTAGGGTTTCTTTACCCATTTGAATGGAGTACAGTTCTTTACGGCACTATACATCAGTCAATGATACTCGTATTTTATGTGTCTTTTTAAATAGTATGAGAGATATAATAATAAAAATATGATCCTATTGAGACCTTGTGTTACACAATATGTTTCATAAGCAATATTTATATAAAGATGGTGAAAGAGTATCTGTCCTAAGGGTTTATTAACTTGTCAAGAAAAGTATGAGCGCGGTCGGCTTATCTGGGGAACTAAACATGCTTTTCGTTGACATAAAAAATATTGTATTATACAATTGTGTAGAGTACTTATTTAATAGTTTTTAAACTATAGATACTACCTGAATGATGTAAAAGAAAGAAAGGTTTTGCGTAAATCGTCAAAAAATACTTTTTGTAATTAAACTTAACTATAAAATCTGAATTAAGTAAAAGAAAGATAAGTTTTTGGTAAACCAACTAAAAATATTTATTTTTGTAACCAGTCATCGCCCATTGGTCGAAATTTGACGGTAAAAAATAAAATTTTAAGTTCGTTTTACATAAAAAATCGACGATCAGATGGGTGATCGCTTTGTTGCATTTCCATTTACGAGAGTTTTCGTGCTTTAAGTACGACGATGACTTTCCTTACCAAATTCACAACAAGGCCTAATTCAAGTCGGTCTACCCTTACATCCATTTCTAACTCATCTATGCGTTTTATTACAGCCAAAAGAGTCTATTAACCTTAGAAATTATACCTTAATATAATTTTAACCGGTTTAATTGGCCCAATTAAGCGTCGACTGTTCCGCACGCCTGGTGTCAATTAGGTATTTTAATGAGGTTTATAATTGTTTAAATAATCACCATATAGGCCGAGCCTACATTACAATCTTTTATTTAAGCGTGTTCGGTTGAATTTAAATCCTCCATCTCAGAGCCTAGGAACCGTCTTAAGTTAAACCTTTTATGGCTTGCCTAATGATAGTGGTTATTTGACTCTATATTTATTCCAACCTATATATTATGGTCTCCCTGCGCAAGAGTTTTCGTCTGTTAGTCAGCTTGTGCAGAAGTTTGAAAGTGACTAATTACGATCCTGAATACTTACTTAGAAATTTGTGTGAACAATGAATGTTTTCTCCCTATTTGCTCGTTGGAAGTCTTCAGTCTAGTTCATAGGTCTTTATAGTTAAATGCCTTTATTCATTAACGAATTAGATGAATAGATTCAGTAACAAAAAGCAATGACGAAAAGAACCTTCACAAAAATTACATAAAGAAACCATTTGCTTTATTACTCTTTATCCGACCACAAGGTATAAAGCGCAACCCATTGTATGAGGTATTAACAGGTATTAAGTTCTTAAGGGACTAGGAGAAATTTTACGACCAAAATATCTCGAAAAGCTATTAAGACTTGATATATCAGGGCTTGATTTGACGTGATATTTTGCTTACGTCCTGACGTGAATTTAATAAGCATATCCTGAATAATCACTCTGTCGTCGACCTCACTGAATCTGTACATTCTCCAGATGCTTGGAGAAACACGTGTAATAGAAATACGTGTATGTGTGAGATGTTTTAAAATTCAATTAGTGGATTGATTTTCTCTATAGAATTAATTACTCATAACATAATTTAAATGTTTAAACTACTTTTCGACTGATGATTTAAAAGATACAATTGCTCAAGATGGTTGGATTACCTCAATCCATTCGACGCCTACTGCTGGAAATAGCCCGTCATCTGCACCAGCAATATAGCCCGCCCACTGGCACTTAAGTCAGGCAATTTTTCGCTATGCTAATGACCTGGTTGCTTCGAATTCGATCACGAAGTGACATTTCGCGCATAGACCTCTCCATTGCTCTCTAAGCGACAGCTACCCTGACAGTAAGGACCACTGTTAGATGCAAGATGACAACTAATTTTGGGTTTGAGCAGTGTGCAAAATAGATAAAAAAACCTTTTGTTATACTCGTAATAAAACTTACAAACAATATTTCTATTGCAACAAATTTTACAATTTCGTGCACGAGCCAATATTAAAGAGTTCGATTTCAAACGAGTGCCTTGCGTCATTCAGATAAATGAATTATCTAAGATTGCTATATTCTGCAACTTCAAGGTTGAGATTTATAAGAATTATACGAAAGGCTCGAATATGAAAGAAGAGTATTGATAACGAATGAACAAGGAACGATTAACCAAGAATATTTGTTGTGTACACGTAAAGGGCAGAAAGAGTCAAGGTAGACTGAGAGTTAAATACGAAAAACCACGTGAGTAGATTGCTCAAAAACAGAAAGGGCATAAGTACTAGGAAACCCAGAGGTGCATTTACAAAACGATAGATGAATCTGCAGAAAACGAAAGAAGTATGCATAGATCCCGAAGCTGTAATCTGTCCTTCCTGACTACCCCATCAGAAATGCAGCGTGAAGTTAGTTAGTTCGTACATATTGATAAATAAATAAGTTTGATTTGAATTACCAACAGTACTCGTAGGTCACCTAGTTAATTTATAAACAGTTCATTTCAGTAACTCCTGCCAGCACAAGTAGATAGAAGCTAAAGTTTTTGTGGGCCACAAGTATTCCAATTCCTGCTATCGCTTGAGTTAGTAACCAATTTTTGTATGAGATTTGAGAACTACAAGCCAAGGAAGTCACGATTTGTGAACTCACTAATTGTGAAGTAACATGGTGATTTAGTTGTCTCGATTCTGACGTACCTTCCTTATATTTTACCTTAATACGCAATTTTTGATCTCTACGATCCTTATGCGACACACGTGCGGTACAACGTCCCGTTTCTGAATTGAGTTTTTAGTAATCTATGTCATTTCATCTTCAACAGGCGCTCATCTACGTAGAGTCACATCCCAAGATGCAGATAAGCGTCGGTCATCGCTCGGCAATGTGCCGACCATGCGCCACCGCGCTTCTGACGCCTTCCTTGATCCACACCATGCTGCTATGCTGTTCCGCGACTCACGAGGGGTGCGTATTATTATATCATGATTTTCTTTAATTTTATATATTATCAGACTTTTAGACTTTTATAAATGATTTTTAACGTTTACAAAGCGACTATCACTCCACGCCTGTGCCGGAACCTAGTCCATTAAGGGCCTATCTGCACACAACAGTGCCGGCATAGTGCTGACCCGCGCCGGCACTGTTGTGTGACAGTATCGTTCAGTGCACACTAAACGTCACTGTCGCTGACTAGTGCGGATAGCGTCGTACAAAATGTATGCAACAATATAATTTTTCACTTACATTGATGTATAATTTACAGATCGGCACGTGTCGACACTGTGCCGGCACTGTTGTGTGCGAATAGGCCTTAATTCGTCAGCAGCAGGTTGTACGGTTACGGGTGTAGATGCAGTTGTCATAATTGAGTCTAGTTGCAGAATGGTATTAATGAAAATACTGGGCTTAACTATCTCAAAATAGTTAACATATCTAGATTAGAAGTATTAGGGATCGCTATGCCTGGCGATCTATCCTCTCTAGCTACCCCGTCAGGTATACAGCGTGAAAATATATAGATAGTGAAATACTAAATCGAATCCACAAGAAAGCAAATAAAAACATAACGAAAGAGCAGTAACCTATTCAGAACATGCCAAGGGGCAGGGCTGCATCATTACTAATATTATAATTAAGCTTAGTATTACTTTTGGTGTTATTTGGATTATTAGTTTTAATTTTTGACCTTTGTATGGTCCTGATGATAACGACCCGAGGACTTGACATTCTTAGGTCATTTAGCATGTGCGATAAGCATGACTTTTTTGTGTCTATCATTACTTTTTTATGTTGACGGTGATAAGATCATATTTCCGAAGGGGTGTGCTTTGTTTAGAAACTTGAAATATTTAGATATAAGCTTGTACGAGCCAAAATTCGTACACCGCGGCGGTGGGCTTCATACAAAAACACTTTTCAATTATTTCAGATTATTTAGCATTAATTACGATCAGTACGCAATCAGCATACAAAAGCAAAGCATACGGTAAACTTAGACGTATAGTACGCCTCTGCCTACCCCTTCGGGGATAAAGGCGTGAAAGTATGTAGTACACAATCAGCATTCATATGCGATACTCATTATCACTCATCCTAGCATTAGTTACAAGTTAGTGAATTTGAAACCATTTATTTATCTAGGTATCTGTGACTTATCATTGTTAGCAAATATACAAGGTGTGTGTGTCCTCAGGCAGCAGCCCATACTTAGCTAGGTTTTCATAATTCTACACGTAAGGGGATGAAATGGGATTGTTATATGCGGGTGGCCGCTGGTATAATATAAGTATAAAATTCAATAATAGTAAAAATAATAATTTCAGGACAGACAGGAATCCACACGGTGAAAAGTGGGCATATAATATGCCTCTGCCACCCCTTCGGGGATAAGGCGTGATGGATATTTATTATTTTAATTAATAATTTCAAATTTACGTTATTTACATAAGCTTTTACCTTTTAACTTATATTATTATCTAGATATGATTTATTTCAATTACATTTCCATTTAAGTCAATCGAGTTACTGGGTTGCATATTTAATTTACTGTTCAATTAACTGCTATATTTTTCAAGTTAACTGATATAACTAACTATCTTCACACTGTATCCCTGACGGGGTAGTCAGAGAAGGCAGATCGCCAGGCTTCGCGATCCAAGCATACCTTTTTCGCTTCCTGCAGATTCATTATTATTCACTTCATACATGCACGCTTGCAATCTGCTCATGTCTCGGCCTTAACTGATATTTTAATGAATATTGAAAATTATATTTTAGAACTGTATTACAATAAAAAATAATACCCAAGGGTAAATTTAAGTAGGAAAATATATTTTCGTAAATGAATATGTTAACCTTAGGTTATTATTTATAAGTTACACATTTATCCTCTAAGGGATATTATACTTACGCCCATATTTCACCGCGTGCAGTTTTGATCTACGAACAGATGGTGAGCCCATTGCTGTGTTGAAATAAACAAGCACAGGTTGTGGCGAACTGCTGTTGTAATTTCTCAATTTTGCTTAAGGGCCGGTAGGCCAAGTCGCGTAGGCACCACAACTCTTCCTCAGCCCCCGCCAAGATAGATCGACGATGTATTTTCTGCTGGCACGCCACAGTAAAAATGATTGGCAGTAGCAATCGAAATGGAACATCTCTGTTATTGTGTTGGATTTTATTTTAGTTTTATGATATACTAGTTGACGTCCGCGGCTCCGCCCGCGTTATGGAAGTTTTACCGTTCCCGTTTTCTAAAGGAACTTGTTCCCGTGAAAAAAAGTAGCCTATGTGTTATTCTGATAGATAAGCTATAATATATATAATATAGTTATGGTATAGTTTATTTAAATTCCATTCAGTAGTTTTACGTGCAAGTAACAAACATCCATACTTACAAACTTTCGCGTTTATAATATTAGTAGGAGTTAATGATTATATATTTAATAACAAATTTAGGCTTTATGTACCAAATAAAATGTCCCGTACTCATTACACTCATTTTTTTTAATAATATAAAAATCAAAAAATCAAAAAACACATCATAATCTTTTAACATTTGCAGCCATACTTTTGCACAACTATCCAGATACACTATGAAAAGCCAGGCGGACATAACACAACCCCGTTTGACGCCCGAACAAAAGTCATAAAGAGGCGCCAGGTGAACATCCCCCTTGGTCGCACGCAAGCTTTACAGTCCGTATAAAGAGACTATCGCCCGCAACAGCTGGCTGTCCACACCATATCCTGCCCGAGTATGGGGTGGACGGCCAGCCAGGCCACACGGACGAGTACCACAGAGTTTCTCTCACAACGTTATCCAATGCTTTCTCTCTGGAGAAAGCATTTGATAACAACAGATTTATTGGATCTGTCCAATAAAGCACAAAAAACCTTCGCGTTAAAATGTCGGGATTATTAATTATTAGTTACATGAAAAGTTATACATTGTTTAAGGCTACTAACATAAACTAAAAAACATAAATAAAAAGCGCTCGTAGCCCTAGTAACTCGTTTTCTGTAAAAGATCACTGATTTAAGAAACTCCCTCGGATTTTGGATGGATGAACGCTTTGTAGCATTTTCCTTTACCAACGTTTTCGTGCTTCGAAGGACACATTAAGCTGTTTGTCCCTGTTGATAGCAACGTTGCAATCGACACTCGTTAAGTCAAGTGAATACCCTTTGAGCGACTTAAAAATTACAACAGCGAGTGGCTACAATCTGAGCCTGTCCCTTTTGAACACAAGCATTGGGCTCACCACAATATGCCTCTGCCACGCCTTCGGGGATAAAGTCGTGGCTAATAAATTTATAAATATACTTAAATAATTAATACTGAAAGCATAAAACCAAAGGTCTTGGATACATTTTTAATAATTTATGCGAAGCGAAGCTTCAATATAATAACTGCACTGATTACTTCAGCCAGTGGCAGTCGGTATGTTTAAGCCTCAGAATCTATTGATCATTCATCATTGAAATTTGTTTAGAACCCAATTGAATGTTTACGCTAAAAATTTTTTTTTTAAATTCGTCAGCTTTTAGCGGAGAAATAGGTAAACATACATTGAACGGCCCACTGGCTCAGTTGGTTATATAACTGCCTTCTAACCTGTGGGTTCCGGGTTCGATTTTATACTACTTACAGGGATAATTCTAACGCTTATGTGAAGTGTAGGTACTTTATTTTATATTAAAACTATATATTTTATTTATCTATCACGCCTTATCCCCGAAAGGGTGGCAGAGGTATATTAGTATATGCCCACTTTTCACGATGTGTATTCCTGTCCCACGTAATGGGCGGTGAGTTCATTGCCGTATATAATTCTCATATATATATACACTATATAAAGCTAACTCCGGACGTCACGAGATGCAACTGGGACAGACGCTCGGATGATGATGGAATCCTTACTGCTCTCATAAATATACTGTGCCATTTCGAAAAAATAGCAAGGGGAGCGCAACGAAAAACCCTAACACAGCGCCGGCGCTTACTGAGGTAGGACCTCAGTAAGCGCCGGCGCGCGACTGGTCAGGCCTCAGCGTCGCGAATCTGATATTATTTAAACATTTGTACTATAAACATCACTGTATACAGTTAAAGTAAGCAATTCTGTCTATAAATATTGAGTAGCTATAGTTGTGTTTAAAAATTTCATGAAAATTATCTGTAGTTTAGATTTGGCATTGAAAAAACATTTCGGAAGGGGGCAACTTTAGGATGTTTTTCTATCAAGTGAAGTTTACTAGATTTTGTAACAGAAAGCCATTTTGACTAGCTTAAATCCTTAACTAACATATATCTCTTTTTCATAATCAAAAACCCTTTCTTCTACGATTCGCTTTGTTTTAAAAAACTCAAAATCGTGGCCACGGCAGGAATACCAAACCTTAACGCCTTGCTACCGAAAACGCTCGTAAATGGGAATGCTACAAAGCAGTACCCCGGCGGAAACCAACCATAGCAAAAGTTGCTTTACGCAGTGATCGTTATCAGATTACTGAGTTAGCTGGGTTACGAGTGCTTTAGGTTATGAATAAATGTCTTAAATTTCAATTTTTTTATACCACTGAGATGGTAGATAAGCGTACGGTCCACCTGATGGAATTTGGGAATTTAATAATATAAAATCTTCATAAACTTGTAATGGCGGGTGAACACCTGCT
Organism: Thumatha senex; assembly: GCA_948477245.1. NCBI lineage: Eukaryota > Metazoa > Arthropoda > Insecta > Lepidoptera > Erebidae > Thumatha > Thumatha senex. The sequence continues at coordinate 6,721,754 of OX419725.1, forward strand.
ACGGTGGTACAGTCGACTTCTGCCATAGCGCCTTTCCACTCAATTTTAATACTGTAACCGTAGCGCGCTTATAATCGCAAGTAGTTAGTTGTCCTTCATCTGACCTTTGGTCATCACTAAATATTATAAAACAAAGTTATCCGCCGTGTCTGTTTGTCTGATTGCGACAATCAGAAACTTACTGCACCGATTTTTGTGCTGTTTTCATCAAAAGATAGTGTATTTGTTAAGTTGTTGTATAAAATGGAGATATTTGTTGGTGTCGAAAAAAGCGGCTGAGAGCTTTTAACGTAAACTCTGCCTATGCCTTTTGAGATATAACAAAATAATAATATATAACATACTACGAGTACCATAACACTGGGGGAAACGGGTACGGAAAAAGTTCAAGTTCAGTGAAGCTAGTATTATATTAACTTTTTAAAAGCTTTAGGTATACTTAGGTATCTAAAATGTGACAATTCATTTAAGCATATTACGTAGGCGACAAACTATTAAAACGCACATTACATGTAGAGAACAGGAGAAGCGGCATTTTAGGTTTGATCTTATACATCTGTTTATAGTTTCTTAGATATTTTTGTGTCGCTAATGTCTACGGCGTTTTTGGTCACTGGCACCTTGCCAAAACGAGCAGGTACTTTCGACGACACGTAAACAAACTCATAAAAATTGTATTTTTTAACCTTTGAAGTTTCGGGATAATAATATTCATGTGAATTCCGTTTACGGATTCGATTGTTTATGAATAAAATCGCAAGTTTTATTCAAAAACGCAAATAAATCTATACAGATCATAAAATTGAAGTGTCTGTTTATAATTCCAAATTAATAGCTTTTCACTAAAGGCATAGGAGTAACTAAGGCTACATTTTATCCCCTTATTCCCACTGGAAAGGGAAAAATGCGGGTGAAACCGAGGGACGTCTGCTAGTGTGTATTAAAAATAAATTAAACTAAAGCAATTTAATTATTTCAGTGGAATCAAATGCTTTAAACCCAGTTTTTAAATATTTATTTTGATTTATCAAATATAATATCTTTAGGACCACTATGGCATAAGGAAAATTAAGTAATTACTCTTGAAATTTTAATTGTTGTTTATATATATTACCAATTTTCCTTGTCTGTAGCACGTCGTCATAGCGAGAACACAAATTGTAACTTTGAAAGTACATTAGCATGATCGATTTGAGCGCCGTTACAATATCATAACGACACTGGCAAAGTAATTTGCTTGATTCTTTATCAATCACGCCTTATCCCCGAAGGGGTTTTACAAGCTGGCATAAATTGGCTTAACGACTGCCATGTTACTGGCAACCGGGCTAACGTACCTTCTAAAGCATGGAAACGCTCGTAAATATAAATGACACAAAGTGGTCACTCATCTGATGACCAGCCAGCTTAACGCAGTGATCGTTTACAGACCACTGAGTTAAGACAGTCATCTACTTGTAATAGCCTATTTCGATGACCTAAGACCTAATAAGTACCTAATAAGTATTTCAAGAAGCCTTGGCTCATACAATCAGTGATACAAGATTCAGATGTGTGTTTTAGAATATAAATGAGAATACCGTTCGGAAAAACAAAGTCGTTTGACGAGTCTGTCTGTCTATCCGCAATAAACTACTGAAGAAATTATAATGTGAAATTCACCAGTAGATCAATTTATGAGGAAGTTTTAAGTATTTAAACCTTCCTCATGAATGCCTGAATCACACATTTTCATAAATTATCATGTCATCGCGGAAGTGGATGACTATGGTTCGAATTTCAAGCATTTCGCTCATAGAAAACTTTGTTTAAAATGAATCATAAAATTCTACTCTGACTGACGTAATATCCCAGAAATAAAATCAACGTTATTGCAACCTTCGCAGATGACAGCCATAAGGGCTACAGGTGTCACTCACAAAGACGCCGCAGAGAAAGTACAAATTGCTATCAATTCCATCACCGTTTGGACAAAAATGGAGAATTTAGCTAAATGAGTCCAATTCGACTTATATAGGCTTTACATATCGAAGACCAAACTATACACCAGTATACATTAACGGTAGCATAATACTTTATGAAAATACGGCAAAATACCTGGGTATGACGATAGACGCAAAGTCATGCTGGAAGGCTCATGTCATAAAGAAACGCCAGTAGTTAGATCTACGCTACAAGAATATATATATATATACTTAGCAGACATTCAGCACTGTCAGTGTATAACAAAGTACTTCTGTATAAACAAGTACTTATGCCTGTATGGTCATACGGTATTCAGCTTTGGGGTTATACAAAACGCATGATGTTGAAATAATATAAAGTACTTCGGAGTATAGTAAACGCTCCATGGTACACTAGAAATAAATCTACCGGGCCTTAGGAGTGGACCTTATTGCTAAGGTTAAAAAAAGAACCCCGAAGCTCACGAAAAAAATACTTTTACAACATGTGAATGTCGAGTCGAGTCCGATGTCTTAACATCACGATCATTGTAAGGAGACTGAAAAGGACTAAGCTTTTTAAATGAATTTAGTGATAATAGTGCTACGGAGTGCAGTGAAGAAAACAAGAACAAAGTGTCTTTCCATTATAATACGAGAACGGCACTGAAAATTTCGGGAATCAAGGAATTAACACAACATTACTATTTAAAAATGTATTTATTGCTTTTCGAAGTATTCTCCGCGAAATTTGACACATTTTTCCATACGATGGAACCGATCATTGAAGCAACCATTCCATTCGGAAGTTGGGGTATCCAAAATGGCCGTTTTGTAGGCGTCCACAGCTTCTTCAGGTGATGAAAATCTCTGACCACGCAATTTATTCTTTATTTTAGGGAAAGTATAGAAATCATTAGGGCTTAGGTCGGGGCTGTACGGCGGATGGTCTAATAATTCTATGTTTCTTGCTCCAAAAACTCTTTTGTCCTGTGCGCGGTGTGAGAACTCGCATTGTCGTGATGGAGGATGATGCGGCGGTTGCAGTTCTCTTTACGGAGTTCAGAAACGACCTGTGGCAAACAAATGCTAGCATACCATTCTGCATTAACCGTTCTTTGTCCCTCAAGAGGAATAGTCGCAACATGGCCGGTTTTGGAGACAAACGTGGCCACCATTTTTTTTGCAACACTCCGTGAACGAACAATTTTTGTTGGCTCTAACTCATTTTCGATCACCCAAATTCGTGACTGGTTTTTTGTTTCGGGTTCGTACTCGTATATCCAGGATTCGTCACCTGATACGATGTTGTATACAGCATTTGAGGATCCTGCGTGGAATCTTTCGAGAGTTCTGACGCACCAAGTAACGCCAGCCGCCTTTTGCTCTGCACAGAGCGAATGCGGTATCCATCGGAAAAACAACTTTTTTACACCTAATTGTTCATGCAAGATTATTTGTATTTGACTCATGCCATAAAGTTGCCTGAATTTCGCGGTATGTCATCGATCTTCCTCAATCAGCTTACGCACAGCATCAACGTTTTCTTGGGTGACTTCAGTTTTTGGACGACCTTGACGGGGATCATCACTGAGCTTGACACGTCCACGTTGAAATTCAGCAAACCAGCGATAATTTGTGGTTTTGGATGGGGCTTCATCACCAAATGCAAAAAATCATCCGGTCAACACACTGTTTTTGTGTTAAACCACTTCGAAAGTCATAATAAATCATTGCTCGTGAATTTTCTCGAGTCAATTCCATTTTCTCAACGACTAAACAAGTTTGACAAAACCTTGTGATAAGACCGTGAAATTTTTTTTTTAAATAAATAAATCGTATTCGATTTTTAAAACCAAGGAGTTTTCAATTAAAAAGATTTTAATATGACAGGAACAGTGGAAATGTTCCATTCCCGATACTTTTAGTGCAGCCCTCGTAGAGACCAAAAAGTGCTAATATGGGATATTAAGGATAAGGCGTGATAGATTAAAATATATAAATAAATAAAATAAGGTAACCACACAGCATCATCATAATAATAAAAAAAAAAGGTTACTGACATACAAGAAAGAGACAATAAAAACATGATAAAACCGTACGACGTAATAAAATACCTACCAAATTACCAAGCCTGCCCACAGACATAGTGACACGAGATTTTTAACTGACTTCAAAATGGAGGAGGTTGTATTATATTAGAAACCACCGTGACCAACTGGAGTTAGTACTGTAAGTTGGAAAAGTGTCGGCGATTTATGTCATTTCTAGTACTCAACCTAAAATGATCTAATAGAATTTTCAAAACTCTGGGAATGCAGTTCAGAATATTCTTAATTTGTATAGGTTTTCTCTCAGGAACGATTTCCTGTAATTATAAAAGTTAAAGTATCCCTGGCTTCCAGTCTCAAAAATCCAGCATCTTCAATCTGAGTGTCACTATTTCTGATGATCACATGAAGTTATTGGCGGAGAGACAGATTATGAATAGGTACAGATGCTGATGTCTGTTTATCAAACGTACTTTAAATTATTTAAAAATTCTAAAATTCAGTCATTATAACTGTGATACATCTCGCGCCACCCGTGATATTATTGCTCCCAGTTCACTAAGTTGCAATGGCTCATCTCTTCGCTCTTACACTTGACAGTAATAAAGTTTCCATTAAACTCTAAATGAGTTGCTTAATGAACTCGATGACTCAAATTTTTAACAGCTGACTGATGTACTGATTATAAATATACATACTATTAGCACCATTTAAAACTATTGAAGGTCTGGCTCAGTAGGAATTGCTTTTACTCGAAACATGATTTTCTGGATTGTAAAACCTATATCAGAATGGCACTTCACTGTTTAATTATTTTAATTCATATTTTCACTCTAAAGTATTCTAATGGTATAATTATTTTAAGTAAGGTTTCAACATAATTATTTTTACTTCCAGAACTTCTAATTATTTTGACATCGATTAGGATTCATATTGAAAAAAAAAAAGAAGATATACATTATCCAAACCATGATACTACTTAAGAATTAAAAAATAATTTTGACCCGTATTCCATGCCCTATAATTGAATATTACTATTGTTTTATGATAGAATTTTAATACCACCTACAATATAGAAAAATAAATTAATAAAATTAAAAAACATGTTGATTTTTGCAAATCGAAATTAGTAGGCGAAGTATGAAGAGCTTTGTCAAAAAATATTGTAAGATCTATTTAAATTACCATTTTTTAAGCAAATAAAGATCCTATCTATCTATCTAATATTAAAACTTCGCTCGCGTTGTGAAGTTTGGTCCTCACTGGTAAGGTATCCTTAAAAGTTTCTCAAAATGCTACCGCAGACTTTCTGGAATCCTTTAAAATGTAATATCCCTGTACATTGTTTTGTCTCTCACTTTTTAGGTAAAGTTTTCGATGAAGGTCCTCAGTCGACTTGATTTTTTCGACATTTTGAACAATAATACTTATATTTCAACAAATTTTCTTAATACTTACAAATTATATACCTACCCCTTCCACTTGATTCACTTATCTGTTGCTGATACTCATGTAATAAACCATTAAATACAAAATAGCACTACTAGACAACACTAATAGACAGACAGATGAGGAGAACGACTTGGTTAAATTATATTTTTAACCTATTCGATAGCTTTTATCGTGGATTAAAGCCCGCTTAAAGCGGGCTTTAATCAAGAAATTCCGTATTACAAAAAACTTAAGACCCGAGGTCACACGAAGTTCACTGAGCACGGCTGAACGTTGGCTTAACGTGTATGTACATCTATATATATAAAAGAAAGTCGTGTTAGTTACACTATTTATAACTCAACAACGGCTGTACCGATTTGGCTGAAAATTGGTGGGGAGGTAGCTTACAGCCAGGAGACGGACATAGGCTACTTTTTATCCCGGTAACAAGTTCCTGTGGGAAACGGGAACGGGAAAACTTCTCTACGCGGGCGAAGCCGTTTGAAATTAATAAACGACGGGATTAAATGGGTGCCATGGGGTTCGAATAATGTCACGGACGAAGCCGGGCGGGACAGCTAGTATATTATATGGTACGATTGTACGAAGGATGAGATTGAGGGGTGAGGGTGGGGGTGAGGTTGAGGGTATTTTTTTTTAGTATAACCTGAATTAATAATAAAGAAAAATAAAGGTATGCTATGCAATACCGCGGCAGTCTCCGAGTGCCACACGTCTTTTTGTTTTGTACGTTCGTATTAGAAAAAGTAAACTTATTATTATAAAAGTAGTAATTTGGTATCTTTGCTTGCAGTTGCCGGTAGCAGACCCTTTCCTGGAGAAAGTGAGCCTTTCTGATTTGGGTGAGTTTTACTTTGGTATTATTCTCTAATTAGAATAACATTAATCGGCGGGCGTGTTTGAAAACACTTATGAAAGTAGGAGAAGCGAAAATTGCATGCCAGGATCATTGTAAGTGGAAATTCATAGTTTCTGCCTACCCCAATGGGAAACAGGCGTGATGATATGGGTGTTATATCGTTGGAATACAGTTAAAAGTTGTGTTATCACACTTTGCTTACCAGACTCTTCGATCACACTTGACGGATCACTGTAAGAGAACTTGACTAGATGGATCATACGCCAGGAATAATTGTACGCAACACTGCATATACCGTGTGGCTTACAATTTTCCTGGCGTCTTATAAAGAAATTCACATAAATTGCCCTTCGACCGCGACAACTTAAAAGCAAAGCAACTAAATACAGTATAAGTACTTGATAATAATAATTATACTCTTTATTTGCCTGAAATATGGTTTACAATTCACAAGATGACATGTGTCTAGTTATAAGTCCGAGACATACGAGTACTTCGCCTGGAATACAAGCATGCAAAATTTTGAGGCACAAAAATTTTTTTCAACCAAAATCGGAAATATTCAAATAAATCGCAGTTCTTTCCGTCGCCAGGAATAATTGTAAGCAACACTGCATATGCCGTGTTGCTTACAATTTTACATGGCGTATCGAAAAGAAATTCACACAAATTGCCCTACGAGCGTGACAACTTAAAAAGCAAAGCAACTAAAAAGAGTATAAGTACTTGAACTTCAACCAAAATTAGAAATATTCAAATAAATCGCAGTACTTACCATTCCACGAGAACCTTACGTTCATATATAAATTCCCATGTTATTTTAAAGTATTACTATAGTCTAATCAATTCTCTATGTGTTACCGTACTTGAATTCGACATCAATTTAGTAGAACCGCGCCTTGCACAGGATTCTATTCACCGTAATGGGATTAGGCAATTTCATCTGTGGTTACAGGACTTTACGATGCTATTTACCCTAATTTGGCCTTCACCTGTCAGCTCCCCTACGTAATAAAATATTTTCCGATGTTGTTATATAATTTTCAAAGTTTGATTGAAAAGAACATCGAATTTAATAATAGCTAATAATTATACAATATACTGTCTTCACGCTGTATTTCTGATGGCCTAGTCAGAGAAGACATCACTAGATTTCGAGATCCATGTATACTTCTTCATATATGTCATTTGGGTATTCTTAAATAGTACCTACACAGTGTAGCCTCTTGGTCTACTCTGACTCATTTCCTTTACTTTCGCCCAAATTCTTCGACAATCGTTCCTCACTCATTCGTTGGACGTGTCCAAATCCAAATCAACGAAGAGAAAGAAAGTACGAGCACAAGGGCGTGCTAGTTTACTTAGGTTCATAACATCGTATTACTTTTTTTAGTATTTAATTATATTTTAATTCGACCTTTTTGAATTATTTCTTTTTTTCGCTTTCTTATATCCATGTCTCTTATAATGATAAAAGTACAAATAGCTTAATATCATAACAATACCCGGACAGTAGTGGTTGCGCCGGTATACGATTCGAAAGTTGCCGCGTTATTTTTTCTATGTTGCATCGCCGATCTCCATTTGTTTTTAATTAATTAGTTGTCGACACTCCCACCTCTCTTCCCTTTATTCCATTTCTCTTTCGCACCTACCTTGTCTTGCATAAGAGAAGAGCGAGACAGCTGTGTTACCGCAATCTAGCGGTAGAAAACTCCACTGCAGCGCTGCCGACACACAGGCAGCGAAGACGCACTAAAATATAGAACTGCAATGGCCGCGCGCGCGCTCGCATCAACTTTTCGCAATAGTTGTATTTTCCATGGATAAATAGTGTTTTCGTGCAAGGAAACCAGTAATCCAAGTCCAGGGACGTCCCCGGCAGCCTCCACCTCAGCATCTCGCAGCAGCAGCAAGGTAGTGTGCCCATTCCTGTTTCCATTTCTTTTTCGTCGACAACCGCGTGTAAATTTCATTTTGTCTTTCCCCGCAAATACAGTTCACTTCGAATTTATTTATCTCGCCCGCTCAACCAAGTAGTAAGTTGATATTACACCTATTCTGTTCTATATATCAATTTGTCTAATTTATAATGTAAATGTTGATCACTTTTGAAGTTATACTTCTTTTGGCGCGTTAGGAAAAAATGATGAGTTAATTTTTACGATGCACGCGCAGTCCGTCACGAAAAACCGTCACCACGAAGTTAGCTGATAAGTGTTTCCATGACAAACTTTAAACGCCCTGAAGTTAGCTGATACTATTTCTATTTTTTTCTTACTTATTATTCCTGTTACAAACAAAGAGGTGTGGTTATGTGATGAAAACTTATTAGAGTAAAGCAGTATAACTTCTAACGCGTGTACATAAGTACACGCACATTATTTTTTATTTTGATTATAATACGTAGTAGTTATATTTGTACTTGAATGCTGTTCTTATTATTTATCTTTTTTCGATACTCATCTGTAGATTAGATCATATAATTTTATGTTAGTTTGATAGCGATAATTTCATGGTACAGGGTTATTCGTTGATTGTGGAGTGCATCGAGTACTTTAATTTCACAGTTGAACTACGTCGGTGTTGCTTGTTGTGATTCTGTGTGTTTCACATGAGTCTAGTTTACAATGCGAAGTTGTCTTCGTAAAAGTAAGCACTTCACTCGTATATATCCTTATTGATTAGTAAAAATTCTTCTAGAAAATAATGGATAATATTATGATCATAATTTTGTGTATACTGTGTATTAATTGTTTGTATCCCTCATGATATTATCTATACTAATATTATAAAGCTGAAGAGTTTGTTTGTTTTTTATGCATTATTGTAGAGTTAAGCGACGGGATTAAATAGGTGCGACGGGATTTCGAATTATGCCACGAGCGAAGCTGTGGGATCATCTAGTTACTTATATACCACCAAGGTGGCAGACAAGCATATGGCCCATCTGATGGCAATTGGTCACCGAAGACTATGGACGCTTGCAACACCAGAGGTACGGCACCAGCGATGCCGACCCTTTAAAAAGCCGCTATGACCCTTTACTATTACCCTGAGGGATACAAAACTATTAAGGTAACATATCTTAAAAAACAGCAGCTATAGTAGCTGATATGAAGATATGGTCTCCAAATCTTTAACATTTTTTTTATATTAGCAGTTCAGTTCATTTTCAGAGACAATTCATACTTACATTCTAATAACCAATAGCCGTTTTTATACTTCTATTGTATCACATATTAGATTCGTATACATAGTATTGAAATCTTTGTGTGTGTGTGTGTGTGTGTGTGTGTGTGTGTGTGTGTGTGTGTGTGTGTGTGTGTGTGAGTTTGTTTCTCTTACTCTACTGATCTCATTTCTAAACTTATTTTCACTAAACGTGATTTTCACAAATAAAAATAAACACAATGTGCCTATAATACTCGTGAGGTCTACTTCTCTCTCAGAGCCACGGTACATAACCTTACCTACCGTCCTATAAGTACGTCAGGATACATCTGTTCGTCTGAACAGGATATGTGTTCTAAATTCTGAAGTCATCGTCAGTGGAATTTTTATGTGAATCAAAACCGTTGAATGATGGGTTATAGCCGCGTCTCCCCGCATGTATAGGCCAGTGGGCGTGAGCTGGCAAGCGGCAGACATCGAAGCGTCGACGATGCGGCGTGTGGTGTCAAGTTCGTGGCGTGTGCGGCGCGGGCGCGGGTAACTCACCGCGTATAATTAGCAGTGAGCCGTGGGAGGCGCGGCGGGCCGCACCGAGTGGCGGCGGGCGATGCGCCGCCCGGGCCCCGCGCATGCTGCGCTTACACTACTTTTCGGACAATCCCGCGCTAGCCGTCGACGACGATGAAGAGACCGTCTATTCTATCGACCTCATCAAGGAGTTCGAGGCCGTCGGCCGCGCTTGGAAGGCGTTTCTAGCTGACTGGCTCTTCAAAGGTGCCGGTTTGTTTATATCACCCACGCTGTTACCTGTTGATACTTTCGTTTGTTTGTGTCGGTTTTGTAGCGGCAGTTATATTATTGGTGACTTCCACATAAACAGTGCATTGGCGTCGCGGATTATTTTGTGTTATTTGTGTGGCGTGGCGGATTGTATTAGCAATTTACGGATTAATAGTTAAAGGTCAGGATTGATTGATTGCTGGTGTGACGACGTCGTTTTTCGATTCGATGAATAATGGTACAAATTTTCACTATATATAAAACTTAATTGCCGAGTACTCCATAATATTTAATTGCCGAATATGTACGCGCATTATTCCATTCATCTCGTAATTGTAATCCGAATTTTAGTCACGTAAGGTGTCTTAAGACATCGTATCTATGTTGATGAGGGTGTTATTAGTATAGTATGTTACTTCAACGAAGTTGTTAAATTGCCGTTGAAAGAAATGATATGAATAATACTATTAAACCAAAGTGCACTCAGGAGTTCGCGTGATGAATTGGGCGAAATACGATTCGCTTAGTGTTCGGTGTGATTTTACAACCAAACTAATGCACCTGAAGAGGTGCAGTAGTTCGATCAACCAGACTACTGCAACTAGAGGGGGTTTTCTGCTGAAAAGACCGGTTCTAATAAATCAAAAAATACTGAAACAGCCTTAACTACGAAGACGAGATAATCATATGTCAATAAAAGTACCTTAACCTTTTTATGTAAAAAATGTACTTCTAACGACGTAATTGTAGTTGGACATATGCCATCGCGGACATTTTTGTAGATATTGACATGTTCTTTAATATTGTGGAACATTTTCATTCTCTATCTCCAACATTTTCGCAGTGCATGCGATGTAAGGCGTTTTATATTTTTTTTTTCTACATCTTGGATTACATTATTGCAGTTTTCGTTCCTTGTTCCTTGGATAAAAAGTAGCCTATGTGTTATTCTGATGTGTTAGCTATATTATTGTAAAAAATCATTAAAATCCATTCAGTAGTATTTGTGTGAAAGACTAACAAACATTCATCTATACTTACAAACTATCGCGTTTATAATATTAGTAGGATGCCACTCAGGAATCAAACAGCACTCTATTAGTGAAAGAATTGTTCCATTTGGTCAAGTGGTTTTGAGTTTATTTAATACTAGCTGTCCCGCCCGGCTTTGCCCGTGACATACTTCAAACCCCATGGCACCCATTTAATCCCGTCGTTTATTAATTTCACAAGAATGTATGAAGATTTTCCGAATTCGTTGATTGCTTCTTCGCTCTCCAGTACCTACCTGGCACGGCCTGGTCGAAATATGTAAATATTATCTACATAAACTTTACTTAGTGATGAAATAATTTATTTTGATAAGGATTAATAGCATGAGTAAAATAAACGCGTTTAAATGTAGACCAAAAAAAATCCAGATTATAAAATAAAAAAAATGGTTGTTGTGCCTCACTCGACATAGATAGGTATAGTGTGTCGCGGACTTTTTTGTAGATATTTATAAGATATACAATTAATTACAACATTTTATGGATCTATCTTTTATAGTTTAGGCAGCGTACGCAAAATCAGTAACTTTTCTGGTTGATTTTTTACACCTTGTGTCCGAAAAACCCAAATATCTTACGGAACCTATTTTTTCCAAAATAAAATATAGCCTATGTTACTCGTGGATAATGTAGCTTTCAAATGGTGAAAGAATTTTTAAAATCGGTCCAGTAGTTTTTGATCCTATTCATTACAAACAAACAAACAAAGTTTTCCTATTTATAATATTAGTGTAGACAAAAAAATACGTACATACAACCTGATTAGATTCCTTTTATGTAATGTATTTTAGAAAATAGGTTCTAAAAATACACCACACGAATCCGAAAAATAAAAATGTCAAATTATAAAATTTACCAGGCAATACTTAGTATAGAGATTCAACCCGCTAGCAGACCAGAAAATTACGGTAGACATTAAGATTTCGAATTACTCTACTGTAAGATAAGCCGTGATTAAAAAGAAGAATCTACATTTGGATTACTTCTGTTCATTTATGAGGCTAGAGAGGTGACAAAAAGGCATACCTTCGTATACTTTTATGCACAACTCTCCAAGCTTTTGTCTAGAAAACTTATACAGACTTTGGCTCGTGTCGAGTGTGCCTCGGTCATTGTCTTTGCTCGGTAAATTAGTAATTATACATTCTAATACAGTCTTCTTTAAAAATTCACCTAACGTTTTTTGAATACTCTTATACGAGTACGATGGCGTCTCTCGAGGTTCTCTATGACGTAATTAGCTCTACACCGCGTGCGCAACGCCACGTATAAACGTAAATAAACAAAGTATGTGTTCTGTTAGACGCGTATACTCGTATTGATCGGAAACTGGTCTAGCAACTATATTTATTTTTAAAATAATTAAATACTAGGACAGTAGGTTAAGTTTTAAAACATTAATGGAATCGGACCAATACAGTCAACGATGAACTGGTTGATTTTATAGGTAGTTTTCTTTTTGGGTTTCGGGTCCAGTGCTATAATAAACTATACCGTTAATATATTTAAGATTATATCATCTTTTCGTCTGGCTGTATTCCTATTTGCTTTAAACTCTGCCTTGATATGTGAAAAGTGAAAAAGCTTTATTCATGTAGGTCACAAAGTAACACTTATAAACGTCAAGATTATTGCTTCTACATTTACATTTACTGCCAGATTCGCAACGCAATAGGTAGAGCCTGAGGAAGAACCTGGCAATAAAACTCATGGCCACTCTTTACTAACTGCCAGTAATTACATTACTTTTATTTACATGATATTTGAACAAATTATATAGTAATGAGTCTTTACAAAAGAAACCAAATCAAATCAAAATGAGAGCGTTTCTAGTTGCCAGTTTTAAAGGTAGCCCACCCTTATGAGGAAGACTCCGGCAAGAAACTAAATGGCTGCTATTTTAAAATGCAGGTATGGCTTACAATATTAAACTTACATTGCTCCTTTGGAGTTACGTGAGAACAGTCGACTAAACTTAATTTGCCTTAAATATAAATAGTTTTATTTGTAATAATTGCTATAACAGCTATGAGCTGACCAGTCCCAACAGACGGCACCCGTTCACGGGTATGACGCATATATCAGCCATCGCCCTACTCAACCATATTATAGGGAATAAGGCGACCCGATACATGCACCACCACTGCCAGGACACTTAGGCGAGCATGACATATTCAAACTGCACAGCAACCATCATGCCAATTTCAAAATTTATAAAAAGCCATGTGGACGGTGCTTACACAATAAAAAACTCAAATTACATATAATTATATTAGTTAACCTGACGTTTCAGATCACTTATGTTGAACAAATGTACATTATATTTATTTTGTTTCTTTATTATTATTATTAATTATATTTGTATATTTATGTGTGTTGACTTAGAGCGACTTACTCCCATGCATTTTTATCATTTATATATAAATTTTATAATATGCCTTGTTACACAATTTGGCCTTGACTGTTGTCTTAAACATATTTATTGACAATATTCTAATTTCATCGGGAAGTTTGTTATGGAATCGTATACATTGCCCCATAAAAGAATTGCTGATTATTTCGAGACGAGTAGAGTGTAATACAAGATTATCTTTATGCCTAGTGTTTACATTATGTATATCACTTTTTTTAAGAAATGTGTCTATGTTTTTGTGCACATAAAGTTTTTGAGTATTTTTTTACAAACTCTTGAAAATTTGATTATGATTATAGGACTTCTCTTCGTATAGTTGATACAATTTCTTACGACTATTATAGATTCCTGGAGTTGCCCAGTGGTATTTTTTTATGTAATTCATCACCAGAACGAATGAGTGAGATACGATTGACGAAGAATATATATTGTACGAAAGTAGATGGTAGAAGGAGCCAGGAGAGGCCGAAACTTACTGACATAATTATGAAGACAACAGATTGCTCAAAAATGGATAGGTCAAAAGTACTCGGATACCCAGACGTGCATGTATGATGCGATTAATCAATCTGCAGGAAGCGAAATATCGCGAAGCCTGGCGTTCTGTCCTCTCTGACTACCCGGTCAGGGATACATCGTGAAGATAGTTAGATAGATAGTTTAGATTATATTAAAAAAAAAAAATATTATTTGATAGGGAATTCTGCTGGTCTGTTCAGGATTGTGATTTTATCAGATTGAGCTGAAATTTATATGCAAAGTAGCGTCGCGTCGGCGTCGCTCGTGTGTCGATAGTAATGTCGGTATCCAAGATTAAGTGGATTAGGTCTACTGTAAATTCAGTATTATATTTCCTAACAAGCAGATTTCAGTTCTTGTTCTTCTTATATAAAGAAGAGAAAGACGTAATGAAAATTGGAGTTAATTTTTCGTACTATAATGATGGGTAATTATGTTAAGGGCTCGTCCAAATTCTGTATTATATTTCACTATCCACATTTTTTAGAAATTGATCTTCATATATAAAGACGTAATGAAAATTGGAGTTCATTTCTCGTACAATAAAGATGGGTTATTATGTTAAGGCCTAGTCTAAATTGTGTATTATATTTCACTATCCACATTTTTTAGAAATTGTTCTTCATATATAAAGACGTAATGAAAATTGGAGTACATTTCTCGTACAATAAAGATGGGTTGTTGTGTTAAGGCCTAGTCTAAATTCTGTATTATATTTCCCTATCCACATCTTTCAAAAATTGTTCTTCATATACAAAGACTTAATGAAAATTGGAGTTCATTTTTCGTACAGTAAAGATGGGTTAGTCTAAATTCTGTATTATATTTCCCTACCCACATATTTCAAAAAATGTTCTTCATATATAAAGATGTAATGAAAATAAATAAGATTATTTATTACAGATTGAAGATTGTTGTATGGCAGATTTTTTTGTCATCAAAAAACTCAAAGACCCCCAATTTTTTGACACGTGTCAAAGGGTCGTTAACAAAGGTGATATAATTTACACATTTACACATTAATAGCTATTGAGAATCGGTCACGTACGTCGTTTGTTTTACGTGATCGATGTTTAAATGTAATGCTTTTGTCTTATAGTCAGAAGCTACATTTCCCACTAAGCTGGAAATCAGTAAGATTGCTTAAAATATAATTAAAAAAAAATTCAAAGGTCCTCATCTTTTCTTTGACTCCTAAATAATTCTCTACGCCTTGGCGTGATATCCAAGATGACAAGCAAGTTTAATTTGTATGTCTTTAACCTTTTTGTGAACATAGGAACTGAATCATTTTGTAAGTTATAACGACACGAGTTGATGCCCAATTCTGCGCCCGCGTCAGGGTAATTTGTAATGTAGATATTAATATTATTTTATTTGTCTATCTCGCCTTGGGGTGGCAGGGCATATTATATGCCCACTTTTCACCATGTGTATTCCTGTCCCAAGTAATATGTGGTGAACCCATTGCTGTGTTGAAATAGACATACACAGGTTGTGGCTACCTGCTGTTGAAATTATTCAAGCCACCCATAAGGCCTTTTACTTGACTTAATGACAGCCATGTTACTGACAACCTGGACCAACGGCTTAACGTGCTTTCCGAATCACGGATACGCTCGCAAATGTAATTGCAACAAAGTGGTCACCCATCCGTGACCAGCCATAGCGAAAATTGCTTAAAGCAGTAATCGTTTACAGAACACTAAGTCCGTGAGACTACGAGCGCTTCTTTAGATATTAAATATGTTAAAATTTTCCCGAACATGTTTCTCATAGGAACGTTTCTGTAGATCTCTAAAATGGAATTATATTTTCTCAGATTGAAGGCTTTCATCTAAAACCTTGCCTTGAGTGTGATTTCTTTCATTCTTTATCGACGTTGAGACTTTTTTTTTTAAATTTAACTAGCGTGATAATATGTATAGCCTTTTGCCACAGACGGGCTATATTACTATAGGTATGTTAGGAATAAAGTATATAGTGTACATGAGCTCGATAAAGTAATTTTATTGCGTATTCATGCAATTTAGTACTTGACTTATAACATCCGTAACTATTTAGCATTACATTGCTATCACATGTCATATCCGCAAGCAATTGGAACCCTCTCAATTGTTCTCATAAAACACTTGTAACGCTGCCTGTGTACATATTACGAGTACGTACAAACGTTAGGCTGCAATATACTTAGTTGATTTGTGTGAATGAATGAAGGGTGTGCTAAATGTAGGTTTATGAGAAAGTACGATATTTTCCCTAAGTTCGTAGTTTTAGTAAGGAAAAAAAGAATCAAAGAATTTAGTAAAGCAGATTCACTGCAGAGATTGGCTCACTAAAATAACCATGGCAATGCGTAATGGGTGTATCTATAGACCTTATCTATATCCGTAATTTGCAGGCGCGTTTTGGTTTGTTAATACACTCCCGGACACCTAAAACGAGCCACCTTAATCTTTTTGGTTTGGAGTACTGTAACTTATAAAAGATGTATGTAGAAGGAAAATGTTTTAATGCAGTTTTGGAGCTGGTATACTCATCATTCATTTAGAGTGCCACTGTTCTAAATTTGAACTACAGTTTATTAAAAAAGTCGAGTTACGTTGAAACAAGTCCCATATTTACTTTAAAAAGGAAAAAAATCTAATCGATTTTTAAATAAAGACATGTTTTACATGAAAAGAAATGTTTATTTAGTAACTTGTATTACCTCCCAGTGCATTCATGACAGCTCTCATACGGTTTGGCATAGAATTAATCAATGTCGTTATGACATGTTGAGGAATGTCCTCCCATTCTTCCAAAATTACATTTTTGAGCTCCTGCGTGGTTTGCGGGGCAGGATGATGAGCTCGAACACACCTCTTCAGCTGATCCCATAGATGTTCTATAGGATTCATGCCAGGAATTTGCGCTGGCCATCTCATAACAGTGATACCAATGTCATTTAAGTACTCCCTGACGATTCCCGCAGTATGGGCCCTTGCATTATCATGCATTAAAACGAAATCTTGGCCAATAAATCCAGTATATGGCATCACGTAGTTCTCTAAACATTGGCGAATGTATCTATTGCCATCTAAGGGCGGCAGTCGTGGTCCCGTCACTACCTCTAGCTCAGTTTTGCCTTCCATTGAGATTCCTCCCCAGACTGTCCATGATCCTCCACCATAACTCACTTTCTCGTCAACACAGCATTGCGCGAAACTTTACTCCTTCCGTCATTACCGTATAGCATTATCTTGGACTCATCTGTGAAGAGAATCTGGCTCCATTGATGTCGAGTCCAATTAAGATGTTCGCGCGCAAACTCTAGACGGGCTTTTCGGTGTGCTCGTGTCAATTTTGGTCCATTGGCTGGCTTATGGGGCTTTAAACCACGTTCATTGAGTCGCCTTCTAACGGTAAAAATTCAAATTTGGAATAATACATACGGGAAAGCCGATGAAATATGCCAGCATTAAAAATGCATAAAATCTTTTTTAGGCCCGGGAATGTAAGATGGCTCGATTCAAGAGTCCGGGAGTGTAGCAACGAATGGCAGCAAAGGTTTTCCACTGCGGTATTTTCTGTAATGTCTACGATTATAAGAAGGGGGTTTTCCGGTATTTTCTATAATGCCTACGTTTATAAGAAGGGAGCAGTGAATTCTACTGAGCATACAAAGTTTATTTTAAATCTTTTTCAAGAATAAGAATTAATTCAACTTGCAGGAGTAAAAGTCTCAAACTCTATTTAAAAGATTTATTCTAAAGCGTTTGTTTGAACTTCTTTTCGTGTTGGATACGCCATTAGGCTATATATCATCACACTACTACCCAGGAGAACGGAGCAGTAATCATAAATGTCAACAAATCAGGCACTTTTTCATACATTATTGTAAAATTTATAAACGAAGGGATTAAATAGGTGCGACGGGAGTTCGAAGTATGTCGGACGAAGCTGTGGGGATCAGCTAGTTACTTATAAGAACAACAATTAGAAGAACTTTAAAGATTTTATTTAATGTCAGGCACGTGACTGGTCGTTAAGCGGCAAGCAAATTGTATTTGTTAAATCAGCAGATTCAGAGATTTTAAAGGGAACCTATGGATGCTACGGACGAGTCCCATCACACGACAGTCACTGACAAAGTGACAAAAATTCCCGTCCTGTCTGAACCAAGTTTTTTTTTTACTTTAAATAACAATGAAAATTACTAAAAGTAAAGAAGCGTTCTGTAAACGATCACTGAGTTACGCAACTTTCACTATGGCTGGTCCTCGGATGGTTGACCACTTTGTGGCATTTACATTGGCGAGCGTTTCCGTGCTTCGGAAGGCACGTTAAGCCGTTGGTCCCGGTTGCCAGTAAAGTGGCAGTCGTTAAGCCTCGTTGAAGGCCTTGTGGGCGGCTTGAAAATTTCAACAGCAGGTAGTCACAACCTGCGTCTGTCTATTTCAACACGGCAATGGGCTCACCACCTATTACGTGGGACAGGAATCCACACGGTGAAAAGTGGGCATATAATATGCCTCTGCCACCCCTTCGGGGATAAGGCGTGATGGATATTTATTTATATTTATTTAATTTATTTTATTTAAAAGTAAAGAAATTCAACCAAAACCACAAATTTTGTAAACTTTATTAAAAATTGAGAGGTTGACGTTGTAATAAAATGTCTTTGGTATGGGTTTTTAGACGTGGCAGTAAGGGTACATGATATTTTCCTAAGAAATCATCCATATTTTAAGATATTCTGAACTGTATTCCCAATTTGAAAAAAGTTACTGTTAGCAAAATTAATGCCAAGACAGCAAACATTATTTTTTCTACCATTAAACTATTTCATGTGGGGATCAACAAAGCGAACTACCACCTCCACTTTAATATAAGTGGTTCCGAACTAATAAATTCAGTAACTTTCAAATTTGCAATGCTCTTTAAAATGTAACCCGTATTGTAAGCACATAAATAAATTTTAATTTATTAAGTATCCAAAAGGTTTTGTAATTTTAATAACCTACAGCGAATCGTTTAAATTACAACATATACTACTAATAGTCTTGCAACTGCATTTATTACATTTCTCGAGACAGGTGCACTATGAGGTCCTTATAATTTTACTCGTATTATACAAGCTAAGCAAAATTTTTCAAATTGTTATGATAGAGTTTTGTATTGACTTACATGTTAAAAATAAAATACTGGTTAACAGTATAACCGTATATTGCATCTTGATCACACTAATGCTAACCTTACATGTCTATACTTTTTAAATGATGCCGATTGTCGTGCCCTGCTCCAAAATGCCTCTTTCATAAATTTACTGAATAATCAGCAAAAGTAAAACCACCCTCATTAAAATAAAAAAATGCATGTTTCGAGAAATGCTTTCAGGGCTTTATTTGTAGTTCTAATATACTGTTAGTACATACCTATATTAATAATAATTTACTCACAATAAACTATTAACTTACTCGAGAATCAAAATGTATTATGAAAAATTAGACTACCCTCATTATGCTGTATGAAAATAATTATCTAATTGTTTAAATGCTAACATTTGTTAGACGTACCTAGATAATAACACTTTTGGATTATGTTTTGGATCTTATTCTGGCATGGATGATTTTTCTTATCTACACTTCTATATTTCTGTACTAATATATAAAGCTGAAGAGTTTGTTTGCTTTTTGGATGAAAGCGCTAAACTTAGTATTGTTAAGTCGATTTTAATCCCCTGTACAATCGTGTTGTACAGGCGTTGACAATGGTGTTGTTAAATATTTGCAAAGGCCGGTAGAACACCCGATCCCTTAGGTGAGGCCGCGTGGTAGACAGTCTGCCGGGAGCTGTGGGACATCCTTCCGAGATTTCTTTTCTTTCTTGACCCGAAGCGTCCGAGAAAAGACAGTTAGGCCGGGACCGTGTGGTTTTAGCCGGTTAAAGACCGGCAAGCCATCCGAGGGAATTTCCACACGTTATAAAAAAAGGCATAATTTGCACACAATTGCTCATGTTATCGTTGCAGCTCAGAATACTTTCAAGTGCGCATTAAGTAGCTAATCTGCTGATTACCTGGTTTTGCCCGTTCAATTGCAAAATTTTACTGACTGATTTTACTAAATTTACCTAGTTAATTAGCATATTTTAACTAAGCAGAAGCAGTGCCGGATCTCAGATCCGTTTAATTACATTCCTTGCTCTATATACAGTTCTTATTAAATTTTAATTTCTGTAATTTTATCTGCTTCCAGAGAACAATGTAAACGAGAGGGCGTCTAATGTAATTCGATTTATATTTCCCATGTACTTTTGTAAGCAAATATTTTTACAGACTAATCGGTTTTTGAATTTACTGAAACGTCATCGAAAGACTACGATAGGATCCCATTTAGAAATTCTACGTTAGGAGAGTGTGATATAGGCATTGCGGTTATAAATATTCTGAGGACGCAACGGTAGCGTAGAAAACTAACAATTGTTTGATAGGGACAAAGGAGATATTGGTTTATGGAACGTGAGCAAGCGAGAGCCTCCATTTCCAGATGGCCTACTTTACTTTGCGAGTAATCTTCTCTGCTGGTCGTTTTCATGAAATTTAGCAAATCTTTTTATCTATTGTAAGCCTACAATAGATAAAAAGTTCTGTATCAAGCCAAAACACCTTACATTGTAAGGTGTTTTGGCTTGATACTATCAAATTTATTTCTAGGGAGTCTAGGTATTTAAATAAAGGGTTGCGAGGTATAAAGCTCTTTTAATTTTTTTTTGATACACATTAAGGGATTACTTGTGAAGTTCAGCTTAATGTTGTGTTACGATGGTGAGTATTTAAAGAGATATAATGCACTTGTAACCATTAGTAATACTAATCTTTTAATATTATGACCACAGGGTTGAAGAAACTCTAATAAAAATAAAACTAATAATTTAAACTGCGAAACATGGTCCAATGTAAAGATATCTTGAAATAAATTTACGTGTGTGTACGTGCATTAAGTATTGTAGAGCTACGCAATAGACCTTCAGTTATGTGCATTTGTGCAACATTCTTTTTATTTACTTTGTTTATTACCTACTAACCTAACTAATTTGTGGTTCATTGAACTTTATATTGGAACGTAATATTGATGTTTTGGTGTCAAAACACCTTTCTATAATCCTGTACTATGGTATTGGACACGTCTAACGAATTAGTAAAGAATGATTGAAGAAGACGCCAAAGAAGTACGTATGAATCGCGAAGCCTGGTGACCCGTCGTCTCTGACTACCCCGTCACGGATACAGCGTGAAGATAGTTAGTTTGTTAGTTGAGATGAAAATTGCTTACACATAAAATTTGTTTGTCTTTTAAATTTACTGGAACTGTCAAGTAATTTAGCCATAAAGTATATAAACGGGATGGATTCACAAGCAAAATATTTACCGACATCGTTAAGTAAAAGATAAACAATAAACATAGAAACCTATATTACATAAAACAAACTCGTGTTAGTTACAGCATGTATAACTCGAAAACGTGTCGGCCAATTTTTGTGACCTGTGTGTGATTTATTGGATTTGTGTTTAGCCTGAATAGCAAAATACACTCCCTGACACCTAAATCGAGCCACCTTGGTTTTTTTGGTTTGGAGTACTGTAACTTATAAAAGATGTATGTAGAAGGAAAATGTTTTGATGCAGTTTTGGAGCTGGTATACTCATCATTCATTTAGAGTGCCACTGTTCTAAATTTGAACTACAGTTTATTAAAAAAGCCGAGCTACGTTGAAACAAGTCCATATTTGCTTTTTTCAAGGAAAATAATCTAATCGATTTTAAATAATGACATGTTTTACATGAAAAGAAATGTTTATTTAGTAACTTGTATTGCCTCCCAGTGCATTTTAGTAACTTGTATTGTCTCCCAGTGCATTTATGACAGCTCTCATACGGTTTGGCATAGAATTAATCAATGTCGTTATGACATGTTGAGGAATGTCTTCCCATTCTTCCAAAATTACATTTTTGAGCTCCTGCATGTTTTGCGGGGCAGGATGATGAGCTCGAACACGCCTCTTCAGCTCATTCCATAGATGCTCTATAGGATTCATATCAGGACTTCGCGCTGGCCATCTCATAACAGTGATACCAATGTCATTTAAGTAATCCCTGACGATTCCCGCAGAATGGGCCCTTGCATTATCATGCATTAAAACGAAATCTTAGCCAATAAATCCAGTATATGGCATCACGTGGTTCTCTAAACATTGGCGAATGTATCTATTGCCATCTAGGGGCGGCAGTCGTGATCCCGTCACTACCTCTAGCTCTGTTTTGCCTTCCATTGAGATTCCTCCCCAGACTACACCTTACTCCTTCCGTCATTACCGTATAGCATTATCTTGGACTCATCTGTGAAGAGAGCCTGACTCCATTGATGTCGAGTTTAATTTAGATGTTCGCGCGCAAACTCTAGACGGGCTATTCGGTGTGCTCGTGTCAATTTGGGTCCATTGGCTGGCTTATGGAGCTTTAAACCACGTTCATTGAGTCGCCTTCTAACGTTCCGAGCACTTACAGCCACTCCGTGAAAGTCCCTGAGCTGTTCTTGTATCTGAACAGAGTTAAGGCGTCGATTTCGTAAGTTAGTAGTGACAATGTATTGATCTTGTCTCGCCGTTGTCACTCGGTAACGAGGTCCTCCTGTTCGCGAACGAAGCCGGCAGTTTCCAGGTATCGGTGGTACACTCTTTGAACAGCGGAACGACTTTAAACATTATGAACCTGCCGTTACATAAATTTAAGGCGGAAATTAAGACGCACCTCTTGAAAAGGGCCTATTACACAACTAATGATTATTTGAACGATAAAAATAAATGGAAATGAGTTGCTTGCTCTTCGCTTGAGCTATTTAGGATTCGAATGAATCTTGTGATACTCGTATGCCTTGTATCTGCATATATATGTATTTTTACATCTCCACATTATTAATAATTGGAAACGTCTGACAACTAAAGGTTTCTAAATTGGCTGCGTTTAGTCCCGGTATTAACTAATATACAATGTAATTTGAGTTTGTTATTGTGTGAGCACCATGTAGACTTATTTATTTCTTTGAAATTGACATGATAGTTGCTGTGCAGTTTTTGAGTATGTCATGCTCGCCTAAGTGTCCTGGCAGAGGTGGCGTATGTATCGGGTCGCCTTATTCCCTATAATACGGTTGAGTAGGGCGATGGCTGATATAATGCGTCATACCCTTGAACGGGTGCTGTCTGTTGGGACTGGTTAGCTCATAGCTGTTATAGCAATTATTACAAATAATCTTATTTATATTTAAGGTAAACTTAAGTTTAGTCGACTGTTCTCACATAAATCCAAAGGAACAATGTAAGTGTAATTTTAATGTTGTAAGCCATTCCTACATTTTAAAATGGCATCCATTGACTTTCTTGCCAGATTCTTCTTCTTTAATGGTAGTCTGCCCTTAGATTTGGCAACTATAATAGCTCTAATTTTGATATGATTTAA
This sequence comes from Thumatha senex, assembly GCA_948477245.1. NCBI lineage: Eukaryota > Metazoa > Arthropoda > Insecta > Lepidoptera > Erebidae > Thumatha > Thumatha senex. The sequence continues at coordinate 6,745,499 of OX419725.1, forward strand.
ACACAACATTGACTTTGTTTTTTTGTTTGTATAAATTCATTACTATATAATTGGTCAAATATCATGTTAATCAAACGAATGTAATCACTGGCGTTTAGAAAAGAGTGGCCATGAGTTTTATTGCCAGGTTCTTCCTCAGGCTCTACCTATTGCTTTGCGAATCTGGCAGTAAATGTAAATGTAGAAGCAATATTCTTAGATATTCTAAAGATATATTATTATTTTTTTTCTTCTTTTCACGGGTATCTTCTTTTTTTTTATGAAGATACCCGGGTTTTTGGTAGGCGTACATGGGGACATACTGGTCCAACACGCAGAGGCCCTTTGAGAATTTTAATCTAATAGGAAATGGGACCCCCACTACAGGCAATCCACGCCCGCCTTATGTAGAAGAACGGTAATGTGAACGGCAACACCGGTGTGAGCGGCTTGGGGTGCCGAGCGGTGCGGTGCCGGTTTCACCTTCGCGGGACAGGCCCGGAGCGGGCTTCCCCGTAGTTATGCCCTTGAAAATGACACTTCCACCCCCGAGCATATAGCTCTGGCTCCCTCCCTCTGACCGGCCAATTAAGGCAAGCCAGAGTTAAGTTTTGCTGCACTCCCGGGAGTAGCACTCTCACTGCTCTCCCGTTAGCCCATTAAATGCTAACCGGTGCAGAAGGGCAACAAAACTCTGAGGAATCGGGACCGATGTGTAGCCACGCACATTCAGCTCGCCACAAGATGCCCTGCGGATGTGAGCTTTTCAATAACTTTCTGATATTTGGTCAGAATTGTTTTTTTTTTTGTATTGGATATCTCATTTAATGCTATATGGCTATAGGCTATATAACATCACGCTACTAACCAGTAGAGCAGAGCAGTAATCATAAATGTCAAGAAATCGGGAAAATTTTCATATATTTTTGTAAAAGTAATAAGCGACGGGATTAAATGGATGCGACGGGGATTCAAAGAATGTCACTGGGGAAGCCGCGGGGGTATGCTAGTAAGTAAACATGTAATGCGCCCTTCACTATCATAGCAAAGGAATCAGATGATTTCTAAACCGATTATGCAATAATACCAAAACCAGAAGTGGTAGAAGATTTAAATTTGCCTATGCACGTGTTAATGGTATCCTGAATCGATTGCCGCAAACTGATTATCTCTATCTTTGAAAGTTTCTGAGACATAGATGCGTAGGTACAGACGGACGGACGGACAGATTGAACCAATTTATGAGACTTTTGTAAAGTTTAGGGTTTAGAAGACTAAAATGACCCACTTGAGAATATTTTCCTTTTTGAAGTCTGTTAATATCTGTCGGGCGCTGGTTAAAACGAACATAAACATATATATATATATATATACAATACAAAAAAATAATATAACGTGGTAGCTTACATGGCAACACAGAGAAAGGGCTATTTGGAAATGCAAGGTCAAAAGGTCAGCTTACACATGCCGGCGGTGTCTTTTGATATCACATACACTCGTCGCCGCATGCCAAAAAAAGGTGTCGCCAGTTTTTGAAAATTGTCTTTATTTTAAGGAAATAGGACTAAATAAATAAAAAGAAAATGTCTTAATTTTGCATAGACCATTTCAACGGCGCTTACAAAATGTGATACACTAATATTGAAGAAAAAAATTGTAAATTTAAAGTGACCACCGCACCGGTTCGGACCGCGGCCCACCTGAGAAGAACCGGCAAGAAACTTAGGAAGGCTTTTTTTTTGATGGCCTATTTACAATTTAATATTTTATGACTATAATATTTTATTTGCCAGCAGATCATTTCCAGGCATCCCTGTCCTGTAAATAGTCTTGAATAGAGTAATAACCTTTTTCACAAAGCTTTCTTTTAATACACTTTTTAAATTTATTTAATTGTAAATTTCTCAGGTCACAGGGAAGCTTGTTGTAAAAGCGTATACAGTTACCCTGGAAAGAATCGCCAATCTTATGCAGCCGACTGTGGTAAACTGAAAGATTGTTTTTATGTCTAGTGTTTATATTATGTATATCACAGAGTTTAGTAAACTGTGATAGATTTTTCTGGACATACATAAGATTGGCAAAAATGTATTGTGATGTTACGGTTAGAATATTTACTTCTATGAATTTTTCTCGGAGGGAGACCCTGGGGCCCAAATTATATATAGCGCGTACAGCCCGCTTTTGAAGAACAAAAATGTTATTTACATCTGCAGCACTCCCCCAAAGGAGAATACCGTAAGACATAATACTATGAAAATAGCTGAAGTAAACCATTCTAGCCGTATCTACATACGTTAGAGTCCTGATCTTTTTTACAGCGTATGCAGCCGAACTTAACCTAGAGGCCGTCTTTTCTATGTGTGGGCCCCACTGCAAATTGGCATCAATAGTTATACCAAGGAACACAGTTGATTCCACAAACTCTAACACTTGTCCATTAAGTTGAACATTGGTCGTAACTTGTTTTACATTTGGTAGAGTAAATTTAATACATTTAGTTTTGTTTTCATTTAGGCAAAGATTATTTGAGCTGAACCAATGAACTACTCTCGTGATTGCATTGTTTACATCGTCATAATTATCTAATTGTCTTCAAATTTTAAAAATCAATGAGGTATGATCTGCAAACAAAACAATCCTATTCCTGTCCCCTACATAAAATGGTAAATCATTAATATAAAGGAGGAACAAGAATGGCCCAAGTATCGAGCCTTGTGGCACACCCATTGTAACCATGGATCCTACAGAACGTGACCATTAATATCGACTCTTTGTATTCTATTGTTCAAATATGAAGACAGAAGGTCGAGAGCTTTGCCTCTTAGTCCATAGTGATGTAATTTTTTGCACAATGTTTCATGTACCTAATGCATCTTGCTTGTCTTCCCAAGCTTCATGAATACATTTTAATAACTCAACACCAGCATTGGAAGTTGAGCACCCTTTCGTAAAGCCAAACTGTTTTGTATGAAATATTTTATGAATATCATAGTGGGATAGCATTTGATTCAAAATTATTTTTTCAAATACTTTGCTCAAAGTTGGCAGCACTGACACTGGTCGGAAATTAGACGGGTCTGTAGCGCTGCCAGCCTTGAACAAGGGTATGACTTTGCTGTGTTTCATTAAATTAGGAAATATACCACTAGAAACACAGTCATTAAACACAGTTGCTAGATGGGGCGCAATGACCTCAATGATACATGATGCAGTTTTGACTGATAATCTCCAAAGGTCCGCGGTTTTCTTAATTTCAATACATTTAAAAGTTTTTATAATATCCTGAGCGCAAATATCTGTGAATACAAATGCATCCCTGCAATAAGGAACAGATTCTTCTAATAAATGTTCAGAGAAACTGGAAGACGCTTGCAAAGATTTAGTAGTCAAATAGGTACATTTTTGAAAAAATGTTCACATTCCGTCGCCACTTCCAGGTAACATGACAATCATTTACTTTTAAGTGGAAATCCCTTTCTGTCACCATAGTTCTACCGCATTCAGAGTTAATGACATTCCAAGTCATTTTTATTTTATTCACAGAATTAGAAATTTTATTTTTAATAAAGTTTGACTTTGCCAAGATAACATGTTTGTTTAAATATCTTAGAATAATTTTTAACATATTCCTGAAAGGTTTCGTTAAAATTATATGATTTTTCTGAATAAAATTCAAATAATTTGTCTCTACTTTTAAAAATACCTGGTGTAGCCCAATCACTGAAAACAGGACGACCACCAATCTGTAGAGGTTTTGAGGTAAAAACTTTGCCAAACTCATCATTTATCAAATTAAATAAGTTTGTATATGACTGGTCTACACAAGTGAAGTCAGGTAGATATGGCAATCTCTTTACTATATTTTCTTTAAAAATATTCAAACGACTTTGGTTAATTTGTTCATATTTAATTTGTTTTTTGCAGACTTTATTACTAGTTTTAGGAAACTTTATCCATTGGCCACGATGATCTGACTCTACAGGATCCACAATACTTTTATTTATTGGTTTAATATCAGTAAAAATATTATCAATACATTTTGTACTGGTGGCTGTAATACGAGTAGGTTCTAAGAATGAATGTACTATGCAGATTAAAGGATTTAAAAAAAAATCATTTTATTTCTCTCTGATGGAGTTAATGATGTATCTAGTATATCAACATGAAAATTTCCACAAACTATTATAGATTTCTTAGAACATCGGCATTTGAACAGTGCGTTGAAGAAAAGCTTGAAGAATCAAGCTTTTCTTCAAATTTAATGTATGGTGCATCAGGGGGACTGTATACGCTTAACAAGATGAAATGCTCAAACTCAATACTGGCAATCTCAATAACTAGCTCAATGGAGAGGGCTACTAAATCCTTACGTTTTTTAAATTTTAAAGTTTTTATTAATTAATATTAAAGAGCCTCCACGTTTAGATTTTTTTCTATTGAACGAGCTAGCAACCTGGTGATTTATGAAGTTCAACAATGTGATTTCATGATCTTTTAACCAGTGCTCTGTAGCACAAAAAATATTAATAGAATTTGCATTAATGTATAGCTCCAACTCGAAATCTTTACCATTTATTAAACCTCTAACGTTATGGTGCAACAATATTTTTATTATGAGTATTCTCAGGGGCCAAAGTCTGACAAAACTGGCCAGATTTATTATCTGTTGTCCTACAAACTAGTTTTTTGGAATTTAATTTTCCAAATGTGAAGTGTCAAAATTATCCTGCTCAATAAAAGCAGTTGTACTTGCCAATAATATGGCTTGAAAAATTAAAAAATTAGATAGTAACAGAGCTACCTTTCGTTGTAAAGTTTTTGATATAAAATATCTATCTAATGTCAACAGACTATTATTACTAAAAATAAAATTCCAATCTTGCAATTAAATTTTTTTGGAATATTATACCATGGTATGTATTTTCATATTTAATTTGTATCTTAAGTTGTTTTCCTTGTGGAAAGCTGCAGTGCTGTATGGCAAGGTGGACAAAATGACTTGTTTTACTTGTAAACTTGATAACTTTCAAAAAATTTTATAAGTTTGTCACTATTAATATTGTCACTTCTACCAACCAGCACCACTATAGTGGACTGCATGCAGTGTGTACCATTCAAAATAAAATCTATAATTTTAGAGTAAGAAGCACCTGGATATGTATGAATTAATACAGAATGACCTAACTGTGATAAATGATGTCCAAAATTTTTACCTATTTCATCGCAATACACTATGATTTTTTCATTATTTTTTATTTGCAACTTTTCTATTACAGATACCTCGCAGGTACTGCTTGAACTTAATATACTAGTATCGACACTGCACCCAATTTTAACTGGTGATGAAGTGAGTTTATCACCAGATGTTATTGAATGTGGCTGCAGTGATATATTACTATGCAATGTACCACCGCACATATTTTCATTAAGGATGCCAGGGTTTTCTTAACACATTGTATATTCTAGCCTTTAAAAAGAATATGTACGTTGTCCTTAGTAAATAATTCGAAAATGTACATGTACCCCAAAATATTAATTTATCCTGAAATTTCCTAACATAAATTATTGCCCTCTAGCGTTGTGTGATGTTTTGAGAACAACATATTAATTAGATTTAGCTGAACTACACCCGCATATTTGCAGAGTCTGCCTTTAATGTGTGCAGAGTTTGGATACACATCTTCATTTAAAACCTGAGATTTGTACTAATAGCAAAAAAATATATGACAGGCAGAGGTGGGTAGTTCATATTTTATGTAGAACCCTTTATCATACAGAGGACGACTTACTCCATTTATTTCACTAGTAGACGGCCGCGGCTCCGGACGCGAGGTGAAGTTTCCCGTTTCCCACAGGAACATTTCCCGGGATAAAAAGTAGCCTATGTGTTATTTTGATGTACGAGCTATATTTTTGCAAAGCTTCTTCAAACTCCATTTAGTAGATTTTGCGTGAAAGAGTAACAAACATCCATTCTTACAATATTTCGCGATTATAATATTAGTCCGAGACTACAAGGACTTAAATTGGTCGTGCTAATTAGTGTCTATAAGATATAAGACCTTTTAGCCTTTTTGTTACCACCTCAATAAAATGGCAACGGGCTCAAAATTTAAAATAGACACATATTATTTTATTCAAATTGATTCGGCCCTTTAGACCCACCCCAGTTCCGTGCTTCGGAAGGTACGTTAAACCGTTGGTCCCGGTTGCCAGTGGAATGGCAGTCGTTAAGCCAAGTTAAAGGCCTTATAGGCTGCTTAAAAAATTTCAACAGCAGGTCGCCACAGTCTGCGGCTGTCCATTTCAACACGTCAATGGGCTCACCACCACCTGTTACGTGGGACAAAAATGCATACGGTGAAATGTGGGCGTTTATTATGCCTCTGCCTACCCCTTCAGGGATAAAAGCATGACAATATGTATGTATGTATGTATGTATGTATAATATTAGTAGGATTCATTCAACCAACCGTGTCAGGAGTAACTCTTTTCTCATATAATAAAACTAATTGATACAGACAAATAGCAGGCAAATGACAGGTCGCGTATGCGATTTTTACCCATAGCTGGAAGTAAACTTGGCACGCGGTATTATTTATAATTACTTTCGTCTCTATTAAGGCGCGGGCAAGAGGGACCGTGAAACATTCCTTCCTCTGTGCTTCATCACTTCGTGCTATATACCATTCATTACATATTATAAAACAACAACCGCCGCATTCGTCTGTCAAAATCAAAACAACTACACCGATTTTCATGCTGTTTTAATAATTTGTTAAGTTTACTTTGATAAGCTGTGTAGATGAAATGGCGACAAGACACGGTCACAACATGCAATCCTCGTTTGCCCCTTAAGCTGAAGGGTAAAATATATAAGACCATTATAAGACCTGTGGTATTATATGGATCAGAATGTAGGCCTTTAAGAAGTTGGATGAAAGAACAGTGCATGTAGGTGAAATGAGAATGTTTAGGTGGATGTGTGGTGTAATAATTTATAAAATACAAAACGAGAGGGAACCGTCTGTCTTGGTATAGGCATGTGATGAGACGGGATGAAAGTAATATAGTTAAAATAGCTATGAAAATGAAGGTTGATGGATCGAAAGAAAAATGGATGGACTGTGTAAGGAGTGATAATAATATGAAAGGAGTGAATGATTAGATGACGAATAGCAGGGATGAATGGAAGAAGAAAACATACTGCGCCGACTTCAAGTAAATTAGGACAAGGGCAAGATGATGAATGATGAGTTTGTTAAGTTTTTGTATACATTGGCTAAAATTTAACAACATTATTGGAGGTAATTTTGAAAAGCAATTAGAAAGCCGAACTTTTTCAAAATTTAAAATTTTAAAATGGATATACACACATCAACACGGTCTAGGGATATTTTTAAAAAAGCGAATTACTATCAATGTGTTAATTATTTATATGACATGTATATATTTAAAAGATACGTTGTTTAATATTCTACCATTTTTTAATAATGGTTAAGGTACTTCGATTAAAATTTCAGGATTTTATGGAAAAAAATGAAGCATAGACGGAAACCGTACATGAATTAACTTTTAATTTATGAGTAAAAACTGAAAAAAATAGAAAAATCATTTAATTTGTGTTTATAAACTTGAAGTTAGTAGTCTGAGAAAGCGCCCATGATGTTCATAACACATCGGCAACGATTCGGCATGCTCAGAACAAGGTTGTCAATGTCTTGCTGCGGAATATTGTCCCATGTCCTTCTGAGGTGCGCAAAAAGTTGATCTTCTGTAGCCATATTTTCAGGAACTTCCTTCAGAGCTCTCCTTTGCAGCATATCCCACGCATGCTCAATGGGATTTAGATCTGGCGATTGAGCAGGCCAGTCTAAGGCCCTAACATTGTGTGTATGTAACCAAGCTGCTACCGTTCTCGCCGTGTGTGCCCGGGCATTGTCGTGCATGAGCAGGAAATCTTGCCCCATTTGTGTTCTGTGGGGCAAGATTACGGGCCCCAGCACCTGTTGGACGTATCGTTCTGCCGTCATATTGCCCCGCACCCAAACGAGATCCGTCCGTCCTCCAAGACGAATTCCTGCCCAAACCATAATTGTTCCTCCTTGGTATGGGTGAACTTCCTGAGGGTTCTGAAGATGGCTCCATCGTCCAGGAACTCGCCAAACACGCGTCCTTCGTGAATCTGGATGGAAGCCGAACCTGGATTCATCCGTGAACAGCACATTGGACCATTGCTCACGGCCCCAGTCCACGTGGTTCCGAACCCATTCTAATCGTCGTCCACGATTGCCTCTCCGTAAAGGTGGGACCCGGAGTGATCTACGAGAGCGTAGATTGCTTTCATGCAGTCGCCTTCTTACAGTTTGGTCACTCACAAACACTTGGTGTGCCACTCGCAGCCTTTGGACCAATTGAGTCGCCGTTGCATTTGGTTGAACTCGCGCAGTAATTTGCAAAAATCGGTCTTGTCTGGGGGTAGTGATGCGACTTGGCCCCCGGTGCCTCTCCGCTACTTCACCTGTGGCACGATAGCGTGTCCACAATCTTGAAATTACATTTTGGTGGGTCCCTATGGCCTCAGCAACATTACGCTGAACAAACCCAGCTTCCAGCATTCCCACAGCTCGTAACATCTCCGCCCTCGTCAAATGTTGGCGTTGCATGGCTACAATACCTCAATTTTAACTTTATCTTTCGTTTAAAAATGAAAAAAAACTGTAACTAAACGTAATTCGTATTGTTTTCTAAATTTCGCACAAATGAAAATTCCCTCTCCTACACATCAAGACATTTTTATGCCACCGAAACATAAGAATTTTCAAAAATTTGAATTTGGAATTAGTCTGAGATAAATTACAAACAAATCGGTGTATAAAAGATCCCAATGCGGCCAGTACTTTTCGAGTTATTTAATTGAGTATGAAATATCCCTAGACCGTGTGTGTTGATGTGTGTATTTTTTTCAGTCACGTGCTGGTCATCGCCTTAAGACGTAAAGAGGTGGATTAATTCGTCAGTTTCGAGTAGGTCACGATGGTGTAGTTGATAAAACGCGTCTGGTGCGTTGAGCCAGAAGACGCTGGTTCGAGTCCAGCTCGTGACAGAAATTATTTTTGACTTTAAAAATTTAAAATTATTAGAGGTGTCGGAAAAAGTAAGACTTCTGGGAACTCTCAACGAAAACGCTTTCTAAACTCTCTAAGATGTAACAAAATGAAGTATGGTGGAATTGTATATCTTATATTGGTCTACATAAAAGTCTACGATGGCATTATGTCTATCTCTTAAGGGTTAATGTGAAGGGCTCGTGGCCCCCCGGTCTGTGTTCTGTAAACGATCACTGAGTTACGCAACTTTCACTATGACTGGTCCTCGGATGGGTGACCACTTTGTGGCATTTACATTTGCGAGCGTTTCCGTGCCTCGGAAGACACGTTAAGCCGTTGGTCCCGGTTGCCAGTAAAATGGCAGTCGTTAAGCCGGTTGAAAGCCTTATGGGCGGCTTAAAATATTTTAACAGCAGGTAGCCACAACCTGCGTCTGTCTATTTCAACACGGCAATGGGTTCACCACCTATTATGTGGGACAGGAATCCACACGGTGAAAAGTGGGCATATAATATGCCATCCTTCGGGGATAAGGCGTGATGGATATTTATATTTACTCTTAAGGGTAACATACTAGCTTACCATAACACTAGGGTAAACGGGTACGGGAAAACTTGACCACGCGGACGAATCAGCTGACATCAGCTAGATTACAATAGATTACAATAATATAAAAATACATCTCACAGGGCTGTTGAAAATTTGTTTTAGCGTTCTAAAATCTTGTCAGTTCATCGACGGGCGATGACCTGCAATAAAGTAAAATTATGTTTTCAAATATAATTAAGGTACGGACTTAAAAAAATCCATATTACATATGCCTCTACATTGTGATACCAGAATGAATAAAGATGTTAGCCTTGTCTTGTATAAAGTATCCAAATTGTTTACGTTACGTTATATCTTCAGGGTCAGCCTTTTTGTACAAACGTAGATTTACTGGTTTGATTGTGTCTAATAGCATATATTATCTCGATTTGATAACTAAACAACATCGTGGTAAATGTATGTTTTATCCAATCACAATATTTGAATTGACTGAGCAATTGACGTCACGAGCATTTGTAAAATACAATTACTCTTTTTATTCATGTAAATAAAATAAAAAGTTAATGTGAATTGTTAAAAAATAACTTTAAAATAAAAGTAAATTAAGAAAAAACCTCTTTTATAATAATTATATGCTCGGGGGTCGAAATGTCATTATCAAGGGCATAACTACGGGGAAGCCCGCCCCGGGTCTGACCCTCGATGGTGAAACCGGCACTGCACCGCTCGATACCCCTAGCCGCTCACACCGGTGTTGCCATCTGTCGCCTTAAAGGCTTATCATGCCTATGGCGATTATATAAGCCCATCTAGTGAGTTGGCAAGTCACTGTCTGCCAATATTTTGATCATAACATATTAAAATGGCAGACGCCCGTCTTTATCAATAATTCAAATCACCTAGTACATCTAACCCCCAACCCAATAGCTCTTTTTGTAGTTAACATATTTCATAATAGTTTAACTCCCATTGGAGGTGGTCCATTACCGTTTTTCTACATAAGGCGGGCGTGGATTGTCTGCCGTGGGGGCCATATTTCCTATTAGATTAAAATTCTCGTTTTGGACCAATATGTCCCTATGTAAGCCTACCAAAAGACCGGGTATGTTCGTAAGAAAAAAAAATAAGATACCCGAGAAGAAGAGACATGATAATAATCATAATGAATTAAATATGGTCGCTTACATACATGTGATATCACAATACATTTGTATCACACATTTGGCCTATAAACAGCATACAATATAGTTTTATAACAAAATTGTCCTCTTTTATTTTATACACACCAATACACTAATTTGTAGACCAGGTAACACGTTTGATAACAGGCACATGTTGTGCCACCGCCGGTGAGAGAGGGTTAGCCACCCTCTCGCGTTCCGTAACCAACGAGTGATTGGCAAAGACCCGACTGATGGCCTCAGGAGGGTACGCCGTAAATTTGTTGGCCGGAGGGCTTGCTTTGATCGGCTGGCTCACGACAAGGAAAAGTCTATAAGACCCGACAGCGAAGTCGTAAAAACCTATGGACACCAGCCGACCTTCATAGTATATAGGCTTGTCCGGCTGCAGGGGGCACCACCTGGATCGACTTCTTTTCCCCTATACTCGTGGGACCAAATATGGTAAAAATAAAAATAAAAAGAATACTCAAGGAGAGACGGCACCACAGTCCAGCGCAACGTCAGACTCCGACGTTGCGTTGAGTAATAGGAGTGGGGGAAGCAGCCCCATTGTCTCGGCTGCGGATCAGTTCCGGCAGCTGGGCCAAAAGCGCAAGAGGCGCCCCTATGAAAAAGGCCAGGTGATGGACGCTGCCTCTAGTGAGGACTCTGGCCAGTGTTCGGTCGCCGAGGTAGAGGCAGACCCCCTGCATCTGGTCGCGTTACCGCAACGCAAAAGGTGCAACAGAGTGACGATGAGCGGACTGCTGTGGATGCGGAGAGCGAGCGTCGCCTTGCTGGCCTATTCGAGAAGATCTCGTGAGACCGGCGGGTGGAAGCACCATCCGCTGTTGCGCCTGTAGAGATGGTCGAGGTCAGAATGAGCAAGGCCATGGATGTAATCCACCGTCTTGCGGAAACGGCCAAAGAAAAAGAGTCTCCAGAGCACGAGACTATTATGACGGCGGCGGTTACTATGGTTGAGGTGGGGAAAGTTCTCATGGACCGGCTTAAAAAGTTGGCTCAAGAGAACGCCCGTCTTGTGGCGGACCACCATCGAGGCAATGACGGGGCGTTAACTTTTACAACTCCGCAAGTGGTGCAGTCGCAATCGACTGACGTGAACCGTCTCCTGGAAGCGGTCAAGGGAATGGAGGAGCGCCTCGGAAGACGTATCTCCGCGTTGTAGAACGCCACCTTCCGCCCACCTTTAATGCAGTCGAGGGCCACGTACGCGACTGTGGCTGGAGTGAGTTCTGCGGCCTGCCCGGCTCCAGCTCCAGGTGTGATTCCCGTGACGGCACCAAAATTCGCAACGAGGCAGAAGAGAAAACCGACCTCAAGTGCACCAGCCGCCACTGTTCAGCCCTCTAATAGCAGGGAGGTTTGGCAGGTTGCTGGTGCCAACAAGAAAAATAAGAAGGCTGCTAAGAGGGCGGCCAAAGAAGTGGCCAAGGCAGCAGCAGCAAAGCCGCCGCAGAGACTTCGTGCTCCTCGCTCTGCCGCAGTTGTCATCACCCTGACGGCAGAGGCGTCGGAGCGACGCGTGAACTATTCGACGGTATTAAAAAAGGCCAAAGAATGTTTGAACCTGAAGGCCCTTGGTATAGCAGGCGTTCGGTGCAAGCCTACTCGCACCGGTGCCCGCATTCTTGAAGTCCCCGGGACCACCAGTAGTCCCAAAGCACTCGCAGCTAAGTTGAGGGAGTCACTGGAGGCTTCTGACGTCCGAGTGTCCAGGCCCACGAAATGTGTTGATCTGCGCATTATGCCGTCGAGCATCTTACAAACGTTGGGCCGAATCTGGCAGACAACCAATTTGGCTTTCGCAAGGGGCGCTCCACCGTGGATGCGATCATGCGCGTAAAAGCTCTGGTGGAGGAAGCAGTCTCGCGAGGTGAGGTTGTGCTGGCAGTATCTCTTGATATTGTGTGACTTTGGTGCGCATTTCCGAAGGCTGGCCCCCAAGCTCAGGGGGACGGCGTCGTCACTATCACGACTACTGCCTAACTTGAGGAGGCCCGACGCCTCCTGCAGGAGGCTTTACGCTGGAATCGTACGGTCCATGGCTCTATATGGGGCCCCAGTATGGGTGAGAAATCTGACAGCCAGTAACATTGCAATAATGCGACGTCCACTGCGGCTGCTGGCCGTCAGGGTTATAAGAGGATACCGCACGGTTTCTTTTGAGGCGGCGAGCCTCTTAGCTGGAACACCTCCATGGGACCTGGAGGCGAAGGCCCTTGCAGCACTGTACTTGTGGTGCAAGGAGGCAGTGGAGCGGGATCTGGAACATGCCCCAGGAGAAATCGAGGGACAGCGGTCCCAGCTCCGCCAAGTGGTCCTGTAAGAGTGGAGAGAGCGACTTGGGCAACCAAGTGCAGAGCGCGACATAGTCGAGGCGGTAAGACCCGTTATGGGGGATTGGCTGGAGAGACGCCACGGTAGCCTCTCCTACCGGGTGACGCAGGTGCTCACCGGGCACGGCTGCTTTGGTGTGTACCTACATCGGATTCGACGAGAGCCAACGCCTAAGTGCCACCACTGTTTGGGCTGCTCAGAAGATACGGTGCTCCACACATTGGCAGTTTGTCCCGAATGGAGGGAACAACGGCGTGGCGTTGCGGCGGCTATAGGAGCGGGGAACCTCACATTGCAGGCCATAGTTTCTGCTATGGTCAGTAGTGAGAGCGCCTGGAATGCTGTCGCCTCTTTTTGTGAGGAAGTGATGGGCACAAAAGAGGCGGCGGAAAAAGAACGGAAGAGAAACAGTACTCTCCCGTGCCGCAGGAGCGATCTGCGTCCCCCATAACCATGGGCCTGGAGGCGACACTCCGCGCTAGCGGTCGCCCTAGCAAAGGAAGGCTCAAGGTGGTGGCGCATTCGCTGCATTCTTGCACACGCTGCCATTGACAGGGGTCGTCAAAGGTTGCAGCCAGGGCTGGTCAGGGTTCCTGGGATTTCCTTTCGAGGGTACACCAGGTTCGCTGGCTACATACACCCGTGAAGGAAAAAATAATAATAAAAGGCCAATTTGGCATTATAAAGTAGCTATTTATCTAAACTAGAGACCCATTTGCCGAACGAAATCATAGCTTATATTTACATCAAATAACGGTTTCTATTATGTTACCTAATAATAAATGATGTGTAAATGAAGTCTTAAAACGATAGTGTGTGTAAAAAATTTTAAAGAATTTTAAAAAACTTATTTGTATACCTAGTTCAAATTTTTATCAAACCCATAAAGTACGTTAGTTCTAGTGACTAAAATTAATATAGAGATTAAGGGCCGTATTCCAGAACGTTGCTCAATGCTCAATCAACGCTTAAGGCTAGTTTTTGCCTTATAAATACTACTCAGTGTTACTTGAGTATTGAGAAACGTTTTGGAATACGGCCCAATACATACTGAGATAAACATACGAAGAAAAAGCAACTATACAAATTAATTTGTGTTGTTAAGCCGTGAGCAATGGTATGGGTCGTGAGTTTACTACGTTCGACTACTGTTAAATTTTACTTAGTTTGTACCTAACATTTAACAGTTTTTTTGGTTCCAAATAAATAAATAAAATAAAAGATGTATTGATAGGAGTCCCTTCGTCTAGTGAACCTGCCGCAAAGTGTTTTCTTTTTGTACTGTATATCAATCGATAGGTAGAGAAGTATTTACAAGCGTAATTCATAACAAGTCTCAGCTTACAGCTAGTCCATTATTCAGCTACCATCCAGCTGAAATTTGTAAATTCTGTCTATTATTCTTATTCCAATATTGATAAAAGGATTTAGTATCAGGAGTATTTGTCTTATAAATTGAAAGGGTCCCCGTAAAAATCTATATTACGCTGTATATTCTGTCGTTAAGCGGATAAACGGTAATTTCTTATCGACTGAATTCATCTTCTACACTAAAAGGGGCGTCTCAAAGATCTTTGAAACCCAAACGACTCTCGGATAGAATTTGCATTGGCCGATATAACCTATTAATAAAAGTGGAACTCGGCAACTAAAATCTTCTAAATTTAAATTAGGTATTCTGTTGGTGCTTGTTAAATAATATAACTATTGTATTTAAATTGATGTTTGAAAATTTGATTAACAGATTTATAAACATCATTTTTTGTTACATTGAAAATAGAATTTAAAAATTGTGAACATGATATTTTTTTATCTTTTGAGTCTACTTATGTTGCTACTTAACATGGTTTTCACGTCATTTTCTAGAAGTTTAGCCAACGGCAGTAAATTTAGGTAGGGAGCATTCTCAATCAATGGGAATTGTTCCAACGATATTTATATTTATTTATTTATAATCTCCGCTGATTGACGGATACTGTGACACAGACCGACCCCAAGGGTCAAACAGTCCATTTTCAGTAACGTATTTTAGGACTTACTATACACCGCACTGGCCAGACGGGTCAGTATTGGATTTCATTCGAGTATTACGAAAGTGGTCCCTTACTGCCTTTAACAACACCCACGGGAAGAATTGGGGGTTTGCGACGTATATTCTAGGGCCCTATTATTCTTTTTCATCAACGTTATATGGTTTTACCGACACGAACATAGACACTCAACTCAAGGACGTCGCTCTGGCCCATTACACAAAAAGACGAAGATAACACAATTTTCTTATCGATAACGAAATGTACGTATCTGTTATGTAACCGTAAAAATCTGATAATACCTATATCTACTGCGTTTTAAAAATAAACTTCACCATTTCGTATGTTCACTCGCCGAGTATATTGTGCACTACCTACAGCTGAAGGGTTATAAATAGCAACATCGACGAATAATGCAGAGACATTCTATAAATAAAATTAACTTTATATATTATAGATTGTTAGTATATAGTTTAAAATTACTCTAAAGTTCTAGCTAATGGTTAGAAAGATTGATAGAGAAATACCTCTCATCAATTTTATTATCTCTTTAATCTTCATCAGATTTTGAACTTAAATTTACTTTGATGATTTTAGATGATGATGATAATGATATTTTTCTGTTTGTTATATCGGAGTTTTGTCAATTATTAAACCGATTTGAACAATTATCGTAGTTGTTTTCGAATTTTTATATAATAATATTATTCAAACAATTTAATTATACTGTGAAGATAAGAATAAATTTTAGTCATTAACTTTTTTTGGTGTTAAAATCCTCATGAACGTTCTACCGACTAAAACCACACGGCTTCCTTCCCTATGTTTTGTTAGTTTTAGTCTATGGCCAGGAAACCCGAATGAGCAAATTTTGTATTTCATTAGTAAACTAACGTTCTAAAGGTCAAAAGTACCCGGATACCCAGACGTGCATGTATGATACGATTTTGACATGGAGCAGAAGGCCTAGAAGCGCACGAAGTATACAAAGAGAGTTCCTCTTGATACAGTGTTGGCTTTTTTTTTATTGTTTTATTTAATTTTTCTATCATGCGTTATCCCCGGAAGAGAGTTCAACTTACAGTTTGAAGAGACCTATATAGTTGAGATGGATATACTCCAATCGAAATTTACAAGAAAACGAACCCGGTAAGATATGGTACGCAAGCACAAAGCACAAATTTCACGAAGTGATCATCCGATTTATAAAACGAGCTTGACCTCACACATTACGACAATAAACATGAATAATATAGTTTTATTTAATTTAATATAGGATTAAGCAAAGAATTATCTAAACACCTTTATCTAAACACCGAAACATAAAATAGAATTAAAGTGTGTGTTTATTTCAAATTAACAGCTTTTCAAAAATGAAACTATATACTAACAAAATATCTTCACGCTGTATTTCTGACGGGGTAGAGTAGACGGATTAAACTATATACGTTACTTGCATAAAAAAATCTAGGTCGGATTTTCGCACCAACGGAATGCAATTAGGCACTTTATAACCTCGTTGTGGGGTAGCAGAGTGGATTTGTATTGGGCTTCCAGCTCTTGAGAGGGCCTAGCGGCTTTTTTTATTAAATTGCACTGTTCGCTGAAAACAAAATATGAAATTAATATATAACTACTTCCTAGTACCCGATTGCGCTGTAATTGTACTTATGTAAATATTCTGTTATAGTACAATAATTGAATAGTGATTTTTGGTAAACCAAAGGGACTTGACAATTGATTGCATCGCTTTAAAACATGTACATTTTTTAAACATATAATTATTCAGGACTTAAAATATTGTTGTATTTTTTAAATTCCTTTATCCATTTGGATATTTTTATAAGAAAAAGTGTGTGATGAGGATTATTAAAAAATCCAGGATCCTTGAAACGTTACATGGCCAGTTAAAATTTTACTGGTTCTAGTGCTATCATGGGGTTATTCCTTTTGTAGTATGTTCTTAAACATAAACCAAAACATTTTCTGCATAAGTACTTTTATATTTTCTAATTAACAGATTTTTTAAAAATAATGTTATTTAAATGAATAAGGGATAGATGGAACTGCCATCCAAAAAAATAATCATCAATATCATTTATAAACACCGGTATAATCGCGTAACAATTAAAAAATAAAACACAGTCGAATTTACAAACCACCTCGTTTTTGAAGTCGATTTTGTATCGGGTAATCGTAAATAAAATACTAACTAATAACTTAAGTAAATGCTTAAATCTCTAATAATGCTTAAGTCTCGAACGAAATGCGGTATAAATCCCCACAAATCTATACCAGTAGCGCCATCTAACCTACGGCTTACACTATGTAAACAATAAGTAATATTGCAATCTATAAACCAGAATGCAATTAACTTTAACGATTCTGTGCTAACTTCGTATTCATTTAAACGCAATTAAGACAGTTCTGCTGATATGATGCAGAACTGAGCACGAAAACATACATTAATAGCAATTGAATCTAGCAAAATGAGTGTTACCATATCTGAATTCACACGCCTACCAAAGTTAATTGAGCTGTTCACGGGAAAAATATACCACAAAATTGACGACATATCGACGAGATATTTAGTTGATAATTTGTTCAAACACGATAAAACTTATTTATCTTTAATAGAACTAAAGTATGTACACTTAACTGTAGTGCTAAAACCATGACAACTCGATTGCGTTAGTCGAGTCCGCCAGCCGCCGCTTATGTAGATAGAATTAACCTGTTCGGCACTAATAATAACCTCTCATGTGACTCACTGCGTGTTATTACATCCGTATTGAGGTATTTTTTGTGTATTTATTGTGCATGTTAATAATTTATTGTCAATATGGTTATTTCAGAGGAAGATGAGTCCCAGATATTCGTCAAGTTTTTCAAATTTCATAAGTGCTACGATCTCATACCGACTTCGGCCAAACTTGTGGTGTTTGACACGCAGCTCCTTGTGAAAAAGGCATTCTTCGCGCTAGTTTATAACGGTCAGTGTCACAAAATCATTTAGTGTACTCACTTCATAGAGCATTATAATGTTGAATAGTATGACAGTTTATGATTTATAGCATAAATGCTCTTACTAATACTACTTTTGAGGTTATTTCTATATGAAACTGTATTTACTGTAAATATTGCAATGCTCAACGTTATAATGCTACTAATATTTAATTCACTCATACATAATATGTCTGTTTTGCGCAAAAATCATTTTATATTTAAGGCTGGCGATTTGAGAGATAAATTAAGAATAATTGCAGTACATTTTCATTTGGGCACAAGCATTATACGTAATATAAATTAGACCTTGACAATTATTACGTTTTGTTTATCTGGTTTGAACGACACTAATGTTTGTGTCGTTTTACTTTAAATTTGATTGAATGTTTAGAAAAAAGGTTTTTGTCACCTTGTCATTTCGGATAAAATGTTGCATTATTATCTTAATAGGTGTATACGTTTAGAATTCAACCTTCATCAGCATAGCGATTGTTTTTAAATATGAGTGTAGCGAATCTATAATGGCTATTGACTTTAGCGATTTGTATTGTTGCTATTATGGCAAAGCGATGTGATTAATAGAAATGTACCTATTGATGATGTAACATTTCTAATTTATTTATACAGCTTTGGTGTTTGTACAGTGGAAACTCTATAAGAAACAATAGGATCGTGTTCCCATGGAAACCAAGGTGTATATCGTTCCTAAAATTATACAATAAAAATATATGTTACCTATATACATTGCTTTAAAATTATTCGTTAGGTATTTCCAGAAGTTATTAATGCCAATGAATTTTTAGGGATTATTAATGGGCACAATTTTATTATTTATTTCCTTTTATGACCAGTTGCTATCGAATTAAGCACAAAAATGTCAAAATGGAGGCAAAGTACAGCAATTTCCACCCCTGGTCATAATCACTTTAATATGAACATTAAGCTCTACTTATTTTAAGGTTTTATTGTTTCTTAAGGAGCGACTCAGCCCAATATATTCAAAATAATGTTAAGGTAGCTAGTTTAACTCGGTCATCTAAAAGTTTTGATCGGTTCGATTCCGATGCAACCTCTTTATCGCTAGCTCTATTGAGACGATAATAGTAGCACAAGATATACAGTTTTATCTTCGAAATACGGGTTTCACTTCAAACTTACTTACTATATTGATGCCAAAATCTAATATCGTCATTATCATCCGAACGTTTGTCCCAGTTGTATCTCGCAATGCCTTGCCCCGCTTTCCTACTCATTCTCCTTCATGTCGCGTTATATTTAGTGAGCCCATTGGAAAGTCAGCACTTCTTGCGTTTTTTTTTGGTGAGAACCGACGGAGTTCGTGTGGCCATACATTTGGTCCCCAATTAGCCGCCGGTTACTGCAAGACATGACCATAACATTCAAGGCGACACTCTTGCAATGTCACAGATATGAGGCTGCCATGGTTCCGAGAGTTCCTCATGCGGTCCAATTGTTTGACTCCACACATCCACTGTAGCATTTTCATTTCCGTGACACGCAACTTCAACCTGGCCGTTATTTTTGGGTTGCAAATGACACCGGTCATCTGCCACATGGCCCGCGGGGCAGTAATGCATGTCTTGGCGTCATAATCGATTTCGCCGGGAATACAAATACAGGTCCCACGTATTTAATCCAGTAAGTGAACTCGACCACATCATCGCCTATACGGACAAATGAGAAATCTATTTAAACGCCAAGTAGGTACTCGTAAGCGTATCCATTCAAGTTTTAACACGTCGCACTAACCTGCCCCTGTCTGCCCCCGCCAAAGTGAATCATTGATGCTGTTTGACAGTACGTTCAATATCACGTTGAACAGCAACGAACTAAGAACCTGATCCTTGGTGTATCCCGACGGTGATGGAGAAGAGGTTCATGTCGCCAACGTCAAATGTCATAGATGATGTAAATATAAGCCTTTTAAACACTTCTGGACCGCAGTGTCTACCAGATGACCGCTTGAGGAATACAGTCGAAGGCCTACTGCATAATAGGAACAGACAGTGTAGAGACGTATTCTTCGGCCTGTATTACTCCGCGACAATCCTTGGTGCGTGGTCTCATGACAGGGCGAAACCCATATTGACACTGTGACATACTACACTCCTATCGGGATATTATCTTAATGCCGCGGTAACTCCTGAATTCCTGCACCGATCTTACCTTTGAAAACTAGAATAATAATCCTCAGCCTCCCTGGGTTCGGGATATATACAATGTAAATATATAATAATCAAATATAATTTTAAATATTTTAAAATGCATTTTATCAAGTCTTATATCCTCAATATATCATGAACCAGTGTCAGTGCACTGATCACCAAAATGAGCTCATGTATTTGTCCATAGGAGTACGTGCCGCACCCCTATGGGACTCCCAGCGACAGAACTTCGTGGGCATGCTGACAATAACGGACTTTATCAAAATCCTACAGATGTACTACACCAGCCCGAATGTCGCTATGGACGAACTCGAAGAGCACAAACTTGAGACTTGGCGAGGTAAGTAACACCTCTCTTAAAATATTATCGCTATAGATATGAGAAAGGTACGCTAAGCAGATGTTGCTCCCGGTTGTCAGTAACATGGCAGTCGTTAAGTCAAGCTGAAGGCTTTAGGGACTTAAAAAAATTCTAAAATATCAACACAAAAATGCTTACTGCGATGTCTAGGTGCGTCCACATGTCGCGAAAGGCCGATAGACTAGGCGACATAGGTTCGCAAAGTAAATGCTGCGTTCGCCATATTTCTTTAGTTAAAATATCTATAAATACCTCTGCTACCCATTCGGGAATAAAGACGTGAATGATAAGTAAGTAAGATCTGAGTGGCCCAAGCCGACTTGGATTGTTGGATGGGGCTCAGATGCAATCGTCCATACAGTGTTTCATACGCCGCTCATAATGTTTAATTATTGCTTAAAGCTTGAAAGGTATTTCAAATCCACCTAACCGAAAATATGTTTGCACTTACAGAAGTGTTGAAAGGATCAGTGATGCCGTTGGTCTCCATCGGGCCGGACTCGTCGTTGTTCGAAGCCATCCGCATGCTGATCACGAATCGCATACATCGTCTGCCGGTTATTGATCCTGAGACCGGCAACGTACTGTACATACTCACTCACAAGAGGATACTACGCTTCCTCTTTTTATACGTAAGTAGTTTATCAGTAAATATTATTTAACAAAAATATCCGTAACGTTTTAATGTCCAAAATTTAAATTCTTTTAATACTTACTCCGAATTTTAATTTCAGTGAAAATTTATTCAAACACATTGCATTCATCACACACTAGACAATCTATATCTACTAATATAATAAATTACAGATTTTTTACTTTTTTTTTGCAACAATTCTGTCATTTCTACCTCATTGATTAGTACCAAATCTTATATTATCGTTCTCATAGCCTGGCCTAGAACTTTCTGTATGGGGTTGTTATGTTACCTACTAAACAAACAACCAGGTATAGTGTGTTATGATTCTAGTTATAAGCACCTGTAACTTATAGATGCTTATAACTGGAACCATAACAAACCATATCTGGTTGTGTTGTGTATGCTTTGCAACTTTTGGGCAGAAGAAATCTTCAGATTTATATATAAAATATATATAAATTCGTGTTTAATGTTGCATGTGTTTGACCTATTATATGAGGTGGGGATTTACAAGTAACATCGGGAGTAGTTTACTATGCGGATCTCGTGGCATCAAGGGTAAATTTTCGTGCTTTTAAACGTTTCGGCCATACGTATTATTGGAATCAAACATAGCTCACATAGGACCCGTAGCATACTATTACCGTAGTGCTTCCCTTTTTCTATAAGGATTCACATCTAGTTGCTTTCCAGGTCTCTAGCTTTGCAATGGAAGGTAGAGGCGTTACATTCTTTTTCCAACTTACTCAAACTATCTTCTGATTAATTTCGTTGCGGGTTCCAAGACATGCTAACTTCTCCTGGGACTTCACCGATATCGAGCTCGGTGTAATTTTTGTGGCCTTGTCCATTGTTATAGACCCTGGTTTACAGGAGTCACAGTATTGGGAATGCGGGTGGGATTAGTCCCAGTAAAAAAAAAGTGGGAATATCATTAAAATACCGCGTGCCGAGATTACGTCAAAATAAATTCAAATTGTATGCGAAAATCGCATACTCGACCTCTTACTCTTTGATTAAAAGTTTAGACGTATTGCTTAATTTAGAATACTATTTCAAATCGATTTATGCATCAATCCTTTATCAATAACATACAAAGCTACCTACATAACTCAATATCAATAAACCATAATGGCATGTAGCATGGCATGTAGGTAGCATGCCATTATGATTTTTTTGGTGTATGGGATTAGAATGCATTACTTTAATGTTATCCGTTTATGAAAACAATTTTATTTTTAAATATACTTATACTTTAAATACTCTATAGTATAATTTGATGCAAAAATCATGTAGGTGCTTAAATTGTTTTGAGGGTTTAAATTTAATTATGCTGGCTGGCTATTTTGCAACCGCTGCGTACACAGTTTCAGGAAAATTCAATGGCTGATAGGAAATAAGTCAGGTCATTTTAAGTAAACGTGGTAGCACATTGATATCGTCTTGTGTTTTCAATGTCCACGTCCTGAGTATCAAACTCCATTCACACACTAATTGCTAAAAAAACATGATTGCTTTGAAGAAAGTAAACGAAATCATAAGTAAGAGTTTTCTAATGCAAATCTAGTGTTAGTTTCAATTAACTTTTATTGACTTCGACGCAATAAACTGAGATTATTAGATTGTAAACGACATACAATTATAAGCAAACAACAGAATTTCAATACACTTAAGTGACATTTGCCTTCGTACCAAAGTATTTACATGGGATTGTATTTCCAAACTACTTGAAAGTAGTCGTATATCGCTATCATTATCAACCTAGCGCAGTCCAATTGTAAAGTAATGGGAGGTCACCGTATTAGGCAAATGCTACTCCCTGGTCTTTAAGGTACTTTATAAGATGAATGTATACGCAATTACTAGTAACAATTGACATTACGCGAAATATAAAAGGTTCAGGGGTGGGTATTGAGACCACGGTGCGTGTTCTGGCTGGTAGCAACTCAGGACACTTACTACGTCAAAAGCGCAGGACGAAAAAGGGCTCGTGGGTCGCGGCGATGTCTTGTGTGTATACTACGCGGCTTTGTAGGATGCGTGCGACTACTGTTGTAGTAGCATCGCCACACACTCTGCACAACAGTCTCTCCTAATAATCGCCGTAACACTCGATCCATAGCTTTTGTAATAATTTTCTCAAATGAAGGACTCGTAGCCCTGCTAACTGAGCTCCAAATATCCTAACCACACCATTGGAATGTCGTGAAACCCAAAAATGCACGCATACGGATGGGCATTATCGAAGCAGTATGCAACCTGGGTCCGGAATTACCTCTCGGTATACCGCTTGTAGAAATCGAGTTTTGAACAGCAATATAGCAATCAGCCATATCACTTATGCTTGAATCTATCTTCACTCATGATTCTCTGCAGTCTGTATTCATTGCAAGGTGTGGATTAAATCTTGAGAGTTTCTTTGACCTTGAGAGTGTCTGTGACCTGACCTAGCCTACTACTCACCGTATATTTTTGTTATGTTATTTATGAGACTCAACCGTGTATGGTCCGTAGCAGTGCTAGCCACGGTACATGCAGAATAGAACTGTCAGCAGGCTGTAACTCATGACCCGTGATATTAGGACAGTTGAAATTTTCACAGATTATGTATTTCTAGGCAGGGTACGACGCCCTTTTTGCGCTGTTATTGTTTTCCAAACCATTACAGGTCTGCATCGATGTAACGGTCTCAGTGTTCTGTAAACGATTACTGAGTTACGCAACTTCACTTCGGCCGGTCCTCGGATGGGTGACCACTTTGTGGCATTTACATTTGCGAGCGTTTCCGTGCTTCGGAAGGCACGTTAAGCCGTTGGTCCCGGTTGCCAGTAAAATGGCAGTTGTTAAGCCTGGTTGAAGGCCTTATGGGCGGCTTGAAATAGTTCAACAGCAGGTAGCCACAACCTGCGTTTGTCTATTTCAACACGGCAATGGGCTCACCACCTATTACGTGGGACAGAAATCCACACGGTGAAAAGTGGGCATATAATATGCCTCTGCTACCCCTTCGGGCCCGTCGGGGATAAGGCGTGATGGATATTTTTTAAATTGATGTACCAAAAAGTTAATTATTGATTATATATAAGTTAAAAAGGAAATCAATTATGAATATTTGTAACATAAATTTGTAATATTAATTTGTTACAATTCTAGATAAACGAGCTGCCCAAACCAGCTTACCTGCAATCTAAGCTGCGGGATCTCCGAATTGGTACACTGAGTGACATCGAAACGGCGACGGAAGAAACATCGATAATTAACGCCCTGAGGAAGTTCGTCAATCGGCGGGTGTCAGCACTCCCTCTTATCGATGAGAATGGGCGCCTCAAGGATATTTACGCCAAGTTTGATGTCATCGTAAGTATTCTTCCATCTCATTTAAGTGCCCGTGCATCACACGTGCCCTCGTACATATAGGGTCAGGGTTTGTAAAACACAATCAACCGGTCAGATTTAGATAGTTCACATAATAAATTGTTCTACGACCAATGTGCCACTTAAATATATACTGTAATACTTCGCAACTTGTGGAAATCACAGGAGATGCGGGTGAACCATCCTTATCTCCTTTGAACGTGAACTATATCGGCCTCATAAAAGCTCTACACTACGTAACAAAAAGTTGCTCGTGGTCTCGTTGACTCAGTGTTCTGTAAATGATCATTCCGTTTAGCAACTTTTGCTATGGCTGGTTACATATGGGTGACCACTTTGTAGTATATCCATTTGCGAGCGTTTCCGTGCTTCGGAAGGCACGTTAAGTCATTGTGCCCGGTTGCCAGTAACATGGCAGTCGTTAAGCCACGTTGAAGACTTTATGGGCAGCTTGAAGAGGTTCTACAGCAGGGAGCCACAACCTGCGTCTGTCTATTGGGACAGAAGTGGGCGTATAATATGTCTCTGCCACTCCTGGTCAGTGATTGATAAACAGACAAAAAAACACTGGAGTTACTTGAGGCGAGCTAACAGCGAGTATCTAAGACGCAGCTCGAAATGTCTATATACAGAAACTTAAGATTCCCGTATATCATAACTTCCCAGAAATCGATCATTATTCCATTGGCTACTATCGAATGGTGTAATAATACAGACTGGGCATTTTTTTTTCAAAATCATTGTATTCGATTCCTGGCTAGGATTATAGATTTTTTAAAAAATCCGAGAATGCAGTTTTGTTTTTCATCAAATTCGGGCTCGCGACTCCTTTGAACGTTTTTCGATTTTCCTTATAGTTTAGGATTTGACCATGAAGGTCCATTTGAAAAATTCACCAAGTATAAGAATGTATCGCTTTGTAAAGTAAAAGACGTAGATCAAACGTAGATAATTATGACATTAGCTATCTAGTCTTGGCAAATTGCTAGTGTTGTACTAATTTCCCTTTTTAAAGTGTTCTTGTGAAACTGTACTAGTTGAAAAGGTACGCATCCACAATACTGGTGCTAATTCTGTTGTTGAAACCACTAAACTAAATTTATCTATTTTTTTTTTATTTTTATTGAGAGATTGCGAAATGTTATTCTGTTATTATGTCGAACTAAACTTGGTGATGTCATAAACAGCACTAAATTTGTATTTGACATCACTTAAATTCCATTTATGTGATAAAATTCAACAAAACAAGTATTTAGATGCAGACTAACTTAGTGATTGAACTGTCTATGTACATTTTTCACTTTTTGTTGAATTTTATCACATAAAATGAATTTTAGTGATGTCAGATATAAATTTAACGTCACACAAAATTTAGAAGTTTTCACTAAAATTAGACGTCACCTATTTAGGTGACGTCTAATTTTAGTGAAAATTCTAATTTTAGTGGGACGTTTGTTAATTTTAATAACCGTTTGAAACGTGAAACGTGTAAAACGTTGTTACGTGAAAAATGTACACAGGCAGTTCAATTACCAAGTTAGTCGGCATGTATTTACATTAGACTGTCTATGTACATTTTTCACGTTACAACGGCAATCTCTTAATAAAAATAAGATAATTTAGTTTAGTGGTCTCAACAACAGAATTAGCACCACTGACTGCTTCTAGAGTAATTCGTATCAGAATAATAACCAAGTTTTTCCAAAACATTACAAAACAGAAATTTCATGTGACCTCAAAGCTTATTTTCGTTTAAAACACCTACATTACGAGTATATATATACCTAGATAGCTCTATAAGACAGGTCATTAGGTGCTTTTCTATATTTAGTTTATAGAGTTTAGTTATCTTGTCGCCCGAATAAGTTATATCTAATCGAAAGAAGTCTAGACGAGTAATGTTTTGAATAAACTCTCAAAGATATCGGTCGCATCTTTGAGAGCTGATATAAAATAAGTGAAATAGCATATTGAAATACCCGGGTTCTAATATTTGTGTTCTAACGTTCTATAGTTCCCATACGATTTAAAAGCGTAGACGGAATTTGGCTGATGAAATGTACTTTTTGTTTCATATTTAGAAACTTCGAACCACAAGACAAAATACTTTTTACCAGTAAATTTACGTATACGCTTTCAAGTCATGTGTCGAGAATTGGACCCCTGTAATGTAAATAGTATCGCTAAATTTTCTATTTTATAGTATAATCTGTTTTCTTTTGCAGAACTTGGCAGCCGAAAAGACTTACAACAACTTAGACGTATCGTTGAAGACAGCGAACGAACACCGCAACGAGTGGTTCGAAGGTGTTCAGAAGTGTACCCTTGATGAAACTCTTTTTGATGTAATGGAGAGAATAGTACGTGCTGAGGTAAATTTATGAAGCATTTTTAATACAGAATTTTCCTTTATTTATAAAATAAATAAAATAAATATCCATCACGCCTTATCCCCGAAGGGGTGGCAGAGGCATATTATATGACCACTTTTCACCGTGTGGATTCCTGTCCCACGTAATAGGTGGTGAGCCCATTGCCGTGTTGAAATAGACAGACTCAGGTTGTGGATACCTGCTGTTGAAATTTTCAAGCCGCCCATATGGCCTTCAACCAGGCTTAACGACTGCCATTTTACTGGCAACCGGGACCAACAGCTTAACGTGCCTTCCGAAGCACGGAAACGCTCGCAAATGTAAATTCCACAAAGTGGTCACCCATCCGAGTACCAGCCATAGTGAAAGTTGCGTAACTCAGTGATCGTTTACGGAACACTGAGACCGCGGGGCCACGAGCTTATAATAGTTATAAAATTATACGTTTCTAACATTTTGACCTTACTAAGACCAAGAAACGAATCGAAAATAATGTCCTTTCAACTTTTTGACCCTGAGTTGTTTTCGTTTTTGTTACAAGCAACTGCTTCCTAACTCACTAACTTCACATCAGGTGCTTACGTAATAACCTCTTCAGGCAGTCAGCAGGGAAGTTGGTTTAGATCCCCGAAGAACTAGGTGATGTCAGTTACATGAAATATATTGATAACCTCGTACATAATAAATGTTGTGCATTATACTATATGCTCTACTTTCTGAGAACGATCACTGCGTATCTTAAGCTATAGTCAATTAATATAGATGGGTGACCTCTTTGTGGCAGTTCCATTCACGTGCGTTTCCGGGCTTTTATAGCCACGTTAAGCTCTTGGCCCCGGGTGCCAGTAATTTATTTGGGGATTATGCGTGGGGGACTTGAATAATCTTTACTACTATTATAAAGTAGTCCCGCGCACTCAGTGTTCTGTAAACGATCACTACGTTAAGCGTTTCCGTGCTTCGGAAGACATTTTAAGCCGTTGGTCCCGGTTGTCAGTAACATGGCAATCTTTAAGTCAAGTTGAAGGCCTTATGGAAAAATTTCAACAACAGGTAGCCATAACCTGCGTCAGTCTATTTCAACACGGTAATGGGCGCACCACCTATAACGTGGGACAGGAATACATATGGTGAAAAGTGAGCATATTATAGGTCTCCACCCCTTCGGGGATAAGATGTGATAGATAAATAAATACGATGAAGTTGAAGATGTTGTTACTTTGTTTGGTTAAACAGCGTATATCTCTGGAACTGCTGGTTGTTGAATCTAGTGGTACAAATTGAAAAAAGATTTTTATGTTGGATAGCCCGTTTAACGAGAAAGGCTATAGGCAAATATATCTTCACGCAGTAGCGAAGTAACCCAAGAGAGTGGGGCAGTTATTATTAATTTCACCAAATTGTAAAATTAAATTTTTACAATTAGGTGTACAATTACACAAAGTATGTTATAGGCGTAGCTTAGCTTGTAAATTATATTATAAAAGAAATGTCCCACAATATTTAATTTACTTCTATATTAATAACTATCTTCACGCTGTATCCCTGACGGGGTAGTCAGAGAGGACAGATCGCCAGGCATCGCGATCCATGCATACTTCTTTCGCTTCCTGTAGATTCATTAATCGCTTCATACATGCACGCCTGGGTAACCGAGTACTTTTGACTCTTCCGTTCTTGAGCAATCCGCTCACATGGTCTTCATATGTAAGTCTCGGTATACCTTGACTCCTTCTGCCCTCTACTTTCGCACAATATATATTCTTCGTGAATCGTTTCTCACTTTTTTGTTGAACGTGTCCAAACCAACGAAGCACGCCGTTTTTCAGCTTAACGCTGAAACTTTTACTCAAACCTGCCATATATTTTAAAAAAAAGGCAGAGTTATACTATTCGCCCACATTACACCGTATGCACTTTTGTCCCACGTAACAGGGTGAGCCTATTGCCGTGTTGAAATGTACAGGCGCAGTCGAAGGATATTTTATGTAACGATATATTTGTTTCCCAATATTACAGGTACATCGTCTAGTAGTGGTAGACGAAGAAGACAAAGTGATTGGAATAATATCTCTATCAGATTTATTGATGTACCTAGTTCTACGGCCGACCGGGGAATGTGGGACCGGGGTTACCAGCCTACGAAACGAACATTCGTCTATAGAAGAAAAGGACGAGAGTACTATCCTTGATACCGTTTCTGATAAACGTACTAAAGAATTAAATAATGACAATGATGAACAACAAAAAGATTCCGACGAAACTGATCGACTATAATTCATCAAATTATCAGCTTTATTTTTGAGGCAATAAAGCATGAAGGTGTTTTACTATCAATGTTAAGGTTATTATGTATGGTCTGTTTCACAAATTGTCAGTAACAATAATTCCCTATGTAATTGATTTTGAAATATTGCAATTATTTTAATTTATTAATAAATAAACCTTTTATATGATTAATAGCGTGTTTTGCAATTTGATAAGTAGTAGATAGGAATTTCTTTGAGTAAAGTCGTTGTGTAACTATTTAGAACTATACAGTCATATCTTGAATTCCTATAGCTATTTATTTATTATAGGTTTCGTCGGCCAATTATGTGATCTGAGCTGTATTTAGTTATAAATGGTTAATTATAGGTCTGCATTTCCATTTAAATAAAAAATTGTTAGTTGTAGTAACTAACTTTGTTTGTCATAAATGTTAGAAATGCGGCTTGCTGGCGTTGAAACTGGACGAAAAAATACAAATTTTGTTTAGATTAATATTTCTAAGTCATACAGAGACATACATCTCCAAATATTTGTTACTTATATGGCTATTTAAGGCGCTGTCCTAATATATTTAGTGCAATAATGACATAATAATAAAAAGCATTTTGTCAGCAGGATCAGACCTATCTATTTTGAAGTAAAATAGTGTAAACATTTTAAGCACAATTTGATTTTTCTAAATTTGGCCTACATTTTTATTAATATTTTTTTTTATGTATTGGAATAGCGACCTAGTATTAAGTACATTTCGTCATAACTCTAATTTTTGTTGGCGCCCTGAGTCTAAAACAAGCATTCTAGTCTACCCATGCGAGAATTTTATTATACTAAATGGTGCAACTAGAAAAAGGATGAACACACGTCAGAACTATTATGTATCGTCACAAACACGATTTTATAAGTTTATTTTATATTTTGGAGTTATGCCTCTTTTGACCTATACTAAATTTCTATAGATTTGTTTTTTAACATAATGCTCATCTAAAATAAGAATGATACAAGTACGAATTTGGAATGTGTCATTATACTGTAGAAAAATTTTAAACGATGAATGGTTTAAACACAATTATTATATACAATAAACAAAACACAACTATTATTTGCTTGTGACAACTCTCATGGAGTTGTCTACAATTATGTCATTTTACATTTTAGATGAGCTATCTGATTCTTATAATTATATCAATCAACGTCTAAAACAAACTATAGATATTTCATACTGATTACATATCGGATATGATACAAGGCTTTATAATACGTAGTTTGACATTATGACAGTACTGATAGATACATATCTCTTGCTCACAATCGTGATTTACTAAATCGTGACTACAATGGTCTTTCTTACCTACTCGTCATCAGTAATATCGATTAATTTACACAGATGTGACATATCATTGGTACAACCATAAAGTCATAAATCAAATGTCATTATGTTGTTTTTTAGTAAAACCGACAATCATTTTGAATAGAGCTTTGATCGCCCCTTTATATAATTTGTATTCCAGACTTTTTTTGTATAAATATATGTTAGGTTCCCGTTAAGTATGACGGTATGGTAGCGAGTTTTTATTGTGAGTATGATTTTGGAACTAATAACTGTACTAAATTAGGATGTTATTTGAATGTCTCCGTACCTATCGTATAATTAGGTTACATCTAGTATTGAAAATACTAGCTTATTATGAACCTGAGCGTCACTGATTTGTCTTAGCTCCGTATTCCAGAACGCTTCTCAATAGTCGATCAACGCTTGAGGCTAGATTTTGCCTTATAAAATCTACTCTAAAACGTCGATTGAGTATTGAGAAACGTTCTGGAATACGGCCCTTAGTTTTTTTTTATTAGTATACAAACATATCATAATGCAAAAATTAATCGCACATCTAAAACTGCCCGTTACACCAGTTGGCTATATTCGGACCATGATACTTCATAGAATTTATTAAATCAGTTGATATTTATGATCAATTTTGTATTTATGTATTATATTAAAAGTATGAAATTGCCGTTTCGTACTGAAAATAAAACGTTTTTGAAGGATAATAATAAATATTTATGCAAAGTGTTTGATTATTATTACAGATCTATATATTATGTAATGTGTGTTTCCGTATAATAAAAGTTTCTCTAAAATCTGACACTATTTAGATTTAATTTTCATACTACGTCACCGGAAGGTTACAACGGCAATTTTATATTTAAACACAATATATTGCTCGCTGGCATTGCATCATCATTTTGTTCTTCACTGCACTATTGACTATTTTTAAAACAATTGTCTCTCAAAGTGCAATCTAGTATTATTTCAAAATAATTCCTTTTAAAAAAACTGTATTAACGTACTAATAAATTTTTAAAAATATGTTATAATGTATACTTATACATATTTTAGGTCGTGCGATCATTTCCTTTAAAATTTGGTCCAAATTCAAAATTGTTTTGCGATTCAATACGTTTGTGAAATATCTGTACATATGCAATTATTCTGCTAACCGTGATTATAATTATATATTTTAAGATATCTATTTTGAGGCCAGCGCTCAATTAATAGATACTTAGATTCTTCTGATATTTCGCGATTAAGACATTTCCACGGATTTCCCTATCAAGATTAAGTAAATTACTTATTAATATACAATTGATTCATTCGAAAAGCGCTCGTGGCCCCGCGGTCTCAGTGTTCGGTAAACGATCACTGAGGTAAGCAACTTTCACTATGGCTGGTCGTCGGATGGGTGACCACATTGTGGCATTTACATTTGCGAGCGTTTCCGTGCTTCGGAAGGCACGTTAAGCCGTTGGTCCCGGTTGCCAGTAAAATGGCAGTCGTTAAGCCTGGTTGAAGGCCTTATAGGCGGCTTAATAAATTTCAACAGCAGGTAGCCACAACCTGCGTCTGTCTATTTCAACACGGCAATGGGCTCACCACCTATTACGTGGGACAGGAATCCACACGGTGAAAAGTGGGCATATAATATGCCTCTGCCACCCCTTCGGGGATAAGGCGTGATGGATGATTCATTCGTGTCAATCACTACAACGCAATCTTCCGTAGAAAAATGTTCCCAGACATTTCTGAAGTTATAGAATTGAGTTGTATTTTATCCACTGTATTCATAAAGGCGTTTGAAGCACGGAAAATCGAATTGCTCTTAGAAAAGCATTTTCGCATGACATGACTCAATGATATACTTATGTATTATCGCACTAAATGATTTGACTACTATCGAAACAGGATAATTTTTGGTTTCTTATCTTTGCTATTAACACTATTTGTATATCTCGATGGGAAATATTCAATTGTACATATTGCTTGAATTTGTTTACAATGATCAGTGTCAATGAATTTATAAATTCAAAATACAACCAGTAGGTATTATTTGAAGGATATAAATGATTTGCTACTTTTATCGACATACCTACTATCTCACTTTAGACTTTAGGCTGTTCGGTTTATTACTAACATACAAACGTCAATATGTACCGACGCTATCCGTAAGTATTATAAATTGTGTTATTAATTTATATGTAGAAATAACTTGTAGCAAATATATATATCTGTTATCAAATGTTGTAATAATAAATTAATATAAAATTTTGTAGCGGTGTATTGTAGACTTTGAATGTTTTATTGGTGGTATATTTGATGTTGAGAGTAGGCGTTGTGTAAATAATACGTAGATTGAACACAAATGGTACATACATTTCTAATTAATGTTAATGTGTTCAATGTTCGAGAGATAAGCGCACATGAAACGACATTGAGGTATTGAATAAACATTTGATTCAGTCACCATATTTGTGTTTCAATTTTACGATATATCTAGCGGTAGTATCCTTTCTAGAGTATTCCCCGAACCCAAACAATAGTAAATGAAAACACATCATAATCTATTCATAAAACCAAGGATATGATTTTACATTTTTAAGATTATGGATTGGCAATTCCTGTTATGTGGGGACACCACATGCATATGGTCAGTGAAATCTGCCATTCCACCTAGGCAAAAATTAAGAATCGTTTAACTAGGGTGAAAGGCGTGACTGATAAAGGCTTCCCCACTATCAGCCGCACTCAGAGTCGTTCATTAAATTAGTATAAATAGTCATTTAAATAATTAAGATTAAAATAAATAATTGACCGTTGCTCCTAGAGACGAAAATTAATGGTTCATTAGTTGATGCCAACTTAAGTCAACGTAGGGCAGTGCGCCGTATCGAAACGTATGTCGGTAAAGTGCAATATCGTTACATGCCTAAGGACATTTAAATAATTTTATAAAATATAGTAGTTTTTATAGGGTAAATTATTATTTTCCTTCAAAATAAAAAAAGTTTAATGTTTTACTGTAGGGGGTGAGACCTGCGTGGTACCTAATTGGGTTCGTTACGCTACTAATTTAAAACCACTTTAGTAACTTTAAAGATTTATTGCTAAGTAAAGCTAAAGGATATGCTATGCTATTGCTAAAACTAGTAAAAGATGGAAATGAATGCACCCGGTCGCTTTCCGTTATGCACTGAGCTCGCGGCGCACTTAGTGCGGCCGTATTGTATCGCTGGGTCAGCAAAAACGTGATCGATGGCAATTATTGCCTCGAACATTTACTATTATTTTTAAGGAAAATTACTATCAATTACAGAATATTTCATGAATGCATGACTATAGATATGGTTTTATCACTATACATATCGCTCTTTGATTTTCTCCTCAAAAAACATAGGTAACATAATTGCGCTAACACACGTTCGGATTCGTTCGGACCTCGACAATCAAATCCGCCGAGTCCGCCAACCAAATCTGTCCTAACGGTCTGTCATTATGAAAAAGTGTCTTTTTGGAGAAATTAAATCAAATCTGAGAACATTTACGACAATGTAGCTAGAACGGCAGCATTGATCATATCCGATGCGGATCGAGGCGGATTCAATTAATAATAATTATATCCGCTGGACTGCTGTACACACGGTAAGATTTGGTCGGAAGGCAAATCAAATCCGCGATCGGGACAAACCAGATCGTTCGGATCTGGTGTGTGTTAGCGCTATAACCATAGTTTTGGCATGTGAACGTCAATTTAATGTCTGTTTAAGATTTAAGTAAGGGATCAGCGGCCATTAAAGTTAATTGACATTAAATGACAATAATGACTCGTTAACTGCCTCTGAGAGTAAATTTTTATTAATCTTTTTGGCACTTTATGGCCCATATCTTAGTTAATTATTATTATTCAAAAAAATAAGTAAATGGAATTAATTAACTAATCCACACTGAGTTATTGGCGGAGCAATAGTATCGCCACAAGAACAAAAAAAAATCTTTACTTAAAACTCCTTAATCAATGATTAAATCGACTCTGAGTGCGGCAGTATGTCCCGCATAATTAATTGTATTAAAGTAAAATTAGCATAGTTGAGAAACTTAACAATTCTAGTAATAGCGCCATCTAGTACCGAAGTAACGCACTAGAATGGAAGTCAGATTGGAAGAGCACTTACATATTTACAGTCAGGCTAGTATGTGGGAGCAGATATTCCGGTTAGTGTATTTTTTTTATAGAGGGCGCTTTAAATATATATGAGTAGGAAAAATAGAGAGTATCTACATAGGCATTATTTTAATGAAATGTATCATGTTGCGTGTAATAACAGCGTTAAAATTATAGTACGATCAGTAAAATAGAAAATCTCGCCAAATTGCGGAAAGTAGTAGAAATATCTTTTTCACCTCTCTAGCAGCAAAAGGGCACTTTTGCTTCGTAAAATCTGGACTTGCTGCGAGCGTGAGGCAATGTAACTTTTTAAACAAATTTGAAATAAGCAATAGCGCGGTCCGAAACTCAAGACTAGCGCTGGCTGTACAATTATGTAATTTAATCATTTTAGTTTATAGGTGTAACTTTATTAATTTATGGGCGTTATATTGATAAATAATAATAACTATATAATTCAGTAAACAATAATGTCGCGTTACAATAAAATATCATTATTAGTATTTAGTTTTCAAAAATTGGCATGCTTTGTAATTTCGGACCGCAGCTCCAAAATAATCAGTATAATCTGTGAACAAAAAGGGAATTTTAATAATCTAGATTTTGATTATTCTACAGCGGCATTTACCATACTATCCCTAAGGTTCTGCCATACACTTTCCACATTCTTACTACTAACATTGACGTCGCCAAGCTTTTCGGCTACCCTTTCTTTATATTTATCCCTAATGGATGCATCCTGCAGCTTCCAGCTTTTG
This sequence comes from Thumatha senex, assembly GCA_948477245.1. Taxonomy (NCBI): domain Eukaryota; kingdom Metazoa; phylum Arthropoda; class Insecta; order Lepidoptera; family Erebidae; genus Thumatha; species Thumatha senex. The sequence continues at coordinate 6,781,155 of OX419725.1, forward strand.
ATGCCATGAGTCGGCTCAGACTTAGATTATATAAACACCCAGATTACTAATTTGCGCGACGAAAAGGGTGTTTATATAATCTAAGCCTGTAGGTGAGTCCATGAGAGACGACTCGCCATATTCACCATGACTAATAGGGCAACTGCCAACAACCTTACCAACCAACCTAACCTACTGACCTTAAGATAATTGCGAAATACTTCAGTCAATACTTCGACTATCAAGTGACTACTCATAATGACTGCATTGTTAGAGAGATTTTTAAAAAACCCCAAGAGAGGGCAGCAAGCGACAAAAAAATTCCGGGACGTTACTACTTGGAGGACGGGATATTAACACGTGGAGACGCATAGTGCATCGAGTGATCAACTCTTCAAGCAAGTCCTAACCTTCAGCAATTAAGATACCGACTAAGAAGAAGAAAAACTATTAAAAGCGTGTTTTTTTTTAAAACGTCATACCCTAGGACAAAGATAAATACGGATGGCTGGACGACACGAGACGGTGGTACTCTAAAGTATAGTACGTGCGTCGTAATGGTGCATCACACGTGGACGCGAGGACATATACGCAAGCTTCATATTGGTGCATCACACGTGCATGCGAGGACATGTACGAGCGTCGTAATGGTGCATCACACGTGGACGCGAGGACATATACGCAAGCTTCATATTGGTGCATCACACGTGCATGCGAGGACATGTACGAGCGTCGTAATGGTGCATCACACGTGGACGCGAGGACATATACGCAAGCTTCATATTGGTGCATCACACGTGCATGCGAGGACATGTACGAGCGTCGTAATGGTGCATCATACGTGGACGCGAGGGCATATACGCAAGCGTCGTAATGGTGCACCACACGTGCTTATCCTATCCTTCCGAGGGCTAGGCCCTAGGCCGAGACCACACGTGTGGTCTTAACTAGGGTATTCGGGGTTCGTAATCAGCCTCTGACCTCAGTTTAATCCTGCTTGCAAATATGTCCAGTTTGTAAGCTCTAAAAGAGCATCACATGTTGGTCCATGATTAATAAATAACGTCTTTCTGGCTTTGTTGACATCACTTACGGTAAGATTACATATTGTGCTAAAAGATTCAGATGATGATTTTCAATTGCATTTACAGGCTGTGATAGTTCGTTGAATCTATAAAAATAAAAGAAAAAAGTGTTAGTTACACTATTTATAACTCAACAACGGCTGTACCGATTTGGCTGAAAAATGGTGGGAAGGTAGCTTAGAGCCAGGAGACGGACATAGGTTACTTTTTAACGCGGGAACAATTTCCTGTGGGAAACGGGAACGGAAAAACTTCACTACGCGGGAGAAGCCGCGGGCGTCAACTAGTATTTTAATATTGTTCAGATTATTTTATGCAAGTACGTAAGAATTATTTGTTTTGCCTTGATTTTGTTTTCATACATGGGAAAGATGAGGAATTTTGAAATTTTATTATTTATTATTAATCATATTTAAAACAATCTTACTGATATTCAGCTTGGTGGGAATTTGTGTTACTTTGAATGTCTACATTGACCGGACTATACGTATATTATGAAAACTTAAAAAAAAACAAAAATATCCATCACGCCTTATCCCCGAAAGGGTGGCAGAGGCATATTATATACCCACTTTTCACAGTGTGGATTCCTGTCCCACGTAATAGGTGGTGAGCCCATTGCCGTGTTGAAATAGACAGACGCAGGTTGTGGCTACCTGCTGTTGAAATTTTTAAGCCGCCTATAAGGCCTTCAACTAGGCTTAACGACTGCCATTTTACTGGCAACCGGGACCAACGGCTTAACGTGCCTTCCGAAGCACGGACACGCTCGCAAACGTAAATGCCACAACGTAAATGTAAAACCCAAATCGCAAATGTAAAACCCATTCGACGCCCAGCCATAGTGAAAGTTGCGTACCTCAGTGATCGTTTACCGAACACTAAGACCGCGGGTCCACGAGCGCTTATTAATAAAAAAAAAACACCAGCAACCTTTGAAAACTTATATAATTTTATAAGGAAATTTTATTCTTTAACAGTGTTCTCTTACTTTAACAGTTTTCTTCTATACTTCAAGCTTCGTCATAGGTTATTGCTCTTGGGTTCGCTTAGAAGTACTTTAAAGGTTTCTTTTTCGACACGTACTGTATTCCTCCTCTGTGTGTGCTGTGCATTCCTCCATGAACGTTGGACGTGCGCATATCAATGCGGTTAAAAAGGTCAAGGTCAAAGGAGTTATGACCGGTCAATCAGTAAATTGAATCAGTGAATTAAATTAAGGCGAAATTTGAAAATAAAAAATTCTAATTAAAAAAAATCGTAGGCAATGTTTTTATGATGTTAGCTACCTAGTCCTTGCCTTCAGAGGGTGCCCCCTTAGGGCACGCCCGTACCGGCCGCTCTCTACCTCCTCTGCTTTCAGAGGGGCGCTCGAGAGCGGTGGAGGTGCGGGCTGGATTCTTCAGCTCCTTAGGGAGCTCCTGGGTTGTCGCTTTTCCGGCCGCCCCGAGACAGACCCCCTCCACTCTGAGGTGCCCCTTGCCGGCTCGCAGTGATTTAACCTCAGGCCTACCCTGCGAGTCGGTTTAAGGTGCGGCGGAACACCGCGGGGTTTAGTGGGTAGGACGGTCCCTCTCTCACGGGCCAGGAGCCTCACACACTGTCTCTGTTGCCCCCGCAGCAGGGATGACGGTGCGTAAAAGCATTCTGAGCGAAAACAAAAAAAAAACCTTGTCCTTGCAGGTTGCTGGTGTTTTACAAATGACCCCGTATAAATTATCACTAATAAAAAATAATTTATTTTTCAATTTATTTTTATCGTTACGTTTATCTAGTCATAGCTGCTTAGTTTGGAATCAGATGGCATTGTGTGAGTTGTCCCAATATATTTATATATTTGTATAATTCACAAATGTTTCTAAAACTATAACAAAATTTTAATTAAATACATTCTGTAGTTTTTAAATTTTTCCCAGATATAGTCATACCGCAGACAGACATTTTAAAAACTACTTTTTTCTTTTGCGTGTGTGTTCACACAAAAATAGTTTTTTTTTAATAATTTATGTAGTGTACTTACTTTTAATTTATTTCTATTTTATTATGTGTATAGTATCATCATCGTAGCCTAAAAAGGCCAGCAGAAACATTTCAAGCCTCCACGATGTTAAAATCTTTTACTGCAAGGGGATATTCTAAACGCATTTTTTTACCTGTCGATCTTGTTACGTAGATGTATTAAGTCAACAAAATTTATAAATAAACGGTACATTTAATACGGATAATGGACAGGAAAAATCACGTTGCGTACTTTTGTAAAGACATTTCTATTTTTGGGCACAACTCTTTGATGCGGAAACCGTTTGTGAAAACGTTTCGAAAGAAGTTATTTCTGCGGTAACGTATTGGGAAATATAAATTTAACAACTTCTTGTAACATTTTAGTTCTAAGGTATCACGAAGCTCGACACAATCCGAAGTTTTGCCATTATGTACGTTTGTGGCACGTGCTTGTCTCCTCTTGTGAAATCAAACAAACCTCTGTTCCAGATGAGTTGTACTGATAATTCTACTAACAGAATCTCTTCCACTGCATAATGAACTGTTTGGAATAGATTCAATAACTCCTTTTTAGCAGTTCTACGATAGTTCTCTAACATAAAACCGTTCGTTGATAGGCTAGAAAGGTAAACAAAAGAAATTCATCTTAAAATTTTAAAAAGGAAATGCTGGCTACAATTCCGAATGGGCTTTGAACTTAATTCACCTGAGCCGATTCACCTGGGTCAACCTGGGTGAATTAATACACTTTTAGTACCTAAACTTAAAATCATGAATGCATTATATTTACTTTATAAACTTATCTGTATAGGTTGCGCTATCCAACACTGAAGCTATATTATGTTCTCGCGTCCACGTGTGTTGCACCATTACGACGCGCGTATATTAAGTCCTCGCGTCCACGTGTGATGCCCCAATATGATGCTTGCGTATATGTCCTTGCGTCCACATATGAGGCACCAATTTGATGCTTGCGTATATGTCCTCGCGTCTACATGTGATGCACCATTACTAAGCTTACGTATATGTCTTGGCATCCACGTGTGAGGCACCATTACGACACATGCACTATACTTTGGAGTGCCACCGTCTCGTGTCCTCCAGCCATCCGTGTTTGTCTTTGTCCTAGGGTATGAAGTTTTGAAAAAAATCACGCTCCAAATAGTTTTTCTTCTTCATAGTCGGTGTCTTTATTGCTGAAGGTTAGGACTTGTTTGAAGAGTTGAACACTATGCACTATGCGTCTCCACGTGTTAATATCTCGTCCTCTAAGTAGTAACGTCCCGGAAAGTTTGTGTTGCTTGTTGACCTCTCTTGGAGTCTTACAAAATCTCGCTAACAATGCAATCATTATGATTGGTCACTTAATAGTCACTATTGTTGACGGATCGTCAAGCAAGAACTATTTCACAATCATCTTAAGGTCAGTTGGTTAGGTTGGTGGCTGTAGCCCTATTAATCATGGTGAATATGGCAAGTAGTCTCTCATGAACTAACCTACAGGTATATCCTTGGTTACGAAGACGCTTCGTCGTAACCAAGTATATACCTGTAGTTAAACATGTAACTGATAACTAAGGCACGACTGATGAAGATGAGACTTACGTTTGAAGACCACGTAAGCAGATTGCTCAAAAACGGAAATGTCGGATACCCAGATGTGCGTGTATGAAGAGATTGATGAATCTTGAAGAAGCGAAAGAAGTATGCACGCGAAGCCTGGCGATCTGTCCTCTCTGACTACCCCGTCAAGGATACAGAGTGAAGATCCACAGGGTGAAACGCACAAACGAACGCCATTATTGACAGATTCAGGATCAAATAAATGTTGACTGTGGTCGCAATATCCGGTACGTAGGGCAGTGCAGAGGTGCCGTACATCAAGCAGGCGCCGCAAATAATGAGTTTCATTTTTCAGAATGTAGGTATCAGGATTCCTAGTTTAGGAGTGACTAACGTCAGACCTAAAGCTTAGAACTTATAGATATGCTTAGAATCTAAGCATATCTATAAGTTCTTGAGTTGAAACCTCGTCAGCTGGTGCACTGGCTTGCATATATTATGTGCTCAGGCCCCAAAGGCACTTTTATACTCTGGTACCGGGCCATGTGCTGTTCTTTTGGCGTGTTAGGGAAATATGATAGGAGTAAATTTTTAGGATGCGCGCGCAGGCCGTCTTGAAAAACCGACACCTTGAATTTAGTTGATAAGTGTTTCAATGACAACTTAAAACTAATATCAAAGTAGTTTTCAAACACCCTGAAGTTAGTTATAGTAAAAATTTTAGTTTATTCTACAAACGTAGGATAAGACGAAAGACAAAATTAAAAATATATTTTTATTTTGTTACTCCTAAGAAGTATAGTTCTAACGCCTGTACATAAGTACATACACACTTTTTTTTTTAAACAGGTAATGTAAATATACTTCGGAAATAAATTCATCTTCAGAAAAATAATTGAAAATTAAAAATTTAAAACACGCTTTATCAGAAAATCATTCATACAGATCTTTAGCCTGTACGTACTTAATACTTTACATAAAAATTAATGGTTAATAGATTTAGATCCTTTAAAACTTTTTAGCGCTATTGTTTGTATGCCCACACGTGCTTGTACGAAACGATTAATAAATCTACAGGATGATATAGAAGTATGCATGGATCGCGGAGTAATCCTTAGTAATTGTTTTGTTAATCATATTTAAAATGAATTGTTCATCAAATTGAAAATGCATGTAGTCGGACATATAACCTTAAAGTCAGTATTTATTAAATTATTCATCATCATCATTATCATCTCAGCCCGTTTGACGCCCACTGCTGGGCATAGGCCTCCCCCAATGATCGCCACAACGTTCGGTCTTGTGTCTTTCGCAACCAGCAGGGTCCCACAAACTTCACCAAATCGTCTGACCATCTTGCGGGAGGCCTACCCACTTTTCGTTTTTCAGTACGTGGCCGCCATTCGAGAACCTTTTTGCCCCATCGGCCGTCATCTCTACGAGCAATATGGCTCGCCCACTGCCACTTAAGTCGAGCGATTCTTTCGGCTATGTCGGTTATTTACTATTTATTATTAAATTATTAAGTGTAATAAATCTTCAGGACATTTGACGTGGTAAACTTGGTAAAAAGCAGCCATAGAAGCGACAGTTCTGACCATTGATTTCCAACGGTTCAAAACACCATCTCAATTCTCGAAAACTAAGCTTAAAGCTCTGTCATATATTATCCACATATATGACAGGAATATCTCCAGCTTTCAATAAAAAACTTTGTACAAATAGACCAAGTCGTGTTTTAGAAATATCTGCAAAGTAGCAACTAAAATTAAACCATATAATTATTGTGTCGGACGAACTTACGACAATGTGTAGGTAATGGAATTGAGAACACAAGTAACGTTGTATACTGCTCAACGATAGGTACTATTATGTTGGATTTCTGAGCTGTTACTTTGGACAAAATTTTGGAAAATGTACGATGTTTTTATAATGGACTAAAAATACTATTTTTTCACATTTACTTACATTGTACATTTAGAAATATATAAGTATGTTTATCAGTTATCTAGTTACCATAGTACAAGCTCTGCTTAGTTTGGAATCAGATGGCGTTGTGTGAGTTGTCCCAACGATATTTATTATTATTATTATTGTCACTGACACTGTCAGTTGCTTCTGAGATATGGTCATAATTTGGTAAGTTGGTTTAAAATTAATTAATTTTTTTTACCCGACGATCATATACGAAAGCGACTTAAGAAAATATTGTAAAAACTAAAGTAAAATAAAGAAAATTCTCCATGATTTTATGTAATTCACCATTTTTCAATCGGAGTACAAAATTAAAAAATTTGCTCAGAATAAAATTAAATATTTTTAATGAAAACTTTGTCTATGAGACAGAAATGGAAATTAAACCTTACTTGCTCATTAATATAGAGTTCAATATTGTGTCTCTTATACGAAAGTCACATTGTATATTTTTCACGTGAGTAGTCCTGTCGGTATGGGGGCGCCTACGTACAACGACGCACATTGTTATGAAATTCCTGATAACTGTAATGTACGGCAGTAGGTGAAGTGGTATTGTTCTGAACGGACAGAAGATACCACTTCATCTACTAATAAGAAATATTATATAGGTGGGCTCGGCAGCGACGGGACGGTACGGTACAACATTAACGTTCTGAGTGTGAAGCGTGACGGGACGCGAGCGAGTGATAGAGGGGCGCATATTAGCGCTTCGAATTAGAGCTTTTGTACTGTCTTAGGACTTTTGCCTTTAAACATTCTGCAACTTTAGACTTATGAAAATAGACTTTGGATTTTTTAAAATATTTAGTCGTCTATTTGATGAATAGTCATGGTGAATTTCCAAAATTGAAGATCATCGCCCGATAACGAAATGTACGGCAGAAGGTGTTGTAGCAGAGCGTATAATAGCGCTTAAAATTAGAGCTTTTGTACTGTCCTAGGACTTTTGCCTTTGAACATTCTCTATTCGACTTTGGATATATGAATTGACTTCGATTTTTTACAGTGAATATCCTAAATGAGGATCAATCCCCAATAACTGAGATGTACGGCAGTAGTTGTTGCGTCATTGTTCTGAATGGACAAAGATACCACTGCATCTACTAATAAGAAATGTCATATTTATATACAGTTGGTAAGACTTTTGACCGTGGAGATCGTATGTCTGGCACGACTTTCGACTCCGACTTATAACTTCCACTTAGGTCTGTATTACAGAACTCACCTCAATACTCAAGAAACACTTGAGAGTAGTATTACAAGGCAATATTGAGAAACGTTGAATGTTGAAGACCTTATGGGCGGCTTAAAAAATTTCAACAGCAGGTCGCCGCAGCCTGCGCCTGTCCATTTTAACACGGCAATGGGCTCACCGCCTGTTACGTGGGACTAAAATGCATACGGTGAAATGTGGGCGTTTTATATGCCTCTGCCTACCCCTTCGGGGATAAAGGCGTGACAATATGTATGTATGTATGTATGTATTGAGAAACGTTCTGTAATACGGCCCTAAGACATCCAACTTTCTACTTCTGTTCTGACATTCGATTTGAAACATTTGACTTTCAACTTCACTTTCTTGCTCTTAGACTAAGTACCTTGGGCAATTCTGGCCCTTTATTTACAACCATATAGATGAAAATATACCTGTCTACTACTTCATTTGAATATTGTTCCTTCATGATATTGAAATCGCCTTCTTAGGGATTTTTAATATATCGTTATTATAATACACTGTGTATGTGTAAGCAACATGATTTTGATATTTTTTACACAAAATTGACATCATTGAAGCGATGTCCCTCAGAGAATTTTTTCTGCAATTAATGATAGTATCACTGTATTGAAGTGTTATTTGTTGTTTGTTTGAGTGTCAACATATTTTTCACAGCGGAATACTGACGTTATTTTGGTTTTATTAGTTAGGCTATTTTACGCACACTTCGCAAATAGTTTATTAGGTTTTTTTCTTCGTGGTTCAATAAGTCCCGTGACTAAGTACTAAATTAAGGCTTTTTTTATAAAAATATCTTTTATTCATCGACGTAGTCTCCTCCAAGAGCGATACAGTCCCTCCAACGCTTTTCTAACTTATCTATCCCATGCGTGTAGAACGATTTGTCTTTGGCTTCAAAATAAGCCTCCGTTGCTGTGATAACTTCGCTATTTGAGTCAAATTTCTTACCCTGGAGCATTTTTGAGATCTGCATACAGCCAGTAATCGCTGGGGGCCACGTCTGGCGAATAAGGGGGATGAGGAAGCAATTCAAAGCCCAATTCATTAATTTTGGCCATCGTTCTCACAGGCTTGTGACAAGGCTCGTTGTCCTGGTGAAACACCACTTTCTTTTTGTTCATTTGAGGCAGTTTATCCGATATTTCGTACTTCAATTGTTCCAATAAGCACTTGTAATAATCACTATTTATATTTTGCCCCTTTTCAAGGTAGTCGATGAAAAGTATTCCATGCGCATCCCAAAATATAGACGCTATAAACTTACCGGCCGATTTCTGAGTCTTTGGACGCTTCGGGCGGCTTTCACCAGCCGCTCTCCACTCCGCTGACTGCAGATTGTATTCCGGAGTAAAATGGTGTATCCATGTTTCATCCATTGTCACATACCGACGTAAAAAATCCTTTTTATTACGATTCATCAGCGCCAATCATCGCTCTGAATCATTGATACGTTGTTCCTTTTGATCAGCTATAAGCAAACGCGGCACCCACTTGGAAAAAAGCTTTTCATGGCCAAATTTTTATGTAAAATAGAGAAAGCACCACCAGCTGAAATTTTCACTATCTCGCGCACTTTAACTTCTATTGACTTACACGTTAAAAGTAAAATACTTGTTAACAGTATAACCATATATTGCATCTTGATCACACTAATGCTAACCTTACACGTCTACACTTTTAAAATGATGCCGACTAAATGTCGTGTCCTGCTCCAAAATGCCTGTTTTATAAATTTACTGAATAATCAGCAAAAGTAAAACCACCCTCATTAATGTAAAATGCACCGACCGTCATATTTCAAGAAATGCTTTCAGGGCTTTATTTGCGGTTATAATATACTGTTAGTACATTCCTATATTAATAATAATTTACTCACAATAAACTATTAACTTACTCTAGAATCAAAATGTATTATGAAAAATTAGACTACCCTCATTAAGATGTATGATAATAATTATCTAAATGTTTAAATGCTAACAGTTTGGCTATCCTGCTCTTCGCTACATGTGGACAAACTTTTACAGTATACAGTTAAACATATTCAAAAAGTACCAACGCAGTTAGGTACCAACATTTCGTATCAAATAGTTTTTTATAGGCAAGTAACTGGGTATACAAAACAAGTACAGTTCATAAATATTATGCTAGTAGTATAAAACTGGTATCACTTATTAGTCGAATCTTGCGAAATGTCACCCTTAATCATGCAGTATAAGGCCCACTTACGCGATCTTGGGTTAGCGTGTATATAAAATAAAAAATAAAATAAAAATATCTTTATTTTGCATAGACCATTTTAACGGCGCTTACAAAATGTCATACACTATTTAAAGCGACCACCGGTTCGGAACGCGGCCCACCTGAGAAGAACCGGCAAGAAACTTAGGAAGGCTTTTTTTTTTGATGGCTTATTTACAATTTAATATTATTTCACTTTGCCAGCAGATCATTTCCAGGCGTCCCTGTCCTGCAAATAGTCTGTAACGGAGTAAAAACCTTTTATAACTCGGAGGTATGGACTAACCCCGAGTTAAATCATTAATTTGTCTCGCATGACCCTGAGTTAAGGGTATACCTAGGGTTAAATCGCTAAAATTTTAACTCACCGATTTCTGAGGGTTAATTCGTCAAACGTTGGGTTAGCAGCTGACAGACAATGCAGTGGCACGTGACACATGCGTGACACGGACTCCTCAAAATGACACGCCGCGCACACATAATACGATAAAAATAAAATGCACTCTGCTGTCATGTTACATTCATTCGTGTAAGAAAAAGTCTTATGTGGCAAACTGTAGTGTAAAAGAGATAGACATACCTGTTTCATTCTTTGTTCAATCATTAATGTTTGGTTGGATGACATAGAGTGACATAAAACACTGGGTTAGTTAACCCGATGATATTTTTCTATGGTGCAAGACATGATTAGGGTTATAAAGTTATTTACTTAATTCCGAGTTATCTAACTCTATAATTATTTATTTAACCCCAGCATTCACGCAAGTGGCCCTTTGTAGTGCAGTAGAAGAGCAAAATATTACAATATCTGATGTCAATTTGACAATTTCACGATTTAACTAATAGTGTATTTCCACAATCTATATTAGCCTACTTTGTACAGGTTATATATAAAAAACAAGAAAGTCTTAAGCAGTTATCTGCGCTATAATAGGCTTAGAATTAGATAATATATCACAACACTATATTTATTTATTTATTGTACAAACTATATTATTTATTATACAAGGCACATTGTACATAGCTTATGGAACAGAACTATATTATTCGTACAACGTATTGGAGAGTTAAGGATCACGCACGTCGCTGGATGAGCTACGTCGTAGTAGCCTGCTCACAATCTTGTAGTTCACGTCCGCGTCACCTAGTTTCGAACAAAATCAGATTCTACATGGGTCCCGACCATTTCTGGTGACTCCTGAGCTTTCGTAGCTAACATGGCCCCGACCATTTCTGGTGGCTCCTGGGCTATCGTAGCTAACATGACCCCGACCATTTCTGGTGGCTCCTGGGCTATCGTAGCTAACATGACCCCGACCATTTCTGGTGACTCCTGGGCTATCGTAGCTAAGATCCTGACCCGATGAAAAGGGTAGTCCTGGATCATTTTACTTACAACTTATTACTTACTTCGTCCCTGGGACCTTCGCCCCAACGTTATCCTGATCAGACATATGACCCTGTGACCTGGGCTTTAGTTGATCATCATTTTCTTCCATTATATGAAACTCAACACAATAATTAAAATCATGTGGAGAGGGATTGCACATACATTTTATATTATCCGGGCAATTATTAGATATGAATTTGCTAATGGGGTAATCCGCTGCAGACATACTAGAATTAAATTTTTGAAGTGAAAACTTCTTTAGCGGCGTTGAGCACTTTTTCTGTAATGGGTATAAAATCTTAAACTCGCGTCAGGACACGTGACCTGATCGAAAAAGCGTAAGATTTTTATCATCTTCATCTTTACGTCGATCCCGGTCAATTTTTAAAGGAAAAACTTCTTTTAGCGCGGTACGCATATTTTTAGATGAGATAAAATCTCTGGACTCGCGACCATAATCATCATCATCATCTAACGTTGATTCCGGTCATCTACAGGTCTTATTAAATAATGCTGTCTAATCAATTAGTACTCTTTCAGTGTAGAATTATTTTTTATCATCATCATCTTTACGTCGATCCCGGTCAATTTTTGAAGGAAAAACTTCTTTTAGCGCGGTACGCATATTTTTAGATGAGATAAAATCTCTGGACTCGCGACCATAATCATCATCATCATCTAACGTTGATTCCGGTCATCTACAGGTCTTATTAAATAATGCTGTCTAATCAATTAGGACTCTTTCAGTGTAGAATTATTTTTTATCTTCATCATCTTTACGTCGATCCCGGTCAATTTTTGAAGGAAAAACTTCTTTTAGCGCGGTACGCAATTTTTTAGATGAGATAAATTTTTTTTTCATCATCATCATTAACGTCCATCCCGGTCAATTTTTGAAGTGAATATGCTTTTAGCGCGGTACGCTTATTTTTAGATAAGATAAAATCTCTGGACTCGCGACCATTATCATCATCATCATCTAACGTTGATTCCGGTCATCTACAGGTCTTATTAAATAATGCTGTGTAATCAATTAGGAGTATTTCAGTGTAGATAAATTTTTCATCATCATCATCATTAACGTCGATCCCGGTCAATTTTTGAAGGAAAAACTTCTTTTAGCGCGGTACGCAATTTTTTAGATGAGATAAATCTCTGGACTCGCTACACCCCGTTACGATACGCAGCTATAGTGTGTGCATATATGCATGTACCAACGCGTCTAGATAAATAAATTATTAATAAATTGAGTTTTCTCTTCTGTCGGCACTCCCGGAGTGGTTAGGTTAGGTTTTTCATTCAAAGAGTGTTCAAATATTTTATAAAATGACACGGTACTGAAGGTGAACTGTATATTGAATATTTTCACAAAAAGTGTTTCGCCAATGGATACGAGAAAGCCAAAAATGTACTTTTTAAATGTTTTTCTATCTATTTGTCTGCGGTAGCTACGTCCGAGAAAAACTCTGAAACTACTGATTGGATTTCATTCAAATTTTGCACGAACATTAACAATATCTTGTGCCTATTACACGACATAACTTATGGGTTTGGCACAGAACAATAATTGTATGCATGTCCGGACATAATAATAATAATATTAAATGCATGTCCGGGATACACTCAATGTACTGATTGGATTTCATTTAAATTTTGTATGAACATTAACAGTATGTCGAGCTTACACATAGGCTATATATTTTATTACGCTACATATGCTAGGAGCTTGGCAGAGAACCATTAGCTATAAATGCATGTTCGGGATAAATTAAAATTACTGAATGGATTTTATTCAAAATTTGCAGGAGTATTAACAGTAGACCGGGTCTACACATAGGATATATATTATTACGCTACATTATACGCCTAAACATAATTTATCATAAAATATAAAACGTAAATGTTTTCTTAGGCAAAGTCGTAAAAAGGTACGACGCGGAGCGAAGCGAGGAGGAGTATTAGGTTACGTGTGACCAAAACGCCAGAACTGAATCGCTCGTTTTAATCTAGTTACCATCTTCTTTCTGTATTTTATTTATATTCTATATATGGTATATTATAGTCTACATTCTATATAATATTAGTGTTGGCATTCAGAACTTCAGTATAGTGATAATCGACATTTTTAATCAGTCTGCATTTCAATCTTAGACTGTTCAACCTTAGATATAAAAATATATATACCCGTTAACATTATGGTATTCTATATGTACGACTTTTAATGCCACGAACGAATTTTTATGCCATAAAGTGGCCAGGCCAACGAATGTTATGATTAGTAATCGTTATTGTAAAAAAAATTATGCGTCAACATTTCATGTTGGTAAATATTTATTACAAAAGAAGTTATGGGAAAATAAAGTATGCCTAATTATTTAAACAGATTAAACGTTTTGCGAAACGAACAGTATGCCAAAAAATGCTATGCAGTTTTAAATTATGCCTCTTCAATTTATGCAACCCAATACGGACCCATCGCAAATATGGGATGAAGCAGTGGAAACATCTCGAGAACATTGCGGTAAATCCGCAGGGTCGAACAATTAATTGGTGGTGTCACAGTTTTGTTTAAATAATTCGCAATTCGCAAGGTCATAAATTCTGTAAGAAAGTTATTTATTCTTTGCGAAGGCTCTCTACCTTTATAGGTAGACAGGTGTAGCTTTTTCTCTTAGAAATTGATAGAATTTATGTGGTTTACAGACACTAGTCTATTAAAATAACGAACAAAATCAATCCTTAGTTCCACTTTCACAGAAGAAGGAGTGAACTTCAACGCAACGCCAACGAAGGTCGCTTTATCGATCATGCTTCTTCTAAATCCTTTTCGAAATTGTGTAATTTTTATATTCAACTCAACTTCGAAAATTCCGATGAGTTGTGGCGTCTCGGTGATCCAGTGATTTTTCCCGTGATTCCCGCCATTCATCACGATTGGCCATTTCTAATTTAAGCGAGTGCAGTTTCTGTAGCTTTATAAAGACTTTTAGCAAGATACAGGGGCAGATACTTCATTATCAGCTTCGAGCTTCGACCTCGGGTTAAGTTGCACCTATTCTCATATTGAGAAAGCAGTGTTGAGTTATTCACACAATGATTTAAACGTAGCATATAAGAACTTTTGTAAACATTTACTTTTGTTGGTTCAACTATTTATTGGTGGTGTGCAGCAAGGTGTAGGACGGGGATTGGACCTGTGACCTCTGCCTAACCAGGTCAATGAATTTCTTAACTTTATTGACTGAGGAGGTAAGCGAAGCGAGCCGACGAAAGTCTCCGTTTTAACTCCAGTGATACGGGAAAAATGCTATTGATGTCCGACCGTCCGTCCGTCCATTTAGTCTACAGGTCGCATTTTCCATTTATGTCTTGTTATTATTTATGTTAAATGCATTTCAATGCAACGTTAAATTGTTCATGAAAAAAATTAATTTAATTAAATGACTGAAATGTTCCATTATTGTTGAAGGTTGGGGTTGGTGCAGTAAGAAACACTTATAACCCAAAAAGTAATTTATTGCCGTGACCAATAATGATAATAATACAAAAGAGCGGGGGAGCACACGCGACGACCGCTATACGTGTACTGACTTATTTGAGTGAAACTGCATTATTTTTAGGTGTACGGTTGCATCGTACAAAAAAAAATTTGACTACCCTCATTAAGCTTTATGAAAATAATTATCTAAATGTTTAAATGCTAACACTTCCGATCTTCCATTACGATTTTGAGGACTTAGTTAATATTTTGTTGAGTCACTGCTTCATTTGGACGAATTGAGCGTTCCCCATCTGTAGTGTTTGTATCTATACAATAGCTATAATACACTGTCTCATGTACACAAGCAGAGGGGGTAGCTGTCAATCTGGGAGTCGTGTAAGGACACGGTGCTGGTTAAACGTGCGTCTGCGCTCGTAGCTGTGTGTAGTAGTGAGCTAGTGTTAAAGTTACCTAGTTTCTTTAGGTATAAAAGGGATCACTACAAGTGGCGACGAGGATTAAGGTAAGAAATAAGATTATAAAAAAAAATTTAAAAAAGATAGGTAGGTGACAGCAAAATTTTGTTCATACAACCCGCACAGTTCTAAGTACTAAATATATCATTTAATATTCTGTTTACTGGATGGATTCTATAGTTGTATGAGCACAATTAATCTGTTAACAGATTATGGAATGTGATTGCGCAAATACTAATTTGTTATCGATCCCAAATCAGCGGAATTGCTATGGATTTCGTAAACAATTGTTCGCCTCCCTTATCTCTTATAACAAAGTTTACATTATGCGAACGGTTCAGTACGAACAAGAATTGCTTTCAATATCAAAATATTTTACATCATAAATAAGTAAATGTTAACAATTTCTAATGACCGACTTAGATATAAAGAAAGATTGAAATAAATGAAGATTATCTCCTTTCTATTTTTATATTGTATTAACGACAAAATTTTACATTTCTTTGGTAACCTATACAAATATTTAAAGAAAAAAACTTAACTAAAAAAAAAATATGAAAAAAAAATGGAAAGAAGTTACCCCGGTTTGGGCGTGTGTGTGCGTGTGGGATTCCGAGTTTCTAGCTGCACAAAAGCGCTCCAGTTTAATGGAAAAACAATAACATTTATTAAGATTTCCATTAAATTGGAAGTAAATTAAATCACCACAACACGAAGTTACTTCAATTTAAAATAATAATTATGGTTGTATTTGGAATTCTTGGTAGTTTTCCTTTGAGGTACTCCTGAGAATTTTCATTAAATTTAAACTATTTAGACGTCCATTAAATTGGATGTATGTATTGACTTTCATTAAATTGGAAGTATTTAGACGTCCATTAAATTGGATGTATGTATTGACTTTCATTAAATTGAAGTATTTAGACGTCCATTAAACTGGATGTAGGAATTGACTTTCATTAAATTGAAAGTATTTAGACGTCCATTAAATTGAATGTAAGAATTGACTTTCATTAAATTGAAAGTAATTGGATCGGGGGCATTTTCAGATCACCCCAACACGATCCATCATGGCAAATCTACTACCACCACCAGAAAAATTAGAGGTAGAGGGTGACAGTGCATCTGTTGGAGTAAGGTGGGAGAAATGGAAACGGTCGCTTCAGATTTATCTGGAAGCTGCGGACATCATGACTCCAGTTAAAAAGCGAGCTACGTTACTAGTTCTTGGGGGAGGTGCATTGCAAGAAATATTTTATAATTTACCTGGAGCAAATGCAGAACCTGAAGAAAACGACTACTGTCTTCCTAAACAAAACAAGACATTTGAACGACACATTTTTAGACTTATTAAGCAAGATGAAGGTGAAAACTTAGAAAAATTTCTTATTAAATTAAGACATCAGGCAGCAAAATGTAAGTTTGAAAAACTAGAAGATCACATAATCGACCAAATTCTAGAAAAGTCTTCGTTATCTGAATTAAGGAAAAAAATGTTAACTATGGGTGATGAAATAACATTAGACAAAGTGATTACTACAGCCAATACCTTAGAGATTGTGAGTTATCAGCTAGACAGTTATGAGCAAAAAGCAAAGAATACAAAAAATGAAGTTAATTTAATAATAAATAAAAAACAGGATAATCTAAGATGGAATAAATCAGAAAAAGATTCAGATGAAGAAAAAAATACGCTAAGATGTACTAGATGTGGAAATTCTGCACATACACCGCGAGGCACCCTCTGCCCAGCAAAAAGTAAGAAATGCAACGGCTGTGGATACTGCAATAAGTTCTGCACAAGATGAAGAAGTACATACATACTTAATACATACATATTTAATATGAACAAGTACATACATATTTATATTTAACCTTGCCTAAAGGGACTCCTTATAATAATATTTTTTAAATGTTCATATTTTAAGGTTATTTAATAATTTCTTGACGTTCATAAGTGTTACTTTGTGACCTAAATGAATATGTACGATATCCTTAAGAGATAGATATATACCGTCGTGAACTTTTTTGTAGACCTTTAATATGAACGAAGATGCAACATCAAATGCGAGATAGGAGGAATAAATTCAGAAATGCTTATTGATTCGGGATGCAAACTTAATTTAATAACTAGTAAAACCTGGGAATATTTAAAGGAAAATAAGATTAAATCTGAGAAACAAGTGAAAGAACCCAACTACTAGCGTATGGAAGTAAGACACCTTTACAAATTAAGAGTGTGGAACGTAACACAGAAACACGTTTCATAGAAAACTTAGTTGATAGAATCATTGTTCGTAGATAACCGAACAATTTAAATTCTTAAATACATATCCTTATATCCTTAAATCCATAATCAATAATCCTTAAATCCTAAATCCAAAAATCCACAAATCCAAATTTCCAATATTCCAAAAATCCATAAATCCATAAATCCATAATTCCATAAATCCAAAATTCCAAAATTCCATAATTCCATAAGTCCATAGTTCCATAAATCCTTAAATAACTAAATACTCAAATATCCAATTACCTAAATTCTCAGGTACCGAAATACCTGATAAATCCTAAAATACTGAAATTCTTATGACCAGTTAGCCTTCATTAATATTATTCACAATGGTAATTAACAATTCTCTTCTTTCTTTTTTGTGACTAAATACATTTGACAAATGAATTTCATCTGCATAATTTAAATTTGTCATTATATCACTTTTAACCTTGTACGAAACATAATGCAGCGATAGAGTTCGATTGTATATGAGCTGTGAGCAGAGGACATGTGCGCTTAATACTACCAACCGTATTCAATTGATGTCAGGTCAGGACACAAACTCGTTAATATCTCATACCTAACTCAAACACAGGACGGGAACAAAATATTATTATATATATCAAAGACATGATACATCAACATAAACATCAAATCTTAAAATTGGGATTATTCGGCTTAGTCGGTAGTGTTGCCATCTTCATTATCCGTATCATCTATACTCAGTGATTCCACGTGAATCCATGGTTGCATCCTGTCTGCAGCAACTGTAGTTTTGCGTTTGTTTTTCATTCCTTCAAATCCCGCGATTGGAGCAATTTTGTAACAGTCATTCCCTAACACTTTTTTAACTCTGAAGGGACCTTCGTAAGATGGCATTAGCTTCGTACTCTGACCTTTATTTTGAAACGTCACTTTCGTTATTTTAACAAGATCCCCCTTTTTGTAGGCAGGTGCCGGGCGTCTTCCCCGGTCGTAATATTCTTTTTGCTTAGTTTGGGCTTCGTCAATTTTTTGTTTGACTTCCGCACGAAGGCTGGGCAAACCAGAAATTTCACGGGTGTCTTCGACAACAGCATTTAGGGCCGGCTTGACTTCGCTATTCATTGCAATACCAAACATGACCTCGGCTGGTGTCTTACCGATGGTTTTCTATATAGTGTTATTTAAGCCCCATTGTATCTTTCCTAGTTTGTTGTCCCATTCTTTCTCGTTGTCCCATATATTTTGCGCTGTTAAGGAGTCGAGTATGGTCCGGTTGTATCGCTCAACCTGACCGTTAGCTCTCGGACTTGCCACTGCGTTTAATATGTGCTTTATGCCACGTTCAAGACAGAACCTCCTGAATGCATGCGCAGTGAAGCAAGACCCGCGATCGCTTACTAGCCTGTCAGGGGATCGAAATACGTCAAAAATGTCTTGCAACGCCTTTATCACATTTTGAGTATTAGTGTTCCGGACAGGTTTAATAAACAAAAACTTGGTGAATGAGTCTACAAACAGTTAGTATATGTGTGAACCCTTTTTTAGATTTTACAAAAGGTCCAAGGTGATCGATGTGCAAAGTGTGGAAAGGGATCGCGGCTTTTTCTATAGGGTGTAGCAGCCCTTCCCGACCCTGAGTCGTCTTTTTAGCATATGCACAATCGATGCATGCACTAACGTATTTTTTTATAAATCGTGTCATTTTAGCAAACCAGTAGGTTTTCTTTATGCGTTCTAAGGTTTTCTCAAAACCGACGTGCCCTATGTCATCGTGGTTCATTTTGCACATCTGCCACCTTGCCCCCCTTGGAACCACCCATCTAAGGCAGTTTTTGTCCCCCTCCATACATCTAAATAACCTATTGTTCTTCAAAACATAATTACTTTTAATGTAATCTAAGCCCTTGGGATCTAGATTACTGCTGAGAATGTCTCGTATTCTGCATAACTCGGGGTCTCCCAGTTGTAGTGTAAGCAGCCAGTCATCATCGGATATAACTAGCACCGATGGATACCTTACGAGATCTGCTGTGTCCGCTTCGTCCGTGGGATTCCTGGAAAGGGCGTCAACATGACACATTTTCGTCCCTGCTCTATATTCGATACAGCAGTCAAACTCTTGCAAGGCTATCCACCATCGGGCGATTCTGGGTATAAGATCACGCTTTTCAAATGTGGAGCGCACTGCACTGCAATCACTGACAACTTTGAAAGCTTTGCCCAAGAGATACACTCTGAATTTTTTTAGAGCACAAATAACTGCGAATGTCTCTAATTCATATGAGTGAAAGTTTCTCTCTTCAGGGGTTGTCTGGCGACTGAAATAAGCCACGGGATGGAAGGATCCTTGACTCCCAACTGGGCGCTGAAGTAATATACCTCCGACACCTACCCTACTGGCATCCGTATGTAGCTCTGTCTCGGCCGTCGGGTCGTACAGAACCAAGACTGGTCTTTCTACCAACTTCGATTTCAGAGTTTGAATGAGTCCTCCTGTTCAGTCGTCCACTCCCACGTAGCATCCTTCTTCAGTAACTTCGTAAGTGGGTGAGCCAACTGAGCAAAGGACTTAATAAATTTCCGGAAGTACATTCTGCGGTAATGGAAAATCTGTGACGCTTTGACTTTTTGCTATTCCTGGGCGCATACCGGCTGAGCTGATTTCATACCCTAGGTAGTCAATTTTATTCTGCAGGAAACTGCACTTCGACAGATTTAGTTTGAGCTGTGCATTTTCTAATAGTTTGAGGACGTCTTCCAGTCGATCCATACATTCGAAAGGAGTCTTTCCGAAAATCAGGAGGTCATCCAAATATACGGTGGCTTTATTAAACTGAGCTTGTCCCAGGACATGGTTCATCATCCTTTGAAAGACAGCTGGAGCATTGGCCAAACCGAACGGCATGCGATTATACTCGTACTGACCGTCCGGCGTGACAAAAGCAGTCAGATGTTTACTCGCCTCCGCGATTGGTACTTGGTAGTACCCTGACATTAGGTCAAGTGTGATGAACCATGCCTGTCCAGACAATCTCGCTATTTCGTCCTCTATTATTGGGAAAGGATACCTTTCCTTTACGGTGATCGAATTTAGTGCCCTATAATCCACGCAAAGTCGTATGCCACCGTTCTTTTTACGTACGAGTATTATAGGGCTCGCGTAATTAGATGTCGACTCACGGATGATGCCAGCTTCTAGCATTTCGTCAACCATTTCTCTTACTTTTTCTCGTTCGTGGTAAGAGAGACGATACGGTCTGTAGACCACGGGGCGCTGGCTGTTTAACTCAATGCTCATTTCAGTTATATATGTACAGCCAAGATCCGCCAAGTTTTGGGCAAAACACCGTTCGTGGCGCTGTAATATACCTATGAGTCTTGCCTTAGCCTCATCGGGGACTGTCTCGCCTATCTGTATTTGCATCTCGTCGAGTCGTTTTGCAGAGGACGGTTCGGCCTGTGTGACTTTAACCATGGAATCTTCAGTGCTCACAAGTCTATAAACAGACTCCACCCTTTCTGCCCGCGAAAACACTGAGCGCTCCTGAAGACAGCAAGGCATTGTGCACGGGTGTATTGTAACAGAAAGCGAACCGCCCTTCACTTCATAAACCCCGCCGCAAATAACATATTGTTGTCCTAGTTTTCCTACTACCTTTGTGTCGACTATCACACTGCCTGTGAATGGTGTCTCTGTCATAGCCCTAACACTAGCAGTCCCAAAAAGTATACAATATGCTAATATCCTAACTCTTTCGCGATGATCGTCATCCTCATCCGGTATGTAGTTCGGCGTTTCGGTGTCGACATGTATAAATTTGAGCATGTTAACGTCCTTATAGACAACTATGTGAGTTTGTTCCGTATAACTCTGTCCAACGAACAAAGGCTTCTCCAGGAGACAATCTTGTACTACGCGACATGAAACGATAGCATCTACGC
This sequence comes from Thumatha senex, assembly GCA_948477245.1. Taxonomy (NCBI): domain Eukaryota; kingdom Metazoa; phylum Arthropoda; class Insecta; order Lepidoptera; family Erebidae; genus Thumatha; species Thumatha senex. The sequence continues at coordinate 6,802,781 of OX419725.1, forward strand.
CATCTATTGATAGTTTTAGTTTCGCCGAACCCTCTGAGCACACAAGGCTGTTACCAAAACCTTTCATAGTAGAAGGCATGGTCGTGAGTCAGTCCAAGATTCGCAAAGTTGGACTGTGAGATCAAAGTGACTTCACTACCAAGATCAATGAACGATTCGAGCGGCGTACCTTCGACGCTTACTACTTTTATAAATTTATTACACGGAATTGTACTTGAAATGCGCATAGTTTTGGCCACTGCATCAGCGTTCGTTGATCCTGTGTTCAGTTTAGTGTGACACAGTTCAGATTTATGTCCTATTCTGCTACAATGGCTACATTTAATTAAAGGCTTAGGGCATTTAGAGTACGGATGACCTTTCTCCTCGCAGTTAAAACAGAATAAACCGGGGTTAACCCTTGTATTAATTCTATTGTTCGACTTATCATCACCCGCATTTACATTCCTGTCTTTAGAGAACGGCGGCGGCACATAAAATTCCTTATTATTGCTAATTAGGAACTTCAACAGTTTGTCAGGCTCGTCACACCTTAACGCTAGGGCGCTAGATCTCGTGGTCCTGTCACTAATGCCATGGATGATGCAATCAACCGCGCGTCTACCAGTAATTTCGCATTGATTGAGAAGCGCTAACTTTTCGTAATAATAGTTTTGGATATTTTCGTTAATCCTACTCCTGCGTCTTAACATGTCCTCGAGCATCTGCCCGTAGTTTTGCTCACATGGAAAAGCATTTGATAATTTAACTTGCCAATCCTCCTAACTATACCATATTGAATTCTGGCTTTCGTACCAGGTTTTTGCTAGCCCAGACAATTTTGCATTGCGAAGTGAATGACTGTCCTTTCGTCCCAACCATAGACCTTCGCACACTCGTTTACCTTTTTTAACCATATATCCATACGTTGGTTTTTCTCGGAAGGATTAAACTCAGGGATTATGTTTTTACTGTCTCTGTTAGAAAAGTGTGTGCTCTGGCCTGGCTGTGATGGAAGGATGTCTTTAATAGACTGGATAATCTGAGTAACATCTTTAGTGGAAAAATATGGACTTCGTGACCTTTTCGTATGGTGTCCGTCGTGACGTCTCGCAGTAGCCGCGTCAGGTACGCGCAGACGGCTGCGGGAGCGGCTGTGGCTGCAGCTGTCGCGCCTCGACCCGATGCGTGATCGACGCCGCTCGCTCCGTTGACGGTGTTGTCCGACGTCACGTTGCCGTTGTAGGTCGAGCTCCATCAAACGAACCCGATCCTGCTCCCGCCTCAGCTCCACTTCACGCTTCAGCAGCGAAGCTCCACGGCGACTGTGGCTGCGACTCCGTCGAGTGCTGTCACGACCACGGCACCTGGTGGGACTGCGCCTGGAGCGTGAACGGTTGCGACGGGGAGTCTCAACACTCCGTGCTATAATATTTTCAGACTCCATCACCTGAAACTCGTATCATAAAATTGTGTGCATTAGAATTTAATTATTTGTTTTTTTTTTTTAGTTATAGCGAGATCTTGTAATATCTATCTCGGAAACCGTGTGTCATACGTAAAAAATAACGAAATTTTGGGTCCCCTTTTATACACCCCAGATTGTGATATTTGCTAGAACCCCTCGTATTTTTTTTTTTTGTTAATCTCATGAGCATGAATTTTAATGCAGCATTAGAAAGAAATGTAAAGATACACTACATCATTCACCACGACCCGTGTACTTTTACTGTCGGAAACCATTAATTATTTTTTTATAAATATATATTTGGCACGTCAAAATGGCGTCGTCCGCCTGATGTTAACGTGACGACGACCCGTGATTTTGGGCCGCTATTTCAACCATGTATATTAATCGTAATCAGGCCGGCTGCTAATATTAGTTATGCAAATTAATCGCAATGGTTACAAACTTCAGTGTAAAACTACATCATCAACAATTTGGCACTAGGATTAGCGAGAAATTTTGAGGTCAATTGATATAATTTGGCGCGAAACAAAAAGTAAAATGTAGGCGCATACTTAGTTTATTTATGTTTATCCCACTTCTGAGATGTAAACCGTTGCCTCCCGAACTGATGGTCGTCACCATTAAAACACAATCCACAAGATGACGCGTATATTTCAAACAAGGGTAATAACTGACAGCTTACATTTATTAGCAATTAGACACATCTGTACACATCTATCGTTCCACGACCAATGCCACCGCACCCGCGTTCTATCAAGTTGTCATCTACCCCCCTATTTTTCTGTGTTATCGACTATATGAATGTTACCAGATTTTATTTTAAATTGCTACCGTAAAAATAGCTAATGCTGTTAATAAAATCAAGGCAAATTATTGAAACCTTTCAATAGCCATGGTACGCCATTATTGCAACAGATGCACTCACCGTCCTGCTCAGCATAAAAAGAGCATAAGCGTAAGTATTTAGTCTAGCACATACTGATTTGATGTGCTGTTGCCAGCTTAGTTTATTATCTATTATCACACCTATGAATTTTGTTGAGTCAACCTCTTCTATTACTGAATTTAAATAATGAATGTCCATATTACCACAGATAATATAATATAATGCTTATATTACTCAATTTATTTATGGTACTCCGGAATGTCATAAAATTAGTTTTTTTAAGATAAATAATTAATTGATTTAGTAATAATAATTAATGCAGAACTGAGAAAAAATGTAGGGTAGATATAAAATATTACGCATTCTGACAAATTAGTAAATGCGTTGCACTCATTTAGTTTTGCTTTTGTTATTTTCGCAACCTTAACTATTGAAAGATATTTTAATAATGAGAAGAGCTATCTACGAACCGAGATCCTATGAATAATGATTCTATGAAGAAAATTTTCTGTGAAACGTGCTCTCTATGAACAGAGAATTCTGCCAACTGTACTTTCCATGTACCGAGATTCTATGAACGATCATTCTATTAACAAAGTTTTCTGTGAAACGTGCCCTCTATGAACAGAGATTTCTGCCAACTGTACTTTCTATGTACCGAGATTCTATGAACGATCATTCTATTATCAAAGTTTTCGAAGAAACGTGCTCTCTATGAACAGAGATTTCTGTCAACTGTGCTTTATATGAACCGAGATATCTACGAACAATGATTCTATCAAGTAAGTTTTCTATGAAACGTGTTTCTGTGTTACGTTCCACACTCACCACCCATTATCTTGCATGGAAAATTTACTACGGAAGATAAAGAACGCCCAATATTTTTCTAAATTAGATATAAAAAATGCATTCTATCAAATAGAATTACACCCAAACTCATGATATGACTTTTATAACATCTAACGGCGACGGAGCCCCAGAATTATTCCAAAAAATTATGGAGAAAATGTTAATAAAGTGCGAAGGGACTACAAATTTCATAGATGACATATTAATTTGGGGGAGTAATGAGAAAGAACACGACTTACGACTTTCCAAGGTAATGGAGGTATTGAAACATAATAACGTTTTATTAAATCAAAAAAAATCTATATATAAAGTACAGACAATAGACTATTTGGGTCATGAATTAAAACCGGAAGGAGTAAAGCAATTGCCCAAGTACATAAAGAGCATAAATGATTTTAGAGTACCGGAAACAATCGAAGAATTACAAAGTTTTTTAGGATTAGTAAATTACATTAACAAATGGCTTCCACAGTTAGCTACGACGACTGAACCCCTAAAACATATATTAAGACAGAAACTAGGGAAGTAAGCCAGAATAGAAGATTAATGGAAGAGTGAACACAATGAAGCATTTGAAAAATTAAAAGATCTAAAATAGGCACCTTGGGATATTATGATGTCAAAGACAAGACGCCAGTTCCGTAGGACTTGGGGCTGTTTTAGTTTAGTTTGACTAAGAAATATTGCCTTTGGAAATCGGACATTGAGCCAATGTGAGAGAAAATACAGTCAAACAGAAAAAGAGGCCCTTGCTCTTGTATGGGCTATTGAGCATTTTAATACATTTCTTTTTGGAAAAGAATTTGATCTAATAACGAATCATAAGCCTCTGGAATTTCTGTTTAGTCCGATATCAAAACCATGCGCCCGTGTTGAATGATGGTTACTACGACTTCAGGCGTATTGTTATAAAATAAAATAAAAACCGGGTAAGACCAATATTGCGGACCTATTATCGCGGTTATGTAAATACTCTGATCAATCAACGCAGTCATCAAAAGATAAACACGTTTACCAGATAGTTGAACTTGCCAGGCCTTGTGCAATCTCCATGGATCAGATAGTAAAACAATCAGAAAGTGATCAGGAAATCACAAGTGTTAAGAACGGAATTTTCAGTAACCAATGGGATGAGTCTGTTAAAATGTACAAAATATTTTCTAATGAATTATGTTTTTATGAGAACATCCTTTTGAGGGGGAACAGAATAGTTATACCACAGAATCTCAGGAAGCAGGTTCTACTAGCAGCCCATGAGGGGCATCCAGGTGTTGTAGCCTTGTAGCTATGAAAGGTCGCCTTCATTCTAAGGTTTGGTGGCCTAAAATGGATAAGGACGTAGAGTTGATGGTAAGAAGCTGTAAAGGGTGCACCCTGGTTAGCTTACCAATACCTCATGCACCAATGAAACGTCGCAACCTTCCATCTGAACCTTGGCTCGATATTGCAATGAACTTATTGGGTCCATTACCGAATAATGATCATTTATTAATAATTATTGACTATTACAGCCGTTATAAGGAGATTAAGATTACTAGGACTATAACCAGCTCGCAAATCATTAAAATCTTAAAAGAAATCTTTAGTCGATTGGGCTACCCAATATCTATTACTACTGATAACGGTCGGCAATTTGTAAGTGAAGATTTTAAGAATTTTTGTTATAGTTGTAATATTAAGTTTTTCAATACTGTACCATATAATATGCTTCTGCCACCCCTTCGGGGATAAGGCGTGATGGATATTTATTTATTTATTTTTTAATACTGTACCATATTGAATTGTTCGATTGGAACATAATCTTCAATAATAATAGTTTGTTGACATTAGATAGATATTTTCTATCAAAATTTTTACAACGAAAGGTAGCTCTGTTGCTATCTAATTTTTTAATTTTTCAAGCCAAATTATTGGCAAGTACAACTGCTTTTATTGAGCAGGATAGTTTTGATACTTCACATTTGGAAAATGAAATTCCAAAAAACTAGTTTATAGGACAACAGATAATAAATCTGGCCAGTTGACTTTGGCCCCTGAGAATAATCTTAGTAAAAATATTGTTTTTATAAACCTGGTGCACCATAATGTTAGAGGTTTAATAAATGGTAAAGATTTAGAGTTAGAGCTATACATTAATGCAAATTCTATTAATATTTTTTGTGCTACAGAGCACTGGTTAAAAGATCATCAAATCACATTGTTGAACTTCGTAAATCACCAGGTTGCTAGCTCGTTCAATAGAAAACATTCTAAACGTGGAGGCTCCTTAATATTAATTAATAAAAACTTAAAATTTAAAGAACGTAAGGATTTAGTAGCCCTCTCCATTGAGCGAGTTATTAAGATTGCCAGTATTGAGTTTGAGCATTTCATCTTGTTAAGCGTATACAGTCCCCCTGATGCTTCTTACATTGAATTTGAAGAAAAATTTGAAGAAGCACTGTTCAAATGCCAATGTTCTAAGAAATCTATAATAGTTTGTGGAGATTTTAATGTTGATATATTAGATACATCATTAACTCCATCAGAGAGAAATAAAATGAAAAATTTATTTAAATCCTTTAATCTGCATAGTACATTCTTAGAACCCACTCGTATTACAGCCACCAGTGCAAAATGTATTGATAATATTTTTACTGATATTAAACCTATAGATAAAGGTATTGTGGATCCTGTGGAGTCAGATCATCGTGGCCAATGGATAAAATTTCCTAAAAGTAGTAACAAAGACAGCAAAAAACAAATTAAATATGTACCAATTAACCAAAGTCGTTTGAATAATTTTAAAGAAAATGTATTAAAGAGATTACCATATCTACCTAACTTCACTTGTGTAGACCAGTCATATAAACACTTATTTAATTTGATTAATGATGAGTTTGGCAAAGTTTTTACCTCAAAAACTCTACAGATTGGTGGTCGTCCTGTTTTCAGTGACTGGGCAACACCAGGTATCTTTAAAAGTAGAAATAAATTATTTGAATTATATTCAGAAAAATCATATAATTTTAGGCAAACCTTTCAGGAATATGTTAAAAATTATTCAAAGATATTTAAACAAACGTGTCATCTTGCTAAGTCAAACTTCATTAAAAATAAAATTTCTAATTCTGTAAATAAAATAAAAATGACTTGGAACATCATTAACTCTGAATGCGGTAGATCTTTAGTGACTGAAAGGGATTTCCACTTAAAAGTAAATGGTTGCCATGTTACAGGGGACCTGGAGGTGGCTACGGAGTTTGAACACTTTTTCAAAAATGTACCTGTATTGACAACAAAATCTCTCCAAGCATCTTCCAGTTCCGCTGAACTTTTATTAGAAGAATCTGTTCTTTGTTGCAGGGATGCATTTGTATTCACAGATATTTGTGCTCAGGACATTGTAAAAACATTTAAATGTATCGAAATTAAGAAAACCGCGGACATTTGGGGGTTATCGGTCAAAACTGCATCATGTATAATTGAGGTAATTGCGCCCCATCTAGCAACTGTGTTTAATGACTGTGTTTCTAGTGGTACATTTCCTGATTTAATGAAACACAGCAAAGTCGTTCCCTTGTTCAAGGCTGGCAGCGCTACAGAGCCGTCTAATTTCCGACCAGTGTCAGTGCTGCCAACTTTGAGCAAAGTATTTGAAAAAATAATCTTGAATCAAATGCTATCCCATTTTAATAGTCATAAAATACTCCATGCGAATCAATTTGGGTTTACGAAAGGGCGCTCAACTTCCGATGCTGGTGTTGAGTTATTAAAATGTATTCATGAAGCATGGGAAGACAAGCACGATGCATTAGGTATATTTTGCGATCTATCAAAGGCTTTTGATTGCGTTCAACATGAAACGCTGTGCAAAAAATTACACCACTATGGAATAAGAGGCAAAGCTCTCGACCTTCTGTCTTCATATTTGAACAATAGAATACAGAGGGTCGATATTAATGGTACACGTTCTGTAGGATCCATGGTTACAATGGGTGTGCCGCAAGGCTCGATACTTGGGCCATTCTTGTTCCTCATTTATATTAATGATTTACCATTTTATGTAGGGGACAGGAATAGGATTGTTTTGTTTGCAGATGACAACTCATTAATTTTTAAAATTAAAAGACAATTAGATAACTATGACGATGTAAACAATGCAATTGCAAGAGTAGTTCATTGGTTCAGCTCAAATAATCTTTGCCTTAATGAAAATAAAACTAAATGTATAAAATTTACTCTACCAAATGTAAAACAAGTTGCGGCCAATGTTCAACTGAATGGACAAGTGTTAGAGTTTGTAGAATCAACTGTGTTCCTAGGTATAACTATTGATGCCAATTTGCAGTGGGGCCCACACATAGAAAAGACAGCCTCTAGATTAAGTTCGGCTGCATACGCTGTAAAAAAGATCAGGACTCTAACAGATGTGGATACGGCTAGAATGGTTTACTTCAGCTATTTTCATAGTATTATGTCTTACGGTATTCTCCTTTGGGGGAGTGCTGCGGATTTAAATATTATTTTTGTTCTACAAAAGCGGGCTGTACGCGCTATTTATAATTTGGGCCCCAGAGTTTCTCTCCGAGAAAAATTCAAAGAAGTGAATATTCTAACCGTACCATCACAATACATTTTTGCCAATCTTATGTATGTCCAGAAAAATCTATCACAGTTTTCTAAACTCTGTGATAAACATAATATAAACACTAGAAATAAAAATAATCTTTCAGTCCACCACAGTCGACTACATAAGATTGGCGATTCTTTCCAGGGTAACTGTATACGCTTTTACAACAAGCTTCCCTGTGACCTGAGAAATTTACCTTTAAATAAATTTAAAAAGTTTATTAAAAACAAGCTTTGTGAAAAAGGTTTTTACTCCGTTACAGACTATTTGCAGGACAGGGACGCCTGGAAATGATCTGCTGGCAAAATGAAATAATATTAAATTGTAAATAGGCCATCAAAAAAAAAGCCTTCCTAAGTTTCTTGCCGGTTCTTCTCAGGTGGGCCGCGTTCCGAACCGGTGGTCGCTTTAAATATTTTAAATAGTGTATGACATTTTGTAAGCGCCATTAAAATGGTCTATGCAAAATAAAGATTTTTTTTTTTTTTTTTTTCATATTGGCCCCAAATGAACAGAGAAGTGGAGCGTCAAAACAGAGATATTTTGAAGCGACTCAAAATCAGTTCTAGTGAAAAGCGTGATATGAGAGACGCACTGTATGAATACCTCATGATGTACAATTCCACTCCTCATTCAGTTACCGGAAAGACGCCCTCAGAACTTTTTTGCAAAAGACTAAACAGGGACAAAATCCCTATGTTAAAAGAGATACTCGTAAATAACACGGATAATGACACTGAAGTTAAAGATCGAGATAGAATGCAAAAGGAAAAAGGAAAGGTATATGGAGACCGGAAAAGAAGAGCGGGAGACCCTGAACTAATGGATGGTGAGAAGATATATGTTAAAGAAATAGAAAAGCTTCAATCCTACACCACACATAGTGGAACAGTCAGTTGGAGGGGATGTAACAATAAAGAATACAGAAACTGGACAAAGATTACGAAGGAATGTAATTCATCTTAAGCGGGTGGAAGGACAATGGAAATCTGTAGAAGACGAAACCAGTGGAAAAGAGAATCAAATAACGAAAGAAAATAAAACGACAAATTGAAATAATAAATTCTTGTGTATAATATTATCAAAATTGATTAAGTTGATCATGAAACATTTATATATTTAATAAAAAAAAATGTTGTAAAGGAAGGGATGTAGTGTTTGTATCTATACTATAGATATAATACACTGTCTCATGTACACAAGCAGAGGGGGTAGCTGTCAATCTGGGAGTCGTGTGAAGACACGGTGCTGGTTAGACGTGCGCCTGCGCTCGTAGCTGTGAGCCAGTGTTAAAGTTACCTAGTTTCCTTAGGTATAAAAGGGATCACTACACTATCGTTTGTGTCCATGCGACCGCGTTTGAAGTCGGCATACCACCGACGACAAATGGTTGCTTTAGAGGGAGCTGATCCCGCATAATATTTCATAAGGCATTGCTGTGCTTCAACGGTATTATTTACCTATTAAAAAACAATGTTTTATCAACACGCTAAACTCGTTATTTTTCATTGTACCGAAACTACAAGCGTAGCGTCACTTAAATGTCTGCAAAATCAATATTTTAATGTTCCATTTTTAAAAATAATACACATTTCTTTTATTGAAGGCCAGTACTTTTTAAAAATCAAAAGAGTTTTTAATATATACGCCATTTCCAAGTTAGTCTCGGTACTTATTGAACGATCTAGTATTGTATCTTATTTTGCATATACATGTTGCACTTAAAAAGAATCTAATAATAATGAAATCGCTAATCTGAACTATTTGAATTTCGAATGTTATATTTTTTGTAACGTTGCAACCTTCTTAGTAATAAGAAAAAATAATCGGGAATTCATCATCATCATCATCAAAATCATTAGTTGATTGTTTTTATCACACATCGAAAATGGAATGAAGTCGAAAAGATTTTAGAGCGATGATTTTTTATGATTTTAAGAGATCTCTCTCTCTCCGCAAGACTGTTTCGAGTTTCTTTACATGACGAATTTCGTGAAGGGCGGTCTTCAACTGCCATCAACGAAAATAATGTGGCTACTGTTAAGCGGCTAATTGAAGATAACCCGCGGATTACCTATGAGGCAATTCAAGGACTATTGGGGATTGATATGAGCCAAATTCAGAAAATTTTACACGAAGAATTGAAAGTTCGGAAACTTTGTTGTCGTTGGATCCCTCATGAACTGACAGCGGAGCAGAAGCGGGCTCGCGTGGAATGGTGCTCACAGATGCTACTGAAGTACGACCACGGACATTCTAATGCTGTTTATGACATTGTCACAGGAAACGAAACGAAGATTTTTATGGATTAGAAACCGGAAAAAAAAGCAGTAATCTTGTGAATGGGTGTTTGAAAATGAGAACAGGCTAAAAAAAAGTAAGGCAGGCGAGAAACGTTGGTAAACAAATAATCGCGTTTCTTTTTCTTAGCTACGGGTCCCATCTGTACAATTCCACTTGAAGATCAAAAGAGTGTTAATGCCGAGTGGTATTCTACCATTTGTTTACCCAGGGTGTTAGAAAAAGTTCGCGAAAGACGACCAAAAAGCCGCGTTCTCATACATCATACAACATGACAACGCTTCTTCACACACGGTCAACAAAACAAAGTCATTTTTAGCTTCCAAAAAAGTACAACTCGTCACCCATCCTGCGCATAGTCCCGACCTAGAACCCTGTTTTTTTTTTGCATTTTCCCCAAAATCAAAGATTTGATGAGAGGTTTCACTTTTACCAACTCCGAAGAGGCAGTGATAGCGGTCAATCAGCACGTAGAAAACATGCCTTAAGATCTGTGATCGTCCTGTTTAAAGAAATGGTATGTTCGCATGAAAAAAGTTTTAAAATTAAAGGAGAGTAAAGCAATAAACATAATATTTTGGTTATAACATGTTGTTTTTTTAAGTTACGCAAAACTTTTAGTGTGACCTACGTATACTAGAAATATAGGTAGACACAGAGAGAGAGACACACAGAGAGAGAGAGATAGTAGCTATATATGTACTACCTTTGCTTGAGCGCAAACGTATGTAACGAAATACCCAATAATTCTTTGCAACAATGGTGTACGTGTCCAAGGTAAGGTGAATCCTTTATTCCCCGAGGCGGTCGTAGTGCAACAGCATGATGTATCCGCCGATTATTCTTTGTGACACGAGCGCAATGGGTGATTCGTAACTGCGTACTCAAGATATGAAGTGACTTTGTTACAATTGATAAATCTCTTATTTATATATAGGATATCGAGGATATCGAGTCTGGTGTCAAATTTTGCTGTCTGATAAAAACAGTTTGTGTTTGATATTTGATTTTTAGCAATCGTGAAATCAATTGACGTCTGACTTTCCAACCCCCGAAGACCGGCGCCTGCGTCTATGCCTCGTTCGTTGGTCAGCAGGTGCACCGTTAGCGGGTGAAGTCGTTTGGGCACCGGAGATCTTGGTTAGGCGCTTTATACAGGCTAAACTAGTGATTCATTGAATACGTAGGTATTCAATGAATGAAGGATCAGCCTTCTCTTTTTCGTTTCCAAACAACACTGGGTAAATTAGAATAATAACTTTCGTGAGCTTTGTTCATTTGTAATAATGAACAGCTGTGCTATCCCAAAATTCACACGTGAGTATAACCGTTTAGTTTGTAATAATACTGGGTAAAATTACACATACTACAGACTATGGATAAAATTGTGCCCAAAATCGAACCATTCTGCAAGTTTTTCTTACGTTTTACCATAAAAACTTGCAACCTTCTGCCTGTGCACGTATTAGAATCTCCATCCCTCCTCTTACAATCCTGGGTCCATTACGAGAAACGTGAAAGCATTCTACCTTCTACACGACAATGGGCTCACGACCTTTTACCTGGGACAAAAATTCTTAATACAATAGGTGTATAGTATAGATAAATTTTTAAAGCAATTATTTTGCTAAATTTCTCATGACGTATAGTATGCCTCTGCCTACCCCTTAACGGAAAGGCGTACAATATGTATGTATGTATGTACGTGAAAAACATATTTCTGGGCCATCAATCCGAGGGCAATTGAGGAGCTTGGGCTAACAAAACTTTAGGCTGGTGCACCTGAATACCAGCTTCGACCTTTCTCCGGTAGAACGGGTTCTCCGGTATTTCGACTCGGTAGAAAGGCGTGCTATAAGGATTGTCAACGATCCTCTACTAGCGGGCGGTGTCGAACCCCTTCGCGACAGGAGACTGTGCCTCCTTATGCGTGTTCTATCGCCTATACAACGGTCTGTGCTCAAAGGAATTGTTTGATATGATGCCCACGGCTACCTTCTATCATCGCACCGCTCGCCATAGACAGGGTGTTCACAGGGTGTGTCATAGAAAGAGACTTAATTCCTTGAACGCTTAGATTGTGGATGTGGGCCGTATGCTTGTCTGCCACCTGAGCGGTATATAAAAAAAAAAAACTCTATTCCAAGCGCTGCAGTGGACGAGGCAACGACCATGACACCCTATATGTTTGAGAAGTCAGGCAGCAGAAAAAGTAAAGCCAAATTATAGCTGTTTTAGCAGCCAAATAAATTTAACCCCAGGTAGGGCTCAGAAACAACTGGGAATATACTTATATGAAGAGACAACTTTTGGACTTGTTTTCAAGCAACTTATGACTGAGAGAAGGGTACGTGTGCGGTCCCCTTCCGTTGGTCAACAGCGAATAGATGAGATATTCTTTACTGTCTTTGATTCAGCCTAAACTTACCTGTAGCATTGTATCTACAACGTTTCACTGCTCTGGCTATGGTAAGTACCAATTACCAAAGAGCTAGCTGGGTAAGGTATAGGAACGCTAGTAGCCATTTTAATAAAAGACAGATTGAAATAGATACATATTTATTTATTGTTGGCCAACAATACATACTAACTAATATAGTTATCACATAAATATTTTTCCAGAACGGAGCAGCGACAAGAATAGTTGTAACTGAACAGTGGTTATTTGAATTTTTTGACCTTATACATTAGACAGAAAAGTAGTAAATACGAGTAGTAGTAGATAAATTAAGTATATTGTACTTAGACTTAGAGAATAAGTTTAATATTTTCAGCTTATCGGGTTAATTAAAAATAACGAAGTTCTGGGTACTTACACAAACAAAGATAGTACTCAAAAAGCACTTTTTTGTAATTTTCTTTGTAATTAAAATGTCTTTTAAAAGGTCTTTTAATCTGCATCAAGATGTTCAAATGTTGAACACTTCAAATGTTGATAAAAGTAAATAATTGTATTTGTTTTTCTTCGAATAACTAAATCTATCAGTGCTCTTTATAATAGAAACGCTCGTGGCCTCGCGGTCTCAGTGTTTTGTAAACGATCACTGAGTTACGCAACTTTCACTATGGCTGGTCCTCGGATGGGTGACCACTTTGTGGCGTTTACATTTGCGAGCGTTTCCGTGCTTCGGAAGGCACGTTAAGCCGTTGGTCCCGGTAGCCAGTAAAATGGCAATCGTTAAGCCTGGTTGAAGGCCTTATGGGCGGCTTAAAAATTTCAACAGCAGGTAGCCACAACCTGCGTCTGTCTATTTCAACACGGCAAACCTATTACGTGGGACAGGAATCCACACGGTGAAAAGTGGGCATATAATATGCCTCTGCCACCCCTTCGGGGATAAGGCGTGATGGATATTTATTTATTTTATTTATAATCCTTTTAAAATGATTTTTTTAATATATTGACTTGACAATGGGTTGAATATTGGTCGGTATTATTATTGACATACTGTTACAGAGTGTGATTCGTTTATAGACGAAATATTAAATTCATAGAATGAACCTATTGCATCTAATTTCCTAAGAAACAAGAAAGCTTAAACTGTTCAGTGCTGCTGCGTTCCAGATCGGCGACAGTAGAAACAGTAGGTATATAAACATAAATTATACAGAGGTTGATAGCAAATATATGTTTTACATAAATCTTGTATTTTAACATAAAATACCTGCAATAAATACAATAAATACATACTTTATAATTTGCTTACAATTATATATATTTATTTCTCTACTCCATAGGGTTTATCAGATATAAGCTAAGCAAAATTGAGGAAACAGTTGACAATATTTAACAGGACTACAATTTAAATAGCCAAATTATATTGTTTGAGCTTTGAGACTAATATAATGTTAGTTGGTAATAGTTAAAGAAAGTAACGTTGATTTGGACTGAACTTATTTTTATAAGATTTTCTGAATAAATCAGTCAAAAATATTAATGTAATGGGTATCTAAACTAAACAATTGGGATATTGTCGACTATTTTGTAAATAGAGTCATTGTGTTTCCTCACTACTTCAGAGCATGAATATTAGTGAATTTAGGCTTTTATTACTTATAGTGATGCCCAGTCTGTCTCAAGACAAATAGATTGTAGATTTACTTTAACCTTTTAAAAATATTGAAAATGTAGGTAAATATTGTAATGTTGGTAAATACTGAACAGGTCCTGTAGTGTAATGTAGTGGTGTAATGTAGTGGTGTAATTTAGTGATGTAATGTAGTGGTATAATGTAGTGATGTAATGTTGTAGTGTAATGTAGTGGTGTAATGTAGTGGTATAATGTAGTGGTGTAATGTAGTAGTGTAATGTAGTGGTGTAATGTAGTGGTGTAATGTAGTGGTGTAATGTTGTGGTGTAATGTAGTAGTGTAATGTAGTGGTGTAATGTAGTGGTGTAATGTAGTTTAGTGTAATGTAGTGGTGGTATAATGTAGTGGTGCAAAGTAGTGGTGCAATGCAGTGGTGTAATGTAATGGTGTAATGTTGTGGTGTAATGTAGTAGTGTAATGTAGTGGTGTAATGTAGTGGTGAAATGTAGTGATGTAATGCAGTGGTGTAATGTAATGGTGTAATGTTGTAGTATAATGTAGTAGTGTATGTGTAGTTTAGCAATTTTGATTGCCAATGGTCAGTAATCGTACTAATATTCAAGCTCACATACTAAATAATGCGCAGACAGCGATTTAATTTACATAATGGGGCAATACATCGATCGGTAATTTAAAATACACCGGCTCGATCTTCACTCAAGGCTAAGGGAAATCAACTACCATACTTAAAACTGAACCATAATCCCTGAACTTGTTTATAACCAGTTCTTCTGTCCCCGGGCCTTCAATGTAAATCTTCAATGTACTTTAAAACCCATAGCAAACTGTGTGCAGTAGCTGTAGGTGTGAAGCGATTTGAGAACTGTTTGCAATCTAATTAGATAACTACATGTGGTTCTGAAATTTGTAAATTTTAGAGTTGGATTTTTTTAAAACATTTCTATGAATCAACTAATACACACAGTGTGCTCTGCGCTTAACAATTAACACTTATGTAAAGGTAATATAACAACATTTAATACGGTCCTAATCCATTAAATAGTAACAATTACTAACTAACTAATAGAAAGTAAAACAAATTGAGCGTTTAGGTGTAATTTTTAAACATTGGATGTAATTAGGTCAGGGTCAAGTTATTTAAATTAAAGGAAATTAGCTTCTTGATTTTAAGAACTTATATAGTTTGTATACGTAGGAACAATATGCTGAGTAACAAATAATTTGAAAATGCTGCCGGAGCGTGGATTGAGACTAGTTAATCCATTTTGAGTAACGGTATACCGTTACTCAAAATGGATTAACCTAATTGTTCCGGTTTGTCGGTATGTGATTATCTTAAACCACTAGATTTTTTCCACTCTTTCCCAAATGTTGACATCTGAACTTTGATGACCCTGTGTGAGGGTCGAAAATTTTCGACTCTTGGTCTAAGTTAGGCATCTGTTCCAGAAGTAATCTACACTTAGGAAATTTTAGACATTTTGTTTTACGCTGCTGCGGCTGACTGAGATTATGAAAATACAAAAGCATTGATTGAAATAAGTGAATCAACGAAAGTAGATACTGAAATTCTTTAAGACGCCTATAATAACATCGAGTTCACATACCTACACACAACATCGATTGTGCTTAAGCCTATATCAGAGAGTGTTATTCAGTCTCATCTCTGTAATCTTTACGAGACTTAGGTGTGACGTCTCATTCAGAATACGCGTGAATACCTTGAGGATAGAAGCACTTCATGAGCATTGCTCAATTGTGCGTTAAACACTCCGCCATCGCAAATATGTACAGACAGATCCAGTAGATCCAAGTGATCACTGCGCGACTTGTAAAAGCCAAGCGTATCACTGCGCGTGATTTGAGTTTAGTAGGCTTGTGGGGTACGCTAATATATTAGCTTACGCAGCTTTATGGATATCCACTTTTCTGTACCTACATGTATGAGAAATAAGCCGCGCATCCCGACATTACATCAAAGTGTTTAGCTGGTTGAACTTTATGAGTGTAATAGCGTAAGGTTTTTAAGCTTCAATGTTCGGCAATTGCCAGAACAGAGTATGTCAAAATCTGTGATTCCTCTTCATATAAGCTATATCACGCGCATTCTCCGCAAACAAGTCAGTAGTCTCAAAACCAGCGCTGCCTTGGAACACTACAGCACCAGATTCACGACAGAGGATATTAATTGTTCTATCCGTACCTTCAGAAACGTCAATTGAGACTTTTAGGTATCATAATTCGTGTCAGGAACATACTAAATATGTGATGTTATATGCAATTAAAATGCAATCAATGCAAAATTAACTGTCAGTAATGAACTCATCTCAAATGTACACCACAGTGTCTAACAATCCAATCCAAGGGAGACTTATGCTTGCCTTGGACAGCCAACAATTTTACGTATCAAACTTCAACAATCTTATGTAAAGGCCTTACCAACTTTTAAAGTACTAAATGGTTTACCTAATTAGTTTAGCTTACTTACTTAATTTAAACTGACAAATCACTCGAGTCGCTTTAGACTAACCCTACGGATATGGAATACTTATGTACAGTCGTATTGAGGACCTCCTTTTGAAGTATTCCTTCGTGGACGGTGACCAACACCATCCAAATCAACTAAACCAACCATGTTCGTGTCTCATAACCCTCCTTACTTACCTAATAAAATTATCTCATTTTTTTTTCATTTTAATTTTTTTAATCTTTGACTAAAATATTGATTACCTATAATTATGACTTATATTACTAACATTATATATTAGCACATATATATTAGAGTGGTAAACAATATACAATAACCAAAATTAAATAATAAAAACATTATCAATCTTTTTTTTGTTGGATTATATCAACCTAAGAATAATATCTAAAAATATCTTTGGTTTTAGAAAAACTATTGGTAAAGCTATCAAATCATTGGTATCATTATTTTATGTAACCCTAAAATTCATTTCGGAATGCTTACCTATTTTAAGTGCTATTAATCCTATGCAGTATTACTGTCCGGCGTTAGTGTGTATTATAGAGAACTATAGATGTTTCAAGTTCCTAACTTGTAGGATGTCGTATATCCAGGTTGCATGAAACCTGCACATATACCTGAACTAGCATAAAAGTATGCCAGCAGCGTTATGCCTTAAATGAAAGTAAGTCAGGACAAGCCTTTTTTTTCTCACACTATCGCCAGAAGTAACGTTGATCATGGTTCGGAAGACCTTCTACAGTGACTTTTGTTGTTTTTGTTATTTAAGTGAGGGCCCATTTCGGTCAACGCATTAAGCGCCTGGTCTGCTCTGGTCTTTATCGGTCCCTTGCTCATGTGGGCGCACTCGATGTTATCAATCTTATATATTATGAAATTTGTATAATATCTATTCTATTATGTAGCCCAGAATTCAAATATAAACTAGCTCTTTTTCATGTTTTATAAAAAAACAAACAGGTCATTTGAAACTAATATGAGGTCAATATAATAAGATACAAAAAATATAATATCAGTATAACAAAATAAATAATATATAGGTATATAACTATATTTATCTTAAAGATTTGGAGCTAATTAAAAATTCCTGAAACAGGATATACAAATCTAACTAATTTTTGTTTTGGTTAAATTTCATATTGTGATATGTTCTGTCAACGATTTTATTTTTTAATAAAAAAAGCATGTTTATACCCGAAAGATAGTAGTAATATATTCAAAATGTACTACATACTATATATACGTACAAATAGATATGTTATAGTTATAATAATTTAAAAAATAATCAATTTCAATCAATCAGTCATTATCTATTTTTTAATAAGAAAGTTATTTAAAATTTACACAAATATACTAACAAAAAAGAACTTCATAAAAATAGTTGTAGATCTAAACAAATAGTTGTTTATGTATAATAAAACTTAACAGACTACTCATACTATGTTATAATACATTTATTCTTCAAATGGTAAGGTTACTAGATGATACATATTTGTTCCTATCTACTAAAATCGATTAATATGATTATGAAACATAGTAATCTTAATCTAAACACGAATCAAGATTTATAGTATAAGATGCTTAGTCGTCCCAAGTATCATACGTTGAGTCCGGGTAGGCCCAAGGCGGGCGTTTCATTGTTTGATGAGTGTGTGAAGTAGTACTATTCGTCCTTGGATTATATCTGAAACAATACAGAACCTATGTAAGTATAACATACATACACACATACATACATATCATCACGCATGTTTCCCATTGGGGTAGGCAGAAACTATGGATTTCCACTCACAACGATCCTGGCATACAACTTTCGCTTCTCCTACTTTCACAAGTGTTTTCATACACGCTCGCCGGTTAAGGGTACTGTTGACATGACCTTTTTCCTAAAGGATATCGATTTGATTGACATACGTCCGGCGAGGTCGACCCCTACCATTTTCCTGTTCATTCTCTATTCTCTAAAGGAATGCATTGCAGAGAAATTCAATTCAAGATGACAATGCGACGTGTTTCCGCGCGCTTTATACCTTACTTTTGGGGAAATCAGTCCCCAAACAATGGTCACAACAGTCCACAACCGAGGCTAGTCAGAGTCCCTTGGCTACACTTGAGAACCATGTTGTCTTACTCAGATCAAATCCCAAAATGCACAATTGAGTGATAGCTCCTCCTAGAATTCAGAACAAATTATACGAGTATATAATTATACACTATTGAAAGGCGTTTCCACTCCCGACCACACTATTTACCGTGTTTCCACTTGCGAATATGAAGACTGCTGGGTTGACGAAGTACTACGACCAGCCGATTGGCTCGGGTGATAGAGATCAGTATCATGCCAAGTAAGCAGCGGGTTGCTAAATCTGAAATTGAAACAATCGGTCAGAGTCCATTATGTCCAAAAATATGTGATATATTTTTTAGCTTATCAAGATTCTCGAGTTAAGTCAAGTGAAAACGACGCTTCAGTGCAGCCAGTATTGAAGGCTTTGGGAAATCAGACAGTAGATGCTTCTACTAAAATTAATTTGCTTCTTGCTAAAGAGTAGATTTACAACGGTTGCCAAAGTACTCATATGAAGGTGAGATAAATTAAGATCCTAGATCGAAAAGCTACTCCAGGATTGACAAGCATTTTTCCACTTCGGAAGGCCTGTTAAAACGTTGATCCCGGTTGCCAGTATCATTGTAGTCCTTAAGGCAAATTGAAGGTCTCAAATATTTCAACAGCTAGGATCACAGCCTGTCTCTGTCTGTAACAGCACGGCAGTATAACAGCTCTTGACTTATCAGGTGTATCGTATGTTTGTCTGCCACCTCTATAATATAAAAAAAGGATTTATACTCACTCCATATTGCCATACAATCCGTTGGTGCCGTCGCCTTCAAAAATGTTTCGATCGCCAGTGGGTCGTACGTTAGGAGAAGGTGGAGGTGGGATCGTGGTGCGGTCGAGAGGATTTGGCGACGGAGGGGTTGAAGCTGGAGGCATTGGTGGGTTAGTCTCCAAGGTGGAATTCTTTATTCCATATTTGAAATACATTATCAGGCCTGGAATACAAAAATTATTGTTAACAATGTTCTATTTGCGAGATTTGTATTTCCCAAAAATTACTATGGCTTCTTACAAAACGTTTTAACAACCGGCTACTGTACCCTATTGTTGTTCAAATATAGAAAAGTCTTAGGAAATACTCTCAAGGTTATGTTTCCTGTCCATTGTGCATATAAAACGTACTTCTTTAAATATAGCGTCTGTTTGCTCAATACAACTAAGTAATTAAATCCGATATCCCCTAGGGAAGGCAGTGGAAGTGAGCAAAATAACAACAGTACAGTTCTCACTATAAGATCGTTCGATATAACTGTACAGTTAAATCGTATCGATTTCTCGAAGCGTGTGTAGCTACAAAGTAATACAAAACCAAAATAGACAGCCTCGGTGGCCCAGAGGTCCAGGATTCGATACCCGGGTCAGAAAAAAAAATTGCGTGATACACAACTGTTTGTTTCGGAGTTTGGGTAGTTCCTTTATATAATATCATACATATTAAGAAATATGTAGGTATGTTTATCAATCGTCTAGATCACATAACTCAAGCTTATACTAGTATTAGCAAACTTTGGGCTAGATAGCACTTCAAAACTTAGACCATCAAAATTCAGTAAAATGTGCGTATATTATGTAATTGCACGTGAAACAAATGGACAACGAGGAGCCCAGCTCTGTGTTGTTCAACTGAGGGACTATGGACACCGCCACTCGCCAGGCTACACTTTAGGCAAGCTGTCCAGCTGTGTATAACATCGATCGACCTATATATACAACCATTTTAAGGTGACAGGCGATCGTTCGAATACACTACAGTGAATGTATAGCATAATATTCATACACAAATAGTTACCGCAGCTAAATATTGCCACCATATAATATAGGCAGGTTGTGTAAGGTATAGTCGTGGGGCAAGGGTTATTGTTTGATCATGGATCGATTCGCGACATCTTTGGGGGGGATTATTTGTATATTTTGTTTCTGAAGTGTTCGGGAACGGAAATGAAAACAACAACAGCGTGCGGTCAGCTTCGTGTGTATTTCGAGACTAAATAAAATGCGAACGGTTACATAATATTATCCAATGCTCACAGCTGCGGTAGGTAGGTACATCAATACAACATTAGGTGCGTATCACACAAGCGAATCCTCACGTACATTACACCTTCACCCTTATCGGCGATTATCATTTAGTAATTGGAGCATTTATTTTTATTTCAAAATAAGTCCGACACTATAATTATTACAATAAAATTATTAGATACAATATTACTAGCACTATAATAGCATTATACCCATACAAAATAATAAAATTTTAATCTAGATATTAATTCGTTTCCATTTTTATTCTACTGACATTTATTATTTTTATGTTATTTACCATTATTTACAGGTTTAATACAATTCAAATATTTCAAACAAGTGTTCACAGACATCAATACAATTTCAACACTTCGTCTATGCCGTAACGTATAGGTGGTCGTCGAGGTCTTTGTGTGACCTCCCTACTTGGTAAGCTACTGGTCAACACTGACCCCGCATTACTGACGGGGAGTACCCGTCCCTCCGTCTGTTCTCCGCTTGCTGGTGTAGGTTTTAGTGCCACAAATGGATTCGTTGTATCTTCATGTGAAATTCCTTCAGTAGAAGGCAAATTACTCAAGTTTGTACGTGCCATAAGTTGATCTACGTGTCGATGTATCACAGTTCCATCGCACGTGGTAACTTTGTAATTAGCCCCTCCTAACCGCTTATCTATTACCCCCGTCGACCACTTCCGTCCTTGCGCATAATTCCTATAATAAACGGAGGCACCCGGCGTTAGGGAACGTTGTGTGCCACCAGCATGGCGCAATTGTGCCGCCTGCGACCGATGTACGCGCGGCTCACATTCGGCCGCCCGCACCGTCGTTGTTGACGTCGGCTTTGATTTAACAGCGGTCTGCGCCGGCGTCTCGGGTCGCAAGGCTTCTAACCGCGTACGGAGTGCACGGCCTTGTAACAGCTGTGCCGGGCTCTCGCCCGTCGTACACTGTTCGGTATTACGATATATCAGTAAAAACCTACTTAAGGCGGTTTCCACATCCGTTTTCTGAACTAAGGCTTTTTTTTTATTACTCGTTTACAGATTCGCACCGAGTTTTCTGCAGCCCCATTTGACGAGGGCATATATGGGGCTGAAAATAAATGATCAATACCGTTTGTTTTTACAAATTTTTTAAATTCCTCCCTAGCAAATGGAGGACTGTTATCTGAAACGATTTGTCTAGGTAACCCAAACCGAGCGAATACCTCCCTTAATTTTCTTATTACATGACTCGCAGTCGTTGAAGTCATTTTGAATATTTCTATCCATTTAGAATGGGAGTCCACCAGTACCAAATAGGAAGCACCTGCTAGCGGCCCTAGGAAATCCACATGCAACCTAGACCACGGATGCGCCGGCCAAGGCCACGGCCGGGGTTCGTGTGCAGGGGGCGCGTCCGCCACCGCTGCGCAAATGGAACACGAACGACACTGCATGGCTATATGAGGATATAGCCATGCAGTGTCGTTCGTGTTCCATGGACCATTGACGAGGGTCCATGCCCGGCCACCACACGTAACTTCTGGCTAATGCTTTAGTCTTGACTATACCCATATGCGACTCATGAAGTTCTTTTATGACAGATGCACGACACTTCGAAGGAATTATGACCCGGATGACCCCACAATAAACAGCCTAACTCGGAGTAAATTTCCTTTCGCCTATTGAAATAGGTTGCAATTCCCTTACCTGAACCCTGTTCGGCCAACCGTCCTCAACAAAAGATAATACTGTTCTCAAAATAGGGTCTGTATTCGTAATTTTCTCTAAGGCCACGTTATCGAGAAGTAAAGCGTCGCTAGCAAAATGAAGATGCGTTAACTCCGGCAGCGATTCACTGTCATCTGTTTTGCTGATTTTTAAACTTTCCGCCCTATTAGCCCCAATCATCCTTGATAAACAGTCCGCAGTATTTTTATCCGTACTTACAAATTCTATGTCAAAATCGTAAGCGGATAGTATGAGGGCCCATCTTTGTAACCTATTGTCATACTGGGTATACCTGTCTCCGCCCCAAAAATAGATATAAGTGGTTTATGGTCGGTACGCAGTGTAAAACGTTTGCCATATAAATACTGATGAATTTTTTTTACTGAAAACACGTTTGCTAAGGCTTCTTTATGGATTTGACTATAGGCCCGCTCGGCCGCTGTGAGCGCGCGCGAGGCGTACTCCAGAGGGGCGCTCAAATCCCCGCGAATCCCGGATAACTAATACCGCGCCTATGCCCTCCGCGCTTGCATCGCATGTTACTATGAGTTCTTTATTTACATCGTAATGTGCTAGTACCTCTGTACTTGTTAAAACATTTTTAACTTTTTCGAATTCTTGCTTTTGTGGATAATCCCAACGCCAAGGGTTATGTTTTCTTAATAACTCATATAAGGGTTTTACAATGAAACTAAGGTTTTTTATAAATCTACCGTAGAAGTTCACCATACCTAAAAAAGACCTAAGCTCCGACACATCTTTTGGCCGTGGCATAGCTAAAATCGGTTCTACTTTACTCTGATCTACCCTTATACCTTGCTGATCTATGACATATCCTAGAAATTTAACCTGATTTTCAAAGAACACGCACTTATTTTTCCTTAACTTCAGTCCAAATTCCCTCAATCGGTTTAGCACTTTCAATATGGTATACATATGGGATTGTCTACACTTGTTAGCAATTAGAATATCGTCTAAAATATCGAGATATTTGGTATATCTTTTAGCATATTTATCATAAATCTTTAAAATATACCCGGACTAGAAGAAAGACCATATATTAATCTTTTATACCTGAATAGGCCTCGGGGTGTATTTATTACAGCAAAATTATTCGGGTCACTTAATTCCACTTGATTGTATGCCTGAGAGAGATTAATCTTCCTATAAAATTTACTACCCTCTAAATTTGTCAGTAAATCTTCGGTTTTTGGAACTGGATACTTATCGACCATTAGAACACGATTTAGAGTTACCTTAAAATCTGTACAAATTCGTAATGCCCCATCCGCATTACGTACAATCACCAGCGGCGTAGCCCAGTCGGAGGTTTCGACGGGTTCAATGACTCCCGCTGCCAGCATGCTGTCCAGCTCAGCGTCCACGCGGCAGTACGGCAGAGGTCGAGCGCGGTAAAACACAGGCGTCGCCCCCTCCCGCACGTGAAGCTGGGCCTTCCCGCCCGTGAAACAACCCAAACTCCCATCGAATAGATCACCAAACCTATTAAATATATTGTTAAGATTAGTGTCTTGCTTTGATTTACTTAATCCAATGTTGTGCACGCTGAGTTTGGGAATGCTTATTCCTAAATCCGTTAACCATTGTCTACCTAAAAGCGAAGTAGTGCCTTTATCTATTATATATAGATCCAACGTTTTAGTAACACCTTTGTAAGTAACGGGCACTTCGATGTACCCAAAAGGGTTTATCACTGTACCGTCATAAAAACGCAAGTTAAGTCGACATGATCTTACAGGTACATTGGAAAAATTAATATTATAAGTATTTCTACTAATACAAGACAAAGCATATCCTGTATCAATTTCCATAACTATTTCTATATTTTTTATAGATATTAAAATACTGACCGGTTTGTATTTCTTGAGGGACATCTGATACATTGGTTCTTCTTGTTCCTGGTCACTCTCCTCCTCGCCATTTATTCGAGCTCGATGAAGCTCCCGAAGCAGAATCCACGAGGAGGTGGGTACGTGACGACCCATGCCAACTACCGCGCCCTCGGTAAAAGTGACCCCTTTATGGTTTACCCGCCGATCTTAGTTCTGGGTTACTTGTTTTTTTCATAGGGGCACCTTCGCCCTCGGGACATACCCGCCTTAGCTTTCCAATCTCTAGGCATCTCCTGCACTTGAAAGTCCTATATCGACATTCCTGTGTCCTGTATTGGGCGTCTCCGCATGCTGAACAGGCTCCGATGCGCACCTGGTGTACCCTCTCGTCCTGCGTTGCCCTCTCGGTTTCCGTGGACTTTACGGCTGCCGAATCCCGCTCTGCCGCTTCTATCGCCGTTGTTATACGGACTGCTTCTGCCAATTCCAGCTGGCCCGCTTCGGTAAACAATCTTTGCCGTATCTTCTCCTTTAGTAGTCCACACACAAATTGATCCCGCATATTCTCGTTCAGATTCGTGCCAAAATGGAAAAAACGGCCCTTTTCTTTTAATTTTGCCAAGTACCCTCCCACGGTTTCACAATCCTCTTGCCGGCATTGAAGAAACCGGTATCGCTCTGCTAGTACTGAAGGTTTTGGTTGCAAGTGATCTTCCATCAGCTGACATAATTCTGCAAAGCTTTTGTCCTTGGGTTTTACGGGACTACATAGGTTTACCATCAGCTCGTATGCACTTTCCCCAACTAATGATATTAAAGTGGGTACCTTCAGTGCGTCCTTCGTGTCCTTGACTAAGAATACCATTTCCAGGCGTCCCACGTAGGACTTCCAATTGCCTGTATTCACGTCGAACTCCTTAATTATATTGGCCATCTTCGTCGCCATTGAAGTGTTCGGGAACGGAAATGAAAACAACAACAGCGTGCGGTCAGCTTCGTGTGTATTTCGAGACTAAATAAAATACGAACGGTTACATAATATTATACAATGCTCACAGCTGCGGCAGGTAGGTACATCAATACAACATTAGGTGCGTATCACACAAGCGAATCCTCACGTACATTACAGTTTCTGTCAAACACAATCATCACATTTGTAGACGCGATTATACAGAGTTTTTGTTATATGAATAGGGCGTGTCGACGGAACAACAATCACAATCGTCTCACACATTTGTTTATTATTGTAAAAAGCATAATTTATTTACACTTTTAAATTCAAAATGATAAGTTATTTTTATTGAAATTATATTTTATTATAAAGTGAAAGGTTGACTATTTCAAGGGTTAGTTTGATGTCGAATTTTTCAATGATTTATCTCCAGCTGTATGTATAGAGACATCATACTATATTAGACCTGTCGGTTGTTCTTAGGCGCGACCGCTGTTGTAGCCACGTCGTCGCTCTGGCTATGGCTAGTTACCGACTATTCGTATTAGATAATATTAAGGGTAAGGGGGAGAACGGCTTTCAAGATCCTTGCCGACCCCAATTGCCAACCTCACCTGCACGCGTTAGTGGTCGTATGAATAGCTGACGGCGCCGGCCCCTGCGGCTGGCCTGGTGCTCCCTGCTTAACAACTGAGACTGAGGCTCCGACGACCGAGCAATGGCGGTATAACCATACTACCGATCAGGTAACCGATCGAAGTGGCTTCAGCGACCTTGGAGTTTAAATAACTCCTAAAATGTCTGGGGCAGAAGGTAACGGAAGACCACTGCTTCTACTTTCCCAATAGAGTCGGCATGAAGATAAATACAGAAAATAGTATGTCTGGTAATCCGGCTGACGCCCGGCGCCATCTTCCCGGGAGAGGTGGTGCGAAATATGCTAACGGCCATGCGGGTGTAGCTCATCAGGCACCGCATGGAAATTTAGCTACTGATGAATATTTATCAATTCGCCATGCCCACCGTATAGGAACGTGGAATGTGCGTGGCCTTAACCAACCTGGCACACTGCAAATTGTCGAAAACGAAATGCAAAGAAAGAATGTTCACCTGCTAGGGCTCAGCGAAACACATTGGAAAGGACAGGGTCACTTTACTTCTGACCTCGGAAGTACAGTGTATTTCTCTGGCCCCGAAGATGATAGTAGTAATGGAGAGGCCTTTGTTGTACCGCAATCATTAAACAAATGCGTTGTAGGATATAATCCAGCAAGCGATCGTATAATAGCACTCAAAATTAACACCGTACCGTGCAAACTGAACATCGTACAGGTATATGCTCCTACATCACAGTCAACTGAGGAAGCAGTAGAGGGCTTTTACGATACGCTGACCACCTTACTTAAAGGACTTCCGAAATGAGAAGTTACCATCATTTTAGGGGATTTCAATGCCAAAGTTGGAGACACCACAGATGACCACTTGCGCCGTGTTGCAGGGAAATTCGGAATCGGAGATCGAAATGATAGGGGTGAACGTATGATACAATGTAGCTTTGAAGAAGATTTCACTATTACTAACACCTGCTTCACACATCACATCCGTAGATTATACACCTGGATATCCCCTGGAGACAGATGTAGAAATCAAATTGACTACATACTGATAGGGACGCGATGGAGAAGCGCAGTGACGAACACCTCAACTTTCAATGGCGCTGACTGTGGATCCGACCACCAATTTCTTGTAGCAACAGTTCAAGTGCGGCTTAAGAGAATACATAAACCTAAAGTAGCTCTAAATATGAAAGGTATAAACATCAATGGCTTCAGAGATAGTTTTGAACAAAAAATGGACGACTTTCCAAAAGACATGACAGACAGCGATACTAAATGGGAATACCTTAAAAGGATGATAGAGAAAACTGCTAGTGACAATAAACTAGCAAGACCCACTATGAAGAATTTCATCACACCTGAGACTTCTCAAATCATCCTTAAGAGGCGTCAATTAAAAGAGACTAACTAACTAATGGGCTGAAGAAGAACCTGATATCCTTGCGTCAGAAATTGAGTGTACTATCAAAGCGCTTAAGACCAATAAATCACCGGGTAAAGATGCTATTACAGCCGAAGTATTAAAAAACCTGGGTCAGCGAGGCGCAAAAGCTGTCACCAAAATCTGTAATACCATCTGGAAAACTGGAAGATGGCCAAAAGGCTGGACAGAATCGGTGTTTATACCGTTACATAAGAAAGGTTCATCGAAAGTCTGTGGAAACTACAGGACAATTGCGTTAATATCCCATGCGAGTAAAGTCCTTCTTAAAATCAAATCTTTTTATTTATGGATATAATTTTCTAAGCCGACAGATACCCGAAGAGCAGGCAGGCTTCGTTAAAGGCAGGGGAACGCGGGAACAAATACTGAACGTCCGCCAAATTATCGAGAAGAGCAGAGAATTCTACTGCCCCCTAGTCCTTTGCTTTATTGATTACACAAAAGCCTTTGATTGCGTGAAATGGGACAAACTGTGGACACGTTCCACTACTCGAAATGGGAGCTCCTGAACATCTGGTTGCTTTAATCCAGAGTCTATACATAGAAAATCGATCATTCATTAGAATAGGAAATGACTGCTCCTATATGTTCCACACAAAAAAAGGAGTGAGACAGGGTTGCATTCCGTCGGCCGCTCTTTTCAACATATATGGAGAGTACATTATTCGGAAGACCATGGAAAAATGGAAGAAGGGCTTTCCTGTAGGCGGAAAAAGACTATCAAATCTCCGGTACGCCGACGACACTATTCTTCTGGCTACATCCATTGAATATATAAGTGAACTTTTCCAAAGACTCGAGTTAGAAAGTGGCAACATCGGTCTGACAGTGAATAGAGCAAAAACCAAAATAATGATAGTTGACAGAGCCGGAAAGCTAACAAATATCAACTGCAATATTCCTGGCATTAACAACGTCGACCACTACATTTTTTGGGCTCTCAAATTAACAATGACGGCAGTTGTGTCCGCGAGATAAAAAAAAAGAATCAGTATGGCTAAAGATGCAATGTCTGGGTTAAACAACATTTGGAAGAAAAGAGGAATTGGTATCAAAACCAAATTTGAGACTGATACGAGCCCAAAAATCTTTTTTTCGTTTAATCGAATTTTAAAGCAATCTAGTTTCAAAAGAATTACTTGGCTAAAATAAAAAATATGAATATGAAATCATGGCATAATAGAACCCAAAAGTAAAGGAAACTATTTAGTTAATTATATTATAATTTATATTATAATTGGCTTTGTGAAAAAGTAATAATAAAGTCTGAACTACCTAGCGTGTTATCATCGAACTCCAATTTAACTGCGTAAACCGAATCACAGATACAGGTAACCTAAACACTTACTAACTTGTTGGTTTAGATTGGCTATATGAAATTGACAAAGTTTGAACTATCTAACTGTTATCATCAAATCCCAATTTCATTGCGGACATATATAAATACTTACTTAAAAAGTAAGACAATAATAAATATAGGTATTTACCAAGACTCATCCACACGGTGAATCGCACCAGCGTCAGTATTGATAGATTCAGGATCAAATAAATGTTGACCGTGATCGCAATAGCCGGTATGAAGGGCAGGGCAGGAGTGGCGTACATCAAGTACGCGCTGCAAATAAATAATATGTTTTGATTTCGTAGAAGGTTTTCCAAGTTTGGGGGTGACTTCCTAGGTACATCTATAGGTTTTGGGCTCAGGCTCCGAATGCACCTTTTCTCTCTGGCACCACGCTTTGTATGGTTCACAATGGCACACATTTTATTAATAATTAGGTATAGTAATGTATTCAATTCATGGACGTCATAACCTTATGAAAATTTAAACAAAGAGCCAAATGTTATGTTTAATTTTATTTTATGAGTGAAAATTTGTCACATTAGTTTTTGAGTTTATTCGGAACATGTTATGAATAATCTTTTTTTTTTGTATTATTACTCGTCTCTGCCGTTTCGTCCTGGTAGAACTGCATGCGTTTTGACATTTTTCGTCACAAACGTACAAACCCAGTTGTTTCTAAGTTGGCAGTTTTTGTTTTTTCCCTCTCGGGTTAAATACATTATTATAGTGTTATCACCAAGAAGCTGAGATTGCTGTTTTAACAGCCGTATTATGATTTACTTTCCCGAACATAAAGAATTAAAGAATAACGTATTATGTTTTCATGAGGTCTGTGATAAAGATCTATTAAATATCAAAATCTGTCACTTCATAGTTTTATTGCAATGACTAGCTGACCCTCGCGGCTTCGCCCCTGACATACTTCAGACCTCCGTCGCACTCATTTAATCCCGTCGCTAATTACTTTAACAAAAATGTTTGAACATTTTACCGATTTGTTGACATATATGTTTACTGCTCCACTCTCCTGGGTAGTAGCGTAATGATATATAGCCTATTGCCTTCCTTGATAAATACTCTATGAAACACAAAAAGAACTTTTCAATTCCGACCAGTAGTTTCTAAGATTTGGCGCGTTTGAGCTTACAAACAAACAAATAAACTATTCATTCATTCATATTAGTATAGATTAAATGTTTAGTTGGCGGCACTAAAATGTTTCACTTACCGATTCTGTGGTCTGCGCGAAATCAGAATCAAAATGGTAATAATACCGATCAGCAACAGCAACATGGTAACACAAGTGAAGGTCGACTCGTAAGGGTTGCCGTACGCCGCGAACATATCGAACAGGATGATCAGCATGTACATGACGCCCACAGCTTTGATCACATACAATCCTTGGAAGAAACAGAACGTGTACTTAGATAAGGGCACTGTGAATGCAATATTATAAACAAGATGATACTCATAACAAGTAGATATTCCTATCAAATATTTATAGCACCTATTATTTTATATTTGTTTTTACGTGCGTGGTAAAGTTTTCACTTTCCTGTTTCCCAAATTAGCCTTTGATGATGATGTTAACGTCTGTAAAGTTTCATTAAAATCCATGCAGTAGTTTTAACGTTAAAGAATAATAAACAACCATACACACATGCTTGTGTCCGGAGCGTTCGCATACGGTAAAGTGTACGCTTAGATTGTGGAATGAACTACCGGCCTGGATTTTCCCAAAACGTTTACAGTATGGGGTTCTTACGGGATCTTAAAAGGGGTCTAAGGTTTTAACAGGGTCAGTAGCGCAAGTACTGGTGTTGCAAACACCCATAGACAACGGTGACCACTTTCCATTAAGTGGGCCGTATGCTTGTCAACCATCTCAATGGACAAAACAAATCCAAAAAAAATATTACATTTTTAAGATTTTAGTAGGATGTTTATAACATTGAGAAAGTAAACCTGATTGGTCAAATCCTAAACAGAAGTAACGGGATTAATGACTGAAGTGAGACACTGTTGTCCCGTGAAACTTGCCAAATTTGTTTTTGTCTATACCCATTTAATGGGGAGGAATTCGTTAGTCTTGTAATATTTCTCACCATTTTATTTTAAGTACTCTTCTAAGTAGTCTAAGTCTCTCTTATTTTCTCTAAATATATTAAATTTTAAATGTAAATATGTTAAATGTTAATATCCAAAAGTACAAGTAAAGTAAATTTGATTTATTTTTATAAACACGAAATCAAAGTAACCCGACAATATGATTTCAAATATATTGTATCTTATAACATTATTTTATGAAACCAACTTAAGTAAACAATCGTTCTGACCTACGTATACAACTGTTTGTACCGAAGACTGTACTGTACATACAAATAATAGTTTTAAGTATCGGTAAACTTAGAAGCTTACTGATACTTAAGAGAGACTATTTATTTGCTTTGAACCCAGGAACATAATTATATTTACTTATCGAACCGCTCAGGGTAGAGTTCTACTAAGAAACTCCTCCAGTGTGTTGAAATAGATTCAACTCTGTTCAACAAAGGTGCGTTGTCGATTAACCCAATTCCCAATCAAATCAGCTTGATGGCTACACATTCTGTTTTTCTTTAAACTACTAATATTGCTGATAAATACACTGCTAATCTGATGAAAAAAGAAATAGAATCTTACCAGATTGTTCAGTAGCAGGTCCGCAATCCACCCAGGGGCACAGTCCAGGGCACAGATAAGACATGGCAAGAAGTTTGCGGCTGACGGAGCTAAGGAATCGGCCCCAAACGGTGTGGCTACCAGATGATCCACCGCCCACTATATTTAAGCAATACGTTAAGATTCATTATAAAAAGAACTCATATTTGACCGATTTGTATTTTGTGCCATACACAGACAAGGGCAGGTTATAATTCCTTGTTATTTTTTTTTTAAACCGCTCATAAGAATTTCAACTTATGTTCTGAAGCACGGAAACTAAATGAATAAGCCGCAAACATAAGGCATGGCAGGAACTCTGGACTAACCGTAACTTAAAATGCATAAAGCAGTGATCGTTTAAAGAGCGCTAAGCAAGCGGGGCTAGGAACACTCCTCCTCTCTTCTTTCATGGGTATCAAATGGTAGTATTGGTAGTTAATGACTTATACTACCTAACGGCAGTTAACGACTGTATTCTATTTATGTGTTTAGTTATTTTTGATGACTATGTTATTTATGATTTGTAATTTTGTTGTCTTCTTTGTTGTGTCAATTTTTCTTGAACTTATCAATTAGTTTACATTTGAATTGATTATGATTTACACAAATTGTATTATAAAAAATAATTTATATCTTGTAATTTATATTTATAACTTACCTTCTTAACGAGTAATATTTTTTATTATTATAATTTAATACATACATACACACATATTGTCACGCCTTTATCCCCGAAGGGGTAGGCAGAGGCATTTTAAACGCCCACGTTTCACCGTATGCATTTTTGTCCCACGTAACAGGTTGTGAGCCCATTGCCGTGTTGAAATGGACAGGCGCAAGCTGTATCGACCTGCTGTTGAAATTTTTTAAGCTGCCCATAAGGCCTTCACCTTTGCTTAACGACTGCCATTTTATTAGCAACCGGGACCAACAGCTTAACGTGCCTTCCGAAGCACGGAACTGGGGTGGGTCTAAAGGGCCGAGTAAATTAATTAAAATAAAATGTGTCTATTTTAGATGTTAAATTTGGAAGAAATTTTGAACCCGTCATAATAATTTAATAGTTAACTATGAGTTAATTTACTTGTTAAGAATAAATTTAAAAAGGTACGTCAGCTGTATTTTTAAACTATTACCACAAAGTCAGGTATTATAAGTATAATATTATTATTATATCCATTAAATTAATTTTATTATTAATTTATTTATCATTTCTATTACACTTTGAATATATTCTACAAATCAATATTTTATTTACTTCAGTAATGAACTATTGATAAATGCTAAAAAATAAAATAAAGTCGCATTTTTACTGGCCATAAAACATAAACAACGAAATCATGATTGATTTAATGAGAATAATAATATACGTACCGTAGAATTTATTCTCGGTACCGGAGTTAACCAAGAAGGTGTCATCGCGGCCAAACTCCTCGCTATCATCGCCAGGCATTGTATCATCTGAATCTGGAGAGCTGTGGACACACTCAAAATGCTGAGCCAAAATTTAAGAACACATATAAATAAATTATGGATGCGGCCGGCCTCTCGCTAGGGCTT
The DNA here is from genome assembly GCA_948477245.1 of Thumatha senex. Lineage (NCBI taxonomy): Eukaryota > Metazoa > Arthropoda > Insecta > Lepidoptera > Erebidae > Thumatha > Thumatha senex. The sequence continues at coordinate 6,835,745 of OX419725.1, forward strand.
CGCTAGCAATTCGCTTTGCAAATTTGTGTTACCTTCTAGTTACACGACGCACCATTACGCGCTGGCTTTGGGGCATCATGTGAGTCTGCCCACGACCCTGAAAAGAAAACACAGCTTAAAAACCAGCATCGTGTTGGACTCGTTTAATAAATAAAAAATAGTGGAATTCGAAAACTGTCAAATTTTACCGACAGCTTTTTATTCAGCGATTTTTAATTTCTTTAATAGGAACGATGGAAATAGTAGACTCGGCCCCCAGGTCTCCGACTTTGCTTAGTGTTTTCACATTCCTTAGAACACTACTTTATTAAATAAAGGAATGTTAATTAGAAACTTCTGACCTATCTATCTTACCACCCGGCAAGGCAGAACTCCGCGGTGGTTTAGTGGATAGAACGGTCCCTGTTTCTGGAGTCGGAAATCCCACACTAAGTCGTCCTGTAGCTCAGTAAAAAAATGTATTTAATGTCAACTCAGCATAACATGTTTAAATACTTAATTTTTAATTTTAATGTTTAATTTAATTCAGAAGCTGTAGTGATACTGACATTACGAAATATGAGTTATTCCGACTGAAAGCTTTATACAAAAGTATATTCGTATAAAGTATTTAATTTCACTTAAAACAAATAACAAGTTATAAGTTTAAGTTTGCACAGAGGGTGTCAAATTCATATCGTTGCATACTTCACCCTCTGGTAGCGCTTACGAAACTTCTGGTAAATGTATTGAAACATACTATGCTGAGTTGCATACGAGTATTATGTTTTAATACATTTAATCTGAAGTTGCTCAAAACAACTGTAGTGACACTGATATTATCAAATTTCAGTTGTTCCGACTGCAAGCTTTATACAAAAGCATATTCGTATGAAGTATTTAATTTCCCGTTTCCAAACAACGAGTCGTAGGTTACCGCTTGCACAAAGGGTATAAAATTCATTGTTTTGCATATTCCCCACACTGCTAGAGCTAACGGAAGTTTCCTAGTTTTTAAGGAGCTTACGTCAGTGCGAGTGCCGCGTTGTTAGGAATAGGTGCATCAATACAAATAACTCATATTTAACTCCGCAGCTTTGCTGGAAGTTTTGACAATGACGGACAATTCGTAGAATTGATATTTTGGTTCTATATGGCGCGGTGTGTTCAGAGAAATTTAAATAACGAGTCAATCGTGGAACACGATTCTGTGGTTTGTTTGTTTTGGGTTGTGTTATTTTGGTGACAAAAATGTTATAAATTGTAAATTTTTACTATTCCTTCAGACTTTCTTTTTTAATTTAAAATAATCAGTCATGGTTTCACTTACCACAGGCGTGAAAAGAAAAAAAAATTACGTCTGTGTGTGTCGTGAACCCATTTTACCCCACTTAAAATCGTTCAAATTGCCTAAAGAAGTTTTCACTTTCGAAAATAACTATATCTATCTTGTTATTTCAGTAAGTACTTTACCTGGTTGATTTATATTATGCTGGACCCCAGAGATCTTGATAGGGCCCTATACCCCTTTTTTAATACTTTACGTTTACGAGTTGAAAATACAGTTTGTCAGAATCCTACCGTCCCGACAGGCTAGGCCGCCAGCTTTACATGGCAACCAGTATGTCGTATCTAGTATCTCGTGCAAGACATGCATGAGATACTTCTCACACAATGTCATCTTCTTAAAACTGCTTATTCAAGGGCAACGGGCAATCGTACCCGTCAACCCCAGACTTACGCTCATGGAGGTCGGAGATTATTAGCCAGTTCGCGTGCGTACTGCTTTGTACTAGCAACCCTTCTTGTGGACGAGATAAGGAGCCCAGCATTCTCACTCCTCGAAGGGAGACAGTGACGACTGTCAGGGACGCCATTATAAATAAATAAATAAATATTGTTGGGACAACTCACACAATGCCATCTGATTCCACACTAAGCAGAGCTTGTACTATGGTAACCAGATAATTGATAAACATACTTATATATTTCTAAATACATACGTATTATAGATTAATAACACCCAGACACAGAATAAACAATTGTGCTCATCACACAAAGTTTTATCCTGGGTGGGAATTGAACCCAAGACCCTCAGAGGCAGTCATCATTGACTCGTAAAGGTTTTCTCAGAAGAAAGCTTAAAAAAATTATCAATGATTGGATTGCAGGTATTGTGGCTTGCCTGGCGCTAGGTTGCCAAGCAGCCGTCTCAGTATGCGTCTTGTATTTTTGTCCTTAATCCTTTTTCTGTTGGTCACTATCACCTCAGTAGTCAATGTAGCAAGGACTATGACCTAACGCTGCAGTGACAAATCAGCACTGATGCTGGTCACAAGAACTGCACGTTGTCCGTCCTACTCCGCGGTCACAGAGAGCGTATGCTCTTTCGTATCCATAATACTGCTAAGGTAGTGATTGCACATGGAGTCCGGTTCAACCCTCACCATTTGTCACAGATTCTCGACGAAATAGTCATACTGTGTAAGAAGCTGCTGAAGCAAAGTGCCAGTAACTCTTAGTCGTATGTCCAACTTAGGCAAGGTCGAAATTTTATCCTAAAAAGTTACAAGAGAAAGTCACTTCATTGAAAACGCTACTAATGTAATACACTAGTAATAACTAAATTATTTTAAAAGGATAAATTTTCTTTTTAAAATAAGTGCTTTTAGAATGTTTTAAGTTGGGATTATATCACAATTTTATATCAAAGTGACGTTGATAGCATAATAATATCACAAATAAATTGTTGAGAAATTTACTAAAACGAAAAAGCTAAAGACTGTAATGTGGGACTAGCGAGTTTAACAAACCAGGGAAAATCGGGTTATCTAAGTATTTTTATTATAAAGGAGAAGTGAGAGAGAAAAAAGACTCTGCGTAGTATTTATAGTTTAACACTTGCTCATTTCTCTTGTTAATACTATCAAAATTAAATAAAATTGTAAGTCTATTTTATTTTTCAACAATTTCTAGTTCCAAAAAACGTCACATTTACTAATTGAGAGTTGTTTTAAATATAGACATTCTTAGAAATACGTTTTCTAAAGGGCATAGATAATTGCATGATACATTTTAATTAAAAATCGAAAGCATTGTTTGTGAAGGAAAAGAAAAGGAAGAAAATGCTTTTAAAATAATTTGCCGAAATAAAAAATTAGATACACAAAAGCTATTTTGAATTTTGTTAATTAATTAATCCTGTCGTAATGTTCGTATATTTTTGTATAATTACATTTAGTGTAGGTAGTTTGACATTAAAATAAGTCATATTTCAAGAGATGGATACAATGAATCTGGGTTTTTGTGTTTTGGCATTCTGATAATTTTATTCAGACTTGTCTGAATAAAATTATCAGAATGCCTAAGCAGCAAGGAGTCTTAGTAGATTGGTAGTAGAAGTGCTACCGAGTCTGGGCATGTGAATTTGCACACTAATTTAGAAAAAAACTGTTTACTCTATATTAGAAATAGCTTGTCTTTGACTTAATGCACTACATATTTAAATGAACTAACGTAGTAAAATTTGTTTGTATTTTAACTTTTTAAAATATATCACATGATACCTAGTATGATATATTTTAAAAAAACATACAAAAGCACGTGAGAATAATAACGTCTCTTTTGTCTAATTGAATAGACAGCTAAGATAATTACATGCTCCGAACCACTGGGTTGACGATCTCTGTTTCATTTATCATAAAAGTAGTTTTGGACCAGTATTAATTACAGTCTTTATGTCTATGATATTGGTATGAATGAAGTCACAAGCTTTCTATAAGGAGGGGACGAACAAATTGTTGAGCTATGCCTAAATACCTAAAATTAAAAAAAATCATATATTCTGCTTTTATTACTGTTTTCATTGAATTGCACGGAGGTTGTATATAGCTTGAGGATATTGATGTCTAAAAATAACTAAGTGAACTCGTCCATATAATATTTAAAAAAAAACGCGATAATAGACACGAGTAGCACCTCTGGCGTTAACAACTTCCATAGGCGAGGGTGTACCATTTTGAATAAGTAAGACTGAATGATTGTTTTCCACCTTAGTACTATAAAAAAAGAAATGATTTATATTGCTTAGATGACGTTAAAATTCTGGCTTGATTTAAAATAATGCCAAACTCGGTACAAGTCTGACGCTTAATTATCTCACGGGTTGAAATGTTCTAGATATGATATAAGGAAAAACTTACCCCAAACGTTGTCTCTCGATTGGCGGTGGCTGTACCCTCGGGGTCAACCGGTGTTCGCATACTGTGTGGCAGCAGTTCGATTAAGTTAGTGGAGTGAGGCTGGTAGCGCAACACCAACACGCACGACGACACCAGGGTATAGGCCAAGAGTGTACCTGTTGATAAGTAAATAGTCCATATTAACGATAGTACCTTACAAGCGATGGCACCTTGCCTAGATACCTTGTCCTGGGGCTATCATTTCGAGGACTCGCTTGGTACTCCCAACTATAGTTAGATGGAAGGACAATAAGTGGTTTTAGTCGCTAGGACTTTGGAATAGCATTATACATGGACTTTCACACTAAAAAGAAAATGATGCTACTCTAGCGAATAAAGAATCGTACATGCGTTTAGAAGACCTGAAGTTATTATTACGCTACTGACATGTATCCACTTCACATGAGCGTTCGGTTTAGCTGGATGGGTAAACGGGACCAAGTAAAGTATGCTTGTTTATTACTTAATGCTTATCAAAAACATTTTTGTCGTTCAATAGATATGGGCAACACAAGTTAAAAATTTCGGTAGGGTTTGGAAGCAACTGGGAATACACTGTAAGATACAGAGGAAGCTTATTTGTCACTTTAGTGGTATAAAAACGTTCTTCGTATGATAGAAAACAAAACAATATAAGAAACTTGAATGAAATTACTTACAATGGTTATTATGAATAACACATTTCTCTATACAAACTCTACAGCCATGTTGCAGCTCTAAAAATATCTAAAACAAATCTATTGTTCTTGTTTCTTTGTTTATTTGAAAGCACGTTATTTATATCTTTCTTTCAAATAATCTAAAAACAATATTACGGTACGAGAAATATTTTTAGAAAGGTTTCTTCACAATTCAATAAATTTGTTTGGTTGCGATAAATGGTCAATAGAACAAAAAGTATTGTGAGAAAAAAGCTTTTAAATGGTGTTAAAAGAGCTTCACCCCGTCACGAACCTAAAACATTTCCAGATGCTTTTGCTCCTAAAACAACTTTTCAACTCTTAACCGTGAAAAATTGAACAATTGAATATCAGTGTTGACATTCCGTTATGTTATGACATCATAATTATATTGTACACCATTTCTTAATAATTACTTTTTGTGTTCGTTAATAAAGGAATAAGCAAATAATATAGAAAGATGTTGACTATATTAGTTACGAGTATATAACTTAAAGCACTCGAGGCCCCGCTAACTCAGTGTCCTGTAAACGAATGCTGCGTTAATCAACTTTCACTATGGTTGTTCCTCAGATGGGTGACCACTTTGTGGCATTAACATTAACATTACCGAGCGTTTTCGTCATTCGAAAGATATTCTAAGCCGTTGATCCCGGTCGCCAGTAACTTGGCTGTCGTTAAGCCAAGTTGAAAGCTTTATACGGCTTGAAAACAGTTAACAGTAGGTCGCGGTCGCCACAATCTGCGTGTGTGTTTTCATCACGGTAATATGCTCACCACCTGTTGCGTGGGACTAAAGGCTTACGGTGAAATCTGAGTATATAATATGCTTCTGCCACCCCTACAAAGATAAGGGCGTGATTTATAAGTAGAATGGAGAAATTTATTTATTTATTTATACTTTATGCACAAAGAAGCAATGGCGGACGTAATTATTATTTTTTTTATATGGACGCACATTTATCTAAGATAGATAAAATGAGACGTAATTGAAGTTTTTTAATTAGTAATTAACAAAGTACAAAATATACACACAAAAACGGGTGTACGTAAGTTCATGTTACTAACTTTGGAAATGACAATCTTCCATACTACCCTTTACCCATTATTTAGTGCTAAGCACTAGGGTAGAATTTCGCTAAATCCCTTCTTAAACTGGACTTGGGCTTCATAGCTCCGTTAGCTTCATAGATTTCATGATCAATGAGTGAGTTAGTACAACCTTCTTATTTACCCCCTTATAGATAACATTTTACGATTTTCACGATACACGTGTCCATTTATTTGTAACCGGAAAGAGGTGTACGTAAATTCATGTTTCTAACTTTGAAAATGACGTATTTTCATACTACCGTTTATCGCTTATTTACTTGCTTAGGGGTATAGTTTAGCAAAATGCCTTCTTAAGGGACACCTACGTGATAAAAGCAACCTCCATGCGAAGATTGGGCTTCATAGCTCCGGTTGTTTCACAGTTTTCGAGTCAGTGAGTGATTTTGCCTTTTTTAAATATAGATGTATGTTTGGGTATGATATTGGGTCTGTCATATTTACAGAGAATATAAAATAGTCTACATTGTGCCCATACTTGGTCTAGTAGAAACCTAAATTATGCTTCTTATAAAACTGTTAAGTATATTGTAGGCTTAGAGTTTTGTTTAAAATTCCAATGAAATAACAGTAAAATCTGAGCGTTAGAATAAAGCTTGTAGGTAAAGCAAAAAAAAAGTGTCTTTCACAGATCAATTGTGGCACAAAAAGTAATCAGGTTTGGAGAGTAATATGAAGTTTTAGTGTATGGTAAATTGCCTGTTTTATCCTCATATTATCCTATCTCAGATAACTGGAAGTAGATTTCCCTAGTTTCGGGTTTCGTTTTGAGTTTTTCTTGTCTTCGCCATTATATTGTCCTTTAGTTAGTAGGCGCCACTTGCGAATGAGGCGGGCTTGTGGTGAAGATCTCAGTAGGTATTTATCCTTCCGAGGGTTTACCTCCTTAAGGGCAGATAGAAGGATACCGTGTGCTTTTAGTCGGTAAAATAAGTTAATAGATATTTTATTTAATGCGCGAGCTAAAAATAATGACTCTGAGTAAGTCCTTTAATTTGCAAACCATGCATTATCATCGAAACAAATCATGTCTAAAAAATTCAGCGCAATCGCTTGAAGCTAAGGTTGAAGCTCCAAATGACTTACAAGATTCAACCCGATCAATCAAACATACATTAAAAATTGTAAGCTGACTCTTTATTTTTGTTGTTAGTCATGTGCAAAATTCCTTAGTTATTTAACTTGAACTAATTATAAAATGTCTCTTCTAATGTCTGTTTTCTGGGAATGCGATCATGGCGTCTGCCACCTTCAAATAAATTTCCTAGATGTACCCATTTTAAAGTGTACGTTATTTTTCACAGAGTCTAGTTTCATTATTTATTGATATAATTACTCTTTCGCGGCCCACGCCTATGCCTGACCTCTTTGTGTTCTATACACTGGTGCTACGGCCATAAGCTACAGTAATAACTTTGGATCGGGTGGGCCGTATATTGTAAAAGTAACCAGGTGATTCATAGGTGAACTTGTTTGTATGTATATGAAAATGACTTGGGTGATATACACAATCGTTGATTTGTGTATATCGCCCAATGTTTACATTCTCTGAATTATTTATTACCGTGGTGTTTCCCCTTTTCTACAGGATTTACACCCAATTGCTTTCCGGGTCCTTCACATAGCGAAGGAGGGAAGAGGCGTTTCGTTATTTTTCCGGCTCCCTCAAATTATCTTCTGATTATCCTGGGACTTCACCGTGATCGAACTCGGTGTAACTTATCTGGTTTTTGGTCATTGCTGTAGATTCTGGTTTACAGGAGTCACAGGGAATGCGCGTGGGATCAGTCACAAAAAAAATCTCAGTATTTTTCGAAATAGTTTAATATTATATACCGTGTCAAATTGGTTGACGTGTTTTTTGCGGCAATTGTGGCAAATAGACATCTATTTGCCACAATTGCCGGGTTGTTCACTTAAATCCTGTTATGTGAGAAATTAAGAAAGAATTAACTAATGAATAGACTTGCCCATTCTGTGTCAGCGAATTCAGATTCCCTAGTCTCAAAAAAAGTTAATTTCCGCCACAAACGGCCACAACTTTTGTTAACTATATTTTAAAAAATTGAATTTTTCACATCTTCAAGGGACCGTAAATCTAAGTACAATTTCTCCTCTCATTCCCGATATAAGAGATCTTGACAGACGGACGGACAACAAAGTATTCCTACATGAGTTCCGATTTTTTCTTTTGAGGTACGGAAACGGAAAAAAAATCTAATTTAATGTTTCGCATAATATCTTAACTTTAAGCGTCCATTCACATTGCTATCAGCAACCGATCACTGAACTAGCCGCTTCACTGACTTGTCATTGATAGTTTAAAACTAAATTTTGTACAATGACTTTGAACCATTTACGACGGGCTCGTGTTGAAAACTAAGTTAGAGGAAATTCTAAATTACAATGTCTGTTAGTCCAATCTGCAATTACAATACATAATGTGAAACTAGCTGATGGAATAATGAACATTGTAACTCTGTAACATTTTCATCATTCAAAAATGTTATGGGACATTTTTTTTCATAACGTCATCTAGCCCAAAGTAAGGTAATGAATGTAACCTTGTGGTATGGGATCTAGACAACTGATAAACATACTCATATATTTATGTGTACTTAGTTAGTGTATACCTACTTTATAAGGTAAATAAATAAATATTCATCACGCCTTATCCCCGAAGGTGTGGCAGAGGCATATTATATGCCCACTTTTCACCGTGTGGATTCCTGTCCCACGTAATAGGTGGTGAGCCCATTGCCGTGTTGAAATAGACAGACGCAGGTTGTGGCTACCTGCTGTTGAAATTTTCAAGCCGCCCATAAGGCCTTCAACCAGGCTTAACGACTGCCATTTTACTGGCAACCGGGACCAACGGCTTAACGTGCCTTCCGAAGCACGGAAACGCTCGCAAATGTAAATGCCACAAAGTGGTCACCCATCCGAGGACCAGCCATAGTGAAAGTTGCGTAACTCAGTGATCGTTTACAGAACACTGAGACCGCGAGGCCACGAGCGCTTCTACTTTATAAGGTTATTTCCTTTTTCTGGTTTGTATAAGATTATGTACCTAATTATGTAAGTTATGGAACTATGTTTTAATTACATAATTATGTAAAGACTGTTCGTTTCCTGAATAAAATAAAATAAATATTTCTAAATTAGTACATATTATACAAAGGAACCATCCAAACTAAAACACAGATATTTATTCCAACCCGGGAATTGAACTCGGGACCTCAGAATGACAGTCGCATACATTACCACTTACGCCACAGTGGTAGTCAAATTCAGGCTTTTGACAACTGAATCCGCGGTGAGTTATCAAATTACATACATATTGTCACGCCTTTATCCCCGAAGGTGTATACATTTTTGTCCTACGTAACAGGTGGTAAGCCTATTGACGTACAAAATATGAGATGTCACCATCCTGCTTTGCATTTTACTACGTTGGCAGCGAGAATAATGCTCCTCTATTGATATTGACAAGATTGTATCACTGCTACAAGTCAATAAAGATCAGATGACCAAAGAGACATTTCGGATAGAGTCATGCATATTCACTTCGGTATATGATATAATATGGTTGTCATAAGCCTCAGAATATATTTAAACAAGCGTCACGTTCTGATTTCGTACCGAATCAAATTACCATTTTTTCCTTTCCTCGTACTGTGCAATGACATGGCAACTACTGAAAACACTGCGTAATAATTCAGTAAGAATCCTTTTGGAAAAGAAAATTCATTTACTTCATTATAGCCGTACTAACTTATCCAAATTTATGCATATTTAAATTATACATGACACGTTTTTCAGAAATGTGTCTCTGCTCTTGTGCAAAGGAAATTAATTTTAATAATTTTAATTAGAATTTTGAATAATCGGAATTGTTCGGAGCAACAGCCGTCTGGTCTCCCAACCCGGGTGTCTTCTGTCTCCTTTGACAATTATCTAAGGCACGCAGCTGCCTTAGATCGATAAGCGCCGTTGCCTCCTCCAATAGTCAGCAGGTGGCCTAATATATAACTGACCGTAGAAAAAAACACTCAACGCTCAAAATTAAATTACGTATTTATTTTTACGTATTTAAATTTTAACTTTGTGAGAACATCGAAGATTATAATTTAACTAAAACTATTTGGGTCAAAGAGTAATTATAATGTGTATGAGATAAGTAATTAAAAAAATGTTTTTATTTGCCTAGGACTATCTTCAAGCTGTATCCCTGACGGGGAAGTCAGAGAGAACCGATCGCCAGGTTTCGCGATCCATGCTTACTCAAATAAAATAAATCGTTTTTATTTAATGTACAGTATTTTTATACATTGAAATAGGTATAGTAAGCAATTCCAATAAGAGAGACATTATCCTACTGCAGATTTTCCTGTCGACCTATAAACAGAATAATAGCGTTGTTAATGTTTTGTTATTTAATTAACATTTAGGATGCGTTTTCAATGACAGCTCTGAGTCATCTTGGTGTTTTCGTCAGATCGAACAATTATCATATTTAAAAAACAATACTTCATACTATTTGTTATAAATGTATCTCTTATCACTATGTCTAACAATAAAATCGACATTAAAACACGTTGCGTAGTGACATCTAAGCTTACATACACACATACATACGATTTAGTTGTATAAGGAGTATGTAAAGTTAGAACTTCAATAAAAAGTCTTTGATGATAGAAACTATTTTGCTAAACTTAATATGTTCGAAAATATATTTTGATTTCCAATCCAATATCCAATCTCCGATTGTATTTATCATAATCACGACAGATAATTCATAGACAGAGATATATTGGCTGTCGTTAAGTCAAGATGAAGGCCTTGTGGGCGTAAAAATTTCAACAGCAGGTAACCACAACCTGCGTCTGTCTATTTCAACACGGCAATGGGCTCACCACCTATTACGTGGGACAGGAAATCACATGGGGAAAAGTGGGCATATAATATGCCTCTGCCATTTCTTCGGGGACAAGGCGTCATAGATAAATAATAATAATAATAAGATATATTATAAATGATGAATATAAAATTAAAAAAAAATCCCGGTTATAAAAATATATTATTTATATAACCGGGAACAGCGAAAAGGCTTTCCGTTTAAAACTATTACTGAAACTGTAACGATACTGCAATATAAAGGTAAGCAGATATCGACAGGCTATGAGCATCGTTGTAAGCGCTATCATTTCTTGGTGTTCGAAGTAAGGCGCAATAATAATGATATTTGCTTCCTGGCTAACGTTGCAAATGCCTCAATACATTGTCCGGAATTGCTAAGCAAAATAAAGCCTTCGTACCGATAAAAATACTCTCGAAAATTCATGTTTTATCTTTCGTAGTTTCGATTAAGTGTTGATAAATCAGTCAACCATCTTCTTTTTTTGTTAATAGATTTGAAACTAGTAATTTTAAACAGCATTCTGACAAAACTCCGAACCCCATAGATGAAAATAGGTTATTTTACTATAACGTTAATTGAACAGAAACTATAAATAACATAAATGTAGGCGCACATATCTGGCATTGAAGTATGTATGTAGCGCTCTGACGCTGCGGTCAGTGGTTACGATAAGCTTCTAACTCCGTGGTCAATCCCGTGATAGGTGATCGTTTTGTGGCTGTTTCATTTACGAGAGTTTCCACAACCGACATTTGTCTATTTCAACAGGGCAATAGGCTCTCTGTATTTGAGACCCGAAACAACTAAACATGTGGGCACAGGGTTTATGTACGTCTTGAGATTAAACAAATATAAAAATATTGATTCGGAATGTGTGAAGATGATGATATACAAGAAGGATACATGCGACTCAAACTCGCCCACCGAGAGCTTCATATAAATACGTTTTTTGCACCGTAATCGGTCATACCTTTTTTCTCATTTACTTGCAAGTTTGATTTTTTCACAACCTGAATGTATTTTATATATATACACATCTGAATGTATGTATATGTTAATATGTATATATTTAGAAATATTAAATTGTGTGTATGTTTATCAGTTAACCAGTAGCACAAGCTTAGATTAGATTACATGGCGCTATGTGATGGGTGTCCCACTATTTTTATATTTTTTATAATAAAGTTATAATATCGACTCGATACCTTCACGCGTTTTCTATATAAAGGGTTTTAACAGACTAACGGACGGACAACAAAGTAATTGTATAAGGGTTTGCTATTTCTTATTGGTATTTTTGGTATTTAGGTACGGAACCCTAACACTTTATTATTTGATTATTTAGTATCGATGTATCGATCTTAAGATTTTAAAGTATTTTTACAACTGTAAATAACAAGGTTTAACTTTAAAATGAGGATTAAACGGTTAAAATGAGAAGGTAGTGTCATCCTTTACAGTACACTTAATATTCAACATTGAGTGTCACTCCAAGGTAGGTGTTAGGGGTGAATAATTATGTAAACGACCATTAATAAGTTGTCTTACGGCAAACAGGCTGTCAAGGTTGTATTTGTAATCAACGGCATGTGACGTGACGTCGTATACGTGATTAAACAATTGTGTACAGTCAGCATCAATAATATGGAGCCAACCAAGATAAATTAAACTTATTTAATCAAACAAAAAATAATGTTAAAAAGAAAGTCAAACCCCAGGCATCATGAGACGCAACTAGAACAGACGCTCAGATGACGATAAAGCATTTAAATTTAATTTTAACTCAATGACACAATTAATAATTTAGAATTAACAAAGTACATAATAGCTGTGTCATTCTGATATGATATTTCTCGAAATGAGATAAGGTTTGTTTTCAAATTAGCTAGTAATAGTTGATTTTTTAATACGAGAAATACGATATTTTTACTTTTTTATAATTCAAAAAATGGTTGAAATATTTACGATCACAGTGTTTTTTATACCACTGAGGTGGCAGACAAGCGTACGGCCCACCTGATGGAAAGTGGTCAACGTAGCCTGTGGACGTTTGCAACACCAGAGGTGCAGCACTCGCGCTATCGACCCTTTATAGACCTCGGCATAACCTCGTTTTCTTATACTCTCTGGGTCTAGTTCAAACCAACCATATACCTACGACTTCCATACATACTGTTACGCCGGCGGACTAGTAAACAACTTAAAACGTCATTTTCTGGACCTTGGGAACGTTTTCAGCAGGCTGAAAAGCGGTTTTAGGCCGTTTCAGAGGAGGCTCTATCACATACCAAATTATCCGAATTTCACCCCAGTTGCCGTTGTTTTCAGGCGCCTGAAACATGTTTTCAGTTCGTTTCAGGCCACCCCCTATCACATGACATCATAACCTGAAAACCCTTTTTCAGGCGTTTTCAGGACCACTTATGGGCCTTTGAAGCCCACTTCAGTATATAGCGTAATTTCATAAAAGAGTGACAGTATTAGAAAGAGAGAGCTACATTCAGAATATTCTAGAGCTATTAGACAGGGATAGCACTATTAAAAAGAGATAGCTACACTAAGAACATTCTAGAACTATGTGATAGAGATAGCACCAGAAGGGACAGCAATAGGTCGAGAACCTTTCGGCACATACCGAAGGAGCAACTAGTATCGTGTGGAACATTCTAGAGATGTACCCGATTGTAGGTACCGAACGAATTCTCCCGAATATTCCAGAACATTACTAGGCGTATATAAAGGGCCGAGCTCGCGGCTACAGGACAGTCTCCTTTGAGGAAGCGAACAGTGTGAATCGAAGTGATCGAAGCTAAATAGTGCGATACTGTTACAGTGCAAATAAATGTTACAAAGCGAAGAATTTGTGTTTAGTGTGTTTAGTGGCGATTATTAGTAGTGGTTATACTGTTTTTATTTAGAGTTATTAAAGTATTTCTTTTAAATATGTGGTATTAGTGCAATTTCTATTAGTACCCACCCTACGAACGTAACAAAACTTTCACCCATAGCTTTTTTCAGGTTTATGTCTGAATACTGTTTTAGACTCTTTAAGTAAGGCACAGTTTGTGCGCTTCAATAAAGTCTTTTAGACATTTGATACACAACAAAATAGTTGTTCAACTACAAGTTGTTTCTAGCACTAGCCCTTATAATACAATAGATAGTTAGGATTTTTTTTAAACAGAATGATCGGCACTATATTATTTGTGCTGACTATACGTAGATGCGTCCTTAAAAAAGAATTAATGGAAAAAGTATGCATAAGATTTAGTTGATATTATAATTAATGATCTCACTGTTAGTGCTTTCTCAGTCTTGCTAAGTTCAGGATTCTACTAAAGAATCCCTCGCTACGCTCGGAATTGTACTCTAGAATCCCTCACTTCGCACTGAATTAAAAAAAGCGCCCTTGCCGTAAACATATTATTTTACCCCTTATGCAATTTTAAATTATATCTTATACAATGTTTTTTTCGAAACGTTGAGAGGTGAGAAAAAGTTAAAATATTACGCGAAAAAGACCCGAAAAACATAAAATGTATATCTTATACAATCTACTATTAACCACGTAATAGAATTTCACAATTTATTTTAAATAATCCTTTAAAATTAGGTTAATGGCTCATCTTTAAGGTCACAGGGATGCTTGTTATAAAAGCGTATACAGTTACGCTACTGCACTTAGCCTTTGTCTTAGATCGCCGTTGTCCGTGCTTCGGAAGGTATATTAAGGCGTTCGTTATAGCTTCTAGTGGTAGTCTTTAAATTAAGTTAAAGACGGCTAGAAAATATCTATTCCAAGGAAACTTTGCGTTATGAGCACGATTGTTTATTCTGCGTCTGGGTGTTATTTATCTATAATATGTATGTATTTAGAAATATATAAGTATGTTTATCAGTTATCTGGTTAGTATAGTACAAGCTCTGCTTAGTTTGGAATCAGGTGTGAGTTGTCTCAACGATATTTATTTATTTAAGTAGACATAGCCAATCCATTCTCGAGTGTATTATTTCTTGAAACAATGTTCATTTTGATTAGATGGGTAATATAACTATTTGAGACAACCCTTGTGATATAAAAAACAAATACCATTATTTTTCGCTGTCCATGGACTTATGCAGTAAGTGCTTTTATTAAACGAGGTACTTACCAAGTTCAAACAATATCGAAAATAGCCAAATCTGTTGAATATAAGATGAAAGTGCTTGAGTAAATAGAAAAATACATAGATCGCTTACGTACATTAAACGATTTAGTACTTGTGACTAACGAAGTTTATTTACAAAGGCACAATTATCTGATGATGTTCGTAAATATATACCAACTTAGTGAATTTACTTTAGGTTTATGTAATAGAGTTTATTATTTGATATTCTACTCATATGTAAAAGCTGCTCGTAATTAAGTTTACAATGAATATTTTTATAAGCTTTTTATTTAAGCTTGAATTTTCAATGAGCTCACCACCTGCTACGTGGTGACAAAAATGCATACCGTAAAATGTGGGCGCATAGTATGCCTCTGCCTACCCCTTCGGGCGTGACAATATGTATGTATGTATGTATGAATTTTCAAGACATCATTATGTCGAAATATATGCGGAATATTTTCTTTAAAAAAATGTGTTTTCCTTTGTCTTATATTGAGGTTGTTTTGAGACCTGCCTTAAATAAATACTATTTTCTATTATTGCCCATTTAAAAATAAAAAATGGAAGAACACGTGAACCTCAAATTTCACCATAATTTTAAAATACAACCAATACCTATTGATGAGACATCTACTAAGTCCAAGAATTAAAGCAACCGGTTTGAGTGTATAATAAAACAAATGACTCATTTTATTATTATACATACATATCGTCACGCCTTTATCCCCGAAGGGGTAGGCAGAGGCATACTATACGCCCACAGTACACAGTGTGTATTTTTGTTCCTCGCAACAGGTGGTGAGTTCATTTCCGTGTTGAAATGGACAAGCGCAGTCTGTGGCCATCTGCTGTTGAAAATTTTCAAGCCTCATTAGGCTTTCAACCAGGCTTAACGACTGCCATTTTACTGGCATCCGGGACCAACGGCTTAACGTGCTACCGAAGCAGGGAAATGCTCGCAAATGTAAATCCCACAAAGTGGTCACCCATCCGAGGACCACCTATAGTGAATGTTGCTTAACGCAGTGATCGTTTACAGAATTATGATAACAAATAATGATCTTTAATGACAATTTTATACTACTATGATGGCAAATAAGCACAATGTCCATTTGATCAAAAGTGATCATCTCAGTCTGTTAACGTTTGCGATATCAGATCTCAGAGCAATAAAATGTTATTAAATATACAGGTAATTTTTTTAATGTTTTGAGAAAGTTATACGAATAATTTATTAGGTTACTTGTAGGTTAATAAATAAATCTTAAATTTAAAATTTTGACAGGAATGTATATGGTGATCAAATCTTGTGATTATCGTAGCTGTTGCTACGGCGTAGCAAAATAGCTAGGCAGAGCGTGTAACAATGACTTGAACTAAAAGTGACGATTGAGCTATGAAAAGATATTACAAAATACTCACATCATTCTTTAAATTTCCCTAATATATTTTGACATTTCAAAAACTGAAGCAGTTTTTGGAAGACCCTAGTACCTACAGTAAATATCAAAAAATAAATACGTAATCAAAATCACTGACAGCCTCGGAGGTGCATTGGTAGTTACTGTTGCTAAGGCAAAATTCCAGATAGAAAAAAATATTTGTGTAAATTGTAAAGGAGTGGAGGAAAATTAACGAGTTTTTAATAAATTTACGAGTTGTCTGGCGGGATCTACGCACAAGCATACATGAGCTTAATTTGTTAGTTGGCGCTGAATGTAACAAAAAATATTTTAAGAAGTTTCAATCTTATAAGCTTTACCATAAAGTAAGAATTCCAGAATTTTATTTTATTATTTATACAAAGAACCAGGTACTTGTTACAAATTTTCATAATACCTTGAAATCAGATCAAAGTATGTGATATTAACAACGTATCCTTTTAGAAAAACTTCATAAAAAGGCCGACGAAGCTTTTTCAGTATATAATATATAATACATGATATGCCTTTGAGAATGCCGTGAGGCGAAACCGGTCAGGTTTACAAAGTAAATGTTGTGGAACAGTACAAAAGGTGTTATTTAATGCATGATATGTATTTATTTTAAGAAAGTAATGTATCACGTACTTGGAGGTCATGAGGATTTCATGAGTTGTATTAAATACATACTAACATATTGTCACGCCTTTATCCCCGAAGGGGTAGGCAGAAGCATATTAAACGCCCACATTTCACCGTATGCATTTTGTCCCATGTAACAGGTGGTGAGCCCATTGCCGTGTTGAAATGGACAGGCGCAGGCTGCGGCGACCTGCTGTTGAATTTTTTTAAGCCGCTCATAAGGCCTTCAACTTGGCTTAACGACTGCCATTTTATTGACAACCGGGACCAACGACTTAACGTGCCTTCCGAAGCACGAAACGGGTGGGTATAAGGGCTGAATAAATTTAATAAAATGTGTCTATTTTAAATGGTAAATTTTGAACTCGTTGCCTTTTTAGTGAGTTGGTTATTAGTTTTTTTCGCTGTGTGTTTATAATAGTGTTTTTTTTCAAGTATTAATTCTAAATGGAATTTAAACGCTTCATATGCCTATGTAGGCGATCATTTGCTACGCTGTACGAGATTTAATCTCGTAGTTGTTGTAGCTTAGGCTACGGCGTAGCAAACTAGCTACGCAGAAATTTTAACCAAGTCATCGTTTAAACAGTCAAACCAAGACAATGCCATGAAGACGGAAAAAAGAAATCGCCGGAACCACAGATTATTCTTATAAATCTAGGAATTTATAAGAATAATCTGAGATTCTAGATTTTCTCAGAAAAGTTGCAGTTGTTGAAAGAGTTGTGAGACCCGAAGTACAATTCAAAATAAAAAAGGAATATGAAATTAAACTGACTGGCTGCCTCGGTAGTACACTGATAGTTCCTGTTATGCTGAGATTTAAATTTTCAGGTATAATATTGGACAGACCCGCAATTTTATTTAGGAATTTGTGTGTTATTACGCATTCGCCAATAAAAACAATGTATATGATCTTAATAATATATTGTTACGCCGGCGGACAAGTGTACAACTTTAAACGTCATTTTCTGGGCCTTGGGAACGCTTTCAGCAGGCTGAAAAGCGGTTTCAGGCCGTTTCCGAGAAGGCTTTATCACATACCAAATTATCCGAATTTCAGCCCAGTTGCCGTTGTTTTCAGGCGCCTGAAACATGTTTTCAGTTCGTTTCAGGCCACCCCCTATCACATGACATCATAACCTGAAAACCCTTTTTCAGGCGTTTTCAGGACCACTTATGGGCCTTTGAAGCCCACTTCAGTATATAGCGTAATTTCATAAAAGAGTGACAGTATTAGAAAGAGAGAGCTACATTCAGAATATTCCAGAGCTATTAGACAGGGATAGCACTATTAAAAAGAGATAGCTACACTAAGAACATTCTAGAACTATGTGATAGAGATAGCACCAGAAGGGACAGCAATAGGTCGAGAACCTTTCGGCACATACCGAAGGAGCAACTAGTATCGTGTGGAACATTCTAGAGATGTACCCGATTGTAGGTACCGAACGAATTCTCCCGAAAATTCCAGAACATTACTAGGCGTATATAAAGGGCTGTGCTCGCGGCTACAGGACAGTCTCCTTTGAGGAAGCAAACACTGCGAATCGAAGTGATCGAAGCTAAATAGTGCGATACTGTTATTGAATTTGTGTTTAGTGTGTTTGGTGGCGATTATTAGTTGTGGTTTTATTGTTTTTATTTAGAGTAATTAAAGTGTTAGTTTTATAATTTGTGGTATTAGTGCAACTCCTATTAGTACCCACCCTACGAACGTAACAATATTTATTGCTGCAAGACCGCCTCGGTGGCGTTAACGGAATGAAAATGAAGTGGAATGAAACTCTAAAACATGATAAACCCTGATATTTAGGGTTTTATTCCCGGGTCATAATAAATATTTGTGTAACTTTAATGTAGAATAATTTTTAATATATATTGTGCGAAAGTAGAGGGCAGAAGGATTCAGGGTAGGCCGAGACTTACATATTAAGACCACGTGAGTACATTGCTCAAAAACGGAAAAGGCAAAAGTACTCGGATACCCAGACATGCGCCTATGACGCGATTGATGAATCTTGAAGAAGCGAAAGAAGTATGCATGGATCGCGAAGCCTGGCGATCTGTCCTCTCTGACTACCCCGTCAGGGATACAGCGTAAAGATAGTTTATTAACTTTTCAGTCTTAAAATTGCCAGCGTCTTCTTTAACATTTATAATTAAAATTTAAGAAAAAGTTAGAATGTTGATTGCTTTTCAAAATTGTTTCTTATTATTTGTGTAACTCACAAATGTTTGTTGTGTTGTAAAGCGTTTCCTATGTATAATATATAATATAATGTATTTGAAAATTTAGAAGTATGCTTAGCAATTATTCAATAGTGTCTTGTGTCATAATTACCTCTTAATTATATTAATTACTCCCAACATGTCAGAGTACGGTAACATCACAATCGCCAATATCAAAGTCATTCTCATGTAACATGCTCAAGTTACTCCAGGTTTGCAAACGTATAGTGTAAAGTGTCAACCGTACCCTGTATATCTGATACAGACTACGGTGGACAGTGAGTTATTCACGTAAATGAATATGTTGGAATGGTTCCAAAATTACTATAATTGAAATAGTTGAAAAGTTAAGAATCGCTATACTTTCATATATTACTGCAATTTTTTATGAAACTTCGTGCATAAATAAGCGCATTTAAAGTAAGAAAGACTTATTTTTATTATTTTAAACAAAAAATATCTATATTTTGGTGACCTAACTATATACAATTATGTATTAACTACTTTTAATTTGCAAGTCTAGTTTCAAACTAAATGGCATATTGCATCTCTTTTAATTCTACATACAATATTTTTACCGATAATTACTGGCACTACCACATTCTAACACCACGCTCACTCAGCATTGTGAGGTGGTGGTGAGGCAAAATGACTGCTATCTCACTAGATAGCACTCATTTTGCATCACCCACCAAGCGGTTTATGATCGCGACTATTGCATCCTTAAACAAACTGTGTAATAAATTGTGACTGGAATCTAATAGGTAAGTACTAGGGAATGAATGAATGCTTTCTATTAAGTGACGATTTCGACTCTATCCTGACGCGAATGAAATAGTAGGCCCCCTGCTCGTGTTACAAAAAACCGCTAGTGAAATGTAGGCATATAGTTTGCTTCTGATACACATTCGAGGATCAAGGTGTGACTTATAATCATGAAAAATTTTTCAAGCCACTCATAAGGCGTTTAACTTGACTGCCTTCAAGTCTGGAGTGCATCCAACTGCTACGCAAGAGGTCGTGGGTTCGCTTCCCACTCAGGATAAAACTTTGTGTGATGAGCACGATGGTTTATTCTGTGTCTGGGTGTTATTTATCTACAATATGTATGTTTTTAGAGATATATAAGTATGTTTATCAGTTATCTAGATCATATAACACAAGCTAATATTAGCTTACTTTGGGCTAGATGGCGCTGTGTGAAAAGTGTCCCACAATATTTATTATTATTATAATTATGTCTCTACACGGGTATCTTCTTTTTTTTTTTATCATTAAGATACCCGGACTTTTGATAGGCTTACATGGGGACATAGGTCCAACACGCAGAGGCCCTTTAAGAATTTTAATCTAATAGGGAATGGGACCCCCACTGCAGATAGTCCACGCCCGCCTTATGTAGAAGAACGGTAATGGATCACCTCCAATGGGAGTTAAACTATTGTAAAATGTGCTTACTATGATATGGGCTATTGGGTTGGGGGTTAAATGGATCGGATGAATTAAGCTATTGATGAAAACGGCGTCTGCCATTTTAATATATTATTATTAAACTACTGGAAGACGGTGACTCGCCAACTCACTAGATGGGCCCCCTATACAATCACCATAGGCATGATAAGTCGAGGCGACAGGGGGCAACACCGGTGTGAGCGGCTTGGGGTGTCGAGCGTTGCGGCGCCGGTTTCACCTTCGCGGGACAGGCCCGGAGCGGGCTTCCCCGTACTTATGCCCTTGAAAATGAAACTTCCACCCGCGAGCATATCGCTCTGGCGCCCTCCCTCTGACCGGCCAATTAATTTCAAGCCAGAGTTGAGATTTGCTGCACTCCCATTAAATTTATTAAATTTAATCCTAACCGGTGCAGAAGGGCAACAAAACTCTAAGAAATCGGGACCGAAGTGTAGCCACGCACATTCAGCTCGCCACAAGCTGCCCTGCGGATGTGAGCTTTTCAATAACTTACTGATACATTTTTTGTTGGTATCAGAAAGTGGATAAATCAAAAAGCGTATCTACTATGCCCTCATAGGGTTGCGTTAATCCTATATAAGTTAACGACTGTCCTCGAGGGGTTTATTATTTTATTATTATTCTCTTTTTTTATACAACATATCAATTACATTTTTAAATATATCTATAATATAAAAAATACATTTAAAAATATAAAAAATAGTGACCCACCAGTATCGGGTACAGGGACCAAGCTACCGGTGTTTAGGGCTCCAGAGAAAGGAATTTCCTCACAATACGTGCCGTGTCGAGAAGAACTGCTTTCTGTATCAGGCCCTTGATCCAGCTGTTTAACGTGAGCCTTTGTAGGTGTTGGTCAAGGCTCTTAGCTACAAGTCCATGGACAGATATGACTATCGGTACAATGATCGCTGAATCCACACCCCACACGTCGACAACCTCATGAGCCAAGTCTAAATATTTCTTTTGTTTGTCTACCTCGGCTTTCATGAGGTTTTCGTCGTGAGGTATGGTGATGTCAACAATAATTGCACGGCGTTCTAATCGATCTATTACCACTATGTCAGGCTTATTTTCGACAATAGTCCTGTCCGTGATAATAGATCTATCCCAGTATAATGTGACATGACCATTTTCGAGAACTGGGTCGGGCACATATCTATAGTATGGTACCTCGAAATTAACAAGATTGTACTTAAGAGCAAGTTGCTGGTGAATGATCTTGGCTACTTGGTTGTGTCGGTGCAAATACTCACCGTTTGCAAGACTCGAACAACCAGAAATAATATGCCTAAGGGATTCTCAGGGACGATGACATGCCCGACAGATGTCCACCGTACCATCCTTCAGGATATACTTCCTGTAGTTCTTTGTCATTACAACTTCGTCAGTAATTGCAAAAACAAACCCTTCAGTCTCTCCAAAGAGATCACCAAATCGTAGCCAAGATACTGATGCACTGAAGTCTATATTAGGCCTGTGTAAGGCCTGATAAAAACGACCATGCTGCTCCTTACTCTTCCATACCTCCTTGCGATCAGTAACACCAAGTACTATAGGTTTATGCCAATTCTCTTTAGCCAACGTGAGCGGGGTATGTCCATTATCCACTGCAGCCACATCGCGATGCAACCTCGTGTCAGCATTGAGAAAATATTCTCTGAGGTTGCATATCTCACGGTTATGGAGGGTCTTGACATTTAAAAAGCCTCGACCTCCACACTTCCGAGGGATATACAACCTCATTACTGATGAACGAGGATGATGCATTCGAAATGTGGTCAACAAGGACCGCACTCTCCTATCCAGGGCATCTAATTCAGTCTGAGTCCATCTAAGTATACCGAAGGAATACATTAGGACCGGTAAGACCCACCCATTGAAGGCACGCACCTTATTACCGCCTGATAAAAGACTCTTCAGTACTTTTTTCAGACGGCCAAAGAATCGCTCCTTCAATGTTTGTTTCACACCAGATTCGTTAATTCCTAATGCCTGCGATATACCCAGAGACTTATAGGTCTCAGTGGCGGAGAGAGATCTGAGTATTATGGAATCTGAAAGCTCAACACCTTCAGACTCCACAATCCCACTCTTCTTTACATGCATGACTGCACATTTGTCAACGCCAAATTCCATTCTAATAGAACTACTAAAGGATTTTGTAACACCAAGTACTATAGGTTTATGCCAATTCTCTTTAGCCAACGTGAGCGGGGTATGTCCATTATCCACTGCAGCCACATCGCGATGCAACCTCGTGTCAGCATTGAGAAAATATTCTCTGAGGTTGCATATCTCACGGTTATGGAGGGTCTTGACATTTAAAAAGCCTCGACCTCCACACTTCCGAGGGATATACAACCTCATTACTGATGAACGAGGATGATGCATTCGAAATGTGGTCAACAAGGACCGCACTTTCCTATCCAGGGCATCTAATTCAGTCTGAGTCCATCTAAGTATACCGAAGGAATACATTAGGACCGGTATGACCCACCCATTGAAGGCACGCACCTTATTACCGCCTGATAAAAGACTTTTCAGTACTTTTTTTCAGACGGCCAAAGAATCGCTCCTTCAATGTTTGTTTCACACCAGATTCGTTAATTCCTAATGCCTGCGATATACCCAGATACTTATAGGTCTCAGTGGCGGAGAGAGATCTGAGTATTATGGAATCTGAAAGCTCAACACCTTCAGACTCCACAATCCCACTCTTCTTTACATGCATGACTGCACATTTGTCAACGCCAAATTCCATTCTAATAGAACTACTAAAGGATTTTGTTAACTTCAATAGTTCTATCAGTTTCAATTTTGTGGTGGCAAATAGCTTAAGGTCGTCCATGTAAAGCAAGTGGGATATAACTCGACCTTCTCTTCGCAACTGAAAGCCTAGCCCTGAACTCTCTAGTATAGTACTAAGAGGGTTCAGTGCTAGACAAAACCATAAAGGACTGAGACTGTCGCCCTGGAATATACCCCGCTCAATAGGCAAGCCATTTGTTACAGTCTGACGACATCCTGGATAGCAAAGGTCTGTTCTCCATTGCCTCATACATGACTGCAGGAAAGTACAAAGAGTTGCATCCACTTTGTACAGCTCCAGCACCCTCAGAAGCCACGTATGAGGCACAGAGTCAAAAGCTTTTTTATAATCAATCCAACATGTCGTCAGACTGCGACGATTACGGCGTACCTGTTGGTTAATGATCATGTCAATAATAAGGAGCTCTTTGGTGCCTCGGATCCCACTTCTACATCCATTTTGAGACAAAGACAAGACTGATTTTTTATCTAAATGTAAAGTAATTTTGATTCTCAAAATGGATGTTGGAAGTTTATAGACTGTTGGTAAACATGTGATAGGTCTATAATTTTTGGGATCCAAGGCATCGCCAGATTAATAGAGAAGGTGGGTTATTCCAGTTGTTATAAAATCGGGCAGAGAGCCCGACTCTACACATGACTGGAATTGACCTGCTAAACGAGAATGTGAACTACGGAGCCACTTAAGCCAGAAATTATGCAGTCCGTCCGGTCCCGCTGATTTCCAGTTGGGCAAAGGACGGACTGCATTTGCTACATCCTGTTCTGATATATTAATTGACTCCATTGCCTGTATAGATTCACATTCCCGTTCAACATCCCTCATCCATTCACCTTCAATATGACTAACGGGCCTCGACCAAATACCACGCCAAAATGCATTTGTAATATCAGCATTTGGTCGCGGTCCGTTATCCACACCGGAATTGGGTTTTTCCCACCGTCGATAAACCCACCTCTCATCCTTTTGGAACACGCGGTTCTGGGTATATCGCTCTACGCGTTTCTTATAACGACGAATCCGGTTTGCCCATGCACAAACTTTCTGCTTCAGAAAGTCAATGCGCTCCGTGATACATGACGTTCCCACATATTCTTGAGGCGTGATGTTAGTGCCTGAAAACGCCTGCTTCACAAAGCGCATGACCCTCGGACGAGTGTTTCCCGATCTAAAGCAGATTAGCTTCCCAATGAGTGCCCTAGCCCGAGCGATACGACGCTCAATTCTACACTGCCAAGCTGGTACAGCAAGTTTAGGAGAAGAAGCAAGTTTCTTTTCAAAAAACTTTTTTTATTATTATTATTATTACTTAACTTCCTTAAGTAATAAACGCTTGTTAATTGAAATATCACAAATGGCAACATCTACCTACAAAGATCAATTATCTAAGAATCGATCGAAGGGAACTGAACTAGAGGAATACGAACATTCATCAATTTTATATAGAATCCCTATATATTATAATACAAAGAAGTCTGCATTGACTGTCTGTTCGCGATAAACTCACATACTACTGCTTTGATTATTATGATGGTTTCACCTACGGATTTCAAGACACGTTTTAGCATATATTTTGTTAAGTTTTTGAATACAATGGGTAAAAGTTTGTGTTATTTGTTGGTGTCGGAAAAAAGAAGCCGTCTGGGAGCTTTCGTTGAGATATAAAAATCCTCCCTTTGAGATATAAAAATATTAAGTATGGTGGAATTATGTACCTTATATAGGTCTACAGAAAAATCCGCAGTAGCATATAAAACTGAATTTTAAGTCGGCGATAAGCTCACCGGGCACACACTAGTATAAATAAATAAGTTACATTAACATAAATAAATAAATATCCATCACGCCTTATCCCCGAAGGGGTGGCAGAGGCATATTATATGCCCACTTTTCACCGTGTGGATTCCTGTCCCACGTAATAGGTGGTGAGCCCATTGCCGTGTTGAAATAGACAGACGCAGTTTGTAGCTACCTGCTGTTGAAATTTTTTAAGCCGCCTATAAGGCCTTCAACCAGGCTTAACGACTGCCATTTTACTGGTAACCAGGACCAACGGCTTAACGTGCCTTCCAAAGCACGGAAACGCTCGCAAATGTAAATGCCACAAAGTGGTCACCCATCCGACGACCAGCCATGGTGAAAGTTGCGTACCTCAGTGATCGTTTACCGAACACTGAGACCGCGGGGCCACGAGTGCTTCTTTCTTTAGCATGATCAGCTCTTTAAAATCATACCAGGTTTGTTATTGTAATTAAACATAACATAACATTCTTTCAGGCCTTTATCCCCAAAGGGGTAGGCAGAGGCGTACTATACGCCCACGTTTCACCGTATGCTTTGCTTTTTGTCCCACGTAACAGGTGGTGAGCCCATTGCCGTGTTGAGACGGACATGGTTGTGGCGACCTGCTGTTGAAAATTTTCAAGCCGCATAAGACATTCAACTTGGCTTAACGACTGCCATGTTAATTGGAATTAAGACAGATATACAGTTATAGGACGTTGGACAAGTGATATTAAATGTATATTTACTACCAGGTTTTCCACTTAAACTATTACTGAAACTGTATCGAAACTGAATTATAAATAAACTGTACAGTACA
Organism: Thumatha senex; assembly: GCA_948477245.1. Taxonomy (NCBI): domain Eukaryota; kingdom Metazoa; phylum Arthropoda; class Insecta; order Lepidoptera; family Erebidae; genus Thumatha; species Thumatha senex. The sequence continues at coordinate 6,862,030 of OX419725.1, forward strand.
CACAAATGTCCAACCATCTAAAATATTTATTATTTAAAGACAGAGGTTGGACATTTCAATTCAAAGTAATCACGATTCTGAGAACGCTCCGTGTCGGATGGTCAGTAATAGACGTTTCTACCATAACTTTGGACCGAAATTATGTATTACGAAATATAGATACATATGGTTTATATTGTAAGATAAATTGTGGACTTTTGTATTTCAGTATCAGGCTTGGAAATTGTTCAAAAACAAAGCATTATTAGCATAGCTCGGTACGATTAGTAATAGGCGATTTTTTACGGTATTTGACATTGATGAAAATCATCTACCACTATCAGAATGTAAAATGAGATTATGTGTTGTTCCTCCATGTTCGGGGCCCAAATCAGTCACACAACCGAGAAAAGATACTTGCAAACAAGGCCCTGTGTCATTCAGTATGGTCAGCGCGGTACGGTCGGCCAAGAAAGTGGTGTACCACTTTTGATTTAGTTTGCTAGTCATCGACAATAAGGCCCAACACTAAATATCCTACAGAAAAAAATATAAGAAGCTAGCAGTGGTCTGCGTTTGGCAGATTTTCCAATTAGGCATGTTCATTAATTATATGTTAATTAATTAAGTAAATAAATAGCGGCACTCGCATCAGCTGACAAATTAGTGTCATGCGTCTATCAGATGAATAATTGTATTTCTTACAAGCTGACGGCTCATAACTTTACCTCTAACTTTACCTGAATAGAAAATACACTTAAATTTTATTTGTCTTATGTGTATGTATGTATAGCACCTCTAATACGCAGATTAAAAAACAGATGACACCCAAATTTAAAGTTGAATATCCTGTCTACTATTATTATTCCCATTTTTCAATTATTAAGAATCAGAATTCTAAAGTACGAGCGTGTTTAGTAAAAAAGGCCTACTTAATTTTCGCGTTAGAAGTGATTTGAACTGATTAGTAGTAAATGGCCCACTTGTAAGTGCTCAACTCAACCTATTAACATTGACTGACAGTACCGGAGGTGTTATATATTACAATTATAAAAATTAACTATCTTCACGCTGTGTCCCTGACAGGGTAGTCAGAGAAGACATATCGCCAGGCTTCGCGGTCCATGCATACTTCTGTTGCTTTCTGCAGATTTATGAAATCTCTTCATACATGCACGTCTGGGTATCACAGTACTTTGACCGTTTCGTTTGTAAGCAATTATATATTGTAAAAATAAACCAAAGCACATAGTTGAGATCCGACTAAGCGGGTACGTATCTTTTTGTAAAACAATCTTTTTAATTCGCTAAATTAATAATTTTCAGCAAGGTTTTTTTTAATTTGAAGCCCATATTATATATGTGCATTAGAAATAACTAAACCGCCATTTTTAGTGTTTAAATATGATGGATTAGGAATGTAGGCCATAAACAAATGGAAGGGCACCGTGTGGTTTTAGTCGGTAAGAGTCCGGCATAGCATCCATGAGAATTTCCACAAGTAAAAAAAAATCGTGAATACGAAATATCAGCTAAAACAACACACGAGTTATTTGCTTCAAAACTGAGTTGCAACTTGAACAAACAAACAAACATTGGCAATTCAAAAAGCTTATAAAAAAGGAAACACTGGCAGTCTTTGTGTTAAAATACAACGGAGGCATTTTGATTTAGTTTTTCGTATTGTACTTAAAATTAAAATAATGCTTATTTAAATTCTATTATTTACAAACTTCAATTTAGATTCTCGATCGTAAAGAAAAAGTTTATAATTAGTTACCTACCTAGTTTATACTTGGTATACCTAGATCGGATAGTTTTCTATTTTCAAAAATATATTGAATGACTGACTAGACTTTAATTTTTATATGCAATTTAAATCGTAAGTAATTTGTAACTAGTGGTTCTGTGAACCGTAGACTTGGAAGTAAATTGAGGAAAAAAGCTAAACATTTTTTTGACTATCATTCATGAATAATTAATTAATTATTTACCTTTAACATTTTTTTTTGGAATGAAATTCCTTACGGCAGGTTTGGAGGATGTAGGGATTTTGCTGCGCGACCGAACTGAAAAATATGTGGTAGTAAAACCGTAAGAAAAAAACAATAAGAAAAAGTCCGTGGAAAAAAGCGTTAAATGAGACGTGCGCAGGCGTTTGTTTTTTTGCAAATTGTGTCGATTTTCAAACTGTCTATTTACCTCAGTGAAGTAAACACTAATTTAGATATTGCAGTAACGTAGCTGTGTGGTTTGGGTGGTATGCTGCTCGGCTGAGACGCAAGGGGCCCGAGTTCGAATCCTAGTACAAACGTTGCCTTTTTGTATGATTATTGAATCGTGAACTTGTTAACTTCGTTCCTACCTGGTGTCCCACGACACCACATCTTTTTTTTTTAATTAATTAGCGCTCTTGCCAACCACTACGGGACCAGTTTCTCACTTTGTCGGCTCGCTTCGCATGCCTCTACAATCAAATATTGATATAAAGTTTTTTTTATAACTACAGTAGTCTAATATATGTAACTTTGTGTTAAAACAATAAAATGATTTTGTAAATATTTTTTTAAAGTAAATGTTGATAATTTATTTCATATTATATCATTTGTAATTTATTATATGAATCAAATAGTCAAGTCCATTATTTTAAAATTCCATAAACATGATGTTTTTGCACAGGTTAATAAGATACTTGAAGAGTACATAATCCTAACTAACTAACTATCTCCACGCTGTATCCCTGACGGGGTAGTCCGAGAGGACAGATCGCCAGGCTTCGCGATCCATACATACTGCTTTTGCTTCTTCAGGATTCATCAATCGCTTCATACACGCACGTCTGGGTATCAGAGTACTTTTGATCTTTCCGTTTTTGAGCAATCTGCTTACGTGGTCTTCATATGTAAGTATCGGCCTACCCTGACTCCTTCTTCCCCTATACTTTCGCACAATATATATTCTTCGTCAATCGTTCCTTACTCATTCGTTGGACGTGTCCAAACCAACGGAGCACGTCCTTTTCCAGCTAAACACTTTCATTCAAACCTGCCATATTACGTATCACTTCGTTACGTATTATTATTTGATCTGAAAACTATAATATCACAATGAGATATAAAGAAGTCTATATCCCACTCGATTTGCGATATTCGGGACCAAGCCAAGCCTGGTGACTACCTAGACTAACTAACAGACTAGTTCATGGCAAAAAAGTTGCAAGGTGTTTGGGTCTCCACCAAGCTCTAGGGAATTTGCCTACTACTGTACCACTCGAATCTGCTGTCTAATGGCCGAGACTTCTTTGACGGCTTCTGTGACGCGGTAGGAGTGTAACCGACTGCTACGCAAGAGTTAGTGAGTTTGATTCCCAACCAGGATAAAACTTTGTGTGATGATATCGATGGTTTATTCTGTGTCTGGGTGTTATTTATTTATAATATGTATGTATTTATAAATATATAAGTCTGTTTATTAGTTATCTGGTTACCATAGTACAAGCTCTGCTTAATTTGGAATCAGATGGCGTTGTGTGAGTTGTATCAACATTATTAATATTAAAAAAAAATACACAAGGGCCCTTATGGAGTTAACAGGTTAGATGGCAGACTCTCCAAAAATATCGAAAATAAAAAGTCAAATGAAAGCTGCTACTAACAGATAAATAAAAATAAACCCTGGGCTAAGAATAACTAATAAAGGTTCTCATCACACAAAGACATTTGTCCTGACTGGGAATTGAACCAATTACCTCTGGTTCTGAAGTCAAGTATTCTAACAAAACGACTACGATTTCAGTACAATTAATAAAAAATCCATAATTTATGTAGACTGGAGCACTTTACAAGTTATGTTCGCTATATTTTATACAAGCTTATACATGCAAATTTGCCAGTGTAACGAAGATTACTCGTTCCCGTTTCATAGAGGAAAATATTCCTGGGATTAAAGCTAGAGATATACACCTTTCTAACAACGACTTCAAAATCCGCATTAATCATTTTACTAGATCTAAAGATTGTTTACAACAGCGTCACAAACTCACAACATCACAAACTTTGCCTGATTGTAGTATAAATATAGATGTTATTGAAGTAACTGTACCAATTATTTCATCCGTGTATGTATCTGACGTCTTTCTTCGAATACCTAAACGTACAACTACAAACGGAAATGCAATCAAAGGCTAAACTAGATGTTTAGATACAAGAATTACAGAAACAGCAATTAATTATAATCAAGGAATAGTATAATTTCCTTGTTCTGTTTCTACGTTCAACCTTCTGTGTTCTAAACCAGGACATTGTCTGTAAATTGAATTCACAAAGTTAAATCAAAATGTCTATACCAGCTCTTAAGCTATCAATGTATGGAATCCTGGTCTGTTGATTTTATGTGATTAAGTAGATATTATAAATTTTGGGGCACTTTTCAGCCTGCGCTATTTAGCGCAAACTGAGTTTTAAACTTGTGCTACGGAATCTAGACAATATATAAACATATTTATATATTTCTAAATACATAAATATAGGAAACACAAACTCCAAAACAAACATTTGTGGATTACATAAAGATTTATTCCGACCTGGGATTCAAACCTGGAGCTTAACGCGGTCCCATAACTACCACTTACGCTACCAAGGTAGTCAAATCAATCAAATCATTGTATGAACATTTATTTTATTATCAGGTGACTTTTATCTATCAACGCTCAGCCAAAATATCCTTTATTATTTTTATTTTTTTGGAAGTGTACTCGGATATCATACCGGTCTCGAACCGACTAAAACCACACGGTCCCTGCCTATCTATCTATTGCTTGACGCCCCGGAAATAAAAACTTCAAAAATTTGAGAAAGCTACCTTAATAATGTAAAGACTAATAAAGGGTTTATTAAAATTCTACCCTTAAGCGAGTAAAAATTTATCGAAGAAATCACGGGAGAATCTAATGATATGATATCATCGGTTAGACAGCAGATGACGTCGCTTGAGCCCCGGAGATATTAGTAGGGCCCCTTGTACCCATACTGGCATTATTATTACGAACGTCTTCACTTTATATTTTATTTTACAGAAAAATAGTATTATTATACTTTACAGCACTGTTCCGTCAACAAAGGCGAGCTTAACTCGACATTTCTAGCTTTCGCCAAACAAACGCTTAGTTGTAAAGAAAACGTGACAAAAGGTAAGAAAAATAAACATGAAGCAATAAAAATAAGCTTAATTTTATTTTTTACATTGCAATAAAGTACCTTGTTACTGCAGAACATGTTTGTAATTGTCGCAAATCTTCTAGCAAGGTCAAATGATGATTGTATCAATTCAGTACTACGGTTGCGGACGTCACTTTGAAAACTTATCTTGAACAACAATTCTTAATGAAATATAAAAAGAGGTCAAAAATTTATAGTCACGTTTTCTATAACACAATAATTATAAAGTATTGACCACGTGAGTAAATTCTCCAAAACGGAAAGGTCAAAGGTACTGGTATACCCAGACGTGTATGAAGCGATTGATGAATCTGCACGAAGTGTAAGAAGTTTGCATCGCGATGTCGAGAGATCTGTCTTCTCTGACTACCTGGTCAGGAATATAGCGTGAAAATGGTTATGTAATAATATTCATTAATTCTCTTAAGTCCGTGTTTTCAAGTGCGTGAAGTTACCACCATAAAGGTTTACACCCTTATTCTTTTCTAAAAAAATATCTACATCAGATATCTACCAGTAAAGTCAAAATTATAAAATCCTTTCTGATTGATGATGATTACCCGAAACATATAGACTTAATTGTCTTTATTTGTATAAATTTCATTAAAATTCCTCGGTATATTGTTCCCAGATCTGTTTTTGTGTTATTATTTTTCCCTAATAGATAGTATTTGGTAATAATTGGTTATTTTTTATTTATAATGTGTGTTATTTTGCTGGATGTTAAACGTAGCTTCATAGCCTTTTCTTTGCCTTTAAAGACAATGGCGAAGACGGCAGTACCTGGTAGTTGTTGATTATTAAAATAAAACTACCATCATAGACGCAAATTTCAGCTAAGTATGTCTGCGATCTGAAATAGTTCATTCACGGCTCGGTCAGGTAATCGTTTATACCGCTTTCCCTGAAATATTTAAGCTAAAAGCCAAGCATGTGTCTATTTGACGCGGTGGTGATACTTGGCCTAAAACTCTGACATACACATCACACTATCAATATAAATTTAATATAATAATAAATTAAACGTATTTCATGGTTATTTTGAACAGTAACTTACCAATGCTCATCATTTCCACGAGGACTTCCAACTGGATAAGCAGAGCCACAATGGAAGCTGCAATCCCTCCGCAGACGGTCGCAAAAGCAGGAGTGCCCGATTCCCTCGAAATGGTTGAGAAGTTCCTATACAATAATAAATCCTTTTGAGAAATATAGAAAATGGATCTTTAAGATGGTAATGAAAAGATATGATATAGTGTGGTTATTAATAGATCTTTACGTTTAAGAACTTAGTTATAAGTATATTTTATATTTTTGCGTTGATATTCATGATCATTTATCGTTAGTATGCCATCACTGTGACAGTAAAGCAAAAAATAAAGAAATTGATGGACCAATAAGTCAGAAATAAAGTAATTGATAATGCCGAAAAGGTTAAAAAAGTTAAATCTTTAAATACATTTTTTGGCGTAATAGACGAATAAGAGTGAAATAGAAATATTGTGATAAAGAGAGATTAATGGCAAAAACCTTTGTTATAAAATGCCTAGTACATTGGCTCAGTTCTGCGATCATTACTCGTAATATGAAGTTTGAAAATCCAATAATAGTTTTGTATTCAATATACTGCCTAGATTTTTATAAGTAATAATAAAAAATTGATCGTATGTATCTTATTTTTTAAATATTAGACTAATGACGCGGAACCATAAGAGATATGTGTTGTATGAGAATACTAAAACTAGAAAATTTTTCAGAGTTCCTTTTCGTTACGGTGTAGAGAATACCGTAAATTACCGTAAGACGGGCTGTGACGAGTACAGCGCCAGACATAACCGTGTCAGACTACGAAATGTGAATAGACTTCGTGATGTAACACGTGACATTATAGATAAGCCGTAGGACAATCGCCGCCACTCGTTTAGTCACATTTTGCGACTACCTGTAAGGCCGAGACTGCACTGACTCAGCAAATGTGACAATATAAACAAATCACTAATTCATTACTTTTCTATCGCTTTCACTTCGATGTGATCTATCCAGCATGCAGGAAATAAAGAAAAAATCCGGTAATGTTCTATAAGATCAGTAATATATTTTGTATGAATTAATATTTCGCTACAACTTCAGTATCAAGCAATTTTTAAAATACACTTTTTATAAATCACGTAATGGTGATAACATTTTCATCAACTGAGAAGCAAAATAAGAACCGATTTTTAAACCAAGTTTTATGCGATAAAATACTTTCGTAAATAGCTATGAAAGTGGAATGTTTTCTTCTTAGATATCTAGTTACAAAAACAGAATTAAATTTCTCGTTTTAACGGGCTGGAAATCTTAAATATATATTATCTTATAATATATAGGTATATACTATGTAGTAGATGTAGTATAGATATTGTTTAAAGAATATACAAATTTGTAAGACGATAAGATTTATAAATCGGTTGCCTGCTGCACTTTTAAAGTCATTACCGGTTTCTTTTATCAAAGTGCTGTTTTAATTCTAAATTTTAATGTTAAGTATAAGTCCGGCAATTATCAATATTATTCTAGAAATCTTTCAGTACAATACCGAATTGGGACGAATTGGGACCAATTGCGGTAGGTAATAAAAAACAACAAATTTAAATTTAATACATTAATATCCTCGATAACTATGTAAGTACCGCCGTTTGAAACTTACTGATGAAAGGCAAAAATACAGAACCAAAAAGAATTTATACTTTGTAGCTGTACGTTTATAAACAGCGCTCTGTGATGTTTAAATGAAATGTAGCAAACTGTAATGAATGAGGACCTATTGTAGAATAAAGTTCATGCTGGACAAAGCTCTTTTCTCACACAATACCGGGAGAGCACTGTATTCAATGTTGTACATATCAAACAAAAATTGTATTTCAGTAATTAATGTTCGTAACATAGAACAAAGGGTTTGGACGATCAGGAGGTAGTACGATTTAAATTACCTGAGGCTTTAATGGTAAGTATATTTATTGTATTATCATATAGTTTATAATTATATATTCTCACCTTTTAATACACACATTTCTATTAACGTCTGAATTTCTTCAACCTAACAAACAATTATGTATCAACATGGACTATTTCTGTAGCATTATTAGCTGAGTATTTATACACCTTTGAAAGTCCCAGTTGCTATATATTTTATAGTCAACAATAGAACTGCTAAATTTCAATTTTGGCATAGAAACGACGTCAAAATAATTTAAATTAAAAACCTGCCAGATATTTGTGAACGTCGGGCTACAAAGCTAGGTACGATTCGGAAGCAACTAGGAAATCACTTAAGAAGTATAAAGAAACGACGTGATAAAATTCATGAAGATCCGAAGTTAATCACGGTCGAAGCCGCGGGGCTATTACATACATATCGAAGGTATGGTCACGTCTTGCTGCAACCGCCGGGCTACGTGGGGAATAAATGTCTGGGCCGGGTCCCGGGAAGAGGGGAAGATCCAGGAAGTGTTGGCTTAACGTCGTAAGGGATGACATGCGAGCCAATGGTCTCACTACAGGGGTTGCCGATGACCGTGCGGAGAGGAAAGAAGTAGGAGAGCGGACCACGAGCGTCGCTGCACACAAATGAGACTGATGCTTGAATTATGATGAAATCCTTCGAAGCTCAAGGTATTATATCTTAGAGCAAGGTTATCATAATAAACTTCTCAAAGCTCAATATATTTCTAAGTATCTTTTTTATTTATCAGTTCTTTGTGACTAACTAGTTGTACCCACTGAGTTTGCGTGATGCTCAGTGAGATAGATAAAGCATAACGTGCATTTGTGCACCGAGTATATTTTCTTTTGCGTCTTTGTTTGTTTTCATCTACAGTTTGCAGTTTTAATAGTATATTCTCAATGATATTTATTTCTATGTCTTAAAAATTAAGTTATCTTAAGAGAAAATATATGCACAATAATTAATAGAATTTATTGCATACTTTAAAACATACATACTTTACACTCTTTTTAAACTCGCTACCCGCGTTTATTTTATAACTGCGCTATGTGCTATTTATATTATACATTTAAATTGATAAAAATTTAAAATTGTGTATTTTGCCATTACATTTTTACTGCTACGAGTATTCCCTTCTAATACATTGTCTTGAGTATGAATTAGAGCGAGGCAACAATACACAAAAATGGTACTGAATTGATGTCAAAGTTGTTAGAAAGTAGTAGTTGGTGCCAACCTCACCTGCTAGCACCTGCAGCTGCTAATTAATGGACGAGCTTATGACGTAGGCGGTATGAAGTTGAGAGATTAGACGGCATTTACTCTAAACGACGCCGAAAAGCAGCCAAAATAAAGTGGATCCCATTTCTTTATAATTTCAAATCGTCATAATAATTCTCCCAACTTTAGCTAGGGACATTATTTTACACAGCGCCATCAAGCTCAAAGTAAACTAATATAAACTTGTGAATGGGATCAAGACAATCACTGATAAACAGACTTATACTAATAAGCCGATGACCTTTGCGCGACTTTAAAATTAAGTTCCATAGAAAATGTATGACATGACATTCTTTTTTTTTACTCATTCTGTAACTTGGTGTAGAAACAAGTTCAATAAAGCAAGGATCATAAAAATCAGCCCACCCATTCTTGACTTATAGGTGTTCGAACAATCCCGACTTTCTTTTATACATAGGAAACTCCCAAGCTCCGAAACAAACAATAGGTCAGATATTTATTCAACTACTTAATTATACTTAATTAAACCTAAAATTCCCACAGTTTAATCTTTACTTGACTTTACTGACACTTGCACTGACACTACGCAACTTCCAACTTAGCTTGACACTCCTCTTGAAAAAGGACCTCCGTTAGGTCCGAAACTAATATAATATCTTGAAATACACACGTGAGTGTAACCGTTTAGTTTGTAATAATGAACAACGGTCATGAAATTATTCAAAGAAATCTTCTTAATCTTCTTAAGTGTTTTTCCAGTTGCTTCCAAACTCTACTTGGATTTGGAGCCTGGGGTCCACGATTATTTAGTTACTGAAAGCAACTATTGTTTTATATTTGATTTTAGGACACCTGCGTCGTAGCCTAGCCCGTTTGTCACCAGGTGTATAGCTAGCTGGTAAGATGATGATGTTGGTGGGGCCCACTGGTGTAATAAATAGACGAAATGTTCAATAGATTGATTTGATGTGAAAATGTTTTTATACCATAACATAGCTGTTTGGTTTGTTCATGGTTTGCTAATGATTGCAAAAACTTTAAAGAATGTAACTTTGTGGCAACTTGTAGTTTATGGCAATAATTTTTTCTTTATTTCTTTTTTTATAGAAGAATAATAAACCTTATTTTATCAACATACCTGAATATCAGTCCGTCTCGAGCCATGGCGTACACTACACGTGGTAGAGGGAACATGGATCCAAACATGGAGACAGTGAGTCCCGCGAGCGCACCTATCGCTACTATGTATTTGCAAATCGGCGCCTCGACATGTGCGAACATCTGTACGAGCGCCGAGTCCGTATCTATTTCGTTGTACGGCACTGTTGACAAGAATTAATGTGCTGTTATCACTGCAGAAAACTAGAAAGCTAGAGCTGGGACATAAAACAATTCATAAATAGTTCTATCACTAAAAGGAGTAATTTAGGCGATCACAAAAACCACTGCTGAAAGATCGCCATATACTTTGCTAAACACTCCATGACATCATCCTTGCGTAAGTCTCGGTCGCATTGAAAACTTAGGTGCCGCAGTAACCCTGGGGCTATCCTTCCGAGGGTTCACCCGTTACTCCGGGCTATAGACAGATGGAAGGAAAACGTGTGATTTTAGTCGAATATAGGTGAACTTCCACACGAAAGAAAAAAGGTTCTGCAGTAAAATTTCTACACGGTTAAGCTAACATAATAAATAAATAAATATCCATCACGCCTTATCCCCGAAGGGGTGGCAGAGGCATATTATATGCCCACTTTTCACCGTGTGTATTCCTGACCCACGTAATAGGTGGTGAGCCCATTGCCGTGTTGAAATAGACAGACGCAGGTTGTGGCTACCTGCTGTTGAAATTTTTAAGCCGCCCATAAGGCCTTCGACCAGGCTTAACGACTGCCATTTTACTGGCAACCGGGACCAACGGCTTAACGTGCCTTTCGAAGCACGGAAACGCTCGCAAATGTAAATGCCACAAAGTGGTCACCCATCCGAGTACCAGCCATAGTTAAATCGTTTCAATCAGTGATCGTTTACAGAACCATATAAATAAATCTAATCACGCCATATCCCCGAAGGGGTGGCACAATCATGTTATATGTCCACTTTCACCATGTGTATTCCTGTCCCACTTAATAGGTACCATTGTCGTGTTGAAATCGACAGACGCAGATTGTGACTGCTGTTGAAATTTACAAGGCCTTCAACTTAAAAAAAAAAAACTACATAGAAATTACGATTAAAATTGTATGTTATTTTAAAACAAATGTATTATTATGAAATTTTTATATTTAACGTATTTAGGTCTATCAATGTTCATTTTGCAGCTTTGTAAATTTTATGGTTAAATTTGTTTCATTTTGGTAGGTGAGAAAAACCACTATTTTTTATATGTTACAAACTAACGTACCAACTTTTTAATAAAAGTTGTTACTATATAATTTTCAATTGGTAGAGCAGAAACAATATTGTTTGCTTATGATCGTCACAGCGTGTTCTTTTAAAGACACCTGTTGCTCCAGTATGAGTTTTATGATCGCGGTGAAACTTTCTTGCAAATAATTCTATAGGTAAGGTAGGTCAGATATTCTGTGTGTAATCCGAAAAAAATAAACATTAATGTTTGTTATAGTATTGTAGTAAAAATAATTATTATTTAGCTGCCCTGTTAATCTTTGTATTGCAAAGTAAAACATTAAATCATACTCTGTTTGCTTTGTTCTGTGTATTTTCAGTTACAAAATAATAAGCTTATTCGGTAAAGGAGATTTTTGAAAAAAAACTGTTACATAAATAAAAAGAAAATCATCCTTTTTTATTAATTCGAAAAAAATAAATTATGACAATGATTTTAATATTCATTTAATTTTTTAATTTATTCACATGACTAAAATTGGGCAATACCTTGCCCAGTTTTAGTCTTGTGGTGCGGCGTTTGATTTCAGATAACTGTTAAATTTTTATTGATAAAAATGTGGAAGATGGTTTAAACCTCAGGTATTTCAGTTATATACTTCCAATTTAAAATACAGTACATATTATTATCTTTTGTTCAACAGTCTTTTAAAGTATTAAAGTTTGTTCAAACATCTTCTATTTCCTATTATCTAAACTTAAAATTAATTTACTTACAGTTCTTCATTTAAAAGGGATATCTCGATGTTTTTCCTACAAATAAAGGAAAGTCTGATTTCAATATAATGTTTGATAGAGAAATTTATTTTATGTTTTTCATTAAATAACTTACCGCGTAAGAATGCTGGTACGATTCGGAACAAGAAGTATCTTTTTGTGAGTTTAAGTAACGTTGACATTATATATACAGAGTACTCAATTATTCCTCGTATATCACGTAGTAATGCGAAAAAAATGTTGTCATTATCACCGTCATCAATTTCGTCCTCGTCATCAGTTATATAAATATCTTTTATTAAATCATTGGCAGCCAGTAATTCTGCTGCTAAAGCTGCTTCTTCTTCTTCTGGTACTTCTGGAATGGTTGGCAAATAGTAGTAACCATCCGTTGAGTCCTCAATCATTATAAGAATAATGTTCGGCATTGTTATTTTTTTTCTATCTGGCATTGCATATTATTAACGAAGTAAATCTAATTACTAATTTGATATTATGAGTCTAATTGTTGTTTTAATTACACCACACACATTTTATTCACAGTTTTTATACACAACCACAAATATTAAAATTTTCTTATTTTTTAATGTTATTTTAATCACAAATTTATTTAAATCACAAAAGTTGTTTTAATCACAAGAGTTATTTTAATCACAATAGTTATTTTAGTCAGAAAAGTTATTGTAGTAAGTTATTTAAATCACTTGAAAAACTACACTCAAAAGTTTTATAAGTTCAAACTGATAAGCACAGTTCAATATCAAGCACTCCCGTAAGCGTCGCTGCTATTCGGAGAAAATTGTTTGCAAGGTGGTCACTCGCCAATCACCGAGATCGTAATGGCAGAGGCAGGGAGAAACTCTCGCGCGGGTACTAGCTTTGGCACCTGCGCAGTACAGGCGAGAGTGATATGACCCATACGAAAGATTATTTAAGACTCGAAACAAAGTAATGTCTCCGCCCCATGCCCTGTCTCGACCGGGAGAGCCGGTGGTGCCTCCTTCGCGTTATAGGCAGAAACGTATTTTGAAGGAGTTAACCACATTATTCGATGTAGTATAACGATCGAAGAACTCTTTGATTTGAGTAAAAGATAAAAATTCTTTTGATAATTAAAAGGCAAAAGTAATACATCCCACATCATACTTACGCAATTTTGTACGACTTTTTAGGAAAACTATTCGATAAGTTAATGTTTTTATGTAGAACTAAGCAGCTTATGTTTATTTTTTTGTGGTTATATGGAAGGCTCGTAGCCTCAGTGTTCTGTAAATGATCTGTTAAATATCGTACATAGTAGTTTATCATAAAATGTTAAGTCTGATTTTCTATATACGATCGACTTCTGTGCTTTGAAAAACACTTTAAGCCGTTAGTCCTGGTTACCAATAACATGGCAGACATAAAGCCTTATGACCGGGTTAAAATTTCAATAACGCAGATCGTTACGAGTACAATCTGCGACTGTCCATTTCAACTTGGGAAGGCTCTCCACCTATTACGTGGGATAAAATACAAATAGTGTAATGTGGGCGTATAATTAGCTTCTTACCCCTTGGGGGATAAAGTCATGATTATAAGTAAATGAAGACAAAATAAATTTATGTATATGGTAATGGTTTTTTTACCCTTGACAAAAACCTAATAACTTCTTGCTCTAATCGTTTCAAATGAAACAGATTAAGGTCAAAGATCATGCTGCATAGTCATTGATATTATTTTTGTATGTATTTATACATTTATTTCATGATTTAAAAAAATATGGTCTACATATAGATACGAGTAAAGAAAAATTATCAAGGATGTAAGCAACACGTGCTTACCACCTGTTGGTCGTTCAACGCTTGTAGAATATCTAGAAACTTATAGCAAAGCCTTCTCTCTGCAGTTTGTTTGCTATTACTTTCAAGATTTTATGTAAGTGTATTGTTAGAGTATTTGTATTTTTTTTATTGTATTGTTTGTGTATTTTATTTCCGTGCTTTGGAGGGCACGTTAAGCCGTTGATCTTGCTTGCAAGTAACAAGTAAACGCATTATGGGCGGTTAGAAACATTTCAACAGCAGGCCGCTACAACATTCACCTGTCTATTTTCCACACGGCAAATGCTTTCAGTGCAATGTGGGCTTTTAGTATTCCTCTGCCACCGCTCGGGGATAAAATGTGATTAATACGTAAATAGTCTATTGTGATGTTATAAATTCAAGAGTATTTATTGTGTTATAATTGATTAAGAATAATAGCTTCTATGCAAATTTGTACACAACTAACGCTTACCTGCAGTAATCGGTAAGTCTTGGCTAATGCTAGCTAGCTGTTTGCTTATCATTCACGCCTTTAACTCCGAAGGGGCGGCAGAACTACACGCGCACATTTCACCGTATCCATTTATGTCATAAATTACCGTGCTACTAGTTAGTAGCACGGTAATGGGCTCACCACCTTATTACATTCAATACATCCCATAATCCGCGTAGTTAAACTTAACTACGCGGATTATGGGATATATTGAATGTAATAATGATAAATGAATGCTCTTTTTTATAATTTAATTAAGTGTAACGTTATTTAATTGACATAATAATATACAATAATTGACATTTTGAATAATTAACATAGATTCTAAGATAACAAAAATTGTAAACCATTTGGTCTTTTAGAAATTACATGCCGCACACCGTCCGGCGAAACATGTTTGTAACTGTACACTATAAGAACATCTAAGTCAGCCATGTTTCTCGTAATAAAGTATATTTCATTTCAAAATGAACGCAGGTTGTGGTAACCTAACTGTTACCTGTGCTTACACTAAAACTAAATGCTCGTTTGGTCATAAGGCTAAGGTACATGTATATAACCTGATTTAGTGCATATGTACGACTAGTTGACGCCCGCGGCTCTAAATGCCATTTTGGTTGCGTGCATTCGTCTTTAGTAAAGGGGAAGACAACGCAAAACTTTTTTGTAGAGGGCGCTGTGTGCTTGTTACACAGAAACCGTTAAGTTTCATTGCAAAATCTATAATCTGCTTTGTCTTGCGTTATGTTTTTGCTTTAAGTTTCTTTATTGTGGTTGAAAAAAGCTTTACAACGTGTATTCTACTCTACCTGGCGATTCGTTGAAAAAAATATAGAAAAATGATCCACATTTAAAAACCATACAACGACCCATTCTTTAATAAATAATTTAAAACGCTCACTTCGAACCAAATAGTTTGAAGCGCTCGTAGTCCCACGGATTCAGTGTTCTGTAAACGATTACAGTTAAGCAATTTTCGCTATGGCTGGTCACAGATGGGTGACCATTTTGTGGCATTTACATTTGCGAGCGTTTTTAGTTGATCGCGAATGACATTGAATCCTTGCATAACATAACATACTTTCACGCCTTTATCCCCGAAGGGGTGGGCAGAGGCGTACTATAAGCCCACGTTTCACCGTATTCTTTGCTTTTTGTCGCACGTAACAGGTGGTGAGCCCATTGCCGTGTTGAAATGGACAGGTGCAGGTTTGTGGCGACCTGCTGTTGAAATTTTTCAAGCCGCCCTTAAGACATTCAACTGGCTTAACGACTGCCATGTTACTGGCAACCGGGATCAACGGCTTAACGTGCCTTCAGAAGCACGGGAACGCTCGCAAATATAAATGCTACAAAGTGGTCACCCATCCGAGGACCAGCCCTAGTGAAAGTTGCTGAACGCAGTGATCGTTTACAGAACACTACGTCCGCGGGGCCACGAGCGCGATAGTTACAGTTGGATACAGCATATTGCGTCTTAAGGGCAAAAATACGTTATGTTGCCCTTAAGATGCAAACCCGAAATTTTGATATTTCTCAAATAACATCTATTAAATGTATACGTGAAGATAAGCATTTAATAACGGTAAATTTATTCCGAGTGATGATAGAATTGCATGCGATTGGAGATGTGGACGTAAACAACACATCTTCTAACCTTTCCTCACATCAGAAGGAACTAATGACATGATTTGTAAAATGGAGTTAACAGTGGGCTCGGCGAGAGCTATTTATCCACTTTTTATCTCAGTAAATGCATCAATATCAGGGGAATTCTAGTTTTATTGTTAAATGGTAACTATTTCATTAAGTAGTATAAAATATAGTATAAAGTAATAGTAGTAAATATTTCACTGTTTGGTGCAATTTATATTTATTTTTAACCACTCCTACGTTAAGGCTACAAGAGCCCAAAATTGTTTTGTTGACATCCGTCTTTCCAAAACGTTTTTAAGCTGTGTTGTCTTTTTCTTTGCGTCTTAAGGGCAAAAATACGTTATTTTGCCCTTAAGATGCAAACCCGAAATTTTGATATTCCTCAAATAATTGTATAATTGGAGTGCTATATCCTTCGGAGGTTATAAAAATAATATCATAGGATATTTTCTTAAGTAAATGAATGTTATCAGATACGTGTCTATTGAAGTCAGCTCAATATCTGGTTGTCATTTCCAATAAGAACTTTCTCTGTGTGACTGATATAAGACATCTTACTACGATGTCTCTTAAATACGATATTTAATAATATATTTTAGTTATGTATCATATTTTTAAGGTTATATTTAATGTTAACATTAAGTTAATTTATTTATGATATTTATATGTGCATTAATTTAATTTTGCTATGTCTCCCAAGATAATAATACGATATTATATTTGATATACTTTTTTTATGCTGTGACACCCATTTTATAACAGACTAACTTAAACCCCGCGGTTTCATTCTCCGTAGCATTAATTAAATCCCGTCATCGTTGATTCGCTCCAAATTCAGATATGGCTTGGAATCAACTGGGAAAATATTTCAGATGAAGAAGAAATAGAAGATTAAACGATATCGAGAACCTGAAACTACGAAAGCAAACGAATTTCTGCCAGCGCTAGAATTATACATATATCCATATTCGATAAGCGATCCTTCAATTTGTACATACATATCATCATGCTTGTTTCCCATTGGAGTAGGCAGAAACTATGGATTTCCACTTACTACGATCCTGGCATACAACTTCGCTTTCCTACTTTCATAAGTGTTTTTATACACGCCCGCCTGTTAAGGGTACTCTCGTTCAATTTGTACTGTACGATTAAACAATATATTTCGACGAATATATAACTTTGTCTTTGTATGAGATATATCTCAGCTTTGTAAATAAATAAAAGTTTAACTTTCATTATTATCTTTGTCAAGTAAAACACGGCTCTATGCTAATAAGTGATTTTAATTAGTATCAATATTTTGTTCAGAGTAGGTATCTTGAAAATGTGGTTGACTCATATTTACAGACATATATAGATTAAGTACCGCTTTCATTGTTTTCTCTGTAAACAAAAACACTTTATAATGCTTATAAATGATCGACTTCCTCTTATGCGCGGTGTGAGTAAAATAAAAATAAAATAAAATAATAAAAATGTCTTTATTTTGCATAGACCATTTCAACGGCGCTTACAAAATGTCATACACTAAAACTAAAGAAAAAAATTGTATATTTAAAGTGACCACCGGTTCGGAACGCGGCCCACCTGAGAAGAACCGGCTAGAAACTTAGGAAGGCTTTTTTTTTTTGATGGCCTATTTACAATTTAATATATTATGACTATAATATTTTATTTGCTAGCAGATCATTTGAAGGCATCCCTGTCCTGTTAATAGTCTTAAATAGAGTAATAACCTTTTTCACAAAGCTTTCTTTTAATAAACTTTTTAAATTTATTTAATGGTAAATTTCTCAGGTCACAGGGAAGCTTGTTGTAAAAGCGTATACAGTTACCCTGGAAAGAATTGCCAATCTTATGCAGCCGACTGAGGTGAACTAAAAGATTGTTTTTATGTCTAGTGTTTATATTATGTATATCACAGAGTGTATCCGACTGCTACGCAAGAGGTCGTGGGTTCGATTCCCACCCAGGATAAAACTTTGTGTGATGAACACGATTGTTTATTCTGTGTCTGGGTGTTATTTATATGTAATATGTATGTATTTAGAAATATATAAGTATATTTACCAGTTATCTGGTAGCTTGTACTATGGTAGTACAAGCTCGGCTTAGTTTGGAATCAGATGGCGTTGTGTGAGTTGTTTCAACGGTATTTATTAATCTGAATACTAATAGAAGCTTTTATAAATAGGATGAAAGCACGAGACGACACGAGTAAAACAAGTAACACGCTTTCACTTCCGTAGCGAAGAAATTAGACGACTTCTAAACCGCAACCAGATTCAAAACCCGAAGTGGTGTAAGCTTCCAAATCGCCTATGCCCGTATTCATAGTGTGTTCAATCAAATACCGCAAACCGTTTGTCTCTGTCTCTTATGGTTTTGGAGAAATCGATGCCTACAGTCGGACGGACAGACTGAGCCGTTTAATAAGACTTTTTCTAGACTTTAGGGTTTCGAAGTCTAAAAGTATCATATATATCTTTACAGCGACGTTCCATGTTAAATTTTATTGTGTATCTAATATTAATCTTTCTTTGTATCATTAAATTTCCATCAAATATAATGAAAGACCAATTCCTCTGAAGATTTTTAGTTTTATTTTGTTAAACAAAACAAGAAAAGCTTACGTAACCACATATATATACATCAGTCTTAAGACGTATTTGTTTTGATGATGTTACAAGTATGTCTTAAGACTAAAACCTCAACATATGGTTCTTAAGCTGCGTAGTACATATATATTTAAAGGGTACAGTACTTCAAAAAAAAATTGAACCGATAAAATCACTTTCTTGTCCGTCCGTCTGTCAGTCAAACTGGGGAACACGTAAAGATATCGAGTTGAAATTAAAGCTAAATGCTCAAGTCTACGGTCCCTTGAAGTTCGGAAAGGAACCACACTTTTTTGTTCATGTAAAAAAATGTTATAGCCGTTAATGACGCAAAACAACTTGTTTTACAACGTTGTGTAATATTATGCCATTCAGATTCTCAAGATATTTAACATTAGTATTGTTTACAAAATATGCTTTGAAAGCTATTCCATTCAAGTCATCTTATTAGTATTGCGATAAACCTCCCATACGAATACTTTAAGTGATATTAGATCTACAGAAAAAATGATAGAAGATATTTATACTGATCATTGAGGGCACTTGGTGGAACTTGCTACACATGTTGAATAAAAAGACTTGTACTATTATATTATTTACTTTTGCCTGACCGGTTTGAAGGTTGATTTTAATAAATTGTCATTACTAGAAAAGCTTTTAATTTTTTAAAATTTAGAGCAATAAATTCACGAGTATATCGTAATTTAGGAAAGAAATAAGGTAAAAGAATCAGGATAAAATACATAGTGAAATTTCCATATATTTTTCGACTCATTTGTAAACAATAACGAAAGTTTCCCGTTATAATATACTCTACCAAATAAGGGTCCTAAAAATGCCAATTAACTGAATATATCGACAACGCTTATCATAAGATTTTTTTTTTAATTGTGACTAATCCCACCCACATTCCCATGAAGATTTAATTATATTTCATTAATATTACATTCCATGAACCTGATCCCTTGTATAAATATCTTATATCGAAATTTCATTAATAGATTTATTACCAAGATGAAAAATCCTTAGTATATATTTTATGCCATGACTATGCTTTAAAAAGATCGGACATGAAAGACGAAATTTTAAGATTTTTAATTTCATATAATCACAGCCCTAGAGTCCAAATATCAAAATTACTTTTGAAGCGGAGGAGGGATTGCTACCGAGAGTCACAGTCTAGAATTAGAGAACGTGAAGGGGGTTCAGTACATACAGTCATACATATTGTCACGCTTTGATGCTCGAAAGGGTAGACAGAGGCATACTATACAATAAAGGCTACTAAAGGATAAAGGCATGACAATATGTCTATGTAACTGGTAGTATTGCGGAATCAACCTGGTTCTGTTTCTCTGTGTATTGGCTTTTGATTCTTAATGTATGTGTATTCTTTATAGTTTCATGGTTTAATACTGTTAATAATTATGAAAAAGGATTTCATTAATTTCTCGTGGATAAAAATAGTGGGCGTTTATTTTTTGAGTACTAAATAGACTTAACCATTTATTCAGCAATGTAAATTTTAAAACACAAATCTCTTTGCTATAAGAGAATTATGTTCTTTGTATAATTACAAAGAACATAATTCTGTTATAGCAAAGAGTTATTAAAGAAAGAAAAAATATAGACCTACACACCGTCATTCCCTATCAAGTGCAAGCGCCAACGAAGATGAAACTCAATGAACACTTACGTACAAGGCTATTTTTTATCGGATCCAACTTCACTAGAGTCACTTAGACAGATGATTATGAATTAATACAAGTGTTTTTAAACAAGTGCGCCGCTATGGAAAACTATTAAATTTTAGTATTAATGCTTCTAGGATTATCATCATAAAAATGTTCATTCATTCATTTCATTCATTCTTTCATTCATTAATTTCATTCGAAACCAATAAAATATTTCTAAACCTTTTACAATAAAATATTTCTAAAACTTTTAATATATATAGGTAGTATTGTGGTTTTCCATTAGCACTTGTACCTAGTACTAAACAAATATTCATGTAAATAAATTAGAAAACAGTCGGTGCTACCTTTTAGTGAGACATTATCGTAACTACTACTACTAGAGTCAACTGATAACTTAACAGGAATTTTGATACACCTTCAGTGACGCCACTGAGACAGTCAAAAAGAGCAATCACATTGGACGAAGACAGTTTATACTCATATCTACATTTCATTTCTCTCTATTTCATTTTCCGTGCTTCGGAAGGCACGTTAAGCCGTTGGTCCCGGTTGCCAGTAAAATGGCAGTCGTTAAGCCTGGTTGAAGGCCTTATAGGCGGCTTAAAAATTTCAACAGCAGGTAGCCACAACCTGCGTCTGTCTATTTCAACACGGCAATGGGCTCACCACCTATTACGTGGGACAGGAATCCACACGGTGAAAAGTGGGCATATAATATGCCTCTGCCACCCCTTCGGGGATAAGGCGTGATGGATATTTATTTTTTTATTTTATCTACATATTTTAGACTACTACAGGACATAAAAATACCAACTCCCAACTGTCATGTTCGCTCTATTGTGGACCTAGGCTTTAAGATTTCAGCGCCGTTTTGCTTGGACTTGTGCGCGCTACATCAATATCCATTTTCTCTGATTCATTATATCAATCAATTTGACCACCTCTAAACCTAATCCTGTGAGACTCTCACTTCTCTCTAGAACGGGGACGAACTGCTGACCCTCAGTACCTGTTGGCTCCCGTGATTGATTAAATTTGCGGCCCTCATTCACCGCCAAGATATAGAGATGAATATTAACTGACTTTTGATAAATCGGAATGCCACAGATTTCAGGAATGACGAAATTACTGTAAACAAAATAAAACTGTCACGGGAAAAAAGTTTTTAAGTTTATAATTTGCTGATGGCATTTGGTAGAACTGAACATCACGAAATCAAAGTTACTTGCAAATTTTCCACAATTTTTATTTTATTTAAGAAAATTGGATTCTATGCACTCTTTTACATCTAAATTTAACAAGTTTAATTTAAAAAAAAAGGAGTATAAAATAATTCTGTCTAGTATTTGTAATAAGATGCATTAAAAGTTTCACAAATATTTGATGTATCCTATCGTGGATTCCAATGACGGAATCTAAATTTAGTTAGATAAAATATAAGTATTTTAATTAAAATATGTGCAAAAGAGAATTTCTCTTCGGCTATTGGTAAAAAAATAAACAGAAGTGAAGTAAAGTGAAGAGACGTCGTAGAAATACTTATAATTTAAAATTGCTAAGCTTTTTAAAACTTATTTAAGAAACTTCAAACCAAAGCATTAATTACTTTAAGTTTAGTATGGCTTTTTAACAGACTTAAAGGATGTTCTCAATTCATAGAAAAGTTCTTTATGCAATGTTTCTCGAAGACGCATAAACCAATTTGATATTTTTAATATTCACAATTTAAATCAAAATCTTCACGCTATATCCCTGACGGGGTATTCAGAGAGGATAGTTCGCCAGGCTTCGCGATCCATGCATACTTCTTTCGCTTCTTGCAGATTCATCAATCGCTCCATACATGCACGTCTGGGTATCCGAGTACTTTGACTTTTTTTTTTGAGCAATCTGCTCAAGTGGTCTTCATATGTAAGTCTCGGCCTACCCTCTACTTTGCACAAAATATCTTCTTTTTCTATCGTTCCTCACTCATTTGTTGGACGTGCTCAAATCAACGGACCACGCCCTTTTCCAGCTTAACGCAGACACTATTTTTGCTAAATCGTTCATTGGTACACGTTAGAATTGGTATAGCAGTAGCTTTATACAGTGTAGCCATAACGCTGCCGAGATCCTAAAAGCTGTGAAAAAGTTATATCAATGACGCCTTTATCCTAGAAGGGTTGGCAGAGGCATATTATACGCCCACATTTCACTGTGTGCATTTTTATCCCACGTAACAGGTGGTAAGCCTATTGTCGCGTTGAAATAGACAAGCGTACCTGCTAATAAAATTTTTCAAGCTGTTCATAAAGCCTTCAATTTGGATTAACGACTGCTATGTTACTGGCAATCGGGACCAACGGAAAGCACGGAAAAGTTCGAAAATGAAACGTTTTCAATGACTCTCATCTCTCTACATCACTCCGCCTACTTTATACGATTTCTTTTAGGAAAGCTTGTTGGATATTTTGACAGTAGTGCCTCGCTGTTCATTGACCGTTCTCAGCTCCTCTTAAAGATCATTAATGGTCGTTTTCAGATTTGAGATGCATATCAGGTAAATTCCACTTTATGTGTAGAAGTCCTCATGTATGCTATGCTGAAATCCTACCGGCTAAAACCACACGGTGTCCTTCCATCTGCCTATGACCTGGAGTCCCGCGTGAGACCTCGGAAGGATAGCCCCAGGGCCCCTGACAGACCACCGCGGCCTCGTCTTAGGGAGGTTTGGGTGTTATCACACATATCAAGGGTGTACGTGTAGTTATCACGCCACGGCACTGTAAGGACGGCGAACAGCCCACCCACCCTTTTTACAGTGTTTTCAAGTTTTGAGTGACTTAACTTCTCGCCTATCCTGCGTCTCGGTAGTGGCGATAAGAACAATGTGGTGGTTTAGTGGGTAGTCCGCTCTCCACGACTGGGAGTTCCCCACAAAGCCGCTCTGATGCTCCCTGCAGCAAGGAAGTAAAGGACCCTAATGCATTAAATCACGTACGAAAAAGAAACTTCTAAAATCTGATCGTCTACTTAAGCTAGGAGTTGAATTAAAAATGAAGCTTGAACAGAGTTGAAGTAAAAGTAAATAAGTATCAGAAAATAAAGTAATGACAACGAACCGATATTTATACCCAGTTCGTAACCCCGCTAACTCAGTGTTCTGTAAACGATCACTGCATTAAGAAACTTTTGCTATAGGTGGTCCTTGGATGGGTGACCACTCTGTGGCATTTCCATTTGCGAGCGTTTCCGTTCTTTGGAAGGCCCTTTAAGCCGTTGGTCCCAGTTGCCTATAAAATGGCAGTCGTTAAGCCCAGTTAAAGGTCTTGCGCGGTTTGAGAAATATCTGTTTGCTTTCCATTTCAACACGTCAATGCTCACCACCTGTTACGTGGGACAAAAATGCAAAGACTACATATATATAACATGGACCAAATACGAAGTGATACGCAATATGGCAGGTATGAATGAAAGTGTCAGCATGGAAAAGGGCGTGATCCGTTAGTTTGGATTCGTCGGACAAATGAGTCAGAAACGATTGGCGGAGAATATATATTTTGCGAAAGTAGAGAGTAGCAAGAGTCAGGGTAGGCCGAGATTTACATATGAAGACTACGTGAGCAAATTGCTCAAAAATGGAAAAGTCAAAGGTACTCGGATACCCAGACGTGCATGTATGAAGCGATTGATGAATCTGCAGTAAGAAACGAAGTATGCATCGATCGCGAAACTTGGCGACCTCTTCCTTCTGACTGACCCATAAGGGATACAGCGTAAAGATAGTTAGTTAGTTAGTTGGTAAAACTTAAGACATAATGGGAACAAAGATAAATAAAGCTAATATAAGCTTGTGCTAAGGGATCTAGACTGATAAACACACTTATATACTTCGAAACACACAAATGTGTAACATAGGAAACCCAAACTCCGAAACCAACATTAGTGGACACAAATATTTGTGCCAAACCGGGAATCGAACCCGTGACCTCAGCGCGGCAGTCGTCAATCCTAACCCACAACAGTCAAGGATATCCTCTACCAATCGTTACGGAGAAATGACGAACCGCACTTCTCAATTAAATGGATTTAGGACAGGTAGGTAATAGCTACCTATAACCTATACCCTCCAGATTGTTGGGATTGTGCAATCCTCCGCTTCACAACATGACTTTAAGTCGGTGTAGGGGACTCTACCCAGACCTTCGAGGTCCATGCCAACCTTACGTGAGAGCTCGTGGTCTGATTAAAGACCAGACGAGACTCTGGTACGTGCTTTGTAGGAGAGTCTCAGTGGGAGTTCTAAGGGCAGTTGCGCTGTAAAAATAATTTACATAGAAAGTATTCAACTGCAGTAAAGCTAACCCCAAGCTTTACATTTTACACTCACAATAAGATTTACAGCTAAAATATCACAGCATAAAAGCTGAATTACATCACTTTAAATACCGTTTTAAAAATGTTTAGACTGGTCCATAAGCAAAATTGGTGCTAACATAAATCAATTGTAATAAAAATCTATACACATAATAAAATTGTAACAAAGACATTGAATATCTTTACAAAAACGCAAAACCACAGAATTTACTGAACTAATTGAATGTAAATAAAATCTTCCATTAATAATAACATGAGGTTGGGTTTACATATAGGATATATATTATCACGCTGCATAGCTTAGGGGCTTAGCAGAGAACATTTAGGTACATATTTATGTACGAGATAAACGCAAAAACTGCTGAATAGTGTGGATCTTTCATCAATAATTATTTTTTTGATTGAATTTCAAGATTTATTATTTTATGTATAGATGGTATAATATACCTAAAAACAATAGCTTATTCAATTTTCTATTTGTTTGTTTGTTAAATATGGTTATCCAAAACCGATGGTCCGATTATAACTATTTGTATTACTGCTTACACATAGGATATACTTCAAAACACTACTTTGCCGAGGGATTCGGTAGCCAGTAATACAAATTTTGCGTGTATCACAATTTCCACGCGAACGGAGTTGTAACAAGTAGTAAAATATAATACTTCAATCTTTCCTTTTAGTTTATCTCGCTAGTTAGATGAAAGTTTTAAGTATCGTAGAAGAACTCAGATATCAATCTAATACTAGTAGAATATTATGATTTATTTTTTTAATAGTTGAACTTTTCTTCAGTTAAAAGTAATCTTCACTTCTCACTATTAACTACTACTCATCCTCGCTGGGTTACCACCATCTCATAAAGCATTTTTTTTTATATTATTTAAAATAAATAAATATCCATCACGCCTTATCCCCGAAGGGGTGGCAGAGGCATATTATATGCCCACTTTTCACCGTGTGGATTTACCTGGCCCACGTAATAGGTGGTGAGCCCATTGCCGCGTTGAAATAGACAGACGCAGGTTGTGGCTACCTGCTGTTGAAATTTTTCATGCCGCCCATAAGGCATTCAACCAGGCTTAACGACTGCCATTTTACTGGCAACCGGGACCAACGGCTTAACGTGCCTTCCGAAGCACGGAAACGCTCGCAAATGTAAATGCCACAAAGTGGTCACCCATCCGAGGACCAGTCATAGTGAAAGTTGCGTAACTCAGTGATCGTTTACAGAACACTGAGACCGCGGGGCCACGAGCGCTTATTTCCTCTAACTATCACGGTACATTTTTGGATCATGTTTTCGTTTGTTATGATATTCCTGACAGATGTCGATTGTCCAATTCACACTGTGAAAGTTAAGTGAAGAAGATCAGACCCAGGAGTTCTTTAAGGTGAATCCAACAGCGAGTACCTATAACGCAGCTCGATGGTTCAATATATAAGAGTACTTAGTATAAGAAGTAGAATAAACGTTGTTGTTTATGACTTAAACTATCTGTCCAGGGAATGCTGCTAGCTTATAAAAATAACATCTGTATAATTTTCTAAGAACTGCGAAGACTATCGCTGGCGTCGTTTTCGGAAGATTTTTTTCTAATTTCCTCGTCAACCTTACTGATATCAATAATCAAATATGATGTGTTAATTGGAATAGACCTAAGTACTCAAATGAGTGTTTAGATGGCTGGAGCTTAGAATAGATTAGAATATTGCTTATTGGCTGTACTCTAAATGTTAAGTGTATTTTAATTTAGGTCAAAAGTCGTTGATAACAGAATATACATATGTCTACGACTGGATTAAAATGTATCAACCTTAGATTATATAAACACCCAGATTACTAAAGCGCACCACAAAATGCTGCCAAAAAATAGGCACTACTTCGTGTAAGTCAGTCAATGACCGTATTGCGTCATCGCGAGTGCACATCTTCCGAGCTGCGAGACAATATTTCGAAAATGCCTTCTTGAGCAGTGCAAATTTGTAAATACTATGATAAAAAAAAAGAAATTAATAGCGACATCACATTCCACAAGTAAGTATTTAATTTCACCATATATTTCTTTAATAAACATTTTTAAAACAATTATTATGTCGGTGACTACTACTTGTACACAGTGTTGCAAGAAAGCGAAATCTATTTACCCGCGTTTTCTTAATAAGTATTAGTAACTTCAAGTATTTGCTAATGATGTATTGACTGTTAGTTTATTTATTTTTTAGATTACTTTATATGAGTTATTTAGGTTTATTTATTATTAAGTGGGTAGGTGAAACCGGCCATGAGCCATCGATGTTAAAAACTACTATATAACTACGGGTTTGATATCTATCAAACCCGTAGAATTAAAAAAAAATATTCACGCGTTGTACCTATTACACAAACCATGTGATAGTGTTGCTAACGAGGAATGAATTTTGGAAAATAATGATATACGTACATAAACGATATTTTTTAAATAATAGACTTGTCCCTAGGACGTCTACATTTACTAATACCTTAGAAGTTAGTTACCTACTTAAAATAAGATATGGCTTTATAAATAAAAATTGTAGACTTTATTAAATTAACTCCGTAAATTAATGAAAGCGAATACATATGTAGTAAAGACTTAACGGATAGCTAGATAAATTAATTGTTTATTTTAAGGTAATGATCTTTTACCTTACATTTAAAACCGGACAGCGTTTGAGCACGTCTAATTTCAACCGGCAATGCATTCCATAGGCGTATCGCCTGCACAGTGAAGGAATCATCAAAGAACGATGTTGAATGCATGGGCACCTTTAGCGTCAAATTTCCTGATGATCTCAAGCACTTCGTATGCGAGTCACGGAGAAACTCGAATCTTTCCTTAAGATAGAAAGGTGCCGAAGGGTTAAACATCACATTATACAGCAATGAAAGTATTTCATTAATATTTTTATTGTATTTGTAAGTACTAATATGTATTGTATGTATGAATATTTGTATGTATACATGTATATGGGTGTAATAGATTTATATATTTATGTATATTTATTTTCTTTAGCAGTAAGTATTATTTTGTCACTATCGCTATGCCTAGTACGCCATAAACTATCATTTTAGATTTCTAAAACCCAAATTCTTCCTATGGTTGTCTGGAAGAGATCGCTATAAGCGATAAGACCGCCCATTGTACATAGATTTAATTTAGTAGTATATTTCATATAAGACTTGATATGGAGTACAATAAAGTGTTTTTCTATTCTATTATATTCTCCGTAAATTAGAATGTTATAAATTTAAATCAAGTAAGTGCCCGAAGTCAGTGTTCGATTTCTGACTATTTTTCAGGAATCAATTATGCAGTTATGGTTTTTATTATCATCGGGCTTGAGATACTTTTTAGTATTTCTCGCTATTTCTCATAGTTTGTATTCGACAACCTTGCGAGTTGAAAAACTCCCCCTGTACATATAACTATAAACTATACAAACTTCAAACGAACCATTTAATTCAATACCAATGATATAAACAATTTCTAAACTGTCACGTATCTCCTATATTATTATAAGCTAAATCTCCCAATATTTGGGGTAAATGTTTTTACACGCTTTCTTTTGCCCTACGCACACAAACGCAACGGAGTACGTTATGTACTCGCGCCGCGCGCGGCTTACCCACACATTGCTAAAAAAGTGGCAGCAACTTTTACGGCACGCGTTGTACTGGACGCGGTGTCTGAGTGTTTATATAATTTAAGGTATCAACACACTCCAGCAGCGGTGGTTGTCGTACTGGCTTGTCACAGCCACTGATAATATGTATAGACACGAAAAATTACTTCAGCTCTGGTAGGTTCGTAGCAAATTGTAGCCGTAGCTTATACTCGTAAACCATACTGCTACAACTGCTACGATCTCTCTCAATCCAATACTTTCCAACTACTATGAAATACCACCTTAACTCATTTGAATAATGTTCATATTAGAGTAACAGTACAGCGTCAGGTGCTTCATCTTATTTCTTTTGTAATAAAATTAAAGTTTACTCAATTATTAAGAATCATTTTGAACAGTCTAGATCGTTTTATCATAGACAGTGTCGGGCGAGAAAGAAATTCAATTTTCTCAATCTACCCAACGGCGCCGGAGCTAGTAAATATTGACACTTTTAAAATTGTTTGTTCCATAGTTCTATTTGAATTTTCTTGAACGGTAATATAATAATATTAAAATATCAGTCACGACTTTATCCCTGAAGGAGTGGCAGAGGCACACTATACGCCCACATTTCACGGTAAGCATGTTTGGGCATGTTAACTAACTAACTATCTTCACGCTGTATCCATGACGGAGTAGTCAGAGAAGAAAGACCGCCAGACATCGCGATCCATGCATACTTCTATTGCTTCCTGTATATTCAATAATACGAGTAGCTTCATACATTCACGTCTGTGTATCCGAGTACTTTGACATTACCGTTTTTGAGCAAACTTTTCCATTTTTTTTTTGTGCATTTTGTTGTTATTAATGACCGCAACGGCGTACTGTACCTTTTGAGGCACGAAAAAGCTCGTAGATGAAAGTGCCGCAAAGCGGTTACCTATCTTAGCACCGGCCATAGCGAAAGATGCTTAACGCAGTGGACGTTTAAGAACACTGAGTTAGCGGTTAGCTTCGGAAGGCACGTTAAGCTGTTGGTCCTGGTTGCCAGTAAAATGGCAGTCGTTAAGCCCAGTTGAAGGCCTTATGGGCGGTTGGAAAATTTTCAACAGCTGGGTGCCACAACCAGCGCTTGTCCATTTCAATACGGCAATGGGCTCACCACCTGTTACGTGAGAAAAATATATACGGTAAAATTTGGGCGTATAGTACGCCTCTGCCTACCCCTTCGGGAATAAAGGCGTGACAATATGAATTACGAAACGTTTAGCACGATTCGTTTTTAAAAATTACAACAGAATCAACACTTAGGTGTAGTTATAATATATATAATACTCTCTCCTTTTTACAAATAAATTTAATTTTCAGTCAAGCAAGTCTGAGTTCTAAAGTCACACGTACCTATTGCAGAAATTTTTCTTTTGTAACTTGAAATATCTTACCTTTGAGTTGACCACCACTGAAATAAGTTTTTGTTACACAACTTATATTATTGTGCTCACTTGTATTGTGCTCTGTGTACTTTTATGACTTCTACAAAGCTCTTTTACAATAGATATTAGATGACATTCAACATCTACTTAAATACGGTACAGTTACGTTATAAGATTTAAGAACTCCGATGAAACATGGTCTGTATTCCATGTGTTTTCCTGTCCCACGTAATAGGTAGTGAGCCCATTGCCGTGTCGAAATAGAGAGACGCAGGTTGTGCCTACCTGCTTTCGAAATTTTTCAAGCCCTAAGCCCATAAGGCTTTCCAACTGACCAACGGTTTAACGTGCCTTCCGAAGTACGGAAACGCTCGCAAATGTAAATGCCACAAAGTGGTCACCCATCCGAGGACCAGCCATAGTGAAAGTTGCGTAACTCAGTGATCGTTTACAGAACAATGAGTCCGCGGGGCTACGAGCGCTTATACTCTTATTTCGAGTTTTATAATATTTGCAATCTTCTTAATGTAAATATTTATTTATACATTCAGATTTGTTTCAAATTGAACTACGAGAAATATTAAAAAAGTTATTTTAAATCTTACATTTTACATTTGTTACCCACACTTTTTACCTTTCTTTACGTCATCAGTTTGAAAGTAAGACCTCTGTCCTTCAAACGAATTATGTTTGCACTCTGACATGCTCATGAGATCTGACAGGCGCATACATTAATGATGTCACACAGATTTGAGGTATATTTATTGAGAAAGTTGCACACAGTGTTAAATTTACTGTGAACCATCGGTATCCTATCGTAAGACGAAGGCCCCAAATTACACATTTTCATTTAACAATATCAAAATCTGGGTAGATTCCGAATTCATCTAGTTATCTTTGACAAATAATTAAACAGTAATTTATTGATTTGCCTATAAGGCTTCAAAGGGAGCAAATACATGAACATGGACCACAATGCTTCTTAATAGAGATATATCGAACCTTTTGGGCAGCGGTTTTCGTAAACAGTGAAATGGTTTATACTTGGGCCAGAGGCTCAACTCATCTTTTAATGTTTTTTTATACACTGAGGAGGCAGACAAGCTTACGGCCCTCCTGATGGAAAGCGTTCACAGTAGCCTATGGAAGTTTGCAACACCAGAGGTAGGACGCCGGCGCCGTCCCGGGCTCCTAAATTCTTGGTAGGGCATCCTATGCACGCCTAATATTAAAATTCTAGTTGCTCTTTGGTCCAAGTAATGCGTTCTCGATCATCATCCACTACATCACTCCGTCTCATATAATTTTATTTAGAGTGATTTGCTGAATATTTTGACAGTAGAGCCTCAGTTGTTCGTTGACAGGTCTCAGCTCCTCTCAAAGATGATTGATAGTCGTTTTAAGATTTGAGTCTTTCTGCTCGCTGATCAAGACATCTACCAAAAGGATTGGTGATCTCTTTGAGAATAATATGAGATGCAAATCGGGTAACTTCCACGTTCGCGATTCATTTTATTGCCCCTTTTGGGTAGCCTCGGAGTCATCGGCAGAGGGACTATTGATGCACTCTGGACCGTTGGCATTTATTATCTGCTGGCTATCACCACGACGAGGCAACGACGCAGAAATGCTGACGGGCTTAGACGGTATTCCCCACAATAATGAAAATTTAAAAGTTAAACGTTAGCCATTCCTAGCAGACAATTAAAAGTGAACTCCAGGCTCCAAATTCAGGTAGAGTTTATAAGCAACTAAGTATACCTACATACATACATAAATATTGTCATGCCTTTATCCCCGAAGGAGTAGGCAGAGGCATACTATGCACCCACATCTCACCGTAAGCATTTTTGTCCCACGTTACAGGTGTTGAGGCCATTGCCGTATTGAAATGGACAGGCGCAGGATGTGGTAATCTACAATTGAAAATTTACAAGCAGCCCATATGGCCTTCAACTGGGCTTAACAACTGCGGTTTTACTGGCAACCGGGACCAACGACTTAACGTGCCTTCCGAAGCACGGAAGCGTTCGCAAATGTCAATTCCACAAAGTGGTTACCCACCCAAGGACCAGCCATCGCCAAAGTTGCTTAACGCAGTGATAATGAAATAAATAAGTGATAAAAAAATGATTTAGCAAGAGTAAGAAGTTTCACAACTAACACTAACTTGCCAATGATTTTATCGGAAATACTAGATAACCTTATCAGGGCTTGATAATGTTACCAAACCATTTTTTTAAATATCGGTATGCAAAAATATCACTGAAGATATTGTTAGATAACTGCAGATTTCGTTAAGTCATCACTCATCAACAGTTGACCGTGCTTGGATTACTTTACGTCCCTGAACTTTTACCCATTAATGACAGAAACTTGTTATATGCGTAACTAAAAGCAAAGTGTTCGCTGAAATGTAATTCACATTCTATCAAAGTGATAACCCATCTAAAAGTAGAACGCACATAGGGCGCTTAACTTCACTGATCCTTTACATTAGAGACTAACTGAAAAAACCGCATATCTGCTGAAATGTTAAGCACCTACTTTTGAAGTGGTTATTCATATAAAATTTGAACGTACTTAGATAACTTAAATTCACTCATCGTATAGCCATCAGTGAAGGCAACTCGATATGAGTATGTGCATATTTGAAAACAGGCAAGTATGTGAAAAATTAAGTTTTAATGAAAGCTAATCGAAAACCAAAATACTTTGTCTTGTTCAATGTATAGTGCTTCTAGTAAGATGTAATTCCGGCTGTATTATTATTTCTGCTAAATCGATTTTGATGAAATATAGCGCAGTATTTAAGCTGAAAAATAACATTAATATTCTAATAAGATAATTGTGATCAACATCCAGGATTTTGCTCCAACCCCGGACAAACAAACAAACAAAAATTCCTTAATTAGTCGATTACAATTTTTTATTTTTTACTTCGAACATAGTTATTTTTACAATTTTACACAGCATATTTTACAATTGTATTAAAGTTTAGATAGAAGATAGATGCTGATTATGTTCAATCAGCATCTATCTTATTCATATTAAATTAATCAATTATATCAAATTAATCATCTTATATCAAATTAACTATCAAAAAACATTATAATACGTTTGTATGTCTTCAATGAGGAAACTCGGTTTCTTTTGCTTTTTGTTGTCGTAGCGAGTAATGTTTTACACGCCAATAGATGTTCCGCCTCATAGCAACCCTCTTCTTCAAAGCGCCATTTTGATCTCCAAAGACGAATTGTCGCGAATTGAACACAGGTTTGTGGGCTTCCGTAGAACTATGCGGCTTTGCGAGATTGTTGTCGCCAATTGAACTCAAACAGGAAAACACGCATCACATTTGCACCCCATGCTGGAAATACATTTTTTTATCACCTTCTTCACTCTCACTTCGTACCTGAGACAACTACAATATAACAGTTTGGTTCACTCAGCTCCAAAGAGTTACGTTGGCCAAACGAATTCGGCTTCAAGGCTGCCTATTCTACTCGAAGTACCCTTTCATTCGAGTGCTTTAGCCTCGAAGTCAGTTTAAAATTTCGCAAAAGTGATTCGTTTAACACCGTTTAATTTATTGAGAAAAGTTCGTTTCTACACAGTTCTCTATTGATTTCAAGTTAATCATTAAAACACTTGAGAAATGCCGTTTTGAAAACCGTTTTAATTACTCTCGACTGAATTTCGAATGTTCCGAAGTGGTTATTCCATTCACGCATTTCTGTAATAATTGGTTCATTGTAACCCCGAATACCTCCAAAATCCTCATAATGAAAGATCGAATTCTTAAGGACTTTGGTTTCTAGCGTTATATTTTTGTTTTATTTTATGAAAACTCTGGGGTGAGTATTTTCAACAAACTTACTAAAACTTTAATTAAAAGAACTTAAGTTTTGAATTTTTTAAGTTAATCGAGGTTAGAGTTAGATTATTTTGATTAAAATCTATATGTTTTTTATTTAATAATAAAATGAAAAATACTTTTTTTAGAAACAGTTAAACTAGTAAATAATAAATGACGTACTGTTACGGGGGACTCAACGAGAGTCTTTTTAAAAAAAACACACACTCTATTGCTGTGGGTTTAATCGATATAGCTCACTTACTTACTAACAAAAGAAAATAATTAAACTAAAAAGAATTGGCAAAAATAGAATTAGTGAAGTAGCAAGAGATGCTTTCGCGACGGGAGATGAGATCGAACTGCCCTCGACTTGCTCTGAGTTTAAGGCGAGGACGTACTGCTGACATGGCGTTGTTTGCCATCACTGGAAGACTCGGGCTGAGTAAGCAATTTAGCTTGCATGGGGAATACGTAACAGCCCCCCGATTTAGAGTAAACTTTACGTTTTGAAATGAAGTTTACGCAAAGCGATTTCTAGCCAATTCTTAAGGCAGGAATTGGAATTTGATCAGAGGATTCATTTTCCTCGTTTTCTGGTTCAGGATTTACGTTTACGACAACTGGAGGGTTTCTATAAGAGCCAATTCTTTTACAAACTTTGATAATAATGTAGATTAAAATAAGACAAAATATAACAATACTTATAATAGACAAGGAATCTTGATGTAATACACTGTTAGGGTTGCTGATTATATCGTTCAAATCCTTTAACAATTTTGGATTATCAAAAGCAATAGCATCTAAATTAATATTTTGTAAGTTTATAGAAGGAAGTTTCGATACAATATCTGTATATTTAGCTTTATTACAACATACATCGTTAATTATATTTAATTCGGCGTGCACAGGTCTCAAAAATACATTTACATTATTTTTTGACATCAACCTTGTGTCTCTATTATACGCGACGCACCCTTTAGGTAGATACAGTGTTCCGGTGCCACTTATATTTATTTCGGTGACGGATGAATTACACTCTATACTTAACTTAGAGTTTTCAGATGTAACAAATAGCCATCTGTTATTCTGCAAAGGTTGCCACATTTGTACATTGCCAGTAAAGAATCTGATTTGGCAAATATCAGGAACTGAGGTGAGTATTTTAGTAATGATTTCTGTTTCACAGGAAGGAGTGGCTAAGGAGGAGTAAGTAATAGGAGTATTACACAGGTAATGATCACTTTTTATAGATTTACAATTGCTTAAATCTTCTAATTTGCAGTAAGTAGACATATCTTTGCTTATTCCAATATATTTTGAAGATGGTATAATAGTAGTAAACGATACAGGATTTCTAGGCTCATACGGAGCTGGACAAGGTAAGTTATGGTATAGAAGAAAATGAGTAGGGTGTACTAGTGGTATCTCTAGAACGAATACTAATTTATTCTCGCTCATGTAGCATGAAACAGAAGATATGTTAATAATGTTGTGCATATTATTTAAATTCAGGAGTAAAGGTAGCCGATTTGGTGTTGGAATGAATCTATAATTGTTATTTAGTTCATTGTAAAGTTCTTTGGGTGTTATAATTGTAGGATAGAGTGTATTAGACTTGCTGAATACAATTGCGTTTATAAGGTCTTCCACCTTAAAAGATAAAGTTAGTATACTATTTTCTATTATAGAAGTGAGTTCTAAGACGCGTGACCTTAGACCCAAGTTATTGGATAGATCAGTTAGGTTCTTGACTTCTTCATAAAGGGCGCCAATGGCAACATTCAATTCATGCTCATTTGATTTTATAACGTGAATAGTTTCGTTAAAGCTTTCGAGGGTAGAAGTTGTAATAAGGATGTTTTGTTCTACCAGCGATGCTAATTTCTTTTGGTCAGTTTCAACTTCTCGGATTGCACTATCATACCGTATAGCATCATCGTCGTCCATAGTGCCGAATAGCTTTTTGGAGAGTGAACCAACGAAACCTAGAAGGGGTGTTCTCTTATACTTATGAGAAGTGAGATACAGGATGGCGTCGGTATCTCTTACTATGTCTTCATACCGTGTTATTAGAGGTTGGAAGAGGTTGAAACATTCCACATCATCTAAAGCTTTGCTGTCTTCACAGAGTGAAATAGAGCTATTAAGAACATATTGTAAGTTGACTAAGTGTGGCTTAATATACGTTATATCTATAGGGATGACTACGCTAAGGTAATTATTAACTAAAGTTAAAGATCCTAGAGGGTCAAAGTAGATGCCCGAACTGTTCGTCAAAGGCTCGATGAACTCTTGGCTCAAGATTCTCGATGTAGAAATACTGTAAACGAAATTAAATACTGTAAAAGAAACTAATATTAGACTACTTATTTACCTAACATATATTAAATGTATAGGGTTTTGACTGCTTTGCTGCGTAGTGTTTAGGTCTTCGCTTCTGCGAGCCAACTTTAGTTGGTCGTAATGGTGTACAACGTGGCGTCGATTAATGAGCAAGGTAAGAGTATTCCTGCCATTGATTTTGACCACTTTGAATGGTCCCTTCCAGAGTGGTGAGAGGGCTTTACGGAGCCGAACGTGATTCTTTAAGTACACATAATCTCCAACTTTGTATTGTACGGGACGTGAATGGGCATCGTAATACCGTTTCGATCTTTCCTTAGATCTTTCGATATTTTCAAGTGCTTTTTCTCGCGAGAGTTTTAATCGATGATTCAGTGCCTTTACATATTCTGGATATGTGAGGTCAGCCCGTGTTTCATAAATAGAGTCGGGGATGAAAGCTTTCTGACCAAAAAGGAGCTCGTATGGTGTGAAATTTGTTGTGCAATGAACTGACGATAGGCTAACATTGCGGTATAAACATATTTGTGCCAGTCTGATTGATTGTCATTGACGTAGGATTTGAGATATTCCTTTAGCGTTGAATGACTTCGTTCGAGTGCGCCTTGAGTTTGAGGATGGTATGGTGAGGACCATATTTGTTTGATTTTAAGAAAATCGCACGTTTTCTTAAATAATTCGGCAGTGAAGTTGGTGCCTTGGTCAGTTAGGATGGATTTAGGGATTCCAAATATCGAGATAAAATGTACCAGACATTCACATGTCTCTTCCGCAGTTGCGTTAGCTATAGGATAGGCAAGGGAAAATTTTGTGAGGTCGTCTTGCAAGGTAACGATAAATTTCAATTTAGTTTGACCTGCTTCGGGTAGCGGACCAACGAGATCAAGGCTAAGTCTTTCAAAGGGCTTCACGGAGGTAGTAGTGATCTGCATCGGAGATCTATTTATTTGTCTGAGAGCTTTGTTGCTTTGACACAGGGAACAATTCCTAACGTATGTTTCGATGTCACTGCGCATGTGTTTCCAATAGTATCTCTCTCTGACTCGTATATTTTAATCCAAGTGTGTTTATCGAACGGGTTTCTAAAGTCTGTGATTGCGAAACCGCTATTAACTTCTTCTGCATTGAGAAGAATCTGAAATTTCAGGTTTAATAAGCATTTGAAAATATCTTGGTAAGAGCAATCGTTAAAGTGATAAACCTTAGTGAATATGAAATATATTTTCTTACCTTTGTGGTTGAATGAAATTGATGAGTGTAGAGTTCTCTCTTGATTCAAAATATTTTCAGGGTTTTCCAATTCACTAACTATCTCTTCTATGTAAGGATTTGAGTTATCTAGGTCTATAGAGGTGGGTATAATTAAGGTATTGTTACTACTCTTCAATATACTGTCACTATGCTCGATAACTGTAACATTGCTACTAAACCGTTTGTTTGTCATTGTTTTTAGGAAGTTACTGTAATTGTCATCTCGAGGGGATTCAGGGTTTGAAGGAGAGGTGTTTGAACCTCCAGGGGAGTTGGAGGTAAGTGGAGGTTGAGGAGAAATAGAAGCACGGGGAGCTAATCTGGGATTAGGAGTAGACGAGGGCTCTGCGACAGGGTCTACAGCTTCGTGAGACGTTGTATTTGGATTGATTGGATCGGATCTCGAGGGTAAATTTCTCGATTCGGGGCTCAAGATTTCTGAAAGAGCGCCATTTTCTAGTAAATCGACTGAAGGTATATTGTCATAGTCTAATGACTCGAGGGGTATGTCGATGTCAAGGTCGTCTAAGGTTATAGGGCTAAAGTTAGGTGGTGTGTTTTGGTTATTTAATCTTGAAGTAGAAGGGATAGGGTTCTCGTAAGGATTTTGGATTGGATTTACAGGAAATCTTGATAATGCGTCAGCATTACTGTTTATTACACCCTTTTTATATTCAATCTTATAATCGAATTCTTCGAGTTTGAGTCTCCATCGGACAAGACGGGAGCCGGGATCTTTGCAGTTGAATAACCACTTCAATGGTCTATGATCTGTGACGATTGTAAATTTGTGACCATACAGATAGGGCCGGAATACCTTAGTACCAAATACGATGGCTAGGCACTCTTTTTCTGTGGTGGAGTAGTTTACTTCGGCTTTATTCAGGGTTCTGGATGCATAGGCTATGGGGCGGTCTTTACTAATGTCTCCTTGGGAAAGGATTGCAGATATGGCATAATTCGAGGCATCGCAGGTCAGCACGAAGGGTTCAGCGAAGTTTGGATATATTAGGATGGGGGCTGATGCAAGTTTCGATTTTAGGTCGTCGAAAGCTAACTGTTGCTCGTTTGACCAATTGAACGACACATCTTTTTTCAACAGTGAGGTTAGGGGTTTTGCGATCTTGGAGAAGTCTGGGATGAACCGGCGATAGTAGGATACAAGGCCTAGGAATGATTTAACGTCTTTAGGGCATTTAGGAATGGGAAATTCGGTCACAGCTTTGGTCTTATCGGGATTCGGACTGACTCCTTCTTCACTGATTATATGACCAAGATAGCCGACTTCTTTGCGGAGGAACTCGCACTTGTCGGGTTGGAGTTTAAGATTGTGTTTACGTAATCTATCAAAGATTTTCGATAATTTGTCACAGTGGGAAGTAAGATCGTGGCTATATATAACGATGTCATCCAGGTAAACATAGCAATGGACTCCTTGGAGGCCGGCTAGCGCGGTGTTCATAAGACGTTGAAACGTTGAGGGAGCGTTTTTAAGCCCAAATGGCATTCGTTTGAACTCAAAATGTCCTTGAGGGACGGTAAATGCTGTTTTAGGGGTGTCTTTTTCGGAAATGGCGATCTGGTGGAAACCAGAGCAAAGGTCGAGAGTGGAGAAATATTTACTTTGTCCAAGTTGGTCTAGAATTTCACTTATCTGAGGTATAGGGTAGCTTTCTCCAATCGTTATGTCGTTCAATTTCCTATAGTCTATAACGATTCTCCATTTCTTCTGTCCGGATGAATCTAATTTTTTCGGTACAATCCATATTGGGAAAGACCAAGGGGAGATAGATGGTTGAATTATGTCTTGGGACAGCATTTTTGATATTTGTGTCTGAACTTCTTGCTTATGAACTTCAGGGAATCTGTATGACTTAACATTGATTGGTTCGGAGGATGAGGTGTTTATTTCGTGTTTTAATAAATCTGTAGTGGATAATTTGTCATGAGGTAAATGGAATATATCGGAATATCGCGAGCATATATCTAGAAGGTAAGATTTTTCCTCGTCATTGAGATGTTCAATTCGTAGCATATCTAACACTTCGTCTCTGCGAACTGAGGGTGGTTTATGCTGATCTGAATTTGATTGGAGAGAATGGATTTCAAGAGGTTGTAACTTTATTCTTATGTCTGAATCTATATTAACTGATTTCTCGGAAACGTTGACGACTGATATATTAACTCTATTATTTTCTTTAACTTTGACTATGCAATTCGCGACCAGGAGGGAGTCTGAGATGTGTTGATCTAGAACGAGTCCTACGCGGTATTCGGGGTTGTCTACTGTACATTCTATAATTGTTTCTGAGCGTGGTAGGACATTGTATATAGGCTGGCAGTACTTTAGATTGATTATTAAATGTCGAATTTGAAGAGTGTTGTGATTGTAATCGATAATTGCGTTGAGGTCGTTTAGAAGATCAGTTCCAATTATACCATCATAATTTAGGTCTATTTCTTTGATCACGTGAAATCTGTACGATATATCGGTATTAAAAAATAACTGGAGTTGGAAGTGGCCCAGAGTAGGTAAGGTTTCAGTGTTTGTATCAATACCTTTCAGATGGATGATGTCATTTTCTAAAATGGGTATGGTCTTTAATGATTTCTCTTTTATCAAGCTAACACACGAACCAGTGTCTATTAAGAAGGTGAGGTTGCGACTATTTACTTGCGTCTGCAGGATTACGTAAGGTAAGTATCTCTTATTAAAATTTGAAACAATTTCATATATTTTATTTTGGTGTGTTACAGGTTGCACGCGTGATGTAGTCAACGAGGCAGAGGGTTCGGTAAGTAGAGAAGAATTTGAAGGCATAGTAGAGTGGGTTAGTGCAGAAGATTTGGTAAGTATGGAAGATTCTATCGGTATAGAAGAATTTAACGATGAAGAGGGTTCAGACGGTACAGAGGACTTGGTAGATACTGGGGAATTGGTAGTTACAGGGGTCCTTGTAGCTGCAGAGGGTTTAATGGATACCGAGGATCTGGTAGATGTAAGGGATTTAGTAGATACAAGGGGTTTAGTAGATACGTTGGACTTGTTTAACGCGGCGGAGTTAGTAGATACAGAGGGTTTGTTAAATACGGTGGATTTGGTAGATACAGCGGATTTGGCAGATACAGCGGATTTGGTAGATACAGCGGATTTGGTAGATACAGCGGATTTAGCAGATACAGCGGATTTAGTAGGTGTAGTGACTTTGGTAGATACAGCGGATTTGGTAGATACAGAGGAATATGAATTGGTGCCATTGACGTCCTCAGAAGTCGTATTTTGTTGTTGAGTTCTCACGAGACACCGCCGTGAGCTCATTGTTCGTTTAAATGGTCATTCTGGGTGATTTGGTATTCGGCGTGCATATTTGTGCGTGAAACATTAGTATCCTCGTTTACGTGGTGAACGCGAGGTTGTTGGCGGTTAAAATAACCAGAAGAATTGTTTGTTTGTCCTTGATACTGTGTTCTATTCTGCTGCGCCCTAGCGCGGTTATTATATTCGCGTTTTCGACATTCTTCTATGACGTGGCCCAGGTTCTTACAATACCTACAAATTTTTGAAGGTTGCCCATCGGTTTTTACATTGTTTATGTTAGCGGGTTTGAAATTATCGAAGGGGCGGCGTTGTGAACCTAACTGGGTCACGTTAGGGTAGTTTCTTTTGTGCATGAGCTTTTGAATTTTCTCCTCAGAGACGGCGAAGCTTATTGCTTCGTTAAGGTTCTTTGGGGATCTGCACCTAACAATGTTAGATAGCCGCGGTGTTAACCCTATAAGGAAGTGGTGAAGGGCTAGGTCCTCCATGGCAGCTGTGCGCCCTGGGGCTTCTTTTGCTTTTGTTAGGACGATTTCTGTTAATAGTTGAGACAGGCACTCTTCGATGCGAAGGCCGAACTGACTTACGGTCTCGTTAACGTTTTGTTTGCTATCCTGTAGCTCGGCTAATAGATGTGAATAATGTTTTGTATCGGAGAATTGCGTTTTTAGGAACGATTTTAGTTGTTCCCATTGCGTAAAAGACTTAACTGAGCAGGCAATTTCAGCTTTACCTTGTAATTGGCTTAGAATATATCTAAAAAGCACTGGTTGTTGCTCAGCACTAGCAAGATCATAGGCGTTGTTGCAATTCGATAAGAATGAATTCAAGGTTTGTCTATCCCCGTTGTACGGCTTAATAAATTTAAATAGGCTATTTAGATCAATTATAGTCTGGCTTGATCTAGTGGAGGGTGCAGATATCTCCCCTTTCTCCGTTTTGCTCATTTTGCAAAATTATAAAATAAATATTCAGAAAAAAAAACAAGGTATATACGCACAAAATAAACACGCAAAATGGAAACAATGATACACACAATAATTACATACAGAAATAATACACTTAAAATTCAATAATACTTTCGAACAGTTACTATAGTAAGGTTTCGGTCAGTCCATGCGATAAGTATGCGGCTGTCTGGAACTGATAAGCGTAGTTCGAAGAATTCGGGATGTTATGACTAGACCGTCGTTGCAACACTCACTGTAGCTTTATATTGGTGAAGAGTTTGATATATTTTCACTGCACGTAGTTATTAAGTACTAAATGCACTTACAGGATGCTGATGAAGGTGATTAAAGCTGAATACATGGTCACCTTGTGATCTCGGTACCGGCGTATCCCCTTTAGGGAGTTAGGAACACGATGATTTGGAGCACTAGAACTGACTGAGCATAACCACGGCAATTTGCACTTTACACACTTTGTATTTCTTTCGGTTTCGAAGGAGTAACCAGGATTTTTACAAATCCCTTTCCGCTGCCACCAATGTTACGGGGGACTCAACGAGAGTCTTTTTAAAAAAAACACACACTCTATTGCTGTGGGTTTAATCGATATAGCTCACTTACTTACTAACAAAAGAAAATAATTAAACTAAAAAGAATTGGCAAAAATAGAATTAGTGAAGTAGCAAGAGATGCTTTCGCGACGGGAGATGAGATCGAACTGCCCTCGACTTGCTCTGAGTTTAAGGCGAGGACGTACTGCTGACATGGCGTTGTTTGCCATCACTGGAAGACTCGGGCTGAGTAAGCAATTTAGCTTGCATGGGGAATACGTAACAGTACGTACTTTCTAGTCAATGTAGATTTAGCAGTTCACCGGTGCGGCAAAAAATATTAAAAAATCACTTACCAATGAGAGTAAGCATCATGGACGTGCTGACGTAGGCCACGAGGATAATACCAAGGCTGCATAAAATAGCCAGAGGAATGGATCTCTTCGGATTATTAGCTTCTTCTCCAGTCGTGGCGATGATGTCAAAACCGATGAAAGCGTAGAAACAGGTTGCGGCTCCAGTGAATACCTAGTGACAATAATATATACTTGAATTAAAGATTTCACGTTAAATTTAATGTTAATTTAACTGCCTTTGTGGCGTGAATAAAATATGTCTTAAGAGTTCTGCAGGTCCTGAGCTAACAGCATTAATCGTAAACGAAAGAAATGAAATCATAGCGCAATATAGTGAAT
The DNA here is from genome assembly GCA_948477245.1 of Thumatha senex. Classification (NCBI taxonomy): domain Eukaryota; kingdom Metazoa; phylum Arthropoda; class Insecta; order Lepidoptera; family Erebidae; genus Thumatha; species Thumatha senex. The sequence continues at coordinate 6,905,244 of OX419725.1, forward strand.
AGGAGTTATGCCATTTTGTGGTCTATTTTTAATAGGAGTTATAGGTACATTGCTGGTGATGGAAATTTACTTGGCATTAAACTCTACAGATCCCACATCCATCTGTATAGACGATGATTTGGGCGAGCGCACGAACCAGAGATCTATATTTTACGCGTCCAGTGACATCAAGGCACGCATTGCTGCCGCGTAGTCTAAGTGGCGGGAGATTACTGGTGTCATTTGTGACCTAAAAATTCCGGTCTAGTTGAAGGGACAGGTCTATAAGACCATCATTAGGCCTGTCCTTTTACATGGCAATGAGTCGTGACCACTACTGGAGCGACACAAGCAAGAGCTGCGTGTCACGGAAATGAAGATGCTACGGATGGTGGATGGACCGCATGAGGATCTCTCGCATCCGCGGCAGCCTTCACGTCAAATTTATATCGTATGGTCACGTCTTGCGGCAACCACCGGCCTACGTGGGAAACAAATGTGTGGCCATGTCGGCCCCGCCAGATCCCGGTAAGAAGAAGAACAAAGAAGTGCTGGCTTGACGTCGTAAAGGATGACATGGGCGTCACGAGACGCTCGGATGATGATGATATTCTAAGGGAGGCCTATCTGACTGTGTTATTTCAAACTAGATTATCTATTGTTAATCTGGGTCAGATGAAACTAGGTGACCTAAGCGGTATTACTTAATGGAAAAGTAGCGAGCAATATCATCACTAACGCTCTCGCGGTATTGTCACGATGGGTTGAAGGAGTTTTATCGCGATACTTCATACCTACTTTGAACTAAAGATAATATGTTAATATACTTTGTATTCTAATAATCTACTTTTGTATTCTATGTAATTATGTCCCTTAGACCCAACGATAAACCAGTTGACGACGATGAAGTTCGTACAAATCTATATGTGGCTATATATTTTTATAACATAAAATCTTTGAGAGAAACGTCAGGTTATTAACGTAGTTAGTGGCTGACCGTCCATAGAGATCCTAACCTGATCCGGCTTAGAATCCTAGTATTCATTTTGTATAGTACATGAAATGAAACTTGAAGTACTACGGCTTCATTTTTATTCAGTAGTTATATTATATGCCCACTTTTCACCATGTGTATTCCAGTCACACGTAATAGGTAAATAAAAATTAAACTTAAATTAGCTATCTTCACGCTGTATCCCTGACGGGGTAGTCAGAGATGACAGATCGCCAGGCATCGCGATCCATGCATACTTCTTTCGCTTCCTTCGCTCCATACATGCACGTCTGGATATCCGAGTACTTTTGACGTTTCCGTATGTGAGTAATCTGCTTACGTGGTCTTCATATGTAAGTCTAGGTCTACCTTAACTTCAACTGCCTTCTACTTTCGCACAATATATATTTTTCGTCAATCGTTCTTTTTCATTCGTTGAACGTGTCTGGACCAACGGACCACGCTTTTTTCTAGCTTAACGCTGACACTTTCGCTCAAACCTGCCATATTGTGTATAACTTCGTTGAGTATTCGGTCGGCTAAGGTTACGCCGCACAATTTTCGAAGTGAATCGCATCTCCACAACATTCAGCTTACTTTTATGCATCTTCTGACATACCCAGCGCTGCCGAAAAGCAACGTTGGCAATAGCACTGCATTATGAATCGCGAGTCATACTTCTTTTATGATGCTTAGTCGCTTTATTATTTTAGGTATATTTAATTAAGTAATTACTTACCCCACTCCATCCGTATGGCAGAAATCCTTTGTGCTCGCTCCAGTTCGAAGTATCAATGTAAAACAGTCCAGATCCCATGATGAACACCCACACGACAAGGTTTATAGCGTTCAGAAGGTTGTTGAAGAACAATGACTTGCGTACTCCGGCGACGAGCACCAACATCATTAGCAGGGAGATCACGAAGGCCAGGACATCCGGAGGTTTACCTGTAGACAAGGAAACAGTAAACTTTAGTATAATTTTGTTCTACTACAAACCTGTTCCTCTGTATTTCAGGAATAAAAGTAGCACCTAACACTCTCTAGGGCCCCAATTCTCGATCATACGATTTGAAAACGTAGACGTAAGTATTTTGACTCGTGTGTTGCCGTTCCAAAATTTATACTGCTATACTAACTAAAAAAACTAACTATCTTCACGCTGTATCCCTGACGGGGTAGTCAGAGAGGACAGATCGCCAGGCTTCGCGATCCATGCATACTTCTTTCGCTTCTTCGAGATTCATCAACTTTTTGAAAATCCAATATAGGTAATATTACTGCTATACTAATATTACCTATATTGGATTTTCAAAAAGTTTAGCGTTTCATACGACATCTCGAATAGGAAAACTTTACCACGCGGGCAAAGCGCAAAGCTGTAATATATTTCATATCAGATGGTATGAAATATATTACATTTCACCAGCACATTTCCATCTACGCTTTTAAGTCGTATGGTCGAGAATTGGGCCCCAGACCTACAACTATCCTGTACCTATTTATAAAAGACAAATTCGTGCTAGATACACTATGTATAAGTCAAGAACAGGTCATCGGTCGTTTTTTATGATCTTTGATTTGTTGCATGTGTTTATAACCCCTATTTATAAGAATACATAAAAAAAAATGTTAAAAAGATTTTGAACTGATTTTTTTTAAGGCAGTTGAAAAATTCGCCGCGCCCCTATTTATACTAGACACGGTTTTCACGAAGTTCAAGTCAGCTACACCTGAAAGTGCCTGCGGAATAACGGACGAGATGGCGAAGAAAAGGAAAACTGGAAAACAAAACGCCCAGGCGGGTTTTGCAAGTAAAGTATCGACAGTAAAGCCAATATATCAGAAATTAGGGAGGCCTACGTCCAGCGGTAGACTATGATTACGTTTTTGAGCCGTTTGGGGTCGAGACCTTAGGGTCATGGGGTCCAAGCGCTCATAACCTATTTCAAGACATTGTCATGAAATAGGTTCTGACCGCGTTCAGTCGTCTGGGAACGCTACCACTTGAGATCTGCGAATTAGTTATTTTTAGAATTATTTTGTTATAATATTAAACTGTGGGCGTTTAATATGCCTCTGCTTACCGCTTCGGGGATAAAGGCGTGACAATATGTATGTATGTATGTATTAAACTGTAAATTTTTGTGTTTTGTATTGTTCCTGTTGACTTACAACTGACGGACTGACTGAGAGGATTCATTACTTTTTCTAGGTCAAACGTATCTTTCGGATCACGAGCAATCAAATGCGAGACATTACAAAGCTCTCCGGTTGTCTCAATACTTTCTCGTGATATTGGATTTATATTTAATAAAAAAGTTATGACAAATATTTGCCGACGCAAAAAACTTGTTCCGAGATAGATATAAGACTTAGAAATATAATTATTACTTCATTCCATAAAACGAGAGTCAGTGTTCCGAACAACTACAAAAAGCTTATTTCACTAACATTTGTATAAGTTTGTTTGTTATTCTTTCACGTCCCAAGGAAACAACGGACTGGCATAATGTGTGATAGAATGATGAACGGATAATGGTATGACGACTAAGGTATCCCAGCCAGTAATATTTACCCCTACTGATTTTTATGGTCTTTGGACAGCAGACCATACGCTGCAGTGGGGTGGCAGACGTGGAAAGTAGGAAGGATCCGGTTACTGTTTTGCAGAATGACTGTTCAACTTTTCCGAACAATTAACCGCAAGAAACGCGATCCTTCAATTTCAAACTACTTGAGCTCGCAATTTAAAAACTCAGCTCAATGCTGCTTGGAAGTTATTAGTACAATTTATTTTCTTTACCTATCGCGCCTTATCCCCGAAGGGGTGGCAGAGGCATATTGTATGCCCACTTTTCACCATGTGTATTCCTTACCCACGTAATAGGTGGTGAGCCTCAGGTTGTGGCTACCTGCTGTTGAAATTTGTCAAGCCTGAGCCATTTTGAGGCGGCTTGAAAAATTTACCTGTGTGTCTGTCTATTTCAACACGGCTAATTTATGTTGAAGGCCTTATACCATAATGCCTTCAACTTGACTTAGCGACTGCCATGTTACTGGCAACCGGGATCAACTACTCAACGTGCCTTTCGAAGCACGGAAGGGCTCGCAAGTGTAAATGCCACAAAGTGGTCAGCCATCTATGACAAGCCATAGCGAAAGTTGCTTAAATCAGTAATCGTTTACAGAACACTGAAACCGCGGGACCACAGTCCGCTTTTTTTTTGTGTTTCTTGTAGTGTGGAGAAGGTTCTGGAATAGTGCGGAATATTAAAAAAATTAAGAATAATTATCACCATATTAAGTTTTCTAATGATTTTCAAAAGTAATCTTACTGCTTTTGACTATATAAACTTTTTTGATTTTGATAACATTATAGCGTTTGACAAAATATTAAAATTGGTGCCTGTATTCTTTATGAACTTTGTATGAGCACTAAAAAAGGAATTCTAGATATTCCCATAGGAACGGAAAATACATGGGAAAAACCATAACAGCGTCAACTATTACACGTAGATACTTGAAATTTGATGAATCTATCCAACAGATGAATGAGCAATAACAATGAAATTTCTGTTAATCCCGTGGGAACGGGAAATATGTGGGTGAAAATTTGGTGAACGTCTGATATAGGTATCTTAGATAAGCACCAAGAAAGGAATGCCATTGTCAAGTGCATCGTGGACAAAAAAGATTCATCTCCTTTAGAATTGTATCATAGATTTTTACGCCACCCTCTCTTTTTCACTCTTATGTGGCGCTAATGAAGTTGCGTGGTTCATAGTCCGATAATACTTTTTACACTCTTAATTAATTCCATTTTTTTAGGTTTAGCTTTATTATCTTTTAGTCTTGCAACCATTAGATGAAGGCCGTTTTGAAAGAAACTTTCCTTAGCGCATCCATACGTCGCATCTAAATTTTTGTATACTAAAGTGGATATCGTTCAACCAAAGTAGTCGTTGATAAATAAGTCAATGGTGTTTTCTATATACACAGATAGAGATAGGCTCTAGGACGATGTAACCAATGGACGCGCTATCTTGCCGTTTGCGCCTATACCCCGCTTGCCATTTGCCAAGTGTCATTTAACTAGGCCGCTGTTCTGCGGACTTAGTCAATCGTACACTTTTGGAGGGTAGCACTTTTGGTAATTAAAAAAAAAATGACGAAATGTGAAAATCTAATGTTTTTCTCATTCTTAAGTAAAATTTTATATGATTAACTTTTCTAATTTTTCCAAAAAAAAATGTACAATTCTAAAAATATAATTTGTTAGATTGTAGTAGATAGATAATTTACCGATAAAGCTAATTTAAAAAGACAAATCACTATGTGAAATAAAATAATATTAAGACGTATAAGACACGCAGCAATATAAAGATATTATTTATAATAATAATAATTATGTGAAAAGGGTCTAAAAATGTCCGTATTAGAGCAGTTAGAAATTACGAAACGGGACGGGTGTACTTTTCTGAACGAACAAACAGACTTCCACACTTCGGTTTGCTTAGTTTATTCAAAAATAGACAAGACAACTAGAAGTCTACATCGCGCTATCGTTTGGTTGCGTTCGAACTACAAAAGGTTGAGGTGAACGCGTAAGTACTTTTGCTGCCAAACAGTCTTGATAATGCCTCGTGTGTAGGCGAAACACGTGTCGACATCGTACCACATTCTAAATAAGCGGAATATTGCAAAAATAACATTTAAAAACTAAATAATTATAGTTTTTTAAAATGGATTTCCTCCATTTAACGCCTGATTCAATTAGTTATTTAATAATAATAATTATAAATATATAGTGGGACACTTTTCAGACTGCGCTATCTAGCCTATATACATCTAAAGTAAGCTAATATAAGCTTGTGTTATGGGATCTGGACAACTGATAAATATACTTATATAGTTCTAACCACAAACATAATTATTATACAAAGGAGAAGCCCAAACTCCGGATAAAGATTTGTAGATCCCACAATTTTTTTTCGTACTCGGGAATCAAACTCTGTCCATCGTCGCATACTCTATCACTGCGTCACCGATTGCTGTTGTATCAAAAATGAAAAAGATTTTCAGAGTTTTTATTAATCAATAATGATATATATATATAATCTCTTTTAACCACATTAGACAAATGTCTGCCTTTCATATCACAATGGACTTATTAGACTTACCTTTGTCTAAAGTATAATGGACATTCAATATAGTTCTAACAAGAACTTTACCATCTAATGGATTAACCACCTATGATATTATAACTAAAAGATATAAAGTATTTAGAAAAGAGATATTGTGTCATACACATACATGTGTCACCTACTCACTCCCACAAAGATAGCGCATAATTGTAAATATCACACACTATTAGATTTGTTGTGATATTATTTATCAATAGGCAGAAAAAAGAGAATAATGTTAAGTAGAACTTCAATATAGAACCTTGGAGGGCTGTGAGGTTCCATTTCTTTTATAACTTTTTATACGTTTTGCACGTTGAAGCGCTTGTACATCCTATACACAGTAAATGATTTCTATAGTAAGTATCTTTTGCTATGGATGGTCCTTATAATTTGACCGGGCATTTTCAATTACGAGCGTTTCCGTGCTTCGGAAGCACGTAAAGCCGTTGCTCCTGGTTTCCAGTAACTTGGCAGTCGTTAAGCCAAGTAAAAAGCCTTATGGGTGGCTGGATTTTTTTTAACAGAATGGATACCATAACCTTCGCCTGCCCATTTTAACACGGCAATAGTCTCACGACCTTCACCACAATTCAAATGATGAAATATGGGCGTATAGTACCTATGCCTATACTCCACATTTTTTAACCTTAGGGGATAAAGTGGTGACTGATAAACAAACGTTACGATGAATAATATTATTATCACTTACTCAAGAAAAGAAATAAATTAGAAAAAGAATGTAAACATAATTTTTTTCATAGAAATGCGGTGTATGTTAACAGCGCTTTGCTAATGGATATAAAATTACCCAACAATGAGGTAAACCATTGACCTAATACCTATGAAATTGAAGATACTCAATCAATCTGTGGCTACCTCTACATGCGGCGTAGTTGGTCTTCAAATTTCATTAATTTCGCTCGACCAAACCGAACTGTGAGGTTGAAACAGATATAGTGATATTGGTATTGTTGCGAAAGTTTTACGCTTTTCTATGAGTATTTTAGACAAGTTTTGTACTAATATAATATTATCTATGTTTTGGCTTAACTTAATATTACTTGTTGATACCTGAAGTTCCCGCTCGTGCGGTGTACAGAATTATACAAACTTTAAAAATTATAACATTTTTAGTATAATCGGTGTGCGTGTGTGTGTGTGTTCTAGTAAAGAATTGTTAAACCAATTTAGGTACATTACTTCTTGTAGTAATCAATAACCTTGCCCCCCTATCTTCATTATTTCTTTTCTATTTTCTTGATATATGATTCTTGATATATTATCATTGTTAACAACGCATAATTTCCTGTAAATTTTTAATACAATTTGAGTTATGTACTCGTTTCTAATATAATTTGAGTAACGTATGATTTTCTGACCGTCAGCACAACGTTTATTTGGTATAGACTCAAACTTGGGAACAATAGATTCATTAAATACTGCACTTTCTAGTCGTTTTTGTTTTGGAAACACCCTCTGCCCTTCTCCCCACAGGAATGCAATATAATAGGACATATGTTATTGTGCCCGGGCCAGATATATAATTTGTTAGGATGTTTTGTGTTTAAAGTTGCAGTTGAAATTTTTCGTACTATGTGCATCAGCATTGAAAATCCACCCGCCAGGTGAGGGTATTAAGTCAGTATTTGCGAATATCACGCCTAGATATTTTGTTTCGAAAACTTTATTTATGCTAGGACACACAGAGTCCACTATTGAAATCATGCCATGCGTGAATTTTGCTTTGAATGTTACTTGTTGGTTGTGTAGAGTTATAAGTTCTGAAATATATGTGGTTAGTTTTTAAAATATTTGTTTGTTTGTCAATCACGTCTTATCCCCGGCAGAGGCATATTATATGCCCCCTTTTCACCGTGTGTATTCTTGACCCATGTAATAGATGGTGAACCAATTGCCGTACTGTTGTCATTTTTTAAGCCACCCATAAGGCCTTCAACTTGGCTTGACGACTGCAATGTTACTGGCAACCGGGACTAATGGCCTAACATGCCTTCAAAAACACGAAAACGTTCGCAAATGTATTGCCATAAAGTCATCAGGTCGCCATAGCCTGCACCTGCCCATTTGAACACGGCAATGGGCTCACCAGCTGTTCAATTTTAGATTGAACATTAGATAAAGATGAAAACTTTAGAAATAACTTTGAATTTAGAATACTTGTTACAGATAACATCCACAGCGCCAGCATTTGACAGGAGTAGTTAAACATGGCCATGTGTACGGCGAGGCGCCATGCCAAGGAATTTTATAATTAGATTTACTGCCACGCGGTATCTTCATACGAGGACACTCATTTTGTAAGAATCATACAATTCACTGTGGTTGTAAATTTTCCTGTAAATTCTTCTTCAAAATGCTGTTTAAAGAAAATAATTATAATCCTAGAATCTTGAATAAGTAAAAGTTGAAATATACATATATTTTTTTTAAAAGCAAAAAAAAAAATTAAAAAGTTAAACAAAGCACGTTATACGCTTCATATTGTAGGCTATTTAAATTACTTTTTGGAGTAAAACTTCTTAACCGACGTTAAAATACAGCTGTAAAATAAAATTGTCACGTTTTCGGTTACGCGCCATGTTGTTTTGAAGTGAAACATCTTTTTCGTAAGTTTTCGTTTTTTATCGACGTATATTTTATAGCTGTAAATAAAAAATGTCGTAAAGAAATCTCATTTCTTACCTGTGTACTCCGGTACACGTGTCCTATCCTGTCGATTTCAACACGGCAATGGCCTCACCAGCTGTTACGTGGGACAAAGGTGCATATGGTGAAATGTGGGCGTATAGTATGCCTCTACCTACCCCTTCGTGGATAAAGGCGTGAAATTTTTATGTCCTTATTTTTGTTAGAAGTAGTAAGGCCGTTTGGCTTTTAATTTTCGCCAGTGTTAGGAACATAATCTCGTGAAGGCGCTTGCGTCATTGCCCGTCCATCAGATGTGGTCTCTTGGCCCCCGGAGATGTTGGTGAGACTTACTCTCTGATTCCTTTACATTGTATAGAAGCAAACAAGTATACTGCCCGTTTAAAGGAAAGGAGTTTAAATACTTTGTAAACTTTATGTTATACAAGTTAAAAATAAAAATATGTGTGTGTATCAGAGTACACAGGTAAGAAGTACACAGGTAAGAAGTGACACATCATTGAGACATTTTTTACAGCTAAAAAGAAGAAGTTCTACTTATGATAAAGAAGTTTCACACACAAAACAACATGGTGCGTAACCGAAACACGTGACTATTTTTACAGCTATAAAATTTGTCTCATACGTCAATAATTACATAAGTAATTATCGCAGTGAAAATATACCAAGGTAATAAATAAACAGCAACAACACATCCTAAAAGGGTAGCGAGCAACAAACAGCAAATGGCCAAGCCTATTAAATATGCCTCACTGTTTACACTCCGATCAAAGTTGTAAGGGAGCTTCTGTAAGTAATTAGTAAAATAAACGTGCCTTCACTAATGTGTACAGGAAAATGCTTTAAAATTACTTATGCGTGACAGTGATCGGCTGCGAAACATTGGAACTACCCCTGATAGCAACCAATTTGTTGCGGATTATAATGCTGATTGGGTCCTTTATTTCCAGCGGATTTGTTTTACTATTTGTTTATTTATTATGAGGATACGATCACTGGTAAAGAGGGGGCAGTGTTTTCTGTGAGTATGACTATTGTAATGCAGTTGAACTTTGAAAGAAGATGACGTGAGAAGCTACACAATACTTATTTTACATCGCCTTAAATGTCCATCAATGTCATGTCGCACATTGCAATATGGTGGCGCCTGTACCAGCTGATTATAAGTCTAATAAAACTTAAAGACTAGGGTTCAGTTTCACATACCTGCTAGAATCAGGTAACGTTTGGTTTTTGATTTTCGGCATTTTTGGGAGCAACTGCCGGACGACGCAAGTGCCCTAACTGGGTTGAGACCTGGGGCCCAACCTCGTAAGGGAGCTGAACCCGATGGTATTGATTATTGTGTATCTAAAACTGCAAGCAGGTGAGGTCGCTTGGACCTCATATACCCGAATGTAGTCATTAATCCACGAAACCTTTAAAATCTTATAACAAGACACAAGTACTTGTATCGCTACACAACACTATCGACTATACTAAGACAAATTATTCCGATTTCCTAAAACATCCATTTCCCCAAAACCTCAGGGTTAATTTTCGAGGTTGACTTGTTGCCATATCTTCATTATCATGCGACGACCGGGGTCCGCTTTACTACTTTGTTGCCATATGTTTTACAAAAATAATACTCGCTGTCTTAAGCTGTTTTATTATTTTCACAGTCATCGCACTATAATTTCGTAACTTGAACAAAATATCAATGTATTTGGTGAAATATATATTTGACATTTATTGACTTCAAGTGTTGCTTTCGGCGGCAGACATTGGTGAATCAATTTAGTTCTAGAGGCTATATTGAACGAATATTAAATTATAATAAAATCCTCTGGATTAACTCATATCATACAGAATAATACTGTATGATATACTTTCGATATATCAACTTTTTGGAATATTTTTTTTTATAAATCAACTTTAACATACTTTACTTGTCTCATTTTCAACACAAAACTACATAAAAAACTAACCAATATTTTAAAGAAAACAGCATACTGGATGGCGGAACATAATTTAGAAAATAAAAATTATGTGGTGTCGTGGGACACCAGGTAGGAACGAAGTTAACAAGTTCACGATTCGATTAATCATACAAAAAGTCACTGTTAGTACTAGGATTCGAACTCGGGCCTCTTGCGTTTCAGCCAAGCAGCATACCACCCTAACCATACATCTACGTTACTGTAATATCCAAATTAGTGTTCACTTCACTGTGATAAATAGACTGTTTGAAAATCGACACAATTTGCAAAACAAACGACTGTCGCGCCTGCGCACGTCTTATTTAACGCTTTTATTCTACAAAATTTTTCTTACCGTTTTTTCCTTACGGTTTTACTATCACATATTTTTCAGTTCGGTCGCGCAGCAAAATCCCTATCTCCTCCAAGCCTGCCGTAAGGAACTTCGTTCCAATAATTATTCAAAAATGAAAATAATACCGAATGGTTAAAATTTTCGATTTTTGTGTAAGTTTTAGTGGTTCGTTTGTTGAGGAAAGATAGACGATGCGTCTGTACTATTTTTCTCATAAAATAACGCCATATACGCCAGAGCTGATGCCAGGTAGTCTTTATAATTTCCAGCAGAACATTAGATTTTTTTTTAATTTTGTGGATTTGTGGTTTACAGTTTATATTCGTGTCAATAGTTAGCCCAACCAAGTTAAACTCATTGACTCTTCAAATTAAATCTTCTCAAATATAAAATCTATATTTAGTCTCTGAGCTGTAGGAATCATCGATAACAAAACGCTTGCTAAGTTTAACTATTGACACGAATAAACACATAAGGTAAAGAACCCATAATTTCATATTGACATACCATAATTAGACTTTAAAATGACATTTGCATTCCATATACTGTAACACTATATTTAAATAATAAAAGATGAGAGACTAATAATTAAAGATATTGTTTTTTAAGTTAGAATATTATGGTAAAAAACCTATAAATGAATATATACTTCCTCTCTCCTACTATATCTTTGCTGTGCCCTACAGGGTCCATAATTGTAACAAAGTTTAAGGGCCGTATTATATCAATACTCAAGAAACACTTGAGCAAAAACTAGCCTCAAGCGTCGATTGAGTATTGAGAAACGTTCTTGAAAACGGCCCTTCAACAACATTATTGAATGCAATAAACGTATTGAGTATTAAGAATTTTTTATATTCCAATCTTTCTTTTGATGTATACTTATATTGATTTTCTTCTGTTTGTGTATATTTATTTTTCTTATCCTCCACATTGTTGTGGTGGTTCGTTGGTACATTAAAGAGATATTCTTAATATCAGTTGCTTTGTTAGATTTAATCTACAAAATTATTACTTATATGTTATTTTGGGTTCACGTATTTGTAGAAATTTTCTATAATTGACCTGAAAGTTAAATTAAATTATACCCACCAATATTAAATAAAAACTTTTACAAGTAATACAAAACGTGTATTACTTATTAATGTATTATTTATCATTTACAAGAAATTCCAATTAAAAATTAAAGTGCATTTGAAAAACCAATGAGGTTTGTAAAAAATGCAATAGACATCACTTCAAGAGAAGAAGTAAAAATCACGTTGCACAGAAATAGTACCTACTTAGGTAGATTACTATCTAAACGTAGTGGCGCAGTATAATTAAGTGAACCCCGAGTCAAGCAAGAAAAGGTCAGGTGAAATTATTTACTAACATAACTGAGCCATGTTTTCCAAAAAGAATCCCTTCAATTTATATTTGATGATTTTTTCGTTTATGCATTCATTTATATATGCGGATGGTTATATAAAATGAAATGTTTAAATTATTTAAATAAAATTAAATATTATGCATATGGCTAATCCACTACCGAACGTACCGCTTCTGCCAATTAACACCACAAATCTCGGACCTGCGTTTTCCTGAGGGCTTTCCCATATCTATGGTGTATCTGAATATATTAATTATATCAAGTATTCAAAATATACGTGAATGTTCATTACTAATTAAGAAAGAAGCGCTCGTTGCCCCGCGGTCTCAGTGTTCTGTAAGCGATCACTGAGCAACGCAACTTACACTATGGCTGGTCCTCGGATTACCACTTTGTGGCATTTGCATGCTTCGGAAGGCACGTTAATTCGTTGGTTCCGATTGCTAGTAAAATGGCAGTCGTTAAGAATGGTTGAAGGCCTTATGAGCGGATTGAAAAAAATCAACATCAGGTAGTCACAACCTGCGTCTGTCTATTTCAACACGGCAATGGGCTCACTGCCTTTTACGTGGGATAGAAATAAAATGGTGAAAAGTGGGCATATAATGGCACGGCAATGGGCTCACTGCCTTTTACGTGGGATAGAAATAAAATGGTGAAATGTGGGCAATCTGCCACCCTTTCGGGGATAAGCTGTGATGCTGGTTCATTACTAAAGCTTCCTTTCTCTTTTTTTAATTAACAACTTGACATATTATATTTGAGTAATTGAAATCGTGGTTGAATGTATGAAGTAAAATATAGTACTTTATGGAGTGTGTAATCCACAAATTTCATTAAAATGAGGTGCTTCATTTCAAGTTTTCATAATGGTTAAAAAGGTTCAAACACTTACAAAAATGTATACAGTGAAATGTGAGAATAGTTGCTTCTGCTACCCATCTGGTAATAAGTGCGTGATGGATTAGTGAGAAGAGCCGTGTACAACTCCAACACCCACTACACCGTTGTCATTTTTTTTATACCACTGAGGTGGCAGACAAGCTTACGGTCCACCTGATGGAAAGTGGTCACCGTAGCTTATGGACGTTTGCAACACCAGAGGCGCAGCACTCGCGCTGTCGACCTTAAAAATCGTTGTCATGGAAGACTTCTACTAGAATTTGAGCAAACTAAACCGAAAATATATGGCAGAAAATTCTTTACAAATGCTTTTTTGCAGACGAATTAAACGACTAATGAATCTGCAGGAAGCGAAAGGAGTATGCATAGGCCGCGAAGCCTGGAAATCTGTCTTCTCTGGCTACCCCGCATGACATAAAGCGTAAAGATAGTTTAGTGTTAAGTTAAAAGTTTGTACAAAATTTGTAAATTGTAATGATACTTTGGGGTACAGTAAAGTTTGTATTATAAACAATGCAATAAATACTTATTACGGACGTTGGTGTCGGCCTGTCCGAGATTAGTCTGGGTCTGGTTAAGACGCTTTAAACTGAAAAGCACCGGGCGATAATGGATTTACGTTTGAGCTTCTGAAAGCAGACAGTAAACCGTATCCAAAAGGCTATTATTTGGTTAGGTTAAGCTTAAGAGTCTAAAACGTAGACAGAAATTTAAGCACAGTCTACTTTTGGATGGGTGACGTTAATGTATGACGCAAGCTCCGTTGATTCTGACACAAGCACTGGAACCCTCATATAGAGATTTCAGTGCTGCTTACGCCATACATGGACAATGTTGACCACATTCATTGCTCACCTTCTATCATAGGCCTTTTCCAAGTCTACGAATGCGCAATAAACTTTTTAACTCTTCACCAAAAGCTTTTCAGTTACGCATTGCTTACAATGCGTAACTGAAAAGCTTTTGGTGAAGAGTTGATCCGTTTAAAAAGACCTGATCCGCACATCCTCTTCCTTTCATATATCTTGCTTGAACATCCCACATTTTCCCTTCAGTTTAATTACCAATGTTAACAAATAAATATATACATACAGAATAAACATGATTAATGTATACATACAGATATACATGCATAATTTTACAGTTTTAGGGTAGTGCGGAATGCCAACATTTGATTTAATTGAGGGTGTCCAAACGGCGGTAATTATTTTTTTAACTTTAAACTTTAACTTTGGACATAAGCAATTATTTTAAATATGTACGTTGAAAAATAAATGATAAACTGGAAGAAACTACCCAAACTAGTTGCCTTCCAGGTCTCCTGAGGTAAGCGTTAATTTCTTTTTCTAACTCCTTCAAATTACTTCTGATTAAATTCGATTCGGATTCCAAGACATTTTAACTTTTCCTGGGACTTCAACGAGATCAAGCTCGGTGTAACTTTTTTGATTTTGGTCATTGCTGTAGATCCTGGTTTTCAGGAGTCACGTAATTGGAATGTGGGTGGGATTAGTCTAAATTAAAAAAAAATACTAAAAAAAAGCACTTCATCTTTTTTTTTCGGATTACAGACAATACAGTCTCTGCCTATCCTACCGGAGGAAATAGTGTGACTTTATGGTTGTAAGTTAATAAACATAATTGATAGAACAGTTGAAATGCGTTTCAGTCTCGGATACAAATTTACGTTCAACTGACGCGAACTGCTCAGTCGAAATTTACATACGAATGAGGATGTCATTATGACAAAGTGGATTCAAATTGCAAATAGCGCTTAGTGTCTGCCATTTAGCCGAATGCTTTATGGATTATACATCTGTCATACAGCGTCCATCACGCCTTATCCCCGAAAGGGTGGCAGAGGCATATTATATGCCCACTTTTCACCGTGTGGATTTCTGTCCCACGTAATAGGTGGTGAGCCCATTGCCGTGTTGAAATAGACAGACGCAGGCTGTGGCTACCTACTGTTGAAATTTTTTAAGCCGCCTATAAGGCCTTCAACCAGGCTTAACGACTGCCATTTTACTGGCAACCGGGACCAACGGCTTAACGTGCCTTCCGAAGCACGGAAACGTTCGCAAATGTAAATGTCACAAAGTGGTCACCCATCCGACGACCAGCCATAGTGAAAGTTGCGTACCTCAGTGATCGCTTACCGAACACTGAGACCGCGGGGCCACGAGCGCTTCAAACAGCGTGATACGTATTTAATACAAAACTGTCATACAGCGTGATAAGTATTTCATACAAAACTGTGACGTGCTAGCTAGAAATACAATTATTAATATTGTGCGACCTTTTCTTTGCACAGAGACTTTAAGCTTGGATGGAATCTAGACAACAGATAAATATACTTATATATTACTAAATACATACTTTTTTAAGTGTGTAAATTGTCATAGATGCTAAACCGGCCTCCTACCGACTAAACCACACGGTGCCCTTCTATTTGACTATGGCCAAGAGTCCTGTTTTATCCGCCAACGCAGTATCGTCTTTCGGGTGTTATCTCGCTTCTTTGGGGGTACTACTAAATACACACATAGGAAAATTCCCAAATTCGGAAACAAACATTTGCGGATCACATAAATATTTGTTTATTTATTGAACAAACTAAGCACAAAGATAGTACATTCGCGGACTTCGGCATTCTGTACCAGTCAACCGTTGGGTGGTGCAAAGCTAAATACGAGGTATGCGCATTTATATAACAATAATAAATTATGACATATTTGACGTTTATTAATAACTAATTATGAAAGTAGTTCCAACTCGGGATTCGAATCCGACACCTTAGCGCGGAACTCGCATATACGATCACTTACGCCATCGAGACAGTCAATACACTAATTAAATGTATCTAAGAAAAAATAGGTTATTATGTTTTGATATAACTCTGTAACGATCACTGAGTTACGCAACTTTCACTATGGCTGGTACTCGGATGGGTGACCACTTTGTGGCATTTACATTTGCGAGCGTTTCCGTGCTTCGGAAGGCACGTTAAGCCGTTGGTCCCGGTTGTCAGTAAAATGGCAGTCGTTAAGCCTGGTTGAAGGCCTTATGGGCGGCTTAAAAATTTCAACAGCAGGTAGCCACAACCTGCGTCTATCTATTTCAACACGGCAATGGGCTCACCACCTATTACATGGGACAGGAATCCACACGGTGAAAAGTGGGCATATAATATGCCTCTGCCACCCCTTCGGGGATAAGGCGTGATGGATATTTATTTATTTTTATTTATATAACTCTGTAGAAGACCTTGTAATGTCTTTTTTATCTAACTATAAATTCGTTCCCATCACCTACGTTTGTGTAAGAATTATGAGTTAAATATAACAGTAGTATAAAAAAAGTTTCACTTTCTATCGATAAAACTGTTGAATATTGTGGAACACAAAATTCAATTGAAACCCACTATATTAAAATCCATTCTTCTTAATTTTAGCGCCTTTTAGATATTATTTTTATATTATTATTTTTTATTATATTATTTATATTATTTTTATATTATATTATTTATATTATTATTTTTTATTATAATTATTATTTTTAGATATTATGATTTGTTACGTGAGACATAAATGTATACGGTGAAATGTGGGTGTATAGTATGCCTAAGCCGACCCCTTCGGGGATTAAGGCGTGACAATACGTATGTATTATAGATAAATAACACCCAGACACAGAATAAAACATCACACAAAGTTTTATCCGGAATGGGAATCGAACCCAAGACCTCTTGCGTAGCTGTCGGATACGCTCCCATTGCGCCCTAAAGGCATTCATTGTCAATTTATACAAATACAAGGCTGCAACGACAATAAGCTATTTTTAAAAATCTTTCACAATGTAAACGTTCCTCATTGATTAATAGTATTGTTAGAACATCCTATTTATAAATATACTAGTTAACGCCCACGGCCCACGTAATGAAACTTTCCCTTATCCGTTTCCTACACGAACTTGTCCCTGGGATAAAAGTAGCCTATGTGTTATTTTGATATGTAATCTTAATTAATATCCATTTAGTGGCTTATGCATGAAAAAGTAACAAATATTATTACATTCTTACAAACTTTCGCGTTTGTAATTTTAACAATTAGACTTCTCTTTTTAAAAGCACTATGAGTTAAAAATATTGGACAAAAAGAAGAAATAAGTAGCAATTACTCCACTGATAAGAGCAAATATTTTAGATTTGTTTAGAAAAAGGAGGATATTTTCCTAAGCAAAGCTAAGATATTTCTCAAAAAAACTTGAACCATTTTTTAAAATAATATATTTTATACAGTGAAGCCAACTGTTTTACATCATCATTTTAAAATAAACATTCGTCTTTACCTTGGAGTAACTTCGCATAGAAAACAAAGTTTGTAATCGTTTTGTCTCTATCAAGCTTTTTACGTAACCTTTAATGACAATATTCCACGCATTTTATCACCTACATAGACGAATTATACACATACATAGCCAAGTTATATCTGTATATACGTAATACAATTCACAAAGAGACACACTGCAAAATTACTCTCGTAGGTACGCAGTGTTCGTACCATTCAGCTGAATGTCCGGGTCAGTAGAGAGGGGATACGAACTCACGCACACAACCTTATTCCTTTACTATTTAAGGCTTGCCGGTTGCGTCTACAACGTCGGTTTCTGCGAGCTGCCAACGGGATGGAAGCTCGGAGAAATTCGATCCATAAAATATAAATTCCTCGCCGTTATAGGTGATGCTACAGAATTTTTGTAGCAGCATAACTGCGTTTTTACATAAAATAATTTATCGGTAGTCTATACCTTATAACGACTACAACGCTTAGATAGTCTGAACAAGGCATTGGAAGTTGTAGCGCTTTTCACTATTATTGATACATTTTCACTAGGATAGTAATTTTGACATTAAACTGAATATTGGTTCATATTTTCGATCACTTTTTTGATCTTAAAACCTCAATAAATAATAAATAAATATTGTGGGACACTTTTCACACAGTGCCATCTAGCCCAAAGTAAGCTAATATTAGCTTGTGTTATGGGATCTAGAAACTGATAAACATACTTATATTGTGTTATTTATCTATAATATGTATGTATTTAGAAATATATAAGTATGTTTATCAGTTATCTAGATCCCATAACACAAGCTAATATTAGCTTACTTTGGGCTAGATGGCGCTGTGTGAAAAGTGTCCCACAATATTTATTTATTTATTTTATTATATATTTCTAAATACATACATATTATAGATAAATAACACCCAGACACAGAATAAACCATCGTGCTCATCAAACAAAGTTTTATCCTGGGTGGGAATCGAACCCACGACCTCTTGCGTAGCAGTCGGATGCACTCTCACCGCGCCACAGAGGCAGTCAAACTATACTAATATATCAAGTGGAGAGTTAGTTTGTTTGGTTGAACGCGCTAATAATCTGGTCCGAATTAAAAAAAGGTTTTTGTGTTGGATAGTCCATTTATCAAAGAATAGGCTATATATATCATCACGCTACTACCCAGGAGAGTGAAGCCGTAATCATAAATGTTAGAGAATTGGTCAATTATCACACAGTATTGTAAGATTAAAAAGCGACGAGATTAAATAAGTGCCAATGAGTTCAAAGTACGTTACTAGCAGATAGTTATTATTAAGTCACCTTCATATTTATTGTACCTGTGCATCGCTAATGTATATCAGTTGTGTGTCACTAATGTGATAAGATGACGGAAACATGGCATTATTTAATGTGAACTTGATAGAAATATAGTTAACATCGTGATGTATTTTCGAAACGACTAATAAATATAATACTTAAGTATATCGTTGGGACAACTCACACAACGCCATCTGATTCCAAACTAAGCAGAGCTTGTACTATGGTAACCAGATAACTGATAAACATACTTATATATTTCTAAATACATACAAATTATAGATAAATAACACTCAGACACAAAATAAACCATCGTGCTCATCACACAAAGTTTTATCCTAGGATATCGAATCCACGACCTCTTGCGATAAATATATAATAGAGTGGTAAAGCGATTGTAGTCAAGTATATTAAATCTAGACAACTCATAAATAAATACATACATACATACAATTATTACGCGTGTTTCCCATCGGGGTAGGCAGAGACTATGGGTTTCCACTTGCTACGATTCTGATATACCGCTACCGCTTCTTCTACTCTGATGTTTTCATACACGTTTGCCGGTTAAGGGTACTCTTGATCTGGCTTTTTTCCAAAAGGTCTTTGATTTGATTGACATACGTACGCCGAGGTCTACCTACCAGTTTGCCCATTCACTCTCGCCACATAAATCTGCTTCTTCAGTCTATTTCATCCACGTGTCCAAGCCATCTAAGCATTTTTTCCATCTTAGTCACTACATCTTCTGCCATACCGCAGTGTTCCCTTATCGGGCTGTTCCTTTTTTAATTCATCAACCTTACTCCAGCTATAAATATACTTATTTATTTCTAAATACAAGGAAACATCCAAACATCGAATTATTTGTGGATACAGTATATAAGTTCTAACCCAGGATTCGTTTCAGGTTCAAACCCTACCAAGATTTGAAGCCTGATGTCCACTATTACTTGACTGCTAAAAGCAGGTTTTATTTGACTTTTATTTTCGATACTGTTGAGAGTGACTACCGTCATAACTTCCAACCCCTTTGGACCCCTGCGTTGTTGCATTGTTTTTCATTTGGTAAGAGGTTCATTTGGCAAGGTCTGGATTATGTTACAACTAGAAGACGCCCGTAATGAAGTTAGGCTGCCTCTGTGGCGTGGTGGGAGTGTATCCGACTGCTACGCAAGAGGTCGTGGGTTCGATTCCCATCCAGAATAATACTTTGTGTGATAAACACGATGGTTAATTCTGTAGGTATCTGGGTGTTATTTATCTATGACATATATGTATTGAGAAATATACAAGTATGTTTTTCTGTTAGCTGGTTACCATAGTACAAGCTCTGCTTAGTTTGGAATCAGATGGCGTTTTGAGTTGCCCAATAAAAAAAAGTTTACCAGTACCCGTTTTCCTCTGTAACCTGTTTCTAGGATAAAAAGTAGTTTATGTATTAATCCGCAATGTCAGCTACCTCCACACGAAATGTTGTACAAATTTGTCCAGCCGTTAGAATTTAAAATAGTAATAACCTTACACACTCACAAATTAGTATATTATGTGGTGAAGTTTTCCCGTACATATTTTATAAAGGAACCTGTTTCCGGGATAAAAAGTAGCTTGTGTCGGCAGCTATCTTCACACCAAACTATTGTGTTATTTATCTATAATTGCAAAAGAGTATATTTGTTACTTCTTCACGCTCAAACGGCTGGATTTACTTTTCTGTGAGGCAATTGGCAATTTACTTTTCTGTGAGGTATCAAAAGTAAATTGCCAATTGCCTCACAGAAAAGTAAATCCAGCCGTTTGAGCGTGAAGAAGTAACAAATATACTCTTTTGCAATTATAATAATAGTAGGATTACTAATCTCTAAACCTTTTTATTATTAAGCAAACTTGTCGGTTTCGAAATAGACTTACATTCGAAGAAACTCTAAATATAGACGACTCTAATTTCTGAGTTCTACGTTTCGACATTGAAAAATGTATAGAACATTCTGAACGTATCCTCTTTATAGGGTTACGTACCTCAAAAGAAAAAATATAACTGTTACAAGATCACTTTCTCGTCAGTCTGCACATGTGTCACCACTGATTTTCTCAGAAACGGGTCTACCCGTTCGTAGAGTAGAAATTTATATCTAATACTGAGGTATATAGTAAGTAGAAAACAGGTTCCCTACTAGGTGAATAAAAATCATGGTGCTGAGTCAACATGATAAAAAGATATTGGCAAATTTATATTTTCGAGAAAACCTATAATAAAATTTACCTTAATTTTCACCTTTTACATTACATTTCGGCTTTTTTCCTTTACTTGGGCTATATACCGTGCTTTTAACCAATATTTACAATTCTGGAAGTACCCTATAAGGTTTTAAATGTTGAAAATTAAGGTGTGCCCCCATACGTACATAGTAGAAACCAATTAACGTAGACCTCTGAATTGTATCGGCGCTCACACAATTAGGTCTAATTGGTTTATAATAGGTAAACTTTTAATAATGTACTATTTCTTTAGAAAGCTGGAAAGGGGCGTGATCCGTTGGTTTGGACACGTCTAACAAATGAGTGACGAACGATTGACGAAAAATATATATAGTGCGAAAGTAGAGGGTAGAGTCAGTTTGACTGCCTCTGTGGCGCGGTGGGAGTGCATCCGACTGCTACGCAAGAGGTCGTGGGTTCGATTCCTACCCAGGATAAAACTTTGTGTGATGAGCACGATAGTTTATTCTGTGTCTGGGTGTTATTTATCTATAATATGTATGTATTTAGAAATATATAAGTATGTTTATCAGTTATCTAGATCCCATAACACAAGCTAATATTAGCTTACTTTGGGCTAGATGGCGCTGTGTGAAAAGTGTCCCACAATATTTATTATTTTAAAAAAGTTAGGCCGAGCCTTACATATAAAGACCACGTGAGCAAATTGCTCAAAAACGGAAAAGTCAAAAGTACTCGGACACCCATGTATGCAGTGCATGTATGAAGTGATTGACGAATCTGCAGGAATCAAAAGAAGTATGCATTGATCGCGCCTTGCAATCTGTCCTCTCTAACTACCCCTTCAGGGATACAGCGTGAAGATAGTTATTTAGTTATTTCTTTACGAAACCCTCGGCGCACAGTTTTGACTCGTTTCAGACCGGTTTTTATTCCTAATATCATCAGATTTTTTTTTCGCGCTGTTCCCAAACCCTACCCGGATTTTAGCCAGAGTTTCACTTCTATTTGGAGCAGCTATCGATTG
The DNA here is from genome assembly GCA_948477245.1 of Thumatha senex. Taxonomy (NCBI): domain Eukaryota; kingdom Metazoa; phylum Arthropoda; class Insecta; order Lepidoptera; family Erebidae; genus Thumatha; species Thumatha senex. The sequence continues at coordinate 6,927,575 of OX419725.1, forward strand.
ATTTTTGATTTTCGATAGTGTGAATGCCGTCTGACCTCCCAATCTCGTAAGGGCGCATGCGTCGTTGCCTCGAACGTTACCTTGAACGTTACCTCGTACGTTAATCAGCCTGTACCTGGCATAAGGAACTAGGCAACGACGCATGCGCCCAAGTGACCTTACCTTTGTTAGCTGATGAGGTCACTTTAGTTCCGGAGGTCTTGATTAGACTCAAATTACAGCTTTATTCTTAGATCAGAGATATGTTATGGCCTGTTGTACGAGCGGACATAACCAAACTTTTTAGATTATGGGTACTATGTAAACTGTGTAGTTGATCTTCGCCTCTTATCGCCAAGGGGCTCGAAACCGAACCGGTCAACCAAAGGATTATTGATGACCCGAATTCTTCTATATACCGTAAACATTTTTCATGTTTGTATGAATATGTTCTTGTGAAAAACTGATTGTATTATTTACTGACCAACAATATACCTATTTTTTTTAACAATTTGAATTTAATTATAATATAGATGTACCTAGTTAAGTACGCTAACTGAAAAGTGATGGTGGTCCAAGTGGGGCCACAACAGAATGAGACTTACCGAGAATAAAAAACTTGCTTACACGGCAATAAAAACTTGTCCATTAAAAGTATTTTTTCTCAACCTATGAATAACTATGGTAATGGTCGTCACAAGAAACACCAAAGATCCTGATCTGGCAAAGTACTATCCAACTGATTCCCTGAAAATTTATTGCCAAATTCTTACTCACAGGCTCTAACCTGTTGCTTTCAATCTGATGATAAATGTAAATGTAGAATCACTATAATGAAATTCCTCAATGTTATTACGTGACCTGAATGAATAAAGATCACTCTGTTCGAATAGATTCTACAGGAATGCCCTGAAATTATGACGCCTCACTAAATGGAATTGTCTCAGTGTCAAAGTAAGTCTAAGTAACCTTGCTAAGTTCGTGTATTCATTACAAACTCATTAAGGTTTCCTCAGGTAAGATTTACCCCAAACGAAATGTAAGTCGTAGAACACCTAGGTGAACATGTTGGTGTACCACGAGTCAGAAAGAGTATTTACGAGTGTTTTAAACTGCGATTTGTAGTTGTTGGAACATATAGTAAAATAGGTGTTACCTGTACTATCATCCGTTTAGTAACGGATGCCATCGATAGAAAGAAAGTCATTGATACGCAGTATAATAAGGTGACGGTAAACACCGAGATTTGCGGGATCACAACATTTTTGACCCTAACGTTTCTTTAAGATCTGAATACCCAAACGTAGAACCCATGAAATGTGCAGTCCGAAGAAAGACAGTTTCAAACTATAATTGTCTTTCTTTGGTCCAGAAACAGTGAAAAGCCTTAGAGATATAGAAGCCGCTACAATCATTTCCTTACTCTGGATAGTGGAGTGTTACGAGAAGACCCAGTGGAGTGTTACGAGAAGACTGCCAGCTGAGCGTCCGTGATGGGTATTCTTGGGCAAATAATGTACGAATATAGACCATATTAAATTATATATGTATGACCGATGAGATCAATCTAAGGGAGCATGTTGAAAGATGTCAGAGTAAACTACGTTCTGACAAAAATTTACTTTCAGTCGTCGAATCTAAGTATGTTATTGTCTGTGTGTGAAAACAGTGTTCTTGGTCATCAATCAAGCTTAAAACCAGTAGCAGCCCGTGACATACTTCAAACCTTTGACTAGCCTCTTGGTCCCTCCAAGAGGCTAATCGGGGATTCTCGAAAATCCTTTCATAAGGGGCTTTTTTAACGTGTCTCAATGTGCGTAAAATTTGTGTTTCTTTTTCTTTTGTGTTAGATTGTGTTATTTCTTCACTACAGTTCGCATAAGTCTAAAGTTGTTTTGTTTGCGATTTTTGATTATCCCCCCAATCAAAAATTGTGGGACGACTTCTGCGACGGTATTTATCAGATTTGGAGGAAACATTCTAGAATTTATTCTTCACAAGTTATTGTCTATACTTGTACAAAACAGAATATTTCACAACTAAACACTACTTTTTCACGTAAGAGATGGATGCTGTCACAACAATAACCTTAAAAAACTGTTGAAGAAAAATATAATGTATTCAATGATAAAGATTTTGAGGAATACTTTCCAACATTGTAATGGTTTGTTAAAAAAAATTCTTCGGTACTAATAGCGTTAAGATTACATTTTATAGTTTCGGCTAGTCAGAATGGAGAAAATAATTATATTTAATTTTATGAGATCACAAATATTTACAGAGAGAAAACACTTCATCCAGAATCCACAATTTAGCCTGCGACAGACAACGGTAAGTTTTTTCTCATTCTTGCAATCTTCATTGATATAGTTCTCTCGAGTTACTTGTTGGACTCAGCGAGATTCCAAGTTCTGTCTGATATGTACTACCACAGAACAATGAATCTAAGTGGCCTCGTGTGAGGAATATGCCCGTTTTGCATTAAACACAATTTTAAGTCACTTCTAACTTAAATTCTTTGGTTTAAGCATCACCTATGTTGACATTTCATATGCATCGACTTAGCGTATTTAAGATACACCTAGGGTTGGTGCAATGTATTTTCATTAGAAGTGTCATAAGAACTATAGGTGTGAAGTTATGATACGCTTAACTTAAGTGCAAACGGGCATTAGATTCCTTGCTCTGTGCGTACTACCCTCTAAAATTCATAGCGATAGATGAGTGAGGTTAAATAGACAAATAAATTTCACGTAGAGCAGGAAAAAAATTTTTTTTATTTATTTGTTTTTTCGACACAACATCAATTCTAACATGATTTAGATTAAAACACAACATTTACTTAAGTATACATTATACTAAATTTATGTTAATAGAATAATAATTACTATTCATACAAAGTATAAGTTAGTAATATAATATAAATATTTTATTAACCTACACACAGTTACGCTTTTATCCCGGAAGGGGCAGGTAGAGGTACAATATGCGCCCTTAGACTATTGCCGTATTGAAAAAGACAGGCATTATGGCTACCTGCTATTAAATTTTTTTAAGCCGTCAACACCTTGAACTATCATAACGACTGCTAGTTTACTGTCTACGGTGACCGGCGGCATAACGTGTCTTCTGAAGCCTGGAAATGATCTAAAGTCCCGTAATAGCTAAAGTTACCTAACGCAATGATCGAATTTAGGACACTGAGGTAGCCGGGCTATAAGCTTGTAACTTCCCTACTTACCTTTGCCTACCCGTATATCATGGGTAAGTAATTATTGTAATTATATATATTATACAGACAAAAATATGGTTTGTCTTAATGAATATTTTTGGGATATTCTATTATTATTCATATAGCCCAAAATATAGAAGCTGGTGCTATTGGATCTAGACAACTGATTAATTTACTTATATATTTCTAGATACATCCACATTATTATACACAGAAACCACACAATTTCCGAAAACCTGGGAATCGAACCCGATGCTACAATACGGCGGCAGTAAAATACACTGCACGCCGAGGTATTATTAACGATAACACTTATTAACCCTTACTGCGATTAGTTGCTAAATGCATTGTTTTGCCAACAATATTGGCAAAACTAGCAGTAAAACAGCCCCAACTCATGAATCGATCTTCACCATTATTGCTTCATGACAACGTGAGACCTCATACAGCACGAGAAACCGCATTGACCCTTCAGGAACTGCAGTTAGAAACTATTCGTCATCCTCCGTATTCGCCAGACCTTGCTCCAACGGACTAACATTATTTTCGTGATTTGGACAGTTATCTACGTGACAAGAAGTTTTCTTACCAAGAGACAGTACAAAATGCTTACACACAGTTTGTGCAGTCTAGATCCTCAGAGTTCTATCGCAAAGGCATAAATGATGTTTCTATTAGATAGCAGCAATGTATAGATAATAATGGTAAAACTATTTTGATTAAATAAATTTATTATAAACAAAAAATAAACAATTTAGAATTTCAGTAAAAAATGGCAATTTCATACTTTAACCCCTAATATTTATATGTTTATATGTGTAACTTAACATCAACGTACACTTTTGATTAAATTGATTGCATATTTATATTATATGAAATGTATATTTCGTAAAAAATAAAAAGAAGATTAAAAATATTGGTAAAAAGAACTGGCACAGACTAAACCATCATATGGCTCTTTCTACATATAAAAAGTACATATGAAAAGTGTTACCCTGCTTTTTGTATAAATAAATAAAATAAATAAATATCCATCACGCCTTATCCCCGAAGGGGTGGCAGAGGCATATTATATGCCCACTTTTCACCGTGTGGATTCCTGTCCCACGTAATAGGTGGTGAGCCCATTGCCGTGTTGAAATAGACAGACGCAGGTTGTGGCTACCTGCTGTTGAAATTTAAAGCCGCCCATAATGCCTTCAACCAGGCTAAACGACTGCCATTTTACTGGCAACCGGGACCAACGGCTTAACGTGCCTTCCGAAGCAATTTTTGTATAAATTTGTATAAATCTGAATGCAGTATAAAGTTTATCATTATAGTATATAATTGGTATATAAAATCGTAACGTAAATTCGTATAGGTCACAATGTAAGTACATTTACTGCCAAATCCGCTAGACAATAAGTAGAGCCTGTAAAAAAAGGATCTGGCAATAAAAACTCACTAACACTCTTATTGAATCGTCAGTAATTATATTTTGTGTACATAATGCATCTAATAAGATGCTGATATTAATTCTATAATATAACAAAGTGCGTTTTATTTTTATAGGTGCCATCAATTGACAGCCTACATCTAGTATTTACATAACAAAAGTTAGTAGTAGATTAATAATTATTCTATATAATTAAAATAATAACTTACTTATTAGTGACACCTTTATACCCCCAATGGGGTAAGCAGAGACATACTATACACCTACATTCACCGTATGCATTTTTGACATACAGGTGCTGAGCTCATTGCCGTGTTGAAACCGACACGAGCAAGTTGTGGAAAACTGGTATTGAAATTTTTAAAGCCGTTTATAAGGCCTTTAACTACTACTTTGGAATCAATAGTGTAATAGACCCTTTTATAAAAATGTGTTGGAATTTTATTAAAAGGCGCTATTTTCTGCAAAGGAGTGATAATTCTTTTGTTAGCCATGATGCATTTCAATTAATTTATGCTTATTTCCAGTATTTATTGAATTTATGTGTGCGTTTAGTTTATCTAACTGACTATACCTATTATCAACGTACGGCTCTTACTGTTTTAAAATTACTTCAAATACAAATGCATATTAAAATATGCACTGATGCAAAAAATATTTATGTTAGTATAAAACAATGTTCTAAATTAGTAAAAGTCATGTCAATATCTATCAAAAGGTTTGTGGCATTTGTTCGAATAATATATTTATCATTATAATTACTTTTTTTACATACAATAAGTTTAAAAATATCGTCTTATTTCAAGGTAAAGTGTTAATATATTAATATATTGTATATTTTATACATATCGTAGTTAAAGCTGTTTTAGTACCTGGAGATCACCTATTACAAGATTCTATCAACTTGTAGATAAAAAAACTAATGGTTTTAAATAGTAGAGGATGACAAGCATGTTTTTCATCTATTTTCTTTAACTTAAAATGGCAGGGCTTATTCTTCTTATTGAAAAAAAAAGTAAAGCTAAATCTGGACTGATTTTAAAATTGGTCCAGTAGTTTTTACTACATTATCACTGAGTAAAACAGAAGGTAAAATTGTAGCATAAAAATATGAATAAATTAAGTTCACCACTAGAAATTTAGATATTAAAAGCTTAAAATAAACTAAAAAAAACAAGTAACTATCAAAAATCCGATCTACTATTATTTTATTTTTTTAAAGATTTGTCTCGATGTATTTGTCCATTATACAAAGCAAATAAAAATCAGTATTAATTAATAAGAAAGGTGCTGCAAATATAATTAAAAAAATTACTGAATCTGCTAAAAATATTTATATATGGTTAGTTAAATTCATTATGTAAATCAAAAAAATAATTAAGCATATCTTAACTAAATTTAAGAAGACCAAAACATAATCCCGTTAATTACAGACCTTTATTTATAAAAAAATATCCATCACACCATATCCCCGAAGGGGTGGCAGAGGCATATTATATGCCCACTTTTCACCGTATGGATTCCTGTCCCACGTAATAGGTGGTGAGCCCATTGCCGTGTTGAAATAGACAGACGCAGGTTGTGGCTACCTGCAGTTGAAATTTTTCAAGCCACCCATAAGGCCTTCAAACAGGCTTAACGACTGCCATTTTACTGGCAACCGGGACCAACGGCTTAACGTGCCTTCCGAAGCACGGAAATGCTCGCAAATGTAAATGCCACAAAGTGGTCACCCATCTGTGGACCAGACACAGTCAAAGTTGCGTAACTTAGTGATCGTTTACAGAACACTGAGACCGCGGGACCAAGAGCGCTTCCTCCACCTTTATTTATGGTTTCACTAATTTATTTTTGAGTTTTTTTTGTAATATTTTGGAGGATCAGGGAAGAACATCTGTTTAACAGGAGCCTGTTGAGTGTCGTTGCTATTTTTACTAGAGCTCGGTGATGCAGTATTAAATTTATGCTCCATGACTACATCGGAGAATCTCACTCTTTGCTTAGTTTTTGGTGGCTCAGATTCTTCTTTTGACTTTTTAGATTTTTGACGCAATTCACTTAATATTAGAAAATTTTCTTGTTCTTCTGCAATTTCAAGAGCTTTTTCCAGAGTGCCAGGATCAGATAATTCTACCACTCTTTTCACATTTTCTGGAAGATTAGATATAAAAGTAAATACCGCAATGTTACGGTAAATGTCTATCTTATTTTCTATTTCACTAAATTTACGGTAGTTGGCTACTACTTTCTGGTACAAAGTTAAGAGTAACCCATCTAACCGCTTATTAAATTCACGGTATGTTTCTCCACTCTTGATGCGGGCGTTACTTAACTGACAGGCGATAGTTTTTTCAGACATTACCGTGGGCTTAAAGTAACACTTCTCTTGGAACATGTATTAATACTGTATAAGTTAAATAAAAAAATAAAATTACTTTAATTACTTTAACAATGCTCTAATAAGTTAACTCGGTGACCTTCTTCACCATAAGTTATCAGAATTGTATACCTTGGGTTTTTCTGTTAATTGTACGGAATTATTATTATGTTTACTGGAAAAAATATAAAAAGATCAGGTTTACAAAAATAGTTATTGTCTCTGACTTCGCACGTGTGATGATCTTAATTTTTCGTCACTTTCATGTACCTTTAAGGAGTGAATGTTACAAAATCGCAAACTTTATTGAGTTTACTGTAATATATAAAAAAAACTATCGCGTAATTTTCAAGTTCTTGCAGCCTTAGCAGCAGCCCAGGCTGGGAGTTGAAGAATAAGTTACTTAGGACTTGTAATTTTATATGTAGGTAACGATTTTTACATAAAATACAATGTTTACATATAACAATAAGAGTATACAAAAATTGAATGTATAACAATACAAATTCACGTATAGTCTATTGTTACAACGAAATTAGATTTGGCACCAATGTATAACAGCACTATGTCACAAAGAACTCCAGTTAGACGGCGTACTTGCTTCAAACTATAAATAATGTATTCAAATAATAAATCACTTTGCCATTTTTAAACAAAGTGCTCACGATCTCCTTCCAGTTGAATGCGTATCGTTTTAGTGTGATATTTTTTCTTCCGGACTATGTAAAGTGATAGCGTTTTTTGCTAGCACGATTAACTTGTATTACATAAAAAAAACCGACGATTCTCGCCTTTATCCACTTTTCGAATAAAATTAAAGAATGGACGCGGTTTTACCGATGTTTTCGAAGATGAAAAAGATTTTCACTATCTTCTGATAAACCAGGTCGTATAGAACTCTATTCACTGATAATACACTTTATGAATCAATTCACTCACTTTAAAACTTCTTCTAAACGTCGGTAGCCTTCTGAATAACTCAGGTAAGTGTCCGTGCGTTCAGATGTAAACCGGGAGAGTAACTGCCGGACGGCAGAAAAATATTGATTAAAGCAATTTGACGCAGGTACCTATACGTCGCGCAGCTTTCACATGCGTGGGCTTCGTCTTATTGAAACAAACGTACCTGAGAGCTATAAGCCTTATATGTTAAAGGATATAGGCACAAATATACTCACAGATACATATGCACAAATATTTGACACTTTTACGTGACGAATGCAATAAAAAACTTGCACAATAATATTTATATACTAGTTAATACTCGCAGCCCGCCTTCGTGGTAAAGATTTCACGTGTTTGCCAACACCAACTTGATACATGATAAAAAGTAACATATGTCTTATTCTGATGTTTAGGCAATATAACTGTAAAGTTTCATTGAAATCTATTCACTAGTTTTTGCGGTAAGGAGTAAAAGCATCTATAAAAACTTTAAAATTGATAACAGATTTATTATCAGTCACTTATTTATCCTTGAAGTGGTAGGCAAATGCATACTATACGTCTATATTTCACTGTGAGTATTTTTGTCTCATGTAACAGGTGGTGAGCGCTTTGTCGTATTGAAATAGACAAACACTGGTTATAGAGACTCATTGAATTTTTTCAATCTGCCCATAAGGCCTTCAACTTGACTTAACAACTGCCATGTCACTTGCAACTAAGACCAACGGTTTAACGTGCCTTCTGAAGCAATTGTTTTTTCTTCAAAACTGTCTACTATTTGTGGTCCAGCCATAGTGAAAGATGATTCCGCAGTGATTGTTTACAGAACTTTGAGTTAGCTACGAGCGCCTCCTAGGCCCACTTGCATGAATGCTGGGGTTAAATAATTAATTATAGAGTTAGTTAACTCGGAATGAAGTAAATAACTTTTTAACCCTAATTATGTCTTGCACCATAGAACAATATCATAAATAAAAATAAAATAAATATCCATCACGCCTTATTCCCGAAGGGGTGGCAGAGGCATATTATATGGCCACTTTTCACCGTGTGGATTCCTGTCTCACGTAATAGGTGGTGAGCCAATTGCCGTGTTGAAATAGACAGACGCAGGTTGTGGCTACCTGCTAATAATATAAATATAATAAAATATCATAATAAAATATAAAATATAATGCTAATAATAAAATATCATCGGGTTAACTAACCCAATGTTTTATGTCACTCTATGTCATCCAACCAAACATTAATGATTGAACAAAGAATGAAACAGGTATGTCTCTTTTACACTAAAGTTTGCCACATGAGACTTTTTCTTACACGAATGAATGTAACATGACAGCCGAGTGCATTTTATTAGTATCGTATTATGTTTGCGCGGCGTGTCACTTTGAGAAGTCCGTGTCACGCATTTGTCACGTGCCACTGCATTGTCTGTCAGCTGCTAACCCAACATTTGACGAATTAACCTTCAAATATCGGTGAGTTAAAATTTTAGCGATTTAACCCTAGGTTTATATAGATATAGATTTAACTCGGGGTGATGCGAGACAAATTCATGATTTAACTCGGGGTTAGATACCATACCTCCGAGTTATACACATTAACCCAAGATCGTGCAAGTGGGCCTTAGGCGATAATAGATATATTATTACTAGTTGAAGCCCGCGGCTTCGCCTACGTAAAGTAAGTTTCCTGTTCCTGTTTCTCACAGGAACTTGTTTCCGGGATAAAAAGTAGTCTATGTGTTATTCTGATGTATATTATTTAAAAGTTTCATTAAACTCCATTTAGTAGTTTTTACTTAAAAGAGTAACAAACCTCCATACTTACAAACTTTCGCGTTTATAATATTAGTAGGATTAAAACTATTATTCTTTTTTTTTGTTTTTTTCTTATTTTACTGTAGGATGTAGGAACATATTTAACAAACCAAGGATCATCAATATCTATCATTCATTTTAGAGTTATATTTGTGTAACTAACATGACCCATTTTCTACTACAGGACTAGAGGCTGTCTGCGGCTCCGCCCAGGTAGTAAAATTTTCCCGTACTTACAACTGGGACAAACGCTTGGATGATATTGATTTGATAGTGTGCTATTAAATTCTTAGGAATAACTCTAGCTGGTGCGATCTGTGAATTCGAATCGATACCACATTAATGTCAGAGGGTAAACAAAAATATTTGAACACCCGCGTCTCGTACGTAGGCATCAAAAATAATACGAAACTTGAATTTAATGTATCGAGATTGAAGAGATTGGATATGGTGTGGACGGCTCGCTACTGCGGGCAATACAGTCGCTTTATAGGGACTGTAAGGCTTGCGTGCGAGTAGGGGGGGATGTGTCACCTCTTTTTGATGTCTGTACAGGCGTCAAACAGGGATGTGTCATGTCCGCCTGGCTGTTCATAGTGTATCTGGACAGTTGCCTGCAGAAGTTGAAAGATTTTAATATGGGTGTGAATTTGGGTGACTTTACAGTAAACTGTCTGCTGTACGCTGATGATGCGGTGCTCATGGCCTCATCGGAAGCCGACCTTCAGGCATTAGTCACTAATATGAAAGAGGGGTGTGAAAGTAAGGGTCTTCGCTTGAATGCAAGTAAAACTAAGGTTCTAGTATTTGAAAGAGGTGACGTAAGAACTAAATGCGAAATTAGGGTAAACCAGGAACGTCTAGAGCAATAGAATGAAATAGTGTATTTAGGAAGTATGTTTAGCGCGGATGGAAGATGTGATTCGGATGTAGAACGGCGAGTAGCTGCCTATATATGTTGTTCCTGCCGAAATAATGTTAACGTTGCTTTGTACACGAATGGCGATTCATAACGCAGGGCTAGTGCCAACTTTGCTTTACGGTAGTGAAGATTTAGATTACATTAAAGCAAAGTAAATCTTATTAAAAGTTGTTAATTTTATTAGAATATTCTACTTATACTAGAATCCTAGTGGCATTTTGGTTTGTATCAATATTTTATGTTGCAGCTTTGTTTAAATGCTAGTCAAATAGAATCAAATGACCCAGGTTTGGTTCTCCTAAATAAATTGTTCTTTAATGGCCATCCAGTCCTGCCGCAGTATTGATGCAAAGTTCATAAAAAATATCTTAGTAGCTGGTTGTTTGCTAAGTTACGAAACGCAAGAAATCAAACCATTAGTCAGTAATGTTATGTGATAGTCCTATCTAGATGGACTAAAAAAAGCTTATGGATGGTAGTGCTATTTGAAAAGTTCTATTTGTGGTTACTATTGAAGCATGTCACGATAATCTCTATGGCCAAGGCGACATCACCTGTTAGAGGTGCACCAGCTTATCGATGACTGATGCAACGCTGGCACCCATGCGGGGTTGGAGGGTTAAACGATAGTTGTTTCCAATGATAACAAAAATATTAAGCCAAATGAAGTTTAAGTCAATCAAAACTAAAAATGTAAAGAATCCTAGGTTAAAAATTAACGGTTTGTAAGGTACAGGAAAGGTGTTTAGGTGGGATGAGGTCTGGCAGTGAACGTAACTAAAACGCTCGGGTTATGTTTACAAAATTACTGAACAGCTTTGAAAATTTAACAGTTGCATCGCGGACGTAGTATTCTGTAAACGATCACTGCGTTAAGCAGTGATCGCTTTCACTATGACTGGTCCTCGGATGGGTGACTACTTTGTGGCATTTATATTTGCGAGCGTTTCCGTGCTTCGGAAGGCACGTTTAGCCGTTGGTCCCGGTTGCCAGTAACATGGCAGTCGTTAAGCCAGTTGACTGCCTTATGGGCGGCTTGAAAAATTTCAACTGCAGGTCGCCACAACCTGCATCTCTCCATTTCAACACGGCAATGGGCTCACCACCTGTTACGTGGGACAAAACTCAAAGCATACGGTGAAACGTGGGCGTATAGTACGCCTCTGCCTACCCCTTAGGGGATAAAGGCGTGAAAGTATGTTATGTTATGTACAAAATAAACATTTGTAAGGTAAAAATAGAGAGAGAAGCGCTCGTGGCCCTGCTGAATCAGTGTTCTGCAAACGATCAGTGCATTAAGTAACTTTTGCTATGGCTGTTGAGCAATGGGTGACAATTTTGTGGCATTTAAATTTATGAGCGATATCAAACTTTGGAAGTAATCTTAAGGCGGTCGGTCCTGGTTGCCAGTAACATATTATGGTAGTGGTTAACTACTTGAAGGCCTTTGAAAAAAATCAATGGCAGTTAGTCACAACCTGTGTCTTTCTATTTCAACACGACAATGGTCTCACCACGTATTACGTGAGACAAGAATACACACGGAGAAAAGTGGGCATATAATATGGCTCTGGAACCGCTTCGGGGATAGGAATTGATTAATAAGCACGTAAAAATAGTTACGCACGTACACTTTATAGGTACTAGAAATATGCATAAAGTATAAACATGAACTGCAAAGAGTTCGTAACGCTTTTGCGGGTATAGGTGTATAAGTTTCTAGAAAAAAATCTCAAGGACATAAAAACTTATTTAAAAAAGAATTTTAAAATTTTTGTTTGTAACTTATTAAGAAAGAACAATTACAATACAAGTGATTTTTTTAAATGATACAGTAAAATGGACTCGTGTATAACTTCAGTCAATTTATCAATGTGTATTGTTAAGGTAATTCAGGTCATAATTATTATTGTTGTGCATTGTTTTTATTGGTATATCATATTCTCTACTTTTAGTAAATCTACTTACAATTGGTATTAGATTTGGATTGGAATAAGTTTTTGAGGCACGCATGAGATAATAAAGGATTTAATTTTTTGAGGCAAGTAGCTTTGAGGATGTGATGTGAATAGGTGAAACACGTGTCGACTTAATATCTCGTTGTAATGTGGAGTACCCATTGCACATTGCTAACAATCTAGAGGGTAAGGTTACCTGTCTTACTCCCCTCCATCTTCGTCTATTATATCCTCAAAATAATTTAAAGCCTTTATTTTGAAAACCGGGGCTTACGTTTCTACTTTTAAAATGCTACTTCGCAAACTGTTAACTACTTAATTTTTCTTTTAAAATCTTCTGAGTACAGTATCTTTGAGAGAAAGTTTCAAAGACACTTACGTCGCGTTCAGTTTCAAGCGCTCACTGTAACCTGTTCACACATTTTGTAGAGTACCTGTATTTAGTATTTTTACGTCTGAGTATCATTCAACTATAGTTGAATGATACTCAGATATACTTAAGATATATATTCAACCAATACTAGCAGACGCCCGGGGCTCCACTCGCATGTAAAACATCTCATAGAAAGTTACAAATGTCTTTAGTCATACTTAACAGTCACATTTTTATTCCTTAAGGGGTCCTACTCTTAAAAGTCTGCCGTTTTGACCTTTTGCCGTTTTAAAATCGACAGGAATTGAAATGTAATTTGATTAGTATAATTAATTTTAATTGCTATAAGTTTAATTTTTATTTAAAATTGGATCATGGATCACGAAGCCAGGCGATCTTTCCTTTCTAACTACCCCGTAGGGATACAGCGTGAAGATACTTAGCTATTTAAAATGAATATGTGACAAATCTGCTATTAAAAAATTTCAATCCACCCAAAAGCCCTTTAACTTGGCTTAACGACTGTCATTTTACTGGCAACCGGGATCAACAGGTTAGCGTGCCTTTCGAAGTACGGAAACAATCGTAAATGAAAATACTACTAAGCGGTCGCTTTTCTGAAGAACAACCTGAGTACTCCTTTACAGAACACTTTGCGGAGCTACAAGTGTTTCAAAAGTTTCTTTACTCTGACTTCTTCAATATCCAGCGCGTCTAGTAAATCAGAGTTCAACTTTATCTACATTTTAATACGCAGCAGCATTTAATGTGAGAAAAAACCCTATGAAAATTACAAGATAAGTTAAAATAAATGCACGAGAACAAACCAAGAAACAGATAATGAAATAAACAGATATAATGAAACTAAATCATGCTAACTTTAAAACTTTCGCATTGCTTCATAGAAATAATTGATGGGTACACGGCAAGAAGGGACTCATCGACATATTTCGTACAATCTAACTAACTATGCCATTCGAACCGTTTCAAGCAGGCCTTTCATTTGGTAAATTAAGAACAGTATAAAAGGCGCACATTGCCAAGATAATCTAAAAACAAAAAACCAAGCACATCACTAAAAGGCTCCCATTACAGGTCAAACTTGACAAAAAGGTGCCCATTGCATACAAAATCGGTAAAAAAGGTTGTCATTGTCAAAACAAAATTTAAAAACGCGTCCATGGCGCGGCCATGTTAGTGGATCTGTCATAGTTTGGCGGGTTGTCATTTAGAACGTCAAAGTCTTTCTATTTATGTTGCGGTGAAATTATATAAATATTCATTGTGTAAAGTTAAAATACGGTAAAAAATGGCCAGTACAGAAGTACAGTACAGAAGAAAAACAATAAAAACTTGATCCCCAAAACAAAGAAAAGGAAGTCTTACGGCCGTATGGCCCAGGTGATGAAAAACATTCGTTTGTCTTCCCATTAAGAAGGATCTGCATGTAATTGCCGTCGGAAATGTTTTCAGAGAATAACATTGGAACCAAGACGTAGAATTTTGATGAATTTTAATGAACTACGCTCAAAACAGTTACCTAAGTGGCTTAATTTCCGTGTTGCCTGTGAGTAGACCATCGAAAACAGCATTAGTGCATTACGATGCTGTATACCAGTACAGAGTTCGTGCTTATATCGACAATGAAATCAAAGAACAACAAGTGTGTAAAAAAGCCTTTATGTCAATTCATGGCATAGGTAAAAAGAAAGTTCAATATTTACAAGCTAGTCTCAAAAATACAGGGTGCCCAAATGATAAAAGAGAACGACATGGTCACCAGCCCAAACTAAATTCCGAGATTAAAAGTTTAATAAGAGAACATATAAATTCTTTCAAAGGGCGTACAAGCCACTAAAGTCTTCATGATTCATCGCGACTTTACTTGCCAGAAGAATTAAACATTAAGAAATGTATAATATGTTTGTCAACGACCACAAAGAGGATGAAACTGTATGCAAAGTGTCTTACGAGTTCTACAGAAATATTTTCAATAATAACTTCAACATTGCTTTCGGGTACCCACGTACTGATACTTGCAGTACTTGTGACCAGTTTAAGATTAAAATTGATGCCATTGAGTCTGAGATGAAAGCTCTGACTAGCTTACAAGAAGAAGAACTTTTGAAAAGAAACCTAATGAAGTTGAACACTGACAAAAAACTACACCTGCTAAAAGCACAAACATTCTACACAAGGAAACGTATAGCACGAATTCATGCTAGAGATTCAAGTCATTGTGAAGAAGCTATATGTTTGGATTATGGGAAAAACCTGTCTGTTCCTAATATACAGACCAATGATGTATACTACAAGCGACAACTTACTGTCAATGTATTTAATATACATGTACTGAACTCAAAAAAGAGTGTATTCTACCTCTATCTTGAAACAGAAGGGAAGAAGGGCAGCGATGATGTGTGCTCCCTCCTTCATCATTTTGTGTATAACTTTATGAAAAGCACTACAAAGCACTTGAAAATATTTTGCGATTCCTGCAGTGGACAAAATAAAAACTACAATGTTCAGATTTTTACACCATTTAGTGCATGTGGAACAAAAACTTGAATCAGTTTCTATGACTTTTCCAGTACCTGGTCACTCTTATATGGAAAATGACAAAAATATGGGTATTATTAATACCAAAACACGAGCTGGAATCCCAGAGGACTGGATTGAAATAGTAGAGTGTGCTCGACAAAACCCATTACCGTTTGATGTTGTCAAAGTAGACAAATCATACTTCAAATCCTGGACTGGACACCTGGACCAAATATATGCAAAGAAATCTTCTTTCCCATCCCGTCCAATAAAGGAATTAAAGATTGAAGTTTCAAATAAAACGATTTTATTCCGCGGCACTTATAACGGAGCGTGGGAGGAAGCTTGTATCACGGGCAGGAAAAAGAAACAAACTGTAAGGTTATCAGAAAATGAGTACCTGTTACCTGGCCCAAGCTATTCTCAAGAAATACCCATTTCGAAAGAAAAGTCTGAAGATTTGATGGTTCTCAAAAATTATTGCTCAATTAAAGCACAAGATTTTTTTACTAATTTAAGTCACAAAATGCAATTAATAAGATTATATTATAATAAATACTTAGTCTGCTAATTTCTTTTTTTATTTTTATATTTTATATATGTAATCAACTTGTCAAAGCGGGTATAAGGGGCACATTGCAGCAATGAGCCCCTTTTTGCTATGGTAGTTTAGGAGTTACTTTGAAAAAACTGGTTTAATAAAGAATTGCATTGCTTTATCGATTCAATACCTATAAATATAGATACACTATATATAAGAGCTGTATAATTTATAGTTAATAAATAAAAACGCTGATTTTAGACAGTATAATTACATTTTGAACATTTTAAATCTAATTATCTCTAACTATCTTCACGCTGTATCCCTGACGGGGTAGTCAGAGAGGACAGATCGCCAGGCTTCGCGATCCATGCATACTTCTTTCGCTTCGTCGAATACTTATTTTGTTGATGAGCCCCTTCTTTTCCTGTCCCGGGTCAGAACTAATATTTGTGTGATCCACAAATGCTGGTTTCGGATTTATTTTGATTCTATGTATAATATGAATATAATAAGTATGTATATAAGCTGTCTAAATCCCATAGTACAAGCTGTTTTTATGTATAATTATGACTATTATATGTAGGTATGTATATCAGTTATCCAGGTCCCATAGTACAAGTTTATAGCTTAATTTGGACTAGATGGCGCTGTGTTAAAAGTGTTCCTCAATATTTATTTATTTAATTCTCTTGATATTTCGAATGGGTTGCACCAACCGTGGTCACAAGCAGTCCGTTTATGACTACGGAAGGTGAAGCTTAAATTAAGCTTGTTTTTGGACTCAAGAAACTAGTGAACTAATTAGTACGAGTTATACATTAAAAACACTACCTGTGTATTTTAATGTAACGTCACGGCCATTTCTACAATGTTTTTTTTTATACTTCTGAGGCAAACAAACATACGGCCCACCTGATGGAAAGTGGTCACCGTAGCCTATAAATATAAATAAATAAATATTGTGGGACACTTTTCACACAGCGCCATCTAGCCCAAAGTAAGCTAATATTAGCTTGTGTTATGGGATCTAGATAACTGATAAACATACTTATATATTTCTAAATACATACATGTTATAGATAAATAACACCCAGACACAGAATAAACGATCGTGCTCATCACACAAAGTTTTATCCTGGGTGGGAATCGAACCCACGACCTCTTGCGTAGCAGTCGGATGCACTCCCACCGCGCCACAGAGGCAGACGATTGGAACACCAGTAGTGCGGCACTCGCGCTACCGAACCTGAAAAAACCTTCTAAGACCCCCTTTGAAGAACCTTATATATTTTGCCTTTCGGAAAAACAGTTTGTATTAATTTTATGAATCTAGAGAGGATAGATCCTTTTATTATTTCGTTTTCTTGTATGTTTGTTAGTGTGAATTTTTTTAATAAAAAAGATGAAATACTTTTAAGTCCGTTATAAAAGCATGTGACATTTTTTTTGTTTCACTTATAATGTTTTTTATGTGTCATATTTTATGTACTTTTAATGTACTTTTATTTGTTTTCTATTCATCTCTGTTACAACATAGAGTGTAAAGATATATTAAATTTTATTCAATTTACTAGCTGTTGCCCGCGACTTCGTCCGCGTGGAAGTTATGATATGACGCAAAATTTGTATTAATCTCTACCAAGTCCCTCGGCAAAGTAGTGTTTGTTAATACAAATGGTTGAAATCGAACTATTCGTTTTTGAAAATCACACAATACACAAACAAATTGAAAATTTAATAAGCTAGTGTTTTGAGGTTTAATATATTCAATTATTAAACTTTCTTCAAAAAATTCAATGTATATATATAAATTCCGCATACTTAGCCCAGACATATAAGTATATTTGTGTGGAAACACTCATAACTACCTCGGATAGCACAGGTGAAAAAGTTTATGTTGCAATACCAGTGACCAAAACTAATCCCCGTGCTGAACCAAGTTTATTTTTACTTTTTGTTGGCAAAAGCAATTAAAATTATTTGAAAGTTAGCTTATTGCATTAATAAAATATCTATGGATAGAGTGGAGTCCACCGCATCAATGTCGCCACTGCAAGGTCCGCTCAACGTTCGCGCTGCCAGAGCAGCCCGTTTTTCGTAATTAACCTATGACCTAATTAACTAAAATCGTGATATCTTGGATACTATGATATCTAGCCAAAAAAATTAAACTACTGAATAATCGTAAAATATATAAAGATAAAACTTATAGCTATAATAATTTGGCATTTTAATCATAATTAACTGATATATTGGTATAAACACGAAAAAGTCGGTAAAAAATAAATAAATGTTGTTTTTCAGAAATTAGCCACTTACACGAAAATCTAATATAATACACTATTATTTTTTTACTTAATTTAATTTCTGGAATTATAACGATTAAAACGATATATGACACTAATAACTTATAATTATTTTAACTAAAACTAAAAAATGTTTACCCATTAAATATTAACCCAAAACTAAAAAAATGGCGGGAAAATGGCCGCCGGCAATGTTTATATCGCGTTTACTTTGAATTTTGATATTGTGACATATAGATATTAAACATCTAATACACGGGCTTTTTATCCACGATTCTAATGGTATAAAATTAATTCATTCAAACCAAAGACAACATTGTTTAAACAGGTTTTGAAAGGAGGTCAGTACAAAAGAATAAAAAACAAAAAAGTCGGCTGCTTTAGCTTTTTGCTATTAAATAGGTGTAAATACACAAACAAAAGTAAATGATTATAAAAAATCTTTATAATAATAATAATAATGTCTCGTCACAACGATTATCGGATGAGGTGCGGGCTATTCAACGTTGTAACATGTTGGATAGTGCTGTACTTGAGCGGCTACGTTCTGAGGTACGAAATAGCCTTGACTGTCCAACTTCATCACAGGTTACAAATTCATCGGTAACAAACACAACACACAATGATGAAGTTGTTGCAGTTGAGGCTATATCCGTAAGTATCCAGTGTAATGATAACTTAAGGAGTGCATTGGAGGATGCGATTCTGGAATATCGATCTATGAGTCCAGGCTGTAGACCTAGCCTACCGCGTTTGCCTATGCATAAACGGAATATGGCCTTGGTGTGTGCTCTAGATTCGCTATTACCTGAATATTTGGATAATAGTGAAGACCTTGGTGATACGCACTCGATTCTATACTGTGCGGCCGTTGCAGCATGTAGAGTAGCTGAAGTAAAGTTTTTTGAAAAGAAACTTGCTTCTTCTCCTAAACCTGCTGTACCAGCTTGGCAGTGTAGAATTGAACGTCGTATCGCTCGGGCTAGGGCACTCATTGGGAAGCTAATCTGCTTTAGATCGGAAAACACTTGTCCGAGGGTCATGCGCTTTGTGAAGCAGGCGTTTTCAGGCACTAACATGACGCCTCAAGAATATGTGAGAACGTCATGTATCACGGAGCGCATTGACTTTCTGAAGCAGAAAGTTTGTGTACGGGCAAACCGGATTCGTCGTTATAAGAAACGCGTAGAGCGATATACCCGGAACGGCATGTTCCAAAAGGATGAGAGGTGGGTTTATCGACAGTGGGAAAAACCCAATTCAGGTGTGGATAACGGACCGCGACCAAATGCTGATATTACAAATGTATTTTGGCGTGGTATTTGGTCGAGGCCCGTTAGTCATATTGAAGGTGAATGGATGAGAGATGTTGAACGAGAATGTGAATCTATACAGGCAATGGAGTCAATTAATATATCTGAACAGGATGTAGCAAATGCAGTCCGTTCGTTGCCCAACTGGAAATCAGCGGGACCGGACGGACTGCATAATTTCTGGCTTAAGTGGCTCCGTAGTTCACATTCTCGTTTAGCAGCTCAATTCCAGTCATGTGTAGAGTCGGGCTCTCTGCCCGATTTTATAACAACTGGAATAACCCACCTACTCTATAAATCTGGCGATGCCTTGGATCCCAAAAACTATAGACCTATCACATGTTTACCAACAGTATATAAACTTCTAACATCCATTTTGAGAATCAAAATTACTTCACATTTAGATAAAGATTCAGTCTTTGTCTCAAAATGGATGTAGAAGTGGGACCCGAGGCACCAAAAAGCTCCTTATTATTGACATGACCATTAACCAACAGGTACGCCGTAATCGTCGCAGTCTGACGACATGTTGGGTTGATTATAAAAAGGCTTTTGACTCTGTGCCTCATACGTGGCTTCTGAGGGTGCTGGAGCTGTACAAAGTGGATGCAACTCTTTGTACTTTCCTGCAGTCATGTATGAGGCAATGGAGAACAGAACTTTGCTATCCAGGATGTCGTCAAACTGTAACAAATGGCTTGCCTATTGAGCGGGGCATATTCCAGGGCGACAGTCTCAGTCCTTTATGGTTTTGTCTAGCACTGAACCCTCTTAGTACTATACTAGAGAGTTCAGGGCTAGGCTTTCAGTTGCGAAGAGAAGGTTGAGTTATATCCCACCTGCTTTACAAGGTCCTAATGTATTCCTTTGATATACTTAGATGGACTCAGACTGAATTAGATGCCCTGGATAGGAGAATGCGGTCCTTGTTGACCACATTTCGAATGCATCATCCTCGTTCATCAGTAATGAGGTTGTATATTCGTCGGAAGTGTGGAGGTCGAGGCTTTTTAAATGTCAAGACCCTCCATAACCGTGAGATATGCAACCTCAGAGAATATTTTCTCAATGCTGACACGAAGTTGCATCGCGATGTGGTTGCAGTGGATAATAGACATACCCCGCTCGTTGGCTAAAGAGAATTTGCATAAACCTATAGTACTTGGTGTTACTGATCGCAAGGAGGTATGGAAGAGTAAGGAGCTGCATGGTCGTTTTTATCAGGCCTTACACAGGCCTGATATAGACTTCAATGCATCAGTATCTTGGCTACGATTTGGTGATCTCTTTGGAGAGACTGAAGGGTTTGTTTTTGCAATTACTGACGAAGTTGTAATGACAAAGAACTACAGGAAGTATATCCTGAAGGATGGTACGGTGGACATCTGTCGGGCATGTCATCGTCCCGGAG
Organism: Thumatha senex; assembly: GCA_948477245.1. NCBI lineage: Eukaryota > Metazoa > Arthropoda > Insecta > Lepidoptera > Erebidae > Thumatha > Thumatha senex. The sequence continues at coordinate 6,948,740 of OX419725.1, forward strand.
AATCCCTTAGGTATATTATTTCTGGTTGTTCGAGTCTTGCAAACGGTGAGTATTTGCATCGACACAACCCAGTAGCCAAGATCATTCACCAGCAACTTGCTCTTAAGTACAATCTTGTTGATTTAGAGGTACCATACTATAGATATGTGCCCGACTCAGTTCTCGAAAATGGTCATGTCACATTATACTGGGATCGATCTATTATCACGGACAGGACTATTGTCGCCAATAAGCCTGACATAGTGGTAATAGATCGATTAGAACGCCGTGCAATTATTGATGACATCACCACACCTCACGACGAGAACCTCATGAAAGCCGGGGTAGACAAACAAAAGAAATATTTAGACTTGGCTCATGAGGTTGTCGACGTGTAGGAAGTGGATTCAGCGATCATTGTATCGATAGTCATATCTGTCCATGGACTTATAGCCAAGAGCCATGACCAACACTTACAAAGGCTCGCATTAAACAGCTGGATCAAGGGCCTGATACAGAAAGCAGTTCTTCTCGACTCGGCACGTATTGTAAGGAAATTCCTTTCTCTGGAGCCCTAACCACCGGTAGCTTGGTCCCTGTACCCGATACCGGTGGGTCACTATTTTTTATATTTTTAAATGTATTTTTTATTTTATAGATATATTTAAAAATGTAATTGATATGTTTTATAAATAAATAAAGAGAATAATAATAATAATCGTTTATTTCAGGTCACAAGTACCCATACAGAAAAACAAATAAAATAAATCAAATTAAATGAATACATTGCAACAAAAAATTAATTAAAAACAATTATGATATAAAATAAAATTAATATAAAATAAAATTAGATGAAAATAGCTAGCTGGAATATTGAAGATCATATTTGAAGTAGGGGTTAGCTTCATAAATAGCCCTCAATATTTCATTGTCAGATATATGAACACGGTTAATAAAAGCAGCCCTGGACTTTCTCATGACGGCATAGAAATCATCTACTCTGTTTTCCGCGAACATACCGGACGCACTACACCTCCATGGTAATCCTAAGATACACCTAAACGCATTATTATACTGTACTCGCATTGTGTTGTACGCGCGTTGAGTATAACTGTACCAGAGCTGACATATGTACGGCGTACGGCAGTACGCGTTAAACAGAGTTATTTTTGCCTGCTTTGAACATCTCGCGAAGCGCCTAGCAAGCATGTTACGCTAGCAGCAATCGTTCTACGTTGTCTCTCGCTGTCCTCCTCATCCTTAAGTTTATCGGTCAAAATGTGCCCCAGATATTTAAAAATTCCCACTGTTTTCAACCTTTCTTTACACAAGACAATGTCAGGATTAGGCAGTGGTTTATTATCATGTCTGAAAATCATAACCTCCGTGTTTTTTACATTGTATAAGAGCCCGTGCCTGTCTGCATACTCCTCACACACTCCTAACAACTTCTGCAAACCCTTGACAGAGGGACTGAGTAGCACCATGTCGTCAGAGTAGCTAAGATTGTTGATGCAAACATTATTAATCGAACAGCCGACTCCGCTGCCGCTCAGTTCCCCTATCAAATCGTTCACATATAGGTTGAAAAGAATAGGGGAGGTAAACCCACCTTGTCTTACTCCAGAGTTGAGTGTATACTCATCGGACATGCTATCACCCCACTTCACAGTATTGGATTTACCCTCGTACCAATATTTCATTATTCGAATTATAATTTTAATAATATTCGAATTATGTCGTAAGGTATTAACTTAACTTCATTTTTTCCCGTAACTTATTATAATTTATCATGTCAAAAGCGCGACTTAGATCGAGGAAACAAGCATAAATATTAGTCTTTCTATCTAAATAATAACGAACTGTCTTCTTTAAAGAGAAGACAGCATTGTCAGTAGAAAGATTCGTACGGAAACCAAACTGGGTACTATGTAACTTTATGTAGTTAATTAGTTGCGGTTTGCAATAACCTCTCAAATATCTTTGACATTACAGTTGCTAACGATATTGGTCTATAATTCGATATATCCGATATGTCACCCTTTTTGTTTTTAATGAGTGGTATTACAACAGTTTTCATAAAGTTTTTAGGCAAATAACCGTGAATTAAACATTTATTGTATAACAAACATAATTTATCAGACATCTGTAGGCCCGCTCGAATAATATGTTCTAGTGTCAAGCCGTCGTGCCCCGGCGACTTACCCCTTTTCATTTTACTTATACACTGTTGGACTAACTCGGGTGTAATTACGATACTCCTAACTGATCGGAGGCCGCGGAAGCCGCGGGCGCACGGCGGCCCTCACTGTGAGTTCTGTTAGTGCACGACCCACCATCAGAACCGATTTTGAATAGTGACGCAAATGCCTCCGCGATCTGTTTGTGTTCTACGATATTGTTTACATTAATTGCACGACTTGGTTTGTGTGCTAAACTATTGGTTGATTTCCAGAACCTCTTAAAATCCCCCGATGCTCTCTGCCTGGCGATGACATCCATTCGTAATTGATCTTGGTGTTGCTGACACCATTTTAATTTATTTTGAAAAGTTTTTCTACTTGCACACATATTTTCATACAGAGAACCGTGCGTAGGTCTGCCCTGTTGGGACCAGGCCAAAAAAGCGTCACGAGCTCTTGAGTGAAATAACTTAAAATGATGATTCCACCCTGCAATCCCCTTATACTTTTTAGTTACTTTCTTTTCATATGAAATATTTGCTTCTCTTATCAAAGCCTCAACTAACGCTTGATAGTAATTTTCTATTAATGTATAACAGTATGTCCGGTCCCCACAAGACCCACACAGTTACAATTGTATAAATCAAAATTTATCTTATGTAGGTACTCATCACACGACCTAGCAAACAGATAACTGCACATCATTTCTATTATTGAGTGATATTTTATTTACAACAGGTGTATGTATTACTACTTTTTTCCTAATCCAATCGCATTCTATTACTACCGGAAAGTGGTCGGACCAATTCACTTCATTTATTATTTACACTTTACAAATCGTCATCATCATCATCCGAGCGTCTGTCCCAGTTGCGTCTCGCGACGCCCGGGGTCCGCTTTCCTACATTTTCTAATGTCACGGACGTGAAGGCCGCCGCGGATGCGAGAGTTCCTCACGCGGTCCATCCGCGTGACTCCACACATCCACCGCAGCATCTTCATTTCCGTGACACGCAGCTCCTGCTTGTGTCGCTCCAATATCGGCCACGTCTCACTGCCATGTAAAAGGATAGGTCTAATAATGATTTTGTAGACCTGTCCCTTCAACCGGATCGGCATTTTAGGGTCACAAATGACACCGGTCATCTCCCGCCATTTGGCCCACGCGGCAGCAATGCGTGACTTGACATCACAATCGATGTCACTGGACGTGTGAAAAACAGATCCCAGGTATTTAACCTGGTCCGTGCGCTCGACCAAATCATCGCCTATGCGGACGGATGTGGGATCTGTCGAGTTTAGTGCCAAGTACTCGGTCTTCGCCACATTTAGTTTCAGACCGCCGTTCTTAAGCGTCTCCTTCCACGCCTTTACACGTCGCACCAATCTGCCCCTGTCCGCGTCTGCCAGCGCAATATCGTCAGCATACATGAGCAACCATGGAGGCTGCTCATGCGGGTTTCTGATGCTGTCCGACAATTCGTCTAATATTACACTGAACAGAAGCGGACTAAGGACGGAACCCTGGTGTACCCCGACGGTGATGGGGAAGGGATTCGTGTCGCCAACAGCAGTCCGAACCATTGAATCGGAGTCACAGTACATGTCCCGGATAGTGTCAATATAGACCTCTGGAACCCCTTTGGACCGCAGTGCCCACCAGATCATCGCACGAGGAACACAGTCGAAGGCCTTCTGCATGTCTAGAAACAAACAGTGCAGAGGCGTGTTCTTCGACCTGTATTTCTCTGCGACAATCCTCAGGGCAAAAACAGGGTCCGTGGTCCCATGACCAGGGCGAAACCCAAATTGACACTCCGAGAGAGTACACTCCTGCCGGATCCGAGAGTCTATAATCCTCTCGAAGATCTTCATGGTGTGGGACATCACCTTAATACCGCGGTAGCTCCCGCACTCCTGCACTGACCCCTTACCTTCGAAGACTGGAGTAATAATACTCAGTCTCCATTGGTTTGGGATCTGCCCGCTGAGAAGTATGCGGTTAAAAAGGTTTACTAAGATGCCCACACCGCGAGGACCCATCGCCTTCCAGGCTTCGATGGGGACTCCATCGGGTCCGACAGCTTTCAGATTCTTCATGCGGCGAAGCGCAGTCAGGACTTCACCAGGCGTTACCGGTGGCACTAGTCCCTGATTCGGAGGGAGACAGGGGACACTTTACGAATCGTGTCCCAGCTAAATGATGTCACAACACAGTGATCTAACCAACTTGTAGTGCCATGTGCATCACTAAGATATGTATAATGATTCAACGACTCACCCAAATACCGCAAGTCCGCACACATCAAATTTTGTTCCTCACAGTACCTTAACAAGTCATTTCCAAATATACTTCCAATATCTGCGTTGAAATCACCTAGTACATACACACACTCCTCCTCACAGTCATGTATCACCGAATTAATTATGCTTAAACACTCCGTAAACAAAGGTAGATTGTTTATATCGTCCGTAGGCATATATACCATCATAACGACTACGCTTCTGTCCGCTAACTGAATGCGCAATGCTGCAATTCTCTTAGATTCACAGGCAATAGGTGTAACATTAGAAAAAATACTTGTTCTCCACATAATCGTTATGCCACCGTAAGGCCGCCCGCGCAGCGGCCCTTGGCTACTGTCTACACCGGATATTCCATAGTATAAGAAGTCTTGATCAATTTGACTGTGGAAATCAATATCGTCCTCTAGTAACCATGTTTCCTGTGATGCTATAATGTCAAACTTGTTACGTAATTTTTTTATATACCTCACAGAATGTTTAATACTTTTACAGTTTTTTTAAAGACTATCTTAAAAATCGAACGCAAAGAGTTAAGATAGACTCCTATCACAGTGAGGAACATTCTGTGAACTTTGGCATACCGCAGGGTAGTATCCTGGGACCCACACTATTCCAAATATATGTGAACGGACTGTGCATGATGGATCTTCCAAGAGATACAAATGTCATCGCCTATGCAGATGACACTGCGGTTCTTGTCTGCGGTGCCAATTGGGCTAATGTTAAATCCAAAGCAGAACTGGTTTTGAATAGAGTGATTGGATGGCTAAACTCAAATCTTTTAAGTATTAATGTACAAAAAACAGCATACATACCCTTCGCTATTGGACGCAATGCTGCACCACCCAGTAATTTTGCAATCACCGCTCACTCGTGTCTCAGCCGTCCTTCTTGCGACTGTCCAACCGTTTCCAGAACTGATTGTGTAAAGTACTTAGGTGTTCTAATAGATAGTAGTTTGAAATGGGACAAACAATTAGACTTGGTTACAACTAGAACTATGCGCCTCATACATATTTTGAAGTCTCTCCGGCGATGCGCTAATATTGACACTATTAAAATGGTGTACTTTGCACTATGTCAGTCCATTATTGGATATTGCATTGCGGTATGGGGTGGTGCTTCAAAAAATCACATCCTGTAAGTGGAGCGGGCGCAGCGTGCCATTCTAAAAGTGATGACCCGAAAACATTTTAGACATCCCACTAGGCAACTGTATGCAGAATGCAAAGTACTTACGGTTAGACAACTTTATATTCTCCAATCCATTCTCAGATGTCACAATACTATATCCCCACCAGATCAAAATAAGCGTAGAAGTAGTGCTGGGAGTGTTCCTCATAAAACCTCTTTCGCTGAACATCAATATTACACACTAAGCCTATATGTGTACAAAAAAATGTGCAAAACATTAAATATTGGTAATTTAAATAGACACCACCTCAAACGGAAATTGAGTGATTGGCTATCAGGGATGGATTATGAGGCTACTGAATCCTTGATACAATTCATAAGATAGAAACTAAAATTAAATTTTTACAAATACCTATATGTATAAAAGATGTCCGAAACTTCAACACCAACCCCCCCCCCCCCCCCACACAAACACACGAACACACACTCTTACACACACACATATCTATATATACACGATCACAATAAGGCGATACAGCAGCTGAAAAGTCACAAGAATTTTATATTTTGTATATCTCAGGCTGAAGACTGTCCCTTAAGATACAGGCATAGCCTAGTTTAAGGGGCAGGGTTCGGAAACCATTGACATTTACCAATTTAAAGACTTTTATGTATCAAATGTAATTAAGCTTTTGTTTATAATGCTATAGTTTATTACTGGTATATGACACTGTTTGATTATGTATTGTTGCCTTGTGAACTTTAAGTAAATAAATAAAACTTAAAACTTAAAAAAAAGTTAAACGTAACCATTTTTATATTGTTACCATTTTCTAGATCCATTTTTATTTTTTATACAATTTAAACGTTCTGAATACTATTCCATCTGGCCAGAAGTCTTCTTTCAAGATAGAATCAAGGCTTTTCAACAGATATTTTAAACGATTTGAAATTCGTGGGTACCTTAGGGTTTAAAGACATCGAACATTTTCATCCCAAATTTGCGATATGAGGGCAATCTTTGAGCACCTGTTTCTTATTTTTGCTGAATTTAAAGGAGTTTTGGTGCCCTTTTTCTTCTTACTATGGGAGATTCTGTAAAATGCATCCAAGAAAGTTATTGTTCTACGCCAGTGGCTCCAGGCTGCCTCTTACCCCAGAACAATCATAATGCGAATACCACGTCATGGATAGCAGAGCAAGTGTACTAAGAATTTTGCGTAGTAATGCAAAGACGTATTCGATGCAGGGTCTAAACTGAGTCTTGGAGAACACTTCTAGTGCTGCGTGAAGAATTTCCACAGGATTCATAGCTTCCGTGAGGCTAACCCACATCAAACTTTCCTGGACTGTTTAAAAAAATGTCTTTGATCTGAGGTGTTACCACGATTGACCTCTGAGAGATTCAATAAAGAACATAATTATCGCTAAGGCTATAAATACTGTTACACATAGGCTACAGGTCGGTATCACAGTCGCGTGATAATATGTAGCCCCTATGCAGATGCAATGTCTTGTTGTCATTCGTGTATGATTTAACTAAATCTATTAAGTAGTGTTCGCGATTATCGCTCAGATATATATGTACCTAATAGTTCTCAACTGAGCCCCTAAGATATGTAGCGTGATAATATGTAGCCTATGTGTTTCTGAGTTTATCCCGGACAAAGGTACTGCGGACAGACAGACAAACAGACAAACAAAAATTTAAAAATATACATTTTTGGCTTTGGTATCCTAACGTTAACACACAGCAAGTGTTTTTTTGTAAAAATATTTAATGTACAGTTTTTACTTTGTTACGATTTTATTATATGTATAGATTCCAATACAATATTTGCATCGTATCTGAATGTTATTAACACTAAACAATACTAACTAACACACATTAGTACAAAATAATAAAATATTAATACATAAAAAAAATAACGTGATAATTAACATTTAAAATGTAATTGCGTAAAAATATCAATAAATTTAAACAAAAACACAATAAAACAATATAATTAAAAAAAAATGAAGTTTTTTTATTGTAAACTAGACTTGCACCATGTAAATTTCTCAGTATAATTTTAAAAACATATATAAACTTAACTCGCAGGTTTCGCATTCGACGTACTTTCCACTATCGTGAAGGTTTTTCTTCGTTCCGTACAGTGATTTAGGTAGAGCATTTATTTTCTAATTTTTTGCTAGGTCTGTGCCTACACCCTTGAGAATACAAGGCGAGAGAGTTTTAAAAGAAAAGGGAGAAGGTCTATATCGAACAAAAAGAGCTTCATATTTCTCTTAATTTTGAACATAATTGAACTGGGTTAACAAAATTGCTACGAGAAATCGTAGCGCGTAGCCGAAGATACAGTAAAGTTAATTTGCTACGATTTGTCTACGAGATGGTAGAACATCCTTGTTTACAAACCTAGGATTTATTAGCTTTAGCGTTACAATTGTTGTAAATACGGCTACTAAAGGCCCTGATGTGTTTACATTCTAGGTAAAGGGTCAACCATTAGAATAATAACTGTCGTGAGCGTTGTTCATTATTACAGACTACGGTTATACTCACGTGTGAATTTACATGTAAACAATAACACGTGAGTAAATAATAAATAAATAAATATCCATCACGCCTTATCCCCGAAGGGGTGGCAGAGGCATATTATATGCCCACTTTTCACCGTGTGGATTCCTGTCCCACGTAATAGGTGGTGAGCCCATTGCGGTGTTGAAATAGACAGACGCAGGTTGTGGCTACCTGCTGTTGAAATTTTCAAGCCGCCCATTAGGCCTTCAACCAGGCTTAACGACTGCCATTTTACTGGCAACCGGGACCAATGGCTTAACGTGCCTTCCGAAGCACGGAAACGCTCGCAAATGTAAATACCACAAAGTGGTCACCCATCCGAGGACCAGCCATAGTGAAAGTTGCGTAACTCAGTGATCGTTTACAGAACACTGAGACCGCGGGGCCACGAGCGCTTCAATTTCGTATTTACACGTGAGTATAAGCTTAGTTTGTAATAAAGGGTCAACCAACTTTCGTAAAAGGTCGAAGTGGTCACGAAAGTAAGCATATTTTGTTACTACCTCATAATTCTATCTATTTTTCGCTTCGTGGGTAAGGACAAACATCTTTAAGGAAAAATGTATTCACAATTGGAAATTAAACCTTATTTCTAATAGATAGCTTATATTTTCTACATAAAATGTGTTGTAAGTCCCGGTTTACGTTTTCCTGTTGACAAATATTTGATCAATAGCAATGAAAATTACCATTCCCAAATAAAGCAAAAATAATTCTTTTGTATATGTGTGTGTGTTTGTTAGCCTCTAAATTTCACATTTCTATATAGATTTTCATGAAGTTTGGTGTACTGTTAAATTTTTTATCTACTCTGATACTATAATACAAAGATTATAAAACTGATATCAAAATTCTTATGACAAACATTACGTACAGGCCAAAAATAATAAAAAAGAGTTTAATTACGATACAGGTCTTGTATGGACACCTGTATCATAATATAACTTTTTAATCATAACGATACACCTATACAACCTCCAGCTGGACCAAGGCGGTAGAGACGCTCACTGCCGCCCTGCCCGCCTCCGACACCCCGCGCGCCCGCTCGCCTCCGTCACACAATAACACGCAGATACGACACTAATGCATTTACATCTCTCATATTAAGGCGCAAACATTTGACATTTAAAAAATAAATTAGTTGTTATATTTCATTTTATTTGCAATATTGTTTTACGTATTATATGTAGTATGAGAGTAGATAAAGTAGTGTATGACACTGTACATAACTTGGTCTTATAACACTCGTGTAATACTATAAAAAAACTCGCCTACGGCTCGTTTTTTTAAAACACACTCATGTTATAAGAACCCTTATTATGCAACAGTATCATAAACTACTATAATAAAATACTTTTAGCTGATTTTTAATAAGTTCTCTGGTCGGTCTCTACCATCTCTAAGGATCGTGGTCTACATGTAAATTACTAAGGACTACATTGGCTCTATAAAAAAGAGTCAGTCTGATAAAATGTTACAGAAACTAATGATAGAGTATCAAAAAGTACTGATTTATTTCAGTACTTTTTGTAACTCATTATTTCTTCACTCATTGTGGGAATATTCCTACAATGTAAATACCAAAAACGTCAGTTAACTCTGTTTCGAGCCAATTAAAACGAAGCAAATAGGTAACGACATAATAAATGACGTTATCATATACACCTGGGATCTTATATACCTTATAATTGGAAGTTCAAAACATTCTACCTCGTTACCGTATGAAGCTATATCAGAACGCAGTTATTTTTAATCCAACCAAACATAACGCTATTAACAGTTCTGTTTTTACTGTAAAGGCTTTCTGTCATTGAACTTAAAATTTATACTTCAAGCGATAAAACGCTTTCTAAAATATAATACGCTCTTAAGAGGCGAAATATCCGCCAGTTCAGTAACAATATGAACTCCGTGAAGTATTATTACTTTTTATTTTTATTTACTTGCTAATGTTTGTATTACCTCTAGTGTCGCAAACGTCCACAGGCTATGGTAAACACTTTCCATCAGACTGGGAACTATCTCAGTGGTATAAAAAAAAAGCATATTACAATTTAGCACTCACCGTCTACAAAAGTTGCCTATCTAATGAAAAAATCCAACAGTCTCTACTATTCGATTTGTGTACAACATTTGCTGATTGAGTGTGACAGAAAAGGGACTGACTGAACGTTATTTATAGAACTAAAGTTATAATTTAACACAAGCTATACTAAGTCAGCCTAAGTCAATTGTTGTAGGCAATTGTGTGGTTTAGTTTCAATAGCCCTTTAATGAGATGATGAGATGAATGAGAATGATGAATGAGATTACTTTTTTGTTTTTGTTTTGTGTTTGTTGTACTTAAGAGCGATAAAGATACGAAAGGGTTGACATTTCCTTGAATGATAAGCCTATAATAAATAATGATTAAAATAAGGTACAACTAAATACCCTATCTACATAAAAATAAATAAATACACAACGTTAAACCAATTACGGCTTGCAGACTTCTTTCGCTTCCTGCAGATTCAATAATCGCTTCGTACATGCATGTCTGGTGATCGTTACTAAGCGTCAATATGCATAAATAACTCAACCCGAGCGACTCATAGAAAATTAGTGTTTCTTGTACATTTCACATCACCGCACGGCGCGCGTTTTCATGTCACCCAGGTCATACTAATATTTACTCTGCGCGTGGGTTGCAAGCAACCGAGTACCTAATACTGTTAATGTGTAATTTATTATAATACTAGCTGACCTGCCCGGCTTCGTCCGTGACATACTACCAACCCCGTGGCACCCATTTAATCCCGTCGCTTATTACTTTTCCAAATATGTATGAAAGCTTCCCCGATTGGCTGACATTTATGATTACTGCACCGCTCTCCTGTGTAGTAGCGTGATGATATATAGCTAAGAACCTTCCTCAATAAATAGGCTATCCAATACAAAAATAATTTTTCAAATCGGTCCGTTTTCATGCTATGTCGTGACAACGGAAAACGGGTTTCATTTATATATATATATAGATTCGATTTCAAACTTCAAGGAAAAGGTATAATAAAGCGGTACTTCATTACTGCCTAAGGGTTAGCCATTATTTACGTAAATAGACAAGAAGAGGTAACCGACACTTACCTACCATATAACGAGCTCTTTTACGAATTGTTCATAGTCTTGTTTACTATAGAGTTGCATTTCTTTACAATGGTATTTGAATTAAGCAAGAGTATATGTATGATGTCCGCCTCTTCAAAACAAAATGACTCAAGAATATGCCTATTCTCAAAGATTATTTTTTTCTGCTAATCTTCTATATTATTGCATGATACTTTTTAATATTTCTAAATTATTTATATTATTGCTAAAATTATACTAATCAGTACTGAAAAAAAAACACGCACAGCACAACATCTATAGTCGGAATTTAAAAAAAAAATTATGCTATCTAATTTCGCTTAGTAATACCTAAGAAACACATCTTCAAGAAAGAATCGGAGACTCGGGAAGTAATTCTCGACATTTTCGCCAGTACACAATTTATAGAGTAATATAATATTGTAAATCACTTACCATATATCGTTCCAATTCGTTTGGTTAGTTCGCGGGAAATTGCTCCATCGAGTAGAGAGTCGAAGCAAGCACTGAGAGCACGGGCGCAGGCGCTGGTTCCAATCTGAACAAAAGAAAATATTATTGAGTACATACTATCCATATAGTATGTATCCCATGATATACACTAAATTATCATGTGCAGAAGCTTTATTAATATTTTTAAAGTTTCGCGATTTTCACTCATATTTATGATATTTCGGGCCTTATTCGCGACGGAACCTTGTAGAATGAATGTTGGATATTACACGAAATATAAATGTATAAAAGACAACCAACGTCTGGGGCATTGGCTACGGAGGCAACACAATTATGTCTGATTTGTCTGGCCCAAAAGTAGGACTAGAATTGAAGGCGTTGGCGTAAGTAGGTTCTGTGTATTATTTTCAGATTAGATAATTTTTGTAGTACTTTGAGCTATGTCACAAAAAATTGGTTATACAAATTAATGTTTTAGTAAAAGTGAGTATGCGTTATGCGTAAAATTAAGTTTGAGCTATATTATTTATTCTTGTTTTTCTAGTAAGTAAATGACAAAAACTCAATTTCAAACCAGTCCAAGATAAAATTTATTTAAACAATATTTTACAATTTTGGTTTATGAGATGGAAATATCTATGTACTTTAAAAAGATATATATTATTCGCACCTTTAAATTTACTAACTTACAAACTATCTCCACGCTGTATCCTTCTTAGGAATATCCTATAAATTGGAAAGCATAATAATTAGAAAATATATTTTCATTTTTGTGCTTAAAATGTATTACATAAATCTTTTAAGTATCCATTTCAGCGTTACTGAAACAGATCTTAATCATTTTCAGTTATTACGTTAATAAATTATAACGTTTTTGAACATTTTAATGCGATATAATTCAAAGCAATGCGACAAAATTATGCAAGCACACGGATCTAGTTTCTTTAATATCCTACAAAAGCGAGTTTCAGTATTTATTGTTTAAGGTCTCTTTCGTAGTAGTAAAGTAAAGTAAAGTATTTGGACTATTCATTCTTCATAAATTATTACAGTAATCTGGTACGGAGACTCTGTCAAAAGAACCATATTGCATCTTACTCATAACAAGTTTTTTATTAAGTTGCAATGTTTTTTTATACAAACTAGCTGAGAACTTGGGGGTATAAAAAAGTTTACGATCAAATTCAGACGCCTTTAGGCCTATCAAATATACACAAAAATATAATTAAAAACGGGCAAGCCATTTTTCTCGAGTTTAATTACAAAAACTGTTTAATATATATTTACCAAAATACTTTTTTGTTTAGTGTTCATTTGTGTTGCTAGGTAAGTTTTATAATTTAATTCAAGTATTATATGATTTTGTGGGGTAATAATTTCACTCATTTTCCAAAACGAATCTCATGAACCTAGGCTATATCCGATTTTTTAAATATTGTAACAATCAATCAATTGAACTTTCCAAAGCCCTCACAAAAAAAAATAAAGGAAAATAAAAATAAAAGAGGTTCAAATCAGAAATCTGAATTGAATAAATTGTGATACTTTCCTATTACATGGAAATTAACGTAGTGATCCTTGAAATGACCAGTCAATATTTTTACTAAAATACAGGTTATTATTTTGTAAATAAAATATATTAGCTAGGTATAGAAGCTATTTTTAGTTGTATAGACGGACTGCTGAGAGAATGCGTCCTAGATTACATTGCGATATCCCTTTTGGCATCTCTGAAGCTAACTATGAGTGCAACTACGGCAACTAGGTTACCAACTTAGGTTTTGGGTGTTTCCTATATAACATATGTATTCATTTCGATTTTTATACAAGTATCGTTATCAATAGTCTAGATCCTATAGCAAAAGCCTATATTAGATTAGTTTCGGCTAGGTGGCCCTGTGTGAAAAACAAGTGTCTTGTTATATTTATTTGTTTATCATCCATAAGAGTAAAAAAAATTAGAAGATGAGCTTTGAAAACGCTCAAAAGAATCATACTCGGCAAGTTCATTGCTTTGATATCCATATTGTAAGAATGCATAAAAAAATATATTACCATTTTTAGTAGCCCTCCATTTTTTTGCTCCAAAGAAATGAAACTTCTCCTTTACAAATTCAGAATATACTTCTCTAGATACATTTACTCAAATCCTGAACGTGACATGTTACTACTGCACTCGCTGCATTTCTAGTCCACGCTTTTAGTAAATTTAAGTAAGTGTAAGTTTTTTGATAGTGTTGAATTTGTTTTAAAGCGAAGTAAATAGTTGTTCTTTAGATAAACGAGTTACTTAAAGCTTTGAAGCGAAACTTGTCTGTTCTCTAATATTGCTAATTCTAAAGTTGTTTAATTTGTGCTCAATAATGAATTTCTAACAAATAAACCAAGACAAACAAATCTATATATATAAAAGACAAAGTCCTGACTGACTGGTGACTATCAACGCACAGCTCATACCCTTAGACCTACATACCTGAAATTTTGCGCAGAGATTTCTTTTATGATGTAGGCAAGGAATAAGGAAGGATTTTTAGAAATCAACCCCTAAGGTAGTAAAATAAGGGCTGAAAGTTTGTATGGAAATCCGCCATTTTTAAACTACTATGCATAAAAATTTGTATGTGGGCTTTCGTTTAAACAAAAAAAGGTAGACGTGTTTCAGGAATTTTTGAAATTCAACCCCTAAGAGTGTAAAATAAGGACTGAAATATTAAATGGAAATCTACCACTTTTAAACTATTATGCATCAAAAATTGTATGTCTACTTTTGTTTATAATTTATAGATAGACCTGTTGCAGGAATTTATGAAATTTAACCTCTAAGGGGGTAAAATAAGGACTGAAACTATGAATGGAAATACGCCATTTTTAAACTAATGTGCATAAAAATTGTATGCGGACTTTCGTTTATAATTAAAGATAGACGTGTATCAGGAATTTTTGAAATTCAAACCCTAAGGGGGTTAAATAAGGACTGAAATATTGAATAGAAATCCGCCATTTTTAAACTAATATGCAAAAAAAAATTGTGTGTGGACTTTCACTTTTAACTTAAGAAAGACGTGATTCGCGATTTTCTGAAATTCTACCCTTAAGGGGATAAGGTAAATAGGGGATGAACGTTTGCATGGAAATCCGCCTTTTTTAAACTAATATACATAAAAAAATATTTATGAGCTATCTCTTAGATATATACATACATACATACACATACATATTGTGACACCTTTATCTATGAAATTTATCAAGCCGCCCAACTGGGCTCTACGACTGCCATGTTACTGGCAACCGGAACCAACGGCTCAACGTGCCTTGCGAAGCACCGAAACGCTCGCAAATGTAAATGCCACAAAGTGGTCAACCATCCGAGGACCAGCCATAGTGAAAGTTGCTTAACGCAGTGATCGTTTACAAAACACTGAGTCCTCGAGCCACGAGCGCTTCATAGACCTATAATAAACTTATAATAAGGGAATAAAATTGTTGAAAATTGTATTGTAATAATTCTCAGGGTGAAGGCAGTGTTTTTAAAGAAATTCGGCTTAATTTTATCCGACATATTGAACAATTATCGTAATATTTTAACCAAATTTTGACAGATTTAGGTATATACTAAACCTCCCTAATGAATCATTATATCTAATATAAAGTTTTAGTAAAACTTGCATAGTAATCTTTTCAGTAGTTTTTAAGTTTATCGAGAACGACAGATGCGGCGAACGCGGCTATTAAACGTGAAAACGAGACATTTAGTGAAAGTATTTATTACATATTTTGAATGAGTACTAGGAAAGGAATTCGTGGTATTCCCACGGGAACTGAAACGACACCGCTGAAACCAGGCACAGGCATTAGACATAGAAACCAACAATTTGGTGAAAGCATTCTAAGGTACTTTTGATGAGCACCAAGAAAGGAATTCCCGGTGTTTCCACGAAAATGTAATCTTTCTTTTTCCGACAATTAGTCTAAACTTTTATGTGTTTGAATGTTTGTTACTTTATTTAAATTAATTTAGATGAAATCACTCATATAAATAGAACATCTTCTGGTTTAACACATAGGAAATTTTTTATACCGGGAAAATGTCTTATTCCTACGGAAATCACTTTTTGTTGGCAAAGCATTCAAAATTTCTATTGTTCGACAGAGGAACGATCTTTTGAACCGCTCAGTTCTGACAAAAATTCTCTCCTCAGTGTGGGAGTGGCACCTCTGCTCGGCACGCGTTGTCGGGATCGAAAAGGAGAAGGTGGAATTACGTTAAAGAGCTCTTCAGAACACTCGCCATGGTAGATACGGTAAAACGCAGCCAATGAAGCTATCGTTCTACGCTGCGCTAGCGCTTCAAGGCTTATTATAATAATAATAATAATTCATTTATTTCAAGTAACACAGACTCATATACATAAATTTACATATAACAAACTTAGTCACGTATTGCATTCCAATATACTAGCATTACATTTACAAATTTACAATACATTCTATAAATTACAAAAAAATAAAAATAACAATAAATGTCAATAATAAAATTAAGCATACAAAATTAAAATATAATAAATCAAATATAACAAATCTCAATAATAAATGTCAAAAATGATACAAATTTAAAATTCAAATTATAAGCAAAGCAAAACACCAATGCACGCGACACACGGCACACGCGTCCAGACAGAGCCTAACCCAAGTGCCCCACATGCCGCGCACAACAGTGATCCACCACAGAATAGTCAAGTCTATCGGCGAGCGTAGCTACCATGCTGTTAAGGCTCCCCCGCACCCGTCTCACCAATGAGGCTCCTCTCTTACGCATAATAGTATGGAAGCAATCCACGCGCGCCTCTGCAAACATAGCTGACGCACTACAATAGCGGGGGAGCCCCAACAGCATCCGAAACGCATTATTGAACTGAACGCGAAGGGAGCTGTACGATCTTTGCGTGTAGCTGGTCCATAGGCTGCAGGTATATAGAGTGGTGCAGTATGCTCTAAAAAGAGTTAATTTAACCTCCGTCGAGCACCTAGCAAACCTGCGTATCACCATATTCGCTCTGACCGACAGCGCCCTTCGCTCCCGTTCCATGTCAGCATCATCCTTCAGGGCCGATGTTAATAAATGACCTAGGTATTTAAACTGATTAACTTTTACTAGTGGCGAGCCATTAAGTTCAATAGGTTGCATGTCTATTACCTTTCTAGGACCACCCTGAAAAATCATACATTGGCTCTTCTTTGCATTATAGAGTGGGCCATGGTCTGCCGCAAAGCCCTCACAGATACGCAATAGTTTTCTGAGTCCACATACCGAGGCACTCAGCAGCACCATATCGTTCGCGTAGCTGATATTATTAAAACAAACGCCGTCTATGTAACAACCGATATGCTGCTTGCTGAGCGTCTCGATCAGTCCATTAATATATAGATTAAAAATAGAGGGAGAGCTTAAGCCCCCCTGCCTCATCCCACATTCCAATCTATACGGATCCGACAACATCCCCGCCCAATTCACGCAATTTATTTGATTCCCGTACCAATACTTAAAAATATTAATAAGTTCACCCGGTATTTGGGATGACTTCATCTTATCCCACAAGATGTCATATGAGACCAGGTCAAAGGCCTTGGAGAGGTCGAGAAAGCAAGCGTAAACAGATGTATTTATATCAGTGTAATATTTAACAGCACTTTTAAAACACAATATCGCAGTTTCCGTAGACAGACCCGGCCGAAATCCGAACTGATTATCATGCAATTTTATATACTTGTTTAATTGTGTATTAAGAATGCTATCCAATACTTTTGCAATGATTATTGCTAAAGAAATAGGTCTGTAGTTCCATAGGTCTGACAGATCAGCAGCTTTGTTTTTTACCACAGGCACTACAATCGTCCTCATCATCTCAGCAGGCAGGTATGAATGTAAAAGACATAGATTATATAACAACGCCAACACTCTGCATATATGAGGCCCAGCGTGCCGAAGATGTTCCACACTCAACCCATCATGGCCAGGGGATTTACCACCAGACATAGATTTTATAGAGATTGATACATCCCTGGCCGTAAATATAGTGCCTCCGAAATCCCCACTCACTACTCCCCCCATCAATGACGAGGATGGTCCTAACGGAGACCTAACAAGAAAGTTATTTTTAAACTTATTAGCTATACCTTTCAAATCGCTCATACCGTCGACACTCACCGGAAGGCCAGGGTGACCTCCAAGACGGCTCGTATGTTTCCAGAAACCTCTGAAATCTTTTACACTATGTGTTTCAGCCAGAATAACCATTTTCAACTGATCTTGATGGTTTTGACACCATTTTAATCAAGATTTAAATATTTTTCTAGTCTCATGCATCTTTGTAAACATATGACCGGTAGTAGGGCTACCACACAATAACCATTCCCTGAAACTCACCCTGGCCGCCCCGTGACTGTCACTCACAAATTTATTCCACCCAACAATGGATTTAGACAGGCGTTTACTCTGTTCACGCTTGCTTCTCGCCCCCTCCCCAGACGCCTGAGATAAGGCAAGCACAATGTCGGAGTATAATTGATCTAAAATTAAACTGTGAGTAGGCTCATTACAATATGGATGAACACACATTCGACATTCCGTAGGAAAATCAATAAGACGTAGACGCTTATGACATTCAAAGCTGTACAGTGCAATATCGTCCTCAGTTGGCTCTCCCCATTTAACGTAATTATTATTATTACTAATTTCCAAGTTGGCATAGTTTTTAACTGAGTCAAACAGCTTACATTAAATTCACATATAACGGGAAAGTGATCTGACCATAATATATCATACTTGACATACACATTGTGCACAGACTTAACAGCTGATTGTGACACAACACAGTGATAAAGCCAGCGCTTTGACCCACACACTTGATCAATGTAAGTGAATGTTTCCGAGGTCAATCCTAACTTTATTACATCAAATATAATCCAATTAAATTCATTACATAAAATATTTAATTCATTGAAAAATAATTCATTAAAATGTTTTTGTTACCTCGGGACAATCTATAACGCGGATAGCACGTCTCTGCATAGCGCCTAGCGCGTCCAGCAAGTACCTCGCAGAGTCACCCCAAAGGTGAGAGCAGTATTCAACGCATGGTCGAATCTGTGTCTTGTACAGAAGACATTTCTGTTGTGGCGTGAAGAACCACCTCACCTTATTAAAAACTCCTAGCTTCCGCGAGGCTAGCCCAATACAACTCTCTATATAAGCTTTGTGGTTGAGCTCTTTACGGACGTCTATGACGAGGATGTCTAGATTGTCCTTCATTGGTATTGAAGCGTTCTGAAGAGAGGGTAGAGGTAGGAAAGCTGATTTTGTTGCGGTAAACAACCACGCCTGTGTTTTGCGACCTTTGAAATCGACCAGTTTTTCTGAACCCCATTGAGATATGCAGTTCAAGTCCCGGTTGAGATCAGCAATAAGTTTCCGTCTCTCTCCCTCAATGTCGGTCGGTCTATCAGAATAAATCCCATGCAAAATGCCATCATCTGCAATACCTGCACCTGCACCTGTATTTTTGGGGATCACTCAAACTGCAGTGGAACGCCCAAATAACGTGTCTTGCAGGTAAACTCAGCTCGGCAGTATTTGCCGTGGGAAAAATCAGGCAGCTCACTGATGTTGAAACTGCCAGGCTTGTATACTTTTGTTATTTTCATAGTGTCATGTCTTACGACATTTTGCTGTACTCTAGAAGAGAGCTATACGTGCAATATATAATTTGAGTGCTACAGTGTCTCTTAGAGAGAAATTTAAAGAAATTGACATTTTAACGGTTGCATCACAGTATATATTTGCAAATATCATGTTAGTTAAAAAGAATATACATTTATACAATAGATACAGTGACATACATTCGATAAATACTAGAAATAAGCATAAATTAATTGCAACGCATCATCGTTTACAAAATGTTCATGACTCTTTTGCAGGAATTGGTGTACGCCTATATAATACCTATAAAATTCCTTTACACATTATGAACCTGCCGTTACATAAATTTAAGGCGGAAATTAAGAAGCACCTCTTGAAAGGGGCTTATTACAGAATTAATGATTATTTAAATGATAAAAATAAATGGAAATGAGTTGTTGCCTCTTCGCTCGAGCTATTTAGGATTTGAATGAATTTTGTACTTGTCTTGAATCTGCATATATGTTGTATTTTTACATTTCTACATTGTGAATAATTTGAAACGTCAGACAACTAAAGGTTTCTAAATTGGCTGCGTTTAGTTTCGGTAATAACTAATATACAAAGATGTAATTTGAGTTTGTTATTGTGTGAGCACCATGTAAACTTATTTATTACTTTGAAATGGACATGATAGTTGCTGTGCAGTTTTTGGGTATGTCATGCTCGCCTAAGTGTCCTGGCAGTGGTGGCGTATGTATCGGGTCGCCTTATTCCCTATAATACGGTTGAGTAGGGCGATGGCTGATATATACGTCATACCCGTGAACGGGTGCCGTCTGTTGGGACTGGTCAGCTCATAGCTGTAATAGCAATTATTACAAATAATATTATTTAAATTTAAGGCAAGCTAAGTTTAGTCGACTGTTCTCACATAAATCCAAAGGAACAATGTAAGTGTAATTTTAATATGTAAGCCACACCTTCATTTTAAAAGAGCATCCATTGACTTTCTTGCCAGATTCTTCGTAGGCTGCCCTTAGAACTGGCAACTAGAATAGCTCTAATTTTGATATGATTTTAAACATAACATTGATTTTGTTTTTGTTTTGTATAAATTCATTACTATATAATTGGTCAAACATCATGTCATCCTCAAACTAATGTAATTACTGGCGGTTAGAAAAGAGTGGCCATTAGTTTTATTGCCAGGTTCTTCCTCAGGCTCTACCTATTGCTTTGCAAATCTGGCAGTAAATATAAATGTAGAAGCAATAATCTTGACGTTCATAAGTGTTACTTTGTGACCTACATGAATATAGATATTAAATTTCATTTCATTTCATTTCATTCAGCAGTGAAATAATGTTCTAGAAATAAATGGTACTTACTAAGTACTCCAACACCATATTCCAGCCTATGATGAAGGCTACGAACTCGCCGACGGTCACGTAAGAATACATGTAAGCACTGCCAGTTGTATGGGGGACACGAACACCAAACTCTGCATAGCAAGCACCTGTTGAAAAGAGGAAAATCAAAGTTAATAATACTCTTAATACAATAATCAGTGTACTAAACCGTAATGTATGGAATCTTGTACTATCATCCTATACGATTCATTTGAAGCGCTTGTAATCCAGCTAACTCAGTAAACTATCATTAACAACCACACTCCGTACCTACTATCAATGAGCATCTCTCGCTAGGCCTGATCCTCAAATGGGTGACCGCTACGTGGTATTTCCATTTACAAGCGTTTCTATACTTCAGAATTTTTTTCAAGCCAGTAACTATTCAAATTACTACAATTAACGGGATATTTACCATGTTCTATTGTATTGTTGAGTTTCCGATATTTCGACACTGTTGCAAGCGCCATGATCACGGATGCACTGAAGAGCTGCGAGTTAGTCTCTTTCTGACTTGCCGATGTGATCATGCCGAATAAAAGAAGTTTTGTTTGTCGGGATCGTGATCGAGTTCGAGGTGACACAGTGAACAATGGTAGTGTTAATGTGCTGTGTAATAAACGAGTCAGAAAGAGGGTAGATCGCTACGGTCTGCTAACAAACAACTAACTCGCAGCTCTTCAGTGCATCCGTGATCATGGCGCTTGCAACAGTGCCGAAATATCGGAAACTCAACAATACAATAGAACATGGTAAATATCCCGTTAATTGTAGTAATTTGAATAGTAATGACCATGTAAGTTTAAAATCATATAACGTCAGTAACTACTATCAAGTTGCATACCTTATCAGCAGCTTGAAAATTTTTAACAACCTGCATCTGTCCAAATGAACACGGCATTAGACTTCCCACCTGTTACGCGGTACAAAAATAGTTAGAGTGAAGTGAAGACGCTCACATGAGCGTAAGGTAAACCTCACCTCTGCTTACCCCTTCGCGGATAAAGGCGTAAGCATATGTATGTAATGAAACATATTTAAGAAAGTTGTTTTCTAACATACAACTTACGAGAAATGTTGACAAATTCTTTAATAATACCTATAATTTACCTCCTAATGTTCACGTAAACACTTACAAATTTCAAAGTACGTTGTTGAAAAAAAAATTGATAAGGTAAATTGTTTTTAGAAAGGCACAGTAAACGCTTAAGTAAACAAATTTCATTGAATATTGTCCTAGGAGTTAGCTTTGTGAGAAATATACAAGAGAATCTAAGAGTTATTTCAGTTCCGCTATAGATTTAACGATGTTAGCTTTTCGTCTATTTGTGTTTCCACTCTGTTGTTCAATATTTCATTTTTAGATTTTATTGAGGTAACTATGGAATGTAATATTACCACTACCCTTAAACAATTTGTGTTTAGGGTTTATATTTAAATACATACTGTAACATAGCAAAATTTAATTTACTCTTTTCGAGACTACTAGTGCTGCCATCTATACCGTAAAAATAAAATGATAACAACGGTGAGTTCAAATTGTTATTGAAAGCTTTCCAACCAAGTCACCGCTTTTTTACAATGTTCTTTTTTATTCAGTCGCTTTTTTGTTTCCCTCAGCCATCTTGGCATTTGCCTCCTACGCCGTTTCTCCGAGTGGCGTTTGGTATTATCTGATTTTAAAATAACTTTCCAATGAGCTAGATTCTTGAAATTTGGACTACAGCTTAGAAGTGAATGACAAACAAATAAAATAAAATGTGAAAAATAAAAATAACGTTTTTTTTTATTTATGCTCACAGCTAACCTTGTCTGAAACCACACGGTCTCTATCCGTACAGCGCTAACGTGCAATTCTGTTTTACCGTGTACTTCTCGAAAGGATGTCTTAGGGTTCAGGGTTGTTTTAAATTTTCAATAATCTGCTTTTAAAAAAATAGTTAAACAAATCTGGAAGAAAGCTTGATAATTGACCCGATTTATACTTTAGTTTTGATTATAGAATCAAAATACCTATGGCAATTAGTAGCATAGCAAAATATATATACAATAAACACATTTTTTTATTATTACTTACCAGAGAAGATGCTTGCTATAGCAGCGATAATGAAACTAATAACTACGCCAGGTCCAGCAAATTTTCGGGCAACCATTCCTGCTACCAAATACATCCCAGTGCCGACGCAGGAGCCGACACCAAGAGAGGTCAAGTCCACGGTTGAGAGGCATCTCTGTGGGAGAACATTATCTTATTAGATTTAAAGTGTCAGTCTCTAAAAACCAAATTATTGTTCAGCTAAATTCAGTGGTACAAAGGAAAATATAGTCAGTGGTACAGAGGACCGAGATTTTTGGGATCTAAGCTATCTCACTTACTAGTGGTGTACGTAGTAATTAATGGACGAGACAACAACACATTTCGTGGTTGGAATTTCAGACGACAATCATTCTCAATAATACCAAAAATCAAAATCTCAACGTCTGATTTATAAATTCGGTAAAGTTGCGAGGGGCACATATGTTTCTGGGGGCCAAATTGAATTAAAACTCCAAGTCCAGGGTTTGGAGGCAAATTAACGAAACACCCAAACTTCGATATCAACATTTGTAGATCACTCAAATATTTGTTCCGTCCGGCAGTCGCATACACTACCACTGCGCCACCGAGGAGTAAAATTTTGTCAGTAAGGATAACACTTTTTAGACTATTTGAAAGCATTCAGTTGTACAAAGAAACTATATCAATATCGCATCAAAGTGCATACGATTAATTTGTTAAACTGCAGTCTTATACAGAGTTATCGGGGAAAGAAAATACATAAACAACCAAACATTAATAACAATAAACTCTATCTTGAGACCAAACCGAGTTACCCGCGCAACTAATATTTTTGAAAATATTAATAGCGCGGGTAAGCACGGCAATGGACTCACCACCTGTTGCGGACAAAAATACATACGGTGAAATGTGGGCATATAGTATGCCTACCTACCTACCCGTTCGGAGATAAAGGTGTGACAATGTATGTATGTATGCGCGGGTAGGGCTGAGGGTGTAATGGGCCAAAGCCAGTCTCATTTGCAAGTATTTTCGTGGGTCTACTGGTTAATAGATGAGATCATGCCACCGAGGATGACCCTGCACCAACCCGTCTAGCCAGCACTGACACAGTAAGGTACACTTACAAGCGCCTACGATAGGCAGATTTGATTGACATACCGAGTTAAAATTCATTGAAATATGATGGTATTTTATTTCGACAATAGCAATGGATAAAAGAAAACCAAACTCTAAGGAAACATGCCTCTAGGTAGAATAATAATTTCTAACTGGATATTCAAAATATATGATACTATATAAAAATATGACTATTGTAGCACTCTTGACAATAGTGGTATTTTCAAGGAAATGAGAATATTATTTAGGTATTGTCCAACACTCTGTTCTAGTAGAGTGAGTTTTTCAACTTGACGGAACAGCATTGAATTTGAAAACGAATATTCCTATTTCGTATATATTCCTTCTGCTTGAACATTTAATTCAGTTATTTCAATTTTGCTTTTAATGGCGTATTCAGTGGGATTGAACGGGCAGCACTGGCAAGTTCTTTAAACCTTTCTTATTCATATTTTTCTAATATTGAAGAAAATTATATTTAAAATGTTTTCTATATAAGCACATTAAGCACTGTCTCTTAACTAAATAAAATCTAGTCTTATTTTCAGCAAAAAATACTTAATTCCTTTTTAAAGAATGATTCAAATATTGATTGAAATTGTATAAAAAACTGAATAATAATATTTTCTATGAGTTGTGTATTTTATGTGTGCGATTTAAAAAGGACGATTACTATGTTCGACTTAAGGTGACTTAATTTTTTTTATGTATTTTCTTTATTTTATTTATATCTAATCTAATTTTACTTTCCTTCGAAAGTAAATTTTAATTTCCATTAAGAGTAAAATATAATTATTATATATTAAAATAATATTTTACTTTTTTATTAATAGTTATCTGTAAACGAACAAGTAGGTGAATAGAACGATACGTCTGCTATTGAGAATATTTAAGCCGCAGTGTCTCCAGATACTCGGTAATCATGAGATTGCAGATAAGCATACGGAGCGCCTGATGGAAAGTAGTTACCGTACACCCCTCCTTTTGTGTAGAGGTTAAAAAAAAGCGTTATGTCACGACACCGTCCCGCCGCCGCCGCGCTACCGTCCCGCCGTCACTGCTCCCACATATTATATTCATATCGAGTTGAGTTCGTAATCCCAAACAAAGCAGATGTGTTGAACGTAACACTCTCGTGCCTATTCGTGCGTGATAAAAGTGCATAGGTAGCGCCGCCCGCGCCGCTACTGGTGCCCACTGTCGGCAGTGCGCGTCATCATGACCTACTTCTGCGTGTGACGTTAACAAAGTGTACAAAGTAACGTGCTCGAAATTCGTCTCCGAGTATTAAATTAAAAACAGAGAATGAGCATCTGCTGTTTAACTATTATCGCAACGAAAAAGCAGCAAATCAACAACTCCAACAACAGGTTCAAGTCCTGCAAGAGGAACTCGAGTGCCTTAGGGCACAGCTTGAGCAACTTTTGCAATAACAACAAGTCCCACAAACTGTAACAAAACAAACAACCAAAAGTTTTTCCTCAAAAAGTGTAGAATATAGCACAGATGAGGATAAATTAGCCAAAGAAACGGAGTGGGTTCGTGTCAAAAACAGGAAAAAAAAAGGAAACTCAACACTATTCCCTCACCCCATCCAAATTAGCATCTAACAGCGATGCGAGTCAGGTTAATTCTAAAAAGACTCCTTTGCCACCACCAGTGATAGTGGACGGCATCCAAAATTACTGAATGTGAATTAGAAGGATTATCAGGTGATCCATTTACTGTCAAAATGTTAAGCGGGGACACCGTCAATGTGAATGCAACTGACGAAAATGCTTACAGGTTGATTATCAAACACCTTTCCTCTAATAATTGCTTATGGCACTCATATGAAAATAAGCAAGATCGTCCTATTAGAGTAGTTGCCAAAAAACTACACCACTCTTGTGAACCAAAAAGGATTATTGAGGACCTCCAACACAAAGGTTATAAAATAGAGGCTGCAGTGAATAAACTGAGGTGGAAGAACAAGGAACCTCTCAACTTATTCATGCTTACTTTTCACAATGATGAAGATATCCATAAAATCTTCAACATTTAAAGGTTTTTTTTGTTGTAAAGTGGAAATACACCCTTTAAAGACCACCAAATTGATACCGAATTGCAAAAGGTGCCAAGCCTACGGTCATACACAAAAATATTGCTCCAAAGAGGCAAGATGCGTTAAATGTACTGGCAAGCACTTAACTAAAGATTGCCAGAGGCCAGCAACAGAGAAACCTAAATGTATACACTGTGGAGAACCGCATCCTGCTAACTACAGGGGATGTTTAGTTGCTAAGGAACTGCAAAATGTTAAAAATAAAATGTTTAAAAAGAAAACCCATTTGCAGCGACACACTAGTGATGCAAACACATCAAAAGCTATTAAGATCACGGATTCATCGCAACCTTGCGCATTTGGCAAATCAAATGCAACAACAAAAAATGCATCCTATTCGTATGCTCAAATCACTCGTGCTAAAAGCGTGACTCATAATGTAAACACAAACACGAATATCGATGAAAAATTAAACGAAGTATTGAAACTTATGCTATCATTTGACGAACGTTTCCATATGATCGAAAATAGCGCTAACAAAGCTATAGCTAAACAACAATAATGAATAAAGTCTTAAAAATCATGACTTGGAATGCCAATGGCCTTCTCAACCATCAAAATGAGTTGCAAGTTGTTCTAGACAAAGAAAACATCGACGTGTGTCTGATATCCGAGTCTCATTTTACAAAACAGTCCTTTATTAACCTAAAGGGATATAAATCATATCACGCTCTACATCCCAGCAACAGTGTAAGGGGAGGCAGTTCTGTGATCATAAAACAAACTATTTCCTATTATCAAACTATGATTTATGAAGAGTGTGCTATACAAGCTGCATCAGTATGCATTAAAACTAAACGATATGCTTTTAATGTGTCAGCTATATATAGCCCACCAAAACACTGGACTAAAAAAGAGGAATATCTAAATTTACTGCAAAGACTTATTCTCGGCAACAGATTTATTCTCGGAGGTGATTTTAATGCCAAGAATACACATTGGGGTTCAAGATTAACTTCATCGAAGGGAAAAGAGCTACTACGTGCCATGAAAGAAACCAAATGCAACGTAATGTCAACTGGTAACCCTACCTATTTTCCAACAGATCCAGGCAGAATACCTGATCTAATAGACTTTTTTATATTTAAAAACATCTCATCAACCTATATGACTATTGAAGAAGGTTTTGATATTAACTCAGACCACTCTCTAATAATTTTAAATCTTGGTGAAAATATTATCCACAAAGAAAATTACCCTACGTTAGTGAATAGGAGAACAGACTGGGAAAGTTTTCAAGTTAATCTAGAAGCTAGAATTCAACCTAATGTAGTGCTTCGGAGCATTCCGTTGTCACAGGGAATCGTTTTGGGCGGCGACCTAAACGGTCATGTGGGTGAGAGGTGTGAGGAGTTTGAGCGTGTTCATGGTGGTTTTGGATACGGCACTCGCAACGCTGAAGGAGAAACTATCCTCAGAACGTGTGCGGCTGCCGATCTGGCCATGGTGAACACGTATTTCAAAAAGAAATCCGAACATCTCATCACCTACAAGATCGGGAGGCGTACAACTCAGATCGATTTCGATGATCGATCGATGGTTTATTCTGTCTGGGTGTTATTTATCTATAATATGTATGTATTTAGAAATATATAAGTATGTTTATGAGTTATTTAGATCCCATAACACAAGTTAATATTAGCTTACTTTGGGCTAGATGGCGCTGTGTGAAAAGTGTCTCACAATATTTATTTATTTATTTATTTCCTACTCACTAGGCGACACAGCATCGGCAAGGTGGCCAACTGCAAGGTCATACCCGGTGAGAGTCTTACTGCACAACACCGTCTCCTTGTCATGCACCTCTGCGTGAAGCCCAATGGCAAACGCACCGAGCGGTGCCAGCGCCGCATCAGATGGTGGCTGCTTGATGAAACTAAGTCCCAGGAGTTCCAGTTCAAGATTAATGAGACAAAGTTCAAGCGGCCATCCTTGGAGCGGCGAAGCTGGTGCTCGGTGAGTCTAACGGTGGACGTAAATGTGACAAGGAAACTTGGTGGTGGAACGACGCAGTCCAGAGAGAGACTAGGGAGAAGAAAGCCCTCTTTAAAAAGTGGCAAGCGACCGGATCTCCCGAAGACCGCGACGCGTACAGGGCTGCCAAGCGCGCCACAAAAAGAGCTGTAGCGACCACTTACAACCTCTGTATGATAAGCAGGAATCGTTTGAGGGGCAGAAGCTCATCTATAAGCTGGCGCGCTCCAGGGCCAAAGCGGCACAGGATATAGCCAAGTGTCACTGTGTAAAAGACCCTGAGGGCAACCTGTTAAGCGAAGACCTCGCGGTAAAGGAGATATGGCGCTCGTACTTCCCCGAGCTGCTTAATAAACAGCACAAAGAGGTGCAGCCCTCGGACCTCCATCCGAATCAGGGACTAGTGCCACCGGTAACGCCTGGAGAAGTCCTGACTGCGCTTTGCCGCATGAAGAATCGGAAAGCTGTCGGACCCGATGGAGTCCCCATCGAAGCCTGGAAGGCGATGGGTCCTCGCGGTGTGGGCATCTTAGTAAACCTTTTTAACCGCATACTCCTCAGCGGGCAGATCCCAAACCAATGGAGACTGAGTATTATTACTCCAATCTTTAAAGGTAAGGGGTCAGTGCAGGAGTGCGGGAGCTACCGCGGTATAAAGGTGATGTCCCACACCATGAAGATCTTCGAGAGGATTATAGACTCTCGGATCCGGCAGGAGTGTACTCTCTCGGAGTGTCAATATGGATTTCGCCCTGGTCATGGGACCACGGACCCTGTTTTTGCCCTGAGGGTTGTCGCAAAGAAATACAGGTCGAAGAACACGCCTCTGCACTGTTTGTTTCTAGACATGCAGAAGGCCTTCGACTGTGTTCCTCGTGCCATGATCTGGTGGGCACTGCGGTCCAAAGGGGTTCCAGAGGTCTATATTGACACTATCCGGGACATGTACTGTGACTCCGATTCAATGGTTCGGACTGCTGTTGGCGACACGAAACCCTTCCCCATCACCGTCGGGGTACACCAGGGTTCGGTCCTTAGGCCGCTTCTGATCAGTGTAATATTAGACGAATTGTCGGACAGCATCAGGAACTCGCATGAGCAGCCTCCGTGGTTGCTCATGTATGCTGACGATATTGCTCTGGCAGACGCGGACAGGGGCCGATTGGTGCGATGTGTAAAGTCGTGGAAGGAGACGCTTGAGAACGGCGGTCTGAAACTAAGTGTGGCGTAGACCGAGTACTTGGCACTAAACTCGACAGATCCCACATCCGTCCGCATAGGCGGTAATTTGGTCGAGCGCACGGACCAGGTTAAATACCTGGGATCTGCTTTTCACACGTCCAGTGACATCGATTGCGATGTCAAGTCACGCATTG
This sequence comes from Thumatha senex, assembly GCA_948477245.1. Classification (NCBI taxonomy): domain Eukaryota; kingdom Metazoa; phylum Arthropoda; class Insecta; order Lepidoptera; family Erebidae; genus Thumatha; species Thumatha senex. The sequence goes on from OX419725.1 coordinate 6,978,222, forward strand.
CTGCCGCGTGGGCCAAATGGCGGGAGATGACCGGTGTCATTTGTGACCCTAAAATGCCGATCCTGTTGAAGGGACAGGTCCACAAAACCATTATTAGACCTGTCCTTTTACATGGCAGTGAGAGGTGGCCGATATTGGAGCGACACAAGCAGGCGCTGCGTGTCACGGAAATGAAGATGCTGCGGTGGATGTGTGAAGTCACGCGGATGGACCGCGTGAGGAACTCTCGCATCCGCGGTAGCCTTCACGTCCGTGACATTGCAGACAAGTTGCAAGAGTGTCGCATTCGTTGGTATGGTCACGTCTTGCGGCAACCGCCGGACCACGTAGGTAACAAATGTCTGGCCATGTCAGCCCCGCCGGGTCCCGGTAAGAGGGGAAGACCCAAGAAGTACTGGCTTGACGTCGTAAGGGATAAAATGCGTGCCAATGGTCTCACTACAGGGGATGCCGACGACCGGGCGAAGTGGAGGAGAAAATGTAGGAAAGCGAACCCCGGGCGTCGCGAGACGCAACTGGGACATATGCTCGGATGATGATGATGTACCACTCAAAATGCAGACCAATTGGACTTTGAAGTAAATAAATTTACTTTGGACATTCAGCAATCAGCATAGCAAAACATACCCATAATTACGATAAGAAGTAAAGGTAACACATATCCTAAGGAGGTTATAGATTTAATAGAAGAGAAAAGAAGGCAAAGAAAGAAATGGCAATACACAAGATAGGTGATCTTGACCGACAAGAAAATTCTAAATAACCTAATTATTACTAATCATTGACAAAAACCATTAAAGCTCATAAAGATGAATCAATTGCGAGATCATTGGAAAAGCTGACCGGTGACCGCTCAGGAAATTGTTCACTTTGGAAGACGATGAATAAATATAAAACATCTATCTTGCCCATCCCTCCTAAAAGGAAGAAAATGGTAAATGGGCAATTAGTAACGAGCAAAGGCCCAAAGATTTTCGCAACATTTGGAGTCAATATTCCAACCGAACGATGGGCCGTTGGAAGACTGGCCGCACCAAACATACGAACCAGAAACGATGGAAATAAAATTAGTAACACCAAAAGAAGTGGCAACCGAAATAAGGAAATCATTGCATGTCAATAAATCCCCGGGTCATAATCTTATTACAGGTCAAGTCCTGCAACATCTCCCACGAAAAGCGCTGGTAAAGTTTACAAATCTAATCAATGCAGCATTGAGATTAAAGTATGTTCCTGCTGTTTGGAAGGTAGTTGAAGTCATCATGATTGCCAAGCCAGGCAAGCCTCCCCAGGAACCAACATCGTATTTTGCTTTGGAAAGAAACACTCTATAATAGACCAAGTACACAGGTTTACAAAAATCATAGACAATGGATTAGAAGAGAAAAAAGTATGCTCCACAGTGTTCCTGGATGTCGCGCAGGCATTTGACAAAGTATGGCATGGTGCCATAAACACAAACTAAGCTCGATGCTGCCTACACCGTTTGTAACAATCTTGAAATCTCAAAAAGGATGTTTAGGGTAAGGCAGGAAAATGCTTATTCAGAACTTAGGGAAATAAAAGCTGGAATTCAGCAAGGAAGTGTGTTAGAGCCGGTCCTGTACCTATTATACACTTGTGATATTCCAGAATTAGAAAACAACACCGGCAGCAGCCGATGACACCGCCATAATGTCAACGGGAAACACTCACAAGGAAGCAGTGCAAAATGTGCAAAATACAGTTACAGAAGTTTTTGAATGGGCTCAAAAGGGGCGTATCTACTTAAATGAATCAAAATCGGTTCATATCGATTTTACCAACAAAGCTCCCCAATACTTCACCATATATATCAACAATAAGATTGATCCATATGCAAACACAGCTAAATATCTCGGTATGACACTTGATGCGAAGCTGCGCTGGAAGACTCACATTAAGAAAAAGCGAGAAGAGCTAGATTTACGATATAAAGATATATATTGGTTGATTGGCAAAAACTCTAGCTTGTCAATATCCAACAAACTTCTTATATACAAACAAGTCCTCATGCCAGTGTGGACGTATGGTGTACAGCTATGGGCTGCACGAATCGGACCAACAAAAACATACATCAGCGGTTTCAAAATAAAGTATTAAGGGGTATTGTCAATGCACCTTGGTACATTCTAAACAATGAACTCCACCGGGACCTAAAAGTGGAGCCTCTTGACAAAATTGTCCAGCAATATGCAGAAGCTCACGAAAAGAGACTTCATTATCATGTCAATCCTGAGGCTATTCAGCTCCTCGATTGGTCTGACCTAAAAAAAACTAAATTAAAAAAGACTCAAGTGAACTAAATCTTTTGAATTAGTGTAGTGATAAGTGAAAACAATAAGTGTCTAGTGCTTTGACTTTAGTATACAAGAACAAAGTGTAATAAGTTTTTCAAACTCTAAGAAAAATCAGTGGATGCTTTTTCTAAGAATAAGTATTTTAGAAGTTTAAGTCAACGTAAAATTACTTATTAACTCATTAGCTAGATCGTAAATACTAAAGTTTATCTACATAAAGTAGCATCCACTTTATATATAAAAAAAATGTGTAGATGAAGCGGTATTTTCTGTCCTTTCAGAACAATACCGCAGCACCTACTGCCGTACATTACAGTCAGGGTACTTCAAACACATAAGCCTTGTTTTACGTAGGCGCCCACTAGATTGACAGGATCACTCATATGGAAAAATATACATTACTTTTAAGTGTTACGAATACAAACACAATATTGAACTCTATATTTATGAGCAAAGGTTTTTTTCCATTACTGCCAATGAAAAATATTTTGTAAAAAATATCTAAATTTAATCAGACCTTTTTCTTATTAAGGGTCGTTATTGAAAATTGATGTATTATATAAAAACAAAGCGTACTTATATTTTATTTTTATACAATATTATTTTATACTAACTCATTTTCACGTATTTCCGTCCGGGTGAAATTTCGTAATTTATCCTAAACCAAGTACCAGTTGAGTTAGATACTTTTTTTAGAAATCTATAATAATAATATAATTATAATTCTATTATAGTTACTAACAAAAGAAAAACAATTTTAAATTAACCTTAGTAAAAAAAAAACAAATAAAACTATACGTAAAAAAACTACCTAACCTATTTATCAAAATATGGACTGGGTTCCCTCGGTAGGGTACCCATGATGCAGGCAGCATTCCCACGCTAAATAGCTATAGAAAGCATTTGCGCGAGAAAACTTCCTTCACGAGGACTCTTAGATACTTGAAATTTGAACTATAGCTCAGAAGTGAATGAATAACTTGCAGTATGATAAAGAAGTATGTATGAATCGTGATGCCTGGCTATCTGTCCTATCTGATTACCCCGGCAGAGATAGAGCGTGAAGATAGACATAGATATATAGCTCAGAAATGAACAACAATGCATGTCCGTTTTTGAGCAATCTGCTTACCTGTTCCTCATATTCAACTCCATCAATTATAAAAAGTGTGAGTGTATGTGTGTGTGTGTGTGTGTACTTATATACACGTGTTAGAAGTTATACTGCTTTAGTCTAATAAGATTTCATCACATATACCACCACTTTTTGTTTTTAACAGGATTGATAAATTAGTAAGAAAAAATCATCAAAAGGATTATTATTAAGGATTAAAACTACATTTAATATAGTTATAAGTTTTTATTTAAACACGCCGTATCCCACCGAAGGGATTGCAGAGGCATATTATTCGTACGCTTTTCATCGTGAGTATTCCTGCCCCACGTAATGGGTGGGGAGCACATTGCTGTGTTGAAATAGACAGGCGAAGAATGTGGCTACCTGCAGTTGAAATTTTTCAAGTCGCCTATGTAGCCATCAACTTGGTTTAACGACTGCCATGTTACTGGACTGGACTGGACCGGGCTTAACGTGCCTTCCGAAGCACGCATACAGTCCCAAAACTTCATTGCCTCAAAATCACCTATCCGTAATCAGTCATAGCGAAAGTTGCTTGAGGGTGAGGGTGAGGGTGAGGGTGAGGGTGAGGGTGAGGGTGAGGGTGAGGGTGAGGGTGAGGGTGAGGGTGAGGGTGAGGGTGAGGGTGAGGGTGAGGGTGAGGGTGAGGGTGAGGGTGAGGGTGAGGGTGAGGGTGAGGGTGAGGGTGAGGGTGAGGGTGAGGGTGAGGGTGAGGGTGAGGGTGAGGGTGAGGGTGAGGGTGAGGGTGAGGGTGAGGGTGAGGGTGAGGGTGAGGGTGAGGGTGAGGGTGAGGGTGAGGGTGAGGGTGAGGGTGAGGGTGAGGGTGAGGGTGAGGGTGAGGGTGAGGGTGAGGGTGAGGGTGAGGGTGAGGGTGAGGGTGAGGGTGAGGGTGAGGGCGAGGGCGAGGGCGAGGGCGAGGGCGAGGGCGAGGGCGAGGGCGAGGGCGAGGGCGAGGGCGAGGGCGAGGGCGAGGGCGAGGGCGAGGGCGAGGGCGAGGGCGAGGGCGAGGGCGAGGGCGAGGGCGAGGGCGAGGGCGAGGGCGAGGGCGAGGGCGAGGGCGAGGGCGAGGGCGAGGGCGAGGGCGAGGGCGAGGGCGAGGGCGAGGGCGAGGGCGAGGGCGAGGGCGAGGGCGAGGGCGAGGGTGAGGGTGAGGGTGAGGGTGAGGGTGAGGGTGAGGGTGAGAGTGAGGATGCTATAGTTTTTGATTTATCGTTTTTAATATATTATTATAAATTTATTATAATATATATATAATAATAATATATATACATATATTTTTTTTATAGTAAAAAAAATATAATAATATTTTTTATTTATTTTTTTAATTACTTCACTAATTAATCGAAAGGAACTTCGTTCCATCCGAGTGTCCCATGACACCTCTCAAGTTTTTTTTTTTAGCGAAACCTGGGTATATCTCCAGATGCATGGGAGTAAATTGAATGCTGTGGAGATGCGATCACTTCGAAAATTGTGCGGCTTTACCTTGACCGACCGAATACGTAACGAAGTGTAGTAATACCCAACGAATGAGTGAGGAACGATTGACGAAGAATATATATTGTGCGAAAGCAGAGGGTAGAAGAAGTCAGGGTAGGCCGAGACTTACATATGAAGACCACGTCAGCAGATTGCTCAAAAACGGAAAGGTCAAAAGTACTCGGATACCCAGACGTGCGTGTATGAAGCGATTGATGAATCTCGAAGAAGCGAAAGAAGTATGCATGGATCGCGAAGCCTGGCGATCTGTCCTCTCTGACTACCCCGTCAGGGATACAGCGTGAAGATAGTCAATGTTATTGTTTGCATCATGCAGCGACGCCATTTAACAAGAGAGAAAATTTTAAGGGCAATAGGCATGTTCCAAGCTAGGGTTACTCAACGGAGTATTGTTGATGACATTGGAAAAAGACAAAACGTGATATCAAGGTTATGGACAGACTAATTTTTGCAAGTTGCCGCGAGAAGACAACCAAATGTTACGGCCATGATGTTGGTTCAGAGGCTCCAGTCAGAGCACCAGTTGCTTGTGAGCTTGTGAGTGACCATACTATAAGAAAAGGCTGCATAAAGCTAACCTTCATGCTCGCAGACCACTTCGTACTCCAGCACTACGCCGAGGAAATCGTGGACGACGACTCGAGTGGGCTTGTGAATATTTGCTCTGGGAAGATAACCAGTGGTCTGTAGTGCAGTTTACCGATGAGTCTCGGTTCACGTAGAGTACGTGTTTGGCGAGTTCCTAGTCATGAGAGCCGTCTGCAACATCCTCAGTAAGTACATTCATACCACCGCGAGACAATTATGGTTTGGGCGGGAATTCGTATTGGTGGAAATACAGACCTCGTTTGCATCAGAAACACCATGACGGCTGAAAAATACCGTAACGACGTGCTAGTACCAATAATCTTCCCCATCAACAATAAATGGGCCAAGTATTCACGCTGATGCACGATAACGCCCGTCCACACACAGCGCCCCAACACAGCGGGAGTGGTGACGAGCCTGTTGCAGGAGCACGACGTGTCGGTCTTAGGCAGGCCCACTTAATCACCTGATTTAAACCCCATAAGAAGCACGAACACGATCGCAAATATAAATTTTGTGGAATTTATATTTGAGAGCGAGTTGCTTATCCACGAACCGCTTCTCAATCGTTATATCTATTAGAAAAAGTTCGCCGGTACTACAAATCAGTAGCGTTGGTGCATCTATAAACTCGCATCCACTAAAGAGTGCAGAACTTTCCTGCGCGGTAAAGATTTAAATCAAATTGTATACCAGTAACAGCCTCATAGGTCCCGCTTTGGTAGTTAAGGTTCATTTCAGTAAAGACTTTTTCCAGCACTTAATTTTCTGTAAAGTTTTTGGAACGTGGTAATAGATACTTATTGCAGCATAAAGTTTCTTGAAACGTGTATACTGTATCTTATAGATATTATGAATACTATGTAATAAAAAAATCATCAAAGACCCTTTGAACTATCAAAGGGTCTTTGATGATTTTCACGACGAACCAACAAACAGGAAAAGATATATTTAAAGGTTAAGAATTGCTGTACATTTGCCCAATTAAATCTTTTTTAAATCTAAAACTTGAGAGTAGAGACAAAAGTTTGCTGGAAATGTCTTTAATTTAATAGTTTACTTATTTAGAAAACTTGTCATTTCGATTGGATTTGCAAGTTTCTAGGGCATCAGTTTACATAATATTGTTAGGTCTTAAGGTAAAGTTATTGTTATGGCGGTACTTTGATATTGTGCGCGGTTGATGTAAAATTTATAATTTTATATTACGGTATTAGTTCGGTACTTACGTACTTACGTGGAATTATTAGTGAATATTAGTTTATAGTGCCGATCGGAAAAATATAACCTTTTAATGTTGAAGGACAAGATTGGGACAGTTACATTCGTCGCTTAAAACAGTTTATACTGTTGAATAGTATTAGGGACGAACTGAAGATAGCCACGCTATTGACACTAGTTGGTTCGGAGTGCTATAGTTTGATTTGTGATTTGTGTTCACCCACGGAACCGGAGAAAAAACAGTTCGATGAACTAATTACACTCGTCAACAACCATTTGGAACCGGGGAGATCTGAGATAGCGGAACGTCATATTTTTCGGCAGCGTACGCAACAGCAGGGGGAAAGCATTCGTGTTTACCTGCATGGTTTAAAACCATTGGCTAAGACCTGCAACTTCGGTAGTACCCTGGAAGAAAACCGATCAATTCGTGTCGGGTTTGTTCAGCGAAGAGATGCGATCGAGATTGTTTGCTGAAAAAAATATAAACTACAAAAGAGCGGTGGAATTGGCTACGGCTCTCGAGGCAGCTGAGCGGCATACCAGCACGGCATGCGCATCGGGCGGAGCGAGCGCTGGCAGCAAGGCCACCGCCGGCGCATCGGCTGGCGAGGACGGCCTGCACCGGTTCGACGGCGGCGGCGGCGCGCGCCGTGCCGGGGGAGCGAGCTCAGCGACTTTGTACGCGTTGCGGTAAGGCCGGTCATGTAGCCGGTAAGTGTCGGTTTAAAAATTATTCATGTGATGCGTGTGGTCAGAAAGGGCATTTAAAAGTAATGTGTCAAGGTAAAAATGAATCTAAGAGTGCAAAGAACGGAAAAGGACAGTACTTTTTAAATAACTCGAACTCTGAGGATGACTGCAATTTTTTTACTTAGTCTCAGGCAGCGACGGAGACGGACCATATTATGCGAACTTAGTAGTAGAAGGCGTATCGTGTAAATTTGAAATCGACACGGGCAGCAAGATATCAGCTGTTTCGAAACATTTTTATGACAAATATTTTATGCATATACCTATCCAAACAAAGTTATTGTGTCTGTGATCATATACGGGCGATGTTATTGAGACGATCGGTTATATTTTGGTAAATGTTCTTAATGGTTCGAAGCCGATAACGCTTAAGTAATTTGTGATTGAAAACGGCGGTCCACCTATAATGGGCCGTGCGTGGATTAAGCAATTAAAAATAGGAATAATTGAATGTCATAATATTACCGATTCGAACTCTGTAGCCAAGGTTTTGAAGGAGGAGTTTCCAGATGTGTTGTCGCGTGTATCGCTACACCTTAAGGATGAAAAACCCGTGTTCATAAAGGCGCGGCTCGAATCGAAAAAGAGCTAAAACGGTTAGAAAAAGAAGGAGTTATTTATAAAGTCGATAGGTCCGAATATGGCACCCCTATTGTGCCAGTTATCAAATCGAATGGCGCTATTAGAATATGCGGCGATTATAAAATTACAATCAATCCGATTTTAAAAGACTTTCATTATCCTTTGCCGCGGATTGAAGAACTCTTTGCCACCTTGGGGGGTGGCGAGCAATACACAAAATTTGACCTATCAAACGCTTTTCAACAATGCTTGTTAGAAAAAAATCACAGCTGCTGACGGCAATTACCACCCATGTAGGTACATACATTTATAAAAGCTGTATTCTTGAACATTTTCAAAAGATAATGGAGGAATCATTGAGTGGGCTGCCTTCGACGGCTGTGTTTGCAGATGACGTATGTGTAACTCGACGGGATAGGGCCATAGATTGCAACAAAATATAGTTTGAGAATAAATTTTAGTAAATGTCAATTTTTTAAAGATTGTGTTACGTATTTAGGCTATAAAATTGATAAGCACGGCTTACATACGGACCTTAATAAAATTGAAGCCATTGTGGCGGCCCCATCGCCATCAAACGTGATTCAATTAAAAAGTTTTATGGGCCTTGTTAATTTTTATTCAAAATTTTGTTCTAATATGAGTGACATTTTGAAACCATGTGTGTGAGCGTGCGTTTTGTCGAATTAAAAAGGTATTGAGCAGCGCACCGGTGTTGGTACACTATGACCCTACTTTGCCATTGGTGTTATCAGCGGACAGCAGCGCGTACGGGTTGGGGGCCGTGCTCACACAGCGGTACGCGGATGGCAGCGATCGGCCTGTGTGCTGCGAGTCACGGTCGCTTAACGCAGCCGAACAAAATTACTCGCAGTTAGACAAGGAGGCACTCGCTATTGTGTTCGGTGTACATAAACATCATCAATACTTATACGCCCTACAATTTATCTATTAAGCTATATATTTGGGGCGACTAAGGGAATACCTCAGACGGCAGCAAGTAGGCTACAGCGCTATGCTGTCCGGTTGTCCGCTTACAATTTTAAAATCGAATTTATTAAGTCGAGTCAAAACTGTCAGGCAGATGCGCTTTCTCGTCTTCCATTAAATTCTACTGAGAGTAGAATCAGGTGTGAGGACAGTGATAATAGCAGCTATCTAAATTTCGTACAGGACAGTTTTCCACTTAGTTTTAAAGATATTAAAATTGAGACTGCGAAAGATCCTTTGTTGAGTAAAATACACGGTTACCTAATGTTTGGGTGGCCAAATACTTGTAACCTAGAAACCGAAAAGTCATATTTTAACCGCAAGAAAGGTATTTGCGTAGATCAAGGTTGCCTAATTTGGGGTTACCGGATAATAATTCCCAAATCGTTACGAACGACAATTTTGAATGAAATTCATGACGGTCACCCAGGCATTGTAAAGATGAAGCAAATAGCGCGTAACTATGTTTGGTGGGAGACGTTGGACGGTGATATCGAGCGGACAGTGCGTGAATGCGTGGCCATTTAATAATAAATATTACTTAGTTATAGTCGATGCGCATACAAAATGGATTGAAATTGAAAATGTCCAGGGAACGTCCGCAACTGTAGTTATAGATCGCTTACGTAAAATTTTTGCTCGTTTTGGTTTACCAAAACAAATTATTAGTGATAATGGTCCACCATTTTCCTCAATAGAATTTAAAAAATATTTAGATGTTAACGGTATAAGAGACACCCTGGTGGCACCGTACCATCCTTCGAGCAATGGGGCGGCTGAAAATGCCGTAAAGTTGGTCAAAAGGACATTAAAAAAGGCCCAGATTGACAATGAAAACTGTAACACCGCACTCAGTAGATTTTTGTTATCATATAGAAATACTGAACACAGTACTACTGGCTGCGAGCCCGCAATGCTAATGTTCGGGCGAAGGTTGCGTGGTCGGCTCGACCTGCTGCGCCTCGACACTCGCACCTTTGTGCGGCAGTGACAGGAAACCAGCGAAAGGCGACGGGACTCCAACTTGCGGGCAGCTAAGCCCCAGGATCCCGTGCTGGTACGTGACTATTCTAAAAACGGACAAAAGTGGACCGAGGGGACAGTGGTGCTTCGAGAAAGTCCAGTTACTTATACTGTACAATCTGACGATGGGCGCGTACATAAGAGGCACATTGATCAGATACTGATAAATAAACATCCGAAGGCTAGATTTTCATTATCAAAGGTGGAAGAGGATGTATGTGATCAAGCAGTAACAGTGCCCGCCGCGGCACCTGATTCTGATCAATACAATGCAGTTACAGAGGAATGGCAATTGGCTGAGGAGTCACCGCCCCCTCCCACTGAGTCTGAAAAACATGACGACTCGCCACTGATAACGTCAAATAGTCGTGTCTATAGAAAGGCGGCTATACGATGCCGTGATAAGTTAAAAAATATATAATATAATTTTCCACCGTCGCGTCGCGTAGCTACGCGTACTCATCATTGCATGGCATTAAGATTAATATATGTAATTTAGGCTTAAAAAGTTCATTCATTACATTTAATATATAACTGTACCGTTAATTCCTAATTCTTGTAGCCCTCACATACATATGTTACATTAACGTTTTTAGTTAACCAAGTATCGGTGTACCTACTCGTAGATTTAAAGCATGGTATATACTTGTATACTTTACTCACATTTGCACCGTGGTGTACTCCTAGGTATCTAGTATTGTGCATAGACATAAGTACCTAATGTAAGTTTGTACCTCATCTGTAGATGTTAAGTTTAGATCAATAAGTTTATTTAAATTCAAGATAATGGGGGAAGTGTTATGTCGGTACTTTGATATTGTGCGCGGTTGATGTAAAATTTCTAATAAAGCAGTCGTTACCGGATCTCTGCCTTTTATTGACGTGTACACAACAGTTATATAAGCCTCCATTGTTTGCATATAGTAGCTAATCTCATAAAGTGAAGAGTTGTAAACTGATTTAACAATTACGAACATTACAGTTGAATTTAAAATACCTATAGTGCCTCATTCCGAGTAAAGTCTAATATAACAATTTAGGACAAATGTAACTTATCTTTGTGAAAGGGCTCGGAGTGTAGTTTAGGAAGAATTCGTTTGAACTTGTTAATAAAAGCCTTTTGTGTGCCATTAGCGTTGCCGGTGAGGTCAGGCGCAGAGGTGTCTGGAATGTAGTCTACCAGTACAGTGGAATTATTTTTTTTATTTTAAATCTTCGGAATTTTATTAGTTTGAAATATTTTTCGCAGTAAATGTGTTGTCTGTATGTAAGTGAACTTGTTTTGTTTTGTTGGACATTCGCCGTGTTTCACGTAAAGTTTTGAGCTACATCATACAATAGAGAATCATGTCATAGATATAATGTGTACCTGTCATAATCATCATCTAATTTCAGTCAATTGATATCCACTGCTAGGTAGGCATAGAACTCTGCCAAGTAGTTATTGAAATATTGCATTTTTTTGGAAATTGCTTGCAAATTTTTGTTAGAAAACGTAATTTTATCTTTTAAGAAAGGTTTAAGGTTAATCTAAGTCTACTCTAATCTACAACCCTTCTCCTACGGCAGCTATCTTGGAACAAAAATGTAAATAAATTTAGTGGTTAGAGTACACGTTCACTTACCTCTAAGTTCTTCTTAGTTAGTTTAGTTTAGAATAAATTTATTTAACTGTATTTATTTGTTAATAGGTATGTATTAAACTGCAGTTTTATACTTTTAAAATTATACTTTTGTTATTTTATTTTTTTTCTAAAGTATTGATGATGTTGTGATGGTGTTTCTTTTATTGTATTATTTAGGTTGTAGATGGTGCCTAGATCTCTGGGGCCCGTGTGACCTCATCTGCTAGCGCAAGCACTCTTATAGGGTGGAGGATCAAACGGCAGTCGCTTTCAACAATGCCGATGATCAACAACCAAACGGTAGTTGCTACTAGTGGCTATATATAAGTAAACCCCAGTAAATTTTTCAATTCCAATATGTGGGAGACCTTAAACTACGTTCATAATAAAATATTAATGAAAATAGCAAGACAGTATAAAACTGCTTGTAATTGAGTAATTGTAGGTTTCGCACTTCCTAAACGGGTATCTTTGCGGTGAATATGAACCCGTATTTTCATTAATAAAAAAACATTTCACCGTTCTTTTCTGTAATTCACAAAGTATCGACGTAATAATTAGTTTAGGAATGCTAATTGGTTCAGAAGAAAATTAATAGTGTCTAGTTTACCTCTTTTGTGGAGCCATTTTTGTATCCGTGTTTTTTTTAGACTAATCGTACAAATTTCCTCATTCACATGTCCTGTATAGCCATTACAACGAAGTTAATTTGCTATATTGCGATGTACTCAAGTAAAGTGAAAACGATTTTTGGGCAGTAGCGATTATATTAACTTGTTACTCAAAGTAAAACGAGCCTTGTTCGTGTTTCTTTACTTATGTGGTAGGTTGGACTTGAATCAACGTTAATATCCGCTTGCAGCGGCGCTGGTGTGTTCGCCAAAGCTGCATTATGAGCAGGAGACAACTGTGTTACGATAAGTAGATTCCTAGAAAGTCGTTTCAAAACCATAAAGTTGGGAATGAGTAGTACTTAAAACAACCCGGTTGTGAGACCGTGTTGTGATAATTGACATCATCGGCGGATATTGGTTCGCACTTTGTAAGCAAAATTAACATTGTGCTCAAGTAAACCTATGTTTCATTGCGCAGTGAGACTGTAAGAAACGCGCAGTTCCTTCTTCTTCTACCTGGCGTTAGTCCCGGCTTTGGCCAGGGTCCGCCTTCCGACTGAGCTTCCTCCACTTTGCCCGATCTTCAATATCCACTTCAGTCAGGCCATTGGCAATCATGTCGGACTTGACGACGTCCAGCCAGCGCTTGCGAGGGCGACCACGGGACCTAGCCCCAAGGACAGCCATATTCATGCATGTCCGACCAACTTACTCCATAGGGCGGCGCATGATGTGGCCATACCATCGCAGACGACACTCCTGCAGTTTTCCCCCACGTCACGGACACCAAGACTACCTCGGATGAATGAGTTGCGTATGCGATCGGAGGGTGTCTGCTTAGTGCTGGCCAACAATCGCCGCCGTACAGGAGGACAGGCCGTATGATGCATTTATATATCTGCCCCTTGAGCTTCAGAGGCATTTTGCGGTCGCATACAATGCCCGTAACCTCGCGCCACTTCGCCCAAGCCGCGGCTATACGTGCTTGGACATCGTCATCCACGCTGCCAGACTCGTGCAGCAGGGATCCAAGGTACCTGAACGTACCGGACTTTGTGATCAGGTCCGAACCTATTCGGATGGTGTTTGAATCCGCACTGCCACAGGACATGTATTCAGTCTTCGCCACATTTAGTCTCAAACCACCGTTTTCCAGCGTGTCCTTCCAAATGTTGACTTTGCGCTCAAGATGGGCTTTGCTCTGATTAACGAGGGCGATGTCATCGGCATACATCATTAGCCATGGCGGCTGATCTTGGATGTTTGCCTTAACTAGATCGAGCACCACGTTAAACAAGACCGGGCTGAGAGCCGAGCCTTGGTCAACGCCAACAGATATTGGAAAGCCTCTGATAGTGTCAATGTAGGCCTCGGAAACCCCCCTCTGAAGCGAAGTGCCCACCAGACGGACTGCCGAAGTATACAGTCGAAGGCCTTCTGCAGGTCTAAAAAGGCCATATGCAAAGTTCTCCTTCTCTCTGTGTAAGCCTCAGCCAGAGTCCGTAAGGCAAACACTGCGTCCATGGTGCTGTTACCCGCCCGGAAGCCGTATTGACACCCAGAGACAGTGCACTCGCCACGGAGCCGTGTGTCAATGATGCGCTCGAAGAGCTTCATAGTGTGGCAAACGCGCAATTCCATTAAGGCAGTTAATTGTTACTTTCTTTTTAAATGCTTTTTTAAACAAGTTACAGAAAATAACATATTGGTAGATTTGATAGGCGAGTGTTTATTTTACATACATACATACATATCGTCACGTCTGTCTCCCATCGGGGTAGGCAGAGACTATGACTTTCCACTTGCTACGATCCTTGCATACAACTTTCGCTTCTTCCACTTTCATAAGTGTTTTCATACACACACGCCGGTTAAGGGTACTCTTGACCTGACCTTTATCCAAAATGTCTTCTATCTGATTGACATATGTACGTAGAGGTCGCCCCTTACCAGTTTGCCCATTCACTCTCTTCTGATAAATCTGTTTCGTTAGTCTACTTTCATCCATCCTCTCCACGTGTCCGAACCATCTAAGCATACCTTTTTCTATCTTAGTCACTACTTCTTCTACCATACCGCAATGTTCCCTTATCACACTGTTTCTTTCTTTGTCCATCAATTTCACTCCAGCTATACTCCGCAGACTTCTCATTTCCACTGCATTAATTTTACTTCTATGCTTCTTCTGCCACACCCAACTTTCACTGCCATACATAAGTGTAGGAACAAGTACTCCTCTATGCACAGCTTGCCTGTCTTGTCTTGCCTTCTCAGACACGTTCTGACTGCTCATAAAGGCGTGCATGGCTCCATTCACTTGATTTCCAGACAAAACTCTTCGTTCAATGTCACAATCACACTTTCCATCTCTCACAAATTTTGAAGCTAAATATACAAATTCTTTCACCTGTTCCACTCGTTTTCCTTCCACAAAAATCGAACAATCTGTCATACTTTCCTCTCTTTCAAAAACCATTACTTTTGTCTTATTTACATTCACTTTCATTCCTTTGCTTTTTAGCGTATCATGCATAATGTTAACCATCAACTGCAACTCCTCCGCCGATGATGCCAGTATTACCTGGTCATCAGCGTATAGGAGGCATTTGACAGTCAGTTCATTCATTTTTAAACCATACGCACTCTCTTGCAGTTCTTTCAAACAACTATCCATGTATAGGTTAAACAGCGCCGGTGACGCTACACAACCCTGTCTCACACCTTTTTAAATGTGAAAAAAGTCTGTGCAAGCTCCGTTGATCCTGACACAAGCACTGGAGCCCTCATAGAGAGATTTCAGTGCTCGTATCAAGTGACTGCTTACTCCATACTTGGCCAGTGTTGTCCATAGTTCATGCCTCACCACTCGGTCATAGGCCTTTTCCAACTCTACAAATATGCAATAGACCTAATGACATTTTGCCAAAAAATTTTCGGCTATGCATCGTAAGGAAAAGACCTGATCCGTGCATCCTCTTCCTTTCATAAATCCTGCTTGTACATCCCACATTTTTTCCGGTTTATTTTAGGAAATGAAAAAAGTCTTAAATTCCAATTTAAATTACCTTAATAAAATATATAGTGTCTTTATTTTGCATAAACCATTTTAATGGTGCTTACAAAGTGTCATGCTAGAACTAAATAAAAAAATAATATTATATTAACGTGACCGTCAAGTTCAAAATTCATAGGTAAGTTCTTCTTGACAGTAATACTTTAAGAATTATAGTCACGAAGAATGTTAAACACGATTAAACACAGATATTTGTCAACAAATCACTTTGCTGATTATAAGGAGTAGTAAAGTCATCACCCGATGTCGACTATACTTTATAGCGATTAGATCGCCCACATTTTATTACGCAATTGAAATATTTACCTTTATATATTTTATTTCTTCTTTTTCATCTTCAGTGTTTTCCCAGTTGCTTTCAAACTCTACCCGGATTTGGAGCCTGTGGTCCACTTTTATTTGAGTGCTGTCTGACCTCCCAGCCCAATAAGGGCACCTAATTCCTTACCTCACCATTAGTCATCAGGTGCACCTCTAACAGGCGAGGTTGCCTGGCCCTGAAGGTATTGGTGATATTATACACGTTACAAATATACAAAGTATCTGAATGTTTATTATTTTTTGTGTAAATTATTTGTTTTAATATTATTTATTTTCATAACGCTTCGAATAATCACTATAATATTAAGAAGTTGTTCAGTTACACCAATGTATAATTATACGACCACCTAATGCACGCGGCTTCGCCTACGTGGTAAAGATTTTTCGTTTTCATTGCCCACAACGACGTCTGTACAAGATAAATAAAAAAATATGTATGAGTACCAGAGTACACAGGAAAGAAGTGAAACTTCTTTACGATATTTTTTACAACTATAAATTTTCTCTCATACGTCGATAATGAAGTTTTACTTCAAAACATCATGGCGCCTAACCGAAAAACGTGACGAATTTTTTACAGCTTTAAAATTTCTCTTAACTTCGATAAAGAAGTTTCACTTTAAGCACTCACTTCTTAGCACTCAAAATAATACATCTCTCTGACTATGAAAGAATTTCCAAAATTAATTTAATAGTCTCTCTCTAAACTCTCACATAAAATGTTTTTGAAAACGCTGTGTCGAATGGAAAATGCCGTAATGAGATACTGGTCAGATTAAAAAGTAAAAAATGTCAAATAGTGTTATCATTCAAGACGTGTAACAAGTTTCACTAAATGCCATCAACAGTATCAACAATATAAAAATATTATGTTGCTTACCGATAATCTATGACATCCAGGGGAGGGAAGATCTTGATCTGGTTCTGATTCGCGGGGGTCCTTTGTTCTTATAAGCTTCGTAAATAGGTTGTGCCCATCGCGTCGTAGGCCAACCCAATCCACCGCCCTAAGGCGGCGGACCAATCTGTAATAAAACGAAAGTAAGTATTTATGTTGAGTTTACATACACACTCCAAATATGAATAAATAATACAAAATTCCGCACACTCGACTGCCTCAGAGATCTCGGATTTGAATTCCTGTCAGAACAAATATTTAAGTGATCGGCAA
This sequence comes from Thumatha senex, assembly GCA_948477245.1. Taxonomy (NCBI): domain Eukaryota; kingdom Metazoa; phylum Arthropoda; class Insecta; order Lepidoptera; family Erebidae; genus Thumatha; species Thumatha senex. The sequence continues at coordinate 6,995,139 of OX419725.1, forward strand.
ATATTTATTTAGTCATTTAAATGTTTTCTGTGTGTACTCGTATTTACAAAAAAACATGTAAATAAGTTTATCAGTTGTCTATATAGCATGGTAGAAGCTTAATATTTGCTTAATCCTACTAATATTATCGTGAAAATTTGTAATAATATATGGATGTAGGTTTTTTAATCTTTGAGCAAAATTTACATTAAGCTGTGATCGTTTACAGAACTCTGTTTTCGTACGGAGAATTTAGTAATTAATTCTAACAAGTTGTAAACAACACTTGGAACATAGATAATGTCGTATAACCATATTAATGCAACGTGTTTAAACATGGTAGGAGCCGTGAACTTCTAAGCTGTTAATGTTAAACTTCTGCTAAGTGTGAAACACGAATCGTCCTCCATTTATGAAGCTTCGTTAGTTCTACGTCTAGAATTTGAGCTGAAATTGAACTTTATTATTCAAATGGTATTATTATATTGCTAGCTGTGCCCCCCAGCTTCACTCGTGACATTCTTCAAACATCCGTTGAATCTCACACATTTGACACATGCACCTATTCAAATACTTTCTTACAATATTTGATTACTTCCTTAAAGGTTTAATAAAGATAAAGAACTTCTACTTCGCATACTTTGAAATACCGTTCCAACCGCCTCCCCCCACTCCTGGCCAGTAATAAGTTTTTAAATATTTTCATTCCCTATTTAACACCCTTAAGGGTAGAATTTCATAAGATCCTGAAAAAAGTTATTATTCATTTTTAATCAGTAGTAGGTTTGCGAAGTTTGGTGTTGCTATCTTCGAAAATGGAGAATCTTCCATAAAAAAAAAAATAAAAATAAAAAAATCTTTATTTTGCATAGACCATTTTAACGGCGCTTACAAAATGTCATACCCTATTTAAAATATTTAAAGCGACCACCGGTTCGGAACGCGGCCCACCTGAGAATAACCGGCAAGAAACTTAGGAAGGCTTTTTTTTTGATGGCCTATATACAATTTAATATTATTTCACTTTGCCAGCAGATCATTTCCAGGCGTCCCTGTCCTGCAAATAGTCTGTAACGGAGTAAAAACCTTTTTCACAAAGCTTGCTTTTAATAAACTTTTTAAATTTATTTAAAGGTAAATTTCTCAGGTCACAGGGAAGCTTGTTGTAAAAGCGTATACAGTTACCCTGGAAAGAATCGCCAATCTTATGTAGTCGACTGTGGTGGACTGAAAGATTATTTTTATTTCTAGTGTTTATATTATGTTTATCACAGAGTTTAGAAAACTGTGATAGATTTTTCTGGACATACATAAGATTGGCAAAAATGTATTGTGATGGTACGGTTAGAATATTTACTTCTTTGAATTTTTCTCGGAGAGAAACTCTGGGGCCCAAATTATAAATAGCGCGTACAGCCCGCTTTTGTAGAACAAAAATAATATTTAAATCTGCAGCACTCCCCCAAAGGAGAATACCGTAAGACATAATACTATGAAAATAGCTGAAGTAAACCATTCTAGCCGTATCCACATCTGTTAGAGTCCTGATCTTTTTTACAGCGTATGCAGCCAGACTTAATCTAGAGGCTGTCTTTTCTATGTGTGGGCCCCACTGCAAATTGGCATCAAAAGTTATACCTAGGAACACAGTTGATTCTACAAACTCTAACACTTGTCCATTCAGTTGAACATTGGCCGCAACTTGTTTTACATTTGGTAGAGTAAATTTTATACATTTAGTTTTATTTTCATTAAGGCAAAGATTATTTGAGCTGAACCAATGAACTACTCTTGCAATTGCATTGTTTACATCGTCATAGTTATCTAATTGTCTTTTAATTTTAAAAATTAATGAGGTGTCATCTGCAAACAAAACAATCCTATTCCTGTCCCCTACATAAAATGGTAAATCATTAATATAAATGAGGAACAAGAATGGCCCAAGTATCGAGCCTTGCGGCACACCCATTGTAACCATGGATCCTACAGAACGTGTACCATTAATATCGACCCTCTGTATTCTATTGTTCAAATATGAAGACAGAAGGTCGAGAGCTTTGCCTCTTATTCCATAGTGGTGTAGTTTCCTGCACAGCGTTTCATGTTGAACGCAATCAAAAGCCTTTGATAGATCGCAAAATATACCTAATGCATCGTGCTTGTCTTCCCATGCTTCATGAATACATTTTAATAACTCAACACCAGCATCGGAAGTTGAGCGCCCTTTCGTAAACCCAAATTGATTCGCATGGAGTATTTTATAACTATTAAAATGGGATAGCATTTGATTCAAGATTATTTTTTCAAATACTTTGCTCAAAGTTGGCAGCACTGACACTGGTCGGAAATTAGACGGCTCTGTAGCGCTGCCAGCCTTGAACAAGGGAACGACTTTGCTGTGTTTCATTAAATCAGAAAATGTACCACTAGAAACACAGTCATTAAACACAGTTGCTAGATGGGGCGCAATTACCTCAATTATACATGATGCAGTTTTGACCGATAATCCCCAAATGTCCGCGGTTTTCTTAATTTCGATACATTTAAATGTTTTTACAATGTCCTGAGCACAAATATCTGTGAATACAAATGCATCCCTGCAACAAAGAACAGATTCTTCTAATAAAAGTTCAGCGGAACTGGAAGATGCTTGGAGAGATTTTGTTGTCAATATAGGTACATTTTTGAAAAAGTGTTCAAACTCCGTAGCCACTTCCAGGTCCCCTGTAACATGGCAACCATTTACTTTTAAGTGGAAATCCCTTTCAGTCACTAAAGATCTACCGCATTCAGAGTTAATGATGTTCCAAGTCATTTTTATTTTATTTACAGAATTAGAAATTTTATTTTTAATGAAGTTTGACTTAGCAAGATGACACGTTTGTTTAAATATCTTTGAATAATTTTTAACATATTCCTGAAAGGTTTGCCTAAAATTATATGATTTTTCTGAATATAATTCAAATAATTTATTTCTACTTTTAAAGATACCTGGTGTTGCCCAGTCACTGAAAACAGGACGATCACCAATCTGTAGAGTTTTTGAGGTAAAAACTTTGCCAAACTCATCATTAATCAAATTAAATAAGTGTTTATATGACTGGTCTACATAAGTGAAGTTAGGTAGATATGGTAATCTCTTTAATACATTTTCTTTAAAATTATTCAAACGACTTTGGTTAATTGGTACATATTTAATTTGTTTTTTGCTGACTTTGTTACTACTTTTAGGAAATTTTATCCATTGGCCACGATGATCTGACTCCACAGGATCCACTATACCTTTATCTATAGGTTTAATATCAGTAAAAAAATTATCAGTATACGCTTAACAAGATGAAATGCTCAAACTCAATACTGGCAATCTCAATAACTCTCTCAATGGAGAGGGCTACTAAATCCTTACGTTCTTTAAATTTTAAGTTTTTATTAATTAATATTAAAGAGCCTCCACGTTTAGAATGTTTTCTATTGAACGAGCTAGCAACCTGGTGATTTACGAAGTTCAACAATGTGATTTGATGATCTTTTAACCAGTGCTCTGTAGCACAAAAAATATTAATAGAATTTGCATTAATGTATAGCTCTAACTCTAAATCTTTACCATTTATTAAACCTCTAACATTATGGTGCACCAGGTTTATAAAAACAATATTTTTACTAAGATTATTCTCAGGGGCCAAAGTCAACTGGCCAGATTTATTATCTGTTGTCCTATAAACTAGTTTTTTGGAATTTCATTTTCCAAATGTGAAGTATCAAAACTATCCTGCTCAATAAAAGCAGTTGTACTAGCCAATAATTTGGCTTGAAAAATTAAAAAATTAGATAGCAACAGAGCTACCTTTCGTTGTAAAAATTTTGATAGAAAATATCTATCTAATGTCAACAAACTATTATTATTGAAAATTATGTTCCAATCGAACAATTCAATTTTTTTGGAATATGATACCATGGTATGTAGTTTCATATTTAATTTGTATCTTAAGTGATTTTCCTTGTGGCTCATAGCAGTGCTGTATGGCAAGGTGGACAAAATTACTTGTTTTACTTGCAGACTTGATAACTTATCAAAAACTTTTAAAAGTTTGTCACTATTAATATTGCCTCTTCTGCCAACCAGCACCACTATAGTAGACTGCATGCAGTGTGTACCAGTCAATATAAAATCTATAATTTGAGAGTATGAAGCTCCTGGATATGTATGATTTATTACAGAATGACTTAACTGTGATAAATAATGTCCAAAATTTTTACCTATTTCATCGCAATAGACTATGGTCTTTGCATCACTTTTTATTTGCAACTTTTCTATTATACTCGTAGATGCCTCGCAATTACTACTTGAACTTAATATACTATAAAAAAATATAAACTTAGAACCCCTATTTTACCCCTTTATTGGTAAAATTAAAGCGCTAGTAGTCCCGCGGACTCAGTGTTCTGTAAACGATCACTGCGTTAAGGAACTTTTGCTATGGCTGGTCTCGGATGGGTGACCATTTTGTGGCATTTACATTTGCAAACGTTTCCGTACTTCCAAGAAACATAGCATTCGTTAAGTCAAGTTAAAGGGCTTATGGGTGGCTTGAAAATTTTCAAGAGTAGGTTATATATATATATATATATATATTCGACTATATGTCAGATTGGTATTGAAGCACTGGTACTTTAATTTTATCAGAGCCGGTTATAATATATTAGCTGTTGCCCGCGACTTCGTTCGCGTGGAAATTATGATATGACGCAAAATTTGTATTACTCTCTACCGAGCCGAGTTTGTTAATTCAAATAATTGAAATCGGACTATTCGTCTTTGAAGACCACATTTAACAAACAAAGAAATTAACAAATAAATTTAAAATTTAATAAGCTAGTGTTTTGAGGTTTAATTTACTCAATTTAGGTATAGATATATAATACATACAGCAAACTTTATTTAAAATATTTAATGAATTTTTAAATACCCTATACTTAGCCCAGACATGTATATTTGTGTGAAAACACTCATAACTACCTCGCATAGCACAGGTAAAAAAGTATATGTAGCAAACCCAGTGACTAAAACTAATCCCAATGCTGAACCAAGTTGTAATTTTACTTTTTGTTGGCAAAAGCAACTAAAATGATTTGAAAATTAGCTTATTACTTTAAAAATGTATCCTTGAATTGAGTGAAGTCCATCGCATCAATGTCTTAAAACGGTTAAAACGCTGTTCATTAATACCAGAGTTGTTATGTAGCTGATATATGACTCTGATCATACTCTTAAATAACGATTACAATATAGTCAAGAATTTCAATTTGTTCCGGTACATTTCGGGTAGTTTAGTGGCGCAGATTATTGCCCTGGTTAGGTAAAGGTTAAGGTTCCAATCCCCGTCCTACACCTTCCTGTATACCACTATTAAATAGGTGTAAATACACAAACAAAAGTAAATGTTTATAAAACTTCTTTATAAGCTACGTTGGAAGCGTTCATGGCACCGCGGACTCAGTGTTCTTTAATGAACTTTTAAATCCTTTAATCTGCATAGTACATTCTTAGAACCCACTCGTATTACAGCCACCAGTGCAAAATGTATTGATAATATTTTTACTGATATTAAACCTATAGATAAAGGTATTGTGGATCCTGTGGAGTCAGATCATCGTGGCCAATGGATAAAATTTCCTAAAAGTAGTAACATTGTCAGCAAAAAACAAATTAAATATGTACCAATTAACCAAAGTCGCTTGAATAATTTTAAAGAAAATGTATTAAAGAGATTACCATATCTACCTAACTTCACTTGTGTAGACCAGTTATATAAACACTTATTTAATTTGATTAATGATGAGTTTGGCAAAGTTTTTACCTCAAAAACTCTACAGATTGGTGGTCATCCTGTTTTCAGTGACTGGGCAACACCAGGTATCTTTAAAAGTAGAAATAAATTATTTGAATTATATTCAGAAAAATCATATAATTTTAGGCAAACCTTTCAGGAATATGTTAAAAATTATTCAAAGATATTTAAACAAACGTGTCATCTTGCTAAGTCAAACTTCATTAAAAATAAAATTTCTAATTCTGTAAATAAAATGAAAATGACTTGGAACATCATTAACTCTGAATGCGGTAGATCTTTAGTGACTGAAAGGGATTTCCACTTAAAAGTAAATGGTTGCCATGTTACAGGGGACCTGGAAGTGGCTACGGAGTTTGAACACTTTTTCAAAAATGTACCTATATTGACAACAAAATCTCTCCAAGCATCTTCCAGTTCCGCTGAACTTTTATTAGAAGAATCTGTTCTTTGTTGCAGGGATGCATTTGTATTCACAGATATTTGTGCTCAGGACATTGCAATTGCAAGAGTAGTTCATTGGTTCAGCTCAAATAATCTTTGCCTTAATGAAAATAAAACTAAATGTATAAAATTTACTCTACCAAGTGTAAAACAAGTTGCGGCCAATGTTCAACTGAATGGACAAGTGTTAGAGTTTGTAGAATCAACTGTGTTCCTAGGTATAACTATTGATGCCAATTTGCAGTGGGGCCCACACATAGAAAAGACAGCCTCTAGATTAAGTTCGGCTGCATACGCTGTAAAAAAGATCAGGACTCTAACAGATGTGGATACGGCTAGAATGGTTTACTTCAGCTATTTTCATAGTATTATGTCTTACGGTATTCTCCTTTGGGGGAGTGCTGCAGATTTAAATATTATTTTTGTTCTACAAAAGCGGGCTGTACGCGCTATTTAAAATTTGGGCCCCAGAGTTTCTCTCCGAGAAAAATTCAAAGAAGTAAATATTCTAACCGTACCATCACAATACATTTTTGCCAATCTTATGTATGTCCAGAAAAATCTATCACAGTTTTCTAAACTCTGTGATAAACATAATATATACACTAGAAATAAAAATAATCTTTCAGTCCACCACAGTCGACTACATAAGATTGGCGATTCTTTCCAGGGTAACTGTATACGCTTTTACAACAAGCTTCCCTGTGACCTGAGAAATTTACCTTTAAATAAATTTAAAAAGTTTATTAAAAACAAACTAACTAACTAACTATCTTCACGCTGTATCCCTGACGGGGTAGTCAGAGAGGACAGATCGCCAGGCTTCGCGATCCATGCATACTTCTTTCGCTTCTTCGAGATTCATCAATCGCTTCATACACGCACGTCTGGGTATCCGAGTACTTTTGACCTTTCCGTTTTTGAGCAATCTGCTCACGTGGTCTTCATATGTAAGTCTCGGCCTACCCTGACTCCTTCTACCCTCTACTTTTGAACAATATATATTCTTCGTCAATCGTCCCTCACTCATTCGTTGGACGTGTCCAAACCAACGGAGCACGCCCTTTTCCAGCTTAACGCTGACACTTTCATTCAAACCTGCCAAATTGCGTATCACTTCGTTACGTATTCGGCCAGCCAAGGTAACGCCGCACAACTTTCGAAGTGATCGCATCTCCACAGCATTCAATTTACTTTCATGCATCTGCTGACATACCCAGGTTTCACTACCGTAAAGCAAAGTTGGCACTAGCACTGCATTATGAATCGCCAGTCGTGCTTCTTTTACGATGCTTTGTCGCTTTACTAACTGGGACAAAGCACCGTTAACTTTATTAAAAACAAGCTTTGTGAAAAAGGTTTTTACTCCGTTACAGACTATTTGCAGGACAGGGACGCCTGGAAATGATCTGCTGGCAAAGTGAAATAATATTAAATTGTAAATAGGCCATCAAAAAAAAAGCCTTCCTAAGTTTCTTGCCGGTTCTTCTCAGGTGGGCCGCGTTCCGAACCGGTGGTCGCTTTAAATATTTTAAATAGTGTATGACATTTTGTAAGCGCCGTTAAAATGGTCTATGCAAAATAAAGATATTTTTATTTTATTTTTATTTTTTAAACAGTCACTGCGTTAAGCAACTTTCACTATGGCTGGTCCTCAGATGGGTGACCACTTTTTAGCATTACAATTGCGAGCGTTTCCGTGCTTCGGAAGGCACGCTAAGCCGTTGGTCCCCGTTGCCAGTAACATGGCAGTCGTTAAGCAAAGTTGAAGGCCTTATGGGTGGCTTGAAAAATTTACACAGCAGTTCGCCACAACCTGTGCCTGTCCATTTCAAACTCGGCAATGGGCTCACCACCTGTTGCGTGGGACAAATTTGCATACGGTGAAATGTAGGGTAGGGTATAGTATGCCTCTGCCTACCCGTTCGGGAATAAAGGTGTGACAATATGTATGTATAAGCTACGTTCAAATCATTACTCACAGTACCCAAACATTATCACTCGATAAGCCAGACTAGTGACGAAGGAGAAACTGACAATTGTGCGAATAACTGAACACCGCTTTCTCAATGTGAAAATAGATGCAACTTAACCTCAGGTCGAAACTCAAAGCTGACATTGAAGTGTCTGCCCCTGTGTCTTGCTAAGAATCTTTGTAAAGTTTATGCACACAGGAACTGCACGCGCTTAGATTAGAAAGGGGGGATTGTGGTGAATGGCGGGAATCAGGAAACAATCATTGGACCGCCGAGACGCCACAACTCATCGGAATTATTGAAGTTGAGTTGAATATAAAAGTTATGTTACGTTAATTTCGAAGAAGACAAATTTAGAAGAAGCATAAACGGTGTACCGATCTTCGTTGGTGGTATTCGCTATAAGTTCACTTCTTCTTCTGTGAAGGAGAAGAGAAACTAAAGATTGATTATGTGTCGTTATTTTGACAGACTACAGTGTCTGTAAACCACTTTACACTATACACAATTTACGAGGGAAAAAGTTATACCTATCTACTTATAAAGGTACTCTACCAGAGGACAGCCCCTGGTAAAGTGCTTCGCAAAGACTTAGAAGAACTTCTGAGAATTCAATAGCTTGCGAATTGCTAGTTGTTTGAACAAATCTGTGAGACCACTATCAATTGTTCGTACCTACGGATTTATGGTAAAGTTCTCTAAATGTTTACACAGCTTTTCTTGTAAGAGATCGAACATTTCATCCCATATTTGCGATATGAGGGATTGCCCTCTATTATAATGCGTTTTTATTTCTGCATTAAAAAGAAGTTTTGGTGCTCATTTTCTTCTTAATATGGGAGATTATGTAAAATGCAGCCAAAAAAGTTATTGTTCAACGCCAGTGGCTCCAGGCTGCCCCTTACCCCAGAACAATCATAATGCGAATACCACGTCATGGATAGTGGAGCAACTGTACTAAGAACTTTGCGGAGTAATGCAAAGACGTTATCGAAGCAGGGTCTAAACTGAGTCTTGGAGAACACTTCTAGTGCTGCGTGAAGAATCTCCTCAGGATTCATAGCTTCCGTGAGGTTAGCCCAAAAAAACCTTTTCTGGACTATTTAAAAAATTGTCTTTGATCTGAGGTGTTTGACCACGATTAACCTCTGAGAGATTCAATAAAGAACATAAATATCACTAACTAAGGCTATACATGCTGTAACACATAGTCTACGGGTCGATATAGCCTAGCTGTTTTAGTAATATTAAGCCCCTATGTAGAGCCAATATCTTGTTGACATTCGTGTAAGATTTAAACTAAATTCATTGAGTAGTTTTCGCGATTATCGTCAGATATATATTTACCTAATAGTTTTCAACCGAGCCCCTAGAATATGTAGCGTGAATTATCGAGAACTACAGAATAACGAGATGTTTGGTCTACATGTAGGCTACTTATTAATGTAGCCTACATGTAGACCAAACGTCTCGTTATTCTTCGTGAATGATTTAAATTAAATCTATGCAGTAGTTTTTGCATTTTGCCCGGTTAAATATGCGGAATTTAATCGTTCTCTGCTCTCTCTTTGGTTACCTATATAGCGTAATTATTTATAGCCTATATGTAGACCCGACCTATTGTTAATACTCAAACAAGATTTCAATTTAATCCATTAAATTGTTACTGAGTTTATACCAAATTGTTCTCTGCCAAGCTCCTAGGTTATGTAGCGTTAAAATATATAGCATATGTGTAGACCCGGCCTACTATTAATATTCGTGTAAAATTTGAATAAGATCCATTAAGTTATTTCCGAGTTAATCCAGGATATGCGTTTATAGCTAATTGTTCTCTGCCAAGCTCCTAAGTTATGTAGCGTGATAACATAAAGCCTATGTGTAGACCCAACATATTGTTAATGTATATGCAAAATTTTGAATTAAATCCAATCAGTAGTTTCTGAGTTTATCCCGGACATGCATTTAGAGTAAATTGTTCTCTGCCTAGATAAACAAAGTCAAAAAATTACATTTTTGGCTTTGGTATCCTTCGGTGAACACACAGCAAGTGCTTTTTTGTAAAAATATTTAATGTACAGTTTTTACTTTCTTATGGTTTTATTATATGTATAGATTTTAATGTTTTCTATTTGCAAAACCGACCTGAGGGCCGAGTCTACTATTTTCCATTAGAAAGTCATTCTAGTTCTATTCTATAGCGGTTCTATTGCTATTAGGCCACTACTTGGTAGTTTAGTAAAACTATTATATATTTCATAATCACACTTCTCAAGCTGCAGAATAAAGACAAAATAGCTGTTTTAAGCTATCGAAATATTAATATAGACTACCAAAAATGCAAATTAACAGCTGCTACTTACAGGCGCTACATGTGTTATAAACATTCTATCGGCCGGCCGATAGAATTCTATTGCAGCGCAATTGTAATAGTAGACTAAGAAAACTGTATTTTTTTTCTGTCGGCTCTCTATTGAGCGACGATTTCTATTCTCTTCTAACGCGATTGAATTAGTAGACTTTGGCCCCCTGGTTGTCACTATCTGCTGTTGAAAATTGTGAAGCCGCACGTAAGGCCTTAGACAAATGCAATCGGGACCAAACCCTAACATGCCTTGGTTAGCCATAGTGAAAGTTGCTTAACACAGTAATCGTTTATGGAACACTAAGGTCCTTATTCCAGATAGTTTCTCAATACGTCGTTTTTGCCTTATAAACACTACTTCCAAGCGTTGATTGAGCCTGAAAATCCGTATTCCAGAAACGTTCTGGAATGCGGACCTGAGTTAGCGAGACTACGAGCGCTTCACTGTCAGTATTAAATCTACTTCATTTTAGTTTATTCCCAGTTGCTTCGAACCGGGATTTGGATAATGAAGTTTACTTTTATTTGATCGTTTGGTTTTGATTGTTAGCATTTTTGGGAGCGATGGTTTTCCGAACCTTCCCTAAATCCCTTAGTTCGGCAAGCAAGTAAGGTAGGCTTGGGTCCTAAACACATTAGTGGGGTCCCTTACACCATTACATCATAGGATACAAAAAATACATTAAATTGGTAGTTTATCTAACAAATTGATGTTAGGAGATTATGCTTCAAGTGTCAAGGGCAGATTGTTTAATAATAAAATGGGTTTGGCCCTAGTCATGGGACTACGGACCTTGTTAAATAAAATTATTGCATAGTTTTTATCGCGGGCTTTGAGTGGGCATTAATCAAGAAATTCCGTAAGGAAAAAAACCAAGGCGAAGGTCGAGACGAGGTCACATGAAGTTCACCGAGCACGGCCGAGCGCTGGCTTAACGTGTATGTACATATATTATATGGTATGATTGTACGAAGCTCGCTCGGATCGAGACGTGATGATAGTGAGTGTGAGTGTGAGGGTGAGGATGAGGGTGAGGATAAGGGGGACGAGGGCGAGGGCGAGGGCGAGGGCGAGGGCGAGGGCGAGGGCGAGGGCGAGGGCGAGGGCGAGGGCGAGGGCGAGGGCGAGGGCGAGGGCGAGGGGGCGAGGGCGAGGGCGAGGGCGAGTGCGAGGGCGAGGGCGAGGGCGAGGGCGAGGGCGAGGGCGAGGGCGAGGGCGAGGGCGAGGGCGAGGGCGAGGGCGAGGGCGAGGGCGAGGGCGAGGGCGAGGGCGAGGGCGAGGGCGAGGGCGAGGGCGAGGGCGAGGGCGAGGGCGAGGGCGAGGGCGAGGGCGAGGGCGAGGGCGAGGGCGAGGGCGAGGGCGAGGGCGAGGGCGAGGGCGAGGGCGAGGGCGAGGGCGAGGGCGAGGGCGAGGGCGAGGGCGAGGGCGAGGGCGAGGGCGAGGGCGAGGGCGAGGGCGAGGGCGAGGGTGAGGGTGAGGGTGAGGATAAGGGGGACTCTGAGAGTGAAAGTGGGGTGAGGGTGAGGGTGAGGGTGAGGGTGAGGGTGAGGGTGAGGGTGAGGGTGAGGGTGAGGGTGAGGGTGAGGGTGAGGGTGAGGGTGAGGGTGAGGGTGAGGGTGAGGGTGAGGGTGAGGGTGAGGGTGAGGGTGAGGGTGAGGGTGAGGGTGAGGGTGAGGGTGAGGGTGAGGGTGAGGGTGAGGGTGAGGGTGAGGGTGAGGGTGAGGGTGAGGGTGAGGGTGAGGGTGAGGGTGAGGGTGAGGGTGAGGGTGAGGGTGAGGGTGAGGGTGAGGGTGAGGGTGAGGGTGAGGGTGAGGGTGAGGGTGAGGGTGAGGGTGAGGGTGAGGGTGAGGGTGAGGGTGAGGGTGAGGGTGAGGGTGAGGGTGAGGGTGAGGGTGAGGGTGAGGGTGGAGGGTGAGGCTTAATAAAAACAAAGGTATGCTATGCAATAGCTTTACCGAGGCAGTCTCCGAGTGCCACACGTTTTTTTTTTGCCCTGAGGGTTGTGACAAAGAAATAAATGACGAAGAACACGCCTCTGCAGTCTGTTCCTAGACATGCAGGAGGCCTTCCACTGTGTTCCTCGAACAATGATCTGGTGGGCACTGCGGTCTAAAAAGGTTCCAGGGGTATCCGGGACAATAAACACAACTCCGATTATGTGGTTTGGACCGCTGTTGGCGACACGAATTCCATCTCCATAAGCTTGACGTCGTAAGAGATGACATGCATGGCAATGGTATCACTGCAGGGGATGCAGACGACCGTGCGAGGTGCAGCAGAAAAAGTAGGAAAGCGAAACCCGGGCGTCGCAAGACGCAATGGGCAGACATTCGGATGACGATGACGGCACATCAGAATAACACATACGGTAATTTCAGTCCAAGGAATAAGTTCCTGTAGGAAACAGGAACGGGAGCAGTTTTCCACGCGGGCGAGCCGCGGGCGTCAACTAGTAGGTATATATAGGTGTATTAAACGCCCCAATTTCACATTCATTGAGTCATTTATCATCTTCATAGGTATCTTAACTAAAGAGATATGAAACAAGCGCCGCGTTGTCTTCCTTTTTAGAACAAGCCTTCTTAATTTCCATTACAGTGTAAATTATTTACTCAGTCGCATTACACTATAAACAATAGCATTTACTTTTTTTGTATGTTTTGCAAGATATCCTTTGTCAATAAAACACGCAATGGAATACACAGTCATTTTATTGCGAAGTCTAGGTGCGTCGCCACACGTCGCTAAAGGCCTATTTTTAAGTTTTCATGGCTAGTAAACACTGTGCTTGCCATTTTTCTTAAGTTAAGATATCTTTAATCATCTTATTTTAATTTAAACACAGAATAAACATAAAGCAGACTTTCAAAACTACAAGTTGAAATTCAAGCCCTAACAGCTTTTTATTGAATCACTAGCTAAGTTGGAAGAGAAACTTTCCAGTAAAGATTGAGTTACTCGAAGGAGAGGTCTTAATTGAAGTTACTAAAACAAATCTCTAACTTACATTTAAAAATCTGTTATCTAAGAAACTGAAGAAAATAGATATCAAATTATTATAAAACTGATCCGTCAGAATCCCATAGTTTATTACTTTTACATAAAATGTATGAATCATTGCCCAATTTGTGGACATTTATGATTACTGCTCCGCTCTCCTGGGTAGTAGCGTGATGATATATAGCTTATAGCCTTCCTCTATAAATGGGCTATCCAACACAAATAGACTTTTTCAATTCGAACCAGTAGTTCCAAACAAAATCTTCAGCGTTATATATTAGTACAGATATACCCACATTTCCGCTAAGCAATAAAATATTGATCGTCATCGACGTCGCTCGTGCTGGATTATAAGCAGTTTGGTTACAAATAACCGCCCTTTCGAAATTACGTATGCATTTCACTTGAAAATACAATACTAATTGCTAAATAAAGTAAATATATTACTACGTAATTATCAATTATTCAGTTCAATTTGAACTATTATTCCAGTAGTAAATAAATTCAACTGATTCGGTGGCGTAAGCGGTAGTATAAGCTACTGCCGCGCTGAGGTCGAGGGTTCGATCCCGGGTTGGAATAAACATTAGTTTGATCTACAAATGTTTATTTCGGAGTTTGTGTGTATACTTTGTATAATATGTATGTATTTAGAAATATATAAGTACCTATATTTATCATTGGTCTAGATCCCATAGTACAAGCTTAAAGCTTAGTTTGAGCTAGATAACGCTATGTGAAAACTATATTATATAATATAAAAATATAAAATATTTTTTTACATTTATTTATTGTTCTATGAATCTAGTTTACTTTTTGTATATTTTTATTTCCTATCCATACCACCAAGTGCTCCCATATCCTATAATGTAATGCAGCCTTAATCAATGTTCAGATACTTCGGAAACATTTAAGAACTCTTGAGAACGAGTGTAATTCTGCATGTCTATTGTTTTTGGACACAAGGAGGTTAAAATATAATTATGTACTACAACAAGCCTGGCGATCTGTCCTCTCTGACTACTCCGTCAGGAGTACAGCGAGATGTACTAAACACAAATTGATTAAAAATATCATCGAAGAATTGGGAAAAGTGTAGGCTCAAAGGCGAATGAACGCAACAGGCTAATTCCAATAAACACTCTTGTAAATAATTTGTTAACAAGCATGTAACAAAGATTAGATTGATTAATTTACAGCCTCATTGGACAAGAACACACCTCCAATTTATTGAAAATTTTCGTTAAACGACACTTTAATTAATTTATCGTCGATACAATCCCTTAGAACGGTCGAAACAGGTACGTTTTATCACAGACGGTTTCATCATATTGCATTCGGGCTATCAATAGCGAAGTATGAAAACTTTGACTATAAAACTCCCAAATTACTTGTAGATGCAATGGTTGTCTAAAACTGGATACGGTTTTAAGTATACAGATCCGCGTTTAGTCAACACTTCTAGAATAAAATAATGTTATACCTTGGAGTCCGAACTGCATGTAGTCTTAATCACTTTCGGTTGATAAGTTAGTTTTATATTATAGATAAATAGCACCCAGACACAGAATAAACCACTGTGCTCATAACACAAAGTTTTATCCTGGATGGGAATCGAACCCGAGTCAGATACACTCCCACCGCGCCACAGAGGCAGTCAACACTGAGACTGAGCGTGACGAATTCTTGGTACATTTACAGTTCATAAAAAAATACATTTAACATTTTATAGATAAATTAAAGATAAGATAGATTATTAGTGAAGCCCCCGAGTGTTCCCAGAGTTCTGTAAACGATTACTGCGTTAAGCAACTTTCGCAATAACTGGTAACGGATGGATGACCACTTTGCGATACTCCTATTTATAAGCATTTCCATGCTTCGGAAGGCATATTAAGTCGTTGGTCTCAGTTGCCCGTAAAATGGCCGCTAAAATGAAAGCCGCAGCTGGAAAAGTTTCAACAACAAGTAGCCACAACCTGTGTCTGTCTATTTCAACAAGGCAATGGGCTCACCTCCAATTACGTGGGACAGAAGTGCACATGGTGGTATAATATGTTTCTGCCACCCACGCGTGCTTGATAAACTTGAAAATATACAGGCATCTCACTTATTTAAAGTCACGCTACTTGTGAAATTTCATAACTCATTCAACATGTTGCTTCTAAACAAATGCAGTTAAAAGTTTTTAAACTGTTTGACAACAAGTCGCGCCGCTGCCACAATGTGACAACTTTCATAAAGTAAGTATAACCAAGACACGTATTGTGAAAATTGAAGATCGTAGTTTCAACAATAATGACAAGGAACATTTTGAAACGTTATGTAATAACACGTATTTATTACCTATTAGTTATTTCTACCGTATACCAATTATATACAAGTATAAATATAATTTTCAAGTATTTTTTTATAAGTATATATTGGTCTATGCTTCTACCCAGCTGGTGTAGGTGAAGGGTTATTTTTTTTTTGTCTATGTATATAATAAAACTTGTATTTTTCTTGAAAATGTTTTCTATACATAAAAAGTGACAGACCTGAATAATCTATCTACCATCATTGCACATATCAAACGATGTGGACAAATTATAATAAAACAACTGACTCCAAGCGGACCGGGGCTATAATCCAAGAATTATATTGTTTTGTTATAGATAAATACCTGAAACCTTTTTTTTTCATGTCAGTGTATTCCCAGTCGCCTCCAAACCCCGAATCTAGAGGATGGGGTGCACTTTTGGCTGCTGGGAGCAGCTGTTGTTTGGCTTTTGATTTCCGTCATAGTTGAGAGCGACTGCCGTCTGACCTCCCAACACGGTAGGTAGATTAGTCAGCCGGTGCACCGCTGTAGGCGATATTAAGTGGAACTACCTAATTAACTATCTTTACGCTGTATCCCTGACGGGGTAGTCAGACAGGACAGATCGCCAAGCTTCACGATCCATGCATACTTCTTTCGCTTCTTACAGATTCATCAATCGCTTCATAGATGCACGTCAAGGTATTTTGACACATTTATTTTTCACTGTTTTTGACCACTCACGTGGTCTTCAATGTAAGTCTCGGCCTACCCTGACACCTTCAACCCTCTACTGTTGCCCAATATATATACTGTGTACAAACCAACGGAGCCCTTTTTCAGATTAATGCTGACACTTTTATTCAAACCTGCCATATTGCGTATGACTTTGTTATGTATTCGGTGGGCCAAAATTACGCAGAACAATTTTCAAAGTGATCGCATCTCCATAGCATTCAATTTACTTTCCTGCTTCTGCTGATATACCCAGGTTTCGCTACCGTAAAGCAACGTTGGCACTTGCACTGCGTTATGAAACGTGAGTCGTGCTTCTTCTCTAAGTAATATGCAAGTACATTATACAGGGTCACTTGCAAAACACCAGCAACTTGCTAGGACTAGATAGCTTACATCATAAAAATGTTCTACGATTTTGTTTTCAAATTTAACTTTTATTTAATGTACCGATTGAATATGCTAATCGTCAAAATCACAGGGGATAGGGGTTGATCAACATTCATCGAGTCATGCAGTACGTGACAAAAAGGAGACCTAGGAGTTCTCTTAAGTGATTGTGTATGATAGTAATCGTTTTGAAACGAATTGCCAAAAGTCATAAAATAAACTTTGTTGGTTTTGAACTTGGCTATCCACTCCTAGCAGATTGCTGGTTAAGCACCAGCAATCTAAGATAAGACCCTGTATAAGTATTAAAATCAGTCATTCTGAAATTTGGTTTTTGCTGATACCTAATTGCTTAGCTGTGCACTAAAACAGAAAAGAAAAGAGATGAACAAAAAATCAATACAATTTTGTAAAGGTCTGCTTGTATCGGGAGCCTTGGTGTCATCCTTCCGAGGTCTTTTAGCTGATAAGAGACTTCCGGGATGTACAAAATAGCTAGAGTGAATATAAGTTCTGCCTGATGTGATCGTGCTCACTCACTCGTAGAACGTGTTCTAACAAATGGATTGCTGGAACACGTCCTCCGAGTGAGAAAGGAACGATTGAATAAAAATATATATTGTGCGAAAGTAGAGTATAGAGGGAGTCAGGGTAGACCGAGACTTACATAATGAACATCTCGTGAGGAGATTCTCCAAAAACGGATAAGGCAAAAGTACTTGGGTACCCAGACATGCATGTATAAAACGATTAATGAATCTGCAAAGAAGTATGCATGGATCACAAAGTCTCACAACCGGTCCTATCTGACTACCGCTGAATATGTACACATACATTCTTATGCCGAAAATAAGCTAAGGTATTCAACTATAAAGTTAATAGAGTAAGATAGTACTCTGCATTTCCCAGCACTCGTAAATGGAAATACTTTATAGCTCGGGGAATACTTCAACTTATATTAAGTGCTTGAACTGCAGAGATTGTACTTGTGGATGTGTTACATCTGTACTGGCTGTTTCACTCTTGACTGAGCACATATAATGTTTATAGAGTTTCTCATGTACATAGTACCCTAGTATTTTAACTTAGTGCCCAAGTAATACCCCTTTTTATTGGGGACCAACAACACCATTGACACATGTTGGTGGGAACTTCACCTCTGTCTACCCCTTGGTGTTATATGTTACAGTAAGGAAACTAGTTACACGACTTTTATCGGTTCGTATTTTATACTATAGACTACTATAACGCTTCAAATCAAACATAGATCACATAGGACGCGTAATATATTATTACCGTGGTGTTTTCCGTTTCTGTGTACACCTTGTTGCCAGATCTCCCACTTTTCAAAGGAAGGAAGAGACGTTTCGCTCTTTTTCGAAATTCCTTAAATCATCTTCTCATTTATTATTTCAATGCGGGTTCCAAGACGTTCTAACATCTCCTGGGACATCATCGAGATTGCGAACGGTGTAAATTTTCAAAAATTTGTGTGATCTACAAATGTTTGTTTCGGAGTTTCGGTTTTAATATGCTATGTATTTAGATGTTTGTCCGTTGTGTAGATTTCATTATGTTCTCTTAACTTGGGCTAGGCGGAGCTCTGTGAAATAATAATAATTTGATTTATAAAGCAGCTCCATTCAAACCTTGTTCCTAAATGTCTGAACACAGCACGATTTGCAACTTTAAGTCTCAATTTAGACTGGGGACAAAGGTTGATATAACTTTTCCAATTTTATACGAACAAAAGTTTCAAAGTAAAGCACCGACTTTCACAATGGCGGTTGTGTTTTTGACATAATATGTCTGACATCAAGTTTAGACATATAATAAGCAGATGTATAAATTATTTTACTGATACTTTTCGTTTATGGAACAATGTAATAGGTATAGTTGAAATTGTAAAGTATTATGTTATAAATTAACACCAGGGAGGACCGGAACAATATTTGATTAAGGTGGATGTAAGGGGCCCCAAGACGCCCCATCTTCGAGGCCCAATCGACCCTACCTGCTAGCGGTGCACCTACTGATCAACAGACAGAGGGGGAGGGGTTTACAGACGGTAGTCACTCCCAACAATGGCGAAAGTAAAAGCTTCTTATAGCAGTTCCTAGCAGAAAAGTAAAAATGGACACCGGCTCCAAATCAAGGTGGGGTTTTGAAGCAACTGGGAAAACACTTAAGCAATCCTTCTCTTTAAAATCTTCCATTCTCTGCAAAGGTCACTGTCCTGAATACAATGGAATTATGATAGGCCCGGTCATAGTGAGGCGATTTGATTTTCGCCGTTTTGGCGCTGACAGCAGCAGTGAGTGGGAAATGAACTAATAATAGAGATGGAACAGCGAGATTAAATACATCGATAAAAATGTGCCCACGCTATAAGGACTCTGGCTAGATCCTATAATAAATAGGGAACGTTTTTAACCTTCGGAATACAAGGTGAAAAAAAATCCTTACCCGTACAATGTGGAGTTAAAATAACCCCGATATTTACTATCTATCTATTAATGGTATTTTTAAATACAGCGGCTTAGATAGGGTTTTTGGCTTAATATGATATAAAATAATAATTAAAACCCAATATAATTAAGAAAATAATAACTTTAATAATAAAAAAAATCATAAACAGCTTTTTATTGAGCCTATTCAAATTTAGAATTATCTATCGATACAATCGGGCAGGAATGAACGCCCGTGGATGGTACCTTAAATAGACAAACAAAAGAGTTTTCTTTTTGAGACAACAAACTATTCATTGGCGAGCCCATATAATTTGTAGTGACAAATAGTTTCGTACATTTACACCTGTAATATATAGAGAGTAGTTTTTAACGGCTGCGTACATACGGATGTCAATGTACACTCCCAGACACCTAAATCGAGCCACCATGATTTTTTTGGTTTGGAGTACTGTAACTTATAAAAGATGTCTGTGTAGAAGGAAAATGTTTTGATGCAGTTTTGGAGCTTTTATACTCATCATTCATTTAGAGCATTACCGTATAGCATTATCTTGGATTCATCTGTGAAGAGACCCTGGCTCCATTGATGTCGAGTCCAATTTAGATGTTCGCGCGCAAACTCTAGACGGGCTATTCGGTGTGCTCGTGTCAATTTAGGTCCATTAGCAGGCTTATGGGGCTTTAAAGCACGTTCATTGGGTCGCCTTCTAACGGTCTGAGCACTTACAGCCACTCCGTGAAAGTCCCTGAGCTGTTCTTGTATCTGAACAGAGTTAAGGCGTCGATTACGTAAGCTAGTAGTGACAATGTATTGCTCTTGTCTCGCCGTTGTCACTCGGTAACGAGGCCCTACTGTTCGCCGAAAGAAGCCGCCAGTCTCCAGGTATCGGTGGTACACTCTTTGAACAGCGGAACGACTTATGTAAAGTTGTGAACTCACATCTCACTGACTTAGCCCAGATTGAAGAAGTGCTACAGCTTGCGCGGCTACTTCAGGCGAAGTGTCCATAATTTTATAGCCAAAAACGGTTCAAATCATAGAAAAATAACTAAACTAAACTTTAGTTAACAACAATTGCGAAAATTCAAACCAATTCGACATTAAATTGCTTCAAAAGCAACTTTCAACAGTCATTATTTTTTTCAAATCAGTGAACAAGCTCGGCTTTTGTTCTTTATTTTAAATTCTAAAATTCATATTTGGAATAATACATACGGGAAAGACGATGAAATATGCCACACTGACCTCCATACATATGGACTTATGATAGGCCTGGTCATAGTGAGGCGATTTGATTTTCGCCATTTGGCGCTGACAGCGGTAGTGGGTGGGAACGAAACTAATAATAGAGATGGGACAGCGAGATACCCCGTGTACCCACGCAATAAGGACCCATTCGCACCGACGTCAAAACATCGAGCGTAGAGGCGACGGTAGCGCGTGAGTGCAGAATATTATGCGTAAAATCAAATAAAGAAAACAGCGGCGTGGCAGCGGGGCGGGAGCGGTACACTCAGTCAAGGGGTGACGTTGTTTTTCAGTCTGCGCTTTTATAGTGCAACGCGATCTACCCGTTGGTTTCGAGAAAGAGTTCGCGTTACCCGCGCCGGCGCCGCCACCTCCGCTGGCCCGGCGCCCCGCTGCCCGCAATGCCAGCATTCGAGGCAGAGGCGTAAGGCATAGTGTCGCTGGCTAGATCCTATAATAAATAGGGGACGTTTTTAACCTTCGGTAAACAAGGTGAAAAAAAAATCCTTACCCTTACCACGTGGGGTTAAATAAGTATCTATTAATGGTAGTAAATATCTATCTATTAATGGTATTTTTTAAATACAGCGGCTTAGATAGGGTTTTTGGCTTATTACGTTATGAATTAATAATTAAAACCCAATTTAATGAAGAAAATGATAACTATAATAATAAAAAAAAATACAAACAGCTCTTTATTGTGCCTATTCGAATTTAGAATTATCTATCGATATATCGATACATCTTAAAAAACACTTATCAACACGCAGACAATCAAAACGATGCAGCGGCCATTTGCAGATTACGTCAGATTTAGTTCTTTTCATTCGCATTGGGGGCGCTTCGAATAGGCACAATAAAAAGCTGTCATTCTAGAGGGTATCGTTAGTCCAGCGTACTTGTATGTATGGAGGTCAGTGACAAAGGTGTACATTCTGTAGAACAGGGAAGCACCACAGTATTAGTATATTACGGGGGCGGGACGTTTATATTTTACTTACAAGTGAAAAGAAATATTAGTTTTTCGACCGCTATAACTTTTACACCATTTCACACAACATTTAGTATTTTTTTTTTTATATTACCCTCCAACGTGTATTATTATTAGTATTATAGTACCCTCCAAGATAGACTGAGTTCGCGAAACAGCGGCGTAGGCTAAAGATTCTAAGCAAATTGCAAGCGGGGTATAGGCGCAAACTCGATTGCGCGTCCAGTGGTTAAATCGTCCTAGATTACGGGTCCTATGTGAGCTATCATTGATTTGAAGCGTTATAGCTGTCCCTATTAAACAATAATAATCACTAATAGTCTTGTAACTAGTTTACTAACAGCAACACAACGAAATACTCTCATAAAATTTCATTATTGTGGCAACGTGTATTCTTGTGGGATGAAATAGATTTTCACACGCTTCATATCACAAACTAATTAGTCCCGAAGAAAAGTCACTTCAATTGATCGCAATCTTGCCTTATAAAAGAATAAAATAAATAATTATAATAATAAATATTGTGGTACCCTCAAGGACACTCGTTATCTTTTATAGGATTAACGCAACCCTATGATAGTAGATTTGCTTTTTAAGTCATCCACTTTCTGATATCAACAAAATAATGTAT
This sequence comes from Thumatha senex, assembly GCA_948477245.1. Classification (NCBI taxonomy): domain Eukaryota; kingdom Metazoa; phylum Arthropoda; class Insecta; order Lepidoptera; family Erebidae; genus Thumatha; species Thumatha senex. Next base: position 7,017,522 of record OX419725.1, read on the forward strand.
CAGAAAGTTATTGAAAAGCTCACATCCGCAGCTTGTGGCGAGCTGAATGTCGGTGTTTTGTTGCCTTTCTGCACCGATTAGGATTAAATGGCCTAACGGGGGATCAGTGCGAGTGCTACTCCCGGGAGTGCAGCAATCCTCAACTCTGGATTGCCTTAATTGGCCGGTCAGAAGGAGAGCTATATGCTCGGGGTGGAAGTGTCATTTTCAAGGTCATAACTACGGGGAAACCAGCTCCAGGTCTGACCCGCGATAGTGAAACCGGCGCCGCACCGCTCAACACCCCAAGCCGCTTACACCGGTGTTGCCCTCTATCACCTTACAGGCTTTTTTTGCCTATGGCGGTTGTATAGGCGGCCCATCTAGTGAGTTATCAAGTCACCGTCTGCCAGTATTTTGATAATAAGCCGTTTTCATCAATAGCTTAAATAATCCAATCCATTTAACATCCAACCCAATAGCCCATTTCATAGTTAGCACATTTCACAATAGTTTAACTCCCATTGGAGGTGATCCATTACCGTTCTTCTACATAAGGCGGGCGTGGATTGTCTGTAGTGGGGGTCCCATTTCCTATTAGATTAAAATTCTCAAAGGGCCACTGCGTGTTGGAACAATATGTCCCCATGTAAGCCTGCCAAAAGACCGGGTATCTTCATAAGAAAAAAAAGAAAATACCCGTGAAGAAGAGACAATATTGTGGGACATTTTTTTTAGCCGTCTATCCTAAAGTTATCTAATATAAGCTTATGTTATGGGATCTAGACGACTGATAAACATACTTATATATTTCTAAATACACCAAAACAACACACACAAAACACCCAAACTTCGAAACAAACATTTGTGGATCACACAAATATTTTTATCGACCCGGGAATCGAACCCAGGACTGTAGTAGACCGTAGATTTTTAACACAACATTGATTTTGTTATTTGTTTGTATGAATTCATTACCATATAATTGGTCAAACATCATGTAAATCAAACTAATGTAATTACTGGCGGTTAGAAAAGAGTGGCCATGAGTTTTATTGCCAGGTTCTTCCTAAGGCTCTACCTATTGCTTTGCGAATCTGGCAGTAAATTTAAATGTAGAAGCAATAATCTTGACGTTCATAAGTGTTACTTTGTAACCTACATGAATAAAGATGTTCATTCATTCAGTCGCACAAAAATATCTATGAATTCTAAAATTATGGAAGTATTTTGAGTTTACAATAATTTCTTCGTCGATATTGATCATCATTTTATTTCGTACAGAGCGTCAATATAGTAGTTAAACCTAGTAGCCCTTAAACACTTTAAAGCCTCCGCTTGTAGTCAAAGTGTCGAAGTTTGGCCTCGTTCATGACATTAACACCGATATCATAAATCGATACCGCACCACCCTCTACAGTTTAAAATAACGCTGTTCTGAAACAAAAGAGGTATTGTCCTAATCGTGCTTAGAGTACATATTAGTTCATTATTTTAGTTTTAGGCTCCTAACCGTTAAAGTTAAGAAAATTCTTATAATACGGCTCAGTCTGTCCGTACGTCCGTCCGTCTGTGCCCATCTATTTGTCAGGAAACAAAAGATATAGAACGATAATAAAGGAGGAGGATCTCCTTTCCTACGAAATCTCCTTTCCTCCTTAGGATTGACGAATCGAGGGTGTTTGGTGGGATCTTCCTCCTCTCCTTTATTATCATTCTACGATTGATGTCCTCCATGTAACACCCGATTCAATTAGTTATAAGAGATAGAGATGAACGGTTTCCGGCATTCGAGACTTAGGACACTATGAATACGTGCATCAGTGATTTTAAAGTTTTTACCACTTGCAGTCGAAGTAATCATACGATACTACGATAGTGAAGGGCTCATTACTTGTTTAGAACAGAAAATACCTTAAGAATTAAGTATTTTTTCTAGCAATTGTTTTGAACGGCATAGAAATAAACGATATTAATATTTTATTACCATCAGTTTTTTTTTATTAAGGATATGTAGAAGAAGAAGCATAAAAAATCTGTTAAACAAAATAATTATAATTGTGTGGTTTAATGACGTCAAGTTCAATACCATAGTAATATATATTTTATCAATAGCGCCTTTATATCCGAAGGGGTGGCAGAGGCATACTAAACGCCCACATTTTTTATCATTTCATTCGACTACGACTGCCGTATGACAAGTAAACGTAGTCAACGCCTCAACTTGCCTTCCATATCATGGAAACGCTTGTGGAAATGCCACAAATCAGGTCAGTCTGTGATTGTACTGTTTCCTAAAATACAGGTATTTTGCCTAGATTAGGACCCAGTGGTACCAATAGTAAAAAAAATCTGACAGAAATGTTGGCAATAATCATCATCATCCGAGCGTCTGTCCCAGTTACGTCTCGCGACGCCCGGGGTCCGCTTTCCTACATTTTCTCCTCCACTTCGCACGGTCTTCGGCATCCCCTGTAGTGAGACCATTGGCACGCATGTCATCCCTTACGACGTCAAGCCAGCACTTCTTGGGTCTTCCCCTCTTACCGGGACCCGGCGGGGCTGACATGGCCAGACATTTGTTACCTACGTAGCCCGGCGGTTGCCGCAAGACGTGACCATACCAACGAAGGCGACACTCTTGCAACTTGTCTGCAATGTCATGGACGTGAAGGCCGCCGCGGATGCGAGAGTTTCTCACGCGGTCCATCCGCGTGACCCCACACATCCACCGCAGCATCTTCATTTCCGTGACACGCAGCTCCTGCTTGTGTCGCTCCAATATCGGCCACGTCTCACTGCCATGTAAAAGGACAGGTCTAATAATGGTTTTGTAGACCTGTCCCTTCAACCGGATCGGCATTTTAGGGTCACAAATGACACTGCGTGCAGCAATGCGTGACTTGAAGTCGCAATCGATGTCACTGGACGTGTGAAAAACAGATCCCAGGTATTTAACCTGGTCCGTGCGCTCGACCAAATCACCGCCTATGCGGACGGATGTGGGGTCTGTCGAGTTTAGTGCCAAGTACTCGGTCTTCGCCACATTTAGTTTCAGACCGCCGTTCTCAAGCGTCTCCTTCCACGCCTTTACACGTCGCACCAATCTACCCCTGTCCGCGTCTGCCAGCACAATATCGTCAGCATACATGAGCAACCATGGAGGCTGCTCATGCGGGTTTCTGATGCTGTCCAAAAATTCGTCTAATATTACACTGAACAGAAGCGGACTAAGAACAGAACTCTGATGTACCCCGACGGTGATGGGGAAGGGTTTCGTGTCGCCAACAGCAATCCGAACCATTGAATCGGAGTCACAGTACATGTCCCGGATAGTGTCAATATAGACCTCTGGAACCCCTTTGGTCCAAAGTGCAGTGCCCACCAGATCATCGCACGAGGAACACAGTCGAAGGCCTTCTGCATATCTAGAAACAAACAGTGCAGAGGCGTGTTCTTCGACCTGTATTTCTCTGCGACAACCCTCAGGGCAAAAACAGGGTCCGTGGTCCCATGACCAGGGCGAAACCCATATTGAAACTCCGAGAGAGTACACTCCTGCCGGATCCGAGAGTCTATAATCCTCTCGAAGATCTTCATGGTGTGGGATATCACCTTAATACCGCGGTAGCTCCCGCACTCCTGCACTGACCCCTTACCTTTGAAGACTGGAGTAATAATACTCAGTCTCCATTGGTTTGGGATCTGCCCGCTGAGGAGTATGCGGTTAAAAAAGTTTACTAAGATGCCCACACCGCGAGGACCCATCGCCTTCCAGGCTTCGATGGGGACTCCATCGGGTCCGACAGCTTTCCGATTCTTCATGCGGCGAAGCGCAGTCAGGACTTCTCCAGGCGTTACCGGTGGCACTAGTCCCTGATTCGGAGGGAGGACCGGAGGCTGCACCTCTTTGTGCTGTTTATTAAGCAGCTCGTGGAAGTACGAGCGCCATCTCTCCTTTACCGCGAGGTCTTCGCTTAACAGGTTGCCCTCAGGGTCTTTTACACAGCGACACTTGGATATATCCTGTGCCGCTTTGACCCTGGAGCGCGCCAGCTTATAGATGAGCTTCTGCCCCTCAGACGATTCCAGCTTATCATACAGAGGTTGTAAGTGGTCACGTCTGGCTCTGGCTACAGCTCTTTTTGTGGCGCGCTTGGCAGCCCTGTACGCGTCGCGGTCTTCAGGAGATCCGGTCGCTTGCCACTTTTTAAAGAGGGCATTCTTCTCCCTAGTCTCCCTCTGGACTGCGTCGTTCCACCACCAAGTTTCCTTGTCACATTTGCGTCCACCCTTAGACTCACCGAGCACCACCTTCGCCGCTCCAAGGATGGCCGCCTGAACTTTGTCCCAGTAATCTTGAACTGGTTCGCCTTCAGTGTCGGTGCACTTGTCACCGACAGCTGAGACGAACTCCTGGGACCTAGTATCATCAAGCAGCCACCATCTGATGCGGCGCTGGCACCGCTCGATGCTTTTGCCTTTGGGCTTCACGCAGAGGTCCATGACAAGGAGACGGTGTTGTACAGTAAGACTCTCACCGGGTATGACCTTGCAGTTGGCCACCTTGCCGATGCTGTGTCGCCTAATGAGTAGGAAATCGATCTGAGTTGTACGCCTCCCGCTCTTGTAGGTGATGAGATGTTCGGATTTCTTTTTGAAATACGTGTTCACAATGGCCAGATCGGCAGCCGCACACGTTCTGAGGATAGTTTCTCCTTCAGCGTTGCGGTTGCCGTATCCAAAACCACCATGAACACGCTCAAACTCCTCACACCTCTCACCCACATGACCGTTTAGGTCGCCGCCCAAAACGATTCCCTGTGACAACGGAATGCTCCGAAGCACTCCCTCGAGTTGACCCCAAAACGACATCTTATCGGCGTCGCTACAACCGGCCTGTGGCGCGTAGGCACTTATCAGGTGGGTAATAATCCCATCGATAAGCACCCTCACGATCAAAAGCCGGTCGCTATAGCGTTTCACCTCCAAGATGCCACTCTGCAGCCCCTCGGAGAGCACAACGGCCACCCCGTTCTCCCCACCAGGAGCACCCGTGTAATACAGCTTGTTGCCGTTCTGCAAGGGCTGGGCTCTGTTGCCCTTCCACCGAGTCTCCTGCAGGAACGCCACGTCCACCCTCCGCCTGGAGAGTACTTCGGCCAACTCTACCGCACGCCCAGTCAGCGTGCCAATGTTCCAAGATGCGAAGAGGATTCGGGTTGGGGTTAACTTCTTTAGCCGTGCTTGCCCGACACACGGCAGCCCTAGCCCACTTGCCACAGGAGTCGGGCGGGGCTCCTGCGCGCCGTTTTGCGGCGGCGCCCTATCCCTAGCAGCATTCCTTTTCTGACTGTTCATTTTTTTTTTGTTTCGGCGGGTGGTTTTTATGGGAGCGACGCCCTCAGACCTCCCAACCCCAGAGGGGAAAGCCAGCGCCAGTGCCTCGTCCGTTAGTCAGCAGGTGCACGCACTAGCACGGGAGGTTGACTTGGGCCCCGAAGATCTTGGTACACCTTACACCCGTGTAAGGTGTAAGGGGCCCCACCAAATGTTTGCAATAATATTTATTGTAAACCGTTAGAGGCAAATAAACATTTTTATTATTATTGTTGAAATGAATGAATGAGAGAATTCAGGGAAAAGAAATTGTCACTTTACACACATTTTTAACAGGAACAAACTCGTGCCTTTTTAAGGGATCCGTACCTCAATACGAAAACACGAAACCCTTATTAAAATCACTTTGTTATCCGTCTGTCTGACCCTCTGTGTCTGTCAGGACCGTTTTTATCAGGAAGACGTGAATGTATCGAGTTGAATTTATATAATATTCTGGTCTACGATCCCTTATTACTGTGTAAAAATCAAACTTTAAGTTAATGTAAAACATAGTTTAGGTCATTTATAATGCAAAAAAAAAATTACGGGGCCCTTCAAGTGCGAGTCTGACTCGCACTTGTCCGGTTTTTTATAAAGGAAGGGTTTCTTTATTAGAAAAAGTATAAGACAAAAATCTTATCTCGATTTTCTCGTGTACAATCTTTTTCCAAAAATAATATTTTCCGATTAAGATTTCAGCACTTCATAAATATAATACACTGATTTAGGATTAATAAGGCTTAGAGAAGGTAGTATCTTGAGAATCAATTTCAGATAAAATTGGAAGGTAAATAATCTCTCCTCAGACTACACCGATAGTTTCAAAGCTTACTGCTTAACTGAAATGGACTTTCTATTAAAAATATTACAAGATTTGAGAGAAAAAGTTGCAATATTGCTTATTGTATGTGTTTTATTTATTACCTATTCAAAGATGTTTTCCGTAGTTGCATAATGTAAGTATACCTACTTATACATATATGGCAAAAAATTTATCAAAATCAGTTATAGCTGAGGCGGGACTTAGACTTACCTACTTACGCTTACGCCCAAGTCACCTCAATTTTTTGCTAAGTCAATAAGTCTTTTGCTGGGATATACCAATCTTCTTTGTGGCCCTCGTCTACCAAGTTTAAGCCCAATCTATCTATTTTTGCGTATTTCAGTAGCAATTATGCGTATTTCGCATTTATGCTTATAAATGCGAGTTAAATTACCTGTGATATAATATTAAAGAATTCTGTGAACTAAACGTTTTACAACGATCAAATCGTAACTTAATAACTTTCAATATCATTTACTCATATTGTATCGGCACGCGATATATAAGTGTGACTAATCCACGAAGGACAGAAATAATTGTTATTCTCTACTCCATAGGATAATCGCTATTTTTATTATTAATGACTATTCACACTATAATATTTTTGTCTCTTTCTAGTAGTGAGTTCACCATTTATTTAATCAATCAATCGGCGATCAATCTCGTTTTATCCCCGAAGTGGTGACAGAGGCGTATCATCACTGTGTGCATTCCTATCCCACGTAAAAGGTGGTGAAACCATTGCCGTGTTGAAATAGACAGACGCAGATTGTAAGTTCCTGTTGGGGCCACGAACACTTCAATTGAATCAGTGAGTTGATTATGTATTTATACATTACTCTACTACAAAAAAACGCTCTGATACGAAGAAAGCTACAAAAGTAATAATACTGTGCCGTAACTATCAACGCCCTCCTTGAAAATGTAACAGTGTTTTAATTAAGAAAAACAAATTAGGTACTAAAATCATATTTATTTAAAAAGGTAAGCAAATTAAGGGAAGTGAAAGTAGTAGCTGCCGGAAACAAAGTTAACGGTGCTTTGTCCCAGTTAGTAAAGCGACAAAGCATCGTAAAAGAAGCACGAATGGCGATTCATAACGCAGTGCTAGTGCCAACTTTGCTTTTCGGTAGTGAAACCTGGGTATGTCAGCAGATGCATGAAAGTAAATTGAATGCTGTGGAGATGCGATCACTTCGAAAATTGTGCGGCGTTACCTTGGCCGACCGAATACGTAACGAAGTGATACGCAATTTGGCAGGTTTGAATGAAAGTGTCAGCGTTAAGCTGGAAAAGGGCGTGCTCCGTTGGTTTGAACACGTCCAACGAATGAGTGAGGAACGATTGACGAAGTATATATATTGTTCAAAAGTAGAGGGTAGAAGGAGTCAGGGAAGGCCGAGACTTACATATGAAGACCACGTGAGCAGATTGCTCAAAAACGGAAAGGTCAAAAGTACTCGGATACCCAGACGTGCGTGTATGAAGCGATTGATGAATCTCGAAGAAGCGAAAGAAGTATGCATGGATCGCGAAGCCTGGCGATCTGTCGTCTCTGACTACCCCGTCAGGGATACAGCGTGAAGATAGTTAGTTAGTTGGTAAGCAAATTATGTGCTAACGAGGCCTGTTTGTGTGTGTTGTGTGTGTGTGTGTGTGTGTGTGTGTGTGTGTGTGTGTACGTGCGCGATCGCACGCGTATCTCTATCACTATCACCTATGTTTTATACTTGGATTCCGATTGGAATTAGATCTTCGGTTTCCGAGTTAGAAAGGCATTTTAAAAACTCTGCAAGCATGGATTTCTGCTTTTTCCGTGTTAAATGATAAATATTGAGCGATTTGTTTATTTTGTTGTACAAATTGCAACTAATATGTCGATATTGATGACCAGCAGCCTCGGTAGTACGATGCGGAATGTGACAAACTCTCTCGGACCGACGCGACGCCTATTCGAATAGTGGTCATGGTTATAAGGGAGTTGCTCATGTTTACGATGAACGACGCGTAGTATGTACAGTTGTCGTAGCGAGAGTACTTTGCAAAGTGAATATAGAGAAGAAGCGCTCGTGGCCCCGCGGTCTCAGTGTTCTGTAAACGATCACTGAGTTACGCAACTTACACTATGGCTGGTCCTCGGATGGGTGACCACTTTGTGGCATTTACATTTGCAAGCGTTTCCGTGCTTCGGAAGGCACGTTAAGCCGTTGGTCCCGGTTGCCAGTAAAATGGCAGTCGTTAAGCCTGGTTGAAGGCCTTATGGGCGGCTTGAAAAAGTTCAACAGCAGGTAGCCACAACCTGCGTCTGTCTATTTCAACACGGCAATGGGCTCACCACCTATTACGTGGGACAGGAATCCACACGGTGAAAAGTGGGCATATAATATGCCTCTGCCACCCCTTCGGGGATAAGGTGTGATGGATATTTATTTATTGTAGAAAACCAGATAGGCTTTTTCGCCAATACTTTGAGTACATGCGATTAACTTAAATAAACGATGACTAGGTTAAAGGGGCACTAGAGACCTCACCTGCTAGTGGAGAAGGTACCTGTGTAAGTCAACGACGCAGGGGATTGAGGGGTCAGACGGCAGTCACTTACAACAACGCCGAATGTCAAAATGTCACAATATGTGTAAATGTCACAATAGCTACTCATGGAGCCAAATAAAAGTGGATCTCACGCTCCAAATCCAGATAGGATTTGGAAGAAACTGATAAAACATTTAATACGAAGAAGAGGTGTAAACTATTTGTATCTTAGTCTCATTCATTGGAAGATGAGTAAAAAGCACAGGCGCTAATAGACAGGCCTAGCAACGGTACTCGGCTCGGAGATAAGCAGATATTGGGCGGAAAATGGCGACCAGTTTCCGAAGTAAGAAACTTTCAGATACAGCAACATTGAACATTTCAGAGTCTAACTTAACTCACGAAGACAATCTTAAATTCATTCAACTTCCAATCGTCTTAAGCCTGTATAGTTAGCATTGGATATTTCACAAACAATTATTATTGACTTAAATTTGTACTGTTGTTTCTTACTGTTGCACAAGTTTACAGTTTGGTTCTGAAATTTAGGACTGTTTAATACAACTTGATTCTAATTTGAGTCTGTTTTAATCCTTTGAAGTCGTATGTTATCAACAAAGTGTTTACAAATGCTAAAATCATTTGTAGCCCCAGTTACTCAGTAATCTTTAGAGGGTTTAAGCATGGGTCAGTCTTCAGTCAGTCAGCCAGTCAGTCAGTTGAGTCGGTCATGTCAGTCAGTCAAAGGCAGATAACCATTTTTGATGATTGTCTTTCTGCTTTGTAAAGCAAGCTCATGTCATTTGCGGGTCATAGAAATCGTAAAAACCGAAGAAAATCCATTAATTATGTATCACTGCGACATGCACAACGTGCCCATGGCTATTCACAAACGGCAGTCCACTGCCAGATGTAGCCCTCTTCTAATTCACGCCAAAACACACGGTTCAGTGACTTCCTCATCCAATCCAAAAAAAACATTACCAAAACATAAACCGATATTCTAGAAGTTACTTCATCATCATCATCATCCGAGCGTCTGTCCCAGTTGCGTCTCGCGACGCCTGGGGTCCGCTTTCCTACATTTTCTCCTCCACTTCGCACGGTCGTCGGCATCCCTTGTAGTGAGACCATTGGCACGCATGTCATCCCTTACGACGTCAAGCCAGCACTTCTTGGGTCTTTCCCTCTTACCGGGAACCGGCGAGGCTGACATGGCCAGACATTTGTTACCTACGTAGCTCGGCGGTTGCCGCAAGACGTGACCATACCAACGAAGGCGACACTCTTGCAACTTGTCTGCAATGTCACGGACGTGAAGGCTGCCGCGGATGCGAGAGTTCCTCACGCGGTCCATCCGCGTGACTCCACACATCCACCGCAGCATCTTCATTTCCGTGACACGCAGCTCCTGCTTGTGTCGCTCCAATATCGGCCACGTCTCACTGCCATGTAAAAGGACAGGTCTAATAATGGTTTTGTAGACCTGTCCCTACAACCGGATCGGCATTTTAGGGTCACAAATGACACCGGTCATCTCCCGCCATTTGGCCCAAGCGGCAGCAATGCGTGACTTGACATCGCAATCGATGTCACTGGGCGTGTGAAAAACAGATCCCAGGTATTTAACCTGGTCCGTGCGCTCGACCTAATCACCGCCTATGCGGACGGATGTGGGATCTGTCGAGTTTAGTGCCAAGTACTCGGTCTTCGCCACATTTAGTTTCAGACCGCCGTTCTCAAGCGTCTCCTTCCACGCCTTTACACGTCGCACCAATCTGCCCCTGTCCGCGCCTGCCAGCGCAATATCGTCAGCATACATGAGCAACCTTGGAGGCTGCTCATGCGGGTTTCTGATGCTGTCCGACAATTCGTCTAATATTACACTGAACAGAAGCGGACTAAGGACAGAACCCTGGTGTACCCCGACGGTGATGGGGAAGGGTTTCGTGTCGCCAACAGCAGTCCGAACCATTGAATCGGAGTCACAGTACATGTCCCGGATAGTGTTAATATAGACCTCTGGAACCCCTTTGGACCGCAGTGCCCACCAGATCATCGCACGAGGAACACAGTCGAAGGCTTCCGTTCTTCTACCTGTATTTTTCTGCGACAACCCTCAGGGCAAAAACAGGGTCCGTGGTCCCATGACCAGAGCGAAACCCATATTGACACTCCGAGAGAGTACACTCCTGCCGGATCCGAGAGTCTATAAACCTCTCGAAGATCTTCATGGTGTGGGACATCACCTTAATACCGCGGTAGCTCCCGCACTCCTGCACTGGTCAGTACCAAGTTACTTATTATCTATAAAACAAAAAAAAACTAACGAATAAACATTGTAACAAAACAATATTCAGTTTCAAAGATCTTGCAAATTTTTATTAATGCCCTTTCTAACGCTACCAGCGTAGCACGCGAGGCTCCTATAGTCTAAACCTATTTACATGATACATAATTTACAAAGGTTGCTGCTAATGTTCACTTTTCTGTTCCGTGTACAAAGCACGTTGTCCAAATTGTTTTACACTTAACCTCACATTTTATGTCGTTTTCGGTATTGATTTCCGAAGTTTAGTAGCTTCACAAAGTTTGAAGAATTAAGTTTGGTACACCCTATATTATTTTAACCATATTTTATTGTATTTCAAGTAAGGATATATATAAGGATATAATACCACAAAGGTTCTCAAGAACTCGAGTAACTTAACCGGCTAGCGGCATTCTTGCTGAATAATATACGAAGTAACGATGCAGGCGGTGGGAGGTCAGAAGGTAGTCGCTCAAAACAATACCAGTAAAAAAAAAATTAAACCCTGAACAAAAGACAAGGAAGGCAATACGTAGTAAACCAATTTGAGAGATTCGCCAAGTTACATCAGACTAAAGAGAAGCAAATGAAATCTTACACTAAGATAACACAGAGAAGGAGGGACAAAGAGAGCAAGAGAGAAGAAAATAGCATATTTAACAAAACAGGATTTATTCCGACAACAATACGTTTTTTAAAGACACATCGTTTCAAAGAAATCAATGAGTAAATTTATTATGTGCTAAAAATAAATGTCCACCATTAACAGCGTGCGTGTCACCACGGGGTGTTTTTCGGAGTTTTATTAAACATAAAATTTATACATAATTGGTTAATACACAACAAATAAGAGTTCTTTCTAAACTCGATACACGGCGTTAGTGCCCAAATTAGATCTCGTTATTATTTTGTACACATAGTTTATTAGTAATGTAATTAATTTTATATTTGAGAGTAATAGCTATTACAATAGTTCAGGTGACGAGTTGTATTATTTCAACCTTCATCACACCCAGATCAAGTAGAGTTGTTCCACTGACGATTATCGGCGAGGACTGGTAATTGTCCAATAATAAAACGAATGAAATATGTAGAAACGATAATCTGTATATTAAAACTGACAATTTGATGCTAGCGTTCGTCCTAACACATTCATCATGCTCACCTCATGGCAATTATAATAAGTAAAGTTCTTCTTCTTCATCTCTAGGTATTGCTGATTACTTCCAAACCCTGCTAGGATATGGAGACGGGACTCTGCGTTTAAAGATTACTTGGAGTAGTTTTGGTTCGACTTTTTATCTTCGGCATTATTCGAAGCGACTGTCGTCTGACCTTCCAAACTAGTAAGGGGCGCCTGCGTCATTGCCTTGACCGTTGATCACCACTAGCAATTGAGGTTGCTTGGGCCACAGAGATATTGGTGAGGCTTCTTACACCCCCAAGGCACCAAACTAAAATTATAAATACTTTTTCGATAAGGCGACCCCACTTTCACAAACTTAGATAACATTCAATGTTTGACCAAAGAACTTCACTCGGCTCAGTCGCTGAATATCATACTCTCAAAACGCGTGGATTTTTGTGACGAGCATATAAACGATTTTGCTCTATAATGCTTTATGAAACTAAAAAGTTTCTTTCAATGAACGAAACTAGTTATTCCGATTAAAATACTAACTAACTAGTAAGCAGTTACTATTTTTATGTGTGAAAATTCTTCACGCTATGTCCCTGAAGGAGTTATCAAAGTGGACGGCTCGTCACTTATTTCGCTTTCTGCAGATTCGTTAATCGATTCATAAATGCACGTCTGATCCAAAATACTTTTGATCAATCCGTTTTTGAGCAATCCGCTCACGTGGTCTTCGTAAGTAAGTCTCGGTCTACCCTGACTGTTTCTACCTTTGCTACAATAGGATACATTACTTTGGTACAATAGGATATTTTTCGCCAATCGTTTCTCACACATTGTACTATAAAAATACATATTATTGTACTATAAAATTAACACTTTTATCGTTTTCAGAATACTGAACCACAAATCAAACAAAACTTTAACAATACCTATGATAAATCATGATAAAGTTAAGCAAACAAGGTTGATACATCCCTCGGCGTGTTTGTACCTAGCCTTGTGGTGTGACCCGATCTCTTTAAATTAATTTAAGCGGAATTGCTCATTTGAGCTCTAATGATGTAATCAGTTCAACGTTTTAATTAGACGTTCAGCGTCAGCTTAAGCGGTTTGACCACGCTTTTAGTAAACGCATAGTTAAAACATTATACTTACACATTTTTTCAGTTATTAATCAATTGTGCTCGTGATTTGGTTTGCGTTAAACCAGTATCTGTACCAGTTATTTAATGTAGTAGGTACCTGTTAATAAACACTCTGTAGGCATCTTATGGCTGGCAGAGAAGGAGCGGGAGAGAAATGTACTACCTGACTACCGCTAAATAAGCAAGATGACACTCAAAGGCGAGTAAGGGATGGTAGCTAAATTTCTCAACCATCCTTCCGTAGATATGGATCGTGTAGGATCAGTCAGTTCGAATCCGATATGACATTTATGGGGACTACCTACCACTATTAAAAAGCATCCTATGGGTATTCGAAAATCACAGAAGACGGTATTTCAATTTTAAAAACAATTTAAGTGGTTTTCAAATATTTTTTTAGAATGTGCGTCTGATTTTAATAGGCCTATGAAATTGCCGTTCTGCAGTACTGGCCATTTCAAATCAAAATAATTTTTGTTTGGCTAAGAATTCTAGTTTCAAATTAATTTAATTTTAAAAGCATTAAATTCTTTTTCCAAAAGTAGTCATTTGTTTATTGATTAGTGTAACATTTTCATCGCATTTCAATCATTTTCGTCATCATGGATACTTTAAAAAAACGAGTAACTATGGAATATGAGTACCGTCGTAGCAACAAGTGGCACGCAACATCAACGACGTTTACGGAGCTAACACTGCAAACCAACGCACCACTTATTGGTTTGCTCGCTTCCGTTCTAGAAATTACGTCCTGAAAAATGAACTTCGCGGTTGTCTGAAGACTTTGGTCGACAATGACGAAGTAAAGGCGATTGTGAAAGCTGATAATACAGAATCTATGGCTGAATTAGCAGCAGCTTTTGACGTTAGCGTCAAAACAATATTGGTCCATTTGCGTCAAATTGGCAAGGTAAAAAAGCATGACAAATGGGTGCCCCATGAACTCAATGATCGCCAGCGCGAAGTGCGCGTCGAGACGTGCCTTTCACTGCTCAACAGACACACAAATTAAGGAACTTCGAACCGCATTGTTACCTGCGGTAAAAATTGGATTCTGTTTGACAACCGCAAGCGCTCAGCAAGTTGGTTGGATCCTGGTTCAGCACCTAAACAATGTCCTAAACGAAAACTTACCCCTAGAAAAGTGATGGTCACTGTTTGGTGGTCTAGCGCCGGTGTGATTCCTCACAGCTTCCTACCTAACGGGGTAAACCTAAGAACTGAACACAATGATGGAGAAGCTGGCACATCTCCAACCAGTTTTGGTCAGTCGCTCGTCTCCGCTGCTCCTGCACGACAACGCGCGACCTCATACTGCACAGCAGACGGTCTCCAAGTTGCAAGAACTTTGGTTGGAAGCTCTCCGTCATCCGCCCTACTCACCAGACCCTGCGCCTACAGACTACTACTTTTTTGAGAATTTGGATAACTCTTTGGCAGGAAAAAAATTCAATACCCGAGAGGCAGTACAAAATGCCTTTGAAAAATTTGTTGCCTACCGTACAGCTGATTTCTTTAAGAATGGCATCAATCAACTGCCACTGTGTTGGCAAAGATGCATTGATTGTATGGGTGATTACTTCGATTAACACAAAAAAAAAATATAAAAAAAAATGTGATTGCTGAATATGCCTCTGCGTACCCTTCCGGGGATAGAGGCGTGACAATATGTATGTATGAAAATAAATGGTTTATTTTTTTTAAACAAAACGGCGATTTCATGGTTTTAGACCTAATATTAAACTACGTATCTTCATTCTGAGAAATAAACAAAAAATAATTATTGTAGGACACTTTTTATAACACTGCCTGGGTTTTCCCGAACGTCTACAGTATGGGGTTCTTCAAAAGGGGTCTTAAAAGGCTTTTAAAGGGTCGGAAGTTCGAGTGCTGTTTGTACAGTATGCTAACGTCCATAGGCTACGGTGACTTACAATTTTCATCAAGTGGGCCGAATGCTTGTCTGCCAACTCAGTGGTATAAAAAAATAAAACAGCGCCATCTAGCCTGTATTTGAGCTAAAAATTATATAAGTAATAGTAATAAATACTTATATATTTTGGATACACACATTAAATCAAGAAACATCCAAACTCCTAGACACACATCAGTGGATCACGCAAATATATGTTCCGAAACAAAATTTGAACCCGAGACCTCACTGCGGCAGTCTTATACACTACCATTTACTCCATAGGGGAAGTCTAATAAATTTTCTACTAAAATCGATATAAAATTAATTACTTACCCCTCCATGGTTGTGTACTAATCCACGTTTATGTTTTTCATCAATTCACTACCTGTAAATAAAGAACATGGATTTAGCTTCGTTACCGTATGATATCACCTATATATCACATATATTTGTTTATCAGTCAAACCTTTTTTCCTAAAGGGGTGGCATAGGCATTCAAGACGCCCAAATTTCCCCGTATGCAATTTTGTCACACCAATAAGTATAATTTTTTTTACACATTGTTTCGTTACTGACTTATTTTTTAAAAGTATTTACTATGTGTTTATAAAGAGCTAAATAGGAAGGACTTTCACATTTGTACGCATTGGCATTTATTTCTGAGCTAACTAACTTAAACTAAACAAACTATCTTCACGCTGTATCCCTGACGGAATAGTCAGAGAGGACAGATCGCCAGATTTTCTCTTACAACGTTATCAAATGATTTTTCCAGGTCTACAAAAGCGCAAAAATCCTTCTGGCTAACAGCCAGAAACTTCTCCGCGATCTACTTATACGAATACTCTTGATCCATGCAACCTCTTCTACTTTGGTATCCGCATTGTGCCTCCCACAAATACCTTTCAGACTTTTCTTGCATCCTTGCCGTTATAACCTTTGCATACACTTTACTAGTTAAGCTGACCAAGCTGATCGCCCTGTAGCTAGAGTAGTTTAGGCGAGAGCCTTTTCTTTTTATTTCTGAGCTATGGCTTAAATTTCAAAATATCTGGCTCATCGGGAATTCAATTACAAAATCGTACCTGAACCAACTTAAAAGAAAACGAGATAATAGAAATGTAGAAAAATAAATAAAAAACACAGTTACAATTGCCGAAAATAAGGTGTAATGGGCCATACTGATATATCCGGGGCCTAAGCGACCTCACCTGCCAAGCGGTGCACCTAATGACTAACGCAACTAGGCATTAACGTGGGTGCCTGCGGAGTTAGACGGTCAGGCGGCAGTCGCTCCTAACAAAGTGAAAATCAAAAGCTAATTAATACCTTCTCCTAGCAGCAAAACGGGAGTGAGAGATGAAGAAATTTCCTCAATGAGTGTAAATGTCTCCAGAGGTTTCAAATCGAAACATAAATTATCACATCACGGGTAAATTGCAATTTCGAAATACATTCGCAATCACATTTGTTTGAATCCATATCACGTTGCCGGAGATTGGACAAGTTTAATTGCGTGGCAAATACGTGTATCAAGAACTGCTTAGCTGTAAAATGTTTTGATTGACTTTCGAGTTTTGAGTTTACCTGGTTCAAATTGAAATCGATAATTAAACCGAGTATACCTACTTAAAAACAGTGGTTCTCTGTTTAGTCCCTAATACTAAGAGATACATATTTGGGATCTATAAACTAAATACTATTAAATCTAAAACTATTAAATTGAATACATAGGTAGCATAATGCACTAATGGCTTCTTAAAATTCTTTCTAATGTTTTGGCAGGTGTCATCACAAATATAATTATTTTATGTAACTTTGCTATTACATGGAAATATGCTACCAATCGTTTTTTATAGGTCTAGATTTTTCAGTTTGTGGTTTGCTGTGTTTTTGCTCTTGTGATTTAGGCGATAAAACTGGAGCTTTGTTGAAACTCAGCAGTTTATTTGATCGTTTATTTTTAATTTATAAATTTTGACTGCATCAATAAATTTAAAAGTGAAGCGCTCGTGGCCCCGCAGTCTCAGTGTTCTGTAAACGATCACTGAGTTACGCAACTTTCACTATGGCTGGTCCTCGGATGGGTGACCACTTTGTGGCATTTACATTTGCGAGCGTTTCCGTGCTTCGGAAGGCACGTTAAGCCGTTGGTCCCGGTTGCCAGTAAAATGGCAGTCGTTAAGCCTGGTTGAAACCTTATGGGCGGCTTAAAATATTTCAACAGCAGGTAGCCACAACCTGCGTCTGTCTATTTCAACACGGCAATGGGCTCACCACCTATTACGTGGGACAGGAATCCACACGGTGATAAGTAGGCATATAATATGCCTCTGCCACCCCTTCGGGGATAAGGCGTGATGGATATTTATTTATAATGCATTTATAAGTATTTGTTCCTGTTTAATAAAATAATACAGATACGACGAAACGACGTAGGGCGTCTTTTCAAAAACGAATTAAGATAAATCTGATAACTTTAGGAACCTTATCTGCTAAGTAGCAAAGTCAATCATACACAAAGGCTACAGGACCGAAATAAAAATAATCTTTTTTTTGCCGTCTGGTCTCATTATAATTATGACCATGAAAATGAAAATATTTAAAAAAAGAATTAGTTCCAAAGTCATGCCAAAGATCTAAGTTTATTTCTCTTTGAACATCTACGTGTGAATGGTAATCTTAATTGCTTACTGCCCACATCCAGTCTATCTCAGTGTCTAGTCATTAACTTAGAGGCGTTGGAATAATAGTGCATTAACCGTGATGTTATTGCTAGATCTAGTGGAACCTAAACTAGCTTACGGGTGGTCAATTTTCGAGTAGTAATGTTATTAGTGTTCCAGGTTTAGCTAAACGTGGTAAAAAAAAATTAACCAAAATACTTTATTACACCTTGCTACAAGTTGGTAATACTGCTAATTGGTCCCGGCATATGTACAATTGAAGGAGTTAGGGAGTATTACAACAAAAATAAACAAAATAAAAATAAACAATACAACTATCTGCACGCTGTATTTAATTTTTAAACTTTAAAGTGAAAAATAATTTCAGTCTCGTGCTGGAGCCGAACCAGTGTCTTCTGGTTCAACGCACCAGACGTGTTTACCAACTACACCACCGAGATCTACTCAAAACTGACGAATTAACCCACCTCTTCACGTCTTAAGGTGACGTGCACGCTGTATCCTTGACGGTGTTGTCAGAGAGGACAGATCTCCAGGCGTCGCTCTATAGGCATACTTCTTCCGCTTGCCGCAGATTCATTAATCGTTTCATACATGCACGTCTAGTTACCCGAATACTTTTTCTTTTCCAATTTCGAACAAACTTGACTTGACAAAATCGTACCTGAACCAACTTAAAAGAAAACGAGATAATAGAAATGTAGAAAAATAAATAAAAAACACAGTTACAATTGCCGAAAATAAGGTGTAATGGGCCATACTGATATATCCGGGGCCTAAGCGACCTCACCTGCCAAGCGGTGCACCTAATGACTAACGCAACTAGGCATTAACGTGGGTGCCTGCGGAGTTAGACGGTCAGGCGGCAGTCGCTCCTAACAAAGTGAAAATCAAAAGCTAAATAATACCTTCTCCTAGCAGCAAAACGGGCTTCGTCAAATCTCGAGGCGTCGCTCTATAGGCATACTTCTTCCGCTTGCCGCAGATTCATTAATCGTTTCATACATGCACGTCTAGTTACCCGAATACTTTTTCTTTTCCAATTTCGAACAATCTGCTCACATGGTCTTCGGTCCGTTTCGAGTGGGTATCGATAGCGTAGTTAGTAAAGCCTCTGACCCGGCCAGTCATAAGACGCTGGTTCGAGACCAGCCGGAGAATGAAAATTTATCCACTTTAAATTTATATATAAAAGGCCTATTAATTGCTTTTTAAAATTATTTTTGATGTCAGTATTATATTCCTATAACCCACTATTTGAACCCCGTAGCTACGCCAGTGACGTACTTCAAACCGAATGGCAAAGTTAATCCCATTGTTTATTAATTTTACAGTACCCTCCTACTATAATGTAGAATGAAATTTGCATTTGTATGAATATGCAGGAAGCGAAAGGAGTTTGCATAGATCACAACCTGGCTATATTGACTGGTAAAAACACAATGTTTCATACTCAATATTTAGATTGAAATTTAAAGCATGTATTATATAATCCAACAACTTTCACACCCGTCATTCTAATCTCTATTAGCTCATACTTTCCATGTGTAAAACACATTACCACATTTAAAATTTATATTCAAGGGACGGCTTAGGTTTTGGGATATAAATAAATAATTCACTCTTAGTTTTCATATTTCCTTATTTAATTGGAATTATATTGGAAATGAGAAGGCTAATAAATATAGCTGGAGTGATATTGATGGACTAAGAAAGGAACAGCGTGATAAGAGAACATTGCGGTATGACAGAAGTTGCAGTGACTAAATTAGAAAGGGATGCTTTGATAAATAAATAAAATATAACCTATTATAAAACACTATTCACACAGTGCCATCTAGCCCAAAGTAAGCTAATATAAGCTTGTGGTAATACTTTTTAGATGATTCAGACACGTGGTGAGTATGGATGAGACTGATGAAGCAGATTCTTCATTATTCTGCGGCTAGAGTGAATAGGCAAACTGGTAGGGGTCCACCTCGACGTACGTATGCCAATCTAATCGAAGACCTTCTGGGAAACGGCAAGGTCAAGAGTAACCTTAACCAGCAAGCGTGTATGAACACTCTTATGAAAGTAGAAGAAGCGAACGTTGTATGCCAGAATCGTAGCAAGTGGAAAGCCATAGTTTCTGCCTGATGATATGTATATAAGTATGTTGGTTCTCCGTCCGACTGTCAAGACCCCTTATCTCGGTAACGCGTCAAAGTATCGAGTATAAATTAAAATTATCTACTCAGGTCTACGGGCCGTTACGGAACCTTCACAGGAGGATTTCGACTAGCTATCGTTGTTTTTTTTAGTTAATAGCTTTTAACTGAGTGAGCGCGTCTATTTACAGATAGTAAAATTATCCTTTGTCTATGTTGATTTTTTGTAGGTAGCTTACATTAACGAATTTTCATAAAAGTACTCCTTGACTATACTCCTGAGAATCTTTTACGTCGACAACGATTTTAGATTAGGGGTTATTTTGGGGCAAAAGAAAGAAAGTTTGCTGTTTCATCATTTTTTAGCCTATTAGATTTTTGAGGTGTAAACTTATTTTAGCGAGGTACGCATATTTTTAGATGAGATAAAATCTTTGGACTCACC
This sequence comes from Thumatha senex, assembly GCA_948477245.1. Taxonomy (NCBI): domain Eukaryota; kingdom Metazoa; phylum Arthropoda; class Insecta; order Lepidoptera; family Erebidae; genus Thumatha; species Thumatha senex. Next base: position 7,038,029 of record OX419725.1, read on the forward strand.
ACACCGTTACGAGACGCTGCTATAGGGTGTGTATGCATGTACATGTCTAGATATTTTTTGTAAATTAGTACATTCAAAACCTTGGTACTAAATAATATAATCATCATCATCTAATGTTGATCCCGGTCATCTACAGGTCTTATTAAATAATATTGTGTAATCAATAAAGACTCTTTCGGTGCAGATTTTTAAAGTGAAAACTAAATAACTTAATTTTTGAAGTGAAAACTTCGTTTAGCGCGGTACGCATATTCTTAGATGAGATAAAATCTCTGGACTTATAATAAATTATTAATAAATTTACTTTTCACTTTTGTCGGCACTCCCGGAGTGCAACCCGTATTATTTATTAATTACATACACACAGTCACGCATATACCCCCAATGGGGTAGACAGATATATTCTATTCATCTTTAGAGTCTCCTCAGTTACTTCCAACACTACTAAAGTTTGGAACCTAGGGTCCACTTTTATCTTGATGCTGGAAGCAGCTATCGTTTAAATTGATTATCAGAGTTCTTCGGAGCGACTGCCGTGTGACCTCGCCTTTTACCTCAACCATTATACAGCAGATACACCACAGGTAGGTGAGCGCACTTTGGCCCCGGAGATCATGTTGAGCTCTTGCACCTCTTACGCCCACTTTTTACCATTTATATTATATTCAACGTAATAGGTGGTGAGGCTATTGGGTCTTGTTGGAGCCACCTGCTATTGATATTTTTTTAACCGCCGATTAGCTGTCAACCTAACTATCTTCTCGCTGTGTCCCTGACGGACTAGTCAGAGATACAGATCGCCAGGCTTCGCGATCCATGCATACTTCTTTCGCTTCCTATAGATTCATTAATCGCTTCATACATGCACGTCTGGGCTGTCAACTTGATTGCTATTACTGACTACTGGGACCAACGGCTTTACGTAAGGCACGTAATATAAAACGCCACAAAGCGGTCACCCATCTGAAGACCAACCATAGTATAAGATACTTAACGCAGTTATCATCTCTTGAATCTGCATATATATGTTGTATTTTTTTTTACATTTTTTTTTTTTTACTTTCTCCAGTATAAATAATTTGAAACGCCAGGCAACTAAAGGTATGGCTGCGTTTAGTCCCGGTAATAACTAATATACATAATTAACTAGTAAACGATCACTGAGGTACGCAACTTTCACTATGGCTGGTCGTCGGATGGGTGACCACTTTGTGGCATTTACATTTGCGAGCGTTTCCGTGCTTCGGAAGGCACGTTAAGCCGTTGGTCCCGGTTGCCAGTAAAATGGCAGTCGTTAAGCCTGGTTGAAGGTCTTATAGGCGGCTTAAAAAATTTCAACAGCAGGTAGCCACAGCCTGCGTCTGTCTATTTCAACACGGCAATGGGCTCACCATCTATTACGTGGGACAGGAATCCACACGGTGAAAAGTGGGCATATAATATGCCACCCCTTCGGAAATAAGGCGTGATGGATTTTATTTATTATTTTATTTTACATAATTATATGTAATTTGACTTTGTTATAGTGTGAGCACTATGTAGACTTATTTACGAGTATAATTTTGAAATTGACAGGATAGTTGCTGTGTAGTTTTTGGGTATGTCATGCTCACCTAAGTGTCCTGGCAGTGGTGGCGTATGTATCGGGTCGCCTTGTTCCCTACAATACGGTTGAATAGGGCGATGGCTGACATATGCGTCATACCCGTGAACGGGTGCCGTCTGTTGGGACTGGTCAGCTCATAGCTGTTATAGCAATTGTTACAAATAATATTATTTAAATTTAAGGCAAACTAAGTTTAGTCGACTGTTCTCACATAAATTCAAAGGAACTATGTGTAATTTTAATGAACACAACATTTTTAAAGAAATAAATATCCATCACGCCTTATCCCCGAAGGGGTGGCAGAGGCATATTATATGCCCACTTTCACCGTGTGGATTCCTGTCCCACGTAATAGGTGGTGAGCCCATTGCCGTGTTAAAATAGACAGACGCAATTTGTGGCTACCTGCTGTTGAAGTTTTCAAGCTGCCCATAAGGCCTTCAACCAGGCTTAACGACTGCCATTTTACTGGCAACCGGGACCTACGGCTTAACGTGCCTTCCGACGCACGGAAACGCTCGCAAATGTAAATGCCGCAAAGTTTTTTTTTTGTATAATTTCATTACTGTATAATTGGTCAAATACCATGTTAATCAAACTGTGTCAAATGGCGGTTAGAAAAGAGTGGCCATGAGTTTTATTGCCAGGTTCTTCCTCTGGCTCTACCTATTGCTTTGCGAATCTGGCAGTAAATGTAAATGTAGAAGCAGTAATCTTGACGTTCATAAGTGTTACTTTGTGACCTACATGAATAATGATTAATGATTTTGATTTTTGATCGTTTACAGAAAACCGAGCTACGAGCGCATTACTTTATTTTATTGATGTAGATATATCCAACAAGGAGGGACTGGATGTGGAAGGCGCAGGACCGTGTATTGTGGCGTAAATTAGAAGAGGCCTACGTTCAGCAGTGGACTGATTGATTGATAGGCTGATTTGATTGATATCCAACTCAGTCAGATAATGTCTGACCCGCCCGCTGATAGATTCATTACTACTGATATTTAATGATGCTTATAATGATGTCATTACCGAAGCCTAAGGAATTAATGACAGTATTATTGATTTCTTTATTATTTAGAGAGTCTAAGCTGTTTGTGGGTTCATTTTTACTATAGTTTGGTTAAAATTCATTTCAGTGAAACAATCTTCTGATGTTCAGACGATCGCTTCACTGACACTACTATTACTACATACTACTTGATTGCTACTAGTTTGAACTAGGATGTACCTGTGTTCACTGTCTGAACACAGGTTCATCCTAGTTCAAACTAGTAGCAAAGATTTACAACGAAGCGTATTTACTTGAACTTTTTTGATAAATACACTGATTGGATAGTTACATTAGTTCCAAGTCACAGCAAGAATTTCATAAAATTGTATTAGTGTCAAGTGACCTAAAAAGTTTATGGCCGAATAAATTATTGTTATTTTTAATTAAAAACTACCTATAATATAATAACTTAATTTACATGAATGTAATGTTAAAACCAAGACAGGAGGAAATATTTTCCATATTTCTGATTAGGTTTATAAAGCGTTCTATCATGGCAACATAAATATGACGCGCTATGACAGTTAAGGGTCGTCGCTTTTAATGATATTTGTGTCAGGGACAGAAATTGTAACAGGATGCTGCATCAAATGTCGCGGAAAGAAATCCTAATCTGGCTGTACCAAAATCGATTTACAGGTAAATTGTTGTATTTACACAATGTGCAAAGTTGTACAATTGTTTGGCTTTTGTTTATTCCAGTTTATATTATGAGTGATATAAAACACGATCAAGTCCAACAGTCAATATTTACAAACTTATTACAGGATCTAGAAAAGTTATATAGTTACATCTTGATATTTTATATATACATGTTTTATAAATTACAGTTGAATACAGAGAATATGAAATGATTGGCGCGATTACTTATACCGAAAACAATAGGTAGAAAACTATTTGTAAATGAACGAGCTACTACAATCTTAGTGTCTGTAATAATTTATTTACCTTACTGGTTCAGTTCGCATCTTGTTGTATGCCTTCAACGAGCCCTGGCTTGTTTTCTTAGATCAAGTGAAATCCTAATTCAAGCGTTAAGGTCTCGCGGACTCAGTGTTCTGTAAACGATCACTGCGTTAAGCATCGCTATGACTGGTCACGGATGGGTGACCACTTTGTGGCATTTATATTTGCAAGCGTTTCCGTGCTTTGGAAGACATGTTAAGCCGTTGGTCCCGGTTGCCAATAATATGGTAGTCGTTAAGTCAAGTTAAAGGCCATATGGGCGGCTTGAAAAATTTCAACAGCAGGTAGCCTCAACCTGCGTCTGTCTATTTCAACACGGCAATGGGCTCACCACCTATTACGTGGGACAGGAATACACATGGTGATAGGTGGGCATATAATATGCCTGTACTACCCCTTCGGGGATGAGGCGTGATAGATAAATATAAGTGAAAATGTAATTAATCGTAAATTTGACCTCTAGATTCAAAGAAAGAGTTTCGGATGCAAACGGGTTAATAACTTGGTTGATAAAATTAGATGACTGGGTCCAGTCCAGACTGGGGACAGTTCTTGGGATAGTACCCAACCCGTGCTAAGTCAACAGATTAAAAGATAAGACTAAGGTGTCTAAATAGCTGACTCCAAAGCAAATACGCATAAATTTATTTAAAAAGGGAAACGGTAAATTAATTGGCAATAAAATCATAATTAGGAACATTTTACGAAAGTAAATTAAAATCGTTTTCAACATTCAACCTTTTATTTGTACAGAAAATTAAACACTTTCAAAGAAATTACTCAGAATTTTGCGTTTCTCTGTCACTTTATTTTAATAACTTGGTAAAACCCTACTTTTATTATAAATGTGAATGTAAGTTTGTTTGTAACGCTTTCACGCAAAAACTAATTAAGCGATCATTCCAATGCTTTGTACACAGTCTTGGAGGTATTAGAAGTAACATAGGATACTTTTTAATGTTTTTTTTTTAAAAGATAAATGCAATTGTTTTCAAAACTCTCTCTCTATTTTGTCGCATATGTGGCGCTAACGAAGTTGTGCACCCGCACAACTTCGTTAGCGCCACATAGCACACAGCTAGTATATTATATAGAGGAAAAATTTGTAAGTTTGTTTGTAATGAATAGGCTCAGAAACAAATGGACCCATTTTAAAAATTATTTCACTATTAGAACGCTACATTCTTTGTGAGTAACATACGCTACATTGGGTTTTAAATAAAATTAGGGTTCCGTACAAAATTTAGAATAGTATAACTTCACTATGCGGGCGAAGCTGCGGGCATCAGCTAGTACTTTAATTCTAATTAACGTTGACTTATGAGCTCGACAGTTTTTTTATGACATTTATAAGCTAAAGTTTATGAAATGTTTTTTCTTAATCATTATATATTGCCCAAATTTAGGCAATTTATTAAAAACGAAGACAAAGACTCACAATGCACGGAAGAACTCAGAAGAATTTGCATTACCACCTCTCTTCAGGGGTTTATTTTGGTCGTGGCGAATACGTTTACGCGCGGTCATTCCTACTGCAGGGGCAGCAGGGATGATGTGTGGGACTCCCGGCCCTTTGGGAGCCGTTCTACCCACTAAACCCAGCGGTGATCCGTCTGCTTCCCAACCGGGTTGCAGGATAGGCCTGAGGGCTATAAGATGAGGCTCTACTCGGGCGACCAGAAATATCTCCCCTTAGTAAGTGAAATAGGTGACAAAATTTTTTGGCAATTCCGGAAACGTGATAATGCGATAGCGATGAAAAAAGTCAAGGAGGATGCTAAGGTTACATCTAGTTCATAATATTAGTAAGATAAAGTATAAAAATAAGACATAATATATTAAAGACACACAATTTAGAGTATTTTGAATAAAAACATAAATTTAATATTAGTATTAAAATTGTAATTATAATAAAAGAATGTAGATATTAATGATTAAGACAATAGTCAAATAATAAAGGTATATTTATATATTATTTTAATTATTCCACTCCCCACTTTTATATTATTCTAATTCAATGTTCTAAATATTTTTTCTAAAAAAATTATTACCTTATTCGTAAGAAATAAACCAAATTACGTTAGATGAATCAACATATTATCCTAAGTCAACAAAATCTTCAATTACTCACCATTCAAAAGATATCTTGCGGCAGTAAATGTTAATAAGCCTAAAGATGTGATCTAGGGTTATAAAAAACAATTTTCATTTTCTGTGAAAGGAAAATGACAAATAAATTACTGATTCCAGGTTTGAATAGGGTTGTTGGCAGAGTGAGAGAAACCGTACAATTCTGTACCTGCTGAGCAAAATAGTACAAGTAGAAAATCTCAACATTTATTACGAGCAAATAACGATTTTAAAATTCATATTGAATTCAGTGTCAGCTCTTAGTTCAGATGTAAAAAACATAGTTCGGTAGATGTTTTTTTTTTATATTGAAATCTCAATTAGTTGTAAAGTATGTTATGATTTTTCTTATTTGATACCTACGATTTTTGGCGTTAACAAGAAAAAAGGGTCACATGATATAACTGTGGTTTGTAATGGTAGCGAAGTATATAATAAAACTCTGGTATTAAAATTTATGTATTTACTGACAACTATATTCCAAAACTATAGACCATTTATTTTATGTGTACCGGGGTAAGTTATACCGTTTTCTAAAAAACAGAAAAAATATTACTGAGATTATCATTTGAGATTACATAAAAAATTTGCATAGAAATAGAATCAGAGGCGGACTTTTTTTTTTAATTTATGTTTTTTTTTTAACATAAAACATACTTTCACGCCTTTATCCCCAAAGGGGTAGGCAGAGGCGTACTATACGCCCACGTTTCACCGTATGCTTTGCTTTTTGTCCCACGTAACAGGTGGTGAGCCCATTGCCATGTTGAAAATGGACAGGTGCAGGTTGTGGCGACCTGCTGTTTTCAAGCCGCCCATTAGGCATTCAACTAGCTTAACGACTGCCATGCAACCGGGACCAACGGCTTAACGTGCCTTCCGAAGCACGGAAACGCTCGCAAATATAAATGCAACAAAGTGGTCACCCATCTGAGGACCAGCCATAGTGAAAGTTGCTTATCGCAGTGATCGTTTACAGAACACTACGTCCGCCGGGCCACGAGCGCTTACTCATCATCATTATTTAGAGTCGTCACTTTATACGTATTTAGTTTCTATATCTTTTTTTGTAAACTAATAAATAAATTATTTATTGAATTATTTATCTTACTGACAAAAAGAACCTGTGAATTGTTTTTTTTTTAAACGTTGTGTTATCTTTTAAATTAATAACTTTATTTTTAGCGGCTATAAAATTAAATATACATAATGTTGATTTAGTGATTACTCAATAACAATAGCAAATTAGGTTTTTGGTGTACCTTTCTGTATAATAAGACAAATATATCGCCTTATTAATTTATCTTATTTTTGAAATATACTGAAAGTTTGACATAAAGTTGTTCATTATAAATTTTCATTATGTAAAAATAGAATTAATTCCGAGGCACCTAATTCCGATTTAAACATTCTAATTACGATGTATTTGGCTCCTTATTCCGAGTGTACTAAGTATAAAGAAAAGAAGACTAGGAGAATAATACAGAACGTTCAAAAATCTAATATATTTGTTGTCTTTGAATTTAAATCATTCTTATTTCTATTTCTTGTGTTTGAATTTAAATCATTCGTCTATCTCTTAGAAATTTAAATCTGTTTTATTTTTTAATTACATACATTCATATTTTCACGCATTTATCCTTGAAAGCGTAAGCATGGGCATACTATACGCCCTCATTTCAACGTACGCATACATAAGGACCACTTATAGCGAATATTTCTTATCGCAGTGATCGTTTACAGAACACTGAGCTAGCGGGGCCTAGCTAACGCATCTTTTTGTTTACTTTATACATTATGGGAAGCACTCGTGGCACCACTAGCTCAGTGTTCTGTAAACGATCACTGCGTTAAACAGCTTTCCATATAGCAGGTCCTTTAATAGGTGACCACTTGGTGGCATTTACATTCGAGAGCGTTTCCGTGCTTCAGAAGGCGCGTTAAGCCGATGCGTCCCAGTTGCCAGTAAAATAGTAGTCGATAAACTTTCCTCTTTTCCCTTTAGGGTTGGCAGGGCGAGTACTGCACCTATGGTGTTAAAAATGTCTATAGGCTACGGTGACCACTTTCCATCAGCATTGCCGTCCGCCTATGTGCCACCTCAGAGGTATAAAAAAATCCTGGTTGAAGGCTATATGGGCGGCTTGAAAAATTTTAACAGCAGGTCGCCACAGCCTGGACCTGTTCTTTTTAACACACTGTTCTTTTTGGAACAAAACTGCATAGGGTGAATTTTGGACGTTTAGTATACTTCTGCCTACCTCTTCAGCGATAAAGGTGTGACAATATGTATATAAGTTACATTATTTAGAGTCGTCATTTTATACGTATTTAGTTTCTATATCTTTTTTTGTAAACTAATAAATAAATTATTAATTGAATTATTTATCTTACTGACAAAAAGAACCTGTGAATTGCATATAGATCTCGATATTCTAAATACATCGAAATTAGGTGCCATTTTTCATTAAACATAATAATTAAAGTATTATTATAAAATACTGTTATATATCAAGTTCCACCGTAGCGCAGTACAAATAGCACTCAAATCTTTCAAGATTAGTCACCGGCTGTGAAACGTTAAAACACCAACCCGTGATCACGGCTGTTTTGTTATCCGGTAGAAACGTTGGAAAATACAAGGTAAGCTTTGTACCTAATAGAAAACGTCGCGAATAAGATCCTATTTAAATATTAAAAAGAACAACTTTTTTAATATTCGATTTTAAGTGTTTTTTAAATATCTACGTGTATTTTTTTTCTGCGAATGTGATATAAGTCTTCAAACAACCGAAAACGTAACACGTGGTTCAATAAGTCCTGAGACTAAGTACTAAAACAAGGTTTTTTTATAAAATTATATTTGATTTGTCAACGTAGTCTCCTCCAAGAGCCATACAGTCCCTCCAACGCTTTTCTAACTTTTCTATCCCATGCGTGTAGAATGATTTGTGTTTGGCTTCAAAATAAGCCTCCGTTGCTGTGATAACTTCACTATTTGAGTCAAATTTCTTACCCTGGAGCATTTTTTTTGAGATCTGCAAACAGCCAATAATCGCTGGGGGCCAAGTCTGGCGAATAAGGGGGATGAGGAAGCAATTCAAATCCCAATTCATTAATTTTAGCCATCGTTCTCACAGACTTGTGACAAGGCGCGTTGTCCTGGTGAAACACAACTTTCTTTTTGTTCATTTGAGGCCGTTTATCCGCAATTTCGTACTTCAATCACTCCAATAAGCACGTCTAATAGTCACTATTTATATTTTGTCCGTTTTCAAGGTAGTCGATGAAAAATGTTTCCATCCCAAAATATAGACGCCATAACCTTACCGGCCGATTTCTGAGTCTTTGGCCGCTTCGGGAGGCTTTCACCAGCTGCTCTCCACTCCGTTGACTGCCGATTGGATTCATTGTCACATACCGATGTAAATTTATTACGATTATTACGATTCAAGAGTTTATTACGGTTCATCAGCGCCAAACATCGCTCTGAATCATTAATACGTTGTTCTTTTTGATCAGTTGTAAGCAAACGTGGCACCCACTTGGAAAAAAGCTTTTTCATGGCCAAATTTTTATGTAAAATAGTGAAAACACTACCAGCTGAAATCTTCACTATCTCGGCTATACCGCGCACTTTTATCTTCCGATCTTCCATTACGATTGAGGACTTCGTTAATATTTTGTTGAGTCACTGCTTCATTTGGACGACCTGAGCGTTCCCCATCATTTGTGTCCATGCGACCGCGTTAGAAGTCGGCATATCACCGACAAATGGTTGCTTTAGAGGGAGCTGATCCCGCATAACATTTTATAAGCCATTGCTGTGCTTCAACGGTATTTTTTCCGATTAAAAAACAATGTTTTATCAACACGCGAAACTCGTTTTTTTCTATTCTATCGAAACTACAAGCGTAGCGTCACTTAAATGTCTGCAAAATCAAAATTTTAATGTTCCATTTTGTTTAAATTTACTCATATCTTTTATTGAAGGCCAGTACTTTTTAAAAATTGAAAGTGTTTTTAATATATACGCCATTTCCAAGTTAATCTCGAGACTTATTGAACGATCTAGTATTATGTTTTTTGTTTGAAATTAATATCATATTTTTTAAACTTATCGTTTAAAATTACTTTTTGCAATCTTCTGCATATTATAACTAGGCAATAAGCGATGGATTTAAGCATTATTTAACGAAACCTTATATAACAACATCTACGTCACAAAAGAATAATTAACTGTGATTACTTCATGTAACCCTTATAAGATTTATTTATTTATTTATCTATCACGCCTTATCCCCGAAGGGGTGGCAGAGGCATATATATTACGAGTATATGCCCACCCTTCACCATGTGTACTCCTGTCCCACGTAATAGGTGGTGAGCCCATTGGCGTGTTGAAATAGACAGACGCAGGTTGATGCCACCAGCTGTTGAAATTTTTAAGCCGCCCATAAGCCCTCAACTTGGCCTAACGATTGCCATTTTATTGGCAACCGGGACCAACGGCCCAACGTGCCTTTCGAAGCACGGAACTGGGGTGGGACTAAAGGGCCTAATAAATTTATAAAATATGTCTATTTTAGATGTTAAATTTGGAAGAAATTTTGAACCTGTTGCCTTTTTAGTGAGGTGTAACAAAAAGGCTAAAAGGTCTTATGTGCTAGACACTAATTAGCACGACTAATTAAAGTCCTGGTAGTCTCGGACTGATTTAAAAATCTACGTACCTATTCTTTAAAATCCGTTTTATTGTATCTAACACCAAAGAATCTTGAACATACAACCACTTACGGTACATCATCAGTGTAAAAAATATTATCCTCAAGCAATTCAGCGGGCACTTCTCTCTCTACGGCATAAAATTTCCTAACTTTTATTCCTAACTTTTATTCCGTTACGTTTATCAATGTCATTCAACAGCTGTCCTTTATATTTTTCGAGTACGTGAATATTAAAGATAAAATATTTACATACTAACAATAAAAATTCTAATAATGCATTTCGCTAAAATATCTACTTTTAAATTGGATTTCATTTTTACAAATTGTATTTTATCATCGTGATAAATTAAATTTATTAATCAAATATTAGTGAAATATTTTTTAAAAAATAGGTGTATTTTTCATCATTATCATCCGAGCGTCTGTACCAGCTGCGTCTCGCGACGCCCGGGGTCCGCTTTCCTACAATTTCTCCTCCACCTTCCTTCGCACGGTCGTCGGCATCCCCTGTAGAGAGACCATTGGTACGCATGTCATCCCTTACGACGTCAAGCCTTCTTTATATTTGGTAAATAACGTTTTTTCACCATATTTTACCAACTCACTTTCTTGTATGTCTTGTATATCTTCATCATCTGCTTTTCGTCCACTCAGAAGTAGATAAAAATGCATGAAAGTGTGAAAATGAAGGACAAACACGAAAAAAAAGGATATGAAGATTATGAAAATGAGAATAAATAATTGAAAATGAAAAAGAGAACGAAACCGCGATAAAAAGTGAAGAAAATGAAAAAAATGGTAGTTCTCTTTTTTAAGGCCGTTTTATAAAAACACACACATACATACATATTTTATTTATTTTTTAAGGATTATTTACATTATATATTGAAATATTCTTCTATTATCTGAGGTAAAAAAAAGTATAAACCTTTCACCAGTTACTTAGGGCCGTATTCTCGAACGTTTATCAATACTCAAGTAACACTTGAGAGTAGTATTTATAAGGCAAAAACTAGCCTCAAGCGTCGATTGGACCTTAGGTCCGTATTCCAGAACGTTTCTCAATACTCTTTAGTTTAGAATAAATTATTCACCGGCTGCCATTAGTTAGTCATAGTTGAAATAGTGTCAAATCTCAATTAAAATTGTATAAAAAGGTGAAGACATTTTACTTTAATATTTAATGAAGAAGTTAATATTCCCTTCGACGAATACTGTTAATAGCAATAGAATATTTTCTTTCTTGACTGTTAAAAGTGTTATTTTATAACCTATATCAATAAAGATATTTTTATTTCATTTCACTAGATTATTAATTAAAGTTCTAACATTTTTTTAACTTGTCTTTACAAGGAACCTGAGGACACGTGTGTTGAAATACATTTTTTTCTTGTAATAATCTTCAAACAAGACATCTTAGAAAGATAAAATATATTGTGATTGGACGCAAATATGTACCTAATCACCTATTAAGGACTATTCTCTTGTTATCTTGGTAAAATTATAAAACATAATACTAATAATATTAGTACGAAAAGCGATTTCGACATAAGAATCAACATTAAGTAGGTAACTGAATATGAATACCCTTGCTAGTTTTAGAAAAACAGAAGCTCTATAACTTATTGAGTTACATACATCATACATACATATTGTCACGCCTTTATCCCTGAAGGGGTAGGCAGAGGCATATTTAACGCCCACGTTTCACCGTATGCAATTCTGTCCCACGTAACAGGTGGTGAGCCCATTGCCGTGTTGAAATGGACAGGCGCAGGCTGCATCGACCTGCTGTTGAAATTTTTTAAGCCGCCCATAGGGCCTCCAACTTGGCTTAACGACTGCCATTTTATTGGCAACCGGGACCAACGGCTTAACGTGCCTTCCGAAGCACGGAACTGGGGTGGGTCTAAAGGGCCGAATAAATTTAATAAAATGTGTCTATTTTAGATGTTAAATTATTGACTTATCAATCAATAATACAGTGAAGTACTTTTCTTAGTTATACAGAATTGAATATTAAAATGCTTTTGATTTTGCGAGACTGTATACAAAATTAAATGAAATTAGATTTTTAAATAACGATGTATTGAATATTAACCAAGAAATATTTCATCTTAATGGGCTAGACGGCGGCGTGTAAAAAAATGTCCCACAATATTTATATTATAGTGCTATTTTGATAAGCTATTTGTGTGTCAAGTGGGTTTCGTATCTTATTTTTTAAGTCATAAACCATCCTAGTTACTATCCAGCATCTTTCTACTACTATATTCGGTGATATTAACCATTCACGTTTACAAAAGCTAATATTAAAGAAGTACATATTAATATAATGGATTTACGATAGGAAATTAAACGATAAAACATATTATCAATAATAAATATTCAAATTATCTTCTACTTCAGCGACAACAAACCAATTAATTATAATTATACTCGATCCAATTGGTGAATAACAGTGACCCCAATTTATGCATTATCTGCTGTTCGCTTTGCTTAATGGCGCTCAATTGGTACAATAATATGATTCCAGTCCAATGTAATATTATTATATTCTGAATATGGCAGGTGAGGGTCTATGCGTATAGGTTTACTGTTAAGGTTGGTTACTCGATAACTATAAATATTGTGGGACATTTTGTTTTTTACACATCACCGTCTAGCCCAAAGTATGCTAATAATGCTTGTGTTATGGGATCTAGACGACTGATAAACATACTTAAATATTTTATATACCTATAGTAAACATTAGAAACACCCAAACTCCGAAACAAACATTTGTGTTCACATAAATATTTTTTCCGACCCGGGAATCGGACTTGGGACCACAGTCGCGGCAGTCGAACAAACTACCACTGCGCAATCGAGGTCAAAAAAAAAAATTCCTATTATGTTATGTATGATTGATAAGCACTCTACATAAGTAGTAAAACGGTGAAATATGGGCGTATAATATGCACCTGCCACCCATTCGGTGAAAAAGCGTGATTGATTGATAAGTACCTACTCGACAACTATACCTAATTGTATTTTGATAGCATAAATGATCTGACAAAACATTATATATGAGAATTTTCTGAGTTTATTCACTTCAGTGATTTTAAAATCTTGGCGAAAATGAAGTCTAATAAGTAGAACTTGTGCTTTAGTTGTTTCTTGGCTGAAATGTATCAAATGGTGTAGTAGCTATAATTTACTATTTTGTGGTCGCGGCTCAACGCGGACATTATTTTTTTTTCTAACAGGGAATAACTATTATTGTGTCCACTCATAGTTCCTTTCGTACGTTTCGTTACCTACATAAATTCATTATAGATGGCGATACATTACACTATCACAGGGAAGGCTATTAACCGGTAAAACGGCCGGATTCAGTAAGACCTTTATTATTTATTCTTTAGCCCTGCGAACAGTTACCGCAAAAGTAAAAGTAAAATGAAATGAACATATTACGTGGGACAGGAATATACATGGTAAAAAGTGGGCGAATACTATGCTTCTGCCACCTCTTCGGGGATAAGGCGTGAATGATAGAATTAAATGAACAAAATTTGAAAATAATAATTTACGCTACAAATCGTTTGGTGAATGCTCTCTCTTTTTGTGGTGCAAAAATGTCCAATAATATCCACTAATAAATGTCCAAAACGACCAGTTTATTACTAAGCATCGTAGCCTACAAGAGTAAAGCTCGTATAATATTGGGCATATGGGATGTATTTGGTTTTTGATAACCCTAGAATTCTTACAAACTTGCGGACGTGCGGCGGCTTTAAAAAAAAAAATATTGTGGGACACTTGTCACACAGCGTCATCTAGCCCAAAGTAAGCCAATATTAGCTTGTGTTATGGGATCTAGATAACTGATAAACATACTTATATATTTCTAAATAAATACATATTATAGATAAATAACACCCAGACACAGAATAAACCATCGTGCTCATCATACAAAGGTTTAACCTGGGTGGGAATCGAACCCACGACCTCTTGCGTAGCAGTCGGATGCACTCCCACCGCGCCACAGAGGCAGTCAAACCCGCTTAGTACCCGTTCCCATGGGAATACAGGGATAAAGTGTAGCCTAAGTTACTCTTTATAACATTAGCTATCTACCAGCTTTAGCTTGGACCAGCCGTTTAAGAGGTCAGCCGGGAAAAACAGATAGACCGACAAACAGCTTGTCAGAGTAAGATTTTAAATATTTATTTAAGTAAGTAGGTACCCGATATACTTTGGAATTACAAACAGTGAAGATTTCATTTATCTGTATAAATTCTTCGGATGGGTGACCACTTTGTGGCATTTACATTTGCGAGCGTTTCCGTGCTTCGGAAGGCACGTTAAGCCGTTGGTCCCGGTTGCCAGTAAAATGGCAGTCGTTAAGCCTGGTTGAAGGCCTTATGGGCGGCTTGAAAAAGTTCAACAGCAGGTAGCCACAACCTGCGTCTGTCTATTTCAACACGGCAATGGGCTCACCACCTATTACGTGGGACAGGAATTCACACGGTGAAAAGTGGGCATATAATATGCCTCTGCCATCCCTTCGGGGATAAGGCGTGATGGATATTTATTTATTTTATTATTGTATAAATTTAACATACCCAAAGGCGTTACACTACTGTAAGTGGTAGGCGTTTTATGCTGTGATCCAACCTTAATTTTGTATTATGTTGCATATCAATTCAAAATTAATTCTACTTTCTATATTTTATCCTCGACATTTGCAGGAACTCTGAAAATAATATTTGAAAATAACCGATGTAGGAAACTGTCAAAGGAAAGTTTATTGAATATTTGCCGAGCTTAAATGATTTTATTATTTGGATACCCTTTTGCAAATATAAAACCTTTGTAACGGAAATATCTAAGCAAATAGTGGTTCTGTTCATATCGTGTAAATAGGAACGATTACATCAATGATTGAGGGTACATATTTGCTAAAACAACCGAGAGGGAGGTTCTACAACTTCTTTGCTTAGTAACGGATCAATGGATTTGAATTAACCTTGGAATTGAAGGGCTTAAATCCTTTATTAACATAACATTGGTTAATGTAAGCCTAACAATGATCTTTTTAAAAAATCCTTTAAAAGTAGATTCAGTGAATTTTCAAAATAATTTTATACGTAGGAACGGGTTCTTTTTATATGTATGTACATATAAAGTATCTATGGATATGTACACTTTTTTCAACTGTTAGTTATCCCTTTCTAACAGTGAATCTATTCTTGTAGAATTTCTAGGATGCAATAAAAAATTGTATGTTTATTAATTTAAGTCGTATAGTAACACTTATGAACGTCAATAGGAATGATTCTAAATTTACATTTACTGCCAGATTCGCAAATCAACAGGTAAATCATGTCAGTAAGAATCTGGCAAGAAATCTCACGGCTACTCTTTTCCAATCACCAAATGTAAATATTTACAAATTATAAATAATTTATAATTAAAGAAAATGATAAACCAATAATAAAAAAAGCCTCAATAATAACCCAAATTATCCTAATGAATAACTCACATCCATGTTTCTGTATCATTTAAATAGCTAAACGATATCTGCTCTTGGCAGCCAAATAAAAATTAACCCCAGATTTCAAAACCAGATATGGTTTAGAAGCAACAGCAAATACAAAAAGATGAAGTTTGTTATCAGCCACACTGATGAGATAACACGCTAGCTTCGTAATTTTTTTTCTCTATTTTGTAAATTTCCTCTCTGTACATAAATTCTAAGTAAAGGTCGCGTGGCGAATGATGAGCTCTGACAAAAATTAGTGGGGATAGCTTGCGCATGTATAATCGCGCACAATATATTTACAAAAAGAATCAAGTTAAATACGACTCTGCTTTGAACCATTAAACATTTTTTTTTATAACTTACGTAGGTGGGTACGTAAGTAGGTTTATATTATTTACAACAAGTGAGTTCAAAGTGTTTTGCGTTAAAATATTAAACCATGATAGATATTTCACTTATTTTTCAGTGATCGTATTAAAAAAAAAAACATTTTTATTGTACTATTTTAATGTAGAAATAGGTATAAAATGTGTGTGACACTGACAATACTCGTACTTATTTAAAGTAAAAGAAATGGAAGAAGTCTCTGCTTACCCCGATGAATGATAGGCGGAATTTTAACTTTAGACTTTTCCGTTTTTGAGCAATCTGCTCACGTGATCTTCATATGCAAATCTCGACCTACGCTGATTCCTTCTACCCTCTACTTTCGCACAATATGTATTCTTCGTCAATCGTTTCCCACTCCTTCGTTGGACGTGTCCAAACCAACGAAGCACACCCTTTTCCAGCTTAACGCTGACACTTTCATTCAAACCTGCCATATTGCGTATCACTTCGTTACATATTCGGTCGGCCAAAGTTACGGCGCACAATTTTCGAAGTGATCGCATCTCCACAGCATGTAATTTACTTTCATGCATCTGCTGACATACTCAGGTTTCGCTACCGTAAAGCAACGTTGGCACTATCACTGCGTTATATAATTTTAATTGGTATAAATATTTGATCAAACCATATACATAATAAACCATTTTTCTTTTTTGTCCAGATTGGACAGACAATTTTCTCGGGGCATCAAAGCCTCAATACGCTATTAAAAGATTTGTCAAAAATCTATATTCGGTACTGTCACGCACATAAAAATATTTTATGTGCGTGACAGTACCGAGACTAATGACAACACGTGCCGACGTATCGCGGAGTAGTGTGCAGCTGTGCCCTAGTGTGCGTGTAGGATTTCGACCACTCCTGCGTCCACGCTCCTACACTCCCGCCCTTCACCCCCTGTCACCCCGCCAATTAGACCTAATTTATGAGTTCTGCGCATTCCCCTTCCACTTTCTTAAAGAGCTCATCATTCGCCGCGCGACCTATAACAAGCTTGTTAAGGAACGGAGTGTTTGAGAATTTCGGCCCAACCACAGGCACTCGTTAGCATTCAGCAAAGTTTTGTTTAAGTTTTAGCTATTTGTAGCTAAGATAACACAAAAACTCTAATCTACACAAGAAATGAAGGAAAATAAAGATCTTGTAGCGTATATACTGAAGTTGTTACTCTGTGTTACGTAGCCGAAAATAGCAAGAACAAAAGTAATTATAGATTTGTGTAAGAATTGTCAAGAGAAATGTTAGATTTATCATCTCTTTATTAATTATTATCAATCAGCAATAAATTGAATGGAAACTTGAGAATGGACTCCGATTAAAAAAAGGTATGTGATAAAAAAATAATCTCAGTTTTTATATCTCTTCTATCCTTTAATCGGCAAGTCCGTACTTGCCGATTAAAGGAAGACGTCAAATTAATTTACCACCAAATCAAACCTACGTCCTGCAGTGCACTAGAATGTAGTGTTTACCCACATAATGATGAAGTTTGATTAATAGAGAACATAAAAGGGTCAAAATATTTCAGTCAATTTTTTTTTGTATTTCCGAGATAAAGCGCGCCCATTATGACGTCACAGACTCGCACAAACTGCAACAGGGGCTGTCGATTGAGCAGGGTTGTGACGTATGCGGTCACCCGCGTTATAGGTACGCACTTTGATCGTAAATATTTTAGATAAAAAAGTAAAAACACCGTTTTTCTTGTATCTTTTTGAAGTATTATTTGGCATTTAAAGTAAAAACGTTTGTCAGACCCATTGTAATTTGCCGTATTATAGAGAGTTTTTATTGCCAGTTTCTTTAAGTGAGCCGTAAAATACCGTCTATAATATCTGTCAACTTGAAAACCATAAATATTTTAGTTGTGGTGGTAATGATAGTGACCATTCTATGTGGGCGTTAGCTTGCTACTAATGTAGTGAAATGTGGTGGCTGTATTATATCAACAATCACGCCATGTTATATGAACATAACTTTCTAGTGTAAATATAATTTCTAACACTATCAAATCATGTCGCCGTAAATAGCTCTCAAGTCTATCCTGCGGCCTGGTTGGGAAAAAAGAAAAAAGAGGAACACCGCGAAATTTAGTGGATAGGACGGGCCGCAAAGGCGTACTACAAGGCTACTCCCGTACTTCATACTGTTCCTGGTGCAGCAGGAATGATGGCGCATGAAGGCAGTCTAGTCCCCGCATCAACAAAATACCATCTACTTAATCGTAAAAGTTATAATAACAGTAAGTAAAACTTCTCCTTTTGAATACATATGCTACGCCACTAACTACGAGTAATATATTAAACGAATTGTCAATTTTTTGAAATAATATTCGTCTGTCTGTCTAGATGAATTTAAGGTGTAGAGACTTAATGAGATTTAAACGTGACCTGAAACACGTAATGTGCCGCATTGTCGTAAAATAGACTGATATGCAAATGGTACACCCGCATCCATCACAGTTTTAATATTCTTTATAGTTGCTAACAAAATCTATAAGCATTGCTTTACGTATAAAGGTATTTAGAGTCTGTCAATACTACGTCCACTGGGTCCAAGTTGAAAAAAAGATCAATATACGTCTGGATGAACTTAAGGAGTGGCAATACTGGTGGGGAGTTATTTCGATAAATCTGCTGTCTGTCAATACTACGTCCACTGGGTTCAAGCTGAAAAAAAGATCAATATAAGTCTGGATGAACAGGATGAAAAGGAGTGGCAATACTGGTGGGGACTTATTTCGATAAATCTGCTCGATCGCAAACTTCGCACGTACGAGGTGGTGAGAGTAATCAATAAATACTATCTAGTGGCTATGAGATAGCAATAACGTCGCCAGCGCTGACTTACACCAGATGTCGGTACTTATAGGGAAGCCCTCCATATACATGGAGTAATAAGTAATAGGTAACAAATTATTTTATTTTATTTAATAATTTATGTACACAAACTTATAATATAAAAATTGAAAATAGCAGGAAAATAGTACAACAGTACTGCTTATTTCTTAAAGAAATCTCTTCCAGCAGACCGGCGAGAGGAGAGAATCAAGAAATCATGGAAAGGGTAGAAATGTGTAAGAAAGTTTTAAGGAATGAGAGTACATACACACACAATAAAAATATATAATATACACATACATATAATAAATACACTTATAAATATATAAACACATAAATATATAAACATATAAATACATAATTAAAAAAAGAATTAATAAATATCGAAAACTGTCGAAAGATCAGGATAACGAGGAAAGATAGTGTTCACGGACTCTATTTTTGAAAGAAGAGATAGTACGACTTTTTCTGATGACTGGCGGCAAGCAATTCTATAATCTAACTCCATGAACAGTGAAGGAATAAGAATAGAAGTCAGTTTTATGGACAGGGAATTAGAGGTTGGAGCGGAGGTGAGACCTGCAAGGAGCATCAGGAGATCGTGTAAATGAGGATGAGTAAGAGAGGATGAGAGTTTGGGCAAGGATAATTTAGGTTTTTAAGGGCAAGAATGACTGTAGGCATTTTAAAGAGTGGAATGAGAAATGAACCTTCTTGCTAACTGCATTAACTTGGGAACTCCTGGTTAGGTTGGTATCCATTTATACTCCAAGGTTTTTGACGTTGTCTGAATAAGGAATCAGAGTACCATCCAGCAACACAGGTGGAAACGTGGCCCTTACTGAATCGGTATATATGTGTCTACTGCCAATTATTATTGCCTGTGATTTTTGAGGGTTAATGAGTAATCCGAACGACCTTGCCCACTCAGTTATACGGTCCAAATTCTGGTTCATGTCGGCTTTACCAGTTGGGGCTACAGATACAGAGAAATGATGGTACAGCTGCAGATCGTCTGCATAGAGATGGAAATTACAAGAGACTTGAGACTGAATTGATGAAAATGGAGAACAGAAGAGGAGAGAGAACACCACCCTGAGGCACGCCCGCAGTGAGTTGACACCAATCTGATGACTTCTGATCTAAGTTTATACATTGCGAGCGCCCTCGAAGATATGAGTCAAACCAAGAGATAGATGATGAAGAAATATTGATAGCCTTCAGAGTACCAAGGGGAAGGTCGAAATCAACAGAGTTAAAGGCACTACTGAAGTCTAGCAACGTCAAAATTGTTAGTCTTTTGCCTTCCGTGGCCAAACGAATGTCGTCTGTAACTTTAACAAGAGTAGACACTGTGCTGTGCCCAGCGCGAAAGCCAGATTGGAAATAGCTGAGGAGATTATTTGCAGAAAGAAAGGAGGAAAGCTGCTCGTTAACAATATGCTCAAGAACTTTCGACAGGTAAGGGAGAATTGAAATTGGTCGAAAATCAGTCATTGCAGAAGGATTAGATGTTTTGGGAAGAGGGATAACATGGGCAAGCTTCCAGGTCTCAGGGAAGGAGCCGGAGAATAGAGAGTAGTTGTAGATAAACGTTAAGACAGGGAGCAAAGTGGAAAGGATTGGGAGAATAGACAGGAGAGATTTTTTACATCCGATTCAGAGACAGGATTAAATTGAAAGGAAGTAATCTGAGGTATGGGCTGGTTTGAAAGACTTTGCAGAGCAGAACTTTTAGCAACCGCATCCAATGTAACTGGCGATAATGATAAGTGTCTGTTTATGGCACTTTGTCAAAGTCGGTATCTTCTAAAATAGGTGCTTTACCCACACCTACAGTTTTTAGGAATCTCCATATTTCAGCACTACTTTGTGTATTAAGACATTTAAGGAAATGGTGCCTCTTTGCATCTCTACACATTCGACTGCAGCGATTACGCAGTGTTTTAAACAGAAGCAGGTTGTGATCTGATGGAGTATTTATATAGCGCTTCTTCGCTCTGTCCCTGCGTGCTATAAGATTTTTAATAGTTTCAGTTAGCCAGGGTGCTGGATTTTATTTAATTTAAACTCTTTTGATTGGGGCATGTCGGTCGAATAACTCAGTAACTTTAGAGGTGAATAAAATGACCATTTAGTTTATATCATCAGATTCGAGCACTAGCGACCAGTCAATGCTTGCAGCGTCCTCTTGCAATGCCCCCAAGTCAATGTTCTTGAATTTGCGGAGGAGGCGGGTTTGGGCTACGCGTTTTGGCGGACGGACACGATAGGAAAGGAAAAGGAGATCGTGGTAGAAGGGGGCAGATAGCTGACCATGAGTGCTCACATTATCAGAGGAACAATGATGAGTTCTATTAAAGAGGGGGTACAGTTGGGAAAGTAGTGCGTAGCAGAGAGAGGTAATGTAGTGAGATTATAAGAAGACAACACTGACAATAGCTTACGAGATCGACTATCATCCTTTAGCAAACAGTTATTAAAGTCGCCCATTATGACTACGTGATTATAGGAGGGAGAGAGATTAAATAGGTGGTTATCAAGAGAATTGTCGAAATCAATATGAAAATTAGGATTATAGAAAACTCCAAGAAGAACCTTAGTGTGTAGTAACGAAATTTCAAGAAATAGGTGTTCAGCGGATTCTTTGTAAGAAGAAGGAGAAGCACTAACAATCTTATCTTATATTAGGCATATCAGCGCGAAGGTAAATAGCCACACCTCCACATGCCTTATCCTTATATTATATTCTGTCATTACGGATCAGAACGAAGCCAGGGAGTAGATACTGACTAGACGGTAGTGAAGGTTTAAGAAAAGATTCAGAGATGAGGACAGCATCAATGGAAGAGTTGCCAAAAGATGTCACGATGTCGGAATAGTGAGCAGAAACACTCTGAGCGTTAATGTGAACTAAATTGAGATTTTTAGGATAATGAGAAAAAATAGAGGAATGATGATCATGCAGGGTTAGAGTTGATGAAGAATTATCGTCCGAACTGAGAAAATCATCAGAGGAAGATGAACAGGAAAAGTAGCTAACATTAAGGATATCCGTGGAGTCTAACAAGTACAAGAAAAAAAAAGAATATACTAGGTATAAATAAAAATAAATATAGTAATACTAAATATGAATTACAATTAAAAACTACTGAAACCCACTCAATCCATTAGCTCGCTGGTATGTTGACAGAAATTTTGACAGAGAGAGGCAAAGCCAGCAAAACAGAAGAAACATAGTTATTTTTGACACACAATAAAATAGCAGTGGGAAAACGGTAAAAAAAAAAAATATATAACTATCAAACACAAATCATAGTAAGGTCCGTATTCCAGAACGTTTCCCAACACTCAATCAACGCTTGAGACCAGATATTGCCTTATAAAATTTATCAAGTGTTTCTTGAGTATTCATAAACGTTCTGAAATACGGGCATAAGAAATACATAAAAAAAAATATATCTGTGCAACTTAAATACCCAGCCACAAGAAATGGGTCTTCGGGTCTAGAAGCACATAAGTCTACGGTCTTTTTAAGCTGTGAAACAAATCAAACTTCTAAGTTAATTTTAAAAAAAATTATATAAAATTTACTGAGTTATAGTAAAGTTACACGTTTTGACAGAATCCTCGGTGGGCCGACCCAACGCGTACTTGTCCATTTCTTTTTATATTTACATTTTTTTTTACTACTGAGGTGGCAGACAAGCAATCTGCTCACCTGACTGAAAGTGGTCACCTAGCCTATGGACTTATGCAACACCAGAGGTGCAGCACTCGCGCCTCCGGCCCTTTAAAAACCTTCTAAGACCCGTTTGAAGAACCCCATATAGTCCAGTCATTTTAGATTTATCTGCGGAAAAAATCTTAGCGAGCTAATTTTTTATACACACATTTATTACGACGTTGTAATGAAGATGTTAAAAATCGACATTGATTTCGTGCCGGCTAAAAAAGTTATCAAGGTCAAAAAGTCGCGTAAATCCGAATTTTGCAAACAGTTTTGGGTTTTAAAATGCCTAAAATGACTGGGCTAATATTTTAGTTGTTTATAGCAAAATTGACTAGCACAAAGTCATGTGTGGGTCAGTGGGCTATTGACTAGTGGTAATAGTCTTTAGATTTTTCCGTAGGTAGTAAGGCTGACCCGTCACGCTCTGAGGTGAAAGGCTCGATCGGGTGAACTCAGGAACACCGAGTGTACCCGAGCGAAAAAGATACAGTCAGCTGCTCTTCGCTGTTATGTTGTGTATTCAATTCATATGTAATAATTGATTGCGATTGCAAATGAAGTTTTCTCTTCTGCCGTGCGGTCTTAAGCACCCACTCTTAATTTCTTTTCTTTGCATTTTAAATTAATTTAGATGCACCTGTTACTTAAGATAGAAGCTCTAAAAAAATGCGGTATCCTGTGTGCTCAGCGTCACAGTAAGGTCAATCATACCGCACATATGTGTTATGGCGAAACTTGGTAGAGGTATTTCAGAACACAGTAGTGGTTTAGTGGGTAACTTTACTTTGCTGTCCCCGCAGCCAAGTAATTAAGTGCGTAAATACATTCAACAGACTTGAAAAAAAAACAAGCTAACTGTACTGGCAATGGTTAGGTACACATTAACAAAAGAAGCATTTATCACATTAAAGTAAAGTTGAAATTACGAGTGAGTATCTATAGTTTGCGATGTTTACCGAAGCATAAACATTTTCCAGTACTACTGCTTGTAAAACAACACAGTATATCTTTGATAACCACAGTGAATAGAATACTGTTCGCTCCCTCACTGTATTGATAACAAAATAACAAGTATGTTAGCTCTCTTTTGCACACTGATCTCAATGCAAAAATCAATGTCTGAGCTGATCAGATTTTAACAGTTATAATGTCGTAGTAGAATTGAGTTCAGTTAAAGTAAGTAGTATTGTTACTAATGATTGAATTTGAATTCTCAATATTGTGTCATTTTTTCATTTCAATCACCGCTTTGACAGTAAATAGTATTATTGAAATCTGGAAAGCGTTCCGCACAAATAATTCCATCTTCAAAAAACTTCAAATACGAAATAGATTATCGTCGATTGTGCAATTACGAATTCTGAAATACTTTGGACACGTTTCCAGAAATGAGAACTCGATCGAGAGACTTGTCGTGCAAGACCACTTAGAGGGTACAAGAACACGGGCTCAGTCTCCAAACCGCTGGATAGATCTTATCAAATCCTCTACTAAATCGACCGCAGTAGAATGTACTCGCAATACAGTAATTAGGCGTCAATGGAGACACATTGTACAATGTGCAGCTACCCTTACAGCGACTAATGAAGGGAACTCGCCCCCATAATCATCAACTACAGCCACGACCACTCTGACAAGAGTGTCCGGCTAAGAAGAAGTATTGAAATCATTAAAAAGTAATGTCATAAAAATTGTCATGTTATTTTTATTAACCACTTCTGAAAATTTGACGTTGACAAAATTACTTCAAAAATTGCGAAAGGCAGACAAGTTAGGTAAATCAAAAATATATTTATAGTGCAAAAGTTGACTATTAATAGAAGTTCCAATGAATTATTATATTATTCGACAAGGAATCGGTAAACAGGTCGTCACGTCCTATAACCGTAATCATTTGTTGTAATCCATTGAAAGACATTTAGAGTATCGTGTAGGAAGATTAAGTTATTCGAGTGAAAGACATTTCAGTTTCGATGTAGAATTTATTGAAAAAGTAGGATATTTCGTGACCATCATTAAATTAAGGGCTGCCACATATATAAATTTGTCAGGGTGAATTTAAATACGCTACGTGTCTCGTTGTTCTGCAAATTCCATTTATAAATTACGAGTATGTTGATGAATTTTGAGTATACCTTTTTTACTTGAGTAACTACTTTTTAACATGGCGTAAAATAAAGTGATAAATATATAAAAAAATAAAAATAACTTTAAGAATGTAAAGCATTATTGTTTCGATATTTTATTTTGACACTGCATCCTTGACGGTGTAGTCGGTCATAGAAAAGATAGAGTAGTAAACTCAATATGCACATGGCTCAGCTTTCTGCATGAGCATCGGGTTTTATGTGGATATGAGATATGACATCTTGTGGGTGAACTCCACCAGTGTCTAGACAGCATTGTTTCAGTAGGGTTTCGAAAATCTAATCAAGTTCAATGCCAGGAAACTGAGTTTATAGCAAAAATATTCCGTTTCCTTCCCCTTTTCTTTCTTCAGAACAAGTCAATACGCTTTTCATATTTCTAGGTCGTCAACTTAAGGGCCACTATCGGAGCCCAGCTTACAGCAATCATCAAATCAAGAAAATATCTTGAAATCGGTTCAGTAACTCTTTAGTTTGTCAAAAATAATAAATGTAAGTAATAAGAAGTAGCACATGCTTAGACATGCGGTGAACATAGAATGATATTAAATTCTTAGCGAGTTTTGCGACCGCACGAGTTACATCATAATAAGGTTGTAAGCGTCTTTCAACCTTGTAACACACATACCAACATTGTTATCAAGGTAACATTTTTATATTATATTTAATACTAGATGACGCCCGCCGCTTCGGACGCGTGGTTAAGTTTTTCCGTCCCCGTTTCCCACAGGAACTTGTTTTCGGATAAAAAGTAGCCCATGTGTTATTCTGATAATTATGTAAGCTATATTATTGTAAAGATTCATCAAAATCCATTTAGTAGTTTTTGCGTGAAACACTAGTAAATCTACATCCATACATTATTTATTTATTTATTTATTTTGTATAGTCTTAAACATTTTAAAACACAACAACGTTTATATACCAACTAAAATTTAACCACAGTTTGATATTTTTTGTTCGAAATCGGGTTTCAAAGTGCACAGGTATCGGTTTTTCAAGTTTACCATATCTAACGAGAAGTTATAAAAAGGCTGCATAATAAATCGAGTTCCACCGCGCAAGTTCTCCTTAAGGGAATTCGTACCGCCACTTTGTATCAACTACAGATTCTATTAAATTTTAAAGACAGCTTATGATACTAACGAAAGATGTACAGGAGATGTCGTTTTCCCCGATGTGTTTTCAGTTGAGATGATAGTTAAAGTGAAATATTTCTAGATGACTGTATATTTAATTCAGCAGTGGATTACATTTTAGCAACCATCTTGAGGATATGGAAAACTTGAAAAAGAAGTATATAACAGAGTATTAGTTTAACAACTTTTTTTTTGTCATAGATACCTACTATGACGGACTCCTACTGACAAAAACCATTTATGTTGCCCTTTCGAGTGTCCTGGGGTGCCGTTGGAAAGATAAAACCAGGGCTAAAAGAAGTATAACTTTAAGGCTTGGTATTCCTGCCGAGGCCACACTTTTGAATTTTTTAAAACAATGCGAATCGTAGAAGAAAGGGTTTTTGATTCTGAAAAAGACATATATGTTAGTTAAGGATTTAAGCTAGTCGAAATGGCTTTCTGTTACAAAATCTAATAAACTTCACTAAATAGAAAAACATTCCAAAGTTGCCCCCTTTCGAAATGTTTTTTCAAAACCAAATCTAAACTACAGATAATTTTAATGAAATTTTTATACACAACTATAGCTACTAAATATTTATAGACATAATGGCTTACTTTGACTATATACAGTGATTTTTATAGAACAAATATTTAAATAATATCAGATTCGCGACGCTGAGGCCTGATCAGTCGCCGCTGGCGCTTACTAAGGTAGGACCTGTGTTAGGTTTTTTCGTTGCGCTCCCTTTGCTATTTTTTCGCAATGGCACAGGATATTTATGAGAGCAGTAAGCATTCCATCATCATCCGAGCGTCTGTCCCCGTTGCATCTCGCGACGCCCGGAGTTAGCTTTATATAGTGTATATAAATGAGAGTTATATACGCAATGGACTCACCACCCAGAATAGTGCGCATATAATATGCCTCTGCCACCCCTTCGGGGATAAGGCGTGATGGATATTTATTTTATTTATTTTACCTTTGTTTTATGCTTTCAGTATTAATTATTTAAGTATATTTATAAATTTATTAGCCACAACTTTATCCCCGAAGGTGTGGCAGAGGCATATTGTGGTAAGCCCAATGCCTGTGTTCAAATGGACAGGCTCAGATTGTAGCGACTCGCTGTTGTAATTTTTAAGTCGCTCAAAAGTTATTCACTTGAAGATTTGGGTAAATCGGCAACGTTTAGAGCAATTTATTGAAATTGTGTACTTAAGGAGAATGTTTAGCGCAGACGAAAGATATGTTCTGAAGAACAACGGTGAGTTAGCTGCCGAAGACAGGAACATTATGATTTTTTGATTTTGAAATTATTTAAAAAAATAGAGTATAATGAGTACGGGACATTTCATTTGGTACTTGTACATTAAGCCTAAATTTGTTATTAAATATATCATCATAAAATCCTACTAATATTATAAACGCGAAAGTTTGTAAGTATGGATGTTTGTTACTTGCACGTAAAACTACTGAATGGAATTTAAATAAACTTTACCTTTTTTTTTCTGTGTTCTGTTATCTGCAATCAATTCTACTATAAGCGGATTGTGTAAGGGTAATTAGGTGAGTGAGTGTGCCCTCCAGTGGGCGCATCTCCTCGTTTATTTCCAATGGGCTCAGTCGTCACTGATTATGTTTTTCCTTTTTAATCTTTTGCTATAACCTCGATGCGTTATTTGTGAGGCCAGGGGATTGGGGTGGTTTCGCAGTCGCCGGTGATAGCCTAGCAAACTGTTTTTAATTTCGTCCTTTACCATAACTATATATAATAGCTTATCTATCAGAATAACACATAGGCTACTTTTTATCCCGAGAAAAAGTTCCTTTTGAAAACGGGAACGGAAAATCTTCATCACGCGGGCGGAGCCGCGGGCGTCAACTAGTATATCATAAACCTAAAATAAAATCCAACACAATAACAGAGATGTTCCATTTCAATTGCTACTGCCAATCATTTTTACTGTGGCGTGCCAGCAGAAAATACATCGTCGATCTATCTTGGTGCGGGCTGAGGAAGCGTTGTGGTGCCTACGCGACTTGGCCTACCGGCCCTTAACAGCAGCTTTATGCACTTCTTCTCCATATAAACTTTAACAGTTTTAAAAATCCATTCACTCCATATTTTCTTTTTATAAGACGAACATATTTTTCGCTATACGTAACAAAAATGTCAACTGAAGCGACAGTAACTTCTTGTCGAAGCTACGTCATATCTATATTGGGAGTTACTATTATTATAACGTCACTAGACAGGTGCCACAAGGGCAGTTATGACGCTGAAATGATAGTTATCTACCTTTTTATAACACTTTTAATATCTGCTACGCTACGCTAATGTCACGCCTTTATCCCCGAAGGGGTAGGCAGAGGCATATTAAACACCCACATTTCACCGTATGCATTTTTGTCCCACTTAACAGGTGGTGAGCCCAATGCCGTGTTGAAATAAACAGGCGCAGGCTGTGGCGACCTGCTGTAGAAATTTTTTAAGCCGTCCATTCGGCCTACAACTTGACTTCAACTGCTAATGAAGCAAATTATATGAATACGTTGAATTGGTAATCTATGTAGAAAGTTTATTAGATTGTTTGTGGAATTTAAGCATTATTTATATGATAGATAGTTTAAAGCAGCTCATTATATTTTTTACCCTGAGAGATGGCTACAAAGTAAACTCGAGAACTTCACGACAATTGGGTAGATAAGGCACATTACACATACGTCGATAAAAACGTTTCACTTCAAAACAAAACGGATAGAACTTTTTTCTATTGAAATTCGTGACAGATCTATGAGAGCTTAACTAAAACGGAAAATTTGTGGCAGACCTTCCATACCACCGGCCCGACGCCTGAGGGGTAGGTTATAGCCTAATCATACCACCACTCCACCGATTTAGTGTGGGGTAGGTACCTCGTATCTATGAACAAAGCTTGCCGCCTTAATAGTAAAAAACATTCCAATTCACCATTTAAAATTTTCGATTAGTTGAAATAACTTTTTAAATAACTTGTGATAGGAACGGTTGTGTAATTTACCGCGACGAGTTGATTGAAAATTAATATTGTCTATTCTCTTAGCAAGCAAAGTTGATTTAGTTTTATATTTTAATAAAATTGTGAGATATTTTTTTACATATTTTTATATTACTCTGAGCTGTGTTTGAACTTGCTGATTTATTTATTTTTCAATCTGTGTCTGATCTCCCGTCAGGGATACAGTGTGAAGGTAGTTATTTAATTATTTTATTAATTTTTATAAAAATCAAGTTTTTATGTCTATTTTATATCCTCTCTGGATAGTCACTAAAGAACCTTCATATATACCGCGATTCACACTCTCTATTTGTAAATATCTCAACAAATTGCTAGAGTTTTCAATATTTAAAAAAGTTATTTTATTAATTTTAATAGCATCCAATTTTTATAAACTATTCCACAGGATAGCCACTAAAGTACCTTCATACTAGTGCAAGCTTATCTTAGAATTTTGAATTTAATAGTCCTAAGTATAAATATTCTTAAACATAAATTTATTAATGTATAGAAAAATCTGTTACCAAATCAAATTTTTTGACTTCCCCTATTATAATATCTTAACGAACGATTAAAAATGATTAAAGAGGCACTATCTAGAACGCAAAGGCATGTAAAATACTCGGTGAATATTGCTGTGCGGCGCATAATTGAATCAAACCCGTTTTCCTACCTCACCTTGCGCTAACATGACGTTACGCGGCTACGGCAAACTAGATAAAGTATTTAGGAATTAATGAACTTCTCCGACACATTTATTAGCGCTGCCATAATTTAATTTCTATATAGTTTATATTTACATCTTGCACAACTAGAAGCGCTCGTGGCCCCGCGGTCTCAGTGTTCTGTAAACGATCACTGAGTTACGCAACTTTCACTATGGCTGGTACTCGGATGGGTGACCACTTTGTGGCATTTACATTTGCGAGCGTTTCCGTGCTTCGAAAGGCACGTTAAGCCGTTGGTCCCGGTTGCCAGTAAAATGGCAGTCGTTAAGCCTGGTTGAAGGCCTTATGGGCGGCTTAAAAATTTCAACAGCAGGTAGCCACAACCTGCGTCTGTCTATTTCAACACGGCAATGGGCTCACCACCTATTACGTGGGACAGGAATCCACACGGTGAAAAGTGGGCATATAATATGCCTCTGCCACCCCTTCGGGGATAAGGCGTGATGGATATTTATTTATTTATTTTATTTTGCACAACTAGTTGTATAAGACGGCAATCATTTTTATCTTAACATGTTTAGAACACTGCAATGGGCTCACCACCTGTTTTGTGGGACGAAAATGCACACGGTGAAATGAGGGCGTATACTATGCCTCTAAATACCCCTTCGGGGACAAAGGCGTGAAAATATGTCTATGTTTAGAAAATATATATAGAGTTATTTCCTACCCCTAGGAAAAATCAAACCTTAGTACAATATTTATCACATGAATGTTAATTCAAGATTATATTCGGAATAAATAATATAGACATTACTTCAACTGGAAGTAAAGTAAATAAATTGATGCGACACATTGAACATATTCATAATTTACTTTGTGGGCGGCATTCGATGTCCCTGTCTATACTTATTAATCTTCGACACGAGCGCATTCTATGTAAATTTCATTATTCATAACCCCACGCAAAATTCATCACTAGTAAGTTGTCAATTTTCTCTGATATAATGTAAATACCTACCTATCATATTATATAAAATGTTTGCATTATTCAACAATAATCGTAACATTTTATTAAGATTACTGACACTAGTTGGCGTCCGGGGCTTTGCAGGCGTGGTGAAGTTTCCCGTTCCCGTTTCCGACAGCAACTTGTTCCCGGGATAAATAGTAGCCTATGTATTATTCTGATGTGTAAGCTATATTATTGTAAAGTTTCATCAAAATCCATTCAGTAGATTTTACGTGAAAGAGTAACAAACATCCATACTTACAAATTTCGCGTTTATAATATTAGTAGGCCGGGGTTTTAATGTGTTATTCTGATGTGTAAGCATGAAAGAGTAACAAACATATAAACCTACAAACTTTTGCATTCGCATATTAGCAGGATTTTGCTGCCAATGTAAAGTTTGAAAGGTCACATGTCAGTTGCGTTTTACAAACGAATAAATTAAAATCTTAATCAAAGAATGATGACCAACTGTACTATATACTATCGACTATATTATTATGCCTTTGCCACAATATGCATGAAATCATTTGTTTTTATTTCATTTTAAAACGCGTTCACTGTAAATTATTCTCAATATTCATCCTCTGACTGATATCCAGAATAAATTCGTATTTTGAGAGTTAAATCGGTTCATTTTTACACGCGTATGAGGATTTAATATCAAGAATTCGGTAATCTGTACGCATGAAATCACTGTCATAAAATATTTCCCTCTAATTTTTAATTTTATTCTAATGCTGAATGCAGTAATTGGAGTGTTTTCAAATTTTAATTTTATAAATTCTTTAGCGATATTTTAAAACGAGTTTACTCAATTTTATTCTCAATATTCATCCTCTGCGAGATTTCTAAAATATATTCGCTTTTAAAGACTCCATTTGATTTCTTTTTTAGACGCCGTTCAACAAATGAGTATTTGATATCGGGGTTTATTCGGGATTATTTTTATTCCGCAAAAAACGTTACTTTGATGAACACTATTACATATACTTTTATTTCAGGTCCTGCAATTAGGACGCAAAGCCTCTGTACGGCTTTGAAGAAAATGAACTATCGAGGGAGGCTAGGAGACACAGAGGGATATTGAACATATATGTGTTTCTTTACATGCTTCTCTTCCCCGAACGGATTAAGTGAACTGATTTGACACGAGAAACTTTGGGGTAGTATTTAGGAATATGTACTGTGAACAGGCGTGTTCTTTTTGTTTTTGATGACAACACTACGATTGTTTGACCTTTATTAGTAGCCTGTCGTTATATCCTTTCGAATAAATTCATATGGCAGGCCATTCTGGCGCTAAGATAATATTAATATTTTGTGTATGCTTTCGCATTTAATTATTTTTGCTCCTATTTAAATGTGTAGAACTATTTTATTAAGTTGTTTATTTATGTTTTATTAAATTTATTCGACATTTTAGACCCACCCCAGTTCCGTGCTTCGGAAGGCACGTTAAGCCGTTGGTCCCGGTTACCAATAAAATGGCAGTCGTTAAGCCAAGTTGAAGGCCTTATTAATTTCAACAGCAGGTAGCAACAACCTGCGTCTGTCTATTTCAACACGGCAATGGGCTCACCACCTATCACGTGGGACAGGAATACATATGGTGAAAAGTAGAAAAAATCCATCACGCCTTATCGCCGAAGGGGTGGCAGAGGCATATTGTATGCCCACTTTTCACCGTATGGATTCCTGTCCCACGTAATAGGTGGTGAGCCCATTGCCGTGTTGAAATAGACAGATGCAGGTTGTGGCTACTTGCTGTTAATTTTTTTCAAGCCGCCCATAAGGCCTTCAACCAGGCTTAACGACTGCCATTTTACTGGCAACCGGGACCAACGGCTTAACGTGCCTTCCGAAGCACGGAAGCGCTCGCAAATGTAAATGCCACAAAGGGGTCACCCATCGGAGGACCAGCCATAGTGAAAGTTGCGTAACTCAGTGATCGTTTACAGAACACTGAGACTGCGGGGCCACGAGCGCTTCGAAAAGTAGGCATATAATATGTATGCCTCTGCCACACCTTCGGGGATAAAGCGTGATAGAAATAGAACAAGTGGTCTCATTTGACCTCTGTGTTGTTGTTCTGTCTGTGTTGTGTGTGATAAAGGCATTTGGAAACGGCGAGAATTATTTGGTATCTACATTTTTTTCAACATTTTAACGTTAGAGCTGTGAAATACATATCAGAAAGACTCAACACTAATCTTAGTATCTAGTTTTGGTGACGTTGATTACCGAGAACTAATGAGATAAAAATTAAAATAACTGATTCACATAATTTTTTTCATAGATTGTAATAGTACGCTCATAAATCAAAAACTTTAAATACATGGCTATTGTGTTTGATGGAGGTTTAAAATACATATCGCATGTTGTGATAACCATTATTGATTTTCTTTCAAATACTATTTGTATTTCGTTGCATACTACTTTATCACTTCAATCCCAGAAGCTACAAGTAAAGTATGATACCGGAATCGAAGTAACTTATGCCACAAAGTGCCTGAGGTATCACACAACGATGTTTTGAAACAGCAAGGTGACTGTCACTACACACATTTCTCAATCTGAGGAATATCTAAACAATAAGGAATAATAAAATACGGGTAAGAGAATTGAAAACTTTGTTCATTAGGGGTATTAAAAGCATGGCCTCATATCACCTATTGTTTATGTTTTAACCTCATTTTTCCTTATCTTAAGTGTTTTCCCTGTTATTTCCATCAAGCTCTCCCTAGATTTGTAGCCTTGAGCACTTTTATTTTTCCCCTAGTAGCAGCTATATTTATTATTTTATAGATAACTATATTTATTAGCCTATCTATAAATATGTGATTTTTATTTTTTAGCATTATTGGGAGAGACTCCCGTTTGAATTAGAAACCCAGTAAGGTCGAACTGCGTCGTTGACCCGTATGTTAGCTTGGGATCACTAACAGGTGAGGTGACTTGGGCTCCGAAGATCTTAATGTGGAAACTTAAACCCCATTCGTTCACTCCGTGGTCATTCATTAAAACTGTGGAGAACGCCATTCAATGGAAAACCCCTTAAACATTTTCTACCAAATCGTGTACTGAATCGTAAACTGAATGTAATAATTTACCTTAGCATGCTATAAAGGCTCCGACAGTTAGTGCATTAAAAAACCGACTGGACAATGCTTACAGATTTAGAGTTACACACGCATCAGCTCAATGAGCTGCTAGTGTGGTTATAATATATAATAATAATAATTCAGGGGCCCAATATTCGACGATACGACTTGAAAGCGTAGACACAAATTTGATGGTTAACTGTCTTTTGATTTATATTTAGAAACGGCCAAACAAAAGACAAAAGATATTTCACCAGTACCGTTTACGCTTTCAGCCAAGATCGAGAATTGGTTCCTAGTTTTAACTTTTAGTAGTTTAAAAGTCAAAATAATATGATGACTTGTACTCAAATAAAGGTATGTCCACGACATTGACTTTTTTCTTGAAAATCATTTTTTGCATTAAATTTAAGCAAAGACAAATAATATTTTCATTTACCCTCCTTAACGTTCCTCATTACTCGGTTATTATATTCTACGAGTATTATTGTATTGGGAGTCGCGTGCTTAACTTGAACAAGGAAAAGGAAAAAGAAATACGCCATGTTTGACTACAAGCTCGTCGTAATGAACCCAACAATTATACCATTGACTGACGGTTTCAGGGCTCTGCATCACTAACGATTATATTGTTATCTGAATTGTGATAGTATAATTTAAGAAAGAATAGAATTGTAGATTGTTTGTATTTGTCGAGTAAATTTATGAAATTACTGTTAAAGGTACTGTCTGAAGTCTAAGGACGTTTTACATTACTCGCGGTCCCATTACCCTTAAGTAGTTTTCATTAAAATAGTCCAGACGTTTTAAATTAGGTTTTTTTCTCCCTTATTATATGTGCTAATTCCCTCATTAAATTTTTCGTGTCGGATATTTAAAATAATTGAATCCATTTCTTATCTTAGACATTGCGAGGAGACTAAAAAGGACTAAGCCTTTTGAGTTAGTTTAGTATAAATAGTATTACGAAGTGCACTGATGTGCTTCCCTTGAAGAACTCAAGAACAAATGTCTTTACATTATAATAGAGACCATAAGAAAAGTGACTACCAGGACTTTAATTGGTCGTGCTAATTAGTGTCTAGCACCTATAGGTTCAAAATTTAACATCTAAAATACTTTTGAACCACCCCAGTTCCGTACTTCGGAAGGCACGTTAAGCCGTTGATCACGGTTGCCAATAAAATGGCAGTCGTAAGCCAAGATGAAGGCCTTATGAGCAGCTTAAAAATTTCAACAGCAGGTAGCAACAACCTATTATGTGGAACAGAAATACGCATGGTGAAAAGTGGGCATATAATATATATATATGCCTCTGCCACCCTTTCGGGGATAAGGCGTAATAGATAGATAAATAAGAAAAGTGCTAATGGACACATTCTTTACTCTGTAAGTTTTTTTAGCAAGTTAAGTTAAATTTAAATTACTTTATAGCCTCAAGGCTAGATTGTAATTGTCATGAGGTAACCACAAAGTTACATCATTATTAAAAAAAAAATTATCCGTATATAGATTTCCATATATATTTTTAAAAGAAGGTCTCTTAAAAAAGTAGTTTCTATATTTCTTGTTTGCTAACTTAGTTCATATTATTGTTGTTGATTCGCTTTTGGTGAAGCAAAAATGGCCCTACAATCTCGAGCATTTGCTTGACAGATATTTCTTTATTCACAAATGCCGAGTACAAGTGTACCCGTGTAAACCTATTTTCATACAGTATGTACTCCCGTAACAGGAGACCTACTTTTCTGTAGCAATACGTAGGTAATCTTTTGCTGTTAAATCTTTAGAAATACCTTGTAAGGAATAATAAAAAAATTAACATTATTTTTCAGAATTAACGTTTGGGTACGTGAATAATAATTGTGGGTCTGTAGGCTACTTTCATTTAAAATTGTTAAGGTTACTAAGATAATAACAAATTATATACTTTAATTTTAAATGGGCGTAAGGTACCCCACCAAAATTTTCGCTGTATAAGCAAGCTGACATACTAGCGCCGCACCTCCTGACAAAACCGACAAAGGCAAAAGACTTACGAGGTTGAGAGGTAAATGTCAGGTTGGCAGTTGTTCGGAGAACAAAGCCAAAATGAAAGCTCACATAATAGTTACCTGTTTCTAGGAGCTAAATAAAAGTATCCCCCAGTCTTCAACTTCATTTAAGGTTTGAAAGTGATCGGAAATATACAAACATCAAGAAGCTATAAGCTAGAGTTTGCTCGTGGCCCCGCTGACAAAGTGTTCAGTAAACGATCACTGCGTTAAACAACTTTCAATATAGCTGGTCCTTGGATAGATGACCACTTTAGGGCATTTACATTTGCGAGCGTTTCCGTACTTCGGATGGCACGTTAAGCCGTTGGTGCCGGTTGTCAGTTGATGGCCTAAAGGCTTACCACCTGTTACGTGGGACACAAATGCATACGGTGAAATTTGGGCGTATAATATACTTCTGCCTATCCCTTCGGGAATAAAGGCGTGACAATATGTATGTATGTTAGAAGACTTTAATTTCATTTAAGTTTTATTATTTTTTACTGGGCCGAGAAGGGTTATGTTGGAACAAAGTTTCTAAACACGGTCACGTAACGAACAGCCGTATGCAGTGTGTGTATAACCTGCACCTGTCTACATTAACATGGTAATTGGCTCCACACTACGTGGAATAAAAAAGGAAAAGGTGAAATGAGGTATACTTCTGCCTACTACTTCGCGGGAGTAGTGCGTGACTGACAGTTATACAAACATGAACTTTAGGTACCTTTAAGGCCAGTCCGGTGAATACTTGAACCGTATATACGAGTAAATAGCAACAGGAGACAATACTAAAGGAATTACTCGGACGTGAGATACCGTCACGTTTATATTCATACTGCACAGTAAAAATATTTTTATTGTCTAGTACGAGTATGAAGGCGCCGGTTTTATAACTTTGAGAATTTTCAAGAGGATATGAAAATATCTTTTCAGCTATTCAGTGTACTGCTTTGTATATGGATTTTTTTAAAGTCAGCGAGCTTACTTAGCTTAGATACTTGGCCTCTGTATGTCGTTGCTTAGCATTTAAGTATGTAATTTAGTCGCGAAATTGTACCAGACAGAAGATACCTAAACAGTTCTTTTTAAGTGTTGTAATATTAATTAACTGCATAACAGCAGTTTAATTATAAACTAGGTATCACCCATGGCTTCGCCCGAGACATACTTCGAACTCCTTTTGCACATATTAAATACCGTCGCTTATAAATTCTACAATAATGTCAACTACAAAAATATAAATGCACATTTTCCCGATTTCTTGAAATTTATGAACTGCTCCGCTCTCCTCTTCCTCGATAAATGGACCGTCCAACACAAAAAGATTTTTCCGAACAGTAGCTTCTGAGATTAGCGCGTTCAATCAAACAAACAATCAAACTTTGAAGCTTAATATATTAGTACAGATAGATACAACAAAAATATATTCTTATATTTACTAATATACAAGTACGGAATGCTGGCTGTTTATTCCTACTCACGGCATATTATTTTGCTTTGGCGTTATTGGTACATAACCACCTTAAAGAAAGGAATTCCCTCAGTGGACTTTGTACCAAAATGAACATTTATGAGGAAATTTGTAGGTCTAATTTCAGGCATTTTTTTTCATGTTCTATCTACTTGTATCTTTCATGTTTTGCAAAGGCGCTCGTGGCCCCGCGGTCTCAGTCTTCTGTAAACGATCACTGAGTTACGCAACTTTCACTATGGCTGGTCCTCGGATGGGTGACCACTTTGTGGCCTTTACATTTGCGAGCGTTTCCGTGCTTCGGAAGGCACATTAAGCCGTTGGTCCTGGTTGCCAGTAAAATGGCAGTCGTTAAGCCTGGTTGAATGCCTTAGTTAGGATGGAAAAATTTCAACAGCAGGTAGCCACAACCTGCGTCTGTCTATTTCAACACGGCAATGGGTTCACCATCTATTACGTGGGACTGGAATCCACACGGTGAAAAGAGGGCATATAATATGCCTCTGCCACCCCTTCGGGGATAAGGCGTGATGGATATATATACATATATGTATATATATATCTTTCATGTTTTGGAATGGCATGAAATTGGAATGAATTATGTATGAATCTGTTATAGTTTGAATTGTTTGAATGAATTTCACAAGTCAGCAGTCTACGTTGTCTTTGACCTATGATGGGTGTTTTCTACTAAAGGCCCACAACGCCCACCACAGCTACTGCTAAAATTGCCGTTCCACTAAGGTATATGGCCACGGGCCTTCAACCAGGCTTAACGACTGCCATTTAACTGGCAACAGGGACCAACAGCTTTACGTGCTATTCGAAGCACGGAAACGCTTGCAAATGTAAATTCCACATAGTTGTTACTTATCCAAGGACCACCAATAGCGAAT
This sequence comes from Thumatha senex, assembly GCA_948477245.1. Lineage (NCBI taxonomy): Eukaryota > Metazoa > Arthropoda > Insecta > Lepidoptera > Erebidae > Thumatha > Thumatha senex. Next base: position 7,076,505 of record OX419725.1, read on the forward strand.
GTTGCTTAACGCAGTAATCGTTTACAGAACACTGAGCTAGCGGGGCCCCGAGCGGTTCAAGCAAGCAAACTTCAAGTCAACATAAACGTTTTGCAACTACTTAGTTGAAAATTATGTTCATATATTCCGTTTCGTACAAAATACAATAAATACAAGTGTAGAAACAATAACTTTTGTTTAAAATGTGTGTAAGATTTTCTTACACACATTTTAAAGTGTAAGTGTAAGATAAAGTTTAAGTGTGTAAAATGCATGTTTGAATCAAAGTTTATTCGCTGAGAATACAAGAGTTACAGTAAGTGAATACATAAAAGAATTTACCAGGCAGCTTTATTTATGCAATCGGGGTTGTTTATTAATAAATAAAAGCATTTTTATCTAGGTTGCACGAAAAGCTCGTAAGCTTTGCAGGAAAAACCTGATAGATTTTATTAAATACGAGTACTGCGCTATAGATTGACTTAAGTTTAACAAAAGAACAAAGGTGAAAGAAAGGAAGGTGCATTTCTTTATTGTCGTCTATAAGTCCTATTTTTCTACCACTTTTTATAAAACTAGAAATGATAATTTCATGAAAACCAATTTTCATGAAATAAGATTAATTTTCATGGATTTGGATAAAATGGGGTTATTTATTGTCTGTGTTTTTTTATTAAGGATAAATCTTTTTATATGGACAAGCGCAGGTTGTAGAAACCTGCTGTTGAAATTTTTCAAGCCGCCCAATGGCTTTTAACTTGGCCTAACTCCTTCCATGTTACTGGCAACTGGGACCAACGGCCACAAAGCGGTCACCCATCCGAGGACCAGCCATACTAAACATTGCTTAACGCAGTGATCGTGAATGTGTTAGCAGAGCCACAAGCGCTTCTAAAAAAATTTCTCTAAATGTCGATAAAGAAGTTGTACTTCAATAAATAAATATATTGTAGGATAATTTTTCCCAGCGCCATCTAGCCTAGACTAAGCTGTAAGCTAGTACTATGAGATCTAGTCAACTGATATAAATACTTATATAGGAAATACCCGAACTCCGAAACCAACATTTGTGGATCACAAATAATTACACAATGCTTTTATTTAAAACATGAAAGCCGCCAAATCCATTCAGCCGTTTGGTATTAAATGGGTTTTAATGAATGAAAGGCATAGTCATATTATACTATATTTTTGTAGTAGCAAAGATAATAGCACTACATAGTAATATATAATAGAAGCTATATCGGCTTCCTATTATCTATTGTTTTTGTATGTTAATAAAACATAACGAGATGATTAAACGAAATATGAGCAATTTCGTGTAGAACTGCTTTTGGAAAATTTATTAATAGCTTTAACATAATTAAATGTGGTATATAAGTTTTATATGTTTCTATATGTATACTACACTTCTTCATTTTAACTATTTTCCCATAGTCTATCTAGACTTCAGTAAAATAAATAAATAAATATTGTAGGACATTTTTCAGGGTCAGCAGCGCGAGTGCTGTCTGTGTGTGAGTGAGATGGTGTTGCAAACGTCCATAGCCTACGGCGATCACTTTCCATCAGGTGGGCCGTATGCTTGTCAGCCACGTCAGTGAAATGAAAAAAAAAACAACTCCAAAACTAAGCTATAAGCTTGTATTATGGGATTTGACAACTTATAAACATACTTATATATTTCTAAATACATACAAATATTTGTTCCGACCCTGGAATCGAAACCGGGACCTCAGCGCGGCAGTCGCATACACTACCACTGCGCCACATAAAGACCGAGGTTCAATTTTTATTTGTTTACTGAGAGCAGTTGTCTTTCGGTTGGTTTCTTTTTTTACACTGTAGAGAGCGACTTTATCAAACCCCTTGCCTCGTCTGTTAGTCAGCTAGTGCACCGCTAGCAGGTGTGGTCACTTGGGCCCCGGAGATCTTGATGGGGCCCCTTACGATAATTCTGTTTGACTGTCTAGTTTTGAAGCGCTCCTGGCCCCGCTGACTCAGTCTTCTGTAAACTGTCACTGCGTTAAGCAACATTCGCTATAGGTGGTCCTTGGATGCCACTTTGTGGAATTTACATTTGCGAGCATTTCCGTGCTTCGGAAGGCACGTTAAGCCGTTGGTCATGGTTGCCAGTAAAATGACAGTCGTTAAACCTAGTTGAAGGCCTCATGGGTGGTTTGAAAAGTTTCAACAGCAGGTCGCCACAGCCTGCGCCTATCCATTTCAACACGGCAATGAGCTCATCACCTGTTATATGAGACAAAAACGCATAAGGTGAAATGTGGGCGTATAGTATGCCTCTGCCTACCCATTCGGGGATAAAGCCCTGACAGTATGTATGTATGTTCAGCTTTGTATATTGCTGGTGCTTTAAACACAGTTAACCATATTTCTATTAATTATCAAACATATTTATAAACTTAATCCTGCGCAGTTATTTGAAGCATAAGGTAACGCATGAAACGTATTTTGCAGTGAATGTGTTACATTGTTGCATATTCTAGACTTTTACACAGCTTTCGCTCTTTAGACGACGACAATGAAAAAATCGATACGCAGCAAAATTACCTCAAAATAACAGCCAAATGACTTCCTACTTCACCACGCGCAAAGTTTTACAGTTCTTATTTTGATATTTTAGCTCTCCATTTGTGATATTGAATATTGGATAGAGATGCACAATGTATGCACATACACATACTCCGAACAAAATTACCCCTTTATTAAATTCGTTTTTTCATTGTAACAATTTTAAACACGTATTCAAGTCAATAAAACATTGTTAAAAGGTAAAAACTTTTTCTCAACCCTTGCGAACAATTCAAACTTCATCAAAAGTTATAAAACGTATTCAATCTATACGTAGCATTTTGCAACGTGTCGTAGAATCTCGTAGCAGCAGCGTAGCAATTTCATTACCTTAAGGAATAAAATTCAACACACGTAGATTTCTATTAACACCGACGCCTATGACATCACGATATTCTTTAATATACTAAAATTTTAATATATACGTCTTTTTCTTCAATGGTTGTCATATCTTCGAAGTCATTATTACTTCTCGCATATCTTATGTACTTCTTCGAGTACATAAAACATACATTTACAACAAATTATTAAATAACCTTAAAATATGATAATTTAAAATATATTAATATAAGGAGTCCCTTTAGGCAAGGTTCCGAAGATACTGGCAGCGTTCCCCCTTTGAATAGCTAGACTAATTCTTTGTCCGAGGTAGCTGCTAGCTCTTCGGTCTCCTGTGATGTCGACTAACCTTTTTGCTATTTCTTTAAAAAGCCTTGTAGCCCTAGGACCCCACGGACCAAAATCATATTCGAAGCCTAGACCCCTGAATTTGCATGCTTTGGCTTTTTCAGCCGCTTCACAAGCCGCACCAGCTCTGTTGTTGGTTCCATGTAGTTGGGAAGGGGCCAGCGTGTCTGAACAGGTTGCATCGCATACCAGCACCCGGCCCATCTTCCATGGAATCAAACTCATACCGTCCGGTCTCTTGCCATCGTCTCTTGCAATACCAGTCGGCTCAAGTAGACTTGGCACGTTGACAGTGGCAAGAGACCGGCGAATGATTCTTCGAGTTATTTTACATTGAATAGGACATCGATTATTGTTATTTTTAAAATTATTTACACAATGATATTTGGAAATCGCGACCAATATTTTGAGTACTTTCCGCTATTTATCATGTTTGACAGCGCTAGCTCGCTTTTAACAGCTCTTTATATTAAGTATTTTGCCTTATTTTACAAGAAGAGAGGCGAGAGCGAATCATAATTTTATACAATTAAATATGAGGTACCATTACCGCATTTACACATATTGACACGTTTCATACACTCGTCTTCGACTTACATTGCTCAAATACTTTAATTTTGTTGTCAGATCAACTGACCGTTTTGTTCTAGATAATCAGAAAGTATAAAACTAACTAACTATCTTCACGCTGTATCCCTGACGGGGTAGTCAGAGAGGACAGATCGCCAGGCTTCGCGATCCATACATACTTCTTTCGCTTCTTCGAGATTCATCAATCGCTTCATACACGCACGTCTGGGTATCCGAGTACTTTTGACCTTTCCGTTTTTGAGCAATCTGCTCACGTGGTCTTCATATGTAAGTCTCGGCCTACCCTGACTCCTTCTACCCTCTACTTTTGAACAATATATATTCTTAAACTTCAGGTAATCGGAAAGTATATATATATATCCATCACGCCTTATCCCCGAAGGGGTGGCAGAGGCATATTATATGTAATCGGAAAGTACCTGAAGTTTAAAAAGTAATATTGCTATTCTAAACTTTTTAATGAGAACCATAGAGGTATTACTCATTCCATGAAAAAGGACTACAGTTCAAAGGGATTTTGAATTAGGAATTTATTATTTCAAACTTCAAAATCCTTTTATGCTCAAAGAAGTTTTAAATTAGCGACATATATTAATTCAAATTCCTTTTATACACTCACGCAGATGAGTTTGAGAAAATAATCACGGTGTAGGCGTTTGATGTTATTCCCAAATGCTCTAACGGGTTAAGAAAACGTTCTACCTTATTTCAATCATGGGTGGTAAAAGTAAATAAATACGGCAGGCCTTTTTTTAATTCTATCAACTCATTGGTACATATTTTTATATACCAATGAGGTGCCAAACAAGCATACCTAGTGGTCACCGTAGTCTATGGAAGTTTGCAATACCTGAGAATCGGCACTTTTTAATACGATCTAAAGCACCTTTCGCTATGGTTGATCATTGGTTGACCGTTTTGTGACATTTCCATTGATGAGCGTTTCTTAGTTTCTCAAATTATATAAATTTTGAAATTATTTTATAAATGATGTACGGATCCTGCCGGTATAATGTGCAAGACTTCTGGAGATATGTACCATTTTTAAATGTTATCTTGTTTCTAGCGATTCTTATGGGTTATCATTAATTATATGGCTAAGTGAAAAGCATTATAGAAAACCAAAAAGTCATGTCAATGGCTGACACACAAGAAGGGATAAATAAGTATTTTTGGAGACACTTACCATTGAAATGAAAGTTTCAAAAACGGCTTTCTTGAACGTGTTTAAATATTTAAGAAGGGCAGGCCGTTAAAAGGACTACCGTTTTACAAAAGATAAATGAGCATTTTAAGCACAACATTTACGACCAGTCCATCATAGATTCTTAACTAATTGGTGCCATTAGTGTAGGAAAATCACTCAACTAATTCGGTGATCATAAATTTTCGTTACATAAAACTGTCAGTTTACGGTGCAGCAGATATTATTTTAAAAAGCGTTGTATTCTTAGAATACCTTGGTGTTATAAGACAGAAAGTAACTTTTACATATATTTATTGACTCTAAGTTTAATAGTAATAAAGTGACTGTACGGTAATACAGTGAGTGTTTATTTTACAATGGATGCAATTCAAAAAGTGTCTTATAAGGTTTTTAAAGGGTCGGCAGCGCGAGTGCTGCACCTCTGGTGTTGCAAACGTTCATAGGCTACGGTGACCACTTTCCATCAGGTGAGCCGTAAGCCTGACTGCCAGCTCAGTGGTATAAAAAAAAATAGGATCCTTCCGACAGGGTCCAAATCACTTCGCCCACAAAAGATGTTTCTGCTGTCTAACAGATGAGGTCATGGTCGAACCCCGTCTGGCCATCGCAGTACTGTAAGACTCATAACCCTCCAGGACCCAGAACCGTCCAGTAGTGGACTGTGGCGGACTGCTTTCATTAATAATAATTCATAATAATAAAAAGGGACAATTAATTAGAAGATACCCGTGAAAAGAAGAAACATAAAAGGGACAATTTCTCTCATTTATCTTAATAGCTAAACTAAGATGCTAGAGTAACTGTGATTCTGCTATTATATTTTTTTACCAACTATGGGAGCGACTGCCATCTGATCTCCCAGCCCTTTAAGGAAACCTGTGCCGGTGACCTGTTCATTGGTCACCTGAACGTATTAGTTGAAGTACCCTGGGTCTTTGATATCTTGGAGGGGATCCTCCCATGCTGGTCCTACCATGTCAACTTTAAAAGAGTAGTTTTTTAAACAGATTATCCTAAAAAATTTTAGGAATCTGGAACCTATTTGATTAAAATTCCATTAATTGTATTCACAATTACACTAAGATAAAGAAATGATAAAAGTTTATTGAAAGACTCATTACTTACAAAAAAGACGACTAAACGCTTTTTTATGTAAGCAAACTTCATATTTGCTCGGATAATATTGAAATATGTGTTTCACTCTGCTAGAAGCTTTTAAAAAGTATACAAGTTAAGGGCTATTTACATGCAAACGAGGTACGCCGTCCTTAATTAGAAACACAGTGCCATTGTTTTTGCTTGTTAACTCTCTTCGGCTGTTTATGCTTTTGTTGTCTAAGATATAATGGCAGTGACGAGACTTCGAGAAATTTTTGATATGCAATTATGATGGTAATATTCTATCTATCTATCTTCACGCTATCCTTTACGGGGTAGTCAGAAAGGACAGATCGCTATGTTTCGCGATCCATACATACTTCTTTCGCTTTCTGCAGATTCATTAATCACTTCATACTTTTGACTTTTCCGTTTTTGAGTAATATGCTCATGTGGTCTTCATATGTAAGTCTCGGCCTACCCTGACTCCTTCTACCCTCTACTTTCGGACAATATGTATTCTTCGTCAATCGTTCCTCACTCATTCATTAGACGTGTCTAAACCAACGGAACACGCCCTTTTTTAGCTTATCGCTGACACTTTCTATCAAACCTGCCATATTGCGTATCCCTTCGTTACGTATTCGGTCGGTCTAGGTTTTGCCGCACAACTTTCAAAGTGATCGCATCTCCACAGCATTCAATTTATTGTCATGCATCTTCTGACATACCCAGGTTTCGCTGCCGAAAAGCAAAGTTGGTACCCTCACTGCGTTATGAATCACGAGACGTGCTTCGTTTACGATGCTTTGTCGCTTTACTAATTGAGATAAAGCAAATTTTAATTCTACATCCGAATCACATCTTCCGTTTGCGCTAAACATACTCCCTAAATACACAATTTCCTTCACTTGCTCTAGACGTTTCTGGTTTACCCAAATTCGCTTCCAACTATGCTAAAAATTAAAAGCCAAGTGAAATTAAAAGCAAAAAGCAGCTCTCAACAGATAGATGAAAATACTAAGATAAAAAAATATAGAGTATCCAGAATATATACAGATTTTTTTTTGAAATTTCTTGTATCTTTTAATACCGTATCAACTAAACTAGTCGATTAGCGTTGCCTGTGATAAAAAGTAAAAAAAAACATTTTCTACAGGATCTGACTTAAAATGGTAAATTTTTAGATAACTGAATCCGCTTATCTTGCCTGACCCAGGCAAGATCTTTTTTGAACAATGTCAGTTTATTGGGACCGTAGGATGATAGTGTCGCAAACACACATTAATGAGTGTACTATCAATATGTTTATATAAAAAATTCTTACTTTTTTTAAAATAAAGTTTCCATTAACACTTATTTTTTTAAACGTGTTATACTAACAACTACCCATTGGATTTTGTTCTGATTGTGCTTCAAAGTCGTTGCTCCCGACTATTGTACCACTGGAATCCTGTTCCCGGGATTACATGATGCCTAGGTTTAATCCAAGGTGTCAGCTTCCTCCATTTTAATATTTTTCCAAATTGGTCGAGCTATTTCATATTGTAGACGTTACAAACAACGCATTTACAGACTTTCGTCGTTTGTCTTTAAAGCGAAGCTACCTCCACACCAAATATTATTAGAGCCGTTAATACGTGTAGGGGTAACATATACTATTTACAATAGATTTTGTTCTGATTATGCTTCAGAGTCGTTGCTCCTGACTGCTAGTGTAAGGGATCGTTAAGCCCAGTCATGGCCAGTCAGATCTTATGAGCGGAAAATTTTCAATGGCAGGTATCTACAACGTACGCCTGTCCGTTTCAACAAGGCAGGCATATTTATCTTGGAATATTATGTGGAGAATCAGAGGCATAAGTAGTAGTGTATGCGACTGCTGCAATAAAATCTTGCAAATGTATTTTTCCCAGTTAAATTACCATCCGCAAATTTGTGTTTCCGAGTTAAATTGATTTCTATGTATAAAATGAATGACTTAAGAAATTGACTAGTTTGTTCACCAGTTATCTATACATAAAAAACGATCAAACGAATCACGAATTCTGTAAACGATCACTGAGTTACGCAACTTTCACTATGGCTGGTCCTCGGATGGGTGACCACTTTGTGGCATTTACATTTGCGAGCGCTTCCGTGCTTCGGAAGGCACGTTAAGCCGTTGGTCCCGGTTGCCAGTAAAGTGGCAGTCGTTAAGCCTGGTTAAAGGCCTTATGGGCGGCTTGAAAATTTCAACAGCAGGTAGCCACTACCTGCGTCTGTCTATTTTAACACGGCAATGGGCTCACCACCTATTACGTGGGACAGGAATCCACACGGTGAAAAGTGGGCATATAATATGCCTCTGCCACCCCTTCGGGGATAAGGCGTGATGGATATTTATTTATTTATTTTTTTTATTTATTTATCTATACATACTATAGAACTTTATTTATTAACTTAATTTGTTCTAGAGTCTAAACGGTGTTGTTTTTGAAAATATATGTATATCTTCAAGCTATGTCCCTGACGGGGTAGTAGGCTACGGCGTGAATACCAAAAAATATGTTCCCGAAATTATAGTACGTCATTTTTGGGTCGAATCACTTACCAAATTAATACTTAAATATTACTTTACTGATTATATTTATTTTACAGTAAAATCCTTCTAAAAGTCGTTCTGAAAATATTGTAAGCTTTTATATAATAGCTTGATCAAAGACATCGTCCCGTGTAAGGACTAAAACGAACTTTTAATTTATATTTTAACCGTGAGATAATCCCCTGACTCAATTTGTATAAACATATTTTGTTGATACTTTTACACAATTGTAGAGGAACGTTTTGCCAATTTATTAGGAGCATTGGAGTAAAAAAAAATATAGATTGATATGGAATTCAAATTTAAGGAGCAGATAGAAGAGGCGAAAATTTTTAATTTTTACTCTAAATTTAAACTTTATATAATTTATATCATGCGAGCATTAACGAAATAACGTTGCAGTCGTTTTGTTTTCATGTTTCTCTCCTTTGTTTTGTTTTTATTTTCTTACATTATCATCCACGTTTGTGCTATGCATATTTCAAGTATTTATCTATCTCATCGCGATGAAAGTTTAAAATCAATAAAGAACAATATTCAACGTAAAGTCAGAAGTACTCGGATACCCAGACGTGCGTGTATGAAGCGATTGATGAATCTTGAAGAAGCGAAAGAAGTATGCATGGATCGCGAAGCCTGGCGATCTGTCCTCTCTGACTACCCCGTCAGGAATACAGCGTGAAGATAGTTAGTTAGTATTTTTAACTAGCTTTTAGTATGTCTGTCGACGTGGAATTCAAACTAACTTCTCGATTTCGTTCTTGGTATCGCAGTGACACACCATCATCTCTGCTGCGGGAGTAGCAGGGGTAATATGTAGGAATCTCGCCTGACCCGAGGGAGGTCCTACCCATCGCGATATTCCGCTTTGCTTTAAAGTGGGCCATAGGGTAAGAGAAAGAGCTATTCTATTATACTAAAATAGAGACAATAGCTCAGAAGTGGACATCAGTGCATGAAAATGTAAAAAAAAGAACAAAATATATCTTCTCACTTTTTTAGGTTCATTATATATCACATTTTATAATGAAATAGATACATATTATTGACATTATAAAATTCTCACTTTTATACATATTGACAAAAAAATATTATTAACTCTGTTATAAAAAATTATTACAAACAAAAGTTCATCATCATCCACATTATTTTTTCTTAGTAAAAGTTTACAACTAGTAGAAGACCGAAGGTTACCTCTGGATTTCTGTTCCCGGGATTACATGTAGCCTATACTTTAATCCAAGGTGTCAGCCAGTCCATCATAATATTTTTCCAAATTGGTCCAGTCATTTCATCTTGTAGACGTTACAAATAACGCATTCACAGACTTTCGTCTTAATAGTGAAACTATCTACACACCAACTTTTATTAGAGCCGTTAGAGCGTATAGAGATGACAAACATATACACTCGAATACACGATATACGATAAGATTTTGCTAGTAGTCTTTGCTTAGGTGACTGTTTAATAGAAGACGGTAGTCATCAGGATATAATTTTTGATAATTTCGGTAATGGGCTCACCACCTGTTACGTAGGACAAATGTGCATACGGTGAAATGTGGGTGTATATGCCTCTGCCTACCCTTTCAGGGTAGTCAGAGGGTAAGTATGTCTATGTCTTATTGTAATTTAAATTTACTATCGAACTATTAATCTAGTTTATTTCTACTCCTAAGAATTCTGACGACGCCACTTTTAGAGAAAAAAATGCTCTAATAAACCTCAAATATACCTCGCTTTTCTATTCTTAAAGCTTAAGGGCCGGTAGGCCAAGTCGCGTAGGCACCACGACGCTTCCTCAGCCCCCGCCAAGATAGATCGACGATGTATTTTCTGCTGGCACGCCACAGTAAAAATGATTGGCAGTAGCAATCGAAATTGAACATCTCTGTTATTGTGTTGGATTTTATTATAGGTTTATGATATACTAGTTGACGCCCGCGGCTCCACCCGCGTGATGAAGATTTTCCGTTCCCGTTTGCAAAAGGAACTTGTTCCCGGGATAAAAAGTAGCCTATGTGTTATTGTGATAGATAAGCTATTATATATAATATATAGTTATGGTAAAGGACGAAATTATAAACAGTTTGCTAGGCTATCACCGGCTACTGCGACATCACCCCAATCCCTTGGCCTTACAACTAACGCATCGAGGTTATAGCAAAATATTAAAAAGCAAAGACATAATCAGTGACGACTGAGCCCATTGGAATCAAACGAGGAGAAGTGCCCACTGGAGAGCACACTCACTCACCTAATTACCCTCACACAATCTGCTAATAGTAGAACTGATTGCAAATAACAAAACACAGAAAAAAAAAGGTAAAGTTTATTTAAATTCCATTCAGTAGATTTACGTGCAAGTAACAAACATCCATACTTAAAAACTTTCGCGATTATAATATTAGTAGGAGTTTATGACGATATATTTAATAACAATATTGGCTTTATGTACAAGTACCAAATAAAATGTCCCGTACTCACTTTACTCTTAAAAAAAAAAAGACTAAACTAAACTATCTTCACGCTGTATCCCTGACGGGGTAGTCAGAGAGGACAGTCGCCAGGCTTCGCGATCCATGCGTACTTTTTTCGCTTCTTCGAGATTCATCAATCGCTTCAAACACGCACGTCTGGGTATCCGAGTACTTTTGACCTTTCCGTTTTTGAGCAATATGCTCACGTGGTGTTCATATGTAAGTCTCGGCCTACCCTGACTCCTTCTACCCTTTACTTTTGAACAATATATATTCTTCGTCAATCGTTCCTCACTCATTCGTTGGACGTGTCCAAACCAACGGAGCACGCCCTTTTCCAGCTTAACGCTGACAATTTTATTCAAACCTGTCATATTGCGTATCACTTCGTTACGTATTCGGTCGCCCAAGGTAACGCCGCACAATTTTCGAAGTGATCGCATCTCCACAGCATTCAATTTACTTTCATGCATCTGCTGACATACCCAGGTTTCACTACCGTAAAGCAAAGTTGGCACTAGCACTGCGTTATGAATCGCCATTCGTGCTTCTTTTACGATGCTTTGTAGCTTTACTAACTGTGACAAAGCACCGTTAACTTTGTTTCCGGCAGCTACTCGCCGTTCTACATCCGAATCACATCTTCCATCCGCGCTAAACATACTTCCTTAATACACAATTTCATTCACTTGCTCTAGACGTTCCTGGTTTACCCTAATCTCGCATTTAGTTCTTACGTCACCTCTTTCAAATACTAGAACCTTAGTTTTACTTGCATTCAAGCGAAGACCCTTACTTTCACACTAATTATAAAATTAAATTAAATATAATATTTTTTAAATAATATTAAAATCAAAAAATCATAATGTTATGTTCCTGTCTTCGGCAGCTAGTCACCGTTGTTCTTCAGAACATATCTTCCGTCCGCGCTAATCATTCTCCTTAAGTACACAATTTCATTCAATTGCTCTAAACGTTGCCGGTTTACCCAAATCTTACTTTTAGTTCTTACTTTTTCTTTTTCAAACACCCGATTCTTAGTTTAACATGCAGCGAAGACCTTTACTTTTATATTAGTGACTAATGCCTGAAGGTCGGCTTCTGAAGAGACCATCACTACTGCATCATCAGCATACAACAGACAATGTACTGTAAAATTTCCAATTTTACAACACATCATAATCATCTTTTAACTTTTGGAGCCACACTTTTGCGCAACTATCCAGATACACTATGAAAAGCCGGGCGGACCGTCGACGGCCCGTTTGACGCCCGAACAGATGTCAAAAAGAGGCGCCAGGTGAACCTCCCCCTTAGTCGTACGCAAGCTTTACAGTTCGTATAAAGAGACTGTATCGCCAGCAGCAGCTTGCCGTCCACACCATATTCTGCCCGGATATAATGTAGACGGCTAGCCAGGCCACACTGACAAGTACCACAGAGTTTCTCTCACAACTTTATCAAATGCTTTCCCTAGATACACTAAAGCGCAAAAACCTTCGCGTTAAAATGTTAGGATTATTAATTGAATGAATGAAGGAAAAATCTTTATTCATGTAGGTCACAATGTGACACTTATGAACGTCAAGACTATTGCTTTTACATTTACTGCCAGATTCGCAAAGCAGGTAGGTAGAGGCTGAGGAAGAACCTGGCAATAAAACTCATGGCCACTCTTTTCTAACCGCCAGTAATTACATTAGTTTGCGTTACATGATGTTTGACCAATTATATAGTAATGAATTTATACAAAACCAAAACACAAAATCAATGTTGTGTTTAAAATCATATGACAATTAGAGCTATTCTAGTTGCCATTTCTAAGGGCAGGTCCACACTTTAAAAATAAAAATCTAGCAAGAAATCAATGGATGCTCTTTTAAAATGTAGGTATGGCTACATTAAAATTACACTTACATTGCTCCTTTGGATTTATGTGAGAACAGTCGACTAAACTTAGTTTGCCTTAAATTATATTATTTGTAATAATTGCTATATTATTATTAATTAATACATTGTTTAAGGCTACTAATATAAAGTAAAAACATATATAAAAAGCGCTCGTAGCCCTACTAACTCGGTTTCTGTAAAAGATCACTGATTTAAGAAACTCTCTTGGATTTTGGATGGATGACCGCTTTGTAGCATTTTCATTTACCAGCGTTTTCGTGCTTCGAAGGACACGTTAACGTTGCAATCGACATTCGTTAAGTCAAGGAAATAACTTATGAGCGACTTAAAAATTACAACGGCGAGTCGCTACAATCTGAGCATGTCCATTTGAACACAGGCATTGGGGTCACCACAATATGCCTCTGCCACACCTTCGGGGATAAAGTCGTGGCTAATAAATTTATAATTATACTTAAACAATTAATACTGAAAGCATAAAACAAAGGTCTTGGATACAATTTTAATAATTTATGCGAAGCGAAGCTTCAATATAACAACTGCACTGATTACTTCAGCCAGTGGCAGTCGGTATGTTTAAGCTTCAGAATCTATTGATCAAATTTGTTTATAGGTAAACATACATTGACCGGCCCACTGGTTCAGTTGGTTATATAACTGTCTTCTAACCTGTGGGTACCGGGTTCGATTTTATACTACTTACAGGGATAATTCTAATCTAATAAACGCTTCTGTGAAGTGTAGGTACTTTATTTTATATTAAAACTCTCATATATTTTATTTATCTATCACGCTTTATCCCCGAAAAGGTGGCAGAGGCATATTATTATATATGCCCACTTTTCACCATGTGTATTCCTGTCCCACGTAATGGGTGGTGAGTCCATGGCCGTATATATCTGTCATATATATACACTATATAAAGCTAACTCCGGGCGTCGTGAGATGCAACTGGGACAGACGCTCGGATGATGATGGAATGCTTACTGCTGTCATAAATGTACTGTGCCATTGCGAAAAAATAGCAAAAGGAGCGCAACGAAAAATCCTAACACAGGTCCTATGTCAGTAAGCGCCAGCGCGCGTCTGATCAGGCCTCAGCGTCGCGAATCTGATTTTATTTAAACATTTGTTCTATAAAAATCACTGTATATAGTCAAAGTAAGCCATTATGTCTATAAATATTTAGTAGCTATAGATGTTTATAAAAATTTCATTAAAATTATCTGTAGTTTAGATTTGGCGTTGAAAAAACATTTCGAAAGGGGCAACTTTGGGATGTTTTTTTATCAAGTGAAGTTTATTAGATTTTGTAACAGAAAGCCATTTTGACTAGCTTAAATCCTTAACTAACATATATCTCTTTTTCAGAATCAAAATCCCTTTCTTCTACGATTCGCATTGTTTTAAAAACTCAAAAGCGTGGCCACGGCAGGAATACCAAGCCTTAAGTGATAAGTATTGTATTATAACTTTGTGTTATTAGTTGTATAAAAATCTGAAATATGTAGTTCTATTCTTTACTAGTTTTACTCTGTATCTACTTTACTCGTGATAATTAAATTCCTATACGATTCGCATTGTTTTAAAAAACTCAAAAGCGTGGCCTCGGCAGAAATACCAAGCCTTAAGTAGAAATAGAATATTTCATGAAAATGGCAGGTCATTAGCTGGCTGCCAATAACAGTGTCATCACCATTGAAAGCGTACCAAACTAAATAATTGAAATGTCGGATCGTACGTTGAGAGCTGATTTCAATTCTACAAACTTCAAACATTCGTGATTTGCCTGCTGCGATAATTTTACTGCAATCGTGAGATATAATACGGTGTTAGGTATTGAGGTTTTAAACAACTATTATGTAAGAAACTTTTGCAGAAGATTGAAAAAATAGAAAAGCTCAAAAGTTTTTTTTTTTTCAAAACAAACGTTAAAGGACGCAATCACGATAAAATTCTTTTAGTTTAAAACTTTTACTACCAACTTATAAAGTCATTTACTTTTTAGTTAACGCTCGACGGGTTTCTCTGTCTGCACATCTCAGACAGATTGGAACGACGGAGTTTTTAATCAGTAGCGTATTTTTTATCTTGCACCCGTATTCTCAGCAATCCTTTAATTCATATCCATATTGTAGGAAAGCATGCAGCATCTTTAGAAGTCTAATTATTGGATTTAGAGTTACGTTACTTTATTTTATTGAGTTGTTCTGTCCAAGCCCTTTTATAAGTATTTGATCCTTTGACTTATCAAGGAGATAAAGTAAAGGAATTAGAAGATGAATCATGTCCGCGTAATTGATAAGTCGTTAGTTTACTTAGCTAGCTAGCTTCGCTACAGCGAGAACTTTGAGTAAAGGCTGAAACCTTATTTTAAGACAAAAACCCTCCTTGTCCCTTTGATAAAGAAAAAATAAATATAATCTCCGCATCGTTTACAGATTACTAAATGTACGGCCTGGCAACGTCGCGTTTTTTGCACTGTGATAACCCTCCTATATGTCAGCTTGGGGATCGTGGGAGTGAAAGCGTTTTAGGTGCTATCTGGCGGCTTTTGTACAACTACAAAGGACATTCGCTACTATCTTCGTTCATACATTATGGCGTTACATACCTTCACAAAGTGCTCCTGGGCCCAAAGCAACCACACCTTTTAGATGATATGAGGCTCTGGGGCAAATTCTTGTAGACACGTCGGTCAATGTTCTGGTTTCAGGTTTCATACAATACCGCTAATATGACAAACTAAACTATCTCTGTCCGACAATCAAAGCATACTCTATGTAAAGTGAAAATGTGTAAGTGAAGTTTAAAAAAAGAAAATATTATAGACTAGCTGGCCAAATATTTTTTTCTTTTGCAAATACTTGTATTCCCTACAGATGCTCTACAGATTAATTATTGCCAGAGTAGGTCACCAAAGTTGGTCAGAGAACCAGAAATTTTGCAGGTTAACTTGATTCCACATACACAGTCATATAAAAAAGTTAACTTCGCTGAGGTGAAGCCAAAATGGAAATAGACATAGGTAATGAATATACTGAATATAACAGCTGATATCATGACGCATGCAACAGTGCTCAAATATTGGAAACTCGATGAAATAACAATACCTCATGGAGGATATTCCGTAAAAAGCAATAGTTCATATTATCGGTTTTCAGAGAAATTCTAAATCAAGATATTAATTGAAGCCACGCCAGCGCAATTTGCAACACGAATGTTTGTGAAATCATGCGTAGAATGTTGTCTTTGTGAATAAAATTATATTTTTTTTCTGTAAAAAAAGTGTAAAATAGTGCGAATAGGGGTGCATGATTTGGATTACGTTTTATAAAGTGAATATATTGCGACGTTCAGAGTCGTGTGATATTTTAAGTACCAATAGTGTTCATGCTTCTCTATTCATTTTTGTGTAATCCCTTTCAAGCCCTAAATTTGGAGCCTAAATTTGAAGTCTACTTTCATTTGGCTACTAGAACCAGTTATCTTTTGGCTTTTGTTTTGCGGCATTGCGACAGCCCTTGCGAGGTTGAGAGGTAGGACTACCACTCAACCCTATAAGGACTTCTGCATCGTTGCATTAGTCAACAGGTGCACCGCTAGCAGATGAGGTCGAATGGACCCTGACCATGATCTTCGTGAGGTCTCTTACACCTTCTACACTAATAAACTGACTGATTTGATGTAGGCGTATTATAAAAGTATAAGTTTTAATTAAATTTTATACAAAAGTTACGTTATAAATGTTCAAAATAACTTGCGAAAAACCAGATGGTTACAACGCACGTATGTCATAACTTGCTGTGGCAGTCTCATGACATTATACATGTATGCTGAGAATCAACTAAGTACTTATACCTTTATTAATATAACCAAGTTGTTGGTTATATTAATAAAGTAACAATACCTTGATTACGGCTAAAATTTATCAAATAATACGTAAATAATTCTGCCATTGCTAACTAACTATTTTTTGTTTTTTTTTAATTTTTTTTAAAGTGACTTTTATCTAACATGGACATGCCAGCCACATCGTACCTTTTAACATTGCCACCCTTAAGACTAAATCAAATTAGTAGGTACAATATAATGATTCACTGTGGAATGACGGCGACCGTAGCTAAACGACAGAGTTTTTTGGACGTTTCTGAATTAGGTTTTGACAAAATTGTTTGTATCAGGCCTACATCTAATCTATTTAGATTTAACTCGTACAACAGTGAGTCACGTTCATCTTTAACTAAGTATTTGTAACCAGGAAAACCAAAAAGAAAAAACCGGGCGAAATCAAAGTTAAACGTGGGCGGATTCGTAGGCGGAGATTTCTTCGAGATTGCGTTCTTCGTTTGATTCGCCTGGCCGGATATTTTTTTAAAATAAAATAAATAAATAAATATCCATCACGCCTTATCCCCGAAGGGGTGGCAGAGGCATATTATATGCCCACTTTTCACCGTGTGGATTCCTGTCCCACGTAATAGGTGGTGAGCCCATTGCCGTGTTGAAATAGACAGACGCAGGTTGTGGCTACCTGCTGTTGAAATTTTTTAAGCCGCCTAAGAGGCCTTCAACCAGGCTTAACGACTGCTATTTTACTGGCAACCGGGACCAACGGCTTAACGTGCCTTCCGAAGCACGGAAACGCTCGTAAATGTAAATGCCACAAAGTGGTCACCCATCCGACGACCAGCCATAGTGAAAGTTGCGTACCTCAGTGATCGTTTACCGAACACTGAGAACGCGGGGCCACGAGCGCTTCAAATTTTTTAATAAAAGGCATATAATCTATTTTCGTTACTAAGTAAACGGTTTTACTCAAGTGTAAATTTCGGGTTCGCCCGACTAGTATCGGATCTAACGGAGGTCCTTTTTCAAAAGGAGCGTCAAGCCACTTCGTCAACGATCACGAAACTTATTATTCTAATCTATTATTGATGTGATTAACATTTTTTTTAAATAAATTAATAAGTTATTTATAATTTCATTCGGCACTAAGGAAGACCGATACATAGAATGCAATTAGTATACCAACGGAATTTGTATAAGCTAGATAATGGTCTAGTATATTAGAAATATTTTAGATCCTTTTATTAGATAGTTCAAAGTATTAACCTCCACAAAACGAAATATTTATACTTATATATATTATTTATCTATCACATCTTATTAGTGGCAGAGGTATATTATATGCACACTTTTTACCATGTGTATTCCTGTCCCACGTAATAGGTGGTGAGCCCATTGCCGAGTTGAAATAGATACGCAGGTTGTGGCTACCTGCTGTTGAAATTTTTCAAGCCGCCCATTAGGCCTTCAACTTGACTTAACGACTGCCATGTTGCTGGCAACCGAGACCAAAGGCTTAACGTGCTTTCTGAAGCACGAAAACGCTGGCAAATGTAAATGCCACAAAGTGCTCACCTATCCGTAACCAAGTATAGCGAAAGTTGCTTAACGCAGTTATCGTTTACAGAACACTGAGTCCGCGGAACCACGAGCGCTTTAATAATATTAAGAAATATTAAGACGTTAAGAAATTGAGGCCTGTACTTATTTGTAAAAGAAACAACCAACAACAATGTATAATTATTGAGACCAAATGATACGCTTTTATAGTCTACGATGTCATTATTTATGATCATGTAGTGTCACGTCACTCAAGTTAACTTCATATGATTGGAAAATCCTTGGCGGTACTAATAAATATTACTTTACTTTTGATATACGGCAATGTATTGATTTGATATTAAATTATGGTTGCCATGTCATGTAACTTTCATTGGAACAATAGATAGTTACTTACGGGTCCGTATTGGGTTGCATAAATTTTCGAGGCATTACTTAAAACTGCATTAGGTTTTTTGGCATACTCTTCGTTTCGCATAACGTTCAAACAGAATAAATCATTAGGCATACTTTATTTTCCCATAACTTTTTTATAATAATGATATACCCGCATAAAATGTTTACGCATAATATTTTTTACAATAACGATTACTAATCATAACATTTATTGGCATATCACTCACTCTCGCATAAAGATTACAAGCCATGCATATAGAATACCATAATGTTAACGAGTAAATATTTTTATTAAGCTATTGCATAGTTTTTATCGCGGGCTTTGAGTGGGCTTTAATCAAGAAATTACGTAAGGAAAAAACCTAAGACGTAGGTCGAGACGAGGTCACACGAAGTTCACCGAGCACGGCCGAGCGTTGGCTTAACGTATATGTACATATATTATATGGTACGATTGTACGAAGCTCGCACGGATCGAGACGTGATGATAGTAAGTGTGAGGCTGAGGATGAGGGTGACAGTGAGGGTGGGGTGAGGGTGAGGGAATTTTTTTTTTGGGTTTTTTTTTGTTTTTTTTTTAGTGTAACTTGAATTAATATCAAAGAAAAACAAAGGTATGCTGTGCAATAGATTTACCGCGGCAGTCTCCGAGTGCCACACGTCTTTTTTTATATCTAACTGTCTAAGATTGAAATGCCCACTAATTTAAAATGGCGATAGTCACTTTACTGAAGTTCAAGATTTAAACACTTATATATAGAATATATAAATAAAATACAAAAAGAAATTAGGTAGATTAAAACGAGCGATTCTATTCTGGCGCATCGCCGGCCGCTGCCGCGGCCCGCTCACTTCGCTCGCTCGGCTCGCGCTTTGTGGTCACAAGTGACCTAACACTCCTCCTCGCTTCGCTCGTCGTCGTACCTATTTACGACTTTGCTCAAGACTAGTCTAAAAGAAATAACACTTAAAATATTGTTTTATAAGTTACAGCTTAAAAAGTTGGCTGTGAGTGAGATGATTATTTACAATGGTGTCTTATCATTTCTTAAATATTCTTAGTCAAATTATTATTCATTTATGATTTAAACGGTTATCCATACCTCCATTATGCGTTTTGTATTTTATGATAAATTATCTTTAGGCGTATAACATTTATACCCTTTACATTTATGCTGATTAAAATTATGATAAAAAAATTAGAGTAAGTTAATGTTATGCCAATAAAACCATTATGCGTTTATAACACTCTGCTTATCATAATTTATGCGAGAAAACTTTATGCTGAAACTGTTATGCCAAACTACATTATGCTGAAAAAAAATATGCGATCGCAAAGGGCACCCGTTACTTACTTGAGTGTCAGTATTTATTTATCATTAGGTTTTGAATATTTTACTTCTTACTAAACTTAAAAACGCAAAAACTATTGAATTTATTTTTATGAAACTCTTTTTTTGATATTATTATGCAACTTACACACTAGAATAAACATAGGCTACTTTTTATTGCTATTTGAATTTGGAACGTTGAATTCATGTGCGCAAACTCTTAGTAAAAAAGCGGCCCTATAGAGTTCGTTCGAAAATCTGACACAAAAGACTGTGTAATCGACCACTATAGGCAGAATCTGCGAAACAGATTTAAAAAAGGCGCCATTACAAGAAATTTAAAACAAAGGACGGTTTTTGTTTGAAGCGGGTTTCGGTTCATATTAGTTATTTTAATCAAGAGTTTATAAAAAATGTCATGGAGCGACAGTGATTCGACTCCGGAGTTCATTAAATCAGATGCTAAAGCAATTGTAGAAAAATTGCTACCAGATAAATCTAAAGAAAAATATATGAAAGCGTATTTCAAATACACTTTTTATTGTCTCTCAAAGGTGTGAAAAGTAGAGTATGTACCACTGGATTAAAGCATGTCTTCATCTTGTGCGACTTGAAGGCCTTGCGTCACTCATTAACTCACTCACTTCGTACCGGAGTTAATTTTCATCTCCCTCGCTACGCTTGGGAGCTAACTTGGAGTCCCTCATTCCGCTCGGGGTTCAACATGTCGCTTATGACGTAATACATTGCTTTAATCCCTTAATGCTAAATCTACTATTAGTTTTACATGGCGTAAAATGAAAGACAACGGCGGCTCTCATCTGTATGTAAGTACGCTTTGATCTTTTAAACTATGCCTCGGATTTTAATGCGGGTTTAATCATATGTCCTTGGTAATATAATCTTTGTGTATTGGTCTTGGTGATTTGTTTAATATATCGGAAAATATGATGGCGACTGAGGTCTTTCAGATCAGACAAATCAACGATGTGCTGAAACCCTGAAGATATAAGTGGTTTCCAACGATATTGGTTTTTTATATAGATCTATAATAGTCATATCAGTATAGGAAACAAGTGTAGAAAATTAAGCTGCGAGAGCTGCAGTCATCGCTTAGTATTTTATAAAACCGTAGCGGGTGAAGAAAGGAACGATAGGTTTATTTTTTGACTTCCAAGGGTTCACCTGAGACTGCCGGGCATAGGCAGATGGAATGGTACTTTGGTTTTAGTCGGTAAAGTTCCGGCCTAGCATATATGAAAATTTCTACACATTTGCCAGAACTAAGTGATTCAAAAGATCGTATCTCTCTCGAACCATAAAACCTGAAACGTTTACCAGCGCACATGTTTCCTTCCTCTCTTAAACTTCTTTCAAAGCATTAAGAGAGCACAAATATTCATTGGGCCATCAACTTCAGGGACGGTGTACATAGTCATGTGGACAATGAGAGTGTCGCTATGACTTTCCATCAGACAGGTGACGTCATTTTGGCGAGTAAATATCTTTAAAAAATGTGCAGTCGGGGGACTCCCAACAAGAACGAAGCTTTTACAATATTTAAAAAAATAAAAATGATAACACAAACTGATGTTGACAGGGATAAAGAGTGCGGAGAGAGAGAGAGAGAGATTTGCATACTCACCTTCTCGTATGCTTATTTGTTAGTAGTAGGCTCGATACACACACGCATACACATACAGCATACGACATTTCTACTAACGGCCAGTCTCAATAACCTATCTATCTTTTACTATTGTCTAAAATAATGTTAAAGAGGTTACCATCGGTATTATAGACGAAAATTTCGGTTTCAATAGATAGAGATAAAATAAAATAAAAATATCTTTATTTTGCATAGACCATTTTAACGGCGCTTACAAAATGTCATACACTATTTAAAATATTTAAAGCGACCACTTTAGATAGAAATATTTACCTACGATATTGAACTATCTGTCACAAAAGTTAAAAATCATCTGTTTATCTGTGGTAGCGATCCATGTTTAACTGAAGATAGATTATTGAAACGGGCCTTAGATCGCACTACCCATTAGCCGCGTTAAGGAACTTCGTCCCAAAACAGTTCGCAGAGGCGTACCCCTGCCTAATGTGTGACGTGACTCGTAAGTCACTGTCACACATTAGGCAACTATAATTACCGTTAAAACATGTATCAAATATTCAAAAGGTTAAAGAGAGACAAACTATGTTTTCATGAATTTTTAATAATTTATCGTTCGCGCTATTTTAAAAGTTATTTTCGGGTATTCTAAATAGGTATAATCAATATTATTGATTCAATACTTTTTAACACGTTATTTATAACTACTTTGAGTAATTAAAGGGTAACTTTACTTATCTTCATTCTGTATGCCATAAGGGGTTGGGATATGAATAGGTTAACTTAATTTATCGATCTATCGAGTATAGTTCAACCTTTAAATCAAATATGTTTATTTGATTTAAAGGTTGAAAATAAAATCTTCATATGTGAAAATAATTTTGTAAATACATCTACTATTATCTACCTAAAACTAGCTCATGTTCACGCTGTTTCTTTAACAGGGTACCGCCAGACTTCGTAATCCAATCATACTTCTTTCAATTCCTGCTGATTCATTTCTTTTTTTATACATACTCGTCTGGATATTTGAGTCGGTACTTCAACTACCAAAAACGGAAAGGCCGAAAGTTGCAGGTTGTTCTGCTCACGTGGTCTTCGTATATAAGTCTTAGTTTACCCTCACCTCACCTCTCTAGTCTCTACTTTTGCACAATATATTCTTAAAGTGGACACTGGACCCCAAACTCAGACATTGTTTGGAAGCAACTGGGAATACATATTAATATTTTTTTGCCAATCGTTCGTCACTCATCTGTTGGATGGTGACCAACGGAATACACCTTTTTAATCTTAATGGTGACACTTTCATTTGAACCTACCATATTGCGTATTATGTCGTTATTCTTTGTCTCAATTTAAACTATTATTTAATCTATATATATAAAAATGAAACCCGTTTTCCGTTGTCACGACATAGCATGAAAACGGCTTGACCGATTTGAAAAATTCTTTTTGTATTGGATAGCCCATTTATTGAGGAAGGTTCTTAGCTGTATATCATCACGCTACTACACAGGAGAGCGGAGCAGTAATCATAAATATCAACAAATCGGGGAAACTCTCATACATTTTTAGAAAAGTAATAAGCGACGGGATTAAATGGGTGCCACGGGGTTGGAAGTATGTCCCGGACGAAGTCGGGCAGGTCAGCTAGTTTAATATATTATACAAATCTAACATATTTCATTCAATATTTATTTGTATTTAAAATTTAATTAGTTACTTCTTTTTACATGTCGAATTCCTCATGGATGCTATGCCGAACTCCTTCCCTAAAACAGCACGATGCACTGCCATGTGCCTATGGTCTGGAGTTTCAGTTGATCCTTTGGATAGTCATGCGGATATTACATACATACATATTGTTACGCCTTTATCCCCGAAGGAGTAGACAGAGGCATAGTATATACATTTAACCGTATGCATATTTGTCCCACGTAACAGGTGGTGAGCCCATAGCCGTATTGAAATGGACTGGCGCAGGCTGTGGCGACCTGCTGTTGAATTTTTTCAAGGCACCCATAAGGCCTTCAACCAGGCTTAACGACTGCCATTTTACTGGCAACCAGGACCAACGGCTTAACTTGCGGATATTAGATACTTAAAATATTTTCATTAGTTTTATAAGAGGCAAGACACAAACTTTGTAATAACTAAGGAATTCTATTTAACATTCAGCCTTAGGATATCTAGTCATGTAACCTATTACTGTTATATATAGCGACTCAGCTTCCTTTCATTAATCATTGTGTACAACATGTTGAATGTTAGGTATTCTGTATCTCAGTTATAAATAAAACACTTGTGGCTTCAATGTCGCATAAATTCCATATTGTCCGAATTCTCAATGTGAAAGAAAGAAAACAATGGATGGACATAATTCTTTTTAATGGGAATTATGTGTAGGTGCGGAGAGTGACGCAGGCTACTTTTATATTGGTTATCAGTATGTTTATGTGGGTGGAACCGCAAATGTAGCTCCGGGTCTTGCCGGTAGTAGCGAGGTTTTGTGGTGTGGACGCGTACAGGCATTCGTGCCAGCGTCGGAGTTATAGAGGGCCATCACTTTTAGTATTTATCAATCCAAGCAAATCAAAGCGGTCGTATACGATCACTGCGTTAAGCAAGTTTCACTATAGATGGTTACGGATGGACAACCGCTTTGTGGTATTTCCATTTACGAGCGTTTTCATGCTTCAGAAGGCACATTAAGTCGTCGGTCTCGGTTACCAGTAACGTGGCAGTTGTTAAGCGAAGTTGAAGGACTTAGGGGCGGCTTAAAAAGATTAAACCACTTCCTTGAGAGGGTGAAGGGCGTGTGTGTAACCCGCACGTCACGCTACACTCCACTTTTTTTTTTTAATTGGGACTAGTCCCACCCACATTCCCATTACTGTGACTCCTGTAAACCAGGATCTACAGCAATGAAAAAAACACCAGAAAAGTTACACCGAGCTCGATCTCGGTGATGTCCCAGGAGAAGTTAGCATGTCTTGGAACCCGCAACGAAATTAATCAGAAGATAATGTGAGGAAGTAAGAAAAGAACGTAATGCCTCTTCCCTCCTTTGCAAAGCGGGAGACCTAGAAAGCAACTAGGTGTAAATCCTATAGAAATAGGGAAGCACCATGGTAATAGTATATTACGAATCCTATGTGAGCTATGTTTGAGTCCAGTAATATGTATGGCAGAAACGTTTAAAAGCACGCTACCCTCCACTGTCTGCTTTTGTACGAACAACGGCCGGTAGTCTTGGGCGAAGACAAGTCTGAACAACTTATTCTCATTGATTATTACACCCTTACGCTAGGTTAATCACAGATAGATAAATATTTTAACAATAATTAATCCTGGATGTATTAAAAGTAAATGTTAGAAACGCTTATTCTACAATAAAGTCCCAAACTTTATTTTTGACTTTACCACTACGAGTTTTATGACTGCCTCAGTAGCGCAGTGGTAGTGTATGAACAAATATTTGTTTGTATAATTGTTTGTTTTGGAGTTTAAGTGTTTTGTATGTATAATATGGATGTATCTAAAATTATATTATAATTATGTATATCAGTGGTCTAGATCCCATACCAGAAGCTTATATTACCTTACTTTGGGCTAGATGTGAGAGAAAAATATTCCACAATATTTATTTAATTACCTAAAACCTATTTCACTCAAACATTCCCAAATCTCGCCAAGCTGTGCTTATCAGTGAACATACGAGTATAAGAAAGAAACTGTGTAATTTGTACGAGTATATGTATAATTTTAGTGTTTTAATAAAAGCCTAGCACCTTTGTTTCAAGACCTAAACGTACGTAGTCAATATTTATTTTTAGAAATACACTTCATCCTCTACATTATTATATAATTAGATAAGTCACGCCTTTTTTTTTCTTAAGGGCACGGTTGAAGTAAACGAATGCCTACATTTTACTATTTGTGTTTGGCCTCATGTGAATTGTCATAATAGTTATTATGGTAATAGTATAGATAGGAGAAACCCAATACTTGGATTGGGTTTCACCTATCTATACTATTATTATAAAGAGGAAAGATTTGTAAGTTTGTTTGTAATGAATAGACTCAGAAACAACAGTGCACATTTAAAAATAAAAATTACCATTTAAAAGCTACATTACATTACGTCAAAAGTTTAGGGTTCCGTACGAAATCTCAAATAGGAAAACTTCAACTTGCATGACTTCAGTTAGTGTATAATAAGTATGTATTTAGAAATATATAAGTATACAGTGTAAAAAGTGTACTACCACAATATATAATATTTGTTTATTTATTTAAAGTCTATTGGCGTGATGAAATGGACAAGATCAATATGTGACTTATGTTATTTGAAATCAATTTAAGAGTATAATAATAGCTGTTTCTGTACAGCTGTTTCTTACAATTTTTATTTTTTTTAATCAATTTGTTAATACGTGTTATGGGCGGGTTTGTATCGCGAAGTGCCAGGGGCGGGTAATTTGCCGTAACGCTTTTAATTTGATTTTTAATATTCCAATTACATTTTTATGACCGTTTTATTGCAATCAGATAGTATATGTCAGTTCATGTACAGAAAATTTTAAATAAGCACATTAACCACCAAAATGTCACGTAAAAACTTTAGGGAATAATGTAGAGGATATATTTCATGTACGTTTCATTATGGCAAATACTATCAACGATAAATTGAAATATTCCCAGAGTTAGATCGCGTATTAAAGTAAAGCACTGAGTGTGAATATGGAACTGTTTACACCTTCACGCCACTACAACAATGACTTAGGTCTAAAGAATCACCGTGTTTAAAGGTGACAAAACCCTGTATAGTCCTACTAAGAGTATTACACAAGAGGGCGTGGGTTCGATTCCCACCCAGGATAAAACTTTGTGTGATGAGCACGATGGTTTATTCTGTGTCTGGGTGTTATTTATCTATAATATGTATGTATTTAGAAATATTTAAGTATGTTTATCAGTTACCTGGTTACCATAGTACAAGCTCTGCTTAGTTTGGAATCAGATGGCGTTGTGTGAGTTGTCCCAACGATATTTATATATTTATAGTATTACAGCATCGATCAGACGGAGTCGTCGCGTCGGATTATATTCTTAAGAAACATCGTTACTGCTTAGAATTTTCATTTACATAATATTAAACTTTTGGAGCTTTGTATACAAATTACAGTTCTTAAACAAATATAATTTTCTGAAGTCAACCTCTCTCTGCATTTAACTTTTAGGCTCAACTAAGATAGATGATTCATAACAATGAATACATACGTGAAATCGTAACGTTTAAACGTGTAACAATCATATTAAACAAATTTACGTGAGTTTGACCTTACTCTGTAAGAAGCAGGTTCATACCCAAAGAACCCCCAAATGAGACCACATATGGTAGCCAAACTAGGGTCCTCTCTATCTAATTACTGATAAATGTTATGAGGGTCAGCAGTTGCTAGACATTTAAGTAGAGTCATGTGGTTTTTGTAAATTTTCAACATTCGTCATTGGGACAGGTTTAAAAAAAGAGCTATACCTGGCTGACCTGTAACACATGTTATAAGCTCTTCCTCAATGGTTTCAATGGAGTGAACCGTATTCAAACGTGTATTAAAGTATTAATTTGATTTGTACGATAAAGAAAGAAAAGCTTTATCTTAATGCCTCCTGAATAAACACACTATATAGTACACGTAGGGCTTTAAAATGAGTAAATAATGGTTTATGTAGCAGGAACGTCTTCAATTGACTTTTAAATACAGCAATTCAAACCGATTACCGTTTTAAACCGCTATAAGGTAATAGGCTCGGTACGAAATATGTAACATTTGGTTTCTATTAAAGGTATAAAATGTTTATATGAAGGAAACAGACGTGTAGTCCAAAGCACCTTGATCGATAAAAATGTTTCTCGACTCTCATTCGAATTTTAGTTTTCATCGCGATAAGGTATTTTTCTTAAGCGCTTGTAGCCCCGCTTACACGGTAACGATTACTGCGTTAAGCAACTTTCGTTTTACTGATCTTTGAATGAGTGACCGTATTACGTAGCATGTCCCATTTTTTTCTACGAATATTTTCGTGCTTCGGAAGGCACATTAAGCTGTTGATCGCGGTGCCAGTAACGTTAAGCCAAATTGTAGGCCTTATGGGTGGTTTAAAAAATTCCAACAGCAGGTCTCTACACTCTGCGATTATCTATTTAAACAGGTAAAAAACACGGTAATGGGCTCACCATTTGTTATTACATGGGACAAAAATGCACAAGTTGATATGTGGGTGTATATTGAGCTTATTTTGCAGGGGGAAAAGTCGTAATTCATAAATAATTTTATACTGCAATAAAACATTTATGTTGCTCTTCTGACAGAATCATGTGAAAAGTGAAACAAGTTCGCTAAAACATTATATTTATGTATTGCTACTAATTAAAAGGCGAATATCAAAGTTTAGAGCGATAGAATTATCTGCAAACATAGTTATCTAGCTCACCCTTTCACATGTGTGACAAATTGTAACGAGCTAAATCTGCGAACTTTGTACACAGTCGCCTATCCGTCGCTTAGCTATGCTATTCGTCAGTCTCTCGTTGTCAATGGAAGGAAATATACAAGCATAATTGAACTACGACTCAAAGGAAAATGTGTTTGAAATTCCATACTTAAAGAGTCTTAGAAAGGTTGTATGTATGAAGCGTGTTTGAATTACTTCATATCCTGACAATACCTTATTTAAAATGTAAGATACAGCTGTATGTGAGGCATAAACAAAGTAAACGAATGGCTAAATCTGGCTAGCGCATTAATAATACACCTCGAGGGTGCAGTGTATACGTTTACAGTACATCCACGGATAAGAACATACCCAAAGTTAGATATTGCCACGTTAGAACTTTATGTTAGCCGGTCGAGTATTTACTAATATCCTATTTCGGTAAATGGCTTATTTCCGAGAAATTCCAGTGGGATTCATATGTTGAGGTTTGAGCTCACTTGACTGCGCACACTGTAGGAAAATCTCAATCAGGAACTAACAAGGAACAAAGAGACGGACAGAAACAAATTAAATATTGGTTTTAGGGATCCGTGCTTCACAAAAAAAAAATAGATCACTTTTGTTCGTCTGTCAGTCTGTCAAGATCCTTTTGTCTCGGAAAGGCTTGATGGAATCGAGTAAAAACTGTACAAAATACAAAATTCTAAGTAAACGTATAAAAAGCTATGTCAAATTTACAAAGTTACATATTTTTACGGAACCCTCGGTGCGCAAGTCTTAGGCGGTTTTTATGTAAGTACCCTATATACTTGAGTTGGAACCCTAAAAAATTGGAATTACCTACCGTACGTCGATCATCACCTGCAAGTGGTGGCTCTCTCTACCTTTGTCTACCATCTGACGGACGGAGCTACGAGAACGCTCGAGCCTAATGCTAATACATTTTATTAAAAGTATTCCCCAAGTGGGTGTAGTGACTCTCTGTATAACCAGGGGTCTGCTTCTCCCGTCGATCACCTAAACATATTTGTTTAATTTACAGAATGGTATAGTAGGCACGTTCCACTTATCGCCCGAAACGCCCACGACCGCGACGGCTGAAATTGCCGTTCTACTAACGTAAATAGGTTAAACTTATAAGTGGAAAACTTATAAATTTATAAGTGGAACGCACATCTTGAGCGTGGTAAGCCCACTTGGACCTACCAATATTCTGTAGGCGAAGTGGGCGTCATGCGGTCGCGAACAATGACGTCATACGATCGCTCGCAGCGACCACGCGCCTTAGGTGGAACGATACTTTGGGAGTTACTGTTATTGCGGACGTTTAGTGGAACGTAGCCAGTATAGATCTACTCGTATTTTGATGTAATTGTACAGGTAGATTACTTTACGCAAATATTCTGAACGATGCAAATCTCTGCTAGTTATTGTGCACAAAGCTTTTGTCCCTCAAAATGAAAAGAAAATACCTGTTTTTGGTGTAAGAGGTGCTATCAACATTTGTGAGACTCAAGTCAACCTCACCTGCAAGTATTGCACTTACTGATCAACGACAAAGGCACTAAGAATGTGATGACATTTTTAAAATTTGGGGTTTTATAAAATTGGGGTAGTACCACCATACAGCAGTGAGATGCTCCCCAAATAATGATTGGGTTATGTTCAGGCGCTACATAGACAAAGGTGTTAAATTATGTGACGAGAAGAGGGGGGAGTGAGTCAAATCCTAATCTTATAAAAATCTCACGCTTAGTCCAGTCATTATAGGGGGTTGACTTCGGAAAATAGACATACCCAGTATATAAATAAATAAATAGACAAACCCACGTAAAACATTGTATTTTGGCATTCTTAAACTGTTTTCAAAATTCACATATAATTGCATGGACGCAAGTTTTATAGTCAACGGTCCAAAAATCCTTTATTTTTCAAACATTTTTAGCAAATATCTCGTTTTAAAGGGTTTTAAGCAACATTTTTTTATCAATATACAATATTGATAAAAAAACAATATTACGTTTTTTTCTATCAACATAATATTGTGTAAGAATGTAAAACATAAAATTAAAGTAATAACCAAAAGTTTTTTTTTTCAATCGACCCAGTGGTTTCTGAGTTTAGCGCGTTAAACCAAACAAACTCTTCAGCTTTATATATTAGTATACTCGTAGATTAAAATCAATTCATAGATATGAAGCTAATTAGTATTGGATAGAACTAGTATGAATTTTCCATATAAATTTTATTACATGTCATTAAAATATTTAATTATCACAAGTAAAGTAGATACAGAGTAAAACTAGTAAAGAATAGAACTACATATTTCAGATTTTTATACAACTAATAACACAAAGTTATAATACAATACTTATCACTTAAGGCTTGGTATTCCTGCCGTGGCCACGCTTTTGAGTTTTTAAAACAATGCGAATCGTAGAAGAAAGGGATTTTGATTCTGAAAAAGAGATATATGTTAGTTAAGGATTTAAGTTAGTCAATATGGCTTTCTGTTACAAAATCTAATAAACTTCACTTGATAGAAAAACATCCTAAAGTTGCCCCCTTTCGAAATGTTTTTTCAATGCCAAATCTAAACTACAGATAATTTTCATGAATTTTTTATACACAACTATAGCTACTAAATATTTATAGACATAATGGCTTACTTTGACTATATACAGTGATTTTTATAGAACAAATGTTTAAATAATATCAGATTCGCGACGCTGAGGCCTGATCAGTCGCGCGCTGGCGCTTACTGAGGTAGGACCTGTGTTAAGTTTTTTCGTTGCGCTCCCCTTGCTCTTTTCTCGCAATGGCACAGTATATTTATGAGAGCAGTAAGCATTCCATCATCCGAGCGTCTGTCCCAGTTGCATCTCGCGACGCCCGGAGTTAGCTTTATATAGTGTATATACATATATGAGAGTTATATACGGCAATGGACTCACCCACCACCCTTTACGTGGGACAGGAATACAAATGGTGAAAAGTGGGTATATACTTATATGCCACTGCCACTCTTTCGGGGATAATGCGTGATAGATAAATAAAATATATGAGAAATTTAATATAAAATAAAGTACCTACACTTCACAGAAGCGTTAGAATTATTCCTGTAAGTAGTATAAAATCGAACCCGGTACCCACAGGTTAGAAGGCAGTTATTTAAGCAACTGAGCCAGTGGGCCATTCAATGTATGTTTACCTATATTTCCACAAAATGACGACGAATTAAAAAAAAAATTGTAACGTATACTATTCTGAGGCTTAAACATACCGACTGCCACTGGCTGAAGTAATCAGTGCAGTTATTATATTGAAGCTTCGCTTCGCTTCGCATAAATTATTAAAATTGTATCCAAGACCTTTGTTTTATGCTTTCAGTATTAATTATTTAAGTATATTTATAAATTTATTAGCCACGACTTTATTCCCGAAGGTGTGGCAGAGGCATATTGTGGTGAGCCCAATGCCTGTGTTCAAATGGACAGGCTCAGATTGTAGCGACTCACTGTTGTAATTTTAAAGTCGTTCAAAGAGTATTCACTTGACTTAACGAGTGTCGATTGCAACGTTACTATCAACCGGGACAAACAGCTTAATTTGTCCTTCGAAGCACGAAAACGTTGGTAAAGGAAAATGCTACAAAGCGGTCATCCATCCAAAATCCGAGAGAGTTTCTTAAATCAGTGATCTTTTACAGAAACCGAGTTACTAGGGCTACGAGCGCTTTTTATTTATGTTTTTACTTTATGTTAGTAGCCTTAAACAATGTATAACATTTCATGTAACTAATAATCCCAACCTTTTAACGCGAAGGTTTTTTGCGCTTTAGTGGATCTGGAGAAAACATTTGATACTGTTTCTGTTGTATGCTGATCACTACCGCATAGTGAGGGTCTCATCAGAAGCCGACCTTCAGGCATTGGTCACTAATATAAAAGTAAAGGTCTTCGCTGCATGTTAAACTAAGAATCGGGTATTTGAAAAAGAAAAAGTAAGAACTAAAAGCAAGATTTGGGTAAACCAGCAACGTTTAGAGCAATTGAATGAAATTGTGTACTTAAGGAGAATGTTGGCGCAGACGGAAGATATGTTCTGAAAAACAACGGTGACTAGCTGCCGAAGACAGGAACATAACATTATGATTTTTTGATTTTAATATTATTTTGAAAAAAAGAGTATAATGAGTACGGGACATTTTATTTGGTACTTGTACATAAAGCCTAAATTTGCTATTAAATATATCATCTTAAACTCCTACTAATATTATAAACGCGAAAGTTTGTAAGTATGGATGTTTGTTACTTGCACGTAAAACTACTGAATGGAATTTAAATAAACTTTAGCTTTTTTTTCTGTTCTGTTATCTGCAATCAGTTCTACTATAAGCAGATTGTGTGAGGGTAATTAGGTGAGTGAGTGTGCTCTCCAGCGGGCACATCTCCTCGTTTATTTCCAATGGGCTCAGTCGTCACTGATTATGTCTTCCTTTTCAATCTTTTGCTATAACCTCGATGCGTTAGTTGTGAGGCCAGGGGATTGGGGTGATGTCGCAGTCGCCGGTGATAGCCTAGCAAATTGTTTTTAATTTCGTCCTTTACCATAACTATATATTATATATAATAGCTTATCTATCAGAATAACACATAGGCTACTTTTTATCCCGGGAACAAGTTCCTTTAGAAAACGGGAACGGAAAAATTTCATCACGCGGGCGGAGCCGCGGGTGTCAACTAGTTTAACATAAACCCAAAATAAAATCCAACACAATAACAGAGATCTTCCATTTCGATTGCTACTGCCAATCATTTTTATTGTGGCGTGCCAGCAGAAAATACATCGTCGATCTATCTTGGCGGGGGCTGAGGAAGCGCTGTGGTGCCTACGCGACTTGGCCTACCTGCCCTTAAGGGTATGATTTCAACCGATTCTCAGACCTATACATACAAATTTTCATAAATTCAGGTCAAGCCGTTTCGGAGGAGTATGGCAACAACACTGTAACACGAGTATTTTAAAGATTAAATATGAAGCATAATTATACTAAAGATATTATAGTTTCAAAGAACTCATGTAAACATTAGATGAAGGGGTAAGATTCGAGACAAATCTTACGATATCTCACCATGAGAAAGGGAAGAGCAATAACACCTTAAGTAATTTATAGACGTCTCCTCAATAAATATAAAGTTAAACTAGATAAGTGAGATTAAGAAGAATCTTTTTTTTTACCTCTACAGTATGGGGTTCTTTAAAAGGGGTCTTAGTAGGTGTTTAAAGAGTCGGCAGTGCGAGTGCTCCACCTCTGGTGTTGCAAACGTCCATAGGCTACGGTGACCACTATCCATCAGGTGGGCCGTATGCTTGTCAGCCACCTCGGTGGTATAAAAAAAAATTAATATGGTTCTTTACATCACTATGTTATATCTACGAAGTGACTAAACTGCATAACTATAGTGTTTTTCTTCAGTATGTATGCCAAAAAACCCGGGTTAGAAGGTTAAATCTACAAATTAGCTATTCTCGGAAGATCCACTTACAAAAATCCAGATGACACGACACATAAATCTACATAATAAAACAGTTTGTCACAAAATTTGTTGATAAGTTTGAGTGAAAACGACTGAAATGATTCGATTAAATTTTTCTTTCAAATATTTGGAGTGGACAAAATTTCTATTATGTGAAAAATTTGAAAAATTTTAATGATTCGTCATGACCTTGTGCTTTTGAGAAAATGACGAAAAACAAACATATTACCAGACACACCTTTATCCTTGCGCTCTTTGCTCACCACATAACCCATTGCCGTATTGAAATTTATAAGCGCAGGTTATTTCAAGCCGCCCATATGGTCTTCTATGTGACTTGACGATCTGCAATGTTACTGGGAACTGGAACCAGTAGCATAATAAGGTGCCTTCCGAAGCATGGATACTCTTGTAAATGGAGATGCTACAAAGCGATCACCCATCTGAGGACCAGCCATAGCAAAAGATGCTGAACGCAGTGATCGCTTTCAGAACACTGATTAAGTGAGGCTACGAACGATACTGTGGTTAAATATAAATATATATCGTTGGGACAACTCACACAACGCCATCTGAATCCAAACTAAGCAGAGCTTGGACAATGGTAACCAGGTAACTGATAAACATACTTATATATTTCTAAATACATACATACTATAGATAAATAACACCCAGACACAGAATAAACCATCGTGCTCATCACACAAAATATTATCCTGGGTGGGAATCAAACCCACAATCTCTTGCGTAGCAGTCGGATACACTCCCACCGCGCCACAGAGACAGTCAAACAAGTTATGGGTTGGAAACAAGTTATGGAGAAGTCGCTGGACATCGCTAGTAAGAGATCAAAATAGATTTATCAATAGCTAAGGCCTTGGAATAATTACCCGTCCATCAGAGTTTATAGTTGATTCTTGAGTAATTGTTTTCAATTAAATAAAATTGTTCGTTCACCACCATAATTTATTTTGGAATAACAAAAGCGAATGACAAAACAACGTTTTATGAAATAGCATCTGCAATTTGAGCTGCCGTTGTCTTTGTGTGCTTTATCGAATGAACTTAAAGTTAATCAATCACGCCTTATCCCTAAAGGGGTGGAAGAGACATACTATATGCCCAATTTTTGCCGCGTGCATTATTGTACCACATAATAGGTTTTGAGCCCATTGTCGTGTTGAAATAGACAAACGCAAGTTGTGAAAATTTTCAAGCCCATGAGGCCTTTAACTTGGCTTAACGACTGTTATTCCGTTATCCATGTTAATGTTACTGGCAACTGGGTCAAATAAAGGAATTTAAAAGGAAAAAAAGTAAGGAAAAATAAAGTTCAAACGGTGTCTTGACGTTTTTTAAAGGGTCGGCAAGACGAGTGCTGCACCTTTGGTGTTGCAAACGTCCTTAGTCTACGGTGACCACTTTCATCAGGTGGGCCGTATGCTTGTCTGCCACCTGAGTGGTATATAAAATAAAGTGAAATAGGCACAATAAATAAGTAATTCGAGTTACAAAATCGTATACGTTTTGCCACTCCAAAGTACAAATCACACCAGTGTGATATCCTTCCAATTACCCGTATTAATAGGTAATCAAGTTAAAGAGGACTCGATCGACAAACGATTTCCAAAGCGCGTGATTGGTTTGATTATTGGCCCATCAACTCAGATTTGCTCCAACATCATATACACGATGTTCGCAAAAACAATTTTGAAAGAATTGTGTAGACAACGCGCTATCTCATGTTTCGTCAGTTAAGCGGAAATTTTTGACGAGGGTTGTACACGACCCGAACTTATATCAACAACCATGTTAGCAAGTTGAGGAAATACATATAATTTTATACCGAAGACACTTTTTTGGTTATTCATAATTTAATTCCTATGTATAAAATGTTTGTATTTAGAAATCTATAAGAATGTTTATCGCAAGCTTATATTAGCTAACTAAAGGCTAGACGGCGCTGTGTAAAACAAAATATCCTACAATATCCTAAAATTAATTTTGGACAAATAAAGCTTCAACGCAGAGTGTAAGTTCTGCACCTGCTAAATAAAAGTCGAGATAGACACCGAGGTAGTTTGGAGGAAAAAGTCAAATGTGAAAAAAAAAGCAATAAGTGGTCCTAAAAAGTCCTTCAATGTCTTCATAATTTTTTTCCAGGTGATGGACGTAATTTAAGGCTATAAATACAAAACCATACGATACGTGTTTTTGTATTCTATAGATAGAGAGACACGAGTTGAACCAACCAACTGATAGTGACACGGATTTGGCATAAGTTATATATTTAGGGAGTACGCCCTACGGAGCGTCGGTCCCTACTTTCATTTTATCCTAGTTCTGGTAGTATCATAAAAAGTCGCTTTGGTAGAAGTGCTCCGAAATTCTTATCAGTCCAAGATCTTTAGGTATTTTTAGAAAACCTCAAATAATCTCGGCTTCACACTAAGGTACGTTGGTGAAAAATTCATTTGGCGCTAAGTCCGCGTTGTGTAAAAATAATAACTAAATAACAACGACGAATTAAAAGTCTTATACAAAACAGATTTAACGCAAATTATGAAGCAATTAGCAGCAGCCTTCAATGTAAGTAATAAAGAACTCCACCCTCCTTCAGTAAATTCTTCATCCATTAACAACATAAGCTCTAGACTACTTATACCGCCTAGCCCAATTGTGATAAAAATCAATAATTAGTGCTAAAGAAAACATGTCCGATGAAATTTCCACTGTCAACTTACGCCTACCAGCCTTCGAAGTAATTGAGTTACTTTTTGCACTTGCGTTGGTCGCTAGGTATTGTATTTGACACTTCTGCTAATCGATTTCTAGAAATAGATTACTTAGACTGATACGTTAGGTCGGCTTGATTGCTTAGTTCTTGAAACTAGAATAATACCAGAAGGGTCCGGTAAGGGCTAGGCGACAAATCGACAGCTCTGGGAATTTCATCGCGGCCATTTGTAATTACTTACCATGGTATTATATCAGTTAAAATAATATGTCATAACAAGTAAATAATATTTTACATAACTAGGAGTACAAGAATAGTTTGTCTCGGATTGATTAGGGTTGACAACCCGATGACAGCCTACTCTGAATTGGAGTTAGTCGTGGGGTTGGCCGGTTGTGTAACACTACTGGTAGGCTACGGTAATCAGTTTCCATCAGGTGGCTCGTAGGCATGTCTATCATCTCTGAGTATAAAAATATCGCAACTATTTTATGAAATATTACTGTATTCTGCGTTATAGATGTTAGCATTGTAGTAATACCTGTCTTACTGCTAAAAAGGTTAGCGGGAGGGTCAAGAAACCTCCACGCCAGCTTCAGGCATGTTTGGAGACGTAGAAACCGGACCGTTAGTGCATCCTATAGTGACATTCAACATGGGCAGTACTTAGCGCTGCAACAGTTAGTCATTGTACCAACTCCCGGCAGCTGACCCCATTATACAAGAAGCTTGTGTAGTGGCAAGGCCCTTGTATACATATACCACATAACCACGTGGAAGGTCTCAAACTTGATTAGCAGAGTAGGAACTACAGGCCACGGTCGGTCGGCATTTTTCAATACCGGCGATGATGTAGCACATAGCCTTGGCAGCCTGTGTTGATGGTGGGCTGCTGTTGCTCGCCTCGTTTGCCAGTAAAGTCAAAATTGCTCGGAGGAACGCTGCGAGAACGAGAGTTTAGTCGAGAGTGCCGTAATTTGGGGTATATTAACTTCAGGCGCTAGTTTATTGCCTCTCCAACCCCTTTTCTTTGGCCATTTGAAGCGACGCAAAGCGGATAATAAATATATAGTAAAAATCAATAAGTACGGTAACCTGGTCCTCTCCATGGCTGGTAGTCCATACAAAGACCTCAAATATAAATAGCACAACGCTGCTCCTATTAGTCCACACACTAATTCCCGGTAATTGACCCCACTGCACAATTGTCTTGGTATGTTGGGTCTGCAAGGTTTGTAGCAGCGCCACTAGCTCCCACTCTGGTCAATAGAAGAGTTCCATTGGACACCACTTTGACTCCTTGACGTTTCTGGCCAAAGCAAAAGTTATGACGTGTGGAAGTAGAGGCTCTCTCAGCTTGCGCTGGGGGCTACAGCTAAGAGAGGGACGGGAAGTATACCCACCTTGGGGTTTTTCTAGTATGCTACTGGGTTTATAGTGGACGTGTGAAGAGGCTGTACTCCGTATTTCAGGGGTGTTTTTTAGCGCTCTATTGTCACTACAACTCGTCTGCGTCTAAAAGACAGAGTTTTCAGCTCCTTAAGAAGCTCATTAGCGCCCTCTATCTTGCCTTCAGAAAGATTCCTGTTTTGCGGCGTCCTTTTCTTGGTCACCGATCTTCGCTGTGACTGGGGAGAAAAGGAGGGCTTTTTCTCCCCACACAAAGCCTCCTGCTATCCCTCAGGATAACGAGTACGCCATTTACCAGGGTATATGGAGTAATTATTCATTGACTATTCAATGGTTGAAGAATATTCCCATTGGTCATAAGCGTTTAATCTTAAAGATGAATTACAACAATATGAGCATTTTGCATTGAAATAGTGTTCCATTATTGTGCCAGAAACAACGTCAGGGAGATTTATTTTTCAAGAGTGCTGCTCCTATTTATCGCTGTTCACTGGCGTCGTGAGCAACTGTATTTAACTCTCACCTTCCCCTAATTCTCCCACCCCCGGCCTCTCCACTACGGTAATATTAATTGTGATAGAAGCGGTAGCTATACTACTAGTGCCATTAGCCGTGTGATTTTATAACTTTAATAAATTTGTATGTTTATTTGGTTAGTAAAAAAGAATATGTGAAAGTTAGTAATAGTACCATCCATGCATAGTTCCAACAAATCGACGCCAACGTGAATGAGAAATGACTCAGCATCTATATGTAAATAGTTATATGTCGTTTAGTTTGTAGCAGCAACACGTAGCGACGTAGCCTCGATACGAGCCGCTAGACAAATTGAAACGAGGAAAACGGAGACATCTAATAAATCTCTATTTGTAATTGAATTACGATACAAATATAAGGTGAAGAGTGAAAGGGGTCCCAAAACCATATCCGGGGCCCAAACAATCTTACCTACAAGTGGTGCACCTGTTGCCAAATTGAACAGAGAAAGGTCAGACGACCATCGCTCGTAACAATACCCAAAACCAGTCAAATGATAGCTGTTCCTAAACTAAAAGTATATATGCATTCCACAAAATTTTATGATAAATCTTTTACTGTTCAAGCTGTAAGATTGTGGAATGCATTGCCTGTGTCCATTAGGTGTGCGCAATCACCGAATGTTTTTAAAAGTATGGTCAAGGAGCATTTTCTTACGACTTGACTGCTGGGTTTCTTTCAGTATATGAGGACATATTTATATTGTTAATATTTCATTATACTTTTATGTACATATATAATATGTATGAATGTGTATATATCTATTTATATTATTTTACCATGTATTTATATATTTATTTATTAATATGTAGTCTTAATGTTCCAGTAGTCCTATTAATCAAATTACTACTATTTTAATTTATTTTTTATTTTATAATTTTAAATTAGGTTAGGTTAGGTTAGGTTAGTCTATATTTGTTTTAGATATACTAGTCATCACTTACACCAACAACTACCCACTATAGTGCTGGTTCTTTGAATTTATGTCCATCCTAAGGTTGCCTGTAGGAAATTGCTTTTAGCGATAAGGCCTCCATTTGTAAATTTTACTATTTTGTAATCCTTAATTTTAATGTAATGATTGGTGTACAATAAAGAATATTCTATTCTATTCTAAAAGTGAACGCCAGGCTCTAAATCCGTGTACGATTTAGATGCACTTGATAAAACACTAAAATTAAAAGAGAGACGTACATCTACTTAGGAGAGTTTCCGAGCTTCTAAATGCACATTAAGTATAACGGTCTCGGTTGCCAGTAACATGGCAGACGTTAGGTCAAGTTAAAAACCATATGAGCGGCTTAAAAAAATTAAACTACTGGTCACCAAAACCTGCGCTTATCCACATCAACACGGCAGAGGCCTTACCACCTGTTTTACGTGTGACAAAAATGCTTACGTTGAAATTTGGGTGTATTTATGCTCAGCCACCCCCTCGTGGATAAAGGCGTGAATGATAATTACCTACTTAGAATAGTAACAAAAACACTTTTAACATATATAAACCACCATGGGTAGTTGAAATTCAACCAACTATCGGTGGTTGAATATACACAACTACTTCTCATCAATTAGTTACAAGGGGACCTATTCTATATCCACAATTCAACGAAGGTAACGGTTGTAAATTAAAGCCCACGATTTATCTCAATAATACGAATGAGAGAAATTCATTCACGAAATTGCTTCAAACAGTGCCACTCGAGGCCCATTGTGTGGCGTATACGTCTTTTTTACTTTGAGAGTAACACGACAATGGAACCTTTTCCCACTCACTTCTATATCATCTTTATTTATTTTATTCTTTAGCTATTCCTTTGACTTAAGTGGTTTCCCAGT
Source organism: Thumatha senex (assembly GCA_948477245.1). Lineage (NCBI taxonomy): Eukaryota > Metazoa > Arthropoda > Insecta > Lepidoptera > Erebidae > Thumatha > Thumatha senex. The sequence goes on from OX419725.1 coordinate 7,116,960, forward strand.
TGCTTCCAAAGCATGAGGTTCACTTTTATTTGACTGCTATAAGCAGTTTCCTTTTGGTTTTTAACTTATAGTATTCTTGGGAACAATTTCCGTCTGATCGTCTAACCCCTGTGGGTGCCTGGAACATTGCTTTGTCAGTTAGTCAGCATGTGAGGTCGTTCAGGCCCTCGCACTTGATCTTGTAGGCGCCTGTACACTTATACTGTGGTATAGGTGTACAGACTTGTCTTAATAGAGAAAATCTACTTAGGCTGTGCCTATATTCTAGCTTTAATAATATGCTAATAAGAAGAGTCAAATTGAGTGCGATTTGGTCGTTGCACAAACATAACTCCCGTAGGAGGAAGATGATTTTCCGGGATTAAAAGTATCAGAAAAATTTCCAGATTCAGAACTATCGACATTTTAAAAATATGACATTCCTTACGCCATGAGAACGTGGCAAGTAAGAAAATGCGCTTTAATAATGCATAAAACCGAAGTCATTGTTTAAACTGTCTATGGCAAAAAATATGATAAAAAGGAATTAATAACTAGTGGTTATTAATTCCTATACTCTGCCAATTTAAGATCTCCACGATTTAACATAAATTCTGTAAGCTAAAACACTACAATAATTTCACTGTTAGCTTAAACAAAGTCAACGTTAACCTCGACATTAGGCATAATGAACTCGTGACCTCGTCCCCGTATTATAAAAACAAAATGAAAAAATTGCTTAGTTTACTCATAATTCACTTATTTTTTATCCAAATTTCTAGTCGATGCGCGTACTAATATAATGGCATATTCGATAACGGTAAGCTACTTTAAAAGTATTACAGTCTTTTGTGCACCTTGATAGGCCAGGAGCCTGTTACGTTTTAGTAGGTCATGCGGTCATTGTTTTTTTTTGTGTACTAATTGAACTAAAGATTCTATCAGCAACCTTTTATGCTAAAGATTTCCACATATGGTAATTAGAAATGCATATGTTAATGCAACAAATGTTTTAAAAATAGTTTAAAAATCTGAAAAAAGTACTGTCGAATTGAAATTTTCACGGCTCTCTGGCCACAGGTTGCCTGAAATCGTACTTACTTTGAAAGTTGCGCTAAAAGCGACGGCACAGGCCGATGACAGTTGGTACGAGGGCGCACAATATATAGACTTGCGCGGTGTTCACGATAACTGCGTGTGCTAGGGTGCAGGCAGCAGACAAGCGACTGGACGCTCCACAGTCCCGTTACACACTGCTTATCGACCTCACCGCGTACTCATAGAACCTACCCGTTATACGCCGCCGCACCCACGCTCGGCGCAACATTGCCAAAATGTGAGGGGGCTTTAACTATTCATCTTTCATTATTCTCACCAATATGATGCGATCGATGTCCCTGTAATAGAAATTAACTTTTATCATCAAATGAGTTCAAAAAACCAGAAATGTCCAACATTTTTCTAAGTATTTGTGCCATGAGAAATAGGCAAAAGCATTCGTACAGGTTTTAAAATAGGGTACTGGTACACTTGTGGCATTCGATTTCAGGTCAGTTGTATTGTTGGTACGAAGACAATAGCTTGATATTACGGGCTGGGAAAAAGGATTTTACACTATGTAATATTGTCTACAAGCTTACGAAAATTATAAATTAAAGAATGAATGATGTTTATCTAAGAACTTTCATAAACTAAGTAGTATAATTATAGAAAAATTATGGTGGTGAAGTTTTACCGTTGCCGTTTCCCACAGGAACTAGTTTCTGGAATTAAAAGTAGTCAATATCCTATTTTGACGATTAGGCTATAGTACTGTATAGTTTCATTAAAATCCATACAGTAGATTTAGAGTGTAAGAGTAGCAAACATCCATCAATCCATACCAAGTTTAAATCTTAATAATGTTACTAGATGTACGATTACTCTCCAGCTTCGCCAGTGACACACTTTGAACTTCCATTGAACCCCTCACCTTTATCCATACCCCTAATCTTTTTTGAATATGTTCATAGAAATTTACATTACCTTGTTTACACCAATAAGGGTAGAATTTTGGAAAATCCTGTAAGATTACAGATAATTTGCTTTTAATTAAAAGCAGGTGCCTATAAAAAAATGTTGTATTCTATGAAAATGTAGAATTTCCCTTATAAACTTACAACCCTTATGTTACCTACAAGTAAACTGTTGCAAAACCGCGATACACGTGTCAATTTACTTGCAACTAGAAACAGATGTACGAAACTTCATGTATCTAACTTTGAAAATGACGAACTTCCATGCAACTGTGTATCTCTTATTTCCCTCATACAGTGATCAAATCGATTATTGTACGCCTACAATATAAGAAAAGCTTATTTTAACATTTAACATTTAAAACATTTAAATCAGTATAAAGTATAAGAGTTTCGACTAGGCGTTTATAGATGAGTGAATCACTCGCTAATAATGTGATAAATAAAATCTATGAAGTAAATTATTGAAAATTCCAACACGGCAATTGACGCACCACCTATTACGTGGGACAGGGGAATACACATGGTGAAAAGTGGGCATACAATATGTATGCCTCTGCCACCCCTTCGGGGATAAGGCGTGATAGATACATAAAAAAATATGAAGTAAATCTATTGTGTTATTTACTGAAGCACTACAGCGTTGAGCAACTTTTGCAATGGCTGGTCATGATTTGTAAGTTTTGATCAGGCTGGTGACCATTTAATGACATTTATATTTAGGAGTGTTTCCGTGCTTGGGAAGACTAGTTTATCCGTTGGTCCCGGTTGCTATTAACATGCTAAATGTAAAGCAAAGTTGAAGGATTATGCCTAAAAAATATCAACAGTAGGTAGTGTAACGTTACTATTTTCCGGGAGGGGAAAAAGTAAAGTTTAGAAGAAAACTGTCACCAGGACTGGAGGAGTCCTGGCTTAAAAGGAAAAGTAAAAGGAAAAGTAAAAGAAAAAGGAGAAAAGGTAAAGTTAATTTTATATAGGTAAAATAAAAATGTTAAAAATAAAACCAGAGACAGCCGGGGGTTAATAAGTTCTTGCAATGTTTCTTTAAAATATCCGGTTAGCAGCACTCATAGCTAAGAAGGAGCCTCGCGTAGGCCTCCACGTTGCTAAGGGGCCTCAAGTAAGGCCTCCACGTCGCTGAGAAGGGGCCTCAAATCCCCTCAAGGCCTCCACGTCGCCGACCTCAGAGAAGCTGGTCGCGAATTCAGGCAGGTAGAGAGCTGAAACTAACGAGCGGTCGGCGTCTTTGACAGCCCCGGCTTCCTTCCTTCACAGAGCATTTCAAAATTTAAACAATATTATTCTAGACATATTTTCTAAATTTATAACAAGGTCTAATATCTAAACAACCTAACCTACTGGCAGCTCTAAAAATAAATTAAAAATAAAATCCAGGCTTGTCATTAACTGACATTAAAAATTACAAAAGGTAAACAAACATTAAGAGAACATAAAAAAACTTTCGAAATATAAAGGCCTAGGAATGTTACAGATAATGGTCATGCAGATAATTTGGAGAGAACGTATAATAAAACATTTAATTAAAAAAGTAAGTAAAAAATGTTACATTACAGTAGCTACAACCTGTTTCCGTCTACTTCTTGTCAAATTTCTGTCTGTTTCAGCGATGGGTTTACCACCTATTACGTGGGACAGGAATCTACTCATGGAAATGCATGCATATAATATGCCTCTGCCAACCTTTCGGGAGTATAGGCATGGCTGGTATATAAATAGCATTTAGTTTAGAAACCATTATATTGAATTTGTAGTCGTTTATAAATTAAATTTGTTGATTGCTAATGAGTTTTATATGTTTTGTACTATATATTATCTACTTATGGGTGCAAGTAGTTCACTTACTGAGTAACGGACGAAGTTATTACGAACCGAAGAAATAAATAACTAACTAACTATCCTGTATGAATCACTGACGGGGTAGACCGAGGAGCCAGATCACCAGATAAACTAGAAGAAATAATTAATACCATTTTTTTTTCCTTTCGCCTATGATTGATTCAGATATGCGTCTTGCAATGGATACCTGATTTGATAACCACCTGGATATCGAAAAATGTAAATTGGCTTACTCTCCATTTAAACATTAAGAGTGATTGATAAAAGTGTTATAGGTACATACTTGTAGTATTCTGTACAACGGATAACTACCTGCATAAAAAATGTATAAATATGTATAAAATATGTAGCTACTTCCTTCTCATGTAAAAGTTTGTATGAATGGGTGGATGGACATTAGTTGCTCTTTTACCAAAGAACTACTGAATAAATGTTAATGAAACTATACAGTAATATAGCTTATACTGATGTAATTAAAATTGCCTATGTTCTATCTTGATGAATAGGACATGAGTTACATTTTATCCCAGGAAACCTAAGTAGCCAGAGCTGCAGGCATCAATTAGTATTCTATATACTGTAAAATTTTCTAACCAGTTCAAAGATTATATCTTTTAGCCCGTAAACAAATAACAATTACATCTTCTATAGTCCGCAAAAAGATTGTCATTTTTCACTACACAAATTAACGAATAAATCTTGCAAGTTTTAGTGGGGAGTTTCAACAAATTTAATGTAGGTTCTAAATGTATTGCATTGGTTAATAAAATAAAATACTCATCTAAAATATCTCATAATGACCAGTTTCAATCAGATTTTAATCTAGGTTCTTTGAAAGTTACTTATCTTTCTTTCTTTCCAACTCCTTCCAAATGTCTGATTAATTTCGATGCGGTTTCTTAGTCATACCTACTAACTTCTCCGGGGACTTCACCGAGTTTGAGCTCGGTGTATAATTTCTGGTATTGGTCATTGCTGAAAATCCTGGTTTACAGGAGTCACAGTAATGATAATGTGCTTGGGCAGTCATCTTTTCTTTGGAACATCTATCTATGTATATCGAGCGACAGTCAATATTATATCTAAAACACTTTTAGTTTTTATATTGTAAACAAAAATGAATAGAAATAACTTACTGATTTTTTAAAGTACCTAAAATGAGTACCTAAACTGTGGCGTATAGTCTTTAGCGTATACAATGTAGCCATCGTAGCTCGCTCAAATTTGCATCAACGCCGCCGGTGACCAATAGTGTGATAATTGCCTTAGCCTTTGTCATGCAATGTGTATGACGTGAGCCCCGAGCGTAGCAATATCCGTAACTTGGGTAGACCTCTATATTAATTTATCATTGTGTAATTTTGCAAGCGTGGCTTAGGTTGCTTTTTCATAGGTTCGTAAAAAGTTGACTATACTTAGTTGCTAATCTTTTTACGAACTGTCATAAAAATTAAGGCCATCATAAAGATGGCAAAAGTAGCATGAAAGCACTACAAAGTTTATTTGAATTGATCTTTGCTCGGGCGTTTCAATATAAAAGTCTCCTGGCCTGGTCTAATAAAAAAGATAGTGGGATTAATATTACTTCTTTCCTTACTTATTTTATTAAATCTCAGAGGCTGAAGATCAAGACTGAAGTCTTAAAAGTAACACAAATCTTTGACTTTGTACTAACTTACTTTTATCATTGATGTTTGCGAATATAAACTTTCTTAAACCATGCAAGATTAAGGACACAGCTGGTCTATAAAAATAAACTTGATCGTCAAATGTGAGGCCAGCCCGATTTTAATGAAATTTCGTGTGTGCCCGCGTTTGTTCTGAAATTATTTATAAATAGTAGTTGACGCCCGAGCCTTCACACGCGTGCTGAAGTTATCCCGTCCCGTTTCCCACAGGAACTTGTTTACAGGATAAAAAGTGGCCTATGTGTATATTATTCTAAAGTTTCATAAAAATCCATGTAGTAGTAGTAGATAATGCGTGAAATAGTAATAAACATCCATACTTACGAATTTTCGCGTTTATAATATTAGTAGAATTTCGATCCGGTGAGGGAGGGGCTGTTGTAGATTTAGAAAAAAACTATGCATTTTTTTTAGTCACGCAGGACAGCTAGACTTAAATAAAAACAAATAATCAGTTGCCTCCACAGAACAAGGAATGTTGCTCGTCCTTTTCTCGGGCACTATTACAGACAAAAGTGATATTTAAAGTATACTTCAAACTGTAGTCGAAAAATGTAATTTTCGACTACATTCTGAAGTTTGCTTTAAATCGCATACTCTGTTGTTAATGTGTTGTAAATCTGTTGCTTAGTTTTAAAGATCTATGCATACATAGGGACAGACAGACAGGAAAGTGACTTTATAGTACAGAACACTAGGTGGGCGAGTACCTCTCGAATTGTTGTTTCAGTTCTTGTATAACAAATAATATCTTCTACCAGCAATAACAAACGAAATAAAAATATAGCCATGATACATTCTATTTGTATTTATATTGTATTCTTAATAAACTTATACCGAACAAAAGGCCATTTGCCCAGTTGTCGTCCACATAAAAGGTTTCACAACCACCGCGGCTTTTTACTCAGTGAAATACGTGGCGTGCTTTACGTCTGTAGAGTGCTCCTTTGACAGTAGGAATAAAAATTCAAGACTCTCTTCTGTGATATTTGCTCAAAATCTCACATTGAGCCATATCACACTGGCTTCTTTTAGTATCTGTGACCGGCGATTTTAAGAGTGTCGAAGCTGTACCGCGTTTAAGCGACTTTTTGGCATCCAGGCGCAGCATCAGTATCAAGTGTCTTGGCAACTGCTCTTATACGTTTTGCGATTTGAAAATTGATTCAGTCGCCATTTCTGGCATTTTAAGTGTTAGAGAGAGAGCTTCTAAAAACCACTAAGTGTATGAATATTTTAACCAATTTACATAAAACTTTGACAAATTATACCCTACCTTTTATACATACGAGTACTACCTACTAATTATACATACTACCTTTTTCATGAATTACTCTATATACATTTTTGGGAAACTCGTTTGATAGTTTGTCCTATAGTTTTTTAGTATCTCATGAACCGTGGTAGTTAGGTAGTAGAAATTTTACAGATAATCTGAAACTGAATAATATAAGTATTTACTCCCACATTACAAACAAAACTAATAAAAAATATTTGCCGTTTTACAGACATTGGTACAGCAACTATGTGTGTAATTCCGACTCGAACTTGTCCGAATTTAAATTAATTCGCTATGAATTACAAAAAATATAGATTACATTACCATAAAATATGTTCAATTTAGTTGTACAGGCAAAATTTTCATACCAACTCAGAATTCCATGGTACAGGAAATATACAGAATTATTTGTATGATACTTCTTTCGCTTCCTGCAGATTCATTTATCGCTTCATACATGTACTTCTGGTTATCCACGTACTTTAGACCTATATTATATAAGTCTCTGTCTACCCCAACTACATTTACCCTTTACTTTTGCAGAATATATAATACATTCTTCGTCAATCGTTATATACAAGTAGTATTTTTAATTATTCTGTGCTTGGAATATATCATGCTATACGTGCATGATATATTCCAAGCTATTAAATTTAAAAAAATGCAACTTTCGTAATGACTTGTCCTCGGATTGGTGTGGCGTGGTCAAAAGAATATTTAAGTTGACCGCTTCGTGACATTTACATTTACGAGCCTTTCCGTGCTTCGGAAATCACGTTAAGCCCTGGTTGCCAATAATATAGCAGTCGATTTACGGGCGGCTTGAAAAATTTCAACAGCAGGTCGCAACAATATAACGTGGCCCAAAAATAAATACGGTGAAATGTGGGTGCTAATTAAAATTATGATAAAAAAATTAGTAAGTTAATGTTATGCCAATAAAACCATTATGTGCTTATAACACTCTGCTTTTTTTTTGAATGTGAGTCCTGTAAACCAGGATCTACAGCAATGACCAAAACACCAGAAAAGTTACACCGAGCTCGATCTCAGTGAAGTCCCAGGAGAAGTTAGCATGTCTTGGAACCCGCAACGAAATTAATCAGAAGATAATGTGAGTTAGTAGGCATAGAACGTAATGCCCCTTCTCTCCTTTGAAAAGCGGGAAACTTGAAAAGATTAGGTGTAAATCCTATAGAAATAGGGAAGCACCACGGTAATAGTAAATATAGTATGGGTCCTATGTGAGCTATGTTTGATTCCAGTAATATGTATACACTAGCACTCTGCTTATCATAATTTATGCGAGAAAACTTTATGCTGAAACTGTTATGCCATACTAAATTATGCTGAAAAAAATTATGCGATCGAAAGGGCACCCGTTTCAAACTGTGTGAGTGAATGAAGATTTCCAAAACGTTAGTGGTAAATGAATTATTAAACAATTAACTGTAATAATGAAATGTATTGAAGCGCTCGTGGCCCCGCACAGAGTTCTGTAAACGATCACTGCTTTAAGCAAGTTTCGCTACTGCTAGTCACGGATGGGTGACCACTTTGTGGTATTTACAATTGCCTTATGATTTTTTTTATCACAGCGCTGTCTAGCCCAAAGTAAGCTCATATAAGCTTGTATTAGATATAGAATATTTGGGTGTTTCTATATAATAGACATATAGAAACACCCAAACTCAGAAACAAACAAACATTAGTCGATCACACAAGTATTTTTTCCGACCCGGTAATCGAATCCGGGACCTTAGGCGCGGCAGTCGCAAACACTACCACTGCGCTACGGTGGCAGTCAAAGAGTCAAACAGTCAAAACAATACATACATATTGATACGAATTTAATCCCGAAGGAGTAGGCAGAGGCATACACGCATAAACGCCCACATTTCGCCATATGCAAAAACAATATAAAAGAGTAGTTTTCTAATATTCATAAAAAGAGCTAACAAATTACTTTTTACTTCGTACCCTTACTGTTATATTTAAACCTAAAATATGCTTAATATGGTATCTCGACATAAGACCCAATTACACGAACTGGGGTACACTGTTGATAAAACACTTCAACGGGTCTGCATCGTTGCATCTAATTTGTTTTCTTATTGGTGCAACGTAGCACAGCGCAGCAGTTAATGAATTTTGTAAGATCTCTCAGGACAGCAATACCCCCGATCTAAACTTACCTTACCTCTTACAGCGTCCCGATGTTTTAATTTTATATTATGTCAGATTTGTGTAAATTTCTCTGTGTCTTTTTGTAAATTGAATGGTGTGGAGATGCGTTCACTTCGAAAATTGTGCGGCGTAACTTTGGCCGACCGAGTACGTCACAAAGTGATACGCAATATGGCAGGTTTGAATGAAGTATCAGCGTTAAGCTTGAAAAACGGCGTGCTCTTTTGGTTTGGACACGTCCAACGAATGAGTGAGGAACGATTGACGAAGAATATATATTATGCGAAAGTAGAGGGTAGAAGGAGTCAGGGTAGGCCGAGACTTACATATGAAGACCACTTGAACAGATTGCTCAAAAACGGAAAAGTCCAAAGTACTCGGATACCCAGACGTGTATGAGGCGATTGATGAATCTTGAAGAAGCAAAAGAAGTATGCATGGATCGCGAAGCCTGGCGATCCGTCCTCTCTGACTACCCCGTCAGGGATACAGCGTGAAGATAGTTAGTTAGTTCTTTGTCTTCTATGTAACAATTATTTTTACCAACAAAGCCTTTTACTACTACTTATCGTATAATTTTAGTATTCCATCTGCTAGTTTTTATTTTACAGGTCATGGGGTACTCGTATCTTTTGTAGCCTAGTTTATTTGTTTCCTTTGTATTCCCAATTTCGTTTCTGACGTTATTCTTTTGTGTAATCGATAACATCTCGATATTTACCTAGACACTTGGCTCGTGGCTAAGCTAATATAATTTATAAGTACCAAATAGTATCTTTTAAAAATGTTCTCTTTATTTATCTGAGATGCTCATAATCACCTATTTTATGAGTACTCTATGGACGCAGCTGGTAGGTGAAGAGTTATCGCATCAATGTTTAAAAATGGTTGTTAGTCAGTAGCTCGATAGATGGCTGGTCTCATATTCAAATTCAATTCAAATTTATTTATTTTCCAGAATAAGGTCAAAGTGGTGTTACTATAATAAGCATATAGTTTCTTTACATTCTGCCGTATACGGCGTGCAAATATTTGTCGCGTTTAATGTATATAATAACATAATACTAATCAGAATACCATAATAACACAATTCTTCAATAATACATTATAAATTATACATCTTTGGAGTCACAATATTATTAAAATTACGCTATGTCGATATTACATTTCAATGTGTCGTCCAAAAAATCATCAATACAACAATACTCTTTAACGACGATTAAAAATTAAAGAAGAATTTGAAAAGAACTTGTTTCGGTACGGTTCGGGTAGGTCAGTGGCTAGAACATTGCCCTAGTATGCCAAAGTAGTATTTTTGAATTTATTAAAAATGTTTATATATTGGTTAAATCTACTTTTAGGAATTCTGGCCATTCTGGAGAGAGCGTTCTGTAATTGTTTCTATGACTAGCTTCTTATTTCTTTGAATATGCTAAACCAGTTAACTAGTTCTTTGTGTATACATTCCTGTGATTAACATCTTCAATTTTTTCAAACCTATAGAAATCCCTCCTCTTCGACTGTTATATATGCGTATGTAAGCAGAAAGAAATATAATATATCTCCTTTTCTTTTCTGAATATATATCCTGGAATATATATCCTTATATAGTACCCAACAATATAAGGTAATTATTCCAAGAATAAAAAAATACAAATTTTAATTTTTAACGGTTTTACGTTCCGGAAATACTCGTAAATGAAAATACCACATAAGTTAGTATTTTGAAAGTGTTTGAAACTACTCGTATTGTAAGACGCTTAACGCAGTAAACGTTTATAGAACACTGATTATGTTTTTAGTAACAATATAAAGATTTATCCAAAACGTTGTTTGCCCCTTTTAAAATACTTTTTCTACTGAGCTAAGGTCAAGAAATCTTCATACTTCTTGCCACCGACAACAGCGAACTGAAAAATGGAACAAGTACGTCGCGTAGGGGGAAATCCTTCATTACTCTACTTGATTGCCAATTTTGCGCCACAGTAGCGATCCGCCATTATTTTTTAATTTAGCCTTCATATAAGTGATTTTAAAATAAAATTCTATGCAGAGAAGTGTCTTATATTTAAAAGCAAATTAGAACTACTAACAGTTTACAACTACTGAAAGATGTGATATAAACATATACATACCCATATATACATGTTCATATTTGACCGTTTGCATTTTTACTCCACGTAACTTTTTCACTAATCCCACATGAACAGTGACATGTATGTATTTTGATGATGATGTAACAATTTTTAACTGTAAGTTTTCAGATCGTTGTAAGTTTGAAGAGAGTAACAATAAAACCACATGCACACAAGGAATTTTATGATATGTTACACTCTTACTCATTTGCACAGATTAAAATCGAAGATTTGTTACACTTATTCTAAGTATTTCTAATTTGTATTGACGCAAACTCAATGGTAAGACACAAAATTAAAATTTAAATATATTCAATTCAATTCAATTTTTCTTGAATGGCAAACGGTATCGGTAGTGATGTCCACCGACGACTACTGCCAAAATCAGATGCGTTATGGACACTCGTGTGTATAAAGATAGTAAAAAGAAAGAATTTTGATAATTCTCAAATTAAATGATATTGTGTATCTTCCTGATTTAGTTAAAACACAGAGATTACGAAGCTCTCTAAAGTTTACAATCTAATAGAATTAGTTGGGACAAAGCTAATCATGTTTACGCGGATTATGCTAAAATATGCAATAGTATATTTGACACTGACTGGCAAACTGACAAAAACAAACTGCCTTAGGAAATATGAATTGTAGGCAATTTGGTGAGCAAATAAAAAAGGACATTACCTTATTTATGATATTGATCCTTATATGTCGTCCCTGTTTGATTCTTGTTATATTTCAATAATATATTCCTTGAGTACTCTTCAGCGATATTTTTCAACAATTTTTTTGTTGTTCTTGTGTTTTTCATCAATTCAAAAGCGGAGGCAATGAAAAGCGGAGGCAAACGAACTTCATGCTCAACGAACGATGACAGATGCATTTGACGTTTTCGATCCAATGTTGCAAGGTATTGTGGATAGCAATTTTCCAAAACGATCCAATTAATTTGTCTAACAATTTGTGTCGAGTAAGATTAGTTGAATTTTCATCAGTGTCCTCTACCGGTAAATACTTTAAAGGTGTGACGTTTAAAAAGTGTGCTGGAGTCAAGGCCAACGGTTCCGATGGGTCGCTAGAGAGTGTCCTACAGAGAGGCCTAGTGTTCATGACGGACTCAATCTGCGCAAGCACCCTGCTCAACTCCTCGAATGACAAAATAGTGTCACCAATAACGCGATATAGGTGACCTTTTAGAAGTTGAGCTAGTAGAAGGATAACACAAAGCTCAAGGCGAGCGAGCGACACAACTTTTTTAGGCGAGACTTTCGATTTGGCTGTCATCAATTTTATTGTGTTGCCATTACTGTTCTGAACATGGAAATAAATAACTCCACCGTAAGCTTTCTCACTGGCGTCTGCGAATGCTAAGATAGTGACAATACTATCTGAAACTATGCCCACGTGACGTGGTATTGTTATGTCAGATAGAAGAGGAAGCTCTTCTTTGAAGCGAGTCCAAGCTTGGACTATATCTTCAGGTGGGGTGCCATCCCAGTCACAGTCACACAGCCACAGCTGCTTGATCAGAAGTTTGGCGTACACTACAACGGGTGCGACGAATCCCATAACGTCCCATATTTTAGCAACACATGATAAAATTGTAAGTTTAGTGCAGGATTGGGTAGGAGTACCAATTTTAATTCCGAACAGATCCGACGTTGGACACCAACACAAACCGAGTATTTTATGTTGATCTGACTTTTCGAATTCTTTCACCGCTGGCAAGCGATGCGACGGCGGAATGGAATCTAAAACCGGTTGCGAGTTACTGGTCCATTTGACCAGTTCAAATTGTCCAACCTTCAAAAGACCTATCATCTCAGATGCTGTGGAAATACCCATGTCCTCAGTCTGTACCGAATAAACGAAATCATCCATGTATAACCCTGTATCTATAATGACTGGCCTGAGGGTAAGAGGCACCTTCGTCAGCTGCCAGTTGTCTAATAGTGCTTAATGCATGAAAAGGGCTTGGCTTGAGACCAAACACAACGCGGTTAAACTGATAGACCTGTAAAAGTTCTTGCGGGGAGAAACGATAAATAATAAGAAGAAACCGCCTGTCAGATTCTCTGACTCCAATGGTCAGAAACATTTGACGAATGTCAGCGGAAAGGGCGACCGAAAACAAACGAAAATTAACAAGAATGTTAAATAGGTTTCCTTGTAAATTTAAGCGAAGTATGAGTAGTAGTTTTACAACTACCATCAAGAACGACTCCTAATTTAGTTGTTACTTTATCGTCACGTATAACAGGGAAGTTTGGAATAAAGCACGAAATATCCGAAATGTTATAGTTTACAGGTGATATATAACCTTTATTTAAATATTCAAGAATTACATTATCATATGCATTCTTCAACTGTGGAGAAGCTACCATCTTCCTCTCCAAACAATAAAAGCGACGTCCACTTGCCTGACGCGAATCGCCAAGGGAATGGACATCACCCTTGAAGGGAAGGGCAACTACATAACGCCCATCACTATCCCGAGAGGTAGTGCGGACATAATGTTTCTCGCACAACTTATCATCTGCGCTGATTCCCAAAATTTTCGGACAGCGGTCTCCAATAGGTCCGCGGTACAACAACACGAAACGGTCGTATTATTGTCAACGCGGACAGGAGCCTCACCAACAATAACGTAGCCCAAGACAGTTTATAAAGCAAAAGGTGAAATATGTGGGGGCTGTCCATGGACCTTATCGACAAGAGGAGATGTGAGAATATTGAACCATCAAGCAGCATCTCAATTGGACCCGAGGAGTAATAAGTATCATCTGCCAAACGCAAATCTTTAAAGCTTGATAAAAGCGAAGTATCAACCGTTGCGGTTGGCAAGCGATCAGTAATTCTATCAACTACTAACGACTCAATATCGTAATTAATGTTTCGATCAAAACGAGAATAAAATTTTAAGTTTATTAAACCTTGTATTGGTTTACTCGACCCTCCTATGCCCTTCACTGAGGAATAAGGGGCCCTATTATTTAATTTAAAACCTAAACGTTGACAGCACTCACTAGTACCTAATAAAATTACTTTGTGAAGCGCTATCCAACAGTGCACGAATATTAATTTCTTTACCATAAAAATCTTTCACAACAATACGCGCAGTTGCTAGAAGTACCGTGGTAGGACCACGACTTGCGCGATTACGACGATCGGATAAGGAACATAGCGCGACTGCATTATCAGTACATTCGGAGCTTTTGATAGTAGCAGACGAGGTAGTGGGACGCCCGGGAGCCACGGTCGAGTCGCGCGCACTAGCGACAGGTTCATTTCCAAAACATAATAAAGTGTGATGTTTGGAATTACATTTTTTACACAAAGATGCTGAACTACATGCGGAAACACGATGCCCACTACTTAAACAATTAATGCACAAATCGTTTGATTTAACAAATTGAAACCTTTCTTTTGGTTTATTCTACATTTATAAATATAACCATGCTGCTCGCTGCACAGACTACACGCAGGTGATTCAGTACTAGATGTGAACGCATGTGTGGGTGAGTTTTTATGGTTAGATTGTTGCTTGTTTGCAACCTTAGTAACAAACGAAGTACGTTCCAATACTTTAATGTGATCACGTACAAACAAAACTAAATTTTTGAATAATGGATTTTCAGCCTTTGTTCATTTATTGGATTCTAAATAAGGTTGGAAACAGTGCTGACTAGTTTCAAACAAACGAGAGGTGTCTGTATCCAACTTTATAAGTGCAATATGTAAAAAGATTAAATCTGATAAATCATCAACTTCTAAGTTTTTTAAAGCAGCCACTGATGAGGCAAACTTATCTAAAAATGATCCCAAATTGGCAGGGTTACCAGAGGAGATGGTTCTAAATTCAAATATCTGATCCAAATATGAAGTAGCAGCAAGACGCTTATCTTCATACCTGTTATTCAACAACTCATAAATTCATGAATAATTTTCAGCGCATGCACTCACTCCAGCACATACAGATCGAGCCCTGCCGGTTAACTTACCTATCAAATTATACAGCTTCTCCGAGTCAGTCAGTGAAGTATTGTTATGAACTGCGTTTCTAAAACTAGCTATAAATAATGACCAATTTTTATATCGCCATTAAACTCGGGGATCTCGACAGGGGGTAGTTTAGGGTACCTATGCTGCTTGGAGGGTCTAACCTGGGCATCAGACTGTAATTTTATTTTCTTAGCAGTGCGTTGAACACAACCATGCAACTCCTCAAATGAGGAAAGCGCTTGATAGTTAATAACATATTCAGGGTTGGCTTTTAATTCCCTATTATATCATCCAACACACTTTCGAAACAATCACGTAATGCATCAATGGTTTCACAGTCCCACACAAAAGAGTCTGTCTCTGATGAACTTAAATCCAAACTCCTAGCTCGATCAGCTATCTTCTGCATACGGGAAAACATTCTATCTCTTATGACATACAACATACTTAAACTAGTATCTTTAGAGGTCATTCTAACTGATTACACTAATAATTATTTGTATTAAATAAGTAATCAAATGGTAAGTAGGTATGTGGTATCACTTAATGTTGGCACCGACTACCACTATGTAAACAAGGAATTTTGAAAAGAATAAAGTACCCTTTAGATTTACTTTAGTACCTTTCTAAGTTATATACGTCTAGAAGATAACATAGCCTAAAATATAATTCCAACTCTCTCACTGCGATGCGGTTTACAACGTTTACAACAATTATATAATTCAATTATATAAGAGTAAGCAAGTTAGAACCCTTATATTTGAAACTTATATACGTAAACAATAGTTACAAACGAAAAATGTAAGCAAGTACGACGCGGGTGAACAAAGTAGGTATATGTAAATTATTTCCTACGTACTAGCGGGTTTGCAAATGTAATACGAGAACGACGAAAAAGGGAATAAATGGTTGCACCAATTTATCAATATTCGGCTGAAGGACCAGAATGTTTACGCGGATTATGCTAAAACATGCAATAGTATATTTGACACAGCAAACTGACAAAATCAAACTGCCTTAGGAAACATGAATTGTAGGCAATTTGGTGAGAAAAAAAGGAAGGACATTACCTTATTTATGATATTGATCCATAAACGTCGTCCCTGTATGTTTCTTGTTATATTTCAATATTATATTCCTTGAGTACTCTTCAGCGATATTTTTCAACAATTCAAAAGCGAACTTCATGCTCAACGAACGATGACATATGCATTTGACGTTTTCGATCCAACGTTGCAAGGTAATGTGGATAGGAATTTAGGTGGGAAATGCAATGCCAAATCTATGATAAACAATTTTACTAATTATTAAATTTAGAAGAAATCGGCTTAACCATATATATTAAGAGAAATTTCATCTGTAAAGAGATTTAGTAGTATATAGGAGTTATTTTATCTGGATACTAGTGTAGTAGATAAAATTTGGTTCCATAGAAAATTTCTGACATGACAACCAACTTATGTAATTCTTTTATTTTTCACGAATAATTGTCCAGCTAAAATGGGGTGGGGCACAGTGTTCGTAGAACTGACGGCTTTACGGAACATGAACGCGGATAGACACAAAATTTAGGGCACTATTTAGGGGACAGCATTCGCCTAGTAGTATAATTTCACGTTTATTATATTCACAAATATATAGCAAAAAAGATAAATTTATTTTTTATTTTTATAGCCTACTAGTTGACAACCGCTGCTACGACTGCGTGGTGCAGTTTTCCTGTTCCCGTTTCCCTCAGGAACTTGTTGCCGAGATAAAAAGTTGATAATAGGGAATACTGATATGTAAGCTACTTTTTTATAAAGTTTAATGAAAATCCATTAAATATTTTTTGCGTGTAACAGTAACAAACCTACATCCATACATTATTAGAAGCTTTCACGTATGATGCCTTTACTCACTGCTCACAGTACCCAAAAATTATCACCGATAAGCCAGACTGGTGAAGAAGGAGAAACCGACAATTGTGTGAATAACTGAACACCGCTTTCTCAATGTGAGAATAGGTCCAACTTAACCTCAGGTCTTGTGTCTGTGTCTTGCTAAGAATCTGCTTATGCACACAAGAACTGCACGCGCTTAGATTAAAAAAGGGGTGATTGTCGTGAATGGCGGAAAACAGTCAATAAATTCACTGTCATGCCGAGACGCCTCAACTCATCGGAAGTTTTGAAGTTTAGTTGAATATAAAAGTTACACAATTTCGAAGCAGACAAATTTAGAAGCAGCATAAACGATATACCGATCTTCATTGGTGGTGAGCGCTAGAAGTCCACTTCTTCTTCTGTGAAAGAGAAGAGAAACTAAGGATTGATTTTGTATCGATATTTTGACAGACTACAGTGTCTGTAAACCACTTTACACAATACACAATTTCTGAGAGAAAAAGCTATACCTATCAACTTGTAAAGATAATCTACCAGAGTACAGCCTCTGGTAAAGTACCTTCGCAAAGACTTAGAAGAACTTCTGAGAATTCATGAGCTTGCGAATTGCAAATTGTTTGAACAAATCTGTGAGACCATTAATCAATTTTTCGTTCCTACAGATTTATCGTAAATTTCTCTAAATGTTTACACTGCTTTTCTTATAAGACATCGAACATTTCATCCCAAATTTGCGATATGAGGGTAATCCTTGAGCACGTGTTTTTTTATTTTTGCTGCATTATAAAGAAGTTTCGGTCCCTTTCTTTTGCCTTCTTCTTACTACGGGAGATTCTGTAAAATGCAGCCCAGAAAGTTATGAATCTACGCCAGTGGCTCAAGGCCTCTTACCCCAGAAGAATCATAATGCGAATACCACGTCATGGATAGCGGAGCAAGTGTACTAAGAATTTTGCGTAGTAATGCAAAGACGTATTCAAAGCAGGGTCTAAACTAAGTCTTGGGGAACACTTCTAGTGCTGCATGAAGAATCTCCACAGGATTCATAGCTTCCGTGAGGCTAGCCCACATCAACCTTTCCTGGACTATTTAAAAAATGGTCTTTGATCTGAGGTGTTACTACGATTGACCTCTGAGAGATTCAATAAAGAACATAATTATGAAATCCGTCCGTCCATACAGTTCGCATTTTTCATTGGATTTGCATGCAACATGGCATGGAAAATCCTTGACATAGCCAAAAACTTTTAGCGAGGGGGTTATTCGATTGGGGGAAATGGAGGCTGGGGAGGGGAAATGGTCCCGTAGTGGTTGGCAAGAGCGCTCAAAACATTAATAAAAAAAACTAAACTTAAATGTTTACCAAATTAACCAAAAAATGTTAAGCCTTTTTCCTCAATTTACTCCGAAGTCTACGATTCACAGAACCACTAGTTTTAAGTTGGATTATCACTGTTTACAAGCTGCACGGTATTATTAGAGAACGGCCAGATATTATAGGTTTTAGTCGACGAATTTAGATGGCGTGGCATTAGGTGATTTGGAACCATTTTAATCAGTACACAGACCACAGGATTTAACACCATATGACATGATACATGGACCACGTGTATGACACACAAACGCATATATACTCTTTTGTTTATTGTTAAAGTCTGTTCTCAAAATAAGAAAAGGATGGACCGCAGAAAGGAGGATTGAATTTAAATTCAAACTTTACAAGTTAAGTATCGACGACAAACTGATCTCAGTATTTTTTTTTATATAGAATATTTTTTAGTACAAATTATATTTTTTATTGAAACATGAGATACAACGATATTTTACGACAGCAGCAGCAGCAGAATACAGAACGTGAACATAATTAAAATTGAGCTTCGTTAAAAGCTGGGTTTATTAACATAAAAGCACAGCGTAAAAGCTTTAAGCTTACACACTGAACGCCAGAGTCCCGCTCTGTTAATTATTCCACGTATTTAGTATTCTATAGTATTAACACAATAATACCAATCAAAGCCTGATGTTGTTTGACGACACAACCGGTATACAAGCGATCAACATGATGACTTATGTATTTACGCTGATTCTATCTGAATCTGTCACAATTGAGTATGTGTATTCGGTACAAATTAGTATCACAAATAATTCTAAGAATACCCATGATCAATTATGTTTAGTCGAGTAAGAAAATGTATTATTTATTAGTTTCTTTGGGGTAAACTATTCTTATATACATAAAGCTGATGTTTGATTGTTTGTTGGAACACGCTAATCTCAATAACTACCGGTTGCAATTGGAAGATTCCAGTGTTGGTTAGCCCATTTATCGAAGTAGGCTATAGGATATATATCGTCATACTTCTAACCAAGAGAACAGAGCAATAAATATAAACATTATACATTATTGAAATAATTATTAGGACGAGAAAAATGGGTGCCATGGTGTCAAAGTTTGTAACTAGCGAGTCGCAGCAGTCACCTCGTATTTATATTTTATCAGATTCGTTACATTAATACGAAAATTTGGAAATCTAGTATCATATACCTTGAAAAATGCACTAAGGAATTTGCCAAAGTGTTCTTGATCTAGATAACGAACTAAGAAAAACTAAGGATAAGAACTCACTTGAACCAGACAGTTTTAAATTCTTACCTCTGATTCATATTACTTCTTCACAGCTTTTAAGGTTGATCGAAGTTTAATTCTAGGGTTGCCAGACTAAAGCACATAAGTCAAAATTATAGATTTATTTTTATGACATCACCGGCGTACCTTTTGTATCAAACACAATCTGACTAAAGCACATTTGTCAATCTCAAGCGTTTCATGCCGTATTCAAGTGGCGTACTGTATCAACCTCATCCAATTCTCATATAACAAGATGAACTAAAAAACATAACTGGACTTATAGTCTAAGCAACACTATAAATACTAATCAATTTAAAGTAAGAAGTCTGACTTATGTTAAAAAGAACATCACAGTGTAATATTTGTTTTGAGTATAAGGGTACTTAAAAATTATTTATGGTGTAAACAAAACGGGCATGGTGGGTTTAGTTTATCAATGTTGTCAATTATACCCATTTTATTCCTCAACTACGTTCGTCTTGAGAGCTTGAAAATTTTAATCAACAAGATGTATATTAAAAGACTCAAGAAATCGTGTTATCCTTTCAGCTGAAGGCAATGATGTATTATAAAATGCAAATAACATATTACCTTTATAGATAAATAAATAAAAATAAATATCCATCACGCCTTATCCCCGAAGGGGTGGCAGAGGCATATTATATGCCCACTTTTCACCGTGTGGATTCCTGTCCCACGTAATAGGTGGTGAGCCCATTGCCGTGTTGAAATAGACAGACGCAGGTTGTGGCTACCTGCTGTTGAAATTTTCAAGCCGCCCATAAGGCCTTCAACCAGGCTTAACGACTGCCATTTTACTGGCTACCGGGACCAACGGCTTAACGTGCCTTCCGAAGCACGGAAACGCTCGCAAATGTAAATGCCACAAAGTGGTCACCCATCCGAGGACCAGCCATAGTGAAAGTTGCGTAACTCAGTGATCGTTTACAGAACACTGAGACCGCGAGGCCACGAGCACCTTTATAGATTATTATACATAGATCATAATCCTGTTTTTTTTTTCAGAACATGTATGTCATCGTCGGTTTTGAACACAGAGACTTAGTAGGCGATCCTATACCGTCAACGTCAACTGGTCTTGTCAGCAATTTAACACATAATCCTAACTTGACTTCTCCAGTGATGATTTGACCAGAGATAATTGACGAGATCTATGTTTTGAATTACCTAGAATTGTAACTTCATCAACTTCAAGTACATGTGATGAAATTACATTTAATCCATGTGTCACTAAAAAAGAGTATACTTATTATGATTTAGGAGAAAAAAATTAAACGTAACTTAAGACAGGCATATAAAAATCTAGGGTGGCAGGAGGGGGAGGTAGGAAGGCAGCCCAAAGACAAAAGCATCGAGCAGTGCCAGCGCTGCATCAGATGGTGGTTGCTTACTTGGTCCCAGGAGTTCGTCTCAGCTGTCGGTGACAAGTGCATCGACACTGAAGGCAAACCAGTTCAAGATTACTGGGCCAGAATTCAGTCAGCCATCCTTGGAGCGGTAAAGATGGTGCTCGGTGCTCTAAGGGTGGACGCAAATGTGACAAGGAAACTTGGTGGTGGAACGACACAGTCCAGAGGGTGACTAGGGAGAAGAAAGCACTCTTTAAAAAGTGGCAAGCGTCGGGATCTCCTGAAGATCGTGACTAATACAGGGCTACGAAGCGTGCCACTAAGAGATTTCTAGCCAGGGCCAGATGTACTTTTAAACTCTATATGAGAAGTTGGAATCGTCTGCGGGGCGTAAGCTTATCTATAAGTTGGCACGCTCCAGGGTCAAAGCGGTACAGGATATTTCCAAGTGCCGCTGTGTAAAAGATCCTGTAGGTACCCTGCTATGCGAAGACCTCGCAGTGAAGGAGAGATGGCGCTCGTACTTCTACGAGCTGCTAAATAAGCATAAAGAGCACAAAGAGATGCAGCATCTGGACTTCCCTCGGCATCAGGGACTAGTGCCACCGGTAACGCCTGCAGAAGTCCAGATTGCTCTTCGGGTTGCAGTTTAAATGACTGGAAAAAATGTGGCTACGCTATGAACAAGAATTTGGCATCCTTTATAAAGACACCCTGGATTTAGAGTCTCCTTTTTCTATCTTTAACTATAAAAGAAGAGGCTCCAGTATTCTTCATAAAATATCTATAAAATCTAGGCAGCAGTTATTATTATTCATTTAATACACATATTTTTCATGATTTTTACCTAAATCTTCCCACATTTAAAACTTTACAAAATACTGATCCAGTTATATTAAAACCCGAAGAAAAATAAGAATTCTAAAGAAACATTCATTAGTGATACAATTATTCGTTTAACAATATTTTTAATTTCACGTATAAATAATTCTTGTACTGTTTCACTTAACTCATACTATCAGGAAGGTCCTCATAACTTAAGTCATCTAAATATTAAACTATCATATTAACATTAAAATATTGAATCATAATAATAAGTTATAGTTAAATAAATCACCCAATCCATTTAACACCCAACCCAATAGCCCATTTCATAGTTAGCACATTTCACAATAGTTTAACTCCCATTGGAGGTGATCCATTACCGTTCTTCTACATAAGGCGGGCGTGGAAATTTTCAAAGGGCCTCTGCGTGTTGGACCTATGTCTCCATGTAAGCCTACCAAAAGCACGGGTATCTTCAAGAAAAAAAAAGAAGATATCCGAGAAAAGAAGAGAAAAGAAGAGTTATAGTTATAAATTTAAATAATACAAATGAAGTTTATAAAGTTTAGTAAAATATAATATTATAATTAGTTTTTTTTAATTCCTGTATAGTAAGGGTTTTCGACTTATGTACTTTAGTTTGCCGACCATAGAATTGTTTTCTGTTAAAGTCAAGCCTTTTGATCTAAAAGGTGGTTCTCCAATGCATTTTTTTCCATACTTCCCCATATGCATTTATATCCCACGTAACAGTGGTGAGCCCATTGCCGTGTTGCAATAAACAGGCACAGGCTGTGGCGACCTGTAGTTGAAATTTTTCAAGATGCCAAGATCTTCAACATTGCTTAAAAATTGCCACGTTACTGGCAATCGGGACCAACAACATAGCGTGTCATCAGAACCACGGAAACGCTCTTAAATCTAAATATCACAAATCGATCACCTATCTGCGATTAGCCATAGTGAAAGATGCTTAACTCAATGATTGTTTACAGAACACTGAGTTAACAGGGCCACAAGCGCTTTATATAGTACGTATCTACCTATTATACAAATATTAAGATCCTCTTTCTCTTAACACGGAAATGTACTCACTGCCTATTACAGACAGGAATAAACCCTCTCTGCCACCCCTTAGGGGATAAGGCGGGATTGATAAGATCCTCATTCATGTACAAATTTTTATTTAAAATCAATATTCTTAACAAATTATTCATTTTTACCGAATGTATAAAATTGTTACCGAAGAATTTCCTAGCTTATCCTCAATCACTTTAACCTGCAATTACTGTACCTACATACCTTGCAAGTACTCGTATTAATTCAGCTTCTAAAATAGTTGAGTGAACTGAAAATGGTTCAGACGGTCCGGCCCTAAATCCAACTAAGTTAAGTTTGCGTCTTGACGTAGTTTCTACTAGACATTTTGACATCTTAACTTAACTTAACTATCTTCACGCTGTATCCCTGACGTGGTAGTCAGAGAGGACAGATCGCCAGGCTTCGCGATCCATGCATACTTCTTTCGCTTCTTCGAGATTCATCAATCGCTTCATACACGCACGTCTGGGTATCCGAGTACTTTTGACCTTTCCGTTTTTGAGCAATCTGCTCACGTGGTCTTCATATCTAAGTCTCGGCCTACCCTGACCTCTTCTACCTTCTGCTTTCGCACCATATATATTCTTCGTTAATCGTTCCTCACTCATTTGTTGGACGTGTCCAAACCAATGGAGCACGCCCTTTTCCAGCTTAACGCTGACACTTTCATTCAAACCTGCCATATCATTTCGTTACGTATTCGGTCGGTCAAGGTAACGCCGCACAATTTTCGAAGTGATCGCTTCTCCACAGCATTTAATTTACTTTCATGCATCTGCTGACATACCCAGGTTTCGCTACCGTAAAGCAAAGTTGGCACTAGCACTGCGTTATGAATCGCCCGTCGTGCTTCTTTTACGATGCTTTGTCGCTTTACTAATTGGGACAAAGCACCGTTAACTCTGTTTCCGGCAGCTACTCGCGGTTCTACATCCGTATCACATCTTCCATCCGCGCTAAACATACTCCCTAAATACACAATTTCATTCACTTGCTCTAGACGTTCCTGGTTTACCCTAATCTCGCATTTAGTTCTTACGTCATCTCTTTCAAATACTAGAACCTTAGTCTTACTTGCATTCAAGCGAAGACCCTTACTTTCACACTTCTCTTTCATATTAGTGACTAATGCCTGAAGGTCGGCTTCTGATGAGGCCATGAGCACCGCATCATCAGCGTACAGCAGACAGTTAACTGAAAAGTCACCCAAATTCACACCCATATCACAATCTTTCAACTTCTGCAGGCAACTGTCCAGATACACTATGAACAGCCAGGCGGACATGACACAACCCTGTTTGACGCTTTCATCGTTCAGATTTTGACATCGATGTTTGAAATGGGTTTGGGTATACATTAATATCAAATGCTTGAGAAACAAGATGATTGCAATAAATCAAAACAAACTGAATAAATATCGTAGAAATACCAGAAATGTATATGGGAAGATTAGAAGATATATTTAGGCTTCAAAATTAATTTCATATCCACTACGAAGGAAATCTAGAAAATCATCATTATATAATTAAAAAAAAAGGGAAAGTAATAAAATATTAATTATATATTTAACACATTTACAGAACCCTGTTCAAAAAAAGTGGTGGTGGGAATTACAAGACTGACAATGATGTCCCGACTAGGTGTCGAAGAATTCCTCCCCATCAATATCAACCGGTAAGGTTCCCATAAGGCTGGCCGCATTTCCAGGTTGTATGGCAATGCTTATTCTCTGAGCGAGGAAGAGGCCAGCCCTATGATCAGGAGAAGAGTCAAACAGTGGCTTTGCGATATCATGAAGGTCAAATTCAGGATTTTCATAGATCTTGATCATGCATCGCAGTTATAGCCGTTATAGAAGATAGCCTACACTATATCAACCCAACATAAATATATCTTTATTCACTATGGCTGGTACTCGGATGGGTGAGCACTTTGTGGCATTTACATTTGCGAGCGTTTCCGTGCTTCAGAAGGCACGTTAAGCCGTTGGTCCCGGTTGCCAGTAAAATGGCAGTCGTTAAGCCTGGTTGAAGGCCTTATGGGCGGCCTAAAAATTTCAACAGCAGGTAGTCACAACCTGCGTCTGTCTATTTCAACACGGCAATGGGCTCACCACCTATTACGTGGGACAGGAATCCACACGGTGAAAAGTGGGCATATAATATGTATCTGCCACCCCTTCGGGGATAAGGCGTGATGGATATTTATTTATTTATTTTATTTTATAAATATATCTTGGGTTGTTTAATGAGGAAGCCCTTTCGATCGCATAATTTTTTTCAGCATAGTGTAGTTTGGCATAACAGTTTCAGCATAAAGTTTTCTCGCATAAATTATGATAAGCAGAGTGTTATAAACGCATAATGGTTTTATTGGCATAACTTTAACTTACTCTAATTTATTTACCATAAATTTAATTAGCATACATGTAAAGGGCATAATTGTTATAATGGATAATGGAGGTATGGATAACCGTTTAAATAATAAATTTGACAATTAATATTTAAGAAATGATGAGACACATTTGTAAATAATCATATCACTCATAGCCACGTTTGTAAGCTGTAACATTATAAAAAGATGTTTTAAGTGGTATTAATTTTAGACTAGTCCTGAGCAAAGTCGTAAATAGGTACGACGACGAGCGAAGCGAGGATTAGTGTTAGGTCACTTGTGACTTGCTCCAGAACTGAATCGCTCGTTTTAATCTACCTACTTCTTTTGTACTATATATATTTTATATATAAGTGTTGACATTTTAAACTTCAGTATAGTGACTATCGACATTTATAATCAGTGGGCATTTCAATCACAGACAGTCCAAGCTTAGATATAAAAATACGCACTCGTTAACATTATGGTATTCTATATGTATGACTTGTAATCTTCATGCGAGAGTGAGTGAGATGCCAATAAATGTTATGATTAGTAATCGTTATAGTAAAAAAAAATTATGCGTAAACATTTTATGCGGGTATATCATTATTTTAAAGAAGTTATGGGAAAATAAAGTATGCCCAATGATTTATTCTGTTTGAACGTTATGCGAAACGAAGAGTATGCCAAAAAACGTTATGCAGTTTTAATTTATGCCTTAAAAATTTATGCTACCCAATACGGACCCGTTTAATGATAAGTGATATTATAGGTTTAACACAATAATTTATTTTTATAATGTGCATAAATATGGCACTTAGCTATGTTTTCTATTCCAATCTATAATTTTAATATCTAAATACCCCGTCAGAGGCACAGCGTGAAAAAAATAAATAAGTTACAAAGATCAAATAATTATATTTCCTTCTCATGACGCAAGCGATGAATTGAAAATATCTATGCCAGTCTCCGCATACTAAAAATGCAAAGTAACAGGAAATCCATGAATGATGAATAAATTTGTGTTCACTGCTTGTTAAAAATACTATGATGATTTTCTTGGAGTATTGACATTTCAGTTGTGGAACTTTCAAGTTGTGGAAAATAGGCAACATCGTGTAGGTAATGCTCACCATGATGGTCGTTAAAGGACATAATGTGCATCCAGCCTAAAGTACCCTGAGTTGAAAACCTATATGGTAGTTTTCGTAGCACAAATAAAGTAAACAATTAAAAAAAAAGGGAGTCCCTTTATTTCCCCTTTTTTTTTGAATTTTTTACGCATACATACACAGTAAACACCCGTTAACATAGACCTCTAATTTGTATAGGCAGTCATACAATTTGTAGATGTAACTATTCCAAATAATGGACTTTTTCCTCAAATAAGGTACTAATTTTATAATGGCGATATTATGGGTAGGTACAGAACCCTCGGCGCATGAGTTCAACTTGTGTTTGACCAGATTTTTTATATACTTGCCTTATATAGATTAAAGTATCGTAGGAGTAAATTGCTACAGGCTGTCGACTAAAATTCAGTTCTATAAACAACTATGAGGACCAGCACTTATGCATGAATAAACATTATTAGAGACTGAAAGAGGAATAAATTTGCATGTTTTGAGAGCAATTAACGGAATTAAAAGCACGCACGGTATATGAACCAACGTCTTCCAAGTTCTTCTGGTTGAGTAAACATAGTATTATAATTTTGTATAAAAATGTCTCTTGTTTGAATTCTGTAGTATTTATTTGGATAAATCCCTCCCTGGTGATTGAAACAACCTTTGTTTGCCGGTCCTATTTAAATTATTCAGGTAAAAATCCTCGAAAAAGGCGGAGCGTATGTATGGTAAGGTCAGTGTATTTGTTGTCGCTGTTTGTACTGTCTTGAGTATTTGTCCCTTATTTTTCTGGCTCTACATAAAATTTGAATTATCAAGCCTAAACTTCTCCACTTCGCACGATCTTCGGCATTTCGCTTATTAATACCATTGACACGCTTAGCGTCTCTTCTGACGTCAAGTTAATATTTTACCTGGATCCGGTGGGAACGGCATAGCAAGACATTGGCGATGAGTGCAAATTTCGTTTCAGATTACATATTTCATTTTTTATTAATTTAAAAAAGCACATTTTGAATTGGCAAAACGGCATACTAGCAGTTTCCCAACTTCCAATCTTCTTCATGATTGCTTATTCCCAATTACTTCCATACTCTATATTGATTTGGAGCTTGAAGTCAGTTTTTATGGGCTGCTAGAAGTAGCTTTCTTGCGCTTATCCTTAGATTGTGGAATGAAGTCCCTGCCTGGATTTTCCCCAACGTGTGTCTGTCTCGTCCAATGGTTATCAGGTGCACCGCTAGCAGGTGCGGTCGGTTTTAGGTATGGTGTGTAGTGGGGCTCCTTAAATCCACACAACGGTTTAATGGCCGTATTCTAGAACGTTTCTCAATACTCAATCGACGCTTGAGAGTAGATTTTATAAGGCAAAATCTAGCCTCAAGTGTTTCTTGAGTATTGATAAACGTTCTTGAATACGGCCCTAAAATTCCGAATTTTGAAAAACTACCACTATCTTGATATCTGTTATCTGCGCTTTCGCAATGTTTTTTTTTTTTCGGAGACAAACATTTTCAAGCTTCAAAATACAACCAATAAAATATGTTGTTAAGGTCAAGGATGCTGAAGGCCATTCGAATTAGAGGGAGTAGTAAAATTAGCAGCTGGGACTACAGCTCGGATGATGATGATGATGCTGAACACAGGCAAAGTATTAATTCAAAGGTTTAACGTAAACAGGATCAATTCACGCGTCAGGTGCATGGTACTGTAGTGGTTTGGATGAAACGCTCTGTGAAAGCGTGACGGTCGTGGAGGTGGGGTAGTGTGTACCTGCGGTTGACGCACAGCATTTCCGTACCTTTGTGCTGAGCGACAAACGCGCATCGTAAACATGACGTGCATTTAATCAAAGCAGGTTGAAATTTATTAGTGTATAGTGAAGGAAGGTAGTTAATTATTTATTACACCAGAAGTTTTTCATTGTGGAATAAACTTCTTGCTCTCGCTTCATATTAGCGTATTCCAAGTTAAAGGTAGGCTTTGGAAGCAACTTGGAATACACTTTTAACCAACGCAAATTTATAGTAGATTAGTAGCCAAGGGCTGTAAGCTTACACCCGAGCTAACTATTCTGCTTTACATCTCGATTGTGAGGAGCGTAGAAAAAAAACCGGCATTACAAGAAACAATATTTAAAGTAAAAGTTGTCTATTCCCGCCTTTTTTCATCTTTTGTTAAAATTATTTTTTTTAAAACGAAATTGAGCTTCGCCGTTCGATATTTAAAATTGATGACTATTATACTCATACGAAGACAAGGCTGAATAGCGAAGCGACCTCTTTTGTCATTGGGCTGAATGCATGATGTCTATTGCCAGTATGATGGTTAGATGTACGCGAACTTTTTGAAAGAGTTAAGTATTTTTATTTAATTACTTACCGACATAGGGCTTTTCTAGCTACATTATTACCCTAGAGCGCTAATTGGTCACCTACAAGCACCATTTGGGGGTAATAAGGACCTACTTACCGAATATGAAAGATGTAAGAAAAAAACTTACAAATGATGAGTAGGGCTTTTGATTTTTGCTCCTTTACTCGCGTCTTAATAGAGTCCAACGTTATACCGCATGTCGAGTTTACTATTTACGCTGACTGTAGGCAAAAGTCACATAACTCGGCCTGTCAGTTGCCTGCAATTCATCTGTAGTAGTTAGTGCAATTGTATTAGTAAACGGTATCACCCTCTGAAATGCTTGGTTCTGTAACACGAAATACCTATTATAACACTAATAGATTTATTGTTGTTGAAGCGCTCGTGGCCCCGCGGACTCAGTGTTGTGTAAACGATCACTGAGTTACGCAACTTTCACTATGGCTAGTCCTCGGATGGATGACCATCCATCACCATGATTGTGGGCGTTTCCGTGTTTCGGAAGGCACGTTAAGTCGTTGGTCCCAGTTGCCAGTAAAATGGCAGTCGTTAAGCCTGGTTGAAGGTCTTATGGGCGGCTTGAAAACATTCAACAGCAGGTAGCCACAACCTGCGTCAGTTTATTTCAACACGGCAATGGGCTCACCACCTATTACGTGGGACAGGAATCCACACGGTGAAAAGTGAGCATATCATATGCCTCTGCCACCCCTTCGGGGATAAGGCGTGATGGATGTTTATTTTTTTTTTTTTTTAATTGATTTGTCGTTTATAGTAGGGCGCGTGTGAGTGACAGTGATTCTTTGTTATATGGTTGGGAGCGAATATCGTCTGACGCCATAAGCGCGCCCGCATTGTTGCCACGTCAATTATGTTGCAGGTAGACCCCTAACATGCGAGAGGTTAGTAGCCTCCGATATTATTACTATATCGGCTTAAAAATTTCATCAGCAGGTAGCAACAGCCTGCGTCTGTCTATTTCAACAAGGCGATGGACTCACCACCTATTACGTAGGACAGGAATACACATGGCGAAAAGTGGGCATATAATATATATGTCTCTGCCACCCCTTCGGGAATAAGGCGTGATAGATAAATCTAAATCTATTATGGTGGGATGACATATTATATATTTTTTTGATATATTTCTCATTATCGGTGAACCTTTTCTGGTCACCAGGTGATTTCTGTGTATCAGGAGACCAGCTAATCCTGTACAGTTTTATTTATATTTTTCTTTGTGCTCCACTAGTCAAAAAAAAACTCGCAATCGTCAGTGACAATTGAGACTAGCTTGGGCACTAAATTCATAGGTAGGGCCCACTACACACTGAACCTCTGAACCAATTTGGTATACTTGATTAATATAAAGTCCCATTTACTTTTAACTGCAATTTCCTGTTTGATTTTGTTATATGTACAGATATTATTAACTTTACTTATTTATAATTTTGAAATTGACATGATAGTTGCTGTGTAGTTTTTGGGTACGTCATGCTCGCCTAAGTGTCCTGGCAGTGGTGGCGTATGTATCGGGTCGCCTTGTTCCCTGCAATACGGTTGAATAGGGGCTGACATATGCGTCATATCCTTGAACGGTTGCCGTCTGTTGGGACTGGTCAGCTCATAGCTGTTATAGCAATTGTTACAAATAATATTATTTAAATTTAAGGCAAACTAAGTTTAGTCGACTGTTCTCACATAAATTCAAAGGAACTATGTAAGTGTAATTTTAATTAACACAACATTTATTTTGTTTTTTTTTTTTTGTATAATTTCTTTACTGTATAATTGGTCAAATATCATGTTAATCAAACTGTGTCAAATGGCGGTTAGAAAAGAGTGGCCATGAGTTTTATTGCCAGGTTCTTCCTCTGGCTCTACCTATTGCTTTGCGAATCTGGCAGTAAATGTAAATGTAGAAGCAGTAATCTTGACGTTCATAAGTGTTACTTTGTTACCTACATGAATAAAGATTTTTGATTTTGATTGATTTTGATTGATTTGTCAATGAACTAGAATTGTAATGGTATTCCAGTAAAAATAGAACAAATCAATAAACATTTTACAGATACTCTTAAACTCACTTTACCCTTGCCACTAAAATGTTCTTCCTTCCAACATTTGACAGTTCGAAATTTCCTTTGGGCATTAGAGTAATCTCAAAGTAAAGACCTTTTTATGTCGTGAGATTTTTAGCACATGGGAGCTTTTAAAAAATTACAGAGCTGATTTGTGTGTGGAATTTTTATTGCGATACTCAATTATTTATTAAGATACTCAATTATTTATTGATTTCTACAATGAAGTTCTATTCTTGTGGTAACGCAGTGAATAGCATTTACGCAAGATGAATGATAATAAAAAATAATTGCTTAAAAACGGAAAAGTCAAGGGTACTCGGATACCCAGACGTGCATGTGTGAAGCGATTGATGAATCTGAAGAAGTGAAAAAAGTATGCATGGATCGTGAAACCTGGCGATGTGTCCTCTCTGACTACCCCGTTAGGGATACAGCGTGAAGATAGATAGATCGATAATGATAATGAAACCTAGGTATATTGAATAACACAGTAAGCTTAAAACGTTAATAAATAATACAAATTATTGCTCTGATAATCATCGTTTTCAGTTGCATTAATCACAAAAGTTTAGAAACTTTGGTAGTTCGTGTTGAATGTGAAATCTAAATCTATATTTATAAAAGGCAAAATCACTGACTGACTCATTGATCACTAAATCTCTGAAACTACCAAAGCTATAATTATACATATAGGTTCTTTTTAATACGTAGGTTTCCGCTAAGAACGGATTTTGCGAAATTCTACTCCTAAGGAAGCAAATAAGCGATAAACGGTTGTGAGGAAGTTCGTCATTTTCAAAGTTAGAAAGAAATGAATTTACGTACACCTGTTTCTGGTTTTACGAGTACAAATAAATAGGCACGTGTATCGCGGTTACGCAAAATTTTACCTATAAGGCGGTAAAACATCGGTTGTATTAACTGAATCATTAATCACGAAATCCACGGAGCTAACGGAGCTATGAAGTTCAAACTTCGCATTGGGGTTCCTTTTAACACGTAGGTGCTATGAAGGAGTTTTTTGAATTTTTACCCCTAAGGACGTAAATAAGGGATAAACGGTTGTATGGAAGATTGTCATTTACAAAGATGTCATGTATAAATGTCATGTACATGTACTTAAGTACTTACACCGGTTTTAGAAGAATCTCCTAATGCCTGTATTACCAGCGGGAACCAAAACTATGTGAACCACGCACAGCCTATACATTAAACATGGAAACCTGAAATTTGGTGAATGTATACTTTAAGTATTTGGATAAGTAATAAAAACGGGAATCCCGATATCTCCATGGAAACGGGAACTACGCGGATGAAGCCACACACAGTCTAAACTATCAAACAAAGGAACATACCTGTAATTTGGTGAAGGTATATATTAGGTACCTTGAATCAGCACCAAGAAAGGAATA
This sequence comes from Thumatha senex, assembly GCA_948477245.1. Lineage (NCBI taxonomy): Eukaryota > Metazoa > Arthropoda > Insecta > Lepidoptera > Erebidae > Thumatha > Thumatha senex. The sequence continues at coordinate 7,149,288 of OX419725.1, forward strand.
GCCGGTATTTCCACGGGAACGGGAACGACGAGGGTAAATCCAAACACAGCCTAAAATTTGGTGAACGTATTCGTAACGTACTTACGTTAGATGAGTATTAAGAAAGAATTTCCGGGTTTGCCACGGTAATGAAATTTTACTAATATTATAAATGTAAAATTTTGTAAAGTTTTCTATATTATTTGTACGTTTGTTATTTAATCACTATTTGATGAAAATCGGCATATAGGCAGAACATTTCCGGCTCCGCTCACGTGAAGTCGTCGTTCACAAAAAGGTTTTCTCGCAGGAAAAAGATGTTTTCCCGGGATATAAAGTAGGTACCCTATGCATTAATTCAGGAAATCTCTCGCACTGGATATTCAGTTCATGCAGCCCGCGTGTATATTATTCAGTTGTAAGTAACTCATCAACAATTATTCCGACTTCATTCAGTTTTTTGTTATTAAAAAGCGAATGCTTCAGAAGCTGTTTCATTCGAATAGCCTACGCGCCACCCTTTACCTTTACCCTTTAACTAATGTCTCTTTCTTTGTCTGTTTCTCGTATGTGGCGCTGACGCAGTTACGCGGGTCAGCTAGTGTCTAATAATGTCACTGTTATTTATCACTAGAACATTTTTTATAGGTTGTTTTGTCACTTAGTATTTGCAATCTGGTAAGATAAGCAAATTTTTAATAAAAATCCGATGATTTTACTAGGTATCCTTACGACCTATTTTGCCTATGTGTTTAGTTAAAGTTTTGCACTTTTTGGGGTAGGCAGAGACTATGTATTACCACTTACTATGAGCCTGGCATACAGCTTTCGCTTTTCCTGCTTTTATAAGTGTTTTCATCCCCACTCGCTGGTTAAGGGTATACTTGACCTGGCCTTTTTCAAAACGTCTTTAATTTAATTGACGTACGTACGCTGAGATCAACCCCTACTAGTTTGTAGCTAGTTTGTAGCATGAATTTATAAGTTAATATACATCCATGAACCAACAAAAAATGTTATACCTCTAAAAACATTTCAAAAATGCACAAGTTTAGTTATTGGATAAGAGAAACCACTGGTAGAGGTCACCACTGTACGCTTTTGCCTTCTGACTTTTATTTCGGCTGTAGCGGAGGTAAGTCGTAACAAAAGTCTAAAGGTCGGTGAGTATCCAAATATGGTAATGCATAAAGTCCTTAAAACTTAAATTGGTATTTATTACATACACGGTATTACTGTTAGACATTAAGGTTAAACATGCATCGATAATGCATATGCCTCAACAGGGTTAACAGTAAACCCCAGAATAAAGCTGCGACAAACGGGAAACTGAGTGAAAAGTTTTAAAAAGCCCTGTTTTGATAAAGAGGAGATTATAATTCAAATAGTGACTACTCGATACTACCCTATTTGAGTAGCAACTTTAAATCCATTGCGTGACTGATGATTGCCTTTTTCTCATTAGACAAACATTTTGTCGCATTAACACTACGTCGCTTTTGTTCTAACATTCTGGTGACATGTATTGAAAATACCATTGTCAATGAAATATTCGAATCAAATGCTGACTGACTTGAAAGATTTTAGCGTCGCTTTTGCAGACCAACATAAATTGAATCACGGCTTTTACTTGTCTCTAGGAAATGGATTTACGCCAATGTTTTAACCTACATTTTTATGTAAGAAAGAGTAGAAAAAATAAGTCGACAGTTCTTTATGTTGATATTTTTGAACTAATCATACTACTCATTCGGGACTTGCAAGTTTTGGCACCGTCATAGTTGTCATAGTCGTAGTTGCTGTCATAGTCCTTGATGTGATCATAGTGGCAGCAAGCATCGGGGTAAAGAGAGAGAGAGAGTACATACAAGTACGTACCCAACCACCATTGTTATTACAATAATAGGTAATACGAGTGGCACAGCACACACATTCACTAAGTAAATTTTATTCAAGCTTCTTAATTACTAAATTCCTCATTGGCACTACCCCACGCCGCTCTTATTTCTTACAACAACGAAGACTAAACTAACTCGGACACGTACAGTTACATATCGCATATACTGGACTATACCAGGACATCCCTTTTTGTGTTTGCCACTACCGCAAACTTTGCATGCAGGATTGGCCAGAGGTATTTCACTGCGATCCGGCAAAGGGACGCCTGGACTCTTCTTTGGGGTTACTACGCTGTAGGCATCATCTAGATAGCCACAGCCTAGGTAATATCGTAGACGTCTTCTTCCGTGAGTTTCTATTAGTAGAACCAACCCCCTGAATCAGAGTGGCTCAGTGAAACATTACTTAAAAAGTACAAACTTTTATTCTGTAATAATAAATATATATTTTCATTGTTACGAAATATTCAAAGTGACTACCTAAATATTATTCGCTAACCGTATTTCTTATAATATTTCTAAGAAAAGGATCGATAAAATGATCTGACATAAAACTTTTTCCATTTAATCCGACTTACTTCAAGTGGAAAACATTTAGTAACTATTCACGGACGACTACCCAACGAAATTTCATGCCTTTTTGAGAGTTACTTTTTATTAGTTGCGATATACTTTACTACAATAACCTTAACCGAAATTATTATCGTACTGTTGTACATAATATTTGTACAGACAGGTTATAAATTTCAGCAGCAGGTCGCCATAGCCTTTTCCTGTCCAATTGCCTTTACATCTATCATCTAGTCTTAGTCCATTTACTTCCAAACCCTACCTTGATTTGTAAACTAGGTTCCACTTTTGTTTGGCTGTTGGGAGCAGTTTTAGTTTGACTATTGATTTTCTTCAATATATGGAGGGACTGCTTTCTGATATTTATTTGACAATATTTATTTATTTTTAGCTTGGGAATGTTTCATGTAGCAGAACTGTTTTTCTGGGTTCTAAGTGGTTGCCCTTGCCCTTTTCTGACCAGAGTCGGATCGGACTCTTGCGTACCGTTATGTTGCTTTTCAGTTTGGTGGGAAATAGGGACATTCCCAGGCTGGTGACATCCGTTGATCTACTAATAAGCCTGATGGGAGAAAACCCTACACCCCGGGGTAGACTATATCGAATATTATGTTAAGTGAATCAACTAATTAGGGAAGTAGCTCAGGGCTGCTCGCCGTCCTTACAGAACCAGGCCCTAGACGGTGGCGTGACGTGAGAACTTCGCGTACGTCTTTCACCTCCTCAAGAAAGTAGGACAGCACCCGAATCCTCCCAAAAGATATAACATTAGCTCTATAACACCCGAACGCCCCCAAGAAGTCGATACCCCCTACGATACCGCGCTTGAGGATAAAGTCTGCTAGGAGCCCTGGGACTATCCTCCCGAAGGGCTTACCCGGGACTTCTGGCCATAGACAAATGGAAGGGCACCGTGTGGTTTTAGTCGGTAAGAGTCCGGCATAGAATCCATGAGGATTTCCACACGTTAAAAAAAAAGAGAAGTAGCTCAATTCTCATAATTCACTGACTCTATTGCTAAATTTACGAAAAATTGCTGAAATTACTCTTCTGATTACAAAAAAATGACTACGTATTTCTATAAGTATTCTAAAACATAAACACTCATCACCAAAGGCCGTTCTCATACGCACGCTCGATTTGTTGCCATCTCTCTCGTATGAAGGCATTCAACCGGTTATTATTGGTAATAACTTTCCTCGAGAATATTTTTCTTTACGACTTTTAAAACTGAACAAGACAAATAAATGATTAAGTAATTTTTAAAACAATTAACTAAACAAAGGATCAAAAACAGGAACACTTGAGATCTGAAGCTATAAATTTGCTTTTTGAGTGTGTTAAGTTTGAAAAGTTGAAGTTTTTCACTTGAATTTTTATCCCAAATAATTAGAATTGTTTTATAATAAATAGCTGTGCTCAGCCACCAAAAGATCAGTTCAAATTTACTAAGAAAAAAAGTGTTGTATTGTAATTGATTTATGGACGTATTCATTGGGTACTTAGTGAATAATTTTGCTGAAGTCAATTTGAAGCTTTCCCAATTATGGTAGAGATCTAAACTCATAGAGGTGGGGTTGTGTGGAGTGATACTTACGAGAAGAAATCCACGTTTGGGTCTATATCCTCATCCTCGCACTCCCAGCGGTTCATTACCAGCAATCGTGACACCTAAGCAGCCACGTTTCTCCATAGATTACCAATTCTTAAACTATTTTTTCTATGTGTTTCTTTTTTTAAGTAATATATAAACACTGGAAGTATATACATTTGTTTCAAAAATATAAAATAGTGACTAGATAAAACGTGTAATCTCGTTTCCGCTTCGCACCGTACCGCACATGTGGTGCTGTGTGAGTAGCACTTGTAAGGTACACGATACATCCGCCTGTACTACACCGCTCTCGCACCAATCCCATCCCTGTTTATCAGCGGGATACATTGCTCATTCAATTGACGAACGATGGTAATCTGTAATTTATGAATATACATCTTGTATCTTCCTGTATTTGAATTGTAGGGGTGCAAATTCACTTCATTTAACATTTGTCTTTGCATACTCTAACAGTGATCGTTATAGTTGGATTGTATAAATATATATATCATGTTATCAAGTACTTAGTAAACACTGACCCATTTTTAAAAAAAATTCAATACCTTTTTGCTTGTGATGTTTTACATATGAAAAGGTTGACAAAACGCGTGCGAAAGATTTCCATATTAAGAATAAGAGTAACAGTGGGGCCACGAACATTCGATGAAGCGAAAAATAAGGTTGGTGTATTTTGCGACTATGTGTCATCATCATCATCCGAGCGTCTGTCCCAGTAGCGTCTCCCGACGCCCGGGATTCACTTTCCTACATTTTCTCCTGCACTTCGTACGGTCGTCGGCATCCCCTGTAGTGAGAACATTGACACGCATGTCATCCTTTACGACGTCAAGCCAGCGTTTCTTGGGTCATCCTCGGGACCCGGCAATGCTGATATGGCCATACATTTGTTTCCCACGTAGCGCGGCGGTTGCCGCAAGGCGTGACCATACCAGTGAAAGCGACACTTGTCTGCAATGTCCCGGACGTGAAAGCTGCCGCGGATGCGAGAGTTACTCACGCGGGCCATCCACGTGGCTCCATACGTCCACCGCAGCATCTTTATTTCCGTGACACGCAGCTCCTGCTTGTATAGCTCTAATATTGGCCACGTCTCACTGCCATGTAAATGTACAGGTCTAATAATGGATTTGTAGACCTGTTTCTTCAACTGGATTGGCATGTTTGGGTCACAAATGACACCGGTCATCTCCCGTCATTTGGCCCAAGTGTCAATCATGTCACTGGTCGTGTAAAATACAGACCCCAGGTATTTAACCTGATCTAATCACCGCCTATGCGGACGGATCTGGGATCTGTCGAGTTAAGTGCCAAGTACTCGGTCTTCACCACATTAAGTTTCAGACCGCCGTCCTCAAGCTTCTCTTTGCACGCCTTCATACGTCGTACCAACCTGCCCCTGTCCGCGTCTGCCAGCGTGATATCGTAACTACAAAATGCATGAGCAACCATAAAGGCTGCTCAAGTGAGTTCCTGATGCTGTCCGACAATTCGTCTAATATCACACTGAACAGAAGCGGACTAAGGACCGAACCCTGGTGTACCGCGACGGTGATGGGGAAGGGTTTTATGTCGATGAATCAGAGTCGCAAATTGAAATATTTGAAATATGTATTAATATTGAATATATTATTAATTATAGAACCTCTGGAACTCCTTAGAACCGCCAGATCATCGCTTGAGGAACACAGTCGAAGGACTTCTGTCAGATAAGAATGCATTACTGATTTTGTAATTCTTTTTAGTTTTTAATGATTTCTCTGAAATCTGAGCGACTTCGATAAAATATAAACGGAACCACCAGGAAAGTACAGCCTTTGAAACCAAATAAAGAAATATTCAAATTGATTCAGGCGTGTTCGAGCAATCGGTGAAAATACATAAGCAAAAACTGTCTCAATGATTACACGCGATAAACTCAAAAATTACCAAACGGGTTTTCAAACGGTTTACTTCAATAGACAAATTATTCAATAAAAAGGTTTGGGTATATAATTAATTATATGTTCCATTTAAATTCACGCTAATGAGACAGATAAAAAATCGAAGAATATTTTATTAAAGTTCTTCTTAGATTTATCAAAATTCAAGAAACCGTATTCTATAAAATTTAAATGGAAGCGGAGCACCTAGTTCAGAAAAAAAAGAATTTCCGAATCGGTTAAGACGTTTTTGAGTAATCGATGATCATAAATAAAAAATATTCCGATGAATAGAAAACATCCATCTGTTTTAAAGTCTGTCAGAAACAAATGTAATACAAATGTAATTGTTCATACTAATTCAATTAGGCATTTTTTTTATTTATTATTATCAAAATATACAAATTAAATTAAAAACTATTCGAACAGTTTCATTGCAGTAAGAGTGAGATATTAAAGAAATTATTTTTGTGTTTGAAAGGCCCATTTATGTCACTATTTTTGAAATATGACATCGTTTAAATGTCAACCGTGGCTTCAAAATGTGACAGATTATTTCCTATTATTATCACACGATATTAGACTGCCTCGGTGGCGCAGTGGTAGTGCATGCGACTGCCGCGACTGTGTCGGATCGGATCGGATCAAATTCGGGGTTCGGGTGTTTCCTATGTATAATATGTGTATGTATTTAGAAATATATAATTATGTATATCATAGCATAACACAAGCTTATATTAGCTTACTTTGGGCTAGACGGTGCTGTGTAAAAAAAAATGTCTCACGAATGTCCCACAATATTCATTTAAAAGGTGGTACAGATCCGAGGAGTCTAATTTTCAATTACTCTACTAAATAGATCCGGCTGAATCTGAGCGATGGCCTGCGTTATGTTGACTTTTAGGGCATCGGTTGCGGATTATTGGCAAAGATGCGACCTGCGACTTGAAAAAACCCCACAAGAAAAAGACTAGCGGGGTCAAATCACACGATCTTAGTGGTCAATTCATATCACTTCTGCGAGAGTTAACCCTACCCTCGAACCGTTCATGCTGAATGTCCATTGTGTTGCTCGCTGTGTAGCACGTAGCACCGTTTTGTTGGAACCACATGTTGTCCACGACCATATCGTTCAATTCAGGACAAAAAAATTGTAAATCATTGATCTGTAGCGCTCGCCGTTGACAATAATGGCCTCGCCATCATCGTTTTTGAAGAAGTACGGAGCAATGACACCGCCGGACCAAAATCCGCCCTAAACAGTAACTGTTTGAGGATGCATTACCACCTGGTTAACCTCATGTGGGTTGTGCTTGTATATGGCAATTTTGCTTATTAACAAAACCATTCATCCAAAAATACACCTCGTCGCTAAAGATGATTTTTTAATCAAAATCGGGGTCCTCTTCCAAACTTTCTGTAGCCCAGTCAGCGAACCAACGGCGGTGTCTATGGTCGTTCCCTTTAAACTCCTGGGTTAGTTAGATTTTGTACGGGTGTAGGCCCAAGTCCAGCCGCAAAATACGCCAAGTTAAAGTTTGCGAAAGACCGATGTCTTGTGCACAGAAATCGATTGACTCGGAGTCTCCTGCACACTCACACGTACAGCAGTTATGTTTTCGGCCAGTCTGGCGTTACTTTAATGTAAGAGTGTTGGTTGGTTGTTTGCCGAACCAGTCGTCTTAAATTTGGTCACCAAACGTTGGAAAGTCGACTTAAAAGGACCTCTGCATCTGCCGTAAAATGAATGTTATGCGCGCAATGTTTGCACTGACATAAACGAGGAGGTTATGTGTTTGATCGGTTTTTTTTATTTTGATAATAATGTTTTGTCCTCTAGCCCAAACTAAGCTATAGGCTTGTACTATGGGGTTCTAGACAACTGATATACATACCTATATATTTCTAAATATATACATATTATACATAGGAAACACCCAAGCTTAGAAACCAACATTTACGGATCACATAAATGTTTTTAAATAGAGAGACATAAATTTATATATCGAAATTATTATAATTTTCTGTTTCGGTCTACACTGGTTTTGAAGACGCACTGTCCGCGAATTCACTTTCCGCCGCCGCTTATAGGCCAAAGTTTAAACGTGGTTTAAATCACTGACTTTGTGGCCCTAAAATATTCGGTATGCCTGGAACCTACTCAATTCATATTAACCATTCAGTGCTATCACAAGCAACACGGCAGTTGCAAGGAACGGAAGTCCAAGAGAAAAATGACTGATGATAAGCAACCACTTCCTAAGTCCGTAGATGAGTGTGATGGAGATTTTCAAGAGTAAGTATTTAATATTTGCATATAATATATCTTTGAAAAACAATATACAAATTTAATTTGGTTGAAATACATGCCATATTTTAAATGTTCATGGCGTCAATTTGAAAATCAATAGTGAAATTACTATTGTTTATTATATTAATAGTAAAGTTTATTTTAGACTTCTAAACGCTAAAGTTTAGAATAGTCTTAATAATTTTTAAGCTTTTTTAGCTTTGAAACTGGTTTCGGTCTAGGGTTTCGGTATAGAAGTCGTCTGATTCCTTTGCTATGATAGTGAAGTGAAAAAGAATTTACTCATAAATTTAATTAAAGTTATTTTGGTTGAATACAAGTATGATTTAGATTGTTTTTTGATACAATTTCAATAATATAATATACTAGCTTTTGCCCGCGGCTTCGCTCGCGTGGTGTTTTGTATGTAACTTAACATAAAGTTGAAAACTTGTCGGCATCGATTGTTGCTAACTGTTAATAGATTCCATGAGTACGTTTATAACTACATATTATCCTGTAGTAGGTAATCTGGAAAGTGTTTAAGGTTAATGCTCCACACCGAGCCAGCCAGATAAGTAAGTACAGGGTGTTGATTAAAGTTTTATTTTTCTTAACCATGACCTCATCTGTCAGTCAGTAGGTACACTACATCCAGATAAAGCCGTCCTGGGCCCATAATTCTTCTATGCACCCATGTTAACCTTCTCGTTGCTCTTTGGTCCGAGTTATGCGGTTTTGATCACTCTCATCTCTCTACATCACTCCGCCTGATACGATTTCTTGTATTTAGGTTTGTTGAATATTTCGAGGATAGAGCCTCGTTGTTCGTTGACCGGTCTCGGCTCCTCTCAAAGGTCATTGATGATCATTTTCAGATTTGAGATGAAAATCCGGGAACTTGCACTTTACATGTTGAATTCCTCAAGGATGCTATACCGAAATCCTACCGACTAAAATCACACGGTGCCCTTCCATCTGCCTATGACCCACAATCCCGCGGAAACTTTCGAAAGGATAGCCCCAAGGCATCTGAAAGACCTCTGCGGCGTCGTTTTCGTGCTGTTGGGGTGTTATCCAGCTTCTTTAAAGATGAAAAAAGATGTACGTTTAATTATCACGCCACGCCATCGTCTAGGGTCTCCTGTAAGGACGGTAAGCAGCCACTCACCAGTCAGTCACGCCACTATCTTCATGCCCCCGGTCATGGAGGCCTTTAGTCCTGGGCGAAAAAATGTCTGCGGCGTTCGATCTACGGAACTCTCGAGTTCCGTAGATCGAACGCAGAATTTTCTCCCGCTTCCTCTCCGCCGCCTCTTTCGTAAGCATGACTTGCTCTCAAAACTATGCAGCGGTGTCCCACTTGCTGGTGTAAAGCTTAACCCTGCCCTTTTTTTAAATCATCTTTAAAATTCCTGGCGGCTAACCCCACCGCATGATAGCGTCATGAAGTGTGGCGCTCCTGGTCTGACTGGTATAAGCGAAAAACAGAAAGTGTTTGCAGCGTCGTTAGTTTGGATGTATTTTTACCCTCGTTTGTACCCTTGTTTGCCGATGAGGTGATGACATCGAGGAGAAAAGCACTACATGTGCGGCGCTTCATCCCGTCGTCTGTTTCGAAGAAGCCGCCTTATAGCTGTTATTTTCGTTCACGACTGGAGTGGCCCGTGTTTCGGGCGTGCATTTTAGCGCACGCTCAACCGCTTTCCACTACCTTGAATTGCAGCGACTTAACTTCTCGCTTATCTTGCGTCTCGGAAGTGACGATACTAACTACGAACTATTTGGTGGTTTAGTGGTTAGTCCGCTCTCCACGACTGGGAGTTTCCTACAAAGCCGCTCTGCTGCTCCTTGCAGCAACTTAGTGAGGGGCCTAATGCATTCCGTCACGTACGAAAAATAAACTTAAAAAATCTGAACCTCTACCTAAGCTAGGAGTTCAATAAAAATAAAGCATGAAGAAAATTGAAGTAAATAATTATCAAAAAATAAAGTAATGACAACAAAACGTTATTTATACTCAGCTCGTGGCCTCTCTAACTCAGTGCTTTATAAATGATCATTTCGTTAAGCAACTTTCGCAATAGCGGGTCCTGAATGGGTGACGTGCTTCTAGAGGCTTGTTAAACCGTTGGTCCCGGTTGCCAGTAAAATAGCAGTCGTTAAGTCCAGTTGCAGGCCTTATCGGTGGCTCGCCACAGCCTGTGCTTGTACATTTCATCAGGGGAAAGGGCACCTGTTACGTGGGACAAAAATGCATACGTTGAAATGTGGGCGCACGTATAGTATGCCTTTGCCTACCCTTTCGGGGTAAAGGCGTGGTAATATGTATGGTATATAAAACATTATACATTAGTAGCGACTGCTATTGGCCTACCGACCTCCTGAACTTTCCGAGGCAACTTTACCAGAACCTCCAGCATCGATAAGCAGGTGCTGGTGAAGCAGGATTGGGCGAAGTGAGTGTTCCTTTAATGCAAAAATATCACTGAAGTTATTCTTAGATAACTGCAGATATGGCAAAATGGTCATCCATCCAAAAGTTGACCCATTAATAACATAAATTTGTTATATGAGTAACTAAAAGCAAAGTATCTGCTAAAATGTGATTTGCATTCTTTCAATGTTACCCATCTAAAAGTTGAACGCGCATTGGGCGCTTAACTTCACTAATCCTTTACCCATTAGAAACTATAAATGAAAGAAGAGTATATCTGCGGAAATGCGATGCATCTACTTTTGAAGTGGTCACCCATCCAAAATTTGAATGCACTTAGGTAACTTAACTTCACTCATTGTTTAATTATCAATGAATGCAACTCGATATGAGTATGTGCATAACAGAAAACCAGCAAGAATATGAAAAAAGCAGTTTTAATGAAAGCCAATCGTTTAACCAAAATACTTTGACCTTTCCTATGTATAGCGCGTCTAGTAAAATATAGTTCAAGCTGTATAATTACTTATGCTGAACCGATTTTGATGAAATATAGCGCAGTATTTAAGCTGTAAAATAACCCACAACATTCTAATAAGACATTTGTCATTAACCTCCTGGATTTTGCTCCAACCCCGAACAAACAAACAAACAAACAGACACGAAGAAAAAAATCACAGTTTTGGACTCAGAATCCCTTAATTAGTCGATTACAACTATTTTTTTTTATATAATATAATATATAAGCGCTCGTGGCCCCGCGGTCTCAGTGTTCTGTAAACGATCACTGAGTTACGCAACTTTCACTATGGCTGGTACTCGGATGGGTGACCACTTTGTGGCATTTACATTTGCGAGCGTTTCCGTGCTTCGGAAGGCACGTTAAGCCGTCGGTCCCGGTTGCCAGTAAAATGGCAGTCGTTAAGCCTGGTTGAAGGCCTTATAGGCGGCTTAAAAATTTCAACAGCAGGTAGCCACAACCTGCGTCTGTCTATTTCAACACGGCAATGGGCTCACCACCTATTACGTGGGACAGGAATCCACACGGTGAAAAGTGGGCATATAATATGCCTCTGCCACCCCTTCGGGGATAAGGCGTGATGGATATTTATTTTATTTATTTTATTTATCTTGAATGTACGTCACAGCTATTTTTACAATTTTATAATAGTAATATAGATATGTATATATAGATAAATAACACCCAGACACAGAATAAACCATCGCGCTCATCACACAAAGTTTTATCCTAGGTGGGAATCGAACCCACGACCTTTTGCGTAGCAGTCGGATCTACTCCCACCGCGCCACAGAAGCAGTTATTTAATATTGTTTTTCTGAAACGATTAATGAATCTACAGGAAGTATACAACGTCAAAATAGTTTTTTTTTTATCGTATTCCTTCTTATTTATTTTTACCTTTTCATACATTTTCGTCCACTTCTGTGCTATGGTTCAAATTAATAATATCTAGCTTATCAGGAAGATAGTTTGGAATCGATTACAAACGTTCCTAGCGATCTATAGTACCTATCACTAATAATAATATGATGAAAATAATACGATCACTTGATAATATGATCCTACGGAAAGCGAGTTAAAAGCAAAAGTGATCATTGTTTTTTTTTTTGTTTTTATTCTTATCGTTTTTCTTCTTATTTTTTCACATTTTCGTGCAATCTCGTCCACTTCTGTGCTATGGTTTCAAATTAAAAATATGTAGTTTATCGGTAAGATAGTTCAAATTCAATATAAAGTTCTTAGGGATCTATAGGTAGAAGAAAGCGAGTTAAAACATGATAATACGGTGTTGCTTGATTTTGTTTTCTGTTAGTTCCATTTTTCAGATGAAAACATTTTGCAACCTATAGGTACTTTTGTATTTTCAGCTACCTAAGTGATATGATTAAAATAAAGATGAAAACTGCTCAAAAAAAAAATTTGCAATACATTTTCAGAGTCTGGATTATTTGTAACTTTTTGTTTTACTAAGCAGCCGTTTAAGAAAATATCGCAATTTTAATCTCATTCATTCGTTCATTAAATTTTATTCCTTAAATATAACTACTTCAAAACATATTTATTTAGTTGTATATATTAATTAAAAATTTAAATCTTCAACCTCGCTGGCTGTCCAAAAGAATTAGCAGAATCAGTCGCAATAATGCCTAAAAACATTTCATATCAAAGCTGCAAAAAACTTGGGCACGAAAATCCAAATCAGTTTTCAAATAATTAACTACCAGATAAATAGAGGAAAAGCTTAACTAATTAATCCCTGGTAGTAATCTTATTTTGTCTAGATCCCATAGTATAACTTAATAGCTTAGTTTGGGCTAGATGGCTCTGTGTAAAAGTGTCCCACAATATTATTTTTTTAAATTTTATTTATCCGTTACAATAACTTAAAGTGGCAGCTCGGGTATACGTATTCAAGAAATTTCTTGTCATTTTCAATCATCCAATCATTCCGATTTACCATATACTTACTCTTATACTCATTTCGAAGTCTGTTTCGTGCATATTCTTACAAAATATGTTAATAAAAAAAAAACAAAGTAAACGAAGAAGAAAAGAATTTCCGGTTGACATTCATTATGAAATCTTACTGAATGTCAGCAGGAAAACTTTCCCATGTGCAATCACAATATTAGTTTTATACTTGTATCAGTTGCTGGACAATAAGTAATATCTGTGTATATAGTGCTGAAGAAAATCAGCTTGAAGGATTGCGTAACGAGATTAAGGAGCAGGTGTTCACTAAAGCCCATGCGGCACTGTACCAGAAAAACTGGTACATTCCGTCGAACTTTAGGACATGGGAGACTGTTACGAATGGCATCCGTAGCGACGCAGGTGAGTATTGTATTCTTGTTATATTTTTTGACTAGCTAACCGAAGTGACTTTGTTAGTGATATACTTTCAACCCCCGTCGCATCCATTTAATCACGTCACTTATTATTTTTACAAAGTGTATGAAAATTTGCCCGATTAGTGAACATTTATAATTACTGCTCCGCTTCTCTGAGTTGTAGCGTGGCTATACTCGTATAGCCTATAGCCTTTCTCGATAAATGGAATATACAACACAAAAATATTTTTTGAATTTGGACCAGTAGTTCTTGAGATTAGCGCGGTCAACCAAACAAACAAACAAACTTTTCAGATAGAGCGATAATAAAGGAGGGGAGGAGGATCCCACCACACACCCTCGATTCATCAATCCTAACGTACAATGGTCAAGGATAACCTCTACCAAATGTAACGGAGGAATGACGAACCGAACTCAACGAGGTATCCTCAAGACAGCTTGACACTTGCTATCAAACAGTCTTGTGAATGCCTTGTGTGTATGCGTAACACGTGTCGACTTGTCGACTAACTAAGTGCCACCTTGTAAAGCGGAATATTGCAAAAGTTTTAACAACCTGGAGGGTAAAGTTTCCTTTTACCTATCCTACATCCTTTTTCTTGAGGTGTTCGGTTCGTCATTCCTCCGTTACAAATGGTAGAGGTTATCCTTGAGGTGTGGGAGATCAGAGCCAGATCTAATTTGTCTTGATGAGCCCATCATCTCGCACATAATAGATAAGTCAGCATTGAATATTCCTATTATAGCAGTAGACAAAACTGGTGACCACTTGTAATCGACTAACACCAACACATCAATAAAATTAGTTAGTAGTAGCAGGAATAAATTAAAAAAATACATAAAACTCAATTAATTTATTTCCAAATCACAGAAACACATGAAAAAGCTTAGAATGGGAGCGAACAAATATCTTAGGACTTGTAAATTAAATGTACAGTTAAAACAACTAATAGAAACAAGTAAAAAACAATTAAATACCCAAACAGAGCAATATGAGACAGATATACATCAATTACAGACAGAAATTATGAGTTTACATGATTCCTTAGATTCCATAACTTTAAAACACAAAACATCACAGAAAGAAATTGGAGAGTACATTAAGGCATTGAATAGCTTGGTGGAGTCTTGTCACAGCAATGAACAAAGGTTCTATTCACTTGAAAAATTATATAATCAAACACCTGACTGTGAAAAATGCCTACCATGTTCTTCCTTGTCAATAACATCTCGGGCCGAGTCAACTTCTCCAATGGTTGACTCTGTGGGCAGTATATGTGACAATATTATAAACACAAATAAAACTTAGCCCTGTAACAAAAATTACTCAACCTTTAAACGTTGAAAAGACTGCTGTTTATTGTGATGAAATAGGCAAGAGTTTAGGTTATCATTTAGTCCAACATCTGCGTAATTCGGTCATGACCCTTTCATTTCCTGGGGCATCCTACTCTCAAATAATTAATAAGGTATTAACCAGTACACATTGCCCACAAACAACAATAGTGATACTTATTGGCAGAAGAGATAATGTGAACATTAGAACTATCATAAAGTTTTATGAACAGTTGTCAAATTTGCAAGTTAAACAGGTTATACTATCTACACTGCCATATAGCAAATCTTTTATACAAATTGAAAACAATATTAGATACAATATAAATAGAAAGTTACATACCTTGACCACATATTGTAGGAATATAGAATTATTTGACTGTAATCCTTTATTACAGAATAATTAGTTTTTGACATTAGATAGTTATTTACTATCAAAGTTTTTACGATGTCAGATAGCTGTATTCTTATCCAATTTTTTATTGAATCAAGCTAAACTATTGGCTTATAAACCAGCTCCTTTTGAGCATAATTTTAACTTAACTTGGGATATTATCCCAAAAAACTAGCTTGTAAGACAACAGGTAAAAATCGGGCCATGGTTATAGGTCTTTTGAGCCCATTGAGTCCACCTTTTTTTTTAAAGACACTGAAAATAATATTGGGTGTAATAATTCTGAGTATATTAACAATACTTCTAGTAGTTTAAACTTTGTTCACCAAAATATTGAAGGCATATCTGAAAAACTACTACAAAAAGATCTTTTTATAAAGGAACACAATGTTCACATTTTTTGTGTTACAGAACATTGGATAAAAAGTCATGAACTATTGTTCAACAATGAATTTTATTCATTTAGCAGTGCGTTTTCAAGAAAGAAAGCTATTCGTGGTGGCTCTCTTATATTCGTTTCTAATAAATTAAAATGTAAAGAACGTAATGAACAATAGTGATACTTATTGGCAGAAGAGATAATGTGAACATTAGAACTATCATAAAGTTTTATGAACAGTTGTCAAATTTGCAAGTTAAACAGGTTATACTATCTACACTGCCATACAAATGTCTGGCCATGTCAGCCCCGCCGGGTCCCGGTAAGAGGGGAAGACCCAAGAAGTGCTGGCTTGACGTCGTAAGGGATGACATGCGTGCCAATGGTCTCACCACAGGGGATGCCGACGACCGTGCGAAGTGGAGGAGAAAATGTAGGAAAGCGGACCCCGGGCGTCGCGAGACGCAACTGGGACAGACGCTCGGATGATGATGATGATGACTATCTACACTGCCATATAGCAAATCTTTTATACAAATTGAAAACAATATTAGATACAATATAAATAAAAAGTTACATACCTTGACCACATATTGTAGGAATATAGAATTATTTGACTGTAATCCTTTATTACAGAATAATTAGTTTTTGACATTAGATAGTTATTTACTATCAAAGTTTTTACGATGTGAGATAGCTGTATTGTTATCCAATTTTTTATTGAATCAAGCCAAACTATTGGCTTATAAACCAGCTCCTTTTGAGCATAATTTTAACTTAACTAAAAAACTAGCTTGTAAGACAACAGGTAAAAATCGGGCCATGGTTATAGGTCTTTTGAGCCCATTGAGTCCATCTTTTTTAAAGACACTGAAAATAATATTGGGTGTAATAATTCTGAGTATATTAACAATACTTCTAGTAGTTTAAACTTTGTTCACCAAAATATTGAAGGCATATCTGAAAAACTACTACAAATAGATCTTTTTATAAAGGAACACAATGTTCACATTTTTTGTGTTACAGAACATTGGATAAAAAGTCATGAACTATTGTTCAACAATGAATTTTATTCACTTAGCAGTGCGTTTTCAAGAAAGAAAGCTATTCGTGGTGGCTTTCTTATATTCGTTTCTAATAATTTAAAATGTAAAGAACGTAAAGATGGCACTTTCTATTGAGCGTACTGCAGAATTTTCCTGTGTTGAGCTTGAGCAACTCATTGTCCTCTGTGTCTACAGACCTCCAGATAGGGATTATTATTTATTAGAAACTGTAATGGAAAATGCATTGAAGCGTTTGTTCACTAGTAGAAAACATGTTGTGGTATGTGGGGATTTTAATGTGGACATACTTGTGCAGTCTTCGAAGTGTATTAGATTTATAAATTTGTTTAAGTCTTTTGGCTTACATAACTTATTTTGTGAGCCAACTAGAATCACCTCACATTCTGGAAAATGTATAGATAATATATTCTGCAACTGTGCATCAACAACAAGGGAGATACTAAGTAACTTTCCATCAGATCATCTTGGTCAGAAAGCGGCATTTTCTATTAATGTCACTTCTAAAGTGAATAAAATTGTATGTAGGCCAATGAGTGCATATCGACTTAAACAATTTAATGTTAATGTTTCAGCAAAAGTCACTAATATTGACTTTTATCATGAAGATCCAAACGACTTATATGACTCCTTATTTAATACCATTAAAGCTGAGTACAATATTATTTTTAAATAAAAAAAACATTAAATAAAAACAAAAACTTGCAATTATGTGAGTGGGCAACTACAGGAATTTACAAAAGTAGGGCTAAGTTGTACGAACTATATGGTATGAAGCAATTTAATTTTGATCCTGCCTTTATTCAATAAGTTAAAAAAATTTCTAAAACCTTCAAAAAGGCCTGTGCTGCTGCCAAGTCGTTACATATAAGTAATAATATTAAATAGTCAAAAAATAAGGTAAAAATGACTTGGAATGTAATCAATAATGAAACCGGCCGATCACTACCTCGTGATAATAACATTGAGTTAATTATGAATAACAAAGTGATTAATAATAAATTAGATGTAGCACAAACTTTTAACAACTATTTTACAGAAATCCCCGAAAACAACTAGCTCGTTAAATTCTTATCCATTAAAAGCTCAACGTATGCTTGGGGGCAGCGTGGATCAGTGTAGTGTCTTATTTAGCTTTAAATATGTAAATCCCAACGATATCATTAAAGTATTCAAGTCGCTTAACTCAAAAAAGACAGCTGACTTGTGGGGTATTTCTGTAAAATTGATACAGTCTATTATTGTTAATATATCACCACATTTTAATAAATGTGTTGATAAAGGAGTGTTTCCGGATTTAATGAAACAGTAAAGTAATACCTCTATTTAAATCTGGATCCAAAACCGACCCTGGTAATTTCAGACCAATTTCAATACTACCTACGATTAGCAAAATTTTTGAAAAAATTATATTGCAACAATTACAAGCTCATTTTAATTCAAATATGCTATTATATGAAGAGCAGTATGGGTTCACAAGGGGTCGTTCTACCATTCATGCAGGTGTGACACTTCTAAATCATAAATATAACGCCTGGGAGAATAGACAAGATGCTATTGGTGTATTCTGCGATCTCTCCAAAGCATTTGATTGCGTTGACCATAAAACACTATTGCGAAAACTATTTTATTATGGTGTCAAAGACTCTGCACTGGACCTTGTTGCCTCCTACCTAAATTATCGAATACAACATGTTGATGTCAATGGAATTAGCTCATCTGGAGCCTCTGTAGCTATGGGCGTACCGCAGGGATCAACCCTAGGTCCGTTTCTATTTTTAATTTATATTAACGATCTGCCAATCTATAAACAGAACTTGTGCGACATTGTTCTATTTGCTGATGATACGTCACTTATTTTTAAAGTTGATCGCACGCTTACTGATTTTAACGGCGTAAATAGTTCACTTGCCCAAGTTGTAGATTGGTTTACGACGAATAATTTGCTACTAAACGCTAAGAAGACAAAGTGTATCAGATTCAGCATGCCTAATGTCAGGAAACGCGGTACAAATATAACATTGAACGGTGATAACCTAAATCTTGTAGAATCAACTGTATTTTTGGGGATCACTTTAGATAGCAAACTGCAGTGGAACGCCCAAATAACGTGTCTTGCAGGTAAACTCAGCTCGGCAGCCTTTGCCGTTAGTAAAGTCAGGCAGCTCACTGATGTGGAAACTGCTAGGCTGGTATACTTCAGTTATTTTCATAGTGTCATGTCTTTCGGCATTTTGCTGTGGGGCAAAGCAGCTGATATACAAGTAATTTTTGTACTCCAGAAGAGAGCTATACGTGCAATATATAAATTAAGTGCTAGAGTGTCACTTAGAGAGAAATTTAAAGAAATTGGCATTTTAACGGTTGCATCACAGTATATATTTGCAAATATCATGTTAGTTAAACAGAACATACATTTATACAATAGACACAGTGACATACATTCGATAAATACTAGAAATAAGCATAAATTAATTGGAACGCATCATCGTTTACAAAAGGTTCACGACTCTTTTGCAGGAATTGGTGTACGCCTATATAATAAAATTCCTTTAGACGTTATGAACCTGCCGTTACATAAATTTAAGGCGGAAATTAAGACGCACCTCTTGAAAAGGGCCTATTACACAATTAATGATTATTTGAATGATAAAAATAAATGGAAATGAGTTGCTTGCTCTTCGCTCGAACTACTTTGTGTTATTTTGTATTTGTCTTGAATCTGCATATATATGTTGTATTTTTACATTTCTGCATATTGAATAATTTGAAACGTCTGACAACTAAAGGTTTCTAAATTTGTTGCGTTTAGTCCCAGTAATAACTAATATAAAAATATGTAATTTGAGTTTGTGTGAGCACCAAGTAGACTTATTTATTATTTTGAAATTGACATGATAGTTGCTGTGCAGTTTTTGGGTATGTTATGCTCGCCTAAGGGTCCTGGCAGTGGTGGCATATGTATCGGGTCGCCTTATTCCCTATAATACGGTTGAGTAGGGCGATGGCTGATATATACGTCATACCCGTGAACGGGTGCCGTCTGTTGGGACTGGTCAGCTCATAGCTGTTATTGCAATTGTTACAAATAAAACTATTTAAATTTAAGGCAAACTAAGTTTAGTCGACCGTTCTCACATAAATCCAAAGGAGCAATGTAAGTGTGATTTTAATGTTGTAAGCCATACCTAGATTTTTTAAAAGAGCATCCATTGACTTTCTTGCTCGATTCTTCTTCTTAAAGTGTAGGCTGCCCTTAGAACTGGCAACTAGAATAGCTCTAATTTTGATATGATTTTAAACACAACATTGATTTTGTTTTGTATAAATTCATTACTATATAATTGGTCAAACATCATGTAACTCAAACTAATGTAATAACTGGCGGTTAGAAAAGAGTGGCCATGAGTTTTATTGCCAGGGTCTTCCTCAGGCTCTACCTATTGCTGTGCGAATCTGGCAGTAAATGCAAATGTAGAAGCAATAATCTTGACGTTCATAAGTGTTACTTTGTGACCTACATGAATAATAATAATAATAATAATAAATATTCTTTATTGTACACCATAAAAGGAACACATTTTAAGAAAAAATAAGAGTTTAAATTTAATGTACAATAGGCGGCTTTATCGCTAAAAGCGATCTCTTCCAGGCAACCTTTGGATGGATAGAAAATCGTGGAACTGATAAAGGTAGTGCACAATACATACTTACACTTAAAAACTATATAAATACTTACATAAGAATATACACAATAAGAAAAATATCTACATTATATACCAATACATACACGAGGAGACACGCACCTAGTACTAAACAGACATAGCCAGAAAATGATCCTTTAACATCCTCCGGAACGATAGCAGGGATTGTGCTCGTCTTATGGAAACAGGCAAAGCGTTCCACAGGCGGACCGCTTGTACCGTAAAGGATTTATCCATGAAATTTGTGGAATGCTGAGGCATTCCCAGTTTCAAATTCTCTGATGACCTTAAAAATTTAGAATGTGTGTCATGAAGGAACCCGAAACGTTCTTTAAGATATCGAGGCGTGAAAGGATTGAACAGTATACTGTATTATAAGCAGAGAACGTGAGTATTCCGTCGAAGACGAATTGGGAGCCACTTAAGCGTTTTTCTGTATTCGGACACGTGATCATATTTGCGTAGGCCAAATATAAATCTTATACAAACATTTTGAAGACGCTCAAGCCTGTCAAGTTGCTCCTCGGTGAGATTAAGATAGCTGACATCTGCATAATCAAGGATTGGGAGTAAAAGAGATTATGCGAGCGCAATCTTAGTGACTTTAGGGAGAAAATTACGTAATCTGCGCAATGATCCTGCAGATGCAAATATTTTGCGTCCAACTTCTTGTAGTTGCTTATCCCAGCACAAAGTCCTATCGATGTGTATGCCCAAGTTCTGAACCGTATCACTTAAATTGATAGGAATACCATTAAAAATAACCTGGGGCAACTGTGTGTAGTCTATACGTGATATTATCCAGGGACTACCCACGATAATGACCTGAGTCTTTGAAGGGTTTACCTGAAGCCCATAATTAAGGCTCCATTCGCATACACGTTCTAAATCCAAATTAATTGTAGCAATTGCTTCCGGCAACTTTTTCAATGGCGCTTGTGTGTATATTTGTAAATCGTCTGCATAAAGGTGGTAGGATGAAACTAATTTTTGGGAGATCGTATTTATAAATATAGCAAAGAGTAAAGGAGATAAAACGCCACCCTGCGGAACACCAGCTGAAATATTACACCAAGAAGACAGGGAATCTTCTATGCGTATACGTTGCCGGCGGCCAGACAGGTAACTTTGAAACCAAGCAATCACCGTAGGAGATATGTTAATAGAGCCAAGTATGCCAAGTAGGATTTCAAAATCCACAGTGTTGAAGGCGTTACTAAAATCGAGCAAAGATAATACAGTGACATTGCCGTTTTCCATGCCTGCTCTTATGTCGTCCGTAACATTGACCAGGGTAGTCACAGTACTGTGTCCAGGACGGAAACCAGACTGAAAAGGATTAAGCAAAGAGTTTGTACAGAGGAAAGTATTGAGCTGGTTATAGACAAGGCGTTCAAGAACTTTAGAAAGGAAAGGTAATATAGAGATAGGGCGGTAGTGAGAAAAAGACGATGGATTACCCTTTTTTGGTATAGGTATAATTTGAGCTTCTTTCCAAACAGATGGAAAGAGATTCCTTTCAATAGAAAAATTTAAAATATGAGTCAGAACAGGAAGTATTTGATCAAGGATAGGTATGATCATGTTACGGCTTACACAGTCATTTCCCACTGCATTTGATGTAATTGACATAATGCTCTTCTTAACATCACTATCAGTGAAAGGATCAAAGGAGAAGCGCGGATAATTAGGAGTTGGAAGTAATGAAAGACAGTTAAGTGTGTTTATCTTGGCGGTCCCACCAAAATTGGACGAAGATGAAAAATGCAAATTAAGTGCTTCGAGGTCAACAGTTTTAGGAATAGTATTTTCTTTAGGTTTTCCAACTCCTATACTTTTCAAAAATCTCCATACTTTAGATGGATCACCATTATCAACTGATGCATGAATATACTGGCGTTGTGCATTCCTACACACCTTATTACAGTGATTACGTATTGCGACATATCTTTCAAAATTGGAAGCCGTTGGTCTACACTTATATTTGCATTTCGCTGCAGCTTTTTTGCCATTACTTCCTTAATAGCATCAGTGAGCCAAGGAGCAGGCAGATGTTTTATTTTTACGGCACGCGCTGGTGCATGTGTATCAAATAATTTTACGATTTGATTATTAAGCATATTGACTTTTTCATCAATGCATTCTGAAGTAAACAAAGGATCCCAGTCAACTTCATTAGCGTCATCACGAAGACCACTGAGGTCCATACCACCAAAATTGCGCTGCCACAAAATTTTACATTTTGCCTTAGGAGGACGAAGTTTGTAGGAAAGGAAAAGTAGGTCATGGTAAGAAAAGGCGTCAGCATTACATTGACCATGTCTAATAACATGCTGCCTGGATGTGACTAGGATAAGGTCTAAGAGAGATGGTATTCGACCAGGAAAGTGATGAGTAGTGTTTAGAGGAAGAATGGAAAGATTGCATGATTGAGTTAAGCGATAAAGGGAAGAACTGCGGGAGTCATTTTGATGAGGCAGGTATTGAAATCACCCAGAATGATTGTGTGACTGTAAGAGGGAGTTAAATTTTCTAAAAGACGTTCGAATGATGTGAAATAGTTTATATGTAACGATGGGCAGTAATAAACACCTAGTAAAACTTTTGAATGATTAAGATCCACTTCCAAAAAGAGATGCTCGCCAGCATACGGGGGTGGCGGCTGTGCTGACATATCAATGATGTGAAAAGGAATTTGTGTACGTATATATATAGCAACACCACCACCAACCCCGTCGCCTCCACGATCATTTCTTATCAATTGGAAACCTGGGAGTGAATAAGAGGAAGATGAGTGAAATGTCCTAAACCAGGATTCTGAAACAAGAATTGCATGTATGTTCTTACAGTCAAAAGTTGCCAGCATCTCAGGGAAATGGGCGGGAATACTCTGGGCATTGAAATGGACTACATTACATTAGAATAAAGATTTTTCATTTCATTCCTTTTACGTAGGTACCTCAAACAGTAAAAGGGCAACTATTCGTAGTACGGCATCACATTGTAGTCTGAAGGATAGAATATTTCGTGAGACCCACGTATCTTACTACACTCTACTACACTTCATTAGGAACCCTCTTTTTATAATGACTTGAGGATTTTGAAAAGTATAGCCCTAAAAAAGTGAAGAAGTTAATTTGATTGGAATCAGATTATCATAATATTTTTAGCATTTTCAAGCAGTCAGCACTCTACATTTTCCGTGCATAATAAACAATTTTCTGTCGCCATTTAGGCTCTCCGTTCCAGTTCAAAGTGATGTCCTACAACGTACTGGCTCAGTATTTACTGGAATGCCACTCCTACTTGTACGCTAACTGTTTGGCCTATGACCTCAAGTGGGACGTAAGGGCAACGCGTTTATTCAAAGAGATTACCAGCTACTCGCCTGATGTAAGTTTTACTATGACTGATGTGGTCACTTATTTTCTCATCTCATAACTGCCTGGGTTTTTCCGAACGTCTACAGTATGGGGTTTTTCAAATGGGGTCTTAGAAGGTTATTAAAAGGTCGGTAGCGCGAGAGCTGCACCTCTGGTGTTGCAAACGTCCATAGGCTACGGTGACCACTTTCCATCAGGTGGGCCGTATAATTGTCTGTCACCTCAGTGGTATAAAAAATAAAATAACCTTAAATGTCAGTTACCAAACTAATGCCGTAATAGTTTTGAACTCTAGACTTCAAAATCCATCTTTGAATGTGCAAATAATATTGCAGTCTAGAGATAGCTGTGATAGGCTACCGGGATGAGGGCAGCTACAGCAGAATGTCCTGATGGGTTTCTTTATCATTCTGTGTGATCATGTAAAACATGTACGTATTATGGCAGACATATGAATTGAATACATAATTTCAGATTCTGTGCTTACAAGAGGTCCAGGAATCGTTTCTTAACAGTTTTTACTCGCGCTTTGAAGATATTGGCTACTGCAGCGTTTTCAAGAAGAGGACTGGCTCAAGACAAGATGGTTGCGCCATCTATTTCAGAGCATCTTTATTTGAAATGGCTGATCACATCACGGTGAGTTTTATCATACATCTTCTACCCAAGAGGGTAAGAACATCTGTTAGGTTTACCTTTCAATATTTTCAGTAATTTTCCTTTTTCTTAAGATTTTGCAGCACAAACATTATGCCAAGTGCTCTGCAAACAATAGGCTAGATACTTTGTTATTCTCGCGCACATCCTGTGTGCTATGCGATCCTTTTCATTTTAATATCAGGTCAGATTTGTGTAGATTGCTCTTTGTCTTCTTTGTAACAATTTTTTTATCAACAAAGCCTTTTGCCTGGGCATTCTTATCTTATAAATTAAATATTCCATCTTCTGGTTCTTATTTTACAGGTCATGGGGTATATCTTCGTAGAGTTTATTTGTTTCCTTTGTATTTCCAAATTAAAATAGTTTCTAGCGTTATTCTTTTGTGTAATCGATAACTTCTCGATATTTACCTAGACACTTCGCTCGTGGTTTAGCTAATATAATTTATAGGTACCAAATAGTACCATTTACAGAAACGTTCTCTTTATTTATCAGGTCTGCTTATAATCACCTATTTTATGAGTACTCTCGCACGCAGCTGGTAGGCGAAACTCTACTCTTAAGATTTCTGAACATTCTGGAGAGAGCGATTTGTTATTGTTTCTATGACTAGCCTCATATTTCTTCTACTTAGCTTGATCAGTTAACTAGTTCTTCATGTATCCATTCCTGTGATAAATATCTTCGATTTTCTCAAATCTATCGAAATCCCTCATCTTCGACTGGTATATAGGCTTATGCTCTCAGAAAGAAATAAAATCTATCTTAAATGAACTCTATCTGTCCCAACTAACATTAGGCGCTACTATAAGAGTTAGAACAGATATAAAAAGAGCTAAAGAGATCCTAAGGTCATCAATAAGTGCTATCACATAGGAGTTATAGCTCGCTATAACTTTACTATACCCCCGGATTGGGCACAAATTCTTATGATCTTAGGTTCCACTATGGCAAAGTCGTGGAGTTATAGAAAGAATTTAAGAGGTATAGAAGAGCAATTGTGGAGGAACAGTGGCGCTAACTGAGACCTAAAGCGCTGTAAGAGTAGTATTTTAGTGACCATTAACTCCTTAAGCGGTATGGTAGAGCTACGTGCAGCTTACTGACTCTTTGAGCTTTATAAAGAGTGTAAATTAATGAATATAAACGCCGTGAGGGGTATAGTAGATCTATGATATAACTTGCTTACGGTTTTAGCGGTTAGAGGGTGGTAATAAGGTAAATTGTAACGCCTTGAGTTGCAGTATGGATCTACAATAGGAAATTACAGCGTCTAAGGATATATTTTTCCTTAGTATTTTTTTATAATTTGTAAAATGAGTTAAGAAAGATATTCCCTTTTCAAAGGGATCAAATAAACATAGTGTAATGCGTTGTGTTTACGAAAATAAATGGCCGTGTTGAGTGCAAAACATTTAACTGATTTTTAGTGCAAAATGAAGCGGAATTTTCATTGCGAATGTAAGTAAACTGTGATTATGTGTATATATTATTAGCAAATAATTGAAGCGCCCACTCTTTGCGGTGTATTTATCTAAAAAATATTTTGCTTCACATGGAGCAAAACATTATTTTTAGTAAATTTGTAACAAAACTTTGCCTATTGACTTAAAGAGTCTTGACCCTGTTATTAGAATGCTATAAAAATAAATACCTTCATTGTATTATGTTACCTTTTAGCCCGTTTCACTGTTTTTTATTAACTTCATAATCTAAAATGGTGGACCCATGAATTTGGAGATCCGTAGTAATTTTTCAAAACCACTACCTAGCCAACGCACGACTTTTACATGTAGGTATTTCCTAGTTGGACGAGTGCTAAATTGTTTTTATTGTTTGATTTGCCAAAATTGAAAAGATTTGGAACTAAATACCTACATATTTCTGTCTACAAAATTAAATACTGTAACATACTGCCAGTTAAAGCCTTTGAATATTTGTAGCAATGGAATGATATGCCATTTTAATTAAAAAATATAACATTAAATTATATTTTTTAATTAAAATGGCATATCTTGAACATCAGACCCGGTAATGCCATCTATACGCAAACGCTAGGTTATATCATCCTATCCATCAATATAACTAGCGACCTCTGGCGGCAATACCAAGTAATTGAATGCAAGTCCGCACTACCTCGCTAGTCAAAACTGCATGTTACACAGTAAAATGGCAGTCGTTAAGCCTGGTTGAAGGCCTTATGGGCGGCTTGACAAAATTTCAACAGCCGGTAGCCACAACCTGCGTCTGTCTATTTCAATACAGCAATGGGCTCACCACCTATTACGTAGGACAGGAATCCACGCGGTGAAAAGTGGGCATATAATATGCCTCTGCCACCCCTTCGGGGATAAGGCGTGATGGATATTTATTAATTTTATTTTATATTATTTATTGCTAATTTACAGAGTGACACTTTTAAAACAACGTAATCGAAGCTACTTACGTGAACAAAGGTACGAGTATAGCAGTAGATACATAGTTTTTACGCGGTGTCCGACCACAGCGTCAAAAACAACAAATGTCACGTCGAACTTAATGGAGGGCAGAGGCTGAATGATTGGTACTTATTTTATTTGCGCCCGGATTTGCTCTCGCTTTGTAGGTACTAAAAAGCTAATTAGTATCACATGCAAAGTTTAGACAATTGACGATTCGTTTATGAACGTAAGGAGTTTATGCTGGAAATAAAGTCAAACTTCCAAAAAAAAAATTGAATGAACAGTTTTTTTAAGGAATACAAGTATTTAAATCAATAATTCAACATAAATATAAAATAACTTTAATTTGGTCTATGGTGGTAGAAATTAGTATGTCGATTACTGAACGACAAGAAAAGGATATTTTTGACAGTTCTCAAGAGTGGGGTCGAGAGGAAAAAAAAGGATAAATAGGAGGAGTGTGGAAAGATCGAGATCGATTATTGACCTGTGATAGTTAAAAGATACCCGAAGTTCTCCAGATTTCTGAGATATTCTCCAAATCCGTTGATAGTGATTAGCTTGTGTAAGTTCTGGCCAATCAAGTCAAGTTCTATAGCCGTCGATAGTTATAATCACGTACGAGTGTATTAAAAACCCCGCTATCCACATAATTGCTGGAAGCGTTGTGGTTTCCCCTGGAGGAAAGGCGCGGAGGCTTTGCAAGATTTTGTTACTTGTTTGTGAGTTTCACTCACAAGAGCCGCTGCTCACGGCGTCTGTGGGCTGTCGCCGGTTACTGCTACTCTTGAGGACAATCCTGGTCCTTGGGCAGTCCTCTTCAACGTCGTGTACCATTGGATCAACGCACAGGGGCTTGGCGTGAGCGGAATAATCAGCTCGCTCCGCAAGCTTCGCACCCTAGTACAAAGCTCAGAACATTTTCATTTTCTTACTTCTTCAGCATCTGCTACATCTTTTCTCATGTGTGTGTGAAGATTACCTCTATATGAACATTATACCTATAGCATTGCCTTAATATAATAATTATTTTTTGTGATGAGCTTATATTGTTAAATACTCATATATTTTTTATTGTGAGGTAGATTTTTTTTCCTTACATTCCTTTTGTAATAAACCTCTTAAAGAACAATTGTGCAAGCATATCATTTGTCTCCCAACCACACAAATTCTTCATACAAGGCGCCCTGGGATATTTTTTTGAGTCTCTCTTAATTGCTCTGCCCGGATAGAAGCTGGTGGTAGCGCCTTAAAAAAGTGTTACAAAATTGGCGCCCAACGTGGGGATTTGTACTTTTTAAAATTTTAAACTAAATTTCTTTTCTAAATTCTCTTTTTTATTTTATTAAGTGTGTTTGGTTGGGTGGTTTATGAGCTTGCGCATTAACCAGTCCGAGACTATCAGGACTTTAATAGGTCGTGATAATTAGTATCTAGCACATAAGACCTTTTAGCGTTTTTGTCATCACTTCACTAAAATGGCAACGGTTCAAATTTTTTTTTCCAAATTTGACTACTAAATAGACACATTTTATTAAATTTATTCGGCCCTTTAGACCCACCCACAAAAAACAACTTGTAAAAGCTTTTTTCTTTTTTTCTTTTTGAATTTTTTACAAGAGGTTTAATCAATCTCAACTTTATACAGTTTTCTTGTGAAATCTTTATAACAGGCCACTTTTTTTTTATTTTATGTTTGAACTACCTAAACTTAAATTTTACATTTGTGACTTGATGCAATAAACTCTGATTGTGTTTTTGCTGTAATATACAACTATTTTACAGTATCATAAAGGTGTTATAAAGCCTACATTGTATAAAATACTTTAAGATATGTTTTAAACAGAAGTGCACAACATTTTGGTGTACTTTCTAACTTTTATTTTTTGCAGGGTAAAGGTCAAAGAGTATACTTTGAACAACCTGGGCACTGTGTGCACAAATAATCTGGTCAAATAAAATTATACTAGAAATCTTGTGAAAATTCTAGAACAAAATAATTTTTGTAAAAATTTTACAAACTTAAACTTTTACCTTAATAAAAAAAATCTAACTACCTTCATCAAACTTTCTTAAGTTCTCACACTTATTGTGAAAAAAATTTAATTAAAATATGTTCACCTAGTTAACTTTATTGAAACAATTTAAGCAATATATTCTTATTTTGTAAATTTCATTTTATATAAACTAAACTTATCTTTTGATATCATGTCTTCAATACAGAAATACATAAATTACCTAAGAAAAGATGAACTATGTTATGAACTTGAAATAATTGGCATTTCAGTGAGTGCGGATTCGACTGTAGCGAGTTTGCGGAGCGAGCTGAGAGCTGTATTCCGGCTAGCGAGAAGAGGCAGTCTTAAGGCAGTCTCGGTAAAAACTGCGAACCCCCGCTCCGAGCTTCTGTGTGTTGAGCCAAAGGTGCTCGAGCTTGAGGAATTGGTCGCTTCAGGTACTTTTGATCCAAATACTAGGAATAGGACGGATATCAGGGCCAACTATTTTTTGGATAGGTTGGCACGATGTGGGCTCGATGTTGATGAGTTGACTGACATCAGGAATAAGCTCATCAAGGTTTTGGCTGTGACCGAACCTGGTAGTGATGGAATGAATCCGAATGTAATGTCCTTTTCAGCAAAAAACTAAATGATATTCGCCCTTATTTAGAATGTTAAATTTTTAACTTAAATGTTCTAGGTCTCCTAGATTCTGGTGCGACTTGCTCATAGATTGCGATTCGCATCATATTTTCTTAGATCTCGGGTTCAAAGTAGAGCACTTTGACTCAGATCGTTTTATTATGACGGCTGATAATACTAGATTAAAGTGTTTAGGCTATATCTTTCTACCAGTTTTATATAACTCTATGATTAAAGTAATAAAATTTTATGTAGTTCCAGTAATTTCTACTTCAATGATTTTTAGGGTAGACTTCTGGCAACAAATTGAATTAGCGAATAAATTAATTTCACAGAATATTTCTCTTGATCTATTTAATTCTAATAATCCTATAGAAACCTTGTCACTTAACAACGGACTCGAAGACTTAAATAAGCAGCAAAAATTAATAATAGATAATATTATTGAGAAATTTGATACCATTAACACTGAAAAGGTAGGGTTAGGTAGAACTACGTTAGTACATCACACTATTGATACTGGAGATCACAAACCTATCAAGCAGAGATACTACCCACTGTCTCCCATTAAACAACAGGCCTTGGAAAAGGATCTGGATAGGATGCTGGACTTAGGCGTAGTGTCTCCATCACAATCAGCTTGGAACTCTCCAGTGGTGATGGTGGAGAAAGCAAACGGTGAGCTTAGGTTATGCTTAGATTGCAGGAAACTTAACTATGTTTCCAAACCCGATGCTTATCCTCTACCATACATCAAATCTTAGATCATCTTAATAATGCTAAGTACCTGACTTCAATTGATCTAAGTGCCGCTTATTGGCAGCTGCCATATGACTCTCCTTTATCTGCGGAGAAAACTGCATTTACTGTACCACTAAGGGGTTTATTCCAATTTAATGTAATGTGCTTCGGTTTGGTTGGCGCTTCGGCAACCATGCAACGTCTCATGGATAGGCTCTTCGGCCCCGAACTCGACAATAGGGTGTTCTGCTTTCAGGACGATATAGTCTGTATAGCTAGTACCTTTGAGGAGAATGTAGATAGAAAGAGTTTATCAGCGCTGGACGCTGGAAGGACGCTGTTTTGACAATCAACATGAAAAAATCACACTTTTGTCGAAAAGAACTAAATTATCTCGGTTATTATGTAGATAAACATGGCCTCAGAACCGACCCAGGGAAAGTAGATGTAATTCTTAATTATCCCACGCTTTCC
Organism: Thumatha senex; assembly: GCA_948477245.1. Classification (NCBI taxonomy): domain Eukaryota; kingdom Metazoa; phylum Arthropoda; class Insecta; order Lepidoptera; family Erebidae; genus Thumatha; species Thumatha senex. Next base: position 7,180,087 of record OX419725.1, read on the forward strand.
AACTCTAAGGAGGTGAAAAGATTTCTCGGAATGGCAGGTTGGTATAGGAGATTTATTAATAACTTTTCCAAAATTAGTAGACGTTTATGTAAATTAACAGGGAAGAAGGTAGAGTTCGTGTGAACGCCTGAGTGTAAGGAAGCATTCAACCTCCTCAAGTCGGCGTTGGTCTCGGCCCCTATTCTAAAAATGCCTGTGTACACACTTCCTTTTCGGATCCGCAGTGATGCCTCAGCATATTCAGTAGCGGCGGTGTTAACACAAACCCATGACGAAGTGGAACACCCTGTTGCATATTGCAGTCGCACACAGAACCGGAATAAAGTTAATTATAGTACAACCGAACGTGAGCTGTTTGCGGTGATATTTGCTCTAGAGCAATTCAGGCAATATGTAGAGGGTAAAACGTGCACCGTGGTCACTGACCATGCTTCCTTATTATGGTTTAATAAGCTCAAAAATCCCACAGGTCGTTTAACCCGGTGGAGTATGAGATTAAGCCAATTCAATTTCAATATATAGCACCGCAAGGGCAAGGACCATGTAGTTCCCAATGCTCTATCTCGTATTAAGATTAAGAAGTATAGATGTTAGCTTAACTAAAGATTCATGGTACTTGCATACCATAGAGAGTGTTCGGAAACATCCCCAACACTATCCAAATTTTAACATTAGAGATAACTTATTACATAAGTTCACTAAGAACAAATATAACTTAACTAGTGACTTTGAGTGGAAATTAGTGATCCCACAAGAAGATAGGTTAAAACTTTTAAGGAAACATCACGATGATCCAGTTAGTGCTCACTTGGGAGTATGGAAGATACATAAAAGATTATCCTTAAATTATTATTGGCCCCAGATGTACGAGGATGTAAAACAATATGTAGGGAACTGCGATATCTGCAAACAATACAAACCCGTCAACACATCTCGTCCAGGTCTCATGGGTAATCCTAAGATAGTGTCTAAGCCGTTCGAAGCTATCTCATGTGATCTTATAGGACCATTTCCCACCTCTAGGAATAGAAATGTTTAATTTAATCGTTGTGTCTGACTATTTCAGCAAATATGTTATGTTGCATCCTATAAGGACAGCCACAAGCGTTGCAGTAGCCAGATACATAGAGAGGAATATATTTCTGGCCCACGGGGTGTGTAAAAGCATCTACATTGATAACGGACCGCAGTATATAGGTTCTCATTTCAAACAACTCTTAGCTAAGTATAACATAACTAATATTTATTATAACCCTAGATATCATCCTCAAACGAATCAAGCAGAACGGCCGATTCGTAATGTTGTCCAGTCAATATCATGATATTGTGCAATATGTAGAGATTGACTTATAGTTCAGACTTCACATAGCATGCTATGTGAAGTCTGAACACAAGAAATGGGACGAGAACTTGGTAGAGCTGCAATGTGCTCTCAACACTGCTGTCAGTGAGTCCACTAAGTTCTCACCCTATTTTCTAGTACATGGTACAGATTTTATAAGGGGTGGTAGCGTCTATAGGCAGTCTGAGATTGCGTGTCATCCTAACTCTGTCACAATCGACAACCCGGAATCGTATGGGAAGAAACTGAAGGAGTTGGAACTCATTTACGCAAAGATGAAGAGACATGTCGAAGTCGCTCACCGGCGTAATGAGAAGTATTACAACTTCAGAAAGAGACACGTCGAGTTAGAAGTGGGTCAGATTGTCTATAAACAAACCTTCTATTTGTCAAATAAATCTAAGAATTTTTCTTCGAAACTAGCACCTAAATTTATAAAATGTGTAGTAACAGCTAAACGTTCGCCATTGGTGTATGGTATGTCTGACATGAGTGGTAAAGCACTGGGTGACTATCACATCAAGAACATCCTGAAATATGGCAATAACAATCAAGCAAATGGTTCTCAGTCATCGATCGTCTGAACCATCCTCTTTTGGAAACTATCCTCTATTGGGTGACATTAACCATTACAGGCACAGTAGTTTAGGAGTCGGAGTCGGCACGGAAAACCCAACACAAATATTTTTATGTATAAAATAAAAAAATATCTTTATTTTGCATAGACCATGAGAGAGAGAGAGAGAGAGAGAGAGAGAGACCTGAGAAGAACCGGCAAGAAACTTAGGAAGGTTTTTTTTTGATGGCCTATTTACAATTTAATATTATTTCACTTTGCCAGCAGATCATTTCCAGGCGTCCCTGTCTGATACATAGTGCTTTATATTAGGAACTATGATGAGACATCTTTCTTTTAAATCTGGATTAATTATAATGTAGTATATCCTCTAGGATATTTAGTTAAGTAAAACCTGTTAGGTAGGCCCCTGCATGCAGTGTTCCTCCCTCTGTTGAGGGTATATTATAGGTATATCAGTGTTTAGGTATAAGAAATAAGGAAATACAACCCTATAATCTTTTATTTAGTAGGAACGTACTTCGTCTCTAATTACTTAACATTTTTTAATTATATTGTGGCTGCTGAGGAGTCACAATAATAATTAAATTTGTTTGTTTTTTTGCTTCTTCTTAGTAGCCAGACTGTTTGATAGCAGATGGTTAAGCTAAGAGAGTTGTTTCTCAAACTTTTTTCGTTCTGCATTACCTGTCGTTGATTTTGTTTCGCACCGCAGGATCAGGTCTGATGTTCAAGATATGCCATTTTAATTAAAAAATATAACATTAAAATTGAATAAACAGTTTTTCTAAGGAATACAAGTATTTAAATCAATAATTCAACATAAATATAAAATAACTTAAATTTGGTCTATGGTGGTAGAAATTTGTATGTCGATTACTGAACGACAAGAAAAGGATATTTTCGACAGTTCTCAAGAGTGGGGTCGAGAGGAAAAAAAAGGATAAATAGGAGGAGTGTGGAAAGATCGAGATCGATTATTGACCTGCGATAGTTAAAAGATTCCCGAAGTTCTCCAGATTTCTGAGATATTCTCCAAATTCGTTGATAGTGATTAGCTTGTGTAAGTTCTGGCCAATCAAGTCAAGTTCTATAGCCGTTGATAGTTATAATCACGTACGAGTTTATTAAAAACCCCGCTATCCATATAATTGTTGGAAGCGTTGTGGTTTCCCCTGGAGGAAAGGCGCGGAGGCTTCGCAAGATTTTGTTACTTGTTTGTGAGTTGCACTCACAAGGGCCGCTGCTCACGGCGTCTGTGTGCTGTCGCCGGTTACTGCTGCTCTTGAGGGCAATCCCGGTCCTTGGGCAGTCCTCTTCAACGTCGTGTACCAGTGGATCAACGCACAGGGGCTTGGCGTGAGCGGAATAATCAGCTCGCTCCGCAAGCTTCGCACCCTAGTACAAAGCTGAGTACATTTTCATTTTATTACTTCTTCTGCATCTGCTACATCTTTTCTCGTGTGTGTGTGAAGATTACCTCTATATGAACATTATACCTATAGCATTGCCTTAATATAATTTATTTTATAAGATTAATTCTTGTGATGAGCTTATATTGTTAAATACTTATATTTTTTTATTGTGAGGTAGATTTTTTTTCCTTACATTCCTTTTGTAATAAACCTCTTAAAGAACAATTGTGCAAGCATATCATTTGTCTCTCAACCACACACATTCTTCATACAAGGCGCCCTGGGATATTTTTTTGAGTCTCTCTTCATTGCTCTGCCCGGAGCGAAGCTGGTGATAGCACCTTAAAAAAAGTGTTACAACTGGCAACCGGGACCAACGGCTTAACGTGCCTTCCGAAGCACGGAAACGCTCGCAAATGTAAATGCCACAAAGTGGTCACCCATCCGAGGACCAGCCATAGTGAAAATCAACTCAGTGATCGTTTACAGAACACTGAGACCGCGGGGCTACGAGCGCTTAATAATATCGTAAATAAATTGTAATAGGGTTGCTAAAATAAATATGAGTACAAGACGACATAAACGCTTCTATATTTTATTTGATTCTGTTACAATTATATTTTAATTTCAGAATGCTGTTCAAAATAGTAAGCACATTAGAGAAAGGACAATACAGCCACTGCATTGCACGCGGATAATAATCGATCGTGATGTAATAATTTTGTTTGTAAATCGATTGTGGACCGTACAAATGATCTAACTTGTAATAACACATAATGCTCGCACTGACCTAGTGTTTCATTTATGCCAATATTCTCTATCGCCACCTAGTATTTGTATATAATATTTTTTTGGTGTTTGTAAAATAGTTCGAGGATCTTTTGTTAGAATCCAAATCTGTCATTTAAGAACAACATTAAATCTTTCATAGCAGTTTGTTTCATATTCTTAATAGCTCATGTCCTCAAATTTTCACTAAAATGAAAGATTCTTAATATAGTCACTGAGTTCAGAAATATCAAGACTTGCAGTTGCGATTTCACTTCCATTACATACGGAACCATCATCTTAGAAAATTTTGAAAGGAGCTCTGTTGCGGCGCCATTTTATGCTTTCATGACCGCTTACATGACCAATTAGGGGTATTAGTACCCACCTCAAGTTTTGCACCTTAGGGTGGTAACGAACTCAATAATACAACCTTAAATGTTGGTCCCGGTTGCCAATAAAATGGCAGTCGTTAAGCCAAGTTGAAGGACTTATGGGCAGCTAAAAAAATTTCAACAGCAGGCCGCAACAGCCACCAGCCAGAAATGGACAGGTGCACTGTCCATTTCAACACGGCAATGGGCTCACCACCTGTTACGTGGGACAAAATGCCTACGGTGAAATGTGGACGTTTAGTATGCCTCTGCCTACCCCTTCGGGGATAAAGGCGTGACAATATGTATGTATGTAGGTCGAGCGAACGTCTTTTTTCTAATTCGTAATTATTCGTAATTATTCTTGAAAGATTTCAATTTCTATGCCGTAGTTTTTGCGTTTTGCCCGGTTAAATATGCGGAATTCAATCGTTATCTGCCGAGCTCTTTGGTTACCTATATAGCTTAATTATATACAGCCTATATGTAGGTCCGACCTATGCTTAATACTCAAACAAATTTCAATTAAATCCATTTAATTGTGACTGAGTTTATACCTAATTGTTCTCTGCCGAGCTCCTAGGTTATGTAGCGTGATAATATATAGCCTATGTGTAGACCCGGGCTACTTTTAATATTCGTGTAAAATTTGAATATAATCCATTAAGTAATTTCCAACTTTATCCCGGACATGCGTAGCTAATTGTTCTCTGCCAAGCTCCTAGGTTATGTAGCGTGATAGCATATAGCCTATGTGTTGTTGCAAAATTTGAATTCAATCCAATTAGTGGTTTCTGCGTTTATCCCGGACAAAGGATTGCGGACAAACAGACAAAAAGACAGACAGAAATTAAAAAATTACATTTTTGATTTGGTATCCTTCTGTGAACACACAGCAAGTGTTTTTTTGTAAAAATATTTAATGTACAGTTTTAACTTTGTTACGATTTTATTATTTTATTATACCTGTTTCGTGGAACAAAGTGCACACGGTGAAATGTGGGCTTTTAGTATGCCTCTGTCCACCCCTTCGGGGATAAAGGTGTGTCAATATGTATGTCGGAGATGCAGATAGATTTCTATTTGAAATATCGTCAGCGTCCGCCATATTTAGTTATTGCACGTGGTTTGATAGAATCAGTGCGCACTCCCGGCGCGGTCGTGCTCTAGATGTCAACTGCGTCGCGTCGCTAACACACTAGTCTCACCTTGGCATTTGACAGATGTCAAATGTAACATGCGACGTCCATAGACAACCTCGACTCGAACTACTGACTCAAGGATAGCTGTGATTAATCGAATTATGTACCTCAAGCTTAAGTAGATGGCGCTACTAGTACAAATTACTTCACTGCTCCGACACGGCCATACTGACAGCGAGCGCGTTCTCGCGCGACTTTAATAGTAATAGAGATCAGGTCCCGTCACGTCGTCGGCATCCTTAAGTTTAAACTTGTTGTTTTTACACTGGAACAATAATATCATGAACAGCTTAGAGCTCAACGCCACAAACAAAGCACGATGCTTAATCACCACAAGCACAAAGCGCAAGGCTTTTAAAGCTTAATCGTCAAAATCACAAAGCGCGGAGCTTTCAATGGTTAACCGTCGAGATTACAAAGCGCGGAGCTTTCAATGCTTAACCGTCGAAAGCACAAAGCGCGGAGCTTTCAATGCTTAACCGTCACAAGCACAAAGCGCGGAGCTTTCAATGCTTAACCGTCGCAAGCACAAAGCGCGGAGCTTTCAATGCTTAACCGTCGAAAGCACAAAGCGCGGAGCTTTTAATGCTTAACCGTCGAAAGCACAAAGCGCGGAGCTTTCAATGCTTAACCGTCGAAAGCACAAAGCGCGGAGCTTTCAATGATTAACCGTCGAGAGCACAAAGCGCGGAGCTTTCAATGCTTAACCGTCGAAAGCACAAAGCGCGGAGCTTTCAATGCTTAACCGTCGAAAGCACAAAGCGCGGAGCTTTCAATGCTAAACTGCTGCAAGCACAAAGCGCGGAGTTTTCAATGCTGAACTGCTGCAAGCACAAAGCGCGGAGCTTTCAATGCTGAACTGATGCAAGCACAAAGCGCGGAGCTTTCAATGCTGAACTGCTGCAATCACAAAGCGCGGAGCTTTCAATGCTGAACTGCTGCAAGCACAAAGCGCGGAGCTTTCAATGCTGAACTGTTGCAAGCACAAAGCGCGGAGCTTTCAATGCTGAACTGTTGCAAGCACAAAGCGCGGAGCTTTCAATGCTGAACTGCTGCAAGCACAAAGCGCGGAGCTTTCAATGCTGAACTGTTGCAAGCACAAAGCGCGGAGCTTTCAATGCTTAACTGTCGAAAGCCCACGAACTGCGAAATCATTGTTGTAAAACAATATCTTTCAAATCAATCTGTTTTACTATTTATAGAGTGACAAATAAATGTGTCTTACAATGTATTTCTGTAACAATTTTTAACGTTATAATTACACAATCATCACTATCATTATGAAGCTATTAATTTATCTGACTGCAACTGTTAGTCTCGAGTTCTTTTCGACACAGATAATCATTAAAGAACGTATTGAAGATTTGCCCTTATAATAACGCACCTCATCAGTATGAACTCGCTCGTCCATCCTGTTCCATGAAATCGAATTCATGATATTTTTGGAAAAAAGCATTAATTTTAGTAGGCTCTAGTTATCAGTAACTGAAGTTAGATTTGATAAAATACTGACGCCATATACGAAGTGGAGTATAAGTAAGACTGGCCAGGATTATTTATTTCAATCAATCATTCATTCTATGGCAGGCCACTACCGGACGCAGGCCTCTATCAATTCACGCCACAATACACAAAAGGTAGGGGATGATTATCGCGAACCCAGTTATCATTCGATTTTCTATAATCTATAGACAACCTATTATAGCTGGACCAGAGAAAGGCGAAAAACTCTCCCGTACGTCATGAGGTAAGATATGGGGGTCTACATACAAAAATCACTTCATTGATCTTGATGGGCACACACGCAATTCACTAAAACAAGAAAGTAGTGTGTATTCGATACCTGTAAGGTGCGTGGATATAAAATCCTGTTACGGCATCAGCTAAATTTAAACAAATTAATGAACATTCTGCACCACTGTTCACGACAGCTTGTAATCTAAACTCATTAAGTTTTTTTTTAACAAATGTGAACATAAAGTACCTGAGATGATAGCAAGTTCGATCTTGCTAGCTTCACTCCAAGCCAGCTCCAACCGGTTGATCACGGTAAGCTTGTTAGTCAAGTACTCCACGTAACGTGGCACCACTTAGCAGCCATAAATTTACTATCGTCGGTGTCAAAGAGGGTAGGTAGACGTCACTTGGTTTCATTTTCTTCATTTTGGATTTTGAAGTTTACACATCAGCATAATTTAAAAAACTCTTGGCCATATCGCTAAAATACGAGGCCCACATAGCACTAGGTATAGCTGTGAAATGATAATCCATTTGTAAGGACGTATTTCGGTCGTTATTTTTCGAATTTGCACTACCACTATTTTCGCTACGCGGTGTATCAGAATCACGAAAATATTCACTTTCCGTACACACCAAAGGTTAAGTGAACACTTTAGAGAAATGTTGTTCCGATCCCACTTCTGATGACGGAGACGCAAAGAGATTTCTATTTGAAATATCGTCAGCGTCCGCCATATTTAGTTATTGCACGTGGTTAGATAGAATCAGTGCGCACACCCGGCGCGGTCGAGCTCTAGATGTCAACTGCGTAGCGTCGCTAACACACTGGTCTCACCTTGGCATTTGACAGTTGTCAAATGTAACATGCGACGTCCATAGACAACCTCGACTCGAACTACTGACTTAAGGATAGCTGTGATTAATCGAATTAAGCTTAAGTAGATGGCGCTACTAGTACAAATTACTTCACTGCTCCGACATGTATGTATGTATATATTTTTTAAATGGGTTCATAAATAAAAAAAAATCCATTTAAAGACAAAGCGTTACATTTGTTGTTCGTGATCGCTAACATATCATGAATGTTCTGTTGCATTACCTGAAAGTTAGTCTAGACTAGATTTTAACACCTAACCCTACCCACATAACCTGTCGCTGACAATAATGCTAAGTCCAGGTAAGCAATCTTATCACGGTCAACATTTGGTTGGGTATGGGTGGGATTTGCGAAATGGGTGATTGCACACTAAAGACTCATTCACGCTTTTCGCCATTTCATAAGTACGTAGTATCTAAGATTTGTTTATTCATGTCTTACATAAATAAGCACATATATATATCTGTATTAACTGACATGATTGGTTAAATAAATGCTTTCATTCGTTTCCTAAAATAATTAAGTACTTTTATTTGTAGGTGGAGTTCAACCAACCGGACCTATCGATACTTAACAGAGACAATGTTGGTTTTATGGTGAAGTTGGTACCGAAGGATTTACGAGGATCGGCAGTGGTCGTTGCCACTACGCACCTTCTGTTTGGCCCACAGAATGAGGACGTGAGACTCGCGCAAATGCAGTTGTTTCTCGCAGAAATTGATCGTTTTTCGTACAGTGCCGGCCAAGAGTTAGTAACATCATGACTCATGGAAGTTACATTTATTATTGTTTATCCCGTGTCGTATTACTCATACGTATCGGTTGCTTTCTAGAGCGAATGATAGACGTGGTATAACAGTTTTTTTTTACTAGCCACTTTTTTTTACAGTTTTATTTTTTTATTACAGATCAGGTCATCTGCCAATAATATTAACCGGCGACTTCAATTCGGCCCCAGACAGTTCGATTATAAAATTACTGGATCGAGGATATGTTGGGTAAGTTCAAAAACATGATTAAAACTAATACGGGTTATAACTGGTAACTGTTATAATGAATTTTGCCTGTGATCACCCTTCTGGTAGTCTATGTTTTCAAATAAATATTGTCTAGATACACCAAAAAGGAGTGCTTGCTCATAATATCAAAATCAAAATCAAAAATCTTTATTCATGTAGGTCACAAAGTAACACTTATGAACGTCAAGATTACTGCTTCTACATTTACATTTACTGCCAGATTCGCAAAGCAATAGGTAGAGCCAGAGGAAGAACCTGGCAATAAAACTCATGGCCACTCTTTTCTAACCGCCATTTGACACAGTTTGATTAACATGATATTTGACCAATTATACAGTAAAGAAATTTTACAAAAAAAAAACAAAATAAATGTTGAGTTCATTAAAATTACACTTACATTTTTTGTACACTTACACTTTGAATTTATGTGAGAACAGTCGACTAAACTTAGTTTGCCTTAAATTTAAATAATATTATTTGTAACAATTGCTATAACAGCTATGAGCTGACCAGTCCCAACAGACGGCACCCGTTCACGGGTATGACGCATATATCAGCCATCGCCCTATTCAACCGTATTGTAGGGAACAAGGCGACCCGATACATACGCCACCACTGCCAGGACACTTAGGCGAGCATGACATACCCAAAAACTACACAGCAACTATCATGTCAATTTCAAAATAATAAATAAGTCTACATAGTGCTCACACAATAACAAAGTCAAATTACATATAATTATGTATATTAGTTATTACCGGGACTAAACGCAGCCATACCTTTAGTTGCCTGGCGTTTCAAATTATTTATACTGGAGAATGTAAACAAAAATAAGGTAAAAAAAAAAAATACAACATATATATGCAGGTTCAAGACAAGTAGATAATATATCACAAGATTCATTCGAATCCTAAATAGCTCGAGCGAAGAGCAAGCAACTCATTTCCATTTATTTTTATCATTCAAATAATCATTAATTGTGTAATAAACCCTTTTCAAAAGGTGCGTCTTAATTTCCGCCTTAAATTTATGTAACGGCAGGTTCATAATGTCTAAAGGAATTTTATTATATAGGCGTACGCCAATTCCTGCAAAAGAGTCGTGAACCTTTTGTAAACGATGATGCGTTCCAATTAATTTATGCTTATTTCTAGTATTTATCGAATGTATGTCACTGTGTCGATTGTATAAATGTATGTTCTGTTTAACTAACATGATATTTGCAAATATATACTGTGATGCAACCGTTAAAATGCCAATTTCTTTAAATTTCTCTCTAAGAGACACTCTAGCACTCAATTTATATATTGCACGTATAGCTCTCTTCTGGAGTACAAAAATTACTTGTAGATCAGCTGCTTTACCCCACAGCAAAATGCCGTAAGACATGACACTATGAAAATAACTAAAGTATACTAGCCTGGCAGTTTCTACATCAGTGAGCTGCCTGACTTTACTAACGGCAAAGGCTGCCGAGCTGAGTTTACCTGCAAGACACGTTATTTGCGCGTTCCACTGCAGTTTGCTATCTAAAGTGATCCCCAAAAATACAGTTGATTCTACAATATTAAGGGTATCACCGTTCAATGTTATATTTGTACCGCAATTCCTGACATTAGGCATGCTAAATCTGATACATTTTGTCTTCTTAGCGTTTAGTAGCAAATTATTGGTCGTAAACCAATCTACAACTTGGGCAAGTGAACTATTAACGCTGTTAAAATCAGTAAGCGTACGATCTACTTTAAAAATAAGTGACGTATCATCAGCAAATAGAACAATGTCGCACAAGTTCTGTATATAGAATGGCAGATCGTTAATATAAATTAAAAATAGAAACGGACCTAGAATTGATCCCTGCGGTACGCCCATAGCTACAGATGCTCCAGAGGAGCGAATTTCATTAACATCAACATGTTGTATCCGATCATTTAAGTAGGAGGCAACAAGATCCAGTGCAGAGTCTTTGATATGTTATTCTGATACTGATAAAGAGAGACTTGAGTCAGAAGGAATGAACAAGGAAACTTGTTTCTGGAGTTTATATAAAAAGCAAACACTCACCGGTCAATGAGGATTATATCCAAGATTAGAATGGAAGTTACTGTTTTGTAACCTCGATTCCTATTACGTCAGATTAGTCAAACTAGTAAAGTTTGGGTGCAGATGTGGTTGTATGTGTACATTCTAAATGTTACTATTACAGCGAGGTTCCACACCGTGACGAATCAGACTGGACGTGTATTGGTGTGACAGACAACTGTCAGCACTTGTCCGTGTACTTAGATCAAGTACAGGGTTGCTCTACCGATTTCGCAGACGTCAAGGTCGGTATTATTCCTTTGTACTTTCCCTTCTGATACTAGATTTACTTTTAGTGAACCTAACCTAACTAATCTTCAAGCTGTATCACTGGTAGTTAAGGTGAATATCACCAGCCTTATAGTCCCTATAAAGGTCTTGTATAGTATAAATATATAGGTATAAATTTCCTGCAATAGCGAGCAGTCTACACCTTATCCGGGCGGTAAGTCCTACAGAGTTTCTCTCACAACGTTGTTTACAAAGGCACAGTCAAAAACTTTTCCGCGATCATAAAGTAAGCCCCAAACTTGTAGGGTATATCTGTAAAATTCATACGGTTTATTATTATTATTGCCTTACTACATTTAGAGGCAGTATTTTGTAAAAGTGTTGAATAGAGACGTGTTTCCAGATTTAATGAAACACTGTAATACATACTGTGTATCATTGAAACACTTAACCTTTATGATTATAAACACATAATACGGACTAATAGAATTATTGGCACATATTTACACAAACAATAATGTATTAGCTTATTATCACCATTAGCTAATTAATACAGATTGCTAGTTAAATAGTAAACTCATTTGGTGTTTAACCATATAATGGTTTTCTTAAAGCGTTTCTTTATTTCTTTAAAATTTCAAATTAATATTTTACTTTTTCTCATTTTAAATAAGCCCGTTAGTTTAAAATTTGGTCTAGGATTTGTTAATAGACTTTGGATTTCTACATTTTACCAAAAACTTTTACTTTTAATGATTATTTGGAAAATGAATACAGAGAAAATACAAAATACAGAGAAATGGAAGGAAGTTGTTTGCACCACGCTCGAACTATTGATCATTCGATTTGAGATTTTGTTTCTATTGTATAAACTCACTGGATTTTTATCAACGTTAGAGAGAAATTTTATAGCTGTAAAAAAGATCGTCACTTTTTCGGTTACGCGTCATGTGGTTTTGTAGTGATAGTAATAAATTATACAGATTTACCATTCGGAGTTGTCTGCTAAGAGGCCTGATTCGCCATTCGGTCCGCAGCCGATGGTCACGCATGTGTTCCGAAACATGTTCAACGGTGATGCCATAGGTCACTCGCTGAGGCTCACTTCTGTCTACGACAAGTTTACTGACTCAGGAAACGAGGCTTCTACCTACCAAAATAAATGGATCACTACTGATTACATATATTTTAGGTAAGAATTGCACTATTTCAAATCTCGAGAGTAAGGAAGCAAGGTAATTTCTTTACTATTTAACCTATTTTTGTTTCTAGACACCGTTACAGGATCTTCCATAAACTTATTACATTTTTTTATTAATTTAATTTGCCGATGACACTCTATGTACTACGTCTCTGTCCTCTATTTAAACAAATTACATTGATGTTCAAAATTTTTTGACAGGATTTTTGTCTTTAGACAGATTAGCATTGTGGGACATTTTTTTTACACACCGCGCTCTAGTCCAGTCTAATCTAATATAAGCTTGTGTGACGGGATCTAGATGACTGATAAACATGTAATATATACTACAGATTAATTACATGACATTAATAAGAACCACGGAAAAGTAAAACATGCAACTTTTAAGCTTTCACGTTGCTTGATACAAAAAATATATTATACACGTTTATTATAATTCTATTTACCTTGCATTTCCTTCAGTTTCGATTGGGTCTCACCAACCCTAGTTACAAGCAGACACCTTCTGTCTACATTATAAATGTCTTCATAGCAGTGCTCGTAACCTAGGTAACTCAGTGTTCTGTAAACGATCACTGCGTTATGTATCTTTCGTTATGACTAGTCTTCTTTGTAATCACTTTGTGACATTTCCATTTAAGAACGATTCTGTGCTTCGGAAGGGTCGTTATAATATTGGTCCCGGTTCCCAGTAGCATGGTAGTTGTTAAACCAATTTGAAGGCCATATGAGCAAATGAGCGCTCGTGGCCCGGCGGTGTCAGTGTTCGGTAAAACGATTACTGAGGTACGCAACTTTCACTATGGTTGGTCATAGGATGGGTGACCACTTTGTGGCATTTACATTTGCGAGCGTTTCAGTGCTTCGGAAGGCACGTTAAGCCGTTGGTCCCGGTTGCCAGTAAAATGGCAGTCGTTAAGCCTGGTTGAAGGCCTTAAAGGCGGCTTAAAAAAATTCAACAGCAGGTAGCCACAGCCTGCGTCTGTCCTATACGTGGTACTATCCCTACTAACCTATTACGTGGGACAGGAATCCACACGGTGAAAAGTGGGCATATAATATGCCTCTGCCACACCTTCGGGGATAAGGCGTGATGGATATTTATTTATTTTTTTATTTATTTTTATGAGCAAATGAGCAGCTTCAAAAAATTCAACGGCAAATCGCCACAACCTGCGCCTGTCCATTTTAACACGGTATTAAGTTCACCACCCCCCTCGGGGATATGGGCATTACTGATTTATCTTCATAATGTCATAACATCGAATTCAATAATTAAATAAAAATCATAAATAACGTCGCCTTAAGACGTAAAGAAGTATATTAATTTGAGATCTCAGTGGTGTAATTCGTGACGCATCTTTTGTGTTAAACCAGAAGAAGCTGATAAGACTCCAGCCCGAGACAAAAAAATTCGCTGTAAAATATAAATCAATATGTATAAAAAAAAATCAATGCCACTTTTCCTTGTAATATTATAACTCAAGAACGGGCTCACCAATCCAAACCAAATGTTTAGGCTTTATTGTACTATTTAGTAGATGGGTTATGTGAAGTTTGCACAAAATCGGTCGAGCGGTTCTTCATTTATTGAAGCGAAGGAAGTGGCACGGGTCAGCTAGTTTAGAATAAAAATAATGTTAATTTAATAAAGTTTGTATCTTCTGTCCGTAGCTGCTGCAGTACACTAAAGCTAGTCTCAAGACTGCGGTTGCCAACTGCAGCCGAGTGCAACGTGCTAGGATGTCTGCCGAACGAGCAGTACGCCTCGGACCACCTCGCGATTGCCGCCATCTTTGAATTGGAGCCGAGCAAGTCCACTTAATGGTAGCAAGACGTAACTTGAGGCAACTGGCGCGGTTCTTGAGTGCTCCTGCTCGGGTAAAATGTGTTCGCCTTGAGCATTGTGAATTACACAAGAGCAAGGCAGTCCTAGTAATAAATAACTACTATGACATCAGCACCGCGACTTTAAGGCATTTTTGTTTTCATTATTTCTTTTGTTTGTAATAATGATTTTTTTCTATTAATTTTGTCATTTTTTTTCTTTTGTCTTGTGTGCTTATATTTTTATATTGATATTAAAAACATGTTTTTAATAACCATGATTACACCAACATACGCCCTCAGATTCCTTCGTACAACTTAATTTTAATACATCCTCCTTCTTCTGGAACTACTTTTTGAGGTTGAGCTCGGTAATTTTTAAGTTTACTGCGTTAGAATAGTACAGTTTGACCCCTACTGCTATACCGTTCCGTGCGTATAATTTTGTTTTAAAGTAGCAGTATAGAGGTTGCGGTCAAGCTATAATGTTTTTGTAAAAGGACTCACTTTTCCGCTAGCCCGGGTGTTCACTGAAATTGCATGTATCTGCCTGAACCTGAACTATAGTGAAAAGATTTTCTCTATCGTTCAAGAACTACTAACTACCGTTGTATAATTACTGAACGCACTTTTGGTATTTAAGGAACGCTGGAATACTTTTACCCTTCTTCTGTCACATCAGTTCATCGAAATTTACCACTGTATTGCTGAAGGGTGTGTAACTTTAGCTTCACGCTAGCCAGACGAGTTGATACAGTTGATGAATGTTCAGTATTTTCCTTTTCTTGTGGCTAAGCCTTGTCCCTCAAGTATGATTTATTTGAGATTCCAGTCCTCCTTCTCGTTGCGGTCACCACATAGAAGCTTACAGCCCACCTGAACAAAAGTGGTCACAGTTACACTCAGTTACGACTATCGATGTTTGAAACACCAGAGGTGCTGTATTCGTGTGTGTCCTCAAAGTATGAGGATTAGGATAAACATCTCTTTATGGAAATAGCCATGGGCATTATATCCCCCACCATTTTTAGCACTTCATTCAGTAATTTGTTAAATTTTAAATGAAAATATGATAAATAAATGATATAAAACTCTAAAAAGAAATCAAACAATTCCTCAGAGCACAAACCGTTAAATAGGCGGTATAAGGTAGAAATGACGACCGTAATACCGTAATAAGTGTTTAGATAGTATCGCGAAGGGGCTCAATATCGCCCGCAAGCAGAGGATCGTTGATAAGCCTCGTAGCGAGCCGGTCTGACGAGTATTTTTAAACTTTAATTTATGTGCCAACTTCAATCTTTCAATTGAAGCTGGCATTATGAAATTATCATTAATTTTTTATTGATTTTTGCATTATTCTAGTCTGAAAGTGTGTAGTTGCAAAAAAAATGTGGAGAAACGTGGTTGTATTTCTCTGCCTAACGTGCTTATATAGGCGTGGGTATAATGTATTATATGTATCTAGTATTTACGGTGTATTCAAACAAGGCAATGCAGAAGTAAGACATGTATGTATATTATGTTGTATGTTGACTATTGTTGCAAGATCCACGTGCCGACGTGCGGTAATTGTCTAAGATTATTTATACTATCGTAGTCATCATTTTCCAGATAGGCATGCCGTTTGACAGTAGCTGCCGCGGGTTGAATCTGAACACTCAATACAACCAGCCCCAGTTGCGCATAAGAACTAGATGATTACATATTACTAGCATTTGTCACGTAACGTTTTTTGTGGGACATTTTTTTACACAGCTCTTTCAAGCCCAAAGTGAGCTAATATAAGCTTGTGTTATGGGATTATAAGATTATAAATACATACGTATTATAAATAGAAATCACTTAAACTTCGAAACAAAGATTTGTAGATCCCACAATTATTTGTTCTGACCCGGGAATCGAACTCGGGACCTCAGCGCGGCAGTCGCATTCACTACCACTGCACCACCAAGGTAGTATTTTGTGCATGATGTGGCGATGTTCCGCTAGCGTGCATCCCCCAAAACCGCGCCGTACCTATATAAAGCGCCACACCGTTGCAACCTACGCACCCTTTAGTGTTGCTTGACTTAACTGATCGTTTTACCATAAGTTACTATAACTTGATATGTACGTAACTGTAAGCAAAAGTTCGGCCGAAATGTTATGCACTTACTTTTAAAGTGGATACCTGTCTAAAAGTAGCCCGCGCCTAGGTTGCTTAAGTTCGCTTAATGGTAAGAGATCAGCGAACTTAATGTAACATATAAGCTGAATGTGATGCCCCTACCTTTAAAAAGGTCTCTTATCCCAAATTTATCGTACCTTGTTTCCTTAACCTCACTGATCATTTTATAGCAGTGAAGGCAACACGCTATGTGTGTAATTGTAAAAGTCAAAATGTGAAATAACTCCCTTAATTATTACAAGGACTATTTAACGTACCAACAACTTTGACCTGTCAAAAGTATAGCGCGTGCAGTAAAATTTTATTCAAACTGTTTATCAATTACACCTTCTCCCCGAAGAGGTGGAGGAGGCATATTATGCGCCCACTTTATTCCTGCCTAAGTCCTCTGTAACAGGTGGTGAGTCGTGTTGAAATAGACAGATGCAGGTGGTGGATGAAATATTTTAAACCGTCCATAAGGCCTTTAACTTGGTTTTACGACTTCCATGTTACTGACAACCAGGATTATCGGCTTAACGTGCCTATCGAAGCACGGAAACGCAAATGTAAATGCCACAAAGTGGTCACACATTCATGACCAGCCTCAGCTAAAGTTGCTTAAAGCAGTGGTTGTTTAGAACAATCAGTCAGCGGGCCACAAGCGCTTCTCAAACTACATTATCACTTCTGTTGAACCGATTTTAATGAAACGTAAAATATAATAAATAAATAAAATAGATATGTATGTAAAATACCGTAACACAATCACATAAGTAGTTCCCATTTGCTAATGACCTTCTCACAAGGCAATTCTTTCCTGTACCTAATCCACTTAGGTACAAAATACTGTTTTTGTTGTTCGGTAATATATAGTAATCGTTGGTACTATTGTTTTTATGTTAAACATAGTTAATTTGAATAAGAAAGGTGACTATTATTACGAAGGAAATATTAGTCATATTTCCTTAAATCTCCAGTATGGGAGATAGGGAACAAAACACATCCCCAATTTGACAATGTAGTAGGAACTACATACATACATACATACTGTCACGCTTTTATCCCCGAATGGGTAGGCGTATTAAACGCCCACATTTCACCGTATGCATTTTTGCCCCATGTAACAGGTGGTGGTGTGCCCATAGCCGCCCATAAGGCCTTCAACTTGGCTTAACGACTGCCATTTTATTGGCAACCGGGACCAACGGCTTAACGTGCCTTCCGAAGCACGGAAGGCACGTGGGGTGGGTCCAAAGAGCCGAATAAATTTAAAAAAATTATAGGAGGTACCATCTCAAAATTGTTTTAAGATTTTTCAAGGTATTTTGGTCACTTTCTAAGTGCACTAATTATAAAGGTATATCAAGTACATATTACAGCTATCTAGTAACTACTACAAGAATTATTAATTTATTTATTAAAATATAGGTTACTAGGTGACCAGGTTTCGCTTGTGACATATTTCGAACTCCCGTCCGTCGCACCTATTTAATCCCGTCACTTTTAAATTCTATAAAATGTATTATATATTGGCCTTCTCGATATCGCCAAAGTAGTACCATGATGAGATATAGCCTATAGCCTTCGTCGATAAATGGGCTATCCAACACAAAAAGAGTTTTTAAAATCCGACCAATAGTTCCTGAGATTAGCGCGCTCAACCAAACAAAAAATCTGCTGTGCTCAAAATATTAGTACAAATTTACAACCTTTGTGTAAGTTATAAATCAGTTTTTCTAGTACTATGCGTCTCAAAACTAGGCGGCGTACAGACCACCAAGGAGAGTAGGAACGATAACAACACGGACGGACACACACATACCTTCTGAATCTGTTAAGATTATTATTATTTACCATTATATTAAAAAAAAAGATATCTACAGTAAAAAATTAATTAAAAATTAGGTGAAGAGATTTTTACGTTATAACATGACTAAAAGAAATAGGTAATCATTTTATGTATCGTAATATTTATCGTTGGGACAACTCACACAACGCCATCTGATTCCAAACTAAGCAGAGCTTGTACTATGGTAACCAGATAACTGATAAACATACTTGTATATTTCTAAATACATACATATTATAGATAAATAACACCCAGACACAGAATAAACCATCGTGCTCATCACACAAAATCATCACCATTATCCTGGGTGGGAATTGAACCCTCTTGCGTAGCAGTCGGATACACTTCCACCGCGCCACAGAGGCAATCATGTAAAAAAGATTTTATACTAATAGAGGCTACCAAAGACTACAATAGTATATCTGGAGGCTATGTGCTACGACGCTACGAGTGAGTTCTACGTAGATACTATCAAAGATAAATTTATAGCGTACTACTAGCGCCATCTAGTAAGTGCATTTCTTATATTTTTAATGGTGATATTTTGTACAATAAAAACTCTTACAATCATAAATAGGTAGCGTTATACCATAAATAAAGATACCATTTTCTAGTATTGTTATATACATAGTATGCATATAGATTGTGGACTTATTTAGTTTGCTAAGCTCTTTGGTAGTTTATTCTAATATTACTAGATGGCGTTCATGCGAAAATTATAAAAGATATTAGAAAAAAAATAGTTTTACAGGAGATGCTGTCTTGACTGTTTCCCACCTTAGAACTATATGAGTAGGAACGATAACGACACGGACGGACACACACACACATTATAAAAGAGTTAGGATTAATTGTTTATCACTACTTAAATGTATCGATACAGTAAAAAAACAATTATACAATTTGGTGAAGAGATTGTTACGTTATGATATGACTAAAAGAAATAGGGATTCATATTCATGTCAAAGAATTTTAGTCTAAAAGAGGCTACAACGCTACAAGTAATGTAAGTTCTACGTGGATACTATCGATAATATTATAGCGTACTACTAGCCCCATCTAGTAAGTGCATTTCATATATCCTACTAATATTATAAACGCGTAAGTTTGTAAGAAAGGATGTTTGCTTCTCTTTCACGCAAAATCTACTGAATGGAATACATCAGAATAATACGTAAAAAACTAAACACTATCTTCACGCTGTATCCCTGACTGGGTAGTCAGAGAGGACAGATCGCCGATTCATCAATCGCTTCATACACGCACGTCTGTATATCCGAGTACTTTTGACCTTTCCGTTTTTGAGCAATCTTCTCACGTGGTCTTCATATATGTAAGTCTCGGCCTACCCTGACTCCTTCGACTCTGTACTTTCGCACAATATGTATTCTTCGTCAATCGTTCCTCACTCATTTGTTGGACGTGTCCAAACCAACGGAGCGCGCCCTCTTCCAGCTCAACGCTGACACTTTCAGTCAAACCTGCCATATTGCATATCACTTCGTTACGCCGCACAATTTTGAAGTAATCGCATCTTTACATCATTCAATTTACTTTCATGCATCTGCTGACATACCCAGGTTTCGCAATCGTAAAGCAAAGTTGGCACTAGCACTGCGTTATGAATCGCCAGTCGTGCTTCTTTTACGATGCTTTGTCGCTTTACTAGTTGGGACAAAGCACCGTTAACACTGTTACTTACAAATCACATCTTACATCCGCGCTAAACATACTCCCTAAATACACAATTTCATTCACTTGCTCTAGACGTTCCTGGTTTACCCTAATCTCGCATTTAGTTCTTACGTCATCTTTTTCAAGTAGGTGTACCTTAGTTTTATTGCATTCAAGCAAAGAACCTTACTTTCACACTCCTCTTTCACATTAGTGATTAATGCCTGAAGTTCGGCTTCTGATGACGCCATGAGCACCGCATCATCAGCGTACAGAAGGCAGTTTACTGTAAAGTCACCCAAATTCACAACCCTATCACAATCTTTCAACTTCTGCAGCAGCAGATGAACAGCCAGGCGGACATGACACAACCCTGTTTGACGGCTGTACAGACATCAAAAAGAGGTGACACATCCCCCGCTACTCGCACGCAAGCCTTACAGTCCCTATAAAGCGACTGTATTGCCCGCAGTAGCGAGCCGTCCACACCATATCCGGGCAGCATATCCCACAGAGTTTCTCTCACAACGTTACCAAATGCTTACTCCAGATCCACAAAACCGCAGAAAACCTTCTAGCTAGTAGCCATAAACTTCTTCGCGATCATGCGGAGAGAAAACACTTGATCCATGCAACCTCTTCCACGTCGGAATCCGCATTTAGCCTCCCATAAATACCTTTCAGACTTTTCTTGCATTCTTGCCGTTAAAACCTTTGCATACACCTTACTAGCTAAGCTGACCAAGCTGATCGCCCTGTAGCTGGAGCAGTTTAGGCGCGAGCCTTTCCCTTTGCAAATAGGTACTACAAATGCTATTCGCCAGTCATCTGGGACCTCACCCGTCCGCCTGCACAAGTTGCATAACAGAAATACGAGTAGTGTGTCCCAGACGCGCGACCCACCGTACTTGATCATCTCAGCAGTAACTCTATCTTTTCCCGCAGCCTTACCACTATTCATACTTCTTATTGCTTGTTCAATTTCTTTCATACTAATGACTTCAATGACATCGGGATCCGCAGCATCGAGCTGCACTTCCCGATCTCTGTCTTTTCTTGCATACATCTTTCATAATATTCACTTCATCTCTGCAGGACGTCAGTTCGGTCTGTTAGGATGTCATTATTAACACTAAGCAATTTATTCATACTGCAGATTGCCAAACAACTCCGGGTCTTGCCTACCTCTTTCCAGAAGAGCTTGGCATTATACCACACTTGCCGAGAGTTGAGCGTCAATTGACCGAAAGCTTATCCTCAGGACTGCCATCGGTACGGGCAGCCTTACACTGATGACCCCTATTTTGGCCACGGTCAGAAGTGTGATTACTTGGAACCTAAAATGAGACAGTGGCTGTCTCATTTTAGAAGGAGGTGAAACGTAAAAGATACAGCTGCACAAGTTCGAAAAATGATGAGAATTGATCAATTCTATAGTTGTTACACTTAAAAATGAAAATTGCGAAACACTCACTATGCTATGATTAGGCGCAGCTCATTCAAAGGCACGAGTTAATGAATTATATAGTTATTATAATGTTTCAATAAAACGTCCATAAATTAATATAGTTACACCTATAAACTAAAATAATTAAATTTCATTTAATTATATTAGTTTATATTATATATATTATAATACATACATATACATGTGGGGATGAAGAGTAGAAGCGTGCACGTCGCCATCCCTGCCAGCTACGGCTGCAATTCTACTCCAACACGAGCACCGCAAGGACGAATTATGCTAGGGCGTGCTCCCGAGGCGACACGCACCAGTTCATCCCCGCTGGTGCGAAAAGTGTGAGCCAGAGCGGCGTAGGGGACCGCCACCCTACACGCGCGGCGTGACACGGCGGGAAGTGGAGGATGGAGTGCAGGGTAGCTGCGTGGAATGTTAGGGGAGGAATGGCAGATGAGATGAACGAGTTGATGGATGTTATGAATGAGAGAAAGTTAGATGTAGTGTGCTTGACAGAGACCAAGCGCAAGGGCAGCGAAGTCGTGGAGCTCCCGGGTGGGGTGCTCGCGCTATGGTCTGGAGTACCAGAGAGCGAGCATGGCAGTCGGGGGGTTGGAATTTTGTTGTCCTCGCGATTGGCCTCCGGTATGTATGAGTACAAACTGGTAGGTCCTAGAATCCTCTGGATCCGTCTAAAACTTGGTTTGACGAAGATTTTCCTGGTAGCTGCTTACGCGCAAGTATCTTCGTCAAACGCGAGTGAGCTAGAGGACTTCTGGTAGAGTATGAGAGAAGCTCTAAATGTGATAGAAGGAAATGAAAAACTTATAGTATGTGGAGACTTGAATGGTTGGGTGGGTACCGCTCGCGATGGTTTTGAGTCGGTACTCGGGAAGTATGGGGATAAAAGGGTGAATGACGCTGGCAAGCTTATACTGGCATTTTGTAAGGAAAAGGATTTGTTTGTGGCGAACACAATGTTCAACCACAAACAAATTCATATGTATACGAGGAGATGTAAGTCAAAGAGAAGCATGATAGATCTATTCCTAATGGATAGTCGGCTCCGTAAACAGGTGATGGACATAAGGGTTTATCGAGGCGCTGAACTGGGATCAGACCACTACCTAGTAATAACTAGGATAAGGGGTCTGTTCGCGGGTTGGCGTCATCGCACCGAGTGTCCTGAACCTGAGCCGACTCATAGCATCAAAAGCTGGAAGCTGCAGGATGCATCCATTAGGGATAAATATAAAGAAAGGGTAGCCGAAAAGCTTGGCAACGTTAATGTTAGTAGTGAGAATGTGGAAAGTGTATGGCAGAACCTTAGGGATAGTATGGTAAATGCCGCTTTAGAAGTGTGTGGAGAAACGAGAAGAGGCAGTAGTAATAAGCGTGACGCATGGTGGAATGAGGATGTGAAAGAAGCAGTTCGAATGAAGAAGAAAGCATGGTTAGACTACTTAGCCTCGCGGAATGATTTTAATATGAAAGAGAGATACAAGCTGCAAAAAGTTAACACGAAGGCACTGATAGAAGTAGCTCGTGAAAGGTGCAGAATGAAAGCGGATGAAAGGTTGTCGTCCAATTTCCGAGATAATGCCAGGCTCTTCTGGAAAGAGGTTGGCAAGACCCGGAGTTGTTCGGCAATCTGCAGTATGAATAAAGTGCTTAGTGTTAACAATGACGTCCTAACAGACCAAACTGAAGTCCTGCAGAGATGGAGTGAATATTATGGAAAGATGTATGCAAGAAAAGACAGAGATGCCACATCGGGAAGTGGAGCTCACTTCGATGCTCCGGATCCCGATGTCAT
Source organism: Thumatha senex (assembly GCA_948477245.1). Classification (NCBI taxonomy): domain Eukaryota; kingdom Metazoa; phylum Arthropoda; class Insecta; order Lepidoptera; family Erebidae; genus Thumatha; species Thumatha senex. The sequence continues at coordinate 7,203,692 of OX419725.1, forward strand.
TGAAGTCATTAGTATGAAAGAAATTGAACAAGCGATAAGAAGTATGAAATGTGGTAAGGCTGAGGGAAAAGACAGAGTTACTGCTGAGATGATCAAGTACGGTGGGTCGCGCGTCTGGGACACTCTATGTCTATTATGCAACTTGTGCTGGCGGACGGGTGAGGTCCCAGATGACTGGCGAATAGCAGTTGTAGTACCTATCTACAAAGGGAAAGGCTCGCGTCTAAACTGCTCCAGCTACAGGGCGATCAGCTTGGTCAGCTTAGCTAGTAAGGTGTATGCAAAGGTTTTAACGGCAAGAATGCAAGAAAAGTCTGAAAGGTATTTATGGGAGGCTCAATGCGGATTCCGACGTGGAAGAGGTTGCATGGATCAAGTGTTTTCTCTCCACATGATCGCGGAGAAGTTTCTGGCTATTAGTCAGAGGGTTTTTTGCGCTTTTGTGGATCTGGAGAAAGCATTTGATAACGTTGTGAGGGAAACTCTGTGGGATTTGCTGCCCGGATATGGTGTGGACGGCTCGCTGCTGCGGGCAATACAGTCGCTTTATAAGGACTGTAAGGCTTGCGTGCGAGTAGGGGGGAATGTGACACCTCTTTTTGATGTCTGTACAGGCGTCAAACAGGGTTGTGTCATGTCCGCCTGGCTGTTCATAGTGTAACTGGACAGTTGCCTGCAGAAGTTGAAAGATTGTGATATGGATGTGAATTTGGGTGACTTTTCAGTAAACTGTCTGCTGTAAGCTGATGATGCGGTGCTCATGGCCTCATCAGAAGCCGACCTTCAGGCATTAGTCACTAATATGAAAGAGGAGTGTAAAAGTAAGGGCTTCGCTTGAATGCAAGTAAGACTAAGGTTCTAGTATTTGAAAGAGATGACGTAAGAACTAAATGCGAGATTAAGGTAAACTAGGATCGTCTAGAGCAAGTGAATGAAATTGTGTATTTAGGGAGTATGTTTAGCGCGGATGGAAGATGTGATTCGGATGTAGAACGGCGAGTAGCTGCCGGAAACAGAGTTAACGGTGCTTTGTCCCAATTAGTAAAGCGACAAAGCATCGTAAAAGAAGCACGACTGGCGATTCATAACGCAGTGTTAGTGCCAACTTTTCTTTACGGAAGCGAAACCTGGGTATGTCAGCAGATGCATGAAAGTAAATTGAATGCTGTGGAGATGCGATCACTTCGAAAATTGTGCGGCGTTACCTTGGCCGACCGAATACGTAACGAAGTGATACGCAATATGGCAGGTTTGAATGAAAGTTTCAGCGTTAAGCTGGAAAAGGGCGTGCTCCGTTGGTTTGGACACGTCCAACGAATGAGTGAGGAACGATTGACGAAGAATATATATTGTGCGAAAGCAGAGGGTAGAAGAGGTCAGGGTAGGCCGAGACTTACATATGAAGACCACGTGAGCAGATTGCTCAAAAACGGAAAGGTCAAAAGTACTCGGATACCCAGACGTGCGTGTATGAAACGATTGATGAATCTCGAAGAAGCGAAAGAAGTATTCATTGATCGCGAAGCCTGGCGATCTGTCCTCTCTGACTACCCCGTCAGGGATACAGCGTGAAGATAGTTAAGTTAGTTAAGTTAAGTTTTATATATATTATATTTATATGTATATTTTTATACATATTGACTTTAGGACCGCGCTATTGCTTATTACAAATTTATTTAAAAAGTTACTTTGCCTTATGCTCTCAGCAAACGATTCGAGATTTCACGAAACAAAAGTGTCCTTTTGCTGCCGGTGAGGAGCTTAATACTCGCCCATCTAGTGAATGCATTTTCCATTATTTTTTTACAACTTTTACACAGGTAAAGTAACGCCACCTAGTTTTTAAGAACTATAATAGAGTTTGTGGATTTAACTTAATCAGTGTACTAAAGACTTTGGTAGTTTGTGCTCGTAATAATAGATGGCATTGTTACGAAAATTATATCGCAGAGGTCAGAGAGCCTTTTAAGGAGTCATCATAAAAAATGCTCCCAGGGAACTACACGTACTTAAATAGAAACTGGGTAATGTTGAGAAATGGGGGTATCCGCGATATAATCACTGCCTCGCCGCTGCAATGCCACATCTCATTAAAATTTCTGCGCCGATAGTTTTCTCTGCAAAAAGTTGAATTACAGATAATATAATATAATTCTTATAGTTGAATATAAGATGGGTAGAGGAGGAAGAGATTTCGAAGAATACGAAACGAATTACGATGCGGGTTTTTTAATATTTAGTGTGATTCAAGATTTTTATGTATAATTTGTTAAGTTTTTGTTTACATTGACCAAACTATAATGAAATTTGTTGGGGATGTCGGAAAAAATAAGCCGTTTGAGAACTTTCAACAAAAATAATGTATGGTGCAATTGTGTATCTAATGTAGGTCTACAAAAAGTCCGCGACATATATATATCTCATAAGAATAACATACTATATCCATTTTAAGAGTTTAAAAAACCATCAATTATAAAGTGGTAATTTGAAGGCTATTTACACAAATATGCTATTACTCCTTATAATTTTTACTACGTTAGCATTTCATGAAGAGTATTTTGTCCCTTTACACCTTGCAAATTAAATGAATATCTTACGAGTTATCGCAGATTCAAAATAAAGCGCAAAGAAATTAATTTCGTGTAACCATAATTCGAAAGGCCCGTGCGGGCATGGGTAGGTACTGGAGAGCTGTGAAGTAATCAATGAATTTGGAAAATGTTCATACATTATTGTGAATGTGAAACTATTAAACAACGGGATTAAATGGGTGCCACGGGGTTCGAAGTATGTCACGGGCGAAGCCGGGCGGGACAGCTAGTGTATGTTTAAGCTACGTTCAAATCATTACTCACAGTACCCAAAAATTATCACCCGATAAGCCAGACTGGTGACGAAGGAGAAACTGACAATTGTGCGAATAACTGAACACCGCTTTCTCAATGTGAAAACGATGCAACTTAATCTCCATGTCGAAACTCGAAGCTGTCATTGAAGTGTCTGCCCCTGTGTCTTGCTAAGAACCTTTGTAAAGCTTATGCTCACAGGAACTGCACGCGCTTAGATTATAAAGGGAGGATTGTGGTGAATGGCGGGAATCAGGAAAATATCATTGAACTGCCGAGACGCCACAACTCATAGAAATTATTGAAGTTGAGTTGAAAATAAAAGTTACACAATTTCGAAGAAGACAAATTTAGAAGAAGCATAAACGGTATACCGATCTTCGTTGGTGGTGTTCGCTAGAAGTTCACTTCTTCTGTAAAGGATAAGAGAAACTAAAGATTGATTTTGTGTCTTTATTTTGACAGACTACAGTGTCTTTACATGTCTTTACACTATACACAATTTCCGAGGGAAAAAGTTGTACCTATCTACTTATAAAGGTACTCTACCAGAGGACAGCCTCTGGAAAAGTGCCTTTGCAAAGACTTAGAAGAACTTCTGAGAATTCATGAGCTTGCGAATTGCTAATTGTTTGAACAAATCTGTGAGACCACAATCAATTGTTCGTTCCTACGGATTTATGTTAAAGTTCTGTAAGGGCCGTATTTTAGAAACGTAACTCAATACTCAAGAAACACTTGAGAGTAGTATATATCCCATATTTGCGATATGAAGGCAATCCTTATAATGCGTTTTTTATTTTCGCTGCTTTAAAAAGAAGTTTTGGTGCTTATTTTCTTCTTAATATGGGAGATTCTGTAAAATGCAGCCAAAAAAGTTATTGTTCTACGCCAGTGGCTCCAGGTTGCCCCTTACCCCAGAACAATCATAAAGCGAATACCACGTCATGTATAGTGGAGCAACTGTACTAAGAACTTTGCGGAGTAATGCAAAGACGTTATAGAAGCAGGGTCTATACTGAGTCTTGGAGAACACTTCTAGTGCTGCGTAAGAATCTCCTTAGGATTCATAGCTACCCATTTTCAGGTTCAGGTTAGCCCATATCAACCTTTCCTCTTTCTTCTTATCTTATTTAAAAAATTGTCTTTGATCTGAGGTGTTTGACGACGATTGACCTCTGAGAGATTCAATAACGAACTAATTATCGCTAACTAAGGCTATACATGCTGTAACACATAGGCTTGAGGCATTGTTAATTTCTGACCTAGTATCTACATACGAAGACACGTGCAAAATAGTCCATATTTCATACATAAGATTACCAGGCATTCAGAGATAGGAAGGATTTTTGTGCTGTATGTGACTGGATGTGATAATTGCAGATTGCACATTTCACATACAAGATCGCAAAATTCTTATGTATGCAAGCTTATAACTTCAAGGCAATGTGAGCAATATGCAGTTAAAGTGCAACTAGTACATCTCAAGTACTAGGAACTCAGCATGATATAGGAGAATATTATTAAATTTTTAGCTTGGAATACATTTACATATATATGGAAATATATTTTTCCTCTCACTCTTACCAAAGTTAATATTATTACTATCCTGCTTACACATTACACTGTTTTGCTATTGGATGTATTTTTTAGTTTCGCGTTTTACTTCTAGTGAACTGGAACTGTGAAGAATGACTCAGTCGCTGAATAATCTTACTTAAGTGTTTTATTTAATCATTACCGTCACACAATGCGCATAAACGAATTTTGCATTCTGGACATAGTGGACATATTTATGTCGTATAATATTTATATGTCTACTGCGCATATTGTAAGCAAAACAAAGCCATATTACTTAACTTTAAACTTATTTTTATAAACCTTAAACCTTTTTAAGCAATTTAACAATATTTCCCATTCTTCAATTAGCAATTTAGCATTTTTCAAACAGCATCTTCACATTATATTTAGAACAATAAAAATATATATGTGTATCTTAATACTTATTTAAATATAAAATCTATAAATAAAAATAATTAATTATAATTAAGAATTTAAATACTTAAACATTCTAATTATTAATTTAGGTATATTTATACGGAAAATTCAAAAGTACCCAGACGTGCATGTATGAAGTGATTGATGAATCTGCAAGAAACGAAAGAAGTATGCATGGATCGCGAAGCCCGGCGATCTGTCCTCCCTGACTACCCAGTCAAGGATATAGCGTGAAGATAGTTAGTTAGTTTTTAGTTATATATACTTTTATATGTATATTGTATATATATACTTTTATTAATGTCTAATGAATTAATTTCACTTAAATAACAATCAAACGAATTCTGTTACAAATGTTTGCTAATCCTATTATATACATAGTTATTACGTGTTATACATACATGACATAGTTCGGGCACAGTCGAAAGATCATAGGTTCGTAGGTTTTCTCTCTTTGTACTGTGGCACGGGGGACAAGTTAGACTCTATTTGTATAGTTATTTATAGTTTTTTCTTTATATATTAGTGTATAAAATTTTCCGAACAAGATGTTTTAAAAAAGAAAATAATATTTAATTGGAACGGAATAGTGAAAGATTTACTTTTCCCGTTCGCATTAATTATGATTTTTATTACGGAGTCATCACTATTATACTCGTATATTGCTCAGTACGTACGTAAATTAATGTAAATAACTTTATACTTATATCATAAATACATAATAATATCAGAATTGTCTCAAGGCTATTTTTAGTGTCTAAGTCGTCAATCTAGGTCGCAAAGTAGGTATTTACCTAACACTGACCGTCTGCGACTTTTATTAGCATTCAAAGCATAACGTCACAAGGCAACAACGTCTGGAATTAATTCTCTTAGATAACAATATATAAATTATCAACTGTGACTAAGATTAGATATTTAACCTAAAATATTTGGAACCTTTTTGTTGAGATGAATGTATGATAGATAGTAGTAAAATGCAACTGACTAGTGGCCTCTGGCGCGGTTCGTATTAGTAGAATTCTATCGGCCGACCGATAGAAGTCTATTGGAGTACAATTGTAATAGCATACCTACTACAAAAAACTGACAAAATTGTACCGGTGGCTTTTCATTGAGTGACGATTTTGAATCTTTTTTTAACACGATTGAAATAGTTGACTCGGCCCCTAGAAAGGATGTCATTATAATCCGTGTGGGCTCATTCGTGCGGTTTAAACCCGTGCGAATTCTGTCAGGGCACGGCGGCGGTGGAGTGTACATTAAAGGAATGTTTTTTTACATATCGCATGGGTGTAAAGATCCCCACCACAATCCCCAGCCCCCGAGCGACGTCGTGCGGTGCACCTGCTGAGTAGCAGACGAGACATAAACATCGGTGCCCTTAATTCTTTAATGATAGACTTTTAAGGAAGAAGAAATTTGATTAAGATGAAATTTTTATACCACTATGAAATAAATGTCATTAGCATTTTATGGTTTGAAATTGGGTATAGGAAAAATATATGTAGATAAGTGCCACTTAGGTTATCAACAGATCGGACAACAACGAAACTATAAATTCGGTGGTTATATTGAAGTATTTGAGCCCATTATCGTATATCTTGTAACATTGACCGAATAAGGTCAATTCGCATGATCAGTTTTAGACAAAATCACTTCCCGCCGATGTCTGTCCCTATGTATGCTTAGATCTTAAAAACCACGCAACGAATTTTGATGCAGTTTTTTTGAAGTGAAAACTTCTTTAGCGGCGTTGAGCACTTTCTGTAATGGGTATAAAATCTTAAACTCGCGTCAGGGTCACGTGTCCGTCAGGGTCACGTGTCCCGTAAGATTTTTTATCATCATCATCTTTACGTCGATCCCGGTCAATTTTTGAAGGAAAAACTTCTTTTAGCGCGGTACGCATATTTTTAGATGAGATAAAATCTCTGGACTCGCGACCATAATCATCATCTAACGTTGATTCCGGTCATCTACAGGTCTTATTAAATAATGCTGTGTAATCAATTAGGACTCTTTCAGTGTAGAATTATTTTTTATCATCATCATCTTTACGTCGATCCCGGTCAATTTTTGAAGGAAAAACTTCTTTTAGCGCGGTACGCATATTTTTAGATGAGATAAAATCTCTGGACTCGCGACCATAATCATCATCATCATCAAACGTTGATTCCGGTCATCTACAGGTCTTATTAAATAATGCTGTGTAATCAATTAGGACTCTTTCAGTGTAGAATTATTTTTTATCATCATCATCTTTACGTCGATCCCGGTCAATTTTTGAAGGAAAAACTTATTTTAGCGCGGTACGCATATCTTTAAATGAGATAAAATCTCTGGACTCGCTACCATAATCATCATCATCATCAAACGTTGATTCCGGTCATCTACAGGTCTTATTAAATAATGCTGTGTAATCAATTAGGACTCTTTCAGTGTAGATTTATTTTTCATCATCATCATCTTTACGTCGATCCCGGTCAATTTTTGAAGGAAAAACTTCTTTTAGCGCGGTACGCAATTTTTTAGATGAGATAAATTTGGACTCGCTACTCCCCGTTACGATACGCAGCTATAGTGTGTGCATATATGCATGTACCAACGCGACTAGATAAATAAATTATTAATAAATTGAGTTTTTTAAGTGAAAACGCCTCTTAGCGTGGTACACATATTTTTAGAGGAGATAAAATCTCTGGATTTGCGACTATAATCATCATCATCATCTAATGTTGAACCCGGTCATCAACAGGTCTTATTAAATAATATTGTGTAATCAATTAAGACTCTTTCAGAGTAGAATTTTTTTTTCATCATCATCATTAACGTCCATCCCGGTCAATTTTTGAAGTGAATATTCTTTTAGCGCGGTACGCTTATTTTTAGATGAGATAAAATCTCTGGACTCGCGACCATTATCATCATCATCATCTAACGTTGATTCCGGTCATCTACAGGTCTTATTAAATAATGCTGTGTAATCAATTAGGAGTCTTTCAGTGTAGATTTATTTTTCATCATCATCATCATTAACGTCGATCCCGGTCAATTTTTGAAGGAAAAACTTCTTTTAGCGCGGTACGCAATTTTTTAGATGAGATAAATCTCTGGACTCGCTACACCCCGTTACGATACGCAGCTATAGTGTGTGCATATATGCATGTACCAACGCGTCTAGATAAATAAATTATTAATAAATTGAGTTTTCACTTCTGTCGGCACTCCCGGAGTGGTTAGGTTTTTTTTATTGATAGAGTGATCCATAAGGAAGGTTTTAAAAGTATAATTTATTAAGATTTTATATATTTATGATATTAGTTGGGGCTGTCGGAAAAAAATACCGTCTGAGAGCTTTCTACGAAAACGCTGCGGTTACAAAATAATGTATGGAGGAATTGTACACCGCCTTATCTGCATTATACGTAACGTTGCTATGGTACGAGTACTTTACCGCCAAAGTGGGACTACAACAATTCGGTGAAATCGGTCTTTATGCCTTAGTACTCAGAGCTTATTAACTATTTGAGGTCGCAGAAGCTCTTCTTACTGAATTCTTACTTTATTAAAAAGCCCCACAGAAAATGGACTTGGAGAAGCCCCGACAAGGTCACAAGGAACGAGATAAGACTTCTTCATAACGGATAGTAAGTGTATATTTAGAGATGTTTGTGTGATAAACAGGTTCAATAAGGGAAGAAATCAAAGACTTGCCCGAGCATCTGAAAATAGAAAGGGTCTGAATGATGGAGCATACTTTCTGACCTACTGAGCACCAAATAGATTTGGGGTCTGAAAAGTTTTAATCGGAACTTTAAAATCGTTTCGACCTGCTGGTGTACCCCCAATTGGTTCTTAGTCCGTTTTTGATCAGTTCATAATCAGGGACTCACAAGATCAGCCCCCATGGTTACATATTGTGGCTAAGACCGAATACCTACTTGGCACCAATCTCTACAGGTCCCACATTCGACGGCATAAGCGATGCGGTTAAGCGCACGGACCAGGTTAAATACCTGGGTTGTTAATTGCGTCCAGTGACATCGATTGTGTCGTCAAGATACACATTGCTACTGCGTACGGCAAGTTGCGGGAGATTCCTGTTGTAATTTGTGACCCAAAAATGCCTGTCAGAAGGGGACAGGTCTATAACACCTTTGATCTCTGCTAGAGCCACACAAGCAGGTCGTGTATATCGCAGCAATGAAAATACTGCGGTGGTTGTGTAGAGGAAGTCTTGCATCCGCGGTTTATCCGATCACCATGCGAAGTAAAGGAAGAGAAGTTGGAAAGCAGACCCCGGACGCCGTGATCACAACTCAGACATACGAATGATGATGATTGCTAATATCGTTAACATTTGGGGGGGGGGGGGTTTTGAACCCCATAACCCCCCCCCCCCGCTTGGCCCTGAGTTCATACTTCTAGTTCAACAACAACCTGCACCTGTCCACTTCTGTCCACTGTTACGTGGGTCAAAAAGCAAAGCAAACGTGGACGTATAGTACGCCTCTGCCTACCCCTTCAGGGATAAAGGCGTGACAGTATGTTTATGTTTACTTCTAGTTCAAATCCTCTTTAAAATGTATATTTATATAAATCTTTTTTTTTGCAAAATAAACTTATTTTACATCTCTCATATTCGGTAAGTAGGTCCTTATTACCCCCAAATGGGACTTGTAGGTGACCAATTAGCGCTCTAGGGTAATAATGTAGCTAGAAAAGCCCTAGGGCGGTAAGTAATTAAAAAAAAAAACTACTTTTTCAAAAAGTTCGCGTACATCTAACCATCATACTGGCAATAGACATCATGCATTCAGCCCAATGACAAAAGAGGTCGCTTCGCTATTCAGCCTTGTCTTCGTATAAGTATAATTAGTCATCAATTTTAAATATCGAACGTCGAAGCTCAATATCGTTCTTGAAAAAAATTATATTGTTCTCATTTCACTGTAAATTTTAACTAATATAATGTTTTATTCTTAATGCCGGTATTTTTCTACTTACCTCACAATCGAGATGTGAAGCAGAGTAGTTAGCTCGGGTGTAAGCATCAATTGCACCCTCGAACTATAGGCGCCCTCGCTGCGCTCGTGCGCTTATATATCTCGGGCTGCAATTGATGCCTTCCAGCCCTTGGCTACTAATCTACTATTACATAATCTGATTACAGATGATGTGAAATTCTTTATTACTTGGGTGAATATTTCATTTCTAATTCAATAGAAACAGGATATTCTTCTTTGTTATTTATATTGTAATGTGTATAAAAACAGGAATATCATGCTAATCCTTGGTGTATGAATATAATATGTATATGCCTTTTATTTTCCTAAATTAGAGATACGTAATTATAAAACGATACTAAAATTACTATTATGGGTGCCAAACTTCTACTGTACTAATAGCTACTGTACTTTAAATATGACATTGGTTAATTATGCACTACTGGTCCTCATAAGATCAGCCGGCAGACAAGAATGCAAGAAATGCAAGTGCTGGCGATGGACACCCGCATTCTGCAAGTATTCTATACACAACCTATCATGCCCAGGGGATTTACCTCACGAGACGTAGGTAAACCGTACACTCAATTCACATGCATTTGCAAAAGCAAACTGTGTTTGTTGATTCAATAACGATGTTATATTGAAATAGTCTTTGAACATATAAGCAATATCCTAAGGCTCAACCCACAGTATAAAGAGAGAAATCCTACCTATGGTCTTAAGGCTGTGCTCAACCTTACCTCCGACTGATGCTGGCAGGCTCAACTGAGTTTCCAACCTCTTGGTTTCTCTCCAAAAGCTAACAAAGTTTTTGGCTGAATGATAAGAGGCAATAATATCTAATTATAAACGGAGCTCATTGTATTGACACTGCATATTGTGATTTAAAAAAATATTCTAACTCATTTGCGAAAATAGGGACCCCTTTTTGTATTTTTTTTAGTCCTTAACATAATTATATATTCCAACATGTAACATGTTTTCCTTCTATAGGTATAATACTTCTACTGTGTGTTGGTTGCTGACTGGCCGAGTATGTTGATGATGGATCTATACCACTCATCTATGTGTTCATGGTTTCCACAGTACTCATCACAACATTTTTGAAAAACCATGAGTAAAGTCAACATCTCTTTTAAGTTGATATACATATTTTGTGGCTCTCTAATACCAACCTCGTCTGCAGTAATACTAACTACTAACCTCACCTGTAGTCTGCATTTCCCTTCGTTTTTTCTACTTTTATTTGAAAAAATATGTTCTCACAATATTACCCAGGTATACAGGTGGCCCATTTAAAACGGTCTGTATGGGCAACTCTGAAACTATAAGACATAGAAAGATCTGTTCTAAGTAACCATGTCACCAATTTCACCACCAAAAAAGTAAAACTTCATTCATAGATTTCAATATATATTATGTAAAGTATAAATAACTTATCATCATTAAATTTTACCACCAAGAAAGTTTTTGTGACGCCACCTAGTATTGTTTAATGGAACTATATAAAGCTTGTGGACATAGACTTGTTCAGTATGCTGAACTCTGTACTACTTCGTGCTATCTCTACTAGATGACACTGTTACCAAAATTATATCCTTAATTAGAAAACACGTTATTGGTTAGTAGGTAATACGAAAATGCTTCATAAAATCTTGGAATTGTTTACCTCTAAGGAACTAAAATGCTGCAGATTTTTATAGAATCTGTAAAATGTACTGCAACTCTTAAATAACCTTACCATTCATCTATCCAAATACTAAACAAACGATCTATCTTCACACTGTATCCCTGACGAGGAAGTCAGAGAGGACAGATCACCAGGCTTCGCGATCCATGCATACTTCTTTCGCTTCCGACGGTTACATTAATCGCTTCATACCTGCACGTCTGGGTATCCGAGTAGGTAGGTACTTTTGACTTTTCTTTTAGCAAATACTAGGTATTAGCTAACATTAAAAAATATTTTGGAGTAGGTAACTATAGATAGGTACTTATTTATGATTTGCTTTTAGGCTCGAACAGATAATTAGATGTGGTGTTTTTTTTTAAGTGTGAAGCTGAAAATAAGTCCAAAAAATTAAATTGCCTAACTCATTAACATTGTTAGTGGTAGGTTAATCGATTGGATTTGTGAAAGTTATAAATTACATTACTTAGGTGGCATACATGCCTGTCTGCCACCTAAGTGGTATAAAAAAAGAATACTAGAGTTAGCTGAAGATATTAGTAGTCAATAAAAAAAACGCACCAACTACAAATACACACACGCTTGTTGAAGTTATAGATAGGTACTTCTTTTGGCTCGTTACGACATATAGATGAGAATATTTTTTTACGATGCGCGCACAGACCGTTACGAAAAACTGACACTATGAAGTTAGCTGATAAGTAATAAGTTTACATTTATTTATTTATCTATCACGCCTTATCCCCGAAGGGGTGGCAGAGGCACCGACGTACAGGTAGTGAGCCCATTGCCGTGTTGAAATTGAACGGCGTAGGTTGTGGCGACCTGCTGTTGAAAATTTTCAAGCCGCCCATAAGGCCTTTAACTTGACTTTACGACTGCCATGTTACTGGCAACAGGGCTGGCTTAACGTGCCTTCTTAAAATGTAAATACCACAAAGTGGTCAATAATCCGAGAACCAGCCATAGTGAAAGTTTCGTAACTCAGTGATCGTTTACAGAACACTGACTCCGCGGGGCCACGAGTGCTTCATGAGAACTTATAACTACATTCAAAGTAGTTTTTATACGTTTCATTTCTTTTTCTTATTTATCGTTTCTGTTACAAACAACTCTAACGCGTGTACATAAGTACACACATACTTTTTTTTTAACCAATGCCGTACTCGATCCGACTAAAACCTTACGGTAACCTACCTATCTGTCTATTGCTGTGCACCCCGGGTCTCCTCGGAAAGATGTTTCAATGCTACCGGTAGACTTTGACTATCACCGCGGTCTAAGAAATGTGTTCGGCTATTATCCTGTTTCTTTGAGGGTTAGCCCGGGTCATTCGCTTCATGGTATGTAAGGAGTGCGTGAAATGCTCACGTTACTACGAGCTCCGCCGTCTCGAGCCTGCTTCTGTAAACATAATTTAAGGTGCTAAGAGATTCAATATATCAAAAAAAAAACTCTAATATGACAAATCTATAAACCCTCTTTTGTTTTTAGGGCTCCGTACCTCAAACGGAAAAAAAAGGAAGCTTATAAAATCACTTTCTTGTTCGTCTGTCTGTCTGTCCGTCTGTCGATCTGCTCATCTGTACGTCTGTCCGTCTGTCCGACTTTCCACTTGTCTGTCCGTGTGTCACCTACGATTTTCTCAGAAACGGGTGGACTTAGCAAGTTGAAATTCATACTACTCACTGAGATTTATGGTCACTATTGGGTGTATAAAAATCTAGGTCTTGAGTAAACATGATAAAAACGTATGAGCAAATTTATATTTTCGTTAAAACTTATTATCAAAATTTACCTTAATTTCTAACTTTTTATTTTTCGTAATTTTCTTTTCACTTGTGCTATAAAATTACGCTTTCAATCAAATTTCAACAAAAATTCTGGTCAACTGAAAATACGGTATATAGAAGTTCCCGGTAACCTAGAATCACGAAATTTGGCATAAATCGAGGTCTTACAGCAGAAGTACAGAATAAAATTCTAAAAAATAAAAATAGTTGAAAATTAGTGGATGTCCCCATAGATACATAGAAAACCGATTAAAATAGACCACTTAGTTGTATGGGCGTTCTCGCGTTAATTGGCAATCTTTTCAAGGTACTATTTTCTTACAGAACCCTCGGCGCACGAGTTCGTCTCGAGCTTGACTGGTCTATTGATTGCTCAGGTGATGATTAAAAAATTTACTTCCACAAATGTCACAACAAAGTTCCTACTATATGTAGGGCCTATTTCGTATGACCTGACCTCTTATAAACTCATAATATATCACATGGGATCACATTATAACCTGTTTTTAGTATCTCAACAGAAAATTGTAGTGTTTAGGTATGGTTACAAGTAGAAATATAATAAAATGTCAATGCCTTTTAAATATGAACAAAAACTTAAACACATAAAAACAGCTTCTGAACTTTTTTGTATTGAGCAGATTGCTCAAGAACAAAAAGTTCAAAAGTACTGGGATTCCAATATGTATTTACTATAGAGTTAATGAATCTGCAGAAAGCGCAAGATACTTCATCGCAAAGCCTGGCGATTTGTCTTCTTAGACCACTCCGTCAGGAATGCAGCGTGAATATTGATTACGTAATATTCAAAGAATTTGGATCATATTTCTACGGGATATCTTGACCTATCCATTGGTGTTGTGTAGAGTTTTGAATAACATTATTCAAAACTCTGAAACAAATAAGTATGTACAGATTGATCCTCCAAGTTAATATTTATGCCAAACCGGTTAACAAACTTAACATACACCTCTGTCTCCCACCGACAGGCAATGTGAACTGAAGTCGTACCTACAATTGATCGTGACACGAGTGAAAACTAACCCCAATTTTTCATTGCCTTTGATAGGTAGATTTACCAGGAGCTTTTAGGACAAAAGGCATATTTTAGATGTATCAGTTTTACCCGATGCGACTCAGTAAATGCGATGATGAAGGAGAGAAGAAGAAGCGTTAAGAATTCGCAGAAGATGCGAATTCTTAAGGCGACTATTATAACCTGTCTCAATGCCTTAAAATTACAACGAAGTCTCAATACTTAAATACTGTTTCAAACTTTTTTCTGAAAGAACTTAGCTATAAATAAATTAAGGTCTAAAAAAGGCAGTACACGTTTAGCTCCAGTCTTAATTAAAAATACAGATCTATAGTAGGTACCTACATTGTAGAAAAGTTTAATTTGCTCAAATCTACAAACAACGAAAGTATATTCTATCTATAGCACTGTCCGACTCAGGCTTATTCAGGGCTGGGACGTCAGCGTTATCACGCACAGCTAAAGAAATGGAGAGTACACATTACATATTTTTTAAAGATTCCTTGGAATATTTTGGACTGGTCTTTCAGTCGACGTGCAGTGAGGGAAATTCTCGTGGACTTGAGATTGTTAAAAATGGTAAAAAGGGACAAGAAATTAGACAGTCAATTAGAGACGTAAAATTAAAATATACAATACTCGTTGACGCCCGCGTAGAAAGTTTTCCCGTTCCTGTTTCCTACAGGAACTTGTGCCCGGGATAAAGAGTAGCCGATGTGTTATTCTGATGTATAGGCTATATTTTTGTAAAGTTTCATTAAAATCTATTCAGTAGTTTTTACTTGTTTGAGGAGTGTGAATGTAAGGGTCTTCGCTTGAATGCAAGTAAAACTAAGGTTCTAGTATTTGAAAGAGATGACGTAAGAACCAAATGCGAGATTAGGGTAAACCAGGAACGTCTAGAGCAAGTGAATGAAATTGTGTATTTAGGGAGTATGTTTAGCGAGGATGGACGATGTGATTCGGATGTAGAACGGCGAGTAGGAGCCGGAAACAGAGTTAACGGTGCTTTGTCCCAATTAGTAAAGCGACAAAGTATCGTAAAAGAAGCACGACTGGCGATTCATAACGCAGTGCTCGTGCCAACTTTGATTTACGGTAGTGAAACCTGGGTATGTCAGCAGATGCATGAAAGTAAATTGAATGCTGTGGAGATGCGATCACTTCGAAAATTGTGCGGCGGTACTTTGGCCGACAGGTTTGAATGAAAGTGTCAGCGTTAAGCTGGAAAAGGGCGTTGGTTGGACACGTCCAACGAATGAGTGAGGAACGATTGACGAAGAATATATATTGTGCGAAAGTAGAGGGTAGAAGAAGTCAGGGTAGGCCGAGACTTACATATGTAGACCACGTGAGCAGATTGCTCAAAAACGGAAAGGTCAAAAGTACTCGGGTACCCAGACGTGCGTGTATGAAGCGATTGATGAATCTTGAAGAAGCGAAAGAAGTATGCATGGATCGCGAAGCCTGGCGATCTGTCCTCTCTGACTACCCCGTCAGGGATACAGCGTGAAGATAGTTAGTTAGTTTTAGTTAGTTGGTTTTTACATTAAAGATTAACAAACAACCACACAAACTTTCGCATTTATAATATTATTAAGATAAATATACAGGTAGGTGTAAACCTAGAGTTTAAAACGTTTAGTTTTATGAGTCAGTACGTACGTCACATGGAAAGAGCTTCTGTCTGAGCTTTAGTTATGTTAATATCTTCGGTTTTACTCAATTCTCGAGTTCGTAAACAGAGCAACTAGGGCAAGATATTTACGGTTATAATTTTATATTTATCGATTATATAGAATAATTGTTGTGGTCGAGAATATTTCTGTCAGGTAGGTGTTATATATGTTTAGCACGTACCATAATAGAGTAGGTAAGAAGTGCGCAAACCGTGTTAATAGCCTTTCGCACAGTACATTGTACTGTAGATTAATACATTTTGCACGCAATCTATAATACACCTCTTAGCTATGATTGTCACCAAGTCTGAATATATTCTAGAGCAAATAGAATGCTAACTTTTTCATAATAATTTTTATTGTCATTGAAGCTTGGCAACTCGTCTAGACGGGACTTGAATCCGTAACCTTTGCCTGACCAGAGCACTGTTCTACGGAGCTACAGAACCGTTCTAAAAATATGTGTGTGTACCAGAATACACAGATAAGAAGTGAAACATCTTTACGACGTATAATATTTCTACTGTTTACAACTTCATGAAAATTGGGTAAATAGAGGCTCTTTATCGAAGTCACTTCAAAAAACATGACGCGTAACCGAAAATCGTTACGATTTTTATTTAAAGCTATAAAATTTCTCTCATACGTCTATAAAGAAATTTCATTTCAAAAAGTTGAAATGCTTAACTATATTTGTGAACTCCATTTATTAGGAGTTTCAGCCCAGAGCCATCTATCGAACTACTTAAGAAATCTAATATTATTTAAAAGTCTTACAACGGTTTTTACACATAATTGGTGCCATATCTCCACTTAATATAGATTGAGTGGAGACATGGCACCGAGAGGAATATTTTTATTTTATTATGTATTTTTGTCGAGAGTTGATCCCATGGCTACACCGCATCATGATCGTTGCCTAACCAGGTAATGCTCACGCTAAAATCAAGGATTCAAGTCTTGTGTGTACTAATATGTCTTATTTCAAAGCATACGGCGAAACGTGGGCGCATGGGACGTCTCTGCCTACCCCTTCGGAGATAAAAGTGTGACAGTATGTTATGACAGTATTTCTTGTTAAATGAAAATTTATGTGAAGAAAATAGTTATTACTAATTGCTCTAATTTATCTTTAGATTGAGTAGAAATTATTTTACAAACGTTACATAGGATTAAAGAATTTTATTTTCATTAAGACAATAACAATGTCACTTACATGAAAACAAATATTAGTGCAACACATCTTCGAGTCAATTATGACGTTTGTAGTAGTCGTCCTATCTTCACAACTGGAGTAATTTAGTCGAGATCGCTCGAAAACGAGTTTTACTCAACTATTTCTATTTCATGTTCTCAACCGAAGTTGTTCAGTCGGGATCCTTCTAAAACGAGTTTTACTCAACTATTTCTATTTCATGTTCTCAACCGAAGTTGTTCAGTCGGGATCCTTCTAAACGAGTTTTACTCAACTATTTCTATTTCATGTTCTCAATCGAAGTTGTTCAGTCGGGATCCTTCTAAAACGAGTTTTACTCAACTATTTCTATTTCATGTTCTCAACCGAAGTTGTTCAGTCGAGATCCTTCTAAAACGAGTTTTACTCAACTATTTCTATTTCATGTTCTCAACCGAAGTTGTTCAGTCGGGATCCTTCTAAAACGAGTTTTACTCAACTATTTCTATTTCATGTTCTCAACCGAAGTTGTTCAGTCGAGATCCTTCTAAAACGAGTTTTACTCAACTATTTCTATTTCATGTTCTCAACCGAAGTTGTTCAGTCGGGATCCTTCTAAAACGAGTTTTACTCAACTATTTCTATTTCATGTTCTCAACCGAAGTTGTTCAGTCGAGATCCTTCTAAAACGAGTTTTACTCAACTATTTCTATTTCATGTTCTCAACCGAAGTTGTTCAGTCGGGATCCTTCTAAAACGAGTTTTACTCAACTATTTCTATTTCATGTTCTCAACCGAAGTTGTTCAGTCGAGATCCTTCTAAAACGAGTTTTACTCAACTATTTCTATTTCATGTTCTCAACCGAAGTTGTTCAGTCGGGATCCTTCTAAAACGAGTTTTACTCAACTATTTCTATTTCATGTTCTCAACCGAAGTTGTTCAGTCGAGATCCTTCTAAAACGAGTTTTACTCAACTATTTCTATTTCATGTTCTCAACCGAAGTTGTTCAGTCGAGATCCTTCTAAAACGAGTTTTACTCAACTATTTCTATTTCATGTTCTCAACCGAAGTTGTTCAGTCGAGATCCTTATAAAACGAGTTTTACTCAACTATTTCTATTTCATGTTCTCAACCGAAGTTGTTCAGTCGAGATCCTTCTAAAACGAGTTTTACTCAACTATTTCTATTTCATGTTCTCAACCGAAGTTGTTCAGTCGAGATCCTTCTAAAACGAGTTTTACTCAACTATTTCTATTTCATGTTCTCAACCGAAGTTGTTCAGTCGAGATCCTTCTAAAACGAGTTTTACTCAACTATTTCTATTTCATGTTCTCAACCGAAGTTGTTCAGTCGAGATCCTTCTAAAACGAGTTTTACTCAACTTCATCGATTCTAATGGATTTCTCTTCTAACAGACTCAAAAGTTCTTCCACTACAAACCTCAAATCAGGCAAAAGGTTTAATAACTAGTAACTATTGTAAAAACACAACTTATTTATTTTTTTAATAGATAACTACAGACGAAAATTCGTTCTCTACAAACAACTAGTAACGATTCTTCATACAAATCAACCGTTAGAAATGATTTTTTTATAAATCCGGGGGCTGGCTATTTTTGGTTGATCCATAATATTTTTTCGGTTCAACTACAAACAAAAATTGTTTTACTACAGTCGTCTACATATCCAGCTCATAAACAATACGCAAAAAAACACTTCGAATTTTGCAAGTAGGGTGCCAGGTTCACACAGGTTGAAAGTGCTTATATCTTTTATATCAACAGGTAGCATATTGTATAGCTGTGCTTTTTCATAAGTGATGTTCTTTTTACCATAATTAGTGCAAATTCGTGGCAAAACAAGTAGACTAGGTCGACGAAGACCACGCGTACTTATTTGTGATTTTTTTATAAAGGATAGGTTGGTATGAATGGTCTTGTCAATTATTTTCCTGATTAGTATGCAAGTATCTATGAAGTAGTTTTATGTTCAATAATTTGGTTTCCCTATAAATTGTCTTGGTTGATGTTCGGGGTGGATAACGAAAAATTATTATTTTGTTTTGTATTCTTTGTAGCTATTCTTTGTAGCTCCTGTAGTTTTGTTTTCGATGCGTTTCCGCATATTTCTATCAAATATAGCAGGTGTGATTTGACCAGCGAGTTGTAGATTAGGTATCGTATTTTTATTGGTAGACAATGCGAAGCATTGCGGAGTCACGCCCCTGTTACATTGAGAACAAAAACTAATAAAGTCGATTCTTTTCATTGAACTAAATTACAATTTTAATTTTTGTTTTATTTTAAACATTAAATAATTATATAATTGAAGAAAATACTAAAAGTAGAATTGTGTAATGCTACTCCACGTATTTCCGTCAGAATACTAAAATATAAATGATAGAAGATGCGCCAAACATCTATATTGAAAAATTCTTCCTTGTCCGATCATTGGAAAAGTTCAATATAGGATCCGTCCCCGTTTAAAACAAGACTTTGCTTTTCTTGTACAATTCCACTTTTCGAATACTTAATGTAGACATACCCCTTTCATCTTTACAAAGAAGTTTCGAGTTCTTTTAAGATTAGCCCCGTTGAAATCGTGTTCTCTGTGAGTTCAGAGGACATTTACAAAATGGGCTCTGTCCCGTAAATAAAACTTGATTTGTTATTATATTTTTAATTTATGGAGCTTTAAGTAAGTCCTTTATTCCTATTATTGGTTTTAAACAAGATAAATATTGTAAAATGTACTTAGTCTACACCAAGCAAAATAAAATGGAAGGAAGTGAGAGATTCGGACTAAATTTAATTACAATTTGTACCGGTGAATGTATCGATGAAAAAGCGTACATTATTGTCTTGGGCATAGCGTAACTAATCGGAAACGATATTTCAAGGCATTACTTGTTAGTGAACCTTAATCGCCTCTCACAGGACACTCTCAAATTAAGTTTAATCACACCAAGTGAGGGGGTCAGTTAAAAAAGAGGCCCCCTAATCAGGTCCGCGCGAGCACGCGTTAGGTACGCACTTACATAATGAAAGGGGGAAGAGCGGGGTTAGAGGGGGCCGTTGGGGCCGTCATCTGCGTACACCCTGTCCGGCCGCCCACGATCGATACCTATACGTGTGGATTTTATGTAAAAAGCCTCCTGCACACCCGGAGGACGCCGACCATAAGTGTCGAGGAACGAGTCGCCCCCAGGGAGAAGGCACGAAATATCTTCAATTTTCGAGAGAAAATTTTCCAATGCGGGGCCCAGAGCCTGCGGCGGAAGGGCTGCGTGGCTCGCTCCGGACGCCTGTGTCCGAAAAATGCTCGAACCTTAATTGAATTTACAGATTTGCCTTTCGGAACGCACGACCGTACCTACACTGTTTATTGCGGCCGCTCGTTATGACTCTTTACGAGC
Source organism: Thumatha senex (assembly GCA_948477245.1). Taxonomy (NCBI): domain Eukaryota; kingdom Metazoa; phylum Arthropoda; class Insecta; order Lepidoptera; family Erebidae; genus Thumatha; species Thumatha senex. The sequence continues at coordinate 7,224,336 of OX419725.1, forward strand.
CGAACAGAAACGATGCTCCCGATATGTTTATATTTATTTATAAACTTTTTTATAAATGTCTGTTCAACTATACTGGAACAACTGCATCGTGACAATGTAAGGTAACGTAACATCGGTAAGTATGTAATAATTACTTTACTAGTAAGGAGATTATTACGAAATTTGTTACAAACTTTTCAAGTTTTCATTCTTGAAGGTATTATTAAGGGTCAGTTCGATAGGTACAGTTCAAAAAAATTATAGTTTAATTTTTGTTTAGTTTTTTTATAGTTTATAAAATGGAATAATAACAACATGAAACCATTAATAAAATATAATCAGCTGAACCGATTTGCTTAATACATATTTACCACTGACAAAACCTACTTTTAAATAAAGTAATTGAGTGCTGCGGTGTCACAGACACACGCATACCGGTGGAACTTAAGCACACCATTAGGGAATAGAAATCAAAACGATACTTAAAAAAATCTACATTTTGTACACTAAAATAAAAAAAATGAATTCAAACATTATGATTGCTAAAGAGCAAAAAGGAACTAATGCAATATTTTTGGAAGTTTTACGGTCAACCTTTGTGAAAGGTAGCCGGAAAAAGTCCGTAGTTATATCCACTGGCCTACTTATTAGTGAGCCACCCTCATTTGTGACGTCGTTTCATTCAATTCTATCGTCGCGTAAACAAACTCGTGAATGGGGCCGTTTATTTATTGTAAGTGTATAAATGCCAATAATATGATAATAAAAAGTAAGTCATTTTGATAAATATTAAAGGGTCAGGTTTACATCACTTACTAAACTAAATATTTATCAATAACGTCTGGTAAACTTAAAGTTAAACCTGCGTATCTATATAACTAACTAACTAACTATCTTCACGCTATCCCTTACGGGGTACTCAGAGAGGACAGATCGCCTGGCTTCGCGGTCCATGTATACTTCTTTCGTTTCTTGCGGATCCATCAATCGCTTCTAACACGCACGTCTGGGTATCCGAGTACTTTTGACTTTATCGTTTTTGAGCAATCTGCTCACGTGGTCCTCGTATGTAAGTCTCGGCCTACCCTGACTCCTTCTGCCCTCTACTTTCGCACAATATAATAATATCTTCTTTGTCAATCGTTCGTCACTCATTATTTGAACCTGTAAATTTTATTTATCTAAATACATGTTATTATAAAAGTAACATGTTTTCACAAAATTATATGAAAGTATTTACGGTACTTACTTAATAAAATCAAATTTTAAAATTTGTCTGTCTTTCTGTTTGTTCCGACTACTTTTTGAAGCTACTGGATAGACTTTAACTAGATTTTTAGTGGCAAATAGCTGATGTAATAAGGAGTAACATATACTACATTTTATACCCGTATTTCTACGTGAGCGGGATGCAATAAAAACAACATAATAGTATTGGTATTTTTTTTTCAAATAAATTTACTTCTACTCGTATTCATCGCTCTCGGTCCAAAGTTGTCCATTATACCAGCCATGTTACTATATTGAAGCCAATATTTCCACCAGCCAACGTTAGACTGGGAGTTACCAGTTTTCTTTTTGACTCTACACCCTAGACATACATACAGACATATATATTGTCACACCCTTATCCGCGAAGGGTTAGGCAGAGGCATACTATACGCCCACATTTCACCGTATGCATTTTTGTCCCACGTTACAGGTGATGAGCCCATTGCCGTGTTAAAATGGACAGACGCAGCCGCCTATTAGGCCTTCGACCGGTTTAACGACTGCCATTTTGCTGGCAACCGGGACCAATGGTAACGTGTGTTCCGAAGCACGGAAACACTCACAAAATGACATACACAAGAACTAAAGATAAATTTAATATTTTCAAAGTGATCACCGCTTCGGAACGCAGCCCACGTGAGAAGAACCGGCAAGAAACTTAGCAAGGCTTTTTTTGAAGGCCTATTTACAATTAAATATTATTTCACTATGCCAGCAGATTATTTCCAGGCGTCCCTGTCCTGCTAATAGTCTTAATTTATTAGCGTTATAAACTTTTTCACTAAGCCTTTTTTTATTATCTTTTTATATTTATTAAATGGTAAATTTCTCTGGTCTCAGGGAAACTTGTTGTCGTATACAGTTACTCTGGAAAGAATCGCCAATCTTATGTAGTCGACTATGGTGGACTGAAAGATTGTTTTTATACTCAGTGTTTACATTATGTTTATCACGGAGTTTAGAAAACTGTAAAATAATGTGATAAATGATAAAATTCTATTAAAAATTACATATACAAAACAATTTTAGGGAAGTGCCCGTAATTGTTGAAGATAAAACTGAACTACTGCTATTAGGAATCTGTCACGGCTAACAAACTGTGTAACTGGCGAAAAATATATGTACAAAACATATAATAAGACCATCGAACCGAGTGAACTTCGCATCACATCATCTGGCTCATAAAATATAAGTAAAAGAATTTATTTTTGTCGTGAAGGAGTTATGTAGCCATAGATATAAATATAAATGAATCTAATAATGCTCTTTTTATTATGTAAATGAAACTTATAATATCCCAACTCAGTGTTCTGTAAACGATCACTGCGATAGGCAAATTTCGCTATGCCTTTACGAGTATATACATTTACGAGCGATTCCGTTATTTAAAAGGCACCTTAATCCGTTGGTACGGGTTACCAGTAACATAACAGTCTGTCAGTCATAGCGACTTAAAAAAAATCAAATTAAGCGCCATAAACTGCGTCTGTCTATTTCAACACAGCAATGGGCTCACCCCTTATAGGTAGGACAGAGATGCACACTGAAAAGTGGGCGCATGATATGCCTCTGCCGTCCCTTAGGGGATAAATGCTTGTCTGTTAAACTATAATATTCCTATTTTGGACTTGTACCTACATAACACAATCTGTCAGAAGCAAGTGTTACGACTAAAACGTTTCTCTATAATTGACATCTTTACCAAGTCACCGGGCGTGCCTGCTCCATTCAACCAGCGATTATCTTACGATTGAAACGTATTCAATCAATAATTGGAGTGGCCCAAGAAGGGGCTCTTGTTCACGGCCATTAAAAACTCTTGATATAATTTGATTAATGATTGACGTAAGACAATTCATAATATAATGATTTGTAAGTAGAATTGTTTTGTTAATTACTTGTGTTCACATTTAGTTTATGACTTTTTTTTGGGAAAGGTTGATCTCAATAGAATGCCATATTCACGTGAGACTGGTGTGTAAACATTAGGGCGTGTCGTCTGGAAGCCTCTCTAGTTGTTGTTTGCGCTTTTAGTGTAATCTAAAATATTAGTTATTTATCCGTCACACCCTTATCCCCGAAGGAGTAGACAGAGACCTACCTTACTTTTATATTTAATCAAATGCATTGTTGTTCTACATAACAGGTAGTGAGACCAAAACAATGTACTGAGATAATACTACACGCAATTTTCTTAAATTAAAAGCATTGAAAAAATATTTACGATCGCAGGAACGTTACACTCGACACAATTAAAGTTTATGGAGAACAAGCACATTGTCACGCCTTTCTCCCAGAAGGGGAAGGTAAAGGCATACATAGGTGCACCCACATTTCACCGAATGCATTTTTGTCCCACGTAACAGGTGGTGAGGCCATTGCCGTGTTGAAAAGGACAGGCGTAGGTTATAACTGAACTAAACGCCTCCCATGTTACTGGCAACCGGGACCAACAGCTAAGCGTGCATTCCGAAGCATGGAATGTAAATACCACAAACTGGTCGCCCATCCAAGGATCAGTCATAGTGAAAGTTGCTTAACGCAGTGATCGTTTACCGAGTGAGTTAGCGGGGCCACGAGTTCCTATTATATATACATATCGTTGGGACAACTCACACAACGCCATCCGATTCCAAACTAAGCAGAGCTTGTACTATGGTAACCAGATAACTGATAAACATACTTATATATTTCTAAATACATACATATTATAGATAAATAACACCCAGACACAGTATAAACCAACGTGCTCATCACACAAAGTTTTATCAAACTATCAAACCCACGACCTCTTGCGTAGCAGTCGGATACACTCCCACCGCGCCACAGAGGCAACAACATTGGAGAACAAGCGTATGAAACAATTTATCTATACTATGTATTTTATTCTACTGTACATGTGTATGTCACTGAACTCCTCCAAAACGGCTGGATCGATTTGAATGTTTTTTTTTGTATGCGTTTGGGTGGCGCCCTGGATGGTTTAGATACACAAATCAAAGAAAACAAAACCGCTGGAGTCGGTATACTGCAAGGACAATGTCTGTCGTGTCCGCTAGTTATTGATAGAAAAATCACAAATTTAGACTTAAAACTAAACGATAAAAGGATGAAATTTGACAAATGGTGACTACTAGTTTTTAATTACATTACTCCGATTTTTATTGTTTTTGATAGCGTTGTAACAGAGACAGAGATGGAGATAGCTAAAAGCAGCGATAATATAAGATAGAGAAATCTAAATAACAAGCAAAAAGAAATTCTACTTTAAGCACTATTCATTTCCTTTTCTTTAATCAGGAAATTATATATTTTAGCGTAACTAGGTATATATAAGATAACCGCTTTACAAGGTCTTGTTTTTGCAAAATGCTAGAGTATTTGATAGTATTGCTCAAAAACGGAAAGGTCAAAAGTACTCGGATACCCAGACGTGCGTGTATGAAGCGATTGATGAATCTCGAAGAAGCGAAAGAAGTATGCATGGATCGCGAAGCCTGGCGATCTGTCCTCTCTGACTACCCCGTCAGGGATACAGCGTGAAGATAGTTAGTTAGTTTTTTTTTTATTTGACGTATATACGAAGATAACGTAAGCAGATTGCTCAAGAACGGAACGGCCAAAAGTACTTAAATACCCAGACGTGTACGAGATTTTTGAATCTGCAGGAACCGAAAGAAGTATGCATGTATTGCAAAGTCTGGCGTTCTATCGTCCTTGGCTACTCCGTCAGGGAAACTGCGTGAAAAATTATTTGTAAGCTAGCTTTGGGGCCAAGTTGTAAAATGCTATACCGCGCGATAAATTTGAAGTAGGCACGTTGAAGACAGACTTGATTTGCGAACGCTGTACAACTAAGCATGTGAACGCTACGAATCTTTATAATGGCAATTTATTAATAAATAAATAAATATAATAAATATTGTGGGACACTTTTCACACAGCGCCATCTAGCCAAAAGTAAGCTAATATTAGCTTGTGTTATGGTATCTAGATAACTAATAAACATACTTATATATTTCTAAATACATACATATTATAGATAAATAACCCAGACACAAAGTTTTATCCTGGGTGGGAATCGAATCGACGACCTCTTGCGTAGCAGTCGGATGCACTCTCACCGCACCACAGTCCTTTTTTCACGTACGTGACTGTCAAGGGAGAAAAGCTATATGAAATTTACTAATATTATGGCTTAGACCAGAAAGCAAGGAATGAACCAAGGAAGTACGTTGATGCTCTGTTTACCGTTGAGAAAGGGCCACAATATGAGCAAGATTTCTCGTTCTGTAGCCTTAGATTATTTAGACACCCAGATTACTAATGCGCGCGACGAACATGCAGCCAAAAAATATACACTAGTTCGGGTATGTCGGTCAATCCGCCCGCCAATGACCGTATTGAGTCATCGCGACGCAATACGGTCATTGGCGCACACGTGACGCACCATACGGTCATTGGCGCACACGTGACGCACACAAACGCAACGGCGTACGTAATATACTCGCGCCGGGCGTGGCTTACCCACACATGGCTAAAAAAGTGGCAGCAACTTTGACGACACGCGTTGTACTGGACGCGGTATCTGGGTGTTTATATAATCTAAGTCTGTAGCCTTTTCTTTCAAATTTTTAACATATTTTTATACGATTCGATTTTGTAACAGTTTTAGTGACGTGAAAAATACTGGTTATATAGTCACTCAAACGATTATCGAACAAGTCGAACACTTTTTCGGCTTTATCTGCCGTATTCATTTACAAGATCTGTGAAAATTCAGAATAAAATAAATTAAGCCTATTGTAAGACACAACAATCTGTCAAATGAAAGCGAGGTCAGAGCAAAATGAACGTAATAAATGTTCTAAGGACTCTGGGGAGAGAATGTGTCAATAATAACTGGAGTTCTACTTAGATTGGTTTGTCCTTTTAGCTCGCAATATTATAAGGTCACTGTAATTCAATTATTCCGGTTTATAATTTTGTTTCTTTGTGTATTTGTAATACCTGTTTACACCTTTTTAGCGAACATTGTCAAGCATTCACACTTTCAGTATATTATTTAGCTTTTTAACTTAATCATAAGTTAAATGACCGGAGTAACAGAATTAATTTCTCTTAAATAAAATATAACTTACGCTATATAAATACATACATATTTTCACGCCTTTATACCCGAAGGGGTAGGCAGAAGCATACTATACGCCCACATTTTACCGTATGCTGTTTTGTCCAACATAGTCATCCCATTGCCGTGTTGAAATAGATAGACGCAGGCAGTGGTGACCTGTTGTTCAAATTTTACAAGCCCCCATAGGGCCTTCAACCAGGCTTAACGACCACCATTTTACTGGCAACCGGGACCAATGGCTGACGTGCCTTTTGAAGAACGGAATCTTAAAGGCCTTTTACTTAAAATTATGGTAGTCTAGTAGAGCCAGTAAATTATTTCCCTGTCCCGCAAATATTCCTTATCTTTTTAATAGGTTTACAGTACCATATCGTCACATAGCTTTAACTGATAAAACTATCATGCATACTTTTTTTTACGTGGGAAATCCCTTCGTACCGACTAAAACCACACGGTCTCTGCCTATCTGTCTATTGCCGAACGCCCCACGCAACTCTTCGGTAAGATGTCCCAGTGCTGGCGGACTTTGTCTACCATCACGGCCTCACCTAAGGGCTCGGGTGTTATCTAGCTTCTTGCTAGGTTAAAAATATAACTACTGCCATCTTTTACATGAATATTATTTCTATACTACTTTAACTTTTACAGTGAGCATAAGGTAGGCTTTGTACCTAATAATTTATGTGGCGAATAAGACCCGAAATATCATAAATATGTTTTACAGTGTGAATTGGACAGTATCGTACAGTAATCTGTCGTGGATAAGGACAAGCACCCCGTCAAGTATTTGATATGACACTAAATTCGTAGTGCAGAGGGGGGGGGGGGGGGTGCGGGGTAGGGAGTATAGTTCAGCGGGAGGCGGAGAGTCTATCTGTTTGTTGAAAGAAAGAAAGAAAAAGTAACACATTTATTAGGCACTCTACAAAAATACATAAAATCACTGAAACATATAAAACATCTAAAAGGCCTATGCTCAACACGATGCTGGGTAGGAGAACAGTGCTGATTTTCAGCCGAAGCCCCACTATGTTGTACAATTGTATAATATTTGGTTAGGATATTGTTTATTTCCCTGGGGCTATCCTCCCGAAGGGCTTACCCGGGGCTCCTGGCCATAGACAAATGGAACGGCACCATGTGATGTGGGCAGCAGAGGCATATTATACGCCCACTTTTCACCGTGTCTATTCCTGTCCCACGTAATAGGTGGTGAGCCCATTGGTCAGGATATTAGTGTACTATATTCAGAATATCCTGACAAACGAGAAATTGGTCAAAATTTACACTGTAAAAGTTAAAGTAATATTTAAATAATATGTAGTAGCCCCCCAAGAAAGATTCATATGATAATTTATTATAAAGACCACTGACTAATAAAAAAAATCCAGCCATTGTGAATTAGTGCGTGTTAATTGTCCTTCTTTAATGTTGTAAAAAAGCAATGGACAAACTTTGATTTTTGTGACGGTATTTTAGAAATCCCAGCAAATTATTTTATTCCCAAGGAAAACTCTCAACCGGGCGAAGCCAGGGAATTATCTCGTTTTAAATTATACAGCAGGTGTGGTCAAGACTTTATCAAGAAGAATTTTTCATTAAACTCAGCCTTTGAAATTTAGAGTCCTCTTTTGAATATAAATCGGAGTCACCTATCGAAATCTATTAACTTCTTGCAGTATCAATTTTACAATTTCGCTTAAAAATAGGGTAAACTATGTCGATCCAAGGACACTGAAGAAAGAAAAATAGCTAGAAAGAAAGAAAAATAATTTATTGCAAATAGCACAACGTACTTTACATACTTACATAGATTCCTTAAAAGAAACAAGAAAAGAAATAAAAAATATCATTCTGACGACAAGGCTGTATGCACTGAGTTTCTACTATAATGTCTTCATCAACCATGTGCCTAATTTTGCTACGCTTTGTAGGATTCCGTAGTTCTTGTAACACAGTAGTCATCATCATCTGAGCGTCTGTCCCAGTTGCGTCTCGCGACGCCCGGGGTCCGCTTTCCTACATTTTCGCCTCCACTTCGCACGATCGTCAGCATCCCCTGTAGCGAGACCATTGGCACGCATGTCATCCCTTACGAACGTCAAGCCAGCACTTCTTAGGTCTTCCCCTCTTACCGGGACCCGGCGGGGCTGACATGGCAAGACATTTGTTACCTACGTAACCCGGCGGTTGCCGCAAGACGTGACCATACCAACGAATGCGACACTCTTGCAACTTGTCTGCAATGTCACGGACGTGAAGGCTACCGCGGATGCGAGAGTTCCTCACGCGGTCCATCCGCGTGACTCCACACATCCACCGCAGCATCTTCATTTCCGTGACACGCAGCTCCTGCTTGTGTCGCTCCAATATCGGCCACGTCTCACTGCCATGTAAAAGGACAGGTCTAATAATGGTTTTGTAGACCTGTCCCTTCAACCCGATCAGCATTTTAGGGTCACAAATGACACCGGTCATCTCCCGCCATTTGGCCCACGCGGCTGCAATGCGTGACTTGACATCGCAATCGATGTCACTGGACGTGTGAAAAACAGATCCCAGGTATTTAACCTGGTCCGTGCGCTCGACCAAATCACCGGCTATGCGCACGGATGTGGGATCTGTCAAGTTTAGTGCCAAGTACTCGGTCTTCGCCACATTTAGTTTCAGACCGCCGTTCTCAAGCGTCTCCTTCCACGCCTTTACACGTCGCACCAATCTGACCCTGTCCGCGTCTGCCAGCGCAATATCGTCAGCATACATGAGCAACCATGGAGGCTGCTCATGCGAGTTTCTGATGCTGTCCGACAATTCGTCTAATATTACACTGAACAGAAACGGACTAAGGACCGAACCCTAGTGTACCCCGACGGTGATGGGGAAGGGTTTCGTGTCGCCAACAGCAGTCCAAGCCATTGAATCGGAGTCACAGTACATGTCCCGGATAGTGTGAATATAGACCTCTGGAATCCCTTTGGACCACAGTGCCCACCAGATCATCGCACGAGGAACACAGTCGAAGGCCTTCTGCATGTCTAGAAACAAACAGTGCAGAGGCGTGTTCTTCGACCTGTATTTCTCTGCGACAACCCTCAGGGCAAAAACAGGGTCCGTGGTCCCATGACCAGGGCGAAACCCATATTGACACTCCGAGAGAGTACACTCCTACCGGATCCGAGAGTCTATAATCCTCTCGAAGATCTTCATGGTGTGGGACATCACCTTTATACCGCGGTAGCTCCCGCACTCCTGCACTGACCCCTTACCTTTGAAGACTGGAATGATAATACTCAGTCTCCATTGGTTTGGGATCTGCCCGCTAAGAAGTATGCGGTTAAAAAGTTTGACTAAGATGCCCACACCGCGAGTACCCATCGCCTTCCAGGCTTCGATGGGGACTCCATCGGGACGGACAGCTTTCCGATTCTACATGCGGCAACGCGCAGACAGAACTTCTCCAGGCGTTACCGGTGGCACTAGTCCCTGATTCGGAGGGAGGTCCGGAGACTGCACTTCTTTGTACTGTTTATTAAGCAGCTCGTTGAAGTACGAACGCCATCTCTCATTTACCGCGAGGTCTTCGCTTAACAGGTTGCCCTCAGGGTCTTTTACACAGCGACACTTGGATATATCCTGTGCCGCTTTGACCCTGGAGCGCGCCGGCTTATAGATGAGCCTCTGCCCCTCAGACGATTCCAGCTTATCATACAGAGGTTGTAAGTGGTCTCGTCTGGCTCTGGCTACACCTCTCTTTGTGGCGCGCTTGGCAGCCCTGTACGCGTCGCGGTCTTCGGGAGATCCGGTCGCTTGCCACTTTTTAAAGAGGGCTTTCTTCTCCCTAGTCTCCCTCTGGACTGCGTCGTTCCACCACCAAGTTTCCTGAGTCTAAGGGTGGACGCAAATGTGCGTCCACCGGGTACGACCTTGCAGTTGGCCACCTTGCCGATGCTGTGTCGTCTAGTGAGTAAGAAATCGATCTGAGTTGTACGCCTCCCGCTCTTGTAGGTGATGATTCTTTTTGAAATACGTGTTCACAATGGCCAGATCGGCAGCCGCACACGTTCTGAGGATAGTTTCTCCTTCAGCATTGCGGGTGCCGTATCCAAAACCACCATGAACACATCAAACTCCTCACACCTCTCACCCACATGACCGTCTAGGTCGCCGCCCAAAACGATTCCCTGTGACTACGGAATGCTCCGAAGCACTCCCTCGAGTTGGCCCCAAAACGACATCTTGTCGGCGTCGCTACAACCGGCCTGTGGCGCGTAGGCACTTATCAGGTGGGTAATAATCCCATTGATAAGCACCCTCACGATCATAAGCCGGTCGCTACAGCGTTTCACCTCCAAGATGCCGCTCTGCAGCCCCTCGGAGAGCACCACGGCCACCCCGTTCTCCCCACCAGGCGCACCCGTGTAATACAGCTTGTAGCCTTTCTGCAGAGGCCGGGCTCTGTTGCCCTCCCACCGAGTCTCCTGCAGGAACGCCACGTCCACCCTCCGCCTGGAGAGTACTTCGGTCAACTCTACCGCACGCCCAGTCAGCGTGCCAATGTTCCAAGATGCGAAGCGGATACGGGTTGGGGCTAACTTCTTTAGCCGTGCTGTCCCGACACACGGCAGCCCTAGCCCACTTACCACAGGAGTTGGGCGGGGCTCCTGCGCGCCGTTTTGCGGCGGCGCCCTATCCCTAGCTGCTTTCCTTTTATTCCTATCCATAAATTGTTTCGGCGGGTGGCTTTTATGGGAGCGACGCCCTCAGACCTCCCAACCCCAGAGGGGAAAGCCAGCGCCAGAGCCTCGTCCGTTAATCAGCAGGTGCACGCACTAGCACGGGAGGTTGACTTGGGCCCCGAAGATCTTGGTGGGGCCCCTTATACCCAATGTTCTTGTAACACAGTAAGGCAGACCGAATTGTTCGTTATACACAGTTTATTTAAAGTTACATCCATTGCCATCCAATACTTCGATTTAAAATTTATATTTAAAAACTAGTGGCCTCCACGGCTTCGTTCGTGACATACCTCGTACTTCCGTCGCACTTGTACTGAAAGCCAGCCATCACTGATAAACAAGTAAAGTCATAAGCCACAGAGTACTATAAGTCGGCTTAAAACAATTTATTGGACAGGACAAGTCCATATTTTTTCACTACCCTTCAATATGGGTGTCAATTGACTAGTATAATACTGAATGTTATGGCAATTACGTTATTCTGAGTCTAGTAAAATCTGCGAAGCATTATGTATTGAGTTATTGAGCCATTAGATTACAACAAACTGTCAGGAATCAAACTTGTACTTGTATATACCTATTAATGAAGCACTAAACTAAATTAAGTAAATATAAATAAATATTGTGGGACACTTATCACACAGCGCCATCTAGCCCATAGTAAGCTTATATTAGCTTGTGTTATGGGATCTAGATAGTTGATAAACATACTTATATATTTCTAAATACATACATATTATTTGAAGCGCTCGTTCTGTAAACGATCACTGAGTTACGCAACTTTCACTATGGCTGGTCCTCGGATGGGTGACCACTTTGTGGCATTTACATTTGCGAGCGTTTCCGTGCTTCGGAAGGCACGTTAAGCCGTTGGTCCCGGTTGCCAGTAAAATGGCAGTCGTTAAGCCTGGTTGAAGGCCTTATGGGCGGCTTGAAAACTTCAACAGCAGGTAGCCACAACTTGCGTCTGTCTATTTCAACACGGCAATGGGCTCACCACCTATTACGTGGGACAGGAATCCACACGGTGAAAAGTGGGCATATAATATGCCTCTGCCACCCCTTCGGGGATAAGGCGTGATGGATATTTATTTTTATTTTATTTTTCATACATATTATACATAGGAAACACCCAAACTCCGAAACACACATTTGTGGATCACACAAATATTTGTTCCGACCCGGGAATCGAACCCGGGACCTCTTGCGTAGCAGTCGGATACACTCCCACCGCGCCACAGAGGCAGTCGAAATAGAATAACATAATGAAGTTATTAAGTTATTTAATGGGTGACCGCTTTGAGGCATTTACATTAACGAGCGTTTCCGTGTTTCAGAAGTCACGGTAGGCCGTTGGTCCCGGTTGCAAGAAACTTGGCCGTTGTTAAGTCAAGTTTAAGGCCTTTTAGGCGATTTGTTCCTGTTACGTAGGGCAAAAATTAATACGGTGAAATGTGGACTTATAATATTTGGGCCACCCTTTGCGGATAAAGGCGTGATTGATAGTAATAATCAATTTTAAAACTTCGTAATTTGTAAATAACTTATTATTAATTTATTTTTGTAACACTTGATCGTAGTTTGCTTGTAATCAAATCATGAAAGTTAAACTTTTGTAACACTTTATCGTAGTTTGCTTGTAATCAAATCATGAAAGTTTAAACAGTCTGCTCGGTTGCCGATTAATCTGAAAATTTTTCATGTCTAAGTAAAGGAATATCGTATGACAATGTAATATTATGATGCCATGGAGCTGATCTTATGATTTATTTAATACCACTGAGGTGGCGGACAAGCATACGGCTCACTTAATGGAAAGCGGTCATAGTAGCCTATGGACGTTAGCAACACCAGAGGTGCGGAAATCACGCTGCTGACCCTGTAGAAACCTTCTAAGACCCCTTTTCAAGAACCCTATACTGTAGACGTTCGAGAAAACCCAGGCAGGGAGTTCATACCACAATATAAGCGTGCGCGGAATAAAGCCCCCATCAGACCTTCGTATGCGAGCGCTCCGGACGCAAAGTGTGAGAGTGAACATCCTGTCTATTTCGAGCGGTGCAATGATAGAAAGTAGCCAATGAAGGAGCTGAAAGGTGGCCATTAGGAACTCATAGCCTAAACTCGATGAACTTTGGGGTCGTATGAATCTTCTTGACATGTACTTGTCCAATATAATTATTAAGTAAGTAAGATAGGCTGGTATGGTCACGTCTTGCGGCAACCGCCGGGCTACGTGGGAAACAAATGTTTGACCATGTCGGCCCCGCCGGGTCCCGGTAAGAGGGGAAGCCCCAATAAGTGCTGGCTTGACGTCGTAAAGGATGACATGCGCGCCAATTGTCCCACTACAGGGGATGCATACGAACGTGCGAAGTGGAAAGCGGATCCCGGGCTGCTTGAGATGCAACTGGGACAGACGCTACGATAATGATGATGATAAAGTAAGTATATAGTTTATTTTGAAAACACACACAACGACTTCCAGCCCAAATTAAGTTAAAATAAACTTGTTCTAAGGGATCTAGACAACTGATAAACATACTTAAGTATTTTGTTGTTTCAGTTGTTTGTTGTTGTATTGATACTATCATATTATGTCCTCTCTGATCAGGGATACAGCGTGAAGATAGTTAATTATCACTCCACTGAGAAGCGCTCGTGACTCAGTGATTTTTACAGTGATCACTGCGATAAGCACCTTTCGCTATGACTGATTACCAATTTGTGACCGCTTTGTGATATTGTTTGAATGCACGTCAAGCCGTTGGTCCCAGTTGCCAGTAACATGGCAGTTGTTACGCCAAGTTAAAGCCTTAAGGGCGGCTTGAAAAATTACAACAGCAGGTAGCCACTACTTGCGTCTGGCTATTTCAACATGGCAATGGGTTTGCCACCTATTACGTGGGACAGAAATGTACACGGTGAAATTTGGGCGTATAATATGCTTCTTACTTTTTTCGGGGATAAAGCATCATTGATAAACTTCAATGCAGTGCCATCAAAAATCTTATCACCCTTCAAAGGACATAAATAATTATAATTATCTGTACTCTTTCTATAGATGATACACAGCATCTGAAGATGGAGCTGAAAGATAGCCATTGGAAGTTCACATAGCCTCATAGAGTTCAGGCTCATTTATTCTTCTTGACCAGAAATTTGGTCTCAAATGGTGAATCAGGCATAAATGATGAAACTGGAAGGTGAAAAGATCTCCGTAATATAGCATTTTAAAGCATCAAGTTTGGACTCGTTTGGTTCGTTTTGACGAGTAGGTACTTTGGTCTTGTACGGTAAACAAAATAGTGATAGAACTGAAAGGTAACATAAGATCGTTTCGTTCGACATTTTTACGTTCGATCATACCCAAATATGTAAGTGTGACTTCAATTTCTGTGAGTAATATTGTGACAGTGTCATTTTTTTGAAGTGAAACCTCTTTATTACGACGTATTAGAGAAATTTTATAGCTGTAAAAAAACATCACGTTTTTCGGTTACGCGCCATGTTTTTTTTCGAAGTGAAACTTCTTTATCAACGTAAGTGAAACTTCTATTTTGACGTACAATTTTCCGGGAGGGGAAAATGTAAGGTCGAGGAGAAAACTATCACCAGGACTGGAGGAGTTCCGGCTTAAAAAAAAAAGTAAAAGAAAATGAATAGGTAAAATTAATTTAATAGAGAAACTAATAGGCCAGGGAAACCGGGGGTAAAGTTGCAGGTCTTGACGGTTTCTTTAAAAGAGCAGGTTATCAGCACACGTCGCTAAGAAGGGGGCCTCGAGTAGGCCTCCCGTTGCCAGGAAGGGGCCTCAAGTAAGGCCTCCACGTCGCCGACCTCAGAGGAGTAGGTCGTGGTAGTGAGGGCCGGCATAGGGCTGAAAGCCACCAGCCGTCGGCATCACAAGCCACTGCAGAACACGACGTTATTATTTCAGAGGGCACAGCCCTCTCACTCGGCGCTATTATTCAGGACTTCTTGCCAAGGCGAACACCAAAACTAGACTGTCTTGACGGCCCCGGCTCCCTTCCTTTTATAGATTCGTTGACATTTCAAAATTTTAACAATGTGATTCTAGAACATAAATTAAGAATAATAATTTATAACAAGGTCTAATACCTATACAACCTAACCTACTGGCAACTCTATCAATAAATTAAAAATAAAATCAAGGTTTGTCATTATCTGACATTACAAAAGGTAAACAAACATTAAGAGAGCACTAGAAAATCTAAATATTTTAAAATATAAAGACCTAGGAATGCTACAGATAATGGCCATGCAGATAATTTGAGAGAACATATAATAAAACATTTAATTAAAAAAGTAAGTAAAAAATGTTACATTACAGTATGCATAAACCATAACTACCCCATATTCATGAAGTTGTAAATAGAAGAAAAAAAAATTGTCGTAAAGAAGTTTCAGTTCTTGCCCGAGTACTCTGGTACACACCATTGAGTTAATATTGTATGTACGTAGTACAATATTATCTCAATGGTACACACACATTTTTTTATCTAATAAGTCACGCCAAAAAACAAAAATGTGAAACAAAAAATATTGTAATAAAATTAAATGTGTAACAATGTTACTGAACAGAAAAAAATATACCCTCAGTTACATTGTAAAAGTGTTTTTATTATTCGTTGAATAACACTGTTGCAAAAATACTACTTAAGCAATTCTCTGGAAATAGGAGAGAAAACAAACAAAAATCAAATGATTAAGTATGCATATTAATCTGTTGTTGGTATGATTGTAATTTAAATGCAGTTGGTTCTTAAATTAAGCCATTTTAAAGCCTGGTTTTAAAATAGAACCGACCAAGTGCGAAATGTCAAACATGGCCTTTAAAGTCTCCTTTGATGTCAAATATAAAATTGATGTTAAAAACTTTTTAACGAAGTTGCTGTAAATAAAAAAAAACAAATTTTATTTTTTAAGTGGTTTAATTCATTTCTTTGCACACACACACACACACACACACACACACACACACACACACACACACACACACACACACACACTGAAAGTGACCAACTATAAAATATTTATGTCAGTGGGGCCCTGGTGACCTGGAATTCAGATTTCGCTACCTACCACAGGCACCAGTAATCCACTCTCTAACATTATTCAACATTATTCATAGTATTTCATTATTTTAGCTTATATGAAATAAGTTATATTACCTTATATATAAATAATTACTTACTTATAATGTGATTTTTATAAATTTTCTGGACTGGTTTTGTGTAACTTCTTTTTACACAGCACAATTATCGCAAATTAAGGTGGTGTAAGGAGCTCCACCAATACCTTTGGGACCTAACGACTTCCCCTACGAGTATAATTGGCGTCGCTAATTAATAACAGACGAGGTAAGTACTCATTTGCCCTTACGGGTTCTTGAGGTGTGACTGGCAGTTGCTCTCAACAATAGCAAAAATCAAACGTCAAACTATAAATGCTCCTTGCATCAAAATAAAAGGTCTAAAGCCAAGAGGAGTTTGAAAGTAACTGGGAATATGTCAAAGTGACAAAGAAAAACACATATATACATATATATGGTCTGACTCGGGGTTCAAACATGAGACCTCACCAAAGGCAGTCGCATGATACACTACCACTGTGCTACCAAATCAGACCAACGTCCCCGGAATAAAAAAAATATCAATACCAAGTCTTCTGAGTGCTACTATAAATATTTTGTATCACAAGAAGATGTGATAGATAAAATGGGTATGAATGTATGAATCATTTCGATTTACTACTATAGTGTCACACCTGACGTCACGGAAAATATACACCTAAAAAGTTCATTGAATTGGACAAAGCAAATGGAACAGCAGATTTTTTTAGCAATTTCATAGTCGCCTGCATTTGTAAGGAGAAATATATATGTCTTTCAGTATTATCAAACATTTCCATATTTTCACCTCAGCTGTAGTGTACCATTTAGATTTTTCTTTTTTTAAACCACTGCGTTGGCTGACAAGCATACGGTCCACCTGATGGAAAGTGGTCACAGTAGTCTAGGAACGTTTGCAACACCAGAGGTGCAGCACAGACGCTGTCGACCCTTTAAAAACCTTCTTAGACCCCTTTTGAAGAACCCCATACTGTAGACTTTCGGGAAAACCCATATTTCTTGTTATTTTTACCATATCCATTCCATTATTTTTACTATATTTGATACCCATATTTGAGCAGTACCTACATTTAAAATTAATTTAGTTCTCACTTGTTGTACAATGACGTCAAACTTCTAACCATGCATTGCCATCCAAATTAACTAACTATCTTCACGCTGTATCCCTGACGGGGTAGTCAGAGAGGACAGATCGCCAGGCTTCGCGATCCATGCATACTTCTTTCGCTTCTTCGAGATTCATCAATCGCTTCATGCACGCACGTCTGGGTATCCGAGTACTTTTGCCCTTTCCGTTTTTGAGTAATCTGCTCACGTGGTCTTCATATGTAAGTCTCGGCCTACCCTGACTCCTTCTACCCTCTACTTTTGAACAATATATATTCTTCGTCAATCGTTCCTCACTCATTCGTTGGACGTGTCCAAACCAACGAAGCACGCCCTTTTCCAGCTTAACGCTGACACTTTCATTCAAACCTGCCATATTGCGTATCACTTCGTTACGTATTCGGTCGGCCAAGGTAACGCCGCACAATTTTCGTAGTGATCGCATCTCCACAGCATTCAATTTACTTTCATGCATCTGCTGACATACCCAGGTTTCACTACCGTAAAGCAAAGTTGGCACTAGCACTGCGTTATGAATCGCCATTCGTGCTTCTTTTACGATGCTTTGTCGCTTTACTAACTGGGACAAATCACCGTTAACTTTGTTTCCGGCAGCTACTCGCCGTTCTACATCCGAATCACATCTTCCATCCGCGCTAAACATACTTCCTAAATACACAATTTCATTCACTTGCTCTAGACGTTCCTGGTTTGGTTGCCATCCAAATTAAACACAAAATTTCAGCTCAAGCGGTTGATGATACTCGTTTCTGCTTCAAAATTGAGATAGAAGTTGGTAATAAGCTTTTTTCTTATTTCTATCTCGATGTTCTTACATAATTTTCCGAAATAAATTGTATTATGGATTGGGAGATAAGACCTTGTTTATGATTATCTTGATATTTACCAAGCCTTTTATAGCCGCAATGCATGTTTTTAAACTTTTTGACTTTTAAATTTGCAGAGTAATAGCTTATGTACATATTTTTACAGAAATATCAGTAAAAAAGAATTACCTAATATGTTGAAGGTAGTAGAGGTTTTTAGTTTAACTGTCATAGGATTAAGATTATAAATGTAGAAATAATGTTTAATAAGTTATTTTCAGATATAAGAATAAAGCATAGTTGCCATTGTAATAGTATTTATATACCTTCTGTGGATACTCGAGAGTTCCATTTTGTAGCTACAATCGACTATTGCAAGGGGTCACTGAACATCCTAATACTAACAACCGTAAAATAATAAAATAGTACTCATAAAAGTTAGAGCTAAAACAAAAATATAGATTTTAAAATAAATGTAATTTTTTATAGGGTTTTTATAGGATTTAGTTTTTGATAGGGTTCCGCCATCAATATTGTTATTGAAAATTGTTATTCTTTATTATCTTGGTATCTTATATCATGTTCTACTAAATTATGTTAACGGGACTTTTGCAGACCATGACGAAATTAAGAAAAAATGTAAAAATAAATGTGCAGTATGCCATATTTTTAAACACTTCAAATTTAGCCATGTCCTTTCCGTTTGTAAATTTGTAGTACAAGACTATACTATATATTTATTTGACAAAAGATAATTATTATAATCTTTCCAATTATTTTATAAGACAAATAGCTACTTCGCTATCATATTTATTAGATATATCAGCCAAGAACTTGGCTAAACAAGTTGCTCCTATTGAGCAATGTTTATATGACATTCACAATGTCAGTAATTTTACTACTGACAATTCAAATTTATTTAATTTAAACTGAGTAATAAGACAACAGATATTTTTTCTTGCATAGTACCTACATATGTACCTCCCTATTCTGGGGCTAAAGAAATAAAATGTATAACTAGGGTTTCTAATAAAAATATGAACCCATCAAACATATCTGTGAATTGTAACAGTATGAAAAAGTGTCTCAACCTGGTGCATCAAAACATTTGAGGTTTAAAAGGTAAAGAGCTAGAATTGGAGTTGTTAATGAATTGAAACAGTATTGATATGGTATGTTTAAATAAGCACTGGCTAAAAAGTCATCAATTCACTCATAGCTTCAATAATCACCAGGTTGCAAGCTCATTCAATAGAAAGAAATATAAACGAGGCGGCTCTTTAATATTAATTAATAAAATATTTAAATTTAAAGAAAGATTGGATGTTGTGAGCCTCTCTGTTGAGCGAGTTGTGGAGATTTCATGTGTTGAATTGGAGAAAAAAAAATCTGTTCAAACCTCCATGCGCGCCAGTTAAGTCACTTTTTGAAATAATGGAGGAAGCCTTAAGTAAAATAAATAATAGCCATAAAACAATTGTTGTATGTGGAGACTTTAACATAAATGTTTTAGATAAGTCTTCAGAAAGTATAGATTTTCTGAATTTAGCAAAATCATTTAATTTATATCACAATTTTATGGAATCCACTAGAATAACGGCCACTACTGCAAGATGTATTGATAACATATTTAGTAGTGTGAAACCAATACATACATCTATAATTCATAAGGTTGACTCGGACCACACAGGGCAGTTGGTTTCCTTTTGTAATTCTCAAAGTAATGTAAAAAGACAAATAAATGTGATACCATTCAGTGAGAACCGTATAGAAAATTTTAAATGTAATGTTACAAAAAAAGTTAAATTTTTGCCCTGTCACGGAAATGTGGATCACTTATACAACTCATTAGTCAACTTGATTAATGGTGAGTTCAGCTAAATTTTTACTCCTAAGCACTTATCTAAGAGTGAAGGCCTAACTTTCAGTGACTGGGCAACTCCAGGAATCTATAATAGTCGTAAGAAATTGTATCAACTATACGAAGAGAAGTCCTATAATCATAATCCAAATTTTCAAGAGTTTGTAAAAAAATATTCAAAAACATTTAGACAAACTTGCCTGAAAGCAAAATCAATTTATTTAAAAAATAAAATCATATATTCAAATAATGTTATTAAGGAAACTTGGTATGTTATAAGTATTGAAACCGGTAAATCCAAAGTGCGCAGTCATAATTTTCATTTAAAAATAAATAACGTAAATATTATAGAAGATTTTAAAGTTGCAACTGAATTTGAAAAATATTTTTCTAACATTCCTCTTTCAATTACAAGAACTCTCTCGTCTTGCTCTAACGATGCTGAACAACTTTTAAAACAAGGCGTGGAGAAATGTGGCACAGACTTTGAATTTTCAGCTGTTAGTCCTAGAGATATATTAAAAACTTTTAAGGTAATTAATATGAAAAACACTAAAGATTTGTCTATCTGTTAAAACTGTCTCTCATATTATCACTGTAATAGCGCCACATCTGGCACCTGTGTTCAATTGCTGTGTCAAGTCTGGGATATTTCCTGACCTAATGAAACATAGTAAAGTAATTCCTTTATTTAAAGCCGGCGATAATGCAGATCCCTCTAACTTTCGGCCTGTTTCCGTACTACCAACACTAAGTAAAATATTTGAAAAGCTAATGCTTGGACAGTTGCTTAGTCACTTTAATATACATAATTTACTACACAGGAATCAGTTTGGATTTACAAAGGGTTGCTCAACGGTGGATGCAGGGGTTGCTTTACTCAAAAGTATTTATGCGGCTTGGGAGGATTCGCAGGATGTATTAGGTTTGTTTTGCGATTTATCTAGAGCCTTCGATTGCGTTCATCACGAAACTCTTGTAAAGAAATTACGCCACTACGGTATCAGAAATAAAGCTCTCGACCTTATGACTTCTTATTTAAGCAATAGAATTCAGAGGGTTGAAGTAAACGGTAAACGATCAGCAGGATCTCCAGTTGTAATGGGTGTTCCACAGGGATCAATCCTTGGTCCATTTCTTTTTTTGATATACATTAATGACTTACCTTACTATGTTGGGGATAAACATGAGATTGTGCTATTTGCGGATGATACCTATTTGACATTTAAAATTAATAGACAATTAATTAATTATGACGATGTTAACAGTGCACTCTCAAAAGTTGTTCATTGGTTTAACGTTAATAATCTTCTTTTAAATGATAAAAAAACTAAAGTAATTAAGTTTTCGACACCTAATGTGAGACAAGTGGCGACCAATGTGCAACTTAATGAATCAGGGTTGGATACTGTTGGGGCTTCTGTGTTTTTGGGTATAACTATTGATTCAAAGTTGCAGTAGAAAAATTGTCGGACAAATTAGGCTCTGCTGCATATGCAGTAAAAACAATAAGACTGCTCACTGATGTTGAAATGGCTAGAATAGTTTATTTCAGTTATTTCCATAGCATTATGTCATACGGAATTCTTCTCTGGGGAGACTCAGCGGACATTAATAAGATATTTATTTTACAGAAGAGAGCTGTGAGAGCAATATACCAGCTTGGTCCCAGGGTATCTCTAAGAGAAAGACCTTAATATTCTTACCGTTATATCACAATATATATATGAGAATTTACTTTATGTGCACAAAAACATAGACACATTTCTTAAAAAAAGTGATATACATAATGTAAACACTAGGCATAAAGATAATCTTGTATTACATTCTACTCGTCTCGAAATAATCAGCAATTCTTTCATGGGGCAATGTATACGATTCTATAACAAACTTTCCGATGAAATTAGAATATTGTCAATAAATATGTTTAAGACAACAGTCAAGGCCAAATTGTGTAACAAGGCATATTATAAAATTTCAGACTATATAAATGATAAAAATGCATGGGAGTAAGTCGCTCTAAGTCAACACACATAAATATACAAATATAATTAATAATAATAATAAAGAAACATTATAAATATAATGTACATTTGTTCAACATAAGTGATCTGAAACGTCAGGTTAACTAATATAATTATATGTAATTTGAGTTTGTTATTGTGTGAGCACCGTCCACATAGCTTTTTATAAATTTTGAAATTGACATGATGGTTGCTGTGCAGTTTGAGTATGTCATGCTCGCCTAAGTGTCCTGGCAGAGGTGGTGCATGTATCGGGTCGCCTTATTCCCTATAATACGGTTGAGTAGGGCGATGGCTGGTGGTGCCGTTCTGTTGGGACTGGTCAGCTCATAGCTGTTATAGCAATTATTACAAATAAAACTATTTATATTTAAGGCAAATTAAGTTTAGTCGACTGTTCTCACGTAACTCCAAAGGAGCAATGTAAGTTTAATATTGTAATCCATACCTGCATTTTAAAATAGCAGTCATTTAGTTTCTTGCCGGAGTCTTCCTCAAAACTGGCAACTAGAAACGCTCTCATTTTGATTTGATTTGGTTTCTTTTGTAAAGACTCATTACTAAATGATTTGTTCAAATATCATGTAAATAAAACTAATGTAATTACTGGCAGTTAGAAAAGAGTGGCCATGAGTTTTATTGCCAGGTTCTTCCTCAGGCTCTACCCATTGCGTTGCGAATCTGGCAGTAAATGTAAATGTAGAAGCAATAATCTTGACGTTTATAAGTGTTACTTTGTGACCTACATGAATAAAGATTTTTCACTTTCACTATAAGTACTAGAAGTCTGTTATTAAAACTATAATTAAATATTGTGGAACATTTTTTAAACAGTACTATCTAGAATGTTTGTCACATGGGAAATAGAAAACCTGATACTTTTTGAGCAATCTGCTTAAAACCGGAAAGGTTAAAGAAAATTACTCGGATGCCCAAACATACATGTATGAAAAGATTAATGAAACTGCAGGAAGCGAAAGAACTATGCATAGATGGCGAAGCCTTGCGATCTGTCATCTCTGACTACTCTATCAGGTATACAGGCGTGAAGACAGTTAGTTATAAACTTTGTTATATATTTCAAAATTGTAAGGTGTTTCCTACATATAATGTGTATGTATTTAGATATATATATATTTATATTATAAGTAAGTTTGTCAGATGTCTAGATCTCATCATACCACAAGCTTATATATTAGATATTTATTTGGGCTTAATTGCGCTGTGTACAAAAACGGACCACAATATTGTAAAAAATAATAAGGACATAAAAAATAAAAATTTGAGTTCGGACAACACAAATTTTTTGTTCCCTCCCGGGATTCGCTCCCGAGATCTCAGCACGACTGTCATTATACTGCTACCGACGCTTTCAATTTGCCTAAGATACATAATTCTTTAAAAAAAAGACTTGAGCATACATCAATAGCCGTAAAATCAAATCTTGAGAAAAATAAATGGTAGAATTTCCTCTACGAGTGAATATGGGTGCTTCGTTTTTATTATTTATCACATGATATTTTTTATCAAAGCAATTGTGTTTAAAAAAACAAACTAGTTCACATTATTGTCATAGAAAAATACGGTATTCTACTTTGCGCGTGGTTCGCATACGATTTGCCTGGCTTTAAATTGATTGTTATATTGACGCTGAGAGAAGGTGAGAGACTTGGATTGGCTCCAATTTATATTCAAAAGAGCACTTCGAGCTTGAAAGGCTGAGATTAATGAAAAATTCTTCTTGATAAAGTCTTGGCTATTCCTATTGAATTCATTTATTACTAGAGAATCTTGGCCTGTATGGCATTTCGATTGTAAAAACTGATTATTTCATGGGCTTAAGATGGTTTTTTTTTAGATTTCTCACATGATTTCAAGCTTTATTCATACACACATTCTCTTTAATCTTATATATATAAAAATGAATCCTATTTCCCTTGGTCACGCCATCACGCGTGAATGACTGGACCGATTTGAAAAAATATTATTGGATAGCCCATTTATTGAGAAACTTTCTAAGCTATATATCACCACGCCACTACACAGGAGAGTGGAGCAGTAATCATAAATGTCAAGAAATCGAGGAAACTTTCGTACATTTTTGGAAAAGTAATAAGCGACGGAATTGAATGGGTGCCACGGTGTTGGAAGTATGTCACGGACGAAGTCGGACAGGTTAGCTAGTATTTTTATTAAAAAAATCTTTTTGTTGTGAAAGAATGA
Source organism: Thumatha senex (assembly GCA_948477245.1). Lineage (NCBI taxonomy): Eukaryota > Metazoa > Arthropoda > Insecta > Lepidoptera > Erebidae > Thumatha > Thumatha senex. Next base: position 7,248,654 of record OX419725.1, read on the forward strand.
GAATTTACAGAAAACAAGATCTAAATTATTTGATAATTATAATACAATATAGTAATAATTGCAATTAACGTTTTCACATATCTAATATACTTTAAAGCTTAATATTTTATTATAATAAAATCCTACACTATTGTTGAGGTGGCTAACCTAGATTTGCCACACCGTGAGTGAGCGAAAACGTTATCACTGTAATTTGTAGTTGTATTGTATTTCAGTATATTGTTAGTATTAATAGTTACGTTATATATATCACATATATACCGTATTACTGTTTCCTTGTACTGGGCGTCTTTGAACCAACCTGTGGATAGTGAGATTGACAACATTGACGACGGAACCCGAAAAAGAGGTTGACCAAATTAATCTCAACCAATTAAACTTTAACCCATAGTTAAGTATTAGGTCTATGAGTGAACCCCGTAGCCGACCCAGCTTGTTAGTGTAACTGATTGGACCCTTTTTATTGTTGACGAAATTTTGTAGAGTTTAAGACATGTACGTAGCACATGCTACGACAAACTAAGTAGCATAGATTTATAATACTAAGTAGCTATAATCAAAATGCCTTATTACAAAAAGATATACATAAAGTAAAGTCCTTGAAGGTGTAGGCAGAAGTGTAACCTAGGAACTCGACAAAATCATAATAATGCTGTGTGGTTTTGTGCATATGTTTTTAATACGGTCTAAATTATAAAACTTTTTATTTTTCACAATTTCCTGAAAACTATAAATAAAACAATAAAAAAAAATATCTAACTGTAGTAATATGATGAATTATTATTTAAACATTTTATTATTATATTTATAAATAAAATAAATATCCATCACGCCTCAGAGGCATATTATATGCCCACTTTTCACCGTGTGTATTCCTGTCCCATGTAATAGGTGGTGACCCCATTGCCGTGTTGAAATAGACAGACGCAGGTTGTAGGCTTGTATTTTTAAAAAGATAATACAATAATATCCTTTATCTTTCCCTATAATACAATACTGTGCATAAATTTAAATATTACACGACTTGCAAAATATATACTCGTAGCAACATCACAAAGAGAATGAATATTGAACTCATCGAAAACTGGCCCACAAAACGTTATGTCATTCATTCGTTATGTTGTCGACCTCAGTGGTATAAATAAGAACTACATTGAAATTAAAACGAAGAGTAGCTGAATCATATGTTTCATTAAACTCAAGTGAAGTCTTACGATATGTCCTCTCTGTCTACACCGTCCGGGATTCATCGTGAAGATAGTTAATTAGTTAGTTGATAAAACCTAGGTAAAAACCAAAAAATACAAACTCAAAATCGGTTAAACTGTTTGTATTCAAGAGGCAAATTGCAGTTACAGACATATAAATATATTTTATCTTAATGCAGACATCTGAATACCCTTTCATGGATACAGCGTTAAGATAGCTAGTATTAAAAATCATTACATTATTCAAATGCTTTGTTTTACATGACAATATTGAGCCGAGTGCAAGTCAAATAAAACCTATGTAAAACGCCATCTGTTTAAATCATCTGAAAACACGATACGCTGCGAGATAAAAACAAGTTCAATTAAAATTAAATCTCCTAAGCGACAGGCCGTCAGTTTTAATTAGCTCACAATACGACAAGTCTGGCGACCAAATCAAGGGCCAGTAAGGGAGCTCCTAAACCGTCGTTTTAAATTACCTGACAATACGAAGAGCCTTTGAGACAAAACCAGGTTCAAGTAAAAGTAAAAACCAAGCGACTACCCGTCCATTTTAATCACCCAACCCATTCGATCAGTTGGCAAAAAAAGCAAATGACTTTCCCTTTCCTCTAAAAAATCGAACGTGATTTAAGCAAAGTGATGCGGAGAACGTTTTCCATTCGTAGCAACACACGAGGTACACGGAATATATTCGAAGTCGCGTTAGGATCCTATTTAGACTGGTGGTACCTACCGATAGGGTGGGCAGCTATAGTCCACGCACATGTAAAATAGCTACGACTGGCATGAATGTTGCTCTACTTGAATATTACTGATTCGTATTTTTTATTTATTTATTTCAACTTTTGTTATTTATTTCTTTAAAGCTGAGGATTGACGTAAGGTTTTTATTAGAAATAAAATAAATACGCGAAGAACCTTTAGAGGAATGTTAGCTGCTTTCGATGACTTTACGTCACTTTTCACATCACGTCACGCCAGACGTCACCTGTATCAACTTTGCCCATACGTTCGTGAGCAGCTAATAATATCTGGAAGTAGATCGATTTCTTACGTGATATGGTAATTTTAGGAGCATCGAGCTTGTGGCCTCGCGGTCTCAGTGTTCTGTAAACGATCACTGAGTTACGCAACTTTCACTATGGCTGGTCCTCGGATGGGTGACAACTTTGTGGCATTTACATTTGCGAGCGTTTCCGTGCTTTGGAAGGCACGTTAAGTCGTTGGTCCCGGTTGCCAGTAAAGTGGCAGTCGTTAAGCCTGGTTGAAGGCCTTATGGGCGGCTTGAAAATTTCAACAGCAGGTAGCCACAACCTGCGTCTGTCTATTTCAACACGGCAATGGGCTCACCACCTATTACGTGGGACAGGAATCCACACGGTGAAAAGTGGGCATATAATATGCCACCCCTTCGGGCGTGATTTATTTTCGTTACATTTAATGAATCTGGTTTGGACTTCAAATCTAAATCAAAACTAGTTCTAAGTAGTACAACCAAATCTTTTTAAATAGTCTTTATTTAGATACGTAAAGTGTAGATTACGAAAAAGGATACAGAGGCGATATATTCCAAATTTGATAATAAGTAGGTACAATAAAATAAACCATGACCACAGTACATATATGAGCTAAAACTCTAAAGCGTTAGGGTTGTCTATGTATTATAAAACCAAAAGCTTTTTTTGACATAATTAATTTCACTTTATCTATAAATAAACTTTACAAAAAACAAGGAAACAAGTTCCTGTGGCAATCAGGAACGGGAAAGTTTCGTTACGCGGTCATCAAATAGTAATACATAGCCTTAATACTGCGACTACTACAACAGGTCGACTCCGCAGCATGAGCCTGTAAATGCGTATATCTGAGTAAGTAAAAAGTTCCGCATGTTTGTTTGAATTTTTGTTACTGCTTATGTATGTACTGTGCCATGACGGTATAACAAAAGAATACTAGCTCTAGGTTGGCATATTTAGTGTGTTACAGAAACCTAAAATTCCCAAAATCGAGCTTCAATACCGTCTAGCACTACTCTCCGTTATAACTAAGTATGCTGTAGAATTGTACTCGTACACTGTACTAATTAAACAAAACGCTCGTGGTGTAAAATTGGAAGTAGTATTAAAACACAACACCTACATTGACGGTCAACATTTATTACAAGTTAAAAAGTTTCCTGAATTTTGCACATGCATTTAAACTGTTATCATGTCAAGTTTTACACAAATCCCGTTACGCTATTATTATAAGTACATATCAAACATAATAGTTTCATGGTACATTATACTTATAAATAGACAACAGCTGCGGCAAAGTATGGTGACTTACATTTATTGTAAGTAACTCGCTGCTTGTAGCAAAGGCAAGAGAGAAAGAAGTCTTACATTAAGTAGAGCGTTTTACCCAGCGTTTGACTAGGAGTTTGGTACTGGGGGCTACTTCTCTGTTATATCTGCTCGTCCAAGATACATGCCTCGCATAGGCGCACTCGTGTTACCGGCCGCGTCCTGGCCAGCGGGGCCAGAGGAACGGGGTAAGGGGCTCTCTTTCCGACCGCCCCGCATAACACCCCGCTTTCACTCGCCGTACCCCACTCGGCCCCTTGGCCACCCTGCGTCATCTAGTACGGCGACTAGCCAGCTAGGGTTAATTCAAACTATTGAAGACTTTGAATATTTTAAATTTTTAGTTTAAACTTTTTTTATTTTTTATTTGTTCTTTATTTAGAAAGGTTTGTTATTTTAAACGTTGTAGACTGGTATAAATAATAATGATTAATTTCTCTTTAATTTATTGAGATCCTCATTACTCGGATCCGGATTTAACGTTATTTAGGCAAATGGATTGAGATACTTACCTACAAAAGTCAGAAAACCTAGTCAATGAAATATAAATTTTCTTAATAAAGTATACAATTTATCTATCATTTGGCCCAAATAATATTTGAGCTACAAATTTCAAGAATATATAATTTAATTTAGAAAGTTTAATTTTAAGTTATTAGTTTACCTGTTTCGAAAATAGCGTATTCCATATAAAATATAGTCAAAACTAACATCCTATAAAATGGTTGATTAAAATTTCTTGAGTAATAAAATTTAAAAAATTCTAAAATGGAGTGTGAAAGCCCTGTGTGTCCAGCCACCAGCCCTGATTCTGTAGAAACAGAGAGCGACGTGCGTGCCCGGCTCGCTGTAAACAGCCAACCCTCGTATGTAGGGCGGATGGACGTCCCTAACACCCCAGAGAAAGGGGTGCCCCCGCTTCTTCCTTGTTCCTACTTGTGCAAATTCCCTTGACGATGGAAATGTGCTCGGCCACATTTTATACAATTTCTAGTCCACGCGTCGAATTCTGTCCACACGTGCCGGCTATCTCTCACAATTTGTTAACTCCAGATCTTACCAATAAAACCATATTTAAACATCTAAGATATCCATCCCTGACATTAGATAAAGTAAAAAATACGAGACTCTATTACTGTAAATTATCGTAGATTCTTTGATATAAAGTTTACCACAGTTAATTGATATTAAAATGTCATAACTTTGCCGACTTCTAAGCGTACAGTTACTGTGTCTGAGTTCCATTTCCTTGTAAGTAAGGTTTGTTAGCGTAATTGTAAATTCCTGATCATAAGTAATAAAAATAAATGACATTTTAGTAGAACCTTTAAATACTTTTTAACAATTGTTACTGATCAATTTGTTGATACTAGCGATATTTGTTTCATTTGTTTAGAAACAATGAATACAGTCTTTATGAATAAAGTTACTATAAGTCTACATTATATTATTATGCTGAAAGGATTTATTTGTTTAGTTAAACTCGTTAATATTAGGAAGTACTGGTTCTTCAATTCTAACCAAAAATATTTTGATGTTGAAAAGACTACCTCTGTGGCGCGGTGGGAGTGTATCCAACAGCTAGGCAAGAGGTCGGTTCGATTCCCACCCAGGATAAAACTTTGTGTGATAAGCACGATGGTTTATTCTGTGTTTGGGTGTTAAGTATCTATAGTATGTATGAATTTAGAAATATTTATTTATTTATCCATCTCGCCTTATCCCCGAAGGAGTGGCAGAGGCATATTATATGCCCACTTTACACCATTTGTATTCCTGCCCAATAATATAATTAATTAATATGATTGCAGAAATATATAAGTATGTTTATCATATATCTGGTTTTATATATATATATATTTCAAGCTGCTTAGTTTGGATTTAGATAGCGTTGTGTGAGTTGTCCCATCGATATTTATTTATTTATAGCTCATTAATTGACTAAAACTAGACATCATCACCCAGGTGAGTGGAACAGTTTTAATAAATGAGGCAAACTGTCATACAGTATTGTAAAATTAATGGGGTATCACGGGTCCCACTAAAATCTTCGGAGTCCAAACGACCTCATATGCTAGCGGTGCACCTGCTGACTAACGGATGACACAATGACGCCATTAAAGAGTTGGGAGGTCAAACGGCAGTCGCTCTCAATAATGCCAAATATTTAAAGTGTAAGTAAGTAGAAGTTTTAATGAGATCAGTAGGCAGTATGATTTGGATCTATTCTCATTAAATGTGACGTCAATGAGAAAGATTTTGAGCCTAGACTTTTTTAAGAGAACTATCTAGTATTGTACAACTAACTTATTTATGAACCATTTAACTGTCTATCATTTAAAGTGTTTCTTGCTTTCTGTTAAAGTGATTATTACAACTTATTGTGCTCACTTACTGTTATGTAATGTATCGCTACAAGCGAGGACTTGTAATTGGCTGTCTGAGTCTATGAATGTGTTTACACTAATAATATAAGCTGTAAGTCTTCCATATTCCATAAATAAATAAATAAAAACCAAACGATAGCTGCTCCTAGCAGTGTGTTGTTGAACCCCATGCTCCAAATCCTTGTAAGGTGTGGAAGAAACTGGGAATACACTAAAACAAAGAGAGAAGTTAGAAATAAAATACGGGTTGCACTCCGAAGGTGCCGACAGAAGTGAAAACTAAATTTATTAATAATTTATTTATCTAGACGCGGTCGCGGTCTGCTTATGTACATGCATATAATGCACACACTATAGCTGCGTTTCGTAACGGTGCGAGTAGCGAGTCCAGAGATTTCATCTCATCTAAAAGTATGCGTACGCGCTAAAAGAAGTTTTCACTTCAAAAATTTACCGGGATCGAGGTCAAACGATGATGATGAAAAAAAATTTTACACTGAGTTTTAATTGATTACACAATATAATATAATAAGACCTGTAGATGAACGGGATCAACGTTAGATGATGATGTGTAGCTAGGTATTTGTATATTGAAACTATAATTAGCTTTAAAAAAAATTGTATTGATTGAAAAGAAGATTGTATTATTTTTGAACGAACTTTTCCCTTCAAAAATAATACGAAGCGGGATTAGATAAGTGCCACGAATTCGGATTATAGCTATATCGAAGTTTAAATATATAGCTAATCGCGGTCATTATCTTGTTCTTCAATATATTACAAAAATATCATTCAAAACAATCTAGCTCTTAATATCTTTAAAAATGTTGAAATAAATCTAATACTGGGTAGCCATCTCAACTGTCACCGTTTAATTTAATTTTATTACTTGCATATAAAAGCGGGACAAGGGCCCTGGACAATAAATAGCAACTCGGTTAAGGTACATTGTTATGGGTATGTGTCAATAAATAGGTGGCTGGCTAAAAAGTCGCATCAACCCTTTGTACTTCGCATAGTCGACGGCAGACGTGGGACGGCCGTACCCGAAAATGGGAAGAAATTATAAACGAATGAGTTTGTTTTGGTTATTGGCTAGAGCAGATTATCTTTTATAAGACATTGACTACTTAGGTATTTCGCTTTGTTTTATTTGAATTGGAATTAGGTGGTATCGTAAGGCTTATGGAAATTAAATATACTTATTTATTGCATCCCGTTGGGTTAGGTACGTTTTTTCCGTTGGTGTTTTTTAATTTTCGGGATTGTGTCCATGATGAGTTTACGAGTAGAACCAATTGTTTGGGACCGTCACATCACAGTAATATTATAAACGAGAACATTTCTTACAAGTGTGGATCGATTTATGAATGATGAAATGCAAATCTTTACAATAATAGTTTTTAGTTAAGAATGAGACATATATTTTAAATAAACATACTAGCTGTGTCACCAGGTTTCACGCCGTGCTATACTCGGAACTCCTGTTGCACTCCATAGCTCAAACACTTATTTTTAAAATAATGCACGAAAGTTTACCTGGTTTGTTGACATTTATGTTTACTGATCCGCTACCGTGGGTTTTCGTGTGACGACGTATAGACTTTAACCGTCCCCAATAAATGGGCCATCTTTTAATAACTAACTAACTAACTAACTATCTTCACGCTGTATCCCTGACGGGGTAGTCAGAGAGGACAGATCGCCAGGCTTCGCGATCCATGCATACTTCTTTCGCTTCGTCGAGATTCATCAATCGCTTCATACACGCACGTCTGGGTATCCGAGTACTTTTGACCTTTCCGTTTTTTAACAATCTGCTCACGTGGTCTTCATATGTAAGTCTCGGCCTTCCCTGACTCCTTCTACCCTCTACTTTTGAACAATATATATTCTTCGTTAATCGTTCCTCACTCATTCGTTGGACGTGTCCAAACCAACGGAGCACGCCCTTTTCCAGCTTAACGATGACACTTTCATTCAAACCTGCCATATTGCGTATCACTTCGTTACGTATTCGGTCGGCCAAGGTAACGCCGCACAATTTTCGAAGTGATCGCATCTCCACAGCATTCAATTTACTTTCATGTATCTGCTGACATACCCAGGTTTCACTACCGTAAAGCAAAGTTGGCTTCTTTTAATAATAAATCATTTAGTATAAATGAATTTGTCTACTGATGTTGAAGTTGCTAATATTGTCGTATTCAATCATAAAGCAAAAGCTCCAATGCCAAAGTTAGAAAACATAAATAATATTTTAATAAAGTGGAAAAAGACAATTCGATTCGAGACGGGGATTGAACCCGTAGGCAAAGTTCACGGGTTCAATCAACTGGTCTGGAATCGAATTGTTTTTTTCCACTTTATTAAAAAATTATGAGAAATTGAGCAAAATAATTGCTTTAAAAAAATTAACATTAATAAAGTATATGTAGAATTTAACCAAACTCGGATCTCTTCTCATTGATAATCTATGTTAATAAATTTAGAAGCTTAGAAGTATATAAGATGTAAGAGTTTCATGTATGTGTTGGGCATAGTTAAGGGGCAGAGCCTCTACAAAATATGAATGTAAAATCCGCAATAGGTACTTACCTACAAATCCCTGGTAATTTTAAGTTGTTTTCAATTCCATCTAACCAAAAATTTTCAAAGTAAGTAATTCATTGATATTCACTCTATCAAATGTTTATTCATTATTCATCAATTTTCAGTTTTTCGTTGCAAAAATCGTTAAAATTTTCAACCACGAATGTCATCCCCTAATACGGTACGGTTCTAATACTTTTTACAGATTCTTGCAATGCTACCGTAGCCCAAAATTGCGATATTATATAAATATAATGAATACTCACTGCCGCACTCAGAGTCGATTTAATAATTGATTAAGCAGTTTTAAGTAAAGATAAAAAAAAAATTGTTATTTAATGTAAATAACTATAATGGCCGCTGAACCCTTACTTAAATCTTAAATAGACATTAAATTGACGTTCACATGCCAAAAGTATGGTTATAGCGCTAACACACGTTCGGATTTGGTTTGTCCCGATCGGCGATTTGATTTGCCTCCCGACCATATCTTACCGTGTGTACAGCAGTCCAGCGGACCTAATTATTATTAATTGAATCCGCCTCGATCCGCATCGGATATGATCAATGTTGCCGTTCTAGCTACTTTGTAGTAAATTTTCCCAGATTTAATTTTATTTTTCTCCAAAAAGACATTTTCATAATGACAGATCATAATGACAGATTTGGTTGGCGGACTCAGCGGATTTGATCTGTCGAGGTCCGGCAGACCAAATCCGAAAGTGTGTTAGCACTATTATGTCACCTATGTTTTATGCGGAGAGAATCAAAGAGCGATATGTATAGTGATCCATCCATACCTATATTCATGCATTCAGGAAATATTCCGTAATTGATAGTAATTTTCCTTAAAACTAATACTGTAAAACATTAACCATTTTTAATTTTGAAGGAAAATAATAATTTACCCTATAAAAACTACTATATTTTATAAAATTATTTAAATGTCCTTAGGCATGTAACGATATTGCACTTTACCGACATACGTTTCGATACGGCGCACCGCCCTACGTTGACTTAAGTTGGCATTAACTAATGAACCATTAATTTTCGCAACGGCCAATTATTTATTTTAATCATAATTAGTTAAATGATTATTTACACTAATTTAATGAACGACTCTGAGTGCGGCTGTCAGTCATGCAACGTGTGACCAGATTCGGCCATGACCTATATAGATTTTACTAAAATAAATTATACCAAATTTTACATAATTTCTTAGTACTTAGACTAATTTTTGTTTTGTCATAATTTTCTGAATTGTTTTGGTATCATTTTAACAAAACTTTAATTTGAAAAGTACTTTCTTCAAAGATACTGGTTAAAACTTAATTCAGAAGACAGTGAATCAATGGACCAGTGTATTTTAATATAGAACTGCCGACCTAGTGTTTTATTATTATTATTTGGGTTAAAGGTTCCACTGGAATATCCAAAAATCGGTGGAGCCGCGACTTTGATTTAGATTTAATTTATAGCTAAAACTATCTCAATAAACTTTATTTTAAAATTAAAAATCCATGATTCATACGTTTATCCACAAACAGGAGGTTAAAACTTCTAGTAACATGTAATGAATGCTTAATTGTTATGTAACTATTGTATAAACTGTGCTACTAAATGGATCTGATATCTGAATAATAATTTAGTTAATTTTATTGTGCATTTTTATCTAATTAACTATCTTCACGCTGAATTCGTAACGGGTTCTTAAATTATTTGCGATTATAATGTTAATTAAAAGAGGAAGATAAGATTATTATATGACTGCCTCTGTGGCGCGGTGGGAGTGCATCCGACTGCTACGCAAGAGGTCGTGGGTTCGATTCCCACCCAGGATAAAACTTTGTGTGATGAGCACGATGGTTTATTCTGTATCTGGGTGTTATTTATCTATAATATGTATATATTTAGAAATATATAAGTATGTTTATCAGTTATCTAGATCCCATAACACAATTTTTTTTTTTATTTATTATAAGTTCTAACGTTTATTTCTTTTTGTATGCATGTACCGAACCAACGCTACTGCGACTCTTGGTTGGCGATGATGAATTGCTTTAGGACAGTAAGCTATGACTCATGTACAAAATTTAAATAAGCTGATAGCATCGTTCAAGCGTCAGCCATTTCTAGGAGAATAGGCGTAGCCGATACGAGTTCTAAAGCCTCACATTCTGCTTAAACTTGAATTTTCTCACAGAAACATTTACTTTCATAGTACCTATCTGGAGTTTTATTTCCTGCTCGGAATAATTTATGTTCGTAAGAGCTTTTATTTCACCTATACCTAGTAAGTATTTTTTTTATTACAAAGTGCCATCTAATTTGTTTGTGAAACGGTATCTTTTTGATAAACATAAATATATACCTGTTTTAAATACATAATATATATTAATACATACATAAAACCTAACCTAAAATTACTACATAGTTAAATGTAGTAATTTTTATATATCTGGAAACTACCTACCACCATCTCTTAAATCAATATTATTTCAATATTACGTTATCTTTTAAAGTGTGAATCGGATAGTTGGTGTCCATTGAGATTATCCAAATGTACCATGGTGGTAGTTCTCAGTATTTATGGAGAAAAACATTAAAAACGTATTCTTTCAATATTCAAACTTAAAAAGGTATTCTTTTAGTATTCAAACTTATTAGTTTAAAACTAGATGGCGCTACAGGTACCGCTATCCACAACTTTTTGTAAAGGTTCATCCGGTTACTGTTTTAGAAACTACTGTGTTCAGCTCCTTAACTGGACTCGTCAGTCAACAGGTGCAACTGCTAATGGAATCTAGACTGGATAGATATATTGATGAAGTCGAGTACCTATGTATCAAGTTACTAAAGTAGGTACCTACGTAACTAATAGTTTCAATGGAATTTAATATGTACGTACAAATAACATGAAAAACAAAAGTGGTGGTTACCGAGTCTTTAAATATTTGCAACATCAATAGTGTTACTATTTTTGAAGTTAAACATCTCTCTTTTTTTATTATTTGACAATCCATGAAACCGTGAGGAACACGCGTTCAATTTTAAAACCACATCTAAATATTTAATAGGAGTTCTCGAAGGATTCTTCATACGTTTTGCAAATACCAACAGACACACAGAAGTAATCTCAAGACTTCACCATGGCTTCATTCAAGCCATTTTAGGAACTCTTTCATCAGTGTCAGTCTTCAGTTTCGTGATGAGCTGATAACCTACAGGAAAGTCACCAGTTATATGGTTATTACGCTCAGAAAATAATTATACAAAACAGGAGCAGTCATACAGATTCATCACGCGGTAGAAAGAGAGGGGGATATTACTTCCTCTCCTACGCCGCACTGGCGGTGTACTCTCCCTTCCTTCTTATGAATTAGCCATCAGGTCACGTGTTCTGACGAGAGTACCTATAACATTTTGACCCATCCCAAAAAGGGCACAAGTCAGCTAAAGAAGTTTTCACTTCATAAAATAGATAAATATCAGTACAAACTCATTGAAATTTAAGTCCCACTGAAAATTTTTACACAGAAATTGAGGAGATTCCGGAATCTGACAACACGAACACGAACTTGTCGTTTACGACTCCTCAGCAGTCGCACCCATTCATCCGGCACAAGTTTCGAGTAATCATGTATGTCATCTATTTCAGTTTACGAATTCAACTCTGCTCATATCATAGCAACATTTCCGACCCTTTTTCCACTTGGCCGTCCACACCTCAAAGACGTCTGTCCAATCATACTGACACTCAAAGCTTATTTTACCCTCGCTCAATTACACTGAATAACTAGCCTAGAAATTAGGCTTGTTTGTCGTTGTAATATTTTTTTCTATGTCAGGTATTTATTTGACATACCTGTAGGTGTACTGCCTCATTGGTGCAATGGTTTTCTATATTTACAGTAGCTCGCCAAAATGATGCCGCCCGCCTCATGGAAAGCCATGGCGACATCAAGCGGATTGAGGGCTACTCAAAGACCACATGACTACTGACGGCGTTCCTCAAGTTGGCGGTCCAAGTAATGTGCCTCTTCACGCTCTGCTTGAAGAACCCGGGATTCTAAGAGGAAGCAAAAAAACACGTTCTCTGGTAGTGTATGAGATGGCTCTTGTTAATGTATCGGCTTCGATTCCTGGTCAGAAAAATTATCTTGGTATTTTAGATTAATTATTTTTTACAAGTTTATGTTCTATGCATAATAGGTTTTTATTTGAAAAACTTTTTCGCCTTTTACTATTTTCAAAAACTTTACAATATATATTATACATTTTTAGTTGCATACTCATTTTTAGAGGATGCCTACATTACATATGCGGACAGTTTAGCCTTAAGAATATCCTACAGTATTTACTGTAGGTACAGCTTATAATAAATTAAATATTCTAATTCAGTATATGTGATCTTACGTGAACTTATGTGATTAACTGCGATAACCGTCATTACATTATACTCGTATCTCGCTCACCCAAATGTAAAATTCGAATAGTATCCACTTAATATTTCTATTTTTCATTAATTTTGGTAAATGTGGTTGATTTTTGGTGATTGCTATTCAAGGCTGGCTATTATTTTTGGTATTGGCTTGGTTTTTGGACACTTCTGCTGTTTGACTTCTCAGTTCTGATATAAGTGCCTGCACTATTAAAAAGATCTTTATTTTCAGTCAAAGTGATGAAGCGATCGTGGCCCCACGGACTCAGTGTTCTGTAAACGATTACTGCGTTAGCAACTTTTAGCAACTTTTGCAAGCGTTTCCGTGCTTTGGAAGGCACATTAAGCATGGTAGTCGTTAATTCCAGTTGAAGGCCTTATGGGCACTTGAAATTTAATTTCAACAGCAGGTCGCCACAACCTGCGCCTGTCCATTTCAACACGGAAATGGGAACCACCGGTTACGTAGGAAAAAGTGCAAACGGTGAAATGTGGCCGTATAGTATGCCTCTGCCTACCCCATCGGGGATAAAGTCGTGGCAATATGTCTATGTCTATGTGATGAAGTTACAATTGTTTTAAATGTTTTCTAAATCCCATAGATTAAAATTAAAAGTACATTTAATAAAATATCAAGTAGTGAAAAAGTTTAAACCAAACCTATTAGTCAAGATGTATAATGGGAGATCTATATGTTTATAGTATATGGGTCCTAGATTTCTTCATCAGGCATACTTACTATGGGGACTATTAGCTCATTTGCTATTAAGCAACATCATATTTTTTACGAGGTAGTTAACAAACAAACAAATACAATTAATTTCCTAAAGTTCATACATACATACATACATACATATTGTCACGCCTTTATCCCCGAAGGGGTAGGTAGAGGTATAATAAATGCCCACATTTCACCGTACATGCATTTTGTCCCACGTAACAGGTGGTGAGACCATTGCGGTGTTGAAATGGACAGGCGCAGGCTGTAGCGACCTGCTGTTGTGTATTTTTCAAGCCGCCCATAAGGCCTTCTACTTGGCTTAACGACTGCCATTTTATTGGCAACTGGGACTAATGACTTAACGTGCCTTCCGAAGCACGGAACTGGGGTGGGTCTAAAGGGCCGAATAAATTTAAGCTAAATTAAATAAATTTTAGATGTTAATTTTGGAACAAAAATTTGAACCCGTTGCCTTTTTAGTGAGGTGGTAACAAAAAGGCTAAAAGGTCTTAGGTGCTAGACACTAATTAGCACAACCAATAAAGGTCCTGGTAGTCTCGGACTGGACTAAAGTTTATAATGAAAACAAATACATAAATGTACTTTATAATGTGCGGATTTCACATCGCCGCGAGCTATCGGATGTAGGCATCTCGCACTCGTAGCGAGGAAACATTATTAGGGATCTTAGTGGAATGGGCCTATGATAACTTAAAACCCGTATGATAACCAAAAATGTCCATACCAAGAGCTGAATGCAATAGTATTCAAAACTTGTTTCGAAGAAATCGCCACGATGATTTGCTTTTGATTTATTTCACTAAAATTCCACTGCGAGCCTTTAAAATATTTGTATTCTTTTCTGACAAGTTTAATTTCATTGAGCATTTACGGGATCTCGTAAAACAGAATTCTTTTAAACTCTTCTAAATCCCTTGTAATGGTTAAAATAAAAGTTAGTAATTTAATGTAGATGTTCTAGAATAATACCTAATGATTATGATACCCTTTTGAAGGCTGTTAATACTTATCTGATTCTTCCGTAAAAGTGGTATGTGAATTCCCAAATCCGCAGCAGTCTACCCATTCATAATATTCAGTACAATTTGGAAGATTGTGGGGCTGGTTGCGTTCGTGATCGTAGGCAGTTGGGGCATACAGGCTAAGAAATTAGTGACGCATATAGGCCGCAAAATATAGCTCTCCGCTAAAAAATATCACTCCGGTTCGTACCTGACAAGATTTGATAATGTCTTTCAGCGCGATAATGCAGCCTGTGTCTAAATACCTCTGCACAAGATACTATTCAGGGTGGGTGGTTTGGCTAACAAGTTTTTGTTAATGAAGTATGTAGGATCTTAAAGATTTGCTTATTTTTTCATAATATAATCATTAATTGTTTAATTGTTTTATCATTTGCAAGCTTTAATAATTATTTACGCAGACAATCTGAAAAGAGTTTTCCCGTACGAGACACAGATCAGACACTTTAATCGTGGAGGACTTGTGAGAGTGGACCTCATGTTCAAAAGATCGTCATACCGTCTACAACAGAATAGTTAAAAATTTGTTACGTTACGTTAGTTCACGTCCAACAATGAGCGAGGAGCGATTGACGAAGATTATTTATTATGCGAAAGAAGAGGTTGGAAAGTATACAAAGACCACATGAACTGATTGATCAAAATCAAAAAACCTTGTAAACCCAGTCGTGCATGTATAAAACGATTATTGAATCTCCAGATCATACAGTAATTGTATTTTCAACACTGAGACGGCAGGTCAATAAGATCTTATATAACTTAAATAATACATCGTAAATTAAAAAGTATAATAATATAAACTTGGTTTAGGGACTTCATGAAAACAATCAGATTTCTATTAGATTTCTATTAGATTTTAACCCTAGCTAAGTAAAGCTATAAAAACAGCGATATGAGTGCGAATGAAAACACTACTGAATCAGTCAGGATCGTAGCAAGTGGAAAATTATAGTCTCTACCCACCCCGATGGGAAACAAGGCGTGATAATATGCATGTATGTAATAATATAATAGTATAAAGCTTTCTTTTACACTTTTTGTCCTTGGGAAACTGATACTCCATCTAAAGTATCTAGTGACGGCAAATAAAGACGCTCTCTTATGCCTTAGAATAAAAATGACCTATTAATTTGATTAATAAAATTTAAAAAATTCTAAAATGGAGTGTGAAAGCCCTGTGTGTCCAGCCACCAGCCCTGATTCTGTAGAAACAGAGAGCGACGTGCGTGCCCGGCTCGCTGTAAACAGCCAACCCTCGTATGTAGGGCGGATGGACGTCCCTAACACCCCAGAGAAAGGGGTGCCCCCGCTTCTTCCTTGTTCCTACTTGTGCAAATTCCCTTGACGATGGAAATGTGCTCGGCCACATTTTATACAATTTCTAGTCCACGCGTCGAATTCTGTCCACACGTGCCGGCTATCTCTCACAATTTGTTAACTCCAGATCTTACCAATAAAACCATATTTAAACATCTAAGATATCCATCCCTGACATTAGATAAAGTAATAAATACGAGACTCTATTACTGTAAATTATCGTAGATTCTTTGATATAAAGTTTACCACAGTTAATTGATATTAAAATGTCATAACTTTGCCGACTTCTAAGCGTACAGTTACTGTGTCTGAGTTCCATTTCCTTGTAAGTAAGGTTTGTTAGCGTAATTGTAAATTCCTGATCATAAGTAATAAAAATAAATGACATTTTAGTAGAACCTTTAAATACTTTTTAACAATTGTTACTGATCAATTTGTTGATACTAGCGATATTTGTTTCATTTGTTTAGAAACAATGAATACAGTCTTTATGAATAAAGTTACTATACCTGACAAGATTTGATAATGTCTTTCAGCGCGATAATGCAGCCTGTGTCTAAATACCTCTGCACAAGATACTATTCAGGGTGGGTGGTTTGGCTAACAAGTTTTTGTTAATGAAGTATGTAGGATCTTAAAGATTTGCTTATTTTTTCATAATATAATCATTAATTGTTTAATTGTTTTATCATTTGCAAGCTTTAATAATTATTTACGCAGACAATCTGAAAAGAGTTTTCCCGTACGAGACACAGATCAGACACTTTAATCGTGGAGGACATGTGAGAGTGGACCTCATGTTCAAAAGATCGTCATACCGTCTACAACAGAATAGTTAAAAATTTGTTACGTTACGTTAGTTCACGTCCAACAATGAGCGAGGAGCGATTGACGAAGATTATTTATTATGCGAAAGAAGAGGTTGGAAAGTATACAAAGACCACATGAACTGATTGATCAAAATCAAAAAACCTTGTAAACCCAGTCGTGCATGTATAAAACGATTATTGAATCTCCAGATCATACAGTAATTGTATTTTCAACACTGAGACGGCAGGTCAATAAGATCTTATATAACTTAAATAATACATCGTAAATTAAAAAGTATAATAATATAAACTTGGTTTAGGGACTTCATGAAAACAATCAGATTTCTATTAGATTTCTATTAGATTTTAACCCTAGCTAAGTAAAGCTATAAAAACAGCGATATGAGTGCGAATGAAAACACTACTGAATCAGTCAGGATCGTAGCAAGTGGAAAATTATAGTCTCTACCCACCCCGATGGGAAACAAGGCGTGATAATATGCATGTATGTAATAATATAATAGTATAAAGCTTTCTTTTACACTTTTTGTCCTTGGGAAACTGATACTCCATCTAAAGTATCTAGTGACGGCAAATAAAGACGCTCTCTTATGCCTTAGAATAAAAATGACCTATTAATTTACACATTTCATTGGTGTTATTCCCCGCCCGCCCTACGCGGTAAAATCAGCCTTAGGGTCTGTTTCAGAAGGTGTCAGTAGATAGCACCCCTAATTTTAACATTATAACCCTCACATCTACATATCTATATATAACAGTGTATAAATGTCTGTAATAATTCTATATTTATACAATGTTGTTTTATTTCCAAAAGTAACCTGCTTTACGAATTTGAAAATATATTTTTATTAAAGACAGCCCTTGTATGATAAGGAATACTATTTAAAAGACAAATGGCCGGTTTTATCAATATCATCGTTATCACCTGCGGCAGTAGTCACAAAGCGTCACGAAATTTCTCCGTATTGCAGTACTCAGGTGGTAACGGCCTGAGAAGGTCAGCAGACTCAGCAGCATTGCCTCGTTGTATAGCAATGCTTAACCTTTGTGCGAAAAGAAATCAGCCTTCTGAACACGATAAGTATTGCTCAAGGACTTTGCAAGTTCTCACAAAGATATTGCACTCACTTGGATCTCATGACCTCAAACTTTCGACCCCAAACGGCTCAAATACGTAGTCTTGACTGTAAGTTTAGAGTATTTTTACCGATTAGGGAAGCGGCAAAAATGTATTATAAATTTAAATAGTATTAAAAGCATTTTCAAAACTCTCGGCTCCTTTTTTATCTGTGGAAATCGGCTCGGATGTCATGCCGGACTCGAACCAACAAAAACCAACGGTCTATTGCCGGGCGCCTCGGGTAACTCCTCGATGTCCAAGTGACAATTGCTGCCCCTAGTTATATAACAGTGAACTTCGTGCTCCAAATAATTGGGTATACACAATGTTGATAAACTAACTAACTAAACTAACTATCTTCGCTGTATCCCTGATGGGGTAGTCAGCGAGGACAGATTGCCAGGCTTCACGATCCATACAAACTTCTTTCGCTTCTTCAATATTCATCAATCGCATCATATACGCACTTCTGGGTATCCGAATACTATTGACCTTCCGTTTTTGAGCAATCTGCTCATGTGGTCTTCTTATATAAGTCTCGGCCTACCCTGACTTCTTCTACCCTCTACTTTCACACATATACATATTATATTATTCTTATTCTTCATCAATCATTCCTCACTCATTCGTTGGACGTGTCCAAACCAACAGAGCACGCCCTTTTCCAACTTAACACTGACACTTTCATTCAAGCCATAATGCGTATCACTTCGTTACGTATTTGGTCGGCCAAAGTTACGCCGCACAATTTTTGAAGTGGTCGCATTTCCACAGCATTCATTTTACTTTCATGCATCTGCTGACATACCCAGGTTTCACTACCGTAAAGCAAAGTTGGCACTAGCACTGCGTTATCTATCGCCATTTGATAAAGATGATGGAAACCATTAATTTTAAACCTCTTTCAAAATATCTATAGCTATGCCCGGATCCTGTTGCTCACACACACACAACCCTACTTATCCTCATATAGATACCTATACCAACTCTATTATTTCACAAGGGTAGGTACCTAATATTAATCAGTGACCGAGAGCTTACATGCTCGGCCCGTGTTGCGTGTTATCCACTTATAAACTAATCATCATCATCTATGCCGATTTATGCCTATTGGCAAGTATTTTTTATTAGTGGTGATGTCATTTTCATGCTATCATTGTGGTGATAATTTTGTTATTCTTATTGAATTTCTACGAGTTCCATAATGCATGTATTCAGTCGTAGTATTTAAGGATAGGGTTTTTGATATATACTGAATTAATACTATGAATGAGTTTATGTGTTTTAAGAGGTTCTGCCTTACATATAACTAGAATTAAACATAGCTCACATAGGATCCATAATAATTATACAATTAATAATGCCACAACAAACATACATCACTGAAGATTTTTCTAAAGAGAAGTTAGAAATGCGCAAAAACCTGCAAGAAAAACTAAGACAATTGATAAGCAAAGGAAACAAAGCATTCATTTGGAACAACAAACTAGTTATAAAGGAAAAATCAGAGGTGGAAAAAAGGAAAAGAGAGTTGTCATCCTCGCCCCAAAATATACATACGTTAACATACAAAAAAAATATAATTGGCCCTTCTAAAATAAGACAGACACATTTGCGTATATGTGGGCTAGATCTTTCTCTTTGTCCGACACAAATACCCAACAACATAAGGCATAGGATACATCTGACACCGGTAACGAAAAGAATAGTAATATATTACATAAAACAAAATATAAAAACATGAAAAGCTCCAATACGGCTGGTCACCGCGAGGCCGTTGCTGATCACACTCCCCAAGAGTTCAAAATAGGAAAAATTATGGAACCTATACAAAAAAAACGTTGTGCAACATAGTGAAGAAAATATAAAGAAAATAAAAATAAGATGTACATAGCAACACTAAACGCACGAACATTAAGAACAAATGAATCATTAATTAAACTGGAACAAGCATTGCAAAAGATCAATTGGGATATTATTGGGCTAAACGAAATACGCAGATCAGGCGAAAAAATCGAAGAACACGAAGAGTATATATTTTATTACAACAATGAAATTCCTGTACTATTCGGAGTAGGATTTTTAGTCAAAAAGTACCTTAAAAATAGAATACTGGAATTTAAAAGAATATCTGATAGTTTAACCGTCCTAAATATCGACCTTCCTGGCTGCAAACAGCCTACATCAATTATGCAAGTTTATGCTCCTACAGAGCTTGCTAAAGAAGAAATAAAAAACGCTTTTACGAAAATTTACGGAAGACGGCAGAGGGTTCATCCAACAATGTTATTGTAATGGGAGACTTCAACGCCCAAATTGGTAAGAAAAGAAAGAATGAAGACAAAATACTTGGACTATACACAACAGGTAAAAGAAACGACAATGGACAGAGGATGATAGAATATACCATGGAAAATAACTTCTGTTTTGTCAATAGCTACTATAAGAGAAAATTTAATAGGAATAGTGGACATGGCAATCACCGGATGGAACCGTAAGAAACGAAATAGATTACATAATTGCCAATAAACCAAGACTATTTTCAAATGTAGAGGTTGTAAATCAATTTAATTACAATAGTGATCATAGATTACTTCGGGGACATTTATACACGGCGGAGCCTAAAAAGTCAAGACAACATATAAACAATATAAAACAACCATTACACTTACCACTCCCGATCAACATCTTAGAAACCTTGGATAGTAACCTAAAAATAATAAAAGAACTACGTGGAGTTCAAGAAAGATATATATATTTTTTGTTGGGACTAATCCCACCCACATTCCCATTACTGTGACTCCTGTAAACCAGGATCTACAGCAATGACCAAAACACCAGAAAAATTACACCGAGCTCTATCTCGGTGATGTCCCAGGAGAAGTTAGCATGTCTTGAAACCCGCAACGAAATTAATTAGAAGATAATGTGAGGAAGTAAGAAAAGAACGTAATGCCTCTTCCCTCCTTTGCAAAGCGGGAGACCTGGAAAGCAACTAGGTGTAAATCCTATAGAAATAGGGGAGCACCACGGTAATAGTATATTACGGTAATAGTATATTACGGGTCCTATGTGAGCTATGTTTGATTCCAGTAATATGTATGGCAGAAACGTTTAAAAGCACGAATATTTACCCTCGATGCCACGAGATCCGCATAGTAAACTACTCCCGACGTTACTTGTAAACAATTAAGCATATTATATCGCTCATTTTGCCAAATGCTACACTCCCAAAGTATATGATGGGCGGTCTGATCATATTTGGCGTCAGCAGTTGAACACTGACAGAACGGTGACTCAACCAGCTTAAACGAATGTAATTTGTTCCTAAAGTTACCATGTCCCGTGAGAAATTGAGCAACACAGTGATCAACCTCCACCCAGGACATTGCCAGGCGTTCACGAACGTCAGGGAATGCAAAATTTCTCTCTAAAATCAATCCTAAATAGCAAACCGAACTTTTATTTTTAACGTAAACGTTATTGAATTTAATGCGCGTTGGTACTTTCAAACTTCCTTTCAAAAGCAACTGAAATGTTTTGTTGGGTGCAACAATAGCAACAACAACGAGCAACATACCGTCATCGGCGTATCCTGTCATTGAACAGCCCTCCGGTAATGGTAAACTGAAAAAGTCATCAAATCCTAAGTTCCACAAGTGTTAACGTTTTGGTAGCAGAATAATGACCTAATTTTAAAGTTGTTGTACCTTGGGAAAAATATGAATAAATAAGAGAGTAAATATTTCTATAGCAACCGCGAGACTTTAATTTCATTAATAGCATTGGCCACCAAGCGTTATCGAAAGCCCCGGAAATATCTAGGAAGATGGCCAGCACATATTGAGAAACCGATGAAGTGACAGTTTTTCGCACTGATATCGCTGCGTCAATAGTAGATTTTCCTACTGTAAATCCAAATTGATTTTCGTGAAACTTAATACCGCCCGGCGGGAGCCGGGGTACTATGAGACGCTCTAAAAGCTTTCCCAAGGAGGGCAACAATGTGATCGGTCGGTACGACTTAGAGTCATCTGGCGGCTTGTCGCCTTTTTTAGGAATAATCCGAATATAGCCAAATCGCCAAATACGGGGGAACACTCCCTAGTAAATACACCGGTTAAAAACATTTAATATTACTTCACCCGACAGCTTGCAAGCCTCCTTTATCATTTTGTTTGATATTTTATCGTCACCCGACGCCTTACCTATGGTCAACGACCTAACAATTTCGAGGAACTCATCAGAAGTTGGTAGGTCTAACTGGGGTGAGTATGGTGGCTCAAGAGCCCACTGTCTTATCTGACGGTGATATTCACTATCGTTCTCCGAGCAGTCGTCGGGTATAAGAGAATCCAAGAAGTAATCCGCGGTTTCCTTCAGACCTATAGTATGCGAGTTGTTAATTTTGATATTTCGTACATAGGCAAGATCAACAGAACGGTTAGCTTAAAACTCATGGTATATAGGCGACCACGGACCCTCAGCTTCAAGCCCATCCACTAGTTTACGTAGCAAATTACCCTTTGATTTTTCAACAGCCGCCCTGTAATGGGACCTGGCAACTCTAAGAACAAGTAAAGCGCTATTGTATTCCGCACCAGCACTAATTTCATGTATTTAAAAAAAAATCTATTTTCTACGAGCTCTCCGGAAACGCCTTCGAAGCTCAGCTAAACGATCACTCCACCAATCGCATCTCCGAGTGTTGTTAATAGATCCACGACCAATGGCCACGTCGGCACAGTAGGTAAAAGTTTCTGATATTAACGAAGCACTCACTTCGACAGACAGGTTACCACGACCAAAATCTTTAGCGTGAGCCGCAAACAGAGAACCAAAGAGCTCCCAGTTTGCGCCCCTACTTTTATATTTGAAATTACAAGTAGTACTTTGCGCCTCTCGTGCATCACCGGGTAAGAGCTTGTAAACGATTAGACGATGGTCACTACAGGACGCATCCGGGAGGACACGCCATTCGAGACGTCGCCGCGTGAAAGCGTCACGTCAATAGAAGACTCACCCATAGGGCCGCAAAAAGTAGGTGGTGCATTGGGACAATTGTGTATAGATAAATTCATTTCTGCAATGAATTCTTCGACGGCACAGCGCCGGTCCCTATCGAATACACGTAGTTTGCCATACCATAATGTAGAAGAGGCATTGACATCAGCGCCTATGATTATTCTTTGACCGGCAAGAGACTGCAGGACGTGACGAAGATGGTGTAAGTGAGGATCGATATGATGTGAATATTGAAAGTAGCAGCTCACAACAAACACCCTATAGGCCGAGGAAGTAACCTCAGCAACAGCACAATGAGATGTCATGAGGTTGCTAAAATATGTTACAGTAAAATTTGTACTACAAACATAAATCCCAGCTCGTGCCTTGGCATGTAATTGTACCACTCTGTTACGCAGGTGGGCGCTCTGATATTGTTCCTGTAAGAGGACAATGTCTAATTTGTTCTCTATTACTAGGCGGTCCAGTTCCGCCGTGACTACCCTATCGTTGTGTAAATTAAGCTGTCCTATAATTAGATCTTTCATGTTTCAAGATTTTTTTTATTAAATGAAACAACTACAGGTAGTTTGTGCTCAGATCAATTTAATTATAATAGTGATCATAGATTACTTCGGGGACATTTATACACGGCGGAGCCTAAAAAGTCAAGACAACATATAAACAATATAAAACAACCATTACACTTACCACTCCCAATCAACATCTTAGAAACCTTGGATAGTAACCTAAAAATAATAAAATAACTACGTGGAGTTCAAGAAAGATATATATATTTATAGAAAAAGAAGTAAAGGAAACGGAACACAAACTTAAAACAACTAGAACTCCCAAAGATAGATTAGGACCAGAAGCAAGAGAATTAATTAAACAGAAGGCAAATTTATTTAAAAATAGAATACTCAATTAGCAAGATATAGCCAAACTAAGCAAGCAAATAAAATTAAATATTAGGATACATACGCAAAAGCGATACCATAAATGTTCACATACAACAATCTGGAGGAGTTAAGAAAGCGTGGAAAGAGTTTCAGGAGACCTCAAACTGGATGAACATTTTTTTAAAAGTACGTACTTATATACTTAGTTTAGGTGGGAGCTTATTTATCTTTGTGCTTAATGCTTCAGGTCGTCAATACGTTCTGTGACCCGAAAAGAATATTCGCAAGGACCAATATCGGTCCCTGCGAACGCCCGGGTCACAAAACGCATTACTCTCGAGCGTGTATTACCCGCCCTGAAGCAACACAGCTTGCCAATGAGCACCCTAGTCTCGGCGATACGACGCTCAATTCTGCATTGCCAGGCTGGGCCAGATTTTGGTCGAATAACTGATTCAAATTGTGTAAATTTAACACCAGCTACCCGACAAACTGTAACAGCCGCACAATAAAGAATTGACTGTGCACTTATGTCTACACAATTGTCAAAATAACTTGATAAAACCGAGTCGAGGGCACACACTATAGTTGAGTCAATATAAGAGGCCACATTTGACAAGTGTCAGTTTTTGCTTCATAGTGAGATGACATGATTAAAAATATCGATTAATGTGAATGAACCGATACGGACTTCAAACATATATGAAACGAATCAGTTATTTTGAAAAAATAAGCTATCAAGAAGAAAGTGGTACAGTATTTCAGTCAAAGTCCAATCTAATTATTGTTATACTTTTTCTATCGTAAATTTAGGAACAATATCTGAAATCTAAACGAATTATATAATATTTATATTTTTTTTATTCGGTTATATAATTATCAATTCAATATATTGATGTTAAAGTATATAATTGTTATTTTCTTCGAGTATTCTATAACGTGAATGTGCTGGCTGGCAATGTGGGTATTCATTTATAGTGACATATTCCTGCACAACAACAGAAAAAGAATACATTCAATATTTGGAGAAAAAAATAATTGTATTGTTGACCTTCATACGTCGGAGCTCTAGAGCACTAGATCTGGGAGAACTGGATGTGAATAGCCAGCTGATTTTCTAGATGGCTAAAAAAGCTCTAGCTTAATTATGTTGATAGAACTGTGTTAGGATCATATTTTAAGTGATCAGTAAAAATTGTGTTCAAGGGGCAATGTTGCAAGCAGATTAGACCTTAACTTGGTAAGAATCCAAATATCGAAATAAAATCAGTAAATATACATACATATTTACATATTGTCACGCCTTTATCCCTGAAGGGGTAGGCAGAGGCATATTATACGCCCACATTTCACCGTATGCATTTTTGTCCCACATAACAGGTGGTGAGCCCATTGTCGTGTTGACATTGACAGGTGCAGGTTGTGGCGACCTGCTGTTGAACTTTTTCAACGGCAGGTCGTCACAACAAGGCCATAAGGCGTTCAACCGAGCTTAACGACTGCCATGTTACTGGCAAAAATCAGTAAACCTGTCAAATATGAGAAATATTTAAGTCAAAGAAAATTATGTTAAAGACATACATACATACATACATATTGTCACGCCTTTATCCCCGAAGGGGTAGGCAGAGGCATATTATTTACCTTATGCATTTTTGTACCACGTAACAGGTGGTGAGCCCATTGCAGTGTTGAAATGGACAGGCGCAGACTGTATCGACCTGCTGTTGAAATTATTTTAAGCCGCCCATATGGCCTTCAAGTTGGTTTAACGACTGCCATTTAATTGGCAACCGAAACCAACGACTTAACGTGCCTTCCGAAGCACGGAACTGGGGTGTGTCTAAAGAGCCGAATAATTTTCATAAAATGTGTTTATTTTAGATATTAAATTTGCAAAAAAATTTGAACCCGTTCCTTTTTAGTGAGGTGGTTACAAAAAGGCTAAAATGTCTTATATGCTAGACACTAATTAAAGTCCTGGTAGTCTCGGACTCTGTTAAATGTTAAAGACAGAAAATAATGAATATATCCTAATAATATTATAAACGCGAAAGTTTGTAAGTATAGATGTTTGTTACTCTTTCACATAAAAGCTACTGAATGGATTTAAATAAAACTACAATAATATAACTTGTACATCAGAATAACACATAAGCTTCTTTTTATCCCAGGAACAAGTTCCTGTGGGAAAAGGGAACTGGAAAACTTATCTACGGCACGGGCATCAATTAGTACTACATAAGAATGACGAAATGACGAATATGAGTAGGTATGATTAAAACAAAACTTTAAAAGGGTGGATAATTTCAAATAAGTCTCATTCCATTCGATTCTGCTAATAAACTTTCGATTTTCTTGGTAACCTACTAGTTTTTAAAAAGGAAAAGGTTCCACTGCCGCAACTTTGTAACGACGTTCAGTTCTTTAGAACATAAATTGTTAATTTTCTTTTCGATGGTTTATTATAGATAGTTGATAATAGCCTTCTTTGGGCATTGAGACAATAAAATATGTATGTGTGTAACTGAGAAAAGTTCAGCAATTGTGTAGTTCTAACTTCGAAAAACCTGAGCCGACTTATAGCATCATAAGAAATACAAACTGCAAAAAGTTAACACGAAGGCACTGATAGAGGAAGCTCGTGAAAGGTACAGAATGAAAGCGGATGAAAATTTGTCGTCCAATTTCCGAGTTAATGCTTAGCTCTTCTAGAAAGAGGTAAGTAAGACTCGGAGTTGTTCGACAATCTGCAGTATGAATAAAGTGCTTAGAGTTGACAACGATGTCCTAACAAAACAGAGATGCCGCATCAGAAAGTGGAGCTCACTGAGACGCTCCGGATCCTGGTGTCATTGAAATCATTAGTATGAAAGAGATCGGACAAGCGATAAGAAGTATGAAATGTGGTAAGGCTGCGGGGAAAGACAGAGTTACTGCTGAGATAAGCAAGTACTGTAGGTCGCGCGTCTGGGACACACTATGTCTGCTATGCAACTTATGCTGGTGGACGGGTGAGGTCCCAGACGACTGGCGAATAGCAGATGTACTACTTATCTACAAAGGGAAACTAAACTAAATTTCTCCAGCTACAGGGCGATCAACTTAGCTAGTAAGGTGTATGCAAAGGTTATAACGCAAAAAAAAATGCAAGAAAAGTCTGAAAGGTGGGAAGCTCAATGCGGATTCCGACATGGAAGAGGTTGCATGGATTAAGTTTTTTCTCTCCGCATGATCGCAGAGAAGTTTTTGGCTGTTAGCCAGAAGATCCGGTTTCGACGTCTGTACAGGCGTCAAACAGGGTTGTGTCATGTCTGTCTGGCTGTTCATAGTGTATCTGGACAGTTGCCTGTAGAAGTTGATAGAAAGGGTCTCGGCCTGAATGCAACTAAAACTAAGGTTCTGGTATTTGAAAGAGAAGACGTAAGAACTAAGTGCGAGATTTGGGTAAATCAGGAATATCTAGAGCAAATTCATGAAATAGTGTAATTAGGGTAGTGTATTAAGAGTAAGTTCAGCGCGGATGGAAGATGTGATTCGGATGTAGAACGGCGAGTAACTGCCGGAAACAATGTTATCGATGCTTTGTCCCAATTAGTAAAGCGACAGAGCATCGTAAAAGAAGCATGACTCGCGATTCATAACGCAGTGCTAGTGCCAACGTTGCATTTCGGCAGCGAAACCTGGGTATGTCAGAAGATGCATAAAAGTAAACTGAATTCTGTGGAGATGCGATCACTTCGAAAATTGTGCGGCGTAACCTTGGTCGAACGATAACGCAACGAAGTGATACGCAATATGGCAGGTTTGAGTGAAAGTGTCAGCGTAAAGCTGGAAAAGGGCGTGCTCTTTTGGTTTGGACACGTTCAACGAATGAGTGAGAAACGATTTACGAAGAATATATATTGTGCGAAAGTATAAGGCAGAAGGAGTCAAGGTAGACCGAGACTTACATATGAAGGCCACGTGAGCGGATGGCTCTAGAACGGAAGAGTCAAAAGTACTTGGATAAGTGCATGTATGAAGCGATTAATGAATCTACAGGAAGCGAAAGAAGTATGCATGTGGATCGCGATGCCTGGCGATTTGTCCTCTCTGACTACCCCGTCAGGGATACAGCGTGAAGATAGTTAAGTTAAGTTAACTTCGAAAAATTAAGTAATATTTTATACCCGCTGCTACAAGGATAAGTTGGGGATTTTTGATGAAATGTCAAATGTGGTTAAAACGACTCAACTATAGCGCTATGTTTATGCGTAGGCAAACGCGGCAGACGTGGACGATGCTTAGGATCAGAAAACCTATACTCATTAATCGTTCGTTCCAAAGTACTCCTTAATTCATCACTGTACTGGGTACTTACTCTAGTAACGACATCATCCAGTACTTCATCAATTGATTCAACATGCTGTACGTCATTAGGTGTTTCATTTATTTCACTAGGTTGAGACGAAGTAGGAATGATGTGGTTACACTGTACTACAGAGCTTAGCCTCTCAAGTGCGGCGTCATCCAACATGTGACAGCGTTGAATGGCTCGCACCTGATCCGACAGCCGTTGTGCCAAAACGTTGACAGTTGGTTCTAGTACCTGAAACAAAGGCAGCATACGAACACTATACGTAGTGAGATTAATTCCTCCCTCTGTAGCCGCAAAATATTAACGCATAACGTTTTCATTCATAGATGAAGTCCATCGTATGCGGTGCACATTACTACCGGCAGCGGGGGCCCTAATCGAGGCCGGCGGGCGTACGTACAGGTGTTGGCGACGTCGGGGGGGGAGAAATACTCGTCGCTCGATGACGAGCTCAACGCCTCAGCAACATTCAAAGTCAATATTTCCATGTGCTGCGAGGCGGAGCTTTGCGACGAGTCCGGTGGTGTTGGTGTTGTTTATTATTATTATTATTAACTGGTGATGAGCGTAGTGCAGTGTTGAATTAGGCAAGGGCAGATTTTGACTACATCAACTTGACTTAAGAACGACCAGGCGGTCAGAATTAAAAACAAATCGCTTTCAAATGTAATATCACACATCTCTAGACTGCCCGTAGCATAAGCTGTTCAACTTCGTAATCCTATACTGAACACTGAAAAGGCGGAACACGAATGCTACTTCTCTTGCTGTTTTTAGAAATGATAAAAAAAGAATATTGAGTACAAATAAATTCCTGTTGTTGTGAGTACATTGTAGTTATTAATTAGTTCAAGCCATGAATTTCATCGGAGGCCTATCAATTCTTTTCGAATTGCGGTTTTGGGAAAATATTTTTTATTCATACTAAATGTAGTGGAGCGCTCGTGGCCCCGCGGTCTCAGTGTTCTGTAAACGATCACTGAGTTACGCAACTTTCACTATGGTTGGTCCTCGGATGGGTGACCACTTTGTGGCATTTACATTTGCGAGCTTTTCCGTGCTTCGGAAGGCACGTTAAGCCGTTGGTCCCGGTTGCCAGTAAAATAGCAGTCGTTAAGCCTGGTTGAATGCCTTATGGGCGGCATGAAAAATTTCAACAGCAGGTAGCCACAACCTGCGTCTGTCTATTTCAACACGGCAATGGGCTCACCACCTATTACGTGGGACAGAAATCCACACGGTGAAAAGTGGGCATATAATATGCCTCTGCCACGCCTTCGGGGATAAGACGTGATGGATATTTATTTAAATGTGTATAATGGCCTATAAGTCGGACAGATTTGCTTGTATTATATGCGACAGAACCATTTAATAAAAAATTAACAAAATTAATAAATGATTTAAAGTTTTTTTTTAAACCTACACTTTACTTTACTGAATAAAAGCGAGTTCCTATATATCTATATTTTTTTATGTACTGTGAATCCACTGTTAATCAAAATAAAGGTATTTACTTTTCGTAATAAGAACCATTATTTTTCGAGTAGAGTTGGAACGATTAGATAGACATAGCAAAATTGAGGTTAAATATAACAAAATCAATATTAAGTGAAAATTAAACATTATGCTATTATTTGCATACTTGTGAGGGTTTATTTCCGTTGAGAAACAACCAGTTCTGTATCAATTCAAAGCGAATAAATTTCCCATAGAGTAACACGTGTGACACAACGCAAATTTTTATTCTCAATAAGTAACACCATATAACAAAAGTTCCCATTGAATAACACGTGTGGCACTGCGTTGTGTCACACGTGTTACTCAATGGGAATTTCATTCGCATTGAGTTACACTGTTATAGAACTGGGTGTAACTTAACGGGAATAAACTCTTGCGAAGACGATAAGGTTAGTACGGCACTTACAAAAACACACAAACTACAAACTGACCGAAAGGCAGCACGTTATTTCAACTCAGTCCATTTTCATTATAAATACATCATCTTAGAGTTTGCAATCTAAACTTTACAAACTCAGTGAGTTTTAAATTAAACGAAGTGAAATTGAAAGTGCAAACCAACGTTATAACAATAGAGAAATGTCTGCTAGCATTCACTATGTAATAGTATAGAGGTCGCTTATGCCGTAGTTGGAATACTTGTCATGAACAGAATGCTAGGCTTTTAATTAAGGCTCGAGTAATTTAGAAGGGCTGGGGTACTACCACCACGCGTGGCCATGTATTAGGTACAATCTTCTGCATACTCATTTGGAAATGTTTAAACAGTATAGCAAGTGGGGTGAGGTGGCCCCACCGGGCGATGGTTAGTTCTCCGCTACAGATAAATTAATAACGCACCTACCTAAGTATGGATATAGCACGCATGTCCGTGAGCAACAACTTATAGGATGTTTCGATTTTGGTTAATATTTTCACTACAATTTATTATTTTAAAAATAATTTGTCATTTTTTAAAGTACTTAAAACTATTAAAATTCAAGTACTTAACACTAATGGTTTGGATTTAACAAGACTGGCGCTTGGATATCTCGTGATGGTGATAATACGGGTATAGTATCATTTTATTAAATTATTTTTTTTTCTTCTCCCCGGGTCAGATTAGAATAAAATATAGTAAAATCCACAATGACTACAAATCCCTGGTAATTTCAAGTAGTTTCAATTCAATAAAATTAAATAAAAACATATGATTATTTAAATTCCATTCTCAATCAATCAATTATTAATTTACAAATTTACATATTTATTGTGCATACATACATATTTATATATTTATAGCGTTTATATACGTAGAATGTACGTATATAAACACAACAATAGATACATATATGTACGTAAATAAGCACAAAGATAAATACGCTCTCACTTAAACTAAGTATCTAAGTACGTTCTTTTTAAAAAATGTAGCAAACTTTGTGTTTTAATATTGAAGTATTTTACCCCCTTAGGGCTAAAGCATCCAAAAATAGTATTTTTTGGGATTGTAGCAAACTCTGCTCATGCTACATAAACTCTTTATTTTACTCAGTGATAGTATTTTGAAAAACCCTTTCTTGATGTCCTCATTATAAGGGTAGTTTACCCTAAAAGAATAAGTTTATGGGTTTCTAAGCGTAAATAGTTGAGTGAGTGAGACATTCGGTGTTTTTATAAATATAGATTTCAAATATTTATTTTTTATAAGTTCTTTCTAAAGACACAGTAAGCTACTGACTTAAGGGGCGTAAAACATAAAGTTCATTTATTAGGCTTTTCAATATCGTAGCGAGTGATGTTTTCCTTGCTCATCCACCTATCATAGTTTTATTCCCTAAGTTAAAAATCGGTTTACATAGAATGAATTAATGACGGTCATGAATGTGTAATATCAGATATATGGATTTTTGCCTGCCTCGTTGAATAACATAATATTTTTTCAGTATTTTTTAGAAATATGTTGATTCCTTTTCATTAAACATATAGTAAATTTATTATAGTTATATTATGAATTATTATTTTCTATTAGCTTCGCCATTTAATAACCTTTACGTTTTTGTTTACTAATAATTGAAATAATCAGGTTAATTTATTATTTGTACGCAAACCTTATAAGTTTAGAAAGGGAACAAATGTCAACAAATAATTATAATTACTACACAAAATCGTGTATTTATATTTTTTGCTAGGTATATTCAATTAGCGTGTTTATCATTCTTTTACCGAATTTGAATCAGTTTGCACTCAATAAATTAATAATGTACACAATATCTGACCTTTGTACACGTGTTATACTGTACCTTCCTCTATTACTCTCAAATAATTTTACCATATCATAAATCATACGTTCTATGTAAATAATATCAAATAATATCTGTTAAATACGTACATACACAAAAGCTTACAATCTCTACTAATACAGACAGACAGATAGAGTTACTTTCGCAAGTATATCTGTCTGTCTGTCTGTTTGCATGTCGCGCTTTCAAGTAAGAACTTAGTATAGAGATAATCTGGACCCTGTAAAAGAACATGGGCTACTTTTTATTTCAGGAACATGTACCCCTGAGAAACAGAAACGGGAAAACTTCAGTCGGACTAACTAGTACATAATTCTTAAAATTTAATCAAACAGCAATGAAAACTTAAATTTTATAACTCTCCAACACCCTGTAGTCATGAGATGTGAGATGTAAAATTTGAGCGGAGTACAGCGCCACACCTATTATGAAATTTGTGCGCACACACAAGAATGGACACACACACACATACACCCTCGCATGCTTGGAGAAGGTACGTTATTCGGACTTAGGTAGCTATTGGGTGGCGGGAGTGCGTACTTGCGACGCTTTGCTGGCTTAAATTTAGGTATTAATATGTATCTCTTATACTCGCGGATTTAGCAGCCGATGCTCGGCGTAATTATGTGGCCGGCAAGGGGAGGTACGAAAATATAACGTTTATTACAGGGCTTTGCGATGTGTGTTTGCAGATTTTGCAGTTTCCTTTATATATTTTACTGAAAAGGAAATTTTTATACGTTATAAATCTTTAGATTGTACATAGGGAAATATCTAGAAATTGATGAAAATATAATATTACTTATCAGAATCTATTCCGATGTCCAATGTGTACACAAAATGAATGAGCACAGAAAAGGGTTGCTATCGATTTGTAGTTAAGAAATACATATAGGTACGTAAAATGTGATATATTATGTAGTGAATGTTAGAAACAGTTTCTTATCCCTGAATTTAGGCACAATATTTATCAAATCTGTACTTAAACTGTAAATGCTTCGTAAAATTGTAGGTATAGTAGTAGACATACATACATATTGTCACGCCTTTATCCCCGAAGGGGTAGGCAGAGGCATATTAAATGCGCACATTTCATCGTATGCATTTTTGTCCCAAGTAACAGGTGGCGAGCCCATTGCCGTGTTGAAATAGACAGGCGCAGGCTGCGGCGACCTGCTGTTGTAATATTTCAAGCCGCCCATAATTCCTTCAACTTGGCTTAACGACTGCCATTTTATTGGCAACCGGGACCAACGGTTTAACGTGCCTTCCGAAGCACGGAACTGGGGTGGGTCTAAAGTGCCGAATAAATTTAATAAAATGTGTCTATTTCAGATGTGAAATTTGCAAGAAATTTTGAACCTGTTGCCCTTTTTAGTGAGGTGGTAACAAAAAGGCTAAATGGTCTTATGTGCTAGACACTAATAAGCACGACCAATTAGAGTCCTGGTAGTCTCGGACTAAACATATACCGACGATATAGTACGACATAGTAGTAGAGTAGTATTTTAATGTTATCTATCACGCCTTATCCTCGAACGGGTGGCAGATGTATACATATTGTATGCCCACTTTTCACCATGTGTATTACTGTCCCACGTAATATGTGGTGAGCCTATTGCCGTGTTGAAATAGACAGACGCAGGTTGTGGCTACCTGCTGTTAAATTTCTCAAGCTGCCTATAAGACCTTCAACTTGACTTAACAACTGCCATGTAACTGGCAACCGGGACCAACGGCTTAACGTGCCTTCTGAAGGATGGAAACACTCGAACATGTAAATGCCACTAAGTGGTCACCCATCCGAGGACCAGCTATAGTGAAAGTTGCGTAACTCAGTGATTGTTTACGGAACACTGAGTACAATACTACTCGGCACTAAAATTATATCTATTTCCAAAAGATTACTTCTTGCAAGCAAGACATAGTAATAGACAGAATGTAAATATCACTACCCGGCACTACTCGGAATAGTTAAATAAGTTACGTGGTAACACCCTGCCAACCTAATGAACCTTTTTTCGCTACATCCTACTAATTTTATAAACGTTAAAATTTGTAGGTTTGTTACTCTTTCACGCAGATACTACTGAATGGATTTTGATGAAACAATAAAATAGCTTACACATCCGAATAACTTATGGGCTACTTTTTGTCCCAGGAATAAGTGGTAGGTACTATGTGAAAGTAAACCGTGGGAGTGCTGAAAAAGGAGTAATTATTTTCTATTTATCATGCTCTCGATGGTTGTCACCTACTTCAAAAAATTAAAGCCACTTGTACAAATAAGTATAGTTATTTCTTTGTATTTTATATTGTATCATTCAGCCTGACCCAAAGCCTATATATGTATGGAATCCAAATGAAAATGGAAGAAAAAGCCAAGAACAAAAACATTTAAAAATAAATTTGGAAAACCCAAAAGTGCACAATTCTATAATATTATAAAATAAATAGAATTACAAGCTTACAAAATTTGCTATAAATTATCGCGTAGGGGTTATGAAATAAATAAAATAAAGATAATAACAATTAAACCACATCGAATCAGACCGTGAAAATTGAATGGGTTCTATTCCTAATTTTACTGAAGCGTAAGAGAAAAAAAACTCGATTAGTAAAGTATTTCGGTCGTTATCGTGTTAACAAGAAAATATCCGTAACATACAGACACACGGACGTCCAAGACGGAACTTTTTTATACAGTTTTTTAACTAGTTTAATTAACAAAAATGGCATCAAAAATATCATGAGTTTTTTCTTGATATGTGTGTATATATTATTTTACAAGTGCAATATATGATAAATAGAGACATATTGTAACGTTACTATTTTCCGGAAGGGGGAAAAGTAACGTTCAGGAGAAACCTATCACCAGGACTGGAGGAGTCCTGGCTTAAAAGGAAAAGTAAAAGAAAAAGGAGAAAAGGTAAAGTTAATTTAATATAATATAAAATTGTTTAAAAATAAAACCAAGGAAAGCCGGGGGTAAATTTAGATCTTGATTCTTCCTCACGCCGCTAAGATGGGGCCTCGAGTAGGCCTCCACGTTGCTAGGAAGGGGGGCCTCGAGTAGGCCTCCACGTCGCTAAGAAGGGGCTTCAAGACCCCTAAAGGCCTCC
This sequence comes from Thumatha senex, assembly GCA_948477245.1. Lineage (NCBI taxonomy): Eukaryota > Metazoa > Arthropoda > Insecta > Lepidoptera > Erebidae > Thumatha > Thumatha senex. The sequence continues at coordinate 7,283,849 of OX419725.1, forward strand.
ACGTCGCCGACCTTGGAGAAGCAGGTCGGTAATTCAGGCAGGTAGAGGGCTGAAAATAACGAGCCGTCGGCGTCTTTAACAGATCCGGTTAACAACACACAACACTGCAGACAATCACTTCACAATTTCTGGAGGGCACAACCCTCTCACTCAGCACTTATTCATCAGCACCTCCTCTCAAGGTGAGCACCAAAAGTAGACTGATTTGACGGCCCCGGCTCCCTTCTTTTACAGAGCATTTCAAAATTTAAACAATATTATTTTAAACATATTTTCTAAATTTATAACAAGGTCTAATATCTAACAACCTAACCTACTGGCAGCTCTAACAATAAATTAAATATAAAACCTAGGCTTGTCATTAACTGACATTAAAAATAACAAAAGGTAAACAAACATTATGAGAGAACTAGAAAATCGTAAGTATTTCGAAATATAAAGGCCTAGGAATGTTACAGATAATGGCCATGCAGATAATTATGGAGATAACGTATAATAAAATATTTAATTAAAAAAGTAAGTAAAAAATGTTACATTACATTTCCCCGACAACCCCGGAAAATTTTTGATTGTAATGAAAAAAATTTGTTTATTAGTAAGATGAAGCATTGACCAGCTAAAAATAACCTATAAGACTATTTACAGTGGTACAGAAAGTTTTACAAAAGATAAAAATTACATTACCCGATAACCCCTGAAAATTAACAACTGAGAAAATTTCGATGTTGTAAAAGAATAACCTTGCTCTTTCATACACCTTTCATTAACCCATATTTCATAGTCCCTCAATCATACATCACTAACATACTTAGGGGATATGGTTCACATTCTATGACTCATACTCCACAAGGAAAAAAAACATTTTTTTTTAAATTACGATGGCTTATTTATTTAAATTAGGTGTCGTTTTTTTTTTTTTTTTTTTTTAAATTTATTAATGAAAGAACTTTATCGCTTAGCGATTACATCGTTCCGTGTGGGCAACAACGATAAACATTATTCTACTACAATAACACTTACTGACTACTTAAACCTAAATCAACTAACTTAATTAATTGTTTTGCATTATGTGAGATAGGTGTCGTAATCCGCACCTTTTTTAAAACCCGTTAAAATTAAAAGAAATATTTACAAAGCTATCATAGCTTAAGAAAAGCAGTCAAGGTTTGAAAGCATAATTGCTTAAGAAAAGCCTTCAAGTTTCAAGTAGTTCAAGTATTAAAAATAAAGCTTTCCAGCTTAAGAAAAGTAGTCAAGGTTCAAAGCATAATTGCCTTTTCAAGAAGCTAAGTTCAAGTATTAAATAAAAATACACAATGGCTCATTTAAAGAGTTGTGTACCGCTCTATGAAGAAAAAAGAAAAAACAGAAAGGAAAAATGCCAAAAGTTTTTGGAAAAAGTAAAACTTGTGAAGTATTTACAATGAACTTAATGTTAAATGAAAAGTTAAAAATTATATCTAGATACATCGAGAAAAAAAAACCGTTAAAACATCAAGTTTAAAAAAAAATAAGATAAAACAATTTTATATAAAAACACAGCAGATATAAAACTACACTTTAAAATCTAAATCGTGCCATTTTCCTCTTAAGCCGCTCCAAAATGGAAAAAAATGGTAACAGTTTCTCTTATGTTTCAGATCAAAATCAAAGCATGATAACGAAAAGTTCAACGTGCAAATATCCCAGAAGGATTAGATAAATTTTGAAAACATTTCAGTGCAGCATGATTAGTGTAAACCGTAAATCGTTTAATTTTCAAGATAACAAGAAAAAGAATAAAAGGATGTAAAAAGATAAAAATAAAAATGTAAATTAAAATATTAAACGAGTTTATTAGTAGTTTAGGTTTATGTAAATTTTTAAGTAATCTATTCAGAGACGTGGATAGTGCAACCTTATCGAAGATGATAAAATACCGTTGCCGTGGAAACAATTCAAACTAAATGAATTAATGTTTAAAGTGTTGATGATTGATGAGATGATGATTATGTAAAGTTTTGTATAAACAACCACAGAATATTGTCCTGCAGTCGTCGTGAAGTGTCCCAGCCCCCAACTAGTAAGAGATCACGAATGGCTTTAAGAACACTCACTAGCGAAGACTGGGTACGATTACCAGAGGGTAACCGCAGAGGTGTGCAAGTGTGTGGGATGCAGTATAGTGATGTATTAGTAGAGAGTTATAATGTGCCTAGGTGATAACGACTATAGGATATTGTCCTTAGTACGTCGTAGAGAATCCAAACCCCAACTTGTAAGTGACCACGAATGGTTTTAAGAACACTTGCAAGCGAAGAATGGATGACAATTACCATTGGGTAACCGCCGTGGTGTGCAAGTGTGTGGGATGCAGTATAGTGATGTATAAGTAGAGTGTAAAGAAGTATTGTAAAGGTTGAGGTGGATGAGGTGATGAAAATATAAGCTTACCAAATAAAAATCTCTTTAGCAAGTTTGTTTGAGAATTTAGAGAACCTGAAAATAATTAAAAAAGGGGGGGGGGGGGGGTAGTAAGAAGTTGGGCGCCAGACTGTAACGTTACGAGTAGGCCTCCACGTTGCTAGGTCGGGGGGCCTCGCGTAGGCCCCATCTTAGCGGCGTGAGGAAGAATCAAGATCTTAATTTACCCCCGGCTTTCCTTGGTTTTATTTTTTAACAATTTTATATTATATTAAATTAACTTTACCTTTTCTCCTTTTTCTTTTACTTTTCCTTTTAAGCCAGAACTCCTCCAGTCCTGGTGATAGGTTTCTCCTAAACTTTACTTTTCCCCCTCCCGGAAATAGTAACGTTACAATATTAAGTTTGAAAAATCAGATGTTATGCGCGAAGAGACAGTAGTAGTACCCACCTCAATGCTTCGCTTATGAGGCGTGCAATAATTTCTGAAGAAATAAATACGTTATTAAAATGGAACCTATATTATATGAAACGCTTGCTCAGCTGTATTTCAAAATATCATTTAATTACAATGTTCATAGTTCCTACATTATACTATACTACTTATTTGTTACAAAATAACAAAATTATCATTTCTACAAGGCCGGACACTTCTATTGCGTTTCTGACGCCACAAGATGGCGTTAGCAGTAGAATAGCAGTAAACTAATAGGTATGTTTTCCAAAAATTTTTAAATTATAATTGACGCAAAGTGGACTGGTTTTTTTTTGCACAGAGAGTTCGAAATAATCTAAGATTCGTTTTGTTATATCTATAGGTTTTAAAATAACATAAAACATTCATAGAATTTTTCTGGTACACTGTAACTTGAATAGTAAACGCCACTGCGTAAAAGTAACGAAAATGTTACAATGAGCGTCATTCTGTAAATGGAAACGATGACTTTAAGACCTAGTTAATTAAAAAATGTGTTAAAAAACGATCACTGCGTAAGAAAATTTCGCTATGGCTGTTTATGGATGGGGGATTGCTTTGTGGTATTTGCTTTTACAAGAGTATCCGTGTTTCAGAAGGCGCGTTCAGCCTTTGATCCCAGTTGCCAGTATTAATGACAGTCGTTAAGCCAAGTAGAAGTCCTTATGGGTGGCTTGAAAAATTTGAACAGCAGTTAGCCACAACCTGCGTCTGTCTATTTCATCACTCCAATGGGCTCACCACCTACTGGGTGGGACAGTATTACACACGGGGATATGAGGGCGTATAATATGCCCCTGCCACTGGATAAAGACGTGATTGATGACAAAAAACTTTAGTATTAACATTAAAAGTTTTATTCCAAAGACTATATTGCAGTATAAAATGACTTTTAGAAACAAATTTAAAAAGCAATTGGTATGCTAACTTTTACTAAATTTAAATTTTAAAGTGGAAATTTTTTGGTCACAAGTTGGACTCGAAGCAGCGTCTTCTGGTTCAACGCACCAGATGCGTTTACCAACTACACCACCGTGACAGTCGCCTTAAGGCGTAAAGGACCTCTTTACGTCTTTAAGCGACAACTTTAAAAGTTAAGTTTAATGTGACTTTTATTTAAAGGTTATTAATTTAATAATAATTATTATTTTTAAATAAGATTTTCATTTCAAAGTGAATAAATCGAGTATACTTTGTACTAATAGGTCAGCTGCTGCAGGTTTGAACTCTGCGATGACACTGACATGTCGGAGTCAAACCGATTAAAACCTTCACTTTAATGTTGTCCCTTCCTGGGTATGTATAACCCGGGAATTCTTGTAAGGAAATCCTGAAGACTAGAGTTGTTATAACAAGACTGGCCCACCAATTTTAACCACGCCTGCTCAATTTTTAGGGATAAATTTCCTTCATCCGTAATATTATTTTTACAATTTTTGTGACTATTGTACTCCTGGGTAGCATTGTAATGATCATTGTTTATCCTATAGTCTTCCTTGATAAATGAACTATTCAACACAATAAAAAAATTTCAATTCCTATCAGTAACTCTAGACGTTCACACGTTGAACCAAATAAACAAACAAGCTTTAATTTACAAACCTACCTCTATTAACAGTAAAACATTTGTTTTCAAAGTGGAAAGACCTGGAAAAACGTACACTTCAAGAGCTAACTTGATAAATTTTATTCTCCTGGCTAAATTAAGAAATTTGTATAAATAATTAAACAGGGCAAAAAGGATTGTCAACTGAGGTTGGACTGCGATACAGCCCCGTTTTCAATGGGTAATTGAAAAGGGTTAAAGGTGGTTAAAAATTCAATACGTGCTTAACTTTTCACTTTACAAGCGTTAGTGGCAACTGCCAACTCGAGTTACATTCAATATTTAGATATGTGGAGTTGATGTTGAACAATACACGCACAGTTGCGATTTTATCACAAATATTTTGTCCAATAATTAAATATATTTTTATAATTCTCACACAACGCCGTCTATCCTAAATTAAGCTAATTAAGCTACTGCTGTCTATTTCAACACGGCAATGGGCTCACCACTTGTTAAGTGGGACAAAAATGCATACGGTAAAATGTGGGCGCATAGTATGCCTCTGCCTACCCCTTAGGCGATAAAGGCGTGATAATATATGTGTATGTATGTACATTTAATTGTGAAATGTCTTTTGTATCATGTTATGGCGTTTCTGAATATGAGTAGTGACACCAGTAAAATCCGCTTTAAGCTTTCAAATCATACACAAATTGTACAAACAAAGAGTTTTTTGACGTCAACTTATTACTGACTGAGTACCTACAAACTCTGACAAAGGCTTAACAATTGGGAAGGCTTCGGCCTAATTCCATTTTCGTGACCTATCTCTGCAATTGTATTTCACTGGTTTCTCTGTATACTAAGAATAATCCGTCTTTGAGTATACCGATTTCATTTGAAAAACTAAATGTCACTGTTCTGGAGTGGAGTGGCTGCATAGTATTTTCTAAGCATGTTTGAATCTCTGCTTGATGGTAACAATAAGATTGACTCGGGCAGCAAGTTAACAGGTCAGAAATCAACTACGTGTGTTATAAGGAATTGTTTGTAATGATGAATAATAAATATTGTGGGTCATTTTTTTAACACAGCGGTATCTAGCCTAAGGTAAGCTCTTGTAGTCTGGGATCTAGACAAGTGATAAACATACTTAAAATTTCTAAATACACACATGTTAAACATAGAAAGCACCCAAACTCCGAAACAAACATTTGTGGATTACTCAAATTTTCGTTCAGTTCTGGGAATCGAACAAGGGACCTCAGCGAGGCAGTCATGTTCACAACTACTTTCTTTCTCTAATATTTTAAACGGGTGTTCTATTCTAACAATCTACACAGTTTATAAAGGTAAAGAGTCTTCTTTTCGTGGCTTTGACTTTGTTTCAATGGGACGATTATTATTGTGTTGGGCAGTCTGTTCATCGAGAAAGGCTATATTGTCACGGTACTACCAGGAGAGCCTAGCAGTAATCATAAATGTCAACCAATTGGCCAAATTTTAATACAGTATTATTTAATGAATTAACTACGGGACTAAATGGGTGCCAAGGGTGTTGGACGTTGCCATGGGCGAAGCCGTGGGGCTCAGCTAGTTCATGTGATACTTCTTTATAGATATTTGAGAAAAAATTCATAGCTCTTAAAAAAAATCGTCATGTTTATCGGTTCTTCTTCTTCTTCGTATCAATGGCAATAAGTTAAATGTGTCCAGCCCAGTACTCAGCGACATGGACGGCTCTTTTGGTGGCACCGTTAAGATCTTGCACGGTGCAGGTACTACGACACAGTGAACACGATGAGAGGTGGTCCATTGTTTGTAGGGGTGCACCACAGTCACAACCTCCTAAAAAAAATGTTTTTCGGTTACGCGCCATATTGTTTTGAAGTGAGACTTCTTTATCATAAGTGAAACTTCTTAATAGACGTATGAGATAAATTTTATAGCTGTAAGAAAAATGTCGTGAAGAAGATTCAATTCTTACCTGTGTACTCTGGTACACAAACATTTTAAATAAAAACATTATTTTACCGTAACATGATTTAATCAAAATGTGTATCAATTTCCACCAATCAACAGTACTTGTCATTTGAATAGTGGAATAGATGAAATTGTTTAATATCAAATGCAAAAAAGGTTACCAAAGCTTTTATTGTTGTTCGGTGTCATTTTCTTTGATCGAACTGAGGCCGAGAGTACCTATGTAATAGTATTAGGTATTTTATCTAGACGTTTAACATAATATGTTACGCATAATCTGCGATGTTGTCTAAATTGTTGTTTATATTTCACCTATTACGTGGGACAGGAATCCACACGGTGAAAAGTGGGCATATAATATGCCTCTGCCACCCCTTCGGGGATAAGGCGTGATGGATATTTATTTTTTTATTTATTTTTATATTTCTAGTACTTATAAGCTTAATATACATATGTTGCATTAATTGTGTATGGTAGACCTCTTTTACGAAATACTGATGGAGACGGGGCTTCACCAGAATTCTGTGCATACGCCTAGTATTTTGAAAGACAAGTTTGTTATGCCTCCATAATCTATACATATAATAAAATCGTATCTAAGTAAAAACTGTACATCGAATATTTTTACAAAAAAACACTTGTTGTGTGTTCACCGAAGGATACCAAAGCCAAAAATGTCTGTCTGTTTGTCCGCAGTACCTTTGTCCGGGATAAACTCAGAAACTACTCATTGGATTTAATTCAAATTTTGCTAGAACATTAACAGTAGGTCGGGTCAACACATAGGCTATATATTATCTCGCTACATAACCTAGGAGCTAGGCAGAGAACAATTCACTTACAATGCATGTCAGGGATAAACTCAGAAACTACTGATTGGATTTAATTCAAATTTTGCACAAATATTAACAGTAGGCCGAGTCTACACATAGGCTATATATTATCACGCTACATAACCTAGGAGCTCGGCAGAGAACAATTAGGTATAAGCTCAGTAACAATTAAATGGATTTAATTGAATTTTTGTTTGAGTATTAACAATAGGTCGGGTCTACATATAGGCTATATATAATTACGCTATATATATAACTAAAGAGCTCGGCAGAGAACGATTTAATTCCGCATATTTAACCGGGCATAACGTAAGAACTACTGCATCGATTTAATTGAAATCTTTTCAAAAGAATAACAAGACGTTTGCTCTACATATAGGCTACATATTATTACGCTACATATCCTAGGGGCTCAGTTAAGAACTATTAGGTACATATATATCTGAGCGATAGTCGCGAAAACTACCAAATGAATTAAGTTTTAATCTTACATGAATGACAACAAGACATTGGATCTGCATAGGGGCTATATATTATTACGCGATAACAGCTAGGCCATACCGACCCGTAGCCTATGTGTAACAGCATGTATAGCCTTAGTTAGCGATAATTATGTTCTTTATTGAATCCCTCAAAGGTTAATCGTGGTGACACCTCAGATCAAAGACATTTTTTTAAATAATCCAGGTATCGTTGATGTGGGCTAGCCTCACGAAAGCTATGGATCCTGAGGAGATTCTTTATAAAGCATTAGAAGTGTTCTCCAAGACTCAGTTAGACCCTGCTTCGAATACGTCCTTGCATTACTCCGCAAAGTTCTTAGTACACTTGCACCGCTATCCATGTCGTGGTATTCGCATTATGATTATTCTGGGGTAAGAAGAAGCCTGTAACCACTGGCGTAGAACAATAACTTTCTTGGCTGCATTTTACAGAATCTCCTATAGTAAGAAGAAAAAGAGCAACGAAACTCCTTTATAATGCAGCAAAAATAAGAAACACGTGCTCAAGGATTGCACTCGTATCGCAAATTTGGAATAAAATGTTCGATGCCTTATAAGAAAAGCAGTGTAAACATTTAGACTTAATTAGAACTTTACTATAAATCCGTAGGAACGAACAATTGATTGGTGGTCTCACAGATTTGTTCAAACAATTTGCAATTCGCAAGCTTATGAATTCTCAGAATTTCTTCTAAGTCTTTGCCAAGGCACTTTACCAGAGGCTGTCCTCTGGTAGAGTACCTTTATAAGTATATAGCTTTATCTCTCGGGAATTGTGTATAGTGTAAAGACATGTAAAGACACTGTAGTCTGTCAAAATAACGACACAAAATCAATCCTTAGTTTCTCTTCTCTTTCACAGGAGAAGATGTGAACTTCTAGCGCACACCACCAACGAAGATCGGTATATCGTTTATGCTTCTTCAAAATTTGTCTTCTTCGAAATTGTGTAACTTTTATATTCAAATTAACTTCAAAAATTCCAATGAGTAGTTTCGTCTCGACGCTGATTCCCGCCATTCACCACAATCACCCCTTTCTAATCTAAGCGCGTGCAGTTCCTGTGTGCATAAACTTTACAAAGATTTTTCAAGACACAGGGGCAGACATTTCAATGTCAGCTTCGAGTTTCGACCTGAGGTTAAGTTGCATCTGTTCTCACATTGAGAAAGCGGTGTTCGGTTATTCATACAATTGTCGGTTTCTCCTTCATCACCAGTCTGGCTTATCGGGTGATAATTTTTGGGTACTGTGAGCAATGATTTGAACGTAAGTTATAAAGAAGTTTTATAAACATTTACTTTTGTTTGTGTATTTACACCTATTTAATAGTGGTATACAGCTGGTGGCTAGGACGGGAATTGGAAACGTAACCTTTACAATGTTCTGCGCCACTAAAATACCCGAACTGTACCGAAACAAATTGAAATTCTCCACTAAATTGTAATCGTCATTTAAGAGTATGATCAGAGTCATATTTCAGCTACATAACAACTCTGATATGAATGAACCGCGTTTTAACCATTTTAAGACATTGATGCGATGGACTCCACTCAATCCATGGATAAATATTTAAAGCAATAAGCTAACTTTCAAATCATTTTTATTACTATTGCTAACAAAAAGTAAAAATACAACTTGGTTCAGCACGGGGATTAGTTTTAGTCACTGGTATTGCAACATAAACTTTTTCACCTGTGCTATGCGAGGTAGTTATGAGTGTTTCCACACAAATATACTTATATGTCTGGGCTAAGTACAATGAATATTTTTGAAGAAAGTTTGTTGTATGTATTATATATCTATACCTACATTGAGTATATTAAACCTCAAAACACTAGCATATTAATTTTTTAATTTGTTTGTTAATTTGTTTGTGAGTTAAATTTGGTCTTCAAAAACTTATAGTCCGATTTAAAATATTTGTATTAATATACACTACTTTGTCGAGGGGCTCGATAGAGAGTAATACAAATTTTGCGTCATATCATAATTTCCCCGCGAGCGAAGTCGCGGGCAACAGCTAGTATTTTATACAAATAATCCGCGCAGAACCCGTTTCCGTGGGAATACGGGGATAAAATGTAGCCTAAGATACTTCATATTACATCAGCTATATGCTAGTAAAATTCTCGTTTAAATCAGTTCAATCTTTTCAGAAATTCACAAGAATAAGCAGACATACGAGTACAGATAAAATTTTGAATATAGCGTTTTATTTTTTATTTAAGTCCCGTAAATACTTTCATAAGCATTTACTGACAAGCTGCAAACAGATACTTCATTTATCTGTCTAGTTGTTTAATAGATGAATAAACCCTGCTATTAATGCCTTATGGCTATATGATATTATGCCCTTTAAAAAGTAAGAATATTATAAAAATCCAAACATAAAAGTCTGTTCTGATAGTTTAATAAATATTCCTCCTCCATTTGTTGACTGAATAAATTCTGCTACGGGGTCGTTATAGCCCGAAAATTCTTTTTGACAAATTGCACTATATTATTGAGAGTATCTTTATATAAAAATAATGTTAACGATAACGTTTAAATTATTTTTTATAAATCCGAAGACCGAAACCAGTTAAGTACGATCCTGGCACAATTAAAAATTCGTATATTTGGTATTGGAGGAACAGTTCTGAAGCCTATTAAGAATTATTTAGATTGAAACCGTTCTTTCTCGGTTGCGCATTGGTAGTGTATGCGACTGACGCGCTAGAGGTCCCGGTTTCGATTCCCGGATCGGAACAAATATTTGTTTGATCTACAAATGTTGGTTTCGTAGTTTGAGTGTTTCTTATGTATAATACGTATATATTTAGAAATAAATGAGTATATATATTAGTTGTCCATAGTACAAGCTTATAGCTTAGTTTGGGCTAGATGGCGCTGTGTAAAGTGTCCCACAATATTTCTTATTTATATTACTCCTACAAATAACTAAAACTCTGCTATTTTCTTTCTATTATCGCCTGGTCAAATTATTCGAAATGCACATCGTAGTTAATTTATAAAATAAATAATTTTGATTTATAAATTATTGTTATAATTTTAATTCAGGTTTTTTTATTGGGACTGTTAACTAAACCTCTTGTACGGCAGATAAAGGAGCTCTATTAGCAAGCGATGGTCAACGAAGAGTCAAAATATCTTACGATATAAAAGAAAACATGCGGAATCGTTGTATTTCTCCTTGATTGATTGGCTGATACATTGGCCGATGTCTTGAGACAAACTCAAATAACACAACATTGGCAAGTTGCCATATCAGAAAGCTTATTCTAGAGATGCATTCGCTTGAACAGAGCGAAACCACAGCACAGGTTTTGAAGACGGTCTTTGAAGACGGTCTCTTTTGAAGAAGTCCAGATCACATAAAAAAGAGAATAATAAATCCACGAAATAAATTTATACTTAAAATGTTTTCATAACGGATGCTGGTCTTCATCATGATCATTTCAGTCATTAGACAATGTTTATAAGGACTAATCCCACACGCATTCCCATTACTAAGACTTCTGTAAACCAGGATCTACAGCCATGCAAAACCATAAAAACCACGCCCAGCTTCAACTCAGTAGTCCCAGGCGAAGTTAGAGGGTTTTGAAACCCAAAAAGGAACACCAAGATACAAAACCAGGAAACGAACATGGAGCGCGAACTATATAAATTCCAGAAAAACTTGCCACAATCTTTGGTCTTGAGTCTCCAGTAACCAGCAGACTCCTTTAACCATAATCCATCTGTCCACCTTATAGTAAGCCTGCCAGCACCTCTGCAGTTGCAGACCACTTTCAAGCAGTTGCGCACGGTGCTTGTCTTTCACCTCTGTAATTACTTTTTTATATTTGACACCTCAAAATGGTGCCGCCAGCCTGAAGGAAAGCAAAGACGGTTTTATAGCTGGCAGAGCCCGAATAGTGACCCTCAGGTTAACAGCTTAAGGAACCAGGATTGTAAAAGGAAGGGAAACACGTGTGCCAGCAGAGAGTCCCATGCATTTATAGTGCGACTTAAGAAAGACCTTGGGTATCTTTTGGTTCTGGGCATGATTGAGTTCGCAAGTCCGTGTTGTTCGGGAACGAAAAGGAGAGGGTAGGAAAAATTGGTATGAAAAAACAAGTCGCTTCACGCCTTCTGAATGATGTACGTTTAGATAAAGTATGATTTTTTTTTGTCAAACCTATTTTTTTGGTAAAACTTATCGCCTGACTGAAAAATCCTAAATAAAATGAATTTTAAAATTTTTAACCTAAAATTTTTTTTTATGCGTTGGTCATCACGTCGCACCTTTAATAAAAATAATTTTACCGTTTTTGCAAATGATAATACTTCAACGATAAAAGTGTTCATAGTGTGGGGCACAACATCTACCTTCTTAAATTGGATACATTTGGTATCCATGGAAACTTGCTCAGGTTTATTTTTTACATTTCTAAAACTCGCAAAATTTTGGGTGCATATTATCCCATGTGCTCTAGGGTCACGACTCGGTGCTTCATTTTACAATATCCTACATCTTGGAGATGAACACATGCTGCCACAATGTCCTACACTTATCGTATGCACATGCTAAATGTGATTCCCTCCTCTTACTGGATCCTGGATCCTTTAAGGTAAGTGTTAAAAAGGCAAATGTCTCAGCCGTCAAAATGAAGAGCGCCTTCGGAACCTTATTTTGATGCAGGGTTCCAAAGGCGATCGTCGTTTACCAACAGGCGGGTGACGCCAGTTTGCCGTGCGAAATATAATAAAAAAATTGATAACTAAAGTCCTATGGAGTAGGAAAGCCTATTTATCGAGGAAGACAATATAGCATTTGACGTATAGGAACGCATCAGTAATCATAAATTTCTTAAAATCAAGCAAACCTTCATTTTATAGTAGGGCATAGATATTAAATATTATATATTATTATTATTATATTGGTTTGACTACCCCGTCAGGGATACAGCGTGAAGATAGTTAGTTTTTATTTTTTGGTGTAGATATTGGTAGCGTTAATTTTCACAAGAAAGAAGAAAGAAAGAAAACATATGTATTAGGCACTCTACATAAATACGTAAAAGCACTTAAACATATTAAGAATTCTAGAAGGGCTTGGCTCAGCACAATGCTCGGTATGACCACAGCGCTGATTTTCAGCCGAAGCCTCCAATAAGTCACTAACTGTTATAGATTGTAGTTTTAGATTATCAAGGAATTTCATACCGGCTGATAGTCACAACACAAATACTTCTTTACCAATGCATATTTAAGAGATTTGACCGTCAGCCAGTCTGGTAGTGGTGGAACTGAAAGTTATAGCATGTCAAAGTTAAGTAAGCGGCACTTACTAAACTTTGACATGCTATAACTTTTAGTTTTAATTAAGCTAGACCTCCGAATTGAATTAGGGCTCATGCAACTAAAAGGACTATGTTAGTTGGTAATTCTATGTATGTATGGGGACACCCCTTAATATTGAAGTCTTTATTTTTGGAATAATTCCTTTATTTGTGCTGTAAAACCTTGCTTTTTGCCAAATTTGGTGATTCCAGGTCAACGGGAACTACCATTTTGGTTTTGACCCAAAACTTGGAGGGTACTTCCGGTTTACCTAGAATTTTTATTAATTAGTAAGGGTCTTGAAGAAGGCTACTTATTTATTATCTTTTGTAGTTAAATTACTGTCGCATACTGGACTTGAGTGTACAATTACTGCAAGTACTTATTGCCTACTTGCTAATGATTTATAGAATGTACGACAAGAATCAATACGTAATTTTAGTGCAGATTCTAGTCAACGTGTTGTGCAAAAGAATTTATTTACATACTTTCTCTCCTCTAGTACGTACTAAAATAGTAACAGTGAAGACAAAGAAATACACGTAATGTACACGATAATGGGCTCATCACCTATTACGAGGGACAGGAAAACTCAAGGTGAAAAGTGGGCGTATATGCTTCTGCCCGGGGATAAATACGTGATTGGTAAACACTTTCATACATTATTGTTAAACTATTGTGGAACAATACTAAAGAATATTTTTGATACAGCGTCATTTATTTATTTTTAATTCAGAAAACAAATAGTTTACAATATCTACTTATGATTACAATATGCATATCATAAAAGTAACAGTGCATTTATTCTTGTTTTAATTATCGTATTTTACGGTCAGTAACGAAAGTCGCCAAGTCCAGAACCACAATATTTATGCTTTGTTATTTAAAATAAACATGAATAAAACATTTCTGTTTAATCGGCTGAAGATATAAATAAATAAAATAAATATCGTTGGGACAACTCGCACAACGCCATCTGATTCCAAACTAAGCAGAGCTTGTACTATGGTAACCAGATAACTGATAAACATACTTATATATTTCTAAATACATACCATATTATAGATAAATTACACCCAGACACAGAATAAACCATCGTGCTCATCACACAAAGTTTTATCCTGGGTGGGAATCGAACCCACGACCTCTTGCGTAGCAGTCGGATGCACTCCCACCGCGCCACAGAGGCAGTCAAATATCTGCTCATAAGTGAGTTTTAAGTCCGAGACTACCAGGGGCCCAATTCTCGATCATACGACTTAAATCGTGGACGTAAATTTACTGGTGAAACGTGTTTTGTCTCTTATTTGGCCGTTTTGTAATATGAAACAAATGACATTTCACCAGCAAATTTTCGTCTACGCTTTCAAGTCGTATGATCGAGAATCGGGGCCCAGGACTTTAATTATTCGTACTAATTAGTGTCTAGCACATAAGACCTTTTAGCCTTTTTGTTACCACCTCACTAAAAAGGCAACGGGTTCAATATTTCTTCCAAAAATAACATCTAAAATGGACACAATTTATTTTATTTTATGAAATTTATTCTGCCCTATAGACCCACCCCAGTTCCGTGCTTCGAGAGGCAAGTTAAGCCATTGGTCGCGGTTGCCAATAAAATGGCAGTCGTTAAGCAAAGTTGAGCGCTTTATGGGCGGCTTAAAAAATTTCAACATCGGGTTACCACAGCCTGCGCCTGTCCATTTCACGGCAATGGGCTCACCGCCTGTTACGTGGGACAAAACTGCATACGGTAAAATGTGGGTGTTTAATATGTCTCTGTCTAACCCTTCGGGGTTATCCCCCACGACATATTGTCACGCCTTTCTAGGCGTGACAATATTTATGTATGTTAAGATTCCACCCGAACAGACAGAAACCTTGTAAAAATAATATCAAATGAACCCGTAGTGGGCAATCAAAGCGTGTCTATAAGGTTTATAAGTTTTAATACAGTTCGCTGAGCTGAACACTTGATTATTGAGATGAAGTTAAAAAGGCCAAGTGAGAATCAATTCGTGTAGTGCACATTCCCTTAAGTATATTGAATAAGATAAATGATGAAAAAACGAAGAACGGTTATTGTACTCGTAGTAAGTACATACGTATTTCACGTTAAAATTATCCCAATTATTAGTGATGGGTGGCCGTTGGTGGTGTTTACACTTACGATCACTACCGTGTAACGGAAGGCTCCAAGCAAGTTTTTAACACCAAGTTTTTATGTTTAAGCACTAATAAAACGTCTAGTTGTAAATTATTACTGGTATGTCTGGTTATTTCCAACAATAGGTTTCCCGTTTTGTTCCACCTTCTTCCCAACCGGGTAAGGGAATGCCCCAATATTTCAAAACAGCAACGGGCTCATTACCAGTAATGGACAAAAAATTAACATGGTATAATGTGGGCGTATGATGTGCCTCTACCACCCCTTC
Organism: Thumatha senex; assembly: GCA_948477245.1. Classification (NCBI taxonomy): domain Eukaryota; kingdom Metazoa; phylum Arthropoda; class Insecta; order Lepidoptera; family Erebidae; genus Thumatha; species Thumatha senex. Next base: position 7,299,361 of record OX419725.1, read on the forward strand.
AGGAATAAAGGCGTAATTGAAAAAAATGTGTATGTACACTTACTTATACAAAAGAAAGCTTAGTCGCCAGTCTAGTTCCATTATGAAAATCTGCACAATTTGATAAATATTTAACTATATTTAAATAGTTTATTTATTGTTAGCTGTTATAAAATTTTTGAAGGAATTGCTAAGATAAAAAGAGAAGATAGCATTTGGTGTAAAGTCAGGTGATAAAACCTTAGACCACTGGCGCTCAAATCTGTGGTTGTCAGGTGTAGTTGGCGGCCTAGCTAGCCCGTTGGGGCGTCGATGTCGGGTTAGAGTCCAACATACCCAACCCGTCAAGTCTCGTCTTGGATTGAAGTCCAAGTGGTTTTTCCACACTGCGGCGTTTCGTTTTAAGTAAACACTTATGAACGTCAAGGTTATTGCGTCTACATGAGCCTGAGGAAGAACCTGGCAATAAAACTCGTGGCCACTCTTTGCTAACCGCCAGTAATTACATTAGTTTTATATTATAAAATGGATTGCATGTTAATTCTGTATGTTAAAATTGTTTAGGAACACTTGGTATTTGTTTAATTAGTACAAGTATAAATATACTGAATTCTGTATTTCGAGGTGCTCCTACCAGTAGGAGGAATTAGTAGGAGCACGAGACTGAACTCTTAACTATGTTAGGACATTGTAAGTCCAACGTGGTGGCTCACCCAAGATTATGAACTAGTTATTTTTAATGCCCAGCTACAATATGAGTAAAGGTCTGACTGAGAACAACTCCGAAAACTTTTGAATCCAATGCGGACTGCCAAAGATCAGGTTATCTTTATTATTTTCTACAATATAGGTATCAAATGACAAGGCCTGCTGAAATGTTTCTTCATGGCGTATATAGCACAACAACTTTTAATTATTAATTTATTATATAGCGAAAATTAGTACTTGGATACCTAGACGTGCATGTATGAAGCGATTGATGAATCTGCAAGAAGCGAAAGAAGAACGCATGGATCGTGAAGCCTGGCGATCTGCTCTCTCAGACTACCCCGTCAGGGATACAGCGTGAAGATAGTTAGTTAGTTAGTTTGAGTTATATAGCGATAATTTACATAAGGCTGTCTTGAATTTTAGCTACCTGTAAATTTTATAGCTTCCTTGAATTTTAGCTACCTTTGATAACAGAACGAATCGAAAACCTTAGTCACAAAATTAAGAATAAAAAACGTTTTTATTCCAATTTACTACGCTATTCTTAACACAACTTCAAAGCCTCATTGAATAACTAAAACCATTCCATGTTGAGCTCTGATTATTACCGACACCCTCCCTCCCTTGAGTCCACGTAACACTTACTCGTTCATTTTGTTTTGATCTCACTTTCATGTGTCAAGTTGTCGTGTTAGAAACGAAATTTATCACTTTAGTGAAAGTTAGTAGTTTGATAGTGAATACTTTTTAGGTAAATCTTGAAGGAGTAGGCAGCAGTGTAAATCGCCACAATAACTACTCATATTAGCAACTAAATTTATATGCATGAAAGACTATTAGCCTCAATTTTACAACTTAATAAATTAGTTTCTCTTTTTTTTTATTCTCGAAATCAAACCTGCTCAATAATGTACTGTTGTTTTACATCAGACTATTGGGCCTAAAATATACCTATCAATCTACCTTTGATATATTTTAAGGCATACTGATTCAAAATTGTATAATAATAGGTTCTTTTATTAAATATCAACAAGTTCAGAAAGGAGTTTCTAATACTCGGTATTTTAGAAACTCTTTTCTCCAAACTTTTTTCTCAGAACAAAAGGAAAATGTCACTGGCAGGTTAGTCTTTCGTTATTACCGCCCTTATTTTTTACGACGATAAGAAACAAATTTTGATAATTTTTAGACGAGGGCTACAAGTTTAGTACCAAAATATTTTGTTACGACACTTGTGAGAACAACTTATAGACTGGCATAAACTAGGTATTGTAATAATTCATGAATTCGTGAAAATCAAATAAAAGCCATAAAAACATTATATTAAGCGAAGTTATTCACTGCATAATCATTGATAATAATCACTAGTATACTGCTGTTTTTTTTTTAAACTCATAAGTTCAAAATCTTAACATACCTCAGACAAAACGTCGAAACGTCGTATGTAAGAAAGTATTACGTCGCGTGAAGTCCCGAATAGTATATAGAGTAAACTTCAAATTATAATCGATCTATTAGGCATTATTATATTTTAGTACTGTACGTAAAAATAACGGTAATATACTTTGGTTTACAGCGGATCACTCACTGCTACTCTCCTGGCAAAATTTAAAGCAGCTAGAAGTAAAACCTAGCGAATACTATATCTCATTGACGAATATACATTTACTTTTGAATTCGGCTGAGAAAGGGTAACAAATAAGTCACAACTTATGTTCCTCTTACGAAATGATTGTAACTTCCATGGGGCTTTTCGTGTGAAAGTTATAAAATTTGTTTGTCCTGCTGGACATTCAGTCAGCTTACGCGTATTTGGGAATGAATTTAATAAAAATATATGGTGTGTGTACCAGAGTACACAGGTGAGAAGTGAAACTTCTTTACGACATTTTTTTTCTTTATTAACGTTTAGAGAACTTTTATAGTTGTAAAAAGAAAAAAATATTGTCACGTTTTTCGGCCACGCACCATGTCGTTTTGAATTAAAACTTCTATATCATAAGTAAAACTTCTTTATCGACGTATGAGAGAAATTTTATAGATCTAAAAAAATGTACACACACATATTTTTTTTATTATATAAGTAAGGCTCATGCTACACAAAGTTAAAACTAATAAATAAATACTAGTATAAAATGTACTCTTATTATAAAGTGCAATATAGTGCAGTATATTTGCATAGATACGTTTTTAAAAAATGGTGAGAAGATAAGATAAATATAGACGAACACTCCTAATATCCCTCGTGGATAGAGCTAAGAATGTCTAGGCTGCTTAGGCTGCAAGGAGTATTTTGAAGTGTCTATGAAACTTCACAGCAATGACATTTAATTTCCATTTTCAAATAACAACATCGAAAGAAGGTTAAGTAAGCAACAATAAAAATAAAAGCATCCACGCTGCCAGTATCTTTTTATACTAATTTTTCACATGACGTACACATTAAGCCTATCGACATACGTACCTATGCCGCGTGGATACTGTTCGAATCCATTTACTTCTCTAAATTATGCGTAAAACGTCCATTTGACGATCTCCCCTCTTCGCTCTTATCGCTTGGACAGAAACGGGAGCCTCGGGCGGGGGCGCCGGACTAGGGCAAATTGGGGGGTTTACAATCCCCCCAAGTGAGGGAGTCCGAAGTCCACCTCACCCTTTAGCTACCCTGAAGTTCCATCTCTCACACCTATAAATTCGGCACACACATTTCACCCCCTGGGAGGCAAGGGGGTCTATAACGCACCAATCCTTTCATTTCGTCGTGTCACACTTGCCAGGCCGTGGTGACCTCCACTACAAATTAATATTCACAGAAACGTTTCCGTTACAATCGTTAATCATTACTGTTTCTGCTAGTGATCTCGCTTATGTAGCTACACTTTCGGCTTAGGTAACTGCTATGTACGTCAAACTACACCTATTGTTCTAATTGCTAAGGTTCATTAGTTTACGAATATTAGGTCCTATATGTTTGGACGGAAATTGTAGGCTATATACCGGCGAGAACACCAAACAATACATAAATCTATATTAAAAACATAAAACAAAGTTGTATTAGTAAAACTATTAATAACTCAAAAAGCTGTCCCTTTTGTGTCTAGCCCGAACAGTGAGATAGGTAACCTATAAGCAGCAGAAATATAAAAAACAAATAGAAAAAAGAAAAACATTTCCTTTCAAATTGGATTACTTATAAGATAAAGTTCAACGTGATTAACAGTACTTATCTAATAAAAATATGCTTACAGACGTATAAAAATAACTAAATCATTAGCTAATATCTCAGTAATAAAATAATCTAAGTATTAGTAAATATATAAAGCTGTTATGAGAAATTTCTAGTTACAGAATAAAATTTAAATAGGACAAACGTAAATTTTGTAAGATTTTTTCACGCCGTGTTTGTACTGCCAGATACAGAGCTAATTAGACCATATACATTAAAAATCATCACTTCTGCAGTTGACAGTCGATCTGGGAATGTTGTCATCATCAAATTCTATAGAAGTAATGACAATTAAACTAACGTCATTATTATTGTCAGTCTCGCAAATTATGAATATGGAAGGAGACGGTTATGTCACTGTCAATCAAATTATAGTTAGCTGATGAAGAAGCAGTTGACAGTCGATCTGGAATTGCTGTAATTATCAAATTAGAAATAAGTAATGACAGTAAAGCTAACGTCATTATCATTGTCAGTCTCGCCCATTATTTATATGGAAGGAGATGGTTATGTCACTGTCATTCCAATTATAGTTAGCTGATGAAGAAGTATTATAAAGTAAGGTACTTATCTATCAAAGCATTTGATTTGTGATGTTGCGGTAGGGCTTCGGTCTTCATTACGAGTTGAGCCCTCTCCCCACACTTACAAATATATTTTAAAGTAGTTTAGAGGATTATTTTAAAGTTTATCCAAACGCACCACCAGTCTATGTATTTATTGTTTGTGAAGAAACATAAATATTACAATGTGTAAGTTTTAATTGATTGGTTTATGAAAATGTTTACGTCAAATCTAATTAAATTACATCCTACTACTATTATAAACGTGAAAGTTTGTAATAGTGTATGGATGCAGGTTTGTTACTCTTGATTTTGATTTTGATTGGTTGCATATATTTTTGCTACTTTTTATCCTGCAATCAAGTTGCTATGGGAAATGTAAAGGGGAAAATCTTTCTACGCGGGCATAGCCGCGGGCGTCAACTAGTGCATCTATAATAATCTCTTGTAGCCTCGCTAACTCAGTGTTCTGTAAACGATCACTGAGTTAATCATCTTTCGCTATGTCTGGGGGCCAAGTCTACTAATTCAATCGCGTCAGAAGAGAATAGAAAACGTCGTTAAATGGAGAGCCGACAGAAAAAAAATTCAGTTTTTGTAGTCCACTATTACAATTTCGCTCCAATAAAATTCCATCGGCCGGCCAATAGAATATTATTATAACCCGTGTAGCGCCTGTAAGTAGCCCTTAGTTAGCATTTTTGGTAGTCTAAATTAATATTCTGATAGCTATTTTGTCCCTATGCAGCTTGAGAAGTGTGATTGTGAAATATATAATAGTTGACTACCTAGTTTTGGACTTATTACATTATAACCGCTTCAGAATAGAACTAGAAAGGCTTTATATTGGAGAATAGTTGACTCGGCCTCCTGCTTATCAAATAGGTGAACGCTTTCTGGCATTTGCTTCGTAAAGTATGTTTAGATGTTGGTCCCGGTTGCCAGCATAATGGCAGTCGTTTAGAAAATTTTCAATAGCTGGTAGCTGGTCACAATAACCTGCGCCTATCCATTTCAACACGGCAATAGGTTCGACAAAAAATGAAATGAGGGCCTATTAGTATACCTCTGCCTTACACCCCTTTGAGAATAAAGGTGTGACTTATAAGTACAAATATCTATAACATTCTAAAAAAAAACATAAATATTCTATATAAATAAATATTGTGGAACATTTTTACTCAACAGATAAATGTTTTGATACTCTGTCAAGCAAAAATGACTCAATGAATGTGGGGTAAATTTTGCACACCTACTGCTCATCAATGGTACGCTTTATGTCAATAAAGGTCATTGAAAGTCACGAGATGGAAATCAGTCAAGCAACTGGGTCGGACCACAGGCACCCGTTACGTTAGTTCTGAATAAATTATTTATACAACTTTGAAGCTTTGGAAAATTGAAGCGCTCGTGGCCCCGCGGTCTCAGTGTTCTGTAAACGATCACTGAGTTACGCAACTTTCACTATGGCTGGTCCTCGGATGGGTGACCACTTTGTGGCATTTACATTTGCGAGCGTTTCCGTGCTTCGGAAGGCACGTTAAGCCGTTGGTCCCGGTTGCCAGTAAAATGGCAGTCGTTAAGCCTGGTTGAATGCCTTATGGGCGGCTTGAAAAATTTCAACAGCAGGTAGCCACAACCTGCGTCTGTCTATTTCAACACGGCAATGGGCTCACCACCTATTACGTAGGACAGGTAAATCCACAAGGTGAAAAGTGGGCATATAATATGCCTCTGCCACCCCTTCGGGGATAAGGCGTGATGGATATTTATTATTTTTATTTTAACTTTTGACATCTTCTAATCGATTATAACTATACAGATAGATACATTTGAAATGTTTGTTTGTAATTTCAAATTATATAACAGATTTTCGCAAAATGCATATGAAAGTAAACATGGCACTTATTTAATATTTATTTATTTATGTATCACGCCTTATCCCCAGAGCTTATGCAGAGGCATATTACATGCCCACTTATCACCATGTGTATAATTCCTGTCCCACGTAATAGGTGGTGAACCCATTGCCGTGTTGAATTAGACAGAAGCAGGTTGTGTCAACCTGCTGTTGAAAATTTTCAAGCCGCCAATAAGGCCTTCAACTCGACTTAACGACTGCCATGCTACGGGCAACTGGGATCAACGGCTTAACATGCCTTCCGAAGCACGGAAACGCTCGCAAATGTAAATACCACAAAGTATTCACCCATCCATGACCAGTCATAGCGAAAGTTGTTTAACGCAGTGATCGTGACTCCGCAGGAGCATGAGCGCTTCTTAAGATGATCTATTATATTATTTTTTCTCTGTATATTTTTCTCTGTTTGTTGTGGCTGATCTCTGAAACGGCGGGACGTATTTTAACGCAACTTTCACCAGCATAAAGCTGATGTTATAAGTATTAACTTGTATTACATTTTATACAGGTATTCCCTAAGTAGACGGGCATTGGCGTCCGTTTCTAAATACTAAAAATACAATCCTTTGTCTTTTATGTAAATACAAACCTATATCTTTTCTTTAATGTTATGTAGAAAATATTTTTTGCTTGTTTTAATAATAACGTAAACATTTGCATGTCTCATATGGACGAAATGTGCTGTTGATTTGATAACAACAACTTGAATACCATATTTCCAGCAAATATCATTCATTCATTCATTAAGACATTCATTCATTCATTCGTTATTTAATTCATTCATTAATTCCTTGGGATACAATACAACTTGGTTGTAGATAAAGTACCTATTACCTACTATGACCTAATAAGCTGGATGTGTATAGTAGCCCCAAAAAGATCTCACCTGTGAGTACGAACCTAAAGCTTAAGTGCTCTCAGAGGGCTTACGAGCCTAGACCGTCGCTGTCATACATACATACATACATATTGTCACGCCTTTATCCCCGAAAGGGTTGGCAGAGGCATATTAAACGCCCACATTTCACCGTTAGCATTTTTGTCCCACGTAACAGGTGGTGAGCCCATTGCCGTGTTGAAATGGACAGGCGCAGGCTGTGACGACCCGCTGTTGTAATTTTTAGGCCGCCCATAAGGCCTTCAACTTGGCTTAACGACTGCAATTTTATTGTCAACCGGGACCAACGGCTTAACGTGCCTTCCGAAGCACGGAACTGGGGTGGGTCTAAAGGGCCGAATAAATATAATAAAATAAAGTTTGTCTATTTTAGATGTTAAATCTGGAAGAAATTTTGAACCCGCCTTTTGAGTTAGGTGGTAGCAAAAAGGCTATAAGGTCTTATGTGCTAGACACTAATTAGCACGACCAATTAAAGTCCTGGTAGTCTCGGACTGGACCGCCGCTGTCACTTCGAATAAATGCCGAAGTTAAATGAAATAAAACAACGATAGCATTCCCAAGGAGGGTTGGTGTCAGGCTGGCGGCTGACCATAAAAACCAAGCCAAAACATTTTGCAGTATGAAATTTAGAAAATTGGGACAAGGGCAAGAGGATGATGATGCAATTATATATTATAAATTATATGTAAATATTGACACAATTCAGCAATTGCAAATATAGGCTACAAAAAAACAAATATAATTTTTATTTCTATGAAATGCATTGTATTTCATAGAAATGTATAATTTGACAGTATACAGAATTGCATAACAAAAGGGAAGAAGAAAACACATATATCTAATTCTAAGGTAGGTATATAAATCAAAACTAATGTCCACAGAATGTCCAGTAATTGGTCAGAGCTCACGCGTTTACGATACATCATGTAATTAGACTTTGCCACAGCTATAGTGACAGCTCCGTCAATAGCGGGCTAATTCGTTGGACACAAAACAAATATACGGAAATTACCAAAGTGTCGAGTGTGAGTGTGCCCTAGGAGAGTGTTAGTGTGGCACTGACCTCTATTATTATGGAGTTTGTACCAATCAATCAAATAAGCGTATCGTAGACCACTGCTGAACGGATCTTCCAATTTCATTATGGGAGGATTGTTTTACTATCTGCGCAGACGAGTCTTACACATCTATAAAAACTTGTTACACAAACCTGTACCTACTGGGTTGTGTATAGAGTTTTCGACATGATGTCTCTTATTCAGCAGGTGCCTCGCTTGTATGTAGGTGAGATTGGCTTACGCATAGAAGTCTTTTCCATCAACACGGTTCATCTTTGCCATTTTGTCGCTAAACAAAGAATGTTTATTGTAATTTTTGTTACAAGTTTTATTTTCTTAAAAGAATTAGTATTTCAATAAAATATTTAACAATAAACGTCTGTCCGTCAAGCTCGTTATCTAGGGAATGCATGTAGATATCGAGTTAAAAGTAAAACCATATAGTCCCTTAAAGCTGTAAAAATATCAAACATTTAACTATCTTCACGCTGTATCCCTGACTTGGTAGTCAGAGAGGTCAGATCGCCAGGCTTCACGATCTATGCATACTTCTTTCGCTTCTTGCAGATTCATCAATATCCGAGTACGAAACTATTGACTTTTTTCAAACATTTAAGTTAATTTAAAATGAAATACGGACGTAAGCAGCAATAATGTATACTTCGACATTTCAAGTGAATCAATATGGATGCTTCACATTGAACTTTGAAATTTGGCAATTAAAACCACTTTATTTATTTATTTTTTTATTTTTTTATACTGTAGGTATAGGGAAAAATTTAAAAACTGTGTTTTTTTTACATCCACAACGGGAATATGCACAACCTGGTGGGGCAGCTTCCTAAAGTAGTTAAGCACAGTTGAGCACAGTTGGGCACAGTTGGGCACATGCACTATAACAGCGATATCAACATTTCTACAGGTCTCCTTAGCTGGCGAGTCGACCCATGACACCCACGTAGACTTCACATAGTTCCCACTGGTTCCTCGTCTGCTGCATCGAGCCTCACTTCGAACAAGGCCGTGCAGCTGATAAATCTTAGGACAATCGAAATGCGCTGGGGAACTCGAGTGATTTGACATAGCTCGACGATCTTGAACTTGACGATTAACAGCTTCCGCCTCTCTAATATCCATCACGCCTTATCCCCGAAGGGGTGGCAGAGGCATATTATATGCCCACTTTTCACCGTGTGGATTCCTGTCCCACGTAATAGGTGGTGAGCCCATTGCCGTGTTTAAATAGACAGACGCAGGTTGTGACGACCTGCTGTTGAAGGTTTTCAAGCCGCCCATAAGGCCTTCAACCAGGCTTAACGACTGCCATTGTACTGGCAACCGGGACGGTTTAACGTGCCTTCCGAAGCACGGAAACGCTCGCAAATATAAATGCCACAAAGTGGTCACCCATCCAAGGACCAGACATAGTGAAAGTTGCGTAACTCAGTGATCGTTTACAGAACACTGAGACCGCGGGGCTTCCGACTCTCTAGCACCCACATTTTAGTTATAACAACGTGGGTACCTTAAAGGGTTTCCTCAAGGGATTTCCTCGAGGGGTTAGTCATTAGGTGAGGTCATTTGGGCTTCGAAAGTCTTATTTATATTTTTTTATACCACTGAGGTGGCCTACAAGCGTACGGCCCACCTGATGGAAAGTGGTCACCGTAGCCTATGGACGTTTGAAAGAAGAAAGAAAGGAAAAAAAGAAAGTAACCTAATTTATTGCAAATAGCACAACGTACATACATATTACATACGTACATTCTTACAATTAATAAGAAAAAACAAAATGGAAAAAAAAACCTTCTGAAGACAAAGCTGTATGGACTTTGTTTCATAGGTGGGCGAAGACATATAAAAACCACAACAATGTCTATTGTCTTTAACAGCAACATCAACGATGTGCCAAATTTTGCCACGTTTATCCGGCTTATTAACTTCAAATTTTGGAAAAATTACTACGTGGCAGCTAGTGTTTTAGTTTTAAAAATTAAAGCACGCTGTGCATGCAATTTGGATGAAACTCAGCAAATACTGTTAGATGGCACTTGTCCATCACAGCACTGATCTTCCGTTCACCCATACGAACGACATTCGACGCCGCTAAGCAGACGTACAATAATAAAAATTTTCAGAACAGTAAGTTAAACTAAAATATTACTAAAAAAACTATTTATTAATTACTAAAAAACCATATTGAAATATAACCTAGTACTTAAAAACAAAGTAACAACATATACTAAGGCGATGTTTTTATTTACAGTGAAACCTTCCATCATGGAAATACGAGGTATATTTCTTTGTATTTCTTTGTCAACATACCAACTGCAGACAGAAGATAGACCAAGCTGAAAATTCATACAAGTACTGGACCTCAGTGATCACAGCTACAGTACAATGTTAGTATAATTAAAACCCTATTTATTATTTTTGTTTAGTTTTACAATTAGGTGCTAATTGAGATAAATACAAACTTAACTATAATAAAATACAAACTTAAACAAAATAAATACAAACTGAACCAAAATCAGACGGCCACACACACCAATCAAATTTCAAAACTCTTTTGTTGTAATAATATAAGGTGTTTATATTTTATCTTAAAACTATACAATGATTTTAGGTCCCTGAGAGGCGGTGGCAGGTCGTTCCAGATCTTCATAGCAGCATATTTAAGACAGCCACGGAAAGCAGTAGTCTTGTGTCTTGGAACTGATATCTCTCCTCTCCTGGACCTCATCGAGTATGGGTAATGTGCCCGCACCCAATTTATTTTCTCATATATATAGCCAGGCTTTTTACAATTTATTACATTAAATAGTAAACAAGCCAAATGCAGTTTTCTCCGAGCCTCCATTTTTAATATATTATGATCATTGAGATACGGTGTGACATGTTCACGTCTTGGTATATCAAAACAATATCTTGCACATGCATTTTGCATTCTTTGAATTAAATTTCTAGTTCTAGCTAATATACAAGGGCCATAAACTATGTCACAATAATTAAACTTTGATAGTATGAGACTGTCGACTAAGCGTTTTCTTAATATTGTAGAAATATGTTTACGAATATAGTAAAGAATTTTTAATCTATAGACACATATATATATATATATATACAATTCTTAACTATTTTATTCACATGTTCCTCAAAACGTAACTGAGGGTCCATTACCAGTCCCAGATTAGTGGCTTATTCAACCCTAGAGATTCTCTCCCCATTTACAAAAATGACTGGACTATAATCCAATATTGATTAAATTTGTAGTTTACTTCCAGTATTAAAAATTTTGACTTTAGTGGATTTATAATCAATGAGTGTTCTCTTGACCATTGAACTACTCTATGAAGATCATCATTGATTCTAGACACAGCAGATACAGTATCACATGGTTTAAAAGATAAGTATAATTGTGTGTCATCTGTATACATGTGATACTTACAATTTTTAAACGCACTTGTAATGTCGGCTGTGTATAATATGAATAAAAGCAGTCCCAAAATGGAGCCTTGCGGCACACCTCTAGTCACCTGAAGAGGAGACGATGTCATTCCCTCACCATCCTCTCTACGTAGTTCTACAAACTGAGATCTATTTGTGAGGTAACTTAGGAACCATTTCACTGTATCTGATGTGAATCCATAATAATTTAACTTGGATAACAAGAGAGATGTATCCAAAACATCGAACGCCCTGGAATAGTCTAAGAGGACAAGTGCAGTGCCCTCTCCACGGTCCCTTGCTTTCAAAATATTTCCTACCACATCAGATAGAGCAGTTGCTGTTCCTTGACCTTTCCTGAACCCAGACTGATTATCCGGTAGAATATTGTTTTCTTCCAGATATGCCATTATTTGGATGTAGACAACCTTATCCAATACCTTTGATAAGCAAGGGAGGATACTTATTGGACGAAGGTCTTTAGTAGTTTTTGGATTACTAGGTTTTGGGATAGGTCGTATTAAGGAGGATTTCCACATATCAGGGTATGTATGTGTGGTTATTGAGACATTTATAATCCTTGTAATGACAGTCAATGAATGGGGGAGTGTGAGGGCCAACATCTGAGCACTGATTTTGTCAATACCTTGTGCATTTAGTGTGAATAGAAGTCAGTATTTTTCGAATACTTTCTTGTTGCACTGGTTTAAGCTCAAATCCTATGCTGGGGCTGTACCTATGAAATTCATAAAATGTTAGTTTTTAAATGATTAACTTCACTTTGGCTGGGCACATCCAAAAAAGTTTTATTTATTTCATGTGGGTTATCAAAGTGCCCTGGTAAGTGAGTGTCCTTATGTGAGGGAAGTACATGTTTTTTTAAATTTTTCCATAGTATTTTTGGATTATTGACATGTTCATTTATATATTGTGAGAAATAAACTGACTACTCATTATGCAAAGCAACTACAGCCTGATGTTTTAATTGAATGTAGTATTCTTTTTTTGACTATGATTTTGTGTTCTTATACACAACCCTAGTCTTGTCACGCAGCCTGAAAAGTAACTTAACAGTGTCAGTTATCCATGGAGTATCTTTTGTCTTAAGTCGAGTCTGTTTCTCAGGTTCATGAGCTTCAAAAAGGTACTTAACCCATGTGGAAAACCCAACCACCAAATCATTTATTCTACTCTCTGATTCTAAAAAATGCTACTGTACCTATTAAAAAGGTCCATCAGAATATTTCCTAGTGGCCTATATACAAAACACCTGGGTTTCTGCCTGTCTTTTCTGATGGTCGACACACATGTAACTATAGAATGATGGCCAAGTTCCGGCACATGAGTAACCAACACATCACGAATATTCATGTCAGTACATATTACATCGATCACACTACTTTTGCCATCTCTGAAATGTGTTGGGCTGTTGACCAACTGCTGCATATTAGTGTAATGTAGGAATTGTTGTAGCTTTTGCGTGTCAGACTTATCAGGCTTCAGCATATTAACATTCAGATCACCCAAAAAGATTATGTGGTCATACGGAGACAGAGCACAGATGCTGGCAGGTACACTATCCAAGAGCTTGTCGACACTCAGCCATGGTGGTCTTGGCCTTGCCTACCAGAATTTTTTTACCCATAGTACAGAAGGATATCCAATATTCTTCCACTAACTGATTTAGGGTGATTTCTAGTCTGTACGCAACACAGGACCTAATGTAGAACCCAACACCTCCCCCTCTACCTTTTTTTATGGATTTTGGTCTGGAAGTGTGTCTTAACTTATAACCATGGACCAATGGCGCACTCCACTTTTCTTCCACTTTGAGCCATGTTTCATTCATGGCCATTATGTCGACTGAGTGATGGGCCATAGCTATGAGAAATTCGTCATGTTTTTTTCCCAGTGAACCAGCATTAAAAAGACCAAATTTTAAACATTTTTAGAATGCATTTAAATAGTTTGTTATTTTGATTCTGGTACATGAAATATTTGATAACAATGAAAATTTTAAGTTTAATAATTTAATGATTTGATATGAAATTGATAATAAATTACATCTTCATATGATCCTATACTTCTGACTATACATATATATTTGTTCATTCAATCTTACCCTACTATATTTTCCATTTCTAAAATTAATATATCCATTTCTAATATAAAAAACAAGTAATAGTTGTACAAGACCGATAGTAAAAAGACAGTCCCATACTAACAAAGATCTGTTGACATAATTCAAAATAATAATTCATAATTTAAATTGATTTAACTCTAAGTTACTCGATAGTATTGTAATAGAAAAATTAAAATTAATTTTAAATGCTGTATAAATGCAGCAGTTCATCCTAAAATTAGTATATAATATGTGACCGCCTGTATAAATGTAAATATAAATCTTGTAAATATTTTCAACTGTCTGTAATTTAGTTTTGACTTTACACAATTTTTTGTACATAGTTTTCAAAACACAAAACAATTCAAACCCTGATTGCACTGGCAGCCTCGCTCCCAAAAACCTGCTCGAAGTCAGACTCCGATCGTTTTGAATGAGAACGCTCCCCATCAGCTTTTTTACAAATATTCTGCCCTGCTTAGTCCACGTGTACTTCCAACCCAAGTGTGTGGTTATTTGCCTTGCACGGTAAAAAAGCTGCTTGTTTACTCTCGTCAGCCTTTTATTCAGGTAAGAACAGCGAGGGGGCGCATCCAGGTGGAGGTCCTCTGAAGTAGCACCACGTCTCACACATGCATTTCGCAAAAGATCATCGCGCAGCGCGCGCCGCGATAACAGGACCACAATTCGTCTGCTCTTACCCGAAGGCTCCCCCCTCCGCTCCACTCGAGGACCGACCCGCTCAGCGTACACGATGTCCCTCGGTTCTAGAGTCACTCCTAGTTTTCTCGCTACTAGCTCAACGGTTTGAGTCACGTTCTCTCCAGCACAATCCGGTAAGTTAGATATTTCCAAATCGGCTTGCATCAACTCCTGCTCTCTATCATTAAGATCGAACTTCAACCTGTTAATTGTGAGTTCCAGCTGTTTTGTGGGTTGGACATCACCTTGGCACTTTTCAAGCTGCTCTAAACGTGTCTCAAAGAGTCCATCTTCTTTTTGCAGGATGGAACCGATTGACGGTGGTCAGCCATTTCTAACCTAAATTCCCTCAACTCTGCTTCGAGATCGTCTCTCATAGCACGGATCTCAGTCCGTAGAAGGAGCATATCGTGACTTATATTAAACTGAGTGACTTGTTGGGGGGATCCATATGACTCTTGCTTACTGGCACTTGATTTGCCTTCTAACAAAGATATACATTTCCTCGGAGTAGTAATCTCCATATTGTTGCTAGCATTTCCCTTCTTGGATGTGCACTGTTTGGTATCTTTGTAAGACTTACCAGTGCAATTGTTGCAATGCCATTCGCCACTTATCTTTGTAGAATCCGTTACATAGGTAGTATGATACTTAACCTTACATCTACAGCATGCTACACATCCCTTTGCAGTAACAGATTTGCCACATACCATGCATTTACCAGCCATTATATTGATTTGTTATGATTTCTAAATTCTCTACTACTCAATAGATGGCGCTGTAACACAATTATTGATCATTTATGCTACGAGTCGGAAGTCACACCAATTTAAAGTTGTCACTAATGGCACAAAACAAAAGTCAAAAACATATAAGACTATTTATTATATAATCACTGTTAGAGTTGAACACTGAATATTGTTTATTTCATTTTTCGTATTATAGGGTAGTCCTTAAGTTTGGAGTACTGTTACTTATAAAAGATGTAAGTAGAAGGAAAATGTTTTGATGCAGTTTTGGAGTGCCACAGTTCTATATTTGAACTACAGTTTATTAAAAAAGTCGAGTTACGTTGAAACAAGTCCATATTTGCTTTTTTCAAGGAAAAAAATCTAATCGATTTTTAAATAAAGACATGTTTTATATGTAAAGAAATGTTTATTTAGTAACTTGTATTGCCTCCCAGTGCATTTATGACAGCTCTCATACGGTTTGGCATAGAATTAATCAATGTCGTTATGACATGTTGAGGAATGTCCTCCCATTCTTCCAAAATTACATTTTTGAGCTCCTGCATGGTTTGCGGGGCAGGATGATGAGCTCGAACACGCCTCTTCAGCTCATCCCATAGATGCTCTATAGGATTCATATCAGGACTTCGCGCTGGCGATCTCATAACAGTGCTACCAATGTCATTTAAGTACTCCTTGACGATTCCCGCAGTATGGACCCTTGCATTATCATGCATTAAAACGAAATCTTGGCCAATAAATCCAGCATATGGCATCACGTGGTTCTCTAAACATTGGCGAATGTATCTATTGCCATCTAGGGGCGGCAGTCGTGGTCCCGTCACTACCTCTAGCTCAGTTTTGCCTTCCATAGAGATTCCTCCCCAGACTGTCCATTATCCTCCACCATAACTCACTTTCTCATCAATACAGCATTGCGCGAAACGCTCGTTCTGTCTCGGTACACCTTACTCGTTCCGTCATTACCGTATAGCATTATCTTGGACTCATCTGTGAAGAGAACCTGGCTCCATTGATGTCGAGTCCAATGTAGATGCTCGCGTGTAAACTCTAGAAGGGCTATTCGGTGTGCTCGTGTCAATTTGGGTCCATTGACTGGCTTATGGGGCTTTAAACCACGTTCATTGAGTCGGCTTCTAACGGTCCGAGCACTTACAGCCACTCCGTGAAAGTCCCTGAGAAACACCCGGACTCTTGAATCGAGCCACCTTACATTCCCGGGCCTAAAAACCGAATACATAGAAAAAATACAATATAACAAAAAAGTTTTTATGCATTTTTAATGCTGGCAGTTTTCATCGTCTTTCCCGTATGTATTATTCCAAATTTGAATTTTAGAATTTAAAATAAAGAACAAAAGCCGAGCTTGGTCACTGATTTAAAAAAAATAATGACTGTTGACACTCAGCCATGGTGGTCTTGGCCTTGCCTACCAGAATTTTTTTACCCATAGTACAGAAGGATATCCAATATTCTTCCACTAACTGATTTAGGGTGATTTCTAGTCTGTACGCAACACAGGACCTAATGTAGAACCCAACACCTCCCCCTCTACCTTTTTTTATGGATTTTGGTCTGGAAGTGTGTCTTAACTTATAACCAGGGACCAATGGCGCTCTCCACTTTTCTTCCACTTTGAGCCATGTTTCATTCATGGCCATTATGTCGACTGAGTGATGGGCCATAGCTATGAGAAATTCGTCATGTTTTTTTCCCAGTGAACCAGCATTAAAAAGACCAAATTTTAAACATTTTTAGAATGCATTTAAATAGTTTGTTATTTTGATTCTGGTACATGAAATATTTGATAACAATGAAAATTTTAAATTTAATAATTTAATGATTTGTTTTGAAATTGATAATAAATTACATCTCCATATGATCCTATACTTCTGACTATACATATATATTTGTTCATTCAATCTTACCCTACTATATTTTCCATTTCTAAAATTAATATATCCATTTCTAATATAAAAAACAAGTAATAGTTGTACAAGACCGATAGTAAAAAGACAGTCCCATACTAACAAAGATCTGATGACATAATTCAAAATAATAATTCATAATTTAAATTGATTTAACTCTAAGTTACTCGATAGTATTGTAATAGAAAATTTAAAATTAATTTTAAATGCTGTATAAATGCAGCAGTTCATCCTAAAATTAGTATATAATATGTGACCGCCTGTATAAATGTAAATATAAATCTTGTAAATATTTTCAACTGTCTGTAATTTAGTTTTGACTTTACACAATTTTTTGTACATAGTTTTCAAAACACAAAACAATTCAAACCCTGATTGCACTGGCAGCCTCGCTCCCAAAAACCTGCTCGAAGTCAGACTCCGATCGTTTTGAATGAGAACGCTCCCCATCAGCTTTTTTACAAATATTCTGCCCTGCTTAGTCCACGTGTACTTCCAACCCAAGTGTGTGGTTATTTGCCTTGCACGGTAAAAAAGCTGCTTGTTTACTCTCGTCAGCCTTTTATTCAGGTAAGAACAGCGAGGGGGCGCATCCAGGTGGAGGTCCTCTGAAGTAGCACCACGTCTCACACATGCATTTCGCAAAAGATCATCGCGCAGCGCGCGCCGCGATAACAGGACCACAATTCGTCTGCTCTTACCCGAAGGCTCCCCCCTCCGCTCCACTCGAGGACCGACCCGCTCAGCGTACACGATGTCCCTCGGTTCTAGAGTCACTCCTAGTTTTCTCGCTACTAGCTCAACGGTTTGAGTCACGTTCTCTCCAGCACAATCCGGTAAGTTAGATATTTCCAAATCGGCTTGCATCAACTCCTGCTCTCTATCATTAAGATCGAACTTCAACCTGTTAATTGTGAGTTCCAGCTGTTTTGTGGGTTGGACATCACCTTGGCACTTTTCAAGCTGCTCTAAACGTGTCTCAAAGAGTCCATCTTCTTTTTGCAGGATGGAACCGATTGACGGTGGTCAGCCATTTCTAACCTAAATACCCTCAACTCTGCTTCGAGATCGTCTCTCATAGCACGGATCTGAGAAGTCCGTAGAAGGAGCATATCGTGACTTATATTAAACTGAGTGACTTGTTGGGGGGATCCATATGACTCTTGATTACTAGCACTTGATTTGCCTTCTAACAAAGAAATACATTTCCTCGGAGTAGTAATCTCCATATTGTTGCTAGCATTTCCCTTCTTGGATGTGCACTGTTTGGTATCTTTGTAAGACTTACCAGTGCAATTGTTGCAATGCCATTCGCCACTTATCTTTGTAGAATCCGTTACATAGGTAGTATGATACTTAACCTTACATCTACAGCAAGCTACACATCCCTTTGCAGTAACAGATTTGCCACATACCATGCATTTACCAGCCATTATATTGATTTGTTATGATTTCTAAATTCTCTACTACTCAATAGATGGCGCTGTAACACAATTATTGATTATTTATGCTACGAGTCGGAAGTCACACCAATTTAAAGTTGTCACTAATGGCACAAAACAAAAGTCAAAAACATATAAGACTATTTATTATATAATCACTGTTAGAGTAGAACACTGAATATTGTTTATTTCATTTTTCGTATTATAGGGTAGTCCTTAAGTTTGGTGTACTGTTACTTATAAAAAATGTATGTAGAAGGAAAATGTTTTGATGCAGTTTTGGAGTGCCACAGTTCTAAATTAGAAATACAGTTTATTAAAAAAGTCGAGTTACGTTGAAACAAGTCCATATTTGCTTTTTTCAAGGAAAAAAATCTAATCGATTTTTAAATAAAGACATGTTTTATATGTAAAGAAATGTTTATTTAGTAACTTGTATTGCCTCCCAGTGCATTTATGACAGCTCTCATACGGTTTGGCATAGAATTAATCAATGTCGTTATGACATGTTGAGGAATGTCCTCCCATTCTTCCAAAATTACATTTTTGAGCTCCTGCATGGTTTGCGGGGCAGGATGATGAGCTCGAACACGCCTCTTCAGCTCATCCCATAGATGCTCTATAGGATTCATATCAGGACTTCGCGCTGGCCATCTCATAACAGTGCTACCAATGTCATTTAAGTACTCCTTGACGATTCCCGCAGTATGGACCCTTGCATTATCATGCATTAAAACGAAATCTTGGCCAATAAATCCAGCATATGGCATCACGTGGTTCTCTAAACATTGGCGAATGTATCTATTGCCATCTAGGGGCGGCAGTCGTGGTCCCGTCACTACCTCTAGCTCAGTTTTGCCTTCCATAGAGATTCCTCCCCAGACTGTCCATTATCCTCCACCATAACTCACTTTCTCATCAATACAGCATTGCGCGAAACGCTCGTTCTGTCTCGGTACACCTTACTCCTTCCGTCATTACCGTATAGCATTATCTTGGACTCATCTGTGAAGAGAACCTGGCTCCATTGATGTCGAGTCCAATGTAGATGCTCGCGTGTAAACTCTAGAAGGGCTATTCGGTGTGCTCGTGTCAATTTGGGTCCATTGACTGGCTTATGGGGCCTTAAACCACGTTCATTGAGTCTGCTTCTAACGGTCCGAGCACTTACAGCCACTCCGTGAAAGTCCCTGAGCTGTTATTGTATCGGAACAGAGTTAAGGCGTCGATTTCGTAAGCTAGTAGTGACAATGTATTGATCTTGTCTCGCCGTTGTCACTCGGTAACGAGGTCCTCCTGTTCGCCGAACGAAGCCGCCAGTCTCCAGGTATCGGTGGTACACTCTTTGAACAGCGGAACGACTTATGTGAAGTTGTGAACTTACATCTCGCTGACTTAGCCCAGATTGAAGAAGTGCTACAGCTTGCGCGGCTACTTCAGGTGAAGTATCCATAATTTTATAGCCAAAAACGGTTCTAATTATAGAAAAATTTGTAAACAAATTTTTGGTTAACAACAATTGCGAAAATTCAAACCAAATCGACATTAAATTGCTTCAAAAGCAACTTTCAACAGTCATTATTTTTTTTTAAATCAGTGACCAAGCTGGGCTTTTGTTCTTTATTTTAAATTCTAAAATTCAAATTTGGAATAATACATACGGGAAAGACGATGAAAACTGCCAGCATTAAAAATGCATAAAAACTTTTTTGTTATATTGTATTTTTTTTATGTATTCGGTTTTTAGGCCCGGGAATGTAAGGTGGCTCGATTCAAGAGTCCGGGTGTGTATTTGTTTATTTATGTTCACAGATGTATTTAACACTGCATAACACTTTTTTAAATTGTATTTGAACTTAAACTTAAGAATTTACATAAATATACTTCGATTTATACGAAAAATTGTTTTTAATTTGGACTTAAACAGTGGTAACGATATGAGCATGCGACGTCAGGTCACGACGTTTGCAACACCAGAGGTGCATTACTAGCGCTGCCGACCCTTTATAAACCATCTAAGACCCCTTTTGAAGAACCCCATACTGTAGACGTTCGGGAAAACCCAGGCAGGGAGTTCATTCCACAATATAAGCGTACGCGGAATAAAGTCTCTATCGGACCTAACCGTGTGCGTGCGCTCCGGACGCAAAGTGTAAGGGTGAACACCCTGTCTATGGCGAGCATTGCGTTGATAAAAGGTAGCCGTGGGCATCATATCAAACAACTCCTCAGAACACAAACTGTTGTACAGGCGATAGAACACGCATAAGGAAGCAAAGTCTCTTCTTTCGCGAAGGGGCTCGACACCGCCTGCTAGTAAAGAATCGTTAACAATCCTCATAGCACGCCCTTCTACCAAGTTAAAAGGTTCAAGGTGGTATTCAGGTGCACCAGCCCAAAGGTGACAGCAGTACTCCATGTGCGGCGGCACTTGCGACTTGTAGAGGAGCAGTGTTTGCTTTGCAGTAAAGTACTGCCGCGCATCAGGATGAGCACTCCGAGCTTTTTGGACGCCAGCTTCGCCTTGTCCTTTAAATGACTTCGGTATTGGACGTCACTAGAGATCTCAACACCAAGGATCCCAATACTATTAGAGATGGAAAGAGGTGTGCCCTGAAATTGCGGCGCTAATGTAAATAGGGCTTTTTTAGCGTTGAATGCACAAACTTGAGTCTTGGTAGGGTTAAATTGTACAAGATTTTTTCAACCCCAATCGGACACTCTAGCAAGGGTAGCCTCGATTTTACACACAAGTTGTTCACGACTTTTTTCCACTGCAGACCGGGTGATATTGGAGCGACCCGTGTAATAAGTGTCACCCGTACTATCATCCGCATAACAATGAATGCCGTCAGTGGACAGCATGTCTTGAATATGCAGCAAAAACAGAGTGGGTGACAGCACTGAGCCCTGCGCGACCTTAGCATTGATGGCCATGTAGTCCGAACAGCAACCGTCAACGACGGCTCTAAAAGTTCTACCGGCCAAAAAGCTGGATACCCATTCGCAAACTCCCACGGGCAGTCCATAGGAGGACAATTTCGATAGAAGACCACGGTGCCAGACCCGATAAAAGGCCTTTGAGATATCAAGACTCACTGCTAGAGCCTCTCCCTTACTATCGATAGCCGTCGCCCGGCGGTGTGTGAGGTACACAAGAAGATCACCAGTCGAGGGAGCATACGGCTATCGGCCTATAATTGGACGGATCGGTCCTGTCTCCCTTCTTAGGCACATTCGCGGTCTTTCATAAAGACGGGGCTTATCTCATGGAAAATGAAAGTGTGAAAAGACGTGTAAGTACCGGACACAACTCGGGACCACACTGCTATAGTACCACCGCGGGTATACCGTCTGGCCCACTCGACTTATGAACGTCGATGGACTGAAGCTCTCGCCGGACCTCCCTCTTTGTGAATTTAATTTCCGGCATGGAAGTTCCACACAACGGGATGTCAGGCGGCAAAGCGCCCCCGTCGTCCATAGTCGAGTTAGAGGCAAACAGAGAACCCAGAAGGTCGGATTTCTCCTTGGCACTCTGAGCCAAACTACCGTTAGGTTTAAGTAGAGGTGGTAAACCAGACCGACAAAAGTTTCCCTCGGCAGCTTTGGCAAGCGACCATAATTCGCGACTCCCAGAAGGGTAGTCGTTCACCACATCTGCCGATGAAATCGACTTTAGCCCTGGATATTGCTCTTTTGCTGGCCCTAGAGGCGGCATTTAGTTTGCGTTTCACTTCAGAGATGTTAATATCATTATTAGCGCGAGCCTTAGTCCAAGCTTTGAAGGCAGAATCCTTCAGCAGTCTAGCTTCTCTGCAAAGCCGATTAAACCACGCTCGCTTCTTGGCCCCTGCGGGAATCCAGCGGTGAGGAATATAATACTCCATGCCCGCCAAGATCCCCTCAGCAACTGCTGCAGCGCAGGAGTCCACATCATCTGAAGTGAAGTAAAGCCACCTCCACGGGGAATATGCAAAGAACTCTCGCAGTCCATCCCAGTCTGCTGACTTATGGTGCCACACATGCCGCCACTTCTTGGACCAGGGTGGTCCAAGAATGAATATACATTACACCCTTAGATATTGGATCTTAGGGCTCTAATTGAAGAAGCTAATTTCACTGTGCCCTCAGGGTGTTGTATTAACCTCATGATGAAGTAACGTATAACCCCAGATCCCCGAGGGATTCTTAGTGGGAATTGTTACTCCCATGTCCTAATAAAGAAAAATATCTTGACGTTCATATGTGTTACTTTGTGACCTACATGAATAAAGATATTTCATTCATTCTTTCATTCATTCAAATAAATCTTCTTCTTCAAACTTATCGTGTTCCCAATGACATCAATACCCTCGATTTGAAGCCTCCACCTATATTTGCCTCCAGAAGCAAATATCGTTTGACTTTTATTTTCGGCATTGTTGGGAGCGATTCCATCTGACCACCGACTCCCAACCTCGTAAGGACACCTTCGTCGCTGCCTCTTCAGCACCGTTAGCATCTTGATGGTTGGGTTTACCGTTCCAAAAGATAAATAATGTTCATAATTTTTTTTGTTCAATTAAAATATTGACCAATTAGTGCTTTGTCTGTTATATCTCACAGGTCTTTTAGGTCAAACGCGACGGCTACGGTTACATAAAAATGACCACTCGAAGGTTAAATGAGGTGTGAGCAATGTTCATAATTCCACCGTAACTGTGTAACACAGTAACTGCTAGTAAAATGATATACCTATTTGTTTTTGACCGCCCGACGGAAAATTAATTATTCTCTACGTAATTTTTTTTAAATATTTCGTCAGCATGTAAAATAAGCACGGTACAAAATAAAAATTTCAAGGAAATTAGGGCTTTATTTATCTTTTTATCTTTAAGTAGTGCGTTTTTATGATGTGTAAGCTATTGTATATTGCTGTAAAGTTTTATCAAATCCATTTAGTAGATTTTGCGAGAAAGAATAACAAACCTACATCCAAATATTTGAACAAATTTGTAAAATGTAGGATTAAATCCTGTGTCGAGTGCTTCTGGGAACAATGGAGCGCCACATAGTCCTATGGGCCCAAGTCAACTACAAGTCTTAAGTACAAGATTGTGCACCTGCTGAACAGCAGACGAGATCCTGGCACCGGCTTTTCCCCTTTGGGGGTGGAATTTTATCGCTTTTTTATCTTTCTATTTAATTTATCTATCACGCCTAATCTCCGAAAGGATAGCAGAGGCATACATATTGTAAGCCCACTTTTCACCATGTGTATTCTTATCCCACGTAATAGGTGGTGAGCCCATTGCCGTTTTGAAATAGACAGACGCAGTTTGTGATTACCTGCTGCTTAAATTTTTAAAACCGTCCATGAGGCCCTCAACTTGAATCAACGACTGCCATGTTACTGTCAACCAGTACCAACGTCTTAACGTGCATTTCGAAGCACAGAAACGCTCGCAAATGTAAATGCTACAAAGTGATAACCCATCCGAGGACCAGCCATAGTGAAAGTTGCGTAACTCAGTGATCGTTTACAGAAAATTGAGACCACGGGGCCACGAGCGCTTCTGTTAAAAATGCTTGAGATGAAAATGTTACGTCATATAAGGAATGTTGCCACAAATAGGTCGCCACCGCACGAATACTACTATGCGTACCAGTTCAAATACCTAGGATCTGTTCACATGTCTAACGACATCGATCGCAACGACAATCGACGTCGGTCAAGCGGCGGGTGATGACTGGTGTTATTTGAAACTCAAAAATGCCAGTCAAAGAGACAGGTTTATAAATCCATCATTAGGCCTGTGTTTTTAAGTGGCACTGAGACATGACCAGTTATGGAGCCTCGCAAGCGCGTGCTGCGTGTCACGAAAATAAAAATGCTGATAGACGTGTGGAGTGACGCGGATGGACCGCCTGAAATGACATTACAGATAAATTGCAAGGGTGTCGCCTTTCCTGTAAATTGTATGTTTTGCGGCAACCACCGAGCTACGTGTGGAACAATGTCTGGCTATATCGGCCCCACAGGGTAAGAAGGGGGCCAATAAATACTGACTTTACGTTATATAGGATGATATACGTGCCAATGCTCTCTCTGAAGAAGGCGAAGTGATAGAGAAAAAGTACTCGTATCAAATACGTCGCGTGGCAAACGCTCTGAAGATGAATGATATTTATATTTTTGGACGTTCATCACATTCTAGACCAGGAACGGCAAACTTTTAAATAAGAACATCTTTATCCTGCTTTAAGTTTTCCGTGAATTAATAACATTTTTAACAGGCAGACCCGCAGGCGTTCGCTAGTTATTTCATAAAACTGCATTTTTCACATAACTATGTGAGCATTGTTCGTACTTGTGTAGAGTGTAAAATAGCAACCGAGTTTATCGCTCATGGAAGCGGTTTGGATAATTGTGAAGGCAACACGAACCTTTGAGGGCAGTGACACAATTAACCCTGCAAATTTTATCTCTATATTTTAATATTAGGGGTTAAAGTATGAAATTGCCGTTCCGTACTGAAAAATTAGGACCATTTTTTGTTGGACAAAATATATTTATTTAATCAAAGTTTTTACCCTCGTAGTCTATACATTCAGCCGCCTAATTGGAAGGTAATTTAAACATATGTTTTGCAGTAGAATTTTAGTCATCTGGATTCCACAAGTGTGAAGGTGATATGTACATCTTCCTGGAAAAATGGTAGTAGGGTGTAGCCAGTATGGATTAGTTAGGATATTGACGGATGATTTCTAGCTTTTCTCATAAGGCTGTCCGCATTGCCACGTTGTATGGCAATGCTAATTATCTGAGTGCTGTTGTATTGCGTTCAGCAACGGAACGGCAATGGGCTCACCACCTGAAATTGAAATGGAAATTTATTTATTTTTGCGGAAGTATGGTACATAAGCTGTAATTGTCATAATTAATTTGAACACACACCTGTTACGTGTGACAAAAATGCATACGGTGAAATGTGGGCATATAGTATGCTCTTGACAATATATACGAGTATGTATGTATCTATGTAGAACGTAGTGGTTTGGTGCGTGACCAAGAGACCGGACGGTATGTCATTGGTGACATGGAAGATGGGAAAACCTGTAGTTTAGGATGCAACTTGTGTTGATACTCTGGCTCCTTCTCATCTTCCTAGTACGGCAGGTTGCACTTGTGCTGCTTTTACATCTGCCAAGACTCAAACGGCGCAAAAATAATAATTTAATAAGTAATTATATTTTTGAGCCCTTTGGGGTCACACTGGGCTCGTGGAGCCTAAGTACTCGTTCGCTATATAGTAATATCGCTAAACGACTGGTCGACTCTTCTCGTGAACCTAGGTCTAGCCTTTTTCTCGCTCAGAGAATAAGCATTGCCATACAACGTGGCAATGCGGCTGATCTTATGGGAACCTTATCGGTTGATTTTGGTGAGAAGGAATTCTTCGGCGCCTAGGCGGGGGCATCGTTGTCAGTCTTGTAATAACCCCCACCACCTCTTTTTTTGTATGGTTTTCTGTAAATATAATTAATTTTAATAAGTTCTATGTTCACAATAATTAATTTTATAAAAATATATTAATGTATTATTGAATAGAACACTCTCAGTGCACCCAGTACCTTAGATAGTGGGTTGGCTGGCACAGGGCTGCACTGTCCTTACAGCCTACACAATGGAGCCAGCGCGAGTCATCGCCACCGTATTTGCCTCTAATGCTACTGCTTGCACACATTAAATCATTACCAAGTAAACTATTAATATCAAAAGAAAGTACTCGCTGCACTATTTACAAAATCTGCTATCGATACAACGCGCGTTTCGATTCGTTTAAAAGAGTTTGAAACCTGATTGTCTATAAAAACTGTAATACATCTAGCCAGGTGTGTTATACAGGGGTTCCTCGAGTTTAACATAAATTAGACTATTTATTCTTTACATAATAATAAAGAAGCAAACGTAGCCCCGTTAACTCGAAATGTTTTGTAAACAATAACTGTGGCCCAGACTGGTGACCCCTTTGTGGCATTTAGCATGCTTTTGCATGCTTCGGAAAGCGCGTTAAGCCGCTAGTCTAGGTTGCCAAAATAAAAAAGTGCCTAACATACCAGTTGTTAATCCCTTATGGGCCGGTTGAAAAATGACCACGGCAATTCACCACAATTTGTGCCTGTCCATTTCAATATAGCAATAAATGTGGGCGTATAGTATGCCTCTGCTACCCCATCGGGGATTAAATCATGACTAAATACAATAATTACAGTATGGGGTTCTTCAAAAGGGGTCTTAGGATATTTTTACAGGGTTAGCAGCGCGAGTGTCGCACTTGTGGTGTTATAAACGTCTAATAACGGTGACCACTTTCCATCAGGTGGGCTGTATAGATCATCTGACACCGCTAAATAAATAAAAATCACGTAGTAGGAACTATTTCTTGGGTTCTATTTTTACCGATTCGATGATTTCAGAACATTCATATCCTACGCCGTGTAGGACAGGTATCGTGGGAGAAAAGATAATACGAAAATATATCTTTTAGATAGGCTATTGATATTTAATGCTATTGAGTCCTTTATCCTAAAAATTATAGGTATTATAAATGTGACGGCTTGTGAGGATGCTCGCTACACAATCACGCTCTAATCCCTGAAACCATTTGGCTAAAATTAAGTATTCAAATAGCTGACCTAATTAGTTGAGGAAAATGTGTACGGAAACTTTACCATGCATACGGAGTCACGGTGCAACTAGTTAACGATTGTAAATATAATATAAATATCGTTGGGACAACCACAACAACGCTATCTGATTCCAAACTAAGCAGACCTTGTACTGTGGTAACCAGATAACTTATAAATTTATAAATACATACATATTATAGATAAATAACACCCAGACACAGAATTACCCTTCGTGGTGATCACACAAAGTTTTATCCTTGGTGGGAATCGAACCCACGACTTCATTCGTAGCTGTCGGATACATTCCCACCGCGTCACAAAGGCAGTAATTTTGTTACACGTGTACCTAAATGTTGCGAAATACTAACAAGTATTAGATCTCATATGGTTCTTTATGAAGAAGTATCTTTGTAAATTGCAGCATCACTCATCAGCATAACCATTAAGTTAGTAATAATAAACAACGCTTATTGAAGATATTAAATAGAGTTCCTTCTTAAGAGTTCAAAGTTCTATGACTTTAGGGGTTGTACGATTGTAGGTAACAATCATTATTCAATTTGGAGGCCAAACCCTTTTTCATATCTCAAATCTCGAAACATGACCTTTCGGTTAAGTATTCGGCAAAAGTATTATAACTAACGTTTACATTGTATTGGTGGTGTGTATATTAAATTTATCCCTTTGCCATATAACCACGACCTGCCGCTGTCCATTTCAACACGGCAATGTGCTGGTGCACAATGTAAGCATTTTGGGGAGAAAGACGAGTCTAGGACTTCTCCTAAATGCATTAATTTACTTCCAAATCCTACTTAGATTTTCGAGATTCCACTCGCCAAGGAATGTATAAGCCCCTTATTTTTACCATTGCATTTGTAATAAGCTGTTAAAATAATTCAATGTTTGTATAGAAGTAGTGATATAACTATAGTTGGTTACATAACTACTTCTATACATAAAAAGTAAAGATAAGAATAAAAGTCAACTTTACGCTGTATCCCTAACGGGGTAATCAGAGAAGACAGATCGCCGGGTTCACTATCGATGCATACTTCTTTTGCTTCCTGCAGATCATTAATTGCTTCATAGATGTAGAGGCATTGATGTATTGATGTACTTACCTACAAATAAATATTTTCAATAAAACAACAACTTTTATTTCTTAGTCTTGTCCTGAAAAAAGGCTTTAGTGTTTTTAACATGTGGAAATCACCTCGGGTTTTATGTGGGACTCGATACAACTAAATTCCCTGCCTACCTATTTGTCTAGCGCCAGCGGTATTTGGATGTCGCAGGGTCTCCGGCAGACTTATATGGTCCTAGGTAAGGCCGCAGTAGTAGCTAAAGTGTTCGAATAGTCTATGAATAGTCTTCCTGATCTTTTAGCAACAGCGATCTTATATAGTCCAGAGTGAAAATTACCGGGTTCGATTCATGGATTGATTGAATGGCGGGCTACAACATTTTTTTGTAGGTATACTGTTTTATTTATTAGACAAATAAAGATATTTCTACAAAACATTCTTGCTATTTTGTTCATAGTTTACGTATACGCTGCTCGACGCTAGATGGCGTTAGGTGTTTAATGTGACCACCAATTTTTTTAAGTTATTTAATATATATAAGTGATATAATGTGTAAATGTATATTGTTCGCATATCTACCTAAAGTTCTTCTTTACCATAGTGTAGCAAGCTAGCGACGGCGCTCCGACATCTCTTTATGGACTAAGGTTACGATCACGGCCCATGAAGACCGGACACGTAATGTGCCCTAGGGCTATCGGTCCGAGCCTAAACCGGGGACTTCCAGCCATAGACAGATGGAAGAGCAACGTGTGGCCATAGTCGGTAGAAGCCGATAGCATCAAAGTAGATATCCACTCGCAAAAAAAGGAAAAGAAAGGCCTGACGCAAATTTGTCATTTATTCACTATAGTGGAATAATTCGTAGGATCATTATGGTCACTTTTCGGTAAGTATGCGTTTTGGCATAAAAGTCTTTCTATAGATAGCTTATTTGACTTTATTTTCTAGTAGGTGAGCCGTATGTATGACCCTTAATGGTATTAATACCTTTATACTCTATACCGTCAGTGATTAGGAGCTTAAAATCGAGTTTGGTTTAAACTTGGGAGGTCTCCGTAACACAAAAATATTTATGTATTTTAATTTCACATTGTCACACCTGAAATAGGCCCCGCAAAGACCTCCGGGGCCCAAGTGATGTTACCTACTAGCGGTGCACCCGCTGAGTAACTAACGAGGCAACGGCACAGCCCATACTAGTTTGGGAGGTCAAACGGCACTCGCTCCACAAAAAAACAAAATTCAAACGATAGCTGCTCCTAGCCGGCAAATAAAAGTGGAGTCCAGGCTTTAAATCCAGATAGAGTTTGAAAGCAACTCAATACATTAAGATAAAGTGTAAACTTTTAAAAACGCAAAAGATTTTCGCTGTATTAAATTTTATACATTTAAATATTACGTAGCAGTATGATATGTAATTTACTAGCTGACCCGCGCAACTTCGTTAGCTCCAGCAATTTTTTTTTATCTGTCCTTAAGGAACCGCTCGACCGATTTTGTGCAAACTTCACATAAACCATCTACTAAATAGTCCGGATAAAGCCTAAACATTTGGTTTGGATAGGTGAGCCCGTTCTTGAGTTATAAAATTACAACGAAAAGTGGCATTGATTTTTATATAAATTGATTACAATCAAAAACAAATTATAAATCAATTTAACATTAATCTTATTAAAACAAATAAACAATTAAAACTATACATAAATAAAAATTACCTAACCTATTTATCAAAATTAAGACTGGGTTCCCTCAGTACCCTACCCATGATGCAGGCAGCATTCCCACGCTGAATAGCTATGGAAAGCCTTTGCGCGAGAAACCTACCTAAAAAAGGATCACCAGTTTCTTCCCTTAGACGCTTGCATAATGCCATCGCGGACTTTTCTGTAGACCTATATAAGATACACAATTCCACTGTACAATATTTTGTTATAATATCTCAAAGGGTTTAGGCAGCGTATTCTTTGAAAGTTCCCAAGAGGCTTATTTTTTTCCGACACCTTTTACAATTTTCGTTGTATTTTAGCTAATATATACAAGAACTTATCAAACTATATAGTAATACATTTCTTGAGAACCATTGATGAAAACATTTTAAAAATTGGTGCAGTAGTTGTGCCTGGTTAGATTACTGGTTCAATCCCCGTCTCGAATCGGATTGTCTTTTTTTACTTTATTTAAATTTATCAGTAATTTTGAGTTTAGTCTTTGATTTATAATGTGTAGTGAAAATATTTTGATATTAAACATTTTTAATATATTATGTACAGAGAGAACAATATACCTATTGTAAAATATAATAATAATTTTAATTTTTTTTTTTGAACTTATTCAATTTCAAAATATTTTTCTTTTTAAATTGACTGCCTCTCTGGCGCGGTGGAAGTGTATCCGACTGCTACGCAAGAGGTCCCGGGTTCGATATATCGAACAAATATATGTGTGATCCACAAATGTGTGTTTTGGAGTTTGGGTGTTTCCTATGTATAATATGTATGTATTTAGAAATATATAAGTATGTTTATCAGTTATCTAGATCCCATAACACAAGCTAATATTAGCTTACTTTGGGCTAGATGGCGCTGAGTGAAAAGTGTCCCACAATATTTATTATATTTATTTATTTTAGTAAAATAAAAAAGTGTAAATGAAGTGTAAAAGAACTTCGACAAGTTGTCGAAGCTGTCAGACTTTAGTATGAAATGTAACAAATGGTTGTTATTGACGACAAACCTACGTGATATAAAATGTTTCTTGAAAATATGAGTTTGTGAAACTAACAAGTAGTCTTGACTAAAAGTAGACATTGACCTAGTACTAGACGCTCTAAATCTAAATAGGTATAATCTATACTTCTATACTATCAATAAAGATGAAGAATTTTATTTTTGGATTTTTGGTTGAACACGCTAATCTCAGGAACTACAGGTTGAAGTTGAAACAATATGTTTGTGTTGGATAGCCCATTTATTGAGGAATGCTACTTAGAGCATACATTGAAATGGTCTATGCAAAATTAAGATTTTTTTTTTTATAATATCAACAGAAATACATATTCTGTGAAAATTTCAACTGTTTAGTTATCACGATTCATGAGATACAGGCTGGTGACAGACGGATAGCGGAATCTTAGTAATAGGGTCCGGTTTTACCTTTGGGTACAGAATCCTAAAAATCAGGTAAACCATACATTATTGTTAAACATGTATGGGTTTAATAAGTGCCACGGGGATTCGAGATACGTCTAGAATAGGTAGTACTAGTCCGTAGATTAGGTACTATTTTGCTCGGCTGTTAGGGAAATAAGCGAAATCTTATAGTAGGTACCTATACTCAAGCCACGAACACAGACCATGGAAAAAAATACACACGGAAAAGTATTAATACCAACATGAAAAGGAACGAATTACCTGAGATTTATCACAAGACAATTTTTCAAAGGTTCAAGGTTTCCTAATTTTTTCCTAGATGGCGTTGTAAATGTGCTTCATAAATTTTTGCCATCATCACGCAACTTGTGTAATTTAATTACACTTTTACGCCAAACCGTCCCGCTCGGAGACTGACACGGAAAGTGTTTCTTTTTATTTTGATTTTTACCTAATGAGCCTTTGATAATTATACACATTTTTTTCCTTTTATATTAATCAAGTCCTGTCAGAAATTTGTAAAGATACCTGCCTCGGTAAATGAACAAGGTTTTCAGGCTGCACAAAATACTTGGAATAGGTTTTTGTAACTGAGAGTTTTATTTGAACTGACAATGCTTTTTGTTTAACTCCACAAGTCATTGCCGTAGATACTGAAGAACGTACAGAAGTATATGGTATATGATATGTTTTGGACAAGTACCTACCTAATTTTATTTATACTGTTGATTGATGGCGCTTGGTGGAACTTGCTACACATATTAAATAACACCACTTGTACTGTTCCACAACATTTACTTTGTGAACCTGACCGGTTTCGCCTCAAGGTACACAATATGACGACTGGACCTAGAAAGTATACTAAAACTAATAACCGTACAATGTAGGTATATTAGTATGTAGGTATATTATGTAGGTATTTAAGACATTACAAGTTACCAGTTTAGAAAATTACCACAAAATTAGGGAGAATACAGTTTTACATTTGAAAAAAATTAAATACTACGAATCATAATTCTATTTAAAATTTTAGAATTGCAAATGTCAAAGTGTCATATTATTCAATGTCAAGAATTTAAAATGTCAAAAGTATTAAATATCAAGATATTAAATTGTCACAATTATTAAATAACTAAATTACTATGATTTGCCCCATATTGAACTATGTCATTAACTACACAAATTACAAACACATATAACCAAAAAATGTTTGTAATTTGTGTAGTTAATGACATAAACCCTAAACCCCTACGATTATTGTGGATTAGGGCTTACTAGGGGTGCACAAGGACTTGATGTAAGTTGGTATTAGGCTAAGATGTTTATGGGCCTGATGTCCATAATTGGGCATATTATTTGTATGAACAGGTAGTTTAGTAAGGGAGATTGCTTTCGAATCATGAAATATTATTCAAAAGAGATTTTGATTTAAGTGATAAAGATTCCTTGATAATTATATAGGTAGCTATGGGCTAACACTTTGTTAAAAACTGTAGGATCTTAAAAATATTAAAATAAGTAAAATGACTCCACTAGAAGTTCAATTCGATATATAAAAGAGTATTAGATATTAGGAGGTTGCTTGAAAGCAAAGGGACACTAAACTACTTAGGGTAATGTGGCCTGTTCGCGTCCACCGCCCAGTTTGCGTCCAAAAGATGGGGCACTCCTCAAAAACAGTGGGAAATAACCATACCGAGTCACTAACAAAAATGAACGGTATTTCTATTAAAGCTTAGATATGTGGTAGGTATATGCATATAAATAAAAGCTTTTTGCGCGTTCCCATAATTACGTAAAAAAATACTAAAATCTTGTATAATACAAATACTTGCGATCGTATGATATTTAGCAAAAAAATTAGTGAGCAGCAGTGCGTTTCACGGGAAAGTTTTAATGGCTTTATTTCAAATTCGGGATACATTATCGTTTCTAAACCTTAATTATGAACCATATAATAAAGTAAATATGTTTGTTCTCAAATTTTATTTGATTAACAGTTAAAATAACGCTGAACGCAAACTGCACCACCAAATTTATACATTAGCCATATTGCGTCCGCAATGGACGCCATCTGGTCTATCTAATTCTAACTTGGATGGTTTTTATTATATCACAAATCATGACAAACATTATGAGTTTTATATTGATTCCGTCATTATTAACATACACATTGTAATAGCCTCTTTGCGTCCACTATAACGACTATAGATACAGATGTTGAAAATCATACTTGGACGCAAACTGTACCTATAGGTGAGACCTAAGAAAAGACTGCGTCCACATTTTAGTCTCACACAAAAAGTGCCTTCTCCAGATCCACAAGAGCACAAATTTACTGTGCTCTCGTAGATCTGCTTTACTCTACCCGGGAGCTGTAAGACATTGTCGCTCTTGCGCTTAGTCTCTGTCAACAAAAGTAGACCTAAAAACTCTAAATTTTTAAGATTAATGTAGTTTTCTCTTATATTTATCTCTTCTAAGTTGGTGGACGCAAACTGGTCCACAGGTGGTCGCAATCTGGATTTTATGGACGCAAAATTGGAAAATCATATGTTTTGGCTATTAGCCTATTTATTTATTAATATATGAAACGGTTTGTCCAAAACTGTATAATAAATTTAACAAGACTGAAGAATATATGAAATCTATTTTTCATTCAAAATTACTACCCTAACATTTTTATTTTCTTGCTCAAACCTACCAACTCCACTAAGTGGACGCGAACAGGCGAACCCTAAGTACTGATAGACAAGCAATCATTGCGTCTCGTGGCTAATAATGTAGATTTTTATTACAACCGGAAATTCACAGTAAGACAAAATAGCCGAGAATCTTCCTATTAGGTAAATTCCATTCTACGTTTCACCGTTTATGAACTGGAGATAACGAAAATAAGGGCTAGTGTTCGTAAAATATTATGTCAACTAACCCCATCTGTCGATTTTCAATTGTAAGTATACAATACAGAGTCGCTAGGTACATGCGTTTCAATGCTCCTAGCCACAGTCGCTCTTAGCGACTGTGGCGACGATTAAAAAGTTTTGTGTGTAAAACAAACACGTCACAATAAATGCGTAAAGATTGACAATGAGTTCTGGACTATATTGCCTATTATTGCCGTGTTCTAAAAGAGTAATAAGAAAATATGAACAAAAATATATTAATTTACCGCGTAAACGTAATCACTACATATTATAAAACAAAGATCTCAGCCGCATTAGTATGTCTGTCAAAAAAAATTCATGCTTACTAAAATACGGAGAGTAACGAGTACAGGAAAACTTCAACACCCATTAAAGCTGCGTGCATCAGATAATAGTATACAAAAATAAATTTTAATTAGAACAGTTTTTAACAAGCGGTGATTGTAGACCTGTTTAAGATTTTTTTTAAAGCACGAGCCTATGCCCTTTAAAAGTTGCTACACCTACTGAGTAACAAACAAAACTCTAATGGCATTAGAAACAGTCACTTCAAATAACTATCCGTATCGACGGACAATACCTTCCTTGGCTGTATTTTGCCGAATGTACCACAGCGAGTGTTCTGAGGAGCCCTTCAACTTATTCCCACCCGCAGAGGGCCCAACAGAATTTTCGCCAGAACTGAGCGATACAAAAGATTGTTTCTCTGTACAACAATAGAAATATGGAATGCACAGCCAGCACACGTGTTTTCCTCTTTTTACAAACCTGGTTTCTTCAACCATAGCGTGAAGAGGCACATCATTGGGTCAATGTGTGGCTTGCGTAGATGTCACCATGGCTTACCATCAGACGAGCGGCGTCACTTTGGCGGGCTAAATATAATGTAAAAAAAGACAGTAAAACGTCCGAGCAAAACTATTATTCACAAAAGTCAAAATTTTGACAAAATTTAACCTACCTTTTTGGCCAAATTTAGCCTCTTAGATACCACATGGTGTCTTGCATGCGAGTCAGTTTCTAGAAATAAGTCTACAGCATATTTGTGTTGCTGGTAATATCCTACAGAGAAACCGGACCTGTGGAGAGACCTGGGCAATGTAGACTGGAGTCTCCAAACAGATTTCGCTTGATCAGAAAGAGTAATTGATTTGAACTCTTTACAGTAATGTCTGCTTTGTTTACTTGCACTGGTCATGATCAGTCCAATATCACGCATGCAGGTCTTTTGCAGCCCAATGTATTACTAGTAGTTACTAAAGCCCCCCTTGGATTAGGAGCCTGTAATTCACGTTTATTTGCCTGCTACTAGCAGGTACCTGACTATTGTTTTTGAGCATCGTTAGGAGCGTCGTTGCCTCGTCATTTAATCAACAGGTGCACCGCTACAGGTTCAATTCGACTGCTGTCATTTCGGAGCCTTTATAACAAGCATGGTTATAAGTAACTAACCTCTATCTATTTTACAATCACGGTACCATAAATTGCCCCTTCCAGAAATTCCCGCCAATCTTTGTTTTCTTACTAGTTCGTATAGATTATCACTACTAATAAAATAACATCAGCTTACTTATGTCTTTGCGCTAGATGATTGATTACAAAATGCTTAGTATTTTTTATGTTTCTGACCCGTCGTTATAGATAAAACCTTTTTAACAACAAGTATCATTTCATAAAATCACTGCGTTTGTGAAAACTATATATTACTTTTTTTGCATCTCTTCCAGTGACTATCAAACTTTAAAACACAATTATTATATAAATGGTGTTAAATATAAATATAGGTGTGGTCTTTGGTTATTATTATGAATTTTCAAAGTTAAATTATTTCTCTGAATATAAGAAACAATGTTTTGAATGTAGAAAATTTAGAAATCAATGAAAGTGAAAACGAAATAAAAATCCGTTTATTATGTTTCTCAGACCTTAACTGATCTTACCATCTTTTAATAGCTTTAAATTCATGTTGTTTGCTACAATAGTAGAATTTGGTACTTTTCTGTATTTTTTCCTGACAAAACAACTAAAGGCTTAACCTTCTTGTTGGTGTTCAGAATTTGAGTTACCTTGAGAACCTTTTGCCTTTGGAATGGCGCCAAAATGCCGACACCAGGTTTGCTGGCAGGTATACTTGTAAACGTCACTATGCTTCGGTATTGTCGCCCTACTAAAACGATCTTATAATGAAAAAAGATGCACAACTTTGATCGTTTTTTTTTTCCTTGTTGTGGGAACTGACTTTGAAAATAAAGTATTATAAAGAGGCAGTTTGTTTGGACGCGCTGTTTAAAGGAACTTAATAATAAACCAATTTCAATAATTACTTTTTATTATGTAAGGTATTAGGTATTAGGAAAGACTATAATATCATCAGGCTACCAATTAAAGAAGCGGAGCAGAAATCAAAAATGTCAGTAAAGTTAAAATAAATAAATATCCATCACGCTTTATCCCCGAAGTGGTGGCAGAAGCATATTATTTGCCCGCTTTTCATCGTGTAGATTCCTGTCCCACATAATAGGTGGTGACCCCATTGCCGTGTTGAAATAGACAGACGCAGGTTGTGGCTACCTGTTGTTGAAATTTTTCAAATCGCCCATAAGGCCTTCAACCAGGCTTAACGACTGCCATTTTACTGGCAACCGGGACCAACGGCTTAACGTGCCTTCCGAGGCATGGAAACGCTCGCAAACGTAAATGCCACAAAGTGGTCACCCATCCGAGGACCAGTCATAGTGAAAGTTGCGTGACTCAGTGATCGTTTACAGAACACTGAGACCGCGGGGACACGAGCGCTTCACTTGAGTAAAGTTGATAGACTTCTATACATTATTTATAAAATACAAGTTAAAAGGTTACAATGGGTGTTTGAATTATACCTTGGCTGAGACTAGAATGTTACTAATTATTATTGACGCATAATGTTTGTTTGGGATGCTTTAACGCCATACTTTGGATAATTTTATTTTATTATTTTTATTAATATCATAATATCTAACATTACAGTTTAGTTGCACTTTTAAATAAATTCTTCAAAGTATTATTTTATTTGCCTTTTTTATTAAGACAAGGTTTTCCAGGTTGTTTTGACAAACGATCTGATAATTTAAATGTTTTGCACAGTAGCGTTACCTTAGAACCTCCACATAAATTTTCATCTAAAGTTTTAACAGAGTTAGTCAATAGATATTTGCTAGAGAAATGGTTATTTTTAACATTTGTGCTTTGTAGATTTGATGTCACCAAACTATCTTCAACGTTTTTAGTTTCCTCGTAATCAGATAGCACAGAACTACTGGAATAGTTACAGACGACGTCCACCCTGATTACTTGAACAGTTTCTGGGCTTTGAGCTCTAGATATTGTGAGGCTTTTTCTTTTTCCCGTATTTTTATAAGTTATTTTAGTGTTTTCTATCATACTGGACATATCGTTAACTTCTTCCTTCATTTCTTGTTTTAGTAATGGTTTGGGTAATTTCTTCAATTTATGTTCTACTTTGTGAATTTTTTTACCTCCATCAATTTGAGGGCCGTCAACTTGAGTAGACTTATTTTGTTTTAAATTATTAGTTATAATGCCTTTAAGAAATACGCTAGATTTTCCAGATGTTGGTCTAGATCTATCGTTGTTATACAAATATTTAACATAATCGTCAAAATAGTACGCCGTTAGCTGTGATGATGTATCTTCATCGGAATATTCATTTTCTGCTACAACTTGTTTAACAAACATTCTATGCTTGTTCCCATCAGTTATATTTTTATACATAAAACTGGTACGAGGCCGTTTTGTCTCTTCTACGTCACCTAGAAACTTTAGCGTCTGAACTGTTAGAACTATATCTTCTGCTTCTCGATGAACTTGAGAATCGTCGAGTATGCTTTGGGTATTGTCATTGTTGATGTTGCAATGGAACCTACAACGAAAAAATACTCATATTTCATACGACATACAAGTACAATAATAAGTACATAAAAGTAGATAGATAATTCAAAATATTGTAAGAATCTCAATAAAAATTTGTTTATCGTATCGTACACAAAATAATATAACAGGCTGAAAGCTTATATACTGAATGTAGTTATTGTAATATGTACCTGTCCCAAATATCCTTCCATCTAGGATCTTCTTCATGTTCAGGATCTATCAACCGTTTTTGACAATATCTTCTTGGTTTTTGAACGCGTTTACCTGGTTCTGCTTTAATCTTCACCTTAGATCGTTCTTGTAAGTGAACTCTCGCACATTTCATTTTCAAGATTTTTTGATTCTGAAACAATTTTGTTTAGTGATAAGCTATAATAAAAATTATGTAAAAATTATAACAGTTAATTATTTTTTTCTGGTAACAGTGAAACATAAGCTCAGTCAACTTGTTCAAAGTTGTGGTTATATTAATTTGCGTACGGCATCTCCATTGATGATACATTGATTACAATTATATGTAAAATCACGCTTTACCCCAGAAGGGGTGGAGTAGACCTATTATACGCCCACTTTGTGTTGTTGTGAGGCCACGAGCGCTTCATGGTATTTAAAATCAAAGTTCGCAAAGTCTTTTAGGTCAAACGATAATGAGGTAAAACATTCCAAACCTCATTCCTCTATTGGTCACTAGATGTCGCTGGATGTATGACAATACAATGCCAAATAATTAGGTACTGAATCTACTCACGACTTTAATTATAAGTAGGTATGAATACAAATTGAGGGTAGCGACCTGATCAGAGCTAAGATATTCTTTTCTTTTTTCTGCATAAATAGGTTATTGACAGTATCATGACAATTTCAATCATCAGAAACGAAATTCTAGGTATACCTACCTATTTCATTTTCACCAACAGTAAAAGCATCACTTCATTCAAGGATTTTTTCATTAGGCATTTATTTTTATTTATATATCCATTAACAAAGTTTTTATAAATATCATACATAACCCGCGATTGCACCCAATTGCCCCGGTGAACAGAAGTACAAAACTGGACTGCACGTGTACTTTGTACACGGTGTGGTGTACATACAAGCTTTTTTTTCAAATTTTTTGAAATCAGTTGCAATAAAATATGAAATGGTGGCAACATATATCGTTTTGTTCTCTGGATTACATTATTTCGTTTTTTTTATTCATCTAAATTTTGTGGGTTTCTGATGTTATATGCATTTATTCGGTTGTATGAAGTAATCTCTGGATTTACGATTTAGTAAATTTGATACTGTGTGCAAGGTGTCCTATCCTTGAGTGCAATAGGATACTTTTAATCCCGGGAACATGTTCCTGTGGGTAACTGGTCATTAATCTCGAATAAAAAAAAACAGACAATCACTTCAGCAACGTTTTAAACAATCTACTGATGGCCTCACTTCTTTCAGTGTGTGTTTGTGTGTGTGTGTGTGTGTGTGTGTGTGTGTGTGTGTGTGAGTGTGTGCCTGTGTGTGTTTGTGTGTGAGTGCGTGCGCGCGCGTGTTTACATTGTGTGTCCGTAATAGCGTAATAAATACAAATATTTATTACTTCCTGTGAACTCTTTGTAATGAAAGAAAAACAAACGCTGAGTAATGAAAAGAGCAAAGCAAGGAAAAACATAACAAAACATTTTTGTCATTATTTAGCTTTATTAAATAGTAACAAAATTGTTTTGTTTTGATTTTTTGTTAGTCTTTACAGTAATAAACCGCACATTACTCGGTACTTATTATTAATCCGTACACACTGTCTACTACTGACTATACTTGTAAAGGTTGGCAGAGAAAAGTAATGATAATAGTAAGAAAAGGGTGATATCACATTATGGTTTTTTAATAAGCAAAAAAAGTTCGCTAAGTGTTTTGCCTTTCGTCTCGGGTAGTCGGCTACTGTTTTGAACCGGTACCGTATCATTAATTCATTACTACAATGAATTAATGACAGTATTTAATTTAGTTTACGGTTTGGAGTATTTTTTGTAAGTACGGTTGAGATAGGCAATACGAAATAAACAATATTTTCTTTGACTTTTACTTTAAACTGCAAGGGAGCTGAAAAGCACTAGAAGCTATTGTAGGAAATCTTTAATAACAGTTACTATGTACAATTGTTACTATAAAATGTCAATATGGTGCCCGTTATCGAGTACCGTCATCGAATTCTTGACTTCAATCATGCTAGTAAATATTTTTTCAGTAAATTTAATCAAAATATTTTCATGAGCAAGAACGGTATATCATCATTACCATACCATCATTACCATACCATCATTACCATACCATCATTACCATCCATGGCTAGTGGTTTTCTGAGGCCTAACTATAAGCAAATTACGTTTTTTTTTTCGTTACTTAGTGTATATTCTATTACCGTATTTCGACCGCGAGGCGTCACACATGCTCGAATACAAACTCCTAAATTACAATTCACTTTAATCATTCACTTCGTTCTGATCAATCAATATATTTAATGGATTGAGTGGATCAAAATGAAATATAATATAGTAATACGCTAGTGTATTAAGATCTTTAAAATATACAGCGTTAAGATCTAGGCAAGTTTGGGAAACAAAAGTAACAAATCTTTTGTGCATCTCGGACAACCTCTTCGAGTACGCACACTGTAAGCGGAAATTGTTAAATCTTGTTATAACCTGTATTTGATTCTGTGCGTGTAGAATAATCAGTTCATTCATTCACTCATTCAAATATTTCTTCTAAACTACCATATATAGTAGTTCAGTTCACAAACTTATTATGTTTTCATTGTAACTTATCATTAACTTAAAATAAAACAAAATAAATATCCATCACGCCTTATCCCCGAAGGGGTGGCAGAGGCATATTATATGCCCACTTTTCACCGTGTGGATTCCTGTCCCACGTAATAGGTGGTGAGCCCAATGCCGTGTTGAAATAGACAGACGCAGGATGTGAATACCTGCTGTTGAAATTTTTCAAGCCGCCCATAAGGCATTCAACCAGGCTTAACGACTGCCATTTTACTGGCAACCGGGACCAACGGTTTAACGTGCCTTCCGAAACACGGAAACGCTCGCAAATGTAAATGCCACAAAGTGGTCACCCATCCGAGGACCAGCCATAGTGAAAGTTGCGTAACTCAGTGATCGTTTACGGAACACTGAGACCGCGGGGCCACGAGCGCTTCTAGTACCGAGTACCGTCATCGAATTCTTGACTTCAATCATGCTAGTAAATATTTTTTCAGTAAGTTTAATTAAAATATTTTCATGAGCAAGAACGGTATATCATCATTACCATACCATCATTACCATACCATCATTACCATCCATGGCTAGTGGTTTTCTGAGGCCTAACTATAAGCAAATTACGTTTTTTTTTTCGTTACTTAGTGTATATTCTATTACCGTATTTCGACCGCGAGGCGTCACACATGCTCGAATACAAACTCCTAAATTACAATTCACTTTAATCATTCACTTCGTTCTGATCAATCAATATATTTAATGGATTGAGTGGATCAAAATGAAATATAATATAGTAATACGCTAGTGTATTAAGATCTTTAAAATATACAGCGTTAAGATCTAGGCAAGTTTGGGAAACAAAAGTAACAAATCTTTTGTGCATCTCGGACAACCTCTTCGAGTACGCACACTGTAAGCGGAAATTGTTAAATCTTGTTATAACCTGTATTTGATTCTGTGCGTGTAGAATAATCAGTTCATTCATTCGCTCATTCAAATATTTCTTCTAAACTACCATATATAGTAGTTCAGTTCACAAACTTATTATGTTTTCATTGTAACTTATCATAAACTTCCTTACACTATAAGTTCAATATCCCGATTGAGTATAGTTCACTGCACTCAAGGCCAAATCCTTACGACTTGAATTAATTTACCTCTCGTGATTATGTCCTGTTTCAAATTTTATCGTGTTCATGATATTTCAGTGGACCATTAACGTTCTCGGTATTACGCGATGTTTCAAGGACGGGCACGGCACCGTTTTCTATTATTCATATACTTTGGTATGATATAAATAGAATATTTACTAATCTATTTTGAGATGACAAATACGTTACTAGAACGAGTGAATAGATTTGGAGGTAGATCCTAAAAGTAGTGGCTTGGTATAATATGATATAGGTTTAGTTGGTATTACTACATGGGATGTCAAGGACCTTATAAAATGATATAATACGAGTTTGAGAAGTATATAAATACGGACTAGCGAAGACTATGGAAACATACCCCTTGCTACACAAGTACTGTTAGATTTAAAAAGCTTTGACTACGTTATTTTGGCCTATAAGCTTTAGTTGCGATTTCGACAACTACACGTGATGGTAAAAAGATGTTTTCTCGAACGTACCATAAAAGCTTGAACTTTTTGCAACCCCAGGTTCATCAGGCAGAACGTGAAAAGTCATATGGGGCCTTTAAATAAAATTATATTCGACACATCAATAAGCTATAAATTGATAATTATAAAATATATTATAACAATAATATTGAAACGAAAATAAAATTCGTCATCTTCATCAGAGCGTTTGTCCCAGATGCGTTTCGAGACCCCCTGAGTCTGCTTTTCTACTTTCTCTACACTAAGCAAGGTCGCTGGGAATACTTAAAAAAATTGAACTCTTAAAATAAAAATACGAACCTTAAGTAATACTAACTACCAGAAAGTACTTAAAAATTGCAAAAGGTCCGTTTAGTTTAGTTTCCAAAATTTTATTTATTTCGAAAACAATACGGCTTTAAACTGAATAATGAAAATATAACGACGCTTTCTAATGTCTGTATCTTTAAAAATTACATAAAATTGAAAAGAGACGGCAACACTATTCAAATTTTTTTTGGACAGTATTGTCGAATTTACAATCTTGGTAGAATTGTGTATTTGATCTAGTAAAGTAGTGGTCCACATGGTCTTGAGAATTGCTTAGCCAACGATGCAGAAAAAAGATTCTGTCAGTTTTGTAGACCACCCAAATAGTTTTGATAATTGCAACACACTATAAATTTTAACAATGTTTGTTTAGGTACATTAATTATTTTGTTCTTCTATTATAAACGCAATTTTCTTTTGTAAAGTCTATAGTTTCGTAGTTATAACGCTCAATATTGCTTGAATAGTGAAAATAGACGTGATTTAGTAGTCATTATCATAGTTTTGCATAATTATAGACAACACAAAGACAT
Source organism: Thumatha senex (assembly GCA_948477245.1). NCBI lineage: Eukaryota > Metazoa > Arthropoda > Insecta > Lepidoptera > Erebidae > Thumatha > Thumatha senex. The sequence continues at coordinate 7,343,114 of OX419725.1, forward strand.
AGCAGGGCCTAGTTATTTACCATGATGAACTACATTTTTTAATCCAAATGTGAACGGGTCACGCAAACAACATAATCTACTTTAGATTTTGCATTTCTTTCTTTTCAAGACTCAATTTTTTACGTCAACTTAATGCCAAAAACTAAAAAAATGTTCGCTTGATTGAAAGTAAAACTGAATTATTTAAAGTATATGAAAGACAAGAAATAAGAACGAATTGCTAGTTTTGAAGAAACCAGGAATGTCTAGAGCAAGTGAATTAAATTGTGTACGGGCTATGTGATTCGTATGTAGAATGGCGGGTAGCTGCCGAAGCAAATTTACCGGTGCTCTGGTTTAGTTAGCAAAGAGACATATAATTACAAAGAGGCACAGCTCGCGATTCACAGTGCATTGCTGGTGTCAAGGATGCTTTTCGGTAGTGAAACTGAGTATATCAGAAGATGCATGAAAGCTAGTTGAATATCGTGGAGATGCGATTTTTAACATTTCGCGGCGTAACGTTTTCTTGTTCAATGTAATAACTACGCAATATAGCAAGCTGGAATAAAAGAGAGTGAACTTCATTGACTTGGATTCGTCCAACGAATAAGTGAAGAACTATTGACGAAACATATTTACTGTACTAATGTAGAGGGTAGAAAGAGTCAGAGTAGGCCTGATTATTCAAAAAGAGAAAAATTAAAAGTACCTACTGGTATACCCAGATATGTATGCATAAAACGATGAATGCATTCATCGTTTTAGGCATGCATATCTGTGTCTTTAGGAAGCGCAAATGTATACAAATGTCTGTCCTCTCTAACTTCCCCGTCAGGGATACAGCGTGTAGACACCTAATACCTAAGTTAAATTTGTATAAATATTTTGCCAAGTAAATAATAACATTATAAGTATGAGTCTGGAATCTACACTAATTTTAAAATGTATCAAAACGTTAAAGATAATCTATTTGAACTCGCACACGACGCCAAAATAATAGACACAGCTGCTACAATAGACGCACACATAGACACCGGTGCATCGCACACGGACATTTTGGTTCCAAAAAAGAATGCATTATTATTATCCTTCCAACAGAAAGAACCGTTCTGCATAGAAATCTCAGCTCTGTTAATATCTAAATATGGGTGAAATTAGACAAAACGATGCGGTAAACCGATTAACTAAGATTTCACCCCGAAATCTTTGAGTCAACCTCAAATTTATATTTTTACTCCGTTACATAGAAACCATTTTTGTTTGTATGATATTTAGGAATTTAAGTTTAATAAATGTTGAAAAAACTACGTATCTCATAGGCGCCAAATGCGAGTATCTATGTTGCACGTTCTACGATTCTCTTTAATTTTGGGAACAAACGGTTGCATGAGACCATAGACATGAATCCTTAACCAACATTTAATTTAAATTTTTAACATTTATCTAATTGTTTTAGTAATGTAGTATTTTATTCTGGATTTTCGTGAGTTGTAAAATAATAAAATGTATATTATAAGATATAAACTATTTAGCGTATTGATTGACAGGGTTATTGATTATCTTATTTCAATTCTGCAACGCATGAAGAAATGTATGAATTTACTTTGTATTCTCTTACAGCTAATGATTTTAAATATCTACAAACCTTGAAGGTGATTGAAAATAGAAGCAATTGTATATTTATATTTGGATACTACTATGTATATTTGGATGTTGTCTGTGGTTTTAATAAATGAATTTTATACCATTAGAATTGTGGATAAAAAACCCGTGTATTAGAGGTTTAATATCTACATCTCACAATATCAAAATTCAAAGTAAATGCGATATAAACATTGCCGGCGGCCATTTTCCCGCCATTTCTTTAGTTTTGCGTTAATATTTAATGGGTTAACATTATTTTAGTTTTAGTTAGAATAGTTAGAAGTTATTAGTGTCATATATCGTTTTAATTGTTATAATTCCAGAAATGTAATGATGTAAAAAAAATAATAGTGTTTTATATTAGTTTTTCGTGTATGTGGCTAATTTCTGAAAAATAACATTTATTTATTTTTTTACCGACTTTTTCGTGTTTTTATTATATCTATTGTTTTTATTATTATAGCTATAAGTTTTATCTTTATATATTTTACGATTTTACAGTAGTTAAAATTTTTTGTCTAGATATTATAGTTTCCAAGATTTTAGTTAATTAGGTCATAGGTTAATTAAGAAAAATGGGCTGCTCTGGCAGCCCGAACGTTTAGCGAACGTTACAGTGGTTATACAAATATAACAGGGTAATAAACTTTTATCAAAAAGATGCCTACTCAAAATTCAAGGAAATAATATAACTACAAAACAATTCAAATCTCTTTCGTAAGAATCGGTAATTACTAATCGCGTTACATTAAGATGACTTTTAAAGGACTCCATAACTTTTCCCCAAAGACCTAACGAAACAAAGGCGTGGACTTAACTGTATAGATGTTTTGATTTACAATTTTCACAAAACCTCGTTTGAGTTGAAAAATATTAAAATTAACAATAGGGCTTAGACGCTTTGCAAATTCATTGTTTCGTTAAAAGAAAAAGAGATTCTTTAGAAAACAACACAACCAGTTTAGTCTCAGAAAAGCAGTTTGTTACTTAAAAATGCTAAAAAAATAAATTATGGCTAGTAAAAATCTCAATCATCTAATGTATAAACAATACAAAACGCATAAATTCTTTTAACTATTTCAACTCACAAGGCATTATCAAGAAAAGCAGTCTTCATAATTCCTTGTGTGTAGGTAAAACATGTGTCATCATTCGACATTTATAGCAAAATAAAAATCATCATCATCATCCTCTTGCCCTTGTCCCAATTTACTTGGGGTCGGCGCAGTTTGTCTAAATTCCATACTGCAAAATGTTTTGGCTTGGTTTTTATGGTCGGCCGCCAGCCTGACACCAACCCTCCTTGGGAAAGCTATCGTTTGGTGGTTTGCCCGCCACCACATGGGTGCCTTTCTAAGCCTTTCAGTACTCCGAACCTTTACAAGGGGCAGGGTGCTTTTTTACAGGGTAGGGTTCTTCTTTGGTATTAGTAGTCCTTGTCTATACAATGCGTTGACATCAGCCATAGCTATGCAATACGTCATTTACCCTGTCGTGTACCATACGTGCTACTTGTGCAGCCCGGGCTCTTTATACCGTGACGTCCATCGTGCTAGGTTCTTCTTCCATATATATTTACGGCTCCTATAGTTTCTAAGGCTTTAAGAAACTGCCTCTGACCATCTCTAGTAAATCTGATCTCCCAAACTTGGGTGTTTGGAGGAGATGAGAGAGCACGATCCACTTTGACGGATTATTTCTTAACTGGACGTAAGAATATCTAATTTGTTAAAGGCATTTGTTATTTAATGTAAATTTTATTTACAAATCATAATATTTGACTAAAACATAAAAAAAAATACAATAATAATTAGGTAGCTTTACAATACATTTCCGCCATGTGGCGCCTCATTCTGTTAGGTATTTGTTTAATAAATGAAAGGCAACCACGTGAACAGTTCGCCATATTTTATTCAAGAGGAAGTACAAAGATATATCAACACATGGATGTGGCACATGAGAACACTTGTCACATCTACTAGATGTGGCTTATCACAATATTCAATGAAAAATACTTCCACAATTTCAACCTCGTTCCATGTCAAAAGTGTTACTGAATCAAAATTAAATATGTAGAAAAAAGCAAAACCAGTTTTACATTGCCAAACAACTAGCTACCTGTATCAGCTGATTTACAGGACGGTCCACTTGCGGGTCTCGTGTTTACAATACCACCTGTCAATGGGTCACCCAACAAAAGCAGGTCAAAATATTAAGCGTATTGATTACCGCTGTTGCATCCTAATCTTGGGACATTAGCATTACAATAGAGACTTCGCTCCCACGGAACACCACGCCCTAAACTTTCAGTAATTTTATTTGGCAAAATCATTTTTGAATTTAGAATTTTAATTTAGGTACTTTTGATATTTTTTACACCAAAGCATCACTCAATTATCATTTGAACATATATTAATTATTTTCAAATGATAATTAAGTGATGTGATTGTTACTCTAAAAGGCTTGCTTTTAGAGTAACAATCAGATTAAATACGAGTACTAAGAGCGGAAATGTAACATGCAGATGCCACTGATTTATATGAAAGATCTTTGTCAGAGATTTTAATACATACTTACCCAATAAAAATAAAAATAAACTAGTTGTCCCGACGAGCTTTGACTTATTTTAATGTTTAAGAAAAATAATTTAGTTGTTACTAGACTTTTTCTGTTTTTTAACCTATTCTGCTATTTGCGGTAAAAACTATACATCGGACAAACGACACAAACAACGGACCATAAAAACAGTCCACCCTCTCTTAAGTAAGAAATGTTCGAACAAAGTCAATTTTGTTTTATATTAAGAAGAGAAGATTATTTTCGTGATTTACTGATTCATTTTTTAATAAGCAATATTACTTATTCTATAAGAACATTTTAAAACATAGACACTTCATTAGTGGTGAGATATCAATTTTTGAATTCAATTAGAGGATGTAATGGGTGTATGAAATGCCCGGTGGATTAATACTTACTTCGAGAAAACGTTCTCATAGTTTATAATCAACACTAATTGCTCCCGAAAACTATTTGTAGCGACGTAGGACTCAAATATCAATGGTTGTAATTTCTATACATTATGCACCGACCCCTTGCTCTAAAATCAGTAACAGACAATACTGTGTGCGATGTAGAAACGCGTGATAAATAAAGGGATGATATATTGTAAAGATTGATGGGATTAAAAAAACCATTTCCCTTCCTGCTGTCAAGGTGCATTCTTGATAAGGACGAACCAAAGTAAGCATATCGATATATCGAAATTTTAACGTGTGCGAGTTAATATTTGGTTTTATAAATTGTAATATTTTTTTATAATTTATTTTAGAGGCATTTAAGTCTCTTTACGCTTAATGAACGTAAATATTATATTTCAATTTATAATTGTTTTTGTTGTCTACACAGCTGGAACTTAAAGAAACAAATTGTTTCGTAACGAATGATAAAAAAAAATAGAAAAAAATTCTGTTTTAATTTAGGTATATGAAATTAAAAAAGAATGATCTTTTTTTATACTTGTTACTCGTATGGTCATGACCTGGCTGGCCTCTTCCAGGCTCAAAAAAATAGGTGAATGTTAGTAGATATAAAAAAAAATATAACAAATATCAGAGAGTAAGCATTGCCATACAATGTAGCAATACAGCCTGTGGCCAGCTTTATGAGAACATTACCAGTCGCCGAGAGACGAGAGAAATTCTTTGACACTCCGAGAGATATTATTTATCTATCACGCCGTATCCCCGAATGGGTGGCAGGTGCATATTATATGACCATTTTGCACAATGTTTATTCCTGTCCCACGTAACAGGTGTTGAGCCCATTGCCAACAGATATTATCAGTCTTATAATTTTATTTTTGAATGTTACCGTTGTCTGAGTATTTTAATCTGTAAATACCTAACGTTATATCTTTTTTAGTACATAATTGATTAGTTTTTAAGTCTGATAACCTCAACGATACTTTAAACAACACTATAAAAGCTGAAGATTAATACTCAATGAAATTGGAACCCTGTAATGTATCGATAAAATCTTAAAAGGTAAACCGTCCCATCCCTACTAAAACTCAGATGAAGGTAATCGTTGTGGGAATTATTACTCCTGTCTCACATTCGACAGTATATATCTATCTCTTTCATATTTTTTTTTTCTTTACATCCTTATGCCAAGAATGTAATAGACGTTTTCAATGGATGCACAAATTGTATCAAAATAACGAGTGGCATAAAATATAGTTCAAAATAAATAACAAGTTTTATATTTGTTATAATTTAAAAAGTGCAGTCTTACGCAATAAAAATGGCATTTAATCATAAGTTGAACTATTTAATTATTATAAATCTCTATTAGACACCCGCGGCTCTGCCCGAATTGAACTAGATCCATTAGTCTAGTGTATCAGCTAAATCCACAGCAAATTGATAAATTCCACAAAAAAAAATGTTGTTCCATACAAACTTTGCATCCCCCTTTTTACCCACCTAAGGATTGATATTTCAAAAATCCCTTTTTAGTGTTCACCTACGTCATATAAGGTATATTTGCACAAAATGTCATAGTTCTAGACTCAGCAGGTTCAGCTGTGCGTTGATCCACCAGTCGGTCAGTTTCTGATTTTATATATTTACCTTAAGATATTTATTTCTTTTATTTAAATGAAACAGCTGATAATTACTTTAACGATTAGTTAATATGCAAACCTGTCTTACTATGTGGCGGATTGTGGCGTAACTTCACAATAACAACGCATTCTGTAGTTATGGTACGGATTTCCATACGTGACATCTAAGGTATTTTTGTTCAGTAAACATGGATTTATCGTGCCCCGTCACGAAACGTGCTTCACTCAATGTGAAACAAGATAGGCTATTAAATAAAAGTTTTAATATTTAAGTATGCGTGCTAAATGCGTGTGAATAAATACTTATACTAAACTTAAGTTAATTTTAAACAAGAAGGCTGGATACAGAGGGTTAATGGCAATGGTTAACAATAAATTTAAAATCACTTAAGAGGTTAAAGAGGAAATTTAAAAATAACGATATTTTTGTCGAATATTATATTTTTAAGACTAGTGTTCTAATGCATTGCAGGTAAGGACTTTCGTATAATTTTAATAAGTTCCTCTTGAAACGCCATGAAGTACATTTGTGACAATTTTCAAACAATCTTTAATTAAAATAAACAAATTCATAACCGATTATTTGAATTTGTTATTATATTTATTTAATTTTCAAGTTAGGGGATGTGGAATTATAAAAGTTTTGCTAATTATTTCATTATTTAATCTACAGGAAGTGAAAGAAGTATACATGGATCGCGAAGCCGGGCGATCTGTGCTCTCTGACTACTCCGTCAGGGATACAGTGTGAATTATTCCATAAATGTTATTAAATTTTTCCAGAGGAGAAATGCGTTTTTTTCTTTTTTTATGTATGACGACCCATCAATAAGCATATCTCAATATCAGAAGTGCTTGCATCACTAAACATGTAGCGCCACACAAACCATCACTGCGTTAAGCAACCTTTGCTATAGCTGGTCCTTGGATGGGTGACCACTTGTGGTGGTATGATAATATGTATGTATGTACTAAACCAATAAAAGTAGCCTAGGCCGTACCTAGGCTACTTTTATTGGTGTCACCACACAAAATTTTATTCATATTGAACAGGGAAATATGTGGAAGTAACAAACACACAGTTACAAACTATCTCCTTTATAATATTAGTACTTCGATTATTATTAAGTTTCAGCGACACAAGAATGACGATAAAGCAAAGTTCGTTTCAAAAATATTTATAGAATATATATTATTTATTGTACACCAATCGTATCTAAGGCACGTTAAGCCGTTGGTCCCGGTTGCCAGTAAAATGGCAGTCGTTAAGCCTGGTTGAATGCCTTATGGGCGGCTTGAAAAATTTCAACAGCAGGTAGTCACATCCTGCGTCTGTCTATTTCAACACGGCAATGAGCTCACCACCTTTTACGTGGGACAGGAATCCACACGGTGAAAAGTGGGCATATAATATGCCTCTGCCACCCCTTCGGGGATAAGGCGTGATGGATATTTATTTATTTATATTTAATCGTGTCTAAGAAGGTAAGGCTGGTCGTACATAAGGGAGTGCGGGTGCGGCAGTGAAAGTAGAGTATGGCAGAATAGTAAAATTACTGCATTGGATATGATAAGTCTGCGAAATATAGCTCGAGTGAAGTTGATGGATAATTAAAGGAACAGCGAACATTGCGGTATGACAGAAGATGTAGTGACTAAGAGTAAAAAAGGGATGCTTAGATGACCGACTACAGAATTATAAATAATGATTTCTGTACTATTACAAAGAAACTACGAAAGGAGTACAAATACACAGTATCTACATATTACTATACTGGTAGTATCACGTGTAAAAAAGCTGAAAATAAACGCTCTCAAGATAAGTTTAGACGTGGGCAAGAATTTTCAAAAAGCAACGATTACAAATTTGTAACCTTATTTTATTATCTAACAGCACAAAGATCTTTGTTCAATATGTAATGGCGTCAATAAGCAATAATTAACAAATACTTATAAAAAGTAGGCACTAGACGCCATTGCAGTTAATTTTAACAACAGACACTGCAATATTCGGCGCCTTTGTTGATATCCTTTGTCGGTACGGCCTTCTTTGTGATATCAAAGGCGCCGCAGAAACCGCTCGATACGCGTGTTTAACTACGATTCATTAAATCGATTGCTATATAAAAATATTATTACCTAGGTACTTGCAAATTGAAGTGACAATAATTTGTCTTTCACGTCCCCAGCGTAGTAGAAAGAGACGATAATAATGATTTTGCTAATAAATAAAATTAAAAATAAAATAAAAATATCTTTATTTTGCATAGACCATTTTAACGGCGCTTACAAAATGTCATACACTATTTAAAATATTTAAAGCGACCACCGGTTCGGAACGCGGCCCACCTGAGAAGAACCGGCAAGAAACTTAGGAAGGCTTTTTTTTGATGGCCTATTTACAATTTAATATTATTTCACTTTGCCAACAGATCCTTTCCAGGCGTCCCTGTCCTGCAAATAGTCTGTAACGGAGTAAAAACATTTTTCACAAAGCTTGTTTTTAATAAACTTTTTAATTTTTTTTAATATGAACTTGGAATAAATATAAAAACGCAATTATACGTTTAAGACTCTTGTCAACAAAACAAATAAACCTATAGCTCTAAATAAAAACGTTCTACTTATCAAAACATAAGCTAAGACTCCTCGGTCGGTAACTCATGATGCAGGCAAAATAATGATGATGAAAGGATCAAGAGAGATCAAATTGATTCCTTAGGGCAATAATATACAGAAGCATGACATAATTGTGTTACACTATGCTACTGAAAAGTAAGTCTGTCGTAATTGTGTAAAGAAAATAAAAAACGATTATGCGGCAGGGTGATGTCAGGTAAAGACAGCAATGGCCTATTTTGGGCTAGTCAAAAATAACAATTAATTCTGCGTTTTAATCTATTGATTGATGGCGCTAAGGGGAACTAAGAGTTCTCTCTTTATACTGTGCTATGAGCTTACTACACACCTTGAATGAAAACACTTGAAGCTTTGTTCCATTTACTTGTCTAAAAAAAAAGTGAAATAGTATAAATGTTTTCATTCAAGATTAATCTGTATTCTTGACAGTTTCCGACTTCTAGAAACTATCAAGAACCCATATTTAGTTTATTTTTATAATGCAGGAAAAAGCTTTTAATCTAATTTGTTAATATAAATAGCAATTGTGTTATTAATTTAAATACAAAAAGGGTATCATCATTACTTTACATGATTTGACATCATAACGGAGTTTACCGATTCCTATACATACCTATATGTCGTATAGTGTATACATACCTATATGTCGTATAGTGTAAAAATATGTGTATAGTATTATGAGTTTGTATGTAATCAAATTTTACATTTAGAGGTCTTCTCTTCATCTGTCCTGTTTATTTTTTATGCTAGGAGCACCATCATCATTGCAGGTGAAGTCGCCGGAAATCTCGGTGGGTCCATTGCACAATTAAAGAGTATTTACCCAATTATCTATTCCGTAAATATTTTTAACTTACGTGCCTAAATTCTAAATGAAAATATATTTTTATACCCAAAGACTCATTACTAATGTGATTGGCATACTGATACTTTATTAAAAATTTGTCAGTTTCCTATGACCTACTCATGTAATGACCCATATAAACCCATCAAAATTATAATAATGACTTATACTTTCTTCTAAATGACTTTAAAATATCTATAACCTACAAAACAAACAGCTAAAACCAGCTAATACAAGACTTTATTAACTCTAGAGGGTGCTATATATAACTTAATAAAATGAAATACTACATTGCCTGTAACCCGCAAATAATTTAAATGTTTTCTTTCTAATTAAAATATTATAATAATGGCTTGTACCTTCTTACCTAATTTATCTTCATAAACAACTCTAAATGAATGAAAATGAAAATATCTTTATTCATATAGGTCACAAAGTAACACTTACAAACGTCAAGATAATTGCTTCTATATTTACATTTACTGCCAGATTCGCAAAGCAATGTAGAGCAGAGCTTGAGAAAGAACCTAGCAATAAAACTCATGGCCACTCTGTTTTAATCGCCAAATAAATAAAATATCTACAACCTACAAAACAATCATTTGAAACCCGATAATACCAGACTTTATTGACTCTAGAGGGTGCTACACTGAAACGCTAAATTGAAACACTACATTGCCTGTAACCCACAAACAATTAAAATGTTTTTCTTTCTAATGACAGCTCTTTGAACAAAATCAATTGAGTAGATTACACATTAGGGTAGAAAATCCCTGCTAATACACAGGCTTAAGTTTATCACCTTTTCATTGTTCAGTTAATTTAAAAAAGAATTAATTACTATGACAAAGCATAATGCATTGCAATTATAATCACACCTATCATTATTATAGCTCATAATGTCATTAAACAATCAGGCAACAAAAATATTGACCTTTCAATAATTAGGACTGCAAAACACTGAGAAAAAACTATTAACATCATAACAGGTTATTAACCCGTCAGTTTCGTGCACTACCTTATAATAAATAACTTCAGATTATTAACGCATGCACTTCAATTTAATAATTAATCAAATAAAACATCACAAAAAATTATATCGCAAACCATCGCAAAAAAAAAGCATATGTACAAAAAATATCTCTCATACAAAATAAATGTAATTTTATACAACACACGTTCGTCCAAGTTATATACCTAGAACTTAATTGCACAATGACACAAACTGTAAACATTTCTTAAACGTATAAAGTAATTAATGAATACAAAGGTACCGGGTGACTCGAGGCTGGTTGCCTGCGAACGTTTTGAGTGAACCACGCCGCGTAGCCTTTTACCGCACCACGGCGCAAATATCGTATTATAATAGACTTTTGATCCGATTAGGGCACGTTCATAACCGGACTAATACCCAAATTGTACTCAAATAACTGAGAAATTAGAAATTGTTCAGTTGCTTTTTGTTTTATTGTGAAATTCCGTAAAATAATTGTACTATGGTACTTATTTAAATTAAAGAGTGTTTAAATATAGAAACGTCATCGTTTTGTGTCCTGAAAGCCATATTTGGTAGTAGGCACCCACTAAGAAGTGTATTTCAAAATTCCTAAATAAATGTTTGTTATTTTCTAAATATGTTATTTTCACATATAAACTGTTAACGGTATGGGCATTGTGTGTTACCATCTACAAAATGATTTCACAGTTTTAGGAGATTCCTTTGAGTGATATATCTAATATAATAATATACATTTTAAATTTTTCTGCGTGGAAATTCTCATCCATACTATGCTATTTGCCTTAGGTAAGCCCTTGGAAGGAAAGTTGATAGGGCTCCCAATGCCGACAGACTTTGTCCGACGCAAGGACGCTCGCTACCAGGTCTCAGCTTGGAGATCGTGTGGTACCATCTAATCACCTTGACGGCCATCGTCTTCTATAAGAGTCTTAGGAGCGAGCGTTAAGTCCTCGGAAACAGTGTACGAAGTTCCATCGACTATCGAGTTGAAAAAAGTTTGAAACAAAAGTTGAAAAAAGTAGAAATTTTTAGCAATTTCAATAATATTTCGGGCTATAGGGACAAAAACTAAGGATACAGATATGTTTTTTTTTCAAAGCCATAGATTATTCAATACACTATGAACGCAGCTTGATAGCGTGCAAACTACCATAACTCTTATACAAGGTGTCCCACTTCTGTTTGCTCACCGTTTTTATGTTCTAGACTCGTGCCAGATATTCTGAGTCTAGTGTGTGGCGTATAAAGTGTAATGTTGAAAGATTGATTTGACATACGTATTAAACGATTTACGATATTATGCACAAAGGCCATTAAAAATAGTTGAATTGAATTACGATGTTTTGGAAAATGAACTATATTGAAGAAGCTTATAAATATCGGTATCTACCTCATTGTAGATTAGGTTTTTTGAATGGATATAAATGAAAAAATTGTATGAGTAAGATAGATCTAAAAATGGCCATAATATTTTTAGATCTATCTTTCTCATACTAATAATTTAGTACAATAGCAACAATACGTCATCTTAGCAAGTAACTAATGCATCCCGTCGTGTCCGTAGGTTATACTTTGAAAACTAAACATAAATAAGCCTATGACAATCCACTGCTGGACGTAGGCCTCTCCCAATTTACGCCACAACACACGGTTCTGCGCTTTCCGCATCCAGTCCCTCCCTGCGACCTTCATCATGGTCATCGGTCCATCTGGCATTGGGTCGTCCTAGCGAACTTGTCCAGAGTAGCGGTCTCCAGAAATTTTGCTCCATTGGACATTGGTTCTTCTACAAATGTGGCCAACCCATTACCAAAAAAACAAAAAAAAACGTGCATAGGTACTCTGCGAACCATGTCAACCACTCTGGTTTTCTGACGGATAACTTCTTTTCGGTGTTTATGCCTCAAAGACACTCCGAGCAAAGTGTGCTTCTTAGCTCGTTGTGCAACTTTCATGGCACGAACTAGCTCTGTATGTCGACGTAAGTCATAGAACACACCACTTGTAAACCACCGTCATCAGGCATTGTGGTATAGGCGAATGCTGCCGCGTGGTCCATGTGGCGGGAGATGACTAATGTCATTTGTGACCCAAGAATGCCACCGGCGGGCTACATGGGAAACAAATGTCTGGCCATGTCGGCCGTGCCGGGTCCCGGTAAAAGGTGAAGACCCAAGAAGTGCTGGCTTGACTTCATAAAGGATAACATGCGTGCCAATGGTCCCACTACATGAGATGCCGACGACTGTGCGAAATGGAGGAGCAAAAGGAGGAAAGCGGACCCCGGGCGTCGCGAGATACAACTAGGACAGACGCTCGGACGATGGTATAGGCGAAAAGAAAATCCGACCAGTTTTAGGTTCTTTTTACTAAGTTGGATAACCTGCCCAAGGGAGGAATATATAATTAAATAAATATAAAAAAAAATTGCCGGACATCAACCATTAAGGGCACCACTCAAACGCATACAAAAACAAATTTTCTACTTGACGACTGTCATGTATTGAACAATCGGTGCCAACAAGTTTCAAATTTTATGTTATAGTAAGGTATACACAAAGCACCACGTGAGCGCAGCCGCGGGCAAAAGCTAGCTAGTAGGTGCATATAAACAAACTTTCAAATAATTTCTTATTTTTCTTTTAAAATACGTTTCCTAATATAGTTTTAAGTTCAAATGTTACTAAGTAACTAACACTTATGAGCCCTTGTTACTTGATTATATGAATTTATTACATAGTTATTATATTAAGGCAAAGATAATGCAATAGAACTACATAGTAAAAGTCTTTCAGCAACGCAGTTCCCAAGTATTCCCCGACGTGGTCTTGACCCAAGACAAAGTGAAGCCAACGTTAGATTTTATTAATATTGAGAACAACTAACATTTTCCTGTTCTATTTACGGCATTAAAATACGGCTAAATATAAACGGCACAACTAAATATTATCTATAAATAAGAAATAGATGACGTAATCTGTCTACTATCTATATAGGTTAGAATAAAAAAGTTGAATATCTATCTGTTAGTAATTCCAACTTAACAGCCTTTTACTAATGGCATTATGAAAGAATGTATACGCTACTAACTTACAGAATCAATGGCTAGAAGAAACAATCAAAAGCACTTGCTCTTGAATGGCTGAACTTATTTTAATGGGACTTCCACTGGCAGATATCTAATATTATTTAGAGCAACTTAGGATACATTTTATGCACGTATTACCACGGGAACAAGAACTACGCGGGTTAAGCCATCAGCGTCTGCAAGCTAAAAAATAAATTTAATATTATGATATTAAATCTATGTTTTATTAAGGGCTTCTGAGCTCGAAACTGTAACTTTTCAACAGTGGTTTTATGTTTATTTGCTCAGAAGCGAAATTCAGTTGTGTGATCAAAGCTTTATTATGTAGGATTTTGTATTTTTATAACTTTAGATAGCATTATGCTTCATCAAAATCAATAGAATTGAACCACACCTATTATCTCCCAAGGGAGAATGAACCACACCTATTATCTCCGAAGGGAGAAAAAATATATGCCAACGTTTCACCAAATGCACTGCCAACTAGGATCAATGGCTTAACTTGTGTTAAGCACGCAGAGGCTCCAAAATAGAAATATTACAAAGTGGTCACCCGTCCGAGGACCAGCTACAGTAAAAGTTTTGTTTGCAAAATACTAAGTAAGCAGGGTTATATTAAAAGAAATTTCAGTATTGGTTCAGTAGATTTAGAGATTACACAAAATTGTTCATGTACATACTAGTTGATGCCTGCTCGCAGGAACTCGGGCTCCGTCCGAATAGTAAAATTTTTCCGAACCCATTGCCCCAGAAATAAAAAACGTCACCTATATTCTATTCTGATGTATAAACTATATTGCTGTAGTATGTTTCATAAAAATCCATTCAGTAGTTATTGCGTAAATAAGTTACAAACATCCATCTACATATCCAAATAAACATTCGCATTTATAATATTAGTAGAATTAATCATAAATTGAATTTATGATTAATTCTACTACTAAAACTTTTTATTTCATTCTTACTTTTATAATAAATATTTTTTATAAACGTAAGGTATCTCATACCATCCGATATAAGAAGTTCAACTACTCACTCACAGATGTCGCTGTCCTTAGTTAAGACTTTAAGCTATGTGATAACGTTCGTTTCCATTCTTCGACATCCTCAATCGTCATTTTCATAATTATTTCAACAAAATTACTTTAAGCTTATAAGAATAAAAGACTCCCTCTTGTTCTTTCGATATTGTTCAATGCAAATTTTTATTCCGATATTATGGGCCTTACCTTAACTATGTTATTCAAAAATCTTTCGCCAGATGCTTTATATAAGTGAGTTGAATAAAACTATTACACTTTAAAAGAGTCAAAATCAAATCTATCTTATTATATATCTATCACGCCTTATCCCCGAACGGGTGGCAGATGCATACATATTGTGTGCCCACTTTTTTATTTGTATATTCCTGTCCCACGTAATAGGTGGTGAGCCCATTGCCGTGTTGAAATAGACAGACGCAGATTGTGGCTACCTACTGTTGAAAATTTTCAAGCCCTTCAACTTGACTTAACGACTGCCATGTTACTGGCAACCGGGACCAACGGCTTAACGTGCCTTCCGAAGCACGGAAACGCTCGCAAATGTAAATGCCACAAAGTGGCCGCCCATCCGAGGACCAGACATAGTGAAATTTTGCGTAACTCAGTGATCGTTTACAGAACAATGAGTCCGCGGGGCCACGAGCGCTTCAAAACTATCTTACTATCAACTCAAATCAACTTATTCAATGTGTTATTAAACCAACGTTTTTTAGGGTTCAAAAGGAAAAACCAAGATCCTTATAAGATCACTTAATTGTCCATCTGTCTGTCTATAATGACCCTTTTTCTTAAGGACACGTGGAGGTATCAAGCTGAAATTAATATCAAATACTGAAATTTACAGTTTCTTGGACCTAGGAGAAAATCAAACTTCTAAGCCGACGCAATCAAAAGATACGACATATTTTAGATTTCCGCAAATTTTCGACACTTCCAAGGAAATCAAACAGGTGAACTCAGAATCTTGAAATTGGTACGAAGCAACGTCTTATAGCACAGATAAATGAAAAAAATCATAATAATAATATAAAGAAAATTGAAAATTATGGGTGATGTTTGTTTCGGAGTTTGGGTAATTACTATATGTATGTATTTTTATAAATAAAAGTTTGTTTATCAGTCGTCTATTAGCTTATTATGGGCTAGACGGCGCTTAAACACCAATTAATATAGACCTCTTAGATGTGTGGGCGTTCATACAATTCGGAGGTCAAGCTTTGACAATTTTGGTATGATTTCGACTCGTGCTTGACCGGTTTTATTTTCGAGTATTTAGCAAGTACCTGGTCAGCACCTGTACCTCTGAGATGGAGCAACAAGTGCTTTTAGTCTAATCTTGATACATCCTGAGTGAAACCCTTCATAAGTAAAATAGGCACTACTGATTAAATCAAATAAATCTCGTTACTGCCGATGAATTCCACTAAAATCTCCGGTGTCTAAGCAACCTCCCCTGCTAGCGATGCACCTGCTGGCCAACAGAAGAGGCTATGACGCATGCACTCTTATGGGTAGCGAAGTAAAAGGGAAAGCCTCTATCTTTACATCCCGGAAGGGTTTGAAATCAACTGGGACTTCACCATCATAAGGAAGGACCGCCGATGCATTGCTATTGTACTGTCGGATGTTTGTATCGATCGCCGCAAGTAAGTAATAATTATATTAATTATCTGTATACAAGTCTGGTGAGTAATAATCTGTGCGGAAAACAAATGTTGTTAAGCCAATGTTGTTTGAAGGTGATAGATCAAACCTGCCGCCGACCACCAGCGCAGACGCATGACAAGTAACCGCTCAATAATGCAGTTATAAAAAAATATAGTAGATAGGTGTGTTAACTAAACCGCTGATTAAACTCGATTCTAAAATTTAAAAAAAATGTGCTTATTTTAGTATGATGGGTGTCCCACCAAGATATATGGAACGAACGAGACAACTACGCAGGCGCCCTTACAGAGTCGGGAGGTCAGACGGCATTCGCTCCCTATAATGCCGCAAAATTTAAAGCCAAACAAAAGATGCTCCTAGCAGCGTAAACCCCATCCTCCAAATCCAGGTAAGGGATGAAAGTATCTGGGAATACACTAGAGTAGAAGGATCTCGGTATGAACTTAGATAAAACCTAGGTCATTTTCAAAGAGCATGTCACGCCGGGACCAATATACGTCGAAGGATCGAGATTCGAAGCTGTCCAGCAATATACTTACCTTGGGCAAGTTATTCAAAAAAAAAGGCAAAAAGAACCTAGACAACGAAATGGCAAGATAGATCCGCTTGGGCTGGGCAGCTTTCCGCAAATTACGTCGAGTTTTCTATTCGCCTATTCCAAAATGCCTGACGACGAAGGTTTACAACAAGTGCGTTCTACCCGTCATGTTCTACGGTGCCAAGACGTGACACATACGGTGGGGCTAGTCCATGCCCTCAAAGTTGCCCACAAAGAGCTTTGGAACGTGCTATGATTGGAGTATCTTCGAAGGATAAATTCCAAAATGAGGTTATCCATCAGAGAACCAGAGGGGTCGACATAGCTCGTAGAGAAAGCACGTTAAAGTGGCAATTGACTGGCCACATCTGTAGAAGGACCATATCTGTAGTAAGAATGCGGGCCGATGGAGCAAACGAGTTCTGGAGTGGAGACCGTGACTCAGCGAACGTACGGTAGGACGACCCCCTGCCAGATGGACCGACGATCTAGAAAAGGTCGCAGAGAAGGACTTGATGTGGAAGGCTCACGACCGTGAGCTGTGGCGTAAATTGAGAGAGGCCTTGTGGGTCAGGTGACCATGGGAGGTCAGACGGCAGTCACTCCCAAATAAGGTCAAAATATAAAGTCAAACAATAGCTGCTCTCAGCAAACATATTATTATGAACCTCTGACTCCAAATTCAGGTAGGGTTTGGAAGCAACAACGACATTACGTAAGATGAAGAAATTAAGTATTGTCTATACTACATACATACATATTGTCATGACTTTATCCCCGAAGGGGTAGGCAGAGGCATACTATATATACGTAACAAGTGGTGAACTCATTGCCGTGTTGAAATAGACAGGCGCCGTATGTGGCGACCAGCTGTTGAATTTGAAATTGAAATTTTTCAAGCCACCCATAAAGCCTTCAATCGGGCTTAACGACTGCCATTTTACTGGCAATTAGGTCCAATGGCCTAACGTGCCTTCCGGAGCACGGAAACGCTTGCAAATGTAAATTCCACAAAATGGTCACCCATCTAAGGACCACCTATAGCGAATGTTGCTTAACGCAGTCATCGTTTACAGACCACCGAGTCGGTGGGGCCACGAGCACTATCAGTTATACTGTTATGCTGTATCCCTGACGGGGTAGTCAGAGAGGACAGATCGCCAGGCTTCGCGATTCTTGCATACTTCTTTCTTACGCTTCCTGCAGCCTCATTAATCGCTTCATACATGCACGTCTGGGTATCCAAGTACTTTTAACCTCATCCTTTTTGAGCAATCTCCTCACGTGGTAAATCTTTTTCCTCATTTAATAACACAATCATTGAGAATTATAGGTCCAATAATTCTTGTCTCTGCCACAATACACGCTATTAAAATGAAGATTTACATTCTTGATCAATATACATGTGTATATTTGTATTATATATTGAAAAAGTATAAAACAACATTGGCCTCGCACCGTTGACCTATGAGTAACCGACACGTTTTTTACAAAACAGCGAAAAATTCTGCGAAATTAGTACCGCCACGATTTTTTGCATTCTAAAGATAAGTCCTGTTATATTTTAGTGTAATTTAGTTTTGGCATTTGGAAAATATAATATCAGTCCTTTGTTTTTGGTTACTCGACCGCACACTGTGATGGACAACATTAATTAGTTCCGTGTTTATAAGGAAGATGACTTGACCTGTGATGATATCTCTTATTACAACTGTTTTGTCTAGTCTCTTGGGGTCGTGTCTGAAATTGACAACATGTGCACATGGTACAATGACTTCACGCGAAACAATATATACTTACATTCGCCGAGGTTTCGAAAGCATTGCGAACTGACGTTTAACGTGTAAGTCCCAAGTAGAATAAAATATAATTATATACACCGCGAAAGTTGAAGAAATTACATCGTTTTGTTTTGAGAAGAGTTCAGTATCTGGTAATGAATGATTTTACTCTTTCTGGGTGTAAGGGGCTCCACCGAGATCTCAGGGGCCCAAGCGATATCAGATACTGACCAAAAGACGGAGCAACGACGCAGGCGCCATTACAGAAATAGGAGGTCAATCGGCAGTTGAAATGAAGAAGAAGAAGTATGATTTCTATCTTTATTCAGGATCAAATATTTAATATAAATTCATCGACGCATCCAAGATATGATGCCGGTACTATTCAGTAAAAAGATTATGTCAAGTGCAATGTGCAATTGCATTGCAACTTATGTGTAGTGACAACTTGAGCTATGTCAAAGGACACTCCAAAAATATATTCAGATACATGAGATTGCCAATATTCATTGTAGACTTCAATTGAAAACTATATTCATTGAGTTAGTGATGATATTAGGTTTACGCGGGAAACTCGACAAGTGCGGACGCTTGCTGTATAATAGGTCTTTACCTATGAAATTGCCGTTCTGCAGTACTGGCCATTTCAGATCAAAATATTTTTTGTTTGGCTAAGAATTCTAATATCAAATTAATTTTAATTAAAAACATGGATTTTTTTCCAAAGTAGTCATTTGTTTGTTGATTAGTGTTACATTTTCATCGTATTTCAATCTTTTTAGTTATCATAGATACGTTAAAAATTCGAGTAATTATGGAATATGAGTACCTTCGTAGCTGCAACGCTGCACAAGCGGCACGCAACATCAACGACGTTTACGAAGCTAACACTACAAACCAACGCACCATCTGTAATTGGTTTGCTCGCTTCCGTTCTGGAAATTACGACCTGAATAATGAACCTCGCGGTCGTCCAAAGACTTTGGTCGACAATGACGAATTAAAGGCAAAAAAAAATCAGAATCAAAAATCTTTATTACTGTTGGTCACAAAGTAACACTTATGAACGTCAAGATTACTGCTTCTACATTTACATTTACTGCCAGATTCGCAAAGCAATAGGTAGAGCCAGAAGAAGAACCTGGCAATAAAACTCATGGCCACTCTTTTCTAACCGCCATTTGACACAGTTTGATTAACATGATATTTGACCAATTATACAGTAATGAAATTATACAAAAAAAAACAAAATAAATGTTGTGTTCATTAAAATTACACTTACATAGTTCCTTTGAATTTATGTGTCCACTAAACTTAGTTTGCCTTAAATTTAAATAATATTATTTGTAACAATTGCAATAACAGCTATGAGCTGACCAGTCCCAACAGACGGCACCCGTTCACGGGTATGACGCATATATCAGCCATCGCCCTATTCAACCGTATTGTAGGGAACAAGGCGACCCGATACATACGCCACCACTGCCAGGACACTTAGGCGAGCATGACATGGAAGCTGATGATACACAATCTACGGCTGAATTTGCAACAGCTTTCGACGTTAGCGTCAAAACGATATTGGTCCATTTGCAATTTGCATTTTCAAATTGGCAAGGTATAAAAGCTTGACAAATGGGTGCTTCACGAACTCAATGATCGCCAGCGTTAAGTACGCGTCGAGACGTGCCTTGCACTGCTCATCAGACACACAAATGAAGGAATTTTAAACCGCATTGTTACCTGCGATAAAAAATGGATTCCGTTTGATAACCGCAAGCACTCAGCAAGTTGGTTGGATCCTGGTTCAGCACCTAAACAATGCCCTAAACTTACCCCTAGAAAAGTAATGGTCACGGTTTGGTAGTCTAGGGCCAGTGTGATTCATCACAGCTTCTTACCTAACGGGGTGAGCTTTACCGCAGATGTGTACTATGAAGAACTGAACACAATGATGGAGAAGCTGGCACATCTCCAACCAGCATTGGTCAATAGCTCGTTTCCGCTACTCCTGCACGACAACGCGCTACCTCGTACTGCACAGCAGACGGTCTCCAAGTTGCAAGAACTGGGGTTGGAAGCTCTCCGTCATCCGCCCTACTCACCAGACCTTGCCCCTACAGACTACAACTTTTTCCAGAATTTAGATAACTTCTTGGTGGGAAGAAAATTAAATACCCGAGAGGCAGTACAAAATGCCTTTGAATAATTTGTTGCCTCCCGTCCAGCTCATTTCTTTAAGACGAGCATCAATAAACTGCTACTGCGTTGGCAAAGATGCATTGATTGCATGGGTGGTTAATAAAAATATAAAATACATAAAAAAAAATCGTTAAAATTTTTTCATACAAACGGCAATTTCATAGAAAAAGACATAATATTATTTTCTAAAACTAGTGCATTTATCTTTTTTTATGTGTGGGAGTGGTGGTTTCTTGGACATAAAAGTTGTGCTATAGTGATAGACAATGATATATATGCAGTGCTATTTTCTATTTTGTCGCGTAAATTCACTAAAACCTCAGTATAACGACCATCATTATACTGGCGTGAGACTGACCTTGACTTAAGACTAGACTTGACTAAGATGTAGAGAACTGGGACATTTTAGATATTAAACATGAAAATTGAAGAAATATGAATTAAGATATGGCTAAAAGGTCTTAGTAACCAGGCCATATAATAGTTACAAAAAAAATTAGGACATTATTATAACGTGGCCAGTGTAAAAAACTACCTGTCACAGCAAACTTTGTACCGTTTAAAATATCTTACCATAGATAGTGTTTGAGAAATAGTCTTCTTACTTTTTCATTTTGTGTATTTTTTTTAATTATTCAAGGATAAATAAAAACAACATTTATCCCCGAAGTGTGGCAGAGGCGAACGTGGTGAGCCCATTGCTGTGTTGAAATAAACAAGCTCAGGTTGTGGCGACTCTCTTTTAAAATTTCATGCGAAAGATGTTTAATGCAGTGATCGTTTACATAGCACTGAGTTGTGGGTCCTACGAGTGTTTATTTTTTGTAATTATGATGATTATGTCTACTCGATTATGTATATTATTTTTTTATTTATTGTACACCAAGTAAAACATAAAAATAAAATAGTGAAAATATTGTTACAATGAAAGCAGTACAATAGGCGGCCTAATATAAATAATAAAGCAATTTCTACCAGGCAATCTTTATTATTTATTACTTTCTATGTGACTTTGTTCAGATATATCTCGATACATTACATTTATTATCCAAAGATTTTTCAAAGTATATAGCATAATTGTCATTATGTTAACCTTTTCTTGTGATTCTATTTCTAAAAATCGAGACGACATAATATCACGTATTAACGTGTTTGTGTGTGTGTATGCGAGCCAATAGTGCAGAACTGGAATTCATAAAGTATGTAATTGTATTGTCGTTACCTAGCTTACTTTTCTTGCCATTCTTCTGGCTACTTCTAAAATCGTCACGTCAGTGTGGCCAATGCAGATGTCATCGCTGCACTTATAGCAGTTGTTTATGACTATTAACTGGTGACAATACATATCACGGTTAATAATTTAATCGTTATGAAGATATTATTTCTACTAAATATAATAATGTATCAGCCACAACTTCTTGAGTCTATCTCCCTTAAATTTGGCCATTCGGCCAGACGTTTGTTTCCTATCATATTTAGAAGTGGAACTCTTCTTCAGATTTACATAACTTATGGAGAAAATAAACTCCCTCTTTGTGAGGATTTGTTGAAATGTGGCCGGTATAAATCAATTAGACATAGTCTGTAAAGGGACTTGAATTTAAGCTGATGTAGGCATTTTCCAAAAAGGGTGTAAGGGGCCCCACCAAGATCTTCGGGGCCCAAGTCAACCTCCCGTGCTAGTGCGTGCACCTGCTGATTAACGGACGAGGCTCTGGCGCTGGCTTTCCCCTCTGGGGTTGGGAGGTCTGAGGGCGTCGCTTCCATAAAAGCCACCCGCCGAAACAAAAATGGAAAAGGACTATAGGAATGCTGCTAGGGATAGGGCGCCGCCGCAAAACGGCGCGCAGGAGCCCCGCCCGACTCCTGTGGCAAGTGGGCTAGGGCTGCCGTGTGTCGGGCCCGCACGGCTAAAGAAGTTAGCCCCAACCCGAATCCGCTTCGCATCTTGGAACATTGGCACGCTGACTGGGCGTGCGGTAGACTTGGCCGAAGTTGCTCTTGCTCTCCGAGGGGCTGCAGAGTGGCATCTTGGAGGTGAAACGCTGTAGCGACCGGCTTATGATCGTGAGGTTGCTTATCGATGGGATTATTACCCACCGATAAGTGCCTACGCGCCACAGGCCGGTTGTAGCGACGCCGATAAGATGTCGTTTTGGGGTCAACTCGAGGGAGTGCTTCGGAGCATTCCATTGTCACAGGGAATTGTTTTGGGCGGCGACCTAAACGGTCATGTGGGTGAGAGGTGTGAGGAGTTTGAGCGTGTTCATGGTGGTTTTGGATACGGCACCCGCAACGCTGAAGGAGAAACTATCCTCAGAACGTGTGCGGCCGCCGATCTGGCCATTGTGAACACGTATTTCAAAAAGAAATCCGAACATCTCATCACCTACAAGAGCGGGAGGCGTACAACTCAGATCGATTTCCTACTCACTAGGCGACACAGCATCGGCAAGGTGGCCAACTGCAAGGTCATACCCGGTGAGAGTCTTACTGCACAACACCGTCTCCTTGTCATGGATTTCAGCGTGAAGCCCAAAGGCAAACGCATCGAGCGGTGCCAGCGCCGCATCAGATGGTGGCTGCTTGATGAAACTAGGTCCCAGGATTCGTCTCAGCTGTCGGTGACAAGTGCACTGACACTGAAGGCGAACCAGTTCAAGATTGCTAGGACAAAGTTCAGGCAGCCATCCTTGGAGCGGCGAAGGTGGTGCTCGGTGAGTCTAAGGGTGGACGCAAATGTGACAAGGAAACTTGGTGGTGGAACGACGCAGTCCAGAGGGAGACTAGGGAGAAGAAAGCCCTCTTTTATAAGTGGCAAGCGACCGGATCTCCTGAAGACCGCGACGCGTACAGGGCTGCCAAGCGCGCCACAAAGAGAGCTGTAGCCAGAGCCAGACGTGACCACTTACAACCTCTGTATGATAAGCTGGAATCGTCTGAGGGGCAGAAGCTCATCTATAAGCTGGCGCGCTCCAGGGTCAAAGCGGCACAGGATATATCCAAGTGTCGCTGTGTAAAAGACCTTGAGGACAACCTGTTAAGCGAAGACCTCGCGGTAAAGGAGAGATGGCGCTCGTACTTCCACGAGCTGCTTAATAAACAGCACAAAGAGGTGCAGCCTCCGGACCTCCCTCCGAATCAGGGACTAGTGCCACCGGTAACGCCTGGAGAAGTCCTGACTGCGCTTCGCCGCATGAAGAATCGGAAAGCTGTCGGACCCGATGGAGTCCCCATCGAAGCCTGGAAGGCGATGGGTCCTCGCGGTGTGGGCATCTTAGTAAACCTTTTTAACCGCGTACTCCTCAGCGGGCAGATCCCAAACCAATGGAGACTGAGTATTATTACTCCAGTCTTCAAAGGTAAGGGGTCAGTGCAGGAGTGCGGGAGCTACCGCGGTATTAAGGTGATGTCCCACACCATGAAGATCTTCGAGAGGATTATAGACTCTCGGATCCGGCAGGAGTGCACTCTCTCGGAGTGTCAATATGGGTTTCGCCCTGGTTATGGAACCACGGACCCTGTTTTTGCCCTGAGGGTTGTCGCAGGGAAATACAGGTCGAAGAACACGCCTCTGCACTGTTTGTTTCTAGACATGCAAAAGGCCTTCGACTGTGTTCCTCGTGCGATGATCTGGTGGGCACTGCGGTCCAAAGTGGTTCCAGAGGTCTATATTGACACTATCCGGGACATGTACTGTGACTCCGATTCAATGGTTCGGACTGCTGTTGGCGACACGAAACCCTTCCCCATCACCGTCGGGGTACACCAGGGTTCGGTCCTTAGTCCGCTTCTGTTCAGTGTAATATTAGACGAATTGTCGGACAGCATCAGAAACCCACATGAGCAGCCTCCATGGTAGCTCATGTATGCTGACGATATTGCGCTGGCAGACGCGGACAGGGGCAGATTGGTGCGACGTGTAAAGGCGTGGAAGGAGACGCTTGAGAACGGCGGTCAGAAACTAAATTTTAAATTATAAAATTTATTTTTTTTTTTTTTTAAATTATTTTTTATTGTGTCATAATAAAAACATACAATGCAAAATTTGTTCGGAGACCACTTTTAAGCAAAAAATGCCTGTGTTAGCAGCCTCCGCTCTTCCTAACTCACTAGTATTATTAACACAATGTGCTTACAAAATAACAAAAGAATAACTTAATAATTTTTATACAATACTAACATGTGTGTGGGTGTGTTTGTGTGTGTGTGTGAGTGTGTGTGTGTGTGTGTGTGTGTGTGTGTGTGTGTGTGTGTGTTTGTGTGTGTGTGTTTTAATATGTGGTTATGTAGTAACCTCAAAGAGTGCTTCTGTATCTTCGTGGGAAAGAGGTTTGATCCAGTCTATAATTTTCTTTTTACATATAAAGTGTAACATGGAGTGTAGAGCTAGTATTTTATTTATCCTATTATATAAATGCGAAGATCTGTGGTCAAACTGCATTGAAGCAAATAAATGTGGCGAAGACCGAGTACTTGGCACTAAACGCGACAGATCCCACATCCGTCCGCATAGGCGGTGAATTGGTCGAGCGCACGGACCAGGTTAAATACCTGGGATCTGTTTTTCACACGTCCAGTGACATCAAGTCACGCATTGCTGCCGCGTGGGCCAAATGGCGGGAGATGACCGGTGTCATTTGTGACCCTAAAATGCCGATCCGGTTGAAGGGACAGGTCTACAAAACCATTATTAGACCTGTCCTTTTACATGGCAGTGAGACGTGGCCGATATTGGAGCGACACAAGCAGGAGCTGCATGTCACGGAAATGAAGATGCTGCGGTGGATGTGTGGGGTCACGCGGATGGACCGCGTGAGAAACTCTCGCATCCGCGGCGGCCTTCACGTCCGTGACATTGCAGACAAGTTGCAAGAGTGTCGCCTTCGTTGGTATGGTCACGTCTTGCGGCAACCGCCGGGCTACGTAGGTAACAAATGTCTGGCCATGTCAGCCCCGCCGGGTCCCGGTAAGAGGGGAAGACCCAAGAAGTGCTGGCTTGACGTCGTAAGGGATGACATGCGTGCCAATGGTCTCACTACAGGGGATGCCGAAGACCGTGCGAAGTGGAGGAGAAAATGTAGGAAAGCGGACCCCGGGCGTCGCGAGACGCAACTGGGACAGACGCTCGGATGATGATGAGGCATTTTCCAAAAAAAACCTTATTGCAATTCATAGCGTCTGTGATGAATTCATAGACAGCAAAGTGTGGATTAGGGTACGTCGGGACTGCTATACGCTACGCGTGAAAGTCCTGTTTTATTCAGATTAAAAAAAGAAAAACTCTTACACCTAGGATGCAGGTGCGAATTATGTACGCAAACCATATGCTAACTTCTCACTAAAAAGTCAGTAATTCCATTAATATTCCATTATTATGGTTACACTATTTACAATCCTAAGAAACAAGTTAACGCACTTTCATAGTGACCACACATTGCCGGAAATTATCGCATAGTTTTCATTAATAATTCAATAATAAATACACGTTTGAGAATCGGCCTACCATAATATATAAAATATTTTTGGCTCACTGAGCGCTATATAATTTAATAGCATCTTAAATATAACTATTCGGGAACTTCACATATGGCTAAAGATATATGATAATTCGAAAATACTTAGAATTTCGATGTTCTAGCCTTGTTTTAAAGGTAGACTAGTGAAACTTAGCATAAATAACAAAGAGACCGCAACCAGTACAATATAAGGTTCCCGATTGGGTTTACATAGTATCACTAATCATTTTAATAGTTTTCCTATTTTAGTATATTCTTATTATAAGAAAAAGACTTCTGAGAAAACCTTGAGCAACATATGAAAACGACACGACATTCAAAATTTTGTATAATTTTGCAACTCATAGCCTAGATTGAATTCTTCTACATTGTCATAATATAAAAGTCAGGACAGATCCCAGTTGCATCTCGAGACGCCCTGGGTCCGCCTTCCTACATTTTCTCCTCAACATAGCACGATCGTCAATATCCCCTGTAGTGAGACCGTTGGCACGTATGTCATCCCTTACAACGTCAAGCCAGCACTTCTTGGGTCTTCCCCTCTTAAATTTTGCCATGTCAGCCCCAGCGTGGCTTAAATTTATGATATAGTTAGTTATAGCTTTTCTAGAGCAAGTACCTAAATGAAATTGTGTATTCAGGGAGTATGTTTAGCGCAGACAAAAGATGTGTACGGATGTAGAACTGCGAGTAGCTGCCTGAAACCAAGTTAACGGTGCTTTGTCTCAATTAGTAAAGCGACAAAGCATCATAAAAGAAGCACGACTAGCGATTCATAACGCAGTGCAAGTGCCAACTTTGCTTTTGGGTAACGAAACCTGGGTATGTCAGAAGATGCATGAAAGTAAGTTGAATGCTGTAGAGATGCGATCACTTCAAAATTTTGACGTGGCGTGACCTTCGCCAACCGAATACATAACGAAGTGATACGCAATATGTTTGAATGAAAGTGTCAGCGTTAAGTCGTAAAAGGGCGTGCTTCATTGGTTTGGACACGTACCACGAACGAGTGAGCAAAGATTGATGAAGAAGATATATTGTGCGAAAGTAGAGGGTAGAAGGAGTCAGGGTAGGCCGAGACTTACATATGAAGACCACGTGAGCAGATTGCTCAAAAACGGAAACGTTAAAAGTACTCGGATACCCAGACGTGCGTGTATGAAGAGATTGATGAATTTGCAAGAAGCGATAGAAGCGCATGGATCGCGGAGCCTAGCGATAATCGATCAGGGATAAGGGTGAAGGTAGTTAGATGGTTAGCTTTTAAAAATTGTTTCTATAGTGATGTTTTTACAAGTTATATTTATTTATTTATTTAAGCCTAATTTATTTCCTGATACATTGGTATATCTGAGTAGGTATAGGTGCATTTCAACTTATTCCGTATAAATTTACTAATTATATCTTACTAGCACTATCAATCACAATTATTGTTATTTAAATCTTATTTTTTACATTTAATATTTATCAGGAACCCTCTCCGGTATAGGCCCCCTTGCCATCTTTCTCTATCCTGAGCTATTTGGATCCATTGTAGACCTGCGATTTTTTTGATATCATCATCCCGTCGAGTGTACGGTCTGCCTCTGTAGCGTTTGCCCGATGGGCCTCTCCATGCGGTGACTGTTTTGGTCCACCTGTGATCTGTCAGGCACGCTACATGGCCCGCCCATTTCCACTTTAGTTTTTGTGCGTGGTTTAGTGCATCAATTGTTTTCGTCTTCGATCTTATTTTTGTATGTCTAATCTTGTGTAGCTTTTTAATGTTTAGCATGCTCCGTTCCATTCCTCTTTGTTGTTACAAGTACTATAGATTATTTTAATTGATAAATGTATTTAGTAATCAAGCAAACTGCAAGTTTGTATAAGAGTGGAGTGTATCTATCAAGACTAAAAATTTTGTTAAGATACATTGTAATCCTGATTTGATTTCTCTGTAATACTCGAAGTGATAACTTTTAATTATTAAGTATATTTAGACTACAATTCATTATATTTATGTACAATTCTGTATAGTAAAAATTATTAGGAACTTACACATTTGATTATTCTATGGTACTCGAAGCGATAGTTCAAATTATTTTGTATATTTTTACGCTTTTACGCATATTTCACGCTTTTGTAAACAAGTATATGTGTATAGCTATTCCAAAAAGGTACATCATATTTTTTTAATAAGTTTTTTTATAAAATTAGTTCAATATCTTTAATAATTATATTAGTAATTGTTTTATTTCCAAATTTGTCTTACATGCGAGCATATAAAATATTTCAATAAAAAGTGATGAATGTTTTTTACACAACTCACCTCGTGTATTGATTCAATGACCGAAGCGTTTTTTAACCTGATTGTACACTTTTTTGCAAAAATCTTAGGTCCAGTTGACGAACACTTAAAATGATTTAATTTAGGTTTCACTATGTAGACGCAAGTAAAAATCCTGGCGTGTCCAGATGACGAATTAATAATTGATAATATTTGGAGTTTAACTATCTGAACACACGTTTCACTAACTGATCTTTCGTGTCGAGTTGGTGAATAACCCGATTTTATTCTAACCGGCCTTAGTGCCTTCAACTTTGCTTAACAACGCCATATTACTAGCAACTGGGACCAACGGTTTAACAAGTCCGAAGCACAGAAACGCTGCGCTGGAGAAATATATTATATACTAGTTGACGCCCGCGGCTTCACCCGCGTAGTGATGTTTTACCGTTCCCGGTTCCCACAGGAGCTTGTTCCTGGGATAAAAAGTAGCCTATGTGTTATTCTGATGTATAAGCTATTTTGTAAAGTTTCATTAAAATCTATTCAGTAGTATTTACGTGAAAGAATAACAAACATCCACACAAACTTTTGCATATAAGATAGTTAGTATACCTTAACGAGGTTGAGACACCCATTACATTGTTAGTGCTTGAAATCTGGCATTTGTATAAGTTTAAATTATTATTATCATTAGAAGTTTTTAATGGTTTAGAAACAATTTTGAAAAGCAATTAGTATGCTAACTTATTCAAAATTTAAAAGTAAATTTAAGTTAAATAAGGATGTAAAGTTAACCCATCAAGATAGCTGAATGGTGCTGCACACAGAATAATGCCCAAAGAAGCATAATAACTACTACCCCTTATGCATACCAAAGTTTGCTATTAGGAACTTTGATTCTAGATTTGGATTGAATTGAAGATGAAATATATAACTTTCTGTGTATAGAGAAACTGGAAATTTGCCACGTACATAGTATGGCTATCATTAGTTCACTCTAATACATACAGCATCATAAGATTAATAAACTGGTTTGAAACAAAGCAATTTGATGTTTAAAAGTAAAAACGATGCCCCAGACTAAACCTAACCTTGTACCCATTAAGCGGAATATCAACAGTTAGTTTGCTGTCGTTTTCTATAAGGTCCTTTCGTCGGAAGCAGTCGCGTTTCGTCCCGCTTACGTCATTCTGGACCAAACCGACTAGTTTTTGTTTAGAGCTCCAATTTAGTGTTGATTCTTTATGCATAACTCCGTTCTAAGGTCGTCTGAGTTTCAAGGACAATGACGTTAATTGCTGTCTTATTTGCACATAAATAATATTGCAACTTGGGCGTGGACTATATGTAGACACCATTTTATTCTTTCCATCACTATTCATGTTTGTTTTATAACAAAGTGTCTTACTGTAAAACCTTTTCAAGATGACTAGATTTCAAACGGAGTTTTGGAGAAAACTGGCAAAAGGGGTAGGCAGAGGCATACTATACGCCCACATCTCACCGTATGCATTTTTGTCCCACGTAACAGGTGGTGAGCCCATTTCTGTGTTGAAAAATAGACAGGCGCAGGCTGTGGCGACCTGCTGTTAACTCACGGAAACCGTACACGGAAATGCTCGCAAATGTAAATTCCACAAAGTGGTCACCCATCCAAGGACCACGTATAGCGAATGTTGCTTAACGCAGTGATCGTTTACATACTACCGAGTCAGCGGCACCACGAGTGCTTCTATTTATTTATTGTCTGGTGAATTCCCAAAGATCTCGTTCTATGGGTCCTCAGTCACTAATACCAAATGAAAGAGGAAGATTTTAGACGTTCCTGGGATATAGGAACTATCCCATAATATTATCTCCCGTTTTTATTACTATTTTCTCTAGTTGTAAGAAGATATGCTAGTGACCATGAGTGTGGAACGTAAGACAGAAACATGTTTCATAGAAAACTTAGTTGATAGAATCATTGTTCGTAGATATCTCGGTTCATATAAAGCACAGTTGACAGAAATCTCTGTTCATAGAGAGCACGTTTCAACGAAAACTTTGTTAAAAGAATGATTGTTCATAGAATCTCGGTACATAGAAAGTACAGTTAGCAGAAATCTCTATTCATGGAGAGCACGTTTCGCCGAAAAGTTTGTTCAAAAAGGTATAAGTGATAGTAAACATTGATTTGTACTAGTTAATTGAAAGGCCGAGAAATAAATTAGACCTAACTCAACATGATCTTTACACGATTGAACCGGTTAGTAACGAATGGTGTATGTACAAACGTTGAAAGATTTCCTACGGTTCGATAATCCGATTTTGACCCAATACCCAGTAAGCGAGATGATGGAGATAACGCAGATAAAATCCCATTTAGTTTAGCTAAAGGGATAATTCCTCAATTAACCCTTACAATTCATTACTAGTATCCTCATACCAATAATGAATTGTATTTAGATATGTACACAGATTTAAGCTGTTTACACGTTAAGCCGTTGGTCCCGGTTGCCAGTAACATGGCAGTCGTTAAGTCAAGTTGAAGGCAGCAGGTAGCCACAACTTGCGTCTGTCTATTTCAACACGGCAATGGGCTCACCACCTGTTACGTGGGACAGGAATACACATGGTGAAAAGTGGGCATACAATATGTATGCCTCTGCCTCCCCTTCGGGGATAAGACGTGATAGATAAATAAATACACAGATTTGAGAGAGCTAGATAATTACTACACACACCGGCAAAATTAGCGTACCATAAAAAAATTCTACATATTTTTCAAAACAATTTTATTTTAAAAACCAATAAACGCCATTCGCTGTAATAAATAAAATGCCATATTTTAAAATTAAAAGGTACTTTGTTTGGTGCAATTTAATTGAGAAAAATAAACATTACGGAAAAATAAACATTCTTCAATTCTCATGGCGACTAAAAAAATTTAAAAAAACAATTAAACATTTTATTATTCATTGGAATAAAGGATAAATCAGTATCGAGTATTTCCTCCACGTGCCCTTATCATGGTTTCTACCCGTCTTGGCATGCTAAGAATAATTTTGTTTATCGTTTCTTGGGAAAGTGTCTGCCATTCCTCCAATACGGCATTTCGCAGTTCATCCAAAGTCACAGGAGCGGGTATTCTGCATTTCACCCCACGTTTTAGTAAGTCCCAGACATGTTCAATCGGATTGATGTCTGGTGACCTTGCTGGCCATTCCATTACTGCGATGTTCACATGATTAAGGTACTCGCGAGTTCGCAGTGCGGTATGAGGCCGAGCATTATCTTGCATCTACACAAAGCCGTCACCGATAATGGGGGCAAAAGGTAGCACGGTAGACGTCCATCAATTTGATTTAAAAGAATTCTACACTCATCACTGAACAAAACTTTACTACATCGGTCCGTGGTCCAAAGACAATGCTCTCGAGCGAAATGGCTTGCACAGCCGTCAAACGCGGATTCCTTCGAACACGCAGCTGAATAAAATGGTCATCTCTCCTCGATGTACGCCTATTTCTGCCTTGCCCGCGACGTCTAACGAGAGAATTAGTCTCCCTGTATCGCTGGACGCTGATATGAATTGTTGAAACAGATCGACGAAGCATCCTGGCGATATCTCTTTAAGTTTGATTACTGCTTCTCATCTCAAGTGCCCTGACAATTTCAGTCGGGATTAAATCAGGCATAATGATTGCTTTATCCTTCAGTAAGATTTAAGGAACATAAAAAGTCAAAAAAGTCTTAAATTAAATAAAAAAATAAGATCTTTACATACAAACTTGTGCACCCGTAATATGGAACACTTACTCAAAATTATTAAAACGTCCATTAAAATTAAAACAATCACAGAAAAAAGTGACGATCAACAGTGTTCTGATTTTAAAATATTTTATTCTAAAATAAAATAGTTATAAACCAGCCAGTGACATTAATTGAAAAAGGTTTCACTCTTTATGTTCCGATAATTATGCCGGTGTGTGTATTATTGACTGCCTCGGTGGCGCAATGGTAGTGTATGCGACTGCCGCGATTGAGGTCCTGGGTTCTATTCCCGGTTCGGAAGAAATATTTGTGTGATCCACAAATGGTTGTTTTTGAGTTTGGGTGTTTCCTATGTATAATATCTTTATCTTTATCTTTGGAACAACTCACACAACGCCATCTGATTTCAAACTAAGCAGAGCTTGTACTATAGTAACCAGATAACTGAGAAATATACTTATATATATCTAAATACATATGTATTATAGATAAATAACACCCAGACACAGAATAAACCATCGTGCTCATCACACAAAGTTTTATCCTGGGTGGGAATCGAACCCACGATCTCTTGCGTAGAAGTCGGATACACTCCCACCGCGCCACAGAGGCAGTCAATAATACACACACCGGCATAATTAGGTGTATGTATTTAGAAATATATAAGTATGTTCATCAGTCGTGAAAATCCCATAACACAACCTTATATGAGCTTACTATGGGCTAGACGGTGCTGTGTAATAGAAAAATGTCCCACAATATTTATTTATTATAGGAAAGAGAAGCATTAGTCCCATCCGAAGCGAGAGTTTCGAGGTATGAAATAAAATGGGTGTAATCTAGTACACCAAAGCCCGAGCGACCTCACTTGCAAGTTGTGCAATTGTCAAACGGGATTGTGAGTTAAGACGGCAGTCGCTCCTAACAATGTCCAAGAAATAACTCTAAGAAGATCGTGACAAACATACATACAATCACACCGTTTTATTGCCTTTCCATAACCAGTTGTGTGGTTGATGGCAAATTGTTATCTAACCTTACAATACCTTTGTAGATACCTGCAAAAGACATTCACCTGCTTAAAGGTATACCAAAGAAATTAACTTGCTGCCAGTAATCCTGATCAAGGTTACATTTGGTGGTACCATAGCTGGAAAAGTAATTTACAGCAGCCCTTTAGTTAACTGCCTAGCGACTTTCAAGCAGCTTTGAAAGAACCCGGGATTGTAGGAAAACACGTCTACGGGTAAAGAATCCCAAATATTATAATGTGGGAATAAAAAAGGTTTTTTGTACGAGCCAAATCTGTCTTGTACGCTGAGTAATCTGTGTATCGTAATTAATTCGTTTTTTCTCCAAGAATAAAATTGAATAATATTTATTTGCAGAAACATGGTATGTACAGATGTGACAAAATATATAAGTATTCCGACAAGCAAATCAAAACTAAGTGTTTAAAGAAGAGAATACCATTTTAACATTGGATACCACCTTCTCAATCATTATTGGTATCCATCCAATAGTTTTCAGTGATCTATCGATGTGCTTGTCCTGCAAAATGTAACGAATATAATTATCAGGATCAACTAACATTATTTTCAAATACAGTGAAGGTCTATTCAAAATTATTACACAGCTCAATAATTTTCAAAGGATGATTGGTATCTCACTATACCATTTTGGCCAGACAAGTTAGTACAGGGTTTCGTTTTTAGCTTTTCTTATCGTTGCAATGATATTAGTATTACCCGTTAGTCAGCAGGCAGGTCTTGGTATGCACTCGAAATCATCTGACTCGTACGAAGTCGGGAAGGTCACTCTTGCTAATTCTATACCAATAAAATAGAGAAGTAAAGTGTGTGATGTTGTGAGTTTTTGACATTGCAGGGGGTGTGATTGAACCCTGAGCTATGAAAGTTATACCTTTTGTTTTAAAGCCAATCTTTAGACTGCCTCTGTGGCGCGGTGGGAGTGTATCCGACTGCTACGCAAGAAGCCGTGGGTTCGATTCCCACCCAACATTGTGTGATAAGCACGTTGGTTTATTCTGTGTCTGGGCGTTATTTATCTATAATATGTATGTATTTAGAAATAGATAAGTATGTATATCAGTTATCTGGTTACCATAGTACAAGCTCTGTTTAGTTTGGAATCAGATGGCGTTTTATGAGTCGTCCCAACGGTATTTATTTATTTATTAATTATGGCAGGTCATACTTATTATATTTACTTAATATATAATGATGATGCACATAAACAGACCTACTCGTATAAGGTGTCATGTTAAGCCACAGTGCAAACAAGTGCGTGAGATGCGCAAGCGGCTCTATATAGGTCAAGGACCGCTTCCCCTTGCAGCCTCCTTGGACGCACGGCCAATCACCACTACAACCACAATTCTCTTTTTTTACCGAATCAAATCATTTTTATTTACGTAGGTATTATTTGACCGAAGTTATCTGGTCATCTACAAGGACAAATTTAAATTAAACGAATTTGAATAAGGAAGGACCTGCTATTGAACTCTTTGAAGATTTTCAACAAAAATTTTCAAATTAATCTAAGTGCACGTGTGTCATTTTAAGTGTTTGTTTAGTAGCGTTCGTAGCTCGCTGAATCAGTGTTCTGTAAAAGATCGCTGCGTCAAGCAACTTTCGCTATGGCTAGTCCTCACATGGGTTACCACTTTGTAGCATATCCATTACGAGCGTTTGCGAGCTTCGGAAGGCACGCTGTTAAGCTATTGGTCCCGGTTACCAGTAATATTGCATGTATGAGTAACTTGAAAAATTTAATCAGCGGTGTACCTTTTGGTTTTTTCATGGTGAGCCCGTAATCGTGAATTCTTATGGAATCGAGACATCGCGCTCCACTGTAAGTAGCAATAGGCTCCCGCTAAAACTTACACTCAGCAGTCTGGTCGCCACAACCTGCACCTGTCCATTGTCAACACACCAATGGCCTCACCACCTGACGTAGGATGAAAATGCTTTCGGTGAAATATACGCGTATAGCGTAGCATGCCTCTGCCATCCTTTCGGCGAATGAGAATAAAAGTATAACTAGTAGCGCACTAGCATCCAATTAAATTTGAATTGTTAACATTATACTGACTGCCTCGATGTGGGACTGCCTCAGAGTGGAGCAAGTGGTATGTAGTCTCGGGTTCCAAGCCTGGGAACGGAACAACTGTGTGGGTGGCTGAGATAGCGGCTCTCAGATACGGATCGTCGTCTCTGCTTTTTACCAGGTGGGCAGCGCCATTTTGACATGTCAAATATTTAAAACTAAATACAAATATGTGTGGTAAAAAACATTTGTTTCGGAGTTTGGGTGTTTCCTATGTAATTGTGTATGTATTTAGAAATATATAATTTGTTTATTAGTTGACTAGATCCGATACCACCAGCTTACATTAGCTTAATATGACGTAGATGTATTTATTTACTAAAAAAAGTGTGTGTGTACATACGCGACTTTTGAACATACGCGTCTGAAGTTAAACTGCTTTAGTTTAATAACATTTCATCACATATACCAGAACTCTTTGTTTGTAACAGGAATGACAAATTAGTAAGAAAAAAAAGTCTTTGTTGTCATGGAAACACTTATCAGCTAACTTCATGGTGTCGGTTTTTCGTGACGGTCTGCGCGTGCATCGTGAAAATTTACTCTCATCATTTTTCCCCAACGCGCCAAATGAAGTATATCTTAAAAAAAAACTTCTCTGCAAACGAGCTTATGTTGCAATCGATACTGGGATAGGAAACGTTATGTTCGTAATACTCGAACCCCCCAAAGACGCAGGATAACACCCGAACCCCACCTGAACGAGCCTGCGGTAGCGGACAAAGTCTGTCAGGAGCCCTGGGGCTATCCTTCCGAGGGCTCACCCGGGACTCCTGGCTATAGACAGATGAAAAGAAACGTGTGGTTTTAGGCGGTAGGATTCCGACATAGCATCCATGAGGAACTCCAAACGAGAAAAAATAAAGAAGAAAAAATCGGAGTTCATTACATTTTTGTCGAAATAAAAGAGCATTATAGAACATACATATTCAAAATTTCACGATGGGGCAGGCAAAGGCATATTATACGCCCACAAATGGTCAGTTCCACTTCGTAGTAGTGAGAATTAAAAGGAGTGTTGTATAACATACATTTATTTATTTATTATAATAGTACAACCACATAATACATATTAACACATTAACAATAAAAAGAAATAATTGGTATTACATCTGATATGGATGACAATAAGGGGTATATAGCATTCGTCATAAAAATAATGAAGCGCTCGTGGCCTCGCGGTCTCAGTGTTCTGTAAAGAAGCGCTCGTGGCCTCGCGGTCTCAGTGTTCTGTAAACGATCACTGAGGTACGCAACTTTCACTATGGCTGGTACTCGGATGGGTGACCACTTTGTGGCATTTACATTTGCGAGCGTTTCCGTGCTTCGGAAGGCACGTTAAGCCGTTGTTCCCGGTTGCCAGAAAATGGCAGTCGTTAAGCCTGGTTGAAGGCCTTATGGGCGGCTTAAAAATTTCAACAGCAGGTAGCCACAACCTGCGTCTGTCTATTTCAACACGGCAATAGGCTCACCACCTATTACGTGTGACAGGAATCCACACGGTGAAAAGTGGGCATATAATATGCCTCTGCCACCCCTTCGGGGATAAGGCGTGATGGATATTTATTTATTTATTTATAAAAATATACATAAATTGTAGTTTTATGTAGAGTGAAAATAATAAATAATAAATATTGTGGGACACTTTTCACACAGAGCCATCTAGCCCAACGTAAGCTAATATTAGCTTGTGTTTTGGGATCTAGATAACTGATAAACATACTTATATATTTCTAAATACATACATATTATAGATAAATAACATCCAGACAAAGAATAAACCATCGTGCTCATCACACAAAGTTTTATCCTGGGTGGGAATCGAACTCACGACCTCTTGCGTAGCAGTCGGATGCACTCCCACCGCGCCACAGAGGCAGTCATAATAAGTTCTTACAATAATAACTCTAGGTTTATCTATCTATCATTATGATCTAATCTTGAATACTTATGTTAATTTAATTATTATTTTAACTGAACGTATAAAAAGGACTAGAAACTCAATCTTGTACTAAACATATTGCAAAGTGTACTTTTAAATTTGTTAAATAAAAGGTTAAAAATGCCAATGTCTGGATCACAAGTGTGGATATTATTGCACAAATCAAGGACTCTATTAATAGGTGATGGTCGGCCTAAATTTGTTCTAGAAAACCTTGTATGGAATAGCTTTGTAATTTTATATCTAGGGTAGGAGTGTGGAATGGTTAAAGTTATTTTTTGTAATAAATAAGTACACTGTATTTGATTATTAAGTAATCTATGGAGAAAACAAAGATCAGAAATTCGTCGGCGGTTAGAGAGACTGATCATTTTAAACTTGGATAAGCGTTGGTTATAGGAGCTTCTATGAGAAAAATCGCTGCAAGAGTAGGCAATATTTCTTGTGAAAGTTCGTTGTATACTTTCAATTCTTTGCGAATGGATAGCGTAAAAGGCCATACTGTACTTGACCATACTGTACTTACGTATTCGAGATTGCTACGTACGAGAGTATTGTAGAGAAGTAGTTTGGTTTGGTTTCCAGTTTTTTAAATTCCACAGTGTTTCTTCTTAGGAAACCAAGCATTTGGGCAGCTTTCGTGACAATGTTGTCTATATGCGTTGCAAAAGTTAGCTTGGTATCGAGAGTAACACCCAGATCTCGTATCTCCTTGATTTCTGATAAATAAGCACTACCAATCTTGTACTTTGTGACAAGTGGTTTTTTTTTTACGGGTATATTTAATGTGAAAACATTTATTAACATTGAGGGTCATACGATTATCATATATGTCATACGATATAAACAACGAAACTGTTATTTATTGTTATTTATTTCTGTACTATATGGAATGACGACGATTTGCGCGCACCATTTCTATCAAGATATTTGTTAGTAATCATCAACGCATAACACTCACAATATCCTACGAAGCAATATGCCACAGCCTTACCTATTTTTTTTTATAAATTATCGGCGATAGCTCGCGGCGTTAAAAAAGAAGTAGAAGTGCTTGTGGCCCAGCGGACTCAGTGTTCTGTAAACGGTCACTGAGTTACGCAACTTTCACTATGGCTGGTCCTCGGATGGGTGACCACTTTGTGGCATTTACATTTGCGAGCGTTTCCGTTCTTCGGAAGGCACATTAGCCGTTGGTCCCGGTTGCCAGTAACATGGCAGTCGTTAAGTCAAATTGAAGGCCTTATTGAAAAATTTCAACAGCAGATAACCACTGCGTATGTCTATTTCAACACTGCAATGGGCTCAACACATGGTGAAAAGTGGGCATACAATAGGTATGCCTCTGCCACCCTTCGGGGATAAGGCATGATAGATAAATAAATAAATAAAAAAGAAGTCACAAAGTACCTACAATTCGACCGACATCGACAGTGTTGTCAATTATCAAGCTGGGTGTAAGGGACCCACGCACCAGTGTTTCTTCGGCCTGCTGACTAACGGACAAAAATATGACGGAAGCGCACTTATGGGGTTGGAATTGTTACTGAGATAAAGACATGTTTAATAAATTTATATCCAGTATGTACTGTAGCGCTTAAATTATAAAGTATCTAAGTGAATATGAATATCACATAAACTGCCCCAAAGTTACGTTTTTTTGTTTCCTTTTAAGATCTAAAGTAGCAGGTTTCTAAATACTTTATACTGGGACATCTTCACAATATTATATTATACGTGAAGTTTACATTGTATTTTTTTAAGAAAATTGCAGGTGTATATTATAAAGTTTATTTAGAAAAGAAGTGGAGAATGCTTTTTTTTAATTATGTTCAAAAAAATATAAAAAATATATATATATTACAATCACTACCATGTGTTTGACACACACGTATAATACTCTTTTGTTTATTGACCTAGGAGGCGAGCGATACGAGCCGACGAAAGTCTCTGTTTTAAGTCACATAACTACTAGTTGTTAAAGTCTGTTGTCAAATTGTGAATATAAAATGGACTTCAGAAAGGAGAAAAGGAGGTTTGTCGAGTTTCAACGGCAGACGGGACTGAAATATTATTATTACATAATATTACATATAACAAAATTATTGAAATTCGTCAATTTCAATAATTTTGTCAATAATAGTATTTCAAACTGTGTTTGTACAAAAATTATACTTTTATATATTTTCTTAAATTTATATATTTTAAGGCTCTGTTGATCTATGGATTTTATGATTCTTCATTCCAAATTTGGAACTCATATAATACCCAACTTTTATGCACCAGCTGCGAGTGCGAATATTTTAGATACCCTCTTATTTTTGTTTCTATCTTAGTGAGACACCTTCATAATATATTGTAAGTGAATAATATTGTAAACTTTGCATTAAGAATCTTGTCCAAATTAATGAGTCCCATACTCGTAGCAGTCATGAATCAGCCTGCGGTGTTGTTGACTGCCAAGCATTGGCCTCTGCTGAGGTACGCCACGATATCCGGTTCGTAACTAAATATAATAAGTTAGTGTGTAGGTACAATAAATACACCGAATTCTATATTAGTGCTTGAGTTCCACAATATCTTCAACAGAATCTTCAAATGCGTTTTTATATTGGGAATATTTAATACTAGAATAAAATCGAAAATCGGACATCCCATGGAGGAATAAAAAAACAACAAAACGCTTCGCTCCATTTAGACTTACCGGGTACGGCAAGTGTTCCTAGTATATCCCCCCAAAGAAGCGAGATCCTGAGACACCCCCCCCCCCTTGAAAGAGGCCGCGGAAACGGATAAAGTCTGTCGGGAGCCCTGGGGCTATCCTTCCGAGGGGCTATCCTCCTGGCTATAGACAGATGGAAGGTATACGTGTGGTTTTAGTCGGTAATAGCCGGGCATAGCATCCATGAGGATTTCGACACAAAAACAAAAAAGTGCTCTTTGTATATTTTCACAGTATACAATAGGTATACAATAGCGGTAAGAAAGTTATCTTTTCTTACCATATATAATAAAAGAAAGGATACCTTTCTTACCATTATTGTATACCTAAGCTAACAGATAGCAGAAATTCAATATAACGTCATCACATCAAGTCTCCTATTATATGGAACCAAATAAAATATGACGAAGTATTGGCATTATTTTTCTGCAAGTAGGTTGTTTTTGTTTTTAAAAGTTCTTTATTACAAAATAACATTACATGGTACAGGGTAACAACTGTTGAAGGTTAGTTACAAATTCTATAATATAACGTAACTACTTTATCAGACTCAAGCGCCTATAAAAGTTTTCTAAATAATAAATACACTTACCAGTTAAATCCCATATTAATAACACAGTCTAATTACATGCAAGTAACTGTTATGAATTAATTAGTTTTAATTCATTTATTGCATTCTTATAAAACATTGTACAACAAAATAATAACTACTAATGTAGGTAGGCAAATAGAACTGCGCCTGCACTTATTACAGTATATGCAAGTAGGAAGATTTTCAAGACGATAGACGCGGACCAATCATTTTATAGTACCAGTTCTATTTATATGGTAGAATCTAACAACGAAGAATCTATCTACATTGAGACTTCTTCGATGTTTTGGATCCCCTTGACTTTTATGGTGCTTCCACAGCACGAGAACGTACATCGATGTGGAGTCTCAGAATGAACAGCAAATACTTCTGTATAAGTGATATGACTGAGTCATTTCACTAGCTGTTCCAAATAGACGCACCACTCAACAACATAGGAGGTGCAAAGAAGATAAATAAATGATAGAAAAATACTGGGGGACATTTTTTTTATACAGTGCCGTCTGGCAAAAAGTAAGCTAATAATAAGCTTGTGTTATGGGATCTAGACGACTGATAAACATACCTTGTATATTTCTAAATACATACATATATACCTTAACTCCAAAACAAGCATTTGTGGGTCACGCAAATATTTTTTTCGACCCGGAAATGGAACCCTAGACCTCAGTCACAGCGACACTGAGACAGTCAAAAAGAAGATCCAAGGTTCCTCTTGCACTCAACTTGAGTCTTATAGCCATATTGCTGGACTGCCAGTATACTTTTATTTACCTTTAGTAGACCTTGTGAACCCATTTTAATTTGATAAAGTTCCTGCCCAATATCTCCATTCGAAAATCCAACCATTTATTGATTCCTCACTACCTGGAACAAGGACGAATAAACACATTTTCATATTTTTTATGGCAATACGAAGTGAGAAGCGCTCGTGGCCCCGACGTAACTTTTGCTATGACCGGTCCTTGGATGGGTGACCACTTTGTGGCAT
Source organism: Thumatha senex (assembly GCA_948477245.1). Classification (NCBI taxonomy): domain Eukaryota; kingdom Metazoa; phylum Arthropoda; class Insecta; order Lepidoptera; family Erebidae; genus Thumatha; species Thumatha senex. The sequence goes on from OX419725.1 coordinate 7,385,103, forward strand.
TTACATTTGCGAGCGTTTCCGTTCTTCTGAAGGCACGTAACATGGCAGTCGTTAAGCCCAGTTGAAGGCTTTAAGGGCGGCTTGAAAAATTTCATCAGTGGGTCACCCAACCTGCCCCTGTCCATTTCAACACGGCAATGTGCTCACCACCTGTTACGTGGGACAGAAATGCATACGGTGAAATGTGGGCGTATATTATGCCTCTGCCTACCCCTTCGGGGATAAAGGCGTGACAATGTGTATGTATTTATAGATTTTTTTATTTGTATCATTATCTATTGCAATATTATTGTACTGCGTCACGTCGCATCTCACGATTCGCCCATGAACTCAGTGTCGTTCTCATCTAAGTTATAATTGCAAAGCACAATGCCTGTGCGACACTGACCTCTACAATTTCAAGTACGCACGGTCATTCGCATCTTTAAGATATCATATTGAAATGTATTTGGCAAAAAAATACGTTGAATATATTCATATATACCGCTTTTAGTCTAGGTCAATAGATAGAATGAATTATGGTTCAAGGCTGACTTTAGTTGCGCATTTAATCGCTCAGTCCCATTTTTGTCTTTAAAATCGTACCTACACGAACAACTCTTTTCTCTCTATATTTCTCTCTCTCTGTCCCTATGTCTATTATCATATAACTTCAACATACCTTTTTTATTACAATTGTATATTGTTTTTGTAATACTTAAAGGAGTTTTGTTTCTGACGGGGGTCTCCCGACTGCAACTTTTTTGTTAGTGGATATTATCCCCACGGATGTTATGCCGAAGTTGAACCGACTAAATCACACGGTCCCTACCTATCTGTCTAGCGCCAGGTGCTTTGAGCCACTCCTCGGCAATATATTCTAGGGTACCTAATTCATGATACTAAATTTATATTGCTTTCAAACAACATTGTTTTGTAGAAAATAATATTGGATTAAGAATATTGTGGACCACTTTTCACACAGCGCCATCTATCCCAATGTAAGCTAATATAGGCTTGTGCTCTGGGATAATGATACAACTCATAAACATACTTATATATTTCTAAATACATAGGAAACACCCAAATACCAAAACACACTTTGTGGATCACACAAATATTTGTTCCGACCCGGGAATCGAACCCGGGACGTTAGCGCGGCAGTCGCATACATTACCAATCACCTGAAAGTGCAGCACCTTTTGACAAATGAGCGAAATTATATAGTTTGACCACGACCTATAAAAAAAACTATAGTTCCCTTATGAGTTTGGGAGATTAACATCACAGCATAGCAACTCCTTATAGCAGATCCCACGCTGCAAATCTAGGTATGGTTTGAAAAGAACTGAGATATTCTTAGTTTCTACCTTTAAGAACAAGAAAAAGAAGATATATACCTATATATACCTTTACTTCTAGCTGGTAAAAGAAGTGAGTGCCGAAAAAGACTTCGTCGCGGAAGACCAAAAAAAGCTCCGCAAGTATTTTCAGGTTCTCTGAGAATTATGTAGCATTAGTAAATGTGAAAGTATTTTTTATTTCATTTTTTTACAAGGACTCTCGTCTGCTAATTTTACGACAAAAGGATGCAAAAAACATAGAAAAGTTTTTTCAATAATTGTATAGGTCTCTGTGGAGCGTCTCGTCCGTCAATGCATGGATAATTCAATAGCGAATATGAGGTTAAGTAATAAATAAGTTAATTAGATTGAATCTTAAAAATACCACCGGGCAAAGGTCCAAAGATATTCGCCAAATAACACCTCTCTTCATCTTACTAATATTATAAACGCGAAATTTTGGAATAATTGATGTTTGTTACTCTTTCATGCAAAATCCACAGAATGGATTTTGATGAGATTTTACAAAAATATAGCTTACACATCAAAACAACACATATGCTACTGTTTATTCCGGGCACAAGTTCCTGTGGGAAACGGGAACGGGTTATCTTCACAACTTGTGCGGAGCAGCGGGCGTTAACTAGTTAATTTATAACTAGCGGACGCCGCACGGCCTTACCCGCTTAGTTTCCGTTCCCCTGGAAATACGGGTATAAAATGTAACAGTAGTTTTACAACTCATAAGATAAGCTATTTTATGGTGAAAGTCACATCCAAATCGATCAAGCCATTTCAGAGATTTGCTGTAACAAACAAGTAGGCAGATAATGTTAAAAAGGTTTTACTTTATGTAGGTACCATAAATACTTTCATATGCAATGTGAAAAGCTCTTAATGTGGTATTTTACAAACAGACAAGCCATTTATATACATCTGTTTAGACAAGATTCAGTCCACTTCTCTAACCCGTCTATGGTAGGTACCTACCATTTTGTAACATTTTCACTGCTCGCTACAATTCGTCTCAACTCAAATTAAGACGTATCACTGAAAAGTCACATATCTCGTTTAAAAAAAACTAATAATTCGAGCGAGAGTCATAAAAACGAACAGAGAAACTTTCCCATCTACATAAATAAATGAAAATGAATCGCCAAATATGTTGCTAAGCTCAAAACTCTAAAACGGCTTGAACAATTGAATTTTTTTTCTTTACCTCTAAATGACGGAAAGAGAGAAAAATTGGAAAATTTGCAACGAAAACGGGACTGCTTTTCGCGGGTGGAGCCGCGGGCATCAACTAGTTTATAATATTTGAAAGATATTATGGATATACCTAGATAGAAGGGGTTGTAATATCATCATTATCTGACCATTATTCTTGGTTAAACTCGATTGCGGTTTGGCACTATTTATGGGTTATTCACCATCTCAACACGGGAGGGTGGACACACGTGTGATCAGTTGGTGAAACTCCTAAAAATTTTATTTATTATTTCGTCAACTGGACACACGTTCATATTTTACCCAAAATAATGACAAAGTACAGTTACGAAGATTAATTTTGAGTAGTAATATCTGTTTATATCACCTATAGAAAAAATTTGCGACTAATGGATGCAAAAAACATAGAAAAGTTTTTTCAATAAATGTATAGCTCTCTGTGGAGCGTCTCTACTTGGATAATTCAATAGCGAATATGAGGTTAAGTAATAAATAAGTTAATTAGATTGAATCTTAAAAATACCACCGGGCCGAGGTCTAAAGATATTCGCCAAATAACACCTCTCTTCATCCTACTAATATTATAAACGCGAAAGTTTGGAATAATTGATGTTTGTTACTCTTTCATGCAAAATCCAAAAAATGGATTTTGATGATATTTTACAATAATATAGCTTACACATCAAAATATGAAGCGCTCGTGGCCCCGCGGTCACAGTGTTCGGTAAACGATCGCTGAGGTACGCAACTTTCACTATGGCTGGTCGTCGGATGGGTGACCACATTGAGTCATTTACATTTGCGAGCGTTTCCGTGCTTCGGAAGGCACGTTAAGCCGTTGGTCCCGGTTGCCAGTAAAATGGCAGTCGTTAAGCCTGGTTGAAGGCCTTATAGGCGGCTTAAAAAATTTCAACAGCAGGTAACCACAACCTGCGTCTGTCTATTTCAACACAGCAATGGGCTCACCACCTATTACGTGGGACAGGAATCCACACGGTAAAAAGTGGGCATATAATATGCCTCTGCCACCCCTTCGGGGATAAGGCGTGATGGATATTAATTTTTAGAAAAATTTTAATTAATTAAAAATATTTTTATAATAATTATACCTTAAAAAATACAACAATATATTTTGATGAGTTACATTGTATTTATGAAATGATTTTTTTTATGACTCTGTGTGTACTCTATGTGATGATTTTTAGTTATTAGGTATTTTTAGATTACAATTATGGATATGTTTATTCGTTATTTCTGTGGAACTCGAAGTGATAGTTTAAATTGCACAATTATTGGGCTTTGCCCGTGACATTCTTCGAACACCCATTACACCCGACATCTCTAACCCATGCCATTTATTATTTTAAAATGTTTTCATACCAACCTGGATTCCCTATTTTCCCTAAAGGCAAGAGTTTTGGCAAATTCTGAAACATGTGTTTATTTCTTTTCAGAAGCACACATACATAGAAACTTGATATTATATTATCTTTTAAAGTGAAAAAATTTCCATTGACACACAAGAAGGGTTTTAGGTGCAATATTGATAAACCGCTAAACACGTTTACCTGTAACCAAATATAGGTACATACATACTTTCATGTTTCTAATCTAATTTGATATGACTGTTTATCACTTATAATTACAGTTTTGTGGTAAGTGCCTTCTTTTAAGGGCAGATTTTTATAAAAAATAAAGTTTCTAGGTGTAAAGGTTACATTTGGGCGTAGAAAAATTAGTAATTGACCTCATAATTTTATCAATATATTAGTTTTACCTCCCGGCTTTGCCCGTGGCTTGCTTTAATCTCCCTTTACATCAAAAAATTTGAAAACTAATGAAGGGCATAGGTCAGAGGCCTATGCCCTTCATTAGTTTTCAATTTTTTTTTCTAATATGTCATATATTATAAATCCTGAAAAATATGTTTGTTTTTAATCATAAGCAGGTATACAAAATATGATATCCTAGTTTTGAAAATGAAGGATTTACACTTAAACTTACAAACTTTATTTCATCTCCGTAAAACCTCGATACATCTGTACATTTATTTGTAACCTCGAATAAACACCTGTTGCATCCTCCAGACTTCTAATTCATGCCTCTAATAAGGTTTTACATATTTTCATACAAACTTTGCTACCCTATTTTACATAGAAATGTATATTTCTATTTATTTATTAGAAGCAGGTATGCAAATTTTGATATTAGTTTCTTTGAAAATTAAGAAGTTTTCATTGAAATAAGAACCCCTAGTTTACCTTCTTATAGGTATAATATTCAAAACCACGAAGCTCGAATAAATTTATTCGGAAACACAAACACGAGCACGTGATCTGATATTTCTAACTTTGATAATCTCGAACTTCCTTACAACTGCTGATCCCTTATTTTACCCCCTTTAGTGATTGCTGAGTGCTAAATATAGCTTACCCTATAAATTTTAACAAGGGCTTCGGCTAGGCGTTGCTTGTAAAAGAATGAGTTGCCCAGTAATTTTATTAATAAAGACAACGTTTTTTACCTTCTTATCCATTTATTTGAAATCAGGAAGAGATATGAGTAATTTCATGTTTTCAACTTTAAAAATAAAGACGTTTGAAATATTTAAATATTTTCATTGATTTCATTTACGAAAATAATAAACGAAACATTCTTAACATGACTGTACCTATTTTCCCAAAAATCTTAGGTATGTCCAGTTAACGAAAACATTAAAGTATTTAATTTAAGTTTCACCATGTAGACACGCGTAAAAATCCTGGCTTGTCCAGATGACGAAATAATAAAAAATATTTTTTGGAGTTTCACCAACTGATCACACGTGTGACCAACCTCTCGTGTCGAGATAGAGAATAACCCCTATTTATGAAAGAACAATGCATGTCCAAAAAAAACTGTGATAATTGTCAAGTCGGTTTTTTCTTTGATGTTCTTTTATATTGTTCTTTTGTTAAGCTACACGTGGGTGGTCTGCCGAATGCCCTTCGCATTTGCAAGATAATAAATATAATATGGTAATTAAATTATATTACTGAAAGAATATTAGTTTAATTGCAATATTTTAGAGAAATCTGTTTTGTTATAAATGCGAAGTATTAGTGATATGTAGAGGCTTAAATATCGAGTGTGTTTTTATTGAAAAAGAACTGTTAGATTTAGTTTGCTTCATAGACTTCAATCTTTTAATTTTGACAAATGTTGAAACACGTCTCCTTTTTATCTTTTTTTAAAAGAATTTAGTTCGCCAAAATGAAGCCGCCCGCCTGATGGAAAGCTATGACGACATCTAGCGAATTGAGGGGTACTCTCATAGTCCACATGGCTACTGACAAAGTGCGTCAAGTTGGCGGCGCAATGTTGTGCCTCTTCACGCTCCACTTGAAGAACCCATGATAGTAAGAGGAAGGAATCACTTGCACTGGCAGAGATTTCCAGGTTATTATATTATTATACTAGTTGACGCCCGCGGCTCCGCACGCATGGTGAAGTTTTCTCGTTTCCCACCGGAACTTGATCCCGGGATAAAAAGTAGCCTATGTGTTATTCTTTTATTGCTAAATTATTGTAAACTTTTATTTAAATTAATTCAGTAGATTTTGCGTGAAAGAGTCACAAATATCCATTTATAAAAACTTTCGCGTTTATAATATTAATAGGATTATTTAAAATAAAATTTAGTTTACATAATAGTGGTTATATACATAGATACCTACAAATAACTACGCTACTTTTTACCTGAAAGGTTAGGCAGAACATAATAACTAAACCTACCTGTTTCACCAAAGAACAGGTGTTTTAGTTCCCTCATGAATGAAACCGAATTTATTGCCATACAAATTTCAGATAATAGGGTTTGTAATTGTGGCCATTGGCAAAACGCGTGTGTAACAAGCATTTTTACAAAATGTTTTGTTAATGATTAAATAAAATAAGTCATGGGATTTTTGTCCAAACTTTATGGCATGAATTTTCATAAATCTCTTTTTTAGCACGCGCTTGCTAAGTTTATTTTAAGATGTATAAAATATACGTAGGTTCAAATTTTCAGGTTGCTAGACTTATAAATTTATAAGTTTTATTTTATTTTTATTTATTTATTTAAATAATGCAAAACAAACGAGCCGTGAATGCAATCACTTTACTATGAAAATTATCTGATTCACCAAGTCCAAAATACCAATGGTGGCTTCTCATTGATTGATTGTGATAGAAGCGGAATTGCGCAAAAAGTTTTCGGATTAAAGCGTCTTTGCATTTAGTGGTAAATAATATACATAATTATAAATTTAAAGAACCCCGGACTTAAAAACTAAGTTCCCTTTAAAAAGTCAAAAATAATAAAAGAAACTCAATCTTATAGTGCCTAAGTATGTATTAATAATTAAAAACAATAAAAATTTAAAAACTACTTTAATAACACGCTCTTTATAGAAAACCGTAAAAATATTATATTGCAAATTGATAAATGGAATTATTTAATCAAATTAGTGTATTGTCATCGGTTCTCGATAAATCTACTAAGTTTGAACAAAATTTGGCCTTTTAAAGGGGGTCAAATCGCACCCAAAGGATTCGCTTACAGACAAACATACATACAGGTGAAACTAATAAAAGCGTGTTAAAAAAATACGAGGTCTTGGGTTCCCGGTGGTAGGTGTATAAATCAATTACTAAGATATATTTACTGTATTAGGAATTTTGAAATTTAGGTATCCCACTGAAATTTCGAAAATATATGCAAATCCACTTTACTCTGACCTTTCCAATGTATAGGACGTCTAATAAATCAGAGTTCAAGCGATTTTGATCTGCATTTATGCTCAGAAAAACAGGATAATTTAAAAAAACAAAAAATATAGATATAATAAACACACCGAGACAAATCAACCTCATCGGGCAAACATAATTCATTGAACTCATACAGTCATCGACTAAACAACTTTTTTCTAACCTTGGGCGTAAGATGCAGTGTACATGACTTAAATCAATCAGCATATCGCTATCATCAAGATTTTATATCCTTGGTTTCAAAAGACGGGGTCTATTAAGTACTACAATAAGACTATATTTTATAAGCTTTTTTTTTTACTTCCTCTGTGGCGCGGTGGGAGTGTATCCGACTACGCAAGAGGTCGTGGGTTCGATTCCCACCCAGAATGAAACATTGTGTGATGAGCATGATGGTTTATTCTATGTCTGGGTGCTATTTGTCAATAATATGTATGTATTTAGAAATATTTAAGTATGTTTATCAGTTATCTGGTTACCACAGTACAAGCTCTGCTTAGTTTGGAATCAGATGGAGTTGTGTTTTCCAACGATAGTTGAGTTTTCCCAACGATATATTTATTTAATTAGTTATTGATTGATTTTCTCTCATATTTAGTTAATATTTCCGGTCTTATTGGTAAAGCGACAAAGCTTTGTAAAAGAAGCAAGACTAGAGATTCATAATGCAGTGCTAGTGCCAACTTTGAATTTCGGTAGCAAAACCTGGGTATGTCAAAAGATGCATGAAAGTCACCTCGAAAATTGGCCGACCAAATACATAACGAAGTAAGTAAGTAGTAAGTCCAGCGTTAAGCTGGAAAAGGGCGTGCTTCGTTGGTTTGGACACGTCCAACGGATGAATGAGGAACGATTGACAAAGACTATATTAATATGTTAGAAGGAGTCAGGGTAGGCCAAGACTTACATATGAAGACCAGATGAGCAGATTGCTCAAAAACTGAAAAGTCTGAAGTACTCGGATACCCAGACGTGCATTTATGAAGCGATCAATAAATATACAGGATATATAAATCCGATATAGTAGAATACTGAAGTTGGCGGACTACTTATTTTTAATTTAGTGCTACAACATGCGTATCAAATGAAAGGCGGAAATGAGAAATTGAGAAATACCAAAAATAAAGTAAAAAAATGATGTAATTTCATTTTCTATTTAAATAGTTAAAATATTAGACAGGTCTAATTAGCAGTTCAATATATTGTATTTAGCAAAAACAATATTTTGAACTTCAAATTAGGCCTGTCTAATCTTTTATTCAAACCCACAATATGGGTATCAAACGAGAGGACTTTCATATTATAATTCTTTTCAGCGCACTTAAAACAGGAATACACATGGTGAAAAGTGGGCATATAATATGCCTCTGCCACCCCTTCGAGGAAAAGGCGTGATAGATAAATAAATAAAACACTTACATTAACAAAGAAATATTTTTAAATAAACTACTTATCTATAATTATATTGTCGCAGACAAGAATAAGGCCCCCTCTGATTGGGACTGGTCACTATAAATGTAGTATAAAGACACTTCTAACAAAAGAGGTGTTATAGTCATGTCATGCTGCCTACCCTGTTGTAATGTTGTAACAAACAAGAACAGGACGTGGCTGCCAGCTGTTGAAAATTTTCAAACAGCCCCAGTACCCTGATACCCGGCGGAATTAACGGCTTACCTTCCATGGAAATACCAAAAATGGTCACCCATCTCAAGAGTGACTATAGCGTTAGATACTTAACGGAGTGATCGTTTACAGTAAATTGAACAAGCGGGGTCGTGAATAATATCTGACATGTATTATACACAATATAGAAGACATTTCGGGAAAAGCCAGGCTAAGAGTACCCTTAAGGCCTATCCGCACACAACAGTGCCGACACGTGCCGATCAGTAACGTATACGTCAGCGACAGTGAAAAATTATATTGTTGCATACATTATGTACGACCCTATTTTGTACGACATATTACTTGTTAGTGACAATGACGTTCAGTGCCGGCACTGTTGTGTGCAGATAGGCCTTTAACCGGCAAACTTATGTGAAAACCTTATGAAAGTAGAAGAAGCGAAAGTTGTATGCCATCAATACATTAAAATGTAAAAAATAAGTCCTCTGCCTACCCCGGTCGGAGACAGTTGTGATATGTATGTCCGTAAAATAAGTAAATAAAAAATATTTGGGAAAATCTCACATAAAGATTTTTAGGCCAAATTTGTTCCATGTAAGCTGGACAAGACAACTAATAAACTTACTTTAAAATAACATATTAAACAACCAACTCCTTAACAAACATTTGTGGATCACACATACATTTGATCCAAGCCGAATTGAAAACATCCAGCACTTACGCCAACGAGGCAGTCAATATACAATACATGTATGTACACAATATTATGATACGAGTATAATAAACATTGTTGACCGATATTATAGACGTTAAAAAATATTTTATTGAAAAACATTTTCATTTATTTATTGTACTGAATAAAAATGTGTAATAAAACAATCTAAACTATTTATCTGCTCGTTGAAGTATGTATAACATTATAAAATCGACCTCCATAGTGAATTTATTAGTCCTTATATAATCCAGCTTAATGCCATGACAACGATGCCTTATTTCGCTGCAAAGAATACGTGAATTCTTAATAATTTTACATTACTTTTATATTATATTTTTATTAACTTAATAATGGATTGGAAAAATCAACGTTATAAGTATTCACTACATAAACTCAGTTGTCATTATACTAGGGCAGTTTGGCAATTCAGTGACTTTAGGATCAATAAAAACTCTTTTAATAATTCTTTTTTTTTTAATCTTAATTGGGAACTTAATCCCAAGTCAGCACTGTTCTTTTTTCAAATTTGGCATCGAAATAAACTTTTCAGTAACAAAGAAGTGAGACAAAAGCTAAGAGGCGCTTGAAAATTGAGAAAAGCGAGTTTCGAGTGTTAATTAAACACTATTTTTTACGTGGTAAAACGATTAAACAGATCGAACAGAAATTTAAAAAATATTATGGTGATTCTACTCCTTCTCATGGGATGGTACAGTGGTTCTCTGAATTTCGTTGTGGACGTACTACCACCAATGCAATGACACCAAGCGTCCAGGAAGGCCGATTGAAGTCACCACTAAGGGTATGGTTAACAAAATCCACGATATTGTTTTGGCAGACCGTCGAGCGAAGATACGCGAAACAGCTGATGCTGTGCACATCTCAACTGAACGAGTTTTTTATATTTTGCATAATATTCTGGGCATGAAAAAGCTTTCCGCAAGATGAGTGCCGCGTTTTCTGACAGTCGACCAAAAACAAAACCGTGTAACCGCTTCTGAGGAGTGCCTGGAAATTTATAACCGCAGTCCGAGTGAATCTATGCGTCGGTACGTAACAGTTGACGAAACGTTAATTTGGCTGGTAAAGTGATGGCCACAGTCTTTTGGGACAGAAAAGGGGCCATTCATATCGATTTGAAGAAACGACCGCATCTTGCATAGAAAAAAGTTCTGTTCCATCAGGATAATGCTCCGGCCCACTCGTCTGCAATCGAAATATCAAAACTTGTCGAACTGGGATACCAATTATTGCCACACCCTCCGTATTCCAATTTTTTCCACCCTGTCACTTCTTTCTCACATGAAGAAATGTATTGGCGGGCAAAGATTTTCATCAGATAAAGAGGTGGTAGCTAAAACTGAGGCCTATTTTTCAGGGTTTGACAAAAAATATTTATTTGATGGGTTGAAGAGGTTGGAACATCGCTGGACTAAGTGTGTAAAGTTGAGAGGAGATTATGTAGAAAAAAATATTTATTTATATCCATCACGCCTTATCCCCGAAGGTGTGGCAGAGGCAAATTATATGCCCACTTTTCACCGTGTGGATTCCTGTCCCACGTAATAGGAAAATAATAATAAAATTCAAAAAAAATGCGCTTCTTCTTTCCAAAGTCACGGATTTATCAAACTCGTATATTTGTTTTTTTTAGGTAAATATTTTGGGACATTCTGACAAAACGCTATCCAAATGATATTAAAAGCCAAAGTCCAAATTAAGTCCGAATGAAGCTTATATAAAAAACGGGAACGGGAATACTTTACCACGCATGCGGAGCCGCGGGCGTCAACTAGTATGACAATAAATATTAAATATTTAGGACATCCTCACACAACGCCGTTTAGCCCAAATTCAGATATTTATATATTTTTTCCATAGTAATGTTTGCTATAGGATTTAGACATCTGATAAACTTATATATTTATAAATTTATACATACTTATACATAGAAAAAAAAACATTTTTGGATCACACAATTACATGTTCCAGTCCAGTTTTAGAATTTGAGATCTTAGCACCTTACCACTGCGTCATCGTGACAGTAAAATGGTGATGAGTGACGATCAATTTGATCAAATTTTAAACGAAACATAAATATAATAACTAAACATAAGTTAGTCCGAACTCATATGAACTACACGAAGCATATGATTTACTCAGATTATAGATATATGTTGGAGATCAAAACATATCGGAGACTAACCGCATCAAAGCCACCGTCCAGCCACGGTACACGGCCACGAGTCTAATTTATGTTATCAACGGTACGCACTTCACCACTTGTGAGGCCGGAAATTAATTGAATGCCGAGTAAATTACTCGCTCTTGTGGACGAACAATCGATTCGGAGAAGATATCGCCACTATTGTACAGACCGGACAGGCAGATTAGATGTTTTTATACAAGGATTCTTAGACTACGCAGTACAGACTTGAAATCTATTACCAACATACATGTCTCCTTCCTCCTGAGGACTAAACTTTTGTTAGTTTACTGTAAAGGGACAAATTCCCACTCCATTTACACTAATCTCACCTTCTATTCGATCTTGAACAGCGTGTGCGACGCAGACGTACCACCGTCATTTCTAAAATATAATCGTATCCTAATTCAAAAATTCTTCTTTTCTGCTGTACCATAAAATATAGAAAGAATTCTTTGACAACACGGCACGTAAATTGTTTGGTCCCAATCGTGGTCTCAAATCTCTAAACGTATTTTTAACTATACAATAAAATATAAATGTCTGGGAATTGCATATTAATAGCTTTTCAATAATACATTTATTAATTTACGATACTATCATAAAAACAAAATCTATTTGCAAAACTTTACTTTTTCTGTTTGTTTGTTGATGGTAATCTCTGAAACGGCAAGAACTAGTTTATCAGTACTTTCACTACCTTCTTAGGCTGTCTAGGCTACAGTTTATCCCCGTATTCTCACTTAATTAGGCCGACATTTCACTGTAGGTATTTTTGGTTTCAAGTAGGTGGTGAGCCCATTACAGCATTGAAATGGGCAGGTAGGAACTAATGGTAGGCTTTAGAATTCGGAACTAAAAACATAGGATGATGATTTCATACACCAACATTACAAACCAGATATATATGTATCTATAAAAATATCTTCTTAACTCATGAATAAATTTGTTTAAGTAGGTACTTGTTTGTTTGGTTTGTTGTTTATTTTTATTGTTTTATTTTTTTGTACAAAGGTTAAGAACCTTCTATGTTAAAAGTTCTACAGACTTAAAAAATAAAAGAAACATACATACATATTGTCACGCCTTTATCCTCGAAGAGGTAGGCTGAGGCATACTATACGCCCACATTTCACCGTATGCATTTTTGTCCCACGTAACAGGTGGTGAGCCTAATACCGTATTAAAATGGACAGGCGCAGGCTGGAGTCACCTGCTATTGAAATTTTTCAAGAATCAATTCAAGCCGCCCAATAAGGCAATACAACCAGGTTTGTATATGTATTAAATATGTATGAATCTATGTATGTAAACACGTGGGTACCTTCTTCATACGCTCATTTTGTGAAGTGCTGTATATAATGGAATTGGGTCGACTTCGGTGACCACTATCTCTGAAGCGGGTATAAAAATATGTTCAATTAAATAACGTTGTTATTACAGAAACAAATCTGGACATTATTAGTCGCTAGTGATGTACTGTGGTTGATAGCATGAATGTATCGATTATATATTATGGCATATTTACAGACAAATACTGTACGATCTACGAATTATATAATGTTAGAAAGACATATAGTGTTAGTTTTAGGTTATCACTTAGTTCAACATCTGGGTAATTCCGTCATAACCCTTTCATTTCCTGGGGCATCCTACTCTCAAATAATTAATAAGGTATTAACCAGTACACATTGCCCACAAACAACAATAGTGATACTTATTGGCAGAAGAGATAATATAAACTCTAAAACTATCATTAAATTTTACGAACAGTTATCAAACTTGCAAGTTAAACAGGTTATACTGACTACGCTGCCATATAGCAAATCTTTTACACAAATTGAAAACAACATTAGATACAATTTGAATAGAAAGTTACATACCTTGACCACATATTGTAGGAATATAGAATTATTTGTCTGTAATCTTTTATTACAGAATAATTATATTTTGACATTAGATAGTTATTTGCTATCAAAGTTTTTACGACGTCAGATAGCTGTATTGTTATCAAATTTAACATTGAACGGTGATACCCTTAATATTGTAGAATCACTTTAGATAGCAAACTGCAGTGGAACGCCCAAATAACTTTTCTTGCAGGTAAACTCAGCTCGGCAGCCTTTGTCGTTAGTAAAGACAGGCAGCTCACTGATGTAGAAACTGCCAGGCTAGTATACTTTAGTTATTTTCATAGTGTCATGTCTTACGGCATTTTGCTGTGAGGCAAAGCAGCTGATATACAAGTAATCTTTGTACTCCAGAAGAGAACTATACGTGCCATATATAAATTGAGTGCTAGAGTGTCTCTTAGAGAGAAATTTAAAGAAATTGGCATTTTAACGGTTGCATCATAGTATATATTTGCAAATATCATGTTAGTTAAATAGAACATACATTTATCCAATAGACACAGTGAGATACATTCGATAAATACTAGAAATAAGCATAAATTAATTGGAACGCATCATCGTTTACAAAAGGTTCACGATTCTTTTGCAGGAATTGGCGTACGCCTATATAATAAAATGTCTTTAGACATTATGAACCTGCCGTTAAATAAATATAAGGCGGAAATTAAGACGTACCTCTTGAAAAGGGCTTATTACACAATTAATGATTATTTGAATGCTAAAAATAAATGGAAATGAGTAGCTTGCTCTTCGCTCAAGCTATTTAGGATTCAAACGCCAGGCAACTAAAGGTATGGCTGCGTTTAGTCCCGGTAATAACTAATATACATAATTATATGTAATTTGATTTTGTTATTGTGTGAGCACCATGTATACTTATTTATAATTTTGAAATTGACATGATAGTTGCTGTGTAGTTTTTGGGTATGTCATGCTCGCCTAAGTGTTCTGGCAGTGGTGGCGTATGTATCGGGTTGCCTTGTTCCCTACAATACGGTTGAGGCGATGGCTGATATATGCGTCATACCCGTGAACGGGTGCCGTCAGTTGGGACTGGTCAGCTCATAGCTGTTATAGCAATTGTTGCAAATAATATTATTAAAATTTAAGGCAAACTAAGTTTAGTCGACTGTTCTCACATAAATTCAAAGGAACTATGTAAGTGTAATTTTAATAAACACAATATTTATTTTGATCTTTTTTTGTATAAATTTATTACTGTATAATTGGTCAAATATCATGCTAATCAAACTGTGTCAAATGGCGGCTAGAAAAGAGTGGCCATGAGTTTCATTGCTAGATTCTTCCTCTGGCTCTACCTATTGCTTTGCGAATCTGGCAGTAAATGTAAATGTAGAAGCAGTAATCTTGACGTTCATAAGTGTTACTTTGTGACATACATGAATATAAAAAAAATAGTATTTTAATAAAGAATTACAATATTTTTTTATTTTGGCTTACCATGATTGAGTAGATTAAAAGTTGCGATTGACTAGTCGATTCCGCTGCATCTGCCTATATTTCCTAATATAAATATAGAAAACATCCAAACACAAACATTGCTTTTCACTCCCAATTTTAACCCGAAATATCAGAATCTGAGGCACCTTTATTGACCGTCTAGTTCTCATGTTCTCATTCCTTAGATTTTGAGTTGGTGCTGTATATTTTCTCGAAGAAATGCCCACAATCATGTCGGTTGACTGAGCACCGGCTCATAAATAGAAGTACTATATTATATAACTTTGGTATCAAACTACACAAGAAAACAACCTTGTTGTCCAGCATAGACTGCAGGCGACATTAAAATATATCAGCCAGTGAAATAAAAAGATTGTTAACAGAAAGCTCCTTAAAAACTTATTCTAGTAAATTAAGTAATATTACCATAAGAAGAAAACTTGAAAAAATGAACAGCTTGCTTATTTACATAAGTTCTACTAAAGTAAACGAGACTTTATTGTAATAATATCGATAACGATAAAATATGGCATACGGCGTGTCTCTATTTGGTTCTGATTCAATTGTGACCTTCGAACGAAAGCGAAACCGGTGTAGGTCATCGTGCCGCGCTGCCCGCCACGCGCTCCCTTTCAAACAATATGCACCGATAATGTTCTATATATGAATGTTTTGTATGAATACGTTGATTTTTATAAGGGGTTTTATGCATTTAATGAAGTTGTAATTCAATGTAATTTTAAGGTGTCGAATTATAGATTCGATATCATTTATTTAAATATCTAATCTAAATATTTCTACGGATTTATTAATTAAGGTCGCGAAAAACCCAGTTACGGTTCAACTCGAATTATGTTTCTATACTTTGATTTGGCCTCCAAATTTTCATTATTCAGGTATGTATCATGTTCATTTTATCAGGTTGTTCAACCAACCTCATTAACAAAACGTTTTTCTGCATATACTACCATAACACTAGCTAGATTTCACGATTATGTACCCACATTTAGAAGTGGTGTGAATCTGTTATTTCACCAGTACATTCTTGTGGAAGTAAGTCAGAAATAACTTTTGGAATACATCAAAATGGTGTTTGCATTGAAAAACCACAATAAAACTTCAACAATCTAATAATTTTTAGAACACCTACCTTCAATGTAACACAAAACATAAATATTTTTTTCTACGTAGAATATAAAATTAAAATTAATGGATATTGTGGTGTTAGTTAGTAGGTACCACAGAGGTTTCTTTCTTTATACTGTGGTAGTACTTCGGTATATTTGTGTTTAAAAATAAACAATAAATACTGTTTTACAGTTTTTTGTTTCTTTATTTATCATAATAATGGAGGTAATGTTCTTAGTGGTTGTTTCTATATTATATCTATTGATTTAAATTATTAAATTAATGGTTTTGTATATTTATTTCAAAAAAATAACAAAGATATTAATCTTCCGGTTAATTTACTTACAAGAAGATTGTCAATAGCAAATGAAACTATATTTAAATTAGTTGAAGTGCTGTTTAAAAAGATATAACACAAAGAAGTCAGAAATGTGTGGCCATCAAACAATTTGCTACGACTTCCACAACGGCTCGTGCCGTGTTGTGTTGTGTTGTCTTGTATTATATTGCTATTCAGCCCGGCAACACAGCTCATTTTTTGACGCTGCTATCGCGCTATTATCGCTGCACCCTTGCAGCAGGATCGGTTTGTAAGACTCCCGGTTAAGGGTATGTTATTGTAATTGGGGAAAAAATGATAAATTTAATATAATTTAGTGTGAGTGAGTTTCGAACTTTTAAACGATTCTGCCATACATATTACTGGGATCAAACATAGCTCACATAGGACCCGTAATATATTTTTACCGTGGTGCTTCTCTTTTTCTATAGGATTTATATCTAGTTGCTTTCCAGGTCTCCCGCTTTTGCAAAGGAGGGAAGAGGCGTTACGCTCATGTTCCAACTTTCTCATATTATTTTGTGATTAATTTCGTTGCAGATTCCAAGACATGCTAACTTCTCCTGGGACTTCACCGAGATCGATCTCTGTGTAACTTTTGTGGTGTTATGGTCAGTGTTGTAGATCCTGATTTACAGGAGTAACAGTAATGGGAATGCGGGTGGGATTAAACCTAAGACAATATGCCTTAGTGTCGTAAGTAGTGGTAGTGTATGCGACTCCCGCGTTGAAGACTCTAGTTCAATTACTGGGTCGGAACAAATATTTGATCCGTAAATGTTTGTTTCAAAGTTTGGATGTTTCTGAACGTATAACATGTATGTATTTATAAATATATAAGTTTGCTTTTCAGTTGTATAGATCCCGTACCACAAGCTTAGTTTAACTTACTTTGGGCTAGATGACGCTGGGTGAATAGGTCCTACTATATTAATTATTTATTTATACTTGTTGCAATCTCATACTAAAACTAAATCTACTTAATTTTTGCTATGTGGGAAGGGTGATTGACCTTACCACAAGGCCAAATGGGTTGGTATAGGGTTTTGTTTAGAGTTTTCCTTCTCTTCAACATTACGTCGTCCGTTAGTCTACAGGTGCATTACTTGTAGGTGATGTTAGCTTGAGCCAAAAAGGACTTCGTGTGATTCTATTGCACTAAAATTTACTATTGCAGATTTTTATAATGACTAGAAATTTCAGTTAAAATATTTTTAGATTCAAGTTACGAAATAGAGGCACGCTCGTTGAACTCTTTTGTACTGAGGATCTTTAGATATATAACCTTTTTGAAAGGTTTGCCTCAAAAGTTTGATAATGAAACATTGTATTAAATATATTGGTTTAATTTTTATGCTAGATTTGTGATATCAATAAAAGACTTGTATGAAAGAAGGTACTTCAAGTAACATAACGCCATAACGTGACGTCACAGTTAGTACAATAGTATTAAATATATTATAGGTTCATTTCTATGAATAACACTTCAATGTAGATGATGGTATTCGAAAGTACACTACACAATAGTCTAAGATTTAATGACTACATCCATGAGCTTAACTTATTCTTTCTTACACAGCTAATACACAACTAAGAGGCTACAAGCGTCGCGCGTCTCGGGTTCTTCAAAAGGGTATCTTAGAAGATTTTTGCAGAGTCAGCAGCGAGAGTGCAATATCTCTGTTGTTGTAAATATTTTTGAGCTACAGGACTAGTCAAGATGTAGTACCTAGACCGTATGCTAGTGTACCACCTCAGTGGTATTAAAAAAATACAATATCCAATTTATGACCACTTCTGTTCCTATACCTCCCCAGAATTTGCTTTATTGTTACAGTTTAGTGTTAATGGATGCACCGGTGGCCATTTTGAGATCTCATAATTCTGAAGTGCTACGAGCTCCTGTGTTTTTGTAAAAGATTAAGCATCTTAAGCAACGATCTTGATATGGGTAAAGGTTTTGTAGTTTTATAGAGTAATTCTGTGCTTTGTAGGACACTAGGCCGTTGCTCCTGAGCGTCAACAACATAGAATTAGTTAAGACAAGTTGAAGGCCTTATGGACGGTTTGAAATTTAAAGAGGTATTTGCTACAGTTTATCCATTTCAAGCAACTTATAAATGAAAGTCCGTACGTTGCAGTACATATTTGCGTTTAAGTTACCGTCTTCTATACGATTTAAAAATAATTATTTAATATATGTCAGTAGGCTGTAAATTAAAACATTCAACTAAATTCTCAACTTTTAACCATTCTAAACGTACCACCATACATTCTTGCACTGACCAGTAGGTCACACTGTTCTAAATGGGTTCATAAATAATAAAAGTGTACTACAATGAAAAAAAGCCCTATTTTTTTGCAAGAAATCGCGATCCTCTACCTGTGTTTTTTTTATCACTAGCGTATACTCCGCTCCATAAATTATTTGGTACAAACAATAAACAATTCCGGACAAGTCACTGGCTGAGAAAGATAAAATATTGTGGGACACTTATCACACAGCGCCATCTAGCCCAAAGTAAGCTAATATTAGCTTGTGTTATGGGATCTAGATAACTGATAAACATACTTATATATTTCTAAATACATACATATTATAGGTAAATATCACCCAGACACAGAATAAACCATCGTGCTTATCACACAAAGTTTTATCCTGGATGGGAATCGAACCTTGAAATCTTGCGTAGCAGTCGGATGCACTCCCACCGCGCCACAGAGGCGAGAGAAAAAAAGAAAAATATTGTTTGTGAAAACCAAAGATGCTTTTTTAAGGGCCATGAATATTTTCTAAGAAATATTCTAATTTATAACACTATAATCAATATTGATCAATAAAAAAACATGTGTAAGAGACTTCACACATGATCAACAGGTGCACCGCTAGTAGATGTACTACGGTGCACCTATTAATCAATTGATGTGATAATGATGATGCAGGCGTCGTTACGAGGTTTAGTGGTCAGACAGCAGTTGCTGCAACAATACCATAAATTAAAATCCCAAAACAAAGCTGCTGTTAGCAGCCAATAAAGAACCAACCCCCAGACTTCAAATCTAAGAAGTACACAAATATGAAGAAAAAGATGCGCTGTTCATAATATTCAACATTGTTGTGGATGTTTACGGAAGCAGGCAGAGTATCGAGAACTTCAATAAATTCATCATCCTAGACTCGTGGTATTTAGGCAAGAACTTTTATATCATTATTTTTTTCGAGTTAGGCACTACTTTTCTATCATACCGTAGTGTTCCTTTATCACAATGTGCCTTTCTTTGGCCATCATTTTCTCTCAAACTATACATACTTAACTTACATTGCCATACATAAGTAAAAGGGCAAGTACTCCATCTCAAACTCTCCATCTCATGCAATTTTAGAAGCCCTTAATAAACAAAATGTTTACCTGTTCCACAAAAAGCGAACAATCCATCATACTTTCCTCCCTTTCAAAACCATTACTTTCGTTTTGTTTCCATTCATTTTCATTTGATGTAGCTAGTACTACCTGATCATCAAGAGGTATTTAACGGTCAGTTCATTTATTTATAACCATACATACTCTCGTGCATTTCAGTGCTCGTATCGGTTACTGTTTACGCCATGCATGGACAAGCAAACCACATCTATTAGTTCCTCACCACTCTGCTATAGGTCTTTACCACAATTCTACAAATATGCAATAGCCCTTATGATCCGTACGACCCATTTATTTCTAAAACCTGCCAAAAATCTCATTCATCACTCTTTTTATGAATACTTTCGCTTACAATATGCCGACGATGCTAAGCAAACTTTTGGTTTCCCCCGTGTTTCTCTAGTTACGGGACAGTGAGGGTTACCTGAGTGACCCCGACTTTAGACAAGTAGTAAACAGGTTGAATTTGGGGGCTGGTTGTAAGAATCTGATGGTCGTTGATCCTCGGATGGGTGACCACTTTGTGGCATTTACATTTGCAAGCGTTTTCGTGTTTCGGAAGGCACGTTAAGCAGTTGGTCCTGGTTGCCAGTAACATGGCAATCGTTAAGCTCAGTTGAAAGCCATATGAGCAGCGTGAATTTTTTTACAGCAGGTCGCCACATCCTGTTAATTTCCATTTCTACACGGCAATCGACTCACCACTTGTTATGCATATTGTGAAATGTGGTCTTATAGTATGCCTCTGTCTACCCCTTCGGGGATAAAGGCGTGACAATATATGTGTACGTATTTAAAATGGCAGGGAAAGGCGGCTTTGTTTCATATAACAACAATAAGACATGCTAGTGTTAAACTTTATAAAAAAAAACTATCTTCACGCTGTATTCCTGACGGGAATATTTATATTCTATGTTATTATTTTACAATTATAATTCGAACATGGAAATTTTTGTCATTGAGTACCGTATTATCAAATAAAGCGTGCACTCCGGGAAGCATCGCAAACACCCATTGTTTCCGATGCTTCCCGGAGTGCACACTTTTGAACCGCCCTCATATTTTTAACTTTTTATCTAGATAATAAATGTCTTTGTCTTTTCTAGGAACTGATATAAAAGAATCATTCGGCGTTTTAACATGTCAATGTAATAAATATTTCTTAGACACTTCGGCTATTAAATTTTACCTGGTTGTATTGTATTATAGAGAGCGTACAATTCTTTTTCTATTAGTTGTGACCCCATAATTATATAGTTATATAATTATGGGGTCACCCCATAATGTAAAGTTTATTGTCCCTAAACTTAAAGCATGGGCTTCCCCCGAGTACCTCGTTAAGGGACAGCAAGTGGTGCCTGCATTTCCCTGTATTTAGACGAACAGTAGACAAATAGAACTGAGTGTAAGAATCTGACGTTCCTTAAACAAAATTGGTTTACCATAAATTCTATGCTTAATGTTCTAAAAATTAGTATCAGTAGACGTGTAATAGTACTTATAGTGATTGGCCTTCACCCGAGATATCCCCAAGACTGATGTGCTTGAGGATACCTCGTGTAAAGTCGAAACATGTGTTTACTGTGACAAGTGTGAACTTATATTACATTCTATACCGTAAGGGTTCCTAATGGTTGCCCTATATCATTTTCCTAATTCAATTTGTATTTATAAATTATATTACAAAAACGGACAACACCTACTAATTACAAGTATAACTAGAAGATGATTGTAATTTTTGAATTTATACTCCTATTGACGCGTTAGGGAAAAATGATGAGAGTAAATTTTTACAATGCGCGCGCATATCGCCATGAAAACCGACACCATGAAGTTAGCTGATAAGTGTTTCTTTGACAAATCATAAACACCCTGAAGATAGCTGATAAGTGTTTCCATGACAACTTATAACTACATTCAAAGTAGTTTTTATTATTTTGATGCTTTTTTCTTACTAATTTATTGTTTACTGTTACAAATAAAGAGTTGCGGTTATATGTTATGAAATCCTACTACACTAAAGCAGTATTGCTTCTAATGCGTGTACATAAATACACACACACTTTCTTTTTAATTTATAATTTTCATTTTATTGAATAAAACATTGGCTGGATCAAAAGAAAAAAACAGAACTCTAATAGGTTGACTTTGTTGTCTATCTGTCTGTTTGTCTTCTTGTCAAGGTTATTTATCTTAGGAATCATCATCATCCGAGCGTCTGTCCCAGTTGCGTCTCGCGACGTCCGTTCGCTTTCCTACATTTTCTCCTCCACTTCGCACGGTCGTTGGCATCCCCTGTAGTGAGACCATTGGCACGCATGTCATCCCTTACGACGTCAAGCCAGCACTTCTTGGGTCTTCCCCTCTTACCGGGACCCGGCGAGGCTGACATGGCCAGACATTTGTTACCTACGTAGCCCGGCGGTTGCCGCAAGACGTGACCATACCAACGAAGGCGACACTCTTGCAACTTGTCTGCAATGTCACGGACGTGGAGGCTGCCGCAGATGCGAGAGTTCCTCACGCGATCCATCCGCGTGACTCCACACATCCACCGCAGCATCTTAATTTCCGTGACACGCAGCTCCTGCTTGTGTCGCTCCAATATCGGCCACGTCTCACTGCCATGTAAAAGGACAGGTCTAATAATGGTTTTGTAGACCAGTCCCTTCAACCGGATCGGCATTTTAGGGTCCCAAATGACATCGGTCATCTCCCGCCATTTGGCCCACACGGCAGCAATGCGTGACTTGACATCGCAATCGATGTCACTGGACGTGTGAAAAACAGATCCCAAGTATTTAACCTGGTCCGTGCGCTCGACCAAATCACCGCCTATGCGGACGGATGTGGGATCTGTCGAGTTTAGTGCTAAGTAATCTTTGGAATGTGTGAAAGTAACGAGTAAACCTTATACTCAGATATGTAACAAATATTTAATTATGTCCTATACCTACAACAACATTAATTATTTTTGCCGATCTTATAAAAATTCTTCTGGAGCATCTTAGTGAATCACTTCCAAGCCCTATTTGGATTTAGAGACTGGGGTGAATTTTTTCAATGTGCGGAAATCCCCTCGAAGGTCATGACGGACTCGAACCGGCTAAAACCACACGGTCCCTGCCTAACTGTCTATTGCCGGACTCCCCGGGCAACTCCTCGGAATGATGTCCCAGTGCCTCCGGTAGACTTTGGCTACCACCGCGGCCTAACCTAAGGGTTCGGGTATTGGCGGGCGTGAAATTTTCACATCATGCCGCCGTTAGAGACTGGGGTCTACTTATATTTGACTGCTAGAAGTACCTAATAACTGGCGTTTAATTTTCGGTATTGTTGGGAGCAACTACCATCTATCGTCCTTTGGTAAACAGATGCACCGCGAGCAGGTGATTTAGCGTGGGTCCAGGAGAACTTAGCGGAGCTCCTTCACCCAGAAATAAATTTCTATAAAAATAGAAAAAATACATTTTAATAGAACTATTTAGTTCCATGCTTTGTTTATTATAATTTAGTTTGATTAATGATTTTTATAGTACATCTTGCTACAGTTGCTACGTAATTCAGCCTTGATATGATAGTTGCCTTAAAGTTATTTATTGACAATACTTTAATTCTCTAGAGAATTTGTTACAGAATTTGTTACATAGAAGGTAAAGCTTACTTTATTTGGAGACACAGATTATATTTATGCCTACCATTTACAGCCACTTTAAGAAATGTGTCTTTGTTTTTGTGGCATGTGTTATTAATAATGACATTTTAAAGTGTCTAAGGCGGTGTTTCAAGTAGCTGGATTTTTTAGTAAGCATCCCCGAGTACCTACTGTTACGTACATTCATAATTCTCTGGTACTGTCTAACTCAAATCAATATAATGTATGTGTTGGCAATGGAATCTAGACAACTAATAAATCACTTTTCGTTGCATGTCAACCTTATCTGGTTTTCGAGCGTGAGGTTCATTTTTACTTGGCTGTAGCTAATTTCGGCTTTTTTGAGAAAGAGGGCCGCTTAACCTCTCAAATCTGTAAATGGTTCTCTGTTAGTCAACAGATACATGCACTGCTAGTAGGTGATGTCACTTGGCCCTTGAGATTTTGGTCGACCTTGCAAAAAATACTGCTTTTCTTGGCGTCTACTAAGGGCTTACAGTATCTAGTTATGGGGTACATCCTCACATACTAATATAGAAATACTCCAAAGTTTCCAGTCTAAGTTACTGCGTATTATCACTGATAAAAAATGATTGATGAAACTGATGAAAAATGACAACAACACAAAGACCTTAAGGTTGATACGGTTTAATAATGCCAAGTCAGATGAAAGAGAATGAGTTCCAGTCAGTGGACTGATTGCCCCACAAAACTATCAACTTATACTTTGAACACGTGCTGAATGTCTACGAAACAGTATTGCACTGAAAGAAAAATAAAAAACAATCTTAACGTCTTCCCAGTTACTTCCAAACCCAAACTGAATTTGAAGCCCCGCTATAATTTATTGGCTGTTAAAAACCGCTATGATTGGGCTTATCATAATCGGTTTTGTTGGGAGCGACTGCCATCTGACCTCCCAACCCCGTAGTAGTGCCTGCGTTGTTCTCTATCCTGGGGGCCAATTCTACTAATTCAATCGCATCAGAAGAGAATAGAAATCGTCGCTCAATGGAGAGCCGACAGAAAAAGATGACAGTTTTCGTAGTCTTCTATTACAATTGCACTCCAATAGAATTCTATCGGCCGGCTGATGGAATGTTATTAACACGTGTAGCGCTTGTAAGCAGCTCTTAATTTGCATTTTTTGGTAGTCTTTATTAATATTTTGATTGCTAAAAACAGCCATTTTGTCTCTATTCTGCAGCTTGAGAAGTATGATTGTGAAATATGTAATAGTTTTAGGAGACTACCTAGTTTTGGACTAATTGCAATAGAACCGCTATAGAATAGAACCAAAACGGCTTTCTATTGGAAAACAGTAGACTCGGTACCCAGTTAGTCAGCAGGGGGCCGAGTCTACTATCGACAAGTCGTAGAATAGACACAAAATCGCTAACAAAGTCAATTCAAAAAAACAAACAAAGTTGACTATCAAAAATGCAACTGACTAGGGGCCACTAGAGCGATACGTGTTAATATAATTCTCTCGGCCGACCAATAGAAGTCTATTGGAGTACGATTGTAATAGTAGCCAACGAAAAACTGATAAAATTGTAACTTGGGCTTTCTATTGAGCGACGATTTCGATTCTATTTCGACACGATTGAAATAGCAGACTCG
This sequence comes from Thumatha senex, assembly GCA_948477245.1. Classification (NCBI taxonomy): domain Eukaryota; kingdom Metazoa; phylum Arthropoda; class Insecta; order Lepidoptera; family Erebidae; genus Thumatha; species Thumatha senex. Next base: position 7,410,535 of record OX419725.1, read on the forward strand.
GCCCCCAGGTAGCACTTACAGGTAAGGTTTTTGATGTAAAACCGGAGATGTAAAACACGGGCTCCTAATATTTGTGTAATGAACTTGCCATTTTTTTTCTAAAGTAAAAAATATCCATCACGCCTTATCCCCAAAGGGGTGGCAGAGGCATATTATATGCCCACTTTTCACCCTGTGGATTCCTGTCCCACGTATTAGGTGGTGAGCCCATTGCCGTGTTGAAATAGACAGACTCAGGTTGTGGCTACCTGCTGTTGAAATTTTTCAAGCCGCCCATAAGGCCTTCAACCAGGCTTAACGACTGCCATTTTACTGGCAACCAGGTCCAACGGCTTAACGTGCCTTCCGAAGCACGGATACACACGCAAATGTAAATGCCAGAAGTAAATGTAAATGCCAAAAGTGGTCACCCATCCGAGGTCCAGCCATAGTGAAAGTTGTGTAACTCAGTGATCGTTTACTCAGGCTCTGCTTTGAATGACTGCTCAGATTTGTTGTGATTAGGCATGTTTTTAAAACTACCTGCATATTGAATACCAGTGTTAGGATTTTCTTTCAGGTCAGATACTTACTCGTATTAAGATTACCTTGTAATACTTACCTTACTCCCTCAGCGATGCTTGGTAAAAAGTACAGATACAGCTTGCTCAGCTTGAAAGCTATTGGAATGAAGTATACCAACTTCATTCCAATATTTTTTTTATATTTTACTTTATTCAAAGTAGTAGTCACACTTACTACAGATAAAGAATTTTAAAAATCGGTGCAGTAGTTCAGCGATTATTTGCCACAAGCTCAGAACAACACAAACGTTAAACTTTTTACTATAAGTATAGAAAATATAGGACCGAACTAAATGACAAATTATCTAATGGTGTAGTATCCTCTACAGGTCGCATCTCTCAATTGATTTTCATGAAACTTCGCGTAAACATTCAAATTACCCAACGATTAATTAAACAGAACAATCAATAAAACCCTAAAACAGACTAGACATACTAAAAAACTAATTATCTTCACGCTGTATCCTTGACGGGGTAGTCAGAGAGGACAGATCGCCAGGCTTCGCGATCCATACATACTTCTTTCGCTTCTTCGAGATTCATCAATCGCTTCATACACGCACGTCTGGGTATCCGAGTACTTTTGACCTTTCCGTATACTTTTTCTTTATACTCGTACTTATAATATAATGGTATATAGTGTTATATAGTGGTATATAGTGTTATATAGTGGTATATAGTGTTATATAGTGGTACAGTTTTATTGGCCGTCGCGAAATTATAGAAGAACAATTTGAATAAAAGCACAAAAAAATTGCGTAGTTTCATTTATTAATCTAATTTAATGACTTGGACGCGTTTCCGGTCTGCTATATGTACATGCATATATGCACACACTACGAGTATAGCTGCGTCTCCTAACGGGGTCGCGAGTCCAGAGATTTTATCTCATCTAAAAATATGCGCAACGCGCTAAAAGAAGGTTTCACTTCAAAAAATGTTCCACAAAGGTTGTATTGTATAGTTTGTCATGATATTGTTTGTATCTTGCAATAATTTCTTGTTTAATTAAGTGACGCCGCCAATCTGATGAAAAGTCTTTTTAACCATTAGCAGATTAAGGGTCATTATCATATATTACAGGCCAGAAGACCTTCTAGAGCTCAGAGATTAGGATTGAGAAGTTGATGAGATGAAACCATCCAGGTTCGCTTAATAGTCTAGTGCTAAGATTCCAGATTTGACTTTCTAGGGTATAAAGACCCTCTATAGAGATTCTAATCCTACCTAACGGAGAACTCAGTGAAAATTATTACGATATTTGGGCCTTCAGTGTTCATTATAACAACGTGGAAAGGGATGGCACTGCAAAGAATTCTTCTACGGATGTCAACGAAAAATGAACACCAAGTGCATGATTTTTAAGATTAAAATCATTCATTTACATAAATATGTTGCCATACCGTCCCACACCATACTGTTTCTATGAAGGTGCTTTCATGTATGTCTCTCGGATTTTAAACTATGAAGGGGTGGGCAGAGCCATATTATACGCTCACCTATTACCGTGTGGATTTTTGACGTAACAGGTGGTGAGCCCATTGCTTGCCATGTGATATGATTTAAAACTAATTTCATGATAAGCTGGATGATATGGACCATATCTCAAAGGTGACAATGCATAATTGTGTAAAAAAAGAAGTAATCGAAAAATATGAAGAACACAAAAAATACGAAAATAACGAACTAACTTCCTTCACACTGTATCCCTGACGGGGTAGTCAAAGTGGACAGACTGCCAAGCTTCGCAATCCATGCATACTTCTTTCGCTTTCTGCAGATTCATTAATCGGTTCATACATGCACGTCTGAGTTTCCAAGTACTTTTGACTTTTCAGTTTTTGAGCAAGCTGTTTACGTGTTCTTGGTGTAAAAGGGTGGGCCTTTTACACCAAGACTACGTAATTTCCTAAGACCACACATGCTGCAAGATCTCTGGGGTCCAAATGCCCTCACCTGCATGCACCTGCACCAGCATTTAACCTAGCAGTCATATAAAAGTGAACCCAAGTCTCAAAATTCAGGTAGGGTTTGGAAGCAACTGGGAAAACACTTATGATGACGAACATTTACACATTTTTGTCAAACGATAATAAAGGAGGGATCCCTTGATTCGTTAATCCTAACGCACAACGGTCACGGATAACCTCTACTCTATTGTAACGTAGCAATGAAGAACCGAACTCCTTATAGAAAGGATGTAAGATAGGTAAAAGGAACCCTTCCCTCCAGGTTGTCAACATTTTTGCAATACTTCGCTTTACAAAGGGTTAAATCCAAAGGTTGCCTGTAAGAGATTGCTTTTTAGTGATAAGGCCGCCCTCTGTACATTTGTAAAACTGAAATAATCTCTTTACGTTAATGTTTTATATTGGTGTGCAATAAAGTTTATTCTATTCTTTACAAGGTGACATTTAGTAAAGCGGAGTATTGCAAAAATTCCAAGTCTGAGGTCCCGTGTTTGATTCCAGGAAGGAAAAAATATCTGTATGATCCACAAATATTTTTTACGGAGTTTGGGTGTTTTCTATGTATAATATTTATTATATTTCGAAATATATAAGCATGTTTATCAGTCGTGTAGATCCCTTAACATTACCTTACTTTGTGTAAAAAAAAATGTCCCACAAAATATATTTATAGTTATAAAAACAAAGCTCATTTAAAAAAGTAAATTCTATAGAATCACATAACCCTACCAACTATATTAGGTTCGATTGGTCCAATTCGCGGGTAGTATAATTCACTTTATTCGGGATTGGTTTATTTTTTCGCTTAGATCATGTCGCGGTTGATCTGTTTCTTAATAAATCAAATTGGTGTGTGATGCAATATTTTTAAAGACAGTTAATTAAATAGAAATTGTATAACCCTACCTACCACCTACCTATTTGTTAGCATATACTTCGCCAAAAACTTTTGGTACTTTACCATTTTGGACCAAGAAAATTATGTTATAATGGAAAATTGTACTAACATCAAAGAGGCCTGTATAACTTTTATTAGACTAACCGCAAATTGAACCATAATACCTAGATACTCCACCAATTACGTTTCTGACCCAGAAAAGATTGTATTGTGCTATCTAATTGAGAATTCAAAAGCTGATTGTACAATAGTGCCACTTACTAACACATTGCGTATACTTACTTTACTTCTTAGGTTTCTTCCAGGATCATCTAGTCGTCCCCTACTGCAGCAGCTTGACTAACTCACAGAACGTCCTATGGAATGACTCTCCTGCTTTGTAATATGATCAGAAATACTCTTGTTATGTTTAAATTCAATTAGTTATAGTCTCCCTTTTTCTAGAACAGTTCAGTGCTGTAAGTCACAAATCTTGGATCCAAATCCTCTACTGCGCAAATGTCATCAATATTCATAGACCTCGAATATCGATGATTTTTCCGCAGTAGAGGATTTGTATCCGAGATTTGTGAATTGCGTTACAGAACAGTTTTTAAGCCCCTAACTTACCTTAGTCCCTTGCAGTGAGGTCCGGCTCAGTAACACCAGAAGTCCATATCGTAGTGGCCAGTATATATGGTGTGATGTCAAACGGCTGCACCCAATGCTAGTTAAAAGCTATATCAACATTATAGACCCTAGGTATTGAAAAAATTCAACGCCTCTGTTTGGCAACCATTTTTAAAAGAAACTTTATAACTGCCAAACAGTAAACTTGAAGACCTAAGTAGAAATTATACACTATATATATATAAAAATATATAAAGCACAGCAAGTCAATCGCAGGTTGCTAGGATATAAATAAATAAAACACCAATATTTTTCACAGTTTATTTATATTAACTTATAGACCTGACAGCTACCTACTGCTACAACGATGAGTCGAGTCAGTTAAGAATATTCATTGATATGTGAACTGATAACAAATACATAGATATACATGCAGTCGCTCAGTTAATACATAAAAAAATCGCATCGGTATGGTTGATTATTGTGATGGTTGACGATCAAAACTCGTATGACCAAATTTGTTTACGAATTTTAATTGTCGCACACATTGACATAATTCAGTGGTACTGAACATAGTCAATCAACGCAGAGCATAGCTTTCGCCGTAGCAGTATTCAGATCTATCGCCTTATACTAGGTATTATCTATAATAAAGACTTATACTAAGTCAAGACAACGTTGCATGGAAACTTTTGTAGAAACTTCGGAGGTAGATACTTTAATATTAAACCATAAACTTATACGTAATGTGTATATAGTAATCAGTGTGAAGCATAATTATATACCGATTGTTTCCGTCTGAAACGTCATCTATTGATGTATAATTTATCGCTACGCTAACAATTGAAATAGAGATGTATTTCATGAATTTATCTGTATCAATTACAGATTTAATCTTGATGTGGGAACAAGATATAAAAAAAACAACATATCATCGAATTCATTCTTTCGATTTTACTGAATTTGCATAACAGAATTCATCTGGTAACTAATTGAACTTAAAGTTTAAACATTATACAAAAAAAATATCACAAATCTTACATTTCATCATAATTAACCCAGATGTCGTCTAAAAACTTCAATTTTAAACTTATTTCAAAAGTAATAAGTGAATATTATACATAACAAAATTTATCATTATTATAATTATATTTACAAGAATACCGTCAAAAACTTAGGTTCCTAACTGGTACTACTAGTGTGTGCTTTAAAACAGTATGGCGGTCGACAAAGTTGCCTTCTATAATAGGTATATATATGTATATAACATAGTATATAGGTATGTTGCGGTAGGGCGTCAGGGAGCTGGTCGCACACAAGTCGTGGAAGAGATGACCCATAGCTGACAGTAAAGAGTTGCATTATCTTTGCTACTTTCTTTACTCAGTAAGAAAATATAAACAACAAAGACAGCGATAATACTATCGCTCCGATGAGACTTATAAAAATTGCCAAGAAATTCAAGGATATCGTAAAAATTATAGCACACAGCTTTCTCGCTTATATCTTTCTTGTTCTTGTATATGACTTTGTAACTAGCATAGACAAATGTGATTCTATACTCTCAGGTATGAGTCATCCCTAATTTGAATAAGTAGCATATCTTTCTAAACATAAAAGGCAAGATGAGGTATATCGGATGCGCGTGACCCAGTATGCTCTCCGGATCCTTACGCCCTCACATCTATCTAAGTCCTACTCGTACTCGTTATTTGAGGTAGTTCAGTTACTTCTATTGTGTCACTCGTTATTGCTATAGAAAAAATCTTTACTATTATACATTACTATCAACAATACCTCAATGTAGTATTTTATCATAAACAGGAAATATAATCTATCAGAACTATTGTAAATATTGTTCAAAATAGAGCCTAAAGTCGATTCACGTTTGGCAAGTGATGTGAACGAATGCAGGCATCGGTATTGGTGGCTATATTTTACAGAAACTCTTTCAATGATACTATTTATGAGGTAGGCCATATCTGGTAAGAATATTGTTACATATTATTGCTTGTACTCAATATTATATAACTATACAAATGTATTCTGGTTATTATACATATATATTCGCTGAGGTAGATCAACGTTGTTATGTGTAAGTCTATGTATATAAAAATACTTCTGTCATATAATTAACATTCAAATACAAACATTATCAAAAATTAAGTTCATACAGTGTATAGGTACTATTTCGCGGTAAACTGATAAATTAGTAACAGAACTTGTTAGACCCCTGGTATGTTTGCGCGACGGGCTTGTCACAATCACAATGCATATTACTGATATGACAACTCTATCCATTGATAATTATATAAGTATGATATGGTGGCTCTGATTGCAACATTATTTTGTGACAGGGGTATATAGATAAATATTTTATACGGCAATAGTCGCACGCGCAATGTGGCCCTGATATGTTAAGTGTAATTTTCTATTAAAGTCCACATTATGAATATTTACAATGATTTCAAGACTTCTCACTATTTTTTTTATAAATTGAAACGCATTTGATTTTATTACTATACAAAAACATTTACATTATTATGTTAAATTATTGCTAGAGATTTCATTATCATTAGACTATCAAACATTATGAACTAAAATCATTTTGTAACAGATTATCGGAATCAATTTGGCATAGTTTAGGAAGACTACTTTGCTACCACTAACGAAATAGGAATGTTTAAAATAAATTCGTTCGAATAACATACTGGTAACTTAAGTGATTGAACTTTTATACGACGAAATTTAAACAAAGACGTTCAACTAGTTTATAACATTAAAATAAATGTTAACAAAATACATTATTAATGGAAGCACCAGAAACTAAGTTTAAAATTGTTAATAATAATTATTATAAATTATTGTGGAAGATTCCAAACATACAACAAAAAACACACTGTAGTACAGCAAGAGGAGAAGCGCGCATGGCGTCAGCTACTACCACCCATTCAAATAGGTTTATAAAATTTACCTTATAATTTGGCAATTTTCAGAAATAATAAATCGCTGTCGTATTCTCTGGTTCCAATGAACAGATAGATTACTGGCAAAAGTCCCTACACAATTATTTACAAAAAAAATCTAAAACCATTTATCGAACTAAACAAACATGAACAATAATGCAATAAACAGAATTATATCTAAATTCAAAATGTTTTATATTAAAATACGATATGTTATTTCATAAATAAAATGTCATTCCTTATTATTCTCATAACATATTCATAATACGATATGTTCAAATGATATAAAATGATATTGTATAACTACTTTAACGATTTGTAACTATTCGATTCGCGAACAGACACACAGGCTTGTAAAGTCACCTTGCGCCGGCGCACCGCCCGGACACAAGGTTATGAATAAGACAAAGACGAACTATAAATTGAACGCGTGCATCGGAGTCGCGTTATGGCAGTCCCACTCACGTACACCAACTCAGTTCTACTGCTAAGTTCTTAATTATAACTTTCTTGTTTTTGTACAAGTAACATACTGTGTACAATGAACGTACCACTCCACCTCCAAACGGTATCAATTTGAGTAACATGTGGATCAAATAAATAGGATCAGATTGTAGAGGGTCACTTCAGTATTAAATATTAATATAGTTTAGCTTTTTCTACATAATATAGTCGGGTCATTGGTTTAAAATTTACAGTAATTGTCGATTTAGTTATACGTCACGTTAAATCACATTACTCACTTTATTTTTATTTTATTTGAATCTTTATAATCGAAGAAGTACTCATCTAAAAGCGTTGCCACATCTAGTACTTATACGGTAGGCACCAGAATAAAATGTTACTGGGTTATACAATAGTATTTTAGAATATTTTTTTATCAAGTGTTATTTATTTTTGGACTATGGCTAATAACTCAACATATTCCAAGTTATGATTCGTCACATAAAATCACACTACGTACATTTGTTTATTATTAGAGAAAGTACTTAATGACTTGTTAAGGAAAACATCAAAATATGTTGTCGCATCTAGTACATCCACGGTCGGCGCCAGAACGTGAAATACATGAAATAATATGCACAAAATAATATAACAATTATGGGTCATTATAACATAATGCCGGTCTTTCGTTCCCAAGTCGTTACTGTAATGTTTTTGGGAGCCGATAGTGAGAACGGTGTCGGTACAAGAAGAATGGTGGGTACTGAAACTTAATACGCGACTTAGTTCCTCTTGATATCTATAATTTATTAAAATTTAATTCTAACTTGACTCACATTTCTATTTCATTCCGAAGCTTCAAAAAATTCACTGGAAGGTCACCTGTTCATATTTTTCCCCTGAATGTAGCCTAACCCGAAGTCGTTTTACCTAACCTAGTACAAATGCCTGTGAAAGATTTAAATTTGCATAAATAAATACGCCAGTAATAATAATAAAAGTCTATAAGTTAACTTAAGAAATAAAAATTCTTTAAAATAAATATAGATAAAAGGTTATAATAACAAACTATGATTAAGACTATTTGTTGTCTATACAGATGAAATAGTTTCAAATAAGGTATTACATAAAATTGTACATTTCCATTCGATATATTTTTTTGTGGATTAAGTTCCAAAAAAAAACTACTAATAAAGCCGATGAATATTATACTTTATTCCAATGGGATTATAAAATAAAAAACTAAAAAAATAAAACATAAAATAATTTACGTGACAATATCTCAACAAATTTTTAATAAGTGTTGAACCTCCAGACCTGTCAATTATAATAAAGACTACAAATGACGAGAGACTTATTTTGCTTTGTTTTAGTGTAATCATCGCTATATCAGTTAATGAATTCTATTGGAGGCTTTTTTTTTCATCCTAGGTAATAAAATGTAGATATTGAATCAGTTTTCAGAACCATTACTGTTTTATTCTTTCAGTCCTATATCACATATATTAATGTTATTACCGATCTATTAACAGCTGTAAGACTGATGTTCTAATCTAAAAAGTATATCGCTATTAGGTACTATGTTTGGACCCCTTAGTACCTAACCACATGCTTGAACTTTGTTGTTTTACTAAGTATTATTATTTTAACACAATATTTCAAATGTATAATATAAGCGCTCGTGGCTCCGCGGTCTCAGTGTTCTGTAAGCGATCACTGAGTTACGCAACTTTCACTATGGCTGGTACTCGGATGGGTGACCACTTTGTGGCATTTACATTTGCGAGCGTTTCCGTGCTTCGGAAGGCACGTTAAGCTGTTGGTCCCGGTTGCCAGTAAAATGGTAGTCGTTAAGCCTGGTTGAAGGCCTTATGGGCGGTTTAAAATTTTCAACAGCAAGTAGCCACAACCTGCGTCTGTCTATTTCAACACGGCAATGGGCTCACCACCTATTACCGGGGACAGGAATCCACACGGTGAAAAGTGGGCATATAATATGCCTCTGTCACCCCTTCGGGGATAAGGCGTGATGGATATTTATTTTATTTTTATAATATTTACAAATACTTCAAATATTAAATAACTAATTATACTCCACTCGTATCGGCATTGACAAAAAGTCCTATTTCTAAAAAATAGACAGTAAGTTTAAAAAAATATTCAGGACAAACACGTGAATTAATAGATACGAGTAGATTAAATGTTCAAATTATTATGATAATTTTGGTGAAAAATTAGTTTTTCCGAATGCATTTCGAGGGGAATTAAAAGTAGAATTTGTTATATTTTAATTCCGTGCGGTTTCAGTAAATATAATAATAAAATTTTAACAGGCATTTGGGTTAGGTCAAGATTGGATCGAGCTTAGACTGACTAAGTTTAACCAGGGTATGGTTATACTTATAATGTTAGATGAAGTCCACATTCAACCGCAACCAATCAGTACATAACATTAAACCCTTGCGAACTAGATGTAGAAGATATCGACGACCCCGGCGATGTCGAATTAGGTGACACAGATGCTCGAAGCTTTTTTTTATGAGTGGCTACGTGTTTTATCATATGGTCTTTTCTAATAAAACCTTTGCCACAGTGATCACAAGAAAATGGCATGTTATCGGAATGCAAACACATGTGTCGACGCAGATCGGATTTATGATTAAAGCTTTTAGGACACTGCTCACATTTGAATGGTTTATTATTGGAGTGCCTATAGATATGATGTTCAAACGAGTAATCATCAGGGAAACGTTTGCCGCATCTAGTACACTTATACGGTTTATCACCGGAGTGAAAAGTTTTATTGTGCTGTGTCAGATAGCAACCTTTGTTAAAAACCTTGTCACAAAGAAAACATTTATGTACTGTGGTTGAGGCTGCTTCTTTCATTTGGTTCCGTTCAGATAGTGGTGTGCTAGATATATTACTAGACGATACAACAGAGCGGCTAGTATCATTTACTACTTTAGCGCATTCTGGGCTCGCTGGAGATTTCATCCGAGTCCCATAATTTTCTTTATTAGCGTAATCCATTATATCCTCAATTTGCATTAATTGAACCATCCCTGCCTGTGCCCCTAAAATAACATTGTCGCGTTTTATGGTTTTACCTTGTATAGTAAAACCATAAGGGTAGTTTTTTATTCTGTCTTGGTCATAACTGCTAACATTATCCTTAGTAATTTTTCTATCTGTTAAGTCAAATTCATACTCTATATTTTGTGTACTCTTGTCAGCATTGTCTAAATGCAATGCTGGGTTAACCGAATCTACGATAATGTAGCTCCCGGTCGACTCATCAGCAAGAACTTGCCCCCCCACGTTAGGTTGTACAATATAGTTAGAAACATAAACGTTGAAACGTGACTGAAGCTGTGCAAAGCTTGGCAGTGTTCCTACAACAGGCTCGCTCACCGTTTCTTGTTCCATAACTTTCTCTACTTCAGGTGATTCACCAAAAGTAGCCGGATTGGCTATAGGCAGGTTGTTGATAGCCATATCCATAACGTGGGGGGCCATCCCGTTTGGGTAATTCGCTGTTAAACTCTGTTGAAAATTCTGACCCAAATATAAAGGGGTGTGCGTGTGGTCCGGAATTGAAGGCCCCAAAGGTTCCGTAGACCTCGGGCTGTATGGGTTGACACCCAAATGACTGAATGGAGGTAGAGTGTGCGTTGTAAGCGGTGGTGTACTCTGAGTTAGAACCGGAGTTGAAATATTGGTTGTTGATAGCAGGCCCCTCATATGGTGATTTTGAGAAGCAGAGGGACCTGCTTCCCCGTTTGGGGGATTTCCTGAGTTTGATAAAGCTTTAGATGATTGATGATTACTATCATTTGGATTCCCTATACCCGGCGGTTGACTATTTATATTGAGCGGATGTGACCCAACCTGATGCTGTAAAGGGTGATTAGCTAACGGATTATTTGTGAAATTATTATCTATATTACCCTGTTGTAGATGCGTGTACGGTGATTTGGACTGCATAGTAGCCACACGATGCGCTCGCTCAAAGTTTTGGGACCCATAAGGTGACTGTAAAACTGTATCGTCGACGCTGCGACCATCCTCAGAAGGGACGGGGCTCTGTGTATTTGAATCCGAAGACTGCTGCTGAGAGCGGTTTTGCATATCGCGACTCGGGTGATGATGGTTTGAGATGGGCAGTGTAGCTGGGTCTGGTTGACCCGATGATCGCACTGCATTCTTGTGGAGGGTTGTGTTATAATGTCTTTTCAGATGACCTGAGCTCGTAAACCATTTATTACAAGCAGTGCAATTATATGTCTTTGGACGCCTCGCTTCATTAGATTTCCAATTGGCACCTTTACCTCCAATTGATGGGAGTGTCGATGACGTCGGATTTGATGGTTGGGTACTACTTATCTGAGACGCTGCTGAAGAGTCGTACGGCCGGTATGGTGGTTTCATATCGGCATTAGACGCCGAAGCGGGTGCTGAGTAATCTGCTAGTGGTGGCATTTGCATACCTGTATACATTTTCTGATCAACGTGCATAAACGGTTTTTGATCATGGTGTACTGTGAGAAATTTATCTTGTGTGTACGCGAACTTTTGTTCCGGGTGAAACATTTTTCCATCAGATGAATATGGCTTTTGATCACTAAACAGTTTTTGCTCTTTAAAAAGAGATACATCTCCATTGAGCTGAGGATTACTATACATTTTTTGCGTTTCCCATGGCATCACTGGAACTGTCCGTGTGTTAACTTCTCGGGTTTGAGGTGGCGCCTCTTCAAATGCTGCCGCTGCTTGTTCGCCTTCAGTCCCTTGATATACGACCTTTTGTGAATCAAGATCTAAAATATCTGATGACTCCTCATGTTCTTCTTTTATCTTACTATTTTCATTTTGATAACCTGTATTACTATACTGCTTACCGGAGTACTGTTGAAAAGGTATTCCTGTAGATAAGGGTGCCGGACCGGCGCCTGCATGAGCAGCATTGCAATGTTCATTTAGTTGGACAGCGGAGTCACACACAAAGCCACATTTGTCGCATTGATTTGGGGATGGTGATGGCGTAGGTTGGTTCAAAGTTTGTCCATACAATGGACTCGATGATGACACTTGTGTAATACGTTCTTGTATGTTATAAGGATGAAATCGGTTGGATTTATGATAATCTTGATTATACTGACCTTGATCCCAATTTATCTGCTCAGAATGTTGGCTTTGTGAGAATCCGGAGTGGTTGTAGTTGTTTGCGAATTGTGTTCCCGGTGAGAAGTTGGTTTGATCAGGATTTTGGTATGGTGATGGTGCACTATGATAGCTTTGTGGTGTAGCAGGGTGTGTGAACTGAGTGGAAGTCTCCGGTGTTGCCCGTTGCTGGAACTCTGGACTAGGTTTAGTTATCATGTTGTCGCTGGAGTCAGCTGCAGCTGACACTGCACTCTCTGTTTTCATAGCACCATTATTATTTTCGGAATCATTTTGCGTATTTTGCGTACCCCACTTTACGTACAAATTCTCTTTGTGATATTGTAAATGTACTTCTAGTGATTCAACTGTGTCTAAGTAGAGATCGCAAACCTTACAATGATAGTCCCTTGGTGGTAAGGTCGATGTTACAGCGCTGCTATTAGCCATTTAAATCATCAATTTAAAACACAATCGCCTCCAGCGAAACAATAGTAATAAAAAAACGGCACTCCTTATTTTGGCATACATGTAGTCCAGTGTTAATGTGGCGCTCCAAGTCAAATCACTGTCACGATTATTGTTTCCATTTTCTAATCAAACTAAATCACACGATGTTATGTTTCGGAACAAAGTTTTTGGCGGCATTAGGTCGCGGTCTTGAACGGCGTAGCCACGTGCGCGACGGTAAACACTCGCGCCCTCGAAACAGTCGCGTTCGTATGTCCCGCCACCCCCAACTCAACAACACTCGTCCAGTCAACAAATCACTTGGCAAAAAGTTTGTGTAACAAATATTAAACTTATTGTCACTTGCATGAGTCTAAGTAAAAATGATGTCTTTAAACAACTAAAATCACAGAAGTAGTGGTGTTTATAAGAACTTGGCACATGTTTGTAAACCCGGCACGAGATGCACTACCAATAAATAAGTGCAGCGCGAAAGAGTTGCATGTCCACCAGGTGCGTCCGCTGCGAACGTTTACTAGCAACTAACAGCTAACAGCCTTCCCGAAGTCGCCTTCGGGGGCATGACTTCAATAACAATTCGCAACGTCGTCCCCCACCGTAGAGTATGTGCGAGCGAGACCGTCGCGCCGTGATGAAGTTATCGCTCCTTCGTCCTTTTGTTTGTCTCTAGTGTGAGCGAGACGAACGTGTCAGAAGGGTAGTCGAGACGCGTGGGGGGCGGGGTTGGTCCTACTCTTTCTCAAAATTGAAATGCCCGGCGAAATGTCCAGCGAAGCTGCGTCCGAGTAGGATAGCGATAGCACCCACCCTTACAATGCGGGCGGACAGAGCCCTGCGACGAAATTTTCTAAATTTTAAATCTCTTTTCGTTTTGCCCACTATACTTAAAAAAACTTATTTTTTTTATAATACTGAATTATTTACTTTGTTTAATTCTCTGTTTGTACTCAGTTAGCTGTTGTCATCATCTAACATAAAATATTTTAAGATCTTATCGATTACTTGTTCAAAAGTACAAAAGAAATATGATAATTTATAGATTTTATTATAATTTGATTCATAATAGGCGACAAGCAAATGTCATTTCCTTATTAGAATACTCAATAACCGGAAAATCTTATTACCTCTAGAAAATGCATTTACAAAATGTAAACATTTATAAAAATTATGTAGGTATGTAAGTTTACTGTAAAAATCTTTTCCAATGTCAATAGGAAATTCCTATTAACAAGTAGATAAATCCATTTATAATATTGCATGATATACTATATTACATAATATGTCTGTAGACAAATATAATATAGGATACCATAGATCAAATAGGAAGGTTATAAGAATTTACAAATGATGACTGAGGGTACTAGAAATTTTGCATCATAAGTGAGCGAGCTTCCTTCCTATTTTTTTTCATTATAATATTTTATTTGTAACTTACTCTTATTATACGAGCTTCAGATGACAATATTTTTGGTATACACAAGTAAGAGTAAGTACGCAGGTTTAGTTCGTTATATAAAACGAGAATTTCGAACACAAATTTATCGGCCGGACACCATGTCCATGCAAACTATGAGGGGAGCCGACATCGATTTTCTCGGACTGTACCGATAGCTCCCCCAGAAATAAAGAGGTTTTCTTATTCTCACACAACTTGTGACGCGTTTTAGCATGAAACTGTTTTAAGAGAAATTTGTTAACGCTACAATTCTTGTTAATAACTGTTAAGCTGATAGGTAGTATAATTACTAAATAGGTAACATGTCTAGATCGTGACTTTGCATAAAAAAGTGTATGTTTATTAACATAATCATGAATTTAAAGTCGCATAAAAGTTGATATAAGCATAATAGGCAGGTAGCAAATAAATTAGATTATCAGCCTTGAAATTAATTGGGAAATACATAATAATGTTTTAACTGTCTGAAGTACAAAGTGGATGCAATAGGGTCCTACCAACATCCGTGAAACCTAAACCAGTTCCACCTGCATTTGGTGCACCTGACTTTAGGATGGGGCTCTAACCAACCAGATGGAAAACTCAAAACAACATTCTGTATCAACCCGTCTGACCAGCATAGTAGGCCAAACACATCCCCATAGCAACAAAATTAGGCCGATTTGATATGATAGATTTTAATATCTATATAAAAAATTTATAAATAAAAACATTAAAATAAATATTTTATAAATAAAAACATTTATATAAAAATAAAAAAACCTGCAGCGTCTGTCTATTTCAACACGGCAATGGGTTCACCTCCTATTACGTGGAACAGGAATACACCCGGTGATAAGTGCGCGTATAACATGCTTCTGCCACCCCTTCGGGGATAAGGCGTGATTGATAAACATTAATGTTACAAATTACTTATAGGGGTCTCACCGAGATATTCCAAAGCCATTTTCACCTGCACCATAGTTTCTGAGGAGTTAGTCCTTTCTTTGCTAGGCAGAGAGGTAGGTAGGGACTGTATGGTTTTAGTCAGTTCGTTCCCGGCACAACATCCGTGAGAATTACTACATCATATGAAATAAACCCCCAGTTTGCGAATAAGTGTCTATGCCCGTGAAGGGGTTAGGAATTTAGATTATTTCTTACTAGCTGACAGCCGCGGGTCGCTGCAGGTCGCAGTACTTCGTACCCTGTCGTTTACAATATTGTATGACTGTTTTAATTTTTCGATATTTCTGATTACTGCTCTGTTCTCCTGGGTAGTAGCGTGAAATAGCTTATAGTCTTCCTCAATAAAAGGGCTATCCAACACAAAAGCGTGTTCAACCAAACAAACTCTTCAGATTTATATATTAGATTGAGAGTATGGTTTATAAATCTGGCGTTGCAATAGTCCATAGGTTACCAGTTTGTTAATCAACATAACGTAGAAAAAACACAAAAATTAGTCATAAAATAATAAGAATATCACAATTTGACTTTACTAAAGTACCCATTAAATTATAGTCACAATACAATTATCTTATACACAATGGTCATTCCTGGTAAACGTTTGTTTTACGCTATAGAAAGTGTTCTGACGGCCCTCATATAAATAAAACCCAAAAAAAAATCAACAAAAGGTCTGAAAAAGGTCTAACTAAAAGTCATAATGGATACGAAACGGAGCTACTAAACGGTTAATCCTCGAACTGTATCATTCATAACATTTTATGAGGGACGAAAGGTAATAAACACACTGGCTGACAAACAAAGTTGGTCTTCAACAACTTTTGCACGACCCAGCGTAATACAAGCGAGGTGGATTTAATTGAGCGAGTCATTGATTCGCTTACTGACTAGTATTCGATTATCTATAAAGTTGATTCGTTCCGTAATTTCTACTAACTTACTAAGTTGAAAGTACTATATTATTAATATAAAACGTACAACTATAACTATGATAGGAAAAGATTTATCCAGTCGTCATTTTTTTTTTCAAATTAATTTATGGTAAAAAATCTAGGCTATCAACTATCTATAGACACAATTGTGTCCATAGATAGTTGCTACGTACATTCGACATAAACTTGTGCCCAAAAAGCAAAATCCAGGATGTCTACTATTTATAGACCCAAAAGCATAACGTTCAAGGTGGAACCCAGCTTATCTCTGCCTACCCCTACGAGGATAAAGGCAACACTGATAAGTAATTTCGCTAGAAATCTCTAACGACCACACACGTGGATATCCATGTGTGTGGTCGCTAGGCGATTTCTATTGAAAATATTCTCTATAAATATATGATTGATTTCTAAATATATTAGGGTTAAGCCTTATCTAATTTTGCAATTTTTTTGGAATTTGTTAATGGTATCAATATTGATTTTGAACTCTGGAAAACAAACGGAACTTAGGAAAAGAATATTCTTGCAAATATATATTTGTTTCAAAGATTCTCACATCCACTTAAAAAAACTGTTGCAGAACAGACTGATTTTAGGTACACATAGATTTATATTGTCACGCATTTTCTCGAAGGAGTAGGCAGAGGCATACTATACGATACGCCCACATTTCACCGTTTGCACATTGGCCCCACGCAACAGCTGGTGAGCACATTGCCGTGATAAATTAGAGAGCTGAAACGCTCGCAGAAATGCAGAAGCACTGGAGCGGTTACCCATACGAGGACAAGTCACAGCGAAAGTTGCTTAACGTAATGATCGTTTACAGAACACTGCGTTAGTTACGATGAGCGTTGTAACTACGACGACGTTTCTAGGTTACACACAATAGTATTTTTATCCTTCGCCTCTTCAAAGCGTGTTTAAAACGTTTCGATGGTAAATATCCCTTATTCATTTAATCATCAATTATGCATGATACAATATAAGCTAACAATTTAAAACCAAGAAGCTTACACTGTGAACTTACTTACTAATAAAAACTAACTAACTATCTTCACGCTGTATCCCTGACGGGGTAGTCAGAGAGAACAGATCGCCAGGCTTCGCAATCCATGCATACTTCTTTCGCTTCTTCGAGATTCATCAATCGCTTCATACCCGCACGTCTGGGTATCCGAGTACTTTTGACCTTTCCGTTTTTGAGCAAGCTGCTCACGTGGTCTTCATATGTAAGTCTCGGCCTACCCTGACTCCTTCTACCCTCTACTTTTGAACAATATATATTCTTCGTCAATCGTTTCTTACTCATTCGTTGGACGTGTCCAAACCTACGGAGCTTAACGCTGACACTTTCTTTCAAACCTGCCATATTGCGTATTACTTCGTTACGTATTCGGTCGGCCAAAGTTACGCCGCACAATTTTCGAAGTGATCGCATCTCCACAGCATTCTATTTACTTTCATGCATCTGCTGATATGTCAGCAGATGCATGAAAATTATTATTTTAATTAGGTTCCATTACACATTATGAACCTTCCTTGTCATAAGTGCAAAGTGGAAATTTAAAATAATCACTTGAGAAGGATAAAAACAAGACAAAATAAAAAAGTATTGAGAATAAATTAATAAAATTTTACGTAAAAACACTTTTTGTTTAATAAGTTACAATGTGCATAAGTTTTAATACAATTTTAATTTTAGTTGCAAAAATATTAGGTTATTCCTTTAGTTAGTTTCGGATTAGGCCCATTAGCGGATATTCTTACAATGCTCAGCTTTAGCGGTATGGCTGGGTATGCCCAGGTTTCACTACCGTAAAGCAAAGTTGGCACTAGCACTGCGTTATGATTCGCCATTCGTGCTTCTTTTACGATGCTTTGTCGCTTTACTAACGGGGACAAAGCACCGTTAACCTTGTTTCCGGCAGCTACTCGCCGTTCTACATCCGAATCACATCTTCCATCCGCGCTAAACATACTTCCTAAATACACAATTTTATTCACTTGCTCTAGACGTTCCTGGTTTACCCTAATCTCGCATTTAGTTCTTACGTCATCTCTTTCAAATACTAGAACCTTAGTCTTACTTGCATTCAAGCGAAGACCCTTACTTTCACACTCCTCTTTCATATTAGTGACTAATGCCTGAAGGTCGGCTTCTGATGAGGCCATGAGTACCACATCATCAGCGTACAGCAGACAGTTTACTGAAAAGTCACCCAAATTCACACCCATATCACAATCTTTCATCTTCTGCAGGCAACTGTCCAGATACACTATGAACAGCCAGGTGGACATGACACAACCCTGTTTGACGCCTGTACAGACATCAAAAAGAGGTGACACATCCCCCCCTACTCGCACGCAAGCCTTACAGTCCTTATAAAGCGACGGTATTGCCCGCAGCAGCGAGCCGTCCACACCATATCCGGGCAGCAAATCCCACAGAGTTTCCCTCACAACGTTATCAAATGCTATCTCCAGATCCACAAAAGCGCAGAAAACCCTCTGGTTAATAGCCAGAAACTTCTCCGCTATCATGCGGAGAGAAAACACTTGATGCATGCAACCTCTTCCACGTCGGAATCCGCATTGAGCCTCCCATAAATACCTTTCAGACTTTTCTTGCATTCGTGCCGTTATAACCTTTGCATACACCTTACTAGCTAAGCTGACCAAGCTGATCGCCCTGTAGCTGGAGCAGTTTAAATAGGTACTACAACTGCTACTCGCCAGTCATCTGGGACCTCACCCGTCCGCCAGCACAAGTTGCATAACAGACATAGTGTGTCCCAGACGCGCGACCCACCGTACTTGATCATCTCAGCAGTAACTCTATCTTTTCCCGCAGCCTTACTACATTTCATACTTCTTATCGCTTGTTCTAGGTCTTTCATACTAATGACTTCAATGACATCGGGATCCGGAGCATCGAAGTGAGCTCCACTTCCCGATGTGGCATACATCTTTCCATAATATTCACTCCATCTCTGCAGGACGTCAATTTGTTCTGTTACTAACTTAATTAAAACTTAAAATAATTAACTTAACTTAAAATTTCCATTGCACAACCGTACTCAAGTGCAGTAGCACTTCAGCAGTCACTCGATTAGGAGTATCAAAGAACACGTCGATAACCCCATTAGCAAGCATCAAATCATTAAGCAGTTCGATAGCTCTGGCAGTAGGAGTAGAAGTTACGTGTGCCGAGATCCACGATGGCGGATACGTGAGGATATTAATATTTCATCGTATCTTACCACGTGTCCAATAGTATTAGCAATTAGGAAATGAGCCATGGATCAAGTGCTACTTGCACTACATTACACATAAACTACAAAATGTATATACGTGACATCATCAATTCCGGTAGGTAAACAAACTTACCGCTAAAGCTGAGCATTGTAAGAATATCCGCTAATGGGCCTAATCCGAAACTAACTAAAGGAATAACCTAATATTTTTGCAACTAAAATTAAAATTGTATTAAAACTTATGCACATTGTAACTTATTAAACAAAAAGTGTTTTTACGTAAAATTATATTAATTTATTCTCAATACTTTTTTATTTTGTCTTGTTTTTATCCTTCTCAAGTGATTATTTTAAATTTCCACTTTGCACTTATGACAAGGAAGGTTCATAATGTGTAATGGAACCTAATTAAAATAATAATTTTGAGCTACCAAAGTTTATTATATATATCTATACACGTGGATTGACCAAAGATATCACATTAAAATTTCATAGTGAATTATATATTTTGAAAAACGTCCTCATGAGACTCTCCTTACACCCCCTCGAATGTAGGGCAACTCCTTTATTGGTTAAAGTTTACAAAAATCAATGTATGGCGAGGAGGACATTGCTTGACCTTGGGACCAAGTCTACTATTTCAATCGCGTCAGAAAAGAATCGTAATCGTCGCTCAATAGAAAGCTACCGGTACAATTTTTTCAATCCCCTATCCGTACAATCGTACTCTAATAGACTGCTATCGGTCGGCCGATGATTTCTACTAACACGTACCGCGCCAATGGTCACTAGTCAGTTGCATTTTTGATAGTCTGCTAACATTTTGACAGCTAAAAACAGTTCTATTCTACGGCTTGTCAATATTACACGGCCTTCAGGGCACATGTTGAGTAAGAGAAAATCTTCAAAACTTCGAACGAACCTGTATTCTGGTTCATCATCTGACCCAACTGATAGGGCAAAATTTTGGATCACAGAAGCTTTTGAATGGTAGCCTAGAGATGATGAGTATCAAAGCAAAATGTTTATAGTGCAATAAACACCACAGCCGTACGGTTCGGACGCAGTTTATAAAGGCAACTTATGACCGGCACGTGCTTGATAAAGGTTTCAATAATTGTTTGTAAGAAAACTTTATTGGTGGCATATAGGCGGCTCAAGATCAGACATGTTTTTGGAATAAAAAGTACTTTTAGCCCCTTTTTTATAACCGGGCAATTAAGCCCAGTACCAATATGTCGTCAATATGTCAGCATGAGTCTCTTCATGTAGACTGTCGCCGTGCTAGTCAGATTTGGGGCTCCAGTTTGTGACGCTTACTTACAGAATTGACCTTGATTAGTAGATCCAAGAATTTATGCCATTCGCAAAGTCAAATATGTTACTAAGTCGCCCGTTGCCTCGAGCTATGTTTGGCCCGTAGAGGACGAACAAACGTGTTAGATACGTTCGTGAAAAGACTATGTATCCTTATATTGTATGGCATCCAGATATGTTATCTGTATTACCCTTTAGTAGAGAAGCGCTCGTGGCCCCGCGGTCTCAGTGTTCGGTAAACGATCACTGAGGTACGCAACTTTCACTATGGCTGGTCCTCGGATGGGTGACCACTTTGTGGCATTTAAATTTGCGAGCGTTTCCGTGCTTCGGAAGGCACGTTAAGCCGTTGGTCCCGGTTGCCAGTAAAATGGTAGTCGTTAAGCCTGGTTGAAGGCCTTATAGGCGGCTTAAAAAAAATTCAACAGCAGGTAGCCACAGCCTGCGTCTGTCTATTTCAACACGGCAATGGGCTCACCACCTATTACGTGGGACAGGAATCCACACGGTGAAAAGTGGGCATATAATATGCCTCTGCCACCCCTTCGGGGATAAGGCGTGATGGATATTTATTTATTTATTTTATGAAAATTTCAACAGCAGGTAGCCACAACCTGCGTCTGTCTATTACAACACGGCAATGGGCTCACCACCTATTACGTGGGACAGGAATCCACACGGTGAAAGGTGGGCATATAATATGCCTCTGCCACCCCTTCGGGGATAAGGCGTGATGGATATTTATTTATTTATTTATTTATAAAAATAAAAATATAAATATTGTGGGAAACATTCTAATACAACGCCATCTGTCCCAAACTAAATAATACTAGTAGTTCTGTGAAGCGTAGACTTTGGAGTAATTATTTCTTTATTTTTTTTTATATCATTCAATTTAAAAACAATATCAACATTGCTTTTTTTCGTTTTGAGCGCTCTTACCAACCACTACGGGACCATTTCCCCTCCCCTGCCCTCAATTTCCATCCCGATCGAAAAGTCCTCGCTGAA
Organism: Thumatha senex; assembly: GCA_948477245.1. Lineage (NCBI taxonomy): Eukaryota > Metazoa > Arthropoda > Insecta > Lepidoptera > Erebidae > Thumatha > Thumatha senex. Next base: position 7,432,543 of record OX419725.1, read on the forward strand.
AGTTTTTGTCTGCATCAAGGATTGTCCATGCCAAGTTGCATGCAAATCCGATGAAAAATGCGACCTGTAGACTGAATGGACGGACGGACGGTTGGACATCGATAGCATTTTTCCCGTACCAGTGGAGTTAAAACGGAGAGTTTCGTATGCTCACTTCGCTTGCCTCCTTAGTCAATAAGTTTGTGCTATGTGATCTACAACTAGACAAATTATTAAAAAGCTTATATCTTTTTAATAAAATATAATGTATTAAGTATTCTGCATCCAGCGAGAGAAGTATGCATGGATCGCAAAACCTGGCAATCTATCCTCTCTGACTATACCCATCAGAGATACAGCGTTGTTGTGTGTTGGTAAATGATAGTCAATCTTCAGTAGATTCCATTTATTTGTTGTACATCACAGTTCACAATTATATTTTTTTTTCAACAGTTAAATATTGTGATTCTACGTGGTGATGCCGAGAAATTCCATGACACATATTATTTTTGTGGTTTTATTGATCGTAGTCTTAGCTTATTATAGAAGATAGTTAGTAACTAAACTTATACTATACAGTAGATTAACGATACCTACGATTTTTTTAGATTGGTAGTCGCACTAGACGTGATGAGCTGGTGAAATTGTTTACAAATAACCGAACAAGACTAAATACGATATAAATAGCTTAAATACGATACGAGTACCTACATAATAATTTAGGAATATTTGCATATGAATCGGGTCAAATTCAATGCATGAACTACATACATAACTTGATATACCTACAATGGGACTATTCATAATGGGATTCGCATACTTTGACGTTAGTAATCTTTATCTCATTTGGAGTAAGGATAGAATAAGTTTTATCACCTGTAACGCTATGATAGGTACCACCCCTTTACAATTGATAAAGTATGAGTTATAACACTTTAGTGTTACAATCTTACATACAGCTTCTAGAGGTCTCCTATTGTACAAGACCTTAATATTTGCCAATTATAACACCAATTTTATGATATAATAGTAATACTGCGAAAATTCCCGCAGAAGTTTCCGGGATAAAAGTAGCCTATTAGCACTCTAGGATAATACAACTTTTAACAGTGAAAAAAAATCAATTATCGTTCAATAGATGCAGAGATTACCCTATAACGTCATAAACTTACAAACTTTACCTCTTTATAATATTTGTATAGAAATAGAGAAATGATATAACAACATGCAGAATAATATGTTGCTTTTTGTTAGATTTACAACTGAAACACAAAAAATAAGAAAACTAGAATACATACAAATAGCATATTGGCTAGCTGGTAGCTACATTTGTCTATGAAATGATATTATAAAATAGTTATGATACCAGTATTTACATTTTAAAAACAATATGAACAGAGAATAATAAGCTAAGACTACAACCAATAAAAATAAAACCACAAAATTAATATGTGTCATGGAATTCCTTTGCACCACCATGTTATATCACAATATTTAGTCATTGTACAAAAAGCAAACCTAAGCACCTTTTGATCATGAGTAGGTAGTGACTTGTCTATTGCGACCAGTTGGACCCCGTGACCCTAAAGGCCTAAAGTCTCGACTCAAAATGGCACAGAGACATAATTTCCTGAGAGAATTGATTATTTGTGCCCGAGACAAATAGTGCAGTTTGTTGCATTATTTTGCATTACTATTGATCATCTAGACTCATCAACCAGCCAAGTCATGCCAACTTGACTGGCTTGGTTTGACTTAAAGTCAGTTTAGCTAGACTAAAGATAGCAATAATATGTCAAGGTGACACCGGCGTGTGTTGTGCTCGGCTCTCCTGACAACAAACTACAATTTGTTAGTGAGTGGCTAAATATAGATAGAAGTTGTAAACATGACAGTGCTATTATTATACTACTAGTGGCGTGTGCCCTACTGACATAAATAAATAAATAAATATCCATCACGCCTTATCCCCGAAGGGGTGGCAGAGGCATTTTATATGCCCACTTTTCACCGTGTGGATTCCTGTCCCACGTAATAGGTGGTGAGTCCAATGCCGTGTTGAAATAGACAGCATTGTGGCTACCTGCTGTTGAAATTTTTAAGCCGCCCATAAGGCCTTCAACCAGGCTTAACGACTGCCATTTTACTGGCAACCGGGACCAAAGGCTTAACGTGCCTTCCGAAGCACGGAAACGCTCGCAAATGTAAATGCCACAAAGTGGTCACCCATCCGAGTACCAGCCTTAGTGAAAGTTGCGTAACTCAGTGATCGTTTACAGAACACTGAGACCGCGGGGCCACGAGCGCTTGTACCAATCCGACTGGCTATCGTGATGCAGAAATTGAACTGCAATAGGCTGCTTCAATAGATTGATAGCTTGTGGCTTGAAGCACTTGTGGCCCCGCTAACTCAGTGTTCTATAAACGACCACTGCGATAAGCAAGTTTCGCTGTAGCTGGTTTTTGGATGGATGACCACTTTATGGCATTTACATTTGCGAACTTTCCGTGCTTCGGAAGGTTGCCAGTAAAAATGACACTCGTTAAGCCTAGTTGAAAGTCATATCGGCGGCTTAAAAATTTTAACCCAGGTCGCTACAGCCTGCGCCTGTCATTATTTTCAACACGGCAATGGGCTCACTACCTGTTAAGTAGGACAAATGTGTATACAGTTAAATGTGGGCGTTTAGCATGCCTCTTCTTACCCCTTCGAGGATAAAGGCATGAAAATAAGTATGTATGTCTGTATAGATTGATTGCACGGAAACCTTAAATAGTACCTCACCTACTATTGGAATACCTACTGAATAACATAAGAGGTACCGAGGTATAGAGGTTCGACAGCATCGCTCCAACAATATCAAAAATCATCGAGACGGAGATCAAATCTTGAAAATCGTAAGATAGGACGGTCCAGTTAGACCCACCACCTATAAATATGTAGCAGTGAGGGATTGGATGTGGAATGCGCAGAACCATGTGTTGTGGTGTGAAATGGCGGCCTACTTCCAGCAGTGGACTGCTAGTGGCTGATTATACACTCCCGGACACCAAAATCGAGCCACCTTGATTTTTTTGGTTTGGAGTACTGTAACTTATAAAAGATGTATGTAGAAGGAAAATGTTTTGATGCAGTTTTGGAGCTGGTATACTCATCATTCATTTAGAGTGCCACTGTTCTAAATTTGAACTACAGTTTATTAAAAAAGTCGAGTTACGTTGAAACAAGTCCATATTTGCTTTTTTCAAGGAAAAAAATCTAATCGATTTTTAAATAAAGACATGTTTTACATGAAAAGAAATGTTTATTTAGTAACTTGTATTGCCTCCTTCTCTAAACATTGGCCAATGTATCTGTGGTCCTGTCACTACCTCTAGCTCAGTTTTGTCTTCCATAGAGATTCCTCCCCAGACTGTCCATGATCCTCCACCATAACTCACTTTCTCGTCAATACAGCATTGCGCGAAACGCTCGTTCTGTCTTCGGTACACCTTACTCCTTCCGTCATTACCGTATAGCATTATCTTGGACTCATCTGTGAAGAGAACCTGGCTCCATTGATGTCGAGTCCAATTTAGATGTTCGTGCGCAAATTCTAGACGGGCTAATCGTTGTGCTCGTGTCAATTTGGGTCCATTGGCTGGCTTATGGGGCTTTAAACCACGTTCATTGAGTCGCCTTCTAAAGGTCCGAGCACTTATAGCCACTCTGTGAAAGTCCCTGAGCTGTTCTTGTATCTAAACAGTGTTAAGGCGTCGATTTCGTAGTAGTGACAATGTATTGATCTTGTCTCGCCGTTGACACTCGGTAACGAGGTCCTCCTGTTCGCTGAACGAAGCCGCCAGTCTCCAGGTATCGGTGGTACATTCTTTGAACAGCGGAACGACTTATGTGAAGTTGTGAACTCACATCTCGCTGACTTAGTTCAGATTGAAGAAGTGCTACAGCTAGCGCGGCTACTTCAAGTGAAGTATACATAATTTTATAGCCAAAAACGGTTCAAATTATAGAAAAATAACTAAACTAAACTTTGGTTAACAACAATTGCGCAAATTCAAACCAAATCGACATTAAATTGCTTCAAAAGCAACTTTCAACAGTCATTATTTCTTTCAAATCAGTGACCAAGCTCGGCTTTTGTTCTTTATTTTAAATTCTAAAATTCAAATTTGGAATAATACATACGGGAAAGACGATGAAATATGCCAGCATTAAAAATGCATAAAAGCTTTTTTGTTATATTGTATATTTTTTGTGTATTGGGCTTTTAGGCCCGGGAATGTAAGGTAGCTCGATTCAAGAGTCAGGGAGTGTATTAACTGACTACTGATAAATCCATCTTATAGCTTCCTTGATCATATCGCTCTAGACAATTAGAACAACCTTTTTATCTACAAATTTATCTAGTATTCTAGTCGTGTCTATTATCTAAATTTATGCTGTGTACTCAATTTTATACAACCTATTCTAAATCAAGAAATACTTAAAGTATTGTTATGAATATCCCGATGTTATAATTTCAGGGCATCAAAATAAGATAAATATTTAGTTCAAGGTCCGTAGGGTTTCGCTGAACCCTGTAAATATATAGTATGCGATGATTTTACTATGATGAATTAAATTAGAGAAAACGTTTATAATCATAATATATTTGGATACTCATTTTTTAAACAATATGGTTGAATGTTCAAGTACTATTTATTCATCGGTTCAAAAACCTACCTATCTATATCATTTAACACAACGATATTTTCAACACAATGCACTACTACGACAACTAAAATACTTTATAAGAGGTTACGAAACTAGGTTCTAAGTACCAATCGATAAAAAATTAAAGCTTTACGATGCATTTTAGTTAATCGCCATTTGGACCCCACAAGAGTCTAAGATGCTTCTTCATCATCATCTCAATCGGTTGATACTCCTTCTGACCAAAAACCTTCCCAAGAATCGCCACAAAATCCGTATACTATTTTACTAACCTTAGTTCTTAGCTTAACCTTAATCTTATGGCAAATCTTGAAAATATTTTTTTTCAAAATAATATTTCATGGCATGCAAAATAAAATTAACCGTTTGAATATTTTTTGTATACAATAAAATTTTATTTTGGCTCGATTTCCACTGAAGTATGAGACTTTTACGTTCATTCACCGGGCATATAACCTATACATCGTATTCTTCAACTAAAAGCACCTATTGATATTATTTTCGTTTACCAATAGTGACAACCCAACAATGCGAGTAATATGATCGCGTTATATAAAATTAATTCGGTGGATTCAAGTAACGGGAAAAATATATCCACTGTTCAGTTGACTAAATTCTTCTTCTCAGTTCAGTTGATTTAACTAGCGTCTACCGTCTATAAACGCTAGTGAGAACAATACCAGAATTGAAACTAATAGTGACTGCGCTGATGCGTCATAATCAGGTCCAATATGTATAAAAAATCTTTCTATAATTCAAAACATAAACAGGACAAACAACTACGTATTTATATTGTGACAAAGAGCACTCTGTTAATATCAAAGATATACATTTCAACTCGTTACAACCCAATCTTAACATATACATAGTAATACGATTGGTGCAGAACATCAAAGTAAAGGCCATTCACATAAAAACTAATACGAGACATATGCACTCTATATATATTATATTATGTATGTAGTATTAATTATATTGTTGTTAGTCACTTCACCGATTTGACTTGTACTAAGGTCACATTCGAAGCCACTCTAAAGCACCCGTTTATATATAAGTATTGAACTAAACCCAGACGTGTTATTATTAAGCAATTATATATTTATTCTGATACTTTATTATAAAGTTTGTTAAGTTAAAAATAGCTAAAATGCCTTGATATTTCGTATTGAATTTTATTAGTCACGATTTTATCCCTAACGGGGCCATACTATACGCCCACATTTCACGACAATATTTTTTGTCTCACATAACAGGTGGTGATCCCATTGCCATGATGAAATGAAAAGGCGCAATTTTTGTCAACTTGTTGTGGAGTTTTTCAAGCCGCTCCGCCATTTCACTGGCAACCGGGGCCAACGGTTTAACATCATCTTTGAAGCACAGAAATATTTATAATACCAACTATAATGGAAGATACTTAAGTCAGCGATTGAGGGCGGCTATCATAGGCATCAGGACTCCTATAGCGGCCCTCAGGACGGTCGAGAAATATGCATTTTAACAAAAGCCCGGCCTGCAGCCGCTGAACCCGCAACATAACCCAAGGGAGCTTTCCGCGGCTGCCTCATTATACCTCTCCGGTTCAGCATCTAGCAGAGCTACGGCCGTCGCTTCATCCGTTGATCAGCAGGTGCACCACGTGCACACTTTGTTAATGTTGATGGGGCTCCTTACATCTAGAATTCCAACACAGTCACGGAAAAATATTGAGTTAGCGCTCATAACTTTTCTAACTAATAATTCTACGCTAAATGTTACGCTAAAGTTAGTCCATAGATGGGTGACCGCTGTGCGGCATTACGATTTAAATTTCAATTTCCGTGTTTCGGAAGGCATATGCTAAGTCGTAGCAGTCAAAGGGCATTTTTTTGTCGCACAAAAGAAAAAAAAAAGTTTCCAGCTATATGGCTTCTAAATTGTAATGACAATTTAGAAGCCATTTAGCTTGAAAGAAATGCTAACAAACAATAGCGGTAGGCCACAACCTGCACCTGTCCATTCTAATACGACAATAGGTTTTACTAGTGAAAATATGATATGTGAGTGTATTTTTACCATACCATCATTTAAACTTTAGTTCCATTTCCATCCGAAACCCTGGTTTCAGAACATAGGGTCTTCTTAATTTACAAAAATTGTGATTCAATCGATGTCGTGCAGGAGTGGCGTGGGTTTGAGATTGAGCATAACTAATTACAGATATCAAGTTTAAATTCTCGTTTAGATCTTTTTTTGTTCTGTACATTGGTTAGAGATGCTGAACCAGGATCTAATACAACTTCTTTCCATTTGGGATTGTTAAATACTATTTTCGTAAACCTCGATGCGTAAGCCAGGCTCACGGTGATTAATTTGGTGACATTGACAGTATCTTTTAATGACAGCTAAGTAAGCAGTAGTTTTCAACGTCATCGAAAACTGAGGTCTTGCGCCGAGGTTCCGAGTTTGATTCTCGAACATTTGCGATCAAATCAAATGTTTGTTTTGGAGTTTGGGTGTTTTCTGTGTATAAATACATACATATCATCACGCCTGTCTCCCATCGGTGTAGACAGAGTCTATGGCTTTCCACTTGCTACGATTCTGGCATACAATTTTTTAGCAGGTCGCCACAGCCTGCGCCTGTCCATTTCAATATGGCAATGGGCTCGCCACCTGTTTCGTGGGACAAAAAAATCTAACTATCTATCTTCACGCTGTATCCCTGACGGGGTAGTCAGAGAGGACAGATCGCCAGGCTTCGCGATCCATGCATACTTCTTTCGCTTCTTCAAGATTCATCAATCGCTTCATACACGCACGTTTGGGTATCCGAGTACTTTTGACCTTTCCGTTTTTGAGCAATCTGCTCACGTGGTCTTCATATGTAAGTCTCGGCTAAGCCTTTACCTGCCTGACCTCTTCTACCCTCTGCTTTCGCACAATATATATTCTTCGTCAATCGTTCCTCACTCATTCGTTGGACGTGTCCAAACCAACGGAGCACGCCCTTTTCCAGCTTAACGCTGATACTTTCATTCAAACCTGCCATATTGCGTATCACTTCGTTACGTATTCGGTCGGCCAAGGTAACGCCGCACAATTTTCGAAGTGATCGCATCTCCACATCATTCAATTTACTTTCATGCATCTGCTGACATACCCAGGTTTCGCTACCGTAAAGCAAAGTTGGCACTAGCACTGCGTTATGAAACGCCAGTCGTGCTCTTTTACGATGCTTTGTCGCTTTACTAATTGGGACAAAGCACCGTTAACTTTGCTTCCGGCAGCTACTCGCCGTTCTACATCCGAATCACATCTTCTATCCGCGCTAAACATACTCCCTAAATACACAATTTCATTCACTTGCTCTAGACGTTCCTGGTTTACCCTAATCTTGCATTTAGTTCTTACGTCATCTCTTTCAAATACTAGAACCTTAGTCTTACTTGCATTCAAGCGAAGACCCTTACTTTCACACTCCTCTTTCATATTAGTGACTAATGCCTGAAGGTCGGCTTCTGATGAGGCCATGAGCACCGCATCATCAGCGTACAGCAGACAGTTTACTGAAAAGTCACCCAAATTCACATCCATATCACAATCTTTCAACTTCTGCAGGCAACTGCCCAGATACACTATGAACAGCCAGGCGGACATGACACAACCCTGTTTGACGCCTGTACAGACATCAAAAAGAGGTGACACATCCCCCCCTACTCGCACGCAAGCTTTACAGTCCTTATAAAGCGACTGTATTGCCCGCAGCAGCGAGCCGTCCACACCATATCCGGGCAGCAAATCCCACAGAGTTTCCCTCACAACGTTATCAAATACTTTCTCCAGATCCACAAAAGCGCAGAAAACCCTCTGGTTAGTAGCCAGAAACTTCTCCGCGATCATGCGGAGAGAAAACACTTGATGCATGCAACCTCTTCCACGTCGGAATCCGCATTGAGCCTCCCATAAATACCTTTCAGACTTTTCTTGCATTCTTGCCGTTATAATCTTTGCATACACCTTACTAGCTAAGCTGACCAAGCTAATCGCCCTGTAGCTGGAGCAGTTTAGGCGCGAGCCTTTCCCTTTGTAAATAGGTACTACAACTGCTATTCGCCAGTCATCTGGGACCTCACCCGTCCGCCAGCACAAGTTGCATAACAGACATAGAGTGTCCCAGACGCGCGACCCACCGTACTTGATCATCTTAGCAGTAACTCTGTCTTTTCCCTCAGCCTTACCACATTTCATACTTCTTATCGCTTGTTCAATTTCTTTCATATTAATGACTTCAATGACATCGGGATCCGGAGCATCGAAGTGAGCTCCACTTCCCGATGTGGCATCTCTGTCTTTACTTGCATACATCTTTCCATAATATTCACTCCATCTCTGCAGGACGTCAGTTTGGTCTGTTAGGACGTTAGTTAACACTAAGCACTTTATTCATAAAATATAAAATAAAATAAAACTATCTTTATTTTGCATAGACCATTTTAACAGCGCTTACAAAATGTCGTACCCTATTTAAAATATTTAAAGCGACCACCGGTTCGGAACGCGGCCCACCTGAGAAGAACCGGCAAGAAACTTAGGAAGGCTTTTTTTTTTATGGACTATTTACAATTTAATATTATTTCACTTTGCCAGCAGATCATTTCCAGGCGTCCTTGTCCTGCAAATAGTCTTTAACGGAGTGATAACCTTTTTCACAAAACTTGTATTTAATTAACTTTTTAAATTATTTAATGGTAAATTTCTCAGGTCACAGGGAAGCTTGTTGTAAAAGCGTATACAGTAACCCTGGAAAGAATCGCCAATCTTATGTAATCGACTGTGGTGGACTGAAAGATTATTTTTATTTCTAGTGTTTATATTATGTTTATCACAGAGTTTAGAAAATTGTACTAGATTTTTCTGGACATACATAAGATTGGCAAAAATGTATTGTAATGGTACTGTTAGAATATTTACTTCTTTGATTTTTTCTCGGAGAGAAACTCTGGGGCCCAAATTATAAATAGCGCGTACAGCCCGCTTTTGTAGAACAAAAATAATATTTAAATCTGCAGAACTCCCCCAAAGGAGAATACCGTAAGACATAATACTATGAAAATAGCTGAAGTAAACCATTCTAGCCGTATCCACATCTGTTAGAGTCCTGATCTTTTTTACAGCGTATGCAGTCGTACTTAACCTAGAGGCTGTCTTTTCTATGTGTGGGCCCCACTGCAAATTGGCATCAATAGTTATACCGAGGAACACAGTTGATTCTACAAACTCTAACACTTGTCCATTCAGTTAAACATTGGCCGCAACTTGTTTTACATTTGGTAGAGTAAATTTTATACATATAGTTTTATTTTCATTAAGGCAAAGATTATTTGAGCTGTACTACTCTTGCAATTGCAGTGTTTACATCGTCATAGTTATCTAATTGTCTTTTAATTTTAAAAATTAATGAGGTGTCATCTGCAAACTAAACAATCCTATTCCTGTCCGCTACATAAAATGGTAAATCATTAATATAAATGAGGAACAAGAATAGCCCAAGTATCTAGCCTTGCGGCACACCCATAGTAACCATGGATCCTACAGAACGTGTACCATTAATATCGACCCTCTGTATTCTATTGTTCAAATATGAAGACAGAAGGTCGAGAGCTTTGCCTCTTATTCCAAAGTGGTGTAATTTTTTGCACAGCGTTTCATGTTGAACGCAATCAAAAGCCTTTGATAGATTGCAAAATATACCCAATGCATCGTGCTTGTCTTCCCAGGCTTCATGAATACATTTTAATAACTCAACACTAGCATCGGAAGTTGAGCGCCCTTTCGTAAACCCAAATTGATTCGCATGAAATATTTTATGACTATTAAAATAGGATAGCATTTGATTAAAGATTATTTTTTCAAATACTTTGCTCAAAGTTGGCAGCACCGACACTGGTCGGAAATTAGACGGGTAGTAGACGACTGTAGCGCTGCCAGCCTTGAACAAGGGAACGACTTTGCTGTGTTTCATTAAATCAGGAAATGTACCACTAGAAACACAGTCATTAAACACGAGTTACTAGATGGGGCGCAATGACCTCAATTATACATGATGCAGTTTTGACTGATAATCCCCAAAGGTCCGCGGTTTTCTTAATTTCGATACATTTAAATGTCTTTACAATGTCCTGAGCGCAAATATCTGTGAATACAAATGCATCCCTGCAACAAAGAACAGATTCTTCTAATAAATGTTCAGCGGAACTGGAAGACGCTTGGAGAGATTTTGTTGTCAATATAAGTACATTTTTGAAAAAATGTTCAAACTCCGTCGCCACTTCCAGGTCCCTTGTAACATGTTAACCATTTACTTTTAAGTAGAAATACCTTTCAGTCACCAAAGATCTACCGCATTCAGAGTTAATGATGTTCCAAATCATTTTTATTTTATTAACAGAATAAGAAATTTTATTTTTAATGAAGTTTGACTTAGCAAATAACACGTTTTTTTAAATATCTTTGAATAATTTTTATTATATTCGTGAAAGGTTTGCCTAAAATTATATGATTTTTCTGAATATAATTTAAATAATTTATTTCTACTTTTAAAGATACCTGGTGTTGCCCAGTCACTGAAAACAGGACGACCACCAATCTGTAGTGTTTTTGAGGTAAAAACTTTGCCAAACTCATCATTAATCAAATTAAATAAGTGTTTATATGACTGGTCTACACAAGTGATGTTAGGTAGATATGGTAATCTCTTTAATACATTTTCTTTAAAATTATTCAAACGACTTTGGTTAATTGGTACATATTTAATTTGTTTTTTGCAGACTTTGTTACTACTTTTAGGAAACTTTATTCATTGGCCACGATGATCTGACTCTACAGAATCCACAATACCTTTATCTATAGGTTTGATATCAGTAAAAATATTATCAATACATTTTGCACTGGTGGCTGTAATACGAGTGGGTTCTAAGAATGTACTGTGCAGATTAAAGGATTTAAATAAACTTTTCATTTTATTTCTCTCTGATGGAGTTAATGATGTATCTAATATATACATAAAAATACCACAAACTATTATAGATTTCTTAGAACTTTGGCATTTGAGCAGTGCTTCTTCAAGCTTTTCTTCAAATTTAATGTAAGAAGCATCAGGGGGACTGTATACGCTTAACAAGATGAAATGCTCAAACTCAATACTGGCAATCTCAATAACTCGCTCAATGGAGAGGGCTACTAAGTTTTTACGTTCTTGAAATTTTAAGTTTTTATTAATTAATATTAAAGAGCCTCCACGTTTAGAATGTTTTCTATTGAACGAGCTAGCAACCTGGTGATTTACGAAGTTCAATAATGTGATTTCATGATCTTTTAACCAGTGCTCTGTAGCACAAAAAATATTAATAGAATTTGCATTAATGTACAGCTCTAACTCTAAATCTTTACCATTTATTAAACCTCTAACATTATGGTGCACCAGGTTTATAAAAACAATATTTTTACTAAGATTATGCTCAGCGGCCAAAGTCAACTGGCCAGATTTATTATCTGTTGTCCTATAAACTAGTTTTTTGGAATTTCATTTTCCAAATATGAAGTGTCAAAACTATCCTGCTCAATAAAAGCAGTTGTACTTGCCAATAATTTGGCTAGAAAAATTAAAAAATTAGATAGCAACAGAGCTACTTTCCTTGTAAAAATTTTGATAGAAAATATCTATCTAATGTCAACAAACTATTATTATTGAAAATTCTGTTCCAATCGAACAATTCAATTTTTTTGGAATATTATACCTTGGTATGTAGTTTCATATTTAATTTGTATCTTAAGTGATTTTCCTTGTGGCTCATAGCAGTGCTGTATGGCGAGGTGGACAAAATTACTTGCTTTATTTGCAGACTTGATAACTTATCAAAAATGTTTAAAAGTTTGTCACTATTAATATTGCCTCTTCTAATAACCAGCACCGCTATAGTAGACTGCATGCAGTGTGTACCAGTCAATATAAAATCTATAATTTAAGAGTATAAAGCTCCTGGATATGTATGATTTATTACAGAATGACCTAACTGTGATAAATAATGTCCAAATTTTTTACCTATTTCATCGCAATAGACTATGGTCTTTGCATCACTATTTATTTGCAACTTTTCTATTATAGATGCCTCGCAAGTACTACTAGAACTTAATATACTATTTTCCACATAGCAGTATGTGGATAATAGTATATTTGCCGAACAACTCCGGGTCTTGCCTACCTCTTTCCAGAAGAGCCTGGCATTATCCCGGAAATTGGACGACAACCTTTCATCCGCTTTCATTCTGCACAAAAAAATGCATACGGTGAAATGTGGGTTTAGTATGCCTCTGCCTACCCCTTCGGAGATAATGGCGTGACAATATGTAGGTATGTATGTATGTAGATGAAATTAGTTTTTATACTGACAAACTATATATATATACAAGTGAAGTGGATAACATTTCAAACTTAAAAAAATTAGACATAAAATACTATGACAATAGCTTTGGCTGCTCATGTAACGATTAGATTATCGCAACAAAAATCATCGAAATCATCGAACCCTCATCCCCCACGTCGGGTGCCTGATGCAAATATTGTTATCTTTGCTCAACTTCCAAGATGTCTCCGTCGTAATATAGAAAAAGAAATCAAAGATAAGTTTTATTTTTTCTTTTTATACCGAATTTTAAAATAGAAGACATTTAAGTTTGTTGCATCTTAGGGTTTCGTAGTAAATAAGGACCCCTTATATAGCCGTCTTGTCTAAACTTTCGTCAGTCTGACTGAAGCATATCTTAGATACCTCTTAACTTAGAACATACTGTTTCAGATAAATCTTGAAGAGAAGTTTACATTCTAAGAAGATGAGATTTTTAGAGAGCTGACCGTACTAGAAAGCTGTAATTTGACTTGGATATACACATCAGTCACACTGAAAAATTGGTAATATCAAATCTTGAAATAGAAATTGAAAATCTACACACACGATGAGGGGGTAGAATATTAATGCTTGACTAATATTCAGCACAAAAGACCTAATAGGATGGGGAAAGTGCTAGGGTGAAGCCTACCCCTATATCAAGATATATATTATAAAATATATATATATTATAATATATATATATATATATATATATATATATATATATATATATATATATTACCTAATATTATATACTTTTAGGGGCCCCACCAATATCTCACGGGCCCAAGCGACATCACCAACAAACAAGACAAAGATGCAGGTTTAGTCTGATCTCCCTACATTTGCGGCACCTGAACTGCGGAACTCAAAAGAAAGATTGCTCTCGTGGTCCCCTTCCACCACCTATTTCGCGCGCATGCCTTGCTCGCAAAAAGACGCAGCGGCGGCTCACTTGCAGGTGTGAAGCTTTTAACGTATACCTTTTAAATCGTTGTACAAATTCCTGGCAGCTAACCCCATTACATGAGAGCATCATGGTATGGTGGGCCTTGCAGAATAGTGTCTGTAGAATGAATAGTGGTACTTATCTATTGTTGACATTTTAATTTATGATTTTTATTTAATTTTTTACACCTCTTTTTATGTCTTGGTCTTATTTTTTTATTATAGATACTATTATAATATTAGTACACAATTTAACCAGACATGACAATATCTGGTTAAATTATGATTTATATTCTTCCAAAGCGGTCACCCGTCTAAAAGTAGAAGGCGCATATAGCGCTTAACTTTACTGATTCTTTATTCATTTGAGACTGGAACTGATAGAAACGTATCTGCTGAAATGTGATGAACCTACTTTTGAAGTGGTCACCCATCCAAAATGTGAACGCACCTAGTTAACTTCAGTCATCGTTTAGTCCTCAGCGAAAGCAACTCGATATGAGTATGTGCATAACTGAAAATAAGCATGTCTGTGAAAAATGAAGTTTTAATGTAAGTCAATCGTAAACAACGAAATACTTTGACCTGTCCAATGTAGCTTTAGCGCGTCTAGTAAAATGTAGTTCAAGCTGTATTATCACTTCTGCTGAACCGATTTTGATGAAATATAGTGCAGTATTTAAGATGGAAAAGTAACCTATTATTTTGATAAGACATTTGTTATCAACCCCGAACAAACATACATTCGAAGATAAAAAATCACAGCTTCGGACTCAGAATCCCTTATTTAGTCAATAACATCCGAATCCCTTATTTAGTCAATAACATCAGAATCCCTTTTTTAGTCAATAACATCAGAATCCCTTATTTAGTCAATAACATTTTTTTTTCTTAATGTTCCGTCACACCTATTTTTACCATTTTATATTAGTATAGATAGATATATATATACCTAAATGCTTTTTTTAAAAATTACTTCTTCAAATGGGTACATAAGGGGTCCCGAAATTTGCCCGAGTGAAACCACGTGGGACACTTCATTCGTCTATTCATTGACACCAATGTTTAATATCATCTGTAACTATTTTCACAGTACCTACCTACATTATATATTTAGCTTGTAAATTGTACTATATAATGCTCCAAATAAAAACAGATTACAGTGATTAATAGGTACCCTTAGATTATATAAACAATAATCTAAGTAGGTACCTATTTATACATAAAAATATGAAATCCATTTCCTTGAACGTTTATGCCATAAAAAAACCACGTACCAAATTTATATTTCCTCTTATTTTGAATTGTACTTTCCTACTTTTTAAGAAAATACAAATGCAAAAAGGCAAAAGGTTTAGAACATATTCACCAAACTTATTTCAACCTTCGAAACTAGTGAAGCATTCAAATTGCGCGACGTTGTCAAATTTACACCAGCAGTGCACCAAAATGCATCTAGCAACATCGCATTCATCCCAATGAAAGAAAAAAAAACCACCCACACAAACACATTTGCAACAGGTGTAAAATGCACGTTGCACGCACACATTGATAATTTCAAACATTTCTCACGTAGAATGTCTGAGAAATGCTACGCACACAACAAAAGCACAAATGCCAGATTTTAGTTTTTTTTGTGCTAGAAAAAATGTAACGCTCACTCACACAAAGAAGGCGGCAGATACAGCTAGAAAACAATAATGTTGTGTCGGCGCACTTTGGAGTTCCGATTTCACTAGCAATTTTTGGAAAAAAAATGATGATGGGTCTTCGCCCGATCCTTGTTTTAAGATTGTAAACGTGTACATTTAAAACATTTATAAGTAAGGATTATTAGCTGAAGAACAGCGTTTAGTATATGAAAATATGCAAGCTGTACTAATTTAGTAATTACATTTGATATTCTATACACACATGCATGTTGATCTTTAATTACGTCTATGTAAAAGATGTATATACTTGTAAGTATGTTATGTGTTGTATCAATGACATGATTTTATTAAAAAGTTTAAATCTACCACGATATGAAATTAGATGATATAAAAACGGAGATTTTGTTAGCGATGCTTATAGGGATGATAGGGGTGCATAGGAATGCAGCGGGTATCGTAAAAAACGATAAATACAGTTATACGTAGGGGTGGCAGTAGATAGGACCGGTTTCGTGCACAAGCATAACCACTGTTATTTTATATTAAACTTGATCAGGCGAATATTTTTCTGATTATGATCTTATTAGTGGAATATTTTGGGATTAAAATTCTTCACTAATAAGATTTATGAAGACAAAAAAACGTATTTTTTGCTATTTTTAAAATATCCGTCACGACGAGTGGCTTTCATTTGCTTTGCATTTTAGGGCCGGTTTGCTGTAATATACAATTCGGGATGTAGTAATGTAATATATATTTTTAAAGCTATTGCAGTATAACAGAGATAGATTAGATAGGTATGCGGGCCCTGGGGCTTTCCCTCCGAGTACTCATCCAGGACTCCTTTCCATGGACAGATGGAAGGGAAACGTTGGTTTAGTTAGTCGGCAGGAGTCCGGCATAGTATCCATCATCATATCATATCATATCATCATCATATCAACACGAAAAATACCGATAGGTAAGCGTACCACAAACTGTAATTTGATTAAATACTGTTGGTACGGTGTTACTTTTACTTATTTTTTAAATTTTCAACTCGGTTTGATTGAGTTGAACATCTGCCGATCATGAGCACAAACTTTGTTTTCTTATGGCTTTGTACACCTAGGCCTCTTCTCCGATCTAGATCTCCGGTGACCAAGCGATATCACCTGCTAACAACTGGATTCTCCTGCTGGCTAACGAAGCATCGACGCAATGGGCACCCTAACGAATATCAGTCTTCAGTCAGTTGCAGTCAGTCAGGGGCTGCAGGTTAGACGGCAGTCGCTCCAAATACTGCCAAAGGACAGTAATAGTCAATCCCAGACTAGTAACGCTTGTAGGGTTACAGAATTTTTTTTATAAATGTAAAACTTAGTACATATTTGTTCATTCTACATTACTGAAAACATTTATTTGGTTGACAATTTCACACACACAATATATACTGCTTCCTAATGGCCGCGCATGAATACGATGTGATTTACTCAAATATAGTGTTTATAGTGTTTTTTACTCTTTTTGGTACTTGTTATATATACATCACGAAAACATAGTCACTTATACCTGTGTGCTACAATTTATTTTTTATTTTTGACCATCTAACCGATTTCGGTTTCGGCATTATCAAAGGACAGCATTATTTTATAATCTATCCATCTTCTATATCTATCTACTCGTATACTATATATAATTTTAAATACTAAAAATTGCTGTGACGGTACATTCAAGATAATTATAAAAAAAGTAATCGATTACTTAAGGAATTCTGAGTCCGGAGTCCGAAACTTTGGTTTTTTTTCTTCGTGTCTGTTTGTTTGTTCGGAGTTGGAGCAAAATCCAGGCGGTTGATCACAAATGTCTTATCAGAATAATAGGTTACTTTTCCATCCTAAATACTGCACTATATTTCATCAAAATCGGTTCAGCAGAAGTGATAATACAGCTTGAACTACATTTTACTAGACGCGCCATACATTGGACAGGTCAAAGTATTTATGTTGGTACGATTGGCTTTCATTAAAACTCCATTTTTCACAAACTTGCTGATTTCAGTTATGCACATACTCATATCGAGCCTTCACTGAGGACTAAACGATGAGAGAAGTTAAGTTATCTATGTGACCACTTCAAAAGGAGGTGCATCACATTTCTGCAGATACGTTTCTTTCAGTTACAGTCCTTAATGGGTATAGGATCAGTGAAGTTTAGCGCCCTATGTGCGTTCTACATTTAGATTTAAAAGGAGCTGAGACCAGCCAATAAACAACTTATCTCAAAATATTCAACAAAATATTCAACGTACCACTCTAAAAGAAACCGTATGAAAACGACGGAGTGATGTTGAGAGATGAGAGTGATCGAGAACGCAGAAACTTAAATGAAAAAGCCACACAAAGGTTAACATTAGGGTGCATAGGGGGGCTTTACCGGGAATTTTAGGGCTCAGGATGTCTTTATGTGGAAGTAGTGTACCCACTGACGAGGTCATGGCTAAGAAAAAGAAAACTCTCAGTAAACCCTGTACCAACTTCTCTTCCCTTCTGGCTGGCCCGGGGTGAAGCAATAACATTAAAACACTTTCCACTTTGCCACAGGATAATATGTACCTGTTATAGTACTCATGGATTCTATTAGTGAGAACAATCGGTGCCCCGACATGTTTTGAACTTTTATGTTTTTTACATAACACCACGTAAGCATAGCTGCGAGCAAAAGCTAGTGTTTTTATGTATCAATACAATAACAAAGGTCTGATTATTGGTTTTGGTTATTATGAAATAGCAGGTAAAATACTCTCTAATGATTTTCTGTACAATCATGTATGAAAATTTGAACGATTTGTTGACATTTATGATTACTGCTCCGCTTTTCTGGATAGTAGCGTAATTATATATATCCCTGCATTTCTCGATAACACAAAAATAATTTTGCAATTCGACCTAGTTGTTCCTAAGATTAGCGCGTTCAACTAAAGAAACTCTTCAGCTTAATATATTAGTTTAATAAAAAATATCCATCACGCCTTATTCCCGAAGGGGTGGCAGAGGCATATTATATGCCCACTTTTCACCGTGTGGATTCCTGTCCCACGTAATAGGTGGAGAGCCCATTGCCGTGTTGAAATAGACAGACGCAGGTTGTGGCTACCTGCTGTTGCAAAGTGAAAGTTGCGTAACTCAGTGATCGTTTACAGAACACTGAGACCGCGGGGCCACGAGCGCTTCTTTTAGTTTTTAGATATATATAAACATAGGAAACACCCAATCTCCAAAACAAACGTATGCGGTTCACACAAATATTTGCTCTGACCCGGGAAATGAAATCGAGACAGGGCGGCAGTCGCATTAACCACCACTTACGCCATCAAGACAGTCATTTGCGTTCAAACTCGAGACCTCAACACGTCAGCCGTGTACACTTACCACTGCACTGCCGAGACACGTAAATACATTCCATCACGTAAGAAAAGCCATTAAGGTGGATTACCTTAATGGCGCGCAATATTATTAATACGTAAAATTCAATTTTAAAAGGTCTTTTGCTACACTGTAACCAGTTTGTAGATATTCTACTACTACTGATGATATTGTATTAAAACAACATAAGATGACAAATTATAAAAATGCAATTCAATCGTAATCGTAAAAGGCGTGATAGACAAAATAATATAAAAAATATGATTTGTCTGTTTAATAACAAATCTACCTTCATATCGACCTATTCATGGCTACCGGTCACTTACACACTCCGAGACACTGACAAATTTCATTCGTTACTAGCTCTAACACAGGAGGCTGGTGAGTTGCTGCTAAAAGCACAGAGGCCATGAAAATAATTAACTATCTAACTATCTTCACGCTGTATCCCTGACGGGGTAGTCAGAGACGACAGATCGCCAGGCTTCGCGATCCATGGATCGAAAAACCCTATTACAATTCAATTATTTTTGTACGCATGCGTACAAAAATAATTGAATTGTATTAGGGTTTTTCTATCGAGGGGGAAAATGGTGGCAGGGGAGGGGAAATACTCCCGTAGTGGTTGGCAAGAGCGCTCAAAACGAAAAAAGAAATAATAAAAAATAAAAAATAAAAAAATCTCCAAAGTGTACGGTTCACAGAACCACTAGTTTAGACTAGTAATGTCCTAAGACGATAGTTACATACCCACGCCGCCCGTCAATAACCAGTCGAATATGAGACGGGGGTGTCTATTTAAATTAATATTTATTTTTATTTATTTAACAGCGATCTCCCCTTGTTATCAACCTCTTAGTTCCCATTCCCGTAGGAATACGGTGATATAATATAGCCTTATATACTCTTTTTAACATCAGCTTTCTACCAGTGAACGTCCTGTTAAAATCAATCTAGCCGTTTAAGAGATTAGACGGAACAAAAAGACAGACAAATATTTAAAATATTATTTTTATTGTACCTTATTATCATAACTTAGCATTTAGAGAAAAGCGTTAATAAGGATTTACAAAGAGACACAGCAATTTTATTTATCTGCTATAGATTACAGTATTTATGCGTGTTTGTTTATTTATCAATCACGCCTTATCCCTAAAGGGTTGGCAGGGGCATATTATACGCCCACTTTTCACCATGTATATTCCTGTCCCACGTAACAGGTGGTGAGCCCATTGCTGTTTTGAAATAGATATATTGTGGCTACCTGCTATTAAAATTTATCAAGCCGCCCATAAGGCCTCCAACTTGGCTTAACGATATGCCGTTGCTCCCGGTTGCCATGTTACTGGCAACCGGGAGCAACGGCTTCACGTGCCTTCCGAAGCACGAAAACGCTCGCAAATGTAAATGCCACAAAATGGTCCCATCCGTGACCAACTATAACGAAAGTTGCTTAACGCAGTGATCGTGAGTCAGCCGGACCACGAGCGCTTCTTTTATGCGTGTTAGTTATTATTTTATTAAATTTAATACTTTTTCTTGATCTGTTTTGTCGATATTCTCAGATTGTTTTGGTCTGTTTATATTTTTTGTCTAAATAATTATAAGTGGAAACTGGTATGAGTGAAATGGGTCTATAGAACTATTTACTCATTTTTTTTTTAAAATTGTTATCCACTGTTATCAGTCATGATATACTGATTTAAAAAGAAAGAATTTCTCCACTTTAAATGAGTGGTTGATAAAATATTTAATCCATACTAATATTATACAGAGGAAAGATTTGTAAGTTAGTTTGTAATGAATAGGCTCTAAAATAACTAGGCTGATTATCAAATTTTTTTCACTATTAGACAACTTCCTAAGTAATATAGGCTATAATAGATTTTCAAAAAAATTAGGGTTCCGTACAAAATCTCGAATACGAAAACTTCACCAAGCGGGCGAAGCTGCGGGCATCAACTAGTGCTAAATAAGGTATCCGAATGGCATAAGCGTAGTAATTTTCAATTTTTAGAAATTAATTAAAAAACGTGATAGCAAATCTGTAATATTATTGAAATACCTATTGAACCATACCCCTAACCCATTTCATAGGGTAGATCAATAAAACGGAATAGCACCCTTTCTTAACGTGTTTTGGAGGTACCGCGTGACTATGTGTATATCTTTACTAGCTTATAGCTTTCTAATACTAGGTATACGGGTTTCTTTTTAAATAAATATCCATCAAGCATTGTGGCTATTATATGCCCACTTTTCACCGTGTGGATTCCTGTCCCACGTAATAGGTGGTGAGCCTATTGCCGTGTTGAAAAAGACAGACGCAGGTTGTGGCTACCTGCTGTTGAAAATTTTAAGCCGCCAATAAGGCCTTCAACCAGGCTTAACGACTGCCATGTTACTGGCAACCAGGACCAACGGCTTAACGTGCCTTCCGAAGCACGGAAACGCTCGCAAATGTAAATGCCACAAAGTAGTCACCCATCCGAGTACCAGTCATAGTGAAAGTTGCGTAACTCAGTGATCGTTTACAGAACACTGAGACCGCGGAGCCACGAGAGCTTCTTAACTTAACTTAAACTTAACTGCGGAATACTAAAAACATAAGAATTGATCCTTTTTTGTAAATCGGTTGAAAAATATAGAAACATATCTTTTCAACTTTTAACCATCTGGATCTCGCGTGAAGCTGTATTTAAATAAAACGGCAGAAATTCTTTTGAAACATCTCTCAAAAGTTCTTGTCAAAGATGTTTGTATTCTGGGATATAATCTAGTTAGTTTAGAGTACCGTAGGTAATTATTTAAGTAAGCCTCAAAGATATCTGAAATAACTCTCGAGATTAATATTTTTAAGTTAGAAATCAAAATATAACATGAAATTGCGAGTCACTCTAATAACTTTTAAGGGAATATTAATGAGATGGAATAAGGTCCTGGGGCGTTTTACTTTTAAATACGATATATGTTAAATTTGAACAGATCGGCCTGTGGGTGGCTGGTCATCAATTTGGCGAGCGGCGGGGGAGGTGAGGTACGCGCGGGACGGGGTGAGCTCAGCCTCGTCTAACCCCTTATTTTACATTTCACACTCCGGGAAAATCGTTAGAGAAATCTGCGTAACGTGCATGTCCGAGACATACACACACACACCCACAGAAGCGGCCCGCGTGTAGCGAGCGGTGAGCGCGTCCGAGCCTCCCACACCCACCCTTCTATTATATCGACGGAACTTCAAGAAATCCTCTTATACGCACATGTGTACCTAGGCGCATATGTAAATTTCTTTTGAACGTATTAAACTAATGAATCGCATCAATATCGTAAGCCTATAGATATTTTAAATATATAGCCTGTAGTTTCAAATTAAGGAAATATTTATTTGGCTTTGTTGATCGTCTACTCTGAATCCCTTTAAATATAATATTTTAACATTATTTACTGAAAGAAGTAGGTCATGATTTAGACTAAATAAAAAACTTTACGTACATACATACATATTGTTAAGCCTTCATCTCCAAAGAGGTAGGCAGAGGCATACATATTAAATAGTCATACAAAACTTTACATGTAGATTAATTTATTACTTTATCTTTATAATTAATTTTCCGTACAAGTGATCAATTTATCATTATCACTTGTAATTCGAGTTAAGCTCTTAAATAATAATTAAAGCAGCGTAAATATTTCTATTAGAAGCCGTTACCGAAGATACTGCAACGTTCATGCGGAGAGCTGGCGAGGAAGGCGGGGAGAGGCACCGGGAGGCTCGGAACAAGCCAAGGCGATCTATTGAAAGATGTCGCCGTGGGGCGAGCGAGTGGTCACATACATTATTACCGTACAATGTCACTATGCAAATGTATATGGAAAGGCTTTGTGTGAACGCACTTACGCATACGGGGCGGCGGGAGTCGCCTCCACGTAATCCTGAGTTCCCCCACGCCACCGCGCCGCTGGCTCTCTCCAAAGATGGTTTTACGCATGTGAGTGTACACACGCGGCACTTTCTCTTGAAGCTCGCCACTGGCTTTTAAAGAGGGTGGTGGGAAGTGGGACGCGGGGTGAGCCGTTCCGAACGGGTGACCATAGGGTGGCGCCCAGTGTGTTGGATGGCCGCGCGGACTTACGTGCGCCACCTATCGACTTCGAAAAGCACCGCGTCGCAACGCACGCGGGTCGCAAGCAAGCCGCACGCATGCCAACCCGCACCGACGTGCAACAGGTTACAACCTACATTCGGAATCGAAGAAAACGTACCTAGAGAATAAAACTTTCAAACTTATTCCAAAGGAATGGATTTTAAGTTGTACGGTAATACGTTCGTAGAACAAAATGCAATCGTAGCACTCGCTGTGTCCACGTAGCCGTAGCACTTTGGCGTAGAGCGGGGCGCGGGAGAGAGGACGCCGGCCTCGTTTAATTGAGTGTACTCAGCGCCCTCGCCAAATGATACTCCTCTGTTCCCGAAATACCTGTAATAGATGTTAATTAGCGCCGGCCCGCGCACGGCGCAAAGAAAAAATAATAATTTGAACAGGTTGTAATTAGAGATGTTTACATAACCGTAAAACAAATATTTTCTTAATTTTTAATATTTTTTCCTCTTTTCTCGGCGCAGGGTCGGGTTTAAGCATATTTATTTTCCTCGGGAGTTTCTCGGGGCTAAAGGAAACATCTAAAATTACATCTAAGAAATATTTTTCTCTAGATTTGGATATTATCCGGCGTGATGGTAGCTTGTAACAAGGTTAGATGTGCAATACTTTGCTCTCGCGACGTGGTGTGCAGTTACGTGTGCAGTGTGGTGCGGTGGCGTTATCGTGCATCGGTTCGACTCGATGATAAAATGGTGCTCGCTGTGGCAGGGGCGGCCACGGCTCGTTTGAATCGAACGCACGTCCGGGCCCCGCCACCCTTAGGGTGCGTAGTGGACTTTTCGCTCGGCTTGATATATATTTTCCATTCCTCCCGATGTAGGCTACTGCAGCTGTAGGTTCCGGCCCGCGGAGTCGGTGCGTTGGTCGCATTTACATGCGCTGCTCGGACGCCACCCTCTTCATGCTGAGATGACTGTAAGCTACCACATCAACATCTCGATCGAACTTAATTAAATTTTTCATCGTTACATATTATAAGTAGACACGCACTTATATTGACATACCGTAATCCTTTCAGGATTACAGAAGGATTCTTGTCTATATGACAAAAATTAAGTGGAACCTGTGTTGTTGGTTTTTTTAGATGTTAGTTAAATTGAATGTCAACGATGACGTGTCAACCTATAGCAATAAAATGTTTGTAGGGCTGTCACTGGCAGTGGTACTCGTACAGGCAATTTTATATAAAGAACGGTTAAGAGAGTGTTTGGCCACGGACAATGCTGACTTTTTTTGTTAGTCTAACTTGAAAAGTAATAATACTGTTCTTTAATTTCTATCACTTTATCTCGCTTTACGTTATTAATATATATTCGTTTTACGTTAAAATAAATCAAACCTTATCTCATTTGAATAAAGATCATATCAGAATGGCTAACGTGCACTTAGCACGTTTTTAAAAAATTAAATAAATAACATTGTGTCATTGCAATTTTTTTATTATAGGTATGTATTTTTGGATTATATTTGACCATCTCCTCCTACTATTGACGTTGAGTGTACTGCAACAGAATTCTCTTTAAGTGTATTAATGCAACAACCACTGTGTGGAAACTAGGGTGGACTCACTTGGTCCAATATTTATACTTTATACCGTTATCTACACAAAATGGATATCTTGAATAATATATTGATTATCCCACGACATATTTTTGATAGACCTAAATGTTTAGAACCTATAGAAGATAAAACAACATCCCTAAAATTGAGGTAAGCGAGGTCTACTAGACATTTTTTCATATTTTATATAACTTACAGTTAATCCAGTAAAACTTAAAAAAATATTGAAGAAGCTTGGAAGGTGATATAGAACGTTTTGGTTGGATTACTGCAATGATTGTATTGCCACCATAGATAAGTTTTTGATCAAATCAAATTTTTGATCAATGGGATCTGGACCATAGTTTTTCAAATTCATTTAGTCTATGTCTGTAAGGTTGATAGATCGTAGCTGATGATGATGCAGGCTGCAATTTCCCCGTTGCAATTTGATATTATCTTTTACCTATTATATTGTATTACACCTGTTACAATATAATAAGTAAAAGAGTGACCCACAATTTTAATGTGTTATTTATTTACCAAATTTTAAAACTATTTGATTTTTTACCCCTTGAGTCTTTATCTAAGAAAATAGATTAGGTAGTAGTTACTAGGTAGAACAGAGAGTAGGACAGACTGACAGTCGTCAATGGTGAGGTCCTCATCTTAAAATAAATAACCTTACAACAAAATATGATGTTTGCCCGACAATAACATTATCCCGAATATCTTAATTGTCTTAAATCACAAAGGCGTAAATAGGGTCTGTTGAATCAACGTAATATCGAAATTTATTTATAGATTTTACAAGTTATTAACAGAAAATACCGGTATAAGGTATTATAAAGTTCAAATCGGAGATCAAAACTAACGCAATTTTCATCGATCGATCATTTATTGACGCGGTAACTCTTAATGATGTCTACAAGGCTTAATGGTTGGTGGCCGGTTTAGACGCATTAATATCATTACTGGGGCGTTAATTGGCATTCCTTGTTGACCCAGGTTCCACTCAAATAGAACCACTTAAGATTTTCCAGTTTGCACAGGCCTTGCCATCTTATATTTTTC
Organism: Thumatha senex; assembly: GCA_948477245.1. NCBI lineage: Eukaryota > Metazoa > Arthropoda > Insecta > Lepidoptera > Erebidae > Thumatha > Thumatha senex. Next base: position 7,458,445 of record OX419725.1, read on the forward strand.
TTTATTCCACATAACAAATATAGTGTAACATAGATTAGTACAAATATAATGCTGTAATAAGGCGAACTTAACTCAGAATTGAGTTCTCTTCCAGCAAACCTTGGGGTGAATGAGATAAAGCGCAACGATTGGGCTAAAAAGGGCACTATTTATTTAAATAAGAGAAAGTATCATAAAATACATAGTATCAAAAAATCACACATATATTACACAAATAAATATCAGCATACATATACACATATACATAAATACAACATATACATACATATAGATACTTGAAATAGATAATTAGAACTTAAGCATTTTGAGATAGATATAGTTCTTAAACTTTTCTCTTGAATACGCTATTTATAATCTTTGCTATCTTATATTATACCACCGCGCCATGAAACAATTCTTGGAATACCAATGTAATATTGCTAAAGTAAGTAGGTCGGTATAAGTTTAATCCACAATAATTCCTGCGCATTACCATGAATGAACAACTTATTATTCGTGCCTTAAAATTCCCATAGAAAGTGAATATTTTTAAGTGAGACTTCTTTATCGACGTAAGTGAAACTTCTTTATCCACGTATGCGAAAGCCTTATCTACCCAATTTTCGTGAAGTTGTAAATAGTAGAAAAAATATCTAAATGTCGTAAAGAAGTTTCACTTCTTACCTTCTTACCAGTGTACTAACATACATATTTAATTAAAGATAGTGTAAGTAACTCAACTTTGTTTTAAGTATAGAAATAATAGGCTGAAAGCAGGTTAGTACAAAAATTGACAAATCAAAGGAAACTATTATGGGTATGCTAAAATATTTGATCACTTTATATAGGTCTATATTTAACAAGCTAGGTCCACCCGTTCCTGAAAAATCGATGGTGACACACGGACAGACAGACGGACAGACAGAAAAGAAAGTGATTTTATAAGGGTTCCGTACTTAGCTTTTGAGGTACGGAACCCTGAAAATGTGATATTTTTTATTACATTTTGAACAATTTGTTACAACAATCATTGGACACATAATAACACCAATAGTGATCACAAATATTTACTTCTTAACGTTCGTATGAAAGATTCAGAAGCACCACCATCGGTCATTTTATAAATTTCATATAGAAATCCTTTTCAGTTCGAAATAACCTACAAATTTGAACCTTATTTGTATTCGTTAAGGTGCTTTCTACGAGTTGTGGGAAAACACGTTTATCTTTTACGAGCCCTTTTATCCGACATCTATTCGGCTCCGGTCTCAAAGTTGGTGCTATTTTTACGGTGAAGTTTTAACTGAAAAATGTTCGTTTTTAAATTGTTATGACTAAAATATTCAAAATATCATGTGAATGGCTTTTAGTAGCGTTTCAAGATTGTTATACGAGTTTTAATATGCAATTCTTTTTTAAATGCATACAATCACATAAATTACACGGAAATGGTAGACAGACATAATATATACGCCCATACTTAAAACTGTTTATAAAAATCGGGCCAAGATATTTGAGATCTCAGACAGAAAAGCCAAGAAAGAAAAAAATCATTTTGATGATAAGAAAATCTTTTTCTCCTATTTTAAAGTTAATTGAAAATATCGATAATATGACATTATATCGAAATAAGTACTTGTACTTGCGTTGTAGGTAATGTATATTTATTTAAGTTTAGTTAGTTGTTTTTTATATTTAGTGTTAGATTATGCTTTTAATTTTATTTGTACCTAGTGTATAATTCAATAATAATAAATTATAGTACTTATTAAACTGAATCGAAATGCAAGTTTAATGTTTCCAGATTACTGTAGGCAGTTAGTGGGGAACTTCGACTGAGTTTTCACCAGTAATTTTACATGGAGTTCTTCAAAGGGGTTTTAGGTTTTATAGATTCAGCAGCGCGAGTAACGCACCTCTGGTGTTACAATCGTCAAAAGGCTACGCTGACCACTTTCCATCAGGTGAACCGTATTCTTATCTGGCACCTCAGTGGTATAAAAAGAAAAGATAATCCACTAATAAAGTGATTCAAAAATTTTTAAAGCTCTTTACTTTCCGGGCACCACGTCCTTCGAAAGTTATACTAAGAAAGAATATAAGGTAACAACGTAGCATCCAACAAGTCGACGAACAGATTTGCGGATTACCACAAGTTAATTCAGATCAGACAGATCTTTGTATCAATGGACTTATCGCATCTAGAATGAATGTTTTGTGAGATACTAATTTAGTTAAGTAAGCAGTTATGAGGAAGAAAAAGGTATATTTTATAAGAGTTGGTTTTTGAAAATTATTTGAAACTAGTTGATGCCAGTGGGCTTTCTGGTTTAATTACAAAGTCTGGTCCAACGGACACATTATAATTGCATTAAATTCGTTTAAAAAAGAAAAGCTTTTCAAAAGTTGTTCGTAATAAAAAAAAACAAAATTGTTCATGGTTTTGAGTAACTTACTGAGCCGATTGACCCTCTTGACCTATAATTTGGCGAACACATATATGTATACAGTAGGAGAGTTGATGCTATGTGGGTACCGTAATATGTACTTAATGTGGATTTTTTACGTGGGAGGATACCTGTGAGGTATCATCGCAGATATACTCGAGCTGTTCCATAACCTGAGTGGTAGGTGAATAAAATCCAGGCCTTATTGGATACGAGAATTCCAGACGCTAGGTTTCAAAGTAAACAGGCAGAGGCATATTAAACGCCCACATTTCACCGTATGCATTTTTGTCGAAAGGCATGACAAAATGTATGTATGTATGTATGAACCTCATTATAAATGATTCTATTCTATACTATACTATACTATACTATACTATACTATACTATACTATACTATACTATACTATACTATACTATACTATACTATACTATACTATACTATACTATACTATACTATACTATACTATACTATACTATACTATACTATACTATACTATACTATACTATACTATACTATACTATACTATACTATACTATACTATACTATACTATACTATACTATACTATACTATACTATACTATACTATACTATACTATACTATACTATACTATACTATACTATACTATACTATACTATACTATACTATACTAGAGGACAGATCGCCAGGCTTCGCGATCCATGCATACTTCTTTCGCTTCTTCAAGATTCATCAATAGCTTCATACACGCACGTCTGGGTATCCGAGTACTTTTGACTTTTCCGTTTTTGTGCAATCTGCTCACGTGGTCTTCATATGTAAGTCTCGGCCTACCCTGATTCCTTCTATCCTCTACTTTTGCACAGTATACAGGGTGGCCCATTTAAAACGGTCAGTATGGGCAACTCTGAAACTATAAGTCATAGAAAGATCCCTTCTAAGGATTTTGTCATGTCACCGATTTTGATGAAAAGTAAAATACTGCAACATCTAGAAATTATACATAAGGACACAAGAACTGCGAATCAAACCTTCGCGGATCACACAAATATTTGTCCCGATCCGGGGATTGAACCCAAGACCCGTGGTATACTACCGAGGCAGATAAGTTATCCTAAAGAAAGCTCGTAAGTCGTAACTCACCCAATTTTTAGCCCTCTTCTACGTACAGCGCGTATTGTAAATCGAAATTCAAGCTATTTACGTTTCTGCTCCTTCAATATTGATAAAACAAGTAGCAAGTGAAAAAAAGCTTATGAAAAGTAATACATTACATTGAGGACCATGTGAGCAGATTATTCAATGCCGGTAAGGTCAAAAGTACTCTGGTATCCAGTATTCTTCAGTATTCAGAGTAAAAGTACTCTGATGCATGTATGAAGCGATTAATGAATCTGCAGGAAGCGAAAGAAGATATGCTTAAATCGCGAAGTCTGTCAGCATGAAGATAGTCTTTTTGGAGTTAGTTTAAAAGTAATAGAAAACTTAAAATTAATTTGCTTGAATCGGCGTCCGACTCAGAATCAATTAATGGTTTCGAATTCAGAATCATTAAAATATGTACTTATTTTTTTTCAGTTTGTACTTTTAAGTTATGTACCGTCAGGGTCAGTTCAATATAGTACCTCTGTTTTATAGTTCCTAACGTAGCTACGCTACATCGCTATAACCGTGTAACCTCTGCCTTATGCCACAGAACCAATTAGGCAGTCCCCTGGGACTATTAAAGCAGTCGATAAATTCACTAGCTTCTTTTGCTATAACGAGAGTGTTAAGTCGGGTAATTTCCCGCCTTTTATGCCATGTAGGTAGATGCTTGTTTAATAACATATCCTGCCTCTGCCACACTATTTATTTGAAGATTATACACTTGACTATAGCTTTTACCTTTGACTGAACTCTTCCTGTTACTTAATCGCCTGCCTCGGTGGCGCAGTGGTAGTGTATGCGACTGCCGTAACTGAGGTCCAGAGTTCGATTTCCGGGTCTGGAAAATTTATCAGTCGTCTAGATCCTATAACACAAGCTTATATAAGCTTACTTTGGGCTAGATGGCGTTGTGTAAAAAAATGCCCCACAATCGTTGGCATTAGTACCAAACATTTACTTACTCGTAGACCCGCACATCTGTTACATTAGAAGTAATCAAAAACTGTGTTATCTCATGATGATTCTACAAAGAAAATTATATAATAATTAAGAGTATTTCAAAAGATCGTAACTTTCATCTCCTAGTCCAAAATGTTGTCGATAAATAGATTTGATTTAGGATTTTATTCGAATAGTGCTAGCTAAATAAAAACTTGTCAACAAATATCGAATAGACACACAAATACGAATACACGATATTGCCAAGCATTATCTGTTTTCCATTTAACAGAATACATTTCTCAAGACGCCGCAGTCCGTCTCCAGACCTTTCCCCAACCCTAGAATGTACTCCACTCGACCCTTACAAGCAACTGTCTCGGAATTACTTGAAAATAAATTATACGAGTGGACCTCGACTTCCAAATACGAGTGTGAAACGGTGTCACAGATTAAAATATATAATAATACTTTCTTACATTGAATTTAGTTATGTACGTAGAGAGTGTCACACTATTATTCGATTCAAAATGTCATTTGTCTTACAAATACTGTGACTACGAATAATAAAAACGTTAAACTTCCTCTCATAACTTCTAATGTCCTTATTTTTCAATTCGAAATGTCATTTATGTCTATTTTACTGCTACGATGCAAAAGTATTTTCATCTCGGTATTTTGTATGTATATATGTATTTGTTTGAATGTATGTATTAGTTTGTATAAACACCAAATTCTGCCTAGTTCTCTTTCACACTTCTACCTTTTTCAATTATTTCAATTCCTACTCTCCTCTCGCCGGCCTGCTGGAAGAGATTTCTTTGTGGAAATAAGCAGTGCTATTGTGCTCTGTTCTCCTAATTTAGATTTATTATAATGTGTATGTATGTACATAAACTATTAATTTAAAAACGTATGAAAGTGCCAGTATACATTTAATTGCGCACACACATACATCGGCCATCATTTTCATGCTTCATCTACGGTAGGAGTAAGTCGAGGCTACATTCGTATTTTTTAAGATTCGTGCATAATAACAAACTCATATGTAAGTAGGTATAAGTTTTATAGTATTTGATAACGACTATAGATATTCCAATAACATCAAATATGGTGTTGAAATATTGACATGATTGTAAACTAGAAGTATTATTAAAAGTCACCGTAATCTATGCCTATAATATGTCGCCCATATTAAAAGAACGCATAAGACACAAAGACTGTTACGATAGTAAACGTGTCGCCAAGTTCGTGACGAACTTTCAATTCGAATCACACGATACGAATTTTTCGAAAACGTTGGTAGACTCAAGGTAATTAAAAATTATTTTATGGCTATTTTAAGTTTTTCACCATTAATTGGGTTGATTTTTTAATATGGCTTCCACACAGAGAAGGTAAGTCTCTTAAAGTAAAAGGTCGTAATTACATCTTTTGAAGTTGCCACTTTGGAAAGGTATTTGTTAATTGCCAAAAACTGATCAGTTATAAACCATTTGCAAAGTTTAACCTATATGTTTGATTTATTTTAATTAGATTTCCTTTTAAACACAAAATGGCTTCATTTTGTTGAAGCCCTACTGTAATTTACAGCGTAGTGCCATGACAAAAAATGTCACTACTAATAGCCATCAAAGCTAAATCTCTTCCCTGTTTCACGCCTTAAGCTAATATTTTTTGATTTTACAACTGCATCACGCCCCTAATTTATATTGTTTAAGTCCTAACAAAAATTAGATATTGATCTGAATCAAGCGTTTTCCACGCTACTAGCTATTACGGATATTTTGTCAATTTCTACATTCAAAATCTTACGCAACTCGGATATTGAACCCACTACCTATTAACCACAATGCTTTAACTGTTACCCAAAATTTCTCAATAGCCTCCAAACTAGTTATCAATCAACTCTAATTCTAGATCAAGGGTACGGTGTTACTAAGCATCTTGAACTAACTATAATTTATATTCTATGTAAACATTCGTCTAATATAGTTCATCTGAGAGTCCTTACAGCCTTCCCTAAACAATACGTGAACATCTCACACTGGAAATTCAAATCAATATTCCGAACTAGGACATAGAGTTGTCCAATAGATATAAGCAAATTTTGCAGCGTCCCTTTCCCAACCTGTTCCGTTTCCTATGCCTGCATAATAGATAAACTTATATACGTATGTAAATAAGTACTCCACAGGCTATAGTATGGACCCCGATATATAGTTTAAAGCTATAGTTATACATTGGCTTGACAATACTAGCCTCCCCCATACCAGGATATTTTACTTTCTCTGGACGAGGCCCCTTAGGCGCGTCCTGAACGCCACCCAGGCGGGTGGCCACCCCCTTCCCCCTGCTGGCCACCCTTCGGACTCCCCCTCACGCATAGTACACACCATACAGAGAGCGAACTAACTCTGCTGCCAGCCTCTATAAACTCGCTCATACGTGTTCTTGTATAGATAGGTACTTATTTAAATACGCAATTTGGAGCCCACCTATACTACAAATATGTATATACCGAGCTTCAATCAATTTGGCGTGTAATTTTAGCTGATTTAATTTGTAAGGACTGTGGCAGTTGATTGTAGTTTTGAATTGTTTAATTAGAATACTTTGGGTGCTGACACGGAACAGCACCCTTTAGTTTTCTCAACTTCTACCCACGCACTGTGAGAAATAATTCCAATACACTTTTCCTCTTAAAAAAACAAATAAATAGTAGCTGCCTGGTCTTTATTATAAAGATTATTAAGTAATCTGGATGCAAAATAAGCGAGCTTAGTTTCCAACTTATTAGAGTTCCGTACCGTAAAAGGTAAAAAATGGAAACCTTATAAGATCACTTTTTTTCCGTCTGTTCGTGTTTCACCATCGATTTTCTAAAGTACGGGTAGACCTGACAAAGTGAAATTTATACCAGATACTGAGATCTACAGTCCCTATTAAACAACAACAAAACAATTAAGTCTCTCTTAGGTGTATAAAAATCAAGGTCAACCGGAAGTAGTATAGTAAAATTGAGGGCTGTCGCCATATATACATAGTAATTCCAATTAACATGTACCTATGAGTTATATGAGCGCTCATACAATTTGGAGTTCTAGCCTAATTGGATGGACCTCAAGTAAGGTACAAGTTTTAAGGAACCCTCGGTCCACAAGTTCAACTCGTGCTTGACAGTTTTTTTTTCTATTCATAACATATAAAGCTGAAGAGTTTGTTTGGTTGAACGCGATAATCTTAGGTTCGAAACGAAAATTTACTTTTGTGTCGGATAGTCCATTCATCGAGGAAGGCTATTAGACTTTTTATTCCATAGATAGGAAGGGAGGACCACAAGACAGACATTGACCAGAGGACAGACCAGGGAAGACCATTTTTGTATGAAAATTCCCGGGGGGTTTCATGTTAAAGGGATACCTACATAAATCGTCTGCACAAGAATCGCTCATGGCCACGCTAACTCAGTGTTCTTTATACGATCACTACGTTAAGCAACTTTCGCTATAGCTGGTCCTGGGATAGGTGACCACTTTGTGGCAATTACAGTTGCGAGCGTTTCCGTGCTTTGGAAGGCACGTAAAGCCGTTGGTCCCGTTTGCCAGTAAAATGGCAGTCCTTAAGCCCAGTTAAAGGCTTTGTGGGCGGCTTGAAAAATTTCAACAGCATGTCCCCACAGCCTGCATCTATCCATTTCAACACGGCAATGGGCTCACCGCCTGTTACATGGGACTAAAATGTATACGGTGAAATGTGGGCGTATAATATGCCTCTGCTTACTTTATGCCTTCGGGGATAAAGGCGTGACAATATGTATGTATGTATAAAACGTCTATATCATATATATTACTCTCTTTTTTACCTCTTTCTTGGATGTACTTGTGCTAATGATGAGGTTCGTATAAAATCTAACCATATTGGTGTCCATTAACTTAACCTAGCATGATGCAAAGATGAAGTTCAGTACTTGAATAAACCCTGCTGCCACTAGCAATCATTTAAAACACAATCCTTGCTAGCTGTATGGGAGCTGCCGCTGCGCCTGCTGAGGCACTCAAACGTCGGAAACACACAAATCTTGCTGGAAATTATATATTTGAGCCGTATGCGGTCAAGCCTCTTGGTCCGTGGGGTCCTAGTACAAAGCTGCTTTTCAGAGCTCTATCTAAGCTATTGGTCGATGGTTCTCATGATCAGAGGGCTGGCTTGTACTTGGGTCAAAGGCTCAGCATTGATATTCAACGTGGCAATACTGCCAGCATTCAGGGTACACTTGTACTCCCCCATATAGCTGTCAGCCACAGCCACTGAGGTTATAACAGTTATTGCTGTCCTCCGTGGCCACAACGATGTTGAAGTGATTTTTTTATTGCCTATTTTTTTTTAATATTTGTAAATTTTCCTTACCTGCCTTTTTTTGAATATGTGAAAAGTTTATAGTAGCTGTAAGTTGTAAATATCTAAACATATAATAAAATCACTTTCATTGATGCTATAAAATAATGCTAAGATGGAAGAAAAAGTATTATTTTAAACTTTATGCATTGCAACTCAAATTTGAAACTTTATCTGATTGAGCTGAAGTATTTATTATTGTTGTTCACACGTAATAAGTATGTAAATTACGTTGTGCTAATTGCAATAAATGTTTTTCTCTTTCTATTTTGGTGACAATACATGAATTGCCGTGTAATGTCATTTTAAATCCAAATTTTGTAACACTATTAAATTTAAAGTGTGCTACAATATGGGTGATACTCATATTGTACTCGTAGCAAAACACTAAAAATAAAAAGCCTCGTAAAGTAGGTATAATTCAACAAAGTGACATCTTTCTTTATCCAATATGGCGGACTATTTTAGATACATGTTTAAGATTTATAAGTTTTCATACAATTTAGAGATTTATTATTAATATTAGTACTTATTAATTATTGGCATTGCAGAGAATTAATTCTTTATCACATTTTCAAGCTAAAAACTTACTAACTATCTTCACGCTGTATCCCTGACTTGGAAGTCAGAGCAGACTTAGAGATTACTTAATAATTTATAAAGCTTGTTTTAGATAAAGATTTTTAACTGTACATTTATTGGTAGGTACTTACAGATTCCCGATCAAAAATTACAAGTCAAGAGCAAATAGTGGTACCTATACATACTAATTAGGTACCTATTCCAAAAATTCGGTAACCTTTGATGTTGCAAATCTCTATAGGCCGTACATATTAGTGATTTCTTATCATTTTGAGTGTCTCCGTGCAGTATGTGGTACTATATGCTGCTGCCATGCTGAGGTCTCGGGTGTTGTCTAAATCATACAAGCTTAAATCTTAGTCTGGGCTTGATAGCGCTGTGTGAAAAGTGTACAACAATATTTCTTTATTTTAGTTATTTATTTTGTGAACCTTATCCCTATTTCCAACCGCATAAATAAAACACAATCCATAAAATATATCTATACAACTTTTACAGTGGTTTTACGAGTATGTTAGCTTAGGTACCACACTATGTAGGTATATGACCGGTTTCAATAAACTATCTTCAGTTAAACATAGATCGCTACCAATAAACAGTTGATTTTCAACTTTTGTGACAGATAGTTCAATATTGTACTCGTAGGTAAATATTTGTATCTATCTTTGATTTTTGAAACCGAAATTTTGGAAATTTTCACATTACTTTAGAGTTAGACATTAGTAAAAGATTGATAGGTTTTTGAGACCGGCCGATAAATAACTTTGTTGTGTTATTGAAAAGTTACGCTAAATTGTCACTGACAATCAATTTAGCGTGAAACGTTGTTAAAGTTATCGGCAGGGCAATTTTACAAATACCAATATAACCTCAATAAAACTCTTCATTTATTTTTATTGGAATTCTTAACCCCGCTTGTTTCTCCCCTCTTGTGCACCTTACTGCTTACGGCATAGCGGGAAAACTCATCTCTTGACGCGCGCCCATTATCTAGCATTGAAATTCTTAAATTCTTTGGTAAACATACAAATCACAACAACTTACTAATTTCAAAATAAACAAAGGAATGTTCTCAAGTTTCGGGTGTAAATTTCCGTTTTAAGATTAGGTAGGAAACCAGGATTTAACGGTATAATAAGAAGAAAGTCTTGTCAATTTCAGATGTCCATCTCTTCAAAGCATAAAAATGATGAGAATACTGTTCATTGATAGAGTTGTTTAGGTCGGAACTTTGTTTGTGTGATCTACAAATGTTAGTTTAAGACTATGCTATACTATTAAGACTTATTTTCCCTGTGATGTAAAATTCACATGCGCTACGGCGAGTGCACGAGAAACGCTAATACAACTTGTATGAGAGGAGAGCAAATATGCCTGACGCGTGAAACAAAACATAGTTCATAGAAATGTACTGAGTAATGAGCCTGTTCTCGTGCGCCGCACGTGCTTACCGAACCGAAGATTGCCGAGAGCACTCGAATACGAATACTCGTAGGTAATTGACGATTATTGACGAAATTCGCCTGTGATGCGTTCATAATTAGGGTTATTCACCATCTCGACACACGTGAGATCAGCTGGTGAAACTCAAAAAAAAAAAAATTATTATTTCGTCATCTGGACACGCCAGGATTTTTACGCGTGTCCACATAGTGATACTTAAATTAAATACTTTAATGTTTTCGTTAACTGGACATACCTAAGATTTTTGGGAAAAAGGTACAGTCATGTTAAGAATTCATTCATCGATTTCATAAATGAGGTTAGTTTATGAAAAATATTTCAAACGTTTTTGAAATATTTTGCGTAATTTCCAGTTGAAAACATAAAATTACGCATATCTTTTCTTGATTTCAAATAAATAGATAAATAAATAGATAAATGACTGGAATCGCGGGCGGATATTAATATTAATAGATAAAAAGGTAAAAAAAGGTTGTCTTTATTAATAAAATTACTGGGTGACTCATTCTTTTACAAGCAACGCCCTGCTGAAGCCCTTGTTAAAATTTATAGGGTAAGCTAAATTTATAAAGTAGGCCACTCACCGGGGATAAAATTAGAGATAAGCAGCTGTATAGAAGTCCGCAATTATCAATGTTAGAAATATCAGACTTTGTGCTCATGTTTCTATTTACGAATAAATGTATTCGTGCTTCGTGGTTTTCAATATTTTACCTATAAGAAGGTAAAATAGGGGTTCTTATTTCAATGAGCAATTCTTCATTTTCGAAGAAACTTACATCAAAACTTGCATGCCTGCTTCTAATAAACAAAGAGAAACATATATTTCTGAATTTTTAAAATTGTTGAAATTTTTAAAGTTGGTAATTAGGGGAGCAAAGTTTGTATGAAAATATGTAGAACATTATTAGGGGCACGAATTAGAAGTCTGGAGGATGCAACAGGTGTTTATTCCAGGTTACAAATAAATGTACAGATGTATCGAGGTTTTGATGAGGATGAAATAAAGGTTGTAAGTTTTCATGGGAAATCCTTCATTTTCAAAACTAGCATATATTTTGCATACCTGCTTATGATTAAAAACAAACAAACATATGTTTCAGTTTCATAATTTATAATATATGAAAAAAGAAATTGAAAACTAATAAGGGCCATAGGTCAGAGAGATGTAAAGGGAGTTTAAAGTAAGTCACACAGTCATAGAAAAATCATTTCAGAAATACAATGTAACTCATCAAAATATATTTTTGTATTTTTTAAGGTATGTCACTTTATATTAATAAACATTAAATCATAGCATATTATTATTAATATTTTTTTTCTATAATTGATAAATACAGAGATTACGACTCAAAATTAATCTACGTGACTGTACTTTATCATTATTTTAGGTAAAATGTGAACGTGTGTCCAGTTTACGAAAACATTAAAGTATTTCATTTAAGTTTCACTATGTGGACACACGTAAAAATCCTGACGTGTCCAGATGACGAAATAATAAATAATAATTTTTGGAGTTTCACCAACTGATCACACGTATGTCCAGCCTCCTGTGTCGAGATAGTGAATAACCCCATTATTGTTTGCGTAGACTTATTTAAGTAACTAATTTATTTTCGAATTGGTTTCATTTATTACTGTGTCTACAGTGTGTAGTGTGAGTGAAAATGAGCATTAACATTGATTTACACTAAAGATGTCAAAATAACAAATTTATATAAACATTACCCGAAAGGAATCCCGAAGGTATATATTTCGGTTCAGAAAAGCGTCATCACATTGATTTTATATACAAAAAATAATAAACTAAAAAAAAAACTAACTAACTATCTTCACGCTGTATCCCTGACGGGGTAGTCAGAGAGGACAGATCGCCAGGCTTCGCGATCCATGCATACTTCTTTCGCTTCTTCGAGATTCATCAATCGCTTCATACACGCACGTCTGGGTATCCGAGTACTTTTGACCTTTCCGTTTTTGAGCAATCTGCTCACGTGGTCTTCATATGAAAGTCTCGGCCTTCCCTGACTCCTTCTACCCTCTACTTTTGAACAATATATATTCTTCGTCAATCGTTCCTCACTCATTCGTTGGACGTGTCCAAACCAACGGAGCACGCCTTTTTCAAGCTTAACGCTGACACTTTCATTCAAACCTGCCATATTGCGTATCACTTCGTTACGTATTCAGTCGGCCAAGGTAACGCCGCACAATTTTCGAAGTGATCGCATTTCCACAGCATTCAATTTACTTTCATGCATCTGCTGACATACCCAGGTTTCACTACCGTAAAGCAAAGTTGGCACTAGCACTGCGTTATGAATCGCCATTCGTGCTTCTTTTACGATGCTTTGTCGCTTTACTAACTGGGACAAAGCACCGTTAACTTTGTTTCCGGCAGCTACTCGCCATTCTACATCCGAATCACATCTACCATCCGCGCTAAACATACTTCCTAAATACACAATTTCATTCACTTGCTCTAGACGTTCCTGGTTTACCCTAATCTCGCATTTAGTTCTTACGTCACCTCTTTCAAATACTAGAACCTTAGTTTTACTTGCATTCAAGCGGAGACCCTTACTTTCACACCCCTGTTTCATATTAGTGACTAATGCCTGAAGGTCGGCTTCTGATGAGGCCATGAGCACCGCATCATCAGCGTACAGCAGACAGTTTACTGTAAAGTCACCCAAATTCACACCCATATTAAAATCTTTCAACTTCTGCAGGCAACTGTCCAGATACACTATGAACAGCCAGGCGGACATGACACATCCCTGTTTGACAAAATAATAAACAATGACCATATTTTATGTAGGTAAATTTGTTTTGTTGCAATTTCCAATCATACTAAGTGAGCAAGTAAAGTGCACCACCAGTTCTATAACTCACCAGCCGCCACTGTTCACCCTCACACTTTGCGTCCGGAGCGCACGCACACGGTTAGGTACGATAGAGGTTTTATTCTGCGTACGCTTAGATTGTGGAATGAACTCCCTGACAGGGTTTTCCCGAACGTCTACATTATGGGGTTCTTCAAAAGGGGTTTTAGAAGGTTTTTAAAGGGTCGGCAGCGCGAGTGCTGCACCTCTGGTGTTGCAAACGTTCATAGACTACGGTGACCATTTTCCGTCAGGTGGGCCGTAAAAAAAAAAAAGCCCATTTTAACGGCGCTTACTAAAGTCATACATTCTAACTAAAGATAAATTTAATATTTTAAAGTGGTCACCGGCTCAGAACGCGGCCCACCTGAGAAAAACCGGCAAAACACTTATTTGGGGCGGGCGGGCTTTTTTCTCTATTTAATAAAAAATTAAATATATATCGTTGAGACAACACACACAACGCCATCTGATTCCAACCTAAGCTGAGCTTGTACTATGGTAACCAGAAAACTGATAAACATTCTTATATATTTCTTAATACATACATATTATTGATGAATAACACCCAGACACAGAATAAACCATCGTGCTTATCACACAAAGTTTTATTCTGAGTGGGAATCGAACCCACGACCTCTTGCGTAGCAGTCGGATACACTCCTACCGCGCCACAGAGGCATTAAATATTATTTTACGATGCCAGCAGATCATTTCCAGGCGTGCCAGTCCTGCAAATGCCTAGTCTTTATCAGCGTAATAATTAAAAAAAATATATTAAATATATTTAAAGATAAATTTCTCAGGTCATAGGGAAGCTTGTTGTAAAAGCGAATACAGTTATCCTGGAAAGAAATGTAGTCGACTGTGGTGGACTAAAATATTTTTTTAATTACCCTGTGTTTACCTATAATTGACACAATATACCTAGATAAAAGTTGCGACCTTTACCTTTTATTATTTAGTTACGACTTAAACTATAAAATGGGAAAAATAAAAAAGGATTATGTGGCTTCCAAAGTTTCAACCGTAGATGGCCGCAGCCTGTGCCTGAGCGTATCAAAAACACGACAGCAATAACACTGTGCGCACCAAAATGTCTAACAGTATTATTATAATTTTGACTTTCCGTCCCATGACGTCCTCAAAACAATCTTGAAACACTATATTGCTCTTTTGAGAGTTTTGTCGCCTCAATAAATTCGTTCAAAGAGTACCATTACTTGCTTATGACAGGTGGCAATATTGTTTACTAGCAATCTTAAAAAAGTTGTTTGTGTCGAAGTGTATTTTATTTTTTATAAATTTACTTTCATATGCTACGGTAAGCACTTTTAGTCAATTGGTCACCTTAGTAGCTATAAAAAATCAACAGGCTGGTTGTGTTAATAAGTTGATAATATAATAGTTGACGCCCGTGGCTCCGCACGCGTAGTGAAGTAATCCCGTTCCCATTTCCCACAACAACTAGTTACCGGGATAAAAAGTAACCTATGTGTTATTCTGATGTGTAATCTATATTATTATAAAAAAAACATCCATACTTACAAACGTACTTACAAACGTTTATAATACGAGTATTAGTAGGATAGTCTTTATTGTGATCTTGTGAGACTTTGTTTTACAGCGCCATCTAGCTCAAATTAATCTAATTTAATCTAGTGCTACGAGATGTTATGTTCGCTGGTGCGAGGATAATGGTTAGTAAAAATCAGAAAACTTTGAGTCCGGTAGCGAGCGTGCGGTCGCGGTTGAAGTTAGCTTAGCACTCAATAACTATTCTAAAACACCCGCATACTATTATAAATCGATCGCATGATCGTTACCGATCGTTTATTCAATATTGCCATAACAAAATTATCGCTGACATGGAATGGAACTACGCAGAGGGTTGCCAGTTCAGGTAAGTATTTTTAAATTATTTCTTATAACTAATTAAATCTATCATATATTATATTTTAAGTAATATCCCATAACCTGTGTTAATTTATAAGCTATTCTTATATACAACACTTTGTTGCCGCGCACAAAATGCTAGGCGTTTTAGGTATCCTTACTAAACTTATTATCTATTTAGTTTATATAAATGTAAGTATGTTTAATTATATTTTAATAAATTAATATTTATTTAGAGCAGCAGTGTGGCCGTCGTCAACACGTACACGGGGCGTCCGGCAATAGACAGATAGGCAGGGACCGTGCGGTTTTATCCGGTTTGAGTCCGGCATGACATCCGAGGGAATTTCTAAATTCTGAAATAAACAACTGTGTATAACACAAATATTAGTATACATACATTACCACTGCGCCCCCGAGATATCAATAGCTACTGTTTGCTCAGGGAATAAATTTTAAGGCAATCATGTATTGCACTAGAATAAATCTAAATATATAAAAATACGCCACCACGCGTGAACGGCTGGACCGATTTGAAAAAATATTTTTGTATTGGATAGCACATTAATTTATTGAGGAAGGTTCTAAGCTATAAATCATCACGCCACTACACAGGAGAGCGGAGCAGTAATCATAAATGTCAACAAATCGGGGAATCTTTCATACATTTTTCGAAAAGTAATAAGCGACGGGATTAAAGGGGTGCCACGGGGTTGAAAGTATGTCACGGACGAAGCAGGGCAGGTCATCTATAATATATAAAAAATAGGTAATAGGTTCCTACACAAATATGGGTCATTCACAATCTTGTATTTTCAGCAACAAATATTGTGGTACACTTTTAATACAGCGCCATCTAGCCCAAACTAAGCTCTAAGCTTGTACTACATATAAATAAATAACACTGATATTAAAAATGTTGATAAATGAATGTAAGGGGCCCCCTAAAGATTTCCGGGGCCCAAACAATCTCACCTGCTAGAGCACCTGTGGCACCTGTGTACCTGCCGACTAAATGTACGAGGCAATAACGCAGGCGCCCTTACCTTCAACTCCTTAACCCTTAGGAGTTGAGTAATATATTAAATATATATGTTGTGGCACAATACAAGTGGTGTTATATAATATGTGTAGCAAGTTCCACCAAGTGCCATCAATCAACAGTATACCTAAGTAATAAGAGTTGAGCAACATTGCTATAAATAAATATTAAGTAATTATCATTAGATGGAGCATGGGGACATACCGTGATGTAGAACTTTGATGAAGCACAAGAAAACATCCCATCCTTGGTATTTCAAATCCTATAGCGAATCTTGCTGTGGAAAGTTAGGTTATGCGATAACCCTCTGCAATCGGAATTAAACCTCCACCATCATCTCTATGATGGTGGAGGTTTAATTCCGATTGCAGAGGGTTATCGCATAATCCACCATCATCTCTATGATGGTGGAGGTTTAATTCCGATTGCAGAGGGTTATCGCATAACCTAACTTTCCACAGCAAGATTATCTTATATATATATAAGATTATTACCTCCTTGTAAGGATGTCCCAGGGTTCCCGACAGATTTTAACTACCACCGCGATCTTGCTTAATGGTTCAAAAGTTATCCCTCTTCTGTATGGGTCAGATCGGGTATTTACCCACTTCTTGGGGTCAGTCGTGCGCGAAATTCTAACATGCTGCTGCCGTCTGGTACCTGCTTCTGTAAGGGCGGCGAGCAGCCCACCCGTCGTATATTACAGTCTCCGGGTCATAGAGGCCGACTGCAGCCTGTTGTCGACGATTCTTGGGCGAAGACATGTCTGCGACGAGAGCGTAGTACGGATGTCGGGTGGGAAAAGTCGTCTCCCGCTTTATTTCCACCGACTCTTTCGCGAGCACGACCTGATATCATAACATAAATACCGGAATATGATAAATATGAACTGCGATATTTATGACATTACTAGAAGACGCTTGCGGCTCCACCTGGGTTGTGAAGTTTTCTCGTACCCATATCCCACAATAAAGCTTTCTTGGAACCACTTAAAACCATTTTCTGGGATAAGGAGAGTTTATGTGTCTTTTCACGTGTAGAGAGAGGTACACCAGATTTTACCTAAATTGGTCGAGCCAGTAAGTCGGGTGGGGTGACGTGCTACTCTACTGGAAATTACGCCACACTATAATCTTTTATTTGACGTTTAGCTGTCGAAATGCTTATAGGTACAACAATATAACGAATGCAAAATGAAACGACAATAAGTTGAGATGAGAAAGATTTAATAAATAGATATAATTTTAATCTAAAACAGAATACCAGAACTAGAAATTTTAAAGAAAATTGATGTTAGTAATCACATATTGACTACGGAGAACAATATATTGCCAAGACACGCATCGTTTACAAACAATATGGGAGCCATTTATAGTTTTCATGTTGACATCATATTCCACATTTAAATACAATCTTTGACAACAGGGTGCTATTAATGAACATAGTTTAAAAGTGTTTAATTTTAAATGTCGAATACCACAGATAAAAAAGTTGACGTGCCCGACAAGAGTGAGACACAACACCAAGAGCAGATTCAATATCAAGTGATTGATATGTAATACACAACAACTAGATATTAAATATATGTAGTTATTAAGAGATTAGAAGTAACTTCCGTATCACAATACCTGTTATTAGGTACAACTTAGGTACTATCGCTCTTGTACATTTTGGTCCTAGGCTTTCGAGAGCTTATTGCATGTATTTTAATGTTTAACTCACACAGACAGTGCGAACACATGTATTCGGGTTTCTTTTTACTTTAAGTAATTTATAAGTAGGTAATCTAGTGGGTGAATTGTCATCTAAGCCAATTGGAAGAAGAAATATCTATTCAGTTATAAAGTTGGTCAAACTTTTAGAAGTAAGTGAAGAATGTTGAGCACCTTTTTCTCCGGCAAATAATTACACAGATAACCACAAAACGTTCTAAAAGCTTGGTTAGATGTTGCAACATCATGAGTAACAACATCTGCTGGGAGCCCTGGGGCAGAAGAGTAAGCAGATCAAACATTTGTGAAAAATAGCGTAGCCTATTTCACACATATAAACAGGTTGCTTAATCCAGGGTCGCATTCAGCTATCATATCATGTCATTTTAATATCTTTCATAATTTATGTTTATTAACCAAACATCTTGTTTAATGGTATCCTTAGGAAACCTAAAACAATATTAACATAATTAATTGAATCTGGCACTACATTTAGCTTGACTTTGGATATTGAAATTGCAAACAATTTGCTGAACTGAATTTGTCCCCATGCCATAAATTAACAAAATTCTTAAATATAGATGACGATAGCGACTAAACGGTTTATGGAACAGATGCTATGAACCATATATTAACAACTTTTCAAGTGGTCGTCTAGAAGAATCACCATTTTTAAAAAAAAATCTTAGAATAATAACACGTTAGTCGTAACTAAAACATCAATTACCAGTGAAAAGTTATTCCTGGTGATTTCTTGTGACTGGAGCGCTATCACAACATTTTACACAACACTTCACCATGTTTTTTTATACTTTTATAACCTTTATTTAAATATATATACACAATATTTTGCCTTCGGCACAAAACACTTACAAATTCCTGATTCAAAAATGGCGGCAATAGTTGAAATTATGTAGAAAACTAGGCTACGCGCTGTTCGCTGTCTATGTGTGAGTTACATGTCGCTACACATGACAAAAAAAGATAGCGTTATACAAGAAATAAAAAGAGTGAAAAGGATGAAGTATTACACCATAAACAAAGGAATATGTTTGATCTGCTTACTCTTCTAAATCTGTGCCCTGGGGCAATCCTCCCGAGGACTTACTCGGGACTCCTGGCCATAGACAAATGAAAGGGCACTGTATAGTTTTAGTCGGTAAGAGTCATCAGAGTTTATAGCATCCATGAGGATTTCCACACGAAAAAAAAAGACGTTGACCGACATACCTACTACTCACCAATGGTTATATTGGTGATTATTAAATATATTTGTTTATGCAGTGGTCTAGAATTTAGTAGGTAGGTACACAAGAAGTGAAGAAACTAATTACCGAATGTCCCCGTGTGGATATTTTTGCTATTTAATTATTTTATACAATGTAAAATCTTTTCGTTGTGATGTTACTATTGAATTTTATTTTGAAGAATTTTAAACTGGATTTTAGATAACTAGATAATAACTCTTGTATAATAATAGCCGTTTAGTTTTCAAATATTTAAATAAGTTTGACAAAATGGAGGTTACCGAGAGTCTTCATTGCATAGTTTGATGCTAGGTAATACGCAACGCAATACGAGTACGCTCTCAATTCCATCGCAATGATACATAGACTAAGTAATTTATTTAGATAACTACTTTATCATAGATTCTATTTGGTGTTTAGCACACGGTACCGTAAACCCTGATACGGTATGAAATGTACGCCGCACCCTTCTCGAGTCAATAGCACCCTGAATAAGATAAGAACTATCTCTAAGAAACCGTCCACTTTTATGCGATAAGTAGAACGTTTTGCTTAGAACAATAATGTGTTCAGAGCATTGTTTTTTAAAAAGAAAATAAGCTCTGCAGAATGACACTACAGATATTATATTTAACATTTTAGAAAATATAAGATACCTACTACAAATATTTTCAATAATGATAAGTATTGCTGTCGATTCTATATTCATCCAAATAATATTTTTTGTTGCTGTTGACTTTTTTTCATTCTATACTATGTTAACATTGTTTCATTCAATTTGTATTCAATTTGACGTTCAAATACAGAATAACTTTATTGCTTCCAGGGTAACTTATCATTTAATTTTGTGAATCCTTGTAAAAATGTCGCGATATTAGAATCGGCACCATATTCTGCAGTGTTTTTGTAGCTAACTTGTAAGTGCAACGCGTGTTACTACATATCTTAGGACGCTCCCCTGTACAAATAGTCTTTGTTTGTATATTCCATCTCTCTCTTGCACTAACCGTCTGCAGTACCGGAAGAAAGAGATAAGCACTACGTGGCGCTATGAACTACGGCCAAACTTTCAAAAAAGCTCAAATATTCCATTAATGTTAGAAGACTTTATAGCATCCGATATTTTCTATGCGAACCTAGTAAAATTATGTGTAAACCAAAATTACGTTAATTTGATATCGATAGTTTTTGATAAATTTGACAAAAAAGATACCATTTTGTCCAAATTGGCATTGTGAAGACGTCTTAGAGTGTTCATAGAGCAGATACGTCTTAAGCAGCGATTTGCTAACATATCGCTATATTATTTTTGCTTGAAGATTAAAAATAGTAATTATGTAAAATTGTGTCCCGTGTCCTTCAGTTATGTTTAGAGGCTTGAATGATGCAAATTTATAATTGCATGTATAATTTATGCATATAGATTTACATAGCACATAATATATAAAGACAAAAGCAAGTATTATATATCATTTATACAAGATTTTTGCGGCTCAATACTAAACTATCTCTACAGATCGCATATTACAATAATCCGTTAATCTTGTAGGATATATTTTGCACCATAGATTATATTCATTGTTTAAACAGTGAAAACAAGATGGCGGACCAGCAATAGTGAGAATAATTACGACTTATACGTCATAAATACCGCCATAATACGCCGCTAAAATAAATAGTTTCAAAGCGATCTACATCATGTAAAAATTAGCACCCATTTAATGCTAGCAATAAACTAGAGAGGTGCTAAATAAAACTTTGTATTCTTACTATCTTATTATCATCCTGAACTTATCTGTATTTTTAAATAGTGAAGTCAAACTACGTATCGCAGTTCAGCCAACTAGGTTCTGCTTAAAATACTGGAAGACAATAAAATAATCGTCGCTGGAATCGAGTTAAACATCTTCAATGACTAGGACCCGGGGCAAATAGCTTTTTGAAACCCTATCTAATATTGGGTAAACAACCTACCTATCTAATGTGATTTGCTAACATATCGCTATATCATTATTTTACCATTAAGCTTAAATTTATTTCACATTTCAAGTTACGAATGAACCTAATAGCAATAATCATGGAAGCACTCGGGGTAGGCGCATCGCGGCGAGGGTGTGCGACGTTGCCGCTCCGTTCGTCCACTGCGTATACGCACGTTGCCATACCGGGCGGCCACATTGCACACAATAGATTTTTTATACTAACTGCACCACAAGTTGTGAATTTTATCTGCAAGGCTTCACCCCGCAGTTTCAAATAAGGCTAATATGTTTAGCAAATCATTTGATGGCTATTTCAAGCGAATTTGTGGGAACGAATGAATGTGATTACGGAATCAACTGCGCATATGTATATTTCTATTTTATAGAAGTGTCGAAAAACACGTGGAGTTTAGTAATTTAGGTACGAGGAAAGTTTAGGTTCATTTAAACACCTAAATCTAATTCAAAATTCAAATTATTTATTTACCGTCATATTTCAAACATTTAGAATATTTAAAGGCGTCGATTGGAAAATCGAATCACATTTAAGAATATTTTTTAAACATCTAGGTACATCGAAAATGACACAGATATAAAATCTGATCGAACACCAAACAACCTGTACATAATATTTAAAATTATATATTTTAAATATATTAATATCCTATTACTCGTTACGTCGTCCAATTATTGGTGCTTTATTGCATTACTTTGTATTAATTCCAATATATTTTGTAAATAGCGATATGTAATTCATACACATATATATCTATAAAACAAAATTAATTATTATATTGATAACCCGGAAAAGCCCTTATATGGATATAAATAGTCTACATGGTGTGCGAATACAAAATATGTCTTTGTAGTACTTAGCTCCAAGAGCTTATTATCAATTCCACAGTAAACATAATAATAAAATATAAGTACATAATATAGATAATTGCGGCAATTGTACGAAAATAAACAAAATGAATACTTGTGCATTTAATTCAATACTCCCTTCAATAAAAGTCACGAAATTAAATAAAATATCAGTAAGTTAGAATCATAATTGTATAATATATAAAAAATGAGAATTCAACCAAATTACATTCATATAAAAAGATCATTATTAAAGAGAAATAAAAAATAATATAAGCGTGCTAAAAATTAGTCATAGTTAAAAAGCTTAATAATAATTTCAAAAGTACCTAGAACAACAAAGGTGCAAAACAAAAAGTATAATATCATTATCTTTTTTTTTTAGAGATTTATCAGGTAAACATTTATAATGTTTCTCTAGAACAATTGATCACGATCTGTTCTCACTGACTACCCCGTTAGGGATACAACATGAAGATAGTTAAGTTAGGTTTTTTTAATTGATAATTAATATGCAAAATTTACTTTACAAACTTATGCCTTTGTTGTTCTGGGACTGCGTAGTAAATATATTGCCACAAAAAAATGAATTGTTAGTAAAATTACGATACATTGCAAAAATAAAATAAAAATATCATACAATGTACAATATTAACAAATCATAAAATAATATGCAGTCGTTATAAATAGAATAAAATAATTTTAGATAATTCATACGATTTCGTGCTATCAAATGTCATTATTAATCCTTAAATTTTATAAACATTAGGTGAATAATTCCCATTTTATTTATGTCTATAGTATTTTCATTAACTGCAATATCTATTTAACTGATTAAAATCGTATTTTGGGCAAACTGGGAAACACTCTGGTCTGTTTCATAAAACACGGGTTATATTTCGTTGTTATAAAAACTGCATTATACACTGAATATCGTATTTTTTATAATTTATATATTGACAACATAATCTAATTCTATTCAATATTATTTGTTTGTCATGTAACATATTTGTGATGTAAACACTTGAAATAAATATTACTGAAGTCTAATAACCATTGTATTTTACAAGTCAAAAACTACAAATGAAATGTGGTCAATATTATTTCTAGAATTAATTCTAAAAATAATATCTGTTATGACTTTTGGAAGACACAGTTTAATGTGCTATATAAAATTTCTGTTGAACCCAATATTGGTTTACTTGTAAATTTTTTAAGGTATTGGACTTTTGAGCGATGGTAATTGAATTGCCAACATAAACAGGAAAATAGCCAGATCAGCAAAATAGCGCGGCGCAACGGGTGAACTACTAGCAAGAACGAATTATCTTTCAGTACAAGCGCCACTAGCTGCGTGGTTCAGGGCTTTCGAAGAAAGACCACAGTTAGTATGAAGAGCAGGATATCTAAATATTTATAATATATCATAACCATTAATCGCAGACTTACATGCTTTTGCTAAATTTTTAATCAGCCGATTTTTGTACAGTTCTCTCTAATTATTAAAAAGCAAAATTTAATATGTAAATTTTTATCTAGTGACAACGAATGGGTGGTCCCCCAGCGGCTGCCCTAAAGCCGAGTAGGCGTATTAAATCGATTCGAAATCACCGCAGAATACCAGACTTCACTACTGTCTATTGTTATATGTTATACTAACCAGTATCAAAATCCCTAACAAAATAATGTTACATCAAAATAATTGAATAATAATACTTAGGCTGACTTGGGACTATAATAATGTTTTTATATCTTTTTTCAACCATTAAAACTAAATCTTAATAATATCAACTACGCGAATAGATTAGCTTGAATAATCATATAAATTAACAATTAACTGTATTATATCATATTTGTTGGTGTCGTTTGTTGCGTAAATCTCTTTTTAAATTGTGCTATACATATAATAGCTGTCTTTTCAATGCTAGGATCTCGACACTATAAAGAATTTAGGCTACGTAAATATATTTTAGAATAATATTAAGGCATGCAATCTAAGTGCAGCGGTGGTAACAAAGTTATTTAGACAACCAAATACTCGGAGTATCTTTTATTAATTTCATAATGTGCGATTTGTTGAGCTTGACACAATGCGATGGTATGGAACTAGATCCGTGTCAGTCCTTGAAACTAGCAGTGATAAGACAGCTGTACAACCTTCTAATTATTGTAATATAGCTACCTAACGCAAGGTATATGCACAGTGCCGTATAATATTCATAATAGCTAGCACCATCTAGCAGTGGAATAACTTAAACTGTCAGTAGCGACATCTATGTCATAGTAGTTTAACTACAATAAAAACTTGTTCACGTCAAAAACAAAGTACAACGCCACGTATGAAGTTTTTAGGTTCATATCTAGATCTCTAGTATTCGAGTCAGTACTGTTTCACAAAGGCACTGTGCATATGATTATACTTGCTCGTCCACGTTTTAAGGCATTTTGAAAACACGCCTTAAAATAAATAAATATGAATGTTATCAATTAATTACTACGGCTTCAAT
Organism: Thumatha senex; assembly: GCA_948477245.1. Lineage (NCBI taxonomy): Eukaryota > Metazoa > Arthropoda > Insecta > Lepidoptera > Erebidae > Thumatha > Thumatha senex. The sequence continues at coordinate 7,483,519 of OX419725.1, forward strand.
ACTCGTCTGATAAGACAAGACAATTATTATTTCAAATATGCAAATATTAATGTCATAATTTAAGACCACTGAATGCATAAGACATTTAATCGAACCAATTTACATTTATATATTCTTTAAATTCAAATATCGACGTAGTTCGATCATTGGAACAATTAATATTCGTAGATATCTTATTATTGATATTATATAGGGAGATAGATAAATTTAAGACACTATATAAGCGAGCTGGCGGCTTTATAAATGCATCTACTTCGTGCTGAGATAACGATCTCCGCATGGACGTTATAGAATAATACTTGAATACAAGAAATCCATATAACTTGTTGCAACAATAACTGATTGACGACCTCTGCTGGGCATAGATTTTCTCCAAGGATCCAACAATCCAAATTGGGTGATAATGGATTGGTTTCGCAGCTGATTAATAATCTTGTGACGGATCCATTTCATGCAACAACGACACTAAGTATAATAAGTTTACATAGTGACGTTGTTGCAACTACTTTCATATTTCATATACTTGGTGTCTAAATATCTGATACAAGGGGATAATTTCATTAGGTATTTAAAACTGTTTTGTTTAGTTGGGTGGCAAATAGCCGCCAGTCGACATGTCAAATTATCCACGAGCCCGCTTATAATTAACCGAGAAATTTGAGAATAGAGATTGTAGTGTAGTAACTTAACTAGTATCATTGGGATTTTTTTAACGCTATACACATTACAGTCGGACATACTATGTCCTGCTGTTTGATTGTTATAATAAACATTTTAAATTCTACCAAAATTGTCTTTTATAAACTGACTTAGACGTGTAACTTATTCCTGCCACGTATATTTGAATAGATAGAAAATTGACAAAGATTAGTCTTAATACTTACATTTAGATATTAAAGTAATCTTCACATAGATAGTTATATATTTATACTTGCGCACTCTGGAATAGGCACTATCTGCCATATTCTATAGTGGTAGAAATATAAAGTTACTCTTTGAGAAGATTACGACATTTTACATTAAACTCGGTTATCCACTCAATTTTAACCATGGAATGATACAGGAGCGACCACAGTGGTCGCGTCAGAAGTCTTTCTGCGTCTTACGCAAGGAGATAAAATTCGCATACAAGGCTATGTTAGGTCAATACACAGGTAGCTACAAATTAGTTAAAAATTTGGATACAGATGGTCCAGCTCAAAGAAGCTTCTTACCCCGTGGGAACAATAATAAAGTGAATGAGGTATCGGACTTGAAATCTAAAATGGTGGATTATTCATTTATCTATAGATGTTAAATAATCTTATATTAACAAGTTTACTGCTGCCATCTAGTGAGTCATTACCGAAAACTTTTGTAGCGCCATCTGATGGCCGTGCAGGACAACCTTAAGTTTTATGACTTCTATTTTAATTTTATTGATCGATTGTTATATATCTTTTGATTTACGCCCACGGTTTTCGACAACCGTAATAAAAGAATGAGATCATTGGCATTTATGTCATCCTCCGCGATCGAGCCAGTAATGAGGCAGCCGCCACAAAACGTAATACCTGCGGAGATATCGCTCCTGTATCATTATGTGTTGTAAACGAACTTACTAAATAAAAACCAAGAAAATAGCTGTAAAATTACCATTCTATTTCCTCGTTTTTTGCTACTCACCAATCCAACCGCTAATAGTTAATGAGAAGATATGACTTCATACCTTGCTATTTTCATACATTTTTTCAACTACCCCCTTTATGCGAAGTTTTTACGTTTTGTTTATACAATTCGTCACTTAGCAATGCAGCGTATCACTCAGTATTTGCTTATATCAGTTTTTTAACATATGGGGTTTTCTAACAATAACCTTAGAGAAATAAGCGCAAATCTGTTTACGTATAGTTGTAATTGAAAAACTGAATTAAGCTAATACCGGCTAATGGTTTTTTTATTGTAATTGGAATAATTGTAAGTGGCAACAACCAAGCAACAGGACAATTAACGTATTCAATGTGTAATCAACTTTTTACGAGGCGCACTAGCTCTTACAAGCATTGTAATAGGGGTGATAATTGTACAACAGTTTTATATAATTGTGGATACTGAGTGTAACTCAATGCAAAGAAGACTTAATACCTAGTATGTCACTGAGACTGAGGGTCACATTGAAGCAGCCGCACAATGGAGGGGTCGCTCTTAGCACCCTCAATGAATTCCTCGAGAGAGAGCTTTCCATCCTTGTTCTTGTCCATTTGTCGGAATATTTTGTCAGTTCGCTTTTCTGGTGTCGATTCGTCTTCTGGCATCTTCATCACAGAGCCAACCATTTTGTAAATAGCCTGAAACGTTATCAATATCTATTTGAGGATGAAACTTCAACGAAGATCATCAATAAAAGTATCCTTATGACTAAGGTTTTTTTTATACCACTGAGGTTGCAGACTTTCGTACGCTGCACCTGATGAAAAGTGATCAATGTATAGAACATATAGATCTTTGCAACACCAGAGGTGCCGCTGCCGACCCTAAAGCCAACTTGCAATTGCAAAAAGAGCTATCCAGTTTATTTATAGTGTTCCATATATAGTGAATACACAATCTCTAAAAATAGGGGCCCACCAAAATCTCTGAGGCCCAAGCAACTTTATCTGCTAGCGGTGCACCTGCTGATTAACGAACGAGGCTTCGACACTGGCGCCTTCTCGGGGATGGGTAGTCAAACAGCAGTCGTTCCTAACAATACTCAATTTTCAGGGTTCCATACCTCAAAGGGTACAAAAGGCAATTCTAGGCAAAGCTGAACTACCGAAGTACCCTACCTATATGATAGTTCCCGTTGAGTTAGAATCACGAAATTTGGCTAAAAGCAAGGTAAGGCAGTATATAGGAAAAATCCCAAATAATAAAAAAAGTTGAAAATTAACGGGTGTCCCCGTACATACATAGTAAACCCCTATTAACACAGGAAGTCTAGCGTAATTGCCCCCACCGCAAATAAGGTACTTATTTTATTCTAGCGGTATAAGGGGTGGTTTAAAACCCTCGGCGCACGAGTTAGACTCGCGCCTAACCGGTTTTGTTTATTTACGCAGATATTTTAATAGACCATTTTATGTAGTCCTAGTAAGAAACACCGAAGGAGAGAAAGCGGATCGGGCTTAGCAGCAAACACTTCGGATGCAACCAATTCTAGTACTTGGATTATAATGAAAATAAGAATAAGTTACTTACAGTGACAATTTCCAACATCTCTTGTCGTGAGATGTATCCGTTGCCATCGAGGTCGTACATCGAAAACGCCCACTTAAGTTTCTGCTCCAGCTTGCCGCGAGAGGTGACACTCAGCGCGCACAGGAACTCCCGGAAATCTATGGTGCCATCGCCGTTCGCGTCGAACGTTCGGAATACGTGCTCGGCAAACTGTCAGTGAGAAAACGCCTGATATATATAGATGCTTTACAGATGGGTTTTCCGTTAATAACAATTGAACGTAAAAGTAAAGTATCTGAAGATCTACGAAGCTCTAGTTAACCCCACCCGCAATGAGGGAATACAAAGTAAGACGGTTATAACCCACGTTTCGTATTAAACGCTAAATCACCACCGCACCTTTGTAATTAGCCAATGCAACACAAGATCCCAAAAAAAAAAAGAAATATTTGTTTATTTGTAAATAGCTACACTTTTTTTCAAAATCCTATCCTAAGGACATAAAATAAAAAATGACAGATAGTATACTCTGTGCCGCCGCGCCATTTTGAGTGAATTGGGACTTTTGGCGGGAAAGGCGGACGCTTGCTGTATATTATTTTTTAAAACTAGTGCAATTATCTTGTTTTATGTGCAGGAGTGGTGGTTTCTTGGACATAAAAGTTGTGTTAACGTGCTATAGTTAAAGACATTATAGAAATTATATATATGCAGTGAAATGCTATTTTCTCTCTTGACGCGATTCCACTGAAAACCTCAGTATAAGAATCACCATTATGCTGAGGGCAAGGACGGACCTAGGACTGAGAACACGACATCGACAAAGACTGGACAGGACTAATTAGAAGATAAGATTAAATAAATATGAAATAAAAAATAAGATTTAGCTAAAAGATCTTTGTAACCAGGCCATAAAATAATTTAAAAAAAATGAGTGATATGACATGACAGATGACACTGACAAGACAGCTCACAGAAATCTGTTAGGTCATTCGACAGCACGTGCAACAATAACTTTGTTTTTCCATATTTAAACTATCAATTAAATAGAAAATTATGAAAATGTGCGAAGTTACAAATAATGGATGTCACTCAGCTTTTACCGAGATGGACACCCTTCTCAGTAGGTACTGTTTTTCAGTGCCACTCAGGTAATGAAGAGATATATCAGATAATGGGGAACTTGTTTTTTAATTCTGGGAACCCTCATGGGTGTCAATGCGAACTCTCATCGACTAAAACCACATGGTGCCCTTTTATCTGCTTATAGCCAGAATACTTTACGCGTGAATGAGATCAAGGCGAGAATTAGAAATCGAACTCAAAGGGGCAGACTTGGGGTGCCGATTATGTCGAAGAACGAAGAACACGGAAGAGTTATCATAACAACAATTAAAGGAGTGGAGGGGGAGGGGGAATTCGAAGTGCAAACGCGTACTTTACAAGGTATATCAGTATCGCAGCTAGTGAAGTCTTAGCTGTGGTTTTTATAAGTTTATGCTATTTTTTTCTGAACATAATAATACCGTACCTTACTAGCGTCTCCGTACGGAAAGAAGTTCCCGTATATTTTCTTAAATTCTTCGACAGACAGATGTCCGCTGGGGCAATCCTTTAGAAACCCTTTGTACCATTCTTGTATCTCTGCGTCTGAAAATATTTTACACACAGACTTAAATGACACGATTACACGAACGTCCATTTCAGTCTTATTATTCTTCTTGGCGATCACTCAGTACTAAGGGTGTGAATAAAGCCCATAACCTGCATGCTGATTGGTACGCCTATTGACTAACCAACTAAATATTTTTGGTGTAGTCTTTTTACACGATATCCATTTTTTATACCACTGAGGTGGCAAACAAGCATACGGCCTAACTGATAGAAAGTGGTCACCGTAGCTTATGGACCTTTGCAACAACAGAGGTGCAGAATTCGCGCTGCCGATCCTTTGAAAACCTTCTAAGACCTCATTTGAAGAACCCTATACTGTAGACGTTCGGGAAAACACAGGCAGCATTACACAACCTAAGCGTACGCGGAATAAAGCCTCTATCGGACAACCTTATGTGAGCACTCCGGACGCAAAGTGTGAGGTGAACACCCTGTCTATGGCGAGCGGTGCGATGGTAGCCGTAGGCATCATATCAAACAATTCCTCAGAGCACAGACCGTTGTACAGACGATAGAACACACATAAGGAGGCGAAGTCTCTCCTATTATGAAGGAGTTCAGCACTGCGGCAACGACCGTGATATAGTCGAATACGCGTGAGAGTTATTTAAGTCATACATTTATTAACATATTAGTTTTACAATAATTATGGAAATTTATCCGATTTGTGATCTCTACTTTCCTTAGTAGTAGCGTGATGATATAATAACCTATAGACTTTCTAGATAAATGGCCAATTCAACACAAAAAAAAAATCCAATTTGAACCAGAATTTCATGAGTAATGTAACTAACAAACAACTTCTTTAGATTTTTACTAGATATTAGTATAGATGTATTGAGTCTTAAAAACTTACCTGAAAACTCAGTATTTTGTTTCAGATCTTCTAAAACTTCTGGCTTTAGCTTGCTGTTTTGTTTACCCATTTCTGAAGTTGGATTATATTTTGAAGTAGGACGTAAAATTATTACACAAACTGGTATCTTTCAGTCAGTCAATTTGGGGTCCTAAAAATCAATATAGAACTACAATTATAAAAATAATAATATTTGCTTTACATATTTTATAAGCAACTATGCAAGTTGAATAATGAGCAAATTCCTAGGTTGCCTTTACCTGAAACAGAAAAGACCTAACCTGCGAAAGTGGCTCTTCTGTCCTTACCATCTCTGAAATAAGCAGTTCCAGTATCGCAGCTGAATAGGATAATAAAGTTATTGATAGTTTTAAAGACCACCCCTTCATCTATGATGCCAAAAACTTCTCACAAAGTGATCCCTTGTGATCGTTGAGCAGTACTGACTCTTAAGTACTTCAGTTGGTCTGCGGGCTCAAATAAATCGCTGCTGTGCCTGGCTATGGAGATTCATACCATGTACTGTTACTGTACTATATATAGCTTCAGGCCAAGGTACTCAGTCTACTAGTTCCGCGCATATTTACGGAGTACACGAAGCTGCCAACACAGTACCAACGTAACAATGGAGGCTGCTTATGTATGTCTCTTATGATGCCACACCACACAGAAACAGACTGAGGCGCGGCAACTCTATTTCCTAATCGGAGTTGAGAACTCGTGTAACTGTCAAACGGTTCGCAGTCTAATATGTCGCAATGAATTGGCAAATAAATTGCAGGTCCTATAGTAGATAAGGTCATACTGATGAGATAAATAGATTATTAGAATCTAAGGAACCGTATAGATTCTAATACAAGATTCAGCATTTAGATGAGATTTCAAATGACTTTGATTACCAGCTGTGCTTGTGTAAGATTGAAAATCTTACACAAGCACTAGTCTTCTCTTTAAAGAACGTATTCTTACAAACTCACAGCAGTCCTTTATGTATCTTTTCCATTTCTCTTTTAACTCACCACTATCTATCCTCCTAATCCATCCGTAATCGAAATTAATGCCATAACCTCGTCCGAGAATCCGAATGTGCACCATCTGATTCCGATCCCTTACAACCATAGATATCTTAACTAAAGAGACATGAAACAAGTGCGCGGCACTGTCTACCTTTTCAGAAAGAACGTTCACAATTCCGATTTCAATGTAAGTACATAAATAATTTGCTTTTGCAATGTATTTGCAGTACTTTCACTTCAGTCAATACTGATGTATAAAAGTTTATGAGCGATATTAGTTTAAAGTGTGTTATGCAAATTAGTGAGCTAGTTAATATTTATCTGAAACTCCTATGTAGTTGTGTAGGGAGTAGCGGGAGAAATTTGACGACACAGGTTCTTATGGTAAACGCTGCGATCGCCATATCTCTTTAGTTAAAATATCATGCTGATACTAGCGGCACGCTATGATGGCCGTTTTGACATATTGTGATGTGAAATCCTTTTATGAATCCTTTTCCAACAGGAACTTTGGACGTAGATGCTGCAGTATCATCTGTCCAAGAACAGGTTACAGTATGGTTAGCATTAAGCCATGTTTCATCCAAAAACACAACGTCAAAACGACCATCACAGCATGCCGCTAGTGTAGGTACATCTATTGTAATACTATAAATTATTAAAAAGTTTATCTCACCTGTAGTTTACTACGAAACTCCTGCCCGACGATAGATGAATTTTGTCGTATTACAGACAATTGTAAGTAGTATCTATATCACTTGGTTGCGTTACTAAGATTGAATTGTGTGTAAATTTATGAATCGATTTAGAATTGTTTTACCTAATGAAGTTGAGAAAAATGTAAAAAATAAAACCTTTATATAAAAAATAAATAACCTAAACTCTTAAGCAGATAACGTTTCCACTGTTATAAGAACACCTTGTTAATATTGATTATCGGGATATTTACCATGTACATGTATTTAAAAAAAATTAATAAATAAAACATTTATATAAAAATTAAAAAGTTTGGAAAATCCAAAAGTGCACGCCTCACACGCTTTTATTATATTATAAAAAAACTTGTTAAATATTAAAAATTAAAACAAAAGTCGTTCCTTTTTATTGTACCAGCCAAGAGTTGCGCTGTGCACAACTCTTGACTGGTATCTATATTCTCATATATATTCTCATCTCATCTATATTCGCAATTGTTAACAACTTTACGAGAATGTGTATTAGACAGTACACAACTCTTACCATAGATGACGCTAGTATACGATCATATTCGAAAATATTGAAAAAGATAATAACAATTAAACCACATCGAATCAATTATATCAATTATGTATTATATATTTTTTGTTTATGTCGCCACTTACCAAAAGTTCAGCATTATTCTCGTTTGCGTTCAAAACAGTCTATTATGGCGTTGGGTCATTTTCCAGTCCTAGTGTACGAGTATAATAATTTCAGGACATCATGGTACCCTGTTACCATCTAATGACCGAACACGGTTCCCTCGGTGAGTTCTTGCCTCGCTTACGGCAATAGCAAAAACTACTGGAGGCTGTTCATGCCACACATGCTGGCATACTGCCCAGCGTGATCTCGTGTCAGTCGTAGAAATGAAAAATCTTTCGCTGCACATCATGGTGCTGCCAAGGTCATCAGTGTGATTGTGACATATTCCTTAATATTTTTTCTTTTCCCAGACGAGGTAGGTACTTAATAATTTACAGGGCATCATGGTACCCTCCTACCGTCTAATAACCGAACACGTTTATTTCGGTGTGTGCCTGCCTCTCATGTGGCAAAAGCAATAACCGCTGGGAGCAGTTCATGCTGCACATGCTGGCAGACTGACCAGCGTGACTAGTGTCAGTCTTAGAGATAGAAACTCTAGCGCTGCAGACAATGGTGCTGCCAAGGTCAGCAGTGAGACTGTGTGATATTCCATTGCCTTATTTAGCAATGTGTTTAAAAGATGCGAGAATATGGTCTCAGATCAATCAATGTCATCTAGCATCAAACTAAGCATCGCTTTTTATTATGAGAAATAGACGACCGATAAAATGTTTTTTGATTAAAGTTTGAAACGTTATTACTGCATTACCGAGATATTATTAGCTTTTTTGATGAGGTTACGAGCCGTCATTCCTGCTGCGGGGTCAGCAGGAATGGTGTGTGCGACTTTCGGCCCTTGGTAACCGTTCTACCCACTAAACCCCTCGGTGTTTTGCCTTCTTCCCGACCGGGATAGACCGATAGAGGATAGACCTGAGGGCTATTCACCGCGACCCGGCTAAGGGAATGCCCCAATAAGGGTCCTCCTCGGAGGGCTAGATGTGCTGCCCCCCACGATCTCCTAGAGGAGATTAGCCTGTGCCCGTTTCAAGCCGTCCCCGAACGTCCTTCTGAGAACAGAGGGGTTGGAGAGCAATCAAACGGGTTCTAGAAGGCACCCCGGAATACGAGGGGTGTAGGCCGCCAGAAGGCCATCGAGCGGGGTTGTCTGACCTTCCACCCACGGCCGTTAAATAGTTGGGGGCGACGCAGGGCAGAGCTCTGGAGATTGCCGGCGGGATGAGAACGTGCGTCCTACTCGCTTCCGCACCCACAACTCCTCTTTTTGCCGCCATCAACTCAATGTCGAAGGAAGCGAGCCATACAGACAGCGAGCTTCGCTCACCCGTGTCCACGGAGCCGCTAGGGTAATAACGGCATACGGAATAAGAAAACGGGAGGAAATTCTTAGTGCTCAGCGTATTAATTATTATTTTTGAATCGACTAGATTCGCCTCAGTATTTAGAGACGTTTACATCAATATACTTGTCATTGTAAGCTGAGGAAAACTTCTGATATGTGGCTCTAGTTAACCGCCATCACGTTATAGAGCGCAGGCAATGCTCAGTGCGCTTATATTTGGTTTCAATGACAAGCATACTGTGTTACTAAAGAGATTCTCTACTGAATAATTATAATGTGATAAATAATTAGTAATGCTGTTTTTTTTATTTGTATATTATACATGAATAGGCAAAGTATCATTAAAAATATGTATCTTAGAAATACAATAAAGATTGTAAGGGACATATTAGTGTTTCTTTTAAATATGTCTATTCATATATAGAGGATGCCGGTTAAAGCACTATAGTATAAAACCAAACAGCAGACAGCCAAATTTATTGATGTAAACAAAGATGACATTAATTGTAAATTTAAAAATCTCTTAGAGTCTATATATGTAAACTAAAGTTGGGTCCACACTGTAGTTCCGGTTCAGTTTTAGCGGATGCTATATAAGACTGCGTGTGTTTCCACGCAGCTTCTTAACGATAAACAAATTTGTATGTTTTGTCAAGACAAGAATTGTATTACGCAAAGATTTAAAGAATACTTAGTCAAATTCAAATTGTAATGTTTGTTTCGGATTTTACTATATATTTGTATATTGTAACTAATTACAATAATATCATAAATTATACTCTAGGTATGCAATTACATGAATTACAGAAATTATATGACTTAACAAATGAATAGTGTGCTTGAAGCTTACTCTTAAAACTATATCTACTTAAGTACTATAAATATATAAACCAAAGGCAACTACTCTGTTAATTTGTTTCAAAAGTATAACATATAAGGCTTTTAAAAAATTAACCTTGAAAATGGCTATGGTCAAAACAATACGGTATGTCGGTCTGTATTACAAAAGTTTACATGAATAAATACATTAATATTGCACTCGTAAAAGTAAAATACCTTAGCATTAATTACATGACATAGATTATCAAAATATACATGTTCCCTATTATATACCATGTTTAGATACTAATAGTAAAATTATAAATGTTAAATATTATCTTTAGGTTACTTTTAATCAATGAATATTTGATTATTTATAATGAATAAAGAATTTAAAACCTGAGTTGAACAGAGTAGTTCCCTATTTTCACAGATACGAGATTTTATATTTGAGACCATGAAGAATTTCTTACGCGTAACTTACGCCCTAATATGGTAAAAATCAGAAAAAAAAGAATTGGCTATAATCAGCAAAGAGAACGAACTTATGGTAGGTACAGTTCGACAAAATTAGGATGTTAATCATTAGCTCTTTCACCTTACGCAAATTTTTGCCAATTCTTTGCTCAATTTTTTAATTATACATGGCACAATATTTTATACAAAAACTCCAAGCCAACATAATATTCACATAATATTTAACAACTACAGAATTGTGATTTAAAAGTCTATCATAAAGAGTTAACGTGCGTATAGTTTTTCTTATTTCAGATATTTGTGACGTTATCTAGTAGGTAGATCAGGAATTGAGTAGAGTACCAAGATGAAAGGACTGGTTGCACGCACAGTTGCAGAATTAATTAACTGTAATTGCAGATAGACATTATACAACTGACTTGTAGGCCTGGGTCGCGCTATAAATGTAAACAACTATAAATGTAAACAATTAAAATTATAATAATTGACTAAATATTGTGAAATTTTATTTCAGTGTTTTTTAATTGAGATATGTACCTTGGTGTTGTTTGGAGATGTGTCTACGGTCGCTAGTTGACGTGTAGAGAATCTCATGTACAGTACACGCCTTTGACGCGTTTGAAGTTTATATAAGATTGTGTATGTGTTAAAATTATTTATTGTATTTTATTCAAACTATCAATGGTTACGCAATTTTCTGATATGTTAAACAGCACCCTGTCTGCGACTGCACCGTCAGGTCTAAAATAAATTATTGATCCCCTCCATCATCTTTTACAAAAATACGGTCAAGTTTATGTTTAACATTCAACTGAAGTGAATTTGGGTTTGTGATTTTATATATTTGTATAGTGGTCTATTGAATAATTTGTCGATTGGACTGAAAAATAACTAAATGTACATTAATAATAACTATGATAAAATGAATTAGTAAACTGTAATTATAATTACAAAAATTAAAGTCTGCAGTACCTAGCTTATCATAATAAAACATCACAAAGACATGAAGAATAAAATATAAGTAAAACAATTACAGTACACTTAAACACATATTGAAGCTCTTAAGACACATGTCACTATATGGAATGTTCATAACAATCAATGCGAGGGAGTTTATTAGTTTTCAGTGCATAATCTATTTAAACGAGTAACGCTCGATATATTTAAACATAACCTTCTCGGAAGCTGCTTTAACGATTGCGATAAAATTTGTTATAAAGCCGCGAGGTTATTTTTCGAAGCTTCTGCATTTTTTTAGAAAACGTGAATAAATAATATATTCCACCAAAAAAAAAACACTACAGGACTGACACTAGAGTGAAAAATTAAGAAAATCTAATGTAAGATGACGTGAAATTATTAATATCATTAATTTTATGTACTAAATAGTTGTGCGAAATGTTTATAGTTATTGGACTCTGTATCTCGTACTTAAGTCACTAAAAATTGTGCGTTATCTCCACGCTGTCTGTTACTTATTTATTAATAGCTAAAATAATGATGTGCACTGAAAACTAAAATTCATTAACATAACAAGGCTAAACAGTAGCAACAGTTAACATATCTCGCGACCCTTTCAATGGTTGTGCGGTCAGTTTCTATCTGTGCAAACGACTACTAAAACTCATACGATGACTTACACCTGAAAATAATAGTCTTGTTTGCCGATTTCCAAAAGTAACTATATTGAATCCTTTATGGCTAAAGAGATGGAAAAGTAACCAGAGAGTTCTCAAATTTAAAAAAAGAATCATATTACTTAAACTCAAAATTCTATTAACTTCTAAATTTAAAATTATATGGACTGTACTACGTCTAGTTATTTTTGGTCACCTTTGGCAAATTTGACAAGAAAATCATACAAATAAAATAACCTACATTGTGAAACAGTGCTAAATGACATGGCGAACTAGAAGGCACAGTAGTGGGGGAATGATCTGTGATGTAGAATCGACCAACTGAACACATGAGCAGTCGTAGTAACCGAACAACAGCGCATCAAACGCGAAACGTGAATAAACCAAACTTCAAATAATACTGGAAGTAAAGAAGCAAGTCTTGGCCCAGTCAGACCGAGCTCGTAGAAATCCTAGACGAATTAACGAATAACATCGAATTCTATAATAAACAACATCGATACATAGAAACGATAATAAAATACTCCGTAGAATATTACGGTTACTTTAACTTACATAACTTGAACTTAACTCTGACAGAAATGATCAGATTGAGAGAAGTTGCTGTATTTGCTGTGAAGCGATGGTGAGTGCTTACTCCTTACGCGGTGAGCTACAGCGCCGCATTTGCGGCAGTACTGCAACAGACAATACCCTTTGGATATCTGTGGAGGTATCGCGCCTATGTGCCATCCAATCTGATCCATTCCGTACATACAGCTACTCTAATCTTGTCTTAATATTAAAATGTAAAGATTGACTTTATTCTGAGTGCACTATTATAATAGTAATCCGTTAAAGGATTGAATGATACGAACCAGATAGGAGGACAGGAGTAGATCGAGAATGTCACAGAGATAATAGAACGCTAAGAATGGTTCAGACACAATCTTATACTATTAGCGAATGGACAATCCGACAGCGACTACTAAAATTCCACATATTAAGTTATCACCGTACACTATAATAGGAATGGACAATTTTATAACTCGAGGGCTTACTGACGTCAAATTCGTTACTCAGAAATTGCTTAATTTTATATTATCTTTTTATTACTATCGATCGAAAATCACATGGATCGGGGGAAGCGTGTAAAGAAACGCAGTACATTCTATAACCGGAGCGACGCCCAAAATACATCCACGCTTTACTCGGTGCAGATACAATTCGTATCTGTTTTTAGAGCAACGACTTCAACTGAGAGGTTGAACAGTGTGCAGATACTAAAGATGCAGACGCAGTTGATGAACCGTGTTGTGTTCTCTCTCAACACGAAACGACATTAGAGCGTAGTTGTGATTCCATGAATTCGATGTTTGTTAACAAATGCAAGATGCACACTGATACGAGGGACTTCCGCGCAAATACAATCAGACATATGCTTTTCTTGTAATGTCCATATGACAGTAAAGCTGATATCAGACGGTTCACTCGGATGAACGTTCACTCGAGAGATTGTTGAACTTTTCTTCGGCACTTGTGTTTCACTTTGCGTTCAGACGGTTTATTCTGAGTGTAAGATGCCGAATGAAAGTCGAAAATAAACAAAGAATGATATCGGCTAATATCAGCGTAGCAGCCGTTTAGCGAACTACATCTACCCCACCTCTAAAATATAACTGATTTATTTGTTGACATTCATGTGATAAACATGAATTTATTTCCTGTAATGCTCATTTGCAAAGATGTTCAATGCTATCATGTGGACAGGGCGACGCCGTCGGGTTATCGTGAGGTATACGACAGGGATGGGAATTGTGAAAACGAATCGTATTTTTTTTGGATACTGTCCGCCATTTAAGGCGCCAGCATTTTTGACAGTTCTTCGTCCTGCAGACATCCCTTGAGAAACTCATCTTGAGTCAACTGACCGTCATTATTTTCATCCATTTTGGCAAAGATATTCTTTGCACGCTCTTCGGCAGAATCAGCTGGTCGGTTACTTGAACATGCTCCCAACATGTCGTAGATAGCCTGAAAATATTACAATATTGTTCTTTATTAACATATAAATGATCACAAGAGCTACTAACTGACACATAAGTGGAACTATTATATCGATTCCAAGTTGATTATAAAAATCCGCTTTGTACACGTAGGCAACGATTTCTTGAAATTAACTAGTTAACTATAATCGTTGTTCGGAAATGCAGGCTGCGTGTAAATAAATAAGCAATGTACATTACTTCACAGCGAGGACACCAAGCCTAGTGTGCATCGTAATGTCTAAAGAACATGCTATGAAAAGGCACAAATATTGCTCTTTATACATGCCTGTATTCTTTGTTTTTAACGGTAAATGTTACAAAGCAAATCGCTTCAATTTAAAATGACAAATCGTTCAATATAACCTATTTTCATAGCTATATGTAAGTTAACATGTGGTCACTGGTGTATTTGAGTCAGAATTAATCTTGATCAATTGCAAGGAATAGCCATGATTAGACATTTTACTTTCAGTCGTCAAGTGCACTGTAAAATTCCCAGATAAACCTAACTTCATTGCCTTGTTCATTAATCGTTTATTGTTTATTCGTTTGCTTGAACTTGGATCGTCGAGCCTCAGATCATTAACCCCCGAGGCAACAAGAGGGGTGTTATAAGTTTGACGTATCTGTGTCTCTGCCAGTCTGTCTGTGGCAACATAGCTCCCAAACGGATGAAGCGATTTCAATTTTTTTTGTTTGCATTAAATGTGTTTTACGTGCGAGTGATCTTAGACATGTATGATAAAAATCGGTTGAGCCGTTTAAAAGTTGTGGGGGTAAAAGTGGGAAAAAGTAACCAAATGTATGCAAAATATACTCGAATGGGGTCTCAAATGAAAGAACGTGAACATTTTTAAAGGGAGCTTATGTTTTTGAGTCAGGGATTTTATAAAAAAAATTAATATAATTAATTTTATAATACCTATGTAATTGATAATAATAATAATAATTTTTATTGACATATAAACTTTCTACATATTTGATGGTGGAACCCCTGACTCCTGCGCTAGTTAATAGTGTGTTGCAGAAGTCAGATAATCACATACCAGAAACATCTTACTATGTTCTATACAATCACCAATGTTAATTATACTGTTTCCATCAAAACATACCTAAAAGGCAATTTTTGACAAGCCAGCATTAGTGAATTAAACTCTTTCGGATTTATGAACTCATATCTGTGATTCTTCTTCTTGGGCATTCGTTTCTATACCTACGATTATCTGTTGGTACTTAGCAATGTGTTCAACATAAAAATGCGAACCCACTAGTTAGGTATATTCAACTTAGAGCAAGAGGTCATTTGTAGAATCAAACCGTTCGGGCAAAATAAAGCAATATCTTAAGAGCATGCTCTTTGACCAGATACGTGGGCCTTGACAGTGGTCTTCATAAAAGAGCTAGCTTTAACACAGTCGGATGGAAAGAAATAGTTCTCTGCTCAGAGTGTCAATTCGTAATCGAATACATAAGTAAAACTGAAAGAGCACCGAGTCACCTATATAGGCGAAAGAATTGCTCGGCTGAAATGGCAGTTAGCCAGATACATTGCTCGTAGAACTGATGACCAATGGGGTCGAAACTTTCCACTGAAAACCCTTTCGATGGTACTAGAAACCGCAGCATAGGTCGTAGGCATGAGGAGACAGATGACCTAATGAATGTCGCTGGATGCGGGTGGTACAAGACAGTGGATCAGACATCTGGCAATATTTACGGGAAGCTTAAGCCCGGCCCGGCCGGCATCGGTCGTTAATCGACTGAGATGATAATGATAAGGATTAGGTACCATTTAGTATTCTTTAAATCTTCGTAAATGATTTATAGAAGCATAACATCGTCATAAATTATGCTATTTCAAACTGTTTTCAATCACAGTGGCCCCAAAATCTATTTTATTTGGATTTGTTTGACAGTTTATATTTTTTAATTAGATTAATGTAGGTAATTACATGGAACACATTTTATATATTTTGCGATCTAACGTTGAGTAAATGTTTAGTTTTAATTACTAGAGGGCCGCTTGACCGGTCAACCGAACAAACCAAATGTTAATGGTAATACGACTAACCTACAATTATCGGATGGTAAAAACCAAAGCCATGTAAAATTTTACCTATCAGTTTATAAAGCGTAATAAATCATCCTGATCTTAAAATTATGATTGAAAAAGCAAATATAAAATAAACCAAAAATACCTACGTTCCGTTTTACCTACAAGAACATGCAATATTTTGTGAAAACACAACATGGTTTTTATTTAACCAATATCGTTTGTTGGTACAGATTCTTCCACCCACTCAAAGTATCTTCGATATACGGACCGTATATGTTGGAAATACGCTCTCTAATTGCATCAGCTTTATCAGACTTGCACTTTCTAGACTCCCTACAGTTTCCAGAACCATTTCTTGGGCTGCTCATAACTATAATTCTCGGTGTCATCGATGCTAATGACGTCACTGGTCACAGTCACCTGCCAAGTCTTTTGCATAATATCAAATGGATATTACAACTAGATTCTGTGCTACAAGCCTCAAAGAAACTGGATATATCAGCTATCCCCATGATGTGATAACCCTAAAATATCGACGCATAATAGAGTAAAAGGTGGTCACTTTGTTAAGTCGTAAATCCACATAAATTAGCAGCACATGATAAGTGGCTCTCCGAAAGTACGTAGAAAACACTCTGAATAAATATCCCAAAAAAGAAGTAGACGGAATCTTTCACAGACCACGGCACTTTTCTGTTCAATCAGCACCCGTGACTGCACCGCACAATTGGATTGTAACGGTAGTTTTTTTCCTGGGGTGTATATGGGAAGTGGCATTTTATGGTTTGAAATTACCGAGTTACCATTATCAGAGATTATATTAGATATAAGATATCATTACCAGAACTTTGTAGTCATGGTAGAAATAAGCTGCGTTGGATATATTTTATTATCTATCAAATCCTCAAATTTTATTAAAAGGATTATAGTTTAGTTCTAGTGAACGTGACCACTCTGTCGTAATCACTACACCTCATAAGCGTCGCAGCTCTCGGCTCTCGGGGTAACATCCTTAACGCCTCTAATTGTGTTACCTGATCAAACACGGTCCGTAATGCAAGTAACATACTTACCAGGAGTTTACCACGTTCTACCGTGTTTAGACGTGTTATTCCAATGGTGAAATGCTGAACGCTAAATCTATATAAATAAAAAATAATCGCAAAATATGTTACTGAACGCAAAACTTGAAGACGGTTGGATCAATGCAAATATTTATTCATTGAATTCCAAGGTACATTTTTATCGAAAGAAAATCGAAAAAATTGCACGGAAAACAGGAAACGGAAAATGAAAAAGAAATACCAAGCGGGCGAAGCCGCAGTCATTAACTGGTCTCTAATATTTTCCACTCGGTTCTGTCCCGATCTATTTTATTAACATTTTCAAAACAGATAATGATGAGGGTGTTCTCAATTCATCGGAATAATATTTTTATGTATTTTCACCGATTACACAAAGAAGCCTGAACCGATTTGAAAGAATTTTTTACGACATACTCTAGAAATTTATTCAGAAAACTATATATTGTTTTTATTAGGTATAAATATCACATTCGGAGGCACGATAGAATAATATTCTTGTAATCAAATGATTTTGTACTCTAGACCCTAGATTCTGAAGCCTCTACCTTTGAGTTTTACACCCCGGTCTCTGCAGCATTGAAACATAGACTCAGGATGCTAGTCATATAGACCGTCTCGGGAGTCTAGATCCCGGACCCCCGAACTCGGGTGTACTCTGAACCGTGAACATAAACCCTTGACTCCAGACCAGCCTCAACTCTGGACCATATACGTTGGAGCCAGGGTTTCAGACTCAACACCCTGTCGCCTAAACTTGTGTATTGTATCGACCATGGCCTCTGGTACCTGGAGTCCAGGCCCTAAGCCATGCAACCTACAACATACAACCTTGGAATTGGTATCGTTTAACCAGGAACTAATACTTTAGACACTAGTGCCTGGACAGTTAACCCTGTACTTAAGATCTAAGATCCTGGGGCCTGAACTAAGGGCCCTAGACCCCGGACACCTATCTTAGTTACAGCGTCCTGGTCTCTGAGCTCTGATATTTGGATCCAGGCATCTGAACTCTCAGCTCTCAATTATCAACTCTAGAACTTGACTCCAAACCCTTGGCTGCGAACCGAAATTTTAATGCCAGACATAGAAACCCGGCTCCAAGACCGTTAAGGATCTTATTCTCAGATTTTATTTAAAGAAAGTGATTATTTAAAAAGTTCGGAACATGTGTACTGACTGTATGTTTTATATCCAAGGTTAATAATAACTTTTGACGGCAATTTGCACGCATCTGCAGAATCCAGTGCACGAGCAATAATAAAACCTCGGATATATGAAGTGGTACCTATAGAGTCAAGACCCGGCCCTCGGATACCGGCGACACATGTGCTGATCTTTCGCTGTCACGAGTGTATCATCGCCATAGCACGGTAATCCGAAATACAGCAGCATCTTAACCTCTAACATCGGCCAGCCATTTCACTAAGGTTTATTTATTGCCCGGAGACTTTGGTGGGTCCCTCTACATAGGCAGTTAAGTACAGTAAAAAAGAATTAACGCTGCTTGTCATGGAAAATCTCTCATTTCCATAACGTTAAAGTATGGCAAGGGTACTAATTTGGTTTTGCATAAATAATGCGCTAGACGCGACAGTAATTTAAGTCGGTGCACTTCCAACACAGAAATAAATACATTTAAATGGGGAGGCAATTGCAGTAGGTTTGTGACTAATATTGATTTTACACTGCCAAGTTGATAGCAGCCATTTGAACAGTACTCGGTTACAATTGCCGCATCGTGTTTGTAATTGAAGTTACGTGGACTGTACTCGTACCTTGTAATTACAGTGAACTATGACACAAATATTAGTAGACGTGTTATTGAAGTACTTCACTGCATGATATGTCTATCATTTATGTAAGAACGAAAACTCTTACTTTATTTATGTATACTGAGTATTATGCGTGGCGTTATTGATAATTGGCTTTCTCATATATGAACCGAAGTTCGCCTGCGGCTTCACTCTCGTAATAAAAAACTCATAAACCATTTTGGAACACTCAACAAAACATTAACATAATTACAGCTCCGCTCTATAAACATTAGTATTTCCCAACCTCTGCGCGTTTAAACAAACAAACTTTGCCTCCATATTAACCGGGCAATTATCTTTTGCCATTACCAGAGCCCAGCTAGCTCAGCGTTCGGTCTTGTGATGAGTGACCGTTTGTCAATTCCATATTTAGCGTAACTATTTACGAGCGTCTTCGTACTTCGAAAGGCACATTGCGCTGTTGGTACCGGGTGCTAGTAAAAGAGTCGTTAAGCCAAGTTGATTTTAGAGGCCTTATATGGCTTTAAAATTTGCCCATACTGTCCCTGTTCGGCTCAACACGGCAAAAGGCACATCATCTTTTACGTCGGACGATATACAATTGGTGAAAGGTGAGCTAATAGTATTGCGAACAATTTTTTTTACACAGCGCCGTCTATCCCAAAATAATTTATTATAAGCTTGTGTTATGGGATCTAGACAAATGATAAACATACTTTTATCTTTCTAAATACATACATATTAAACATAGGAAATACCCAAACTCCGAAACAAACAATTGTGGGTCATACAAATTTTATTTCCGACCCGGGAATCGTCCCGGCATCTACCCCTTAGTCTCGGCAGTCGCATACATTACCACTTCGCCACCGAAGCAGTTAGTATGCTTATTAGCTTATTACAGAAAGCTACATATAGTACCTTTTGTTTCTTTTTGATTATGTATTTATAACAAGACCCAGCGACCCGTCAATGTCGCCAACATATGGTACTACTGACTGACAGGGGAGACTATGATATTCCCAGAGGGTTTGGCTCAATTTGTGGTCACTTATAACGATATCGAACAGTCAATCAAATGAGCTTTGATTGGCACCGCGCCATTATTTCGAAGTTTTGTATGCAATCTGAACATAATTCTAAGCATCTGCCAATAATAGTTTTTATACCTCATGGCTTAAGCACTGTATAAAGATAGAAAACCTAGTTGATCTTTCGGCTTATGATCTTTTGGCTGTGGCGTGGCATATGTAATTATTTTTACAGCCGCGGTGGCGCAGTGTTAGTGTATACGACTGCCGCGAATGAGGTCCCGGGTTCAATACCCCGGTCGGAAAAAATATGTGCGATCTACAAATGTTTGTTTTGGAGTTTGGATGTTTCCAATGTATAATTATAACAAATAACCCAAAGTAAGCTAATTAAACTTGTACTAACTTTTAAACTTTCGCGTTGCATGATTAAAATAAGTGTAAAATACAGGTATTAACGCGATCATGCTTATTTACCTTAAATACGAGTAGCTTGACGTTTCGACTGGGTTGCACCAGCCGTGGTCACAAGCAGACTGAACTCGACCCAGTCGAAACGTCAAGCTACTCGTATTTAAGGTAAATAAGCATGATCGCGTTAATACCTGTATTTTACACTTATTTTAATTAAACTTGTGTTATGGGATCTAGACGACTGACTGATTAGCTTACTTTGGGTTAGAGGGCGGTGTGTAAATGTCCCACTATATACATTTATTTTCTTTATTTGGCACAATAAGCATTTCATATTGTGGCAATATAATTTAGTAAATAACGTCATAGGTACGAGTATGAATAACACAAATCGACATATAAGTGTAATTGAGAAACGGGTGAACACAACACTACCAGTGATTGATGAATTTGTGTTATGTTATTGTATGTATGGGGCTCCACCAAGATCTTTCGGGGCCCCATGCGAAGTCACCTGCTAGCGGTGCACCTGCTGACTAACGGACGAGGCTTTTACGGAGTTGAACGGTCAGACGCAAAAATGCCAAAAATATTAAGCCAAACGATAGCTTTTCCTAGCTAAACAAACGTGGACGCTTTTAGAAGAAACTGAGAATACACTATGATGAAATAAAGAAGAATAAATAAATATTGTTAGGACAACTCACACAACGCCATCTGATTCCAAACTAAGTAGAGTATGTATGTAGAGTATGGTAACTAAAATAAAATATCCATCACGCCTTATCCCCGAAGGGGTGGCAGAGGCATATTATATGCCCACTTTTCACCATGTGGATTCCTGTACCACGTATAGGTGGTGAGCCCATTGCCGTGTTGAAATGTACAGGCGCAGGTTGTGGATACCTGCTGTTGAATTTTTTCAAGCCGCCCATAAGGCTTTCAACCAGGCTTAACGACTGCCATTTTACTGGCAACCGGGACCAACGGCTTAACGTGCCTTCCGAAGCACGGAAACGCTCGCAAATGTAAATGCCACAAAGTGGTCACCCATCCGAGGACCAGCCATAGTGAAAGTTGCGTAACTCAGTGATCGTTTACAGAACACTGAGACCGCGGGGCCACGAGCGCTTCTGGTAACTAGATAACTAGATAACTAATAAACATATTTATATATTTCTTAATACATATTATAGATAAATAACACCCAGACGAGAGAAACGCTCGTAACCCCGCTGAATCAGTGTTCTATAAACGATCACTGCGTTAGGCAACATTCGCTAAAGGAGGTCCTTGGATGGGTGACCACTTTGTGAAATTTACATTTGCGAGTGTTTCCGTGCTTTGGAAGGCACGTTAAGCCGTTGGTCTCGGTTGCCAGTAAAATAGCAGTCGTTAAGCCTGGTTGAAGGCCTTATGGGAGGCTTGAAAATTTTCAACAGCAGGTCGCCACAGCCTTCGTCTGTCCATTTCAGCACGGCAATGGGCTCACCACCTGTTACTTGGGACGGAGGTGCTTACAGTGAAATGTGGGTGTTTAATATACCTCTGCCTACCCCTTCGGGGATAAAAGCGTGACAATAAGTATGTATGTATGTAACACCCAGACAGAATAAACCATCGTGCTCATGCTCTCAGAGGCAGTCAAGAACTCAGAGAAGTAGAAGTTTTTCACATAAGACAATAATAAATTATAATGATCGAAATTTCTAGTCACTGGTGAAATTTGCATCAGCTTTGACTGTAAATAGTGTTTTCTCACTGTTTATCAGTCACGCATTTCTCCCCGAAGGGGTGGCAGAGGTATATTATACGCCCACATCCACGTAACAGGTGGTGAGCCCACTGCCGTGTTGAAATGAATAAGCGCATGTTGTGGCGACCTGCTGTTGAAATTTTTTAAGCAAGGCTGCTCAAAGCTGGAAGCATAATAGCCTGCCAGAACCATTAATTGAGTCACGCCTTTATCAGATGCATACTATTTGCCTACATTTCACCTTAAGCATTTTTATCCCACGTAACAGGAGGTGACCCCATTGCCGTGTCGGACAGACGCAGGTTGTGGCGTCCTCCTGTTGAAATTTTTCAAGCCTCAATTTCAAAACCAATCCTGATATACATGTTTACAGATATTACGTAAGTAATTTTTTTCGTCACCGACAATATCTGTTGATGAAGATTAAGACAAAAAGGCGGAAAGTTTGCTGTAGCGCCTATTGTCATGCGAAGTAAATCAAAATTTTAAGAAAACATTCAGTGACATATTTTACAAAAGTTTTTTAAAAGGCGACCCCATCTTGATTAATTATTTTGGTAAGAGGTTGTTTCAACATACAACTTCATGTAATAAATACCTATAGATGAAACTGGCCGATATAAATACAAGCAAGCTATGGTTTGATTACACTGTAAATAACATTTGTACAATCTAAAATTGACACTGGTTTTTTTTTTAAATAATATTTAGGTGCCTATGTAAAATGCTCGCAATATCCACAGCTTACTGAGTGCCGCTCATTAACTCCTAGAGGAGAACATTTTTTTTTAAACTGTCTCTGTTAATGTTATATCACTATTTAGTTACGGTTAGTAACTAAGATATGCCACATCTTTAGAGGGGACTCGAATCGAGAATCGCTCATTATGGATATTTTCATTGCAAATCAAAATTTGGCTAAACATGTACAACAATGATTGTTACAAGATCCAAATCTGAACTATGAGAGGAGTAAAGAGACAGAGCATTGTAAAAAAAGCACACCTCGAGATTCACAACGCAGTGTTTGTGCCAACGTTGCTTTTCGGTAGTGTATTTAAGGTATTTCAGTAAATATATGAAAGCTGTGGAGGTGAGACAATTCGGAAAATTGTGCGGCATAACGTTGGCTAACCGAATATGCAATTTTATGCCTCGCGCACGCTTTGCACCTATTGATAATGTGAAGGTTTGTATGGATGTCTTACACACAGTAACTACTGAACGTATTTTAATGAAACTATAGTAATATAGCTTATACATAGGAATAGGTAATAGGTTACTTCGAATTCCAAGGACAAGTTCCTGTGGGAACTAGGAAAAAGTATATATTGTAAGGATCGCGAAGCCTCTTGTCCTCTCTGATTACAATGTCAGTGTGAAAATAATTAAGTAGTCTATTTTCATGAAGCCTCCATAAACGATAGTCTTTATTCATATATACATATTATCACGCCTTTATCCCCGAAGGGGTAGGGAGGTACACCCACATTTCACCGTATGCATTTTGTCGCATGTAACAGGTGGTGAGCCCATTGCCGTGGACCAATGGACTGGAGCAACTTGTGGAGACCCGCTGTTAAAATTTCAAACCAGCAACCATAAGACCTTCAACTGGGCTTAACGACTGCCATTTTATTGGCAACCGGGTCCAACGACTTAACGTGCCTTCCGAAGCACGGAAACACTCGCAAATGTAAATGCCACAAAGTGGTCTTTATTCGTAAGTAGAAAAATCATATGACTGACAAATTCCTAAAAATAAAGTTTTTTTATAAATGGATCTAAAAGCGGTCATCTCAGTGGAACATGTGCATTGCGGCCACTGCGATGCGGCCACAGAAGAAATAAGACACTAAGTTCAGCGGCTAGCTCACTCAAACTTGAATGAGGAATTTTAGTCGTTATTTCCTTTATTTTGTCCTATGTGAACTTTACTTGAAGATGTTGATCTACCACTTACCAGTCCCACGTAAAAATACTAGACGATAAAAATATTTTTACTTTGTATATAATATATTAGTACTGCTTACGTACATTATTTTTACTCTCAGTAAGCAAGCTTACGGCCGAATACTGAAACGTCACTCATGTACAACACCCAGGTGAAGTGCTCTTAGATTTAAGTATATCCCAAAATGAAGTGGTATACACAAAGGCTACTCAAACAATTTGCAGGCATAATCAGCTAAGCAGCCGACAAATAATTTGCGTAATGGCAACATTCACGATGCCTCATTTTACGCAACAGTTTTGGACTAAATAATATTTACTATGCTACTTAATTTAGTTAAAATAATAGAAAGTAATAATAGTTTTATTAGGTACACAATGTTATTTCTATAATATTCTGATAGGTAGGTTTTTAACTTATATATCAGAATAAATTTCGAAAAAGAAACGTAAACATTTGCTGACCGAATTGTTGTAGAACGAAACGTTCAATTTGATTGAAACCAGTGACATTAGGGTGACTTGTAAACATTTTTCAAAAATAAATTGGGATGTGGAAGAAAAACATTGGAAAGTACTTCTTCGGCAGGCGTCTGTATCTAGCAATGGAGTCAGCACAGCCGAGATGAATAGCCGCTATCTTCAAGAATGACCATATTACCAAAATCACTATCATCAAATTGCGTTGATAGTTACTGTTGTTCTCCACTTTTACAAAGCGTTTCAAGACTTCCACTAAAACTTAATGTAGAAAAGGGAAGATGAGAAGGGATATTGTCATAAGATATGTATCTTTCTTGTGGTGTGAGAAACACAGTTTAATCGGTGTATATTTTTCATCTTTGATGTTTTTTTGGTTTGTTATATAATAAATAACTTTTACAAGTGTTCTACTAAATATCTGTCTTTTTAGTCACAAACAAGATATTTTATTTATTTAAATTAGATTTTTCATCAGCCAACTACCTGTTTTAATTTATACAAGTCGACGCCTATGGCTCCGCACGCGTGGTGAAGTTTTCCCGTTCCCGTTTCCCACAGGAACTAGTAGCATTATGTGTTATTCTGATGTGAAAGCTATATAATTTTAAAGTACAAAATCCATTCAGTATATTTTTGCGTGAAAGAGTAACAAACATCCATACTTAAAATCTTTCGCGTTAATAATGTTAGTAGGATTTTTTACTAATAATAAAGCTGAAGAGTTTGTTTGTTTGTTTGGTTGAACGCGCTAATCTCAGAAACTACTGGTCGGATTTAAAAATTCTTTTTGTGTTGGATAGCCCATTTATCGAGAAAGACTATAGACTATGTTTAATCACGCTACTGCCCTGGAGAGCGGTGCAGTAATCATAAATGTCGACAAATTGGGCAAATTTTTATGCATTATTGTAGAAATATAAGCGTTGAAAAAAAAAGCGTGGATAAAGTACAATGGGCGGCCTTATCACATAAAGCGATTTCTACCAGGCTATAATAAACTTTAAAGACAAAAGTAGGAGTCGTAAACCATGTCCGGAAGGGGGCAGTTACCCCTTCTGCCCCCCTTTGGGTACTCCCATGGAATAAATTATCCAAATATAAAACTGTCTTATTGGAGATACTGAACCGAGAAGGAAACTCCGCATCGTTGCATTTTTCAAATGTATTTAGCTTCTCTATGTTTCGTCGACAGAGGGTCGCTCTTTCATGGTCAGAGAGTGAAGATAGCGAAGATATAGACATTTTGTTTACGCTTAAATATATTCAGTTCCAGATTTAGGAGACCTCTCGACCACTCTTACATTTAGGGGACGTTCAAATCAGTTTGACAGGTCATTTGACAGCTAAATTAAATAAAGTGGCATTCCAGTATACGAATTTTACATTGAGTGGCATCTCAGCGCAACTAACCTGAGTTCATCTTAAATTTAACACATGCTTAAATTTAATGTTTGAGAATACGAATTTTGTATTTAAGTGCTACTCAAACATTTAATTTCATAGATATTTGAGTGACCATTCAGTATTCGGCCGTTAGGCGACTAATTTTTGTCGTAAATCTATATACGAGTATTTAAAAGAAAGACGTGTTAGTTACACTATTTATAACTAAACAACGGCGGTAAAGATTTGGCTGAAAAGTGGTGGGGAGGTAGCTTAGAGCCAGGAGACGGACATGGGCTACTTTTTATGCCGGGAACGAGTTCCTGTGGGAAACGGGAACGGGAAATCTTCTCTACGCGGCCGAAGCAGCGGGCGTCAACAAGTAATAATATACTTTAGTGTGCACATTGACTTACACGCGAAACGAACGTATGTAAGAATCACCACATTTTATGGTACTTAATAACTACTTTCATAAATTCTATACTCTGATATAATATATTCTATATCTATACTAATATATAAAGCTGAATAGTTTGTTTGGTTGAACGCGCTAGTCTCAGGAACTACGAGCTCGAATTGAAATAATATGTTTGTGTTGGATTGCCCATATATCGAGGATGCTATAGGCTATATATTATCACACTTAAACCCAGGAGAGCATAAATCTAAAAAAATGTAAACTTAATGAACGATTGGATTAAATGGGTGGCACGGGGTTCGGAGTACATCACGAGCGAAGCCCGAGGTGTAAGCTAGTTACTAATAAACGGTGAACTACTAAATATCATTTATATTGTTGTCACACTCGCAACTTCTATAACTACTACTCAAGTATAAATGTGCATCCACAAAACTATACAACATTGTAACAGTTTTTCGGTGCGTTTCCAAACAAAGGCGAAACAATGCTAAAGAATGACGTCTTCACCTGAGACTAAACAAACCCCGTTCGGTACAGATAAAAATAAAACACGGTAGCCATGTAAAAATCGAAAGATTAGTCGCTCACATGTATAGAGAGCACTTAACTGCTACTGAAATGCCTCAATTTAACAAAATTAAATGCAGTGTAATTACAGTGCAGGTCACATTTATTACGACCAGTGAAAACCGTTCGAAGCACAATCTAGTTACAGTTGAACAACAACGCCGTATGCATTAATCCACATATTCGGTTATATTCAGGCTTTATTCAGTGCAAACACATGTTCATTCCGGAGTTGTCACTAGTGTGGTTGGCAACGGACCGCCTGTTCTTATTATAATATTATGTTCGACTCAGTGGAGCATAGCTTTTCCACAACATGTTTCTAAATACTGATTATACTTGCGTGTATAACAACGCCGGCAAAAAAATACGTTATAAATATTTAATAATTACGTTTACTAACCTGCACTATTTTCGTCATCTCCTGAATATCTATGACACCATTGCCGTCCACGTCATACATTCGGAAAGCCCACTTTAACTTTTCTTCAGGAGTACCGCTTGATGTCACGTGAATGGCCTGCAGAAATTCCTACAACAAACATTACGGTGGCTTTCACGACAAGTGTCGAGGCCAAAATAAACAAGAACGCGCTAGGGAGTCTCTTGTTCGATGAACTGTTCAACGAGAATGTTAACAATTATATTCAAAATAAAATGAGCCAAGCTCGCACAGCTAGAATATTAAATCAACAAGTCGCTCAGCAGTAACAGTGAATTAGTTATGAAATAGTTTACTGTCTACTGCTATTTAAACATTCGCAGAAACTGTGAATCAAACTTCTATATGTTGGTGTAAAAATAAAAACTTGTACAGCTGTACTATTTAAAGTGACGCTAGCAGATCGTTACCTTAAAATCTATGTAGCCATTTTTATCCATATCAAATGTACGAAATACGTGATCACAAAACTCGACGGCGTTGCCGGAGGGGAAAAACATCTTGTACATATCCACGAATTTAGCTGGGGTCAGGCGGCCGTTCGGGCAATCTTGCTGCAAGAAAAAAAAAACAAATTTAATATCAAATGGTAGCATGTAATTGCCAGAACTCGTATGTCACGTCAGTAATCCCCAATTCCACAACATTTTCATCAAAATGTCAGCAGGCTTATGTCGGAAGAGACAGATTACACTTTGGATAATCAAGCATGACTTAAGTCAGATTAGATTTCCAATTACGCGCATTATAATTAGATAGGTTCGCAGATTTCATAAAATCAATATTAGGTATGATATTATCATCACAGTTGTAATTAAATTACGAAACAATGACAACTCTATGTAGATAGGTAGCTGTTAACTTAATTATTCGCGTATGACTTAGTATACATTTAGTTAATACGTTGTCCTTTTGTTCAGTGTTGCATCTAGTTGCATCCGAAGTCTCTAATTTGGGACCCGCGCTTTAATTTGGCGCCCTGCTTTGGTTTGGCATTGAGATTACTAGCAATAAGTTCATTGCCACCACATCAAAGAAGCGCTCAAGATTATACTCTTGAGCGCTTCTTTGATGTGGTGGCAATGAACTTATTGCCCACAACACTAGACCTGATGAAGGCAGCATAATCCATTCGCCGAAAAGTCATGACGATATAAGTATAATGTTACCATATCAAAATTATACTTATTTTGCACAACATTCTTAGTAACACAAGCTGCTTGTAAAAATATTAAATGTGAAATGAGATTCGCATTCTCTAACTAGACGATAATAAATTGGTGTGTAAATATAAGTTTTTATTTAAAAATTGGTAGAAAAATTACCATAAGAATATTTAATTTTAAATTGTCTACCTTGTTCTAATATTGAGTAATGTTAAAGATATTAAGGCCATTCACTCCGTTCGCTTAGTGTAGGCGTAGATTTATATCGATAGTTCAGATAATAGATTAAATATGATACTCATTTGTAGTAAGAAAATCGCAAAGCTCAGTAAAATCAAATGATGTTGTTTAGGATTAATCCAGTGCTATAGTCAACTGGTGGTTACTAGCTATATGATTTGAAGTTATATCTAATGTTGATGAATCGATTATGGTCCTGAACTTATGTAACTGTATGTCTGTACGGGCGTTAAACAGGGTTGTGTCATGTCCGCCAGGCTGTTCATAGTGTATATGGATAGTTACTCGCAGAAGTGAGCAGATTGCTTAAAAACGGAATAAACTTATACGTTATACTTGAAAACCCAAACGTGCATGGATGAAGCGATTATTGAATCTGCAGGAAGCGAAAAAAGTATGCATGGATCGCGAAGTCTGGTCATATGTTCTTTCTGATCACCCCGTCAGGGATACAGCGTGAAGATAGTTAAGTTAACTGAAGTTAGTTCACAGCTAATTTCCAAAATGATTACCATCTTTGTGATATATAGGAACGTTCAATAACAAATTTTAGTGTTAGCAGCAGTTTAAGCTAGACCAGAAACAGGCACGTGACTATTGTAATAAACTGTCTTCAGTTAATTTCTCTGTTTTATGAGCAGTCACCAAAACTAAGATCGTATTGTAGTGCGCAAAGTCTTACTAGGGGTATAAACTTCTAGAAAGTTGTGACGTGACGTATACTCATAAAACTACCGGCTTTCCTCAAGATAAAATCCCTGTTCGGTCAAAAAGCATCAAACTCTGATACTACTGGGTACAAGGTTTACGAGTATCATTCTTAGGTAAATGGGATTAATGAATTAATGTATTTACATAGGAACCAAGAGCAATAAATAAAATAATAAGAGACAGAATGCCAAATACAGGAAATATAAAACTAAGATGATAATCAAGCACTATACACTAAAGATATTAAGAATCGAATCTGTTCAACCAATCCTTAACCATGCATTTGCAGATGGCGCATTACTACAGCCATCAAGCTCCATATTGCATGTCAGGGTCGACTAACGTTCGCGAACAATTATTGTTTGGTT
Organism: Thumatha senex; assembly: GCA_948477245.1. NCBI lineage: Eukaryota > Metazoa > Arthropoda > Insecta > Lepidoptera > Erebidae > Thumatha > Thumatha senex. Next base: position 7,513,766 of record OX419725.1, read on the forward strand.
CAAAACTCAGAGACAAACTGTCAATTTATAAAGCTCTAACTATATTCCAGTAGTTTGTTATTTAGTTAGAGTATATGAATGAACTCACTGAAATATTAGACAACAAAAATTGTGATAATACAAAAATCCCCCGAGACGGTAAATGTATAAAATTGGAAGTGAATCACAGGTACTACGTAGGGAACATAAATTGTTTTGTGAGGTATACCACCATATAAAATCAAGTAACAGCAGTAGCAATTACACTAAAAGGTGATATATACCTTATTATGATTCCCTCAAAGTTTCGATCATACTACCCGCGTTAACTTTAATATATTAAATAGCATTGCTACAAGCAATACAAAAATAGAGTTTATGTATGTTTTGGAGCTGTGAAAACGAGTTTGACTAAGATCGAATATTATATTTTATTACATACAGACGGTGGCTGCGTGCCAATAAAAGATACGATACGAATGAAATTCGAGTGAAGGTGTAGGGTGTTATGTTAAAATTTTATGTTATGTCTTTCAAAGTTCTTACAAAAAGCGTTGGTCCTGGTTAGAACTCCTGCTATTACTCAAAGACATCTGTCCCAGTACTCGAAGCCCCTGCATTTTGCGGTGATTCTAAAACGAAGATTATTATATTCAAGTAACTTAATATTCAAATTTTGCTTCGTTAGGACAAGTTTAGAGTTAGTTGAATTATTCAGCGTACCCTGAAAGTATTACTAAACGGGTAAATGCTGAAGTTAGTTGAAAATATATATAGGTCACTCCATGAAAGTTGTTCTAACAAGTTACTATATTGGAAAATAAATCTCTATTTTGTGAGTTTATCAATCGCAAGATTCTCTTCGTATTTCCTTCATATCGCCTTGGCTTATGTTGTTATTTTTTTGTGAGTAATAACTCGCCTTATGTCATTGTTTTTTTGAGAATGGAGAAATTAATGCCTACTATCGAACCTAACATACTAACGCTTAGGCACTTCGGGCTTTTTCAACATAATGTTATGTGGTCCTGGTGTAATCACATTTTCGTGATTTCAATCACGCACACCCTTTAAGGTAGGAACGTGTTGGTATTACCTCGGGTCGTTGCTGCTAACCTTTTGTTGACCGAGCAAACGAAGTGGGCATTTCCAGATGGCCTAATTTTCATTTGTGCGTGTTTTTTTCTTCATCTACAGGCTTTATAAGTATTTTTTTATGAAAATTGGTACATGTATTTATTTATATAAATCAAATTGATTAAAGCGTTATTTTGTAGCGTCATTTTATCTACCGTATATAACCGAAATTGGTATAGTAATCAATTGTGTGGAATATTATTTTTTTAAATTAATATTTCACCTGAACATTGAGCTGTGTCAATGTACAAGTTCATTTATAGGGTCGTTGTAAAAATGTGTCTTAATAAAGACTACCGAATGCCGGTTTAACTAACATTGTGATCGTTTCCCTAGGAAAACGTAGCCTAAGTTACTCTTTATAACATTAGCTATCTGTCACTGGAAGTCCCGTTAAAATTGGTACAGTCGTTTCAGAGATTAGCAACAAGAAACATATAGACAGAAAAAAACTGTTTGGATAGATTTTTTCATGTAAGTACCTTGTATACGTTAAAGCTATAAGAAAAGCTGTTAATTTTAAATTATTGAAAGACACTTTAGCTTTATTTATCTGTAAAGGTGTATATAGATTTCAAAGGTGTGTCCAAATTATTATAATTAGGTACCACTCTATCAGAGTATGTCACTCAGCGTATTTAATACCTAGAGAATATATTACTTTCCTATTACGTTAAAAAGAAGTTAATCCTGTCGGCCTCGAGGGTTCGTAACCCATGATTAAAGCTGTTTAGACTCTGAGAATGATTTATTGCAAAATAATGAAATGTAGTCGAAGGGAGGATCCCGCTAATGCTCCGCAGTTCAATATTATGATTAAAATGGTTTTAAATAAAATGTAATCTTTATTAATAAAAATAAGTCACAGAACTCAGAGATGGCTGTTCCTAACTAAAAAACTAACTGTCTTCACGCTGTATCCCTGACGGGGTAGTCAGAGAGGACAGGTTGCCAGACTTCGGGATCCATGCATAATTCTTTCGCTTCCTGCAGATTCATTAATCGCTTCATACATGCATGGCTGGGTATCCATACGGCTGTCTCAATTCTAGTATTTTTTAAATTTAACCCTTATACTTTAAAGAAGGTTTTTATGAAGAGAAAAAATGTAAAAAATAAACGGAAAACGAGAAAATTACAACAGGCAAGCGGAGCCGCTGGCGTCAACTAGTATCAATATAATAATAAGTGAAGCACAATCAAATGGATACGAAATATGAAATGAAACGGTTAAAGTTTATATGGCACAAAGTGAATTAAGGTATTTTTATTTCCTTCAAACTTAAATATCAAACGAATTATGGGCGAATTTTGACTCATGGGACCGAAATATGAAAGAATCTAGAAAAGAGGTTATTCACTGAAAAGTCAGGGTCGCGTAACTTGTAGAGTAAACGTGACTCTGATTCTTTGTTCTGTGCCTACATAATTGAAATTGAAACCAACAAGGAAACGCCTGTTGGACCACTCCGTTTGTGCTCACTATGCTTACTCAAATCAATTTACACCATAAAAAAAATATTGTGGTACATTTTCTAAAACTATACATTATTTTTGGTAATGTATTATTTTGCGCTCGTGGCCCCGCGGTCTCAGTGTTCTGTAAACGATCACTGAGTTACGCAACTTTGACTACGGCTGGTCCTCGGATGGGTGACCACTTTGTGGCATTTACATTTGCGAGCGTACGTTGCTTCGGAAGGCACGTTAAGCCGTTGGTCCCGGTTGCCAGTAAAATGGCAGTCGTTAAGCCTGGTTGAAGGCCTTATGGGCGGCTTGACTAATTTCAACAGCAGGTAGCCACAACCTGCGTCTGTCCATTTTCAACACGGCAATGGGCTCGCCACCTATTACGTGGGACAGGAATCCACACGGTGAAAAGTGGGCATATATAATATGCCTCTGCCACCCCTTCGGGGATAAGGCGTGATGGATATATATTTGTATTGTTTTGCGATATTCCGCTCTTTAAATGTCGTATGATGTTGACACGTGACCGTGATATTGCCAAATGCTTTTCTGTTATTAAGTCGAACTAAAGTTGGTGATATCATAAATAGCACTTAATTTGTATCTGATATCACTAAAATTCCTTTTATGTGATAAAATTCAACAAAACATGTATTTAGAGACTAACTTAGTGATTGAACTGTCTATGTACATTTATCACTTTTTGTTGAATTTTATCACATAAAATGAATTTTAGTCATTTCAGATAATGTCACTTTTATAAGTCCTCGCGTGCCAAGTTTTCAGACGTTCTATACTAACCTGAGTCATGAGCTTTTGCTAACATAAACTCTGATTAGACACTATATCCCCTGTCGGTAGGCAGTAAACTATCTTTATAGTCATGGCCTTCATTCACATAATTTATAAAACGATGGCTATATCTATCCAATCTTCATGAAAATGGTGGTGAAAGCATTCGAAATTATAATTTCTTTCCCAAACAAGTATATTTTTTGAAAAGTTTGTTACTTTTTTATATAAATTCAGAATTTCACAGTGTAATTATTCCGTTTGCATGGTTGATCTATAGAATTAATTTTGAAGAAATACGACACAGTAATCTCTCGGGCCTCTAGTTTCAAATAAGTTGAACTGACGTTCTTTATCTCCGCAACAGAGACGCGGCATGCCAGCTCAACATTCAATGGCGAGAAACAGCCATCGGACACAACTCCTTCCCGAAGTACTTGAGCGTCACCCTGGATAGATCGCTAACATACAACAGCGGAAGGTACATGCCAGAAATGACCTCTTGGGCAGTCTGGTTTCTATGAAATGGGTAGCTTTACCAGATGTTTTGCAGGTGGGCCATATACTTGTCTGCCCCTTTGTCTGTAGAAAAAACAAGACGACAACCGGTCAAGGGAGAGATGTGGCGAGAGGGTGCCGCTCGTTTCATAGCCTGTTTGTCCCATTATCTGGCGCCTACGGCCTGAACATGAGCTACCATGGCTAACCTTTCTTTGGAAGTCTTTAAATATACTCCGAACACAGATCGTCCGAAGTAAGGAGAACCTGTTTAAGTGGGGCTTCTCGGATAGCTTGAATCTGGTGAGCATATGTGGGGCTGACCCCCAGACAATGAAATATCTGATGTCTTATCCTGCATGCCCTTTCAACTGCACGCAGGAGGAACTAATGATTGCTACTGAAAATTCTGTTTTTGTAGCTAAGTTGTGGGCCGAAACTATTTAGGTTTGTTAGCAACACGAGAGGAAAAAGAACAGTAATCTTTAACCTTTAGAAAGGCTTGACCTACTTATTTATCTGTAGGCAGCGTAGTAGCAACCGTGGATAAAAGCTAAAATACCACAGGCAGAAATAAAATTGCCCGAAGTAAAATTATCAATGTTAACTTGATAACAAGCCAGTTCGTTACGTTGCGAAAATTTATAAGTTATTGTGAAAATAATTACTTGCTGGCTTCATTACACAGCTCACGTACAAGGTCAGGTTTAATACTGTTTCAGAACGAAGCGTTTCGTAAAGTTTTCCCCTCACGACGATGTTGCAATGTAATTTCTTGCTCCGTATTCCGATAGCTTTGAGTTAAGAAAGATGAAAAAGTACCAGCCTTAAGTATTAAATCATATTGAACACAATTGATACTCATCTCAAATGGGAAAAAAATTCAAATTGAATTTTAGTAAGATATGCTCCAGGTATCTAGATGTTGGTATTAAATTATTTCAGCCAATTTAGAATGCTCTAAATATTGTACTATAGAATTTAATTATTGCCTTTGAAGAATTCAAATCTTAATTAATATTGTTGATTAATAATGTTACACAAAGAACTGTGAACACTGAAGACGATTTTATGCTACTTTAATTTGTAGAGCTAGTTTAACTTAGTCATGACATGAAATTTATATACTGTTGAATGAAATTTGGTGTATAGTGTGAAGTAGCTGACACCCTGGATTAACACATAGGCTAATTTTTATCCCGGGTACAGGTTCCTGTGGGAACCAGGTACGGAATAACTTAACCACGTAGGTGGGGACACGGGCGTCTTCTAGCAATATTATAGTAAGTACTGTAACGTTGTGACCCCTGCCTACCCAATTTTGGCAAATATTTATTTTATTCTATCACATAACATACATAAAAATGTTATCTAGGGACAGCTGCTCATTTCATTTGGTCAAGTTGACATTCGATACCGCGTTGAAATGCGTAAACGGTCAAAGGTTGCCCACGGTCCCACAGAGAGGGCGTGGAACTTTCTTTATAAATAGTTTAACAAGATCTTAGACGGACATTTTTCTAAATTTTATTAAACATATTACACACTGAAATGGATATATTGTTGAAAAATCCGTGGCAACTCTCAGCCATCAGTAACTAGTATTTCAAAACTGAAAATAAATTAAAATAAGCGGAGTGCAAAATATTGCTGATAAAACACCGATAAAACGTTTATAGACCCAGTATTCCTGGTGAGTAAAACACTATTTAAATATCAGCTGTATAACATTCTTTTTTAGTTCGATGGGGGTGTACAAAAGTGAAAAAAAATAAGACTTAATTAAAAATTATGAACATAATTGCATAGCCCAAAGATTTTCTATTATATATATGAAATATTGTGAGGACCCTTGACACGCTGGCTAGAATTGCGGGTGTAAGGGGGGGGGGCTCCTATCCGTGTCAACAATCATGGGGCAAATGGAATTTTCAGGGTCCAAGTATACGGCTACAGCGGACAATAGCAACCAAGGCGTCAATACTGAAGGGTGACCGTGAGATTCGATCCCAATATCATAAGCAGCGTCCTGGACCGAGATCACGCCCATCCAGTCATTTAGCAGGGTGTGGTTTACTTGACCAGCGCAGTCGGTAGCACGAGGGCTCCAGCTAAAGGATCCCTATAAATCAATATAAGTCCCGGTCTCGTCAACATCGTCGTACGACAGGAGTACGGACCTTGCTGCATAGATTCGAAACCACGACCCTGTTCTACTCTTTTTCTTTATTAAATTAAAGTGTCAGGTTCTGAAGATATTTCATAAAACACTTGGTTATATTACAATTTACATCTATCATTTATCTCTCAGGGCCAATTCAATCTCAGGCTCAATTAAATGATATGCTGTCTACGGGTATATTAGACTGCTAATATACCCGTAGACAGCATATCATTTAATTACGTATTTACTTTGGAAGTGAAATGACTTTAGCTTCAGAATAGTAGGTACAAGGGTTGGCCCTGAGAGATAAATGATAGATGTAAATTGTAATATAACCAAGTGTTTTATGAAATATCTTCAGAACCTGACACTTTAAACTGCGTCAAGAAGTAGTGTTAAGTGAAGAAACTCTTAGGGTGATTCGCAAATGATGAGATGGTTTTGCCTATATTCATCTGAAGTGTCTTGTAGACAGAGAGAAGTACCTATTACGTATAACTAATTTGACTAAATGTCTTACCTTGAATCCCTTGTACCACTCCTTGATGGTAGTCTCGTCGTAGGACGTATGGGTCTTCAGGAAGTCCATATCCTCCTTCGTCAGCTTGTCTTTGCTAACGAAGCAACCCATTTGGACTGCTGTAACAAACGAAAAGTAACATTAAAAATTGTTCATACTGTATCTATAATATACAAAGGCTATATTTCGTCACGCCACTACCCTGGAGAGCGGAGCAGTAATCATATGTGTCAACAAACTTGGAAAATTTTCTTACGTCATTGTAAAAGAGGGTTCAAAGTTTGTCACGGGCGAAGTCGCAGGGGTCAGCTAGTTCTTGATAAGACCCATGCAAATGATAGGGTAAGTTCGCTAATCATATCGGATCATAATCGGAACAGTCGCTTGAGATTCCGGGTCTGCTTTCTTGACCAGAGTGAGGTAATTTTATTGTTAAGCGGCACTAGTAAGTTACATTGAAGTTTATAAATTGACTGTGTATTGATCAAAATAAAAACATTACCGAAAGAAAAGAAAAGGTATGGCTCCGCCTAAAACTCAGGTAAATTAAACATGAATTTTGTTGAACATTGCAAATGACAACTGCATCGTAAATTCCCGCTGGGTACAAAAGAGGAGAACTGGATTTGATATGTAAGATACCAAATACCTACCGCACCCGGTCTTCTCTTGAGTAGAGACTTGAGATTAGAGAGATAACAAAGTTTGGCCCTGCGTAGATTATATCAAAGTGACGATAACTTAATACTAGAAACTTGTTCCTACTCAAAGATAGCTCTACTTGACTGAAAATTTCGCGAACAATTATTGTTAACTCTGGTTATTTTATTGCGCCCACCCTATACGAGTACATAGCATAATTTTATCGACAAAACATCACCAGATAACGCTTTGCCCTGAATAAGCATTCCTCTAGGTTAAGTAGTGACACTACATTACAGTCCGCCCCATTTCGCGCCTCATTTCGCCATTGACACTAAAAACAGTAGCAGCGGTCGTATTACCACAGGAAAATAATTATATCAAAATGTCGTATTGCTCCGTCATATGGATTGTGTAAGTAGTAGTCTAGTGCAGTCTAATTTTTATTAATTTCTTTGTTATTTACCAACTATTTTTGGTGTTTTCATAAAGATGGTGTTTTCATAAAGACTCACACAAGAAGACATCAAAAACAGAAAGAGTTAATACATTGCCTACACGATAAGACAAATGTCAAATAAATCTACTAGAAAATACGAGAAGAACTGTGTTTTTACTCTTTTTATATTTCAAATATTGGCTGAAATATTTACGATCAAAGTGCGTATAACGCAGGTGACCGCATACGTCACAACACTACACATTCAACAGTCGCGCTCTCGTTCGCACCCGAACGCCGCGCCGCGCCTTGTCGCAGTCAGTGTTACGTTGTGACGTCATAATGAGCGCGCATAATCTCGGAAATTCAAAAAAGGGCTATAACTTCTCGTCGTTATAACTTCGGAAATACTGCATGTATTGAAGTGAAATAAAAACGAATGTAATGTACATGAGCTACGCTCCAATTTTAGCTGTATTTGACAGTAATATTTTGACCCTTTTGTGTTCTCCATTGATGTGACCTTGAAAGACTGCGAAGGTTATGAAAGATAGAGAAATATTTTACGACTAATCATTTTGCTTAAGTAACGATTTTGACTAAGCCGCCAACATTACCCTGCAACCTGCGAGCCATCAATATTTATTGGTAACGTTTTCATACTTATCCAAAACCATTATTTTTAGGTTGCATTGTTTGTAATATTGTTTTTATAATAAACGAGTAAACATGAATTTTGTTACGGCCGCAGGCTAAAAACTTTGAAAATGTTTCATTCGCCGAAAAGATCTTATAATGGAAGTTTATACCTACAAAGGCGCCATTTAAATAATCGTTAAGCGCCTCACAGCGAGAAGGCAGTTATTTAGCCACTTCATATACCGCTGTAATTAGTCTAAATTTAGCTTTGATTTATAAATGCTTCTTAATGTTTCAGGCAGTGATTAAGCCCATGAATATTCAGACGATGTAACGAGCAGGTTGCACACAAACGTACATATATTTAAATGAAAAAGTTCACCGAACTATGTTATTATGATTTGTTGTGTACAAAGTGATCAAGTGTGTATAGAATAACTAATTGAATCAGGCGTTACATTGCGGAAATTCATTTAAAAAAACTATAATTATTTGGTTTTTAAATGTTATTTTTGCAATATTCCGCTTTTTTAGAATGTCGTACGATGTCGACACGTGTTTCGCCTACACACGAGGCATTATCAAGACTGTTTGGCAGCAAAAGTACTTATGCGTTCACCTCAACATTTTGTAGTTAGAACGCAACCAAACGATAGCGCGATGTAGACTTCTAGTTGTTTTGTCTATTTTTGAATAAACTAAGAAAAACCGAAATGTGGAAGTCTGTTTGTTCGTTCAGCAAAGCACACCCGTCCCGTTTTATAATTTCTAACTGCTCTAATACGGACATTTTTAGACCCTTTTCATATGAATGTAAAATTTCAAAACTGTTGTTATCATTCAAAATATGCCCGGTGTCCAGCAAATGCTTCGCGAAATGTGATTTATCTGTGTGACCGTTTCGGAATGCTCCTAAGTGTTCCTTATATCTGGTATCAAATGAACGACCTGTTTGGCCTATATAAACATTGCTACAACCATCACATTTCAACTTATAAATACCGGATTTTTTGCTATTACTAATACTATCTTTACCATTACATAATGTTTTTAAGGTATTTTGAGGTCTATAGGCCGAGAAAACATTATTTTCCTTAAGTACCCTCGCCACACGATGTGTGATACGCCCAAAGTATGGGAGACTAGAAGTATACTTTTTAGTTTCTTTAGTTGATGGGTACAAAAGGAGTTTAACCATATTATTTTGCTTTTTTAATAAAAGTGAGTGTATTAATTTTGAGCTATGGCCGTTAGATTGTGCAATGCAGCAAATAATATTCAATTCCTTGTCAAATGCCTCTCCGCTTAATTTAACATTTAATAGCTTATGAATGATACTATGGAAAGTAAAAAATATTCCTTTTCCTTTTAATTCTTGCCACCCATGGCTTCACAAAATGTCGGCTTTCCATAGTTTTTTCTTGTTCTTGTTTTAAATGCTATAACGGAACGTTAAATTATTAAAACTTCAAACGAGATAGTCTCACGTAAACAAAGATCACGCCTGTCAAAATCAATCTGAAATCACTTGAAAATTCACGAAATTCGTCAATGGATTTGCGAATTTCGTCTCTAATGACGTTCAATAATACAATCTCTACTCGAAAATAGTTTCAAACTAGATTCATGACAGAGACACCTTTCAAAATACGGACCTTAAAGTTTATTCGACCCAAATTGCTATAAACTACAACAGAACGAAAAGTTTAACTTTATTGGTTGAATATTTTGGACAGATACATCAGCAGCACAACGTCGAGCTAAAGAGTGAGATACGAAATGGCTATCGATTCAACTAAAACCTGAAAGATTAATACGCAATCTGACAATTGGGATAGAAAGTATAATTAGCGTTGTCCTTTTCCCCTACTTCGCGTTGTTAAATCTCACTTTCATTAGCTTTTAGCCTAATTATCTGTTTTTCGATGTCGCTTTTTGCATATTCGCTTAAGAACTACATGATCTAAGTTTTTAAACAGAAATCTCAACGCTAATAATGCTAATAATTTATACTTGCACCTTTATAAGTGGTTCCCTAAACTTAGCGTTATTGTCCAAATTGATAAATTAATTAGTAAATTTGCAGAAAGAAGTTTGCTTGGATCGTAAAACCTGACGATCCGATCATCCCGCTGTATCCCTGACGAGGTAGTCAGAGAGGACAGATTCTTCACGATCCATGCGTACTGCTTTCGCTGCCGATGTCGTTGTGATGATGTCTGTTTTATATAAGTGTATTTTATACAAGGACAGAATGATTGCCCTTGCACGTGATGTATAATAATTTAGGCGTCTGTGCTATACTAGAATATCCATTTACTATAAGATATTAGAACTTAATTCAACGCATACTAGTTAAAATAGTGAATATTGGCAGCAAGAAAATGTGATATTTGATGCGACAACAGGGGCTTAGGTCGCGGAAATGTCACGGTCATAATGTCTATGAAGATAAAACGTACCCCTTACAACTCGACCGCCTTTTTTAGATAAGCCGATGTTTACTCCAGTATCAACCTACGAAATTAATTATTTTTCCTAACAAAAATTTAAGGTAAAAATAAAAGTTTTTCATACCTAAATATTTATTTGGAAAGATGTTCAAGATTTTGGAAATAATAAAGCCGACTAAAGGTTTTCATCAAATACGGTGCAATAACCCTAAGAGATACCTATAACAAGACTAAGTAAAAAGATATTACCAATTTATTTTTATAGATCTAAAGGAAGGTCCGGTATTTAGGAAAAGCTTCCAACACGCGTGCCAAGCTGCGGGCATCAACTAGTACAAACATAATAAATTTTGAAATAAAATTCAAAATGGCATTGTTGTCAGCCGTCGGTAAAGTGTAATTAAACGAATCGTAATTTGTACAAAACTAAATGAACGCTTTCAAATCCTCTTGTTATAACTTATCAGTTGGAAATATATATTGCCCTAATTGCAACAATATGAGGTTCAAATATGCTCTTTACGACGTATTTCATTACTATTTTGTACAATTATGGCCTCCTATGTTTGGTGTTATTAATTCTGGCAGTATTCCACGTCTGAGTATGCCAAAGGAGTAGGTTAACAATGGTACGACCCAATCATTAAAGGCGCGAACCAACTAAAAAAACCGATAAAGAACTTTTCAGTACTTTCTTCAGGCTGCCCAAGAAACGCTCCACCAATGATTGTTTCATACCTCTGTCATCAATTCCTAATGCCTGTGACATACCCAAATATTTGTAGGTTTCATTTGCAGAAAGGGATCTAAGTTTTGTGGAATCTGAAAGTTCCATGCCTTCAGATTCCACAATCTTACCTCTTTTAACATGCATGGTTGCACATTTGTCTACATCAAACTCTATTTTGATAGAATTACTAAAGTTTTCAGTTGCCTTTAGTAAATCTTTCAATTGGATATCGTTGGAGGCAAAAAGTTTCAAATCATCCATGTAAAAGAGGTGGGATATAACTTGACCACTTCTCTGCAAATGATAGCACAGCCCTAAACCCTCTAAGATTGTACTGAGAGGGTTAAGTGTTAGACAATACCACAAAGGACTCAAACTGTCACCCTGGAAAATACCCCTCTTTATCTTTATAGGTTCATCGTCATCAAGAATTTTTCGACATCCCGGATAGCGATAGACCGTACTCCATTGCCCCATACATGTCTCCAAGAAGGTGGAGTGCCATAGAGTTGCATCAATCTTATACAACTCTAGCACCCTCATGAGCCATGAATGTGGCACGGAGTCATAAGCCTTCTTATAGTCTATCCAAGATGTCGCTAAATCCCTTCGTTTACGACAAACCTGTTGGCTAATAGTCGTATCAATAATAAGAAGTTCTTTAGTACCACGGGCCCCAGTCCTACATCCATTCTGAGAGTCTGACAGTGTGGAATTTTCTGTTATATGAGAGTTTATTTTACTCTCAGAATAGATGTAAGAAGTTTGTACAACGTGGGAAGATTATAGGTCTATAATTTTTGGGGTCCATGGTACCACCAGACTTATGTAGCAGGTGGGTTACTCCAGTGGTCATAAAAAAAAAGATTCCAAAGATGATTGAAATTGAGATGCCAAACGACTATGTGAACTCCGTAGCCACTTTAGCCAAAAATTGTGCAGTCCGTCTGGTCCTGCAGATTTCCAATTAGGAAGTTGACGGACTGCATTAGAAGAAGAGATGTAATTGATGTTGGCTCCATTGGATTAATAGAGTCACACATTCGCTTGACATCTCGCTTCCAGTCACCCATACGGTGACAGGCACTGACCAAATACTACGCCAAAATGAGTTCGTAGCTTCAGTATCTGGTAAATGCATGTCACCCACAGTATGTGGTTGTTCCCAATTTCTATACACCCACCGCTCATCTCTCTGAAATGTGCGATTCAGGATATATCTACCTGTCCTAGTTTTATAGCGTCTAATTCTGTTTGCCCATGCATAAACTTTCTGCTTTAGGAAGTCAATGCGTTCTGTAACTTGGGTTGCATAGTCACAATAACATATTCCAGTTCCAGCAAAAGCCCGAGCTACAAAACGCATCACTTTCGGACGAGTATTGCCCGACCCAAAGCAGACAAGCTTGCTAATGAGCACCCTGGTCTCAGCTATCCGCCGCTCAATCCTGCACTGCCACAGTGGTACAGCACAAACTGGTCGAGTAGTGATCTTATGATCTGGGAATTTAACACCAGCTACTCGACATGCTGCAACAGCTGCACAGTACAAAATTGAGTGCGTACTACTGAGATTTTCACTATTATCTAAATAATTAGACAATAGCGAATCCTAGGCACACACCAGTGCCATATTGCGTTTATGCATCGGCAAACGCGGCAGACGTGGTCTTATTTTCATATCAACATTAAGATAATCCCGCATCGCACACTCCAAAGCACTTCTTATTTGTTCATTGCACTGAGTACTTACGGTTAAAGTTACGCTATCGACTCCATCATCGGTACATGTGAAAGGTAATGGTGTTGGTACCTGTAATTGTGTTATTTGTGATGTGGGAGAGATAACATTTCTCTGCCGCAAGTCAGAACTTAGCCTCTTAAGTACGGTACTATCCAACATATGACAACGCTGGATAGCACGCACTTGATCCGATAGTCATTGTGCCGAAAGGTTGACACCTGGTTTAAGACCCTGAAACAGAAGAAGCATTCTAACTTTTAAACTATCGCGTTGCATACTATCAGTATATTTGTTAATAACGGGGCTAAACGCGGTTATTCCACATACCTTTGGTGCCTGACGTTTCGACCAGGTTGCACCGGCCGTGGTCACAGGCAGACTGGCTCAGCGGCGCACGCCCTCCGTCGTCGAGTACGCGTGGTAGAAGTTTCTCCATCCACCCGCACATCTTCGTTATTCTTGATGTTATTTTTTCTCCACGTACCGTCACACACTACACTCACGGTGTCCCTATTCTGTAAGCTAACCGACGCGCGCCTATTCTGATGTTTACCCGACTGTGCACAAAAGCGAGATTTTATGTTACTAATCACTGGATTCCACGCTCCTAATAATTTAAACCCCTCTTCCCGATTGAATGTTTCATGTTTTTTAATCTCAATCGCTTCACGTACAACTCTTGCATAATAGTGCCGTTCAGTAGAGAGGACTTGCGTGTGATGAAATTCAATCCAATGATTAGTGCCTGCTTCAAGTAAATGTTCTGCGATCGCGGATTTACTAGTGTTGCATTTCTTTACAGCTGCGATATGTTCCTTGACCCTTTCAGCTATAGTACGTTTCGTTTGGCCTATATACGAACTACCGCAGCTGCAATCCACCTTATAAACACCTGGGGTTTGTAACGGAACTACATCCTTTGGCGAACCCACGATGTTGTGAACCTTTATGCCGGGTGTATAAATTGTCTTTATCGAGTATTTCTTTAAGATGGAGCCGATCTTATCCGTTACCCCTTTGACATAAGGCATGTAGGCTGGCTGTCGGTTCACTTCTGGATGTTTGCGTCTGCTTGTCGGCTGCTTCATTTGTCCTTTTACCTGATACCCGTTGCTTTTTAGTACCTCCTGAACATGGTCCAGCTCTCGCTCTAAATGTTCAGGGTCACACAGATCGTAAGCTCTATTCTTGAGAGATGTCATAACGGACTGCAGGTGTCGGGGATGATGATGCGAGGTACCGTGTAAGTACCTATCCGTGTGAGTAGGTTTGCGGTACACACAGTGTGCCAAGGACCAATCCAATCTCACGGTCACTTTCACGTCTAAGAAGGACAACGACCTTTCCGACTCCAATTCAAATGTGAACCGCATCTTCGTGTGAATGGAGTTAAGATGGTGTACATATTGTTCTACTTCATTACTATTTCCTTTAACAACACTGAAGATGTCATCTACATATCGCTTCCAAAGTCTGATGGTCTGGATGGATGGACAAACTACTGTATACGCCAAAAACACATCAGCCACCAAAATTGTATGGTCTGCCTAAAATACACAAGGCCAACGTGCCGTTGCGGCCCATTGTAAGTCAAATTGCTTCTCCTACTTACGATCTTGCAAAGCACGTAGCGTCCGTATTACAACCATTGGTAGGTAAAACATCGTCTTTTGTAAAAAACTCACGGCACTTTATAGATATTTTGAAAGAAATAAAATTGGAACCTGATGAGGTCATGGTAAGCTTTGACGTGGAGTCGGTTTTTACCAAAGTTCCAATAAAAGAGTGCTTAAACGTCGTGAAAAACCTACTGAGGGACAACGAGCTTCAATTAAATTATGTTGATCTGCTTGAACACTGCTTGGATGGCAATTACTTCCTTTTCCAAGGTCAGCATTACTTTCAGATTGATGGTGTCGCAATGGGAAGTCCTGTAGCCCCCGTACTTGCCAACATCTGGATGGAACATTTTGAAAAAAAGGCGCTGAATCTCGGCCCAAAGACCATCAGACTTTGGAAGCGATATGTGGATGACATCTTCAGTATTGTTAAAGGAAACAGTAATGAAGTAGAACAATATGTACACCATCTTAACTCCATTCACACGAAGATGCGGTTCACATTTGAATTGGAGTCGGAAAAGTCGTTGTCCTTCTTAGACGTGAAAGTGACCGTGAGATTGGATGGGTCCTTGGCACACTGTGTGTACCGCAAACCTACTCACACGGATAGGTACTTACACGGTACCTCGCATCATCATCCCCGACACCTGCAGTCCGTTATGACATCTCTCAAGAATAGAGCTTACGATCTGTGTGACCCTGAACATTTAGAGCGAGAGCTGGACCATGTTCAGGAGGTACTAAAAAGCAACGGGTATCAGGTAAAAGGACAAATGAAGCAGCCGACAATCAGACGCAAACATCCAGAAGTGAACCGACAGCCAGCCTACATGCCTTATGTCAAAGGGGTAACGGATAAGATCGGCTCCATCTTAAAGAAATACTCGATAAAGACAATTTATACACCCGGCATAAAGGTTCACAACATCGTGGGTTCGCCAAAGGATGTAGTTCCGTTACAAACCCCAGGTGTTTATAAGGTGGATTGCAGCTGCGGTAGTTCGTATATAGGCCAAACGAAACGTACTATAGCTGAAAGGGTCAAGGAACATATCGCAGCTGTAAAGAAATGCAACACTAGTAAATCCGCGATCGCAGAACATTTACTTGAAGCAGGCACTAATCATTGGATTGAATTTCATCACACGCAAGTCCTCTCTACTGAACGGCACTATTATGCAAGAGTTGTACGTGAAGCGATTGAGATTAAAAAACATGAAACATTCAATCGGGAAGAGGGGTTTAAATTATCAGGAGCGTGGAATCCAGTGATTAGTAACTTAAAATCTCGCTTTTGTGCACAGTCGGGTAAACATCAGAATAGGCGCGCGTCGGTTAGCTTACAGAATAGGGACACCGTGAGTGTAGTGTGTGACGGTACGTGGAGAAAAAATAACATCAAGAATAACGAAGATGTACGGGTGGATGGAGAAACTTCTACCACGCGTACTCGACGACGGAGGGCGTGCGCCGCTGAGCCAGTCAGCCTGTGACCACGGCCGGTGCAACCTGGTCGAAACGTCAGGCACCAAAGGTATGTGGAATAACCGCGTTTAGTCCCGTTATTAACAAATATACTGATAGAAGAAGCATTCGATCGCGATACGCGGTCAGGTTGGATCCCCCCTCTGTAGCCACATAATATGCCCGCATGACATTTTCATTAATGGAATGAGTCCATCGCATGTGGTGCACATCACCACCGGCAGCGGGAGCCCTATTCGAAGCCGATGGGCCTCGGACCCCAAGCAAACTGGTGGCCGGCCTCTCCCACAGTAAAAACTTTTCTTTTATGATACTGGGCACAAAAAAGTTTATTGAATTCGAATTTCGAATTGTTCATGAAAATAAAAATGTATACTTTTTAGAATTTTACTCAATTTTAAATATGGAGTGGACGCTTAAAGAAGACCGTGTTGCAGTTATTGCGTTGCATCGTTGCGGTTACGCGCCAATTCAAATTTTTGATATACTGAAAAATTTGAATATGACCAAAAGATTCGTTTATCGTACCATCAAACGATACAATGAAGACTCTAGTGTAGATGACAGGTCAAGAAGTGGTCGCCCTCGGTCTGCTAGGACTCCAGCAGTGATAAAGCTGTGAAGGCGCGAATTCAAAGAAATCCCAAACGTAAGCAGAAACTGTTGGCCCTTCAGATGGGGTTAAGCAGAACCACGGTGAAATGGGTGTGAAATGAAGACTTAGGGCTTCGGTCATATCGAAGAAAAACAGGACATCGTTTAAGTGCTCGTCTAATGGACCTGAGACTGATTAGATGCCGCGCTTCGTTGACGCAGTACGCGGGAAAAAAATATCGAGAAATTCTTTTTTCGGATGAAAAAATTTTTACCGTAGAAGAGAGCTACAACAAACAAAATGATAAGGTGTACGCACACAGTAGTGAAGAAGCGAGCAACCGTATTCCGCGTGTCCAACGAGGTCATTTTCCACCCTCGCTCATGGTATGGTTGGGAGTTTCTTATTGGGGCTTAACAGAGGTACATTTTTGTGAGAAAGGTGTAAAAACGAATGCAGTTGTGTATCAAAATACAGTCCTGACGAACCTTGTGGAACCTGTTTCTCATACCATGTTCAATAACAGGCACTGGGTATTCCAACAAGATTCGGCGCCAGCTCATAGAGCTAAGAGCACACAAGACTGGCTGGTGGCGCGTGAAATCGACTTCATCCGGCACGAAGACTGGCCCTCCTCAAGTCCAGATTTGAGTCAGTTAGATTACAAGATATGGCAACACTTGGAGGAAAAGGCGTGCTCAAAGCCTCATCCCAATTTGGAGTCACTGAAGACATCCTTGATTAAGGCAGCCGCCGATATTGACATGGACCTCGTTCGTGCTGCGATAGACGACTGGCCTTGTATGCGAAGACTGCCATTGAAGGCCTGTATTCAAAATAACGGAGGTCATTTTGAACAAACTTTATTGTCATATGAATCTAAGTTTTGTTAAGTTCATTTTGGTATATAAATTGTTACATAATGAATAAACTTGTTTCAATTATTTTATATTAAACATGTGACAGAATTTATGACCGGACTAGGTATTATATTAACTTATAAAGATGAGAATTAATTTATTGGTTTATTTTATATATATATATATATTATATTAGTCACGTCAAAATGGCGTCTCCGACTTACCGACAAAAGAAAGACCTGCGGAATCTTTCCGTTCTAGGCAAGATGGTGTCCACAGTGTAAGGATGACATCTCTGCCCCGCCCGTGTTGTTCGGGAATGAAAGGGGGAGGGTGGGACTAGTTGGAAGAGCTCTTCAGAACACTCACCGTGGTAGATGCGGTAAAATGCAGCTAAGCTGGCGACCGTTCTGCGCATCTCCAACGGCTCAAGATTGCCAGTAACATCTGGACAATTGCGAGAGGCCAAGCTGATGCACCCCTCGATATAATTTTTATTGTTGAGCTCTCGACGAACGTCCAACCCCAGAATGCTGAGGTAGTTATGCAGCGGCAGGGTTGTGCTCTGAAGAGTTGGAAGGGGAAGGAAAGGGGATAATTTTGCAGTAAATGCACACGCCTGCGTTTTCCTGGCATTGAACTCGACCAGGTTATCGAGACGTCACCAAGAGATGCGGTCCAGACTCCGATCGAATTCCGCCGCAACTTGTCCCCTCATAGCCTCAACAACAACAACCGTCCGCTTTACCGCCGGATGACTAATATATCCCCCATGTAGTGTACTATCGTCTGCATAGCAATGTATATTGCCCAGGGACAACATATCATTGATATGCAGAAGAAAGAGAGTGGGCGACAAAACGGACCCCTGCGGCACGCCAGCATTTATCTGCAAGTAGTCGGAAGCCTGACCGTCGCATTGGATCCGAATTCGGCGCTCATGCAGAAAGCTGGCGAGCCATGTGCATAGTTGAGGTGGCAGGCCATTTGCCGGAAGCTTGGAAAGAAGTGATGCGTGCTAAACTTTATCGAAAGCCTTGGCGATGTCCAGGCTGATAGCCAAGGATTCGCCATGCTTATCCATAGCCTCATCCCAAAGGTGTGTAACGTATGCTAGAAGATCACCCGTTGACCGTTTCTGCCTAAATCCGTATTGCCGGTCGTTTATCAAGGAATGATCTTCCAGATAACTCATGAGCTGCGTGTTTTTGATGAGCTCAAAAACCTCACAGATGACTAAGGTGACGGCTATGGGGCGATAGTTGCCTGGGTCTGACCTATCCCCTTTCTTGGGGATCGGTTGCACGTTAGCCTCCCTCCACACATCCGGCACACTACCCGTAGAGTAGGATAGGCGAAACAGGCGTGTTAGCACTGGAGTCAACTCCGCTGCACACCTCTTAAGAACCACCGCAGGAATACCATCAGAGCCACTGGACTTACGGACGTCGAGCAACCGCAGTACCTTTCTGGACGTCGCACTGCCTGATTATTCGCACTGTCTGGCATTGCACTGGCACAACGAGCGACTGTTGGCTGCTTGCCACGGTCGTCGATCCGGGAATTGGCCGCAAAGAGGTTGGCTAACAAGTCAGCCTTCTCTTGGGCCTTGTGAGCCAGGGTTCCATTAGGATAGCGCAGCGGTGGTAGCGAAGGTCGGCAGAAGCTAGATTGCACGGCTTTGGCCATGCAATATAAATAATATAAATTGGAATTCGGAAGTACCCAACGGAGCACCTACCGATACACTATACTGGGCTGGGCTGTTGGTCAGCAGAAGGTCCAACAGAGCGGGCGCATGACTTGCCACATCTGGTATCCTGGTGGTCTGGCGTACTAACTGTGTCAAGTCATGCGAAAGAGCGAATGCGTGGGCGGTTCGTCCCGCATGGTCGGTTTTGAGGGAGCCGAACCATTCTGTATGGTGTGCATTAAAGTCCCCCAAAAACACCAAGTCCGCGTTCGGGAACCGCACCTGCGCATCATCTGCCGCCCTTCCGAGGTATTCAAAGAGCCGAGCTGTCTCCATATCCCCTTTATGGGAACGGTAAAGGCACACGTAGATCTGGCTAATAGAACCATGATCCACGTGAAGCCAGAGGATAGAGAAGGATGGGTCTTCCAGGCAGCGCAGACGGCGAACACGAGGAGGCTGCGAACACAAACATCCGTCCTAACAAACACACACACCCCGGCCCTTTTATCGAAGCAGTCCTCGACAAAATAGCCGGGGTAGCACAAATACGAGGTATCGTCAGGGCGGCATATTTGCGTCTCCGTAAGGAACAGCAATGTAAGACTCTGTCCAATTATAATATATATAATTATAATGTAAGTCTGTCTGTTGTGTGTGTCTGTGGACGTGGGGCAACGAAAATTAAATGAAATTGGCCTTCACTTGGTACAATGAGGAAATTCGATAATTTAACAGTGAGGGGCCAGGTGTTCGGTAAAACGCAACGTCATGTACAAAATCCATCATGTACCTTATTAAGACATCGTTGTGTTCCTGTCATGGACACGGGCAGGTCCAAATAGCCCGAACAGATCGGAGTAATCGCTTAACTAACTAACTAAACTAACTATCTTCACGCTGTATCCCTGACGGGGTAGTCAGAGAGGACAGATCGCCAGGCTTCGCGATCCATGCATACTTCTTTCGCTTCTTCGAGATTCATCAATCGCTTCATACACGCACGTCTGGGTATCCGAGTACTTTTGACCTTTCCGTTTTTGAGCAATCTGCTCACGTGGTCTTCATATGTAAGTCTCGGCCTACTCTGACTCCTTCTACCCTCTACTTTTGAACAATATATATTCTTCGTCAATCGTTCCTCACTCATTCGTTGGACGTGTCCAAACCAACGGAGCACGCCCTTTTCCAGCTTAACGCTGACACTTTCATTCAAACCTGCCAAATTGCGTATCACTTCGTTACGTATTCGGCCAGCCAAGGTAACGCCGCACAACTTTCGAAGTGATCGCATCTCCACAGCATTCAATTTACTTTCATGCATCTGCTGACATACCCAGGTTTCACTACCGTAAAGCAAAGTTGGCACTAGCACTGCATTATGAATCGCCAGTCGTGCTTCTTTTACGATGCTTTGTCGCTTTACTAACTGGGACAAAGCACCGTTAACTTTGTTTCCGGCAGCTACTCGCCGTTCCACATCCGAATCACATCTTCCATCCGCGCTAAACATACTTCCTAAATACACAATTTCATTCACTTGCTCTAGACGTTCCTGGTTTACCCTAATCTCGCATTTAGTTCTTACGTCACCTCTTTCAAATACTAGAACCTTAGTTTTACTTGCATTCAAGCGGAGACCCTTACTTTCACACCCCTCTTTCATATTAGTGACTAATGCCTGAAGGTCGGCTTCTGATGAGGCCATGAGCACCGCATCATCAGCGTACAGCAGACAGTTTACTGTAAAGTCACCCAAATTCACACCCATATTAAAATCTTTCAACTTCTGCAGGCAACTGTCCAGATACACTATGAACAGCCAGGCGGACATGACACATCCCTGTTTGACGCCTGTACAGACATCAAAAAGAGGTGACACATCCCCCCCCTACTCGCACGCAAGCCTTACAGTCCCTATAAAGCGACTGTATTGCCCGCAGTAGCGAGCCGTCCACACCATATCCTGGCAGCAAGTCCCACAGCGTTTCTCTCACAACGTTATCAAATGCTTTCTCAAGATCCACAAAAGCGCAGAAAACCTTCTGGCTAAGAGCCAGAAACTTTTCCGCGATCATGCGGAGAGAAAACACTTGATCCATGCAACCTCTTCCACGTCGGAATCCGCATTGAGCCTCCCATAAATACCTTTCAGACTTTTCTTGCATTCGTGCCGTTATAACCTTTGCATACACCTTACTAGCTAAGCTGACCAAGCTGATCGCCCTGTAGCTGGAGCAGTTTAGGCGCGAGCCTTTCCCTTTGTAAATAGGTACTACAACTGCTACTCGCCAGTCATCTGGGACCTCACCCGTCCGCCAGCACAAGTTGCATAACAGACATAGTGTGTCCCAGACACGCGACCCACCGTACTTGATCATCTCAGCAGTGACTCTGTCTTTTCCCGCAGCCTTACCACATTTCATACTTCTTATCGCTTGTTCTATTTCTTTCATACTAATGACTTCAATGACATCGGGATCCGGAGCATCGAAGTGAGCTCCCCTTCCCGATGTGGCATCTCTGTCTTTTCTTGCATACATCTTTCCATAATATTCACTCCATCTCTGCAGGACGTCACTTTGGTCTGTTAGGACGTCATTGTTAACACTAAGCACTTTATTCATACTGCAGATTGCCGAACAACTCCGGGTCTTGCCTACCTCTTTCCAGAAGAGCTTGGCATTATCCCGGAAATTGGACGACAACCTTTCATCCGCTTTCATTCTTCTTCTTTCTTTCTTCTTCTTCTTCGCTTACACTGATTAAATAATCATCTGACGTAGGGATCCAGTTTTCACGTAATATATTTGTTAGCTTAGTGCTTTTACGAGTATTTCTTTTGTAAACTGTAAAGTCGATCCTGAATTTCATGATTTATTCTCATCTCGTTGGTATGCTGGTCTCCTGGTATTAACACTACTTAATTCAAGCAAAGTTAGTGATATGACGTATCAAATAATAACGGAATCTGAAGATATTGACAATAATTTAAAGCCATTAACATACCTTAACAAAAATATGTGTATGTACCAAAGTACAAGTAAAAATTCTATACATTATTTTACAGTTATAAAATTACTCTCATACGTCGATAAAGAAATTTCACTTTAAAACAACATGGCGCGTAACCGAAAAATGTAATGATTTATTTACAGCTATAAAATCTCTCAAAGTCGAAAAGAATATCTCGTAAAGAAGTTTCGCTTCCAAAAATCTACTTGACAAGGGTAGTGCTAATATGAGAGGACAGATTATTCTATATTATGTTGTTGTCGAATTTGATTTCGGAGAACAACATTTGCAAAGGCTTACCCACACAATTTGAGTAAACATTTGAAATGAAAATATCTTTATTCATGTAGGTCACAAAGTAACACTTATGAACGTCAAAATAATTGCTTCTACATTTACATTTACTGCCAGATTCGCAAAGCAATAGTTAGAGCCGGAGGAAGAACCTAGCAATAAAATTCATGGCCACCCTTTTTTAATCGCCAGCAATTATATTAGTTTTCGTTTACATAATTTAAAATAACATGTTATTTTTATTTTTAAACAGTATCTATTACTTTATGTTTACTATGTTTCTTTCGTTGTATTTATAAATAGTTTAAAAATTAAACTCAAATTATATAAATAAATAGTGTTATGATTCTTTCATTACGTTTGGTCGAATACACAAATAAATTTTGAGATAACATAAATGTAAGTGTACTAGGTCACGTTGCGTCATTGTTTGGAATACCTAATCTAAAAGAGCTCTTTGAAAAACAAATTCAATGCTAGTGTGATCAATAACACCCGTCAACACTGCAGTAACGAGTTAGGGAGTATCTATTCTTGGATAATGTCACCTTTCACTAACCAAACTTCCTGGTAATGGCAACTTTACGATATTACGTGTTGAATCTATACTTAACTAGCTGACCTGCCCGGCTTCGTCCGTGACATACTTCCAACCCCGTTGCACCCATTTAATCCCGTCGCTTATTACTTTTCCAAAAGTATATAAAAGTTTATTACTGCTCCGCTCTCCCATATATCATCACGCCACTACACATAGTGGCGTGATGATATATAGCTTAGAACCTTCATCAATAAATAGGCTTGCCAATGCAAAAATATTTTTTCAATTCGGTCCAGCAGTTAACGCGTGATGGCGTGACCAAGGGAAATAGGAATTCATCGTATAGCCCATTTATCAAGGAAGGCTATATAGGTTGTACAACATCACGATACTACCCAGGAGAGCAGAGCTGTAAGCATAAATGTCAACAAATCGGGTAAATTTACATTTTCATATTTGTAAAAGTAAAAGCGACGGGATTCAAAATATATCAAGCCGCGAGGGTCTGCTAGTAGTCATATATAATACCAATATAGCACAGTAAATTTCTTTGCTTGACATTCTCAAATAGCATGAAACATTCGGGTCGATTTTTAATTATTTTCTACCTCAAGATAATAATATGCAGCAGCACGCAATAACTTACTTTTATTTTCTCTATTAACACAACCATTAAACGCAAGTAAGTAGTTTCCTTACATCTCATAATTAGAATCATAAACACAATTCTGAACGAACGCAAAACCACATCCAACCACAGACTAGACTAAATCAAATTACGATCGAACCCCTTAGGAACCACTTTCTTAGATACGGTCTAGATATTACCGACTGAAGTAAAATGCAATACTGTACTATATTCCACAGCACACTCGCTTTGAGTTACGTCATAAAAAGCAATAGCTACGTGAACGGCTATTTTCAGATGATTCTGAATACTATGGGAAAAATAGCTTAAGTGGTAACGTGTGTAGGAGTCGATAAACGAAAATAGTTTAACGATAATCTAAAGGTAAGGTCAGCACCCGCATCACTACACTGCAGAGCAGACTCTTACATATCGATTCGGCAAAATGTATAGGTAACATTTAGTCACATGATTTCTTTGGTCGATAAAATTCGGCTGGTTATTCATCGATCGCTTCATACATGCACGTCTGGGTATCCAAGTACTTTTGACTTTTCCGTTTATGAGCAATCTGTTCACGTGGTTTTCGTATGTAAGTCTCCCACTTACTGGATAATAGAATAATATACTTTCTTATAGAGACGACATCGCATATGAATAACTTAATAAACTTATGGTGTGTATGTGAATGATTGTATTAGGTGCATACGACTTCAGGCATACTAAATGTAGGCAGTATTGATTACAATATAAGTTGTTTAATTATTATTACCTCTGTTTTTAAACATACACGACTTGTATAAATGCATTATAGTATTCGTGTATTTTTAATTTTATGACTAACTCACCTCTCAACGTTTCGGCTATATTGCAGAGCAAAACATAATTTTACACGTAGAGGACCCGAAAATCATTATTACAACTGATTATTGTATCAATTTGGATAAGTTACAGTCTGGGTATAAGGGTAGACCCCACCGCCATTCCTATTACTGTGACTTCAGTAAACTAGTATCTACACTAATGACCAAGATCTGGAAAGTTACACTGAGCTCGATCTCGGTGAAGTCCCAGGAAAATTTTGGAATTCGCATCGAAATAATTAATCAGAAGATAATTTGAGGGAGTTGGAAAAACAATGCAACGCTTTCCTCCCTTCGGAAGATATAGAAGGCAACTAGGTGCACATCGTATAGCAGGGATAAAGGGAAGTATCATGGTATATACCTGGTCCTAAATGTGATTGATTCTAGTAATATAGTCTCGAAAATTCACGACAGATGCCACGAGACTTGCATAGTAAGTTACTCCCGGTCCCGATATTACTTGCAAGCTGCTTAACATATTATGTCACCAATGAGGGTTTTCGATACTTTTTCTGCCGCCAGGCGGCGCTTCGTATGCGTCAGGTCCAAACAGCTGTCAGATAGGACAGAATCTTACCGAACGTATTATTATTTTAGTAAAATTTTATGTATTTGGAAGTGTTATTGATTTTATTATGGATTACGGCCAAAGAAAGGTTGCCGAACTGAAGATTGAGCTCAAAAAGAGAGGCCTCCTTTTTTATTTGCACACATAGGCACTGCACAACACTGTGGCATTTTGGAAAACAATATTCCGTTTGTAACGTTTTTAAGAATAAATAAACCAAAAAAATGATCGAAAAATATAAATCGTGTATGTGTTTTGACAGATAGTTGGACCTGACGTTACAGCGCTGCCATCTCACGGGGAACATTTCAAAAAACCCTCATTGCTAAACTGTGATGAGCAGTTTGATCATATTTGGAATCGGCTGTTGAACGGTGGATCGATCAGCTTAAACGAAAGCAATGCTTAAACGAAATCAGTCTGGGTATAACTTCAACTTTATTGTGATCGTTAAATCTCGAAACATGCTATTTTAGCAATTCTGCTTCCCGTAATATTGATTTTCAACGTCGACGTAAGGTCAGTTTAAACCATTAATAAAAATTATCCCTAATAAATTACATATCTTAAAATCACCAATCTTAATCAATTATCAGATATTTTACTTGGTTCCATCCTAAGGTTGCCTGTAAGAGATTGCCTTGTGCAATAAGGCCGTCAATTGTATTACCGAAAAATAATTAATTGTAATCCAATCCTGTTATTATAAATTTATGGTGTACAATAAGGAGATAAATCAATCAATCAATTTTTTTTTTAATATTTAAAATAATAAATTTAAATTTGTATATTAAAATATTTAATATAAAAATAAAAAATATTTAAATAAAGGAGTGTACTTTAGAGCACACGACTGAAGTAATACTTTCTTTGCTCCATCTACTGGTTATGAGAGAAAGAGCGAAAGAATATATGTGCTCGCACCTCTCACTTGCCCCTACAGTAATATTCGAAACGTAACTCTCTCTTTCTATCTCCCTCTTCACTTTCTTTCGCTTCCCCCGATCTCACTTTTCGTAACGCATTCACTAGCTTACTCCCCAAGTCAAGCGTGTGTAAATAAGTTACACTTTAAAAAAAATTGTATAAGAAAACTGAAAATCTTAGAATTTAAATACATTGTAATTATTCAGAACAGTAACATTAACTGTTCGATAGTTATTAGTAAAATAGTTAAGTACGTTTATTTATCATCTTGGTCTATTCAATTCATGTTGATAATAGTTATTAATACAAATTCATATATGGTGTAATAAATTAATATTTCGTGGTAATAGTACGATTGCGTGAGCAAATTAGTATGCTAACTAAATCCCATGTTAAAAGTGGAATTGTATCAGTCTCGAGCTGGATTTAACCTACGTCTTCTAGGTTAACGCTTCAGGCGCTTAACCCACTAAGCTATCGAGACCAACTTAAACCTGACGAATTATTCTACCTCTTTTCTTCTTAAGGCGACGTAAGACGCCATCTACCGGTACTTAGCAAAGTAACACTTTGAATCCAGACGCAAACCGAAATTTACGAAGGTGTATTTTGAAATACTACAAACTTACTTAATATTGGTACAATGTTTAAAGAAACGCATAAAGAAGTGATCCCTACCTTACTACCTAGACCATAACAATGTTTCGTATTCAATATTTCTAGTAAGAACTGACTAATGAATAGCGCGAGCTGCAAACAATACTCGATAAAAATTACTTTTCCATTCTTTGTCACAATGAACTCAACAACAGCATTACTAGGAACGACTAATAGTACAGTATAATGAAGCGCTCGTGGCCTCGCGGTCTCAGTGTTCTGTAAACGATCACTGAGTTACGCAACTTTCACTATGGCTGGTCCTCGGATGGGTGACCACTTTGTGGCATTTACATTTGCGAGCGTTTCCGTGCTTCGGAAGGCACGTTAAGCCGTTGGTCCCGGTTGCCAGTAAAATGGCAGTCGTTAAGCCTGGTTGAAGGCCTTATGGGCGGCTTGAAAAAGTTCAACAGCAGGTAGCCACAACCTGCGTCTGTCTATTTCAACATGGCAATGGGCTCACCACCTATTACGTGGGACAGGAATCCACACGGTGAAAAGTGGGCATATAATATGCCTCTGCCACCCCTGCGGGAATAAGGCGTGATGGATATTTATTTATTTATTTTACTAATAGTTACACGAGTGATTATATTCCTCGTTACAAAACACGTAAAATCTGCGAGGTAAAGATTTTCGGCTGTAGAGCTCTTCTCAGTATCTTCAAACACTAGACTGAAGTATAGAGAATCGTTAGAAAGTGTTAACATTTCGAGGTCAAGGAAACGCTCGAGTTTCATCGAGATGCTTTCAAGATTCATCAAGTAATTCATATAGCGCTTCTGGAAAACCAGATTATTGTTTGACAACAATCTTGATTTTGAATTTTATTGTTGAGAAATATTAGATTTAGAACGCGATTGTACCAACTGGATTTCTTGTCTATTTTGTTTGAACAAGTTTTAGTTAGTGTTGTACCGGTAGCGCTAACAAATTTGTTCTGGGAAAAGTTAAAGCTTGACGATGTAGTGAAACTTTAGCTAATTTAGGCGAACAATAATATAGCAAGGGAGGTAGCGTTAGTTTTCGCAAGGAATTTGATACCGACTGATATTCATAACACTAATAGTTCTTTACCAATGCATAACAGATTTGACCGTCAGTCAGTATGGTGGTGGAACCAAATTCTAGGTCCCCATACATACATAGTTAATACCAAATAATTTAGACCTTTGAGTTGTATGGTATGATATGTATCTGTTATGTATTGATAAAGAACTATTAGTGTTATGAATGTCAGTCGGTATCAAATTCCTTGCGAAAATTAACGCTACCTCCCCTACTAATAGGTATAGTTCTATTGTTTGCAATCCATGCATGTATCAAGGAAAGGTTGCAGTCGAGGTGTTCGCAATCGAAGAAATGTTTAATGCAAACGGTGAGAATGCCGGTCACGTTGTCGACAGTGCCATGTTTCACAATATCAAGACTTCTAGCGCTGACTGACATTATTACCCCAATTAAGTGACCATTAACATCAGAAACACAAGCTAGCACACGAAAGTAGGCAATAAAGATATCGAAATAAAAGAACAAAGCATATTAAGTGCATTTAACTCTTCGGGGTGGCTTTATGCCAGGAAATAAAACAATGAAAGTAATAAATAGTATTCAATGACCACTCGAGGTCATTCGACCAGTATGGGGTTCTTCAAAATAAATCTTAGAATGTTTCTTCAGGATCGGCAGCGCGAGTAGCGCATCTATGGTGTTTCAAACGTCTATAGGCTATGGTGATCACTTTCTATCGCTTTCCGTATGCTTGTCTGCCCTGCCACCTCAATGGTATAAAAATGTATGTTATTACTAAAATAATATGGCATAATAAAAAAATGGGGTGTAGGAGTACCCTTAACCGGCGAGATACTTATGAAAGTAGAAGAAGTATAAATTGTATGCCAGGATCTTAGCAAGTGGAAAGTCATAGTCTCTGCCAACGCCGTTGGGAGACAGACGTGTTGAAATGTATGTATGTTAATAGAACTCTACCAAGATTTCCGGAGTCCGAGCGACCACATGTGAGGTGCACCTGCTGACTAACGGAAGACGCAGGCGCCCTTAGAGGTCAAATGGCGGTCGCTCCTAACAAAGCCGAAAAGCGGAAGCCGAACGATAGCTGCTCATGGCAGCCAGATAAAGCTGGACCGTCAGCAAATCTAGGCAGGACTTGGAAGCAACTGGGAATACACTGAGATATAGAGAGGGTCAAAACGTTACGATAGGCCTACAAGTGTTACCGAAAACGAAGCGACCTGAATCTGGGGACGACAAATCGAATTTCAACATTAACGAGATTAAGTTGCCGTGAAAGCGGACGAGAAATAATTTAGCACACAGTACGAGGTCAGGTTGATCTTTGAAGTTTATTTTCTTCTTTGCTTTCTTTTTTCGTAAATTTTTGTTAGGATCATCAAATTTTGTTGCGTACTTACTAAATCAAAGTCATCAATTTAAGTTGAATCTCTATAGTATTCGACAACGATATAAATACTTGTCAGTACTTGTAGACTCTGACCTCAGTCAAAGTCATTAATTTCAGTTGAATCTCAATAAATTTTCACGACATAAATGCTTTCGTCAGCGCCACAATAGGTAGACAAAGTTTTACTATACTAGTTTACCTTTACAAGCAAAAGTATTTCGTGATGCAAGGTTATAGACAGGGAGGTATTTAAAAAGGGTCAGCATTGTTTCACTAAAGAAAATCTAGACTTCAAACTACTATTTATGTACTAAATATACACTTCAAGCGGCTCAAGTCTAAGGTACGCTTAAGCAAGTGTACGGACTTTCAAGGCTATTTTGGAAATAAAAACCTTACCCGATGATACAGTAGGTACAACAACAGTTTTATTAGGATTTGGAATAACTTTGATAACGTGGTGAGAGTTAAGTAATAAGGTCCAAAAAACTTAGAGGATAGCCTGCCGCTGGGTAATTTGATCGCCATTGGTTTTGAGGTCTTGGAGAGAGCAGAGAAACTCTGGACAATGGTTACGTATAAATATGTATATTTCGGAATTCTCCATAGAAGTCAGCGTTTCATGAGTACACATCAATCTATACTAATATTATAAAGCTGAAGAGGTTGTTTCGTTGAACACTCTAATCTCAGGAACTTCAGGTCGGATTTGAAAAAATATTTTTGTGTTAGATAGCCCATTTATCGGCTATATTTCATAACGATACTCCCTGGGCAGCTGAGCAGTCGTCATAAATGTCGAGAAATCGGGCAAATTTTTATGCATTATTGTAGAATTTATAAGCGACAGGATTAAATAGGTGCGACGGGAGTTCGAGTTATGCCACGGGCGAAACTGTGGGGGTCATCTAGTATATTATATAGAAACACAATTCATCATTATTACTAAAGAAATGGTTTTACTCACGTGTAAATTTCGGGATAGCCCGACTAGTTTCGGACCTAACGGAGGTCCTTTTTCAAGAGGAGCGTCAAGCTAAGTCGGAAGCTGCGCTGGCACTGCGTTGCCAGCGACCTCTTTGGCGAAGAGCACGCTGTGTCAGTGTTGGTGGGAGAGCCTCGTCTTGAGTAGCCGATGTGGAGATTGCTGTGGTGTTAACCTCAGGCGCAGGAGGTGCAGTCGCACACACCGAACTGGTCGTACCTCCCTCCAAGGCTGGAATATTGTTGGGGGGCGCAAGCTTTAAAGCCGGTCTCCATGCAGGGGGTAATACCCAACCAGAGTCCCTGTTGAAGTTCAGACGACGGCTGATTTCGATGGCCTCGCGTACTTTACGTGGAACGAAGTACTTCTCTGTCGCTAGTACAGAGGCCTTTTCGAATCTTATGTAATGAGCTGTGTCCGTCTGGCAGGCGTGCTCAGCCACCGCTGACTTCTCGGTGTCGTGTCTCACCTATATAACACCTGCCGCAGTCACACGGAATGGTGTATACTCCTGGTGCACTCAGTGGATCTGCATCCTTTGGGGAGCGCAAGAGTTGTCCCAATTGTCCGGGTGGGCGAAAGATAGCTTGACGCTCCTCTTGAAAAAGGAACTCCGTTAGGTTCGAAACTAGTCGGGCTATCCCGAAATTTACAAGTGAGTAAAACCGTTTCTTTAGTAATAATGAACATCACTCACGAAAATTATTATTCTAACAATTCATCATATTGATGAAACTTAAGAAATGACTCATGTTAATGAAAATCTCTACATTAGTACGCTAAAGTAATGAATTGTTGATATAGAGCTTAGCTTGTGAATCCTTAAACCTGCTAAAGAAAGAAATACGAGTAGTACGTTATTTATGGTACATTTATTATTATGGGTCATTTTTTTTACACAGTGCCGTCTAGCCCAAAGTAAACTAATATAAGCTTGTTTTATGGGATCTACGAGTAGATGACTATTAAAGATACGTACGAGTATATATTTCTAAATACACACATATTATACGTAGGAAACACCCAAACTCCGAAACAAACATTTGTATTTTTAAGCTATTGCATAGCATTTATCGCGGGCTTTGAGCGCGGCGACCGAATCAAAAAATTCCGTAACGAAAAAAACCTAACACCTAACAAGAGCTTCACCGAGCTCGGCCGATCGTTCGCTTAACGTGTATGTATATGGTATGACTGAGGGTGAGGCTGAGGGTGAGGGTGAGGGTGAGGGTGAGGTTCGCGATTGCCGGCGGTACGGGAGCATGCGTCCTGCTCGCTCCCGAATCCGCAGCTCCTCTCTTTTTGCCGCCATCACCTCGCTGGTGAGTGCGTGCGTATTATTATTTCTATTTTTCACCTTTTTAAATTATTTAATCTTAATTTTTATTTTTCCTTATTGTTTTTTAATTTTTTTTTTTATTATTTTCTATTTTTTATCATCAATAACGTTTAAAAAAGAAATTGTTTTTATTCTTTTTGTTCTTACTTTTTTTATCGTTTGTTAAGAAAAAACTTGAATTTTTGAATTAATATCAAAGTTAACAAAAAACTGCATAAATAAAAATAATAATAAAGAATTATAATTACATAAGTTGATAAAAAATGTTATGCAATAGCTTTACCGCGGCAGTCCCTGAGTGCCACACGTTTTTTTATCGTTAAGTTATGTAGTTAGTTTGGACATGTCCAACGAATGAGTGAAGAATATATATTGTACGAAAGTAGAGGGTAGAAGGAGTCATGGTAGGCCGAGACTTACATAAGAAGACCACGTGAGTAGATTGTTTAAAAAAACGGAAGGGTCAAAAGAACTCGGATACCAAGACGTGCATGTATGAAGCGATTAATGAATCTGCAGGAAGCGAAAATTTATGCTTGGATCGCGAAGCCTGGCGATCTGTCCTCTCTGACTGGCCGTCAGGGATACAGCGTGAAGATAGTTAGTTATATCTATATCTAAAATAAACTTTATAAGTAGGTACGAATAAAACACTTAAGACCATCTTTAACGAATTTTATAAAGAAAACTTGCCATCATAAAACCTAATAATTGTTTTTTATTAACTTTTTGCTAAAGAACACCTCGATATTCCCAATGTTCCACAGCTCGAGACTAATTCAATCTCAGAATACCAACAGCGAGCAGTGGTGTTAGTTGATTTAATGAAATGGCAAATTCTTGTTGTTGTATATATTGTTTCGGTTTATTTTCATTTTAAATGTATTGGGTATTAGAGTCTCAGCGTTTAGGGATAAATTTAAAAACAATGTGTATGTACCAAAGTCAAACTTCTTTACGATATTTTTTACATCTAATCCCACCCTATCTCTATCGATCTACAGCAATGAAAAAAACACCAGAAAAGTTACACCGAGCTCGATCTCGGTGATGTCCCAGGAGAAGTTAGCATGTCTTGGAACCCGCAACGAAATTAATCAGAAGATAATGTGAGGAAATAAGAAAAGAACGTAATGCCTCTTCCCTCCTTTGCAAAGCGGTAGACCTGGAAAGCAACTAGGTGTAAATCCTATAGAAATAGGGAAGCACCACGGTAATAGTATATTACGGGTCCTATGTGAGCTATGTTTGATTCCAGTAATATGTATGACGTTTAAAAGCACGAAAATTTACCCTCGATGCCACATGATCCGCATAGTAAACTACTCCCGACGTTACTTGTAAACAATTAAGCATATTATATCGCTCACTTTGCCAAATGCTACACTCCCAAAGTATGTGATGGGCGGTCTGATCATATTTGGCGTCAGCAGTTGAACACTGACAGAACGGTGACTCAACCAGCTTAAACGAATGTAATTTGCTCCTAAAGTTACCATGTCCCGTAAGAATTTGAGCAACACAGTGATCAACCTCCAGCCAGGACATTCCCAGGCGTTCACGAACGTCTGGGAAAAACTGCTAGATGTGGCGCCCTTTGATAGAAGTGTTCCAACGCAGCTGCCATTCGTCTAAAAGTTCTTCACGTACATTATCACGATACATTCCAGACTGTATCGTGAAAATGTCATCCATGCAGAATAGTATAAAGCCGCGCGTCTCTGAATTTCGTGATCAACCGGGAGGAACCCTGCCATCACCGGCAGAGACTCCGTGCTAACCGTCCTGTAGGCCTTGCATAAAAATATCAATGCAAGGCGTTGACTTTGCAGTAACTTTAAACGTGCAACACCAATAGTAGCCTTATCAGCCCATAACGGCGCCCCTTAACACATACAGCCTAGATAAGTGGCCCCGTAAACGACCGTCAGTGTTTTGAACGAAAGTCCCCATGTAGCAGTAGATATTCTCGACAACGCATAAAAGCTATTTTTAGCCTTTTCATCTACAGTTTTTATGTGCTCAACTTATGCAAAATTTCTCTCTAAAATCAATACTAAATAGCAAACCGAAGTTTAATTTTTAATGTAAACGTTATTGATTTTTTTTACCACTATAAAATTTATCTTATACGTCGATAAAGAAGTTGCACTTCAAAACAAACGCCATGTTGTAACCGAAAAACCATACCAAATTTTTTTCACAACAACAATCTCTTGAGCTTTATAATATTAGTATAGATATACAGCAAGGCGTCTCTAGTAACATTGATTCCATGTTCTGTGTATAATAATATTATATATATATATATATATATATATATATATATATATATATATATATATATATATATAATATTATTATATATATATTCTTCGAAAAAGAGATATCTTTCCAAGATTTATGAGATTCTTTCACTCTCCAGACCTAAAACTACCCCCATTTAAAGTGTGTTCATGTCAAGCCTTTACTCCCATACGACGTAAGCAAATAGACAAACAAACATACCTGCCCATTAGGTAATATTTTTGACCAATGTACATATTTACTTCTACGCTTAATCTCTGAATCACATCAAATCGTTTAAGTTATATCCTATATTACTTGATAAAGAAAAACCACCGGCATCGATTCACAGACGGCCAATATACAAATAGAAATAACAACCTTGCCCTTTTTGGAGTTTATTTGATTTTCGTAAGTTTCGTATGGATATTTATACATTTTAGTTTATCAATTACTCCTTTAACCCCGTAGGGTTGGCAAAAGCATATTATACGCCTACATTTTACCGTGTGCTTTCTTGTCCTACGTAATAGGTGACGAGCTTATTGCCGTGTTGAAAATAGACACGCAGGGTGTGACTACCTGCTGTTAATTTTTTTAAAGCCGCTCATTAGGCTTTGAGCTTGGCTTTATTTCAACTGATTTCAACACGGCAATGGGTTCATCACCTGTTACGTGGGAAATGCATATGGTGAAATGTGGGCGTATAGTATGCCTCTGCCTACCCCTTTTGGGTTAAAGGCGTGACAATATGTATGTAGAGACTGAACGAACATCAATGGGAGGAACAGATCGTTTTGAAAAATTAAATTAAAAGTATTTTCCTTAATTATTAAGCATGTATGTTTTTCATCGTTTCATTAGAAACATTGCGATTTTGAAATTAGCCAAATCGGTACAGCCATTTTCGAGTATTAGCGAGACTAACAAACAGCAATAATTTTTTTTTACATATATAGAATTGACTAAAAGTACGAGATAGACAAAATCAATACAATTACCAGATGTTCGTAAATGTGAGTCTACAAAGGCATAATGACGTGTGAAAACTAACACTGAATAGAAAAAGGCAATTTTCCGCTTCTATACAAACGGTGATGTTATGGGGTGCGCCTAATTGAGGTTAAAAGTTACGATCATGGTTCGATTCTGTCGCTACAGTCAGCATTTTCCCCTTGCTCAGCCCGCGTCCCGGAATGTTATACAGACAGCCGGTTTATGAAAACATTTGCTGGTGTAGGTATTTTCAAAGCGCGAAGGTAATGAGGCAGCTCATTTACAATGCATCTTCAAAAAATATGTTTTCTTAAGCGAGAAATTTGGTCTAAATATTTTATGGATGGTTTTTATAGCAATTATGCAAACTTTTTTCTTGTAAATGGACAGAGGGGTACAGATAGTTCCTCTACCCTGTAATGGAACTAAATTTAAATTCCTGTACTAAAATGTAGAATTTGTTATCATATTTATGTAGGTACATATACACATTTATGTAGGTGTATATACATAATTCAAAGAACAATAAATAAATAAATAAACATTGTTGGGACAACTCACACAACGCCATCTGAGTTCACAAATGTAAGTTTTTTATTGTAAGTCATATCTCATTTTTAAGGAGCATCCATTGAATTCTTTACAGATTCTTCTCCACAAAGGGCAGGCTGCCCTTGGAACTGGCAACAAGAATCGCTCTCACTTTGATTTTATTTTGATTTTTGATTCTGTTTCTTTTGTATAAACTCATTACTATTTAATTTGTTCAAATATCAAGTAAATAAAGGTAATGTGATTACTGGCGGTTGAAAAGAGTGGTCACAATTTGCCAGGCTTTTCAACAGGCTCTACTTTGCGAGTCTGGTGATAAATGTGAATGTAGAAGCAATAATCTTGACGTTCATTAGTGTTACTTTGGGACCTACATGAATAAAGATTTTTCATTTTATTTCATTTCAGGTATGTAAGAAGTCAACGTTTATTCTGACCTAATAAACTTATCTTAGAAGTTATTCATTTTCTGACTCCAAAAACATACGCTAAATTTATTGAAGTTAAAACTTTTTTAAGCATGGTACGCATATTTATAGATGAGATTAAATCTCTGGACTCGCGATAGCGCAACCGTACCGATTCCGTAAGTTACGAGACGCAGCTATAGTGTGCATGTATATTGCATGTATAGCAGACCGTGAACGCGTCTAGATAAACAAATTATTAATAAATTAATTTTTCACTTCTGTCAGCATTCACGGAGTGCAAACCGTATTTTTTTTTCTTCACAAATAATACAACAAGACTAATCTCACAACATGCAAACTCATTCTATTGGTCAGATAATTTGAATCACAGATAAGGCCCAAAATAAAACATAATGCAAACATTATCTAGCTATTTTGACTGAAGTGACAAAGTGGCGCATAATGAGTAGATATACACTATCTACTCATTATGCGTCACTTTACATTAATCCTCTTAGCCTTATTATTACGTTGTATGGTTATGAAGTAAGACATTTTTATTAATTACAGATTTGGTTGAATATTAGATTTTATGTGAGTTATGAGTTCGACAGCTACCCTGCACTCCGTCTTCCACTTTCAGTACTCGGATACCCAGACGTGCATGTATGAAGCGATTGATGAATCTGCAAGGAGCTAGAAGAAGTATGCATGGATCGTGAAGCCTGTGAAGTAGGTGATCCGCCCTCTCTGACTACCCCGTCAGGGATACAGCTCGAAGATACTTAGTTAGTTCGTTCGACAGGCAAATACATGGCTATTAGGCAACGAAATAATCAAAGATAGTACTGTCTACTGACCAAGATTTGTCTGAAGTTACGACTATTGACCTGCGAGTGTTTGGCAAAAGAGTTTTCATAACCTTTTCTCATCGTTGAATAAGGTAACCTTTTTAAACTTTAGAAAACGACATTCTCAAACTAATCCCACTGACAGGGCCATAACTACTACATAACTACTGGACACATTACTTGTTCCCATTTCATCTAAAAGTAGGTAAGACTAACTTTTCTGAGCAGTGCAAAAAGGCTGGCGTCCGTTGACCTTCAATTAGTGGCAATCCAATTAGTGAGTTATTCTTTCATGTCTCTGCTGTCCTTCTGTTATCGGTTATCGTATGAACTAATCTTGAACCTGACTCATACTAGAATACTATGACGTGACATATTTAGGACCCCCGTTGCACCTATTAAATTCCGTCGTTCATTACTTTTACAATAATGTAAGAAAAATTGCCCAATTTGTTGACATTTATGATGCCAGAGACCACTCTCCAGCGTAGTAGCGTGATGATATATAGCCTTCACGCTATCCAACCCAAAAATATTTTTTTTCAATTAGGACTAGCAAGTGGTTCCTTAGAATAGCGCGTTCAATCAAACAAACGAACTCTCCAGCTTGTATGTATACTTGTATAAAAAAGTAACGATAAAATAAAAAAATAATAACGATATGAGGTAAAAAAATAAGTTCTCAAATAAAACCCAAGTCTTAGAAGTATATCAAAATAATAGTATTGGGGAGAGCCGTAGTTGAAGGCAATATCTTAACAGCGATAGTGAATTAAGTGTAGAACTTTTTAATAGTAGGATTTACTCGTATAAGTATATTAGATATTACCGAGATATTACCGATTATTAAGTTATGAATAATAACCGCGTGGTCCCTTCAATATCAAATATACCAACATATAATATGCAACATGATAGTTTAAAACTTTAATTGTCATTTATTTTTTAACATTTTGGGGTTAAGATTCAATATCTAGCTGAAATTAGAGGCTTTCAGAAATGATGCCTGATTGATTCCCATGGAACCCTCTGAAGTTTAGTATAAATGAAATTGTTTATTATACGAGTACAATTACGTTGGGAAAAGGCAAGTTATTTTATCATTTAAATGCCAGTGTGTTTTATATTCAATTCCCCCTTTGGCTTGGAATCTTTTACACGAGAGCGCTTAGTTTACACGATTAATTATGAGTTTCCTTCGCGAATGTTTGACATTCTGTGAACATAGTTCGTTTAAACAATGTTTATATTACACATTCTGTGTTATAGTTGTGTTAGATATAACAATGGTAATTATATTTTAATTATACTCACAAATTGAAACCATGTTTACTCTGTAGCTTACATAATTTTACTGTTCTCTTTCTGACAATGTAAATTCAAGTCGGTAATTAAATTAATTAATTACGCGATACGGAATTGAAGAAAATCACACTACATAATTTTCCAGTAAGCGAGATTCACGAATTTCTACGTTTTAATTACTTTAGAAATACAAGGGAAATCGATATATCTAAAATCCCGGGCAAATTTGAG
This sequence comes from Thumatha senex, assembly GCA_948477245.1. NCBI lineage: Eukaryota > Metazoa > Arthropoda > Insecta > Lepidoptera > Erebidae > Thumatha > Thumatha senex. The sequence goes on from OX419725.1 coordinate 7,552,101, forward strand.
CTAATTGCTGAATTCCAAATGAGAACAAGTTGGTCGAATACACACCCTGACACAGCTATTTTGAGAAACAGAATCCAATTAGACTGAATCTCATTACTTATATTTGAATCTTTAGCGCTAATGTAGTCAAATATCCCTTCATTTATATGTAGAAACAAGCATTTGATATTACGCAAGATACTCTCCCTTTTCAGTATTATGAAGCAAAACATTTCCTCGATATTTGCAATTGTCGCGTCGTGTACCACCCAAATTTCACATTCACACATTTGGCAGAGTAATACAATAATACCTACCCTTATTGGACAGGAAATTGTCATATAACTACATTCTCGGGTATATCTTCTTCTACAATAAACTTGTTATAGCGGCGACATATATATACTTCCCATTTACGTTGCACGTATATTCGGAAAAGGCAGAAGTGCATTTTGAAGTAACTACAAAAGACGCGACTCTACAAAGTAACTACGATAGGGGTGTTATTCTTAGACCACTGTAAGAAATCTAAATCCTTGTAGAGTATAAATTTATAATTTACTATCTGACCCGGGCTTTAACCATGACTCACTTTAAACCCCGTGGTACCCATTTAACCACGTTGTTTATTAGTTTTATAACAAACTGTATGAAAATTCGCCCGATTTGTTGACATTTATTGAGCGAAGCGAAGCTCCCATGGAGCGACTTCAATGGCGTTTGTAACACCGGGCAGAACTTCGCCATTTCTTATCCATTTTCGGATTTTTATTCTGCTACGGAAATCTTTTCAAATTAACGTTCGTTCGTGACGAAGCCCGAATTTCCAAATTCGATCTAATAAAAAAGTTATCCGCAAAAATCATGTTGTCTATGGGAAAATACTTAGTATGATTTAACGCTTCGCTCAAATTTATGCTGCTAGCATAGGTTACACCTTTGTGACTGCGGCTACCTAGTTATTACAGCTTCGCTCTCCTAGTTAGTAGGTAGCTGATTATATATAGCCTATAGCCTTCTTCTATTAATTGACTGTCCAACACAAAAAAAAAAATTTCAAGTCAAAACAGTTGTTTCTGAGATTGGTGTGTCCATCCAAACAAACAAAATCTTCAGCTATATATATATATATATTTGTATATGGATTTATAAAGGCGCTAGCAACTGTATAAAGCCACAAGATATATTTTTCATCATCAAAATGATCCAACATATTTCTAAAACGTTGTATTGCAAAAGTAGATAACAATAGATTCAATCCACGTGCGTAACCAAATTGAAGTCAAGTGACAGAAATTGGCAAAAGTTATTGCCGATGACATTTGAGGGGTATGCGTCTGCAATATAGATGGGCTAAGACCATTATTTAGTGGGTTTAGCAACCTTCATAAATTGGCAAGCGACACCAAATAAGACTCACCACGGCGTGCCTCGAATGTAAAGCAGTAGTATTCGCGACCTACTATCATTGACAACTGGGCAGTTATGACAATCGTGATTTTGAATATGAATTTTTGTGTTTGTACAAACAAATGCTTATTTGTGTGGCGTTTTTGGAACTAAGGTTCTGAACGCGGCTTTCGGGGTGTGGGAATTAGTAGAGTCATGTAACGAAATGCCATATGCTGTGTGTGTGTGTCTGTGTGTGTGTGTGTCTGTGTGTGTGAGTGTATCGGGTCACAGGCAAATTTAAATTTATTTTGCTATTTAGTGAAGATACATAATATATTCACTATTTCACTTACAATAATTAATTCGGTAGTATAGGTCAGTATCCCCGCCTGTCACGCCGGACACCGGTGTTCGATTTACCGTCGAAGAGGTTCTTTTTGTTTTTTTTTGTCATGAAGTATTTCTCGACTTGATTTTTTTTACTAATTTTTAAACTATCGCGTTGCATTCTATAAATGTATTAGTTATTACCGGGACTACATCACATCAATGTCACTCGCGAGTGACCCGTAATAACCAATACATTGAATTTTTTTAAATAAAATGAGGCTTTTTAAAACCTAAGGAACTTCTTTCCTGATGATGGTCCCCCCACCGCATGTCTTTTTTATCATATGAAAATCGCCACGAATGACTCGGAACACTAAAACCGCCACTCGGCGCTAGACAAATAAGTTGGGATCTATTATCCTATTTATACTTTCTTCGAATTTCTCAGAAGAGTGTCCCAGGGTTCCCGGTATTTGTGAATCATGCTTGTACTTATGTCGTACACACAGAGCAGGGAATGGTACTCGTTCTCTCTCGCTCGTACCTAAGAGAGTTGAATGTGATAATAAAACCGCGCGCCAAATTCACTGTATGCGTAAACTGTAAATTGCTTCCCATTCGTCTATAGGAATTAGTGTAATCGTATATAAGGGTGACGCCCCATAATCCACTTGGTTGTATGTAATATAATAGAGTAAGGCGTCTCTACTAGAGAGCACGCGAGTGAGATTGATTCGTTGCTTTTTGGTTGTACACAAACAGCTGGTAGATGCGTCCAACGACCGATAGAGAAATAAACAATTTTCTGTTCTGTTTCTTCTTTTCTTAATTCTTTCTATTCTGTGTGATCAATTTACATTTCTTTAAATCAAACATTTAATAAAAATAATCAAATTAAAATATGATGGGAAAATTATAACTACAAAGAAACAAATCGAAATCTCACATTACTCGTAGTCGTTATAAAACTACAGTCGCTGTCGTTGTTGTAGTAAAACTACACATCAAAATAAGTTTACAACAGGTCGGGCGCAGAGGGATCTAGTTCCCAGTAAGTTGAATATAACTTTACTGTGCCTTGACGTAAGCTAGAATTGTGAACTTTTTTACATAAATTGTCTGTGTATATTGTCACAGTGCGGATTGGCGAAAATGTATTAAAGAAGCCATCCCCGTTTCACTGTTAATAGTTGTATTTGAAAGTTTATATAGTAAAGGGAAACCTGGTGATTTCAACTGGGTATGTATCTAAAGTTTGCATTTTACTGTAGTGTCACCCCGGTTATCCCAGAGCTGTTTCAAATTTTTTATTACACTTTTATGTTTTGGTTTGTTTAAATTCGACTGTACTACGTGCATCGAGAATATTTGCATGATTGGTAAAGTTCCTCATGTATACAAGGATATATAATCTTTTTGAATGGCGACAATTGTCAATCATGTCTTTTAAGCTCAGACTATAGTTTACTTGTGTAATGTAAAAGCTCTGTAGGCTGTCTCTTTAGCATTCAAACGTGTATAACTGATTAAACTACTCCGAATCGGTAAGGAGTAATAGCACCTTATTCTCACCGAGATCGCCGCAGCAACTACTGCGGAAGAGAGACGGAAGATTCTGGATTTTCGAAAGTGAACCAAAACCGCATCTACCGGCACAAAGCTAAATCTTCTGTACTGTCCCTTTGTACAGCATTAGTGACCCATGCCTGGTGTACTTGTATACAAAAATAGTTGGACAACAAGTACCTGGAATATTGCTATTGAATGACTAAACACACTGTATAAATAGTGAATTGATTTTACTTTATCGTAGTAAGTCGGAAGAGTGTCAGAGGTATTTTATAAAAGAAAAACACATTAGTCCCATGGAAAAGCACTTTTGCATAATAAACTACTTCACGCAATATAGATAACACAGATTAATCTTACCTTAGTGACAATTTTATTAGTTGAATTCGAAATTGCTGCTATTACAGATATGTCCCTTCCTCACGAGTTATACGACAACAAACACGTCTTATACCGTTGGATATATTAATGTTACTGAGACGCGGGGCACGAGGACTAGTAGCAAACAATGAGCCAATCTGTTAGAAGGAAGGGGTAGCTGCGCGCCTGTTACGTTTTACACCTAAAATTACTTGGAAAAGGTAATGTGTCATATAATATTTCTATCCAATTTAATCCTGTTATTAAATACATCATTATGTATTTATAACACGTGTGTCTAATTTGGGAGTATAATATGGCTCTGCCAGTCCTTCGGAGATAAAGGCATGACTGATATAATTCAACAGCAGGTCGCCACAACCTGCGCCTGTCCTTTCAACATGGCAATAGTCTTCACCTGTTACGTGGGGCAAAAGTGCATATGGTGAAATGCGGGCGTATAGTATGCCTCTGCCTACCCCTTCGGGGATAAAGGCGTGACAATATGTATGTATGATATAATTAATCATATTCTACAAAGCTTTGTGCTTCACTCGTGGTAAAATTAGTTTGTTCGATTTTTACTCATACTTGTGGTAATGTAATTGTAGAAAAAAAAGCAATAATTATAATTAGCGTACATGCAAATAAATTAAATTAATTTTACATTTATATGAGAAACCTTTATATGATTAGAACCTTTACTAAATTTTCTCTAGGTTTTTTCTTTTAAGTAAGAAAATCAACAATTTATTTTATAAGAGCTAGCCCAAACGTCTATTAAGACTTTGAAACTTAAACCTAAACATAAATATTACATACAGTTTGATAGAAATACCATAGTTACTGAGAGTTCATAAACTAGAGGCGAAGTAAAACTGCTTGAAGTATTGGAAACGTTCTTTGAATCATAGCCGGCGATAGCGGAAGCAAACAAAAGAATTCCAATCATTCTGGTATAAAAGCTCCGACACGTTGCCAGCCAACGGCAACGTGAGTAGGTGCGTCTGTCGCTATCTTAGGTTTCCATAACAGCAACTGATGCACATGTCCGGCGTATGTTCGAGTTAAAGTTAAAGTTAGAACACAGTTATTGCACGCCTCATAAGCGAAGCGTTGAGGTGGGTACGACAGTAGTACCCACCTCAACGCTTCGCTTATGAGGCGCAAAACTTCAGATTTTTCAAACTTAAAATGTCTTTGACATTTCATTTCAATCTTAGCTCATTATTGCTCCAAATTAAGTCAATATATATTTAGGAATACATTTGGTACATACATATATGTTTATTTCGAAGAAACATCAACAGTGTAAAGCTCTGTGGTACAAGATTGAGTTTGGATAACAAGCCAGTGACCTTGAAGTTACTTAACAAAGACACTACAATCGTATCGAATACAGAATTTAATCGCTGAAGCGACAGATGTTTCTACGTACCTGAAACTCCTCTATAGTCCTCATTCTGTCGCTCTACTTTGCCATATAAAATGGATTTATGTAATACCTACTCGTAATCCAAACAAATTTGTCTCTAAATTACAAAATGATGTACCTCTGGCAAGCACATTATTGCTCTCAGATCGTGTAAAATTCGTCATTTTAAGTATTAACAACGATTCATAGTTATTCCACAAAAAAATAATGTCATGAAAACAGCTAATCAACGTGATTATCCTTAACTCTCAAATTGCATAGTTCATATATCAAGAGCCGAATTAAGCTTTTATTTAATTACTTGTTGACTGCGGCTCCGCACATGTGGTAAAGTTTTCCCTTTCCCGTTTCCCACAGTAACTTATTCCTGGGATAAAAAGTAGCCTGGGTATTATCCTGATGTGTTAGTTATAATTTTGTTAAGTTTCATCAAAATCCATTCATGCGTGAAAGAGTAACAAACATCCATCCTTACAAACTTTCGTGTTTATAATATTAGTAGAATATTTTTATTTTTTTCTATTGGAAAGCTTACAATAAACAGTAAAAAGATTGGAAAATCCAAAAGTGCACGCCTCACACCCTTTTATTATATTATAAAAAAAAAGTAAAGATAACAATTAAACCACATCGAATCAGACCTTGAAAATTTATAGGCTTCTATTCCTAATTATACTGAAGCGTAAGGGAAAAAAATATTAGCGCCATCTGTAACATAAAAAAAGTACTATCACCTCTGTTGACAGTTCATCACAAGCAATATGGAACACTTTGATCATAACAATCATAGATGGCGCTTATCTCAAATTCCGTTATTAAATATGAAAAAAAAACGATAATAACAATTAAACCACATCGAATCTAACCCTGAAAATTGAAAGGGTTCTATTCCTAATTATACTGAAGCGTAAGAGAAAAAAAAGACTCGATTAGTAAAGTATTTCGGTCGTTATCGTGTTAACAACAAAATAATACGCACATACAGACACACGGACGTCCAAGATAAAACTTTTTAAAACAGTTTTTTAACTAGTTTGCATAACAAAAATGGCATCAAAAAAGTAAAAAAATAGTGTTTTTTCTTGATATGTGTGTGTATATATTATTTTGCAAGTGCAGTATATAATTAATAAAGACATTTTAAGTTTGAAAAATCTGAAGTTTTGCGCCTCATAAGCGAAGCGTTGAGGTGGGTACGACAGTAGTACCCACCTCAACGCTTCGCACACTATTTTTTTACTTTTTTGATGCCATTTTTGTTATGCAAACTAGTTAAAAAACTGTTTTAAAAAGTTTTATCTTGGACGTCCGTGTGTCTGTATGTGCGTATTATTTTGTTGTTAACACGATAACGACCGAAATACTTTACTAATCGAGTCTTTTTTTTTCTCTTACGCTTCAGTATAATTAGGAATAGAACCAATCTTTTTACTGTTTATTGTAAGCTTTCCAATAGAAAAAAATAAAATATTCTACTAATATTATAAACACGAAAGTTTGTAAGGATGGATGTTTGTTACTCTTTCACGCATGAATGGATTTTGATGAAACTTAACAAAATTATAACTAACACATCAGGATAATACCCAGGCTACTTTTTATCCCAGGAATAAGTTCCTGTGGGAAACGGGAAAGGGAAAACTTTACCACATGTGCGGAGCCGCAGTCAACAAGTAATTAAATAAAAGCTTAATTCGGCTCTTGATATATGAACTATGCAATTTGAGAGTTAAGGATAATCACGTTGATTAGCTGTTTTCATGACATTATTTTTTTGTGGAATAACTATGAATCGTTGTTAATACTTAAAATGACGAATTTTACACGATCTGAGAGCAATAATGTGCTTGCCAGAGGTACATCATTTTGTAATTTAGAGACAAATTTGTTTGGATTACGAGTAGGTATTACATAAATCCATTTTATATGGCAAAGTAGAGCGACAGAATGAGGACTATAGAGGAGTTTCAGGTACGTAGAAACATCTGTCGCTTCAGCGATTAAATTCTGTATTCGATACGATTGTAGTGTCTTTGTTAAGTAACTTCAAGGTCACTGGCTTGTTATCCAAACTCAATCTTGTACCACAGAGCTTTACACTGTTGATGTTTCTTCGAAATAAACATATATGTATGTACCAAATGTATTCCTAAATATATATTGACTTAATTTGGAGCAATAATGAGCTAAGATTGAAATGAAATGTCAAATTAACAATGTCATGACTCTCAGCGGGAGGTTGTCGTATTGATTTATATACTTTATATACTTACTTTATATACTTACGACGTCAAGCCAGCACTTCTTGGGTCCCCTCTTACCGGGACCCGGCGGGGCTGACATGGCCAGACATTTGTTACCTACGTAGCCCGGCGGTTGCCGCAAGACGTGACCATACCAACGAAGGCGACACTCTTGCAACTTGTCTGCAATGTCACGGACGTGAAGGCTGCCGCGGATGCGAGAGTTTCTCACGCGGTCCATCCGAGTGACCCCACACATCCACCGCAGCATCTTCATTTCCTTGACACGCAGCTCCTGCTTGTGTCGCTCCAATATCGGCCACGTCTCACTGCCATGTAAAAGGACAGGTCTAATAATGGTTTTGTAGACCTGTCCCTTCAACCGGATCGGCATTTTAGGGTCACAAATGACACCGGTCATCTCCCGCCATTTGGCCCACGCGGCAGCAATGCGTGACTTGACATCGCAATCGATGTCACTGGACGTGTGAAAAACAGATCCCAGGTATTTAACCTGGTCCGTGCGCTCGACCAAATCACCGCCTATGCGGACGGATGTGGGATCTGTCGAGTTTAGTGCCAAGTACTCGGTCTTCGCCACATTTAGTTTCAGACCGCCGTTCTCAAGCGTCTCCTTCCACGCCTTTACACGTCGCACCAATCTGCCCCTGTCCGCGTCTGCCAGCGCAATATCCTCAGCATACATGAGCAACCATGGAGGCTGCTCATATGGGTTTCTGATGCTGTCCGACAATTCGTCTAATATTACACTGAACAGAAGCGGACTAAGGACCGAACCCTGGTGTACCCCGACGGTGATGGGGAAGGGTTTCGTGTCGCCAACAGCAGTCCGAACCATTGAATCGGAGTCACGGTACATGTCCCGGATAGTGTCAATATAGACCTCTGGAACCCCTTTGGACCGCAGTGCCCACCAGATCATCGCACGGAACACAGTCGAAGGCCTTCTGCATGTCTAGAAACAAACAGTGCAGAGGCGTGTTCTTCGACCTGTATTTCTCTGCGACAACCCTCAGGGCAAAAACAGGGTCCGTGGTCCCATAACCAGGGCGAAACCCATATTGACACTCCGAGAGAGTGCACTCCTGCCGGATCCGAGAGTCTATAATCCTCTCGAAGATCTTCATGGTGTGGGACATCACCTTAATACCGCGGTAGCTCCCGCACTCCTGCACTGACCCCTTACCTTTGAAGACTGGAGTAATAATACTCAGTCTCCATTGGTTTGGGATCTGCCCGCTGAGGAGTATGCGGTTAAAAAGGTTTACTAAGATGCCCACACCGGGAGGACCCATCGCCTTCCAGGCTTCGATGGGGACTCCATCGGGTCCGACAGCTTTCCGATTCTTCATGCGGCGAAGCGCAGTCAGGACTTCTCCAGGCGTTACCGGTGGCACTAGTCCCTGATTCGGAGGGAGGTCCGGAGGCTGCACCTCTTTGTGCTGTTTATTAAGCAGCTCGTGGAAGTACGAGCGCCATCTCTCCTTTACCGCGAGGTCTTCGCTTAACAGGTTGCCCTCAAGGTCTTTTACACAGCGACACTTGGATATATCCTGTGCCGCTTTGACCCTGGAGCGCGCCAGCTTATAGATGAGCTTCTGCCCCTCAGACGATTCCAGCTTATCATACAGAGGTTGTAAGTGGTCACGTCTGGCTCTGGCTACAGCTCTCTTTGTGGCGCGCTTGGCAGCCCTGTACGCGTCGCGGTCTTCAGGAGATCCGGTCGCTTGCCACTTTTTAAAGAGGGCTTTCTTCTCCCTAGTCTCCCTCTGGACTGCGTCGTTTCACCACCAAGTTTCCTTGTCACATTTGCGTCCACCCTTAGACTCATCGAGCACCACCTTCGCCGCTCCAAGGATGGCCGCCTGAACTTTGTCCCAGCAATCTTGAACTGGTTCGCCTTCAGTGTCGGTGCACTTGTCACCGACAGCTGAGACGAACTCCTGGGACCTAGTTTCATCAAGCAGCCACCATCTGATGCGGCGCTGGCACAGCTCGATGCGTTTGCCTTTGGGCTTCACGCAGAGGTCCATGACAAGGAGACGGTGTTGTGCAGTAAGACTCTCACCGGGTATGACCTTGCAGTTGGCCACCTTGCCGATGCTGTGTCGTCTAGTGAGTAGGAAATCGATCTGAGTTGTACGCCTCCCGCTCTTGTAGGTGATGAGATGTTCGGATTTCTTTTTGAAATACGTGTTCACAATGGCCAGATCGGCAGCCGCACACGTTCTGACGATAGTTTCTCCTTCAGCGTTGCGGGTGCCGTATCCAAGACCACCATGAACACGCTCAAACTCCTCACACCTCTCACCCACATGACCGTTTAGGTCGCCGCCCAAAACGATTCCCTGTGACAACGGAATGCTCCGAAGCACTCCCTCGAGTTGACCCCAAAACGACATCTTATCGGCGTCGCTACAACCGGCCTGTGGTGCGTAGGCACTTATCAGGTGGGTAACAATCCCATCGATAAGCACCCTCACGATCATAAGCCGGTCGCTACAGCGTTTCACCTCCAAGATGCCACTCTGCAGCCCCTCGGAGAGCACAACGGCCACCCCGTTCTCCCCACCAGGCGCACCCGCATAATACAGCTTGTAGCCGTTCTGCAAGGGCCGGGCTCTGTTGCCCTTCCACCGAGTCTCCTGCAGGAACGCCACGTCCACCCTCCGCCTGGAGAGTACTTCGGCCAACTCTACCGCACGCCCAGTCAGGGCGCCAATGTTCTAAGATGCGAAACGGATTCGGGTTGGGGCTAACTTCTTTAGCCGTGCTGGCCCGACACACGGCAGCCCTAGCCCACTTGCCACAGGAGTCGGGCGGGGCTCCTGCGCGCCGTTTTGCGGCGGCGCCCTATCCCTAGCAGCATTCCTATAGTCCTTTTCCATTTTTGTTTCGGCGGGTGGCTTTTATGGGAGCGACGCCCTCAGACCTCCCAACCCCAGAGGGGAAAGCAAACTAAGTCTCGGTATAATCTTTATACGTAAAGAGGACATAAAAAAGAGTATTTTACAGCAACTTTACTAAGTCAATTCTAAAGAAACGTAAATAGAAAATGAAACTCTGATTAGAAAGAAGACAATAAGTTCTTTCTTACCTATCTAATATATGTATACTATTGTAAAATTGTAGAAATGAAGCATATGTACATAAGAGACAGATAAATGAACGTTTTTGTTCGCAAGGCATGTTAAAGAAATGGCTATATGGGCGGTTTCAAAAATGTCTACAGCAGGTCGCCACATCCAGCGCCTGTCTATTATAATACTACAATACGATCACCACCTATTAGGTAGATAGAAAGAAAATTCTTACGGTGAAATGTGGGCGTATAGTATGCTGCTGCCACCCCTTTAGGGTTAAAGGCATAACTGATAAAAAAGTAAAGTATACGATTATACAAGATTATATAATACTTGAAGAGACAATTCTACTGTTTTCTACAGTTTAATTTCTACTGCCTATACTCAACAATTTTACATGGAAAAAATATATTGAAAAAGACTTCACTAAGTACTCGTATATTTTATTGCTACTTTTAAACTAGGTGTTCTACAACAGAAAGAACAGATGAACATTAAAGTTCGCTCGGGCTGTTTCGTTATTATTGTGTTTGTTAGAAGTTTTTAACAAATCTTTTCACTTATATTTATTCAGAGACAGGTAGCCTCGAAAATTGTAATACTGACCACTTATTACACCTGAATTATTACGTTAAACTTTTGCGATACGTGTTACAAATCACCTTTTCTCACGGGGTGGCGCGACGGTACTACATCGATGTGTAACTTTCGTCCAGTTCGAAATGGGAACCAGACATCTGCTTATAAGTTTTGTAGAAACTAGTACTCGTAGGATATAAGCAATAAGAACTTCTAATCGGTTCGAAACTTTAAAAGTTTGGTAACTTCCGGAACTGCAACTGTTAGTTTGAAGTAAGTAGTACTCTTTTAAGGATGTTTATGGTGCATAATTTCGCTATTTCGTTGGAACAGAATACTGACTTGACAATTCTATTATATCATGGACAAAATTGTGTTCTTGTGACTATAATATTGAAACGAAGTGCTTTCAAAGTACGTAGATTGTTGCAGTTTGAGATTTTATTAAACTATAAATGTTTGTATAATGCGTATCCGCCAGTTTGTTCTACTAGCGCCGTATTGGAATGAAGACTCCTACGAGGTACCTTCGACCACTGTGTGGTGAAGGCTCGCATGCTGACGTCGCAGGCGTCGCGGGACTTGGCTTTTTGACTTGAATCTTAATTAACATCCAACGAGCAGCAGTGGATACTGGCAACCGGCCAAAGCCGTGCAGGCTAACTTCTGCCGATCCTCGCTGCCCCCACTGTGTTATCCTGATTGGTTACTGGCTCACAACGCCCAAGAGAAAGCCGATTTGCTCGCAAATGTCTTTGCGGCTAATTCCCTGATCGATGACTGAGGCCTGCAGCCACTCACCATTGGCAACTGTGGCTACACAATGCCTGATATTGTGATCAGGCAATGTGACCAACGAGCAGTGCCACGGTCACTCGGCACGCGGAAAGCCAGTGGCCCGGACGGTATTCCGGCGAAATCAAAAACGGTTCTTAAATAAGTTGTGATATGGAATTAACATCATTATAAAATGAAAAGCAGACTGTAACTGGCGACGTTTATTTCTAGCTTCAATATAAATATCGTATTTTAAAACCAGTGCAGATAAAGTTCCGGTAGTGCCGATTCAATGTGCGCCTTGAGCAAAATACTGATGCTAAAGACAACTAAAATACGTATTTTTATAGCAACTTATACCACGCACTATTCTATTTTATATATACTAATACCACCAATTATTCTGATTTAAAGCAGGAGCTACACCAAGACCATTACACCGAGCTCGTAGTTTGTAAGGCCCCAAGAACTAAATTAATATAGGAGCCACCAAATTTAATTTATTATACTACGTATAATTTATTATACGTACAGGTAATCTCATCGAAAGTGGTCGCCTAAATTTGTGGATAGTTGCAACATCAAACATGCTGCATGCATTCACCTCACACTGCCGACCCTCATAAAGCCTTTAAGAAAAGTTCATACTGCAGATGTTTGCAAAATTAAAACAGTGAGCTCATTCCACAATTTAAATGTAGAAGGAAATATGCGCCTATCAAAGTGTATCGTATACGATGGCTACAGATACAAAGCGTGTCGCAAACCTATGTACAAGCGATAGAACACGCTTAAAGTAGTACACATCCTGCAAGAAGAGGGTTGTTGATAACCGTCATACCTCGAAAACGATTACCAAATATGTATTATGATGAACAAATTGAAATTCGGATTTCATTACCATCGCATTGAAACGTCAAACGCAGTGATCTCAGCACAAGTTAAATCATTCTTCAGTACTTTAACTAACGCCAATATTTTTTCAATTTTGATGAAAGTTTACAATAATATATATCCAAAAATCTGATCAACAAGTTCCTGTAGGAAACGGTACGGGAAATCTTCACCAAACGAGCGGAGCCGCGGGCGTAAACTAGTTTTGAATAGTTTTACTACTTAGGTAAAGAATAAACTTTTGTGATAGGTACACATAGACTATTTAGACTTAAGTTAAATTTAAATCGTATAGGCACGATACAAAAATTACAAAATTAAATTATAACATTACGAGGTCTTGAAGTCGGAGGTTAATCGTAATAATTACCTTAATCTATGCATAAATACCTACTTCTATAGAATAATTACAAGAATAGGCATGTCGCAAGTGAATAATCTGATTTGTAATAAGCTTTGTAGCGCTTTAAATAAAGACCAAGGTCAAAAGCTCGGGGTTATAAAGGCATTCAATGTTTTTAAAGAAAAATACCAACAATTGCTATGAAAGACTCTTTTGTGTATAAAATGTATTTAATTTTAATATAATTGTTGCAAAGTAAATAAACTTATTGAATTTCCCACCACAATTGTTTAATTAAGGCAATGAAACAAGTTGTTCCTACAATTGCGGGAGTTCATTGCCAAGTTACAATAAGGGTGGATGGTACAAAACACATTCAGGTAGCCAACAAAGTTTTTTTTCGCCCTATTGAAAGGTTTTTCATATAATTTATACCCGTGAATTCACGTACATTATTTTTTTCATCACTTTTCACTCCATAGAGTTGTCGTCACTGTACCTGGATGCCTGTGACCTGTGCACCGAGATATACAGTGACAACCAAGACCTGGAAAAAATCGACCTCAAACTAGACTTGTTCTAAATAAACTTAAATTGTGTATGACTGATACATCTAAGTATATGGGTGTGGTGAAGCTGAATACTTGAAAATATAGAAAATCAACTTCTGGTTGACAAGAAACACGTCTAGGGAAAGCAGATTACCTACTTATAAATTTGTAATTAATATATGTTGCCGCCGCGTCGTATTAATAGTGTGTGACACTAGGGTAGATATGTATTATCGTCAAATAATAAATAATGCCTTTTTAAAACTAAATAAGCTTTTAGCATCCATCAGTATTAGACAATAGAGTATTAAAGACATGGCATAAAAAATTAGTAAAGTCAATAAATGGCTTGTCCTATTGTCTAGATGTCATCACGATAAGACACTAGCTAACGTTAACTCGTTAAGCTAAGCTTTAGGTGCTTTTGTACCTGATCACATTTCTAGTCTATACTTATTCTTTTGTCTATTATCCCCTGGTACTTGTCACGCTGCACAGGTATCAACTTTTACCGTCGCAACGTCCATTTGCGGCTCCATTATAAGTATCATATCGTTGTCAACCTTAATACGTGAAGTAACAATACAGTTTTTGAGTATACCCGTATTTAATCTCAATACCCTAAGGTCAACTATCCAATAGTTAGGTCATACGCCCACAATTTAATTTTACCTGTGGAGAGTCTGTTATCAGTAATTCAACATTCTATGAAGACGGAGACGCAGGCATTCGTTAGATCACTATATATTCGTGAATTTATTTTAGAGCAAATAGACATTTTGATACCAGAAATTGATAACCTTAACATGTCTCTCCCACGCAACGATGCCTTTGAAGTAATAAGCCCCATACTTAGTAATTCGTCACATGACTGACAGCAGGCGTGAGCTAGCTAATGAATAATGATCCATTATGTAAAGGAAGACATTCAATATTATATTTCTGTCTTCTATTTCACAGTGTTTTTTTTTTATAATTTATTTATTTATTTACTTCATAACAATTACAATATCTTTACAGCTTAAAAATCAATACGATACTGTAAGTAAGTAATAAATATACATTATATTTTTTTAACAATTATACTGATAAGAACGACGAATGCGCTCTTACGGGGTTGGAAAATCAGACAGTAGTCGCTCCCAATAATGCCGAAAAAGAAAACGATAATAGATAAAATACAGCCAAAACGATAGCTGCTCTTACCAGCCAAATAAAAGTGTACTAAATACTCCAAACCCAGGTAGAGTTTGGAAGCAATAGGAAATACGATAAAGAAGAAGACGGTAGAGAAAAAGAGAGAGGATTAGTAAACAGAACGCTCATAAGCAAAAGGCTTAGGTCACAATAGTGACTTAGGGTCCATAGAGGATTATTACTATTATCCACACAGAAACATCTAAACGGATAGAAAATTCATAGAATTAGTCTAAAATAACAATGCACCTTATATTATTATTAGTTACCGAGCAATATTAAATGTATAGATCTCACGCTCCGTAGTCCAAGTCAACTTCACAGGTAAGCTGAACATCCAACAAGGCTGTCGAGCTAGTGCCAATAAAGTAGTTGAAAAGTTAGAAGGCAGTCATTCAAACAAAGATGGAAATAAAAATAATGAAGCACATAGCTGCAGAGTAAAAACTTTTCGTTAAACCGTGATTTAACGCTAGCGACATAATTTCAATGTGCAGTATTCGCGTGAACTTCAGGAACCATAATTATAAAGTTGGCGCCGCTTCGCTATAGCTTTATCACATGCATTTCTTTGCTAAGTGTGTGTTAGAAACCGTTTAGCGTGAACTCGAAGGTGATTTTAATTTCACACCGCGCTTATATAAGCGTGAATATTAATCGAACACACACGTATAACCCACGCTGTGTCGGCTTTGCCTTTTGCGAGTTTAGCAAAGGAAATGAGATGTTATTAGGTCTCATAGTAGGTATTAATTAACTCCTAAGCATTGAGAGGGATGCAGAAATAAATGTAATCTGTATAGCTTTCTGAAGCATCTATGAAGCCAGACGTACGTACAATGCGGTTTTTTTATTTGGAAATTGACCTGCGCTAAATGGCTCTTGGCTATATTGTCGCCATGCGCCATGCGCTTGAAGATAATCAGCTTCTTTTCTAGTAATTATACTACGAAAGTTATTTCTATTTTACGGAAGTTATTTCTAGTTATTCTATTTGATGAAATATATGAAAAGGTCAAAAGTACTCTAATACGTGCATGTATGAGACGATAAATGAATCTAAAGGAAGCAAAATAAGTATGCATGGATTGCGAAACTTGGCGGTCTGTTCTCTCTAACTGGGTAGTCAGGGATACAGCGTGAAGATAGTTATGAAATATATCTTGTTACCAAACATTTATAGAGATTTAAGACTTGCAGTAGACTGCCATGAGCTGATTTGATTAATTGATTACAAATATAGTTAAGTTTCACTTGGTTGAAAATCTCCAATCTTGGCTTACCCCGCTTACGCCATTAGGGATTAATTTTGAAACATCACTTGACAGTGAGTCTGTCACAAGTAAAAGTAAAAGTTCAATTTCTCTAAGTCCGAGCGATTAATCAAGCAGTAAGTCAAGACAAATAAATTTATACGACTACGTAGCACTAGAAAAATTAATTTCCTAAGTGAATATCTATATCTACCATCCATAAAATAATGTGTAAAATATATGTAGATAAGGAACTATAAATTACATTAACAAATAGATATGTAAGAAAACTCGACATCAACCAATCATCGGACAAAAATTGTAAATAAAATGGATTAAACATCAATAATTCAATACAGTTAACATAAAGTGTTACTTTTGACTGACGTATTTATAAACAAACACTTGAAGAAACCTATTGTAATTGTAAATGATCTCTTTATGCGTGTATGTGACGATTATCCTAGATCTGTCCATCAAGTTAAAGAATTGCGATGACAAGTCATGTAAACTGAATAATTGTAATATCTAAATATTCGATAGATATAATAAATATTAACGATCTTTCAGAAGATTCTATTAATGCCTGACACAGAAACGGCACAAATAAACTTATAGAATATTTATAGGAATTAATGGATAGAGGTAAGTGAACTGTCAGTTACTTTGACCTGGGAGTTGAATAAAGGATTATTTTAGTATCTTAACATATTTAAAATTGTAAAAAGCGGTGACAAACGTTAACCAAAGAACACTCAGTAGAGAAATATAATAAAACGGTAGGTTCTATGGAAGCTTGTGAAATCTAAGTAGTCCTTTGAAAGAACTACTTATATTTCACAACAAGTTTGTTCATTTGAACGAACTCTTAAAAATAAAGGATGAAAATATGTAGCGTTGTAA
Organism: Thumatha senex; assembly: GCA_948477245.1. NCBI lineage: Eukaryota > Metazoa > Arthropoda > Insecta > Lepidoptera > Erebidae > Thumatha > Thumatha senex. The sequence goes on from OX419725.1 coordinate 7,569,010, forward strand.
TAAAAAAAATATAACACAGAAAGTAATTAGCTTATAGTACAAAAAAAAACAGCTAAATCTACTTAATCATAAGATTATAAGGGTTAGGTATTAATGAGTCAGATTAAAAAAGAAACAAATAACTGACAAATATGTTCCTTGAAAGAAGATTAAGAAAGAAAAACGTAAATTTAACATTCAAGTCCTTCTCTAAAATAAAGAAGCTCTCTCCTAACAAGACACGCCTGGCCAGACTAAAAGAATTCTACTACCAGAATATTAAATAGAGACTACCGGATTCCAAATTAGTATGTGGTGCTCAATTCAAATCAAAATCTAAATACTGGTCTAATTATATTCTACAATGTTTTATGTCGTTGTACATTGAGTGGGTACCACTAAGCGGTTTGTGAATTTTCAAGTTTTAGTGGAGTAGAGTTTTAGTCACAAAATATGGTCAGCCAAAAATATGACTACCCCACGGTAGCAAAACATTACGACTCAAGAAAAGTTAAATAATAACGACTCTGGAAAAACTGTCACAATTTCACAAAAAAAATGGTTGAACGTCACCAATTTTTCAAAAAAATAACCTAAATTGGCAAGTAAACTGTCAAATGTCTGACTGTCAAAATATTAATTGCACGATTGTAGAACCTACATACAAGTAAATTGAAGACCACGTGAGCAGATTGCTCAAAAACGGAAAAGTCAAAAGTACTCAGAATTTTGGTATAGTTATGCAAATCTAGTTTACCTAAATATAGAAAAATGTATCTCAATCGGGATTCGGGTACCAAAGGCTGCTCGAAATAGGTATTGATAGCAAATTGTCAGTACATGATTTTTTATGGCTCTCTTGTATTTTTGCCAGAACATTATGGCGACATTTTTTTACTGATGTCACGTTTAGAATATTTCTATTAAGCTACATACATAGATAACGCCTCTATCTGCGAAAGGGTAGGCAGAGGCAATTGCCCACATTTCACGTAATAGGTGGTGAGCCAGTGACGTGATGAAATGCTAAGTCAATAAGCTTTGTTAGTTTTGAGAAAGACGATGCATATTTATTTTATTTCTCTTTATCTTAACATAATCCCAGTTGTTTCTAAACTATATGTGGATTTGGATACTTGGGGTCTACTTTCATTGGAGCAGGAGCAGCTATAATCTGGAGTAACTATGACTGACATTAAGTCAGCATCATTGTAAAAGACTGCTGTAAGCCAGGGTAAAAGTATACGCTTTTACAACAAGCTTCCCTGTGACCTGAGAAGTTTACCGTTATATAAATTTAAAAAGTTAATTAAAAAAGAGCTTGTGAAAAAGGTTATTATTATAACAATTTGCAGGGCAGAAACGCCTGGAAATGATCAGCTGGCACCGTGAAATAATATTAAATTGTAAATCAAAAAAAAACCTTCCTAAGTTTCTTGGCGGTCACTTTAAATATATTAAATTAGTTCTAGTGTATGACATTTTGTAAGCGCCGTTAAAATGGTCAATGCATTTTTAGTTTATTTTGTCTGACCCTCCCAACTTAGAGCCAGATGGTCAGCAAGTGTGCTGCTAGCAGCTGAAGTCGCTAGTGCTCTGGAAACATTGATAGAGTTCCATATAGATTCTTATCTACTTAGTACATTGCTTAATTTGCCATTCTCAACATAGAATGTAAAGTGAAGCTGAGGTTTGTCGTAAGTTTCGGAAAAAATGGAGAATATTTATATATCCCATTACGGACTATATAGCATTACGGACACAAAATATCAGTCCTTAAATAGGGAATAATGTTTTAAACTTTTCTTAATTATACATTTTTCTCTGTAACAGAAATGCTTAAATAATAAAGGGATATTTTAATTAAACAGTACACTGGGTGTTACAAATTGTTAGGTAAAATACCTTATAATTCAATTCAAGAAAAAGTCCAATTTATTGAATTAAATGTAAATATTTTCCGTAAATTGTCTTTATCACGGAAATCAATAGCATTTTTCCCGTACCAGTGGAGTTAAAACGGAGACTTTCGTTTTGTGTTTTACCTATGGGATAGCCAGCTACGTTAATCCGTATGCATATTACAGCCTCACAATACGCGGGCACTCTCTTTGACAAGCTTATCAATTAGCAATTTCAATTTCCGATCATCCACCCTCGCATGATATTACTGTCAATCTGAACCCGAGTAAATTATACCCAGTATTGTCATTGTGGTTTGATTGAATTCAGTATTACACACAATTATACTGTAATGCTATTTTAAACACTACCACAGAGCAAAAAAACTACATTACTCGCGCGGTCTCTTATAGAGACGCCTTACTCTATTCCTACTAATATTAAACGCGAAAGTTTGTAAGAATAAATGTTTGTTACTCTTTCACGCAAGATCTACTGAATGGATTTTGATGAAACTTTACAATAATATCTTACACATCAGAATAACAAATAGGCTACGTTTTATCCCCGGAAAAAGTTCCTGTGGGAAATGAGAACGGAAAAATTGTCCACGCGTGCGGAGCCGCGGGCTTCAACTAATATTTCATACAACCAAGCGTGACAAGGAGCTTCACCCTTATTTCATATGATTATGATTATAGTAATTCCTAGACGAATTGTAGGCAATTAACAGGTCGTGTATGCGATTTTCGCCTACAGTTTTACGTAACCTTGGCACACGATATTCTTATTATCGTCTTTATTACACATGAAAATTAACTGTCTCTGAAATTACAGGTTTTGAGGGCTGTCTTTGAAAATAATAATAATAATATAGGTTGGTAGTGGCGTTCTATCAAATTTCTAGACCTTATCAGACAGAAAAATTATGTTTCATCGTATCATATCGCTCGTATTGCTCGTATTTTAATTGCCTCCGACTTTCAGCCACCTGCTCACGTTTCTAGATTAATCTCTTAGCCTACGAGAAAAAGCCTAAGGGCGAAGTTAACCATTCTGCAGCTGAGATCGCTCGAGGTTCGATCTTGGAACAAACAGACACTCATATACTTTTTTGAAACTATAATCATCCGTCTCTATTCACTAGCTCTGGCTTGTAATAGGTCTACCTCAAACCCCTTTAATATTTTTATTTCACAATAATGTATGGAAGATTTGATGAGATTCGATTTATAGGCATTTCTGTTTACTGCTCTGCTTCCCTGGGTAGTAACGTGATGATCTTATACCTATGGTCACAGGATACGATGAAATTAGTTCCAACCAATTAAACAAACAAAGTCTTTTACCTCGTAATATTATGTAATACTAGCTTCCGCCCGCAGCTTCGCCCGCGTGGATTTCGGTAACCGTGATCCTTTTTTCTCCTAGTTTATTTAGCATAAGATTTTTTGCGACCTCTTTCTCAATAATCGTTATATTTCAGTCAATTTACATAAAACCATCATTAATTATACACCTAAACCTTAATCATACTATTTATTGGTGCAAAACTTAGTGATGAAATAATTTATTTTGATAAGGATTTTCAAATATCAGATTAGGATATTTATTTGGATAGCATGAGTAAAATAAACGCGTTTATACTTAGTCCAAAAAAATTCAAGATTTTTAAATAAAAAAATGGTTGTTGTGCCACACTCGACATAGATAGGTATAGTGTGTCGCGGACTTTTTTGTAGATATTTATAAGATCTACAATTAATTAAAACATTTTATGGATCTATCTTTTATAGTTTAGGCAACGTACGCAAAATGAGTAACTTTTCTGGTTGATTTTTTACACCCTGTGTCCGAAAAACCCAAATATGTTACGGAACCCTATTTTTTTCGAAAATAAAATATAGCCTATGTTACTCTTGGATAATGTAGCTTTCAAATGGTGAAAAGAGTTTTTTAAATCGGTCCAGTAGTTTTTGAGCCTATTCATTACAAACAAACAAAGTTTTCCTCTTTATAATATTAGTGTAGATAAAAGATCATACGTAATGGAAAAAAATTAAAGTAATATACATTACAATTTCGATTAAATCATGTAAATGTGCACCTCTAAAGTATACGATATAAAATAAAAAATAAATCAAATCAATTAATAAATATCAAAGCGTTTGCGTAACAAACATACCAGAATAAACTTTTTTGAAGTTGATTGTAAATGCGGTTCTGGAGTGTTATATAAGCATCCACCATTATCTTTTTATATATCGTAGGTTAATAATGGGTTATAAGTTAAAAAAAAAAAAATATCCATCACGCCTTATCCCCGAAGGGGTGGCAGAGGCATATTATATGCCCACTTTTCACCGTGTGAAAAGTGTGTGTGCTTTCACGTTTTTTAGCCACTAGCGCTTCACATCCCAAAGAGCGCCTAAGTAACAGTCTCTCCGAGGTGTACCTTTTTGCTGGTGAGAATAGTGTATATACCCGAAATTCTAAGTCAGAAAATGTACATGTTAGTTATATGTGAAAACCTGACAGCTTGTTCGGTAATTACGTAATTGAAGTTAACAAGGATTCAGGCCTAACTATCAACAAGCGTCTAACATGTGGCTGCAGGCTGCGGAATAAATTAGCTGTCACGAGGTTAACCGAACGCTGTACTAAATTAGCTTCGGGCTTCTCTATAACTCTTTGAGGGCAGTTAGGCTCGTCCGTTTCAATATAGGGATGTATCATTTTTCAGATCTATTTGGTGTTATTGTGAAGCTGTGGGGATCGAACTCCTTGGGTTCAAAGGAACATTAAAGTCAAGCTTGACGTCATAGAAGATTTGTCAATGTAGTAATATGATAGATGAAAGAGAACAGCACGAACTAACTCAGGCTCGAGAGTGAGTATATTTCAGATATATACCTATGTAAGTTATTATTTATACTCAAACCATTTTATATGCGATAAAACTGTAAGGAAATGAACGTTATTTAAATGATTAGAAATAAAAAAACTCGGACTGCCGCGGTAAAGCTATTGCATAGCATACCTTTGTTTTTCTTTGATATTAATTCAAGTTACACTAAAAAAAACAAAAAACAAATCGCGAAAAAAAATACCCATACCCTCACCCCTCACCCTCACACTCACACTCACACTCACTATCATCACGTCTCGATCCGTGCGAGCTTCGTACAATCGTACCATATAATATATGTACATACACGCTCGTCCGTGCTCGGTGAACTTCGTGTGACCTCGTCTCGACCTTCGTCTTAGGTTTTTTTCCTTACGGAATTTCTTGATTAAAGCCCACTCAAATCCCGCAATAAAAACTATGCAATAGCTTAAAACTTTAATATTCTTAGATGAAGCAAGCAGTTTAAGTATTTATGACCACCTCTACACGTTTTCATATGTACTTAAGTCTAACGTTCCGTCGTACGTGTCTGTGAGCGCGTCTTATATACACTACAAGAATAGCCAATTTAAACGAGATTAACTAACCAATCTCTGCACGCCCACCCGTGAAAGTACAATCAGTGACACAAGCCGGTAAATAAGTAAATGTAAATATAAATAGTAAAAGGCTCTTAAGTATGTTTAGAATGACGGTATAATGATAATATAAGGAAAATACGTGGGTAACATTTTTCCTTAGTTACCCTTTAAATCATTCCATATTTTTTGCACTTACATAAAAAGAGTTTTTAGAATCGTTTTACGAAAATAAATATAATATCTCGTGAAAGAGTAACAATAAACGTCGTATTTTAGATTTTTCCTGAGTGCTCTTCGTAATTAAAGACGAATATTTAAGTCGGAGGATCGTTAATTCTTTTTATAGAACTCTCTTTCGCTTTTATTTTAATCTTTTCGGTTGATGGAATTTAAAATATGTTTAAATATGGAATTTCATGTAACACCTATGTGTAACTAACTTCATTCAAGACATTTAAGTTTACATAAATGAGAATGAGCTCGAGAAAGATCCTTCCAAGAAATCCAGGTGCAGTGTACCCCAAGGTTCAAGTAGCCTGCAAGTGGTACAGAACATGACTGACGGACGTGGTGAAACTTAGGTTCACGTATTTAGTTACTAAAACAAATAAAAACATGTAACTTTGGAAAAAACTTGTCTTTCTACACTGGCAATTGACTTAAAGACGAAGAAGATGAATCAGATTTGTTCAAGTGGGTACTTAATCTATGCGCTACATAGATATGGTAGGCACTTACTTGTGCATAGGTAAAATAAGTGTAAAGTGAAGTGTTGTATCAAATACAATTCGAATGTTAAAAAGTATCAATACCTTGGAAGCATATAAAATGTTTCAACCCCTTTCTCGTTGATATTAAACCGCCATTTTAACTTCGCCTGTCGTGTCGCTCCAATATAATTCGCGGCTCGCTCTAGCCCCACGGGTCGTAAGTCGGACAGCCCTGTTCTAGACTAACAACGTCACAGTAATACTATACGTAGTAAGCTTATTTTAATTTATAGAGTTTTGAAATATACTGCAAATATTTGCTGAACAGAACATTGAGTGGCAAATACAAAGAATCAGTGAATATAATTAGGGTTACAATTTAATAATAACAAACAATACTAGTTAACGCAATACTTGTTATTTGTGTTAATCCCTGCGGCGTGGTAACCTTGTTATAGATAAAATAGGGTTCGCAATAGTCGCCGATTCGGTGTTACAAAACATTTACAGCACCTCACGCGCTCGGTGGGATAATCGCGGTCGTAACCCACAGCTAACTCGACAAAGGTGACATGGAAAAAGTAGAATTGTTTTTATGTATTGGAGTAACCCAAATAATGGGTAAATGTCTATTTAACTAGCTTATATTGAATTGTTTTGTTACTTTGATGAGGTAAATTAATTTAAAGCTACTATCATACCCAACCATTTGAAGTGTAATGATGGATAGGTATACTTTATATACACTGTAGTTGTAATTGATTTTATTTAAATCCTATAGGCATGTGAAGCATAGCAAATAATACGAAATAAATAAATAAAATTTTATCAAAAACCTGCTTCTGGTCTTTACATTGCTATGTCGTTAAAGTAAAAAAGGTTTTTGAAACCTGGTCGTTTAATTGTTAACATATTTATTAATTGTTATAATGACATGAAGAAATGTACTATTCCACTCGACGAGTATTCAACAGAGAGGGCTTTTTTTTTATTGGGACTAATCCCACCCACATTCCCATTACTGTGACTCCTGTAAACCATGATCTACAGCAATGACCAAAACACCAGAAAAGTTACACCGAGCTCGATCTCGGTGATGTCCCAGGAGAAGTTAGCATGTCTTGGAACCCGCAACGAAATTAATCAGAAGATAATGTGAGGAAGTAAGAAAAGAACGTAATGCCTCTTCCCTCATTTGCAAAGCGGGAGACCTGGAAAGCAACTAGGTGTAAATCCTATAGAAATAGGGAAGCACCACGGTAATAGTATATTACGGGTCCTATGTGAGCTATGTTTGATTCCAGTAATATGTATGGCAGAAACGTTTAAAAGCACTAAAATATACCCTCGATGCCACGAGATCCGCATAGTAAACTACTCCTGACGTTACTTATAAACAATTAAGCATATTATATCGCTCATTTTGCCAAATGCTACACTCCCAAAGTATATGATGGGCGGTCTGATCATATTTGGAGTCAGCAGTTGAACACTGACAGAACGGTGACTCAACCAGCTTAAACGAATGTAATTTGCTCCTAAAGTTACCATGTCCCGTAAGAAATTGAGCAACACAGTAATCAACCTCCAGCCAGGACATTCCCAGGCGTTCACGAACGTCTGGGAAAAACTGGTAGAGGTGGCGCCCTTTGATGGAAGTGTTCCAACGCAGCTGCCACTCGTCTAAAAGTTCTTCTCGTACATTATCACGATACAGTCTGGCAATTCTATGGCGATCGCTTTCTAACAAAAACCTATCATCCATGCCATCCTTAGCCGAATAGTATAAAGCTGCGCGTCTCTGAATTTCGAGGTCAACCGGAAGGACCCCTGCCATCACCGGCAGAGCCTCCGTGCTAACCGTCCTGTAGGCCTTGCATAAAAATATCAACGCAAGGCGTTGACTTTGCAGTAACTTTAAACGTGCAGCACCAATAGTAGCCTTATCTGCCCATACCGGCGCCCCGTAACACATACAGCCTAGATAAGTGGCCCCGTAAACGACCTTCAGTGTTTTGAACGAAAGTCCCCATGTAGCAGTAGATATTCTCGACAACGCATAAAAGCTATTTTTAGCCTTTTCACCTACAGTTTTTATGTGCTCAACGAATGCAAAATTTCTCTCTAAAATCAATCCTAAATAGCAAACCGAAGTTTTATTTTTAATGTAAACGTTATTGAATTTAATGCGTGGTGGTACTTTCAAACTTCCTTTTAAAAGCAACTGAAATGTTTTGTTGGGTGCAAAAAGTAACCTGTTTCGTACGCCCCACTCCGCAACGACGCGCAAACACGTGTGGGCCAAGCTCTCGAGTCCCGCACGAGTATTCGACTGAACGAGCAACATACCGTCATCGGCGTATCCTGTCATTGAACAGCCCTCCGGTAATGGTAAACTGAAAAAATCATCAAATCCTAAGTTCCACAAGTGTGGGCCTAGCACAGACCCCTGAGGACAGCCTATTGTTAACGTTTTGGCAGCAGAATAATGACCTAATTTTAAAGTTGTTGTACCTTGTGAAAAATATGAATAAATACGTGAGTAAATATTTCTATAGCAACCGCGAGACTTTAATTTCATTAATAGCATTGGCCACCAAGCGTTATCGAAAGCCCCGGAATTATCTAGGAAGATGGCCAGCACATTTTGAGAAACGAATGAAGTGACAGTCTTTCGCACTGATATCGCTGCGTCAATAGTAGATTTTCCTACTGTAAATCCAAATTGATTTTCGTGAAATTTAGTACCGCCCGGCAGGAGCCGGGGTACTATGAGACGCTCTAAAAGCTTTCCCAAGGAGGGCAACAATGTGATCGGTCGGAACGACTTGGGGTCATCTGGCGGCATGTCGCCTTTTTTAGGAATAATCCGAATACAGCCACATCACCAAATACGGGGGAACACTCCCTCGTAAATACACCGGTTAAAAACATTTAATATTACTTCACCCGACAGCTTGCAAGCTTCCTTTATCATTTTGTTAGATATTTTATCGTCACCCGACGCCTTACCTATGGACAACGACCTAACAATTTCGAGGAACTCATCAGAAGTTGGTAGGTCTCACTGGGGTGAGTATGGTGGCTCAAGAGCCCACTGTCTTATCTGTCGGTGATATTCACTATCGTTCTCCGAGCAGTCGTCGGGTATAAGAGAATCCAAGAAGTAATCCGCGGTTTCCTTCAGACCTATAGTATGCGAGTTGTTAATTTTGATATTTCGTACATAGGCAAGATCAACAGAACGGTTAGCCCTAAACTCATGGTATATAGGCGACCACGGACCCTCAGCTTCCAGCCCATGCACTAGTTTGCGTAGCAAATTACCCTTTGATTTTTCAACAGCCGCCCTGTAATGGGACCTGGCAACTCTAAGAGCAAGTAAAGCGCTATTGTATTCCGCACCAGCACTAATTTCATGCTTTTTAAAAAAAAATCTATTTTCTACGAGCTCTCCGGAAACGCCTTCGAAGCTCAGCTAAACGATCACTCCACCAATCGCATCTCCGAGTGTTGTTAATAGATCCACGACCAATGGCCACGTCGGCACAGTAGGTAAAAGTTTCTGATATTAACGAAGCACTCACTTCGACAGACAGGTTACCACGACCAAAATCTTTAGCGTGAGCCGCAAACAGAGAACCAAAGAGCTCCCAGTTTGCGTCCCTACTTTTATATTTGAAATTACAAGTAGTACTTTGCGCCTCTCGTGCATTACCGGGTAAGAGCTTGTAAACGATTAGACGATGGTCACTACAGGACGCATCCGGGAGGACACGCCATTCGGATATCGAGACGTCGCCGCGTGAAAGTGTTACGTCAATAGAAGACTCACCCATAGGGCCGCAAAAAGTAGGTGGTGCATTGGGACAATTGTGTATAGATAAATTCATTTCTGCAATGAATTCTTCGACGGCACAGCGCCGGTCCCTATCGAATACACGTAGAATGCCATACCATAATGTAGAAGAGGCATTGACATCAGCGCCTATGATTATTCTTTGACCCGCAAGAGACTGCAGGACGTGACGAAGATGGTGTAAGTGAGGATATGTGAATATTGAAAGTAGCAGCTCACAACAAACACCCTATAGGCCGAAGAAGTAACCTCAGCAACAGCACAATGAGATGTCATGAGGTTGCTCAAAGATGTTACAGTAAAATTTGTACTAGAAACATAAATCCCAGCTCGTGCCTTGGCATGTAATTGTACTACTCTGTTACGCAGATGGGCGCTCTGATATTGTTCCTGTAAGAGGACAATGTCTAATTTGTTCTCTATTACTAGGCGGTCCAGTTCCGCCGTGGCTGCCCTATCGTTGTGTAAATTAAGCTGTCCTATAATTAGATTTTTCATGTTCCAAATTTTGTTTTTTATTAAATGAAACATTACACGTAGTTTGTGCTCAGAATGAGCTGCTGCAGCCTATGCTTATAGGTATGACACTCCCGAGAGCCGCAACGGTGGTCATGGGGCTTTTTAAACCTTTTGCAGGTTATACAGATGGGTTTAAAATCAGGACTGTCTTTATGTGGACATGCTCGTGTATCATGTTCCTCGCCTCAATTAGCACAGCTGGGTGACTTGCTGGTACAAAATTTGTGAACATGACCGTATTGTTGACAGTTAATACAACGCACTACCTCGGGTCATCGATGAATCTACAAGTGGCCCAATCAATAAATAATTTATCCTTCGTGGCCACCAAATGATTCCGGATCTCGGCTCCAGCTCAATACCCACCCACGAACGACCGTATTCTTAATAAAGCCCTCCTCGCTAATTTTTAATTCGCCCTTAATGTTTTGGCGATATAAGGCTCTAATAAAGTCATGGTCTTCCATAGACCCAGGAACATCTTTAACTATGATTCGCGGTTTACGACCCTTGGGTTTTTCTAAGCGCAAGCCCGCCGATTTGATTGCGTCCACTGACTCCAACTTCTTGAGTTGGCTTTCGCTTGCAACACGAAGTACTACACCCGATTTCGCGGTTTTTTTAATGCCTACAATTTGGAAGCCATCGTCACTGGGCTTGATAGCTTTCCTAAGTGCCTGTTTAGTCGCGGACGCCGTTGTGAACTCGGTTGAACGATCAGGCGCGGGGTAAGCCACCACACAGGGTCGGGCTGGAAGAGCCTTCACTGCTGCTGGGGCGGGGGCCGATTTAGCTGGCAAACGTAACCTTAGTTTATCCGCATATGCCATTTTTGGTTGCTGACATTTAAGTGCTTCCAGTTCTTTGGCCATATTTGCCACCTTAGTTTTGTTGCATGACGATTTTAATGCCAGAATAGAAATAATGCCGGTCAAGCGCTGGTAAATCCATGATAGAAGTTTTATTAGACAAAGTGATTCGCGATCCCTGATCGTTGATTATATTATTTATTGTAGCAATATAACTGTTTGCCTGCTAGACTAACGTGCAATATTCGCCTTGATTATGGTATTCCGACAAGTCACTATTGACCAATTTAACTGATTGTACCCGTTTGTTTACATCTTCGGGTGTTTCGAAAACCGGAGACATTTCACTAAAAAGTCGCTTTGCCGGTGGCGACCTTTTAGTAGCACATACGCGTTTACCTTCCGAGTACCTCCCGATAGAGGGGGCTCTATCGGGAGGAAGGGCATTATTTTTTAACACTAATTATACAGCACAAATAAAAAAAAAGTGCCTAAATAAAGTGTAAACAATAAAATTATCGGCGCATCTTAATTCACTGATACCCACACTTTAGAATGAAAATCAAAAAAACTTACCGATTGATAAATAGCAATATTTACGCGATTAACGACAATAAAACCAAGTTTCACTTACGTGTTACCGAAACACAATCACTAAAATATCACATAAACCAATTCACGAGCTGGGAATACAAAGTTAAACCAAAGAAAAAATATTAAAATTACGGAGCGATCGCACAAATCCGCTTGCTCAACAAGAGCGAGAGGGAAGAGTATTCAACAGAGTGGGCTATTTATATAATATATGCGATATTTATAATAATAAGTAGCTATCTTTTTAATATATAAGCCTTTTCTGATCTGAATGCCCATTATTCCAGAAAAGACGGGATACCATAATGAAAAGTAGCTACACATTATATTCCTGGTACATAAACTTCTATTATCCCTATTATCTCGAAAAGGTGTGTATGTATAATTAATGTTCCCAATTTTTCCCTCATCAGAACAAGCTTTGTGTATAAGATTCAATCAATCAAAACCATTCTATACCCCAAAGTATATTAGGAGTTCGTTACCATAATCTACACGCGATTGTAATGCAGGCAGTTTGATTAATGTGAGTAGGTATCCTACTTCTGACTTAAGTTCGAGTTGCAACAACTGGCAACTATAGACTGTATTGTTGGAAGCGAGTGCATTCTGACGTCCTAACCCTCTTATGAGTACCTGTCACCGAACTTACTAATTTATACTTATTAGTATTTATGTGCGAACGCTGTTTAGACTTGTCAGCTCCTGTAAGACGAATGTATTCCAAATTGCTTCTAAGCCCTACTTAATATTTAAAATTTAATTTTTATTTAAATTAAATTTAAAATCTGGGTTCTATTCATTCGGCTGTAACACTGTGTGTAGCGACAGCTGTCTGACCTAACAAACACGTAGGAGCACCTAGACAGATAGAAGGGAAACGTGTGGTTTTAATCGGTTGGAGTCCGGCATAGCATTTATGAGGATTTCCACATGAAAAAAAAGTAGCTCCTAATACGTCTCTTAATCAGCAGGTGAACCGCTAATATGTGAGGTCGCTTGGGCCCCGGAGATACTGGATTTTACGCGAAACGTAAATACAAATCTGTATTTTACCACTTAATTCAGTCGGCTCGTGTATTCGTATGGCCTTACCTATAAATTCACACACTATTCAACTAACTAAGTTAAAAAGTGGACATGTGACATGTCAATAGTTGGCTGCCATTGACAGCACCTCAGCTTTGTTTGTTATACGGTATTTTTTGTAATGATTTCGGATACAATCATGCTTAGAGTGTAGTTCAGGTTGTAGTAAAAATATCAGTTTTCATAAGCTGCAATTGAAATTAGATTTTTAGCTGCAGGATTTTGGATAAGGAAGTCCTCAGATCCCCTGACTTTTAACTAACTGGACCTTATAAACAGACCATATTCACTACTAGTATGATACTGAAACAAATAAAGATTTATCTATAAAGCGCTTCGGTTATTTTCAATACTAAACGTGCAACAAGTTGTGCACGAACACTAGAAAGAATAACGGCTCTGGAAAGGCTTAAAAGCAACAAAATTGTTACTGTTCTCTTTTTTTTTTTTTAACCGTTTTGTGAAATTCAACGGTGGCCTTCCAGGAGATACGAATATTACGAGTTACGGAGCGACCGGAACGCGGCAGTTATATAAACTGTGACAGTATAAAAACTAGCTGAAAATCGCGTCTTTCTTTTTTATATTTTCCTGATAAGATTGTGAACTTTTGAGCAAAGAATTGTTCTTGAAGGACTTTTAAATACTAAGTTCTGTGCTTGTCGCTTTTATATTACAATTTACTCAACATGAAAGTTATAAGCATCGAGATATTTATACCACCAACGAACAGCATGTGTATATGTTTGCGGTATAAATGCCTTAATATTAGGTGCTACTAACATCTGATGGCAACGCAGTGGAGGGAGATAAGGAAACGGCTACATTTATATCACGTCATTAAAAGTTTATTATTAGGAGTATGGATCGTAAGAACTCCCACATTTGTGGCAGTCTTCATGTTCGTTATATTCTACGCTACGGTCAAGTTTTGAGGTGTGTCTCGCTAAGTGAGTTTGATAAGGTAATGGCTTTTAAACATTTCTGACGTCCTAGTTAAAACCTCTGTGCATACTACAGCTGTTATGTATGAAGTTGACGTATTAGGCGTTTGATTACATACATATCAATGATCTCACAATCAGGGCTAATGAAAACGTAATATAACTATTAAGCTAGATGTCACAGTAATAAATAATCGCTATAATACTATGAAGTCTGAATCTCTTATTTTGTTCTAAAGACAAAAAATTTACTAAAATTTTTGTTATTGAAGGAGGCCGCTAAGCATAACAAAAACCTTAAGCACAGCAATTCGCTAGGTACCTACCGCAACCTCACCGTACTTGAAATTAAAAGCAAAATTAAAACAAAAGATTTTTATAGAACACTTGAAACTCGAGATGCTGTTAAAACCATAAAGCAAAGACATAAACTTATAGCCACTGGTGCTTGCAATTGAATTTCTACGTTAACGAGCGAAGCTTTTGACTTGTACGTAAGAAATATAACCAAAATATGTTCTTTTATAGTCCTATACACTTTCACAAGCATCATAAAATGCACCGACAGCCCGTAAATAATACACAAATCTTTTATTAGTTTTTCCACCTTCGAGTAGGTAGCGTCCCATTTTTTTAGCGAAAATCTCCACTCTAGAACCCGAGTTAAGGCCACTGTGATATAAAACTACTTTTATATTTTTTTCGTATTTATCCATAAAAATCTACCAGCAGGTTAACTTACGCTTCCTCATTGTTGTTAGGCCATTCTCATAATGAATTAGGGTCTGGATTTAAATTGTAGTAAAGTTTTTGAGTGTATACCAAATAGTCCCCTACTTCCCTCGCGTCAACGCTTTACTTTTTACGGATGACACCGACAAATGATATACGACAAATACGTTGGGTCAATTGATGTTCTAGTACAAGTAGTACCTGCATTATATATCTATGCAAGCAGAAATTGACTGACTGATCGATCAACGCACAGCTGAATCCGCTGAGTCTAGAACCATGTAGTATTTGTAAGGTTTGTAGAAGTGACCCAAAAAGTATTTTTGAAAATTCAACCTCTAAGGCTGTGAGAACGGGTTGCAAAGTTTGTATGGAGCAACGTACTTTTGCAGATTTTTTACGGAGGTAGTTGAAACACTGGATTAAACAAAGCCTCAGATCAGGTTCCTATGGGAAATGGCTACAGGAACTTAACTAGGAGGGGGGGGGGGGGGAGGGTCGTTCCCTAGTCATGCATAAATTCACGCATTATACACCAAAAGTTCGGCGAAAAGGCGGTCAGTCGGGAGCTTTTTGAAGCATGGACTTTGTAAAATGTCCAATCTAAAACGGTCTTAACGCTTATTCGGTTTGTACGACACCCTTGGGAGTGGAGAGGCCCTTATAGAAGTCGGTCGAGCTCTATATGTTCCGTAATAAATCGTCGATTTAGTAAAGTATTCCAGTGACCAATATCGTTTACAATTTCAATAGGTATACTGTTACAGAGCGGTGGCCTTTTAGACATACATACGCTATATAGTGCATATTGTCCCGCCTGTATTCCCGAAGTGGTAGGCAGAGAAATACAATACGCTCACATATCACCGTATGCATTTTTTTTTGTCCCACATAACAAGTGGGGAACCCATTGCCGTGCCTTTTAGACATTATAATACAATAAAAAACAAGAAGGACCCTAGCGCATAATTCAAGCGCTCGTGGCCCCGCGCACACAATACGTTCTGTAAACGATCACTGCGTTAAGCAACTTTCACTATGGCTGGTCCTCGGATGGGTTACCACTTTGTGGCATTTATATTTGCGAGCGTTTCCGTGCTTCGGAAGGCACGTTAAGCCGTTGGTCCCGGTTGCCAGTAACATGGCAGTCGTTAAGCCAGTTGAATGCCTTATTTACCATTAAATAAATTTAAAAAGTTTATTAAAAGAAAGCTTTGTGAAAAGGGTTATTACTCTATTCAAGACTATTTACAGGACAGGGATGTCTGGAAATGATCTACTGGCAAATAAAATATTATAGTCATAATATATTAAATTGTAAATGGGCCATCAAAAAAAAGCCTTCCTAAGTTTCTTGCCGGTTCTTCTCAGGTGGGCCGCGTTCTGAACCGGTGGTCACTTTAAATATACAATTTTTTTCTTTAGTTTTAGTGTATGACATTTTGTAAGCGCCGTTGAAATGGTCTATGCAAAATAAAGACATTTTTATTTTTATTTATTTATTTATTATGGGCGGCTTGAAAAATTTCAACAGCAGGTCGCCACAAACCTGCACCTGTCCATTTCAACACGGCAATGGGCTCACCACCTGTTACGTGGGACAAAAAGCAAAGCATACGGTGAAACGTGGTCTTATTGTACGCCTCTGCCTACCCCTTCGGGGATAGAGGCGTGAAAGTGAGTTAAAAAAATACAAGTTTTAATTTAAAATTTAACTATTATTTTTAAATTGATGACATACGTGACACCTGACCGACCCTATGTACGATTGGTTGGCCAATTGATTTGGTTAGTTCACACAAAAGGTGATACAAACGCGCTGCAGACCTGGCAAAACTCTTTTAAGACTTCGTTTCAAAAACTCACATAACCTGCATTTTTATGGTCACATTTATTTTTATTTCCCACTGCTTTGACAGCACAAATACGTACACCGAATATTTCATTCGGTGTACGTATTTGTGCTTAAGAATAAAAATTTAATGAAATATGACCAACATCATCCTCCTAATGGAACTTTATTCGATTTAGTGGTTGAAAATGGATGACTACTAAATGAAATATTTGCTAACACAATAATACCAGTTTTTCTTATTATGACTATATATATTTAAGTGTTAGAGAGTTGCTTGTTTGTGCTTGTTTGTGCAGTACATTTCTGCACACTTTATTTATATAATTAACAGTGCTCGTTTCTCTTTTCGCTGTTCCAAAGTACAGTTTTGTATATTCGGGAGATTCGTCCAAAACATACATAACCTTGCCGTTGTTATTGACCTTATTCTACTCTAGATAGATGCCTTGTCCTTTTCCAGCACCACGAGTTAACACGAGATGGTACTATTGTAGAAAACGTCGGACATAGATGAGGGCTCTGTCTGATACAACAAATGAAATCGATTTGCGACAGTCCAATGTCAGCAGATGAAAGATAAATCGAATAACAAGGGTTGGCCTCCTTCATATAATGTTTGCGATACGTTCTCAAATACTTATAAAGTGGGTAACAGAAGATTTTAAGCCCAATCAATACGCAACCCTCTATTGATGAAAAAAAAAAGAGGAACAAGATAAATAAAATAATAAATGAATATTGTGGGACACTTTTCACACAGCACCATTTAGCCCAAAGTAAGCTAATATTAGCTTGTGTTATGGGATCTAGATAACTGATAAACATACTTATATATTTCTAAATACATACATATTATAGATAAAAAACGACTTAAAGATGTTTAACGAACTTGGCTTATAAAAATGCAAAACAAACCAGATGCGAAGCCAGTATGCACAAACAGAAATATCACGTACAGGTTCGTCACCGTTTTTTTTTCGGCAGCGATTCTATTGATCCAATAAAGTAACGTTCATACCCATAGCCGCTTTATATGTATCGTGACGGGGTTATTTTTTATATATTTTGCGCACGTATTCGTTTTGTTCGACAGGTGAACAAATAGCCATTAAAACGAGCGGACTAGGTATTCTAATATTTGAACAGTCCCCACTGTTCAAATATTAGAATACCTATTTCACAAACTCAACACCAAAATGGAATACGTATTTTACTTTTGATGGGAACGTCGTATATCTAATTAATTTATGTAAAAATAAAACTGAAGCCAATGCAACCTAACGTAATTTTCCTTCCTTTAAATATTTGCAAGTTGATAGCAAAAATTAAGCGAGTTAAAGCTTTGTTCGCCACATGAAACGAATCGTGAAGATCTACTAGTAACGGTAACGTTTTAGTATTTATTAATGTGGTTAAATAAGTACAGGTGCGTAATCAGAACTGTATACCAAGAACAGTGTACCTCATTACTATTAAGGTTTAATAACACAGCTCACGCAAGGTAGGTTTCAGTGTTACGATACGATCTATTACAATATTGTCAATATACACGTTATAGACTGATCGATACTTGGTTGTACTATTTAGAAAACGCTATTGAAAAATAGGCTAATTTCTTCTTTAACACCTAACGTAATTTAAATACTCAATTAGAAAAATCTGTTAAGAAACTGTAAAAATTAGCTCCATAACATTTATTTACTCCAATAAAAAGGATAAACATTATTATTCTTCATACCTTTTTGTTGCGTGACGTTTCGACTAGGTTAGTTTGGAATTCTGTTGTTGATATAGAAAATCCAGTTAGTATGAAAGGTAATATTATCAGCCTATTTTATACCGCTGAAATGGTAGAAAAAACATATGGCTCCCTAGACTAGACTTTCGGGAAAACCCGCAGGAAGCTCTTTCCAGCAAAAAGATGGAAATGAGACAACCTACTTTAATTATTGTACTGACATTGTTTCTATATAATTGTGCAACTTTTGCATGTATTTGACGATGTAAAGCAAGTAAAAATCACGTTGAAATATTTCGTTTCATACTACATAGATCGATATATGTGTAAGTAATATAAACGTGTTAATCGTGAAAACCAACTTAGTATAAGCCAAAACATTATATTTATCAGATTTACCTATATTACGGAATTGGTGGCTCCGGAAGAATGCCAAATTTAAAATATCAATGACGTGCCATAACCGTATAAAGCAGTGGCATAATGCAAATAGAATAACATCACGTCTTTCCCCTAAGGGTTAGACAAAAATGTGTTAACAAAAGATAAAGTAGGGCTCGTATTGTAGTCGGAGCAGGAAAATAAACGACCTGCTTCAGGGACCTTTTGTTTTCCTCTGGCCAATTTATTTTACTGTGATAATGCGTTATTTTATTTTTCGAATGTGTAGGTAGCTCGTCAAAGATCTCACTCCGCATGACCTCATAAAACAAGCACAATGTAATAAATGAGACCTACCATAGCAGTTGATCCAGTAGAACGCCAATAAGCAGATAGAGTAAAATGTGTCTGAATAACTTTGTTTGCCTGCAAAAATGACAGAAATACTGCACAAAGTTTACCTTTAAAACATTTTACAAAATACAGAATATATATAATGGAATCGATTATATTGTTACAGGTTTCTGTAATTCGATAGTGTTACGATCTGATACGACTAAATGGGACCATACACCTTGCACGCTGGGAAAAGCATGTTAATTTCAGAATAATAAATTTTCCGCATTCTAGTTCCATTATTAACATTTCTACCAATTCTTAGCGAGCTGAAAGCAGAAACCATTCCATATTGAACCATATCGGACAATATTAAAAAAGTAAGCGATCACTTATTACAAGAATAGAATAGAATAGAAATATACTTTATTGTACACCAATGATTAACATTTTATGGAATAGAGGTTTAGAAATGTATAATGGGCGGCACAAGTTCAAATATAAAGATTGATAGTAACAATATAATCATCTAATCGACAACGTCATCCACTAATCAGAATTTATTTGAGTGGTATTTCACCAGGATCAATTAGTTATAAGCTTTGTAAGAGATGCATCCATCATAGTGACATAAGGGGGATGCTTTATTAAAGTTTCGTTGCAACTTTGGGGTCGTAACCTATTACAGAGATATATCTCAAAATAATATTGAAAGATCTTTATGCTTGCCCTTACTGACATCATAAATGAGTTATTTACATACTTCGCTCTGAAATCTAGACCAATGAACATCGTTTAGAATTTTTGAGCCTTACAACCCATAGTGTTTTACAATTAACACCTGCCAACGAACAATGTAGCGTGGTTTGCTCAAGATAAGGAGAATACACAAAATAATTACTCAGAATGTAATCTGTCAGTAAAATTCTCATCATAATTCGCCTAATACCTCATATTCCTTAGTAATATACACCACTTCGTCGTGACATTAACAGAAGAGGCATCTTTAGTGTAATAACTGAACCAAATAATTATTTTATTTATTTTTGTTATATCGAACTTTCTTGAGACATAAATTATTTTTCTAAGAGTATATGTATGTATTTTTGCCGGATAAAGCTGCTTTTAAACAATGGTAACAGGATCACCACCTGTTACGAGGGACAAAAATGCATACAGCGAAATGTGGGTGTATAGTAAGCCTCATCCTACCCCTTCGGGGATAAAGGTATGACTCATGGTCATATAAATATAAAAAATATAAAATCAATACAACTCTATTAGGTAGATATTTATTTCGTGTATTTCTTGCCTTATTCCAAATTCTTATAAGAAACGGAATCTATTACGGAACAAACTTTTAAGACTCATCTAAAAAACATCATCAAAAAAAAAACAACAACGATATCAGTTCACAGGCTCTTATTGGTGAAGTAGCTCTGGACCGATGTTTTTTTACCTTAGAGAGCCTGCCTCAAATTAACCGGGTCGCTGAGTAGGCCAGAGATTAACTCTCTGCGATCCCGTAAAGAGACGCTCCGGCATGGAGCTGTTCTCGGCGGGCAAGATGGGCGGCACCCCTCGAGGTCCCTAATGAGCGAAGCTTCTTTAGTAGCGCCAACCACCATATGACCATCGGTAGGCAGTGGTCGCCTGACGGAGGGTCGTCGGATTGACCCACATGTGGCACCAATATTGGTGTAACAAATCCGACTCAGTATAATGGAATAAATTCGACTGAAAGTATACCTAGGTACTTTTCTGATTTTTTTCATCCTACAATGCCATATAATAATTATATACCAAAAGTAAATTATATAACAAACCCTAATAACACCTTATATGTTGAAATCCGTGAGAGGGCTTTAGGGTGCAGAGCTCACCAAAGAAAGGGATGTACGAGTACATACAAATATAACAGTCCCTAGTCGGGTAAAATATAAATGGTTGTGTATACCTACTGCTTACGTTACGTTGATAAATTTAGTAGCTAGAATATGCCGATGTACTCAACCCTATTATGATATCAGAATTTAACATCATTATTAACCCTTGTTATCTACTCGCTCTTATCCGTTATACCCAGAACGGTTAATAGAAGTTTGACATTGATAAATACATTAAACTATTAAAGCCCGGGGTGCACCGGATGGTTGAGTGAAGTTTGCGGTTTATGAATTGGATATTGATTGTATAAATTATATTATTTACTACTAAGTATCGTAAAAGAAACACACCTCGTTATTCACGACGCAGTGCTAGTGCCAACGTTACTTTTCGGTAGAAAAACCTTGGTATGTCAGAAGATGCGAAGTATTTAGTTATTGTATAATTATGCAGCATACAACAATGTAGTGTCGTGGTATAGCCTCGTGCCTACATTTGTATCTGTTACAATAGTACATAAGAATGAAATAAATATGGCGCCTTATTTTACAATGAAAATACTAATCTGACTTAACGGTGACCCCTATCATATATGAAAAAAAAAGTAACACTTTACATCTGACATTTTATTTAAAAACGCGTTGGAGTTTGAAAGTGCTGTCATGCTCTTATGTATAGGTAAGTCAGTCCATTGACATCAAAGCAAACGCACAGTAATTTATAATGTTGAATAATTTGGAAGTAATTTATACTGTGGTACGTAGATTTACAGTGTTATTTTCGACAAAAATAAATATTTTCAGGTGAACGTGAATTGCTTTTCTACATTTCATACATATCAAAGCAATTCAGAATTCACATAGAAAAAGGACATCCTTTGCGAAGAACAAATGTAGCTAGTTAAGTCTTAATAGTTTCAGTTCTACTGTAGTGTGTGAAGTACGCTGGAGGATATTTTCAAGTTTTATTGGCATTTCAGTTTCAATTTCAATTGTTTTGGCCGATAGTTTTATAACGCGATCTCGCTCAAGAAAATATGAATGAACATGGCTCGTAGACATGGCTCGAATCTTGGGGAAGAAAGTCATTAGACCTAACCGTCATTGCTATTTATCCGACAGATTATGTTCAGAAATTGCTAGAGGAATAGTGACGTGTAAAACGCATAGACAAAAGACACCTTAGAAGTCGAAATTAATAATTTGATACCACGAACTAACATGGATGATTAAATAAAATCATAATTTTCACTACGAAACTCATAATTGGGTGTGATATTATAATCTGTACATCCACTATGATATTTTGACAATTATGGTTTACTGCTGGAATAGAATGCATATTTTAGAGACAGGCAGAGAAGTGGGCTAACTTTCAGAGAACTTGAAGTTATGTCACCATTACAGTACGGGACAGAAGAAGGGTATGAACCAAAAATTTACAACCGCAAGGTTCGAATAACGCCATTGGCTACAAAGAACGTACGCAAAGAATGAAAGCAGCTATTTAGGAGAAGTTACCTGAATATGGATCGAACAAATGAGTTGAAGAGCCCACCAAATTTAAAAATAAAGCATTTGTTTTTTGTATACTATTCAGAACCGCGGTCCAGTCACAACTACGGGAGCTACAACGCTCCTAGGTCCAGCGGTATATGTAAATAAGTTAATATTATTTCGCCTTAAGTCCCGAATTGTACATGAAGTATGGGTATACAATGCGAAAGTTAAAAAAAATGCTATATTTACCTGTGTTTTGTTCAATATCGATGATTTTTTCAAATTTTTGTAGTGTAACGAGTAATGACTGCAAATTGTGTCTTTTCTTTTGATATTTAATTATGGTCCCAATTCCCAAATGATTAGTTATTTATTTTTGATGAACAGTGCTTTTTTGTTAGTTTCCGGAGTTAAATATTTTAGGTTTCTTTTTACAAAAATATTCTTGTTTCTTTTTTATAACATTTTCCTAAAAAATGCCAAGATTGAATCTTTATTTTATTATTATCATATTCTAATTACAACTTAAATTCCAAAACTTCTCTAAGTCCTGCATTAATGACATAATCATATCGTCACTTTGTCCCTTGTAAAGGACATAGTGGACAACCATTTTCCGAAAGGTGATTTTTTTTCCGTCTTATTCCAATATTCATGTTATCCTGTAGGCAATGCACTGCCGAATTTTCAGCAACATGCTAAACAAAAAGTATCGCTGGTAGGCAGAAGGATAGAAGTGACTAGGCCTTTGTATTTTTTAAGTGTTTCACTGTTTGACACGTTATTAAGTTAATGCAAATACTAAGAATAGTTACACAAATTTGCTACCAGATGGTGCCAATCCAATATCATGCAAATTACTCACAGATTACTCGTTCGAATCGAAATCGTATAAGTTGGTGATAAACTCGTAGGTATTATGCATTCAGTTCCGGTTTGTTCAAGTGCCCGTATATATTTACCTAAATTCCCGGGAATTTGAAAGCAATGAACAGATTACTGTCATCGAGTTTGTTTTACTGTTTCTCAAAATTACTATGCTGATTATTTCAATTTGATAAGAGTTGTATGCACAAAATAATACTCAATAATTTTGTTACAATCCAAGTATCAGGTTTTGTCTAAAATTACCTCAATAATGCGATTGCTAAGCATAAATCTTGGCTGGTATGCCCAAGATTCAAACCAATATCATTTGCAAGCTTGTCAAAGATTTAAATCGTTGATTAAAACCGTACTTATGCGTGGAAGATACGAAATAAACGTTTTAACTTCTAGCGAAAGTGAGTGAAATTGTAGCATCTCTTTCACTCTACACAGTTGTCGCTTTTCAAACTAAGACATACTGTGAATAGAAAAGCCTGACTTGTATGTGTACTATTTGTATCTATCAGTATTTATTTAATGGAATTTTCAATAGTCTGCCAAACCTGAAAATTTTGCACAGAGGTCAAGCAAGGAACAGTCCTTGCTTGACCTCTGTGCAAAATGCAAGAAAATGCACATATCCACAGGGATATGTGCATTTTCTTGCATGTTGTGACTGTTATTGGACAAGTAGAAGCTGCATGTAGACGCAGCTTCTACTTGTGTCACTCCAATAACAGTCACAACTCAAGACCATGATGAATAATTAATATTATTATTTATCTTTCGCGTTCATGAAAAGTTTAGGGATATAACATCGACCTGCTTTCATCCCTCTAAGCAAATCAATGGGATTGTTTTTAATGATGATTTTGTAGACTGTCCCGTCAACCTGACCAGCATTTTTGGGGTCGCAGATGACCACAGTCATCTCCCGCCACTTTGCACACAGAAATGTGTGATTTGATGTCGCAAGCGATGTCACTACATATTTAGAAGTCTATGTTCATCATGTTTATGTGTGTATGTTTATGAGTTGTCTAGATCCTATAGCACAAGCTTAAATTAGCTTAATTTGAGCTAGACATCGTTGTGTGAAAAGTATGGATCCTTTCTTTCTTTCAGAATGACTTTAAACTTATGAATAGCTACTAATTAAATTCAATCATTCAAATCAGCCTATGGCAGTCCGTTGTTAAACGTAGGCCTCTTCCAATTGACACCATAACACAGTTGTTCAACTTCTGCACCCTGTTCCTTCATGCGACATTTTCCAGGGATAGGCAAATAGAAAATGCCACGCAGTTTGCTGCATGCTACCCAGCCCAAGCGGATCGTTTTTGCGATTTCCTTGTCCAGGTTCTTTTTGCCAAGTTGGTTAACCTGCCCAAGGAAGGTA
This sequence comes from Thumatha senex, assembly GCA_948477245.1. NCBI lineage: Eukaryota > Metazoa > Arthropoda > Insecta > Lepidoptera > Erebidae > Thumatha > Thumatha senex. Next base: position 7,593,601 of record OX419725.1, read on the forward strand.
CGTATTTTTCCTGGACAACTTCAAGTCGAGGTCATTCCATGAATATTAACCCAGGAATAACGTGCACATTGAATACGACCTTGGTTTTATCCAAGTTCATGCTGAGACCAACAGGTCGAGATACTCCGCTTAGATTGTGTGCAGCATTCCACTAAACTGTTACAGCGTTTCCGATACTTTAACAATGTCGTCGGCAAAACGAAGATGTGAGATGCATTTGTCAGTTATATTCACGACCTATCGTTCCCAGTTCAGCAACTTAAATACATCCTCATCGCGTTAGTGAAGAGCCTGGGAAAATAACATCGCCGTGCCCACTCTCTAAGTAGCTCAATGCGGTTGTTTTTTGGTCTTGGAGCTGAACTGTCATAGTAGCGGTGTCGGTTAGCATTTCAACACCTCGATATATCGCCAATCAATACGACATCGCTGCAAGGCATCCAGGACAGCCCTGGGTTTGATAGAGCCGAAGGATTTCTAGTAGTTTATAAAAGTCATACACTTAGGCCGATTGTACAATATTGGTTTTGGTCTTCTGTACAATCTGCCAAACAGAGGAAATGTGATCCATTGTACTTATCGAAACTCTGCCTACTCCTTTGCCTGAAACTCATTGAGTTTTCCGGCGAGGCGGTTTCTGACTGTAGTCATATAAAGAGAGATATATATAAAGAGAGCCTCATATAATGCCCAGAAGTGTACTGCGTTGATGATACTGTGAACTGTAGTTTTTCAGCAAAGGTTTACCGCATTTTTTGACTAACAGAGCCACCGCGCTTCTGCTCCATGCATTAAGTGTTTGTCCCTGCAGGAGGATGTTATAAAATAAGCTCGCCAGTTCTAAAAGGATCAGAGGCCCACCCGGTTTAAACAGCGGTGGTAATTCCGTCCGCCCTAGGAAATTTATGGTCTCTAAGTTGCTCGAGAGCCGACTTTTCCTCGACCTGGTCCACATCCAGCTTGTCTTCCGTGTAGTAGCGCGTTAAAGTGGCCCTGTAGTCTCCAACACTAGTACCTGTTTTTTTTTATAATTTTAATCTAATCTTATTCTACATTTAATACTACATTTAATATGAAGCATCTCACGCATTTTAATAGAATTATTTTAATTATATTTAATTTAAATCTTAATCAAAAATGTACATTTAGGTAAATGGTAAATGTACATAATGTAAATTACATGTAGGTTGTGACAACTGAACTGCAAATACTAAGAAAACCGAAAAATTTAACCAAATTTATATAAAAAGTCAACTAAATCATTAAAACTTAAAAGATGGTTCGGGTTCCAAATTACCTAAACACAGGGTGCAACAGGGTTTTTGGTGTTAAGATGGAATTGCGGATGTTTGCAGAGATGGATAATAAACTCTCAACTGAGACATGTATGAAATGATGAACTGTGATACACATCCTAGAATACATTGTTCAAGAACCAGACGTTACTGGTGTCTTAGACTATCAAGCTTTTAAAAGGACAAGCATACGTAAGTCCCTCGAGACCGCATTTTATAGTCAACTTGAATGTAGTCTAGTAAAGTCTGCGAGAAACTTTTCTCGCTGTTCATACAGTTTTTATAGCGGCGATGACGTATACGCACCTCTCATGAATATGATGGTTAGAGTACCGCAAATGACGAAAAGGTTTGAAAGAATATTTGTTGAAAATATCACGGTACTTGCTACATTTGTTTGTACATATTTATTACACATATGTCAGCACACGGATCGTACAGAAAATAAGTAAACCCACAACAAAAGTAAAGATGAAGTGTTTATTGGAGCGTCACGGTTCTGCGCGAGTATATTTATGTAGATGGTAACCTAACAATAATAGACATGATAATGCAATATAGGAACGCAAGTGTGAACATCCCACGTTGGTAACATTATCGAAATTAGATTATTGTAAGAGTTTTTTTTATACCACTGAGGTGGCAGTCGAGCATGCGGCCCACGGGATGGAAAGAGGTCACTGTAGCCTATGGACGTTTGCAACACCAGAGGTGCAGCACTCGCGCTGCCGACCCTTTATAAACCTTCTAAGACCCCTTTTGAAGAACCCCATACTGTAGACTCTCGGAAAACCCCGGGCAGGGAGGGAGTTCATTCCACAATCTAAGCGTTCGCGGAATGAAGTAATTTTCGGTTTGAAGTTGTAAATTGTCCCCATGTGATGAACTCTTCCATTATAAATATAATTTTACGATATAAGTATGTATAATAAAATATTCAGTAAAATAATTATGCCTGTACTGATTCGTATAAGTCCAAATTACAATATTTATTTCACCGCTATTCCTCACATAGGTACAAGTAGAAAGTTAAATAAAGTTAAAAGACATGCGCATTAAGTTCTAAAAATGCCTATTACACGTGTGATTGCATATTTTTTCATAATGCAACTTTGTAGTTTGTGAATATGTAATGAGAACAAAATTAAAATGGGTAAAAATACATTCATTCTCAAAAAATACGTGAAAAATGTTCTGTATCGTTATATTGGGCAGATTGCAAATACCATGTACCGATGAATCCCTGTGGTTTACGATTTTACAATCTAACTTTAGAATATACCTAAAACCAGATGGCCGGCTACAACACTCAAAAGAAATATTTGTACACACTTTGCGAACAGTTTTCTTATATATATTTGAAATCATGAACAAGTTTGTGGCTTGCCAAAGTTGTTTATTAATAAAATTTGACTTCTTGTACCTGTCTAAGAAGTTTTTTAGGCACAAAACATTTGTATCACTAAAATATAAAGCAAAAATAAAGTTTAAAAATGTAAATAATTTATAAGTAGACTTACCTTCGTTAGACCGCTTCTAAATTGACAAATACGTTAGCGAAGTCTCGGGCGACTTCAAGTTGTGCTCACGGATGCGTGTGTCGTGTTATCAATTAGCTTCGGCAAGCATGATCGCGTGGATGAAATAAATATACACGGCGCGTAAACAGTGCAAGCAAGGCCGGCGCCAACGACGACCACTGGTGGACGAATATCCCGAGAGAACGTCGCGTCGTGCACGAGCGGGCACACGAAACGTTCAGATCGATACCGGCTCTGCCACGCGTTCCCTTTCTAGTCCTCACTATCCACGGTCGGCCTGAGGTGCGACTACAGCTACTGCGCTGCCGGGTACAGAACGCAACGATCACTATAGAAATGGACGCATCAGCCCGTATCGCATGTGAAGTGACGTGCCGATACAATATACGCTACTTTGCACCGCATATCATTTTAAATCGTGACGTAGTGGGGACGCATAAGAATCGCACTACGCATGCGCAATGAGCGGTAGGTGCGGCGAAGCGAGCCGTACCGAGGCGGTGGAGGCATGTGGTGGCATCGTCGGGCGGTAAAGAACAAAGAGAAGCTACGTCACGGCACTGTACTGGTTGGTGCTGGATGAGGGCCCCAGCCAGAACCGCCGTCGCTTCGGCGTCCCGCCAACCGCCTTTCCTGTGCCGCCTCGTACTAAAAGCACGCAACACCATCGATCTTAGGCACGCATAGCTTGCGACCTCCACACCACATTGCTAACCAACCTACTTTGCATATCGATTTCAGCTACTCCTTACACTTCTCACGGTTGTAATCACCCAAATATCTAGGTAAAGATGTAGTATACGTCTCTTAATTCAATAACTGCTTAATTAAATTAACGTTTAAATCGTAAGTTCCAAAGCCGTGAGCAAGATGTCAATGTAAGTTTAAAACATAACATGAAATAGTAATGCAATTATTACAAAATATAACACATAATTATTAATAACTTCTCATGTTTGTACAACTTCATATTGGAAGTAAAACAAAGCATGTTGACGCTACTAACGGTGCGGTGGCAAAATTTCTAAAATAATCCAATCATCGATGAAATTACACACTGAAAATTACCAATCTCCTTTTCTCATAGTTATGATACGTTTAAAAAAAAGCATTTTAATAAGTCCTCATAAGTGTATATACCTTGTAACATCCCACTAATATTATAAACGCGAAAGTTTGTAAGTATGGATGTTTATTACTCTTTCACGCAAAAACTACTGAATGGATTTTGATGAAACTTTACAATAATATTACACATCAGAATAACACATAGGCTACTTTTTACCCCGGGAAAAAGTTCCTGTGGGAAACGGGAATGGGAAAACTTCACCACGCGTGCAGAGCCGCTGGCGTCAACTGGTATTTCATAATTAAGGTTAACAAAACAAATATATCGCTTTTTATCCTTAAAGAAACTGATTTAACTACCTAGTTCAATGTAGACGTTACCTTTGTAGACGTAGAGGTTAAGCTTTAAATGTGTTACGAGTCGAGACGGTAAACGTCATAAAATATTATTACATCTTAAATAGTAATTACGAGGAAAATCTCTGATATAAAAGGGACTAATAGTCTTAGATGTTATACTCGTATTGCAAGTTCTTTGCCAACTTACGCTATATACTTGTCGATATCAAGATTAGGTTTAGTCTTTATTTATTTTTGTGGTGTGTGAAAATCCACTTGGATACTTTGCCCATGCCTTTAACCATAGTTTGCCCTTCCATCTCCCTAGGGTTGGAAGTCCCGGGTGAGCTCTTGAAGGGATTAAAATGGAAAGCTGTACGTATACAATTCAGTATCGCCAGTTATCACCAAGGCAAATATTTATTTAGTGTGTATAAGTTTGGAAAATTGAATCCGACTAGAAACGGTGAGTTTCTTTTTCAATTGTTATATTTGTTAGGCGAACTCTTATATTTTCTTTAAAATTCTAACAAAATCAAAATCAAAAATCTTTATTCATGTAGGTCACAAAGTAACACTTATGAACGTCAGGATTACTGCTTCTACATTTACATTTACTGCAAGATTCGCAAAGCAATAGGTAGAGCCAGAGGAAGAACCTGGCAATAAAACTCACCTGGTGGATAATGTTGATAAAGTATAGATTAATGGCATTTCTAAGCATGTTATATACATTAAGATGTGGAAAAAGGTAGGAATAAGAGCAAGGACTAAGAAATAGAGGGCATCGGATGATGATTATAGTGAATCTTCAAAATAATGATCTAATAGAAGAATAAAATTGTTTTTATAACAGATACTAAAGTTACGGGTAGGAAGTAGTAGATATTAGCTATATAATGAACTAGTTGATGCCCGGGACTTCGCCCGTGTGGTGAAGTTTCACTTACGTCGATAAAGATTCAATTATGGAATATTCTGAAATTTAAGTGGCTGTTCGAATGAGACGTAGCGACGAACAGAGAAGGTAACTGAACGTTATCCTCGGGGATTATATGTTAATTGTCAAGAGGGAAGCGTTTAACGGATCATTGGCACGATATCAGGAAAACATTGCATTAATATAATACTACAAAATTTAAAAAATAAAGATAAAAATTGCTATATTTCAAATTTCAGCCATATGGTTCATGGCTTCAAAGTGGCATACTTCAAATTCTCTGGCTTCCAATGAATCTTGCGAATTATTAATCTTACAATAAAATTTACCAGAATTACTGACATCTATGATTACTCCGCTCTTGGGGGTAGTAGCGTGATTATATATAGCCTTTCATGATATATTAGTTAACACATTTTTTTTAATTCGAACGTTTACTTAGTTTTTGAGATGCGCCTGTCTACCAACCATCAGACAAGCTCTTCAGCTTTTTAATATTAGTATAGATAATTGTGTTTTTTTTAATGTTGTATACCTTTTGCAGACTTAAAAAAGGAGGAGGTTTTCAATTCGCCAGTATTTTTGTTAATGTGTGTTACCTCATAACTTTTTTTTTCAGGATTTTTTTTTATATGAATACAAGTGCTTCTCGGTGGTCCCACTTAAATTTTATTAAATATGACTATTAGTCTCTGAGTCATCATTAATAATGCGTATTTTCTCGGTAATGAAATAAGTTCATGAATAAAAAACTATATAGGATGGTTTGACAAGGCATTATAATAGTTTAAGGCTTACATTCTACGATGAACTATCATTATCTTATCATATCTTATTATTATTTGGCATTCAAAAAAATGTTTAAGATAATATTTAATTTTCCGAGTTGTTAACCGAAAACAAAAATGTTTTACTGATTGAGAGAACGTAGTGAGTGAGCTTATGAGTGTGAGTGTACTTGTTCATATTTTTATTTGCGAGTGTATTAGTTGGCATTTTCTTTTGTTAGTATATTTATTCGCATTTTACAACCGATTTTCATTAAATAAACGTTCATCAATTTTGTAATTTTTTTGTATCAAGTCGTTTTTGATTGAGTGGAAAATGGGAAGTTTGCAGATTGGTTGATAAATAACTCTTATTTTGAATTAAATTGAATGCTGTAAAAAGCTTTTTTGCGATGCAAGATGTGCTCATGTGTACTCACCGTTTCACAGTAATAATAAGTCTTCAATCAAATATGGGTAAACACTTATTAAAAAGCGTTGGTAATTCTACACATAATTCTTTTCATATTATGTGTAAAACAACCTTCATCTCTGGATAATTTTTTTTAAAGCAATTATTTTGCTAGAAGTTCTTATACATTTTTAATAAAGTGTAAAAAGACAATTCGATTAGATTGGAGAGGTGATACTCCTTAAAATGATGATTAAAATAAGGTGATGAATTTCAACTTGATTCGATACGGTTCAGGTAGTTCAGTGGCTAGAACATTGCCCTGGTTGGGCAAAGGTCACGGGTTCAATCCCCGTCTGGAGTCGAATTGTCTTTTTTTCACTTTATTAATAATTTATAACATTCATATCTCTCTATTAGGTAACACAGAGTAAACCTTCAATCAATAATTAAATATTGAAGTCTATGCTATTAATTGTTGGAGAGCTTTCAGCTGAGAAGATGCCCTTGGCCGACCACATCTAGATCTCACTATCAGATTTTGGTTAGTTGGTTATTTTGGTTAGGTAGGTACTTCAACAAAAATTCAAATCAATCTAATAAGCCGTTAAAAATTGCCGTATTCTTGCGGAGAGAATCTTTCCCAAAAAAAGTCAAGTAACTATCTTCACGCTGTATCCCTGACGTGGCAGTCAGAGAGGACTGATCGCCAGGCTTCGCGATAAATGCATATTGCTTTCGCTTCCTGCAGATTCACTAATCGCTTTTTACATGCACGTCTGGATATCCGAGTATATTTGACCTTTCCGTTTTTGAGCAATCTGCTCACGCGGTCTTCATATACGAGTATTTTTCTCGGACCACGATATTTTCAATACAAATTAAGTGTATGGTTCTGCATAGTTATGCCACATGTGAAAGTGAAAAAAATATTTATTAGGTGCTGCTTAAGGATATTCTTACTCTATCGATTATACTAGACGCTCTACTACAGCTAATTTAAATATAGTAACACTTTATTATTGACTAGTTAACGCCCGCGGCTTTGCCCGCGTAGAGAAGTTTTCCCGTTTCCGTTTCCCACAGGATCTAGTTCCCGGGATAAAAAGTAGCCTATGTGTTATTCTGATGTATAAGCTACATTGTTGTAAAGTTTCATTAAAATCCGTTCAGTAGTTTTTACGTGAAAGAGTAACAAACATCCATACAAACTTTCACATTTATAATATTATTAAGATTTTACGTATTTTTGTCCTAGGCGAAATTTGATCGAGAGGAATATGGCGCAAAAGATTTAAATCAAAGATTAACAAAACGTTTTATAATTCCTTTCATTCAAGTTGCCATTAAATGTTTTTTTTTAAAACGCAGTTGCTTTAAAACCGCACTAAATTTGGAGTCACAATTCCAGTCCAATTTTATTGTGGCCCCACTGACTTAGTGTTCTGTAAACGATCACTGCGTTAAGCACATTCGCTATAGGTGGTCCTTGGATGGGTGACTTGCGATCGTTTCCGTGTTTCGGAAGGCACGTTAAGCCGTTGGTCCTGGTTGCCAGTAAAATGGCAGTCGTTATGCCTGGTTGAAGGCCTTATGGGCGGTTTGAGAAATTTCAACAGCATGTCGCATTACACAGCACCTGTCCATTTCAACACGGCAATGACCTCAGCACCTGTTACGTGGGACAAAAATGCATACGGTGAAATGTGGGCGTATAGTATGCCTCTGCCTACCCCTTCGGGGATAAAGGAAGGCATGAATTTTTTTTTTTAAAACCTTTTATAAACACTAATTCCTAAAAATATTGTTTGTATATCCACGATATAAATCAGAAACCTATTTTTAAACTCTACAAAGAGAGAAAATATTTTTGTGAACATACATTTTAGCGCGGTATAATTTCAGTTTGTATTTTATGTACTCTTTTCTTCCAAGTGTTATACTTGGAAGAAAAATATCATTCATTTGAGGCCTCATTCATGGAGCCTTTCAGTACCCGACCAGCCGTTATGCCTGTAGAGGAGAACAAAGAAAATTATATACATTTACTGGGGCAGCCGGGTAAAGAGAGCTCGCTTCAACGTTACCTTTGCAGGCATTTTCGCGATATCTAAAATGACCATAGATTTTCTTTATAACAAATTCCAGAGTGCCTATGTAAATTACTAATATTTTCGCAAAGTTTGTTTTTCAGAGGCACTAGTAATATCTAACTTAATCTTAACTACAATTTTACTTTGAACAAGTTTAGGTAGATTTTTAAGTATAGCGAACTTTAAAAAGGTGAAGAAAACCTTTTAACTCAGACAAAAGAAAGTGTAAACAAAGTAAGAATGACATACCTTCTATATAATTTTTATTTTACTTCGCGAAATCAAAATACTTTTAATAAAGGTAAATATTTAGTTGAAAAGAAAAATAAACAGCACTTAAAACTCTCGTTAAAATAATTTCTTTTCTCTTACGAAAACAGGTATATATATAACTATGTAAACCTTTTGTAATGCTGGAGAAGGCTCGAAGCGGGCATAGGCTAATCTCCTTTGGGAGATTGTGGGGTGCAGCACATCTAGCCTCAGAGGACAGCCTCATATTGAGGCATTCCCTTAGCCGGCCCTCAGGCCTATACTGCGATCCGGTTGGGAAGAAGGCGAAACACAGCAGGAATTAGTGGATAGAACGGCTACAAAGGCCGGGAGTCCCTCACACCGCTTTTGCTGCCACTACGCGGTAACGCATTCCACGCGTCAAAAGAAACTTGTAATCCTATCAAGTAACTGTAGGTACTGCGAAACGACGGGAAGCGACGTTTCACTTCATCTATGCTGAGATAGGTTTGAAAGGTAACACATATATCATGTAGCTTCATTAAAAAATAGCGAAATCAACAATGGACAAAAGCGCTCCGCCGCCTTTTGTTTATTGTTGATTTCGCTATGTTTTAGCTCGCTATTATTTCGCAGCTCTAAAATAAATAATACAATCACTCTACATGAGCATATAAAAAGTACGACATGAATATGTAAAGTTATTCAATCAAACAAGTTATGACATTAATACCTATCTATCGGCTTAGTGTGATTCGATCCCAGTCGAGCCGGGCCGGTTGCAATTTCATATTCGCAGATCAAGTTGCGCACTCCGTACCGACTCCAATATTGTGCGAAAGTTACGCCGGCAAACATTGAAAACTTTTGCTCGAACAAATTGATATACAATGTTAACTTTAAATCAAAATTAATAATTAAACAGCAGTTTAATTTATTAAACGAACGGTTCACTAAGAATATATATTGTGAGAAAGTCGAGAGTAGAAGAAGTCAGGGTAGGCCGAGACTTACATATGAAGACCACGTGAGCAGATTGCTCAAAAACGGAAAGGTCAAAAGTACTCGGATACCCAGACGTGCGTGTATGAAGCGATTGATGAATCTTGAAGATGCGAAAGAAGTATGCATGGATCGCAAAGCCTGGCGATCTGTCTTCTCTGACTACCTCGTCAAAGATACCGCGTGAAGATAGTAGTTAGTTAATAAGGTATGAAAGTAAATACAATTCCATGTTTTTAAATATTTGGATAGATATTTTTTTACAAATCTACCTTTGTGTCACAATCGCGTCTATATTATACGCTACAATGAAATTAAAATCGTTAACTAGACAAAGGACTCGCTTTGTTCATCCTAAACAAAATACTGGCTAATGGCAAGCATAATACGTCACGTTGATAATAAAACAGTTCAAGTGGCATCATCGCGTGACTCTGTCGCGATTAACACGTCTAATTAGAAAAGATTTAGACAATAGCTGCTTTTGTATAGGCGTCACAATAATATACCTATGAATCTTATTATTTTGTAAAATATTTAAATAAAATTATCAAGAACAAGCTTCTAAACCTTTAAAAAAAAAGTTATTTAAATTAATTCATTCATTTTTTTAATATATCCTAGCGAATGCCCCGCTGTTTTAACTCGTGTAGTTTCCGTTTCTGTGAGACTGCGGAGATAAAATGTAGCCTAAGTTACTCCTTATAATATTAGCTATCTGCCATTAAAAGTCCCGTTAAAATCAGTCCACACGTTTAACATATTTTAAGGCTAGTCCTTAATATATTTTAAAACAGCGTAATAAATAAAGTAAACCCAATTTTAAGTTTTTAGAATAATCATATTATTAAACTGCTTTCTGGTTTCTCGTGACTTAATTCGCCAGGATATAAATTGTGTCACGGGTCAGAAAACACCGTCTAGATGGAACTTCCGTATGGTCCCCTTCATCAATCAGCCTACGGAGGTTCTATGCTGTAAATAACCTTCCCAAAACACATCGCTATGCCTTCCGCATCCAGTCCCTCCCATATGTCTTCTTTACGTAGCCGAGACAAATGACTAGCAAACGATAGAAAAAAAATTCAACTGCAATTTTCAACAACAAATCCATTTTCAAAATGATTCATTCTTTTGTGAAACACTGAGTTTTAAGTAATTAAAAAATATTGAATCAATTCTATTAAGTTTTATTTCAGAATTGTTGCCGCTAGTATAAAAAAAACTACAGCAAATTTAAAAAGACACACTTTTTTTAGTAAATTCTTAGAAACTTGACAGACCGATAATAAATTAACTCTCTGACTACCCCGTCAGGGATACAGTGTAAAAATATGAAAAGATGTTTCCTAAATAGTAATTTTCAATAAATAAAGTATTATTTTAGAGAAGAAAATCTTTACAGAGGAATTGCGTCACAAAATTTTCTCTTTGACGGTTTCACAAACTTTGCTGAAGAAAAATAAACGTTTGATTCCATTACATTCCCAATTAATTTACTAGTTGGTAGAAGACGAAATTTAACGTTACTGATTGGCTTTTAATTTAATGTTTCGCAAGTAGGTTCGTTTACTCATTTAAACTTTATATAGATTGGAATGACACGCAACATTTCCCAGGAGCAAACTTTTCCATATAACTTTAAATTGTCACTGAAGTTAACGTGAAAGCAATTATTGTTTGACCTATCCAAAAAGTGATACATGGTCACATATAGTTTGGCATATTTTCCTAAAGGGGAGTCCGAGGAGCAGCCATAGCAAAAGTTGCTTATTGCTGTGATCGTTTGCAGAACACTGAGTTAGCGGGCTAACTCGTTATGATGTTTACTGGTTACTCGAGAAGTGCTCTCGAGTAACCCATGAACATACATTAAATATATTCCGAAGAAATTTAAAACATCCTAACTATTTTGTAGTGTCGTATACTTTCTGCCATGATATAATTTAAATATCATTTCCTTTTACAAAATATCCAATTATTTAGAAGCATCAATCATATTATTCACTGCATTATTTCACAACTCAGTAAATTTCGTAACGTTCTATGAAATCATTAGCGAGTCATAAATAGTGCGACAATAATGTGCACTTGTGCACCACAGCACCTGTTAACGTTCATCACTCATTACCGGCGCCCGGTGTAGTCCTGTCACACCCTACCACTTCAAAGGAACGTTATTATCGTACTAAAATTCTATACACGAACAATGACAAAGTAAAAGATGTACAAATTAATTATCAGTTGCAATAACAAAGTATTCAATTATTTAGAAGCATCCATCTGTATTATTCACTGCATTATTTCACAACTCGGTAATTTAAATAACGCTCTATAAAATCAATAACAATAGTGCGCCAATAGTATGCACTGTGCACCACAGCACCTGTTACGTTCATCATTCATTACCGGCGCCCGGTTTGATCATGTTGCCTACCCTACAAACCAAGTTCTAATCATTTCAGAATTCTATACAAGAACAATGACTGAGTTAAAAACTGTATTAAATACGGCACGGTTAGACAAATCAATACTCTAATTATAGCGTTTACTATTTAGCTTTCTCTTTCTAAGAAAAGGTAATGATGTATTTAATTTTCAACTAGCTACGCGGGACAGCTTGGCACGGGTGCATACAAACATACATACATATTGTCACGCCTTTATCCCGGGATAGGCAGAGGCATATTAAACGCCCACTATTCACCGTATGCATTTTTGTCCCACGTAACAGGTGGTGAGTCCATTGCCGTGTTGAAATGGACAGGTGCAGGCTGCGGCGACCTGCTGTTAAAATTTTGTAAGCCGCATAATGCCTTCAACTTGGCTTAACGACTGCCGTTTTATTGGCAACCGGTACCAACGGCTTAACGTGCCTTCCAAAGCACGAAACTGGGGTGGGACTAAAGGGCCAAATAAATTTAATTAAATAAAATGTGTCTATTATAGATGTTAAATTTGGAAAAATATTTGAACCCGTTGCCTTTTTAGTGAGGTTGTAACAAAAAGGCTAAAAGGTCTATGTGCTAAACACTAATTAGTACGACAAATTAAAGTCCTGGTAGTCTCGGACTCTACGGCACGGGTACAATGGAATGAGAAAAAATATGAAAAAAAAACTAATGAGTATTAAACGTTAAAACGTTCCTCTTGAAGTACCCTATCTATTGCTGAAAACTGGTTTAAGATATGTACGATAAGTAGTTTAAAAAAAAAGTGTGGCACTCGGGGACTGCCGCGGTAATAGCATTTTTTGTCAACTTATGCAATTATAATAAATTATTTATACTGTACTAGCTGACCCGAATAACTTCGTTAGCGCCACTTAAGAGATTTGTTACAAAAAATGTGATAAATTAAAAACCGCTCGACCGATTTTGTGCACACTTCACATAAACCATCTACTAAATAGTCCGAACAAAGCCTAAATAGCCTGGATAGGTTAGCCTGTTCTTTAATTATAAAATTACAACGAAAAGTGACATTGAATTTTATATTTATATATTATTTGATTGATTTCGGTAAACGTGATCCTTTTCACCTAGTTTATTTAGCATAAGATTTTTTGCGACCTCTTCAACAATAATCGTTATAAGTATTTCAGTCAATTTACATAAAACCATCATTAATTATACCTTACTCATAGATCTAAACTCTCTTCCCGCGCGCACCCCCGCCTTGGTAACGCCCACTTCACAACGGGCCGAAACGTTCAATTTTAATCATTCCAAGACCAAAAATATTATCTACATAAACTGTAATTAATGATGGAATAATTTATTTAGATAAGGGTGTAGTTCAAAAAATTTCAATATTTTTAAATAAAAAAATGGTTGTTGTGTTTCGCGGACTTTTTTGTAGATATTTATAAGATCTACAATTTATTAGAACATTTTATGGATCTATCTTTTATAGTTTAGGCAGCGTACGCAAAATAAGTAACTTTTCTGGTTGATTTTTTACACCTTGTGTCCGAAAAACCCAAATACCTTACAGAACCCTATTTTTTTCTAAAATAAAATATAGCCTATGTTACTCCTGGATAACGTAGCTTTCAAATGGTGAAAGAATTTTAAAATCGGACCAGTAGTTTTTGAGCCTATTCATTACAAAGAAACAAACATACAAACAAAGTTTTCCTCTTTATACCTATAATAGTAGTGTAGATAATAATATATAGCTCGTCTCGATCCGTGCGAGCTTCGTACAGTCGTATTATTTACATACACGTTAAGCAAACGCTCGGCCGTGCTCGGTGAATTTCGGGTGAGCTCGGGTGTTAGGTTATTTTCATTACAGAATTTCTGGATTCGGTCTCCACGCTTAAGGCCCGCGATAGAAACTATGCAATAGCTTAAAAAGAGTTACAAGTATCTAAACTGAAGAACATACATACATTGCAAGTTTATAAAAAGCGTGTAATATTAAAAATATGGGTGGTACTTATTAAAGCGATAGCGCCATCTAGAGGTATATTACCATACCTACACGACAATGTATTGTGAACATAAGTATTAACACGATAATTTGTTTAAAGTATTAATAAAATATTTTTATCCTATTACGACGCGTTTTAAAGAATAAATTATTAATTATTTCGTACCAAGTTGATATATGACGCTATAGCAGAGTCGTTGCCCCCATTTTCCACTCAATCATAAAGCGCCGCCGTCGACAAAAAGAAATTTCATTTAACATTTTTGCTTTTGCGTGTTTCGAAAAACACGTTAAGCCGTTAGTATTGGTTTTCGGTAATATAGTACTCATTAGGTTAACCGCCTTATGGGTGACGCAAATTTTTTTTAATAGTTATGAAAGCATTAGAATTTTGTTGTTTTGTACGTAATGAACTCCAGTCCAGACAGTCCTTGCGGACTATATCACTAGGTGCACTTGCCGTCATGTATATTTTCCTTTCGGTGATTATTCCTCCACGGTATGTCCGATTATCGGTTTTATATATCTGAACCTTCTATGGCTAAATTTGGTATTATGGGTCAAAATTGATCAAAAAGTTTTGAGTTGGGAGGAGTTACAGGACAAAGCAAAAATCTGAATCAGCTCCACTTTTGATTTATTAAAGACTTGTTGATGCCCGCAGCTACACACGCGTGGTGAAGTTATACCGTTCCCGTTTCCCACAGGAACTTATTCCCGGGATAAAAAACAGCCTATGTGTTATTCTGATGTGTGCTATATTATTGTAAAGTTTCATCAAAATCCATTCTGTAGGTGATGTGTGAAAGAGTAATAAACATCTATACTTACAAATTTTCGCGTTTATAATATTATTAAAAAGTTATACTCGTAGATGTATCTTTGGTGTTATGACTCATGAAGTTGTGAATCAAAATATGATTTGCTTTCGCCAATACCTACTGACTTTATTTTCAGATTACAAGTTTAGTATCAAATGAAATACGGTGCGATTTTTATATTTACTAGGATAATTTTAAACAGAATGTATGTAATGTATTGTATATAAGCCAACGCAGTAAGAAAAATAGGAAATTTGACACTTTATTATTTAATATTAAGCTTTGCTTCATATAAATAGCACTGGCACTGGATTAGGTTTAGGGTTGTCAGTGGGTGTAAAATGCCAGCGTTTTATTGTTCACTGTAACTACATTCTACCCAAGGGTCCAAAGTTGAGACATCGAAAGCTACCGGAAATTTACATTTCAGTATTTATTAACAAAAGAGGTCAATGTAATTAATTAAAATAAAATGTCTGACGTAATTGAATTAATATGATAAAGTACAGGTACTACAATTATATTAAAAATGTAAAGCGTAGAGATACCTACACAATAATATGAACACTGCGACAATCACGACTGATCTATGCAGCACACCGAGGTACTTTTCTGAATTCGTTATCTGCGTGCGTGTGCGTCTGTATTATTTAGCCCTTTAGTAGTTTCCTTACTGTATTAGCTTATATTATATACTGTGTCTCTTTATTATTGATGCTAACTGTGCTACAAAAGTACGTAGAACTTTTTTCCCGATAAATAACAAATTTAAGGCTGTATATTGTATAATATACATCCCAACGTAGTTACGAAGTGATTCAACTAATTTCCCATAGAAGAAGCTGATTTGGTTGGTAGGTTCGAATTTGTGATAGGTATGTTTATGTGTCCCTACAGACACCTTAATGCGAATTATACATATAGCACGAACATTGTTTAGAGCTACTTGGCACTAAACTCGACAGATCCCACATCCGTCCGCATAGGCGGTGATTTGGTCGAGCGCACGGACCAGGTTAAATACCGGGGATCTGTTTTTCACACGTCCAGTGACATCGATTGCGACGTCAAGTCACGCATTGCTGCCGCGTGGGCCAAATGGCGGGAGATGACCGATGTCATTTGTGACCCTAAAATGCCGATCCGGTTGAAGGGACAGGTCTACAAAACCATTATTAGACCTGTCCTTTTACATGGCAGTGAGACGTGGCCGATATTGGAGCGACACAAGCAGGAGCTGCGTGTCACGGAAATGAAGATGCTGCGGTGGATGTGTAGGGTCACGCGGATGGACCGCGTGAGAAACTCTCGCATCCGCGGCAGCCTTCACGTCCGTGACATTCCAGACAAGTTGCAAGAGTGTCGCCTTCGTTGGTATGTTCACGTCTTGCGGCAACCGCCGTGCTACGTAGGTAACAAATGTCTGGCCATGTCAGCCCCGCCGGGTCTCGGTAAGAGGGGAAGACCCAATAAGTGCTGGCTTGACGTCGTAAGGGATGACATGCGTGCCAATGGTCTCACTACAGGGGATGCCGAAGACCGTGCGAAGTGGAGGAGAAAATGTAGGAAAGCGGACCCCGGGCGTCGCGAGACGCAACTGGGACAGACGCTCGGATGATGATGATGATTGTTTAGAGCTAAACAGCGTTATATAATATGATTTGTAGTTGTATTTACTTCGATCAAAGTTGAGCATGTTAATGGTGAATGATGCAATTACCTGCAACAAGATAAATATAACATTAAAATAACGATAAATTACTTGGAACATCATGTCTAAATAAAATTATAAGACATGTTCAATAAAAAAAAGCTTGTACTATTCAACATTTTTTTAATCAAGATGCGTAACAATTTTCTCCAAGTGCCATCAATCAACAGTATAAACAGTTTATTGTGGGTCATATTTTTACTCAGCGCCATGTAGGCCGAAGTAAGCTATACTAGCGGCACGCTATGATGGCCGTTTTGACGTTTGTCCTTTCATTAAGTCTCGTATTCATTTTAATTACATTTTATTTGTAGAAATTTGTGAATACTCGACCACATTAGAGGGTTTTTATACTATGGTAGGAAACAGAATACTTATGTAATATAAACAAGTAAAATATCATCACTATTGTAATATGTCAAAACGGCCATCATAGCGTGTCGCTTGTTTAATTTAAGCTTATTGTATGAGACCTAAACAACTAATATACGGATTAAATACATACATATTATACATAGGAAACACCCAAACTCCGATATATTTGATAACACAAGCGCGGCATCCGCATACACTACCAATCACGGCACCGATGCAGTCAATTGATTGAGCCTAACTGATTGAGCCAAAATTTAGCAACCCTATTATAAATCGGGACTGCCATAGGCGGATTTGATTTGAAAATACAATATTTTTGTAGTGCTATTTTGTTATCATCACTCTAAGTTTATTCGATTGATCAAACATTTTGCATAAATCTGGTGACAATACAATAATCTGTATTGAAACCTCCAATTCCAGGTAGGGTTTGATAATAACTGTGAATATACTGTGATTACAATGGCCGTAATGAAGTCCTAACGGGATCCAAGCCAGTATTCAAGCCAACCTCACTTGTAAGCGGTGCACCTGCTGACTAAAGGACGAGGTCATAGGGAAAGAAAACTCGAATCGAATGCCTGTACCAATCTGTGTGGACGACTGTCAAAATGCCTGTCTGAGTTTTCCCGAAGATCTACAGTATGGGGTCCTTCAAAAGGTGTCTTAGAAGGTTTATAAAGGGTCGGCATCGCGAGTGCTGCACCTTTGGTGTTGCAAACGTCCATAGGCTACGGTGACCACTTTCCAACAGGTGGGCCGTACGCTAGTCAGCCACCTTAGTGGTATAAAAAAATTATAGGGAGAAATGTTTAAAAGTGACTCCTGATATGATTAATGGATTGATAGCAATTCCATCTTCAACTTCTATAATGATATAAAGGTTAATTCAAATGTAACGTTTAATCTCATTTGCCTTGTTCACTTGTACGACAACCACAGGAACACTGAAATAGTCTTTAATTACATTGAACCCTACGCGGCTTGTTTGCCGTGATTAACGTCGAAGCGATTAGCGCCATTCAAGATAATGCCGGTCATTATCCCCCCATTTAGAAACTTTATTTATTCAAGTTTAGAAAGTTACACAAAAAGCTAATCTTTTGATCCCTAATTTATCATATGACTAGTGACTACTTAAGGGTTCTTTCGAGTGCAATATAAGGTACTTGCGCAAAATTCTGTTTTTAGAAAACATTGACATTTCAATAGGTAATAATTTTCTATCTATTAACAAATCTCACGCTGTATCTCTAATGGGGTAGTCAGAGAAATCAGAGAGGACAGAAAGCGCGATAAATGCATACTGGTTTCGCTTCTTGCAGATTCCTTAATAGTTTCATGTATGCACGTCTGGTTATCCGAGTATATTATGGTACTTTTTTTTTGTTAACTGTACATATAATAAGCAATTTAGTTACTATACCATTTTCGTTTAAACTTAATAGCAAGAGACAGACAAGAGAACTACATTGTTTACTAACATAAAAATTGAATATCTTGGAATAGTATTGCGAAGATGAGGAGCTGAACACGATTGCATCAAAACATTTTCCTTCTACATACATCTTTTATAAGTTACAGTACTCCAAACAAAAAAAATCAAGGTGGCTCGATTAAGGTGTCCGGGAGTGTATATACAGAAGTGGACCTAGTATCGACCCTTGTGGTACCTCTCTAGATACCGATTGGGGGTCTGAACAGACCTTGATTCCATCTCCCTAACAATCTCCACATACTGAATCCTATTTTTAAGTAACTGTCGAACCACTGTACCGGTTCACTGGTGAAACCATAATACATAAGCTTTGAAACCAGCAGTGTGGTATCGATGGCATCAAAGGCGCGTGAGTAGGCCAATAGCACGAGTATTGAGCCCTCTCCTACGTCTCTCGCCTCAAGGATATTTCCTATTACATCTGATAGGCAGTCACGGCCCTTTCGGAACCCTGATTGTAACACTGGAAGTAAGTTATTGGTTTCCAGATACTCCATCACTTGCACGTATACCACACGCTCCAAAAACTTAGCGAGACAAGGGACTATTGATCCATATCAAAGCCCATGCCTTAAGTCCTAATAATAACTACTATCTTCTTCTTGCGAGATTAGGGTAAACCAGGAACGTCTAGAGCAAGTGAATGAAATTGTGTATTTAGGAAGTATGTTTAGCGCGGATGGAAGATGTGATTCGGATGTAGAACGGCGAGTAGCTGCCGGAAACAAAGTTAACGGTGCTTTGTCCCAGTTAGTAAAGCGACAAAGCATCGTAAAAGAAGCACGAATGGCGATTCATAACGCAGTTCTAGTGCCAACTTTGCTTTACGGTAGTGAAACCTGGGTATGTCAGCAGATGCATGAAAGTAAATTGAATGCTGTGGAGATGCGATCACTTCGAAAATTGTGCGGCGTTACCTTGGCCGACCGAATACGTAACGAAGTAATACGCAATATGGCAGGTTTGAATGTAAGTGTCAGCGTTAATCTTCTTAGAGGTTATTGTGAAAGGAAGAAAATCCATTCTCGACGTTGTCTACTGTCGTCTTGGTTTGTATTCTTTAATGCCGATTCTTACACACATTGTAATTTTACATTAATATGGCATTCTTAATACCATTTATTATTACTTATTTATTTGTATGTATGTATGTATGTACGTTTGTACATATGTATATGTATGTATGTATATGTGTATATTTATATATGTATCGGAATATTGTGTTAGTACTATTTAAAAATGTTTTCTACTTCAACCTTGAGCACCTTCCTTTACTTATCGATCTCTGCATCACCCTAAGGTTGACTGGAAGAAAATGCCTAAAGGCATTAAGTCCACCTTTGCACAAATTTGTGCATAAAGTTTTTAAATAAATAAAATTTATTATGGTTGACCACATTTATAGTAGTATTTTAGATGTATGTAAGATGAGGAGACCCTCATTCTACATACATCGCTCGCCCTGACATAGCAAACAAGAACAAATTGTTCTTTTGTTTAAGTAAAAACCTTCTTGATGATTTTAAATAAAGGGCCATCTATAGTCTTGTCAGTGGCCGGCAATTATAAAGTCGGAAATGGAGTTATGTCGGCGTCGGTCTAGTCAAAAGGAAAGGACGTTATCTACGAAGGACATTTACTATGAATTTAATTACTTATTCTGATTGGAGGACCAGTAGACAACTGTTAAATTATTTATGTCTTTAACGGAACTACCACATTTTGTACTAGGAATTTCTAAATCATTTAAAATTTGTCATCCTAATTTAATGTAGGTCAACATTAAATGTCAAATTGAATGGCTTTAATTGAAACTATTATATTTTGTACATTGAATTAAAAATTCATTTGATCTTTTAAAGTATCTCTACAGTTCAACATTAACTGTCAAAGAGAAACCTCTTGTCAACAAAGAGTACTGTTGAAATTTTACAAGAACATACACAGGTCTAGAGTCTAGTTAGTACAACGAGCACTCACGTCGTCAGTTCGAAAAAGCAAATATGCAAGGAACACGTCACAGTCTTACAGTTGGTATTTGCTCATCCAGCTTTATGTAGTCATAAAGATTTGGTCGGTTAATACGATGTTCTCGTGAACTCCATCCATTTAATTTTAGAGCTATAAAGTTTGTAAGTAATGTTATACACATAAGACGCGATTCTGGAAACACGACATTTTTAATTATTGTTAATTTTTATTCAGGAATAATTCAAGAGTCAAGACATATTGTCACGCCTTTATCCCCGAAGGGGTAGGCAGAGGCATGCAATACAATGGTTAACCCATTGCCGTAATTAAATGGACAGGCGCAGGTTGTGGCAACCTGCTGTTGAAATTTTTCAAGCCGCCCCTAAGGCCTTCAACTGGACTTAGCGACTGCCATGTTGCTGGCAACCGAGACCAAAAGCTTAACGTGCCTTGCGAAGCACGGAAACGCTCTCATATGTAAATGCCACAAAGTGGTCACCCATCCGAGGACCAGCTATAGTGAAAGTTGCTTAATGCAGTGGTCGTTTACAGAACACTGAGTCCACGGGGCCACGAGCGCTTCAGTTCAGATTAGTTCAGGAATATAGGCACATTATATTAGCATTTTTCACACGTACTCCATAAGTATGAAAATGTTTTAAGAAATATTTCTATATTTCTTATAACATTTTTGATAAAAGAATATATTTCGAGGTATTAATCTTAAAACGGGCTTTTTTAACTTTATTGCATGCCTGCCTATAAAGTGCCCCATATTGGGGCATTCCCTTAGCCGGATCGCGGTGAATAAACCTCAAGCCTATCCTTTGAGACGGTTGAGAAGAAGGAGGAATACCGTGGGGTTTAGTAGGTAAGAAGGCCCCCAAAGTCATGATCCCACATACCGTTCCTTCTGCAGCGGCAGCAAGAATGACGAAGCGTAAAGCGTAAAAAATGCCTGCCTATGAGTACGTCCGCTTGCTTGTAAACATATAATACATCAAAACGAGTCATCTCTCTTTTATAAAAACAAATATTTCAATTACTGTTTTTAACCCCCGACGCAACAAGAGTGTTATAAGTTTGACGTGTCTGTGGCTCTGTCTGTCTGTGGCATCATAGCTCTCGAAAGGATAATGCGATTTCAATTCAGCTTTTTTTTGTATTAAAGGTGACTTACGTGCGAGTGTTCTTAGACAAGTTAGATGCAAATCGGTTGAGCCGTTTAAAAGTTGTTGTTGGGTGAAATCGATAAAAGTAACCGAATGTATGCAGATTATATACGAGTGGGGTGTCAAATAAGTTTTTTTATTTTTGAAGGGAACTTAGGTTTTTGAGTCGGGGGTGTTTTAAAAAAAAATGTAATTTTATATTATCATCAGAAACTCAATAATGAAGATGCGAATTATCGCAACTAAATGAATAACAAATAAACAAAAAAAGCTATATACAAATACAATATAAGATAATTCTATGAGAATTTACTGCCTTACTTGAAAAAACATTTAACTATCTCATGATTTTAAACTGCACAATTTCAATGACTGTGATTTACTCATTTACATATTGACTCAAAGGTTTTATATAAACTCGACTCCGCGCTCCGTTGAAATCTTGCAACGAGTTTTTCGAATACTTTCTCAAAACAGTTTGTCATGGAACTTTGCATACAAGTCATATTGAGATGTACAAGCTCCATCCGCGTGGAATTAAATGTTCCCAACTAAACAACAAGTTAATCTTCTTCTTTTGACTGTCTCTGTGGCGCGGTGGCAGTGTATCCGACTGCTACGCAAGAGGTCGTGGGTTCGATTCCCACCCAGTATAAAACTTTTTGGGATGAGTACGATGGTTTATTCTGTGTCTGGGTGTTATTTATCTATAATATGTATGTATTTAGAAATATATAAGTATGTTTTTCAGTTATCTGGTTAACATAGTACAAGCTCAGCTTAGTTTGGAATCAGATGGTGTTGTGAGACTTGTTCCAACGATAATTATTTATGTTTATTATTTATTCGTCATCTTTACGTATAGCGCTCGGACTGCAGAGGTCATGTAAGGTGTGTTAACAACTGTCCAGGCTGTTTGATTTTTTTACTGATTGGAATACTGAAGGTTAAGATTATTATACCCTAGTCCTTTTCCTACCTCATTCATTTTTCCTTATCCACTAATCCTTTTCCTACCCTGTCCTCGTCCCATCCTCTCTCCGCCAAGCGAAGGTTGCCGTGCCGATGTGCTGCGTGGCTAGGGGCGAGCCTAGTTTTAAACGTGCCTGATTGCCCCGGGACCAGGCGACCCCAAAATAAGGCTAGCCTTACCTAGACAAGCGGGGCTCTGTCTAGGCGGACTCTAAATTTCTCTAGCTTCTCATGGGTACGCTATGGATATAAGTAGAAAAAATAAAATCCGAAATGGCGGCGATGTGGTTCGCGACCCGTCACGTCACGTTTCCCATCGAGGCGAAAAGTGGACTAGGTATATCCGCTTTGCTACATTGAATGTAAGAGGAGGAATGAGAGACAAAATAGTGGAGGTATGCAAGATAATGCGAGAGAGACGACTTGATATTTTGTGTGTGAATGAAACAAAGAGGAAAGGAGATGACACCACTACACATGGACCCTATACCGCCTACTGGTCAGGTGTAGCCAATACCAGTACAGCGTGCCAGGGTGTTGGTGTGCTACTATCCGCTAGAATGAATGAATGTGTGACAGAATATGAATGTGTGACAGAATATGAATGTGTGACAGAATATGAATGTGTGAGCCCAAGACTCCTTTGGTTGAGGTTGAAGGTTGGACTCACCCGCATCTTTGTTGTAGGAGTTTAAGCTCCGCAAGATGCGCGGTGGTACCGATCTTCAAGAGACCAAAGCCAGAGGCAGGCATTTTGGGAGAGTATGAGTGATATTCTGAGTAAATGCATACAGAGCGAAAGAATAGTAATGTTAGGTGATTTTAACAGTGGGGTTGGTGTGAAGCGTGATGGATATGAAAGTGTATTGGAAAAATATGGTGACGAACGAGTTAATGAAAATGGAGAAAGCTTGCTTGAAGTTTGTTTGGAGAGGAATCTTGTGGTAACCAACACCATGTTCAACCACAAGGATATCCACTTGTTTACGAGACAAGAAGGAAGCCAAAGAAAAGCATGATTGATTTTGTGATTGTAGATGCAAGGCTGAGAAAGAAAGTGCTAGACACCCGGGCATACCGCGGTGCCGGTATTGACACAGACCACTTCTTGGTTATGAGTCGAGTAAGAGGTCTGTTTCAACGGTGGCGGCACCGTGTGCATGAACCCTGTAGTGTACTAGAGCGCATAAAAGTCGATAATTTGCAAGAGATAGGTATAAAAGAAGAATTTTTAAGTAAAGTGAGCAAGATATTTGAAAATTTAGATGAGGTATGTGAGATGAAAATTATGGAAGTCGTTTAAGGAAGGACTCGTGGAAGTTGCGATTGAAGTGTGTGGAGTAAACTAGAGGAGCCAAGGATGTAAGGTAAAGAGAATGTGTGCTGAAGTCATGAAAGCGTTGTCCGATAAGAAGTAAGCATGGTGGGATTGGCTGACTACAAAGGTCAATCAAAGAATGCAGAAGGCAACGGATGAGGATGTAAGAATGGCAAAAGATGAATATAAAAGCTTTAAGCGTGTTGCAAAAGAGGTGATAAAAAGAAATAAGAAGGAGGACAGAGATGATTTTGACAACAGGTTATCTAATGATTTCCAAAAGAATATAAAATTCTTTTGGAAATCCATAAGAACAATGAGAGCTCAACAGACAACATCACAGCTCACCCATATCAGAAACCATGATGGCAGTGTTGTGAAAGGTGAAGAATGTGTGCTAAAACGATGGAAGGAATATTTTGAAAGGTTATTTGAAAAAGAGGGTATGCAAGCACAGAGACATTGCTGGGAAGTGAGTGAAAGCGGTAATGAAAGTGATATAATTATAGAAGAAATTATGGAAGCATTGAATAGTATGAAACTAGGCAAAGCTGCGGGAATTGATAGGATTTCTGTCGAGATGCTGAAAGCGGGACAGGGCGTGGTAGTTTGCCAGCTGTACCGCCTTTTTAACCTTTGCTGGAGGGGTGGCAGCGTACCAGAAGATTGGTGTAAAGCTGTCATCGTACCGCTGTATAAAGAAAAGGGTCGCAGCAAGAGTGCAAAAACCACCGCGGCATAAGCTTGCTCAGCATCGTCGGCAAATTGTATGCGAAAGTTTTGATAAAAAGAGTGATGAATGAAACTGAAGGGAAAATGTGGGATGTGCAAGCAGGATTTATGAAAGGAAGAGGATGCACGGATCAGGTCTTTTCCTTACGATGCTTAATTGAAAAACTTTTGGCGATGAGTCAAAAAGTTTATTGCGCATTCGTAGACTTGGAAAAGGCCTATGATAGAGTGGTGAGGAATGAACTGTGGTCAACATTGTCCATGTATGGAGTAAGCAGCAACTTGATACGAGCACTGAAATCTCTATATGAGGAATCCAGTGCTTGTGTCAGAATCAACGGAGCTTGCACAGACCTTTTTCACATCGAAAAAGGTGTGAGACAGGGTTGTGTAGCGTCACCGTGGCTGTTTAACCTATACATTGACAGTTGCTTGAAAGAACTGCAAGAAAGTGCGTATGGTCTAAAAATGACTGATCTGACTATCAAATGTCTTCTTTACGCTGATGATCAGGTAATACTTGCATCATCAGCGGACGAGTTGCAGTTGATGGTTAATATTATGCATGATGCGCTGAAAGGCAAAGGAATGAAAGTGAATGTAAATAAGACGAAAGTAATGGTTTTTGAAAGAGAGAAAAACATGACAGATTGCTTGATTTTTGTGGAAGGAAAAAGAGTGGAACAAGTGAAAGAATTTATATACCTAGGCTCAAAATTTGCGAGAGATGGAAAGTGTGATGATGACATTGAAAGAAGGGTTTTGGCTGGCAATCAAGTGAATGGAGCAATATACACCTTTATGGGCACCCAGAACGTGTCTAAAAAGGCAAGACTGGCTGTGCATTGAGGAGTGCTTGTCCCTAATCTAACATATGGCAGTGAAAGTTGGGTATTGCAGAAGAAGCATAGGAGTAAAATTAATGCAGTAGAAATGAGGAGTCTGAGAAGTATAGCTGGAGTGAAATTGATAGATAAAGAAAGGAACAGCGTGATAAAGGAACATTGCGGTATGACAGAAGACGTAGTGACTAAGATAGAAAAAGGGGTGCTTAGATGGTTTGGACACGTGGAGAGGATGGATGAAAATAGACTGACGAAGAAAATTTATGCGGTGAGAGTAAATGGGCAAACCGGTAAGGGTCGACCTCGACGTACATATACCGGTCAAATTGAAGATCTTTTGACAAAAGGCCAGGTCAAGAGTACCCTTAATCGGCGAGCGTGTATGAAAACAATTATGAAAGTTGACGAAGCGAAAGTTGTATGCCAGAATCGTAGCAAGTGGAAAGCCATAGTCTCTGCCTACCCCGATGGGAGACAGGCGTGATGATATGTATGTATGTATCTTTACGTATTCCTAGTTACTCCAAACTATACCTGAATTTCGGGCCCCGACTTTATGGGCTACTTACTAAGAGCAGATTTGGTTTGGCTTGTTATTTTCAACCTTGCGAGTACCTTCTGACCTCCCATCCCATTACGTCGTTGCCTCGTCCGTTGAGCAGCAGGTGCACCGCTTGCAAGTGAGCTCGCTTGGGCCTCGGAGATATTAGTATGGCACCCTTACCCCCTAAACGACAAGTTAGGTAATATTAACATAAAATATTTTCAAATATAAAGTTAATTATAGTTTATGTAAAATATATAGTAAATTAAATAATCAAAATATATAGTGTAACAAACAAACCATATTCCCACGACCGCTGTACCGCTCACTGCATACAATTTTCTACGCAGTGAGCGGTACAGCGGTTGTGGACAAACTATATTCACACAGCAAAATAACTCCAATAACCTCTCACAAAGATACTTTGATTTCGATCTAAATACCAACTTTAATTACACGTCACAAGAATTGGTCGCTCACAAGGTGTATGCTTTAATTTTAAGTTACCTGTGTATGACAGGCAACCGTGACTGACATTAGTTTTGGCTGAGTATTGATTGACAGTTTAACATAGTTCAAAGCTTCTCATTGGAGGAGCGGAACATTATTTTAACGGATGGAAATCACCAGGGATGTTTTGCGGGACTGGATCCGACCTAATCCCCTATTTTCACTTGAATCCTCTGGCCGAGCTTAGTACCCCAGGGCATTCTACAACACTCACTCAGTATTTTATATATTTTTTTTGTAAAATTTTTACATATTGGCTTGCGAATCGGGCAGTAAATACAAATGTAAAATCTATAATCTTTCCGTTCATACGAGTAAGTGTTACTTTGTAAACTACATGAATAAAGATATTTTCATTTTCAATTACTTAAATAATTACATTAAAATTATATACTGTAACTCAAGATTGTATTCTTTTCCACTACATAGATATAAACATATTGTCTCGCTTTTATCCCCGAAGAGGCAGGCAGAGGCATACCAAACATTTCACCGTATGCATTTTAGTCCAAAGTAACAGGTAACAGGTCCATTACACCGGCAAAATTAGGCGTAAAATGGGTAAATCATAGCCCAATTTACACTCAGTACATACATTTTCATTGGCTACATGTCATTATTATTTATATCTATATCTTTCTTCATATTTATTATCATCCGTAGCCTTATTTTGTCGTCGGCCATAGTTGTTTGTAGTCCGAACACCGGGTATCATGCTGATCTGTGTTAGTCATCAACCCTGGTGAAAAACAGCTAATTCCAGTGCTGATTTCTACAAAACAACATACATGTCAGTGTTAACGCACAGGTAAAGGCTCGGATTTCAAGCGCGTTATTTTTTCACTACAATTAAATTTTCCCCCTGAGCTACCATCCTACAAAGAACAATAATATTGGCATGAGATAGTATTATATTCAAAAGGTAAATACGAATATACTTTGTGTCAAAACAATAGCTTGATAATTTTACGTATAAGCATGATCAGTCAAAAGTGGTATTGAGAGATTATTGTATTATCACTGTAGGCTGGTATGGCGCGTGTTGAATGTAACAGGATCTATGGATGACAGAACGGGAATCAGTCACACTAGATAACAAACGGAACAAACTCCTGCTATGCTCCAAAATAAAAACATAAACTTGCCGACTATAGATCTAAATACTCGTATTAATTAGTGAAATGAAAACTGTGAATATGAAAAATAAGTGCATAAATCAATTTTTATGCAAAATTAATTATTTAAATTTAAAATAAAGTGAATTATGGTCGAATTTAGACAAATAGGCTGTTACTTGTAGGATGTTTATATACGAATATGTTAGGAAGGGTAGGACGACCCCCGCCAAACAGGAGACCTAAGGTCGGAGAGAAGGAATGGATACGTAAGGCGCAGGACCGCGTGTTGAGGCAATCGCCGGGTGAGGACTCCGTCTAGCAGTGAACTGCCACCGGTTGATTTGATTGATGTAAGGTACATCAATCAAAACAGGCCGAGGATAGTAACCGAAGCGGCACTTTGTGCATAAATACTAGTTTTACAATTAAACGAGTTAGCACATTCGAACAGTCAGACTAGTGCGACGAAAGAATACTTGGTCGACTGTCTGAATTAAAACAGCATGTAGACTTATAATTTTTTTTAGCACTAAACTGACATTCACTTGGCCCAATCCTGCTTCACCAGACCTGCTAACTGATAAGGGTTGGTTTGAATCTGGTGATGGTGGCCCGGAGCTCAGGAGGTCGGTAGGTCAGAGGCAGTTGCAACTGTTATATGATGTTTTATATACCAACTGAAAAATAATCAGCGAATAGGTACTATTTTAAATGAAACATACTGATTTTTATACCATTGAGGTGTTAAATATTTTTACATTAATTATTGGACATGATGTGTTTGATTATGTTATAAATAGTAAGAACAAGAAAGGACCTAAAAGAGTGGTTATTGACACGGTAAATAAGATCAATAGATCTTCCTCTAATTCCGTAATACCTAAGCTTTAAAATAAGGGTGTAATGATCCACGCAAGCAAATGCCTTGGAAAGTCGCAGAATACTCCTAAAGCACCCTGTGCATCTTCCCAAGCCTCTGGTAAGGTTCTTAAGAGTGCGGAACTAGCATCCACAGTTGATCGCCCCTTTGTGAAACCAAATTGTTTTTCATGGAGGATGCCAAGTTTATTGAAATGGGCTACCATATGAATAAGTATTATTTTTTCGAAAATATTGCTCAACAATACAGATATTGGCCTATAGTACAGATATTGGCCTATAGTACAGATATTGGCCTATAGTTAGATGTGTTGTTTTAAAAATAGGTCCTAATTTGCTTTGTTTCATCAAATCAGGGAAGGCACCATCTCTGATACTCGTATTAAAGTCTGCTGCGATTGCTTTAATTGACAACCATCAGAAATCTTCAGTGTTTGTCACTGAAAGATTTTTATAAGTTTTGATATAAGGTTCCTATCAAATTGCCGTTTTGTATGAAAAAAATTAACGATTTTTTATTAATGTATTTTTTATTGGTATTAATCGAAGTAATCACCCATGCAATCAATGCATCTTTGCCAATGCAGTGGCAGATTATTGATCTTAAAGAAATCAGCTGGACGGGATGCAACAAATTCTTCAAAAGCATTTTGTACTGCCGTATTGGGTATTGATTTTTTTTGTGAGTGAGTAGGGCGGATGAAGGAGAACTTTTAACCCCAGTTCTTGCAACTTGGAGACCGTCTGCTGTGCAGTATGAGGTCACGCGTTGTCGTGCAGTAGCAGCGGAGACGAGGAGCGACGAGCCCAATGCTGGTTGGAGATGTGCCAGCTTCTACATCATTGTGTTCAGTTCTTCTCAGTACACATCTGCAGTAATGCTCACCCCGTTAGGTAAGAAGCTGTGATGAATCACACCGGCGCTAGACCACCAAACAGTGACCATCACTTTTCTAGGGGTAAGTTTTCGTTTAGGGCATTGCACCATTATTTAAACAGTTATCAAACAGAATCCATTTTCACCGCAGGTAGCAATGCGGTTAAAAAATCCTTCATTTGTGCGTCTGTTGAGCAGTGCATGGCACGTCTCGACGCGTACTTCGCGCTGGCGATGATTGAGTTCGTGGGGCACCCATTTGTCGAGCTTTTTTACCTTGCCAATTTGACGCAAATGGACCAATATGGTTTTGACGCTAACGTCGAAATCTGCTGCTAATTCAGCCGTAGATTGTGTATCATTCGTCATTGTCGACCAAAGTCTTCGGACGACTGCGAGGTTCATTTTTCAGGTCGAAATTTCCAAACCGGAAGCGAGCAAACCAATAACAGGTGGTGCGTTGGTTTGTAGTGTTAGCTCCGTAAACGTCGTTGATGTTGCGTGCCGCTTGTGATGTACAGCGTGACGATAGTTTTAGTTTTGTTGTCTCTATGGGTATATTTTCAAAGAATAATTGTTGAAAAAAATATTAAAATTTTTATTTTTGCAGAAAGGTTCTTCAAAAATAAAAATTTGAATTTTCATCATCTTCAGATTTTACAGAAATTAATTTGTTATCTACCTTCAGTTCTAGAGAATTATCATATTGTTTACACTTGCCTGGTTCAGTGTTGATTATCATCCACGTAGCTTTGATTTTATTTTAAGATTTTTTAATTGTATTACTAATATAATTAATATTACGTGAGCAGATTGCTCAAAAACGGAAAGGTCAAAAGTACTCGGATACCCAGACGTGCGTGTATGAAGCGATTGATGAATCTCGAAGAAGCGAAAGAAGTATGCATGGATCGCGAAGCCTGGCGATCTGTCCTCTCTGACTACCCCGTCAGGGATACAGCGTGAAGATAGTTAAGTTAATATAATTAGCCTTTGCTTGGATACATACTTTTTAAAAACCTTAGAATATTTAAGTACGTATTTATGGGACCCAGTATCATTTGAATACGACTCTTATCATATACATTATGTCTCTACTGAAATAATGGGTTTAATGTCATTTTCATGTTTTCATGAACCTTCACAATATCAATCACGTTTGATATCGGAGCAAACGTCCTATGTTCCATCACATCTTTATCAACATTCATGCAATCATAATTGACGTGTG
The DNA here is from genome assembly GCA_948477245.1 of Thumatha senex. Lineage (NCBI taxonomy): Eukaryota > Metazoa > Arthropoda > Insecta > Lepidoptera > Erebidae > Thumatha > Thumatha senex. Next base: position 7,624,303 of record OX419725.1, read on the forward strand.
TGAAACAGATACCATTGAAAAGACAGAAAAAATGGCGATTGAAAGCAAAAAGCTTTCAATTCGACGCCCGTGTACACGTGAATTTAAATATAAATTTTTATAAAGTGAAAAAGACAACTTAGCAATGCTCAACAACTGAGCTTCATTTTTGAATTCTTTTGTGAATTTCAAAGTTTTGCCATCCAACGGCCACGAAATATTTATAACGCAAGTAGAAAGAGAGATTCCCTTTATAACATACCCTCAAATTCACATTATGGATTTTAAATACCAAATTGAAAATTTTTGTCGTCTTACGAGTTCAGGCGGCCAAGACAAAACCTACCTGGTTTCTAAAACTTTCTTTCAAAATGACCTTTGCGTTACTCTCCTGTGATAAATGAAGCTGTGGAGAAAGGAATTGAAAACGTTAAATTTTCTTTTTATAACTACAAAAGAAAAAAAAAACATTGAAATAATTGCTTTTTTATCGTAGCTAAACGTTTTCAAAACATGCAGGATTGTAGGTTCGGTAGAGTAGTAAGTAGGTACCTACGTCGTCGTCGTACTCTTGGTCAAAGGTAAAATTTTAATTAGGGCACTCTTAGGGCTAGCGCTAACATACAACATGTAGTTTAACAACTATTTAAATGTGTATCATTTCTGTAGCACTATATTGAAGCGAATATTCTATCAACTCGAAAGTTGTTCGACACAAAACTCAAAAAGCTGTATCGATCAACTTTTGATTAAAAAGTTGGAAAACTATCGGTAAAACGCAAAATTTATATTGCATTTTATTGATGTGCACATACTATTTTTCTTATCGTGTGGAAATCCCCTCGGATGTCATGCCGGACTCGAACCTTCTAAAACCACACGGTCCCTACTTGTCTGTATATCGCCGGGCACACCGGATAATTCCTCGGAAGGATGTTCCATAATATTTAAAGAACTTATCTGGGTGCTCTTTTAGCTTAGAATGCAACGTATGACACATGTTATTCTTTCTCTTTTAAAATGTCTATAAAGCAAAGCACAAACTAGGACTTTCTTGATAATTGACATGACTGCCTCGGTGGCGCAGTGGTAGTGTATGCGACTGCCGCGACCGAAGTCTCGACCGAAGACCGTGTTCGATTCCCGGGTCGGAAAAATATTTGTGTGGTACACAAATGTTTGTTTCAGAGTGTGGGTGTTTCCGATTTATTATATGTATGTATTTAGAAATATATAAGTATGTTTATCAGTCGTCTAGATCCCATAATACAAGCTAACTTTCATTAGGCCAGATGAAAAAAAAATTGTTTGTAAAACCATGACTCGAGCGTTGCTGAAGACTGTTGATTTGAGGATATAAAAAAAATCGACTGCATCAATTGTATGCGTAACCTTCATCAACTAAACGGTTTAGTTGTCTGGAAATCACGAGAACTACGAAGCTCGACAAAACAGTTTAGTCGATGCATAAGTTGTATATATGCGCTAGGTCTTACTTACACCGGCGATTTTTATTTCCCCCTACGTGCTTTGTACCTTACTTAATGTAACCAAAACTTCAATACATCACTAGATAGCTATCTATCTTCACGCTGTATCCCTGACGGGGTAGTCAGAGAGGACAGATCGCCAGGCTTCGCGATCCATGCATACTTCTTTCGCTTCTTCGAGATTCATCAATCGCTTCATACACGCACGTCTGGGTATCCGAGTACTTTTGACCTTTCCGTTTTTGAGCAATCTGCTCACGTGGTCTTCATATGTAAGTCTCGGCCTACCCTGACTCCTTCTACCCTCTACTTTTGAACAATATATATTCTTCGTCAATCGTTCCTCACTCATTCGTTGGACGTGTCCAAACCAACGGAGCACGCCCTTTTCCAGCTTAACGCTGACACTTTCATTCAAACCTGCCAAATTGCGTATCACTTCGTTACGTATTCGGCCAGCCAAGGTTACGCCGCACAACTTTCGAAGTGATCGCATCTCCACAGCATTCAATTTACTTTCATGCATCTGCTGACATACCCAGGTTTCACTACCGTAAAGCAAAGTTGGCACTAGCACTGCGTTATGAATCGCCAGTCGTGCTTCTTTTACGATGCTTTGTCGCTTTACTAACTGGGACAAAGCAGCGTTAACTTTGTTTCCGGCAGCTACTCGCCGTTCCACATCCGAATCACATCTTCCATCCGCGCTAAACATACTTCCTAAATACACAATTTCATTCACTTGCTCTAGACGTTCCTGGTTTACCCTAATCTCGCATTTAGTTCTTACGTCACCTCTTTCAAATACTAGAACCTTAGTTTTACTTGCATTCAAGCGGAGACCCTTACTTTCACACCCCTCTTTCATATTAGTGACTAATGCCTGAAGGTCGGCTTCTGATGAGGCCATGAGCACCGCATCATCAGCGTACAGCAGACAGTTTACTGTAAAGTCACCCAAATTCACACCCATATTAAAATCTTTCAACTTCTGCAGGCAACTGTCCAGATACACTATGAACAGCCAGGCGGACATGACACATCCCTGTTTGACGCCTGTACAGACATCAAAAAGAGGTGACACATCCCCCCCTACTCGCACGCAAGCCTTACAGTCCCTATAAAGCGACTGTATTGCCCGCAGTAGCGAGCCGTCCACACCATATCCTGGCAGCAAGTCCCACAGCGTTTCTCTCACAACGTTATCAAATGCTTTCTCTAGATCCACAAAAGCGCAGAAAACCTTCTGGCTAAGAGCCAGAAACTTTTCCGCGATCATGCGGAGAGAAAACACTTGATCCATGCAACCTCTTCCACGTCGGAATCCGCATTGAGCCTCCCATAAATACCTTTCAGACTTTTCTTGACTTTTTTTTACTAGATAGCTAAGAGATTAAATAAAGTATTACGCTAAGTACTGCGACGAGTAGGACTTTGATGTGTTACAATCAAGCGCAACCATTTTAAGGTCATTTTGCTGAGTACAGAAGTTTTCATTTAGGTTAGTATAATTTTTGAATTGAAAACTACTACATACGTTCAAGTTAAAAAAATATTACGGTACGTGAATATGGATAACTATCCATATTCACGTACCGTCAGCAACGACAGGCGCTTAGCAAAGCAGAATTTACAAATGTAAATAAAGTATGCAATAGATCATGATCGGATTTTAAAAACAAGTATAGTACGAGTAGTACAAGTACAGTAAATATTTTTAAACCAGGAAATTAAAAAATTTCAACCAGATTGATACCGATTGTCAGCCTTATGGAATCCTGTCATCAGCAAGTGCAAAAATGACAGTGCGTATGTTGTACGCGAGTGTACAGACTTTGTGAGTGTTGTGTGTAGACCGAATCAAAATTGTGACGACCAAGTGCGGGTAGTTGAGAAAAGCACTCGCGCTTCGAGGAGGCGACGCAGTCAACCCGTGACCACGGCTGGTGTAATCCGGTAGAAACGTCGGGACGTCACAAATATAAGTATTTGTGTTCTTAAAAAATGTGAAATATTCATTCACAAATCTAAAGTTATACAACTTTAGATTGTATTAATCTACTTCTGATTCTGACTATAAAACACTTGGTCGTGTCCAGGAAACAGCTTCACCCAATTTTTTAAATTATAAATCCCTTCTTATCCACATCCCTACGCTCTTTGTTTGTTACTGAACAAAAATGCGTTTCGTATATGTAGTAAAACAAACAGCATTAAACGATAAGGGTGTACGTTGATTAATTAGTCCTATCTGTTATTTCGCGGTTATGATAATAAATGTTCACGTTTAAATGTTTTATTGCTAAACTTGGTATATTACTAATTTAAATATGGAACAATTTCACAATAGGAGAAATACCTACGATTCTAGAGCCGCATGAGCTTTAATTTTCAGATAAGTATAGTAGAACTTTCGAGTATAATATCATGTCGTATAATAACTCAAAGAAATGAGGTCAAAAAGCGGCAAAACCAAAATAAAATATAAATACTTAGTAGTTTTCTTTCCGAATCCGTTCGGTGAGGTCATTTGTTGCGTTATCATGCCATCTTAAATTTAAGGGCGTTTGTTCATTCAAAATCTCGTTTAATTTTAATTAATACAAAAAAACCGTAATAACAAAATCGAAAAATAGGTATTGATCCTAAGATCAATACCTATTTTTTTATTTATAGCTTAGGAGCGGTGATAGTAAAAGATAATAGACGCAATAAGAGAACCTTGATAAACTTACTTTAAGTAGGCAATATGCCAGCTATTCATTATAAACCTAGGTATTTTTGATTTTACAACAACGTCACCTTTTGAGAAACTAATTTATACCTTATATTAGTTCCTCAAAAGGTGCAGTTATGGTACCCTGTAAAAGTTGAAAAAGGATAATTTATCTGTTCCCGATCAATATAACACGTCAAGGTAAGAGTTAATTTCAAATTTCCATCTGTCCAGCGCCGGGTGACCCAGGCAACTCCTCGGAAGGGTGTCCTGGGGTATATTTAAATATCAGGCAAGTATACATAATATATTTTTACTTGTTTATGTTTTAATATTAATGCAGTCAGTTTCATTTATTTTTTTACGTATTTATAATACGTAATTTATTTTACGTGTCTCAGTGTTCTGTAAACGATCACTGTGGCTTTCACTGTGGCTGGTCGTCGGATGGGTGACCACTTTGTGGCATTTACATTTGCGAGCGTTTCCGTGCTTCGGAAGGCACGTTAAGCCGTTGGTCCCGGTTGCCAGTAAAATGGCAGTCGTTATGCATGGTTGAAGGCCTTATGGGCGGCTTGAAAAATTTCAACAGCAGATAGCCACAATCTGCGTCTGTCTATTTCAACACGGCAATGGGCTCACCACCTATTACGTGGGACAGGAATCCACACGGTGAAAAGTGGGCATATAATATCCTCTGCCACCCCTTCGGGGATAAGGCGTGATGGATATTTATTTATTTATTTATTTTATAATAAAATCATTACACTATAAATTATTATATTCCTTGTTTGTGTGATACCATTTTACACGTTAAACGCGATAGGTTTATTCATTCAATTTAATTTATGAATTTTGTTTCCCATTCCATGTTACATTGAAATATAAAATAATATACGTTGTGTATATTTTTGTAATTTTTCAAACCTTTTTAAGTTCTTTATGTTGATTCCTGTAATATTCTGAGCAGTTAGGTATCGTTTTGACGTTTTTCGAGTTTTATTGTCTATTTTCCTTTAGGTGATTATTCCTCCGTGGTATAGATTTTAAATATTTTTTTTTCTAAACCATCTATGGATAGATAGTCGTATTATAGGTAAAATTTGATCAAAAAGTGTTCAGTGGTTTGGGAGGAGTTCAAGGACAAAGCGAAAATTCGAATCGAGGATGAATGGAGCGGAGGTACCCTCCAATTATATTGAAACTTAAATCGTAAGTAGGTATACTTCCCAATATTTTATAAACATATTTTTCTTGAAAGTTGTTAAAGTTTAAGTTCAAATACCTCAACATATTTACACATAATTAGCATATTCTATTAGGCGGTACGAAAAAGGCAAGTTTCCATTACTGCTCTCAATTTACGCTGATGCAAAAGTAGTTTATAGGTAAAAAGCGGAAAAATCCACAAGAATAAGCGCCTAAACAACCTATAGGTTGTCTGTATAGGTAGTCTATAGACTGGTCAGGTATATGACTGTACGGTAGTTGATGTATGATCACCATCAATATATCATCAGTACATGATAAAAAGCTACCGTAATGTTGGCAATGGCTGCCCATTGTTTGAGAACAAAACCTTTCATAAATACAAGGTGTTAAAGAGACATTTATGTCTTTGTCGCATTGAGTGAAAAATATAGAGGTACATAATATAAAACGCAATTCATGCATGGGAACGCTCTGAGCACTGAACGAAATTCAATACTGTTACAATCTGGTGGAAATTCAATAGCTCGCAACGGAAATACACCCATTTCAGTAAGCCAATACGCTCTTAAAATGACGTAAAAGACGAGGCACGTGAAACTATGAGAACAGTGTACTATACAAAATAACGCACTCATAGATGAAACTTGAATAATAAGAACCCCTTTTCACCCGAATGTGGAATGAGGTTATTGTTTTACAAGCGTATATACGTCAATTCTCAATTACGTCATTTCAGTTGCCTATCACGGTCTCCCCAACGTCCCCGTTTTTTGGTATATTTATTTAGTTTGTATAATTTATGGAAATCCGTGTGGGGTACACTGTTGCATTCATCTTTAACAAATCCGAAAATGAAATAGCTCAATCAAATTTTCTTATATACGGAGGCTTGTTGTTAGCGAATAGTTAATTTAATAATTAAGTAGTCTATGTAACTGTTAGTCAGTAAGCTTACTACAAAAAAAAATACATAAAACACGTAAAGTTAGAATATTAAACGCGAATGCTTACTCATCGAATCTATTGGAAAGGTGTTTCTTGTTTAATCAATTCAACTTCTCTCTTTACCGGTATTTTGTATATGTGCTGTTTATCGAAATACCCGCTACAGACTGACAGATTAAAAGTAAGCTTATTAATAAGAGTATTATTTGATAACGTTGCAATATTTTTCATAATTATTTTTATTTTAATCTGCAGGGTATCGGTTTCACGATTGCACGATAGGCGCCCAGAGAAGGCCAGCGTAAGTCAACGCGACCAATGCTTACCACCCCTTCCAAGTATAGCATGCACGATAAGACGTCACTATCGAAGTAACACGAAGAGAATTTGTACACGTTGAGTTTAAATGACACTACAAGGTTAACTGTGTGACGTCATTCTATAAAAAACATGACGGAAATTCCAAGATTCCAGACGAGTTATTTTTAATACACGGCTACAATATATCTTCTCTACTTACACTATTCATTATGACTGCCTCATACTTACTTATTCTATTATGACTGCCTCTGTGGCGCTGTGGTAGTGTATGACTGAGGTCCAAGGTTCGATTTCCGGGTCGGAAAAAATACTTGTGTGATCCACATATGTATGTTTCGGAGTTTGGGTATTTCATATGTATAATACATATGTATTTAGAAATATAGAAGTATGTTTATCAGTCGTCTAGATCCCACAACACAATCTTATATTAGCTTACAATGCTAGACGGCGCAGTGTAAAAATAATGTCCCACAAAATGTCCCACCCACACATTTAGTCTGGGGTCAGCATTTATTGCCTTCTAGTAGTAGCTTAGTTTGGCTTTTTATTTCTGCATCGTTGGTAGCGACTGCCGTCTGACAGTCTGTCTCCACATTAACGAAAGGGCGCCTGCGTATATTTAGAAATAGTACGAGTATAATTTGTCTAGATCCAATAGCACAAGCTTATATTAGCTCAATTAGGGCTAGGAGGCGATATGTGAGATTTTTTTTAAATAAAGAAATAGTTTTGACGATGTATAGCGGATGAATCGTCGTAGCCTGAGGTACTACGATCTACTTACGTACTACTATCACTGTAGTTCATCAATACTCAAAGAGATGGCAGTAGTATTTTGAGTGGTATTTAGGGTAAGTTTAGTCGGTAAGAGTCCGGCATAGCATCCATAAGGATTTCCACACGAAAAGAAGGAGAAAAAAAAAACGGTAAGTTCAAAAACTGATTTATTCATAAAATTAATAATTAAATATCGTTGGGACAACTCATACAACTCCATCTGATACCATACTAAGCAAAGCTTGTACTATGGTATCCAGATAACTGATAAACATACCGACTTATATATTTCTAAATACATACATACATACTATAGATAAACAACACCCAGACACAGAATATACTATCGTGCTAATCACACAAAATTTTATCTTGGGTGGGAATCGAACCCACGACCTCATGCGTAGCAGTCGGATACACGCCCACCGTACCACAGAGGCAGTCATAAACCTGCGACATAAAATAACCTATTTATTTCTTTTTCAGCTCAGAATCTTTCCAGTTTCTTTCAAATCCTGCCTAAATTTGGAGCATTTGGTTCGTTTTTATGGATTGCCTACGTACAGCGATAATTTATTTCTTGAAGGCGATTCCCGTCTGATCACCCAACTCTGTAAGGGTGTCGGTGCCAAGCCTCATCCGTTTCTCAGGTTGTTTGGACCCCGTTTGGTGGGCCCTTAGAACGCCTAACGAATTTTTATTAAACTAACCGGACTATCACTTTGATGGCAATTGGCAAGATGAAGATATTCGTTAAATTTATTTTTTAAATTCGCTTGTCTTCACTACACCTCTGGTAAACAAAACGCTCAAACTTTTTTAATTAACTGCACAACCTTGTATTCGGTTTACCTTAAGCGACCCTAGTCGGCTGAACGAAACGAAGCGTAGGTATATATATTTAAATCAGAAACAACTTTTCAGTACGATCCAATGATATTTAACTAGTCCACAGGTAGAAATGAATTTCTTTTCATTCTTAAGCTATTGCATAGTTTTTATCGCGGGCTTTGAGTGGGCTTTAATCAAGAAATTCCGTAAGGAAAATAACCTAAGACTAAGGTCAAGACGAGGTCACACGAAGTTCACCGAGCACGGCCGAGCGTTGGCTTAACGTGTATGTACATATATTATATGGTACGATTGTAGGTGAGGGTTTCTTTATTTTTGTATTTTTTTTGTGTTTTTTTTTATTGTGACTTAAATTAATATCAAAGAATAACAAAGGTATGCTATGCAATAGCTTTACCGCGGCAGTCTCCGAGTGCCACACGTCCTTTTTTTTAGTTAGACAGTGAAGTTAGCACGTAATTTCACAGGCTGTAACCCTAACCTCGATTTGTGGTGTAATTGAGAAACTCCTAATTAAGTGCGCCTAAAAACAGTAGTCGCGTGGGAAGTGCAGCACACATTAGTTATTTGGTTATATAGTACGAAGTAAATTAAAACAGATTTAAATCAATGAGAAACTTTTAAATAAATAAATAAATATCCATCACGCCTTATCCCCGAAGGGGTCGCAGAGGCATATTATATGCCCACTTTTCACCGTGTGGATTCCTGTCCCACGTAATAGGTGGTGAGCCCATTGCCGTGTTGAAATAGACAGACGCAGGGTGTGGCTACCTGATGTAGAATTTTTTTAAGCCGCCTATAAGGCCTTCAACCAGGCTTAACGACTGCCATTTTACTGGCAACCGGGACCAACGGCTTAAAGTGCCTTCCGAAGCACGGAAACGCTCGCAAATGTAAAATGCCACAAAGTGGTCACCCATCCGACGACCAGCCATAGTGAAAGTTGCGTACCTCAGTGATCGTTTACCGAACACTGAGACCGCGGGGCCACGAGCGCTTCTAAAACTTTTAACTCATGCTTTTAAATAAAATATAACCTACACAAATAGTACCTAGTTTTCTAATATTTTTTTATACCACTGGGATGGCAGACACGTATACGGCCCACCTGATGGAAAGTGGTCACCGTAGCCTATAGACGTTTGCAACACCAGAGGTGCAGCATTCGCGCTGCCGACCCGACTGTATTTTTTATTAAAGTTATTGAATGACAATCCAACAAATTACTTGTTAAATTGGTGGTTTAAAGAATAAAGACGTTATTATTTACTTACCTTAAAACTTAACTTAACTATCTTCACGCTGTATCTCTGACGGGGTAGTCAGAAAGGACAGATCGCCAGGCTTCGCGATCCATGCATACTTCTTTCGCTTGTTCAAGATTCATCAATCGTTTCATACACGCACGTCTGGGTATCCGAGTACTTTTGACTTTTCCGTTTTTGAGCAATCTGCTCACGTGGTCTTCATATGTAAGTCTCGGCCTACCCTGACCTCTTCTACCCTCTGCTTTCGCACAATATATATTCTTCGTCAATCGTTCCTCACTCATTCGTTGGACGTGTCCAAACCAACGGAGCACGCCCTTTTTCAGCTTAACGCTGACACTTTCAGTCAAACCTGCCATATTGCGTATCACTTCGTTACGCATTCGGTCGGCCAAGGTAACGCCGCACAATTTTCGAAGTGATCGCATCTCCACAGCATTCAATTTACTTTCATGCTTCTGCTGACATACCCAGGTTTCGCTACCGTAAAGCAAAGTTGGCACCAGCACTGCGTTATGAATCGCCAGTCGTGCTTCTTTTACGATGCTTTGTCGCTTTACTAATTGGGACAAAGCACCGTTAACTCTGTTTCCGGCAGCTACTCGCCGTTCAACATCCGAATCACATCTTCCATCCGCGCTAAACATACTTCCTAAATACACAATTTCATTCACTTGCTCTAGACGTTCCTGGTTTACCCTAATCTCGCATTTAGCTCTTACGTCATCTCTTTCAAATACTAGAACCTTAGTCTTACTTGCATTCAAGCGAAGACCCTTACTTTCACACTCCTCTTTCATAGTAGTGACTAATGCCTGAAGGTCGGCTTCTGATGAGGCCATGAGCACCGCATCATCAGCGTACAGCAGACAGTTTACTGAAAAGTCACCCAAATTCACACCCATATGACAATCTTTCAACCTCTGCAGGCAACTGCCCAGATACACTATGAACAGCCAGGCGGACATGACACAACCCTGTTTGACGCCTGTACAGACATCAAAAAGAGGTGACACATCCCCCGCTACTCGCACGCAAGCCTTACAGTCCTTATAAAGCGTCTGTATTGCCCGCAGCAGCGAATCGTCCACACCATCCATATCCGGGCAGCAAATCCCACAGAGTTTCCCTCACAACGTTATCAAATGCTTTCTCCAGATCCACAAAAGCGCAGAAAACCCTCTGGCTAATAGCCAGAAACTTCTCCGCGATCATGCGGAGAGAAAACACTTGATCCATGCAACCTCTTCCACGTCGGAATCCGCATTGAGCCTCCCATAAATACCTTTCAGACTTTTCTTGCATTCTTGCCGTTATAATCTTTGCATACACCTTACTAGCTAAGCTGACCAAGCTGATCGCCCTGTAGCTGGAGCAGTTTAGGCGCGAGCCTTTCCCTTTGTAGATAGGTACTACAACTGCTATTCGCCAGTCATCTGGGACCTCACCCGTCCGCCAGCACAAGTTGCATAACAGACATAGAGTGTCCCAGACGCGCGACCCACCGTACTTGATCATCTCAGCAGTAACTCTGTCTTTTCCCTCAGCCTTACCACATTTCATACTTCTTATCGCTTGTTCAATTTCTTTCATACTAATGACTTCAATGACATCGGGATCCGGAGCATCGAAGTGAGCTCCACTTCCCGATGTGGCATCTCTGTCTTTTCTTGCATACATCTTTCCATAATATTCACTCCATCTCTGCAGGACGTCAGTTTGGTCTGTTAGGACGTCATTGTTAACACTAAGCACTTTATTCATACTGCAGATTGCCGAACAACTCCGGGTCTTGCCTACCTCTTTCCAGAAGAGCCTGGCATTATCCCGGAAATTGGACGACAACCTTTCATCCGCTTTCATTCTGCACCTTTCACGAGCTTCTTCTATCAGTGCCTTCGTGTTAACTTTTTGCAGCTTGTATCTCTCTTTCATATTAAAATCATTCCTTCCGCGAGGCTAAGTAGTCTAACCATGCTTTCTTCTTCATTCGAACTGCTTCTTTCACTTCCTCATTCCACCATGCGTCACGTTTATTACTACTGCCTCTTCTCGTTTCTCCACACACTTCTACAGCGGCATTTACCATACTATCCCTAAGGTTCTGCCATACACTTTCCACATTCTCACTACTAACATTGACGTTGCCAAGCTTTTCGGCTACCTTTTCTTTATATTTATCCCTAATGGATGCATCCTGCAGCTTCCAGCTTTTCATGCTATGAGTCGGCTCAGGTTCAGGACACTCGGTGCGATGACGCCAACCCGCGAACAGACCCCTTATCCTAGTTATTACTAGGTAGTGGTCTGATCCTAGTTCAGCGCCTCGATAAACCCTTGTGTCCATCACCTGTTTACGGAGCCGACTATCCATTAGGAATAGATTTATCATGCTTCTCTTTGACTTACATCTCCTCGTATACATATAAATTTGTTTGTGGTTGAACATTGTGTTCGCCACAAACAAATCATTTTCCTTACAAAATGCCAGTATAAGCTTGCCAGCGTCATTCACCCTTTTATCCCCATACTTCCCGAGTACCGACTCAAAACCATCGCGAGCGGTACCCACCCAACCATTCAAGTCTCCACATACTATAAGTTTTTCATTTCCTTCTATCACATTTAGAGCTTCTCTCATACTCTCCCAGAAGTCCTCTAGCTCACTTGTGTTCGACGAAGATACTGGCGCGTAAGCAGCTACCAGGAAAATCTTATTCAAACCAAGTTTTAGACGGATCCAGAGGATTCTAGGACCTACCAGTTTGTACTCATATATACCGAAGGCCAATCGCGAGGACAACAAAATTCCAACCCCCCGACTGCCATGCTCGCTCTCTGGTACTCCAGACCATAGCACGAGGACCCCACCCGGGAGCTCCATGACTTCGCTGCCCTTGCGCTTGGTCTCTGCCAAGCACACTACATCTAACTTTCTCTCATTCATAACATCCATCAACTCATTTATCTTATCTGCCATTCCTCCCCTAACATTCCACGCAGCTACCCTGCACTCCATCCTTCCATTTCCCGCCGTGTCGGGCCGCGCGTGTAGGGTGGCGGTCCCCTACGCCGCTCTGGCTCACACTTTTCGCACCAGCGGGGACGAATTGGTGCGCGTCGCCTCGGGGGCACGCCCTAGCATCATTCGCCCTGGTGGCACTCGTGTTGGAGTAGAATTGCAGCCGTAGCTGGCAGGGATGGCGACGTGCACGCTTCTACTCTTCATCCCTAACTTACATACTTCATACCTAACATCTTGAAGATTCATACACGCACATCTGGGTATCCGAGTACTTTTATTTGATTGCTAGTTTCCTTAAGGCGGTTCTTAGCTATGTCTGGTTAATATTCTCCAGCAGTTTAAAATCCGTATTCCAGAACCTTTCTCAATACTCAATCGACGCTTGAGAGTAGATTTTATAAGGCAAAATCTAGGCTCAAGCGTTGATTGTGTATTGAGAAACGTTCTGGAATACGGACCTAAGAGTATCGGCTCTTTTTCATAATCATGTATGGCATTTTTGACGAATGATTAAGTTAAGACTCGATTAAGCGCTTAAAGCGTGCCTGTACGTTACTTTTTCCTCACTGTTAACTTTGTTCCTGACGTACCGACCGCATACTTTTTTTTTATAATGAGGCCTCATACTCCTCGTCATATGTTTTTTATGTTTATAACTTTTTACTTATTGCATTTAGCGCCCTAGTATTCTGGCTACATCCGTAGACGCTTATGCTATTTATATGCAAACGGTGCTTAGACGTAAGCGTACGTCTTCTTAAGGAAACTAGCAATACGAACAATCGTGCCGGCTAAAAAAGTAATGAAGGTCAAAAGGTGACGAAAATCAGTTTTTTTGCAAATATCTCGCGACCTCTTGCTCGGAGGTCAATACGGGTCATTACATAATAAACAAAATAATAAAGGTGTGTACAAAAATTCAGCTTACTAGGAATTTTTCCGCAGATAAATCTAAAATGACTGGACTATTTATTTTAGAGATATTGTTTTGTTAGTTATTTTCATTTCATAAGCCCAGGTCAGTTAAGCGTCAAACGTAAATCAATAAGTACAGCCTTAAAATACAAATATTTAATATTAGTTTATTAATATATTTCAATGTTGTCTGTTGTAAACCCTCATTGGCAATGTCTTTAATAATGTAGTAGTACATTAGCAGGACCAGCCAGTTCTCTTGTAGCTGGTTTTATAGCTTTATATTTTGAGTAGAAACGTAACATTAAAGTTGCGATTTTAATTTTGTACAACAGAACGATACGTGTATATAACACATACATCAAAAAGTCTAAGCAACACAAATTATTTGCAAGATCTTCAAGTTATATTAGTTAAATTGGCTGTTGCCCGCAGCTCCGCTAGCTTGGAACGTTTTTTACCCTTAAATTCATCCGTCTTGGTGGTTTGGTTTACAATCTTTTTGTTTTGGTACTGGCTGATTTTGAACATAGAACGTCTCGACTGTATATTTTATTTTTCATAAAAATAATATTATAGTTTTTCCCGCTTCTACGTGTTGACTTTGCTAAATTTATTTATATATTAACTCTGTTATTTTATGCATAATTTAATTCACTTTTAATAAAATCTTAGATAAAAGACAATTTTTCTGTTATGGAGTGACGCGATTTTGCTATTGAAGAAATGAAAAGAGCAGTTGGAAGGCTTCAAGCGGGAAGAAATATATAGGATCGCCTGCAGGCGACTTTTGTTATAACTTCCCAAGTTAGGTACAGAATAAAGCTGATAAGAGCCTCTTTGTGCTGAAAGTTATTGTCGTCTAGCAGTATTACTATAAGGTTAGTAAATAATATATTAAAAGGGAACTACAATACGCTACCCTCAGAAATACAATAAGCACATTACATATTTCTTGTACGTGATGTATTTTAAACAATGATCCTTACTATACTTCAAAGATGTCTATTTTACTTAAATTTTGTTAAAATTTATTTTTAACTGGCGAACTCTATAACTAATGCCCCTCTCCGTGGTTAGTCCCACATGTAGCCTTAGTTACTACTTGTAACATTAGCTCTTTATCAGTGAAAGTCTTGTTAAAATAAGTCCAGCCTTTCCATAAATTATATAATAAAACATGTTATTTATCTATAATATGTATGTATTAAGAAATATATAAGTATGTTTATTAGTTATCTGGTTACCATAGTACAAGCTCTGCTTAGTTTGGAATCAGATGGCGTTGTGTGAGTTGTCCCAACAATATTTATTTATTTGTTTATTTATTGCATGTATAAGCTGTTAATTTGGAATTACAAACACACTTAAATTTAATTTATCTGAATAACTTTAAAACTTCTTTACTGAAATTTTCTTAAGTATAATTTCAGTAGAATACAATATTTTTATGCTTTTCAATCTTAAATTCTTTTTTGACAATAAATAGTATTGTCTCAGATCGCTATGCAAATTACACTCAATGATTCCGTAACATAAATACATGTCACGCTAATAAAAGCGTGTTAAAAAGAAACAATCACGGTCCGTACAGAATTAGGCGATAATGAAAGAATGCCGTGTCAGAATAATTAATGAAAACGACCTTAAAATTATCCCCTCTAACAGACAGGGCCGTATTCCAGAACGTTTATCAACACTCAAGAAACACTTGAGAATAGATTTTAAAAGGCAAAATCTAGTCTAAAATGTTGATCGAGTATTGATAAACGTTCTGGAATACGGACCTTAGAGTACAAGCTAACGAACGCGACTTTGTACGCGTAAAGTACGCCATTATCCCCGAAGAGATAGGCAGATAGAAGGAGACGCCATCATTATAGGTGATTATTGTTTGGCATTGTCGAAGTGAAACTACTCTATCGCTGTTAAGAGAAATTTAATAGCTATAAAAGAATTGTCACATTTTTCGGTTATGCGCCAAGTTGTTTTGAAGTGAAACTTCTCTATCATAAGTGAAACTTCTTTATCGACGTATGAGAGATATTTTATAGCTGGAAAAAGTTTCACTTCTTACCCGTGTCCTCTGGTATACACACACGTATTTTTTTTTAGTGGGATAGGCACAAGTTCGGCAATGGAATGCGATAGGCTGATTTGATAATTAGTGAAGGGACCATTACCGTGTTGAAAAAAAAAATTTTTCTATTGCGCCCATAATGCCTGCACCTTGGCTTAACAACTATTTGTTACTGACAACAAAGAACAATGACTTAACTTGCCGTCGGAGGTTCCAGGGTATACGCTGTATACGCTTTTTTATTAAGCTTTCCTGTGTCTAGGTCACAGGAAATGGACACCAGAAAATGGTTGAGCGGGCGAGATAAATTAATTCGAAGTGGACTGTATTTGCGGGGAAAGACAAAAATGAAATTTACACGCGGTTGTCGACGAAAAAAAGAAATTGAAAACAGGAATGGGCACACTACCTTGCTTTTGCTGCGAGATGCTGAGGTGGAGGCTGCCGGGGACGTCCCTGGACTTGGATCCCTGGTTCCATTGCACGAAAACACTATTTATCCATGGAAAACACAATTATTGCGAAAGGTTGGTGCGGAATTTACCATTAATAAATTTATATATTTATAACGAATCCACACGGTGAAAAGTGGGCATATAATATGCCTCTGCCACCCCTTCGGGGATAAGGCGTGATGGATATTTTTTTTTTTATATTTATAACGCAAGTAGAAAGAAAGAGTCCCTTTCTAACCTACCGTCAAATCAACATTATTGATTTTAAACACCAAAATGTTTTTTTTTGAGACAGATGTACATATTGGCCTGTAGGTGCTACCTTCAGGCGGCTAAGTCAATGCCTACCTGGTTTCTAAAACTTTCTTTCAACATGACCTTTGCGTTACTCTCCTGTGATAAATGAAGCTGTGGTGAAAGGAATTGAAAAACGTTAAACCTTCATTTTATAACTACAAAAGAAATAAAAAAAACATTAAAGTAATTGCGTTTTTTCCGTAGCTAAACGTTTTCAAAACATGTAGGTTTGTAGGTACGTAATATATATATATATACCTACGTCGTCGTACTCTTGGTCAAAGGGAAAATCTTACTTAAGGCACTTTTAGGGTTAGGGCTAACATACAACTTGTAGTTAAATAACTATTTAGTTGTGTGTCATATGTTTATAGTACTATATTGAAGCGCACATACTATAAACTCGATAGTTGTTCGACAAAAAAGTCAAAAAGATGTATCGATCAAATGTTGATTAAAAAGTTGGACAACTGTCGACAAAACGCTTAATTTGTATTGCATTGTAATGATGTGCACATACCGTCGACAAAACAGTCGATCCGCGATTGCCGCGACCGAAGTCCCGACCGAATACCGGGTTCGATTCCCGGATCGGAAGAAATATATGTGTGGTTCACAATTGTTTGTTTCGGAGTTTGGGTGTTTCCGATGTATAATATATATGTATTTAGAAATATATAAGAATGTTTATCAGTCGTCTAGATCCCATAACTAAGTTGTGTTGAGATAGATCCCATAGATAAGCTTGTGTTATGGGCCATAACACAAGCTAACTTACATTGGGCCAGATGGAAAAAAAATTGTTTGTTTCAGCGTTGCTGAATAAAGACGGTTGATTTGAGGATACAAAAAAAAATCGACTGCATCAATTGTATGCGCAAACCTTCATCAACTAAACGGTTTAGTTGTGTGGAAATCTCGAGAACTACGAAGCTCGACAAAACAGTTTAGTCTATACAAAAGTTGTATATATGCGCTAGCCCTTACTTACACCGGCGATTTTTATTTCTCCTCTACGTGCTTTGTACCTTATATAATGTAACCAAAACTTCAATACATCACTAGATAGCTAAAAGATTAAAGGATGTATTACGCTAAGTACTGCGACGAGTAGGACTTTGATGTGTCACAATCAAGCGCAACCTTTTTGAGGTCATTTTGCTGAGTACAGAAGTTTTCATTTAGTTTAATATAATTTTTGAATTGAAAACCACTACATTCGTTCAAGTTAAAAAAATATTATCCGTAGCTATCCTTATTCACGTACCGTCAGCAACGACAGTCGCTTAGCATAGCAGAATTTACAAATGTAAATATAGTATTCAATAGATCATGATCGGCTTTTAAAAACAAGTATAGTAGTACAACTACAGTAAATATTTTTAAACCAGGAAGATGAATACCAATTGTCAGCGTTATGGAATCCTGTCATCAGCAAGTGCAAAAACGACAGTGCGAACGTTGTACGCGAGTGTACAGACTTTGTGAGTGTTGTGTGGACCAAACGACATTAGAACACATAATCAAAATTGGGACGACCAAGTGCAGGTAGTTGAGAATAGCACTCGCGCTTCGAGAGGCGACGCTTTCATCAGTCAACCTGCGACCACGGCTGGTGTAATCCGGTCGAAACGTCGGGAAGTATAAGGTAGGCTTTGTACCTAATAATATACGTCGCGAATAAGACCCGAAATATCTATACTATTATGAAATTGTAAAAATAGCTGTGACGTACATTCAAGATAAATAAAAAATAATAATTGTAATCGACAAATTAAGGGATTCTGAGTCCGAAACTGTGTTTTTTTTTCTTTGTTCATCCCGAACAAACAAACAAACAAACAGCTTGTTTGTTCGGGATTGGAGCAAAATCCAGGCGGTTGATCACAAAAGTCTAATTAGAATATTGTGGTTGATTTTCTAGCTTAAATACTGCGCTATATTTCATCAAAATCGGTTCAGCACAAGTAATTATACAGCTTGTACTATATTTTACTAGACGCGCTATATATAGGAAAGGTCAATTTGGTTATATCGATTGGCTTTTCCTAAAACTGTATTTTTCATATTCTTGCTGGTTTTCTGTTATGCACATTCTCATATCCAGTTACATTCACTGATAACTAAACAATGAGTGAAGTTAAGTTACCTAAGTGCATTCAAGTTTAGGATGGGTGACCACTTCAAAAGTAGGTGCATCACATTTCCGCAGACATACGCTTCTTTCAGTCACAGTCTCTAATGCTAATGGTTAAAGGATCAGTGAAGTTAAGCGCCCTATGCACGTTCTACTTTTAGATGGTTGACCACTTTGAAAGAATGTGAATCACATTTCAGCAGACACTTTGCTTTTAGCTACGCACATAACAATTTTCTGTTAGTAATGGGTAAAAGATTAGTGAAGTAAACTAATACAAGCTCAGTCAACTTTTGGATGGATGACGATGCGATATCTGCAGTTATTTAAGAACAACTACAGTGATATTATTGCACTAAAGGAACACTCACTTGGCCCAATCCTGCTTCACCAGCACCTGCTTACTGATAGTGGAGGTTCTGGTGAAGGTGCCTCGGAAAGCTCAGGAGGTCGGTAGGCCAATGGCAGTCGCTACTAATGTATAATGTTTTATATACCATACATACATATATATATTGTCACCCCGTTACCTCGAAGGGGTAGGCTGAGGCATACTATACGCCCACATTTTACCGTATGCATTTTTGTCCCACGTAACAGGTGGTGAACACATTGCCGTGTTGAAATGGACAGGCACAGGCTGTGGCGAGCCGCCGATAAGGCCTTCAACTGGGCTTAACGACAGCCATTTTACTGGCAACCGGGACCAACGGTTTAACGTGCCTTTCGAAGTACGGAAACGCTTGCAAATGTAAATGCCACAAAGTGGTCACCCATTTAGAACCCGCTAATGCGAAAGTTGCTTAACGAAATGATCATTTGCAGAACACCGAGTAAAAATATCGTTTCGTTGTCAATACTTTATTTTCTGATAATTATTTAATTCAATTTTGTTCTAGCTTCATTTTTTATTGAACTCCTAGCTTAGGTAGAGGTTCAGATTTTAAAAGATTCTTTTTCGTACGTGATGCATTAGGGCCCTTCACTAAGTTGCTGCAATGTGCAGCAGAGCGGCTTTGTGGGGAACTCCCAGTCGTGGAGAGCGGACTAACCAGCAAATAGTTCGTATCGCCACTTCCGAGACGCAAGATAAGCGAGAAGTTAAGTCACTGCGATTCAAGGTGGTGGAAAGCGGTTGAGCGTGCGCTAAAATGCACGCCCGAAACACGTATATGTATTAACAACAAAACACGTATATATAATATGTATTTTGCTGGACGGGGTACCACGGCCACTCCAGTCGTGATCGCACATAACAGTTATAAGGCGGCGTCCTCAAAACAAACGACGAGATGAAGCGCCGCACCTGTAGTGTGTTTCTCCTCGATGCCATCACCTCACCGGCGAACAAGGGTACCGTGACAAAACTTGCCGGCTAAGATACATCCAAACTAACTATGCTGCTAACACTTTCTGTCTTTCGCTTCTACCAGCCAGACCGGGAGCGCCATACTTAATGATGTTACCGTGCAATGGGGTTAGCTGCCAGGAATTATAAAGATGATTTAAATGGTCAGCGTTAAGCTTTACACCAGCAAGTGGGACGCCGCTGCATGGTTTTGCGAGCAAGTCATGTAAAATTCTCCCTCTCGAGTTCCGCAACTCGGCCGCAGACATTTTTTCACTCAGGACTAAAGGCTTCCATGACCGGGGGCGTGACTGACTGGTGGGTGGCTGCTCACCGTCCTTACAGATGACCCTAGACGGTGATAACTAAACTTACATCTTTTACCCCTTTAAATAAGTGGGATAGCACCCGAACACACCGAAAACGACGCCACTGTGGTCTGTCAGATGCCCTGGGGCTATCCTTTCGAAGATTCACGCGGGACTCCGGGTCATAGGCAGATGGAAGGGCACCGTGCGATTTTAGTCGGTAGGATTTGGGCATAGCATCCTTAAGGAATTCAACATGTAAAGTGCAAGTTACCGGATTTGCATCTCAAATCTGAAAATGACCATCAATGACCTTTGAGAGGTGCCGAGACCGGTCAACAAACAACGAGTCTCTCAACAATCCACTCTAAAAGAAATTGTATGAGACGGAGTGATGTAGAGAGACGAGAGTGATCAAAAACGCATAACTTGAACCAAAGAGCATCGAGAAGGTTAACATTAGGGTGCATAGGGGGCTCTACCAAGAATTTTTGGGCCCAGGACGGCTTTATCTGAAAGTAGTGTACCTACTGACTGCCAGATAAGATCATGGCTAAGAAAAATCAAACTTTAATCAACACCCTGTACTAACTTTTCTGGCTGGCTCGGTGTGAAGTATTAACCTTAAACACTTTCCAGATTACATACTACAGGATAATATGTACCTATAAACGTGCTCATGAAAGCTATTAACAGTTAGTAACAATCTATGCCGACAAGTTTTGAACTTTAGTTAAGTTACATACAAATCACCACGCGAGCGAAGCCGCGGGTAAAAGCTAGTTATAAATATGAGTTTAGTAGTTCTTAAAAAAGTGAAATGTTCATTCGCAAATCTATTGTATAACTTTAGATTGTATTAATCTACTTCTGTGTCTGACTATAGGTACAACACATGATAGTGGCCAGGACATTGCTACACCCAATTTTTTAAATTATAAAATTAAATAAAAAAATTAAAATATCTTTATTTTGCTTAGACCATTTCAACGGCGCTTACAAAATGTCTTACATTAAAATTGAAGGAAAAAATTGTATTTTTAAAGGGACCACCGGTTCGGAACGCGGCCCACCTGAGAAGAACCGGCCAGTAACTTAGGTAGGCTTTTTTTTTGATGGCCTATTTACAATTTAATATTTTATTACTATAATATTTTATTTGCCAGCGGATCATTTCCAGACATCTCTGTCCTGTAAATAGTCTTGAATAGAGTAATAACCTTTTTCACAAAGCTTTCTTTTAATATTCTTTTTAAATTTATTTAATGGTAAATTTCTCAGGTCACTGGGAAGCTTGTTGTAAAAGCGTAATCCCTTTTTTTGTGTGGAATTCCTCATGGATACTATGCCGGACTCTTACCGACTAAAACCAAACGGTGCACTTCCATTTGTCTATGGCCAGGAGTCCCGGGTAAGCCCTTCGGGAGGATAGCCCCAGGGCTCCCAGCAGAAGCGTAATCCCTTAAGTATATCCCTTCTTATCCCCATCCCTACGCTCTTTGTTTGTTACTGAACAAAAATGCGTTTCGTATATGTAGTAAAACAAACAGCATTAAACGATAAGGGTGTTCGTTGATTAATTAGTCCTATCTGTTATTTCGCGGTTATGATAATAAATGTTCACGTTTAAATGTTTATTGCTAAACTTGGTATATTACTAATTTAAATATGGAACAATTTCACAATAGGAGAAATACCTACGATTCTAGAGCCGCATGAGCTTTAATTTTTAGAAAAGTATAGTAGAACTTTCGAGTATAGTAAGAAATTAGGTAATTTTTAGATAAGTATAGTAAGAAATTAGGTCAAAAAGCGGCAAAACCAGAATAAAATATAAATACCTAGTAATTTTCTTTCCGAATCCGTTCGGTGAGGTCATTTGTTGCGTTATCCTGCCATCTTGAATTTAAGGGTAAACTGTAGTTTATTAAAAACCTCGTTTATTTTTAATTTTATACGAAAAGCGGTAGTAAAAAAGTAATTTAGTTTAACTTCAATAAATATATTATGATATACTTGCATTTGCCAAAAGCACAAGTATATCTTTTCGACAAGTTACCCGGTCACCCGGATAAATAGGTAGGGACAGTGTGGTATTAGTCCCTTCTAATCCGTATAACAAGTCCCTCCTTTTTGCGGGGGTTAAAAACAATTAAATATGCTAGTGATCATTGATACGTTTGTTTTGTATCTACAATGATTGGGCAGATGTCCGTAACAATTAAATAAGATTAGTTTGACAATATTAATTAATTATTATCAGCTATTAATACTTTGCCTATATTATAAAAAAATTACCAATTGTTGCGATTATTATGACTTATTATTATTAGGTGCACTTGCCGTCCCCGGTATGCCTAAATGGAGCAAAGCGTTTTACCGTATTTCGAGTTCTTTTGTCGATGTCAATTTTCCTCTTGGTGATTATTCTTCCATGGTATGTCCGATTTTCGATTTTATTTTTTCTAAATCATCTATGGCTAGATGTCGTATTATGGGTCAAATTTTGTCAAAAAGTGTTGAGTGGTTTGGGCGGAGTTTGAGGACAAAGCGAAACTCCGAATCGGGGAAGAATAGAGCTACGCTCCAATTATATTGAAACTTAAGTATACTCGTACTTTCCAATATTTTTTAACATATTTTTCTTGAAAGTTTTTGAAGTTTAAGTTCAATTATTCTTTATTACAAATATGGGTGTACGTTGATTAATTAGTCCTTTCTGTTATTTCGCGGTTATGATAATAAATGTTCACGTTTAAATGTTTTATTGCTAAACTTGGTATATTACTAATTTAAATATGGAACAATTTCACAATAGGAGAAATACCTACGATTCTAGAGCCGCATGAGCTTTAATTTTTAGATAAGTATAGTAGAACTTTCGAGTATAGTAAGTCTATAAACCTCAACATATTTACACATAATAAGCATATTCTATTAGGCGGTGCAAATAAGGCAAGTTTCCCTTGCTGCTCTCATTTTTACCCAATTTACGCTGATGCTAAAGTAGTATATAGGGATAAAAATCCACAAGAATAAGCGTCCAAACAGCCTATAGACTGATCAGGTAATTGTACGGTAGTTGACGTATGATCAACATCAATATATTATCACACTTTACTACACATAATACATGATAAAAAGCTACCGTAATGATGGCAATGGATGCCCATTGTTTGTAAACAAAAACTTTCGGAAATACATAAAGAGACATTATGTCTTTGTCGCATTGAGTGAGAAATATAAAGGTACAAAATATAAAACGCAATTCATGCATGGGAACGCTCTGAGCACCGAACGAAATTCAATACTGTTACAATCTGGTGGAAATTCAATAGCTCGCAACGGAAATACACCCATTTCAGTAAGCTGTTAGAATGACGTGAAAGACGAGGCACGTGAAACTATGAGAACAGTGTACTATACAAAATAACGCACTCATAGATGAAACTTGAATAATAAGAACCCCTTTTCACCCGAATGTGGAATGAGGTTATTGTTTTACAAGCGTATGTACGTCAATTCTCAATTACCTCCTTTCAGTTGCCTATCATAGTCTCCCCACCGTCCCGGTTTTTTAGGTATATTTATTTCGTTCGTACAATTTATGGAAATCCGTTAGGGATACACTGTTGCATTCATCCTTAACAAATCCTAAAATGAAAGAGCTCAATCGAAACATGTTAGAATATTGAACGCGAGTGCTTCCTCATCGAACCTATTGGTGAGGTTTTTCTTGTTTAATCAATTCAACTTATTTATCTCTTTACCGATATTTCGAATATGTGCTGTAAATGGAAATACCCGCTACTGAGATTGAAAGTTACCTTATTAATAAGAAAATTATTGTAATAACTGTTTTCACTGTTGATTGATGGCACTTGGTGGAACTTGCTACACGTCTTGAACAAAAATACTTGTACTGTTCCACTTATTTACAAATTATTTTATCTTAATCTGCAGGGTATCGGCTACACGATTTCACGATAGGCGGCCAGAGAAGGCCAGCGGGAGTCAACGCGTCCAGTGCTTACCACCCTTTCAACCTTCCAAGAATAACATCAAGTGCATGCACGATAAGACGTCACTATCGAAGTAACACAAAGTACCCACAACTTCATGGTGACGTAGGTTGTGCTCGAGGGCGAATAATGTTGCTTAACATTATAAGAAAGTCAACTTAAGCGTATTAAATTTATAATTAAAGCAAGGACACCCCTAGTCGAGAGGATCACAACACGAACGGCAATTAAAGAAAACGAGGTGTCTTAAATTCTTACCTATTTGAGGCGATTATGACCCTTTTAAGTAGATAACTTAACTTAACTTAACTTAACTATTAACTATCTTCACGCTGTATCCCAGACGGGGTAGTCAGAGAGGACAGATCGCCAGGCTTCGCGATCCATGCATACTTCTTTCGCTTCTTCGAGATTCATCAATCGTTTCATACAAGCACGTCTGGGTATCCGAGTACTTTTGACCTTTCCGTTTTTGAGCAATCTGCTCACGTGGTCTTCATATGTAAGTCTCGGCCTACCCTGACCTCTTCTACCCTCTGCTTTCGCACAATATATATTCTTCGTCAATCGTTCCTCACTCATTCGTTGGACGTGTCCAAACCAACGGAGCACGCCCTTTTCCAGCTTAACGCTGACACTTTAATTCAAACCTGCCATATTGCGTATCACTTCGTTACGTATTCGGTCGGCCAAGGTAACGCCGCACAATTTTCGAAGTGATCGCATCTCTACAGCATTCAATTTACTTTCATGCATCTGCTGACATACCCAGGTTTCGCTACCGTAAAGCAAAGTTGGCACTAGCACTGCGTTATGAATCGCCAGTCATGCTTCTTTTACGATGCTTTGTCGCTTTACTAATTGGGACAAAGCACCGTTAACTCTGTTTCCGGCAGCTAATCGCCGTTCTACATCCGAATCACATCTTCCATCCGCGCTAAACATACTCCCTAAATACACAATTTCATTCACTTGCTCTAGACGTTCCTGGTTTACCCTAATCTCGCATTTAGTTCTTACGTCATCTCTTTCAAATACTAGAACCTTAGTCTTACTTGCATTCAAGCGAAGACCCTTACTTTCACACTCCTCTTTCATATTAGTGACTAATGCCTGAAGGTCGGCTTCTGATGAGGCCAACAGCACCGCATCATCAGCGTACAGCAGACAGTTTACTGAAAAGACACCCAAATTCACACCCATATCACAATCTTTCAACTTCTGCAGGCAACTGTCCAGATACACTATGAACAGCCAGGCGGACATGACACAACCCTGTTTGATGCCTGTACAGACATCAAAAAGAGGTGTCACATCCCCCCCTACTCGCACGCAAGCCTTACAGTCCTTATAAAGCGACTGTATTGCCCGCAGCAGCGAGCCGTCCACACCATATCCGGGCAGCAAATCCCACAGAGTTTCCCTCACAACGTTATCAAATGCTTTCTCCAGATCCACAAAAGCGCAGAAAACCCTCTGGCTAATAGCCAGAAACTTCTCCGCGATCATGCGGAGAGAAAACACTTGATCCATGCAACCTCTTCCATGTCGTAATCCGCATTGAGCCTCCCATAAATACCTTTCAGACTTTTCTTGCATTCTTGCCGTTATAATCTTTGCAAACACCTTACTAGCTAAGCTGACCAAGCTGATCGCCCTGTAGTTGGAGCAGTTTAGGCGCGAGCCTTTCCCTTTGTAGATAGGTACTACAACTGCTATTCGCCAGTCATCTGGGACCTCACCCGTCCGCCAGCACAAGTTGCATAACAGACATAGAGTGTCCCAGACGCGCGACCCACCGTACTTGATCATCTCAGCAGTAACTCTGTCTTATCGCTTGTTCAATTTCTTTCATACTAATGACTTCAATGACATCGGGATCCGGAGCATCGAAGTGAGCTCCACTTTCCGATGTGGCATCTCTGTCTTTTCTTGCATACATCTTTCCATAATATTCACTCCATCTCTGCAGGACGTCAGTTTGGTCTGTTAGGACGTCATTGTTAACACTAAGCACTTTATTCATACTGCAGATTGCCGAACAACTCCGGGTCTTGCCTACCTCTTTCCAGAAGAGCCTGGCATTATCCCGGAAATTGGACGACAACCTTTCATCCGCTTTCATTCTGCACCTTTCACGAGCTTCTTCTATCAGTGCCTTCGTGTTAACTTTTTGCAGCTTGTATCTCTCTTTCATATTAAAATCATTCCGCGAGGCTAAGTAGTCTAACCATGCTTTCTTCTTCATTCGAACTGCTTCTTTCACTTCCTCATTCCACCATGCGTCACGTTTATTACTACTGCCTCTTCTCGTTTCTCCACACACTTCTACAGCGGCATTTACCATACTATCCCTAAGGTTCTGCCATACACTTTCCACATTCTCACTACTAACATTGACGTTGCCAAGCTTTTCGGCTACCTTTTCTTTATATTTATCCCTAATGGATGCATCCTGCAGCTTCCAGCTTTTCATGCTATGAGTCGGCTCAGGTTCAGGACACTCGGTGCGATGACGCCAACCCGTGAACAGACCCCTTATCCTAGTTATTACTAGGTAGTGGTCTGATCCCAGCTCAGCGCCTCGATAAACCCTCGTGTCCATCACCTGTTTACGGAGCCGACTATCCATTAGGAATAGATCTATCATGCTTCTCTTTGACTTACATCTCCTCGTATACATATGAATTTGTTTGTGGTTGAACATTGTGTTCGCCACAAACAGATCCTTTTCCTTACAAAATGCCAGTATAAGCTTGCCAGCGTCATTCACCCTTTTATCCCCATACTTCCCGAGTACCGACTCAAAACCATCGCGAGCGGTACCCACCCAACCATTCAAGTCTCCACATACTATAAGTTTTTCATTTCCTTCTATCACATTTAGAGCTTCTCTCATACTCTCCCAGAAGTCCTCTAGCTCACTCGCGTTCGACGAAGATACTGGCGCGTAAGCAGCTACCAGGAAAATCTTCGTCAAACCAAGTTTTAGACGGATCCAGAGGATTCTAGGACCTACCAGTTTGTACTCATACATACCGGAGGCCAATCGCGAGGACAACAAAATTCCAACCCCCCGACTGCCATGCTCGCTCTCTGGTACTCCAGACCATAGCGCGAGCACCCCACCCGGGAGCTCCACGACTTCGCTGCCCTTGCGCTTGGTCTCTGTCAAGCACACTACATCTAACTTTCTCTCATTCATAACATCCATCAACTCATTCATCTTATCTGCCATTCCTCCCCTAAACATTCCACGCAGCTACCCTGCACTCCATCCTCCACTTCCCGCCGTGTCGGGCCGCGCGTGTAGGGTGGCGGTCCCCTACGCCGCTCTGGCTCACACTTTTCGCACCAGCGGGGACGATCTGGTGCGCGTCGCCTCGGGGGCACGCCCTAGCATAATTCGTCCTGGTGGCACTCGTGTTGGAGTAGAATTGCAGCCGTAGCTGGCAGGGATGGCGACGTGCACGCTTCTACTCTTCATCCCCCAATTTTAAGTAGATAAATACGGTAATTAACGTGAAAGCCACTATCGAGGTCAACTCTGGCATTAATCCCGCTTATTCCCAGTACGTGAATAAGTCATAGTCCGCTTAACGCAACTTGTTTACGATATCTTATTGTAATTATTTAATAGTCGAATCATACCTCATAATTCCTTTACAATTCATGTTTTAGTTAGATAGATTCGTCTTACGTTTCACAAACTTTTTATAAGCTTTTATATAACTTGCTATGTATGCATGTTAGGATAGAAACTTGCATCTCAATTTTAAAGCAGATCTTCAACCGATTGAGTTGAAATTTGTACACGTTAAGTTTGAATCACACTACATGGTTAGCTGTGTGATGTCATTCTAAATACAACATGGCGGAAATCCGAAGATTGCGGACGAGTTATTTTTAATACACGGCTACTACAATATTCTCTACTTACACTATCCATTATGACTGCCTCATACTTACTTTTTCTATTATTACTACCATCGTGGTGCAGTGGTAGTGTATGCGACTGCCGTGACTGAGGTCCAGGGTTCGATACCATCATCATCATCCGAGCGTCTGTCCCAGTTGCGTCCCGCGACGCCCGGGGTCCGCTTTCCTACATTTTCTCCTCCACTTCGCACGGTCATTGAGACCATTGGCACGCATGTCATCCCTTACGACGTCAAGCCAGCACTTCTTGGGTCTTCCTCTTACCGGGACCCGGCGGGGCTGACATGGCCAGACATTTGTTACCTACGTAGCCCGGCGGTTGCCGCAAGACGTGACCATACCAGCGAAGGCGACACTCTTGCAACTTGTCTGCAATGTCACGGACGTGAAGGCTGCCGCGGATGCGAGAGTTCCTCACGCGGTCCATCCGCGTGACTCCACACATCCACCGCAGCATCTTCATTTCCGTGACACGCAGCTCCTGCTTGTGTCGTTCCAATATCGGCCACGTTTCACTGCCATGTAAAAGGACAGGTCTAATAATGGTTTTGTAGACCTGTCCCTTCAACCGGATCGGCATTTTAGGGTCACAAATGACACCGGTCATCTCCCGCCATTTGGCCCACGCGGCAGCAATGCGTGACTTGACATCGCAATCGATGTCACTGGACGTGTGAAAAACAGATCCCAGGTATTTAACCTGGTCCGTGCGCTCGACCAAATCACCGCCTATGCGGACGGATGTGGGATCTGTGGAGTTTAGTGCCAAGTACTCGGTTTTCGCCACATTTAGTTTCAGACCGCCGTTCTCAAGCGTCTCCTTCCACGCCTTTACACGTCGCACCAATCTGCCCCTGTCTGCGTCTGCCAGCGCAATATCGTCAGCATACATGAGCAACCATGGAGGCTGCTCATGCGGGTTTCTGATGCTGTCCGACAATTCGTCTAATATTACACTGAACAGAAGCGGACTAAGGACAGAACCCTGGTGTAACCCGACGGTGATGGGGAAGGGTTTCGTGTCGCCAACAGCAGTCCGAACCATTGAATCGGTCCAGGGTTCGATACCCAGGTCGGGAAAAATATTTGTGTGATCCACAAATTTTTGTTTCGGTGTTTGGGTTTTTCCTATGTATAATACATATGTATTTAAAAATATATATATAAGTATGTTTATCAGTCGTCTAGATCACATTACACAAGATATATAGATTAGATGACGCTAGACGGCACAGTGTTAAAAAAAATGTCCCATAAAATTTCCTACTTACAACCCTTCCTGGGTTTAAAGTATGGGGTTCGCATTTATTGCCTACTAGTAGAAGCTTAGTTTGGCTTTTTATTACTTCATCGTAGGGAGCGGCTGCCGTCTGATCGTCTGTCCCCAATTACGTAAGGGCGCCTGCGTCGTGGCTTCATGCATGGATCAGCAAGTGCACCACTAGCAGCCGAGGTTGCTTGGGCCGGAGATCTGGGTGATCAAATAAATTTAGATGAATAATTTATGAAATATAACACAAATTTAAAAAAAATACTTTTCGGTCACGCCTTTACCCCCAAAGGGGTGGCACAAATAATCAGTTATGTATATAGATTTAAAAAAAAGTACTTACACTACTATCTCTTTGAGTGCTTCTGTGGCAAAAATGATAGCGAGGTCTCGGGTTCGGGAATGTATATGTATATAAGTCACTATTTGTCTTGATCCACAAGAACATATTACACAAGCACGCTTATATTAGCTTAATTAGGGCTAGAAGGCGATTTAAAAAAAAATATTAAAATATATTTATGTATTTGAATAAATAAATTAATATTTTTGACGATGTATGGTGGATGAATCGTCGTTGCATGAGGTACTACGATATAATTACGTTCTACTATCATTGTAGTTCTTCAATATTCAAAGAGATGGCAGTAGTGTTTTGAGTGCTATTTAAATAAGTTCAAAAACTGATTAAATCATAAACATGCGACGCATAATAACCTATTTATTTCTTCTTCAGCACAGCATCTTTCCAGTTTCTTTCAAATCCTGCCTAAATTTGGAGCTTTGGGTTCGTCTTCATGGGTTGCCTACGAACAGCGATGATTCAGGCAAAGGTCACGGGTTCAATCCCCGTCTCGAATCGAACTGTATTACTCCACTTTATTAAAAAAAATTGTGAGAAATTTAGCAATTGCTTTAAAAATTTATCCAGCGTTGATTTAGTTCTTGAAAGCATTTCTCGTCTGGTCACCTAACCCTGTAAGGGTGTCGGTGCCAAAGCCTCATCCGTTTCTCAGGTTGTATGGGCCCCGTTTGGTGGTCTTAGAACGTCTAACACATTTTTATCAAACACGGATGTAAAGCCCGAATACCAGCCAGAATACTAGCATGCTAAATTCAATAGTTAAAAAGTTATAAACATAAAAAAACATGCGTCGACGAGTATGGTGCCTCATTATAAAAAAAATATGCGGTCGGGACGTCAAAAACAAAGTTAACAGTCAGGAAAAAGTAACGTACAGACACGTTTTAAGCGCTGAATCGAGTCTTAACTTATTCATTCGTCAAAATTTGATTATGAAAACGAGCTGATACTCTTAGGGTCGTATTACAGAAACTAACTCAAGTCACACATAAACGGAATTTAGCAGATTGACACTTGATTGCTAAATCTAGACATAAGCATGTGGTTTATTATAGAACTATCCCCATGCTCAGATCGGTGAAAAGTAACCTTGAGTAAATATCTAAATCTCCAATCGCCAGAATACGCATTGGAATGTTGCAAGCCTAAAAACAGTCTGTTTTCTATTACATTTTTATTCCTTACATATTTTGTTTTCATTCCACGCAGCTTACTTTTTGATATTTATGTTTCAAAAGCTTATTTTTTATTTACTTTTTTCATTGAAATGATTTAATCACCTCTGTGATTGCTTTAAAGTATCCTTACTTCAAAATACTAAACAAAAAACTGCTGTAGAGGAAGTCCCGGACTCATAAATGAACCTTTTCTCTGCGTTAAATGGATCGCGAGTTTAATAAACTTTGCTTGACTGACATTTGATATTATGGTGCCAGTGTTATTTTTACATTGTAAATTAATTGAAATTCTTCTAATTCTGTACATATCTGCAAAAAGAAGAATTTTACGATCGTCCAAAGGAATCTATTACTAGAAATATTGAAATCTTTCAAGAATATTAGGTATACAAAATAAAAAACGATGCCATACAACGTCTTGGGCCAAACTTTCAGAAAAGTATATTTACTATAAAAACTATCGAAACAGTAAGTGTTGGAGGTTTATGGTCTTGTATGTTTGTGCAGATATACACCATCTAGTAATTCATGATAACTGTTTAATAAGATTCATTCCATTTTTGTTCTAGGCATCCGGAGAGCAGTTGAACCGCTTTGTGGTAAAATTTCAGAGCAAGACAGCGTGATGAACTTACGTGTGAAAGGCAGTACCATATAGCCACTGTCTGTAGAGGTCTTTATCCTGATGCCGATATAGATCCAGATAACTAATGTAACATATGCACTGAATTTAAATACCAGAGACTATTGACACATACCGGGTAATTACCTATTATTTGTTGAAAATATTATAGAGTTTTGTACACTTTGTAACATTGGTTGCATAGGGTTCGGGGCTCTGTCATAAACAACCTTGAGAGGATAGAAAGATAGAGCTTAAAGTCACATGTAGAACAGAAGCTTTAACACCGTGAATCAAAGTTGTATGTAGGTAATGAGTTTATAAATAAACATTGTAGGACACTTTTCACACAGCGCCATTATCAGGTGAGTAGTTCCCATAACCCAAGCTTAAAGGGTTACTGATAAACATACTTATGTATATCTAAATATATACATTGTTATAGAGAAAACACCCAAACTTCTAAACAAACATTTGGGGATCTCACAAATATTTATTCCAATATGGGACCTTCACATGAGTAGCAGTCACATACACTATCACCTACACCACCGAGCCAGTAAGATACCTGAAGATTTTTTTTTGTTACAGTGATATTGTAAGCTAAAACAGATACTGTGGAAATAATAGTATCTCAGAGAACAGAAGTTGAAACTCTTGTCCTTTTGTTATTAATGAGATAGTCGACTGTGACACATGCGTCCAAAAACTTGCCGAGCCTGTCGTGCACAATATTCACCACAAGAAAGTACCAAAGAATCTGTCATCAAATCATTATCTTAAGAAATAATAATTATAATGATTAATTATTTTTAGGTTCTTTATTTAAATAAAATAAAATAAAATATAATTGTATTGTTTAATATGAATATTTAATTAATATAGTATAAAAAATCATTAAAATAAATATTTTATCTATTGATGATGGTTGTTATAAGTTGTAGTGTACACACCTCTCATTCAAATAAATGTTATTACAGTGATAAAGATAACTCGGTTCAAGATGGGGCTTGAACGAGTGACAATGAAAATATAGTAAATAATTTCAACTTATTTTGGTATGGTTATGATACCTCAGTGGCATAGAACATTGCCCTGGTTAGACATAGGTTACGGGTCAAACCCCATCCTAAACCAAGTCATGTTTTTCACTTTAATAAAAATTATATGAAAGTCAGCATCTACAAATCGCTTTGAAAATTTATCCAAACCTCTCCTTTATCTATTCCTATTCCTCCTACATATTGAATGATCATGTTCTTATTATATGGAGTACTCTCTTAGGGGGTAAAGTGTATTGGAAGTCAATAGGGATATTAATATAATAGGCACAATAGTGCAGTACAGCACAAGCTACAGTACTATCCTGAAAGGACGCTGTGGCATAAAAAGGATGTCCACGCTGGTATTGC
Source organism: Thumatha senex (assembly GCA_948477245.1). Taxonomy (NCBI): domain Eukaryota; kingdom Metazoa; phylum Arthropoda; class Insecta; order Lepidoptera; family Erebidae; genus Thumatha; species Thumatha senex. The sequence continues at coordinate 7,657,241 of OX419725.1, forward strand.
TTTAACAAATGTTCCATCATTTAAGGTATTATCTTGTGTTTAATGTTATGTGTTTGATGGTACATAGCTACACTACTCGTAAGCGACATTGACTCTACAACACAACCATAATAATGACATTATTTTTTAATATCCACATATCTCATTATTATCATAGGTATTATTTTATTATCACATTTCTATTAAAAGTGTGGTAGTTGAAATAAAAGAATGAAGCAATACGATCCACACTGCCACACAATACAAGATTACACTGTCTTCAGTATTAATATAATACTGAATTAATATCTTTGTAAAGTAATTGTTATTGATTGGTACGGGTCTGCTGTTTGGTAGAATGTGCTGGCACTGAAATAGGGGCGTAAATATGACTCTGCCACCCTTTCGGGGATAAACACGTAAATGATAAGTAAGTAATAGTCTATTTATCTACAAAAAAATCAATTTTAAAAAGATAAAGGAGGCCATCTTTTATTTTTGTTAACTAAAATCTCTGCTTGAGCGTGGTGTCGACTAAACTTACGAAAACTGCTCGCAAATCTCGAATCAAGTAACGAATCTGAGCTGAATATGGTTTAAAAATAAAGGATTACTGAAATGACACTTGAGCACTGTTCTATAATATGAATCAAACGTCATTTCACTGTGACAGCTCTCAGGTGATTCTAGATTGACGTTTCACGAATCGAGTAAGGTTCTATAATAAAAGCTCAGCTTGAAACTAGTTCTAAGTAATACTTGAGGCTTGAGTAAGGTTCTATAATACGACCCTTAAACTGCTAGACAATATTAACCAGACATAGCTAAAAAGTTCCTTAGGGAAACTAGCACTCAAATAAAAGTACTCGGATACCCATATGTGCGTGTATGAAGCAATTGATGAATCTTCAAGAAGCGAAAGAAGTATGCATGGATCGCGAAGCCTGGCGATCTGTCCTCTCTGCAATCAAATCTGTCCATTCGTTTGAGAGCTACGATTCCCCAGACAGACACACACCCATACAGACATTGACGCCAAACTTATAACACTCCTCTTTATGCGTCGGGAGTTAAAAATTTATATTGATTAGATCTCTGATCCTCGAACGTAAATGAGACGCCCCTATTTTAAACATTTTTGTTTTGATGCTGGCGTAACTGTAACTCTTCCACTTTTAGCCCAGTCATTTTAGACATATTAAACCCCAATCTACGGAAAAAATCCTAGTAAGATGATTTTTTGTACACACATTACGGCGTTATAATAAAGATGTGAAAAATCGACATTAATATCGTGCCGGCTAAAAAAGTTATGAAGGTCAAAAGGTCACGAAAATCAGTTTTTTGCAAATATCTCGCGACCTATTGCTCGGAGGTCAATACGGGTCATTATATAATAAATAAAATAATAAAGTTGTGTTCAAAAATTCAGCTTACTAGGAATTTATCCGCAGATAAATCTAAAATGACTGGACTATTTATTGTAGAGATATTGTTAGTTGTTTTCATTTCATAAGCCCAGGTCAGTTAAGCGTCAAACGTATATCAATAAGTACAGCCTTAAAATACAAATATTTAATATAAGTATATTAATATATTTCAATGTTGTCTGTTGTAAACCCTCATGTCTTAGCAGGAGCAGCCAGTTCTCTTGTAGCTGGTTTTATAGCTTTATATTTTGAGTAGAATCGTAACATTAAAGTTGCGATTTTAATTTTGTACAACAGAACGATACGTGTATATAACACATACCTCAAAAAGTCTAAGCAACACAAATTATTTGCAAGATCTTCATGTTAAATTTGCTGTTGCCCGCAGCTCCGCATTGTTTTTTACCCTTGAATTCATCCGTCTTGGTGGTTTGGTATTCAATCTTTTTGTTTAAGGAAACATATACGTAGGTACTGGTTGATTTTGAATATAGAACGTCTCGACTATGTTTTGTTATATTTTTCATAAAAATAAAATAAAAAATTTTCCCGCTTCGACGTGTTTACCTTCTAAATTTATTTATATATTAACTCTGTTATTTTCTGCAAAATTTAATACACTTTTAATAAAATCTTAGTTAAAAGACAATTTTTCTGTTATGGAGCTACGCGATTTTGCTATTGAAGAAATGAAAAGAGCAGTTGGAAGGCTTCAAGCGGGAAGAAATATATAGGATCGCCTGCAGGCGACTTTTGTTATAACTTCCCAAGTTAGGTACAGAATAAAGCTGATAAGAGCCTCTTTGTGCTGAAAGTTATTGTCGTCTAGCAGTATTACTATAAGGTTAGTAAATAATATATTAAAAGGGAACTACGAGTACAATAAGCTACCCTCATAAATACAATAAGCACATTACATATTTCTTGTACGTGATGATATTTAAACAATGTTTATGTTTATATAGTTTATATAGTTAATAAATTTTTTTACATAGTTTAATGTAAAAAAAATTATTATTCCTTTATTAATTAAGATGCCTATTTTACTACAATTTTGTAAAAAATGTATTTTTAACTGACGAACTCCCCAATTTATCACCCGCGTAGTGCCCTTCTCCGTGGGAATAAATTTAGCCTTAGTTACTACGTGTAACATTAGCTCTTTGCCAGTGAAAGTCTTGTTAAAACAAGTTCAGCCTTTCCATAAATTACTTTTATGGCATGTAGGTATAAGCTGTTAATTTGGAATTACAAACACACTTAAATTATATTTATCTGTATAACTTTAAAAAACGTAACACTAACTTCTTTTTTCTTTTAACGAATGAGTGAGGAACGATTGACGAAGAATATATATTGAGCGAAAGTAGAGGATAGAAGGAGTCAGGGTAGGCCGAGACTTACATATGAAGACCACGTGAGCAGATTGCTCAAAAACGGAAAAGTATAAAGTACTCAGATACCGAGACGTGCGTGTATGAAGCGATTGATGAATCTTGAAGAAGCGAAAGAAGTATGCATGGATCGCGAAGCCTGGCGATCTGTCCTCTCTGACTATCTCCTCAGGTATACAGCGTGAAGATAGTTTAGTTTTTTTTATAACTTTAAAACTTCTTTACTGAAATTCTCTTAATTATAATTTCAGTAAAATACTATATTTTCTGCTTTTCAAAATTAAATTATTTTTTGACAATAAATTGTATTGTCTCAGACCGCTATGCAAATTACACTCAATGATTCCGTAACATAAATACATGTCACGCTAATAAAAGCGTGTTAAAAAGAAACAATCACGGTCCGTACAGAATTAGGCGATAATGAAAGAATGCTGTGTCAGAATAATTAATGATAACGACCTTAAAATTATCCCCTCTAACAGACTTAGGGCCGTATAACAGAAAGTTTCTCAATACTCGAGGAACACTTGAGAGTAGTATTATAAGGCGTAAACAAGCCATAAGCTATTTTTTTTAGTATTGAGTATCATTTTGCAATACGGCTCTTGGAGTACTAGCTGACGAATGTGACTTTGTACCGAAGAGATAGATAAAGGCGGATAGAAGGAGACGCCATCATTTCACTCTTATGAATTTTTATCCAATCTAATATATTAGGTGGTTGTTGTTTGGCATTGTTTCGGAATTAGGAGAGGCCCAAGTCCACCAATGCGCTGCGATAAGCTGATTTGATAATTGGTAGAGAGTGGAGAGGCCATTACCGTGTTGCAATGGATACACGCAGGTTGGGGTAATTTGCAATTGAAAATTTTCAAGTGCGCCTATAATGCCTTGGCTTAGCAACTATTAAGTAATAATAATAATTGCACAGACACAATCTAGTAGCCAGGATCATACATCAGCAACTTGCTCTGAAATACCGCCTGGTGGATACTGAGGTCCCTTATTACAGGTATGTAGCTGAGTCAGTTCTTGAAAATGGTCATATCACATTGTACTGGGATCGATCTATTATTACAGACAGGACTGTTGTAGCCAACAAACCTGATATTGTGGTCATAGATCGATCTGAGCGGCGAGCAATGATTATTGATATCACAATCCCTCATGACGAGAATCTCGTGAAAGCTGAGAATGATAAAAAAATAAAATATCTGGACTTAGCACGCGAGATTGTCGACATGTGGGAAATTGATTCGGCAATCATTGTTCCTATAGTCATCTCCGTTAATGGTCTTATAGCTAAGAGCCTCGACCAATACCTAAAGAGGCTAGCGTTGGGCAGCTGGATCAAGGGCGTGATGATGATGAAGCAGTACTACTTGACACGGCTCGCATTGTGCGGAGGTTCTTATCTTTGGAGCCCTAACCACCGGTAGCTTGGTCCCTGTACCCGATGCCGGTGGGACACTATTTTTATATTTTTAAATGTATTTTTTTTTATAATAAGTATATTTAAAAATGTAAATAATATGTTAGTTGTCTAAATAAAGAGAATAATAATAATAATAAAATCTTTATTGATTTATGTCACAAAGTAACATTTATGAACGTCGAAAAAAGTAGTCCAGTCATTATATACATTTGGAAATGCATATGAACCGAGAAAGCCAAATTGGATATTACGTGGGGAGGGGGGCTAGAAAAGCTTAAGTTCAAATTGTCGACAAAAATAACCTGATGGGTTTTCCGCCATCTTGAAAAATGTAAAAAAAATAATAATAATAAAATTGTAAAAAAGAAATTCGTATCTCAACGGGGAACCAAGTTATGATGAAAAAACTGAATTTAACCCTTTTTTACAAAGCCTTTTATTAATAATCTTATTAAATTTATTTAATGACAAATTTCTAGGTCATGGGAATGCATGTTGTAAAAGCGTATACAGTTACCCTGGAACATCGGACGGCACGTTAAGTCATTGTTCTTTGTTGTCCGTAACAGAACACCATGTACACTTATTTATTCACCATGTAGACTTATTTATTATTTTGAAATTGACATGATAGTTGCTGTGCAATTTTCGAGTATGTCATGCTCGCCTAAGTGTCCTGGCAGTAGTGGCGTATGTATCGGGTCGTCTTATTCCCTATAATACGGTTGAGTAGGGCGATGGCTGATATAATGCGTCATACCCGTGAACGGGTGCCGTCAGTTGGGACTGGTCAGCTCATAGCTGTTATAGCAATTATTACAAATAATCTTATTTATATTTAAGGTAAACTTAAGTTTAGTCGACTGTTCTCACATAAATCCAAAGGAACAATGTAAGTGTAATTTTAACGTTGTAAGCCAACCAAGACCGCTGTACAATTTTGTACGCAATGAGCGGTACAGCAGCGGTCGTGGTCAAACTACCATCGCTTCTCCAATAATAAAATAAATGTTAAAATTAGCATTTTACCGTCCGTGTTTACAAAGGCTAAGACTGGAAATATTGCTGACTTTGCAAATAAAAAATTTAAGGAAATATTTGATCCATTAGACCTTAAGTCTTTAAAATCAACATTAAAATTTACAGCGGATATTTCAGGGCTTAACGTTTTCAAGAAATGTTTAAATTCTTCTTCGTTATTTTTTAGGTATAGACAGGTAGGGGTATTATTATATAGTAGGTATTATATGTAGTTTTTATAAGCTTTGTATTAACTTGCTATGTTTGTATGCATGTTTGTTCGGGTGAATCAATCAATTGAATTTTAAAGAGATGTCTTCAACCGATGGACCTGACCTGAAATTTTGTATACACGTTGAGATTGGATTATAATACATAGTAAGCTGTGACGTCATCCTAAATCCAACTTGGTAGAATAGCCATTATTTTTAATGTACTGCTACAATATGGGTATCAAGTGAAACTGTTTGCTTTTTAAATATGGCTAACTCGAAAAATAAAGTAATGTCCCTTAAAATGTAATATGGCGAACGTTTACACTTTTCTATATTATGTATTTCAAATGAAAGAACTTACTGGGAATTACTCTTTAGAAATGTTTCAATTCATCTTAGTTAATTTAATTATTACACTGCCATAATTATTTCATCACGAAATAATTCATTCATTCATTCATTCATTTTGTCACTGGCCTTTATCCCCGAAGGGGTAGGCAAGAGGCATACTATACGCCCCCATTTCACGGGGTCACGAGTGCTTATAGTTAACTTAATTAATATTTTTAAGCCTTACTATTGTATTTGGTCTATCCTGCAATGAACTATCATTACAGGTTAGACCAAATACAATAGTGAGGTTATATTGTAACACTAGTTTATGGTGTGTAAATAAATAAATAACATAGATTCGTATGATAATTGTTTTAAACTTGAAGATTAAAAATTGAATGACGGCCAACGGGTCTCTTTTTTGTTATTTACGCTACGCAAATCTCACAACAACTCACCAGCGTCCTACAATGATATAATATGAACGCCTTCATAGACTTCATACAGGCATCGCACTATTTTGTTGAGCTGAATGAGCTCCCTGCCTGAGTTTTCCCGAACGTCTACAGTATGGGGTCCTTCAAAAGGGGTCTTAGAAGGTTTTTAAAGGGTCGGCCGCAAGAGTGCTGCACCTCTGGTGTTACAAACGTCCATATGCTACAGTTACCACTTTCCATCACGTGGGCCGTATGCATGTCTGCCACCTCAGAAGCATAAAAAAAATTCACACAACTAGATGATTGCGATAAATGTCTCTATGCGGAATTCTCAGTATCGTCCATTTTACTACATTTGTAGGGGTACGTTTACCAGTAAAATGGCATTCGTTAAGCCCAGTTGAAGGCCTTGAGCCACAACCCGCGTTTGTCTCTTTCAACACGGCAATGGGCTCACCACCTATTACGTGGGACAGAAAGACACATGGTGAAAAGTGGGCATATAATATGCCTCTGCCACACCTTCAGGGATAAGGCGTAATAGATAAATACAAAAATAATAAACAGGAACGGTAAAGCTTCACCAAAAAGGCGGAGCCGCGGGCATCAACTATTTCACAATAAAATAATAATTTAACCACCCTTGCACCGTGAAAAGGGTCATCAGTTTGCACAAATAAATGTATAAAAAAACGATTGTTTAAATTGACTTTATTGAATAATGCAGCGCTTGCAGATTTAAATTTGCATGTGGTTTCGATCATAACTGTAATATGTCAATTCAGTTTTCGGACAGTTCTCTCAAAAAAAAGTTCGCTATCTCTTTAATTTGTATTTGAGGCACAGTGTCCTTTAAGGTATCTGACTTATACTTTAGATTTAAACCTTAATATTATTTGGGGTTAAAATTAAAATTTAATTAAAATTTGGAAGGACAGAAACAATTCTATTGTTTTCCCTCAACACGATAGTCAAAATAGGTCAATATAGCAAAATGTAGATAAGCATGCATTAAAACTGAGCCTACAGAACACTTACTTCTTTTTACTCTAAAAACATTGTAAGCATATACCTACTTAAATAAGCTTACAATGATTTTCAATGTAGCTGTGTTTTATAAACGCTTTTTAAATCATTCTTTATGGCCTGGATATTTAGGGTGGTTTCGACCAAACAAGAATAAGACTTTACCCGAGAGTAACTTCGGACTCGGACTGCAGAGGTCATGTAAGGTGTGTTAACAACTGTCCTGGCTGTTTGTTTTTTTACGGATTGGAATACGGAAGATTAAGATTATTATTCCCTAATCCTAGTTCTTTTCCTACCTCATTCATTTTTCCTTATCCACTAATCCTTTTCCTACCCTGTCCTCGTCCCATCCTCTCTCCGCCAAGCGAAGGTAGCCGTGCCGATGTGCTGCGTGGCTAGGGGCGAGCCTAGTTTTAAACGTGCCTGATTGCCCTGGGACCAGGCGACCCCAGAATAAGGCTAGCCTTACCTAGACAAGCGGGGCTCTGTCTAGGCGGACTCTAAATTTCCCTAGCTTCTCGTGTGTACGCTATGGATATAAGTAGAAATAAAATCCGAAATGGCGGCGATGTGGTTCGCGACCCGTCACGTCACGTTTCCCATCAAGGCGAAAAGTGGACTAGGGATAGCCGCTTTGCTACATTGAATGTAAGAGAAGGAATGAGAGACAAAATAGTGGAGGTATGCAAGATGATGCGAGAGAGACGACTTGATATTTTGTGTGTAAATGAAACAAAGAGGAAAGGATGTGACACCACTACACATGGACCCTATACCGCCTACTGGTCAGGTGTAGCCAATACCAGTACAGCATGCCAGGGTGTTGGTGTACTACTATCCGCTAGAATGAATGAATGTGTGACAGAATATGAATGTGTGAGCCCAAGACTCCTTTGGTTGAGGTTGAAGGTTGGACTCACCCGCATTTTTGTTGTAGGAGTTTATGCTCCGCAAGATGCGCGGTGGTACCGATCTTCAAGAGACCAAAGCGAGAGGCAGGCATTTTGGGAGAGTATGAGTGATATTCTGTGTAAATGCAAACAGAGCGAAAGAATAGTAATGTTAGGTGATTTTAACAGTTGGGTTGGTGTGAAGCGTGATGTATATGAAAGTGTATTGGGAAAATATGGTGACGAACGAGTTAATGAAAATGGAGAAAGCTTGCTTGAAGTATGTTTGGAGAGGAATCTTGTGGTAACCAACACCATGTTCAACCACAAGGATATCCACTTGTTTACGAGACAAGAAGGAAGCCAGAGAAGCATGATTGATTTTGTGATTGTAGATGCAAGGCTGAGAAAGAAAGTGCTAGACACCCGGGCATACCGCGGTGCCGGTATTGACACAGACCACTTCTTGGTTATGAGTCGAGTAAGAGGTCTGTTTCAGCGGTGGCGGCACCGTGTGCATGAACCCTGTAGTGTACTAGAGCGCATAAAAGTCGATAATTTGCAAGAGATAGGTATAAAAGAAGATTTTTTAAGTAAAGTGAGCAAGAAATTAAAAAATTTAAAAAATTATGGAAGTCGTTTAAGGAAGGACTCGTGGAAGTTGCGATTGAAGTGTGTGGAGTAAACAAGAGGAGCCAAGGATGTAAGGTAAAGAGAATGTGTGCAGAAGTCATGAAAGCGTTGTCCGATAAGAAGAAAGCATGGTTGGATTGGCTGACTACAAAAGTCAATCAAAGAATGAAGAAGGCAACGGATGAGGATGTAAGAATGGCAAAGGATGAATATAAAAGGTTTAAGCGTGTTGCAAAAGAGGTGATATAAAGAAAGAAGAAGGATGACAGAGATGATTTTGACAACAGGTTATCTGATGATTTCCAAAAGAATATAAAATTCTTTTGGAAATCCATAAGAACAATGAGAGCTCAACAGACAACATCGCAGCTCACCCATATCAGAAACCATGATGGCAGTGTTGTGAAAGGTGAAGAATGTGTTCCTTTCGAATATTTTGAAAGTTTATTTGAAAAAGAGGGTATGCAAGCACAGACACATTGTTGGGAAGTGAGTGAAAGCGGCAATGAAAGTGATATAAGTATAGAAGAAATTATGGAAGCATTGAATAGTATGAAACTGCGGGAATTGATAGGATTTCTGTCGAGATGCTAAAAGCGGGACAGGGCGTGGTAGTTTGCCAGCTGTACCGCCTTTTTAACCTTTGCTGGAGGGGTGGCAGCGTACCAGAAGATTGGTGTAAAGCTGTTATCGTACCGCTGTATAAAGGAAAAGGGTCGCAGCAAGAGTGCAAAAACTACCGCGGCATAAGCTTGCTCAGCATCGTCGGCAAATTGTATGCGAAAGTTTTGATAAAAAGAGTGATGAATGAAACTGAAGGGAAAATGTGGGATGTGCAAGCAGGATTTATGAAAGGAAGAGGATGCACGGATCAGGTCTTTTCCTTACGATGCGTAATTGAAAATCTTTTGGCGAAGAGTCAAAAAGTTTATTGCGCATTCGTAGACTTGGAAAAGGCCTATGATAGAGTGGTGAGGAATGAACTGTGGTCAACATTGTCCATGTATGGAGTAAGCAGCAACTTGATACGAGCACTGAAATCTCTATATGAGGGATCCAGTGCTTGTGTCAGAATCAACGGAGCTTGCGCAGACTTTTTTCACATCGAAAAAGGTGTGAGACAGGGTTGTGTAGCGTCACCGTGGCTGTTTAACCTATACATTGACAGTTGCTTGAAAGAACTGCAAGAAATTGCGTATGGTTTAAAAATGACTGATCTGACTATCAAATGTCTTCTTTACGCTGATGATCAGGTAATATTTGCATCATCAGCGGACAAGTTGCAGTTGATGGTTAATATTATGCATGATGCGCTGAAAGGCAAAGGAAAGAAAGTGAATGTAAATAAGACGAAAGTAATGGTTTTTGAAAAAGAGAAAAACATGACAGATTGCTCGATTTTTGTGGAAGGAAAAAGAGTGGAACAAGTGAAAGAATTTATATACTCAAAATTTGCGAGAGATGGAAAGTGTGAGAATGACATTGAAAGAAGGGTTTTGGCTTGCAATCAAGTGAATGGAGCAATGTACACCTTTATGGGCACCCAGAACGTGTCTAAAAAGGCAAGACTGGCTGTGCATAGAGGAGTGCTTGTCCCTACTCTAACATATGGCAGTGAAAGTTGGGTATTGCAGAAGAAGCATAGGAGTAAAATTAATGCAGTAGAAATGAGGAGTCTGAGAAGTATAGCTGGAGTGAAATTGATAGATAAAGAAAGGAACAGCGTGATAAAGGAACATTGCGGTATGACAGAAGACGTAGTGACTAAGATAGAAAAAGGGATGCTTAGATGGTTTGGACACGTGGAGAGGATGAATGAAAATAGACTGACCAAGAAAATTTATGCGGTGAGAGTAAATGGGCAAACTGATAAGGGTCGACCTCGACGTACATATACCGATCAAATTGAAGATCTTTTGACAAAAGGCCAGGTCAAGAGTACCCTTAATCGGCGAGCGTGTATGAAAACAATTATGAAAGTTGACGAAGCGAAAGTTGTATGCCAGAATCGTAGCAAGTGGAAAGCCATAGTCTCTGCCTACCCCGATGGGAGACAGGCGTCATGATATGCATGTTCGACCAAACAAGAATAAATCAAAAATCAAATACAAAAATCTTTATCAATGTAGGTCACACTTAGTAACACTTATGAACGTCAAGATTACTGCTTCTACATTTACATTTACTGCCAGATTCGCAAAGCAATAGGTAGAGCCAGAGGAAGAAGCTGGCAATAAAACTCATGGCCACTCTTTTCTAACCGCCATTTGACACAGTTTGATTAACATGATATTTGACCAATTATACAGTAAAGATTTTATACAAAAAAAAAACAAAATAAATGTTGTGTTCATTAAAATTACACTTACATAGTTCCTTTGAATTTATGTGAGAACAGTCGACTAAACTTAGTTTGCCTTAAAATTAAATAATATTATTTGTAACAATTGCTATAACAGCTATGAGCTGACCAGTCCCAACAGACGGCACCCGTTCACGGGTATGACGCATATATCAGCCATCGCCCTATTCAACCGTATTGTAGGGAACAAGGCGACCCGATACATACGCCACCACTGCCAGGACACTTAGGCGAGCATGACATACCCAAAAACTACACAGCAACTATCATGTCAATTTCAAAATTATAAATAAGTCTACATAGTGCTCACACAATAACAAAGTCAAATTACATATAATTATGTATATTAGTTATTACCGGGACTAAACGCAGCCATACCTTTAGTTGCCTGGCGTTTCAAATTATTTATACTGGAGAATGTAAATAAAAATAATGTAAAAAAAAAATACAACATATATATGCAGATTCAAGACAAGTAGATAATATAACACAAGATTCATTCGAATCCTAAATAGCTCGAGCAAAGAGCAAGCAACTCATTTCCAATTATTTTTATCATTAATTGTGTAATAAGCCCTTTTCAAGAGATGCGTCTTAATTTCCGCCTTAAATTTATGTAACGGCAGGTTCATAATGTCTAAAGAAATGTTATTATATAGGCGTACGCCAATTCCTGCAAAAGAGTCGTGAACCTTTTGTAAACGATGATGCGTTCCAATTAATTTATGCTTATTTTTAGTATTTATCGAATGTATGTGTCTATTGTATAAATGTATGTTCTGTTTAACTAACATGATATTTGCAAATATATACTGTGATGCAACCGTTAAAATGCCAATTTCTTTAAATTTCTCTCTAAGAGACACTCTAGCACTCAATTTATATATTGCACGTATAGCTCTCTTCTGGAGTACAAAAATTACTTATAGATCAGCTGCTTTACCCCACAGCAAAATGCCGTAAGACATGACACTATGAAATAAGAAATAAGACTTTACCCGAGAGTAACTTCCATTTATTTTAACAGTAAAATGATTTTCCATTTTACCAACTACGAGTACTAACCCAAGCATAAGGTAACTATACTCGAGTAAACATTTACTCCGACGATTTTGGCGGAGTAAGTACTTAAACCGAGACCGAACAGCCTTCAAAGCACGAGATGACAAATACGTAATGACGACATTCTAACGTTTCTTCCAATAAAATTAAATTGTTATGCCGTTTCAAGTAAGGTGTAAGTAATAAGGTGAAAATAGTATTACATAGATTTTTGTCAGATTATACATTAGTTTTCAAACCTAATACCTACGTCTGGCGTACACTCTGGCGTGAGTCACGAGACGAGCTGCGAGACGAGCCGCGAGTGTAAACACAGTATTATGGTACATTTTATCGATCTCCCCGCTCATCTCGCAGCACGTCTCGTGGCTCGTGCGAGAGTGTAAATGGGGTAGCAGAATAACAATATCAAGTTTAGTGTAATCCTCGTAGGTAAGTAGAAAAAGTAAACTTATTTTCAAAAAACGTAAACGTAGTTATACCAAGGGTAAATTCAAGGTGTAAATTATTCCCGTACACTCGTGTAACGTCGTGTTTGGTCAAATCCGGCCCAGTCTTTTTAGCCAAATCATACGATCTTAAAATTCAATTATTCTTATTACTTAATATCTTCGCCTTTTCCGTCGTACTCAAGCATAGCCTTAAGACCATGTCTTTTTGTTTCCACACCACAATAATACTAGTGGTTCATACACAACGAATTAAAAAAATAATGCTGGCCTGTACACCGATATATTTTGCTGAGTGTAAGTAAAGCAATCTTTGGACGTCATTGTCACGTCGGATTGAAATCAAACTTTGAACAACTGTCAAGGACACAAGGACAGAATAATTTAATAAACTAGGATTCGCGACTTTAGGGACACTAAACCACTGAACCATAATTTCCGTACATAATAGAAGACAATCATAGTCATTTGTGAATTAAACCTAAAATAACACTAAATGAAAATTTATTACATATCTTCATGACGGTATATAAGTTGTATAATTATAATACTGCGGTAATACTGTATTTCTGCTGGTAGCGTGTATTTAATTTAATTTGGATACCGCTTTCATTAATTTCCACACGTCCTTAAGCTATTCTTTGGACATAAAAACTTAAATTTGGGCATACCGCATCCTAAGAACGGTTTGGAAAAATTTAACCGCAACTAGGGTTAAAATGGATAAGTTTGAATTCGCCTAGACCGATTTGGCTAATTTATTTTCTAAGATATTTAACTTCTTCTAGGAAAGTCAAAATACATTGGTATACTATACTATATCGTCTTCTTCATAAGTGTTTTCCCGGTTACTTCCAAATCCTACTTGAGTTTGGACCCTTGGGGTCAACTTTTAATTGGCTGCGAAGAGCAGTTATCGCTTGGCTTTTAATTTTCGGCAATGTCGGAAGCGACTGCCATCCGACCTCCCAACTAACTCGTGACATATAAATAGTCGCTAGGTAGTAATCGATGGTCGCGCCATCATGGTCGCGTCGGTGAAATAGGGGATCAGGTTTGTATGAAAGTTTTTAAAATATATTTATGGGCATGAGTTTAATGGGTGAGGTGCATCGTCTTCGAAGAATGTCACGAGCGAAGCCGGGAGTCACAGCTAGTACAATATAACACGTGACATTTAAATATCGCTAGGTATTTTGAAAGTCGCCGAGAAATACCACTCATATACTTCAGACTAACTCCCATCTATCTTCAAGTCACCCGATTTTCTTGTAAAATTTCTGTACCTAATATTTGATCTTGCTTTTAATTGTATTTTTTCTTCAAGGACTATTAAACCTTTTTTACGGTTCCCGTGGCGTGGAAGTCAATTTTAACTCAGTACGTAAGAAAAGTGTTTCAGAATAATTAGTTTCCTTCAGAGCCATTGTCTGCAACTAATACTCGCATTGAACAACATTTTGGTTAAAAATTCACAGCAGATTGCTCAAAAACGGAAAAGTCAAAAGTACTCGGATACCCAGACGTGCGTGTATGAAGCGATTAGTGAATCTACAGGAAGCGAAAGAAGTATGCATGTATTTGCGAAGGCTGGCGATCTGTCCTCTCTGACTACCCATCAGGGATACAGCAGAAGATATTTTACAAAAATAGTTATCAAGGCAAGGAATTTATCTAGACAAATTTCAAATAATGTAACCTTCTTTTTAACGTGCGGAAATCCCCTCGGATGTTATGCCGGCCGCAAACCGACTAAAACTTTACTACACGGTCCCAACTTAAATGTCTAGCGGTGGGTATCCTGGGTAAAAATCTGCTTTGTTTGCTGTATAAGGAAAAAGATTGAAGACGAAAGTAGAATAGTTATTGAAAAAAATACATGTGTTTATGTATAAAATACACGTAATAGGTGATGCCATGCCATGTTGAAATTGACAGACGACGTTCGACGTTTCATTTTTTGTTTTCGTCTTTTAGGTTTCTACATATTTCTCTCGTTCGTTTTTATTCTATTATTTCACAATTTCATGCATTGTCATCCAATTCCGGCCTATTGTTTCGCTTTCAAGTATCTAGCTCTTCGGGAAGATAATATTTTAAAAAAAGGAAAAATCCGTCGCTTTGACGCTGGGAATGCGTGTACGCGCCATCATTCCTACTGCAGGGACAGCAGGAACGGTGTGTGGCCCTTCCTACAAACGAAACCCCGCGGCTTTTCGCCTTTTTCTTAACCGGGTCTCATGATAGACCTGAGGGCTATTCACGCCGACTTGGCTTAAGGGAATGCCCGAATATAAGGCTCTTCTCGGGGGGCTAGATGTGCTACCAACCACGATCTTCTGGAGTCGTTAGAAATATTGATTGCAATACTTAATTCACCTTTTTGAAACTTTTATAGCTTTTGATTAAATTTTTATAGATTAAGCGTCGAGAAGGACCGAGTAGAGTCTTCAGAGTGCTTATAAGACATATCATTTAGGAGCCGCGACACTTGTTGTGGTTCTCTATACATGATAAATATTTTCTGAAATCTAATTCAGTCAATAATAGCCTCAAGTAAAGAGCTACTCGTGTGAGTTTATTCTACAGGCGCACATACAAGGTAGACACGATTCTGTAAAACGTTACTTCAGCAGGAATTGCAATATTGTGAAAAACTTAAGACGCATAAATTTGCTTTTCAGCACAAAAATTTTTTAAATATAAACTTCCTGCCCATAGACAATATTTCTCTCTCCGATCATTCGTTTAGAATTTTCCTGCTGGAGAATTACTCCAGCAGAAATCATTTTGCCGTATTTTTTATGACGACAAACGTACAAATATTTTATGCGGCGCACATTCAGATTAGTTACTAATTATACGTTCCGCTCATATCACTCTATGAGCCACTTTACAGCTAGGGTAACGTACACCCTACTATGTGGTCTAAATTGTCAATAGACTTAACCTATATTATTTATACACGTACACGGCCGTTTCAAATGAGCTTTCCAAATATCTTTAATTTCTCAACTACAAAACCCATGATATTTAAACACTTACGAAAAAATTCGTATCCATTTTCTATCAACAAATAAATGAAAGAAATTGGACTACGCATTGATGAACATATTTTCTCTTTTATGAAACCCGAAGAATACCTGGAATCAAAAGTATCTCAAAGCCTCTCTTCGTTTGTAAACTCAGATTATGCTAAGTTTCATTTAAATTGATTCAATAGTTTCGGCGTGGTGTTCTTTCGTGATAAAGACAGACAAAAAACCTTTCAATTCCGTTTTGGCTTCAGTACCGATTATAGAAGCCCACCAAAAAAAATTTCTAATTATTATATCATAACTCTATAATATAAAGAACTTCGACCATCTAAAGTTTTATCATAGCTGACAAACGAAAAAACTATCCCGATGAATATTATCCAACGAATTATTACTCTGGTCTGTTTAAATATCAAGAAGACGTTTGAAACGAAATTTTCTTGGGCATGCATGTCGTTATATGTAACAAAACAAAACTTACATCGTGTAAATGAAGGTTTTATTCTCAACCATTCGTAAAATTTTAGGTTCAACAACTCATCCATGGCTAGCTCGATCGTTCCAATCTGAATACGTGATTCACAGATCATTTAATAGATAATCACCGATCCTACAGAATCCTTAAATACAACGAACAATAGTTAGATTGATTTCGTAAGTGTGTAAGCGGCGAAGCTAAATATACATAAGCGAGGTCGTTGTAAACTTTGTAGCTTCATTCGAAGCAAATTTGTGGAACACCAAGGAACTTTGTGCCTAACTGGTTAATAACTTGTGCGAAGTTCTTTTAGTTGGCTTCATGTTATGCATTTTTGTATATTTAAGATAACGCATATATTTCATCTTGGGTTGCATCCAAAACGAAAAGACCCACGGAGTTTATACCTCTTCTTATTCAATTCAAAATATAAACCTTTCAAAAAAGCAAAGCAACGTTTTATTTCCTTGAAAGATGATAAAAGTAAGTTGCACGTAAAATTTATGTTTCAAGTTCCGAGGTCATGAGCCGTTGAATAATTGTCTCCTGCGAAGACAGATTACTTTATTATGTATTCCAACCCAATTGTCTTAATATAAATGTCAAAAGGGTTATTTTATCAAAAGTTCAATTTATTTGTATTGGACTTGATTTAGACCCGTATGTTTCGCTCTTTCGGACAGGAATAACTAAATGTAAAACGATTAAAATTATAAAATGGATTGCGAACAGTGCAAACTATTAAAAGTCATAGTGCATTTTGTGTAACAGAAGTACACTACCTCTCTATCATCATTCAGACCTTGCCCCTTGGTAAAATTTACCTCACGTACTAATATAGACCACGAATATTTGATATAGATATTTTATTGTACTCAATAAAGTTGTTCAATAACGGCAGAAACAATAAACGTCCCTAATAATTTCCTGAAAGATGAAAGTTTTCAGGCACATAATAAAACGATATTGGATTTGGTCGTGCTGCAGCCATCGGCTATAGAGTATTTATACCTAATTAATTTAATAGGAAAGCAATAAGCCCTGATCTATTAATAATAAATACAACGATAATCTGTTATGTATCACATATTTATTATCTTTTATATAATTAGTAGACACTCTTTGAAGATAATAAATATTTTATATCGATACAATTGAATACAGCTAAGAAACAATTCATTGATAAAATCGTAAATAAAGGATTATTTATAGGTTTCAAAATCAAAAGCAGTTTTGCTTCTCTGAAAAGCTCGAAAGCTTCGAAAGTTCGAAGCTCCGTCACGCCCACGCTAAAACAAATCTTAGCGAAATAGCTCAGTATTATAAGTGACAAACAAGAAGTAAGACGTAAGCTCATAACAATATCTGTGCTCATATTGTCAAGTTAACAGCCGTGTTAGGGTTTTCGAGGACACAAGGTGAGCACAAAAGTTGACTAGACACCATCACCTTGACAATACCTATGTCTGGAAAAGCATTAGTCTAGTCTCGTGCCGTACATTGCATTATCTTCGTAAAAATGTGTTTATGTTTTTGTTACGATGTCAAACATGATCCTCCAATGAATGATTCCTTTTTCTCATATTAAGCTACGCCCACATAATAATGCTACCTCAGTTTTCCTTCACTGTTGGACAGACGTTGTTACGAACGGGCACGTTCCCATCCGACCGTTATTTTATTGAAGAACGGTGAATCAAACACCGCTGAAGTGATTAGTCGCGTTTTTTGATATATCAGTGACCCTTTAAAAAGTGTGAGATTATAGTAACAGTTTTAATTTGTTGTTTGTGTACTTTGCAGTTACTCAAAAACAACGCGACGTGGAAAAAATATGTTGTGAGTATTACTATTGTGTATTTAAAATTTATTTTGATTAATAGGTAATGCCATTATTAATAAACAAATCATAAGTGTATTTATTAATATAAATAAATAATTATTTCTAGTAACAATCAAAATACCTAATATTCTCGCAGCTAACCTGAAATACCTTTATAACAATATTCAATACTTCTATGGTAATAGTATATTAACATATACTTCAGGTAAGCAAATTTTCTTTGTTTGTGTGTTGCAAGTGGATTTACCACAATACCGAAATAATCGGAATCGAGCACGCTACTTTAACCATAATTTGACCGCTTAAATATATGATGTAGGTATTAAATTGCAAACTCGTATCCCAATAATGTGAAATTAAAAAAAAAGCTCGAGAAAATTCAACACACTTTGATTTATCACAAGCTTTGTGTTCGTGATTCAAAATTTCGAACTTGCAAACCAATTTCAACCACTTGTTGGTATCCGTTTGAGCTGAATGCATACTACGTTATTTAAATCCTGTGAGTCATCATTATAGCTTCAACTTCATTTTATTTTTAAATAATTGTTTTGTAACTAGTATAAAAATGTGATTTCTTTAATTTATTAGAACTAATCTATATTTATACCTACTAGCTGCCTCGGCGAGCTTTGCGCTGCCTTAAAATTCAGTTCAATGGAAAATGTATGAAATGACATTCTTTTCTTTCATGATTTTTACTGCTTTTATTTAGGGGTTATATTTGGGGTAAAGACACATCCAATTATGCAAGGATCATAAAAAATGACCAGCCTATTCTTGAGTAGAAAAATATTCTAACAAACATTTTTTTTATATATTTAGATATCCAAAGAGCAAAAGTTTTCCAATAAAATATCAGGGCTAAGGCTATTTTGTAAATTTTAATTACATTTGAGTGCAATTTTTAAGGTAAGGGACGCCTGGAAATTATCAGCTGGCAAAGTGAAATAATATTAAATTGTAAATAGGCCATAAAAAAAAGCCTTCCTAAGTTTCTTGCGGGTTCTTCACAGGTGGGCCGCGTTCCGAACCGGTGGTCACTTTAAATATTTTAAATATTGTATGACATTTTTGTAAGCGCCGTTAAAATGGTCTATGCAAAATAAAGTATTTTTTAAATACTAGTTTTGTACGATCGAGGTTTTTTCCTTATTTTCTTTTGATTGTGATTAATCCCACCCGCATTCCATTACTGTGACTTTTGTAGATCAAGATCTACAGCAAAGACCAAAACCAGAAATATACACCGCGTTCAATCTCGGTGAAGTCCCAGGAGAAGTTAGAACGTCTTGGAACCCGCATCCAAAATAATTAGAAGATTATATTTAGAGTATATCATTTACAGCTAGGAATCGGGCAGCCTTATGGCTCGAGCTTTATAACAGGAGCAGTTTATAAAACATTAGTGTATCGGTGTAAGTTTCAATATAACTTAAGACGTAGTATGTTTAAATAGTTTTGAATATTTAAGTTCGAAAGTGTTCACTAGATGGCGATGAGCCCGAACACTGAATCGCGATATTAAGATTATTTGTAATGAAGAGATCTTAATTTACATACATACATATATATTGTCACGCCTTTATCCCCGAAGGGGTAGGCAGAGGCATATTTAACGCCCACGTTTCACCGTATGCATTTCTGTCCCACGTAGCAGGTAATGAGCCCATTGACGTGTTGAAATGAACAGGAGCAGGCTGCATCGACCTGCTGTTGAAATTTTTTAAGCCGCCCAACGACTGCCATTTTATTGGCAACGGGACCAACGGCTTAATGTGCCTTCCGAAGCACAGAACTGGGGTGGTCTAAAGGGCCGAATAAATTTAAGAAAATGTGTTTATTTTAGATGTTAAATTTGGAAGAAACTTTGAACCCGTTGCTTTTTTAGAGAGGTGGTAACAAAAAGGCTAAAAGGTCGTATGTGCTAGACACTAATTAGCACGACCAATTAAAGTCGTGGTAGTCTCGGACTGCAGATCTTATTTTTTGTAAGTAATCATTTTTTGTTATAACCAATAAACCAGTATTGAGAACGGTAGTCCGATATATGATTATTTCCTACTGTTCTCGATCCTAGTAGGGCTCTGGGTCTGTGCAGAATTGTACAATTAAGTAAAGGCTTCGCCCGTGACATACTTCACACTATCGTCGGTTATAAATTCTACTATAAAGCATAAAAAATTTGCCCGATTTTACGGCATTTATGACTACTGCTCCGCTCTCCAGGGTGGTGCCGTGATGATATATAGCC
This sequence comes from Thumatha senex, assembly GCA_948477245.1. Lineage (NCBI taxonomy): Eukaryota > Metazoa > Arthropoda > Insecta > Lepidoptera > Erebidae > Thumatha > Thumatha senex. The sequence goes on from OX419725.1 coordinate 7,677,525, forward strand.
AATAGCCTTCCCCGATAAATGGGCTATCTACCACACAAAGAATTTTTGAAAACCGACCAGTGGTTCCTGAGATAAGGGCGAACTCATCAGCTTTATAATATTACAAGTATAGCTATGTAAGATAGATGTACCAGCGTCCCTGTTTACTGCAAAAGGCATACCTACGCAGTTTTAAAGCAGTGAACGTGTCACTTTCTGAGACAACACTTCACACTTACACGCTCTAGTAGATACATAACATATTCCATTAAAATCAATACATCTCCTTAGTACTCGGAAATCCGTGAGATAGAAAGGTAAGTTGTATAAGCATCGTCTTATCTAATAAATAGGGTTAGATATTACTACGTTAGTCACGAAGCGCGACTTTAATTTTTTTCTGGTACCAACTTCGTTCCCATGACGTTGCTGTAACTGAGCGGTGCCGCGGTGGTTGTAAACGTACTTGGGCAATTTTAAATCGCTGCTGCTGGTGATCAAAATAATCATCAAATATCGAGCAAAGACCGTGAGTGTGACTATATAACTTAAAAATGTCTTATAAACCTTTGTTTACTATTACTACATACATACATACATATTGTCACGTCTTTATCCCCGAAGGCGTAAGTAGAGACATACTATACGCCTCATACTCACGTAACAAGTGATGAGCCCATTACCGTCTTGAAATGGACAGGCACAGCTTTTGGCGACCTACTGTTGAAATTTATCAAGCCGCTAATAAGGCCTTCAACCTGGCTTAACGACAGCCATTTTACTAGCAACCGGGACCAATGGCTTAACGTGCCTTCCAAAGAACGGAAACGCTGGCAAATGTATATTCCACAAAGTGGTCACCCATCCAAGGACCACTATAGCGAATGTTGCTTAACGCAGTGATCGTTTACAGAACACTGAGTCAGCGGGGCCACGAGCGCTTCTATTACTAACTAAACTTTTGCAAGCTGCTCAAGCATGTTTCAACAATATTCAACTGATTATTAGACGACATTGGACATAACTCGTATTAAACATTATAAGTAGTTAACATTTATAATTTATGACATTAGTCTACCGAACCAATGTGTGATGATGATACACGACTTGTGAAAATTTGAAGTCGTCCCAAAGCGATATCATTGCACAGTTCAGATGTACGATTACTTCACTCTGTAGCTGTTAATTTTGAGGTATCAGTGTAGAAAATGTGAATAACGTCTGTCAACGCTCACTGAACAGTAATATGTATTTGCCGTACAAAGAACTTCTCTTTGAGATATCATAGAGACAACGGTAGAAATTAAGTAAATAGCATCTAGTCTAATAGCTCAAGGAAAAAAGTGATAGTATTATGAACTTTACAATAAAATACAAAACTTTAATGCAACTAAATTGTTATTAAACGTTATTCGAATTGTTGACATTATTATACATACTTCATCGTTTTAACTCAAACACCGGATTAAATTTACGTTGTCATTATTTTATGGGGAAGAGAACTGTCAAATAGTTCATTGTAGAGGACGTCTAATGTTTGCTTCAAAGCAACTGTCAACAGAACTGCTCTTCGAGATATCATACAGACAACGGTATAAATTAAATAAATACTAATCTAATAGCTCAAGGAAAAAAAGGGTAAAGTATTTTGAACTTTACAATAAAATACAAAATTTTAACTGTAACTAAATTGTTATTTAAAGTTATTCGAATTGTTGACATTATTATACTTCATCGTTTTTACCCAAAGACCTATACTTACTTTGTCATTTTTCTATTATGACAAAATTTATTATTGACATTCATACCTCGACACAAAGAGTATAATAAGTAATATTGCCTCGACATTTGTATACAAGTGCACAACAATTTACACAATTTGGCAATTTTCTTTTTACTAACTTTTAAATTATCTCGTAGCATACTATAATTATTTTTGTTACTGTCGAGACTAAACGCGGTTATTTCACATACCGTTTGTTGCCTGACGTTTCGATCAGGTTGCACCGACCATAGTCACAGGCAGACTCAATCAGTATTCATAATATTATTTTAATTTTAGACCAAAGTATCTAACTACCAGACGAGGCAACCTTACGAGGTTGAGAGATTAGACACGAGCTCTTAACAATGCCGAAAATTAAAAGTCAAAAAAAAATTAAAATGTTAAAATATCTTTATTTTGCATAGACCATTTTAACTGCGGCCCTCACAAAATGTCATACATCCAACTAACTATCGAACAAGAGCTTTTGATATCAATGAGCTATTTGATATAATGAATGTTTAAGAAACTTCATGTCAAATATTTCATACAAACTTTGGTTTGGTTAATGATAAATAGGTTAATATTTCTTTAAGATTAATATTAAGAGTACAGAATAAAAATAATATAAAACTTATAAAAATATAAATAACTAGGTGGAACAACTTGGCTCTTGACATACTTCAAACTCCCATCGCACCTATTTAATGCCGTCGTTTATAAAATCTACTATGTCTAAAAATTTGCCGGGTTTGTCTACATTTATGATTACTGCTCCGCTCGCCACGACAGTAGCGTGATAATATATAGCCTATGCCTTTATCGATAAATGGGCTTATCCAACACAAAAAGAATTTTCCTATTCCGACCAGTAATTCCTGAGATTAGCACGTTCAACCAAACAAACAATCTCTTCAGTTTGGTTATTAGTAAGTATAGAAGTACTAGAGAACCGCCCCGGCTTCGCCCGATACATATTTCGAACTCCCGTCGTACCTATTTAATCCCGTCGCTTATCAATTCTACAATAATGCATAAAAAACTACATGATTTATTGACATTTATGATTATTGCTTCGCTCTTCAGGGTAGTAGCGTGATGATATATAGTCTATATCGATAAATGGGCTGTCCAATACAAAAGAATTTCTCAAATCCGAACAGTAGTTCCTGAGATTAGCGCGTTCAACCAAACAAACAAACTCTTCAGTTTAGGTTATTAGTAAGTCTAGAAGTACTAGGTGACCCCCGGCTTCGCCCATGACATACTTCAAACTCCCGTCGCACCTATTTAATCCCGTCGCTTTTAATTCTACAATAATGCATAAAATATTACCCGATTTGTCGACATATATGACTACTGCTTCGCACTTCAGGGTAGTAGCGTGATGATATATAGCCTATCTCGATAAATGTGCAATCCAATACAAAATAATTTTTCAAATCCGACCAGTACTTCCTGAGATTACCGCGTTCTACCAAACAAACAAACTCTATAATATAATAAGCATACATAGGGACAGACAGTGGAAAGCGACTTTGTTTTATAATATGTAGTGATACATTAGAATAACACAACTCACAGCTATATTTTATCCTGGGATCAAGTTCCTGTGAGAAACGGGGGCGGTTGTACTTCTAAACGCGGGCAAAGCCACGGGCGTCTACTAGTATAATAATAGATCTCTTTCCGGCAATAAATTCACCACCTATACCTTGGGACAAAATACAGAAACGTAAGGGGTATTTTGGATTTCTTTCGAGTTTGAGGTCCTAGATTGATTTTGCATGGCCAGCCAGCTCTAGTGTTGCAAACGCCGATAGGCTACGGCTACATTCTATCAGCTGGACCGTATGCTTGAGTGTCATTTCATCCTTATAACATTAGCTATCGGCCAGTGAAAGTCCCTGTAAAATCGGTCTAGACGTTACATTTTAGCCGGAACAAACAGACAGACCAAAATTCAAAAAAATGCCTTATACTCGTATACTTTCCTTCTGCATTCAGTGATAAGCTGTTAATTCGGAATTATAAATAGACATTCAATTTTTTTTCTGTATAGATTGTCATCGGTTATTAATAAGTAGATATGCAAAGTTTCAAACCAATCCGTCGCTCGTTCAGAAAGGGGTGAAAATCACGTTCTATAAAAATATAAAAAAAAAAAAATATCCATCACGCCTTATCCCCGAAGGGGTGGCAGAGGCATATTATATGCCCACTTTTCACCGTGTGGATTCCTGTCCCACGTAATAGGTGGTGAGCCCATTGCCGTGTTGAAATAGACAGACGCAGGCTGTGGCTACATGCTGTTGAAATTTTTTAAGCCGCCTATAAGGCCTTCAACCAGGCTTAACGACTGCCATTTTACTGGCAACCGGGACCAACGGCTTAACGTGCCTTCCGAAGCACGGAAACGCTCGCAAATTTAAATGCCACAAAGTGGTCACCCATCCGAGGACCAGCCATAGTGAAAGTTGCGTACCTCAGTGATCGTTTACCGAACACTGAGACCGCGGGGCCACGAGCGCTTCTATCTATCGAGTAACGTTTTAAAATACGTTCTAAGGGCCGTATTTTAAAACGTTACTCGATACTCAAGAAACACTTGAGAGTAGTATTTGTATGGCAAAACTAGCCTCAAGTGTTTCTTGAGTATTGAGTAACGTTCTAAAATACGGCCCTAAGATTCCGTCAGATACATACCATGCTAATAAAAGCGTGATAATAAACTAAAGCGGACAAGTTTCTTCGTATCGTTCCCTAGCTGCTAAATAAATTTAAAAAATATATAAATACTGCAATCTTAGTATTAAACGGAAAATTCTAAAGCATTTTATTTGTCACAGTTTTTTTTTTTATTTTCGCGTCATCGAGAATGTTAGCTTTTATCCACTTAATAAAGATGCAAATATTTACTCTTCATCTTGTCACAATTTATTTAAATAACTTAGGAAACAATAGTTATTTGTTCAACGAGTGAGCAAAAGAATTTTTACAACGAGTGCTGATGTTAAATCACGAATTAGCGAAATTGTCTTAAATTGAATCACGAGCTTAGCGAGTGATTCGCAATTAGACTACTGAGAGCTGTGAGTTATTTAAAAGCACGAGTTAAAAAGAAATTTGCTCTCGTGTGAAACATACAACCTTTCAACTCTCCAGCGAGAATACTGTTACCTGAAGTTAATCACAATTAATCATAAAGACAAGTCGAATAATCAAAATAATCTAGATTTTTTAAATTCTTGCTTTGTCCACAGATTATACAGATTATTTTAGAGCTGCGGTCCGAAATTACAATACATGATTAATAATCTAATAATAATCTAACGGCCAGCTAGTCTTAAGTTTCGGACCGCGCTATTGATTATTTCAAATTTATTTAAAAAGTTACTTTGCCTCACGATCACAGCAAAACTTGCTTTTCCTTCGAGATTTCACAAAGCAAAGTGCCCTTTTACCGCTGGAGAGGTGAAAAAGATATTTCTAACATGTTAGATGCGTCTTTAGACATGCATGCTTTTTGAATACAAGACACAAACCGACGACTTTATTTCTACAAGATTAGTAGCACCAAGGGAAATAAAATAATGTTACGAATATGAGACCTATTCATTTATTGGCAAAGCAAACACGGACCACACATTGTCACATTTATTTTCACATTTTGACCATTATATCCTAAAGCAACATGGTATATGAGGTTAACCAATGTTAGCTTCAAGCTGACCAACTGCGGGCTGTAGAAAGCGGTACGTAACTTCGAGATTGGAAGGTCAGGCAGCACTCTTTTTTTTTAATTTAACTAAGATGGCAGACAAGCATACGGTCTCCTTGATGGAAAGCGATCTGATCAGAGACAAAGTGTGAGGGGTGAACATCATGTCTATGGCGAGCGGTGCGATGATAGAAAGTAGTCGTAGCTTTTTAGATTCGATTTTAACTTCTAAGTTAATTTGTATACCTCTGATAGCTTTTGATAAACCTGGAATAACGCTAAGATCAAGAAAAATAAATTAAACACGTAGGTAGAAACATATACAGAAGCTCTATAAGCTAATTTCCCAATTTACTGTGTAACATATTACGAAGCACCAAAATTCTACGCATAACTGTATGTATTAGCAAAAATGTGTTATTGAAAATAAGTAAGGAATTTTGAGGAATTTTATTTACAAGCTTAGTTATATAAGGGTCATTTCCATCAACAAGTAATAAACCCTCTTAACCGACCCTTGTTATATAATTCAGATCGTCCCTTTATTCTTGGTTTTCATTATGTCCTGTGTGAGCTTCATTTCAAAATAAACTCGTATATCTCTATTGAGACGAATTCATAATTATTCATAAACTTTCGAATCTAATAGCATTACAATACTCGAGAAATAATGTTGTGATATTATTTGTCACCTAACGTGTCACCCTGAGGGAAAAGCTTGTGAATTCTACAGTAAGTAATACTTGTATTTTACCTGTAAATACAATTTGTACCAATGGATCGTCTAATTGTTTTAATCTGTTTTATGAAAACCAATACTGTTAGAGATGTGGTTGAAGTTTTACTTATAAATTTTTAATAAAGTGGAAAAAGACAATTCGATTCGAGACAGGGATTGAACCTGTGACCTTTGCCTAACCAGGGCAATGTTCTAGCCACCTGAACTACCCGAACCGTATCGAATCAAGTTGAAATTCTCCACCATATTTATACCGTCATTTTAAGAGTATGACCAGAGCCATCTATCGAGCTAATGAACAACTCGATACCAATGAACAGTGTTACAACTAAAGAAATATTTAAAAATAGTTGTAACACTGTTCCTTGGTATCGAGTTTGAGAGATTTAGCAAATAATTTCTTTAAAAAAAAAATTATCAATATACTGAGTGGAGTCCATTGCATCAATGTTTAAAAATAGTTGTAACACTGTTCATTGGTATCGAGTTGTTCACTAGCTCGATAGATGGCTCTGGTCATACTCTTATTATGACGATATAAATATGGTGGAGAATTTCACCTTGATTCGATACGGTTCGGGTAGTTCAGGTGGCTAGAACATTGCCCTGGTTAGGCAAAGGTCACAGGTTCAATCCCTGTCTCGAATCCAATTGTCTTTTTCCACTTTATTAAATATTTATGAGAAATTTAGCAAATAATTGCTTTAAAAAAAAATTATCAAATTACTGAGTGGAGTCCATTACATCAATGTTTAAAAATAGTTGTAACACAGTTCATTGGTATCGAGTTGTTCATTAGCTCGATAGATGGCTCTGGTCATACTCTTAAAATGACGATATAAATATGGTGGAGAATTTCAACTTGATTCGATACGTTTCGGGTAGTTCAGGTGGCTAGAACATTGCCCTGGTTAGGCAAAGGTCACAGGTTCAATCCCTGTCTCGAATCGAATTGTCTTTTTCCACTTTATTAAAAATTTATGAATATGGTGAATAGTTTTAATATATATTTATCTATAGCTTTCGGTTATAGTTGGGCTAATAATATTGGATTAAAGAACCTTTTAACAAAATGTTGGATTGTAGGAATACCTTTAACTTAAAAACAAAACATTGAGAAATTGCGAAAAGTACCCAAAAAAATTAGTTTGATTTTTGAAACTGTATCATATAATTTTAAAACATCATAAGTCCTGGTTAGGAACAAATAAAAATTTTGAAAATAAAAACGCAGCTACTACGAGTACCATGTCCTAAATAAATCTTTATTAATTAATTATAATATCTATGTGAATATAGCCAGATATCCTTAAGTCTTTGCTTTTTGAACTACATATCTCAAATGTCGGCCCATCGAACACATTGTACGTCACTTCGGCTCCTTAGAATATTGATTTAAAATCTTCCAAAATTTTAAAATCTATATAGCCCATTTATCGAGGAAGGCAGGCTATATTTAATTACGCCACAACCCTAGGGATCGGAGCAGTAACCTTAATGTCAACATATCGGGCATATTTTTATGCATTATTGTAAAATTTATAAGGGACGGTATTAAATAGGTGCAACGGGGGTTCGAAGTATATCATGGGCGAAGCTGTGGGGGTTGGTTTCCTAATATTCAATAAATACAGTAATCATTTTGTTTTTGATATTTTAGTGTCCGAAGAACTCATGATGATAACATGAGAAAATGACTGTTATTTTATTGAATAAAATCAAGGAATTAGTTTTGGAAAGCGTTAAGAACCCGTTAAAATTACGAGTATACTAAAATATTTTTAGGGCTTACTACTAACTTTGGATGCAGTTATTAAAAGGAAATTAGTAGTAAAACATTGATTTAGTTGCAAATGTCTTGATTATTAAAATATTCTCTATGGTTACCAAATGTGTTGATTATTTTTCTGTAAAGGATGTGCAATGCCACTAAATTATGATGAGGTAGGCAAAGGTGCTTTTTAAACCATCTCCGAGAAATCATTCATCGCGATGCTATGGTTTGATAACATACTTGCTAAGCAATATTGTGGTGTGTATATTAAGGTATTCTTCTTTACAAAACTTCAAGTCAAGTTCTAATTAAACCATAAAGTATTTTTTTATAAAGTTAGGTTATTATTCGGTCTATTATAGGGTTACTTTGTCTTATTATTATTACTTGGTTATTATTGACTGCCTCGGTGGCGCAGTGGTAGTGTATGTGAATGCTGCGACTGTGGTCCAGGGTTCAAATCCCGGGTCGGAACAAATATTTATTTCGGAGTTTTAGGTGTTTCCTTTGTATAATGTGTATGTATTTAGAAATATTTAAGTATGTTTATCAGTCGTCTAGATTCCAAAAACACAAGCTTATATTAGCTTACCTTGGGCTAAACAGCGCTGTGTAAAAAAAATGTCCCACAATCATCATCATCCGAGCGTCTGTCCCAGTTGCGTCTCGCGACGCCCGGGGTCTGCTTTCTTACATTTTCTCCTCCACTTCGCACGGTCTTCGGCATCCCCTGTAGTGAGACCATTGGCACGCATGTCATCCCTTACGACGTCAAGCCAGCACTTCTTGGGTCTTCCCCTCTTACCGGGACCCGGCGGGGCTGACATGGCCAGACATTTGTTACCTACGTAGCCCGGCGGTTGCCGCAAGACGTGACCATACCAACGAAGGCGACACTCTTGCAACTTGCCTGCAATGTCACGGACGTGAAGGCTGCCGCGGATGCGAGTTTCTCACGCGGTCCATCCGCGTGACCCCACACATCCACCGCAGCATCTTCATTTCCGTGACACGCAGCTCCTGCTTGTGTCGCTCCAATATCGGCCACGTCTCACTGCCATGTAAAAGGACAGGTCTAATAATGGTTTTGTAGACCTGTCCCTTCAACCGGATCGGCATTTTAGGGTCACAAATGACACCGGTCATCTCCCGCCATTTGGCCCACGCGGCAGCAATGCGTGACTTGACATCGCAATCGATGTCACCGGACGTGTGAAAAACAGATCCCAGGTATTTAACCTGGTCCGTGCGCTCGACCAAATCACCGCCTATGCGGACGGATGTGGGATCTGTCGAGTTTAGTGCCAAATACTCGGTCTTCGCCACATTTAGTTTCAGACCGCCGTTCTCAAGCGTCTCCTTCCACGCCTTTACACGTCGCACCAATCTGCCCCTGTCCGCGTCTGCCAGCGCAATATCGTCAGCATACATGAGCAACCATGGAGGCTGCTCATGTGGGTTTCTGATACTGTCCGACAATTCGTCTAATATTACACTGAACAGAAGCGGACTAAGGACCGAACCCTGGTGTACCCCGACGGTGATGGGGAATAGTTTCGTGTCGCCAACAGCAGTCCGAACCATTGAATCGGAGTCACAGTACATGTCCCGGATAGTGTCAATATAGACCTCTGGAACCCCTTTGGACCGCAGTGCCCACCAGATCATCGCACGAGGAACACAGTCGAAGGCCTTCTGCATGTCTAGAAACAAACAGTGCAGAGGCGTGTTCTTCGACCTGTAAATCTCTGCGACAACCCTCAGGGCAAAAACAGGGTCCGTGGTCCCATAACCAGGGCGAAACCCATATTGACACCCCGAGAGAGTGCACTCCTGCCGGATCCGAGAGTCTATAATCCTCTCGAAGATCTTCATGGTGTGGGACATCACCTTAATACCGCGGTAGCTCCCGCACTCCTGCACTGACCCCTTACCTTTGAAGACTGGAGTAATAATACTCAGTCTCTATTAGTTTGGGATCTGCCCGCTGAGGAGTATGCGGTTAAAAAGGTTTACTAAGATGCCCACACCGCGAGGACCCATCGCCTTCCAGGCTTCGATGGGGACTCCATCGGGTCCGACAGCTTTCCGATTCTTCATGCGGCGAAGCGCAGTCAGGACTTCTCCAGGCGTTACCGGTGGCACTAGTCCCTGATTCGGAGGGAGGTCCGGAGGCTGCACCTCTTTGTGCTGTTTATTAAGCAGCTCGTGGAAGTACGAGCGCCATCTCTCCTTGATGTCTCACTCTAAACAACTGGAACTATTCTCTGAAGACAAGAGATGAATTAGCCTACCTTTATTTAGAGTCAGCTAGCTGCAATAACGTGAACAGACGTTTAATGTCAAGAGGGCAGGCGCCGATAATCAGTCGTGAGTGGGATGCGCTGCTTAGTTACTTACCTGGAAAAGAGAAAATAGATATATTAAATAATTGAATCGAATCAGTTAGGGACCTGCAAATTTCTAATTAAAGAGGTTTTATATACATTGACAATAAATACAATATAAGATTTTTATTGTATTGTATGTCCGTTCAATTCTTTATGAGTTTATAATTCTCAAAGGGCCTCTTCGTGTTAGACCAGTTTATGCCCATGTAAGCACTCCAAAAGACCATAAGATAAAAAGCAGATATCCGCGAATTCAAGAGATATATATAGTATTAATAAGTATCTTTTTAGAGAGACGAGTACAAAAGGTATAAGCGTGTTGCAAAAGAAGTGATGAAACGAAAGAAAGAGAATGACAGAGATGAATTTGAAAAAAGGTTATCTGATGACTTCCAACAGAATATGAAATTCTTTTAGAAGTCCATAAGAACAGTGAGGGCTCAACAGACGTCATTGCATCTCAACCATATCAGAAACCATGATGGTAGTCTTGTAAAAGGAGAAGAATGTGTGTTAAAAAGATGGAAGCAATATTTTGAAAGCTTGTTTGAAAAAAAGGATATGCAATTACAGACTAGTTTCTGGGAAATGAATGAAATTGGTAAGAAAGAAGTCATAAGTATGGAAGAAATAGTGGAAGCATTGAATAGCATGAAAGTGGGAAAAGCTGCGGGACTTGATAGGATCTCTGTCGAGATTCTGAAAGCGGGACAAGGAGTGGTAGCTTGCCAGCTGTACTGCCTTTTCAACCTTTGTTGGAGGAATGGCAGTGTACCAAGAGATTGGTGTAAGGCTGTCATCGTGCCGCTTTATAAGGGAAAAGGGTCACAGCAAGAGTGCAAAAACTACCGCGGCATAAGCTTGCTCAGCATCGTCGGCAAAATTGTATGGAAAAATTTTGATAAAAAGAGTGATGAATGAAACTGTAGGAAAAATGTGGGATGTACAAGCAGGATTTACGAAAGGAAGAGGATGTATAAATCAGGTCTTTTCCTTACGATGCGTAGCAGAAAAGCTTTTGGCGAAAAGTCTAACGTCTATTGCGTATTTGTAGACTTGGAAAAGGCCTATGATAGAGTGGTAAGGAATAAACTGTGGTCAATACTGGCCAGGTATGGAGTAAACAGCCACTTGATACGAGCACTGAAATCTCTCTATGAGGGCTCCAGTGCTTGTGTCAGAATCAACGGAGCTTGCTCAGACTTTTTTCACATTGAAAAAGGTGTGAGACAGGGTTGTGTAGCGTCGCCGTTGCTGTTTAACCTATACATGGACAGCTGCCTGAGAGAACTGCAAGAGAGTACGTATGGTATAAAAATGGATGAACTGACCGTCAAGTGCCTCCTATACGCCGATGATCAGGTAATACTAGCATCATCGGCGGAGGAGTTACAGTTGATGGTTAACATTATGTATGATGCGTTAAAAAACAAAGGAATGAAAGTGAATGTAAACAAGTCGAAAGTAATGGTTTTTGAAAGAGAGGCAAGTATGACGTATTGCTCAATTGTTGTGGAAGGAGAAAAAGTAAAACAAGTAAAATAGTTTGTATATCTAGGTACAAAATTTGCGAGAGATGGAAAGTATGACTATGACATTAAGTGAAGAGTATTGGCAGGAAATATAGTGAATGGAGCCATGTACGCCTTTATGAGCAGTCAGAACGTTTCAAAGAAGGCACGACTGGCTGTACATAGAGGTGTGCTGGTCCCCACACTTATGTATGGCAGTGAAAGTTAGGTATGGCAGAAAACGCATAAAAGTAAAATAAATGCAGTGGAAATGAGAAGTCTGCGAAGTATAGCTAGAGTGAAGTTGGTGGATAAAGAAAGTAACAGCGCGATAAGGGAACATTGCGGTATGACAGAAGAAGTAGTGACTAAGATAGAAAAAGGGATGCTTAGATGATTCGGGCACGTGGAGAGGATGGATGAAAGTAGACTGACGAAGCAGATTTATGTGGCGAGAGTGAATGGTCAAACTGGTAGGGGTAGACCTCGGCGTACGTATGTCAATCAAATCGAAGACCTTTTGGAAAAACGCCAGGTCAAGAGTACCCTTAACCGGCGAGCGTGTACAAAAACACTTATGAAAGTAGAAGGAGCGAAAGTGGTATGTCAGGATCGTAGCAAGTGGAAAACCATAGTCTCTGCCTACCCCGATGGGAAACAGGCGTGATAATATGTATGTATGTGTTTTTTGACAGCATTGAAGATACTTCCAGTTAAATATTTAAAGAAACTGAGTATTTGTGTTTATCTGTCCAATTTAATTCAAGTTTTAAACATGAAAATTATATAAAAAGAATTTGCTGTTCGTTACTCTCGCTAATACTCTAGATCGGCTGAACCGATTTGGCTAATTTTGAAATTGAAAGGTTTGTAAAAGTTTAGGGAAGGTTAAAACCGTTAAAAACAAACTTAATTAATAAAGGGAAATACTAAAATCTACCATTTAATTTTACATTACAAAATGTTTCTACCTATGAATTTGTTGAATTTTTTTTTAGTTTCTTTTGTTTTTTGTTTAGAAATTTAAAAATAGAGTCACTTGGTTGTCAAATGGCGCGTTGAGAAATATATCTGTTACAGTTTGTAGGATGAGGTCCGATCTCTTCAGTCGCTTTTGTCGCAATACAAAACAGTTCAATTTGTAGATGAGGTCTGATCGCTTTGGTCGCTTTTGTCGAATTACAAAGTTCAATTTCAGAATCTATACAACACTTGCTGTGTGTTCACGGAAGGAATCCAAATGTAATATTTAAAATTTTTGTTGTTAGTTTGTCTGCAGTAAGGTTCGTACGGGTTAAACGCAGAAACTACTGATTGGATTTAATTCAAATTTTGCATTAACATTTACAGTAAGTCGGGTCAACACGTAGGCTATATATTATCTCGCTACAATACCTAGGAGCTAGGCAGAGAACAATTAACTATAAATGCATAACTATGTCTTGTTGGTGTGACGCCAGCTTGGTCTTATCGTCATGACTACGGTATTGGACGTCACTAGAGATCTAAACACCGAGGATCCCAAATACTATTAGAGACAGAGAGATGAGTGAATATAACTCAGATAATAAGTACCTTAACATAACTTTTTTTAAATTTGTAGTTAGTACGAAGTCCGCCGGGTCAACTAGTACATAATATATATCCAAGTTTAAACTTTACCAATGTGTGTAGGTATCAGACGCATCTTAATTTACAAAACAAAGTCGGGTTTGTTCGAACACTTGTAACTCAAGTACTGGTGAATCGATTATTGTGATCAATCCTTTATTGGATTGAGACCAATAGCAGAACGAGTAAACAAAGTAAACAAAAAACAGAAAATATCTTGAATAAAATATCATGTCATACCTTTTCTATAGAACTGAATTTCAAGGCGGCGCAGAGTAGGTGGTATGGGAGATTCGTAGGAGTATGAAAATTTATTTTTGTTTTGCTAAATTGCATAATGCAAAATTTCGTGTAATAATTGCTTTGTGTTGGACTTCCAGCCCAGCAGAAAAGCTACTAAACCAGAGATAGCCTCTTCCGAACTACAGAATTGAAAAGAGTTAGACCATGGCCCAGTCGACTTGGGGTGTGAAACATCAACCTCTAATAATGAGGGGCTAGAGAGAAAGCGATCGAATGCTAGGAGGCACCCGAAAACTGGTGTGAGTGAGAATGACGGGTCTATTGTTGCAGAAATGAATATGTTTAATTTGAAAGGAAAGTTTCAGTAATGTACCTGAGCGTACCTTTAATTATAAAAGGTACCTCTTTGAAACATGAACTATCTTACTAATAAGGGGAGTCGCGATCCTGACAGTATTAATGGCAGGTGTATGCTAATATAGAATGTAATAAATATCTTATAGTTACCTAATATTTACGACTGCCATAGAATTTATAGCAAGATAAAAATAGCTTTATTTACTCGCATTGCTCACATAATTAAAAATGCAAGAAGAACCTACATTGTAGTAAGTACATGTATATACACTGGCCTGCAAAACTATCACACTTTTAAAATTCCAATAACATTTTAAGTACTCAAGATATACTTACGAAACAACAAGGATTCGAACAAGTGTTTTATTTTGAAAACTTCATAGTCGGTAATGTTTTTTAAGAAATGGCTGTATAAAAAACTTTAAAATAAAAAATGATCCTTTTCGAATTACAATACAATTAAATTTATTTTTTGTTTCTATTTTTGTTTTTAAATTTCTTCTCTCTCTCTCTCGATCACTTATCGATCAAAAAGAAATTTGTTCTAAAAACTAAGTTAGACAACTGCACATAAACTAGTTTATCATGCCTCTTTCATGTGCTAGAATTATGACTTTCTGGAACTAGGCATCTGCAAGAACGGTGGGTGTGACGTTATGAACGGTCCAGAAGGTGAAACAAAGATAAGAAGAGACTAGAAACCATTTGAGGAGACCTGGTAATAACAGACCGAGGTGTACTAGTGCCCGAGAAGACCGTTATATTGTTTCCACAATGCTGAGAAATCGCCACCTAAATGCATTTGAAGTCCAGCAACAGCTTTTTCAGACCCGAAGGGACTATATTAGTGACAGTACTCGAAGGTACGTGAGTGGCCTCAAACTCGTAAGCAATGTGTAGCGCTACTGCGATACGCCCGTGAACACATACAGTGGGATTAAGAAAAACGGTCAAGAATTTATTTTACAAATAATAATATAATAAGTTTTTTTTTGTTTTTCAGGATCTTGAACCAGCTGTTAGCGTCTCGGCACAACGATTATCGGATCAGGTATGGGCTATTCGACGTTGCTACATGTTGGATAGTGGTGTACTTGAGCGGCTACGTTCTAAAATATGAAATAGCCTTGCCTGTCGAAATTCATCTCAGATTACAAGTTTAGAGGTAACAAACACACCGCATAATGATGAAGTTGTAGCTGTGGAGGCTATATCCGTAAGTATCCAGTGCAATGATAAATTAAGGAGTGCTTTGGAAGATGCGATGCTGGAATATCGATCTATGAGTCCAGGCTGTAGACCTAGCCTAGCGTTTGCCTATGCATAAACGAAATATGGCCCTGGTGTGTGCTCTAGATTCACTATTATCTGAATATTTGGATAATAGTGAATACCTTAGTGATACGCACTCGATTCTATACTGTGCAGCCGTTGCAGCATGTAGAGTAGCTGGAGTGGAATTTTTTTTGAAAAGAAACTTGCTTTTCCTCCTAAACCTGCTGTGCCTGCTTGGTAGTGTAGAATTGAGCGTCGTATCGCTCGGGCTAGGGCATTCATCGGGAAGTTAATCTGTTTTAGATCGGGAAATACACGACCGAGGGTCATGCGCTTTGTGAGACAGGCGTTCTCGTGCACTAACATCACGCCTCAAGAATTTATGAGTACGTCATGTGTCACAGAGCGCAATGACTTTCTAAAACAGAAAGTTTATGCATGGGCCAAACGGATTCGACGTTATAAAAAACGCGTAGACCGATATACCCAAAATCGCATGTTCCAAAAGGATGAAAGGTGGGTTTTATCGAAAATGGTAGAAACCCGATTTCGATGTGGATAATGGACCGCGACCAAATGCTGATGCCACAAATGCATTTTGGCGTAGTATTTGGTCGAGGTCCGTTAGTCATATTGAAGGCGAATGGATGAGAGAGGTTGAGCGGGCATGTGAATCTATACAGACAATGGACCCAATTAACATAATAGAAGACGATGTAGCAAATGCAGTCCGTTCATTGCCCAACTGGAAATCAGCGGGACGGACTGCATAATTTTTGGCTAAAGTGGTTCCGTAGTTCACATGCTCGCTTAGTAACTCAATTCCAGTCGTCTGTAGAGTCGGGCTCTCTGCCCGATTTTATAACGACTGGAATAACCCACCTTCTCTATAAATCTGGCGATGCCTTGGATCCCAAAAATTATAGACCAATCACATGTTTACCAACAGTCTATAAACTTCTAACATCTATTTTGAGAATCAAAATTACTTCACATTTTGATATAGATTCAGTCTTGTCTTTGTCTCAAAATTGATGTAGAGGTGGGACCCGAGGCACCAAAGAGCTCCTTATTATTCACCAAAGAGCTCCATTAACCAACAGGTACGCCGTAATCGTCACAGTATGGCGACATGTTGGATTGATTATAAAAACGCTTTTGACTCTGTGCCTCATACCTGGCTTCTGAGGGTGCTGGAGCTGTACAAAGTGGATGCAACTCTTTGTACTTTCCTGCGGCCATGTATGAGGCAATGGAGATCAGACCTTTGCTATCCAGGATGTCGTCAGATTGTAACAAATGGCTTGCCTATTGAGGGGGGCATATTCCAGGGCGACAGTCTCAGTCCTTTATGGTTTTGTCTAGCACTGAACCCTCTTAGTACTATACTAGAGAGTTCAGGGCTAGGCTTTCAGTTGCGGAGAGAAGGTCGAGTTATATCCCACCTGCTTTACATGGACGACCTTAAGCTCTTTGCCACCACCAAATTGGAACTGATAGAACTATTGAAGTTAACAAAATCCTTCAGTAGTTCTATTAGAATGGAAGTTGGCGTTGACAAATGTGCAGTCATGCATGTAAAGAAGGGTGGGATTGTGAAGTCTGAGCGATTCTTTGGCCGTCTGAAAAAAGTACTGAGAAGTCTTTTATCAGGTTGTAATAAAGTGCGTGCCTTCAATGGGTGGGTTATACCGGTCCTAATGAATTCCTTCGGTATACTTAGATGGACTCAGACTGAATTAGATGCCCTGGATAGGAGAGTGCGGTCCGTGTTGACCACATTTCGAATGCATCATCCTCGTTCATCAGTAATGAGGTTGTATATCCCTCGGAAGTGTGGAGGTCGAGGCTTTTTAAATGTCAAGACCCTCCATAACCGTGAAATATGCAACCTCAGAGAATATTTTCTCAATGCTGACATGTGGTTGCAGTGGATAATGGACATACCCCACTCTCGTTGGCTAAAGAGAATTGGCATAAACCTATAGTACTTGGTGTTACTGATCGCAAGGAGGTATGGAAGAGTAAGGAGCTGCATGGTGGTTTTATCAGGCCTTACATAGGCCTGATATAGACATCAATGCATCAGTATCTTGGCTAAGATTTGGTGATCTCTTTGGAGAGACTGAAAGGGTTGTTTTTGCAATTACTGATGAAGTTGTAATGACGAAGAACTACAGGAAGTATATCCTGAAGGATGGTACGTTGGACATCTGCCGGGCATGTCATCGTCCCGGAGAATCCCTTAGGCATATTATTTCTGGTTGTTCGAGTCTTGCAAACGGTGAGTATTTGCATCGACACAACCAAGTAGCCAAGATCATTCACCAGCAACTTGCTCTACTTGCTACAATTTTGTTGATTTAGAGGTACCATACTATAGATATGTGCCCGACCCAGTTCTCGAAAATGGTCATGTCACATTATACTGGGATCAATCTATTATCACGGACAGGACTATTGTCGCCAATAAGCCTGACATAGTGGTAATAGATCGATTAGAACGCCGTGCAATGATTGTTGACATACCCATACACCATACCTCACGACGAGAACCTCATGAAAGCCGAGGTAGACAAACAAAAGAAATATTTAGACTTGGCTCATGAGGTTGTCGACGTGTGGGATGTGGATTCAGCGATCATTGTACCGATAGTCATATCTGTCCATGGACTTATAGCCAAGAGCCTTAACCAACTTCTACAAAGGCTCGCGTTAAACAGCTGGATCAAGGGCCTGATACAGAAAGCAGTTCTTCTCGACACGGCACGTATTGTGTGGAAATTCCTTTCTCTGGAGCCCTAACCACCGGTAGCTTGGTCTCTGTACCCGATACCGGTGGGACACTATTTTTTATATTTTTAAATGTATTTTTTATAGATATATTTAAAAATGTAATTGATATGTTGTATAAATGAATAAAAAGAATAATAAGTTTATTTATTTTCTCTCACATAAAATTAATACAAGGGTAATACTTAATTAAGGTACATTTTGAAAGAATAGTATTTATGTGAGAGATTGGTATCTGTACTAGGAGACCTGTGTGACAGATTACCAGCATCTCCAGTCTCTGCACAAGTGATACACGGTAAGTACCTTCAGGTAATGCAAAAAGCTATTTATATGATGTATGAGAATATACAAAACAAGCATGCATTTGTGTGTGTGTGTGGGGGGGGGGGGGGGTGTGTGTGAGTATATGGCCATTTCAAGAAGTGAGCATATTAGATGATTCATAGCAGAACATCTAACAGATTCTCTGTATCTGAAAGTTTAATGTTTTTAACCAATCTGAGATAGTTTTTTTTACATTTGTGCTTGTGTAGGGAGCTATACTCGTATATCCACATGGAGGTTCCAACACTACAAACCGAAATAATATCACTATAGGATAATATTATGGCTTACGAACGGGTGGATATGTTCTATATATGTGTTGAAATTTTGAATTTCAGTATAGTGACTATCGACATTTTTAATCAGTGGTCATTTCAATCTTAGACAGTTCAAGCTTAGATATAAAAATAAAAATATGTACTCGTGAACATTATGGTATTCTATATGTATAGCTTGTAATCTTTATGCGAGAGTGAGTGAGATGCCAATAAATGTTATGATTAGTAATCGTTATTGTAAAAAACAATATGCATAAACATTTTATGCGGGTATATCATTATTATAAAAAAGTTATGGGAACATAAAGTATGCCTAATGATTTATTCTGTTTGAACGTGATGAGAAACGAAGAGAGTGCCAAAAAACGTTATGCAGTTTTAAGTTATGCCTCTAAAATTTATGCTACCCAATACGGACCCCTTACGAACACGGCATATGTTTTCTTATTTGATACATATTGATTAATTTTTTTTTTAATTTATGTAAATAAATTTATAGGGTGATAAGATTATTATTGTGATTTAGAAATCTCCCTGAAGTCCTATTTATATCCGATTCATTAAACATAATATATGTGTTGGGCCGCCGTCGCCTCGTTTGCTAGCGAGGTGATGGCGGCTTAAACGTGAGGAGTTGCGGGTGCGGGAGCGTACGGGACAAACGCTTCCGCCCCGCCGTCCGGTTCGGGGGCGTCGGCGTGCTCAATACATGCACGCCCCCGAATAGTGTCAGGCTGTGGGTGGAAGGTCGGGGGATCCCGCTCAACTGGCCACTTGGGTTTTTTGTTCCATTCCCAGATCGGAACCAAAAATTGTGTGATCCGCAAATGTGTTTCTGAGTTTAGGTGTTTCTATGTATAATATGTAGGTATGTATTTAAAATTTAGTGCCCCATTAAGGGCCGTATTTTAAAACGTTACTCAATACTCAAGAAACACTTGAGAGTAGTATTTGTATGGCAAAACTAGCCTCAAGTGTTTCTTGAGTATTGAGTAACGTTCTAAAATACGGCCCTAAGTAAGCTAATATACACAAAGTGATATTAGCTTACTTTTTGTTAGATGACACTGTGTAAAAAATGTCAATAGTTATTATAATTCTTTTATCAACAGTTAATCTAAAATTTATTATATATTGTGACCGTTGTTAAAATGAAAAAATAACAAATGACTATATGATATGAGACACACCCCTGTATCTAATACATATATTTACATCAAATCCCGCTCGCGCAAAACCTACGAAATTTAAGTGAGTATATTGTGACAATGAAAAATGGAATTGTGATGTTACTTGAATAAAATATAAAAAGTAAATAAGTAGTAAAATAAAAAAAAGAAAAATGGAACTCCCTGACTCTATCTCCCTCTCTCATATTCCCGACACAAGTATTTAATTATTTACTCAGACATCGCAACAATGTAACCAAAATGTAATGTAGGTAACTATTACGGATTTTTTCTCTCTCTGTCTATCTCTGGACGCCCGGGGTCCACTTTTGTACTTTTTCTCCTCCATACACGCGCACGGTCTCTTGCACGGTCATTAGCATCCCCTGTAGTATCGGGTTGCTATATGAACAAGAAAGTGGCGCCGTCTATTTTTTTATTTTAATGAATGCTATACTCCTAAATTTAATCATAAGCATTTTTGTCTCACGTAAAAAGTGGTGATCAGTGTTGCCGTATAGTAACGGACAGAAGCAGGTTGTGGGCGGCCTACTAAAGATTTTTTCCAATACGGTCTTCAACTTCAATTAACTACTGCCATGTTACTGGCAACCGGGACCAACGGCTTAACGTGTCTTTCAAAGCATGTAAAGACTCGTAAATAGAAATCTCACAAAGCGGTCACCCATTCGAGGACCAGTCATAGCGAAAGTTGCTTAACGCAGTGATCGTTTACAGAACACTGAGTTAGCGGGATTATTTTATACATTTATTCATGTACACACTAGGTAACAGTAGTAACAGTTGACGGAGATGTAGGTACAATGATACTGCTTATTTCTATAAGGAATATCTTCCAGCAGACCGGCGACAGGAGAACGTTAAGAAGTACGAAAATAACAAGTAAAAGTGTGTAAGTAAGAGAGCAAAGATAAAACTAAAATTAACTCACATTTAAAAGAGTGTATCTATAAAATTATATAATATATCACAACATATAAATATAAAGCAATATAAATAAATACAAATAACCAAATACTTCCACATGTAAACAAATACGAAATAAATATAATTTTACACATATGAATAAAATAAATTTACAGTGTAGAGTGTTCACGGACTTTCCTTTTAAAAGCACTTCTCAATAGAATATTCGTACCAACTTGGTATACGGCGGAGAGCGAAATATCGGATGACAGGAAGAAGTCAATTCTAAGTTATTCAACAGAAATGGAACTTAGATTTACATCGCGTATATGCAAAGATTGGACTAGAACTCGATATGATGACATCCGGAATGTGAAGTTTCTCAACAAGAGGAACGAATTAAATACCTCGTGACTCGTGATATTTCCTCTATGGACTTGTAACATCGGCATCACGGAATAGGAAGAGAAAACTATATGTTGGATAAGGAATTATTGAATATTTTTCTATTCTAATAATGTTTCTCGTTTTATTTTGTAGATTTATTTGGCATTTAAAGTAAAAAAAACGTTTGTCAGACCCATTATGACGAAAATTGCCGTCTAACCTTCCAGTCCGGTTATCAGCAGGTGAAGTCGCTTGGGCCCCGGAGAGAATGGTGGGGCCCCTTATACCCACCTACTACCAAATTTTAGTACTTATGTAACATACAAACCCACCAAGATGGGATTTTAGCCAAAATATCGTATCTAACCGTCATAATTTTACCAGTTATTGTAGTTAATAGATATAAAGAAATAAAGATAAAAATAAGATAGAACATTATAAAATTTATGAAAACATAACAACCATAGTAACTATTTTAATGTTACCATACGGCGTAATCCATATGGCGTTCGATATAATCTGCACGCTGTATCCCTGACGGAGTAGTCAGAGAGAACAAAACTACTAGGGTTTGATATTCATACATACTTCTTTCGCTTCCTGCAGATTCATTATCATTAATCGTTTCAAATATCCGAGAACCTTTAACGTTTCCGTTAAACAATGATATTTTTGAATGTCATAATTTAGTTTTGACATACGAGTAACTGTCAGTTCATAAACTTAACAGTCAGCGGCATTTTAAAATAATCAATAATAATTTGTCAACGGCATACCTACGGCATAGGACCATAACAAAAATAAAAACAAATTTGAGTCCGTAATGAAAATTTTGTAACTTTCACAGTCGATTGTTTTTATATTTTATTAATAATACTAATGCGAATATACCATTCATAGTCAAAACAGGAAAACGTCTGTCGAGTCAGTTAGTGGGTTTATAAAAAGATTATGTCCAGTTTGGGCATAAACTTCAAACAAAACCAGACATACTTAAAAACAGCTTTTCGGTTTATGTATAGGTACGTTGTACATACATACATTGTATGTTTTAATCTAGAAGCGGCTCGTTATGTTATTTCCGTTACTTGTAGACCTTTTTAATAGTCTCATTAGTTGCTTGTTATAACATTGCTCCCAAAAACATCCTAATCGCATTGACAGATTTAGCATTTAAAACGGTTGTAAATAAGTTTTTTGTAAAATAATATAACTAAAAACTAACTAACAATATTCACGCTGTATCCCTGACGGGGTAGTCAGAGAGGACAGATCGCCAGACTTCGTGATCCATGCATACTTCTTTCGCTTCTTGAATATTCATCAATCGCTTCATACACGCACGTGTGGGTATCTGAGTACTTTTGACTTTTCCGTTTTCGAGCAATCTGCTCACGTGGTCTTCATATTTAAGTCTCGGCCTACCCTGACCTTCTACCTTTCGCACAATATATATTCTTCGTCAATCGTCCCTCACTCGTTTGTAAAAAATAAAAAAAATAAAAATTATGTTACAACAAAAACATTAATATTAAGATAATGACTTAATACATTATATAAAAATGCTACTTAGGGTAATGTAATCGACTAAAACAAAATGGATATCGCTCTTGCTTTTTAGTAAGATTCTTCAAAGGAATATTATGTAAATTGTACGAGTATTAGAGTCGCCTTTCCACATAGGTAGATTCCTACCTTAACTTAACAATATACACTGTTTACACGTTAGCTTCAAACGTTTCAAGACAATGTACAACGTTTACATAAGCTTTACCTACTCTAAATTTAAGGGATTATGGAAATCTAGCAAACTTCAATAAAATGCTGTGACGACATTCCATCAACAAATTTACATTTATTTAACATCTCTGCTCATCTTCTACGGTACTTCCAGTATGCAGGAAAAAATAAGTTCAAAGGTCAAAACTTCATCCGCTTGCAATATTTAATCTTATCATCTTACTTAGAGGTAGATACAGATTCATCCACTTGTGCACGGGTCACCCACGCGTTTATGTTAAATGCGTGCAAACAAGCAAAGCAGACTTATTAAAATGAATTAAGACTATTTAGAATGAAAATATATGTTTTTAGAACTAAAATACTGGGAAATTAACACTGCATATATTTTATACTTAGGCAAATCACTTAGCACCGCCTGCAGGTCCGAATAGCATAATTCTATAAATGCAGTCATTTAGTTAGTAGATTATACATTTTTTTTTATAACTGAAAGTAACGATAAAATCGATCTTATTTGTCATAGATACATTTACGATATACATTTACGATATACATTTACGATACCAATATAATATAACGGTGCTTTGTCCCAGTTAGTAAAGCGACAAAGCATCGTAAAAGAAGCACGTCTGGCGATTCATAACGCAGTGCTAGTGCCAACTTTGCTTTACGGCAGTGAAACCTGGGTATGTCAGCAGATGCATGAAAGTAAATTGAATGCTGTGGAGATGCGATCACTTCGAAAGTTGTGCGGCGTTACCTTGGCTGGCCGAATACGTAACGAAGTGATACGCAATTTGGCAGGTTTGAATGAAAGTGTCAGCGTTAAGCTGGAAAAGGGCGTGCTCCGTTGGTTTGGACACGTCCAACGAATGAGTGAGGAACGATTGACGAAGAATATATATTGTTCAAAAGTAGAGGGTAGAAGGAGTCAGGGTAGGCCGAGACTTACATATGAAGACCACGTGAGCAGATTGCTCAAAAACGGAAAGGTCAAAAGTACTCGGATACCCAGACGTGCGTGTATGAAGCGATTGATGAATCTCGAAGAAGCGAAAGAAGTATGCATGGATCGCGAAGCCTGGCGATCTGTCCTCTCTGACTACCCCGTCAGGGATACAGCGTGAAGATAGTTAGTTAGTTAATATAATATCAAGTGATCGTTTTAGTAAAGTAGATATTTCCGAAAAGTGGTATTTGTGGATTTATAGGCGCATTCCTAGCTTTACATGTCTAATCAATCGACTATTAATGCACTCATTTAGTTAATCGATTATACCAATTTTTACAACTGAAAGTATTGTTAAATCGATCAATTTTTTTTTAAAGTTCAATATATTTTTAAGTGATCGTTTTAGTAAAGTAGATAAGTATTTCCGAAAAGTGGTATTTGTGGATTTATAGGCGCATCCCTAGCCTATTTCCACGTCTACGAGAAACGATTCTCCGTCGTGGTCCCATAAATAGGACAAGTTCCTGAGACCACAAGAAAACAGCGAACCCATAATAATTAATGAGTAAATTGTAGTAAAGCTACATA
This sequence comes from Thumatha senex, assembly GCA_948477245.1. Classification (NCBI taxonomy): domain Eukaryota; kingdom Metazoa; phylum Arthropoda; class Insecta; order Lepidoptera; family Erebidae; genus Thumatha; species Thumatha senex. Next base: position 7,702,054 of record OX419725.1, read on the forward strand.
AGTTCGCATAGAGCTAAAAATTGCTATGATTGTTTGGAACTACATTAAAAATAAATGCTGAATAGTTCCCATCGATCCAGTACACATAGCACAGCTAACTCGGATAAAAATTTCAATTATCTTTGGTCCAATAATTGGTATTTATAGTTTTTCAGAAAAACGACAGGTAACATTTTATAATAAACTAGCTGATACCCGCAGGATCGCCCTCATAGTGAGGTTTTCCTATTCGAGATTTCGTACGGATCCCTAAAATATTAAGGCCGGATTCGACCAAACACGAAGTTACACGAGTCGTTAAGCCAAGTTGAAGGCAATATTTAAAAAAATCAACAGCAATTCGCCGCAGCCTTCGTCTGTCCATTTCAACACGCCATTGCCGTGTTGCTCACTACCTGATACGTGGGACAAAAAGGCATACAGTGAAATGTAGGTGTTTAATATGCCTCTGCCTACCCCTTCGGGGATAAAGGCGTTACAATATGTATGTACGTTAAACTTTGTGTTGTTATTCTGCGGTTTAAAAAGAATAATTAATGAATGTATAACCTGATAAAAATCTATGTACTAATATTTCTTTCACCTTGACTTGAAACGTTATAACAATTTAATTTAATTTTATAGCATAATACTGTAAAATGTCAGTTAATACGTATTTGTCATATCGTGCTTTGACGGCTGTTATTCTCGGTATAGCAAGTTGCTGCAAAGAGCACAGAAAGCCATAATAAGAATTGAATTGAATTCTCGGTATAAGTTTTTACTCCGCCAAATCAGCGGTGTAAATATCTACTCGAGTTTAGTTACCTTATGCTCAGGTTAGTAGTATGTAAAGTGGAAAATCACTTTACTATAAGAACAAGTTAAAGTTACTCTCGAGTAAAATCTTATTCTTGTTTGGTCGAATCCACCCTAAAAAATACAATATAGCCTATCGAAGAAGTAGTGTAAACCTAGCTTTCTTATGGTGCCAGAATTTAACACTAATAATTTAGGCACTCTCTAAGGATTGTTCTAAATTCTACCCCTAAGGGGGTAAAATAAGGCATAAACGGTTGTGTGAATATTTCATCATTTTCAAAGTGAGAGACATGAAATTACGTATACCTATTCCACAAATGAATAGAGCCGGGGGGCACAGCTAGTAATAAATAAAGATAACATTGTAAATCAATAACTAAGGGTGGATTGCATCATCTTACTATAACAATAACCAAAGCCAAACCTTCGTCAAATCTCTGGTTAAACACTATTTAAATTGCACCATTCTTACAATGGTTAAAATGACGTCACAATTGACACTAACTTTAACAAGCCAAATCTTGGCGGTCAAAGTTATTTCGTCGGTTATAGTAACAGTAACAGACGTAATATCGTTACAATCAACTTGACACTACAAACAATAATCAAATATTCCTATATAATATGCTTGCACAAACATTCGTAATAGTTAAAGTATAGATACCTACATAAGTAATTGTATGATGGCATTAGTGCGTAATATTTTATAGGAATCTAGTTCTTCTGATATCTCGGCATTTATTCCACCTGAAGATTTGATATAATATATGGGTACAATATTATATCAAATCTTCAGGTGGAATAAATGCCCAGACATACAGTTGTCGTCAAACTAATGAGTGAGGAACGATTGAGTTTGACGAAGAAAACATATTGTGCGAAAGTAGAGGGTAGAAGGAGTCAGGGTAGGCCGAGACTTACATATGACCACGTGAGCAGATTGCTCAAAAACGGATAAGTCAAAAGTACTCAGATACCCAGACGTGCATGTATGAAGCGATTGATAAATCTGCAAGAAGCGAAAGAAGTATTCATGGATTGCGAAGCCAGGTGATCTGCCCTCTCTGAATACCCCGTCAGGCCGTCAGGGATACAGAGTAAAGATTACATTAATAGAAGTACATTAGTAGGGTTTATTCTGTGGTTTATGTAGAAATAAACAGACAATTAAATACTTAAATAAACAATTTATTTATTATCATAAAATAAAATAAATAAAATATCCATCACGCCTTATCCCCGAAGGGGTGGCAGAGGCATATTATATGCCCACTTTTCACCTTGTGGATTTACCTGTCCCACGTAATAGGTGGTGAGCCCATTGCCGTGTTGAAATAGACAGACGCAGGTTGTGGCTACCTGCTGTTGAAATTTTTCATGCCGCCCATAAGGCATTCAACCAGGCTTAACGACTGCCATTTTACTGGCAACCGGGACCAACGGCTTAACGTGCCTTCCGAAGCACGGAAACGCTCGCAAATGTAAATGCCACAAAGTGGTCCCCCATCCGAGGACCAGCCATAGTGAAAGTTGCGTAACTCAGTGATCATTTACAGAACACTGAGACCGCGGGGCTACGAGCGCTTCTATTCTATTTATTATCATTGTATTTTTTATTTTCTAACATGTCAATTTCAAATCGATGTTTTATTAATTCTAGTTTATTTCGTTCTTCATAGTCTTATGATTTGATCATGTAGTTTTTTTTGCTGCCTAAAACTTTGCTAAATTCTTTCCATTTCAAGGTCATGGAGACTGTCTAAAACTGAAATTTTCTTTCCGCGTTTTTGTTTTCCTGGTATCTCTTAATCATGCCTGAAAATGAGGACATAAATTAATATTTAAAATATTTATTACTAAAATATATATTAATATTTAAGAGAGATATGCCTAAATTTAAAAATAAAGTAATTGGTACTACTTTTTTTTGAAGAAGCGCTCGTGGACTTAGTGTTCTGTAAACTATCACTGCGTTAAGCAACTATCGCTATAGGTGGTCCTTGGATGGGTGACCACTCTGTGGCATTAACATTTGCGAGCGTTTACGCGCTTCGCAAGGCACGTTAAGCCGTCGGTCCCGGTGGCCAGTAAAATGGCAGTCGTTAAACCCGGTTGAAGGCCTTATGAGCGGCTTGAAAGATTTCAACAGCAGGTCGCCACAGCCTGCGCCTGTCCATATCAACAGGGCAATGGGCTCACCACATGTTACGTGGGACAAAAATACATATAATGAAATGTGGGAATTTAGTATGCCTCTGCCTACCCCTTCGGGGATAAAGGCGTGACAATATGTATGTCTTTTTGGAATAAAGATTAAAGAATAAAGATCCATGCTAATATTATGAAAACAAAGGTGTTTGTCAAAATTTCATCAATGTTTTGATGAAATTTGGTATGGAGATAGATTCGAGTCTTGAAGAAAGCCATGCAATAGTTTTTAACTAAAGTGCGCAGAGCCGCAAGCGCAAGCTAGTCTGATATAAATTCATTTATCAAAAACACCTACGTTTTAGTGGTGATGCCAACGGTTTCCTCAATGAAGATTGAGGTGTACTGCAGTCAAAATTAAATAATTTTTCTTCAGTCTTTTTCGTTTTGAACTGACAAATTTTCATCATCATGAATGCATGCATGCTTTTTTTTTAGACATTAAAATGGTCTTGCGTTTATCCACCAGTATTTGCAAATTATTTACTTCATCTTTACTAAAATTAACACTTCTTTCTCTGAAAATAAAAATATTAAGGTAGTAATTTTTCACTGCATATATAAGCGACGCGACGGAATGATAATAAATAAAAAAAAAATCTTTATTTTGCATATACCATTTTAACGGCGCTTACAAAATGTCATACACTATTTAAAATATTTAAAGTGACCACCGGTTCGGAACGCGGCCCACCTGAGAAGAACCGGCAAGAAACTTAGGAAGGCTTTTTTTTTGATGGCCTATTTACAATTTAAGGTTACAATTTAAATGGTGAACTTACTTCATATAGTATTCATCCAACTCAATAATTGAGCTTGATCCTGTGGCACTTTCCATGTTTTCAGTAAACTAAATACTAATTTTATTCAACTTATTATTACTAGATCAATTCAACGATCAGTCTATAAAATTGACGTTTGAGTTTGTCTTTGACAGTTTTTTATGACGTTGAACGAAGTGCTTCCATAACAATAAAAATACCCCTTCAATTTTGATGGAGAGAAAGTACTTTACATTTGCAACCCCATTAACATTAATTATAACAAAAAGTAGGATTGTGCAACGCATCATTGTTAAATTTTGTTGCTATCGTTATTGTTACTGCTAAAATTAATTTTGACGGAAACTATAACCAAAGAATTCGTGCAATTCACAAATGTAGCTGTTCATAAATGTAGCGGCTGTAAATAACGTATCTATATTTAATATTTTAAGGCGAATTTTTGTTTGTAATCCATAAACTCTGAAACAATATTAAAAAATCTTTAGCCATTAGAAAGTTAAGTTAAATAGAAGTAACAAGGAACGTAGCAGTAATACTAAATGACAACAAATCAGCCAGATTACCATACATTAATGTAAAACTGTCATATATGGATAAAACAGCTGCTACGGGGTTCTAAATACGTCACGGGATAAATCGTGGGGCAAAGCTAGTATTCCGCAAAGTTATACGCAAATGATATACGAAATAACTAACGAGCCACACACGAAACGATCTCTACGGGGCGCCCACAAAATTGGATCTAATTGACTAGCGCCGCATGTTGACACGTGGCTAGTGAACCTTACACGACTGTCTGCGGTGAAAGGTTAATACATTTGATAAGTACGTCATTTACAATGTACAATCAAGGGTACGACTAGCATCGTAACTTACGGATTAAAAAAAAAATCTTTACAATACTGGTTGTTGTAGTCATTATGGTTATCCAATCATCTGGCTAAAGCTTCGGTTGCTTCATCTGAACCTTGAAAACTGAAATTGTTGATTGACATCGTCACACATTGGGTTAACTTAGTACGTACGTACTACTTAACTGATGAAAACCAATTATTTGCCAAGCCCTACCCTTTTTTCAAAGTCAAAGAACTGACACACATAGTCTATCACAGTATGAATGACCGGTACGATGTGTGTGGAGGTAGTCGGTGATGCAGAGTTTTAACGAATCTACCGGCTAGTGTTATGATGATCTTTTTAACTTAATCCGATGTGTATGCAGATGGGGGGTAGTCGGTGATGCAAGGTTTTAACGAATCTACCGGCTAGTGTTATAAAGAACTTTTTAACTTAATCCGATGTATATGTAGATGGGAGTAGTCGGTGATGCAGGGTTTTAACGAATCTACCGGCTAGTGTTATGAAGAGCTTTTTATCTTAATCCGATGTGTATGCAGATGGGGGGTAGTCGGTGATGCAGAATTTTAACGAATCTACCGGCTAGTGTTATGAAGAGCTTTTTAACTTAAGGGGTATTCCTTTAGTCCTTTTCGTTACCGACCAACGCGTGTCAGTGCCTATACAACTAAGAGAATTTTCGCCATAATGAAGCTATTCAAAGGATCTTTTCTCTGTGGAATCATCGAAACCGGGATCGCTCCGCCAGCACCCATGTTACCTTCCTTTTAAAAATCCGGGTTCTTCAAGTAGCGCGTGAAGAGGCACAACATAGAACAGGCACCTTGAGGGACGCTGTCAATAGGCATGTGGATTATGAGGGTAGCCTTCAACTCGCAAGATGGCGCCATGGCTTTCCGTCAGGCGAGGGGCGCTCGTTTCGAATACCCAGCAAATTCTCCATCTCATCATCATCATCCGAGCGCTTGTCCCAGTTGCGTCTCGCGACGCCCCTGGGTCCGCCAAATTCTGCGTCTATACTTATAATAAATTTGTAGAGAGAAATTGAAGTTTTTGACGACATTAAAGAAATTTTGAAAATTTCTTTTGTAGGGTCTTTTATTATCTGTGTTAATGAACCTGTGTTACCGAAGCCAAACATATTGTTTAGTTAAAACTTTTTATGTACGGTTTTTGGATGGTTTATAATGCCACCCAACTGTAGATAAAAGTTGGGTGGCATTTGTACAATGTTTGCGGGTGTGTGAGAGAAGACGACTGCCGATATATTATACCTATCATATATGGGTATTCAGTATAGCTGCCAGTACGTGTTTTTATCCATTAATTAAATGGTAACAGGTACATATCCAGGGTGATAATTCAGATATCGTTTGTCTGAAATTTAGAAACGGCAAGGCATGATAAAAGAAATTTCACCATTAAATTTATATCTACGCTTTCGAGTTGTATGGTCGGGAATTGTGGCGGCGAGTGATCTTAAAGAACAAAAGGCTCCCTTTTACGTGGTCTTAAAAATGATGAGTACGTGAAATGTGGACCTATATTATATACCGGTGCATCCGTCCGTCCCTTTCCATTCATCCACACTTCCACGTTGAAAATATTAACAGGATATATTAAGATAACTTACTATAACGAACATAAACGCCACTTTAGAAGGCATTTACCCATGTTTTTATAAATTAAAAACAAGAATATACACGTACTGTGATACTAACATTCTTGAGTGAACTCAATATAAATTTAACATTCTTACTTCGTGATTTTAATCACTTAGGAATTTCATTATCATAAACCTATTGCATTATCATAAACCTATTGCGGAAAAAGAAATGAGATAAGTATTTTCATTACTTATACTAAAATTAACAAGAATTTTATCCTAATAATACTCTCAATATCATGGTTAAATGTCTGGTATTAAACAGACTGCCGATGTAAAATTATTAATTCAAATATGTAACCAATACCTATATAATATTTTATATTGAGGATACTTTTATTTTGGAGATATTTGTAATAAGCTAAAGCTTTCCACCCACAGTTTCGCAAGTCGTAGCTTCAAAGGTTGTTTCTTTGATCTCTGTTGGTTTAAGATGCTTACATACATAGTCGTACTTAGTACATAGTGGTTCGTTCTTCATGATCCTTATCATTAAACACACTTGCCTATTTACGATTTTAGGCTGTAAGTTCAACTTTATAAGGTATAAAACTATGAGAAATGAATTCAATGATGGACCGGCAAAGACAAACACTTATGCACATCGATCCTTACTACCAAAAATAACATCGCATCTCAATAAAAGGTATTTTTATTTATTATTTTGTAGACAATTCCATTACATAACCGGATGTATCGTTAGAAAAATGCTTCCAGTGAAATGTGAGCGTATATTTGACTGTCATACCTTCGGGGATAAAGGTTTATTAGCTTCGCCTATATGTAAGTTTGTAACCGACTCCTTTAGGCGCGATTTTGACCCCCTACATGAAACCGATTTAAAAATTAGCTTGCCTACGTCATGTACGAGTATGAATTTCAATCTAAAGATAGATTTCGGTACATAAATGAAAATGCTTTGTCTTTGGAAATTCGAAGTTTGTGATCGTACAATATACCTCTGCTACCCCGTCGGGGATAAGGCGTGATTGATAAATATACCAACGAATATCGTCCTACGCTAAGCTTTTACAAGTAAATCTTGGTGTAAAGTTGCCACTTTCAGCGTTCAGAGACGTCGCACAGACGTAGGGGGCTCTCTTTTGCACTGTTTACATAAGACAAAGGTTACGCTTATTTATGTACTTTGGTTACGGTCACGCTCAGATTTCAGCAGTGTTTAGTTGTGTGTGTGAAAAAAGTGTGTACAGAGCTTTGTTCAAACATAAATATAAAAAAAAATTAAGTACAGTGGACATCAAAACAACAAATCAAATCAAGAAACTTAAAATGGACAGGCGCAGGCTATATCGATCAGTAAAATGGCAGTCGTTAAGCCTGGTTGAAGGCCTTACGGGCGGCTTGAAAATTTCAACAGCAGGTAGCCACAACCAGCGTCTGTCTATTTCAACACGGCAATGGGCTCACCACCTATTACGTGGGACAGGAATCCACTCTGTGCCTCTCACATTGTGCCTCTGCCACCCCTTCGGGGATAAGGCGTGATGGATATTTATTTATTTATTAATATTAAATAATTTTCAATATTTAAATATATTTTCTAAGTAAGCGAATAAGAAGGCTAGTAGTATGGAATCTAAACAATTAATAAACATACTTATATTTTTGTAATACATACACATTATACTTAGGAAACACCCAAACTCTAAAACAAATTGAAACGCTAATGTTTCAGGTGATAGGGAGTTGACCTTAAGAGATAATGATATTCCTTACACGTAAAAATAGCAGCGTTTATTTAAATTTTTACAGGGCCACAAGAAAAGTATAAGAAATGAGAAGATAGTTAATCAGGGTCGCGGTTCGACTTTGAACAGCAGTTTTAAATCTCCCCTCGCAGACGAGATCGGGACTCGGCTTTGTTGGAGGGCTTCTGCGATGATGGATACATATCCATAATATTATCTTTAATTCTCTATATAATCTCTAATCTTATTTATACGGTTCATTAATTAAACTTGAAATGAAACCCCTGATATCGTCACGGCCACTAGCTCCACCAAGATAAATAGGTACGTCAACGACGAGGTGACAAGATAAATTATCGTTTTAAAAGCTAGTGCAGTATGTGTATTGCTTGCTTGACCATGATACTGCAAAGTGTACGATTTATGGAACTTCGATAAATGGAACTCGTAAATTTCGTTGAATGACGTGAAATTTTTTCAGCAATTTTACTGTTCGAGCGACTTGTTGTCTCTACATCGATCTCGCAAATTGATTACAAGTCAGCGTAATCGAGTCAGCCAAATTGACACTACAACAAATTGAAGGGAACCAAATTAAAGTCACAATAAGTAGACTAAAATAGAAAATAGTAATTGGTAAAGTAAACATTGGTAAAGTGTCCCAATGCATTCCACTACGTTTAATAAAAACCGGTCAAGTGCGATTCAGATTCGACATGAAAGATTCTGTACCATTATCTATAAAAACAGCAGAAATTACACGTTTGTTGTATGGGAGCACCCCTTAAATACTATTTATTTTATTCTATCTTTAGTATTTGTTGCTAAAGCGGCAACAAAAATACATTATCTGTGAACATTTCAACTGTCTATTAGACTATGATTTAAAATTTCCATAAAAGTGGATGATGCTACCTGAAAATTTGAATAAGTACCAATTTTCCCTGATATAAACTCTATATCCTAAATATAAACGTGGTACATTAAAATAATATTACAAGCTTGTTTAGTATTACGTTGAAGGTGATGTTTAATATCCTTTTATGGTAAATAAATACTTTAAAAAAATTCCTACAGCGCTACCTGTACATATGAATTAATAGGTTTTTGAAGAAGTCATTCAGAATTATAGTTCATTGTTATACCAATACATTTAATCTATTGGATTATTGTAGGTCAGAGTTATTCAATATCAAGATTAATGAAATTGTGTTATTAGAAAACTTTGGACAGAATTTTATTTATATTTGATTTTTTTTAATAATTAAGCTTTACGCACAAAAATAGTACATTGGTGGACTTAATGCCTAAGGCATTCTCTACCAGTCAACCATAGGGTGGTTCAGATCTATATACGAGGTAGGCGCATTTGTGTTAAGCAATATTTATTAATAAAGAAAATTTTAAATATTTATTTCATAAATATTATATTTTATAAACTGATATAAATACCATTACATAAATAACAATACATACATATGATATACATTATTATACATGCATATAAACATATATATATTAGTGATGCAGTACTACGAACAGCTTTATTAAACCAGTAGTATGAGAAGGACATAGGAGCCGCTGGTTGTTTGAGGAACGAAGACTTCTGTCATGGTTCGAAAAATTGGAAAGAGGAAGTTAAGTAAGTAGGAGAAGTAGGAGAATTAAGAATATTATAAAGAGTAGTAAGTAAGCGTAATTTAGGGCGATGACGGACATGCAACCACTTAAGTTGGGAACGGAAAGAAGACACATGATCATATTTTCGAACATTAAAAACGAAACGAATTCAGTTATTAAAAAGACGGTCATATTTGTTGAGAAGATCTGCATCAAGGTCATAGTAACACACATCACCATAGTCGCTCTGAGGAAAAATTAAGGTTTGTGCCAGGGTGACATTTGTATTCGTAGGCAGGAAATTCTTTAATCCATACAAGGCTCGAAGCGTGCCAGTGACTCGCTGACTGACGTTCGCAGCTTGTGCACGCCAATCGAGGTTCGAGTCAATTATAAGACCAAGGTCTTTAACAGAAGCACTAAATGGTATGATTTTGCCGTTAAATATTACAGGTGGCAAAGTGGCAGCATCTACTCTACTTGACACCTATCTACTCCCGACAATGATGGCCTGACACTTGGATGGGTTTACAGTTAAACCGAACCTGTATGACCAATCTCTAAGATACTCCAGATCTGCATTCACGAGACGAATTGCTGTAGTTATGTCATCAACGGGAGCATGTGTGTACAGCTGCAAGTCATCAGCGTAAAGATGATACGTACATTGAAGATTATAGGTGACAAGATTAATAAAAATTGAAAACAACAAGGGAGAGAGAATACCGCCTTGAGGAACACCAGAAACAATAACGCACCAGCTCGATAAAGTGTCATCGATCCGGACTGATTGCTGGCGTCCCTGAAGATAAGTAGATAGGAATCCTAATGCTATCGAAGACATTTTAAGGTACGAGAGGATAACAAGTAGAATATCATGATTAACACTATTAAGGGATTTGAAAATTCTACCAAGACAAGCACTGTGGCCTTAGTTTCCTCCATACTAGCCCTGATGTCACCAGTAACCTTTAAAAGGGCAGTTGCAGTGCTGTGACTGTGGTCTGAACCCTGATTGCAGTGCACTTAGTAGGTTGTTTTTATGTATGAAAAGTGCAAGTTGTTTATGCACACATGACTCAAGCACCTTAGATAGAAAAGGAAGTATAGAAATGGGTCGAAAGTGATTGGTTAGTGAAAGGTTAGGTATTTTAGGTACTGGGATAACGTATGCGTTACGCCATCGATATGGAAATGTTCCAGAAAAAACGGAAAAGTTAATTATGTAAGAGATAGCAGGAATCAGTTGGTCGATAATAGGAACAATCATACGTCGACTTACATCATACATCGAATTCAGTCGGTATTAGCACGATTATTAAGTAAATAGGTGGCAATTTACTTAATAATCGTGCTAATCAGTGTTTCAATTTAAAAGATTATTGCTTTTTGGTAGAATGGCCCATTTAAAACGGTATTTACTGCTTAAGATCTACTCAATCGATATTCATTTAAAAATAATGTAAGTTTTGTTCTTAGATAATTCCGGGTTCGATTCCCGACTCGAGTACAAGTTTTCTTTTAAATCTATGAATGCAGTTTTTCTTTTTATCGAAATCTGTGACATGGTTCCTTAGAAGAGATCTTTCTATGTCTTATAGTTTCAGAGTAGCCCATACTCTGACCGTTGTAAATTGTCCAGCCTGTATATACATTGTGCTTTGTCGCAGTTAGTAAAGAGACATAGCATTGTAAAAATACCCGCCTCGCGATTCCCAACGCATAGCTAGTACCAACGTTGCTTTTAGTAGTGTAGTGAAACCTGGATATGTCAGTAATGCATGGTAAATTGTATGCTATCGATTTGAAAGAACCTAAGCCTGGCTCGCGAAGCCTGGCGATCTGTCGTCTCTTATTACCCCGTCGATACATCGTAAATGTAGGTAGTTAAATAGATTAAACTTAAGAATTAATGGCAATGCTTCCTGCATGAAAGCCGCATTTGAGATCGCGTTAATGCTAGGTTGCTGCGAAGGTTTATGTTTCATTCTCCTGCAGATTATTGACATTATATTCCCCAGGAATATCAATTATGGGACTGTGCCTACTCATATTGACTTAAACTCATATTGAACTATCTACTAGCTCAGCTCACGTGTAAGCGATAAGGTTTATTTTGGCTTCACTTGAAGAATCGCAGACCCTGGAATAAGTAACACGAGGGCTACTGTCAATAGCCTTTCCGGCGATGATTGTCTATTTTCGAATGTCACCATTATTTTCCGGTACCAGTCCGAGATGATAATTAAAATAGGTAAAACTGGTGGAATCTAGGAAAAAAAACCTACTTATTATCAGGCACGCCTATATCGCCGAAGGGGTGGCAAATGCATCTGCAACGTCCCACGTAACAGATGGTGAGACTATTGTCACAGTGTTAAAATGAAATAATTCAATTAATTCAGACGAAATAAAAATCTGCCAAGACGGAATAAAACGGATTTTGGGTCCTACACTCTTAGTGTCCGTGCGAACGAACGACCGCTTACAGCCGCAAGATTTTGTGGCGTGACACAGCCACCACAGTATAGGGGTCGCTACTAGCAATGGTCTGTGGCCGCCTGTTTTAATGAAGGTTTATAGCTGGACTATACACTATCTAGATATCTAGACTATACACCTTTAGTGTATATTCTAGCTATACTTTTTCTTCAAAATGACAACAAATGCTTAGGTTTATTAGGATAACTTTTTTCTCACTCTCCGAAAATTGTATGAAGTTTTATTTGAATGAGAGGATTTCAAAAAAAATTAAGAAGGTTTACTCGTTTTTAATTGCTGCACACAATTAGCATAAAAAATCAATTTATTTCTTACGGCTTCCGTTTGAAAATGTTAAACTTGATTTTTTGTTAAAATGTTTAACGAGTGCGTGGTATTTTTAACTCTCTAGGATATATTAAATGTATTTCTATTATTTGGGAGATTTCTTTCTCAAAAAGTCTTTTTTCGAATTTATATAATCTCAAATAGTTTTTGAGGTTATTGTGAAATACATAAACCTCATTTAATTGTTTATAATTTTTGCATATTTTACGATCGGTACATCATACATTTTTTTTAAACCACGTTATATGCATAACATAAAGTTAAACAAAAAAGCCCTATGTACCGTTGCGAAGTGGATAGAGTCAACAAGTAGACTATTAACAGTTAATGTAATAAGTGACCGCTACTGGCCACGCGTCTCCTCCTCTACTAACTAACTAGACCTATCTTCACGCTGTATCCCTAACAGGCGTAGTCAGAGAGGACAGATCGCCAGGCTACACGATCCATGCATACGTATTTCGCTTCTTGCAGATTCATCAATCGCATCATACATGCACGTCTGGGTATCAGAGTACTTTTGTTTGACTATTCTGTTTTTGAGCAATCTGCTCACGTGGTCTTTATCTGTAAGGCTCGCTCTACCCTGAATCCTACTACCCTCTACTTAAGCACGATATTATTATTCTTCGATCGTTCCTCACTCATTCCGTTTCAAAGCAACGTTGGCACTTAGACTGCGTTATGAATCGCGAGTCGTGCTTCTTTTACGATGCTTTGCCGCTTTACTAATGGGACAAAGCACCGTTAACTTTGTTTCCAGTAGCTACTCCCCGTTCTACATCCGAATCACATCTTCCGTCCGCGCTAAACATATTTCTTATATACATAATTTCATTCACTTGCTCTAGACGTTCCTGTCAAATCAAAATATACCGCAAGACTTATCAGCCAGCGGCTTGTCACTAGCTAGCGGTGGTCGGTAGTCCGTCTGCGCTAATTATTTTATTCGACATGAAATTAATTAATTTTCGGGGAAGGATTATAAAATTTGATTGAAATATGCTTCTTTTAATATGGATTTGTGGACTCCGTAACGACAGTGAGTTCCATTTTACAAATTATACGGTCTCTGCGAATGTTCAATTTTCCATCCATCCAAACCATGGTTTTCTATTTTTAATCTGTTTTTATATTTTGTGTAATGTCGCTCTATCCAACAATGGTTAACGAAAAGTATAAATTTTGAATGTATTATTTTACTTTATTTCACTCTCGATTTACTCAGTTTATTGTTAAAGTGTGAATTGATGTGTTTGCATCTAATATCACGCATAAGTCAATCAATCAAATTCTCAAGCGTAAATATACTCGTAATAGAATGTGCTTTCAAATATTGGTTCTGTAATGATTGGGGTATATCGAAAAAAGTAATGAATATTAACATTGATATGTCATATATGCTTAAACTTAATTATGAGTATTTCCTTACAGTATCAACTATTGGGAAAAACCACCTATAAATAATAAATTGGATGACAATACGTGTCTAGTGAAGTGTCTGATTTCAGAGCGGAAGTTTTTCACACGAAAATTATAACATGTTACAATTATATGATACCTGCCTGTTGCTGTTGCCTATGCCCTTTCTCGGGCTCTAGACTATCTCTGTACCAAATATAATTTACAATGGATTCAGATTTGGCGTGAAAGTGCGACAGACAGACAAGAGTTACTTTCGCATTTATAATATTAAGTAAGGATTTATTGTAAGCAAGTTAATAAAAGTTCAAGTACATACATTCCGTTACAGTAGCAGTAAAATAAATAAATATAAAGTAAGTTCTGCGGGTTTGGGGCGTACTTAAAAACAATATAATTCAATAATATACATCTTAACTAGCAGTGCGCTCCGACTTCGCCCGTGCCATACCTCGAACACCTATTGCACCCTACATCTCTAACCTAATAACCTTATTAGTTTTAAAATACTTTCATACAAACTTTGATACCTTAAAAGTACGAGGGTAGAATTTAGTTAGTTTTTTTTTCATACTACTGAGGTGGCAGACAAGCGTGCGGCGCACCTGAAGGTGTTCACCGTAGCCTATGGACGTTTGCAACACCAGAGGTGCAGCACTCGCGCTGCCGACCCTTTATAACCCTTCTAAGACCCCTTTTGAAGAACCCCAAACTGTAAACGATCGTGAAAACCCAGGCAGTTCATTCCACAATCTAAGCGTACGCAGAATAAAGCCTTTATCGGACCTAACCGTGTGCGTGCGCTCCGGACGCAAAGTGTGAGGGTGAACACCCTGTCTATGGCGAGCGGTGTGATGATAGAAGGTAGCCGTGGGCATCATATCAAACAACACCTCAGAGCACAGACCGATGTACAGGCGATAAAATACGCATAAGGAGGCAAAGTCTCTCCTGTCGCGTAGGGTTTCGACACCGCTCGCTAGTAGAGGATCGTTGACAATCCTCATAGCACGCCCTTCTACCAAGTCGAAAGGTCGAAGCTGGTATTCAGGTGCACCAGCCCAAAGGTGAGAGCAGTACTCCATGTGCGGCCGCACTTGCGACTTATAGATGATCAGTGTTTGCTCTGCAGTAAAGTACTGTCACGCCCTGTTCAGCACACCGAGCTTTTTGGACGCCAGCTTCGCTTTGTCCTCTAAATGACTCCGGTATTGGACCAGTATTAGCCGGTTAATCCTAAAACATGAAGATATTTATTTAATCAGAAGCAGGTTTAGTTACATACCCATAGGTAAACATAATTTCATGTTTAAAATTTTGAAAATAACGAACTTTGAACGGAAACACATCCATCTGTTTCTTATAAGACCTTCCTTACGGGTGTAATTTCGAAAAATCCTTTATTAGAATGTAAATTATAAAACCAACTTTTATAAAAATTTTAAGGTTTTAGGGTTTCGACTGGGCGTAGACAGATAAGAGTCACCCAGTAATTTTAGATATAGTGATCAACGCCCAGTCCATACCCTTAAACGTTGAAACTAAAAAAATGCACAGAGTTTACTTTTCTGCTTTCAAAGGGGAAAAAATGGGTAATAAACTGAGACCTAATATAATATAAATATCTAATATAAAAATTTGATGGTAATTTGGTTAGAAATTATAATAAACCTGTTTCAAGTTTTTCCGAAATTGGAGTCTTATTTATTTTTAATTCTGGCTACGCACAGAAACGCGATTGCCAACATCAAAATTTATTGAGTTTCCATATTAGGTATGTACTATTTTTTTCTTCAAAAGTGACCATTTTCAAGTAGATAATGAATCTTCTTCATTTAAAAGAATTAAATTTTTCTTGTAGATAGCAACCTATTCATGTATTTCTTTGTTCAAAGTTCTACTGCAGTAAAATTATGATAAATTGAATTGCAGCAACATCCATATGATTTTTAGAAATTAATAGAAAATGCCGCGTTCAACTGACTTAACCAGTTTTACAACACTTGTGCACGTTATCGAAGCTTTTATGTTTAAGAAACCATATATTTAAAAATAAAAATTCGAAAAAACCACCAGTTAAAAAGTTTATAACGGAGTGGCGACCGCGTCTTTCGCTGATTCCGCTAAAAATCCTCTACAGTGTAGGGGATTTTTAGAATCTGCGAACATACATACATCCCTGTAGAGTCTACAGGGATGTAAAATAGCAAAATATGGGGATGAAACTTTGCATGGAAATCCATTATTTTAGAAGTCTGATCTGGATAACAAGTTAAGCTTCGCGATCGTTAACGATACTATGGAACTGTACGTGCTAGATTATTTTTAAACCATGCTTTTGATCGTATTATTTCTTATTTTTTCTCCAAAATTGTTGTTATTTATCTTCAAATTATTAAATACATTGGCAATAACACTTTTTCTCCGCAATTCTTTATTTTTTATTCTTTAACAAAAGATAAAAACCAATTGATTTAGTTCATTTTTAGCTTTTGAGTAGCCATGTCTTGAGGATAGCAATTTGGATCAAAGAAGTACGTTCGGTCATTTGAATACCAATATTACATTATAACTGTTACACATGTGACAGATAGAAAACATTCTGTAGGTACAATAAACGTACCCAACTCTCAGATAGATTTTATTCAAATAACATAAAAGCAATAGGAAATATTTCCGATGCCCAAATAGCTGCTATCTTTTTATTTGCATTCCTATGAAACCCAAATATTCAGACTATAAGAGATTTATTTGATTTCATGCTGGTCTTGGCAGTTCTTACCTACCTAACTTCAAATAGTATGCTTGTCATGTTAATTTTTTATGTCTTGATCACTATTATCTTAGTCCGACTTACAATATGTATGTATGGTTAAAGTGGCAGTCATCAACGCCACCTTTCAAGAAGATATCGGTACTTCGCTACACAATCATAGAACTGCAAGAAAAAGACGAGCGGCTAGGAATATAAAATTTAAATTAAAAAAAAAAATATTATGTAACGATATACGTATCTGTACATAATCTTTTTTGTTGTTTCAACGAAAGGTATGAGTGTACGTCATTGTTAGAAGGGATTATCTTTCATGTACCTTTCATACGATCCAGATTTACATCATTACTGTCGACCATACTTGTTCAAACGATGTACATGAAAGGGTCACCAGTAATTGGCTTACCAGATACATACAATAAAAATTCTCATACTTGGGACCATTTAATAACTTTTGTCACACGTACAAAGCGGTTATAATTTAATTAGTAACTGACACAAATAAGACAATACACAAACATGTACACCACACATAAAAACCCATTTTTGACGTGTGGAACTCCCCGCGATATTACGCCGGACTCGAGCCGACTAAAGCCGGCACCGGTATTGCCAGGAGCCCCGGGTAATTCTTCCAAACGATATACCAAGGACTCAATAACCCATATCACACATATACTTACTATTCTTTTACACACATGCACTTTCCACATAGCCAGACCAAAAGTTATCTATCTGGATTGCATTTTTTTTAATTAATTACCAAATAAATCTACAAAAAATACGAGAAAACGGTGTTTTAACGTTTTTATATTTCAAAAAAAATACTGAAATATTATTACTGCATCTATTGAAGTGAAATAAAAACTACGAGTATATAATGTAATGTACATGAGCTACGCTCCAATTTTAGCTGTATTTGACAGTAACGTTTTGATCCTTTTGTGTACTCCGTTACCTACACTATTATAATTAATACCCCAAAGAATATTATCATAACATGGATTGTTTTTATTTGATGAGTTCGTGTATATCACCTCATTAAAATAAAGTTCAATGCGGTAATACTCCTGAGGCGACGAGTTGTGTCAGTCAGTTTTCGCACGGGCCAAAGAGTACAGAAGAAGGGATTCCAGCCTTGTTTTTTCAACTCTTGTAATTATCGTTAGCAGGGCCTTAAATATTTGTTACTAGCTAATGCCTTGGTCACGCTCGTGTGGTTAAGTTTCCCGTACCCGTTTGCCGGATCAAAAGTATCCAATGTTAATCTACCCCGTATAATTCATCATCGGATCTAAAGATAATATTATGTAGTCGCGGACTTTTTCTATAGCACTGTTTAATAGTTTAGTTTTACCATTCCCGTTTTTACCGTTTAACAGGTCCCAAAACACCTCCATTAGGGCAGAAGAGTAGCCGAGGAGTTTTAGTGGGTATTCCCAGCACCACCAGGTGCTGGGCGACCCCCACACAAGCCCGTTGCTAGCTAGCAGTGGGTAGTCTGTAAGCGGAACTCTCGTCATATAAAAAAAAGGATATACGTTTTCAATAGTATGTGATGAGAATAGGTATCTTAATATGAAGTCAATTTAATCGACATATTATGGTTCAGAACTGTTTGTTCCACTATTGCTTTAAGATAAGGTTGGTTTTCACCGTTACGAAGTGCTAAAAGATTTCTTTCTTTCAGGTCTCAAGAACTCGCATTCGTCCAACCGACGGATCCAGCCTAAAACTTCTACTCGGAGAGATTTAGATGAAGACATCTTTACGAGGAAGAGAACTGCTGTAGCTAATTGTACCAGGTATCTATACTAATTTTATAAAGCTGAAGAGTTTGTTGTTTGGTTGAACGCGCTAATCTCAGGAACTACAGGTCGGATTTGAAATGTTTTTTGTGTTAGATAGCCTATTTATTAAGGCTATAGGCTATATATCATCACGCTACTACTCTGAAGAGCGGAGTAGTAGCCATAAATGTCGACAAATCGGACAATTTTTTATGCAGTATTGTAGAATTTAACACGTGGTTCAATAAGTCCCGAGACTAAGTACTAAAACAAAGTTTTTTTTATAAATTTTTGAAGTGAAAACTTCTTTAGCGGCGTTGAGCACTTTTTCTGTAATGGGTAGAAAATCTTAAACTCGCGTCAGGACACGTGACCTGATCGAAAAAGCGTAAGATTTATCATCATCATTAACGTCCATCCCGGTCAATTTTTGAAGTGAATATTCTTTTAGCGCGGTACGCATATTTTTTGATGAGTTAAAATCTCTGGACTCGCGACCATAATCATCATCATCATCTAACGTTGATTCCGGTCATCTACAGGTCTTATTAAATAATGCTGTGTAATCAATTAGGACTCTTTCAGTGTAGATTTATTTTTCATCATCATCATTAACGTCCATCCCGGTCAATTTTTGAAGTGAATATTCTTTTAGCGCGGTACGGTTATTTTTAGATGAGATAAAATCTCTGGACTCGCGACCATTATCATCATCATCATCTAACGTTGATTCCGGTCATCTACAGGTCTTATTAAATAATGCTGTGTAATCAATTAGGAGTCTTTCAGTGTAGATTTATTTTTCATCATCATCATCATTAACGTCGATCCCGGTCAATTTTTGAAGGAAAAATTCTTTTTCGCGGTACGCAATTTTTTAGATGAGATAAATCTCTGGACTCGCTACACCCCGTTACGATACGCAGCTATAGTGTGTGCATATATGCATGTACCAACGCGTCTAGATTTTTTTTTTTTTCATCAATTAGTCTCCTCCAAGAGTGATACAGTCCCTTAAACGCTTTTCTAACTTTTCTATCCCATGCGTGTAGAACGATTTGTCTTTGGCTTCAAAATAAGCCTCCGTTGCTGTGATAAATATCACTATTTGTGTCAAATTTCTTAAACTGGAGCATTTTTTGAGATCTGCAAACAGCCAGTAATTGCTGGGGGCCAAGTCTGGCGAATAAGGGGGATGAGGAAGCAATTTAAAGCCCAATTTATTAATTTTGGCCATCGTTCTCACAGACTTGTGACAAGGCGCGTGAAACACCACTTTCTTTTTGTTCATTTGAAGCCGTTTATTGGCAATTTCGTACTTCAATCGCTCCAATAAGCACATGTAATAGTCACTATTTATATTTTGCCCCTTTTCAAGGTAGTCGATGAAAAGTATTCCATGCGCATCTCAAAATATAGACGCCATAACCTTACCGTCCGATTTCTGAGTCTTTGGCCGCTTCGGGCGGCTGTCACCAACCGCTCTCCACTCCGCTGACTACCGATTGGATTCCAGAGTAAAATGTGTGTATCTGTATATGTATATGTGGGTGTATGCATGTTTCATCTATTGTCACATACAGACGTAAAAATCCTTTTTATTACGATTCATCAGCGCCAAACATCGCTCTGAATCATTGATACGTTGTTCCTTTTGATCAGTTGTAAGCAAACGCGGCATCCACTTGGAAAAAAGCTTTTTCATGGCCAACTTTTTATGTAAAATAGTGAAAACACTACCAGCTGAAATCTTCACTATCTCGGCTATCTCGCGCACTTTTATCTTCTGATCTTCCATTACGATTTTGAGGACTTGGTTAATATTTTGTTGAGTAACTGCTTCATTTGGACGACCTGAGCGTTCCCCATCATTTGTGTCCATGCGACCGCGTTTGAAGTCGGCATACCACCGACAAATGGTTGCTTTAGAGGGAGCTGATCCCGCATAACATTTTATAGGCCATTGCTATGCTTCAACGGTATTTTTTCCTATTAAAAAACAATGTTTTATCAACACGCGAAACTTGTTTTTTCCATTAAATCAAAACTACAAGCCTCTTAAATGTCTGCAAAATCAATATTTTAATGTTCCACTTTTTAAAATTTGACACTTATTTTTTATTGAAGGCAGTACTTTAGAAAAATCAAAAGAGTTTTTAATATATACGCCATTTCCAAGTTAGTCTCGGGACTTGTTGTACGATCTAGTATGAGCGACGTGAGTTCGAAGTTCACATTTAGCGGAACATAAAAAAAATGCTAAATATTTTTCAATACAATTTTATTTTAAAATCCAATAAACGCCATTCGCTCTCATAAATAAATTGCCATATTTTAAAATTAAAAGGTACTTTGTACTTGTGCAATTTAATTGAGAAAAATAAACACACATGAATTTTCATGGTGACTAAAAAAATTTAAAAACACTAACATTTTATTTTTAAAATCAGTATCGAGTATTTCCTTCGCGTGCCCTTATCAAAGTTTCTACCCGTCTTGGCATGCTAAGAATGATGTTGTTCACCGTTTCTTGGTAAAGTGTCTGCCATGCCTCCAATACGGCATTTCGCATTTCATCCAAAGTACCAGGAGCGGGTATTCTGGATTTCACCTCACGTTTTAGTAAGTCCCAGACATGTTCAATCGGATTCATGTCTGGTGACCTAGCTGGCCACTCCATTACTGCGATGTTCACATGATTAAAGTAGTCGCGAGTTCGCAGTGCGGTATTAGGCTTAGCATTATTTTGCATCAACACAAAGCCACCACCGATAAAGGGGGCAAAAGGTACCACGTTTTCTTCAAGAACCTCCCTCATGTATCGATCAGCAGTCAGACTCCCTCTATCGCACACCACTTAGTACGTGCGAGCTCCCAAACATATCCCCCCCCCCCCCCCCCCAAACCATTGTGGACCCTCCGCCGTATGTTACCGTAGTTTCAAAATTTAACTGATTTCATCGTTCTCACGTCTCCATAATCTTTGACGTCCATCAATTTGATTTAAAATAATTCTACACTCATCACTGAACAAAACTTTACTCCATTGATCCGTGGTCCAAAGACAATGCTCTCGAGCGAAATTGAGTCTATTTCTGCGATGATGTACCTCGAGTTTTGGAGCCTTGGCGGGCACGCGTGTACAGTTCATCGGTTACATATAGGTTACGAATCTACATTTTATGTATTATGCTATTTGGTGTACTCTTTCTAGAATTTTTGCACTAATAAAGTGCCTTGCTGAAACTGTCCTTAAGTTATCATTTCCATAACTTATCTACCTAACAATAAATGTGTATGAAGCGTTAATGTATTCATGATATAGCCAAGGACTTATGATCGCTTGTTACATTAATATCTATATATTTTTCACATATAACTTTCATAAAAGAGTAAATGTCTTTAAAATAAATCATTTTAATAAAATCAGTCATCTACATTAAAGTAAATTACATTGTCTTTTCGAAGATAAAGGCGTGCCAATATGTACATACATACATACATATCATTACACCTGTTTCCCATCGGGGTAGGCAGAAAATATGGATTTCCACTTACTACGATCCTAGAATACAACTTACGCTTCTCATACTTACTTTCATTCACGCCCGCCGGTTAGGGGAGGGGTACTCTTGACCTGGCCGGTACTTATATTTTAAATTGTATTTTATTAATCCTTTATAAATCAGCAATCTTAATTTATTCGATTCCATAATTCGACTATTCGAAGTAGTTCAAAGATTATTAGATAGATAGATACCAGTACAACTAAGGCCTAGCACATGTTTACAACTATTGCATCGACTAAACTGTTTTCTCGCGGATCGACTGTTCAGTACATGGTATGTGCACATTAATACATTGCAAAACAAATTAAGCGTTTTATGATATTTTTCAACTTATTAATCAAATAGATCGATACAGCTTTTTGACTTGATTGTCGAACAACTATCGAGTTAACAGTATGCGCGCTTCAATATACCTACAGACATAATATGATACACAACTAAATAGTTGTTCAACTGCAAGTTGTATTATATTCGCTAGCCCTAACAGAAGCGTGTTAATAAACAATTGATGTGAGGGTTTTCTAAAATGTTTCTAATTCTACAAAAACAACTACAAATAGAAAGATCTGAATAAGCGAAATCAATTGTTGTTATTGCCATGCAGTCATTATTGATATTCACCACATGTCAATGATTACCAAATTATTTAGATTGATACCTAATGCAATATAATACATTTATGTAAATATTATTAAAGTTAGTTGAATGTTGAGGAGATGTGATCACGTCGATAATTGTGCAGCGTAACCTTGGTCGACCGAATACGTAACGAAGTGATACGCAAATAGACACGTCCAATAAACGAGTGAGGACCGATAGACGTAGAACATAATGTTGTGCGAAAGTAGAGGGTAGGAGGGAGGGTAGGCCGAGACTTACATATGAAGACCACGTGAGCAGATAGCTCAAAAACTAAAAAGTCAAAAGAACTCGGAAACTCAGACGTGAAAGTAGGAAGCGATTGATGAATCTGCTGGATGCGAAAGAAGTATGCATGGATCGCGAAGCCTGGCGATGTCTTTTCAGAACACCCCGTAAGAGATACAGCGTGAAGATACTTAGTTAGTTAAATAATATACGTACTCGGTGAAATCTTATTGATATTTTATCGGTATTTTTTTCTCTATTGTCACCGAGGTTTTAAGTCTTTTCTAGGTAGGTAAGTAGTTTATATTATAAAATGTTATTCTAAATTTCAGTACGGTGTTCCGGCTTTGTCCAGCCAGACGTTTGGGGGAAAATTTCATGCGACGAGAAAGCTTTGACTGAAACCGAACAGCTATCTATATCCAGTACTCACGTTCAGCTTTTGTGTACGAGCATTTGAAGGTATGTATTCTCATACAATATTCAATTTAGTAATACGCAAGTGCACATCAAATATTAATTGTAATATTATGTTTACCCCATTTCTTTATGCAAATGCAATAACATTTAATTATTTATAGGTTTAGCATAAACAAAGTTATTCTTGGCAGGAAGTAATTCATAATATTGTCATTTTTGTACTAAATTATTTAAGTAAAATGTTTTGATTTTAAGCAACCAAATAAGTGCTAATTGGTTCTACTTCACTAATTATTCACAATCAGTGGATATGCTAGCGTGATGGACAAATTTGAGGTCTGCCAACATGACTGATAAGAACCCACTCTCAAAAAAGTAATTTAGAAACGTGAATGTTAATAATTCTTTTTATAAAATAAATGCTTAAAACGGCGTTTATTGAACGATGATGCCGTGTGAATATTCATAACCTGGAACGCAATGCATCTTTATTCTATTGAGTGCCTGCAGGGCTAATATAAATAAGGATGAACCTTCACGGGATGTTTCTTTGTTTCTCCGACTAAAGTAAAGAATGACAGCAAGGCGACAAAATGCTGGCCTTGCTCTTCCTCCTACGACATTACGAGACATGCTGATACAACAGATTGGTAAATGTCAGTCAGCCCAGTCCAGCCGCGACCCTGCGGTGGCGGCTAATGTAAGTAATGTAAGTAGAATTTTGTTTCGCGTGAAGTCCCGAATAGTTTATAAAACATGAGTATACACCGCGAAAATGTTTATTAAATGTTTTGGAAAACGTTAAACTACTTAGCCCAAGCAGCAATGCAAGATCAACACACCAGTTCACTGCGCCATGCAGGCAATCAAATAATTGTGTATCGAAGTGTGGAATCGGTATCTTTTTTACAGTCCTTACCAGGCAATTTCGGATTTTATAATTATTTCTAAAAATAAAAGATTTCTCACAGGGACCTTGAAGATTATTTGCTGCATGAAGGTCATGGAAGAGACCTGATGAAAAGTGGACTGGGAGCTTGCGTGCTTAAAACGGATATAGGATATTTTACTACCACAGTGATTTTTGAAATTGGTCATAGTTATTTAAGTAAGAAATATAAATACTATGAGATGTTAAATTTTATATATTATTTTTATAGTATTTTTTAATACATTTTAAATAAATTCAATTACCAATCATAATGTTATATAAATTACAATTGGTAATTCAATTTCGTATCAAACCGTATGAGCTTACTTTGGATTTTGAGGGACACGACGCCAATAAGCGCGTCAACATGTCAAATTTATACGCATGAGAGAACACAAGATACAGTTACTTACTCCGCAAAATTCTATCAACCGCCTTCGTACCATCTAAAGGTCAAATAGCTTTCCCGAATAAATAAATGGGAACGTAATTAAACCATGAATAAAAGATATAATTTTCTGGAGTATTTTAATTAAGCTTAGGGTCAACAAGGACTCGATATAGAATAATTGACGTGACAATATTGTCTTTGCTACTTGAAGAGTAATGACATCTCAGCTACGCAGCTGGATATTTAATTTATTCGTGGAAAATAATAAATGCGTGGCTGGCACAACTTTATAATTTATTTCCCTGTAAGATTTGTTTGATATTCGTCACAAAATACTGTCAATCATCATAAAATAGCTCGCCGGCTCGGCTCAATATAGTCGCAAATATACCTATAACTATTTTAAAATATATTAAATGGTTTAAAAATATAGCGTCCAGACAGCGGGAGTGACTTCATTTTAGTAAGTACCTTGATATTTCAAGCTAATGTCATAGTATCAGTCTGCGAAAGCTCCTACAGTAAAATAGTAAATTCATGGACAAAAAAATGACACTACAAGATACCAAAATAACGACAGTAGGTTGTAGAATAAAAATTGGTATTCAAAATAGCTTTACAACTTCAGTCTTCAAACAACCTCTCAAAATGTATCATTTACTGTTGAATATGGTGTTACCTAGGGTGTAGGCCAATTGCCCTATTAAAGTTATAAATTAGAAACAGCAATATAAAAGAGAGGTCAACTGATGTGCAAAGTTCAAATTTTACACAAAAAAATTAATGATAAATATTAAAAATTTAAAAATTCAAATATAATAAAAATTGGCATGTGTCACAAGTTTTACAGCTCAGTAACATTTGCGAGTATTTCTAAGAGGCGTCCTTTTAAAAAATATGTGTTCTGATGCCATAGGCTGAGATGTAACAACCATTGGTGTCACAGTGCCTATAGGGTTTTAAATTGAAAACACTCTTTTATTAATAACATAGTTATCGCTAAAAACTATTGAAATGAAGCATTAAGAAAATATACAATAAATACAAATCTAGAGTCTAAAACTAGCTCATTGTGGCGTGCTAAACTGTTGCACCGTACTCGTATTTGAAAATGTAAAATGCACTTATTTGTGTCAACATATTTAAGTTATAGTACGTGGCGAAACTCCCAAACGAATATTGTATAAAACGTAAACCCATGTAAAATTAAAAAAAATTTATTTATTTTAAGAAATCTCTATTTCATACTTTTAATATTACGTGTATTGAATGCAAGCTCTTCGTTTCAGGCTACGAGTGGAACAGCTATATCGAAGTTTTGAGGACAGCATTGTGTAGTAATTTTATTTATCGATATTATATAAGCGAGAGTTCGAAATCTCATAGTTGATACTAGATATACCACATTTAAGTAGAAACTAACTAATTTACGAACCTCTTTATAAAACAAGTTGTTTCTAATTATCAACTCTAAAAATGTTTTACATATTTCGCGCGTTCTGGACTTGCGTTACAATATCTGTTATACTGTCAACTGATTTCATGACGTCGTTATATACAATGGTGACAGATACAATGCCTTTGGGTTTTTTACCGTTATTAATAGAATACTTTACGCAAGAAAAACCAGATACCAACCAAATCGTTAACAATGGAACCATTGAAATCAACAAAACTTAGTTTACTAACGTAAAAGATGTAGAGAGGAGTACACGGGTGTAATTATTTACTTTTCTACCAACACTAAATGACACAGCTTTGCTATAATGACACTATCTTCACGCTGTATCCCTGACGGGGTAGTCAGAGAGGACAGATCGCCAGGCCTTACGATCCATGCATACTCATAATGACACGATGTTATATTATTATAACTAACTGTATAACTACTCGTAATACATAGAATTCTTAGATTATATAAACACCCAGATTAAAAATGCGCGCGACGAATATGCTGCCAAAAAATAGGCACTACTTCGGGTAAGTCAGTCAATCCGCCCGCCAGTGACCGTATTGCGTCATCGCGAGTGCACATCTTTCGAGCTGCGAGACTATATTTCCAAAATGCCTACTAGTGCGGTGTAAATTTGTAAAAACTATGATACAAAAAAAGATATTAATAGTGATATCACATTCCACAAGTAAGTATTTAATTTCACTATATGTTTCTATAATAAACATTTTAAAACAATTATTATGTCGGTGACTACTACTTGTACGCAGTGTTGCAAGGAAGCGAAATCTATTTACCCGTGTTTTCTTAATAAGTATTAGTAACTTCAAGTATTTACTAATGATGTATTAACTGTTAGTTTATTTATTTTTTAGATTACTTTATATGCGTTATTCAAGTTTATTTATTTTTAAGTGGATAGGTAAAATAGGCCATGAGCCATCGATGTTATAAAAGCGGCGTAACACTTAGAAGACGTCTCATTCTAGCAGCGATATTATAAGAATGTAAACAAGTCTCTAGTTTTTTTTTAAATATAGGATACTACCTGAAGCCCGCGGCTCCACCCGCATGAAATTTGGTCATTACACAAAAAGTGCTTCCCATGAGAATAAGCTGTTTTTTTTTTTGGAATTAGAAGTACTATATGTATGTTAATCCAGTCAATGTTTTAGCTATATGCCGTATTTATTTAAATCGGTAAACGCGTGCTTAAGTAACAAACATCTTCACAAACTTAAATATTATAATATCAGTAGAAATAAAAGACGCCTACAGCTCCGCACGTGTGAAATACAGTTGTTTTCTGGAATAATGTTGATCAGTTTATTATATCACTGATATTGACATGATATTGTGGGATTTTTTTTTACACAGTACCCATAGTTAGCCAATATAAGCTTGTGGTAACTACTATACACATACTTAAATATTTCTAAATATATACATATTATACATAGACAACACCCAAACATCGAAGAAAATATTTGTAAATCACACAAATATTTGTTCCGACCAGGGAATCGAACCCGGGACCTCAGCGCGGCAGTCGCATTCACTACCTCTGCACCACCGAGGCAGTCAATAAAAAGAAAAGAAAAACTCCCCCTGTATATATTACTTTAAACTTTACAAACTTCAAACGAACCATTTAATTCAATACCATTGAAATAAACAATTTTTAAACTGTCGCCTATCCACTCCAACGTCCATAAACGTTCACGCTGCCAGAGCAGCGCATTTTTTGTAATTAACCTATGACCTAATTAACTAAAATCGTGATATCTTGGAAACTATAATATCTCTCATATATATAAGCTAAATCTCCCAATATTTGGGGTAAATGTTTTTACACGCTTTCTTTTGCACTACGCACACAAACGCAACGGAGTACGTAATTGGTACTCGCGCCGAGCTTACCCACACATAGCTAAAAAGCAGTGGCAGCAACTTTGACGGCAAGTGTTGTACTCGACGCGGTATCTGGGTGTTTATATAATCTAAGGTAGAATTATAGTTAGACTTTGTATAAATTTAAAAAGTTTATTAAAAGAAAGCTTTGTGAAAAAGGTTATTACTCTATTAAAGACTATTTACAGGACAGGGATGCCTGGAAATGATCTGCTGGCAAATAAAATATTATAGTCATAATATATTAAATTGTAAATAGGCCATTAAAAAAAAGCCTTCCAAAGTTTCTTGCCGGTTCTTCTCAGGTGGGCCGCGTTCCGAACCAGTGGTCACTTTAATATACAATTTTTTCCTTTAGTTTTAGTGTATGACATTTTGTAAGCGCCGTTGAAATGGTCTATGCAAAATAAAGACATTTTTTTTTTATTGTAACACGAAGAATATGTATGCTTGCAACATGCTGCTTTAAAACTCATGTACATCGTTAAAAAAGTTCATATAGATAACTGGGAGCAGGAATATTCATTTTAATCAAACGTTATCCTACATACCACCATTTTGGCATAGGTATCACCTTCTACTTTTCATTCTACCCTCTCGACTTGGTCTTTGTTAATAACATACGCACGCCTAGCCTAATCAAAAGCTGATCATACTTCCATCCTTGTGGATGTTCTTTTACAATCTGGTTTCGTTCATGTTCTCCAAGAGTCCAAACATATTTTTATATTGACTGGCCTTTT
The DNA here is from genome assembly GCA_948477245.1 of Thumatha senex. Taxonomy (NCBI): domain Eukaryota; kingdom Metazoa; phylum Arthropoda; class Insecta; order Lepidoptera; family Erebidae; genus Thumatha; species Thumatha senex. Next base: position 7,730,800 of record OX419725.1, read on the forward strand.
GGTTCAGTGGTTAAACGACGACAAACCCCCTGGTCATTGTTTAAATTCCTATTCAGGATTAACCTCTACGTGATGTGTACGTTGATTTTGTCTGGGTGTAACTTTTCTATAATATGAATATATTTAAAAATAGTACAGTAATATTACAGTATGTTTATCAGTTGTCTAGACACATTGCACAAACTTTTGAGTTAGATGGTGTTGTGCAAAAATGTGTAAATATAACTAACTAAAAAAATTAAACTATCCTCACGCTGTATCCCTGACGGTCTTCATATGAAGTCTCCCTACCCTGACTCCTTCTACCCTCTACTTTCGTACAATATATATTCTTCGTCAATCGTTCCTCACTCATCTGTTGGACGTCTCTAAACCAACGGAGAACGCTGACACTTTCATTCAAACCTGCCATATTGCGTATCACTTCGTTACGTATTCGGATGGCCAAAATTACGCCGCACAATTTTCGAAGTGATCGCATCCCCACAGCATTTAATTTACTTTCATACATATTGATCGTGTCCCAATATACGTAAATAAACATTTCTCACCTTTGTTTAGTAATATTTATCTGGTGTATCTTCAGGAAATTCGTGTCTTTATAAGTAAGCACGTTCTCGTTGCTCATAAAGCTATACAGGGTTTGGAAAACTTCTGTGGTCAAAATAAAGTCCCAAATATATATATATATATATATATATATATATATATATATATATATATATATATATATATGTGGGACTGTATGACCACAAAAGTAACAAAAGTTTAAGCTTAAACGTCCCTTATTGCCCGAAAGTTTTGCCAAATATAATTTTGTGATTTGAACATGTAGGCGTTAGTTACACTTCAGTAAGAATAAATTTTATTACGACAAACAAATATCCATTGTAAAAACTAAAGAAGAATCACGTAAATCGGATCATAAACCTCAGAGTAATCGATGTACATAGACACATAAAAAAACCAATCGAACACATAACCTCCTCGTTTTTGGAAGTCGGTTAAAAATGAGCCAGATCCGAAATCACTTTATGGTACATCCAAGTATTTAACATTCGTCAAAATTATCTAAAATATTCAATGTCTCCGAATCTTTATCTTGCTTACAAAATTAATACTTGACCCTTAACTTAACTTTAAATACTTAACTTAAACTAAACTAAACTTTAAACTTTAAATTATATCTTAGTAGCTATCCCGCCCGGCTTCGCCCGTGACATACTTCGAACCCCGTGGCACCCATTTAATCCCGTTGTTTAATAATTTCACATTCACAATAATGTATGAACATTTTCCAAATTCATTGATTACTACTCCGCTCTCCAGTACGTAGGTACCTACCTCCCCGCTCGGCCCGTTTGAATTAAATTAATTTCTTTGCGCCTAATTTTGAATTTGCGATAACTCGTAAGACATTCATTTAATTTGCAAAGAGTTAAGGGACAAAATAATCTTCATGAAATGCTGAAGCCAACTAACGTAGTAAAAATGATAAGGATTAATAGCATATTTGTGTAAATAGCCTTCAAATAACCGCTTAAAAATTGCTGTTTTTTTAAAGTATTAAAATGGATATAGTATGTTATTCTTAAGAGATAGACATATGTCATCGCGGACTTTTTTGTAGACCTTTATTAGATACACAATTGCACCATACATTATTTTGTTATATCTCAAAGGGTTTAGGCAGCGTTTTTGTTGAAAGCTCCCAGACGGCTTATTTTTTTCAGACATCCCCAAAAAATATCGTTATAATTTGGTCAATATATACAAAAACTTAACAAATTATACATAAAAACCTTCTATGAGAATCACTCTAACTATTAAAAAAACCGTATCGTAATCCGTTGCGTAGTTTCAAAGATCTAAGCATACATAGGGACAGACAGCGAAAAGCGACTTTGTTTTATAATATGTAGTGATACACAAACTCAAGTATGAAGCGCTACGATTCTTGTATTCGATGTATCTATTATATTAAACTATAAACGTATAAATTGCTACTTAAATTATTTAGAAATACTGATTAAAAATATAAATCATAAAAAATTAATATCCATGCTACATTATGCCAATATAATCTTATAATATTAAAGGATTTCAATGGAATGTAAAAATAGTTTTCATAAGTTTTCCGCAATCTAATTTCTAACAACTAGCGCCATCTGTTAGAATTTTCCGAAACCTTGTTTAAATGTAGAACGGCAATGTTCAACTTGGCATTGGTAGATGGCAGTTTAGGGACGAAGGTTCAAAGACGACTCGACGACACGCCAGGTTGAACGTAAAGCAATGGACGACCCCTAGATGGAGTTAAAACCAGTGAATAAGGAGTACCTTGATGGTTGATATCAAGAAACAACCGTAGCTTTAGGACCGTCAACGAATGGTTTCAATAAAACTCATTAGTTGAGCTTTCATTTCCCGCTTAGGTAGATGGAGTTAAAATTAAGTAGGATACATTTTTAAACTAACAAATTTTTGCATTTATTAAGTGTTACCGGGATGGTGCTAAGAGATATCATATTATTCCCCTTGTAGGAAAATCAATCACAATTTTGTATAAATTAATATCAATGGTTCATATTAACATCAAGCAATCATGTTTGTGTGTTAGGGGTCCCTAGAAAACAAGGAAAGGAAGTTAATTATATAGTTTAAACATATCCATAGTCCATCTTTCCGCAGACTATAGAAAAAAATACCTACTAGAAAGCTACGGTAAAATAATACCTTAAAAAATTGTTCTCGTAATCAGTATTCTCATTTTATATAGATATTAAAAAATATCGACAGTTTGCTAAAACCATTTTTCGAACCATTTTGCTAATTTCTGTCAAAGTTCAGTATGTATGCACTACGAGCTACTCGGTGGTATCTGGGCATGTAAAAATATTCAATGTACCTCCTTAGTAAGACATAATATAAAATAAACTAATAAAATATACTTTTTATACCAATGAGGATAAATAAATAATGTGGGATACTTTATACACAGCGTCATCTAGCCTTTGGGCTTATTTTATTTTGCTATAGTACAAGCATATAGCTTAGCAAACTAAGCTATAAACTTGTACTATATACTTACTATACTTGATCTAGACAACTGATATACATACTTAAAATTTTCTACATACTTACATTTTATACATAGGAAACACCCAAACTCCGAAACCAATATTTGTGGGTCACACAAATATTTGTTCCGACCCGGGGAATCTAACCCGATACCTTAGCGCGGCAGTCGCTTACCCTGCTACTGCGCCACCGAGGCAGTCAATATGTCTTATTACATAGAATTTTTCGATTTGATATTTTGATAAGGAAAACCATCACAAATAACTGGGCTTTACAAGTTTACCACTATTTAATAGTACACGAAGAGAGACAATGTACTTTTTGAAATACAATAGTTTTATATTATTATAATTATTAATAGCTACGGCACTAAACTAAATAAGTAATTATTAGATCAGATATAACTTGTGTCATCACTAGGGCATCTAATTCCGCATGTTATTTGTGATCTCAGTATTTGCGGAACCGATAAGTTACGTAACCGCAGGATCTCGGAATTTGCGGGATCCCCGCAGGTGTAAGATCAGGAGTTGTGTAAGTAAAGAGGTATTTATATGTTAAGGCATACGTGTATTATTTTTAATAGTTTTAACTATGAAATTAAAGTATTCGGTATTTCGAAAACAGCATTTGCCATTAAGTTAAAAACTTAAGACTACTTAAGATTTCTACGTGTGTTCTTGTTGTTGGAAATGTTTACGAAGAAACAAACCAAGTGTCTAATGCCTCGTCTGCCAGACTGCTTCGAATGTGCGGCGCTAGATAGCCTGTAGCAGAGAAAAGCCTTTCAGCTTCCACACTAGTAGGTGAAATAGATTCAAGACCATTATATGCAAACGACAAATACTTTCCAGTCCCGCAAGTCAATCCAATTCCAATCACGCTCCATACGAGACTGAGGAATAACGCGGGATCTCGGTATACCGAGATTGGATACCCTAGTCATGACTATCAAAACAAGATAAATGAATAAATGTTTACTAAGCATTTTTATTATCCCACTAGAGGTGTTTTAAGCAAATAAAGTAAAAAGTATTGATTATGATTTAGGATTAGGCACCAACAACGTACGCCACTTATGACATAAGACAATAAATCACAGCGGCGCAGGCTGTGTACAGGCACGTGGTGCAATTTGAGTGATATAGCTGCGTGGGTTGGTTGATAAAGTGGATCCGTGTCTACTGCAACATACGCTATATACCTTTATACTATTTATCTACTCTGATACAATAATACAAAGATTATAAAACTGATAACAAAATTCTTATGACAAACATTACGTACAGGCCAAAAATAATGAAAAAAAGTTTAATTACGATACAGGTCTTGTATGGACACCTGTATCATAATATAACTTTTTAATTATCACGATACACCTATACAACCTCCAGCTGGACCAAGGAGGTAGAACCTCTACTTAAAAAAAAAAGGTTTCAATCATTGGTTTCAATGAACGAGTCCGCGACGCAAGCGCGCATGCGCAATCAATGTTTGCGCCTTGGCGCCAACATTAGACATTTAAAAAATAAATTTGTTGTTATATTCATCATTTTATTTGCAATATTGTTTTACTTATTATAGTATGAGAGTAGATAAAGTAGTGTATGACACTGTACATAACTTGGTCTTATAACACTCGTGTGAGAACCCTTATTATGCAACAGTATCATAAACTACTATTATACTAGGTATTTCTTTTAATAGTTTTAATTTTTATCACCACCGAATTCATAATAGTTTAAATAATTGTACTGCCACATGTGTTTAAAGTACAAATTCTTAGCTTTCTAAGCATCCAAAAAGTCGGTAAAAACAAATGTCATACCAATCGGGAGTACAAGTCCCAAAGACTTTATGCACCGGGAGTCATTAGCGTCGTCCCTGTTGAATCTTAAAGCCTGTAGTTGGAGCCTGGTAAGAACGTTCTCTGTGTAATTTTGTAGTTAATTTTAACTAATTAACTAACTATCTTCATGCTATATCCCTGTCGGGGTAGTCAGAGAGGACAGATCGCCAGGCTTCGCGATCCATGCATATTTCTTTCGCTTCTAGCAGATTCATCAATCGCTTCATACATGCACTGGGTATCCGAGTACTTTCCATTGTTGAGCAATCTGCTCACGCGGTCTTCATAAGTAAGTCTAGGCCCAGCCTGACTTCTACCCTCTACTTTCGCGCAATATAATAATATATTCATCTTCAATCGTTCCTCACATCGCTGGAAAAGGGCGTGCCTTTTCCAGCTTATCGTTGACACTTTCATTCAAACCTTCCATATTGCGTATCACTTCGGTACGAATTCGGTCAGCCAAGGTTACGCAGCAAAATGTTCAATTAAAAAAAAAAATTCTCATACTGTACACCTGAAGCAGGACCTCGTTGGGCAATAGTCAGCATGTATTAATACAAGTTTACACAAGTAAGGTAACCTTGTATTCCAAAATCAAATTATTTCGAATCTTCAAATTGGAAAATCATTTTAATTTGTTTGGGCGGTCATAAGTACCTTTTGGTTCCATTAAAATTCGATACAATATTAAAGTATTCTGTCGAGTCCATTTAGAATTTCAGTGAAGTAGAAAAGCTTTATTAAGAACGAAACGAAATTTATTGCGCAAAACCTTATAAATTCGAAGTTTATAAAATATGCAAGGTACTTTCTAATAAAGTACATTTTGTATTTTTTTAATAGATTGTTACAACGTCAAATGAAAAAAAGGTTTTCTGGTGCCAACTTGTAAACCTCCTTGCCGACGATTTCAAACGGGACACTGGTCCAGAAGCACTTATGAGAATGGAAAAATCTGTCTTTGTGTATGTTTAAAAAAAAATTATTTGTTACACAGAGAAATTTGTTAGCAGGCTCCAACTTATGGTTTTAAGTCCAAACGGGAAAACGCTCAAGACCTCAGTGCATTAATAGACTGTAGGATTTAAGTTACTAACGTGATATATATGTTAGGTTAGGTTACTTATAAAGAAGTTTCGTAGGCTTTACTACGAAATGACATTTGCAACGTATTCGAAACTCCAGTACGACTTTTACTATTACTCGTAACTTTTACATTCCAAAGAGGTCTCATTTGATCTGTAGATACTATAGAATACCTATTAGAGACAAGCTGTGGCCGTTCATATGCCACCTGATGTTTAGCGTTCATTCTGATCCAAATACGTGCTGGGATTCCACCCCAAAGTTAATAAGCTAAATTGGGGTATCACAACAGTTTTACTGGTAAGTTCCATGTGGTGTACCCCTGTTAACTTCAAAAATTAACCCTACCTTGCATTCATAACATCCCTTTGACAGCCGTCAACCCTTTTACACATAGCGAGTAAATTGTCACGTCCCTACTTTATATACATGCTTCGAGGCAAACGGAAGCTACGTACGGGCGATTTGGACTTCACAGTGGATATTTTTTTCTATTGCAGAAAACTGAGAAGTATACAAAATGGAAATGTTGATTGTACTCAAACTATTTCTATTGTAGTCCTAATATTAGTCGTTGAGTATACACAAATTGCTCTAGTTGAATTTCAAGTAATTTCTGGAGGGGATAAGAATGTAAATTTTAAATAAGTTTAGTTATTTCTACTATATTAAAACAGTTAAGGTAACAAACTCTTTGCAGTAAAAATATTTTCACAAAGAAAATCCTGACTGACGTAATGCTGAAGAGTTCTTGAAGCTGAGAGAATAAAGTTCAGATTACTTGCTTCTAGCGAGGCTGTAGTCAGTAGTAACCTTTCATAAATACTAATAAATACATATATGTATGTCACGCCTTTATCCCCGAAGGGGTAGGCTGAGGCATACTATACGCCCACAGTTCAACGAATACATTTTTGTCCCACGTAACAGGTAGTGAGCCCATTGCCGTAAATACAAATAATGACATCATAAATACATACTGAAGCTAAGTTAGCTTTACCTTTTAGGGCTGGACTGGTTTCAATTAATTTTTCTAAGCTGATACTTCACGCCTAGACTAGGACACGGGGTAATGCTATATTATAACATCTTTAGTATGGGTAGCTTCTACAAACTACAGTTACTAAAAAAAACATAACATATTTTACTTAAGCCTGATTTTGGACTATTCAAGGTTGCATGCTAAAAACTCACAGAATTTCACTCTCATTAGAAAATAACTTGAAAACATATACTAAAAAATTTTTATTATACAAAACGACCAAACATCAAATGGAATTTTTGAAGGTATTTTGACTTGTTACAGCTTAACGTCGATTATGTTATTCGGAAAAATTATCCGTCGCGGCGATACGGTGTGGGTAGGTACCATAACGTCTTATATAAAGTAAGCTTAACGGATTTCGATGCGATTTTCTTTCCTAATACTTGGTATATAACAACTATAAATATCCATCACGCCTTATCCCCGAAGGGGTGGCAGGGGCATATTATATGCCCACTTTTCACCGTGTGGATTTCTGTCCCACGTAATAGGTGGTGAGCCCATTGCCGTGTTGAAATAGACAGACGCAGGTTGTGGCTACCTGCTGTTGAAATTTTTCATGCCGCCCATAAGGCATTCAACCAGGCTTAACGACTGCCATTTTACTGTCAACCGGGACCAACGACTTAACGTGCCTTCCGAAGCACGGAAACGCTCGCAAATGTAAATGCCACAAAGTGGTCACCCATCCGAGGACCAGCCATAGTGAAAGTTGCGTAACTCAGTGATCGTTTACAGAACACTGAGACCGCAGGGCCGCGAGCGCTTCTATATAATAACTTATGCTGATATTATCTTTTAATTTCTCATTTCTGTGCCAATTTCAACCACAAAACAATGACAAAAATACAAAAATAATACGACAATGGCAAAGCCACTCAGGTGGCCTAAGTGTAAAGTTTCAAGCCGGTGGGTATGGAATAGTCCCGAAAGTCTGACTAAACACCTCCAGCAACTTTGTTAGGCTGGCTCACATTTCTGTACATCTAAAAATTACATACTTTGTTTTAGACTTCATGAAGATCTGAACCAACATGATACTTGGCAAAACTCGACAATGTATCATTAATATCAGTGTTAGTACCTATATAATCGACATATACCTTTGCCGGTGTTAAGCTCGTTACCGACTGTGACTCGTTACTTTGAAACGGTAAACTGTGTAGGAGAAGTCCGCGTAATAAAGCCAATTTTCTTACATAACAGAAGCCCAAACTTTACGCGATAAAAATGGATGTATAAACTGAGCTTATGAGGTACTAATTAACAAAGTTTTAATGTTTTAATAATCAAATCTGGCTATAACATGAAAATTATGCGTGAGATTAGATTTTTACGTGTGTTTATTACAATATAAGTACTACCAAGTTTATAGATTTTCAGTTAAGGGCCGGTAGGCCAAGTCGCGTAGGCACCACAACGCTTCCTCAGCCCCCGCCAAGATAGATCGACGATGTATTTTCTGCTGGCACGCCACAGTAAAAATGATTGGCAGTAGCAATCGAAATTGAACATCTCTGTTATTGTGTTGGATTTTATTATAGGGTTATGATATACTAGTTGACGCCCGCGGCTCCGCCTGTGTGATGAAGTTTTCCCGTTCCCGTTTTCTAAAGGAACTTGTTCCCGGGATAAAAAGTAGCCTATGTGTTATTCTGATAGATAAGCTATTATATATAATATATAGTTATGGTAAAGTTTATTTAAATTTCATTCAGTAGTTTTACGTGCAAGTAACAAACATCCATACTTACAAACTTTCGCGTTTATAATATTAGTAGGAGTTAATGATGATATATTTAATAACAAATTTAGGCTTTATATACCAAATAAAATGTACCGTACTCATTACACTTTTTTTTTAATTATATTAAAATCAAAAAATCATAATGTTATGTTCCTGTCTTCGGCAGCTAGTCACCGTTGTACTTCAGAACATATCTTCCGTCCGCGCTAAACATTCTCCCTAAGTTAATCAAATACCCGATTTTTAGTTTAACATCCAGCGAAGACCTTTACTTTTATATTAGTGACTAATGCTTGAAGGTCGGCTTCTGATGAGACCATCATCAGCGTACAACTGTCAATGTCCTGTAAAATTTCCAATTTTACAACACATCATAATCTTTTAACTTTTGCAGCCGCACTTTCACACTCGAGCGGTTGCCAGTAGTACCGTAGTAGGGCTTGTGTGCAAACTTGATAGCGAGCACAAAGCGACATCGTTCGGCTAGAGGCGTGCGGCAGTGGCGCCGCCGTCGCTAGACGCGGACGGGGACGAAAACACGCGAGTGCGCTCCGAATCGCGACTTAACGGCGCGGGCGGCTGTGACGTCACAGCGGGCGGACGGTTAGGCACGAAGTTCGCGCAGCCGGAATCGACGGACGAACTACCCGACATGGCGGGTGCATTGCTAACTACAAGCGAATTATTACCATTAACGCGCGAGGTACCAACTGAATTTAAATTGAACGCGGCATTATTGTTTTCGAAGTGTAATAATGAATGGTGTTTACCATTACACTTGCGACAAAAATGATTCGAATTACAGAATGAAACACGATGTTTCGTACTGAGACAATTGATACATAAATTACTAGAACGAACAAATTTATAGCGATCGCTAGGAGTGAGTTTATTGAACTCCGAACATTTATAAAGTTGGTCATGGTGACCTTGACACAAAGAACAATTTTTCGAATGCAACACTTGCGATTGTGAAGTTGTGGGTTCAAAATTAACAAAAGAGTGCGTGGACTTCGTGGGCTTACTACGATTAGTTGGATTATTTTTCGCTACTCCGTGGTTTAACGAAGTTCGTTGCAAACTTCGAATATGTTGACGAACGAAAGTTTCTAAATCGTCGAACTTAGGTATTTGATGGCCACGTCTATCCATTTCAAATAAGCGAACGGTTACAGAATCTAATTTCTTTAAACCGATATACAAAAACAAAAAGTCGCAGAGGTCATTGACCTTGACATTCTTTAGGGCGCGAACAGCTGATGCAAAAATATCTAAGAATTTTTTAAGTCGTGTTCATTACACGATGAACTATTTTTCAAATTAAATATTTGATCCAAATAAGCGGTTGTTACTAAGCGTTTGCCTTCGTATTTGACCTTCAAAGTATTCAAAATCAAACTATAATTTTCGGCGCAAAGCGTTATACCGGCGTAAACGGTTTTTGCTTTCCCGGTTAGTTTACTAACTAAGTAATGTAATTTTTCGTGATCCGATAACGTATTATTATTATGGATCGTATTTTCGAAACTAGCGAAACACAAAGGCCAATTTTTAATATCGCCATCAAATTCGGGTATTTGTATGAGTGGTAATTTAGGTCGGTCCCGTTTCAGGAAATCAAAACCGGCTGGCCCGGGTTTCGAATCGGTGACTACTACGGGCACGGGCGCTTGCAATGACTTAGCGACACGTTTTATGCGACAAATTAAATCTTCGAAAAATGACATGGCGTCATAACTTAACAAGAAATCGGGATTTAATTTTAATTCAAGCAAGTTAATTTTATCGAGAACATTTTCGAAATCTAAGCTCAAAGTATCTACGGTTTCGATCGAGGATAAAAACAATTCTTTTATTGATTCATCTGCGATCCTCGATGAATAATCACAAATTAATTGCATACGCTTAAAAAGGCTATCCTTCTTAGCGTGTAATAGTTTTAACTGTGGATCCGGAATCTCTTTCGGAGGCATAGTTAAAACAAACAACTATAGCTACCTACAGAGCAAAACTAACGAACGATCAAAATGGAAGCGGTGATGAACAGCGAGACGCGGCGCGTACGAGCGTAAGTACATGCGCGCGCGGGCCTAGGTACCTGCCCGCATGGTCTACCTATTACTATGCGGTGCAGTCGAAAATACCAACTATTTAATACCTACCTATGTGAAAAATAGTAGGTAAGTATGCGTTTATTCCCAATGGAATAAAACTATTATCGAATCTATGCGTTTATTCCGAATGGAATAAAAACTATAACCTATACCTATGCGTTTATTCCCTATGGAATAAAAACTATTACCTAATCTATTCGTTAATAATAATTAAAAATTAAAAATTAATAAACGCATAGATTAGGTTATAGTTTTTATTCCATTGGGAATAATGGAATAAAAACTATAACCTAATCTATGCGTTTATTCCGAATGGAATAAAAACTATAACCTATACCTATGCGTTTATTTCCTATGGAATAAAAACTATTACCTAATCTATGCGTTTGACTGCCTCTGTGGCGCGGTGGGAGTGCATCCGACTGCTACGCAAAAGGTCGTGGGTTCGATTCCCACCCAGGTTAAAACTTTGTGTGATGAGCACGATGGTTTATTCTGTGTCTGGGTGTTATTTATCTATAATATGTATTTATTTAGAAATATATAAGTATGTTTATCAGTTATCTAGATCCCATAACACAAGCTAATATTGGCTTACTTTGGGCTAGATGACGCTGTGTGACAAGTGTCCCACAATATTTATATATTGACAAACTACTAAAGCGAATGGATCAAAAATCCGGATCGTTAGGACCAGAAAATGGTTGAGCGGACGAGATAAATAAATTCGAAGTGGACTGTATTTGCGGGGAAAGACAAAAATGAAATTTACACGCGGTTGTCGACGAAAAAGAAATGGAAAACAGGAATGGGCACACTACCTTGCTGTTGCTGCGAGAAGCTGAGGTGGAGGCTGCCGGGGACATCCCTGGACTTGGATCCCTGGTTCCATTGCACGAAAAACACTATTTATCCATGGAAAACACAATTATTGCGAAAGTTTAATGCGAGCGCGCGCGCGGCCATTGCAGAACTATACAGAGCGTCTTCAGTCTTTGCTCGCTGCCTGTGAGTGGGCAGCAATGAGGTGGAGTTTTCTACCGCTAGATGGCGGTAACACAGCTGTCTCGCTCTTCCCTTATGCGAGACAAGGTAGGTGCGAAAGAGAAATGGAGTAATGGGAAGCGGGTTGGGACTGTCAACAACTAATTAATTAAAAACAAATGGAGATCGGCGACGCAACATAGAAAAAATAACGCGGCAACCTTCGAATCGTATACCGGCGCAACCAGCTATAGTTGTGTATAAAAATTTCATGAAAATATCTGTTATTTAGATTTGGCATTAAAAAAACATTTCGGAAGGGGGCAACTTTAGGATGTTTTTCTATCAAGTGAAGTTTACTAGATTTTGTAACAGAAACCCATTTTGACTAGCTTAAATCCTTAACTAACATATATCTCTTTTTCAGAATCAAAAAACCTTTCTTCTACGATTCGCTTTGTTTTAAAAAACTCAAAAGCGTGGCCACGGCAGGAATACCAAGCCTTAAATATTAATATTTGCTAAAAATAAATACAATTTGAACGCCAGGGGACATGGCACCAGTCACATATAACCCTACCCCCAGTTCATACAAATATTTTTCAATATGGGGCAACATTTATATTTTTATGTAGGTATTCAGTAGCATCAATAGTTTTTGAATAATTTGCAAAAAAGAACTAGACCTAGATTTCATTGTTTATGTGTGGTACCGCAACTAAGTATTTAGATTCGTAGTAGCAAGAATAAACACGTTTCCCAACTTGATGCCAAAACTAGTGTATGATTTGACGTTTCCATGATACACAATTTTTCCAAGTTTTAAAGTCAAAATCGAATTTATACTTTACAGTGAAGAGTCTAAACATCGTACGAGTATAACAAAGCGCTACGAGCTTTGCTGTTTTCTGTAAACTTGACTGTTGGCTGTATTCTTGTAAACTTTTACTGTATTAAATCCTGAAATGAGTGACCGTTTTTGGTATCTACTTACAACACGTCTTTCGAAACGGTCGTAGTTTCCGTGCTTCGAAAGACACGTAACGCCGTATGTCCCGGCCGCTAGTAACATGGTAGTCGGTAAACGAACAGGAGATTGCTACAAACTGTCCATTTCGACACAGCAATGTACCACCTATTACGTGGGACAATAATGCATACGGTGAATAATATGCCTCTGCCACCCTTTCCGAGACAAAAACATGACTGTTGATGAATTATAAAAGTAAGTTAATTGTATTTGAATCGTATTCTCTAGCTTTACTTGTAAATTCTTCAATTCGATTCAATTCAGGGAATAAAAACAATGCCATCTGAAATTTCAGTACAAAGAGGAATGTTAGGGACAATGTTTACTGTTTACAGAGAATACATTAAACAATTGTGATTCGTTTACACTGCTAAAGTAAGCAAACAAACTCTAGTGTTAGAGATCAGACATACTGAGATAGAAATCGTTCCTGCAAGAAAAGCCAAATTCCTTTGAAATATTGAGTAGCGATTTGCGAACGGTAATATTTTTTTTGTAGATTATGGTCGTAACGGTAAACAAAGAGGCGGTTTCAGTTGAACAATGATTTTTTATCTTTTTTCACACTGTATACTTGACGGGTTAGTCAGAGAGACAGATCACCAGGCTTCGCGATCCATGCGTACTTATTTCGCTTTCTGCAATCAGTCTGTGTGTGGTCTTCGTATGTTAATATCGGCCTGCCTGACTTCTTCGACGCTTAACTTTTTCACAATAAATATTCTTGGTCAATCGTTCTTCACTCGTTTGTTGGACGTGACCAAACTAATGGAGCTGTTTTTATATTTTTTTTAAAGAAAGAACACCACCTTTTAAATCAACAAAAATATGTCTTTCTATCTCTTATCTACCATAAAGGTCTTCACCAGCGACAACTGATACGCGCCTTCATAGACTGGTAGAAATTCCGCTATAATTTGACGAGCTTGCTTTAAATATAGCCTTAATCAATTTCTAGTTAGACTGATGTCTGCTTGCTAGAAAAACATAGCTATCTTGTCAGATATATATGTAAAGATCGATACTTCTATTCTCATTAACCGTATGACCTACCTCCAAGTATTTAAAATATAATTCAGAATAGTAAAGTATGATCGTTAGTAGGACCCACCCACAGCTCATCAATCATTAACAATGATTTCAGGAAACTTAAAGAAAGTAGATCTATTTAATAATATTTGTTTGTTATTTCTTACGAAAGAGATAGTTGTAGTAGAAGTAACTCTTGAAACAAAACGGGAATCTGATCTACCTACTGAGGTGTCAGTGTGTCATTTAATAAAACAATTAATCCGAGGTTGGAAGACGTAGTTAGATTAATAACGAATTGTTCAGAGAACATTAATCATCGTGTATTCTTATCACCCGGCAACACTAAGAAAAGAAACAACTACGAACATATTCCATCTGTTTGCCAAATGACCACAGTTAATTGTGGATGTAACCCTTGATATTTAACCATAACCACAGCTTATATGACTCGAATCAGTTTTAATAATTACTCTGCCGCAAGAACTTTCATCAATTACATTCTTTCCTTTCAACTAACATCACCAGCACTAGAATATAGATTGTCATAATGTATGCCAGTCCTAAACACATTAGAATAGCAGTTAAAGAAATGTAGAACATTTTCAAGCTTCTGCTTTTTCACACTCAAATCGTTCCATAAAAGTGCTATCATTCCCTGTGGACCTTTCCATTTAAATATACTCCCAGGTATTCCATCCTTTAATACTAATGTGCGTCCGTGTACCTAACGGAATAAAAACATGGTAAGAATGTGTGGGAATCTTGCGTGAATATTATTTTAATTATTTTCAATACCCCTAAGGGAATTTCCAGACAATGAAGATTGATCATCAAATAATTCATAGGATATCGTGGGTAGGTGGTAGGATATCGTATCAAGGATATCGTGCTACGAGTATACGTATATGAACGCATACAAACTTTATGTGAATGTTAATCATGAATAGTGAGAAAACGATAAATAAGTACTTAAACTATTTTAAGCAAACCATTACAGTTTCGTACATACTGTATGACTGCAATTTGAGTTGTGACAAAGAGCTAAACTTGCAGCATGTATCTTTAGTTTAGATTAAAATAAGCGCGCACGCATTTTGATTAGAACCACTTTAAAAAGTTATTAGAAATTTATTTGATATAACATTGCTTGTGCATTGTTCTGTAAATAACAACATATTTATCATAATATATGTAAAGAAAAAAAAATGTGAGGTAAATACTTTAACAAATATGAACCGCTTTTGACAATGCACCAAAAAATCAGACGTGAAGTAAACATTTACTCCAGTTTCAAATTTATCAGAAGATATGTATTGAACGGCGATAGTAGGTACCGTATTGCATACCAGTCAAAGCATTGCAGTGAATTTCAATCAGTAACATTGATCTATTTGATACCTTCATAATGGGAGCCCTATCGATCGCATAATGTTTTTCAGCATTATTTAGTTTGGCTAAACAGTTTCAGCATAAAGTTTTCTCGCATAAATTATGATAAGCAGAGTGTTATAAACGCATAATGGTTTTATTTGCATAAATTTAACTTACTCTATTTTTTTATCATAATTTTATTCAGCATTCATGTAAAGGGTATAATTGTAATACGCCTGAAGATAATTTATCATAAAAAACAAAACGCATAATAGAGGTACGGATAACCGTTTAAATCATAAATGAATAATAAATTTGACTATGAATATTTAAGAAATTATAAGACACAATTGTAAATAATCATCTCACTCATAGTCAAGTTTCTAAGCTGTAACATATGAAACGATATTTTAAAAGTGTTATTAATTTTAGACTAGTCTTGAGCGAAGTCGTAAATAGGTACGACGACGAGCGAAGCGAGGAGGAGTGTTAGGTCACTTATGACCACAACGCGCGAGCAGAGCAAGCATAGCGAGCGGGCCGCGGCAGAGGCCGGCGATGCGCCAGAACTGAATCGTTCGTTTTAATCTACCTACTTCATTTTGTATTTTATTTATATATTCTATATATAAGTGTTTACATTTTGAACTTCAGTATAGTGACTATCGACATTTTTAATCAGTTGGGCATTTAAATCATAGACAGTTCAAGCTTAGATATAAAAATAAAAATATGTACTACTTAACATTATGGTATTCTATATCTATATGTATGATTTGTATTCTTTATGCGAGATGAGTGAGATGCCAATAAATGTTTTGATTAGTAATCGTTGTTGTAAAAAAAAATATGCGCAAACATTTTATGCGGGTATATCATTAGATATTATAAAGAAGTTATGGTAAAATAAAGTATGCCTAATGATTTATTCTGTTTGAACGTTATGTGAAACGAAGAGTATGCCAAAAAACGTTATGCAGTTTTAGGTTATGCCTCTAAAATTTATGCAACCCAATACGGGCCCCTTCATAATTAACATTTCAAATTTGTAATTCTATCGAAATATCTTCCATGAAGGCCATTTGCATGATATATAAATAAACAATCAATATGTGAAAACATCATTGATTTCAGGCAAAAAACTACCAAAACGTTATTGGTTTAGTTTGATTACCCACTAAACCAACACACAGCCCCTCTCCAGAGCAGCAATTCCTACACACACTCACCCTACTGCTCCCGCTCCCTAACAAATGTACTCAACAACATACATTCATACATAATCAAGTCACTCCTCTTTTTCCCAAAAGGGTAGGAAGAGTACAAAAATATCTCGTAGTATGAAAAATATTTGTCAGTTATAATGTTTAAATTAAAGCCTTATTACACTTCATTTGAGTCATTAAAATCTTGTAACAGTTCCAGGTAATCAGGTACCTAATGTGTTTAAATATTTATCACTTTAAAATCTCTGGCAAAATAGAATATTAACATCATATTAACAACAGCAGGTCGCCACAGCCTGCACCTGTCCACCTCACCATCTGTTACGTGAGATAAAAATGCATACGGTGAAATATGGGGGTATAGTTGCCTCTGCCTACCCCTTCGGGCATTAAGATATGATATATATGTATATAACATCTGTATTCCGTTCTCTGCTGATAAAGTGAAATTCAGTAACCAGTGCAAGCTACGTATTTTTTTATTCTATACCCACCTACGCTTTTACTAAAAAATTGTCTACGTGTTCCGCGATTATTCGCTAACAGCATAGACACTTCGCGTAAATATCTACTCTTGCCAAATCTATGTTAGTGAACTTTACATTTGGCAACCGCGAGTGTCTGCGTTGTTCGTTACGTTAAAAATATGCGGCGTCATGAACGAGTCATAGTAGTTCTGAGTGTCTGAGTAGACTGGCCTCAGTCCAGGCTAAATACGCTTAAATATAAGTCTAAATACCCTAATTATCCAAAGAATGGCCGTTTGCGTGTAATGTAAACGTAATTTAACTAGAACAGTTAACCTTCAAACATCAACTGCACCGCAAGGAGTTTACGAGAGCTGCCGGACTGTGCCGGACAAATGACCTAGTGCAGGGCAATTCGTTTCTACAAAATTAGATGCACGAAGTAGGTATTAAGAGTGACGTTTAGAGTGACGTAATATAACCATTTAAAGAGTTCAATGTTTAGAGCAATTACATCCACGAGACGATGCAGAGTACAAAATGTCGCTAATAAATTCTATTGTCAATAGATTATCACCGACATGAAGAATAATATTTATCAAATGTAATTTATTAACTATTTAATGCATAATAATGCTTAAGTTCTTTCTTTTGTTAAATAAACAGCTTTACATAATTATTTCTCCAGAAGAAATGATTACATAAGCCTTAATCCTAAGGGAGTACAGCATTTCTTTAAAATAAAAACGAAATGAAAAAAAAAATGTGAAAATAGTATTTACTTGAGTTTACAACCAACCTAATAAGTAAAGGAAAATTGAACAGCTTTCCCGTCTTTCTGCCCTACATTTTACCTAGCAGAGCGAGATTTTTCCGAAAGAAAACGCAGTTTAACATTATAAATAAAATAAATAAATATCCATCACGCCTTTTCCCCGAAGGGGTGGCAGAGGCATATTATATGCCCACTTTTCACCGTGTGGATTCCTGTCCCACGTAATGGGTGGTGAGCCCATTGCCGTGTTGAAATAGACAGACGCAGGATGTGACTACCTGCTGTTGAAATTTTTTAGGCCGCCCATAAGGCATTCAACCAGGCTTAACGACTGCCATTTTACTGGCAACCGGGACCAACGGCTTAACGTGCCTTCCGAAGCACGGAAACGCTCGCAAATGTAAATGCCACAAAGTGGTCACCCATCCGAGGACCAGCCATAGTGAAAGTTGCGTAACTCAGTGATCGTTTACAGAACACTGAGACCGCGGGGCCACGAGCGCTTCAATAATAGTATAATTACGTTAAACATTATTTAACGTAATTATACTATCTGATATGGTATCAGGTGTTATATTTTATATTCCTCACTACTGGCCTTCATGTTTAATGATTTCTTAATATTTTATTAAACCAACACCAAAATAGAGATATATATATAATTATATCTCTTAGGGATATAATTATATATTAACAAATGTGCAACGTAGCCCTACCGAGAGCTTCAACGGCCAAAGCCAGCCTTATCTCCAATTGATGCACCTACCTACTGACTAATGAACGAGACATTGTAAAGAGAATGAAAACTCGGAGTTCAAGCCCAAAATGATTGGGAGATGTCTACGACTAGCAGTGAGCTGCAATACGTTGATTTGTTTGATTTGAAAATGATAATGCCTTGTAAACTGTCTATTGGAGTCATTTAATTATGATGTTCTATAACAATATAAATCACAAATAGTGGGAACTGTGATAATAATTCAATAGGCAAACAGATGATCGTAGCTAGTAAACTGATGTCATACTCCGATGCGTGTCGGATAGCTACGTAACACTTTTCATGACATCACACTGGCGAATTTATATTTAGTGTTCGCTCGAGCCTTAAAATAATTATTTGACTCGTCACTTCTGGAAACTGTTTTCGTCTATTGCTCACGCATATGACAATGTCGACGCGAGAAATCTTCATTGTGGTATAGCTAGTAATTGACAATTAACAAATATTACTCTATTCCTTCATGATAAATAAACTAATAATTTGCTATAGGCTACAGAGCTACAGTAATAAAAAAAAAAATATCCATCACGCCTTATCCCCGAAGGGGTGGCAGAGGCATACAGTAATAAGTATAACAAAAATTAAATTGCACAATAGGTTGAATAATATTTCTGTTTTTTTCTTACCAAACAACAAAAACATTACAAAGTTTAATAAAAATGCAGAGACCAATCCAAATGGGGTTATATTTTTATAGCAGAAAATCACAAGGTCAAATACGCCATAGACACGCAAGCTGCTGGACCGAGAAAATAATTAATTATTTGAAAACGTAAAGCAAAAATGTCGATGCAGACTCAAGTTTATGAAATATGTTACTCAAAATCGTAGAAATAGGCCGAGAAATTTATATATGCTTCACTACATTATCAATTAGCACATAAATATCAAATACTATTCAATCATAGGATTCGCTATATAATCTATTCATAGCACCATCTTTTGTTGAATATATATTAAATAAAGTTTGATGCTGCGAATAGAATCATTTACCCTTCGTTACATACATCCTCAGATATAAGTTATTGGAATACGCCCCAACTATCTACGACTGCTTTCAATAAGTAACAATATGCCGAACTTTTATAATATAAATTTCCATACAACTGGCATATAAAAGTTTTATATGCCAGTTGTATGGAAAATTATATCTATAAAAATATTTGTTAGTTACACCATTTATAACTCAACAAAGGATGAGCCGATGTTTCTGATTATTGATTTGCTCCTATCGAATAGCATAATAGGAAAAAAATAGGAAATAAAATTCTCATACATTTTCAATGGAACCGGCTCCTGTGTTGCAATTTCACCAGGACCACTCTTTTTTACCTACTTGGCACGGTTTCTAACAGTCGAATAACGCAATAACATCAATAAAAATGACGTGGCATGTGACCTAAGCGGTAGATTCTCAACAAGTCCTCAGAAAGTCAGATATGGCATACTTCTATGACTTTAGGATACTTTGAATTATGTAGGTATAATTCAAAGTATCCTAAAGTTCCGTTAAGATATCATATTTTTATAGTTGTTCGACCTTTTACGCATTAGTTGGTAGGAACAAAGAGGATGACGAGATCCATTTTATTTATTAATATATTTTCTGATAGTTAGTTACTAGACTTCAGTGTTTAACGATTGTCAACATCACTTAAGCAAGCTAACTGTTGCACTATGTAGCCTGCCTTTTACTTCTGTTCTAACAATCCTAGCTAGATTTTACCACTGCTTTTACCTTTCATTCAAAGGTGCTTCCGATACTTCTGACATTGATTTATAAATGACCTATTCATGTTGAAATTTGTAATTTTATTTTCCATGTTGCTGAGAACGAGCTTAACTAATCAAAATAAAGTGTCAATTATTCATCTTTATTCTATGTCTCTAAATGAAGTTCTACCTTGGCAGCTTTTTCTATCGTCTTCAAATATAACAACAACAATCCCCAAATGTATGTTTTTGCATTGGCGTTCACTCCAAAAAGAAGATGCCGTGGTCCTGATTCATGCTCTATCCCTTGGAGTCGCCCCAGGTATAGTACTATATACGAGTATGACTAGAATGCCTACCATTACGATATAGTCAATTGTTAGTTGCAATACCTATAAGACGTCCAGGGCCACGTAAAACATGACGATGATCGCTTTTCACAGTCCCTTCTGCTGATCTATTGTCTGGAAGACCCCATCTTCCTCACCGACCCCACATAGAGTTTCTGCATTAAAGCGACCGCAGTTTCACTACTTGAGGCAGAACGAGTCCTTCAGTAGTCAGCCTTTTTCTCTGGAAGTTTGCCTACAGCACTCTGCACGGAAGTATTTGTACCATTTAACTTTCACAGGATAAGAGTCGTCAAAACACTATGCCTCGTGCTGCTCAATTTCTCCTCCCCGCAAGTACGTCAGGCAGTGACAGCTGGTCGGCTCTGTTACGGCTATTGTTATTACGTCATGCTAATCTCACTGCAATTGATTACGGGAAACTAAACCGTATTATAGAATATTGTAATACGGTAGAGTCAACCTGTATCCATACAGAATACTGTGCCCGTATCCAAGGCACAAGGAGCATTTCATTAGCGGAGATTAATCTGCAACCCTCCCCTGATTGTAGATCAATATGAAATCTCCAAGCGTCCAGGGAACCACACCACTGCGGAGACCCTGAGCACCACATGAGACATATGGGAATTCCTTGAAGTCCTCTTCTACAACATGGCCATCCTGTCTTAGTCTGGGTTTAAGCCGCTATAGACCTCACGGTTTATCAATCTGGTTTTATAGATGACATCGTCCTTATTACCTTCAGGACGCCGATCAGCAATGGATACCCTGTACTTAAATACTTTAACGCAAAGGACTTTCTCATTTTCCCCGAAGAGTTAGACCAAATGCTTGTTCGTCACCTTAGTCGTCTATTTGTGAACCACATTTTGAAGGTTTTCATGACCTAATAATATTCCGGCACACTAGATTTTGAATATGAGTGCTACCCTCAACAATTGTGTAACGGATTGCGTCGAAATATGCTAATTAAATCATGAGCCATGAGCGGTTCTAGTTCCGTGGGTGTTTGTTTCGGAAATAATGTCATCTACAAAATAAAGCTGATATATGTAACCATACCCTTTGTAGAGTAAAGTATGTTAGGAATAAAGAAATCATTGGAAAGTCACATAATCTGACGTTGATACTTGTAACATTTACTGCCGCACTCAGAGTCGATTTAATGATTAAGGAGTTTTAAGTAAAGATTAATAAAAATTAAAGGGATGAAGAGTAGAAGCGTGCCCGTCGCCATCCCTGCCAGCCAAGGCTGCAATTCTACTCCGACACGAGTGCCACAGAGGCGAACCATGTTAGGGCGTGCCCCCGAGGCGACGCGCACCAGTTCGTCCCCGCTGGTGCGAAAAGTGTGTGCCAGAACGGCGTAGGGGACCGCCACCCGCCGGAAAGTGGAGGACGGAGTGCAGGGTAGCTGTGTGGAATGTTAGGGGAGGAATGGCAGATAAGATGAATGAGTTGATGGATGTGATGAAAGAGAGAAAATTAGATGCTGTGTGCTTGACAGAGACCAAGCGCAAGGGCAGCGAAGTCTTGGAGCTCCCGGGTGGGATGCTCGCGCTATGGTCTGGAGTACCAGAGAGCGAGCATGGCAGCCAGGGGGTTGGGATTTTGTTGTCCTCACGATTGGTCTCCGGTATGTATGAGTATAAATTGGTTTGTCCTAGAGTCCTCTGGATCCGCTTAAAGCTCGGCTTGACTAAAGTTTTCCTGGTGGCTGCTTACGCACCAGTGTCTTCGTCGAGCGCGATTGAGCTAGAGGACTTCTGGGAGAGTATGAGAGAAGCTCTTAATGTGATAGAAGGAAGTGAAAGACTTTTAGTGTGTGGAGACCTAAATGGATGGGTGGGTACCGCTCGCGATGGATTTGAGTCGGTACTCTGGAAGTATGGGGACAAAAGGGTGAATGACGCCGGCAAGCTTATACTGGCATTTTGTAAGGAAAAGGATTTGTTTGTGGCGAACACAATGTTCAACCACAAACAAATTCATATGTATACGAGGAGATGTAAGTCAAAGAGAAGCATGATAGATCGATTCCTAATGGATAGTCGACTCCGTAAACAGGTGAAGGACACAAGGGCTTATCGTGGCGCTGAGCTGGGATCAGACCACTACCTAGTCATAACTAGGATTAGGGGTCTGCTCGCGGGTTGGCGTCATCGTGCCAAGTGTCCTGAACCTGAGCCAATTTATAGCATCAAAAGCTGTAAGCTGCAGGATGCATCCATTAGGGATAAATATAAAGATAGGGTGGCCGAAAAGCTTGGCGACGTCAATGTTAGTAGTGAGAGTGCGGAATGTGTATGGCAGAACCTTAGGGATAGTATGGTAAATGCCGCTGTGGAAGTGTGTGGAGAGACAAAAAGAGGCAGTAGTAATAAGCGCGATGCATGGTGGAATGATGAAGTAAAAGAAGCCGTACGAATGAAGAAGAAAGCATGGTTGGACTACTTAGCCTCGCGGAATGATTTGAATATGAAAGAGAGATACAAACTGCAAAAGGTTAACACTAAGGCACTGATAGAGGAAGCTCGTGAATGGTGCAGAATGAAAGCGGATGAAAGGTTGTCGTCCAATTTCCGAGATAATGCCAAGCTCTTCTGGAAAGAGGTAGGCAACACTCGGAGCTGTTCGACAATCTGCAGTTTGAATAAAGTGCTTAGTGTTGACAACGATGTTCTAACAAAACCAACTGACGTCCTGCAGAGATGGAGTGAATATTATGGAAGGATGTATGCAAGTAAGGACAGAGATGCCGCATCGGGAAGTGGAGCTCACTGTGATGCTCCGGATCCTGGTGTCATTGAAGTCATTAGTATGAAAGAGATTGAACAAGCGATAAGAAGTATGAAATGTGGTAAGGCTGCGGGAAAAGACAGAGTTACTGCTGAGATGATCAAGTACGGTGGGTCGCGCGTCTGGGACTCTCTTTGTCTGCTATGCAACTTATGCTGGCGGATGGGTGATGGATGACTGGCGAATAGCAGTTGTAGTACCTATCTATAAAGGGAAAGGCTCTCGCCTAAACTGCTCCAGCTACAGAGCGATCAGCTTGGTCAGCTTAGCTAGTAAGGTGTATGCAAAGGTTATAACGGCAAGAATGCAAGAAAAGTCTGAAAGGTATTTGTGGGAGGCTCAATGCGGATTCCGACGTGGAAGAGGTTGCATGGATCAAGTGTTTTCTCTCCGCATGATCGCGGAGAAGTTTCTGGCTGTTAGCCGGAAGGTTTTCTGCGCTTTTGTGGATCTAGAGAAAGCATTTGATAACGTTGTGAGAGAAACTCTATGGGACTTGCTGCCCGGATATGGTGTGGACGGCTCGCTACTGCGGGCAATACAGTCTCTATACAGGGACTGTAAGGCTTGCATGCGAGTAGGGGGGGATGTGACGCTTTTTTTCGACGGGCGTCAACAGGGTTGTGTCATGTCTGCCTGGCTGTTCATAGTGTATCTGGACAGTTGCCTGCAGAAGTTGAAAGATTGTGATATGGGTGTGAATTTGGGTGACTTAACAGTAAATTGTCTGCTGTACGCTGATGATGCGGTGCTTATGGCCTCATCAGAAGCCGACCTTCAGGCATTAGTCACTAATATGAAAGAGGAGAGTGAAAGAAAGGGTCTTCGCTTGAATGCAAGTAAAACTAAGGTTCTGGTATTTGAAAGAGAAGACGTAAGAACTAAGTGCGAGATTTGGGTAAATCAGGAATGTCCAGAGCAAGTGAATGAAATTGTGTATTTAGGGAGTATGTTTAGCGCGAATGGAAGATGTAATTCGGATGTAGAACGGCGAGTAGCTGCCGGAAGCAAAGTTAACGGTGCTTTGTCCCATTTAGTAAAGCGACAAAGCATCGTAAAAGAAGCACGACTTGCGATTCATAACGCAGTGCTAGTGCCAACGTTGCTTTACGGCAGCGAAACCTGGGTATGTCAGAAGATGCATAAAAGTAAGCTGAATGCTGTGGAGATGCGATCACTTCGAAAATTGTGCGGCGTAACCTTGGCCGACCGAAAACGCAACGAAGTGATACGCAATATGGCAGGTTTGAGTGAAAGTGTCAGCGTTAAGCTGGAAAAGGGCGTGCTCCGTTGGTTTGGACACGTTCAACGAATGAGTGAGGAACGATTGACGAAGAATATATATTGTGCGAAAGTAGAGGGCAGAAGGAGTCAAGGTAGACCGAGACTTACTTATGAAGACCACGTGAGCGGATTGCTCAAGAAAGGAAGAGTCAAAAGTACTCGGATACCCAGACGTGCATGTATGAAGCGATTAATGAATCTACAGGAAGCGAAAGAAGTATGCATGGATCGCGATGCCTGGCGATCTGTCCTCTCTGACTACCCCGTCAGGGATACAGCGTGAAGATAGTTAAGTTTAAGTTTTAAGTTATTAATAAAAATTCACTCTCAGAGACAGTTAATGAGTCATTATTGTCATTTAATGTCAATTAACTTTAATGGCCGCTGAACCCTTACTTAAATCTTAAATAGACATTAAATTGATGTTCACGTGTCAAAAGTATGGTTATAGCGCTAACACACGTTCGGATTTGGTTTCTTCCGATCAAGGATTTGATGTGCTTCCCGACTAAATCTTACCGTGTGTTCAGCAGTCCAGCGAACATAATTATTAGAAATTGAATTCGCCTCGGTCCGCATCGGATATGATCAATGTTGCCGTTCTAGCTAGTTTTTCGTAAATTTTCCCAGATATAACTTAATTTTTCCCCAAAAAGACACTTTTTCATAATGACAGATTTGTTCGGACTCGGCGGATGTCTGTCGAGGTCCGGCAGACCAAATCCGAACGTGTGTTAGCGCTATTATGTCACCTATGTTTTTTGCGGAGAGAATCAAAGAGCGATATGTATAGTGATCCATCCATATCTATAGTCATGCATTCAGGAAATATTCCGTAGTTGATAGTAATTTTCCTTAAAAATAGTAGTAAAACATTATTTTTTTTTTATTTTGAAGGAAAATAATAAATTTACCATATAAAAACTACGATATTTTATAAAATTATTTAAATGTCCTTAGGTATGTAGCGATACTACTACGACTACGATATTCACACGTCCAGTGACATCGATTGCGATGTCAAGTCACGCATTGCTGCCGCGAGGGCCAAATGGCGGGAGATGACCGGTGTCATTTGTGACCCTAAAATGCCGATCCGGTTGAAAGGACAGGTCTACAAAACCATTATTAGACCTGTCCTTTTACATGGCAGTGAGACGTGGCCGATATTGGAGCGACACAAGCAGGAGCTGCGTGTCACGGAAATGAAGATGCTGCGGTGGATGTGTGGAGTCACGCGGATGGACCGCGTGAGGAACTCTCGCATCCGCGGCAGCCTTCACGTCCGTGACATTGCAGACAAGTTGCAAGAGTGTCGCCTTCGTTGGTATGGTCACGTCTTGCGGCAACGTAGGTAACAAATGTCTGGCCATGTCAGCCCCGCCGGGTCCCGGTAAGAGGGGAAGACCCAAGAAGTGCTGCTTTGACGTCGTAAGGGATGACATGCGTGCCAATGGTCTCACTACAGGGGATGCCGATGACCGTGCGAAGTGGAGGAGAAAATGTAGGTAAGCGGACCCCGGGCGTCGCGAGACGCAACTGGGACAGACGCTCGGATGATGATGAGGTATGTAGCGATATTGCACTTTACCGACATACGTTTCGATATGGCGCACCGCCCTATGTTGACTTAAGTAGGCATTAACTAATGAACCATTAATTTTCGTCTCTAGGAGCAACAGCCAATTATTTATTTTAATCATAATTAGTTAAATGACAATTTACACTAATTTAATGAACAACTCTGAGTGCGGCCGATAGCTATACTGTGAGTACGGTGGGCATAATTGCTTGTGGCCTGATTTATTTTTTGAGAACAATAAACAATACCCCTTTTTACCAAACCACCTGGGCATATTATAAGAAAGGAAATTTTGACATAATTTAGAAATAAATCGCCTGAGTGATTGACTTTACCCGACTAAGTTATTATTTTGTAATTCTAACGGAGTCCGTCTATCAAATAGATTCACATATAAAAGATATCCTGGTTTTTTTTTACTTTCAAATTGCATTCTAATTTTAATTTACTACCGTGATAAATTTCCACTGAAAACGTGATCCGAGAGACAAATAGCATATTAATAAACTAGCTGACCCCCGCAACTTCGTTTGCGCCACATTAGAGAAACAGACAAACAGAGATTAGTTAAAGAGGGTGGCGCCTAGGCTATTCTTAGGAAACAACTTTTGAAGTATCCCCTTTCTTCCTTTTTTTTTCTTTTTCCAACTTCTTCAAATTAACTTCTGATTAATTTCGTTGCGGGTTCCAAGACATTCTAAGTTCTCCTGGCACTTCACCGAAATTGAGCTTAGTGTAACTTTTCTGGTTTTTGGTCATTGCTGTAGATCCTGTATCCCCCACAGTAATGGGAATGCGGGTGAGATTACCAATCACCTTTCTAACAACAAAGCACTTAATCGGAATACTTGTTGATGAGTTAAAACTAAATAATATACACGCGGGCGAAACTGCGGAAACAGAATAAATAAAATAAATAAATATTGTGGGACACTTTTCACAGAGCGCCATCTAGCCCAAAGTAAGCTAATATTAGCTTGTGTTATGGGATCTAGATAACTGATAAATATACTTATATATTTCTAAATACATACATATTATAAATAAATGACCCCCAGACACAGAATAAACCATCGTGCTCATCACACATAGTTTTATCTTGGGTGGTAATCGAACCCACGACCTCTTGCGTAGCAGTCGGATGCACTCCCACCGCGCCACAGAGGAATATACATATTACACACATTTCATCCTCCTCGCAAAGGAACCACGCAGAACATCAGTATTCAAACTCAAATCATGCCAAAATTGATTCAGGATTCTCGGCTTGATGGTCGATTATAGAATGTCCTACTAAAATAATTTTAATATTTTTCCGCTCACGTGAAGTTTCTTTAGTGCGTAAAAAGGATTACTCGAGGGAAAAAGATGTTTTTCCGGATAAAAGTAGGGAACCTATGTATTAATTCAGGAAATGTTCTATCTACAATATGGTTTTAATGAAAGTGTCAGCGTTAAGCTAGAAAAAACGTGCTCCGTTGGTTTGGACACGTCCACCGAATGTGTGAGGAACGATTGACGAATAATATATGTTGTGCGAAAGTAGAGGATAGAAGGAGTCAGGGTAGACCGAGACTTACAGACCAGTGCAAGTGAGCAGATTGAGCAATCTTCAAAAAAACTGAAAACATCATAGTATTCGGATACCTAGACGTTCATGTATGAAGCGATTGATGAATCTGCAAGAAGTGAATGAAGTATGCATGGATGAAGCCTGGCGATGTGTCCTATTTGACTACCTCGTCAGAAATACAGCGTAAAGATAATAAATTAGTTAGTTTTTATCAATCACGCCTTTATCCCTGAAGGGGTGACAGAGGCATATTATTTGCCAACATTTCAACGTATGCATGTTTGTTCCACGTAATAGGCTGTGGGCCCATTGCCGTGTTGAAATAAACAAACGCAGGTTATGGCTACGTCCTGTTAAAAATATTAAAGGCCTTTCAACTTGGCTTAACCACTACCATAATATGTTTCTGGCAACCGGGACCAACGGCTTAACATGCCTTCCGCTTGAGCCAAGTGAATGTCCCTTATGTGCAAAAATATCACAGAAGTTGTTGTTAGAAACTGCAGATTTCTCCAAACTCGTCCTCACCCATCCAAAAGTTGACCATCCTTAGATTACTTTACGTCACTGAACTTTTACCCATTAATGACAGAAACTTGTGCGTAACTAAAAGCAAAATGTCTGCTGAAATGTGTTTCATTTTCTCTCAAAGTGGTCACTGCCACTTAAAGTTCATACCTTAGTCTTTAACTCGATGTGCATAGCTGACCCATCTAAAAGTAGACCGCGCCTAGGGTGTTTATCTTCTCCGATCCTTTATGTATTAGAGACTGTAACTATACGAAGCGTCTCTGCTGATGTGATGCACCTACTTTTGAAACGTTCCCCCATCCAAAATTTGACCGCACCTAGATAACTTAACTTTGCTCATCGTTTAGTCATCAGTGAAGGCAACTCGATACGAGTATGTGCATAACTGAAAATTCAGTGGGCATGTGAAAAATGGTGTCTCAATTAAAGCCTAATTTATAAACCAAAATACTTTGACCTGTCCAATGTATAGCACGCCTAGCAAGATGTAGTTCAAGCTGTATTACTTCTGCTGAACCGATTTTGATAAAATATAGCGCAGTAGTTAAGCTGGAAAATGAGCCACAATATTGTCATAGCAGAGTTGTGATCAACCGCCTGGATTTTGCTTCAACCCCGAACAAACAAACAAACAGACACGAAGAAAAACAATCACAGTTCCGAACTCAGAATCCCTTAATTAGTCGATTACAATTACTTTTTTTTATTTATTTTCAATGTACGTCACAGCTAATTTTACAATTTTATAATAGTTTAGATTTGTGAAATTGTAATTTGTTACCTATGTATATTGTGGTGGAAAAATAAACATTATTATTTAAAAAAAAATATCTGTGAAAAAAAAAAGAAATCGTTAGCTTCATAGTTTTCGTGATCAATGAGTCAGTTAGAACAAACCCTGTTTTACCTCCTTATAGGTATTTTTTCCGAAACCGCGATTCACGTTCCCATTTATTTGTAACCAAAAACAGGTGTACGTAAATTCATGTTTCTAACTCTGAAAATGACGAACTTCCATACAACCGTGTGGAGGAACGGGTGGAGATGTTCCTCCGACACAAAGGGAGGATCCTCCCTTTGTGTCGGAGGAACAACTCCACCCGTTCCTCCACAGTGGTGACCCCGACGTGATTGGAAGCAGCCTTCACGGAGCAGATCAGCAGCATTATCGCCACCATCACAGCACTCCAGTATGACGGTAATTAGTCTCAGCCAGCCAGCACCTCCGGCCTCATCAGGGATACCACTAGCTAGAAGCGACCGCTCCAGCCTGGTTACCTCCTCGGCCACATCAGCGTCTAGGCACAGCACACTGCACTACGGTCAATGTAAGAAGAGCACACCTCTCCCGTCTACGCAGCAGCCAGCCACTACGCAGCAACCACCCCGACTCACTGGGGTACCTCACCGCGCACCGCAGCACTGCACTCAGCCCCGACACACTGGGACTAGCAGCATTCGATTCCGACTCACTGGATTCAGCGGCATACGATTCCGACTCACTGGGATCAGCGGCATACAGTTCCGACTCACTGGGACTACACAATCTGGCACTGGCGCAAATCACAACAGACGAAGACACCAGACTCATACTCACAATCGACCTCCGGTCTCGGAGGGGAGTGATGTGGCGACCAGCGCCATCTAGCGTAAAGCTATCGAACTACATCGTTACTAAGAATCCTACATCGCGCTATTAGAGTTCTCACGCTGAAGAATGGCCCAACATCAACCGTTGGGCCGCGGCCCGCCAGGCGTGATCACCTTGCCTGGTCGGAGGATCCTCCCTTTGTGTCGGAGGAACAACTCCACCCGTTCCTCCACAAACCGTTTATCGCTTATTTACGTTCTTAGAGGTAGAATTTAGCAAAATACTATCTTAGGGAGCACTACGTGTTAAAACCCCCATGCGAAGTTTGGGCTTCGTAGCTTTGTTAGTTTTATAGGTTTTGTGATCAATGAGTTATTACAACTTCTGTTGTACCCCCTTAAGTGTAGAATTTATCAAAATTCCTTAACGTGTAATTTTTTATTTTTATACAGAAGCAGGTGTAAGAAATTTGATGTTGCTATGTTTGAAAATTAAGAATTTCCAACTTTCAACCCTTGTTTACTCCCTTAAAGATAAAATTTAGCAAAACCGCGATACATGTGCCCATTAATTTGTGACTAAAAACAGGTCTACATAAATTCATGTTTCTAGCTTTGAAAATGACGAACTTTCATACAACCGCTTATTGCTTATTTACTTCTTTGGGGGGAAAATTTCGCAAAATCCCTTCTTAGGAGAAACCTACGTGTTAAAAGGAACCCCCATGCTAAATGTGGGCTTCATAGCTCTGGTAGTTTCAGAGATTTCCTGATCAATGAGTCAGTTATTACGACTCCTGTTTTACCCCCTTAAGGGTTGAATCTATCAAAATTCCTTAACGCGTAATTTTTTATTTTTATACAGATGCAGGTATAATAAATTTTGTGTTGCTATGTTTGAAAATGCAGAATTTCCCATAAAAACTTTTAACCCTTGTTTACCCCTATATAGGTATAATTTTACAAAACTGCGATACACGTGCCCATTTATTTGTGACTACAAACAGGTGTACATAAATTCATGTTTCTAATTTAGATATTGACGAACTTCCATACAATCGTTTATCGCTTATTTACTTCCTAAGGGTTAGAATTTCGCAAAATCCCTTCTTAGCGGAGCTCCTACGTATTAAAAAGAATCTCCATACGAAGTATGAGCTTCATAGCTTTGGTAGTTTCAGAGGTTTCGTGATCAATGAGTCAGTCAGTGATTTTGCCTTTTATATATATAGATTGACGTTCAATCTGGTAGTGTAAATTGAAACTGGTCAATGTCTTTGAAGAAGGCAGGCCGTAACGAGATTTCTCGTCGGAGAGCCCTGGGCAAATGATAGTATTAAGAATTTAATCGATCAAAGGGTATCTATCTATCGTCTTTAATGGACTCAGAATAAAGAGTTTGTTGTGTAATCAGGGACGCTACGTTACCCTTCGTTAAATTAATTACTAGATTAATGTTGAATCTGGTTAGTCACAGCGTCGGGGCGATCAATTATGACCCGAAATTATTGTAAGCTGGTAACGTTTGTCGTACTGCAAATTAATGTTGTAAATATACTGTACTAAAAATAATAATGAAAAAATGCCAGAAGGCTAACAATGTGTGAATTATTTCTGACTGATCACAGTATGTAGAACGTTCAGCAATAGGTAAAGCAGTGTCACATCACAGTTTGTCGATTACTCGATATGCTTATTAAAAACTCATTAGAGGAACAATGCAGTAAACAGCTAGGCATGCACGACAACCATATCTGTACAAAAATTAGTAACATACGGTTTATGTCAATAAAATACAATTAATACAACTGAGTATAAATGCGTGAAATTGTATTTAAGTAAAATAAGATTTTAGCTCAAATTATAGTCAATAATTTGTGTTATATATTGTTATTACTCGAATTCAAATCCAATTATCCCATATTTTATTGAAGTTGACGGCATAATGCTCGTTACCTGTGAAGTACTTAGCTCTTAAGCAATCTGTGCTACCTGTGTCACCAAACACGTTATTGGAGTCGAGCCCTCGGGTATACAACACGTGAGCGTAGGTACATACCTATGTACCTGTTTATGTACCTTGAAAATTTCTTCCAAATTCAGACCTATATTATGCAAAAGGTTTTGTTGATCTACGTTGAAATATCAAAACTGCCATTTGAATTGTAGAACCTGCTCGAAGTTATATTTGTACAATATAAAATATACATAACCGCTTGAAAGAGAATTTAGTTAGCAAAGTTAAAAGATGTGGTGGGGGTTTAGGTAACGACTGAATATTAAACGAAAGTTGTATGTACTCGTAATATAATAAAATAAATATGCGCACAAATTCGTAACACGCATTCAGCTCATAACGCTCCACTCAAAAAATCCGTATCATCTATATATAATAAAATCATGTTAAATTAGATTAATACCTCAAAAATAGGTTGGTCGTAATTTTTTTTTTTACTTTCACACTTATCCCCAAAATTGCTATTTTGGAGTAAAGTAGATCTAAAAAACTGAAAAACTGCTCAAACAAAGAATGAGGACACTTTCTTTTCTCATACTTTTTCTAAGGAACATGATTCTAAAGCGGTGCAATGTTCGCCGGGGCCACTAGTTTTTAATAAAAGCGAATGCCAAATATCAACATGAAAACTTTGAATGCACATAATCAATTTCAGGGAAAGCATAGTTAAGGCGTTGGAATTTCTATCAGGATTACAACAAAAAACGGGTAAAGGAAATTTAGCTCAGAAGGCGAAGTCAACGAGAAAATTAGTTAAATTAAATGAAACATCTTTATTCTACTCTTAGGAGAGGACTCCTACAATTTTCGGATCAATATTTTTTTTTATTGTAACTAAATTAAATAAAATGTATTATCTATACAGAAAAAAGAACTCACCAAATCCATTATGAATCTAGTCAATGGTGAACTTAAATTAAAGGACCTAATCAAAATAGACACCTAACGCAGTTACTACATACGTTTTCTTTTCCTAAAGCGCTGCACTTAAGTGCTGAGCGCGCACCATAATATTCTCAAAATGTTAACTTGCGACCTTCTTAGTCTCAGACCAGTTTCCTTCATGTTCCAATTTTAAAATTCATAATTACTGCCTTGGTTGAAAATCTTTTCAGGAAACACTTTTTCTAAGCACACTTATGTGCGCGAACCATTAAGATATTTTTCTCAAACATGATGTCATTATTTCGAATGAAGACTACGCGAAGTATCGGACAGAGAAAATGAAATTCATTGCTGGAGTGTTTTTTTTTGGATTTCTTTTATCATTCTTCTTCAGCAGACGCTTACTGTAATTATATTTTTGTTGTCATTTATTTTTGTTTTATGTGTAGGAGTTTTTTTGTCCCAGAATCCACTCTGGGACAAAAAAAGTTGTGTCAACGTACAATAAATCTTTTCTTAATATCTTAATAATATTATAAATGCGAAAGTTTGTATGGATGTTTGTTACTCTTTCACGTAAAAACTACTGAACCGATTTTAATGAAACTTCAATATTATAGCTTATACATCAGAATAACACATAGGCTACTTTTTATCCCGGTAAAAAGTTCCTGTGGGTAACGGGAACGGGGAAACTTCTCTACGCGGGCGAAGCCGCGAGCGTCAACTAATAATAAATAAATATTCTGGGATACTTTTTCACACAGCACAATCTAGCCCAAACCAAGGTATAAGGTAAGCTATATGAGATCTAGACAACCGATAAAGAAACTAAAATACTTTTAAATATATACATATATTATACATACGAAACACCCAAACTCCGAAACAAACTTTTATGGATCACTCAAAAATTTATTCTGACCCGGGAATCGAATCCTAGAGCTCACCGTGGCAGTCGCATTTAATTATTTTATTTAGATCTTCCATCTTGCTGCGTATAATCAATCAAAAATAAATTTTCTTCTAGTAGGTAATTGCCCGATATGGCTAGTGCAACTTTTAATATGCATTAAATTAAATATAATTAACTTTTGTTTTATTCCATGCATTCTTTTGAGAAAAGCACTATATATGCCTTGGCAGGAATGGCAATTGTCTGTCTCGTATTAGTAAAGTCCTCGCCCTGCCATTGCCTATTTCCCGGCCTTTGCAATAATGTACTATTTTTTAACTCTCTTAAACATTAGTAAGAATAGCATTTATAGTACACTAAAAAGATTATACGATTACTTTAAGACAACTTTATTGTGCGGTAACAATAAAATAAAAACACAATTTTTTTATATAATAAATGAAAAATATCCTCACGCCTTATCCCCGAAGGGGTGGCAAAGGCATATTATATGCCCACTTTTCACCGAGTGGATTCCTGTCCCACGTAATAGGTGGTGAGCCCATTGCCGTGTTGAAATAGACAGACGCAGTTTGTGGCTTCCTGCTATTGAAAGTTTTCAAGCCGCCCATAAGGCCTTCAACCAGGCTTAACGACTGCCATTTTACTGGCAACCGGGACCAACAGCTTAACGTGCCTTCCGAAACACGGAAACAAATTTTTGATATGCGATACGCCTAATTGGGTTCATATATTTTACATACTCGTACTACCAAAGACGTTCGATCCGACGAGATAATATAAAAAATTCAGACCAATTTACAGACTAACGTTTGCGAGATAAGATGACATTTACTGTGACGTCATGTAAGGTTGCCCTATAACCAACCTATACGTGCCATTAAGTGGACGTGGAATGAAACCAGGTCAATATAATATTAATGACAGGAGTTGTTCAGGGCAAATTAATGGTCAATGTGCTTGCAGGGGCCAATGCAAACCTAATTTATACGATTCTGTTTATTACACATCGAAAATCACTTTAACTACCTTACTTTGTTTTCAAAAAACATATATCCTTCAAAGCTGTAGCTCTAAAAATAAACAGCCGTGAAATCGAAAAATAGAATTGTTACAATATTCTACCGCTGCACGTAGCTAGAATGCTGGTGCAGCAAACTAGCTGGCATTTTGTTTCCTTCCGTTTTCACATTTGCGTGCCGAAATCAGATAACAAGCCTTTTGACCAGAGCTCTTCAGTCAATTTCATTCCTAGTTCAAGAAAAGTTAGCGGCTGTCAAGCTTATTGATAAATCCGCATCTCGGATCGAGCCGGCTAGTCTTAAGGAAACCAAAGTAATGAGTAGGGAAATCTTGTGTTACGTTCGTAGGGTGAGACTAATAGGATTTGCACTAATACTACAAATTACAAAAACAACACTTTAAATTTTTTTAACAAAAAACAATAAAACTACAATTAACAACCGCTACTATTTATGCTAAACACAAGCTTTTCGCTTGGATATTCTCACTGATACAGTATCGCACTATTTAGCTTCGATTTGCATGTTCCGTTCCTCAGAGCAGAGAAGACTGTCCAGTAGTCGCGAGCTCGGCCCTCAATATATTCCCATTAGTATTCTGGAACATTTGGAAGAATATCTACACCTTCCATATCTACACTTGGGTACATTCTCTATCTAGAATGTTCCATACGACACTCGTTGCTCCTTCGGTATGCGCTAGAAAGTTCCCGAACTATTGCTGTCCCTTCTGGTGTTATCTCTTTCACATTGTTCGCGAACATTCTCTGTCTAGCTGTCTTCATCTAACAGTGCTATCTGTCAAAATACCTCTAGAATATTCTGAGTATAGCTGTATCTTTCTAGTATTGCTATCCCTTTCACTCCTTGAAATTTCGCCATATACTGAAGTAGACTTCAAAGGCCCATAAGAGGTCCTAAGAATGCCTGAAATAGGGTTTTAAAGTTACGGTAGCATGTGATAGTGAGGGTGGCCGGAAACGGACTGAAAACATGTTTCAGGCGCCAGAAAAATACGGCAACAGGGGTACAATTTTGATTATTTGGTATGTGATAGAACCTCCACGGAAACGGCCTGAAACCGCTTCATCATACTGAAAAAGCTTCCAAGGCACATAAATTGACGCTTAAAATTGTTCACTAATCCACCGGCGTAAACTAAGATGGTCAAATTTTCTTTAAAGTGTTTATTCTTCTCTATTGTTTTTCATGTAACTTGGATAATTGTATGTTGATGGTATGATTTTTTTGTCATCGGGAATTATTGAATACGGGAAATGTGGGCAATAGGGTAAGAAATTTGATGTAGCGTCTTCATTCTAAGACGTTTAATTATTAATTTAAAACAAGTCGATAAAAAATGGTACACAATTCTTTATAAAAAGTCGTGTTTTGGCTCTTTTTGAAACACTTCATCTATTATAAGATACTAAATATATGATGCTCATAGTTGTAAACACAAAGTATAGTTTGGTTAGGTTTTTAATATGATTTTTAAAAACGCACACCCTTGTGTGCGTTTTTAAACATCATATTTTCATATCTCCTGCACTCTCAGAACCACTACTATAAAAGCTTAAGAGACTATGACAGCAACCCGATATTAATACGAAATTTAAACTTTCAACACTTCGATGTGCTCTTTCAACTTATGTTCAACATTGGTCCTTAGGGATTACCCGACTCTACTAACCTAACCTAACTACTGTGATTATACATAGACACGTTTTAAGCACGATGAACGAATTTCCAGCAACAATTACAAAGCTGGGGTAAAACGGAAGAACGGCAGATCTAATTTTGTGGATTTAGTTCGCGCTTATCACTGCGTGCGTGAATAATGTTATTGGGTTTTCTGTAGGAAATTCTCTGAGAACACCCGCACTGTTCATAGTATCTGTACACCTCCTGTAGTAGATCTATCTAAATTCCATTAAAAACGATATAATATTTTATATTAATCGTTAAGCTAAGTTGAAGGCCTTTTAGGCGGCATGAAAAAATTTTACAACAACAGGTCGCCACAAGCTTCGCCTGTACATCTTAATACGGCAATAGGCTCACACCCTGTTACGTGATGAGACAATAATCCTATGAAAATGCCGGCAATGGTAAGTGAAAATTGGGCGTATATATGCCTCTCCTCTCTCCCTTCGGGGATAAAGGCGTGATTGGTAAACAAACCGAGGGAATTAATTTTGTCAGTAATTAAAATATTGTTTATACTGTTGAATGATGGCACTTGGTGGAGAACTTGCTACACATCTTGAATGATGACACTTGTACTATTTCACATTATTTACTTCATAAAATATGTGTCATAATATGAAATTCCGTAAGGCGAAACCGGTCAGGTTAAAAAGTCAATAATATGATATAGTACAAGTATTGTCATTCAAGAATTGATATTTTATTACAAAATAAATTAAATATTTATAACGAGGCGGTGGAATAAACGTCCTACTCTTTTATGCACGTGAGCTATCAACGACCGTTTAGGAAGACATGGGTACTTTCTCTGGGGGAAATTTAAGCAAGATAGACGGGCCGAACCACTTTTTTAAGATAGTACAAGTATCTCATCTCACTATTTTATTCAGAACTTGCAGGATAGAAATGTTTTCTGCCGTCATGTTAGGTGCATATAGAGCTCTATTTTACTATTATATTTTTACTAAAAACCATACATACATTGATAGTATGTTAAATTATGGGCAGAAATTATATAGATATATATAAAATATTATATAATTTCAGATAATTTACATGGTATTGTTGCAGGAAGGTATTATTTTTATAATATCTAGTTAATCTCAATTTAAAGAAGACTAGCGCTTAAAAGCGTATTGGTATGCGAGTATAACTCGAAATTGTAGGGCGAATATCATATTTTACTTCATAAAAATTAAGTGTATTTATCGTATACATCAGCATCAGGGATAGCCAATCGGTCGATCGCGGTGAAATCGTGTATTGATAATATAATACACAATGGAGAACACAAAAGTTTTTCTCGTATTTTATTGTAGATTTATTTCGCATTTAAAGTAAAAAAACGTTTGTCAGACCCATTGTGTACTGTTTCATTTAAAAATTCAAGAAGAAATTTACAGTAGTTTCGGGGTCTAATTTGCTTGGCCACGGCTGATATATTATATTGTCGAGTCTCGCCACATTCGATAAAACCTTTTTTGTTAGGACCTACAGGTTAATTCTCGATTGTAGTTTCAATAAATAAGAATTACGTTGCTCAATTAACAGTGGAAAAGTTTACCTAAAGTAAAACTTTCCACGAAGGTACGCGACATTAACAAAATTAAACAGATTTAAGTCAGTCCATCTCCTTCTGTTTCATTTCGGTGTAATCGAAACAACAGTGGAAAAAGGTAAATCTTCTAAGGCTGTTCTCACTCAACAACTGTTGGAGTTGGTGAGTGAGAACAGCCTTAGAAGATTTACCTTTCTCCACTGTTGTTTCGATCGCATTTGATCGCATTTGTAACATTACAATGACAAAATGTGTAAGTTTATTACACACCTACATAAATTTCATAATTTCTTAGGATCGCTATAATAAACTGTTACTACAAACGAGGTGACTAGTGCGATGGTTATCTTTATTTGTAAACGTGGCATTCATTCCATTCAAATATAAGAGCCGCTCTGTTAAAATATTTTACTTGATAGCATTGTATCCACAATTCAGTATCTGTAAGAACATCAGGGCTAAAGAAGACTTTTCGAATATCAGATATACAAAGCAAGTCAAGATAAACAAAGCGTATGCTTCTACGTAAACGAAGTCCTCTAGTTATTTGTTTAGCATAAATATCTACTATCTAATGTCATCGTAGTACCTACAACGTACTATAATAAATCTACAACTGCAATGGTCATAATTGGTGTTTAACCTAGTATCTACTATGAACTTGAAACAATGGATGTCTATTATAGTTAAACAGTATTTGCTATGAACTTGAAACTATGAATGTTTTTTATAAAGAAAAGAAATAATAAACTTAGAAAAATTACAAAAATATGTTAGAAATGTAAATTTTGTATTTAAATATACCTAATGTCTACAGTAAATTTGATATTAAGAATATCTTATTATTGTCCTAGTAATTTGTATTGACCAGAATTGTCATTTATTAATTGTAGCTAATAAGTCATATTTTGTGTAGTGGTTAAGGCATGAAAATTGCATTTGTATTACACAAATATTATGAGGTCATTAGTTACACCATTGCAATTAATGTATGTCTATGTAAGTCGTATTCCCCACTTGTCTGCTGAAACAATGTCTTGTTAGTGTCTTCCCTTCGATATGAATCAATGCCTGTCAACGGTTGAAGCACGTAAACATCTGTCTTTTGTGGGTACTCGTCAGAAATTGGTATAAAGTTCTATATTATACCAAACTATCAACTTGTTTTAAAAGTAGGTATACAGTAATTTCCCTAGAAGACAACTTTACAACAAATGTAACATTTATTGCAGATGTGTGAAGTTTTTCTTTTTTTTATAGTATTGTCGTTTGACACAATCAGTGTGTGTCGTAAAATGATGTCAAACAGATGCCTTCAGTAACTAGGTAATGTTTATCATTACTATCAAGATTCTTATGGTTATACCTATGGAGCAGATATTGAAATGATATGGTATAAGACACTATATAAATGATAATATATCGTATACATATTTATAGTTTATTTTTGTAGGCTTTATATTTTTCTAGGCTCCAAAATACGTTACAGGTAAAAAAATAAATATTATAAATCTTAACTATAACACCCTCTCGTACTTGTATAAGTTGATGCTTACTAACGTTAGGGCGCAATAAACACCAAACAAAGCTCGATCACTCAGCTGTCATTTTTGTACTTCATAAATTGGCATCAGCAATGTAGGAACACCTGTACTGCCTACGCACAATAGATATGTACCACATTTTTTATTGCCTTACAAGTTATATTGAAAATACGGTATAAAATATCATATACTAGTTGACGCCCGCTGCTTCACCCGCGTATAAAATTTTTACCGTTCCCGTTTCCCACAGGA
Source organism: Thumatha senex (assembly GCA_948477245.1). Lineage (NCBI taxonomy): Eukaryota > Metazoa > Arthropoda > Insecta > Lepidoptera > Erebidae > Thumatha > Thumatha senex. Next base: position 7,770,720 of record OX419725.1, read on the forward strand.
ACTTGTTCTCGGGATAAAAAGTAGCCTATGTGTTATTTTGATGTATAAGCTATATTTTTGTAAAGTTTCATTCAAAACTATTCAGTTGTTTTTACGTGAAAGAGTAACAAACATCCACACAAACTTTCGCATTTATAGATATTAAGATTATATATTTGTACATGAGTGTCACATTGAGTAATATAGAATTAAATGATTAAATATGCATTCAACGTTGTTTTATTTCAAAATATTAAAGAAATTCCTTCCTTTTTTTACAACATACAACAGTATTACGACTTAGGTTTATGAGATCTATCATAATATTAGCAGAAAATCCGTTACGATTACCATACCCTTGCGCCTTTGTTAACGTATAACACCTAAATACAGTCAATATACATAGTGAAGCCTTTATACATGAAAGGGTGACAAAGGCATTATATACATAACAAACCTAAGTACACACATTCAAAGTGTCTAGGGATCAAGTACCTACGTTTTAGTGTCGCGATTTTTATTTGGGTCGTTACTGATATTATTTCGTTATTTTTGTTTTTTTCTTTAAGCCAAGTTGAAGGCCTTATGGTCGGCTTAAACAATTTCAACAGCAGGTCGCCCCAGCATGCGCCTGTCCACTTCAAAACGGCAATGGGCTCACCGCTTGTTACGTAGGAGAAAAATGCAAACAGTGAAATGTGGGCGTTTAATATGCCTCTGCCTACCTCTTCGGGGATAACGGCGTGTAAATATGTATGTATGTATGTGATAAAAGTAATATGAATACAACGCGCCAAGTTAAAGTCAAACTAAATGCGTGTCTAAAATAGATACATGTTTAAAGCAATTATTTGCTAAATTTCTAATAAAGTGGAAAAAGACAATTCGATTTGAGACGGGGATTGAACTCGTGACCTTTGCCTAACCAGGGCAATGTTCTAGCCACCTAAACTATCCGAACCATATCGAATCATGTTGAAATTCTCCACCGTATTTTAACCGTCATTTTAAGAGTATGACCACAGTCATCTATAGATCTAATGAACAACTCTATACCAATGAACAGTGTTACTACCATTTTTAAACATTGATGCAATGGACTCCACTCAGTCTATGGATAAATATTTAAAGCAATTATTTGCTAAATTTCTCATAATTTTTTTATAAAGTGGAAAAAGGCAATTCGATTCGAGACGGCAATTGAACCCGTGACCTTTTCATCACCAGGGCAATGTTCTAGCCACCTGAACTACCCGAACCGTATCGAATCAAGTTGAAATTCTCAACCATATTTAACCGTCACCAGAGTCATATATCGAGCTAATGAACAACTCGATACCAATGAACAGTGTTCCAACCATTTTTAAACATTGATGCAATGGACTCCACTCAGTATATGGATAAATTTTTAAAGCAATTATTTGCTAAATTTCTCATAATTTTTTAATAAAGTGGAAAAAGACAATTCGATTCGAGACGGCGATTGAACTGGTGACCTTTGCATAACCAGGGCAATGTTTTAGCCACCTGAACTACCCGAACCGTATCGAATCAAGTTGAAATTCTCCACCATATTTAACCGTCACCAGAGTCATCTATCGAGCTAATAAACAACACGATACCAATGAACAGTGTTACAACCATTTTTAAACATTGATGCAATGGACTCCACCCAGTCTATGGATAAATTTTTAAAGCAATTATTTGCTAAATTTCTTATAAATTTTTAATAAAGTGGAAAAAGACAATTCGATTCAAGACGGGGATTGAACCCGTGACCTTTGCCTAACCAGCGCAGCTCTATCTATATACATAAAAATGAATCCCTATTTCCCTTGGTCACGCCATCACGCGTGAACGGCTGTACCGATTTGAAAAATTAATTTTGCATTGGATAGCCCATTTATTGTGGAAGGATATTAGCTATATATCATCACGCCACTACACAGGAGAGCGTAGCAGTAATCATAAATGTCAACAAATCGGGGAAACTCATACATTTTTGGAAAAATAATAAGCGACGGGATTAAATGGGTGCCACGGGTTGGGAGTATGTCACGGACGAAGCAGGGCAAGTCAGCTAGTATATTATAAAAATAGGTATGTCATTTGCCTACCATTCGTCTATAGTAATTATTGTAATCGTGTGATAAAAGGGTGACGCCCCCTGACACAATTTGTTTCAAGTTTATATGGGAAATTCTTCATTTTCAAACTTAGCAACAACAAATTTCGTAGTCCTGCTGCTATATAAAAATAGAAAATCACACGTTAAGAATTTTTTATAAATTCTACCCTTAAAGGTGTAAATTAGGGGTTTAAAGGTTATATAATAGGGGGCATGGATTAGGGGTGTGGGGTGCAACTGAAGTTCGAAATACCTTATGGGCAAATCCGGGAAGCTATTTTAATCTATATCTATACTAATATATAAAGCTAAAGAGTTTGTTTGTTTGTTTAGTTGGTAGAACGTGCTAATCTCAGAAACTACTGATTGGATTAGGTGTTGAATAGCCCATTTATCGAGGAAGGCTATATATCATCACGCTACTAAGTTGGAGAGCGAAACAGTTATCATAAATGTCGACAGATAGGGTAAATTTTTATGCATTATTGAAGAATTTATAAGCTACGGGAGTTCAAAGTATGTCACGGGCGAAGCCGTGGGGGTCATCTATTGTATCTACAAACAACTACTATTGATCTAATGCGTAAATTTCGTCGAAGTGTTCTTGGTCTTCTTGCAATAGACGAATACACCTGACGGGCAAAGAATAGTGAGTGTGGTGTTTTATGAGCAGTAATGGAGGATAATATGTTGGGAAGATCAGTATAACAATATTTATCTTTGCCGACCTGCCATCAGAGTCTACCTATCTTAATAATATTGCTATCGGAATGGTTGATCATGCGCAAAATCTGAAAATCTTTAAATCTAAAGTATTGCCGAAATATTTACATTAAAATGCCCTTAGATTAATGCTTAATTTGAACTCTAAGGGCCAAGCCCTAAGAGTTCTCGTATTATAACAGAGGTGTCGTGTGTCGACAGCGCTTATGACTCGTAAGAAGGCCTGTTTTTACTTTAAATAAGTATGGCTCAATACTGCCAAAATGTAATTTAGAACCAGCCGTCTATAATTTCTTGGATCGAACCACATCAGAAATAGGATCTGATCACTTAAACGGGACTCTCACAAATTAAACCTTTGTTTACGACTCTGCTGTTATACGATACGACGGCAAAGCCTCCATAGACATCTATCGGCACGTATCGGAGAGTGAACCCAATGTGAAAGATAATAGAGAAAAATAATAATTTGCTGGATGCGGGCGGTGAAAGGGCGGACCGAAAATTGTACCGATTAGTGGGGAAGGTGGAGGAAAGGCTAAGCTCATCAGTGAGTATCAAATGGCCTCAGATGATGAAAAAGATACAACATGTTGTTTTAGCAGAATACAGCTTAACAGCACGAATCGTGTAGGTGTCGTATCGGGTTATGCGAATAGGCTTTATGGCGTAACCGTTGCCCTGGGTTACAGAGCTCAAACTGATAAGTGGATCGTTGAACTAATGCCAATAATTATGACGTAATTTTGGCAATTATACGAATACTAGATGACCCCTACGGCTTCGTCCGTGGCATACTTTGAACTCCCGTTGCACCTATTTAATCCCTTTAAGGTTATTTAATACTGTGTATTAAATCAATTGTATTCTTAATAAATAAAGTATCATAAGAGGCAATTTATGCTTTGCTTATAACTTCTACAATAATGTACGAAAAATTGCCCGATATGTCGATTTTTATGCTTACTGCTCCGCTTTTCAGGGAAGTAGCGTGATGAAGTTCCTCGATAAATGGGCTATCCAACACGACTTTTTTTTTTCTCAAATCCGACCAGTAGTTCTTTAGATTAGCGCGTTTAACCAAACAAACTCTTTAGCTTTGTATTATTAGTATAGATTATGCACGCTTATTGGGATCTTCACATCCTATTAGGTGGACCAAAACTAGAACCTAGATATGAAGAGTTAACGGGATATATTCAATGTGTTTCCGGTATTTCGGTTCTCTTGCAACCACAATAGTATTTTCCGTTAACTTATAAGCTTGTGCTTCTTAATTTGGAGGCTGTAAGTGACCACCCTTACCCATATTGTAGCAGTGCATTAAAAATATCTAGCCTGCCATCTTGGATATACCACCATTTTAGATTTAGAATGACATCACACAGCTAACCACACATTGTCATCTAAACTAAAAGCGAATACAAAATTTCAGCTCAATTGGTTGAAAATAGCAATATAATGCTTGCAAGATTCCACGTAAACAAACTTACTTATATTGAGGGTTAATAAAACCGGCCAAGTGCGAGTCGGGCTCGCACACCAAAGGTTCTGTACCAGTTAATTAATTGTGAGCTATATGAGTATATAACATTAGATAGGCTCACAAACTGTTACGTGAGACAGAATGGAGAAATGTGGGCGTGTAGTTGAAGAAGTAGAATGTCACGTTTGTTGCCTTTGTCTACTTCTTCTTGCCCCATAAATGCGTGAAGATAAACAAACAGACATTTATCAAGTTTAATTTTACAGTTATTGGCCCAATACTCACAATTTTGGAAATCATTTTTTGTCCATTCAAAGATTGCCTGTAAGAAATTGCTCTTAGCGATAAGGCCGCCATTTGTACAATTTCGTGCAATTTAATTTGTGTAATTTAATTCATATTGGTGTACAATAAAGTTTTACTTACTTATTTATGTTTCTACCTGTTGCCGTTATTAAGCTCGAGAGAAAACGGCAAACAAATCATGTTAGTTGTATGGGAGCCTCCCTTAGTACTCGTATTTCACTTTTTTTGGGAATAAATAACTAAATATTCTGTGAATATTCACATTTGTTGTATGGGAGCCCCATTTTTTTTGTTTAATTTTTTTTTAATGAATATTGTCAAAAAAGACTCGTTTATTGTATAAGAGCCCCCGTAAATATTTAATTTAGTCTGTTGTTAGTATTTTTTGTTGTAGCGGCAACAGAAAAATAAATCATCTGTGAAAATGTTAACTGTCTGGCTATCACGGTTTATAAGGTACAGTCTGGTGTCAAACAAACGGACAGGGGAGTCTTAGTAATAGGGTTCGTTTTTACCCTTGTGTACGGAACCATAAAAACGGGTCTGGGACCAATCCTGATTAATCAGACTAATGAAGTGAATATTTAACATGCAGTAGAAATAAATACGAAATGACAATTATTTTGTATCGAATTAACTGAACCCGCGACTACGTACGTGTGAAATAACTCGGTATTCAATAAGTTAATATATTATTTTGCACAGTAAATTTTTCAATCACGATCAATCAAGTGGGCCGCATGCTTGTCTGCCACCTCTTCGGTAAGTAACACAAAATTCAAAAAATATATATTAAAATTATATACTATATATATAAAAATGAAACCCGTTTTCCGTTGTCACGACATAGCAAGAAAACGGCTTTACCGATTTGAAAAATTATTTTTGTATTGGATAGCCCATTTATTGAGGAAGGATCTTAGCTGTATATCATCACGCTACTACACAGGAGAGCGGAGCAGTAATCATAAATATCAACAAATCGGGGAAACTCATACATTTTTAGAAAAGTAATAAGCGACGGGATTAAATGGGTGCCACGGGGTTGGAAGTATGTCCCGGACGAAGCCGGGCAGGTCAGCTAGTTATATATATAAAGGAAAACATAGTTAAAAAGTGGAATATTGTTCAAACAGTCCGGAAGTTCGAAGAATTAATTTATTCTCCTTCTTAGTTCTTAGATATTGGGTTTATAATGGGTGTAAGGGGCCATGGGGCCGCTTGGGCCCCATGGCCCTACTTCGTACTGAACCTCACCTTCTAGCAGTGTACCTACAGTTAACGAACAAGGCAACGACGCAGACGCACTAACTGGGTTGGGAGCTCGAACGGCAGTTGCTCCTAACAATTCCACATAGATAGCTGCTCCTAGCAGCCAAATAAGAGTGGACACCGGACTCCCTGCTCTTGGAAAACAAGATATATTGGGTTTACCATCTGTCCTCTGTTAACAGATGTAACCAACTCTTGACCAAGTTTAATCAAGATAGAAAGATTTAACGATCAAGGTGACGTACTTGAAAACTTTGACTTGAGATTATTCCCGGTTGGATAAAAGTGGGAAAAACGCTGAGATGATGATTGATGATGAAAGTCTTCACTTCAAAGCCCGTACGCTTTTTACACCACTAAGACGGCAAACTAACATACAGCCCATCTGATAGATAACACGGATGCGGGAGTTCTTAATGCGATTTATGCACATGTTTCTGTATTTACAGCGTAGCATATGTTTGTGTCGATCAAGCGCTGGTCACGTTTGTTGCTGATGACACAGTCATACATAAAAATAGGTCTGCGCTTTCAACCTGACCGGTATTTTGAGTCACAATTGAACTCCAAAACTTTGCAGCAAATCGTGGCTTGACATCGCAGTTCATGTCACCAGACGGGTGATGCACAGATCCCAAGTATTTAACCTTTTCCATGTGTTCCACCCTGTTATCACCTATGGGGACGGATTTCGGATCTAAGAATTACTGGTCAAGAACTTGGTCTTCAACACATTTACCTTCATGCCGATGTAGTCTTCATCTATATATCATCATCGGTGGGAAAATCGCAGCTAAGAGAAGCAGAATATGATTACTCCACAAAGGCTTTAAGGGCCGTATTCCAGAACGTTTATCAATACTCAAGAAACACTTGAGAGTAGACTTTATATGGTAAAATCTAGTCTCAAGCGTTAATTGAGTATTGAGAAACATTCTGGAATACGGACCTAAAAGTGGCTGATTGACATCGGGACGGGGTAGATATGTGTGCGTCTTATGCAGAGGGCATTACACTCCGCACACTATGTAACCCTTAAATACCATAATAAGATCCACTAGAGTAGGTTCGCCTGTATACGATAAAGCGCGAAATTATATATCCCATCACCTGAATAAGTCATCGATTAGTGACGGTATTCAAGCCCACAAACTCGTACTGCATAGCTACCCACGGCGCAGGAAGAAAGATGAAACCCAAGCGAGAAAGCCGCCACGTTCAGTCCAGGTGAGTCAATTTGTTTTCTCATCCTTTAATTCCGCTTTTACTAACTTCTTCTCAGCACATCCTGCGTATGACCTGATTTTCCAGCAAAAGTTGCTCGTAAACACACGGAAGACCACCCCTCGGCTTCTCTCACATTTGAACCAGCAATTAGTCATCATTTCATCACCACTCAATTATTATTATTCGAAATGGAGTAGAAATCTGTAGGGCTGCTTTTGAAGCTTTTGTAGTGAAACTTCCGAGTATGGTGCGATCCTTACGGTTTAACCTCTGGCCTTACCAACTTGGCAACTGTCTGCTCGAAAGTTTTAGATAGTCTCTGCTAACACCAAGTTCTACGCTACTAATACGAGGCAGCATTAATTATGAAAAATAAATAAAAAAATAATTTTATAAATAAATAAAAATACATTTAATCGACTGCCGACTTACCGATGAACAGTTTTAGGGCTAGCGCTAACATACAACTTTTAGTTGAACAACTATTATGTAGTGTATCATATGTTTATAGGACTACATTGAAGCGCATATATTGTCAACTCGATAGTTGTTTGACAAAAAAGTCTAACAAAAAACTGTATCGTTCTCCTTTTGGTTAAATAGTTGGACAACTATTGATAAAATGCTTAATTTGTATTGCATTGTATTGATGTCGATTGATGTGCACATACCATCGACTAAACAGTAGATCAGCGGGTTCCGCAACTGTCAGTCTCGCAAAAGCATTTCGTCAGGCCCTAACAGGACACTTCCTGACATATGCTGAACTGACACCCATTTGGTGCAAGATAAATGTTTTATTTAGATAAGAACTCAGTTAAAGTTTTCTATATTATGTTTCATTTTTACTACTTTGTTTTCTTTTTTTGTTTATATTTTATTTTTTGCACTGAATAAATACATATTATTATTTGAAGCGGCGATGTCTCTTGTCACCATGGCGGGAACTATTACGGACGACATGGTGGAATTTATTAATAGCGTTGAAAAAAGCTTATCTGGATGCTCTTTTAGCTTAAAATGTAACATATAAAATATTCCACTATATAATCTGTCACTGAGTAAAGGATATACAGTGGGACTTTTTTTTAATGTCACAAAACATCAACTAAACGGTTTAGTTGTGCGGATATCACGAGATCTACAAAGCTCGACAAAATAGTTTAGTTGATGCAAAAGTTGTATATATGCGCTAGCCCTTAGGCTCCCGATCTCTACCGACATCCAATTTAAAACCGATTTTGACTGCCGACCGACTTGTGATCAACTAACGACATCCGTTTTTTCCAACATGTCTGTTGGAAGTGGGCAGTAGAAAGTCTGCGTTCCAACTGGTCTACTGTTTTGAAGTTGGTACTTAATGAAATATAGTGAGAAACCTTAACAAAAACGAAGTATCATGAATGCCAAATTAGTTACATGATGAAAATATAAAATACACTACATACCAATGCATATCATTGAAATAGCTCAACTTGAGATTGAATTTAGTTAAAAGTATTTGGCGAACTATCTAAATCATGATTTACTTATTAATTACTGGACAAGGTAAATACCTAATATGTTACACTTCAAAGAAGACCTGATAAAGAATGTAAACTGTGCCAATTACCACTAAGAATTTAATAAGAAAAGAAGGTGTATGGATTCTGCTCATTGAAGTTTAAATCTGGAATGCTGATGATTCATTGTAGACAATGATTTAGTTTGAGCTGTCATTATATGGCAATTGATAATTCTGTTATTTGTTATTGTATATATAGCTGATATACAATTGTACCCTAATAATCATAAGCCTTTTGATACGAGAAGAACAGTAAGGCATCCCAGAGATTTGACAGTATGACCATACCGACTATTATATATCATCGAATTATAGAAAAATTTGATGATATTTATGGACATGTGCTATGGGTGTAAGGGGATCCACCCAAATGTCTGGGGTTGAAGCAACCTCACCTGCTTACTTACGGACGAGGTAATGATACAGGCATTTGGAGGTCAGACTGCAGTTGCTCCCTAAACGCCGAAAACAAAAAGCCAAACAATGATGCTCCTACCAAACAAAAGTGAACTCCAGGCTTTAAATCCAATAGGCTTTGGAAGCACCCTACAGAACATTTAAGACAAATCGAATTACAGACTTCTTCAGGCAATGTTGATGCATGAATCAGAAGATGCCTGTATGTGCTTAAAGAGAGATTGATAGTTTTGTAGTATACATATTTAATGACAATCCCTTTAGTTTTCAAATATGGCATTGTTTTTGACTTCTGCAAATTTCGTTATTGCAACAACCTGTAGATTGCGGATGACAGAATCAATTAAAAAAATTCAAAAAGGGGCAAGAGTTGTGTTGATTTACCTTTAAGTCATTGGCTTATTTATTGTTATAACTTTTAAACGAGTACCCAACTGAAAACATATGAAAAGTCTGTCATCTGCACTCATATTAAATGAACACCTTTATTAGAATTCTAGTGTTATGTTTTTTTTTAAATCCTTTAAATGTATATTTTAGATATAACAGTCGTGTAAAAAATACTCTGTCCACAGTTAGGAAGGAAATTCTACTCGACCTACCAGCTCCAATGGTCTTATTGTAAACCTTTGAGAATGCAGTGAGACCAATCCGGTTAGGTTTAGAAAGTAAAAGTTGTGGAAGAGTACAAGTGGTGTTTTAATAGGTTAGGAAAGTATTAAGTAAAAATTTCATACAAAAAGTTCATAATATACTGACCTTAGATACTGCTTGTACTGAGCACATATTATGATTTCTTCTTTTTTCAACACCAACTTTGACAACTTACAGTTCATACCACATAAAACTATTATTACAACAATCATATTATTAACCTTAACTATCTTACACTTATAAACAAGATAAACACATAGAATAACGTATTTTGATGATGGGCAGTATATACTACCAATCATAGGTGTAAAGTAACATTTAATACCGAAACAACATTACAATTTAGTGATATTAAAAATTTCTTATCTGTTATAATAATTCTGTCTTGACAAAACTAATTCAAATTTGCACAAACAATGCATTTGAAGTCGTCTGGCTAAAGCAAAGCCAAACGATAATACGTAAACAAGTGATTGTTTTACTGAAAACAAACCACTTAGTACAGATAAGACGTGAAAATCATAACTTATTTTGAAAATAAAGTATTATTTTTATTTGAAAGTTGTGCCTACATTGCGCGATATACACATTTCACTGGTAGGACTCTGCTATCTCACTATAAGCAATTGAAAAAGTATTAACCTAAATACATGTCTTTATAATTCAGAATTGACAAGTATAACAAATATCTCCCACTGCATTTTGTATAACTCTACGCCATATTTGCAAAAAAGTAGTTATAGGTGCTGCCAAGATTAAAATACAAATCTAATCAAATAATTTTGTGATTAATTTTGTAAACTTTTGTTACTTTTCTGAAGAGATTCAGATTTTTCAAAACGAAATTTTCGCTGTTCGAAGTAAAGCTCTTCGGACAAAAGCTACTTTACTAGTGTTTGATTACAATGGTAACACTTCTGTCTGATAAGAAGAACTGAAAGAACTGTCACTGTCACTTTGACTTACGAGAATCGATAAGTCTAAAATAGTATGGCATTATTTTATCGATAGTTTATAATCGACTAAAACAATGGAATTAACTTGTCTAAATCGTAATTAAATTGTTTATGTTACATTGTACATTGTCTTTGACATGTTCGGATTTTGAGATTGAAGTTGCCAGATTGTGGACACTTGCAATCTTAGATAAAGAATAACATAAAATCGACATGGGCCTATACCCGTCAAACACCGATATAGCGTGGCATGGGATGACCAGCTGTAAAATTCACAAATCTCGGATCCAAATCCTCTACTGCGCAAATGTCATCTATATTCATAGAAGATAGGATAGAAGATTTGAATCCGAGATTTGTGAATTGCACAGCAGATGACTAAAGATTTTACCCTCGTATTAATATTTACTATGGGGTACTTTACCTTATCGAATCCATAATATTGTTTCTTTGTATTGTTCGTACGCTCGGACTGCAGAAAATTTTAATATTGATATATTATGTAGTATCTGTCCCGGCAGTTGTTATATTGGTTTGTGTTACTGTGGTAAAAAAATTTTGTAGTGTCCGGTAACGGCAATATACTTGCAAAGTGTAAGCGTATAATACTGTTCTGCTTACGCCTTTGGGGATATAGGCGTGTATGTATGTTGCACGGAAAACTGTTCTGCAGACTTAGTGATGATTAGAAAACCAAAAATTTTTTTTTAGAAAGTGGAAATACACAATATTCCCGCTAGGCGGCGTCTTATCTTTGTATCTTGGTACCTATTAATATCGTGACCTTCAATATCATTGTCAAATTCAGTAAAATACTGAGTACTCTGATTCAGACAATTGAGGATTCAGACAAAATGCCTTTCTTATGTTCATGATTACAAAATATATGGAAGCGCTCGTGACCCCGCGAAAGTAATGTTCTGTAAGCAATCACTGCGTTAAGCAACATTCGCTATAGTTAGTTCTTAAATGAGTGATCACTTGGTGGCCTTTACATTTGCGAGCGTTTCCGTGCTATAGAAGGCTCGTTAAGCCTTAGGTCCCTGTTTTAAGCAAAATAGCTGTCGTTAGGCTTGGTTGAAAGCCTCTTGGGCGGTTTGAAAAATTTCAACAGCAGGCCACCACATCATGTCTTTTCAACCCGTCAATGGGCTCCTCACCTGTGACGTGGGATAAAAATGAATCCGGTGAAATGTGGGCGTATAGTATGACTCTGCCTACCCCTTCGGGGATATAGGAGCGACGATATGTATGTATATATGATTGTAAAAATAATGGGGTCGTTACCCGAGTGATAACAAGTGTTACCAGTCTTGGATCAAAGCAATACTTCGCAAAAATTGTAAGTTGAATCCAACTGCACGGTAATACGTCAAGAAGATTTTGAAACTAGTGGTTATTATCAAGAAAGCAAGTGTACCGATTAGATATTGTCCACCTAAGTTATTTTCCAATAATCAGTATCAGTAATCAGTCAGTAAATATTATTCAAGTTCCATAAATATTAGTTTAAAGTAAACATAGATTCATATTAAACTCGAGTTTTTTAGCTATTGCATAGCTTTTATTTGTGGGCTTTAAGCGCGGCGACCGAATCAAGAAATTCCGTAACGAAATTAACGAAATTAACCCGAGATCACACGACCTCGGCCGAGCGATTGCGTAACGTGTTTGTATATGGTACAATCTAGACGAGCTGTATAAATAATATTATTTTTATATTATATTATATTTTATATTATGTATTAATATTACAATATAAATAAATAATTATAATTGCATAAGTTGATAAAAAATGCTATGCTAATGCCACTTTTTTTTTTTATTTACAAGTGTTGCCTTTAAATTGGTTTTTTCCTTTTAATTTTGTGTGGTATATTTTAAGAGAAGGTCTGAAATAAAACTATTATGCTTTTTCCGACTGCCCCTGTGGCGCAGTGGGAGTGTATCCGACTGCTACGTAAGAGGTCGTGGGTTCGATTCCCTCCCAGGATAAAACTTTGTGTGATGAGCACGATGGTTTATTCTGTGTCCAGACACAGAATAAACCATCGTGCTCATCACACAAACTACTTTGTCTAGGAACGAAAATATAACACAAAAAAGCACAATGTCACACAAAGCGGTGAGTATATTTTTGGCTAAGGTTCAGCGATTTCATGCCAAACGACTAATAAAATGAAACAGTTAAATTAATTTCTTAATTGAATTTTGTTGTAAAATTTAAAATGAAAACAATGGAAAATATATTTTAATTAATCCCTATTATGGACTGGTCATGGATCGTAAAGCACTTTAAATTATACTAATATTTTGAAGATTGGATTATCCATTTTTTCATTTCTCTATGACAATTGTGTGAGTTGTCCCAACAATATTTATCATTTAATCAATGTCAGTATAAATATAATACCCACATAAATATTTTAAGAGATAAATAGTACAACCACCATGGTACTTATATTTTTCCTAACTGGTTTGCGAAAATGAATTACTTCAATTAGTAGATAAAACGTACTAATTTACAAGCTAATAAAAAAATATTCGATGTACTTACTTTTTATATATTTGTTTATTTTAAAATTCTAAGACCTTTTTAGCAAACTCTTATTTATTTCATATTTCTTCCTAGTCTTATTATCACAAAACATATTCGTTTACGTCTTAGTCAGGTTATTGTCATCAGTCTAAGTCAGTTTTACTACAGATTTCAGTGAAATTCGTGCGGAAAGACTTAAAATTGAATTTAATTGCGGTATATCAAATTTTTTTACTATATCACCTTGACACAACTTTTATGTCTAAGAATTTATAATTTTTAATAAAACAGGGTTTTAAAATTACATATAGCAAGCTTAGATAAAGAATACCATAGATATGACATGGTAGTAATGACCTCAGAGTTGAAAGAGATACATTTATATTCGAACACTAAAGCGTGAATAAGACGATCATAATATTCTCTATCCCTGTCTCAGTAATGACTTTTTTTTGTTTGCCACATTATTGTTTTTGACCAGTAAATTTTGTACCCAGATATACAAACTCTTTTACTTGTTATACTCTTTCTCCTTCCACAAGAATTGAGCAATATATCGTACTTACCTCTTTTTCAAAAACCATTACTTTCGTCTTATTTACATTCACTTTCATTCCTTTGCTTTTTAGCACCTCATGCATAATGTTAACCATTAACTGCAACTCCTCCGCCGATGATGCCAGTATTACCTGATCATCAGCGTCCTGATCATCAGTCAGTTCATTCATTTTTAAACCATACGCACTCTCTTACAGTTCTTTCAAATAACCGTCCATGAATAGGTTAAACAGCGCTGGTAACGCTACACATCCCTGTCTCACACCTTTTGTAATGTGTAAAAAGTCTGTGCAAGCTCCTTTGATCCTGACACAAGCAATAGAAACCTCATAGAGAGATTTCAGTGGTCGTATCAAGTGACTGCTTACTCCATACTTGGCCAGTGTTTTCCATAGTTCATGCCTCACCACTCGGTCATAGGCCTTTTCCAAGTCTACAAATATGCAATAGACCTTTTGACATTTCGCCAAAATTTTTCGGCTATGCATCGTAAGGAAAAAACCTGATCCGTGCATCCCCTTCCTTTCATAAATCTTGCTTGTACATCCCACATTTTCCCTTAAGTTTCATTCATCACTCTTTTTATCAAAACTTTTGCAAACAATTTGCCAACGATGCCGAGCAAGCATATGCGGCGGTAGTTTTTGCACTCTTGCTGTGACCCTTTTCCTTTGTAAAGCGGCACGATGACAGCCTTGCACCAATCTCCTGGCACGCTACCACTCCTCCAGCAAAGATTAAAAAGGCGGTACAGCTGGCAGGCTACCACGCCATGTCCCGCTTTCAGCATCTCGACAGAAATCCTATCAAATCCAGTAGCCTTACCCAATTTCATAATATTCAACGCTTCCACAATTTCTTCCATACTTATGATGCTTTCGTTGCTAAGTTCATTCCTTTCTCAAGAACTCGTTTGTGCGTCCATAACCTCTTTTTCATATAAGCTTTCAAAATAATCCTTCCATCTTTTGACTGCCTCTGTGGCGCAGTGGGAGTGCATCCGACTGCTACGCAAGAGGTCGTGGGTTCGATTCCCACCCAGGATAAAACTTTGTGTGATGAGCACGATGGTTTATACTGTGTCTGGGTGTTATTTATCTATAATATGTATGTATTTAGAAATATATAAGTATGTTTATCAGTTATCTAGATCCCATAACAAAAGCTAATATTAGCTTACTTTGGGCTAGATGGCGCTGTGTGAAAAGTGTCCCACACATATTACATACACACACATATATATCTTTTTAGCACACATTCTTCTTCTTTTAGAAAACTGCCATCCTGGTTTCTGATATTATTGAGTTTCGATGATGTTTGTTGACCCGTCACAGATTTTATAGATTTCAAAAAGAATTTTATATTCTGCTAGAAATTATCAGATAACCTGCTATTCAATTGTTCCCTATCATTCTCTTTCTCTCTTTTTATAACTTCTTTTGCAACTCGTTTATATCTTTTATATTCATTCTTTGCCATTTTTACATCCTCCTTTGATTGACATTTGATGTCAGCCAGTCCAACCATGCCTTCTTCTTGTCGGACTATGGTTTCATGACTTCTGCACACATTCTCTTCACCTTACATCCTTGGCTCCTTTTATTTCCCCACACACTTCAACCTAAACTTCCACTAGACCTTCCTTAAGCGTCTTCCATAATTCTTCTATATCATTTACTTCATATAAATTTTTAAATTTCTTACCAAGAAGTGATCCGTATCAATCCCGGCACCGTGGTATGCCCGGGTGTCTAACACTTTCTTTCTTAGTCTTGCATCTACAATCACAAAATCATTCATACTTCTCTGGTTTCCCTCTTGTCTAGTATACAAATGGATCTGTTTGTGGTTAAATATGGTGTTAGTTACCACAAGATTCCTCTCCAAACATACTTCAAGCAAACTCTCACCATTTTCATACACTCGTTCGTAACCAAACTTGTCCAATACACTTTCATATCCATCACGCTTCACTCCAACCCAATCATTAAAATCACCTAACATTACAATTCTCTCGTTCGGTTTGCATTTACTCAGAATATCGCTCACACTCTCCCAAAATGCCTGTCTCTCACTTTGGTCTCTTGAAGATCGGTGCCACCTGCATCTTGCGGAGCATAAGCGCCCAAAACTAAGATCGGGTTAGTCCAACCTTTAACCTCAACCAAAGTCTTGGGCTCACACATTCATAGTCAGTCACACATTCATTCATTCTCGCGGACAGTAGAACACCGACACCCTGGCTCGCTGTACTGATTGTGGCTACACCTGACCAGTAGGCTGTATAGGGTCCATGTTTAGTGGTGTTATATCCATTTCCTCTTTGTTTCATTCACACACAAAACATCAAGTTGTCTTTCTCGCATCATTTCGCAAACCTCATCAATTTTGTCTTTCATTCCTCCTCTAACATTCAATGTTGCAAAGCGGCTATCCCTAGCGCACTTTCCGCCTCGATGGGAGACGAGACGTGACAGATTTTTAAATTTTCAATATCCATGGCATTCCCACTAGTGGCAAGGGAAATTCAAAGTCCGCCTAGACAGAGGCCCGCTTGTGTAAGGCGAGCCTTATTCTGGGGTCGCCCGGTCCCAGGGCAGTAAGGCACGTTACGACTAGGCTCGCCCCTAGCCTATCGAATATTTTTTTATTAGCTTGTAAATTAGTACGTTTTATCTACTAATTGAAGTAATTCATTTTCGCATACCAGTTAGGAAAAATATAAGTACCATGGTGGTTGTACTATTTATCTCTTAAAATATTTATGTGGGTATTATATTTATACTGACATTGATAAAATGATAAATATTGTTGGGACAACTCACACAATTGTCATAGAGAAATGAAAAAATGGATAATCCATTCTAAAAATATTAGTTTAATTTAAAGTGCTTTACGATCCATGACCAGTCCATAATAGGGATTAATTAAAATATATTTTCCATGGTTTCAATTTAAAATTTTAAATTTGTCTGTTAGAAGGGAATATTCATAATTTTCCATTTCTAAGTCAAAAGTAGTGATCAGTAATCCTAATAATAGAAATGGTGTTTTGATTTATAACATAAGCTCAAAAAGTGAAAAATGCCCATTTTAGGAATATATTATATAGCGGAGAAACTACGCGTAATGGCCTATATTAACTAGGCGTTAGAGTTAGGTGAGTTTGACCAGACTTAACGTAACTTCAAATTTTTTCTCGGGATAGCAATGGTTTTCAAAAATAAAATCTAGAATGGCGGCGACGTGGTTTGCCACCAGTCACGTCTCGTTTCCCATCGAGGCGAAAAGTGGACTTGCGATAGCCACTTTGCTACTCTGAATGTTAGAGGAGGAATGAAAGACAAAATTGAAGATGTATGCGAGATGATGCGAGAGAAACGAATTGATGTTCTGTGCGTGAATGAGACAAATAGGAAAGGGTGTGACACCACCACACATGAAACCCTCACGGCATACTGGTCAGGTGTCACTACTACCAGTCCAGCGTGCCAGGGTGTACTACTTTCTGCTAGAATGAATAAATGTGTGACTGAATATGAATATGTAAGCCCAAGACTCCTTTGGTTGAGGTTGAAAGTTGGACCCATCCGCATCTTTGTTGTAGGAGTTTATGCTCCCCAAGATGCGCGGTGGCGTCGATCACCAAAAGACCAAAGTGAGAGACAAGCATTTTGGGAGAGTGTAAATGATGTTCTGATTAGATGCAAATAAAATGAGAGGATTGTAATGTTAGGTGACTTTAATGGTTGGGTTGGAGTGAAGCGTGATGGATATGAAAGTGTATTGGGAAAGTTTGGTGACAAACGAGTGAATGAAAATGGAGAAAGTCTGCTTGAGGTATGTTTGGAGAGGAATCTTGTGGTAACTAACACCATGTTTGACCACAAAGATATCCACTTGTTTATGAGACATGAAGGAAGAGGGATCAGAGAAGTATGATCGACTTTGTGATTGTAGATGCAAGGATGAGAAAGAAAGTGTTAGACATCAGGGTATCCCGCGGTGCCGGTATTGACACCGACCACTTCTTGGTAGTTAGTCGAGTAAGAGGTCGTATGTATGAACCTGGTAGTGTATTAGAGCGCATAAAAGTCGAGAATTTGCAAGAGATAGGCTTTAAAGAGGAATTTATGAGTAATCTGATCAAGAAATTTGAAAATTCTGATGAAGTGTGTGAGATAGAAGACGTATAGAAGTAATTTAAGGAAAGATTTTGTCCAGTATAACAATTATATATTAACTAATAATAATATTAATAGGTAGAATATTTTTTATTAGTAGTTTAACAATTTAGTCAGTGAGCGTTTGCACAGGCTGGCCACGGGGCATTTGAAAACGAGTTATTAAAATGGATTCTTAGCAATTAAATTGCTTATTTAGTTTTTCAATTAATCAAAAGCTACAAGCTACAGTAACGCTTTTACGCCTGAACCTATTAACGGATTATGATAAAGTTTGGTACAGAGATATGATAGAGTTTGTGAAAGGGTACACAGGCTACTAGATAATATAGGGTAAGAGATGATATTTTATGGAATTTCATTGTTTTCGAAGACAAAACCAAAAAAACATGTATTTAAACATTTTATAAGAAATAAAAAAATATTATTTCTAATATTAAGTTTACCTTAGGAGTTTGTATTTGCAAAATAAGTTTCTAAAAAATAACATGCACACTAATACTTGGACCAAATCACTGATAAAATCTAATTGAATACATTTCGTACTCGCACGTCAGCACGTGTGCAGACTCCGCACAACTGTTGCTTATCACGTTTTATTTAGATAGAATTCTTGGTAAAAGTAATATACATTATTTTATCAGCGTGACCAGTGCTAGGACAACTTGATGAGTTGCCAGAATAGAATTTGATTTTAGGTGATTTACTGACAACAGCAGGTTTATCGATAATATAATTAAATAGGTTACTAATACTTTTAGTCACTATCGATTTACTGATCGATAACTACACTACTCTATCTATATCACTTTATCGATTTAGTGGTCGTTAAAAATATATAAATAAAATAAAATAAAACTACGACTTTTAGTCACTATCGATTTACTGATCGATAACTACTCTACTCTATCTAAGTCACTTTATCGATTTAGTGATCGTTCATTGCAGTTCTTTGCGTTTGTTGGGCTGAAATAAAACATATTTTTTATAGATTTATACTTATTGTATTAACTTGTCTTCATATCGCTGTGGGACTGTTTGTGTCAAATAGTGATTTTTATTTTTATTTCATTTTAGCAAGTATTATTTGAACGATAAAGATTTTCTCTATTTGTGATGGGTAAGTAAGTAAAGCAAGCGCAATAATTTATTATAATTCAATCTTGAGTTTACGACAGTTGAATTTTTGTTCCAGAAAATATGGTCAAAAGTCGTCAAAACTTAAATGATTTTCTGGAAGAGGCGGAACTGCAACAGTATTCTGAATTGTTTAGGTAAATATATAGTCGATAGCGTCTCCGTATTGTGTACACAATAATTTTGCTGGCGATTTCTTAACTGGGCCTTTCACTGTTTTCGTATGCTTCTTGTTTCTTCAGTTTTTGCTCTCTTTAACCGTAAATGCGAATTAAGTTTTTTGTGTCGAACTGTGCGATGTCTATGCGATTGCTGTGCGATGCAATGATACTATCCTTGAACAACAGTCCACACAAATAAAACAAATAAATTTAAATAGTGTAACCTTATTTAATTTTAAATAAAGTAACCCAAAGATTATATTTGTTGCTTTGGGCTACAACCAGCTTTACTTACTAATGAGCATTATCACAGAACAGGTTCTCTTCTATTTGTCTGAGTGTATTTGCAGTTACATGTATTACAAAATTTATCAAGTTTAGAAGTTATCTGCCAGTGTCCATTAGCGGGCTTACCATATTGCAGATAAGTTTTGCATCTGGTTGTAACTAAAGCACTTTCAGTGAAGAATATATAGTTACTCTTGATTATCCCAGAACTCATAAATCTGTTGTTTTAATTTTTTATAACTAGTTCAAAGTAAATGCATTTCTAAAAACAAAAGAATATAAATATTGCATTTTATTATATTGCTCAAAATGTATTTAAATTCAAAATATGGATACAAGGTATATAAATCAAACTCGCACAGTTAATTCAAAACACAATTAATTCAGTTAGTTCAGTTAGCTTAAAACTTATATTTTTTTATATGAATATCATAGGGCAAAAGGTGTTTTGTTCTTGCTGCGAATTGCCCTTCATATTTTGAATAAAATTATGTGCTACAAAATGAAATATGAGTTCATAAAAGAAGTCGAAGCGCTTGTGGCCCCGCGGTCTCAGTGTTCTGTAAACGATCACTGAGTTACGCAACTTACACTATGGCGGTGACCACTTTGTGGCATTTACATTTGCGAGCGTTTCCGTGCTTCGGAAGGCATGTTAAGACGTTGTTCCCAGTTGCCAGTAAAATGGCAGTCGTCAAGCCTGGTTGAATGCCTTATGGGCGGCATGAAAAATTTCAACAGCAGGTAGCCACAACCTGCATCTGTCTATTTCAACACGACAATGGGCTCACCACCTATTACGTGGGGCAGGAATCCACACTGTGAAAAGTGGGCATATAATATGCCTCGGCCACCCCTTTGGGGATAAGGCGTGATGGATATTTATTTATTTATTTTATCAAAGAAGTGGTTATCATTGGTATTTGTTTAATTATTCTGTTAAAAATTAGTTTACAATGAAGGCCTTGTGTAATGCTGCATTCTTTTTCATCTTAGTGTATTCCCAGTTGCTTCCAAACCTGGAGTCTGGCGTCGACTTTTATTTGGCTGCTAGAAGCGGCTATTGCTTACTGAGTTGTTTCTACATTATGGCACCTGCTAACAGATGATTAGTCACAACTAAACCACTCGCAGATGAGGTCAATTAGGCCCTAAAGATCTTGGTGGGGTTACATGCCACAAATCTGACATTTTCGCCAAATTAGTTATTTTTTTAAATTAAATTACATAATACTCATAAGTTACTTTGTTAGACACAACACCAAAGACAGTGAACATAACTTTGATGTCCTACCAGAGTGTTGTGAGCTTTCGATCATTTTTTACCACTCATAAGCATGTCTTTTATAAGGCTAAATCCTATTAGTAAATATGGTTTGTCTCTTTTTACTGTATATTTGTATTCTACCGCATTCCCTCATTGGCTCAATCCTTATGTATAAATATGATTAGCCCTTTTTCTCTCGATTATCATTTCTAATTTTCAAATCACAATAGTGGTAAAGACATTCTTTTAAAATACCTATCAATATCTATCCTTCACTTCCAAAATAAAAAACAATAATATAATTGAAACCATAACGAAATCATCATGTCCGATACTTTTTTTGACGGAATGAAGTGTAAAATGTATTAGCTCTTTTTAACCCCCAATGCAACATGAGGAGTGTTATATGTTTGACGTCGATGTCGTTATGTGTCCGTCTGTGGCATCTTAGCTCTCAAATGGATGGGCCGACTTCGATATGTATTTTTATAATTTGAAAGCCAGTTTCCTTGCTTTGATTCTAGGCTATGTTTGGTTATCGAGTAATTATAATTAAGTAGTATAAGACTATCAGCTCTTTTTCCAAATGAGGCATTTTTGGCGTATGATTACTCGATTAAGTGCTTAACATTTAATCTTAAGTGCCAGTGTGTGCCAGTGCCATAATGTACATTATACTGGCACGGTAGTCTTAATATGCAGTTGCCCACGCACTGGAAGTGGAGGCTGTATGACAGGATTCGTCGAGGCCTTACAGGGTGCGGGAAGTGTCTGTTAGGGGGCCGATTGCACCTCGCCGTGAGTTTGTACCACGATGCTACAAGAAGTTCGGTTGTCTCAAGAAAAAGAGAGAAGTTCGCGACCCAGCCCCGATGACGATGACGTCAGGCTCAGCGCCTGCACCGCAGGAGGGAAACGAATAAAAGCCAGGACTATGGGACGAGTGCTGGCTGGTGGTCGAAATGTCCTAGTTATTATTTCACAGGCGAACGTCGGGAATAGTCTGGTTGTTAAAGGAGACATTGGTGGAATATCATGTCACCTTACTATCGACACCGGAGCATCTCGGACAGTGATGACAGTGAGCTACTGAAATACCTGCCCAGAGATCATCTAGTCCGACCTAAGCAACTCTAGCTGCTAACAGCTACCGGCCAGCATATTCCCATCCAAGGTGAGCGGGAGGTAGTGTTTGGAATTGGTGAAAAGAACTACCGGCATAAAATATCGCAATATCGCCTTGAAAGTTGGAGTTCTTAAATTCGCATCCGACGAGGTGCCTATGGTAGGCGGAATTAACTGTACGCGAACGACCATTCTCCAACCGAGGTCTCAAGGACTGGTTCCAGTAAGTTTGCCATATCCCGCAGAGCGCGGGGCCCACCGTTGTATGTTGATGGAGAAAATAAACGAAGGAAGACCCTGGATTGTCGCTCGTACGATGGTGACGACATCACCTACCGCATTCGTAAAGGTTCTAAATCCTAGCAATACTAAATGTGTCCTCGGGAAAGGAACTCTTATTGGGTCGTGTGAGGAGATGTCTTGGATCGGACGCTTGGACGGACGGAGCTGTCAAAGAGCGGATGAAATCGAGAAACCTGGTGGTTTAGTACCATCAGTGGATGTCGAGATACTACTGGACGATTCTTAGAATGAGCTCACCCTGAAAGAACTTTCTAAGGCACACAAGTTTCTACTGCGATACAAAGATGTCTTCTATACACATGACCGTGATATTGACAGAACCAGAGTAGTACAGCATGAAAGTTCGGGAGAAAGATGTTGACGATATGGTCGAAGAAATGAGAAGCAGTGGCGTTATTGACCTATCAATTAGTCCATGGAAAAGTTCCCGTAGTATTAGGTAAGAAGAAGGACGGAACCAGGAGAGATTCTGCGTTAGTTACCGTCGACTTAATGATGTGACTAAGAAGGACAGCTATCCTTTGCCACGAATTGACGATACTTTGGACACTTTAAATAGAATGAAGTGGTTCTCTGCTGTAGATTTAAAAATTGGGTATTGGCAAGTAGAAATCAAGGTTGTAAGAACTCCCAGTTTTCTAAACGTTGCAGCATATCATTAAATATCTGCTAGGGCGAAAATTCCGTATCAGAACTGACCATGCTGCGTTGAAGTGGTTGTTGGAGTTTAAGAACCCCGAAGAACAGGTAGCACGATGGATCGAACAGCTGCAGGAGTACGACTTCAACAACGAACATCGTAGCGGGAAGTCACATGGAAATGCAGATGCTCTCTCCCGAAGACCTTGTCTGACAACTGCAAGCATTATTAAAATTAGTGTAAAATATAGGTATGAAGGTTATGATGCGAAGCTTTGTCTAAGGCAAGAATTCAAAGTGTGTGTAAGAATGTTAAGGACCGTCACAGTGAGCGAAGAATGGAGCGATGAAGTCATGAAACAAGCACAGCAAGAGAACCTGGATTTCCAACCCATTTTCAACTGGATTAAATAAAGAATATTTAAAAAATCAGCAGTTTCCTCTGTTCCCGACTGTACTTCAGGAACGAATAAGCCGGATAGCATTCCATGTTCCGTATTCCAGAACGTTTCTCAATACTCAATCAAGGCTTGAGGCTAGATTTTGCGGACCTATGTTTCATTCAACTTTTTTCCCGCCCACTCGGATGGCGTGATGCCGACCCCGAGTCCTCGGTTGTCGGTAACGTTCGGGTGCCTAAGTAGCGAGGGCCTCACCCCTCTCCCCGCTCTCGTTCCCTTCGACACCTAATTATTGAGTTCTGCGCAGCTGACTCGCTACAACTTAGAGGGATCAAGATGTCTGGCTAAGGTTATATATAGCACTTGCGACTTATAGAGAATTCAGAACACCGAGATTTCAAGATACCGCTCTAAATTACAACTTTATATCACTCTCTTGATGTCACTAGCGATCTCGATTCCAAGGATCCATATACTAATGGAAATGGAGAGCGATGTGAACTGAAGATACGGCGTCACAGTAATAGGTATGTAATTGGACGGGCTTTTTTTTTCGTAGGCACACGTACGTCGGCGTGAAAAGTACCGAACACAACTCGAGACCATTGAATATTACCGCCGTTATGCCGCCTGAACCACTCGAATTTAAAACGTCGAAGGAATGAAGTTCCTTCCAAACAGTTCCAGGAAAAAGAAATCCATAAAGCCGGTTTTCTCCTTGGCACTCTGGGCCAAATTATTATCGGACTTAATTGTGTTTAGCCAGAAGTTAAGCCTAAATTCATGACTCCCAGATAAGTATTGCTCACCTTACCGACGCCATCCCATTTAGCCCTGGCAATCGAATGGGCATTTGGTATGCATTTCACTTCAGAGGTGTTTAGATCTGTATTAGCCCGAGCCGTGGACTAAGTTCTGCAGCCTGACTCCTTCAGCGTTATATGCAAAGCCGTTTAATATAGCAATCCATGCTCGCCAAAATCCTCTCAATAACTGCTGCAGTGCAGAAGTTAAGTTCTTCTGAATTGAAGCAAACCCGCCTCTACAGTGTCGTCGTCTGACTTAAAAATCTTTTGCAATCCAGCCCATTCAGTGACTTGTACAGCCATACGTAACGCCACTGCGTAAACTGAGGTGGCTAAGGCCGTGAAAGAGGTACGCGCGTCTGAACGAGGCAGTAGTCTGATCGTACGCATCTATTTCTCATTTGATTCAGGACACCATAAATACGTATTGCACGATTTTAAAGTACCGCTGCAATAGTGGGGCACGTTACTTGTAACTCGAGGCATTTAGTGCCGTAGTTCCAAAACATGTGTTTAATGTACTTTTATGTGTTATGTTGGTATTGAAAATCATGTCTTCAGTTATCGTGTTTGTTTGTATTTGCATTTTTTTTTATACTACGACATGGCATTCAAGCTTGCCGTGGGCCGTAGCCCACCTAGTGTTAAATGGTTACCGTCGCCTATTGACACTTGCAATATTAAGGTTAACACTGCAAGTGCGTTGCCATCCTGGGGCCTAAGATGATATGCCTTCCATGCGTAGTAATTACACTGGCTACCTTTCCCTTCATCCGAAACACAGCGGACTGCTTCACGGCAGAAATAAGAAAGGCGGTGGTACCTCCCCAGACGACCCTACACACTGGTCTACCACCTAGTGCTTATGTATATTATCGTTTCTGCAACCAAACGCGCAGCGGTAAGGCATCGTAAGGATATTATAACACTCACACACTATCTCTCTGAGGATCGCGGTCTGTCGAGTGCGTCTCTTACAATAGCATACAATTTGGACGACTATGTTTATTTTATTTGATCGGTCAACCTAGTAAATGAACGACTATGAACGTCATCGCCTCTGCGCACTATGTGGCCGAAGCACGATAGTATGCATTATCAGCATATTGGTGACAAACGAGTTTTAACCTGGAGTTTGTTCAGGATTGATGCATTGATCATTAGGACATCATTAATCATCTTATTGACTTAAGCGAAGATTTTTGGCAGGAAATCATGTGAATGGAGCCATGCACACCTTTATGACTAGTCTGTACGTGTCTATGTAACGCTGTGCATAGAGGAGTGCTTGTCTTACTTGGGCGTGGCAGTAGAAGCACTAGAAGCATAGAAGTAAAATTAATGCTTTGGAAAAGTCTGCGAGGTAAAGCTAGAGTGAAGTTGATGCACAAAGAAAGGAATAGTGTGATATTGGAACATTGCGATATGATAGAAGATGTAGTGACTAAGATAGTAAAAGGGATGCTTAGATGGTTTGGACACGTGGCGAGGATGGGTGATATAATGATGATAAAATTAGACTGACTGACTTAAACAAATATGGAATGCTGACTGCATTCCATATTTGTTTAAGCTAATCGATACATACACATTTTATTTAGTACTAGAAAAATACATACAAAATTTCATCCAAATCGGTCCGGCCATTTAGGAAGACTTAGGTGACAAAGACACGTGTAGTAGAATTATATAGTTATTATATTATTATGGAATTATAGATTTTCTTTTTTCGACAATCAACTGACACTATTATTTTTTATTTCTTTATTCCTGAAACTGAACTGTTTTGTATTCCAACAAAATAGACCAAAGAGATCGAAACTCATACTACAATAAAATATGACACAGACATAGGACAGTGACCACTCTCTATGGGGTTTTGGCCCCGATGCGGACAATTTTGTAGCGCCTTAAAAATACTGCTATTACATAGCTGAGTCTATGTAGAAACCCATGATATAGATTTTTTGGTAGCCAGATAATTTAATAAATAAATAAAAAGAAACGGCAGGCTTTATTCTCAATTTAATTTTCAAATGTGTCATTATCATCTTCATATGTTAGTAAAACAATGTCTAGGATCGAGCTGAAGGCGTAGTATTTTCACCATACCTTGCCCAACTTAAGTAACGCTGTGTGAAACGCTGTAGCGACCGGCTTATGATCGTGAGGGTACTTATCGATGGGATTATTACCCACCTGATAAGTGCCTACGCGCCACAGGCCGGTTGTAGCGACGCCGATAAGATGTCGTTTTGGGGTCAACTCGAGGGAGTGCTTCGGAGCATTCCGTTGTCACAGGGAATCGTTTTGGGCGGTGACCTAAACGGTCATGTGGGTGGGAGGTGTGAGGAGTTTGAGCGTGTTCATGGTGGGTTTGGATACGGCACCCGCAACGCTGAAGGAGAAACTATCCTCAGAACGTGTGCGGCTGCCGATCTGGCCATTGTGAACACGTATTTCAAAAAGAAATCCGAACATCTCATCACCTACAAGAGCGGGAGGCGTACAACTCAGATCGATTTCCTACTCACTAGGCGACACAGCATCGGCAAGGTGGCCAACTGCAAGGTCATACCCGGTGAGAGTCTTACTGCACAACACCGTCTCCTTGTCATGGACCTCTGCGTGAAGCCCAAAGGCAAACGCATCGAGCGGTGCCAGCGCCGCATCAGATGGTGGCTGCTTGATGAAACTAGGTCCCAGGAGTTCGTCTCAGCTGTCGGTGACAAGTGCACCGACATTGAAGGCGAACCAGCTCAAGATTACTGGGACAAAGTTCAGGCGGCCATCCTTGGAGCGGCGAAGGTGGTGCTCGGTGAGTCTAAGGGTGGACGCAAATGTGACAAGGAAACTTGGTGGTGGAACGACGCAGTCCAGAGGGAGACTAGGGAGAAGAAAGCCCTCTTTAAAAAGTGGCAAGCGACCGGATCTCCTGAAGACAGCGACGCGTACAGGGCTGCCAAGCGCGCCACAAAGAGAGCTGTAGCCAGAGCCAGACGTGACCACTTACAACCTCTGTATGATAAGCTGGAATCGTCTGAGGGGCAGAAGCTCATCTATAAGCTGGCGCGCTCCAGGGTCAAAGCGGCACAGGATATATCCAAGTGTCGCTGTGTAAAAGACCCTGAGGGCAACCTGTTAAGCGAAGACCTCGCGGTAAAGGAGAGATGGCGCTCGTACTTCCATGAGCTGCTTAATAAACAGCACAAAGAGGTGCAGCCTCCGGACCTCCCTCCGAATCAGGGACTAGTGCCACCGGTAACGCCTGGAGAAGTCCTGACTGCGCTTCGCCGCATGAAGAATCGGAAAGCTGTCGGACCCGATTGAGTCCCCATCGAAGCCTGGAAGGCGATGGGTCCTCGCGGTGTAGGTTTCTTAGTAAACCTTTTTAACCGCATACTCCTCAGCGGGCAGATCCCAAACCAATGGAGACTGAGTATTATTACTCCAGTCTTCAAAGGTAAGGGGTCAGTGCAGGAGTGCTGGAGCTACCGCGGTATTAAGGTGATGTCCCACACCATGAAGATCTTCGAGAGGATTATAGACTCTCGGATCCGGCAGGAGTGCACTCTCTCGGGGTGTCAATATGGGTTTCGCCCTGGTTATGGGACCACGGACCCTGTTTTTGCCCTGAGGGTTGTCGCAGAGAAATACAGGTCGAAGAACACGCCTCTGCACTGTTTGTTTCTAGACATGCAGAAGGCCTTCGACTGTGTTCCGTGCGATGATCTGGTGGGCACTGCGGTCCAAAGGGGTTCCAGAGGTCTATATTGACTCTATCCGGCACACGTACTGTGACTCCGATTCAATGGTTCGGACTGCTGTTGGCGACACGAAACCCTTCCCCATTACCGTCGGGGTACACCAGGGTTCGGTCCTTAGTCCGCTTCTGTTCAGTGTAATATTAGACGAATTGTCGGACAGCATCAGAAACCCACATGAGCAGCCTCCATGGTTGCTCATGTATGCTGACGATATTGCGCTGGCAGACGCGGACAGGGGCAGATTGGTGCGACGTGTAAAGGCGTGGAAGGAGACGCTTGAGAACGGCGGTCTGAAACTAAATGTGGCGAAGACCGAGGTACTTGGCACTAAACTCGACAGATCCCACATCCGTCCGCATAGGCGGTGATTTGGTCGAGCGCACGGACCAGGTTAAATACCTGGGATCTGTTTTTCACACGTCCAGCGACATCGATTGCGATGTCAAGTCACGCATTGCTGCCGCGTGGGCCAAATGGCGGGAGATGACCGGTGTAATTTGTGACCCTAAAATGCCGATCCGGTTGAAGGGACAGGTCTACAAAACCATTATTAGACCTGTCCTTTTACATGGCAGTGAGACGTGGCCGATATTGGAGCGACACAAGCAGGAGCTGCGTGTCACGGAAATGAAGATGCTGCGGTGGATGTGTGGGGTCACGCGGATGGACCGCGTGAGAAACTCTCGCATCCGCGGCGCAGCCTTCACGTCCGTGACATTGCAGACAAGTTGCAAGAGTGTCGCCTTCGTTGGTATGGTCACGTCTTGGGCCACCGCCGGGCTACGTAGGTAACAAATGTCTGGCCATGTCAGCCCCGCCGGGTCCCGGTAAGAGGGGAAGACCCAAGAAGTGCTGGCTTGACGTCGTAAGGGATGATATGCGTGTCAATGGTCTCACTACAGGGGATGCCGAAGACCGTGCGAAGTGGAGGAGAAAATGTAGGAAAGCGGACCCCGGGCGTCGCGAGACGCAACTGGGACAGACGCTCAGACGATGATGATGAATCTGCAGTTGACGGCTAAAAGGAATCATGCCCAAAATGTTGCTAGTTCTATCTGTGCACATTTCAACAATAAATATGTTCCATTATTTCCTATGTGTTTACCATATTATGATCCTGGTTGTTTTATTTCGCATAACTTAGCCTTTAAAAAACTACATCAATATATATAGAAAATAAAAAATAAAAGCATTATTTTTTGTCATCAAGTATAAGGAAATTATAAATGGAATCACAAATCAGACATTGCTGTAGTATATTTCATATTTACTTTGTTTATATATGTACTCTGAGTCACCTAGAAACTTAATATCTCGCTTCATAGTTACAGTTCAGGAGAAAAAATAATGTAATTGAGTATCTGCGACTCTCTTTAAATCTGGCAAAAAAAATGGTTCCTTCTTTTATTTGACTTGAAAATTATTATGTCCTTACAAATTGCAAGTAACTTTGCCCATAGGGCAAATCAAACAAGTATGACAGGTTCTGTCAGATACTCTTAACTGAAACAAAAAAGGCAATAAAAAGTACTTGAATAATTATATGTAACAAACCTTTTGGTAAAAGTTGATTTAAGAGGCTCCAAAATAATCTATGGCCATATCACCTGCAGGTACTGCAGCTACTGGCTAGCCCACTGAACCGATTAAAAACAATTCTTTTTTTTTATTAATATGCTAAATACATTATATTCAATAAATTATTATATATGGGAAGTCAGAAGTGAGGCACAGCTAGTCTATGTATATTGGTCACTTTAATAATACATAATAAAGTAAATCTTTCAAAATCAATAAACTAAAAGTAAGTAAGCGACCATTTGTAACAAGCTACTTGATATTAAAAAAAAAGCTTACTATTCAAGGTACAATCCACTGAAGAATTACATACGGCACTTCCATCAGGTTAAGAGTTATGACGACTTCTGTGTGTAATACCATAACCACAACAGATTCAACAAACAAAAAAAATGCCATTGTCTTTATAACAGGACCCAAAAAGCCATGGTGGTCGTGAGAAGTTGAATTAGTTATTATGATACAAAACACTCGATAAATACAAACGCGAACTATATAATTAATAGATAACTATATAATTAGTTACTTTGGTGCCGTGGAGGGGCGGCAAATGTCTTGTCTGGGATGCCACGTGCGTGAGCACTGTTGCTCCCAGCCACCTCAGTCGTACGGTCCGTTCTCCGGCCGCTGCGGCCGAGGACGCTGCTTCTGGGAAGCGACTCAAGTACGAGCCGTTGCTGAGTCGGTATCACTTCGTACCTTTCGCGGTGAAGACGATGGGCTGTTGGAGTCTGGAGGCCAAGCAATTTGTGGATGAGTTAGGGCGTAGACTGAGAAAGAAGTCGGGAGATCCCCGCGCCGGATCGTGGTTGATGCAAAGGCTGGCCATTGCCATCCAAAGAGGTAATGCGACCGGTGTGATGGGCACTTTTGCACCAGGTACGGTTGGGCTCTTCGAATAAAAATTGACAGAGGTTTGAGCAATACTGTTTTTGTGACTATGTATAATATTTATCATATAAAAATTAATTTGTTGAAAATATAATTTTAATAAGACACTTTGTTTGTTTACATTCAAGGTCGTTCGACTTCGATGACAGGTTAATCAGTGTTGCTAGAAGTTTAAAACTTAAATACCCAATACGTTTTATCTTTTATAAAAACATGCATTTATTTAAACATATCTAGTATTTAAGGCAAATAGAAGTATTTTAAATAAACAATAAAATAATCACATAAAACATTTAGCACAGTTTCAGTTATTAAATGAAATAGTAGTGACTAATAACAATTTTTATTTCTGCCTACTCTTGTCATTACTTTTATTTTATGCAACACAAGGGTGAGAATCAAAATAACATCCGTTTTTATGCCAAGACAAATATTTTTTTAATTCGTGTTGAATATCATATAAGTGGCTACAACCAAATTGTCATTAATATTTATTGTATAATAAAATAAATTATTACAAGTTTTATAACTTTCCAAAGCTGCTGTCCGCGGTCAGGCCAGATTCGGTCACTGTCCTTTCTAATAGAACCGATAAAGAACTGCAAGAAAGTGCGTATGGTTTAAAAATGACTGATCTGACTATCAAATGTCTTCTTTACGCTGATGATCAGGTAATACTTGGATCATCAGCGGACGAGTTGCAGTTGAAGGTTAATATTATGCATAATGCGCTGAAAGGCAAAGGAATGAAAGTGAATGTAAATAAGACGAAAGTAAAGGTTTTTGAAAGAGAGAAAAACATGACAGATTGCTCGATTTTTGTGAAAGGAAAAAGAGTGGAACAAGTGAAAGAATTTATATACTTAGGCTCCAAATTTGCGAGAAAAGTGTGATGATGACAGTGAAAGAAGAATTTTGGCTGGCAATCAAGTGAATGGAGCAATGTACACCTTTATGAGCACCCAGAACGTGTCTAAAAAGGCAAGACTGGCTGTGCATAGAGGAGTGCTTGAGTCTTAAAGTATACTCCTATTCGACCCTTACAGGGTAACTAAGAATCTACTAACTTTTAAACTATCGCGTTGCATACTATCAGTATATTTGTTAATAACGGGGCTAAACGCGGTTATTCCACATACCTTTGGTGCCTGACGTTTCGACCAGGTTGCACCGGCCGTGGTCACAGGCTGACTGGCTCAGCGGCGCACGCCCTCCGTCGTCGAGTACGCGTGGTAGAAGTTTCTCCATCCACCCGCACATCTTCGTTATTCTTGATGTTACTTTTTCTCCACGTACCGTCACACACTACACTCACGGTGTCCCTATTCTGTAAGCTAACCGACGCGCGCCTATTCTGATGTTTACCCGACTTCCACGCTCCTGATAATTTAAACCCCTCTTCCCGATTGAATGTTTCATGTTTTTTAATCTCAATCGCTTCACGTACAACTCTTGCATAATAGTGCCGTTCAGTAGAGAGGACTTGCGTGTGATGAAATTCAATCCAATGATTAGTGCCTGCTTCAAGTAAATGTTCTGCGATCGCGGATTTACTAGTGTTGCATTTCTTTACAGCTGCGATATGTTCCTTGACCCTTTCAGCTATAGTACGCTTCGTTTGGCCTATATACGAACTACCGCAGCTGCAATCCACCTTATAAACACCTGGGGGTTGTAACGGAACTACATCCTTTGGCGAACCCACGATGTTGTGAACCTTTATGCCGGGTGTATAAATTGTCTTTATCGAGTATTTCTTTAAGATGGAGCCGATCTTATCCGTTACCCCTTTGACATAAGGCATGTAGGCTGGCTGTCGGTTCACTTCTGGATGTTTGCGTCTGCTTGTCGGCTGCTTCATTTGTCCTTTTACCTGATACCCGTTGCTTTTTAGTACCTCCTGAACATGGTCCAGCTCTCGCTCTAAATGTTCAGGGTCACACAGATCGTAAGCTCTATTCTTGAGAGATGTCATAACGGACTGCAGGTGTCGGGGATGATGATGCGAGGTACCGTGTAAGTACCTATCCGTGTGAGTCGGTTTGCGGTACACACAGTGTGCCAAGGACCCATCCAATCTCACGGTCACTTTCACGTCTAAGAAGGACAACGACCTCTCAGACTCCAATTCAAATGTGAACCGCATCTTCCTGTGAATGGAGTTAAGATGGTGTACATATTGTTCTACTTCATTACTGTTTCCTTTAACAATACTGAAGATGTCATCCACATATCGCTTCCAAAGTCTGATGGTCTTTGGGCCGAGATTTAGCGCCTTTTTTTCAAAATGTTCCATCCAGATGTTGGCAAGTACGGGGGCTACAGGACTTCCCATTGCGACACCATCAATCTGAAGATAATGCTGACCTTGGAAAAGGAAGTAATTGCCATCTAAGCAGTGTTCAAGCAGATCAACATAATTTAATGGGAGCTCGTTGTCCCTCAGTAGGTCTTTCACGACGTTTAAGCACTCTTTTATTGGAACGTTGGTAAAAAGCGACTCCACGTCAAAGCTTACCATGACCTCATCAGGTTCCAATTTTATATCTTTCAAAATATCTATAAAGTGCCGTGAGTTTTTTACAAAAGACGATGTTTTACCTACCAATGGTTGTAATACGGACGCTACGTGCTTTGCAAGATCGTAAGTAGGAGAAGCAATTTGACTTACAATAGGCCGCAACGGCACGTTGGCCTTGTGTATTTTAGGCAGACCATACAATTTTGGTGGCTGATGTGTGATGCGTACTCGACGACGGAGGGCGTGCGCCGCTGAGCCAGTCAGCCTGTGACCACGGCCGGTGCAACCTGGTCGAAACGTCAGGCACCAAAGGTATGTGGAATAACCGCGTTTAGCCCCGTTATTAACAAATATACTGAACTAAGAATCTAACAAATACAGACTTATTCTATTTACAAGTTTTTAGTCTATCTCTTCTATAAGCCTTCTTGTAGGTCTTACAGCACGACCTGACATAGTTGTGTAGCTAGACGATTGTGGTGGGGGTGCTTGAGGCGCTGACTCCCGTCTGTCACCCTCATCTCTCCCCTGCGAAGAGTTGGATTGCATAGGAGGGTTGTCACAATTGTTGCAATACTTATGTCTTAAGTGAACCCTATTTCTCCTATACCTAACTCTATTGACATCTTCCACAATGTAAGACCTATTATTTGACAATCTCTGTTTGACTATAGCATGTTCCCACTTATTCTGAGGATTTCTCTTAAAATATACATGATCATTAGGTTGTATCAATGACAGTGGCTTAGTGTTTCTATTATAAGACTTAGACATGTTTTGATTATTTTTCTTAACAGATTCTAAGTGATCCTTGAATCTTAAAATTTTAGGTTTTAATTTTTTATATGAGACTGGAATGTTGTCTCTTAAATTTCTAGACATTAGCAATTGAGCAGGTGACGCAAAATTATTTTTAGGAGTGTTCCTATACTGCAGCAATGCTAAATATGGATCTGTACCATTTTCTTTGCATTTCTTCAACATTATTTTTACAATTTTACTGAGCTATCTGCTTGACCGTTAGATTGTGAATGATATGGACTGGTAACAATATGTTCTATATCCCATTCATATAGAAAATTCTTAAATTCTAATGACTGAAAAGGAGGTCCACCATCTGATACTAATGACAAAGGTATTCCATGATGAGCAAAAATTGATTTTAAATGAGTTATTACATTTTTTGATTTGCTATCTTTATTTAGTAATGCAATTTCAATAAATTTTGAAGCGCTCGTGGCCCCGCGGTCTCAGTGTTCTGTAAACGATCACTGAGACGCAACTTTCACTATGGCTGGTCCTCCGATGGGTGACCACTTTGTGGCATTTACATTTGCGAGCGTTTCCGTGCTTCGGAAGGCACGTTAAGCCGTTGGTCCCGGTCGCCAGTAAAATGGCAGTCGTTAAGCCTGGTTGAAGGCCTTATGGGCGGCTTGAAAAAAATCAACAGCAGGTAGCCACAACCTGCGTCTGTCTATTTCAACACGGCAATGGGCTCACCACCTATTACGTGGGACAGGAATCCATACGGTGAAAAGTGGGCATACAATATGCCTCTGCCACCCCTTCGGGGATAAGGCGTGATGGATATTTTAAATTTTGAAAAATAATCTGTGACAATTAAATACATTAGACTGTCAAAATGCATTAAATCAATACCGACTTGTTGCCATGGATATTTACGAATTTCAAAATTTTGTAGTGGTTCCTTTTGACTACTAGGTTTAAATTTAGCACATATGAGACATTGTTCTATCAAATTTTTGATATCTGTTGACATATTTGGCCAATATAAAGATTCTCTAGCTAATTTAAGACATTTATTTATACCTTGATAACCTTTGTGAATTTTCTCTAACATTTCTTTATACATGGACTGATGAACTATTAACTTTGATCCTTTGAATAACAAATCTCTTATTACATAATTTCACCTTTAATATTCCAAAAAGGTTTCAAAAAAGGACTTAATTTATTTTTGCTACTTGGCCATCCATCATAAAGATATTTTTTTAACAATTACAAAGTGTCATCTTTCTTCGCCTCGTTACATAATTTTGTGCTATATTCCTTAGTTATTGCTAAATTAGCATACAAAAAATTGACATGACAGGATAGTTCTGATTCATTTTCAGGTATGTAGTATTCTTTCATAGCAGCTCTTGACAAAGTGCCTAAAATATACATTTCCTTACCAGGTTATAGACTTTATTAATGTAGAAATTTCATTTTTAAATTTATTGAGACATCTATCATGATTCTGATCCCATATCTAGACTGAATCCTTTTTCAAAAGATTTCTTAGTATTTGTGTTTTCTCCGACAAATTGCTTATGTGGACCTAAATAATTTATCATGCCCAACTCTTTGGACATCTTTGACATTGGTAGGTGTGGGCATATTGACTATGGCTTTTACCTTCTCTTGATCTACCCTAGCACCATCTTTATTGAAAATATAACCTAAGAAACATACCTCTGTGACCAGAAATTTCTCTCGACTCTTTGAAAAATTTCTGACGAGGTATTTATACCATATGGTAATCTTAAATACCTATATCTACCAAATGGAGTTTGAAAAGTACATAAATTAGAACTATATTCATCCAGACGTAACATCCAGAAACCAGAAAATGCATCTAAATGAGAAAAACATGCAGCCCCTTTGAGCTGAGATCTAATTTAATCTATCGACTTAAGTGGATAATATTCCCTTAAAATACAATTGTTTAAATTTCTAGGATCTGAATCAACTGACCTGTATTTTTTATTGTGACAACTACAGAATTCACCCATTCCGTTGGTTTTGTTGCCTTTTTTATGACTTGCATTTTCTCCATGCGATCCAACTCGTCGCGTAGCTTCCCAAGTAATGCAAATGGAACTTTCCTAGGTGGATCCTCGCATGGTACCGCATCTGGCTTCAGTTTTAGATGACAGACTGGAGGCAGACACCCAAGACCCTGAAATAAATCATTATATTGTGTAAAGATTTGTTTACAAAAATCTTGTTTTGACACTGAAAAAACTCGTTTATTTATACCTAATTTTTCACAAGTTTGAAGACCTAAGACAGTTGGACAAATTAAATCTGCTACTATGAACACTATGTTTTCTACTATACACTGATTGTTTATAATTAATTTACAATTTAAATCTGTTTTGCCTAAAATTGGAATAGATTTTCCACCATATCCTGTGACGTTGACATGACAATTGAAAAGTGACTTTGACAGATTGAATTTCCTAAACGTTTGATGTGACATGACATTCACATCTGCTCCAGAATCCAAAATACAGTTAATTTCATGACTGTTTATCATAACATTATTGTTCCATGATTTTTTTGAATAACAATTGTTTGTATTTGATACTGAACTACTTTGATATGAATTACTCTAAATTATGAAAAGTATGACTTGAATGAGCACTGTGACTAGGGGGACTAGACAAATTGTTAAAATTATTACTAAGAGTATGACTATTGTTATGTGGACTTAATTGAGATCTCTTGGGCTTCAAGACTCTCTGAAAATGACTATAAGTTAAGACCTGACTATTATTTTGACATCTTGACTGATTGTACAACAAATAATTGTTGTATACATGCTGAGTTTGACCTGCATTATGCTTGTAAACTGGACTATTACTATGTGACTGACTGTACTTTATTTTTTTGTTATTTTTTAGATTTGGTCTCTCAGTGCATTCAGCAATATCATCCTTGAGACTTTTTCTTTTAGAATAATTGTTATGTATAAATGACTTATTTTTCTTATTAGTGTGATGCTGTTGTCTCTTAGTGCAATAAGCTTTGTCATCATAGAGACTTGTGACTGAACTGTGACTTTTAAATGAGTTTTTGTGTTGACTTGACTTTCTATTACCATCATGGTGATGCGTTAGTCTCTCAGCGCAGTAAGCGCTGTCATCATTGAGACTTAACCTGCTTGGATTTGACAAAGCCTGCTGTCTCTCAGTTCTATTAGTATCATCATTGAGACTGGACCTACTATGCCTTGACGGACTTAATTATAGTCTCTCAGCGCAGTAAGCGTTGTCATCATTGAGCACCTACTTTGCCTCAATGGACTCCGACCCCGATGTGCCACCGCCTGACATGGCTGTGACTGACTACTTTTTGACTGTGACTGATTACTGTTTGATTGTGACCTACTGAAGGACTGAGAATTGGGGTTATAGACATTTTTAAAATGATTGTGACTTGACTGTGAACTATTAATAATACCAACAAAGTTATTTTGACTAGTATCTTCTAAATTCATGTAAGTAAACGATTGCAACTGTCTGACTTTTTTTATTCTTAAAACAATATTTAGCAAAATGACCAAAAGAATTACATGACCTGCATTGTACTCCTGCTGCTGGGCACTTGTAGCGATGAGACTGCCCACAGCGACCACACTTTGACTTAGACTGCCTAGGCTGCCTCATCGGGCTGGGTGATTGCCTGCTATGGGACACTTGACTTGAGTGACTTGACTGACTGGAAGCTCGCTGTCGACGATCTCCTCGACTACGGCTCCTCTGACGAAGTTGCATGACGCTTTCACTAGCGGCCTCCTTGACAATTTTATCAGCATCCTGCTGTGCGACGACTAGAGTTTTCGCCAGCTCACGCATCCTATCATAGGTCAAATTCGGTTCTTGTAACAATCTTTGTCGTACATGTGCTAAATCCAAATTAAGATTTGCAATGAAAATATCCCTAATGAGCGATTCTCTAAGCGTTTCAAATTCGCAATCCTTGCTTTTGTTTTCGAGATCGGTCAAAAAATCATCGATATTTTCTGATTTTGACTGCTTACGTGTAAAAAAAATATATCTGCTCATAGTAATATTTTTTCTAGGTTCAAAATAGTTATCGAATTTGGTCTTGACATCTTTTAGTGAATTTGTTTCAATGCTCAGATTAAATGTATTAAAGATTTCCAAACCTTTATCTCCAATGTGGTGCAACAAAATTGCAATCTTCCGTTTCTCTGACGCCTTATCCAAACCTGTAGCTAACAAATATAGATCCAAATTTTGATACCACTTTTTCCACGTTTCAGCGTTATTATTCGAAACATCAGCCGATATTTTTAAATTCTTCAGATCTATGAATGGCGTTTGCGCCGCCATTGTCAAACATCTTGTTTTTTCCGTTTCTTTTTGGAAAACTTTCTTAGACACGTTCGTTCACTTCTGACACCATGTTGTGTTGGTTAAATGATATTCAGTCTTCAGTATATTCCATTTATTAGTTGTACAATCACAGTCATATATTGTATTCAGACGGAGCACATCAAGCTCGCGCCATTGACCACAAGTAAGAGAGCTCTAGAGATGTGACACATTGACAAGCAACCGTAACTAGTGATGTAACAAAGAGTACCCTTAATCGGCGAGCGTGTATGAAAACAATTATGAAAGTTGAAGAAGCGAAAGTTGAATGCCAGGATCGAAGCAAGTGAAAAGCCGTAGTCTCTGCCTGCCCCGATGGGAGACATGCGTGATGATATGTATGTATGTATGTAGAACCGATAAATATTTGACAACCAAGTGACTCTATTTTTAAATTTCTTAACAGAATACAAAAGAGACTCAAAGAACATCAAAATTTCACAGGCAGGAACATTTTGTATTGGAAAATTTAATGGTCATATTTAGTTTTTGCTTTATTTGTTATGTTTGTATCTAACCGTTTAAATCTACCCTCAACCTTTACAAACCTTTCAATATGAAAATCAGCCAAATCAGTCCGGCCATTGTCGAGTTTTAGCGAGACTAATGAACTACAATTCATTTTATAAATAAGAAGATAGTGGTGTTAATTCTGTAGTTGAAACCACTAAACTAAATTACTGTAAAAATTTCTTATTTTTATTAAGAGATTGCCAAATGCTATTCTGTTATTACGTCGAACTAAACTTGGTGATATTATAAACAGCACTAATTTGTATCTGACGTCAGTAAAATTCCTTTTATGTGATAAAAATGAACAAGACGTGAAAAATGTACATAGACAGTCGAATGTAAATACATAAACGGAAAGGTCAAAAGTACTCGGATACCCAGACGTGCGTGTATGAAGCGATTGATGAATCTCGAAGAAGCGAAAGAAGTATGTATGGATCGCGAAGCCTGGCAATCTGTCCTCTCTGACTACCCCGTCAGGGATACAGCGGGAAGATAGTTAGTTAGTTTAGTTAGAAAATTTTAGAGAAATTTAGTTTAGTGATCTCAACAACAGAATTAGCACCAGTAACAACAATTTATATTTAACTAGATGACCCACACGCCTTCGCCCGTGGCATAGTTGGAGCTCCCGTCGTACCTATTCAATCCCGTCGCTTATAAATTCTACAATAATGCATAAAAAATTACCCGATATGTTGACATTTATGACTACTGCTCCGCTCTCCAGGGTAGTAGCGTGATGATACGCACACGGTGTGCAAATTTGATTAAAATCGGTTAAGTAGTTTAGGAGTCCATCGCGGACAAACAACGTGACACGACTGCCTCTGTGGCGCGGTGGGAGTGCATCCGACTGCTACGCAAGAGGTCGTGGGTTCGATTCCCACCCAGGATAAAACTTTGTGTGATGAGCACGATGGTTTATTCTGTGTCTGGGTGTTATTTATCTATAACATGTATGTATTTAGAAATATATAAGTATGTTTATCAGTTATCTAGATCCCATAACACAAGCTAATATTAGCTTACTTTGGGCTAGATGGCGCTGTGTGAAAAAGTGTCCCACAATATTTATTTATTTACGTAATTTATAAATATTAAGATGTTGTGTTTAATTTAGACGTTTGGGTTGAATAGTTCTTCGTTATAAGGCCCAATGTCACTTGCACAATGTAAAATAAATAAATAAATAAATATCTATCACGCCTTAATCCCGAAGGGGTGGCAGAGGCATATTATATGCCCACTTTTCACCGTGTGGATTCCTGTCCCACGTAATAGGCGGTGAGCCTATTGCCGTGTTGAAATAGACAGACGCAGGTTGTGGCTACCTGCTCTTAAATTTTTTTAAGCCGCCCATAGGGCCTTCAACCAGGCTTAACGACTGCCATTTTACTGGCAACCGGGACCAACGGCTTAACGTGCCTTCCGAAGCACGGAAACGCTCGCAAAGGTAAATGCCACAAAGTGGTCACCCATCCGACGACCAGCCATAGTTAAAGTTGCGTACCTCATTGATCGTTTACCGAACACTGAGACCGCATTGCACAATGTATTATAATTATTTATTATATCAGCGCTGATTTGCATATTGGTTCCTAATAAATAATTAATTCACTGGTACCAGTTTTAAATTGATACAAAATTTGAATATTTAAGCACGTTTACTTTTTATAAGTTTGGTTCTCAATAAATCTTACAACCTGCTCAAAAATAAATCAATGATTGTGCACATTAAAGTAATTAATTAATTAATATATAAAGTAGAGGGTAGAAGGAGTCAGGGAAGGCCGAAACTTTCATATGAAGACCACGTGAGCAGATTGCTCAAAAACGGAAAGGTCAAAAGTACTCGGATACCCAGACGTGCGTGTATGAAGCGATTGATGAATCTCGAAGAAGCGAAAGAAGTATGCATGGATCGCGAAGCCGGGCGATCTGTCCTCTCTGACTACCCCGTCAGGGATACAGCGTGAAGATAGTTAGTTTTTTTAGTTAATATATTATTTAATCAAAAATAACGAGATATAATATTACGTTACACTAATCTTATAGGCAACCTAAATGCCTTAAAGTGCACACGACAGTTAAGACAAAGAACGTATTACTTTTGACAACTTCTTATAATCTTCTTAAAGTCACGTCTCCATTTCCGCCTCGGTAGTCGGTTTCTACACAGTGTATGTCAGTGAGGGTTTTTCTAAACCTACTTCTGTTTACAAACCCAAAGATTTGTCATTTGACTGACTCGGTGGCGCAGTGGTAGTTTATGCGACTGCCGCTACTTAGGTCCCGGGTTCGTTTCGAAATAAATATTTGTGTGATCCACAATTTTTTATTTCGGTGTTTGGGTGTTTCCAATGTATAATATATATGTGTTTAGAAATATGTATTTTTGTTTATCAGTCGTCTAGATCAGAGGTTCCCAAACTTATTTTGACTACTGCCCACTTTGAGAGTAAATAAATTTTAAGCGCCCCATTTTTTCACCTACTTAAAAACCACTATAACTTTAAATTAAATTAATTAATTGTTGTGAGCTATATTAGCGGAGATTAAACATTCATTCTAAAATAGACTTTGACTATAATCAAGCAAGAGTTAACTTGAGACCTGAGCACAGTAGGTAGTACATAACGACGCTCAGGTCTCAAGTTAACTCTTACGGGCTACACCTGCCAATGAGAATGATTATTGAAACGCAACTTTATAGAATTCAGACAGAGTATCTTTTATTCAAAATAAAACAAACATAATCATAGAATTTTACTTACTTAACAATAATTTATTTCAATATATTACATATAAATATAATAAATGTTTATTTATACATAGTCACAAAAACAGTATTAATACAAACATAGTTGATTCTTATATAAAAACTAATGTGAAGGATGAATCTGATGCTGTTTAATAAGTTTGTTGATATCAGGTTCCAATTTACTCAAGAACAGCCGCAAGTCGCCACGTTCGGTAACATGCAAACGATTTCTCTTTTTAGTAAGCAGCGTTGCCACAGCAGTACATCCACGTTCACACAAATATGACGATGGGAATGCTATCAAGAATCGTTGAACTATTGACCACAATCCAGGGTACAATTGCGGGATCGGTTTTTGTAGTCAAAATACTTGATAGCCATTTTTGAACTTGATTTTTATTTCCTCGTTTGTTGTCAATTCTATAAGTTCTTCTTCCAGCTGAGGTGAGATTGCTGTGTTCACATTTGAAAACGGACCTAACACCCAGCCTGGTATTTACAAGTTCAAAATGTCCTGGTATCGTTCGGTGAAGTCAATGTGGTTTCCAAATGTTGGCAGTAGCCAATCAAGTCGTCGTTACTGCAGGATACTGATAAATTCGGAAAATTGTGAAACTCACGTCTGCCCAGATTTTATTGACTGGACATATTGCAGTGATTGAAATAGTCGTTCACTTAAGTTTCTAGCAACCAAATGTTGTGTATGAATAACGCAATGTACAGCAAGTACATCTGGAATTTTATTTTTTAAGTACGCTATGAAGCCTTTATGGCACCCTGTCATAATATAATATTTTTCAAGGGAATCTCTTTCTCATCACAAAACTTTTCCAATGTATTGAATATGGTTTCGCCTTTTGTATCGGCCTCAAAATTTCTAGCAAACAATAGTTCTTCACATATTTTCTCATTTTTAATAAACCTCACGTAAGACAGCAACAATGCTTCATTAGTAGGTAAAGTGGACTCATCGAACTGAATTGAGAATTGTCTAGTCTTCAGACGATTGCACAATGATCCTTCAATGTTTTCAGCCATTTCATCAATTCGTCTTTGCACAGAATTATTACTCAAAGGAATTTTTCGGATAATATCTGCGGCCGGTTTATTACTTCCTTTATTGCTGGCAAAATTAACT
The DNA here is from genome assembly GCA_948477245.1 of Thumatha senex. Classification (NCBI taxonomy): domain Eukaryota; kingdom Metazoa; phylum Arthropoda; class Insecta; order Lepidoptera; family Erebidae; genus Thumatha; species Thumatha senex. The sequence goes on from OX419725.1 coordinate 7,813,198, forward strand.
CTTCTCCGAAGATGTGTGGTTTGCCTTTTTGAGCAATTAACAAAGAGATATTGTACGAAGCTCGAAGTCCGTCCTCATCTTGCTTAGCAGCTGCCTAAAATAGTTTTGCTACACTTGGCTGAGTATTATGCTGCATCTCTAGGTCTTGAAAATATGCTACATTCTTGTCTTTCTTATCTGGATGCATTTTATTCAAATGATCTTGCAGTCTTGAAAGCTTCATTGCTTCATTCGAACATGTTTTTAGACATAGAAGGCACTGAGGCGACGATGGGTTTGTGGGATTTTCAATGAATCCGAATATAATATATTCCACAGAGTATTGCCGTCTCTTCTTTTTTAAAAATAAATATTCCGTTTTTATATAGGATTGCATAAGCAGCACGCACCGACAGGAATAAGACAAACATGCATTAACTCTTTTATCTCATTCGACGCTCAATTGTACTCAACAACTAAGAACAAGTATTCTATGAATCAGCCGATTGATATAGGAATGAACAAATCGGGTTATTTAACAAAAACTTGTTAAAACATGATTGCCCGCGGTCATCGACGCTCATTCGACGCTCAATTGTACTCAACAAGTAAGAACAAGTATTCTATGAATCAGCCGATTGATACAGGAATGCACAAATCGGGTTATTTAACAAAAACTTGTTAAAACATGATTGCCTGCAGTCTATTATCTACGAAAATTACCTATCTAGGAATACTAATAACTATTAAAATGCGAAAGTGTGTCTATTGCCTTTTTATTTGTTTGTTTGTGTCTACTTTCATTTCGAAACGGAGCGACCGATTGACATGATTTTTATTCTATTTATTGAATAAAACAGGACAGATAAATGAACTACGCGGAGAGAAATATCGAACCGAGTTTCTCAATCTCTTAATTAATATTAGTTGATGTTCACAAGTTGTAGCCGAGAGTCGAGAGCTCCGTCGGTGTCTAAGAGTCCTCCTAGCTAGATGAAATTACAAATCGCCCCCTGAAGCCTACACAACACCCCCATTTTTTTCTGGGTCTCTTACCGCCCCCCTTTAGGCCTGCAGCGCCCACAAGGGCGCGTTATCGCCCACTTTGGGAAACGTTGGTCTAGATCCACATACACATATATAATATATGTATATTTGTGGATCTAGATGACAACACAAGCTTATATTAGCTTACTTTGGGATAGACGACGCTGTGTAAAAAAATGTCCTACAATATTTAAAGAGCAGCAGACGACGCCTTCGTGTTTTTGAAAGTAGAAAGCCCCCTCGCGCAGGTTTTCGCCTGCGGCTTAGGAAGGCGGAGACGCCTCTCAGAGTTATAGGGCTTAGCAAAGGAAGGTCCTGCGTGGCCTTTCAGATGAAATCCGGCTTGAAAGACCATAAAGTTTTATAGTCTGCTGTGTATCATTATGTATATTTGCTCACAATGATATCACAGACAGATAAATAAAATAGCTTTTGTTCGTAACATAATTATCAGCCTAGTTCTTCACTGACAAAATTAGATACATTTTTGTGATACTTATAATATTTAAAATAAATATAATAACAGTATTATTTAAAATGCTACTGATTGACTAAGTAAAGATTGATTGATTCAGTAAGTTCAGCGCAACCTTAATATGAGGATTTTCAATCAATTTTAGTTGAAGTCGTTGATGGCCTACCAGAGCGAGACAAAGCTTCTATCACATCTCAACTCTTTTTAAACGTTTTGTATCACGCAAAAGCATATGAAAATAAAATGTAGTGATTAAATGTCGGAAAAAAATTAGTAAATATTATAAAGTCCTCCTCTGAAGACTCACTAATTGAACAATACCTGCCATTGCCCTTAGGGCTAGGTCTCGCTAAGTTGCTCCTTTGGCCGCCACGACAAAATCTTCGTTTAATTAATTTCAAAATAAATGTTTTTGCTTATCATTTTAACAAACAGAAAAACAACAAATAATTGTCTTGTGTTTTTTTTTCTAATGTACTTTATTCGTAGTAACAAAATTAACTATAAAGAAAAAGAGAGATTTAGTTGCAAAATATAAGACGTACAAAATATGAAAATCCCAGTCTACTATTATTGAGACTTATGAAATCAACTTACTTTAATTTATTTTTAGTAAGTAAAGCTGGTTGGATACTTAGCAAAAATATAATATTATTGGTTAAAATTAGCGCAAGAAACAGCAAATCGAAAAGGACTAGTTGTTGGAATACTAGTCTCATTCCGTAGTGTGTATAACCGTAGAGATCATGTGGTAGTTCTTCTTTATTTGTTTATTTTTTCTTATTTTTACGAACGTCTTATGTTACGTAGGAACATACAAACATAGCCACATACCAGTAGGACATACCAGTCTCGGGCATTTATCTGAACTTGTAAAGTTTCACATAGACATCACAATTTGTTTTTGTTACAGAGATGTATTGAAAATATCAAAAGTATCACAATTAAAATTTGTGGTGACGGAGGATCTTGAACAAATTGGCTTATCTAAACCTGAGCAGAGACGTTATAAGAAGATATTTTCAAAGTATTTTCCTAATCCTTATATTTATAAGTTGAGAAAGTTATTGAATTCACACAAAAAGCAGGATGACGTGAGTAACCTTAACATTACTTTTTCTTCAATATTTAGGCTTCGTTTAAGTTGACTACAGAGGAACACAGCAGAAACTGAAGAACACAGAGACCTGACGCGTTAAAAGGATTATGTACTCCCTAAACTTAATTTACTTTTGCAAGCGCCAATCACTGTTATTGTTAAATGTGTTGTCTCTAACTGTCAAACGATGGACATGGCACATGCACGACGAATCCACTGGAACATTGGAGACAGCTAACAAATAATGAGCTATTTTTTTCACTTTCAGTTTTCACAAGCACAAGCAACCGCAGCAATGGAACTGCAACCATTTCAAGATAACAATGTTAAAGCGCCTACAAAGCATATAATATCCATCGAAGATATATCCATACACAAAGAGCTTGGAAAGGGTCAGTTTGGCGTCGTACAACAAGGCATATGGATTACGGGAAGGCAAAGAGTAAGATACACCATCATTTTTGCATATAAATAATGTATTAGGTGCAGGAGCAGCTAAATAACACAATAACAAGTCTCTTGGTCCAAGCGCAAACAAACACATCGATCACATATTTTATTCCCGGATTTATGAACTTGAACAATATTTGCTTGTACGTGTCTCGCATTACATAATCGATCGCAACCATTCTACTTCGTTGAGATACCTATGGGTGAACAAAACAGATGGAATAGAAAATAAAGAACATTTTTATCATAGTATGACAGCTTATTACTGCATTATAATCAGAAACTTTCTGTTAATATATTCGTTGGGTAAATTAAAGATAGATTCTATTCTTTTAAAAGTACCTTATAGAGTTAAGGCCGCTTTTCTATTAAGGTATAGATAAAAAGTTGTAAGCAGATGTCAAAAGGGCTCGGTATTGCGATTGATTGGAATTGCAGAGAATATATATAGTATAATCATTTACTTTCATTCGTTTGACCAAGCAGACGTGTTGTCTTTTCAATTAGAAAATGTTTTAAATAAATGTATTTATTGATGTCAACATAATTACTTCCGCGGTGTAAAGTACTTTTTGTGTCGACCTAAGTAGAGCGCGAGTGTGTAATATATTATGCCTATCTAGTCATATCACAAAGAATGTATTGAACCGTATAGCCAAGTGATTCGAACCGTTTTAAAGATGTCAAGTCCAGGTTTTCCGTTTGGCCGTAGCCAATTAATCCGTCGAAGTCCTCCTTCGACTCCAATCCCGGAACCGATCGTTGAGACCGAGCTACCTAGAGAAGTGAAACCCACGTCGGATATTCAGCATTGGATGGCAAACATTGAAGTTTGTTTAAATGAGGTTTGCACTATCGTGTCCGAAGGGAAAATGAACTCCGATCAAAATGCGCGTGAACAATCTGTGCCGAAGAATTTCAAATGGGACTGCGGATATCGCTGTCCTATACCAATCCTTGAAGCAAAACACTATTCAAGCTCACACCATCATACAGCACTTTCAAGAAAAAGAGGACATCGCGTCATACCTGCAACAGCTCAGGGAGGATGTCGAAGATAAGCTAAAATCCTCGGTAAACACCCCTTGCAGTTTTGCTGATATGGTAAAAAAAGGCACCGACAATTTCATCCGTCCTTGCAATTTGAGTTCGTTTGCAATAAATCCAAGTGATAAAACCAAGACAAGCGAAGAGACAAAAACTCTTGTCCAAAATATCATTTCACCGGAAGAACTCAAGTTACATGTACGTGGCCTTAAAAAGGTGAGGAACGGAGGTGTCCTTATAAGCACTGAATCAAAAGGGGACATCGAAAAGCTGAGGAACTCAGAAAAATTGGCATCTTCAGGCCTTAACGTGGAAGAACTAAACGCCGCCCTAGAATTACTGTCATTGGTGTGCCCGTCTTTTTAACCGAAAAAGAGGTTTCTGAATGCATTTATGAGCAAAACCTGGTAGATAAGTTTCCGGAATCTACTCGTGATGCCTTCCTTACCGCCATCAAGCTAAGCCACAAATCCGGAAAAAAGGACCTTCCAACCTGTAATTATATCATAGAAGTGCCTGCTAATGTAAGAAAAGCCCTCATAAATCAAGGTCGAATATATATAAACTGGACATCTTGCCCGGTCAAAGACTTCACCACAGTTACAGGATGTTTCAATTGCCAACAGTTTGGTCATGCGGCGAAATTTTGCCGAGAAACCAAACCTACCTGTAATCACTGTGGAGAGCACGGGCACTCCTTTAACGAATGCAGTAACAAATCCGCTGCCCCCATCTGTGCTACATGCAAGCGCTTCAAAAGGAAGTGTGATCATCAAACCGGCGATGTAGCATGCCCAGCATGTAAGTTTGCGGAGGACAGGTATATATATCAACACCATCGAATATGAAGGCGCCTAGAAGCGCCACCAACATCTTTTATAGTAAGCACTTGTTTTTAGTTTTTAACTTAATTTATTTTATACGCCATCATGGCAGGCCAGCTGTTGGGTGGTTTGGATTATTTTTTCTGTGTCAGACATAAAACAATGTGGGGTTGAGGAATGTAAATCTTTCATACCCAATAATGAAATATCTTTGACCTTAATTAATAACACAAAACATTCGCAGTATAAACCGAAACATGCATGAGTTTCAGGTATTGTTGCATCGACTAGATATTAGTTGCGACGTTATTATGTTAACAGAGTGTTGGTTAACGACACTGAGTCAGTCATACCCCCCTTGATGGTTATATGTTTCACAAAACGAAGCAAACCATAAATCAAAAATGATGGCCTTGTGGTTTACTCCAGAAGTGATTTAACTGTGTCGGTAGAGGAGCCTCATTCTGCAGCCTGTAATTGCTTAATACTTAAAATTAGTGCCGATATCGTAATTTTAGCTATATACAGACCTCCTTCTTAAAGTGCTGAGATGTTTTTAGAATCGCTTAATACTAATCTAAAAAGCTTATCGTCTTATAAAACAATAATCTTAATGGAGGACATTAACATTGACATTGGAATAGGTACGTCTGCTGATAAAGCAGATACTTATTTTAACATCTGCTCTTTTCACGGACTATTAGACTATTACCGTCTCATAATTGTCCAACTTTCATTACTGGCTCATGTTTGGATCATTTTATAATAAAAACACATACCCCAGCCCTAACCTTGGTCACTAACTCCACACTTACAGATCATCACGCGGTTTTACTAACATTACAACTAACGGTGCCTAGAAAAAGACAGATACATTGCAATTCAAGGATTAATATGAGACATCTTGAAAGAGACACACGTAATATTCAATTTGACCCCGTTTATGTGACTGATGATGCAAATATATCACTTAGTTATTTTATAAATTCAGTACAACAAGCTATTTTGAAAAATATACACACTACTACTATGCCGAAAAAGTATATGAACACCAAGCTCTGGATAACTCCAGGTCTCGTGCGTTGCATAAGGCACAGAGATAATTTACACCAGAAATCTAAAACGTTTATGTGACTGACGATGCAAATATATCACTTAGTTATTTTATAAATTCAGTACAACAAGCTATTTTGAAAAATATACACACTACTACTATGCCGAAAAAGTATATGAACACCAAGCTCTGGATAACTCCAGGTCTCGTGCGTTTCATAAGGCACAGAGATAATTTACACCAGAAATCTAAAGCAGCACCCGAAAATCAAACACTTTTAATATCTTATAAAAGATATAGGAACTTTTGTAATTATCTGTTGAGAAAAATAAAAAAAGAATATGAAAAAAAAAACGAGTTATAAAAGGTTGGCAATAATAATAAGTTGATATGGAAAGTAATTAAAAATAAAATCTTCCATTTAAATACTGAACCAGTACTAGATCTATTATCAACAGACCCAGCCCCTTCCGAAGCGATGATAAATGTAAACAATTTTTTTGCTAACGTTGGTAAAATCCTCGCAGAAAAGGCACTCACTTTGTATAGATCATCCACCCGACCTTTTGTTGGAGCTGAATTCTTTTGTTTTACTGGATACTGACTTAGGCGAAATTTTAAATATTATTAGTGGACTAAAAGACTCATGTGCTGTTGGGTGGGATAACATCTCTAATGTTATAATCAAAAGATTTATAAACATTCTAGCACCGCTTCTAACGCACATCTTTAAGCTATGTTTACGCACGGGCACTTTTCCTAAATTGCTTAAAAAGCTGTGATTATACATATCCTTAAATCTGGAGACCCTAAAGATATAAATAACTACAGACCAATTTTATTACTAACGGGCCTATCAAAAGTATTAGAAAAAATAATAAACAACAGACTGAGAAAATATCTGGAAGACAAGAAACTGCTTTCAGACAATCAATTGGGTTTCCGGCTTGAAAGATCTACGGACCAAGCTGTACATCGAGTTACTAACTATATAACACGTAATCTGGATAAGGGTATGCACACCAATGGGATTTTCCTAGACCTTGCGAAAGTTTTTGATACGGTTTCCTGTACTATTCTCTTGCGAAAGCTTGAGGCTCTTGGTATAAGAGGAACTCAACTGAATTCTTTTTTCTGATTATCTTAGTGATCGTTATGTATGTGTGAGAATCGGCCAGTTGACGTGTTGAACAAAAAAGCACTTGTTATGGTTTTCCCCAGGGAAGCATTTTATCACCAACTCTATTTCTTATTTATATAAACGAACTTTGCAACCTAATACTACAAAATGGAGTCATAATGTCTTATGCTGATGATACCGCATTACTCTTCTCAGCCGATTCGCGTGATAACGCTTATACATTTGCTCAGAGAGGTCTTAATATTGTGTCTTAGTGGCATCAAGATCATTTACTAACCCTGAACACTGATAAGAGTAAGTACATAGTATTTAGAATGAGAAATATTAACTACGAATTTACTAACCCAAGCCTTTACGCACATAATTGTAGCAAATCTGATGACACTGCATGTACTTGCCCTGCTTTGCGAATTACAAACGAGGTAAAATATCAAGGTATTATTCTTGTCACAAATCTAAATTTTTAGTAAATATATTGATTTATTATGCAGTGGGGGGGAGTGCGGCTAAAACTATCCTACTCCCTCTGGAACGTGCACAAAGAGCCGTTTTAAAGGTAACCTTTCGCCCCTTCTTATTCCCTACACATACACTCTATAAAGCGTGAAATGTTCTAACTGTACGTCAATTATTTATTCTTCACACTATACTTAACATACAATATCGAGTGATCGACGAAGAAAGGACATAGTTTGTGACAGATCAATGACCAAAGATGCATTCGTAAATAGATTTTATATATTTTTAGGTCCATATCTTTATAATAAGTTTAATAGGTTATTGCATATATATACAACAAACTATAAGGTTTGCAAAGTGATCCTGTCAAAATATCTGGGTGAACTAAATTATGATGACACAAAAAATAATCTAGAGATTTTGAGTTAACATGAGTCTGTTATTGGTATTAAAATTTCTTCAAGTAATTTATATTTTTTTCTTTTTTTTTAATTAAATTTTATTTTAATTTCAACTCTAGGGCTAAATCAATGAGGGTTTTTTGAAATGTTCCCCGTGAGATGGCAGCGCTGTAACGTCAGGTCCAACTACCTGTCAAAACACATACACGATTTATATTTTTCGATCATTTTTTTGGTTTATTTATTCTTAAAAACGTTACAAACGGAATATTGTTTTCCAAAATGCCACAGTGTTGTGCAGTGCCTATGTGTGCAAAAAAAAAAAGGAGGCCTCTCTTTTTGAGCTCAATCTTCAGTTCGGCAACCTTTCTTTGGCCGTAATCCATAATAAAATCAATAACACTTCCAAATACATAAAATTTTACTAAAATAATAATACGTTCGGTAAGATTCTGTGCTATCTGACAGCTGTTTGGACCTGACGCGTACGAAGCGCCGCCTGGCGGCAGAAAAAGTATCGAAAACCCTCATTGCCCTGCCCTTACACATTGGTTAGTCAAGCGATGGTCTGAGACACAGGTTAATTCCTAGTTCAGACAAGGCAACTTATATATTCACTGCTGTACTAAGTTGATTATTTTACCGTAGCTATTAAATTAAACATGTTACTTTATTGTACTTACCTTTGTTATTTTTAGTCAGACCTGTTCTATTTATAAGCAATTTATTGTAAAATGTTTTTAATGTATGATATGAGACGACAATAAATTTATTATTATTGTCTCTTCTTCACGGGTATCTTCTTATTTTTTCTTTTGAAGATACCCGGTCTTTTGGCAGACTTACATGGGGACATATTGGTCCAACATGCAGAGGCCCTTTGAGAATTTTAATCTAATAGGGAATGGGACCCCCACTGCAGATAGTCCACGCCCGCCTTATGTAAAAGAACGGTAATGGAACCCCTCCAATGGGAGTTAAACTATTGTACAATATGCTAACTACGAAATGGGCTATTAGGTTAAGTGTTAAATGGGTTTGGTGATTTAAACTATGGATGAATACGGCGTCTGCCATTTTTAAATGTTATTTTAAAAATACTGGCAGACAGTGACGTGCCAATTCACTAGATGGGCCCCCTATACAATCACCATAGGCATGATAAGCCTGTAAGGCGACAGAGGGCAACACCAGTGTGAGCGGCTTGGGGTGTCGAGCGGTGCGGCGCCGGTTTTACCTTCGCGGGACAGGCCCGGAGCGGGCCTCCCCATAGTTATGCCCTTGAAAATTACACTTCCACCCCCGAGCATATAGCTCTGGCTCCCTCCCTCTGACCGGCCAATTAAGGCAAGCCAGAGTTGAGATTTGCTGCACTCCCGGGAGTAGCACTCTCACTGCTCTCCCGTTAGGCCATTAAATCCTAACCGGTGCAGAAGGGCAACAAAACTAGAAATCGGGACCGTTGTGTAGCCACGCACATTCAGCTCGCCACAAGCTGCCCTGCAAATCTGAGCTTTTCATTAACTTACTAATACCTTTTTTGTTGATAAAATAAAATAAAATAAAATAAAATAAAAATATCTTTATTTTGCATAGACCATTTTAACGGCGCTTACAAAATGTCATACACTATTTAAAATATTTAAAGCGACCACCGGTTCGGAACGCGGCCCACCTGAGAAGAACCGGCAAGAAACTTAGGAAGGCTTTTTTTTTGATGGCCTATTTACAATTTTATATTATTTCATTTTGCCAGCAGATCATTTCCAGGCGTCCCTGTCCTGCAAATAGTCTGTAACGGAGTAAAAACCTTTTTCACAAAGCTTGTTTTTAATAAACTTTTTAAATTTATTTAAAGGTAAATTTCTCAGGTCACAGGGAAGCTTGTTGTAAAAGCGTATACAGTTACCCTGGAAAGAATCGCCAATCTTATGTAGTCGACTGTGGTGGACTGAAAGATTATTATTATTTCTAGTGTTTATATTATGTTTATCACAGAGTTTAGAAAACTGTGATAGATTTTTCTGGACATACATAAGATTGGCAAAAATGTATTGTGATGGTACGGTTAGAATATTCACTTCTTTGAATTTTTCTCGGAGAGAAACTCTGGGGCCCAAATTATAAATAGCGCGTACAGCCCGCTTTTGTAGAACAAAAATAATATTTAAATCTGCAGCACTCCCCCAAAGGAGAATACCGTAAGACATAATACTATGAAAATAGCTGAAGTAAACCATTCTAGCCGTATCCACATCTGTTAGAGTCCTGATCTTTTTTACAGCGTATGCAGCCGAACTTAATCTAGAGGCTGTCTTTTCTATGTGTGGGCCCCACTGCAAATTGGCATCAATAGTTATACCTAGGAACACAGTTGATTCTACAAACTCTAACACTTGTCCATTCAGTTGAACATTGGCCGCAACTTGTTTTACATTTGGTAGAGTAAATTTTATACATTTAGTTTTATTTTCATTAAGGCAAAGATTATTTGAGCTGAACCAATGAACTACTCTTGCAATTGCATTGTTTACATCGTCATAGTTATCTAATTGTCTTTTAATTTTAAAAATTAATGAGGTGTCATCTGCAAACAAAACAATCCTATTCCTGTCCCCTACATAAAATGGTAAATCATTAATATAAATGAGGAACAAGAATGGCCCAAGTATCGAGCCTTGCGGCACACCCATTGTAACCATGGATCCTACAGAACGTGTACCATTAATATCGACCCTCTGTATTCTATTGTTCAAATATGAAGACAGAAGGTCGAGAGCTTTGCCTCTTATTCCATAGTGGTGTAATTTTTTGCACAGCGTTTCATGTTGAACGCAATCAAAAGCCTTTGATAGATCGCAAAATATACCTAATGCATCGTGCTTGTCTTCCCATGCTTCATGAATACATTTTAATAACTCAACACCAGCATCGGAAGTTGAGCGCCCTTTCGTAAACCCAAATTGATTCGCATGGAGTATTTTATGACTATTAAAATGGGATAGCATTTGATTCAAGATTATTTTTTCAAATACTTTGCTCAAAGTTGGCAGCACTGACACTGGTCGGAAATTAGACGGCTCTGTAGCGCTGCCAGCCTTGAACAAGGGAACGACTTTGCTGTGTTTCATTAAATCAGGAAATGTACCACTAGAAACACAGTCATTAAACACAGTTGCTAGATGGGGCGCAATTACCTCAATTATACATGATGCAGTTTTGACCGATAACCCCCAAATGTCCGCGGTTTTCTTAATTTCGATACATTTAAATGTTTTTACAATGTCCTGAGCACAAATATCTGTGAATACAAATGCATCCCTGCAACAAAGAACAGATTCTTCTAATAAAAGTTCAGCGGAACTGGAAGATGCTTGGAGAGATTTTGTTGTCAAAATAGGTATATTTTTGAAAAAGTGATATCAGAAAGTGACTCTCAAAAAGCGAATCTACTATGCGTTAGGGTTGCGTTAATCCTATAAAAGTGAACAACTGTCCTCGAGGGGTTTATATTATTTTTATTATTCTCTTTATTTATTTGTGCAACATATCAATTACATTTTTAAATATATCTATAAAATAAAAAATACATTAAAAAATATAAAAAATAGTGACCCACCTGTATCGGGTACAGGGACCAAGCTACTGGTGGTTAGGGCTCCAGAGAAAGGAATTTCCTCACAATACGTGCCGTGTCGAGAAGAACTGCTTTCTGTATCAGGCCCTTGATCCAGCTGTTTAACGCGAGCCTTTGTAGATGTTGGTCAAGGCTCTTGGCTATAAGTCCATGGACAGATTGACTATCGGTACAATGATCGCTGAATCCACATCCCACACGTCGACAACCTCATGAGCCAAGTCTAAATATTTCTTTTGTTTGTCTACCTCGGCTTTCATGAGGTTCTCGTCGTGAGGTATGGTGTATGGGTATGTCAATAATCATTGCACGGCGTTCTAATCGATATATTACCACTATGTCATGCTTATTGGCGACAATAGTCCTGTCCGTGATAATAGATCGATCCCAGTATAATGTGACATGACCATTTTCGAGAACTGGGTCTGGCACATATCTATAGTATGGTACCTCTAAATCAACAAGATTGTACTTAAGAGCAAGTTGCTGGAGAATGATCTTGGCTACTTGGTTGTGTCGATGCAAATACTCACCGTTTGCAAGACTCGAACAACCAGAAATAATATGCCTAAGGGATTCTCCGGGACGATGACATGCCCGACAGATGTCCACCGTACCATCCTTCAGGATATACTTCCTGTAGTTCATCACAACTTCGTTTGTCTTTACAACTTCGTCAGTAATTGCAAAAACTAACCCTTCAGTCTCTCCAAAGAGGTCACCAAATCGTAGCCAAGATACTGATGCATAGAAGTCAATATCAGGCCTGTGTAAGGCCTGATAAAAACGACCATGCAGCTGCTTACTCTTCCACATCTCCTTGCGATCAGTAACACCAAGTACTATAGGTTTATGCCAATTCTCTTTAGCCAACGAGAGCGGGGTATGTCCATTATCCACTGCAACCAAATCGCGATGCAACCTCGTGTCAACGTTGAGAAAATATTCTCTGAAGTTGCATATCTCACGGTTATGGAGGGTCTTGACATTTAAAAAGCCTCGACCTCCACACTTTCGAGGGATATACAACCTCATTACTGATGAACGAGGATGGTACATACGAAATGTGGTCAACAAGGACCGCACTCTCCTATCCAGTAGGGCATCTAATTCAGTCTGAGTCCAAGTATACCGACGGAATACATTAGGACCGGTATGACCCACCCATTGAAGGCACGCACCTTATTACCGCCTGATAAAAGACTTTTCATTACATTTTTCAGACGGCCAAAGAATCGCTCCTTCAATGTTTGTTTCACAACAGATTCGTTAATTCCTAATGCCCAGATATACCCAGATACTTATAGGTCTCAGCAGCGGAGAGAGATCTGAGTATTATGGAATCTGAAAGCTCAACACCTTCAGACTCCACAATCCCACCCTTCTTTACATGCATGACTGCACATTTGTCAACACCAAATTTCATTCTAATAGAACTACTGAAGGATTTTGTTATCTTCAATAGTTCTATCAGTTCCAATTTGGTGGTGGCAAATAGCTTAAGGTCGTCCATGTAAAGCAGGTGGGATATAACTCGACCTTCTCTCCACAACTGAAAGCCTAGCCCTGAACTCTCTAGTATAGTACTAAGAGGGTTCAGTGCTAGACAAAACCATAAAGGACTGAGACTGTCGCCCTGGAATATGCCCCGCTCAATAGGCAAGCCATTTGTTACAGTCTGACGACATCCTGGATAGCAAAGGTCTGTTCTCCATTGCTTCATACATGACTGCAGGAAAGTACAAAGAGTTGCATCCACTTTGTACAGCTCCAGCACCCTCAGAAGCCACGTATGAGGCACAGAGTCAAAAGCCTTTTTATAATCAATCCAACATGTCGCCAGACTGCGACATGTTGGATTGATTATTTTATTATTATTATTGTCTCTTCTTCGCTTATTATTATTATTATGTCTCTTCTTTACACGGGTATCTTCGTTTTTTTTTCTCATGAAGATGCCTGGACTTTTGATAGGCTTACATGGGGACATAGGTCCAACACGCAGAGGCCCTTTGAGAATTTTAATCTAATAGGGAATGGGACCCCCACTGCAGATAGTCCACGCCCGCATTATGTAGAAGAACGGTAATGGATCACCTCCAATGGGAGCTAAACTATTGTAAAATGTGCTAACTATGAAATGGGCTATTGGATTGGGGGTTAAATAGATCGGATGAATTAAGCTATTGATGAAAACGGCGTCTGCCATTTTAATATATTATTATTAAACTACTGGCAGACGGTGACTCGCCAACTCACTAGATCCCTATACAATCGCCATAGGCATGATAAGCCTGTAAGGCGACAGAGGGCAACACCGGTGTAAGCGGCTTGGGGTGTCGAGCGGTGCGGCGCCGGTTTCACCTTCGCAGGACAGGCCCGGAGCGGGCTTCCCCGTAGTTATGCCCTTGAAAATGACACTTCCACCCCCGAGCATATAGCTCTGGCTCCCTCCCTCTGACCGGCCAATTAAGGCAAGCCAGAGTTGAGATTTGCTGCACTCCTGGGCACTCTCACTGCTCTCCCGTTAGGCCACATAAATCCTAACCGGTGCAGAAGGGCAACAAAACTCTAAGGAATCGGGACCGATGTGTAGCCACGCACATTCAGCTCGCCACAAGCTGCCCTGCGGATGTGAGCTTTTCAATAACTTACTGATACATTTTTTGTTGGTATCAGAAAGTGGATAAATCAAAAGCGAATCTACTATGCCCTCATAGGGTTGCGTTAATCCTATAAAAGTTAACGACTGTCCTCGAGGGGTGTTAACGACTGTCCTGTTTGTCTGACTGTTATTATTATTCTCTTTATTTATTTATACAACATATCAATTACATTTTTAAATATATCTATAAAATAAAAAATACATTTAAAAATATAAAAAATAGTGACCCACCGGTATCGGGTACAGGGACCAAGCTACCGGTGGTTAGGGCTCCAGAGAAAGGAATTTCCTCACAATACGTGCCGTGTCGAGAAGAACTGCTTTCTGTATCAGGCCCTTGATCCAGCTGTTTAACGCGAGCCTTTGTAGGTGTTGGTCAAGGCTCTTGGCTATAAGTCCATGGACAGATATGACTATCGGTACAATGATCGCTGAATCCACACCCCACACATCGACAACCTCATGAGCCAAGTCTAAATATTTCTTTTGTTTGTCTACCTCGGCTTTCATGAGGTTTTCGTCGTGAGGTATGGTGATGTCAACAATAATTGCACGGCGTTCTAATCGATCTATTACCACTATGTCAGGCTTATTGGCGACAATAGTCCTGTCCGTGATAATAGATCGATCCCAGTATAATGTGACATGACCATTTTCGAGAACTGGGTCGGGCACATATCTATAGTATGGTACCTCTAAATCAACAAGATTGTACTTAAGAGCAAGTTGCTGGTGAATGATCTTGGCTACTTGGTTGTGTCGATGCAAATACTCACCGTTTGCAAGACTCGAACAACCAGAAAAAATATGCCTAAGGGATTCTCCGGGACGATGACATGCCCGACAGATGTCCACCGTACCATCCTTCAGGATATACTTCCTGTAGTTCTTTGTCATTACAACTTCGTCAGTAATTGCAAAAACAAACCCTTCAGTCTCTCCAAAGAGATCACCAAATCGTAGCCAAGATACTGATGCATTGAAGTCTATATCAGGCCTGTGTAAGGCCTGATAAAAACGACCATGCAGCTCCTTACTCTTCCATACCTCCTTGCGATCAGTAACACCAAGTACTATAGGTTTATGCCAATTCTCTTTAGCCAACGTGAGCGGGGTATGTCCATTATCCACTGCAACCACATCGCGATGCAACCTCGTGTCAGCATTGAGAAAATATTCTCTGAGGTTGCATATCTCACGGTTATGGAGGGTCTTGACATTTAAAAAGCCTCGACCTCCACACTTCCGAGGGATATACAACCTCATTACTGATGAACGAGGATGATGCATTCGAAATGTGGTCAACAAGGACCGCACTTTCCTATCCAGGGCATCTAATTCAGTCTGAGTCCATCTAAGTATACCGAAGGAATACATTAGGACCGGTATGACCCACCCATTGAAGGCACGCACCTTATTACCGCCTGATAAAAGACTTTTCAGTACTTTTTTCAGACGGCCAAAGAATCGCTCCTTCAATGTTTGTTTCACACCAGATTCGTTAATTCCTAATGCCTGCGATATACCCAGATACTTATAGGTCTCAGTGGCGGAGAGAGATCTGAGTATTATGGAATCTGAAAGCTCAACACCTTCAGACTCCACAATCCCACCCTTCTTTACATGCATGACTGCACATTTGTCAACGCCAAATTCCATTCTAATAGAACTACTAAAGGATTTTGTTAACTTCAATAGTTCTATCAGTTCCAATTTGGTGGTGGCAAATAGCTTAAGGTCGTCCATGTAAAGCAAGTGGGATATAACTCGACCTTCTCTTCGCAACTGAAAGCCTAGCCCTGAACTCTCTAGTATAGTACTAAGAGGGTTCAGTGCTAGACAAAACCATAAAGGACTGAGACTGTCGCCCTGGAATATACCCCGCTCAATAGGCAAGCCATTTGTTACAGTCTGACGACATCCTGGATAGCAAAGGTCTGTTCTCCATTGCCTCATACATGACTGCAGGAAAGTACAAAGAGTTGCATCCACTTTGTACAGCTCCAGCACCCTCAGAAGCCACGTATGAGGCACAGAGTCAAAAGCTTTTTTATAATCAATCCAACATGTCGTCAGACTGCGACGATTACGGCGTACCTGTTGGTTAATGATCATGTCAATAATAAGGAGCTCTTTGGTGCCTCGGGTCCCACTTCTACATCCATTTTGAGACAAAGACAAGACTGAATTTTTATCTAAATGTGAAGTAATTTTGATTCTCAAAATGGATGTTAGAAGTTTATAGACTGTTGGTAAACATGTGATAGGTCTATAATTTTTGGGATCCAAGGCATCGCCAGATTTATAGAGAAGGTGGGTTATTCCAGTTGTTATAAAATCGGGCAGAGAGCCCGACTCTACACATGACTGGAATTGACCTGCTAAACGAGAATGTGAACTACGGAGCCACTTAAGCCAGAAATTATGCAGTCCGTCCGGTCCCGCTGATTTCCAGTTGGGCAAAGAACGGACTGCATTTGCTACATCCTGTTCTGATATATTAATTGACTCCATTGCCTGTATAGATTCACATTCCCGTTCAACATCTCTCATCCATTCACCTTCAATATGACTAACGGGCCTCGACCAAATACCACGCCAAAATGCATTTGTAATATCAGCATTTGGTCGCGGTCCATTATCCACACCGGAATTGGGTTTTTCCCACCGTCGATAAACCCACCTCTCATCCTTTTGGAACATGCGGTTCTGGGTATATCGCTCTACGCGTTTCTTATAACGACGAATCCGGTTTGCCCATGCACAAACTTTCTGCTTCAGAAAGTCAATGCGCTCCGTGATACATGACGTTCCCACATATTCTTGAGGCGTGATGTTAGTGCCTGAAAACGCCTGCTTCACAAAGCGCATGACCCTCGGACGAGTGTTTCCCGATCTAAAGCAGATTAGCTTCCCAATGAGTGCCCTAGCCCGAGCGATACGACGCTCAATTCTACACTGCCAAGCTGGTACAGCAAGTTTAGGAGAAGAAGCAAGTTTCTTTTCAAAAAACTTTACTTCAGCTACTCTACATGCTGCAACGGCCGCACAGTATAGGATCGAGTGCGTATCACCAAGGTCTTCACTATTATCCAAATAATCAGGTAATAGCGAATCTAGAGCATACACCAAGGCCATATTCCGTTTATGCATAGGCAAACGCGGTAGGCTAGGTCTACAGCCTGGACTCATAGATCGATATTCCAGAATCACATCCTCCAATGCACTCCTTAAGTTATTATTACACTGGATACTTACGGATATAGCCTCAACTGCAACAACTTCATCATTGTGTGTTGTGTTTGTTACCGATGAATTTGTAACCTGTGATGAAGTTGGACAGTCAAGGCTATTTCGTACCTCAGAACGTAGCCGCTCAAGTACAGCACTATCCAACATGTTACAACGTTGAATAGCCCGCACCTGATCCGATAATCGTTGTGCCGAGACGTTAACAGCTGGTTCAAGACCCTGAAACACAGTTAACAGCCGATCACGGTATGCAGTAAGGTTAATTCCCCCCTCTGTAGCCACAAAATATGCCCGCATGACGTTCTCATTCATAGAATCAGTCCATCGCATGCGGCGCACATTACCACCGGTAGCGGGAGCCCTATTCGAAGCCGGTGGGCCTCGGGACTCCAAGCGTGTCGGTGGCCGGCCTCTTCCACGCCGCCGCGCTGGTGGTGGTGACGACGGCGGGGAGAAATATTCGCCGCTTGAGCTCGAGCTCAACGCCTCAACTGCAGTCGATGTAGCGGATATGCTCACCGTGGACTGCGAGGCGGAGCAATGCGGCGAATCCGGAGATGGATCTTGTGCATTCCTTTTAGCCCTGGATCTTGTAAGCATTTAGCAAAGATATCGTTTATGTTTCATGTTTGTGAAATTAATTCTGATATGTCACATGACATCTAATGTCACGCATATCCATAATTATAGTATCTTGTATATTTCCGTATATAAGGTTTTATTTGTTATTTCTTGATTTTCATATTTTATATTCATTTTTCCTTTACTAGAAATACGGTTTATAAGCTTTCCGGCTATGGTAATATTATTTTAAATATTTTAAGATTATATAAACGACATTTGCTATGTAGTGTTGCCAGGTGTTATTATAATCGCAGAATCATTGAGCTGGACGATCGGAGCGCCGTTCAGTGTCTACTTTAAAAGTATTATTGATTGTCGTGTTCAGCTAGATCCTGTCTATTTCTAGATTCCTGTCTCAAGAGTTTGTGGCGAATAAAATAAAATATTGAGGAAAAGATTTTAATATGTATTAAATAAATAATCGCTCTACTATTTCTTTTAGCTCCAAGTGGCCATAAAATGTTTGGGTCAAGAGCGTATGACGTCTAACTCAGCTGAGTTTTTAAAGGAAGCAGCTGTGATGCACAGTATTGAACATCCGAGTATTGTGCGGTTATATGGAGTTGTACTGCATTCAGATTCGTTGATGCTGGTGAGAAATTTTAAATACACCACGGCCCTATTGCTTAGTCAGGCGTAGTTAGTAATATCATGCACCTGTTTTTAGGTGACCGAACTGGCTCCTCTTCGTTCACTGTTAGAATGCGTCCGCGAAGTAGCAGTTCGAAGTGACTTCCCCGTACCAACCCTCTGCCTTTTCGCAGAGCAAATATGTGACGGTATGAGCTACTTAGAGAATAAAAGACTGATCCACAGGTATGTACAATGCTTTTGTAATAGTAATTTATACAAAAATCTAAATCACTTAATACGAGGGCTGCACTACAAGTATCGGGAATGGAAAATTTCCACTGTTCCTGTCATATTAAAATCTTTTTAATTGAAAACTCCTTGGTTTTAAAAATCGAATACCATTTATTTATTTAAAAAAAAAAGATTCTCGGTCTTGTCACAAGGTTTTGTCAAACTTGTTTAGTCGTTGAAAAATGAAATTGACTCGAGAAAATGCAAGAGCAATGATTTATTATGACTTTCGAAGTGGTTTAACACAAAAACAGTGTGTTGACCGGATGATTTCTGCATTTGGTGATGAAGCCCCATCTAAAAAAGCCACAATTTATCGCTGGTTTGCTGAATTTCAACGTGGACGTGTCAAGCTCAGTGATGATCCCCGTCAAGGTCGTCCAAAAACTGCAGTCACCCAAGAAAACGTTGATGCAGTGCGTAAGATGATTGAGGAAGATCGACATGTGACATACCGCGAAATTCAGGCAACTTTAGACATTGGCATGAGTCAAATACAAATAATCTTGCATGAACAATTAGGTGTAAAAAAGTTGTTTTCCCGATGGATAGCGCATTCGCTTATGTGAAGAGCAAAAAGCGGCTCACGTTGCTTGGTGCGTCAGAACTCTCGAAAGATTCCACGCAGGATCCTCAAATGCTGTATACAACATCGTATCAGGTGACGAATCCTGGATATACGCGTACGAACCCGAAACAAAAAATCCAGTCACGAGTTTGGGTGATCGAAAATGAGTTAAAGCCAAAAATTGTTCGTTCACGGAGTGTTACAAAAAAATGGTGCCCACGTTTGTCTCCAAAACCGGCCATGTTGCGACTATTCCTCTTGAGGGACAAAGAACGGTTAATGCAGAATGGTATGCTAGCATTTGTTTGCCACAGGTCGTTTCTGAACTCCGTAAAGAGAACTGCAACCGCCGCATCACCCTCCATCACGACAATGCGAGTTCTCACACCGTGCACAGAACAAGAGAGTTTATAGAGCAAGAAAACATAGAATTATTAGACCATCCGCCGTACAGCCTCGACCTAAGCCCTAATGATTTCTATACTTTCCCTAAAATAAAGAATAAATTGCGTGGTCAGAGATTATCATCACCTGAAGAAGCTGTGGACGCCTACAAAACGGTTTATTGGTTCCAATGTTGTGTCACTTCCTTGATTCCCGAAATTTTCAGTGCCGCCTTCGTAGGTAAATCTCAAGTGAATTTGTATCGAGTTAAGACAATTTTTACGTCTTTGGACCACCTGCCAGATGGACCAATGACCTGGAAATGGTCGCGGGAAGGGACTAAATGCGGATAGCGCTGGACCGTGTGTTGTGGCGTAAATTGGGAGAGGCTTAAGTCCAGCAGTGGACTGCTATAGACTGATTTGATTGATTGATTGATGAAAGATATTGTCTGGAATGTTCTATATGTATATATATCTCTCACTCTTAATTTAGTTACCATACTCCAGTTGGCGTTGCAATAAGTCCCTGGGAGTCGGTACGACCATGATCATGAAGTCGAGCATGATCTCCGGCACGCCGCTACATGTGGTCAAATAACACGAGCTCACGTTTACTACTATGGTGTAGTAAGTGAATTAGGGTCGTATTACAGAAACTAACTCAAGTCCACATAAACGGAATTTAGCAGATTGACACTTGAGTGCTAAATCTAGACATAAGCATGTGGTTTATTATAGAACTATCCCCATGCTCAGATCGGTGAAAAGTAACCTTGAGTAAATATCCAAATCTCCAATCGCCAGAATACGCATTTGAATGTTGCAAGCCTAAAAACAGTCTGTTTTCTATTACATTTTTATTCCTTACATATTTTGTTTTCATTCCACGCAGCTTACTATTTGATATTTATGTTACAAAAGCTAATTTTTATTTACTTTTTTCATTGAAATGATTTAATCACCACTGTGATTGCTTTAAAGTATCCTTACTTCAAAATACTAAACAAAAAACTGCTGTATTGGAAGTCCCGCACTCATAAAATGAACCTTTTGTCTGCGTTAAATGGATAGCGAGTTTAATAAACTTTGCTTGACTGACATTTGATATTATCGTACCAGTGTTATGTTTACATAGTAAATTAATTGAAATTCTTCTAATTCTGTACATATCTGAAAAAAGAAGAATTTTACGATCGTCCAAAGGAATCTATTACTAGAAATATTAAAATCTTTCAAGACTATTAGGTATACAAAATAAAAAACGATGCCATAAACGTCTTGGGCCAATATTTCAGAAAAGTATATTTACTACAAAAACTATCGAAACGGTAAGTGTTGGAGGTTTATGGTCTTATATATTTGTGCAGATATACACCATCTAGTAATTCATGATAACTGTTTAATAAGATTCATTCTATTTTTGTTCTAGGCATCCGGAGAGCAGTTGAGCCGCTTTGTGGTAAAATTTCAGAGCAAGACAGCGTGATGCACTTACGCGTGAAAGGCAGTACCATATAGCCACTGTCTGTGGAGGTCTTTGTCCTGATGCCGATATGGATCCAGATATCTAATTTAAAATATGCACTGAATTTAAATACCAGAGACTATTGACATATACCAGGTAATTACCTATTATTTGTTGAAAATATTATAGTTTTGTACACTTTGTAACATTGGTTGCATAGGGTTCGGGGCTCTGTCATAAACAACCTTGAGAGGATAGAAAGATCGAGCTTAAAGTCACACGTAGAACAGAAGTTTTAACACCGTGAATCAAAGTTGTATGTAGGTAATGAGTTTATAAATAAACATTGTAGGACACTTTTCACACAGCGCCATCTAACCCTTTAAGCTTGGGTTATGGGAACTACTCACATGATAAACATACTTATGTATATCTAAATATATACATTGTTATAGAGCAAACACCCAAACTTCTAAACAAACATTTGGGGATCTCACAAATATTTATTCCGATCTAGGACCTTCACATGAGTAGCAGTCACATACACTATCACCTACACCACCGAGCCAGTAATATATGCATACCTGAAGTTTTTTTTTTGTTACAGTGATATTGTAATCTGAAACAGATACTGTGGAAATAATAGTATCTCAGAGAACAGAACTTGAAACTCTTGTCCTTTTGTTATTAATGAGATAGTCGACTGTGACACAAGCGTCCAAAAACTTGCCGAGCCTGTCGTGCACAATATTCACCACAAGAAAGTACCAAAGAATCTGTCATCAAATCATTATCTTAAGAAATAATAATAAAAATAATTATTAATCATTTTTAGGTTCTTTATTTAAAAAAAAAATAAATAAAATAAAATATAATTGTATTGTTTAATATATTTAATTAATATAGGTAATATAAATAAATAATTAAAATAAATATTTATCTATTGATGATGGTTGTTATAAGTTGTAGTGTACACACCTCTCATTCCAATAAATGTTATTACAGTGATAAAGATAACTCGGTTCAAGATGGGGCTTGAACGAGTGACAATGAAAATATAGTGAATAATTTCATCTTATTTTGGTATGGTTATGGTACCTCAGTGGCATAGAGCATTGCCCTGGTTAGACATAGGTTACGGGTCAAACCCCATCCTAAACCAAGTCATGTTTTTCACTTTAATAACAATTATATGAAAGTCAGCATCTACAAATTGCTTTGAAAATTTATCCAAACCTCTCCTTTATCTATTCCTATTCCTCCTACATATTGAATGATCATGTTCTTATTATATGGAGTACTCTCTTAGGGGGTAAAGTGTATTGGAAGTCGATGGGGATATTAATATAATAGGCACAATAGTGCAGTACAGCACAAGCTACAGTACTATCCTGAAAGGATGCTGTGGCATAAAAAGGATGTCCACGCTGGTATTGCTTTAACGAATGTTCCATCATTTAAGGTATTATCTTGTGTTTAATGTTATGTGTTTGATGGTACATAGCTACACTACTCGTAAGCGACATTGACTCTACAACACAACCATAATAATGACATTATTTTTTAATATCCACATATCTCATTATTATCATAGGTATTATTTTATTATCACATTTCTATTAAAAGTGTGGTAGTTGAAATAAAAGAATGAAGCAATACGATCCACACTGCCACACAATACAAGATCACACTGTCTTCGGTATTGATATAATACTGAATTTAATATCTTTGTAAAGTAATTGTTATTGATTGGTACGGGTCTGCTGTTTGGTAGAATGTGCTGGCACTGAAATAGGGGCGTAAATATGACTCTGCCACCCTTTCGGGGATAAACACGTGAATGATAAATAAGTAATAGTCTATTTATCTTCAAAAATATCAATTTGAGAAAGATAAAGGAGGCCATCTTTTATTTTTGTTAACTAAAATCTCTGCTTGAGCGTGGTGTCGACTAAACTTACGAAAACTGCTCGCAAATCTCGAATCAAGTAGCGAATCTGAGCTGAATATGGTTTAAAAATAAAGGATTACTGAAATGATACTTGAGCACTGTTCTATAATATGAATCAAACGTCATTTCACTGTGACAGCTCTCAGGTGATTCTAGATTGACGTTTCACGAATCGAGTAAGGTTCTATAATAAAAGCTCAGCTTAAAACTAGTTCTAAGTAATACTTGAGGCTTGAGTAAGGTTCTATAATACGACCCTTAGACACCCACCTTTTGCCAGTAGTTTTCCTTCCTTCCTTAGTAATAGCGTCGGTATTGCCGTTACCTGGCACTATATATCTCTGTATCCATTCTGCAACCCGAACCAAAATCCCAACAGCTAGAACATATTTAAATTACACATTCCACAAATAAAATCTCTGCAATCTATTTGGTAATCCTATATACACGTGTACTTGTAAATTCAGAAAATATTAGTATTTTTAAATATTAAAATCATGTTTCTAATTGTGATTTGAATTGTTTCAGAGATCTGGCGGCGAGGAATATTTTAGTATTCAGCAAGGATAGAGTTAAAATATCAGACTTTGGTTTATCCAGAGCTTTGGGCGTCGGCAAAGATTATTATCAAACAAACTATAATGTGAATCTCAAATTACCAGTGGCGTGGTAAGTATCATTGGAACCCATATATTTTATTAAACCTAACTAATATCCGACCATGACTCTGCCCCCAAACCTGTAGATGCATGAAAGTAAATTGAATGCTGTGAAGATGCGATTACTTCGAAAATTGTGCGGTGTAACTGTGGCCGACCGAATTCGTAACGAAGTGATACGCAAAATGGCATGTTTGAATGAAAGTGTCAGCGTTAAGCTGGAAAAATGCGGCTCTATTGGTTTGGACACGTCGAGCTAATGAGTAAGGAGCGATTGACGAAGAATATATAGTGTGAAAGTAGAGGATAGAAGGAGTCAGGGTAAGCCGAGACACATATGAAAACTAAGTAAGGAAATTGTTCAAAAGGGAAAAGTCAAAAGTACTTGGATACCTAGTCGTGCATGTATGAACGATTGCTGAATCTGCAAGAAGCGAAAGAAGTATGCATGGATCGTGAAGCCTGGCGATCTGTCCTCTCTGACTACTCCGTCAGGGATACAGCGTGAAGATAGTTAGTTAGTTTATTTACTCTGCCCGCCTCGTACGTGAGACGATATGATATTCTGCTATCATGAATTTTTTTGGTCATAATTTCGGTTCTACTCAACCAAAAATTGTAATAAAACCTACGTCAGTTTTTAAGTCAGACAAAATAAAAACAAGTAACGCGCCCTGCACTATCGTAGCGAAGGAATCAATCGACTCCTAAACCAAAACCTGTTTCAAAATCGGAAGTGGTAGAAACTTCAAAATCTTTAAAGCGTGTATCACGTATTCATGGTGTCCTATAATTGGATGAATCGAATGCCGCAAACCGTTTGTCTTTTAGTTCCGGACAAATATATGCGTACAGAGGACGGACGGACGGACAGACTGAGCCGTTTTATAGGACTTTTCTAAACTTATATATAATACTCATATACAATACTCTGAAGTACTTTTCAATAACAAACAGACAAGCCGACAAACGGGTATTGAGTAAACCTAAGTTTGTAAATTACATTTTTTTTAGTACAGAAATATTAATGTAAATTCATGTATTTTTAAAGATATCTTCAATAAACAACTAACTTTCGTTAGGTACATTAACTATTAAGTAGGTGAAACTTGGTCCGGAGTTTCAGAGGCATACAACATTCTCACCTGCAATCTAATGCGCCTGGCATGTTGACGAACGTGCTAATAGTGGTTGTGCCAAATGCTACGATGAAGAAGAGAATGTGCCAATTGGCATCCTCCATAATGCCAAAAATAACTTAAAGTTGTCCCCGGCAGCAATCGCGGGTTCCGTGGTGGATGTTACTCACCAAAATGTTGTCGAGGTGAGGTTGACTTGAGAGACAAACATCCTGACCGGATCTCTTAGGACAGAGCAGGACTAAAGCCCTGTCAGCCCTGTTAGTCTAGGATGAATACCGATAGAAATGGACAGAATCGCTGCAGATCTTCCATTGCGGCTTGTTTGTGTGCATTTTCCGCGGACGCACGTAGTCGGAATTAGGTTGGCACACTTTGTGCTCGGATTCCACAAATTTACCGCAGGTCACATTACCTTAAATGGTGTAAAACTGGTGTTCACTTTAATCTCAGGCGTCTGTTAAAATAATGTAGAATTTGCTTGTAATTTGGTACTTGTAATTTGACTGCCTCTGTGGCGCGGTGGGAGTGCATCCGTCTGCTACGCAAGAGGTCGTGGGTTCGATTCCCACCCAGGATAAAACTTTGTGTAATGAGCACGATGGTGTATTCTGTGTCTGGGTGTTATTTATCTATAGTATGTATGTATTTAGAAATATATAAGTATGTTTATCAGTTATCTAGATCCCATAACACAAGTTAATATTAGCTTACTTTGGGCTAGATAGCGCTGTGTGAAAAGTGTCCTACAATATTTTAATATTTTATGAAGTTGCTGGGTTTTTACCAATTATTTAGCTTGTTATGAGTATATGGTGATCTCGACAATTCCATATTAGTTTGTGATGCCTAATGTCATCAATTTCAATATTTAATTTGAAACACAGAAACTGCTTTGATACTATATTGATCCCATTAATTTTATATATATTATCAGATGTGCTGTTGTTCGTTTAATACTTAAGAAATACTATTATATTTTGGTTGAGTGATGCCACATTCAAATACTTATGATTTAGTACATTTCATATGAATACTTTACTGTCTTTTAACAAAGAACATAATATAGATAAGGATTCATACGAGTTTTTATCGTTACTCTCAGTACCTAGTACAACAATGTCATGATTATTTAAATCATCGAAGATTTTGTCAATAAGGTTCAATATGTATAAGAATCAGTAGTATATAGTTTTGTCAGTCCTGACACGGAATGAATAGTTCTAGTTATTCCTCTATCTAAGAATACTTTAAGCCAATCTACATACCTCTTGATCATCTATGAAAACTATGTCTTGTTTATTTTGTGTAGATGATCTCGCAGTTTGAAATATGCTCACAATGCTTATTCTGGTGGTGTTGGATTGTTATTGTTGTTGCGTATGCATTTCTGTATCCCAAGAAGGTTTCCAGCATATTGTGTTAGTCGAGTGTAATAGGGGCACTCTGGGTGTCCTTGTGTGGAATTTAATTAGTTTTCTACTAAATAGCCTGGCGATCTGTCCTCTCTGACTACCCCGTCAGGGATACAGCGTGAAGATAGTTAGTTTAGTTAGATAGTTCTACTAAATAGTATAGATGGCGGTGGAGTATATTTGGGGTATTGTGTTTACTCTTTTCATATGTAACTTCTTTTTTGTTATTTGTGTATTGAGGTTAGCAATTTCATGATGAACAGATTCTAGTTGTAATTTTGTGTTTTAGAAACTTAATTTGTTGACTCCGGGTGTCCGTATTGTTCGCAAGAAGAGAAGCACGTTGTTCTGAAGGAGTCGGTGTCTGACGACCTTCTCCCTTTGTTTGAGGATTAATTTTCTCCCTTTTCCTATAGAATGGTTATGGTAAATCTTTGTGCTTTGACATCAAAACATAATTCGCATACAAAACTGTTTACAAATGAATAATATCCTTACCGGTGCATCGTAATAACAATGTAAATTTATTCCCAGGTGCGCGCCGGAGTGCATTTTATTTTTACGCTTTACGTCAGCAAGTGACGTATGGGCTTTCGGCGTGTGCCTATGGGAGATGTTCACCTACGGTTTCCAGCCCTGGTCAGGCTACAGTGGGCAGCAAATACTAGAAGCTATAGATCATCCAACTGATCAGGTTCGTCAAATGTTTGTGCAAATTGTAAAATATTACTCTAAATAATAAACGGACATCAGCTAGTCTCAAATTAGGAGGAACTTATTTTTCATGTAATCCTATATGATGGCCGCTGAAGATTTTACGTACCTGTTACCTGCAGGAACTTATTTCCTGCCTATGTCTTAATCCAGGGAACCAGCTCATCATCATCCGAGCGTCTGTCCCAGTTGCGTCTCGCGACGCCCGGGGTCCGCTTTCCTACATTTTCTCCTCCACTTCGCACGGTCGTTGGCATCCCCTGTAGTGAGACCATTGGCACGCATGTCATCCCTTACGACGTCAAGCCAGCACTTCTTGGGTCTTCTTCTCTTAAAGGGAACCAGCTGTTTACCGAATTTCAGCCAATGGAGAACCCAAAAGGGTCAAAATATTACTGTCAAATATAGCTAAAATTGGAGCGTAGCTCATGTACATTTAATTAGTTCTTATTTCACTTCAATACACGCAGTGTTTCCGAAACTATAACAACGTTAAGTTTAAGTCCTTTTTTTATATTTCCGAGATTAGGCGCGCCCATTATGACGTCACAGCCTCGCACAGACTGCGACAAGGCGCGGCGCGGCGTTTTGGGTGCCAACGAAAGCGTGACTGTTGAATGAGCAGGGTTGTGGCGTATACAGTCACCCGTGTTATACGCACATTGATCGTAAATATATCAGCCATTTATAAAATACCAAAAAAGTAAAAAATCATAGAAATTGAAAAACGTTTGTTAGACACTTTGGTTCTTTGGTTGGAGCGTGATTGAGTAACAAACACCTGTTACGTAGGGCAATGCATATCGAGAAATGTGGACGTATAGTATGCCTCTGCTTTCGGGGATATAAGTGTGACTGATAAACATAAACTACTCTCTAATCACTGATATTGATAGGTGTGGATTAAAATTTAAATATTGAAAACGTGCAATATTTTAACGCCGCTTGCTATAGGATTACAAACTGGTAGGTCCTAGAATCCTCTGGATCCGTGTAAAACTTGATTTGACGAAGATTTTCCTGGTAGCTACTTACGCGCCAGTATCTTCGTCGAACGCGAGTGAGCTAGAGGATTTCTGGGAGAGTATGAGAGAAGCTCTAAATGTGATAGAAGGAAATGAAAGACTTATAGTATGTGGAGACTTGAATGGATGGATGGGTACCGCTCGCGATGGTTTTGAGTCGGTACTCGGGAAGTATGGGGATAAAAGGGTAAACGACGCTGGCAAGCTAATTCTGGCATTTTGTAAGGAAAAGGATTTGTTTGTGGCGAACACAATGTTGAACCACAAACAAATTCATATGTATACGAGGAGATGTAAGTCAAAGAGAAGCATGATAGATCTATTCCTAATGGATAGTCGGCTCCGTAAACAGGTGATGGACACAAGGGTTTATCGAGGCGCTGAGCTGGGATCAGACCACTACCTAGTCATAACTAGGATTAGGGGTCTGTTCGCGGGTTGACGTCATCGTACCGAGTGTCCCGAGCTTGAGCCGACTTATAGCATCAAAAGCTGGAAGCTGCAGGATGCATCCATTAGGGATAAATATAAAGAAAGGGTAGCCGAAAAGCTTGGCGACGTCAATGTAAGCAGTGAGAATGTGGAAAGTGTATGGCAGAACTTAGTGTTAACAATGACGTGCTAACAGACCAAACTGACGTCCTGCATAGATGGAGTGAATATTATGGAAAGATGCATGCAAGAAAAGACAGAAATGCCACATCGGGAAGTGGAGCTCACTTCGATGCTCCGGATCTCGATGTCATTGAAGTCATTAGTATGAAAGAAATAGAACAAGCGATAAGAAGTATGAAATGTGGTAAGGCTGCGGGAAAAGACAGAGTTACTGCTGAGATGATCAAGTACGGTAGGTCGCGTGTCTGGGACACACTATGTCTGTTATGCAACTTGTGCTGGCGGACGGGTGAGGTCCCGGATGACTGGCGAGTAGCAGTTGTAGTACCTATTTACAAAGGGAAAGGCTCGCGCCTAAACTGCTACAGCTACAGGGCGATCAGCTTGGTCAGTTTAGCTAGTAAGGTGTATGCAAAGGTTATAACGGCACGAATACAAGAAAAGTCTGAAAGGTATTTATGGGAGGCTCAATGCGGATTCCGAAGTGGAAGAGGTTGCATGGATCAAGTGTTTTCTCTCCGCATGATCGCGGAAAAGTGTCTGGCTGTTAGCCAGAAGGTTTTCTGCGCTTTTGTGGATCTAGAGAAAGCATTTGATAACGTTGTGAGAGAAACGCTGTGGGACTTGCTGCCCGGATATGGTGTGGACGGCTCGCTACTGCGGCCAATACAGTCGCTTTATAGGGACTGTAAGGCTTGCGTGCGAGTAGGGGGGGGGGGATGTGTCACCTCTTTTTGATGTCTGTACAGGCGTCAAACAGGGATGTGTCATGTCCGCCTGGCTGTTCATAGTGTATCTGGACAGTTGCCTGCAGAAGTTGAAAGATTTTAATATGGGTGTGAATTTGGGTGACTTTACAGTAAACTATCTGCTGTACGCTGATGATGCGGTGCTCATGGCCTCATCAGAAGCCGACCTTCAGGCATTTGTCACTAATATGAAAGAGGAGTGTGAAAGTAAGGGTCTTCGCTTGAATGCAAGTAAAACTAAGGTTCTAGTATTTGAAAGAGGTGACGTAAGAACTAAATGCGAGATTAGGGTAAACCAGGAACGTCTAGAGCAAGTGAATGAAATTGTGTATTTAGGAAGTATGTTTAGCGCGGATGGAAGATGTGATTCGGATGTAGAACGGCGAGTAGCTGCCGGAAACAAGGTTAACGGTGCTTTGTCCCAGTTAGTAAAGCGACAAAGCATCGTAAAAGAAGCACGCATGGCGATTCATAACGCAGTGCTAGTGCCAACTTTGCTTTACGGTAGTGAAACCTGGGTATGTCAGCAGATGCATGAAAGTAAATTTATGCTGTGGAGATGCGAACACTTCGAAAATTGTGCGGCGTTACCTTGGCCGACCGAATACGTAACGAAGTGATACGCAATATGGCAGGCTTGAATGAAAGTGTCAGCGTTAAGCTGGAAAAGGGCGTGCTCCGTTGGTTTGGACACGTCCAACGAATGAGTGAGGAACGATTGACGAAGAATATATATTGTTCAAAAGTAGAGGGTAGAAGGAGTCAGGGTAGGTCGAGACTTACATACGAAGACCACGTGAGCAGATTGCTCAAAAACGGAAAGGTCAAAAGTACTCGGATACCCAGACGTGCGTGTATGAAGCGATTGATGAATCTCGAAGAAGCGAAAGAAGTATGCATGGATCGCGAAGCCTCTCTGACTACCCCGTCAGGGATACAGCGTGAAGATAGTTAGTTAGTTAGTTAGCTTGCTATAGGAGGTAACTGGCTGCACTGGTTACATAAGGAAAAGCCGTAAAGGTATTCCAAAGGTAGGTATGACGGTCACTTTATTTTTTGTTACACCGCACTGTGATTCCTTTAAGCAAGTTAACTGGGTAAAATTATTTCCTGTAATTTTTATCTCGCATTACTTTTTGGTTGACAATACGTTGTTTTAAAAACAATTTGCAATGTGATGTGATGTGTTCCGTTGATGATCAACATGAGTTTCAGGAGGACTTACACAGATTTTCCAATTATTGTGACACCAACAAATTGCAGCTGAGTCTTAATAAATGTAAGATTATCACCTTCACAAGAAACGCTCAAATAATACATATAGTTACTTAATAGGCGGTCTTTGTCTCGGAAGAGTACAAGTTATCCGCGATCTTGGTGTTACGCTGGATGCCAAACTGACACTACACGCACATGTCGATAATATTTGTATTAGGGCTTACAGGATGTATGGTTTTGTTATGCGAGCCAGTAATGACTTTACTCGTCCAGGTACTTACTTGCACCTCTATAGGACATTAATTCGCTCTCAATTGGAATATGCTGTGTGTGTTTGGGACCCATTCTACGAGAAATATTGTGATGCTCTTGAAAGAGTACAGAAAAAGTTTCTGCGCTGTATGCATTATAAATGCTATTACCGCCAATCTTACTCAAGACTTACAAACCTACAATCTTTTGGACCTTAAGTCAAGAAGAATTCAATTACAAGCAATGTTTTTACATGATGTTTGCCACAACAGGTACGACTGTATTGACATTGTAAATGAGATCAACTACAGAGTGCCACTCAGACTACACACACGAAGCTGTCGTACAACCCCACTTTTTTTCACCCGAACACCGCGCACTAACGCAGGCTTGCGCGGACTCCTTCGTCACTTACTTGATTTATATAACAGTAACTTTAACCAATTATATATATATATATATATAAATACAAGTATTTGCAAATAATACTTGTATTTATAGAAGGTTGGTAATCCAGAGACTCCGTGATTTAAGGACAACCCTTTAGTACTGGAGTCTCTCGATCGCTAATCTAATCTAGCACTATTTACTGTAATTTATTAATTTATATAACGGTTGTATTACTCTTAACCTTTAGGATTATTATGTATTTAATAGACTTGTGATAAACGTCGTGGATGTCACAATTACTACTAGGTATGTTAAAACTTATCTTTATATATTATTGTTTATCCAATAAAGAATAAAAAATAAAATAAAAATGTGCACACTTGGTATATATTTTTGACTAGTATTAAATACAATGTGCATATTAATATTTACTTATTACAAAAATTGATAACATAAACCTAAACCATTATTATAAGGTAATTCATGATGAGATGAATCGACCATAGCATGGCAAAATTCAGAATTTTATCCTTACTGTTGGTTGAATAATTATACCAAGGACATAAGAAGGAAGCATAGCAATCTTTTTTTGGGGTCTTTTAAACCGTTTATTCACTGGGTTAGATTTTATCAATAACATATTAAGTATATATATATAATCTCTATTCATAGCTACTCCGCTTTCGCTTTTGCAAATGTGTTTAGTAAATTATCTAGGATATTATTTTATACCAAGCTTCCCATGGTTTCTTGACCACTGCCCATTAGGCATAAAGAACAATTTAATTACTTTAGAATTAGACCACAAATATAAAGTTTTATGTAAATTAGTCGAGTTTAAGGAGCTAATTTTCAAAAATTCAATGCTTATATAATATCCTGATCAAAAAACGAATAACGATCTACCCTTATTTTGAATACTTACACAACGAAGGTAGTTTCAAAAAATTATAGCTGTTTAGGCCTAAAGACTTCATATTACCTAATTACTACAAGAAATTTGTTGATCATTTTTGTCCATCTAACTTTTTCTACGCAAATCACAGTCCGCCCTATGCATTTGATGCCGACGTGACAATCTCGCCTTCAAAAGTACCGCCCTGATGCCGCTTAGTCCACTGCGCTACTCGACGTAATCTATAAAGAACGTGGAGATTCGAACCTATCCACTCGAGATGCTCGGCTAGAGACCCCGTCGATTCGCCAACATGACGCATTTGATCCCGTCGCTACATGCTCGAGGTAAAGTGCGACGACGTGACAAGTCCCACGCAGCGTGACGAATTTGTGGCATCTTGGATTGACTGGAATTTTGGAAACTGTTTGAACTACCCTCTACCCAGCCACAGAACAAGAAATGTTGCTCTCTCCCCCACCCGTAGCCTGATAGCAACGCAAGTTTCGCCTACAAGCTACGGCCGTCTGTAGGCTAAAGTATTGTCAGTCAGTTGCCTACAATTCGTTTCTAGTAATAAGTTAAACCGTGTGAGTAAACGGTGCTGCCTGGACACGCATGGTTTGTATGATATGTAATAATACAGTAACTAGTCTCTAGTATGGTCAACTTCAGTGACTTTGATTTCTTGCTCTGTGGACCCAAATTTTAGCTGTGCTTATATGCATCCGAGTGTTTTGATTGGAGTAGATTAAGAAATAGACACAAACACTACTAGAACAATTACTTATAACACACAAACATTGAATTCAATTATTTTCATGACCAATTCTATTAACAATAATTTGACACAGTATCAGAATGAAAATATAAGATCAAAAATATAATATCTCTAATAATTATATAGTCTGCACATAAAAACAAATATATTTGTATTGTGAGTATATTAGATGTATTGAGTTGTACGTAAAATGTATGTGCATAACATTACAATTTTAAGAATCAGAAATTGATAGGATATTCTGATTCTCAATGTTGTAAATCGCCCTGTACTATAAACAGACATGAATTTTAAATTTTCAGAGCATGATTCTTGTTATCTATATGTAAGAAATATAAAAAATTTTGAAATAAACAGAACCCAATCAATGTGTTTTCAGAGGTTGGAGCGACCACAGTGCTGCCCCGAAGAGTACTATTCTACGATGTTAGAGTGCTGGTCGCACGAGCCTAAAGCTAGGCCTAAATTCAAAACGCTTTTAGCTAAATTACTGTCTATAAAACCTGAACAGGTTCGTAACATATTATTACATATTAATTTCAGTGATGACCGGAGAATCATCAGTGCAAAACATAGAAAGCATAAAGTAAAAGTCGACTAGCTACTTTGATGTAGAGCTTGTTGCTCTGATATCCGTCTTTTTACATAAAACACTTCATGTTATGCAGCCGTCTCGCGACGATTTACTTTTAGTATTTGTATCTCTACAAAAACATTATGGGCTCACCAATTACATGGGACAGGAATACAAATAGTGGAAAGCGGGTATATAATATGCCATGCCACCCCTTCGGGGATAAGGCGTGATAGATAAATAATACAAAATGTTATCGTCTAACTGGTTATTAAGGTAACCGAGATTTTGTTTTGAATCAGTTAAAAAATAATAATAATATGTATCATTGATGTTTAATATGGACATTGCACTAAAATGGATACGCTATTTCGAACTGCAATGATATTATGCGGAACGGGAAATTAGAAAATATTAAAACGATACTTCAATCTCGACAATTAACATTTTACAAATTTAAAATTACAATTAGTTTTTTATGTGGGTTGTGATAGTAAAGTGTAATAGTCACCATATCCCATGGACCTTTGCGACACCAACCGGAAAAGGTACTATCGCAATATAAAAAAAATTAACATCTTGATCTTGTAAATTTTTTTGCCAAGCTCGTAGTACCATCACATTCCAATGCCCATCTTCATTGCTATTTAGGAATATATGAAATTCCTGTATTAATCTTACGAAACGTGACTGACTTATGTGCTTTTATCCGTAGGTACAAACAACAATAAGCTACCAAAATATAGAAGCAGAGCGACGAGGCAAGTACCTCGAATACAAAGCAGGAGAAATCATTACTGTTTTGGGAAGAGAGTGAGTATAATGCATTACATTTCTCATATGTACAACAATACGTGCCGTGTGTTAACCAGCATATGAAAATTACAGTGGAACCAGATAGGCTCAAAGAAAGAGGCATTTATTACCTATACTCTATATATTAAATTGCAATTACCAGAACCACGTATATGATTTCTGATATTTCCCACTGCCTAAAATACATTGTGTATTTGGCATTCTTTCGAAATCAATCCGAAATATCAAGAAAGTCCGTCGCAATCTCGCAAACACTACGCGCTTCAATGGTTCGCCCTCGAGACCGTACTGAAGTTCATCGTAAAGGTCGCTGGTGACATTAGGTCCGAACGTTGTGGCTTTCTTAAGCGAAAGTCATATCCATAGTGCAGCAGAGGGCGTTAACTGACTTAGATGGAATAGAGTAGTTCTAATCAGCAGATCGAAATAAAGTCTATCTATTATGGTTATTTATTAAAGTATTTTTTCACAAAACAGTGAGCCTTATTGTGTTCATCTTCTGGAATTTTAAGATTCACACATATCTAATTTGGTTAAGACGATTCTGAAAATTTAGTTTATTGTCCGTGGTCCATTTTTGTAGTCCGGCTGGGTGGACTCGTCTTAATGGGGGTCTGTTCTTTCTGGGAAAATTTATGCCAAGTCTTAACCAATTCAATAAAAATATGACTGAAAAGTCCCTTATTCAAACCATACACAACATACTGTCACGCCTTTATCCCCGAAGGGGTAGGCAGATGCATACTATACGCCCACATTTCACCGTTGCATTTTTGTCTGTGGTGAGCCCATTGCCGTGTTGAAATGGAACGGTGCAGGCTGTGGTTCGACCTGCTGTTGAAATTTTTTCAAGCCGCCCCTAAGGCCTGCAACCAGACTTAACGACTGCCATTTTACTGGCAACCGGGACCAACCGCTTAACGTGACTTCCGAAGTACGGAAATTAAAAAAAAAAGTGTCAATTTTAGATGTTGGAAGAAATATTGAACCCGTTGCCTTTTTAGTGAGGTGGTAGTAAAAAGGCTAAAAGATCTTATGTGCTATACACTAATTAGCACGACCAATTAAAGTCCTGGTAGTCTCGGACTGGATATTCAAACCATTATTGTTATAAATATCCATCACGCCTTATCTCCGAAGGGGTGGCACTTTTCACCGTGTGGATTCCTTTCCCACGTAATAAGTAGTGAGCCCATTGCCGTGTTGAATTAGACAGACGCAGGTTGTGGCTACCTGCTGTTGAAATATATATCTATCATCTATCTGGTATATTCTACTTTACAGGCAAAACTCATTTTTATGGTACGGCGTTGCGTCGGGCGGAGCTTGCGGTGTGTTCGACCCGAATCATACAAAACCGTATGTTCCACCAGACGTAAGTACAATTAAAATATTCCTTATGTCTTAAAACTATATGTGTTGTGTGAATCTGTTGTTAACCACGCTACGTACCATTTTCCCTCGTGTTTCAATGCTTGAATGTATGATATTGGAGTAATGATCTGACTATACCTTTGATATATTAAAAATAATAAATAAATAAATATCCATCACGCCTAAGCCCCGAAGGTGTTGCAGAGGCATACTATATGCCCACTTTTCACCGTGTGGATTCCTGTCCCACGTAATAGGTGGTGAGGTGAGCCCATTGCCGTATTGAAATAGACAGACGCAGGTTGTGGCTACCTGCTGTTGAAATTTTCAAGCCGCCCAAAAGGCATTCAACCAGGCTTAACGACTGCCATTTTACTGGCAACCGGGACCAACGGCTTAACGTGCCTTCCGAAGCACGGAAACGCTCGCAAATGTTAATG
The DNA here is from genome assembly GCA_948477245.1 of Thumatha senex. Lineage (NCBI taxonomy): Eukaryota > Metazoa > Arthropoda > Insecta > Lepidoptera > Erebidae > Thumatha > Thumatha senex. The sequence continues at coordinate 7,849,642 of OX419725.1, forward strand.
CCACAAAGTGGTCACCCATCCGAGGACCAGCCATAGTGAAAGTTGCGTAACTCAGTGATCGTTTACAGAACACTGAGACCGCGGGGGAAGATAATATAATAATTAAAGTAGACTTGGTTCTATATTAGTAATAAAAACACATCTTTGAAGTAAAAATGGTTGATTTAAAGCGTTTTAACAGCGAAATTTACTTCTATAATATTTTAGAAGAGGTGGATTTTATGGTTATGAGCATAACCAAGACCAAGTATGCATTGGTGTTTGTTAAAGAAATGAAATATTCATAAAGTATTCTTATTCCTATTCTTTCTGTGAACCTAATTTAAGAAAAAAAATATTTTTTTTATTTACACATAAATGCAATTGCTGTTTTTCGTCAGAGCTCGTTCACCTAGTATGTTGTAATAATAACCAAAAACGATCATTGTGGTTTACAAAATAGTTGTAAATCACTTCCATATTGTTCTAGCATTGAAGCCGTAATTGTATCCTAACCTATTTTCTATGTCGCTCTTCTCATCTCATTTGTGTGTGCTCTTTGGGACATTGCTATTGAAGCCGAATGTTGTTATTGTAATAATCAATAAATGTCATTTTTCACCGTTACAACACACGATGTTGTAATGGTAAAAATATATATCAGTCATATAATAATGCATAGTGATGCATTATTATAATACGTCACTTTATCTTTCAATAAATTCATTGAGAACAACATAAAGCTTCTAGTGCCATTTTTCATCAGAAATGCCTAACATCTGTGTCGTCGCTATCACCGAATTCTACGCGTCACTCCGCGCGTTCTTTTCGCTCTACGCTACTGCGGTGTGACGTCAAACGTCACACTTATACCAGCAAAAGGACGATCCAACGCAGTATGATTTCATCTCCGCAAGGCGAGGTGAAGCATACCGGCCATGTCGGACTAGACGGCGCTTACTTTGGTGACATTTCCTTCTTGGACCCTGCCGGATGTGTAAGTATATATACTTCAATATCGGTTGTTTAAAGGTTAAAAACTAACTCAATAAACCATTGTAACAGGTATTTACGTGTACTTACTTTTAAACTGCCTGTAAGGTATCAAGTGGCACTGGTCATTGCGTTTTAAAAATGCAAAGTAACATGTTGTGAGTTTATCAATACTAATATCAAAAGGTCGAAGAGTTGGTTTGTTGGGTTGAACACGCTAATCTCAGGAACTACTGAAACTACAGGCTATATATCAATCCGCTAATACTTTCCCTATTAGCGGAAAAAATTCCCACCCCCTTGGGGGACAGGGAAATTTTAGATTTCAAATTCAGTAAATCAGGCAAATATTCATACATTATGGTAACATTAATAAATGAAAGGATTAATGGTTGCTAAGGGGGTTCGAAGTATGTCACGTTCGAAGGCACGGGGTTCATCTAGTGTATTTATATAGATAGAGAAAATGTCAGTAATTTTAATGTTAACATTTTGTCAACCATGTTGAACTAGGCTTTCCAAAACTTACATTTCTCATGTGATGCTATCCACAACTATATTCATCTCTCGCTTTGCATGTTTTGTCTTTAGCTTATGATTGGTGATAGATGCATGGAAAATTATTCATATATTACTGATGACCCTATTTTTTTTAATTTCTAATTTGTATACTGATGTAATGAAATCGTCACGCGTAACGTAAGAAAAATTATTAAGAAAGAAAAGTTGAAAACACCGCTTTCGTTTATTTACATTGCAGGAATCGCGATTACGATGAAAGTTGTCCTTGGAGTTCTCAAAGTATAGCCACTCCGACTTTCTAAAGCCTATCCTGTCATAAAAAATCAAGGATAGCTATATTATAAACCATTTTTTCGAAAACAGCCCTCCATTAGTATCATCGTTTTCAGAAAGCTATTTAAAGCTTGGTGACTAATATTCATGACTTCCCTTCTCCGTTATATTATTGTATTCCTAGTTGCTTCCAAACCCTATCTTGATCTGAAACCTATTGACTGCCAAGAGCAGCTATCGGTTTGACTTATGATTTTCGTACTCTGTAAGGTCACCTGTGTTGTGCGCCTGCGCACCTTTCACTGATTCGATTTATATATGTTTGAAGTCCGTATCGGTTCATTCACATTAATCGATGTTTTTAATCAGGTCTTCTCACTATGAAGCTAAAACGGACACTTTTTGTCAAATGTGGCCTATTATAACTCATCTATACTCGTAATTAAATTTGGTTATGGTTTTCTTTGGTTGGATCTCTAATAACTTTAACTATTGGTGGTTAGTTTTTTGTGTATTTTTAACTTTATACTTTATACTCTATACTAGAAGCGCTCGTGGCCCCGCGGTCTCAGTGTGTTCTGTAAACGATCACTGAGTTACGCAACTTTCACTATGGCTGGTCCTCGGATGGGTGACCACTTTGTGACATTTACATTTGCGAGCGTTTCCGTGCTTAGGAAGGCACGTTAAGCCGTTGGTCCCGGTTGCCAGTAAAATGGCAGTCGTTAAGCGTGGTTGAATGCCATATGGGCGGCTTGAAAAATTTCAACAGCAGGTAGCCACAACCTGCGTCTGTATATTTCAACACGGCAATGGGCTACCGCGTTATAAAGGTGATGTCCCACACCATGAAGATCTTCAAGAGGATTATAGGCTCTCGGATCCGGCAGGAGTGTACTCTCTCGAAGTGTTAATACGAGTATGGGTTTTGCCTTGGTCATGGGACCACTGACCCTGTTTTTGCCCTGAGGATTGTTGCAGAGAAATACAGGTCGAAGAACACGCCTCTGCTGTTCCTCGAGCGATGATCTGGTGGGCAAAGGGGTTCCAGAGGTCTATATTGACACTATCCGGGACATGTACTGTGACTCCGATTCCATGGTTCGGACTGCTGTTGGTGATACGAAACCCTTTCCCATCACCGTCGGGGTACACCAGGGTTCGGGTTCCTTAGTCCGCTTCTGTTCAGTGTGATATTAGATGAATTGTCGGACAGCTTCAGGAACTCGCATGAGCAGCCTCCATGGTTGCTCATGTATGCTGACGATATTGCATGCGCATGCGTAGGCGTGGAAGGAGACGCTCGAGAACTAAATGTGGCGAAGACCGATTTGTTTATTGATTAGTGTTACATTTTCATCTTATTTCATTCTTGTTCGTCATCATGGATACGTTGTAAATTCGAGTAATTATGGAATATGAGTACCGTCGTGGCAGCAACGCGGCACAAGCGGCACGCAACATGTACGACGTTTACGGAGCTAACACTACAAACCCTCGAACCACCTGTAATTGGTTTGCTCGCTCCCGTTCTGGAAGTTTCGACCTGATAAGTGAACCTCGCGGTCGTCCTAAGACTTTGGTCGACAATGACGAATTAAAGGCGATTGTGGAAGCTGATGATACACAATCTACGGCTGAATTAGCAGCAGCTTTCGACGTTACCGTCTAACAATATTGGTCCATTTGCGTTAAATTGGCAAGGTAAAAAAGCTTGACAAATGGGTGCCCCACGAACTCAATGATCGCCAGCGCGAAGTACGCGTCGAAACGTGCCTTGCACTACTCAACAGACACACAAATGAAGGAATTTTGAACCGTTTTGTTGATTGCGATGAAAAATGGATTCTGTTTGATAACCGCAAGCGCTCAGCAAGTTGGTTGGATCCTGGTTCAGCACCTAAATAATGCCCTAAACGAAAACTTACCCCTAGAAAAGTGATGGTCACTGTTTGGTGGTCTAGCGCCGGTGTGAATCATCACAGCTTCTTACCTAACGAGGTAAGCATTACTGCAGATGTGTGATGTGAAGAACTGAACACAATTATGGAGAAGGTGGCACATCTCCAACTACCATTTATCTATCGCTCGTCTCCGCTGCTCCTGCACAGCAGACGGCCTCCAAGTTGCACGAACTGGGGTGGGAAGCTCTCTGTGATACGCCCTACTCACCAGACTTTTTTCAGAATTTGGATAACTTCTTGGCGGGAAAATAATTCAATACCCGAGAGGCAGTACAAAATGCCTTTGAAGAATTTGTTGCCTCCCGTCCAGCTGATTTCTTTAAGAAGGGCATTAATAAACTGCCATTGCGTTGGCAAAGATGCATTGATTGCATGGGTGATTACTTCGATTAATACAAATAAAAAATACATGAAAAAAATAGTATAAATTTATTCATACAAAACGGCAATTTCATAGGTAAAGACCTAATAAAACTAAAACATACAAAGAGAAAACAATTTTATTTTTAAAATTGTTTCTGATCATCCTCTAATAGATGCAAACACTGAACATTTAAAGCACTAAAACAATTTTAATCTGTTTATTATAATCTAGTAAATAACCACTACAGAGTTATGATACAGCCATATATTGCCCTGCTCTCCAACTGCCAATAAGTATACAAGAAAAAGAGAATATACGATTACTCCAAAACTATGTATTTCTACCTAAATACGTCACATTCTATTACAACATTGCTTCATAATTCTAGCCACCACGACAGATCGTGACTCCCTACAGACCGTCCGAGGACTTGGAGCAAGTACCACTGATCAACCCTAATTCACCGTCGCATCTCACTGGAGCATCAGGCACCACTCCGTACCCAATGCTAGCCTCAACCAGACATAATATTGTAGACAGTGAAGAATTACCAGGTGATTACACTTTTTAATTATCCTATATAGATATGGTGAGGAACTGGTATGATAAAATGTAGATATTTAAAATAATGGTCAAAAAGTATTTTGATTAGAAGTATCCTGACTGCCTTAATGGCGTTTGTGGTAGTGTAGACGTCTGCCTCACTGAGGTTTGGCGACCCCAAACCTCAGTGAGATCCCGGATCGTAACTAATATTTGTGTGGTTCACAATTTTTTCAGGGTTTATATGTTTCCTTATATAAATGTATATAGAATAATAAGTATATTTGAATCTGGATATAAATTTCCAATCTCACCTAACAATTGGTATTTGAGACATTTGATAATAATGATTTTTGTTTTCAGTTGAGAAAAAGCACACACGACGACCGGGACACAGATCAGAATCTACAGGCCGAGGTCTACTGAACAAGGTTTGTATTGCTGCGTGGATATTCTTTGCTATGGTGGTTATTCCTAGGGTGGATTATTGAGACTGGGCAATAGGGGCGGGTACCTTAATAGTTATAATTGCAAGAAAACGGTCCAAGGAGACTTAGTTCTGCATTCACAGATTTTGGGAAAAAGTTACCATTAGCAATAAAAATGATAAAATACTAAAAATATTATTGTGCTATTCGATCTTATTTCACGTGGGAATGAAAAACTCTAAAGAACCATCTAAGGTGAAATGACAGAAATCGCTCAAAGCTTCTAAATATCTGCTAAATATTGGAACAGTTGACAGCGAAATGACAACTTCTATTCAGTGTTGCTCTGTAGCTGATATAATTAAAAAAATAAATAATAAACAAGTGGAATGTTGACAGGTGAAATGTGCGACGCTGGGACGTGTGAGGCACGACAATAGTGAGGTACCTGAGACGGAAGACATTCACGAGTACCATGAAATATCTGACGATACTGTGAGTTAATACTTGATGTACGTTCATGAAATTTAATTTGTTACCCAACTAAGGTAGAATATCGTATACCAAACTGAAGAGCTTTTTTTTAGTTTATATAGATTACTGTTTTATGTGTGAGGTCACCCATACACATCCATACACCATATATTAAAAAAGATATGGTGTCGTGGGACACCAGGTAGGAACGAAGTTCGAACTTTCGAAAAAACTCATGTAGAAGAAAAAAAAAATTTTAATTAATAAAAAATAATTATTAAATATAAATAAACCCTCACCCTCGCCCTCGCCCTCGCCCTCGCCCTCACCCTCATCTTCATCCTCATCCTCACACTTACCCTCACCCTCACCCTCACCCTCACCCTCACCCTCACCCTCACCCTCACCCTCACCCTCACCCTCACCCTCACCCTCACCCTCACCCTCACCCTCACCCTCACGCTCACGCTCATTCTCACCCCCACCCTCACCCTCACCTTCATCCTCACCCTCACCCCACCCTCACTGAAAGAGGGAGAAAGAGAAAGTTATTATACACTACTCGCTTGTGTATACGACTTTCGCGCCTGCGCACGTCTCATTTAACGGTTTTATTCCACGGAATTTTTCTTACGGTTTTACTATCACATTTTTTTCAGTTCGGTTGCACAGCAAAATCCATATAAATCAATATATCTCCTCCAAGCCTGCCGTAAGGAACTTCGTTTCAAAAAAAGTTGTGTCCTGTTAAATGGAGCAGTAACACGGAGATCGTGTGTTATCAGGCTGAAGCTAACAATGTTTAAACTTTTTATAGGGGGAACAGTAACGTGAAAGAATGCTAGATCATAGAATTCATAGGCGAATCGTTCCCTCTTGGCTAGGTGTGTGAGGCAGATTTTGATCTAACTTTATTTCATTACAGACAGACAGCACCCCAACAAAATCTGTGTCGCAACACGATGAACTGAATGCAGCGGTGAGTCTCAATTATTACTACTAATGTAATATAATGTTTTTTTTTATACCACTGAGGTGGCAGACAAGCGTACGGGCCCACCTATTGGAAAGTGGTCACCGTAGCCTATGGACGTTTGCAACACCAGAGGTGCAGCACTCGCGCTATAATGTAAATATAGTCTATTACATTACATTATTTTGTTTTTAAAAAGGGTTTTTTACTGAGTTTTTTTGTAGTGTTTCTTAATAGCGCTCCGGCCCGTAATGTTGAATTTGCAAAATGTTGAATTATGAACTTAAACATTATATGGAATTCTATTAATATTTTTTTCCTAAATGGACTGTCTCTGTGGTAAGTGGTAGTGTTTGCAACTTCTGCACTGAGGTCCCACATTTGATTCCCGGGTCGGAACAAATATTTGTGACCCCTGCAAATGTCGGAATTTAGGCGTTTTCTAAATCGAACCCTCCACTTTGCACGGTCGCCGGAACCCCTTGCAGTGACACCATTGACACGCTTATTATCTGTTACGACGTCAAACCAGCTAAGATATTTTTAATACATTTGCTCAATCTAGCGGAGAAAGCATAACCAAATAAATATATATAAAATATCATCAAATATATAAACTAAGGTAGCATTATATGTAATATGTTAAATTACCTAGTACTAGTATATACAATTTTATTTTATGTATTTTGATATGCCTGCTCCATCGCATTGGGTTATGCCTGTCATGATATATGTGCGTTTCAGAAAAAAATGATGTAAATTTTGTTTAATCCGTAGCTGGGTGGTCACTAAAAATGTGACCATACCTGTGAAATTGTTATCTTTCATTGATTGTTTGCTTCAGAAGAGCTCGGCCGATTTCAGCCAGAGCTTGATCGCCGAGATGGAGTCATTATTTCTCAATTTAGATACAACAGCCAAACCTCCAGACGAACCCGTAAGTACTTTTTCTAACCACCTTCATAGCTACCGTAAGAATTTATCTTCAACTACCCGCCACGGTTTCACATTGACATAAAAATACCTAGTCAGGTCATAAATTCTGTCACATGTTTAATATAAAATAATTGAAACAAGTTTATTCGTTATGTAACCATTTATATACCAAAATGAACTTAACAAAACATAGATTCTTATGACAATAAAGTTTATTCAAAATGACCTCCGTGATTTTGAATACAGGCCTTCAATCTGCGCGGCCAGTCGTCTATCGCAGCACGAACGAGGTCCATGTCAATATCGGCGGCTGCCTTAATCAAGGATGTCTTGAGTGACTCCAAATTGGGATGAGGCTTTGAGCACGCCTTTTTGCCATTTTCTTTTATTTTTTTTGCCATATCTTGTAATCTAACGGACTCAAATCTGGACTGGAGGAGGGCCAGTCTTCGTGCCGGATGAACTCGATCTCACGCGCCGCCAGCCAGTCTTGTGTGCTCTTCGCTCTATGAGCTGGCGTTGAATCTTGTTGGAATACCCAGTGCCTGTTATTGAACATGGTTTGAGAAACAGGTTCCACAAGGTTCGTCAGGACTGTATTTTGATACACAACTGCATTCGTTTTTACACCTTTCTCACAAAAGGTAAACTCTGTTAAGCCCCAATAAGAAACTCCCAACCATACCATGAGCGAGGGTGGAAAATGACCTCGTTGGACACGTGAAATACGGTTGCTCGCTTCTTCACTACTGCGTGCGTACACCTTATCATTTTGTTTCTCGTAGCTCTCTTCTACGGTAAAAATGTTTACATCCGAAAAAAGAATTTCCCTATATTTTTTTCCCGCGTACCGCTGCAAACAAAGCGCGGCATCTCTTCAGTCTCAGGTCCTTTAGACGAGCATTTAAACGATGTCCTGTTTTTCTTCGATATGACCGAAGCCCTAAGTCTTCATTTAACCTATTTAATGGTTTTTATCTCACCCTTTTCACCGTGGTTCTGCTTAACCCCCTCTGAAGGGCCAACAGTTTCTGCTTACGTTTGGGATTTCTTTGAATTTGCGCCTTCACAGCTTTTATCACTGCTGGAGTCCTAACAGACCGAGGGCGACCACTTCTTGACCTGTCATCTACACTAGAGTCTTCATTGTATCGTTTGATGGTACGATAAACGAATCTTTTGGTTATATTCAAAATTTTCAGTATGTCAAAAATTTGAATTGGCGCGCAACGATTCAACGCAATAACTGCAATACGGTCTTCTTTAAGCGTCCACTCCATATTAAAATATGAGTAAAATTGTAAAAAGTATACATTTTTATTTTCATAAACAATTCGAAATTCGAATTCAATAAACTTTTTGTGGCCAGCATTCTAAAAGACAAGTTTTTACTGTGTGACAATACTTATGACCTGACTAGGTATATTATAGGTATGTGAAAAGCGAAAAGTAGCAATGAACTGATCATGTCAGATGAGTTCTATGTCAGATGAAACTAGCAAGATTGCAAACGTGTGAGACGTTCCAAGCTAGATTGACAGGCAACCGAACCAAGAAGGTTGCTGGGTTGTATTCTGAACAATGATTTTACTTATAATATTAATAAATTCAAAATATTTTAATTCTGAAGACGTAGAGAGGAAAAAGCTATGAAACATGTAAGAAGTACATAATAAGAATGTCGGATTTGGTGTTACGAAGAAATAAAGGGCAGCTACATTATTCTGTAAGAACATAATAAAAGCAACTTGTAATATCATGTTGATCTTTCCATGTCATATGACATCTCACCATGAATTCAGGAATACTAAAATTTGATAATATGTCATCGCAATTCTAGGGTTGAGATTTTAAAATGCTTATACAGAATCGCTTTACACATTAATAGTGATGTAAAAAAGCGTAAGGTTAATGCCATATTCATATTATAGTCAGTGTATGTATTATAATTTAATGTGAATTGAAGGTCTATTCACATTAAATTATAATACATAGGTTATAATAAAGGGTGTCTCATTAAGAACTTGAATTTTAAAAATTAAAAAATATTTATTTATTTAATATTTTATTAACAAATTTTTCTACATATGTATGGAGGTAGTGATGACATTTACACATGAAACAAAATATCGGTTAAATGGCCACCGTTGGTCTGTTGGCAGGTATGCACTCTTTTGACGAAATTTTGCAGTACATTTTGCAGTAAGGGCTGCTGGATTTGACGAATTTGACGTGCAATTTCTTCTTTGAGTTCCTCAGTTGTCTCAGGGTGCTTCGTATAGACCTTACTTTTAAAAAAACCCCAGAAAAAATAGTCCAAACAAGTTAAATCGCAACTTCTTGGCGGCCAGTTTTGGTCTCCAAAACGAGAAATTACACGACCTGAAAACTTGGTTTGTAACAAAGTCATTGTTGCCCTTGCGGTGTGACAGGTAGCGCCATCCTGTTGAAACCACATCTCATTTAAGTCAATTCCGTCTAATTTTTGCCAAAAAAAGTCTGTCAACATGGCCCGGTAACGATTGCCGTCGACAGTCACGGCGGCTCCTTCACCATTTTCAAAAAAGTACGGTCCAATTATCCCTCCTGCCCACATGGCACACCAAACTGTCACTTTTTGAGGATGTAACGGAAGTTCTTGAATGACATGTGGATTTTCATCGCCCCAGATCCGAGAATTCTGTTTGTTAACGAAGCCGTTGAGGTGGAAATGAGCCTCGTCATTAAAGATGATTTTGTTGTGAAATTCATCGTCAGTTTGCAGTTGTTCCAAGATCCAGTTGGTAAAGTTTCTGCGCTGTCTATGATCGTTAGGCTGCAACTGTTGAGTTAGCTGGATTTTGTAAGCATGAAGGTGTAAATCCTTTATCAAAATCCGTTGAAGAGTGCTGCGATGAATGTTTAGTTCCTGGCAACGATGTCGAATGGAGGTGCTTGGTCGTGCTGCCACACTGTCCCTCACAGCTGCGATATTTTCCGCCGATCTTTTCGGCCGATGACGGGTAAGGTCTCTTTCATCTTTCAATGAAAACGTCCGCTCAAATTTTTTGATCAAATTCTCAATAGTAGGCTGCGACGGTCGATTATGCACGCCGAAATGATCACGTAACTTGCGAATCGTCACAGTAAAATTTTCCCCATTTTTATAATGGGTTTTCACTATTAACAAACGTTCTTCCAAGCTATAACGCACCATTTTCGTAAATGTCTAAGTTTTAATTAAACAAACACCAAATATGGCTGACTCAACAATTGACAGTCGAAAATGGCGCGCAATTCGAAATTCAAGTTCTTGCTGAGACACCCTTTACATAGGTTGTCAAGGTTGAGTGGGAATGGATCTGTGACCTTATTCAATCCCAGGTTTATAAAAGGTCGGCAGCGCGAGTGCAGCACCTCTGGTGTCGCAAACGTCCATAGGCTACGGTGACCACTTTCCATTAGGTGGGCCGTACGCTTATCTGCAGTGGTATAAAAAAATACCACTTTAGTCTGCTAAGCTACCACCGACCTACTTCATAAAATTATGATATAGTCAACTTACAAATTGCTTTCCAAAATTATTTTGAGTCGTATGTGTCAGTGTTATGTCTTCAGTTTCATGTACAATTTCGTAATCATAATTTGAAATGTTTAAGTTAGTTGTGATTGGTCAAGAATAAACTTTATCCAATCAATGAATAAAAGTGAACACATATTAAAACGGCCCCATCAAAATAATTGTTTTTACAGGAAATACCCGACGACAGACGCTCTCTCCCCTAAAATGCTATTTCCTAATACGATTAATGGATATAACATGGTGAGAGTAGGTTTGGTAGAATAGTAGATTTTAGGCGTAGTTTTTTTAAAGCACAATTTAGTTAATTATTTATTTTTTTGTTATTGGTATGATTAAATAGTGTTCATGTCACATCACCCATAAGTTATTTGTTCTCATTCCGTCGTTCATTTGTGAATAATTCATCATTCTAGTAATAATAATTAGACTTAGAAATATTAGTTAAGTAAATGACGAACAGACTTCTTATTGGAGCGGAGCTTCCATGGTTCAGCTTAAATAACGAAATGTATGTAACGCCGTAACTCATAGAGTTCTCAACCGATTGTCATAATTTTACCGAGCGAGGACCAGAGATCGTGGTGTAGCTCAGATTTTGAATTTCTCAAATAAATATCCTTAAAAAAATGTTGCATGCGCTTTTCAAAACTTTTAAAGTATAATTTTAAAATTTAACTAATATAATATGTATAAACGACAAATTCGACAAGACTATTACGCTCCGCTCCAATATATGGTGCTTGCGAAGCGTTATGCTTTGCGACTGCACCGACCTAGTCTTACTTCTAATATAATTCTGTCACGATATCTTTATCAAAGTCTATAAGTATCTTACCTATTTTAAAAAAATGAAATAACATTCAAAGCATGTGAAATAACAGAGTGTATTACATTTTGGTTGCTACCATATCAGAAAATAACTCCTAGCCCTATCTCGACAGAGCAATACAGAATTGTGGCACTCGATTAGTATTGTCAGCGTTAAGCTGGATAAGTGCGTGCTCCGTTGGTTTGGACACGTCCAACGAATGAGTGAGGAACGATTGACGAAGAATATATATTGTGCGAAAGTAGAGGGTAGAAGAAGTCAGGGTAGGCCGAGACTTACATATGAAGACCACGTGAGCAGATTGCTCAAAAACGGAAAGGTCAAAAGTACTGGGATACCCAGACGTGCGTGTATGAAGCGATTGACGACTCTTGAAGAAGCGAAAGAAGTATGCATGGATCGCGAAGCCTGGCGATCTGTCCTCTCTGACTCCCGTCAGGGATACAGCGTGAAGATAGTTAGTTAGTTACTTAGTAATAATCAAGAGAATCGTTATATCGTATCGTTATCGTTGGGACAACTCACACAACGCCATCTGATTCCAAACTAAGCAGAGCTCGTACTATGGTAGCCAGATAACTGATAAACATACTTATATATTTCTAAATACATACATATTATAGATAAATAACCTAAACCCGGACACAGTATAAACCACACAAAGTTTTATCCTGGGTGGGAATCGAACCCACGACCTCTTGCCTAGCAGTCGGATACAATCACACCGCGCCACAGTGGCAGTCCTTGTATCAGAATCCTTGTATGTTGCTATCTACAAAATTAACAAGTTTAGACAATGAATATTCAAAGTAGAAATAAGATATCGGATTATTCATAAAGTAACGTCAATGTATGTTGTAGTCAGCGCGTCCATCGTGCTAAGTAACCAAAATTTAAAGGTCGTGAAAAGCCTTGATGTAACGTAAGGGGTTCTGCGAAATTGCGTTAATGTTGCGCGAAAGTGTGTTTATGCTAAATTTAGTTTGCGTCGTCATCGTGCATCTGAAAATGAAAATGGAATGAAAATGAAAATATATTCATTCATGTAGGTCACAAAGTAACACTTATGAACGTCAAGATTATTGCTTCTACATTAACATTTACTGCCAGATTCGCAAAGCAATAGGTAGAGCCTGAGGAAGAACCTGGCAGTAATACTCATGGCCACTCTTTTTTCTATTTGGTTATTTCATAGAATTACTTTTTTACCTCATATTTTTAGCAGTAATTCACATGTAACACTTAAAAGTCTATTAATGACAAAGTGTATGTGTAATTTATTCATAACTATTTTTGACATTCTTGCAAAATATAACCCAATTGAAATTTGTAACCCAAGAATGCTGAGTGTACATTTGTATTGTATATATACATGCATAATTTCGAAGTGTCAGCGTTAAGCTGGAAAAGGGCGTGCTCCGTTGGTTTGGACACGTCCAACGAATGAGTGAGGAACGATTGACGAAGAATATATATTGTTCAAAAGTAGAGGGTAGAAGGAGTCAGGGAAGGCCGAGACTTACATATGAAGACCACGTGAGCAGATTGCTCAAAAACGGAAAGGTCAAAAGTACTTGGATACCCAGACGTGCGTGTATGAAGCGATTGATGAATCTCGAAGAAGCTAAAGAAGTATGCATGGATCGCGAAGCCTGGCGATCTGTCCTCTCTGACTACCCCGTCAGGGATACAGCGTGAAGATAGTTAGTTAGTTAGTTATAATTTCGAAGTGAAAAGTACGCAAAGTAATTTAACGCCTCACTTTTTGTTAACTCTTCATTCTGCGGGCCAAATATGAAAATCATTTCTTAAAAACAACAATAGGAATAAACAAAACTTGAGAGGTGTCAAGGGACACCCGGATGGAACGAAGTTCCTTTCGATTAATTAGTGAAGGAATTGTAATAAAATTTTATTTTTTTTAAGTTATAATAATATTTTTTTTATTTTTTTTTTTTATAGTTAATATAATATGTAACTAACAACAGATGTAAAAAGATGATGTTAATGTATTAATAAATAATTAATAAAAATAAAAAAAGCAAAAAGTGTCGTGACAACTTTTCGAAAGAATTTAAAAAGATGATGTTAATGTATTAATAAATAATTAATAAAAATATAAAATAAAATAAAAAAGCAAGTAGCAAAAAGTGTCGTGACAACTTTTCGTAAGAATTTTTTCCGTCTAGCCCCCTTTCACAACGCGCGATAAGGAACTTCGTTCCAATAATTCGTTAAAGCTGGTTGAGTCGCCTGAGTGTTCAATATATATATATATATATATATAATCAAACTGACGGGGCATCATGCACCCTGTGAATAGAGTGTAAAGAAGCAATATGCTAAACAGTTTTCAAATATCAGCGGTAGTTTATTATGCGGATCTCTTGTCATCTAGGGTGAAATTATGAGATTTTAGGTACCTAACATAATATCTTATTATAATAAAACATGTATTGCATAACTGTGGGATGTACGAGTAAGTACACCCAGTTGCGTTCCGGGTCTACTGTTTTATGCAAACAAATGAAGTGAAATTACTTTCTTTCCAACTCCTTCAGTTTATCGTGTGATTAATTTCGATGCGGGTTCTGATGCTGTAGAACCTAGCTTACAGGATTTACAGTAATGGGAGTACGGCTTTGTATAATCCAATATTAAAGTAGATAGCTCTTTTTGTATCATAAATACTTCATTCTCCACTCTATATTTTCAGTTGTATAATTTATAGATGTTAAGTTATTACAAACACAAATAGTGACGTAACCTATAAGGTTTTTTTAAATATCACTTATGATATTTTGGATTAAATTTGCATAATTTAACTAAAATCATTTTACCTCTCGTAGGTCGTAGATGTTAATTTTCATATTTGTAGATATTTAATTTAGTCATTAGTGTTAGTAGTTATATTGATATTAGATTTTTTATTTTTATCGTTTTGTTTTCAGAATGCATCAGCTAAGTCTCCTGATGGAACAGCGACAATAAAAAAGTAAGTTTTATTTTTGTTCTTATGTATATAAAGTACCTAAATTTCGACTATAAATAATAATTATAGATTAACATGTTTGTACGGGGGTGTAAAAGGTCTTTTGAGATAAATATAATTTTGTTTTATAGTAAGCCAATCTTTGAGGCACATTTGAATAGTGTATGCATTAAGTCTGTTTGATGTATAAACGTAACATTTTTAGTTACCCGTAACAATGATATTGGCGACGTGTAGCCAGATATCGAATGACATTACTAAAGGAAGATGTAACAGTTATATCTATTTGTTAATGATAGTACCTGATACGCTTTAATTTTCACAAAAATAGTGTAATTTAGGTTTAACTTTAATGGTTATTTATAAGCAGGTCTTTATCGTTTTAAAGTGCTAACAGGACTGTTTATTAAATATCAAATAATATTCATTAAATTAATCAAAACATTGGATAAAAGGCTATGTTCGAAAATTCTAACCTCAAATTATCGTTATTTTTAATTAAGCTTGGAATTAATTTAACATAACTTAAGGAATTAACCTTTGGTTATAATATTTTGAATAGTAATAACCATATATAATGACGACACTAACTTTATAAAATCTATTAATTGCTATCTGGATTATGAATGAAAAAGTATTGTGTCTAATATATATAATCCCTACATTAAGGGATTTTTTTCAAAGGTGATGAATTGTGCATTATTAATTCGTTCTTCTAGCTAAACCATTCGTGTCTACCATCTTCTTCATCATCTTTTTTGCAATTACTAAATAAACGGCTTTACTCTCGTGTAAATTTCGGGATAGCCCGACTAGTTTCGGACCTAACGGAGGTCCTTCTTCAAGAGGAGCATCAAGCTACGTCGGAAGCTGCGCTGGCACTGCGTTGCCAGCGACCTCTCTGGCACGCTGTGTCAGTGTAGGTGGGTGTGCCTCGTCTTGAGTAGCCGATGTGGACATTGCTGTGGTGTTAACCTCAGGCGCAGGAGGTGCAGTCGCACGCACCGAACTGGTCGTATCTCCCTCCAAGGCTGGAATATTGTTGGGGGGAGCAAGCTTTAAAGCCGGTCTCCATGCAGGGGGACCATGCAACCAGAGTCCCTGTTGAACTTCGGACGACGGCTGATTTCGATGGCTTCGCGTACTTTACGTGGAACGAAGTACTTCTCTGTCGCTAGTACACAGGCCTTATCTAATCTTATGTAATTAGCTGTGTCCGTCTGGCAGGCGTGCTCAGCCATCGCTGACTTCTCGGTGTCCATGCTTTTCATGCTTCGTATATGCTCCTGTAAACTGGTTGTGTTCACCTAAATAACACCTGCTGCAGTCACACGGAATGGTGTATACTCCTGGTGCACTCAGTGGATCTGCATCCTTTGGGGAGCGCAAGACTTGCCTCAACTGTCCGGGTGGGCGAAAGATTGTCCTAATGCTATATCTACGGCGCAACAGTCCTCCTATCTTATCGGTAACTCCCCGGATGTACGGTAAATATGCGGCGTTCCTCTCCACACCAGGTGACCGTCGATGGACTGTCGCCACCGGTAGCCATTCTTCTTCAACGTGCAACGGACATGCACCAGTTCTACACTCACATACTCTGGATCGCAGAGACTCAGGGCCCGGTTTATTAGCGATCTCGGGACTGATGACAGCTGAGAAGGGTGGTGATGTGAAGCCGCTCGGAGGTATCTGTCCGTGTGTGTTAGTTTTCTATATACCGTATGCGACAGGCGGCCATTATGACCACGAATTACCAAAACATCCAAAAACGGAAGCACCCCTTCATTCTCCTCCTCCACTGTGCACTGGATGTTACTGTGCACCGAGTTTAAATGTTGTATTAGGTCCGCCAGAGTGTCCCGGTTGACGACAACGAATATGTCGTCCACGTATCGCCACCAGTATCGGGGTCTCAATCGCGCCGTGCTCAGAGCCTGTTCCTCAAACCACTCCATGAATATATTGGCCACCACCGGCGCCAGCGGTAAACCCATAGTAACTCCATCCACCTGCAAATAAAAGTCTCCCCTCTACAGAAAATAGCCACTCTCAAGACAGAATTTTATGCAATTAATGTATCCAGTGGGTAAATCTGTTCCTTGTAGTAGTCTTGTGATTATATCTGTCGTCTCTTCCACTGGAACATTAGTAAAGAGGGATGCTATTTCAAAACTGACTATTACTTCTGTTTGCTGAATTTGTGTGATCTTTTTTGCTAATTTTACATGTCCTTTTCTACTTATTTCAAGCAGACGGGTCATTAAAAGACCAAGTTTTAAAATAAAAAGGTATATGACTGGTTTGCTTAAAAAAATCAAAAGGTATGTAACTCTAACAAAACACTGTATAATAACTGTTGTTCTCAATGTGGATATCTTCGCCCCGTCCGTTCTAAAATGGTAATGAATGTATGTATAGAATAATTGTTTACTTAGGGTCTTGTTACATGAGCATGTGATATCATTCACTATAACGTTGCCTACTTTACACCCATACATCATTATAATATTTACACCAGGATCTTGCTAAGGCCTCTAGATATTTAGTAGCCGATAATCTGAAACTAAACAGTAAGTACTTAACAACTCCAGGAATCTCACTCTCTTTCTCATCCCGTCGGAGATATTGGCTATGACGTCAAAGTACGCTTCACTTTGAGCTAGTCGCGTGACATGGCTCTGACTCAACTCAATTTACTGCACATATATACCTAGAAATACTTAAGGAACCATCAATAAATATTATATTTGTTGTCATAAAGACAGCTTTGGTCTGCCAAACACAATGTGAAACGTCTTGCAGCACTTGCTCCGAAATTCAAAATAGCTTTAAAACCGTAGGGCAGGGAGGCGAGGGAGTACAAGTGGGGAAGTTTATATCAACGGGAGGCGGAAAGTTGTCTATCAGTACATACAATTCTAATTATCCTTGCCTCAGTTTGTAAGTGGTAGTGTATGCGACTGTTGCGCTTAGCACTCGGGTTCGAATCCCGCGTTGGAACAAATATTTGTATGATCTGAATTTGGGTGTTTCCTATAGTATATAATAAGTTTTCTTTATCAGTTATCTAGATCCAATAGCATAAGCTTATATCAGCTTATATTGGGCTAGACGGTGCTGTGTAAAAAGTGTCCCACGATATTTATTATTATTCTATGCTTGGTTCACGCATGCAGTCGGCACAATTTGCGACAGAGGTAGCATTGATGACCGCAATATTGTATATATTTCATTCGCTCGTACCGTTTAAGTAGACCGTCCGGGTACATAGAGAATAAATGTCAGGACATCTGCTTTCCATGTATGCAAATAGCATGTCATGAAATCTTCGCCAAGTCTCAGCAGGATCACAAAGTCATGGCTATGAGTAGGTGACATGCGTGTCATTGATATGGAAAATTAAAAACCGAGTAATAAGTAAGTAGAAAGAATAGTCTAAGATAGCCGATCAGGAGCGAGGGATGTGGCTGCAACCTGATGGGTCGTGTTTTGTTGAAAAATAAAAATATTTGTTTATTAGGTACATCTATTATAACATTTTACAGGAATTTAATTTCGAAAGTCAAATTAATTAACATTTATACATTTACTAGGCGCTTTCATCACCTTGACAGCGTGTCACACCAGTGTGAAGGTCAGGCAATGCGTATCACACGCACATCATATAAGCCACTGTGTGATACATAAAAAACACGTATATATCAAAAAGTAATTTTGCTCTCGTGTGAAAAGGCCCTAAAGAAGCTTGAGTAGTAAAGTGGTCCTGTTTTTAGACCCTATGCTATACATGTTGTGTGTAACGTTGTGACAAATAGAATTGTTCTGTCTATGCCTGCAATACTTTTATTCACTGCAAATACAGTTTTGTAATACTGCTTAATTTCTATGTAATTTAGTGCACTTTTTGTTGATTTTTCAGTACTGTATACTAAACAATGTTCATTGGCGTTTTCATTATTCATGCTCTTTTCAACTCCATAAATGTTTGTTTCAAATTCACAAGCGATTTCATTATGCTGTCAAAGTAGACTATTGCTGTTTTTTCTTGCACGATTGTCTATAGTATAATTTGAATAAGTCTAGAGTATATTTTGATTATGTATAGGGCCCGTATTTATCAATTGTTTAATCAATATATAATTTGAAAATAAAAAAGACATAAAAATGTTAAAATTTTGTTTTTAAACAAAAACGTCTGTAATAAACATTAAGATAGTTGTTGATGAATACGGGCCTAATTAATGCTACGGATCGGATGTTAAGTAAAACTAAATGTCTTAAAAACGTAATTTGCGTAAGTATTAATTGCTTTTGTATACTAAAGTACCGCAATATAAAGAGAATTTTTGTCTATGGATTATTAATTTGTTTTGTTTATTAGAAATGCAAAGAGGATTTATATCTATAGAAGGTTAATAGGTCTATTGGTTACATTTTTTATGTTATCACATTTGTCTGAACACATTTACACTTTGCAACGTAAATGACATTGAGAAACATTTCAAGTATTATTTTATTATCTGTGCCTGTAATAATTATTTAATAGTTGTATAGCTAACAGAGTGTTACTTAACGCCAGATACTATTTATGAAAAGTACCTTTAAAAAGTTTTCTCATTTGAAATGTTTTTTTTATACTGCTTAGGTGTTAGACAAGCCCATACGTTCTACATTCCATCGAAAGTGATCACATTCGCCAATGGATGTATCCAACACCACACTATATTTATGCAAAAAGAGCTGTAAAAATTCATCCGTTATTTTATAAATTTTAGTTTTTAATGACCAATCCAATCACTGCATAAGGTATTTATGACGTCACAGTCCTTTTTCATACAAACTTCCACTAGACACATCGTATTGCTATTACGTTTGAAAAAATAAACAGGTTTGACTTGGTAGGAAACTAGCACATTATATTTGGTTTGTGATTATATTTTTGTCGAAAGTAGAAGTTTAGTAGTAAATAAATATCATTAAGTCAAGACTTTGAACAAGAAGAATGGAATTAAAACATGTCCTATGTTTACAGAACACATACACTGACGAAGAGGAGAATGTCTCCTACAAGCACTATGAAACCTATGTCAGCGCACGATGAAAAGACATTAAATACAGCCGTCGCTCTTGCCAACGAGATCACATCGAAGTAAGTCTTCATACATTTTATATCTTAGTATTTTTTTAAATCTCGTATCTTGAAGAAGCGAAAGAAGTATGCATGGATCGCGAAGCCTGGCGATCTGTCCTCTCTGATTACCCCGACAGGATACAGCGTGAAGATTTTTTTATACCACTGAGGTGGCAGATAAGTATACGGCCCACCTGATGAAAAGAAAGCACTCGCGCTGCCGACCCTTTAAAAACCTTCTAAGACCCCTTTTGAAGAACCCCATACTGTAGACGTTCGAGAAAACCCAGGCAGGGAGCTCATGTTGTTTAAAAGGTAACTGTAATATGATGAACGTAGGGCTCAGGTTTTTGAACCGATCAGGTTGATATTTATCTTAAAAGTGCAGTCTTCAGTGGGGGTCTCTCAATAATATAGTGAGTGGTCATCTATAATATAGTCAGTGAGTAAGTTATAAAGTTAGTAGCTTCATATTATTCAGTCTTGCGTTTGGTTTTTTATACCACTAGGGTGGCTGACAAACATACTGCTCACCTGATGGAAGTTGTCACCGTAGCCATGCTACACCGACTGCTGCTGACTCTGTAAAAACCTTCGAAGACCCCCTTTTAAACCTACCCGATTCATTACCTTGTTACTTTTCATGTTCAAACGGCTGAAACAATTTAGATAAAATTTGATGGGGAGATCTTACACACAGGATTAACACATAGCCTATTTTATCCCAGGCACAGTTTCCGTTGGGAAACGGGAAGACGTCAGCGATAACGAAGACGAAGCGTAACCATGGGTGCATAGTTTAATAATAAATATAAAAATAATGGATTAGGCCTCTCTTGGACTTTGATTGTATGCATTCGATTAACTTCAAATATAGTATACTTACGTAAATCCATTGACAATATGATTTTTTTTGTTCATTTCAGATCCATGAATGACTTGGGCGCGGATAAAGTTAAGCACCCACATTCACCCAGCGATCGTTCAAAGTTCCATTTCAAGTTCCCATTGTCGCTTCACCCACACGGTCACCACTCGCACGATTCGGAGAAAGGGAAGGGATCAGGTAAAGAACTAACTTCATGCACTCGAAGTATACTGGATTTTTTACTGCATCCAACAGATTTATTAACAAAGATCTTATACGCGCTTGTGTCCCCGCTGACTCAGTGTTTTGTAAACGATCACTGCGTTAAGCAACTTTCGCTATGGCTGGTCACTGATGGGTGACAATTTCGTGGCATTTAGATTTGCGAGCCTTTCCATGCTTTGCAAGATACGTTAAGCCGTTGGTCCCGGTTGCCAGTAACATGACAGTCGTTAAGCCAAGTTGAAGGCCTTATGGATGGCCTGAAACTTTTAAGCAGGTAGCCACAACCTGAGTCTATTCGTCTATTTCAACACGGCAATACGTTCAGCTAGTAGGACAGGAATACACACGGTGAAAAGTGGGCGTATAATATGCCTCTGCCACCCCTTCGGGGATAAGCTATGATTAATACACTCAGATCTTATTGTTCTTAACTGCTTTCCCAGTTGCTTTTAATATCAAACTGGATTTATTAAGCTGCTAGGAGCAGATATTGTTTGGCTTTTCATTTTCGGCATTGTTAGGAACGAGTGCCGTTTGACCTCCCAACCACGTCTGGCCGCCTGTTTCGTTGCCTTGTTCGTTAGTTAAGAAGTGTACCACTAACAGATGAGGTAATTTGGGCCCCGGAGATCTTGATGGGGGTCCTAAATGAAGCGTCTACTACAACCTGTTTAAAAAAATTGAAATATAATGTTAATGTAATTTAGTGATAAGTAAATGTATTGTTAGAAATAATATTATTTCGGAATATAAATATTGAAATATATATTGTGCGAAAGTAGAGGGTAGAAGGAGTCAGGGTCGGACGAGGCTTAAATATGAAGACCACGTGAGCAGTTTGCTCAAAAACGGTGAAAGTCAAAAGTACTCGGAGACCCAGACGTGCGTTTATGAAGCGATTGATGAATCTGCAAGAAGCGAAAGAAGGATCGCGAAGCCTGGCGATCTGTCCTCTCTGACTACCCCGTCAGGTATATAGCTTGAAGATAGTTAGTTATTTAGTTTTTATTCAAAAATAAGTTTTAGTATTTTCGGCTTAATGTATATATATAATTCGGCGGTCTTTATGGGAACTCCGCAAAAGACAAACGTAGTGAACACTGAAGATTGCAGTTTATTTATTTTTAATATACTGCTGTAATATGGGTATCAAGGATTTTTTTTGAGAAAATCTCGAAAGTAAAGCCTTCATTCTTATTTCAATCGGGTACAATAATTTTACATTGATTCCTGCCGTAAAGAGTACTTGCTTTAAAATTATTCTTTTTAGGACATTTAATAAAGTTTATTTTAAAAGATTACACAATCGAAGTGAAAATGCGGTAAATATATAGTATCAGGAGTATAATATGAGTATTAAAAGGTTTATTATTTTTAAAATATTTAATCAACGAATTTTAATATGATGCAAGCTTAAGAAAATTGAAAGAATCACTGTATAATTACATTTTATCTCATTCTCTCTCTCCTCTCTTCTCCTTTTTTTTGTCGCATTTTCGTTTATCGAAATTTCAAATTAAAAACGATTCTAAGGCCCTTTCCGCACTTTTTTCCGCATTCCATTTTCCTCATTTTAACCGCACAGATTTTTTCTCGCAATTCTGTAACATATTGAATCTTATATGAGTATCCGCACTGGAATAATAATCTGCGATTTGATGCAAATTGAAGACAATTTATTTCCGCGCATTAATTTTGTGCAATAGAAATGGTATGACGCACGGCGAAAAAACGGCATTGACAAGATGTCGCGCGCTTCGTCTACCACTCGATCGAGAGACGAGCAGGAGTTAATAGAAAATGACGAATGATGAATAGCTCTTGATATTTTAAGTAGAAAAATCCTTTCATAGGTCTCAAGGCTGTAAATGGGTGGATCCAGTATCATCCCATCTTCTTATAAGCCTGTTACGCGGTACGCCGCCGTCGTAGTATCAGATAAATCAATAATTTTCTGATGATTTACACGTTCGTCTCAGTCGGGAACTGCATCGAACTGACAAAAATAGCACGAAATTTTACTCGCGGTGCACACTAGGTGTAATTTCGAGCACGGAATACAATTCGCGAGAATAAATATCGCACGTTTAAAATTCGCAGTGCGGACAGGCTCTAACGATGTTACCCTTAAAAAATTCTAATTAAAATAAAAGTGAAATTTTTTAAAAATATATTCCCGTCAACGGGGTAGCTTCTTCTACTGAAATAACTTTACATTATAAGAAAGAAATATTCATTGAAAATACGTATGTATTTTTACAGGCAAACATGAGCGGCGTAATTTTAGTGAAGAAACTAGAAGTGTTCCTGATATACAGGTAATGTTATATTATCTTAATTCATTATCTTTCTCTCTCTCTATCTCGCTCCCCCCCCCTCTCTCTCTCTCCATCTCTTTTAAAATACACAATTTAAAGAAGTGCCTGACGTGAGCTAGATGGATGCTGTACGTGTTTTTAACTTAGAGCAAAAGGGCCGGCCGCATATCGTGGGCGATACTTTAAAGAAATGTGGGTACATTTTTGTAAACAGTCATAAACTTCAAGACTTGATACTATGTGCAGAGTTATTTGTAAAGCAATTGCAACCCACTAGGCGTAGTAATAAGTAACCAACAACCTGGATTTGCAACCTGGGTTTCTTTTTCATTTGGATGCTAGGAGTAGCTATCGTTTGACTCTTGGCTTACGGCATAAGAGCGACTGCCGTCTGACCTACTAGGAACTAGCGTCAGAAGACGCCTGCTTCTGCACCTTAAGTGATTTCCAAGTTGCTTCCAAAAAACTACCTGGATTGGTAGCCTGGGCTTCACTTTCATTTGGCTGCTAGGAGTAGCTATCGTTTGGCTTTTGGCTTACGGCATAGGAGCGACTGCCGTCTGACCTACTAGGAACTAGCGTCAGAAGACGCCTGCTTCTGCACCTTAAGTGATTTCCCAGTTGCTTCCAAAACCTACCTGGATTTGTAGCCTGGGCTTCACTTTCATTTGGCTGATAGGAGTAGCTATCGTTTGGCTTTTGGCTTACGGCATAGGAGCGACTGCCGTCTGACCTACTAGGAACTAGCGTCAGAAGACGCCTGCTTCTGCACCTTAAGTGATTTCCCAGTTGCTTCCAAAAAACTACCTGGATTTGTAGCCTGGGCTTCACTTTCATTTGGCTGCTAGGAGTAGCTATCGTTTGGCTTTTGGCTTACGGCATAGGAGCGACTACCGTCTGACCTACTAAAAGCTATCGTCTAGACGCTTGCTTCTTCACCTTAAGTGTTTTCGCAATTGCTTCCAAATCCTACCTGGATTTGTAGCCTGGGGCTCACTTTTATTCGGCCGCTAGGAGTAGCTATCGGTTGGCTTTTGGTTTACGGCTTTATTAGATATTACCTCCGTCGTTGCCTAGTTTGTTTATCATCAGGTGCACCGCTTGCAGGTTAGGTCACTTATTTAAGTTGTTTTTGTTTATGGTTGTTTGTATGTATTGTGTATTTTGTATGTACCTAATAAGTGTGTTTTCTTTCTTTCTTGGGGACCTAAGCTTATGGTGGGGCACCATACATCCAAATTATTTAAAAGTACCATCTAGAAACTCATCCGATTTTTACTGATGGGAACAAATTTGTACCATATAGTCTATATGACACTTAAGTGTAAATGATTACATGTTCCAGATTTATTTCATTCGATTAAATAAAAAGATTTAATCGAATTAAATATAAATAAATTCTATTTCTTCCCCAGGCGTCGTTGACAGCAGAAATCAAAATGGCATTATAATTATATATATAAAAAACGAAACTTTATAATTATATATATAAAAAAGAGATTCAGGGTGATTCATTCATGGCATATATATTAGATAAAAAAATAATTGAATTTCCATGTCTTCCCCAGGCGTCGTTGACAGCAGAAAGCAAGATGGCGTACATAAGTCTTATCGATGAGGCAACACCGTCGTCGCCATTCAGGTCGCACATGATTGACCGCTCGATTGATTGCACCGTTAACATACCGGTCACGATACCAAAACCAGTTGTGAGCCAACAGAATAATATGCAATTTCTTTCATTGCCAAAAATTTCACCTGGAGTTAACAGGTGAGCTTTTCAACAACTACACTATAATGTATACTGCAAAATAAACTTATTTATTTAACTAACTATCTTCACGCTGTATCCCTGATGGGGTAGTCAGAGAGGACAGATCGCCAGGCTTCGCGTTCCATGCATACTTCTTTCGCTTCTTCAAGAGTCATCAATCGCTTCATACACGCACGTCTGGGTATCCGAGTACATTTGACCTTTCCGTTTTTGAGCAATCTGCTCACGTGGTCTTCATATGTAAGTCCCGGCCTACCCTGACTTCTTCTACCCTCTACTTTCGCACAATATATATTCTTCGTCAATCACACACACACTTAGTTAAAAGGTTTTATATTAGTAATGTATTTTTCTATACTTAATATATAAAGCTGGAGAGTTTGTTTATTTGGTTGAACGCGCTAATCTCAGGAACTACTTACTGGCCTGAATTGAAAAAATATTTTTTCGATTTGAACCGAGGAAGGCGGAAGAAGAGCGAAGCAGTAATAAAAAATGACAACAAATCGGACAAATTTTCATACATTTTTGTGAGATTAACACGACGGGATTAAATGCGACGGGTGTTCAAAATATGTCACGAGCAGAGCCGCGAGGGTCAGCTAGTTATTTATATTGAGTTTCGAATCACTTGATACACAGAGTAAGGAATGTTACTCGCTCGCTGTCGCGCGGGACCTAGAGACGAAGGTAATACCACGTGCCAAGTTTATGTTAGGCAGTATAAAATGACGCCCCTGAGTAGCTTGATTTTATGAATTATTTATTATATGAATTTATGAATTATTTTATATAAAATATAATTTATATAATTATATATATAATTATATATATTATATTATATATAATTTATAAATTTTATATAATGTAATTTATGAATTATTTATTTTATGAATTATTTTATTTTATGAATATACACTCGTAGAGCGCGAGTAGCATTGATACCTTGCTATGTAGGTGATGAAATAAAGATTAAGAACTGCTGAATAATAATAACAAATATTGTGGGACACTTTTTTACACAGCGACATCTAGCCTAAACTAAGTTACAAGCTTGTACTGTGGGCTCTAGACAACCAATATTCATACTTATATATTTCTAAATACATACATGTTATACATAGGAAACCCCCAAACTCCGAAACCAACATTTGTGAATTACACATATATTTGTTCCGATCCGGGAATCGAACATGAGACCTTAATCGCGGCAGTCGCATACACTACCACCGCGCCACCAAGGCAGGCATCCATTTAATGTAAATTTACATGATTAAAATATATTATCATATATATTATTTTAAATATTTTTTTTTTTGTCTCAGGCCCTTTCCCGATCGACGTGAAGAATTCGAACACTATGTAAGTTTTCATTTTGTGATTGATTAAGACTTTATTCAATAATTACAGGTTTCTTTAGTAATATAATATAGGAAAAGCATGGTATTTGTATCTTCGTCCTTTCTCAATCCAGAGGAACCTCTTTAGTCCGCTAAGCTACCGACGCACGCTTGAATCTAATGAAATATTCCACTTTATATATCATTGGGTCCTTTTATGTAAATATTAACAAGGTTTCATAAAATAAAAAACGTTTAGTACTAGCTATGGGTGTAAGACCCCCAAGATATCCGATCACCTGTGAAGTTTTAGTACTAACTATATGCAACATAATGTGAATTAATGAAGTAACTAGTGGTTCTGTGACTTCGGAACAATTTTTTTAAATTTATTTATTTATTTCGTTTTGAGCGGTCTCGTTAACCACTACGGGACCATTTCACCTCCCCTGCCTCTATTTACCCCCTGCCTCAATTCCCCCTCCCCAATCGAAAAACCCCCTCGCTAGAAGTTGTTGTCTACATCAAGAATTGTCCATGCCAAGTTGCATGCAGATACGATGAAAAATGCGACGATGTAGACGGACGGACGACGGTTGGACATCAGTAGCATTTTACCCGTACCAGTGGGGTTAAAAAAGGAGACTTTCGTCGGCTCGCTTCGCTCGCCTCTTTAGTCAACTATTCATTTTTGGGTAATACGTTTGGAAACATACTTATGCCCATTTGCACTGAACGCAAATTAAGTCAATCCTAACTCTCGTCACCGGTACAATTTTGACAGTTTTTTATAGTCTACTAACATTTGACAGCTAATAACACCGATTCTGGTTCTATTCCACGGCTTGCCAATAGTAGACTCTGCCCCCAGATGTTACGGGGTTCTAAGTGTATGAGTGTTAGGGGCCTCATTAAAAACTACAGGGTCCAAGTGACACCTCATCTGCTAGCGGTGCACCTGCTGAGTAACGAACGCAATTATCCAGGCGCCCTTTTGGAATGAGAGCGACTGCTGTCTGACCTACCAGACGGCAGTCCCTCTAAACAATGCCGAAATTCAAAGCCGTATGATAGTTTTTTCTAGCAGTAAAACAAAGTGCACTCCAATCCCCTAATTCCAGGTAGGGTTTGGAAACAACTAGGAATAGATGAAGAAGACAGGGTTCAAAGTATGTAACACAGTTAGTTAAATATAAAATGGATTTTTGCGCGGGAACTTCTCGAATGGCAGACGCTTGCTCTATATTATTTTCCTAAACTAGTGCATTAACCTTGTTTTATGTGTAAAAATGACAGTGACATATCGCAGTGAAATGCTATTTTACATCTTGCCGTGCAAATTCCACTAAAACCCCCCATTAACGCTTCTACCGCGTTAATGTAATACAAAATGGAAGATCAATAAATTTTGTTGTTGGCAAACGCGTTTCCGTGCGTAGCCAGAATTAAAAATTAAAAAATATACATATTTAATTAACATGATAATTATTATATTGCCTGCCTGTTTCAGTCTCAAAATCCTCTTCCACTCCCACCGAGAAATACAAAACCGAAATTGGTCGACAAACCACGCCATTTCAGAAAGTATCCATTGAAGATCCCTGATGAGTACAAACCACCAGAAGAAGATTCCTCTGCACAGCCACCAATAATATACCAAAACACGAAAAATCCATTAAAACTACCGCCTAAACCAAAAAAGAGTGTCGATGTTCTAGACGGGGTTAAACCTTTGAAACCCGACACAAACCCGTTTACAAACAACCCCAGACCTGCTATCGATCCGGGAGACCTCGTGATACCAGGGCCTAGTGGCGTGAACCCCTTTGCGTATACGTTTGATGAGGGTATCGATATCGATTTAGACTTAGATCTGGAAATCGATAGTGAGGAGAGTGATGGAGATTGTGAGGGAGCTCGTGGTTTAGTAAAAGGTAATATATCAATCTGTCTACCACAGTCCACTACTGGGCCTAAACCTCTTCCAATTTCCATGATATTTAGAGGATCATAAGGCACACACACACACACACATCCCATGCATGCAACACATTTTACTTTATTTTAATCTCTGTATAGTTTATTTAATCTTATAGTAATTTACTTTTGAAGAGGATTTTTTTCTTACTTTAAACAGTATTTTTGATAACGTGTCTACTTTGTATACGTAAATTGTGATGCATTTAATATAGTCTTTGTAATAGGTATTCCTATTGCAAACACCAGTCTCCCACAAAGGATAATTGATACCTTATACATGTGTAAATATAGATATGTCACCTTTGTGGAAGAGAAATAAATAAAGTATTACTGTACCACACTGACTAGACGAGTTGGGAATTTGTAAGTCATATAATACGGCCACGTTTCACCATTTGTATTTTGTCCCATGTGGGCACGGAATAGGGCACGGCATTGGGTAACCCATTGTCGTGTCGAAAATGTATTTTTTGGCGACCTGCTGTAAGAATTGAGTCCATAAAGCCTTCATCTTGACTTTTTAACAATTGTCATGTTAATGGCAAACGTGATCAGCGGGTTAACCTGTATTCCGAAGCACGGAAGCGCTCGTACATGTAAATCATACAGAGCGGACACCTATCTGAGCACCAGCCATAGCGAAAGTTGCTGACAATCGCATACAAATAATATATGGACCACTAGTTGACGCCCGCGACCTTGCCCACGTAGAGAAGTTTTTCCTTTCCCGTTTCCTACAAGAACTTGTTCCGGGGATAAAAAGTAGCCTATGTGTTATTCTGATGTATAAGCTATATTATTGTAAAAATTCACTAAAATTCATTCAGCAGTCTTTACGTGAAAGTGTAACAAACATCGGTACAAACTTTCGCGTTTATAATATTATTAAGATATTATTGTCTTATGTCAAAATAAAAATTAATTATCAATATTTCTTTAGGTTCGTGCTTGGAGACTGATTTTGGCATATATTATATATACTTTGGATATTTTTGGAATTTTTAGGTATTGTACCTAAAAATTGATCAACACCTTTAAATTTCCAGATTGTGAACACCATGTATCAGTAGAGGATTTACTTGAGTTCGCCGACCAGAAGCCATGCGGCCGACAAAGGGGCGTCGAGTCTGATGAAGTCAGAATAATGAGAAAAGTTTTCAACAAACAGGTAAAGGCACCAGATAGTGATTTTTATATTTTAAAATATATTTTCTTATATTTTCGTCTGTAAAACATATTAATATCTAAATAGCTGGATTCGCAGTGATGATTCGAATCCGCATACAAAGTTGTGTACAAAAGAACCTACAATATACATACATTTAGAAATTGCCAATAAAGGAGAGAACAGTGACTCGTCCCGAGGTGTCTAGATTATCACCCCCATCCCTGAAAGCAATATTATTTCAATACTAGTTGGCGCCCGCGGCTCCGCACGCGTGGTTAAGTTTTCCGGTTCCCGTTTCCCACAAGAACTTGTTCCCGGGATAAAAAGTAGCCTATGTGTTATTCTGATGTGTAAGATTGTAAAGTTTCATCAAAATTTATTCAGTAGTTTTTGCGTGAACGAATAACAAACATCCATTCTTACAATCTTTCACGTTTATAATAATAGTAGGATGTTTATCAGTAGCCTATCCCATAACACATGCTTATATTGACTTTTCTTCTGACCTCCCAACCCCATAATGGTTTATTCTCGTACTCGTTTGTTAATCAGCAGGGCAGTCTACTAATTCAATCGCGTCAGAAGAGATTAGAAATCGTAGCTCAATAGAGAGCCGACAGAAAAATTTTACAGCTTTCATAGTCTACTATTAGAATTGCGCTCCTATAGAATACTATCGGCCGCCCAGTAGAATGTTATTAACACGTGTAGCGCCTGTAAGTAGCTCTTAATTTGCATTATTGGTAGTCTATATTAATATTTTTATAGCTTAAAACAGCTATTTTGTTACTATTCTGCAGATGGAAAAGTGTGATTGTGAAGTATATAGTAGTTTTAGTAGACTACCTAGTTTTGGTGTAATCGCAAGAACCGCTATAGATTATAACTAGAACGGCTTTCTATTGGAAATAGTAGACTCGGCCCCCTGGTGTACTGCCAGCAGGTAAGGTCGCTTGGAACTTCGGGTCATCATATGTGAGACTTCATAGTATATTTACCTGTTTATTCTGCCTCCTTTACTCATCATCATCATCCGAGCGTCAGTCCCAGTTGCGTCTCACAAACTTCTCAACTTCACACGGTCATCTACATCCCTAGAAGTGAGACTATACACATATTATCATTTACGACGTCAACCCTCTGTATCAATCTACCTCATGTACGTATATATCATAGCGTATTTGCTTCTTATAGGTATCCCCAGAAGAATGTCTGGAAGCCTTGGAATTAAGCGACTGGAATGTCCACAACGCTATCAAGCTAGTGCGCGTCAGCATGACCGTCGGCATGGACGTACCTCTTGAAGCCTGTTGTTCTGAGCTTGCCAAAGCTAAAGGAGATATCACTAAAGCATCTGCAGTACTTGTCTCGTGCAAATCGAAAACTTAATTTGATGTGTAGTGAATGGTAGATAAAATATACAGTAACTAGCAACTTTTGTGTATTTATTTCACCCTAATTTGTATGTACGCATGTGGAAACACTTCATGCACCTTTTTTATACAACTGAGGTTTCAGACAGAGTGGGTTTGGAAGTCTGTTAAAAAGTAGGGAGCTCTTAGTAGTAAATCTTTCTATATTTATGTGATTCTCATAAATAGGGCGCAGAGGCACATTTCATCGTAAGCAATTTGTCCCTCGTAACAGGTTGTGAGCTCAATACCATGTTGAAATGGACAGGCGCAGGTTGTGGAGACCTAGAAATCGTCTTAGTGTAATTCCGGTTGCATCTAAACTCTTGTAGAGGTCGCTCAGAGCCGGCGCGCCGGCTGACAAACAGTGGAACATCATTGTGCTACTTTTTATGGCATATTTAAGTAATAGAAGTATTATTTTATGGGATTTTCAAAAGCTATTATTATATACAAGAAATATCTAAACACCGAAACATGAGTTTTTGAGTATAACACACTCGGTACAACACATTGAATCCGGAACCAGTGTACGGCAGTCGCATATACTACCACTATCCACGCACTGAGGAAGCTGTATCCCCCTTCATGCTGTGGTAGATGCAGCAAAGTATAACTTCCTTCTTACCTATGTACAACAGAACACAAAGTACATACCTATTTGATGGCACGAGGGTAGTCTGCGGAGAGGGCACTGCAGACTTGGCTTCGACCAAGACTAGCGGTCTCCGTGACGTGCTCGACGTTCTTACAGAAGCAGGCCCTAGATGGTGGCGTGGAGTGATAGCTGGACGCTCTGCCCTTCACCTCCAGGGAACCATAACATAACACCCAAACCCCCCCCCCCCCCCCCTCGCCACCAAAAGCGGTATCACACCCGAACCCCATAGAGCGAGCCCGCGATGGCGGTCAAAGTCTGTCGGGAGCCCTGGGGTAATCCTTATCCCATAATAATTATTGAAAAGAAGAAAAAATAATAATATGAATGAGTGAATCGAATTCAGCGTTACAAAAAGCGGGTTGATTGACATAGGTACTCATAATCGTATGTTCCAAAGAGATGAGAAGTGGGTTTATCGAAATTTGGAAACTCCACAGATGTTTCTGAACACACTGGTTTCATCCAGATGAAAATAACGTTACTCTTCCAGATATAGCTGCTACAAATGCATTTTGGTGCAATATTTAGTCGATTCTTGTTGATCATACGGAAGGCCGAATCGACCAAATGTCTTTGTTTATGTCTGCTTGGATGACAGATGTTGAAAGGGCCTGTGAGAATGTACAGGATAGCCTTCCTCAATAATTGGACTATCCAAGACTAAAATATTTTTTTGGATGAGTAGTTACTACGACGTTCGACCAAACAAACAAACTAACAAACTCTTCAGATGTATATGTTAGTATAGATATAAACTTAGTGAAATAAATCGCTTCCTTCTTTTCAACCAAGAAGTTTGTTAACTCTTTTCTTACTTAATTTAAAGCTTGGTTGATTACCACATTCTGTTCTTATGGATTCTTACGTAAAGAAGATTCGATACTCGTACTCACCTACGCATATACAAGGGAATGCATGCACACATCGTAAATACTTACCTTAATATTCAGACAATTTTATTCTACAAACATTGACACTTTGTACAGCGTAACCGTAAAGTCTGCCGGGCACCCTGGGGCATTATTCCGAGGAGTTAGGTACCCGGCGCTGGAACGATGGGGACCGTGTGGTTTTAATTGATTTGAGTCTTGCATAACATCCGTGAAAATTTCCACATATAAGTACAAATCTTTATACCCTAAAGCTTCGAGGCAGGTCATATTCTTCGACAGATAGTAAACTGAAAGGTATAATTCTGATACTGACGTTGATGCTTCGAAGTACGTAACTAATTAAAGACAGAACTGTCCAATTTCTACTTAGGTATCTCATTTAATCCGTGCTGAGAATTGCAGAAAACGCATAAGCATAAAAGTAAAATTAATGCAGTGTAAATGAGAAGTCTGCGAAGTATAGCTGGAGTGAAGTTGATGGATAAAGAAAGAAACAGCGCGATAAGGGAACATTGCGGTATGACTGGAGATGTAGTGACTAAGATAGAAAAGGGAGGCTTAGATAGTTCGGACACGTGGAAAGAATGGATGAAAATAGACTGACGAAGTAGATTTATGTGGCGAGAGTAAATGGGCAAACTGGTAGGGGTCGACCTCGGCGCATGTACCTCAATCAAATCGAAGACCTTATGGAAAAAGGCCAGGTCAAGAGTACCTTTTACCGGCGAGCGTGTATGAAAGCACTCATGAAAGTAGAAGAAGCGAAAGTGGTATGTCAGGATCGTCATAGTCTGTGCCTACCCCGATGGGAAACAGGCCTGATAATATGTGTGTATGAGAATTGGGTGAATAATAGAAACAGTCCTCATTATCTACGTATGGCAAAATTCCACAAAACCGAACCGTACCTACTGTCAATTTAATATATAACCAGAATTCGCAAGTCTTGATCTAGTCTCCATCACCATAATTGTGAAGTAGAAACGATGAGGCCAATCCTGTTGAATATTGAACTAAAGTATCTAGGTCAAGAAGGACGGGCGAGACTGTTGGTACCTATTCTAAGCTGTTCCATATTTCGCTCGACAATCGTAGGATAACCTTTTGACCTGAATTGCTGTAGGTATTGTGTTTCTAATATTGTGGTCATAGTTGAATCTAGCGTAATAGAATAAACGATGCTTAACAGAATTTACGGAAAAAGATCCCCTTTTACGAGTATGCAGACAGGACGGATGGAGGGACATATCCAGTGGGCTAACAAAATAAAGTTGAGATACAATATATTGTACTGGATCTACAGATCCAAGCCAAAGCCTTATCAAGTTCTTCGGCGTCCAAACCATCCTTACCAGAAAGTAGTGCAACTATTTACCAACGGTGGTGGCCCTGGACCACTTATGGGGGTTGGAGAACAGACGCCAAAAGCTGACAATAAAACCGAAAATAAAAAAAGACGAATCTAGCTTTTAAGGACTCTTTATCGCAGTTATTTACATAAGGAACTAACAACAGTCAATAGAAGCGGAGTTCAGACTTCAAGTCCTGGAATGTTTATGAATGAAAAAAATATGACATTTAACCCATTAAACTTAATCGATAAAAAGACCTTGGTATCGAAAAATAACAGTAATGATGTGAAGTTATATTCTTTTTTCGACTTCACTACATAACCGTACAGAGGTGTTTCCCTGTGACCACTTTGTGGCATTTACATTTGCGAGCGTTTCCGTGCTTCGGAAGGCACGTTAAGCCGTTGGTCCCGGTTGCCAATAAAATGGCAGTCGTTAAGCCTGGTTGAAGGCCTATTGGGCGGCTTAAAAAATTCAACAGCAGGTAGCCACAACCTGCGTCTGTCTATTTCAACACGGCAATTGTCTCACCACCTATTACGTGGGACAGGAATTCACACTGTGAAAAGTGGGCATATAATATGCCTCTGCCACCCCTTCGGGGATAAGGCGTGATGGATATTTAGGTGTTTCCCATCACATCAGTCACCATCAGTAAACTCAGCAACATAACCTAGGTTAAACTCGTAGAAACATTTTTCAACGAAATTTATTACACGTATAACTGAAAATTTACATAACACTATAATAGGTGCGATGTGGCACTGGCACGGAGTTAGTAAAACGAGGTCACTAATTTAGGGCAACGGAGACTAAAAAAACTAGGTCGTTTAAAGTAGATCGCGGTCCGCTATGGCACCCTGCAGGCTATTCCCACAGTTAACAACCTCGCGGTAAGAAGGGTGCGTTCCGAGGGAAAGAACTATTACACCAACGTTTAAATAATCTAGTTTTGCAATGACAAATTATTAAAAAACTATGATTGATCTATTCACTATATTATAATAAGGTTAAAATGCTTGTGTACGGCTAGGAAGTGCATAAGCTTATCGCGCAAAACAATGCATTCAACTCTTTCAACTACGAAGATTTTGGACATGGATGCACATGGCAACCGTTTTCATTATGTTAGTTATTCTCTATGGTAACCAAATACCTTCTCTACCTAATGATAATATAATAGAGTTACTTATTGGTCGTAATGTAACGGATTTCGTAGCAAGTACACTCTGTACCCGTAGCTACTATGGAACGCGCAGCTATTATAACCCATTTACACTATCGCTCGAGCCACGAAACGAGCTGGGAGACGAGATGAGAGCTTGAAAAAAATAAAGGTACCATAATACCACAGCCGAAAGATTATCTTTATACTGTGATAATACAGTGTCTCGTGGCTCTTGCGAGAGTGTAAATGAGGTATCATAATTAATCTCGCGAGGTCTATGGTTCTATATAATAAATTTTGTTCTATTAATAGGCCTGATAATATGTGTGTATGAGAATTGGGTGAATAATAGAAACAGTTCTCATTATCTACGTATGGCAAAATTCCACAAAACCGAACCGTACCTACTGTCAATTTAATATATAACCAGAATTCGCAAGTCTTGATCTAGTCTCCATCACCATAATTGTGAAGTAGAAACGATGAGGCCAATCCTGTTGAATATTGAACTAAAGTATCTAGGTCAAGAAGGACGGGCGAGACTGTTGGTACCTATTCTAAGCTGTTCCATATTTCGCTCGACAATCGTAGGATAACCTTTTGACCTGAATTGCTGTAGGTATTGTGTTTCTAATATTGTGGTCATAGTTGAATCTAGCGTAATAGAATAAACGATGCTTAACAGAATTTACGGAAAAAGATCCCCTTTTACGAGTATGCAGACAGGACGGATGGAGGGACATATCCAGTGGGCTAACAAAATAAAGTTGAGATACAATATATTGTACTGGATCTACAGATCCAAGCCAAAGCCTTATCAAGTTCTTCGGCGTCCAAACCATCCTTACCAGAAAGTAGTGCAACTATTTACCAACGGTGGTGGCCCTGGACCACTTATGGGGGTTGGAGAACAGACGCCAAAAGCTGACAATAAAACCGAAAATAAAAAAAGACGAATCTAGCTTTTAAGGACTCTTTATCGCAGTTATTTACATAAGGAACTAACAACAGTCAATAGAAGCGGAGTTCAGACTTCAAGTCCTGGAATGTTTATGAATGAAAAAAATATGACATTTAACCCATTAAACTTAATCGATAAAAAGACCTTGGTATCGAAAAATAACAGTAATGATGTGAAGTTATATTCTTTTTTCGACTTCACTACATAACCGTACAGAGGTGTTTCCCTGTGACCACTTTGTGGCATTTACATTTGCGAGCGTTTCCGTGCTTCGGAAGGCACGTTAAGCCGTTGGTCCCGGTTGCCAATAAAATGGCAGTCGTTAAGCCTGGTTGAAGGCCTATTGGGCGGCTTAAAAAATTCAACAGCAGGTAGCCACAACCTGCGTCTGTCTATTTCAACACGGCAATTGTCTCACCACCTATTACGTGGGACAGGAATTCACACTGTGAAAAGTGGGCATATAATATGCCTCTGCCACCCCTTCGGGGATAAGGCGTGATGGATATTTAGGTGTTTCCCATCACATCAGTCACCATCAGTAAACTCAGCAACATAACCTAGGTTAAACTCGTAGAAACATTTTTCAACGAAATTTATTACACGTATAACTGAAAATTTACATAACACTATAATAGGTGCGATGTGGCACTGGCACGGAGTTAGTAAAACGAGGTCACTAATTTAGGGCAACGGAGACTAAAAAAACTAGGTCGTTTAAAGTAGATCGCGGTCCGCTATGGCACCCTGCAGGCTATTCCCACAGTTAACAACCTCGCGGTAAGAAGGGTGCGTTCCGAGGGAAAGAACTATTACACCAACGTTTAAATAATCTAGTTTTGCAATGACAAATTATTAAAAAACTATGATTGATCTATTCACTATATTATAATAAGGTTAAAATGCTTGTGTACGGCTAGGAAGTGCATAAGCTTATCGCGCAAAACAATGCATTCAACTCTTTCAACTACGAAGATTTTGGACATGGATGCACATGGCAACCGTTTTCATTATGTTAGTTATTCTCTATGGTAACCAAATACCTTCTCTA
Source organism: Thumatha senex (assembly GCA_948477245.1). Taxonomy (NCBI): domain Eukaryota; kingdom Metazoa; phylum Arthropoda; class Insecta; order Lepidoptera; family Erebidae; genus Thumatha; species Thumatha senex. The sequence continues at coordinate 7,886,779 of OX419725.1, forward strand.
CCTAATGATAATATAATAGAGTTACTTATTGGTCGTAATGTAACGGATTTCGTAGCAAGTACACTCTGTACCCGTAGCTACTATGGAACGCGCAGCTATTATAACCCATTTACACTATCGCTCGAGCCACGAAACGAGCTGGGAGACGAGATGAGAGCTTGAAAAAAATAAAGGTACCATAATACCACAGCCGAAAGATTATCTTTATACTGTGATAATACAGTGTCTCGTGGCTCTTGCGAGAGTGTAAATGAGGTATCATAATTAATCTCGCGAGGTCTATGGTTCTATATAATAAATTTTCAAAATAATTAATGTCAACATTATCCATGTTGGCATTAATTATTTTGAAAATTTATTGTACGTTTATCGTATTAACTGACACTGTGATTTTTCCCTGAAAAACTCATTACTGATACACACTATGAGCCATACATACAACACAGGCGATATTTAGGAGAGTTATATTCTGGAAACTCGTCTATAAAACATTTGAGGAGAAACAATCTATATGCACCAAGCCGGTCTGGAATAAGAAATTTTACTTATAGACCATTTTACGTCGGTTAAATTAAGGGGTTTGTACAAACAATACCTGTTAAACCTAATGGTTGTGTTGTGACTATCGTTTTATATACTTTACATATTTACAGATCTTTCTATTAATGAAATAAGAAGGCCTTTTTTGAATATACCTCGCTAAAATTATGTCGCTGACAGCGCTCACCTAATGGAAAATGAATGAATGAGGAACGAATGACGAAGAATATATATCGTGCGAAAGTAGAGGGTAGAAGGAGTCAGAGTAGGCCGAGACTTACATATAAAGACTACATGAGCAAGTAAAAAGTACTAGGATACATGTTTGCATGTTTGAAAAGATTAATGAATCTACAGGAAGCGAAACAAGTATGCATGGATCGCGAGGCCTGGCGATCTGTCCTCTCTGACTACCCCGTCAGGGATACAGTGTGAAAAATCATGACGACATCTAACGAGGTGAGGGCCACTCTCACAGTTCACAAAACTATTAACAGCGGACATTAACTTGGCTGGGTCGTCCAGCCAGTGTCACCACGCTCCACTTGAAGAACCGCGGGTTATAAGAGGAGTGAAATACGTGCGCTGACGTACAAGCTTTTGTCCTACACTGCACTAGCAGCTCAAGGCGACTTACTACTTCAGGACATCTATAATGCGAACAGCACATATCTGCATAAAAATAAAATATTTGGCACCCAACATGGGGCCAATATATTTTATGGCATCTCGAAATGAATGCTTCTCTATAATATTCAACTATTTCAGTGAAGGTTTGCTGTATCTGTTCACTGTACTGAAACCACACTTTAACATTTTTAGGTCAACACTGAAAATCCTCAGCCCAATCCATTGAAGCGGCTTTGTTAGCTACTTAGATTGAAACACATAAATATATTTATAGCTTTTTAATTAGAATTTTGCTGTTCGTGCATAACATTGAATACTGAAAAAGATATTATAAGAAACCTGCACAAGAAAAAACCTGAAGAGAGGAGACTAGACCACGTGAGTATATTATTCAAAAACGGTAAAATCAAAAGTACTAGAAAATCCTGACTGTAATTCTTTCATACATGCACGTCCTCTGTTTTAGAATACCCTGATGGTCGACAACACGCTTCGATTCATACCTACTGTGAAAGTTAAATAAAAATAATATTACTTTTAGAGATGACCTAGATTTGCGGTCCATGCATATTTCTTTTCCTTCCTGCATATTTAAAATACGGTTCATACAATCAACTCTGGGCATCCCAGTACTATTTAGTTTTTGACCAATGTTTTCACGTGGTCTTCATATGTACGCCTTGGTATACCTTGACTCCTACCATCTACTTTCGCCCAAAAAATATTCTTTGATAATTTTATCAAGTTACATTTAGCGCAGATAGACTTTTGATATATACCTACAGCATATAGATCACGACGGTAAAGTTTAACCAAATGAGAGCAAAGATGTATAGACAATACGTAGAGACATTTATTGCCAAGCGAAGCTCGCACTTTCATCAACAAGACTGTATCATTACTAGATAAACATTAAGAATTCAGGAATGGAGTAGGAAATCATACTACTGATGTATTTAATATACACATTTATTACACAACATAAACACATTACAACAGAACAGTTTCCACAACATATATACCGATCAACGAACTACACTTATAGTAAGTAAACTACATAAAACGTATTCAATATTGTTCATGTAAGTAGGTATGTATATTGTTAACACATCAATGTCTTACATAGCACATCAATGTCCTAAAATAACCAATATAATTTACATTACTGATTAGAGTATGACAGTTGACAATTTTACAAATAAGTTTAATGGTCTGCATGGAAATATTAAAGTAAATTAATTTCGAAAATTCATTCACTATCTTAATATCGTCACTACGTGTAGAAAATCTATTGCAAGTAAAAATATATGTATTGGGTAATATTACTAAGTGGCAAGTTAGATATGGATATTACTTTCTAGTTACGAGTATATAATCAATAAGGTAGTAAAAATATGAGGTATGTTTGTCTTTGCAGTCAAATTTACTGATTTCAAGTCATAGTACGTTGTTACAGAAAATTTTAACATTTCCATTTTCGTGGTAAAATTGAATTAAAATGTATTAACGTTTATATAAGCTTTCTCATTAATTGGTTGGTTGAAATATGTATTTGAATATTTAGAGTAAAAATCGGCATGAAAAAAGAAAAAGAAAAAATGTCTGTTTAGAGATAGATTAGACAATAGGCCGGTATCTCATTATAAACTATCTTATCATTAAATATTAATATTCTAAATACAATTGTATTGAGTCTATTTTAATTACCAGTACCTGTAATTTTAGTTTTTACGTGCTTAAAAATACATTTAGACCAAAAAACATTATCAATATATTTCTATCTTTGATGAAATAACTTTGATAATTTGTTAACGGTACCTGTTATGTATTATTTAATTTATTCGCCACTACCGCCATATTATGTACATGTATAACCATCCAAAACGGCCGGTTTAGGTAGAAAATTTAAGTTCTTATATAGGCCTCAAAAGATGAAATGATAGTTAATAGTGATACACATTTTTTTTGTATTATTTTCGTATACGATAAGTAACCTACCTACACAATGACTAATTTGCTTATTTGAAATAGTACACTATTAGGTAAATAAATTCAGGTTGAACCACAACAATAATATTCATTGTAATTTTATAACTTTCTCAAGTCTTTTCTTTTATTTTTATAACGCGACAGTTTAAACTATCATTCAAAAAATAAATTAAATAAAAATAAAGTATAACAAATAAAAAAAAATATCCACAGACTTCTATTCTCACAGACTTTATTTTTTGACTGCTTTTAAGTAGTCAGAATAACTATATTTTGACATTTTTATTATTAAATTTCACTTATGCCTAATTAGTTAAATTTCTTATTTTAATTTTATTTAGCTACGCCAAATTTCACACCTACCTACCCTCCCTGAGTGAGCAATAATGTAAAAATATTCTTAAAATTATCACAAATTTTTCAAGACCTATCTCGATGTTTTACATTTTCTTTTTGTAATTTAGTTTTTTTTTTTTTGTACATATAACATCATCATTCAATTTTAATACATACCTGTATGTTATTAATATCTCCGCCCTGGTCGCCCTAAAAATAATGGTCAGTGGTACACCATTATTTTCTGTCAATTCGAAAATACTGTGAGGATGCGCTCGCAAGAATACGTCGCGACACCTCCTTCAGCCTGACTCTGCTAGGCCGAAATCTAACACGAAGTGTCTCCCTCATGGGGGGGACAGAGATCATACTGTGAACTCGGCTACGCGAAACGGGAGAGTATCTTCGCTCTTTTTTTGCAAAGTGTATATATCTTCTCTTATAAAATGGAATTTAAGTACATATATAGGCATAAAATTAGTACATACCTACTTAGTCTAGACTGGTCAGTACGCTCTACCAAATCATCGCCGATGCGGAAAGATATGGGATCTGTAGACTTTAACGCTAAGAACTCGTCCTTCACCACATTATGTTTTAGACCGCCGCGCCGTTCCAAAGCGTATTTCCATACCTTTATACGTCTCTTCAGCACCAACCTGCCACAGTCCGTGTCTGACAGCGCATGTCAATCTCCGAGAGAGAACACTCCTGTCGGATCCTGGGGTAAATAATCCTCTCTAAAATCTTCAGTGTGTGGGATAGAGTCCCTTACCTCTGAAGACTAAAGTTAGGAATTTGACCTTTGAGGTTAAATAAATGCTAACACTACTAGGAACCTTCGCTCTACCGGCTTTGGTAGCTCTCCGATTCATTCAGAAGATCTCATTCATCAGTCTGGATTCCTGCAGGCGTTAACGGTGGTATGACACTTGTTCCTCAGTCGGAAGAAGGTCCGGCTGCACCTCTTTCGCTGCCTATTCAGCAACTCGTGGAAGAACGAGCGCTAATTCTCCTTCACTACGGGATCTTCACATAGCAGATTGATTACAGGACATTTACGCAGCGGTATTTCGAGATAGCACTTTGACTTTGAAGCGTACTAATTTCAAGATAAGCTCCTGCTTCTTTCACACCTTAGCCGGATTTGGAACCTGGGGTCCACTTTTGTTTCGCTGCTCGGAGTAGCTATAGTTTGATATTAAATTTTCGGCATTATTGGGAGCGACTACCGTCTGACCTTTTATTCCCATAAGGGCGCCTACGTCATTGCCTCGTCTGTTAATCAGCAGGTGCACCGCTAGCAGGTAAGGTCCCTTTAGCCCTGGAGATTTTGGTGGGGCCCCTAGAGTTCGAGAATGGCACCAGTGACTAAGTAAATAAGTGGAAACTGTCTGTCGTAATATGGGGATGTGATGTAAAAGGATCCAGGTCATGTAACTAAGACAACGATAAATAAGAATGTTGGCAGTGGAAGACCAAAGAAGAGATGGATGGATTATGTAAGGAAAGTCATGAGAATGCAAGGAGTGAATGATCAGATGACGAAAAACAAAGATGAATGGAGGATGATGAATGAATTGGGAAATGGGTAAGAGAATGATGATGAAGTGATTTCAACGACTTAAAATATATCTATATTTATAAAAATGAATCCCTATTTCCCTTGGTCACGGCATCACGCGTGAACAGCTAAACCGATTTGAAAAAATATTTTTGTATTGGATAGCCCATTTATTGAGGAACGTTCTTCGCTATTTATCATCACGACACTACACAGGAGAGCGGAGCAGTAATCATAAATATCAACAAATCGGGGAAACTTTTATACATTTTTGGAAAAGTAATAAGCGACGGGATTAAATGGGTGCCACAGGGTTGGAAGTATGTCACGGACAAATCCAGGCAGTTTAGCTAGTCTCCAATAATATTCCATTGAAGAATATTAAATACGTGTTCCAATTGCCACATTTACTAATTTTAAATTTTGTAATGGTATTAAACATGAACTTTCCACCAGGGTAAAGGAATCGATAATATCTCTATTCGTTATCTTTGAGAACGCTACCCTGCTTCATCCTACAGTTTGAGAACCGCCAATCTTTAAATAAACATCCCTGTTCAGGCTGCTTACGCTAAATTTTCGTATTACTAATACTTATAAGGTTTTTTTGTTTGGGTAAGTATACCTAACATTTTTTTTTGTCATAATTGTGGTATTCTTTTTTATAAGATGTTTAACACAACAGCGAAATATTATCTTAGTACCTATAATAATACAGTTAATAAATATATATTATTTAAGTAAATCAATGTGTTCTTTTACTAGATTTATTTATATTTGCACTGATGAAATTGAACATTTTGGTATAAATATATATTGATCTTGAAATTCAAGATCAATATAAATTTATATTTTATATTGTTTTTCATTTATATTATTAAAATTATATATTACGTTCGTTTTATAGCGTTACAAACGGCTACTTAGATACGTTTGATTCTTTGATTGATATCTCAGTCAAAATAAATCAATATTAATCTTTAGGCGGACGAGATTGTTCCATGTATATACCTGTAGTGTAATTATGCAATAGTCACATATGTATTTTATATCAACCCACACGCATTTCCTTTACTTTCTTTAAAAAGCTACGTATATACATTTTCTTATTAAATTACTTCGTATACGATTTTGATACCTAAAACGTATTTACATAAACATTGAAATAACAATAGCTACATTATGATTATAATTCGGTATACTTATTTTCTTCTAAATGACTCGGATACATTTTCGATGATTTCAAAAAGTCCCAAATGCAACTGTAATGTTGACCAATATGTACTTAAAAATATTTTATTTTATCTCTTAGTTCGTTTGAACAGTTGTTGGTGAATACGACCCTCAATACGATGTATTTGCTACCCATAAGGGGCCTCTCGTCCGCTAGTTACTATTTCAATTAGGTAGACGCAACATTGCACACAGACGTACATACTAGTGGCAATCTTATTTTACATTCAGTGTTATTAGACACACCTCTGTCTACTGCATCATCATGTATCTATTATCTAAAGAGCTCAATTTATATTAGCAGCGAAACCAAAATGCTTAGCCTAAAGCATAAGTACTTAATCTAGAGTACCTATACCTATTTATAGTTTATCAATACGTTATTCAATATTTTATGCATAGTTTTTGACATAGATATTTGGCGCGCCTTGAATCGGGTGACTTTATAAATAATTAGTGCATACATAAAATTGAGACAAAGTGCGTTTCGATTGACTTAATATATATTTATATAAATTTGGTAGGTACAAATATTTTTTTCTTATATCTTTATTATATCTTCAACCTATAAATATAAAAAAATTTCGTTACACAAATTTTAAAAAAATGCATAAATAATTTAATCAGTGCAAAACTGGCACTAATTATAGTCAGAATTTACAGTATCTACCTGATTCGTAGACCTTTGAGAAAAATAATCCAGCAAGAAAACTTTACGGTAACACGACTTTTCTGTACCTACGATAAATTTAATTTTGTACGATAGATTTTATAAATCGTATGTTGTAAGCTAAATTTATAGTTTTGTGCCATTTTCACGTAATGGATGATCATTAGGTGAAAACTCAAAACAAAAAAAATAATATAATTTTCATAAAAATATTATATTTTTCCTTCAACACTGACCAAATGTGTAAGTGACATAATAAAATGTAAACAAAAGTCACATTGCTGGTAACGAATTACTTCTTGTTACAAACGATTAAAATATTGGACGGTAAAGTAACGTGTAGTTATGCCTCTTTCACAGGTTAGGTTAAAAAAAGCTCGTAACCTCTTTCCACTTGCTCCAAAGTAGCAAGTAGAAAAAAGAAGAAGTATATAGTAGTACAAAATATATGTAGTAATAAACTAAGTTCAGGATTAGAACGCTCTAATCATTGTAAGTATCAAGAAATTAGGACTACTTTTGGCATTATAGGTAGGTAGTATTGCCCTTTTGTTGAGGATGACTAGGTGTATAGGAAATTTATAGTGGCACGAAGAGAGAAAAAAGAAAATCTTAATTGATAGGTACATTAAAAGCCTTCTAATACTTCTGTTACTTTGACGTTACACAAATTCTCAAGACTTTACTGCGAAATACTGAATGTATGGTATGTAGGTACGTACCTACTGTTTGTTAGATGAATTCATAATACTAAATCCATTCAAATCAAAGATAACCCTAGTCGTGTCACCATTACTAGTAGTAGTTAAATAAAATAATCACCATCGACGCCATCACCAAATGTCAAACCATCAGAACAATAAACGAACTAATAACAAAGAACAAAGCATAGTAAAAATCTCCAAAACATTCATAGAAACTCAGTCGAATAGAGAACGCATGCGAGTTTTTCGTCCTACTTTTTGGTATCGTACGGAGCGGACACGATGTTAGTGTGCGTGGTTATTAGTGCGAGGGGGACGTGCCTCTCGACCTAGATTGGTGATACGAACTACGAACACACTGTTAGTTTAAAGTGTCTGTATTGCCAACAATTTGCTGGTTAAAATTAACTATGCCGCTTGGTTTGGTTGATTTTATCTATTAAATTGAACCATTACCCATAATGATATAGATATGTTTACAATTGGCATACTTGACATTACAGGAATAATACAGTAGGATGGAGAATCACCTGTCGTATTATTACCTAATCAGATAATTATTTAAAACTATATGTCTATTTCAATACGGCAATGGGTCACCACCTATTACGTGGGACAGGAATCCACACGGTGAAAAGTGGGCATATAATATGCCTCTGCAACCCCTTCGGGGATAAGGCGTGATGGATATTTATTTAAAACTATATATTAAAACTATAGGTATGATAAATGTATGTTAGATTGTTACACTATAGACGGACTTGGTCAAGTCTTTTTCATTTGAATTGAATTTAATGTGGCGATATAATGTGGGGTAATCATCATAGATAACTATGATTCTTTTTGAGACACTAATAGGTGGCGAGCCCATTGCCGTGTTGAAATAGACAGACGCAGGTTGTGGCTACCTGCTAGTGAATTTTTTCAAGCCGCCCATAAGGTATTCAACTAGACTTAACGACTGCCATGTAACTGGCAACCGGGACCAACGGCTTCACGTTCTAAAGACTCTCTAGAGAAAATGCCACAAAGTGGTCACCCATCCGAGACCAGCATAGCGAAAGTTGCTTGACGCAGTGATCGTTTACAGAACACTGAGTCCGTAGGACCACGAGCACTTCAGTAAAAATTTAAATTCTGTATTATGGAAACCAATACCACAGATAAATTTATACAAAAGATAGAGGTTGAGAATATGAGAATATTTACATAGCCCCAGTAGCCCCTTGTGCATTAATAGTAGGTCCTTAGAGTACGGACCCCTGTGTCTTTAGTGTAGAACCGAGAGTGGTGCTCTCTGTGTCTTATAGAGTAGGGGTTTCTATGTTTTTAGTTTAGGGCCCTAAAGTAATGCTGCCTGTGTTTTTAGAGTAGGCTCCTAGAAAATGGCTCCCAGTGTCTATAGGGTAGGCCTCAAGAGTAGTCCTCTCTGTGTCTTTAGGGTAGGTCCATTGAATGGTCCTCTCTGTGTTTTTAGTGTGGGTCCCTAGAGTAGTGCTTACTGAGTCATTGGGGTAAGTCTCTAGAATAGAGCTCCGTGTGTCTATAAGGTAGTTCCCTAGAGAACGTCCCCCTGTGTCTTTAGGGTAGGGCCTTAGAGTGGTGCTTCCTTTGTCTTTAGGAGAGGCCATTAAAGTAGTGCTCACTGTGTTTTTATGGTAAGCCCCAAGAATAGTGCGCCCTGTGTCGTTAGGGTAGGTTCCTAGAGTAGGGTTCCTTGTGTCTTTAGGGTAGGCCCCTAGAGTAGTCCTCTCTGTGTAATTAAGGTAGACTCCTAGACAAAGGCCCCCTGTGTCTTTAGGGTAGGCTCCTACAGTTGTGTTCCCTGTGTCTTTAGGGTAGGCCCCTAGAATGGTCCTCTCTGTATCTTTAGGGTAGGTCCTAAGTGTAGGGCTCACTGGGCGCATAGTGTACACAGCTAGAGTAGTGCTCACTTTGTATTTAGGGTGGGCCCCAAGAGTAAGGCTCCATGTTTCTTTAACGTTGGGCCCTAGAGTAGGATTCCCTGTGTCTTTAGGGTAGGCCCCTAGTATAGTGCTCTCTGTGTCTTTAAGGTAAGTTACTACAGAAGGACCCCATGAATCTTTAGGGTAGGTACCTAAAGTAGTGTTGCCTGTGACTTTAGGGTAGGTCCCTAGAGTAGGGATATCTGTGTCTTTAGGGTAGGTTTTCAAAGTTGGCCTCCTTGTGTCTTTCATGTAGGTCCCCAGAGTTGTGCTCCTTGTGTATTTAGGATAGGCCCCTAGAGATTTCCTTTTTGTGTATTTTGGGTAGACCCCTAGAGAAGAGCCCCCTGTGTCTTTAGGGTAGACCCCAAGAGTAGTCTTCTCTGTGTCTTTAGAGTAGGCCCATTGAGTAGGGTCGCCTATGTCTTTAGGGTAGGTCTCTAGAGTAGGGCCCCCTGAATCTTTAGAGTAGGCCCTTAGAGTAGTGCTTCCTTTGTTTTTAGGATAGGCCCCTAAAGTAGTGCCCACTGTGTCTTTAGGGTAGGCCCCAAGAGAAATGGTCCCTGTGTCTTTAGGATAGGCCCCTAAAGTAGTGCCCACTGTCTCCTTAGGGTAGGTCCCTAAAGTAAATCTCGGTGAGTATTTAAGGATCCCTGCGTCTTTAGGGTATACCCCAAGAGTAGGCCTCTCTGTGTTTATAGGGTAGGCCCATAGAGTAGAGCCCCCTGCGTCTTTAGGGGAGGCCATTAGAGTAGCTTTTCCTTTGTCCTTAGGGTAGACTCCAAGAGTACTGCTCACTGTGTCTTTAGGGTACGCCCCAAGAGTAGTGCTCCCTGTGCCTTTAGTGTACGCCCCTAGAGTAGAGCTGCTTTTGTCCTCAGGGTAGGTCTCTAAGGTAGGGATTACGTTGTTATTAAGGTAGGTCTCTAGAGTATGGGTTCCTGTGTCTTTAGAGTAGATCTCTAGAGTAGGGCTCCCTGTGTCTTTAGGGTATGCCCCTAGAGTATGGCTTCCTATATCTTTAGGGTTTACGTTGTTATTAAGGTAGTTATCTAGAGTAGGGCTCCCTGTGTCTTTAGAGTAGTTCTCTAGAGTACGTATTCCTGTGTCTTCAGAGTAGATCCCAAGAGTAGTCCTCTCTATGTGTTTAGGGTAGGCCCATAGAGTTGGGTCCCCTATGTCTTTATGGTAGGTCTCTAGAGTAGGGCCCCATGCGTCTTTAGGGTAGGCCATTAAAGTAGTGTTTCCATTGTCTTTAGGATAGGCCCCTAAAGTAGTGCTTACTGTGTCTTTAGGGTAGGCCCCAAGAGTAGCGCTCCCTGTGTAATTAGTGTAGGTCCCTAGAGTAGAGCACCTTGTGTCCTTAGGGTAGGTCCCTAGAGTAAATATCGGTGTGTATTTAGGGTAGGTTTCTAGAGTAGAGATTCCCGTGTCTTTAGAATAGATCCCTATAGTAGGGCTCCCTGTGTCTTTAGGGTAGATCCCTAGAGTAGGGTACCTTGTGTCTTTAGGGTAGTTCTCTAAAGTAGGGATCACTGAGTCTTTAGGGTAGTTGTCGAGAGTAGGGATCCATGTGTCTTTAGGGTAGTTGTCTAGAGTAGGGATTGCTGTATCTTTAGGGTAGTTCTCTTGAGTAGGAATCCCTGTGTCTTTAGGGAAGGTCCCTAGACTAAGGCTCCCTGTGTCTTTAGTATAGTTCTCTAGTGTAGGGATCCCTGTGTCTTCATGGGTTAACGTCGCTGCGGCACTTTTATTATTTTTAGAGTGTTGGGTTCCAATGCGAGCCTTTCGCCATCTAGATGCAAACCTAACAGCAGAATTTAATTCGATAACCTCTTGCATAAATGTCTCATTAGCTACTATTTTAGCAAGCTTACAAATTGTGTCGATAACAAACCTAGTAGAGCATTTCATGAACCTGCTTATGAGTTCGAAATTCTCCAATAAATCTTTGTGAATATTACGTGGATCTATGAAATCACTAAAGTAGTATTTGGCTTTCGCTTTAATACCAATGAACACAGTAAATGTAGCCGTTTCAAAATTTGCATTTAGTTGGAAATAAATTCCAGCAACAATATTACCCTTCGAATCGCGTTTTATCAGGCTCTTTAAAAAGTATACTAAATTTCGTTTTTCTGTTACTTCCGAACTAGTCAGATACGGTCGGCTGATATATATAAGAGATAAATCACGTTTAAGAATGCCGTTCTTTAATTCTCTTTCATGCCACTCTACGAAGTTCTTATTGCAGCTATTAGATTGATATTTAAATCGCTTTAACATATCACTGCTACGATGCTGAACAAAACTGCCCGTGTGTGGACTGCAGTTATCTTCCATAACAGTAACAACTCTAGCAACATGATAACCAGGATCTGCTAGTAGTATTCCTTTTCGAGTACCTATGCTTATCTTTACGCCAACTAAAACGTGCTCTTTTTCTCCGGAGACGAATGGTAGCTGATGAGGGCCTTCTACACTCCTGACGTAATCAAGTACTTTTGCGTTCATGGACTCTTCGCAAGATACCAGCAATGTTGACTTTGATAACCCTGGATATTGCATGTCGAGGACTTTCATACGCTGCATCAGTGTCCAAGCTGACCCTACACAGGTTTGTTGTCCTGGACGAAAGGGGGGTACATACTCACGGAGAAAAGCTGCCAAACTGAGCCCACTTTCTTGGTAAGCATCATGAAAATCTATGAAATTGTTAACAGAATCATAATTATGCGTGTCCAGTATTTTACCTAGAATTTTTTTAATTTGATGCGAAAGTACAGTGTGTTGCAATATATTTATATTGTAAGATGGCAGTGGTTTTCCCCACCGAGCACGTGGCAGCGGGCACTTGGGGCATGGTTCATCTAACTCGGGTTCGATTGGCGCCACCGCCGGTACCTGCAGTCAACTTTGATTCTCCTGAGCAGGCAAGCTGTTAGATGCCACAGTAGCGTCGTTGCGTACCTGTCAAGCGCTGGCACCCTAAAAGAGAAAGATATCATTAAAGTTAGAATTTGTGGATTTATAGGCGAAGGTAGTTAATCTAATGAACTTAACTACCTTCATGGTAAACCCTAAATATAAGGTTGCAGGAAACTGGGTGTGACGTGAGTTCCATAGAAGCGTCTTGTTTAGTGGCATTCCATGTTTATGTTTCATTTTCACAAAAAAAGGTATTTTCATTTTAGACACAAAGAAAATACCCTTGTTTTGACACTAAGTTCCGTATTCCAGAACGTTTGTCAATACTCAATCAATCAAAAATCTACTCTCAAGTGTTTCTTGAGTATTGATAAACGTTCTGGAATACGGACCTAAGGGCCGTATAATCAACGCTTGAGAGTAGTATTTATAAGGCACAATCTAGTCTCAAGCGTTGATTAAGTATTGAGAAACGTTCTGGAATACGGACCTTAGTTACCGTTAGTACGAGTATCGTAGGTCGGAATCGGATAGGTCGGTCGGATCTAATTTTTCAAACATGACTATTATTTGACAATTAAATGTTTGAATAATTATTATTTTTCAATTCATAAACAGATTAAGTTATTTGATTTTTCACAAACGTTTCACAAAAATTTAATTTCACACGTTATTTAAAAAATCCTGTTTGAGTCATTATAGTGAATATCAGTCTCAATTCGGCAGGTACTAGGCGTGTCATGTCATTGAAAACTATCACTTCAAAAAATATGGTACACTTAAAATTATTGTTATAATTATTGTAAACAGGTAAATAATAATAAACTAATATCATAATAAAAATATTATAGTAGATATATTTTTGGGTAGCCCTTTCGATCGCATAATCTTTTTCAGCATAATGTAGTTCGGCATAACAGTTTTAGCATAAAGTTTTCTAGCATAAATTATGATAAGCACAGTGTTATAAACGCATAATAGTTGTATTGGCATAACATTAACTAACTCTAATTTTTTTATCATAATTTTAATTAAATTGTTATACGCCTAAAGATAATATATCATAAAACACAAAACGCATAATGGAGGTATGCATAACCGTTTAAATCATAAATGAATAATAAATTTGACTAAGAATATTTAAGAAATGAGACACCATTGTAAATAATCATCTCACTCATAGTCAAGTTTGTAAGCTGTAACATTTGAAATGATATTTTATTATATTTATTTTTTAAGCTATTGCATAGTTTTTATCGCGGGCTTTGAGTGGGCTTTAATCAAGAAATTCCGTAAGGAAAAAAAACCTAAGTTCACACGAAGTTCACCGAGCACAAAAATATGGTACGATTGTACGAAGCTCGCACGGATCGAGACGTGCTAATAGTGAGTGGGAGTGTGAGGGTGAGGATGAGAGTGACTGTGAGAGTGAGAGGGTGAGGGGTTTTTTTTTGTTTTTTTTTTGTGTATTTTTTTCTTTTTAGTGTAACTTAAATTAATATCAAAGAAAATCTCTCGTCTCCGAGTGCCACACGTATTTTTTTTTATTATATTTTAAAAATGTTATCATTTTAGACTAGACTTGAGCAAAGTCGTAAACAGGTACGACGACGAGCTAAGCGAGGAGGAGTGTTAGGTCACTTGTGACCACAACGCGCGAGCCTAGCGAGCGAGGTGACCGTGCCGCGGCAGCGGCTGGCGATGCGCCAGAACTGATTCGCTCGTTTTAATTTACCTAATTATTTTTGTATCTTATTTATATATTCTATATATAAGTGTTGACATTTTGAACTTCAGTATAGTGACTATCGACATTTTTAATCAGTGGGCATTTCAATCTTAGACAGTTCAAGCTTAGATAAAAATATGTACTCGTTAACATTATGGTATTCTATATGTATGACTTGTAATCTTTTTGCAATAGAGTGAGATGCCAATAAATGTTATGATTAGTAATAGTTATTGTAAAAAAATTATGCGTAAACATTTTATGCAGGTATATCATTATTATAAAGAAGTTATGGAAAAAAAAGGTATGCCTAATGATTTATTCTGTTTAAACGTTATGCGAAACGAAGAGTATGCCAAAAAAGTAATGCAGTTTTAAGTTATGCCTCTTAAATTTATGCAATCCAATACGGACCCATATTATTGAAGGAAAACTGCATTTGAATCGTTGTGATTTGAAATTTCAGTGAAACAAATAAGCGATAAAAAAGAGGCAAACGTATATAGGAAGCAATTATAAAGTGTTTCCTATCGTCTTTTCGCCAGCGCACTATAAAGTTTGCACACAATGCATGACAGTCAATGGTGTGGATCAATCATGTTTAGCTTAATGTTAGTGGATAACATAATATAAAAATAATAAATCTTGATTTGCTTTAAGGTTTTCTTTCAACATTTTGGTAACATTATCTTTGTAGAAGTTTATATTTAAAAAAATATCAGTATATAGACATAACCCTTGTACTTTTTATAACTATAGATATAGATAACAAAATAATATTGGTGCACTTATAATAATAATAGTGTTGTGGTGAAATTTGAATATTGAGTGTTAAGGCACTTTTTTAAATATAGCATGAAGCTCTAATACATAGCTTTGGAGATCAATCATAACAATTAGAGGGTTTGGGAGGTTAGATACCTTAGTCGCTTCCAACAAAGCCAAAAATTAAGCCAAATCACTGCTGCTTCTTGACTTCGATGCCAAAAGTGGCGATGGCGTCAAACTGGTACTGGTACTTCTTAATTAGCAAAAAACATTACAAAAGCAACGTAAAGGGAAGTGACGCGTGCCTATTTCAATTCATATCAAATAGAAATAGGTCGACAAGATCATTTTGTTGTAGTGTCGTGTTGTGCCAATGAAAAAATACTCAATACTCTATCCAAATTCAATTCTTAATATTCTTAACCAACCCGGATGATGGCTTACTAAACGAAAAACATGTGTTGCTATTATCTAAGTAAGCCTCATTCATTTGAATTGAATTGCTTGAACATTTATTCTGTTTGTTGCTTGCTTATGAATCATAAGATCCTTCTATCTTTGACTTATTAACTGTGCGATCATAATCAATTCTATGAACGCTAGTATTACATATCCTTGACCTCAATTGAGTTGAGTTTTGGTCATCCACCTACCAAGTGATCTGTTTCAGATGTTTAATCTACTTGATTCCTTTTATCTATCGCTCTTGGTTCTTCTAATAGATATTTTAAAACGTTATCATATTTTAAGGGTCTTTTATAACTACCCTAATGAGTCTTTATTACTTTCTGTTCTATCAATAACCGTTGTTCCTCCATCCATTCTATTGTTTAGGTTTACGACCACTGTTATTCAATAGAGCCAAAATTATACGTACACCTAGTCAAAAAACAATCATTGCAAATAGTTTAGTAGTATAGGTTATAGTACTGATGGTCCTACCAACGGAATGGTCTCCGCAGTAGGGAACTCTTTAATGCTTCAAAGATTGCTAAAATATAAAGCTTGATTTAAAATCAGTTTTTAAATTACGTAATTCGTTGAGTTGTTGTTTAACATGTGATAGCATGCAAAACCTGTCTCTGCGGTAATCCTTCCTAGGGCTCATCCAGGATTGCCAACTATGGGCAGATGGTAGGGCAATATGTGGAGAAGTTCGACATGGAGCATGAAGATTACCACTCGTAAAAAATTACTGATCTGATTTAAAGCAATGAAATTGTTTACGAAGTAATTAAGCAAATATACTACTGAAGCTAAAAATGTTAATATTAATATTATCTAACTAACTAACTATCTTCACGCTGTATCCCTGACGGGGTAGTCAGGGAGGACAGATCGCCAGGCTTCGCGATCCATGCATACTTCTTTCGCTTCTTCGAGATTCATCAATCGCTTCATACACGCACGTCTGGGTATCCGAGTACTTTTGACCTTTCCGTTTTTGAGCAATCTGCTCACGTGGTCTTCATATGTAAGTCTCGGCCTACCCTGACTCCTTCTACCCTCTACTTTTGAACAATATATATTCTTCGTCAATCGTTCCTCACTCATTCGTTGGACGTGTCCAAACCAACGGAGCACGCCCTTTTCCAGCTTAACGCTGACACTTTCATTCAAACCTGCCAAATTGCGTATCACTTCGTTACGTATTCGGCCAGCCAAGGTAACGCCGCACAACTTTCGAAGTGATCGCATCTCCACAGCATTCAATTTACTTTCATGCATCTGCTGACATACCCAGGTTTCACTACCGTAAAGCAAAGTTGGCACTAGCACTGCGTTATGAATCGCCAGTCGTGCTTCTTTTACGATGCTTTGTCGCTTTACTAACTGGGACAAAGCACCGTTAACTTTGTTTCCGGCAGCTACTCGCCGTTCCACATCCGAATCACATCTTCCATCCGCGCTAAACATACTTCCTAAATACACAATTTCATTCACTTGCTCTAGACGTTCCTGGTTTACCCTAATCTCGCATTTAGTTCTTACGTCACCTCTTTCAAATACTAGAACCTTAGTTTTACTTGCATTCAAGCGGAGACCCTTACTTTCACACCCCTCTTTCATATTAGTGACTAATGCCTGAAGGTCGGCTTCTGATGAGGCCATGAGCACCGCATCATCAGCGTACAGCAGACAGTTTACTGTAAAGTCACCCAAATTCACGCCCATATTAAAATCTTTCAACTTCTGCAGGCAACTGTCCAGATACATTATGAACAGCCAGGCGGACATGACACATCCCTGTTTGACGCCTGTACAGACATCAAAAAGAGGTGACACATCCCCCCCTACTCGCACGCAAGCCTTACAGTCCCTATAAAGCGACTGTATTGCCCGCAGTAGCGAGCCGTCCACACCATATCCTGGCAGCAAGTCCCACAGCGTTTCTCTCACAACGTTATCAAATGCTTTCTCTAGATCCACAAAAGCGCAGAAAACCTTCTGGCTAAGAGCCAGAAACTTTTCCGCGATCATGCGGAGAGAAAACACTTGATCCATGCAACCTCTTCCACGCCGGAATCCGCATTGAGCCTCCCATAAATACCTTTCAGACTTTTCTTGCATTCGTGCCGTTATAACCTTTGCATACACCTTACTAGCTAAGCTGACCAAGCTGATCGCCCTGTAGCTGGAGCAGTTTAGGCGCGAGCCTTTCCCTTTGTAAATAGGTACTACAACTGCTACTCGCCAGTCATCTGGGACCTCACCCGTCCGCCAGCACAAGTTGCATAACAGACATAGTGTGTCCCAGACACGCGACCCACCGTACTTGATCATCTCAGCAGTGACTCTGTCTTTTCCCGCAGCCTTACCACATTTCATACTTCTTATCGCTTGTTCTATTTCTTTCATACTAATGACTTCAATGACATCGGGATCCGGAGCATCGAAGTGAGCTCCACTTCCCGATGTGGCATCTCTGTCTTTTCTTGCATACATCTTTCCATAATATTCACTCCATCTCTGCAGGACGTCACTTTGGTCTGTTAGGACGTCATTGTTAACACTAAGCACTTTATTCATACTGCAGATTGCCGAACAACTCCGGGTCTTGCCTACCTCTTTCCAGAAGAGCTTGGCATTATCCCGGAAATTGGACGACAACCTTTCATCCGCTTTCATTCTGCACCTTTCACGAGCTTCTTCTATAAGTGCCTTCGTGTAAATAATAATGTATGTATGTATTAATATTATCCAAGTATATATACGTAAAAACATACTTCGTACTTATCAATTAATATTTTAATTACCTGGTCCTGGTGAAAGATAACAAATGCTACAAAATGTGAGAAATGCTTTACCTGTAATCGATTTTCAAAGCTAAATATATCATAGTTAATTGAGAAACATTTCGCAGTACGTACCAATAGAAATCAGCTCGGTATCATAGTATCATTTAGCAGCAGCTTCACAATGCCGTTAGAAGCTTCACAATGCGGACCATGCTGAATCACAACGGCACATGGTGTCCCATCCGTTTATGATCTTATAGGACAAGACTCTCAAATTCTAAACCAAACCACATTAGGATCGACCGGAGGGACGACAGCCTGGAATAGCTGTCGCCCTAATTGTAGCAGGTGGTGTGATAGGGTATCGTATTCTTGTGTGCATTTTTCTGTAGGTGAAGAGAGAACTACTTATAATTTAATGTTACAAAACCTTTCTGAAACTTTCTTTAAAGAGAATGGAACGTAATTTCTAAAAAAATCTCTTTACAAAAAAATATCGACTACACTATGAATTTTTGAAAGAAAGTTGTTTATTCGCTATTAACTGCTAGCCAATAGTGGTCGCATAGCTCGCGCAGCAGCATAATTTAATCGCATTGGTTGCAATCTTCGCTATTTATTTTCTTTAATACCTGTTTCTAATAAACATTTCTGGGCTGATGGAGATGCCTATCTCACGATTTGCATTGACACGAACTCTCGACACCAATAGGAGAGACAGTTCTTCAGTCTGTTCAGTGTTTCCCTTGAATTCAGGGAATTACTTTAGCTGTCTCCGCTATCATCAACTAGAGTATATTTCATCTTCAAATCCATGTTGGCCTGTGGGAGACGTTGGTATCGATAAACTTTAGCCTATAATTATTATTTTTAATGTTTATTTGTATTACGTCGTATCATATTGAACTTATTTCTAATAACTCTTCCTGTTAAGTTTGTAATTAGCAAATTTGGGATCCACTTGGTATTTTTATTGAACTTTTAAAATGTATGAAACATTTTACAAGTTCAAGATAAGATAAAAAATTATGTAGTACATTTACTTAAGTAGTTTAAACTTTTAATAAGATTATTGTGCCATAGTACGAAGTATAAGTATTGGTCTACGATTGTGTGTTTACACTAATGAATTAATAGTAAGAAAACACCTACATAATATGCCAGTTGTTGCGCTAGGGTTGGCGAAAGTATTTATCCCCTTAGTTTAATGTAGTGCCCTATTTTGTATTCAAATTCTTCATTATGGAATCTGGGGCTCACTTTGATGACTTGTAAGTAGCAGCCGTGAATTGCCATTTATTTTAAACTGTTGGAAGCGACTGTCGTTTAACCTCCCAACCCCTAGAAGGGCGATAGTGCTAGGAAATTGTACATTAATCCGCATAGCTTCTTTTTTGAAATCGTGGAGTGATTCATCATCATCCGAGCGTCTGTCCCAGTTGCGTCTCGCGACGCCCGGGGTCCGCTTTCCTACATTTTCTCCTCCACTTCGCACGGTCGTCGGCATCCCCTGTGGTGAGACCATTGGCACGCATGTCATCCCTTACGACGTCAAGCCAGCACTTCTTGGGTCTTCCCCTCTTACCGGGACCCGGCGGGGCTGACATGGCCAGACATTTGTTACCTACGTAGCCCGGCGGTTGCCGCAAGACGTGACCATACCAACGAAGGCGACACTCTTGCAACTTGTCTGCAATGTCACGGACGTGAAGGCTGCCGCGGATGCGAGAGTTCCTCACGCGGTCCATCCGCGTGACTCCACACATCCACCGCAGCATCTTCATTTCCGTGACACGCAGCTCCTGCTTGTGTCGCTCCAATATCGGCCACGTCTCACTGCCATGTAAAAGGACAGGTCTAATAATGGTTTTGTAGACCTGTCCCTTCAACCGGATCGGCATTTTAGGGTCACAAATGACACCGGTCATCTCCCGCCATTTGGCCCACGCGGCAGCAATGCGTGACTTGACATCGCAATCGATGTCACTGGACGTGTGAAAAACAGATCCCAAGTATTTAACCTGGTCCGTGCGCTCGACCAAATCACCGCCTATGCGGACGGATGTGGGATCTGTCGAGTTTAGTGCCAAGTACTCGTGGAGTGAAAGAGTGAGTACTGAAATCGTGGAGTGATTGCACATATTTAAGAGATATCAATGTAGGCTCAAATAGAAGTGAACGGGATGTCCATTCTAATTTTTATGTTCTTTATATTCCAGAACTACGTTACTAGAGCTACATTCCAATGCTGTAGTGGAAAGATTTTATTCTGAATATATTAATTAATTAATATGAAGAAGGTTGTTTATTTTATCATTTAATAACTATGTAATAATACACCCTTCGGACTAAGATTACGAAATTTGTACATATTATAAAAGAAGTCGTCTGCTGAGTTGCCTGTCTATCTCATTGTTCGCGAGAAAAATAAAAAAGCCATAGAAAGGATTATCATGATAGTTTCAAAAATAGATAAAATAATTCATGGCGATGGTTTAAATATATAATTTGTCAAGATTGTTATGTAAATTTGTTGAAATATGCTGTTACTTGATCAAGGTGTCGAAAAAATGGACCCGACTGAGGGCTTTTATCGAAAACCATGAGAGTGATTACAGCAGATACATCTATATTATTATTTTTTTAGTCCTGGTATGTCTATCTTTTAAGGTTAGTTACTCTCTGGTATTTACGGAAAAACATCATCACGCGAGAAAAATTCACGGGCATCAACTAGTATCTACATAAATGTTGTAATATCACGTTACGTTCCATTAACTCTCAAATTAATTTTATCTCACGCAAATGAGTCATTAAAATTCAGATTCAGATTCTGCAATTAATTTAATGTTTTGGATAATTATTTTTACATAACAATTAAGTGTACATGCAAATTTATATATACTGTGATATAAATGTGGATGGTTTGCGAGCGCAATTTGTATTCATTGATAAAAGCGACAACCTATTCAAAGTGTAATGTGTATGATATGTGATTTAACAGTTTTGAACATGGGTATCACAACTGTTTTAAACTATAACATTTTACGTAAAATATTAATAAAGAATTAATAAATAAATATTATGGGTCATTTTTTACACATCATTGTAAGCTAAATATAAGCTGGTGTTATGGGATCTAGACGACTGATAAACATACTTTCATATTTCTAAATACATTCTTAATATACAGAGGAAACACCCAAACTCCGAAACAAACATTTGTGGATCACACAAGTATTTTTTCTGACCTGGGAATCGAACCCGGGACCTCAGTCGCGGCAGTCGCACGCACTACCACTGCGCCACCGAGGCAGTCAAGAATGAAACATATTTGTTATATTTAAAGGTATTTGGGTGACCTCCGCCGATAGGGCTGTACCAGTAAAGGTTGACACCTCTTATTTCTGTATTATGCAGGAGATGCCTATGCACCATAATTCTCTCTTGAGTAGAGGGAGGGTTTTGGTGAGACCCTTGAAATGGCATAGCAATTACAGCGGCCTATGCCAGAAGACAGTAGGATTTCTTCCAAACTGTGAAGTATGTAATATCCTGTAAATTCTGATATATATCGTTATATTGCCAACACTATTAAACTGTAAGACGTGTTATATCATTACTACAACATTACTATGTTTTGTTCAAAATAAATCAATCCTGTATCCGATATGTTTCGCCTTTGAAAATATTAAACTACTGAGGTATATACACCTAGATAGTTACATAAAATTCTCGTGTAACCAAACTCCGAAACAACTTAACCGACTTTCATGTTTTTTTTTTTTGAAATATTTAGGAATAAGGATAGGTCTTATGCTGATTTAATACCCCCAAATAATAAGAGGGCCCTTTATGTATAGCAAAACTAGATCAGCAACTTGTTTGAAACCTGAACAGTAGATACATTCCATATTATTTTGTATGAAAATAAGCTCAAATTAGAGAAGAAAGTTGAAGAGTAACCTGAGAAGGTATGGGACAAATGGTAGGACGAATTTGATGATTTTCTTTTGTGCATTGTAACTGGTTGCAAATAAAAGGGTATTCTGTATATAAATAGAGAGAAAAAAACAATTTCCTGTTCTACCAGTTTGACTTTTCATTATAAATAGTCGACTTATCCCGTAATTCCTGTATTGACAGAATAGACCATATATTTGCACAGACTTATTCAGTATACTAGATTCGTAAGGGGTGTGAAGGGCCCTTTGTGGCAATCTCCTTTAGCTATACGAACACGTGTGCGTCTTGATTATTTGTGCATTGTGTAAACTGAAACTTCAGTAGGGGAGAAATCATTCATAATTAGTACATTACGACAAAGTAAAAAAAAAAGACGGCCAAATACATTTTGTAAAATATATGACCTTGTTAACTCAGTCATATATCATCACTAGCTGAGCCTCATGGATTTGCCGGATTCATAATGCGAATCATAATTAGCGCCGCCGTTCGTAAATTTTACAATATAATTTGATATATTTTCGTAATTTCTTGACTTATGATTACTGCTTCGCTCTCCTGGGTTGTAGCATGATGATATGTAGTCTATAGCTTTCCTAGATAAATAGGCTATCTAATACAAAAAGAAATACAACTCAAAGCGGTACTTCCTAATATAAGCGCGTTCAACCAAACACACAAACTCTTTAGCATTATAATATTAGCATAGATAAAGTATGGTACACTACACTCATATACACAATATTACAATAAATATAATTATTTAATGAAGTTCTAATCACTTTTCAAATAGAAACAGAAGGGGAATAAGCGTTCCTGTTGTCAGCGTTCCTTTAAAAAATTATATTGTGTAACAGTTATCCACGTTTATCAGCTGCGCCACACTCCCTCTGCCCACGTTTATCTCCAAAACTGGGCCCCGACACCCGCTGTTTGCCGAAGTTATAGCTCAGCTGCGGTATATTTGAATTTCCAATATCTATTTATAGTTACTACCTTTAACCAAAGATATCTTATCTAACAAGTTAGTTTAGTTAAGATTTCTATGTGCTCTAATTAATATCTCTATACCGCGTGACCGACACCTATTAAAACACAGCCCAAATCGCTGAAAAAGGTTTGCTCAAATTCAATAATTCGCTGGCAATATAAAGTTCATCGGAACAACAAGGTATTGACAAAAGTAATGTATATAAGAGGGTCGATAAGATATTAAAGAAGATGTAAGTAGTTAGTAATCATGATAGAGACAGTTTCCTTTTTCTCTGGAATCTACATAGGAGAGGATAATACTTTCGTTTTTATTTATACCTCTGAGGTGGCAGACATGCATACGGTCCACCTCATGGAAAGTGGTCACCTTAGCCTATAGACGTTTGCAACACCAGAGGTGCAGCACTCGCGCTGTTGACCCTTTATAAACCTTCTAAGACCCCTTTTGAAGAACCCCATACTGTAATCGTTCGGGAAAACCCAGGCAAGGAGTTCATATTCAATTCGAATAAATCCCACACTTGACCGATTTTTTAGATAATATGAATTTGATTTATGGAAGCCCTTTTTCGACACTAATTATAGGTAGAAGTGTCATTCAGTTGAAATTCGGTAGAGTAGAGTGTATGACAAAGGCCTGTTGTAGAATATTGATGCAACAATCTTCGATTCGATCGACACATTTTGTAAAGGCATATTACCTAGAATTTCAAACCAGAATTATAAAGTTTGTCAACATAAATTTTAGCAGATATTGAAACTTTTTCAATGTTTTTTAAATTAAGCGGGTCATACTTAGTGAAATTATTCTGAAACTCGTGTTTAAATCGTTTACAAAATCGTTTATCAATAACTATAATAAATAGTAATACTTTACAGTTTCTGCATACTACGATAGGTAAAAGACGTATTTGTCTATAATGTTCATAAAAGTAACGGATAAAAATGCTATTATAAAGATAGTGTGAATAGGCCAATATTGAATAGATACGACAAGAAATGGAATTAGGCCATATTTAACAAACACGATAATATAAAGTCACTGGCCTTCCACATTAACTGTAAGTCAGAGGCTATCTCACACATTTGGGATTTATAATATTGACACATCTGTACTTAGTGCTGTTTGTGTGGCATTACCTCAGTTCATCCCCTGGGTGTTGTAAAAGGTGACTAAGGGAACATGTTTGCCAATGTACTCATTACAAAGACAAGGAAAACTCGAAATGAAATCACAAACCAATCCGTATATGCTATAGTAAGTTCAAAAATACCCCTAAATTTTGACTGTTAACGACCTTATCCACGGCTACGGTAGGGACCAAGGTAACAGTGACACATGGGTTTAAAAAAGCCCTGGATAATGTTTCGATCAGAGATACATCTATGAAGAATGAAGATAGCATTGGCGTAATGTTATAGAATTTGACAGTGGAAAAGTAAGGAGGGTTAAATTGTTTTGACCTTGAATTTCTTAAGTAAATTTTCATAATAACTACTCACAGTTTTGACACTTGAATTTGAAAATTAAAATAATTGGAACTTCGGTTTGCCTGCAGTTTTACGTTTGTATTTGTTTTATATAAAGGTTGCGGGGAGAAATCGCTTTATACGATAACGCCGCCCATTGTACTATTCCCATAGCTTACAATCTTAATGTACAATTGTATATTCCGGCGTACAATAAAGTGTAAAATCCACATATATAAAAATGAATCCCTATTTCCCTTGGTCACGCCATCACGGCTAGAACGATTTGAAAAATTCATTTTGTATTGGATAGCCCATTTATTGAGGAAGGTTCTAAGCTATATATCATCACGACACTACACAGGAGAGCGGAACAGTAATCATAAATGTCAACAAATCGAGGACACTTTCATTTTTGGAAAAGTAACAAGCGACGGGATTCTATGGGTGCCACGGAGTTGGAAGTATTTCACGGACGAAGCCAGGCTGGTCAGCTGGTGAATAAATAAATATGACACTTAAATTATTACATAAGGTTAATTATTGACACTTGTTGGCTCCGATCCCCAGTTCGGATCCACTTGAGAATTTGAGAAAAAGGTATCCACTTTTTTCTCTGGAATCCACATAGGAGTAGTTAGTACATATTCAATTCGAATAAACCCGCACATGACCGAGTTTTTACAATATATGAATTTGATTTTTGTGAGACTGTTTTTGACATTCAGTTATTGAGGAGAAGTGCCATACAGTTAAATTTCAGTAGAGTAGAGATTTTTTTTCACGAAAAACTTGCAACCTTTCCGTCTGTCAGACTATCATAACCACTCAACGGATGATAAAGTAAAGTATGTCATTAACATACTATACTTTAAAAAAAAATGTGTCGTCATTATTTTTTAAAATATTTTATTTAATTATGTATAGTTGATTATTTGAAACAGATTAGAAGGGACAAGTCGTTATCTTTCATGGGTCTAAGGGCATAGTTCATTGACTTATTAACAAAATAATTACATTGCCCTACCAACACGGTTTAAATAAATTTGGTGTAGGCGCTGATAATCATACTCCGAAATAAAACCCATTCAAACTTTATGTATGAAATTGCTCTACAGATTTTGGCAATGAGGTACCAATCGAAGCATCTACCGCGTCTTAATTTCTGCGGTTATATAATTAGGGAGGATACTTCAAATTGATGGCGTAAATAATTATTAACATTTAAAAATATATATTATCTTGTTACTAGATTATGCTTTTTTTTCTTGTTCAATGATTTTTCAGTACCTACTTTGATAATTTGATTTAGTTTTTGAATGTATAGTTTCTCCAGGTTTAAGTAAACTGAGCTCTCGATCACTCTAAGTATGTCTACGCCAGACTCTCCTTTCACCGAGCAAGCGAGCTTAATTTTAATCCCAGAGATATTGGAGGAGCCTCCTCAAGTTATCCATCCCTCAAAAGGGTAATGCTAACCTCAAATTTCGCATACTCCATTTGCGACGGTATTCGAGACTGATTGCTTTGATTGGTAAAATGATCGCTAACTGATATTTGCTTACCTTAGAAAGAGAAGCCATAATTATAAACCAGAAGATGGAAGTACCTTACTTCATAAGAATACAAAACCTTCAGACACTCCAGAATTCCTATTAGCCGAGGGCTTATTAGTGAGTAAGTGTTTAATGGAGACAGCATTTCTTGTAGACTATATAATATTTTTTTGGCTAATGTGTAGGACCGTAGACTACCATAATTAGGTCAAGGAATACATAGACAAACTTGACTTTAAGATTTTTTAAACAAATTAATCTTAGTCAGGGGCACACATCATGTTCTTTAGGTTCCAAGCTACTTCATCTACTAGACGTGTTCAACAAAGGATGAGGCACAACGTTGACGTTCTTACGACGCTCTGACCGAAGTCACTATCAACAATGCCAAAAATTTTAATGGCATACTCAAATTGTTCTTAAGATTATTCTTCTAAAGCATACTCTGGGTTCCAATTCCAGGTACAGTTTGGAAGCTACTAGAAATGACCTACTACTACTGTTACTAGAATGAAGAACATTACCCTAACCAGATTGGCTTCGTGAAGAATCTAGAAAGATCAAAAGACTTTCTTGTGCTATAATATAGGTATATCTTAGAAACGTTAAAGATATATATAGCCCGGGGCTACTCTAATAGGAACGAAAAAAATATTTTCTTTTAAATCTTGCGACAGTTTCAATGTAGGGCGGCTGTAGATTAATCAACAGTGGAGGACTCGTCCCATTTTGCATAAATCTCTAAAGGCTTTTGTGTGTTGTAGGATGATCCACTTAAGCCTCCAAAATGGTTTATTTGGGCCGGGATTGCCGGACGATGTTTGGACCACGGTTGCAGTATTATTTTACTAATAGGCACCAACTGTTACAAAGTACGTTCCTATTATATTATATAACCTATTTTTAGAATGACTACTTTTATTCACTATTACATTATACCAAATATAAGTAGGCAATTAGTATAGAATATAGAAAATATCTACAGTTATGAGCGGAGCATTGAAAACATATCTTCACCATTTGGCTTCCTTTTGAACTACTTTCAGAGCCTATGGTGTGATAAGGTTTCTCACAAAGAACCCAGTACAACAAATTGTAACCGTGTAACTAAACGAAATGCAGCATTTGTGACTTAAAGTGGCCGGGACATTTTAATTTAATGACTATAATATTTGTAGTAGTATAACGGATGCCTGCATCTGCCTGGATCACAGCCTGTAGAGAATTTTAAATAAAGGAGTTTTCAAAACAGTTGATCAACATTTAGTGTTTATTTTATTTCAATAAACCGATTGAAATAAAATAAACACTAAATGTTAAGTGAAGAGTTGCACATCATTTTAGTGAAAACCACGCATTGATTGGTTAAGCCGTTTCAGAAATTAGCGTGCACAAACAAACAGACAAACAGAAAAGAATTCCAAAAACGATTGATTTGATGTATATTGCCTCATCATATTTTTTTTCATTTATCATCGATGTACAGACAGCGACTTACTGATTTATAATAGTATAGATACCCTTTAATAAAAAATAAAGTACCCGGACACCCAGACGAGCGTGTATGAAGCGATTGATGAATCTGCAAGAAGCGAAAGATGTATGAATGGATCGCAAGCCTGGCGATTTGTCCTCTCTAACTACCCGTCGGGGATACAGCGTAACGATAGTTTGTTAGTTATAATGAAAACGGAACAGTACTTGTATTATTTTCATTATTTAGATTGAGAAATAAGCGTTGCTTGCGTTTACCTTATAGACTTCAACCTAGTTAATTTCAACTCATATGGATTACTGGTTTTTATCTCCTTGCATGTTAAATTAAAACTCGGAAAAATGACAATATATTTTTGGACCCGCATCGAAATATTCAAAAAGTAAAGACCCGCTTTATTTCCAACGTCACGCCTAAAGTTGGAGAAACAGTATTTTATTCAGGTGTTTTTCAACTCTCCCTTTATTTATCATCGTAAAATAAATGTTCTGACGTAGATCTCGAAGTCATTTTGATCGGCAGCAATAAAACGCTGAGGTGTTACTTATTGTTTTGTGCCAGGGAGTTCCCTGTTTTCATTATTTAGATTGGGGAATTACGAGCTGCTTTATTGGCCATGGTAATGTTTAAGTAGTTTTAATACTATATATTTTTCTTCATTTAGAGTCTATCTTACAGATTTGTGCTAGATTTGTGTTATGATGGGTCACCATGTAGTAATTCCTAATTTGCGTGAGATAATTATTATTTAACCATAATTATTTTAATAAGGTGCAAGGTAGTGTCTCGTAATGCCTCGGTGGCCCAGTGTATGTACGAGTATGTACTGTTTCGGGTTTAAATATTTGTGTGATTTACCTATTTTTTCGGGTTTAAATACATATGTAATGAGAAATTATCATAATGGCTCAATTGGGGTTAGATGTCGCCGAGAAAAAAAGGAATTTTTTTTTAAATAATAAAATAAATAAATATCTATCACGCCTTATCCCCGAAGGGGTGGCAGAGGCATATTATATGCCCACTTTTCACCGTGTGGATTCCTGTCCCACGTAATAGGTGGTGAGCCTATTGCCGTGTTGAAATAGACAGACTCAGGTTGTGGCTACCTGCTGTTGAAATTTTTCAAGCTGCCCATAAGGCCTTCAACTAGGCTTAACGACTGCCATTTTACTGGCAACCGGGACTTTTTTAAAAGATAATAGGCATTGTTCAATTATTTCATTTCCAGACATTTTTTTTTATTGAGTAATAGGCACTTAGGAAATAAATATGGAGGCAGATCAATTTTATCTCAATATTAGCGTCAAAACTCGCACATCACATTTAAAATATATACTTAACTATTAATAGAAGTTAGCTCACACGTTGTAGCAAAAGGTAAAAGTCTAAATGATAATACTTTCACAGTCAATTTTATTATAAACACGCTACACGTATGACACTTGGAACTACATCATTCGTTGGGACCTATTTTAAAAAATGAACTTTCTTCAGTAGTACGTATGTAATTCCAAAGTCTACAAACCAAAATTAAAAAAAAAAAAACTTTGCTCCCTTCCTAACCCGTGAGGCCGTGACATACCGCTAAATATTTTCATACAAACTTTCTTTTTATATTTTTCCAAATAAATCTCAAACATATTTTATTTTCTTTTAGAGAGATGTATGCTTAATTTGAATACAAAAGCTTAATAAATATTTGCTACATCGTTTCCCTCACGTAGGAGAAGAATTTCTAAAAATCTCATCTTAGTGGATCTTTCTCCAAATTTCAGGTTTCGGTCTTCAGTAGTAACGGCTAGGCGTTAAAGAGTCTATCAATAATTCTTTTTAATTTTAAATACTTATATGAAAGTCGTAATAACATTCATTGTCGAGTTTATAACCAACGTAGGTGCGGCGTTAGCGATAAGTCAAATTAAAACTACCTATTCTTGTAAATTCACATAGTTGTGTCCACATGAAGAAGAAACATTCAAGAAAGGAATACTCATTAACTTCAAACTATATGTGTAGAAACCAAACAGTAGGGTGTGTTTGTGAGCCTTAGTCGGGATCTTGGAATAATTCATTTACAGCGGGTATAACTTCATTGAAAAAGCGCTGTGCAGTCGAGCGGTTTCCATGCACATGTAGGCCACCTAGTTTGCGAAACCCCGACCTCGTTGGTACCATTCCGAGCTTAACACCCGTACCCTCCCCCACGTCAGTCAGCACGTCCGTCGTCTACCCTCAAGGGATCCCGTGCCCCCGCGACCTATTTATTTCTTGCTATGTACGCCAGAATTCGCCAGGCTTTATATTGCAATACCGTAGTATACAACTTTTTGCTCTGCGCTCTTATCAGCCCGTTGTTCTTATTTATATCTACGCATACTCATAAATTCACTACGTATTTCACGTAGGTACATAATGCTACGTGTTTGCATTACGTAGGAACGGTGAAGCCTTGAACTATATTGACAGAAAAAATATTTACAGTAGTGTAGTACTGAGAGTAGACAAATGTTGAAATTCCATCCGCAACAACAACACAGACGCTTTCTCTTTCACGCGTATTCAAAAGAATAGACCAGAATTACCGTTGACCTCTATACGTAAAAAAAATTGCATTCTCTTTGTAATATAGACGTTCACTAGATGAAGGGTATTCGTTTGAAACTTGATCCATGGAAATGGATGTCAAAAGCACTCAAAATACGACGCAAGCGATTTTATTATCTATACTAATATTATAAAGCTGAAGCGCTAATCTCAGGAACTACTAGTCGGATTTGAAAAAATCTTTTTGTGTTAGATAGCCCATATATCGAGGAAGGCTATAGGCTATATATCATTACGCTACTACACTGGGGAGCAGAGCAGTAGTCATAAATGTCGACAAATCGGGAAAATTTTTATGCATCATTGTAGAATTAATAAGCAACTGTATTAAATAGGTGCGACCGGAGGTCGAAATATTCCATGGGCGAAGCTGTGGGGGTCATCTAGTTATGAATATGTGAATAGAGAGAGAGAGTGCTCCGTAGGTCGGTGTGTTTCCCACCCACGTTTCTTTGAAATGTTAAACCTACGGAGCACACTCTTATGGACTGTAGTAGTAACATTAGTGCAAAAAGGTCATGTCGTAGATATGTGTGATGTGAATCCACAACTACTACCTTCTACCTAAATGATGATTATTTTTCGATGGGTTTAATGATCATCCTATTATTAAATATGTTAATTGCTTACATGAATTAATCATTTATTTATGACACACCATGCAGACATTTACACCGGTACTGATGCGATTCGACAAAAACTGGGGTTTTTGTTTTTTATCAACAGTGGAAGTGACTTGCGGTACCATCAAAGAAGGAAAAGGGTTTCCGAGTTGAACGTGATCCAGCTTGCATTTCGATATTTTATACAGTATTTTACATTAAAACTTTTTAGGTGGCAGCAGAGAAGTTTACATACACAATCCTTCAACTGTTGCCCTCCAAAAAGACTTTATTGTTTTGTCAGAAAAGTGGAAGTAACATAAAGTAATTCAAACCATCAAAAGAGCAAAGCGTTTCAGAGTTGGATGTGGTCCAGTTCGCATTTCTATACATTTATACTGTATATTATTGTTAAAAACTTTTGGGGCAGCGGGAGGAAAGTTTAAACACACAACCCTTCAACTGGCGCCTTTCTAAAAGAAATTTTTTCGTTGTGTTCGGTAAAAGTTGAAATTCTCTAAATTGCATTTTAATATATTAATGGTAAAGTTATGTTGAAATTAGAAGCCGTAAGCCGTTCGTTTACATTTGAAGAGCTGAATACCATTTCTTAATTATAGACGACAGAGAAAACGTAACTGTATTGTGTACTTCGAGTATTTTGTGGCAAGACCGTTAGAAATTCCAGCTTGGTTCGAACAAAGCATTACAACGCGTACGAATTCATGTCATGGTGTTTTATAAACACGAAACACAGAGATACAATAAAATTACATACGTCAATGCCACGATTATACTAATAACAGCCAGATTAGAACTTACTGTACTTTTTATAAGTATCTACAATAAATTGCATATTCATATCTACAATATATTGCATCCCTTCTTGTGTGTCAGCTATTGATAAGACTCTTTGTTTTTCAGTGCATTAATTAACCTTTTATTCAGCTTTTGTTCTGTACATGTATGAAACGATTAATCAATCTGCAGTAAACGAAAGAAATATGCCTGGCTATATATCTGCACTTACTAGTTCTTCAGGGGTATAGCGTGAATATAGATAGATATTATGTTGAATGTTGTTCGAAATAATTTCTATAACGAACAACTATTTAAGTTTTGTAAATAATGTACCTACTTACTACTTTACTTGACCCTCAGGGAGAATCTGGCAATAAAACTCATGGCCACACTTTTTATTTACTGGCGATTTAAAAAGAGCTTTGCGAATCTGGCAGTAAATGTAGAAGCAATAATCTTGACGTTCAAAAGTGTTACTTTGTGACCTGCATGAAAAAAGATATTTTCATTTTCATTTTAACTTCGTTTAATGCCTAGGCTAGATGAGACAACTCAGTAGCTAAAGTAGATTTAGTTGTATAGTCAGCGTTAATGATATAATATAGGACTATCCTGTTCAAAATGATCCTAGCAAATATGAAATTAAGCCATGTCTGATAAAATAACCATCTCAGAATGACAGATGTTCTGTTCTACAAGGTTCTATTAACTTGTGGAATTCCCCTTGAATGTAGCAGGACTCGAACCGATTAAAACCACACGGTCCCTGCCTATCTGTCTATTGCCGGGCCATTGACTTAGCAGTAAATTTTTGTTTGTGATAGTACAACTTTGAATAGTCCGATTTGAATGTCACATTATTGAAACTAATAAATAAATATTATGGTACATTTTTTTACACAGTGCCATCTAGCCCAAAGTAAGCTAATATAAACTCGCGGTATGCGATATAGACAACTGATAGACATACTTAGGTATATATTTCTAAATATATACATATATTATACATAGGAAACACCCAGATAAAAACTGAACTGAATCAGCTTAGTACCTAGTTTGTATAGAAGAATGGTGGCAAGCGATCTCCCCTTTTTTTAGATAGGACCGGTTAAGTCAGCATACAAAACGATATTCTAGATTTTGTCTTAGATAATGAGTATCTGTGTGACAAAGAGTTTCTAATCTACAGTTTACAAAGGTCACGGGTGTATTGTACAGTATTATAATAATATTAGTACACATTGTACAGTACAATATAATACTTTAAGATAAAAACAGATAGTGGGCTTGTTTGTTCACTTCTTTTGAAAGTAACGTATACTATTAGGTACTTTATCAAAATATCCAATGGACATATATGAAAATTACTAGCAGGAGCTATTAACTGTTGTTATGAAGTTAGAAGATGTTTGTGAGACAACGAAGTGGTCTACTTGAAGGATTAGGAACCTCTTCACATTTCCAATAAAAAAAGTATTAAAAAAAAAAGGTGGATATGCACAATATTCAGAAGGCATTTGGAAAATGGACTTATTTTAATGTACAAAATCGTATAAGTGATAATGAAGTGTACATTTCTGCTGTATCCTTACTAATATCTGTCTGTCTGTTTGTCGCGATTTCACACCATACGTACTGAAACCGATTAAAATGAAATTTGGTACGGAGGTAGTCTAGAGCCCGAGATAGGACATAGATTTCTTTTTGTCAAGTTCACAAGTTCCTGTGTGAAACGGGAACGGGAAAGCTTCATTACGCGGGTGGAGCTGCGGGCAACAACTAGTTTTATATATAACAAGGAGCAAAAGCTGTTAAAAATGCGTATATAATAGGGGTAAGTTAAAGGGGTATGCAGAGGTATACTATACGATTACATTTCACCGTATTGTTAATTATGCATTTTCCCTTTAAACAGTGTTTTTTGCGGCACTCGAAAATATAAAAAGAAAATAATGCTTCCGTGGCGGACGTTTCTAGCAGATGCAATGTCTTTATGTGCCGAAGAGACCAATGAGTAAACACAAACATTGAACATTTTGAAAGTAACTCTGTAATATCATCTAATTTCCAAAAGACGTAAAAATGTAGAGCAGAATGTTTGGTAAAAATGAAGAGCGCTCTTGACCAATAATCCAACAAAGACATCCCAAGGATTGCACCTAAATATTCAAGTAGGTACAAGGGTCGCTTGTACGAACTCTCCATTCTATTTGTATCAGTGAATACAGGGTAGGTAAAGGAGGGTAAGGTTAGCGATAAATCCACCCTTTTGAAACGGTTTTTTTCTTATACAGTGGATTTTGATTAGAACGGGAAAGATTTACTTCCGCACCGAAGCGATTTAATGAATTGGGGTAAATAATTTTTCAGCGAGATTATGTAAGTGCTTCTACCAATTTGAATTCGTTATCTTGTATTACAATAAAGTAACAACTTCTA
The DNA here is from genome assembly GCA_948477245.1 of Thumatha senex. Lineage (NCBI taxonomy): Eukaryota > Metazoa > Arthropoda > Insecta > Lepidoptera > Erebidae > Thumatha > Thumatha senex. The sequence continues at coordinate 7,920,984 of OX419725.1, forward strand.
TGGATAAACACATTTTAAATAGTAATAAGGCGTTTGATATTTGGACTACTATTATCTTCTTCATCTTAGTGTTTTACGAAGTCCACCAGGATTTGGTTGCGGATGTCAGGACTCCACTACTACACATAAGGTAGGGCCTTATGCGCATAGAATATTAAATACGATACTTTTTTCGATACTATTCATTATTATTGTATCGAAACTTTCCAGTCTCTCCACCTCGAGCAGGTGAGGTCGCTTGGTGACCTCCATTTCCAATCAAATTGGACTACAATTATATATGCACTTTATTTCTAAAATATCATTATCTATGTAGGCATTGATTAGTCTGAATTTTATTTTTTTATACATAGAGCTTGTAGTCAAAAGTAAGGCCTATGTGATCAAAAGTAGTAACCATTACATTCGCGCGCAGTCGAGACTATTGCGGTGATGAAACGGATAAGGACAGACTGTGGCAACCTGCTGTTAAACTCGTCAAGCCACCTATGAGATCTTCAACTAGACTTCGTCTACCAATTTAGGTACTCCAGACCATCTCTAAATGCCTCTTAAAGCACAGAAACGTTAGTAAATGGAAATACCAGAAACGGTCATCATCTCAGTACTTAGCATAGCTTAAGATGCTTAACGCAGTAATTGTTTACAGAACAAAAATAAAGCTATGATACGAGCGTTTCATCTTTCAGATTATGCACTGTAAATTAGTTTAAGAGTTGACAAAGTACAGATAGAATCCAAAAAAACATAAAGGCGAGCGCCATTTTTTGACGTGCCAAATATAAAAAAAAAGGATCATGCAAGTATCTTTCAGTTCCATGGGTCGTCAGTTCTACGAACAACGTTACCCACCCACTGCACTATTCTATGACAGGATACGAGTTCCCATTCGAACACTCCTAGAATAGCTGACTTTGCACTCTGGTTGACAGCTGACTTCGCGAGGATCACAGTGAAGGGTCTCAGTGCCCTAAGTCTTCAACTATAATACCGTTATTGCGTTATTTTGGCGGAAAATATATATATTCCTAAGCGCGCCAAACGCTGCCCATCCGTGTTGGATTCGACGATTGACCTTTTCCTCGGACATAAACTAACTGAAACCTTTTCTCCAAGGCATATATATATTGGAGTTAGGATTGAGTACGTAATTTTATTAACTTCAGTGGGGATATGGGTATGTAATTCTAGATTTACGCCAACTTTCATTTCTGCTCTTGCTAAATATTTACTATGATATGGTGTTAGTTTACAGACTTAGGTCCGTATTCCAGAACGTTTTTCAATACTCAATCGACGCTTGAGAGTAGATTTTATAAGGCAAAATCTAGTCTCAAGCGTTGATTTAGCATTGAGAAACGTTCTGGAATACGGACCTTAAATTGTTAATATGAATCAGAATATAGAGATGTGTAATACTAACTTCAGTATCGTTAGTGCTGAAAGCGGCACCAGACTCCTGTTCCACTTGCCCATTTTGAGCTGCGATTCCAACCTATAAGAACAAAAAATATATTAACAATGACTTCTAATTTACCAAATTAATATTTGATTGGTATTTCTCTATATTAGTTAACTAAAAGTTAATAAGGGATTAAAATTAAAAGTATTTGTTGAGTTGTCCCAACGATATTTATTTAATCATATATATTACGTCATATACCTATACTGACAAGTTGTGCCCTCCCGCTTTGCCCGTGACCAACTGAGATACAATTTAACACTCTATACTAGTCCCTTTATTCTTAGGTACGTAAGGGCGGGAATGCCCGCCCCAGGAATTTAAAGATTTTACTAGGTCCAAGAGATATTGATAGGTGAGTGAGTCGCCCAATAACTTTATTAATATAAATTTATGAAATTGGTGTGCAATACTAACCTGAGGTTCAAGGGTGCTAGGGCCAGCTTTAGGCTCCTGTTCCACTCGCTGCCCTTGTGGAGCGGCATTTCCACCCTAAAAAGAATAGCAAAATCTTTACTATGACAATATCGTATATATAGTGGTATTATATACGATATTTTCCATAAATATATATAGTATTATAGTAATTCGATTGCTTAATTTTTTTTATTACTCTCCGCCTTCAAGCCCAAATTATGTTAATAATAAGCTTGTGCTACGGGATCTAGACAAGTACCGTATATGTCTACATATATACAAAAATATATATGTAGACAAATAGTATTTGACATATTAAAAGTAAAAAACTTTGTAGGTATTTGTATTTTTAGTAGTAGCAGTTGACATAGATTTCAATATTAATTTATTATATAGGTAGGTAGAATTTATAACTATTGAACAATAACAAGAAAAATAACAAGAAAAGAATTGCACTTTCGTATCTGGTTACGAAAGTTCAGTTATTCATGTGGATGAATAGATGTAAACGTGTAAATTTGTAATTATAACATTTTTTTATAATAATTTCGTGTGTTAAACTGTGCTACCACGGCAAATTAATCTAAAATAATAAAGGAATGAATTTAAGTAAGTAATGTGAGAATGGGGTTACGTTCTCTTTTTTAACCGCCAAATTATCTTCGATGCTGGTTACAGGACATTGTAACTTCTCCTGGAAATTAACCGAGTTCGAACTCTGTGTAACTTTTATGGTCTTGGTCATTGCTATAGATCCTGGTTAACAGGAGTCACAGTACTGAGAATGTGGTTGGAAAAAACTTCTTTTTGAAACCAAACTGATACTTAAAAGCGTTTGGCTAGTTTTAGTGACCGCGCAGGCGAGACGAAAACGATCACCATGGCGACTTCATCAGTACTTAGTTTAGCTTCTCTCTACGGGTCATAGTGGGAGTCTCATACACGGCCGTCTTGATGTCATTTTGGCAAGATAAATATAAGAAAAAACATAAATGTACTAACGAATATTGAAGTGGATGGTGTACTTGCATTACTTTCTATCCTTTCGTAAACTCTTGTATCTACGTATGCCAAAGTATACTCGTCCTCAGATTCAAGGTCTTCTAAATCTTTAATGATCTACAAATAAAAGAAAATTACTTGACATTTTAAAATAACTAAAGTGTTCGATATCCCCATCCCACTCTAATCCAACTATAGATTTTGTTAAAAAATTTATTTGTCTCGTCGAAAAGGGGTCGCCCGCCTGATAGTAAGCAAAGATGACGAGCCGATGACAACCTGCAGGGCTCCGATAGCAACCCTCATTTCTGGACAAAAGTCATATTTCAGGGCCGTCACCCAGAAATATGCCTTTTCACGCTTCTCTTGAAGGAACCAGGATTGTTCCATGTGAGAGTTTCATGCTTTAATAGTGCGGCATAATGCGGCAGAAGACTTGCGAAATTTTTCGGTTCTAGGCACGGTTGTTTTTACAGTGGATGACATCTCTGCCCCGCCCGTGTTGTTCGGGAACGGAAAGAGGAGGGTAAGATCAATTAGAAGAGTTTTTCCAAACACTTACCATGGTAGATGCGGTAAAATTCTGCTGAGCTGGCGAACGTTCAGCGCATCTTCAACGGTTTAAGACTGCTAGTAACCTCAGGACAATCTAATATGTGGATGGCACGTCGCTGCAACGCGCCGAGAGCTTCAAGCAAGGACTTGGCGAAGTAATCTCAGAGATGAGAGCAGAATTCCTCGCACGGAAGGATTTGTCACATAAATAATAAGCATTTCTGTTCCGCGGTGAAAAACCACTTCACCCTGTTAAGGACACCGAGCTTGCGAGATTATGTACCCCTCGATGTAATTTTTGTTGTTAAGCTCTTGATGAGCGGCTAACCCCAGAATGCTCAACCCCTGAATGTGTAGTTTTCTGAAGAGATGGAAGGGGAAGGAAAGGGGATAATTTTGCAGTAAACGCACACGCCTGCGTTTTCCTGGCATTTAATTCGACCAGATTATCAGAACCTCACTAAGAAATGCCGCCCAGATTCCGATCGAGCTCCGCCTCAAGTTGTCCTCTCATAGCCTCAATATCCGTCCGCTTTGGCGCCGGGTGACATGTCCCATGTAATGTACTATCATCCACATAGCAATGTATGGTGCCCTGGGACAAAATATCATTGATATGCTAAAGAAAGAGAGTGGGTGACAAAACGGTCCCCTGCGGCATGCCAGCGTTTATCTGCAAGTAGTCTGAGGCCTAATTGTCGCATTGGACCCGAATACGGCGCTCATGCAGAATACTGGCGAGTCATGTGCATAGTTGAGGTGGCAAGCTATATGCCGGAACCTGGAAAAGGAGTGATGCATGCCAGATTCTATCGAAAGCCTTGGCGATGTCCAGGCTGATGGCCAAGGATTCGTCATAGCCTCACCCCAAAGGTGTGTAACGTATGCCAGAAAATCACCAGTTGACCGTTTCGGCCTAAATCGTCGTTATAAAGGTCATAATAAATAATCTTCTCGTTTCGGAGGCTGCTTGTCATGGTAGTCGATCCGGGAGTTGGCCACGAAGATACCGAAACCAGGTACGGCCTCTGCGGATGCTGGCGACATCAGTGTTAAGGGATTTAGTATTCTATCCCCGGCAATAGCAGCGGCGTTCTCCGATAAGACTTTACTCTAAAGCAAGGCTGAGGCCATGGGACGCACACAAAAAATCACGCATGCTGTTTCAGCATTTCAGCCTATCATTTGATGCCCAAAGGGCCCTCTATTTGGAGTGGGTATCATAAAGAATAATTTTATACAGTGCAGTAGTAAATATAAATGACAACAAATCGGGTAGGATTCCATATGTTATAATTCACTGGCATGGGTCAGATGGTGTGGAACCCCAGTACAGAGTGCACGGGGCTTTCAAAGTTCGCCATATATATGTGTAGACAAATATATTTCTCGAAGTCAGGCATACTTACCTACATAATGTAAATGAGAGTGAGTAGGTACGTATATATACTGAGAGCAACCCAAAGCCTCGTGTGTAATAAGCAACTCTGCTCACTTGTATAATAATGTAGGTACGAGTAGGTACCTAATAATATCTACTACTTACTTCTTTTATAGGACTTAAATTGTATGCACCGTCTTCATGGCTCGGCATATTATGAAGTGGCCTCGGAAACGCCAGGGTTGCTGACGTTATCCCGAATTTAAATTCATCAAAAAACGTCGCAGAGTTCATAGGCGACGTAGGTGGAGGAGTCTTTGGCTTTTTGTTCTTTTTGTGTCGTGGCATTTTGATGTTCTTGGCCTTCTTACTGTCTGTTCGCCCTGCGAACGAAATAAAAATATGGAATAAATTTAGAAATAAACCAAATAATCGTAAATCGGTAACATCAAACATAAAGAGTTATTAGGAGTAACAATTGTTAGTAGTGACTACCATCGGCCCGCCGAATTCATAAAAATACTTGTAGATGAGATTGGCTTGGGTCTAAAGTATTTGATATTATATCAAATAAGTTCGTCACCATCTGAGTTATTATCCCGGTTGAATCCCTTCCCTTCTTACCTCTTCTTCCTCTACCACGAATGGTCTTCAGTATGCTGCCACCAGGAGGAGGCAGTATGAACACATCTCTTTAGTAGCATATTCACCTCGACCATATGCTCCTGTGTCGTTCAAGCACTGGCTACGTATAGAAAAACCTAATGATGGTTTTATATATCTGCAGTTTCAGCTTTATGGGAATTTCGGAATTACAAGTGACCCTAACCCCAGTCATCTAACGCCACTCAGCCTAAGCGATAGTTATATCTTGTCATTTTAATAAATGTCTCGTACAGAAATGGGCAGTTAGGTATTTCACATTATCTGTGGGTTCGACCTTGTTATTGGACGGGTTTAGACCCCTATAGATGTAGGCCAAGTACCAAAATGCCCACCAGATGTCTCGGCGAAAACAGTCAAACGACTTCTATATTTATTACCTAATACCTATCAGATACCTTTACTATGTAAGTACACATCTAAAATAACTGTGACATTAATTGTCATGGTCCTAGGCTAGAAAATGTACCAGCTAAGGCTGCTACACACGTAGAACTAAAACATTGTACTAAATCAATAGCATGGCAGCGTGGTGCAGCTTTGTTAGCTGCTTGGGTTTATTCTAATGAAACCACACCAAGCAAAGTGTAGATTTCATTTATTTAAATTAAGATAATTGTTCTTAATTTTAATGAATTTTCTATTCTAAGATCTCTGTTGTATTACTTCTAAACAAATAAGCGACACTTAAGTGAGGAATGTTTCATGCAACCAGAAATATTTTAGCTCCATCTTCACTATTATTTATTCATTCTGGAACATGTAGCTAGGACATCGATGAACATATTTTAAATACATGCACAAAAGATGCATGCAGATAGGAAATCAGGATCAAAAGACTGCCGGCATCTCATTCAAATCATAATATCGTAAGTGATGAACTCTTCTATATCAAAATATATTTGTAAGTTGTGTCACTTGAAAATGCAACCTTATTCGTCATTCCTAACGTCTAATGTCAACAGGCTCGAACGTAACAAACTTTTACTTTATAAAACGAACTATCGGCAATTTTAGGGCATGTAATGACGCAACTCTAAATACCGCATAAACCGTTGCAGCGTTGCTATAGAAATAACGTTCTTTTTGAACTCTTTTATGTCTCAAGGGTTTATTTTCGAAGTACGTGTTCTTTTTGCGGTTAAGTCGTTTCGTATATCGAACACGAAAAGGCGGAGAAGTGTAAACCGCGGGGCGGGGGTCTTCAGCCGCGAATACGTATAGAGATACAGAATAGAACACAATGCGGCATCGTTTTGCGCCGACGTGGTCTGCGCGCCAGCGCACTAGTAACCGCCGTTGACCTAAATGTACTAAACATAGCATCTGCTCCACTGACTGATCAGCGAGAATCTACGGTCCATTCCTGGCTGGGTAAGTCTTGCTGTGCGTTAAACTTTACCTTTTCAGCGATTATATTTGCCGGCGAATATGTTTTCAGGAAAAAGGCTCTTAGTGGAGCCTCATCTTATTTCTTCGTATCATAAAAATGTGTTATATTTTATATTTTGTTTTTAGCTTTACGTTATCTTTAATTGTTATTATATATGTATTTTTATTATTTTTTTAAAGAAGACAAACTCAACGGATTTATTTTTATTGACTGCACAAGTATGTAACACAGAAACGTAGTTGATATATTTTATATTTACATATACAACTGTTTCATTATTATTTTTATGGTCAGTGGATTATAACTGTACATTGACAACCGTCTTATTTATGGGTCTCGTTAAATATTATGACAGGTTGGCGCGAATCAAAACAAGTATATTTTTTAACTTTATTTTAATTTTCCCAATTCATTTTCTTTGTTTATGTTTATTTAACATTTAGATTTTTACTTATACAAAAACTGGGCTTACTGTAGGTATTATAGGGAACCTAATTTCTATGCATTATTTGGGAATTTGTAATTCTATTACCAATTTTAGGTATTTCTTGCTCTAAATATTTCACTATGCTTTTTTTTGTTAGTTTGTTCAATTTACTTTAAATTACATCTTTGATTAAAACTTCTTGTTATGAACTTTTTTGTCATTATATATTGTAGTCTGAACTTTCTACTCTTTAAATCATTAATTTCCTCATATTTGTGATGAAACTGTTGTTCTTATAATCGTATAAAAATGTTTTAAATTGTTATAAAAACCATTTATTCCAAAAAATAAAGAGATGGATTAAGATAGTGTTAATATTTTAATAAAAAAGCAAACAGATAATATGTAAATATAAATAATAGGACTTTATACAACAACACCAATATACAGGTTATATAAAATATAAATATGACCTCTTACCGATCACTTTTATACATCGCATTAACTTTTGTTCTACAACAGTTATTTTTTTGACATCATTAGCTAGTACAAAATTCTTATATTGACTTTGATAGTTCTAATTCTTGCATTAAATGTATTATTAGAATTACTTATACAAATGTTGTTTGTTCATGAATTCAACTATAGTGTGCTTAATAGATTCAGAAAATTCAACGTCTTTTGAGATAAATAAGTTATACGTGTAATGTACAGTAGCGATCTATAAGTTCATATATTAGTATACATCAAATAATATATAATAAGAAATATCACAACCCCTTAATGTAGGTAATTTTCACCAGTAAACAATCAATTCCTTCATAATTTCAAGAAAGAGCAATCAAATGCTTCACTTTGTTCGATTGGAGACTTTTTTTGAACAATTTGGGTTTGACAAAAAGTTCGTCTTAATCAGGACTATATTAATAGAATATCAACAAGAAACATTAGTTACATATTATAACTAATGTTTCTTGTTAACCAAATTTGTATACTTTTTAGGATTAATTTAGTAATTTTTTAATAAAATATTGTGTGTATATTGATAACAGATGAGTTTACTTACCCTCTTCGCCTATCAATGAAATGAAAGGATTGATGTCAATAGATTGTTTAATCATACCTTTCCTAAATAAGAAATATTTGTTTGCAGTTCGTGGTGCTGATATTTTTAGAGATTTTAAACAAAGGAATATTTAATAAAACAATAAATAATAAAATATGGTATTTATATTTAATGTCACCCATTTTAAAAGAACATTGGTGATTATATGTATTAATCTTGATAATTATATTTGTTAAATAGACAAACAATATACGGAAAATGCTATGCCCTAAAATGGTATAAATAATTTAAAATAGATAAATATATAAGAGAAACTATACACCAGTACACATACAGTAATCAAGCTATCGTAATACAAACAAAGCATGATTATAACAACTTGATAACTGAACAGTCCAATACATATTGAGATTTAGCTAATGTTACAAATTTATTTTGTAGTCGATTTATTATTATGGAAAACATTAAGTTATTTGGAGTAGTTACCTATTGAAGTCTGACTTAATCAGGACAATATTAAGAAGATATCAAGTACAAAGATTATTTATATAACTTTAGCTTATTTATTATAATATAAATAAGCTAAAGTTATATATTTATTTACATTGAACTTCAAATGTCATTTTAATATTTGTTTACATCCAGCATGTTATACGCCATATTATCTTTAATATTTGAAATAATAATAATCATCACAAATATTTTAATGTTAAGCACAATATTAAAACTGAATTTTCAATTTATTTTATATGATTTGAACTGCTTCGCTTCTTTCTTCCGTCTGAATATATTTGTATATATTTGTTATTAAAGGACTTTAGTGAAGCTTTTGATTTAATAGTGCTTATTTTCTTACCTTTCATGTTGACAAAGTCTAAAATATGATTAAAAAATATATTTGTATTTATATATAAATATATTTCGACCCCGTGATAATTTTGCTACAATTATGCATATACTAACAGCTATAATTTTTAAGTTGGGTACGATTTTATCATAAAACAATTAAAGCATAGTAGAGGATTAGGAAGATTAGGAAAATTAGGAAGTAAGGTTTAGTAATTGCAACCCTTCTATTAGTTAACATTATTCTTGTTACCGATTATTATCCAATGTATATTTATCTAATATCAAAGAACAATGGTAAATTTCTATCACACTGCTGATTCAACAAAATTAGTACGGTAAAGGTGCGGTTTAGTTATGAAGAGCATAATGTAGTCACAACTGCATTGTATATTAGCATGTTAATATTCTCCTAATGCTAATTCATACATTTTTGAATTTATTATAATATCATGCATCAACGGTCGGAAAAAATTAAAAAATAAACATTTAAAAGTTAAACATAAACATTAAACATAATATGAGATGAAAATTTATAATTTTACTGTGTAAGGTAGTTGAAATTGAATCTCTTCAATACAAATTATTCTGAACCGTTATGAAGAATTTTTTCCTTTATGATTTCATATCCTGGCCATGGAACATATTTATTAAAAAACTAGATTGATTGACATGAAGGACTTTAAACTACAAAGTACTGTAGTGGATTCTGTTTGTATAGAATTTTAAACATACAGAAAAATATGCAACCTATCTATAAAAATAAATGCTAACGAAATCACATTAATAAATGTTTGTCATAAATTCACAATCTCAGATATCTGAAATATTAAGAAATTTGCCATTGTTCTTAACTTCCTATTCTTTAAATTTTACGTTAATCCCTACGACTATTTTGACAATAAGCACTTAATTTTATTGATACAAAGTCTATCAAAAATTACTCAATATGTACCTTTGTGAAAAAAATTCGTTTACCGCACAATATAATTTATAGGTACAGTGGACAAAAATAATATGAAAATGATAATATGCCAAAGTGGGCCACCCTAAAAAGATTGTTTTTTTTTTCAGAATACCTATATCCTATTTTAATGGTTTTGTATGGTTACACAATTTCACTTAATAACCATAGCAAAAAACCTAATAACATATAGAATATATTCTGAAAAAATTACGCCTCATAGAAGTGGCCCTGTATACATATATCCTTTCCTACTTGTACACAATTTATTTAGACTCTTGTAGAGGTACAATTAGATACAGAGAGGAATTATACCTGTTTAACACAAAGAAGTACAACCATGCATGTAGTAACAAAAGCACAATCATAACATAAATTTCATTTTACACATCGAACACTTCTGTGTAGACTTGGAACACAATAACGGGCAAGCAGTTTGTATACTTTTTATATTTAAAGTATAATATACTACAATAGTATACTTTTTAATTTCACCATGTTTGACTCGAATACTGTGCGACGCCATAGTTTGTCCATTGTCTTTGTTAGCCACATCAACACATTTTACAACAATTAGGTAGGATCCAACATTACATACCAAAATTATGAGCCGTTTTAGCTTGTTTCGTAGCTACGCTTCGATGCAATTTGTTACTCAATTCACAGTTAAGATTATGCCATATTTGAGGAATTTATTAGAGAACGTAAGTATGAAGCTTCTTGAGAGAGGTCGATTTCGGCAACTAACTTCACCAGTCTATCGTGACCTCCCCTGCCTCCACTATGTAATCTAAAACGCACGTCAGGAGCGGAACAACGCAATTTGACGAGGCTCCTATTATATTGGATGGTTATCGTAGGCTGTGAGTTGCGTTAGCGGTTGCGCAGTAACGGTGCCCTAGTTATTTCGGGTGCCGTCCTAGATTCGACGATGCCGAAACGTAGTTTTCATCATCAGCAGCGAGTTTTATTCGATGGGGCCACTTTGGGCTGCTCGACCTCGTAGATACTGACTTAGATAGTTAACGCGACACACCGCTCACTCCGTTAAAAACGAATCCGCGCGACAGCTCAACACAGCCCAAACGGTGAAAAGACGCCACTGCCGCACTGCGGCTGCGTGTCGATACAGGCGCCACCACGGTCGTGTCATTAAAACTAAGTTATATTCTTAATAGACAATGTAAAACACAGGTTATTTACAGAAAACGTGCAAATACGATTTATAATAATTTATGGCAGATACTTCCACTGCACTACTAACAAAATGTTGGTAATGAAATTAGCTAAATAGAGAAAACGATCCACCTCATGCGTCTAATTTTAATATTGATAGTTTAGAAATAATACCATTTAGCGCGGAGTAGATAAGCTATGAATTGATAAACAGATTTAAACAGAAAAAAAAAGAACTAACTATAACAAAAAACTACTGTATGATGTAAAAAAACGTGAATTATATTTTAACTATTACAGAAAAGACGACATCAGCAACCCCTGCTCACAAAGAAGGGGAGGTACCTACCATATCATTTAGTTTAAACTAAGCCAAGGCCGGTTTGGTGGGGAAAACGCTTACACGTGTGACCTACATAGAAGTTGAGGGACCGAGGAGCTACGGAAATGCACGATAAAGCCCGAGCTATTGCAATGCACCGCTCGCTACACCGATCGATAGAAATTGACGTTAGGTTAGCATGTTGGCTTATGTCAGCGCTTTCACCTGTAATTAATTTAAAGTCTACAATCAATATGTCTCTCTTAAAAACTGACTGACAAACAATTGAATCGGCTGTAGCAGGGCGCCTACTTCAAGCGACATGTATTACAATTCATTACACTAAACGCAGAGGAGCACGTGTAAAAGCGGAGGCCAGTGACCTTTTTATTATACTTACTGCGTTTTCTTTATCACACTGGTGAAATTTAACAAAATTGTTCAGTGTGGATGGTGCGTTTGCGTCGTCTCGTGCGAGTCGCACTGGCCAGTCGTCTCTGGTGCGCAGACCGCGGCGCCAGCGTACGCTAACGCGCAACGGTGCATCGACATCGATCGCTGTTACATCACATCACCCCTCGCGTCCTTTCTCTGCGCGCGCTGTACTCCTCACTCCCCCCTCCTCAGTCCGTTGCCGTGCCCCTCTCGCGCCAATCGCCACTACTTCATGATCTCAGCTACGTGCCAGTGCCATGCTACCATCCATATCCATTCGCAATTGGGTCGTCGTCAGCTTCGGTCGTTCTCTTGGAACTTAATACACTCGTACAAGATTAAGTTTAGTTCAGAATTATCAGTTATAATTTTTTTATTCGCGTATACAATCTATCTAGATACAGGTATTTCTAGTGATCAATAATCAACAATGAAGTGATTTAAATTTAATTTGGCTAGTTTTTAAATACTTGTGATATGTTCACGTCCTAGTTTCTCAACTTCCGTATCGAATTAGAGTTTAGATACTTTTCTATAATCGCCAATTAAAAATTTTGAAAAATAACTAATATAGGCGTGTATTTGTGCAATATTATGCGGTCATTAATTAATTATATTTTCCTTTTGCTCTATCATGTGACTCGTGTCTTCAACTCCAGTAATTTGCCGTAACTGTGCACGTGTACGTGTAACATATATACGTTTAGGTAATATTTCAATTGCAGTTGAAGATACCTGTGAAAATTGAAGACTGGAAGAAAGAAGTTTTAATGTCTTTCGTGTAGGGGAGAGCGATTGGCTTGACTGTTTTTACCAGTCAGTCTTTTTCTCTCTCCTATATGACTGGCATACCATAGTCTTTACCAGTGGGCTGTGCCGGCGTGGTGGTGGTTCTCTCCGTGCATGGTTATGTCTGCAGTGACGTCGAGGATTACGCAAGCCGTTATTTAATTCGGCGGCGAAATTCTTGAAATTTCTGTACAAGACAGCCGTTAGGCACATAATATCTATCTTTGTTTCAAAAGACTTGTTAAATAAAAAAAATGTGTTAGTCATAATGTTCTGCATGAGTTACTTATTATATTTCAGTTGCATCATATCATATTGAGTCATTGTACCGCTATGATGAAATGGAAATAATCGTGCTGGTGAAGTAGTCAACGTACGCGGCGGGAATTGGGCAATCTGCTAGCGAGCGGATATCTCGCCCCGCACGCCGCATTATTCCCGCTGCCTAATATTTGAACTCTCGAGCCGACGACATGTGAATCTAACCGACTTGTTACGATTTTAAACTAGTTAATTTTCTTTTCAGTGCCAGTCAATTCTGCGAGCACGTTCACTTGATTGTTATCATCATTGATGCTTTGCGTAACATTCCTACTTACGTCTGAAATTATTAAATTTTGTCTTTCTAGTGTTCGCAACGCGACTACTGATTAAAATTTATTTTATTGAAGAGTAACTTATTTTTTAATTTTAGTTCGTTTGCATGCTTATAACTTTTTTGCTGTACTTTTTACACAAAAATGCACATATAACAAATAATCAGATGCATTTACATATAGCCCCATAATATGCATGAGTATGGGTGGCACCCTTAGTCACGCCTCCCTGTGAATAACCCAATAGGATGGCGTATTTGTCGAAACTGGTGACCTTCGGGCAAAAAATCTAACACAGAAACCAAAAAAACAGGCACAATGGCTTTGCGAATAGATTCTCTCAAATTATTGTTCCATTATTGGCACAGAACAATACATAGTTTACTCTTGTGAAATCGAAATATCAATGTTTGAAAAATGCTTTTGGCGAATTACTTACAGTTTGCGATTAAAGTATTGCCAGTAGGTATGTCAAGAATGTACCGGAAAAGGATCAATGATGCAGAAAATGTTAGTCATCAAATTTCATTTTTTTACCTTCAAAGTATGTTTTTTCAGAAACGATACACTTACGGCAATGAATAATCATATCATAAAACATTTTTAAACTGTTTCTCCGAAACTGAGGTTAGATCTCGAATTCACGCCTAGAATTATTTATCTTCTACCAAACAAAAATTAATTTAAATGGTAATTTGAGTGTAGGAAAAAGAATGAAGTCTGTTTAAGTCATATCGGATGAATAATGGCGCAGAAATCGTGGTGTAAAATCCAATAATTTTCTTCGTACTAATCTAAACTTTTTCGTCAAGTTTACTCTCTTCCGCTGTATAGCTTAATATTCTTAATTTATCGTTTGACCTTACAGCATGAATTTCCGATGCACCAGTCGAGATGCGAGTCACAGGAATCTTTAAACACGTCTTAAACTTTTAATAAATTTTGACGAGTTTTTCGGTTCAGTTGGACGGCACAATTTGTTGCCAAGTTTGCATATCAAACACATAAACCCAAGTCTCTACACCAGTAATAACGCATTTTATGAGGATTTTCGGTTACTATATTCTTAAGTTTCAGTTTTTACTTCAGTTTAACTTGAGATGAAGACGAAGGAAAAATTTTAACCATATTTAAAAATTCGCGATACTAATTGTCAGACAACATCCCTTTGAAAAAAATTTTAAGTGTCTTTGTCAAATTTTTTGTATCAGATCATTTAAAGTTCAAAAATTCCATAAAAAAATAAAGAGATTTATATTTTGAAGAAAAGGTTCAGAAACTTCAGCAAGGCCGACTGTCTCACTGACAGTACACAAACAACGAACATAACATACAATATTATACTTTGCCAGTAGTTTTGTTAACTAACTAACTATCTTCACGCTGTATGCCTGACGGGGTAGTAGTTTTGTTGGTATCGAAATTTGATCCTATACCTAAAACGCAGTTATTATAAATAAAATAAATAAATAAATAGTGTAGGACACTTTTCACACAGCGCCATCTAGCCCAAAGTAAGCTAATATTAGCTTGTGTTATGGGATCTAGACGACTGATAAACATACTTATATATTTCTAAATACATACATATTATAGATAAATAACACCCCCAGACACAGAATAAACCATAGTGCTCATTACACAAAGTTTTATCCTGGGTGGGAATCGAACCCACGACCTCTTGCGTAGCAGTCGGATGCACTCCCACCGCGCCACAGAGGCAGTCTAGCAGTTATAGTGAGCGAAATTTAATTATCTAATTAGGATTTGACCCGGAAAAAACCCAAGTAGTAATTTTCTATTCGGATTTGTTGGGGGAATCTCTAGTGGGGAGGTCACTGGTAGACTAAATGTTGTTTAGCGTGGTATTTGGTTTATTGCGTAATGCGTTATCCACCATCTTGAATTTGATGGTGTTCTGTGTACACATGTGTTTCTGGATGTGCCAAAATTCTACCCTTAAGGGTGTAAAATAGGTGTTCAAGTATGTATGAAAGTATTTGAATACTTATAAGGGGCATGGGTCAAATGTGTGAGTTGCAACGGGTGTTCGAAGAATGTTACGAGCGAAGCCGGTTACAAACAAAATTGTTTGAAGTTTAATTTCTGATTATGACCAGAACCGAGGTGGGAGTACCTACATGTACTATATATAGGTGCACTGGAGCATGTAATTATTAACTGAAGACTGTCAAAATTACTGGAAATATGATTTCAAACAACTATGATTGTTACGAATTTTCCTGTAAAATGTAAAATATACGTGATATTACAATGATTTGATGTTATTACCTACAAGTCCGAGACTACCAGGACTTTAATTGGTCTTGCTAATTAGTGTCAAGCACATAAGACCTTTTAGCCTTTTTGTTACCTCCTCACTAATAAGGCAACGGGTTCAAAATTACTTCCAAATTTAACATCTAAATTAGACACATTTTATTAAATTTATTCGGCCTTTTAGACCCACCCCAGTTCCGTGCTTCGGAAGGCACGTTAAGCCGTTGGTCCCGGTTGCCACTAAAATGGCAGTCGTTAAGTTAAGTCAAGTTGAAGGCCATATGGGCGGCTTAAAAAATTTCAACAGCAGGTCGCCGCAGCCTGCGCCTGTCCATTTCAACACGGCAATGGGCGCACCACCTGTTACGTGGGACAAAAATGCATACGGTGAAATGTGGGCGTTTAATTTGCCTCTGCCTACCCCTTCGGGGATAAAGGCGTGACAATATCTATGTATGTATGTACCTACACATGTGTTAAACGAAAAATATCGATCTTAGGAAAAAAATATTTCAATTAATTTGTAGGAATATTAATTGTAAACCACTTTGTTCTACTAAAATTAACAGAAAAATATTAAAAAATAGCTTTTGCACTTCTTTTTCACATAAACTTTGTGTCAAATGTCATGATCATCCCATCGTGCTATTTTCTTAAAAACGGGCACAAAGTTTTCGTTTCATATATTGATATATAGATTGTGGGCACAACTAATTCTAGAAACTGTAACAAGTGAAATTTGTAAATGGTACACTAGTTATTACTTAATATCTAGTTAAGTAAGATTTTAGTCGAAAAATATATCAGGTTCATCGTTAGTAAACTTTCAATAAAACTCAAGATACAGTTTATTTGTTTTAATCACAGTATTTCAAAATACACGATACATTTAGTATCAAATGAAAAAGAATCACACACACCAACACTACGTCATATTTGATAAAGAAAACTTACGAGAGTTATTTCTTTGCCTGATAAAAATAAAAACTGAATAAAAGCCTAATGTACATTCATGGCCATCTAATTACAGTTAAAATGAACTTATCATATTAATAGTCATTATTTTGATTCCGATTTTGTTGATAGGGTTATATAGGTAACAGCTGAGACTTGGTTTATGTCGAGTCGTCAGATCAGTTTAGTGACGACAGGTGGGCCGATATCTACTGCGTTTGGGCTCTAGCGACATGAGTTCATACTCGTACATCAGTACCGAGTATTAACGTATCATGATTATTATACACAATTGTGGGAGTGAGTTCAAACAATTGTATTTGCATATCCCGATAGTTGTTTCGTTATAGCAAAGATGAATGATAGTACTATATAAAGATAGGCTCCGAATCCTACCGATTAAAACTTCGTCTCTTCCCCCCTCTTGCCATAATAATTTTGTGTCATATCAAATTTTTGACGAAGTAATTGCCATTGCCTTGTATCCTGTATTATGTTGTAATTACCTTCACGGTATTTAACTGACAGGGTAGTCATAGAGGACAGAGGATTCGTGATTCATGCATACTTCTTTCGCTTCCTGTAGATTCATTAATCGCTTCATACATGACTAATAATAGTCACTGATTATTTTATTTATTGACAGTTTAACTTTAATTTCTATATTGATTAATAAACATTGATTATTTAATGTCATTTTCGCGCTCTCTACTAGAGGCGCCTTACTCTATATATTTCATACAACTAAGCGTGTCAGGAGGCGTCACGCTATTTCTTATACGATTACACTAATTTCTAGTTACTACAGACAAATGGAACCAATTGACGGGTCGCCTTTGCTATGTTTGCATACAGTTTGACGGGGACTTGACACGTGGTATTTGACAGTGGACTATGATAGGCTGACTTGATTAACTCATTGATATAACAAAGAGTAGGAGTTCTAGCACGCTACCTTGTAGAACACCAGATGTTTGGCTACAAGATTTGTTCAAATCAATCACAGAAATTCTTTTAGACCTTTATCTTTTTTTATTACAAGAATGGAATTAAAATCTTTAAATCTTTAAAATTGTAGAGTTAATGTGTATAAAGCTTCGGCAAAATCTATTCTGTCGCCTTATTCATAAAGATACTTAAAATTTCTTTCACTTCAACTTATTCAGAATTCCGTTGCACCATGAACTTCCTTCTACAGTCTAAATAATATTATATTTCTTTCAAAAATGGAAACTTTCTGGATATTTTCAATGTCACAGTTACAATTATTACGTAGAGATAGTTAATTTTGTCTATGTTCACCTAAGTACTGCAAGGTCTTTTTATCATCTGACCTCGTTATTGCCAACATAATTGATGGGGTTTTAGACTGTTAATTTCATTAGCAATCAGTAAATTATTATATATAATAGGTCCGCGATTCGATCGTGTCAAGAATTTAGAAATTTATCATAAACCTAAATACGTTCAGATTTTTCATTAAAAATACTAAGTTATGGTCCTAGGTATAATAATAATAAAAAATTATCATCATGAAATCAGTTTCCGAGATCTGCTGCGTTTCTTGTAATGGTGCCCGAAAACCAGGACGAGTTCCTGGTAATAAAACAAAATAATACTTTATGTACCTAACATAACTGACTGCCTCTGTGGCGCGGTGGGAGTGTATCCGACTGCTACGCAAGAGGTCCCGGGTTCGATTCCCGGGTCGGAACAAATATTTGTGTGATCCACAAATGTGTGTTTCGGAGTTTGGGTGTTTCCTATGTATAATATGTATGTATTTAGAAATATATAAGTATGTGTATTATGAATATTATGGAAATTATTATTCTGTTTCAACGGGTATACTATCCAGGTGGCCCGATTCGAATTTTATCGTAATCGAATTAAATTTTGAATGGTTATTGAAAAATAAAAAAAAGACACAGACAATTTTATAAAATTCCCCTTTTATTTGAAAGATTATAATCCTGAGGTGATTTCATTGTCTCCGTGCCAGTATCTGGTGATGAAATCCTAGCGAAATCTAGGTCAAAGCTTAGCTGATTCTGATGCTGAGCTGATGATGCAAGGCACAGCTGTTTAACGGTTAAGAGTTAGGTGATTTCTTCTTGTAGATTTCTTCTATATCAAGAGCCTATACATTTGATATCGATATTTGATTACTATTATTTGATACATACATACTAGCACGCCTGTTTCCCATCGGGGTAGGCAGAGGCTATGGCTTTCCACTTGCTACGATCCTGACATACAACTCTTTCGCTTCTTCTACTTTCATGAGTATTTTCATACACGCTGGTAGATTAAGGGTACTTTGGACCTGGCCTTATTTTAAAAGGACTTCATTTGATTGACATACGTACGCCGAGGTCGACCCCTACCAGTTTGCCCATTGGCTCTCGTCACATATATCTGCTTCGTCAGTCTATTTTCATCCATCCTCTCCACGTGTCCGAACCATCTAAGCATCCCTTTTTCTATCTTTGTGACTACATCTCCTGTCATACCGCAATGTTCCCTTATCGCGCTGCTCCTTTCTTTATCCATTAACTTCACTCCAGCTATACTTTGCAGACCTTTCATTTCCACGGCATTTATTTTTGTGTCTTCTGCGATACCCAACTTTCACTGCCATACATAAGTGTGGGGACCAGCACTCCTCTATGTACACAAAGTCTTGCCTTCTGAGACACATTCTGACTGCTCATAAAGGTGTACATGGCTCAATTCACTTTTTATCATGCCAAAACTCGTCACTCAATGTCATAGTCACACTATCCATCTCTCGTAAATTTTGTACCCAGATATACAAACTCTTTCACTTGTTCTACTCTTTTTCCTTCCACAAGAATTGAGCAATCCGTCGTATTAACCACTCCTTCAAACACCATTACTTTCGACTTGTTAACTAATATTTGATACACTATCTATAAAATACTAGCTGTGAAAGAGTCCGCTTTGCGCCTTAATCAGTTTTAAAACCCTAAAGGGTACATATATACATATCTCATATATAGATACATAGGGTGACCTTTATCCGCGAAGGGGTAGGCAGATCCCACATTTCTCCGTATGAAGTTTTGTCCCACGTAACAGTTGTTGAGCCTATTGTCGTGTTGAAATAGACAAGCGCTTTTTTAATCCGCCTTTTAACTTGACTTAACGACTGCCATGTAACTCTACTCTTAAGGGTAGAGTTTTATAAAATCCTGAAATACTTCGGCATCTTTTTTTTATGACTTGCGGCTGTCCTACGGTTTCGTCTGATGCGTAGTTTCTGTTCCTGTGGGAAAACTGAGATTAAAGGTCGTCATAGTTAGTCCTGATAAAATCAGCTTATCTGCTAGTGAAACTCCCGTTAAAATCGGTGAAGCTATTTTACTCAACTCTATGCTTAAAATATAAGTATATATTTTAAGCATTAACTACAAATATAAGTATGAGTATATACTTCTATTGGTAGTTCAGTATATATTATACATTGTAATAAAGGCTATAAAAATAAAAGACTAATAATACTTTCACAGTTAATTTTATTCTGAACACGAGCTACCACCAACGACAAATGTACGAAAATGTAAATAATAACGTAAAATAAATAATGTAATGTAAATAATGTACTTGTAAGCAGTCGGTGTATGACTTTTTTTAATTAACGCCATACTTGAGGATAAATTACATGAAATGGACTGCGTTATTTAAACTCTCAATACTCGTAAAAAGTCATAGAATTCTTCAATTTCAGGTATTTAGACAGTCAACAGATAGTCACTGTTTTGCATAGACAGTTGTTTCTGTGAAACAGTCACAATCCCTAATCTATACAAATATATAAAGCTATAAATAGTTTTTAAAGCTAAAGAGTATTTGAACCAGTAGTTCGGATTAGCACGTTCAACGTTTGATTGGTTCAACGCGCTAATCTCAGGAGGTACAGGGTCGAATTGAAAAATTCCTATTGTTTTGGATAGCCCATTTATCGAGGAAGGCTATATATTATGATGCTACTACCCTGGAGAGTGGAGCAGTAATCATAAACGTTAACAAACTATTAAATGACGGGAGTAAACGGGGGAGATTCGATTTACGTCACGGGCGAAGCCTCATATATAATACTAGTAGACACCCGCGGCTTCGCCCGTGTAGAGAAGTTTTCCTGTTCCTGTTTCCCACAGAAACTTGTTCCCGTGATAAAAAGTAGCCTATGTGTTATTCTGATTTATAAGCTATACTATTGTAAAGTTTCATTAAAATCTTTTCAGTAGTTTTTACGTAAAAGAGTAACAAACATCCATACACACTTTCACATTTATATTATTACTAGGTGACGCCCGCGGCTTCGCTCGCATAGAGAAGTTTTCCCATTTCCGTTTCGCACAGGAACTTGTTCCCGGGATAAAAAGTAGCCTATGTGTTATTCTGATGTATAAGCTAAATAATTGCAAAGTTTCATTAAAATCTTTTCAGTAGTTTTTACGTGAAAGAGTAACAAACATCCATACAAACTTTCACATTTATAATATTACTAAGTGACGCCCGCAGCTTCGCTCGCGTAGAGAAGTTTTGCCGTTCCCCACAGGAACTTTTTCCGGGATAAAAAGTAGCCTATGTGTTATTCTGATGTATAAGCTATATTATTGCTAAGTTTCATTAAAATATTTTCAGTAGTTTTTACGTGAAATAGTAACAAACATCCATACAAAATTTCGCATTTATAATATTAAGATATATCAGTTAGGGTTGACTCAGACAATTAGAATGATTTAATATTAAAGTGTAAATTGAATACGTTGTGTAAACTATGACAAAAACACGATAAGATGCGGCGATTTCGACTTACCATTTGGAAATTTACAACGTGTATGTACTGGTGAAAAACCGCAAGTGATAACGCTTTTGTGGCGTATTGCGTCGAAGCTACCACACTCATAGAATTGATTAAATAACAGGTTCTTTGAAGTATATTTACAACAGAAGTCAACACCCGGTGGCCTGTAACATTTTTTTTTAGTTCAAGAGGAGCGTCAAACTAAGTCGCACGTGCCAGCGCAGGTTCCGACGTAGCTTGACGCTCCTCTTGAAAAAGGACCTCCGGTAGGTCCAAAACTAGTCGGGCTATCCCGAAATTCACACGTGAGTATAACCGTAATTTGTAATAATAACCTAAGCTAACCTAACAAATTGTGAAGTGGGACCTCGAGGCTGGAGTCCTACGGCGGGTGTATGCCGAGGGCGTCCTGGTGCGACAAACTGGGGGTCGGCCGCTTCCGAAGGAGATCTTCGGACAAGCGGACAAGCGGCTCGCGATGATCTCTTCCGAAAGTGGGCCGAAAGAATGGTAGCCACACTGCGAGCGCGCGGCTCGTGGAGGCCATACGGCCCGTCCTACGGCAATGGGTAGAGCCGACGTACCACCTCACCCTGCTTCTCACAGTTCATGGCTGTTTCTCAAAATACCTGTGTGGGCTGGTGGGCGTGGTGCCGAACTCCGTGTGCCGTACTGCCCTAGCGGCCATGGCGTGGAAATGGCTGAGCATCGCTCACTGTGTGTATGGCTTGGGACAGGCCCCGCAATGCCCTCACGGGGATTGTCGGTGCGATGGCAGCCGAAAATGCTGGGCCACCGTCGCCTCCTTCGCCATTGAGGTAATGGTGACAAAAAGAGAGGAGCTGCGGGTTCAGAAGCGAGAAGGACGCACGCTCCCGTCACGCCAGCAATCGCGAGGGCGGTGGCGCCGGGTGGTGGCCCGGCGCGGCGCCGGCTAACTTATGGCCGTGGGCGGAAGGTCGGGGGACCCCACTCACAATAGCCTTCTGGTGGCTGGCACCCCTCGTGATCCGGGGTGCCTTCAAGTACCCGTTCGATTGCTCTCCTACCCCCTCTGTTCTCAGAGGGACGATTGGGGACGGCTCCAAGCGATCACAAGTAATCTCGCCCGGGAGATTATGGGGCACAGCACACCTGGCCCCCCGAGGAGAGCCTCATTTTTGGGGCATTCCCTTAGCCGGGTCACAGTGAACAGCCCTCAGGCCTATCCTGCACGAATCAAGAACACATTTACATGTGTTCTTAATGTTACTTGAGATATCCTGAGTATTGCAATATTTAGCCTTTATTTCAACCACTTAGTTGGAGTAGTAGACCGAACTACTCGTAGTAATATATTTTTCTGAAACATGCATAGAAATACTGTCATTATATCGAAAAAAGAATACGCGGAATATCGCATTTACGGGCAGAGAAAATGAAATTCACTCTTGCAAGAGTGTCCGATTGGGGTAGACATAATCTTGTTCAATTTAAGTCTACCAAGACTCCAGTTTGTGCATTCACCGCTATTTTTTTTATACTACTGAGGTGGCAGACAAAGTTACCGCCCATCTGATGGGAAGTGGTCACCGTAGCCTATGGACGTTTGCTACACAGACCGTTGTACAGGTGATAGAACACACATAAGTTGGCGAAGTCTATCCTATTGGGAGTACTTGTCGGTGAGCTTCAGTATTATAAAAGTATGCTATCCAAACCGACACACTGCTGGGTTCCAAACGGCCGATAACAAGGTCCATTTTCACTATTAAACTGACACTGCCCTCGAAGGAATACCTTTCATCACTTTCCTGAAAGTAAAACAGGTCGGTGGGTGCAGCGTATCCTCACACATGATAAAAATGTGACGTGCAGCGGCCATTCGATTATACACTCCATTAATGAAATTTCATATCAATATAAATCTCTGGAGCCCCGCGACCTCATCTATTAGCAGTGCACCTGCTGACTAACGGACGAAGCAAGGACGCAGGGGTTAGTTACATGGCAGTAGTTACTAGCAATGTCAAAATTCTAGAGAAAACCGATATTTGTTCCTAGCAGCGGTTAAATAAAAGTAGACAACGGGCTCCAAATCTAAGAAGGGGTTTATAAGTAACTGGACATAGGTACCTACACTAAAGTGAAAAATACTCCCCCAACCAAAAAAAATCGAAAATTTATTCTCCATTATTTTTGCTCCCAAGAAAGCCAATAAATAAAAATCGAAATTTATGTAGAATTTGGAAGCAATTAGGACACCGGTAACATTAAGAACACTTGTAAAGTGAGCTGCCTTTAGATACCCTGAGTATTGCAATATTTAGCCTTTATTTCAACCACTTAGTTTGAGTACTAGACCGAACTAGTAATATATATTTACCTACGAAGCCCCCTACAACAAGTTGATGTCATATTTCAATTACGTAGCCTTGGACGATGTTGCCTAAATTTGAAAGTAAATCAAAATCAGCTGTTAAGTTTCTGGTGTATTTTTCTCTTTGCCAAAGTAAAGGGTATAGACAGGAACGTCCGATGTCCCACACGCCTCCGTCCACATACGTAATTGCATCGAAGAGTGAAAAGAAGGTAGGTACCCTTCCAAAACGAAAAAGGTACAGCAGGTATAAGTTTATGCTTAGAATACTCCGTTAAATTCCTCCTTGGACAACAAAGAAAAAAAATGAGACGATACGGTCTAGTCGCTCTACACTTTCATGTTTAGCCATAAATATTGAGCAGTTCATTTTATTTTTAAAGGTAGGTGTTTAACCTAATTTGCCGTCAACAATAATTACCCTAATAATCAGTCACCGTAGTTACACCGCTTGACTTACTATGAGGAATTTCTTTAAAGAAAATAATACTTAGTCATAGTTTATCCGAAAGTCACCGAAAAGGCATCATCTAATAAAATAGCAATCTTCCGGCTGTGTTAACACTTTCACTTGCGCCTCGAATACTTTCTCACGACTTTTGAATGAGTGACGAGCTATTAGAGAGCGTCAGTTCACAAAAATTGGTACATTCGAATTTTTATTCCGAACCTCGCGCTCTTGTTGTTGTGAGATAATGCGTGTGTTACTAACACTGATAAGGGCTGATATCGTGGTTTAGATTTTTGTTAGTTGTTATGAACTATTTGATGCCACACACTGCAGTAGTAGTTTCGTTGTTATATTTTTTTGGTTCAATATTTCACCGAGAGATGGTGATGAACATGATTCTTCACTTCAGAATGACGACTTTCATGTATTTGTCTCAGCTACGTATTTGCCGTCAATTTACTTTAAAGATATAACATCTTTATGTATGTTTTATCTTTCTATTTTCACAATGTATCCCTGACGTCTCGTTTTATGCCAAATATCTTTAAATTGTTTCATAGTTTATTTAATATTTAAAATAAACACCAAATTGGTTCAGTCCATTTCCAAGTTAGCCACATCTCGTTATGAAAAAGTCGAATGATTTAGGATGGAACTAAATTTGTTATTCTGAGGTGGCTTTAATGTACCTGAAACGACTTAAAAATATAATTATACAGGGCAAAAGAGCAAAGCATACCTGGACCATGCTGGATAATTAGAATTTTTTTCAGTGTCATACAATTCAATGTTATCTAAGCGCAAAATACGACTTTATCTCACAAGAAAAGCTAGAAACTACATAATATAAACGATATTCTACTAAAATACACTATTTTCTAAATTATTAATCAAATATTTTTACACATTTATTATAAGGAAAAGTCAGCAAACTAATTGACCTACAAAATTTACGTGGGTTTATTTATGTTATGAATAGCATAAGATTGTGAAATGAAACCCCTGCTACAAAGCATTTAGTAGCATAATTTATCAACAGTATTATTAGATCCTGGCATCCCACATTTTTTATTTATAGACCCAAATCAAGTCCAAACGATATCTCATTCATTATTTTGAAAGTCTCAAAAGATTGATGTATCAGAGCTGACTAAAAACTCTGGCGACCACTTTGGGAAATGACTATAGCGTACGTATGAATATAAATGTCTATACTTTTCGATTGCTCTGGAATTCTCGAGCGAAATTTCGTTAGTAGTAAGTATTGACAGAAAAAAAATGTAAACCTGAACGTACAGAACGTAGAGCAACGGAAGAAAATTGTCAATGCAATGCAACTCATTGCACCGACCATTTGGTTCAGCCACTAATCAGATTTAAAAAAAAAATTAGAGCAATAATCTGTATCTATGGACTTATCAGTCAATCATTGCATTAGGATCTGCAAACAACAAAAAAAAACCAAAGGAAATAAAGAAATCCAATGGTTAGTGTAAGCGTTCCACATGCTCTGTAGTTATGGTGCAAGCTGCGATTGGAGTCTCTTTGTGGGATAAACTGCGAAACGAGGTTGTCCACCATATATCGTCAAAATTGATCGACATAACTAAGACTATAAGCACGTCAAACTTGCACTGGGCAATTTTACTACAATAAACTTGTCTCTCTTCTTATTGGTGTATTCCCAGGTACTTCCAAACCCTATCTGAATGTGGATTCTGTCCATTTTCAGTTGGCTGCTATGAGCATTTTTCGTTGTTCGCTTTTAAGATAAGTAATTTAATCCCGAAGATGTTGTGCATTGCAATCTCGCTTCACACCACCGATGGTGATGACATGGTGTTAGAAATATGGTCCGTTAAATTGGTATCTGAAACTGAACCTCTCTCGTCGTCAAATGTTTACAACAGAATGACCCTGTTGCTGAAATCGGTCCTGAGTATATCCAGGATCACGCCAGCTTATAAGCTCCTCCTCCTCTCCTATCTTTATTTATTATAGATCATGTTCTGATTTTTTGCAATGTTGGTAATAACTTTCTGACGTCAGACATTTTAGTAGAGGCGCTTGCTTCGTTGCTATTATCCACTAGTGGTCGCTTTAAATATTTTAAATAGTGTATGACATTTTGTAAGCGCCGTTAAAATGGTCTATGCAAAATTAAGATATTTTTATTTATTTATTTATTTAAAAAAGTCAGCAGGGAGACCGCTAACAAATAAGATAGCAACGGATGTCATAGTGGGACCAAAAGATCGCTAGGAAGCTCTCAGCTAGGATTGATCGAATATCTATCAAAGATCGCAGGAAAGGACTGGATGTGGAAGGCTTAGCACCATGTGCTATGATGAGTATCTGAAAGGTTTACATTGACTGCCATGGTGTTCTGAATGATTTATATTTGACGATGGTTGTGAACCGAACCGACTGATTTATAACTTATATTACCTCTAAATTAGCATTGAGAGACCTCAATGCAAGACGGCTGCCTTCATCTGCTTGCACTTTTAGAAACAATTACTTTTCCCATATTGCATGAATGAACAAAGGAAATAAGTATATACAGAGCAACCTTATAGGGATGATATTCTTTTCAGTAAAACTATTTTCATGACTTTTTATTACGTCGTCTAACTGCGGCCCTGTATAGGTACGAGTACATCTTCTTTGCCCACTTTACATTTGCATCTGTTGAAATTTTATTGCGAAATGAACATGAATGTTTGAATTTCATTTAGCTATTTCTAAACGTTAGTTTATACTTTCAGATATGTACTATGCTATAACATAGGTGATGCAAGTATAATGTACTTGTTCAGAATTTCTTAAATGAAGGCTCTACATGAATTTACTATTAAAATGATTCCTTCAATAAATGGAACAGGGTTGTATAAGACCGTTGTTACAGGATAATTAATTCATATAAAATGATGTTTATAGAGTTGTTAATCCCCACATTATTTCCAAATTAACTGAAATAAAGTATGACTCTTCGATATCTATATAATATATAAAGCTGAAGAGTTTGTTTGGTTGAACGCGCTAATCTCCAGAACTACTAGTCGGATTAGAATAATTCTTTTTGTGTTAGATAGCCCATTTATCGAGGAAGGCTATAGGTATATAATCATGGGACTACCCTGAAGAGAGTAGCAGTAGTCATAAATGTCGACAAATTGGGCATCTTTTTATGCAATAAGCGACGGGATTAAATAGATGCGACGGGAATTCGAAGTATGTCACGGGCGAAGCCAGGGGGTCTCCTCAATCAAAAAATGCAATCGTGATTGACTCTCTTTCATTGCATTGGTCGAAATGAATGAACTAAACAAATATAGCTGAAATTTGGTTTATGCCCATGAAGTTACAGACATCAAAGACGATGCGCTAGTTTGAAATATACATTTTTATGTATATGTAAGCGCTCGTGGCCCCGCGGTCTCAGTGTTCGGTAAACGATCACTGAGGTACGCAACTTTCACTATGGCTGGTCGTCGGATGGGTGACCACTTTGTGGCATTTACATTTGCGAGCGTTTCCGTGCTTCGGAAGGCACGTTAAGCCGTTGGTCCCGGTTGCCAGTAAAATGGCAGTCGTTAAGCCTGGTTGAAAGCCTTATAGGCTGGCTTAAAAAAATTCAACAGCAGGTAGCCACAACCTGCGTCTGTCTATTTCAACACGGCAATGGGCTCACCACCTATTACGTGGGACAGGAATCCACACGGTGAAAAGTGGGCATATAATATGCCTCTGCCACCCCTTCGGGGATAAGGCGTGATGGATATATTATGTAATTCTAAGTATCCAATTAATAAAGCATAGCAGAGCTAGTGGCACAACAGTAATCATTGATAGGACTAATTAAATGTACAAAAGTATCCAATGGTACCTACTGTTAATTACGTATGTAACACAATACGCTGTTATCAAAGGTTTTACAGAACGTCCAATTTTGTGTGCCTACCGGAGTAATAAAGTGCAGGAAAATAACTGTGAACATCATACGAGTAATGAATGGAGTCGCAGTTTAAAGTTAAAATAATTTAAATGTTTTAGATTAACTTAAAAAAACCTTAACTATCTTCACGCTGTATCCCTGACGGGGTAGTCAGAGAGGACAGTTCACCAGGCATCGCAATCCAAGTATACTTTTTGTTTTCATTTCATCGCGGCAACGCAGCCAGCGCTATGGGCACTTTTGCACATGTCATGGTACTGTCAGGAGTGGGTTATTTAATGAAAAATAATGTAAATGTGTATATTAAGGAATTCTGTATTATTTTCTTCTTGAGTATTATAATATTAAATGCTGTATGTATTTAGTAGGTAAGTAAAAAAAAAATGTAACATTTTTAATGTTTAACATATTTTAACTTAAAACTCTGGAAAAAATATTCCTATGTTTGACTATCCAGTATGACCACGTAGACGACGGAATCTTGACCAGTTAAGGGTGAGGTACGTAGTCAACAAACGTTGCAGTACCTAAATAATTATATTTGTAATGGTGAAATGCGCGCTTTAGTATCCTGCTCTACGTGGCAACAGGCAGCCTTTGTGTGAGACTTTTAGCTCTGAATGCTATCCACACAACCACCATGGTGTTCCACCTCACCTCTACTAAGGCCATCCCATCAGAAATTTCGGTTACGGTGCAAGGGTCTATAAATGTTTTATAATTCGTGGAAAGGTAGGCGTCACAGGCAGAGAGGATGAGGTAGGTAGTCAACAAACGTAACAGTACCTAAGTAATCATATTTGTAATGGTGGAATGCATTTGCGCGCTTTAGCATCCTGCTCTACGTGGCAACAGGCAGCCTTTGTGTGAGACTTTTAGCTCTGAATATTATCCACACAACCGCCACGGTGTTCCACCTCACCTCTACCAAGGCCATCCCATCAGAAATTTCTGTTACGGTGAATTGGTCTATAAATGGTCTAAGGGGTGTAAGGGTGCAAGGGGCCCCACCAAGATCTTCGGGGCCCAAGTCAACCTCCCGTGCTAGTGCGTGCACCTGCTGACTAACGGACGAGACTCTGGCGCTGGCTTTCCCCTCTGGGGTTGGGAGGTCTGAGGGCGTCGCTCCCTTAAAAGCCACCCGCCAAAACTAAATGGAAATGTACAATCGGAATGTGCCCATGTCAGCCCCGCCGGGTCCCGGTAAGAGGGGAAGACCCAAGAAGTGCTGGCTTGACGTCGTAAGGGATGACATGCGTGCCAATGGTCTCACTACAGGGGATGCCGAAGACCGTGCGAAGTGGAGGAGAAAATGTAGGAAAGCGGACCCCGGGCGTCGCGAGACGCAACTGGGACAGACGCTCGGATGATGATGATGGTCTATAAATGGTCTAAAATTCGTGGAAAGGTAGGCGTCACAAGCAGAGAGAGTCAGGAGGTCAGTCAAAAAAGAATCGTTATCGAACTATCAAGTAGCATTAGTGACTCCCAGTCCACCTTCGCTGTAACACTCGAATTCTCTATTACCTGCGGTTGCGTTCACGCTCTCCCAATGCTCAAATGCAGATCAAATCTACGTTCGAAACTCAAGTTCCCTAACCATAGAACCAATTTCTGCTCTTACTCCTATACTGTGCCTACGGTCAGATTGTGGAACTCAATTCCATCTGTTTTCAGAGACAGCATATCTGTTATTACTTTTAAAAGGAAAGTCCGTGTCCACTTTCTCTCTACTCCGTAAATCAATTTTATTTACATGTTTATTTATATTTAATTTAATTCGTACTTCTTCATATGTATATGTATATTTATTAATATATTTTTTAATAAAGTGGAAAAATAGCTTAAAATTTAAAAGGAAAAAAAAACACTTAAAAAGTTAAAATGACGCTAAAAATATGGTGGAGAAATTTAACTTGATTCGATACGGTTCGGGTAGATCAGGTGGCTAGAACATTGTAAAATGAGAAATTTAGCAAAACAATTGCTTTCACAAAGGCAAAGGTCAAGGGTTTGATCCCCGTCTCGAATCGAATTGTCTTTTTCCACATTATAATAAAAATATGAGAAATTTAGCAAAATAACTGCTTTAAAAATATATATATATATTTCATGTATTATATTACTTCACGTTCTCCTATCGTCGGTCTGCTGGGAGATATTTCTTTTAGAAATAAGCATACCATTGTACCTATGATTCCTTCAACTGTTACTATCTGTTACCTAGTGCGTACATAAATAAAACGCATAAATATATAGGCAATGAATAGCCAATAAATGGAATATAAACAATTCAATCAGTTTAAATGCAAGTTAAACTCATCCATTCACTTCCCAGTTGGCACGCGTCCCGTTGGCGTTAGCGCTATCCGAATCAATTGAATGTTATTTGCACGTAGTGATGATAAGATAAAAGTAAGTATATTAAATAAAGTCAATAATGTTTAAATGGAACGATTAGGTATTCCAACTTGTTAAGAGCTATGAGAATAATCTATACTATTATATTAAGCTGAAGAGTTTGTTTGTTTGCTAGAACGCGTTAATCTCAGGAACTACTGGTCGGATTTGAAAAATATTTTCGTGTTGAATAGCCCATTTATCGAGGAAGGCATAGACTGTATATTATCACACTAATACGTAGGAGAGGGGAGCAATAACCATATATATCGTTAAATCAGGTAAATATTTAAGGCATTATGTAGAATTTATAAGCGACGGGATTAAAGGTGCGACGGGATTTCGAATTATGCCTCAAGCGAAGCCATGGTGGGTCATCTAGTAAGATTATAAAGCTGAAGAGTTTGTTTGTTTGGTTGAACACGCTAATCTCAGAAACAACTATTTTTGTGTTGGATAGTCCATTTATCGGGAAAGGCTCTATATGTCTTCACTCTACTACCCTAGAGAGCGGGGCAGTAAGCATAAATATCAAAATACGGGCAAAATTTTTAATTGTATGTACAAATGGTTAAAATTAACAAATACTCTACGGGGTTAATTATGTTCGAAGTATGTCATAGGCAAAGCTACGGGGCTCGGCTAGTGACTGTTATGAACATTGTAATAAATAATGTTTTTAGTAGTAGGTATTGGTAGGTAAAATAGGTACTGGTATCTAATGAAGTTACTTTATGAAACAGTAAAAACAGTCATAAGGGGTAATAATAAATTAAAACTAATATTTCTAAATCAAAAATGCTGTTTGCACACCAAAAATAGCACTTCCTAATAAAATTAAATTCTCGTCTATTTAATGTATTAATTATGACTAGTATTATGACTAGTATTATGAATGAGTATCTTATTTATCAGCATTTAACTTCAGTTGATTGAATCTCTTAATTTTACTTCATCTTTTCACGACGAAGCACAATCAATGTAATTGCTTCTCCATCTCTCAATCTGTGGACGGAGAAATATAACTCCTTTGTCTAGTAGGGAAAAAAGGTAGTATAGTTGAGAACATTTTTCTGGTTTGAAACTAGCTTTTTAAGAGGTCTTTACACCTCTTCAGCAGATATAAAAGAAATTTGAATAAATCAATTTTCAATGAAGTCTTAGCATAAGATAAAGAACTCTATATGCATGTTCCACTAACGCCATCAAACCAATTTACATGAATACATCTTTCTTGTTTACATGAAAGATGCGAAATATGAATACAATATGCATTAGGTTTTACATACATACGCTTATGCATACAAGGACTTGAATTTGTAAATTGTGCTATGTTTCACTAGCATTTTTAGACGGATTTGCTTACCTATGTAGCTTATTTGAAGAGCTTTCTCTCTCCTTTTATGCTACTAAGGTGGCAAACAAGGTTATGATTCCTCTGATCGAATATGCAGCAGTATATACTAACTGTGGCTTTTTGTGAACCTTACACTGTTGACATTGTAAAAAATTGGAGCGAGTTCATTCCCATCCAAAGCGTTTGCAGGAAATAAATAGTTATATCGGTGGACCTTGTCGTATAGGAACTCACGGGCATCAAAGTGTCAATTGCAACTGTGACGAGCGGTGCGATGATAGATTGTAGCCGTGGACATCATGTAAAATCATTTCTCAGACCTTAAACATTTATGTAAGCGGTAAATGCACAAAACCAAGTGTAGTCTCTACGATGATGGCCATGAGTTTTATTTCCAGGTTCCTCCTCAAGCTCTACCTATTACTTTGTGAATATATTTTCATTTTCATTTTCGATACGAAATGATTTTTTGATAGCCTTCATAACTTGTCGTTGTTCCCAGTAGAACGCGTGAAGTTGTTATTCGGGTGAATTAGTTCAAAGATGACAACAGTTAGGTACTAAATATACTACTGAGAAGCAGTGTTTCCAATTTCTTTTTACACGAACAAACAGTACCTTACAATAATATAGGCATAATGTGATAGGCACGTTGCAAGAGCTGATGTTAGCGCATGAATGTTTCATACTTTTCATCGGAGGAGGTCACATTTACCATAGTTTTCTGCGAGCTAGTATATGCCACGTGATCTATTATACTCTGTTAAGGTTAAATTAAAAATTAGTTTTGTTTCTTATTTAGATACCGAATATGTACCGGTAAAAAAATATTATTATTCATCGGAAATCCGACGTGCATGCATAAAACGATGAAATGAATGAAAGATCATGAAATTTATTGAAAGGATCACGAAGCCTGGTGATCCATCCTCGTCGAATACTCCGTCCCTGACGTACATAGAGAGTAAAGGTAGTTTGAAAATTAGTAAGTCAACTACTTTTTACTAGTTGACGCCCGCGGCTCCGCACGCGTGATGACGTTTTCCCGTTCCTGTTTCCCACAGGAACTTGTTCCCGAGATAAAAAGTATATAGCCTATGTATTGATCTGATGTGTAAGATTTTTCATAAAAGTGTAACAAACATCCATACTTACAAACTTTCGTGTTTATAATATTAGTAAGATTACGTATTAGCTTCCGAATACCCCCTTCGTTACATAAGATACAAGTGTAGACAGTTGTTTGTACCCATTTAGTGAAGTATGTTTTACGTCTACTTTATGTACATTGATATAAATGTATTTGATACGAAAACTATATTAACTTAACTTTAAAAATAACCTTAAAACTATGATACATAACTAAAATATATTATTAAAAGAAGTCGCTTTAGGCAAAGTTCCGAAGATACTGGCAGCGTTCCCCCTTTGTATAACTAGACTAATTTTTTGTCCGAGGTAGCTGCCAGCTCTTCGGTCTTCTGTTCTTGTTCTTCACCGAATGGGACAAAATCATATTTGGAGCCTGTTGGTTCCATGTAGATGGGAAGGGGCCAGCGTGTCTGAACAGGTTGCATCCAAATCACTCAAATCAGCACCCATCTTCCATGGAATCAAACACATACTGTCCGGTCTCTTGCCATCGTCTCTTGCAATACCAGTCGGCTCAAGTAGACTTTGCACGTTGACGGTGGCAAGGGACCGGCGCATGATATCGTTAAGTGCGACATGTCTCAAGAAGGGGCCCGCACTTTTTGACATGACAGTCCGTGATGTCCTAACTTGTCGACATCACTGCCACAGGGACATTCATGTGGAGCGCAGACCGGAGCCCCGAGCCGTAGACAGGTTGCGATTCGGACCGTGTCAGGCTCAAGAAATGTTCCTGTATTTGACGAAGGGTACGCGTGGAGGCAGTAGCCGGCCTCATGCGCACCCACGGCCAAAAGCCTAGCACGCACCGAACCTGTACTACAGCTCAAAAGATTGTCAAAGATTTTACGTCTTGAAGTCTATATTTTATTAACTTAAGTAAGAAAATCTTCACCTTCAACCATTAACAACTTAATACAGTAGTGAAATTGAAGAGTGCCCAGTGATAAATAGAATAGAACGATGTTCAGTGATATCGTTTCCATTAAGTTCCTTTTTAAAGCTGGATTGTAACGTAACATTCTTCTTCTGATGTCTTGTGACAATCTCAAATGTAAAACCCACTGCTTTTACATTACTCTTGTGAACCAAAGATTGTAAGATAATAGAAATCAGCGTGAGACAGATATTTTATGGGAATCCCCTCGGATGTCATGCCGGACTCGAACCGGCTAAAATCACATGGTCAATGCCTAAATGTCTATTGCTGGACGCCCCGGGTAACTAGTCTGAAAGATGTCCCAATGCTCCAGGAAGACCTGGCTACCATTGCGGCATCACCTAGGGTTACGGTAACTCTTTGTCTTCATTGCAGTGTATTCTCAATTGCTTCTAAACCCTACCTGGGTTAGGTATGCGATCACTTTTATTTGGTTGCTACTTTGGGCAGTTATCGTTTGGCTTTTAATTTAAGGGATCGGTAGGAGTGACTGCCATCTGACGGAAGCTCTCTTTTTTTCATCTTAGTGTATTTCTAGTTGCTTCAAAATCTTTTTGATTTTGAGTCTGGTGTTCATATTTATTTAGCAGTAAGGAGAAGCTATTGCTTGGTTTTAGTATTTTTTACTTTAGTAGAGAATCCTGGGTCGTTGCCTCGTTCATGATTCAGCAGGTGCACCGCTATCACCTGCAAGCGGTCGCAGCAGTCGCTTGGGCTCCGAAAAATTTGTTATAAACTGGTTAATACGCTTGAACTGGTTCAGCGCCGGGCGATGAAGCTTTCCTTGTTTCCGTTCCATCCGGATTTTTTCCTGGAACCAAAAGTAGCCTATATATTTTCTGTCTTTTCAGTCTAGTCTATATTTATACTAAATATTATTTAAATAAGTTCAGTAGTTTTGGCGTGAAAGCGCGACAGACTCACAGACAGAGTCACGTTCACATTTATAACATTAGTAAGGATCCTCGTGGATGCTATGCCGGACTCCTACCGACTAAAACCACACGTTTCCCTTCATCTGTCTATAGCCAGGAGTTCCGGGTGAGCCCTCGGAAGAATAGCCCCAGGGCCCCTGCATTAACGCTAGGATACAGAAAAGGAACTATTTCTATGCATTATGATGACATTGACATCGAAGCATAAAATTTGAATAACTAAAGTATCCAATATTCTCACGGTGCGTTGAATTACCGTTAAACCAAGTCATAAAGGACTCAAGACAATAATAACACCTTTCCTCTAAAAGACTAAACCAACAAGTACTTTACATTAGTAACCACAGACGCTTGGGCACCAGGTGTAGCGCATGACGACACCTGCCAAAAATACATTGAATCGAAGCAACGTGACTGCGTGGACAGAAGGACAAGCTTTACTCACACATTGAATACGAACCGACCGTTTTATGACGTCACTTGTACCGTTTTACGGTCCTTATCTATCTGGTTTGTTGCATAGCATTGCACTTGAGTAACGGACTCTATTTTATATTACTAGTGCCCCTGATAGAGCAATATGAAATCAATTGAAGAAAAAATTAAGGATCGTTTAAAATAATGTAAGATGTTAGATAATTTCTCTGTTTAGTCGAAGTTATAGTTTGTATTTTAAACCATTAATTGTCATTTACAGATATTTAAGTACATTATTGGGTGACGCTTTCAATTACGCGGTTCAATTACGAGCGTTTCTGTGCTTCGGAAGGCATGTTAAGCCGTTGATCCCGGTTGCCAGTAATATAGGCAGTCATTAAGCCAAGTCGATGGCCTTGATGGCTTGAAAAATTTCAACAGCTGGTCGCCACAACATGTGCTTGTCCATATCAATACGGCAATGGAGTCACCAGCTGTTACGTGGTGCAATAATGCTTATATAAATATGTCTCTACCAACAAATATGGAACTATGTATATGCCTCTGCCATTGCTTTGAGGATAAAGCCGTGAATGATAAGTATTACATTACTAACTGTTATAATTGTTAGACTAGGCTCCCGCTCGTAGAGCCCGCGTTTAAAACTCTCAGCCAAACAAGCAATAGTCTCAACCTTATGACGATAAATATACACAAGGAAAATAATTTTTGAAATCGCACCAGTAGTTTTTGAGTTTATTCTTTACAAACAAAATATCTTACCTTTCAATATAATTTTAGTATTGATAACAATAATAAACACAGTTGCTATTAGATTCTTAAGAGCCTATAATAAAGTGAATAGTCGCGAGACGGCAGGCAGATATGTAACATCGATATTATCTTGAAATCCGAAGTAGAAAGTTGAACGTCTTGCTTTAAATGTACTTCGGACATTCTGTGACAATTTAATTTTTGGTACTACGTTTCATTCTCAATCCTCAAAAAATGGTAGGCGTTGCCAGTTTCGTTGAAAGACAAAGTTAACCTCATTCAATGTACTCTCTAATATCATTTAGAATGAAAGTTTTGTCAGTTCAAATTAGGGACAAGGATATAACAAAGTTTTAGCGTAACAACGTACTCAACGTTGGAATGAAATAGAATAAAATGCGCGACGTCCCCTGAAAACCTGAGAGATATAACAAAACACGTGCAATGATATTTTCCGTACCTTTTTACCACAGGTAAGTCGAGATAGATTACCTGTATGAACGGGAATGGGAAATTTTACCACGCGGGTATTTCATAATAACTGCGTACAAAGACGTGGGTATTA
This sequence comes from Thumatha senex, assembly GCA_948477245.1. Lineage (NCBI taxonomy): Eukaryota > Metazoa > Arthropoda > Insecta > Lepidoptera > Erebidae > Thumatha > Thumatha senex. The sequence goes on from OX419725.1 coordinate 7,957,854, forward strand.
CAATATACAATAATACCTATCGGCATTCTCAATGCGCTTACGTAAACGATACCTACAGCATAATAAAATGATTGTATTCAATATTTTGAATGTAAATAGTAAATAAACCTGCGTCTGTCTATTTTAACACGGCAATGGGCTCACCACCTATTACGTGGGACAGGAATACACATGGTGAAAAGTGGGCATATAATATATATGCCTCTGCCACCCCTTCGGGGATAAGGCGTGATAGATAAATATATATAAATAGTAAATATTGATATTCGAGCACACTAGGCTTTTTCCTTGTGGCAACCCTAGGCATAACAGCTGATTTGAATTGGCTCCGTATTTTATATTGTAATATTACAAAAATAATTATAATTTTAAGTAAAAACCAATTCCTCATTGCCAAATAATAGTATATTAAGTGTTACATAAACTATTTGTGATAAAAGTAGATAAATATAAACATTAAAATTGTACCGGTGCAGTGACAGTTATACATCGGAAAATTTTTCAATATTTAAAATAAGTACTTGGATTTGGCAAGATTTTTGAAACTTATAGTTGTTTAAATCAAGGTTTGTTTGTTTATTTACTTTTACATCCTCACATGTCCAGTAATAGATTGATTTTACTGACTGATTATAGAATACTGAACATAACCTTGTTTTTGTTTCGCCTTTCTTACTCTTTTTTTGCTAATAATCACTGATTCTGTAGTACGTAATTATAATCAAAAATGTCGAATACTGTTATAATATATATAATGATAATGACGCGTAAAGCCTTAGCTAATCAACAAGAGACAAGGCTCCAATTAACGTTGAAAGAGTTACAAATTATGAGGGAGAAATGCGATAAACTAAACAAGGAAAGGGACGAAAATGAGTTAGAACTGCTTAGTATTTTAAGTAAGAACGGACAGCTCAAGAAAGAACTGGCACAGTTGCATTCACTGTATACTGATACCTTACAGGATCGGGATAGGCTACAACTTATAGTTGATAGTTTTGACTCTTGTAGGGATCATTATGAACAAACATTGAACCAAATTGCAGTACTTAAGAAGGAGCTACAACTATCAGAGATCAAAATATCACAACTTGCAACTGAGAAACAGAGCACCGTGGTTCAATCTAATCAGAGTTTGTTCGATGAACTGATGGCTACAAGCTTAGATACTGCTAAAGCTCACCCTTCCATTATCATAGATGAATCCGGGGGCTGTACTAAGTCATTGAATATTATTAAATGTAGTAAAAATAAATTAAAGAAATATTTAAAAATTAAAAAGTTTAACACTAAATCAAAAAAAAATGATACATAAATATAAGTTTTTTATAAATACTATGTCACTTAATAAACAGAGATTGCAACTGATTGACCAGGTGAATATGTATATGTTAGAACTGGACACTGTCTCACTACAGTACAAAACTGATACACGGGCCCTTCAATATCAGATTGACCGGCTCCAAGACTCTTTAAAATCAATTACATATAAATATGAAACGGCAGAGAAACAGAGTAGGGAACAGGTGTTAGCTATAGGTAAATTAGTAAACCCATGTCACTGTCAAAATGACCAATTGATATGCGGCCATGTTCCCTCCTCACCCTTGAATTGTAAAAAAATTATATGCAGTGATGGAATTGGTGAGCAAACAACTTCTTCAATCCCAAGTGAAAATATGTGCGGTGGTACATTGCATAGTAATATATCACTGCAGCCACATTCAATAACATCTGGTGATAAACTCACTTCATCACCAGTTAAAACTGTGTGCAGTGTGGATACTAGTATATTAAGTTCAAGCAAGTACTAGATACATCATTAACTCCATCAGAGAGAAATAAAATGAAAAATTTATTTAAATCCTTTAATCTGCATAGTACTTTCTTAGAACCTACTCGTATTACAGCCACCAGTGCAAAATGTTTTGATAATATTTTTACTAATATTAAACCAATAAATAAAGGTATTGTGGATCCTGTAGAGTCAGATCATCGTGGCCAGTGGATAAAGTTTCCTAAAATTAGTAATAAAGTCTGCAAAAAACAAATTAAATATTAACAAATTAAAATTTAACATATTTACAGAAAACAATACAAAAAGAAGGGGGCGGGTGGTGGGAATTATTACAAGACTGACAATGATGCCCCGACTAGGTGTCGAAGAATTCCTCCCCATCAAAATCAACCGGTAAGGTTCCCATAAGGCTGGCCGCATTGCCACGTTGTATGGCAATGCTTATTCTCTGAGCGAGAAAGAGGCCAGCCCTATGGTCACGAGAAGAATCGACCAGTCGCTTTGCGATATCACTATACAGTGAACGAGCACTTGGGCCCCACGAGCCCAGTGTCTCGACCCCAAACGGCTCAAAAATATAATTACCTATTAAATTATTATATTTGCGCCGCTTGAGAGTCTCGGCGGATGCAGCAGCAGCACAAGCGCAACTCGCCGTGCTATGAAGATGAGAAGGAGCCAGGGTGTCAACACAAGTTGCATCCCAAACTAAAGGCTTTCCCATCTTCCATGGCACCAATGACATACCGTCTGGCCTCTTGCCATCGTCACGCGCCAAACCATTAGGTTCTAGAACGGCTGGAAAACCGGCGGTGACAAGAGCCCGACGGATAATGTCATTAAGGTATGCATGACGTGACCTGCGACCTGCACTCCTGCTGCATGAGAGACCGTGATGCCCAAGGCTGTCGACTACTTCACCACATTGACAGCAATGCGGAGAAACGCAGGGAGCACCTAAACGAAGACAGACAGCAATTCTGAATGTAGTGTCGTCCAACATAGTACCTATGTTGGGCGATGGAAGAGCCTGAAGCCAAACTCCTGACTCCCATTCTCCCACAGCCAATAGGCGAGCACGTTCTGCAACATTCGAACACGTGTTCAATAATTTTTTTCTAACCTCGTTGCAGAGCGGCCTATCCCACTGCCTCTGGGAGCACGGGTTGGTCGGTAAAACAGTATCTGGGCACTTAAGTTTCCAAACATTTATGGCTTCAATCTTGCCTGGCACTTCAGAATTGACCAGTGTAGGAATTAAAATTTTCCTGGTCAATTCATCAGTGCCGTGTACTGAAGACAAAAATGCAGGTAAACTTATATCAGAGATGTTACGAACACCGAGGCCGCCCCAGCGTATTGGTAAAGACGCTTGGAGCCACGCTCGGTCGTCCAAATCTGCATTCAAAATTTTGGAAAGCGTGGTATGAATAATGTTGTCCATATTTTCCAAAAGGGTCGGATGTTTAAAAAATTGAGATGAGCGAAGGGCATGAGTTAATTTTGGGACGAAAAGACAATACCGAATAATTGTAAAGGCCGATTGTATATTTATTTGAAGGAGTCGATCCGAAACTTCACAAAAATTTTTGATCTTTTCCTCAATGAAAGATTCATAGGCATCTTCTAGAACGGGAGACCCAAGGAGGCGTAGAGAACAATTCTGAAGGATTTTCAAATTTGGAGCCAAAACATTGAATTTTGAAATAGTAGAAACACTATCAATATTGTCATTTAGAAAAATTTCACACTTTGAAGGATTCAGATCCAAACCAATTAATTTAAATTTATCTTTTATCAATGCCAAATCTCTGAAAACTGTGTCTACATCTCCTCCTAGAGTGCCGTCATCTAAATACCAGACGTTAAATTTGGAATTTAGCTGGCTAATTATTGGGTGTATTGATAAGCTGAAAATGAGTGGCCCGAGAGGGTCACCTTGTTGACAACCCACTGCAGAATCTAAAATATTTTCCTTATACATTAATTTTGATGGGTTTCTGTAGCACTGCCAAAGAAAATTAAAAATTTTGGGTGTTTCCAATTTGGCTTGTGTCAACAAAGTGTCCCTGTTTACTGAATTAAAGGCATTCTTCAAGTCAACTTTAAGAATGACCTCTCCTTTCCCGCAGCCAAGGTAAGTAGACAGGGCATGTATGGCAGCTTCACAACCCCCTTTAAATATATATACAAATTAAATATGTACCAATTAACCAAAGTCGTATGAATATTTTTAAAGAAAATATAGTAAAGAGATTGCCATATCTACCTGACTTTACTAGTGTAGACCAGTCATATACAAACTTATTTAATTTGATTAATGATGAGTTTGGCAAAGTTTTTACCTCAAAAACTCTCCAGATTGGTGGTCGTCCTGTTTTCAGTGATTGGGCTACACCAGGTATTTTTAAAAGTAGAAAAAAAATATTTGAATTATATTCAGAAAAATCATATAATTTTAACCAAACCTTTCAGGAATATGTTTAAAATTATTCTAAGATATTTAAACAAACATGTTATCTTGCAAAGTCAAACTTTATTAAAAATAAAATTTATAATTCTGTGAATAAAATAAAAATGACTTGGAATATCACTAACTCTGAATGCGGTAGAACTATGGTGACAGAAAGGGATTTCCACTTAAAAGTAAATGATTGTCATGTTACTGGGGACCTGGAAGTGGCGACGGAATATGAACATTTTTTCGAAAATGTGCCTATTTTGACGACTAAATCTCTGCAATCGTCTTCCAGTTCCTCTGAACATTTATTAGAAGAATCTGTTCCTTATTGCAGGGATGCATTTGTATTCACAGATATTTGCGCTCAGGATATTATAAAAACTTTTAAATGTATTAAAATTAAGAAAACCGCGGACCTTTGGGGATTATCAGTCAAAACTGCATCATGTATCATTGAGGTCATTGCGCCGCATCTAGCAAATGTGTTTAATGACTGTGTTTCCAGTGGTATATTTCCTGATTTAATGAAACACAGCAAAGTCATACCCTTGTTCAAGGCTGGCAGCGCTACAGATCCGTCTAATTTCCGACCAGTGTCAGTGCTGCCAACTTTGAGCAAAGTATTTGAAAAAATATTTTTGAATCAAATGCTATCCCATTGTGATATTCATAAAATATTTCATACAAAACAGTTTGGTTTTACGAAAGGGTGCTCAACTTCCGATGCTGGTGTTGAGTTATTAAAATGTATTCATGAAGCCTGGGAAGACAAGCAAGATGCATTAGGTATATTCTGCGATCTATCCAAGGCTTTTGATTGCGTTCAACATGAAACATTGTGCAAAAAATTACATCACTATGGAATAAGAGGCAAATCACTCGACCTTCTGTCTTCATATTTGAACAATAGAATACAAAGGGTCGATATTAATGGTACACGTTCTGTAGGATCCATGGTTGCAATGGGTGTGCCACAAGGCTTGATACTTGGGCCATTCTTGTTCCTCATTTATATTAATGATTTACCGTTTTATGTAGGGGACAGGAATAGGATTGTTTTGTTTGCAGATGATACCTCATTGATTTTTAAAATTAGAAGACAATTAGATAATTATGACGATGTAAACAATGCAATCACGAGAGTAGTTCTTTGGTTCAGCTCAAATAATCTTTGCCTAAATGAAAACAAAACTAAATGTATTAAATTTACTCTACCAAAAATGTGTATGACATTTTGTAAGCGCCGTTGAAATGGTCTATGCAAAATAAAGACATTTTTATTTTATTTATTTTACTTCAGTGGGATGGTTTATGTAAATATCAAAAAGGGGAGTGAAATATTGGTAATAGAATTTCACTTTTACTTTTAATCGGATCATAAATTATGATGTGTTCATAGCTCTGTAAGTTCAGTGTTCGAACGATGACTGTGATAAGCATCATGCTACGGTTGCTTGAAGCATTTGTTACACATAAATACTAAAGATTAGACATATTAATCCTCACCTACAAGTAGTGCGGTGCACCTGCTGAGCAAACGAGGTCAGAAAACTTTGAGCAAACTCGTCGGGTCGAGGCGAATCATCCTTCCAAAAAGAAAGGCATTAGAGGCGGTTAGAAAAAAATTAACAGCAGGTCGGCACAATCTGATCCTATCCTGAAATGGACAGGCGCAGGTTGTGGCAGGAATGGCCGGTTGTTACATGGGACAAAAAATGCTTTCATTGAAAAGTGGGCGTAGAGTAAGCCCTGTATCACCCCTTAGGGAATAAAGATAAGAATAAAGTTTTTGTTACTGCAATATTGTGATGAAGATAGGAGATAACTAATTGAATCGGGCGTTACATGGCGGAAATCCATCTTAACGATAATAAAGGAGGGGAGGAGGATCCCACCACACACCCTCGATTCGTCAATCCTAACGCACAACGGTAAAGGATAACCTCTACTAATTGTAACGGAGGAATGACGAACCGAACTCCTCAAAGAAAGGGATGTAGGACAGGAATAAGGAAACCTTACCCTCCAGGTTGTCAAAACTTTTTGCAATACTCCGCTTTACAAGGTGACATTAAGTCGACAAGTCGACACGTGTTTCGCCTACACACGAGGCATCTTCAAGACTGCTTGGCAGCAAATGAGCTCAGCGCGTTCTGCTCCGCTTTTTTATCACACTACCTCCCCATTACCCCCACTCGTCACCGAGGTATTATGTGAGCTGTGTTGCCTATTTGACAATAAATTTTGTAATGGAGAGGTGTGGAAATCGGTCTGTTCGTTCAACAATGTATCACGTTCATGTTTAATAATTTCTAATTGTTCTAAAACGCTCAGATTAGGGCCTTTTTGACAACAATGTAAAATTTCTAACATATTATTATTATCTAAGTTATGACCGGTGTCCAATAGATGTTTTGCAAAATGTGATTTTTCGGTGTGGCAATTTCGGAAAGCTGCTAAGTGTTCTTTATATCTAGTTTCAAATGAGCGACCCGTTTGGCCTATATAAATGTTTTTACAATGATCGCAAATTAATTTATAAATACCAGATATTTTGTGACGATTTATTCTATCTTTGGCATTACATAAACTTTTTAAAGTATTTTGGGATCTAAAGGCTGAATAAATATTATTTTCTTTAAGTACCCTCGCCAAACGCTGAGTAATATTCCCAAAATAGGGTAGACTCGAAGTAAACTTCTTGCTATCCTTGACCGATGGATACAAAAGAAGTTTAACCATATTGTTTTGTTTTTTTGTAATCAAAGAGTATATTATTTTCGAGCTATAGCCGTTGGAATGCGCAATGTGACAGATAGTATTTAGTTCTTTTTGATAAGACTCTCTGCTTAACGGAACCTTTAAAAAACCTATGAATCAAACTATGGTACGCTGCTAGCTTATGTTGCCATGGCTGGCACGATACAGATGGAATTGTAGTATCCGTATAAGTTGATTTCCGATATATCCCGAAACTGTACTGTACTGTACTGTACTTTACTGAATTTTCTAGATCTGTCCATCTCCAGAAATATCGGAAACCAACTTATACGGACACTACGATTCCATCTGTATCGTGCCACCCATGGCAACATAAGCTAGCAGCGTACCAAAACGGGTCGCTCATTTGAAACTAGATATAAAGAACACTTAGCAGCTTTCCGAAATTGCCACACCGAAAAATCACATTTTGCAAAACATCTATTGGACACCGGTGATAACTTAGATAATAATAATATGTTAGAAATATAACATTTTTGTCAAAAGGCCCTAATCTGAGCGTTTTAGAACAATTAGAAATTATTTAACGAACGTGATACATTGTTGAACGAACAGACCGATTTCCACACCTCTCCATTACTAAATTAATTTTCAAATAGGCAATACAGCTCACATAATACCTCGGTGACGAGTGGGGGTAGTAGGGAGGTAGTGTGATAAAAAGGCGGAGCAGAACGCGCTGAGCTCATGGATTAGCCACGGAGCCAAGTATACTTTTACATAGTGAATAGTGTACCAAGTCGCACGGACCGCGATTTTTGCCTCACCGCTCGAACAACGCCTCGGTGTATGCGGCTACGTCTAACCGACGCAGCCGTAGACACCGGGGCCGCGTTTCTCCTCTCTCGGCAGAGGTAAGTATATTAGCCACCCGGCCTAACAAGCCGAGCGGTCGCGGCTGGCCCGTCCTTCTCGGACGCCGCCATGCCACAGAAAAACGGCCCTTATTAGGGCTCCCCATCACCGTCGCAACCATCAACATCGTCGTTGCACACGGCATACCCACCGAGTTTACCAACGTTAAGGACACCCAGTCCCACTTACATACCACCGTTCGCTGGAGCTCGAAGCACGCAACCCCAGACAAGACAACCGGGTCCACAAACGACCCCTCCAATCGCGCCGCGAGAGTCACCAACGCCCAACCACCCGTTAGTGGATCGACCCCGTGACCCACGCCTCGCGTCGACACAGGCGTCTGCGCAGAGGTCCAAAATGCGTTCGGACACCATGCGCCCACCGCCTACACCCAACTCCGTAAAGTGCGCGCCGCCGCGTAACGCTCCGTCGGCCGCACCGACGTCGAGTGCTCCCGCGTCGCGAACGCCAAAAAGAAAGCCGCAGGAAGCAATGTTCTCGCCGGCACCTTCAATCCACTCATTCACGTCCGATGCCGACTATTCATTGGTCTCAGCCGAATCAGGCTCAATACCGGAATTAGCCCCACACCAGACACCACCGCCACCTATACGCACAAGAGCGCAGGATGCGGCTAGGCTCTTCGCGAAGGGCCAAAAAGCGTTGGAGAGGACGCAATCGATGGACTCAATCCCCAGGTCCGCAAGACGACCACGAAGCCCAAGCGATGTGGACGTAGTGGTCACTGCCGCGTCCACAAAAAGACACCGCGCGACCACGAGCACCCCGTCGCCCAAACCTCAGCACGACCCACGCCTAAACAGACGTGAGATGGCAAAAGATAAAGAACGTCTGTCCTATGCCACTGTTGCTTCAACTATAGCAACAACAACAACAACAGTGACGGTAGCCTCCGCTACCAACCAAGATGCCCCCCCTACCGCCGAAAAAGAAAACCAACCCGAAAGGAAGACCCGATACCCGCCACTGGTGGTGGAGTACCTTCCTAACTGGGCACAACATATGCGTGCGCTCAAGCAAAAGATGGGAAGAGCGGCCAATGCACGCCCATTTGGAAAGGGCCTTCGCTTCATACCCAAAGATGACAACGAATATAGAACCATACAGTCTTATCTATATGAGTTAGAGAAGACTGAAAACATCTCATGGTTTTCATACTCCCTGCCTGCATACCGCAGCCTAAAAGTAGCCATCAGAGGACTACCAAGTAACGCCACTCCGGAGGAAGTTACCGAAGAGCTCCGTGAACTTGGTTACGAGCCAGAGTACGTTCGAAACATCCGGGCTCGCGCTGGAAGACCGGGGTGTATCCTACTGGCTATAATCAAGCGACAGAAGGAAACCACGCCGGGGATATACGGGATAACCGAGATGCTCGGGATCCCCGGCGTGAAGGTCGAGGCCTGGCGCGGAAAGCGCCGTCCCGCACAATGCCACCGCTGCCAGCTCTTCTGGCATAGCAGCCACCACTGCCACAGACCACAAGCCTGCGTGAGATGCGGCGGCGAACACGCGGCAAAAGAATGCCCACGCCCACGCGAGGAACCGGCAACGTGCGTGAACTGCGGAGGCGCACACCCCGCAAACCACTTCCAATGCCCGGTTTTTAAGCGCGAGGCTAGAAACCGAAAAGCCGGCACGGTTGCGAGAACAGGTGAGCCGCGCCAGGGGCCGGAACCCGTAACCTCGCAACCGAAAGGTGAAAGTACACGGGGGGTTTCGCTAATGGCGGAGGCGAACCCTCCTACAACGCGCGGAAACAGCGCCGGAACAAGAGTGCGGAAGCGCGGACGGGGCAACAGAGCACGTGTAGAAGAGGCGCCCCCTACCGCAGAAGAGACAGACCTCGCTGAACAGCAACCCACTATGCAACCAGCCACCGCCCCAGTACCCATGGAGAGGAGGGTGAAGACGACTAGCTGCAACTACGCCCCCACCAGCATCCCAAAGGTGAGAGTGGCAACATTAAATGAAGCCCCCATAAACACAGGAGACCCGGTCATCGAGGCCGCGGTTAAGGTTCTCCAGCGTATCTTAGACGCCCGCAGGACAGGACAGGGGTCACAAACGCTGCGTAACATTATCCTGGAAAGCCTTATAGAAATAATAAGCCTCCTCAATGGATAATACCACATTAAGATTTATCCACTGGAACGCCCGCGGCCTGAAAAACAAGGTCGGCCTACTCCGCCCTCTTCTACAAGAGTATAGAATAGATGTCGCCATAATAAGCGAAACGCTACTGGGGCCGACAGACCAAGTGAAATTCCCTGGATTTCATATATATAGGAAAGACGAGAAATCGGATCTGGGAGACTCATACCGCGGCCTGGCTGTACTAATACGCCGAAAGATAGTGCACCAACCCATTCCACAACTCCCAACGAACTCGATCTACTCGTTGAGTGGAACTACACCTGGGCGGAACCCACATTCAATTGTATGCAGCATATAAGCCTCCTGCTGACACACTAGATGTCACAGACCTACACCTACTCTTAGATAGGCCGCAACCAGTGGTGATCGCTGTCGACCTAAATGCCAAACACCCGGCATGGAATAGCACAAGGAGAAACACGGCCGGAGTACGCCTACGTGCGGACATGGAATCCCGAGGATATGCGGTACTGGGACCAGAAGTACCAACCCATTACCCCGACAACACAAACTTAAATCCCGATGTGCTCGACGTGGTGGTACATAATGCCGAGATGGATTCCCAGATCACGCAGGAGGTCTTTGACGACGAATTAAAGTCGGACCACCAACCGGTACTGGTGGTAATACAAGAAACCCCAACACGAACCACTCCTTCTAAGCGACACCCTCCTCTGGACTGGAACAAATTCGCCGAAACATTGGAGGCCAATACGCCAACCCGGCCTGTAAACTCCGCCGCCGACGTGGAGGCACTCGCAGCAGAAATAACCAGCGCCATTAGTGGTGCTATGGAAACCGCAAGAGGCACACCTCGACCAATTAAAAATAAAGGTCTCCCCGCTCATATCACAAGACAGCTAGCAGATAAAAGACGCCTTAGAAAGGAGTGGCAAAAGACCCGCTGCCCGACGTTAAAAACGAAACTAAACCGATTAACGGAAAAAGAAAAGGCCGAACTCAACACTCACACTGCCGAGAGCTGGGAGGCCTTTTTGGATTCCATCTCAGACAACTGGACTGGGATACATCGCCTCTGCCGCCGACTCACAAATACCCCGACCCCGGTGCGCCCTCTGGCTCACGAAGACGGGACGCCCAGATATAAAGCAACAGACCGAGCGGACATCTTCGCACGTCATCTGGAGCGTCAATTCTCTCCGAACCCAACCCACGAATACGACCACGTTAAAGTAGTTGAAGAACACCTTCGAAACTACTTCAGCACGCCGATAGCCCCCGAAGAAGACCCAATCTTTTTCTCGCCGGGAATGGTACAGCGTGCCATCCACATGACGAAGAGGAAGAAGGCGCCCGGCACAGACGGCATTACAAACACCGCATTGCGCCACCTCCCATACCGCACAATTGTAGCGCTCGCCCGTCTGTACAAGGGCATACTACGCACGGGTGCCTTCCCCGGAAGTTGGAAGGAGGGACGTGTGGTCATGCTACCCAAACCCGGAAAGAACGTCCTAAAGCCGGAAAGCTATCGGCCCATCACACTACTGCCCACAATTTCGAAGGTGTTCGAACGCCTTATGCTGCGACACATCACCCCACACGTGACGCCGAGACCGGAGCAGTTTGGATTTCGGTCAGAACACAGTACGACGCTCCAACAGTCGAGGGTACTGCACCGGATTACCGCGGCTCGTAACAAGCACGAGCATGCCGTAGCAGTATTCCTCGACATGGAAAAAGCTTTTGACAGAGTCTGGCACGCCGGTCTGTTGTTTAAGCTGTCCAAGTCCCCGATGCCTCGCCGGATTGTAAAAGTGGTCGCCAACTTCGTCGAAAACCGGACTTTCCGAGTGGCGGTCGAAGAAGAGACTTCCACACTCCACTCAATTAGAGCTGGCGTTCCTCAAGGGAGCTGCTTATCGCCTGTGTTATACTCATTGTACACCGACGACATCCCAGTGTCAAAGGGGGCCCAATTGGCGCTGTACGCGGATGACGCAGCGTACACCACCATAAGCCTCAATATCAAGCACGCTGCGTCTAAAATGCAAGAAACCCTGGAACTACTACCCCCCTGCCTGTCGCTATGGCGACTGTCGGTGAACGTGGGGAAGACACAGGCGATAACCTTCTCCGGTAATAGAAAATTACCACCTCAGCTCACCCTCCACGGTCAGAAAATACAGTGGCAACCTACAGCGAAATACCTCGGCATCACTCTAGACCGCCGCCTCTCTATGAAGAAGCACACTAACGACGTCGTCGCGCGGGTGCGCACAACCCGCGCGCTCCTCCGTCCAGTTCTGTCATCTGAGCTGCCCCTCCGGGTTAAGCTGTGTGTGTACAAATTATACGTGCGCACACAGCTCACCTACGCCGCGCCGGCGTGGTACTTCCTCACCAGTGAAACAAGCCGCAAGCTTCTTCGGGCGCAACAGTCCCTGACCTGACAACCACCGGGGTACCTTACCTGGTGAGGAACACCACCCTGCAGAGGGACCTCCGCACCGAAAGCCTGGACGGTCGTCCAGGCTTACATTAAGCAGCTTACGAAGCGGTTGTTCGAGCGAGCTGACGCCTCAGCGTGGGCCATGAGCCATGGCACGCTCGACCTCCCGACAAACTCAAGCTTCCGCGCGACCTTATCGCACCACAAATATAGACGCCACAACAAATCGCCTGGCGCTATTGCGCAGGCGCACGCCTGGCGTGAAGGGAGGGGCGCGTTGACGCCCCGCTCACACGCCTACCAAAAATCGAAACGACCTCCCTTAGCCCCCGACATCTACGCGTACTCCACGCGATACGTGTATCATGCGGGGGCGAGGGCCGCTGTCGTTCCACTGAAATCGACCAACTACTCCAGGGGTACTGGGGCCGCACGTAAGTCGCCGCCTGTCGCTGTACGCTCTCAGCTGGGCTTCCACCAGCGGTCTCACCTGGCTGGAGCAGTACGCCGGGCGGTGTGAAGTCTGTTGCAGGCCCTAGTCACACCCCAAATCACCACGACTAAAAGTCATCAACAAGGACCCTCCCCGCTTCAAGGGAGGAGAAGATTATTCACAGTAAGGGGGCCAACGCCCCGAAACTGTCTTCGCATCACCCCTTGCGGGGTGATGCGAAGACTACGATGGCTGAGCTCATTTGCTGCCAAGCAGTCTTGAAGATGCCTCGTGTGTAGGCGAAACACGTGTCGACTTGTCGACTTAATGTCACCTTGTAAAGCGTAGTATTACATAAAGTTTTGACAACCTGGAGGGTAAAGTTTCCTTATTCCTGTCCTACATCCCTTTCGTTGAGGAGTTCGGTTCGTCATTCCTCCATTATAATTAGTAGAGGTTATCCTTTACCGTTGTGCGTTAGGATTGACGAATCGAGGGTGTGTGGTGGGATCCTCCTCCCCTCCTTTATTTTCGTGAAGATAGGAGAGTAAGAGCGAAGCCACAAGCATAGGTAGTTCTGAATGACTAAGGTTCATCGTAGAAATATTGTCCTCGTTCCATAATAAGTGCATTAACCTCAAGGCTGGTCATTCAACGCAGGTTAAAAACACGTATCAGATAATCATATGAATTCAGTTCATCAATGACGGAGATGTTCTGAATGACAAATAGATTTTTAAAGTAAAATCGTACGAGCACCTGCAGAAATGTCAATGGACTGAGCTGCTATGATTTTTAAAATTTTGATTATTTTCATATGATTTAAATATATACATGTCATTGATAATTTTTTAAAGCAATTATTTGCTAAATTCTCATATTTTTTTAATAAAGTGGAAAAAGACAATGTGATTCGAGACAGGGATTGAACCTGTGACCTTTGCCTAACCAGGGCAATGTTCTAGCCACCTGAACTACCCGAACCGTATCGAATCAAGTTGAAATTCTCCACCATATTTATATCGTCATTTTAAGACTATGACCAGAGCCATCTATCGAGCTAATGAACAACTCGATACCAATGAACAGTGTTACAACTATTTTTAAACATTGATGCAATGGACTGCACTCAGTATATTGATAATTTTTTAAAGCAATTATTTGCTAAATTCTCATAAATTTTTAATAAAGTGGAAAAAGACAATTTGATTCGAGACAGGGATTGAACATGTGACCTTTGCCTAACCAGGGCAATGTTCTAGCCACCTGAACTACCCGAACCGTATCGAATCAAGTTGAAATTCTCCACCATATTTATATCGTCATTTTAAGAGTAAGACCAGAGCCATCTATCGAGCTAATGAACAACTCGATACCAATGAACAGTGTTACAACTATTTTTAAACATTGATGCAATGGACTCCACTCAGTATATTGATCATTTTTTAAAGCAATTATTTGCTAAATTCTCATAAATTTTTAATAAAGTGGATAAAGACAATTTGATTCGAGACAGGGATTGAACCTGTGACCTTTGCCTAACCAGGGCAATGTTCTAGCCACCTGAACTACCCGAACCGTATCGAATCAAGTTGAAATTCTCCACCATATTTATATCTTAATTTAATATTATATATATATATATAATATTAAATTAAGATATAAATATGGTGTATAATTTAATATTATATATAAATATAATATATATATATATATAACTGTACCTAAGCCGATGATATATGTTGAGACACTAAGACAAGATCAGATTGACATGCTGGTGGGATGGATTTCCATTGGTCCTAAATAAAAAAAAAACTTTTATTCCGCCACAATTTTTTACATATCTACCACTGCTCCACTGCAGTGATGGAGTGGTACATGAAGGGGGTTCCACAAATAAAAGATGAGGAAAGATACACTGCTAATTAATATATTGTTGTTGTTGGGACAACTCACACAACGCCATCTGATTCCACACTAAGCAGAGCATGTACTATGGTAACCAGATAACTGATAAACATACTTAAATATTTCTAAATACATACATATTATAGATAAATAACACCCAGACACAGTATATCACACAAACACATCGTGCTCATCACACAAAGTTTTATCCTGGGTGGGAATCGAACCCACGACCTCTTGCGTAGCAGTCGGATGCACTCCCACCGCGCTACAAAGCAGTCTAATACACTGCTAATGCTGCTTAAATCTAAGTTCTAATAAGTATTAATATTAGAAAACTTAAACGGCTAGACAAATTTGGATAAAATTTGGTGTGAAGGTAGCTGACACCTTGTATTAACACATACTTACTTTTGATCCCGGAAACAGATTACTATTCCACTTGGGTTGAGCCGCAGGCGTTCTCTAATAATATTGAAAGTGTAAAAGATTGTGAATGTGTATGTATAGATCACGCCTTATCCCCGAAGGGGTGGCAGAGGCATAATTTATGCCCACTTTTCACCACTACATGCGAATGGTAGAGAACAGACAAGCTACATATACTAGTTTTGTCTAGAGCTTTGTTTAATTGTGGAAATCTCCTCTGTTGTCATGCCAGACTCGAACCGGGTAAAACCACATAGTCCCTGCCTAAATGTCTGTTGCGGGACGCCCCGGGAAACTCCTCGGAAAGATGTCCCATTGTAGCCTAGAGCCTAACGTAATCTTGGCACGCGGTTTTATTATTACTTTCGTCTCTATTAGGTCTCGAGCGACAGGGAGAGAGCAACATTCCTTGCTCCCTCGGCATTAGCTAGTACAACTAATAAAACGGAATGTCGGAACTCGCAATGCCTCGCACAACCACGTGTCTTTCTTTTTACTGATTTACACTGTGTCCCTGACGGTGTAGTCAGAGGAAAAGATCGTCAGGCTTCGCGATCCATGCATATTTCATACATACATATTGTCAACCTTTTATCCCCGAAGGGGTAGGCAGAGGCACACCATACGCACACATTTCATCGTATGCACTTTTGTCCCACGTAACAGGTGGTGAGCCCATTACCGTGTTGAAAATAGACAAGCGTAGGTTGTGGGGACCTGCTGTTGAAATTTTTCAAGCCGCCCATAAGGCCTTTAACTGGGCTTAACGACTGCCATGTTACTGGCAACCGGGACCAACGGCTTAACGTGCCTTCCGAGGCACGGAAACGCTCGCAAATGTAAATGCCACTAAGTGGTCATCCATCCGAGGACCAGTCATAGTGAAAGTTGCTTAACGCAGTGATCGTTTACAGAACACTGAGATGGCGGGCAGATTTATTAATCGCTTTATACGTACACAACTGTGTATTCGAGTACTTTTGATCTTTCCGGTTTTGAACAATCTGCTCGCGTGGTCTTCATAATTATGCAAGATTAATTTTACCCTGACTCCTTCTACCCTCTACTACCGTACCACCTACTTTCGCAAACATAATTATATTATCTTTGTCAATCGTTCCTTACTCATTCGTAGTTACTTAATGTACTTACAAGACTGTGTTCTATAAACGATTACTGCTTTAAGTAACTTTTGCTATAGCTGGTCCTCGGATGGGTGACCATTTTGTGACATTTACAATTGCAAGCGTTTTCGGCCTTATGGGCGGCTTGAAATATTTTATCAGCATGTCGCCACAGCCTGCGCCTGTCCATTCCAACACGGTAATAGGCTCCCCCCCACCTTTTACATGGGACAAAAATGTGTAGGGTGAAAAGTGGAAGTATATAATATTTATTTTATTTACAATATGTATGTATGTTATAACAGTGCTAAGGTAGAAGGGCTGTAGCTAAATAGTGGACACACTTATCAGCACAGTATTTTCTATATGTCCTCATATTCATGTTTAGATCTCCAATTAAGTAGCGTGAAGGATCTGCTGTCCTTTGTAATAGTAGACTGATATAATTGCTTACAGCAGTATCGTATTACTAATGGGCTATCTCTAAAATAACATAAATTTCAAATATTGGATATAAATTAACTTCTCAGCTAGCAACTGTCCCTCGACCGCTAATTTAAGCGTTATACTGTCAGGCGACATTTACCTGGTAAAACCCATCTCTAATACAATTCATCATCATCCGAGCGTCTGTCCCAGTTGCGTCTCGCGACGCCCGGGGTCCGCTTTCCTACATTTTCTCCTCCACTTCGCACGGTCGTCGGCATCCCCTGTGGTGAGACCATTGGCACGCATGTCATCCATTACGACGTCAAGCCAGCACTTCTTGGGTCTTCCCCTCTTACCGGGACCCGGCGGGGCTGACATGGCCAGACATTTGTTACCTACGTAGCCCGGCGGTTGCCGCAAGACGTGACCATACCAACGAAGGCGACACTCTTGCAACTTGTCTGCAATGTCACGGACGTGAAGGCTGCCGCGGATGCGAGAGTTCCTCACGCGGTCCATCCGCGTGACTCCACACATCCACCGCAGCATCTTCATTTCCGTGACACGCAGCTCCTGCTTGTGTCGCTCCAATATCGGCCACGTCTCACTGCCATGTAAAAGGACAGGTCTAATAATGGTTTTGTAGACCTGTCCCTTCAACCGGATCGGCATTTTAGGGTCACAAATGACACCGGTCATCTCCCGCCATTTGGCCCACGCGGCAGCAATGCGTGACTTGACATCGCAATCGATGTCACTGGACGTGTGAAAAACAGATCCCAAGTATTTAACCTGGTCCGTGCGCTCGACCAAATCACCGCCTATGCGGACGGATGTGGGATCTGTCGAGTTTAGTGCCAAGTACCATCTCTAATACAATTAAGCGCTATTAATTGGCACTTGAATTCGATAAAATATTTATTTGCTTTGGATCCCTAACAATATCTACCTTTAATGTCTGTGGATTTAAGATGATTGCATCATAAATTTGTTATGTGTATTTGCAGCCTTGAGTGGGACTCGAACTCAAGACTTCTCCATTGCCGGGGGAGCTGCTTAACTAAATAAGTCACCGTAGACATTTGAAGAGTTTTCCACCTCTTACATTTTAAAACAACATAAATGCCATTTACTGTAGCGTGTAAAAAGTCGTCAATTTCGACTGCCCTCGGTAGCATATTTGATAAATCTTTGGGGCATTCTTATCCAAACCTAATTTCCTTTTGAAGAAATGCTTAAAGCCGACTGCCATTCATAAAATTTAATGAAACCAAAACCATATTATGATTGAACAATATTCTGCGTCTGATATTTTTGTATTTGACATTACTCGTCTTAAACCTTAAATTACAGGCTTACAAACAAAAGAAAAGAGTTTTATTATTTTTATTATTGACTGCCTCTGTAGCGCGGTGGGAGTGTATCCGACTGCTACACAAGAGGTGGTGGGTTTGATCCCCAATCAGAATAAAACTTTGATGAGATGAGCATGATGGTTTATTCTGTGTCTGGGTGTTGTTTATCTATAATATGTATGTATTTAGAAATATTTTGTTTATCAGTTATCTGGTCACCATAGGTCATTTGGTTATATACAGTGTACTTATTTATACACATACAGGCTTATAATACTTTCACCGGATTTGAGATTGGCCTTGTATTAACAATTTGGTACTGTAACGTTCCGTAACGGGGATTCTCCCTAAGTTATGATCGCTATTTGCTGCCGAAGTTTCATTGTTTTCAGTGACGTCACCTGACGCCTTGAAGTCGCCCGTCGAAAGCCTGAATATAATTTTCAACTACGACAAACACTTATGAAGAAATTAAATTTACTGGTGCGAAGCATAGTCATTGTAATTCAGCGTGACAACGTAGCTAATGAAATGGTAACTTTTGCAGCAAGTATAGGTAGTTATCGGTGCTTTATTTGATTACTAGCGGTTGCCCGCGACTTCGTACGCGTGGAAATTATGTTATAACGCAAAATTTTTTTTACTCTACCGGGCCCCTCGGTTATGTAGTGTTTGTTAATACAAATAGTTAAAATCGGACTATACGGTTATGAAGACCAAATTTAACACACAAACAAATTAAAAAACATTTTGAAAATAAGCTAGTGTTTTGAGGTTCAATATACTCAATGTAGGTATAGATATATAATACATACAACAAACTTACTTCAAAAATATTCAATGTATATTAAATACCTATACCTACTTAGCCAAGAAATAAAAGTAAATTTGTGTGGAAACATTCATAACTACCTCGCATAACACAGGTGAAAAAGTTTATGTTGCAAAAGTTTATACCAGTGACTAAAACTAAATGGCAGGAATCAGGAAAAAATCACTGATTTGCCGAGACGCCACAACTCATCGGAATTTTTGAAGTTGAGTTGAATATAAAAGTTACACAATTTCAAAGAAGACAAATTTAGAAGAAGCATAACAATATACCGATCTTCGTTGGTGGTGTGCCCTAATAGAAGTTCACTTCTTCTTCTGTGAAAGAGAAGACAAACTAAGGATTAATTTTGTGTCGTTATTTTGACAGACTACAGTGTCTGTAAACCACTTTACACTATACACAATTTCCGATAGAAAAAGCTACACCTATTTACTTATAAAGGTACTCTACCAGAGGACAGCGTCTGATAAAGTGCCTTCGCAAAGACTTAAAAGAACTTCTGAGAATCCATGCGAATTGCAAATTGTTTGAACTAATCTGTGAGGCCACCAATCAATTCATCGTTCCTACGGATTTATCGTAAAGTTCTCTAAATATTTACACTGCTTTTCTTATAAGACATCGACGATTTCATCCCAAATTTGCGATATGAGGGCACGCCTTGCGAGCACGTGTTTCTTATTTTTGCTGCATTATAAAGGAGTTTCGGTGCTCTTTTTTTTCTTACTTTGGCAGATTCTGTAAAATGCAGCCAAGAAAGTTATTGTTCTACGCCAGTGGCTCCAGGCTGCCCCTTACCCCAGAACAATCAAAATGCGAAGGATTCATAGCTTCCGTGAGGCTAGTCCAAATCTAACATTCCTGGACTTTAAAAAAAATTGTCTTTTATCTGAGGTGTTACCACAATTGACGTCTGAGAGATTCAATACATACATATTGTCACTCCTTTATCCCCGAAGGGGTAAGCAGAGGCATATTAAAACGCCCACATTTCACCGTATGCATTTTTGTCCCACGTGACTGGTGGTGAGCCTATTGCCGTGTTGAAATAGACAGGCACAGGCTGCGCCGACCTGCTGTTGAAATTTTTTAAGCTGCCCAATAGGCCGTCAACTTAGGCTTAACGTGCCTTCCTAAGCACAGAACTGGGGTGGGTCTAAAAGGCCGAATAAATTTAATAAAATGTGTCCTTTTTAGATGTTAAATTTGGAAGAAATTTTGAAACCGTTGCCTTTTGAAACCAAAAGGCTAAAAGGTCTTATGTGCTAAAGTCCTGGTAGTCTCAGACTTATCCTGGTAGTCTCAGACTTAAGAGAGCGGAAATTTTCGCCGGTGTTAAAACCGTTAACCGTTATATATTATGCCTTGTAGGAATCTAAGTTAACGACGTCAATGTCGCAAAATTGACAAACAATCATAATTCTAAAAGTAGCTATTAAGCGGTGTTATTGAGTCTTACATTTACATTTTAATTTAAATTTCACTTCTTCGATACCTACTATAATGAAATATATCCTTTCAAGTACTATATTACACTAATATTCGTAGTAGCGTAGCCAATGCACCATGCACCACGACCAACGCATATTGCATACCTGCCTACTACATCTGGCGTAATAATTCGTCTTGCTATTTACGAGTCCGCATTCAATAAATACCGATAGCTTTATTAGATTTGAATTCTTCACCATATTGTTTGTTATGAAGATGATAAACATGAAATAATTCACTATTTGATAAATTTATATATATTTATACTAACCTTTTTTTTATAAATAAATATTTACCAAAAGGTGAATTTAGAGTCATTCTTGTCTATAAGAGTACGAACATGTTAACAAAATCGTAATAATGTACCTCTTGACGTACCGCTGAAGAATCAGGACTTGTAGGAGAAAGAAAACATGATGCTGTTATAGCGATCCAAGTTTGAATGGTTCAACAGAGAAATTATATTTTGAATATTACAATTATCGCGAAAATTCTCTCCACTAGGTACATGAAAGTGACACAAGTTGTTCGGGATTGAAATGTAAACGGTGGGATTAAGTTGAAGATCTCTTCAGAACCTCCTCGATTGTATTACATACTAGTTGACGCCCACAGCTCCACACGCGTGGTGAAGATGGTTCCCGTTTCTCACAGGAACTTTTTCCCGTGATAAAAAGTGGTCTATGTGTTATTCTGATGTGTAAGCTATATTATTGTAAAGTTTCATAAAAATCCATTCAGAAGAATTTGCGTGAAAGAGTAACAAACATCCATACTTATAAACTTTCGCGTATATACTCGTAATATTAGTAGGATTAAAATTATTTATTTTTGAGTTAGTACGAAAGGCGAATTACCGCAGGTTATAATGGATGCACCGTGTGTGCTTAAATTGGGAAAGGCTTTCGCCCAGCTGTGGATTTCTATAAGGGGATTAGATTGAATAAATGATACAAGTTAAAAGCTAATCTTGAACACTAGGACACGATTCACCGATATTGCTAGCAGTTTCTTCAAATCTACCTCATTGAAAGATTATCACAAATTGAATGAAAAAACCACGTATCTTAATATTATACATTTGGTATTTGGAGAAAGCCGATTGTGCACAAGACTTCAAAGGAAACAAATCAAGTCAAAATGGCAAATACAAATACAGAGCAGGAGATTGCAAATCTTAAAAGGGATTTTTGTTAAAATGTATCTTTTCATTCCATCTACATGGGATGACATTTAATCCTAACACGATTAAAAATATACGAAAGCAAGTATTATTGTAATGAATGGACTTGTCGGATAAAAGGAGGATTTTATCAGGTGAGTGGATAGAGTACAAACGGCCGCGAACCTAGCGAACAATTTCGCAAAGTACCTATCGTGTAAAGAAGGAAAATTCGAAATTAAATGCTATGCCAACCCATATAGCCAGCGTGGTACAGTGAGGTCGAAAATACCCCCAGAACTGGAATGTTTGATCTTTGACGGATACCTTTGCCCAGTAAAGGGCGTCAATCGAATAAGATTTTATCAGGACTTTGTGATTATTTATTTGAATTAATCCGTACTTGTGAAATATTGCTATCCATTTTATTCTACGAATATTATTACAAGTCACAGAATTAAACGAATTAGCGAATTCCTAAATACGTCCCAACCCTGACTGAATTTGGAGTCTGGGTCCGCATTTATTGACTTCTATTAGCAGCTATGATGTGGTTTTTCATTTTCTTCATTTTTAGGAGCAACTGTTGTCTGATCTCCCCAACCTTGTTCGAGCGACTACGTCTTGGTTTTTGAAGGTCGGTCAACAGGTCGACCGCTAGCGGGGTAATTTGAGCCCCCTTATATACTCAGTTTAGTTTTTTTAATTTATTTATCACGCCCTATCTCCGAAGGGGTGGCATACTATATGCCTATTTTTTTACCATACTCAGTTATATTATATACTCCTGGGCCCTATTCGCCCTATATACATGCCTATTACTGGGCAAAGGTCTCCGTTAAAGATCAAACATACCAGTTTTGGAGGTATTTTCGACCTCACTGCACCACGCTGGCTACATGGGTTGGCATTGCATTTTGTACTTTTTAGTACTTCTGCGAAGTTGTTCGCTTAGTTCGCGGCATCTTGTACTCTTTACCCATACTGTTCCGGCGCCGTGTAATTTGGGCCGCGGACCAATAAAAATATTCAACAAAATATATTTTTTACTTGCGGTTGTTGTCTCCATAATTCGAGTTAAAATTATCAAGTGAAGGATTACAAAGGGATTCGGGGTTACCCCCGATGTGTGTTAACTGGCACTGTGATCGACTTCTTGTGTATTATGTATACGTTAGGTTAAATACATACGCGTATCTATTGACAAAGAGAGTAAATTCTGGTTCACACTGTGCACCACGCAACGAGACGTTTTAATGTTTTTTCGTGCATATTCTTTTAGACAAGAAATGGATAGTACATAGATATTAGATAATACGATTAGTCTACTTGATTGAAAAGTTTTAATCGTAGCTTATAGAATACAGCAAGTACTGTATATTGATTACTACATTACATAATAAAACATATAATGTACGTAATTATGTGTAAAAAACATTGACAAGTACATGCTTTGATGCTTTATTTGTAGTGATTTTGGAAACATCATTTACTTTTGTGATTAAATGAATATATATTTTCTCTTTTTTATGGCACCATGGTAAAAATAAGCATACAGACTACTTGATAGGAAGTTGTATTAGTAGCCTGTGGACGTTTGCAACACCAAAGGCCAGATTTTGCGCTGCTGACCTTGCAAAGCTCATTAATATCTTTTGAAGAACTGTACTGTTAATGTCAGATTTGTCGAAAATTTAAGCATAGGATTTTAAAATTTTTATTTTTTATTGTTTTGAACATGATTTGGGTATCAAAAATTACCTTATTTTTAATTATATATTATATATACTTACTGGACAGAGTAGAAAACGTTATGACCCCAATTCATCTCGAGGACATGTATGCATGAATCGTGGAGCCTGACGATCTGTTCTGTCTGACTTCCTCTTCAGGGATACAGCGTTAAGGTTGCCTATGTGTTAATGTAGAGTATCAGGCTACCTCCACGACAAATTTTAGCCAAAATGGCCAAGCCGTTTGACCATGTAAAAATTATAAATATTCACACTCACAAACTTCCGCCCTAATAGGTATTGTTATTTGCAAAAATTTATTGTGAAATATTTATTGTGGAATGTGTACATAATGAAAAAAGGCGAATGCTGATAGTTTCCTGAAACTATCTGCAATAGATGTAGAATTATTCCATGGCAACCTGGCAAAAAAATTAAAATGAAATACCTTTATTCAAGTAGGTCACAAAGTAACACTTATGAACGTAAAGATTACTGCTTCTACATTTACTGCCAGAACGCAAAGCCAGAGCTAAAGGTAGAGCCTGAGGAAGAACCTGGCAATAAAACTCATGGCCACTGTTTTTTAAACGCCAATAATTATATTAGTTTAATTTACATGATATTTGACCAATTATATAGTAATGAATTTTTACAAAAAACAACAAAATCAACAAAATCAAAATAAAGAATCAAAAAAAAATAAAAAGAAAATCAAGCAGGAAAACAAAAGCAAGGCAGATCCAACATCTAATGCAGCAAAAATAGTATATTCTTTTTTACGTAAGTAGAAAGTAATAATACAAAGGTTAAGGTACGATGCGATTGACATCGTCACATTTATGTACAAAAATCCCTAAGTTAAATTAAAATCACCCTTATAAGTAATATCTGATCTGCAAATATAAACAACTGAGCTGTAAGGCTATCTTGAATGACAAATTCGGTATTATATTAATTACATACATACATACATACATATTGTCACACTTTTATCCCCGAAGGGGTAAGCAGAGGCATATTAAAACGCCCACATTTCACCGTATGCATTTTAGTCCCACGTGACTGGTGGTGAGCCCATTGCCGTGTTGAAATAGACAAGCACAGGCTGCGCCGACCTGCTGTTGAAATTTTTTAAGCTGCCCAATAGGCCGTCAACTTGGCTTAACGACTGCCATTTTATTGGCAACCGGGACCAACGGCTTAACGTGCCTTCCGAAGCACGGAACTGGGGTGGGTCTAAAAGGCCGAATAAATTTAATAAAATGTGTCCTTTTTAGATGTTAAATTTGGAAGAAATTTTGAACCCGTTGCCTTTTTAGTGAGGTGGTAACCAAAAGGCTAAAAGGTCTTATGTGCTAGACGCACGACCAATTAAAGTCCTGGTAGTCTCGGACTTATATTAATTATTTGATAGATAAAAAAAAAAAAAAACTAACTATCTTCACGCTGTATCCCTGACGGGGTAGTCAGAGAGGACAGATCGCCAGGCTTCGCAATCCATGCATACTTCTTTCGCTTCTTCGAGATTCATCAATCGCTTCATACACGCACGTCTGGGTATCCGAGTACTTTTGACCTTTCCGTTTTTGAGCAATCTGCTCACGTGGTCTTCATATGTAAGTCTCGGCCTACCCTGACTCCTTCTACCCTCTACTTTTGAACAATATATATTCTTCGTCAATCGTTCCTCACTCATTCGTTGGACGTGTCCAAACCAACGGAGCACGCCCTTTTCCAGCTTAACGCTGACACTTTCATTCAAACCTGCCAAATTGCGTATCACTTCGTTACGTATTCGGCCAGCCAAGGTAACGCCGCACAACTTTCGAAGTGATCGCATCTCCACAGCATTCAATTTACTTTCATGCATCTGCTGACATACCCAGGTTTCACTACCGTAAAGCAAAGTTGGCACTAGCACTGCGTTATGAATCGCCAGTCGTGCTTCTTTTACGATGCTTTGTCGCTTTACTAACTGGGACAAAGCACCGTTAACTTTGTTTCCGGCAGCTACTCGCCGTTCCACATCCGAATCACATCTTCCATCCGCGCTAAACATACTTCCTAAATACACAATTTCATTCACTTGCTCTAGACGTTCCTGGTTTACTCTAATCTCGCATTTAGTTCTTACGTCACCTCTTTCAAATACTAGAACCTTAGTTTTACTTGCATTCAAGCGGAGACCCTTACTTTCACACCCCTCTTTCATATTAGTGACTAATGCCTGAAGGTAGGCTTCTGATGAGGCCATGAGCACCGCATCATCAGCGTACAGCAGACAGTTTACTGTAAAGTCACCCAAATTCACACCCATATTAAAATCTTTCAACTTCTGCAGGCAACTGTCCAGATACACTATGAACAGCCAGGCGGACATGACACATCCCTGTTTGACGCCTGTACAGACATCAAAAAGAGGTGACACATCATGTTAGATATCAAAGTTAATATTACAAAAGCTGATTATATCAGTCTGTCTGTATAGAGATTAATTAAACCGACGACGTGATCCAGTGTACAGAAGCGTTAGGTGGCTAGCGTAAGGTATTGATCTGTAAATCCACGATGAACGGTTTGTTTACCTGTACTACGAGTATGTCAGAATTTAACATACAAATCTATACTACTCTAAAGCTGTTATGAATTACAGATGTTTTATATGACATTTGTGATTGTATATGATGATGATTGTATGTAATAATGTTACTCGTAAAAAAATGTAGGGTAAATATTTCATATTGCATGGCGGACCATTAATAACACATTAAACATTTATTTATTTAAATGTTGCATTGTTTGCGTTTATATAACATAGGCCTGCGTTAGGCACAATTCTTAAAACCTGAGTTTATTGTAGAAATGCATGAAATTTTGAAAATGAAAGCCAAAATCGAATCACCATTCGTGTCTCTTTTCCCTGATTTTAATAAATTTATGAGTCTTTTTAAAAAGTCTATTGAGAACACGAATTTTTTTAAAACGTTTTAGGTGATTAGATTAATGAATCGATATTATATTTTAGTAACGTTTACGAAAGAACAAATTTAAGTGTTATCATATCACTTAGAAAAATATCCTCACACATAATTACCATTCAAAGACATTCACGACCTAATATTTTTCTTCCTAATAAGTTCTTAATTCGCCTACCGCAAGTAGTTATCAAGGAAGAAGGAAAACTCATCTTTTACTACTGGTTGCGTAACATGATTGCGATGACGAGAGGTCTATTAGGTTCTATAACGTGGTCACTGTTGCCAAGCTGTACTGGGTCTACCACGTGAGCCCAGTCACCATAGACAGCTTAGCTTTTTTTTAGCTTTGGGTGTTGACGCGGACACGCCTTGCAATTATTGCTAGGTGCCGATGCTGCGTTGCAGCTGATTTCAGCGGAGTGGTCATCGTGGCCGCTTTTTTCTCGCCAACCTGTCAGCAATATCAATTCAAACTATGGCTCGCTGAGCAAGACATCATTCTTACCGCATTTTATCCCAGCCCTGGAAAATTTTAACCCCTGGGGTTGACACTTGAGGCTCCTGAAAAGCCACTGGTAGGGGAAGAACTTCGACAGTCTTGGTGGCCAATCCATGACCTTCCGGCTATTGGTCGCTCGTATTGCTCGACGAGGTATGCAAGCTCTTTGAGCGTTTCATTACAGAGCACTTCGTCGCATATGTCACAGTCATGGGGATCATGGGTACATAAGCAGATTGGTTTCCATCAGTTTGGTTTCAGTGCTCCTCCGATGACGCGATCATGCATGTCGGAGTCCTCGCGGAAGGAGCGTCATCACAGATGAGGTTGTCATGGCGGTGTCTCATGACATAGTCAACGCCTTGCCTTGGAAATGCTTTAAGAAGACGCTCATTTTCATATAATGCCTCCCTGCCTCTAGTGCATTGTTGGGGCTTATCTTTTCGAGAGAGCCATAGCTTACCAAAGCTATCGCGGGCATGGCGAGAAGTGTTGCGTTTCCCAGGGATCGGTCCTAGGACCACTTCTGTAGAACATCGCCTACGATTGGATGCTGCGCGGTCCGTTGCTGAGAGGTCACTGTCGTGATAGCTTGAGGAGGAACACATCAAGATACAATCCTAAGGACCACGTCAGGTGTTGCTCCAGTCCTGTGTCGAGGTTATTTTTCAAACTTTAGATTTTATTTCTAATTACCATTTCAATTTATTTCACTACCATATCTCGAGATCAAATTACCGTATATGGGAAATCTTATTAAAGGTTTTTTAAAAAAAAAGAAACGTCAATATCTCTTACGCAGAAGAGAGTAAATGCTGTGCCATTTATAAAATTCAGTTTCTATCAGTAAATTCTTTCCAAAAAAATCATAAATAACATGAAATAAAACTCAAATATGCTCGAAATCAAATATTCACCCGTTTCGTTTCAACACGGCAATGGGCGCACCACCTGTTACGTGGGACAAAAAGCAAAGCATACGGTGAAACGTGGGCGTATAGTACGCCTCTGCCTACCTTCGGGGATAAAGGCGTGAAAGTATGTTATGTTACGTTTGAAAACGCCGTAATGTGGAACAGTACAAGCTTTGTTCAAGCTTTATTGTCAGCTGGTAACTTAATCTATTAACTTATATGTTTAACACATCCGAGCAAGATCGTACTGGTGTGAGCTTCATAAACATAAAAAGTTCTGCATCATCATCATCCAAGCGTCTGTCTAACTTTACACGGTCGTTGGCATCCCCTGTAGTGAAACCATCGGCACACATGTTCTTCACGCTACGACGTCAAGCCAGTACTTCTTAGGCGACACTCTTGCAGCTTATCTCCAATGTCACGGACGTGAAGGCTGCCGCGTATGCCCATCCGTTTTCTATTCAACACGAATGACACGAATGACACTGAACTCCTGGTTGTGTCGCTCCAGTAGTCCCACCCCACCTCAAAGACATGTAAAAGAACAGCCCTAATGATGGTTTTACAGACCTGACTGGCATTTTTGGGTCACAAATGACACCAATCAACTCTGCACATGGACCACGTGGCAGCAATGCAGTCGATGTCACTGAACGCGTGAAATACAGATCCCAGGTATTTAACATGGTCCGTACGTTCTCGCGTGGGATCTGTAGAGTTCAATCCCAGGTACTCGGTCTTTTAAGTTACAGACCGCCGTTGTCAAGCGTCTCCTTCCACACCTTCACACGTCTGTCTGTCTGACATCACGTCTAATATCACGCTAAACAAGAACGGACTAAGAACAGAACCCTGGTGTACCCCGACGGTGATAGGGATGGATTTCATGTAGTCACCAGCGATCCGAATCATGGAAACGGAATCGCGAAACATGTCCCGGATAATGTCAATATAAGCCTTTTGAAGTCCTTTGGATCGCTGTGCCCACCAGTTGATCGCTCGAGGAACACAGTTGAAGGCCTTCTGGATATCCAGGAAAATACAGTGCAGATGTGTATTCTTCGTCCTCTTCGAGCTCGTGCAAATACGAACGGCATCTCTCCTTTACCGCGAGATCTTCGTATAGTAGATTCCCCTAAGGGTCTTTTACACAGCGACACTTGGAAATATCCTGTGCTGCTTTGACCCTGGACCGCGTCAACTTATAGATGAGTTAAATATATAAAAGTTCTGCATCGATTGAGCGCTAATGTTACTGGCTTTTATTTTAAAGATTGTTGTTTTACAATGGTTGTTATCATTTTTAATAGCGGCCACGGGAAAGCTATATTCACCACCGACCATAGCAGCTGGCATAACCTAGTATAGTATGTTTCTATTACTTATATTACTGATTATTATTATTATTGTTAATTATTATGGGCGGCTTGAAAAATTTCAACAGCAGGTCGCCACAACCTGCACCTATCCATTTCAACACGGCAATGGGCTCACCACCTGTTACGTGGGACAAAAAGCAAAGCATACGGTGAAACGTAGGCGTATAGTACGCCCCTGCCTACCCCGTTGGGGATAAAGGCGTGAAAGTATGTTTATGTTTATATTACTAAAATATTTTAGTTATTTTAATATACTTGAATTATATTAATTAATATCTAAGTATAAGTTGTCCTCAATATTCTTACGCTTGGATGCCCACCCCTTTCGAGATAAAGGGTTAGGCAGGAATAACTAAAACATTATATTTACAATTATAAACTTCGGTGCTCACAAGCTCTACATTTAGTATTTTAATTACATAATTAATAGCTAGATTACATACTAATTACATATTTGGCCTTTGCCCGTCTATCCATAACAACAGCTACAAATGCCACGTCACTCAACATCATTTCATTCGAGCGTTAATTTCGGTTGCCTTCGTCTACGGTCGACTTCGAAGTCTAAATCCACTTTCCTACTTTACCCTTATTTTGGTCTTCAGAAACCCGGTAATGAGAAGATTAACCTAGGATGTAATCTAGAAGATCACGTCCACTTTATTGTACACCCTGAAATACATTTGTACATTGAGAATGTAAGCAGCAGGAACAGTACAATAGGCGGCCTCGCATAAAGCGATTTCTACGAGGCAACCTTTGGATGTAGAAATTTAGAAGATGGTAACGAGTGGTAGCTGTTTGGCGTGCTAATAACAACGACAGGTATACATATATAACATAAAATAAATACAAGAAGAAAGCAAAAATATGTTAATTTTAAATAATTTAAACAATACTAACGTTTTATCTCCACGTTATATCTCCACGTTTTATCATATCCTTTATTAACAAATCTTTCACTCAATAGTAAAAGACTTAGGATTTGGTTTTCCGATGACCTGAAACATCTTGTATCTTCTCATGTAGGAACTTAAACCGTTCCTTAACATAGTATGGAGTAGAAAGGTTAAATAATATAATATAGAGTAGGGAAAGAATGTGAGCGAACATACCGGCGAAGTCTTATCGGTAACCACTTGAGTTGCGTTCTGAACAGGGATATGGTCATATTTGCGTAAGACATAAATGAACCTTATACAGACATTTTGCAGACGCTCATGTTTGTCTGACTGATCTTCGGTAAGGTCATAGCTGACATCAGCGTAATCAATGATGGGTAACAGCAATGAATTTGCAATCGCAAATTTTGGTATCAACCGGCAAAATTTTTTGCAGTCTCTTTAATGAACCCACAGAAGCAAACGCAACTGCCTGAAACGATCACCTCCGTTTTCGATGAATTTACTTTGAGGCCATGAGATCTACTCCATTTGCTAATATCCACAAGATCTCTGTTAATAACCTCAACAGCGCTGTTTAAATTTTTGAGCGGTGCTCGACTGAAAAATTGTAAGTCATCTGTATATAGGTGGTAGGATGAAACTAAAACTAACTAACTATCTTCACGCTGTATCCCTGACGGGGTAGTCAGAGAGGACAGATCGCCAGGCTTCGCGATCCATACATACTTCTTTCGCTTCTTCGAGATTCATCAATCGCTTCATACACGCACGTCTGGGTATCCGAGTACTTTTGACCTTTCCGTTTTTGAGCAATCTGCTCACGTGATCTTCATATTTAAGTCTCGGCCTACCCTGACTCCTTCTACCCTCTACTTTTGAACAATATATATTCTTCGTCAATCGTTCCTCACTCATTCGTTGGACGCGTCCAATATCAAAAATAAAAAAAAATAAAAAAAATTAGACATTAGAAACAATATCATAAATTAAGCTTGAGAAAAGTAGAGGAGATAAAATGCCACCCTGGGGTACCCCAACGGTAGAATTATACCAGGTAGACATTGGTGCTAATTCTGTTGTTGAAACCACTTAACTAAACTTCTCTAAAATTTTCTTATTTTTATTAAGAGATTGCCAAATGCTATTCTGTTATTACGTTGAACTAAACTTGGTGATATAATAAACAGCACTAAATTTGTATCTGACATCACTAAAATTCCTTTTATGTGATAAAATTCAACATAACATGTATTTATATGCCGACTAACTTAGTGATTGAACTGTCTATGTACATGTTTCACATTTTGTTGAATTTTATCACATAAAATGAATTTTAGTGATGTCAGATACAAATTTAACGTCACACAAAATATAGACGTCACCTATTTAGGTGACGTCTAATTTTAGTGGGACGTTTATTAATTTTAGTAACCGTTTGAAACGTGAAAACTTTTAAAACGTTGTAACGTGAAAAATGTACATAGGCAGTTCAATCACCAAGTCAGTATGCATGTATTTACATTCGACTGTCTATGTACATTTTTCAAGTCTTGTTCAATTTTATCACATAAAATGAATTTTAGTGACATCAGATACAAATTAAGTGGTATTTATGATATCACCAACTTTAGTTCCACTTAATAACAGAACAGCATTTGGCAATCTCTTAACAAAACATAGAAAATTTCAGAGAAATTTAGTTT
This sequence comes from Thumatha senex, assembly GCA_948477245.1. Taxonomy (NCBI): domain Eukaryota; kingdom Metazoa; phylum Arthropoda; class Insecta; order Lepidoptera; family Erebidae; genus Thumatha; species Thumatha senex. Next base: position 7,989,626 of record OX419725.1, read on the forward strand.
AGTGATGTCAACAACAGAATTAGCACGATTGTGTTTTCAATACTAATACATTGACGGCGACCACACAGGTAACTTTGAAGCCAATCAATCACTTTTGAAGATACGTTAAGAGAGCGAAAATAGTTTGCTAAAATCTAAACCGTCAGATTTCTGTCCTCCATACCAGACCTTATATCATCTGTAATATTTACTAAGGCCGTAATGGTGCTATGTCCAGGACGAAAACCGTATTACTGTAGTAACTTTTACCGAGGTACTTTTACTACTCGTCTAAGGAATCGTCTTTCGCGCTGGCATAACATTTCAAGTATCTATCTATTACTACAACCTTGGGTAGGCAACCTTCTGCAGCATATCTGCAACGTCACGAACGCTGAAAAGTATTCGTTCAACCATGAAGCTTTCAAGCAGGTGCTTGAAAGCTTCATGGTTGAACGAATACTTTTCAATTTGTATCTGACATCACTAAAATTCCTGCGAGGCAAGGTAGGTACCTTGCCTCGCAGTCATACTAAAAGACAGACCGAATGATTGTTATCTATTACCTACTTCTCCAGTCTAACCTCCTGGTTCTGAATTGAAGCACACCTCGAAGTCACACCTCGAAGTCACACGTTTTATGCGGGGTTGGAGATAAGCATGAGCGAATTTCCGCACTTACAGTTGAGGGCACCTATATTTATAATGCCATAGTTCCTGAACACTCGTTAATCGGCCACTCGATATAGATGTGACCATGGTTATGTAAATTAATGTAATTTATAGATTTTATCAATTCAATGGGTATAACGAGCGTCTATCGTCAGCTTAGCCACGCGTTATTTAAAATGAATAAGAATTTAATGTATTTAATAAAATTGTACGAGTAATAAAACTAAACTTTAATTTAATGCATTATACATTACACATTTTTCTTTGTTTGTAAGTACAAAAAAAGAAAAATGTGTAAAACTCGTAGTAAAAACAACATATTAAATTATTTAACTCGGTATTGTGATTATAGATAATAATGTTCTAATAGTACTATCTATAATCACAATACCGAGTTAAATAAGGTCTAAAGTGACAGCAATAAAATTGGCAATAAAGTTAACAGTGATGGCAGTGTTGCCGCGAGAAGGTGAATTATCAAAGATTCAAATCAACATCTATCAGTGTACCAACTGACAGATGAGCTTCTGGTCAAATGTATGCTACTTCGCCTCTAACAAAGCCCAAATGACCCCCTTTTGTTTTGCTTATCTTGAACCACTCAGGTCAAGCTACCTAAGGAAATACTTCTAATGAGCATGCTGTATTCGCACATTTTTTCATTTTGGGAAATGTTGTAGTGGAATCAAGAAGTGAATAGATAGATATATTTATTCGGATCACATGGTGTTACAGTTCTAAAAAATACTGCTAAGGAAACTTAAATTATTCAAAAATCTACATCATTGACAGAAATTTACCACTGATTATGTATGATTAGCATATGTGTAATTTCCATCAGGTAGGCCGTATGCTTGTATGCCACCTCAGTGGTATAAAAAACACATCGTCGTTTGATTTCATGTACGTCAACTTGTCATAACTGTGCGGCCAGCGCCAAATAGTGAAGAAGATTTTTTTTGTTTATAATCGAAGACGTCTTATCCCCGAAGAGGCGGCAGAGGCATAATATACGCCCACTTTTCTCCGTGTGTATTGCTGTCCCACATAATAGGAGGTAATCCCATTACTGTGTTGAAATAGACAGACGCAGGTTGTGGCTATCCGGTGTTGCAATTTTTCAAGCCACCCATAATGCCTTCAACTTGGCTTAACGATTGCCATGTTGTTGGCAATCGGAACCAACGGCTTCACGTACCTTCTAAAGCACTGAAACGCTCGAAAAATGTAAATACCACAAAGTGGTCACCCATCCGTGACCAGCCAAAGCGAAAATTGCTTAACGCAGTGATCGTTTACAAAACACTGAATCAGCGGGGCTACGAGTGCTTATACTACGAATCTTGCATTGCTGGGTAAATTCTCGTGGAAAGGAATTATATACCTACATAACAACCCAACGTCAACTGTCGGACTGCGGCCCACCAGACTGTAAAACATCATTGTCGTGCTATCAGAGTTGTTATGTAACTCGATAGATGGCTCTGGTCTTAAAATCTACGGTACGTTTCGAGTAGTTCAGTGACTAGAACATTTCCTGGTTAGGCAGAGGTCTCGGGTTCAATCTCCGTCTCGTACCAAGCTGTCACAAAATTATGTAAGCCATTTACCTGATCGACTTTATTTGTTCATAGATAGAATTGAATCACCTTTTTATTTGTTTCCCCTGTATTATTGAAAGAGCGAATGTAGAAAACGAGAATACATTTCAATATGGCCAAGTTTTCTTTTGTACGGGTTCATCTTCTTATAAAGAGGTCGCCTATCGTAACTGATTTTTACGTTACTCTGCACAACGGTTTCTAACCCGCACGTATACTATATAGTGCTCCTTTAGCCGTCTGTTTTCCGAGTTAAGTATTTGGAGTTCAAACGCGTACGGAGCTCCTATTGTTGTAGATTCCTTTTGGCCCAAACCTATGTTCCCGTTAATTTACAGAAATTTATTATTGACTTTAAAGGCTAAAGAGCAAAACTTTCGGATGAACAGTTGTTTAAATAGCCTAAATTTACGGTAAAGTACATAGCAGTTAGGAGCTTGCTTCCGCCTATGGCCAGATAAGCTCTCTGCCACGGCTCTTAAAAGTTTAAAAGTCATTTTAAAAGTTTTCTTGTGTTGTAAAGTTTCTTAGGCTACAGGTAATTTTAGGTCACAATCGAAGCCGGTCTGCATAGCTAGATTGAATAAAATTGTTTCTGCTGGCTTTTTTTGTATCGAGTGGATTTTGCAAGTATAGTTATATGAGCACTTTTAACTATCAAGTGGGACGAATGTTGCTGTTATTTAGTAGGTAATAATTTTCAGATTTCTCATATGTAAGAATTCTGTTCTCTGTACCTATTAAGTGGCCCAGCTATCAAAACCTGTATGGATGTGGAAGCCCTCTATTTTTAAGATTTCTGCTAGGTTTTGTTGTCATTAAGGTATTTGTTTGTTTTTGATTCTTTTCTGATCTATTCTGAATATCAAATATTCAGAATAGATCAGAAAAGAATAGAATAGAAATATACTTTTATTTTATTATAATTTTATTTTAAATATATATTGTACACCAATTATTAATTTTGACAAGCATATGAAATACAGGTTACAAGATATACAATAGGCGGCCTTATCGCTAAGTGCAATTTCTTATAATATGATAAGTGTTGGAGAATAAGTAAATAATTCAGCATTGTTGGAAGTGATTACAACCTGACCTCTTAATCTCGTAAGGGCACCTGCATCCTCCTTTGTTAGTTATTTGGTTCACCGTTAGCAGATGAGGCAGCTGGGGCTCCGGAGTTCTTAGTGGGACACTTTACGCAACAATGCTGCTTATACAGACTCATATCAAACGCAACCGCACTCCACAAACGCAATTCGAGAGATACTTCAGCAAGTAGCGAAGTTTTCAGTTCTCATAATGATATGATACAACAATAGTCTTAATATATCTGCTTTTATTACAAGCAATAAAATATCACGTAAACGTTAGCGATGCAACTGCAGCTAGTTGGCGCCAAACGATTCACTTTCGATTAAACACAAAATAGCTTACTTGAAAACTAACTAACTACCTTCACGCTGTATCCCTGACAGGGTAGTCAGAGAGAGCAGATCACCATTCTTCGCGATCCATGTAAACTTTCGCTTCTTGCAGATTCATCATTCATCGCTTCATACTTACACGTCTGGAAATATACAATGCACCGTACTTGGTAGATTTAAAAGCTATTTCTTTAATAGAAATTGTCACGCCTTTATCCCCACATTTCACCGTATATATATAGCTAATAAAATACTAGCTAAATTTTAAATAGTCTCATAAAAGCCATCAGCTAACCGGAATTGCCTTTGTCAGACAACGTTGCCAGCATAATGCAGTTTTTGTCTAAATAATGAAAACTCAATAGGTGACTCTATGGTGCCGTAGGCGTATAGATACCAGAGAAAGTCATTAAAATACTGTATGTGGCAAACAGTGAAACTGCTAGCCATTTTGCCCATGCAGTGAAATAAAAAAAAAATAAGATTTGTGCATTTGAGTAAGGTATTGCTAACACGGATAAACATTTAGGTCTATAGAGTTAAGGTCAAATACTTTAGCTCTTAACTTTATGCCCGTTACACACGTAGCTATAATATATATTAATATGCCGTCCTATAATATATATTATAGTAAGCTACCATACACGGAGACGATGACATAATATATATTTTGCCTTCATTCATTGATGGTTGGCCTAGAGTTTGTAGATATATCAATTTGCGATAGCATAAATAACAGCATAATTAGTGGTGACGTCATTAAAATATATATTATAGCTGCGTGTACGGTCACTTGTATATTTGCATAGAAAATAAATACATCGTAATATGCCTCGTTATAATTAACATTAATATATATTATAGCTACGTGTGTGACGGGCTTTATAGGTGACTTTAGAGAATAGACTTGCGATGATATCAATAATAACATATTTCTAGTTGATTACCACGGCGACATACTTCGAACCCGCAACGCACGCATTTAATTCCATCATTTATTACTTTTACAATAATTGGATTTATGATTTGTGATCCGCTCTCCAGGGCAGTAGCGTGATGATATATAGCCAACCTCGATAAAAAAGCTATGCGAAACAAAAAAAAAATCAATTCGAACCAGTAGTTCTTGAGATTAGCGCGTTCAACCTAACATACAAATAAACTATTCAGGTTAATATTTAGTAGATAAACCGCAATGTTCAACACAAATCAAAGGAAACTCTGGCGAATACTTATTCGTAGTCAGAACAGATATCATTTGCTCGACAGGAAATAACTAAGACATAACTGAAGATTTAACTTATAAATACCAAGAAAATTCCTTACTGACCATTGGTTTATTTTCAAACTATTGATCAATCGTCAGTAAGGTTTCATTAAGGTAATCAATTCATTAAATTTTTTTGGTATTTTGTTCAAAATATCAAATGAGAATTATGCTTTAATTTTAAGTTCCTAGGCATTATTAATTAGAATATCATTTTGAAGCAACAGAGACTCGCTGTATAGTGGGGTCTTTTTTTTTATTAACCGTAGTATAATAATACCAAGTATGAAACATACAACCTTACAAATAGCGTTCTTAAAGCTTCTGCACGTATCATCTTCATAACATCACACGCATTAATAAAAAAACACACGCATGAATTAATTATTTGCTTTGCTTTATACGTATATTTCTTTTGGAAACAATAATTTGATTATTATTATTATTATTAAACCGAGACTTATCTACGGAGACCACGTGAGCAGATTGCTCAAAAATGGAAAGGTCAAAAGTAGTCGGATATTCAGAATGTGAATGTATGATGTAAGTGTCCTGGCAGTGGTGGTGCATGTATCGGGTCGCCTTATTCCCTATAACATGGTTGAGTAGGGCGATGGCTGATAAATGCGTCATACCCGTGAATGGGTGCCGTCTGTTGGGACTGGTCAGCCCATAGCTGTTATAGCAATTATTACAAATAATACTATTTATATGTAAGGTAAATTAAGTTTAGTCGACTGTTCTCACGTAACTCCGAAGGAACAATGTAAGTTTAACATTGTAAACCATACCTGCATTTTAAAATAGCAGCTATTGAGTTTCTTGCCGGAGTCTTCGTCATAAGGATGGGCTGCCTTTAAAACTGGTAACTAGAAACGCTCTCATTTTGATTTGATTTTGTTTGTTTTGTATAGACTCATTACTTTATGATTTGTTCAAATATCATGTAAATAAAACGAATGTAATTACTGCCAGTTAGAAAAGAGTGGCCATGAGTTTTATTGCCAGGTTCTTCCTCAGGCTCTACCTATTGCGTTGCGAATCTGGCATTAAATGTAGAAGCAATAATCTTGAAGTTTATTAGTGTTACTTTGTGACCTACAAGAATAAAGATTTTTCACTTTCACTTTCATGAAACGATTATCGCGAAATCTGGTGATCTATCCTCTCTGACAACCCCGTGAAGATAGATAAATTATTATTTAGACCGTAATTAATTCATTTTATAATCGATTATATGATGTTTTATTTTATGTTATTCTAGCATAATGTGTCGAAACTGGAGAAAGGGACCTGTGCAATCAAGTCTAAATAAACGTGAAATGATTGGATAGAAAGATGAGCAGAATCATTAGCATAATGATGACCACTTAATCGACATTTAGCTAGCTTTCCGTGCATGATACTGTCAGGTACCCCACGGCCTCGCCTTTTTTTTAATACCCCCTTGGCTCTGCAAGTGTGGTGAAGTTTCCCGTTCCCGTTTCCCACAGGGCCTCATTCCCGGGATAAAAAGTAGCTGATGAGTAAGCTATATTATTGTGTAGTTTCATCAAAATCATCGTAATAGTAAATCGAAATAAGATACATTTATCCATTCATTTTCATAAACTTTCACTTTTATAATATTCGTAGGGTTATGCGTCAAGTTGAGCCTCCCCAAAATATAACAAACTATCATTTGGAATATGAACTCTATTTCAGTTTCACTATTTTAGTCAGCATGACTGAGTTCCTAATTTAAAGTGCGTGAATAAATCTATTGCAAAATGTAACTTGAAACTTAGTACATATCTCGTGCTTTGGCATGGCAAACATTTAAAAAAAATACTTTTTACTTTTATCACAAACATTTTGTTAAATTTAATCCTTACGTTTTGGCTTTGTGTGATATTATCAAATTTCAGGCAATATGAAAAGTGGTACCAATTGATAAAACATTTATTATGACTGAAAAAAGAATCTTACGTCATTTGTAACTGATTTACGAAATCTAATTTACATTAAGTATTTCAGTTAAATGGACCTTTGTAAAATTGCACATTGACTTTTATTTATTTATTAACATCAATAGTTCTATCAGGATAATGCGTTATGACGAGATGGTAAAGGGCTCCCCCAATATCTTAGGGGCGCTAGCTATCTGACCAGCTAGCGGTGCACCTGCTGACTAACAGACGAGTCATTGACGCAGACGCTGCTTGGGAGTTCAAACTGCAGTCAGTTCCAACATAACTGCTCCTAATAGCCAATAAAAGCGAATCCCAAACACCAAATTCACATAGGAGTTGGAAGGAATGCGCTTAGATAAATAGAGAATGCGTTAAAGCAAGAGAAGTCTGTCTAACCACAGTGTAGCATTCTGATAATACAACTCAAACTTAATACTAAACAAGTACATTTTACCGCTAACTTTATCACAGTTCCGTATAATTTTATCGCGACTGATAATTCCATCTACTTATCATGATCATTATTGAAGCACTATTCATACAAGTACTATCTATATATTTGCTCGAAACGGGTTGTAACCGGCTTCAATGAATTGAACTGCACAGGGCAAGGCAGGACTATTTTAAATACTTAGAGATAACATGAAGAGGCTTTGAATTTTTCTATCTATATATACTTTTTATTTTAATGTATTTAATACTTGGTGACCCCCTCATTTTTGCCCGTGACATACTTCGAAATCCCGTTGCACCTACTCTTATTCAATCCCATCGCTTATAAATTCTACAATAATGCATTAACATTTGTCAAAATTATGGACATTTATGACTGTTGCTCCGCTCTCCAGAGAAGTAGCGTAATCTAGCCTATAGCCTTCCTCGACGAATGGGCTATCTAACACAAAAATATTTTTTCAAATCTGAACAGTAGATTCTGAGATTAAAGCTTTCAACCAAACAAACAAACTCTTCAGCTTTGTAATATTAGTATAGAGAAGTACCTACATATTTTTTTCAGAATATACCGTAACACAGTGTCCCCCTGTGATGCTTTAAGCCAGCGATAATAACTCGTATTGAGTTGAAAATAATTTCACTATGTGCAATTACATAGTTAATGTATATCTGTATGTTTTATTAGCTAATGATTCCCATGATGTAAGCGTCGGTGATAGTGTTCTATGAGGAGACGTACTATTCTATGCTTCCCGTCTAGAACCGGCAATCCTTCGTGTTTCTCAATCTTCGTAGTACGGCTAGTTAGACGTAATATGTCTTTTTCATCTAAATTTACGTCAATGTTTCTGAGGCGGCTCGCGAAGTTAATTCGTTTTCCTGTCCTCAAGCTTGCTATTTCTTTGGGGAACGACTCGCCTTGAATAAGAGTGAAAAGCTCGTCTTATCCCTTGCTTGCTCTGGCCGCCTCCGGGTGCTCGCGCTTGTGTTTCTCAGCGTTGATGTTCTTCACATAAATTGCAGTCGCAGGCTAAGACGCGGCTCCGACTATCACAGAGGTCATGCGATACTCTGTTCGCACTTTCATCTCCGGAGCGCCACAGGAACTCAAGCTGTCACGGTCTTCTTTCCTTATGCCGATTCTCAGGAACATCTCTTTTATATCGGCGACGACTGCTACGGGGCCTTCTCTGAATCGTAACAATACTCCAAAGAGCGACTGGAGTAGATCGGGTCCCGGTAGCAGGGCGTCGTTCAAACTCTTCCCTTCGAATCTGGCGGCGGCGTCGAACACGATGTTTTTCTTCTACAGGTGCACCACGGCGAAGTAGAAAGTTCGTCCCGGGAGTTGTCTTGACCGATCAACAGGGACGACTTCTCTTTTTCATACAGGAGCTTGCCAGTTTTGTTTCTTAAGTGGTCGCACCCCTCTATTGTTTTCTTGCTTATAGTTTGCGGTAAAAGCTTCAGTTCTTCTACGGTGCGTACGCATCTCAAGGTTCGTTTATCTCTTCTGTGAGCCCCTTTAATCTTCAGGTTCATCTTCTGAGAGTTCCGTTTCTTGATGATCTTGCTACCAACTACTTCCAAAACGAGAGGTTCTTCTCTACCGGTGGCTCCGATGAGCTGGGCGACGTCGACGTTTAATAGTGACACCGTAGATCCTTCGTCGAGAAGCGGTAAGACGCGGGTGGACCACTTAGGTCCGTAGACGTCCACGGGTATCATCTTCAAATATACTCTGGTTCCATCGGCTGTGGCGTACACTGGCTTGGACACCACGCTCTTTTCTTGTTCTTCTTCGTTTTCCAAGTTCGCTTGTAGCTGTGGCGGTGCTGCGGGTTTGTTCGCGAGCTCCGAGTGCAACAGCGTGTGGTGCGGGTGTTGACATTTTCTGCATGCGGGTCCCTGGCATGTGGTCCGCATGTGTCTTCGGCGCAGGCAACGGAACACAATTTCTATAACTTGTCCACTGTCCACCTTTCTACTGTCCACCTTGTACGTAGGACACTCAGTGATCCAGAGTTCTCCTTCACAGTGAAAACAAAACTTCTTGTAGCCTTCTTGACTTGCGGCGACGGTGTCATGTTCGTGGGACTCCTCGCGAACCGTGTTCACAGGATGCTTTTTCTCAGTAATTCTCTTCTTGACCGTCGCTGCGTCGGGGGGCGCGTGTATGCTGCATAGTTCGGCTTCACTGTTGAGAAATCTTCTTATTTTCTTTAGCTCGGAATTCTTCCTCGCCGGCGCGGGCGCTGTAGTCGAACCATCTGTGTATAGTATATGTATATCTGTATATAGTATATATGGTATATGTATATAGTATGGGTGAGAGCTTCTCTATGATGTTCTTGCACATTTCCGGCGAGTGTAGGTAGTGCGGTTTGTTTAGTGCACTAATGGTGGTCACGGCGTTGTCGATGCGCCTCGCGAAGATGCATATTTCTCTTGGCGTGTCTCCGACGCGAGGCAGTTCTTTCTTCTGAAGTTCGGATAACGCCAATTGGTCCAGTCTCCCAAATATTCGTTCCAGGGCAGCCATAATTTCTTCGGGATCCGATGCGACGAAGAGTAAACTTCGCACTGCTTCCTTCGCGGTGCGTTTGATTGACTTTCGTAGTCGCGCCATGTTATGTACGATGGTACACAGTGTTCTGCTGTCCGTAAAGGCTCTCTTGAATGGCAGCCAATCTTCGTGGGACCAGTTGAATTCTGGTAAGTCCCATATCTTCGGGGGGGGGGCTTGGTTTGGCTAGACGGTTCGTGCGCAGGTGATGATAGGATTAGTAGGCGGGAGCGTAGTTTGCTTCGACGGGCCAGGTGCAGCGGCGGGCGTGTGATGTGACGACGTAGTGGCTGTACCAACGGCAGCAGTGTTAGCTGCAGCGGCGGCGGCGGTCTGGCGGCAGATTCTTGATGCTTCCGTTGTGGATCTTGTTGCAGACGTCTCCGTTTCCGTCGTGGCCAGCGTGTTCATGGACCAATCGGATGTTTCTTCGGTCGTTGTGGCTTCGTTTTTCCTGGATGGCCCTGGTGACGTAGATCTGACTGTAGGCATCTTCAGAACTTGTATTCTTCAATTCTTACAATCCGGTACTTCGAAGGACCAGAAATTGTTAGGGACCAAGGTGGTAGTAGTCCCTAAAATAGGTGGTCGCTACGGACGGCGAGAGCGAGTGGACTGTATAGAAACGATAGAACCGATATTTCGCTCTCGTCGCCCTATAGGTTGTTGCAGCTGATCCGCTGATGTGGCTTCAGGGCAGGGGTTCCAGGCAGAGAAACATCTTCGGATTTTTCTTAGTTTATTTTCTTGAGCCGTAGAGTATCAGGGCCGTTGAACCGTATCGGTCGTACAAAAGTGCGCTTATAATATCTACAAATTCGGCCCGCAACTAGTGAGGTGTTGCGGGAGCAAAACAAAATGCGCCTAACTATACCTGTACAATGTACTTATATCTAGACCTATCTACAGTTGTTTCTTAATTTATTTTTAGTTATACTTATCGCTATTCCTACAATTAATATTCTTATGTTCTAATTTTATTCACATTAAATTTTTTATTCACTGCTACGCAAGAGGTCGTTGGTTCGATTCCCACCCAGGATAAAACTTTGTGTGATGAGCACGATGGTTTATTCTGTGCCTGGGTGTTATTTATCTATAATATGTATGTATTTAGAAATATAGGTATAAGTATGTTTATCAGTTATCTGGTTACCATAGTACAAGCTCTGCTTAGTTTGGAATCAGATGTCGTTGTGTGGGTTGTCCCAAAAATATTATTATTATTGAGCTTCTCGGGTGATGTAGCTAACACTTCGATTTCAACAAAAATAGACCAAAATAGGCGTTTTTAGAGATATCCAGTTGCTGTTACCAAACGAATATGTTACCAATAGGCTAAGAATTAATAGTAACTATTTCCTATTTTACATAAATCTCATAATGTCTAATATTCAGAGTCTATATTTAATAGTTTCAAATGTAAAAATTTAATTTCGTACAGGGTCGCGGACAGAAATTAACGGGGTACTCAACCCATTAAAGTGGATGTCAGTGGACCTTAGGCTATTCTCAAAAAATCGGCCATTTCCGCTATTTTTAGAAACCTGTCCAACAACTTGGCCCTGTCTGGAACCGAATAGCATTTTAGAGGTGAAACGTGTCGGAATGAGATGAACGCATGATTCTAATAAGCAGAAATAGGACGGGAGATTCGCAAAATTCTTTAGTGCTCATATTCATTGTGACGGGCTATGCCCCATCCCCATTCCGACCGCTGCGCCGAATTTTGAACCTGGCATGATAGCGTGTGACTTTAATGCAATTTGATATGAAATTCTACGAACCAATGAGGAACTCAACACGATATAAGATATTTTGTCCCTGTTTGCTGTTTATAGGCACCGTAAACATTTCGTTTTTTATAATACTTCTAGCGTCTAAGTTTTACATTCTTGTTATTCGCTGAAAATTTACTTGTAAGCGTTTGCTAAATAATACTAATTCAAAATTGATTCTCGTTGTAAGAAAATGTTGTATTACATTTTGTTCTTCATAATATTTTTTATACACAATAACTAGGTTAGCATGCTGTAACTTGATAAGCGCATAGCTGCGTTCCAATAGTATATTATTTGGCAAAGGCCCGTTCACCGGCAACTTTCACTCCATAGTTACATGTAAAAAATGAGCCAACCTTTCTTAAGACCGTGGTTATAGAGTAAATAAACGTAAAGAGAGGTCGTGTTTTGCTTTAAAACTCTAGAGCCTCACTATTAATTTTAATTGTTTTCAAATAATTTTACAGATATTTTCAGAAATAGCAGGACACCAATGATGTAGACATCAAATAAACCGCAGTACACAAAACGAAAAAAAAAAGACCAAACAGAGGTTAACTCTTATTGGTTTTACATTATGTATTGTTAAACTTTCGTGGTGCATACTCATAGGTGCTCTATGGACTAATTGGGACTCAGGCGAAATAACCATTACTGTCAGGTTTAAGTAAACATTATTTGACACCTTTGTCGGTTCATTGTATCCTAATATTATTGCATTCATCAGGCTTTGTAGGATCGAGTTTTGCTCCCTTCAGTAATGTACGAAATATCCGAGTTTCTAATAAGTACACCATCATAATTAGAGTCGGCAGCGCGAGTGCTGCACCTCTGGTGTTGCAAACGTCCATAAGCTAAGGTGACCACTTTCCATCAGGTGGGAAGTATGATAGTCTGCCACCTCATTAGTACAAAAAAAAATTGCGCTGATTATGTGGACACACCAGGTCTACCAGAGTTTCATAGCGTATTATTAACATCATTTATTTTGCTTCTATTGCAGAGTGCTTGCGTATCTACCGTTAAAGTTTAGTCTTTGTGTATCTGTGCTATGGAGCACTGTGTCGCAATCCAAGCTGGTTTCTAATGACATGACACGCGGAGGCTCCGCGGAATACGACTAACGGGTCTTGAGGTACGATTCAAAGGTAAGTACCGTCGTACTAAGAAGTACTTATAACTTATGTGGGTACCGTAACACCACTTACCCTTCACCGGCGATGAATTCAAAAGTAAGTTGGTTTTGCGATTGGGTACTATGAATTAATCAACTCAATTTTTAGTGTGGAACTAGGTTTTAAATTGTTATGAACGATTTAAATAGAAACATACAAAAGTAGAAATAAAATGTTTTTTGGAATCCAGCACTCCACTAGATACGAAGAACGCAAGACACAAAATCTATCGATGTGGGTGCCGAGTCTACAATTGACAAGCCGTAGAATAGAGGCAGAATCGCTGTTTTTATCTGTCAGTATGTTAGTAGACTATCAAAAATGCAACTGACTCGCGGTCACTGGCGCGGTACGTGTAAGTAGAATTCTATCGGCCGACTGATAGACGTCTATTGGAGTACGATTGTAATAGTAGACTACGAAAAACTGTGAAAATTGTACCAGTGGCTTTCAAATTCAGCGACGAATTCGATGCTATTTCGTCACGATTGAAATATCAGACTCGGCCCCCTGGACCTTAAACGCTTACAGACTAATTGTCATCTAAATAAATAAAATGAATAGCAAAATATGTTGCTAAGCGCAAAAGACGGCTAGACCAATTCGAACATTTTTTTTTATTTGTTCCTTGAACTCTAACGAAGGTTTTTATGGAGCGCAAAAAAGCTATATTACGCGGGATGAACAGCTATCATCAACTAGTTTGAAATAAAAGCTATAGGTTCTATGTTTATTATGAATTTATGACATTTTCATAGCAATTAGACACCTTCGTAAGCTGCAGTATCCGCAAGCCGTTAAGAAGATTCAATAGTTAACTAAGCTCCATTTAATTAACCAAGATCTTGGAGCAGTTTAAATCAATAGTACCGAGGTATGGCTATTAAGTCATTCGTGGAATTCATCTTGTGGTCTCTATTAAGAGCGTAAATGTCAAAAGCATTATTATGTTTGTAATTTCAGTTTTCATTACACATTTTCATTACACATGTCTACTGCAGTTTGGCAATCAGTATATGTCAGGAACATCTCGCTGGATGCAAAGAAGTTCTACCGATGGCTTTGGGGCCCAATACAACACCTGCACGTATTGTTCCTGCTTACTAAAGGACGAGGTTTTGGTGAAGAGAGGGAAAACACACATCTGTAATTCCAAATTTAAAAATCTTCGCTGTCCCGTACAGAAGTTATACTCGTTGCGGTTTATCCATTTTGTTTAAAATGTTTACATACTTACCTACTGTAGTAATGTCGATATTTTAGGTTGGCGGTGTACCTACGGGGAATTCAAATTCCCAGACAAACAACTGAGTATTATCCCTGTGTATAGCAAGGCTTAGGTTTTAGTTACCTTGTGAAGTTTGGTTCGACATCAAATAGGCATTAATATGCGTATTGTGCGACTAGAGTTAATGACGTCACCGAGGCCACGTCATGATAAGCTACGGCAACATTCAAAAGTGCTACCTACCAGGGTCAAAGAGGCCATAGGAGTATACGACTATCTTTTAAACATTCAATGAGTGCTATCCCTGTGTATAGCAAGACCTATATTCTAGTTACCTTGTGGTATTTGGTTTGACATCGAATAGATACTATTTTTCGTAATGTGTGACTAAAGTATTATGACGTCACCCAGCCACGTTATGATAAACTACAACAACATTCAAAAGTGATACCTACCAGGGACACAGAGCCCCTTAGGATTTAAAACACTCCATGAGTATGTTATTAAAAAAACTAACTAACTACTCGCTGTATCGATAAAAGTCATTAAAATGCTACCAGTTCTTTTACAATAAGTTCTTTTAGTATTCTATTATCCCTAGATTATCCCTGTGTATAGCAAGTCCTAGATTTTAATTAACTTGAGGTATTTGTTTTGACTTGTAATAAGCAAAAATCAGCGTATTGTATGACTAAGGTAAAATTATGCCAAAGTCACCCAGATAAGCTACGGCAACATTTAAAAGACTGATCACTTAATTTTTCTACTCTGTGGGCACTGTGTACCGTAGGTATCAATCTACCAAGGACATACACAGAGTCTTACAGAGTATATATATGCCTAAAACAGTCCACGAACAATTTACCAAATTCTTCCATACACGTTAGCAAATACTGTATCATCACAGCCCGTCTATAGTCTGACGTATAAACTTGATGTAACTGTAATATAATACCACTCCATGTATAGTGGGTTTAATTTATCGCGCGTACGTAGTTACGAGTATGTAAATAACCATTACACTGTGCACCATAGTTTACTGATAAGCTGGTCGATTCCGCAAAGTATACAGATGTACCTACCTATTCTTGGTCATATAACTGGTTTATCAACGGATTACTCGCATAAAAAATCTGGATGAGTAACTACCAGTTCTTTTTCGTAAAATGTAGCGTCAAAATAGATTAATGTAAAAAACGTTTCGCCAAAATTCATTGACTTGTGTAAACTGGTTTGCGTTTTTATATCTAGCATTTTGTTCGACGGCATACGTATCTGATGACGTAAGGAGTCTGTCTACTGAATTCTTACGAATTACGAGTACAACAACTGTGTGACGTTATTTTTTTTTTATAATCTGACTGAACGCAAACGAAATTAGAATTGTTTTATTTATTACCTTGGTCGAATTATCTCGAAACAAAACAGTACAATATGTAATTTACGTGCGAGTTCCAAATTTTCATTACGTTGACTTAGAAGAATACGGTTTTTAACAACTGACGGTACAATAGTAAGGTAAAGGAAGCTTTCTAGTAGTTACAGGATACGAGAAAGTTGTGGAGTGAAGCTATTCCAGTCCACTTTTCACCGTGTGTATTCAAAGGCTTAACTTGCCTTTCGAAGCACGGAAACGCTCGCAAATGTAAATGACACAAAGTGGTCACCCATCCGTGACCAGCCATAGCGAAAAATGCTTAACGCAGTGATCGCTAACAGAACACTGAGTCCGCGAGACCACGAGCGCTTCAGTACTCATCACGTATTTCATTCAGATAGTTGTTACTATGTAGGAATTCACTAAGAAGGAGTTCTCGAAATACCTTACCTTAAAAGTAAATAGCGAGGGTTCAAAGCATTTTACAGGTGAACCCTTAAATAGCTTGGATAATAATTGTCGTAAGGAACTTCGTTCCAATATACCTACTATTATGAGAATGAACAAAAATAATCGTTCTATATTCCAGTTATCAAAGTATCTATTATGAGTAGAACAGTGTCCATTATCGTAGGGTAATTGTGCACTCAATGTTGTTTTACTGTGTCTTGTACTCTTTATTTTATTTACGTCTATTAATAAAGGTGTCAAAAATGTAGACTGTTTTATTTATCCGATTTCGAAATATAAGAAAGTTTTGGGTTTGTTAGTCGCATTGCCTGCTTCGGTGGCATAAGTGACAAGTGGTAGTGTATGCGACTGCGGCGCTGAGGTATTGGGTTCGATTCTCGGGATGACATAAATATTTGTGTGATTTACAAATGTTTATTTCACAGTTTCGGGTGTTTCTTGTTTGTATTTAGAAATATTTCAATGCACAAGCCAAACTAACCCATAAGGGATTAGTTTGGGCTCAAGTGAGGTATACTATAACCTTTACGAAAAAATTATAGAATTTCTTGAGTATCACATCACATACATACTACATATTGTCACGCCTTTATCCTCGAAGGGGTAGGCTTATGCGCCCGATACTATGCGCCCACATTTCACCGTATGCATATTTGTCCCAAGTAACAGGTGGAAACCCCATTGCTCTGTTGAAATAGACAGGCGCAGGCTGTGGCGACCTGCTGTGGTTTTCAAGCCGGCCATAATGCCTTCAACTTTATTTCAAAGTGAACGTTTTTTACTGTTGAAGCAATTCTGGAGTTCATCCTCTCTGCAAAAATTTTCAGTGGTATTCAGTTGGTAAAGTGAAGGGGTTTCAAACGTTCTTCGTTTAACAAAAAGAGGATTTAGTGCATAATATTTTTTTCTAGAGGAAACATAGTTATGCTTTTATTATTCTATAATAAGCGCTTGAAAGTTTGATCTTAGCATATATTACATAAATTTGGATGAGTACAATGATTGTCAATATAATAGGTTTATGTGTATTTAAACATCGACTGGAACATTTCTGATTTTTTTTAGATTGCTCATTATTTTGATATTTTGTTCATGCTATTTAGAGCATTGGTCGTTAGATTAAATTAATGATATTTTTTAGCTTGGCAATGATGCCAGTCCTAATCTGACATGTCTAGTCTAGTCCTAATCTAACACAAATTCTTGTTATTGCTCCCGAAGATGGGCGGTGCCAGAATGGATTAGACATTATCATGGAAAAAACTCATTACAAGTACCTAGTTTGGAAATATTGTTTCGTTTGCCCGGTTGTACTTTGTGTACATTATAATTTGAGATATACATATATATTGTCACGCCTTTATGCCCCAAGGGGTAGACAGAAGCATTCTATACGCCCACAATTAACCGTATGCACTTTTGTCCCACGTAACAGATGAGCCCATTACCGTGTACATTATAATTATACACAACTAAATTGTATAAATTTTACAAGAAACAGTAAATGGTGGTACAACATTGTTTAATGACACTGTATGCGACAGCGTCTAAGCTTTACGACTATGCCACAATTCGAATTTCAAAATCTCCTTCATAAAATGTCAGCGGCTACTAGTTCGTTTAAATATAAAATTGGAGTTTGGCCAACAAGCAACGCGTGCGACGTTCCTGTTACCGTGAAAATTATAATTAGGAAATTTATATCGGCCGTCTTACTCAATTCGGGTATGGTATCAATATGCTTCAATCGTAGTTAAAGATATTCATGACGATATTGCATTGAATTGAGACTTATTAATTCTAAACGATAGTAAAAAATAAGCATTTATTCAACGAATAAAAAAACAGTTCGTGAAATTTTTCATGGACTGGTCTTTTGGTCAAATGGTTGGATGGAGTACTTGAATACGAAACCGGAGTTACGTATTACAGGCACTCCAACCTCATTCTCTTGTTGAGTTACTTGATGAGATTGATTTTTCCGAATTAGTAACTAAATTTATTAGACGAGAACAGAAATAAGTTTCACACTGTTACTCGATGAGAATATTCCGAGTGACTGTTATGACCGTTGTGAATAAATCCCACCACCTTTGGACACCACCATAAAAATAACTAATGAACAAAATTGAAACGTAATAAATTACGGCTGCATTTCTACGCATTTTTCATTTGTGAGTAAATCCGTGCTTCGGGATGCACTTGTAGCCGTTGGGTTTGTGGGTCAGTATTTACAAAATTACTAATTAATAATTTTGATACCTAAATGAATACGTTTGAGTATAAATATGTTTTGAAAATATATTTCATAATTTAATAATACATAAATATAGAATATAGAAGCGCTCGTGGCCACACGGACTCAGTGTTCTGAAAACGATCACTGAGTTTTGTAACTTTCACTATGGTTGGTCCTCGGTTGGGTGACCACTTTGTGGCATTTACATTTGCGAGCATTTCCGTGCTTCGGAAGGCACGTTAAGCCGTTGGTCCCGGTTGTCAGTAATATATGGCAGTAGTTAAGCCCAGTTGAAGGCCTTATGGGCGGCTTGAAAATTTTCAACAGCAGATCGCCATAGCCTGCGCCTGTCCATTTCAACACAGCAATGGGCTGACCACCTGTTACGTGGGACAAAAAAATGCATCCGGTGAAATATGGGCGTCTAGTAAGCCTCTGCCTACCCCTTCGGGAATAAAGGCGTGACAATATGTATGTATGTATGTTAAAAATATACCTAATATTTTTTGTTTAGATTCTATGTACATTATATAAAATAAACTTTGTTGCACACAAATATAAAACACTCACATAAATAGATTACATATTCATAAATGTACAAAGGGCGGCCTTATCGCTAAAGAACAATCTCAAAAGAAGAATTATGTTTGAGACCTCATAAACAAAATCTGTCAAGCCGTTAGGCATCTAGAGAGGAGCAAACAAACAATCGGGTAAAAAATAACTTATTTTTTAAGGAAAATGTAGTCTTACCTTGTAAAAGTCAGTGCCGATAACGGAGTTACGAGGTAATACACTATTTATTTACATTTGTAAAAAGCTTTTAACTGTTATTCTTCTTCATCTTAGTGTATTCCCAGTTACTTCCAAACCCTACTTGGATTTGAATCCTCAGATCCACTTTACATCAATAAATGTAACCAGCCCATTAAATCTCACTGCTGAACATAGTAACTAGGCCATTAAATCTCACTGCTGGAAATAGGGTTCTCACAATTTCATTTAACGAGGGTGATGGACCCTACTATATACTGTTTCACGTAAGCTAGACGGATCGGTATAGGGTTTGTTTTGAACTCTTTTCCCTTTGCTATGGTACATATACTATACAATAAGTAAATCTCATGGATATAAATCCTTTAGATTTCCAGCCATAGGCAGAAGAAAGAGCAACATGTGGTTGTAGCCAGTAGGAGTCCGGCATAGCATCCATGGGTATATCCACATTGGAAAAAATACAAATAATACATTTTCAATTCGCTAACAACAACCATTTACATGTGTGCATAATGCATGTGAAATACTCGTATTATAAATAGAAACAGTAAATTTTGTAAACTTTTTAAAACAGAAGGAAAAAACTAACTGCAAGACTTTTATTTTACTCTAGAATCACTGGAGGTCAGTTGACTCGAGCTTAATTTAATAACCACCATGTTACTGACGGACGGGAACAACTTCTTTAAGTGCCTCTTCAACCATGCAACCATGGAAAAGCCTCGAATGGTTACCCATCTCAGGTATGCCCATTTCGTAAGATACTACTTATAATTTACATGACGTCTACAGTATGGGGTTCTTCAAAAGGGGTCTTAGAAGGTTTATAAAGGGTCGGCAGCACGAGTGCTGCACCTCTGGTGTTGCAAACGTCCATAGGCTAAGGTGATCACTTTCCATCAGGTACGCTTGTCTGCCACCTCAGTGGAATAAAAAAAGAACAGTTATTAAGGCTACGAGGTCTTCAAGTGGACCATTATTACATCTATATTATTTTTATCATAGTTCTATTGCTGTAACGTTTTATTGAAATAAAGTCTTATTATAAAACATATATGTGATAGTTTTAGATAGTTAACCATCCAGTAATATTAATACGACTCTTACGAGCATATTAGCTAAGTAATTGAAGTAGTTACACAGATTATGTGATTATCGCACCGTGCCATCGTGTCAACGAGCTAACAACCTATTAGTCGTTAACTATTGTTCAGGAAATTGTGCCATTAAGCTTAAAATTGTTTAATTCCTATCGAAGTGAGTTCTCTGAGTTAGAATATTTTAGTCGATTAGTTTGTTTACCCAAATCTGTTCATTATTTAAACCTGGTTTAGTACTCTTTTTGATTATGTGGGGAGAACTGGGCCGTATTTGAGTCCCACTAAGATGCATTTGCTTTTATGGTTGTGTTGTAGCAGTGGCTCCCAGCTATGTTGAAACAAAATATCATACTCCTAGCACTTGGCTACATACTTGGATTTGAAATATGGTTTCCCTGTTTCAAATCCAGGTATGATTTGCAATCCACTGGATCATTCCAGTGGATTGCAAATCATACCTCCTCTTATCATCATATGATAAGAGGAGGAATTGGTACCTTTTTTGAGTAAGAACAAGTGTTCTTACTCAAAAAACCGTCTATATAGGTATATAGACGGTAATAACTAGGTGAAAACTTGTAAGGGGCCCCACCAAGATCTTCGGGGCCCAAGTCAACCTCCCGTGCTAGTGCGTGCACCTGCTGATTAACGGACGAGGCTCTGGCGCTGGCTTTCCCCTCTGGGATTGGGAGGTCTGAGGGCGTCGCTCCCATAAAAGCCACCCGCCAAAACTAAATGGAAATGTACAATCGAATCGGAATGTAGCTAGGGATAGGGCGCCGCCGCAAAACGGCGCGCAGGAGCCCCGCCCGACTCCTGTGGCAAGTGGGCTAACTGAACATTGGCACGCTGACTGGGCGTGCGGTACAGTTGGGCGAAGTACTCTGCAGGGTGGACGTGGAGTTCCTGCAGGAGACTCGGTGGAAGGGCAACAGAGCCCGGCCCTTGCAGAACGGCTACAAGCTGTATTACACGGGTGGGGAGAACGGGGTGGCCGTGGTGCTCTCCGAGGGGCTGCAGAGCGGCATCTTGGAGGTGAAACGCTGTAGCGACCGGCTTATGATCGTTAGGGTGCTTATCGATGGGATTATAACCCACCTGGTAAGTGCCTACGCGCCACAGGCCGGTTGTAGCGACGCCGTTAAGATGTCGGTGTGGGGCCAACTCGAGGTAGTGCTTCGGAGCATTCCGTTGTCACAGGGAATCGTTTTGGGCGGCGACCTAAACGGTCATGTAGGTGAGAGGTGTGAGGAGTTTGAGCGTGTTCATGGTGGTTTTAGATACGGCACCCGCAACGCTGAAGGAGAAACTATCCTCAGAACGTGTGCGGCTGCCGATCTGGCCATTGTGAACACGTATTTCAAAAAGAAATCCGAACATCTCATCACCTACAAGAGCGGGAGGCGTACGACTCAGATCGATTTCCTACTCACTAGGCGACACAGCATCGGCAAGGTGGCCAACTGCAAGGTCATACCCGGAGAGAGTCATACTGCACAACACCGTCTCCTTGTCATGGACCTCTGCATGAAGCCCAAAGGCAAACGCATCGAGCGGTGCCAGCGTCGCATCAGATGGTGGTTGCTTGATGAAACTAGGTCCCAGGAGTTCGTCTCAGCTGTCGGTGACAAGTGCACCGACACTGAAGGCGAACCAGTTCAAGATTACTGGGACAAAGTTCAGGCGTTCCATCCTTGGAGCGGCGAAGGTGGTGCTCGATGAGTCTAAGGGTGGACGCAAATGTGACAAGGAAACTTGGTGGTGGAACGACGAAGTGCAGAGGGAGACTAGGGAGAAGAAAGCCCTCTTTAAAAAGTGGCAAGCGACCGGATCTCCCGAAGACCGCGACGCATATAGGTCTGCCAAGCGCGCCATAAAGTGAGCTGTAGCCAGAGCCAGACGAGACCACTTACAACCTCTGTATGATAAGCTGGAATCGTCTGAGGGGCAGAAGCTCATCTATAAGCTGGCGCGCTCCAGGGTCAAAGCGGCACAGGATATATCCAAGTGTCGCTGTGTAAAAGACCCTGAGGGCAACCTGTTAAGCGAAGACCTCGCGGTAAAGGAGAGATCGCGCTCGTATTTTCACGAGCTGCTTAATAAACAGCATAAAGAGGTGGAGCCTCCGGTCCTCCCTCCGAATCAGAGACTAGTGCCACCGGTAACGCCTGGAGAAGTCCTGACTGCGCTTCGCCGCATGAAGAATCGGAAAGCTGTCGGACCCGATGGAGTCCCCATCGAAGCCTGGAAGGCGATGGGTCCTCGAGGTGTGGGCATCTTAGTAAACCTTTTTAACCGCATACCCCTCAGCGGGCAAATCCCAAACCAATGGAGACTGAGTATTATTACTCCAGTCTTCAAAGGTAAGGGGTCAGTGCAGGAGTGCGGGAGCTACCGCGGTATAAAGGTGATGTCCCACACCATGAAGATCTTCAAGAGGATTATAGACTCTCGGATCCGGCAGGAGTGTACTCTCTCGGGGTGTCAATATGGGTTTCGCCCTGGTCATGGGACCACGGACCCTGTTTTTGCCCTGAGGGTTGTCGCAGAGAAATACAGGTCGAAGAACACGCCTCTGCACTGTGTGTTTCTAGACATGCAGAAGGCCTTCGACTGTGTTCCTCGTGCGATGATCTGGTGGGCACTGCGGTCCAAAGGGGTTCCCGAGGTCTATTTGACACTATCCGGGACATGTACTGTGACTCCGATTCCATGGTTCGGACTGCTGTTGGCGACACGAAATCCTTCCCCATCACCGTCGGTGTACACCAGGGTTCGGTCTTTAGTCCGCTTCTGTTCAGCGTAATATTAGACGAATTGTCGGACAGCATCAGAAACCCGCATGAGCAGCCTCCATGGTTGCTCATGTATGCTGACGATATTGCGCTGGCAGACGCGGACAGGAGCAGATTGGTGCGACGTGTGAAGGTGTGGAAGGAGACGCTTGAGAACAGCGGTCTGAAACTAAATGTGGCGAAGACCGAGTACTTGGCACTAAACTCGACAGATCCCACATCCGTCCACATTGGCGGTGATTTGGTCGAGCGGACGGACCAGGTTAAATACCTGGGATCTGTTTTTCACACGTCCAGTGACATCGATTGCGATGTCAAGTCACGCATTGCTGCCGCGTGGGCCAAATGGCGGGAGATGACCGGTGTCATTTGTGATCCTAAAATGCCGATCCGGTTGAAGGGACAGATCTACAAAACCATCATTAGACCTGTCCTTTTACATGGCAGTGAGACGTGGCCAATATTGGAGCGACACATGCAGGAGCTGCGTGTTACGGAAATGAAGATACTGCGGTGGATGTGTGGAGTCATGCGGATGGATCGTGTGAGGAACTCTCGCATCCGTGGCAGCCTTCATGTCCGTGACATTGCAGACAAGGTGCAAGAGTGTCGCCTTCGTTGGTATGGTCACGTCTTGCGGCAACTACTTATCGACTTTATTACGCCGGGCTACGTAGGAAACAAATGTCTGGCCATGTCAGCCACGCCGGGTCCCGGTAAGAGGGGCAGACCCAAGAAGTGCTGGCTTGACGTCGTAAGGGATGACATGCGTGCCAATGGTCTCACTACAGGGGATGCCGACGACCGTGTGAAGTGGAGGAGAAAATGTAGGAAAGCGGACCCCGGGCGTCGCGAGACGCAACTGGGACAGACGCTCGGATGATTAACTTAACTTAATATTAACATTAAATATAACCTTAAAAATATGATACATAACTAAAATATATTATTAGAAGAGGTTCCTTTAGGCAAGGTTCTGAAGATACTGGCAGCGTTTCCCCTTTGAATAGCTAGACTAATTCTTTGTCCGAGGTAGCTGCCAGATCTTAGGTCTCCTGTGATGTCGACTAACCTTTTCGCTATTAAAAAGCCTTATAGCGCTAGGACCTCACGGACCAAGAGTCTCGTCGCCGATTTGGACAAAATCATATTCGGAACCTAGACCCCTGAATTTGCATGCTTTTATATTATATATTTTATTTACCTTTTTATCTATTTAGAGTACCGACTCAGAGCCACGGGCGCACTTTAGTAAGTAAAATTTGATTGTACTACAAAGGTGTCCCGGGATAAATGAGATAATTTTTGAGGAAATAAGGAGCATATGTAATTCTCTACACCTACAACTATTTCTAAAGTACTCGGATACCCAGCCATGCGTGTATGAAGCGATTGATGAATCTGCAAGAAGCGAAAGAAGTATGCATGGATCGCAAAGCCTGGCGTTCTGTCCTCTCTGACTACCCCGTCAGTGATACAGCGTGAAGATAGTTTACAACTATTTCCATTGTAAAAAGAAGAACGATAACAAGTTTAAGTTGGGGGACTATTATAGAACATCAGCGAGTTTTATCGATTTGCCATTAGGTGGAAAGCGTTTTTCATCGAGAAAAGTAAATGTACATATAATTTGTCAAGTGCTTTTTTCTAAAAAAAACAATCTTTATTACACCGGGGTATTAGGGCGTCCAGAGAAATGATATAACGGTAGGTATATCAGCGTACATAGTTTATTGCTTGACTTACAACGACACAAAGGACAGACAATAAATATAGCTATTTATAAAATAACTACAGGTAAGCATTGACGCCTAATATGGCGTAGTAGGAAACGATGTCACAATTAATTTCAACTATTAAACATGTTGTCTGGGGTGGCATTACAATCGGCCAATCCTGTAAGCAATTGCTTCTGCAATAAGGACGAGCAAATTGATACGAGATGGTTCGGCTTGGCTCGGGCATGGCTTGGCATTGGCTGGCATCGGCTTCGCCTAGCATCAGCATCGCTTGGGCATCGGCTTTGACTAGCATCGGCTTCGCCTGGCATCTGTTTCGCCTGGCATCTTCTTCGCCTGGCATCAGCTTCGCCTGCGATAGAGTGTGGCTATTTGGGGTACGCAAAAGGCAATTGATAGCACCCACCTTAATAAGGTATATGCAGATTTTGGCTCGTAACAGAAAAAAATGTTTAATGTAAAAATGAGAAATATATTCCAATAAACTTATATTAATTCGGTATTCTGATAAATTTACGAAGAGACATCCAATTTCATATTCTACTAGCTGACCCGCGCGGCTTCGCCCGTGACTAACTTCGAACTCCCGTAAGTTTATCAGTCACGCCTTTATTCCCGACACTCCCATTCAATCCCGTCGTTTATTACTTTTACAATAATGTATGAATATTTGCCCGATTTGTTGATTACTGCTCCGCTCCTCAGGGTAGTAGCGTGATGATATAGCATTTTATCGGTCATGCCTTTATTCCCGTCGCGCCCATTTAGTCCCGTCGTTTATTATCTACTTTTACAATTGTGTATGAATAAAGTTTTTTTTAGTTCATTACTTTTACAATAATGTATGAATATTTGCCCGATTTTTTTATTACTGCCACGCTCTTCAGACTTCCAAGATAAATGCGCTATCTAACACATATTAGTATAGTTAACTTTTTGCAAGAAGCGCTCGTGGCCCCGCGGTCTCAGTGTTCTGTAAACGATCACTGAGTTACGCAACTTTCACTATGGCTGGTCCTCGGATGGGTGACCACTTTGTGGCATTTACATTTGCGAGCGTTTCCGTGCTTCGGAAGGCACGTTAAGCCGTTGGTCCCGGTTGCCCGTAAAATGGCAGTCGTTAAGCCTGGTTGAATGCCTTATGGGCGGCATGAAAAATTTCAACAGCAGGTAGCCACAACCTGCGTCTGTCTATTTCAACACGGCAATGGGCTCACCACCTATTACGTGGGACAGGTAAAATCCACACGGTGAAAAGTGGGCATATTATATGCCTCTGCCACCCCTTCGGGGATAAGGCGTGATGGATATTTATTTTATTTTATTTAAATTATTATAAGTATAGTTACCAAGGAGCAGGACACATCCGTAGCAATAGAGTAAGATCCCAGAGCCGTATGACACAACTTATTTTCTAAAGCATATAACTTCCGGTTCTCAGTAGTTAGTTGTGTACTTTTTAAAACCTGAATGTTTGTGGAGCTTGCCCGGTGATACCTACACAGGTACCAGGTGAGAAAGGTAACTAAAAATCAGAGTTACTTAACTTACATTTTTATGACTGATTTTTATATATGTTTAAGTGTGTCTGATATTAATGAAGAATTCAATCAAAAAATCCAAAAAATTTCGATGCAAGCAATTTACCACCATGCAAAACTGAATTATTTCAACAATTTCTCAAAGGTATAGATAATACTGGCATTCTACTATCACAGTGGAGTTAACTGTAACTCCACTGTGATAGTGGCAAGCTTGCACTGTCATAAAAACCAGAATTGAGGCCCCAGTCACTGTCCAATCTATTTCTACTATTATTGTCGGCATAAGACTTCTGCCTAACAACCAAAAAATAAATTATTAATCTCGGTGGCGAGAAAACATTCAACTTGATGACAACATAATTACCTCCCAGGGCTTACATTGTTTTGACAACCGTAAATTAAATTAATCCTTTACATTACGTTTAGAAATGTTCTTAATTTAGTTACTTTATGGTGACTTGAAATCAATATCAATAATATTTAGGGTTACACACCAGCACCCAGAGATTGCTAAATTCCCCTGAAACATCAATAAAAAAACACTGTGACCGATACTGGGAAATTCAGTTTCTTTTTTAAATGTCAGCATAATATAGCAATGATGTTTGATCAATATTGTTAATTGACATAGTAGCTCCCCACTCGAATAAAACCAAATTGCTCTGGAATCTACATACACACATTACCAAGCGTGTACTTCAAATGGAGCAATCACACTCGAGATACGCAATTGACAGGTCATCCTGCAGTACATCTATAGCCATTGTTGCGCTACACAATGCAATAACCTTAGCTAGTATAGTGTAGACCTATTAGCGCATAGAATGGTACGGAAGGTATAAGAAATTTCAGTACAGTAATTTAATAACAAATTGCCTTTTACAATATGCTATTAAACTCCCTTTAACAGAATCCAAAAACTGTGTAAAATGTAAAATAAAAACAGACTCCGAGCTACAAACCATTAATATTTAAACATAAGTGAATTGGCAAAGAAGAGCTTTTGATTTTCAGGTTACGAGTTGATTTTAAGAGATCACGTTTGGCACTTTAATACTTGTTTGCGTTTAGATTTTTTCAGCATTGTCGGAAGCTACTATTGCAGTGCACACCATCTGACCCCGTTGATTTATCTATCAGTCAGCTGCTTTCTTTTATTGGGACTAATCCGACCCGCATTCCCATTACTATGACTCCTGTAAACCAGGATCTACAGCAATGACCAAACACCAGAAAAGTTACACCGAGCTCGACCTCGGTGAAGTCCCAGGAGAAGTTAGCATGTCTTGGAACCCGCAACGAACTTAATCAGAAGATAATTTGAGGAAGTAGTAAAAGAACGTAACGCCTTTTCCCTCCTTTGCAAAGCGGGAGACCTGGAAAGCAACTAGGTGTAAATCCTACAGAAATAGGGAAGCACCACGGTAATAGTAATTCACATTACCTGAATGCAGTCAGCTGCTGCATTTAGGTAATGTGGGTTTGAGCCAGGGAATCCTGATACCAGAGTACTGACTCTCTATGGAAAAGAGTTATTTAACAACTTGAGAACATGCCAGCAATGCTATTACATTATATGTAAGACCTTTTCATCGTTGTTACAGAAACAGGGCTTAGACAGTGACGTGGTTTATTACCCCTAAAAGAAGTAAAACACTTACCCTAAGAACCGAGATAGCACTCGAGCCTCCTGTGCTTGAGGCGAGTCCACTGTGACAGAAGTCTTCTAAGGGGCTCACCAAGGCCATAGGCAGATGTTTGTAGAAATTCGGTATAGTATCCAGAAGAATTTCTGCAAGTAAAACAAATGCGCAGTGGTAGTGTATGTGACTACCGTGCTGAATTCGATTCCAGGGTCGAAACCAATATTTGTGTGATCCACAAAAGTTGGTTTCTCCTATGTATGTATTTAGAAATATATAAGTATGTATATCAGTTGTCTAGATCCACTAGTACAAACTTGTAGCTTAGTTTGGGCTAGATGGCGCTGTATAAAAAGTGTCACACAATACTTATTTAATGATTTATTCTTTATTGTACCAGGTATTCGAAACTCGTGAACCGTACATAGTTATCACGTTGTAAACCCAAAGCACAGCTTCCTCTCACAGCTCATTTAAACCAATTTCGGCGACGCAATGTGGGGTTTTGAGGAAAACTTTCCAAAAAGCAAGTCTAGTACCTAGTATGCATACAAGTCTGGTGAAACTCGTCAATGATTGTGCTCTAATGAACGTGTAGGTGCAACCGCATCACGTATAATACTAGTTAGAGATTGAAATTACCCTGCGCGGCAGGTGATCAACTGTGTTTACGTCATGGTTAGAAACAGCAAATAAGGGCTCCAGCTAGACTGTGTGGACTTTGTGACCCGCTTTGCATCGTAATGAGTTTCGTGTGACGCGTTTAAGACCTTATTGAAACGCTCTTTGTTGGCTTAAATGCTTAATAATGAGAACTAGGCTAAGTCTTGACTATTTTGGAATTAATTATTCTGGGATTGCTGAGCATACAAGGCAAAGTAGCACCTTAAAGCTTAATATTTGACTAACAAAAACGTAGTCAGCTATAAACCCATATTTCGATTAAGTGATCAAAATATCCTAAAAGAGTATCCAATGATACTTCACAGCTTGGCTAGCTCAATAAAATAGCATTCTCACTCTACGTAGTACCCTAACAATATTCTCGAGAATATATTTTACCACTTTGTCAATGTTGGTAAAATGTGTATCGATGCCAAATTACAACTAACAGCAAAGGTTATTCAGCCAATATTGACGTTCGATCTTCGAGTTGGCTCGTGGGAGTATTTATAAAGGACGTACCTACTGAGGCGGATGAAATTCGACCATAATTTAACTTAACGTTATTACATCGACTTTGCTGTAACTTTCAAGAAAAAATATTTTTTTTCAGCTGGAGGATAAAAATAAACACTGACAATCTATTATTTTTGTTAAAACGAGTCCAAAACCTACCACTTAGTGGCACAATACAGCGGATATAGAGATTTATGATTGAGGTGGACATGTTACTCCGGTACAAAGAGGATCCTCAGACGAAGAAAGGCTGCGGCATGCTCCTCCAAAATCATCTTATCACAGTCAAATGCTGGACTGGTAGGTCTCTCACAATAGTTTTGTGATGGAAATTGGACTAAATGTACCACGCTAACACCAGACGGGTTGGTATAGGGTTTTGTTTCGAGATTTCCATTTTACTGTTAGTCAGCCGGTGCACCACTTGCAGTTGAGCTTGACTTAGACCTCGATTATTTAGGTGCGGCACCAATGCACCCTATTGAGTCGTTCGCACCTATTTACCTTTTCCTAAATTTAGCTATGGCTGTATCAAAACCAAAAAATTGCATAACTGAACATTAAAACGCTGTCTAACTACGTAAACACGCAGAGCAAAGTAAAAAAAAATCGTAACTTCAATTGTATTTTAAATTATTCAGTGTTTGGATAAGTCTATGTCTACATCACTATCAAAGATTATCTACTTGTGGTAACCCCGTTAATGGGAAATAGTAGGTGTCTGTTTTAACGCTATCAGCTGATAATTTTATTGATATCTAAAACACAATATCGATATTAAAAGTACAGGTTACTTAGTATGTACAGCGGGATTGGAATTCCCTTGAGACAAAAGTCCTCACATCCTAATTTGAATTTCGATCAGGTTAGGGATGATTGAAATTTAAATTCCATTTTCTATTTTTAAGCTATTGCATAGTTTTATCGCGGGCTTTGAGTGGGCTTTAATCAAGAAATTCCGTAACCCAAAATACCTAAGACCCGAGGTCACACGAAGTTCACCGAGCACGGCCGAGTGTTGGGTTAACGTGTATGTACATATATTATATGGTACGATTGTACGAAGCTCGCACGGATCGAGACGTGATGATAGTGAGTGTGAGTGTGAGGGTGAGGATGAGGGTGACTGTGAGAGTGAGGGTGGGGTGAGGGTGAGGGTGAGGGAGAGGGTGTTTTTATTATATGTTTTTTATTATGTTTTTTTATTTTTTTATTGTAACTTGAATTAATATCAAAGACAAACAAAGGTATGCTATGCAATAGCTTTCTCAGCAGTCTCAGAGTGCCACACGTCTTTTTTTATAGATTGCTGATGTGTTCAAATAAGTAAAGAAAATATACCTTCGTGCAAATTTTCACAGATTAGAAAATATTTACACTCTATATCTAATATCGCAATGACCAGCGCTTTGAAGTGTATTCAGTATTTTCAGTGGGAAATATTCCCTTTATGTCAAGTCCCTTTACGTCGAGTCGAGAACTTTGTCTCGGTTCTATTACACCTGCATCAAGTCTACGGTTTATGCTTCGTATCTATTCCCTTAACGTCGAGTTCCTTTACGCTACTTCTACTTACTTTATGTCGAGTTTAATAATATATCAATCACATTTCTGTAATACAGTCAGCTTGAAAGGTTTTTTGTCTTAGTGTTAACCAATAGGAACCTGTGTGTAGCCTTTGTATTAATCCAGGGTGTCAGCTAAATCCACACCAAATTTTGCACAAATTCATCCACAGCCGTTTAAGCCTGAGAAAGTCACATACATACTCAGTATACTCAGTCACAAATTTTCACCTTAATAGTATTGCGTGGTGAAGTTTGCCCGTACTCATTTTCCACAGAGTTGGAGAAAACGTAGCCTAAGTATTAACGTCGGATGACAGCTACCTTTACACAAAATTATATACAAATTAATGTTATCATTTAAGCTTCATGTCACAAATTAACAAACTTTATGATGAGAAGGATTTATTTATATTCATTAGTGGATAACACAATATTGTCATGAAACTTCTGATCTATTAAGAGAACCGCAGACTGTATACTTTTAGTACCCGATTTAGCAGTCTATTTTTTTCTTTCCTACTGTTCAAGTTTCATTAAGATTTTTCTGCAAAATTTAACAAGCCAACACAACATTGTAATCCCTGCTGCTTTAGACATTTCCATGTTATTTGGATACATTATTATATTGAAACAGTTGTCTTTACGTAAGCTACTTAGGGTCTTTTGTACAGAGCTGTAAAAGGTAAGCAGGCCGTCAAAGGGAAACTTTTGAATTCATTGTTATCAAATGTACAAAACTTTCTTAAAAGGAGTGTAATTGGCTAGCTTCTGACATACATTTTATGTCACACCATTGTTGAATATTTTGATACTGGAATGGCATGAGGACGGTGGGTGGGCTGCTGGCTGTTCTTAGTAGAGTTTGACATTAGAGTCGTTTCTGCTAGTTTAAATAGTATAAAAATTATTGAAACTATAAAATTATGTTTACAAAACTTGTAAAGCTTTTAGTCAAACATGCAAATCTTAAGTAAACTATCTTCACGCTGTATTCCAGATGGGGTATTTAGAGCATACTTGTTTAGCTTCCTGTCGTTGCAATCATGCACGTCTGAGAATCCGATACTTTTGAAATTTCCGTTTTTAAGTAATCTGCTCACGTGATCTTTATATATGTAATTAAAAAACCGAACCATGAAAATAAATAAATAGATTTTCTACCTATATTCTTCCATGTCCTTGCAAATTCAATGCTAGCAACGACTTTGGTGTTTTAACTATGAAATAGGCCTTAGAGCGTTTAACTAAATTGGATAATTACTCTTCCCAATCCAGTTCACACGCTCTTAATAGGCCAAAATATCAACAACAAATTTATGAAATAGGTTTAGAATTAATGGAGTCCTAAGCTAATAATCTCTTTTTTTGAAGTCGTTACATCAACATTACGCATTACGTATTACATTGACAAAATAGTTGACCTCTTTGGGTTGGTAGATATAATCTATACATATAATAAAATCGTAACAAAGTAAAATCTGTACATTGAATATTATTACAAAAAAACACTTGCGCGGTTTTTGTGTGAGGGTGGGTATTTTATTCGATCCACCCCAACTCGTCGAAGAACGCCAGCAAGCTACTTACACTGCTGGTGATTTCTCGGAACGTACCTGGATTCCCGAAGTACTTAGCCCTGTATATGGCGGTTGCAGGACAGTGTAGGAGCACGTGTGCCGCTGTTTCTTCTTCCCTCATGCAGGCTCTGCAGAGGGGACTGTCCGTAATTCCTAAGACGAAAAGGTGTTTGTTTATGATGGCCGCTGTAGCTATGCGCAGTTGCCGCTTGGTCAGTTGTCGAAGACGCCGAGTGAGTCTATTATCGAGCACAGGGAGTGCTGCCCTGGCTTGTCTGCATTCTTTTAGGTTTGTCCGGTAACCGTTGTGCTGGTATAGTGCGTAGGTATGCAAAGGGGATTGGTATTATGGGTTCGGGTCCCATCACCACCATATCAGATCCCCTTCTAGCAAGCTCATCCGCTGCATCGTTGCCTCTTGAGCCGCTGTGGCCCTTGATCCATTGCAAGGTTATATTGTTGGTGCGACCTATTTGGTTTAGCTTATAAAGGCACTCCAGTGTAAGTCCTGAGTTTATAGTGTGACTGTTTAGAGCTTGCTGCACAGCCATGCTATCCGAGAGTATTCGGATCAAGTGACCTACCTACTCGCCTGGCCATGACTGCTGAAGCTGCCAGAGTAATTCCCATGCACTCGGCTTAAAATACAGTGTTGTGGGTCCCCAGCGGTTTTGAAATGGTAATGTTGAGGTCCTCGGAAAAAATGCCTGCCCCGGTGCCTGTACCAGTTTTGGATCCATCTGTGAAGATGCGTAGTTTTGCTGCGTATAGGGATTCACAGCGGTGATCTTCATGAAGATGGATTTTATATTTTTTGTCAAAGATGAACTGTTTGGGTACACGGTCATTTATTGCTCCTATGATAGGCAGCTCTTCAGTAAGCTCCTTGAGTATAGATGTGTGTTGTGTGTTCCTATCATTCCATAGGTTTAGTGCCCTTAGGCGCATAGATGCTGCTGTTGCTTCCTGACGGATGAACAGATCCAGTGTTGGGAGTCCAAAGCATGGCTTCCATAGCTGCAGTGGGGGTTGTCTTCATGCATCCAGTGGTCGCCATGCAGGCTAGTCTTTGTGTCCGTTGTAGTTTGACAGATGTTGTTGTGTATTTGGTCGTTGGCCACCAGACGATAGCACAATACGTAATCATGGGGCGAATCACTGTTTCGTAAAGCCATAGAATGATTTTTGGTGTTAGCCCCCACTTTTTACCAATCATCCTTTTGCTTTGCCAGAAGTTTATCCCGCTTTTTTCTAGTTTATTGTCTAGACGGCTCCTCCATTTTAATTTGTTGTCAAGAATAACGCCAAGGTATTTCACCTCTTTTGACAGTTGGAGTTCAGTATTGAAGAGTTTGGGTAGTCGGTAGTGCCCCAGTACCCTTTTTTTCGTGAACATAACTAGTTCTATTTTGGTCGGATTCACCGATAGATCGAATCGATCGTTATAACTTTTGTTTGTTTGTTAGTTCATGTCTCCGTAATGAGACAATGTAAGTTTTCCTTTCATGATTAGATGTACTGTTAAAGTAATTTAAACTACATTTGCTGTATATCAAATTATTTATTTTATACAGGGACCTAGTAGTCATCATCGCCATTAATAACACACTATTATTATTACAATTGGCACACACCATTTTTCCACGATGCGTAGGGCTTGTTGGGTGAGATTGCAGACAGTTTCTGTTACATGCCCTGAGATGAGTATGTTTTAACAATATGTTGGGCCTACACATAGGCTATATATTATCACGACACAACACTTAGGAGCTTGGCAGAGAACAATTAGCTATAAAGCGGGTCTACACATAGGCTATATATAATTACGCTATATAGGTAACCAAAGAGCTCGGCAGAAAACGATTAAATTCCGCATATTTAACCGGGTAAAATGCAAAAACTACTGCATAGAGTTAATTAAAATCATTCAAGAAGAATAACGAGACGTTTGGTCTACATGTAGGCTACATATTATCACGCTACATATTCTAGGGGCTCGGTTGAAAACTATTAGGTAAATATATATCTGACGAAAATCGCGAAAACTACTCAATGAATTTATTTTAAATCTTAAACGAATGACAACAATTAATAAATTAATTTACTGCAATGGGCTCACCACCTGTTACGTGGGACAAAAATGCATACGGTGAAATGTGGGCGTTCAATATGCCTCTGCCTACCCCTTCGGGGATAAAGGCGTGACAATATGTATGTATGTACACGAATAACAACAAGACATTGGATCTACATAGAGGCTACATATTATCACGCGATAACAGCTAGGCTATATCGACCCGTAGCCTATGAGATACAGCATTTATAGCCTTAGTTAGCAATAATTATGTTCTTTATTGAATCTCTCAGAGGTCAATCGTGGTCCAGGAAAGGTTGATATGGGCTAACCTCACGGAAGCTATGAAGCCTGAGGAGATTCTTCACGCAGCACTAGAAGTGTTCTCCAAGACTCAGTTTGGACCCTGCTTCGATAACGTCTTTGCATTACTCCGCAAAGTTCTTAGTACAGTTGCTCCACTATACCACGTGGTATTCTCATTATGATTGTTCTGAGGTAAGGGGCAGCCTGGAGCCACTGGCGTAGAACAATAACTTTTTGGCTGCATGTGCTGTTGAAATTTTTCAAGCCACCCATAAGGCCTTCAACCTTTACCTAACCAGGGCAATGTTCTGGGCCACTAAACCACCCGAAATGTACCGGAACAAATTGAAATTCTTGACTATATTGTAATAATTAAAATCGAGAAGCGCTCGTGGTCCCGCGGTCTCAGTGTTCGGTAAACGATCACTGAGGTACGCAACTTTCACTATGGCTGGTCCTCGGATGGGTGACCACTTTGTGGCATTTACATTTGCGAGCGTTTCCGTGCTTCGGAAGGCACGTTAAGCCGTTGGTCCCGGTTGCCAGTAAAATGGCAGTCGTTAAGCCTGGTTGAAGGCCTTATAGGCGGCTTAAAAAATTTCAACAGCAGGTAGCCACAACCTGCGTCTGTCTATTTCAACACGGCAATGGGCTCACCACCTATTACGTGGGACAGGAATCCACACGGTGAAAAGTGGGCATATAATATGCCTCTGCCACCCCTTCGGGGATAAGGCGTGATGGATATTTATTTATTTTATTTTATATTGTAATCGTAATTTAAGAGTATGATCAGTGTCAATATCAGCTACATAAGAACTCTGGTATTAATGAACAGCGTTTGAACCATTTTAAGACATTGATGCGATGGACTTCACTCAATTCATGGATACATTTTATAAGCTAACTTTCAATTCAACTTTCAATTCGCTTTTGCCAACAAAAAGTAAAATTACAACTTGGTTCAGCACGGGGATTAGTTTTAGTCACTGGGTTTGCTACATATACTTTTTTACCTGTGCTATGCGAGGTAGTTATAAGTGTTTCCACATAAATATACATGTCTGGGCTAAGTATAGGGTATTTAATAATATATTGAATATTTTTAAATAAAGTTTGTTGTACGTATTATATATCTATACCTAAATTGAGTAAATTAAACCTCAAAACACTAGCTTATTAAATTTTAAATTTGTTTGTTTGTTAAATGTGGTCTTCAAAAACGAATAGTCCGATTTCAACTACATATTTGTATTAACAAACTCGGCTCGGTAGAGAGTAATACAAATTTTGCGTCATATCATAATTTCCACGCGAACGAATTCGCGGCAACAGCTAGTATAGTTTTTTTTTTTTTTTTTTTCGTGTGGAAATCCTCATGGATGCTATGCCGGACTCCTACCGACTAAAACCACACGTTTCTCTTCATCTGTCTATAGCCAGGAGTCCCGGGTGAGCCCTCGGAAGGATAGCCCCAGTTCTGACAAGCTAGTATAGTATGATATATAAATGATCATCAAACTTAGCTCTATGTTAAGCGACTATAACATGAAATGTGTGATGATCTACATAGGTATACCTATATCTCACATTGTAATCTATACCAATATATAAAGCTGTAGAGTTTGTTTGTTTGAACGCGTTAATTTCAGTAAGTACAAGTAGGGTCGGGTTTTAAATTTTTTTTTGGATCAGATTGCGCCTCTGTCGTGAAAGTCTATAGGTTATATATCACCACGCTACTACCCTGAAGAGCGGAGCAGTAGCCATAAATGTGACAAATCGGGCAAATTATGCATTATTGTAGAATTTATAAGCGACGGGATTAAATAGTTGTGACGGGAGTTCGAAGTAAGTCACAGGCGAAGTCGGGGGTCACCTAGTCAAGAATATTAGGCTTTACTAATGGGATGAGGTCATTAGAAGGGTGTAGCTGACATCCATCAGTCAGACAAAAGGTAACCACACACAATTAGCAATATCAAGTTACTGGAAACTGCCCAACATATTGTAAATGTGAGTGGACGGTTCCTTAGTTCTGTGTAGGCACACCATTATTAATAATGATCTACTTGACTTGTTACTTATGATATTTTCTTGTTATTTCGACATACCTACTTATCGTATTATTGGTTTACTTTGTGACTCCGTATCCTAGATCCGAAAACGATTATGATAATTGATATAAGGGGACCTGGTACTCGAATGACAGGCATTCCAGTCTCTCACAAAGGATAGTGATACCTTTTACTTTATGTTACCTTAGTTGAAGAGGAATAAAATATATTATTATTATAGCGGGTAATCACGTTGTATCCAGAAAGTTTGACTATTGAGATTTCTGTTAAAACTCTGTAATAAAAATTTATTTATGACTTAAGTACAATTTTAAGTACAAAATCAATTAGTATGCTAAGTATATCCTAAATTATAAATATTTTTATATTAATTAGTTCATTTTTTTCACTTGAAATTTAAATTTTGGATATTACTAAGGCACAGGCATATCGAAGTCCACTAAATGTAAAAACCAGTTATCAGTATCTGCCATACAAGTGTTTACTAAATCCCGGTTGTATTTAAAATTTGGATTTGTCAAGAGTGAGTGCCGTGTGAGCTTCCATCAGTTTTACAGGCTCCAGAATTATTTCCTCAATATTTTTTTTAGTATGTACCAATTCTTGTGAAAAACTTGTAACTATAGTATGTAGTTACCTATTTAAAGTGTTTAAAAATAGCATTATAAACATTACATTTATTTAAAATACCACAGATTACTATGCGGGATCTGTCACGGACATTCTGATTAGGCCAGTATTGCTCTTGATATAGAGGTAATTTTTGCATGCGTTTATTAAGATACTCAGGGTACTCGGTTCAGTATTGATCGCTGCCGTATCGTGCAACCTTCAAGACCCAGTTTCGGCAAAATGGAAGCGTAGACAATAATATAACACAGAATATATTAACAACTATCGTGTCCGTCGAAGCAGAGGTTATTATTATTTAAAACAAATAGTGGATTAATATATTCTCTAAAACTTAGTTGCGTAAAATGTATGTAGTACGATTGAAATTGCATAAATCGAGAGGTGAAAGTGGCTGTTTCCGATTGACCTTAAGGAGTGATTGACACAACAAAATACCTAATACTTTTATTATATCAAAAGCTAAGTGTTATTTATATTTGATACACTGGCGCAATTTTGATAATAGTGTATTTTTAGAAATAGTGTATTTTTAAAACTATTTTAAACGAATTTAATTCGTTTTTTAAATAAACTAAGTGTCTTATATAAAATTAAAACAACTTAAAAAATCAATCCACTTTCATACTTCTTCATCTCCACTTCGCACGTTCATCGGCATCCCCTATAGTGAGACAAATGGCATGCATATCATCCCATCCCTTAAGACGTCAAGCCAGCAAGGTCTTACCCGGCGCGGCTGACATAGAAATACCATACACAAATATATTACTGTTTTTATAATTATACATGATAGTATAATTATTTTACATTAAAATGTATCCTGCGAAATATAACCTACAAAGTACTTTGATTAGGCATCTGTACTCAACGCTGTGCGAGATAATCGTAGTTTCCGAGTCAGTGAGCTGTTAAAATTAGGGTACACCTCTATATAACTCGATATTAATGGAACTTAAACTTTGGAGTGAAGCAGAAAGCGGAGATAGCCTCATTTCCGTATGACGGAGACAATGGACTCTCTTTGTGTAAAACTTAGTTTTTTAGCAGAGGTTTTAACAAAAAAAAAAGAAAGTTTATACTAGTACCTACCTACTTTTTGAAACAATTGCCTATTTTAATACAAATTTCATTATATAATTACAAATGGAGGTAATTTTATTTGATGACCACTAATTAGAGGCTCCACATTACTAATTATGAATACTATTCGGTTGGGCAGTGTTCTGGAAATTTCGGAACAATGTTTCGTTCAAAATATCCCTAAATCTTAAGAGCAATGTGAGGCCAGTTATGAGATATAACATTGAGACGTGGGTCTTGATTCTGGTCCTCAGTGTAAAGCCTGATGTCACTCAGAAGGTAATGGAGAGGATTCTCGGAGTGTTACTTCGTGATCGAATGTGCGACAAGTAAATCCGATGACACTACTGACATAGCCGAAAGAATCTCCCGGATTAAGTGCCAGTAAGATGGATATAATTGCTCATAGAACTTGCGGCCGACAATGGTTGAAAGGTTCTTGAGTGGTGACCGCGTACCGAAAAACGCAGAGTCGGTGGCGGTAGAAGTTGGCCTTAGAAAGTGGTGGGTTTTAGTCGGCAGGAGTCCGGAATGGCATCAGTGAAAATCCTTTTATTTATACTGACTTTATATAAAAGTAATGATCAATAATTATAACAAACGATTACAGACGCGAATCACATGTAGTTAATCTCCATACAAGGATATGATTTGTAATGATATAGATACGACACTTGGAAGTCTTTCGTATCTTGTCGTACCGTTATATATGGGACTCTACTTGAGAAACAATTAGTCAGTAATATGAAAGTGGAATCTGAAAGTAAGGGTCTTCGCTTGAATGCAAGTAAAACTAGCATTGGTTGAATTGGGTAAACAACGAACGTCTAGAGCAAGTAAATGAAATTGTGTATTTAGGGAGTATGTTTAGCGCAGACGGAAGATCTGATTCGGATGAAGAACGGCGAGTAGCTGCCGGAAACAAAGTAAACATGTCTTGTCCCAATTAGTAAAGTGACAATGCATCGTAAAAGAAGCACGGCTCCCGATTCATAACGCAGTACTAGTGCCAACGTTGCTTTACTGTAGCGAAACCTGGGCAGTATGTAAGCAAATGCATGAAAGTAAATTGACTGCTGTGAAATGCGATCACTTCGAAAATTGTGCGGCGTAACTTTGTCCGTCTGAATACGTAACGAAGTGATAAGCAATATGGCAGGCTGGACACGTCTAACGAATGAGTGAGGAACGATTGACGAAGAATATATTTTGTATGAAAGTATAGGGTAGAAGATGTCAGGATAGGCCGAGACTTACATATGAAGACCAAGTGAAACGATTGCTCAAAAACAGAAAAGTCGATACCCAGGCGGGCATGTATGAAGCGATTGATGAAACTGCAAGAAGCGGAAGAAGTGTTCTCTCTAACTACCCCGTCAGGGATACAGTGTGAAAATAGTTCGTTGGTATTTGAGGAACAAGTAACTCCCGGTGCCTGGACATTGATAAAGTGGCCGACCCAAATGGTATTAAAGGTTGTAGTATGGTGCTAATGGGAAAGGGTAACGTAACAGCAGAAAAGCTGACCCAGGTCTTTGAAGCGAGAATCACAATATAATAACGCTTAAATGATGAGGATGGGATCCTCCACGGGCCAACACAACACCGAAATTGAATCGACTACTACTGTAATATATAATTTACTGGCGCGTTTTGCAGAATAACAAATCCGTAATGAGGCTTTGAAATATTGCATACATTTACATTAATTTATTACACCTAAAGCCTGACTAAAACTTCATCTTATTTTTTAATTTTCTATTTAGAGTTCTGGCATTTTAAGGTCCATATTGTCAGAATGTTGGCAGAAATGTAAGGGAAACGAAGTAGGTAATTGTATGACTACGTGGTTTTAATGTATCTGTTAGCAATATAAGATATTTTACACTTCTTGTGTAAGTGCGAGATATAAACACTTCTAAATGAAACAATAACGAAAATTAGAAATACGTGGCAACTCCATATCTTATTCTGCAAAGTCTTACATTTTTAATCATGGCCCTAATATATGCATTAGTCGAAGCAGCTTCCTTCTAGCGCTCGCTCGAACTCTCTTCACCTCCTCTGCACTGCTTCTGGAGGATTTCTCTAGAGAATTGTAACGCGGGCAGATTTTTCAGGCCCTTAAGCATTAGGGTAGGTAGATAATTCAGAGCTCCAGGGGGAAAGCGTGAGGAATGGGAGCATGGATAATTCCATCCCGATACATCACGAGTCACAATTACTTGACCTCTGGCCTATCCTACAACTAAAACCCGATTGATACGAGGCAGAACACCTTTGTAGTAAAGTCACCGTCGGGTTGCGAGTCAAACACTAAACTGTCATGCCCCCTCAGCAGAGTAACAAAAAAACTTTAAATATCGTCTAAGGACAAGATATAGCAATTATTTCCATCGTAAAAGCAAATAAACCCAACTCTAAATTATGTATGTAGGCTTTGGAAAATCGCACGTTATTTGAGTACACGTTCTGTTCATTAGCTATTGTTCTTGAATTCGGCAGTTAGCGCTATGGGACCATACTGCGAGCATACCGGTGAATGTTATCGCTAGAAGGCCGCCTCGCGTTGAAATTCGTTGATGTCATTGCACCGAAGTAGCCTACATTCAACGATATTTCGATAGAAGTGCCCACCAAAGTTTCTTCCAACTGCCAACGCAAATTTCGACAGTTATATGGTTTTTAAGACATCATAATTTATCGAAATGCCTTTTATGGTTGGGTTTTTAGATAGCAAAGATTGATGAGATTTATTTTTTAGGGATTCTCACATAAAAAAGAAAAAACCCGAATAGAATGACTTCGTGTTTTCGGGTAAGCGTTAAGGTATAAAATTGGAATTCAATCTATCAATCAATGTCTTCTTTGTGAACATCGGTACTAATGGTTTTACTTTATATATAATAAGAGTATGATTTTTGTAGTGAAGTACGACATTGAACTAAAATTAGATTATAATGATGATCCGCCACATGCACCTCAAAACAAGCTATGAGTGAGAGTTTAAAACTATTTTTTGTAGTAGTAATCTACTTAAAAATAAACTATGCATGTGCCAAGACGAACTTAAATTCGTTGAATGGTTTGAGCAGTACGGTGATAGAGCAGTTACGGATACGCCTGCCTTTTATATTTAGTCTTATGCCAGCAAACTGGCTAGAATTAAGTTACTAATTCAAAACGTAGTCATAATACTTCATAGATATTATTCAATACATATGTGGAATTGGCTATTGACCTATGACCATCAAATTATGTATGAGATTTGTGTTTCACAGCACAGTTAACATTTTAACATATTTTATGCACTCGTAAACATAACTGTGACGTATAGGAACGTATTGTGTTTTTGCAACAGTACCTACAGTCAAATTTACCTTTTAATTTAATTCTGGTCTCTATTCTGAATAAAAATAAGTATATTATGCAAGATTTGTTTTTTAAAGTTACTGACTTTAAAAAATCAAATCTTGGATATTAACAGCTGGCATTCATCGTCAAATAAACAATAACGGTTTTGTATGTTTAGTTCAGAGGTTAGGATAATTCAAAATATTACCTATGTTCAGCAAAAGGAGAAATTTTATGGGAGCCATACATTAGCCTTGACGCGCACTTGTCCGTTTTTCATACATTATAATATAAATTTCAGAAGAGCAGATTGCAATAAGAAACTTAATATGTTATCAAGAATACATAGCCCACTTGAGACGGCACTCAATGGAGGCAAGTCTAGTTATGAATTTTCAAATCACTTGTAAAATTGCAGAGGGTACGCTGCACTCGTAGTACCTGTACCTATTAAGACTCATTTTATACGACTATTGAGGGCCCAGTCTATTATTTTATAATGAAAAAGAAT
This sequence comes from Thumatha senex, assembly GCA_948477245.1. Taxonomy (NCBI): domain Eukaryota; kingdom Metazoa; phylum Arthropoda; class Insecta; order Lepidoptera; family Erebidae; genus Thumatha; species Thumatha senex. Next base: position 8,031,779 of record OX419725.1, read on the forward strand.
AAAAGACTCTCCTTTTCTTTCTATTTTAAATTTCAGAATAGTATCAGAAACGTAGTTTTTAGTGGTCAAATTTTAGTAAACTACCAAAAACGCAACATCCAAGCGTCCAGGGGCGCGACACGTTATATAAGTATTATTCTATCAGTGGTTGGCCGATACAATTTTATTGAAATTCTACTGTCTCTATCAACTTAAGGGACAATTTCGGTTATATAATGACACGTTTGTAATAGTTAAAAATATAATAATAAAAAAAAGTTTTTATATCGCATAGATAATGTTAAAGGCCCTTGCAAAATGACATACACTACAAATGAAACTTTTAAAACTATAAATGTAACCATTAAACTATGTAACCACCTAAGAAAAACCGGCAAGAAACTTAGGAAGGCTTTTTGTTGATGGCCTATTTACTAGTTAATATATTTCACGAAGCCAGCTGATCATTTCCAAGCGTCCCTATCCATTAAATAGTCTTGAATAGTCGCAAGTAGTCCGCATAATAGTCTTTTTCACAAAGCTTATGGCAAATCTCTAAGGTTATAGCGAAGCTTGTGTAAATGCGTTTACAGTTACCCTAGATAGAATCGTCAATCTTATGTAGTCAACTCTGGTGGACTGAAAGTGTCTTTATTATTTTTTTTTGTTAAAGTAGACTTGACCCCCTGGATACTTGCCACAGAAAACTCTGCTACCAGCTAATCCAAGAACTCACCAGACACTGGGTGTGATCATTGTTCCTTTATTTTTAGTCCTTTAGTTTTCGTCACATACTAATTTCACCTGTATGTTTCATCTTTGTGTGTTTTTCCCCTAAATATGGCCTGTAATGTTCGATTGTCGAATTAAATAGTTTTCTCTAGCGCTGTAACGGATTAGATGGTCAGTTATGAAAAACGTGATCTTCAACCGTGAAACTTCCTGAATGGTGAATAAATAAATAAATAAATCATAAAGGTATTCTACTGACGTCAATGACCCCGTGACCTCGGTACTGATTAAATTTTGACCTCACTTCTTAAGAGTCTACTTTCGTCAACCTAAATAAAAACCTCAGAAGATTCTATTTAGTTCAACCTTTTGAAATATCTAATCTAAACTCAATTAATGCCAAAAACTTAGCTAAGTTTATAAAATCTAAAGAAGGTTCACACTAAAGGTATCTAAACCCTTAGTGTGAATTTTGGAAACACGTTTACTGTCATTTGCATTGCTTTGGCGGTGTTATGTTAGTTGCTACCTACCTACGTACGTTGAGAGCAAATATCAGAGAGATACAGGAAACTCTGATGGAACTGCTCACATTTGGACAACAAGTCTTGGTAAAAGCAACGGATATGCACTTAAATATCGTAGTTACAAATGCCGTTCACTACGGTACTAACATAAACCTTCTCCTACATACAGTGTTACCTAATACAAGTAATTTATAGACGCAATGTAGGTAAACATATTCACTAAGTGATCTAAGGGACTCATTGTGATCGACTACTGGAAAAAAAATAGAATGTGATAAAAACTGAAAACATAATTTTAATATTTTTTGTAGCTATAGTGCATCTTAGCCAGCGCTTGAATCCACAGTGAGGTTCTAAGGTACAGATACAAAAAAATAATAATTTCACTGCAGATACAGCTGACATTAACACGTCCGGACAGAATAGAGCTACATCTCATTGCAATAGTAATCTAACCATAATTGAATATCAATCACGTGTGGCGTCTGCGAGGCGCTCGCTTCCGATTGCTTAACTCGGGAGACCTCCCCGCCGCCTCTTTCGCAAGTATGGCTTAATAGAAAAAAGTTGCAGTAGAGCACACAATGACTGGAGACTGGAGACCATGGTGTAACCATGGTATTGTGTTGAAATGGACAGGCGCAGGCTGTGGTGACCTGCTGTTGAAAATTTTTAAGCCGCCCATAAGGCATTCAACTTGGCATAACGACTGCCATTTTATTGGCAACCGGGACCAACGGCTTAACGTGCCTTCCGAAGCACAGAACTGGGGTGGGTCTAAAGGGCCAAATAAATTTAATAAAATAAAATGTGTCTTTTTTAGATGTTAAATTTGGAAGAAATTTTGTACTAATTAGCACGACCAATAAAAGTCCTGGTAGTCTCGGACTCTTCCTGGTAGTCTCGGACTCTGCAAGTTTAATTTAAAGTATTTTAAGATAAATTTTACTAAGGACAGACCTTGACCAAGTTGTTACTATACTACTCGTAGTAAACGACCTTAACAAATTCTAACAATTAACTACAAATTTAGAACACGTTAAAGTATAATTTACAGTGCACAACACTTACTTACCGTCTACCTGAAAATTGCCTTTCTCTCTATCGAGTAACGCTGATCGACTTGCGGTAATCCATTGAATGAAATTCTTGTGGAGGGAATTGTAATCCTAAGAGTAACTAGCGTGTAGTGCCCCCTATACGAGCCAATATGAATGGGATTATGAATGGGTGTAAAAATGGCCTGTAATTTGCGACATTATTACATACATTAAATCTGCCCAACCAAAGTCTTAATGAAGAATTTGTTTGTTTATTTGGTTGATCGCGCTAATCTCAGGCCTACTAGTCGGACTGGAAAAAATATTAACGTGTATCCCATTTATCGAGGAAGGTTATAAATATATCCACGCTACTACCCAGGAGAGCGGAGTAGTAGTCATAAATGTTGACAAATCGGGTAAAATGTTATGTATTATTGTCGAATTTATAAGCGACGGGATTATATAGGTGCGAAGGGAGGTCGAAATAGTTCGAAATATGTCAGGGGCTAAGCCAAGGTCACCTAGTACTTTATAACTTTATTAAATAAAAAATATATAATACATATATATTTCCCTCTACCTTTCTCGTTGTTGGATAGATTTTAAAAATGTTGGGTCTATATAAAGAACATTTGTAAATAAATAAATAAAGTTGGGACAACTCACACAACGCCATCTGATTCCAAACTAAGCAGAGCATACGTTGTACTATGGTAACCAGGTAACTATTTCTAAATACATAACACCCAGACACAGAATAAACCATCGTACTCATCCTTTTACCAGGGTGGGAATCTCGACCTCTTGCGTAGCAGTCGGATACACTCCCACCGCGACACAGAGGCAGTGTAGATTTAATAGTAAAATAACAAAAAACATAGCTGCCGCACTATGGAGTTTACTAATCTCATTGGTATGAATGAATTAGAAATGACTGGTGGCCTCGCGGTCTCAGTGTTCTGTAAACGATCACTGATTTACGCAACTTTCGGTCCTCGGACGGGTGAACACTTTGTGGCATTTACATTTGCGAGCGTTTCCGTGCTTCGGAAGGCACGTTAAGCCGTTGGTCCCGGTTGCCAGTAAAGTGGCAGTCGTTAAGCCTGGTTGAAGGCCTTATGGGCGGCTTGAAAATTTCAACAGCTACTAGCAACTGTCTATTTCAACACGGCAATGGGCTCACCACCTATTACGTGGGACAGGAATCCAGAAAAAAGTGGGCATATAATATGCCTGTGCCACCCCTTCGGGAATAAGGTGTGATGGATATTTATTTATTTATTTTAATTAGAAATGAATGTTTTCATTTGAAATTCATGCTTTCATTCTCTCTCCCACTCGATAAGCCCCACCCGAGTCCAGAAGTAGCTAGATATAAATATGTTCCAGTAAGTACAACTCTTATCGGCAACGTTCGCATTACACCTGTATTTTATTGGAAACAGATATCTTTATCGTACGAATTCTTAGCTTCTTTTCGGAGTATTAACCGGTTTTTGACCTACTTTACATAGGTATCGTAACCTTTGTCAAAGAAATTTTCAGAGAAATTTTACTTACATACCGATTTTTCAAATTATTTTAGGGGTACGTAGAGATATATTTGTAAATATTTGTTGTAGGATAATTTCATTGTATTTTATTTATTTATTTGGAAATAATAAACAGTTGCAATATAAGGTATCACATGTTCTCAGGTATTACATTAAAATTTGACAATATTGCAGCCAACAGCATTATCCTCATATTAACAATAATAGATATGGTACAAATAAAACATACCTGTAAATCTGCTCTGCAACAATAGGATGCTATGGACCAAAACTATATTAGAGTATCAAACAAATTAAGAGCCACTAATTTGATCAATTTGTTCAAAATTGCAATTTCAAATTAGTAAAGTTTTGCCGAGTCATTGTATTCATATTGTAATGTATAAGTACCTATAGTGTATATTTATATGAAATACAATATCCTACTTATATTATAAACGCGAAAGTTTGTTAGTATGAATGTTTGTTACTCTTACACGCAAAATCTACTAAACAGGTTTGATGAAACTTAACAATAATATAGCTTACATATCAGAATAACACACAGGCTTTATCCCGGGAACAAGTTCCTGTGGGAAACGGGAACGGGAAAACTTCACCATGCGTGCGGAGCCGCAATAGCGTACAATATATACAATAGTATAACTTTTAGGTACCAATCTTTCGCTAACTTAGGGCCGTATTCCAGAACGTTTCTCAATACTCAAACGACGCTTAAGGCTAGTTTTTGCCTTATAAATACTACTCTTTAGTGTTTCTTGAGTATTGATTAACGTTCTGGCCCTTAGTTAAAGAATTTTAGTTTTATCTGTGTACTGTAATTACTAGTAACTACAGCTAAAGATAAGGTGTAGACACTAACAATTTTATAACTTTTAGGTACCAATCTTTCGCTAACTTAGGGCCGTATTCCAGAACGTTTCTCAATACTCAAACGACGCTTAAGGCTAGTTTTTGCCTTATAAATACTACTCTTCAGTGTTTCTCGGGTATTGATTAACGTTCTGGCCCTTAGTTAAAGAATTTTATTTTTATCTGTATACTGTAAGTACTAGTAACTACAGCTAAAGATAAGGCGGAGACACTAACAATAGTATAACTTCTAGATACCAATCTTCCACTAACTTAGGGCCGTATTCCAGAACGTTTCTCAATACTCAATCGACGCTTGAGGCTAGTTTTTGCTTTATAAATACTACTCTCAAGTGTTTCTTGAGTATTGATAAACATTCTGGAATACGGCCCTTAGACATGTGATTATTACAAACACAGTAAAATTTTGTAATAACTTTCTCAATATACTTCCTCAATTGCATATTATCCGATCCCACTGGTATGCAGTTGTTCTACAAAATCCATTGTTACACTTTGTTCTCAAAACTTATTTTGTAAGAACATTTTTTAGTAGATGCAACCATTATGAATAAAGCGACGAAATAATAGCGTTAAGATTATAATAGAGTTATAATCATATCAAAGTTCAGATATATCTTACTTTACTTATCAATCAGGTCTTAATCCCCGAAGGGGTAGGTAGAGGCATACTGTACATTCATATTTTACCGTATGCTTTTTTGTCTCACTTTAAATGGACTATTGGTTGAAGCGATTTGTTACGAAATTTTTTAAAAGGCATCCTTATATGTTTTAAAACTACCATGTTATTGGCAACTGAGACTAACGGCTTAACGTACCGAAACTCTTTTAATAGAAAATGCCACAAAACGCTAACCCATCCGAGAAACAGTCATAAAGAAAGACGCTAAACGCAGTGAACGTTGACAGAACACTAGCTCGGCTATCTAGAGCTAGTGTTCTGTCAACGTTATAACGTCAAAGATATAATTATATCTTTAATAAGTTGTGGATTCAATGAAATAATGTTAGGTAATAAATATTTATACCAAATCGAAGACCTTTTGTAAAAAGGCCAGGTCAAGAGTACCCTTAACCGGCGAGCGTGTATGAAAACAGTCATGAAAGTAGAAGAAGCAAAAGTGGTATGTCAAGATCGTAGCAAGTGGAAAACCATAGTCTCTGCCTACCCCGATTGGAAACAGGCTTGATAATATGTATGTAATTAATTATAATTAATTAATTATCATTGTCAGTCTTGTAATAATCCCCACCACCTCTTTATTTTTTGTACTGGGTTCTATAAATATGTAAAATTTTAATAAGTTAAATATCGAATTATTATGAATAAACAATTATATTCTCGTATTAATACTTTGATTATGGATACAACTAGGAACCTTTGAACTGTTTTGCTTTATAAGTACTTACAGACCTTAACACAATTATATTTCCATGGTCTTATAACTTGCTAAAATATCTCTTCCTTCCTTTCCACCAACAACTTAGTACTTCAAAATTTTATAATTATTCTGATGATGGTATCTACCACAATTAAAATTAATACAAGGGAATCCGTTCCCCTGATACATAAGTAAACATACTTCTAATATTATTCTATCGTGTACTAGTTTAGCACAACGAACATTAAATAGACATGAATGTTTAGAGGACATAGCCGTCTGCTCGTTGGCGGTTCGACCTAGTCTCGAGTGCAACCACGTTGACGACAGACTTGTGCGTAAAACGCTTATACTTGAACTATACTCACATTAGATCACGAGCAAAGATTAAGGCACACATTTACAGAGTAAGAAAAACAGATGTTTTTTAGTTAAATTTATCTCCGCATATATTGATTTACAATTACAGTCAAATAAATACAAATGATGTATATTTTTCTGTTACAATATGTCGCCATATTTTGCTCATCCTATTGTATATATTGGATATTTGCTATTATTAGTGTACACCAATAATAATCCATTCCTACAACTTGTACGAAAACATGAACCATAAAGAAGTAATTGAAAAATGGGTCATGCCTTTTGAATTGAACTTTCCATAAAATATAGACAAAGCATTAACACGGATTTTTTTTATTTAGAGCAAGAAATACACCGACTATAATCAAGAGCAAGAAAGACACCGACTATAAACCTCATAAATTTATAATAAAGTGGAAAAAGACAATTTGATTCGAGACAGGGATTGAACCTGTGACCTTTGCCTAACCAGGGCAATGTTCTAGCCACCTGAACTACCCGAACCGTATCGAATCAAGTTGAAATTCTCCACCATATTTATATCGTCATTTTAAGAGTATGACCAGAGCCATCTATCGAGCTAATGAACAACTCGATACCAATGAACAGTGTTACAACTATTTTTAAACATTGATGCAATGGACTCCACTCAGTATATTGATAAATTTAAAATAGTTAAAAATAAATGTTTAAAAATAGTTGTAACACTGTTCATACTCTTAAAATGACGATATAAATATGGTGGAGAATTTCAACTTGATTCGATACGGTTCGGGTAGTTCAGGTGGCTAGAACATTGCCCTGGTTAGGCAAAGGTCACAGGTTCAATCCCTGGCACCGGAACAAATTGTCTTTTTCCACTTTATTAAAAATTTATGAGAAATTTAGCAAATAATTGCTTTAAAAAATTTATCAATATACTGAGTGGAGTCCATTGCATCAATGTTTAAAAATAGTTGTAACACTGTTCATTGGTATCGAGTTGTTCATTAGCTCGATAGATGGCTCTGGTCATACTCTTAAAATGACGATATAAATATGGTGGAGAATTTCAACTTGATTCGATACGGTTCGGGTAGTTCAGGTGGCTAGAACATTGCCCTGGTTAGGCAAAGGTCACAGGTTCAATCCCTGTCTCGAATCAAATTGTCTTTTTCCACTTTATTAAAAATTTATGAGAAATTTAGCAAATAATTGCTTTAAAAAATTTATCAATATAAACCTCATGAAATATTCGAAAAAAATGTTCTATTATTAATATTACAATTTGCCACCAGTTACTTGCAGATATTCCCATAAAGCACAACTATGAGAGTAAAGGTACCTAGAGGCTTGCAGTTTTACGAGTTGCACCGAACACTTCAAAAATGCAAATTATATTATTAATAAGTAAAGGAAGTATGTGATACTTGAAACGAGGGAAAAACCAAAAAATATATACACAAATAATGCCGCTGGGCTACGTGGGGAACAAATATCATGTCTTCTCCGGGTAGCGAGTCCCGGTAGACCTTAGAAGTGCTGGCTTAACATCGTAAGGGATGATATGCGTGCCAGTGGTCTCGCTACAGGGGATGCCGATGAGCGTACGAAGTGGACAAGAAGAATTAGGAAAGCTAACCCAGGGCGTCGTGGGCCAGACGCTCGGATAATAATGATGACATAATGCTTCACTCCGACCATCCACTGCTAATGGCCATGAAATTATATTTAATCTTTTTTACTAACAAAATATGGATCATGTTATTATTATTATTATTATTATTTATAATGCACATATCATTGCACTTGTGTTATATATTAGTTCAGTTTTAAATGTTTATCCAGTCTATTCTTGAAAGTATTCACTGATTGAGCACCTATTACAGTACTGGAAGCCTATTCCACATATCCACTTTGGCAAAAAATGTCTTTTAGGATTGCTAGCCTATGGAAACTTGGTGAGCTTCAGAGAGTGTTCTCTCAAGTGGGAGTTTGGGTTCATTGTATAGAGCTCACCAATACCTTTAACATCGTAGTGTCCAGTTAATATTTTATACGTCTTAATAAGATCGCCCCTCTTTCTACGATCTTCCAATGTAGCCAAGCCCAACTCATAGAGGCGCTCCTCATATGCTTTGTATCCTAATGAAACAACAATTTTTGTGGCCCTACGTTGTACTTTCTCTAACATATTTATGTCTTTCCGAAAGTATGGATTCCATATTTAAAATGCATACCCAAAGGGGTCGTATGTATGTTTTGAAAATTTTCAAAAATAAATCTTTAGTAATGACATTAAACGCTTTTCTGACCACATACAATACAGAATTAGCCTTCTTTGTAAAGTTTGTGATGTGTACATCCCATTTAATGTTATGTGTAATAGTCACAACAAGATCTCTTTGTGAAGTCACTGGTTGTACATGTTCCGAACCAATGCTGTATTGAATTTTTGGATTGTTTCTACTCATATGTAAAACTGTTCACTTAGTTGTATTTAGTAGTACCTATAAGCCATCAAAGATCCAAGTCCTTGTTGTATTATATTGTGGCTAATAAGAGGATTTTCCATCATTTTGGTGTCATCAGCAAATATAGACAAATCCGACTGGCCAATACCCTTCAGGTCTGTAATGAAAATTCCAAATAATACAGGTCCGATCACGGATCCCTGCGGTACTCCGCTGTGTACATCATAAGTATCTGAAAATGTGTCTCCCACTCTAACCCTGAATTTCCTGTCTGTCAGGAAGTCAGATATCCAGTGAAGCAGCGCTCCTCGTATCCCAAAGTGCTCTAGTTTAGCTATTAATCTCTTAATGGGAACGCGATCAAAAGACTTCTCATAGTTCAAGTATACAGTGTCTGTGGGTTGATTATTGTCCCAGTTAAGAGTCCATTTATCAAGACAAGTGAGAAGATTTGTAACAGTTGATCTCCTTGGAAAAAACCCATGCTGTTCATCAATAATTATGTTTTCCATACTGATGAAATGTCTTAACTCAGACGAAATTATTTTTTCCATCGTTTTGCAGGCTATACTAGTGAGGCTAATAGGGCGGTAATTAGATGCGAGGAATTTATCACCCTTCTTGTATTTGGAGTCACATGTGTCTCTTTCCATTCCTGTGGTAATTTCCCTGTTTTGAGAGACATATTCATTATATGCACTAGTTGATGACAGAGCACATCGCTACATCTCCTCAATAGTATGGCAGGTAAAAAATCTGGCCCCATTGAAGTAGTGTCATTAAATGTTTTTAATGTTTTAGAAAAAAATTTTGGAGAGATTGTAATATTTTCAATGGCATTACCTACGCGTGGCAATTTTATTGGCTGTATCGAATTTGAAGGTTCGATGGTATAGGACCTTGCAAATTGTTTAGCAAACAAATTGGCCACTATTTTTCTATCATTGGTTATATTACCATCGTCGTCCCTTAGCGATGGAGGCACTGATACCGTTGAGGAAAGTTGTTGACGTAAATAGGAGTAAAAAGCTTTAGGTCCACTTCCAACTATACCCTTCTCAAATTCAATTCTTAGTTTTCTAAGTAGGGTCACAAGCTTGTTATTTATTCTGCGATATTCTTTGTAAGAGTCGTCAGAACAACTCAATACGTACGTACGCCACAAACGCTTCTTACGATCGATCATGTCCAACACTGCCTTATTAATCCATGTTTTGTTTAGGTTTTCTCTGGAATGTCTAGTTTTTAAATTATGCCAGCAAGTTTCTGCCACGCCAGGTTGGCATCAGAGTACTCCATTATATTGGTTTTTAATAGTGTCTTACTAATATCGTTATAATTGGCTGTGAAGAAGTTCCGTCTCTGTGTTTGTTTGCTGTGCTTCGTAGATAGCTGCTTTTGTCTGAAATAAAGTTTTTATTATTATTATAACATTATCTCTGATCCACTTATAGTTTTTAGGGTTCCGTACCTAAAGAGTAAAAACGGGTCCCTATTACTAAATCCAGTCACAAGGCTGAACCTTATGAACGGAGCTAGGCAGTTGAAATTTTAACAGATGCTGTATTTTGTTGCGTGTTCAAAGCGCTAGTAGCCCCGCTCAGTGTTCTATTAACTACTGCGCTAAGCAACTTTCGCTGGTCCTTAGATGGGTGACCACTTTGTGGCGTTTACATTTGCAAGAGTTTCCGTACTTCCGAAGGCACTTTAAACCGTTGGTCCCGGTTGCCAGTAAAATTGACAGTCGTTAAGCCCAGTTGAAGGCCTTCCAGGCGGCTTGTAAATTTTCAACAACAGGTCGCCACATCCTGCGCCTGTGCATTTTAACACGGCAATGGAGTCATCAACTGTTACGTGGGACAAAAATGCATACCGTGAAATGTGGTCGCTTTTTAAAAGTACGTTGTTCAAATGTAATGTAGTCTAACAGTCTGCGACCTCGCGTACTCGCTCAGCCGCCATTGCTAAAGGCTCGTCAAGTCAGCGTCTCACTTGTAGGTACTTATTCAATGAAATATAGGTACTCTCTACTGTACCTCTTATCATACCATAAACTCACAATTTTACTACGCCCTTGGGACATAAATAATAAATTTTAAACCCAAACAGTCGTCTAATTCAACAAACCTATTGAAATAATAAATATTGTGAGACATTTTTTTTCACAGCGTCCTCTAGCCCAAAGTAAGCTTGTGTTATAGGATCTATAAAACTGATATATATACTTATATATTTCAAAATTCCACAGATATAGAAGAGTAAGCAGATCAAACATATTCCTTTGTTTATGGTGTAATACTTTATTCTTATCACTCTTGCCATTTGTTGTATAAAGCTATCTTTATTATTTCTGTGTAGCTACATCGAACTCGCACTTTGACAGCAACCAGCGTGTAGCCAATTTTTCTTCTAATCTCAACCGTCGCTGTCATCTTTGAATCAAAGATTTATGTATCGAAGTGAAAATATTACATAAAATTATTGTAAAATGTAACAAAAGTAGTAAAAAAAATATGTAAACAGTTCAATTCTTCAAACAAAACATATAGTGGTGAACAAGAAATCATTAGGAATAACTTTTCATGGATAATTTATGTACCACTTACGACTACGAGTACGTACTGTTACACTAAGATTTGTATCCAAAATGATGAAATTTCTTGGTGAACACTTAAAAGGTTATTGCTAACTGTTCATAGTATCTGTTCCATAAATCTTTTGGTTGCTGTCGTCATCTACAGCTAAGTTTATTGTTAATTTAGTTACCCTTTGTACTGTAATGTTATTTCAAGTAATCAGGGACGAATTTAGTACAGAGGCCACTAAATGTTATATTTCAATACTCAGTGACAATGCAAATCTTATTAAACCAATAAAAAATAATATTCAAAACAAATCAATCATATAAATAATGGCTACACCCACCTATACCCTGCTGAATAACCCACCCCTGACCATACCCGATGCAAAGGTGCCTAATATACTCAGTGTATCTAAATGTTATGGAAATCTTGTTTTAGGTTTACAATAATATAATCAATAAATAACTGTTAAAAATTGTAAAATAAAAGGTTATTGTATTAATTAAAAATAAATAACTTTGTACAATAATGGTTTAAATTTTATCTTATCTTAGACCCTATATGACAGTATTTCTGTGTGTCAAATCGTGGGTCTATATCTCAGGAGTGCAGCAAATCTCACAACAGGCTTGCCTTTGTTGACCGGTTAGTCTTCCCTCTCCCAACTACATCTATATGTTCGAGTGAGGGTCCCATTTCCTATTATATAAGTCCCAAGGGTCAAAAATTCTCAAGGGTCTCTGCGTATTAACCAGTAGGGACCTATTTACGCTTACCAAAAGACAGAGTCTTCTTAAGAAAATAAATATTTTACTACGTTCATATTTTAGTTAATATTTGTGAGCTCGTAAGAATTAATTAATAACTGTAAAATAATCATTGTATTGATTAAAAAGAAATAACTTTTTAAATTACTGTTTTTTATTTTAATCCTTATCTTTAGATACTGTAAGACAGTATTTTTCCTGGCGAAGATAATAAGAAATATGGGCATGCAGGTGTCATATTTTTGCGATCGTTATCAACCACAACTGCAGGATTATTTGGCATCCCATCACTCACGAATACTGCGTATGTCTTATACACCAGGAAATAGCCAGGAGTAGATAGCTGAGGTCCTAATCACCGACGTGTCTTTTATTTTTGTCAATTTGTTACGGAGCAGGTTCTGTCAGCATTATACTGTCGAGCTGCGCCATGGGTTTGCGTCAAAGGAGTCCTAGGTCTCTTCTTCGTCAAGTATAGCATGTCTCAATGGACAAGGTACGTGTGCTCATTAATGCGGTTGGAAAGGTCAAGATCAAAGGAGCTAGCACCGGCCCACCCCCATCGCCTGTGATTTTCACGAGTTGCATAGTATTATAATTCAAGCAGTAGGTATCTACCCTAAAATTATAAGAATAGAATAACATTATCATCATTGAGTATGCTGTTAGCTACCTGGTCTTGACATTTTGCTGGAGTTTTACAAATGGTCTACTTTGTATATACCTACTAAAACCTATGCCGCGATTCACTGCATCGATTATCGTCTATCACGGTGGCGTAAGTGGTGGTGTATGCGATTTCTGTGCTGAGGTCCCGGAATCGATAACCGGGTCAAAACAAATAGTTGTGTGATCCACAAATATTTATTTTGGAGTTTGGGTGTTCTTATGTATAATATTTATGTATTTATAAATATATAAGTATGTTTATCAGTTGTCGAGATTCCATAGCACAAGTGTCCCTCAATATTTATTTATTAAATTGCTGTTCAAAATCGGGTTCCGAAATCTATGTCATAATGTGTCAAAAAGCATGTTGTTGGTTCGATTTGAAACTCCTTTATTGCCGACTCCTTTCATTACTAATAACCTATCAACACGGTTATTTTTAAAATTATAGCTAAATTAAGCTACCTGTTTATATGTGTGAAATAGGCTACGCTATTTTTCGCAAATGTTTGATCTGCTTACTCTTCTAGATCTGTGCAAAATTCATAGACATTTTACATAGGAAACACCCAAACTCCGAAACAAACATTTGTGGATCCGCATGTGGATAGCAACAGGGACCACTGTCGTAATGTGTCTTCCGAAGCACGAAATCGTTCGTAAATTGAAATGCCACAATGCGGTCACCCATCTAAATACCAGCAATAGCGAGAGTTGCTTAACGCAGTGATCGTTTGTTAGCAGCGCTACGAGCGCTAAATTATGGTTAAAATATTAAAGCTACCTAATTCCACCAATATAAGAATAGGTACAATTCTATTAAATTCAATTTTTAATTGTGGCGCATTGCGTCGAACGAACTCGACGATTCAGCCAGCAACGTAAAGTGCCTTCCGATAACAAGACGAGGAGTTAATTATAACAAACGAGGGGAAATAAAATTAAAAGAGGTAAATTTAATATTAAGTCAATTTAAAAGTTATTTAAATCAAAGAACAAACTGTATGTTTTTGTTTTTTGGGTTGCTTACAAAATAAAACGGAGCCCTTATAAGATCGCCTTCTTGTTCGTCTGTCCGTGTGTCATCATTGATATTCTCGGGAACGGGTCTGAAGTCTATAGTTTTTATTTGGTATATAAAAATCAAGGTTCTGAGTCAATACGATAAAAAGATATGGGAAAATTTAGATTATAGCGAAAACTTGTAAGTACAAAAATTGACCTTAATTTTCAACATTTATATTCTTTGGATTTTTCCCTTTAATTGTAGTACCTTGCTTTTAACCAAAGTTGACAGTTCTAGGTCAAACAGAAGTACCCTATAGGAATTGGGTCGAAAACTTAAATTGTAGTTCCGTTGACCAATAATCACAGAATTTGGCCAAAAGGAATGTCTTACTGCTGTAAGACCTACCTTTTTGCCAAATTCTTTGATGTTTTTCTTTTTTGTGCTCTAATAAAGGAAATATCTGAAAGTTACAAATTAAGTGGTGTCAAGTAACACAAACCTCTGAGTTGTATGGGCACTCGTACAATTTGGAGGTCTGACTTAATTGAACCAATCTACAAATAAGGTACTATTTTTACAGAACCCTCGACTCACGAGTTCGACTCATGCTTGACCGGATATTTTTGTGTATAACCTATGTATAATATGTATGTATTTAGATATATATATATATAAGTTTGTATATCCGTTGTCCAGATCCCATAGTACAAGCTTATAGCTTAATTTGGGCTAGATGGCGCTAGGTGTGTCCCTCAATATTTATTTATTTATTTATGTCTAAAATGTTGTAAACACCTTACTAATAATAATAATAAAAAATAACTTATTAAAAAGGCAGACGCAGTTTAAATTTTAAACTATGGATGATTTGGTGATTTAAACTTTAAATCACCAAATCACTTGAGTGTTAAAAGGATTTGGTGATTTAAATGGCATATTGTACAATAGTTTAACTCCCATTGGTGGTGATTCATTACCGTTCTTCTACATAAAGCGGGCGTGGTGTATCTGCAGTGGAGTTCCCATTCCCTATTAGATTAAAATTCTCAAAGGGCCTTTGCGTGTTGGATCTATGTCCCCATGTATGCCTACCAAAAGACCGGGTATCTTCGTAAGAACAAAAAAGAAGATACCCGAGAAGAAGAGACAATAAATAATAATGTTTTTTCCTTACTAAAAAGAGAATACACAGATAAATTTAAAGTAAGTAGATGCATAAATACAATTTAATTGCTACAGTTAACTATGTCCAAAACAAAACCCTGAAATTCGAAAGTCCTGTGCCTTAAGAGACAGTTCTTTTGTAAGTCATCTGTTGTAAACACTAGGCATATTTTTGATATCATACTGTGGCGAACAGCGCCACCTAGCGTAAAGCTATCGAACTACATCGATACTAAGAATCCTACATCGCGCTATAAGAGTTCTCGCGCTGAAGAAAGATATATACAATAGCCCAATATCAACCGTTGGGCTGCGGCCCGCCAGGCGTGATCACCTTGCCTGGTCCGAGGATCCTCCCTTTGTGTCGGAGGAACATCTCCACCCGTTTCTCCACAATACGTAATATACTCTGGAAGGAATTTTATTAAACAAGTTAAAAATAAAATAAATTGTACAGAAGATACACACAGTTAATTAATTATAACATTACAATACATATACAATGGTATTTTTCAGCAGGTTCCACTTCACAGCAATTTGTACTTGTGGAAATCGCTCACTTAGTCACCACTCACAACAAACACACATTTCAGAACCAATCCAAAAGTTCTGATATCCTACAAGACTGGGAGGTAAAGTACTGATCGAATTCTTTCTCATTAATGTAATAACACATTCACAACTCTATCTAATTCGCCTTGTTTTGTACCTCAGTGTCAAGAGAATATCTGGCGAAAAGTCGTCATAGAAAAATACATTTTCAATTTTTAGGTAAGGGATTTATACACTAGGACATCTTTGCGAGGGCGGGGCGTCCGGCAATAGACAGCTATTCAGGGACTTTGTGGTTTAGCCGGTTTGAGTCCGGTATAACATCCGAGGGGATTTCCACACATTAAAAAACACAAAAAAAACGGTTAGTAAATATTATATTTTCACAAATGCATTGTAGAAATAACTAACAATTTCAAACTAATGACTAAAGAAGTTGTTTATGAGGGCGTAGTCGGTTATATCCCAGGCAGTCATCGCCAGAGACAACGACAAAGAATTATAAAAATCTAGGATATTTTGTTGCAAAAATAAATACCGTCATAATGAACGTTGCGTTATAAAAGTCTTTAAACATTTTGCGCACCAAATACCTACTAAAGGAGTCTTTTTGCGGTAAACTGTATGTTTGTTATGTATGCAGTTTTCACAACAACAATAATGTTTGCAAGGTTCGTTTCTTTTTCTCTAAGTTATTAGATGTTTCGACAATTTCGGTAAAGGGCAATAATAATAAACTAGTTGACCCCCGCGGCTTCGCTCGTGCCATACTTTGAATCCCGAATGTTTGAAAAAATGTATGAAAATTTGCATTTAGCCTTCCTCGACAAATGTCTAACACAAAAATATTTTTTCAATTCGGACGGTTACTTTCTGATATTTGCACGTTCAAACAAACAAGCAAGAAAAACTCTTCATCTTCATATATTATTATAGAACATAGATAATAGAAATACACAGTAAAAAATAATAATATATAATAGATCCATGACTATATGGCGATTCATACATATATAATTTAGGGGAAAGTTTCATCAAAATTTCATATATATATGTTATCAACTCTTGTAAGAGATATCGATAAGAGGGATTAAGAGAAATTGGACACTTTTTATAATTAGGAATGTGTAGAGTTACTCTGAGTATGCTCGGTGTCCGAGCGTGTGATAAGGACAGCTACAGATCCGATCAAAAAACTTAAATATGAAATTCAGCTCAGATCTATTTCATCTAAAGATATTTTAAAACTGAATAAGGAACAATTTAGGCGGTCACAGAGAAGTAATCTCAGGAACGCCGTTTATCAAATGTCTACTAATCAGGCTTCCATGCATTATTGTGAAATAACTGGCACAAGGGGTGAAACGGAGGTACGAAGTCGGTATATGTCAACACAGTTGAACTCACAAAGTAAGGTTATGTATTTATGTGTGTTATGTAATGGTATAAAATTTAGCCTGTATTGGGAAAATGGTAATTCAGTGTGGTTTTGTATTGGTTCCTCGACAAAATGGCAAATGTATGTATATCATTATGTGGCAACTTTAAATAACCTTTGGTGCCTTTGGGTAGCTATTGGCTATATTTTTATTTTGCGTAAATTCTAAGTGACATTTATATTTAAGTACCTTTTTATTAGTAGGTAGCTTTATATTTAAGGATAATCTAAATTCCCTAGAGACAAGCCCTACATTCATTCTCCGAAACGAAATTTCGATAACGTGTAATGTTTCATTGTCTGTTGTCTCTTAGTCTAAGACGACCAATGGCCAAACCTTCAGTATTTTATAAAAAATAAAAGTTACTATGAGCATATTTCCATAATATATATGAATAATCAGCGACTGAAAAAGTGCGATTTTAGAAACCAAACCATAACTTGAATTAAAATCTATTGAAAGCCGTTTAAGTATAAAGAAACTATTTCAAGCTGTTTGGCAACAGGGTTTGGTATTTATTTTAACATGGCGTATAATACACGACAGACACTGTAAAAACCTTCCAAGGCGCTTTTTGAAGCACCCCATTGTTTTGTTTTTCTCCAAAAAAATAATCTAAATTTGTTTACCTAAATGTCCAAAATATTTTTTCCAGTTGTAAGCAAAATTATTTTGTAAAGGGAAATTATTTATTATCTGTGGCCGACCGTTTCCGCAGTAAGTGTTGATGTGTACCCCTGTCAAGAAGCTGCCAGCGTCATGTCGGAATTGAGCTTCAGTATAATTTGGGTTGTTGAGGTAAGCTGTCAAAAACAAATCTCGGAGGCGAATCTGACTTAAATTCAGTAAGAGATCGGTGGGAGTTGATCAATAGGTGCAAATATATAGAGTTCTGATCAACATTTTCCTCATAGGCGAAATTCTGACAGGAGTGACACTAATATATCAGTATTAGAGTCACTTATCATTGATATATTTACGTGAAAAAAAGAGGCACTGTTTTATTTAAGACAAGAATATTTCAATTTCAAGTGCCATTTTGGGCAAGTGACAATATAGCTAGTACATATGGACATTCATTTGGTGGAAAATTTTGGACGCATTAATGGAAAATAATTTTATGTGTCATCAAAAAGCAAGAAATAATTGAATCCAAAATATATAAGTAGACCAAGTGAGCAGATTGCTCAGAAACGGAAAGGTCAAAAGTACTCGAATACTATGACATGCATATATGAAGTGATTAATGAATCTACAGGAAATTAAAGAAATACACAGGGGTGGCGATCTGTCCTTTCTAATTACCACGTCAGGGATACAGCAAAATGATATATAGATCAAATAAAGTAAACCAAACAGAAATACAATTATTGATGTTAATTTTCCAAATTAAATATAGGAAACCAAGATTGAACAAGGTATGTACTACCACGTCAGGGATACAGCGTGAAGATATTTAGTTATGTAAGATATTCTTTCGGCATTTAATCCACACTATTCGTTATAAATTCTTAAAACTAATTATATCTTCATTATATTGTTATTGTCCACGCTTCCAATTTGCTGAAACTGGGTCTGAAAAGTTGCACGATACCGCAGCGATCAATACTAACTGGGTACCCTGAGTATCTTCATGAACGCATTCGAAAATCACCTGTATTTCAAAGCCTTTAATGACCTAATCAGCATAGTCCCGCATGAAGAACTGTGGCATTAAAAAAATAGTATTTATATAGGTACTAAAAAAATATGTTGCCTGTACACCCTTTTTTTAAAAACAAATCTCCATTATCGTGTAAAATCCACCATCTCGATCCACTAGCGGATTGAATAACACGCTGAAGTTTGGTAAGATCCAAAATCTTATCAAACTCCATGAGTAATCTCTTTCAAGTTTTTATTCTTTCTTTTTAGTTCACTCTTTAAAGTGTTAGTGGTGCATATGACATAGCTAGCCAAACATGGATACGCACCTCTGACTTCTAGTTTCAGAGAGATAGAGGCGAATTGTTTTTTTTTAATAATTTGATTACATAATACTTTTATTCCATATAAAGTACTAGGATATCATACATGACTAAAAGTTAATCAGGTCAGTTGTTACATTCAAATACTCATTAAATAAACTAGGGGCATACTAAGGCGATACCATGATATTCAGGGTTCAAGCCAACTTCACTTTCATGAAAGTGGTAGGTACTGAGGTCTGAAGCTTAGTCGTTACAGCAAACTTTATAAAAATTAAAAGCTAATTATATCTGCTCCTGGCAAAAAACCCGGCTTCAGGCTCCAAATCCAGGTGTGCAAATTCAGATAAGATAAATAATAAAAATAAGAAAAGGCACAGATTATTGTAGGAAATGGACAAAGTGCAGAGCTAGGAATCAATGTGAGTGACAGGGACACAGCAACATTTTTGTAGTTCTAAGCTATTTACATATAATTAAAAATCAAATTTTGGTAAATTATTATCCCTGCAACAAGTCTCATGTATAAAGTTAAACTTGATTGATTATTAGCTATACAAAAAAGTGTGTGGTATTATCTAGCTGAATGGACACAGAGTTCTTCAAATCATTTTAAAAGCAGACTTTAAAACGAATAGGTGCTTCAATATTAAATAATGCTTTACGAGTAGAAGAATCAATTCATTTTCAAATCACTGAGTTATTCAGACCAATGCACATGAAATGCGGGACTGGAAATTGACCATTGAATTAACCCCCACTTTTTACAATGAGCGGTGAAGTAACTGTATTTAATGTAACTATATAATGATAAATTTATACTTTGTGTACAGGTACCAAATAAAATCGTTATAACCATCTTTTAATATAAAAACAATATTAAAATAATAAAATAAAAAATGCATGATAGATGCCAGAAGTTAAATAAGTACATAGGCTGCACTAAAAGTATCGGGTATGAAACATTTCCACTGTTCCTGTCATATTAAAATCTTTTTAATTGAAAACTCCTTGGTAAAACCAAGGAGTTTTCAATTCGAATACAATTTATTCGAATACAATTTATTTATTTAAAAAAAAATTCTCGGTCTTCTCACAAGGTTTTGTCAAACTTGTTTAGTCGTTGAGAAAATGAAATTGACTCGAGAAAATTCAAGAGCAATGATTTATTATGACTTTCGAAGTGGTTTAACACAAAAACAGTGTGTTGACCGGATGATTCCTGCATTTGGTGATGAAGCCCCATGCAAAACCACAATTTATCGCTGGTTTGCTGAATTTCAACGTAGACGTGTCAAGCTCAGTGATGATCCACGTCAAGGTCGTCCAAAAACTGCAGTCACCCAAGAAAACGTTGATGCTGTGCGTAAGCTGATTGAGGAAGATCGACATGTGACATACCGCGAAATTCAGGCAACTTTAGACATTGGCATGAGTCAAATACAATTAATGTTGCATGAACAATTAGGTGTAAAAAAGTTGTTTTCCCGATGGATACCGCATTCGCTCTGTGAAGAGCAAAAAGCGGCTCGCGTTACTTGGTGCGTCAGAACTCTCGAAAGATTCCACGCAGGATCCTCAAATGCTGTATACAACATTGTATCAGGTGACGAATCCTGGATATACGCGTACGAACCCGAAACAAAAACCCAGTCACAAGTTTGGGTGTTCGAAAATGAGTTAAAGCCAACAAAAATTGTTCGATCACGGAGTGTTGCAAAAAAAAATGATGGCCACGTTTGTCTCCAAAACTGGCCATGTTACGACTATTCCTCTTGAGGGACAAAGAACGGTTAATGCAGAATGGTATGCTAGCATTTGTTTGTCACAGGTCGTTTCTGAACTCCGTAAAGAGAACTGCAACCGCCGCATCATCCTCAATCACGACAATACGAGTTCTCACACCGCGCACTGAACAAAAGAGTTTTTAGAGCAAGAAAACATAGAATTATTAGACCATCCGCCGTACAGCCCCGACCTAAGCCCTAATGATTTCTATACTTTCCCTAAAATAAAGAATAAATTGCGTGGTCAGAGATTTTCATCACCTGAAGAAGCTGTGGACGCGTACAAAACGGCCATTTTGGATACCCCAACTTCCGAATGGAATGGTTGCTTCAATGATTGGTTCCATCGTATGGAAAAATGTGTCAAATTTCGCGGAGAATACTTCGAAAAGCAATAAATATATTTTTAAATAGTAATGTTGTGTCAATTCCTTGATTCCTGAAATGTTCAGTGCCGCCCTCGAAAATAAGAAACAGCTATTTATCTCAGGTAGTCAGGATTTTACCACTATCTAACCTGCCAGTGACTGATGGTAAACAGACAAGTTTTTAGAATATAATTATGGATTGCTATCTTAGTGATAGTTTATAATTATGAGTTGGAATAGAATAGAATAAATCAACGATAACCTCTACTAATTGTAACGGAGGAATGATGAACCGAAATTCTACAAGAATAGGATATGTAAAAAGGAGACCATTCCCAACCAGGTGCTCAAAATCGTGCAATACTCCGCTTTACAAGGTGACATTTAGTCGACAAGTCGATACGTGTTTCGCCTACACACTAGGCATCCTCAAGACTTTTTACTGCCAAGCAGTCTTGAGGATGCCTCGTGCATAGGGGAAACATGTGTCGACTTGTGTGTGTGTGTTCTGTGGAGTGTAGGTACATAATTATAGATTATTACTCTCATACATATACGCTATTATATATACTTACTGCTCTCATATATACTGTGCCATGGTAAAGAAATAGCGAGGGGAATGCAGCAATAAAAACTGACACAGGTCCTACCTCGGTAAGCGCCAGCGCGCGACTGATTAGGGTTTAGCGCCGCGAATCTGGTAATATTTTGATATATTGACTATGAAAATCATTTTATATGGTCAAAGTATGCGATTATGTCTACAAATATTTAGTAGCTATCGTTGGGTATAATAAATACATTAACATTATCAGTTGTTTAGATTTAGCATTGAAAAAAACATATAGAAAAGGGGCAACTTTGGGATGTTTTTCTATCAAGTGAAGTTCATTCGATTTTGTAACTGAATGCAATTTTGACTAGCCTAGATCTTAACTATTTAAAAGCCCTTTCTTCTACGATTCGCATTGTTTTAAATAACTCAAAATCGTGGCCTCGACAGGAATACCAATGCTATTTGTTGAAGGTGTCGGAAAAAAATATAAGGTTTCAACGAAAATTCTGCCTTAACCTTTTGAGATACCTTAAAATATTTCATTGTGGAATTGTGTATCTCAAATAGGTCTACCGAATAATCCACGACGGCATATGTCTATTACTTATGGATAACATACTAGCTTAATGCAACACTGGAGGACACGGGTACTTTCAAATTCACCAAGCGGGCGATATATAGTAACCAACCTAAGTTCGTATACATATTTTTTCTTTGCGGCGGGGTTCATATATTCTAGCGTATTTCTGATAGTGACATGCTTTTTACTTTGTTGGTATCAGGCGAATCATTAATCCTCCATATTTCCCTCTTCTCAAACCGAATCGGGACACGGGAAAACTGTGAGTATTCATTTTAAACAACGATTATTATTTATAATATCTGTATAAATATCTGCCAATTCCTTTCCTGTCGGGTAAAAGGAAAAGGCCCAAGAAGTGCTGACTTGACGTCGTAAGGGATGAAAGGCATGCTAATGTTCTCATTATAAGGGATACCTATGACCGTGCAAAAACGTAGGAAAGTGAAGCTGGGAGCTGCGAGACCCAATTGGGACAGGCATTAAAATTGTGGTGATAATACAAACTAAACTAAAACATTTCTAGAACACCAAGTGGGGACGTCTATAGAGTAAAATATGTTCGTCACTAGCAATAGCTGTAAAGATGTTACGAAATTTCTCCCCATAAAATTAGTTTGAATAAGGTCCTATAGTACGCGAAAATTTGTGAGAGATGTTTGTTCCTTCTACACGGTCAAATGATTGGATCTATTTGGATAATATTTGCTTTGGAAGTAGCTGATACCCAAATATAACGCATAGGGCGGGCGAGGCCGCGGGCGTCGTCTAGTTCCACATATAACGATATTTACAGGGCTCACGACACCAGACTCGAATAAAATCAATAGAGACGTGCCCCACATAGTCTGTCTTCAGATCGTCCTCACTAGTTTAATATGCTTGGCGCTTTGCCAGAAATTAATAATTCTTAGAGAATGGCCCGAGACAGAGCTGCACCTCAGATATTAGTTCTGCTGATATTAAAACTATAGTCTTCATTTAACCTTGAAAGACCGTTTGGAATCGTCGAAATACATCAATGAAAATCCATCAAATTAGCATCCGTTCACGGCGTCTTGGGAAGTCCCAAAACATCTCTCCGAGGGCTGAAAGGTAGCCGAGGTGCTTTAGCGGGTATCCTCAGTGCCACCACGATCAGGTGCTGAGTGACTCCCTCACAAGCCCATTATCTAGCCAGTAGTAAGTAGTCTGTAAGCGGATCACTCTTCGTGAAAAACTACTGTTTGTTTTCTAATTTACATCTCAAAACAGTTCTGCGTCCTCCAAATGTGTCTTCCAAATCCAGTTTCTTCCTGCGACCATCTTTTATTTATTTGGCTTCATCTGTGGAGACACATGGCAACGTTTTTATCTCGCCCAAGTCACGCAAACGTCAGGCCAACCAACTAACATTATCTGAAAGCAATTTTAGTCTTTTGGCTTTTTGTGACAGAGTCAATCTAATATATAAAATTCTCGTGTCGCGATTGGCTTGACCGATTCTTATGAAATTTTGTGTGCATATCGGGTGCTGAGAATCGGACAACATCTATTTTTTATTCCCATATTCCTACGGGAACGGGAAGTTCGAAGTATGTCACGAGCGAAGCCGGGCGGGTCAGCTAGTATAAAATAAATATATACATTCTTAAGTTTCATTCAAATTGACTGCTGGATCATTCAAGAGCTTCTGCAGTACAACATTATGTGATTTAGTCACGGATCCACTGACGAATGATCATAATTCTAAGCTATAACAAGCAGGCACACAAAACGCACGCTTTAAAATTGGAAGAAATATAGAGCATATAAAATAGGTAAATCGTATTAATAATAACAAGAGAAGAAGTAAGAATGAAGTGTATGATTTGGATAAATCAGCAACGGATACAGTAAGTGAATGAAATCAAAAGAGTATCTTAGTGCATACGGAAGATCTAAATGGGATGTACTGTACTGTGCTTTGCCCCAGACATTAAAAAAACAAAGCATCGTATAAAAACGCGCCTCTCACTTTATAACGCAGTGCTAGTATCAGCTAGAGCTAAAGTTGCTTTTCGACACGTCAGAAGGTGTATGAAAGTATATGTAAACTAATTGTAATAAAGTAGCAAATATCACTTTATTATTCCGTAGCCCTAACGACTTCCGAAATTTCTAAAAAAATCTACCCTTTATTTCACTCCGTTAGGGATGGAATTTCAAAAATAAGAACGGTCGTCTACTTTTCTTCTGTTGTGAAAATTGAAGAACAAAAAAGATTTCGTCTATATTCCGAAACCGTAACCGTTCGCAAAATCGCTAACATGTTCGGGTGGAATTTTGAAAAATCATTTACATACATACATATCGTCACGCCTGTCTCCCATCGGGGTAGGCAGAGACAATGGCTTTCCACTTGCTACGATCCTGGCATACAACTTTCGCTTCTTTCTCTGTCATAAGTGTTTTCATACACACACGCCGGTTAAGGGTACTCTTGACCAGACCTTTTCAAATCATCATTTACTTTTATTATAAAGGTTGTATTACCGTAAAAATGACAAGTTTCTAGGTAATCCAGGTAATCAGTATTTCGGTTAGGCGTTGAGAGAAAAGTGAATTAAAAAAAATAAAAATATCGATAGTATCAATAATGGTGCTGACTGAATTTAGAAAAAAAACATTAAACTTAAATCTACTTCTAAAATATAAAACCATAACATTCAGTTCATAACAAAATGAATGAAGTAAGTACCTAAGTTAAACAAAATTTGCCAAGTTAACTAAAAATATCGCACCGAATTACAGAGAGGCGATTAAACCAGCTGTGTAATCTAGTTAGTAATTATAGTGTCGTCGTACTCGTTAAGCCAAATAAACAGTATTTATCAAGTGTTTGAATAATTGTGTAGGTACAGTTAGCCTCAGAAGTAGATTAACATAATCCAAAGTTACAGAATAAAATCATAAATGCAACGTTACATTGATACTTATTAAAGTGAAACTTATTACATCGTCTTAAAATTTTTGGTCTGTGTGTTGCATGTCGCGTGACGGTCGGCCGCGGAGTATTAAAAAAGAGTAATAAGAGTAAGTAGTTTAAGATTTTTATTATTATTTAGCAGCAGAGCATATTTGTTTATGTATATTAGTACCATGATTATGTTTAAATCAACATTTAGCTTTTATTTTATAATATTTAATTTTGTAACTAATATGCTTAGAGATTTTCGTTGCTGACATTACTAAACCGACCAATTATTGAGTTGGTGTGGCCAAAGAGGAAAGTAGGTCAGTACTTGTGATTTACACTGCTACATTAACAAGGATTTTACTCATACTTTGAAAGAGATCATTATAGCACATAAAATTGGTTTTTTTCAGTCAATTAAATCATATGCCACGGTGTGCATTTTTTAGACAGTATTTATTTACATACATACATATTGTCGCGCCTCTATCCCCGAAGAGATAGGAAGAGGCATACTATATGTATGCCCACATTTCACCATATGCATTTTTGTCCCACGTAACAGGTGGTGAAGCCATTGCCGTGTTGAAATGGACAGGCGCAGGCTGTGGCGACCTGCTTTTTTCAAGCCACCCATAAGGCTTTCAACCAGGCTTAACGACTGCCATTTTAGTGGCAAACGAGATCAACGGCTTAACGTGCCTTCCCAAGCATGGAAACGCTCGCAAATGTAAATTCCACGAAGTGGTCACCCATCCAAGGACCACCTATAGCAATTGATGCTAACGCAGTGATCGTTTACAGAATACTGAATCAGATGGGGCCACGAGCGCTTTAGAAATAAATTTTAAGAATTTATTTACAAAAGGTAGAAATAAATTTTGAAACGGCTGTTCCCACTGAAATTTCATGAATTGTTTATAAAACGATAATAAAGGAGGGGAGGAGAATCCCACCACACACCCTCGATTCGTCAATCGTAACGCACAACGGTCAAGGATAACCTCCACCAATTGTAACGGAGGAATGACGAACCGAACTCCTCAAGGAAAGGGATGTAGGATAGGTAAAAGGGAACCTTACCCTCCAGGTTGTCAAAACTTTTGCAATATTCCGCTTTACAAGGTGGCACTTAGTCGACAAGTCGACACGTGTTTCGCCTACACACGAGGCATCCTCAAGACTGCTTGACAGCAAGTGTACTTAGCGCGTTCCGCTCCGCCTTTTTATCACACTATCTCTCCACCCCTCGTCACCGAGGCACTACTTGATCTGTGTTGCCTGTTCGAAAATAAATTGAGTAATGGAGAAGTGTGAAAATCGGTCTGTTCGTTCAACAATGTATCCCCTTTACGTTAAATAATTTCTAATTGTTCTAAAACGCACAGTTTAAAACTTTTTTGACAAAAATGCAAAACTTCTAACGTATTATTACTATCTAAGTTATGACCGGTGTCCAACAGATGTTTGGCAAAACGTGATTTTTCGGTATGGCAATTTCGAAAAGCTGCTAAGTGTTCTTTATATCTAGTTTCAAATGAGCGACCCGTTTGGCCTATATATATGTTTTTACAACGATCGCAAATTAATTTATAAATACCCGATTTTTTGTGACGATCTATACTATCTTTGGCATTACATGAACTTTTTAAAGAATTTTGGGATCTATAGGCTGAATAAATATTATTTTCTCTAAGTACCCTCGCCACACGCTGAGTAATATTGCCAAAATAGGGTGGACTCGAAGTAAATCATCAATAAAAGATCGAATTTCATGTTAGGAGTCTCTGAAAATATTATAGAAGGCCCAAGGCGTCCAAGAAACACGCGCTTATGATTGGTACAAAGCGTTCGAAAGCGGTCGATGATAGAAGATTGGTCTTGCTCTGGTAGGCGTCAATTGTTTTCTATGATTATACAATTATTCATTGTTATATTTCCGTCGAACGCTGTATATAATATTCTTTATTTATCATTTGACCTTTTCATAAGAATTCTGAGTAGGTTGCACTCAGAATGGCCAAATTTATGGAAAAGAACAGTCTGGGATTTTGCCA
This sequence comes from Thumatha senex, assembly GCA_948477245.1. Classification (NCBI taxonomy): domain Eukaryota; kingdom Metazoa; phylum Arthropoda; class Insecta; order Lepidoptera; family Erebidae; genus Thumatha; species Thumatha senex. The sequence continues at coordinate 8,059,119 of OX419725.1, forward strand.
CATAAATGTGCCTTTGCACGCCGGCCATCAAAAAGATCAATTTTTGGCAAAAAAACTTAACAAATACCATCGAGTAGTCACTTTATTCATCAGATACGACTCCAGCCGACTTTCTCTCTTTTCTAAACTCAAATTATAGCTAACAATTTGTGTAAATAAACACAAAATACTCCAAAATAATTCTTAATTTCCTTTCAAAACGAATTCCAGCTACAAAGAATGAGCATTATCTTCTTACAAACAACGAATAAAGAACTGAAGAGCGCAAAATGAAAATTGAATTTTTACTATCTGTAAACATGTACCCAGGGTAGGAATAATACAAAGTTTAATATTTAATTCGTATTATGTAATACGAATTAAATTTTTTAGCTTGGCTTGCTTGTAAAATTAAATCAGCTCGTTGTTAGTGCTACAAAATCACTTTAATCATCATCATCCGAGTTTTATTCCCGGGTAGATGCTAAACCCTTCATAAACTGAGGTTTTTCTTCCCTGGAGTTGCATTTCAACTTCTCAATACTCACATCTATGTGTGAGTGCATTGATAAACAACAACATATCAAGGTAGACTTTATTGAGACATCACAAAAATCTAAAGCATCATATTGCCTACAATAGTCTCAATATTGCCTGCCTGCCCTGGCTGAAAGACATTTCAGGTATAGCTGGCATCCAGATCAGGTGGAATCCGTTCGACTAGGACAATACGGTCACACTTTCACTAAACACCGCTCTAAATTTGCGGCGCGACATCCCGTGATAGCAGCAAATAAAAAGTGAAGATAATTTGAGTGGGAGTGTAGAATCATACAAACGGAAGTCTCGGTAACCTAAAGCATACAAACCTTGAGGAGTCTTTACAATGAAGATAGTACGATTTACTACTGTACCTACCTATTGTAATATTTTTAAGATGTACAAATTGCCATGAATGCCTGGCCGGACTTCTGCTGAAGGGCAACCACAGAGTGCCCTTCCATATGCCTATGGCCGGGATTGCGGATGAGAGCGTCAGGGCCTCTGGGCTCCTGACATTACCTATTGTAATATTGTATTTGTTTAGGACGGGGCGAGATATTTACTCATGTTTGTCCGCATGTTAAGTTGTTTTCAAAGAAGATGAATGTTTAAGGGTCGTACGTGCCCTGAGGGTCGTAGCATTGATAAAGGGGCTAATTACGTTCACAATCAAACAGTATGACAATAGACTTGATTAATGAATTTCTATTCATATTATTAGTCGGTTTATAGGCAGTAGATAGTGGTAAATAAAAATTCAGTTTCACGAAGAAATGTTAACGACCCGAATAGATCTTTGTGGTGCAGGATACATTTATATTCTATGTATATTTTATGTTTTGAATAAGAAATAAAAAAAACGTTGTAGTTGAGTGTAACTTAAGGCTTGGTATTCCTGCCGAGGCCACGATTTTGAGTTTTTTAAAACAATGTGGTCGTAGAAGAAAGGGTTTTTGATTCTGAAAAAGAGATATATGTTAGTTAAGGATTTAAGCTAGTCAAAATGGCTTTCTGTTACAAAATCTAATAAATTTCACTTAATAGAAAAACATCCCAAAGTTGCCCCCTTTCGAAATGTTTTTTCAAAACCAAATCTAAACTACAGATAATTTTAATGAAATTTTTATACACAACTATAGCTACTAAATATTTATAGAATGGCTTACTTTGACTATATACAGTGATTTTTATAGAACTAATATTTAAATAATTTCAGATTAGAGACGCTGAGGCCTGATCTGATCAGTCGCGCGCTGGCGCTTACTGAGGTAGGACCTGTGTTAGGTATTTTCGTTGAGCTCCCCTTGCTATTTTTTAGCAATGGCACAGTATATTTATGAGAGCAGTAAGCATTCCATCAATATCCGAGCGTCTGTCCCAGCTGCATCTCGCGATGCCCGGAGTTAGCTTTATATAGTGCAAATATATGAGAGTTATATACGCAATGGACTCGCCACCCATTACGCGGGACAGGAATACACATGGTAAAAAGTGGGCATATATAATAATATGCCTCTGCCACCCTTTCAGGGATAAGGCGTGATAGATAAATAAAATATATGAGAGTTTTAATATTAAAATAAAGTACCTACACTTCACAGAAGCGTTAAAATTATCCCTGTAAGTAGTATAAAATCGAACCCGGTACCCACAGGTTAGAAGACAGTTATATAACCAACTGAGCCAGTGGGCCGGCCAATGTGTGTTTACCTATAAACAAATTTGATCAATAGATTCTAAAGCTTAAACATACCGACTGCCACTGTCTGAAGTAATCAGTGCAGTTGTGCTTCGCTTCGCATAAATTATTAAAATTGTATCCAAGACCTTTGTTTTATGCTTTCAGTATTAATTATTTAAGTATATTTATGTTTTTTTTAGCCACCACTTTATCCCTGAAGGTGTGGCAGAGGCATATTGTGGTGAGCCCAATGCCTGTGTTCAAATGGACAGGCTCAGATTGTAGCGACTCGCTGTTGTAATTTTTAAGTCGCTCAAAAGTTATTCACTTCACTTAACGAGTGTCGATTGCAACGTTAACGTGTCCTTCGAAGCACGAAAACTTTGGTAAATGAAAATGCTACAAAGCGGTCATCCATCCAAAATCCGAGATAGTTTCTTAAATCAATGATCTTTTACAGAAACCGAGTTATTAGGGCTACGAGCGCTTTTTATATATGTTTTTACTTTATGTTAGTAGCCTTAAACAATGTATGACATTTCATGTAACTAATAATGAATTAATTAATAATAATATAGCAATTATTACAAATAATATAATTTAAGGCAAACTAAATATAGTCGACTGTTCTTAAATAAATCCAAAGGAACAATGTAAGTGTAATTTTAATGTTGTAAGCCATACCTACATTTTAAAAGAGCATGCATTGACTTTCTTGCTAGATTCTTCTTCTTAAAGTGTAGGCTGCCCTTAGAACTGGCAACTAGAATAGCTCTAATTTTGATATGATTTTAAACACAACATTGATTTTGTTTTTTGGTTTTGTTTTTGTATAAATTCATTACTGTATAATTGGTCAAACATCATGTAACTCAAACTAATGTAATTACTGGCGGTTAGAAAAGAGTGGCCATAAGTTTTATTGCCAGGTTCTTCCTCAGTCTCTACCTATTGCTTTGCGAATCTGGCAGTAAATGTAGAAGCAATAATCTTAACGTTCATAAGTGTTACATTGTGACCTACATGAATAAAGATTTTTCATTCATTCATTCAATTAATAATCCCAACATTTTAACGCGAAGGTTTTTTGCGCTTTAGTGGATCTGGAGAACGCATTTGATAAAGTTGTGAGAGAAACTCTGTGGTACTCGTCCGTGTGGCCTGGCTGGCCGTCTACACCATATCCGGGCAGAATATGGTGTGGACGGCCAGCTGCTGCTGGCGATACAGTCTCTTAATACGGACTGTAAAGCTTGCGTGCGACCAAGGGGGAGGTTCACCTGGCGCCTCTTGACTTCTGTTCGGGCGTCAAACGGGCCGTCGACGGTCCGCCTGGCTTTTCATAGTGTATCTGGATAGTTGTGCAAAAGTGTGGCTGCAAAAGTTAAAAGATTATGATGTGTTGTAAAATTGGGAATTTTACAGTACTTTGTCTGTTGTACGCTGATGATGCGGTCGTGATGGTCTCATCAGAAGCCGACCTTCAGGCATTAGTCACTAATATAATAAGTAAAGGTCTTCGCTGCATGTTAAACTAAGAATCGGGTATTTGAAAAAGAAAAGGTAAGAACTAAAAGCAAGATCTGGGTAAACCGGCAACGTTTAGAGCAATTGAATGAAATTGTGTACTTAAGGAGAATGTTTAGCGCAGACGGAAGTTATGTTATGTATTATGATTTTTTTATTTTAATATTATTTAAAAAAAAAAGTATAATGAGTACGGGACATTTTATTTTGTACTTGTACATAAAGCCTAAATTTGTTATTAAATATATCATCATAATCTCCTACTAATATTATAAACGCGAAAGTTTGTAAGTATGGATGTTTGTTACTTGCACGTAAAACTACTGAATGGCATTTAAATTAACTTTACCTTTTTTTTCTGTGTTCTGTTATCTGCAATCAGTTCTACTATAAGCAGATTGTGTGAGGGTAATTAGGTGAGTGAGTGTGCTCTCCAGTGGGCACATCTCCTCGTTTATTTCCAATGGGCTCAGTCGTCACTGATTATGTCTTTCCTTTTTAATCTTTTGCTATAACCTCGATGCGTTAGTTCTGAGGCCAGGGGATTGGGGTGATGTCGCAGTCGCCGGTGATAGCCTAGCAAACTGTTTTTAATTTCGTCCTTACCATAACTATATATTATATATAATAGCTTATCTATCAGAATAACACCCCCCGGGAGCAATATATCCCGGGAACAAGTTCCTTTTGAAAACGGGAACGGAAAATCTTCATCACGCGGGTGGAGCCGCGGGCGTCAACTAGTATATCATAAACCTTAAATAAAATCCAACACAATAACAGAGATGTTCCATTTCAATTGCTACTGCTTCATTTTTACTGTGGCGTGCCAGCATAAAATACATCGTCGATCTGAGGAAGCGTTGTGGTGCCTACGCGACTGGGCCTACCGGCCCTTAATAACTAAGTTTCAAACGAGGAGGTTTTCGATTTTTATATATTCTTTTCTGACCGCTACTGATATTTTTGACACAAGTAAAAATTATAAGTGTTCATTCTAGAAGCGTAGAGAATAATCTCGTATTACATAATAATTGAAATCGATTTTGAAGATGGATATTACTGTGAGCCATGTCTTTGCCCGTGACATACTTCTTAATCTATGCAACCTACCCGTGATTTATTTTTCATAGTTATACAATAATGTTTGGAAATCAGTCCGCTCATGTGGATAGTAACGTGATAATGTCTATTGCTTTTCTCAATAGACGGACAAATACTGTCCGATTTCTTAGACAGTTAGGTGATAATATAACACAGCCTACAGAATCATATTAAACGAAATATATTATAAAAAAGGATTTTTCAAAAGTTCTATTAACTTTGATGTCGAAAATTGGAAATAGGTTGTTTTGCAGAATTAGGACAAAAATAACTTCAGAACAGAGTATTCTTAGAAAACGGAATCCTTTAGGGTGGATTGCATCAACTTACTATAACAATAACCCAAGCCAAACCAGCCGTCAAATCTCTGGTTAAACACTATTATAATTGCACCATTCTTATAATGGTTAAAGTGACGTCACATCTGACTCTAACTTTTACAAGCCGAATCTTGGCAGTTAAAGTTATATCGTCGGTTATAGTAACAGTAACAGGCGTAATAAATGCCGAGACATACAGTCGTCGTCCAACGAATGAGTGAGGAACGATTGAGTTTGACGAAGAATATATATTGTGCGAAAGTAGAAGGTAGGAGCCAGGGTAGGCCGCGACTTACATATGAAGACCACGTGAGCAGATTGCTCAAAAACGGAAAAGTCTAAAGTACTCAGATAGCCAGACGTGAATGTATGAAGCGATTGATAAATCTGCAAGAAGCGAAAGAAGTATGCATGAATTGTGAATCCAGGCGATCGGCCCGCTCTGAATACCCCGTCAGGGATACAGCGTAAAATTTATATTAATAGCAGTACATTAGTAGGGTTTATTCTGTGGTTTATGTAGAAATAAACAGACAATTAAATACTTTAATAAACAATTTATTAATTATCATAGTATTTTTTATTTTCTAACATGTCTATTTTAAATTGAAGTTTCATTAATTCTAGTTTATTTCGTTCTTCATTGTCTCATGATTTGATCATGTAGTTCTTTTTGCTGCCTGATACTTTGCTGAATTCTTTCCAGTTCAAGGGCATGGAGACTGTCTAAAACTGAAATTTTATTTTCGCTTAAAGCTCTTTTTATAAAACTGTCACTGTGTGTGTGTGTGTGTGTGTGTGTTTTCCTGGTATCTCTAAATCATGCCTGAAAATGAGAACAAAAATTAATATTTAAAATATAAATAATTAACATTTATATTAATATTTAAGAGAGACATGCCTATTTAAAAAAATAAGTAACGGCTACAACTTCTTTTTGAAGAAGCGCTAGTGGACTAACTCAGTGATCTGTAAACGATCACTGCGTTAAGCAACTATTCAACTGCCTCGGTGGCGCAGTGATAGTGTATGCGACTGCCGCGCCGGAGGTCCCGGGTTCGATTCCCGGGAAAAAACAATGTCCCACAATATTTATTTACTATCACTATAGGCATAGGTGGTCCTTGGATGGGTGACCACTTTGTCGCATTAACATTTGCAAGCGTTTCCGTGCTTAGGAAGGCATGTTAAGCCGTTGGTCCCGGTTGCCAGTAAAATGGCAGTCGTTAAGCCCAGTTGAAGGCCTTATGAGCGGCTTGAAAAATTTCAACAGCAGGTCGCTACAGCCTGCGCCTGTCCATTGCAACAGGGCAATGGGCTCACCATGTGGGACTAAAATGCGTACAATGAAATGTGGGCGTTTAGTATGCCTCTGCCTACCCCTTCGGGGATAAAGGCGCGACAATATGTATGTCTTTTTGGAATAAAGATCAGACATCCATACTAATGTTATTAAAACAAAAGTGTTTGTCAAAATTTCATCTAAATTTTAATGAAATTTGGTATGGAGATAGATTCAAGTCTTGTAGAAAGCCATGCAATAGTTTTTAAACAAAGTGCGCAGAGTCGCAAGCGGAAGCTAGTCTGATATAAATTCATTTTTCAAAAACACCTACGTTTTAGTGGTGGTGCCAACGGTTTCCTCAATGAAGATTGAGGTGCACTGCAATCACAATTAAATAATATTTCTTCTTTTTCCTTTTGAACTGACGTATTTTCATCACCATGAATGCATGCATGCATGTTTTTTTAGACATTAAAATGCTCTTGCGTTTATCCACCAGTATTTTCAAATGATTTACTTCATCTTTACTAAAATTAACAAATCTATCTCTGAAAATAAAAATATATTGTTAGTTATTTTTCACCTAATATATAACCGATGCGACGGAATGATAATGGTGAACTTACTTCATACAGTATTCATCCAACCCAATAATTGAGCTGATAATATGGCACTTTCCGTGTTTTCAGTAAAAATACTTATTTTATTCAACTTTTTATAACTAGTTCATTGACGTTTTAGTCTTTGACAGTTATTCATGACGCTTGAACGAAGTGTATCCATAACAAAAAAATTACCTCTTCAATTTTGATGAAGAGCAAGTAACTTTATATTTGCAACCCCATTAACATTAACTATAACAAAAAGTAGGATTGTGCAACGCATCATTGTTAAATTTTATTGCTACCGTTATTGTTATTGCCAAAGTTAATTTTGACGGAAACTATGACCAAAGAATTCGTACAATTCACCCTTAGTGAGTCATGGCCACGCCTGGAGAAGTCCTGACTGCGCTTCGCCGCATGAAGAAACGCAAAGCTGTCGGACCCGATGGAGTCCCCATCGAAGCCTGGAAGGCGATGGGTCCTCGCGGTGTGGGCATCTTAGTAAACCTTTTTAACCGCATACTCCTCAGCGGGCAGATTCCAAACCAATGGAGACTGAGTATTATTACTCCAGTCTTCAAAGGTAAGGGGTCAGTGCAGGAGTGCGGGAGCTACCGCGGTATAAAGGTGATGTCCCACACCATGAAGATCTTCGAGAGGATTATATACTCTCGGATCCGGCAGGAGTGTACTCTCTCGGGGTGTCAATATGGGTTTCGCCCTGGTCATGAGACCACGGACCCTGTTTTTGCCCTGAGGGTTGTCGCAGAGAAATACAGGTCGAAGAACACGCCTCTGCACTGTTTGTTTCTAGACATGCAGAAGGCCTTCGACTGTGTTCCTCGTGCGATGATCTGGTGGGCACTGCGGTCCAAAGGGGTTCCAGAGGTCTATATTGACACTATCCGGGACATGTACTGTGACTTCGATTCAATGGTTCGGACTGCTGTTGGCGACACGAAACCCTTCCCCATCACCGTCGGGGTACACCAGGGTTCTGTCCTTAGTCCGCTTCTGTTCAGTGTAATATTAGACGAATTGTCAGACAGCATCAGAAACCCGCATGAGCAGCCTCCATGGTTGCTCATGTATGCTGACGATATTGCGCTGGCAGACGCGGACAGGGGCAGATTGGTGCGACGTGTAAAGGCGTGGAAGGAGACGCTTGAGAACGGCGGTCTGAAACTAAATGTGGCGAAGACCGAGTACTTGGCACTAAACTCGACAGATCCCACATCCGTCCGCATAGGCGGTGATTTGGTCGAGCGCACGGACCAGGTTAAATACCTGGGATCTGTTTTTCACACGTCCAGTGACATCGATTGCGATGTCAAGTCACGCATTGCTGCCGCGTGGGTCAAATGGCGGGAGATGACCGGTGTCATTTGTGATCCTAAAATGCCGATCCGGTTGAAGGGACAGGTCTACAAAACCATTATTAGACCTGTCCTTTTACATGGCAGTGAGACGTGGCCGATATTGGAGCGACACAAGCAGGAGCTGCGTGTCACGGAAATGAAGATGCTGCGGTGGATGTGTGGAGTCACGCGGATGGACCGCGTGAAGAACTCTCGCATCCGCGACAGCCTTCACATCCGTGACATTGCAGACAAGTTGCAAGAGTGTATGGTCACGTCTTGCGGCAACCGCCGGGCTACGTAGGTAACAAATGTCTGGCCTTGTCAGCCCCGCCGGGTCCCGGTGAGAGGGGAAGACCCAAGAAGTGCTGGCTTGACGTCGTAAGGGATGACATGCGTGCCAATGGTCTCACTACAGGGGATGCCGACGACCGTGCGAAGTGGAGGAGAAAATGTAGGAAAGCGGACCCCGGGCGTCGCGAGACGCAACTGGGACAGACGCTCGGATGATGATGATGGCCCTTAGTGAGTCATAATTAAAAATGGCGTGCCTGTATCATAAGTTAAGAGAATGAGGCGTGTTAAAATTGAATGTAATTTATTTACTAGGAATTTGTGAAATTCATAATGATCATCATACTATGGCGTGCCGAGTTAGTAGAAACGTTTGCGTCAGCTGCCATTGTGAATATGCTAATCTACCCTTTTGTCATCTCCAGATTCAATCAGAGCTATTCAAATTGTAATACAACGTTTCTGCAATCTTCATACCCTTTGATCTTCGTTTTTATTATACAAGTATCTGAGCCTCATTTTTTTCATCTTTAAGCTATTATTACTTACTTTAAAGTAAGTAAGTAAGTAATAATAGCTTATAGGTACCACTCTCATTTGACTGTAATACATACATACATATTGTCACGTCTTTATCCCCGAAGGGGTAGGCAGAGGTATATTAAACACCCACATTTCACCGAATGCATTTTTGTCTCACGCAACAGGTGGTGAGTCCATTGCCGTGTTGAAATGGACAGGGGCAGGCTGTGCCGACCCGCTGTTGAAATTTTTCAAGTCGCCCGTTAGGCCTTCAATTTGGCTTAACGACTGCCATTTTATTGGCAACCGTGCCAACGGCTTAACGTGCCTTCCAAAGCACGGAACTGGGGTGGAACTAAAGGGCCGAATAATTTTTTTTAAAATAAAATGTGTCTATTTTGGATGTTAAATTTGGAAGAAATTTTAAACCCGTTGCCTTTTAAATGAGGTGGTAATACAAATGCTAAAAGGTCTTATGTGCTAGACGCTAATAAACACTACCAATTAAAGTCCTGGTAGTCTCGGACTGTCATTTGACTGTCACTCTTTATTAATGGCATTTACTTTGAGAAGTATCAATGAAAACTCAAAATAAATAGATTTTTACAGTGACAGTGGCATGAGAGAGATTAGCTTTTTCTTAAAATAACAGAATTGAGGCTTTGATCGAAACTGATAATGCAACACAAGAGGTGAAACAATAATACTCATAAATCCTGATAGTTCCACCTATTTTAAACAATGGAGACATGAGTACTGTCAAAATCCTGATGGACCCATCAATGGAACTTGTCAATGGAACCAACAGTCCTAAACGAAACAATCGCGCTGCCGATTCTGCAAGCATGCAAAAACCAATTTGTAGAACCCCACTGTGCTTTCGACTGTCCTCCTCTTAACCCATACTGGGTTTAGGGCACAAGACCGTCAGTAATAGCGATTTTGGTAGTGATAGCGCCCAGTACACACGTATATATTCTCTTCCAATCTACAATACCTTTTGTAATCAGTTTTGTTAGATAACACTATCGCCATGACACTTTACTGTTGGACGTAGGTCTCTCCCAATTCTCGATCTTTCGACGAAGGTTTATCGGTCCTCATAAAACATGACCATACACATAGTCATACGGTACTCATTAAACATGACCTTGGTTTTAACCAAGTTCATAATGAGACCGTGATCCTCCAGGTATCTGTAATAATCCTTGGTGTCCTTGAGAATCGCAAATTTGAGGTCACGGTTTAACCACTCGATGTTATCGGTTTTGTCAGACGAGGTCTTCCGAGCGGACCTTAGTGCCCTGTTCTGCATAATCGCAGTCTCAACGATGCTGGTATTATAGCAGCTGAGGTCGCCAGCTTCCAGACTCTAAAGTAAGGCTATTTAGAGTGCGAAGATTAAACTTCATAATGCGAGTTCTGTGAAAGATGCTCGGATATGTCAGTGATGACTAATGTTTATCACAGAAACATCTCTCAATATACGCTTCCTGTCCATTATAAAGAAGTCTATCTCGTTCCTTGTGAGCTTGTCGGAGCTTCGCACAGTCCACGTTATGTAACTGTATAAAATGTAGTGAATTATTTTTTATTGTAATTGACTCCAGTGTATTTAGAGTAGACATAAATTGTGAGACACAAGCAGTATCGCACAAACCTCGGTGTAGGAAAATGCCCATTGAAGACGGAGTCGAAAATTTTATGCAAGCGTCTTCTATATTAGAAGTTGTAAGTTTATGTTAGCTAAATTTGGGCGAAATGACGTTGTTTGAGAGGTCCTATATATATTTTAATTTAATAGACTCGATGATTTCAGTAGTTTCGAAATCTCTTAATAAATTAATTTCAATGGTTTGTTCTGTGATTCTTATTGACTATGTAACGCGCCAGTTTGTACCACAACCGTCAAATGTCGAAACTGTCGTATTCATTGTATTGTACTTCTCTATACTTGTCTACGTCAAATTCCTTTGTGTGGGAGTAGGCCTGTTGAAGCAGGCCAAGGCTAGCGCGACCGATAAGCGTCTAGTTACATTTTATCATGCGATTAGCTACAATAGAGTTACCAGCAAAATTATAAACGGTTTACGACCTACATAAATGAAGGCAACATTTATCTCTTGGGATGCGACCCGACTTTCGGTCAAATTATTCTTTTAACTTTAGTGCTATTAACTCGCTTGCGAACCCTTATAAATAACACACTTGTAATATTATACTTTCATGATATTCACCAAGCCTGGGCCCATTTTTATCCTCTTCTATTAGAAGCGCTCGTGGCCCTGCGGTCTCAGTGTTCTGTAAACGATCACCATTTACATTTGCGACCGTTTCCGTGCTTCGGAAGGCACGTTAAGCCGTTGGTCCCGGTTGCCAGTAAAATGGCAGTCGTTAAGCCTGGTTGAATGCCTTATGGGCGGCTTGAAAAATTTCAACAGCAGGTAGCCACAACCTGCGTCTGTCTATTTCAACACGGCAATGGGCTCACCACCTATTACGTGTGACAGGAATCCACACGGTGAAAATGGGGCATGTAATATGCCTATGCCACCCCTTCGGGGATAAGGCGTGATGATATATATGATATGATATGATATGATATGATATATATATATATAGATAGATAGGGGAATGAAGAGTAGAAGCGTGCACGTCGCCATCCCTGCCAGCTACGGCTGCAATTCTACTCCAACACGAGTGCCACCAGGGCGAATGATGCTAGGGCGTGCCCCCGAGGCGACGCGCACCAGTTCGTCCCCGCTGGTGCGAAAAGTGTGTGCCAGAGCGGCGTAGGGGACCGCCATCCTACACGCGCGGCCCGACACGGCGGGAAGTGGAGGATGGAGTGCAGGATAGCTGCGTGGAATGTTAGGGGAGGAATGACAGATAAGATGAATGAGTTGATGGATGTTATGAATGAGAGAAAGTTAGATGCAGTGTGCTTGACAGAGACCAAGCGCAAGGGCAGCGAAGTCTTGGAGCTCCCGGGTGGGATGCTCGCGCTTTGGTCTGGAGTACCAGAGAGCGAGCATGGCAGTCGGGGGGTTGGAATTTTGCTGTCCTCGCGATTGGCCTCCGGTATGTATGAGTACAAACTGGTAGGTCCTAGAATCCTCTGGATCCGTGTAAAACTTGGTTTGACGAAGATTTTCCTGGTAGCTGCTTACGCGCCAGTATCTTCGTCGAACGCGAGTGAGCTAGAGGACTTCTGGGAGAGTATGAGAGAAGCTCTAAATGTGATAGAAGGAAATGAAAGACTTATAGTATGTGGAGACTTGAATGGATGGGTGGGTACCGCTCGCGATGGTTTTGAGTCGGTACTCGGGAAGTATGGGGATAAAAGGGTGAACGACGCTGGCAAGCTAATACTGGCATTTTGTAAGGAAAAGGATTTGTTTGTGGCGAACACGATGTTCAACCACAAACAAATTCATATGTATACGAGGAGATGTAAGTCAAAGAGAAGCATGATAGATCTATTCCTAATGGATAGTCGGCTCCGTAAACAGGTGATGGACACAAGGGTTTATCGAAGCGCTGAGCTGGGATCAGACCACTACCTAGTCATAACTAGGATTAGGGGTCTGTTCGCGGGTTGGCGTCATCGTACCGAGTGTCCTGAACCTGAGCCGACTTATAGCATCAAAAGCTGGAAGCTGCAGGATGCATCCATTAGGGATAAATATAATGAAAGAGTAGCCGAAAAGCTTGGCGACGTCAATGTAAGCAGTGAGAATGTGGAAAGTGTATGGCAGAACCTTAGGGACAGTATGATAAATGCCGCTGTGGAAGTGTGTGGAGAAACGAAAAGAGGCAGTAGTAATAAGCGTGATGCATGGTGGAATGAGGAAGTGAAAGAAGCAGTTCGAAAGAAGAAGAAAGCATGGCTAGACTACTTAGCCTCGCGGAATGATTTTAATATGAAAGAGAGATACAAGCTGCAGAAAGTTAACACGAAGGCACTGATAGAAGAAGCTCGTGAAAGGTGCAGAATGAAAGCGGATGAAAGGTTGTCGTCCAATTTCCGAGATAATGCCAAGCTCTTCTGGAAAGAGGTAGGCAAGACCCGGAGTTGTTCGGCAATCTGCAGTATGAATAAAGTGCTTAGTGTTAACAATGACGTCCTAACAGACCAAAGTGACGTCCTGCAGAGATGGAGTGAATATTATGGAAAGATGTATGCAAGAAAAGACAGAGATGCCACGTCGGGAAGTGGAGCTCACTTCGATGCTCCGGATCCCGATGTCATTGAAGTCATTAGTGTGAAAGAAATAGAACAAGCGATAAGAAGTATGAAATGTGGTAAGGCTGCGGGAAAAGACAGAGTTACTGCTGAGATGATCAAGTACGGTGGGTCGCGTGTCTGGGACACACTATGTCTGTTATGCAACTTGTGCTGGCGGACGCGTGAGATCCCAGATGACCGGCGAGTAGCAGTTGTAGTACCTATTTACAAAGGGAAAGGCTCGCGCCTAAACTGCTCCAGCTACAGGGCGATCACCTTGGTCAGCTTAGCTAGTAAGGTGTATGCAAAGGTTATAACGGCACGAATGCAAGAAAAGTCTGAAAGGTATTTATGGGAGGCTCAATGCGGATTCCGACGTGGAAGAGGTTGCATGGATCAAGTGTTTTCTCTCCGCATGATCGCGGAAAAGTTTCTGGCTCTTAGCCAGAAGGTTTTCTGCGCTTTTGTGGATCTAGAGAAAGCATTTGATAACGTTGTGAGAGAAACGCTGTGGGACTTGCTGCCAGGATATGGTGTGGACGGCTCGCTACTGCGGGCAATACAGTCGCTTTATAGGGACTGTAAGGCTTGCGTGCGAGTAGGGGGGGATGTGTCACCTCTTTTTGATGTCTGTACAGGCGTCAAACAGGGATGTGTCATGTCCGCCTGGCTGTTCATAGTGTATCTGGACAGCTGCCTACAGAAGTTGAAAGATTTTAATATGGGTGTGAATTTGGGTGACTTTACAGTAAACTGTCTGCTGTACGCTGATGATGCGGTGCTCATGGCCTCATCAGAAGCCGACCTACAGGCATTAGTCACTAATATGAAAGAGGGGTGTGAAAGTAAGGGTCTCCGCTTGAATGCAAGTAAAACTAAGATTCTAGTATTTGAAAGAGGTGACGTAAGAACTAAATGTGAGATTAGAGTAAACCAGGAACGTCTAGAGCAAGTGAATGAAATTGTGTATTTAGGAAGTATGTTTAGCGCGGATGGAAGATGTGATTCGGATGTAGAACGGCGAGTAGGTGCCGGAAACAAAGTTAACGGTGCTTTGTCCCAGTTAGTAAAGCGACAAAGCATCATAAAAGAAGCACGAATGGCGATTCATAACGCAGTGCTAGTGCCAACTTTGCTTTACGGTAGTGAAACCTGGGTATGTCAGCAGATGCATGAAAGTAAATTGAATGCTGTGGAGATGCGATCACTTCGAAAATTGTGCGGCGTTACCTTGGCCGACCGAATACGTAAGAAGTGATACGCAATATGGCAGGTTTGAATGAAAGTGTCAGCGTTAAGCTGGAAAAGGGCGTGCTCCGTTGGTTTGGACACGTCCAACGAATGAGTGAGGAACGATTGACGAAGAATATATATTGTTCAAAAGTAGAGGGTAGAAGGAGTCAGGGAAGGCCGAGACCTACATATGAAGACCACGTGAGCAGATTGCTCAAAAACGGAAAGGTCAAAAGTACTCGGATACCCAGACGTGCGTGTATGAAGCGATTGATGAATCTCGAAGAAGCGAAAGAAGTATGCATGGATCGCGAAGCCTGGCGATCTGTCCTCTCTGACTACCCCGTCAGGGATACAGCGTGAAGATAGTTAGTTAGTTAGTTATATATATATATATATATATATATATAGGCGGCTTAATAAATTTCAACAGCAGGTAGCCACAACCTGCGTCTGTCTATTTCAACACGGCAATGGGCTCACCACCTATTACGTGGGACAGGAATCCACACGGTGAAAAGTGGGCATATAATATGCCTTTGCCACCCCTTCGGGGATAAGGCGTGATGGATATTTATTTATTTTATTTATATATATATTATTAGTAGACATTATAAACGTACTCGTAGATATACAATATACCTACTAACCTACAAGAATTTAGTTCTTCCATTGTGTAACTTATGAGTAATTAATATATATCTTGTACCTTCAACCATTTACTCAGAATTATAAAACCGAATACCTTGTTTAGATGTAGAATTCCACGCCGAATTCATGGCAAACTTGAACCGACATTAACGAGTAATAACGGCATAGAAGCGTTAACTTTACAACTCAGAACAAAGAATCAATGTCGATGAGGAACGACAGGGAGCGAGTAACATTCTTTGTTCTTTGAGTATAATACATAACTATTTCTTTTTATCTCACACCCATGTTACGTCGAAATGGCCAAACGACACTTTTGAACAGGGTAAAGAGTTTGTGAAGTTAAAGAGAGAGAGTGGAGTTAAGAGATATATGCTTGGCCCTATATAAGATCCTGATCACTTTTTGATAGTGCATACTGTTTTTGGTCTGAAACGTAGTGCCTAAGTCTACCCTGGCTACCGAAGTAAAGGTTTAAAGATAACAATAAGAGCTCTAGTTGCAAGCAAACCTATATAAAAAACCACTTAACTATCTTCACGCTGTATCCCTGACAAGGTAGTCAAAGAGGACAGTTCGCCAGGCTTCGCAATCCATGCATACTTCTTCTCTTCCTTTCATACATTCTTATCTAATATCCGAATTCTTTTGACCTTTTCGTTTTAAATCATTTTTGTTTTGTTTTTGTTCATATAAATTTACAAAAAGACAGTCACAGATTCTATTTACGTCCGCATCTCAAATAATAGGAACAATTTGAATAGGATATCACATTACAGATGTATTTTTAAGTGTTAAGTGAGTGTTTTAAAGCTATTACATGTGGATGTGACCGGGACGTACCAACTTGCACTCAAATTGTTCAAAGCATTTTATCCTCAATCTTGATCTTAAATGTGTAAGATGATTTTCGATAGATCCACTACGATATTAATAAAATTTCTGCAAATGGTAACTCTATGATTATATGAATTCGCTTTCTGGTTGATTTGTCTGTTTTGGTGGAATTTCGTAATTGATTTTAAACAAACTTCTCGAAGAGATACTTCGAATTTGTAATGGATATAAATTTAAAAAAAGAAGTAAATTTTAGTCCCATATAAAAATATATACGTCAAACAAAATTAATAATACCTTGTTTGTTGGAAAGAGGTTAAACATGGTTGCTGTACTTAAGTAACTTAATACGTCGGATTAACAGAGAGAACTTTTAACCTACATTTTGCTCTCCTAGTTACCTATTAGTTGTAAGATCTCTATAATAATGTTCTTGCAAACTTTAGTACATGAACAGAGGAATCATGACCTCGACAAAGCCGGTAAGTTTAAAGAACCTTGCTGTATATTAAACTAATAAATGCTAACTAACCTTTGAAAATAACCTTCCTCGAATCAATATTCGTGTGCCGTTTTGATTGAGTAGGTTTCTTAACTAACGTCGCTATGGAACTCTATAACAACAGTTTGTGGAATAATTTACAGTTATATGTACTTAGAAGTACACATAACTGTAAATTATTCTACAATAATAACTTGAAAATAGTTATATATTTATAACCTTAGTCTTTGATAACAAATCAATTAAAGCACCCTACCTCTGACCATGAATGAAAGTTGGTTTCACTCAATCATTTTGAGTGGGTGATTAAACTTACTGTATCACGTACGTATACGTTTCCTAGCGAATTGGTTTCAGACAGGATAATATGTCTATGTGTTATTTCAGGGTATCAGCTATCTGCGCGCGAAATTGTAACCTTTCAAATTATTATTTTTTTTGCCAGCATACAAATATGTCAGCCTCGTTTGAAGATGTTTTACCAAGCTTTAATATTGGTTTACCTATTCCTCGCTCACATCCAGTTGTTGGGTCGATGTTTTGAATGTCAACTGTCAACTTCCAAGGAAAATGAAAGCTTCTTTATAAGGTCAATTTGATGTAAACAAAAAGCTTTATTTATTTGGCAAATGGAACACGTACTCTGTTAAAGTACCTATTGCATTGTCTTTGGTGTTGTTGAAGACGTCTGGGAATATCATACGCATAAAAAAACTAAGTAATTCTTGGACTTTGACATGTAGCTTTTGTTATACCTCATTTACACTCTTGCGCGAGCCACGAGACGAGCTGCGAGACGATCTGGGAACCGTGAATATAAATCTATACTTAATATTATAAAGCTGAAGAGTTTGTTTGTTTGGTTGAACGCGCTAATCTCAGGAACTACTGGTCGGATTTGAAAAAATATTTTTGTGTTAGATAGCCCATTTATCGAGGAAGGCTAAAGGCTATATATCATTACGCTACTACACTTAAGAGCAGAGCAGTAGTCATAAATGACGACAAATCGGGCAAATTTTTATGTATCATTGTAAAATTTATAAGCGACGGGAGGTCGAAATATTCCACGGGCGAAGCTGCGGGCGTCATCTAGTTCAGTATAACTAACTAACTATCTTCACGCTGTATCTCTAACGAGATAGTCAGAGAGGACAGATCGCCAGGCTTTGCGATCCATGCATACTTCTTTCGCTTCTTGCAGATTCATTAATCGCTTCATACATGAAGGTCTGGGTATCCGGGTACTTTTGACTTTTCCGTTTTTGAGCAATCTGCTCATGTGGTCATCATATGTAAATCTTGGCCTACCTTGATTTCTTCTACCATCTACTTTTCGCAGAATATATATTCTTTGTCAATCGTTTCTTACTCATTCGTTAAACGTGACCAAACCAACTAAGCACGCCCTTTTTCAGCTTAACGCTGGCAGGTTTGAATGTACGCCCTTTTCAGCTTAACGCTGACACTTTCATTCAAACCTGCTATATTAGTTATCACTTCGTTACAGATTCGGTCGGCCAAGGTTCCTCCCCACAATTTTCGAAGTAATCGAGTCTCCACAGCATTCAACTTATTTTCATGCATCTTCTTACATACCGAACCATCACCTGAAGAAGCATTATAATACTGAACCGAGTACTTCGAGTGCTATTATTATGCCTCCACGAAACAAAGGACGCCTTGTTGCTTTGAGCGTCGAAAAAGACAGTGGTACAAACGTATTTAAATACGTTTCCAATGAGGTTGAAGGCAACTTAGCAATCCGCAATTAGGAAATCCGAAGAATAATCGTAAGAATCGTCAGACTTAAGTGGAAGTGGGCGGGCCATATTGCTCGTAGAGCTGACGGCCGATGGGGTCTAAAGGTTCTCGAATAGCCACCGCGCACCGGAAAACGCAAAATGGGTAGGTCCCTCAGGCAAGATGAACAGATGACCTGGTGAAGTTTGCGGGAGCTTGCTGTATGCGGGCGGCACATAACCGAACGTTGTGGCTAACTTTGCGGGAGGCCTATGCCCAGCAGATGATGAAGATAAAAGCTAATTGGACACTTTATTAAGTGACAAGCCAATCAACTGCTCAAAAACTTCTAATATTTTGGGGATTGGTGTTTGCACTGTTTAATGTGTTAAAATATATAAAAGAGAATGTGATGCCGATTTAGTCGCAACAATCTGGCCATAGGCTGTCTTTTAAAGACAAGTTTAACAAGTTCATATTTTCTGTTAGGCGACGCAAATCACACAGTTTTTTTAGAAACGTCTAGTCACAGTGAAATCCGATTTGTTGCTGATCGAAAGCGTACTTACCTCTTTTTCTAGCGCTTCACAAACGTGCCACGTCAGGTGCGCTCAAGCAAGCGCTAAGGAAGGAGTTTTGGTGACAAATATTTCACATGAATGAAGTCGCGTATCTATACACATATATCCGCAATATCCGAATAAAACTGCATGATTTAAATTAATTATATTATAAAACTTCTCATTCAAAACTCCTTGAATTTGTATAGACACAATTTTATACCTTAGACCATCTAACTAATGAACACGCCTTACATGAACATTCCCCTCTGCCAAGTCAATGGATCATTTGATCCATTAGGTTTACAAAAAGTATACTTAAATAATCGATTGATTCACTATTCGAATCGTTATTGCAATGTCCGGACGTATTGCGTCCTCCTACATAATGTCGAAAAGTCCTGTAAATAACTGCAAAAAACGTTCAACCACTTCTTATAATAATATTGAAGAATTCAATCAAATTTCATATTAAGTTTCAAACTAATCAACTAACCACCTATTATTTTTGGCCACGACACTATCTTTTTATTGCGATAAAGCGGCAACACTCCAAATGTCATTCTAGTCCATAAGGAACACAATCAAAGTCTAGACTATACAATATAGATAATAGATACTAGTTGACGCTCGCAGACTTTTCTTGAAGTTTTCCGTTCCCTTTTCCCACAGGAACTTGATTCCAGTTTTAAGTAACCTATATTAGCAAAAAAATTGAAAAGCAATTAGTGTTTTTAAACTTTCGCGATTGTCACTTATATTTATGATAATTCGGGTCTCATATTCACACTCTAAACTGACGAATTAATTCACCTCTTTCCGTCTTAAGGTGACGTAACAGTTTCGAGTAAGTCTCGGTGTTGTAACTGGTAACGCGTCTGGTGCCATAAACCAGAAAACGCTGGTTCGAGTCCAGGTCAAGACTGAAAATCTTTTTCATTTAAATTTATATTTAGTAGCATATATGTTATTCTGACATGTAAACTTTATTATTTTACTGAAATAAATTTATATTTAAATTTATATTATTTATTTAGATTTTACATGAAAAAGTAACAGACCTACATTCATACATTATTACAAACTTCATGTTTAAAATATTAGCAGAATATACTCGTACATTTTTATCTTTCCTTCTTTTTCCCACTATGATCTCTTCTGTAAGACGGTTAGTCAGCAGGTGGATTTACATTTTAATGCATCGACGTCCACTTCTGAGCTATGTTTTAAATTTCGGAATAATCGGGAAGTTAGTTTTAGATCTATTACAAAATTCCAGCCAGATAGACCACAAGAGAATTAATGAAAACATGGCAAATTGGTAAAAACAGTTCTCTGTCACAAACAAAATGTTATCTAATATCAGATGAAATACTCACTGGGAAAATTCCGCGCTTGTATTGGAGAGATATTTGGAAAATATCACATCATAACTTACAGATGAAATTCTGTGGCGATAAAGTCATTCCATCCCGAATACTATCCAGGAAGGAAACGGATGAAATTATCTAAAGGAAATGAAGCAGTTCCTCGTATGCCTCGTCTGCCATTAACACAGTTTCCTAACTAAGATATAGAGATATTTCTACTCATAGAGATGACATGAAAATAAATTATTCTCCACCATATTTTGAATAATATTTACTTTATAAATCAAGTCTATCCCGCTGTATTTACGCTTAGATTTTTTGAACTACTCAACGAATTCTCGATAAACAATAGATAGAAGCATTCAAAGAGACCAATACGTATATTTGTGTACTTACATTGCACCCGCTTGAAATTAAAAATATTCCTCAATCAAACGATTACTATTAAATGTTTCGGTCTAAGCATACTTTTGTAGACGACTTTCTCCTGTTTTTAACCCCCGACGCAAAAAGAGGGGTGTTATAACTGAATAAGTCAGTTGCCTAGCGGTAATTCTGATCTATGTTTGGTCAATATCGGACCAGCAGTGTAAGAGTATCTGCTCTTTTCTAAAATGATGTATAGCATTTTTGTATGATTACACGACTGAGTGGTCAACGCGTGCCAGTATAATCGTTAAATGACTCGCTAGTATAATGACAATTAATTGTTAACTTCGACTTGATGCTGCAGGATGGTCTCCATAGAACACGACTTTTCGAAAACTCACAGCAGACATATCGTATTTGGGTTCAATAGTAATTTTAAAAAAATGTGAAATGAAGCATTACTCGTAAAATTCCTCAATCAATCAATGTTAATCTGCCGAAAGAAACCCACTACAGGACCTAGGCCCAAATAACATGCATAGTAATATTCTTTAAATTTAACAGGTACTACTAACTAGCTTCTTCATCTCCACTTTGAGTAATTTTACCAACTAGTCAAACTAATAAACGATCTTAATTCATTTGCACTATGATAACAAGTCCTTAGCACCTCTCTGAAGATAATAAGTATGGCCTGTTTGGAAGCGATTGGGTACTAAATTGTGACTGATTGAAGTGTTCCATATATTTCAATATGTATGTGTGAATGTGTGTCATTACGCAATAACATATCTAGAACGATCTAATACGTTTGTACCGGTTGTTAATAGCTCGTTTAAATTAATAGCAGTGGTTTTTAGAGTACATTGACTACTTTTTTACAACAAACATACATACATACATATTGTCAGGCTTTTATTCCCGAAGGAGTAGGCAAAGGCATACTATAGGCCCACATTTCACCGTGTTCATTTTTGAGCCACGTCACAGGTGGTAAGCCCTTGTCGCCTCATAACCTGTACCCAAATCGGTAGGGCGATTTAACCATATGTTTAAATCGATTTCTAGGGTGAGGCATGAAATGTCGAAATTCTAAAGAAGTTGATATTAGACATTAATTACATTTATAATACGCCAGGATTTAAAGTGAATAAAATCGAAATACTTCGTGGATTCAAGAACAATAGTGAAAGAGCCTTCTATATGAACACATCAATTTTTCTGATACCCTGCTACCGATGCCGATTACAATAACATATTGTATTTAGCTAGAGTTCTTTACAATCCGAAAATCTAGCGACTGAATGCAACAGCATAGGTACTTTAAAAAGTCACCCTGCTATTGAATTAAATTACTTGAGTAGGTGTATTATGCAGTTAAGTATATAAAAATCAGAAAATCGTTCTCTCCTTAGCCCCATAAAGTATTCTCAAATGTAGTGCAGAGACTTTATTGAATCTAGATAACGCTAAAGAGGCAACATTTTGGTATTACAATAAGTTTATCTACCTAAGTTTATGTTGACTTCATCTCAAGTATCAACTCTTGTGAAGAGAACTATTGGACTAGGATGTCGTCACGATTACCTTTTTAACTTGTAGTGCAATTCGTATTCCTAGTTTGATGCAAACCTTTGCTTTGACGATCATATCGCATTCATGCTCTTACATTTCTTCTCTTTCGTTCTTCAGCATTACTGATTGTGTGACCCGTCATTATTATATGTTAGTAACAACACCAGAACTCTCTTCTTAGGAGTTTGGACACATTGAACTAATATTACTAACGTACGTAGTAATTTACAGCTCAATGTCTGAACTCCACTATGATTGATACTAAGGCAAATATTATTGGTAAATATTGTGGCATTGCATTTTTTCTTTATTTGAAAAACCAAATTTAGTACAAGTTTTAATTATTGTCCTACAAAACTGATCAGTTTGTCTACTGGAAAAGGTGAGTCTCATCATGCTTAATTAATAACATGCATCTGCCTACATAACATTTTGCCTTCATCCCCGTGGCAGAGGCATAATATACGCCAACTTTTCACCGTTTCTCATTTCAACGATTTTGATCTCTGTCCCACGTAATAGGTGTGAAAGAATCTGTTTCAGCACGGCAATGGCAATATTGCCGTGCTGAAACAGACACGCATAGGTTGTGGCGACCGGTTGTTGATCTTTTCTAACCGCCCATAAGACCTTCCACTTAGTTTAATGATTACATACCTATAATAATAGCTATAACTAAAGAGGCATTTTTAGTTCTGGTGTTGAACGACTGTCAGACCGAGACTACCAGGACTTTAATTGGTCGTGCTAATTAGTGTTTGGACATAAGACCTTTTGGTCTTTTTGCTCCCACCTCACTAAAAAGGCAACGGGTTCAAAATTTCTTCCAATTTAACATCTGAAGTTGACACATTTTATTAAATAGAAATTTCCGTGCTTCGGAAGGCACGTTAAGCCGTTGGTCCCAGTTGCCAGTAAAATGGCAGAAGTTAGGCCCAGTAGAAGGCCTTATGGGCGGCTTGAAAATTTTCAACAGCCGGTCGCCACAGCCGGCGCCTGTCCATTTCAACACGGCAATGGGCTCACCACCTGTTACGTGGGACAAAAATGCAAACGGTGAAATGTAGGCGTATAGTATGCTCTACCCCTTCGAGGATAAAGGCGTGACAATATGTATGTAGGTATGTATGCTGAATGACTGTCCTAGAAGATCTAGTGGGATCCCTTTACAGCTTCTGACACGTTAAACACATACATGTTTGTAGCTTGTTAGAATATTTTTTAAAGTAGCTCCACAAAATGGCGCCGCCGCCGCCAGATGGAAAATCATGGCGTATCTGTGTTTTAAACAACAGATATCTCTGATGCGTCCCGAAGATCCGCCTCACTGTATTTAGCTTTCAACGTAGTTTATATTGTTTTATAGCCTATTTGTATGTAGTGTAGTGGTTCAGTTCTCCCGAACCCTTTACTAAGCTACCTTTTAAGGGTAGGTTAGTAAACGGGTTCAGAAGACATATGCCACTTCAGAATTATCTGTAGACCTGTCAAAACGGTATAATATTGTAGTATATTATTTTCTTATATCCCTCAGGGTTTACGCAGCATTTTAGATGAAAGCCCACAGTCACCTTAATTTTTTCCGACATCTTGAACAATTATAGTCATATTTCAAGCAATTTACATGAAACCTTCTTAGAGAATCACTTTATCTGTTGGTGAAACTCACATCATAATCCTTTCACTAGTATTTAAGTTTATCGCGAACAAACCCAAGGTTTTGTTTTATAATATGTAAGGATATCCAGTTTCAAATAGATGGACTCGATGTGTAGTGATGACTGGTTTTACAAAATATATTTCTCTCCGTTTGAATGCCGGAGAGGCCCCCTTTATTACGTCATCTAGAGTATCACGCTTGAGTTATACGACGTCATCTAAGGTCACGACTCGTTGCCGGTGGCTGGTTTGTAGACATTTTGGAGGCATACTATACGCCCACATTTCACCGTATGCATATTTGTCCCAAGTAACAGATGGTGAGCCCATTGCCGTGTTGAAATGGACGGGCGCAGGCTGTTGAAAATTTTCAAGCCGCCCATTAGGCTTATAGGTCCGTATTCCAGAACATTTATCAACACTCAAGAAACACTTGAGAGTAGATTTTATAAGGCCAAATCTAGTTTCAAGCGTCGATCGAGTATTGAGAAACGTTCTGGAATACGGGCCTTAAACTTGGCTTAACGACTGATATTTTACTGGCAACCTGGCGGGCGGAGGCGCGGAAGTCCTCTAGTCTATTATATTTCCACCTATGATGGGAAGGTTTACACAATCTTGATTCTTCACTGTCTTTGACCATATTTTTGATTTTTTTTTCTATTCTTTGTAATTTCTCTGTTCCTAGTACATAGTTATTTAGCTTTCATTACATTGATTATTGCAAAATAATCCGTACTTTCACATTTTTACAGTATACTTTTCCACAATGATTTTATATTTTGGATGTCCTCAATGATATGGGTATTTGTCATAGGGGGTTAACGAGTGCGGACTCAGTTTACCTCATAGGGTCAAAGAGGGGTTTGAACCAGAATAAGTTACCTCACTTAGCGGGTTAAGTTGTTAAAGTAGTCGTTGAAAGTTGACTTGAAGTCGAAAACATCTCTTTTTTACATATTACATTACATATTGTCACGCCTTTATCCCCATAGGGGCAGGCGGAGGCATACTATACGCCCGCATTTTACCGTATGCACTTTTGTCCCATGTAGCAAGTGGTGAGCCCATTACCGTGTTGAAATGGACAGGCGCAGGTTGTGGCGACCTGCTGTTGAAATTTTGAATAAGGCCTTCAACTGGGCTTAACGACTGCCATGTTACTGGCAACCGGGACCAACGGCTTAACGTGCCTTCCGAAGCACGGAAACGCTCGCAAATGAAAATGCCACAAAGTGGTCAACCATACGAGGACCAGCCATAGTGAAAGTTGCTTAACGCAGTGATCGTTTACAGAATACTGAGTCCGTGGGGCCACGAGAGCTTCTCTTTTTAACAATATAATATGTATTAAAATGTAACAGAAAGTGATGAATAGATATTTTTTTGGTTTAAACTCAAAAAATTGAATACCCCTTTTTTATTATGTGTGATATCCTCATGGATGCTAATGCCGGATTCCTACCAACTAAAACCACAAGCCTTTACATTTTCCTATGGCCACGAATTCCAGGTGAGAGAGCCCCAGGGCTCCTGGCAGACGGTTCGGATGTTGTGCTGCTACTTTGTTAACGAAATGTTATAACCTAAAGTAAAATAGATTTTTGTTACTGTCGTTTACAGCACAATCAATTATAGTCACTAAAAGGTAAAAAAAAAAACAACTTTTAAAATACCGACTTCAAATACTAAAATGTATAAAAGACTTAATAAAGATTGAATTTAATACTTATCTTATGAAACCAAATACTTTTCTATATTTATAAAAATGAAACCCGTTTTACGTTGTCACGACATAGCATGAAAACGGCTTGACCGATTGGAATTTTTTTTTGTACGGATAGCCCATTTATCTAGGAAGGTTCTTAGCTATATATCATCACGCCACTACACAGGAGAGCGGAGCAGTAATAATAAAACTTTTATACATTTTTGGAAAAGTAATAAGTGACGGGATTAAATGGGTGCCACGGGGTTGGAAGTATGTAGCGGGCGAAGCCGCGCGGGTCAGCTAGTAATATTAATAAAATACTATTAATTGTATGTACATACTCTATCTATGACAGGTTTGAAGTCGGTGCCAATTGTATTTACAAAATAAAACTTAAAATTATAAACAGCTGATTTGCTGTTCATAAAATTTTTACACTAAATTACCTACGTAAATAAACCTAAAGAACAGAACAATGTGAATTAATATGGAACAAATGAAAACTTTACGAAAAATATATCCTGCATGAGTAAACTATAGCTATATTAAACCTATATAAAATATATTGTGTGACCCTGAAATCGGTCTTTTGATTTGCATATTGTGTGACGAGCACACAACACGACTATTTTGAAGAAAAACGAATAAAAGAATTAAGTATTTATAAGTACCTACAATTAGGATAAGAACTTATATATAGCTTCGAGCACCAGATAAATTATACAAATGCTTGGGTTGTTTTGTTCTAGAGTATTAGACGAAGCGTTCCGCTTGTGTTGCAGACCATTCATACTTCTCTTCCGTCCTTCATCTGCATCTTGCTCCATTCATGTACCCAAACATTCACCCATTCATATGGAGAGAAATACTCATCTAATTATATTTGAGTACGCGCTCGACCTTTCATACTAGTGGGAGTGAGATTTAGGGTAAGTCCGAAACGTCCGCATTGCATAAAATTGAGTGGTTACTATTTCATAAGTCACGATCTGGAGCGTAAATGTTCGTGGCCAAAGTGCAGCCACGAGACCTTGGTACCTTTGGGCTGCATTTGGCTTAGCACCGAGTTCAAATCTATCACAGGTAGAGCACATATATTAAAAGTATTAGGTTTGCATGAGAAGTGTTTTAAATTAAATATTTATTAAGTTATTTTACAATTCTTTCGTTTAAAAGTCGGTTTTTTAAACGTAGTGTTTTCTCGGCCCGAATTTAAAACAATAAAGTTTAGCCCCGTTATTAACAAATATACTGATAGTATGCAACGCGATAGTTTAAAAGTTAGTAATAAAGTATCCTTTTTAATTGGTTTGAGTTTTAAACTAGAAATGGGTACCTACTTTTGAAAAGCAATTAGTTTGCTAACAATTAAAGTAAAATGTGTTTAAAATATTTATTTGCATTCCAACCTCTGGAAAAAAGTATTATCAGATAATTATGAGACTAATTAACAAAAAGTAGATAGACATAAGATTTAATTCCTTAATATATATGTATATTAAGGAATTAAATAGTAAAACTGGATACTACTATTCTAGATGTTACTATCCAGTTACTTTACAGCATTTGATAAACACGATTATAATCGCTCTTCAGTCGGTTGGTACTCGCACTTGGTAGATACGTAGGTACATACAGCCATGGTACCACGATACCACTAAACTAGGTCAAGATGATTTCAGATCAATACAAAGGCGCCCACCGCTTTGTACGAGCTCTTAGTGTGTTCAATGCACTTGAAATCACTAGACAAAATCGTTACGGTTCGTTTGCTAAGCCGGCCGATTGTGTTCACTAATTTAGTTGGCTTGGTGACTTCAACTTCAAACGAATGAGTGAGGAACGATTGATATAGAATATAAAGTATGCGAAAGTAGAGGGTAGAAGGATTCAGGGTAGACCATACGAAAACCACGTGAGCAGATCGCTCAAAAAGGGAAAGGTCAAAAGTAGGTACTCGGAAATCCAGACGTGAATATGAAAATGATTAATAATCTGCAGCAAGCGAAAGAAGTATACATGGATGGTGAAGCCTGATCTGTCTTCGCTGACTATCATATCGTTAAGGATACAACGAGGATAGATAGCTATATAAAGTCGAAGTATGTTTGTTTGTTTGATTGAATTCGATAATCTCAGGAACTACTGGATCGAATAAAAAACTTTTATTTTGTTGGATAGCCCATTTATCGAGGAAGGTTGGAGGCTATATAATATCAAGCTACTAATCAGGATAGCGGAGCAGTAATCATAAATATCAACAAGTCGGGAAAACATTCAAACAGTAGGTGTATAAAATACAAGCACGTTGTGGGTCAAGCTGCTAGTCTATACTATTATTATAAAGAGGAAAGAATTGTAAGTTTGTTTGTAACAAATAGACTAAGAAACTACTAGGCCGAGTTTCAAAAATTTCTTTCACTATTAGTAAGCTAAATTCTTCGTGAGTAACATTAGGCTATATTGGAGTTTTAAACAGTTTAGCGTTCCGTACGAAATCTCGAATATTAAAACTTCACCACGCTAGCGAATCTGCAGGCATCAGCTAGTTTAAAATAAACAGGTAAAATAAGTTCATTTGCTTGTCTAGAACTTTATACCTATAATATATTTACGGTTATTTAGGCATGTAATGTTATCAAGAGCTGATAACACCTTTGCGATGACCCAATGAAAGTGGGTCGTCTAATATCTACACATACCTAACTACGAGTGCCACTTTTTGAGATAGTAACAAACACTATTGCATCGTGTTAGACTTTACTTTATAACATTCATACCCACCATAATTCGTAATGGATGTTTTCTCACATCATTAGATGACCCACACAATGGTTGTGGCAGTTAAGGCTTGGTATTCCTGCCGAGGCCACGCTTTTGAGTTTTTTAAAACAATGCGAATCGTAGAAGAAAGGGTTTTTGATTCTGAAAAAGAGATATATGTTAGTTACGGATTTAAGCTAGTCAAAATGGCTTTCTGCTACAAAATTTTAATAAAGTTGACCCCTTTCGAAAAGTATTTTCAATGTCAAATCTAAACTACAGATAATTTTCATGAAATTTTTATACACGACTATATCTACTAAATATTTATAGACATATACTGAGGTAGTAGGACCTGTGTTAAGTTTTTTCGTTGCGCTCCCCTTGCTATTTCTTCGCAATGGCACAGTATATTTATAGAGCAGTAAGCATTCCATCATCATCCGAGCGTCTGTCCCAGTTGCATCTCGCGACGCCCGGAGTTAACTTTATATAGTGTATATATATGAGAGTTATATATGGCAATGGACTTACCACCTATTACGTGGGACAGGAATACACATGGTGAAAGTGGGCATACTAATATGCTCTCTGCCACACTTTCGGGGATAGAGCGTGATAGATAAATAAAATATATGAGAGTTTTAATATAAAATAAAGTAACTACACTTCACAGAAGCGTTAGAATTATCTCTGTAAGTAGTTTAAAATCGAACCCGGTACCCACAGGCTAGAAGGCAGTTATATAACCAACTGAGCCAGTAGGCCGTTCAATGTTTATTTACCAATTTTCCGCTAAATGCTGACGAATTTAAAAAACAACATTTTGTAGCTTGTACTTCAAATGAGTTCTAAACAAATTTGATCAATAGATTGTGAAGCTTAAACATACCGACTGCCACTGACTGAGGTAATCAGTGCAGTTGTTATATTGAAGCTTCGCTTCGCTTGCATAAATTATTAAAATTGTATCCAAGGCCTTTGTTATATGCTTTTAGTATTAATTATTTAAGTATATTTATAAATTTATCAGCCAGACTTTATCCCCGAAGGTGTGGCAGAGGCATATTGTGGTGAGCCCAATGCCTGTGTTCAAATGGACAGGCTCAGATTGTAGCGACTCGCTGTTGTAATTATTAAGTCGCTCAAAGGGTATTCACTTGACTTAACGAGTGTCGATTGCAACGTTACTATCAACCGGGACAAACAGCTTAATGTGTCCTTCGAAGCACGAAAACGCTGGTAAATGAAAATGCTACAAAGCGGTCACCCATTTAAAATCCGAGAGAGTTTCTTAAATCAGTGATATTTTACAGAAACCGAGTTAGTAGGGCTACGAGCGCTTTTTATTTATGTTTTTACTTTATGTTAGTAGCCTTAAACAATGTATAACATTTCATGTAACTAATAATTAATAATCCCAACATTTGAACGCAAAGGTTTCTTGCACTTTAGTGTATCTGGAGAAGGCATTTGATAACGTTGTGAGAGAAACTCTTTGGAACTCGTCCATGTGGCCTGGCTGGCCGTCCACACCATATCCGGGAAGGATATGGTGTTTACGGCCAGCTGCTGCGGGCTATACAGTCTCTTTATACGGACTGTAAAGCTTGCGTGTGACCAAGGGGGATGTTCACCTGGCGCCTCTTTTTGACTTCTGTTCGGGCGTCAAACGGGGTTGTGTTATGTCCGCTTGGCTTTTCATAGTTATCTGGATAGTTGTGCAAAAGTGTGGCTGCAAAAGTTAAAAGATTATGATGTGTTGTAAAATTGGAAATGTAAAAATGTAAAAAAAATTGTCTCATCAGAAGCCGACCTTCAGGATTAGTCACTAATTTAAAAGTAAAGGTCTTCGCTGCATGTTAAACTAAGAATCGGGTATTTAAAAGAAAAAGTAAGAACTAAAAGCAAGATTTGGGTAAACCGGCAACGTTTAGAGCAATTGAATATAATTGTGTACTTAGGGTGGATGTTTAGAGCGGACGGAAGATATGTTCAGAAGTACATCGGTGACTAGGTGCCGATGACAGGAACATAACATTATGATTTTATGATTTTAATATTATTTCAGAAAAATTAGTATAATGAGTACGGGACATTTTATTTGGTACTTAATATAAAGCCTATATTTGTTGTTAAATATATCATCATTAACTCCTGCCAATATTATAAACGCGAAAGTTTGTAAGTATGGATGTTTGTTACTTGCACGTAAAACTACTGAATGGAATTTAAATAAAGTTTACCATAACTATATATTATATATATAATAGCTTATCTATCAGAATAACACATAGGCTACTTTTTATCCCAGGAACAAATTCCTTTAGAAAACGGGAACGGGAAAACTTCATCACGCGGGCGGAGCCGCGGGCGTCAACTAGTATATCATAAACCTAAAATAAAATCGATGATCGACATTTCGATTGCTACTGCCAATCATTTTTACTGTGGCGTGCCAGCAGAAAATACATCGTCGATCTATCTTGGCGGGGGCTGAGGAAGCGTTGTGGTGCCTACGCGACTTGGCCTACCGGCCCTTAATTAATTAGATTTCACAATAGACACCATGAATTTCTGATGAACTAGGTGACCCGCACGGCTTTGCCCGTGACCTACTTTGAACTCCAGTCTCAATATGCCATAAAATTTTGTCGACATTTATAATTACTGCTCCACTCTTCAGAATAGTAGCGTGGTCATATATAGCCTATAGACTTCATCGATGAATGGGCTATCTATCACAATTTTTTTTTGTAAATTTTAACTGTAGTTCCTTTGAATAACGCATTCAACCAAACGAACAAACAAAAAAACTATTTAGCTTTATAATATGAGTATAGATACGCAAGAAGAACTAATTCTCTACACGCTCTTAAAATTTTAATTATATTTTAGATTGAAATGAGATATGGATATAAAACTTAAAAACGGCATTCTAATTTAGACAGTTAGAACAGTATTAAGTGAATTAAAGAATAGCCTGTTATGAAAATGTTGATTTCTATGCTATCAAAGATGAGTGACCCAATTATACTATCAAAGGTCTAAGCCAACTTCACCTTCAAGGAAGGAACGAAGACGGCGGCTGATTCCAAAGTTATCAAATAAAAATCCATATGACAGAGACCTAGTATAAAATCAAAGCGTAACCTGAGGTGGTTGCACAGATGCGACAACTCGAGATTGAGGGCCGCTATCCTAACCGGGCTCCGATGGGGACTCTCAGATGTATGGCCCAGAAATATATCACGCTTCTCTTTATCCAGGACCAGAATTTTTAAAGATGGAAAACACGTGCGCCTTCTAAGAGTTTCACGCTTTGATGGTGCGACTTAAGAACGTTCTGCGGATATTTCGATTTTAGGCACGATTATGCCCACAGTGTGCCCCGCCTGTGTTGTTCGGAAACGGAAGGCACATTGTAAGGTCTTTTAAATGTCATCTATTGAAGTTATGTATAGAGTGGGGTAGAGGCGACATCTAGCAAATAAGATGAAGGGAGACGGTTGGGATGTTGTTTTTAAGATGGAGGCAGACCGTCAAGGAACTCGCTTGCAGAGAGTGACAGAGAAAGTTGGGGATCTGATAATCAAAAAGTTAGATTCATTGATACCACGAATTCACAACTCGTGTATCCAATATTATTTGACTACTATATAAGTGGTAATGTAGCGATTGCCGCGCTAAGGTCACGGGTGTGATCCGCAATTCTGTATTTTATAATATGTATGTATTTAGAGATTCAGAATTGCTGTCTGTCTTCGTTTAGGTGCTCCCTGCGTTTCTCCGCATTGCTGTCAATGTGGTGAAGTAGTCGACAGCCTTGGGCATCACGGTCTCTCATGCAGCAGGAGTGCAGGTCGCAGGTCACGTCATGCATACCTTATTGACATTATCCGTCGGGCTCTTGTCACCGCCGGTGTTCCAGCCGTTCTAGAACCTAATGGTTTGGCGCGTGACGATGGCAAGAGGCCGGACGGCATGTCATTGGTGCCATGGAAGATGGGAAAGCCTTTAGTTTGGGATGCAACTTGTGTTGACACCCTGGCTCCTTCTCATCTTCTTAGCACGGCGAGTTGCGCTTGTGCTGCTGCTGCATCCGCCGAGACTCTCAAGCGGCGCAAATTTAATAGTTTAATAGGTAATTATATTTTTGAGCCGTTTGGGGTCGAGACACTGGGCTCGTGGGGCCGAAGTGCTCGTTCACTGAATAGTGATATCGCAAAGCGACTGGTCGATTCTTCTCGTGACAATAGGGCTGGCCTCTTTCTCGCTCAGAGAATAAGCATTGCCATACAACGTGGCAATGCGGCCAGCCTTATGGGAACCTTACCGGTTGATTTTGATGGGGAGGAATTCTTCGACACCTAGTCGGGGCATCATTGTCAAACTTGTAATAATTCCCACCATCCGCCCCCTTCTTTTTGTATTGTTTTCTGTAAATATGTTACAATTTTAAATTGTTAATAACCATGTAATTATTTAAATATCTATTTAGAGATATATAAGTATGTTTATCAGTTGTCTAGATCGCATATCACAAGCTTATATTAGCTTACTTTGGGCTAGACAGCGTTGTGTAAAAAAAATATCCCATAATATAGTTTCAGTTCTGTGTTACATTTCTGTATTCTGTAAATTACATCTGTAAGAGATAATAGAATAAATAAGCGATCTTCTCATTATATTGAGTTTTGTGCTTGCAATCTACAATGATGAAGCCCATACATGTAAAGAGCTGCTGATGGAAAATATAGTCCTTTCTCTAACCTTTTTAACCGCCACTTTCACACGCATCAGCTCTTCGCAAAAAGAGACGGTGGCGTTCCAGGCACTTACACTTCTAAACTTGGCCAAAACCGGGGTCATCAATGTAAACTGTCGCCTGACCCTTAGGGGGTTGGGAGGTCAGGCGGCAGTCACTCTCAATAATAACAAACTAACGATAGCTACTCCTAGTAACCAAATAAAAGTGGATCTCATCGGAGCCATCCAGGTAGGGTTTGGTATTCACTGGGAGCACAGCTGGATCTAAACAACTAATAAATGTTTCTATATTTCTAATTGAAGCGCTCGTGGCCCCGCGGTCTCAGTGTTCTGTAAACGATCACTGAGTTACGCAACTTTCACTATGGCTGGTACTCGGATGGGTGACCACTTTGTGGCATTTACATTTGCGAGCGTTTCCGTGCTTCGGAAGGCACGTTAAGCCGTTGGTCCCGGTTGCCAGTAAAATGGCAGTCGTTAAGCCTGGTTGAAGGCCTTATGGGCGGCTTGAAAAATTTCAACAGCAGGTAGCCACAACCTGCATCTGTCTATTTCAACACGGCAATGGGCTCACCACCTATTACGTGGGACAGGAATCCACACGGTGAAAAGTGGGCATATAATATGCCTCTGCCACCCCTTCGGGGATAAGGCGTGATGGATATTTTTTTATTTTTTTTTATTTCCAAATACATGCATATTAAACATATAGTGGTGGCGACCAGCGGAGAGCCACATAGCGAAAAGCTATCGAACTACTTCGATACTAAGAATCCTACATCGCGCTATGACAGTTCTCGCGCTGAAGAATGATATATTCAACAGCCCAACAAGTAACGTTGGGACCGGACCCAGGAATGATCACCTTGCCTGGTCGAAGGATCCTCCTTTTGTGTCGGAGGAATATCTCCATCCATCTCATCATCATCATCCGAGCGTCGGCATCCCCTGTAGTGAGTCCATTGGCACGCATGTCATCCCTTACGACGTCAAGCCAGCACTTCTTGCCGCAAGACGTGACCATACCAACGAAGGCGACACTCTTGCAACTTGTCTGCAATGTCACGGACGTGAAGGCTGCCGCGGATGCGAGCGCGGTCCTTCCGCGTGACTCCACACATTCCCCGCAACATCTTCATTTCCGTGACACGCAGCTCCTGCTTGTGTCGCTCCAATATCGGTCACGTCTCACTGCCATGTAAATGGACAGGTCTAGTAATGGTTTTTTAGACCTGTCCCTTCAGCCGGATCGGCATTTTAGGGTCACAAATGACACCGGTCATATCCCGCCATTTGGCCCACGCGGCAGCAATGCGTGACTTGACATCGCAGTCGATGTCACTGGACGTGTGAAAAACAGATCCCAGGTAATTAACCTGCTCCGTGCGCTCGACCAAATCACCGCCTATGCGGACGGATGTGGGATCTGTCGAGTTTAGTGCCAAGTACTCGGCCTTCGCCACATTTAGTTTCAGACCGCCGTTCTCACGCGTCTCCTTCCACGCCTTTACACGTCGCACCAATCTGCCCCCGTCCGCGTCTGCCAGCGCAATATCGTCAGCATACATGAGCAACCATGGGGGCTGCTCATGCAGGTTTCTGATGCTGTCCGACAATTCGTCTAATATTACACTGAACAGAAGCGGACTAAGGACAGAACCCTGGTGTACCCCGACGGTGATGGGAGAGGCCAATAGCAGTCCGAACCATTGAATCGGAGTCACAGTACATGTCCCGGATAGTGTCAATATAGACCTCTGGAACCCCTTTGGACCGCAGTGCCCACCAGATCATCGCACGAGGAACACAGTCGAAGGCCTTCTGCATGTCTAGAAACAAACAGTGCAGAGGCGTTCTTCGACCTGTATTTCTCTGCGACAACCCTCAGGGCAAAAACAGGGTCCGTGGTCCCATGACCAGGGCAAAACCCATATTGACACTCCGAGAAAGTACACTCCTGCCGGATCCGAGAGTCTATAATCCTCTCTAAGATCTTCATGGTGTGGGACATCACCTTTATACCGCAGTAGCTCCTTCACTCCTGCACTGACCCCTTACCTTTGAAGACTGGAGTAAAAATACTCAGTCTCCATTGGTTTGGGATCTGCCCGCTGAGGAGTATGCGGTTAAAAGGTTTACTAAGATGCCCACACCGCGAGGACCCATCGCCTTCCAGGCTTCGATGGAGACTCCATCGGGTCCGACAGCTTTTCGATTCTTCATGCGGCGAAGCGCAGTCAGGACTTCTCCAGGCGTTACCGGTGGCACTAGTCCCTGATTCGGAGGGAGGTGCGGAGGCTGCACCTATTTATGCTGTTTATTAAACAGCTCGTGGAAGTACGAGCGCCATCTCTCCTTTACCGCGAGGTCTTCGCTTAACAGGTTGCCCTCAGGGTCTTTTACACAGCGACACTTGGATATATCCTGTGCCGCTTTGACCCTGGAGCGCGCCAGCTTATAGATGAGCTTCTGCCCCTCAGACGATTCCAGCTTATCATACAAAGGTTGTAAGTGGTCTCGTCTGGCTCTGGCTACAGCTCTCTTTGTGGCGCACTTGGCAGCCCTGTACGCGTCGCGGTCTTCGGGAGATCCGGTCGCTTGCCACTTTTTAAAGAGGGCTTTCTTCTCCCTGGTCTCCCTCAGGACTGCGTCGTTCCACCACCAAGTTTCCTTGTCACATTTGCGTCCACCCTTAGACTCACCAAGCACCACCTTCGCCGCTCCAAGGATGGCCACCTGAACTTTGTCCCTTAAGTAATCTTGAACTGGTTCGCCTTCAGTGTCGGTGCACTTGTCACCGACAGCTGAGACGAACTCCTGGGACCGAACGGAGAGCACCACGGCCATCCCGTTCTCCCCACCAGGCGTACCCGTGTAGTACAGCTTGTATCCTTTCTGCAAAGACCGGGCTCTGTTGCCCTTACACCGAATCTCCTGCAGGAACGCCACGTCCACCCTCCGCCTGGAGAGTACTTCGGCCAACTCTACCGCACCTCCAGTCAGCGTGCCAATGTTCCAAGATGCGAAGCGGATACGGGTTGGGGATAACTTCTTTAGCCGTGTTGGCCCGACACACGGCAGCCCTAACCCACTTGCTACAGGAGTCGAGCGGGGCTTCTGCGCGCCGTTTTGCGACGGCGCCCTATCCCTAGCAGCTTTCCTATTGTACTTTACCATTATTTGTTTTGGCGGGTGGCTTTTATGGGAGCGACGCCCTCAGACCTCCCAACCCCAGAGGTGAAAGCCAGCGCCAGAGCTCGTCCGTTAATCATCAGGTGCACGCACTAACACGGGAGGTTGACTTGGTCCCCGAAGATCTTGGTGGGCTTACACCCTTACACCCAGGAATATCTCCATCCGTTACTCCACATAGTAAACACACAAACTACGAAACAAACACTGGCGGAGTTTCGGAAATAGACCTCAGCGCGACGAATGCATACACTGCCACTTTCACCACGGAGGCAGTCAAAATACTGTTTTAGTCTGTTCTAGAATACTCAGTCGCCGTATCTTCAATCAATATTCCCGAAAGACTAAACTATCAGTCAAGCACATTCAGGTTGTTTGAAATTTTCTCCGCTAGGAGTTAGGTACTGATGACCAGTGTGTGTAAACAGATTTAAAGTTTAATAAAATTTGGGCCTATATATAAAATGGTATATACGCCAATGTAACTGTTATTGAAAGCATTTCAATCGCTATAAGTTTATGTATCTATGCAATTTGTTTATGGATTTCTACTAACAAGTGTTTATTTGTACAAGTGCTCGCGAGCAAGATGAAAATAAACGAGAGTAATACTCCTATAACGAGGGAATTTCCAGTTCGGTAATCCCATTTACTTTCGCTTCTGGCTGTGAGAGTTGTTCAAATAAATTAATGAACTTTTAAAAAACTTAATCTTTATATTTTCTATGGTATAATATAATACCTAGTACAAAAGATAAAAATTAATAAAAAAACATATACTTAGTTTAAATTATCATCACTTCTGATTAATAGGTATTACTGTGACTTCATGACGTGTCGTGAAACTGTGATGTGTATGATTTACGGCATTAATGAACGTTATGAGTTAATTATGGCAATGACCCATTTTATTAGTAATTAAATGAAAGGTAACTAAAAACCCAAAGGAATCCCGCAGAGGATTTAAACTCAGAATCCCAATGGATGTTGAAGAAAAACTCAGTTTACATTATTTCAAAATACCAGTAGCAGTATAGGAATAGCAGACGGCATCCTGAGATGTTTAGGAACAGCGGCGAAGTGGCTCATAGAATCTAAAGAGAACGGTAAAGATTTCTTGATCCTTCTATGGCCGGTTTCAATATTCTGTCTTCAGTTAAAAATAGATCGCTACCACAGATAAACAGTTGAATTTTTAACTTTTGTGACAGATAGTTCAATGTCATTGGTAAATATTTCTATCTATCTTTGGTTATTGAAACCGAAATTTTCGTTAATAGGTACCGGTGGTATTTTGACATTATTTTAGACAATAGTAAAAGATGGATAGGTTATTGAGACCGGCAGTTAATCAAAAATGATGATATGAATGAATGTTGTTATTTCCTTCTTGCTTTTTCTACTGGTTGAACGACAGGTACTCATGGTTTTATTAAGTCACAAAACAGGTTGGGTTAGTTTCACACGCAAAGAAACACGGTTTTGTTTCGGTGACTGTCTATCGTTCATATTATACAATTTAGCAAGGATATGATTTACACAATAGAGAAAAAAAAGTAATAAACTATTGTGTGTATGTTCACTATAGTAATAAACTACAGTGACCATGAAACATTTCAGTCTACAAAACTATCGCTACCAGTGCTACGTTAGAACAGTCAGTAAGCAAATTAACATAAAACTAAGGGCAACAGGATAAATTCTTTAAATAAAATTTGCATGTATACTCTGATTTATGTGAAACGCCTGCGGCTCCGCGCGCTTGGTGAAGATTTCCCGTCCCCTTTTCCCACAGGAACTTGTTCCCATCATAATAGTATCCTATGTGTTATTCTAATGCGTGAACTATTATTATTGTAAAGTTGCATCATTATCCATTAAGTTAGTTATTGCGTGAAAGAGTAACATGCATTCTTAAAAACTTACGCTTTTACAACATTTATTAATTGATAATAATATTAATAGAATATTAGTAGATTATTGTACAAGTGTGTAAAGTTGGTGATTACCGCTGAGGCGCTATTGATGTCTAAAGAGAGCCGAAGACGGTTATCAGCAATACACACGTGTATCATACGACGTTTTTCAATACCTTTATGAATAATATAATACTAAATTAAACAAATAGATGTTTTACCTTGAAGTTTTCAGGTTGTAAACTTTCTATAACGTTAAGGGCTTCACATCTTACATTGGGCGGTGTAGGTACTGTGGTATTCGTCCCCATATTATGTATAGAGGACGCATGTCAAGGTATGGGGCCAAGCGTGCTAACTGGTCGCAGCGATAGCCATTAGGCAAATAAATAATAATTGTTTAAAAATTAAGAACGGGAAATAAAAGAGGATAGACTGATGTAATTTCGAAAGATTGGATGGCTGAGCTCCGTGGCGACGACTTCGCTGCCGATTGCCATCAGTGAAAATCCGGGTTAGATACTGCATTGAATGTGCAGTCGCGTTTGTGAACCGTATAACAAAGTTCCATGTAACATAATATCTCGCGATAAACCCAAATAAACACTTTCGTTCAGTTCAGTGCTATTTGTTCATATTTAAAATACCTGTGTATCCCACGTCCCTAGCTCAGGAGTGGGC
Source organism: Thumatha senex (assembly GCA_948477245.1). Classification (NCBI taxonomy): domain Eukaryota; kingdom Metazoa; phylum Arthropoda; class Insecta; order Lepidoptera; family Erebidae; genus Thumatha; species Thumatha senex. The sequence continues at coordinate 8,098,097 of OX419725.1, forward strand.
GTGGACTAGCAGTGTTTCCAGTACCAGACAGTTGCACACCTCGTACTCCTGTTACTGTTCACTCCGGAAGGGCGTCAAAGTACTACATAAATCGTTTTCTTCATAACTAGTACTTGTAGACATTTTAATTAATGTATAACTTTAATTTCAACAGGGAAAACGAATTGTGAAACTTTTTGGTACTGGTGGGAACAATTACACCACAGAGTATAGAATGAGGATTCTTTCTTTTTGTTAAAGTTATAAACAGAGAGACAACCAAATTTATATTTGAGAGAAAGTTTTGTTTATTAAACACGTACAAGATGAAATTTTCTATTTAAATGCGAAGTTGCATGAAATGAGCAAGCAATAGGTAGGTATATTAATTTATTTGTTCTATTGGTGATCTTTTTTGCATCAATATTTTTTTAAGAAGAATGCATCTCAACCTGTGTATTAAAAATAGTAGATAATGGTACAAGTGTGTAAAGTTGGTGATTACCGCTGAGAGGCGAGGGTCTAACGAGAGCCGAAGACGGTAATCAACAATACACACGTGTATCATACCCACTCAAACGTTCACTATCCGTTCGCGCTGCCAGAGCAGCGCATTTTTTGTAATTAACCTATGACCTAATTAACTAAAATCGTGATATCTTGGAAACTATAATATCTAGACAAAAAATTTTAACTACTGAAAAATCGTAAAATATATAAAGATAAAACTTATAGCTATAATAATTTAGAATTTTAATCATAATTAACTGATATATTGGTATAAACACGAAAAAGTCGGTAAAAAAATACATAAACGTTATTTTTCAAAAATTTGCCACTCACACGAAAAACTAATATGAAACACTATTATTTTTTTACATAATTAAATTCTTGGAATTATAACGATTAAAACGATATATGACACTAATAACTTATAATTATTCTAAAAAAAAACTAAAAATTTGTTAACCCATTAAATATTAACGCAAAACTAAAAAAATGGCGGGAAAATGGCCGCCGGCAATGTTTATACCGCATTTACTTTGAATTTTGATATTGTGACATATATATATTAAACCTCTAATACACGGGCTTTTTATCCACGATTCTAATGGTATAAAATTCATTCATTAAAACCACAGACAACATTGATTAAAAAATTTTTGAACTGAGGTCAGTTCTAAAAAAGAAAAGGCAAAAAAAGTCAGCTTTAGCAGCTTGAACGTTTGAGTAGATACGACGTTTTTCAATACACTTATGAATAATATAATACTAAATAAAACAAATAGAAACCTATTTTTCCTTGGACTTTACAGGTAGTAAACTTTCTATAAAGTTAAGGGCTTCACGTCTTATATCGGGCGGTGTAGGTACTACATAAATCGTTTTCTTCATAACTAGTACTTGTAGACATTTTAATTAATATATATCTTTAATTTCAACAGGGACAACGAATTGTGAAACTTTTTGGTACTGGCGGAAAAACAATTAAATAGTTTTTTTATGCGCGGGCATTGACCACAGAGTATAGAATGAGGTTTCTTTTTTTTCTGTTTAAGTGTTTGTATAAAATTTTAAACAGAGAGACAACAAAAGTTATATTTGAGTAAAAGTTTTGTTTATTATATACGTACAAGATGATTATTTTTTTATTTAAATACGAAGTTGCATGAAATGAGCAATCAATAAGTACGTATATTAATTTATTTGTTCTATTAAACGCGATCTTTTTTGTATCGATTATTTTTTAAGAATAATGCATCTCAACCAATGCATTACAAAAAAATCTATTATCGTGGGATAATAGATTTTTTTTAGTGATATAATAACAATCAAAAAACCACAGTTTGATAAAAGGTATCATTATGTGCCTAATTGCGGTGAGATAAGAGCCATACTGAGTGAGTGTATTGAAAAATCTATTATCCCACTAGTGATATTATAACAATAAAAAAACCACAGTTTGATAATAGGTATAATTATGTGCCTAATTGCGGTGAGAATAGAGCCATATTATGAGTAAGTGTATTGAAAAATATATTAAGATTTGTAAATAGTGTTTTGCTGTGCTAAGCGATTTTGTTGCTGGCAGTACAAAGCAAAAGTCGACTGCCTCGGTGGCCACAAAGGCTGTACCACTCACTGCGTATAAAATTGTACGCAGTGAGCGGTACAGCGGTCGTGGTCAAACTACAGGTGTATGCGACTGCCGCAACTGAGGTCTCCGGTTCAATTCTAGAGTAGGAAAAAAAAAATTGTTGATCCACAAATGTTTGCTTCGAAGTTTGGGTGTTTCCTATGTGTAATATGTATGCTTTTGAAATATTTAAGCATTTAAGTCAGTCGTCAAGGTCTCATAAATCAAGCTTGTATGGGCTTGCTATGGGCTGGACGCCGTTGTGTAAAAAAATGTGTCATAATACGAGGGCAGCACTGAAAAATTTCGGGATTCAAGGAAGTGACACAACATTACTATTTAAAAATGTATTTATTGCTTTTCGAAGTATTCTCCGCGAAATTTGACACATTTTTCCATACGATGGAACCAATCATTGAAGCAACCATTCCATTCGGAAGTTGGGATATCCAAAATGGCCGTTTTGTAGGCGTCCACAGCTTCTTCAGGGGATAAAAATCTCTGACCACGCAATTTATTCTTTATTTTAGGGAAAGTATAGAAAGCGTTAGGGCTTAGGTCGAGGCTGTACGGCGGATGGTCTAATAATTCTATATTTTTTTGCTCTAAAAACTCTTTTGTTAGGTGTGAGAACTCGCATTGTCGTGATGGAGGATGATGTGGCGTTTGCAGTTCTCTTTACGGAGTTCAGAAACGACCTGTGGCAAACAAATGCTAGCAATTCTGCATTAACCGTTCTTTGTCCCTCAAGAGGAATAGTCGCAACATGGCCGCTTTTGGAGACAAACGTGGCCACCATTTTTTTTGCAACACTCCGTGAACGAACAATTTTTGTTGGCTTTATCTCATTTTCGAACACCCAAACTCGTGACAGGTTTTTTGTTTCGGGTTCGTACGCGTATATCCAGGATTCGGCACCTGATACGATGTTGTATACAGCATTTGAGGATCCTGCGTGGAATCTTTCGAGAGTTCTGACGCACCAAGTAACGCGAGCCGCTTTTTGCTCTTCACAGAGCGAATGCGGTATCCATCGGGAAAACAACTTTTTTACACCTAATTGTTTATGCATGATTATTTGTATTTGACTCATGCCAATGTCTAAAGTTACCTGTATTTTGCGGTATTTCACATGTTGATCTTCCTCAATCAGCTTACGCACAGCATCAACGTTTTCTTGGGTGACTGCAGTTTTTGGACGACCTTGACTGACCATCGCTGAGCTTGACACGTCCACGTTGAAATTCAGCAAACCAGCGATAAATTGTGGTTTTGGATGGGGCTTCATCGCCAAATGCAGAAATCATCCGGTCAACACACTGTTTTTGTGTTAAACCACTTCGAAAGTCGTAATAAATCATTGCTCTTGAATTTTCTCGAGTCAATTCTATTTTTTCAACGACTAAACAAGTTTGACAAAACCTTGTGACAAGACCGTGAATCTTTTTTTTTAAATAAATGTATGGTATTCGATTTTTAAAACCAAGGAGTTTTCAATTAAAAAGATTTTAATATGACAGGAACAGTGGAAATGTTCCATTCCCGATACTTTTAGTGCAGCCCTCGATATGTGTCACAATTTTATTATATAAGTATTTGAAAAATTATTTTTGTGTAGGATAGCCCATTTTCGAGGAAGGTATACATCATAATGCTACTACCTTGGCTGGCGGAGCAGTAAACATAAATGTCGACAAAAAGGGGCAATTTTTAATAATTTTTTTTAGAATTTATAAGCGACGGGATTAAATAGGTGCGACGGGACTTCGAAGTATGTCACGGGCGAAGTCTGTGAAAGAAAACGTTAATTGCATAACACCCATGCTGTTCATAGTCGTCACTAAAAAGTAAACAGTTTCTCTATTTCGACACTACACAACAGAACTTTAAAACACCTTGTGCTAGTTGGTATGGTCACAGTAGGCAAAAATACAGTATTCTATCCTGTATTCAGTATGCAATAAACGCTTGAAACGCTTGGAATATGCCAACCTGAAGATAACGAAAGTCTGACTGAAAAAATTGAATTAATTCAGTCAACAACTAGATGTCGTATGGATCACATTGGGTCGACATGGGGGTACATGGTGGGTAGCTGGTGGCACGATACGGTGGGGTTACTGATATAGGTCGCGCGGCGAATGATTAGCTCTGTAAGAAAGTGGAAGGGGAATGCGCAGAACTCATAAATTAGGTCTAATTGGCGGGGTGACAGGGGGTGAAGGGTGGGAGTGTAGGAGCGTGGACGCAGGAGTAGTCGAAATCCTACACGCACACTAGGGCACAGCTGCACACTACTCAGCGATACGTCGGCACGTGTTGTCATTAGTCTCGGTACTGTCACGCACATAAAATATTCTACTCTCTTTGACAAATCTTTTAATAGCGTATTGAGGTTTTGATGCCCCGAGAAGATAGTCTGTCCAATCTGGACAAGAAAGAAAAATGGTTTATTATGTATATGGTTTGATCAAATATTTATACCAATTATAATTATATAACGCAGTGATAGTGCCAACGTTGCTTTACGGTAGCGAAACCTGGGTATGTCAGCAGATGCATGAAAGTAAATTACATGCTGTGGAGATGCGATCACTTCGAAAATTGTGCGGCGTAACTTTGGCCGACCGAATACGTAACGAAGTGATACGCGATACGGCAGGTTTGAATGAAAGTGTCAGCGTTAAGCTGGAAAAGGGTGTGCTTCGTTGGTTTGGACACGTACAACGAAGGAGTGGGGAACGATTGACGAAGAATAAATATTATGCGAAAGTAGAGTGTAGAAGGAATCAGGGTAGGTCGAGATTTGCATACAAAGATCACGTGAGCAGATTGCTCAAAAACGGAAAAGTCTAAAGTACTCGGATATCCATACGTGCGTATATGAAGCGGTTGATAAATCTTAAGGAAGCGAAATCAGTATGCATGGATCACGAAGCCTGGCCATCTGTCATCTCTGACTACCCCGTCAGGGATACAGCGTGAAGATAGTTAGTTTAGTTATAAATTTACTACAATTTCATTTGGTTATTCCAAAAAAAAATCACGCCTATCATTCACCGGGGTAAGCAGAGACTTCATCCATTTCTTTTACTTTAAATAAGTATTGTCAGTGTCACACACATTTTATACCTATTCCTACTTTAAAATATTACAATTAAAATGTTTTTTTTTTTAATACGATCACTGAAAAATAAATGAAATATCTATCATGGTTTAATATTTTAACGCAAAGCACTTTGAACTCACTTGTAGGTACGTAAGTAGGTTTATATTATTTACAATAGTATAAACCTACTTACGTACCCTCCTACCTAAGTTAAAAAAAAATGTATAATGGTTCAAAGCAGAGTCGTATTAAACTTGATTCTTTGTGTCAATATATTGTGTGCGATTATACATGCGCAAACTATCCCCACTAATTTTTGTCAGAGCTCATCATTCGCCGCGCGACCTCTACAGGTATGTTGTAACAATGTAGTTTTTCTTTAGATTATATTTTGTCGATTCTTTGTCGACTGGGGAAGGTCTCTCCATTTCCACTACACCCATTCGACAAAGAAGGGGTGTAGGTAGTGGCTAAATAAAACGGTTTTCTCTAACGGCATCGACCTCTTTATTTCTACACGCTCATCGCTTGGCAGCATAGATGGCCTTTTACATACCTTTTACACGTAGCGTTTTACAGTGGCGTCTCAAAGAGCGTAAAGCGAAATCGTCACACATATATGTTTCAATTATGCCATCATGCTGAAATGCTGTATAACTATTTATATATACTGTGGAATTAGTTGATAGTAGAATGCACGAGCCTAGCCCTCTGACATCAGTGTATTACGTCACCGCACATGGTCATTTGAACTGTGGGCACATGTGGCTCACGCCTTATAAATGGTACAGGGTTATTTCATAGTATGTACGGTACTACACACATTATGGCAACATGCGGCCCAATGAAGGTCTTTGTATTAGGTCTACATTATCTTTGTTACGTCTGTGTTCACACTTCCTGTTAGATTATTATTAATAATGTATGTTGATTCAAGATTCAATCCACGGTTATATAGATAACTAAAGTCTTGTTCTAAGTACTTTATTCTTTGTGTTTAACTTAAAAGGTTAGTTGCCGTAAAAGTAGATTAGGATCACCCTTTCTCATGAATGGCACGTCGTCGCACGGTACGTATAATAAACAGGTTTATCTATTCGTACACTAAACACTCATTTATGTTGCACTCTCACAGATTTAGAAGAAGAGCAAATCTGCAAATATTTAAACTAAGTACATATTAACTTGCGAAATTGCAATATTGATGAATATTCGCACAGTTAAAAAGCGAACTTATTTCTTTTCTTTTTCTTATTATTCTTCTTCTTTCTTTCTTCTTTAGGTTAGGCAGCGTTTTCGATAAAAGCTCTCAAACGGCTTTACCTTTTTTTTTATATATAAATATATTTAGCTCGCCTTAATGACGCTGTCCGCCTGATGGAAAGTCATGACGACATCTGGCGAATTGAAGGGCACTCGCTTAGTCTACATGTTGGCGGAATGATGTGCCTCTTCACGCTCCGCTTGAAGAACCCGGAATTGTAAGAGGAAGGAAACACGTGCGCTGGCAGAGCGTTCCAGGTATCTATAGTTCGACAGAGAAACGATCTTTTAAATCGTTCCGTTCTGGCGAAAATTCATTTCACTGTATGGGAGTGGCACTTCTGCCCAGCACGCGTTATTCGGGAACGAAAACCAGAGGGTGGGATTAGTTTGAACAGCTCTTCAGAACACTCGCCATGGTATATACGGTAAAATGCAGCCAAGGACTCTATGGTTCTACGCTGCGTCAGCGGCTCAAGGCTTCCTGTTACCTCAGGACAATCTATAATGCGAATAGCACGTCTCTGCATACCATCCCAAAGTTGAACAGTATTCGACGCAGGGACAAATCTGTGTTTTGTACAACATACATCTTTGATGTGGCGTGAAAAAACGTCTCACCTTATTCAGGACTCTTAGCTTCCGCGAGGCTAGCCCAATACAGCTCTCTATATAGGATTTGTTACTGAGCTCACGACGAATGTCTATGCCGAGGATGTCTAGATTGATATTCAGTGTTATGAAGAGAGGGTAGAGGTAGGAAAGGGGATTTTTTATCTTTTCCAACATCTTGATATTTATCGTGTGAATTGAAATTCAAACAATTTAAATAATACCTTGACAAATTATAAACCTAACTAATCCTTCTTCATGAATCGCTCTGTCTATTGATGAACCTTGCATGATATCCGTTCTATGGCAGACAGGCAGACGCAGCGGGCGCCTTTGTTTTATAATATGTAAGGATCTATTTAAATATTATCATAAGGTATTATTATCAATGAACTTTTGTTGTTTTGTGTTATTAAATATTTAATGCGAGACCGTTAATGTGATCTCGTGTAAAAATCCTTACGACGGCAATCGGTAAACGGTGTTAAAAGTTAGCCCTTTTCCGAAAAAATTGATGCTTAGATATAGTTCGGCGTAGTTCCTATAGATTGTCCGTAACTGGCGGGCTTCAGCTGAAAATCAGCGCTGTGGTACTCCGCAGCATTATGTTGAACTTTATAGCCAGGCACATGTAATAATTTTATTTATTTTATATTACTTATAAGGTTTTTTTATTATTATTTAACTTGCTCATATTTTTATTGTTGTTATTATATTTGCCAAATAAATGTGTTTCTTTATTTCTTCGTGACGATCCCATTTTCGATGTGTGGCTGAGCATTTCTGTCGTGTAAGAGTGCATTAGATATAAAACTCATACTCATCATCAGTTGTCATTCTTCGCAGTGCACTTCTGCAGTACTTGCAACCTTATGCCGAGTAAAATTTAAACTAGTGACACGAGATACGTTAAATTGAAAAAAAATTGACACTAACGTACATCAGGTGACCAGCTCTTACTTTACTGTAAACTTGTTGAGTTCTATGAGTTATGAACTCGGATTCGCCTGTGGAATACTTGATATACATAGATTAAATTATTAATCTTTATACTTCAACAAGATAGAATATATATACTCGTATGATATCTTCCTATAGAAACTGCAACTATTCCATTCTATCAAACCTTTTAAATGGCCTTAGAACAAAATGGCTTGAGCTTTTAGCTGTTGTTTCGAACAGATCCATAGTGACAACTCAGTGTTGGTACCAGTGAGTACCGACCCCATAGCTAGGAATCTATGTCACTCGCGTGCTCTATGGTGCATACATCATACAACACGCATCGTATAAACAAGTGATCGTTATTTAAACTCATAGACATGAGTTACTATAGTAAGAACATCATTTAACACTAAAGGTGCAATTCAGCAGCGTTAAGAGGTGACAAGAACGCTGTGACGACGACCAAGGCTGTGACTATCAAACAAACGCTCGATGCATGCTATGCCATTCGATATATTGAAGAATTAATACTACACCCAAAAGAGGGTCTTGATTCTATGTTTTTGCTTTTCTTATCGCCAAGTTTTATTTATCTTCACGCTGTATCCCTGACGGGGTAGTCAGAGAGGACACATCGCCAGGCATGCGATCCATGCATAACATAGTTAAGTTTTTTTTTAGTTTTATTTATTTGATGTACTGTCACCGCTGCTTAAGTTTGTTTCAGTGCTGCGCCTGATTATTACTACTAGAGGACGTCCGCGGCTCTGCCCGTTTGTTCAAGATTTTTAGTACACGTTACTCACAATAAGATTTAAAAAAAAATACATGTAGTATGGACGATGATGCCGCTGTGAAAATCTTTTTTATTTTTTACTTGAGCCATGTATTTAAATAAAGAGGGATTAAGAAGGTGAAGGTGAAGGGGTGCTTTTGTACCGGTAACGCAGGAGACTAAGAGAAGCTCTAGCTCTCCAAAGGCAGGCAGAGGTAATGCCCCCTGATGCATTGGCCGGGTCCACTCCGGTCTCCTCCTCCGGCACGACCACAGCATTAGGGACTTTACACAGTCTGCTGGTTCAGCCTCCTGGGGCGGATATAAGTTTATCTCCAGGTCCGGTCCCGTACAGCCTGCTGGCCGCCAGTGGACTACCGTTTCCCCGGGTCTCGTTGGTCATGTTGGTACGGTGATCAGGACCATCGTACCAACATTCGGCGCCTATACCCGCCAATGGAGGCAGATAAGCCTCCGGTCTCACCGTCACCGGTACAGGTTCACCCTATTGAGCACTGGACGCCCGGACGACGACTCGTTGAACGGAGTACCGCTAATGTCCATCTCTCCTAATGTGTGCTTTTTCGTCGATGCCTAAGATATTGGATCTTAGGACTCTATTTGAAAAAGCTAATTTCACTGAACCTTTAAGGTATTGCGTTAGCCTCATGATGAAGTAACGTAATCCCCTGATCCCCGAGGCCCAAATTTTTTTTATAATCACCATTTCGTACACACTACAGAGCTCTGCCTTCCTCATTTATCCATATCAGGAAGTATATAATTAGTAGAAAATTTCTCTTTTCTATCCTCATACGAGAGTAATATTCAACTCTTTACATCTTGATCTTCTTGAAAGGTGTCTAATGGACGTTTTTAGCATCACAAGTTTAATTAAAGCTTTATCGTGAAGAGCCGATTGCATCAGTTAATATAAAGTTATAAAGCCAATTTTCGTTAGTCCACATGACAATATTAAGTGGTTTGATTATTGGTTAGCTATTTTTGACTTGAAACTCACAACTGTCGGATATCCCCCCCTCCTCTCCCTGCATTTTGTAGTCTTGCTTTACCTACTCAACCGACTTGTTTGTATTTCCACAGGTTGGCCTGGTTACAAATTGGAGTAGATTTAAAAGTAGTCAATATTCTTATCCCCTGATCAAACAACTTTTATATCCAAACAGTTTTCACACTTTCAATACTTTGTAAGTGCCGAGGTATGTTCGCAATTTTCAACATGAAGTTTCCAACTGGTCACTTGGGAAGAGTCGCCATAAAACTTTGTTGTAGGGCGTTAGTACTTAGCACGAGTGAGGATGGAATAAACGGAATAAGGTACTAAAGAGTTTTACTGAACTTCAACTTTGTGATACATTGACTCTCTTGAGTCCTGACTTTTACAAGAGTTACATACGAATGGTACCTATATCTAGAGTTCTAGACACACATTTACGACTTACCCGTCATACAAATGTCGTAAAAGAGTCCGCAAGCTAAGCCTTTGGGACAGATGACTCTAAAATGCTTGAATAGTATATATCTGCAATTACTGCCATCTCCAGACATAAACTCGTAGGTAATTGTTATATTTAAAGTGGGATTTTCCTTTCAGCCTCCGAGAGGGACTCAACCTCGACCTCTCACTTGTCAGGTGCTTCCAACTTAGCTACCAATTTCACTCACAAATGACGAATTTATCCACCTCTTACGTCTTAAGGCTACGTATTTAAATTATTATCCACAAGATGCCTAATTCCATAAAGTTAAGATTTACTCTAGAACAATTGCTTTCTATGATATTTTTGAGTATAGTTTTATATTTCATACCTTTAAGTATAAAGTAGAAACAGCATAAAGCAAAAAATGAAGCGCTTGTGGTCCCGCGGACTCAGTGTTCTGTAAACGATCACTGCGTTAAGCAACATTCACTATGGCAGGTCACGGATGGGTGACCACTTTGTGGCATTAACATTTGCGAGCGTTTCCGTGCCTCGGAAGTCATGTTAAGCCATTGGTCCCGGTTGCCAGTAACATGTCAGTCGTTAAGTCAAGTTGAAAGCCTTATGGGCGGCTTGAAAATTTTCTACAGTAGGTATACACAACCCGCATCTGTCTAGTTTAATACGGGAATGAGCTCACCACCATTACGTGGGACAGGAATACACATGGCAAAAGTGGGCATATAATATGCCTCTGCCCTTCGTGAATAAGGCATGATAGATAAATAAATAATTAAATAACTATAAAGTATAATATGAAATTTACGCAACATTAGAAAATCTCCTAATTATACTAGGCCACATATACTGCTATAATTTTGTTAGTATTAGTTATAGGTATGTAAATTTTTTGATGATTTTACCCCCACCAACTCAATGTTCTAAACTCAGTAATCACTACGATATATATCTTTCGCTATGATTGGTCCTTAGATGAGTGATTGTTAAGCGTTTCCGTGCCTCGGAAGGCAAGTTAAGCCGTTGGTCGCGGTTGAGCCATGAAAAATGCCTTATAGGTATAGTATAGGCAACAGCAGGTCGCCACAACCTATGGATATTCATTTCGACACGGCAATGTGCTCACCATCTGTTACGTGGGACAAAAATGCTTACGCTTAAATGTGGGCATAAGGTTTGCCACTCTTCGAAAATGAAGGCGTGACCGATAAGTTTTTTTTACACTATAAAATGTAAAGGGAATCCTTTGTACCGGTGACCGATTGATCCAAACAATTATAGTTTACACAGTAAACTACATATTTGCTATGTCGATTGCCTTGACCTGTTATTCACTATTCATTGAGACAGTGATCAGTACGTTCTGTAGGTCGGTACTGAGTACTGATCACCGTGAATATAATAAATAAATATTGTGGCATTTCTTACTCAGCGCCATCTGGCGCAAATTAAGCTAATATAAGCTTGTGATATGGGATCTAGTCAACTAATAAACATACTTATGAACTTTTTTAATATATAATTATCTAAATACATTATATTATAGAATGTACGATGCATGGATCACGATCTCTGGTGATCTGTCCTCTCTGACTACCCCGTCAGCCAAAAATAGCCTTTGTAACTCTCCAAATCTAAAACTTTCTTGATTACAAAAATCATTTCAATCCATTGATTCCATTTGTACAGGACACTTAAATCTACGATATTAATATGTTATAGGTAGTTTCTTGTTAATTGGCTGATAGCTTAAGCATTCTAGTCTATTTAAAGAGATTCTTCGTATGAACTCTCTATCTACCCTGACTCCGTGTACCCTCTACTTCCGCACAATAGATATCTTAATCAATCATTCCTAACTCATTAAATTTTTATTACCAAAAAATACTGTATGTCAGTATTTTTATGTAGCTACGCATAACACCTCAAGCTGTGGCAAACATTGGATAGTTACATTATCTGAAGTCTGCACCTGCTCAGTAAGGCAATCGGTAGCGTATGTATTGACCATTGCGTGAAAGTGAATGCACACTGTGTTTAGAAAGTTCGTTAACAATTTTAATAAATGGTGCTCATAAAACTACTTACTTTAATAGGCTGCGGTCAAATTTAAGGAAGCAAAGGGTTCAGTTTATGCCCGCTATTAGTGTTTATATGGTCCATTGCTCCGATAGTATTTTTTTTTCAAGGTTAAATGTTCTGTTGCTTTAGCGTTTAACAGGACCTTATCAATGATGTTTCTCAGGTGCTTTTTATTATCATGGTACTCACTTATTGCGAATCGGACAGAAACCTAAAACCTCCTCTTAACCTTAGTGCGTCAGTGAAGGCAATGATTTAGACGCATATGTTTATACTGAGTGTACTTTAATATTGTGTCAGCACTGCGACTAAATGAAACTATTTCTATAATATTGCTATAAAAACAACGACAGGCGTTTGGTTGTTGATCTCGTCGCATATTATGTTTCAGATTACATATTTGAGAGATACATTGTATCATCTCTGAGAATATCTACGCCCAGGTCGCGGCTCCACCAGTGTATACAGCGCGTATCCTCGCAGCAGTCCACACAGTGTTGGCAATCTGGTGTTAGGTACCTCCTGATTTATTTACACTACACCGTTAAATAAATATACAGGTATCACTAGAGGACTCTCACGACTTCATCCGCGTGGTGAAGTGTTAATCCTTAGTGTCCTGCCTACACACCAGATTGTATGTAAATTACTTCAGTCTAATAGGTATTCGTAGGAGGCTCAATGCGGATTCCGACGTGGAAGAGTTGCATGTATCAAGTGTTTTCTCTCCACCTGATAGCCAGAGCTTTTTCTGTGCTTTTGTTGATCTGAAGAAAGCATTTGATAATGTTGTGAGAGAAACTCTATGGGAGTTGCTGCCCGTATATGGTGAGGACGACTCCTGCGGGCAATGCAGTCACTTTATAGGGAAGGCTATTGGGAAGGTTTGAGTGACAACAAGTGAGTTAAATTTGGGTGACTTAACAGTAAATAATCTGCTGTACACTGATCTTGCGGTGCTCATGGCCTCATCAGAAGCCGACCTTAAGACATTAGTCACTAATATGAAAGAGGAGTGTGAAAGTAAGGGTCTTCGCTTCAGTGCAAGTAATACTAAGGTTCATGTAAGGTATGGTATTTGAAAGAGGATGTAAAAACTAAGTGCGAGATTTGGGTAAACCAGGAACGTCTAGAGCATGAATGAAATTGTGTATTTAGGGAGTTAAACATACTCCCTAAATACACATTTGCGGGCGGAAGATGTGATTCGGATATAGAACGGCGAGTAGCTGCCGGAAACAAAGTTAACGGTGATTTGTTTATTAAAGCGACAAAGCATCGTAAAAAAATTACGACTCGCGATTCATAACGCACTGCTAGAGCCAACGTTGTTCTACGGTAGCGAAACCTGAATATTTCAGAAGATGCATGAAAGTAAGGTAAGTTGAATGCTGCGGAGATGAGATCAATATGGCAGGTTTGAATGAAAATTTCGGCGTTATGCTGGAAAAGGGCTTGATTGATGGCTTGGGCACGTCCAACAAATTAGTGACGAACGATTGACGAAGATTATATATTGTGCGAAAGTAGAGGGTAGAAGGATTTAGGGTAGACTGAGACTTACATATGAAGACCACGAGAGCAGATTGCTCAAAAACAGATAAATCAAAAGTACTCGGATACCCAGACGTGCATGTGTGAAGCGATTAAAGAACTGCTAGAGGCGAAAGAAGTATGCATGAATCCCGAAGCCTGGCGATCTGTATTCTTTGACTACCTCGTCAGTAGTACAGCGTGAAGATAGATATGTTTTAAGTTCAGTTATTTCTGCGTGAAGAAGTATAAAATACACACACTCAATCTTTTGTCTCTATAATATTACTCTGTCCGCGTGATGTAGATTTCCCGTTCACATTTCCTATTAGGACTTGCTCCCGTGATAAAAGCCTTTGTCCTATTCTGCTTAGAGGATGCCTCGTGTGTAGGCGAAACACTTGTAAAGCGGAATATTGCAAAAGTTTTGACAACCTGGAGGGTAAGGTTTCCTTTTACCTATCCTACATCCCTTTGGTTCGTCATTCCTCCATTACAATTAGTAGAGGTTATCCTTGACCATTGTGCGATAGGATTGACGAATCGAGGGTGTGTGGTGGAATCCTCCTTTATTATCGTTCTACGATGGATTTCCGCCATGTAATGCCCGATTCAATTAGCTATTCTGCTTATTCTATACTTTAACATTATAAAGCTGAAATGCTGAAGAGTTTGTTTGTTTGGTTAAATGCACTAATCTCAGGAACAACTTGTGGGATTAGAACAATTATTTTTGTGTTAGATAGCCCATTTATGGAGGATGGCTATAAGCTAATATCATCACGCTACTACCTTGGAGAGATCCGCTCTCCAAGGGAGTAGTCATAAATGTCGACAAATCGGGAAATTTTTTATGCTTAATTGTAGAATTTATAAGTGACGGGATTAAATAGGTGGGACGGGAGCTCGAAGTACGCCACGGGCGAAGCCAGGGGATCACCTAGTGTCCAGGATAAATCTATTCTAAATATTATAAAGCTAAGGAGTTTGTTTGTTAGGTTGAACGCTCTAATCTTAGGAACTCCAAGTTCGATTTGAAAAAATCTTTTTGTGTTGAATAGTCCATTTATCGAGGAAGGCTGGAACATCAATGAAAAGTTTGGCATAATCGAGAAAAAAAAAATCCTTTCGAAAGCTTCCGTTGAAAAAACGATTAAATTTACCTAAAACTTATGTAGGTATGACAAAATTATTCCCCTTAAAGGTCTACAAGAAAGTCCGCGACAGCACATGTCTTTCTTTTAAGGTTAACTCACTATATCCATTTTATTGTAATCGATAACACTACTGATGTTCTATAGATTATGATTAGCACTTTGATCAGTTTGTCTGCCACATAAGTAGTATATAAAAGATATTAATAACGTAAATGTTATTATCTCTTAAAATATTGATAATCAATCATCATTTTAATAATATCGATTATTCATCAATTTCAGATGTCTCGTTTCCATACTCTGTGGTACCTACTGTGGTCAAATATCATGTAAATCAAACTATTGTAATTACTGATGGTTAGAAAAGAGTGGCTATGAGTTTTATTGCCTGGTTCTTTCCTCACGTCGGGATCAAATGAGTGCGACGGGAATAAAAGCTTGACTGATAAACTGACGGGAATTTGAAGTATGTCACAGGCGTAGCCGCGGGGGTCTGGTAAATACATTAAGTAGGTTTTGCGTGAAAGACACAAACAGCAAACATCCATCCACACATCCAAACAAACAATTACTTTTATAATATTTATAGGAAGTAGTATTGATTTCTGTAATTATATGAAAGTATTTACGAGTATAGGTGTTTAGTTTCTAAATTTCGTCAACTGGACATAAAGTGAAGCTAGGCTTGACCACCTGCCGTGTAGTGCACCTTATAACTGTCGAACAGGATGCCATTACTCTATCGATAGCTATTATTTGAACACCTTGTATAATAATATTTACAGGTGGTTTAGAAAATAAGTACCTACGAAAATTAATTAACTTATCAATTTTTGCTGCATTCTAAAATAGGGTTTTTTTTAAATAAGGTAAGTTATAATAGTTTGACTGCCTCTGTGGCGCGGTGGGAGTGTATCCGACTGCTACGCAAGAGGTCCCGGGTTCGATTCCTAGGTCGGAACAAATATTTGTGTGATCCACAAATCTGTGTTTCGGAGTTTGGGTGTTTCCTATGTATAATATGTATGTATTTAGAATATATAAGTATGTTTATCAGTTATCTAGATCAAATAACAAAAGCTAATATTAGCTTACTTTGGTCTAGATGGCGCTGGTCTAGATGGCGTGTGAAAAGTGTCCCACAATATTTATTTATTTATTTATTTATAATGACTTCGCCGACCTTGATGCACAAAGTAAAACTAATAGTTCTTGGTAAAGGATACCGAAGTACAGCTAATAAAGAACGTTTCTTCTTTATTAGCTGTACTTTCTTTATCTAATCATAAGAACAGGTTACACCCCAATTTTGGACATTGGATAAATTTCAATAGTTTGACAGTCGTAGAGTAATAGGGCATCTGACAGTCTCCTGACAAGTTCTTCACTTTACCTCGTGGTAGGCAAACCCAGGCTGTATTATAGGGTACACCGGTTGCCATCAAGCACCTTTTAACCCCATCGGTCGTCATTTATTTTATTTAGTATCCGTGGTAAGTATTAAGTCTGAATTCCGTTGAGTTCATTACCTGTATCCAAATAGGCTTTCATAAACACATCATTGACTTTAACGCATTTAATAATAAATAAATATACTTTATTGTACACCTTGAACAATATTATTTAGCTAGTAAATAAAAAGAGGTTGTGCAATCAGCGGTCTTATTGCTCACAGCGATTTCTTCCAGACAACCTTTGTGTAGCTCAAGGACAATCAGTCGTGGGCACTAGTGGTGTTATTTTAAACTAAAACTAATCATGCATAAATACAATTATCACCATTAAACATACTATATACATCTACTACATCCATAAATACATTAACATACACTTGCATATACCCACATATGAAGACAAATACATTCATCTTTTTAAACTTAGTTATCAAAAATAAAAAAATAAATAAACAAAATGAAATAAAACGCAATTAAAGTACCATAAATAACTAATAGCTTAAGAAAATGGTCAAAATTTATTATTTGTCATATATACTATTACAAAATTGTAAAATTGGCTGTGACTTACATTTAAAATAAATAAAAAATATATATTGTAATCGACTATTTAAGGGATTCTGAGTCTGAAACTGTGATTTATTTTGTTTTTTTGTTTGTTTGTTTGTTTGTTTGTTCGGGGTTGGAGCAAAATCTAGACGGTTGATCACAACTCTGCTAAAAGAATATTGTGGTTAATTTTCCAGCTTAAAGACTGCGCTATATTTTATCAAAATCGGTTCAGCAGAATTGATAATACAGCCTGAACTACATCTTACTAGACGAGCTATACAAAGTACAGGTCAAAGTATTTTGGTTATTGGTTAGGCTTTAATTAAGAAATCAATTTTCACATGCCCACTGATTTTCAGTGATGCACATACTCGTATCGACTTTTCTTCACTGATGACTACACGATGAGTAAAGTTAAGTTATCTAAGTGCGGTCTAATTTTGGATGGGTAACCATTTCAAAAGTAAGTGCTTCACATCAGCAAACACTTTTCTTTTAGTTACAGTCTCTAATAGGTACAGGATCAGAGGAGGACACAAGGCGCGGTCTACTTTTAGATGGGTCAGTTACGCACATCGAGTTAAAAACTAAGGTATCGACTTTAAGGCAGTGTCCACTTTGAGAAAAAGTTAAATACATTTCAGCAGACATTTTGCTGACCGTTTCATACAAGTTGATGTTACATACAATGATAGATTAATGGTTAAAAAACCAGTGACCTTTTAGAAATCTAAGCATGGTTAACTTTTGATTGCAATATCCGCAGTTTCTAACAACTTCTGTGATATATGTGCACAAAAGGGACATTCACTTGTTTCAAGCCGGCTTCAGCAGCATCTGCTTGCTAACTGGTAGAGGTGCCCAGGAAAGCTCACGAGGTCGGTAGGCCAGAGGCAATTGCTACTAATGTAGTATAATCTTCTATAAACCAAAGGAATTAAAACCAGCGGATAGATACTGTTTAAAATTATACATGCAAATTTTTGTTCCACTGAAGTGGCAAATATGCATACGGCTCTACCTGTACAATAGATTTAGAATTATAGTTACGGTCTTACGGTTAATACCACTTGAAGAAACAATCATGATAGTATGTATTATAATAGGTTGCAGAGAAACACAAATGTTTCAAATTTATTTTGGAGTTTGCTTTAAACATCATAACAATCACTGCGTTCAGCAACTTTTGCCATGGCTGGTTTGGTTACTACTGAATTACAACTTTGTGGTATTACCATTTACAAGGGCTACCGTGTTCGACTGTGTTCCTCGTGCGATGATCTGGTGGGCACTGCGGTCCAAAGGGGTTCCAGAGGTCTATATTGACACTCATCATCATCCGAGCGTCTGTCCCAGTTGCGTCTCGCGACGCCCGGGGTCCGCTTTCCTACATTTTCTCCTCCACTTCGCACGGTCGTCGGCATCCCCTGTGGTGAGACCATTGGCACGCATGTCATCCCTTACGACGTCAAGCCAGCACTTCTTGGGTCTTCCCCTCTTACCGGGACCCGGCGGGGCTGACATGGCCAGACATTTGTTACCTACGTAGCCCGGCGGTTGCCGCAAGACGTGACCATACCAACGAAGGCGACACTCTTGCAACTTGTCTGCAATGTCACGGACGTGAAGGCTGCCGCGGATGCGAGAGTTCCTCACGCGGTCCATCCGCGTGACTCCACACATCCACCGCAGCATCTTCATTTCCGTGACACGCAGCTCCTGCTTGTGTCGCTCCAATATCGGCCACGTCTCACTGCCATGTAAAAGGACAGGTCTAATAATGGTTTTGTACACCTGTCCCTTCAACCGGATCGGCATTTTAGGGTCACAAATGACACCGGTCATCTCCCGCCATTTGGCCCACGCGGCAGCAATGCGTGACTTGACATCGCAATCGATGTCACTGGACGTGTGAAAAACAGATCCCAAGTATTTAACCTGGTCCGTGCGCTCGACCAAATCACCGCCTATGCGGACGGATGTGGGATCTGTCGAGTTTAGTGCCAAGTACTCGGTCTTCGCCACATTTAGTTTCAGACCGCCGTTCTCAAGCGTCTCCTTCCACGCCTTTACACGTCGCACCAATCTGCCCCTGTCCGCGTCTGCCAGCGCAATATCGTCAGCATACATGAGCAACCATGGAGGCTGCTCATGCGGGTTTCTGATGCTGTCCGACAATTCGTCTAATATTACACTGAACAGAAGCGGACTAAGGACAGAACCCTGGTGTACCCTGACGGTGATGGGGAAGGGTTTCGTGTCGCCAACAGCAGTCCGAACCATTGAGTCGGAGTCACAGTACATGTCCCGGATAGTGTCAATATAGACCTCTGGAACCCCTTTGGACCGCAGTGCCCACCAGATCATCGCACGAGGAACACAGTCGAAGGCCTTCTGCATATCTAGAAACAAACAGTGCAGAGGCGTGTTCTTCGACCTGTATTTCTCTGCGACAACCCTCAGGGCAAAAACAGGGTCCGTGGTCCCATGACCAGGGCGAAACCCATATTGACACTCCGAGAGAGTACACTCCTGCCGGATCCGAGAGTCTATAATCCTCTCGAAGATCTTCATGGTGTGGGACATCACCTTAATACCGCGGTAGCTCCCGCACTCCTGCACTGACCCCTTACCTTTGAAGACTGGAGTAATAATACTTAGTCTCCATTGGTTTGGGATCTGCCCGCTGAGGAGTATGCGGTTAAAAAGGTTTACTAAGATGCCCACACCGCGAGGACCCATCGCCTTCCAGGCTTCGATGGGGACTCCATCGGGTCCGACAGCTTTCCGATTCTTCATGCGGCGAAGCGCAGTCAGGACTTCTCCAGGCGTTACCGGTGGCACTAGTCCTTGATTCGGAGGGAGGTCCGGAGGCTGCACCTCTTTATGCTGCTTATTAAGCAGCTCGTGGAAGTA
Organism: Thumatha senex; assembly: GCA_948477245.1. Lineage (NCBI taxonomy): Eukaryota > Metazoa > Arthropoda > Insecta > Lepidoptera > Erebidae > Thumatha > Thumatha senex. The sequence continues at coordinate 8,118,071 of OX419725.1, forward strand.
CGAGCGCCATCTCTCCTTTACCGCGAGGTCTTCGCTTAACAGGTTGCCCTCAGGGTCTTTTACACAGCGACACTTGGATATATCCTGTGCCGCTTTGACCCTGGAGCGCGCCAGCTTATAGATGAGCTTCTGCCCCTCAGACGATTCCAGCTTATCATACAAAGGTTGTAAGTGGTCTCGTCTGGCTCTGGCTACAGCTCTCTTTGTGGCGCGCTTGGCAGCCCTGTACGCGTCGCGGTCTTCGGAAGATCCGGTCGCTTGCCACTTTTTAAAGAGGGCTTTCTTCTCCCTGGTCTCCCTCAGGACTGCGTCGTTCCACCACCAAGTTTCCTTGTCACATTTGCGTCCACCCTTAGACTCACCGAGCACCACCTTCGCCGCTCCAAGGATGGCCGCCTGAACTTTGTCCCAGTAATCTTGAACTGGTTCGCCTTCAGTGTCGGTGCACTTGTCACCGACAGCTGAGACGAACTCCTGGGACCTAGTTTCATCAAGCAGCCACCATCTGATGCGGCGCTGGCACCGCTCGATGCGTTTGCCTTTAGGCTTCACGCAGAGATCCATGACAAGGAGACGGTGTTGTGCAGTAAGACTCTCACCGGGTATGACCTTGCAGTTGGCCACCTTGCCGATGCTGTGTCGCCTAGTGAGTAGGAAATCGATCTGAGTTGTACGCCTCCCGCTCTTGTAGGTGATGAGATGTTCGGATTTCTTTTTGAAATACGTGTTCACAATGGCCAGATCGGCAGCCGCACACGTTCTGAGGATAGTTTCTCCTTCAGTGTTGCGGGTGCCGTATCCAAAACCACCATAAACACGTTCAAACTCCTCACACCTCTCACCTACATGACCGTTTAGGTCGCCGCCCAAAACGATTCCCTGTGACAACGGAATGCTCCGAAGCACTCCCTCGAGTTGGCCCCAAAACGACATCTTATCGGCGTCGCTACAACCGGCCTGTGGCGCGTAGGCACTTATCAGGTGGGTAATAATCCCATCGATAAGCACCCTCACGATCATAAGCCGGTCGCTACAGCGTTTCACCTCCAAGATGCCGCTCTGCAGCCCTTCGGAGAGCACCACGGCCACCCCGTTCTCCCCACCAGGCACACCCGTGTAGTACAGCTTGTAGCCTTTCTGCAAAGGCCGGGCTCTGTTGCCCTTCCACCGAGTCTCCTGCAGGAACGCCACGTCCACCCTCCGCCTGGAGAGTACTTCGGCCAACTCTACCGCACGCCCAGTCAGCGTGCCAATGTTCCAAGATGCGAAGCGGATTCGGGTTGGGGCTAACTTCTTTAGCCGTGCTGGCCCGACACACGGCAGCCCTAGCCCACTTGCCACAGGAGTCGGGCGGGGCTCCTGCGCGCCGTTTTGCGGCGGCGCCCTATCCCTAGCAGCATTCCTTTTACTTCTTTTCATTATTTGTTTCGGCGGGTGGCTTTTATGGGAGCGACGCCCTCAGACCTCCCAACCCCAGAGGGGAAAGCCAGTTCCAGAGGTCTATATTGACACTATCCGGGACATGTACTGTGACTCCGATTCAATGGTTCGGACTGCTGTTGGCTACACGAAACCCTTCCCCATCACCGTCGGGGTACACCAGGGTTCAGTGCTTAGTCCGCTTCTGTTCAGTGTAATATTAGACGAATTGTCGAACAGCATCAGGAACCCGCATGAGCAGCCTCCATGGTTGATCATGTATGCTGACGATATTGCGCTGGCAGACGCGGACAGGGGCAGATTGGTGCGACGTGTAAAGGCGTGGAAGGAGACGCTTGAGAACGGCGGTCTGAAACTAAATGTGGCGAAGACCGAGTACTTGACACTAAACTCGACAGATCCCGCATAGGCGATGATTTGGTCGAGCGCATGGAATACCTGGGATCTGTTTTTCACACGTCCAGTGACATCGATTGCGATGTCAAGTCACGCATTGCTGCCGCGTAGGCCAAATGACGGGAGATGACCGGTGTAATTTGTGACCCTAAAATGCCGATCCGGTTGAAGGGACAGGTCTACAAAACCATTATTAGACCTGTCCTTTTACATGGCAGTGAGACGTGGCCGATATTGGAGCGACACAAGCAGGAGCTGCGTGTCACGGAAATGAAGATGCTGCGGTGGATGTGTGGAGTCACGCGGATAGACCGCGTGAGGAACTCTCGCATCCGCGGCAGCCTTCACGTCCGTGACATTGCAGACAAGTTGCAAGAGTGTCGCCTTCGTTGGTAGTGTCACGTCTTGCGGCAACCGCCGGGCTACGTAGGTAACAAATGTTTGGCCATGTCAGCCCCGCCGGGTCCCGGTAAGAGGGGAAGACCCAAGAAGTGCTGGCTTGACGTCGTAAGGGATGACATGCGTGCCAATGGTCTCACTACAGGGGATGCCGACGACCGTGCGAAGTGGAGGAGAAAATGCAGGAAAGCGGACCCCGGGCGTCGCGAGACGCAACTGGGACATACGCTCGGATGATGATGATGACCGTGCCTTGGAAGGCATGTTAAGCCTTTAGTCACGGTTGCCAGTAACATATTATGGTAGTGGTCAAGCCAAGTTGAAGGCCTTTGAAAAATTTCAACGGCAGGTAGCCACAGCCTGAGTCTATTTCAACACGGCAATGGGCTCACAACCTATTTAGTGGGACAAAAATGCATACAATGGAATATGGGTAATATGTAAAGATGCCTCTGCTAAGCACTTCAGGAATAAAGGCGTGAAAAGGGAAAAGACTAACTAATTAACTATCTTCACGCTGTATGCCTGACGAAGTAGTCAAAGAGGACACATCGCCAGGATTCACGATCCATAAATACTTTTTTCACTTCTTGCAGATTCATCAATCGCTTCATACTTGCACGTCTAGGTATCCGAATACTTTTGATCTTTCCGTTTTTGAGCAATCTGCTTTTTGGTCTTCATATGTAAGTCTTGGCCTACCCTGACTCCTTCTATCCTCTACGTTCGCACAATAACTATTCTTCGTCAATCGTTCCTCACTCATTCGTTAGACGTGTATAAACCAACGGAGCACGCCCTTTTCTAGCTTAACGCTGACACTTTAATTGAAACCTGCCATATTGCGCATCACTTCGTTACGTATTCGGCCGGTCAAAGTTACGCCCAATTTTCAAAGTGATCGCATATCCACAGCATTCAATTTACTGTCATGCATCTGCTGATTTACCCAAGTTTCACTACCGTCAAGCAACGTTGGCACTAGCACTAGGCTGTGAACTGCCAGTCGTGCTTCTTTTACGTTGATTTGTCTCTTCAGTAATTGGGACAAAGCACCGGTATTTTTTTTACCGGCAGCTACTCACCGTTCTAAATCCGAATCACAGCTTTCGTCTGCGTTAAACATACTTCCTAAATACACACAATTTTATTCACTTGCTCTAAACGTTACTGGTTTACCCAAATCTCGCAGTTAGTTCTTACTTCATCTCTTTCAAATACAAGAACCTCAGTTTTACTTGCATTTAAGCGAACACCCTTACTTTCACACTCCTCTTTCATATTAGTGAAGCGTGATTGATAAGCTTAGAAATATCGTTTCGTTGCCATTGATTTATCTTCTGATACTTATTTGCTTCAAATCTGTTCCAGTTTCATTTTCGATTTCTAGCTTAAATCCTAGCTTAGGTAGAAGTTCAGATTTTAGAAGGTTCATTTTTGTACGTGATGGAATGCATTAGGGCACTTAACTTACCTTGGCCTTGGTGGACGGGATACTATCGGCTACGCCAGTCGTGGTCGCGCATGACAGCCGCGAGGCGTGGCTTCAAACTAAACGGCGTTAACTACGGTGAACGAGGGCATGGCGACCAAACTCGCCGGATGTGATACATCCAAACCAACGTTTCATGCAAACACACTGTCGGTATTTCGCTTCTAGCAGTCAGCCGCAAGCCTTGCAGGTCCGCCAAACCCCAATGTTCTCTTGCAATGGGGTCAGCCGCCGAGAATTCGTACAACGACTTATAGGGGCAGCGTTAAGCTCTACACCTGTGAACCATCTCTCCAGGGTACATCAGCACTTCTACTTCCACTGACTGCCAGCAAGCCCGTAAGGGGTAAGAAACGTAGAGGTTTCCCGATTCGAATCTCATATTTTAGAAGTTGACTCGGCTAAAATTTACTACGTTTAGAGCTTTACATCGCCTTAATGTTTTTTTTTGGTAATTTCTATTTTTTTTTACTTACATACATACACACATATTGTTACGCCTTTATTCCCGAAGGGGTAGACAGAGGTTTTTTTTTACTTATTATTTACTATTCAGGGTAGAAACTATTATTTATTATTACTAAGAATATGAATGAAACTTAACAATAGAAATGAAATCCTGTCACAACGAGAAGAACGGCTGGCATCTTAGAAAAGTCTTAAACCATATTTGAGAAATGTTGGGCTAAAGAAGGTCAAAGTGGGTAAGAGCGCAGACTTGCTCAATTCTCAAAGAGATCATCACTCCTTTCCGAGAAACGTCTTGATCAGTGACCAGCGAGAAGAAAGTTAAAAATCTGAAAATGACCATCAATCATCTTTAAGAGAGCTGAGATCAGTCAGTGGACAACGAAGCTCTACTTTCAAAATATTCAACAAACCGCTCTAAAAGAAACCGTGTGAAATCGACGGAGTAATGTAGAGTTGTAAATGATCGAAAACGCATAACCTGAACCAAAGAGCAATAGGATGTTTGTTAAGTGATGAGTCGCGATTCGAGGGTAGGTCTGATACAAGAAAATTAACATTGGGGTGCATAGAGGCCCTATCTGAAAGTAGTGCACCTAACATGGCTAAGAAAAAATAAACTCTAAACGAAACCCTGTCCTAACTCGTCTGGACTGCGTCTGCGGCGGAGAGCAGTAACTATTAAAATCGTCCATATTGCCACAGAAAATAACTACAAATGTAAATTTTTCTTACACGTTTTGAAGTCACATACAAAAAACCACGCGAGCGTAGCCGCGGGCAAAAGCTAGTTAATAATAAATTTTGACCATTTTCATAAAAGTATTTAGCGTCTTAACCCGCCTTACCTCCAAAGACAACGCATTCCACAACCAAACCGAGCCTTTTCTGTAAAAGATGCGTCATAAAAACTAGTGGAGTGCATAGGTGTAGTCAGAATCAAATTTTCCGGTGATCTTAGGAATCTCAAATTATTATCTTTCAGGAAGTGGAAACGGCCCAGGTATCCAGGAGGAGATAGATTAAATAAGATATATGTGAATAGGAAGAGTAATTTAGAATAGGAAGAAGAAGAGACTGGGCTAAAGCAGTTCTAGTTGAAATTGGAAGAAAGTTGCGCACTCTATGCAAAAAACCTCCGGCTGTAAATAATTTACGGCTTACCTCCTGTACTTTTTGATTCCAAGATAAAGTTTTATCAATAAAGATTTCTAGGGGTTTCACTGAATCACTGACAGGTATATGAATCCCATAGCAAATTATTTTCGGAAGTAGTTGATGTAGGCTTAATTAAGTAGGGCGATGGCTGATATATACGTCATACCCGTGAACGGGTGCCGTCTGTTGGGACTGGTCAGCTCATAGCTGTAATAGCAATTATTACAAATAATATTATTTAAATTTAAGGCAAACTTAGTTTAGTCGACTGTTCTCACATAAATCCAAAGGAACAATGTAAGTGTAATTTTAATGTTGTAAGCCACACCTACGTTTTAAAAGAGCTTCCATTGACTTTCTTGCTAGATTCTTCTTAAAGTGTAGGCTGCCCTTAGAACTGGCAACTAGAATAGCTCTAATTTTGTTATGATTTTAAACATAACATTGATTTTGTTTTTGTTTTGTATAAATTCATTACTATATTATTGGTCAAACATCATGTCATCATCAAACTAATGTAATTACTGGCGGTTAAAAAAGAGTGGACATGAGTTTATTTGCCAGGTTCTTCCTCAGGCTCTACCTATTGCTTTGCGAATCTGGCAGTAAATGTAAATGTAGAAGCAATAATCTTGAGGTTCATAAGTGTTACTTTGTGACCTACATGAATAAAGATATTTCATTCATTCATTCATTCATTCAGTAACCAATCAATATCTGATATTATTCTTGGACTACCAATTGCAATTACCTGAGTCTTAGATGGATTGACCGTGAGACCAAAGGACTCACTCATTCGTAAATACGTCTAAAATCATCATTGGTTTAATTAATATTTAGCATTAATCAGGAGGTCTGCATAAGCCTGATAGGGTAAAATAAGTTTATGTGAAATGCAATTAAAAATTGCAAGGAGAAGCGGAGATAAAACACCAACCTGCGGCACACTAGCTGAAATATTGCACCACGGAGAATACTTTTCGTCAATGCAAATACATTGCCGATGGTCAGACAAGTCAAGTTGGAGATATGTTAAGAGAGCTGAGCACGCCTAATAGTATATCAAAATCTACGGTGGAAAATGCGTTGCTAAAGTCAAGCAATGTAAGAACGGTAATACAACCATTCTCCATGACCAATCTGTCGTGTTATTCGTAATATTGACCTACGACTTGGCAGTGTTATGACCAGGCCGAAAGCCCGATTGATAAGGATTGTGGAGGAACGGGTGGAGATGTTCCTCCAACACAAAGGGAGGATCCTACGACCAGGCAAGGTGATCACGCCAGGCAGGCCGTATAAAAAATTATAAAAAGTAAATCATATCGGACATGTTAACATACTATGAAATTGAGATGAAATATATGTGAAGTTAATTTATTCGTCATAATAATGGTCTAACATATTCTAAGCATGAAATATGAGTAACTAGGGAAAATACTAGGATAAATATATAAACAATATAGAATACTGGTTTCTCACTTAAACCCGAATCCAGAATAAAAGTAAGCCATGTAATAATCCAGTGCGTCTGCTATTGAAAAATTCTACACTAAAAGCACGTAACTTAATAAATTAATTCAAAGGTGACGGTGAGTGTAGGTAATATTAAATTCAACACTGTAATATTTATATATACTACTTATTTAAAAATATCTAATACTATACTTACTTTGGTACCTTTATACTTTATGTAAGTACGGTTTATTTATTTTCGTTACAGGTAATTTAGACAAATATTCTTCAGAAATATGTCGAGTATTCAAATTCAAATAAATGATAGCTTTGCCTTTGATGTTACATTTTGTCGAATCTAATGAGATCGGGAAAAAAGCGCCTTGAGGGAATTGTAATTTATATTGAAGATGAAATTGTGACACGCGACAGAGCTCCTATAAATATAATAATTTTTAATAGACTTTCAATTTATTTGTCACATTATGTTCTCTCTTCATCTAAAGTTAAAGACTCTCATCTGAGAGTAGTATCTTACTTGAGGGTAAAATCGTTTTACATATCTCAATCTTGGAGCCTTATTGATTGCCTGATAGGAACACCTGTGGTTTGACTGTTTATGTCGCAACTCATCGTAAAAAGAAAATATGCGAGCTTATGAATGGGCTCAAATTTTGCACAAGATGATGCTTAACCTCTTCTCGTTGATATAGCAGTTTATTTAGAGCCTAAACTGGTCGGGCTTCTCTGATATAGACATGTGAGTTGCAAGAAATTTCTACACAACACTAAATAGCCTTGCTATGGAATCAAAATTACTGATAAACATGCTTATATATTTTTAAATACATACTTATTATTCATAGAAAACATCCAAATTCTAAAATAAACTTATATGTATTACTCAAATTTTGATCCGGGGTCGAACTAGAGACCACCGCACTGCAGTTGCATTCGTACAACATAATATTAGCTCTCTTGTGTGTATACATTATGGTCAATCTTCCTACAGTCAATAGGCGCAAGTTGTGGTTACCTGCTGATGAAATAAGGCCTTTAGCTTGTTAACAACTACCATGTTACTGATAACCGGTACGGCTTAACATGTGTTTCGAAGCACAGAAACACTTGCAAAAATTCCACAAAGATAACCAATAAGGATCAGCCATGACGAAAGATGTATTATAGAACGCTGAGTACATGCAATACTCCTGGAATACTAAATCATGTGTCAAGAAATGATAAAGATATCTCCGATAATTACTATAGTTCGTTGCGGAAGATATAGCACAGTATCTAACTGGGAATAAGCGTACCGCGTCAACCTCAATCAGTCCTGTTTCGCTAAGATATATAGCCGTTGTGCTCTCAGGTAAGATTTAGGCAAACCTCATCACTTCCCAAGAGAATCGTATCTTTGGTCTCTTGTGGCCTTCACTTATTGATGCGGCAAGCATATACATACACTATATACATACACTAGCTGTTGCCCGCAGCTCCTCATGCGTGGAAACGATTTTTATTACCCTTAAAGTTCTCATTGTTCCCGTATTTAGTATGTTAAAAAATTATCGTTGATGCTGTCCGCGACTTGGGTTAACATTGGCTTTATTTTTGAGATTTTTCTTAACTTCTGACTGTATAAAATTTCTATTTTAATTAAAGAAATAGCTTGGAAGGCAATTGTTATGTTATTTATGCTTATATGTACTCTACGAGTATATTAGATGTACATTAAATTGTCGATGTAGTAACAACACGACGTACCAACACGCAACAGAGGTGGGTCTTTACGCATATAGCTAATCGTGTGAAAAGCAGCTAACACTTAAGATACACCTTTCAACTTACATCAATTCAGCTTAGGACCCAGACTTTATTAATCTAGACTCGCTTCAATCTAAATGTTTGTCCTACGGCTGTGGGCGGAGAAGGCGCATGGGAAACCGACATACACCTCACACTACTTTTCACATGGCATGACCTTATTGCCAAACACGGAGAAGTCTACGCTTGAGTGTGCGTGGCGTGGGACCGGTGTGTGAGTCAGGGGTGTCCCCTAGCGCTTAGTTGCCCGTTCTCTACCTCTCTGATCTCAGCTATCCCTATCCACCACGTCAAGATCGGGACGTGGGCGGAAATGCTCCTTAAGGAGCTTGTGGAGAGAGAGGAGAGGGGCGTCCATCGAGCCTCCAAACAAACCTCTTATCCCGGTTTGTCCTTTTGCTGTATCACAGTGAATAAACCTCTGGCTATTAGACTTCGCGCAAGACCGCTGCGTAGGGAGCCGACCTCGCACCTGAGCCGCGCGGGTACCTTACTCATAGATCTAAACTCTGCCTTTCTCTCTCTCCGCCTTGGTGACGCCCACTTCGCAACGGGCCGAAACGTCCAATTTTAATCATTCAAAGACCAAATATTATCTAAATAAACTGTACTTAGTGATAAAATAATTTATTTTGATAAGGATTAATAGCATGAGTAAAATAAACGCGTTTAAATGTATTCCAAGATAAATTCAAGATTTTAAAATAAAAAAATGGTTGTTCTGCCTCACTCGACATAGATACTCGTAGGTATAGTGTGTCGCAGACTTTCTTGTAGATATTTTTTGTAGATCTACAATTAATTAGAACATTTAATGGATCTATCTTTTATAGTTTAGGCAGCGTACGCAAAATAAGCAACTTTTCTGGTTGATTTTTTACACCTTGTGTCCGAAAAACCCAAATATCTTACGGAACCCTATTTCTTTCCAAAATAAAATATAGCCTATGTTACTTGTGGATAATGTAGCTTTCAAATGGTGAAAAAAGTTCATAAGTTTTTGAGCCTACTCATTACAAACAAACAAAGTTTTCCTCTTTATAATATTAGTGTAGATACATACAGTCCCGATGCATACTCGGGAGGCATACTATAATACGCCTCCATTTTAATTTTTATTTTGGAATCTTTGGAAGCGAATGCCATCTGACGTCCCAACCCCCTAAGAGCTCAGTCGTGTCGCGGCCTCATCTGTTGGTCAGTAGTTGCACCACTACGAGGCGAGGTGACATGGGCTCCTGACACCTGGTTTAAACGCCTGAACCTCAATTTTGTTATGTTATGTGAATGTCATCGGAAACGCTCATCCATGTTATTCCAGAAATGGTCACTCAAGGACTGAGCATAGCGTAAGTTTACTGTACACACTGTGTAATTCCCGGGGAAAATTCCAACTCTTATAGACACCCTTAATGTTTATTATACATATTATTATCTTCAGCTAGACTATGCCCGGAGGCTGTCGCCTCGTTCGACTGCGCTTTAAAGGATACCGCTATGTTGATCCTCAATATCGCCCTGGAGGAGCAGCAGTGGATGCAGGCGACTCAACCGTATAGGAATCTTAGAATATGTCATGTACAGGATGTCGGACTGGCGGCTTTCCTGGCGTCGGCTTGTGGGGTTGCGAACCTTGTTACTGTTATCCTAGCTGCTAATGTGCCTGAGACATTGTCGGCATGGACTGCTGGCGTGGATATGCCATCTGCTCCATATGTTCAGCAGGCATGGAATAATGTTGGTGCCAAACAAGTTTTGCAAAAGCTGATAGACGGGGCCAGCGGTGCCGATTTGGCTAGACTCAGTGGCAATGGCTACGCTTAGGCTGCAGGGTATGTGAACCACATAGATGCATCTACGGTTCCATGATGGGGGCCGATGGTCACCACCACGGAGTACAGAATAATAGTTTTTTTCTATTATTTCTATCCTCCGTGGTCCACTGGTAGATTTGCAAGACATCATGCCCTCAACGATATGGTCCGGCGGGGCCTAATATCAGCCAATGTACCTTGTGTGCTGAAACCCCCGGGCCTCAGCAGATCGGATTAGAAGCGACCGGATGGCTTGACCATGGTACCATGGACAAAGGGTGGGTGCCTGGTATGGAACGCTATACGTTTAAATAAATATAAATAAAAATATCTTTATTTTGCTTTTTATATCGTGTTTACTTTTAATTTTGTCATTGTGACATGAAGATATTAAACCTCTGATACACGGGCTTTTTATCGACGATTCTACTGGTATGAAATTAATTCATTCAAACCATAGACAACATTGTTTAAAAAGGTTTTGAAAGGAGGCAAGTAAACAAAAAAAAGTTTGCTGAAAAAGCAGCTTGGACGTTAGATTGGTTAACGGGCACTTACAAAATGTCGTACACTATTTAAAATATTTAAAGTGACCACCGGTTCGAAACGCGGCCCACCTGAGAAGAACTGGCAAGAAACTTAGGAAGGCTTTTTTTTGATGGCCGATTTTTCTGTCTCAGCTTGCACTGTTGCAGCCTCGCACCGTAGTCGTACCATCCACGCACTGACTGGCGGCGGCGAAAGTCACCGCTAGTAAGAAGCGAATAAAGTACGTGACGATGGAGACACAGTATAATTATGTGCCTGTGAATTTTAAATCCCCTATACACGTATTCATGGTGCCCAATATCGAATGCGGCAAACAGTTTGTCTCTATCTCATAAGTTTTCTGAGAAATATATCGACATGCTTATAGACGGCCGGACAGACAAAGCTATTTTAAACAGACGTTTCGAAACTTTAGGATTTAAACGTCTAAAAGAAAAACATAGACTCAAACAAGTATTGGATATTTTACTGTAAAATATTATTGCTCATTGATTACAAGCCAGGAAGAAAACAAATGCGAGCGTTTACTATGGAATCATTTTTAGTGGTAAAATATCAACCTTACGTGACATTTTCACTGAATCTTAAACATAGTCTATCTTTACTGTTACTACAGATTAAATAGGATTAGGATGTCAGGAGTCAGGAGGCTGTCAGGAACCATTAGGGTGTTGGAATAATGTGACAACGGTTTGACAAATAATGTAAGACGTTTTTCTTTTGCTGATGTTATTAGGCATTTTGTTACAACAAGAAATCTTCTTATTTTATGAAACCCTCGAAACTAAGGGTGATTTAGATTTTAATGTCGGAATATAATGAGTTCAAACCATACGCCAAGATTATACGTCTTGCATACTTATTCAATACCACAGATGTAGAAGAGTAAGCAGATCAAACATATTCCTTTGTTTATGGTGTAATACTTTATTCTTTTCACACTTGCCATTTGTTGTATAAAGCTATCTTTATTATTTCTGTGTAGCTACATCGAACTCACACTTTGACAGCAACCAGCGTGTAGCCAATTTTTCTACTAATGTCAACCGTCGCTGTCATCTTTGAATCAAAGATTTATGTATCGAAGTGAAAATAATTTCGGCCTTCGTTACCAAAATTTTTATCATTTACCTTGTACACTCACAAAACTTGGATCGTACCTAAGTGTGGACCGACTTACTAAACCCCTACCAAATCCACACTGAGTTATTGGCGGAGCAATAGTATCGCCACAAAAACAAAAAAAAAAAGTGAAAATATTACATAAAATTATTGTAAAATGTAACAAAAGTAGTAAAAAATATGTAAACAGTTCAATTATTCAAACAAAACATAGAGTGGTGAACAAGAAATCACCAGGAATAACTTTTCATGGATAATTTATGTACACTTACGACTACGTACTGTTACACTAAGATTTGTATCCAAAATGATGAAATTTCTTGGTGAACACTTGAAAAGGTTATTGCTAACTGTTCATAGTATCTGTTTCATAAATCGTTAGGTAGCTGTCGTTATCTACAGCTAAGTTTTTTGTTAATTTAGTTACACTTTGTACTGTAATGCTATTTCAAGTAATCAGGGACGAATTTAGTACAGAGGCCTCAAAATGTTATATTTCAATACTCAGTGTATCTAAATGTTATGGAAATCTTGTTTTAGGTTTACAATAATATAATCAATAAATAACTGTTAAAAATTGTACAATAAAAGGTTATTAATTAAAAATAAATAACTTATGTAGTACAAATCGTGGGTCTATATCTCAGGAGTGCAGCAAATCTCACAACAGGCTTGCCTTTGTTGACCGGTTAGTCTTCCCTCTCCCAACTACAGCTATATGTTCGAATGAGGGTCCCATTTCCTATTAGATAAGTCCCAAGGGTCAAAAATTCTCAAGGGTCTCTGCGTATTAACTAGTATGTCCCTATTTAAGCCTACCAAAAGACAGAGTTTCTTCGTAAGAAAATAAAGATTTTACTACTTTCATATTTTAGTTAATATTTGTGAGCTCGTAAGAATTAATTAATAACTGTAAAATAATCATTGTATTGATTAAAAAGAAATAACTTTTTAAATTACTGTTTTTTATTTTAATCCTTATCTTTAGATACTGTAGGACAGTATTTTTCCTGGCGAAGATAATAAGAAATATGGGCATGCAGGTGTCATATTTATGCGATCGTTATCAACCACAACTGCAGGATTATTTGGCATCCCATTACTCACAAATACTGCGTATGTCTTATACACCAGGAAATAGCCAGGAGTAGATAGCTAAGGTCCTAATCACCGACGTGTCTTAAATTTTGTCAATTTGTTACGGAGCAGGTTTTGTCAGCATTATACTGTCAAGCTGCACCATGGGTTTGCTTCAAAGGAGTACTAGGTCTCTTCTTCGTCAAGTATAGCATGTCTCAATGGACAAAGTATGTGCGCATTAATGCGGTTGAAAAGGTCAAGATCAAAGGAGCTAGCACCGGCCCACCCCCATCGCCTGTGATTTTCACGAGTTGCATAGTTTTATAATTCAAGCAGTAGGTATGCGTTTGCTGTGCTGAGGTCCCGGGATCGATAACCGGGTCAGAACAAATAGTTGTGTGATCCACAAATATTTATTTTGGAGTTTGGGTGTTCTTATGTATAATATTTATGTATTTATAAATATATAAGTATGTTTATCAGTTGTCGAGATTCCATAGCACAAGTGTCCCTCAATATTTATTTATTAAATTGCTGTTCAAAATCGGGTTCCAAAATCTATGTCATAATGTGTCAAAAAGCATCTTGTTGGTTCGATTTGAAACTCCTTTATTGCCGACTCATTTCATTACTAATGACCTATCAACACGGTTATTTATTAAATGATAACTGAATGCGACCCTGGATTAAGTTACCTGTTTATATGTGTGAATTAGGCTACGCTATTATTTGCAAATGTTTGATCTGCTTACTCTTCTATATCTGTGTTCAATACCTACATGAAGTTATGGTCGCGAAACTTACTTCTCCGAAGGACGGCAACGCCTTTTAATTACTTCATGATAAAGAGAAACCGTTTACAATGTTATGTGGATATATTATAAAATGTTGTACTGTACTGTATACTCTTTCGAGGTTTTCTTACTAAGGGATAACCCGGGCTCCTCGCCATAGGCAGATAGAAGAGCACCGTATGGTTTTAGAAGGCAGTAGTCCGGTATAGCATCCATGAGGATTTCCACACGATATAAATCGGGATTTTTTTCCACTTGAATTTTAATTTTAACATTGCTCTGTGTACAGAGCAATGTCAACTTATTACCTAAATGATTATCTTTCAAGATGGATATTTTACTAACAATAGAAAAATAACAAACAGGAAAGCCTACACTGCTGTATGAAAGATATCGCTATAAGAAAAGTTCAGGAAAGAACAAAAACGGTAGTATTTTGTCGCGATGTTTTTTTCTTAAATGAATGGTTTTTTTTTATGTTAACATACATACATACATACATATTATCACGCCTGTTTCCCATCGGGGTAGGTAGATACTATGGCTTTCCACTTGCTACGATCCTGACATACAGCTTTCGCTTCTTCTACTTCCATGAGTGTTTTCATACACGCTCGCCGGTTAAGGCTACTCTTGACCTGGCCTTTTTCCAAAAGATCGTCGATTTGATTGACATACGTACGCAGAAGTCGACCCCTACCAGTTTGTCCATACACTCTCGCCACCCATATCTGCTTTTCTTAAGGTGATACATAAGATAAAAATTAATTCAATAATTTTTATATATAATTTTATATATTATTATATCCAAGGGTTGTGAATTGGAACTTTGCCAACTGCCGAGAACGTGAACGCAGCTCCTCTTGTATCTACATTTTGCGTTTTGCTCATTTTGTGTGTGGTGCTCATTCTGCGTATTGTAAATTATGCTCCGAAGGAAAAAAAAATATTAATAAATAGTTGTATTTAAAGTAACACTGATCAATCGCCTTATCACTTATTTCATTCATATCATTAAAAAAAGACACCTCATATGAGTGAGAAGAATAGTTAGTGAGTTTTTTTATTTCAAAGCTCTGCGGAGAACAGCACGAGAAATGTTTTATACACTGGCCTGCAAAAAAAAGTATCTTACTTTTTTTTTTCTTAACTATAGAAGTTAGAGATTTAAAATAAAAAACGTTTTATAGCAAATTCTGTCAGCTTTCTTTTAAACTATGGTAAATAATACATTATAAATTGAGTCAATATAAGAGGCCACATTTGACAAGTATCAGTTCTTGCTTCATTGTGAGATGACATGATTAAAAATATCGATTAATGTGAATAAACCGATACGGACTTCAAACATATATGAATCGAATCAGTTATTTTGAAAAAGTAAGCTATCAAGAAGAAAGTAGTACAGTATTTCAGGCGAAGTGCAGTCCAATTATTGTTATACTTTTTCTATAGTAAATTTATGAACAATATCTTAAAAAAATCATTAAATATATAACTAACTAACTAACTATCTGACGGGGTAATCAGAGAGGATAGATCGCCAGGCTTCGCGATCCATGCATACTTCTTTCGCTTCTTCCAGATTTATCAATCGCTTCATACACGCACGTCTGGGTATCCGAGTACTTATGACCTTTCCGTTTTTGAGCAATCTGCTCACGTGGTCTTCATATGTAAGTCTCGGCCTACCATGACTCCTTCTACCCTCTACTTTTAAACAATATATATTCTTCGTCAATCGTTCCTCACTCATTCGTAGGACGTGTCCAAACCAACGGAGCACGCCCTTTTCCAGCTTAACGCTGACACTTTCATTCAAACCTGCCATATTGCGTATCACTTCGTTACGTATTCGGTCGGCCAAAGTTTCGCCGCACAGCATTCAACTTACTTTCATGCATCTGCTGACATACCCAGGTTTCACTACCGTAAAGCAAAGTTGGCACTAGCACTGCGTTATGAATCGCCATTCGTGCTTCTTTTACGATGCTTTGTCGCTTTACTAACTGGGACAAAGCACCGTTAACTTTGTGTACGGCAGCTACTCGCCGTAGTCGCCGCATGAGCACCGCAACATCAGTGTACAGCAGACAGTTTACTGTAAAGTCACCCAAATTCACACCCATATTAAAATCTTTCAACTTCTGCAGGCAACTGTCCAGATACACCATGAACAGCCAGGCGGACATGACACATCCCTGTTTGACGCCTGTACAGACATCAAAAAGAGGTGACACATCCCCCCCTACTCGCACGCAAGCCTTACAGTCCCTATAAAGCAACTGTATTGCCCGCAGTAGCGAGCCGTCCACACCATATCCGGGCAGCAAGTCCTACAGCGTTTCTCTCACAACGTTATCAAATGCTTTCTCTAGATCCACAAAAGCGCAGAAAACCTTCTGGCTAACAGCCAGAAACTTTTCCACGATCATGCGGAGAGAAAACACTTGATCCGTGCAACTTCTTCCACGTCGGAATCCGCATTGAGCCTACATAAATACCTTTCAGACTTTTCTTGCATTCGTGCCGTTATAACCTTTGCATACACCTTACTAGCTAAGCTGACCAAGCTGATCGCCCTGTAGCTGGAGCAGTTTAGTCGCGAGCCTTTCCCTTTGTAAATAGGTACTACAACTGCTACTCGCCAGTCATCTGGGACCTCACCCGTCCGCCAGTACAAGTTGCATAACAGACATAGTGTGTCCCAGACACGCGACCCACCGTACTTGATCATCTCAGCAGTAACTCTGTCTTTTCCCGCAGCCTCACCTATTCATCAATATATTGAATTGATAATTATATATTAAATACAATTGATTATATTATTATTATTATATTCCGTTTTTGAGCAGATTGCTCAAAACCGGTAAGGTCAAAAGTACTCGGATACCCAGACGTGCGTGTATGAAGCGATTGATGAATCTGGAAGAAGCGAAAGAAGTATTCATGGATCGCGAAGCCTGGCGATCTGTCCTCTCTGACTACCCCGTCAGGGATACAGCGTGAAGATAGTTAAAAAAACTTAACTGAAGATAGTTATATATTAAATATATATTTATCAATTCAATATATTGATGTTAAAAGTTTATAATTGTTTTTTCTTCGAGAACTCTATAACGTGAAGGCGGGCAATGTGGGTATTCATCGCAATAGTGACATATTCCTGCACAAAAAAGAAACAGAAAATGAATAAATAGGTACTTTATTTTTCTAGAAATGTAACTGAGAAAAGTTCAGCAATTGTGTAGTTCTAACTTCGAAAAAATAAATAAATATTTATACCTGCTGTTACAAGGATACATTGGGGATTTTTGATGAAATGTGTGGCGTGATAGATAAAATTGCTCAACTATACAGGATGGTACAATTAGTTACGTCAATAAAATTTTTTTAGATACCTCACACCTGGTGGTATCCAAAAATACACCATGTATGTTCCGCGATTTTTTGTAGATTTCCAGTTATAATTTTTTTTTAATTTTTTCAATGTATTTACCAGTGAGGTTTAATTCAACTTCAAATAAAAAATAAAAAAGGAGTTTTCATAGCTTCGGGGTAAGGTAAAAACTTTGCAGGGTCTTAAACTACTAAAATCATAAAATAAGTACTTTTTTTAGCCTTTTTTTTTTAAATCGATCTTCGAAGCGGATAGGCTAAAAATCATCGAAGTCCTATTTTAGGAATTTTTCCACTTTTTATCATTCTTATGAATATCTGAATACAAATTATAATGAAACTTAAAAATGTAATTTTAAATTAATTTTATTTAATTCCCTGTAAAATTTCAAAACAAATGTTCTAACTTTCAAACCTTTTTTGGGTAACTTCAAGTAATTTCAGCAAACTGAGTTATTCAAAGTAACATTCAAGGCAATCATGTCACAAAAAGTACTGCAAAATACCTACTACATAAAAAGATATGAATTTTTAAAACCTCACTGCCAGAATACATTGGAATTTTCCCTTTCCTATCTTATCCTTTTTCCTACCCTCTAATCCTTTTCCTACCTTGTCCTCTTCCCATCCTTTCTCCGCCAAGCCAAGGTTGCCGTGCCGATGAGCTGCGTGGCTAGGGGCCAGCCTAGTCGTAACGTGCCTGACTGCCCTGGGACCGGGCGACCCCAGAATAAGGCTAGCCTTACCTTGACAAGCGGGGCTCTATCTAGGCGGATTTGCCTATTTAGATTTGTCTATTTTCCAAAAAAAGAGAAAAGAAAATTTCCAGAAAAGCTATGGATGTGGAAAATTATAAAATCCAGAATGGCGGCGATGTGGTTCGCAACCCGTAACGTCGCGTCTCCCATTGAGGTGGAAAGTGGTGGTAAACCCAAGACTCTTTTGGTTGAGCTTGAAAGTTGTACTGAACCGCATCTTTGTTTTGGGCGTTTATGCTCTGCCAGATGCGCGGTGGCACCGATCTTCAAGAGACCAAAGTGAGAGACAGGTATTTTGGGAGAGTGAGCGATATTCTGAGTAATGCAAACGGAACGAGAAAATTGTAATGTTAGGTGATTTTAATGGTTGGGTTGGAGTGAAGCGTGATGTATATTGGAGATTAGGTGACGAATGAGTGAATGAAAATAACGAGAGTTTGCTTGAAGTATGTTTGGAAAGGAATCTTGTGGTAACTAACACCATATTTAAATAGCAAAGGAATGAAAGTGAATGTAAATAAGACAAAAGTAATGGCTTTTGAAAGAGAGGAAAGTTGACGGATTGTCCAATTTTTGTGGAAGGAAAACGAGTGGAACAGGTTAAGGTATTTGTATATTTAGGTTAAAAATTTGTGAGAGATGGAAAGTGTGATTGTGACATTGAACGAAGAGTTTTGGCTGGAAACCAAGTGAATGGAGCCATGTACACATTTATGAGCAGTCTGAACGTGTCTGAGAAGGCAAGACTGGCTGTGCATAGAGGAGTACTTGTTCCGACACTTATGTATGACAGTTAAAGTTGGGTGTGGCAGAAGAAGCATAGAAGTAAAACTAATGCAGTGGAAATGAGAAGTCTGCGGAGTATAGCTGGAGTGAAATTGATGGGCAAAGAAAGGAACAGTGTGATAAGGGAACATTGCAATATGGTAGAAGATGTAGTGACTAAGATAGAAAAAGGTATGCTTAGATGGTTCGGATACGTGGAGAGGATGCATGAAAGTAGACTAACGAAACAGATTTATCTGAAGAGAGTGAATGGGCAAACTGGTAAGGGGCGACCTCGACGTACATATGTCAATCAAATAAAAGACATTTTGAAAAAGGTCAGGTCAAGAGTACCCTTAAACGGCGTGTGTGTATGAAAACTCTTATGAAAGTGGAAGAACCGAAAGTCATCAGGATCAGGATCGTAGCAAGCGGAAAGCCATTGTATCTGCCTACCCCGATGGAAGAATGTATGTATGTATGTAATGTATGTAACTTTAAAACTCAATTAACATTTACCAGTATGTTTTACATGTTATTATTGCCTCCTCCAAACTGGTATTGCCTCCCCGGGCTCTGCTTACAGCTTCATGTCGATTTGGCAAAGGTACTGAACACGAGGTTTCGGAGCCGATGTTGGAGAATATTCTCCCATTTTTCTTTCAGAGCCTGTTTTAGTGCCCTGTGGGTGGTAGGTGGTAGTATGCGACTTCTGACTGGCCTCTCTAGCTTACCCAAGGCGTGCTCAATCGGGTTGAGATCAGGACTTCTTGATGGCCAAGCCGTCACGCTGATACCAATCTCCTGAATATACTCTTGCACGACCCGAGCCGCGTGTGGCCGGGCATTATCATGCATCAGCATCGATCCATCACCCACATTTACTAAATATACTCATTGAGAATTTTCTGGGCATATCTTTTCCCAGTCAGAGTGCCATTATCTCTGGCCGCTAACTCTGTGAGACCTTCTGAAGATATGCCAGCCCATACATGTACACTGCCTCCACCGCACTGGACTCTTTCTGAGAAGCATGCTTGAAGGTATTGCTTACCAGGTTGCCTGTAGACACTTCGCCTGCCATCAGAAATGTGAATCGAGACTCATCCTTGACCATTCTTCTTGATCCCACTGTATGTGTTCACAGGCGTATCGCAATCTCTATTCCATGCTCTTTCTCGAGTTTGGGGCTACTTGCCGGTCTTTGGGGTTTCAGGTTTGCCTGCTTCAGTCAGTCTTCTTCGTTACTGTACTGTCACTAACGTCCCTTCAGGTCTGAAGAAGCATTGCTGGACTTCAACTGCATTTAGGTGGCGATTTCTCAACACAGTGTAAACGGTGTAACGGTCATCTAGGGCACAAGTACACCTGGGTCTGCCATTACCAGTTCTCCTCAAATGGCTTCCAGTTTTTTCGTACCTTCGCTTCACCCACCATTTTTGCAGTACGACGTTCTAGAAAAGCCAAGTATCAGAAAAGTCATGATCCTAGCACATTCTTCAGGTGAAAGAGGCATGATAAATACGTTTATGTGTTGTTGTCTAACTTTTTTTTTTATTTTAAGACTCATCGATCAAGAAAAAAATTTAACAATTATAGAAATAAAAAATGAATGGTATAATTGTAATTCGGAAATGATAATTTATGATTTTAATGTTTTTCAGTCATTTCTTAAAAAAAGGTTACTGACTATGAAATTTTTATGTACAAAATTAAACACTTTTCCGAGTCCCTTTTGTTTCAAACGAATATCTTGTATAAGTACTAGAAAAGTTTTATCAATTTTGAAATGTGATGCTGATTTATGCAGGTCAGTGTATCATGTGAACTTGAACCCATGATACAGCTTCCCTAGCCTGTACGTCAGATTTTTAAAAACCCGTTGACTGCCTATGATTGGCCTATAGGTCAACAGGGAAAGATACATGAAAATAACGAGAGTGAAACTTTAAAACCAATATTAAATGAGTCAGCTATCGCTATTAATAATGACGAAACAAAAAAGTCAAACAATAGCTGCTCTTTCTTAGCACTTAATTAAAAATGAATCCCAGGCTCCAAATCCAGGGTCCAGGTAGGGTTTTGAAACGACTGGGAATACATTAATATCAAGAGAGAGAGAGAAGAGGCATAGAATACTGACAAAGAAATTCACTCAAATAGCTTTATTTCTTCTTAATCTTGTATACGTAAAAGAAATCTTGTAAGTGCGGAAATGAGAGAATTGTGCGAGAACAAAGAGTACATTAATGTACTGAACGTGGGTCACAGTTCGCCCCTAGTGGGGACAGTAAGAGAATCGATACGTTCTAGAGTGGTTACCATGGCGATAATACCGCTGTGGCCGACTTTCGTTAACCCGCTATATAATCCGAGCTACTTACCTACTTGCCCACTGTTAATGCCCTTAATTCTAGTTTAATCCATACTTGACCCACAGGTCGTTATGGATTCAAGGTTTTCATATTAGCTACCATGTTACAATATCAACTTTGATAGAAATTATTTGTGACAGTTTTGTTACTTCATTTATAAATGTAACAGTTATGAATTTGTTTGGTTTTCAATCTCGCTGTACATATGTATACAGTTATGCCGAGTCAGGTAATTTTATAATAATAATACTTTAGAAATTTTACATTTTTACATTAAAGCCTTGAATTGTGCGTTTTAGAACCATTAAACATTATTAAATATCTTTGAATACATTATTGGAACGATCAGACCGATTTCCACACTCCCCCATTACTAGATTTATTTTCGAACAGGCAGGCAACACAGCTCACATAATACCTCGGTTTCGAGTGGGGGTAGTGGCGCTGACCTTATCTTGTAAAGCGTCGTATTGCACATTTTAGACAACCTACACATCTTCAAATTATATTTTTTTTAATAGACATAAAGTTATGTATCAATCACGCCATTATCCTCGAAGGGGCCATAATGGTAGGGGCATGTTATAAGCCCACATTACACCGTGTGCATTCCTGCCCCACGTAATAGGTGATGAAATAAATAGACGCAGGTTGTGGCTACCTGCTGTTAATGTTTTTCAAGCTATACCATTTTTTTACATTACTGGATACCGGGATCATTGCCTTCACGTGCCTTCCGAAAAACGGAAACGCTTGCAAATGTAAATAAATGTGCCACCATGCGGTCGACCATCCGTGACCATAGTAAATGTTGCTTAACGTAGTGATCTTAAACAGTAGAACACTGAGTTAGTAGGGTTACAAGCGCTTCTTTTATTATTATTTAGTTTCTGAATATCAATAAAAGTTCTTCAGGACGCTATTATCAACCATATGAAAGAGTAGACGCAATATCATTTGTATAATACAATATTATGTACCTAGGTATTTTGCAACGACAAATATGAGACAAAGGATATTTCACCAGTAAATATTCGTCTACGTTTTCAAGTAGTACCTTTAATGACAAATGAAGAATTGGAGGGTTGGTCCACCATTATAGCTAAGTAACAAAGACTTTTAGAATTCATTTGGAAGTTACAACTTTGAGGATCCGACGGATCCTTACGGCATCACTATTTGTGAACTTGTTACTTGTCCAATGAAATTACGGTTTTGAATCAGTAGGTATATATAATAATAATATGTAATAACCCGAGACTTGGTTCGCCTGAAAATTGTAGTGTTACGCAAAATTTGAATTACTCTCCACCTAGTCCCTGATAAAATAGCGTTATGATTTTATGAACCATAATTATCTAATGTGAAATAGTAATTAATACAAATAGTTAAAATCGGACCATTGATGCTTGAACAAACAACAAACATATAGAAGATTTAATAATATGTTGATTTGAGATACTTATGTCATACTTAATTTTTATTCATTATCTATCACGCCGGATCCCCGAAGGGGTGGCAGAGGCATATTATATGCCCACTTTTCACCATGTGTATTCCTGTCTCACGTAATAGGTGGTTAGCCCATTGCCATGTTGAAATAGACAGACGCAGGTTGTGGCTACCTGTTGTTGAAATTTTTCAAGCCGCCCATAAGGCCTTCAGCTTGACTTAACGACTGCCATGTTACTGGCAACCGGCACCAACGGCTTAACGTGCCTTAACAAAGTGGTCACCTATCCGAGGACCAGCCATAGTGAAAGTTGCGTAACTCATTAATCATTTACAGAACACAGAGTCCGCGGGGCCACGAGCGCTTCTGATCTGATCTGATTTAAGGAAATTTTATTAAACTATAAATAAAATTATTACAATTTTATTGAACTGTCCTGGAACGCGTTGACATGGGGAAGCCTCACTGAAGCTATGAATCTTGAATTAATAAGAGTGTTCTCCAGGACTCAGTTTCGTCCCGAATACGGCTTTGACTCAGTGAAGTTCTTACTAGACTTGCTCAACGCTATGTATCGACGTGATATTCGAATTATAAGGTCCTGAACTCCTGAGATAAGGGGAATTTTTGAGCCACTGGCGTAATTTTACCACTCTATTACAGTCAAATAGATTTTTAGTTAATCTATACCTATTTACGACCATTTTAAATTTCTAATTTCAATGCTAAGGGATAAGCGTCTGGTTAAAAGGTTATGGCAAAGAAAAAGAGCGAGCTAAGAAAAAAACTATATAAAGTAGAGTTGTGTTGTTTCCCCGTCGGGGATACAACGCGAAGATAGTTAGTTAAGTTAGTTTGTAAAAAATACCATACAATTTTTGGTGATTTTGGTAAATTTTAAAAGCCTTCTTTAATAAGTGTCCTCTCTGACACCCCGTGAGGGATACAGCGTGAAGATACTTACTTAGTCACTTGAATACTTAATAAAAAAAATGGTATATCAACAGTTCCGTGGTAAATCTAAAATCAATGTTGGCCCGCTGAATAGCATGCTAACCAGCGTGCCCTTTGCGATAATTCCGTTACTGAATCCGGCTTTTAAAACTTATCAAAATCTCCAAAAAATAGTATGGTATTTTCACAACTCTATGAAATTTATTTTATTTTTATATTTTTTTATTTTCTTTGCTCGCTCTCTTTCTTTGCCATAACCTTTTAACCAGACTCTTATCCTTAAGCATTGGAATTATACAATTTTCTGGTGTTGTATACAAATTTCAAAAGCCATCATTCAGCAACAGAATTATCCTGGTGGTCCGCTGTAGAGCATACTCCCCACTTTGATTCCATTTTTTAACATCAAAACTATTGATTTAATTATTTTTTTATTGAGTCTAATATATACAAGTATTTGGTGCTTATTAAATTTATTAGCGTAACAGGTGGGTCCGCCCCAGAGCAGCATGCGGCAATTGCTCATAAAATTAATAATTAATTTTGTGACCAATTTGTTTCGTTGTTACCTACTTATTTGTAGGAGTAATTTTAGTGGAGATAATTTTGGCTAAAAGGGAACGATTTAAAAGATCGTTTCTCAGTCGAACATATATTTAGTAACATAAAACGCTCTGCCAGCGCCACGTGTTTCTTTCCTCTTACAATCCTGGGATCTTCAAGCGGGACGAGAAGAGGCACATCACTGGGCCTCCAAGTTGAGGGACGCTATTAGTAGTCCTGTAGAATAAGAGAGTGGCCCTCACTTCATTCATGGCTTTCCATCAGGCGGGCGGCGTCATTTTGCCGTGCTACCTAAATAAAAAAAGACCAAACATTTATTTGGTAATTATGGGTCCGTAAAATTGTTCTTCGTAATTTCCAAAGATTAGTTTTTCAAGTTCACTTGTTTGTACATTTTTAGTTTATAAAATATGTATAATTTCAATTGAATGCATCGTCAGTATCCTTGATTCACAGACTTAAAAGACAGTAAGACAGGCTTACGCCTTGATTCCACTCTTTTACTAGGTAATAGGTATCGCTATTTAGAGCCAGGCACTAAGGGTCATATTACAGAACGTTTCTCAATACACAAGAAACGCTTAAGGCTAGTTTTCGCCTTATAATATTACTCTCAAAAGTTTAATAATATATTTTATAAATATGGCCCTAAAAGTTACAGAAAAAGAAAACTTTTTACCAAATAGTTTTTGAGAGAGTACTGCCATCTAGCGAAATCTTGCGAGTTGTAAGTACATTCCATCACATTGGGATAGCGCCACCTTAGCATCGTATCGTGCAACTGATTAATGTAGTGTAGTGCAGTAATGTCACAGTTCCAATAAAATACAACAGATGTCTATAAACTTAAGTCAAACCATCCATATCAACTTTATTTAGTTCTTATAAAATGTAACAGATGTCTCTTTACTAAATTTATCGTTTTTGAAGGATTTTATTTTCAAGGTTTTCTCTGTTTATACTGTGCCTACTGTGATACTGTGGTAATAGTAGTATATTTATTACTTCAGCTGATTTCAGATTCACTGCCACATTCCTGTGAAGCGAAGGTAGAGTGTTTTCGATCGTAGTCTTAAGCGTGCGCTTCGTGTGGGGAAGAACCATTGTTCATACATCCGACGTTTCTGTTTGCTAACCATAGCCGACTAATTATCATTTCTGCTGAATGATAGTTTTTTGATGTGCGCGATGCACCCTTATTGACGGCTGTCACCTGTATAATAGGTGGTATTGTTATTTTTGCCTTGTCATTGGTACCTACGAAGTACCTACAAAGTGTGCGCCACTCCAAAAAATTGGTGATGGCTTAGGGGCAGAAATGTATTTAGAAATATATTAGTATGTTTATCAGTGGTCTAGATCCCATATTACAAGCTAACTTTGGGCTAGATGGCGCTGTGTAAAAAAAAAGACCCACAATATTTATTTTGTTGGAACCGCGACAGTAGATAGGTTCCTCTAGGTACCTATAGATAATATCGTCGGCGTACGTACCTACCTACAGTACCTACATAATAACAGATGACGTTTTAGTTATGAGGAATAATTCGCTAAATTGTATATGATGACATATAGATAGGTATATAAGCATCTATATAACTGATTAAGGGGTCAAAAGGTGTCTTAGAAGGTTTATAAAGGGTCGGCAGCGCGAGTTCTGCACCTCCGGTGTTGCAAAAGTCTATAGGCTCTCGTGATCACTTTCCATCAGGTGGGCCGTACGTTTGTCTGCCAACTCAGTAGTATAAAAAAAAATTAACATATTTACTCTTCACAAAACTAAATTATTTTTTGATGTTGGTTTCTTATAGCAGCTAATAAACGGTCTGAAGTAAATCGTCTGAAGTACCTATCTACTTACCTAGGTATAAAGATATTATAATCCACTCTTATAATAAGTATGTGATGCGAATAGCGGCTGCAATAGAAGTCTTATCGTTATCGGATAATATATTAATCAAGATTAATTTTTAGTGTCCAAACAAAAGTTCTCAGCAGTGAGAACTTACAATATCTAGCGGCTGCCAACAGCAAACGGGGATAAAAAGCAGCCTATGTTACTCCTTTTAACATCTGCTATCTGCCAATGAAAGCCTCGTCAAAATCGGTTCAGCTGTTCCATTGATAAACCGGAACAAGCAGACAAAAAGACGGGAGAAGAAAAATTTTGAAAATTGAATTTGAATGAAAATTTTGAAAAAATTACAATGTCATACAATATGCATTTAATGAAAATCTATTAATTTGGAAGTAAAAACAGACACTTAAATTTTATTTACTTGTATAGATTCGAACGCACATCCATCGTGTCTGTGCCGTATTCCAGAACGTTTCTCAATACTCAATCGACCCTTGAGAGTAGATTTTATAAGGCAAAATACGGACCTAAGAGATATATTTCTCTACTTTTAAAGAGACCACTTCATGTAATCTATAAATATATAAATGAATCCCTATTTCCCTTGGTCACGCCATCACGCGTGAACGACTGGACCGATTTGAAAAATTATTTTCGTATTGGATAGCCTATTTATTGGGGTAAGGTTCTTAGCCACGCTACATATCATTACGCCACCACACAGGAGAGCGGAGCAGTAATCATAAATTTCAAGAAATCGGGGAAATTTTCATACACTTTTGGAAAAGTAGTAAGCCACGGGATTAAATGGGTGCCACAGGGTCGGAAGTATGTCACGGACGAAGCTGGGCAGGTCAGCTAGTGCTTAATAAAAAACTATTAATTTCACAGAAACGTGGTAGGTAGTAGTTGTATGCCTACTTTTAGGTATACAACTTTGTTGTAGGTATGTATTTAAAGCAATTAAATAAATATGTAACAGTATACATTTATTTATTTATTTAACAGTTTACAAATAGTAAAATCACATTTTTTTAATATCACATAGAGAAAAGTTAATTATAAAGATCATTTCAGACTCATTTTCGAACTTAAAAGAAAAGCTTTTTACAATATAGAAACAAATGTAGTAACAATATTTTAACCATAATTTAATTAATAAGTACTTTGGCTGCTAGGCTAGGAACTCATGGATTATATCTCATATATACATAAAATAATCCGAGTAGCAATATGTAATTCGTGTAGAAGCCACATTATTTGAAATACAAAGAATGATGATCATGTTCAGGCTTATCTGTGTGTAGCTTTCAACCAAGCCCAAAAGAACCTAATTCTCATATTTATGTTTTGTTGATGAATTGAAAATAATCACAAATTGTTAATTTTTTATTACAGTACAGTATTATTATATGTAAAATAAATAAATAAATAAATATCCATCACGCCTTATCCCCGAAGGGGTGGCAGAGGCATATTATATGCCCACTTTTCACCGTGTGGATTCCTGTCCCACGTAATAGGTGGTGAGCCCATTGCCGTGTTGAAATAGACAGACGCAGGTTGTGGCTACCTGCTGTTGAAATTTTCAAGCCGCCCATAAGGCCTTCAACCAGGCTTAACGACTGCCATTTTACTGGCAACCGGGACCAACGGCTTAACGTGCCTTCCGAAGCACGGAAACGCTCGCAAATGTAAATGCCACAAAGTGGTCACCCATCCGAGGACCAGCCATAGTGAAAGTTGCGTAACTCAGTGATCGTTTACAGAACACTGAGACCGCGAGGCCACGAGCGCTTCTTATTATTATTATATGTACAGTCAATACAGTCAACCATCATGTTAAAATGATCCAACAATTATGAAAACCAAACCGTATCCCACTTGGATAAAGATTATATTAGGATGACAGCTGTCATATACTTTGTTCATTCTCAAACATTATTTAGATTGAGATAGCGTTTAATTTCCTGAAACAATTTTGAATAGTATGATTGTCCCTGTCAATTTTTGACACTGTATGTATGTGCAGTCCTTTTCTGTTACCTTTGCTAAGACATCCGCCCATCTGGCTCAGAGAGGTGCTGGAAGCGCAATATATAAATACGGCACAGGACTGTGACTTACCAGCGGTAGGCTGATTTAATTGATATGCACAGATAAGATTAGTTAGTAGCACACAGAAAATAAACGTAAAACTACGTTTTTTAGATTACAAAACAGTTTCATTCATAAAAAATGTAGCTATGAAAAATAGAATTAGAAATAGTATGTACCTATTGACATGATTTTTAAGTCATACAAAATGAGATCAATTTAATATACCTAGATAATAATTGTCAACAGCTTTGGTACATATAGTATTTGGTTTCATCATATGCTTAAATAATCATAAATTAATTTATTTTAATCAAAGAATTTGGGAGACCATACAGAACGCATTCATACACATAACTTAAAACTATTATCTTCCTTCCTTTAACCAACAGTATGTCCAAAAAAGTGGTAGGCAATCAAGGAATTGCAAATACTAATAAGAATCTAAATGACTCTATTATATATATCTGGTATGATAAGATTATATGACAAACAAAATATGTGATTTATGCTATGGACAGGTTTTTAAAATGCTATAAATTTTAAGAAAAATTTGGTATTATTTAAGACTCATAATTCTAATAAACACCCACTTATTAACAATTACTAATACAAAATCTATATGCATATGTACAAATAAATTAATAATACCAAAATGGGAACTTCAAGTCTCATAATTCAATCAATAGGATCAGTATTTCTTGATTTGTTAAACATTTGATTCATCCATTGCAGACCATCAGAGCGATGATTCTCATCTATGCCATTGAATATTGGCTGTAACTTATTTCTTAGCGACCAGTACCACTGCTCAATAAAGTGATAAAGAACACCATGTGAAATATTGTCATGGTGTAATGTTGCTCTTTTCAATACATCCAATACTGTAGCATACACAACAGATTGACGAGTTGCAGGCTTGCATAAAGATAGATGATCTAAAGGTAGTTGATAGAATACACCTCTGCCTAAATCAGCTGAGTAAGATTCCACAAAATTAATTGGTACTTTAAATGCTGTTACTAATGTAGGCACCGTCTCTGCAAAACTAATAGTTTCCCATTTATGATATTCAGCTGTTCGAATAAATTCTTCATGTAGTTTAAGCAATGTTGGAGAATTCTCTTGTAGTTGTCTTACATCAGTAGATGGCCATATAACAGCTGCAGCAGCACGAGGTATTGTAGCTAAACTACTGCCTCTATGAGGTGTACCAAAGAAAAGTATTGCTTTAGTATTTTCTGATAGTCTTCTCAATTCCTCCTCATCACTCTGTGAAGATCTAACAAGAGCTTCTTTCACAATGAGCCCCCCCATCGAGTGAGCTAACCAAACTACATTTGTGTTTTTTGTACCCACACCTGCTTCAGCTAGTACAGGCACCATCTCTGCAGCTCTGGTTGCTATATCTACAGACTGAGAAGGGCATTTCTCAAGCCATTCTGACAGTGAAGTCCAGTAATTTACACCCAAAATCCTCAAGTTACTACAATCTTTTGGTAACCAGTCTTTTGGCCAGCAAAATGTATAGGTGCACTTGTCTTGTTCTTCTTCTGATAAAGCTAGCCGTTTATTCTCTGCTAAATAGGTTTGTGATGACTGCGGTTCGCGGTAAGCTTCTACTGGTACATCATGAAGAACAACATCAAAATCGTTCAACAATGCCTCATTATCACTTTCAATCAATTCCTTCATGACATCCTGAAGGTCAGGGTCAATATACCTAGATGCTACTGCATCATTGGTATCATGTGATTGTTCTGGACATTCAAAATCTGACATGGTCACTTCTATGATTCCTATAGGTTCACAACACTTTTTGTCACGCTGTCTCCAAGTGACAAACACACCACCTCGCAAGCCATGCACTAATAAGGTATCACATGTTGGAGGTTTTGAAGTTCTATATAAAGGATGTAGTAAATATAATCCCGGTCTGTAACAATACTCCCCTGACAAATTAGCTAAACATACAGCAGCAGAACTGGATAGACGCACATCTTCTGACCGTAAAAATCTGGATAATTCTTTGATTAAACCATTTTGATAAAACTCCATTAGCAAATTAGTGTGTACACTCAAAATAGTGAGAATTTTCAGTACTACAAAATCAAATTCAGGATCATTTCTGTATCTTAGCATTGCTTCTGCAAGCTTAGGCAAGAGCCCCAATTTTACTAAATTTACAGTGGACAAATCATTCTCAAAATCTGACACATAAAACAGGGAGAGATGATGATATAAAGCATCTAGACACAACATACATAGATCCTTTTCACTAATACTATCCGGTTTTGAAGGAATACTATCCACTTCTAAGGCTTCCATAGCTTGTTCCTGTACATTGATAAAATATTTATAAATGAAATGTTGAATACAATGGTGGGGATTTATATTCTGAACTGACATGATTAAATCTCTAAATTTGTATGACAGGAGTTCAGGCGACAAAGCTGATCTACGCACGTGTATGGGAGGCGGCAGAAAGTAGCGCAGATCTGCGCCTCGAGTTCGCGCCAATAAAACGGCTGTATTTTGGTCCATAGCTTGAGCGAGTTTGCAGCAGTCCCAGATCTTATTATTTTTAAAAGCTGCTAATTGCTCTAGCGCTATATTTCGCTGATCTTTGTTTCCATTACGGCATAGCCACAGTAATTTCCATGCCAAAGAATGTGTGAAGCTTTTCCAAATGCGCGCTATGCCAACTGAATGCTTCAACTCTTTATCTTGTTCTAATTTTAATGTTAAATTATACAATGGGTCATCAATGTAAATGTACTCAGGTTGTTGCTTTTCTCGGTCTAGAACTTTAGGATTCACAATTTTGTATATTGAATTGTACGTTTGTCCGATATGATAATAAACAAAAAAGCCACTGCTGCCTATTATACCTGTATTTTTAAGGATTTGAATAATACGCTGAAAATGATCGGGCATGTTTTTAAAACTTCACAACACTAAATACGAACATAACCAAACTCTAAATTAATAATACTGTCTTCGATTTATTTATACTATAGTGTATTTATTCTTAAATACTTTTTTTTTAGTTGTCTTTGCCCATCTTTGGCAGGCAAAGGAAGCTTAGTCCATACAGCCTAATCTTCAGTATTTATTACTTTCTTGTTATTATGTTTTAGTCCTGTCTAGTCGTTTGTCGATGTCAAGTCCTCAGTCCTAGGTCCTAGTCCGTGCCCCAATAAGGCAGTAAATTCCTTATTGCAGCTCTCTACGGAAATTTGGCACTAACACAAACAACACCGCTATTTATTGCAATATATCACTTTCTTTAACTAATGCACTTCTGAACTCTTTATATTAATTTATTTAAACTGGTTTATTTAAACTGGAACTGTTTAAATTTATAAAATTATTAAAGTATAATATTCTACTATTATTAAACACAAAAACACGAATTATACACTAGTTTTTGAAAATAATATACGACAAACGTGCATCACTGCTCATCTCGCGCCAAAAGTCCTCTCTTGAATACTGTAATCATCACATCAACATCAAAACTTCAAAGAGAACAGATAATTCCAACACTACATTTTTTGAGTGACGGGACACTGGGACTGGGACCCTGGAACTGTTTGGTTTTGTTTAGTTAAAATCAAGTTTGTGCTTAAAATCAATACCAATGTATACGAACTGAAAACGTCTTTTGATTCGTTAGATTGGCACCGCTTTTGGTAGTAAGAGCGGCACTGAAAATTTTGGAAATCAAGGAAGTGACACAACATTACTATTTAAAAATGTATTTATTGCTTTTCGAAATATTCTCCGCGAAATTTGACAATTTTTTCCATACGATGGAACCAATCATTGTTCCATTCGGAGATTCGAATTCCATTCGGAAGATTCCACAGATTCTTCAGGTGATGAAAATCTCTGACCACGCATTTATTCTTTATTTTAGGGAAAGTATAGAAATTATTAGGGCTTAGGTCGGGGCTGTACGGCGGATGGTCTAATAATTTTATGTTTTAAAACTCTTTTGTTCTGTGCGCGGTGTGAGAACTCGCATTGTCGTGATGGAGGATGATGCGGCGGTTGCAGTTCTATTTACGGAGTTCAGAAACGACCTACGGCAAACAAATGCTAGCATACTATTCTGCATTAACCGTTCTTTGTCCCTCAAGAGGAATAGTCGCAACATGGCCGGTTTTGGAGACAAACGTGGCCACCATTTTTTTGGCATCACTCCGTGAACGAACAATTTATGTTGGCTTTAACTCATTTTCGAACACCCAAACTCGTGACTGGTTCTTTGTTTCGGGTTCGTACGCGTATATCCAGGATTCGTCACCTGATACGATGTTGTATACAGCATTTGAGGATCCTGCGTGGAATCTTTCGAGAGTTCTGACGCACCAAGTAACGCGAGCCGCTTTTTGCTCTTCATAGAGCGAATGTGGTATCCACCGGGAAAACAATTTTTTTACACCTAATTGTTCATGCAAGATTATTTGTATTTGACTCATGCCAATGTCTAAAGTTGCCTGAATTTCGCGGTATGTCAAATGTCGATCTTCCTCAATCAGCTTACGCACAGCATCAACGTTTTCTTGGGTGACTGCAGTTTTTAGACGACCTTGACGGGATCATCACTGAGCTTAACACGTCCACGTTGAAATTCAGCAAACCAGCGATTAATTGTGATTTTGGATGGGGCTTCATCACCAAATGCAGAAATCATCCGGTCAACACACTGTTTTTGTGTTAAACCACTTCGAAAGTCATAATAAATCATTGCTCTTGAATTTTCTCGAGTCAATTCCATTTTCTCAACGACTAAACAAGTTTAACAAAACCTTGTGACAAGACCGAGAATCTTTTGTTTAAATAAATAGTATTCGATTTTTAAAACCAAGGAGTTTTCAATTAAAAAGATTTTAGTATGACAGGAACAGTGGAAATGTTCCATTCCCGATACTTTTAGTGCAGCCTATGTAAGTAGGGCGAAAGAATTTTTGCATTATAATATAACAAGAAAATTTTACTTTTACTTAAGCATGTATAACTAATTGGATCAGGCGTTTCATGGCGGAATTCCTTTTTAAAAAACTATAATTATTTTGTTTTAAATGTTATTTTACAATATTCCGCTTTATTAAATAGTCGTACGATGACGACCTGTGTTTCGACATCGTACAAAATATCAGATTTGCTGCCAAACAGTCTTGATAATGCCTCGTGTGTGGGCGAAACACGTGTAGACATCGTACGAAAATTTAAAAAAAGGGAGTATTGCAAAATAGCATTTAAAACAAAATAATTATAGTTTTTTTAAAGTATGTATAATTAGCTAATGTCTTGTTATATTTCTTTCGTAATCTTGTAGGTAAGGACAACACGTCCCATTAATCTTAAAATGGTGGGGCTTCTGATAAAAAACCGCGACTATTGGCAGTGCTCTCGTGATTAAACATCACGAGAGCACTGCCAATAATCGCGGTGCTAACACATCAGGTTCCACAATTTCTAGAGCAATGGGACATGTGCCTATCTACAAGACTACAAAAGAAATCGAACAAAATGGTACATTATACATACTTTATTTAAATGTTAGGCAGTGGCCTAAATGATTCTGAAGAGACCGAAACATGTGGAAATCTTTCTTTGTCGAACGATAGTAACCTGGAACGCTCTACCAGCGCACATGTTTCCTTCCTCTTACGAGCCCAGGTTCTTCGAGCGGAGCGTGAAGAGGCACATCATTGGGCCGCCAACTTGAATGATGCTGTCATGTAGACTAAAAGAGTGCCCTTCAATTCGCTGGGTGTCGTCATGGCTTTCCGCCTGCCTGATGGCGGCGTCATTTTTGTGAGCTAAATAAAAAAAACGGGTTGCACTCCGAGAGTGCCGACAGAAGTGAAAACTAAAGGAGAATGCCCACTTTTGGGCGCACAAAGTACAGAGATAACAAATACTAGATTTTTTTATTTTTTTAATCCATAACATCAATCTAAAATAGAAATATCTTTATCTATATATATAAAAGAAAGTCGTGTTAGTTACACTATTTATAACTCAACAACGGCTGCTCCGATTTGGATGAAAATTGGTAGAGAGGTAGCTTAGAGCCAGGAAACGGACATAGGCTACTTTATATCCCGGGAACGCGAAAACTTCTTTACGCGGGCGAAGCCGTGGGTGTCAACTAGTTTAATATAAAAAGAAATATGAATAAGTATAGGTTACTAAAATTCAGACTGGATATGGGGTCGCCAAATCGATCCATAGAAAAAAATACCAAGGTTGCCATCTACTGATGCAATCGTATGTGATTGTGAACCAAAACAAAATATTTTGATTAAATATAACAAAATACTTTATTATTAATTGCACATATGAGTTGAAATTAAAGTTTTATAGTCATTAGAAACCATAGATTATTGCAAAAGCTATCTCATATTACATTATTAAATCTGCCTTAATTATTTGTAAATCGCTTCTTGAGTTTAAGTTACATTAAAATCATTTTCATCATATATATAGACACTTAATTTAAATTCCTAGTATAGGTAAATTACTTTAATTTAATTCTATTGTCTTTATAGTCTCGATTCCCTGTAAACAGGCATGCCTAAACAGGGAATCATGTGAACAGTACTTGTCATGCTACTCCTGCCCCATTTTAGTTTTTCAATTGTTACTTATTTTTATTATTTGTTGTTCAATAAAGTATTATTATTATTATCACACATTAATTCTTTGAGAATATTATTATTATTAAATAATATTATTGCCCTGAAAACAGTTTTTTAATATAAACAAAAAAGTCAACCAAACGTTTTTTTTATTTAACTTAATATTATAAGTTAAATAAAAAACTTTTTTTTTTATTTATTTTTTCTAAGTACCTACCCTATACCCGTGTCTATCCACACATTCTCGTCTCTATCAACCCCATAGAACGTTTCTATTGACCACATATGGCGTGTCTATTCCCCCCTTTCGTGTTTCTCTTCACCTCAAATATTATAAAATTATACATGCGTGGCCAAGAGAAAATGTTACCGCCTGCAACTTCCTAGATTCTATACTAATTGTGTATGATGATGATTCATTGTTATATTACACAGCTGTAAGTAAAAACATATCACGAACAACATAACCTAAAAAATATCGGGGTCTTATTTCTTGAGAATGCCATTGTCAATAAAACTGAAACTTAGGCAATTAGAATTTCATATTTTTCACTAACCAATGACACTAGTTTGGATCCTGTACTTGTTCATCATTTCATGGGCTCAACGATGTATGGGAGTTGGAAATATACATTCTCTTTTATTAATAATTTATTTGACCGCTATCAACATTTTGCTTTCATCTCATCAGTTGTTCGCAGTAGAGTTCAGATTCGATGGAATCCATGGTCCTGCTGACGAAACAGCTCATAATGAATAATGCTTTCCCATTCCCACACGGCAGCTCCTTGTGCGAGTTAACCTACAGGATAAGTCACAGTCTGTAAAGCTTGAATAGCCTTCGACCATAACTTTTTTCCCACGTTCTTATCGTAAGTGATCTATTCATTAGGTCGTAATAAAGAATCACATACAAGTACACGGTACATTAGCATTCTTTCAGAGGCGCCCAAATATCGAGCTTTTTTGTGTACCCAGTTTTTTTCAAATGCACCAAAACTATATTGTGTCCAATTCCCAGTTCTTCAGGTACGTCGTAATTAATGATATTCCGATACTACTACACTTTTTCTATAATGGCATAAATTTTATCCGTAACATCACAATTATTTATTGATTGCGTTGCATTTTTATCAATTATATGGTGAAATTTTAAAATGTATTGAATTTTTTCTTAAGATTCACCTTGACAGTAAGAAAGTAAAAAATCACACATTTTACTAATTGGAATTTGGAATTATCTTTAAAATTCAAAGGCCGGCAGAGATGCCATCATCATCTCATCACGAGAGATTTCATCAGAGACATCATCCTCACACTGTGGACGCGATTGTCCCCAAAACCGATAGATTTCGCAGGTCTTTCTTGTGTCGCACCATACAAGCATGGAACTATCTGCTAGTGCACGTTTCCATCCTCTTACAATATATGTATAATTATATTTATTTAGGGCCCTACTGGCTGGGATAGCGTCACTCGGTCACGGACTCTCATTTCCATCAGGTGGGTGGAGACATATCGACGTGTCAAATAAAAAAAAACTCCTTCGTTCTCCGTCCTTCCCAATCGAGTGCTTTTCCTATTGAAAATTTTTCTATTAAAATACTTCCAAAATTACGTGTTTCAATTAGTATAATTTTTCAATAGGAATATTTACTAACCAAGACTCTCAATTTTTTGCAGTGTTTAACCTAAACATTGCATAATCTGTAAGTAAAAAAGAAATTGGATTTTCAAGTGAAGTGAGCACTGGGGACTTATCACAATCCCCAGATCCAAGCCAACTTTATCAGCATTTGATCTTTGCTTAGTAGCATTAGTGGCATGAAATGATTGGAAGACCAGACACTTGTTGCTACCCACAGTGCCCAAATAAAGAAACAATTCCAGAGCTGACTTCAGTCTCCAAATACAGCTGGAAAGTCACTAAAAATTATATTATCACCATAAACAAAATTTTTATATCTATATTGTATAGGTATTACAAGCTTCGTATTGGAGATATCACGCTTGTAAGTTTCTTTCAAAAAGACACGAAAAAAATAGATCAAACTACGAGTATTATGGTAATTAATCAAAACTTGAAGTAAAATATCGATGATCGATTGACAGAGTGGTACATCCTTATTCTCGGACTTTGTTAGTAAGTAAAATATTAATAAAATAAATATCAAGAGTGAATACATTATTTCAAAGATTCTGTGGCAATTGTTTAATATAGCCACCTTAAGTAGTTATTAGGTACGCACTGATGATATGGAATTTAGACAACCTAACCTAACATACACCTACTATTAAAAATGCAAGTACTATATGAATCATAATTTAAAAACATAAAATAAAATAATTAACACTTATTAAATAAAAATAAAGTTTTTCTTTAAGGTTGTATAAATTAAATTTATACTTTTCTATCAATCTATCTCTACTAATAATCTTCTTTTTCTATCAATCTATCTCTACTATCTATCTACTAATAAAATTAAAAGCATATATATGTTACACCAAAAATAAAAAATATAGCAACATTATTAAACTTAAATAAAAATATAATACCTACAACGCGAAAAAAAATTCCTTCGCATCATCGCTTCAAAATTTTTTCTAAGTAATTTTACAAACAGAGGTCAGCGAATGAGTTAATTAACTGGTGATTGAGACCGGTTAATGAAACAAATAAAAATAAAATGCGCTATCTCGTAGACAGAGATGTCTACGCGCTAGCTAGATTTTTTTTGTGTTTATTTTATGGCCTGGTTACTAAGACTTTTTAGCCAATTCCTATTTTTATATCATAGTTCTTTAATCTTATTTTCTAATTTAGTCCTGTCCAGTCCTTTGTCGATGTCAAGTCCAGTCATAGCTCCTCTGTCCTTGCCCCATCAACGTGGTAGAGCGTTATTGGGGCTTTCAGTGCAATTTGCACGACAAGTTGTAAAATAGCTTTTCACTGTAATATATCACTGTCTTTCACTATAGCACGTTTACACAACTTTTATGTCTAAGAAACTATATTTTTTGCACATTAATAACACAAAACAAGATTAATGCACTAGTTTTGGAAAATAATATACTTACAGCAAGTGACCGCCATTTAAACTAAACAATTTATGATTGAAATAGGCACTATGGTATGGTATGGTTGGTTTTCCGCAACTCCACGTCAAGGCGTGGTTTTTGCGTGAGGGTGGGTATTTTATTCGATCCACCCCAACTCGTCGAAGAACGCCAGCAAGCTATTTGCACTGCTGGTGATTTCTCGGAGCGTACCTGGATTCCCGAAGTACTTATCCTGGTATATGGCGATTGCAGGACAGTGTAGGAGCACGTGTGCCGCTGTTTCTTCTTCCCTCATGCAGGCTCTGCAGAGGGGACTGTCCGTAATTCCTAAGACGAAAAGGTGTTTATTAAAAGAACCATGACCTGTAATGGCGGCTGTAGCTATGCGCAGTTGCCGCTTGATCAGTTGTCGAAGACGCCGAGTGAGTCTATTATAGCACAGGGAGTGCTGCCCTGGCTTGTCTGCATTCTTTTAAGTTTCTCCAGTAACCGTTGTGCTGGTCCCTCGTTCGTTTGTTTACTATAGTGCGTAGGTATGCAAAGGGGATTGGTAGTATAGGTTCGGGTCCCATCACCACCATATCAGATCCCCTTCTAGCAAGCTCATCCGCTGCATCGTTGCCTCTTTAACCGCTGTGGCCCTTGATCCATTACAAGGTTATATTATTGGTGCGACCTATCTGGTTTAGCTTATAGTGGCACTCCAGTATAAGTCCGGAGTTTATAGTGTGACTGTTTACAGCTCGCAGCACAGCCATGCTATCCGAGAGTATTCGGATCGAGTGACCTACCACTCGCCTGGCCATGACTGCTGAAGCTGCTAGAGTAATTCCCATGCACTCGGCTTGAAACATCGTGTTGTGGGTCCCCAGCGGTTTTGAAATGGTAATGTTGAGGTCCTCAGAGCCTGTACCAGATTTGGATCCATCTGTGAAGATGCGTAGTTCTACTGTGTATAGGGATTCACAGCGGTGATCTTCATGAAGCTGGATTTTATATTTTTTGTCAAAGATGAACTGTTTGGGTACACGGTCATTTATAGCTCCTATGATAGGCAGCTGTTCAGTAAGCTCCTTGAGTATAGATGTGTTGTGTGTTCCTATCATTTCATAGGTTTAGTGCCCTTAGGCGCATAGATGCTGCTGTTGCTTCCTGACGGATGAACAGATCCAGTGGTGGGAGTCCAAGCATGGCTTCCATGGCTGCAGTTCTTCATGAATCCAGTGGTCGCCATGCTGGCTAGTCTTTGTGTCCGTTGTAGTTACCAATCATCCTTCTGCATTGCCAGAAGGTCATCCCGGCTTTTTCTAGTTTATTGTCTAGATGGCTCCTCCATTTTAACTTGTTGTTAAGAATAACGCCAAGGAATTTCACCCCTTTTGACAGTTGGAGTTCAGTATTGAAGAGTTTGGGTAGTCAGTAGTGCCCCAGTACCCTTTTGTTCGTGAACATAACTAGTTCTGCTTTGGTCGGATTCACCGATAGATCAAATTCCCTCACCATTTTTCCACGATGCGTAGGGCTTGTTGGGTGAGATTGCAGACAGTTTCTGTTACATGCCCTGAGATCAGCATGGTAAAAAAAGGCATTAATATTGTAGACATTTGTAGGAAATTCAAGACCTAGTCACGCACACTAATGCACTCCGATAGTTGTACACTACCATAAAACGAATAAAACGAAAACACAGTCCATACAGCCTCATCACTAGAACTTTGATTTTTTTTATATTTGGTCATGTCTAGTCCTTTATTGGAGTCAAGTCCAGCAGTATCCTAGAGAGCGAACTACCTACCAAACTTACAAGCTATTCCTACTCAGTACTCGCCACTACCGAGACGCAAGATAAACCGGAAGTTAAATGGCATGGCGACCAAACTTGCCGGCTGTGATACATCCAAAGTAATGATGCCGCAACTATTTTCTATATTTCGCTTTTACCAGTCAGCCTAGGAGCAACGTAGTTCCGCAGGCCTTTTAGGACTAAGTATTAGGCCCACCATACCACGATGCATTTATGCAATGGGGTCAGCTGCTGGGAATTGGTATGTCATTCTACAGGGGCAACGTTAAGCTTTGCACCTGTTACTTCCAGGCAACCATTGGATGGATATAACTAACTAACTATCTTCACGCTGTATCCCTGACGGGGTAGTCAGAGA
Organism: Thumatha senex; assembly: GCA_948477245.1. Lineage (NCBI taxonomy): Eukaryota > Metazoa > Arthropoda > Insecta > Lepidoptera > Erebidae > Thumatha > Thumatha senex. Next base: position 8,158,166 of record OX419725.1, read on the forward strand.
GGACAGATCGCCAGGCTTAGCGATCCATGCATATATAGGTACGTTAAATATTTGTGAAATTTATTGTTGGGGCTATTTTACCTACATGTCATTCTTTACATACATATGTATGATAGAGTACGTTCATCATCAAAGAAATAAAATAAAATAATCACACACACCCTCACACACACAATATTCGTACAACAAACCATGAACCAAAATGTGCTTTTTTTTGTTAACGTGTCGCAATCCACTCGGTTGTCATGCCGTACTCGAACCGGCTACAATAGTTACTATAATTTAATGATGATAGGTGTTCAAAGTGACAAAATCTTTTATTAATATTTTTTTATATACCACTGAGGTGGTAGACTAGCGTACGGCCCACCTGATTTGGGTTCAATAGTAGGTACTGTCTAAGGGTTGTTTCTTAAACCACCTATAAGTATTTTTTGGCGTTTTTATAATTTAAAAAGCTCGTAGACCAAAATAAACCTAGACTTCGAGACCGCTTGCCATGATTGAAAACTAACAAAAATGTTTTCTTTGCTCTATGCTATATGTTACGTACAGGTTAATAGTAATAACACCGAAATGAAATCTCAATTAATAAATAAATAAGTACGTATTAAGCTTTTTTTTGGAAGTAAAACTTATTTTATATTAAATATTTTCTGCGTATGCTAGGTACTTAGTGTGACTAAGTTTGTAGAATCATTACAGCGGGAGGCGTGTCAATGGAGGATGCCTTCGCAAAAAAATATCCAAGTAAAGTCGTAAAAGGCGGTAAAGATTATACAATTTTAGAATCAGATCCTGAATCACTTGGATGTGAATGGAAATCGAATGATAATAAATATTCAACACATGACGTGGCATGCTTCAGAAGAATTTGTAGAAAATGTATTGCCGTGCAAACCAAGTGCTTCCGCTGCGGTACAAATTTTCGGCACGCATACACCAATACCGATGATTTAAAGCAATTTGCTACTAAACAAATCCAACATCCATGTAAGTTATTTCAACACGTGGACACATCCACAAACAGTATAATAAACAATAAAAAGCCCATACTTATTGAAGATCAAGAGACGGGTGATAGAACCAACCATTATAAAAGCAATGACAACAAATATGTTGCAGTAGACCATCTTGATTCAAAGAAGACTGGCGATAGGTCAATTCATAAAAATACATTGACAATGATGTATAATAAGTGTATTTGCACTGAAAACAGACTGTTTAACATTCGTATCCAAACTCGTAGTGCTCCTAGTTGTAAAGGACATTTTTCTTCACGGCCATTTACTCTTGGAACTGCTGAACAGCGTAGATTTCAAAAGAATACCTGTTCAACTAAACTCATTGGGGGTTATCGCTTACCTGTATGTAATAATGCAAGGTTTTGATTATATTTTTTTGATGTTATTATGGCCTATCATATTCTTTAGCTAGCTAGTACAACTCTGACTGGATTAATACATCACAAATACTGACTCGGTGACGTAAGTGTTAGTGTCTGCGCCTTCCCCGCTAAGGTCTCGAGTTTGAATTCAGTGTCGGGACAAATATTTGTGATCCGTCAATGGTTGTTTCTGTGTATGGGCGTTTAAGATAGTATGTATGTATTTACGCTCGTGGCCCTGCTAACACAGTGTTCTGTAAACGATCACTGCGTCAAGCAACTTTCGCTATAGCTAGTCCTTGGATGGGTGAGCACTTTGTGTGGCATTTATATTTGCGAGCGTTTCCTTGCTTCAGAATGCCTTCTGAAGCAGCTTCTGAAACGCTTAAGCCGTTAAGCCGTTCCAGTAAAATCCCGGTCGCCAGTAAAATGACAGTCGTTAAGTCAAGTTGAAAGCATTATGGGCTTGATAAATTTCAACAGAGGGTAGCCACAGCCTACGCCTGTCCATTTTCAAAACGGCAATGGGGTCACCACCTGGTACGTAGGACAATGCATACGGTGAAATGTGGGCGTTTAGTATGCCTCTGCCTACCTCTTCGGTGAAAAAAGCGTGAAAATATGTATGTATTTAGAAATATATAACTATGTTTATCAGTTGCCTTGATCCCATAGCACAAGCCTTAAATTAGCTTAGTTTGGGCTAGACGGCGTTGTGTGCGAATACTACTAATAAGTAGGTATACGTAAGGACGCCCTTCGACCTAGATAACGTCGCAAAGAGAGTAGGTAGGTACCAGGTACACACAGCCTAGGTACGTCTTTTTCAACACGGCAAGGGATTCACCACTGATAAGGCATGATTGATAAACTAACTTATTATTATCGGCTTCCTTGGGAGCGACTGCCGTCTGATCTTTCAACCAACTAATTAGGGCGCCTGCTTTGTTGCTTCATCCGTTAGTCAGCAGGTATACCACTTGCAGGTGAGTTGAGGTGGCTTGACCCTCGGAGTTCCCCCTTGTTGAAAGCCTTGTTAGTCTTGGTACCCCATCTTAATTTTTGTGTCTAACTTTACACATTTCTTTCTTTTACATAATTCTAGAAGCGCTCGTGGTCCCGCAAACTTAGTGTTCTGTAAACGATCACTGCGTTAAGCAACTTTCGCAGTCATGAATGGGTGACCACTTTGTGGCATTTACATTTGTGAGTTGGTCCTGGTTGCCAGTAACATGGCAGTCGTTAAATCAAGTTGAAGGCGTTATGGCGGGCGGCTTCAACTTGAATCATCTAAAATTTCTACAGCTGGTAGTCACAATCTGCAAATGTCTATTTCAACACGGCAATGGGCTCACCACCTATTACGTGGGACAGGGATACACATGGCGAAAAGTGGGCACATGGCAATAATATGCCTCTGCCACCCCTTCGGGGTTAAGGCGTGATAGATAGAAAGACATAATTCTAAACATTATTCGGTGATAATAAGTGATTCGATATATCGCGTGACTACCTAATCTAGACTAGTCGCGTAGAATTTTAGTAAGGGCTGGTCTGATTTAACCAAAGTGGTTAAATCGTCCTAGGCTGGTCTGAACCCAATTGGTTAATGATTCTTTCGAATGTTTCTGGAATAGAATAGAATTAATCTGTGTACCGCATTTTTGAAACTGTTATAACGTAATACTGAATTGAATCCTCCTTTTGTGTGTAGGTACTTGAGCTATTTAACCAAAATTATTACACTTTAAATAAAACCCACGACAAACTTAAATAAGTATTGAGTTTATTCAAAATAGAAACAACTTATAACTACAAAATAAACCATAAATCATTTGACCAAATCTAGATCCATCTACAAGCAGTGTTATTTTGTAAACTTTAATTGTCCTTACATACTGTAATACTAACTTATTTACTTAACACTAGGTACCAATTTGGTATAAACCTAGCAATTCGCTAATGACTCCTTTATAATTGACTGTTTTCAACACAGAAACGTAATACATTCTTTAGTGTTATAATCTCTTTGATAAATATATGTTCGGATCTAAAGGGCCTAACCGCTCTTTATCACGGGCGAAGCATGAAAATGACTGCCATGTCTAAGGGCCGTATTCCAGAACGTTTCTCAATACCCAATCGGTGCTTGATAGTAGATTTTATAAGGCCAAAACTAGCCTCAAGCGTTGATTGAGTATTGAGAAACGTTCTGGAAAACGGCCCTATGTGTGCGTGCAATTGAGGACCCTTTCTCTATTGTAAACCAGTCAGTTTAGAAAGGTCTTGGTTACAGAGTGAGATTTAGGTCTTGTAATTTAAAATGTTATGAGCTTTACGTTATAGCTTAGTAATTTTACGCCCGTGCGCCATTTTTATATCTATGCATAGATCATAGAGCTCACTCTATTTAATAGAGATCAGTACTAGTTAGATAACCCATATCTAACCTGTATTGATCTTTACTTTGTTGTCTGAATAGGCACATACATAATAGAGGGAGTAGTGGAATTCTATCATACTTAGGCTTTTTAATGAAAGCTATTACCTATTTTTGGAAAAATTACTTAATCTTGATACAGAAAACATAAACAATACAAGAAAATGATGTAACTTTTACAATTTTGTTTATCTAAACGGACAGACATATGTCACACTATTATAATGAGAAACTAAAATTGTGTCTATTTTTATTTGTTTTACTAAAACTAAACCTCATACAGATAAAAAACTGTGTGAAATCGCCCCCATTTTTCTCCGTGTATTAAGCGTTGAAGCTTCATTTCCGTCACATTACTCTTGACATGAAGTAAGTATGTGTATAAGTTACCTGGTACATGCATTCGACTCGATCATCGGTTATGAGGATATATTATCAGAAAAATATATGACCTGTAAATAAAATTAAAATAAATGCCCATAGTGTAATATATTAGTTCTCTAAACATCTTTAATCGACTTGAAATTGTTATTTTTGTCCGTAGAGCATTGGGTTTCGACAGCAACGGAATGCTCATGTTTTGGTCATAATCGAATTCGTCTGCGATTTAATAAGGTTATAAGGTAGCATACTATATACTACTAGACAAAGTTTGTTTATCGCATCTGCTTAGAAATAAGATTGTTCCCGATGGATGTGGCGTCACCAATAGCTCCGAGGCCCAAACGACCTGCTAGCGTTGCACCCTGCTATATAGTGGACAAGGCAACAAAACGTACTTGGGAGTTCAGACGGCAGTCCCTCCCAACAATCCCGAAAAACAAAATCCAAACAAGTCAAATGATACTTGCACCTAGCAGCCAAATAACAATGGACCCCAGACCCCACATCCAGTTAGGGCTATGAAGAACCTGCGAATACTCTAAGAAGAAAAAAAAGTGTGTGTGTACCAGAGTGCACAGGTAAGAAATGAAACTTCTGCACGACATTTGTTTACAGCTATAAAATGTCTCTCATACGTCGATACAGAAGTTTCACTTATGATAAAGAAGTTTCACTTCAAAACAACATGGCGCATGACCGAAAAAAGTGACGATATTTTACAGCTATAAAATTACTCCCAACGTCGATAAAGAAGTTTCACTTCAAAAAGAAGATTATTTCTGATGATTCCCAAATCAAGTAGTTCTTATAATACTGCACTACTTTTTTCTACATTGCCACTGTAGCAGATTACATACAAAAGAGAAAAAATTTAATATAAAATAGTTTGTTTTATGAAATATCTTATCTATATATAGTATATATTTTCTACAGAATTATTGATGTGATAACGATAGGCAAGTAATATATCCATGCATAAACAAGTACTCCTTCCTACACCTCTTCATCTTCACCGTATTTAGGTATCTACGCAAAAATACATTGATACTTTTCGAAGCACCTTACAAAATATGAAAGTTAGACTAAACATTAATTAATTACGTATTCATCTACATTATACAATACAATTTGAATATCTCTTTTAAGCAACTACTTATACTTAAACGGTTTTAAAATTAAATATAGTAAGTAGGTAAATCTTTGGATAGCTCTTGTGATCTTTGTAACTAGGTAGGTATCTACTTTCGTACTTTTTTGATAATATCACTGTTACATCATAAACTTACTTAATAATAATACACAGTACATAATACCTAATGAAATTAAATATGTAGCTATTATTCAATATTAGTTTTCAAGAATAATAGCAATTAGTACATACCGATGTATGTACTAATTGCTATTATTCTTTTTCAGTGTAGTTACCAGAGATCATTAAACGCAGGATATATTATTAAAAGAAAATTATATAATTATTTATGTTAATCAAACATTGTCTCCTTTGGCCATGTTATCAATACTAGATAAGTTCAGATAACTACATAAATAACATACAAATATAAATATAGCTTCTAAGCATCAATCACCAAGCTAAATGTTTTATCACGAAAGTTACTATAACAAGAACATGATGCTATATTGAGTATGTTTCTTAAGATGAAATTCCTGTTTTTTATAGTTAAAATAAAATTACAGGAACACTACGCAAATTGATTAACTTTGGTTTGGTACTGAAACTAAAAAAAAAATCGGAAAGCCTACGTAGATTTTACTCTGTAGCAACTTTTAAACCCAAGTGCAAAAGCCAAACTCTTATTGAATCACGGCAAGAAAATGATAGATTTTCTTGCCGTGCGCCTAGATATTTTAGATACAAATGAAACTTTTCTGAATAAATTATACTATGAATACCAAAGATAGTATTTTAGTACTACATAGTATTACTTTTGTTACTAACATTTATTATTATCAATTAATATAATCTCTAAGTACCCGCTACTGATAATAACTGTGTATAGATGTGGATGTTAATGGCGGCGGAACTGGTGTGGATGTAACAGATGGGGACGCAAGCGTCGTCAACGGTGTTGGTGGCGGTGTGGAATATACTTTGCGGTCTGGTGGTAGCGTTGGCAGGGATGAGGATAACCCGAATCCTCCAAGACCACTGATTGAGGAACCACCGGACAGCATCTGCCCGTGGACACTGCGCATGCCGAACATGGACGTCGAGCCTGTAAAACAGTAATAAAATCTCTGTTAATAGAATTATATCAGTGGAGAATGCAGGAGAAATTTATATATTGTATGCAATCCCAGAGGTAAAGCGCGGTGGTTTTAGAGCGCGCTAAAATCATTACCTATTTATTTCGATTAAAACAATTGTTAGACAATGCGCCTTGGAGACATATTATTGCAGTGTTCGAGATAATTACTCTAAAATAACTCAAAAATTTGAAAAAGAATACATATATGCCAACTACGCATATAATGATTTTTTTCCAGTGTCACCACTAAATATAAATATCTGTGTCGTGTAAACTTTTTAAGGACCTGTGCCACGGTACCCTTAGGATTATCGTAGCAGTGGTCATAACACATCCATCTGTAATTTCATCTTAATTGGGTTCGATACTTGCAAATTTAAAATAGTTCTTTAGAATATTTATATTTTTGTGATCCGTGGTACACCAACGTGGTTTACCTGGTTGGTTTTGATTCCACTTTCTGTTCCTCTGGTCCACCTAGGTATAATATTAAATAAAAAAATCTACCCCAGGAGTACATTTCGGAGGAACCACGAGTTCGGAATCAGTAATCTTTATTTGTTTAGCATAAAACTGGTTTAACAATATTGGTATTTATTAAATAGGGGGATACGCAGAGCATCAAGTTTTAATGAAGTAATCAATAGCATAGGCAATCAATACAGAATAAGTTCTAATTAACTACACAATATCGTGTACATAGTTAGATATAATATGTGTATTACATCGACAACCTGTCTGGGTTTTCCCAAACGTCTACAGTATGGGGTTCTTCAAAAGGGGTCTTACAAGGTTTTTAAAGGGTCGGCAGCGCGAGTGCTGCATCTCTGGTGTTGCAAACGTCCGTAGGCTACGGTGATCACGTTCCATCAGGTGAGCCGTGTGCTTGTCTGCCACCTCACTGGTATAAAAGCAATGATTCTCCTGTTAAATATGCATAGTTTGCGAACACTGTTTTTCCACAACTTTAAATGTCTAATGTCGAAATTTCTCGTATAAATCTGTTATCACATAAAATATTTTAATTTTTTTGTATATAATTACTTGACACTGCCTAATTCTTTTTCAGACTTCTATCATTTTTACAAACTTTCTATTAACTTGGTCTGTATGTTTATTCGGGTGGAATTTGCAAAACAGTTTTGAAGCACATGTCTAGTTCAGATAACAATATATGGTTATCTTTGTGACGTCTAAATCCAGCATGGTCCAACACCAAAGATGGCGAGCGAATAAATTATTTAATGCACTGTTACAATATGGGTATCAAATGAAAGGGCTTGCCTATAATAACTCGAAAAATAAAGTGACGTAAGTCTAAATCTGATGGTTAAATTTTTTTATTTTTTTTTATGTCTATATTTTTTATTTTTTATGGCAATTTTTTTATGGCTATTTTTTGATGGCTAAAATGACTAACAAGAAGCTAGACTAAGTTATTATGCTTACCTATAAAATGAAAAAAAAAAAATGAAAAAGAATTGCTGCGAATTATTCAAAACACATGTATTAAAAAAATATTTTTAGGCTTATTGTTTCTTGCTCTCTCTCGTCGGCATGCGGAACAGATTATTTACAAGTAATAAGCAATCTGTACTATTGTATTCTTTTCTTGTAACAAAGTATGTTTCTTTGTAATACATGTTGTGTACATAAACTGTAAAATAAATAAATGTTAAAATGAATTCATGATTTGAAAATAGCTCGAAGCGATTGCTGCGTTAACTATCTTCCAATTCGGTTAGTCCTAAGACGTTTGACCGGTACGGTTGTGGCCTTGCCATCTACAAGCCGTTTTGTGCTTCGGAAGCCACGTTGAGCTGTTGATCCCAATTGCCAGTAAAATGGTAGTGGTTAAGTCCAGTTATAGACCTTATTTCAAAAATTTCGACAGCCACTAGGCTGTGGCTGTCGAAATTTTCAGGCGCTCCTGTTCTTTTCAACATAGCAATATGATCACCTATTAGAATAACATACTATATCCATTTTAATACTTTAAATAAACAGCAATTATTAAGCGGTAATTTGAAGGCTATTTACACAAATATGCTATTAACCCTTATCATTTTTACTACGTTAGTTGGCTTCAGTATTTCATGAAGATTATTTGGAATTTAAATCCCGAAGGGGAAGACAGGAGCATACTATGAGCTTAGGTACATTTCACCGTATGCAGATGGTCCTCAATCTCTAATTTCAGTTAATGAAATATTAATGCGTTTTATCCAGTATCATTTCCATATGTTTAGCTATAAAAGCAATCATGAAATATCTTATAACATTATATTCTATTATACTTCATTCTAGTTTTCGAACTAAAAAATAATTCAAGAGTTTCCCAAGTTTAAAAAAATTGCACTAAACTACCTTCACGCTGTATCCCTGACGGGGCAGTCAGAGAGGACAGATCGCCAGGCTTCGCGATCCATGCATACTTCTTTCGCTTCTTCAAGATTCATCAATCGCTTCATACACGCACGTCTGGCTATCCGAGTACTTTTGACTTTTCCCCTTTTTCAGTGAGGTACAATTTAATTATCGGGTGAATTGTAGCCGTATAATGTCTTCGCGTAAGCCAAACATCAGTAGTTCTTATTCTTCACGACCTAATTAAACTGAAAACAGCTGGTGAAACTAGTTTATTGGTTATACTCGTATAATTCCAAATTAAGTATTTTTATAGTTTGGATACTGCCCGAGATGCTTTCAAAGTCAAGCTTTTCTGTTTATAAACTCTTATTCTATCAGTGTATTAAGCGCTCGTGGCCCCGCGGGCGTAGTGTTCTGTAATCGATCACTGCGTTGAGCAACTTGCACTATGGCTGGTACTCGGATGGGTGACCACTTTGTAGCATTTATATTTGCAAGCGTTTCCGTGCTTCGGAAGGCACGTTAAGCCGTTGGTCCCGGTTGCCAGTAACATGGCAGTCGTTAAGCCAGTTCAATACCCTATGGGCGGCTTAAAAAATTCAACAGCAGGTCGCCACAACCTGCACTTGTCCATTTCAACACGGCAATGGGCTCACCACCTGTTACGTGGGACAAAAAGCAAAGCATACGGTGAAAGGTGGGCGTATAGTACGCCTCTGCCTACCCCTTCGGGTATAAAGGCGTGAAAGTATGTTATATGTAATGTATTCTACCAGTCAGTCTTTTATCAAGGATAGCTATAATTTTTTGCAATATACATTCGTACATATTGTCACGCTTCTAACTCTGAGGGGGCAGGCAGAGGCATACTATACGCCCACATTTTATCGTATACATTTTTTTCCCGATAACAGGTGGTGTGCCCATTGGCGTGTTGAAATGGACAGGTGCAGGCTATGACGACCTGCTGTAGAAAATCTTGAAGCCGCCCCTAAGACCTTCAACTGGACTTAACGACTGCAATATTACTGGCAACCGGGACTGCGTAACGTGGCTTCCGAAGCACGGAAAAGCACAAAGTGGTCACCCATATAAGGACCAGCTACAGCGAAAGTTGCTTAACGCAGTGATCGTTTACAGAACACTGAGTTAGCGGGACCACGAGCGATTCTTTTTGCAAAATAAATAAAAAAGCATTTTCATATGAGTACCTAATGACTGAACTACTGTCTTCGAAAATACAGGTTTTGGCCTAATTTAAGACAGCAACATTTGCACGTTTACAGTGGTCTGCTATTCGCGTACCTAGTTGATAAGTAATTGTCATATAAATTTTAAACATATTGTTTAATAAATAAAGATAAATTATGATTTCATTTTGCTATAAATGTTGACTATTTTGAACAAATTATATAGAGAACTAGTTGATGCACGCGGCTCTGCACGCGTGGCGAAGTTTTACCGGTCCCGTTTCCCACAGGAACTTGTTCCCGGGATAAAAAGTATCCTATATTATTGTAAAGTTTCATCAAAATCCATTTAGTAGATTTTGCGTGAAAGCGTAACAACCATCCATACTACGTTTATAATATTATATTAGTAGGATAACATAAGTAATACAAAGGCTTCCTTCAATTAGGTAAACTTTATTTTCTTATGTAAGTAGTCATGTTATTAACAGAATTCGATCAACTCTAAAACCCGATGTCTGTGGTAGAAACAACGATCAGCCGGCTGCTGACAACGCGTTGATATAATAAATGTGAATACGGCGTAAAACCTCACATACAACAACATGCTATGCTTCTGAGATAAAATATGTAGATAGATGTTGGGCTATAATTGCACAGAAGGCGAGTTCCCATCGATCCCGCCTGCCCTGTTGCTCGTCTGTTGTCGGCCACATGCACGCTCCCGGCCTAATCGCCATAAATTAAACAAACCTAGTAACAAGTCCCAATTGGGCGATTTTAGGAATACAATCTTACTGGGAGTTACAGTTTTCTAAGAATATTCCACACACAACGCTACATGCGCATAATGTTTTATAAGTAAGTATAGAATATCGTTTCCTCAACCAGATTCTTGATATTTTGACTTACTACCTATCGAACTAAATTCCAAAATGAAATGGATTGATTACAACGTTCATTATTACTTGTTGTGGGATAAGACAGAAGGGATTATTGATATTAATCTTGCCATGATCTATGTAGACTACAATTTTAAATCAGAGAAAACTAAATTTAACCGTTATTTAATTATGTAAATATACTTTTCATAATTTAAAATAAATGTGTTCACTGCACTCCATCGTTTCAAGCGAACGTTCTGGTGCTTGTCATCGCTTTTTAAAGCTCATAGATCACGCCAAGGAGAGGGCCTTGCCGATAGGATAAATTGCTTTCAAGTAGGCAGGCGACGAAAGACGTGCGCCGGTGCACTCGCTCGCCCCGACCGTTTGGGTTAGGTTGGTTGGTACTCTTTACCAAAACTCACTTTAACAGTTTAACTATAGATTTATCAGACTTTAAGTGGCGTTGACAGGTGTGTAGAATACAAAAATATAACGTCTGACACTGTGTAAAAGAATTCGCATAAGTCGCAGAGCATTTCCACATAAATACAATTTTACAAAATATTAAAACTTCGCCAGCGAATTATGTGAATCCTGAATGCCGGTAATTTACGATTGAAATGATTTTTTTTATGTCAATACGGCAATAAAACAGAATATTTTGTTTTATATTAGTATGTACGTTTCCCTAATTACTTTCATTTAACGATGGACGTTATGTAGGTAGGTTATGTGAATGTACATTACCGGAATAAAAAAAAAAGCTTAGTAATATATTTTGCTCTGTGACTGGCATTAAGGATTCACGAGGACGCAATATTCCAGAATATTTAACACGATTTTAGTTGTACACTGATCAAAATCTGGTATTAGATGTTGAACATGAAAGTTCAAAACTGATACTATTCTCACCAAAACGTTGTGGCGCAGTTTGCTCTATCGCCAGTATAGGGTTATCTCTAAAACCATAGTTACGGAGGAGAGGAAAATCTCAAATTCACATTTTATCAGCCAACGCTCACAACAGCCAAGGTCTCCCAATTCCTGCTATAATAGGTACAGTAGTAAAAGTACAATTGAAGTAGTCGATTCCACACCAGTAACAGCCCGACGAGCTGACAGCCCGTATAAATCTATATCCCGCTCATAAGGTGTTTGATTTGTCATTCCTTGGTTGTTGTGATCATTGGACAATTTCGTTTTAGTTTGAGTTTTCATCGTATCACGATGTAATAAATAGTTTTGGGCGAAAAGACTAATTAATACTCAGTGTAAACAATAAATTCGTGTTAAAAATTGAGCAAGCTATTAAATTAGCGGTGACAATAATGAGTTTCAATTCTCTATACCTGATACGATGAGTATCTTTCAAGTCACAAGACGATAATCTGGTATTGCGCCATCGATCCTCCCTAAATCAAGAAATTCTTCGGTTAGCAAGGTTTTCGACATTTTATTGTACCTACAAATTACTCATTATATGTGTTATTAGATGAGATGAATAGAGTTTAAAGTTGGTATTGGTACTGGATGTTTCATTGCAACTAGGAAATAGTTATATAACAACAAGGTCAGTTTAATATAGGATTTTAAGTTATGTATTTAAAAAAGAAAAGAAAAAGATGAAATAAAATCATATTCAATGTAACTACTTTATTCATTTTGTATTGACTGCTGCTTGAGAATTCACAGACCTTGTATATTTACTTACAATAATAAGTTACAGATAGATAAATAAATGGTTTTTATTCACTAACTTGTAACTAATGCTAGGATGAGTGATAATGAGTATCGAGTGTGAATGCTGATTGCGTACTGACAGTAATTAATGCTAAATGATAAGAAGTAATTGAAAAGGGCTGATGTATGAAGCGCGCCGCCGCGGTGTACGACTTATGGCTCGAAAACTGTTAAGAAAATGCACACTTTTTAAAACAACTGAACATCGAGATTGACAACAATAAGCTCCTGGTTTTGAAATAACACTTACAATTATATTAAAATTTTAACTTATTTATCAGCCACGATAAAAGGGACCAGAGGCATACATATACGTCCGTAACATTGATAAACCCATTGCAATATTGAAATAGACAGGCGCAGGCTGTAGCGCACTGTTATTGAAATTTTGCAACCTATAGCCTTCTTATATATAGCCTTCAACTTAGCTTAATGATTGCACTGTTACTGTCAGCCGAGACCCATGTCTTCCAAATTTTTCAAGCAACGTGGTGGTGGTCTTCGAAGATGTTTACTTCATCAACAAGATCAGAAGCTTCGTTCAGCTGATTGTTATCTTCTAAAGGAGATTCATTATTAGAATAGAATAGAATAGAATAGAATATTCTTTATTGTACACCAATCATTACATTAAAATTAAGGATTACATAATAGTAAATTTTTTTTATTCTCTATACACTCTTCCGAATCAGAATCATCGTCTAATAGTATTACCATCAATGCTAAATATCACTTTGATAGTCTTACGAGTATACTGCTGTCATTTTTGTCTGTCATAAAAAGGATAAAAGTAAGATTGAATTTAAAAAACATCGAATTATCAGAAGCGCGAAAAAAAGGTAGAAATCTTAAAAGTCAAAGCAAATTTAGCTCTGCATACTTTAAAACAAAGCTTTTGAAAAGTAATAGCCCCCCGCTTGTTTAGTATTCCGTTAACGATCACTGCGTTAAGCATAATTACGATTAGGGCGATTGAGTTAGTAATGAGATAGGTAGCCATTTGTGACATTTGTATTTGTGATTGTTATGGCACGCTAGTCTTTAGTCCCAGTTGCCAATGATATAGTAGAGAGTCTTATGAGCGGCTTGGTTTTTATCCGATAGCAGGTAGATACAACACGGTAATAAGCTCACTACCAAATACGTGGAATAAAATGTAACTGTTGAAATAAAGGTGACCCTACAAAATCAGGTGTATACCAAGATTTCCGGAGTCCAAGCAGCCTCACCTGCTAGCGGTGCATCTGCTGACGGACGAGGCAACGACGCAGATTTAAAGGATTGGGAGGTCATACGGCAGTCGCTGCCAACGATGCTGAATCCCAAAACCCCTAGATGCTTCTAGTAGCCAATAAAATCCAGGCTTCAAATCCAGGCAGAATTTGAAAGCACGGGGAATATGTTAGCTGACGAGAGGTATATACTCGTATAAATGTGTATGTTTGCTTATTTTAGAGGAAAAGTAAATTAGTGAAAAGTTTTGGAGAATTAGTGGAAATGTTGAAGAATGTTGTATATTCCCAAAAAAAAAATGTATCAATTTTTAGCAGAGATAGAAAATTCCAAGTTTAATTGATAAATGGTGATGATAAATGATTACTTGTTTCGGGCAAATTATCTTTAAGTCGATCTGTATCCGGCGTGATCGATATTTTTGGAAGTCGAAGAATGTTAATAGTATTAACTGAAAATACAGATCTTTCCTTGTTAACAGTTAATTTATACAATTCAACAGCATTCATGAACTGTTTCAAGATAAAATCATATTTATTCCGATTTTCCCACAGACTGTGACTAGATATCCGTAACTGTCTTTCAACATCTCTTTAGGTCAAGTCAAGTCTATTAATCTTGAGCACTTACTCCATTAGTAAATTCAAATGATAGAACTATGCCTCAAAAATACTGTACTTAGGTTTTTTAGTCTTAAAATAGAAAGTTAATATCGTCATATGCACATAATTGGAAATATTAACTCTGACAAGTGTAGTTATTTTAACCAAATTGTATGATATTTACAAATTATTTTATTATCTAGTCGACACCCGCGGCTTAGCCCGCTTGAATACGCTTGAAACTCCCGTCGAGCTCATTTCATCCCGTCGTTTTTTACTCTTAAAAGAATAAGTATATATTATAATTTCCTATATCAGGTAAGTATCTGTAGGGAGTATGAAGTATCAATTCATTCTGATCCATCTTTCCACCATATACATTATTATGTAGCAAACTGGTAAAATAACCTTATGGCCACTTCCATTTTATCGCTTCACCTGATTGAGATTATTTTGCTTAGAGATTTCTCCTTTCCAACCTTTCAATAGCCATAAAACCCACTCAGCAGTAAGTTAAGTTTGTAAGTGGTAAATGTTCGAAGATTTACATATACACATCGACAAACACTATTGCAATCTTAGATTTGTTAAAGTTATCAAGATAAAGTACTGCTCACATCACGACCATTGAAATCGGAAAATCTCTCTTCCAATATTTCTGATCACGCCCCATTTTCCAATAGAGTAGTAGTGACGGGTGCGAAATTTCCATGAAACACAACATGAGTGCAAGTTTAACCAATGGATCATGTAGTCTTATTATTTGTTTCCAAAACCTACTCAGATTTAAAGTCCAGAGTCACTTTTAAAAGCTGCTATGATTTATTTTTTTCGGCTTGTTTGAAGCTGCCGTCTGACCTTCTAACCCCGCAAGAGAGCCGTTTATTTTTATTGGTCAACAGATGTTGAGGTCGCTAGGGTCCCAGAGATATTAGTCGGGCCCATAACTTGGTTTTATTTTCAATATACTTTTTTATTAAGCCTATTCATTTTACTCCGTCGAAGAAATACTGCATGAAATTGTGATATGCAACATGTAGATAGCCGATGTAGACATCCGCAAAGGTCAGAGTTAAAAGTATGGTACAGAGAAAGGATTTCCACACGAAAAACAAAGTATACTTCTAACATTGTGTTTCTAACAGCTTTTAACTGTGTACTACAAAATGTATTGTTCAAACATTAATAATTAATATTGTCGATAGAAACGCTTCGAAAGAAAACATAAAATTAATATTCGTTCAAAGCTTTCAAGGAATTGGAATAAAATAACAACACATAATTCAAATATGTGATACGTTTTTTTTTTCACTCTAGATTTATATCCGGTGCAAGATCTGCCACTTGTAAAAAAGGGTTAAAATTTTTTTTTATAAAAGGTCAAGGATGCCACGTGGAAGGGTTGATTTTTTTATCTGTTGCATATCAGGGTCTTACTCGAAGGGATGTTTTGGTTTTTACTTTTTTGTGATTACTTGTTTATGGTAGCAGTTACATGTGAAGAACGGGATAAGAAAGTTAGGGACCACCCAGTTAATACGTCACAGCGATTACTAGTATTTAGTAGGTAATTACTTACATTTTAATATTGTAGTATTTTGTTCTGTGTGTTTTTTCATGACTTTTAACAATGTATAACAATAAAAGTTTTTCTTCTCTTTCTCACAGTTGTAATACGGGACTCAAATCGAGTAGTTCCTCGGAAGAATGTCCAGAGCTTCCCGTCCGATTTAACAATAAAAGATTAAAGAATATTAAGATGTACCTAACACCCGTTACAAAATTTCATCGAGAGTAATTAACGTGGACTGAGCCAGAGAAACTGATTAAGAGAGGAGTTCATTTAGCAATGAAATACATTAGGCTGATTTGATTAATTGATAGATTGGCCCCCTAGAGATGATATTCAATTTAGATGTTTTTGAGCATTATGCTTTCATCATCATCCTACAGCATTCTTAAGTAAGATCTAAATTAAATATCATTACAATGTATGATGATCACTAACTATGTTTATGTAAATACCTATCTTTCTTCACGCCGTATCTCTGACATGATATCCATATAATACGATATATACGATTGGAACATAAAATATTTGCCTAACATTGTGCAATGCTCGCCTTTAAATATTTACGTAGTTTCTGGATGTTCCTTTCCTTAAGAATTAAATCAAACCCAAGACCGCACACATCGACTGAAATGCATCGATCTGTGTCAATTACATGAGCTATTTATATCCCGAACAAATTAGAACAATGCTGACGACGTGTTTATTTACAATATATTCATGTTTATGTCTCTGGAATGATAATTGGTTTTTAATACATTGTAAATATAGTTATATGCAGATTTTAGGTTTCCTACTTTTATGTTTAAATATGTAGTTTTTTCATTATACCTACATATGTATCAGATAGATTGCAGGTATCGGTGTAAATGTGGAATCAAGCTCATTGACCAGATTAATGACTTGTTTGTTTTACATCAGCTGCATGTAGCCAGAATGACAGGACATACCTTCGGCCACTCAGGAATAAGGGCAATCGAACATAACAAGTAGTAAGTCATTGATACATTTATATTAAAACTAAACCTGTATACTGTATAATTTTAGGGAGTATGTTTAGCGCGGATGGAAGAACGGCGAGTAGCTGCCGGAAACAGAGTTAACGGTGCTTTGTCCCAGTTAGTAAAGCGACAAAGCATCGTAAAAGAACCACGACTGGCGATTCATAACGCAGTGCTAGTGCCAACTTTGCTTTACGGTAGCGAAACCTGGGTATGTCAGCAGATGCATGAAAGTAAATTGAATGCTGTAAAGATGCGATCACTTCGAAAATTGTGCGGCGTTACCTTGGCCGACCGAATACGTAACGAAGTGATACGCAATATGGCAGGTTTGAATGAAAGTGTCAGCGTTAAGCTGGAAAAGGGCGTGCTCCGTTGGTTTGGACACGTCCAACGAATGAGTGAGGAACGATTGACGAAGAATATATATTGTGCGAAAGCAGAGGGTAGAAGAGGTCAGGGTAGGCCGAGACATACATATGAAGACCACGTGAGCAGATTGCTCAAAAACGGAAAGGTCAAAAGTACTCGGATACCCAGACGTGCTTGTATAAAACGATTGATGAATCTCGAAGAAGCGAAAGAATTATGCATGGATCGCGAAGCCTGGCGATCTGTCCTCTCTGACTACCCCGTCAGGGATACAGCGTGAAGATAGTTAAGTTAAGTTAAGTTAAACCTGTATAGTTTAATATTTTAACTTTTAGGCTTCTAAACTCTAAAGTTTAGAAAAGTCTTATAGAACAGCCCACTCTGCTCGTCCGTCCGTCTGTACGCATCTACATTTCAGGAACCGTATGCGATATTAGACCACCGGTTTGACATCATAAAACGTGCACAAGCGAATCATGAAACTGGTTTCGATTTAGATGTCGTCTGATTCCTTCACTACGATAGCAAAAGGGCGCGTTACTTGTTTATTAATAAACCAGGTGATCCCCAAGGCTTCGCCCATGCCATAGTTCGAACTTCTGTCGCGCCTTTTTAATCTCGTCGCTTATAAATCCTACAAAAATGCATAAAAAATTCACCGATTTGTCGAAATTTATGATTATTCTTCGCTCTCCAGGGTAGGAGCGATAAATGGGCTATCCAACACAAAAATATATTTTCAAATCCGACCAGTACTTCTTGAGATTACCGCGTTTAACCACAAAAACAAACTCTTCAGCTTTATATACTGGTTTAGATGACTGAACACACAATCTTCAGCACTCCATAGCCAAGTAATTGTGTAGACTCCTATTACAATTTCGATTCAATGTGTCGGTAAACTTCCCCGATTTTTACCTAAAATCTATTAGCTTAGGAAAATTTCTTCAGATATGAGACCTGTAGATACACAAAGGGTTCATTAGCAAGTTATTATGCGACGGACACCCTTCCGTTCAAGAAATTAATGTTTTTTACAAGACTAGTCTAACTATTCTTTTCAACTTCTGCAGGCCACTGTCCAGATACACTATGAACAGCCGGGTAAACATGACGCAGCCCTGTTTGACGCCTGTATAGAAGTCGAAAAGAATTTCGAAATCTTCCTGACATTTTTTTTTGTATGACGGGAAAAATGATCCGAATGGTATCGGGAGCGGAGTGCGGAGTGGAGGCTGTGTGGGGCTCCCACCCACCAAAATAACCTGCCGTATGCCAGCTTTGCGCTCAGATGAGTGTGACAAACTAATCACAAAGCTTATGTAAGGTTGCGCTATACTATTTAGACAACTGATTAACATAAGTATTTATATATTTTACTACCGCTTACACCACCGATGCGAAATATACTTATCTGCAATTCGGAAACTGTGATGCGTGGGCGTTTGAAGAAGTGTCTATAACACATACATCACACACAAATCACTTGGTTCAAAATATTTCTTGGTATCTGTACTGCATAAAATATTATCAATGTTTTTTTAAAAAAAAAACATCATAAGTATGATTCAAAGATCATTTACTTCATAGAATATCAAAGCAGATACCTAATGGTATAAACGAAGCTTTGGCCTTCAGTTGTAAAAAAAAACACCTCATCTTTTGTGAAGCCAGAGTTATTCATGTCTTAGGAGAAAATTTTAAAATGCCGATTGGGACGCTCTGCTTTCCTTACTGAAATACTAATTTTCAAACAGATGTCAGTTATGTTAAATCAAAAAATGCTCATAAACTGAGCACCTAAGGCGAGCGTAAACATACCATCAAGGTTGTCGTTCTTAAAAACCATTCTGGATATTTTTTCTTAAAGCTCGCGTTGAAGTTCCGTCGACGGCGATATTTTTGAAATACCTATTGCATTTATAAAGATCAAACGGTTCGAACAAACGGGCGTTCATGTAAACACATCATACTCGAAGCTCGTAGCCATGCGCGCTGCTCGCAGTCATCGGACAGTGTACGCAACGTAACGCGCGCTATTATCTCGGCGTAAACTGAAATACATCACACCATCTTCTCTGTACTTTTATAACTTTGGGATATTTTGAAATACACAATATTAAATAGGTACTGGAGTTGCGATTTGATATATTGCTTGAGTTGTAGGTGTACGATGATGTGGATGTATGTTATTTTGACCTATTTCTGAATAGAGTATTAGATACTATTGGATTTATGCCATGGTTTTGCATGTGCAAAGCGGCGCGTAGCCGTTTAAATTGCGATGTGGCGTCTAGAAATTTCGTATACATATTAATCCCGTCTCTTATAAATTCTACAATAATGCATAAAAATTTGCCCGATTTTTTGACATTTATGACTACTGCTCCACTCTTTAAGGTAGTAGCGTGATGATAACCTTCCTCGATAAATGGGCTATCAAACACAAAAATATTTTTTCAAGTCCGACCAGTAGTTCCTGAAATTAGCGCGATCAACCAACCAAACTAACAAAATCTTTAGTTTTATAATATTAGTATAGATAGCCACAGAGCAAGAAATCAATGTCACTGGAGGCCTTTCTCTATATATTTCATATCAGGTCAATCAAACATGTCAGGGGGCATCACCCTTTACTCATACGATCAGATGCGATTGTCGCCTACAGCCGGAGGTTAACTTACTTGACACGCGGTATTATTATTACTTTAATCTCTTTTAGGGCGCGAGCTAGAAGGAGCGAGTAAAGTTTCTTGCTTGTGGTACATACCTATGTTTCTTCTCTTGTCTCTTCTATCTATCTATCTTCTCCTAAGATTCAGTAATGGAGGAAAAAATCGCATGATAGACGTGAAGGGTGTTTGTGTCATCTATTTACTTGGAACCAGATTTTATTTTATTCATCTTTGCCATGGTCTCGGGGTACCAATACGAACATGCCCAGAGTTAGGAGGGGCTGGTAATCTGTTACATAGGTATCCTATACCTACTACAGATACCAGTCTCTTACACAGAATTTAATCTAGTAAAAGTGTAATCTAGTATAAGATCTATTATGTTATTGTCACTGTGTGAGAGAGGAAAATAAACGTTATTATTAACATAATTAGATTATTATTATGATTATAAAACCAGCGATTATAAAGCAGTAATTTGAAGACTATTTACACTAATGCGTTATTAATCCTTATTATATTAATATGTTAGAAGATTAAGCAAAATCAAAATAATGCAGAAAAAAAATCGTGTAACTATAATGCGACCAGGCCGTGCGGGCGTACTGGAGAGCGTAGAAGTAATCAACTAATTTGCAAAATGTTCTTACATTATTGTAAAATATTAATAAACGACAGGATTAAATTGGTGCCACGGAGTTCGAAGTATGTCACGGGCGAAGCTGGGTGGGTCAGCTAGTGATAGATAAAAGCTAATAGTGTAATCATCATCACCATATCAACTGATTGATGCCCACTACTGAACTCGTGTAGGTTCTATGATATTCAAGGCACACAATGCGACATTATTAAGAAAAGTATTAATTGGATTATAATAATTCGGTTATGGCCGGTCGGGTTATTAAACAAGAAGAATGGAAATAAATAACAAGAGAAATGAAAAAAAATGGTTAGTTAGTTTATTCATTTTTTGACTGCCTCGGTGGCGTAAGTGTAGTGTATGCGATTTCCGCGCTGAGGTCTTGGGTTCGATTTCTGGGTCGAAACAAATATTTGTGTGATCCGCAAATGTTTGTTTCAGAGATTGGGTGTTTACTACTATATGAGTATGTTTATCACTTGTCTAGATCCTAAAATACAAGCTTATATTGCTTAATTTGGGCTAGTTAGCGTTGTGTGAATGTCCCAAAATATATTTAATAAAACACTAAGTTGCAACTTAAATAGACCTCGAAAGCTCGACCAACTGTTTCCCACAAAAGCACACGTTACTAAAGGTAATATGGATGAAGCATCTTGCGCGCCGAACTTAAAAAAAATATTGATTTTTTTAAGCTTTCTATGTTTTATATTCCGATAATTTGACATATTAGAGAACCAAAGCTTGATAGTGTAGGTACTAGCACTTTCTGGTTTCACATTGTCCGTTCGTCCGTCTGTCTACCCGCAGTGTATCTGAGACCCTTATTATGTAAGTACCGAAAAAGTGATATAGCCAAAAACTTATATTTTCTCGTCAAACCGCATTACATCGCAAACTGAGGATCGGTCTTTGAAAAATATCGTTAGTTTGCTAGAATTTACGCTTAAGGCATCCTTTATTGAAATATTAAGCTTTAAAGTGCTAATTTCAAAGGCAATAGTTCGTCCTCCAGTCCTTTTACAGCTTTTAAAATATTTCATTAATAAAAGTATAGTTTATAATTAAAGTTTTATTACAAATCTCAAAAAAATACGATGGATGATTAGGTATACCAATATAACTGTCTCAAGAATTTTCCAATGATGTTATAGCTTTTCAAATATTTTATTAATAAAAGTACGGTTTATAATTTTATACTTTTAATTCAAATCTCAAAAAAAATACGAGGGCTGATTAGGTATACTTACCTATAAAACTAATTCACTTCTGTTCTGTTCAGAACACAACATCGTTGCGCACGATGCGCTCCGATTCCGTATTTCTTGGTCTTATTCGTACGTTCATAATAAGACGAATATCGTACCACGTAAACGGGTTTATATCCTCCTCTGTTCGTATGTTATCTGTACGAACACGTATCTGCTGATGCAGGCAGCCATTGCACATGTTACCACAGCTTTTATGACCGTCGTAAGGGAGTGTTGGAACTTCTCAGAAACGGGCCGAAGCGCACATGGAAGGCAATAAATCGTCGATTATCCGGCCTGCTCCGGACTCAGCTATTTATTGGCCGACTATGTACATCGCGCTTTATATTTGGTGTTATATTGGCAACGTACGTTCTGTGATTTTACGATGAATTTGTTAGATCGCTTCGATTCAAGGTAAGATCGTATATTGTAGTTCATAGTCTTCGACAAATGGAAAAGCGAGCATTATCCTTTTCCATTGGTTTTTTTAACAATCAGACATTCTACTCATGTATGTTTTAATCATGGGGGTTCCTTGTTTAATACGGAACTTAATAAATAGTTTTTATTAGAGCCGATGACTCGAAAACGGAAAAGTCAAAGGTATTTGTATATCTATAAGAGCCATTTTTTAAATATGTGACCGTTTGTGTTGGATTTAGGCGTTTCTGCCATACATAATATTGAAATTAAACATAACTAAATTGGTATCTAAAAACTCACCATTTCACATTTCCTAGATGTACGACACACATTATACTGTACATCATAGTGTACTTTGGTAGAAGTGGAAGTTCATGCATTAATCTAGAGCAAAGTTACCTACATTTTGAAAGCGAATCTAACTGTTGAACTACTTCAAATATTATTTTACGAATTTAAAGTTATAGGCACAAGGTTCTCAACACTTCTGGTTTGCCTTCTGGTTTTTGAAATAAAAACGCTCCGGCAATCAAGGCCAGTTTACTAAAAGCGCCTAATGTAAAGTACTCAGTATCACCTAAAATCAAAAAGTATACAAATAAAAATCTTAAAATCGTTTTTAACACGCTACATATGCGAAGATTAAAAACCTTCCAATAAATAGAATGATAATCAGATTATCATTCTATTTATAATTAGAGATTAGAAATAGAAATTAGATGGTGTTTCCAAATCTTAGAGAGGACCAGTTCCCAGGATACACCTTACATAGGTTTAGTCACCGCGACCCGGTAAATGGGTGCAGTGGCTCGGCATGGGCTCCTTAAGATGCAAATAATCTGCCAGTCTCGCGGAGGTGGTGGAGAACAGAAATAATAAATAGGACATAGGTATTTGATAGACGTCAAAATACCCTAGCCACACATGTTGTGTGTATAAGTGAATAAGACGAATTTTATGTGTTTCTAGGATTATACAATATTGTGATAGACTACCTTTTGATTTGTTCGCGAAGATTACTTAAAACAGTTTAGCTTAAAAAAAATTAAACGATAATGAACTATTTATATAATACTAGCTGAGACTCCCGGCTTCGCTCGTGACATTCTTCGAAGTCCCGTTGCGCCTCACATATTAAAGTCATGCCCATTATTAGATATAAAATACTTTCATACAAACCTGATCCTCTATTTCACACCTTTAAGTTTAAATATTTTTTAAATCCTGAAGCATGTGTTAATGAAAATTTTATCAAAACTAAGTTTGGTTCAATTCAATTCAGTTTATTGAAGTATGTTTATCGGTTGTTTATATGAAATGAAATGAAAATATCTTTATTCACGTAGGTCACAAAGTAAAATTAAGCTAAAATTTATGTTAGAAGTTGCTGTCTTCGAAAATGAAGAATCTCCTTTATAAACTATTACAACATCTTTTTTACTTCCGTAAATGTAAAATATAGATATGCCCTTGTGTTGCCCTTGATATACTTTGAACTCCCTTTACAAACCGTTGCAACTTAAATACTAAAATATACTGAATAATATACTGAAAATATTTGAAATCGAACCCTAATTCGATTTCAAATATTTTCATTCAAACTTTCATCCCTAATTTTACACAGTTATGGGTAGAATTTTGGAAGATCCTGAAACATGTGTTTTTTTTATAATCAAAAGTAAGAATGCGAAATTTGATGTTACTATCGTTGAAAATAAAAAAAAATCACATATGAACTTAAAATCCTATTTTACTCCCATATAGGTTAAGTTAGGCAGAACCGCAAAACAAATATTCATTTATTTGTTACCAAAACCACGTCTATGTAATGTTATGTTGCCAACTTTTAAAATGACGAACTTCCATATAGCCGTTTATGCCACATTTTACCCGCTTAGGGTTAAATTTACGAAATCCCTTCTTTAGTGGGAATCCGCAATATAACGACAGCTTATCCCTAAAATTTTATATATTGTTGATCCAACGGCTGGACGTTGATTATAAGAATGAGTTACCCAGTAACAGTAGCTGGGCGTTGATAGATAATTGAGTCATACTTTCTCCCTTTATTCTTTGTACACTCACAAAACTGGATCCTTCCCAAGTGTGGACCGCTTTGCTAAGCACCTACAAATTCCACACTAAGTTATTGTTAGAGCAATATATCGCAACAAGAACAAAAAAAATGTATAGGTATTAATTACTACTATCTGAAAACCTACGTAACAATTCACCTACGTGCATTCACTGTAAGAGTGACAACTGATGATGACAATGCTTCAAACTCTTTTAATTTATGTTATTCTGATTAATTAAAGACTGTTTTACTTTCTCTAGAGCTTTCCAACAGTCAAAATGAATAAATAGATACATAGGGATTGGTGGGTGGATAGAAGATTGAGACTGATGTGTGTGGGAGTGTTTTTAATATATGTATAACCATACCTACTTTTAACATATAATTCGCGATTCTAAGAAAATGCATTTTGGTTTTAGGTATTACCGCGTTGTCAAAGTATGCACTCGTAATAATTACTACTACTATCTATATGTAGCAACCCACCTACGTGCAAACATTGCAAGAGTGACGTGTTTGCTAGATTTCAAACTCTTATAATTTATGTTCCTCTGATTCAGAAAGGACTGTTTTACTTTCTTTGGGACTTTTTCAACCCTCATACTTAAGGGAGTGATGGGTGGATGAAAGGGCGCCACTGATATGGGAGTGTATTAATACGCATTACCTTACTTGCTTATCAGGCACGCCTTTATCCCCAAAGGGGTAGCATTATACGCACACATTTCACCTTAAGCATATTTTGTCTCACGTTACAAGTGGTGTGCTCATTCCCGAGTAGAAATGGAGAGCATAGGTTGTTTGTTGACTTGCTGTAGAAATTTTAAAGCTTTTTTTTAAATTTTACGTTGATAGGTACAAAGTAACGCGATTTTATACGTCCGACAATGTGCCTTCAATGGTTTTGGGTTGTGTTATTATGGGTAGATGATGTGTAAGGATGTTGTGAGTTGTTTTGGGGTTTAAGGAATTTTATATTTTATATAAATTTATAATATATAATATAATTTTATATAAATTTTAAAGCTGCCCATAAGGCCTTCAACTCGGTTTAACGACTGCCATGTTACTGGCCATCGGAACCAAAGGATTAACGTGCTTTCCGAAGCACGAAAACGCTCGTAAATGGTAAGCCCACAAGCGCTCACCCATCTGAGGACCAGCGATAGCGAAAGTTGATTAACGCAGTGATCGTTTATTCGTTTAAAGAACACAAAATTAGCGGTGCTACGAGCGCTTCCATTAACTACTTTAATCCAAAATTAGTCGTTACAATTTGATATTTAAATACATCAACCTCCTCCTTTTTGGAGGTCGGTTAAAAAGAAGAAAGTGGGTTTGGTCTTTTGCTTTAGATGCCGAACCTATATAGAATGTAAACAAAAACAATCCATAAGGTCCAATCTCTCAAATATCACTAGGAGCACAGCAACATACAAGAGTTGCAAGTGAAGATGTCATACAGATCAATAATTATGCGCACGGAAATATTGAAAGTAAAAGTTAGCTGCGCATCCAATACTGCATCCGATACGAGAATCATACATAAATATTGAACAGTTAAAATAGGACTGAAACACTCTAAAACCTTTTTCATCGTGTCATCACCTCAGTGGTTACCAAACCCTACCAGAATTTGGTGTTTGGAGTCCGTTTTCATTGACTGCTAAAAGCAGCTTTCATAGCTGCTGATAGCCAACAATTTTTTTTCTTAGTCGTCCAATCTCCATATAACTACTACTATATAATCCAATGGATTTCATCTATACTGCACTAGGTAGCCGCAGTCGCAAAGGTGTAACCTATGCTAGCAGCATAAATTTGAGCGAAGCGTTAAATGAAACTAAGTATTTTCCCATAGACAACATGATTTTTTATAATACCGAATTTAGAAATTCGGGCGTCGTCACGACCTGCATAATTTGAATAGATTTCCGTAGCAGAAAATAAATCCGAAACGGATAAGAAATGGCGAAGTTCTGCCCGGTGTTACAAACGCCATTGAAGTCGCTCCATGGGAGCTTCGCTTCGCTTCGCTCAACAAAAGCTGAAGAGTTTGTTGGTACGTTTGTTTGGTTGAACACGTTAATCTCAGGAACTACTGGTACGAATTGCAAATTTTTTTTTGTGTTGGAAACGAGTAAGGCTACTCGTATATATAATCACGCTGCTACCCTGAAGAGCAGAGCAATCATAAATGTAAATAAATCGGACTAAGTTTCATATATTTTTGTAAACGTGATAAACGACTGAATTAAATGGAAGCGGCGAGAGTCAAAAGTATGTCACGGGCGTAGCTGCGGGGGTCAGCTAGTGAGTTATCTAGAGGTTAAACTATCAGCACTGGTTAAGTTAAGTTTGATTAGATAAGGACACATTCCGATTGATCTTGAGTTGCAGCGCTAAAAGCGGTAAAGCGCTATTTTGTGCAATACGACAAGGAATGACATGGACGATAAGTTCTTATTACTTAGAAACAAATTGCCATATAATTACCAAACTTTTTAAACAACATTAAAGAGATTTGCACGAAAGAATGGCCACGGTGACATTCTAGCGAACTGAGGGGCACTCTCTTAGTCTTCAGGACTACTGACAGCGCCCTCAAGTTGGCGGCCCAATGATGTGCCTCTTCACGCTCCGCTTGAAGAACCCGGGATTGTAAGACATCAAAACACTTTCATCAAACTTTGAGTACATTACAATCATTTGAGCTATTTGAATCAACATATCTTTATATTTAACAATACCTGATTAGAAATATGATCAAACTACTTATCTCTGGGATGTAGAATTTCGCGAATGGAGTGGAGTATATGCATATGCAAATAATTTTACGCCGTGAAGAAATGCATGTTTTGTTGATATTAATGATTCTGCTTCGCTCTCCGGTGTAGTAGTGTGATGATACTACCTTGACAAATGGGCTTGAAAAATGAAAATCCAAAACTAAAAGATTTATCAATTTTAACTATTTACTGAGATTAGCGCGTTTAATTAATGTAACACATAAACTCATCGGCTTTATAATATTTGTATAAGAAAAATTTTCATGTCATTACATTTTATCATTTTTTTATTCTAGCTAGGTATAATTTTTAAGGCTTATTTCCTAAGAAACATATTTTCCACTAATGACCCCATGCCGTCTCACAGGGTACCATTACCACATAAACTCTTCCAGGCAACCAGAGGAGCTCTTGGGCCTTAAAAATCTTTACTGTCGCGGTGGTACAGTAAGTTGTGTCTTACTAGAGTCGAAACAAATATTTGAAAGATTAGTAAATTTTTAAATATTACGGTATTGTATATTTTTTTTATAAATTTGATTAGTTATATTGAAAAGATAATTATGAATAACAAAACTAAAAAAGCTTTTATAACTAAAAAATGGCACGTGTTTGTTGATGTGGTTTAATGTAATTGGATTTTACAACCTATTACGTGGGAAGGACTACACACGGTAAAATGTGGGCGTATAATATGCCTCTGCCACCCCTTTGCGGATAAGGGGTGAATACTTTAGTTAATTTTTTTTTTTTTTTATTAATATTTTTTTTTATATTTTATTAATAATAAATAATGTTACGGTAGCTTTTGGTTCTCCAAGTATCCATCAGTGGGATTGACCGTGATCACGGGAAGACTCATGAATCATGCCCCTCGATATTTTTTTTTTTTACGTGGTTTATTGACGTTAAATTAATATAATTATATATTAATTTCGCGAAGCGGACCCCGGGCGTCCCGAGACGCATCTGGGACAAACGCTCGGATGATGATGATGATATATTAATTTCGCGAGAATTTTACCATTTACATTGGAGTTTATTCAAACTCCAATAAGAAAACAATGGTTTTCTTTGTGCTAATCACTATTACTACTACTATTATAAAACAAAGTCCTCCTGGTCGGTCTGTCTGTTCGCGATAAACTCTAAAACTTCTGCACCAGCTATTACAAGTGAATATAGTGGTTCTCGAGATATGTTTTGTATATAATTTGAATTTTTTGTGAATATATTGGCTAATAAGGATATTTGTCAGAGGTGTCAGAAAAATAACCGTCTACTCTTTTGAGATTAACAAAATAATGTATAGTGGAATTGTATATTAAGATACACAATTCCCCACCATACATTATTTTGTTAATATGTATCCTTAACAGATAGACATATGCCATTGCGAACTTTTCTGTAGTCCTATATAAGTATAGAATTATAGAAAAGTCCGCAAAGTCATAAATTCTATCTCTTTATTATTTTATTAGTACATATTAGCTTACTATAACATTGGGGGACACGGGTACGGGAAATCCCAGGAAATCCTCACCAATCGAGAGCAGCTGTGGGCGTCATCTAGTAACTATATAAATACATTTATTAGTTGTATAGGTACATTTGTTAGTTGTATCACATAGCCTAACTCTCTAAACCTGTATTAGTATACGAATCATTTTTATTATGTAGAGGAGACTATTTCCATAATTTAATGGTGTAAGCGAAGCTAATAAGTGTCCGCTGCACTATTGATCATGCAGGTCAATAGAGCATACGGTACTACGGGCAATAACTATATACTGTTTCTTTTGTGCACTCCCAAAAGTGAGGTAGATTGATAAAATTGAGAGACACAAATTAATACATTGAAAATAATATTTTTTCTTAAGCAATTTACTATGTAGACAACTATTGGTTTTCTTTACATGTTTTATTTAATTTTAGGTAAATATATACAATGATAAAAAAAAAAAAAAACAAAAAATGTCCATCACGCCTAATCCCCGAAGGGGTGGCAGAGGCATATTATTTGCCCACTTTTCATCGTGTGGTTTCCTGTCCCACGTAATAGGTGGTGAGCCCATTGCCGTGTATATCAGTAGTTTAATATAAATTAAGAATTCAATTCGCTTTGAACTTATCTACAAGGACTGTAATGATAACCTTTTTACAAAATCGTGAGGCAATGGATCCAGTCTCTGAAGGGGGAGAGAGGTAAATCAATTAAGACGAAGTTGACAAACTCCATGGTAGTCTTATATCCTAGTACTGTAACCTGCCAGTGGGACATGATGTCAATATATTCGAGTGGCGCAGGAAACTAAATCTTGCTACGCAGTGCGCGAAGTATTGATTTTTTGTAACAAATCGGACTCTCTGTACCAGGAGATAAGTTCTGTTAAGAGGTCTATTGAGATAACCAATGTAAATGTGTGCAATAGATTGATTACAGTATTACATTTACTCACACATTGGTAATAGTCATATCGTAATTGGCAACGATACGGAGCGGAGGTCTCACAAAGCCAGTGCAGATTTTGTGACTATCGGATGTGTTTACTTATTCCATATGGTTTGTTTATTACATATTTTTATTTGTGATTAAAATCCGTATATTGGCTATACTAGTATCTAAAATTATGAATACTGAGCCTGCTCGTCAGTACAAGCATATTCAGATGCCCTATTAAAGAACTTATAATAGTTTTGATTGTTACATTGTGATTGTGTTAGCGTAACTAAAGAAGTACTAAGTATACTGTTATCAAATGGTTTAAAAGGTGATTTTAATCCTTGGCTTATATGCTGTACTATATGTAGATAAATTGTAAAATTATTTATTAGATACTACAGATTCATGAAACAAAAGTTTATTTACTTGACTTTAGTAAATAAACTTTTGTTTCATAAATCTGTAGTATTATATATAATTATATGTCTAATAATAAAATAGTGACGCGGTGAAAAAAAAATGATATGCTCAGCAGTATTGTAAGAAATACTTAAAATAAATAACTAAATATCCATCACGCCTTATCCCCGAAGGGGTGGCAGAGGCATACTATATGCTCACTTTTCACCGTATGGATTCCTGTCCCACGTAATAGGTGGTGACCCCATTGCCGTGTTGAAATAGACAGACGCAGGTTGTGGCTGCCTGCTGTTGAAATTTTCAAGCTGCCCAAAGGCCTTCAACCAGTCTTAATGACTGCCATTTTACTGGCAACCGGGACCAACGGCTTAACGTGCCTTCCGAAACACGAAAACGCTCGCAAATGTAAATGCCACAAAGTGGTCACCCATCCGAGGACCAGCCATAGTGAAAGTTTGCATAACTCAGTGATCGTTTACAGAACACTGAGACCGCGGGGTCACGAGTGCAAGAGTAGTTTATTGATTTAGCTCAAATAATCTTTGTCTAAATGAAAATAAAACTAAATGTTTTAAATTTACTCTACCAAATGTAAAAAAAGTTGAGGCCAATGTTCAACTGAATGGACAAGTGTTAGAGTTTGTGGAATCAACTGTGTTCCTCGGTATAACTATTGATTCCAGAGAATTTGCAGTGGGGCCAACACATAGAAAAGACAGCCTCTAGGGTAAGCTCTGCTGCATACGCTGTAACAAAGATCAGGACTCTAACAGATGTGGATACGGCTCGAATGGTTTACTTCAGCTATTTTCAGCATTATATGTGTAGCAGTATTATGTCTTTAATATTCTCCTTTGGGGGAGTGTTGATTGAGATTTAAATATTATTTTTGTTCTTTAAAAGCGGGTTGTACGCGCTATTCATAACTTGGGCCCCAGATTTTCTCTCCGAGAAAAATTATAAGAAGTGAATATTCTAACCGTATCATCACAATACATTTTTGCCAATCTTATGTATGGCCAGGAAAATCTATCACAGTTTTCTAAACTCTGTGATAAACATAATATAAACACTTGATATAAAAATAATCTTTCAGTCCACCACAGTCGACTACATAAGATTGGCGATGATTCTTTCCAGGTTAACTGTATACGCTTTTACAACAAGCTTCCCTGTGACCTGAGAAATTTACCAAAATAGGTTTAAAAAGTTAAAAAAAGAAGCTTTGTGAAAAAGGTTATTACTCCGTTAAAGACTATTTGCAGGACAGGGACGACTGGAAATGATCTGCTGGCAAAGTAAAATAATATTGAATTGTAAATAGGCCATCAAAAAAAAGCCTTCCTAAGTTTATTGCTGGTTCTTCACAGTTAGGCCGGCGTTCCGAACCGGTGGTCACTTTAAATATTGTAAGCGCCGTTAAAATGGTCTATGCAAAATAAATATATTTTTATTTTATTTTACTTTTCGAGTTTACCCTCGATTTTTATTAGCTCCAAAAGTTCACCACTTGTTCGTTTGGGCCTCCAAGATATCGGAAAGGCACATCCCAATGCGACGACTATTTGTATAAGATCACGCTACTATCGGTATAAGTGCTGACGAGTGTGATTTATTAATGTGTAGTAATCTCGAGGGACGTTATGGCGAAATTAAGCCGACTACCGAAACCAATCTCAGAAATTATGGGTAGAGAACAAATCGGCTTCACAATCCATGCATACTTCTTTCGCTTTCTGCAGTTTCATTAATCGCTTTATAAATGCACGTCTGGGTATCCAAGTCCTTTTGACCTTTCCGTTTTTGAGCAATCTACTAACGCTGTCCTCATATTTAAGCCTCGGTCTACTCTGACTTCTTTTACCCTCTACTTATAGATTTGAATTTACTTTATTTCACACCTATAGCCCATTCATGTAAAAAAAACAGTTATGTCATGTAAAATGAATGATTCTCTGCAAGTCTCTTCACTTGGTAACCATATTGTAGAATAGGATAAAAAACTTAATTGGCATCTTTAATTGTCGGCTACATTAAATTTAAAGAGACGTCACATTTTTTTTCCAGTTCTAGTCACCAATTGACAATATATCTGTTTTTTAAACGGAGGATTTAGGTTTATTTAAGTCGAGATACAGGCTCGTCCTAGTTCGGCATCAGATGCTCGTTGAAATTATTTGAATCATTGTTGATATCACATTTTTGTAATTATTGTAAGTAATTATTTAAAAAAAATAAATTGATTGAAATTTATTGAAAAAATAAACTTGTTTTATAATTATATTTGTATGAATGTTAATGCGGGTGAAATCTTGTACCTAACTTATTTTATAAAAGCTGTTATATCTTTTAATCGATAGAACTAGAAATTTTGTATCATGTTTAGTTTCGATGACAATCGTGCATGTAAAATACATTATATTTAAGTCATTTCATTATTATCAACAAATGGAGGAATGGCACAATATTTGATTACCATGAGTTTTACTGCCAGGTTCTTCCTCAGGCTCTACCAATTGCTTTGCGAATCTGCGTAAATGTAAATGTAGAAGCAATAATCTTGACGTTCATAAGTGTTACTTTGTGACCTACATGAATAAAGATATTTTTCTTTTATTTCATTTCTTTTCATTTTCATTTCATTTAGATCGTTCTATTCATTCTAGGCTATAGGCCCTCGTGGCCCCGCGGTCTTAGTGTTCTGTAAACGATCACTGAGTTACGCAACTTTCACTATGGCTGGTCCTCGGATGGGTGACCACTTTGTGGCATTTACATTTGCGAGTGTTTCCGTGCTTCGGAAGGCACGTTAAGCCGTTGGTCCCGGTTGCCAGTAAAATGGCAATCGTTAAGCCTGGTTGAATGCCTTATGGGCGGCATGAAAAATTTCAACAGCAGGTAGCCACAACCTGTGTCTGTCTATTTCAACACGGCAATGGCTCACCACCTATTACGTGGGACAGAAATCCACACGGTGAAAAGTGGGCATATAATATGCCTCTGCCACCCCTTCGGGGATAAGGCGTGATGGATTTATTTATTATTTACTAAGCTATAGGTATATCATGACGCTACTATTTCATTAACACTCTTTGAAGTAGTCGCGTAATGATATACCTATAGCCTTCAATTCAAACCAGTACATCCTGAGATTAGCGCGTTCAACCAAACAAACAAACTTTTCGGCTTTATATATTATTATGACATACATATTGTCACTCCTTTATCCCCGAAGGGGTAGGCAGAGGCATATTAAACGCCCACATTTCACCGTATGCATTTTTGTACCACGTAACAGGTGGTGAGCCCATTGCCGTGTTGAAATGGACCGACGCAGGATGTGGTGACCTATTTGACCTAACCGTATGCGAGCGCTACGGACGCAAAGTGGTGAGGGTGGTTGGAATTAAATAAAGATATAATAAAAAAAAATGTTTTATTGACAATCAAACTAGAATGTAAAAACAATTTTAAGTTTAATAAAATTAAGGATAGTGAGATTAGCAACAAAAACAATTTGATTCTTAAAGGCGTAGGGTGCTTAATAACATTTGTTGTACTAATAATAATAAAAAAAACATTGATTGTCTATAAATCATTTTTTTTTATTATATCTTAATTTCTTCACACTTTGCGTCCGTAGCGCTCGCATACGGTTAGGTCAATAGAGGCTTTACTTCGTGCATGCTTGGATTGTTGAATGAACTCCCTGCATGAGTTTTCCCGAACGTATAGGGAATAGTATGGGGTTCTTCAAAAGGGATCCTAGAAGGTTTTAAAGGGTTGGCAGTGTGAGTGCTGCAAACGTCCATGCGCTACGGTAATCACTTTCCATCAGGTGGGTTATGCTTGGGTATGCTTGGGTATGCTTGTCTGCCACCTCAGTGGTATAAAAAATAACACACTTTCATCGGTAATAATATGCTTGAATTTATTATCATTATTTACACGTAAATAAGATGTAAAGAAGCATATTCGCGTATTCTTTGTCAACAAGAAGTTCCTGGTTCCGTCATCACTTTTTTTTCTGTAAACGCTTAAACCACGGCCCAAACACACTTGAGAGCGTGACGCAACCCAGGAACGTAACGTCAACACCATGGCTGTATCTCAAGTGGTACGATATACGGGTTTGTAGCTGATTTAAGAAAGTGATAAATAATCCCCACGCGTGTGGGACACTTAGCACTGCTACCTACGTTGACCGGAGCAGTCGACTCAATAAAATATGAAGTTTTAGAAAAAAATATGTTCTCACGTTTGTATTACGAAATTATTGAAGTGAAACTTCTTTATCGACGTTGAGAGAAATTTAACAGCTGTAAAAAAATTGTCACGTTTTTCGGTTACGCGCCATGTTGTTTACAAGTGAAACTTCTTTCTCATAAGTGAAACTTATTTATCGACATATAAGAAAAAATTTACAGCTAAAAAAAAATGTCGTAAAGAAGTTTCACTTCTTACCTATGTATTTTGGTACACACACATCTTTTTTTAATTATTCTATAAAGTGCATTTAAAAAGCTTGTTCTTAAAAAATATTTTTAGTGTAAGTTAGAAAAACGTTAACGAAGATATCCCGATAAAATATTACATATCCCGAATAGTAAAATTATTTCCGTTATAGTTTCACTTGTTAAGTTTGATCGAATTCTGCCTTCATAATTTAAAACTTTGATGTGAAGAGTAGCCCTTCTGTTCAACACAGGCAACGTTGGATTTAGTTAAGTCCTCCTATCCTCAGTTGTAATTTAAGTTTAAATGTATGTGCCTTTTGTCTAAAATCTTCGAAGTCATGGAATGACATTAGTTAAAGAAGTAAAACTAATGTCATTTAAGATACCTATATGAAGAGCATAATTACAAGATATTAAGACGGACTTGATCGTGTACCAATTATATAAAAAAATGAACTACATATGTGTGATAAAATTTTCACTACATTATTTAGTCATTGCCTATTGAAAATAGCTCTACGTTTTTGCTACGTGATCCGTAGCGCATCTAGGCCCTTTACTAATTGAAGCCTTACGTCGCTACGAAATTTCAACGTAGATTTTTATGTGAACTTCACTGATTTCAGTGCTTACAGTTATATAACCTAAATAATGAATAAATAAATAAATATTTTAGGATACTTTTTACACAGTGCCGTGTAGCCCAAATTAAGCTATAAACTTGTACTATGGGATCTAGACCACTAATATTCATACATATATGAAACACACAAACTCCGAAACCAACATGACCACACAAATATTTGTTCCGACCCGGGAATCGAACCAGTTACCTCAGCGCGCAAGTCGCATACACTACTACTGCGCCACCGAGGCAGAAGGAAACGCAATGGTAAAATAGCTTTAATCTATGCCCTTGTATCTTTTTTAAACTATTTCAAATATATTACACACTAAGGTAACACTTAGCGACATGAAATGGAAAGTGAAACAAAAAATATAAAACACTAGCAGCCCGCCGCCGCGGCTATGGACTTAGTTAGAGCTTATTCATTACAAACAAACTTACAAATCTTTTCTCTTTATAATATTGGTATAGATAGGTATATGTATTTTACAACATAATACACGTTTATAATATGATTCAATATCATAACCACCTATGTGATTGTCCAGGAAGTATCTAACGAATTGCTCCGGAGTACAGGTTTTATTTTCTTACTACTAGTGTAAAGCCGAAACGTAGCCCACTAAATTCAATAAAAGCAGCCTAACGCAGTCTACTGTTAAACGTAAGTCTCTTACATTTTTCTTAAGGCCCGACGGTTGGTTATATTTTGAGTTTTCTTCTCTTCGCCCATGACCCCGTTCGTTAATCACCAGGTACAATACGTGCCAGGTGAGGTCACCGAAAATCTTAGCGAGACCTAGGGGCCCGTATCCACTATATACACGGTACAGGAGAGGTCACTATAGATATACTGGCATTAAAATAAGCATTTTCTATTGAATAATGGTAGTTACTATTTTACAGAATATGGGCACTTATTTGAATATGTAAGACAGTAAGTACTATATCACCCCGAGCCTGCTGCGACAATCAGGAGAGACAACCGTTCACATTCGTTTTACCCTGAACTGCGTGAAAACCGAAGTCCGCGTAGTAGGGTAACCTAGCGCACTCTCTTTTGGACATACCTCTACAGAGTAATAGCTATCAACAGGTATTAACATAGATCTTGTCATTCATCAAAATTCTGCAGTATATAAATATAATTTACACAACATTAGGTAAGTATTCAGTGTCCGTTTTATCATTTATTTGTATTGGTTCCTAAATACAAGAAGAAACAGGCTATTGAACGGAAAAGGAACGATGTAAGAATGAATTTCAGAGTTCAATAATAAGGTAACTCACCGTGCTCATTGGCGACAGCATATTGGTAGTTCGGTATGAGGTCTGGCAACTCGTGGTGCGAGGGCGGCGACGCCGGCGGGGGCCTGTACCCAGACTCCATGGCACCGTACGGCAATGGCCAGTCGCGTTCGTTGATTGCTCCGTACGTGCAATAGTCTCCTCCGTACGCGAGCTGCTGACTCGCACTGCTCGTGTGGGAATATGCACAAGCACCATAGTCTATAGGACCGCCACCACTAGTCCCGGGGCCGCTTCCACCCGCTAATTCGTAACTCGTCGGCTGCGAAGGCGGCAGCGCCGGCACTCCACCACCGCACAAGTAACTCCCACCCCCAAATTGTGGTTTCAGCGCTTGACACTTACGCCGGAATCCACGAGGCCTTCTCCTGAACGATCCTTCTTCAAACATGAACTCGGACGACGGATCGATCGTCCAGTAGTGACCCTTTCCCGGCCTCCCGAGCCCTTTGGGCAGTTTCACAAAACACTCGTTCAGACTTAAGTTGTGTCGTACGGAATTCTTCCAGCCCTGGTAGGAGCTGCGAAAGAACGGGAACTGTTGTTGCAAAAATGCGTAAATTTCACTGAGCGTGAGACGCTTGTTGGGCGAGTGCCTGATGGCCATGACAATGAGAGCTATGTAGGAGAAGGGTGGTTTTTCCTGTCGGCGGGTGGCAGGCGGGCGGCGCGCCGCGTCCTCGGTGGCTTGGTCCTCGGTCTTCATGCGTGCGCGTGCGTGCGCGTCGGGGCGCGGGCTGGGCGACAGTGCGCCGGCGCAGGCCGCGCCGCGCCAGGCCGCGCCCGCCGCCCCCACGCGCACTCCCACGCCCGCGCCGCCTTACACCAGCGCATTGGCAAACCGACACTCGCCAAACTGATCTACGGAACTTACACACTATTCATACTTCGCTAACGCTCATTACTATTTACTTCACACATTCCTTGAGTCCTTTGTTTTGATGTAGAGAGGCATCTATGCTAACTATCTCCTATCTCAGATTTTTTATATTTACATAGTTTTACAGAAAGAAAGAGTGAGGGAGCTGCACAGTTCGTGTTCAGTACTTAAGTTAGGTATCTTCTAGTATATAAGAAAAATTAAGTATTAGCTATGTAGGCAGAAACACGTTCTTGCTGAGCTAGGGTCATCGCACTCGCGGATTCCTGTCTGTATCATCCACAAACTCATACAAACACCCAAACAGCGGAAAACCCGTTTAGACAATAATATTTACCCGTCGCAAGGACGCCTGTCGAACGGCCGCTCTTGACCTAGCACAATTAAACCAAACATTTTACTAGAACTATAAAACAGTTATACGACGTACACCAAATATTTACCATAAAGCGTAAACCAAAAGTTTTGCATTAAACTTGCCGGATTTATTTACTCGTACTCATGTAAACTAAAGCGCGCGAACGAATCTAAACCTTACTATGAGTGTATAAGATTCGATTTGCTGTAAAGTAGTTTATGAATCAACAGCGTTTGGCAGTTCTTCACACCATTGAAGAAACTGTAGCCGGAGACATTTTAACACTACTTATAAACAAACAACTTTAACCGCGGCATTTAAGTGAGACAATCGCCTATTTGAGTTATTTCTATCTAATTAAGTAGCTAAGTAGGTATACTTACTAAAGTATCTACTACTGCACATCAACGTAGCGTAAATTTACGAACTTGCAAAGAGATAATACTGATTGTAGAGATCCTGAAAAGAAAGGCAATCTAAATTAACTATTACCTATCATTCACGCCTTTTCATCCGAAGAGCAGAGGCCCACGCCCACATTTCACCGTTAGCATTTTGGACTTTGATATGTCGCATATGTTCACATCTATATAAATATTACGGTATGGCGCGTGACGATGGCAAGAGACCGGGCGGTAGGTATGTCATTGGTGCCATGGAAGATGGGAAATTCCTTTAGTTTGGGATGCAACTTGTGTTGACACCCTCTCATCTTCTCATGAAATAATATCATCATCTTCAAATATAATATTTAATAGATAATTATATTTTTGAGCTCTTTGGGCTAGAAACTGGGCTCGTGGGACCCAAGTGCTCGTTCGCTGTATAGAGATATCGCAAAGCGACTGGTCAGCTCTTCTCGTGACCATCCATAGGGCTTGCTTTTTTCTTGCTCAGAGAATTAGCATTGTCATACAAGGTGGCAATGCGGCCAGCCTTTTGGAAACCTTACCGGTTGATTTTGATGGGGAGGAATGCTTCGACACCTAGTCGGGGCATCAGTGTCAGTCTTGTTATAATTCCCACACCACCCTTTTTTGAACTGTTTTCTGTAAAAATGTTAAATTTTTAATTCTAATATGTTAAATGTTTTCAAGAAATATAAAAAAAAATTACTTACAAGTCTCATTCTTACCTAGCTGTAGGTACCTATTTTTTACACAACTGCTATATATGTCCCACAATATATTATTTTATATATTTGTAATTTTTTATACTTACATAGTATCATGGGCGTACCCAGGGGGGGGGGGGGCTTTGGTTTGGTCTCCTACTTTTGTCGATAATAGTACAAAAATAACTATTTCCCATTTGCAATACCCTATACATCTTTTAAAAATCGTGAGGCACGTCCCTTTTAACTGTTTATTAGCAGCGTCAAGCCGGACTTGAAACGACAAAAAAAAACTCACGATCTCTACCCATCAGTTTAACACCGGGCGCCCCCAGTAACTCCTCTCAAATCCTCCCTGGGTTCTCGGTAGAGTTTGGCTACCATCGCGGCCTCTTTTAATGGTTTGGGCGTTATCCAGCTTCTTTGGAGTTTAGTTTGGATCCCGCTTTTTGAGGCGGTGAGGCGAGCGTGAAATTTTAAGGTCAAGCCTTGGACTGAATGCTTCTGTAAAAACAGTGGGTCATCCAGCGTCCTAAACATAGTTATTTAAGAAATTATATAAATAATATATGTTTTAATTTTTATGTATTTCTTGTCTACTAGTAGACGCACAGCCGTTTAAACTAAAGAACGGGATAAAAGTAGCCTGAGTTACTTCTTCTACATATAATAAGAGTGCCAGTGAGAGTCCCGTTAAAATCGGTTCAGTTGTGTCAGAGATTAGCCGGAACATACAGGAAGAGATACACATTTTAAAAATAGTTTTTTTGTTATGTAAATAACGTATTTGATTTATCAAAATCTGAAGACAAGCAAGATGCATTAGGTGTATTCTGAGATCTATCCAAAGCTTTTGATTGCGTTCATCATGAAACGCTGTGCAGAAAATTACATAACTATGGAATAAGACGCAAAGCTCTCGACCTTTTGTCTTCTGATAATAAAAAAAAAGTTTTATGAAAAATGTTATTACGCTGTTAAAGACTATTTGCAGGACAAGGACGCCTAGAAATTATATGCTGGCAAAGTGAAATAATATTAAATAGTAAATAGGCCATCAAAAAAAACATTCCTAAGTTTCATGCCGGTTCTTCTCAGGTGGGCCGCTTTCCAAACCGGTGGTCACTCTAAAAATATTAAATTTATCTTTAAACTAGTGTATGACATTTTGTAAGCGCCGTTAAAATGGTGTTGCAAAATAAAGATTTTTTTTCTGAATTGAAAATCTGTAAATTTGGAATTACAAACAGAGATAATTTTATTTATCTTTACAAATAGATTTGAACTTAACCAATAAAAAAAATAAAAATAAAAAATAAACGAAATAAATGCAATTTTAATTATAATAATTACAATGTCAACTCAATAAAAATATTTACATGTCAAATTCAAATAACCCGCCTCTGACCGCTCCCGGCCCAAAGGTGCCCATAATACTAGCCGCGTTTCCACGTTGAATAGCTATAGCCAACCTTTGCACCAGGAACGAGCTTGAGCGGGAGTCACATGTTTTCTCCCTTATTCTTTCCCCAATTAAAATTTTTAAATATAATATTTTAAATTATATTTAAAACTTTTAATTTATATTTTAAAAATAAACTAAATTTCGAAATTCAAAAATATTATTTTTTATATATATTTTTATTTTAAGGAACAACCCTTCCACAGACAGACACACTTACACACCGAAATCTACGTCTAACTTATAACATTAACACCCCTACTTTTTGCAGGGGGAGGGGGGTTAAAAACAGGTAACATTATAAAAAATCTGAATTGCCCCCCCCCCCCCCCTGGCCCAGATCCTGGGTACGCCCATGCATAGTATGGAGAATAAAATTAACATAAAGATATTTTGTTGACTGATCCATCTGCTAACCGAGGAACGAAAGGCTCAATTAAATACTTAGCTTTTCGTCGTATTCCCGCCCCTAATTCTACAAACACAGAATCGGCGTCATCTCACGCAACATTGAATGTCGCTGTAACTAAATAAATTATATTATCCAATGATGCTATAAATACGAGTGGATTCAGCGAGATGCACCCGTGCCCGCACCGGGTTGCTGATCTTTCCTATAAACAATCACCGTGCCGTAGTAAACATTAATACCATTACAATTTTATAACAATTTTGTGTCTTTTCAGGTAGTCGACATATGGATAAAATGGCTACTTGTAAGCTACTTGGATTTTCAGGTAACAAAATTTGTAATAGTACTTAGTAGAAAGTTTTCAATTATCACATTACTAGTTATAAAATTACATACTATTTATACTAGAATATAATTATCTAAAATGTTTTAAATGTGGCCATGTGAGGGTTTCTAAACAGTGCAATGCTTAACATTTTAAAGACAGCAGGTATCCTGTCGATGACAAACGTGCGTTCATATAGATACTCTGTGTTTCAAATCTACTTTTCTCTTTCTTACACAGTGTTTTCAGGGAATAAGAAGCTAAAAGGAAGATGCGCTCCGTCACGCAGCGCTGTGTAAGCCCCGCCCACAACATGGCGCAGGCTCAGCGGGGGCGCGCGCGCAGGCGGCGTGGATCATTGCCTGATCTTGAACCCTCCATTCATCACCTTTTACGATCTACTAATGTTTGCTTTGAGGTTTTACGGTTTCGCCTTAATTTTTGGTGTGCAATTAGACATTTTATTACCTCAGTTTAATTGATTTTCCGATCGTTACAAAATAAACCAAAAATTCAAGAAAACGCGTACGAGTGACATATGACGATTTATTAGATACATTACACGTGTTGGTGCAATAAACGATTACTATGTAATGTTAGCTGTGACTACTAATGTCGGCGATACACCATTTTATAGATAAGAACATACTTCCCACTATGAGTGACCATGGCCTCTAGGAATTATTAAAAAATAGCTAACGTCAGTCAATTTATAACGAACAGGTATTTCTTTGAAGTGAAGGATGTTTGATTAATTTTTATAGGTACCTATCTACCTAGCACAATTTATACCGTCCTGCTTTATTTCACATATAATAACGTGAATCTAGAAAGGTAATTAATCATTGTCCTCGTTCGACTTCGAGTAGGGGTTGGCTGTTCATTATTTGCATCCGGGTAATGATATCTCGGAAATGATATTGACCTACCCAACACTGCACTGTGTGCCTCGTCGGCGCAACCACGACCACTCTGACAAGAGTGTCCGACTAAGAAGAATTATAATGAACAAATCTCAGTAATTGTTAAAATCCAGAGAGTCATAATATTCGTAATTACAAATTATTTAAAATATGTACACCCTGTAAACAAGTTTTTATTATTCTCTTTATAAAATATATCGTTAATTTATTTTTGTTTTTAGTTTGAAGCGCTCGTGGCCCCGCGGTCTCAGTGTTCTGTAAACGATCACTGAGTTACGCAACTTTCACTATGGCTGGTCCTCGGATGGGTGACCACTTTGTGGTATTTACATTTGCGAGCGTTTCCGTGCTTCGGAAGGCACGTTAAGCAGTTGGTCCCGGTTGCCAGTAAAATGGCAGTCGTTAAGCCTGGTTGAAGGCCTTATGGGCGGCTTGAAAATTTCAACAGCAGGTAGCCACAACCTGCGTCTGTCTATTTAAACACGGCAATGGGCTCACCACCTATTACGTGGGACAGGAATCCACACGGTGAAAAGTGGGCATATAATATGCCTCTGCCACCCCTTCGGGGATAAGGCGTGATGGATATTTATTTATTTTTTATTTTAATTTATAAATTTGTATGCACTTTTCTATGCTGTTGATCAATCTATCAAAATAAACTCATCATCATCCGAGCGTCTGTCCCAGTTGCGTCTCGCGACGCCCGGGGTCCGCTTTCCTACATTTTCTCCTCCACTTCGCACGGTCGTCGGCATCCCCTGTGGTGAGACCATTGGCACGCATGTCATCCCTTACGACGTCAAGCCAGCACTTCTTGGGTCTTCCCCTCTTACCGGGACCCGGCGGGGCTGACATGGCCAGACATTTGTTACCTACGTAGCCCGGCGGTTGCCGCAAGACGTGACCATACCAACGAAGGCGACACTCTTGCAACTTGTCTGCAATGTCACGGACGTGAAGGCTGCCGCGGATGCGAGAGTTCCTCACGCGGTCCATCCGCGTGACTCCACACATCCACCGCAGCATCTTCATTTCCGTGACACGCAGCTCCTGCTTGTGTCGCTCCAATATCGGCCACGTCTCACTGCCATGTAAAAGGACAGGTCTAATAATGGTTTTGTAGACCTGTCCCTTCAACCGGATCGGCATTTTAGGGTCACAAATGACACCGGTCATCTCCCGCCATTTGGCCCACGCGGCAGCAATGCGTGACTTGACATCGCAATCGATGTCACTGGACGTGTGAAAAACAGATCCCAAGTATTTAACCTGGTCCGTGCGCTCGACCAAATCACCGCCTATGCGGACGGATGTGGGATCTGTCGAGTTTAGTGCCAAGTACTCGGTCTTCGCCACATTTAGTTTCAGACCGCCGTTCTCAAGCGTCTCCTTCCACGCCTTTACACGTCGCACCAATCTGCCCCTGTCCGCGTCTGCCAGCGCAATATCGTCAGCATACATGAGCAACCATGGAGGCTGCTCATGCGGGTTTCTGATGCTGTCCGACAATTCGTCTAATATTACACTGAACAGAAGCGGACTAAGGACAGAACCCTGGTGTACCCCGACGGTGATGGGGAAGGGTTTCGTGTCGCCAACAGCAGTCCGAACCATTGAGTCGGAGTCACAGTACATGTCCCGGATAGTGTCAATATAGACCTCTGGAACCCCTTTGGACCGCAGTGCCCACCAGATCATCGCACGAGGAACACAGTCGAAGGCCTTCTGCATATCTAGGAACAAACAGTGCAGAGGCGTGTTCTTCGACCTGTATTTCCCTGCGACAACCCTCAGGGCAAAAACAGGGTCCGTGGTCCCATGACCAGGGCGAAACCCATATTGACACTCCGAGAGAGTACACTCCTGCCGGATCCGAGAGTCTATAATCCTCTCGAAGATCTTCATGGTGTGGGACATCACCTTAATACCGCGGTAGCTCCCGCACTCCTGCACTGACCCCTTACCTTTGAAGACTGGAGTAATAATACTTAGTCTCCATTGGTTTGGGATCTGCCCGCTGAGGAGTATGCGGTTAAAAAGGTTTACTAAGATGCCCACACCGCGAGGACCCATCGCCTTCCAGGCTTCGATGG
The DNA here is from genome assembly GCA_948477245.1 of Thumatha senex. Lineage (NCBI taxonomy): Eukaryota > Metazoa > Arthropoda > Insecta > Lepidoptera > Erebidae > Thumatha > Thumatha senex. The sequence continues at coordinate 8,202,292 of OX419725.1, forward strand.
GGACTCCATCGGGTCCGACAGCTTTCCGATTCTTCATGCGGCGAAGCGCAGTCAGGACTTCTCCAGGCGTTACCGGTGGCACTAGTCCTTGATTCGGAGGGAGGTCCGGAGGTTGCACCTCTTTATGCTGCTTATTAAGCAGGTCGTGGAAGTACGAGCGCCATCTCTCCTATACCGCGAGGTCTTCGCTTAACAGGTTGCCCTCAGGGTCTTTTACACAGCGACACTTGGATATATCCTGTGCCGCTTTGACCCTGGAGCGCGCCAGCTTATAGATGAGCTTCTGCCCCTCAGACGATTCCAGCTTATCATACAAAGGTTGTAAGTGGTCTCGTCTGGCTCTCAAAATAAACTATCTGTGCGTTATTATTAATCTTAAGTATAAATAGAAATAAAATTGAAGTGTCTGTATGGATTACAAATTAACAGCTTTTCACTTAAATGCATATGAAAGTACCTATATACCTAGAGTAATAACTTAAAGAAAAACAAATGTTAAAATTGGGAATTCCTATAATTTCTACATACCATTAATTACCTACTATATTTACTGTAACTCTACCTACTGTGTATAGATTTACAAAATTGAGACAAGTAAGTAAGTGGGCAAAGCGGACTGCGGGCTCGATAGTGACGATTTAGGCGAAAACTCGTATGCAATCTAGAATGACGATGATATTTATCACGCAGTAAGTTGGCGTACAAATTACCTATAATAATTACCTATAGCAACCGCTGAATCGATTTGATAAATTCAAATAAAATAGAAAATTATACGGAATAGATTTGCAAGAATGAATTTGAAAAGCCTAAAGCAATATTTTTTTGATAGTTAGCAAACATTTTGCTTTTTATAGGGCTTCCCAATGTTTGTGCGTAATAACGGAAGATGTAACTAACATTACATAGATAATAATTCGTAGTTACGAAAAGAATGGCGACGCAGATCTATTATAGAGCAGTGGCTAACTAATCTACTAGTAGGTATACTTCGCTCTCGTTTGATATTTGACGCTATCAAGTGTTCGGGGAATCAGATGTGTGATGATACATCAAGAATCATGACGATATGAATCACTCAGTAATGTGTGCAACTGTCTCGTGGATTAAAGTACCTTTTGTATTGTTTTAATAATGATAGTCTGCTTATGTGGCGCGGTTGGTGTGCATCCGACTGCTACGCAAGAGGTCGTGGGTTCGATTCCCACCCAGGATAAAACTTTGTGTGATGAGCACGATGGTTTATTCTGTGTCTGGGTGTTATTTATCTATAACTAGTTGACGCCCGCGGCTTCGCCCGCGTAGAGAAGTTTTCCCGTTCCCATTTACCGCAGGAGCTTGTTTCCGGGATAAAAAGTAGTATCTATGTCCGTCTCCTGGCTCTAAGCTACCTCCATACCAATTCAGCCAAATCGGTACAGCCGTTGTTGAGTTATAAATAGTGTAACTAACAAGACCTTCTTTTATATATATAGATATGTATGTATTTAGAAATATAAAAGTATGTTTATCAGTTATCTAGATCCCATAACACAAGCTAATATTAGCTTACTTGGGTTAGATGGCGCTGTGTGAAAAGTGTCCCACAATATTTATTATTTATTTATTTATTTATTTATTTATTTATTACGCTGATGGTATATGATATACTTGAAAGTAAACGAACAAAGTAATACAGCCATTTTAGGATACGTACATACATAGGTACATATCGTCACGCCTGTCTCCCATCGGGGTAGGCAGAGACTATGGCTTTCCACTTGCTACGATCCTGGCATACAACTTTCGTTATAGTCAGCTGGTTAGACTACTCACCATATGAATTGAATTTTACTAAGTTAGCGGTAGTCATCTAAACCCTGGGGCTATCTTTCCGAGTGCTCACCCGGGACTCCTGGCTATAGACAGATGGAAGAAAAACGTGTAGTTTTAGTCGGTAGGAGTCCGGCATAGAATACATGAGGATTTCCACACGAAAAAAAATTGGTAGTCATCTCAATCAAAGAACCTCTCAGAACCCCTCTGGAAAATCAGGATTAGGGGGGAGAATACATTAACGGCCAAGAGTTTGTCAGTTTCTCTCTTTTTTTTTGTTTGAATTTTCCGAAATCGGTTGCTTGGTGTTAAAAAGTAAAAAAAAAACAAATAAAAATACCTAATACGATTTAGTCAGTCATATTTGCGTCAATATAAATGAAACATGTAATAAATAACCCAAATTGGTTCCGGCATCTTCGAGAAGTCCGTAAACATACATAAAAAAAAATTCATACTACTCGCGAATTAAGTAGGCACATACATCGAATAGTATCCATCTTTTTTGAAATCTGCCAAAAAAGACCATAGATACTTTACTCTAGGTTTGTGTAAGCCTTAGACATGTGTAAGCGTAAGCATCCAAAAACGTAAATTTGACCCAAACATTCGTGAAAGGATTATGTGTACGATTTAGTCTGTCATATTTGCGTCAATATAAATGAAACATGTAATAAATAACCCAAATTGGTTCTCGACCTTCGAGAAGTCCGTAAACATACATAAAAAAAAAATTCATACTACTCGCGAATTAAGTAGGCACATCGAGTAGTATCCATCTGTTTTGAAATCTGCCAAAAAAGACCATAGATACTTTACTCTAGGTTTGTGTAAGCCTTAGACATGTGTAAGCGTAAGCATCCAATAACGTAAATTTGACCCAAACATTCGTGAAAGGATTATGTGTTCACCAAGATTTTCCCTACATTTAGCCAAAAGATCCCCAAATATTTTCTTCCTCATATCTAGAGACCCTTTTCAGCGGCGTATAAAAGTCAAAGTTTGGGAGTCTTTATCGTCTACACGCTCAAACAGCTTTTGCTGGGCTATAATATTTTTTATAAAATTGGTATAGAGTTTTTAACTTTTCACTCAAATACATTGGTTGGACCAATTTGGTTAAAATTTGTTGTGGAAGTAGCTGACCCTGGGGGACCCTGGTTAGCGTAGGCTACTTTTTATTCCGGGAATAGGTTCTTGTGGGAAATGTTTTAATCAATACTTGTTCCAAGGGGCGTTGCCGAATTCTCGCTTGTTCGGAACACAGCGTAGTCTTTACTAGGCAATCATGACATACAAGAAGTTCTTCTAAAAGTGAGTGATATTAATGTGTGCGTTGGTAAATATACGTACAAGCCACACAAACAAATTTTTCGCACATCTCCATAGTACCTACGCATGGGTCCTGTCCTGACAGTCTCCTGTCAAAGACGCACTAATCTAAATCCGAAAGTTAGAGAGTGTGTATGTTTGTTATTTGTACAAGTTCAAACGGCTTTGCAAGAAAAGACTGAAAGGCATTTGTGGGATTACGGCTCAATGCGGATTCCAAATTGGTAGGAGAAGTTCTTGGCGATTAGCCAGAAGGTGTTCTGCGTTTTTGTGGATCTAGAGACATTTGATAACGTTAGAGAAACTCTTTGTGACTCGCTACTACCGTCTCTTTATAGCGACTGTAGGCTTGCGTGCGAGTAGGGAGGATGTATCACCTCGTTTCGACGTCTGTACAGGCGTCAAACAGTATTATGTCATACCTGCTTGGCTGTTCATAGTGTATCTGAACAGTTGCTTGCAGAAGTTGAAATATTGAGATTATGGTTATGATTTGGGTGACTTAAGAGTAAATTGTCTGTTGTACGCTGCTGATGCAGGGCTGATGATGCGGGGCTGATGACCTCATTAGCAGGCATTCGTTACTAATATGAAGGAGGAATATGAAACTAAAGTTCATCGCTAGAATGCAAGGAAAACAAAGGTTCTATTCGAAAGAGAAGACGTAACAACTAAGTGTGAGATTTGGGTAAACCAGGAACATCTAGAGCAAGGGAATGAAATTGTGTATTTAGGCAGTATCTTTAGCGCGGACGGAAGATGACTTGCGATTCTTAACGCAGTGTTAGTGCCAAAGGTTGCGTTTCGGAAGCGGATCCTGTAATTTTAAATCTATGAGATGCTCGGACTAGTCGGTGATCACTTCCGATATTAAACCTGTTTATCAAAGAAACATCTTTAAATATACACTACATGTACGTTATGAACAAGTCTATCTCGTTCCTTGTGGTATTGTCGGGGATTTAGACCGCGTTTTTGTACTCCCACTTTGGCTTTAAAGTCCCCGATAACAACGTTATAGTGAGCCATAGTAGTACTTTTTAATGCTGTCGCTATGTTCTCGTACACGGCCTCAAATGCCTCGTCAGTGCTTATTGAGGTCGGGGCACTTGAATCACCTTCAGGGAGTACCCATCAGTGACCTTCAGAATTAAGTATGATACCCGAATCTACACACTGCTGACTTCCACAACGCTACTTACAAATTCCTTCACATTTAAATCGATACCACCATCGGAGGGATGCCTTCCATCACCTTCTGCCGGCCGCAAGGGTTAGTGCGTTCTCCCCTTTCTTTGGAGCTCGCACAAAACCATATACCAGTTATGCGACCCAGTTCTACCTCGAGTTCGGTAAGTTGCTCGTCTAAGCTAAGCTAAGTCTAAGAAGGGTATTTCCATAGGTTGTCAGGGTTAATTGTTTCTTGTTTAGTTTTGTTTCGTGCCTTCATATTGGTAGGGCTTGGTCTTACTATACCACGCTGGTCAGACGGGTTCGTATAGGATTTAAACTGGAATTATCATCATGACCTCGTCCATCCTCGTAACTAGCAGGTGCACCACTCGCAGCTGAGGCTGCCTTGGACCCCGAAGATATAGGTAGAGCCCCATCGCAGATTAGAATGCTGAAATAAGTGCGACTTATCCCAACATATACATAAGTATTGATCACCACGAAACTAAAACCTGTTGATATAAGCCCACGGGACTCCTCGGATAGCAGTAGGGATTCACGGGGACTGGAACACCTCCGAACGACCAACCTTCCCCTCCTCAGTCTCTCCCCCCCCGCCGTGTCCTATCAATCGGCTTCGGTGGGGTCATCCGCAGCTAAAAAACAAAAAAAAAATGCTTTATTATTTTTAAAACAATATTTCATTATCTTACATATCATTGTACAACGTATTGTTAACCATAATGTTTATAGTATAAGTACAACAAACAATATTCCCCACACACTGCAGTGTAATCGTTTTGGATTCGATTAATATTATAATTCCATATTCTGCAATTTCGTTCTAAAAACGCCCGATGATGTCCGACCGGTGGTCTTCCGTAGGAATCAAAGTACTGGCCTCTCCATTCGTGTCTATGTGTATCGCAATCCAATGAGAACCGGGTTTATTGTCGCAATCTAAATTACTTCTGATATATGTAGGATTATCTACGTGAATCGGCAAGCGGTTTGCAGCATAGACATTACATTCAATTTTTGGATCGATTAGTCTCAAGTACCTCTATATTTCTAATGTATTCTTGACCGCTGTATGGTAGGTGGTATCGGGATGGTAGATAAGCAAGTATTGAAGATCATCGATATGGATATCATATTATTTGAATTCACACACAATAGAAAAGAACTTCTATTATCACAATTCTAACCTAACCTAACTGAACATATAGCTAATAAAACAAAGAAATATTTTGTACGAATATACTTTATTGAAAGGATCAATATACAATAATACAAACTTAATTCTAATACACACTTAGTTCTAATAATTTTTTATTTAACTACATAGTCTACTGAAATGTTACGGTTTTTATCTATTTCTATAACATTGTTATATTCTGCATAAACAATACAGTTAACAGTTTGTGTTAGAGCCGTATCAAAGCGAACTTCCATCCGTACGCTACCATGTTTTATAAGTTTCCAGTGAAAATTACTACTGGCCGAAAGATCGGGGGTCAGATCGAATGCCAGAAGACAAAACCCTTTAGCATATTGTTCTCTAGATATGCCGTTTCTTTCATTAAGGAAATGTATTCCTGTTCCTGAGAACAACGTATGATAGGTAGAGGTAAAAATATTATTCCCAAATGATGGTTGTAAAGCTTTTGAAGGTATTTGTTGCCCATCTATGTATTAACAAAACGTACTAATATCGTAATTTTCAAAGTTAAATGGGTTTTTAGAGAGGCTTCCATTGAATGCTGTATTATTCACAAAACCAACTATACACCGTTTAGGAACTTGCCCAAGGAATATGTTATCAAGCGTTTTACCCTGGACGCCTGATGGTATCGTTAAAACTTTAACTTCAGCTCGTGTAATAGGATATTTTGCCGTGGTTGATGACAACACTTGTTGATGAGCAAGTAACACAGATGGGTTAATTCGTGCTCTACGAACAATCAGAGTTGCATCTGTAATAGTAACTTTAAATTTAAGGTGGATCGAAGAAGCCATGAGATTAAGATTTTCCAAAAAATTTTCTTGATTAAATACATCACTATAAAGATGTCCCATCATTTCTATTTCTCTACTTTCACTCGCCAATTGTTGTCTTTTCATAAAAACTTCATTTTTATCATCCATCTCATCCATTTTGCCAGCCACGTCTTCATACCAAAGACCACATGATAGATGAGACTTTTTAGCTGCAGGTGCATAGTTCAATGGTGTTTCTATGTAAACTCAAAAAGCATAAGTATTATTTGGAGGTGATACACGTTTCTGGTTTAAGTACACGTCAAGTTGACTGAAAAGCGAGTGTAACCAATTGTTAACCGGAGCAACCACTGCATTAGCGGCAAGTTTTGTATTATCCTGGGTTACTATTTTCGCTTTTACTTGAAGTAAAGTATGCGATAAATCAACATAGTCGTCGCCTGCTCCAGGTACTTGAAATTCAATAGGTTCATCATCAGCAAGGGACGAAATGGGCTTATAATGTATCCATACTCCACCTTCAATACTAGTTTGAGTCGTTGGTAATGCAAATAAATCTAGTTCTGACTTAACACATGCACAAGATTGGCTGTGTAAGAAAGACATAGTTAATTTGAAAATAGGTCTTTAATTTGATTGTTTTTCAACTTTTTTGTGGCTTTCTCTCTCTCTCGCGATTATCGAAGGAATTAATGTAGAAAGACGTTTTCATTTCGTTATATATCCTGATCCAGACATGTTGATTTTATCGATTATATTTTCAGCTCTGCGTTTCAAATTTGAACCGACCTCTTTGAGGCGGGATTTAATCGATTCCTCCATAGGACGTGCACTAACCATATCCGATAACAGACCAACACCAGCATTTAAAGCTTCTTTACCAATGACTTTAGCTCCACTAGATAGTAATGGGAAAACAGATCGGAATAATCCTCCAAGAAAGCTTCCAATACCATGTCCTTTTTGATATGGTGCTCCCCTGTATACCACTCCTATACCTGATCCAGCCTGATGGGAATAATAGTGTTGGTAAGGACATGTGATATTATCACGTTGCGAATACATCATAATTTTTGAAAGTGGAGCTTAATGCACACTGTCCCGAATTGAAATGGTATCTTTTGACCAGTGGATGATCTTATATCTATTTCAATGGTGTCAAAATCTCTTCGCATTACAGGTAAATAATGGGGTGGAGAGAAAACATGCATTTTGTTAGCACCGTAAATGTATTTCGAGGGATCTAATGGTATAATTCGTAAAAGTGGAGCCATCACATCTCCAACAATTTGTGGTTTAACTATATCACAATAAACAAATATTTGCGATGGTAAGCCTAAATGTAAATTAGCTGGATATTTTCCCATATTTTTTTCTACTAAGTTTCTATTTGGTTCAAAACCTAATTGAAGAGCTAATCTAGGTGATAATGTAACGGCTTTTATATTTTCATCTGTCACATTAACCACCACAAACTTTGATATTTCATCATAACGAAATTTGATTTATTCTCGAATACTGTTTAATGCCTTTAAAATGTGATTAATATTGTCTTAATTTGTTGCTGGAATGTGCGTTTTATAATATACTAGAGATTGTTTTGCTTCATTAGGCATTTGTATTTTTTTGCAATGTATATAACGTTCTCACTCTCTTGAACCGTGAACATGGTGCATGGATACTGGAATTCCACAACTCCAACCTTCCATTCTCCTTCTAGTATTATTGGTTTCGGTAATTTTGTTGAAAAAATAGATGTTTTGTTATCTGGAAAGTATTCCATGGAACTATTACTTAGTAAAGTTAAATAAAAACTATGTTTATTCATATTTCTTTCAAATTATAAGCTAAGACCTAACTATTAAATTTATCTGGATAACCTCTCCACTTTACTAACACTTCTTTTCTGGCACCAGAATACCGAGAACGTATTATTTTATCTACTTTAAAATTGGCAGTAGGATCGAACATGATTTTCTGCAACTCTTTTTCATAGAAAGTTCCAATTATCTCTTCGGCCTTTAAAAGACTTAGAAGTCTTTTAAAGTGTATACTATCCATGGAGAACGATAATTTATGAAACATATTATAAATATTTCATCACTCCAATTAGATTCATAACCTTTTTTAAAAATATGTTTATATTTAGTTTTTCTAACAAAGTCACCAATGCGTAACTTCGATAATGCGACGTTAGAAGGTTTGTCCTTGCCTTTTTTATAATATAAATTTTCCCATACAGTCATGATATTCCCACTATAAACTTCAGATGGACACATTTTGATACTAGAATGATCATCATCATCCGAGCGTCTGTCCCAGTTGCGTCTCGCGACGCCTGGGGTCCGCTTTCCTACATTTTCTCCACCTCCTTCGCACGGTCGTCGGCATCCCCTGTAGTGAGACCATTGGCACGCATGTCATCCCTTACGACGTCAAGCCAGCACTTCTAGGGTCTTCCCCTCTTACCGGGACCCGGCGGGGCTATAATGATAACTATGATTATATGAGTACAGCAAATCCTGTAAAATATTTATATATTTATGTGTATTTTATCTGTGAACTCTGGAACCTTTCTACAATGCTTGCTTTAATGTCAGGATTATTTGTAGTATAATAGTTTTTTTTTTTAATTTTAATTATTTTTGGTTGAGCGGGCGAGATAAATAAATTCAAAATGGACTGTATTTGCGGGGAAAGACTAAAATGAAATTTACACGCGATTGTCGACGGGAAAAGTAACGGAAAAACAGGAATAGGCACACAACCTTGCTGCTTGCTGCGAGATGCTGAGGTGGAGGATGCCGGGGGCGTCCCTGGACTTGAATTCCTGGTTTCCTTGCACGAAAACATTATTGCGATAGTTGGTGCGGGATTATTGCGAAAGGTTAGATGCGGGCGCGCGCGCGGTGTTGTAGGAACAGACTGCCAGCCCTCAATCGTGGCCGCTGCCCGTGAGGCTAACGGCAATACAGCTGACAAGCTCCTCTTTTATGCGAGACAAGGTAGGTGCGAAAGAGAAATGGAATTAAGGGAAGCGGGGGGAGCGTCGACAACTAATTAATTAAAAACAATGTAGATCGGCGATGCAACATAGAAAAAATAACGCGGCTAATCTTTTATCATATACCGGCGCAACCATTTCCCCCCGGCTTGAAGGGTTACCTTCGAAAGAGGAACAACTGACTACGGCCTCGAGCTCTTAAAACGTGAGTATCTGTTCACCTATAACGCGAAACAGGTGCACTTTTAAGCTTATAATATTAGCCTCCGAGTCGCCACCAAAGTTGCTTGCGGCGGGCGTATTGAACGACCACTCAATGCGGTTTTCAGCTAAGACGTAGGCAAATTCCGTGTTAAAGTGTTTAGACCGCAAAAAATTATGTAGTTCGGAAAGGTTACGACGAGCTCCGACGTAATTCGTACCGTTGTCCGAATACATTCGAGATACGGAACCCCGACGCGACAAAAATCTTTTAAATGCAGCCATGAAGCATGGCGTGCTCAAATCACCAGCTAACTCTTTATGGACGGCGTTAGTCGTCATACAAACAAAAAGACAAACATAAGCTTTCGTAGAGCGTATACCACGACCACGAGAAACTGTTACCCTGAAGGGGCCAGCGTAATCGGTTCCCGTGTGTACGAATCGAAATACGATCTATGAACTATCGAACGATTCAAATTGCGTGCGGAGAGAATCCAGTATTTCTGGCGCAGAATTGACATTAATAATCTGGACCAGCGTGACAATGCACCCTATGGTGATATTAAACTAAAAGATCAACGATATGATCCTTGCGCGGGGGAACCATAGGATGCATTTGATCGTACTCTAATGCGGACTGGCTCAAACGACCACCAACTCGAATGAGGCCATCCCTCAAAAAAGATTTCAAATGCTGAAAAGCGCGACTACAAGGCTTATTCAATTCCAAATTTCTAATTTCAGACGAAAAATAAGATCTCTGAAGTTCACGAAGCACGATTAACTCAGCCTTGTTTAAGTCAAAGGCGGTAACATGCTCGCGACGAGGAAGGATTTTCAAAAATCGACCATTAAAAACAACACTACGTAAAAGAATCGACCACGACGAAACACGGCTAGCCAACTCTAAGATAGGCGATTTTTCGAGCTTTGCGGAAGCAATTAAAGAGGCTTTCTTTTCCTTTGGCGGCGTGGACACAGTAGCGGGGTTGAAAGGGCTAACAGGCCATTCATCAGGTGGGGCTTGGCACCAGGAAGAGCCATGGAACCACAACGGATGATCCAAAATCTGTGCCGGTGTTAACCCACGGGACAAACAATCGGCAGGGTTGTCCGTACCTGAAACGTGTTAAAAGTTTTGCGGCGCCAATTCCAACGGAATTTTGGCCACCCTATTTGAGACATATGTATCCCAACGATGGGGCGAAGAATGTGTCCAACACAAAGCGACGGTCAATTCCGAGAATGCGAAAGTTCTATCTATATTAATGCGTTGAAATCGGCGATCTGATTCGCGAACACCAATACAAAGAAACATTTGTCTAATGTCGGCTGAAAGCGCGACAGCGAATAAGCGAAAGTTAACTATAATTTCGAACAAATTACCTTGGAGATTTTGCAAAATATCGTTTACCGAAACATTCGAACTAGTTTTGGCGCTGCCATCTAAAACAACGCGCAACTTGGTGGTTAGTTTGTCCTCGCGGACAACTACATGGTGCGGTATGGTATACGAAGGAGCGTTCTTCGTCTCTTCGGTTTCGGGAGGCACGGGTGAAATGAAACCTTTCTCCAAATATTCTATTATTACGCTATCGTAAGCCTCCTTCAACTTTGGAGATGTCTGCATTTTCCGTTCTAAACAAAAGAAGCGTTTTTCGGCTGACTAAAACGAATCTCCAAGCGAATAACATCACCCTTAAAGGGGAGTGCGACAACATAACGACCATCACTATCGCGAGTAGTCGTGCGACTATAAAACTCTTCACAAAGTTTATCATCCGGGCTGACAATAGGAGGGACGTTCACCTCTTCTATCTCCCAGAATTTACGGACAGCGGCTCGACGGCGCAACAATATGACACTGTCGAGTTACAATCAAAACAAGCGGGTGCGGAACCAACAATAACAAACCCAAGAACCGTCTCTAAGGCGAGCGGCGCGGGGTGCGATGCGTGACCTTGAACCTTATGCTGCAACAGGAGGTGCGGGAAAATCGAAGCGCCAACTAACAAATCAATATCTCCTGGAACGGCGTAAGTATCATCGGCCATAGGCAAATCTCTAAAATTAGTCAATAATGAGGTATTGACTGCGACAGTAACCTTATCGACGATCGCCAGTCGTCCATCGAAAAACTAACATCAAATCAAAACGCGAGTTGAATTTAATCCCTACAGAACCTTGAACGGCTTTAGTGGAACCCCCAATACCTTTCACAACATTACAGGCGGGGCGGTTATTTATATGCAAACCAAGACGACTACAACAATTTTACCGTTCGCGATTCAACGGCGCGGGCGGCTGTGACGTCACAGCGGACGGACGGTTAGGCACTGAGTTCGCGCAGCTGGAATCGACGGGCGAACTACCGGACAAGGCGTTATTGTTTTCGAAGTGTAATAATTACACTTGCGACAAAAATCATTCGAATTACAGAATGGAACACGATGTTTCTTACTGAGACAATTGATACATAAATTACTAGAACGAACAAATTTATAGCGATCGCTTGGAGTGAGTTAATTGAACTCTGAACATTTATAAAGTTGGTCATGGTTACCTTGACACAAAGAACAATTTTTCGAATGCAACACTTGCGATTTCGAAGTTGTAGGTTCAAAATTAACAAAAGACTGCGTGGACTTCGTGGGCTTACTACGATTAGTTGGACTATTTTTCGCTACTCCGTGGTTTAACGAAGTTCGTTGCAAAATTCGAATATGTTGACGAACGAAAGTTTCTAAATCGTCGAACTTAGGTATTTGAAAGCCACGTCTATCCATTTCAAATAAGCGAACGGTTTCGAAATCTAATTTCTTTAAACCGATAGGTATACAAAAACAAAAAGTCACAGAGGTCACTGACCTTGACATTCTTTAGGGCGCGAACAGCTGATGCAAAAATATCTAAGAATTTTTCTAAGTCGTGTTCATTACACGATGAGATATTATTCAAATTAAATATTTGATCCAAATAAGCGGTTGTTACTAAGCGTTTGTCTTCGTATTTGACCTTCAAAGTATTCAAAATCAAACTATAATTTTCGGCGGAAAGCGTTATACCGGCGTAAACGGTTTTTGCTATTCTGGTTACTTTACTAACTAAGTAATGTAATTTTTCGTAATCCGATAACGAATTATTATTGTGGATCGTATTATCGAAACTAGCGAAAAACAAAGGCCAATTTTTAATATCGCCATCAAATTCGGGTATTTGTATGGGCGGTAATTTAGGTCGGTCCCGTTTCAGCAAATCAAAACCGGCTGGCCCGGGTTTCGAATCGGTGACTACTACGGGCACGGGCGCTTGCAATGACTTAGCGACACGTTTTATGCGACAAATTAAATCTTCGAAAGATGACATGGCGTCATAACTTAATAAGAAATCGGGATTAAATTTTTATTCAAGCAAGTTAATTTTATCGAGAACATTTTCGAAATCTAAGCTCAAAGTATCTACGGTTTCGATCGCGGATAAAAACAATTCTTTTATTGATTCATCTGCGATCCTCGATGAATAATCACAAATTAATTGCATACGCTTAAAAAGGCTATCCTTCTTAGCGTGTAATAGTTTTAACTCCGGAATCTCCTTCGGAGGCATTGTAAAAACAAAACAACTATAGCTACCTACAGTGCAAAACTAACGAACGATCAAAATGGCAGCCGTGGTAAGCAGCGAGACGCGACGCGAACGAGCGTAGGTACCTACTTACGCGCGCGGGCCCAGGTACCTGCTCGCGTGGTCTACCTGTAACTATGCGGTGCAGTCGAAATTACCAACTATTTAGTACCTACCTATACGATAAATAGTAGGTAAGTATGCGTTTATTCCCTAATGGAATAAAAACTATTATCTAAACGTTTATTCCCTATAGAATAAAACTATTACCTAATCTATGCGTTTATTCCGTGGTAGAATAAAAACTATAACCTATACCTATGCGTTTATTCCGAATGGAGTAAAAAACTATAACCTATACCAATGCGTTTATTCAGTGGTGGGATAAAAACTATAACCTATACCTATGCGTTTATTCCCTATGGGATAAAAACTATTGCGTTTCTATTAGCAAACTACTAAAGCGGGTGGATCAAAATCCAGATCGTTAGGACCAAAAAATGGTTGAGCGGGCGAGATAAATAAATTCAAAATGGACTGTATTTGCGGGGAAAGACTAAAATGAAATTTACACGCGATTGTCGACGGGAAAAGTAATGGAAAAACAGGTATAGGCACACTACCTTGCTGCTTGCTGCAAGATGCTGAGTTGGAGGCTGCCGGGGGCGTCCCTGGACTTGAATTCCTGGTTTTCTTGCACGGAAACACTATTTATCAATGGAAACTACGATTATTGCGATAGTTGGTGCGGGATTATTGCGAAAGGTTTGATGCGGGCGCGCGCGCGGTGTTGTAGGAACAGACTGTCAGTCCTTAATCGTGACCGCTGCCCGTGAGGCTAACGGCAATACAGCTGTCACGCTCCTCTTTTATGCGAGACAAGGTAGGTGCGAAAGAGAAATGGAATTAAGGGAAGCGGGGGGAGCGTCGACAACTAATTAATTAAAATCAATGTAGATCCGCGATGCAACATAGAAAAAATAACGCGGCTAATCTTTTATCATATACCGGCGCAACCAATTTTCGTACGTCTTTGGATACAAATTCTGTGCCTTTGTCAGATTGTACAGGTGTAGGTGTAGCTTTAGCCTCCATTAATATACTCCTGAAACATTATTATATCGTTTCAGAGTTTTTCTTTTTCATTGGTCTAGCATAGGCATATTTACTAAAAAACATCAATAACACATAGAATATAGTTGAAACCATCATTATATTTCGAGTAAGTTCTCATATCGCTTAGGTCAGCCTGCCACAGTTCGTTAATATTAGACAAAATATACCTATTTCTTGAAAATTTTCTTTGAACAGGTTTATGTAATGTATATGTTTCTTGTGGTTGTAACCATTTCTTCACATCATCTCTTTTCAATTTACCTTTCATTGAGTTGCTTAATTTGTCAAGGCTACTGTACCCTGCAGGATGGGCAGCATCATAATAAATCTTATTTAATTCTAATATGGGGTCCATTTTTCCCAATCAATTTTTCTTTTTATCTTCTAACGAAATTTACTTTTACTTACTGGTGTAGAAAATAATTCATCTGTTGGGGTGAATGCTTAATGCTCTTGTGATTGTAATTGTTAAATGTATTCAGATCTTTTTGTGTTACCAATATATATAAGAGGCACTTTGATATCCTTTAAAACTGTCGCGAATTTTTGCCATCCTGTAGGTTCACTATTTTTAAGTGCTCTTAATGAATCGTTTACCAAATCGAGAATGTTACTTTCAGGAACTTTTTGACCATCTATAATCACAGTGCCATTTTCATCCCAATTAATTTTATTTTTACTCAATGAAAGTAAGTTCAACAGTGATACTCCCTTTTTAATATAGGATATTGCCATAAGTTTTAAAATGTTACTAGATGAATATGGTCCTTCATTAGTTTCTTGCAAACTTATTTCCTTTACCGATGTGTCCGAAGGGACTGTAGTTTTAATATCTTCTTCATCAGTTTTTATCATTACTAAGGGAGTATCACTGTTGAACTTACTTTCATTGAGTAAAAATAAAATTAATTGGGATGAAAATGGCACTGTGATTATAGATGGTCAAAAAGTTCCTGAAAGTAACATTCTCGATTTGGTAAACGATTCATTAAGAGCACTTAAAAATACTGATGAATAAATATGAAATACTACTTCACCGATTTTGTAAAATATTGATTTATTAACGAATACCGTTAATTAATCATAAGGCTTTCGCTCCTCTTTAGTGAAGTTTAAATATCTTTGTAGAGTTTGTAAATATAAAATACACATCTTTCGATCATCCATGTCACGATTTAAAATGTTTTGCATGTCTGTGTCTAAGCGAGACATTGGGGAATCAACCACATTGAGTTGTTTTAACTTTTCTATTAGAGACGGATCGATGAGCAAACATTTTTTTAGCATTATCCATTTTTAAACAAGTGTACTAACCAACGCACTTAGAACTGAGCCCAATATTAGCGGCAGAAATGCACCTCCTTTTTGTATTATTAAGTGTTTTCTGTTTTGTGTGATCCCTTTCGTACTATTTATCGCAGAATATTTTTGTACCTTTTCAATTTTGACTTTTCTTTTTCTTTCAATTCAATTTTTCCTTGTAAAACATTATGAATACATTCACAAATACAATTTATTTCTTCTTCATCACAGGCTTTTAAAAGAGCTTTTTGATATTTAGGTTTAAGACTAATCAGAGCGCTTAAAAGACCTTTATGCGTCTTTATGCTTCCCTGCATTATTAGTAACTGATGGATATTGGTTTTTACTATATTTAAACCCTTTTGATGGTATTTAAACAGTGCAATATCCATCGGATGGAAATATCTTTGTCTTAACACGACATATGTCATTTGTTTCTTGTTTTAAATATATCATAAGATAACCATGTACATTATTAGTTGCATCTTTGTAAGAATCTTCCAAGTATTTCGGATTTTCTGGAAATACTTGACGTGCTAAGTATCGAATTTGAGTTTTATCTCGAGGATTTTTAAAATAAATTATATAACTTAAATTCAAAGATATATCTCGTTGGCCCTTTCCTTGATGAAATAAATTTTGTGATATGTAAAATCAGTTAAATTTCTATGATGACTTCCTTTTATGAATATATCAACAATACGCCCATCAGACTCTCTCATTAAGTCGTCAATTATTAAAAGTAGAGGATCCTCTCCATTAAACATAGTTACATCTGGTATACCTTGAATATAATTAACATTTTGGATGTTGTTCAACGGCTGCAATCCATTAAAACACCAAGTTATTTGATTAAAATTTGTGTTGCAAAATTTTATAAATTTTGTTACAAATACGGATTTTCCACATCTACTTGGACCAGCAACTATAGCAGTAAACTCGTGATTGAAATGAATCATTTAGATAAACGTCCAAGTGAGTAAAGACTAAGACTAAGAATAAAACTATTTGTTGAAGAACATGCATTTATTATTATATATATATTATTACTACTTAGTATAATACAATTACACATATATACAATAAAACTAATATTACTTTAATCTTATACAGTACTAGAAATAATATCAAAATTATTCTTAAAAAATAAAATAAAATTACATCTAATGATAGCGCTCTCCGTACGTTAAGTTTCAGCTACCAATTTTTTATCAATTATATTATAAAAATCTTTATTTCTTATTTTATTAAAATAGTTCCAAGTAGATGTTTGAAAACATTAGTATCTATATTAATAACTACAGAGTTATATATTAGAATAGTCAAAGATACACTGTTATTTAATAAATGTACATAAAATCATGTTACAATTAAATGTTCTTAATTTTGTAGTGACCCCAAGCTAACGTATTGATACCGTCTTCTAATATGTATAGTTTTGTATCACTAAATGAAAGTGATATTTTGTTAATTTTTTGAGTGTAAGTGGTATGTTTTAGCGACTTAAATCGTAACATTTCACTGTAAAGTATTTTTTCTTGTAACAAACAGGTTTTAAAATCATTTAGAGTATTTTTTTTGTGACACATTTATTAACACCCTTTGCTTTAGCTATAAATTTATTTAGTATATCCATAGCATACATTTTTGCTCTAAGTCCTACAAACTCTTTAAGAATTTTACCGTTATTTTCATTTTTGAACTAACTTCTAACTTCTTTTTATTTCTTAGTGGTAAACCATATTTATTATCAGGGGGATAATTAGCACTATATTTCACGGATCACTCATCATTTAAAAGTTAAACTTAAGAAATTTAGTAATACACTAAAATAGCAGAGACACTGACACTACTTTAATATTTATAAAGTATTTGGTACAATTGTCTGAAGTAGCAAGCTGCTTTGTGACATTCTTAACCACATCTCGAAAATTTTTTAAATTTGCGTCTGAATCATCTGTTGCCTAATATTTTACACGAAATTCAGCATGTTTCCATAGATCTGTTGGCGGAATATCACTCGTCTTTTTTATGTCATAAATCTCTATTTTGATTAGATGGGATGCATAAGCACCATCGTCTCTGTTGGATGAGATATAGGAGACACTGCCATTTCACGATTTTCCAACAGTAGACGACTTTTTTTGAACATTCTTCTTAATCTTGGGTTTCTCAAAGAAATCGTCTATGTCACTCTTCCGCTTTAAAATAGCGTTCTTAACTTTGTGCCCGAGGGTGTCCTCTTCATCGCTGGGTTCGACTTCCTCTGAACAATAATAACTTTTAAATATACTTTCAAGAAACTGAAACAATTTAAAACACCATATTTAAACTATCGTTAAAGTAAGCTTGAATTATCAGAAATATAATTCGATTATTGATATTTGATTATTGATTAGAATAAGTCGATTTTGAACTTTAATAACGACAACTTGATAAGTTGTAGTTGTTATCCCTACTAGACACATTAGACAGACACACAGAAATGGTAAGGACACATGAATAACAGAAAAACGTAATTAAGAACATTATTTGAAATATGAAAATACTTACAGCCACAGTAACCGAAGCGTATGAACTACACACTGTAACGTACGAAAAGCACTATGATATTCATTCCTTAAACCTTCGTTTTTATTCTGTAAGCAATAATCCCCACTTTGTATCTCGATGAATAAAAAATTAAATTACAGATGAGCCGATGTTCACCTTTTATCCCAAAATCTTTATCGTAAATTTCAAAAACCTTTTGAGATTTAAAGATATCAATTTTTTTCTAACAAAACAATTATCGTAAATTTCAAAGACCTTTTGAGCGGAAAAAATATTCACATTTTATCACAAAATCATTATCGTAAATTTCAAAAACCTTTTGAGATTTAATGATGTCAACATTTTTCTCACAAAAAAAAAATCATAAATTTAAAAAGCCTATTACGACGATGCCCGCTTTTTATATTGAAGTCCATAAAAGTTATCAAAACAATTTAAGATGTAAAACTCGTACATATGCTTATCGAGCTTACATAGAAACACTATTGAACTATGCGCCTGCAGCTAAAAAGTTTATCTATCATGTGGTCTTTGGTATGAAGACGTGGCCGGCAAAATGGATGAGATGGATGATAAAAATGAAGGTTATTAAATTTAAAGTTATTATTACAGATGCAACTCTGATTGTTCGTAGAGCACGAATTAACCCATCTGTGTTACTTGCTCATAAGTTAAAGTTTTAACGATACCATCAGGCGTCCAGGGTAAAACGCTTGATAAGATATTCCTTGGGCAAGTTCCTAAATGGTGTATGGTTGGTTTTGGGAATAATACAGCATTCAATGGAAGCCTCTCTAAAAACCCATTTAACTTTGAAAATTACGATATTAGTACGTTTTGTTAATACATAGATGGGCAACAAATACCTTCAAAAGCTTTACAACCATCATTTGGGAATAATATTTTTACCTCTACCTATCATACGTTGTTCTCAGGAACAGGAATACATTTCCTTAATGAAGGAAACGGCATATCTAGAGAACAATTTACTAAAGGGTTTTGTCTTCTGGCATTCGATCTGACCCCCGATCTTTCGGCCAATAGTAATTTTCACTGGAACCTTATAAAACATGGTAGCGTACGGATAGAAGTTCGATTTGATACGGCTCTAACACAAACTGTTAACTGTATTGTTTATGCAGAATTTGACAATGTTAAAGAAATAGATAAAAACCGTAACATTTCAGTAGACTATAGTAGTTAAACAACAACTAAGTGTGTATTAGAATTAAGTTTGTATTATTGTATATTGATCCTTTCAATAAAGTATATTCGTACAAAATATTTCTTTGTTTTATTAGCTATGTGTTCGGTTAGGTTAGGTTAGAATTGTGATAAAAGAAGTTTCCTTCTATTGTGTGTGAGTTCAAATAATATGATATCCATATCGATGATCTTCATTACTTGCTTATCTACCATCCCGATACCACCTACCATACAGCGGTCATGAATACTTTAGAAATACAGAGGTACTTGAGACTAATCGATCCAAAAATTGAATGTAATGTCTATGCTGCAAACCGCTTGCAGATTCACGTAGATAAACCTACAAATATCAGAAGTAACTTAGATTGCGACAATAAACCCGGTTCTCATTGGATTGCGATACACATAGACACGAATGGAGTTGGCCAGTACTTTGATTTCTACGGAAGACCACCGGACGGACATCATCGGGCGTTTTTGCAGAACATGGAATTACAATATTAATCGAATCTAAAACGATTACACTGCAGTGTGTGGGGAATATTGTTTGTTGTACCATAAACCATAAACATTATGGTTTGTCACTAGCCGATTTTTAGCTGCTGTTCACTAACAATACGTTGTACAATGATATCATACTATGTAAGATAATGAAATATTGTTTTAAAAAGAATAAAGCACATTAGTATTGACAATGTTTTTTGCTACTCAAATCAAAACCGAGGGATCATCGAGCGGCGCACACTGTTTTTTTGCTATCAACAAAATCAACAAAAGGGTCAAGGGTCTATCAGATAAAAACTTTTTCACCTGTTTATTAGATAGCTCAAATGCAGTTGCTGTAACTTTGCATTGGTTAGTCGTACGCAAAATTTTTATTCCGGAGACAGGTTGCAGTGGAACAAGTACTGGAAATCTTTACCACGCAGTATTACGCGAAAGTTTGTGAGTGACACTTAGCGTGAAGAATAACAAACACACACTCAGTGTTCACGCACCAATGACTGAAGCTATTGGGAAAAAGTTTGGTGTAGAGGTAGCTGACACTCTGCATTAACACATGGGCTCCCTTTTTACACGGGAACAGATTCTTGTGGGAAATGGGTATGAAAAAACTACACAACGCGGGTAGAGCCATGCGTTTTCTCTTGTGTTTTAATCAATAATGGTTCCAAGGGGCGTTGCCGAATTCCCGCTTGTTCGGAACACAGTACAGCGTACTCTTTACTAGGCAATCATGAGATACTAAAAGTTCTATAAGTGATAGACATAAATGTGTGCGTAGGTATTCCCATACGAAAACACTCTGACAAACTTATCGCACATCGTCATAATACCTACGCATGCGTCTTCCTGACGACGTGATGACAGTCTCCAGTCAGTACTAATATCAAAAAGCCAAAAGTTAGTGGATGTGTAAATTTGTTACTTTTACAAGCTCAAACTGCTTTTGCTCCAAGTTTGTTTAACAATTGGTATGGAGGCAATAAATTATTATCAGTCATGCATATCCAGCCTAATGCATATTAAACGCCTACATTTCACCGTATGTCTTTTTGTACAACGTATCTGGTGGTAAATCTGTATGCGGTGGTTGCCATGTATTGAAATGCTGACCACTTTTTATCCCAGGAGCAGATTTCAGTGGAAACTGCTAAGGAAAAGCTTTACTACTTAGTAATACCCATATTGGCGAAAGTTAGTGAGTGCATTTTTAACTGACTCATGCTCTAACGGTTGGACCAATTTGGATAAAATTGGGTGTGGAGGTAGCTGACACACTGGATTAACACATAGGCTACTTTTTATGGGTGGCAGCGTACCAGAAGATTGGTGTAAAGCTGTCATCGTGCCGCTGTATAAAGGAAAAGGGTCGCAGCAAGAGTGCAAAAACTACCGCGGCATAAGCTTGCTCAGCATCGTCGGCAAATTGTATGTGAAAGTTTTGATAAAAAGAGTGATAAATGAAACTGAAGGGAAAATGTGGGATGTTCAAGCAGGATTTATGAAAGGAAGAAGATGCCCGGATCAGGTATTTTCCTTACGATGCGTCATTGAAAAACTTTTGGCGAAGAGTCAAAAAGTTTATTGCGCATTCGTAGACTTGGAAAAGGCCTATGTTAGAGTGGTGAGGAAGGAACTGTGGTTAACATTGTCCATTTATGGTGTAAGCAGCAACTTGATACGAGCACTAAAATCTCTATATGAGGGTTCCAGAGTTGGTGTCAGAATCAACGTAGCTTGCACAGACTTTTTTCACATAGAAAACTAAGCTGTTTAACCTATGTATACATTGAAAGTTGCTTGAAAGAAATGCAGGAAAGTGCGTATGGTTTAAAAATGACTGATATAACTGTCAAATGTCTTCTTTAAGCTGATAATCAGGTAATACTTGCATCATCAGCGGACGAGTTGCAGTTGATGGTTATTATTATGCATGATGCGCTAAAAGGCAAAAGAATGAAAGAGAATGTAAATAAGACGAAAGTAATAATTTTTGAAAGAGAGAAAAACATGACGGATTGCTCGATTTTTGTGGAAGAAAAAAGAGTGGAACAAGTGAAAGAATTTATATACTTAGGCTCAAAACTTGCGAGAGATGGAAAGTGTGATGATGACATTGAAAAAAGAGTTTTGGCTGGCAATCAAGTGAATGGAGCAATCTACACCTTTATGAGCACCAGAACGTGTCTAAAAAGGCAAGGCTGGCTGTGCATAGAGGAGTGCTTGTCCCTACACTAACATATGGCAGTGAAAGTTGGGTATGGCAGAAGAAGCATAGAAGTAAAATTAATGCAGTAGAAATGAGGAGTCTGCGAAGTATAGCTGGAGTGAAATTGATAGATAAAGAAAGGAACAGCGTGATAAGAGAACATTGCGGTATAACAGAAGACGTAGTGACTAAGATAGAAAAAGGGATGCTTAGATGGTTCGGACACGTGGAGAGGATGGATGAAAATAGACTGACGAAGAAAATTTATGCGGCGAGAGTAAATGGGCAAACTGGTAAGGGTCGACCTCGACGTACATATGCCAATCAAATTGAAGATCTTTTGACAAAAGGCCAGGTCAAGAGTACCCTTAATCGGCGAGCGTGTATGAAAACAGTTATGAAAGTTGAAGAAACGTAGGTTGTATGCCAGGATCGTAGCAAGTAGAAAGCCATAGTCTTTGCCTACCCCGATGGGAGACAGGCGTGATGATATGTATGTATGTATGTATGTACTTTTTAACCCGGTGACAGGCTTTTGTTAGAAACGGATACAGGAAAACTTCAAAAAGCAGGCGGAGCTGTAGGTTTCCCTAGTGTTTTAATCAATAGTTGTTCCAAGGGGCGGTACCAAATTCTCACGAACTCTCACTTGTTCTCACGAATTTCTCACGAATTCTCACTTGTTCGGAACACGAGCACATCGTACTCTTTACTAGGCAATCATGATATATTAGGAGTTCTTATAAAAAAAGGTGGATGAATGTGTGCGTAGAGTATACACATAATCAAACCGAATCACATTCACACATCTCCACAATACCAACGCATGCGTCCTGTCAGTTTACAATCAGCGGCGGCAGCACTAGGAACAAACTGTTACGATAGGCCAACAATGTTACTTGACCTTTTGCGATATACCTAGTACAGTATAATATATTATTTAATTTTTATATTGCTATAAATTCATATCCATACTCCATACTAATTAATCTACACTAATATTATAAAAAGGAAAACTTTGTTTGTTTGTTTGTTTGTAATGAATAGGCTCAAAAACTACTGAAACCGATTTTAAAAATACTTTCACCATTTGAAAGCTCCATTATCCACGAGTAACATAGGCTATATTTTATTTTGGAAAAAAAATAGGGCTCCGTATGATATTTGAGTTTTTCGGACACAAAGTGTAAAAATTCTAAAACTATAAAAGATAAACTAACTAACTATCTTCACGCTGTATCCCTGACGGGGTAGTCACAGAGGACAGATCGCCAGGCTTCGCGATCCATGCATACTTCTTTCGCTTCTTCGAGATTCATCAATCGCTTCATACACGCACGTCTGGGTATCCGAGTACTTTTGACCTTTCCGTTTTTGAGCAATCTGCTCACGTGGTCTTCATATGTAAGTCTCGGCCTACCCTTACTCCTTCTACCCTCTACTTTTGAACAATATATATTCTTCGTCAATCGTTCCTCACTCATTCGTTGGACGTGTCCAAACCAACGGAGCACGCCCATTTCCAGCTTAACGCTGACACTTTCATTAAAACCTGCCATATTGCGTATCACTTCGTTACGTATTCGGTCGGCCAAGGTAACGCCGCACAATTTTCGAAGTGATCGCATCTCCACAGCATTCAATTTACTTTCATGCATCTGCTGACATACCCAGGTTTCACTACCGTAAAGCAAAATTGGCACTAGCACTGCGTTATGAATATATATATTCGTGCTTCTTAAAGATAGATCCATTAAATGTTCTAATTAATTGTAGATCTTATAAATATCTACAAAAAAGTCAGCGACACGCTATACCTATCTATGTCGAGTGACGCACAACAACAATTTTTTTATTTAAAAATCTTAAATCTATTTGACTACATTTAAACGCGTTTATTTTACTCATGCTATTAATCCTTATCAATATAAATTATTTCATCACTAAGCTCAGTTTATGTAGATAATATTTACATATTTCGACTAGGCCGTGCCGGCGTAGGTAGGTACTTGAGAGCGAAGAAGTAATCAACGAATTCGGAAAATCTTCATACATTATTGTGAAATTAATAAACGACGGGATTAAATGGGTGCCATGGGGTTCGAAGTATGTCACGGGCGAAGCCGGGCGGGACAGCTAGTATACCTATAAAGGCACAATAGTTCTGGCATAATAGTTCCGGAAAGGACGTAGTGCCTCGGTATTTACCGAAAAAGATAAGAATATACCTATGAAGCTGAAGAGTTTGTTTAGTTAAACGCGCTAATTTCAGGAACTACTGAGAGATTTTAAAAATTCTTTTTGTGTTGGATAGCACATTTACCGAAGAAGGCTAAACAACTTAAACATTTTTAAGTAAAAACCCAATTGGTAAAAACGGGACCCTAATACTGAAACTCTGCCATCCATTTGTATCAGTATTTGTACCAGACTGTATCTCATGAACCGTGATAAGTTGACTAGACAGTTGAAATTTTCTCAGATAGTGTATTTCTGTTGCCACTATAAACAAATACTAAAAACAGTATCTATACAATTAATATTTAAAAGGGGGCTCCCATACATCAAACGTGATTTTTTTGCGGTGTTTTGATCGATATTAATAACGGTAACAGGAAGGTGCATCAAATATTCACAGAATATTTAAATTTATATATATGTACACTTAAAAAAAGGGTGTGTATACTTATGTACACGCTTTAAAAGTTATACTGCTTTAGTCTAATAAGATTTCATCACATATACCACAACTCTTTGTTTGTAAATCAGTAAGATAAAAAATTATTAAAAGAACTAAAACTACTTTCAATGTAGTTATAAATTGTCATAGAAACACTTACCAGCTAACTTCGGGGTGTTTATAAGTTGTCATGGAAACACTTATCAGCTAACTTCATGGTGTCGGTTTTTAGTGACTGCGCCCGCATCGTAAAAATTTACTGTCATCATTTTACCCTAACGCGCCAAAAGAGTATAGGTAACTTCAATAAATATTAAGAGGGGCTCCCATACAACAAACAGGATTTGTTTTTCGTTTTTCTCTCGATCTTGTCTGTTGTATGTATGGGGTTTGTTGTATGTATTTGTTTGAATGTATGGGGCAATAGTACCAGATTGTGAGGCTACCTATCTATGTTATATAGATGCGCGAGTCGGACTCGTACGTGGCCGGTTTTTTACCTAATACTCCATACTACGATCGTTGTCTTAATAAAATTTAAGCACGTCAATGGCTTATTATCGAAAATGCTAAAATATGTAGTACCTACCTAATTGTATTGAATAATATCGGACCGGATATTGGTCAGAATCGGTCACTTTCGGTCAGGTGGACAGTATGCTTGTCTTCCATCTCAGCACGCGGTAAAAACCCATGCATGGCTATTCTTTTTAATATAGGTTTCCGCTAAGAAGGGATTTTGCGAAATTCTACCCCTAGGGATGTAAATAAGCGATAAACGGTTGTATAACTGATTCATTGATCTCGAAACCTATAAAACTAACAAAGGTACGAAGCCCAAACCTCGCATGGGGGTTCCTTTTAACACGTAATGCTCACTAAGGAAAGAATTTGCGAAATTCTACCTCTAAGAACGTAAATAAACGAAAAACGGTTGTATGGAAGTCGTTATTTTTAAAGTTTGTAACATGAATTTACGTACACCTGTTTCTGTTTACAAATTAATGGGCACGTGTATGACGGTTTCGCAAAAGTTTACCTATAAGGAGATAAAACAGGGGTTGTATTAACTGACTCATTAGACACAAAATCCATGGAGCTAACGTAGCTATGAAGTCCAAACTTCGCATTGGGGTTCCTTTTAACACGTAGTCCCTTATGAAGGTGTTTTGCGTATTTTTAACCCTAAGGACGTAAATAGGTACGTAATTTCCATAAACGGTTGTATGGAAAATTGACATTTTCACAGTTAGTAATAAGTACTTACGTACCTACACCGGCTTTAGAAGAATCTACTAAGGCCTGTATAACCAGCGAGTTCGGTTTTCCCACAGGAACCGAAACTATGTCAGTAAACCACGCACAGTCTAAACATTAAACATAGAAACTTGAAATTTGGTGAATGTATACTTTAAGTCCTTGGATAAGCTATAAAAACGGGATTTCTGATATTTCCACGGAAACGGGAACTACGCGAATGAAGCCACACACAGTCTAAACTATCAAACCTATGTAACTTATAAACCTAACATTTAAGCATCTATTTTTACATAAAACATACATTTACAACAAATTATTAAATAACCTTAAAATATGATAATTTAAAATATATTAATATAAGGAGTCCCTTTAGGCAAAGTTCCGAAGAAACTGGCAGCGTTCCCCCTTTGAATAGCTAAACTAATTCTTTGGCCGAGGTAGCTGCCAGCTCTTCGGTCTCCTGTGATGTCGACTAACCTTTTTGCTATTTCTTTAAAAAGCCTTGTAGCCCTAGGACCCCACGGACCAAGGGTCTTGACACCGAATGGGACAAAATCATATTCGGAGCCTAGACCCCTTTTTGCATGCTTTAGCTTTTTCAGCCGCTTCACAAGCCGCACCAGCTCTGTTGTTGGTTCCATGTAGATGGGAAGGGGCTAGCGTATCTGAACAGGTTGCATCCCATAACATATCTGAAATTTGCTGAAAGCACAGATTTAGAAGAGTAAGCAGATCAAACGTTTGCGCAAAATAGCGTAGCCTATTTCACACATATAGACAGGTAGCTTAATCCAGGGTCGCATTCAGCTATCATATCATATAATTTTAATATTTTCATAATTAATGTTTATTAACCAAAAATCTTGTTTAATGGTATCCTTAGGAAACTTAAAACAATATTAACATAATTAATTGAATCGGGCACTACATTTAGCTTGATTTTGGATATTGATTTAGATTCAAACAATTTGCTGAACTGAATTCGTCCCTGTGTACTTGACATGCCGTAACAGTACAAAATATATGTAAATTAACAAAATTATTAGATATAGATGACGATAGCGACCAAACGGTTTATGGAACAGATGATATGAACCATTTATTAACAACTTGTCAAGTGTTTAGTAGTCGTAACTAAAACATCCCAACCTGTGAAAAGTTATTCCTGGTGATTGCATTTTACACAACACCTTACCATGTTTTTTATACCTTTATAACCTTTATTTAAATATATATACACAATATTTTCCCTTCGGCACAAAACACTAACAAATTCCTGATTCAAAAATGGCGCCGATAGTTAAAATTATGTAGAAAATTAGGCTACGCGGTGTTCGCTGTCTATGTGTGAGTTACATGACAACAAAAGATAGCGTTATACAACAAATAAAAAGAGTAAAAAGGATGAAGTATTACACCATAAACAAAGGAATACGAGTATGTTTGATCTGCTTACTCTTCTAAATCTGTGGGTGAAAGTATTTATTAGGTATCTACCTTGAATCGACACTAAGAAAAGAATTACCGGTATTCCCACGGGAATGGGAACTACGCGGGGGAAAACCATTCAAAATCTAAAATTTGGTGAACGTATTCTTTACGTACCTATGATAGATGTGCACCGAGTAAGCATTCCCGGTATTCCCACGGGAATGAAATATTACTAATAGTTAAAATGACAAAGATTGTAAACATTTTTATATTGTTTGACGTTTGTGATTTAATCACATTTTGATGAAAATCGGCATAAAGGTAGAACATTTCCGAAAGTTACACGTGAAGTTTTCAAAAAGGTTTTCTAGCAAGAAAAAGATAGTGATAGATTTATATACCGGGATATAAAGTAGGTGTATTAATTCAGGAAATGTCTTACATAGGATATTCAGCTCAAGCTGTTCGCCCGCGTGTAGGTATATTTTTCAGTTGTAAGTAACTCATCAACAAGTATTCCGATTTCTAACAGATTTTTGTTGTTAAAAAGCGAATACTTCAGAAGTTGATTTATAAGAATAGACCACGCGCCACCCTCTTTAACTAATGTGTGTATTTCTCTTATGTGGCGCTAACGAAGTTGCGCGGGTCAGCTAGTATAATAATGTACTATACATACGTATTACCATGGGCGTACCTAGGATCTGGGCCAGAGGGGGGCAAATCCGATTTTCCTAAGAGCACAAAGCGCCCATAGCCCCGCTAACGCAGTGTTTTGTAAACGATCAACTGCTGCGTTAAGCAACTGTCGCTATGGCTTGTTACGGATGGGTGACCGCTTTGTGGTATTTTCATTTACTAGCATTTTCGTGCTTCGGAAAGTATGTTAAGCCGTTGGTCCCGGTTGCCAGTAACAAGACAGTCGTTAGCCAATTTGAAAAAAAAATCAACAGCAGCAACTGGCGTCTGTCTATTTCAACACCGCCACCGCATTGGGGATAAAAGCGTGACTGATCAGAGAATTTATTAATTAATTAGCTTTTAAAAGTATGAGGAACAGGCTTTCCGCAAACTTACAGAAACAGGCTCAAGACGACGTCTTGACGTGAGAAATTCACGCACGCCTCTTAATTCAACAAGCGGGATATAACCCAAATCAACTTCTAAGCAAGTAGGAAACATCAAACCATTAGGCGAGGCCACGATGGTAGCCAAGTCTGCCACAAGATCTGGGACATTCTTCCCAGGAGTTACCCGGGGCGCCCGGCGTTAAACGTCGTACTTACATCACACACAACATCGTTGGGGTTGATATCATAACTAAAAGTTAAGATATCTATGGGATTTCCACACGTAAAAAAAACTATTTTAACTTCTGTGGGCCTTCAGCAAAACGGTTTATGACGTGTTCGTGGCAGAATAACATATAGCGCTAATAAAAAAGAAATGTAGACGACCATGAAACATTAAAATCAGCCAATGGCAGTATACTGCTGGACGTAGATGGTAGGCCTTAATCACACCACAACACACGCTCCTGCGCCTTCCGCATCTATCTTTTAAAGAACATCTAGAAGTTTTTTTTTTACTTTTATCGACAAAAGTAGAGGACCTTAACCGAATCCAGTCAGCTGCCCCCCTCTGCCCCCTCTGGATACGCCCATGCGTTAATACTCAGATTCATAATGAATTATGAACGTTGTATTATGTAATCATAATACAACGTTCATAATTCATTATGAATCTGAGTCAGACTCTTTTTACTGTACCTAATTGACTGTATTGTTTCTCTTACGATTTATGTGTTCTTGGTGCAGTCCTCTACGTATTTTATCTAGCCGAGATTTCCACACATACATAATGGTGTACACATGTTATACACATGTAAATATGTGTGATATTTATTGTTAACTAGTTGAGGTCCGCAGCTCCGCACGAGTGGTTAAGTTTTCCCGTTACCTATTTTGTGACTTTACTGAGAAGCGTAGACTACTTCTTGAGAAGAAGTGTAAAGTCCGATTGTCTATTGTTTTCTGGGATCTATCTATATGTATGTATTTAGAAATATATAAGTACCTATGTTTATCACTTATCTGGTTACCGTAGTTCAAGCTCTGCTTAGTTTGGAATCAGTTGGCGTTGTGTGAGTTGTCCCTACCCACTCAAACGTTCACTATCCGTTCGCGCTGCCAGAGCAGCGCATTTTTTGTAATTAACCTATGACCTAATTAACTAAAATCGTGATATCTTGGAAACTATAATATCTAGACAAAAAATTTTAACTACTGAAAAATCGTTAAATATATAAAGATAAAACTTATAGCTATAATAATTTGGAATTTTAATCATAATTAACTGATATATTGGTATAAACACGAAAAAGTCGGTAAAAAAATAAATAAACGTTATTTTTCAAAAATTTGCCACTCACACGAAAAACTAATATAAAACACTATTATTTTTTTTACATAATTAAATTCTTGGAATTATAACGATTAAAACGATATATGACACTAATAACTTATAATTATTCTAAAAAAAACTAAAAATTTGTTAACCCATTAAATAATAACGCAAAACTAAAAAAATGGCGGGAAAATGGCCGCCGGCAATGTTTATACCGCATTTACTTTGAATTTTGATATTGTGACATATAGATATTAAACCTCTAATACACGGGCTTTTTATCCACGATTCTAATGGTATAAAATTCATTCATTAAAACCACAGACAAGATTTTTTTAAAAATTTTTGAAATGAGGTCTGTTCTAAAAAAGAAAAGGCAAAAAAAGTCAGCTGCTTTAGCAGCTTGAACGTTTGAGTAGCTACGATATTTATTTTACTAAACTAACTATCTTCACGCTGTATCCCTGACGGGATAGTCAGAGAATACAGATCGGATTCGCGATCCATGCATACTTCTTTCGTTTCTTGTTGATTCATACACGCACGTCTGGGTATCCGTGTACATTAAACTTTTCTGTTTTTGAGCAATCTGCTCACGTGGTCTCCATATGTAAATCTCGGCCTTACACATGAAGACTATCTACCCACTACTTTGGCACAATATATATTCTTCGTCAATCGTTTCTCCTTCATTGGTTGGACGTGTCCAAACCAACGGAGCACGCCCTTTTCCAGCTTTACGCTGGCACTTTCATTCAAACCTGTCATATTGCGTATCACTTCGTTACGAATTCGGTCGGCCAAAGTTACGCCGCACAATTTTCGAAGTGATCGCATCTTCACAGCATTCAATTTACATATATTTGTATTTATTTATCTATATTTATCTACCATGTTATGATATTTTGATCAACAAAACAGAACATTATCTCAGGTTCATCTCGGTTCATTTGTCACTTTACGGGGCGGAGCGAAGCAAAGATTCAATAGGTCGAGTTTAAATCAATACTTGTTCCAAGGGGCGGTGCCCAATTCTAGGGTCATCTTGTTCGGAACACAGGCATACCATTTCACTAGGAAATCATGACATTTTAGGAGTTCGCTTGAAAGTGATAAGAATTTTATTGGTTGAGCATAAATCAATACTTGTTGCAAGGGGCGGTTCCAAATTCTAGGGTCATCCTGTTCGGAACACGAGCGTAACATTTCACTAGGCCGTCATGACATTTCAGGAATTCTTCTGAAAGTGCTAAGACTGTTATTGGTTGAGCAATAAATCAATACTCCAAGGGGCGGTGACGAATTCTAGGGTCAATACTTGTTCGGAATCTTAACATAGCATACTGTTTCACTAGGCAATCATGACATTCTGGGAGTTATTCTAAAAGTGATAATTTTAAGGTGTGCCGTCTCACCCACCAGCACACAATGAAACTTTATCGACCATCTTCATAACGCATGCGCCTCGTCATTCTTCAGTCGGCAGCGACGGTGGCAGCAGTAGCAGCAAACAACCACAGCCAGGGTCAGCATTTGTTATTTGACACCGCTAAATGCAGTACAGTACAACATTTTACACTGTCTCAACATTACTTCATTTCAAAAATGATATGTGGTTTTAAGGATATTTTTAGGCAATCCACTCCGCAGCAGTTATGTTGTAATCCAAGCGTTGGTGTATCGCGAAGCCCAACGTTACGGTCACTACCCCGAAGGTATGACATGAGCAAGATATGACCTAACAACGAAGGCAAACCCTATCCCTTAATTTTTTGATCTCCGATGCAGTTGAATTCATATCAGGGTCGGTTTGAAGTTCTACTGATTTTGTTTTAAGGGGTCTCTGGGTATACATTTTTACCATACTAGTCTACTATAGTCCTTTTAGTTTGCTGGGTGGTCGCAGGAACACAGAGAGCACTTAGAACAGCACCGAACAGCAGACTGCTCAAAAAAGTTAGTTAACATTTCACACATCTGAATGATCTCATGCAATTATTCTTAGAAGCGGTCGTGGCCCCGCTGACTCATTGTTCTGTAAACGATCACTGCGTTAAGCAACATTCGCTATAGGTGGTCTTTGGATGGGTGACCACTTTGTGCAATTTACATGTGCGAGCGTTACCGTGCTTCGGAAGGCACGTTAAGCCGTTGGTCCCGGTTGCCAGTAAAATGGCAGTCATTAAGCCTGGTTGAAGGCTTAATGGGTGGTTTGAAAAATTTCAACAGCAGGTCGCCACCGCCTGCGCCTGTCCATTTCAACACGGCAATGGTCTCACCACCTGTTACGTGGAACAAAAATGCACACGGTGAAATTTGGGTGTATAGTATGCCTCTGCCTACCCCTTCGGGGACAAAGGCTTGACAATATGTATGTGTGTAATTGTTCTTAAAGTGACCATATTGTTGGCAGTACTGGCGTTGAACAATGGATGTGATTTGCGAGGGTCCTCTATTTATTCATACATTGACTTTTTATACATGACCAAAATGAGTGATTTTATTTTTCCAACTCAGATTAGCAGGAATCTTGTCCGAACCTTCAGCACCGCGCTACAAGAACCCACTTGGGACACAACGTTCTTAATAATAATAGTCTGAATCTCATATTAGTATAATAATAATAGTCTGAAACTCTTCACTATATTTCTCTTTTGAGTTATGTGTTCTTGGTGCAAGTAACCTTAGTTTGATGCTATGTATCTTATGTAGCCGTCATTCGACACGCTCGCCCTCTCAGTTGAGGTTCTCGGTACAAGGGGGGCGTTACCTAGTTCTAGGATCAATACCATTTTTGGAAAACTGCATATTATCTACTAGGCAATCATGACATCAAAAATTAAACAATTTATTAGTATTTTATCTGGGTTCAATAATTGTCATCTACAGGGCGGAGTCGCGCTGGTTGAGGCTCAATCAATGCTTGTTCCAAGGGGCGGCGCCGAGTTCTTGAGTCGATACTTGTTCGGAACACAGCATATATTTTTACCAGGCAATCATAACATAATAAGTGTTCTTCTGACAGTAACAAGAGTATTACTGTGTGCGTTGGTATACTTACAAAATACACACAAGCAGCCTATATCAAACATCTCCGTTACGCATGCGTCCCATCAGTCGAAAGTCGACGAGCGGCGGCAGCAATTACCATTAACCACAATTACCAAAGATAATAATTAGTACTACAAAATATTACTGCGTATATTATCATTGTCATTATACTATTAGAAATAATTAGAAAAGCACAAACTGTTATGTTACATACATTCCACTTTGGCCCACTAGCAAGGACGCCTAGGGGGTCATAGTGAGAGCACTCACTACTACCTTTGTACAGTGCTGGAGCTCATAGACGATACAACTAATATTGGAACGAAGTTCCTTACGGCAGGCTTGTAGGAGATAGGGATTTTGATGCACGACCGAACTGAAAAAAATGTGATAGTAAAATCGTAAGAAAAAGTCCGTGGAATAAAACCGTTATATGAGACGTGCGCAGGCGCGACAGTAGTTTGTTTT
Organism: Thumatha senex; assembly: GCA_948477245.1. Taxonomy (NCBI): domain Eukaryota; kingdom Metazoa; phylum Arthropoda; class Insecta; order Lepidoptera; family Erebidae; genus Thumatha; species Thumatha senex. Next base: position 8,235,631 of record OX419725.1, read on the forward strand.
GCAAATTGTGTCGATTCTACATTAACCGATGGAACTTCGTTCCTACCTGGTGTCCCACGACACCACATCTTTTTATTAGTCTTATAGCCCAATGCTCTAAGCATTAACTTTTTCATGTACAAAAATAATTTTACTCTGGCTCAGTCATGTAACTTTGTTTTGTTTCAAAAAGTACATTGTCACACCAGGAGTACAGAACAAGTAATAGTTCCCGGGGGTAGACAGAGGCATACTATCCGCCCAAAATTTCACTAATACATTACACAAATTAATTAAGGAATTCTGAGTCAAAAATTGTGATTATCAAGCTATTGCATAGTTTTTATCGCAGGCTTTGAGTGGACTTTAATCAAGACATACCGTAAGGAAAAAAACCTAAGACGAAGGTCGAGACGAGGTCACACGAAGTTCACCGAGCACGGCCGAGTGTTGGCTTAACGTGTATGTACATATATTATATGGTACGATTGTACGAAGCTCGCACGGATCGAGACGTGATGATAGTGAGTATGAGTGTGAGGGTGAGGATGAGGGTGACTGTGAGATTAAGGGTGGGGTGAGGGTGAGAGTGAGGGGTGAGGGTGAGGGTGTTTTTTTTTAGGTTTTTTTTTGTGTAACTTGAATTAATATCAAAGAAAAACAAAGGTATACTACCGCGGCAGTCTCCGAGTGCCACACGTCTTTTTTTTCTCAGTTCAGCAGAAGTAATAATACAGCTTGAACTACATTTTACTAGACGCACTATACATTGGACAGGTCGAAGGATATTGGCTAATCTAATTGGCTTTCCCTCACTCCATTTTTTACATACCTACTTGCTGGTTTTCAGTTATGCACATACACATACTCATATCAAGTTGCATTCACTGATGACTAAACGATTAGTAAATTTTTCAAAAGTAGGTGCAACACATTTCAGCAGATTCGTTTCTTTCAGTTACAGTCTCTAATGGGTAAAGGATCAGTGAAGTTAAGCGCTCTATGCGCGTGTTACTATTAGATGGGTGACCAATTTAAAAGAATGTGAATTACATTTCAGCAGACACTTTACGTTTAGTTACGCCACAGCAAGATTGTGTTATTAGTGGGTAAAAGATAAGAAAAGTGACGCAAAGTAATTCAAGCACAGTCAACCTTTTTTTTTTTAAATCTCAGTGTTATTTTTGGAAAGTAGTCACTGAAAATAAAAATAAAACGTATATAAAAGATATGGAAGCGAAGCGCTCGTGGCCCTGCGGACTCAGTGTTCTGTAAACGATCACTGAGTTACGCAACTTTTACTATGGCTGGTCCTCGGATGGGTGACTACTTTGTGGCATTTACATTTGCGAGCGTTTTTACGCTTCGGAAGGCACGTTAAGCCATTGGTCCCCGTTGCCAGTAACGTGGTAGTCGTTAAGTCAAGTTGAAGGCATTATGGGCGGCTTGAAAAATTTCAACAACAGGTAGTTACAACCTGCGTCTATTTGAACACGGCAATGGTCTCACCACCTATTACGTGGGACAGGAATACACTTGGTGAAAAGTAGGCATACAATATGCCTCCGCCACTCCTTCGAGGATAAGGCGTTATAGATAAATAAATAAATAAAATAAATTAAATCCTCGAGTCAAAAAAATCTAATATATTGGTTATCATTTTGGTTTCGGAGTTTGGGTGTTTCCTTATGTATAATGTGCATGTATTTAATAATATATAAGTATGTATATCAGTTGTCTAGATTTATAGTACAAGCTTATAGCTTAGTTTGGGCTAGATGGCGTTTTGTAAAAAGTGTCCCACAATATTTATTTATTTCAAATTCTCGAGTCCCTGCTGTATTCGTAGCCAGACATACACTTTCGAAACGACTTGGTCGAAAATATGAAATTTTAGATGACGTATATTCAATGTCTGAGAATCGGTTGTAATCTATATTTTTATACCCTATGGTGATAAGGGTGACTCTTTATATATATGGCAAAACAACGATTGCCGGGTTAAATAGTTGTATATATTTAAGTTTTAAGCTTTAACAATCTTGAAGAGTGATATCAATATCAGGCAAAAGTGGCTCTATAGAGAACCAAAACATCTTACCTTTATCTAATACCCTGGTAGACGGAGTCTAGCTTGTGAATGCAACAGGCGTTTAATTTTTTACCTCACTGGTAAAGCCGGTTATATATATATATATATATATATCTTTGGCAATATGTTTGGCAGCACATACATTGTCATCGTAACTTGAAAATGTATGTGCTGCCAAATATATTTTGACTAATGAGGAAAATACTAATACTGCGGGTTGGAATAGGTAGTGTAAAGATAAAAAAGACGTGTGGCACTCGGAGGCTGCCGCGGTAAAGCTATTGCAAAGCATACCTTTGTTTTTCTTTGATATTTATTCAAGTTACTCTAAAAATAAAAATAAAAAAACAAAAAAAAACACTGTCACCCTCACCCTCACTCCTCACTCTCACCCTCACCCCACCCTCACTCTCACAGTCACCCTCATCCTCACCCTCACACTCACACTCACTATCATCAAGTCTCGATCCGTGCGAGCTTCGTACAATCGTACCATATAATATTAAGCCAACGCTCGGCCGTGCTCGGTGAACTTCGTGTGACCTCGTCTCGACCTTCGTCTTAGGTTTTTTTCCTTACGGAATTTCTTGATTTAAGCCCACTCAAAGCCCGCGATAAAAACTATGCAATAGCTTAAAAAAACATGTGTAAAAAATAAAATTAATTTAAATGTATTTAATGTGTGGAACTATTAATTAAATTATTTGTATACGAGTACCTAGGTAGTAGGTACATATTCAATCATGCGTTTATTGCTAGAGAGTTGGTGATTGACTACTTGCACAGAGAAGGTTAACTTAACATCTAAACATACATCATGACCTATCCAAACACCGCTATGAACTAGTAACAAAGAAAAAAAGATGAAACGCCTGTTGCATTCACAGACTTGACGCCGTTTACTAGGACATCAGATAACGTAACAGCCTTTTTAGAATTCAGTATTTGTTATATTTATTGTATACTAGTTGACACCCGCAGCTTCGGCCGTGTAGAGAAGTTTTCACGTTCCCGTTTCCCACAGGAACTTGTTTCCGGGATATAAAGTAGCCTATGTGTTATTCTGATGTAAAAGCTACATTGTTGTAAAGTTTCTTTAAAATCCGTTCAGTAGGTTTTACGTGAAAGAGTACATTAAACAGTAAACATACATACAAACTTTCACATTTATAATATTATTAAGATTATCTGGTATTAGGCTGTTACGTTATCTTTAATGTTTAATGTGGTAGTAAAAAACCGGTCCAGTGCGAGTCAAACTCGTGCACCGCTCCGTACCAACCCATTATAGCGCATATTAAAAAAAAGAAGCAAATCATGTAATTGAATGTTTTTGCATTCGTTGCAACCGCTGTTATAGATTTTACCTCTTCAGTGATCTGTTTATCCTAGTAACTTGAGTCCAGATTGAGGAAGCAACAGGTGAATCAGTGAAGTAACCCTTTCATCCACATTCGTAACTGGACTTTCGTAACTAGCTACGAAGGTGGTTTTTTTCTCGTTTGATAACTAGTTACGAAAACAGAATTAAAGGTCTGTTGATGTAACTGTTTTTTAATAACCAGCTACCAAATAGAATTCGTTTCTTTCACAGATTTTTTCCGTGACTGAAACGAGATTTTGAAGTTTTATTTATTTAAGTAATTAAAAAGGAACGCAATTCTGTTCTAGTAACCAGTTATGAAAAAGAAATCCATTATGATAGGTGATTATAAAAATTAGTTAACAGAACAGTTTATTAACTATGTTTACGTAACCAGTTATCATACGAGCAAAAAACCCACCTTCGTAACTGGTTACGAAGGTTCAACTACGAATGTGGATGAAAGCAACTAAACCACAGATTTGTAGAACTATCTCCTTACAAAAACAGTTTAGTAAGACGCTTTTGTGTCACATAATCTAAAAACTAAATCATAAAAAAATATAAAACGGCAATTTTTTATAATACTCGTAATATGTACCTAAAAATTTGTATGGAACGCTCTAGTATGGATTTTTAAGTATTATAATAATAATAAATTTATTTGAAGGATAGGTAGTACATTGCGCATTTATTGTAGAGCGCTACACTGACTCTACGCTACGGAACCGCGTGGGTACTTTTCGCATCCGTAGCAACTTTTATAGCCGCTTAGAAGTAGCCAAGAATAAGTATATTTTTACTTAAGTTGTAATGTTAATACCTGATATACTATTAAGTTATATATAATTTATATAATATTGTAAGTTAAACTTAAGTTGAAAATTTTAAATAAATTATTATTATTGTCTCTTCTTTACGGGTATCTTCTTTTTTGTTTCTTATGAAGCCACCGGGGCTTTTGGTAGGCTTACATGGGGACATATGGGTCCAACACGCAAAAGCCCTTTGAGAATTTTAATCTAATAGGAAATGGGACCCCCAATACAGGCAATCCACGCCCGCCTTATGTAGAAGAACGGTAATGGATCACCTCCAATAGGAGTTAAACTATTGGGAAATGTGCTAACTATGAAATGGGCTATTGGGTTGGGTGTTAAATGGATTGGGTGATTTAAGCTATTGCTGAAAACTGCGTCTGCCATTTTAATATATTATTATCAAAATACTGGCAGACGGTGACTTGCCAACTCACTAGATGGGCCCCCTAAAATCACCATAGGCATGATAAGCCTGTAAGGCGACAGGGGGGCAAGACCGGTGTGAGCGGCTTGGGGTGTCGAGCGGTGCGACGCCGGTTTCACCTCCGCGGGACAGGCTCGGAGCGGGCTTCCCCGTAGTTATGCCCTTGAAAATGAAACTTCCACCCCCGAGCATATAGCTCTGGCTCCCTCCCTCTGACCGGCCAATTAAGGCAAGCCAGAATTGAGATCTGCTGCACTCCCGGGAGTAGCACTCTCACTGCTCTCTATTATTTCGTTGTATTTTTTTAATTAAGCCTGGTTGAAGGCCTTATGGGCGGCTTGAAAACTTTCAACAGCAGGTAGCCACAACCTGCGTCTGTCTATTTCAACACGGCAATGGGCTCACCACCTATTACGTGGGACAGGAATCCACACGGTGAAAAGTGGGCATATAATATGCCTCTGCCACCCCTTCGGGGATAACTCGTGATGGATATTTATTTATTTATTTATATTTTTTTATATAACATTTTCTTCCATATGTCAATGCGACAAAGTGTGGAGTCACTTTAATTTAGATGGTTGTTGTTTTTTTTTAAACGTGTGGACATCCCCTCGGATGTCATGCCGGACTGGTCTAAGAAATTAGATGAGCAATTTCGCAATACAAGAAGCATTACAACAACTGATGGAAAAAGCTGGAGTCCTGGTTAATATTCAGTCACGTTCTGAATGCAACAAGTGATATGAATAAATTCGGCCTATGCTGCCCATGTTGGACAGAGATTATACATACATACACACATTTTGTCACGATTTTTTCCCCGAATGGGTAAGTACTACTAATACTATACGCCCACATTTCATCATTGGTTGTGGTGACATTGGCTGCTGTTGAAATTGTTCAAGCTGTCCATAATGTCTCCAACTTGGCTAAACGACTGCCATGATAATGGCAATAGAGACTAACGGCTTAACGTGCCTTCCAAAGCACATAAACGCTCGCAAATCCCTCCAAGGACCAGCTACAAAGTTGCTTAACGCAGTGATCGTTTCCAGAACACTGAGCTAGCAGGGCCACGAGTGCTTCAGAAATTATACAATTTCAATAAATACAATAGACTGCTAAGTTCATTACAGTTCATTCAACATGGCCCTTCATTTTTAAAATTTCATCATTATTAATGTAAGTATTAATTTACAGCAATTGGTATGCTAAATATATAATACATTTTAATGATGAAAAGAAGTTAAGTGTAATATTGTTTTATCATTCAATAAATAAAATATTATAAACATGTTGTTAAGTAATAATGTTATGGTTACGTCGCTAATCTTACAAACAAGACAACAACTTACGACCCACCTGACCGAAAGTCCCCCCTAAGACTGCCCTATCCTGGGGTATCCCTTTGCCAGGCCACAGTAAAATAACACTGAGATGCTTTAGTGGATAGTCTACCCTCTAAACTACGTAAACATACATATTTATGAATGTACTCTCATCATACGTACAAATTAAAACCCGATCCACTTCTTTCGATAGGGTAATTGTTTAAATTAAACTTATCATCATCCGGACGTCTGTAAAAGTTAAGTCTCGCAACGACCGGGGACAGGTTTCCTACTTTTTCTCCTCCACTTTGCATGGTCATCTGCATCCGCTATAGTCAGACTATTGAAAAAAATCAAATGATAAATTTCATTTAAAAATTATATTGCTAATAATCAAATGATAGTTAGTTATCTATAACTAGCGGAAATGCTAACTATCCTCTTGTGATCTGTGTTGTCCTAGTAGCTTTGAATCCCGGCAGTAGACTCAACAGGTGATCGATAATACTCTTCACGTGCGATGCCGATTTGAAGTTGTATGACGTTAGTTATCTGAACTTAGTCAACAAAGGCTACCAAATATAAGACCTAATTCAATGGACAAATGCACAATGATGACAAAATATCACTACAATATAACCAAAATGTGATATCATTAATACTGAGATAGTATCGAAACTTTAAAAGGAAATCACAATTAATAGGGTATTTTCCGTTGACCTAGTACCATGAAAATTGGCACGTTATACCTAAGTCGGTGTACTACTTCTAAAATCTGAAAACATCTATTTAAATAAAAAATAAGACGTGTGGCACTCGGAGACTGCCGCGGTAAAGCATACCTTTGTTTTTCTTTGATATTAATTCAAGTTACACTAAAAAAAAAACCCTCACCCCACCTTCACGAAAGTAAGGAAAGTTTTTATGGAGAGATATTTTTTTTAAAAATGCAATGGAAATGGGAAAACTTTATTACGCGAGTGGAGCTGCGGGCATCAACTAGTAGGCAATAAAATAACAATTTATGTCCGATCTCAACTTGTCCGGTACTAGTAAGTATTGTTGCGCTACGCACTAGCTCTACGCTATGCAGCGCAGGGCCTGTATAACTATTGTCTTTTTTTTTAAATAATCTTCTTCAGCTTCTTCAAAGTAGCCGAATAAAAATAGACATATATAACAAAGATTATTTGCATTTTTAATCCACGTTAAAGAAAGATTTGTTTACTTGATTTTGTATTGGAATTGGAATGGATTTTGAAGAAACTTTAAAATAATTTAGTTTTAACATCAGAAAAACAGATTGGCTACTTTTATCATGGGATCAAGTTCCTGTGGGCAACGGGAACGGGAAAACTTCCAACACGGGCGAAGCTGCATGCAGGGCATCAACTAGTATATTCTATAGCTTGCTGATGTCCTAGTTGATACCAGATACGTTCTAGCTGCAACAGGCGACATGATTGAACTTCGCGAATGCTGCCCCGCGTTGAACAGAGAATTAAACATAAAAAATACAAAACTATACAATTAAATAAAATGGAAGTACCTGTATGTAATTTAAAAAATTAACGGCGTTTCACTCATTGCATATGAAAGTATTTACGGTAAGTACTTCATAATTAAAAAATTATGTGGTGTCGTGGGACACCAGGTAGAAACGAAGTTAAAAGTTCACGATTTCATTAATCATACAAAAAGTCACCGTTTGTACTAGGATCCGAACTCGGGTCTCTTGCGTCTCAGCCGAGCAGCATACCACCCAAACCACACAGCTACGTTACTGCAATTTCAAAATTAGTGTTCACTTCACTGAGGTAAATAGACAGTTTGAAAATCGACACAATATGCAAAACAAACGACTGTCGCGCCTGCGCACGTCTCGTTTAACGCTTTTATTCCACGGAATTTTTCTTACAGTTTTTTTCTTACGGTTTTAGTATCACATATTTTTCAGTTCGGTCGCGCAGCAAAATCCGTATCTCCTCCAAGCCTGCCGTAAGGAACTTCGTTCCAAAAAGTATGTTATTTTTTTCTGTTTTACGACTTATCTCTTAAAAATGCTCGATTGATTGTAATGGTCTTTTGCTGACTGATGACTGATGTTATAAGGAGTAACTTTAATGTAATGTGCACTACGCGGGCGTAACTGCATAATTTTGAAGTCGATCACTTAAGTTTTTAAAGAAAATATATAAAATGTACAAGATATTTTATTTGAAAATTGCACTCGGTTTCATTCGAGTTTGTTGTAATGCATTTCTTACTTCTTAAGTGATCTGCTGTCCTAGTAACTAGAGTCCAGATAGTGGAATCAACAGGTGAAGCGGTGAAGTAACAAAAAAGGAGGCATCTCACAAAAATGTTTGAGACACTTTGCTTTACTGAAATTTTGTTTGTCTTAGTATCGAAATACATAATATTATCTACACACACAATGTGGTTAATGTCATTATATTGTTATTTTTACTAGATTCACGCAATATTAGGTCAGATTCTTCCATAATCCCTATACTACGTGACCCCCGCACCGTGACATACAACTCTTGTCGCACCTAATTAATCCTACAGTAATGCATAAAACTTTGCCCGATTTGTCGAAATTTATGATTACTACTCCGCTCTCTAGGGTATTAGCGCGATGATATATAGCCTCCCTCGACACAAAAAAAAACCCAAAACAAAAAAATAAATAAATCCGGCCATTCGTTCCTAAGATTAGTGCGTTCAACCATTTTTTTATTTGTTGTTGTTGTTATTATCTATTAAAATAAGAATAAAAGATTTGGTCTTCAATTAAGGGGGATCTGTGAACAACTACATACAGTTGAACATATAGCCTACTCCTTTTTTGAGAGTCGGTTAAAAATATATCCATGATCCCAAGAAAGTTCATGCTTGCTTACCTCTTCTTTATGTGGTATCCTAGTAACCAAGAGCCCTGACAGTGAACTCTACAGGTGAATTGCTGAAAAGACATAGTAAAAAAACAGTATCAAATACATTTAAAAAAAAGTTAAATCACACTTAAAAAAAAACAGCAATAAAAAGCGAAAAATAAGTTATTACCGGTTAACAATATAACAGTTTTTGTTTAAATCTCTTAACTATCAATTTTTTTTTTAACGCATGGACCGAGGCTTTTGGCCCGTTTGGGCAACAATTGATTTTATTCACAATCGACTGACATATTCTGCGATTTTTTTCAAAATTAATAACTTTATTTACTAACAAAATGTAACATATTTACAGAAAACAGTACAAAAAAGAAGCGGTTGGATTATTACAAAAAATTATCAATTTAAATTCAGTATTATTATAGTATGTTCTAGGTTCCTAATGGTCTGTTTGTAGTGTCAATATTTAGTTTCGATAATAAGTACCTACCAAGCGCGCCACAAAGAGAGCTGTAGCCAGAGCCAGACGAGACCACTTACAACCTTTGTATGATCCGCTGGAGTCGTCTGAGAGGCAGAAGCTCATCTATAAGCTGGCGCGCTCCAGGGTCAAAGCGGCACAGGATATATCCAAGTATCGCTGTGTAAAAGACCCTGAGGGCAACCTGTTAAGCGAAGACCTCGCGGTAAAGGAGAGATGGCGCTCGTACTTCCACGAGCTGTTTAATAAACAGCATAAAGAGGTGCAGCCTCCGGACCTCCCTCCGAATCAGGGACTAGTGCCACCGGTAACGCCTGGAGAAGTCCTGACTGCGCTTCGCCGCATGAAGAATCGGAAAGCTGTCGGACCCGATGGAGTCCCCATCGAAGCCTGGAAGGCGATGGGTCCTCGCGGTGTTAGTAAGTCTTAGTAAACCTTTTTAACCGCATACTCCTCAGCGGGCAGATCCCAAACCAATGGAGACTGAGTATTATTACTCCAGTCTTCAAAGGTAAGGGGTCAGTGCAGGAGTGCGGGAGCTACCGCGGTATAAAGGTGATGTCCCACACCATGAAGATCTTCGAGAGGATTATAGACTCTCGGATCTGGCAGGAGTGTACTCTCTCGGAGTGTCAATATGGGTTTCGCCCTGGTCATGGGATCACGGACCCTGTTTTTGCCCTAAGGGGTTGTCGCAGAGAAATACAGGTCGAAGAACACGCCTCTGCACTGTTTGTTTCTAGACATGCAGAAGGCCTTCGACTGTGTTCCTCGTGCGATGATCTGGTGGGCACTGCGATCCAAAGGGGTTCCAGAGGTCTATATTGACACTATCCGGGTCATGTACTGTGACTCCGATTCAATGGTTCGGACTGCTGTTGGCGACACGAAACCCTTCCCCATCACCGTCGGGGTACACCAGGGTTCTGTCCTTAGTCCGCTTCTGTTCAGTGTAATATTAGACGAATTGTCGGACAGCATCAGAAACCCGCATGAGCAGCCTCCATGGTTACTCATGTATGCTGACGATATTGCGCTGGCAGACGCGGACAGGGGCAGATTGGTGCGACGTGTAAAGGCGTGGAAGGAGACGCTTGAGAACGGCGGTCTGAAACTAAATGTGGCGAAGACCGAGTACTTGGCACTAAACTCGACAGATCCCACATCCGTCCGCATAGCCGGTGATTTGGTCGAGCGCACGGACCAGGTTAAATACCTGGGATCTGTTTTTCACACGTCCAGTGACATCGATTGCGATGTCAAGTCACGCATTGCTGCCGCGTGGGCCAAATGGCGGGAGATGACCGGTGTCATTTGTGATCCTAAAATGCCGATCCGGTTGAAGGGACAGGTCTACAAAACCATTATTAGACCTGTCCTTTTACATGGCAGTGAGACGTGGCCGATATTGGAGCGACCAAGCAGGAGCTGCGTGTCACGGAAATGAAGATGCTGCGGTGGATGTGTGGAGTCACGCGGGTGGACCGCGTGAGGAACTCTCGCATCCGCGGCAGCCTTCACGTCCGTGACATTGCAGACAAGTTGCAAGAGTGTCGCCTTCGTTGGTATGGTCACGTCTTGCGGCAACCGCCGGGCTACGTAGGTAACAAATGTCTGGCCATGTCAGCCCCGCCGGGTCCCGGTAAGAGGGGAAAACCCAAGAAGTGCTGGCTTGACGTCGTAAGGGATGACATGCGTGCCAATGGTCTCACTACAGGGGATGCCGACGACCGTGCGAAGTGGAGGAGAAAATGTAGGAAAGCGGACCCCGGGCGTCGCGAGACGCAACTGGGACAGACGCTCGGATGATGATGAATACGTATCTACCTACGCGATGGGTTAGATTTATTAATACTGCTAGTTTCTAGTACTCAAACTACTGTCTCCAGAGTAATTACGAGTATATATCGATATCGAAAGTCTATACATATTTAGAAAAAGAATTTACCTAACTCTTAACCGTTAAACGGCTGTGCCTTCTCTCATCAGCTCAGCATCAGCATCAGCCAAGCTTAGACCTAGAGTTCCTTAGAATTTCATCACCAGATACTGACATGGAGTCAATGGAACCACCTCAGGATTAATAACCTTTCAAATAAAAGAGTAATTTTGAAAATCTTTTTCGAGTCCGCGATAACCCCAAAAACTAACAAACGGATATTTAAATGGTTTTCAGGAATGGGCAGAGTGGTTCATGAGGAAGGGTTTAAGTATAGAATGCATCATGGGTATTTTTCAAATTGACAAAAAATGACAGACTATGAATCATTGCACTTATAAAAATGTTTATTTATATTAACTTATCAATAACCGCTTGACCGACTACTATTAAATTTAAATACCTACAAAGTATATTCTTGAGCACAAAAATAAATTTACAAATCGGTTCAGGCGTCTTTGAGTAATTATTGAAACTTTATAAAAAGAAAACTTGATGAGTATGATTAACTCAAAAACTACCAATCTGAGTATCAAACGGTTTCCACCAATAAACAGAGTGATTCATAACTAAGGTGTATATAATTCATTACCTACATGTTTCATTTATATTGCCGCAAATATGACTGAGTATAAATCGATGCATAAATTTTTCATGATATTTTGATTTATCTAAAATCAAGCGACTGATTTAAATAGAATTCAAATGGCACGACCTGGGAAGTATACCCGTTGAAACAAAAAAATAATTTCCCAAATCGGTTCAGGCATCTTCGAGTTAACCGTGAACATACATAAAAACAATATTTTGTTGAATTAAGTACATTTATCTTTCTGTTTTGAAGTTTGTCAAAAAGTGTATTTTCTTCTCATCCTATTCCTATAAAGATTTTAGTAAAGATTTTTGGATGTTGAACAAAATGTTTACTAATTTAACTTGATGTAATTATGTATCTCTCCTACTAATATTATAAACGTGAAAGTTTGTTACAGTGTATGGATGCAAAATCTACTGAATGCTCTTTGATGAAAAGTTTCATCAAAGAGCATTCAGTAGATTTTGTGTGATATAGAACTTACACATCAGAATAACATATGGACTACTTTTTATTCTAAAATCATATTCCTGTGGGAAACGAGTAAGGGAAAACATCTATACGCGGACGAAGCCGGGGGCATCAACTAAAATATATATATAAAAGTGGAAACTGACTATCGCATCAACGATTGATCTACGCACATCTGAAACTGCTGTTAGAACCATGATATTTTGCACAACTATTCCTTAAGTGACGTAGGTAGGTGTGCACTAAGAAAGGATTTTTTTAATGCAACTCCTAACTGGGTGAAAATGGGTTCATAACATATGTAAGGAACAACGTATTTTTGTGTGGAATATTTAAATTTCTTGTGGAGGTAGCTGACACATTGGATTAAAAGCCTACCTTTTAATCGGGATCAGGTTTCTGTGAGGAATGTGTACAGGAAAACTAACACGCAGGCGGAGCCGCGGCCTTCGTGTTAGTTTTCCGTTCGTTTTTGTTAGTTCAGTCATTCCACCCACTACACTCAATAGCTTTGAAGTTGTTTACCTTAATCGTTGAGGACCTCAATGGTCAAAAAAATAGTTAGCGATTTGGATTTCTTGTTTTAAAAATGTTTTAAAGATATTGTAAGCTGTTATCTCACCATACTTGTATAATTCTAAATATATACATATTATACATAGGAAACACCCAAACTCCGAAACACACATTTGTGGATAACACAAATATTTGTTCCGACTTGGGAATCGAACCCGGAACCTCAGCGCAGCAGTCGCATACACTGCCACTACAAATTTGTCAAAGAAGCAAACGGCCCACCTGAACGGAAGGTAGTCTTTCTTTCAAACTGCATTGCCGGCTTACAAATATCTCAACAAAATTCACGGTAATGCCTCCTAAAACCTGTTGTTGTTTGTGTTGTGCTAGTAGCTATAAATCCTGACGTAGACTCACGTGATAGATGAAACCAAACCACCACCACAACGATATGGGGTTTTGTCTCAGGTTACTTTCCGGAATTCCGTATATCAATATTCCCGTACGCAGGTAGGTTAGGTACTGCAAAGGAATGACATTAAAAGTCATGTTTGTATGCAGCCTTCCAAATGTTATTAGCACCGTTGTGGTGACGGAACTCTAAGACGCTACCTTTGCACTTGGTCTCTGTCAAGCACACTGCAATTTTCTCTCATTCTTTACATTAATTAATTAGAAGGGTTGCTGCACAGCATAATATGTACTGTGGTGGTCCCCCATTATTGTTATTTATATTTTTATATAATGTATGGATGAAAATGATTGTTAGCAAATAAACAAATATAATTTACAATTTATTTAAGTACGTTTAACTTTTTCTAGTCTAGGTTTTAGTAGGTTTGAGTCAGGCATAACATTCAAGGGGATTTTCACGCGTCATTAACAAGTAACGTGCCCTTCACTATCGTAGCGAAGTAGGAATCAAACGATTTCCAAACCCCATTGCTAACCGGTAAATAAATAGATCTCTCAATAAAATTCGCGGTAATGTATCTCTTCTCATTTGTGTTTTCCTAGTAGCTATGAATCCTGTCAGTAGACTCAACACGTAAATGATAGCCACGTAAGGTGTGTGAAGCATCCACCACGTTGAATTTTAATGGTTTTGTAACAAATTCCGAATCCAGATTTCTTAATGAAATCTTAATGAAAGTTTAGGGTCAGCTTAAAAGGAATTTTCCCAAACAAGTGAGATTACCCGCTCCCGGACACCTAAATCGGGCCACCTTGATTTTTTTGGTTTGGAGTACTGTAACTTATAAAAGATGTATGTAGAAGGAAAATGTTTTGATGCAGTTTTGGAGCTGGTATACTCATCATTCATATAGAGTGCCACTGTTCTAAATTTGAACTACAGTTTATTAAAAAAGTCGAGTTACGTTGAAACAAGTCCATATTTGCTTTTTTCAAGGAAAAAAATCTATTTGATTTTTAAATAAAGACATGTTTTACATGAAAAGAAATGTTTATTTAGTAACTTGTATTGCCTCCCAGTGCATTTATGACAGCTCTCATACGGTTTGGCATAGAATTAATCAATGTCGTTATGAAATGTTGAGGAATGTCCTCCCATTCTTCCAAAATTACATTTTTGAGCTCCTGCATGGTTTGCGGTGCAGGATGATGAGCTCGAACACGCCTCTTCAGCTCATCCTATAGATGCTCTATAGGATTCATATCAGGACTTCGCGCTGGCCATCTCATAACAGTGATACCAATGTCATTTAAGTACTGCCTGACGATTCCCGCAGTATGGGCCCTTGCATTATCATGCATTAAAACGAAATCTTGGCCAATAAATCCAGCATCTGGCATCACGTGGTTCTCTAAACATTGGCGAATGTATCTATTGCCATCTAGGGGCGGCAGTCGTGGTCCCGTCACTACCTCTAGCTCAGTTTTGCCTTCCATAGAGATTCCTCCCCAGACTGTCCTCCACCATAACTCACTTTCTCGTCAATACAGCATTGCGCGAAACGCTCGTTCTCTCTGTGGTACACCTTACTCCTTCCGTCATTACCGTATAGCATTATATTGGACTCATCTGTGAAGAGAACCTGGCTCCATTGATGTTGAGTCCAATTTAGATGTTCGCGCGCAAACTCTAGACGGGCTTTCGGTGTGCTCGTGTCAATTTGGGTCCATTGGCTGGCTTATGGGGCTTTAAACCACGTTTATTGAGTCGCCTTCTAACGGTCCGAGCACTTACAGCCACTCCGTGAAAGTCCCTGAGCTGTTCTTGTATCTGAACAGAGTTAAGGCGTCGATTTCGTAAGCTAGTAGTGACAATGTATTGATCTTGTCTCGCCGTTGTCACTCTTTAACGAGGTCCTCCTGTTCGCCGAACGAAGCCGCCAGTCTCCAGGTATCTGTGGTACAATCTTTGAACAGCGGAACGACTTATGTGAAGTTGTGAACTCACATCTCGTCGACTTAGCCCAGATTGAAGAAGTGCTACAGCTTGCGCGGCTACTTCAGGTGAAGTATCCATAATTTTATAGCCAAAAACGGTTCCAATTATAGAAAAATAATAAACTAAACTTTGGTTAACAACAATTGTGAAAATTCTAACCAAATCGACATTAAATTGCTTCAAAAGCAACTTTCAACAGTCATTATTTTTTTTCAAATCAGTGACCAAGCTCGGCTTTTGTTCTTTATTTTAAATTCTAAAATTCAAATTTGGAATAATACATACGGGAAAGACGATGAAATATGCCAGCATTAAAAATGCATAAAAACATTTTTGTTATATTGTAAATTTTTTGTGTATTGGGCTTTTAGGCCCGAAAATGTAAGGTCGAGCCACCTTTTTCACCAACTCAAAAGTCCGGGAGTGAAGGTACCTATTGGAAATTCTATTTTTCAAAATAATTTATGGAGGATAATTTTATTCATAAACCTACAATATTTTAATCATCAAATCATGAAGGGAGCGACCAATAGAGACTCTATTGGTCGCTCCTGACCTAAAATCAAAAGTCAAATGGTAGCTGCTCCCAGCAGCCAAATAATAGTGGACGTGGAATGAAGTGGACCTTCATCCACGTAGTGTTTGGAAGCCACTGGGAATGCATTAAGGTGATGAAGAAGAAGATGGATGGTCTGTTGATATACTATAAGACGGTTGTAAACTTATTTAGAGTAGGAAACTTTATTTCTATACTAGCTGTTGCCTGCGACATCGTTCGCGTGGAAATTATGATATGACACAAAATTTGTATTACTCTCTACCAAGCCCCTGGGCAAAGTAGTGTTTGTTAATACAAATAGTTAAAATCGGACTATTCGTTTTTGAAGACCAATTTAACACACAAACAAATTGAAAATTTAATAAGCTAGTGTTTTGAGGTTTAATATACTTAATGTATGTGGTTGAGCGGGCGAGATAAATAAATTCAAAGTGGACTGTATTTGCGGGGAAAGACAATAATGAAATTTACACGCGGTTGTCGACGGAAAAAGAAATGGAAAAAACAGGAATGGGCACACTACTTTGCTTTTGCTGCGAGATGCTGAGGTGAGCCTCCACCTCATTCCTCGTCGGGGACGTCCCTGGACTTGGATTCCTGGTTCCATTGCACGAAAACACTATTTATAAATGGAAAACACAATTATTGCGAAAGGTTTGATGCTCATACAGCGATACGTGAATCTGTGGGCGGCGTTTTAGATCGCGCGTAATACAGCTGTCTCGCTCTCCTTTTATGCGAGACAAGGTAGGTGCGAAAGAGAAATGGGATAAAGGAAAACGGTGTGGGAATGTCGACAACTAATTAATTAAAAACATATGTAGATCGGCGATGCAACATAGAAAAAATAACGCGGCTACTCTAGAATCGTATACCGGCGCAACCATTCCCCCCCCCCGGCTTGAAGGGTTACCTTCGAAAAAGGAACAACTGACAGTTGCCACTAAGATTTAGCTGCTAACTAAACAAAATGCTATAGAACTAAACTAAATTAAACTAAACCTAATCGAACAAACTAAATTTGTTTTTGAAGTTACTGTTGATTAGGCAAAGGACAAAGACGAATAACTGGTCGCAAGTACGAACCAGTTGCGGTTTTAACGCGAACTATACGGGTGATCCCATTTAACCCAGGGAAAACTTCTTCTACTACCCCAAGAGGCCAATGTAATGGAGGCATATATTTCAGTTAAAATAACTACCACAGTACCGACAGTAATGGAGTTTGATGGAGTATTCCATTTCTGACGTGACTGTAGCGTATCCAAATAGTCTGTCCTCCAACGCTTCCAAAACGATTGAACGAGTTCATCCAATAAGGCATAACGCGAGAGAAGATGAAGTCGATCTTCCTTCATTTCAAAAGCGGGTAAGTATTTTAACGGTGTAACATTCAAAAAGTGCGCTGGAGTCAGTGCAAGCGGCTCCGAGGGATCACTAGATCACTATTCACTTCTACAAAGAGGACGCGTATTCATTACGGCCTCGCCTTGAGTGAGCACGGTGCTCAGCTCTTCAAACGTAAAGTGTTTGGAACGCAAAAAAATATTACCGTTGTCCGAATGCATTCGAGATACGGAACCCCGACGCGACAAAAATCTTTTAAATGCAGCCATGAAGCATGGCGTGCTCAAATCACCAACTCTATACGAACGGCGCGAGTCGTCATACAAACAAAAAGACAAACATAAGCTTTCGTGGAGAAGTTTCGTGGTGGAGGGGCCAGCGTACTCGGTACCCGTGTGTACGAACGGTTTAGCAGCCTGAACAACACGACAAGGATGATGATCGGCCATTTCAGGCGTGATTGATTTCGGGCGAAGTTTGAAACACGGAATACATCTATGAACTATCGAACGAATCCAATTGCGTGCTGAGAGAATCCAGTATTTCTGGCGCAAAATCGACGTTAATAAATCTGGACCAGCGTGACAATTCACCCTATGGTGATATTCAACTAAAAGATCAACGATATGATCCTTGCGCGGGAGAACTATAGGATGCATTTGATCGTACTCTATTGCGGACTGGCTCAAACGACCACCAACTCGAATGAGGCCAACCTTCAAAAAGGGTTTAAAATGTTGAAAAGCGCGACTACAAGGTTTATTTAATTCCAAATTTCTAATTTCAGATGAAAAATAAAATCGCCGAAGTTCACGAAGCACGATTAACTCAGCCTTGTTTAAGTCGAAGGCGGTAACGTGCTCGCGACGAGGAAGGATTTTCAAAAATCGACAAATAAAAACAACACTACGCAAAAGAATCGACCACGATGAAACACGGCTAGCCAACACTAAGATAGGCGATTTTTCGAGCGGTGCTTTTCTCTTTTTTCTTTTTACTTTCATCAGGTGGGGCTTGGCACCAGGAAGAGCCATGGAACCACAACGGATGATCCAAAATCTGTGCAGGTGTTAACCCTTGAGACAAACAATCGGCAGGGTTGTCCGTACCTGAGACGTGATAAAAGTTTTGCGGCGCCAATTCCGACTGAATTTTTGCCACCCTATTTGCGACAAATGTATCCCAACGATGGGGCGAAGAATGTGTCCAACACAAAGCGACGGTCGAGTCCAAGAATGCGAAAATTCTATCTATATTAATGCGTTGAAATCGGCGATCACATTCGCGAACACCAATACAAAGAAATATTTGTCTAATGTCGGCTGAAAGCGCGACAGCGAATAAGCGAAAGTTAACTATAATTTCGAACAAATTACCTTGGAGATTTTGACCACTGTGCAAAATATCGTTTACCGAAACGAACTAGTTTTGGCGCTGCCATCTAAAACCACGCGCAACTTGGTGGTTAGTTTATCCTCGCGGACAACTCCATGGTGCGGTATGGTATACGAAGGAGCGTACTTCGTCTCTTCGGTTTCGGGAGGCGCGGGTGAAATGAAACCTTTATCCAAATATTCTACTTTTACGCTATCGTAAGACTCCTTCAACTTTGGAGATGTCTGCATTTTTGGTTCTAAACAAAAGAAGCGTTTTTCGGCTGACTGAAAAGAATCTCCAAGCGAATTAACATCACCCTTAAAGGGGAGTGCGACAACATAACGACCATCACTATCGCGAGTAGTCGTGCGACTATAAAACTCTTCACAAAGTTTATCATCCGGGCTGACAATAGGAGGGACGTTCACCTCTTCTATCTCCCAGAATTTACGGACAGCGGAGTCCAGCGGCTCGACAGCGCAACAATATGGTACTGTCGAGTTACAATTAAAACAAGCGGGTGTGGAACCAACAATGACAAAACCAAGAACCGTCTCTAAGGCAAGCGGCGCGGGGTGCGATGCGTGACCTTGAACCTTATGCTGCAACAGGAGGTGCGTGAAAATCGAAGCGCCAACTAACTAATCAATATCTCCTGGAATGGCGTAATTATCATCGGCCATAGGCAAATCTCTAAAATTAGTCAATAATGAGGTATTGACTGCGACAGGCGGTAAAAGTTCGGTAACCTTATCGACGATCGCCAGTCGTCCATCGAAAAACTAACATCAAAATCAAAACGTGAGTTGAACTTAATCCCTACAGAACCTTGAACGGCTTTAGTGGAACCCCCAATACCTTTCACAACATTACAGGCGGGGCGGTTATTTATATGCAAACCAAGATGACTACAACAATTTTTACTAATAAAATTACTTTGAGAAGTACTATCTAAAAGTGCGCGAACACTATGTCCCTTACCATGCGAATCGTAAACAACAATTCGAGCGGTTGCCAGAAGTACCGTAGTAGGGCTTGTGTGCAAACTTGATAGCGATCACAAAGCGACATCGTTCGGCTGGAGGCGCGCGGCAGTGGCGCCGCCGTCGCTAGGCGCGGACGGGGACGAAAACACGCGAGAGCGCTCCCAGTTGCGACTCAACGGCGCGGGCGGCTGTGACGTCACAGCGGACGAATGGTTAGGATTAACGCGCGAGGCACCAACTGAGTTTAAATTGGATGCGGCATTATTGTTTTCGAAGTGTAATAATAAATGGTGTCTACCATTACACTTGCGACAAAAATGATTCGAATTACAGAATGAAACACGATGCCTCCCACTGAGACAATTGATACATAAATTACTAGAACGAACATATTTATAGCGATCGCTAGGAGTGAGTTTATTGAACTCCGAACATTTATAAAGTTGGTCATGGTGACCTTGACACAAAGAACAATTTTTCGAATGCAACACTTGCGATTGCGAAGTTGTAGGTTCAAAATTAACAAAAGACTGTGTGGACTTACTACGATTAGTCGGACTATTTTCGCTACTCCGTGGTTTAACGAAGTTCGTTGCAAAATTCGAATATGTTGACGAACGAAAGTTTCTAAATCGTCGAACTTAGGTATTTGATGGCCACGTCTATCCATTTCAAATAAGCGAACGGTTTCGGAATCTAATTTTTTTAAACCGATATACAAAAACAAAAAGTCACAGAGGTCATTGACCTTGACATTCTTTAGGGCGCGAACAGCTGATGCAAAAATATCTTAGAATTTTTTTAAGTCGTGTTCTTTACACGATGTGCTATTTTTCAAATTAAATATTTGATCCAAATAAGCGGTTGTTACTAAGCGTTTGTCTTCGTATTTGACCTTCAAAGTATTCAAAATCAAACTATAATTTTCGGCGCAAAGCGTTATACCGGCGTAAACGGTTTTTGCTTTCCCGATTAGTTTACTAACTAAGTAATGTAATTTTTCGTAATCCGATAACGAATTATTATTATGGATCGTATTTTCGAAACTAGCGAAAAACAAAGGCCAATTTTTAATATCGCCATCAAATTCGGGTATTTGTATGGGCGGTAATTTAGGTCGGTCCCGTTTCAGCAAATCAAAACCGGCTGGCCCGGGTTTCGAATCGGTGACTACTACGGACACGAGCGCTTGCAATGACTTAGCGACACGTTTTATGCGACAAATTAAATCTTCGAAAGATGACATGGCGTCATAACTTAATAAGAAATCAGGATTTAATTTTAATTCAAGCAAGTTAATTTTATCGAGAACATTTTCGAAATCTAAGCGCAAAGTATCTACGGTTTCGATCGAGGATAAAAACAATTATTTTATTGATTCATCTGCGATCCTCGATGAATAATAACAAATTAATTGCATACGCTTAAAAAGGCTATCCTACTTAGCGTGTAATAGTTTTAACTGTAGATCCGGAATCTCTTTCGGAGGCATTGTTAAAACAAAACAACTATAGCTACCTACAGTGCAAAACTAACGAACGATCAAAATGGCAGCGGTAGTAAACAGCGAGACGCGACGCGAACGACCGTAGGTACATGCGCGCGCGGGCCTAGGTACCTGCTCGCGTGGTCTACCTGTTACTATGCGGTGCAGTCGAAATTACCAACTATTTAGTACTTACCTAGGCGAAAAACAGTATGCATTTATTCCCTAATGGAATAAAACTATTTCTATGCGTTTATTCCCTATAGAATAAAACTATTACCTATACCTATGCGTTTATTCCATGGTGGAATAAAAAACTATAACCTATACCTATGCGTTTATTCCCTATGGAATAAAAACTATTGCGTTTCTATTGGCAAACTACTAAAGCGAATGGATCAAAATCCGGATCGTTAGGACCAGAAAATGGTTGAGCGGGCGAGATAAATAAATTCAAAGTGGAATGTATTTACGGGGAAAGACAATAATGAAATTTACACGCGGTTGTCGACGGAAAAAGAAATGGAAAAAACAGGAATGGGCACACTACCTTGCTTTTGCTGCGAGATGCTGAGGTGGAGGCTGCCGGGGACGTCCCTGGACTTGGATCCCTGGTTCCATTGCACGAAAACACTATTTATCCATGGAAAACACAATTATTGCGAAAGGTTTGATGCGGTCGCGCGCGCGGTTATTGCAGAACTCATACAGCGAGCCTTCAATCCGTGAATCTGTTAGCGGCGGCGTTTTAGATCGCGCGTAATACAGCTGTCTCGCTCTCCTTTTATGCGAGACAAGGTAGGTGCGAAAGAGAAATGGAATAAAGGGAAACGGAGTGGGAATGTCGACAACTAGTTAATTAAAAACAAATGTAGATCGGCGATGCAACATAGAAAAAATAACGCGGCTACTCTGGAATCGTATACCGGCGAAACCAGTAGGTATACATATAATAAATAAATAAATAAATATTGTGGGACACTTTTTACACAGCGTAATCTAGCCCAAAGTAAGCTAATATTAGCTTGTGTAATGGGATCTAGATATATGATTAACATACTTATATATTTCTAAATACATACATATTATACATAGGAATCACCCAAACTCCAAAACACACATTTGTGGATCACACAAATATTTGTTCCGACCCGGGAATCGAAATTGGGACCTCTTGCGTAGCAGTCGGATACACTCACACCGCGCCACAGAGGCAGTCATAATACATAATACATACAATAAACTTTCTTCAAAAATATTCAATGTTTATTTAAATACCCTATTACTACCTACTTACTTTTACTACTTAACCCAGACATATAAGTATATTTGTGTGGAAATACTCATAACTACCTCCCATAGCACAGGAGAAAAAGTTTATGTTGCAATACCAGTGACTAAAACTAATCCCCGTCCTGAACCAAGTTTTATCCTTACTTTTTGTTGGCAAAAGCAATTAAAATTATTTGAAAGTTAGCTTAATTTATCCATGGATTGAGTGGAGCCATCGCATCAATTTCTTTAAATGGTTAAAACGCTGATCATTGATATCAGAGTTGTTATGTAGCTGATATAAGACTCTGATCATACTTTTTATGACGATTTCAATATATTGAAGAATTTCAATTTGTTTCGGTACAGTTTGGGTAGTTTAGTGGCGCAGAACATTGCCCTGGTTAGGTAAAGGTTACAGTTCCAATCCCCGTCCTACACTTTCCTGTATACCACTATTAAATAGGTGTAAATACACAAAGAAAAATAAAAGTTTATAAAACTTCTTTATAAGCGACGTTCAAATCATTGCTCACAGTACCCAAAAATTATCACCCGATAAGCCAGACTGGTGACGAAGGAGAAACCGACAATTGTGTGAATAACTGAACACCGCTTTCTCAATGTGAGAATAGATGCAACTTAACCTCAGGTCGAAACTCGAAGCTGACATTGAAGTGTCTGCTTCTGTGTCTTGCTAAGAATCTTTGTAAAGCTTATGCACACAGGAACTGCACGCGCTTGGGTTAAAAAGGGGTGATTGTGGTGAATGGCGGGAATTACGAAAAAATAATTACTTGCTCGCCGAGACGCCACAACTCATCGGAATTTTTGAAGTTGAGTTGTATATATAAGTTACACAATTTCGAAGAAGCATAAACGATATACCGGTCTTCGCTGGTGGTGTTCACTTCTTCTTTTGTGAAAGAGAAGAGAAACTAAGGACTGATTTGCGTCACTTTATTTCGACAGACTACAGTGTCTGTTAACCACTTTACACTATACAGGTAATCTACCAGTCAGCCTCTGCTAAAGTGCCTTACCTTAGCAAAGACTTAAAAGAACTTCTGAGATTTCATGAGCTTGCGAATTGCAAATTGTTTGAACAAATCTGTGAAACCACTAATCAATTGTTCGTTCCTACTGATTTATCGTAAAGTTCTCTAAATGTTTACACTGCTTTTCATATAAGACGTCGAAGATTTCATCCCAAATTGGCGATATGAGGGCAATCCTTGAGCACGTGTTTCTAATTTTTGCTGCATTATAAAGGAGTTTCTTAATGGGAGATTCTGTAAAATACAGCCAAGAAAGTTATTTTTCTACACCAGTGGCTCCAGGCTGCCCCTTACCCCAGAACAATCATAATGCGAATACAACGTCATGGATAGAGGAGCAAGTGTACTAAGAACTTTGCGTAGTAATGCAAAGACGTATTCGAAGCAGGGTCTAAACTGAGTCTTGGAGAACACTTCTAGTGCTGCGTGAAGAATCTCCTCAGGATTCACAGCTTCCGTGAGGCTAGCCCACATCAACCTTTCCTGGACTATTTAAAATATTGTCTTTCATCTGAGGTGTTACCACGATTGACCTCTGAAAAATTCAATAAAGAACATAATTATCGCTAACTAAAGCTATACATGCTGTTACACATAGGCTACGGGTCGGTATAGCCTAGCTGTTATCGTGTGATTATATGTAGCCCCCATGTAGATCCAATGTCTTGTTGTCGTTCGTGTTAGATTTAAACTAAATTCATTGATTAGTTTTCGCGATTATCGCTCAGATATATATGTACCCAATAGTTCTCAACCGAGCCCCTAGGATATGTAGCGTGAAATATGCGGAATTTAATCGTTCTCTGCCGAGCTCTTTGGTTACCTATATAGCGTAATTATATATAGCCTATATTTAGACCCGACCTATTGTTAATACTCAAACAAATTTTCAATTAAATCCATTTAATTGTTACTGAGTTTTATACCTAATTGTCCTCTGCCGAGCTCCTAGGATATGTAGCGTAATAATATATAGCCTATATATTCTTAATATTATATACTGTTAATATTCTTGAAAATTTTGAATAAAATCTATTAAGTAATTTCCGAGTTTATGGACATGCGTTTATAGCTAATTGTTTTCTGCCAAGCTCCTAGGTTATGTAGCGTAATAACATATAGCCTACATGTAGGCCCAACATATTGTTAATGTTCATGCAAAATTTGAATTAAATTCAATCAGTCGTTTTTGAGTTTATTTCGGACATGCATTTATAGTAAATTGTTCTCTGCCTAGCTCCTAGGTTATGTAGCGAGATAATATATAGCCTATGTGTTGACCCGACCTACTGTTAATGTTCGTGCAATATTTGAATTAAATCCAATGAGTAGTTTCTGAGTTTATCCCGGACAAAGGTATTGCGGACAAACAGACAAACTGACACACAGACAAACAGACAGATAAAAATTTTAAAAATTACATTTTTGACTTTTGTATCCTTCTGTGAACACACAGCAAGTGTTATTTTGTAAAAATTTTCAATGTACAGTTTTTACTTTTTTACGATTTTATTATATGTATAGATTTTTTTTTCTAAAGTTTATGAATTATTAGTTTGACTTAATCATAAAAGTTTATGTACACACATATACATTACAATAAAACTTAAATAGGAAAAAAAGTACAATGGCACTGCTTATTTCTAAAAGTAATATTAATATAGATTAATATTATTTAAAACAATCAATAATTACAGTTTATTATTATAATAAATTAATTCTAAAGTAAACTAACTAAAAATAACTAAAAACCAAGACCTAACATGCGTCATAAAATTTCTCCGCATCGAAGTCCTCACATGGTAGCGTTCCCAGAAGACTGGCAGCATTGCCACGTTGAATGGCAATGCTTAGCCTTTGTGCGAAAAAGTAACTAGTCTTCTGGTCACGTGCCAAGTAGTGTCAATGCACAAATTATTATGAAAAATATAATTTCCTATAATCTCACTTGTTTTTGAAAATCCCTTTTAAGCGAATACTAAACTTTATTTGAAAATTCTACTCGTTCACAGTTGGCTTCATGATCGCTATTTTACATCACTAACCTCTTCTCTTCTGTCTATTTATCTGTTGTCCTGGTACTTTGGAGTCTGTACAGTAGACTCAACAAGTGAATCGACGGAAAACCACATGACGAAGTAAAGCGTTTCATAAAAAATATCTTTTTGTATTCTTTCATGATAGTCTAAAATTTTGTTCATAGCGTACTCAAAATACTAGTACACTAAAGTAGGGTTCGCTTCAGCTGGCTTAGATTATAGGCATATGTAAAATTTATTTCTTTTTTTTTAAATAGTATATTATACAGTGTGATTCGTTTTAAAATAAAATAGAGTGCTTGCAGCTCAAACACTATGTTATTTTAAAACGAGTCACACTACTTCCCATAAAACTATGTTTGCTAAAAATATTTTCACGTGTATTCAATAACATTAATTTCACACATATATTTATTGCTTATTTTATAAAAGCTCTGTTTTGAAAGGCTCTGTTAAGAGTTCTGTAAACGATCACTCCGTTGTGCAACTTTCGTTATGGCAGGTTACAGATGAGTGACCGCGTTGTGGTATTTCCATTCATGTCCCGTTACCAGTAACATGACAGTAGTTAAGTAAAGTTGAATGGTCTTGACTCTGCAACCTACGTCTGTCTATTTCAAAACAGTAATCGGCTCACCACCAATTATATAGAGCAGGAATGTACACGGTGAAATGTGGGCGTATAATATCCACCCCTTCGGTGATAAGTCTCGATTAATAAAAAAAAATAATATTAAGAACTCATTCTAAAATCATTGTAAAATCTTAATAATCCAAACATATGACATATGCAAAAATACTAGCCATTTATATATACACGTTTCGTAGCATTGAGTAAACATCAAGTGTAATACTCGTATCGTATAATATATGTATATAATTACGTTGCCCTAGAGTTCCTTCGCGTGACCACTGACTGGAAACATTCCTAAAAGACTGACAGCAACTTGAAAGCAAACCGAACAAAGCGAACCTGTTGCTTTAAAATGAGGTTGGATAAGCTTAAACTTTAAAAAAATCTCTTAGCTGTCAAAGTTATAGCATACATCTTAAATCACATGTTATTTGATAAAGCATTCGTCGCCATTAATTATTATAACAATTGTTTAAATGATAATCAATTTAACAAATGGAGAAACAAGAACTAAGGAAGGCATGAAATTGATCTTCTCATCATTGGTTCCTCAACATATAAATATGATTTAAATCCCGTCAGGGATATAGCAAAATATTACGTAATATTTCGTCATACTGAAATTCGCTATAATACTGAATTACTTCTTATATGAGCCGTTATTTTAGTTGCTGGAGTCCAGCGATTACACTCAACAGGTAAGTCGATGAAATTCACGTGGACGGTGAATCAAGGCGTAAACTCAATCAATGTTCTCGAGCTTGCGCTTTGCAGCGACGCCGTCGCCCACGTGGAAATTCATCACAGCACAATTTGTATAATTCTAACTTACATCTTCTATGATCTGATGTCTTGGTAACTGGAGTCCAGTTACTGAAGTCAACAGGTGAATCAATAAATTTCCACGTGGATACATTATGAATTCCACGTGGATAAGAGGATACATAGCGCAATCTTGCTAGACCTTGACCCTGCGTCTTGCGCCCTCCCCCACTTGGAAAGTCATCACTCATCATAATAAAATTCATTTACTGCTGAGTTACTTCTTGTTTGTTATGATACCCTAGTAGCTGCAGATACTGGACTCCATGATATTACATTGGCGACAAATGTGGGTGGTATACAAAGTAGGTTTTTTTCGCTTGAATCTCTTTTTTTATGATCGCCTATCACTCGAATATGTCTGGAATCTTTAGAAAATTTATGGCCGGTAAATAATTAATATGTAAACTAAATAACAAATCAAGACGAATTTTCAGCATTGCTTTAAATTTTCTATTTGTGCCGAAAGGCAAGTATTTACATATTTGCTATACAGCCACGTGAACGCAATTTGTACTAAGCAAACGGAACTTACCTATACCAAGATATTTTCTTGTTAGTTGTCTTCCATAGACTAACTTTTTCTATACAGCCTTATCTTATTTATTTCACATTTCTTAACGTAAAGGCTATAAGAAGTATACCTACCTAGCCCAATATCTTCGTCTTACTTCTTCTTAGTCAAAGTCAGTCTTACCTCGTACTGCTAGCTATACTGAAAAGCTTTTAGTAGATTTTACTCATCAAGATAGAAAATCATATATATCACTGTTTTTTGATTATAGCACGTTTACACAGCTTTTATATCGAAGAATTCAGAGTCTAAGCTAGCTTGCTGTATACTATATTAGTGCATTTATCTTGTTTTATATGTGAGAATAAATTGACATTTGACAGGCCTGATAATTGACATTTCTGAAATTTGAAGATATTATGGATGTACCCAACATTCTTGCCAAGTTCCATAATGCTATCAAAATAATGCAAGGTTTGAACCCCATACAGGTAGTCCAGATCACAGAAGTCTGGTCTTTACTACACGCATTGTGATTGCGCAGGAATGCTCGATATCTTCGTGGACTGGTCACTTACGGCCGGTCTTACTATTGTCTAAAAAAATGTCAAAATAGTTACCATCGGTACCTATCGCCGAAAATTTCAGTTTCAATAACCAAAGATAGATAGAAATATTTACCTACGACATTGAAATATCTGTCACAAAAGTTAAAATTCAACTGTTTATCTGTGGTAGCGATCTATGTTTGACTGAAGATAGAATATTGAAACCGGCCATTAGATTATTTAACTCCTGGCCAACACTTTTCGCCCTGCCGCCTGCCGTCTCGTGCTGCCGTCCTCCGCTCAACACCGTGTAGAGGATCATGCTGGTTTTAGACTCGGGCAAAGGATATAAGTATAAAAAGCCGCCCTATAAGAATTGATATTTTTCAGAAAATCTTGTACTTATAGTTTATATATATTATTCTAAATTTAAAAAAAGATTATCTTAAAAATTCAATTCTTTTATGGCACTTCAATCCTTTGCCTCTTGGTAGGTACCTCAAGGATTATTTTTTACTGCATTTAATATAATACCAAATTTGTATTTATCAATTTATTTAATAACCATTTTTACATAAACTCTTCTAAATAGACACCGATAATATAATTTAAAAGATCAAAATATTAATATGTATAGACTAAACTTAGGCCAACAGTCGACAAAATTCGTTGACAATAGTTCAAAATACACGTTACGTATAGTTAAATTAATTCAAATTCGCTAATTATCAACTTTCCAACGTTCAAGCAAAAATTTACATATAGCCTTTTAAAAAAAATAAATGTAAACAATAACGTAGTTAAGTCATTAAAATCTTTTTAAAATTTGTTTCTCAATCTTAAAGATAGTATAGTAATATTTTAAGAGAAAATTTAAGATATATAATCCATCCACTTAACTACTTACGTAATGTATGGTTCCTATACTTCTAACATTTATATAATTTACTGACTATAGTCCCCTCTTTCAAGCCGAAAATTGCAAATTGAAAAAGAATCAACAAATAATTTTTATTTTAATATTCTTAGGAATTAATTTGAGAAATTTGGGTTACTAAAATTTAGGCATACCTAGTTTAGTTGTTAACATATTTATAATATAATTTCAAATATATATTTTAGTTATAACTAGTGATTAGTAATATCTCGTTATTCAAAGGTAGTCTCGGTTCGAGACTTGGATTCGTTTATATTAACGAGGAAATTGGATAAGATATACTTAGTTCTCAATAACCTATTATTATCTTACTAATACTTAAACTACACAAATTTAAGCTAACATTGATAAACCGTTATTTTCTTATCGGTAAGTACTACAGTGGTGCTAATTCTATTGTTGTAACCACTAAACTAAATTTCTCTAAAATTTTCTTAGTTTTATTAAGAGATTGCCAAATGCTATTCTTTTATTACTTCGAAATAAACTTGGTGATATTATAAACAGCACTAAATTTGTATCTGACATCATTAAAATTCCTTTTATGTGATAAAATTGAATAAAACATGTATTTAGATGCCGACTAACTTAATGATTGAACTGTCTATGTACATTTTTCACTTTTTGTTCATTTTTATCACATAAAATGAATTTTAGTGATTTCAGATACAAATTTAACGTCACACATTTTAGTGGGACGTTTATTATTTTTAGTAACCGTTTGAAACGTGAAAACTTTTAAAACGTTGTAACGTAAAAAATGTACATAGGCAGTTCAATCACCATATTAGTCGGCATGTATTTACATTCGACTGACTTTATAAATTTTTCACGTCTTATTCAATTTTATCACATAAAATTAATTTTAGTGACATCAGATACAAATTAAGTGCTATTTATGATATCACCAACTTTAGTTCGACTTAATAACAGAATAGCATTTGGCAATCTACATACATACATATATCCATCACGCCTTATCCCCGAAGGGGTGGCAGAGGCATATTATATGCCCACTTTTCACCGTGTGGAAAAATTAGAAAATTTTAAAGAAATTTAATTTAGTGATCTCAACAACAGAATTAGCACCAGTTTCCACAATAGCATAAGTAAAAATTGAGTTTACAAAATAATCCAAATTTAAAAAAAAATGAGTTTCATCATAATTTAATTATATAAATAATTACATGTATTTAATTTTACAACTTAGGTACCTACATCTGTGAAGTACATTTGTAGACTTTTTTATAATATATAAAGAATATTTTCGATATATAACTTTATAGTAAATACCATTTAATCTTAATAATATTACAAATGCGAAAAGTTTGTATGTTTTTTAGTCTTTCGCGTAAGTTCCTGTGGGAAACGGGAACGGGAAACTTTTCTACGCGGGCAAAGCCGCGGGCGTCAACTAGTAATAAATAATATATTAACATTTTTACTATGATTGAATTTTTTAAATTGGGGTTAGTAAATTTAGATTTTAGTACATCTGTTATGTACGCATACTATTTTTATAGGTTATTTTTTTATGTTGTTTTTCTAGTTTTACCCAATACAGATAGGTACTAATTTAAAAAATGATTTGAATTGAATTCGAAATTCGATTATACCCTGCGTTTACTTCACGGTGTTTCGAAGTTAAGATTAATAGCGATTACACTGCCTTAAATTCACAATAGATATTTTACAAACTAACCTTTTCTGATAGCTAGCTAGCTATAATTATGGTAGACGGCTTAACAGCCATAGTCTGAACACCTAAATAGTTATACCCCATTTACACTCTCGCACGAGCCACGACACGAGCTGTGAGACGAACCGCGATCTCGAAAATAATGTACCTTAATAATGTGTTCACACTCGCGGCTCGCGCCTCGAGTGAATGACGTATTAAAATTCTTTAAAATGTCACAATGGCACCACATGTAGTATTATTGTCAAACAGATATGACGTAATCTGACAGTCTTAATTATGATTTCGTTATTCTGACAATAATATACAAGTTCACTATCGAAGAACCTGCGTCTATGTTAACATTCCTTTGCAATAGTCTGTATATATCAATAACGTCACGATTGGTAAATATTTATAAATTTAAACAATGTAAAAAGATAGTCGTTGATAATGAGCAAATTTCAGTTCACCTAAATAACATATCTAAGTTTAGATAATCAAAAATAAATTAATTATGTTTTCACTTTGTAATCTACCACTTTCATGCATCTGCGGACATACCCAGGTTTTGCTACCGTAAAGCAACGTTGGCCATAGCACTGTGTTATGAAACGCGAGTCGTGCTTTTTTTACGATGCTTTGTTAAAACTCTTTTATGCTAATGACTTCAACGACCTTATCTCTATATCTTATCAACGGACCCGGAGCATCAAATTGAGCTCCACTTCCCGATGAGGCAATCTTTCAATAAAATTTACTCCATCTCGGTAGGATGTCAGTTTGGTCTGTTAGGACGTCATTGTTAATTCTTTAAGCACTTTATTCATACTGCAGATTATCGAGCAACTCCGAGTCTTGCCTACCTCTCTCCAGAAGAGCCTGGCATTATCCCGGAACTTGGACGACGACCTTTCATCCGCTTTTATTCTGCACCTTTCACGAGCTTCCTCATCAGTGCAGTTAACTTTTTGTAGCTTGTATCTCTCTTTCATGATAAAATCATTCCGCAAGGCTAAGTAGTCCAACCATGCTTTCTTCTTCATTCGAACGGCTTTTTTCACTTAAACTTAATTTCACCATTCATCACGCTTATAACCTGCTACTACCTCTTTGTTTACACACTTCTACAGCGGCATTTGCCATACTATCCCAAAGGTTCTGTCATACACTTTATACATTTTTACTAATAACATTACACGTTTCGGCTACCCTTTCTTTATATTTATCCCTAATGGATGCATCCTGCAACTTCCAGCTTTTGATGCTAAAGGTCGGCTTAGGTTCAGGACACTCGGTACGATTACGCCAACCCTCGGACAGACCCCTAATGCTAGTTATGACTAGGTAGTGGTATGATCCTAACTCAGCGCCTCGGTAAGCCCTTGTGTCCATCACCTGTTTACGAAGCTGACCATCCATTAAGAATAGGTCTATCATACTTCTCTTTGACTTATATCTCCTCGTACAATATATGAATTTGTTTGTGGGTGAACATTGTGTTCGCCACAAACAAATCTTTTTCCTTACAAAATGCCAGTATAAGCTTGCCAGCGTCGTCCACCCTTTAATATTGTAAAAGTAGAAGTCATCAAAAAGTTAGGTGCATATGCTCTGGGGTTTTTAATAATAAAAAAATATGTTGCTTACTTTAACCACCATTGCCATGTAAAACTTTATTAAATATACACATAGCACTACGTTTCACTGCCTCGAATCTAAACTTGACACTTCAGTACCTCGAATCTAATCACGACTCGCTACGCTTCCTATAGGTGGAAATACATTATCATCCAAGAAGTATACCATATCACGAGAGTACGACAAGCAAGCCTTCATTTTATTTTGATCAATCAAAGTTGCTATCAGACTTCTAGTTTTTGAATGAGCTACCGCCTCGCCCGACTTCATTTGCAGGCCAGCTTGGAAGTGATAAACACTTATTTCATTGTGGTCTTGCATCTTGTGGTATACCATCTCGAAGACGTTCCTCACAGTTAACACCCGTAAGTTCTCAATGGCCAAAAACAGCTCCATGTCTCGAAAGCATAATCTATGCTCATCACGGATCATGTCAAATGTTTTCAAGTTTCCCCGATTGACTGCAGTGAGCAAATCCCAATAATGCGGTAAGCCGTATTTGTCAATCGTGGCTTTCGTTGGCATGTAACCCATAAGCATTTTGACCAGTAACAAATATTTAAGAACATGTTTTCCGTTCTTAATAATTTCAGGATTACAATACTCAAATGCATATGTGAAATTTCTCTCAGCGGTGCTGTAATTACCTTTAACCATAGCTAATCTGCCAGCAATAAATTTATATGAAACTCTTTGTGCCATGGTGCTCGGTATTCGGTCTAATGCTTCATCAACAGCATTCACTAAAATCTGACACAATTTGTAGCTATGAGACATGAAGTATAGATATAAAATTTGATTCACAGCGCTCAATGCGCCTTTAACTTTACTGTTTCGTGGATCCAACATCATTGTAAGATCAGCAACGCAGACTCTGTAGCACTGTATCAAGATAGTTGTAGCTGCTGAGAGGATATAACTACGATGGCGATTTAAACCATAAGCTTTCTCCGCAATCCAACGGAGATCAGCGGCGACGGTGTACATGACTGGCAACATCCAATTAGCACCTCTTTGGTTTCTTAGAATTTTAACAACATCCTGAACACAGGTGCACTGGAGTAGAAATGCCGAGTAAAAGTCGCGGGAGTGGATTAATCTCAAACACCATAGGTGTTTGAAAAGTACGTTACCTATGGAGACCTTACGTGTTTCTTGAATAAGAGTCGGAGCATCCCATTTAATAAGGCTCGGATTAAAAATGTGTATATCATTTATTGATATAATATTCGAAAGAAATATCCCCTGGGAGGACTGGTACATGAGTTCCGCGTGGCATATGTATTGTCTTATACTACCCTGTGCCACTGTTCTATACGAGAACATTATGTTTTGGTCTTTAAAATTGAATTCGTATTTCACTAATTTTATTACACTGTAGATAAAACACTAAACTGCTGCCAACAGGTTGTTTTGTTTTGTTCCAGGGCGCTTTTGTGACTATCTCCAAAGAGCGGCGGTAGTGGACTGGCGTTTGGCGTTAGTCCACCCCTCTGCTCTTATCACACATGCGCCAATCGATCTTGTTTCTCTGAAGGAGTCCTATTTTTGGTAGCTGATGCAATAACAACAACGCTGTCTTGCTATCTATGTACCTTTGTCAACTATTGAATTTCAAAATACGAAACTGGAACTGGAAAATTTTAAAA
Source organism: Thumatha senex (assembly GCA_948477245.1). Classification (NCBI taxonomy): domain Eukaryota; kingdom Metazoa; phylum Arthropoda; class Insecta; order Lepidoptera; family Erebidae; genus Thumatha; species Thumatha senex. Next base: position 8,269,503 of record OX419725.1, read on the forward strand.
GATTTAGTTTTAGGAAACCATGATGCAAGTAAAATTTACTGAAAATTTAATTCGACTACTATTGCGTTCTCAACTTAATAGTTCAAAAATGGGAGTGATAATGAGAATCAATAATAGACAAGAATTTTTCATACCACTGAGGTCGTAGACAGGATCGTTACGATACGTGGAAAGTGATCACTCTCCCTAGCCACTGGACGTTTTGCAACACACGGTTAAGATACCATAAATTTTAATTTCAATCTACTAATTTGAGTTCGGAATCCTACTAACATTATAAATGTAAAATGTTGTACGGATGTGCGGATATATGTTTAAATTATTACTCTTTGTAAATAAAAAAATAAATAAATTTCCATCACGCCTTATCCCCGAAGGGGTGGCAGAGCCATATAATATGCCCACTTTTCACCGTGTGGTTTCCTGTCCCACGTAATAGGTGGTGAGCCCATTGCCGTGTTGAAATAGACAGACGCAGGTTGTGGATACCTGCTGTTGAAATTTTTCATGCCGCCCATAAGGCTTTCAACCAGGCTTAACGACTGCCATTTTACTGGCAACCGAGACCAACGGCTTAACGTGCCTTCCGAAGCACGGAAACGCTCGCAAATGTAAATGCAACAAAGTGGTCACCCATCCGAGGACCAGCCATAGTGAAAGTTGCGTAACTCAGTGATCGTTTACAGAACACAGACCGCGGGGCCACGAGCGCTTCAATTATTCTAATTACTCTTTGTGTCTAAGTAAAAGTTTTTTTTTACTTGACAAATGCAGAAACCATTCTTCATACAAGAATTACAATGTGTACACTGCTGGAACTTAAAATAGGATAATAATATTCTATGGGTGAAATTTTCTGGACCAAAAATTGCATGTCATCGATGAAATCAGTACTAAAAACAGATAAAATGTTCTAACATTTTTTTCTAGTTAAGTGAAATGCTTATCTATATGTAGCTTTACATATTTTAATAATAGGAATAATAGGATAAATAATCCCCAAAATCTTTCGTTGGTCCACACGTCACCTTGATGTATATTACACCTCAATGATTCATATTAAAACTTAGTTTTTTTGATACGGGAAGAGTTAAAGCATTGTTACTGAATATATTTATTCAAATACTAGCGGTTGCCCGTGACTTCGTTCGCGTGGAAATAATGGTATAACGCAAAATTCGTATTACTCTCTACCGAGCCCTTCGTCAAAGTAGTGTTTGTTAATAAATATGGTTAAAATCGGACTATTGGTTTTTGAAGACCAAATTTAACACACAAACAAATTTAAAAACAAATTGAAACTTTAATAAGCTATTGTTTTGAGTTTTAATATGCCATACTCAATATAGGTATAGTATATACCTATACATATATTGAGTATGGCATATTAAAATTCAATATAATTCATACAAATATATTTTTCAAAAATATTAAATGTATATTTACTTTATTCCAGACATATAAGAATATATGTGTGGAAACACTCATAAGTAGTAGTACATAGCACAGTTAAAAAAAGTTTTGTTGCAATACCATTGACTAAAACTAATCCCCGTGCTGAACCAAGTTGTATTTTTTAACTTATTGTTGGCAAAAGCAATTAATAATATATGAAAGTTAGCGTATTACTTTAAAAATTTACCCATAGATTGAGTGCAGTCCATCGCATCAATGATTTAAAATAGTTGAAACACTGTTCATTGATATCAGCGTTGATATGTAGCTGATATATGACTCTAATCATACTCTTAAATGACGATTACAATATAATGAAGAATTTCAATTTGGTTCGGTAGAGTTCGGGCAGTTTAGTGGCGCAGAACATTGCACTGGTTAGGCAAAGGTTGCGGGTCCAATCCCCGTCATACACCTTCCTGCATACCTCTATTACATAGGTGTAAATACATAAACAAAAGTAACTATTTATTAAACTTCGTTATAAGCGACGTTCAAATTATTGCTCACAGTAATCAAAAAATACCACCCGATAAGCCAGACTGGTCGAGCAGGAGAAACCGACGTACAATTGTGTGAATAACTGAACACCACTTTCTCCATGTGAGAATATATGCTACTTAACCTCAGGTCCAAATTCGAAGCTGACATGAAATTTGTGTCTTGCTAAGAATCTTTGTAAAGCTTATGCACACAGGAACTGCAGGCGCTTAGATTAGAAAGGGGTAATTGTGGTAAATCGCGGCAATCAGGAGAAAAATCAATGCCTCGCCGATGCCTATGCTTCTTAGAAAGGGGTGATTGTGGTGAATGGTGGGAATCAGGAAAAACTAACTGGCCCGCCGAGACGCCACAACTCATCAGCATTTTCAATGTTGAGTTGAATATAAAAGTAACACAATTTCGAAGAAGACAAATTTAGAAGAAGCATATTCGATCTTCGCTGGTGGGTTAGTGGTGTCCGCTAGAAGTTCACTTCTTCTTCTGTGAAAAAGAAGAGAAACTAAGGATTGATTTTGTGTCATTATTTTGAAAGACTACAGCATCTATAAACCACTTTAATTCTATCGATTTCCGAGAGTAAAAGCTATACCTGTCTACTTATAAAGGTACTCTACCAGTGGACAGACTTTGATAAAGTGTCGTCACAAAGACTTAGAAGAACTTCTGAGAATTCATGACCTTGCGAATTGCAAATTGTTTGAACAAAACTGTAACGATGATGGATGAATGATGATGATGGAATGATGATGGATTTACCGTAAAGTTCTCTAAATGTTTCCACTGCTTTTCTTATAAGACATGCACAGGCACAGGCAATCCTGGAGCACATGTTTCTTATTTTTACTGCATTATAAAGGAGTTTCGTAGCTCTTCTTCTCACCATGGGAGATTCTGTAAATTGCAGTCAAGAAAGTTATTTGTTCTACGCCCGTGGCTCAAGGCTGCCTTGCCCGTAAGGGGCAGAACCATCATAATGCGAATACCACGTCATGTATACGTTGAGCAAGTGTAGTAAGAACTTTGCGGAGTAATGCAAAGACGTTTTCGAAACAGGGTCTGAGTCTGAGGTCCGTATTCCAGAACGTTTCTCAATACTCGATCAAAGCTTGAGACTAGATTTTGCCTTATAAAATCTACTCTCAAGCGTCGATTGAGTATTGATAAACGTTCTGGAATACGGGCCTGAGTCTTGGAGAACACCTCTAGTGCTGCGTGAAGAATCTCCTTACCTTATTCAGGATTTATAGCTTCCGTGAGGCTAGCCCATATCAACGTTTTCCTGGACTATTTAAAAAAATATCTTTGATCTGAGGTGTTACCACGATTGACCTCTGAGAGAATTAATATAGAACATAATTATCGCTAACAAGGCTATACATACTGTTAGCCTAGCTGTTACCACGTGATAATATGTAGCCTCTATGTAAATCCAATCTCTTTTGTTATCATTCATGTAAGATTTAAACTAAATTCATTGAATACTTTTTGCCGTTATCACTTAGATCCCACAGGAATAGACATCTTGTGGATTTACGCCTCGAGATAGCAAATCAGCTGGATTGTATTCTGTGGGTACGTAGTGCCATGCAGCAGTGCCAGTCAACTCTCTGATGGCAGCGCCTCTATTGGCAACAAATGTTTTTAGATTAGATGATCCTATTCGAATCCAACTAAGGACGATACTAGAGTCTGTCCAATAGAAATGTCGTGTTATTTTGCGACACAGAAGAGCTCATCTCTAGAGTAAGTAACGCCCCGGAAAGTTCAAGATGAGGAATGGTGATCTTATTGTATGTAAGTGCAACGCGATATTTAGCACAAAGAAGAGAGATACGTACTTTTCCTTCTTTGTCAATAGATCGCAGGTATAAACACGAACCATAAGCGTGTTGCGATGCATCACAAAAACAATGTTTCGCGGCAGATACCGGATCGTTTATTGATACCCATCTAGGTTTAGATAAAGAAGATATGGATTTAAGGCCTTCAATGAAGGATTGCCATATCTTAACAACTTTAGGAGACCATAAGGTCTGTATTAGAATTTTAGAAACGATAGTGCACAATAGGATAGGAGTCCCAGGGGATGGAATAGCTTGAAAGTAGAAAAGAAAGAATAGTCCGCTTAGTGATCACCTCCGGATTAGGCACTGTAATTGGAAAATTAAAAATATCTTTAGAGGGGTCCCAATGAAGACCAAGAGTATTATTTGATTGATTTCTTGTTAAATATTTTTTTGAGTTATTAACGTAAGAGCAAAGATGCGTTGTTGGACCTTAATTTACGTAAATGAAAGTGCATTACTAACGGCTGTGAAAACAGGCTGTTGAATACGACGAATCTAAAGCTCATCAAAAATTCCCATAAAACAAAGCTACGACAATACTTCAAGTATGTCGGGGAAGTATACTGGTCTACAAGCAAGAATTAAGGAGAAATTTGAATTCGCTACCTTTGTACCATGTGCGGCATTGGAAGGTCTGAGGTCGTCGCTCCCATAAAAGCCACCCGCCGTAGAGAGAAGGTACAATAGAAATGCAGCTAGGGATAATGCGCCGCCGCAAAACGGCGCGCAGGAGCACCGCCCGACTCCTGTGTGTGCTCTCCGAGGGGCTACAGAGCGGCATCTTGGAGGTAAAACGCTGTTGCGACCGGCTTATGATCGTGAGGGTGCTTATCGATGGGATTATTACCCGCTTGAACATCTCATCACCTACAGGAGAGGAAGGCGCACAACTCAGATCGATTTCCTACTCACTAGGCGACGCAGCATCGGCAAGGTGGCCAACTCCAAGGTCTCTCTGCACACGGTCTTCTTGTCCTGGACCTCTACTTGAAGCCCAAAGGCAACCGCATCGAGCGGTGCCAGCGCCGTATCCGATGGTGGCTGCTTGATGAAGTTAGGTCCCAGAAGTTTGCCTCAGCTGTCGGTGACAAGTGCATGAACACTGAAGGCAAACCAGTCCAAGATTACTAGGACAGAATTTAGGCGAATTTAGTTCGTTCCTTAGTCCGCTTCTGTTTAGTGTATATAACACGTTTTGTCAGACAGCATCAGTGACGCGCATGAGCAGCCTTCATGGTTGCTCATGTATGCTGACGATATTGCGCTGGCAGACGCGGACAGGGGCAGATTATTGCGACGAGTGGAGGCGTGGAAAGAGATGCTTGAGAACGGCGGTCTGAAACAAAATGTGGCGAAGACCGTACTTGGCACTCAACTCAATAGATCCCACATCCGTTCGCATAGGCCGTGACTTGGTCGAGCGCACGGACCATGTTAAATACCTAGGATCTGTATTTCACACGTCCAGTGACATCAATTGCGATGTCAAGTCACGCATTGCTGCCGCGTGGGCCAAGTGGTGGGAGATGACCGGGGTCATTTTATGACCCGAAAATGCCGATCCGGTTGAAAGGTCTACAAAACTATCATTAGACCTGTCCTTTTACATGGCAGTGAGACCTAGCCAATACTCCAATATTGGCGACACAAGCAGGAGCTGCGTGTCACAGAAATGAAAATGCTGCGGTGGATGTCTGGAGTCACGCGGATGAACCGTGTGAGGAACTCTCGCATCCGCAGCAGCCTTCACGTCTGTGACATTGCAGATAAGTTGCAAGATAGTCGTCTTTGTTGGTAGTCAGCCCCTCCAATTCCTGGTAAGAGGGGAAAACCCAAGAAATGCTGGTTTAACGTCGTAAGGTATGACATGCGTTTCAATGGCCTCACGACAGGGGGTGCCGACGACCGTGCAAAGAGGAGGAGACAATGTAGGAAAGCGGATCTCGGGCGTCGCGAGACGCAACTGGGACAAACGCTCGGATGATGATGATTACTTTTATGTATTCGTTTTATTTGATTGTCATTAAAAATAAATATTTAACATTATTTTATCTAATTTCTTAGTCTAATCTAACAAAATAGTGTTCTGTCAAAGTCATTGAGGCCCCATTATCCTAACATGCCCAGGGCCTGCAATAGGTTAAAAACGGCCCAGCATATACATATCTAAGCGATAAACGCGAACACTTCTTAATAAATTTAGTGTAAATCTTACATGAATGTCAACAAGAGATTGGATCTACATATTATAATACGACAACAGATAAGCCATACCTACCTGTACCCTTTGTGTAACAGCATGTATGTAGTTAGCGATAATTAAGTCCTCTATCGAATCTCTCAGAGGTCAAGGGTGGTAACACCTCAGAGCAAAGACAATTTTTAAAACCATCCTGGAAAGCGTTGATGGTGGTTAGCCTCACGGATGCTATGAATCCTGAATTAGGTAAGAAGATTCTTCACAAAACACTAGAAGTGTTTTCAAGACGCAATTTATTACTCCGCAAAGTACTAACTACACTTGCTCAACGCTATGCATGATGTGGTATTCCATTTTGATTGTTTTGAAGTAAGGGGAAGCCTTGAGCCACTGGCGTAAACAACAAATTTCTTGACTGCATCACAATTACCCTTTTCAAATTTAAGCACGTTTATGTCCTGTGTGGAAAAGCTTTAAAAAGGCTCTTAGCAAGACACAGAGGCAGATACTTCAATATCAGCTTCGAGTTTCGACTTCAGGTTAAGTTGCATCTAATCAAACCCTGAGAAAGTGGTGTTCAGTTATTCTCACAATTGTACGTCGGTTTCTTCTGCGTCACCAGTCTGGCTTATAGGGTGGTATTTTTTGGCTACTGTGAGCAATTATACGAACATAGGTTATAAAGAAGTTTCATAAACTTTGCTTTTGGTAGTGTAGGAAGGTGTAAGTTTTTGGTATATTATTTTATTAATTTGAAATAATATAACTTGGTTGGTCGGATTTTAACTATTTGTATTACTTACTACACATGAGATATAGTTCAAAACACTACTTTGCAAAGGGACTCGGTAGAGAGTAATAAAAATTTTGCGTCTAACACAATTTCCGCACGTACAACGCGGGCAACAGCTTGTTTTAAATAGATGCAAAGCTACATTTAGAACTTGATTTTTGTCTATTAAGAAGTTCAATTTTCAATTTCTTTTTAAACGTGTATAAAGAAATTAGAAACTTGAGAAAAAATTTAGAAGCGATTCTGTATTAGTAGAGGAGTGGCTGAGAAAAGAGAACGATTATACGATATCTGATAAACGAGACGACAAAGAAGGCTGCAGGAGTAGTTGTCCCTCGAATTGCAATGACTTCACACGAACTTCAAATTCTTCGCAAGAAGAACTTGGCGAGTGAACTGGCTTCTTATAAAAAAAAGACAGCATACGTCCAAATGTAACTTATGGTGTCGAATATGCTGAAACACCAAGGATGGAGCCAAATGAAATATCTTTTGTGTTATTTCAAGGAGATCAATAGCATGCCGACGACTCCTCTAACAAGACTAGTAAGTAGCTCGCGTCTTTAATCTTTAAAATCAAACCGACGTTGCTGTGACAATTAGCGAATTGACACTCTAGTAGCAAGTAGCTCATATAAAAAACACACATGTTTTACAAATGAAGAATGAGAGTAGAATAAGTTAAGAAAGACAGTTACAGTAGCAACAGTACTTAAAGTCCTTATTACTATACTATTATAGAATAGAAGAAGAAGATAGAAGATAGATAGGTATAACTTCGGTTTTCTATTAAGGATTGATTTTAAAAAGATTACTTTCTGTACATGAGTTCAAAATAAAAATGGTGGGTGAAAAGTGTTTGGGTGCAAGATTATTGACGCTGCTTATTGAGTAAAAACTTAAAAAAAGATACAATTATGCAAGGTGAATCCCATAGAGTATAGGTTATAGCTATTTATATATCGATGACCTCTTGAGTCAGGTCAAGGGTACCCTGTATGAAAACTCTTATGAAAGTAGAAGAAGTCAACTTTGTATTCCTGGATCGTAGTAAGTGGAAGGCTATATTCTCTGTCAACTCCGATAGGAGACAGTCGTGTTGACATTTATGTATATTCTGTAAATACACCGATACAGAGTCACTATCGCTGGTTGTGGATGATAAAAGTAGCTAGTCTGAGGTGAGAAATGAGGGTTATTAGTTGTGTATCTATAGAAATTAAATGTAACATTTGTCACAGTTTAAAAAGCACTTACGTAATGAAAAGTCCGCCTGGTCACAATTTAAATGCTAATAGAGATAACACTGAATGTTTTGTAAACAGTAACCTGATTTTATAACCTTACGTAAATAATACTCTTATATATATATATATATGCATTATTTTGAAAATTTCGTCAATAAATTCAGATGACGGTCGTGATGTAGTGACCTCATGTACCGATATACATGATGCATAAATTAAATAGGTGCACCTATTTTATTTACGCATCATAACTTAGATAGAGATTGAATATGCAGTTAAATTCCATCCAACATACGTTGAATATACTAAGAGCGCATGACTCAAAAGAAGTGATAAGATTGTAATTAAATATTTTTTGTAAATATCAACTCTGAGATGTCGAACGTCGTGTCGTATTGCGACTCGCAGTACCAGGAAAGTAGACGACTTTAGCAGGTGCACCGCTAGCAAGTGAGGTCACTTGGACCCGTAGATCTTGGTGGGGCTTCTTACACCCCGTGGCATTGAAGAATATAATTTTTTAAAACTAAATTATTTTCACATTGTATACCTGACGGCCGGACAGTCAGAGTGGACAGATCGCCAAGCTTCGAGATTCACGCATACTTCTTTCGTTTCCTGCCCCTGCAGATTCATTTATTCCTTCATACATCCAGGTACTCTACCAGGCTAATAGGTTATAAGCGTAGATAGTAATAAAATATAGCCTATTTGTAGACCCGACCTATTCTTCATGTTCGTGCAAAATTTTAATCAAATCTAATCACCAGTTTCTGAGTTTATCCCGGACATACCTAGCTTACCCGCAAACAAACAGACAGACAAAAATGTATAATCTACATTTTTGGCTTTTGTATAATTCGGTGAAAACGTTATATACCTCCTAAATTATACAGTAGAACACCTAGCGATGGTGAAAATTGGGAGAGGCCTACATCCAGCAGTGAACTGTGCGACTACTGTTTTAAATCAGCCAATATATATAAATGCACTGTAACTTAGCAAGTTTTTGTTTTGTAAAAATATTCAATGTACAGTTTTTACTTTGTTACGTTTTTATTATATGTTTACCCCTCTTTATTCATTTGGTACCTGGGTAATGAATAACGGATAATAAGTACCATATTTTTTTGTATCACACACCTTCATATTGAAGTATATCATCGCCGAAGAACGAAATTTTTCAAAAGAAGATCATAATGTTACATAATCTAACAATACATAAAAGCTACATAAGAGTTCGAGACTAAAGGCGTACATAAAAGTAGTAGTAAATTACAGTTTATGACGCGACGGCCATGTGTGTATTGTCTATCAACAGCGAGAAGCTACGTGCAGACAAATTTGCGCGACCGAATGCGCCTTACAAACGGGGTAATGAGAAACAGACAAAGTTAAAACTCATGCATGTAACATTTCGATCATGATTCTCTGGTTTACAATGTTTTTGATAAGCGTTCTGGTACATTAGTTTTTGTAGGGGCTAAATGATGTTACACATCTCTAAAATCCTACGGAATGGGAGTTAATTGAATGATGTGTGGATGTAGATTAGAAAAATCCTTATCCAACTTCGTATGGACATCAACATAATACCAAAGTGTGCTATCACTTATCAGTCACACATATTGAGGGTCCGAAATTGTGTACAACCCAACAAGTTCGAACGAGGCGGCCTTGCGTCACAGTTTGACAAAATATGACACTGCTGCGAGTCACAACACTCACAGACAAGAAAGAATACTTAGATTTATTTTCTTATCCATATAATATATTTTATTACTTTTATGGGTGCATTTAAAGCCCTATATATACCTACCTGAAGAAGTATTTCTATGGTTCACTTTCACCATTATAGGTATTTAGCCTGTAGTAAATGGTGAGTCTACTTGCAGCCTCACATCCTTATATGAGGCAGCCAGTAGACTCACTCGTCAGCAAGTAGTCAACTCGGTTTAAAATGTACCATGTAACTGGCAGCTAATGTACCATGTTTCTGTGACTAACGGCTAAAGTGCGTTCCAAAGCAAGGAAATTTTTATATATGAAAACGCTCAAAACACATACACACAAAGAAATTTAAAGGTGGTATTTTCCCGATGGGGTAGTCTGACTTTATTTCACCAGTTTCACCAGGTCCCACGTAATGTTATGTTAAAATGGGATAAAGAGTTGTAAATAGACTTCAACATTACATGCCCGTTACACACTGCTTTTATATTTGATAGAAAACAAAGTTTCCTTGATAACTAAGCTTTAGTGTAACGTATTTTGCTCAATTAAAAAGCTGTAAAGTCCAGCCTTTCATAATATCAAACGTATTATTTATACAACTATAACTATACGAAGTACACTTTGCATAGTAAGCACAACGAATCCAACAAACACTATGTTTTATATAGGCTGCTAGAAACATCAACCAGAACAATCTCTTGTTGAAGATACATCGCGGCATCATGAACAACAAAAATGCACTCACTAGTGCAAATCATTTGGCCTTTCCGCACTCGATTCGTTAGCGTCTCGGCAGTTTTCCAATACAAACATCGTCCAATATCGATGTTGTACCTATCTGTGGAGTGTGTTGTCGACTATTTGAAATATTTCACATCACGCAAGCTCTTCAGTGTAGGTATGTAGCCGTTTCTGTTAAAAAAAACTATCTTCACGCTGTATCCCTGACGGGGTAGTAAAAAAGAGTTTCTTAATTCTATGGAGATCTAATTTGCTAGTAGCTTCACACATCCAGAAATTTTAATTCATGGTACTCCATACATGTTCCAAGCTGAATGTAGCAATATTATTTTTAATCCACTGAGGTGGCAGACAACCATATGGCCCACCTGATGGAAAGTGGTCACCGTTGCCTATGGACGTTTGCAACGCCAGAGGTGCAGCATTCGCGCTGCTAGCCCTGTGAAAACCTTTTAAGACCCCTTCTGAAGAATCCAATAATATTATAGACGACGTGTTACCCCAGCAGCACCAGAATGGGGACCGTACAGTACGGTGTAAGAGATCTCACGGCGATTGGTTAATCTCAGCCGTTAGTGCTCAGGTGCCCATGCACAAGGGTTTAGACGTTAGCTTGTAGTTGCTCCCAACAAAGCCGAAAACAAGAAGCTAAATCATAGCTGCTCCTAGTAGTCAACCGTCAAAGCGGACCCTGGGCTCTAAGGTAGACGAGTTGAAAGCAACTGTGTTGAATTACACTTAGGAAAAAATAATGCTTTTATTTATTAAGATCTCTATTGACATCATTTGTTGAGTGATTAGAATCCTAAGGTACATAAACACTAAGGTCCGTATCACAGAATGTTTCTCAATACCCAAGACACGCTTAAGACTAGTTTTCGGCTTAAAATACTACTCACAAGTATTTCTTGAGTATTGAAACACGTTCTGTAATACGGCCCTAAACACACTGGTTACTAGGTGAGTTAACTTACTATTCAAGTAGGTTTTGACGCAGTCGAGTAAAAAATTGCCAAAGAATTAGAGTCAGCATAACTAACATAGAAATCTTCGAAACGTAACAGACTAAACATTCACAAACGAGCGCTAGGCATAATAGGACAGCCACATAGTAATATTAGACGTACTTCTGTCACAACGCTTACATTTGCATGGGACAGGATCCATTAACGGACGGCAAATGTAAACAACACCATTGGCTGACGGCAACTATAAAGGCGTTAGGGGAATTTAATCTTTCAAAATGCTTTTTGTATCCGCCGCACAAGGCGATTAAAACAATGTACTCGTATTGTAGACAACTCAGTGTTGCGACTGTAATAAATATCAGATCAAATGACTTTATAATTCATGCCATTAGCAAAACAGTTGATAGCGCAGGTACAGATCACGTGACTTTTTGTTTTTAATCGGCTAGATAAAAGATGAGTTCATGTAATTTCTATTACAGGAATTCAATTTGTTTCCGGAATTTGACTAGCATGTATAATTATAAATGTGGGTGAAATGGGACTACCTACCGAGATCCGTGCACCTGTTAACTAGCGTTCTTGGCATAAGAAGAAAAACCCGAGAAAAAAAAACAACCTCAATCCGTCTGGCCAGTATGGCCATTGTCTCACAATATTATTTGATTGAGAGCACAATTGGCAAGGAATGAACTTATGTTGAACCCAAGACTCAGGTAACTTCCCTCTGTATCTACATATTGAAACAACACCTGAAATTATTAAGAAATACATTTTTGAAGTAATCTTGCTTTAAAGAAGTATAGCAGCTGACCTTTCCTGCCAGCCTGGTAACATTTCTTGACTAGCGATTACGACTCAATAGAAGAAGAGGAGATGAAGTTTGAGTAAACGTATTTACAAATTACTACAATGTGCCTGAAAATAAAGAACGTGTTTACAGAAATGTAGAAAAAACTGTAGAAGCGCTCGTGGCCCCGCGGTCTCAGTGTTCTGTAAACGATCACCGAGTTACGCAACTTTCACTATGGCTGGTCCTCGGATGGGTGACCACTTTGTGGCATTTACATTTGCGAGCGTTTCCGTGCTTCGGAAGGCACGTTAAGCCGTTGGTCCCGGTTGCCAGTAAAATGGCAGTCGTTAAGCCTGGTTAAATGCATTATGGGCGGCATGAAAAATTTCAACAGCAGGTAGCCACAACCTGCGTCTGTCTATTTCAACACGGCAATGGGCTCACCACCTATTACGTGGGACAGGTAAATCCGCACGGTGAAAAGTGGGCATATAATATGCCTCTGCCACCCCTTCGGGGATAAGGCGTGATGGATATTTATTTATTTTTAGAAAAAACATCTCCGTTGACCCTCATTGAATCTGTGTAAGACACCATTAAATTAAAAGCCCACACAATTTTCTACCGAATTGAGTACGAGTCGCTGAATGGAATACCTGAGCATGTCGTAGACGCACTAATTGTAGTGTTAACGCATTCAAAAACCGACTGGACAATTTCAGATCTTGAGATACACATGCGCATCAGCTCACCGACCTGGTAGTGTGGTTAGAATGTAATAACAAATAATAATAAGTAGTTCGGCAATAGAGATTGTCTCTATGTTATAAGAGGTAACGCTAATATAGGCCTATAATTATTAGAGTCGAGCTACTCTCCAAGTACCGACTAGAACGACTTCCATAGATATCAAGACTATAATCAAAAAAGTCCGTACTCGAAATGACTATCTTCACCAACCTGCCCCTGTCCGCGTCTGCCAGCGCGATATCGTCAGCAAACATGAGCAATCAATGACTTGGTACTTTTGAAATCTTTATTAATATGGTTGGTTACCTATATAACAAGCATTCTTTTAACAGTGTCTCTGGCGCAGTGGAAAGTGTATGCGACTGCCATGCTGAGGTCTCGGGTTCGAGCCTCGGGTCGGAACAAATACTTGTATGGTCCGAAAATGTTATTTTCGGAGTTCGGGTGTTTTCGATGTATAGTATATTATGTATTTAATAACAAACATGAATATGTGTAACGGTTGTTTAAACCTCATAACATAATAAATTAGCTTAATTTGATCTCGACGGCTTGTGCAGGAATCTCCCATATACTTCCTTGTTTTATTACTTTTATTTTTTCACAGTTCAAACGGTATCTATTATATACCCAAATATATAGGTACATATTTAAACTCAACCCTTACACGTCTAACCCTCGGACGTTAACATAAACAAAATGTAAATCACAGCTAAACGCAACTACCACATGTGCGTGGTTCGAGGTTAAAAAACTTACTAATTGCTATCTGAATCTGACAAAAAAATGTTCCGTTTTACAACACGTCTGTTAAAAGATAAGACGTTAGGTGCGAACACAGAATAAGCAAAACAGATACCAACTAACAAAAAAACAATGCTCTTTTGATTTTGGAGCTGTAAATAAATATTGTGGGGCACATTTACACAACAGCGTCATTAGCCCTAACTAAGCTTGTACTGGCTAGATCCAACAGACACAACTGATAAACAAACGTATATATGTCTAAATACATGCATATTATATCTTAGGAAACACCCTAAAACAGAAACAAGTATTTGAGAATCACACACGTACTTATTTGTTCCAACCTAGAAATAGAACCAGGGACCATAGCGCGGCAGTCGCTTGCACTACCACTGCGCCGCCGCGCGCGGTGGCAGTCCTTTGTACAGTAATTAAGCTATCTGTGCGTCTTTTTTAATGTCCTTACTACTTTTACGATCGACTCGTACCGACTGAAACTCCTTACGCCCTTAGTAAGACCTCGGAAGGATAACCCCAGTGTTCCCCGCCGTCTTTGACTATCGCTGGAGGAAAGTCCTAATCCCACATTTTTCCTTACTTCTTGGTCAACGATAACCTAAACTTGTATTAGTAAGTATTAAGTAGTTTTATTTTAAATTTCTAATAAAATAATTTATATTGCGAGAATTGTGTTTCAATATTTCAGTATTTAAGCGATTAATGAATCTGCCGGAAGCAAAAGAAGAATGCATGGATCGCGAAGCCTGGCGATCTGTCCTCTCTGACTACCCCGTCAGGGATACAGCGTGCAGATAGTTAATTCAATGTTTTCAATGATACCTACAATAGAGTAGGTTATTATATAACAGATGAGGGTATTCTTGCCTAGCACTTGTCATAATATAATAAGCTAATTTTTTTAATACACTTATTGTGCCAGGCAAAGAAGTTTTGGACTCAAGTACTTAGATTTAGAAGTTTAGACCGTTAACTATTGAATCCATCGATAGGTTTTCATTATACATATTATATCCATAGGAGTACATAATAAAACAAAAGGGTTGTGTCTCGAGACGCACGGGCAGTCAGGATGCAGCCATCATGGATCCCTTTGTTTTCTCTGGCGTGCCATACGCGGCTCTAACAAAATATACAAAAGACCAAAATGTAACCGACACATCGCGGCCACACGCTACGTATCCATGTTTTTATGAGTCGTCCTCTACCAAACGACGGCTTTATCTCAATAGCGATCATAGTCACTAAATCATAACAACTGCAAGCTGATCACTCAAGAATTAAAAAAATATAGTGTGTGTTATTAGCCTTATACGTATTATAAGCAGTAGGATTTATACTCCTTACCTTTCTTAATAATACATTAATATGACCTCGAAAGTGCGAACAGTGACCGGCAGAATACTAAAATCCACTGAAATGAAATGAAAAATCTTTATTTATATAGGTCACAAAGTAACACTTATGAACGTCAAGATTATTCGCAAAGCAATAGCTAGAGCCTGAGAAAGAACATGGCACTCTTTTCTAATCGCCAATAATATATTAGTTTTATTTACAGCATATTTTAATAAATTACGAGTATATACCTAGTACCTAATAAGTTTATACAAAAGATACAAAATCTAAATCATTTTAATATTTTTTTTCTGTTTTTTTAGATTGTCATCTATTTAGCGTAAAGACAAATCCAACAAAGCAATTATGATGATAAAATTCGGCGCCACCTGTTGTCGACTTATAATATGGTGTACCCACGACTTTAAGAGAGATATAAAAATTACAACTGAATAAAGATTTAATTACCATCCCCACGTCACAATTTCATTCATGCCTAATGTCAACCTAGAGCAAGCAAGAGCAACTATTTATACAGCTATAAGTGGGAGTGAGAAAGTGTATTTCTTGTCTGTGTGACGTACAAATATTTCAGTGCACAAAACTGCATACAAACAACTCTTTAATGCTAATGTGTTCCTAGTACTCTAGATGCACCATTGCGCCCTTTTTGCAGGTGTAGTTATCGATTAGGGCTCTGTCTGTGACCTGAAGGTGAAGTAACTGATACGGCTATAACCAGTAGCGTTGTAGAAACTATATACCGACTACTTGCATACCAGTAAAACAAAAATAATTGGATACTGTGGATACATCATTTTCAAATTCAATTTTATTTCCACTAATGGCTACAACAAAGTAGTCACCGTAGCCACTGGGTATTTCCAACGCTTTCCATTATTTTTATATCTATTTAGAATCTATATAGAATATCTGTGCCAATAAATATTATATGATTTAATTTTCTCTGCAGAAGCGGTGCACCCGTTTTGTAAATAGGTGCTACATAAAAATGTACTTTAACTTCTCAGTGAACTAATAGATGAAAACAAACCACATAAGATAACACTGCGGTGACTTAATGGACCCACATAAACCATGGGCGAAATATCACATTTCTGCAGTTTTCTGCAATACTGGTAGCAATATCAATACGACATTGGCGATCTACTCGTATTAATTATCAATAATAACAAGCCATAAGTGTCAACTTCAACTACTCACAGTATCAAACTTACGTACGAATAGTGGGTATACTTGACATAACATCACATATAATTGGTGCAAGTACCTTCAGATCCGGCCTTTGGAGTCTGCCAAGTTGCCAGCGAGAAAATATTATTGTATCCCAACATTTGAAGAATGTAATATTTTATTTTACTATATTATTGCTTTTCAATGTTGCTGATGCTAACATAAATTATTTTAACAATAATGTAACCTACCTGGTGGGTAGCTTAAATACTTCTTGACATTTTGATTGGTTTTTTCGTTAGAATTTTTGACATCAGAGTTTTATTTACTAGGTATTTGGTCTGATAATTTTAAAGGACTTTATTTTTAGGGTAATAATAGATTTCATATAAATACAACCCATCATATTTATTAAAATGAGTAGATTGTTGACATTTAGGTTTATGGATAGAATAATTATTGTTTACATTTGTTAAGCATATGTGTATTTGTTACTGATTATACAACTAAAATGAATTCCATTACTGCGCGATTACATTGTCCCCACTGCCCTGGGTCCTCACGTACCTTTGGAGTACATGGGCTTAGGATACATATAGGTCGTAAACACAGGGATATGCGGCATGTTGTCGTAATTTCTGATGCGGAAGGGGGTCGGACTCTTCCAGGCGGCGGTGGTCCTTCTAGCCAGGCATCACTGCCGTGTCCTTTGGACAGGCTTCCTAGTTTGAGGAAGGCCACACCGGTACTGCGACATATACCCAAAGGCGCTCGTAATCAGGCCGCCGGTAAGTTGTGTGATATAATCGAGGCATGTGTTGACTGCAATAGATTGGAGGACTGGCAGAGTCTTCTCTCTTTTGCATACGGGGCTTTGAGGGTGCCGGCAAGGGACCTGCCCGGTAATATGACCACAAAAGTTAAGGCCAATATTGATTCTTATAGCCTTTTTGAGTGCTACAACGTTGATGTAGCGGTAGAGACCAGCACTAGTCGGCGCCCTACTAAGAAGGTCATAGAATCAAAGGTGTTTGAGGGCGATCTGAGGGGAGCGGTCCGTATGTTGATGTCCGATGACTCTTTTGCCCAGCAGGATCCCGACACATTGGCTGCCCTGAGGCTCAAACATCCGGCTCCATCGCGTCCACTGAACTTCCCACCTGAAGCAGACATTTCAGTGGCTGAGTTGTCTGTAACAGCTGGTGACGTGCGGTCAGCTCTTGGTTCGTTTTGCAGCGGATCTGCGGCGGGTCTGGACGGGCTTCGTCCTGGTCATCTCAAGGAGCTCACTTCTTCGGTTGGAGAAAATGGGCTGCGCTTGTTGGAGTGCCTGGCCCGGCTGTCAAATTTCCTGCTGAGTGGTCGGCTGAACTCTATAGTATGTTCATACCTTTACGGTGCTTCTCTGTGCGCACTAAAAAAGAAGGATGGAGGCATTAGGCCCATCGCTATTGGTAGTGTCTTGCGCCGGTTGACTGCCAAGCTGGCTTGCCGTGCCGTGAGGGATCAGATGTCTGAGTATTTGCAGCCGCATCAGCTAGGGTTTGGGACGCGTCTGGGCTGTGAGGCGGCGGTACATGCTACGCGATCCTTTGCAATGAGTTCAGAAAATGCAGGCTGCATCTTGCTAAAGCTTGACATATGCAATGCGTTTAATACTTTGGAGAGAGACGTCCTCTTGAGTGAGGTCAGGGATAAAATTCCTTCCATATATCCTTTTCTTTACCAGGTGTATAAATCTTCTACAAATCTTTTTTTTAATGATGATCTAATTCTCTCGCAAGTGGGGGCACAGCAGGGAGATCCACTCGGGCCACTCGTATTTAGTTTAGCCATTCACAGTGTTATCCGAGAAATTAAGTCTCCTCTAAATATCTGGTATCTCGACGATGGCACTCTTGGAGGTAAACCGGAGGAAGTGTGCCGTGATTTGGAGGTGCTCATTCCTCGTTTGAGTGAACTGGGTTTAGTGGTTAATCCTTCAAAGTGCGAGTTTTTCCCCTGCGGTATCGATGCCCATAAACACTTTTCTCGTTTTAATGCTATGTTGCCGGGTCTTAGGGAACTTACAACTTCAAATTTCTATCTTTTAGGCTCTCCTATTTTCCTGGATTCTGTTCCTGAGGCTATCAACTCTTGTGAACAGCTTCTTCTTAACGCTCGGGAGCGTCTAAAGGATCTTTCTGCGCACGTTGCACTTGTCTTGCTACGCATGTGTTTTGCTGTTCCAAAACTTATGTACTTGTTGCGTACTGCCCCTACATGGCTTTTTCCGATGGAAGTTACGAGTTTCGACAACGCAATAAAATCAACGCTTGAAGCAGTTCTGAATGTTTCCCTTGAGGGTCCCCGGTGGAGTCAGGCAGTTCTTCCGACTCGTTAGGGGGGTCTTGGAGTTAGATGCGCACATGATGTGGGTTTGCCGGCTTTCCTGGGGTCCGCGCATGGTGTTGCGAGCCTTGTCACTAACATACTCCAATTAACTGGTGGCGTGGATGGCATATCCTTTGTGTCGGATGCCCTGGGGGCCTGGTCCTCTCTGGGCGTGGGAGCAATAAAACCTGAGGCACCGTACAGTCAGCGAGCATGGGATGAGATAGGTTCAAGGCGGGTTCGGGGAATGTTGTTGGACTGTGCCGTTGATGAGGATAGGGCCAGACTTCTTGCTGTATCACAGCCAGAGTCTGGGGCATGGTTGCACGCTCTTCCATCGCCTCACCTGGGCACTTTGTTAGATGATGACTCTCTGCGTGTGGCGGTTGCTCTTCGCTTGGGCTGTAAGGTGTGTGAACCCCACAAATGCACCTGCGGTTCCATGGTGGGGGCCGATGGCCATCACGCTCTGAGTTGTCATCGTTGCAAGGGGAGGTTTCCGCGTCACCATGCCCTCAACGACATTGTTCGGAGAGCTTTTGTCTTGGCGGGTGTCCCTTGCGTCCTTGAGCCACCAGGTCTCTGTAGATCTGATGGTAAGAGGCCGGACGGTCTGACCTTGGTGCCTTGGAGGAATGGCAAGTGCCTGGTGTGGGACGCCACGTGTGTTAACACCGTTGCCGCTAGTCACCTAGGCCACACCATGCACTCAGCTTCAGCAGCGGCGAAACAAGCAGAGGAGAACAAAAAGAAGAAATATGCCGAGATGGAGGCTAGGTATTTGTTTGTGCCCATTGCTGTGGAAACCATGGGATGCTGGGGATCCGAGGCAAAAATTTTAATTGGGGAATTAGGACGCAGAATAAGGGAGAAAACAGGTGACTCCCGCTCAAGATCGTTCCTGGTGCAAAGGTTGGCTATAGCTATTCAACGTGGAAACGCGGCTAGTATTATGGGCACCTTTGGGCCGGGAGCGGTCAGGAGCGGGTTATTTGAATTTGACATGTAAATATTTTTTGAGTTGACATTGTACTTATTAGGATTAAAATAAAGATTGACTTTGCAAGATAAAAAAAGTTTAAATGTATGTAAAAAAAAAATTAATAAATATTATAGTATTATTTTTACTCGTAGCTAGTACTATTTTTACTCTACCTACACTGTAGGACTATAATACTAATTAGTGCCAACAGCTGCTAATTATTGAGTGCGGATACTATTTAAAGTTGCCCTCCGTTCCTTCTGAGGAGTCCGGTCCGCCCGGCGCTAGAGAGCTATGTAGACACAGTGTATTTTTTTTTTGCATATATTTGTGACGTCAAAATGGCGCCGCCGCCCTGATGGAAAGTAGAGACGCCGATCCGTGATCACAGCCGGCGACCCTCAGGTTGACGGCCCAGAAATGTCTTTTCACGCTTCTCATAAAGGACCCAGGATTGTAAGCGGAGGGAAACACGTGCGCTGGCAGTGTTATAGTTGCTTTAAGTATCATTAATCAAATTATAACTTCAATTTTCACAAAAAAAAATGGGTCGCCATCCGTTACAAATTCTTTTATCTACTAATGGTTGTAGCCATATACTCGTATATAAAAATAAATGACACTATTCGTTGTAATTTTATATAACTCAAGAACGGGCTCACCTATCCAAACCAAATGTTTAGGCTTTGTTCGGACTATTTAATTATATGGTTTATGCGAAGTTTGCACAAAATCGGTCGCACCACATGTTATTTATTATTGTTATATAATTATGAATACTTATAGACCCAGTAAATAGTGTTTGTTAAATAGTAGTTTATAGTGCCATATAAGTACCTAATTAATGCTTTTTACGGTATCTGCAGCGCCGTAAATGAATCCACTATTTTGTGCCACGGCGACATTAACATTACTACGTTACTCATTTCAACTCGTTAAAATCACAGGATATGGAGGTGGGCAGGCGCTAGCTCCCTTAACCTTGACCTATGTCAGCTGCATCGGAGCTCGCGCGCCATTCATCCATCGAGGCAGTAGTGACAAAGAAGAGACTCGAGAGTTCTTTGAGGCGAAACCAACAGCGAGTACGGACACCAACAGAGATTTATGTACATTGTACTGTGCGTTAAAAATGGTGTTATATTATAAATCTAGAATCTCCCGAATGAAAATACTTTTAAAATAGATAGATAGGTACCTATAGAATAGGAATCTGGTCACAAAGCTTGGCAATCTGTCCTTCCAACTACCCCGTCAGGGATACGGCGTCCCTGGGGGTTATACTTCTGAGGGCTCATCCGGAACTCCGGCCCTAGAGAGATGTGGTTTAGTCGGTAGAAATCCGGCACAACATCCATAAGGATTTCCAGACCGAAAAAAAATGAAAGGGATATAATATGTTTATTTGGTTACCTAACTAGTTTATTTATTTTTTTGCTAAAGCAACCGCCTGTGTACAGATTTCATAATCGCTGGATACATACAAAATTATTAACGTCTATCAATTTATATAACCCCTGACTCAGTGTTCTGCAAACAATCATCACTGCGTTAAGCAACTTTCGCTATGACAGGTTACAGATGGCTGAACACTTTGTGGTATTTCCATTTACGAGCGTTTCCGTGCTTCGGGAGGCATGATTAGCCGTTGGTCCCAGTTGCCAATAGCATGGCAATCGTTTGAAAAATTTCAACAGCAGGTAGCCACAGCCTGCGTCTATTTCAACACGGCAATGGACTCAGCACCTATTACGTAGGAAAAGACTTGTACACGG
Source organism: Thumatha senex (assembly GCA_948477245.1). NCBI lineage: Eukaryota > Metazoa > Arthropoda > Insecta > Lepidoptera > Erebidae > Thumatha > Thumatha senex. The sequence continues at coordinate 8,290,962 of OX419725.1, forward strand.
TGAAATGTAGCGTGTGACACGTACAATATGCCCCTTACACCCTTTCTGGGCTACAGCTGTGATTAATATTTTGCAGCTAGAAGCAACTATCGTTTGGTTTTAAATATTCGGTATCGTTGAAGGTGGCTGCCGTCTGATCTCCCAGCACAACCTCCAGCAAAAAGGGGTCTGAGTTATTGCTTCGTCTGTTACTCAGTAATTACCCAGACCCCGTAGACCTCGGCGACACCCATACATACCGATAGGTACTACTTCTACTACTTTCAGACCGATAACAAACCTTAAAAAAGTTTTTAGTTTTTTTAAATGTAATAAATGTTAATTATTCTGACGGTGACCATGATTAAAGAGACACGGTCAAGGTTGTTTATCTCAGTGCGGTCAAGTATCTGCGAGATTACTCGAATTAGATATATAGTGTAAACATGAATGAATTAATAATTAGTTCATGTGTTGTTGTAAGTATATGACACAGTGTCGTTTGTCTCCTCAACTATATTATGCCCTAGTATTTTACATTTATAAATTATGCATTTTACACGATTCCATTCTTGCACAAATTCATTTTGGACCATAGTGTGTAAGTAGGATTTATACATGTATGCGTGATTGCAGGTTTTGTGACGACAATACATGATAACAGAACACTAGAAGACAGTCGAGACTCTGCGGGAATACTTGAACTTGGTATAATATATAAACTTGAACTAATAATTACTTTGTAAATAATGTTATCGTACGTATGACAGTGTAGTTCAACTCCTTACATAATATGATGTCCCAGTAATTTACATTTATAAAATTCTTTTAAACATTTATACTCTGCACAAATTCAAACTGCAACTGGAACATTTGTAAGTAAAAGTAGGATTTGCATGTGTTTAATCATGTCATCAAATACGTATTTTTAACCCCCGACGCAGAGGGGTGTTATAAGTTTGACGTGTCTGTGGCTCTGTCTGTCTGTAGCATCATAGCTCCTGAACGGATGAAGCAATTTCAATTTAGTTTTTGTTGTATTAAAGGTGACTTACGTGCGAGTGTTTTTAGACATGTTTTCAACAACAACCGTTTAAAACTTGTGGGGGTGAAAGTGGGGAAGGGTAACCAAATATATGCACAATATACTCGAGTGGTCTTAAATGAAACAAGGCTGTATATTCGTATGTGTACGCATTACAAAATAATACGTTCATCTTTTCGTTTTAAAGGATACTAAGATTTTTAAGTCTGGGGTTTTTTTTTGATTTAATATTATTATGTAAATGCTACAAGGACGGAATATTTGTTAAAGAGATTAAACTCATACCTTATACTTACAACAATACTGACTAGCAAAAAAAAATTCGTTGAGCTAAAAGACATCTATTTTCTTACTTCTAGCACAGCCGAAAGACATATCTTTATACTGTGCTTCTAGCGAAGCTATTTCCTAACTAAGCGGTCCTGGCGGGAGGGCTATCAATGCTAAGATAAAGAATATACTACTACTCTTAAAGGTCTATTATTATACATCACTCGATATTCAGACGGTCTTAGGCCCGTATTTTGTCATAAATCTAGTCTTAAAAGTCCGATAATACGAGTAATGTCGGACATGTGAAAACGTTACGATCGATTAACGATCAGTACTTGAGATTAGTTTCAAGATTTGATCTTGTCTTGAAACTAATTTCGTGTGATCATAAATCAATATCGTGTCAAAATCAAAATCAAAATCAAAAATCTTTATTCATGTAGCTCACAAAGTAACACTGATGAACGTCAAGATTACTGCTTCTACATTTACATTTACTGCCAGATTCGCAAAGCAATAGGTAGAGCCAGAGGAAGAACCTGGCAATAAAACTCATGGCCACTCTTTTCTAACCGCCATTTGACACAGTTTGATTAACATGATATTTGATAAATTATACAGTAATGAATTTATACAAAAAAAGAACAAAATAAATGTTGTATTCATTAAAATTACACTTACATAGTTCCTTTGAATTTATGTGAGAACAGTCAACTAAACTTAGTTTGCCTTAAATTTATTTAATATTATTTGTAACAATTGCTATAAAAGCTATGAGCTGACCAGTCCCAACAGACGGCACCCGTTCACGAGTATGACGCATATATCAGCCATCGCCTTACTCAACCGTATTGTAGGGAAGAAAGCGACCCGATACATACGCCACCACTGCCAGGACACTTAGGCGAGCATGACATACTCAAAAACTGCACAGCAACAACCATGTCAATTTCACAGTAATAAATTAGTCTACACGGTGCTAACACAATAACAAACTCAAATTACATTGTATATTAGTTAATACCGGGACTAACATTTCAAATTATTAATAATCTAGAGATGTAAAAAATACAACATATATATGCAGATTCAAGACATGTAGAATATAAAAACACAAGATTCATTCGAATCCTAAATAGCTCAAACGAAGAGAAAGCAACTCATTTTAATTTATTTTTATCATTTAAATAATCATTAGTTGTGTAATAGGCCCTTTTCAAGAGGTGCGTCTTAATTTCCGCCTTAAATTTATGTAACGGCAGGTTCATAATGTCTAAAGGAATTTTATTATATAGGCGTACGCCAATTCCTGCAAAAGAGTCGTGAACCTTTTGTAAACGATGATGCGTTCCAATTAATTTATGCTTATTTCTAGTATTTATTGAATGTATGTCACTGTGTCTATTGTATAAATGTACGTTCTGTTTAACTAACATAATATTTGCAAATATATACTGTGATGCAACAGTTAAAATGCCAATTTCTTTAAATTTATCTCTAAGAGACACTCTAGCACTCAATTTATATATGGCACGTATAGCTCTCTTCTGGAGTACAAAGATTACTTGTATATCAGCTGCTTTGCCCCACAGCAAAATGCCGTAAGACATGACAGTATGAAAATAACTAAAGTATACTAGCCTGGCAGTTTCTACATCAGTGAGCTGCCTGACTTTACTAACGGCAAAGGCTGCCGAGCTGAGTTTACTTGCAAGACACGTTATTTGGGCGTTCCACTGCAGTTTGCTATCTAAAGTGATCCCCAAAAATACAGTTGATTCTACAATATTAAGGGTATCACCGTTCAATGTTATATTTGTACCGCAATTCCTGAATTTTTTTTTGACATTGTGCCTTCAATGGTTTTGGGTTGTGTTATTATGGGTAGATGATGTGTAAGGATGTTGTGAGTTGATGAATATATTATCAGTGCGTGTGCATGGTTGGTATGAGACATCAATTCCTGACATTAGGCATGCTGAATCTGATACATTTTGTCTTCTTAGAGTTTTGTAGCAAATTATTGGTCGTAAACCAGTCTACAACTTGGGCAAGTGAACTATTTACTCCGTTAAAATCAGTAAGCGTACGATCAACTTTAAAAATAAGTGACGTATCATCAGCAAATAGAACAATGTCGCACAAGTTCTGTATATAGAATGGCAGATCGTTAATATAAATTAAAAATAGAAACGGAACTAGTATTGATCCCTGCGGTACGCCCATAGCTACAGATGCTCCAGAGGAGCAAATTTCATTAACATCAACATGTTTGTGCTGAATCAAACTCAGCATTCATAGGGGCGGCATGTACTCGGTGCCTTCTTTGGTTCTTCTGGGGGGTTAGGGGCAATGGGAGTATGGCATGGTACCTATAACTTTGATTGAGAACTAGTACTGTACTTGTGAGTTTCGCTACAGGGCTGGAAAAATGTATAGGCAAATAGGGTAAAATGAACAAATCAATTTATGCTTATAAGTAACCGATATATTTTACAAACCTTGCGCAGACTAACCAATAGACAGAATAAAATAAAAAAACAGCATCCTATTTTTTTATTGGCTTATATCGCATGTCTTAGATTTAAAGATAATATTTCCAAAAATAATTTTCGTGATCGTTTTCGCTACATTTTTGACCAGAATTACACTATCGAATTCACAAAGACAAGACATTATCCGCCAAAACCAGTTGTGGTGGGTAAACGTATGCGTTTTGATGAGTTGGTCCAGACGCTAGCTCGGCCGCGTAATATAGAGTCTCACCATCTTGCACCTGTTGCAAGTTCGCTAGATTGAGAAAATCCATCTGATCATGCTGCCCCTGAGTATAATGTTCCATACTTAAAGAGCCATCACCAATATGTGAGCGCATATGAAAATTGAGATGACTACTCTGCTTAAATCTTCGGCAGCATACAGAACATTCAAAAGGCTGTATATTCGTATGTGTACGCATATGTTGTCGTAAATGTACCGATTGAGAGAAACACTTGCTACATATTACACACTTAAAAGGTTTAACTTTAGTGTGCGTTCGGAGATGCTGGTCTAGTCCAGCTTTTTGTGTGAAAGCTTTTGGACAAAATGTACAAACGAACGGTCGAATGCCTGTATGCATTCTCATGTGTTGTTGGAGCCCACCTTGTTGCGTAAACCGTTTAGAACAGATCGAACATTGATGTGGCTTTATTTTTGCATGCACTATGCGATTGTGTTCATCATATTCCGTGCTATCCAGAAATGTCTGAGCGCAAATGCGACAGGAAAACGTGATTCTATGTTGCGTGTTTAGTTGAGCTGATATTGGATCACTAGGATAAAAGTCTCGGTCGAGACGTCTTTCGCATACTTGGCAACGTAACGCAGCTTTGCGCCTCTTTGTATGCTCTTGTCGATAGTGTAGGGAATAATCACAGCAGTTGAAAAATATTTGACGACATTGCAGGTCTGGCCGCATTGTTGATGGAAATGTGCAGGTAAATGGACCTCTAAAACAAATATTAATATTAGAAATTAACATAACATTAGATATTTTAATTCGCTTAGATATATATAAAGATTTTTAGAAAATTAATACCTTGTTATACTTATCAGGGTTACTTCACTCGCATATGAGTGAAGTTACCGTTATATATATACTTGTGTTTGGACTGGCAATACAATGATATGAAATATCATTGTGTTACTACATTTTTTATTTATATTTTTACTAACATACCAACATTTTTACCTTAAATCAATCGCCTGTTTTGGTTTCACTTGAGCCTTTTTAACAAATCCATCTAACCGAGACCTTTTAATAGCGTCAGCGTCAATTTCATCATCTTCAATAGTTACGATCAAATAAGTAGTATCTTCGGAGAAAGTTCGTGTTGTGAAGCCGTCGTGGATGGTTATAGGATCTAGATCTCGGTTCTTAGGCAGAGGGATGAACTTGAAACCGCAGAGATCATTGGTGGTTACCTGTATGTTTGAGTTTAGGTTTAAAATTACCTCGTACCATATAATTAGAAGTGTACATAATGTGAATCAGAAAATGTATAGGTATTTTTAAAATTATCTTTTACAATGTAATTTAAAAATGGCCCTTATTGAAACCATTAATTATGCGCGACTGGTCATCACAACCCTGATGTCACTTCGCAAGACTTTGGATGTGTAACTTACTACCATTGTGATGCCCTCGGATGTCATGCCGGACTCGATCAACCTAAAACCTAACTGTCTATTGCCGAACGCCCCGGGTAACTTCTCGGAAAGATGTCCCAGTGCTCCCGGCAGTCTATTACTTAAGCTTAATTTGCCAATTGGTGTGCGAGCGATAGAGAGGAAACCATCCATACCATACCATCGACGAAAATTTATATTTAGCAGTTTGACACAGTTCTGAAAATGGTGAGGTTACTATTTCCCAAAGGTAAACGACGATGGAAACTTCATGACAGTTTGTTATTTATCATGACGAACTAATTACGAAGATTAAACTACTATTCAACTACTAAACATTCATTTCTCTAAGCTGTACCAGGGCGGGTGCAGGTAAGTTGTTCGGTGCATCACGCAATTGCAAATGCTGCGGCGTCCGCTACGGCTCATCTCGGTCATACGCATACCGTACGGTTTCTTTTATAGTGGCGAGTTGAAAAAGTGAAAAGCAGATGAAATTTTATTGTATCTAATACATAATATATATAATACTTAGCTCATAGGTGCATTATTTCGATTCATCATTTCGCATAATCATTTATGGAAGATATTCTTCTTTAGAAACTCCAATTGACTGTTACTTATATATTACCTGGCTTTAAAATTATCACAAACTTAATCCCATTACGAACAGTAGGGAGTTTGGTAATAATAAACGTTATTAAATAAGTTTAAAGTAGGTAAAACAAAACGCATGCGTATATAGGAATCGACTGATATAACGCACCTATGTGGAAGAACCTTAAGTAAAATCTATATTACGTTTGCTTGAGTTTTTTGCAGTACCGGGACAGAGCTTTCCCACTCTCTGTCTGTCACCTCACCATCGTGTTGAGTATTTCTATGGTTCTGCAAGGCGTTCGCGTTATAGAAAGTTTTCATACATAACGTGCATATGAACTTCGCTGTCAATTCCTCTTCACATTGCGACATAAACTGTAAATTGATAAACTGGTGATGAGAAACGGAGGCCGTAAAGGTCCTAGAACCATGTATCATTGGTCTATACTTCGACAACACACCTTCGAAAGACGCTACTTCGATAAAACCTTTTTTCGCCAAGCACTTGTTGGGCGGAACCGAGAGCGTCATCTGGTTACTAACCAAACGGTTGAACTTACATGTAACATTTGGGTTAGTCCAACTACCTAGTTTACCTAAACAATACCCTGATACTGGTGACGAAGCATCAAAGATGTTCCGCCAGAACATTCGGGTGAAATAACGCCTTAATGTCGGTTCACAGTAAGAACCGGCGCACAATGGGCAAAGAAAATTATTTTATGCTTTCTTTTTTAGATTTGACAGCAATTCGTAGCCCTAATATTCGCCTGCCCCATACGGTGTATAGAAAAGCGACACACGGCTAGATGCCAACCTCCGTGAAAAGACTAACCACCGTGCTTCTCGAGTCTCTTCAGTTTCGAAGTTGATATGGGAGATATGTGTTCAAAACGGTGCACTTGCCGAGTGAAGGACTATGCAATGGCGTAGAAGATGGGATGTCAAACAGCGTCGCTTATAACAACGATGAAAAAGAAGAAGAACAAATCACATAGAGGTATCTAGCAGCCTAATTAGACAGTCCTTGTCCTCTAAGCTTCAAGTAACCAAGTGACTTGACGTAGCAGATACCTAAATCCTACTAATACTTACATCTTATAAACACGAAAGTTTGTATCAAGATTTTATGAATGCAGATTTGTTACTCTTGTAGAACATACTTGTACGAAATAGATTTTAATGAAATATATAGCTTACACCTCAGAATAACCCATAGGCTACTTTTTATCCCGGCATATGTTTCTGTGGGAAATGGGTGTAGCCGCGGGCGTCATTTATAAAAGTATGAATATGATAAGAGAAAACAAGTTGCAACGTTTATAAACTAATAATTTAGATAGGTTAAGTACACTTTTGAATGCAAAATATTAATTATTGTACGTTTGTTGGTTTACGATAAAATTTACCATGTTAACTAGATAAATGAAATAAATCTTCATAACTTACTTGAGCATTTAGCGATTTGACAGCATATTGAGCAGACTCCAATGACACCATACCTTCCCCTATTTGTTCCATTTACTGAATGTAGTTACGATTGTTTAATCAAAAGCCTTAATCCTGTTATATGTGAAATGCTGCATTATGCACAGATGTCATACATTTTGCAGCTTTGAATATTCCGCCATTCCACTTTTGTTTTGTTCCCAACTTATTCCACAGATTACGTATAATATGATAGAATTGCAAGTTTGTAAGTCACATGTCAAATAATATGACCTCAAGTAACATTATTATCTCTGGCATCACAAGACTTAAGATATTGACACCCTTCCAAATAATTAAAATTCCAATACCTTATGCGAAAAATTATGTATATAAAGAAAGGAATAATATGTATATTTTTTATCTTAGCTATAGAATGAGGCTAACCTACAGATATAGAAGAGTAAGCAGATAAAACATTTGCGAAAAATAGCGTAGCCTATTTCACACATATAAACATGTAGCTTAATCCAGGGTCGCATTCAGCTATCATTTAAAAAATAACCGTGTTGATAGGTAGGTATTAGTAATGAAATGAGTCAGCAATAAAGGAGTTTCAAATCGAACCAACAACATGCTTTTTGACACATTATGATATAGATTTCGAAACCCGATTTTACCCGAAATAAATATTGAGGGACACTTGTGCTATGGAATCTCGACAACTGATAAATATACTTATATATTTATAAATACATAAATATTATACAGTTTTGGGTGTTCTTACCCAAAACTCCAAAATAAATATTTGTGGATCACACAACTATTTGTTCTGACCCGGTAATCGATCCCGGAACCTCAGCACAGCAATCGCATACACCACCACTTACGCCACCGTGATAGACGATAATTGATGCAGTGAATCGCGGCATAGGTTTTAGTAGGTATATACAAAGTAGACCATTAGAACTCCAGCAAAATGTCAAGACCAGGTAACTAGACCCTTGACAATTTTTGAACCTTGGGACTTATCTAATAGGAAATGGGACCCTTATTCGAACATATAGCTGTAGTTGGGAGAGGGAAGACTAACCGGTCAACAAAGGCAAGCCTGTTGTGAGATTTGCTGCACTCCTGAGATATAGACCCACGATTTGTACTACACCGAAAGCACCTTCACCAAACAGAAATACTGTCTTATAGGGTCTAAGATAAAATAAAATTTTAAGCATTATTGTACAAAGTTATTTATTTGTAATTAATACAATAACCTTTTATTTTACAATTTTTAACAGTTATTTATTGATTATATTATTGTAAACCTAAAACAAGATTTCCATAACATTTAGATACACTGAGTATTGTAATAAAACATTTTGTGGCCTCTGTACTAAATTCGTCCCTGATTACTTGAAATAGCATTACAGTACAAAGTGTAACTAAATTAACAAAAAACTTAGCTGTAGATGACGACAGCAACCAAACGATTTATGGAACAGATACTATGAACAGTTAGCAATAACCTTTTCAAGCGTTCACCAAGAAATTTCATCATTTTGGATACAAATCTTAGTGTAACAGTACGTAGTCGTGAGTGGTACATAAATTATCCATGAAAAGTTATTCCTGGTGTTTTCTTGTTCACCACTCTATGTTTTGTTTGAATAATTTAACTGTTTACATATTTTTTTACTACTTTTGTTACATTTTACAATAATTTTATGTAGTATTTTCACTTCGATACATAACTCTTTGATTCAAAGATGACAGCAACGGTTGACATTAGTAGAAAAATTGGCTACACACTGGTTGCTGTCAAAGTGTGAGTTCGATGTAGCTACTAAATAATAAAGATAGCATTATACAACAAATGGCAAGAGTGAAAAGAATTATTATATGTATAGTATTACACCATAAACAAAGGAATATGTTAGATCTGCTTACTCTTCTATATCTGTGGGCTAACCATACTACACATATTTTTTTTTTGTTTTAAAAAAAGGGCGCGAACTTTCGAATGTAGTGGCGACTTTTTCAATAATTATTTTCTAAAATTGTGTAATAGTCGCCCTTCTTCGTTTAAATTCAAATAAAACCTATAATCTAAGTGTGTAAATAATTGTTAATAAGTTTAAATAAGTTATGACTGAAGACAGTGGTGGTAGGGCTTCTGCCCACAAACGAAAACTTTCCTCAGCAGATGAATCTTCACCACCAAAAATGTCAGCTGCATTTGTAAATACCAAAAGTGGCTTATTCAAAGACTACAATCATATTTACACAGAAAATGGCAAAAAGGAATACCCAATACTTTTATCATCCACATCTACTAACAAGACCAAAATGGATATAATGAAAGCAAATAAAATTTTAAGATCTATCAATTGCTCTGGGGTAATGTTTGTTAAACCTATAGGTAACCATCTGTTGAAGATATTTTTTAACAACCTTAAGGATGCCAATTATTTCCTATTAAATAAAACTGGAGGAAAATGAGTGGAAAGCCTCTATTCCATTTGATCACCTAGAGAGTCAAGGTATAATTAAAACGCCAATAGACATAACTGAACATGATTTAGTGTCTAATATCAAATCAACTGCTGAGGTTATAGGAGTAAAACGTTTTATGAGAAAGAACATTGATGGCTTGCTTGTCCCAACCCCAACTGTATTAATTACATTCCTCAGTTCGTCACACCCAGACCATGTGACATTTGATTATATCTGGTTTGATGTCAAGGAATACGTCAAACCAATTCGCCAATGTTTTATCTGCTACAAGTTTGGCCACAGCAGAGGTTCTTGCAGGAGTGCACAGGTTTGCTCCATCTGCTCTGGTAATCATTTCTTTAAAGACTGTGATAATAAAGACAATGTTAAGTGTACAAATTGTAATGGCCCACACATGGCTGTTAGTACATCTTCCCCTGTGAAAGCAACGAAAATACAAGACTTGAAAAATAAAATTAATGGTACATTGACTTATGCTAGCATGGCCGCTAGACCCATACAAGATTATCCCTTGCCAACTATTGCATTCCCTCAAACATCCACTCCAACAACACATCAGAAAAACAAGAGAACACTAATTAACATGCCTCAAAAGAGGGCATTATTCACTGATATACTTATTTTGACTAAAACACTTGTAGATATAACAATTAAAAGATCCGATCCAATTCAAGCTAATGCAACTATTTCCTCTAAACTCATAAAAGAAATGCTCATTAGTAATTTTACAAGTTAATTAGTCTATGGATACCACAAATTGCTAATCAATTGAACATATTTCATTGGAATTGTCGTAGTATATTACCAAGAATTGACCAGTTAAAGCACTTTATCGTTACTCATTCTAATATTGATATAATTCTGCTTAATGAAACTTGGTTGAACCCTATGAAGTCATTTAAATTGCCAGGGTATCGTTCGATATGATGCTGACCGGCTTCATGGAAGCAATGCAGTGGCTATAAAAGCTAAGTTTACATACACTCTAATTGACACACCTTCGAATTATCATTTTCAAAACTTACTGATATCTGTTAAAATTGGTTCTATATCGATTGAAATTCTTTGTGTACATTCCTCCTACTCCTAATGGCAAATTTAACTTGAATATGTTGACCGACACTTTCGTCAAAATTAAAAGTAAAAATTTCGTGATAATTGGCGACTTTAATGCTCACCACTTGTCCTGCGGTTCACGATTTAACGACGGCAGGGGTAATATAATCAATTCTTTTGCAGATGATAACAACCTCGTTTGACTGAGTGATTTCACTGAAACTACTGTAGCGGCTTTCAGTCAATCTGGTAATGTCTTGGATTTAGCATTTGCCTCACCATCGGTGAGTACTAGTTGTTCTTTCATTGTTCACGATGACTTGATGAGTAGCAATCACTACCCAATTATAGTTGGCGTTCTATATAATAGTACCTCACCTAGTCAAAGTTCTCAAGCTGAGATAGACTCCGATGATTTAACCACAGGTTGCTTATCTAGTATTAATTTTAATAAAATAGATTGGACTGAGTTTAAGGAACTTTGTGAGAGGAAATTTTCAAGTTTCTCTCTAAATAACGAACCGTTAATAAGTTATGATGACTTCATTGAAAACCTAACTGACGTTTTATTATTGTTTGCTAAGAATTCAAATAATTGCCATTTTTAAAAACGCAAATCTATAATTTGGTGTAATGATATTTGCTCTCAGGCAGTCAATCAATCCAAGCTTGCATTTAAATCATATAAAAGTTATCCTACACTTGAAAATTATATCCTGTACAAATATTCGACGCCAAGAAAAAAAGAACCTTATCGGAGCAAAAGCAGCTTAGTTGGGTCAATCTCTGTTCTTCTTTTAATAGAATGACTCCTGTAAAAGTAGTATGGAGTCATATTAAAAGGTTAAAATTTGCAAAATTAGGCACTAATACTCATTCGCTTAATTTCTTTGAAACCCCTTCCAACGCCGATGCATATTTAAATAAAATAGCATCCGGAAATTATGTTCAGTATTCTCAAAATTTTTACTTAAATTTTTTAGTTCAGGGGTCAGAATCCGCTCAATGGATTCAGGAACCCTTTGCTCTTTTTGAACTGGAAGCTTCGTTAGATAGTAAAAAGAAGAACACATCTCCTGGCCCTGACTACATACCCTACGCCGTCATCAAAAATCTACCAAATGAAGTACAAATCATCCTTTTGAATGTTTTTAACCAAATGTGGAAGCAAAAGACCAAGAAGCACCTATTTGGAAAATTCAATTTGTTGTCCCCATCAAAAAACCAAACAGGGATGTTAATGAATTAGATTCTTTCAGACCTATTTCGTTAACATCTTGTTTTGCAAAGATTTTCGAAACTATGTTAAAAAATCGCCTAGAATGGTATATTGAACATAATTCTTTAATTCCAGACTATCAGTTTGGTTTTCGTAAAGGTAAAAATACAATGTACAATCTGAGCTGTCTTATAAGTGACATTCAAAACAATTCCAAATGTAATAAGTTAACTCTAGCGGTCTTCCTAGATATAAAAGGCGCATTTGATAACATAGATCATGAAAATTTAATTAGAAGCCTTCGATCCCTCGGAATACCTGGCTCGGTTTTGTTCTGGATTTTCCACTTTTTAAACATCCGTACGATATTTTTAAAACTCAAAAAAAAGTTGTATGGTCCTAATCGTACATATAAGGGCACTCCTCAAGGTTCTGTAATTTCTCCTTAATTTTTATTTTATGCATTGTAAACTTCATGAAAGACATCCCGAAATCAGTTAAATATTCTTTTTATGCCGACGACCTTGTCATTTACACAGAATGTGATAACGTAAGGCAAGGAGAAATTATAATGAACAATGCTTTAGAATCTTTGAGTATGATTCTAAGCTCCCAACTTAAACTTGAAGTTAACATCTAAAAGAGCTCAGTTATGTTGTTTAGTCCATATTACATTAACCGTCCTAAGATATATTTCCAACAGGTTTTATTACCTTTCAAAACTTCAGAATTGTATCTAGGTATTTTACTCGACTGTGAATTATCTTGGGGTCCTCATGTTACATATATATGTAAAAAAGCTGAGTTACGTCTTAACATTTTGAAATCTCTGGTTGGAGTGCGTTGGGGTTCTGATCCTAAGAGCCTCAAGACATTATACATATCTTTAGTTCGCAGCCAGTTTGATTATGGATGTATTCTCTACTCATCTGCGTCTAAAACTTTACTTCAAAAACTTGACATAATACAAAATAGAGCTTTACGTATCATCACTGGAGCTATGATGTCATCACCCATAAACTCTTTAGAAGTTGAGGCTGGTGTATCTCCTCTAATTGTAAGGAGAAGCTATCTAACTGATAAATTTTGTTTAAATTTAATTAGTCGCGATAATGTGCTAACTGGCCGACTTCTGGAACATTTTACAGTACCGGAGTATAATGATACACCTCTTACTGTTTTCAATTCTATCGTTGACTCTGTCACGTACTTGAATTTAAAATTTTAAGATGTAGTTTATTGGAATAAGTATATACCTTGATTTTCTTATAGTTACGAGTAAATGTTGATGCACATTCCAGTTACAACTAATAAATTTACCTGTAAATATGATTTTTATGAGTTTATGGAGGAAAAAGTAGATTTTATTCAAATTTATACTGATGGCTCCAAAACTAACCATCGGACAAGCTTTGCCTTTTATGATTCTTCTAACAAAACTGGCAAAGTATTTTTTTGCTGTAATTACTTTTCTATTTATTCTGCAGAAATATTGGCCATGGTTTTCGCTTTGCAGTATGTTATTAATATTCGCAAGAATAATGTCTTCTCAAAAGTAATTATCTTATCAGACTCACTTAGTGCACTATCGACTTTGGGGAAGAAATCTATAAGCAATAGTTGTAATTACTTGATTTATGAGCTTAGGCACTTAGTTTATTTGTGTAATTGCAGTGATATTTTGGTAGAGTTTTGTTGGGTACCCGGGCATTCAGGCATTTTTGGCAATTAATTAGTTGACACTCTTGCCAAATCTGCCTCTGATATAACTAACGTGGAATACAGAGTACCTCATCTAGATTTAGTCAACTTTTTAAAGGATAATCAAAACAAGCGTTGGATTAAGTTATTGAACTCCTCCCGTCTTAGCAAAGGAAAATGGCTCACCAAAATTATTCCTGTTCCCAGTACTATCGCTTGGTTTGAAAAACTCCCTACCTATCCAGGCAGAGAATTTATTACTAGTTTATGTAGATTAAGAATTGGACATTGTAAATTTCCTTCACATTTGTACAGACTTAAACTTAATAATAATTCTATATGTAAATACTGTTTTGCTAATTTTTGTGATTTAGATCATTTATTTTTAGAGTGTAAATATTTTAATATTCAACGTTTACTTTTAATTAGCCTAGCAAAAGATATTTTAGATGTAAATGATTCTTTTCCTCTCAATGTGCAAGAATTTTTAAAATACCCTCAATTGTATACACCTCTGCTGTATAATTATTATATTAGCACATTCGGACCAATTTAATACGCTCAAGATTTTGCTTTTACAATATTTGTAACTCTAGCTTTAATATAATATAATTAAAAAAATAGTAAATAATTGCACTGTATAGATTTTATTTAGTTTTAAACATTGTTTTTGTAAATTGTATGACTAATAACTTCTTAAGCTGATGGCTTAAAAGCCAAAGCTTCTAATAAAGGAAAAAAAAACACATTTTTTTTTGACATTTGGCGGGAAGAGTCACAATTGCGGACGCTTGCTTTATATTGTATGCCTCCTTCGTTACTAGTTCTAGCTACGGGACACTGGCAAGTTGCTGCAAAGAGCACAGAAAGCCATAATAAGAATTGAATTAAATTTTTATTTTGTAAAACTAGTGCATTTATCTTGTTTTATGTGCGGGAGTGGTGGTTTCTTGGACATAAAAGTTGTGTTAACATGCTATAGTGAAAGACAATGATATATATGAAGTGAAATGCTATTTTTTCTCTTGCCGCGAAACGTCCACTGACAACCTTAGTATAAGAATCACCATTATACTGAGGGCAAGGACCAGGTGGCCTACCATAAACTCTTATAGCAGGTCAATTATAGCCGATAATTGAATGGCCGCCTTATTTTGTACCATAAACGCGTTGGACAGCAGGCGAGTCAGCGATTGCCTGTCAGAGGTCACGTGATTAACATTTCAGCGGCTTGGCGTTACCATGAAGTGATTTTTGACATGTTTACTATCGAGAACTGAGCTGCCGTGTTGTCATATTTAGCAGGCGTAAAAGAGTAACTTTAATTGAACTGTTTCCTTTAAATTTAATTAAAAATCGAAAGTATTTATTAATTGTTGGTCAGAATATTATTCTGACACCATTAAACATTGTTCTAAAAATAAATTTCATTATATTTGCCATTATTTTAGATGTGTGATAAAGATAACATATTACGAGTTTTACGATGATGATTTTGCACTATAGCACATGAGTAGATAATTAATTTGATGTTGCTTGCAAAATATTAAAGTTAACAAGTCAAAAAAATAATATTGTACTATTTCAATGTTATTTTTTATGTGTAAAATTGATAAAAACTATCCCTGTGTTCATTGCATTGTAAAAAATAACTTTATCAAATACCACATAGTTAGATGGTAACAACCTAATACGTATAATATTAAATTATAAGGATGTCATCACGATGACCATGAAAACTTTACATTTATTTTGATTTAAAACATATTACTTGGCTGAGTAATTATTATATTCACTGCCACTTGAATCCCTGGGAGACGTGAACAACATAAATCAATTGAAAAAAAAACATACTAACTTACTTTGAGCAATTTTTCCAGTCTTTAATAGCACCGCCCACTATAGAATTTAAAGATTCCACAATCTTGAACACATTATTGAAGCCCACAGAGCGATATCTTTGTGAGCATTTAGAAACTCCAACTTTAGGTACCTTGAACTCATAGTTGCACACACTTTGACTTCAATAGTATTCATTTATTTTATTTTATTCCTAGTTGTAAACACACACAATATTTAGCACGGATGCGACCGAGACAAACGTATAAACGATAATGAATGTACACAGTCAAAAAGCTTTTAGAGGCTAGAGGACATAAATAACTAAACTAAAACATAACAAAAAGCAATCCACATATGAGTTTCAAATTCTCTCGTAAATTTCATTCCAATTGTAAACATAAGTCTTATTAAATGTCGTTCAAGAATTGTAACACTTGATAACTTTTTCAGTTGAGTATATGAAGTGCCTTCTAAGAGTCCCCAATGTCTCAAATGATGTATTATGGTTGTTTTTATTGAAAATAAACACAGTTTGTTTAAACAACTTGATAATAAACTATAATTATCCAATTATTATATTCTAGGTTCATAAAACCGGTAAACCGATAATGAGTACGGTACTGTTTTAGAACGATTAGTCTTATGACGTCAGACTAAGTGACTTGCTACCAAATTGACCAGAGATAAATACGCGTGTCAGAATTCGATACATTGCAGCTCAACCGAAAAGGTTCATGGTACAAATTGAAAACCTGCCAGGTTACGTGTCAAGTTGAGCTGCTCTGCGCTTGGCAGATATAGCAAAAGTTTATGGTAGGCCCCCAGGACGTAGCCTGAGGACACGACATCGACTGGACAGGACTAATTAGAAAGATTGAAGAAATAATTATTTAAGAAAAAAAAACACTTTTTTAATAATTATTTAATGGCCTGGTTCCTAAGACCTTTTAGCTAAATCTTATTTTTATAACATATTTCTTCAATCTTTTCTTCTAATTTAGTCCTGTCCAGTCCTTTGTCGATGTCAAGTCCAGTCATAGGTCCTGTGTCCTTTCCCCAATAACGTGGTGGAGCGTTATTGAGGCTTTCAGTGAAGAATTTGCACGACAAGTTGTAAAATAGCTTTTCACTGCAATATATCACTGTCTTTCACTATAGCACGATTACACAACTTTTATGTCTAAGAAACTACCATTTTTACACATAAAACAAGGTTAATGCACTAGTTTTGGAAAATAATAAATAGCGAGCGTCCGCCATTTATTAAGATCCCGCGCAAATCCCATTTAAAACTAGTATGTACTGACTGTAACAGATAACAAAATAATTATTCGTGCACTGTAGTGTGTAGTAGGCCGTAGGTACCCGTTCCTACTACTTTCAATAAATCCTCTTACATACTACCGTAGTCTTCAAAAGTTCAATGTTACGTTCGATTCGAATTAAGATGGAAATTTTTATAATAATACCACTGAGGTGGCCGACGTGCATACGGGCCACGTGGTGGACGTGGCCCGTATGCACGTCACACGTTGAAAGTGGTCAACATTGTATAAGGACGTTTGCAACACCAGAGGTGCAGCACTTGCGCTGCCGACCCATTTTTTTCATCAATTATGCGTTTCTCTCCAAAACGGTGGCAGAGGCTAAACGGCTTAACGTGTCTTCCGAAGCACGAAAACGCACGTTAATGGAAATACCACAAAGCGGCCGTTACCAGCCAAAGCGAAACTCGCGTAACACAGTGATCGTTCCCAAAACACGGAGTTATCGGGGCCACAAGCGCTTCGCTACTTACAAATAAAGTTATATCATACGAAATTAATTTAAATGAAAATGTATTCCTTAATAAAAGTACACGTATCGTTTTTATTTACGAAAGCTGACCTGTCATTTTAGTCAACGTCCACATTAAACATTCAGTGCTAAAAAAAAAATTTAGGATTTTATTTTTGATGTGTTATTAAGACTTACAATAATGTTTCTCTGAAATACCGTTAATTGAAACATTTTTTGATAATATATAATTTTATGATAAGTTTTAATAATAATGATAATTAATTATTCCCTTGAACACAGTCGTTATCTTTTATAGATTAACGCAACCTATTGGAGGTGGTACATTATCGTTCAACAACACAAGCAGGGCGTGCAATATCTGCTGCGGTGGTCGTATTTCCTATTAGATTATAATTCTCAAAGGCTCCTGCGTGTTCTACCAGTATGTCCCCTAGTAAGCCTACCAAAACACCAGGTAATAAATTAAAAGAAGATACCCGAAACGGAGAGAAATGATAATTAATTGATATTTTATCTTAGGCAATTTTACTTTTTACTACTGAATTGATTTTCAAAATCAAAGACATACAAGAGTAAGGTCAAGCTGGGTCAAGGGTCAAGCTACATGGCTAACCCTTTCATACATTAATGCTTACAATAGTTTTATGGTATGTAACTGTAACGTAACATGCATGAATCCATTTGGGTGACATTTGACACTGACACTAGAACCACTAACATAATTATACAGGTGCGGTGCCACTTGTCATTTCAATCGTAGCAAATCTGTGATTCTAGTGTTCCTGTGTTCGTAAAAGTTTAATGTACTTAGAAATATATTTATTGTAGGTACAATATTTTAAATTATGGCTGGATCGGCACTGCGACGCCTTATGGCGGAGTATAAACGTAAGTAATATCCGTATTATCCTACCAGTTTAAAAGTAATGTAATGATTTCAAGTACCTTTGAACTTATGTTTCAGCCAAATTGCGCTGACTGGCGGGTCATTGACTTGTGTCCTCTGCCGTAGGGAACATAAATCCACTACACATTCTCCTACCCACAAAATATCAAACTTCTGCTGTAAAAATAACATTACAACGATATTATTATGTACCTTTTTTATTTTGGGACCAGTAACTGTATATTTTATTTTTATCGCAGTAATTTACGAATGATATGTACTGCTAATGTTGTGATTTGTATGCAGGGCTACCACATTTTTTGATAAATTAAACTGGACTATACATAAAAAAGAAGTTAGTTGTGGGTTGCTGACGACTTTACGAAGGACAAACGCAATCGCTTTTTCGTCGTTTATAACGATTGGGTACATTTGCAATAGGGTCTAATCTTGAAGGTCTAGTGGGTACTATCGAATCCCAAAAAGAGGTCCAATAGGCACTTTTAACATAATATTTTTAGTAAGGTCGAGTGGGTACTGTAAATGAGGTCCAATAAACACTTTTTGCTTTTGGGTCGAATCTTGAAGGTCGAGACCACCCAGAAAATGGTCTCCGTTGCAACTGATTTTCAAAACTTCATTGATAAAAGAAGAATCATACAACCAATAACTTTAAATATATTTTTTATGGCTTATATTAAAGTAATTTTCCTTCATTGTTTCCCCAAGCTTAGGACTGGTTAGGGATAAACGTTTTTCTTATCACCAGGCATACTCAGAAGTTTATTTGATTTTATTTAGATATAAAATAAAATAAAAATATTCAATAATATAAAATATATTACTTATATTCAATTTAAAATGCTTATTTTCACTTCTTAAATGTTTAATTTACTTTATAGTGCAAGAGCCCATGCACCCCAGACCTTTGTTATTTTATAAAAGCCGAAAGTTTGTCAGCGCATGCTCCTTAGGCTCATAGTCCCTTATTTTTCTTTTTATTTCACATTCTAATTATATTATCTAAAGGGTTATATTTTTATAAAAAATAAATAAATATCCATCACGCCTTATCCCCGAAGGGGTGGCAGAGGCATATTATATGCCCACTTTTCACCGTGTGGATTCCTGTCCCACGTAATAGGTGGTGAGCCCATTGCCGTGTTGAAATAGACAGACGCAGGTTGTGGCTACCTGCTGTTGAAATTTTCAAGCCGCCCTTCAACCAGGCTTAACGACTGCCATTTTACTGGCAACCGGGACCAACGGCTTAACGTGACTTCCGAAGCACGGAAACGCTCGCAAATGTAAATGCCACAAAGCGGTCACCCATCCGAGGACCAGCCATAGTGAAAGTTGCGTAACTCAGTGATCGTTTACAGAACACTGAGACCGCGAGGCCACGAGCGATTTTTATTCTTTCTGTATCTACATCTATATAATGTTGTTACAATATGTCAACCTTAACAATATGATTTACAAATGCTTAATTATGTAGTACAGGTGGCAAAAGCCTATTTGTTATGTGGTGGAAAGAAAATATTAATGAATGATAACTTTAACAGCCCAGGATGCTACAAGCTGCCTTAAGTAGCTCAAAATTTCGTTAGGTTTACAATAGAAGGTCATTATGTACAATCATTTAAATCAGCCTATGGCGGTTCACTGCTGGATCTAGGCCTCTCCCACTATATACCACAACCCACGATGCAAGCTATGTCTAACGGCCTTGTTCTTAATGGTTAACCTT
Organism: Thumatha senex; assembly: GCA_948477245.1. Lineage (NCBI taxonomy): Eukaryota > Metazoa > Arthropoda > Insecta > Lepidoptera > Erebidae > Thumatha > Thumatha senex. The sequence continues at coordinate 8,311,222 of OX419725.1, forward strand.
ATTTCAGAGAGATTTATCCTTTAAAGACATTCTGCACCAGGCTATGCTTGCTATAGGTCTTACCATTAAATTCATAATATATTGTTCAAATTTCAGAACTAACACTAAATCCCCCAGAAGGTATTATAGCTGGTCCAATAAATGAAGAAAACTTTTTTGAATGGGAGGCACTGATAACGTAAGATAAATACATTAATTTTATAGTTAGAATTTTTTTCATTAAAATACAACTACTACTAATATTATAAACGGGAAATTTTGTAAGAATGGATGTTTGTTACTCTTTCACGTAAAAACTACTGAATTGATTTTTGTGATGCGCTAAACTTTGTTTAGGAGTTTGGGTGATTCTTTTGTAAAATATGTAAGTATTTAGAAATATATAAGTATGTTTATCAGTTGTCTTTATTGGAGGGTATGTGGATAATTACATATACCTGGGTAAGCAGGTATCCTTTTCAAGAAATAACAATGAAGAAAAGTATTAAGAAGAACTAACATGACATGGAAAAAGTACTGGTCTTTAAAAGAAGTTCTCAAAGGAAACTACAACCTGTCTCACAAAAAAATTGTGTTTGACACCTGTCTTTTACCTTGCCTATCAAACGGCTCACAAACTTGGGTCATCACAAATGTAATAAAAGATAAAATTAGAACCACTCAACGAGCCATGGAAAGAAGTATGTTAAGTGTAGAGAAAAGAGACAGAATAAGACATACAAAAATAAGGGATAAAACCAAGTTAACCGATGCTCTCACTCACACTCTCTGGCAAAAATGGAAATGGGCTGGCCATGCTGCTCGATTGTCTGGCAACAGATGGACCAAATTGAGTACCACTTGGAAAGGACCCATTGGCAAAAGAAAAGTAGGCAGACAAACGTTGGGTGGATGACATAATACAAATAGCTGGAAAACAATGGCTAACAATGGCACAAAATAGAGAAGCTTGGGCAAAATTGGAGGAGGCCTTCACCCAAAGAGGGATCCATAAAAATTAGAACTACTAACAATCTAACTAACATAGCAAGTAAGAAATGTAAAACATTAATATACTAACAAGATTTTAATTGTACTCTACACTGATATGGAATAAAACAGGCTTTATTATTATGTCTCTTCTTTTCTCGGGTATCTTCTTTTTTTTTTCTTGAAGATACCCAGGCTTTTGGTAGGCTTACATGGAGACATAGGTCCAACACGCAGAGGCCCTTTGAAAATTTTAATCTAATAGGGAATGGGACCCCCACTGCAAATAGTCCACGCCCGCCTTATGTAGAAGAACGGTAATGGATCACCCCCAATGGGAGTTAAACTATTGTGAAATGTGCTAACTAAGAAATGGGCTATTGGGTTGGGTGTTAAATAGATTGGGTGATTTAAGCTATTGATGAAAACGGCGTCTGCCTTTATAATATATTATTATTAAACTACTGGCAGACGGTGACTCGCCAACTCACTAGATGGGCCCCCTATACAATCACCGTAGGCATGATAAGCCTGTAAGGCGAAAGAGGGCAACACCGGTGTGAGCGGCTTGGGGTGTCGAGCGGTGCGGCGCCGGTTTCACCTTCGCGGAACAGGCCCGGAGCGGGCTTCCCCGTAGTTATGCCCTTGAAAATGACACTTCCACCCCCGAGCATATAGCTCTGGCTCCCTCCCTCTGACCGGCCAATTACGACAAGTCAGAGTTGAGATTTGCTGCACTCCCGGGAGTAGCACTCACTGCTCTCCCGTTAGGCCATTAAATCCTAACAGGTGCAGAAGGGCAACAAAACTCTGAGGAATCGGGACCGATGTGTAGCCACGCACATTCAGCTCGCCACAAGCTGCCCTGCGGATGTGAGCTTTTCAATAACTTACTGATACATTTTTTTGTTGGTATCAGAAAGTGGATAACTCAAAAAGCGAATTTACTATGCCCTCATAGGGTTGTGTTAATCCTATAAAAGATAACGACTGTCCACGTGGGGGAAATGAAACTTTACAATAATATAGCTTATACATCAGGATAACACATAGGCTACTTTTTATCTCAGGAACAAGTTCATGTGGAAAACGGGATCGGATAAACTTTATTATTATTATTATAACATTATTATCAGTTGTCTAGATCCCAGCCTAAAGCTTAGTTTGGGCTAGAAGGTGCTGTGTGAGAAGTTGCCCACAATATTTCTTTAGTACTAGTTGACACCCGCGGCTTCGCTCGCGTATAAAAGTTTATCCGATCCCGTTTTCCACATGAACTTGTTCCTGAGATAAAAAGTAGCCTATGTGTTATCCTGATGTATAAGCTATCTTATTGTAAAGTTTCATTAAAATCCATTCAGTAGTTTTTACGTAAAAGAGTAACAAACATCCATACAAACTTTCGAATTTATAATATTACTAGTTGACGCCTGCGGCTTCGCCCGCGTAGAGAAGTTTCCCGTTTCCCACAGGAACTTGCTCCCGGGATAAAAAGTAGCCTATGTGTTATTCTGATGTATAAGTTATATTATTGTAAAGTTTCATTAAAATCTCTTCAGTAGTTTTAAGTAGTAACAAACATCCATACAAACTTTCAAATTTATACCTAATATTATTAAGATTAATATTTTATAGTTTCATAAACACATACACGGCAATGGGCGGCACCTGTTACGTGGGACAAAACTGCATACGGTGAAATGAAGGCGTAAAGTGTGCCTCTGCCTACCCCTTTGGGGATAAAGGCGTGACAATATGTATGTATGTAGTTTCGTTAAAACTCTTCAGTTTAAATGTTTCTCTAAATGTCTTTATTCTTTCACTTTACAGGGGGCCAGAAGGCACTTGCTTTGAGGGAGGGATATTTCCTGCAAAGCTAATCTTTCCACCAGACTATCCACTAAGTCCGCCAAAAATGCAATTCATTTGTGAAATGTTCCACCCAAATAGTAAGTATATGTAACACTTATTCCAAATTCTATTTGGCTTCAGCTATATAGGGCGTCTTCATAATTAAAGGATCAGGGGCATGATTTAATCTTTTCTGCCAAATAAGAAGGAACAACAGAGAAATCCTTATTGAGATATGCAACAGTTGACTAAGACATTAGGGTAATACAAGAGAAACTGATGTATTATTGTTCGTGTATTGCGTATTGGCGCCAGTTCAATGCCTCAGTATTTCAGTATCTGTAGTTGTTTATCATAAGGACCTGATCCTTTTACTTCCGTAAATACCTAATGAAAAAAATCACTATAAATAAATTTATGAGAAAAAGTGAGTATACTTAAAAATCTAAAAATAAAAATGAAATCTTAGATTAGATCCTTAATTTTTAGATCTTGTACCGCACAAAAGTTATTGAAACTCAGTCAGTGCACTGAATATGTGGGAATCATATGACACCTGGAAAATTATCCATGTAGCTCTGTGCTATTCTTTCAATACTTCAATACGGCATATAACTCAGTGATTCCAGATACCGCCGGTACCGTCACTCGGCACGCGACTCTGATCTGACTAAGGCAATTGGAGTCAGACCTATATCGAATTTACTAACCATACTTTCCACCTCTGAAACCAGCCATTTCAGAGATTAGCTGGAACCAACAAACCGACCGACAGAGAAAATGAGATTATTTTTTTATATAGCTCTGTATATATTTGCATATGCATTTAGCGAAAAGCTAATGATTAGAAATTACAAACAGACAGTTTAATTTCATTTATCTGTGTAGATAAAGAAAGTAGAGCTTGTTTTCATTATGTTCACTTCAAGAATTTGTTTATTTCAGTATATGCAGATGGACGAGTGTGTATATCAATCTTACATGCACCGGGTGATGATCCCATGGGATATGAGAGCAGTGCTGAGCGTTGGTCACCCGTGCAAAGTGTTGAGAAAATACTACTATCAGTTGTCAGTATGTTAGCTGGTAAGTCTGTAATACTCTAACTTTAGATTAATACTAATTTTTAAAAGTTATACGTATTGTTGATTAGCGTAAACTGCGCGTTGTGCAACTGTCACATACAATGGGTAAAAGGATAAAAATAATAGTGTGCCATGTATTTTTTCAGGTTAAGAAATATCTCTGCCTACCTTTTAGCCCATTCAGCACATCCATTCTTATGGGAATAAGTAACAAAATAATTCTTCATTGCACACAGTAAGCTTATACCAAATACATCTATATAAAAGGCAAAATCACTGACTGACTCATTGGTCACGAAACCTATAAAACTAACAAAGCTATAAATATCCATCACGCCTTATCCCCGAAGGGGTGGCAGAGGCATATTATATGCCCACTTTTCACCGTGTGGTTTCCTGTCCCACGTAATAGGTGGTGAGCCCATTGCCGTGTTGAAAATAGACAGACGCAGGTTGTGGCTACCTGCTGTTGAAATTTTTAAGCCGCCTATAAGGCCTTCAACCAGGCTTAACGACTGCCATTTTACTGGCAACCGGGACCAACAGCTTAACGTGCCTTCTGAAGCACGGAAACGCTCGCAAATGTAAATGCCACAAAGTGGTCACCCATCCGAGTACCAGCCATAGTGAAAGTTGCGTAACTCAGTGATCGTTTACAGAACACTGAGACCGCGGGGCCACGAGTGCTTCAAAGCTATGAAGCCTAAACTTCGCATGGGGGTTCCTTTTAACACGTAGGTTTCCTCTAAGAACGGATTTTTCGAAATCCTACCTATAAGGGTGTAAATAAGCGATAAACGGTTGTAACTTCAAAGTTAGAAACATGAATTTACGTACACCTGTTCATGGTAACAAATAAATGGGCACATGTATCGCGGTTATGAAAAAAAATACCTATAAGAGGGTTAAACAAGGATGATGTATTAACTAACTCATTAATCATGAAATCCATGGAGCTAACGGAGCTATGAAGTCCAAACTTCGCATTGGGTTTCCTTTTAACACGTAGGTGCCCTATGAAGGAGTTTTTAGAATTTTTACCCCTAAGGACGTAAATAAGGAATAAACGGTTGTATAGAAGATTGTCATTTTCAAATTTAGTAACATGTACTTACGTTTTACAACACCTGTTTTAGAAGAATCTATTATGGCCTGTATTAACAGCGAGTTCGGTGTTCCCACGGGAACCGAAACTATGTCAGTAAACCACGCACAGCCTAAACATTAAACATGGAAGCCTGAAATTTGGTGAATGTATACTTAAAGTCTTTGGATAAGCAATAAAAACGGGATTCCCGATATTTCCATGGAAACGGGAACTACGCGGATAATGACACACTCATGTCTAATCTATCAAATGTAGGTACATACCTGAAATTTGGTGAAATATACTTATATATAATAAGTCTTAAGTAACAACCAAATTCAATTACTTACTCTGTGATAAGAACAGGTCCTTTACTTTTCCTTTAAAGATGTTCAGCGACGAGCTTGCACGTATAACGTGACGGAGAGAGTTCCATAGGCGTACAGCACGAATTGTAAATTCACTCTCATAACGGAGTGAAGAGTTCAAAGGAGAAGAGAGGGAGTTCGACAGTGTTTTACACTTGGAACCAGAATTTCAAACAGAATTCGGAGTTACAACGTCGCTGCCGCCTAATCGCTAACTTCTTTCACTTCTTCCGAAATACGGAGACATGGTCAGTCATACTTCCTGAGATCAAAGTTCAAGGAAATAAATATTATAGTAATTGTTTTATTAAACCACTGAGGTGGCAGACAAGAGACAAAACTTTATTTGTAATAATAAAGCGATTCTGCAGCCGTTCCAGTTCATTAAGATATTCCTCATTTGCACGAAGGTAAGAGACATCGGCTTAGTCCAGCAAAGGGAGTAGTAGAAGCGTAGTTTATTTGAAAATAAAATATAGTAATAATGATCGAAATTTCTGGAGTCATTTATGGATTGAAAGGTGCGCCTTTTTACATACTTACGTTTATACATACCTTTGCAATTCGGGTATCCCAAGCAAGATTTGAGTCTATTTGGAGACCATATTTTTTATTGTGAATATACTATAGACACTAAATTGTGTAATTTTTGTAGAATTGGCTGAAACTCTATTGCATTTATCAACTAAAAGAGCTTACAATTTCGTTGGATTAACTAGGAACCCGAAAAAAGAACCATTTCATCTCTATATCTTTCATCCCCTCTGCTTTGAAATGTCGATATAGCTGCAGGTCAACTATATAAAGATGGTAATAAGCAGTAATGACCTTCGTGACAGCGTTGATGAAACTGAATAGGAGAGGAGATAGAATACTACCTTGAGGAACACCTGCAATCAGATCACACCATTCAGACGAACCCTCATCGTAGAGGACAAACTGCCCCCGAACCTGTAGATAAGAATTGAAAACGTAATTAAGGACAGTCGATAATTGGGATAAGATAACACTACTAGAAGAACATCAAGATCCAACTAATTAAAAGCGCTGTTTTAATCTTATGAAACTAAGATGGCTAGCCTCTAATTTTCCTTAGTCAATATCAGATCATCGGTTATTTTGACAAAAGCCGTTACCGTACCATTGCTATGGCAGAAACCAGGTCTTAGTCCCAGCAGGTAGTTTTTTATATGTTTGTTTTATTTTATAGTCATTTGACATGCTTAAAACATCGTTCACAGTCAATGAATCTGTTTCGACTTTCAAACATATATGAAACTAATATAGTTTTTATGAATATAAATAAAATCACAAGTCGAATCCTTTTTCAATTATTGTTTTCTATTATAAATTAATGGAACAAAATACTATTACGATACGATATAATAAGAATGTTATAATATAATGTATCTAATTATTCAGTAGAACTATCACATATTCTGTTACTATTACATTCCTAGTGTATACAAATAAATATAAGTAAATCAATCTATATTAGTATTAATTAATATTCAATAATACTGGTTAAATTCACATGTCGTTCATAATCTGGCATAATTTTTTTTTATTTTCGCTACCACTTTTATCGTATCTTCTGTTGTGGTTTCCGCACGCGCATTATGCAGCAGAGTCAGCATTTTAGCAGTATTATATATTCTGCGCTGCATGACTCTTTACTTGTGCCCAAATAGGCTCAAGTGGTTTATCAACTTGTACAGAATGAAACGGAGAATTGTTCATTATCATTTTCGATGGATTTTGTAAGCTGACTAGTAGCTTCTTAAACCGCTCTTAAGAGTTCCGTTTGCGGTCGTGGGAATGAATGATGGCACACCCAACATTCATATTTTTCATTTACACAAACGCATCACGGACAATATTATACGTACCCAGAATTCAAATAAATGAACGGGACAGTATTTCGTACAAATGTATCGTACATCGCGGTTTTTCCTTACATGATGTTTATAAATGTACATACATACACACATATACACACACACACACACACACACGCACGCACGCACACACATAAATCCAATAATATACGTCCAAACAAAAGACCCTATTGTCATAATAATAACAATATTGTTTTGGTTAAAGATGATGTTTTTATTTTATTGTATTATTAAGTAAGATGTGCACGTAACAGCAAGTATGTTCATAAATGTCACACACGAGGAGAGCCCTGATACTCTTAACACAAGTTCATTCTTAGTTTGGGTGTCAGTAGCGAACTACTTCGTGTAACCCTACAATTAACATATTACTTAATAAAACACTGTGAACCTTATACTGTAACGAAAAACAATTGTAAAACAGGAAATAAAGAACGAAGAACAGAAAGTGGACAACTCAAAAATCGAATCTACTATGCCCTCATAGGGTTGCGTTAATCCTGGTTGCGCCGGTATACGATAAAAGAGTAGCCGCGTTATTTTTTCTATGTTGCATCGCCGATCTGCATTTGTTTTTAATTAATTAGTTGTCGACACTCCCCCCGCTCCCCTTTATTCCATTTCTCTTTCGCACCTATCTTGTCTCACATAAAGGAGGAGCGACACGGCTGTATTACGCGCGCAAGTACCTACTCTCGCGCCGCTTGCCTCTCACGGGCAGCGACCACGACAGAAGACGTTCTGTTAGTACTACAATGGCCGCGCGCGCGCCCGCATTCAACCTTTCGCAATAATTGTGTTTTCCATGAATAAATAGTGTAGTCGTGCAAGGAAACCAGGAATCAAAGTCCAGGGACATCCCCGGCAGCCTCCACCTCAGCATCTCGCATCAGCAGCAAGGTAGTGTGCCCATTCCTGTTTCCATTCTTTTTTGTTCGACAACCGCGTGTAAATTTCATTATTGTCTTTCCCCGCAAATACAGTCCACTTTGAATTTATTTATCTCGCCCGCTCAACCATTTTCTGGTCCTAACGATCTGGATTTTGATCCACTCGCTTTAGTAGTTTGCTGATAGAAACGCAATAGTTTTTATCCCATAGGGAATAAACGCATAGGTATAGGTTATAGTTTTTTATTCCACCACGGAATAAACGCATAGGTATAGGTTATAGTTTTTTATTCCACCACGGAATAAACGCATAGGTATAGGTTATAGTTTTTATTCCACCGCGGAGTAAACCCATAGGTATAGGTTATAGTTTTTACTCCATTCGGAATAAACGCATAGATTAGGTAATAGTTTTTTATTCCATTAGGGAATAAACGCATACTTACCTACTGTTTTTCGCATAGGTAGTTACTAAATAGTTGGTAATTACGACTGCACCGCATAGTAATAGGTAGACCACGCGAGCAGGTACCTAGGTAGGTAGCTATAGTTGTTTTGTTTTAACAATGCTTCCGAAAGAGATTCCGGATCTACAGTTAAATCTATTACACGCTAAGAAGGATAGCCTTTTTAAGCGTATGCAATTAATTTGTGATTATTCATCGAGGATCGCAGATGAATCAATAAAAGAATTGTTTTTATCCTCGATCGAAACCGTAGATACTTTGCGCTTAGATTTCGAAAATGTTCTCGATAAAATTAACTTGCTTGAATTAAAATTAAATCCCGATTTCTTATTAAGTTATGACGCCATGTCATCTTTCGAAGATTTAATTTGTCGCATAAAACGTGTCGCTAAGTCATAGCAAGCGCCCGTGCCCGTAGTAGACACCGATTCAAAACCCGGGCCAGCCGGTTTTGATTTGCTGAAACGGGACTGACCTAAATTACCGCCCATACAAATATCCGAATTTGATGGCGATATTAAAAATTGGCCTTAGATTTTCGCTAGTTTCGAAAATACGATCCATAATAATTCGTTATCGGATTACGAAAAATTACATTACTTAGTTAGTAAAGTAACCGAGAAAGCAAAAATCGTTTACGCTTTTATAACGCTTTGCGCCGAAAATTAAAGTTTGATTTTGAATACTTTGAAGGTCAAATACGAAGACAAACGCTTAGTAACAACCTCTTATTTGGATCAAATATTTAATTTGAAAAAATAGCTCATCGTGTAATGAACACGACTTGGAAAAATTCTTAGATATTTTTGCATCAGCTGTTCGCGCCTTAAAGAATGTCAAAGTCAATGACCTCTGTGACTTTTTGTTTTTGTATATCGGTTAAAAGAAATTAGATTCCGAAACCGTTCGCTTATTTGAAATGGATAGACGTGGCCATCAAATACCTAAGTTCGACGATTTAGAAACTTTACTAAATGCGAGATTAGGGTAAACCAGGAACGTCTAGAGCAAGTGAATGAAATTGTGTATTTAGGAAGTATGTTTAGCGCGGATGGAAGATGTGATTCGGATGTAGAACGGCGAGTAGCTGCCGGAAACAAAGTTAACGGTGCTTTGTCCCAGTTAGTAAAGCGACAAAGCATCGTAAAAGAAGAACGAATGGCGATTCATAACGCAGTGCTAGTGCCAACTTTGCTTTACGGTAGTGAAACCTGGGTATGTCAGCAGATGCATGAAAGTAAATTGAATGCTGTGGAGATGCGATCACTTCGAAAATTGTGCGGCGTTACCTTGGCCGACCGAATACGTAACGAAGTGATACGCAATATGGCAGGTTTGAATGAAAGTGTCAGCGTTAAGCTGGAAAAGGGCGTGCTCCGTTGGTTTGGACACGTCCAACGAATGAGTGAGGAACGATTGACGAAGAATATATATTGTTCAAAAGTAGAGGGTAGAAGGAGTCAGGGAAGGCCGAGACTTACATATGAAGACCACGTGAGCAGATTGCTCAAAAACGGAAAGGTCAAAAGTACTCGGATACCCAGACGTGCGTGTATGAAGCGATTGATGAATCTCGAAGAAGCGGAAGAAGTATGCATGGATCGCGAAGCCTGGCGATCTGTCCTCTCTGACTACCCCGTCAGGGATACAGCGTGAAGATAGTTAGTTAGTTAGTTAGAAACTTTCGTTCGTCAACATATTCGAATTTTGCAACGAACTTCGTTAAACCACGGAGTAGCGAAAAATAGTCCGACTAATCGTAGTAAGCCCACGAAGTCTACGCAGTCTTTTGTTAATTTTGAACCTACAACTTCGCAATCGCAAGTGTTGCATTCGAAAAATTGTTCTTTGTGTCAAGGTCACCATGACCAACTTTATAAATGTTCGGAGTTCAATAAACTCACTCCTAGCGATCGCTATAAATTTGTTCGTTCTAGTAATTTATGTATCAATTGTCTCAGTGGGAGGCATCGTGTTTCATTCTGTAATTCGAATAATTTTTGTCACAAGTGTAATGGTAGACACCATTCATTATTACACTTCGAAAACAATAATGCCGCGTCAAATTTAAACTCAGTTGGTGCCTCGCGCGTTAATCCTAACCGTCCGTCCGCTGTGACGTCACAGCCGCCCGCGCCGTTGAGTCGCGATTCGGAGCGCACTCGCGTGGTTTCGTCCCCGTCCACGCCTAGCGACGGCGGCGCCACTGCCGCGCGTCTCCGGCCGAACGATGTCGCTTTGTGCTCGCTATCAAGTTTGCCCAAAAGCCCTACTACGGTACTTCTAGCAACTGCTCGAGTTGTTGTTTACGATTCGCATGGTAGGGGACATAGTGTTCGCGCACTTTTAGATAGTGCTTCTCAAAGTAATTTTATTAGTAAAAATTGTAGTCGTCTTGGTTTGCATATAAATAACCGCCCCCGCCTGTAATGTTGTGAAAAGTATTGGGGGTTCCACTAAAGCCGTTCAAGGTTCTGTAGGAATTAAATTCCATTCGCGTTTTGATTTTGATGTTAGCTTTTCGATTGATTCGCTAGTCGTCGATAAGGTTACCAAACTTTTACCGACTGTCGCAGTCAATACCTCATTATTGACTAATTTTAGAGATTTGCCTTTGGCCAATGATACTTACGCCGTTCCAGGAGATATTGATTTGTTAGTGGGCGTTTCGATTTTCCCGCACCTCCTGTAGCAGCGTAAGGTTCAAGGTCACGCATCGCACCCCGCGCCGCTCGCCTTAGAGACGGTTCTTGGGTTTGTTATTGTTGGTTCCGCACCCGCTTGTTTTGATTGTAACTCGACAGGGTCATATTGTTGCGCCGTCGAACCGCTGGACTCCGCTGTCCGTAAATTCTGGGAGATAGAAGAGGTGAACGTCCCTCCTATTGTCAGCCCGGATGATAAACTTTGTGAAGAGTTTTATAGTCGCACGACTACTCGCGATAGTGATGGTCGTTATGTTGTCGCACTCCCCTTTAAGGGTGATGTTAATTCGCTTGGAGATTCGTTTCAGTCATCCGAAAAACGCTTCTTTTGTTTAGAACGGAAAATGCAGACATCTCCAAAGTTGAAGGAGGCTTACGATAGCGTAATAGTAGAATATTTGGATAAAGGTTTCATTTCACCCGCTCCTCCCGAAACCGAAGAGACGAAGCACGCTCCTTCGTATTCCGTACCGCACCATGGAGTTGTCCGCGAGGATAAACTAACCACCAAGTTGCGCGTTGTTTTAGAACTACCCCTTCGGGGATAAAGGCATGACAATGTGTATTTATGTATGAAAATAGATAGCGTTAAAATCCGCAATAAAGATCTTTGGGGCCGGCGTCAACGTCATCTGTGAGTAGTGCACTTGGCGATGGACTAGGGTTCGGCAGAGACGCCTGTTGGAAGATCCGACAGCATGCTCTCAACAAACCGAAAATAAAAATCGAAATCCAATTTTGTTAACCTCTCTCTAATCTTTTAATGTGCCTACGACCGTTGGTCTCAAGTACACAAGTTGCAGATGAGCTTAAACCATTATAATTTACTTCTTCTTCATCTTGATTGATTTCTCGGTGGCTTTCAAACTCTACCTGAATAAAACTGAGGTAAACTTTTATTTGGCTGCTTATCAGCTATCGTTTGACTATTAATTTTCGGCATTGTTGGGAGCGACTGCTGTTTGATCTTTCTGTAAGGGCACCCTGCGTAGTTGCCTCGTTCGTTAATCATCTGGTAAACCGCTAGCAGGTGCGGTCGCTTGGACCCTAGAAATCTTTGTGGGGCCCCCTTACACTCTAAAACCATTATAATTTGCTTAATATTATGTATTTTGACTGAAAACACCGGAAGGAAGGCTCTACCGGTAAAATAGTATTGTTGTCCTACTAATATAGAGCAAGAGCCCGTGAACCACAGAAATACGTTATTTTATAAAGTTAAAGTTTGTCAGCGCATGCTCCCAACACAGGTAAGAACGATGGGCCATTATGAAGTTTGAGCTATAATGGCTTTGACAGGTAAAGGTGTGTAAAATATCTATTTACTTTCGTCAAATAATAAAACTCGATTTTTTGGTATTACCTTCAGAATATCTATTATAAAAAATCATGTTATTCATTGCCAGACACTTAACATCTTGGCAACCCCTTGCCAGACACCCTTAATGTTTATGAAAAATTTTGCAGACATTCAAGATGTTTGCCCATAACCTCATCAGTCTAAATAGTGAAAGTGTAGATAACTGGTCACTACCCCCAAAACAAACACCTATTTGCTATGGGTGTACAACAGACAGCCTCTTGTGCAGAGGATGCATGGGGGCAGAGGAAATGTCACAGCAAGTGCTCACGGAGTGCAGGATTATGGCAGACAACTTGGCTGGAGTGACAATATGAAACGAAAACATCATTGTACATGTTTTGCCTGATCAAGAGGGTCGGCGCAGCAACAGCCCAGACAAAACAAACAAATTATCATCTCTACGGTGGCAGTGGGTGAATCAATAGTTTTTTTTTTTATATTTAGCTCGCCAAAGTGACGCCGCCCGCCTGATGGAAAGCCATGGCGACATCTAGCGAATTAGAAGCCACTGTTACAATCCACAAGACTATTAACAGTGGCTTTCAAGTTGGCGGCCCCATGATGTGCCTCTTCACGCTCCGCTTGAAGAACCCTGGTTTATAAGAGGAGGGAAACACGTGCGCTGGCAGAGCATTCCAAATTTCTATTGTTCGACAGAGGAACGATCTTTTGAACCGCTCAGTTCTGGCGAAAATTCTCTCCACAGTGTGGGAGTGACACCTCTGCCCGGCACGCGTTGTTCGGGAACGAAAAGGAGAAGGTGGGATTAGATTAAAGAGCTCTTCAGAACACTTACCATGGTAGATACGGTAAAACGCAGCCAATGAAGCTATTGTTCTATGCTGCGCTAGCAGTTCAAGGCTTTTTGTTACCTCGGGACAATCTATAACGCGAATAGCACGTCTCTGCATAGCGTCTAGCGCGTCCAGCAAGTACCTCACGGAGTCACCCCAAAGGTGAGAGCAGTATTCAACGCATGGTCGAATCTGTGTCTTGTACAGAAGACATCTCTGTTGTGGCGTGAAAAACCGCCTCACCTTATTTAAAACTCCTGTCTGGTATACGCGTAATCTCGCGTACAATCTGGGTCAGACCATGAGAGAGAGCGAATGCGTGGGCGGCTCTTCCTGCGTGATCGGTCTTGAGGGACCCCAACCACTCAGTATGGTGGCCATTGAAGTCCCCCAGACACACCAGATCCGCTTTCGGAAACCGCACCTGCGCAACATCGGCCCCCTCGCTGAGGTACTGAAACAGCCTTACTGTCTCAGCTTCCCCTGTGTGGGAACGGTAAACGCACACGTAGATCTGGCTCGAGGAGCAATGATCCACGTGCAGCCAAAGAACAGAATAGGAAGGGTTCTCTAGGCAGCGCAACAGGCGACAGCAAACATTAGCCCTAACGAAAACGCAAACCCCGGCCTTGTCTCGAAAGTGTTCCTCGATGATATAGCCGGGGTAACACAGATAAGACGAATTGACTTCGGACGAAGTTTGAAACACGGAATACATCTATGAACTATCGAACGAATCAAATTGCGTGCGGAGAGAATCCAGTATTTCTGGCGCAAAATCGACATTAATAAATCTGGACCAGCGTGATAATTAACCCTATGGTGATATTCAACTAAAAGATCAACGATATGATCCTTGCGCGGGAGAACCATAGGATGCATTTGATCGTACTCTAATGAGGACTGGCTCAAACGGCCACCAACTCGAATAAGGCCATCCTTCAAAAAAGGTTTCAAATGCCGAAAAGCGCGAGTACAAGGTTTATTCAATTCCAAATTTCTAATTTTAGACGAAAAATAAAATCGCTGAAGTTCACGAAGCACGATTAACTCAGCCTTGTTTAAGTCAAAGGCGGTAACATGCTCGCGATGAGGAAGGATTTTCAAAAATCTACAAATAAAAACAACACTACGTAAAAGAATCGACCACGATGAAACAAGGCTAGCCAACTCTAAGATTTTTTACGAGCGGCGCGGTAGCAACTAAAGAGGTTTTCTTTTCCTCTGGCGGCGTGGACACAGTAGCGGGGTTGAAAGGACTAACAGGCAATCAGGTGGGGCTTGGCACCAGGAAGAGCCATGGAACCACAACGGATGATCCAAAATCTGTGCAGGTGTTAACCCACGAGACAAACAATCGGCAGGGTTGTCCGTACCTGAGACGTGATAAAAGTTTTGCGCCGCCAATTCCGACTGAATTTTTGCCACCCTATTTGCGACAAATGTATCCCAGCGATGGGGCGAAGAATGTGTCCAACACAAAGCGACGGTCGAGTCCGAGAATGCGAAAATTCTATCTATATTAATGCGTTGAAGTCGGCGATCTGATTCGCGAACACCAATACAAACATTTCACCATATGCATTTAAGTCCCACGAAACAGGTGGCGAGCCCATTGCCGTGTTGAAATGGACAGGCGCAGGCTGTGGCGACCTGCTGATGAATTTTTTTAAGCCACCCATATTGATTTCAACCAGGCTTAACGTCAGCCATTTTACTGGCAACCGGGACCAACGGCTTAACGGGGCCTTCCAAAGCTCGGAAATGTAAATTTTATAAAGTGGTCACCCATCCAAGAACCACCTATAGCGAATGTTGCTTAACGCAGTGATCGTTTACAGAACACTGAGTCAGCGGGGCCACGAGCGCTTTTATCTATTTTCACAGTTCGTAATATTTGTCGTAACTCGTATATTTTATTCTTCACAGAGCCAAATGACGAAAGTGGTGCTAACGTGGACGCCGCAAAAATGTGGAGAGAAGACAGAGATCAGTTTAATAAAATCGCAGAGCGCCTCGTCAGAAAAACATTAGGTTTGCCTCCGCCCTAATATTTGACTACTGAATACCTTAGATCGTTTAACTACTGGACTTGTCTTAAGTGAGCCACCGCAAACAAAAATATTCTCCATGCTTGTGAAGCATGGAGAATATTTTTGTTTAGGCTTAGGAAAGAAACACACACATACAGAGTTTACCACATCTATTCACTTTTCTCGCATTATTACAAACGCGCACAATATTAAACCACATCTACATCATCGGAAAATTGCAACAAAATGCAACACTGCAACAAAATGTTGTCAAGTCATGTTGTATGCAAGAAATATTAAACTTATAATCCACGTCCAAAAAACCATCTAATTTACCACTAAGGTTACCGGATCGGCGCCACGTCCTCTGAGGTTCTCTGCGGATGCAATCCATTAAAGTTGTTGTTGTATCGACTTCATGGCTATAAATACTGAAGTCCCACAAGGCTCGGTCCCCCATCCTGTTATTGTGCATACAAAGACATTTTGTCTATGGACGGCACCCATTGCTATGCGGATGACAGTACGAGTGACACTTATTACGCTGGCGCTCCAGCAATCCCCAGTATCCGTTTTGGAAAAAAGCCATGAACAACTTTTGTCTATAATTAAAGCTACTCTCGCAAGTGTGGCCGTTCCGATCGGTGTGTCTAAATCTGTCCAATTTAACCCTAGAAAAACTCAAAACTAAGCTTTTACGGTCAAAAAATCTCACACTTCTTGTGACGCCAGAATTTCGGCGCCTTGATGTTGAGATGTCTAATGATCTACAGCATTATAGGCATTTAGAGAACAAAGCTTAATTGGCATCAAAAAATATCATAGTGCTCGACAGGATATGGAAGTGTTTTATTGCAGTGCAAATACTGCTTCTCTTTAAGTCCTAAATAAGGCCAAAATATGAAGTACCTACTACTATCACTTTGGACTGGTGCACTTGAATACTAGGTTTACCCATTTGATTCGGTACAGAGACAAACTACGAGGTTATTATCGATTCTTTATTTGCAAGCAGTACCGATCGCCTTTGCAACAGGAGACACTTCGCCGCGGTACCACTTGTACTATAGTCTCAGTCCTCAGTTCTCGTATATTGCAAGATTCTATAGGAGCTTAATGCCACGTACGCCTGGATTCTGGAATTATCCTCGGGTTTTCTGAAAGCAAACTGTATGTGGTTCTTCAAAAGGGGACAAACTCAAGAGGTTACAACTTGCAACCGTCCAATGGCTACGGTGACCACTTTTGATCATCAAGACCGTATATTTGTCTGCTCCCTTATTAGTATAAATAATATCGATATCAATTACTTGTATGGAGCTAAGAGGTAGTAATGCATGAACAGCACTCCTCGCGAGACTAATTGTCTTTTTTGATATTTTTTTCTACAAGTAAATACTAAAATCAATTTAGTAAGATGGTAGTAGTCTCGCGAGGGTACCGGCGATGACGTAAGCATAGAGCATCTTTGTTTTTAAATCAGCCCACTTTATTTATTAGTGTTAAAGTTGATATTATACGTCTAGAGTAAGTGAATGAAATTGTGTAATTAGGGAGTATTTTTAGCGCGGACGATAGAACGGCGAGTAGCTGCCGAAAACAAAGTTAACGGTGCTTTGTCTTAATTAATAAAGCGACAAAGCATCGTAAAAGAAGCACGACTCGCGATTCTTAACGCAGTGCTAGTGCCAACGTTGCTTTTCGGTAGCGAAACCTGGGTATGTTAGAAAATGCATGAAAGGAGTTGAATTCGGTGGAGATGTGTTCACATCTTGGCCGATCGAATACGTAATGAAGTGACACGTAATATAGCAGTTTCGAATAAAAGTGTCAGCGTTAAGCTGGAAAAAGGCGTGCTCCGTTGGTTTGGACACGTCCAATGAATGAGTGAGGAACGATTGACGAAGAATATAAATTGTGGTAGTAAAGGGTAGGAGTCAGGGTAGACCGAGACTTACATATATGAAAACCACATGAGCAGATTGCTAAAATCGAAAAAGTCAAAAGTATTCGGATACCCAAACGTGAATGTTTAAAACGTTTAATGAATCTGTAGGAAGCGGAAGAAGTATGCATGGATCGTGAAGCCTGGCGATCTGTGCTCTCTGACTACCCCGTCAGAGATACAGCGTGAAGATAGTTAGTTAGTTAGTTGTTGTAGTTGATAATAAATTGAATTCCAATTATAATATAAGGCAATAATTGCTTTATAATGTAATAATTTTTACAAATAGATTAGGTACTATTTATAGCGACTTGCATCGTTTAATGAAAACGCTTATATAAGAACAAGTTTTTTAGACTTAATCAAAACGTGATTCATAGGTATTTATTCCTATTTTTTGCAGTCGGTATTATATCTCAGGACACAATGTGTTCGGACACAGCAATAACGATATTAATACTGAAACAATCGATTGTGTAAGTAGTTTTAAAAACCTGATAGATCAAGTGATCTATTAGCTAAGCAGAGGGCAATGCTCATATTAGGCGAGTCCAGTAGTTAAATGGTCTAAGCAAAATACATACATTTAAGTTGACTAATTCTCGCAGGATATAGATAAACATTATTTTCGCTTTTATAAGTAACTTCCTATAGATTTATATGTAGCTTCTAGTTTCTGCACCAGTGTGTTCTAAAGCTATTCACAAAGCACATTGCATTAGTAATGTGCCTATATTTTAAAAAGGATATCAATAGTTGTATTAGTGAAGTATATTTATTTAAATGTGTTTAAATACAAATGATTTTTAATGCTTGTTTACAACAAAATATTTCAAATAGCCTATATTGTTGGTATCAATGTAAATAAAGGAATTCAGTAAATATTAGAATTAATTTTAAAATGGTGATGGATAGATGCAGAAACGGTTACACTGCTTCTCGTGATATTACTTATTATGATATAACTTACTTTCTATTTTTCTAAAGGAAAGGAAAATATTAGAATTATTGTAATACATATCAAGGCAAATTTTAAATATTCCTGGGGAGTTTTCTGTGTCAAAAAATAAGGTCATTGTAGTGATTATATTTGAGTCACTGTCCAGTGCCAGCTACATAGACACGTATTCTTCATATAACTCTTGATGTGTGCCTGCATTATGCTTACATACAAAACTTGTAGAAATATTGAGCATTCTCTACGGAGGCGGCGTTGGGTACACATCGCTGCATTCAAGTTTCAGAGCGTATAGCAAGTGGACTGGAATAGTAGCACACGGTCCATTTTTCTTTGCATAATATTGGAAAGGGCTGTGTAGTATTGAAAAACATAATACGTCTTGTGAATAGAGTTTAGTACGCTAGATTGCAAAGCATATTTAAAAAAATAAGTCTCTTTAGCTATGCCGCTGTGGAAAGTGAGCCTTACTTTTCAATTCTCATGTACTGGTATTGTAATTATAATTATTTTTTCTAAATTTTAATAAGACCTAATTGAGACTTGTTCAGGACAAAAAAAAATCCCAATTCTCAAGTTACGACGATTTTTGTGTATATTGCTCAAAGTTATTGAACGTGTATAGAGCGCTTAAGTAATAGGATAGATTTTATTGTATAAAGTGTCTAGAGTTAGTCTTGATTTTTTGAATAATATTCATTGAAATGTTATCAAAATGTAGAGCTTTTATCTGTATTTCTTGATAAGATTATAATAGTGCTTAGTATACCCAGCAATAATTAGAACGCTAAATGTATGCTACATCCATACGAATAGTGTTTTGTGGCTTGAATGTTTTGCTGCAAAGGTATGCTACCGCTCACTAATGAGATCACTCGAAAGAGCCATTCTTGGTATCACATTTGGAATATATTCTTTAAATAGTCATTATTATTGACACTGTTATACTTAGCTAAATAAAATGTTATTATATATTTATAAAAAAAAACTAAATTATCTTCACGGTGTATCCCTGACGGGGTAGTCAGGGATACAGCGCGAAAATATTAAAAACGGCACCTTGCTCGATTGCTTGCTTTCGTTGTTACCGTTATATTTCCTCGTTATACTTACTATACCATAAATTACTAAAATATTTTTCTTGTCATAACCACTGTTTAATTACATTTAATTACCATGACCGCATGTATATTGGGCGATTCCGCTCGTGTTGCTTCAATAAACCGTTGAATTTAAAAGGTAGTTTTATTTGCAGTCGCACAAACTTAAGGGTTACATAATATACAATTTAAAAAGCCTCGCATTCGATAATAGCTACCTACAAATTCGCTGGAGTGTTGCCAACCTGGTCAGCGTCTATGCTGCCAAAATGCAGGCTTGTTTATTTTCCGCTAAAAAGAGTATCGGAAATCGGTACTGATTTTGTTCTTCTGGGGGTATATCTCCACTTAACTGAAGAAAAAGAATCGAAGGCTCAATCATTCAATGACAATTAGGTGCTAAAAAGTAGACATGCTCTCATGGGTGAGACGGTACTTCACACCGAAACAGCTTAACCTGTAAGTACTCTTTCAGCGGGTGCAATGAGTATTGTTCTCGCTTCTAGAATTACTCTGCCGAGTTCTGTTGTTTTAGGCTCTGGAGTTGGCCGAGCGAGAGGCGTATCTTACGGCCGATAGGAAAGCCAGATAACATTTACTGGGCTTGTTGGGCTTCCATCGCCTGCATTTCTGTGAGTGTACTGAGGAATCCTACGACATAATTCCACCTCCACTCTTTTCTAGTATCGGGAAAACTACTAAAGCACATGTCACATGTAACTAAAATTCACACAGAGCTCTTGAAATTCACGTTCCATAAACGCTCGGCGCTGGCAAAACATTCAATGACCGAAAAGGAAAACTTAAATGTTTTCAAATAACGCGAATCCATTTATGTATAAAAAATGCCACTAGGTAGTTGTTGACCTATAAATGCTTTTTTCGTAGTTTCGGTGTATCCTTATATGCATAAATAAATAAAATATTTAAGGTTCTTTATCAGTTGTCTAGATCTCATAGCACAACTTATAGCTTACTTTGGTCTAGATCATTGTTGTGTGAAAAAGTGTCCCTGAATTATTCATTTATTATTTACCTACAGTACGTAGACTCAACTTTTACGACCCAGACTATACACACACACACACATAAAACAAGATAAAAGCACTTATTCAAGAAAATAATATACTTACAGTAAGCTACCGCTGAAGAAGAATGTGATAAAATAAATCAAATCAAAGAGTATCTAATGGCCCAAGCGCGCCATTTCATACAACATTGCTGGAGCGTTGTAATGTTCCAAATTCAAAAATCGCTCCAGCAATGAATATCATTTTCTCTGTTCGTAAATGTGGTACTTCGCGTGGTAATTGCAGGTGGAGCCCACTCAAACGTTCACTATCCCTTCGCGCTGCCAGAGCAGCGCATTTTTTGTAATTAACCTATGACCTAATTAACTAAAATCATGATATCTTGGAAACTATAATATCTAGACGAAAAAATTTAACTACTGAAAAATCCTAAAATATATAAAGATAAAACTTATAGCTATAATAATTTGGAATTTTAATCATAATTAACTGATATATTGGTATAAACACGAAAAAGTCGGTAAAAAAATAAATAAACGTTATTTTTCAAAAATTTGCCACTCACACGAAAAACTAATATAAAACACTATTAATTTTTTTACATAATTAAATTCTTGGAATTATAACGATTATAACGATATATGACACTAATAACTTATAATTATTCTAAAAAAAAACTAAAAATTTGTTAATCCATTAAATATTAACGCAAAACTAAAAAAATGGCGGGAAAATGGCCGCCGGCAATGTTTATACCGCATTTACTTTGAATTTTGATATTGTGACATATATATTAAACCTCTAATACACGGGCTTTTTATCCACGATTCTAATGGTATAAAATTCATTCATTAAAACCACAGACAACATTGTTTAAAAAGGTTTTGAAATGAGGTCAGTTCTAAAAAAGAAAAGGCAAAAAAAGTCAGCGGCTTTAGCAGCTTGAACGTTTGAGTAGAGAGTGTGAAGGCCGAGCCGTAGGTGAGGACTTAACTAATACGAGACAGGCAATTGACATTCCCGCCGAGGCATATATAGTGCTTTTCTCAAGAATGCATGGAAATATAACAAACTATTTAAATTTTACGTTCAATTTAATTAATATTAAAAATTACATTAGCCATATTGGGCAATTACCTACTAAAACAAAATATTTTTGATTAGCTTTCAGTGAATTTAACGCAGCAAGACGGAAAAATTAAAAAAAAACTAATATACGTGATTGCCGCGCTTAGAGGGTTCGATTCCCGGGTCAGAACAATTTTTTGTATGATCGACTAATAAGTGTTTCGGAGTTTGGGTGTTTCCTATGTATAGTATATGTATGTATTTAGAAATATTAAAGTTTTTTTATCAGTTGTCTAGATCTCTTAGCACAAGTTTACAGTGGGCTAGATTATGCTGTGTCTAAAAGTGTTCCAGAAAATTAATTTTACATTTATAGCACTTTATTGAAAATTTATAAATATTGAAAATTTAATAAGCTATTGTTTTGAGGGTTAATATATCATGCGCAATGTTGGTATAGATATATAATACATAAAACAAACTTTCTTTAGAAATTTTAATGTAAATTGTGTGGTTTGTTGTGTTTACTTTTTGTTGGCAAAAGCAATTAAAATTATATGAAAGTTAGCTTATTACTTTAAAAAATTATCTATGTATTGAGTGGAGTCCATCGCATCAATGTTTTAAAATGGTTGAAACGCTGTTCATTGATATCAGAGTTGTTATGTACTTATCTGATATATGGCTCTGGTCATACTCTTAAATAACGATTACAATATACTTAGTGAAAAAATTCAATTTGTTTCGGTACAGTTCGGGTAGTTTAGTGGTGCAGAACATTGCCCTGGTTAGGAAACGGTTCCATGGTCCAATACCCGTCCTACACCTTCCTGCATACCACTATTACATAGGTGTAAATACACAAAAGAAGTAAATATGCAGTACCATTGTGTGAATAACTGACTGACTTGTGTGAGTTGACTGAACACCGCTTTCTAGATTGGAGAATAGATGCAACATAACTTACCTGTAGTCGAAACTCAAAGCTAACATTGAAGTGTCTGCCACTGTCTTGCTACGAGTCTTTGTAAAGCATATGCACACAGGAACTGCACGCGCATAGATTAGAAAGGGGTAATTGTGGTAAATGGCGGGAATCAGGGAAAATATCACTGGCTCGTCGAGACCCCACAACTCATCGGAATTTTCGAAGTTGTGTTAAAAATAAAAGTTACACAATTTCGAAGAAGACAAATTTAGAAGAAGCATAATCGATAGACCGTTCTTCATTGATGGTGTGCGCTAAAAGTTCACTTCTTGTTCATCAATTTTCGAGAGAAAAAGCATGAACTATAATAAACATGACTACATATAAAGGTACTCTACCACAGCCTCTTTGAAGATTGAAGTGTCTGCCCCTGTGTCTTGCTGTGTAAAGCTTATGCACACAAGAACTGCACGCGCTTAGATTATTATTATACATTGTGGTGAATTGTTCTCTGCCAGGCTTCTAGGTTATGCAGCGTGATAATATATAGCCTATGTGTAGGCCCAACATATTGTTAATGTGCATGCAAAATTTGAATCAAATCCAATTAGTAGTTCCTGAGTTTATCCCGGACATACATTTATAGTTAATTGTTATCTGCCTAGCTCCTAGGTTATGTAGTGAGATAATATATGTTGACCTACGATTAATATTCGTGCTAAATTTGATTGAAATCCAATGAGTAGTTTCTGAGTCTATCCCGGAGGTTTAAAGATTATCTTCTAGCTGTTGAGGAACGACCGTCATATTATTATAACATTAATTGCCTCGGTGGCGTAAGTGGTAAGTGGTAGTGTATGGGACAAGGGCACGGGGCTTGGACTGTTCAAAAAATATTTTTGTGATCCACAAATGTTTCTATATTTAATATGTGTTTTTAGGGGACTAAGATGAAATGAAAAGTAAATAATTTGCATTGGGGTTGAAATCCGCAGAATATAATAAACGAATTCATTGAATCTATTTGCCGACAACTACCTTATAATTTGACTGATCCGAGTTCAATTCGGATGAGGAAGCAGTTCACAAGAGTACTAAATATATTTAATTATACTCGTAAATGAACATTGGCAGAAGTATAGATCTACATAGGGGCTATAGTATATATAAGTTATAGTAAAACCGCAGTTTAACGATAACTCTGTTGTCTATCGAATCTCTCAGAGTTCAAGCCTGATAACATCTCAGAGCAAAGACAAATTATTAAAACCACCACGGAATACGTTGAATTCAACCAAGTTTGTTTGTAAGTGTACATTATAACAGTTTTATAGAGTTCTCATAACTCGATTCCCACGATCATATCAATCACATAATCTTGTGATGGCAAAATTACAAAATTTAAGACAATAGAATTAATGTTCCTATAGATCAGCTGTCAAAAGATATTAAAATCACTCATATGAATATAGTACCTATATAGTTACCTACATTATACACTCTCGGACTCTTGAATCGAGCCACCTTACATTCCCGGGCCTAAAAGTCCAATACACAAAAAATATACAATATAACAAAAAAGTTTTTATGCATTTTTAATGCTGGCATATTTCATCGTCTTTCCCGTATGTATTATTCCAAATTTGAATTTTTGAAATTTAAAATAGAGAACAAAAGCCGAGCTTTTTCACTGATTAAAAAAAAAAAAGACTTGAAAGTTGCTTTTGAAGCAATTTTATGTCGATTTGGTTTTAATTTTCACAATTGTTGTTAACCAAAGTTTAGTTTAGTTATTTTCTATAATTTGAACCGTTTTTGGCTATAAAATTATGCAATCTGGGCTAAGGCAGCGAGATGTGAGTTCACATAAGTCGTTTCGCTGTTCAAAGAGTGTACCACCGATACCTGGAGACTGGCGGCTTCGTTCGGCGAACAGGAGGACCTCGTTACCAAGTGACAACGGCGAGACAAGATCAATACATTGTCACTACTAGCTTACGAAATCGACGCCTTAACTTTGATTAGATACAAGAACAGCTCAGGGACTTTCACGGAGTGGCTGTAAGAGCTCGGACCGTTAGAAGGCGACTCAATGAACGTGGTTTAAAGCCCCAGTGCCGTGTTGAAATAGACAGGCGCAGGCTACCACATTATATAAATTTTTAATTAATTTTATTGGGGTAAATTTTTGGGGTAAATTCTTTGGTGTTATTTCTTTGGGGTAATTTCTAAAAAGGTTTACACGAATAAAATCACATCTCGATACCTACCAATACCTTCATTTATCGGACAGGGTTTTCTTAACAAATTGTATAATCACGCCTTTTTCTTGCGATCTAGGCAGAGATTAGGTACAGCTTTCCATTTGCTGTGATCGTCGTCAAACAGTTTTTCATATACGCAAGGTATTTCACAAATAGTTGAGCAAACATTTTCTAGGAGTAAGCAAAACAAAATGTTTAGATATTGATTTGTATATAATAAGGATAAAATGTAATTACAGGTGTCTATAATGGTCTGTAACTAAGATAAAGAATATACTAGTCTGTAATCACAGAGCAACGATTGTTGATCACTCGCTCTCGCTTAATAGAGACGAAAGTGTGACGTTTATTTCTTACCCTGTCTCTAATAGTGACATAATAATTATTATACAACATAGAATAGGTACCTAACTAGCTGCGGCAGATATTCCACTGGATACATGCGATGGGATCAGATTTTCGCACCTATACGAGGCGGATTTCTATTGGGTCAAGGCGCTGTTTTAAACCGTGTCAATGTTCGGTCGTCAGTTAGGTACACAGACAATACAACCTAATAATAAATTAATAAATATTGTGGGACACTTTTCACACAGCGCCATCTAGCCCAAAGTAAGCTAATATTAGCTTGTGTTATGGGATCTAGATAACTGATTAACATACTTATATATTTCTAAATACATACATAGTATAGATAAATAACACCCAGACACAGAACAAACCATCGTGCTCATCACACAAAGTTTTATCCTGGGTGGGAATCGAACCCACAACCTCTTGCGTAGCAGTCGGATACACTCCCACCGCGCCACAGAGGCAGTCAGTCAGAGTCAGTTGTATTGTCTGTGGTTAGGTATGGGATGTTTGTCACCGAAACGCCGGGTGTGCACACGGCGCAGTAATAGAAGGCTGCGTTTCAGCTGGGTATCAAACCGTGCTCTTGAACAAGCTAGCCGGCACTCTGGTCCGGGTTGAAAACGTCTCGCGTCAAGCTAGCTAGGTACTTACTAGCTGCTCTGCTGGGTATTATACAACCTCGTTAAGAAATGAGACCTCCTGCCAATTAATATAAGGAAAACGTACGCAATGCCTACTAATATTATAAATATGAATGTTAGTTTGTTTGTTAAGCTTTCACGTGAAAATTAACCGATTATCATGAAATTTTATTACTGAAAAAAAAATTACGTAAGATATAAAATTGTTTGTCAAAAAATCTCTCTTCTTTGTCTGTTTCTCTTTCATGTTGCGTTAACGTTAGCTAGTAGGTAAAAATATTTGCCAAAATGGTGTCGGTGTCGATGCCTTCGTTCTGAAGCTTGAAGTGCTGCGCTAAGTAACTGTGTGGTGTGTTGTGTATGATGGTGAAAGCGACCGCTCTTGAGGTTCAGTACTATAATATGATCTCTTCTCTCTGTTTTATATTTATTTACCAAATGTACGCAGGAAAAAGAAATACGAGAATGATGTTTTTAAGATCTGAAATAAATTTTCGACAGATATTAATGAGGCGATAACAACTCAGTGTATGGCAAAAGTAATAGATTAGGTACGTGAGGGTTTTAGGGCCCTATTCCAGAAGGTTTCTCAATACTCAAGAACGGATGAGACTAGTTTTTTCCTTATAAAAAAGTACTACTCTGATGTGTTTCTTGAGTAATAAGAAACGTTGTGGAATACGGTCCTTAGGGCCATGTTCCAGAACGTTGATACGTGAGTATATTTGTCTTATACTCACTGAAGCCATTGTCTTGACTCCAACATAGACAAATCCGGCAGCATTTATGAGAATAGGTTCTTGTACGTTCAAAAGATAAATAAATACTGTTTTACGGTTACCAGTGTCCATATACTCCCACGGTAACCCATATACAGCGTCTTTTAACTTGCCACTCTGGAACAATACCATACCCGTCATTACAATTGATCAAAATTTACCATTTGCCTCTCAAGTTATAAACTGTACAGTTTTATGTTTCACTAACTGATGGTCGCAGCTTCGCCCGTGTGGTGAAGATTTCCTGAAAATTTTCTGAATATCCAATATAGCCTATGTTGCTCACGAAGAATGTAGCTTTCGAATAGTAAAAGAATTTTTAAATTCGGCCCAGTAGTTTCTGAGCCTATTCATTACAAATAAACTTACAAATCTTTCCTCTTTATATTATTTGTATAGCTGTTTAGCACTGTAACTTAATAGAGAAATACGAATGAAAAAATTACAGTACAAATATATCAATGGCCTACAGATATGGCAAATTTGAGCGTACGAATACAGTGGTGCTAATTCTGTTGTTGAAACCACTAAACTAAATTTCACTAAATATTTTTTTTATTAGGAGATTGCCAAATGCTATTCTGTTATTACGTTGAACTAAACTTGGTGATATTATAAAAAGCACTAAATTTCAACAACAGAATTAGCACCAATGTCATTTGATATAGTGTTAGGTGCGCGCTCCACACTCAATCGCGTCGGGACTTGCGATGCCCCGAATTTAAGCCTCAACAACGGGCAATGTCTGCAGAATCGCGAGCCCACCCATACTGTTGATTGCTGAGAGCTTTGGTTGGGCTGAGGTTAAATCCTAGTATCTGTATTGCAATACTGTTGTTATTTGTTACAGTGGTATTCTAGTTAATATTACGTATCGATGATTATTAAAATAATTACCATGGTACCAATTGATTCAAATATTATGCTTAGTTGTATAAGCTCTCCAAACATAAGAATAGTAAAAGGCGCGTAACGACTTAAGGCTTCAGCAGTCTGTGAAACAAACAAAAGACAAATAAATATAACACTTCACTAGTCGCATAAGATGTCATCGGCTTCTTACTTACGTACCAATTGTGAACACTGCAGCAGCAGCAAACATCCACTGACTTGATGGAAGATGAAATAAGTCATGAGCGTGTATCCGAACACACTAGACATTTCTGTAATGAAGCTAAAAATAAAAATAAATATGTAGGTAGAGAGTAAATATACATATGCCTTCGTCATGCCTTTATCCCCTAAAGGGGTAGGCAGAGGCATACTATACGCCCACATTTCACCGTATGCATTTTTGTCCCACGTAACAGGTGGTGAGCCCATTGCCGTGTCTAAATGGACAGGCGCAGGCTACTTGCTGTTAAAAATTTTCAAACCCCCCATAAAACCTTTAACTGGGTTTAACGACTGCCATTTAGCTAGCAACCGGGACCAACGGCTTAACGTGCAGTCCGAAGCATGAAAATGTTCGCAAATGTAAATGCCACAAAGTGGTCACAAAGTTGCTTAATGCAGTTATAGTTTATAGAACACTGAGTGAGCGAGGCCACGAGAGCTTCTCGTTTAGATGATAAAGATGAAAAAAATGTATACACAAATGAATTAGCAATTCGTTTTAATAAAACAGCGAGAGCACAAAGGAATCGCATGATTAATTATTGTGAAACTTACTTATAAATAAAACGGTGATATTCAATACACTGTTTCAATCTTTGTGATATAAGCTTCAGCTCAGATTCAGAATACATTAATGAGTTTTCACTGCTTTTACCCACTGTGTAGTTCTCCGCTCCAGCAGGCAAAGGAAACGTGGCTAAGAGATGTAGTAAAACTTTGAAATGGCCATACAGAGAGAATACCATCAGCGACAGAAAAAGATCAAACATACAAACACCGTTAACACACAAAAAGGTTCCATACCTGGAAATAATGAGCAATTTTATTGGGAACTCTTCAACGCGGTCCGTTGAGTACACTCACACTACGAGAACACCGCATGTTTCTCATAAGCTGTACTTACTGGATTATATTTTGACATAAAGATTAGCATAACATACATATACATAACATCCGAGACTGTGATTTGTTTTCTTTGTATGTTGTTTGTTTTTTCGAGGTTGGAGCAAAATCCAGTCAGTTGATTTTCACTGTTACTTTTTCACCATAAGTACTGCGTTATGTTTTATCAAATTCGGTTCAACAGAACTGCAGCTTTAGACATGCACATTGGATAGTTCAAAGTAGTTCATATTTTCACATACTGGCTTTCAATTACTAAGCAATAATCGTTAAGTTTGGATAAGTGACCAATTTAAAAGGAGGTGCGTTACATTCCAGGGGATACGTTGTTTTCAGTTTTAGGTAGTAGGTACCTAAGTACCACATCGGCGCGGTATACTTTTAGACGCACATTACAAGTTTGAGAGGCAGTTGCTTCTCTTTTATAAGGATAACAATAACAAAAATAATACTACTGTTAGTTATCTATGGATTAAATTAGTGATTATATGCGTATATTAATGTATAAAAGGAAAGTGGTTCTCTTGTCTACTTGTGTACTTGTCCGCGGGCGCCGGTTGTTACAATTTGACGACATCAGAAAGTATAACAAAAAACAAACTGCTTACGCGTTGAATATCGTTGCAACAATATATCCATTAAAATTGGTGTCTGAATTAAAGGGATACAGGAGGTAGACAGCATGTTCGTAGGTAGAGTTCGATAAGAGACGGGTCTCATATTTGCCTGATTTAAAGTTGTTGTAAACAGGTGTCAAGTCAAATAGTAATAAAGCTACAGGCGTCATAACTCCGTAATAGATAGTGAAATAGTGAGAAATTCGATGCATCAAAATATGTACCTGTAAATTAAATTTGCTAAGATTACTTTATTATTAGTACCGTAAGTAAGAATAATAACAGTGTCATAAAAAATATGAAATTAATTAATTAGGCTAAAGTAAAGTATTAGATAAACTAACTATTTTTACGACTTATCCCTGACTTACTTGTCCATTTCAACACGGCAATGGGCTCACTACGGCAATGGGCTCACCACCTGTTGCGGACATAAACCTGCATTCGGTTAAATGTGGGCTTAAACTATGCCTCAGCCTACCCCTTCGGGGATAAAGGCGTGACAATATGTATGTGTGTATGACGGGGTTGTCAGAGAGGACAGATCACAATGCTTTGCGATCAATACATACTTCATTCGCTTAAAGTGATAGGTAAATTGTTCTATCTATACTAATATTATAAAGCTGAAGAGTTTGTTTGTTTGTTTGGTTGAACGCGCTAATCTCTGGGACTACAGGTTCGATTTGCTTAATTATTTTTGTGTTGAATAGTCCATTTATCGAGGAAGGCTATGTAGCATCACGCTACGACCAATAGGTGCGAAACGGCAATGATAAATGTGGCAATATCGGGGACAAAATATTCCTTTTGATAGCTTCCGTTGCAAACGCTGTGTAAACGATTATAGTTACGCAAAAACTATGTAAGTATTACATAATTATTCCCCTTTAAAAGTTCAGAAATAAAGTCCGCGACAGCATATGCCTATCTTTTAAGGATAACCTATTATAATCATTTTATTGTAAAAAAATTGATCTTAAAATGACAATTTGCGATTTACGCATGCGCGACGTCGCGACTAGCCAATAGCGAGCGAGCTCTGCGAAGTCCGCGCGTCTCCTTGGTAACTATACTAATATGTGTTGGATTCGTGGATCGTGGAAGTTATTGGCTATATCATCACGCTACTACTCTTGAAGAGCAGGGCAGTAATCAACAAATCGGGCAAATATTCATACATAATTGTAAAAGTAGATAATAAACGACGGGATTAAATGGGAGCGACGGGGATAAAGGCGTGACATATAAAAGGCTATCTCATCACGCTACTAACCTGAGGAGCGGAGCAGTAATCAACAAATCGGGCAAATATTCATACATTGTTGTAAAAGTAATAAACGACGGGATTAAATGGGAGCGACGGGAATAAAGGCGAGACTGATGAAAGATTATATAATCACGCTACTACCCTGAAGAGCGGAGCAGTAATCAACAAATCGGGCAAATATTCATACATTATTGTAAAAGTAATAAACAACGGGATTTAATGGGAGTGACGGGAATAAAGGCGTGACTTGAGTTTGAGTTCGAAGTTTGTCACGGGCGAAGCCGCGCGGGTCAGCTAGTAATCTATAATACTAGATATTGCTGAGTGGATACGGAGCATCCTCAGAACTACTTTGGATATTTTTCACGCGGAAACCAGCCCGCCATACAATACAATGTAATAGTAACTAAACACGGTATGAAAAAAAAGTTAAATATAAAAATAAAACTTAAGATAGTGCGCGAGTGTAGAGCGCTGTTTAGAAATTGTGTCAGAGTTTAGGGTCCGTATTCCAGAACGTTTCTCAAGACTCAATCAACGCTTGTGACTAGACTCTGCCTTATAAAATCTACTCTCAAGTGTTTCTTGAGTATTGATAAACGTTCTGGAATACGGCCCTAGATGTTTTTTAAGTAGGTATAATGAAAAACAAACTATCTCAGCGGAGAAATGTTGATATGTTCCGTGTGAAGTTATATAAATATACCTAGTTGTAGTTGCTATATCTCCAAATTTATAATGCAGGCTACAGAAACTGATAGAAACGAGTCATTGTCCGACAACTCGGGTAGGTACGCCGGGATTCGACCATACCTAGTGGCTGTATATGTATGCATTTAGTTGTAGTGATTACATATCGTTGTAAAAGATAGTTACTTATTTTTCATCTTAGCATCTTTTCCGTTGTATAGCATACAAACGGGTAGATATATGGGTAAATTTCACCAATCGGACGTAGGTACCTAGTTCCCCATATCAGCTAGTATTAAAATATTATGCAAAAATGTCCCCTTTCTAATTAAAAAACTTCTTCGGGGTGTAAACTCAAATCGTAGTAGGTTTAATTTCAATTAATTCAGTAGTTTCAGGTTGATAATATGCTATCGAATCAGTCTGCAATTGCACCGTTGAGCACAGTAGCACAGTTCTTTATATATATAAAAAAATAAGGTCCCACATACCTTCATAGAGTATTCTGATTTATCTTTGTGATGAAACAGATGCATCTCTCGAACAAATTTTGCAGCTAATTTTCGATAAGTTTTTGATATGCATAATGTTAAACAACGTGACTGAAAAAAATAAAGTTTTCTATAGTATGTCATTCATAAAATATTTGGTAAATGTAGGTACTTATTTATATATTTTTTAAAATTATTTATTTGTTTTTAAAATATATAAATAAATCAAATAAATGTAGATAGACAGATACATTATTAATTACAGGTATTCCCCAATGCGACAGCGTAATAAACATTGCCTACTATTTCAATAACATAACATAATATACCTACCTAAGTATATTAACATTGACTATAATTAATATTTTTAAATGGGCATTATAATTACATAAATATAAAACATATTTAATTTAATAATAACATTAATTTACTAATAATATATAATCCGCTATCAGTTTCCGAGAAATCGCTACGATTTAACTATACAGTTTAAACTGTAGGTACTATTTTAACGTAGGTATGGCCATACTACTTACATTGTACTGTACTACCACAGTACATATACATATATACAGTACATATACATTTATTTATGTAATTTGGTACTACAGCTTGAACTACACAGTTTTTATCATACACACGTTCCGATTATCGGTTCACGTTACGATTTTTCGTAACACAGAGCGCGTAAGGAATGTTACTTACTCTCTCTCGCTCGGGCCTAATAGAGATGATATTAATAATAATACCACTAAACGGGGCGAGTCACATAGAGACCAAAACAAGTAAGGCATGTATAGCTTTTAACCAGGGCAGAAGAGTGGTTGGAAAAAGATGGGGACTTAATCCCAGAATCACTGTATTCTAATCTAAAAAAATCACCCGTACCCTCAGAGGATGCATGGAGGCAGAAGAAACGCCGCAGCACGTGCTCATGGAGTGCAAGAGCGTGGCAGACGACCGGGCGCACGTCCTCCAGTCGGAGGCCTGCAAGGACCTGAAAAGGCTGCTGACCTTCTGGGATGGCCTTGGCTGTTTGGAGTGAAAATTTAAAAAGAGATTACGTACAGTGGTCCAATCAAGCGGCTAAGTGCGGAAACGGCCCAGACAAAACAAACAAACAATAATACCACGTGCCAAGTATACGACAAACTATATGCGAAAATCGCATACGCGATTCGTCATGTTCTAACAAGTACAGTTCTGTAATAATTAGTGAAATCGTATGAGAAAAGAGTAACACCCACTGACACGCTTGGCTATGTGAAATATACAAAGTGTTACTGGTTGTATAGAGGAAGGCGCCTTCCTTTATACAACCAGTAACACATTATATATATTTACAGTAGAGCGCGTGAGCGACATTGATTCCATGCTATGTGGTGTTAGTAGCTACCATTAGATACAACAACATATAAAATTTTCTTTACCATAATCACAGTATTCATGAGCAAAGTTATATACATATGAGTCGTTTCAAAGATAGTTAAGTCCGCCGTGTTTACTATCAAGTAAGATCCGATCATGACAAAGAAGACAGCAGACAGTACTGAGTTGTAGTAATTGTAAATCCACTCAATCTTAAAGGTACTTTCACCGAGCTCCTTGCCTGGCCATCCACTAATCATCCTCAGGATAAACCGGATAAACTTCATATATTTGTAACTCATCGGGTCTTCGACGCCTCTGTTGAGTACAAATTAGTTTCATTTTAAGTAACGTTTTTACTTATATTATCTCTATAACGCAATCAGCAGTCGGTGTCGCGTGGGCTAAATAATAGGCCAGTAGCAGTCTGTTAATTATTGGAATCCGAAGCAACACCGTATACTGTAATGTATAATCTGTATTTTTTTGTTCATAACACATACTATAAGTTTGTCCAATGTCCTGTGTTGGGAATTTAGCTCTCAAACAGGTTTTAATTTTTTGTTGCAGTTACATCGAGGATTTTAGATTACAGGAAAAGTGGAAGTATGTAGCGTTCCTGTGTCCGTTGCCGATAGATAGCAATTATCCGTTCTAAAAAAAATTACCTCTAGCCGTTGGTTCCGGCTGCCAGTAACATGACAGTCGTTAAGCCAGTTGAAGGCCTATTGGGCGGCTTGAAAAATTCCAACAGCAGGTAGCCACAACCTGCGTCTGTCTTTCAGCACGGCAATGGGCTCATCACTAATTATTACGTGGGACAAGAGTACACACGGTGAAAAGTGGGCGTATAATGTGCCTCTGCTACCCCTTCGGTGATAGATAAGGCGTGATTGATAAACTAAACAAATATTATACAAACACACTTACTTCACAGCATCATCTAAATCCCAAAACATGTTTCTGAAATATGGAGATTCCCTATCCTTGTTCTCGAGGTAACTAAGCCACTAGTGACTATTTTAGATCGATTAGTTAAGCCTTGAACGCAATCTTTCATATCACAAATTATAGTAGGTATAATGGCATGTATAACAGTAATGTATTTATGATCAAAGGTAATATCCAGCTAATGACCAGTTAACACGAAACGTTCCTTTTGTTACTGTCAACTACACAATACCTGGGTTGCACAAGATCAAAGAGCGTACGCGGTAATGCCTCCGCCGCCGTGTGTTATTAAATTCACACATGTGACCGTTACATATCGAGTCATTATCATTATTCATTTCATCCTAGCATTGACCGGTTTTTGAGCAGTCTGCCAAAGTATGGAGTACCCTATCCTCGCAGCATCACAAACAGCAATGTCCCACGGGCGTTAGCCTAAAAAGTAGCCGCGACTGGAACTGAAACTAGGACAGCTTTTACAGATCCAACACCATCAGTGCCTCTAACCACCGGAGTCACGCGGATGTACCACGGTAAAAATACTCGCACCTGCGGCAGCCTTCACGTCCGTGACATTGCAGACAAGTTGCAAGAGTGTCAGCTTCGCTGATATGGTCATGACTTGTGGCAACCTCTGGACGTGGGTATCAAAATTAAAACCTGTTTGAGAGTTAAATTCCCAACACAGGACATAGGACAAACTTATAGTATTTGTTATGAACAAAAAAATACATATTATACATTACAGTACACGGTGTTGCTTCGGATTCCATTAATTAACAGACTGCTACTGGCCTATTATTTAGCCCACGCGACACCGACTGCTGATTGCGTTATAGAGATAATAAGTATTGGAATGTCTTGGTAAAACCGTTACTTAAAATTAAACTAATTTGTACTCAACAGAGGCGTCGAAGACCCGATGAGTTACAAATATATGAAGTTTATCCGGTTTATCCTGAGGATGATTAGTGGATGGCCAGGCAAGGAGCTCGGTGAAAGTACCTTTAAGATTGAGTGGATTTACAATTACTACAACTCAGTACAGTCTGCTGTCTTCTTTGTCATGATCGGATCTTACTTGATAGTAAACTCACGCACTCCATGAGCACGTGCTGTGGCGTTTCTTCTGCCTCCATGCATCCTCTGAGGGTACGGGTGATTTTTTTAGATGTCTCCGGGACTGCCATCTTAGTTTGCTTACATCCCTCACTGTTTTTCCATGCTGTTATGTGTGCTATTTCTATGTTTGTGCGCAGTCATGTTTTTATCTTAGCCTGAGGTATGGGTAGTAATCGCTTGTGCCACCTTGATTAGACCTACACATTCTGCTTGAAAGATCGTGTTAAGTTTATCTAAGGTTGTTGACATTTTTATGTTGAGGTCATTTGAGAAAACCCCGGCTCCAGTGCCGCGTTGGGTTTTGGTGCCATCTGTGTATATTCTAACTTCATCGACACCAGAGCTGTCTTGTGTTTCAGCGATGAGGTGAATATTGTATTTCCGAACAAAGACGTAGTAGCCCTTGATTTTGTCTGTCGGTGCCTCAAGAAGTGGGTATTCCTTCAGGATCCCTTGTAAACCCTTGGTATGCATTGTTTCTATGTTTTGTTTCCATAAGCCATTTGATCTTAGTCTTAATGCGGCTGCTTTTGCTTCTTCTTGTATGACTAGATCTCTCTACTAGGTCTCAAGTTCAAAAGTTACTCGAGGGCTACTGATGGAGTGGTTTTCATACAACCAGTAGCTGCTACTAATTGTAGGCTCTGGAGCTTTGCTTTTATAATGGTTAATTTTGTTCTGGGCCACCGTACAACCGCTCCGTAGGTCATAGAAGGTCTGATGACTGCTGTGTAGAGCCAGAGAGTGATTCTGGGATTAAGTCCCCATCTTTTTCCAACCACTCTTCTGCCCTGGTTAAAAGCTATACATGCCTTCTTTGTTTTGGTCTCTATGTTACTCGCCCGGTTTAGTGGTATTATTATTAATTTCATCTCTATTAGGCCCGAGCGAGAGAGAGTAAGTAACATTCCTTACGTGCTCTGTGTTACGAAAAATCGTAACGTGAACCGATAATCGGAACGTGTGTATGATAAAAACTGTGTAGTTCAAGCTGTAGTACCAAACTACATAAATAAATGTATATGTACTGTATATATGTCTATGTACTGTGGTAGTACAGTACAATGTAAAGTAGTATGGCCATACCTACGTTAAAATAGTACCTACAGTTTAAACTGTATAGTTAAATCGTAGCGATTTCTCGGAAACTGATAGCGGATTATATATTATTAGTAAATTAATGTTATTATTAAATTAAATATTTTTTTATATTTATTTAATTATAATGCCCATTTAAAAATAGTAATTATAGTCAATGTTAATATACTTAGGTAGGTATATAATGTTATGTTATTGAAATAGTGTGCAATGTTTATTACGCTGTCGCATTAGGGAATACCTGTAATTAATAATGTATCTATCTATCTACATTTATTTTATTTATTTATATATCTTAAAAAACAAATAAATAATTTAAAAAAATATATAAATAAGTACCTACATTTACCAAATATTTTATGAATGACATACTATAGAAAACTTTATTTTTTTCAGTTACGTTGTTTAACATTATGCATATCAAAAACTTATCGAAAAGTATCAAAATTTGTTCGAGAGATGCATCTGTTTCATCACAAAGATAAATTAGAATACTCTATGAAGGTATGTGGGACCTTATTTTTTTATATATATAAAGAACTGTGCTACTGTGCTCAACTGTGCAGTTGCAGACTGATTCGATAGCATATTATCAACCTGAAACTACTGAATTAATTGAAATTAAACCTACTACGATTTGAGTTTACACCCCGAACAAGTTTTTTAATTAGAAAGGGGACATTTTTGCATAATATTTCAATACTAGCTGATATGGGGAACTAGGTACCTACGTCCGATTGGTGAAATTTCCTATATATCTACCCATTTGTATACTATGCAACGGGAAAGATGCTAAGATGAAAAGTAAGTAACTATCTTTTACAACGATAAGTAATCACTACAACTAAATGCATACATATACAGCCACTAGGTATGGTCGAATCCCGGCGTACCTACCCGAGTTGTCGGACAATGACTCGTTTCTATCAGTTTCTGTAGCCTGCATTATAAATTTAGAGATATAGCAACTACAACTAGGTATATTTATATAACTTCACACGAAACATATCAACATTTCTCCGCTGAGATAGTTTTTTTTTTCATTATACCTACTTAAAAAACATCTAGGGCCGTATTCCAGAACGTTTATCAATACTCAAGAAACACTTGAGAGTAGATTTTATAAGGCAGAGTCTAGTCACAAGCGTTGATTGAGTCTTGAGAAACGTTCTGGAATACGGACCCTAAACTCTGACACAATTTCTAAACAGCGCTCTACACTCGCGCACTATCTTAAGATTTATTTTTATTTTTAACTTTTTTTTTTTCATAGCGTGTTTAGTTACTATTACATTGTATTGTATTGTATGGCGGGCTAGTTTCCGCGTGAAAAATATCCAAAGTAGTTCTGAGGATGCTCCGTATCCACTCAGCAATATCTAGTATTATAGATTACTAGCTGACCCGCGCGGCTTCGCCCGTGACAAACTTCGAACTCCCGTTTGTTTATCAGTCTCGCCTTTATTCCCGTCGCTCCCATTTAATCCCGTCGGTTATTACTTTTACAATAATGTATGTATATTTGCCCGATTTGTTGATTACTGCTCCGCTCCTCAGGGTAGTAGCGTGATGAGATAGCCTTTTATCAGTCACGCCTTTATCCCCGTCGCTCCCATTTAATCCCGTCGGTTATTATCTACTTTTACAATTATGTATAAATATTTGCCCGATTTGTTGATTACTGCTGCTCTTCAGGGTAGTAGCGTGATGATATAGCCAATAGACTTCCACAATAAATGCGCTATCCAACACATATTAGTATAGTTACCAAGGAGACGCGCGGACTTCGCAGAGCTCGCTCGCTATTGGCTAGTCGCGACGTCGCGCATGCGTAAATCGCAAATCATTGGCCATACTTTTCACTTGTCATTTTAAGACCAATTTTTTTACAATAAAATTATTATAATAGGTTATCCTTAAAAGATAGGCATATGCTGTCGCGGACTTTATTTCTGAACTTTTAAAGGGGAATAATTATGTAATACTTACATAGTTTTTGCGTAACTTTAATCGTTTACGCAGCGTTTGCAACGGAAGCTATCAAAAGGAATATTTTGTCCCCGATATTGCCACATTTATCATTGCCGTTCCGCACCTATTGACCTCCGCACCTAATTACCGCTTAAACACTAAATTGGCCTGTGATCGTATAGTGGTTAGATATGACCCTAGTTATGTTCCGTAACGCCCTAGATTCTATAAGAGTTTAGACAGTGTTGATGTGTAATCTAGATATTAACGTACCTAAAATATAATAACTAAACCTATTTCTTAATAATGACAAATTCTTATTCGAATATATCTAATATGGAGATGGATTGTACTTGGCGATTATATTAAGACTTCGTCCTACAACGATGGCAAATAAGACTAATAGGTTTTATGACGTAGAAATTCTTGTAGCCCTTTCTCTTTGAACACAATGACTCTAATATGGTTTTCACGAATTCTTATTACCGAAGACAAAGGTTTTGTTCTTTTGTATAAACCTCACTTTCAAAAGGAAATTACAAAAATATGGTAAATTACTATTTTCCACACCTGTGGGTTGTGTTCTTCGGCGTCAGTCTCACTTTTGGAGCGAAATTACAATAAAGTAGTAAATGGCTATTTGCTACAACTGTGGATTGTTTTCTTCGGTGTAGAGCCCCAGTCTCCGCACACACACTCCCTCATCATTAGTGTGATACTAGACTCTGTTATAAGGTCTGTAACACCTCCGTGATGACCGGCATAAAAACTAATAAGAAGATTGAAAGATTTCTACTAGGCTTATAAAACTCGCCCTATTTATATACAACAAACTCCTGAATAGGTAGTTTTGTACGGATCTATTATTTCGTAACACTTGGTTAATTACGCTTTATTAAACTTCTCTGCGATTTCTACAATCTCTAGAGTTGTTTAATAAAACAAAGTCAAATTTAAAATCAAGTTTGGTGATGATATAGTAAGATTAATGATGATATATTTAGGATAAAATGTTAAAATGCGGTCTTTAGTTCGACTCAGCCAACAGAAATACACAACAAGAATACTGTAGTGGTAATTATATGATTTTTTCTAAAATCTTGGTTCTTTTCAACACACTCAGCGAAATAGTATATTGAAACCCATTAGGCAATTGCCCTTTGACCGTGTCGAAGTGTAATATATGTAATGTATGGTCACGTCTTGCGGCAACCGCCGGGCTACGTAGGTAACAAATGTCTGGCCATGTCAGCCCCGCCGGGTCCCGGTAAGAGGGGAAGACCGAAGAAGTGCTGGCTTGACGTCGTAAGGGATGACATGCGTGCCAATGGTCTCACTACAGGGGATGCCGAAGACCGTGCGAAGTGGAGGAGAAAATGTAGGAAAGCGGACCCCGGGCGTCGCGAGACGGAACTGGGACAGACGCTCGGATGATGATGACTTTTTCACACAAAAATGATCTAGACCAAAGTATGCTATAAGTTGTGCTATGAGATCTAGACAACTGATAAAGAACCTTAAATATTTTATTTATTTATGCATATAAGGATACACCGAAACTACGAAAAAAACATTTATAGGTCAACAACTACCTAGTGGCATTTTTTATATATAATAGATTCGCGTTATTTGAAAACATTTAAGTTTTCCTTTTCGGTCATTGAATGTTTTGCCAGCGCCGAGCGTTTATGGAACGTGAATTTCAAGAGCTCTGTGTGAATTTTAGTTACATGTAACATGTGCTTTAGTAGTTTTCCCGGTAATAGAAAAGAGTGGAGGTGGAATTATGTCGTAGGATTCCTCAGTACACTCACAGAAATGCAGGCGATGGAAGCCCAACAAGCCCAGTAAATGTTATCTGGCTTTCCTATCGGCCGTAAGATACGCCTCTCGCTCGGCCAACTCCAGAGCCTTAAACAACAGAACTTGGCAGAGTAATTCTAGAAGCGAGAACAATACTCATTGCACCCGCTGAAAGAGTACTTACAGATTAAGCTGTTTCGGTGTGAAGTACCGGCTCACCCATGAGATCATGTCTACTTTTTAGCACCTAATTGAGCAGCCTTCGATTCTTTATCTTCAGTTAAGTGGAGGTATACCCCCAGAAGAACAAAATCAGTACCGATTTCCGATACTCTTTTTAGCGGAAAATAAACAAGCCTGGATTTTGGCAGCATAGACGCTGACCAGGTTGGCAACACTCCAGCGAATTTATTTAAAGCTTTTATCGAATGCGAGGCTTTTTAAATTGTATATTATGTAATCCTTAAGTTTGTGCGACTGCAAATAAAACTACCTATTAAATTCAACGGTTTATTAAAGCAACACGAGCGGAATCGCCCAATATACATGCGGTCATGGTAATTAAATGTAATTAAGCAGTGGTTATGACAAGAAAAATATTTTAGTAATTTATGGTATAGTAAGTATAACGAGGAAATATAACGGTAACAACGAAAGCAAGCAATCGAGCAAGGTGTCGTTTTTAATATTTTCGCGCTGTATCCCTGACTACCCCGTCAGGGATACACCGTGAAGATAATTTAGTTTTTTTTTATAAGTATAACAGTGTCAATAATAATGGCTATTTAAAGAATATGTTCCGCCGATAGGAAAGCCAGATAACATTTACTGGGCTTGTTGGGCTTCTATCGCCTGCATTTCTGTGAGTGTACTGAGGAATCCTACGACATAATTCCACCTCCACTCTTTTCTATTACCGGGAAAACTACTAAAGCACATGTTACATGTAACTAAAATTCACACAGAGCTCTTGAAATTCACGTTCCATAAACGCTCGGCGCTGGCAAAACATTCAATGACCGAAAAGGAAAATTAAATGTTTTCAAATAACGCGAATCCATTTATGTATAAAAAATGCCACAAGGTAGTTGTTGACCTATAAATGTTTTTTTCGTAGTTTCGGTGTATCCTTATATGCATAAATAAATAAAATATTTAAGGTTCTTTATCAGTTGTCTAGATCTCATAGCACAACTTATAGCTTACTTTGGTCTAGATCATTGTTGTGTGAAAAAGTGTCCCTGAATTATTAATTTATTATTTACCTACAGTACGTAGACTCAACTTTTACGTCCCAGACTATACACACACACACACACATAAAACAAGATAAAAGCACTTATTCAAGAAAATAATATCCTTACAGTAAGCGACCGCTGAAGAAGAATGTGATAAAATAAATCAAATCAAAGAGTTTTCAGCATTGCTGGAGCGTTGTAATGTTCCAAATTCAAAAATCGCTCCAGCAATGAATATCATTTTCTCTGTTCGTAAATGTGGTACTTCGCGTGGTAATTGCAGGTCGAGTATGAGTGTAAAGGCCGAGCCGTAGGTGAGGACTTCACTAATACGAGACAGGCAATTGACATTCCCGCCGAGGCATATATAGTGCTTTTCTCAAGAATGCATGGAAATATAACAAACTATTTAAATTTTACGTTCAATTAAATTAATATTAATAATTACATTAGCCATATTGGGCAATTACCTACTAAAACAAAATATTTTTGATTAGCTTTCAGTGAATTTAACGCAGCAAGACGGAAAAATTAAAAAAAAACTAATAAACATGATTGCCGCGCTTAGAGGGTTCGATTCCCGGGTCAGAACAATTTTTTGTATGATCGACTAATAAGTGTTTCGGAGTTTGGGTGTTTCCTATGTATAGTATATGTATGTATTTAGAAAGATTAAAGTTTTTTTATCAGTTGTCTAGATCTCTTAGCACAAGTTTACAGTGGGCTAGATTATGCTGTGTCTAAAAGTGTTCCAGAAAATTAATTTTATATTTATAGCACTTTATTGAAAATTTATAAATATTGAAAATTTTATAAGCTATTGTTTTGAGGGTTATTTTATCATACTCAATGTTGGTATAGATATATAATACATAAAACAAACTTTCTTCAGAAATTTTAATGTAAATTGTGTGGTTTGTTGTGTTTACTTTTTGTTGGCAAAAGCAATTAAAATTATATGAAAGTTAGCTTATTACTTTAAAAAATTATCTATGGATTGAGTGGAGTCCATCGCATCAATGTTTTAAAATGGTTGAAACACTGTTCATTGATATCAGAGTTGTTATGTACTTATCTGATATACAATATACTTAGTGAAAAAATTCAATTTGTTTCGGTACAGTTCGGGTAGTTTAGTGGTGCAGAACATTGCCCTGGTTAGGAAACGGTTCCATGGTCCAATACCCGTCCTACACCTTCCTGCATACCACTATTACATAGGTGTAAATACACAAAAGAAGTAAATATGCAGTACCATTGTGTGAATAACTGACTGACTTGTGTGAGTTGACTGAACACCGCTTTCTAGATTGGAGAATAGATGCAACATAACTTACCTGTAGTCGAAACTCAAAGCTAACATTGAAGTGTCTGCCACTGTCTTGCTACGAGTCTTTGTAAAGCATATGCACACAGGAACTGCACGCGCATAGATTAGAAAGGGGTAATTGTGGTAAATGGCGGGAATCAGGGAAAATATCACTG
This sequence comes from Thumatha senex, assembly GCA_948477245.1. Taxonomy (NCBI): domain Eukaryota; kingdom Metazoa; phylum Arthropoda; class Insecta; order Lepidoptera; family Erebidae; genus Thumatha; species Thumatha senex. The sequence continues at coordinate 8,353,926 of OX419725.1, forward strand.
GCTCGTCGAGACCCCACAACTCATCGGAATTTTCGAAGTTGTGTTAAAAATAAAAGTTACACAATTTCGAAGAAGACAAATTTAGAAGAAGCATAATCGATAGACCGTTCTTCATTGATGGTGTGCGCTAAAAGTTCACTTCTTGTTCATCAATTTTCGAGAGAAAAAGCATGAACTATAATAAACATGACTACATATAAAGGTACTCTACCACAGCCTCTTTGAAGATTGAAGTGTCTGCCCCTGTGTCTTGCTGTGTAAAGCTTATGCACACAAGAACTGCACGCGCTTAGATTATTAGATGCCAGGCTTCTAGGTTATGCAGCGTGATAATATATAGCCTATGTGTAGGCCCAACATATTGTTAATGTGCATGCAAAATTTGAATCAAATCCAATTAGTAGTTCCTGAGTTTATCCCGGACATACATTTATAGTTAATTGTTATCTGCCTAGCTCCTAGGTTATGTAGTGAGATAATATATGTTGACCTACGATTAATATTCGTGCTAAATTTGATTGAAATCCAATGAGTAGTTTCTGAGTCTATCCCGGAGGTTTAAAGATTATCTTCTAGCTGTTGAGGAACGACCGTCATATTATTATAACATTAATTGCCTCGGTGGCGTAAGTGGTACGTGGTAGTGTATGGGACAAGGGCACGGGGCTTGGACTGTTCAAAAAATATTTTTGTGATCCTCAAATGTTTCTATATTTAATATGTGTTTTTAGGGGACTAAGATGAAATGAAAAGTAAATAATTTGCATTGGGGTTGAAATCCGCAGAATATAATAAACGAATTCATTGAATCTATTTGCCGACAACTACCTTATAATTTGACTGATCCGAGTTCAATTCGGATGAGGAAGCAGTTCACAAGAGTACTAAATATATTTAATTATACTCGTAAATTAACATTGGCAGAAGTATAGATCTACATAGAGGCTATAGTATATATAAGTTATAGTAAAACCGCAGTTTAACGATAACTCTGTTGTCTATCGAATCTCTCAGAGTTCAAGCCTGATAACATCTCAGAGCATAGACAAATTATTAAAACCACCACGGAATACGTTGAATTCAACCAAGTTTGTTTGTAAGTGTACATTATAACAGCTTTATAGAGTTCTCATAACTCGATTCCCACGATCATATCAATCACGTAGTATGTTAAATCTTGTGATGGCAAAATTACAAAATTTAAGACAATAGAATGAATGTTCCTATAGATCAGCTGTCAAAAGATATTAAAATCACTCATATGAATATAGTACCTATATAGTTACCTACATTATACACTCTCGGACTCTTGAATCGAGCCACCTTACATTCCCGGGCCTAAAAGTCCAATACACAAAAAATATACAATATAACAAAAAAGTTTTTATGCATTTTTAATGCTGGCATATTTCATCGTCTTTCCCGTATGTATTATTCCAAATTTGAATTTTTGAAATTTAAAATAAAGAAGAAAAGCCGAGCTTTTTCACTGATTAAAAAAAAAAAGACTGTTGAAAGTTGCTTTTGAAGCAATTTAATGTCGATTTGGTTTCAATTTTCACAATTGTTGTTAACCAAAGTTTAGTTTAGTTATTTTCTATAATTTGAACCGTTTTTGGCTATAAAATTATGCAATCTGGGCTAAGGCAGCGAGATGTGAGTTCACATAAGTCGTTTCGCTGTTCAAAGAGTGTACCACCGATACCTGGAGACTGGCGGCTTCGTTCGGCGAACAGGAGGACCTCGTTACCAAGTGACAACGGCGAGACAAGATCAATACATTGTCACTACTAGCTTACGAAATCGACGCCTTAACTCTGATTAGATACAAGAACAGCTCAGGGACTTTCACGGAGTGGCTGTAAGAGCTCGGACCGTTAGAAGGCGACTCAATGAACGTGGTTTAAAGCCCCAGTGCCGTGTTGAAATAGACAGGCGCAGGCTGCGGCGACCTGCTGTTGAAATTTTTTAAGCCGCCCATAAGGCCCTTAACGACTGACATTTTATTGGCAACCGGGACCAACGGTTTAACGTGCCTTCCGAAGCACGGAACTGGGGTAAAGGGCCGACAAAATTTATTTATTTTTTTAAATTTGCCATGTAAGCTACCACATTATATGAATTTTTAATTAATTTTATAGGGGTAAATTTTTGGGGTAAATTCTTTGGTGTTATTTCTTTAGGGTAATTTCTAAAAAGGTTTACACGAATAAAATCACATCTCGATACCTACCAATACCTTCATTTATCGGACAGGGTTTTCTTAACAAATTGTCTAATCACGCCTTTTTCTTGCGATCTAGGCAGAGATTAGGTACAGCTTTCCATTTGCTGTGATCGTCGTCAAATAGTTTTTCATATACGCAAGGTATTTCACAAATAGTTGAGCAAACATTTTCTAGGAGTAAGCAAAACAAAATGTTTAGATATTGATTTGTATATAATAAGGATAAAATGTAATTACAGGTGTCTATAATGGTCTGTAACTAAGATAAAGAATATACTAGTCTGTAATCACAGAGCAACGATTGTTGATCACTCGCTCTCGCTTAATAGAGACGAAAGTGTGACGTTTATTTCTTACCCTGTCTCTAATAGTGACATAATAATTATTATACAACATAGAATAGGTACCTAACTAGCTGCGGCAGATATTCCACTGGATACATGCGATGGGATCAGATTTTCGCACCTATACGAGGCGAATTTCTATTGGGTCAAGGCGCTGTTTTAAACCGTGTCAATGTTCGGTCGTCAGTTAGGTACACAGACAATACAACCTAATAATAAATTAATAAATATTGTGGGACACTCTTCACACAGCGCCATCTAGCCCAAAGTAAGCTAATATTAGCTTGTGTTATGGGATCTAGATAACTGATTAACATACTTATATATTTCTAAATACATACATAGTATAGATAAATAACACCCAGACACAGAACAAACCATCGTGCTCATCACACAAAGTTTTATCCTGGGTGGGAATCGAACCCACAACCTCTTGCGTAGCAGTCGGATACACTCCCACCGCGCCACAGAGGCAGTCAGTCAGAGTCAGTTGTATTGTCTGTGGTTAGGTATGGGATGTTTGTCACCGAAACGCCGGGTGTGCACACGGCGCAGTAATAGAAGGCTGCGTTTCAGCTGGGTATCAAACCGTGCTCTTGAACAAGCTAGCCGGCACTCTGGTCCGGGTTGAAAACGTCTCGCGTCAAGCTAGCTAGGTACTTACTAGCTGGTCTGCTGGGTATTATACAACCTCGTTAAGAAATGAGACCTCCTGCCAATTAATATAAGGAATACGTACGCAATGCCTACTAATATTATAAATATGAATGTTAGTTTGTTTGTTAAGCTTTCACGTGAAAATTAACCGAATATCATGAAATTTTATTACTGAAAAAAAAAATCACGTAAGATATAAAATTGTTTGTTAAAAAATCTCTCTTCTTTGTCTGTTTCTCTTTCATGTTGCGTTAACGAAGTTGCGCGGGTTAGCTAGTAGGTAAAAATATTTGCCAAAATGGTGTCGGTGTCGATGCCTTCGTTCTGAAGCTTGAAGTGCTGCGCTAAGTAACTGTGTGGTGTGTTGTGTATGATGGTGAAAGCGACCGCTCTTGAGGTTCAGTACTATAATATGATCTCTTCTCTCTGTTTTATATTTATTTACCAAATGTACGCAGGAAAAAGAAATACGAGAATGATGTTTTTAAAATCTGAAATAAATTTTCGACAGATATTAATGAGGCGATAACAACTCAGTGTATGGCAAAAGTAATAGATTAGGTACGTGAGGGTTTTAGGGCCGTATTCCAGAACGTTTCTCAATACTCAAGAACGTATGAGAGTAGTTTTTTCCTTATAAAAAAGTACTACTCTGATGTGTTTCTTGAGTAATAAGAAACGTTCTGGAATACGGTCCTTAGGGCCTTAGGGTCCTTAGGACGTTTCTCAATCTCAATCTACGCTTGAGGCTAGTTTTTGCCTTATAAATACTACTCTCAAGTGTTTCGTGGGTATTGATAAACGTTCTGGAATACGGTAATTAGTCACAGAGCAGGGATCAATGTACAGACGCCTTGCTCTATGTATTTCATACATTTAAGCGTGTGTCGGTTGCGCGTCACCTTTTACCGTGGTGTCGTCGTATTTACTACAGACGAATGGTAGGCAATATCGATATTTTTTTATACCACTGAGGTGGCAGACAAGCATACGGCCCACCTGATGGAAAGTGGCCACCGTAGCCTATGGGCGTTTGCAACACCAGAGGTGCAGCACTCGCGCACCCGCCGCTTATAAACTTGCCAAGACCCCTTTTGAAGAACCCCATACTACAATATGAGGTTCTTCGTTCGGGAAAACCCAGGCAGGGAGTTCATAAAATAAATAAAAATAAATAACTATAATTAAAAAAATACTATAAATATTGGCAATATCGATCTCATGTTATGATCAATTCTTTCTTACGTGTCCGCCGCCACGTCCTGAGGTCGAGGTACAGCGGTTGTAGTTAAGCTATAGTGAATGCGACCGCCGCATTGAGGTCCCGGGGTCGATTCTTTGGTCGGAACAAACATTTGTGTTCGCAAATGTTTGTTTCGGAGTTTGAATGTTTCCTATGTATAATATTTATGTATTCAGAAATAAAGTACGTTTATCAGTTATCTAGACGTCACACCACAAGCTTATATTAAGCTTACTTTGGGCTAGACGGCGCTGTGAAAAAAAGGTCCCACAATATTTGTCTTATACTCACTGAAGCCATTGTCTTGACTCCAACATAGACAAATCCGGCAGCATTTATGAGAATAGGTTCTTGTACGTTCAAAAGATAAATAAATACTGTTTTACGGTTACCAGTGTCCATATACTCCCACGGTAACCCATATACAGCGTCTTTTAACTTGCCACTCTGGAACAATACCATACCCGTCATTACAATTGATCAAAATTTACCATTTGCCTCTCAAGTTATAAACTGTACAGTTTTATGTTTCACTAACTGATGGTCGCAGCTTCGCCCGTGTGGTGAAGATTTCCTGAAAATTTTCTGAATATCCAATATAGCCTATGTTGCTCACGAAGAATGTAGCTTTCGAATAGTGAAAGAATTTTTAAATTCGGCCCAGTAGTTTCTGAGCCTATTCATTACAAATAAACTTACAAATCTTTCCTCTTTATATTATTTGTATAGCTGTTTAGCACTGTAACTTAATAGAGAAATACGAATGAAAAAATTACAGTACAAATATATCAATGGCCTACAGATATGGCAAATTTGAGCGTACGAATACAGTGGTGCTAATTCTGTTGTTGAAACCACTAAACAAAATTTCTCTATTTTTTTTTTATTTTTATTAAGAGATTGCCAAATGCCATTCTGTTATTACGTTGAACTAAACTTGGTGATATTATAAACAGCACTAAATTTGTATCTGACATCACTAGAACTCCTTTTATGTGATAAAATTCAACAAAACATGTATTTAGATGCCGACTAACTTAGTGATTGAACTGTCTATATATATATTTTTTACTTTTTGTTGAATTTTATCACATAAAATGAATTTTAGTGATGTCAGATACAAATTAACGTCACACAAAATTTTGACGTTTTCAAAAAAAATACGTTTTCAAGATAAGACTAATTTTAGTGGGACGTTTATTAATTTTAGTAACCGTTTGTAACGTGAAAACGTTGTAACGTGAAAAATGTACATAAGCAATTCAATCACCAAGTTAGTCGGCATGTATTTTCATTCGACTGTCTAGGTACATTTTTCACGTCTTGTTCAATTTTATCACATAAAATGAATTTTAGTGACATCAGATACAAATTAAGTGATATTTATGATATCACCAACTTTAGTTCGACCTAATAACAGAATAGCATTTGGCAATCTCTTAACAAAAATTAGGAAACTTGAGAGACATTTAGTTTAGTGATCTCAAGAACAGAATTAGCACCAATGTCATTTGATATAGTGTTAGGTGCGCGATCCTCATTCAATCGCGTCGTGACTTGCGATGCCCCGAATTTAAGCCTCGAACACGGGCAATGTCTGCAGAATCGCGAGCCCACCCATACTGTTGATTGCTGAGAGTTTTGACGCAGGTTTGGCGAGCTTAGTATCTGTATTGCAATACTGTTGTTTTTTGTTACAGTGGTATTTTAGTTAATATTACGTTTCGATGATTATTAAAATAATTACCATGGTACCAATTGTTTCAAATATTATGCTTAGTTGTATAAGCCCCCCAAACATAACAATAGTAAAAGGCACGTAACGACTTAAGGCTTCAGCAGTCTGTGAAACAAACAAAAGACAAATAAATATAACACTTCACTAGTCGCATAAGATGTCATCGGCTTCTTACTTACGTACCAATTGTGAACACTGCAGCAGCAGCAAACATCCACTGACTTGATGGAAGATGAAATAAGTCATGAGCGTGTATCCGAACACACTAGACATCTCTGTAATGAAGCTAAAAATAAAAATAAAAATAAATATGTAGGTAGAGAGTAAATATACATATGCGTTCGTCATGCCTTTATCCCCTAAATGGGTAGGCAGAGGCATACTATACCTATAGGGACCAACGGCTTAACGTGCATTCCGAAGCATGTAAACGTTCGCAAATGTAAATGCCACAAAGTGGTCACAAAGTTGCTTAATGCAGTTATAGTTTACAGAACACTGAGTGCGCCAGGCCACGAGAGCTTCTCGTTTAGATGATAAAGATGAAAAAAATGTATACAAAAATGAATTAGCAATTCGTTTTAATAAAACAGCGAGAGCACAAAGGAATCGCATGATTAATTATTGTGAAACTTACTTATAAATAAAACGGTGATATTCAATACACTGTTTCAATCTTTGTGATATAAGCTTGAGCTCAGACTCAGAATACATTAATGAGTTTTCACTGCTTTTACCCACTGTGTAGTTCTCCGCTCCAGCAGGCAAAGGAAACGTGGCTAAGAGATGTAGTAAAACTTTGAAATGGCCATACAGAGAGAATACCATCAGCGACAGAAAAAGATCAAACATACAAACACCGTGAGCACACAAAAAGGTTCCATACCTGGAAATAATGAGCAATTTTATTGGGAACTCTTCAGCGCGGTCCGTTGAGTACACTCACACTACGAGAACACCGCATGTTTCTCATAAGCTTTACTTACTGGATTATATTTTTACATAAAGATTAGCATAACATACATATACATAACATCCGAGACTGTGATTTGTTTTCTTTGTGTATTGTTTGTTTTTTGGAGGCTGGAGCAAAATCTAGTCAGTTGATTTTTACTGTTACTTTTTCACCATAAGTACTGCGTTATGTTTTATCAAATTCGGTTCAACAGAACTGCAGCTTTAGACGTGCACATTGGATAGTTCAAAGTAGTTCATATTTTCACATACTGGCTTTCAATTACTAAGCAATATCGTTAAGTTTGGATAAGTGACCAATTTAAAAGGAGGTGCATTACATTCCAGTAGATACGTTGTTTTCAGTTTTAGGTAGTAGGTACCTAAGTACCACATCGGCGCGGTATACTTTTAGACGCACATTACAAGTTTGAGAGGCAGTTGCTTCTCTTTTATAAGGATAACAATAACAAAAATAATACTACTGTTAGCTATCTATGGATTAAATTATTGATTATATGCGTATATTAATGTATAAAAGAAAAGTGGTTCTCTTGTCTACTTGTGTACTTGTCGGCGGGCGCCGGTTGTTACAATTTGACGACATCACAAAGTACAACAAAAAACAAACTGCTTACGCGTTGAATATCGTTGCAACAATATATCCATTAAAATTGGTGTCTGTATTAAAGGGGTACAGTAGGTAGGCAGCATGTTCGTAGGTAGAGTTCGATAAGAGACGGGTCTCATATTTGCCTGATTTAAAGTTCTTGTAAACAGGTGTCAAGTCAAATAGTAATAAAGCTACAGGCGTCATAACTCCGTAATAGATAGTAAAATAGTGAGAAATTCGATGCATCAAAATATGTACCTGTAAATTAAATTTGCTAAGATTACTTTATTATTAGTACCGTAAGTAAGTATAATAACAGTGTCATAAAACATATGAAATTAATTAATTCGGCTAAAGTAAAGTATTAGATAAACTAACTATTTTTACGACTTATCCCTGACTTACTTGTCCATTTCAACACGGCAATGGGCTCACTACGGCAATGGGCTCACCACCTGTTGCGGACATAAAACTGGATTCGGTTAAATGTGGGCGTATACTATGCCTCAGGCGTGACAATATGTTTATGACGGGGTATGACAATGTGTATGACGGGGTTGTCAGAGAGGACAGATCACAATGCTTTGCGATCAATACATACTTCATTCGCTTAAAGTGATAGGTAGATTATTCTATCTATACTAATATTATAAAGCTGAAGAGTTTGTTTGTTTGTTTGGTTGAACGCGCTAATCTCTGGGACTACAGGTTCGATTTGCTTAATTATTTTTGTGTTGAATAGTCCATTTATCGAGGAAGGCTATATAGCATCACGCTACGACCAATAGGTGCGAAACGGCAATGATAAATGTGGCAATATCGGGGACAAAATATTCCTTTTGATAGCTTCCGTTGCAAACGCTGCGTAAACGATTAAAGTTACGCAAAAACTATGTAAGTATTACATAATTATTTCCCTTTAAAAGTTCAGAAATAAAGTCCGCGACAGCATATGCCTATCTTTTAAGGATAACCTATTATAATCATTTTATTGTAAAAAAATTGGTCTTAAAATGACAAGTGAAAAGTATGGCCGATGATTTGCGATTTACGCATGCGCGACGTCGCGACTAGCCAATAGCGAGCGAGCTCTGCGAAGTCCGCGCGTCTCCTTGGTAACTATACTAATATGTGTTGGATAGCGCATTTATCGTGGAAGTTATTGGCTATATCATCACGCTACTACTCTTGAAGAGCAGGGCAGTAATCAACAAATCGGGCAAATATTCATACATAATTGTAAAAGTAGGTAATAAACGACGGGATTAAATGGGCGCGACGGGAATAAAGGCGTGACTGACAAAAGGCTATATCGTCTCGCTTCTGCCCTGAGGAGCGGAGCAGTAATCAACAAATCGGGCAAATATTTATACATTATTGTAAAAGTAATAACCAACGGGATTAAATGGGAGCGACGGGAATAAAGGCGAGACTGATAATAGACTATATAATCACGCTACTACCCTGAAGAGCGGAGCAGTAATCAACAAATCGGGCAAATATTCAAACATTATTGTAAAAGTAATAAACAACGAAATTTAATGGGAGTGACGGGAATAAAGGCGTGACTGATAAACAAACGGTAGTTCGAAATTTGTCACGGGCGAAGCCGCGCGGGTCTGCTAGTAATCTATAAGCCCGCTATACAATACAATAGACTAGACTCTGCCTTATAAAATCTACTCTCAAGTGTTTCTTGAGTATTGATAAACGTTCTGGAATACGGCCCTAGATGTTTTTTAAGTAGGTATAATGAAAAAAAACTATCTCAGCGGAGAAATGTTGATATGTTCCGTGTGAAGTTATATAAATATACCTAGTTGTAGTTGCTATATCTCCAAATTTATAATGCAGGCTACAGAAACTGATAGAAACGAGTCATTGTCCGACAACTCGGGTAGGTACGCCGGGATGCGACCATACCTAGTGGCATATGTATATGTATGCATTTAGTTGTAGTGATTACTTATCGTTGTAAAAGATAGTTACTTACTTTTCATCTTAGCATCTTTCCCGTTGCATAGTATACAAACGGGTAGATATATAGGTAAATTTCACCAATCGGACGTAGGTACCTAGTTCCCCATATCAGCTAGTATTAAAATATTATGCAAAAATGTCCCCTTTCTAATTAAAAAACTTCTTTGGGGTGTAAACTCAAATCGTAGTAGGTTTAATATCAATTAATTCAGTAGTTTCAGGTTGATAATATGCTATCGAATCAGTCTGCAACTGCACCGTTGAGCACAGTAGCACAGTTCTTTATATATATAAAAAAATAAGGTCCCACATACCTTCATAGAGTATTCTGATTTATCTTTGTGATGAAACAGATGCATCTCTCGAACAAATTTTGCAGCTAATTTTCGATAAGTTTTTGATATGCATAATGTTAAACAACGTGACTGAAAAAAATAAAGTTTTCTATAGTATGTCATTCAAAAAATATTTGGTAAATGTAGGTACTTATTTATATATTTTTTAAAATTATTTATTTGTTTTTTAAAATATATAAATAAATAAAATAAATGTAGATAGACAGATACATTATTAATTACAGGTATTCCCCAATGCGACAGCGTAATAAACATTGTCTACTATTTTATCTGTGCTACTATTTAAATAATTTAACATTATATACCTACCTAAGTATATTAACATTGACTATAATTAATATTTTTAAATGGGCATTATAATTCCATAAATATAAAAAATATTTAATTTAATAATAACATTAATTTACTAATAATATATAATCCGCTATCAGTTTCCGAGAAATCGGTACGATTTAACTATACCGTTTAAACTGTAGGTACTATTTTAACGTAGGTATGGCCATACTACTTTACATTGTACTGTACTACCACTGTACATATACATATATCAGTACATATACATTTATTTATGTACTTTTGTACTACAGCTTGAACTACACAGTTTTTATCATACACACGTTCCGATTATCGATTCACGTTACGATTTCTCGTAACACAGCACGTAAGGAATGTTACTTACTCTCTCTCGCTCGGGCCTAATAGAGATGAAATTAATAACAATACCACTAAACGGGGCGAGTAACATAGAGACCAAAACAAAGAAGGCATGTTTAGCTTTTAACCAGGGCAGAAGAGTGGTTGGAAAAAGATGGGGACTTAATCCCAGAATCACTCTCTGGCTCTACACAGCAGTCATCAGACCTTCTATGACCTACGGAGCGGTTGTACGGTGGCCCAGAACACAATTAACCACTATAAAAGCAAAGCTCCAGAGCCTACAATTAGTAGCAGCTACTGGTTGTATGAAAACCACTCCATCAGTAGCCCTCGAGTAACTTTTGAACTTGAGACCTAGTAGAGAGATCTAGTCATACAAGAAGAAGCAAAAGCAGCCGCATTAAGACTAAGATCAAATGGCTTATGGAAACAAAACATAGAGACAATGCATACCAAGGGTTTACAAGGGATCCTGAAGGAATACCCACTTCTTGAGGCACCGACAGACAAAATCAAGGGCTACTACGTCTTTGTTCGGAAATACAATATTCACCTCATCGCTGAAACAACTGCCTTTGAAGAAACTGAAACACAAGACAGCTCTGGTGTCAATGAAGTTAGAATATACACAGATGGCTCCAAAACCCAACGCGGCACTGGAGCCGGGGTTTTCTCAAATGACCTCAACATTAGAATGTCAACCACCTTAGATAAACTTAACACGATCTTTCAAGCAGAATGTGTAGGTCTATACAAGGCGGCACAAACGATTACTACCCATACCTCAGGCTAAGATAAAAACATGGCTGCGCACAAACATAGAAATAGCACACATAACAGCATGGAAAAACAGTGAGGGATGTAAGCAAACTAAGATGGCAGTCCCGGAGACATCTAAAAAAATCACCCGTACCCTCAGAGGATGCATGGAGGCAGAAGAAACGCCGCAGCACGTGCTCATGGAGTGCAGGAGCGTGGCAGACGACCGGGCGCACGTCCTCCAGTCGGAGGCCTGCAAGGACCTGGAAAGGCTGCTGACCTTCTGGGATGGCCTTGGCTGTTTGGAGTGAAAATTTAAAAAAGAGATTACGTACAGTGGTCCAATCAAGCGGCTAAGTGCGGAAACGGCCCAGACAAAACAAACAAACAATAATAATACCACGTGCCAAGTTTACGACAAACTGTATGCGAAAATCGCATACGCGATTCGTCATGTTCTAACAAGTACAGTTCTGTAATAATTAGTGAAATCGTATGAGAAAAGGGTAACGCCCACTGACACGCTTGGCTATGTGAAATATACAAAGTGTTACTGGTTGTATAGAGGAAGGCGCCTTCCTCTATACAACCAGTAACACTTTGTACATTTATAGTAGAGCGCGTGAGCGACATTGATTCCATGCTATGTGGTGTGAGTAGCTACCATTAGATACAACAACTTATAAAATTTTCTTTACCATAATCACAGTATTCATGAGCAAAGTTATATACATATGAGTCGTTTCAAAGATAGTTAAGTCCGCCGTGTTTACTATCAAGTAAGATCCGATCATGACAAAGAAGACGGCAGACAGTACTGTGTTGTAGTAATTGTAAATCCACTCAATCTTAAAGGTACTTTCACCGAGCTCCTTGCCTGGCCATCCACTAAGAATCCTCAGGATAAACCGCATAAATTTCATATATTTGTAACTCATCGGATCTTCGACACCTCTGTTGAGTACAAATTAGTTTAATTTTAAGTAACGTTTTTACCAAGACATTCCAATACTTATTATCTCTATAACGCAATCAGCAGTCGGTGTCGCGTAGCCTAAATAATAGGCCAGTAGCAGTCTGTTAATTTATGGGAATCCGAAGCAACACCGTGTACTGTAATGTAAAATCTGTATTTTTTTGTTCATAACACATACTATAAGTTTGTCCTATGTCCTGTGTTGGGAATTTAGCTCTCAAACAGGTTTTAATTTTTTGTTGCAGTTACATCGAGGATTTTAGATTACAGGAAAAGTGGAAGTATGTAGCGTTCCTGTGTCCGTTGCCAATAGATCGCAATTATCTGTTCTAAAAAAAATTACCTCTAGCCGTTGGTTCCGGCTGTCAGTAACATGACAGTCGTTAAGCAAGTTGAAGGCCTATTGGGCGGCTTGAAAAATTGCGTCTGTCTATTTCAGCACGGCAATGGGCTCATCACTAATTATTACCTTGGACAAGAGTACACACGGTGAAAAGTGGGCGTATAATGTGCCTCTGCTACCCATTCGGTGATAGATAAGGCGTGATTGATAAACTTAACAAATATTATACAAACACACTTACTTCACGGCATCATCTAAATCCCAAAACATGTTGCTGAAATATGGAGATTCCCTATCCTTGTTCTCGAGGTAACTAAGCCACTAGTGACTGTTTTAGATCGATTAGTTAAGCCTTGAACGCAATCTTTCATATCATAAATTATAGTAGGTATAATGGCATGTATAATAGTAATGTATTTATGATCAAAGTTAATATCCAGCTAATGACAAGTTAACACGAAACGTTCCTTTTGTTACTGTCAACTACACAATACCTGGGTTGCACAAGATCAAAGAGCGTACGCGGTAATGCCTCCGCCGCCGTGTGTTATTAAATTCACACATGTGACCGTTACATATCGAGTCATTATCATTATTCATTTCATCCTAGCATTGACCGGTTTTTGAGCAGTCTGCCAAAGTATGGAGTACCCTATCCTCGCAGCATCTCAAACAGCAATGTCTCAAACACCATCAGTGCCTCCAACCACCGGAGTCACGCGGATGTACCACGGGAAAAATACTCGCACCTGCGGCAGCCTTCACGTCCGTGACATTGCAGACAAGTTGCAAGAGTGTCAGCTTCGCTGATATGGTCATGACTTGTGGCAACCTCTGGACGTGGGTATAAACCTTTGACCAGATCGGCCCTCGAAAGAATTGCACGCTTGCACATGCACATTCGCTCTCCGACTTGCTTGCTTGTATGCTTTCGGAGGGAACCTCGGGAGTCGATTCGCGCCCTTCCTGTGCTGAGTAGCAGTGACTTCATTCTGGCATGTCCTACGGTTCAGTAGAGGAGAGGCGATGCATCGTGTTGCTTTAGTTATTTGTTTGGTCTCGGTGGTCTCTGGGAGTCTCACACAAAGCCCTCGTAGCAGCAGCAATATGCCTAAATATATACCACACGTACAAAAATCAACAGTGTAGGTATTGTAAATTCCCGAGGACCTCTCTTCTCTTAATCTTAGTGTATTCCCAGTATACATTCAAACTCTACCTGAACTTTTTATACCTCTGAGGTAGCAGCAGAAAGAGCAGAAAAGCATACAGCTGATGGAAAGTGGACACCGTAGCCTATGGGCGTTGGCAACACCAAAGGTGAGCGCTCCGGAGGCAAAGTGTGAGGGTGAACATCCTGTCTATGGCGAGCAGTGCGATGATCGAAGGTACCCGTGGATATCATATAAAACAATCCTACAGATCGATTTACAGGCAATAGAACACGCATACGGAGGCGAAGTCTCTACTGTCGCGACGGGACTCGACACCGCCTGCTAGTAGAGGATCGTTGATAATTCTCATAGCAAGCCTTTTTACCTAGTTGAAAGGTCGAGGCTGGATTCAGGTGCACGAGCCAGCAGAAGCAGTGTTTGCTCTACAGTAAAGTACCGACGCGCCCTGTTGAGCACTCCCGAGCTTTCTATACACCAGCTTCGCCTAATCCTTTAAATGACTACGGTATTGGGTGTCACTAAAGATCTCAACACCAAAGATTCTAATACTATGGAGACAGAGAGAGGTGTGCCCTTAATTGTGGCCACAGTAAATGTTTTTTTTTATGAGTCTTGCTAGGGTTAAATTATACAAGATTTTATCTAACCCAATCGGACACTCTTGTGAGAGTAGATTTAATTTCAGACACAAGTTAACCCCGTCGTTTTTTCACTGCAGACCGGGGGATATAGGAGCGACCCGTGTAATAAGTGCCGTCTGTACGTCATGCGCATAGCAATGGATGTCATCAATGGACAGCATGTTATTTAGACGCAGCAGAAACAGAGTGGGTAACAACACTGAGCCCTGCGGGTACTTAGCATTCAAGAGCATATAGTCCGAAGGGCAGCCGTCAATAACGGCTGCCTTTCTGACTGCTCTGATGGTTCTACCGGACAAATGAAATGAAATGAAAAATCTTTATTCATGTAGGTCACAAAGTAACACTTATGAACGTCAAGATTACTGCTTCTACATTTACATTTACTGCAAAATCCGCAAAGCAATAGGTAGAGCCAGAGGAAGAACCTGGCAATAAAACTCATGGTCACTCTTTTCTAACCGCCAGTAATTACATTAGTTTGATTTACATGATATTTGACCAATTATACAGTAATGAATTTATACAAAGAAAAAACAAAATCAATGATGTGTTCATTAAAACAAATAATGAAAATATATATACAACAAATGATTAAATAACCTTAAAATATGATAATTTAAAATATATTAATATAAGAAGTCCCTTTAGGCAAGGTTCCGAAGATACTGACAGCGTTCCCCCTTTGAATAGCTAAACTAATTCTTTGGCCGAGGTAGCTGCCAGCTCTTCGGTCTCCTGTGATGTCGACTAACCTTTTTGCTATTTCTTTAAAAAGCCTTGTAGCCCTAGGACCCCACGGACCAAGGGTCTCGACACCGAATGGGACAAAATCATATTCGGAGCCTAGACCCCTGTATTTGCATGCTTTAGCTTTTTCAGCCGCTTCACAAGCCGCACCAGCTCTGTTGTTGGTTCCATGTAGATGGGAAGGGGCCAGCGTGTCTGAACAGGTTGCATCCCATACCAGCACCCGGCCCATCTTCCATGGAATCAAACTCATACCGTCCGGTCTCTTGCCATCGTCTCTTGCAATACCAGGCGGCTCAAGTAGACTTGGTACGTTGACAGTGGCAAGAGACCGGCGAATGATATCGTTTAGTGCGGCATGTCTCGAGAAGCGGCCTGCACTTTTTTAGCATTACAGTCCGTGATGTCCAAGCTTGTCGACATCACTGCCACAGGGACATTTATGAGGAACGCAGACCGGAACCCCAAGCCGTAGACAGGTTGCGATTCGAAGCGTGTCAGGCTCAAGAAATGTTCCTGTATTTGACGAAGGGTACGCGTGAAGCCAGTAGCCGGCCTCATGCGCACCCACAGCCAAAAGCCTAGCACGCGCCGAACCTGTACTACAGCTCAAAAGATTGTTATAAATCAATTTACAATGTATGTCCTCCCAGCTCCTCTGTAAATTTGGAGAATCTGGAAAATTTTGACCTGGGCAATTAAGAAAGCGTTTCTAGCTTCTTCCAAGCCAGCAATCTCAAAGTTTGAAGGGGATGCCCTTAAAATGTTACTTATGAGATTTGCTGAACTATGGACAGAAGATAGGAAGGCTGG
The DNA here is from genome assembly GCA_948477245.1 of Thumatha senex. NCBI lineage: Eukaryota > Metazoa > Arthropoda > Insecta > Lepidoptera > Erebidae > Thumatha > Thumatha senex. Next base: position 8,370,152 of record OX419725.1, read on the forward strand.
TAAAGCGACACTGGAAATTTTGCGAATCCCTAAACCACCATAACGGATAGGTAGGGATGCTTGGGTCCAAGAATGCTCGTTTAGCTGCATATTGAGAATCGATTCTAAGCTAATTTTGATTATGTCGTCTACTTGTGTCAAAAGATCTGTGTGATTCCAAAAAGAGCAGCAACGGAGCACATATGTAAATTTTGGGACGAAAAGACAGAATTTTAAGATGCAGAGTGCATAATGTGGACTAATTTCAAGGAGACGGTCAGCAGTATTTTGAAATTTAGTTATTGAATTATTAATATATTCAGAAATAGATCCATCAAAAATTTGAGAACCTAAAAGGTAAAGGGAATTACTATTAACTATTTTAATATTTGGAGCCAAAATATTAAATTTTTGTTCAACGTCATTAAAATTTAAGTCGCAGTTATTTATAAAAAGTTCGCATTTGCTAAAATTAAGCTCCAAACCAATGGCTTCAAATTTATTTTTGATTAAAAATGGGGCGGGAAAAACAGTATCCACATCACCTCCTAGGGTTCCGTCATCCAGATACCAAACGTTGAATTTAGAATTAAAATTTTTGATTATCGGATTTATAGCCAAACTAAAAATTGCAGGCCCAAGGGGATCACCCTGTTTACAACCTACTTCCGAAGACAGTTCATTAGAACGATATAACAATTTAGATGGGTCAGCGTAACTGAGAAGAAGATAATTGTAAATTTCCGGTATGTGTTGTTTTATTTCCGTTAGCAGGGTATCCCTATTTACCGAATTGAATGCATTTTTGACATCAATTTTGAGCAAAACGTCAGGCTGTCCGTAAGTTAGGAACGAGCGTAAGGCATGGACGGCTGCCTCGCACCCTCCTTTTACACCGAAGCCTAACTGTACGGGTTCAAATTCCGAAATTAATTTTGGTAAAATATGTCGAACAGCAATTTTGTAAGAGAAGAGAAATTGTAAGAGAAGCCAAGGATGTAAGAGAAAGAGAATGGGTGCAGAAGTCCGAAAGGCGTTATCTGATAAGAAGAAAGCATGGTTGGACTGGTTGACTACAAAAGTCAATCAAAGAATGCAGAAGGCAACGGATGTGGACCTAAAAATGGCAAAAGAGGAGTACAAAAGGTATAAGTGTGTTGCAAAAGAGGTGATGAAAAGAAAGAAAGAGAATGAAAGAGATGAATTTGATAAAAGGTTATCTGATGACTTCCAACAGAATATGAAATTCTTTTAGAAGTCCATAAGAACAGTGAGGGGTCAACAGACGACATCGCATCTCAACCATATCAGAAACCATGATGGTAGTCTTGTGAAAGGAGAAGAATGTGTGTTAAAAAGATGGAAGCAATATTTTGAAAGCTTGTTTGAAAAAGAGGATATGCAAGTACATACTAGTATCTGGGAAATGAACGAAATTGGTATGGAAGAAGTCATAAGTATGAAAGAAATAGCGGAAGCATTGAATAGCATGAAAGTGGGAAAAGCTGCGGGACTTGATAGGATCTCTGTCGAGATGCTGAAAGCGGGACAAGGCGTGGTAGCTTGCCAGCTGTACTGCCTTTTCAACCTTTGTTGGAGGAATGGCAGCGTACCAAGAGATTGGTGTAAGGCTGTCATCGTGCCGCTTTATAAGGGAAAAGGGTCACAGCAAGAGTGCAAAAACTACCGCGGCATAAGCTTGCTCAGCATCGTCGGCAAATTGTATGCAAAAATCTTGATAAAAAGAGCGATGAATGAAACTGAAGGAAAAATGTGGGATGTACAAGCAGGATTTATGAAAGGAAGAGGATGTACGGATCAGGTCTTTTCCTTACGATGCCCTTCTATTGCGTATTTGTAGACTTGGAAAAGGCATATGATAGAGTGGAGAGGAATAAACTGTGGTCAATACTGGCCATGTATGGAGTAAACAGCCACTTGATACGAGCACTGAAATCTCTCTATGAGGGCTCCAGTGCTTGTGTCAGAATCAACGGAGCATGCACAGACTTTTTTCACATTGAAAAAGGTGTGAGACAGGGTTGTGTAGCGTCGCCGTTGCTGTTTAACCTATACATGGACAGTTGCCTGAAAGAACTGCAAGAGAGTACGTATGGTATAAAAATGGATGAACTGACCGTCAAGTGCCTCCTATACGCCGATGATCAGGTAATACTAGCATCATCGGCGGAAGAGTTGCAGTTGATGTATGTTAACATTATGTATGATGCGTTAAAAAACAAAGGAATGAAAGTGAATGTAAATAAGTCGAAAGTAATGGTTTTTGAAAGAGAGGCAAGTATGACGGATTGCTCAATTGTTGTGGAAGGAGAAAGAGTAGAACAAGTAAAAGAGTTTGTATATCTAGGTACAAAATTTGCGAGAGATGGAAAGTATGACTATGACATTGAGCGAAGAATATTGGCAGGAAATAAAGTGAATGGAGCCATGTACGCCTTTATGAGCAGTCAGAACATTTCGAAGAAGGCACGATTGGCTGTACATAGAGGTGTGCTGGTCCCCACACTTATGTATGGCAGTGAAAGTTGGATATGGCAGAAAACGCATAAAAGTAAAATAAGTGCAGTGGAAATGAGAAGTCTGCGAAGTATAGCTGGAGTGAAGTTGATGGACAAAGAAAGGAACAGCACGATAAGGGAACATTGCGGTATGACAGAAGATGTAGTGACTAAGATAGAAAAAGGGATGCTTAGATGGTTCGGACACGTGGAGAGGATGGATGAAAGTAGACTGACGAAGCTGATTTATGTGGCGAGAGTGAATGGGCAAACTGGTAGGGGTAGACCTCGGCGTACGTATTTCAATCAAATCGAAGACCTTTTGGAAAAAGGCCAGGTCAAGAGTACCCTTAACCGGCGAGCGTGTACGAAAACACTTATGAAAATAGAAGAAGCGAAAGTGGTATGTCAGGATCGTAGCAAGTGGAAAACCATAGTCTCTGCCTACCCCGATGGGAAACAGGCGTGATAATATGTATGTATGTATGTAGTACAAGCTCTGCTTAGTGTGGAATCAGATGGCGTTGTGTGAGTTGTCCCAACAATATTTATTTATAAATTTGCAACTATCCATTATTTGCAGATACCACTCTTTTGCTTATATTCATCAATGTTACATGGCAAACGACACTCTAGTTTGCAATGGAAACTCTGTACTGACCAACATAGAATATTTTTTTTTTGTGTGTTTAGGTATAGAAAGTCGTAAATATGTTAAATTGCAGCAATGCAGAGGTAAGTCAACCTACTTCATCACTATTTGATTTGGTTCGCTGCCCTCATTGTTCCCAAGCCCGTTTCTTCAGGGGTGAGCTGGGTTTGACATTACATGTTGGGAAAGTGCACAACTCCAACATGTGTTTGCGAAACCTTCACAGCCTGTTTCTCCCATTACTTTAGATTATAACAGTGCTGAGATCTCTTTATGGAAAAAGCTCACAAAATTAAAAAAAAACTGCTCCCGTTTTAAAAAGAATTCCCCGGGATGCAAGACCTACAGGAGCCAAATGTTTAGCTAGTTATTTGTGTCTTGCAGTCCGAGAAAACTCTAAATCGGCTTAGGAGCAGCTTCTCACTTTCCCATTCAAAATTCTTCACATTAATAAGGACAAAACTACGACCTCGAAATCTTTAACTACGCAAATTTAAAAGAATTGCAATAATTTGACAAATCATTTAGATGTATTTTCAAAAGTGCGCAAAAATAATATTTTCAATTTAGTTGAATCAAAATTACGGGATGGTGACATAAGTGGGGCGTCGAGACTGCTTTTCAGTAGTGATGTGGTGGCGCCGTGTACTCCAGAAACACTTACAGTCTTGCAAAGCAAGTACCCGGCGCCTGTAGATGACCTACTTCTCCCGAGGCTCCTGACTCTAGTGGCGTGCACAAGGATTTCAGATAGGGTATGCATGCCCTAACTACCCGAAATCCCTGCGAGAAATGAAGCGCTGACTCAGTGTTCTGTAAACGATCACTGCGTTAAGCAACTTTCGCTATGGCTGGTCACGGATGGGTGTGCACTTTATGTCATTTATATTTCCGAGTGTTTCCGTGCTTTGGAAGGCATCTTAAACCGTTGGTTGGCTTAACGACATGCGAGTACCCGGGCCAGTAACATAACGACTGCCATGTTACTGGCCCGGGTTGCCAGTAACATGGCAGTCGTTAAGCCTAGTATGAAGGCCTTGTGGGCGACTTTATAATAATAATAATAATAACCTGGCAACCCTACACGTCAAATGTCGTTTTGCTGATAATATTTTAAATAATATTATAAATTAATTGAAATTACTGCAGAAACTGTGTATGTATTCACTTTTAAGGAAAAAAAATGATTATGATTCATCAAATTAACGGAATAAAACCTAAATATAAATATACCATAATATTTTAATGATGATGGATAGATATGACGTTTATAAGGCAAACGAAAATAAATATAATGCAACGACAAAATGATTACAAGATCCAGGAACAAACTCAAAGCACCAGTAACACCTCCGGACTCGTCGCACAGCTCCGCCTCGCAGCCCACGGTGAGCACATTAGCTACACCGACTGCTGCTGAGGCGTCGAGCTCTAGTTCCAGCGACGAGTTCTTCTCTCCGCCGTCGTCACCAACACCAGCACGGCGGCGTGGGAGAGGCCGGCCACCGACTTGCTTGGCGTCCCGAGGCCCACAGGCTTCGAATAGGGCTCCCGCTACCGGTGGTGATGTGCGCCGCATGAGATGGACTAATTCTATAAACGAAAACGTCATGCGGGCATATTTTGTGGCTACAGAGGGGGGAATCAACCTTACTGCGTACCGTAGTCGGCTATTAACTGTGTTTCAGGATCTTGAACCAGCTGTTAACGTCTCGGCACAACGATTATCGGATCAGGTACGGGCTATTCAACGTTGTAACATGTTGGATAGTGTTGTACTTGAGCGGCTACGTTCTGAAATCCGAAATAGCCTCGCCTGTCGAACTTCATCTCAGGTTGCAAGTTTAGAGGTACCAAACACACCGCATAATGATGAAGTTGTAGCTGTGGAGGCTATTGCCGTAAGTAACCAGTGCAATGATAAATTAAGGAGTGCTTTGGAAGATGCGATGCTGGAATATCGATCTATGAGTCCAGGCTGTAGACCTAGCCTACCGCGTTTGCCTATGCATAAACGAAATATGGCCCCGGTGTGTACTCTAGATTCGCTATTATCTGAATATTTGGATAATAGTGAATACCTTAGTGATACGCACTCGATTCTATACTGTGCAGCCGTTGCAGCATGTAGAGTAGCTGGAGTGATTTTTTTTGAAAAGAAACTTGCTTCTCCTCCTAAACCTGCTGTGCCAGCTTGGCAGTATAGAATTGAGCGTCGTATCGCTCGGGCTAGGGCACTCATCGGGAAGCTAATCTGTTTTAAATCGGGAAATACTCGACCGAGGGTCATGCGCTTTGTGAGACAGGCGTTCTCGGGCACTAACATCACGCCTCAAGAATTTATGAGTATGTCATGTGTCACAGAGCGCATTGACTTTCTAAAACAGAAAGTTTATGCATGGGCCAATCGGATTCGACGTTATAAAAAACGCGTAGACCGATATACCCAGAATTGCATGTTCCAAAAGGATGAAAGGTGGGTTTATCGAAAATGGGAGAAACCCGATTCCGATGTGGATGATGGACCGCGACCAAATGCTGATGCCACAAATGCATTTTGGCGTGGTATTTGGTCGAGGTCCGTTAGTCATATTGTAGGCGAATGGATGAGAGAGGTTGAGCGGGCATGTGAATCTATTCAAACAATGAACCCAATTAACATAATAGACGACGATGTAGCAAATGCAGTCCGTTCATTGCCCAACTGGAAATCAGCGGGACCGGACGGACTGCATAATTTTTGGCTAAAGTGGTTCCGTAGTTCACATGCTCGCTTAGCAACTCAATTCCAGTCGTCAGTAGAGTCGGGCTCTCTGCCCGATTTTATAACGACTGGAATAACCCACCTTCTCTATAAATCTGGCCATGCCTTGGATCCCAAAAATTATAGACCAATCACGTGTTTACCAACAGTCTATAAACTTCTAACATCCATTTTGAGAATCAAAATTACTTCACATTTAGATAAAAATTCAGTCTTGTCTTTGTCTCAAAATAGATGTAGAGGTAGGACCCGAGGCACCAAAGAGCTCCTTATTATTGATATGACCATTAACCAACAGGTACGCCGTAATCGTCGCAGTCTGGCGACATGTTGGATTGATTATAAAAAGGCTTTTGACTCTGTGCCTCATACCTGGCTTCTGAGGGTGCTGGAGCTGTACAAAGTGGATGCAACTCTTTGTACTTTCCTGCGGTCATGTATGAGGCAATGGAGAACAGACCTTTGCTATCCAGGATGTCGTCAGATTGTAACAAATGGCTTGCCTATTGTACGGGGCATATTCCAGGGCGACAGTCTCAGTCCTTTATGGTTTTGTCTGGCACTGAACCCTCTTAGTACTATACTAGAGAGTTCAGGGCTAGGCTTTCAGTTGCGGAGAGAAGGTCGAGTTATATCCCACCTGCTTTACATGGACGACCTTAAGCTATTTGCCACCACCAAATTGGAACTGATAGAACTATTGAAGTTAACAAAACCCTTCAGTAGTTCTATTAGAATGGAATTTGGCGTTGACAAATGTGCAGTCATGCATGTAAAGAAGGGTGGGATTGTGGAGTCTGAAGGTGTTGAGCTTTCGGATTCCATAATACTCAGATCTCTCTCCACTACTGAGACCTATAAGTATCTGGGTATATCACAGGCATTAGGAATTAACCAATCTGGTCTGAAACAAACATTGAAGGAGCGATTCTTTGGCCGTCTGAAAAAAGTACTGAAAAGTCTTTTATCAGGCGGTAATAAAGTGCGTGCCTTCAATGGGTGGGTCATACCGGTCCTAATGTATTCCTTCGGTATACTTAGAGGGACTCAGACTGAATTAGATGCCCCGGATAGGAGAGTGCGGTCCCTGTTGACCACATTTCGAATGCATCATCCTCGTTCATCAGTAATGAGGTTGTATATCCCTCGGAAGTGTGGAGGTCGAGGCTTTTTAAATGTCAAGACCTTCCATAACCGTGAGATATGCAACCTCAGAGAATATTTTCTCAATGCTGACACGAGGTTGCATCGCGATGTGGTTGCAGTGGATAATGGACATACCCCGCTCTCGTTGGCTAAAGAGAATTGGCATAAACCTATAGTACTTGGTGTTACTGATCGCAAGGAGGTATGGAAGAGTAAGGAGCTGCATGGTCGTTTTTATCAGGCCTCACACAGGCCTGATATAGACTTCAATGCATCAGTATCTTGGCTACGATTTGGTGATCTCTTTGGAGAGACTGAAGGGTTTGTTTTTGCAATTACTGACGAAGTTGTAATGACAAAGAACTACAGGAAGTATATCCTGAAGGATGGTACGGTAGACATCTGTCGAGCATGTCATCGTCCCGGAGAATCCCTTAGGCATATTATTTCTGGTTGTTCGAGTCTTGCAAACGGTGAGTATTTGCATCGACACAACCAAGTAGCCAAGATCATTCACCAGCAACTTGCTCTTAAGTACAATCTTGTTGATTTAGAGGTACCATACTATAGATATGTGCCCTACCCAGTTCTCGAAAATGGTCATGTCACATTATACTGGGATCGATCTATTATCACGGACAGGACTATTGTCGCCAATAAGCCTGACATAGTGGTAATAGATCGATTAGAACGCCGTGCAATTATTGTTGACATCACCATACCTCATGACGAGAACCTCATGAAAGCCGAGGTAGACAAACAAAAGAAATATTTAGACTTGGCTCATGAGGTTGTCGACGTGTGGGGTGTGGATTCAGCGATCATTGTACCGATAGTCATATCTGTCCATGGACTTATAGCCAAGAGCCTTGACCAACACCTACAAAGGCTCGCGTTAAACAGCTGGATCAAGGGCCTGATACAGAAAGCAGTTCTTCTCGACACGGCACGTATTGTGAGGAAATTCCTTTCTCTGGAGCCCTAACCACCGGTAGCTTGGTCCCTGTGTACCCGATACCGGTGGGTCACTATTTTTTATATTTTTAAATGTTATTTTTATTTTATAGATATATTTAAAAATGTAATTGATATGTTGTATAAATAAATAAAGAGAATAATAATAATAATAATAGTCATTTAATTCAGATTTGCATCCATAATTGTTAGTAATTACACAGCTTATAACTATCGATATTAGAATATTGGAGGTTTTTAGTTATGTATTTATTTATGGAATGGTAATATAATACTAAAAATAATATAAATCACTAAATTTAAATTGAATATAAACATTAAAATATTTAAAGTATAAATTTAAAATACAATTTATGTCAAATCAGATAAAAAATAAAAACATGAAAAAATACAAAAAAAAACAATTTTAGCAATTAAGAAAAAGAATCAAATTAAAAAAAAAACAAATAAATAAAGAATAACAATGCAACGCGAACGGACAATCAGGTCGATTTACCACTGTCCTCAGAATACTGTTGTTGCTCCCTTTCAAGCGGCGCATAAGCGATGCGGACCTTTTTCTCAAAATAGTCGCAAATCCGTCAACACACGCCTCCGCGAACATGCCAGAAGCACTACAAACCCGAGGGAGCCCCAACAGCACCCTAAAGGCATTATTATATTGTACGCGAAGAACGTTGTAAGCCCTCTGCGTATACCTGATCCAGAGGCTACCCGTATACATTGACTGACAGAATGTTTTAAAAAGGAATGTTTTTACGCCTTGTGAGCACCGGGCAAATCTGCGGGCCAGCATATTACTCCGGACTGACAACGCCCTTCGCTCTCGCTCAATATCTCTGTCGTCCTTCAAATCCTCAGAAACTATGTGACCTAGATATTTAACACTGGACACTCTATTTAGTGGTACTTTATTTAAAAACACATAATATCAACAGCAGGTAGCCTTAACCTGCGTCTCTCTATTTCATCATGGCAATGGGCTCACCACCTATTACGTGACACAGGAGTACATACGGTGTAAATTGAGCGTATAATATGCCTCTGCCTGCCTTCGGGGATAAGGCGTGATTGAAAAACATAAATGTGAAAGTTTGGATGAATGGATGTTTGTTGTACTTATCGGCGTATGGCAGCAAAAATGTGTTGTAATTATTATAAAGAGAATTTCGCTGAGGAATTTCAGTCTCTTCAAATCGGTTTTGCCCATGCGGAGAAATTTTATCACGCGTTTTTAGTTTAGAATTAATTAATTTACGAACTTATGACATAATCAAATATTTAAATATATTTTTATTATGATGTAAATGAATTTTATAATAATCATATATTAAGCAACATAAAATGTCATTTAAAAAAAAATATAATATGCTGTAGGGGTAAATGTTTTGGAGAGTTGGTAACACTGAAGCCAGCTAACAAGCCAGCACGACGACTTTCGGCGGGAAACGTACTACGTTACCCGCCAAAAATTTTAACGCTGGCTTGAGTTGTTTATATTTTGAATTTAGAATTCCACAAAATCTTCCTAATTGTCTTTCAGTTGTGGTCATAGCACCAACGCCAAACCACACATTTTAGTCTTTTTTCTCATTACCAAGAAATATTTCTACCTAATACCAATAATGAATTATGAAATCGAAAGTTATAAAACCGGCTCATCTTGGCATCTGAGGAAGGGTCAGTATTATGTTGTTTGCAGATCGAGAGGTGCATCACTCTTCCTCAGATGCCACATGAAGGGCTGCCCCGTCCGGTGGAGTATCAAAAATGGTGAGCCTTCAAGCGTAGAGGGCCAACACGACCATGAGGCGACGTCATGGGTTTTAAATCGGTAAGTGCAGTATTTAATCTATGTATGGGGATTTCCTAAGAGGACAGCGCGAGTGCTGCACCCCTGGTGTAGCAAACGTCCATAGACTTTGGTGACTACTTTCTACCAGGTGGTATGCTTGTCTGCCGTCTCAGTGGTATAAAAAAAGCTTGATTTCTTCAAAAGCAGTGTTAGAAGGATTTTCCCGGGTCGGTAGAGCACAGACAGGAACATTTTGTAATGAAAAATTTAATGTTCATATTTAGTTCATATAAGTGGAGGGTAGTTGGTGATCTCGGCAACTATTAAGCTCCGTATTATAAACAACTTTAAAATATAAATAAGTGAGATTAGTAACAAATAGTCGTGTCAAGTGATAAAATAAGTGGTATTGTGAATATGTAGCGGAGTAAAGGTTATAAGATAACAATTTGTCTTCAAAAAAGACCTTATATATTAGACGTGCAAATAAATAACAGTTGAGAAGTTTTGCCAGTTATTTTTCACATTCTCAAGGACTACATGCTGTCAGTGCTCATCCATTAAGTAGTAGAAGTGAATTTTCTAATAAACCACACAAAAATAAAGGTCAAAGTATCATTTTCATATTTGAAAATTTTAAACAGCGCCATCTGTTGTAGAAACTACACACTACTATTAGATAAAGGACGGTGGTTTCGAAGTGCTAAATTTTAACTGTCCACGAGAGGGCACTACGTGTACCAAAACAAAGCGCACACCATGGAATAAATTATGAATGCCCTACAAAATATCCAAAGAGAGCTAAATGATCAAAGAATAGAGATTCAGATGAGTGGAAATAAGGTAACAGAACAAGTAAACATAAATATAAACAACATATTAGCAGAGATTCGCTATATGGGAAGATAAACACCAATCTTTGATGGAAAAGGTGGAAAATGAAGAAAGAAGAATACAATTTATGGAGAAACAAGCAAGACAAAGAAATGTTATTTTCTTTGGTATTGAAGAGAACGAATCATCATATAATAACTTGAAAATTGCCTAAATCAATTTATAAAAGAATATCTTTCTATAGACCTAGAATACAGAGATTTACAGGAGGTTAAAAGAGTGGGTAAAAAAGGAAAAAAGCCGCGCCCAGTAATTGTAACATTTTCAACTCTTGGGCTTAAGATCAACGTTCTCAAAAGGAAAAGATTATTGAAGGACACTCAATACTATTTAAGCGAAGATTATCCCAAATATATATTAGAAAAAAGAAAAGCACTACAAGAACAAATAAATAAAGAACGAGCTCAAGGCAATAAAGTCATAATAAAATACGATAAAATCGTTATATTAAAATCAAACAATAAAAGAACTTTACCAACCTCACCTGAGTCCAACTCCCAACCACAAGGAAATGGCATAAATCGATGCAACAAAAAGAATCAAGAACACGTGACTCAAACAATCTCTCTGAAGGAGTTCAAAAACCAGGCATCTTCAACTATCTAGTAAATAAGAATGTCGACAGCAAACAAAGAAACCAAGACAGCGACCACAACAACAAAAATATATAGCAACCAACGCCCTCCTCCAACACAAGTGAAACATTAAACAAATTTCAATATGACAACAAAATATCTCTTCCAACACGGCCGGTCACCGCGGAAGAAAATGACCAAAACCCTCCAAAGATTCTAAAATATAAATATAAAAGGACAAAATAAACTTAACACCCGAAGAAACTGACAAGCTATACGTATTAACATACAATGTCAAAACACTATTATCTTACAGGAACTTGCTGGAACTAAATGAAGCATTGACAAAGGTAAAATTTGATATTATTGGTTTGGCTGAAACACGCAGAATAGGAACAAAAATTGAAGAATATGACTTCAATATGAATTTATACTTTGTTACACAGGGCTCATAAAAGGTATGTACGGAGTAGGTTTTTTAATAAGTAAGCGTCACAAAAAATGCATACAAAGCTTCATAGGTATCAGCGATAGAGTCGCGCTACTAAACTTAAACCTGCAAGGCACCAAAATATCTCTTATACAAGTGTACGCACCAACAGAAATAGCAGAAGAAGATGAGATTGAAGACTTCTATAGTAGTATATATAAAGCTATAGATCAAGCACACAAAGTTTACATAATTATGGGAGACTTTAATTCAAAAATTGGCCAACCAAAAGCAGAAGAATACTTAATAATGAAACGAAATGGATATGGGGTGAGAAATTCAAGAGGACAAAGACTGATCAATTTCGCCCTTGAGAACAAAATCTCTATTCTGAATACTTTTTTCAAAAGGAACCCCTGCCGCAGATGGACCTGTCTGTCACCAAATGGTTTACACAAAAATGAAATTAATTTTATTTTATCGAACAGACCAGGTATGATGCACAATATCGAAGTTCTAAACGTAAAATACCCCTCAGACCACAGGCCAGTACGTGCAACAATAATCTTGAAAAATTTCAAAACGAATAGAACAAGCTACACGTCTTACCAAAACCCAATCTTGAAGAACGAGGATGAAATAAACAAGTATCGAGAATGTATTGCCTCTCACCTGCCAGCTTTATTAGATTTTCAAGCAAACACTTCAATACAAATGTATTACGATAAATTAGTAAATGTCATTACCCAAAGCCTCCAAAACGTAAGAGCTTCATCTAACACTAACACCACGAAGAAAAACAACATCTTATCAGAAAGCACCAAAACACTCATAGCGAGAAGACAAGTACAAAAAATTCAGCGCTATACAAACTGATAAGCAAACGCTTAAAAAATATTTTTGCAATACATAGAGAGAACACCAACGAAAGACATATACAGTTAACTGGAAGTACCAAAAGAGCGTTTAAAGAATTAAGAACAAACACAACTTGGATAATAAGTCTGAAGATGGGAGAAAAAACACTAAATAACCGCAAAAATATTATAAATGTCGCTACAGAATTTTATAAAACACTCTACAGTGAGCAGAACCACCAGTGCCAACAAAATAACCTAAACTCGGTGAGTATAACTACAAACGAGAATAGAATAAGTGCATTCGATTTCAGGGAGGTGACTGAAACAATAAATAAGCTAAAGATAGAAAAAAGTCCAGGCCCAGACCAAATGACAAACGAGGCTATAAAAACAGCATGCTCATTACTGGCTACTCCACTAAATTACCTTTTTAACAGCATTCTTGAATCGGCTATTATACTTTCACAATGGTCTCAGGCCAACCTAATACTAATCTCCAAAAAAGGGGCCCCAGATGATATCGCCAACTACAGACCAATTAGTTTACTACCTTGTATGTATAAAATCTTCTCTTCTCTTATTAACCAGAGAATCAGTAGCATCCTGGCACCTGCACAACCCGTGGAGCAAGCAGGGTTTAGAAAAGGTTTCTCTACCATCGACCATATCCATACTCTGGAGTTACTAATTGAAAAGTATCAAGAACAACGAAGAACTTTACACATTGCTTTTATTGATTGCAAAAAAGCTTTTGATACCGTATCTCACTAAAGCATCTGGGACACGCTAGAAAAAAAAAAGGTGTAAACAACGAATATATACAGGTGATCAGAAGCATATATAAAAATAGCTCTGGTAGAGTTAGGTTGGAAAAGATCGGCCCACGCTTTCCAATCAGGAGGGGTGTGAGACAGGGAGATCCCATGTCGCCTACATTATTCATTGCTATCCTGGAATCTATTATGAGAAAACTGGATTGGAAAAATTGTGGCTTGTATATTGATGGGAAATACTTAAGCCATCTTCGTTTTGCAGACGACGTGGTTCTTTTATCAGAATCGAGTACTCAGCTCCAGAGAATGTTACAATCACTTAACAATTATAGCAAACAAGTAGGCTTAGAGATGAATTTAACTAAGACAATGTTGATGACAAACAGCGTACAGAAAGAAACAATTTTAGTTGATGAAAAGGTACTTAATTATTCAGAGAAATATATATTCGTAGGTAAACAGACTAGTTTTGACAATAATAGAAATTATCACGAAGTTGAACGACGTACACAACTCACTTGGAATAAAACTGGAGTCTAAAGGAAATATTTAAAAGCAATATGCCAGTACACCTCAAAACAAAAGTGATGACGTCATGCCTGCTACCGTGTCTAACATATGCATCCCAAACATGGAAACATACTACAGAAATAAGGAACAAAATATCCATATGTCAACGTGGTATCGAACGCAGTATGTTAAACATAAGGAAAATACATAAAATAAGACACACAAGAATAAGACACCTAGCAAAAACGACTGATGCTCTAAAATATTAATTAAAACTAAAATGGAAATGGGCGGGTCATGCAGCACGGATGCAGGATGATAGATGGACCAAAAGAGTTACAACATGGTGCGGCCCTCTGGGTACACGCCGCAAAGGAAGACCGCTTTCTAGATGGCATGATGAGATCACAAGAACGGCTGCCTGGATACAGGGAGCACAGAATAGGAAAAAATGGAAATCTTTGGAGTAGGCCTTCACCCGAGGAGGGGTTCTGGAAAATAAAAAAATAGGCACTAAAATACAACTAAATAAAAATTGAATAACTTTATACTTAAATAAAAATTTTAATTTTTTTTAAGTTTTGAATTGAGCTAGAAAATTCTTAGTTAAATTGACTAATTAATTTTATTATGAATTAAATTATTGTCTCAGTTAATTAATATTGTTAATAATATTCATTCTTAACATTGAATTCTATACTTTAATTTTGATTTTATTTATGAATGGTAAATTTTATGTTTGTATTTCTAGGATTCCTATTTATTTTTCTGTATTTTATTTTATTGTATTATTAATTGGCAAATTGTTATTATGAGCACAATATGTCATATGTCATTGATTTATTACACTTTATTATTTTTTAATTATGATAGATAGGGAATAATTCCGAAATAGAGTTCTAGCTTAAATTTGAAACAATGCATGTATGTAGAGTATCATTTATATATTTTTAATAATCTAGTTTTAGTACGAAAAATTTTATAATCAAATTATTTTTCCAGAAATATAAGGCTTTTTTTTTTTTTTATTTAGTTTTTGCTTTATTTATTATGTCTGTTTCCAACCGTTTAAACCTACCCTGAAATTTTCAAACCTTTCGTCAAATATGTCCGGCCATTGTCGAGTTTTAGCGAGACTAACGAATATCAGTTAATTTTTATATTTAAGATTGTAAATATTGTTGGGACAACTCACACAACGCCATCTGATTCCAAAGTAAGCAAAGCTTGTACTATGGTAACCAGATAACTGACAAACATATGTACTTATATTTTTGTAAATACATACATATTATAGATAAATAACATCCAGACACAGAATAAACCATCGTGCTCATCACACACAATTTTATCCTAGGTGGGAATCGAACCCACGACCTCTTGCGTAGCAGTCGGAGACACTCCCACCGCGCCACAGAGGCAGTCAATTCATTTATATATATAAGATTAGCTGTGTCTACCTAAATAATAAGAAAATTAAATTACAGAAACAAAATGTATTGTGCTTTAAAAACCAGGACCATATCAGAAACAATCCCGCTCAACACCATTTACGGAAGTAGCGGCAAGGTATAGGTCGCGCGGCGAATGATGAGCTCTGTAAGAAATTGGAAGGGGAATGCGCAGAACTCATAAATTAGGTCTAATTGGCGGGGTGAGAGGGCTGAAGGGCGGGAGTGTAGGAGCCTGGACGCAGGAGTAGTCGAAATCCCACACGCACACTAGTGCACAGCCGCACACTACTCCGCTATATGTCGGCACGTGTTTTTTAGTCTCGGTACTGTCACACACATAAAATATTCTACTCTTTATGGCAAATCTTTTAATAGCGTATTGAGGTTTTGATGCCCCGAGAAAATTGTCTGTCCAATCTGGACAATAAAGAAAAATGGTTTATTATGTAAATTGTTTGATCAAATATTTATACCAATTATGATTATCATTATTGGCGATACATAACGCAGTGCTAGTGATAACGTTGCTTTACGGTAGCGAAACCTGGGTATGTCAACAGATACATGAAAGTAAATTGAATGCTGTAGAGATGCGATCACTTCAAAAATTGTGCGGCGTAACCTTGGCCGACCGAATAAGTAAGGAAGTGATACGCAATATGGCAGGTTTGAATGAAAGTGTCAGCGTTAAGCTGGAAAAGGGCGTGCTCCGTTGGTTTGGACACGTCCAACGAATGAGTGAGGAACGATTGACGAAGAATATATATTGTTCAAAAGTAGAGGGTAGAAGGAGTCAGGGTAGGCCGAGACTTACATATGAACACCTCGTGAGCAGATTGCTCAAAAACGGAAAGGTCAAAAGTACTCGGATACCCAGACGTGCGTGTATGAAGCGATTGATGAATCTCGAAGAAGCGAAAGAAGTATGCATGGATCGCGAAGCCTGGCGATCTGTCCTCTCTGACTACCCCGTCAGGGATACAGCGTGAAGATAGTTAGTTAGTTACAATAAAAATACTTTTTCTAGAAATACGATCACTGAAAACTAAATAAAATACCTATCATGGTTTAATATTTTCACGCAAAACACTTCGACCTCACTTGTTGTAACTAATATAAATCATCTTACAAACTCACTTACATACATTATAAAAAAAAAAATAATGATTCAAAGAAGAGTCGTATTAAACTTGATACTTTGTGTAAAAATATTGTGCGCGATTATACATGCGCAAACTATCCCCACTAATTTTTGTCAGAGCTCATCATTCGCCGTGCGACCATGTTAAATAATGTTACTTTTTTTAATGCTCATTTTATGTAGGTATCTATACAAACGCCTTGCTTGATACAATTTGAAACAGTAAATTTCTTTTCGCTGTCTGTCCTATGTATGCTTAAATCTTTAAAACTACGAAACGAATTACAATGCGGTTTTTTTTAATACCTAGCTAAAGTGATTCTTATAGAAGGTTTATATGTATAATTTGTTAAGTTTTTGTCTACATTAACTTAATTATAACGATATATTGCACCTACGGTGCAACAACGTCACTTATGCAAATGATGTAATTTTTCAGGAGAAGTGATTGTAAATTCGACTTTATGTAATGAAATATAGTTCTTCTTGTCTAAAGAAATGAACATGTAATAGTTAAACTACATCTTTAAACTTCATAATGAGGTCAACGAAAACATTACCTGACGTTGTTATAAAAAAATATGAATAATTAAAATTTAAAACCCTCCCAGAAGTGACGTTATGGCACTAGAAAACTATTAATTGGGGATATTGTGTCATAAAAGTTAAAAGACATAAATATTCATTTTTAAGTTTTATTAACAAAGTAGCAAAGAACTTATTTGCTAATTCTACATGGAATCTTAATAATTAATCAGTCTTTCTAAACACAATTATGTTACCCGTATTTAAATATAACTCCGCAATAATCAACAGTATCACAATCAAAATCATTTCCCTTCTTGTGGAAATGTGACTATAAAGAATATCAAAAACGTAAAACAGTAAAAAAATTAGTATTAAATAAGATCATTGTAAAAACTTCCATAATATCTTGGAACGATATTTGCCTATAATAATTGCAATCATGCTTTTTGCTTTCTGTTAATTTTAGTTTTGAAGTGTATGATATAAGTTTGACCATTATTTTTCAATCTCTTAGTAGTATTATTTTTCCAGGTTGATGGTTTACGAGTTCTCTTTTGCCTCTTGATTTTGTTATAGGTGGTGCTGACTGTTTGAGCTCATGAAGAAGGCTCACATTATTATAAGGAGTATTATTTTCAACTGCAGAATCACTGGAACTGCTATTAGAACTACTACCGGAGCTGCTGTTAGAACCACTGCTCGAAGTGCTACTAGAGCTACTAGATGAATTTGACCTAGAACAACGGCGAAGATTGTATTCACGTCCAGAATCTGTGCCAGAGAAATCGCCTGATGTGCTGTCATATACATCGCCACGTTCATTCGATCCATCGATATTAGCCAAAATTGACGAAGAGTTATTGTCTTCTAAAGTAGTATTATCCCGCTCTATAGTAGTTGTTGTAGATTCACCTGGGTTTGCTCTTGTTGCTTGATTCTCAGAGTTTGTCTGATTAGATACTATTTTTTATTGTTTTGAATGTTGCATATGTTGCTCGATTCTTGCTGTATTGCTAGCTAAATGTTGCACTTCAACCGAGCTTTGATTGCCGCTTGAAAGTGCAAGTAGCACAAGTTTTCTGCCTCGTTGGTCCATTTGAGGTCTGGAAATAAGAAAATACCTAAGTTTCTAAAAAATTACGTAATTCCAACTATAATGTTTATTATTCAATTATAGTATTTTCTTCGGAAGGCACGTTAAGCCGTTGGTCCCGGTTGCCAGTAAAATGGCAGTCGTTAAGCCTGGTTGAATGCCTTATGGGCGGCATGAAAAATTTCAACAGCAGGTAGCCACAACCTGCGTCTGTCTATTTCAACACGGCAATGGGCTCACCACCTATTACGTGGGACAGGTCCTCACAAATCCACACGGTGAAAAGTGGGCATATTATATGCCTCTGCCACCCCTTAGGTGATAAGGCGTGATGGATATTTTTTTTTTAGTATTGTATGCTGGAGATCTGTCATATAGGTTTCGAACTACTACACACTCCAGCTCTCACAAGATTAAGCTAAGACATCTAGTGTTATTGGATTTTATACAATTTTAAAAGTGAACAGTCAACTTGCATAATACTAATTATATAAGGAAATTCTTCAACATAACGGTTTGATTCTTTCAAATCGTTGTACAAAAATGTGGAATGCAAGTATTTTTTACTAATAATTGGCAAATTAACATTATGTATGTCAATTTTTTCAGGCCAATTCATTGTTAGAAAATTCAACAAACATGAATTATTTCATGAAAAAATTAAAAAAAAACACAGAACCACGTAGTATTGTAGTGGAAATCGGACTCTTAAAATAATATAATTGCATGCAAACTTTACACTTGGAAAAAAAAATTTCATTCAAATTATATTAAATTATTATTAAACATTAAATTAATCATTACTATTTTGGACGAACATTGTCACAATTTTCAATCGAACATAAACTTTATACCATAAAATACAAGGATTGGGGAAATAATGTCATTACAAACACAAGTGCTGTTATTGCTCCAAAAACATAAAAATATTTTGTCACAATTACCTGAGTGACGATGTAGCTCCAGAAGATTGTCACTCGTGCCGGGGGCCGCGCGCAACTGACCAATCAAACGTTCTTTCTCCAAGTAGCGGTTAGATTCGCGCCAAAACCATAACGACACTTCTGCCCTCACACGAAAAGTTTACGCACTACACAAATGACAATGACGCACCAGGTAAAGAGGTACATTTGCGTTAATTTCTCATTATCGGATAAATTTTGACAAAAAATGCATAAGTGACGTTGTTGCACCGGAGGTGCGATATGTTGGGGCGTCGGAAAAAATAAGTCGTGTGGGAGCTTTCAACAAAAACGCTGCCTAAACCCTTTGAGATATAACCTAATAATGTATGGTGCAATTGTGTATCTAATGTAGGTCTACAAAAAAGTCCGCGACGATATATGTCTATCTCATAAGAATAACATACTATATCCATTTTAATACATTAAAAAAACCATCAATTATATGCGGTAATACGGGAACGGGAAAACTACTCTACGCGGGCGAAGTCGCGGGCGTCAACTAGTAACGTTATAAGAATAATGGTATTTAGGTAGAACATAGTTTAGTATTTAGTTATATTAAGCCATAGTATATATTAAGTCATAGTATATATTAAGCCACACTATTGCATTAGGTTCCTAATCCTGTAAGAATAGTTGTAGGTAATTGTTTAAATAAATAAATGAACTTTTCTCAAACATGCATGGAAATACGGTCATTATTTCGAAAAAAGAATACGCGAAGTATCGCATTTACGGACAGAGAAAATGAGATTCATTGAGTGTTTTTTGAATTTGGAACTTCACATCTCTCCAGCAATGTTGTATGACTTGTATGAAACGGCGCGCTGGGGCTATTAGGTACTCTTTGATTGGATACTCTTTTATCATTCTTACGCTTACTGAATGTATATTATTTTCTAAAAAAGGTGCATTTATCTGGTTTTATGCGTGGGAGTGGTGGATTCTGGGACATAAAAGTTGTGTCTACGTAGACGATTTATTATTATAGATTAGATTATATATTATAGATTTATAGCACGTGCTATAAATAATAAATTAATATTCTGGGACACTTTCCACACAACATAAATCTAGTCCAAAGTAAGCTAACCCATCAGCTATGAGATCTAGACAACTGATATAGAACCTTAAATATTTCTAAATACATACATACATGATATATATGGATATAAGGAAACACCGAAACTACGAAACAAAGATTTAAGGGTCACACAAAAATTTGTTCTGATCCGGGAATTGAACCCTGGAGCTCAGCGCGGCAATCGCTTACAATCTACTAAAGGAAAATCAAATATATTTCCATCTAGTAGGTACTTAATTGCCCAATATGGCTAATGTGACTTTTATTATTCATTAAATGAAATGTATAAAACTTTATTATTAATTATTATTATTATTTCCCCACCACCATTATTATTTCATTGCCATATTATTCAACAATAATATAATCTATTGACAGATTTCCAGACGCAGCTTCTCACTTTTTGTGGGAGAACGTCGCGTCGCTCGTCGATGCGAAAATGGCGGCGCACTACCCAACCACCCGTCCCAGTATCTATCGCTCAGTATGGGTCGTCGCTGGCGGAGCACTCACGCCACAGCGCCATGCTGTTGGCGACGGTCTCCGCGGGCGGCGGCACTGCTGCAGTGCTAGCAATGCAAGGGTTCGTAGGGGCGGCCGGCTTCGTAGGCCAGATCTTAACAATACATAGCGCCATCGGGGGCCACAGTTTCCATCCCCTGATGGCGCTTATGGACAACCGGAGGCGGGCGCTGTACGACGCTGTATTAGAGCGTGTTTGGGCGGCAGCGGGCAGCCCTCGCCCTATCCATATAGTAGCGGACTTCGAGCAGGCGCTCCAGGGCGCCCTCGAGTCCGTCACTGGGACGAGTGTGCAGGGCTGCCTGTTTCACTACGTTCAGGCACTTCTGAGACGTGCGCGCCAACTCCATATACCGGTGAGTAGTACATACCTATCGATTAACTCTGTTTCGTGTGTTATTCCGCAACATATTGGGAAAAATTATCTGGTATCCTGGTATTAAATTGTAACACAAAATAAAATTTTTGGACATCTCACACACATCCTCATCCACTCTGAACACCATGCCTTTGAAAAATAACCATATACCTTTTGAATATTATAATATTTTAAACAGGTCAGACGAAATACAGCTGGGTGGAAACTAATACAGCTGTACGGCGCCCTTGCGCTTCTACCGGCGGCAAGAATACCTCTCGCTCTGGGTGAAATAGAGGGAATTGCCCGGGGCGAGGGGTTACCATATTCGCCAGAATTCCATGAGTATTTCATGGCTCAGTGGATGACGAGGGTAATTTTTCATGTTATGTTACCGTCAAATTTTACTGAGAATAAATTCTAACTAATGTTTTTATTCTTTTGTCTTCACGGTAGAATCATTTGATATGGACCATAGTTCTCCACCAGATGTGAGACCTCTGTAGGAAATAGATATACATATACCATCTAATAACCTAATGTAGAATAATAAATCGCCTTAATTACCTACATAAAATAACAAATATTAGATGTTTATTCTAAAATAGCTGATAAGTCTAAGGCCCATTAGAACGTCATGGAACTCTATCTGTCGCAAATTACGGTAATACCACAGCCGAAAGACATAACTCTTTATACTGTGGTAATACAATCTCTACTAGACTAGGTCATCTAAATACTCATCAACCAACTTTATTCACCGTGTTACGAGGTAGATTATTCTTAGTCAACAGTATTGATTGTGGTAAATCAAATAAAACGTAAAATTGTAGGAAAACATATTTTATACTATAATCAACGATGCAGACGATTTTATGATTTCTCTTTATTTTCTTTCATCAACATTAGGTGGGCCCGGAGCGGTTCAGCGTACATGGGAGCCCACACAAAACCACCAACATAGCTGAAAGTTTCCACGCCCAACTGAAACGAGCGCTCGGGCCTAATCCAAATATTTGGCGTTTCACTCAATGCTCACTATCTTTTTTTTTTCTGCAGATCTATATGATTAGCAGTTAACTTAGGTAGAGCCTTTGTGTGCCCCAAGCTATCCACAGCAAAGATATACTTAATGTCCTTCCATTAGGCAATCTTGTTTTCCCACAAAACATCCTTTGTAAAAAAAATTATTTCTTAAGCTTTTCAGCAATTAAGGAGGGTCAAAAAATACACTTAAATGATGTCCAGCTACTTTGATGGTACCATCTGAAAATAGAATAACATATTATTAGGTCATAGGCGTTAGTATAATTTAATTCATTTACTCCAATATGGTAGGACAAAAAAGTAATGAATGTTAAGGTGTTTGATCGAATTGAATCATTAAACATGTTTTGATCAGAATGTTGAGCCTTGATCTGATATAATAGCTATGGGTATGAGCCCAGTTTGATATACTTTAACAACTACATTCTTCAAATTGCTTGTACATCAGCTATTGTGACTGTACCTTGCACAAAGTGATACTCTATGCATTGTCGCCAAGATGCACATATACCTCTTACCATAAAAACTAAGGCATGGTCATAGTACTCCATCTTTTTTGTACCATTAACATCCACAAATCCAATAATCTCATCCCTATATTCGTCAAATGTAATGTGTGGAGTCAAAGCTACTTCGTCATATAAAATCGAACAGAGCCTTTATTTCCTCGTCCCAATTAATCACTGTTTTCTTGATGTGAGCAAAGATATGTGCATTAAACCTCTAAACAATTGGGTTATTTCTATATGGAACAAACTTTCAGAAAGCATATTGACTACTAAATCAGTTAACTAGTTTGAAGTGCAAAATAGACAAGTAAAAACAAAATAGACAAGTGGTTCAAGAAAACGACCCACTACACATAAGTGACACATAATAGACTCTATTCAGTGCAGTGATGTGGACTTATCAGCGGTCATGGGTGTTGTCTTGTTTTATATAAGTAAAGTCTCAAATGGTAAAAAACAATTATATAGGTACCTGATGTTTGAACATTTATTGCTGCATCATGATTATCTTTGCAAGTTTGAACTTCTTTTACATTTATGGTTAACGAACAAGAGGGTTGCTCAAGGACAATGTCAACTGAAAAAGAGAAAACATATTGTTTACAACAGCATTAAAAGTATCTTGCAGGAAAGCTTAATTTTAGCAATTTACATTTCAATGAATAAATACCAATTTTGTACAAAAACATAATAGTAAAGATGTTCTCATTCCCACAGGAAACACTTTTAGTGAATTAATCAAATTGCATGCAGGTGGAGAAATAAAATATTTGGCATAGTACTAGTATGGTGACTTGACTTACCTGCAATATTGTTACTTTCAATGTTGCCTTCTTCTGTAATCAGAATATCACCTAGACTTTTAAAATAATTATGCTTACTTAGAATATTCCAATCTGAAAATAGTATTTAAATGTAATTGTAATTTAATCATCGAGATATTTGATTTCCATTTCACAACGTTGAAAAAAAAAAACTATTTAGTAAAAAATACAGAAGGATATGACCACTTTATGCTAGAAGTGTTAATACTATATAGAGTGCTACCCAAACCTAGCATTCCAGTCCCATTTTCTTTAGAAATCTCAAATCCGGATAATATTATACATGTAAAAGCTCTTTTTACAAGTTATTGTATTTTGTATTCTGCGATGGATTTCAGCCATGTATGCCCGATTCAATTAGTTAGTTGTTGATGATACAGATTTTAATAAGCAGATCGCGAATAACACTTACCAGCTTTACGAGGTTCCCCTACAGCTATTTCTAGATCAGAGAACAAACAGGAATATGTATACCGAAAAGGATGTCCTTCTGCATCAAATTGCTGTTTGTTTATTTATTTTTATTTATTTACCACTAGCTGACCCGCGCGGCTTCGCCCGCGACTTACTTCCAACCCCGTGGCACCCATTTAATCCCGTCGCTTATGACTTTTCCAAAAATGTATAAAAGTTTTCCCGATTTGTTGACATTTATGATTACTGCTCCGCTCTCCTGTGTAGTGGCGTGATAATATATAGCTAAGAACCTTCCTCGATAAATGGGCTATCCAATACAAAAATAATTTTTCAAATTGGTCCAGCCGTTTACTCCTGATGTCGTGACAACGGAAAACGGGTTTCATTTTTATATATATAGATGTTCTGTGGCTAAGGAAATAGTCTATGGCCTCTGTTTACCATTTCATAGTGAACACAGCTTTACATTTCAGTGCAAATGTCAATTTCAATGCACCAATAGTAAAGATGGTAGTCTGCTATGTGACCAATAAGAAGAAAGGAATGCAGTCAATGGGCGTTTTTGTATATATAAAATGTATGAAAATGTATGGCTCGCTTTTTTACTTACCGGCGCCGGCGCCGGCCCGGCATAGAGTCCTGCCGGCGCCGTCGCCGTCGCCGGGGTAGCAAGCTTCCCACCGGTGCCGGCCCGGCAAAATTGCATATTTATATGAATTGTAGCCGTGTGTGTGTAAGTGCGCGGGGCGGGTAGGAGGGCGCGGAGCGGAGGGACTCTTATTTGGTTTTTCGTTCGCTTACAGTGAGTATGCGTCAAGGTCATGGCGTTCAAATACGACATCGTGACTCTTATGGTGCCTGTAAACGGGCTACAAAAAATGCATCTTGCTGGCAATTTTTATTGACCAATATATCTCAGTATATTTGCAATGGTACCCTTGCTGCAATTTCATTTTGCAATACATTGCCGAGAGTAGCCCAGCAACATTCGGCAACTGGATTGCTGAGTGATTTTGTTCGTACACGCGCGGCATATTGCGGCTAGATCTCGCAGGACAAAATGGTGGATACCGAAGCTGTAGCCGTTGCTGCAGCTTTTATTGTTTTGTATCATCGTTTAAAGAAACATAAATCTAGAAGAAGAGTGTGGATCCGGCCATATTTAAACGGACGAGAAACCATAACTAACCTTGACAAGAAGCTGATTCTCGATAAATATCTGTTTCAAAACTTCACTAGGATGTCCAAAAGCGACTTCGAGTATTTGTTGAATACAATTGGGCCAAGGATTAAAAAAGAAGATACAAATATGAGAAAGGCAATACCAATCAATACAAGACTAGCAATAACACTTCGATTTTTGGCAACCGGTGACTCTTACAAGAGCTTAATGTATTTATTTAGAGTCTCTGACAGTTCAATTGCTCACATAGTTCCAGAACTTTATGCAGCTCTGACAAGTGGATTAAGAGAATACATCAAAGTAAGTTTACTAAAGTATCTTTATTTATTTTTATTTCTTAAAAAACATATGTTACAGTAGAAGCTACTAGTTTTTCGTAAGTAAGTCCTTGAACACTAGAATCAGAAGTCCCAAAGTTTTGCATGACGCCGCGATGTGTACTTTGTAGTGAGTCCTGAGTAGTCTGAATCCTAGAACCTGCCACGTCCGGTGCAAGATTGGAATTAAGAAACATTCCCATGTCTGCATTATATAAAATTTCACTTATTTTAAATTCAACTTGCGCTTGCGTGTAGCTATCATATGTGCTTAATTTATTGGCCACATGCTCTCCAAATCCAGAATATGGGTTTCTTTCTTTTCCACTGCTATTTATTATTTGAGCCGCTTTTTCATACGTTGTATCTATTGCCTGAAATCTGTTAGAAATTGACTTCTTGCGAAATTTTTTTGGCGGCGGTGGAGCAATCAATGAATCAGATGTTTCTTCAGAATTGAACATTTCATCATTATCGGTCTCCTCAGTTAACTGAAAAAAAAAATACGATGTTTTATTTTATTTGCAGATGCCGTCATCAGCGCGGGAATGGAGAGCGATTGCAAGTGACTTCGAAAGCCGCTGGAATTTTCTACATTGCCTTGGAGCTATGGATGGCAAGCACATTAAAATTACATGCCCTAACAGCGGAAGCAAATATTATAACTACAAACATTTTTTTAGTATTGTATTATTCGCTGTAGTAGATGCACAATATAAATTTCTGTACGTTCACGCGGGATGTCAAGGACGAATATCAGATGGAGGTGTATTTAGACATACAGCTATCGGGAAGAGTATACTCGATCATAGTCTAAATATTCCTGAATCAGAACCACTTCCTGGACGAAACAAGCTCCAGCCATATGTTTTTGTTGCCGATGATGCTTTCCCATTAACGCAAAATATTTGTAAGCCATATACAGTGGATTTAAACATTGGATCTTCTAAGCGTATTTGTAATTATAGAATATCTAGAGCACGTAGGATTGTAGAAAATGTTTTCGGTATAATGTCGTCTGTTTTTCCAATTTTTCATTCAACTATGAATGTAAACTTGGAAAATGTACAAAGTATTGTTATGACTTGTGCGTATTTACACAATTTTTTGCGTAGCAATAAACATGCGCAAAATTTATACAACCCCATAGGGACTTATGATGTTGAAGATACTGATAATGGAGCCATCATACCAGGATCATGGCGAAATGATGATCAACGTCTAACTGACTTAAGCCACTATCATGCGAGAAATTCAACCGCACTAGCAAAGGAGACAAGAGACGAATTCATGCACTATTTCATGTCAGATCGTGGAAGAGTTGCATGGCAAGACATCTATTTAGGTTAAAACTAATAGAACCAGTGGGGCTACCGCCCAAGTGTCGTCGGCAACTTTTCTGTAATAAGTTTTTATTGGTGCAAAAAAGAAGTAGCAATGTGTCATGTGTATAATTATAAAAGCATGTAAGTGTACAGGTACTTATACAAGAATAATATGAGTTTATAAGTACCTATACAAGTATATAAATACATACGTTTATAAGTATGTATAAAAGCATGTAAGTAATTAGCATAAAAGTAGGTATATATGGAAATACTAATTTGAATTTTTACTTTTTTTTTGCATTCACCAAAAAAACCAGTAGAAAGCATAATTCCTGAGTTTTATTATATCCCGATATTCCAATGGGTATAACCACGCGAAGCAGCTAGTCAATCACACTTAATATTATAAATGTGAAAGTTTGTTTGTTTGGATATTTGGATGTTTGTCCGTCAATCACGCTGAAACTACTGAACGGATTTTAATGAAATTTGGTATACAGACAGTGTATGAGCTGACTTGGGTGATAGCATACTTTTTATCCCGATTAAACGCTCCCTTGGGATAAAATAGGAATTTACGCGGACGAAGTCGCGGGCGGCCGCTAGTATTAAAATAAATATTAAAATCTTAATCGTGATTAACGATTACGATTGATAAATTTAATCATCAAAATTATGATTACGAATAATTGGTTTTAATCGTTAATCAATTTACATTTTGTCAACACTGAAAAAAACTAGGTAGGTTGGCAAGATTCTGTCACTAGGTTACTTTCATTGTACATGCTTAAGTATATGCAATCTAATAAACTTAAACTATGTAAAAATAAACTTACGATGGTTTCCATTGTATTGGTCTCACTATCTGTTCCTGCATCTGGAATATCCCGTGACAGTACAAATGAAATGGCTTCAAATGCGAACCAGGTCACCTTTTTTCCGGCACCACTTCCACTCTTCTTTTTCTTTAATTCCGTTTTCGCATATGTTCGCAAGTTTCTAAATTTTTTGTATGCCTCTTCGGTCGTTACATTAAACTTCGCGGCAATTATGGCCCAAGCATCCTTCTTAAGGTTACGATCTATATACACACTAGCTTCT
Organism: Thumatha senex; assembly: GCA_948477245.1. Lineage (NCBI taxonomy): Eukaryota > Metazoa > Arthropoda > Insecta > Lepidoptera > Erebidae > Thumatha > Thumatha senex. Next base: position 8,397,895 of record OX419725.1, read on the forward strand.
ACATCCCATAATTCAGGACGTACATGGATTTCATTAATAAAGTTCAAAATCTTTTCGTTTGACCACTCGGCCATGACGAACAGAATAAACAACAACGGACGGATACAAAACAACTTCAATAATCGCAGAACACGTGGTGAATTGAATAGGTTAGGTGCGCGTGCGAGAAGACAGCAGCGGTAGCTACAGGACGAGGCGGGGGAGGCTAGCGAGGGAAAGAGATGCACCTATACAGCAGAGCAAAGACGATATACGGCAATATTGCAGTGAAGTCAAAGCGGGATAAATGATTTGCAATATAGCCGGCTAGACATGAAATTCTTGCGACTATAATGCCATATCTTGGCAATATCTCCGGGCTACACAGCAATATTGCAGCAATTGTTGCACTGTGTTGAGAGATATAATCGGCAACTTGGCGGCTATACTATTGCAGCAAGAAATTGTCAAAAAACTAGCCCGTTTACGAGCACCATTATCGAGTTAGTGGAGGCCCGACTTTGTCTCTGGGACAAAACTAATGAAGCAAGTAAAAATAAAATATTACGAGAAAAATGCTGGCAGGAAGTTTTTGCGTTTCTCGAGACAGGATATGAAGAAATGTCGAAGGTTGAAAAGAAAAACACAGGTAAATTAAGTTATTGTTGTTATTAAGTTACAGCTGTGTTAATTACAATATAATTAAGGTATGGCTACTCACTAAATTTTAGATAATCGCCAAGGCAGCTGACCTGCCTCAGACATGAAATAGTTAGCAAAACACGTACGCACTCCTTTACCAGTTTTCTTTGTGGATATTGTTTCATTACTTGGTAAATTTATTAGTTGAGATCCACTAGTAATGACCAAATCACTTTCCCGATAACCATCTCGTTTGCGAACAATGTTATGTAACATTACCGTCGTTTTACGATATTCTTTGAAAAGTTTCTGGAAACATTCAATGGTCTATGTAATATCCTCCATTTGTTACTTAATATACCGAACGCACATTCTACGTATCGCCGAGCTCTGTGCAATCGATAATTAAATACCCGTTGCCACACACTTAAGTTATGATTAGAGTAATCTTTAAGAATATGCTCCTCGAAGGGAAATGCAGAGTCTCCGGTGAAAACGTACGGTACTTTTGTATCTAAAATCCTGGCAAGCGTCTCGGTTGTGGAATATTAAGATTCCCGCTTTTCATCCTTTTCCAAAATTCCGTTTTTTGTAAAATGGACGAGTCACAGTCTTTACCATACGCGCCAATGTCGACGTACAAAAATTTGTAGTCCGCATCAACTACAGCCAGCAGAACTATAGAGTAGAAACTTTTATAGTTGTAATTCATTGATCCTGCATGGGGGAAGTTTTCAATGCGTATATGTTTCCCATTGATAGCAACGAGACACATAGGAAAATGTGCTCGTTTTTCAAATCCATTGCTGATTTCTTCCCAGTCTTTTACTGTTAACACTTTAAGATGTTCATTTCGAAAAGTAACCCATATTTCGTGGCACACGCAGTGTATAATGTTGCTCAAAGTTGTTATCCCAATTCTATAGCAGTAATACATATCGGTCATGGTGTTTCCTGATGCGAAGTACCTGAAAAAAAAGTTGATTAAACAATTATTTTTATTACAGGTGATGTCATTATGAAAAAATGGGCGAATATAAGGGATTCTTTGGTGAAATCTCTGCGTACCAAAACTGGCCAAGGATTCCAGAATAAATATTTACACGCAGAACAATTAAATTTTCTTTTAATAGTTGTAGACAAAGCAGACACAGATTCAAATTTAACTGACACAGAAAATCCTTTGACGTCAAGACCGTGTTCATCAACATCAAATACACCAGATCCTCCTCCGCTTACACCTGAGCCTAATAATGAATTACCACCACCCACATTGCCGGCACGGAAGAAGAAAACAAGGGAGCCAGATGTGCTAGAAAGGGAAATCTTGGCCGAATTAAAAAAACAGGCTAATAAAGATAACAATCCTGCTCCACTTACCTCAAAGATGAATGAAAAAGAAACTATGCTGCTGTCATTTTTACCTTCCATAAAGGATTTGAATGAAACAGAAATGATGGATTTGCATATGAAAATTCTAGATTCGGAATATAAAACAAAAACGAACTCTAAATTTTCGCATCATCTCGGAATCACCATCACCAGCAAGCAGTACAACTAGTTCTAAAAACGTATATCTATCCCAGCTGTCGTTTGCACCAACCTCTGTTACTCAGCCAACAGTTACCTCACAACAAGTGCTAATTGATATGAACAACCAGTATTCACCAGCTGAAGATAATGACAATGCACTATATGATAACAGTAACCCTCTGCCTGACCCCCAGCCAACAGAAACATATACATTTTCAGAACAAAATGCAGGCGTAAATGTCTATCAAAATTTAATGAATCAGTTTAGTACTAAAGAGTAATTATAATTTTATTTATATAAAATAAGGAGTGTAGCGCGAGATACGGCGATGTTCGATACAGGGGGCGCTGAGGAGCTAGCGCATGATAGGCGAAACGGCGAGCCTAGCCGCGCGCGCCGTCGATGCGCGTGATTGGTCGAATTACATCGTGTGACCTATGGCCTCATCCCCGCTCGCTCACACCCTTGCTGGCGAATTTGGATAATCGGGAAAGTAGTCCGGATCCAAGTGCCTGTCCGCGCGACACGTACGTCACGAGTACATCCTCCGCGACACTCGTAAACGTTATTGTTTGTGATATTTTGTCTATTTAATGATATAAGTCCAATTGTGTATAAGTGTTACACTAGAATACCTTTATATAAGTGCATAACTATCTACATCAGGTGGGCCACTCTGTCCACGCCACTGTATACCCGGCCTTGTGTGTGTGTGAGAACGAATACATATATTTTAGTTTGTGAAAAGTATCTACAGTGGTGCGTTTTATTTCCCGCCTTCTACACTGGCGCCTATAACGTGGAGCCTATTTCACGAAGCTCGCACTTAACAAATGAAGACAAGAAGTCAAGGCAACTCAGACAGCGACGAGGACACCTTGACTCAAACGATGGACAGCACCGGCGTCGGCGAGGGCAGCCGAAGCGACGCGCGCGACGACGACGCGCCCACGGCACCTACCAGAGATGCGCGGGCTTCATCGCAACCCCTCCGAGCAGTTTTTGTCTACGCTCATGGCGTTACTAAACTCCAAGCAGACGTCGACCGCTGGAAGCTTCAGGGCGTCTACTCCAGTGCCGCCCGGCACCGGCACAGTTGCAAACAGCAGTAGCGCTGACAATCACCACGCCAACTTCACCCGATGTACGGCTCGCTTCGACGGGTCAACGCGCGATGTCGACCGACTTAAAGCATTCGTCGATGCGGTAACGATCTTCAAGGAATGCGCCGGCGTCAGCGATGACCATGCGCTTCGAGGACTCCCGATGCTCTTAGAAGGTGAGGCAGCAACATGGTGGCGCGGCGTCAAGTCGGCGGTGTCATCCTGGGATGACGCGTTGGCCCGACTACACGCCATGTACGGGGTGAGTGAACCACCTTATAAACTATTTCGACAAATATTTGCTAAAGAACAAAGTGAATCCGAACGCGGTGAAGTGTTCATATGTAAAGTGCGTGCCATTATCGCGAAACTCCCTTACAAGTTAGGGGAGAATGTACAACTAGATATATGTTACGGTCTGTTAAACCGACGTGTAAAAAAGCGCGTACCGCGCGACTCTGTAAATAGTTTAGACGAGTTACTCTGTAAGACGAGAATCGCAAAGGATTTATTCGCTGAAAGCGCGCTAGGTTCCAAAAAGTACTACTAAGCAAAGGCGAACAACGGCCGTAATGATAAGACTAGGGACAGACCGCGATGCCCTTTCTGCAAATTTTTCGGCCACATGAGTTCAGAGTGTCGAAAACGCGAAACGAACGACAGTACTCGTAGAATAAGTACGCCCGAACCTAACAGCACTACAGGTGGCTCAACCAAAACAACGACAATTCGTTGCTATGGTTGCGGTAAAGCAGGGACAATCAGGTCGAAATGTGAAACCTGCAACCCTAATACGTCAATAAAGAATACCGATTCTAGTAGTAATGGCATACATTTTAGCACGCTAGAAATAATAACGATCGACAAAAAGTCGAACGATAGGTTACATAATACTGCCCCTATAAGAAGTTCACCCGTAAACGAGTCGACCCCCGCGAGTCCACGCGTCATAACCCAACGCGATCTACAAGTTGAAGCGACTTCTAAGTGCAGTTTACCTAACAAACCCTCTTATGAGAGTTCCCGCGAATCAAACGATGACAAGATAGCCGCTCGCAACCGTGGCTACGAGCGAATGACTACGACGTCGTACGTAGCTGACTACGGTGACCAGGATTTTGTAAGGGACTACGGTGACCAGGATTATGTGAAGGACTACGGTGACCAGGATTTTGTAAGGGACTATGGTGACCATGATTCTATGAAGGACTATGGTGACCACGATTTTGTGAGCGACACTGACTGTGACCATGAGTTCAATTCATCGGAGATGTCCACGTCAGAGTCGGAACTTTTCGGCAACCGGGGTAATTCCACGAGGCAGGCACACCCGTGAACGTAACACAACCTATCGTTAATGTTAGTGTTTGCGGCAATCATGGGGTCGCTATCGTCGACACGGGGGCCACGCATTTCATTGCGAGTCCATCCCTACACCGAATCTTAATAAATTCCGGCATAGACTTCGAAGAGACGCACCGGCTGGTCCGACTAGCAGATGGGACGCGGTCGACGAAGACCATGCTTAAGGCGACAGTACCCGTCGAGATTGGACCGCGAGAGGTAAAGTGTGAATTTTTCGTGATGCCAGGTGACGAGACCAGAACTCTTTTGGGCGTAGAGTTCCTGTCACGGGCTGGTATCGTATTGGATGTTGCTCGAGGCAGGTGGGCGTTTGCAGACGACCTTCACCACCAACACGACTTCGTCCGATCCTACACCGTCAAGTCAACCAACGCCGACTTAATGCACGCTGAATGCGATGAGCTGGCACTACGTCCGGAGGAAGGTACGATGTTAACCTCGGAACAGAGAGAGGCCCTCAACGATTTCGTAAGGAATAGAATGCCGCAGTTCGCTCACAACGGACCGCCGACCGAGTTCGCCGCACACGCTATTAAAGTACGACCTGAGCAGGAACCAATCGCGTCCCCTCCTTATCGACTTTCTCAACACAAGAGGAAAGTTTTACAAGAGGAGCTAGACAAGCTCCTCCAGAGCGACGTGATTGAGGAGTGCGAGTCTCCTTGGGCCGCTAACGTAGTTTTGGTGCCAAAGAAGGATGGCAGCTTACGGTTATGTATAGATTATAGGAAGCTGAACCAAGTGACAGTGGCAGACAGTTATCCTCTTCCGAAGATGGAAGATGTGCTGCACGCTGCTAAAGATAGTGAATATATGACCACTTTAGATCTCCGCTCAGGATACTACCAAGTGCGCGTCGCTGAGGACGACAAAGACAAGACGGCCTTCACGACCCCACTAGGAATTTTTAGGTTTAAGAGAATGCCAATGGGTTTGCGTAACTCAGGGGCTACGTTTCAGCGCCTGATGGATCGTTTTCGATCAAATTTGAAAGGGGTAGACCTACACGCCTACCTCGACGACGTGATTATACTGTCCCCAGGGCCTTTTGAAAGGCATGTGGCAGACCTAGAGACTGTCTTTGACCGCCTAAAGATGTACAACTTACGAGTAAACAGAGACAAAAGTCATTTCGCTCGCGAGTCGGTGAGGTTTCTAGGACATATAATCACGCCAGGAGGCATACAAGTAGACCCAGAGAAGACAGCTGCAGTCAAAACAATGGCAGTTCCCCAAAACGTTAAGCAGCTCAAAACTTTTCTCCAAACGTCTAGTTGGTTCCGGCGTTTCATCAACAATTACGCTGAAGTAGCACGACCACTCACCGGTCTGCTAAAGAAAAACAATGCTTGGAAATGGGGTACTGAACAACAGAAAGCGTTCGAAAACATCAAAGACTCCTCGTAACCGCACCAATATTGCGCCAGGCTGATGAGTCGAAGCCATTCGTACTGTGCACTGATAGCAGTGGGTATTGCCTCGGAGCTGTCCTGATGCAGGGGGAGGGTCCTGACGAAAGGCCAATAGAATACGCGAGCCGCCTCCTTACCAGTGCTGAACGAAATTATACCACAACCGAACGAGAGGCCCTTGCCGTTGTGTGGGCCCTAGGTAAATTCCGTGGCTACGTAGAGAACGCGAAAATCGTTGTAAGGACGGATCACCAGCCTCTGCGCTGGCTGATGAGCCAGCGATCGCCGAGTGGGCGTCTAGCAAGATGGGCACTGACTTTACAGGAATTCGATTTAGACATTACGTACACCCCAGGGCGGTCGAACGTGCTGGCAGATACCTTGTCGCGCCCAGTCTATACAGGGGAACCTGACTGCGACGTGCACCTTACCACGATCGACCTGCCAAGAAGGAGTAGCGGCGATATACGTGAAAACCAAATGAAAGATTCCGAAGTACGTAAAATCATCAATGACTTGGAGTCCGACGAACCCGCAAGGGGGAGACCATGGTCCGACAGAGGATATACCGTTTCAGATGGTGTGCTTTATCGGTACAGTCTTGAAGCTGATGAGACAGAAGAAGCTTGCCTCGTAGTACCGGAGCATGAGCGCAGGCAGGTGATGGCGGATCTACACGACGCCCCAACAGCTGGTCATTTCGGTATAGAGCGCACACTTAGCCGCGTAAGAGCTAGATACTATTGGCCTGGCATGCGCGCGTTTGTTGCCACCTATGTAAAAGAGTGTGTACCCTGCCAAAGGTACAAGGCGAGCAACCTCAAGCCAGCTGGACTCTTGCAGACCCCGGCCGTAGCACGAAGATGGGAGGTCGTTTCAGTTGATCTCTTCGGCCCCTTGGTGGAGACACCGAAAAAGAACCGATGGATTCTAATTGTAGAAGACGTGTGCTCACGCTGGGTGGAGTTGTTCCCACTAGAAAGCGCTACTAGCGTAGAGTGCGCTCAAGTGTTGGTAAACGAAGTTTTCCTTCGATATGGTGTGCCCCGGCGTCTCATCAGTGATAATGGCGTCCAGTTTGTGAGCGAAGTAATGCAGCAGGCATGCTATGTGATGGGCATTACTCAGACGCTCACACCGTATTATCACCCGGAAGCTAACCCCATTGAAAGAAAGAACAGGGACCTCAAACCTCAATTAGCCATTCTTGTCGGACAGGACCACGATACGTGGGATTTACATCTGGCCGCGGTGAGATACGCCATGAATTCGGCGGTTACGGCCAGCACTGGGTTCACCCCAGCTTATTTGTCTTTTGGGCGAGAACTACGGGCGCCTTCGGACTCATTATCAGATATGAGAGGTATATTGGACGCAGATAACTTTGTGCCAAGCATCACTCCCTTTTTAAAGCGTCTCTCCGAGACCTTAGACGAGGCACGAGACGCGCACGAAAAAGCACAGGAGATTCAAAAGAAGTATGCCGATCGAAGTCGTAGGGTTTCTTCTGACTTTAAAGTCGGAGATCTGGTCTTGCTCAAAACGCAAGGACTGAACGACACCGGACGCGGCCAGAGTGCGAAGTTTATCCCACGCCGCGACGGCCCTTATAGAGTCAGTAAAGCAGCAAGCCCGACGACCATTGACCTAGAGAATATACAAACGGGTAATGGTATCGGCAGATACCACGTTTCGCACCTGACCCCTTTCGTTGGCGAAGTTGAGCCACCTGTTAGGGAAAAGAGGAAGAGGGGTAGGCCGCGAAGATACGAATGCTAGTCCGACTGGGAAGTATCCCAGCCCGACTAGAGGGGGAGGATGTAGCGCGAGATACAGCGATGTTCGATACAGGGGGCGCTGAGGAGCTAGCGCATGATAGGCGAAACGGCGAGCCAAGCCGCGCGCGCCGTCTATGCGCGTGATTGGTCGAATTACGTCGTGTGACCTATGGCCTCATCCCCGCTCGCTCACACCCTTGCTCGCGAATTTGGATAATCGGGAAAGTAGTCCGGACCCACGTCCTGTCCGCGCGACACGTACGTCACGAGTACATCCTCCGCGACACTCGTAAACGTTATTGTTTGTGAAATTTTGTCTATTTAGTGATATAAGTCCAATTGTGTATAAGTGTTACTCTAGAATACCTTTATATAAGTGCATAACTATCTACAGCAGGTGGGACACTCTGTCCACGCCACTGTATACCGGGCCTTGTGTGTGTGTGAGAACGAATACATATATTTTAGTTTGTGAAAAGTATCTACAGTGGTGCGTTTTATTTCCCGCCTTCTACAGGAGTAAATTACATTGAGGATAGAAAGGATTATAATTACATACTTGATGTTTTTTTATAAATAAATGTTTCATTTATGATTATAGTGTTTCATTTATGATGGTAGTCGTTTTTAATGACAGATAAATTCCACAAAGGTGAAAAACTTACCTCAACGTCACTACTAGCATTTCTTCCGGTGGTATTGCCATTCTAAATAAAGTATCTTTCTTCTTAATTTTCAGATACAAGTTCTCCAACAAATAGTTAAATGTTTCTTCGGTCATGCGAAAATAGTTGAAGAATTTTCTGGGGTCCTTTTTTAACTTTTCAAATAGCGTATAATATGTTCCTTCTACGTATCTGACTTTTAATATTGGATGAATCCAAAATTCGACGTCTCTGCGTGTGCGTCTTTGGCGTCGTAGATGTAAAAGATATAACAAATATAGTCGACGGCTTGACGATACCATTGCCGGTGCACGGCCATACCGGTGCCGTGTCGGTGCCGGGCTGGCTAATGGAAAAACGCCCAAAAGGACGATGGACGCGTTTTCCTTGGCCGGTGAATCCGTGGCTGACAAATCTCAGGCTGCGTTTTACTACCCGATAACAAAATAACCGGGCAGGAAAACGATGCCTGCGAAATGCCGCCCCTGGAATTCATGTACGTCGATGGTGTACATGAATTCCATGGGTGGTTTTTCTCGGGCTGGGTGTTCCTGGGTCGACAAATACGGAGCGATACATTTTGTAACGCGGTGGATTACGCAGTCACGTACTTCGCATCCATGGAAAAACCACCCCTGGAATTCATGTACATGTACATGAAGTATCGGGCTGCGTAATCGCGGGACGGCAAATCACGGGCCGGGTTTTCCATGGACGGCGATTATATACACTCAAGGGAAATGTGGAGCTCAGCGACTACCTTGCATGCATTTCTACATACATAAAATAAAATAATAAAAATCAACTTTGGTGTTTAATATAAAACAGATCTACTTTTGATTAATATATATAGCAAAGGTAATAAGTAGTATTATATAAAAGAAGTTATTTTATAGTATATCTTGTACATTTCAAATTAAATTTACAATATTTTTGTACATTTAATTGTCTTCAACAAAATTAGTCACTTGGAGAAACGAAACGAAAATGTCAAGAAGCTATTCTTTTGTCCGACTTTTTGGCGCGAAGATGAGCAGTGACGCACGTTTGTCGTATATTATTTTCAAAAACTAGTGTAAAATTCGTGTTTTTGTGTTTAATAATGGTGGAATATTATACATAAAGAGTTCGGAAGTGCATTAGTTAAAGAAAGTGATATATTGCAATGAATAGCGGTGTTGTTTGTGTTAGTGCCAAATTTCCATACAGAGCTGCAATAAGGGATCCACTGCCTTATTGGAGCACGGACTAGGACCTAGGACTGAGGACTTGACATCGACAAACGACTAGACAGGACTAAAACAAGAAAATAATAAATACTAATGACTAGGCTGTATGGACTATGTTTCCTTTGCCTGCCCAAGATGGGCGAAGACAACTAAAAAAAATATTCTTTTGTCCAATGAGACGTTTCTTAAAAATTATTATAGCCAATCATATAATTCTATAGTAGGAAATATACTGCAATGTAACAAATTAGAACGATTCTATTTTTTATAAGGCAAACTTCAAAGATTTTCGTTGTTTTTGAGTCAAGATTTTTTTGTGAATAGGTAGGGTTTTTTTTGGTTGGTTATTTCTTGATTCTTGTAATCGTCGTGTTGCGCACTACTTTTCTGCATCCAATACCACATTGCTTGCGATAAATCTGCAAAAAATTAAAAAATGTTTTGTTTCCTAATATAGTCATTACAATCATATTTATATTCGATTACGACCTTTTCTAACGCTGCGTAGGTACTTCTGAAATTGTATTTATACAAACAATAATAAGATGGCTTCTCCTAATGCTGGTTCTCAAGATCCATACACCCAATGTTCCAAATTTACTTCTGTCTTGGCTGTAAAGGTGGCGCAAATTGTAGTTCAAAGTAGACAGGGTATAAAAATAACACCTGAATATAACGCTAAACTGAAAGCAGCTAATCCTGGACAGCAATGGGTAAGCATTCTTGATTTATTTTTTATTTAATGTTAAGTAAAATAGACAATAAATATGAAGCAATCTATTGTAAATCTAGTACTCACATGCATGTTACCATATACCCTCTATGTATGTATGTATTTAGTATTGGATATGTACGGTCTCAAATCTCAACCACTGTAACTGTAGGTGGTATGTATTGCCTATGAGTATTATGCGATGGATCCAATACTTGGATGTGATTCTAATAAATGAAAATGGTTCTCTTATTCCCTAAATATTAATAAATATATTTGAAAGTACCAAGTGTGGTAGTGTGGCACAGTAATTAAATTATATGAAAGATTAGAAGTGCCTGTAACCCACTCTGTAAATGATGACTGTATTTAGCATGATTGCTACTGCTGGTTCTTAGATGGATGACTGTTTCAGAAGCCATGTTAAGCCATTGGTGGCAATTGCTTGGAGCATGGCAAATGTCTAACCAGTTTAAAGACATGTGGGTGGCGTGAAGATTTTCTACAGCTGGTATGGCTACCAGCTAGCTGCTTAAAGTTAATGGCAATTGGATAGGTGCTGGTTGTGGCCAACTAGCACCTATCCAATTGCCATTAACTTTTTAATATAACAAAAATGTATATGCATCCAGTGCAGTGTGGGTGTATACCTAGTATGCCTTAAGGGGTTTGCCAATGTTAATGTATGTAATTTAGTTATTTATAGGGAAAAAGGCAAAAGTCAGCAGGTTCTAGTCCTGTATTGTACCATGTTGAGAATCATTTTTTTTGTAATATCCAAAGCACATGTCATTATTTAAGATATTAACATGTGATTTGGAGGGTAAGAAAACAAAATTATAGATTATTTTAGACTTTACATTTATCTATTATCTATACAGATAAATATAATGAAAGTTTCCTTTTGTGATTCCAAATTAACAGCTTTTCACTTAATATATATCTAAAATCTATAGTAATATAGCTGAATAGTTTTTTTGTTTGGTGGAACCTGCTAATCTCAGGAACTACTGGTTCAAATTGTTTAAACTCCTTTTGTGTTAGTTTGCCTGGTTATTAAGGTATGCTAAATATCATCACGCTAGCAGACCTGTAATCAACGAACAGCACTTACACTAAAAAATATTTTTTATGTTGGTCTCTTGTTCTACCTAATATTTGAAACGGCTGAAATAATTTGAACAGGGTTTTCACATACAGTAGCTGATGTTACAATAAGTAACTTTAGCTATATTTTATCTCTGTATTCCCTTGGGATTAGATGTTATGTTGCATGAAACCACAGGACATTTGCTATTTGTCAATGTAAAATTATTAGTAATTTAAATCAATATCTTTTGAGCTTCAATATAGCCTCTAACAATAAATCCACTGGCTCACGCATCTTAAAACTGTTTTATTAGTCTATTTCTATCCACCCTCTCCACATGACCAATCTTTTCACATGATGAACTATTTGAGATTCACCCTGTTTTTGAGTTCCTTATCCAAAGTGCAAAAATGAGACCCTATTACTAAGACTGCTGCAGATGCAGACAGACAGAAGCTGTCCATCTATCTGTCTCTTCATATGAATACCCATGTTCTCCAAATGCAATACATAATATTCACTTTTACAGAACATTATTACTGGTTCACTATCTAAAAAAAACTATGTAACTATTTTCATACTGTATCCCTGGCGGGGTAGATCCCTGTAGGATAGATCAATCGCTTCATACATGCACGTCTGGGAATACAAGTACTTTTGACTTTTTCATTTATAATCTGGTATTTTTAATGTGCATGTGTCTATGTCATCTACACCACAGGAACAGAGCATATATAACATGTATAGAGAGCAGGCTTAGGTTTACTGTGCCTGTGGACTTCTTAGAGCCTTTTGCAATAGTATCCCTTGTTTGACGTACCTATCTATGGAATTATTTTATGTATGTGTGATTGCTTCCAAGCAACCTGATCAGCTAGTTATAAGGTGTGTGTGTGCTATAGTTTAACGGCAAATGCTACTATTTGCTCGTTTTTAAACAAAATCATTTGCAAGTGGTGGTAGTGGTGGCAGTTATACTATTGTTAATACCACGGCTAGTATACAAGTATCTATAGTACATTAGGGTTTTATGGGAAAAGCCTTAAGACCATGTGAAAGTAGTCATTAAGTGCATTTAGGCATTTTATCTCAGGGCCTCAGCTGCTGGTAATATTTAAACTATGTAAATCATTTTATATAGTCATATTTTGCATATATAGTCATATTTTGCAAATTGGTCTATAAAAATTAAGTAACTTTAGTTGAGTATAATTTTTTTATGTAAAATATTAAAAGTTTATTCATAATATTGAAAAAGGGGTTTGGGATGTTCTTCTATCAAGTGAAATTCATTAGATCTTATCATCAATTTAACATCTATTCATTTCATATTTTGTTAGTGAGGTGATATTTTATTACGGCAATGGGCTCACCACCTATTACGTGGGACAGGAATCCACACGGTGAAAAGTGGGCATATAATATGCCTCTGCCACCCCTTCGGGGATAAGGCGTGATGGATATTTATTTTTTATTTATTTATATTTTATTAATGCAATCCATTTATACACAGCATAGTCATTGTTTAAGTTATAAATTACTTCTTTATTTCTTTTGAAAGTTACACTTCAATAACTTCTGTGGTTAATTTTAATAAGATCATAATGATGTTTGATTTGGAGAGCTGGCGTAATATTTAAATGGACTGCTGCTATGCCTTGCTGTGCGCTGAAAGCATTTGATGACATTACATATTGTGCAATAATCTTTATCTACTGTGTAAACATGATCAAAACCTAGAAGACTAGCTAGCAAACATATAATATCTAGGTATAAGTTTCTGACATGGATTCTGAACTGTTATTGACAAAAAGACTTTCCATCCTGTTACCTCTTGATAGAAGAAGTAGTGAGACACTAAAGACCCTTATAAACAGTATAAGCACCTGGCCTCCAGAACTCATGGCCTAGTATGTAATAGCCAATAATGCTCAATCATGATGTCTATCTTCCACGTATTTAGGTTGTATTTTTAATTGTAATTTTTTCTATATACATACAAGAAGTCGAAATCCCGTCGCACCTACATAGTAGTATGGTAATCCCGTCGCTTATAAATTCTACAATAATGCATAAAAATTTGCCCGATTTCATGACATTTATGACTACTGCTCCGCTGCCCAGGATAGTAGCGTGATGATAAGCTTTAACTTTCCTCGATAAATGGGCTAACTAACACAAAAATAATTTTTCAAATCCGACCAGTAGTTCCTGAGATTAGCGCGTTCAACCAAACAAACAAACTCTTCAGCTTTATAATATTAGTATAGATATCCTATATTAAAGTTAAGGGGCCTTAGCATGTTATACCCAAGTCGCCATGTTGTGGTTTGAAGTCAGAACTCCTATGATCCAAATGGCATAGGGACTACCCAACTGGGGGGGATGAAGAGTAGAAGCGTGCACGTCGCCATCCCTGCCAGCTACGGCTGCAATTCTTCTCCAACACGAGCACCGCAAGGGCGAACAATATTAGGGCGTGCCCCCGAGGCGACGCGCACCAGTTCGTACCCGCTGCTGCGAAAAGTGTGTGCCAGAGCGGCGTAGGGGACGGCCACCCTACACGCGCGGCCCGACACGGCGGGAAGTGGAGGATGGAGTGCAGGGTACCTGCGTGGAAAGTTGGGGGGAGCAATGGCAGATAAGATGAATGAGTTGATGGATTATGAATGAATGTTAGATGTAGTGTGCTTGACAGAGACCAAGCGCAAGGGCAGCGAAGTCTTGGGAGAGTATGAGAGAAGCTCTAAATGTGATAGAAGGAAATGAAAGACTTATAGTATGTGGAGACTTGAATGGATGGGTGGGTACCGCTCGCGATGGTTTTGATTCGGTACTCGGGAAGTATGGGGATAAAAGGGTGAGCGACGCTGGCAAGCTTATACTGGCATTTTGTAAGGAAAAGGATTTGTTTGTGGCGAACACAATGTTCAATCACAAACAAATTCATATGTAAACGAGGAGATGTAAGTCAAAGAGAAGCATGATAGATCTATTCCTAATGGATAGTCGGCTCCGTAAACAGGTGATGGACACAAGGGTTTATCGAGGCGCTGAGCTAGGATCAGACCACTACCTAGTAATAACTAGGATTAGGGGTCTGTTCGCGGGTTGGCGTCATCGTAACGAGTGTCCTGAACCTGAGCCGACTTATAGCATCAAAAGCTGGAAGCTGCAAGATACATCCATTAGGGATAAATATAAAGAAAGGGTAGCCGAAAAGCTTGGCGACGTCAATGTTAGTATTGAGAATGTGGAAAGTGTATGGCAGAACCTTAGGGATAGTATGGTAAATGCCGCTGTGGAAGTGTGTGGAGAAACGAGAAGAGGCAGTAGTAATAAGCGTGACGCATGGTGGAATGAGGAAGTGAAAGAAGCAGTTCGAATGAAGATAGCATGGTTAGACTACTTAGCCTCGCGGAATGATTTTAATATGAAAGAGAGATACAAGCTGCAAAAAGTTAACACGAAGGCACTGATAGAAGAAGCTCGTGAACGGTGCAGAATGAAAGCGGATGAAAGGTTGTCGTCCAATTTCCGGGATAATGCCAGGCTCTTCTGGAAAGAGGTAGGCAAGACCCGGAGTTGTTCGGCAATCTGCAGTATGAATAAAGTGCTTAGTGTTAACAATGACGTCCTAACAGACCAAACTGACGTCCTGCAGAGATGGAGTGAATATTATGGAAAGATGTATGCAAGAAAAGACAGAAATGCCACATCGGGAAGTGGAGCTCACTTCGATGCTCCGGATCCCGATGTCATTGAAGTCATTAGTATGAAAGAAATTGAACAAGCGATAAGAAGTATGAAACGTGGTAAGGCTGAGGGAAAAGACAGAGTTACTGCTGAGATGATCAAGTACGGTGGGTCGCGCGTCTGGGCACTCTATGTCTGTTATGCCACTTGTGCTGGCGGACAGGTGAGGTCCCAGATGACTGGCGAATAGCAGTTGTAGTACCTATTTACAAAGGCAAAGGCTCGCGCCTAAACTGCTCCAGCTACAGGGCGATCAGCTTGGTCAGCCTAGCTAATAAGGTGTATGCAAAGATTATAACGGCAATAATGCAAGAAAAGTCTGAAAGGTATTTATGGGAGGCTCAATGCGGATTCCGACGTGGAAGAGGTTGCATGGATCAAGTGTTTTCTCTCCGCATGATCGCGGAAAAGTTTCTGGCTGTTAGCCAGAAGGTTTTCTGCGCTTTTGTGGATCTAGAGAAAGCATTTGATAACGTTGTGAGAGAAACACTGTGGGACTTGCTGCCTGGATATGGTGTGGACGACTCGCTACTGCGGGCAATACAGTCGTTTTATAGGGACTGTAAGGCTTGCGTGCGAGTAGGGGGGATGTGTCACCTCTTTTTGATGTCTGTACAGGCGTCAAACAGGGATGTGTCATGTCCGCCTGGCTGTTCATAGTGTATCTGGACAGTTGCCTGCAGAAGTTGAAAGATTGTGATATTTGTGTGAATTTGGGTGACTTTTCAGTAAACTGTCTGCTGTACGCTGATGATTCGGTGCTCATTGCCTCATCAGAAGCCGACCTTCAAGCATTAGTCACTAATATGAAAGAGGAGTGTGAAAGTAAGGGTCTTCGCTTGAATGCAAGTAAGACTAAGATTCTAGTATTTGAAAGAGATGACGTAAGAACTAAATGCGAGATTAGGGTAAACCAGGAACGTCTAGAGCAAGTGAATGAAATTGTGTATTTAGGGAGTATGTTTAGCGCGGATGGAAGATGTGATTCGGATGTAGAACGGCGAGTAGCTGCCGGAAACAGAGTTAACGGTACTTTGTCCCAGTTTGTAAAGCGACAAAACATCGTAAAAGAAGCACGACTGGCGATTCATAACGCAGTGCTAGTGCCAACTTTGCTTTACGGTAGCGAAACCTGGGTATGTCAGCAGATGCATGAAAGTAAATTGAATGCTGTGGAGATGCGATCACTTCGAAAATTGTGCGGCGTTACTTTAGCCGACCGAATACGTAACGAAGTGATACGCAATATGGCAGGTTTGAATGAAAGTTTCAGCGTTAAGCTGGAAAAGGGTGTGCTCCGTTGGTTTGGACACGTCCAACGAATGAGTGAGGAACGATTGACGAAGAATATATATTGTGAGAAAGCAGAGGGTAGAAGAAGTCAGGGTAGGCCGAGACTTACATATGAAGACCACGTGAGCAGATTGCTCAAAAACGGAAAGGTCAAAAGTACTCGGATACCGAGTGCGTGTATGAAGCGATTGATGAATCTTGAAGAAGCGAAAGAAGTATGCATGGATCGCGAAGCCTGGCGATCTGTCCTCTCTGACTACCCCGTCAGGGATACTTCGTGAAGATAGTTGAGTTAAGTTACTACCCAACTGAAAATGGCCACAGTATGCCCCTCAGGTGTATAAAAAAATCTCACTTGCACAGGTATCTTTTTTAACCAAACGTCTTTGTTTTAGTTCAACCTAATCCTCCCAAACGAGCCAGAAGTGAACGAGGATACGAAACGCGTATTGAACGGCGAAGTGGTAGATGCACTCACGAAGATGTTGTGCATTGCAATCTCGCTTCACACCACCGATGGTGATAACATGGTGTTAGAAATATGGTCTGTTAAATTGGTACCTGGAACTGAGCCTCTCTCGCCGTCAAATGTTTACAACAGAATGACCCTGTTGCTGAAATCGGTCCTGAGTATATCCAGGATCACTCCAGCTTATAAGCTGTCCAGGGCCCAGCACACAGAAAATTATAAAATATCACACAAGATTTACGGAGGCCCACCAGATTACGATATACTAGGTAGGTGTTGTCTAATTTTCTACTTATACAATTTATAAGTAACTAGTTTTTGCGTAAGTGCCATCTATATGTAACAAAATTCTTTATGATCTGTACAGTCATGTTACTGTACAGGTTACACACTTTCTTACTAAATTATATTAAAGGCTAATCCAAATTAAGCTAATATAAGTCTGCTATGGGACAATTATTATACCATAAATATTTCTTGATAAATACATAATATTATGAATTGAAAAACACCATACTAAAATAAAAAAATGAAAACGTTTAAGTTAGGCCGTCACAATAAACTTATCAAGGTTTTAGTTACTAGTAGGTGTTGATCTATATAATTTCTACACTGATCAAGACTTTTATAAATGTTACAGGAGAAAATCGCAAGACTATTAAAGTGTGCGAATTAAAATCACCAATAGGAACTATAGTTATTGAAGTGGTGTACCGCACGAAAATGGCTATTTCGCCGGCGTCTAAACCGAAGCCGATACAAGAACCTGCACCATCTACTATCTCAGAGATAATGATGAAAAGTAACCATTTCCCCGCAGACAGTCCAAAGTAAGTTAATTTTATTATCCCGTAATAATTGTTTGTTATATACTAGCGTTACAAACAGACAATTTTATTAGTCTGTACATTTTGAAAAGAAAAACAGCCCACGGGACCCAGCGTCGATAAACACACAGCCCTTTTTACACGATACTACACCGAGGATATCCTAAAAATGGACCAGGCTGAGGTCAAGGCGGCTCAACACAAAAAATCCCTTGAGGAGGACGGAACTACCACCGAGCTATTTGCTATTTAAAGCAGGTGAGACTCCGGCAGGGACAAATACCAAAAGCGTAGGGCCGGAGTGCGGTGGCTCTGTTCTTCAAAAAAGGTTATAAAACCTTACTGAAGAACTACGGACCCGAACGGTCGAAAGCTGGGTCGTCCATGCTCTGCAACGATGCCGTATTGATTGGCGATATATCAAAGTGTTTATGTACGACACCGCTACGTGACGTACGTGACAGTCCAGCTCCAGGACCAAAAAACTAACGCTGCGTAGAGGGGTGAGCCAGGGTGATGTTATATCCCCCAAAATATTTACCAACGCGCTTTAGAATGTCTTTAAGACGCTGGAGTGGAGAGATGGGGCGTAAATATATACGGCAAATGCATCTCACATCTTCGGTTTGCCAACGATATTTTTAGTACCGAAAACGCTGGAACAATTGAGCGGAATGTTGCACAGTCTAAGCGGAGCATCTCGACATGTTGGTCTCAGTATGAACTAGGGTAAACCCAAGGTCATGCTCAATGAGCACGTCACGCTGGGTCCAATATTAAGTTTTCCAGGAATATACTTACCTTGGAATGATTGTCCAACTTGGAAAAAAGAACCTGGACAAGGAAATCGCTAGAAGGATCCGCGTGCTCAGGGCAGCATACAGCAAACTGCGGGTCGGGTTTCCTATTGCCTATACCGCAATGCCTGAAGACGATGGTTTACGAGCAGTGCGTTCTACCAGTTATGCGTACGGAAACCCCACAGACCAAGAGTTTAGACCGCAAACGACACAAATACAAATTTCCAATAATAATTAATATTTCATTATTGTTTTATTATTTTATTACATAAATTAATATTTAATTTAGTGAAGTGGGTAATTTGTCATCTTTAAAGTATTAAAGGAAAGCTTCTCAAAATTCAACTAATGCTTGAGGGTCGTAGTATTGTAAAATGCAAAATCTAAACTAAAGCTTCTTATAGTATGGCTCTAAGATTATTGGGGCTAATTGTGATTTGCATGCTTCACCAATGATAACCTAGACTTATCATGAGAGAAGCTTGCAAATGGCGGCCAATTTTTATGTGTGCGTGCATTTGCTCTACTGTAATGGCTGCAGATTTGACAGATTGAGGTAGGCGTTATTAAAAAAAAGAAATTTTCATCCATTTGCAACTTCAATCCATAATCTGTTACAATACATTCAAACTATTTCTACGTCTTTTGTTACATATTAGTAATTGTAATAATATATTACATTAAAGGAAGAATCAATATGAAAGGAAAGAGGTGGATTTGAGCAAGCCGCTGACAACGGGTGCATTCGTCGATTCCGCAAAGATGAAAGAGTTACACGAGACTCTTAGAGAAAATCTCCCGCCAGAACCAGCGATGGCCTGGATGCTTGCTGAAACAGAAAAGGTAGCAAATGTAAGTACAGCTGTTATTTTACTCCAATAGGGAATAGGGCATGTAAACAATGAAGTTCTTAAATACAGTATATACAGTCGGTTATAGTTATTGGCTGACCCAGCTAAAAGGAGTGCTTAGGACGCACAGAGAGTAGGAGATCCGAAAAAAATATTTATCATAACTGCTCCCAGCAGACATTATAAGTGGACTGCAAGCTCTGAATCCCTATACGGTTTGGAAGCAGTGGGGGACGCTTGGATTAAGAAGAAGAAGAAATTATTATGACGTAGGAATTCACTAAGAAAAGTAAAATCCCATAATACTTAGTATTGTGGGATTTTTCTTTTTTTTTTCATTTGATTGATTTCACAGGATTTAAAGTACATAGTCTAGGAAGCTGCTGAAGTAAATGTTCTGTAAACATATTGATAGTTTTTATTTATCATGCATATTTATAACGAGGCCCTATATACGCCTTTTATTTTATATAGCCTTCGTCATCATTATATCAACTAACCATACGATTCGATTACCTACAGAGCAAAGATCTGACGACATCAGACCAAGAGAATGCAAACCTTCCGAGTTGTAGCAGTGCGCCAAACAACTCATCCGCACACGCCATCAGCAAATCCATCGAAGTGCCCAAGAACAAGAAATATACTGGCTTGATGGTAAGTAAGAAAGTACTCTGAACCTAGACAATCACTATGGACAATTGTCACTCCTCATTATTAAACTTTATTCGTAAATAGAAGATAGTTCTGAAATTAGAGGGCGCCACCTGCGCTTAGTTACAATTGTTACGTTGAAGATAAACTCACATACTTTTAGTTTAATAGCAGATTTAATATGCGTCATCAATAAATAATAGTAAATTAAAAAATACTCTTGGTTTGGACACGTCCAACGAATAAGTGAGGAAACTCAGATGTCCATGTATGAAGCGATTAATGAATCTGCAAGCGAAGAAGCGAAAGAAGTATGCATGGACCGTGAAGCATGGCGATCTGTCCTCTCCGACTACCCCATCAGGGATACAGCTTGAAGATAGTATAGTATGTAAAATACTCTCCCCCCTACCGTGCTAATAGCTAATCGGGTGGCCTTATGGCCCTGTTGGTCTCGGCTGATATGATAATGAACCGATAATGGCCAAGTGAAAACAGTAAGTTTGTTATTTTGACATTGAAACTGGAGTACTGAATAGAGTACTGTTTATTTTTCCAAAACCATTCTCTTTCCGAATAGAATCTCGATTCAATTAACGCGTGACTTTTAAACTTATGCTTTATTTTCAAATTCCACCATGTATCTAATAGACGGTGTGTCTAACGGTGCTCAAAAATGATTCAGTTTGGTTTAATAACGGCATCAAATGCTTTCCGAAACATGGAATCGCTCCTTAATGTTAAATGGACACTCATCGCAGGACTGATCGTGGCGTAATGTTTACAGAACACTGAGCAAGCGGGTCTACCAAACAAGCCACTCGAGATTGTACTTAATTATACATAGGAATAGATTATAAGAAATGAACAAATTACTGCACTCTGACTTGTCTCCTAATCATTGATCTTAAAAAGAATTGGCTATGTTTTGTTGAGCGTAGCTCGTTCTAATTGGTGTGCGAATGTGTACACACATATACAGACTCATCATCATCGGTTCCTTATATGAATATTACTATCGCTATATAGCCAGTCCACATTCACAATTAAATCTTTATAATTTGACGTTCACAAGTGCTGTTTTTTGATTTTTTAAAAATAATGCAACAAAGTTGGCATCAACGAAGTTTGAACAAATTAGCACAAAATATAAAATACTAAATTTCACGTACGCCATATTTGCACAAACTTAGTTGGTGTTAACTAGCTGTGCAAACATAAGTTGATGTTGTGTGGACTAGATATCATAATGTAGTACTAACATTTTGTATATCAAACATATAGGAGTAGTGCTTAAATTAAGCTTTGTCAAACATTTCAGAAGTCATCATCAGCACCCGAAAAGGTTCTATTTCCCTTTTTACTAACAATTTTATGTATATTTTGCACCAAATTCTATACTTCACTGAAGTTTGCTGTGAATTGATATCGCAGACAAATACCATATAAAAAGTGCACAACTATGCGCATTGCGAACTTCAGAGTGGTCAAGAATTTTAGTGAGTTGAGAAATTGGTTCTGGGTTAGTATTTGTAGTGTATGGTCAGCAGAATTAACTATTAGAAGGTTTGTATATTGCATAGTTGATAATATTGTAGGTAAGGTTAATTAAATTTGTTAATGTAATGTGAAGAAATTATTAAATAACTTATTTAACTTTACAATATTTATTTAAGACCTGCGCAGACGAGGAACAATCCTCCGCGTACTTTATTGTCCTTCAAATGTTTCAAATGTCCGCAGACCGTTTTCGTTGAGGCCGTGTGAACTATTCGGCGGACATTTCCTTTACGTTTCAGGGATTTTTGCCTTCCGCAGACAAAAGTCCCTCGTCTGCGCAGGCCTTTAATGTCACACAATATTCATGTCCCACAACTTACACCCATATTCGGAGATAACATAATGGTGATAACTTAAACCGTTCTTTGGTATATTATGGTTATGTGTCAAGAATACCGGAAAGTTAATTTTATATTCTAAGTAGAATTATACACATTTATCTTCAGAATAATACAATCATCATAACATTTTTCAATAGATTTTTCCGGAGTTGGGTTCAGTTTTCGACCGAATAAAAACGGGTGCCACAAAAAGGAACACCATCGCTTTAATGAACCGAGGCGCTTGCGATAAACACCTGAATGGGGCGATGTTAACTCATGAACATCTTGGCGCAGTAGTATGCGACCATTCTCTAATCGTCTCTGGTTCAAATCCTGGGTTGGGACAATTATTTGTGGATTCGGTTTTTTACGAAGTGTGGGCGCTTTTTGTGTATAATTATGTCCGCATTTGGACCGATGTTGTAATGTCTATCATTTCTATAGATCCTACAACACAAGCTTCTCATCTTATGGTCTTAGCTTCTCCCAGCTTCCAATATTTAATTGGATTTAGAAACAAGTCTTTTATTTTTGGCATTGTTGGCAACTGATGTCGTCACAACCTCGGCCGTTGGTAAGCAGGTACCACGCGCAGGATAGATTGACAAGAATCTTGAAGCTAGGTATGGCCGCAGGACACCATTGTAAAAACTTATTTTCTGCTAAATGGTGGTGTGTTTATCTGACAATATAAATGAGACGATATCGAAAAGAATTATAACGAAGCAAAACAATTTTTCTATACATCGCTCTACGACTTATTTATGAATTTACCGTGACTATAGTTTGACCACGACCGCTGTACCGCTCACTGCGTACAATTTTGTACGCAGAGAGCAGTACAGCGGTCGTGGTTAAACTATAGTGTATCGTCGTATGGTATCAGGTGTAGACAAAAATAACAGTGTGGTGTCCATGCATGAAGTTCCCATTACAAGTTATGTATAGAAATAAAACAAAATAATTTAATGTTTACAGGAATTTGCATTCGCTGACGGGAGTCCCATCACTGAATTGGCGAACTTTTATCAAGAATGCTTGCATGCTCGGTCCGTAAGCGACGAATGGACGGAAATAACACACGATTCTGCATCCAAGGATTCCGATTCACTCTCCAGACAACTCAAAATGTTTGAGGACGCCGTTCCCGAGTTCGACAGCATGGTGGCATCAATGTTCAGTAACACCTCAGACACGGGCTCCGACCCAAAAACATCTAAACCGTAAGAATGTGTGATTCTAGTTTAAGGGGCTCTAAAGCGATTGTGCTATGCGAATGAGAACTATTTTTCAGTGGAATTCCTACATGAGAATGGCGATAGTTATATTTGATGAGACTGATAGTACGTTATAGAATGTTACACGCAGTTGTTACCGGACGAAACGATATTTTAGACTCTAGACTTAAAAAAAACTTTCTTGACCAGATATAATACATTACTAGTGTTGTGTTAGTAACAAACCAAAGCATACCAACTTTTCTAGAAGAGACTAGAGTATTGATTTCTAGGATAAAAAGCTTGAACTAAGTCACTTCTTGCATGTATAAATGTTCTTACCTCAACTGTCCCAACGCCACGAGACTTCATTCGCATTGTTCTTTCTCTTTAGAAATTTGAAAGATGTGAAGGATTCTAAATAGTATATTTTCGTATCGTACAGAATTCCTATGGTCGATGAGATTAATATCTTGTCACAGTTGGAATTCTACTTAGTGATATTTGTAAATTTAAGAAATGTTTTGAAGCATTATATGATTCATTGGCATTTGTATGGTGTTATAACGTTGTTCTTAAAGTATTATTGGTGTTTTTTTCTTGTTAGTAACTAAAGCAATACGAACAGCTTTGTTTAACAATAATTTTCATCTATCGTTATGCATTTGGAACGCATTTACAAATGACGGTTCTTTAAAATATTCTATAAAGAGCTACAATTTAACCATACGAACATTATTGCTTGTTTTTTATTATTATATTATCGCAGTAGCTACTGTCTACCGAAGCATATATATGAGGTGACACGTCTAAACAAGCGTAAATGCGTTTTTAATTGCAGTCCTGTATCTACTAAGTATAGACAATTAAATACATATTGCCAATGCCTTCGAAACATTAGATAGTATAATTTCGTATGATAATGCTCATTTTGTAACGACTGATGCTTTCTAGGCTAGTATTGATAAATAGTTTGTATATAATAAGGCAACAATGCGCTTAAAATGTTGACTTAGTACCGTTTCGTTAATTTTATATCTAGGCGCGTGTTTATAAGCGAGTTACACATTATATTAAATGTGTTTTTATAACACATAATGACATAGTGAACTACTTTTAAAAATTGAACAATATTGAAAACCTTCCTAACATTATAACACAACAAGCCAACGTAACAATGCGTTAGAAAGGATGTTGAGTAACATTTTCTAAATTTGACACCACTTTATCGAGCAAAACGCAAGAGGAATCGTTATCTAAGCCAGTTGTGATTCGACGCAGTAAATGGGTTCCGTGCCCCAGATAGCAAGTCGGTTGACTACTATTTCCTTAATTCCTACACCAACGCCATATCCATATAAGCCGGCTGTGATCCGACTGACTAAATGGGTTCTCTGCCCCAGGTAGTAAGTTGGTTGAACACTATTTCCTTAATTCCTATAACATCGTCATATCCATATTAGCCGGTTGTGATCTGACTCACTGAATGGGTTCCCTGCCCCAGGTAGTAGGTTGGTTGAACACTATCTCCTTAATTCCTATAACATCATCATATCCATATAAGCCGGTTGTGATCCGACTCACTAAATGGGTTCCCTGCCCCAGGTAGTAAGTTGGTTGAACACTATTTCCTTAATTCCTATAACATCGTCATATCCATATAAGCCGGTTGTGATCCGACTCACTAAATGGGTTCCCTGCCCTTGGTAGTAAGTTGGTTGAACACTATTTCCTTAATTCCTATAACATCGTCATATCCATATAAGCCGGTTGTGATCCGACTCACTAAATGGGTTCCCTGCCCTTGGTAGTAAGTTGGTTGAACACTATTTCCTTAATTCCTATAACATCGTCATATCCATATAAGCCGGTTGTGATCCGACTCACTAAATGGGTTCCCTTCCCCAGGTAGTAAGTTGGTTGAACACTATTTCCTTAATTCCTATAACATCATCATATCCATATAAGCCGGTTGTGATCCGACTCACTAAATGGGTTCCCTGCCCCAGGTAGTAAGTTGGTTGAACACTATTTCCTTAATTCCTATAACATCGTCATATCCATATAAGCCGGTTGTGATCCGACTCACTAAATGGGTTCCCTGCCCTTGGTAGTAAGTTGGTTGAACACTATTTCCTTCATTCCTATAACATCATCATATCCATATAAGCCGGTTGTGATCCGACTCACTAAATGGGTTCCCTGCCCCAGGTAGTAAGTTGGTTGAACACTATTTCCTTAATTCCTATAACATCGTCATATCCATATAAGCCGGTTGTGATCCGACTCACTAAATGGGTTCCCTGCCCCAGGTAGTAAGTTGGTTGAACACTATTTTCTTAATTCCTATAACATCGTCATATCCATATAAGCCGGTTGTGATCCGACTCACTAAATGGGTTCCCTGCCCCAGGTAGTAAGTTGGTTGAACACTATTTCCTTAATTCCTATAACATCGTCATATCCATATAAGCCGGTTGTGGTCCGACTCACTAAATGGGTTCCCTGCCCCAGGTAGGTAAGTTGGTTGAACAGTATTTCCTTAATTCCTATACCATCGCTATATCCATATAGGCGGGTTGAGATCCGACTCACGAAATGGGATCGCTGCAATTAAGGAAATAGATACCCTCTTTGTTGATTAGGTATTGTTCGAAACAATGAAGTAGCTTTACTGCAAATGACACTAAAAACATAGACCTTGCTTAAAACGGTCAGTTTACATCAAAATGTCGATTACAAAGCACATTGTATTACTGAATTTGAGTAGAAAACATATAAATAAATTAGGGAGTAACAAAATAAAAGTAAATATGTTTAATATTAGGGTTAAAAATATTGTTATTGAAAGCGATATTTTTTTTACAATACGTGATATAAATTTGCTTCATTACTTCAACATACTCCTTTGTGTTTGAAGTTTGAACAGTTTGAAAACTTCAAAATATTTGCCTTTAGTGTGTATGAATTGTATTTGTATGTATTGTTTCGTAGTAAAATTGACATCACAACATGATCACAGTGATTTCTATGCCATGATATAGTAAAAAGGAAAATTTTATACATTCGTAAATATAATTAATATAATAGTATAGTTATATATAACATTTGGCATCAACAGAGGCCTTTGCAACGTAGTTTCACATAAATATAATAAAATGAAAATAAGTTGAGTGCCTTGTAATCCAACTGTTAGATAAATGTGCCAATAACATTTTGGCATAATTTTGTAGATAAAATTGCTTATTTGACGGCTTTCTATCTCCATTTAGTCTGAATCTGAAATTCTAATTTTCATGCTGATATTTCAGTTTATCGATACTTACTTAAATGAAAACAAAATGGCGGAAGAAACATCACGTTCTAACTAATCGTCAACTGACAGTGGACTAAAAATTGCAATACAATATGTGGAATTCATATTATACAATTACATGCACGCACATAAACACAACTGTGATTCCATTTGACGATAAAAGAGACAAACTGTTACGTGTTACGATCTTACGTTATCTTAATACTTCGAATTGAGCCATGACTTGTTGCACCACAGAAATTAAATCCACGAGCGTTTACAGCGTGTGATCATACCTAACTTGTCTCAAATCAATATATATCGATTATTTCTATTTCTCTCTCTCTGCATAATGGCGATGAAAATATTGCATAAATTCTGATGTATAATAAAAATTTTGCCACCTATCTTCCGCTATTTTGTTTTCTTGTAAGAATACTTATTTGACATGCTAGCAAATATAACGGTCGAAATAAATATAACATTTTTTTTTCAGCATTTAAAATCTACCTTTAAGAGAACTAGACGTATCGTTACATACTGTCTATATCAATAAATAAACAATAAATAAATGTCATACGACATTTCTTAAAAACGTTGCCAAATACTTCATTGAAAATATATAATTGATTGACTCCTATTGCACCTTTATGTAGATAATAAGTATCTACGTATGTGTATGTATACAAAGTCATAATACAATAAAAATACTGATGTGTTATATAATAATAGTGTGGCTGTTCATATTCAAACACATTTACGAAGTGAATAAGTAGGAGAAAATGTAGGAAAGCGGACCCCGGGCGTCGCGAGACGCAACTGGGACAGACGCTCGGATGATGATGATGATTACGAAGTGCAGAACTTATATTTTGTTTGTTGTACTTCTTCCACATGATTTTTTCCAAATTTCTAATCCTAAGTTTAAACGAAGTTAGTAATTTGTTGGTCAATAAAAAAAGACTTATTGTGTTGCATCCATTACGATAGCAATGACGAACTTCAGATGCAATTTTAACACCGTTTTATTAAGAAACGAGTTGAATATTCAGCGAGTGAAATATGTCAGGATAAATTAGTTTTTTAAGTTATACTTCTTATGGCGCGTTAGGGGAAAATGATGAGAGCAAATTTTTACATTGCGCGCACAACCCCTTCACTAAAATCCAACACCCTGAAGTTAGCTGATAAGTGTTTCCATGACAACATATAAACCAAATCAAAGTAATTTTCAAACACTGAAGTTAGCTATAGTCAACATTTTAGTTTTTTCTACAAACATAGGATAAGGCCAAAGATAATTTTGTTATAAAGATTTTTATCTTGTTACGCCAAAGAAGCAAACTTCTAACGCGTGTACATAAACACTTTTTTTTTCCAGCCGAACGATTGAATGTTACGGTATGACACGGTCGAGAGAGAAGGGATACGAAAAGTTATCGAATCGACATAGCACTATGTCGATTCGATAACTTTTGAAAGATAACTTTTCTTCTGTTCTGTACTCAAACCTCTCTAATTATTTTCTCTGGCCCAATTTGCCTAAATTACAAATTTAATATAAAATCATATTGATTTACTTTCATACTTACAGATTAATCTTTGACTTCCGCGATTTATGCTAGTCAGAAAATTAATAAAATATTGATAGTTAAGCGTAGCATATATATATATATATATATATATTGTACATTTAGCTAAATATATAAACATATTATTGCGCATTCTTCTCATAACAAGATATCCGGGCAGTGACTGGTCATAAATAATATGAAAATATAAAGCGGTGATACAGGTTTCTGCCGTTTTTACATAATTATAATACATTTGGAAAATAATATTAGCTAATATAAAACAGTTGACGACCACATAATTAGTTATTAGTCACATGACGATCTGCGATCATAAGCCTATTATGATCGCGTCGCTAAAATTAGTGAATATGATCGTCACTTTAGGTGTCGTTTGTAGGTCTACTGACTGGTTTTTAGTGAAATAATACTTAGTTATGTTTATGATATCGTGTGTTCTAGAAAGTTTTTAAGCCGGGTTTATATTAGTTTTAAGTAAGTGTTCGCTATGTTATAGTTTATAGAATTACGTTTCCCTTTTTATACAATGGTTATAATAGGTATAGTAGAATTAACAAAACATACTGTTTCTCAAAATATTAGTAAAAATTTGTACTTAAATGGACGGTCATCTAGCTCAAGCATGAAATTATTCACATTTAATTTAATGACGAAAGTTTTATGCCCATTATTTTTATAAAATAACAGTAAAATCAATTAACACTAACTAAAATTGACTATCGTATAAGTCATGTTTGAACTAGGACTATTTAAAGACGACGTATTACCTCCTATAAATCTTAACGGTTTAAAAAAAAATGAGCAACTTGTAGTGTAGGTACCTAATCGACCGTCATCTAACTCAAACTTTAAATGAATTTGAATTTATTTTAAATACGTGAAGGGCTCCAATACACCACAATTGTATATATATGTATATCAATTACATCCAATAATTTGTACTAAAATTCACCTTATCAATCAAACAAGCAGGGACAATATTGATCGCTTGAATTTGAAATTATAATTTCGTAATGGGATAGAATAATATTTTAATGCTTGTTATAGTTGCATACCTTTTTATGTCATTCTAACTAAAACTAACTATAGTTTGACCACGACCGCTGTACTGCTCACTGCGTACAAAATGGTACACAGTGAGCGGTACAGCGGTCGTGGTCGAACTATAAGTTCGGTCTACCGCTTTTGGTGTCCACCCTTAAATATTATTGGTAAAGTAACAGGACACCACATTTATAAGTAATGCGGGGTTACCGTGCGCTTTAGTTAATTTTTATTACTTATCGGTATTAGTATATTATGAATGCCAATTGCCATATAATTTTTAAGTTGTAGATAGTAAGCTCTTAAATCGTAATTTTAATTTTTAGTTATTTTTCATTAATTTTGCAGTGTGTATTTTTGTCATGACTGCACTGGGAAAACTTATGACATTTTTATCCAACTTATCAAAAAGCAAATAAATAGTTTTAAATACATATTACTATTAATAACGTAAAAAAGCACAAGAATGCAGTACGGCAATCTTTATCCAGTTTAAACGAAAATCAATTATTTTACAACTCACGCTCCGTTCGCATATTTGATACTACATACTAGCAATCGCAGCTCGATTACTGCGGTCCACGCGCTATGGTCCAGTCACCTATCTTTCGCTAATTTGTTTCACCTAAAGTGCCACGATTTTATTGACAAAAGCTTTGTAAACCTATATACCGTGCCACAACCAAATTACGCACAAATGTATATACCTCTTACGCAAATATCTAATGTCTTTTTGGTGTTAAAACAGATCCCACCGATTCCTATTACTTCCAAGAGTTAAACAACTTCCATAACTTGTAAGATGTGTGTAGAAATACCAATTCATCTAGTCTTAAGGATACATTGGTGCTAATTCTGTTGTTGAGACCACTAAACTAAATATCTCTAATATTTTCTTATTTTTATTAAGAGATTGTCAAATGCTATTCTGTTATTAAGTCGAACTAAAGTTGGTATAAATAGCACTTAATTTATATCTGATATCAATAAAATTCATTTTATGTGATAATATTGACAAGACGTGAAAAATGTACATCAAGTTACGTTTTACACATTTTCA
Source organism: Thumatha senex (assembly GCA_948477245.1). Lineage (NCBI taxonomy): Eukaryota > Metazoa > Arthropoda > Insecta > Lepidoptera > Erebidae > Thumatha > Thumatha senex. The sequence continues at coordinate 8,428,145 of OX419725.1, forward strand.
GGTTTCAAACGGTTACTAAAATTAATAAACGACATACTAAAATTAGACTTTAAGGTGACGTCAAATTTTGGTTAAACCTCTAAATTTAGTGTGACGTTAAATTTGTATCTGACATCACTAAAATTCATTTTATGTGATAAAATTCAACTAAAAGTGAAAAATGTACATAGACAGTTCAATCACTAAGTTAGTCGGCATCTAAATACATGTTTTGTTGAATTTTATCACATAAAAGGAATTTTAGTGATGTCAGATACAAATTTAGTGCTGTTTATGATATCACCAAGTTTAGTTCGACATAATAACAGAATAGCATTTGGCAATCTCTTAATAAAAATAAGAATTTTAGAGAAATTTAGTTTAGTGGTTTCAACAACAGAATTAGCACCATAATCTGCACTCAGCAAAGCACCTTGGGCGGTTATAAAATCGAAGAAAAAAAAAAGGTTAATAATATTACGGAGCCTTGTAATGTCTAAGCCTGTTAGTTCTATAAGTGTTATATCCTAAATTACCAAACAGTAATCTTTGTAAATATTACTGGACTTAAGCACATTAAAGTTCATTGTAAATATTCTTCAAATAAATATTTTTAGATAATATTTAGTTTTAATAATTGTAAGATTTTTTCGGTGCCATTGACAACGTTATTTTTTAATGTAATTCTTTTGATAATAATCTTTCTTAATTGTATCTTTTTATTTACAAATTTGGCTACATTTTTTAGTGCATATTAACTATTCCATCCACCGTCATTGTAAATATGAGTGTCCTGGTACAACAATTCATATTTACACATGTTGTTTTCTTAACGGTTTAGAATAAAAGATCACACTTTTTCTAAGCCAATTTCTAACCTATTAAAATGTCATATATACTCTAGAGAGAGAACTAATTAATGTTGATTTTAGTCACTATTTATGGTTTTTTAAACTACTTTAAACTCATAAGCGTTGCCAATCTTTTATGTGGAGGTTTAAATAAACTGCGTATATGTAATCAATTTGTATAGTTGTGAAGACATAAGCGCATTCGTTGGAAGATATACTTAAGTAAGCTGAAAATTTGTAAAAAAATATATTTACGTACAAATTACAAAGTTCTGTTAAAATTTTCAATGGCGGCTTCTATAATAAAAAGTGTTATAAATCAAGGAAAATTTTATTTTATTTTTAAATATCCATCACGCCTTATCCCCGAAGGGGTGGCAGAGGCATATTATATGCCCACTTTTCACCGTGTGGATTCCTGTCCCACGTAATAGGTGGTGAGCCCATTGCCGTGTTGAAATAGACAGACGCAGGTTGTGGCTACCTGCTGTTGAAATTTTCAACTTCAACCAGGCTTAACGACTGCCATTTTACTGGCTACCGGGACCAACGGCTTAACGTGCCTTCCGAAGCACGGAAACGCTCGCAAATGTAAATGCCACAAAGTGGTCACCCATCCGAGGACCAGCCATAGTGAAAGTTGCGTAACTCAGTGATCGTTTACAGTACACTGAGACCGCGAGGCCACGAGCGCTTCCTTCCCGCTTTATTTTATTTTTAGTGGTTTAATGCTCCCTAAGTACCACGAACAAAATTTTCTTCTAGCGATATTGCTGTGCGACCCATTGGTAGTCATATTAAGGCCACTGATAATATATTTACAAACCACCTGTCTATTCTAACCACTAATAACACATGCGGAGCAATGTCAGATCTATAATACGCATAGAATGGCAACAAAGAACCTATTCAATGATGTACCATAACGGTTTGCAGTTCTAAAATCATCACTTATATTGTGTTACCAGTACCTGTTTTATCCGATGATGAGTTTTTGTGCTGAACCTAGTATAACCTTTGGTGTCATGCTCCTACTTAGTTCTCCTGCAACACGAGAGTACCTACTTCAAGGTGTTTCAATCGAGAGATAGTGATTTTTTTGTCTCCTTATGACGTCTAGGAATGACAGCGTAGTTTCTGAGCTTATCAATTGATTTGATAGGTATATGGCACATTATAGGACTACACTATTTTCCCTTCGTGTGTAGATATGTTCGACTGCTTGTGAAGCAGTTTTATGTTATGGAATTGTTTTTATTGTAACTACAGATTGTAAGACATTAGCGCAGGCATACAACAATGCCGAGAAAAGCTACCTTTAGCGAACACCGGACAAGTCGATAGTTTCTTTGGATTGGTAGAACTATATACATCGTAAAAAAGGGATAGAAAGAACACTCTTTGTCCTACGTAAAATTTTTGGCAAACGGCGCCATTTGCGAAAAAATTGTGCAGGTTTGACGTTCCCGCATGTCATATTTTTATGATTTCTATGGGTCCGTGGACCGTAGGGCCTATCCTTATATCGATTTAACTGGAGCGACACGTACGAGTTAAAACATGAGAGAAGAACACGTGCTGTCGGGGTAATTTCGCTTTCGTTTCGTTCAGGGCGGTTTCTGTGCCTTCTTTTCTTTCTTGCATTTTGGAAGTAGTACTCTTACTTCCTACTTACCTATATGATAATCATAAATACAAATATAAGATAGCAATGTGACTATCAAACTAACTTCACGTTGTATCCCTGTCAGAGAGGACAGATCGCCATTCTTTCGCTTTCTGCAGATGTATTAATCATTTTATACATGCAAAAGTAATTGGATACACAGTCGTATCCGAGTTCTTATGAACATTCCGTTTTTGAATTTTTTGCCCGCTGAGGACGGCACTAAGGTTTAATTGTGACAATATTTCACAGCATTGAGTAGCAAACCGTCACAATTAAACCTTAAAGAAGTGGAACCAGCTCTACAGGGCACTACTCGAAACCCGCAAATAAACTATTAGGTATAGATAGAGTTTACCAATTAAGATGTTTAATAGGTAAACTCTATCTATAATACGTTGTCCACTACCGTCTCGAGAAGACAGAGCCTGCTTGTTGTTTCTCCGTCAGAACACAATTAAGCCGCCCTTATGACATCTTAGCGCACACGTTTCCCTCTTACAACCCCGAGTTCTTCAAGCTCAGAGTGAAAAAACATGTTAGAGAACTGTTTACTTGAGCCACTATTTATTATTTACTCTTTCATTGTGGGTCATTTCACGAGTCAAATATAAAAAAAGGTACAAGTGCTTCTTGTTTTATTTTGTAAACATACTGAAGTTAGTTTGTTACATAGTTGCTATGCACCAAAGTCGCTGACAAGCATTTACGTCATTCACTTCACTGCGCAATTTATATCAAGTATTGCATCAGCCACGCCACGAGGAGTCGAGTCAGCACAACGTGCAACAACGTGCAACCTGAGGACACCGGACGCCGCGGCATCGCATGGAGCGTCACTTTGGACACAACATCGGTCGATTGTCGACGTACTTAGCTATTAATTTAGTAATTAAAATTCATTGTACTTCTTAATTAAATTTAGTTTAAATAAATTGTATTTTTTGCATCCTCCGGCTACAGCCTACGTATTTGGCGCAGTCGGTAGGATATTCGCGGGCCGGTTCGCGAACGCGAGATAAAAATCGTCAGAATCGCGAGTCACCCGGGTGACCTTCGGTCACCTCTACGAATATCCAGAATCTACGAGTGCTGCAGCCCAGAGGAGTATCCGGCCATTGATACAGCAGAGAATACAAGGTTATTACTCGGTGAGTACTTTAGAATCATCCTAGAGTCGCATACCTCCTAATTTAAGTTTATCCAATCATCCAAGATTTTCCATCCAAGGCAATCTCGGTCTCATAGGTTAGATAGCAATAAGCACAGCGCGATAGACACTAGTAGGAATTTGATGACGGAACAGACGACGGAGTATAGCACCAGTGTAGTAAGCGGGCACCCGTCAAGCATTACTGAATCAGTAGATCAAATCTACAAAGCCCTTCGATTAGTTCCGGAGTTCGATGGGAACTCTTACGTACTTACCCGATTTATAAAATTATGTGATCAATTAGTGCATCAATACATGAAAGATGGGCCCGCATTCCAACTAACTAATTTAGCTCTACTTAACGGTATTTTAAATAAAATAGTAGGCCCAGCTGCGCGTACAATAAACTCAAACGGTATCCCAGAAAATTGGCACGGCATTAGATCTGCCCTAATCAACAACTTCGCCGATCAGCGAGACGAAACATCGTTATACAACGATTTGGCGCTTTTGACCCAGGGTTCGGCAACCCCGCAAGAGTTCTATGAGCAATGCCAAAACCTGTTCAGCACTATCATGACGTATATCAGCCTTCATGAAACGATAGCGAGTACCATAAAATCTAAGCGCGATTTGTATAAAAAACTTACGTTACAATCATATTTGCGTGGTCTACGTGACCCGCTTGGTTCTCGTATTCGGTGCATGCGGCCTGATAGCCTTGAAAAAGCTCTAGAGTTCGTGCACGAGGAAATGAACACCTTGTATTTGCAGCAACGCAACGAACATGCCCCGAGCAGAAAGATCCAGTCCCAGCACCAACCTCATCAGGTCAGTCATAGGCTTAATCATGATTTTAAACAACCTGCTCTTATAGCACCACCCGCAATGCGGTCATTTAATCTACCACCCCCTAGGACCTTTGGCACGCCAGGACAACCGCGACCATTCATGTCTCAGCCACAAGCACCGATCCCAATTTGGAAAAATCAATCCCCTCAATACCGTGGTCCATCGCGAATGCAACAAATGTTCGGCTCACCTCCACCAAATTATAAACCCCAGAGTCAAATCTTTAAGATACCAAGCCCCAAACCGTCAACTAGTAACGCCCCACAACCTATGAGTGGTGTAAGTCATTATGCGAACAGACAATTTGCTCCACGAGGACAAAATGACTGGTCTAGGTTCGGAAATCCACCTCCATCTAACTACTTTAAATCAAGGGAGACACATTTCAACGATTTTGGTGAATTATCGTCGTATGAGGGCTATGGCGACTATTACTATCCCTATGCCGACGATTATTACCCCCAAGAATACTTCGAACATCCCGAGTATCCTTACTGCAGCGAACCCACCTATGAGCAACAAGGTATAGACACCTATGTTGCCGAGGAAGTAAATGACACTCCTTCCATCGAACCTGAGGATTTTCAGAAAATCCCCAAATCAAACAAGCTAAAATAGAAATTAATTTACAAATTCAAAGGCAATTACCTTATATCGAAATTACCAATCCTCCAGTCAAATTACTAATTGATACAGGTGCCAATATTTCTTTTCTTAGTCCTTTAGCTGTAAAAAAATTTCTACCAGATGTCCAATGGGATTACGATCCGTTCCAGATCACTAATATTCATGCTATAACGAGAAACAATCATTCAATTACAATACCGTGTTTTCAGGAATTTAAAGAACCAAGGGATATGATGATTAAACTTTATGTATACTCTTTCCACGATTTTTTTGATGGTTTGATTGGCTATGACTTACTAGAAAAATTAGAATCTAACATAGACTTAAAGAATAAACTGTTGGTCACGCGTAATTCCAGTACTCCCTTGTTGATGTACGATTCATATAATTGTAACCTTTACGAAAGTATAATACCGGCTAACTCTTCCAAATTAATTAGGGTCCCAATCAACGCGCGAGACGGTGATGTTTCAATTCCCGAGCAACGAATTTCCAACTGCATTGTACATGACTGTTTGACGACTGTAAGAAATAATAGGGGTTTAGTCGAAGTAACAAACCCGTCCCGACACGACATAGTATTCTCAATGGATACCCCGGTTCATGCTGAATTGTATAGTTTTCACTATTCCAGTACCCAACAGTCTTCCGATCGTGCTAGGGAAGTATTAAGTCGCCTACGCACCGATCATTTGAATCCCGAAGAGAAGGCTAACTTAGAAACACTTTGCGCCCGGTACGCCGACGTATTTTACATAGAGGGCGAACCCTTAACGTTCACTAACCAAATTAAGCATTCCATAAGAACGACAGATGAATCCCCAATCTATACGAAAAGTTACAGGTATCCATTTATTCATAAACAGGAAGTCCAAGAACAAATATCTAAAATGTTAGAACAGAATATTATACGCCCATCACAGTCTGCATGGAGCTTCCCCATCTGGGTAGTTCCCAAGAAAAACGATGCCAGTGGCCAACCTAAATGGCGCTTGGTAATCGACTTCAGGAAAGTAAATGAAAAATCTATAGATGATCGGTATCCTATACCCAACATTTCGGACGTTCTTGACAAATTAGGCAATTGTCATTACTTTACGACTCTCGACCTTGCAAGTGGGTTCTACCAAGTCGAAATGGACCCAAAGGACATCCATAAGACCGCCTTCACAGTTGAACACGGCCATTATGAATTTTTACGCATGCCAATGGGTTTGAAGAACTCTCCGTCCACCTTTCAACGCGTTATGGACAACGTCCTTAGAGATCTGCAAAACAACATATGCTTAGTGTATCTGGACGACATAATTGTGTTCAGCGTTTCTCTTCAAGAACATATGACTAACTTAGAAAAGGTGTTTCAGAGACTTAGAGAATCTAACTTCAAGATTCAGATGAACAAATCAGAATTCCTGAAGTTGGAAACCAAATATCTAGGGCATGTCATAGGTAAGGATGGAATCAAACCAAACCCTGACAAAATCATAGCTGTCCAGAAATTCCCACTGCCTAGAACGACAACTGAGATAAAACGGTTTTTAGGTTTATTAGGCTATTACAGGAAGTTCATCCCCGATTTCGCTCGTATCACAAAACCCATGACCCAATGCCTCAAGAAAGGTTCTAAAATCGTAACCTCTGACCCTAACTATATAAGTTGTTTTGAGAAATGTAAAACCCTATTGACTAACGACCCTATATTGCAATATCCAGATTTTACTAAGGATTTTATATTGACCACTGACGCTTCCAACCTCGCCATTGGTGCCGTTCTTTCGCAAGGTCAGATAGGCACTGACAAACCTATAGCATATGCATCCCGTACACTAAACACTAGTGAGATCAACTATAGCACTATAGAGAAAGAGTTATTGGCCATCGTGTGGGCTACTAAGTATTTCCGTCCCTACCTATTTGGTAGGAAATTCAAAATTGTTACCGACCACAAACCGCTACAATGGGTCATGAACCTAAAGGAACCAAATTCTCGATTAACCCGTTGGAGATTAAAACTAAGTGAATATAATTTCACTACGGTTTACAAACAGGGAAAACTCAACACCAACGCCGATGCGTTGTCGCGTGTCGAGATCTATAACGAAGACGCATGTTCCATCGCCGTGAATACATCTGAAAAACCCCCTTCGTTTTCTGGTTCGACTACCTTAACCGCCCATACCGATGCCGAAAACCCCATTTTAGAGGTACCGATATCCGACGACCCTCTTAACAAATTTCATCGCCAAATTTCCTTAGTGGTCGTAGGAGACATAAAAAAACGCCCAATAGTGTGTAAACCTTTCGAATCTCACACCAAAACGACTATACAATTGTCAGAATCCAATCTCGAAGTTGACGTCGTTAATGCTGTAAAGGAATACGTCATAGCCATGTACAAAATCATTCCCATCATTCAAGATAATTTTAGAAACTCTGCCATGAATATTGTCTTAACGAAGAAAGAGGTAGAAAATGTTAAAGACTACCTAAGACAACAGGAAATTATAAGAAATTATCACGAGGGCAAAACCAACCACCGCGGTATAACTGAATGTTACCTTGCCCTATCGTACCGTTACTTTTGGCCCAAAATGAAGGAAAGTATTGCAAAGTATATTAACGAATGTAGCATTTGTGGACAAGCAAAATATGATCGGAATCCCATTAAGCAAAGATTCTCTATTGTTCCCCCTCCTACTAAACCATTTGAAGTAGTGCACCTCGATCTCTTCACTGCTCAGAATGAGAAATTTCTCACATTAGTTGATGCTTTTTCTAAATACGCACAAGCCTATCACCTTAGAGATGGTACAGCTCTTAGCGTCGTACAAGCTCTCCTAACGTATTGCACCCATCATGGCGTTCCATATACCATTACTACAGATCAAGGACCCGAGTTCACCAATGCTTTATTTTCTGAATTTGTCCGCCTCCACAAGATACATCATCATAAAATACTTGCCCATACGCCGAACGATAACAGAATAGTAGAACGCTTTCATTCTACCATTCTCGAACACCTCAGAATCCTAAAACTAGAGAAACGAAATGAACCTGTAATAAACCTTATGCCTTATGCTATTTTAGGATATAACAGCTCCATACATAGCTTCACTAAATGCAGACCTATTGATCTAATTACTGGACATTTTGATCCCCGAGACACTCTAGATGTTAACTTATCCGAGCATTTACTACAGCAATACTCACAGGACCATAAAAAACGCTTGACTCAAGTTTACGACATAATAAATGAAACTTCCCTTCATCATCGTACTGAATTGACCGAATCTAGAAATAAAGACCGTGAACTCGAAAAAGATAATACACCTGACCAACAAGTTTTTGTAAAAAACCCTTTAGCTAGCAGGCAGAAGCTTGCGCCGCGCTTCACGCAAGATACAGTCCTAGCCGACCTTCCCATCCATATCTATACAAAGAAGAAACGTGGCCCTGTCGCGAAGTCTCGCCTTAAAAGGAGTCCTAAAGAAGTTGTATTGTTGCAGGATACTACCCTTACTACTACTCCAAATGACTCGAGGACAAGAAGTAATGATTGACTCTTTAGCCAACGGACCTGGCTTACTTCCATTTAATTTAGGAACAACGCGAGTCATTTCTCATTACCACTCTTTTCTTAATTTTGTTAATTTAGATAAAATACGATCCCAAATTGAGTTAATAGGATCCAGAATAGCAGAGTTTAGACCAAAGCAAAATAATAAGACCTCGTTTTTATTCGAACCTCATTTCATCTTTCTAACAGCTAAGTTGGACAAGATATCTACACAGTTAGAGTCCTTCGAACACAGCCGTAACAAAAGGGGCCTCATCGATGGACTTGGTTCTATCATCAAAAGCATATCAGGAAACCTAGATCAAAGCGATGCGAATAAATACGATAACGCTATTAGGATACTTCAAAATAACGAACATAAATTAGAAACCCAAATTAACCAACACGTTAGTCTGTCCAAAGACTGGGCTCTACATAACGACAAACTATTAACCAACATAACAGAAAATCAACTACGTATAGGTCACGTTCTAAATCGAATACTTAACAGTAAAGACACGGATTTGTTCCACTATGCCCATATGGCCCAACACCTAATTATCCTAGGCGATAATATAGACAGTTTATTCGAAGAACTTCATAGACTAGAATATACGTTAGCTTTTATACGTGCATCCAGCACTCCGCACTCTATAATTAGTTTAAGTGAAATTAAAAGTATACTAAGTAAGTTAGGAGATCTTTATTCTACTAAAGAAATCCTTGATCTAGAGATAAGAGATTACTATGACATAATTAGACTAGGATATTTTTATGTAGATAATCAGGTAGTCATAGTGTTCAAAATGCCGATTGCTTTCCCTCGCACCTATACCCTCTATAAACTCTCTATTGTTCCAAATAAATTTAACCAAATCCTCTTACCCGTCTCACCCTTCATTGCGATTTCTGGAAATGATTTTATGTACATAGAGGCTGAATGCCCGAAGATCAATACCTTGTATCTCTGTGAGGAAAAATCAAAATACAAAAATCAAGATGAACCAGACTGCATTCAACACCTGATCACCACTCAGGAGCTTCACTCATCTTGCAAATCATTGTCAGTCGTCTTGAAGAAACAAGCTGTGGAGCAACTTGATGAGAAACATTATACCATTAGCTTCCCACATCCAACCAAAGTGAAGATATCATGCGGGCAGGAGACGTACGATACTCTTGAAGGCAGTTATCTAGCTATCATTCCATACAATTGCCACATAAGAACACCCGAGTTCACAATAGCAAACTCTAATAACCATATTAAGGGGTTTGCTCTGAAGATAATGCAAGTCCCTACGTTTGAAGAAATCGAAACGTCCAGTGGGACCCCAATAGTACTCAACTCTATCGATCTCGAAAACTTGCACTCCATTAACACCAAAATTTCGCTACTAACTCCAGTTAATTTAGATGAAGCTAGTGATATGACTCTATATCACACTACAATTCCAGTCTATTTTACCCTGTTCATCGCAGCTTCTCTCGCGATGATAGTTATGTATCGCCGACGCCAGAGAACAAAACTTCTTCGAAGGAACAAACCAAAAGAACTGGATAATGTGACATCTCCAGGAATCTACGCCGAAATTCAAGAATTAAGAGCAATTCACCCCAGTAAGATAAGAATTGACCACAGCAATATTTCATCATCCCCATCTCTCAAGATGTCGAAATAGTTGCTGATCTACGGGGGGAGGTGTTACATAGTTGCTATGCACCAAAGTCGCTGACAAGCATTTACGTCATTCACTTCACTGCGCAATTTATATCAAGTATTGCATCAGCCACGCCAGGAGGAGTCGAGTCAGCACAACGTGCAACAACGTGCAACCTGAGGACACCGGACGCCGCGGCATCGCATGGAGCGTCACTTTGGACACAACATCGGTCGATTGTCGACGTACTTAGCTATTAATTTAGTAATTAAAATTCATTGTACTTTTTAATTAAATTTAGTTTAAATAAATTGTATTTTTTGCATCCTCCGGCTACAGCCTACGTATTTAGTTCATCTCATTTCAAGTGTGTTGTTTAACGATGTGGAAACTATTTTTTTTATTTCAAACCTACAACTTATAATGGGTGTCACTTAAACTTTATGACGATCGGTTGACGAAATAAGCAATAAAATCGGTCTTTACGTAATGCACCTTATCTACATAATGTAATTGGCGTTTTGTCATTTGCTGTCAATGTGGTCAGATTAATTTAATTGGCGTTTGGTTAGGAATTTCTAATTCGAATTCAAGTACCTACCTATTTTACATTCAAAATCGTAGTTATACGAGTACGTGTTTCACATTTAGCGATTTGTTTCCATGGCATTTGTTAGTTACAGAATGGAAAACTTAAATATCGCGTTATTTACGAACAAGTTTCAACGAGGCACTAGCGCTGCTGAAACAGCCCTAAGGATTAATGATGTGATGATATCAAAAATCAAAATCTAATATATTTTTATTCATATAGACCATTTTAGGCACTTATAAATAATCATGACAATAATTAAAATGAGAGTGATTCTAGTTGCCAGTTCCAAGGGCAGCCTACCCTTCATGAAGAAGAATTTGGCAAGAAACCACGGTTGATCTTTTAAAATGTATGTGTTACAATTATATGTGAGAACAGTCGACTAAACTTAGTTGCCCGTATATTTTTGGCGGCTCCCAAGTTATCGCTCTGGTTGTTTTGGCATATAGAACAATTCCGATGGACAGAGTCCACAATGAAGAATTAAAGGTGATCGTGGAAGCTGATTCACCTAAAACTATATCAGCGTTTTATTACAAATGTAAGGATCTAATATTTAAATTAGGTACATTCACAGATATATAAAACAGTAAGGGTACAGTATAATTTAAATTTAAAGTAGGTCAAAGTTATCGCATTGAAATATGACGACGATACACGTGCAAAATAGTGTATTGTTTAATACATTAGTTGCCAGACATTCAGAAATACAGTGGAGTTTTACGGTCTTATTCATAATGAAACGCTTATCGAGTCCATAAACATTCTATAGTTAAAACGTATTTTAAGCCTAATAAACCTTCTATAAAATTCTTTATTCATAATGAGCCCATAAACCTCTGATAACTAAAATAGCTTTATAATACAAAATGTTGCCAATTGATGGAAAAAAACATGACTTTTAATTAAAAACCCCGTGCTAGGTGTTGAAAATCAATCACCGTTCATGACATAGTTGTCAAATTTGTTGTCATTTACTTCTGTAAATATTGTGACCGCGTAAATGTATGAGCCTCTCAAAACAAAATAATGTTAAATATTGTAAATAAAACGATAGGCTTGTAATTTTTATCGTTTCAATAATGGTGCCGCCAAAATATAAGCGCCAAGGAATTGAATATAAGTTACAAGAAGACAAGGTTGGTGTCAATAATTTCATGAGATTGTTTGTACGCTGCAGGTTGCTTTCTTGTTTAGATATACCTACCTAGTTTTTTATTGATTTAAATAATTTTAAAGTATTTATTTGGTAGCTCACAGTTATTGAACATAAATATATTGGCACAAAATTAATTCCGTTAAGATGTGTAAAAATTTCAGTTTACGCCGCCAGCTGAAAAATTAGTGCATATTAAAATTGGGTGCTGTAAAGAACTGTACCTACTCCATTCAAATGGGTAATGAAAATTTAGGATTGAAAGGGACTTTGAAGAAGAAAAGTCTAATCTTATCAAAATAAAAATAATATGCAATCACTCATGTAATTTTATTTAACATTTATTAGCGTTTCCGTACTTCGGAAGGCACGTTAAGCCATTGGTCTCGGTTGTCAGTAACATGGTAGTCGTTAAACCATGTTCGACTGCTTATGGGCGGGTTGAAAAATTTCAACAGCAGGTCGTCACAACCTGCCCCTGTCGATTTTAATACGTTAATGGACTTATCACCTGTTCCGTGGGTCAAAATGCATACATACTGTGAAATGTGTGTATAATGCCTCAGCCTACCTTTTCGAATATAAAGGCGTGACAATATGTATGTATGGGTGTCACTCTATTTATACCTATGTTGACATCATCAAGGACATGGCGGCCAACCCTTACCCATACCTACCGAGGTTCTGTCCTTAGCCCATTTCTGTTTAGCTTACTATTTGACGAACTATCGGACAGCTTCAGAGAGAGATGATGATGACGGATTCTTGCAAACCGTGGATAAGTGGAGTTCTACCGCTTTCTTTACCAACCGCTGAAGTCCTTTATTGGGTGAGGGAAAACCATTTTTTTTTTAAATAAAAATTTATACGAGTGTTTATCCACATCATCTATAGAAATGGATTTAATGTTAAACGATAAACTTTAATGCACGAACGATTTGCAGTAATTTCAATGCTACGTGAGGTTTGTAAGGCTTTCAACGCTCGCAATGCTTTCCTATTGCATTATGTATCTATGCTATGTAAATTAAAATTACTTATAGTTACAATAATTTCTACCTACTACTTATCACAGACTAGCGACCCGGCCCGAAATTAATTGCGTTGCGCGTTAATATTGATTTTACCATAGATCCTAAAGTATTCAATTAAATAGCATGGTGTAAAAGGAAACAATACTCTTAATACGATATTCAAGTCGACCAACATATTGAAAATGATAAGGATAAATTCGAATTTGTGTAAAATAACTTTCCAATTATTACTTTATAATTGCCCATTTTTGCAGTATTAAACTGGATATTTCATTCATTATGAATAAGACGGTTACAGTACAGTTTTGTAGCTTTGGTGCAGTATGTGACGTAATTTAGTATATGAAATTGCAGATTGTATATTTCATACAGTATTTGTTCCAAAATAAAGATGGCAACGATCTAGCAAAAATCTCATGTGATGCAGACTCATTATTATACTACTTATTTCAATTCAATGTTATCACAATATGCAGGTAAAGTGCAACTAGCGCATCTCAAGTACTAGGAACTCAGCATGATGGAGATTATTATTGCAATTTTTAACATTTACATATACATACATGAATATATATTTCCCTTCTCCCTCTTACTATAGTTAATGTTATTACTATCGCGCTTACACATCACTGCTCTGCTATTGGGTGAATTTTATAGTTTCTCACTTTACTTCTTGTGGACTGGGACCGTGGATGGGAAGAATATCATTCCATAATTTTATTTAGTTGTTTCAGTTACACAGTGCATATAGATCTCAATTTGGATGTGTCACATAATATTATATGTCTACTGCGTATACTGTAAGCAAAATCAAAGCCAAATAGGTTATCATTGATTTATTTCTAAAATTACTTTTACGGCAATTTTAGTTAGAAAAGCAGCATTTTTACTTCAATTTTACTAGGTACAATTAAAAGAAATACGTATACCTAAATATCTATAAAATAAATAATTAATAACGATTAGATATTAGATAGTTTATTACTAAAAAGCTCAAAAACTTAAACGTTTAAATATTATATTTAAAGTGTTTTATTTGGCATATATATTTTTATTAATATCTAATAGTGAAATGTGGTCGTATAGTATGCCTCTGCCTATCTCTACAGTGATAAAGGCGTGATAATATGTATGTATGTATGAATAATATATGAGTAATAATATTTGAATAAAAATCAATCGGATCCTATAGGTATACGGGCTAACAGCGGCTTCGCTATTTCTTTTTATATTTAATTTGTCTGGTTATTTTTTTTCATTAATGAAAGTTAATTAAGTTAATTAGTAATTAGGGAAAAGTGAAATATCTATGTCTTAAGTATATCCGTTTGTTTATCAAACACGCCTTATCCTCGAAGGGGTGGCAGGCGCATATTATTCGCCGACATTTCATCGATTACATTCCTGTCTCATTTACTAGGTAGTGAGCCCATTGCCTTGTTGAAATAGACACACAATTGACTTAACGACTGCCAGGTTCTTAATAGCAACCGGGACCAACGATTTAACGTGCCTATTAAAGCACAACTTTCATAAGTATAAACTATCTTCACGTTGTATCCCTGACGGAGTAGTCAGAGAGGACAGATCGCCAGGCTTCGCGATCCATGCATACTTCTTTCACTTGCTGCAGATTCAATTCAATCGCTTCTTAAATGCACGTCTGGGTATCTGAGTACATTAGACTTTTTCGTTTTTGAACAATCTGCTCACGTGGTCTTCATATGTAAGCCTCGACTCCTTCTAACCTCTACTTACTTCTCTATAGGTAAAGATGTGTAATAAATAATCTATTATTTGTCAAATTAATTACAGTGCTGTTTCTCTAAGGTTAGTGCAATCTATATAAAATTAGTTGCAACCAACCATGAAATGGGCTAACACATCTAAACTAATACCATAAACAAAGTTTGTGATGGAAATTTATGAGGTGGTATGGAGGGAGAAGGGGCGGGGGCGAGGTAGTCTCCGAACTATTTTCACTCCTAGAAAAGTGTTTTTTTTATCGCTGGAACATGTTTCTGTGTATGAAAATTTATGAGGTGGTATGGAGGGAGAAGGGGGGTGCAAGGTAGTCTCCGAACTATTTTCACTGCTAGAAAAGTGTTCTTTTTATCGCTGGAACATGTTTCTGTGTTAAACGGTTACAGGAAATCTTTACAACGCGGGTGCAGCTGCAGACATTAGTTAGGTATTTTATAAAAAGTCATTGCTCAATAACATATTATTGCAATAATGGGAGCACATTATGAAATTTATAAATCGTTGTTCTCACTCACTGTCTGTCTCAATCACTTTAAACCAAGGGGTGTATTGTGAAATTTTATGATGACACTTTCATTATTTCAATAAAGAATCACTGCTCATTACCTAGAATGAAGCTGTAATTAACTTAAATATCATATAATATAGTATATCTATAATAATATTATAAAGAAGAAAGATTTGTAAGTTTGTTTGTAATGAATAGACTCAGAAACTACTGGGCCGATTTAAAAAAATCTTTTATCATTAGATAGCTACATTCTTCGTGAGTAACATTGGATTATCTAAAAGTTTAGGGTTCCGTACGTAATCTCGAATAGGAGAACTTCACCACGCGGGCGAAGCTGCGGGCTTCAGCTAGTCAGAAATATTTAAGTCAATGGTCTAACTACAGGCGATGCCGACGACCGTACTAAGTGAAGGGTAAAAAGTAAGAAAACGGACATCAGGTGTCGCGAGTCGCAACTGGGACAGACGCTCGTTTGATGAAGATCAGAAATTTGTAAGTAAGTTCTAACGGGCTTTGCTAAGATCTCCGGGGCCCAGGCGACTTTATCTGCGGTGCACTTGCTGACTACCGGACTAGGGAATAAATAAATAAATATTGTGGGACTTTTTTTTTCTTTTTTTACACAGCGCCATTTAGCCCAAAGTAAACTAATATAAGCTTGTGGTATGGGATCTATATAACTGATAGACATACTTGTAAATTATACATAGGAAACACCCAAACTCCGAAACAAACATTGGTGGATCACACAAATATTTGATACGACCCTGGAATCGTACCCGGGACCTCAGCGCGGCAGTCGCATACACTACCACTGCGCCACCGAGGCATTCAAATGAATGACGAAAGCCTACGGTGTAGGTAGATGAGACGGTAGTCCTACAATGCTCCTAATAATGCCAAAAAAACAAAAGTCCAATGATAGCTGCTCCTTGCAAATTAAAGTGGAAACCAGGTTAGTGAAATCCAGGTAGGCCTTGTAAGCAACTGGGAATGTACTGAGATGAAGAAGAATATATCACAAATATCTCAGCACCTCAGGCTATCTAAGCATCGTATTTGTCAATCTAGGTCACAAAGTAGTTATGTCGTATGTAGTGTTCCACAGTATTTATATATTTTTCGGACATCAAAATAACCGTCCGTTTTTCTAAAAAGCGGCTAAGTAGAACTGTAGATATCTGTAAAAAAAGAAACAGGTATTATAATTTATTAACACTGCTTAATGTGACCTTCGAAGCTCGGAAACGCTCGTAAATGGAAATGCCAATAAGCGGTCACCCATCTGAGACCAGCCATAGCGAAAGATGCATACGCAGTTATCGTTTGCAGAACACTTAGTGGGGCTACGAGCGCTTTAGCTAGTTTTAAAATAATAGTAGGTAAATTGTTTATTTTGGAACTTACATACATTTGATTCTTACGTTAAAGGCAAACCATGTTTTATATAATTTAGAAACCTATGTAGGTAGGTATGTAATGTCATGAACATCATCTGGAGCAGAACAGTTTGTTAGAAATTTAGAGGCATACTTTGCCCTATAAGTTATTTACAAGCCCTGTTTAACTTTTCGCAATAGGTAATTCCCTGTGATCTTTTTTCGATTCAGATAGTCAGTCTGGGTGACATAATCGAGTTATAAGTCGCGTGGATGTAAGAGGGTCTGCCAAGATCCCGGAATCCAAGTGACCAGGCAGTCACCCCCATTTATTGACGAAAATCAAAATCTAATTTCCAGGTTCCAAATCCAAGTCAAACCCTACTTGGAACATATCAACTGCGAAATAAAAAAAGAAGACTCATTTAGGTGACATTGAGATTCTAAAAGAAAAACCCTGTAAGGTGCCACGGGTCTATGAAGTAAGTCTTACCTGACAACACAATTACCATATACTTCTTTCGCTTCCCGTAGATTCATCAATCGCTTCATACTGTCTGTCTGCACGTCTGGGTATACGAGTACTTTAGACTTTTCCGTTTTTGAGCGATCTGCTGACGTGGTCTAAGGTCTTCATATAATTCTCGGCCTACCCCGACTACTTGTACCTATAAAAAGAAAAGATGAGGGCAAATTGCGAAGCCTGGCGATTTATTCTCCCTGACTACCCCGTCAGGGATACAGCGTGAAGATAGTTAGTTACAATTACTGTAAAACTGCATACTCTTTTAATATACTGCAGTAAATCAAAGCTGAGCTGCAAAAAACTTAGTTTCGATGAGACTAGACCAAGATACTTACTACCAAGATATTTACTACCAAGATACTTACTACCAAGATATTTACTACCAAGATATTTATGAGATGGGAAAAACTTATTGATAAGGTTAAGGTTATCACAGTAACTATCACGATTCGCGGTCACCAGTTGCAAATTTATTCTCTGATGACTTTGTACGTTTTTCTGTGGTATCTTTATAGAACTATGGAATAAATTATGGCATTAATATTATTCTGAGAAACCTTTTTTTAACATCGCCTTCCAGCCTAACTAATATAAATTTGTGGTATGGAAACAACGTACCTATATAAGTAGTTTCAGAGATAACCTGATCAATGAGTCAGTGAGTGATTTTGCCATTTATACTCGTTTAAGTAACATCCAAACTCAGAAAAAAACAATTGTGGAAATCGAACTCGTGACCTCAGCGTGGCAGTTGCATTCACTACCACTGCGCCAACGAGGCAGTCAAACCAATTGAATTGGTCTTTTTTTTTTACTTATTAAAAAAATATAAGAAACCATTACGTAGATTATAAGTATCTACTATTGGAATATTGTAGCTGTCCCTGTGGTGCCAAGGAGAAGAGGTGATTCCCTATGATACCACTTAGTGGTGGTGTTACAGGGATGATAGGGATTATCGTTGCTACAAAGAATGAAATTTGCTTCTGGCCGGTCTGTTGCAATAAGCCAATAAGGTTGGCAGCGCGAGTGTAGCGTTCTTGTTGCAAATGTTAATAGACTACGGTAACCACTTTCGATCAGGTGAGTAGTACGCTTCTTTGCATCCTCAGTAGTGTAACAAAAAACAAATCTTGTACCTTACCTGCAGAATAAAATCATGCTGATTTGATTGACCATCAATTTAAATAAAACGCAATCACAAAAGAAAATAATTTTATATTGAGAAGCTTATTCACTGCCCGCAGGAGTTGGTGTGCTGAGATCTTTCAAGTCCGGTTGATTGTTTCGCCGTATGCTGTATACCTTAACGTTCTGGCCCGTCATGTTCTGAAAAATAAAACAATACTTTCTAATCGATCTCTGTCGAATGTTTTTTGTGTCTAATAATTCCGTTTTGTGGTTCGGCGGACGGCAGGCGACTCGAAATCCTTGCCCCTTACCGTCGGGGTACACCAGGATTCGGATCTTGGCACATAGGTACGACATTCACACAGCATCAAGAATTCACATGAGCAGCCTCCGTGGTTGCTCATATACTTATACTGATGATATCGCCCGATGTGGATAATATGGCGGTAGCGATTATTTCATCGAGCGCCCGCACCTCTGTGTTTCACACATCTTATGAAATACAGACGTATTGTTAACATTTCATTTCACTTAACTCTTCAATCTGCTGTAGCCGTGTCCATGACATTGTAACAATGTCTGTGACGTCACAAATAAATTGCCTATAATTCATGTGTCAAAAAAGACTCGTGTCTTGCGGCAACCACCAGGTTACATGGGGAAAGATGTCTAACACCACCCCCGCTAGGTCCTGGTAAAAGGGGAAAACCCAAGAAGTGCAGACTTTGTCGTCGTAGGGGATAATAAATGTGCCAATAGGCTTACTAAACGCGAGATGCACCTAATTTAAGAAAACTAACATTAGACATTGAAAACACCAAAATCGTTCTGTACTAATATCGTTCCTACCTGGGATTCGAGCCAGGGGCAGCATGCAAGCGGCAATAAAGAAATGTAAAAGAAATCAAGGCAAGATAAAGTTAGATTATGCAACTAAACAGCCACATTAATACTTTGTTTTAGGCTACATACTGCCTTTGTCGAGGCAACAGACTCACTACCATTAATTATATAATCCACCGAGGACTAATCTAATACATACAGAATCATCCAAAGAGGCCGTATATGTTCGGATGACCGGGGCGTCGAGTTTCTTCGCGAAGACGGTGCGGCGATGATGGCCGAAGACGGCATCGTGTAGTAAGGCATGAGTGATGCGGTGCCGGTCTGCCGACCTGGCGACGCACCGCACTGTCTTCAAAGCGTCTAAAGCTATGTTCAGCCGGATCCGCCCGAGGAAAGAGTACAAAGAGTTTTCTTCGTCGCGTTCCTGTTATTAAATTATGGATGTGACAAACAATATTTAGATACATAAAACGTTCTGCCGGTGCACATAAATTACTCCTTCAACAACCCCGAGTTCATTGGGCCGTTAACTTGGCACATCATTGGGCCGTTGACTTGACCTAATAGTCATGTGGACTGTCAGAGTGGCCCTCAGTTCATTAGATGTGACCACGGTTTTCCATCAGGCTTGTGAAGTCATTTTAGTGACTTGTATTTCATCTTTAAAAATGTACTTATTAAAGTGCTCATCATGATTATCATCCAAGCGCCACATCTCTGCTCCAGTGACCTACCGTTACTGTCCTTCATTCACAAGTCAAGCCAAGACTTTTTGGATCTCACTCTCTCTTATCGTTCTAGCTGACATGGCATGATCACCATGTATTCAGGTGTACATAATCGTACTATTAAAATACACGCTGCTTGTCCGTAAGGTTACTACATATTATGTGAGCTTACCTTTTGCTGATGGCCGTTAACGACATCTTCTTGCTCAAGCTTTATTTTCTTTGCCCACCCCCTAAAAAGTAAGTTCTTAATGAGACTTAAATAACAAACTATTGTAATGAGGATGTAAACGGGACTGAGAAGGTGTCTGGGCTCAAAAGGTACAAACTGATGAAGAGGCTCTGATCCAAATTTCGGTAAAGTTGCCTACTTGTAAAATTTTATATGCTTTTATACCCTTATAGTACAAAATCAGTCATGCCTTTATCCCCGATGGGGTGGCAGAGGCATATTATACCCTACATTTCATTCTAATCATTTTGTCTGTCCCAAGTAATAAAACACATAAAAAAAAGACTTAATAGGTGGTGGCGAGTCTTTACCCATATATTAATGCATGAGATAATCAAAGGAAAACTTTAAACGTAAAGTGGACCTCAGGCGAAGGGCGTTACTTAGGTCCACGAACTTATTAGGATAGTTGCAATCGTGTCTAACTAACAACTGACTGATGATGGTGATGCTTACTTGCTAATGGTCAAGAATTCATCTAGAATAACTTCGTCTTCATGCACAAATTCTGAACTTTGACTTTTAGTTTCATACCAGACCTCGTTCAGCTTCAGTGTCAGGTAATAAGAGCAGAGAACCAATATAGTCTATAACAAGATGAAGCGTTATTATAAGAGTGTAACCTCATTTCAAGAAAAGGAGAATAAATAAATATTGTCAATTTATTTTTCACAACGCTTTCCATTTTTATTATTCCCTTGAGGTGGCAGACAAGCATACGGACCACCTGATGGAAAGTCTAGCCCAAAGAAAGCTAATATAAGCTTGTGGTATGGGATTCGATCTAGACTACGTTTAGATCGAATTTTCTAAACATACTTTTATGAATATATAAATATGTTATGTAGCAAACACTCAAACTCGGAAACAAACATTTGCGGATCACAGAAATATTGGTTCAGAACTGTTTGTTCCATTAGAAAGTTCAACTGAGGGGTTCAACAGGATTTTCTAATCCATTTCTCCACTATTGCGGGAATGGGTCAGGATCTTGACACTCCATTGTTCAAAACAAGTGGAGCTATCAGGATTTATGAGTATTTATTGTCTTCACTGTTAAGATACTGGATCGACAATTGATCCAATAGGTCCTTTGTGTCTGTGATATTTATTATTATGATAATGCTCAGACGAAGGAGATGGTTGAAGAAAAAGGAACGATACCGTGCCTTTTAGAAAATTTATCCTTGAGATTTGCACCTGTAATACTAGGATAACAGTATGCATGAGGAGTATATTATAGCAACACTTGGCAGCGTGAACTTTGTTTCGAGTGCTGTTGTCAAGAGACTTGTTAAAGTCTAAAGCCCTATTATACTAGGATAATAGCACAAGGCAGAAGTATATTATAGCTGTAATGCAATATTAAAATTGTGAGCCTGAAGTTTGTCGAACGAAAGGTCTGTTTATAGAATGCAAGTTTGTTGTTAAGATTAACCTGAATTTCGGCCACCTTATTAAGCCTTATTTGTTGTATAAATGATTCTTTGCTTAATTCGTGATTAATGCGTAAAATATAGGTCTCATCTGCTACGCTTAATTCCTGAGATACTAGGCGCCCAGATAACACAAGAAGTATCAAAATAATCAGTATTTTGAATCCACAAGCAAACAATGTGACTGAACACATAACATACATAAAGAGAGGTCTTATTGAAATGGTGGTAACTGATTAAATTCATATAAAAACCATTTACATCCAATATACGAAGACATCCCTGGCGATTATATTGCTGTCTTGTTTTAGAATTCGTACATGAACAGGGATAACTGAGACACATAGTTGTTGTTGATATTAATACATTCAAGTTCTTAGGTCAAAGCAATGAATGTGTTATCTCACACTGTCCAATATGTCTGCATTTTCAGTCGAATGAGAATATTTCTCCGACTCACAGCTTATTTTTTAAAATTGTCTTACAATTTGTAAGTACTACTATTTTGACAGACACTAGTATTTTCTCAGTGAATAGTTAAATTCTATGCACCTAGAAAATGTCCCTGGACTTGAATTCCTGGTTTCCTTGCACGAAAACACTATTTATCCATGGAAAACACAACTATTGCGAAAAGTTCATGCGAGCGCGCGCGCGGCCATTGCAGTTCTATTTTTCAGTGCGTCTTCGCTGCCTGTGTTTGGCAGCGCTGCGGTGGAGTTTTCTACCACTAGATGGCGGTAACACAGCTGTCTCGCTCTTCTCTTATGCGAGACAAGGTTGGTGCGAAAGCGAAATGGAATAAAGGGAAGAGAGGTGGGAGTGTCGACAACTAATTAATTAAACCCAAATGGAGATCGGCGATGCAACATAGAAAAAATAACGCGGCAACTTTCGAATCGTATACCGGCGCAACCATTCCCCCCCCCCCCCCCCCCCCCCGGCTTGAAGGGTTACCTTCAAAAAAGGAACAACTGACTATACAGTTGCCACTAAGCTTTAGCTGCTAACTAAACAAAATGCTATCGAACTAAACTAAACCTAATCGAACAAGCTAAATTTGTTATTTAAATTACTGTTTATTAGGCAAAGGACAAAGACGAATAACTGGTCGCAAGTACGAACCAGTTGCGGTTTTAACGCGAACTATACGGGTGATCCCATTTGACCCAGGGAAAACTTCTACTACCCCAAGAGGCCAATGTAATGGAGGCATATTTTCAGTTAAAATAACTACGACAGTACCGTCAGTAATAGGGTTCGATGGAGTATTCCATTTCTGACGTGACTGTAGCGTATGCAAATAGTATGTTCTCCAAAGCTTCCAAAACGATTGAACGAGTTTATCCATGACGCTAGAGAAGATGCAGTTGATCTTCCTCTATTTCAAAAGCGGGTAAGTATGTTAACGGTGTAACATTCAAAAATCGACAAATAAAAACAACACTACGTAAAAGCATCGACCACGATGAAACACGACTAGCCAACTCTAAGATAGGCGATTTTTCGAGCGGTGCGGTAGTAACTAAAGAGGTTTTCTTTTCCTCTGGCGGCGTGGACACAGTAGCGGGGTTGAAAGGACTAACAGGCCATTCATCCGGTGGGGCTTGGCACCAGGAAGAGCCATGGAACCACAACGGATGATCCAAAATCTGTGCAGGTATTAACCCACGAGACAAACAATCGGCAGGGTTGTCCGTACCTGAGACGTGATAAAAGTTTTGCGGCGCCAATTCCGACTGACAAATGTATCCCAACGATGGGGCGAAGAATGTGTCCAACACAAAGCGACGGTCGAGTCCGAGAATGCGTAAATTCTATCTATATTAATGCGGTTGCGACAACTACTAACAATCGAACTAATGAGCTGGGCTAGAACCAAATAGCGCACAGCTCGAGACGAGCGAGAGAGACTACCTTACTAGGGGCTACTTTAGATTTAGCGCTGATAAGGTGAAATGAAATGTCATCACCGTTACGAACGTGGAAGTACACAACACCCCCATACGCTTTCTCACTAGCGTCAGCGAAACCTAAAACAGTTAGAATACTATCATCGGAGATGCCAACATGGCACGGTATTTTAATTTGCTCGAGCATAGGAAGCTCGGCTCTAAAGCGGTCCCACAATTTAATGATGTGGTCAGGAGGAGTGTAGTCCCAGTCACAGTTGGACAGTCAAAGTTATTTTATGAGGAGCTTTGCGTACAAGACGACAGGTGCTACAAATCCCATTACATCCCATATGCGTGCGACACACGACAATATGGTGCGCTTAGTGCAGGTTGACGGTGTAGGACAAACCTTCAAACTAAACATGTCGGACGAAGGTGACCAACGCAAACCGAGAACCTTGTGCGTATCATTACTATCAAACTCCTTGACAGTCGACAAGCGATGCGACGGTGGAATCGAATCCAGACCATTTGCGAATTACTAGTCCATTTTACGAGATCAAAATGACCAGCCTTCATGAGATCAATTACTTCAGCCACCGTTGCGACAGCTTGATCTTCGGTCTGCACAGAATAAATATAGTCCATGTACAGACCAGTTTCTACAGTCTCCTTAGCCTTCGGGTAACTGTCGCCCTCATCGGCGGCGAGCTGCTTGACAGTGCGAAGAGCGTGGAAGGGACTGGATTTCAGTCCAAAACAAACGCGATTAAATTCGTAAACCTGTAAAGGTTCCTGCGGCGAAAATCTATCCAAAATGCGTTGAAATCGGCGATCTGACTCGTGAACACCAAAACAAAGAAACATTTGTCTAATGTCGGCTGAAAGCGCGACAGCGAATAAGCGAAAATTAACTATAATTTCGAACAAATAACCTTGGAGATTTTGACCACTGAGCAAAATATCGTTTACCGAAACATTCGAACTAGTTTTGACGCTGCCAGCTAAAAGTTTATCATCCGGGCTGACAATAGGAGATACGTTCACCTCTTCTATCTCCCAGAATTTACGGACAGCGGAGTCCAGCGGCTCGACGGCGCAACAATATGACACTGTCGAGTTACAATCAAAAATAAGCGGGTGCGGAACCAACAATAACAAAACCAAGAACCGTCTCTAAGGCGAGCGGCGCGGGGTGCGATGCGTGACCTTGAACCTTACGCTGCAACAGGAGGTGCGGGAAAATCGAAACGCCAACTAATAAATTATATCTCCTGGAACGGCGTAAGTATCATCGGCCAAAGACAAATCTCTAAAATTAGTCAATAATGAGATATTCTGCGACAGTCGGCAAAAGTTCGGTAACCTTATCGACGACTAGCGAATCCATAGAAAAACATCAAAATCAAAACGCGAGTGGAATTTAATCCCTACAGAACCTTGAACGGCTTTAGTGGAACCCCCAATACCTTTCACAACATTACAGGCGGGGCGGTTATTTATATGCAAACCAAGACTACTACAACAATTTTTACTAATAAAATTACTTTGAAAAGCACTATCTAAAAGTGCGCGAACACTATATATACACCTACCATGCGAATCGTAAACAACAACTCGAGCGGTTGCCAGAAGTACCGTAGTAGGGCTTGTGTGCATACTCGACAGCGAGCACAAAGCGACATCGTTCGGCTGGAGGCGCGCGGCAGTGGCGCCGCCGTAGCTAGGCGCGGACGGGGACGAAAACACGCGAGAACGCTCCCCGTCGCGACTCAACGGCGCGGGCGGCTGTGACGTCACAGCGGGCGGACGGTTAGGCACGAAGTTCGCGCAGCCGGAATCGACGGACGAACAACCGGACATGGCGGGTGTATTGCTAACTACAACTGAGTTTAAATTGGACGCGGAATTATTGTTTTCGAAGTGTAATAATGAATGGTGTTTACCATTACACTTGCGACAAAAATGATTCGAATTACAGAATGAAACACGTTGTTTCTCACTGAGACAATTGATACATAAATTACTAGAACGAACAAATTTATAGCGATCGCTAGGAGTGAGTTTATTGAACTCCGAACATTTATAAAGTTGGTCATGGTGACCTTGACACAAAGAACAATTTTTGGACTTCGTGGGCTTACTACTACTACGATTAGTCGGACTATTTTTCGCTACTCCGTGGTTTAACGAAGTTCGTTGCAAAATTCCAATATGTTGACGAACGAAAGTTTCTAAATCGTCAAACTTAGGTATTTGATGGCCACGTCTATCCATTTCAATCATATTATTTCAAATCAAAAGTATTCAAATCAAACTATAACTTTCGGCGCAAAGCGTTATTCCGGCGCAAACGGTTTTTGCTTTCCCGGTTAGTTTACTAACTAAGTAATGTAATTTTTCGTGATCCGATATCGAATTATTATTATGGATCGTATTTTCGAAACTAGCGAAAAACAAAGGTCAATTTTTAATATCGCCATCAAATTCGGGTATTCGTATGGGCGATAATTTAGGTCGGTCCCGTTTCAGCAAATCAAAACCTGGCCTGGCCCGGGTTTCGAATCGGTGACTAACAGCGAGACGCGACACGAGCGAGCGTAGGTACTTGTGCGAGCGGACCTAGGTACCTACCCGCGCACAAAATATGTACTTACCTATTACTATGCGGTGCAGTCGCAACTGCCAACTATTTAGTACCTACCTATGCGAAAAACAGTAGGTAAGTATGCGTTTATTCCCTAATGGAATAAAACTATTATCTATGCGTTTATTCCCTATAGAATATAAACTATTACCTAATCTATGCGTTTATTCCGAATGGAATAAAAACTATAACCTATACCTATGCGTTTACTCCCTATGGAATAAAAACTATTGCGTTTCTATTGGCAAACTACTAAAGCGAATGGATCAAAAATCCGGATCGTTAGGACCAGAAAATGGTTGAGCGGGCGAGATAAATAAATTCGAAGTGGACTGTATTTGCGGGGAAAGACTAAAATAAAATTTACACGCGGTTGTCGACGAAAAAGAAATGGAAACGGGAATGGGCACAGTACCTTGCTGCTGCTGCGAGATGCTGAGGTGGAGGCTGCCGGGGACGTCCCTGGTGGCGCCGCCGTCGCGAGGTGCGGACGGGGACGTCCCTGGACTTGGATTCCTGGTTTCCTTGCACGAAAACACTATTTATCCATGGAAAACACAACTATTGCGAAAAGATGATGCGAGCGCGCGCGCGGCCATTGTAGTTCTATTTTTCAGTGCGTCTTCGCTGCCTGTGTTTGGCAACGCTGCGCTAGATGGCGGTATACACAGCTGGCTCGCTCTTCTCTTATGCGAGACAAGGTAGGTGCGAAAGAGAAATGGAATAAAGGGAAGAGAGGGGGAAGTGTCGACAACTAATTAATTAAACATAAATGGAGATCGGCGATGCAACATAGAACGGCAACTTTCGAATCGTATACCTGCGCAACTATTAATTAAGTTGCTAATAGGTCCTTAAACACAATTTATAAATAGAATCTAGAAAGGACTAACCTCATCTTCCATAGTTAAAGGTATATTTTTATACAAATTATAGGATTCATCAATGAGTTCTACTTTAAATGCCCAGTCTTCAGATAACATGTGTAGCAGCGCAAATGCCTGGAAATAATATATTTAATTTGGTAAATACGAAGTTTCATAAAACTCTTCAACTTTTGAAAAGTAATTAGTATTTTTATTTTTGCACTGTTCCTGATGTAAATGGTAAATGATAAAAAAATAATCAAGTACATATTAATCAGCATCAGCACCGTTTCACTCTCCTTTTACGACATTGGGTATATATGAGATATATACAAAGGTAAATTTTTTATCGCTCTACGGTTGGGCAGCACGCCCCCTAAAGTGAATGTGGACATCGTAACCTGGACATTTCATCCACCACGGGTGATAGACTTGCGTCGCTTCCCCGCAAAAATATTCTAAGACCTGTTTTGAAGAACCCCCTAAACTGTACACGCTCGAAAAACTATCATTCCACAATAGCATACGCGGAAAGTTCCTATTGGACCTTATCGCGCTAGTGCTCCGGCACAATTTTGAGGATTAGGAACATCCTGTAAATGGCGAGCGGTGCTATAATAAAAACTAGCAACGGGTATCGTTTTCAAATAATTCTAAATCAAATTATGCTACTATAAGCTTGTACTATGGGGTCTAGGGACAACACATACACATCGTCATTATCGTTCCTAATTCCTTTTATCTGATATTGTAGTATAACAAAGCATGTGGTAGAACTTTACTTTAGACATTCGGGATCCAGCCATGCTTGCTACGGGAATACAACCTCGAGTACGTTGACTCTTCTGATAGAGATCCTGGCTATTAATGGCTTCGGATTCAAGAGTTGCCATGATGGGTTGTTCCATATCTGATGATCAAAATGTTTTTATGTATTTAAAACTGTTTAGTGAATGCTACTATATATCCTCCTAGTAATATTATGAATGTGTATGATCGTATAGATGCATGGATGTTTGTTACTCTTTCACACAAAACCTAGGTAAAGGATTTTAATGAAACTTTACAGTAATATACATCAAAATAAGACACAGCCCACTTTTTATCGCAGAAACAAGTTCATGTGGGAAACGAAATCTTTCCGAGCTTTACCTTGCGGGCGGAGCCGCGGGCATTAACTAAAATACAAAATATTTTTTATTTGCAACACATGACATATTAAATACTCGTTACTGTTTGGTAGTCTGGTGCCACCATTTTTTACAAACGAACTAGTAGAAGGTAGCGCCAATTATGCTATTTCAACTTGTTTGGGCACCGTGGCACCTAGAGTAAAGCTTATCTCCTGCATAAAATAATTATGAAATAGATCTAAGGCCTAGATGCAAATACCATTGGCTGATGTATTTCATTGTATTGATGTATATGATTGGCAGAGAGGTTCACAAATCTGGAACCAGCCTTGGTCAATCGTTTGTCTTTGATACATGTTTCTGACTAAGTAAGTACTCTCACTATACACAGATCTTGTAGCTTTATTCGTACAAAATGGAAATTTTATCTATAATACTAGAAGGCAGCCAAGTCAGATGATCAAACCGTAATTCACTTATTTTTTTATATTATTAAGGTAAATAAGCGGACATCGGGCACCGTGAGACTGGGTCAGATACTCGAATGATGATTAAGGTAAAAAACAATCATATTACACTGATCACTGTGAAACCATGTCCCTGTAATCTCTTTTGCGATAGGGCCCTACCCACATCTTCGGAGTCCAAGCTAGCCCCACCTTCGAATACTGCACCTGCTGAATAACAGAGGGCCAATTCTCCTAACAATTTTAACTCGGTCTAGTCCCGTGTCGATTCATTTTACTGACATAGTATAAGAACGGTGTAAACATTTTGCGGACGGACCTCTTTTCAATAATATTTTTCATTTTCCAAATCATCATTTCGATAGTCGAGGGTCTGGGGTTGTAGGTCATGTGTCTAAGCTCCAGGATCCAGCCTCCCACGCCTAGGGTCCAGATTCTAGGTTCCGGGCCCGAGAGTCCGGAGTCCAGCCACTAAAGTACATTATCGAGATCCCCGTGTTCGGAGGTCCAAGATCCTGGATCGGCGTCCAGGGCCCTAAGTCTTGGCTTCTGAACCTTCTGGCTGAAGTCTGGACTCCACTCAGATGGTGAGAAGTCCGGACTTCAGGGCCTAAGACCCAGGGTCCAAGATCCAGGGTCTGGGGTTTAGGATTTAGCTCCAGGGTCTACGGTAAGAAGAGACCAGACCATGCTGCAAGGTAGAGGGTCCTGGTGAGCGGTCATTGATTTTACAAAAATCTATTAGCCCCATAAATATAAAATTTATAATTAACACCAACAAAATATAAGCAGTGTTGTAGTAGTACTGTGTCAGTAAAATAGATCGACACGAGACTGAATGGAAAACGAGATAATGCCTAATGGCGAAGAAAAGGATAATTCGAGACAAAACCCTGTACCAATCCGCTTGGCCAGCGTGGTATAGTTAGGACAAACCCTCCCAATATGAATGCACAAACAAAAACGTTCTCGGCACTGCCGCTGTTCTCGATTACGGTAGCGATCGGGTGACGGCGTAAGAGGAATGGCAAGAATCTGCGGGCTACAGAAGGCTACCATACACGATTGACTCTGGCAACCTATGGAAATACCCGCCTACGGATGGACCATCGCCTTTTGTCGACCTTGAGGTAGAAAGCATAATCTGGCCCATATTGAGTTTATGCGAGCTCCGAAAAAAGAGAAAGAACACACTAACCCTTGCGGAAAGGTGATGGAAGGCAATCCTCTGAAGTCGGTATCTATGATGAATGACCTTGTTAGCGGCATTGTGGAAGGAGAAGCGCGTCAGCTCGAGAAGCCTAATACTACTGAAGCTCACCGATAGGTATTCCTGAACACCTCTAGTGTATGCCCCGACCTCGTAAAGTACTGACGAGGCAGTTGAGGCCGTGTATGAGGACATAGCGGCAGCATTATACGCTACTACTAAGGCTCACTACGACGTTGCTGTGGGGCGGGGGGTACTTTACTGCCAAAGTGAAATCGGTCTTTATGGCATGGTGCACAAAGCTTATTAACTTTATCGAGTCGCAGAGGCTCTTCTTATTAAATTATAACTTAAATAAAAAGCCCCACAGAAAATGGGCTTGGTGAAGCCCCGACATCGTCACAAGGAACGAGATAAACTTTTTCAAAACGGACCGTAAGTGTATATTAAAAAATGTTTGTGTGATAAACAGGTTTAACACCGGAAGTGATCAAAGACTTGACCAAACATCTCTAAATTTTAATTTCCGTACCGAAAGGGCAGGCCCTAATGAAAAATAAACCCATAATGAAGCATACTTTCTGACCTACAGCGCTCCAAATAGTTTTGGGGTCCGAAAAAAATTAATTAGAACTTCAAAATCATTTCAGTCTGCTGGTGTGCCTTAATTAGTCCTTAGTCCGTTTTTGTTCAGTTCAGAATCAGGGATTCACATGAGCAGCCCCCATGGTTACTTATTATGGCCAAGATCGAGTACCTACTTGGCACTAAACTCTACAGGTCCAACATTCGTCAGCATAGGCGATGTTTTAGTCAAGCGCACGGACCAGGTGAAATACCTGGGATCTGTATTACGTCCAGTGATATCGACCGTGACATCAAGATACACATTACTGCTGCGTAAGTCAAGTTGCGGGAGATGCCTAGTGTAATTTGTGAGCCAAAAATGCCGGTTCGAAGGGACAGTTCTATAACACCATTGGTCTTTGTTAGAGCCACACAAGCAGGTGCTGCGTGGCGTGGCAATGAAAATACTGCGGTGGTTGTATGGAGAACCTCTCGCATCCGCGGTCTCGCTACTAGGGATATCGATGACCGGGCGAAGTGGAGGAGGAGAAGTAGGAAAGCAGACCCCGGGTGCCGTGAACACAACTCAGACAGACGCTTGGATGATGATGATTGTCAATATCGTTAACATTTTGGGGAGGTTTGAACCCCCTAAACTCCCCCCTTGGCTACGCCCGTGGTTAAAACCCTCATAGATGCTATGCCGGACTCCTACCGACTAAAATCACACGTTGCCCTTCCACCTGCCATGGCCGGTATGTCCTATCGTAGCTTAAGCAATTGCTTATACGTACTAAATAGGAATTAAAGTTTTTTTTTTTTCAAATATACTTATAGAAATGCTACAGGAGATGAGAGTCACGGCCAATGTGGAGAATTTGAATGTAGAATTAAACATCTTATCTAAATAATTCGCAATGTTGATTTGACCCAGCCAAACTAGTGACATCATTTTATCGTATTCTTTATCTTTTCAGATTCAAAACATTTAATATTAAAATACTGTACGATTAGATACAAGCGAAATTAAAGCTTATCGCGAACACATAACGTAGTACTTCGAATGAACCAGAAACAGACATTATTTTACCACCGAGTCTTTATGCTATCCTAGTACTTTCGTAGCGGATATTATGGCAACAAAAGCGCTTTTTTTCACATTGTGTAGAATTCATGAAATATATTTTCATTTATTTGTATTCTTAATGACTCACTCCATGTTGCGGCAGGATGTGAATAATAAGTACATTATTGCAAAGGCCGGGAAATAGGTAATTGCAGACAGATAAGCATTCCGGCCGAGGCATATATAGTGCTTTTGTCAAAAGAATGCATGGAAATAAAACAAACTATTTAAATTATATTTTTAATTAATATTAAAAGTTACATTAGCCATATTGGGCAATTAACTACTAAAGGAAAATATTTTGACTTCCCTTCAGTAAATTGTACACAGTAAGATAGAAATCTAAAAAAAAAATAGTATATGCGCCTGCTGCGCTGTTCTCTAGGGTTCGATTCCCTGGTCAGAACAAATTTTTGTGTGACACATAAATGTTTGTTTCGGAGTTTCTGTGTATCCTTATATTCATATATGTATGTATTTAGAAAAATATTTAAAGTTCTTTATCAGTTGTCTAGATCTCATAGCACAAGCTTAAAGCTTACTTTGGGCTAGATTGATGTTGTGTGAAAAAGTGTCCCAAAATATTAATTTATTATATATATTTAAGTTTATTTATCAGTTGTCTATACCCCATAGCACAAGTTTATAGCTTAGTTTTGGCTAGATTGTGCTTGCTGTGTGAAAAAACGTCCCTGAATATTTATTTATTATTTATAGCACATTGACACAACTTTTATGTCCCAAAATCCAACACTCCCACACGCATAACAATATAAATGCACTTATTTTAGAAAATACTATATATGCTGAAGAGCATGATAAAAGAGATTCAATCAAAGAGTATCTAATAGCTCCAGCGCGCCGTTTCATACAACATTGCTGGAGCGTTGTAATGTTCGAAATTCAAAAAACACTCCAGCAATAAACTTTATTTTCTCTGTCCGTAAATGCGGTACTTCGCGTATTCATTTTTCGAAATAATGACAGTATTTCCATGCATGTTTGAGAAAAACATTTTATAATCAGAACGTAAGGTTTCCATAGAACAGTTATACACCGTTATTCTGCAATATTAGCCATACTTTTTTTTATCATCATCATCAGAATATTGCCTATTCCCAATTGCACCAGAAGCTTTCGCTTTAGGGTCGGGCGCCGGATTTTCTGATGTTATACTTCCCTCGATCTTCTGCATTTGCGAAACTCCAATGGCTAGCATGCAATCCTCTACAACAATCTTTTTGAAACTTCCAAAATCGTCGCCGATTTGTCACCTAATCATTTTCGAATGGTTCTTCATCGCTCGATATTAAATAATGTATTTTGAAATAACAAAATAAAACCAATAGTACGAAATTCAATGGAAAAGATAAGAGGTACTTGGTGTAACAATTTCCCTTTTGCTTTTGCTATTAAAAGCTTTGTTGGTACAATTGTAGTGGGACAAGGGACTGACACCTATTTTACTTATGATGCACCGATTTCCTACTTGTAACTGGCGTAGTGGGAGATGAATCTGAATGATGCAGAGGTGTAAATTAATATATAAATAAATAATATGGGACACTTTTCACACAGCGCCACCTAGCCCAAAGTAAGCTAATATTAGCTTGTGTTATGGGATCTAGATAACTGATAAACATACTTATATATTTCTAAATACATACATATTATAGATAAATAACACCCAGACACAGAATAAACCATCGTGCTCATCACACAAAGTTTTATACTGGGTGGGAATCGAACCCACGACCTCTTGCGTAGCAGTCGGATGCACTCCCACCACGCCAAAGAGGCAGTCAAATAAATTTTGCATCATTCAGAGGAAAAAGTATACTCGTAAGTCTATACTATGTACTACCTGATGCCCGCAGCTTCGCCCGCGCGGTTAAGTTTTCCTATTCGAGATTTCGTACTGAACCTTAAACTTTTAAAAAATGCAATTTAGCCTATGTTACTTACAAAGAATGTAGCTTTCTTAAAGTGAAAGAATTTTTTAAATTCGCTCGATAGTTTCGGAGCCTGTTCATTACAAACAAACTTACAAATCATTAATCTTTATAATATTAGTTTAGAAATATATGTATTTTCATAGTTGAAATTTCAAGTTCACTACCAAAATTACAGTATTTTAAATGGGTAAACAAATTTTCAGCTAAATTTGGATATAACAATACTAAGTTGGATGTTTGATTATGACTAACCTTCTATAACTCCTTTTTCTGTTAATTTAATGCCAGAGAGCTGACATTCACTACGTACCACAGAGGCTATAAGCGTGGCGATAGTAGCACCACGCTTTACGACGATAGGATTCTGAAAAGGTAATAAATGTGCACTTTACAAACATTTGTTTCATAACAATGGAACATAACCACGCACAAGGGTAATGATTGATTTTGATACAGTGCTGGTTTCTACCAATTTGGTTATGTTGGTCCATAGCTAAAACTTGCCCAAAATTCATAAGTTTGGTATCAAGTACTATCTAACTACCTACCCTGAAACCTAGACTCTAAAGAACAAATAAAATAAAATAATAATAATAATATCCACAACTATGATATCCATATTACATACTTGTATTAAATATACAAAATTCATACCATATATACCAAAATACATACTTAGATATACTATTATACAATGTGCTACAGAAATGGGTAGTCATATTTGAAGTTGGTATTGAGAATCATATCAGTAATGCACGGCTCGGGGTTTTGAATCCTATAGACTTGTCGTGTCGTGGGAAATGATTTTTATCTTTCATCGACAGTGCAAAATATCGATATCGTATTTATGTTCATACCCAACATAAACAATAAACAAAACGCTAAACTCAGCTCAGATAGTAAATTTATTTTGCAAATTAAGACGAAGTCTACTTGCAATATTCCATAAAATACGATAAAAAAACCAGGAGTATCATTTAATTAAGTACAGAGACAAAATTTTTAGAACTTATTTGGTATCAATGTTGATTGCGAGATCAAATCTTGAATCGTAACCATATTGTCAACCTACTCATGTACCAGGCGTAAAAATAACGTATATCACCTTCATTTTTACGCTTGAATGAATTGGTATCGTACAGATATTTTAAAACATTGTCCTTTTTTGTTGCAATATTTGCCAGATATGTAAGTAGGTTCTGGAAAATAATTTTTTTTTTTATTTGTGTACAAGTGACTTTATGTTGTGCATAAGTGACTTTTATTAAAAAATGTTCCGATTATCGTAAGAGCGCCGCATAGTTTATGACACGCTGTGATAGGATACTAATCGAATGACACCACTTGTTTCAAAAAATAAAAGTGAAACATTTTAGGGCACATGAAGTTAATTGAAAGGAACGGATACAAACAAAAAAAATAATGCCATTCCTCTGAGTCTAATTACGTAACAATTTTTACCAGCAAGTAAGTACATTTTTACATACATTTTTAAACAATTTTCTTTTAATTTATTTGTGTGTACTCATGTAGCAGAAATAATTGGAACCAAATACTTTTTTAAGGTACGTTGACTAACATTTCAAACCTTCACCTATTGACCAATACACAAGGCAACGACGCAAGAAAGACCTTACGGGGTCGGAGGGTATGACGGCAGTCGCTCACAACAATGCCAAAAATTAAAGGCTTAACCATAGTTGTTTTTAAGAGCCAAAAACAATGAACCAAATGCTCCATCCAAATAATCCAGGTATGATTTGAAAGCAACTGGGAATACACTAAGATGAAGGACAGACTAGAATTACATAATACTGTAGAAAGTGTTTGTCTCAGTGTTTACTTTTACCGTGCTTTACGGTACTCTAAAATAATATTAGGAAACGCCCATTATCCACCCACTACAACGTTACAATAGGGTAAAATAGCTTATTAACAGAAGTCATAATTTTTGGTTTTACGGAACGTGGCAAGGCAGAACACCACTTTTAAGAGAATATCGCTCAAAAATCTTACCGGTGAACAAAACCATGATTAATATTTCACTTTTACTATCATCATTTTTCATATTTTACTGCTAAATTAACAAAAATAAAGAAAAACGGTAATAATCAGCATAGTGTTAATACCTAAAAAACCAAATTAAGTTTATCAAGTTCGTAAAGAAGGGGTTTGATTACTTTTGATGCAACCGTGAAGACACTAAAATGAATAATAATTTTATGAGATGACTAATTATTGGTTAATTCACCCTATTCTTTCTTTGTGTGAGTGTATGATGTGGGTGTTTCCCAATATTATAACTATCGTCGTAGGGTACCGTAAAGCAATTTTCAGTAAACACTGACACTTTAAAAGTATCGTGTTAGCCTAGTATTGTACTAATATGTTCCGTCGGCATCGTTTGCATTCTAGCGTTTTTTTTTCGGTTGCAAATGAAACTTACATTTGGAAACTGCTTTTCCTTGGCTTTTTCGTTCGTTTCTGCGTGCTTTATTCATAACTAATTATACGCACGTGCCGCATAGTGTTTGATGATACCATCTAGTGTTTTATTATGATTCTGATAATTTATTTACAAGAAAATGTTTAGAAAATATTGGAAAAAATCTACTTACTGATGAAATGCTACGCCTAAATCCATTGTTTAATTTTAAATACGTTCCATTGTGACTTACTTTAGCCTAAACAGTCTCACCTATTTTGAGACAACTTTTTTCATTCGATTTGAATGGTTTATGGATGTGTAAGTGCACATATTAATGGATATGGCAACGGTCAGTCACGCGGTCAGACGGAAGCCGCTACAGTAATGCTAAAAACAAAAAGTTAAATTATAGCTTCTCCTTGCAGCCAAATAAAAGCGAACCCCAGACTCCAAATTTACGATTTTGAAGCAACTGGGAAGACACTAAGATGAAGAAAGATCTAAAGAAACACGCATCCGGCAAATATTACAACAAAAAAAAAGTATTGCGTTAATGTTTTAAACAACTTATCTGTACGGAACGAAATAAATTCATGCGTAAAAAATGGGTTTACTCCTGGTACATTAGGAGGACTAGACGAGTCGTGCGCGGCGGTACTTTACAAAGGCGGTGGCGGTCGAATTTTAGGTATACCTAAAATTCCGTACCGTATACAGTATTACCACAGTATAAAGAGTAAACCTATCAGTAGCGTTACGCCTTTGAAGTTGACAAAAATGCCGACAACGTCTAGACAGTGATGCTTGTAGGGTTGTCACAAGTATACAAGGCTGATGTTTTTATAATTTATTTATTAACTCGTACTCGCAATCAATTATCAACATTATAATAAAATATCTTAATCCTAATAATATTATAAATGTGAAAGTTTGTAGAGATGTTTGTTACTCTTTCACGTAAAAACTACTGAATAGATTTTAATGAAACTTTACAATAATATAGCTTATACATCTGAATAACACATATACTTTTTATCCCTGGAACAAGTTCTTATGGGAAACGGGAACGGGAAAAATTCTCTACACGGGCGAAGCCGCGGGCGTCAACTAGTATGTATATATAATAAATCAATAATATAAATACCGGTTTAAAAAAAAGGATCTGAGATTTCATCAATTGCCGCACACGGAAGTAAATAAGGTTCATTTCATGTCGAATCGATAGTTTTTTTTTATGAGAAAGCATTTACGAATTGGCTGCCGCGTAGTAGATATAAAATTATGGGGTTTCTAGCAATCAATATGGCCGCCGAACTATTCTTATAAAATTTCATGTTGGGTATCGTATAAAGGGTTTTTTGGTATGCTGAGCGCGAATTTCGTGTTAATTTTGCAATCCAATATGGCCGCCGCATCGTGGTTTTCAAATTTCATGTTGGGTATATTATAAGGGGTCTTTTGGTATGCTGAGTACGAATTTAGTGTTAATTTTGCAATCCAATATGGCCGCCGCGCCGTGGTTATAAAATTTCATGTTGGGTATCGTATAAGGGGCTTTTTGGTTTACTGAGCACGAATTTCGTGTTAATTTCGCAATCAATAATGGCCACCGTGTCGTTATAAAAAAAATCAGGGGAATGGGAGCATGAACCAGGAATGAGAATTGACGATGAGAACTAGGGATGAGAAATAGGAACTGGAAGCTGGGGATGGGAACTGGGAATTCAAACAAGGGTGAGCTGACATATGTGATCTCATATTATTATGTCTCTTCTTTTCACGGGTATCTTCTTTTTTTTATGTAGATACCCGGGCTTTTGGTAGGCGTACATAGGGACATACTGGTTCAACACCCTGACGCCCTTTGAGAATTTTAATCTAAAAGGAAATGGGACCCACACTGCAGACAGTCCACGCCCGCCTTATGTAGAAGAACGATAATGGACCACCTCCAATGGGAGTTAAACTATTGTAAAATATGCTAACTAAGAAATGAGCTATTGGGTTGGGGGTTTGATGAACTAGGTGATTATAACTATGGATAAAGGCGGCGTCTGCCATTTTAATATCTGATAATCCTAATTTTGGCAGACGGTGACTCGCCAACTCACTAGATGGGCCCCCTATACAATCGCCATAGGCATGATAAGACTGTAAGGCGACAGGAGGCAACACCGGTGTGAGCGGCTTGGGGTGTCGAGCGGTGCGACGCCGGTTTCGCCATCGCGGGTCAGACCCGGAGCGGGCTTCCCCGTAGTTATGCCTTTGAAAATTACACTTCCACCCCCGAGCATATAGCTCTGGCTCCCTCCCTCTGACCAGCCAATTAAAGCAAGCCAGAGTTGAGATTTGCTGCACTCCCGGGAGTAGCACTCTCACTGCTCACCCGTTAGCCCATTAAATGCTAACCGGTGCAGAAGGGCATGTGTAGCCACGCACATTCAGCTCGCTTTTCAATAACTTTCTGATACATTTATTTGTTGATATCAGAAAGTGGATGACTCAAAAAGCGAATCTACTATACCCTCATAGGGTTGCGGTAATCCTATAAAAGATTACGACTATCCTCGAGGGGTAAATTATTATTATTATTAATTTGTTCAATTTGTCTCCGCCCCGATGAGCACTCTAAGAAAAAAAAACCAAATTCTATGGAGATACGAAGTTCGTCGGGTATATTAGGTATATTATTAGTAGTAAATGAGTTAATGATAAATATTTTCGGTTTTTGACTAACGACTTAATGCTACTGTTGTTTTCAACAAAAAAATATTGGTTACGCTTTGAACAAGTTTAAATATTAATTATGACGAAAAACTTGAACACAGGATAACATAGTATAGAATATAGTTATAACCATACATGTGTGGCACCGCATACCATAATAATCTTACTTACATAATATCTTACCCAACATGAAATTTATAACAGTTGGCGCGGCGGTGATATTAGATTGCAAAATTAACACGAAATTCGTACTCAGCATACCAAAAAACCCCTAATACGATACCCAACACTAAATTTTATAACCACGGTGCAGCAGCCATATTGGATTGCAATATTAACATGAAATTCGTACTCAGCATACTAAGAAAGCCCTTATACGATACCCAACATGAAATTTTATATCCACGGCGCGGCGGCCATATTGGAATGCAAAATTAACACGAAATTCGTACTCAGCATACCAAAAAACTCCTTATACGATACCCAGCATGAAATTAAAAAAACCACGGCGCGGTGGCCATATTGGATTGCAAAATTAACACTAAATTCGTACTCAACATACCAAAAAAGCCCTTATATGATACCCAACATGAAATTTTAAAACCACGGTGCGGCGGCCATATTGGATTTCAAAATTAATACTAAATTCGTACTCTGCATACCAAAAAACCCCTTATATGATACCCAACATGAAATTTTATATCCACGGCTCGGCGGCCATATTGGATTGCAAAATTAACACGAAATTCGTACTTAGCCTACTAAAAAATCCCTTATACGATACCCAACATGAAATTTTATATCCACGGCGCGGCGGCCATATTGGATTACAAAATGAACACGAAATTTGTATTTAGAATATTAAAAACTCCATGAATTAAAGAAATCTATACAAAAATTCAAAAATCATAGCAAGCGGTCGTGAATGCGTCAGCCCTGAAAGACTGTCCCGAGCTACTAACAATATTTTGTTCGCAGCTCGGGACAAATCCTCCCGCGTCTCGTCCCTTGTCCCCCGCACGATTGCTCTGTCTAGACAGCTTCGTCGACCGACTGTATGTCTTTCGGCTGTGGTATTACCATTTAATGGATTTTTTACCTAGTACACGGAAACTGAATTTTGAAGCTTGATCACAATGATCACTTATAATAAGTTTCATCACTAGTTGTTTGAGTTTATCTCTGGTATCATAACATCCAAACGGATGGATGGATTTGAAAGCGGTTTTCGTTAATTGAAAGCAGGCATAATTGATAAGGTACTTAGCTAAATGAACTAACTTAAGTCCGCATCTCCACCTGCGTAGGTGATTTGACATATCGAATTTGATTGTTTTTTTTTTCGTTTTTAACAATAACAAAAAATAAGCTATCCTAACGTAGAATATAGAGATATCCAGAAAAAAATTAATAGGTTATTTTCACGTGTGTTATATGTTTTAATGCTTTAAATATGGTGTATTAATTAGTGGTGATTTATTTTGGATTTTTGGAATCAAATGTACCCAATTGACAACTGTGTATTTTTTTTCAAAGCTTTTTTAGCTGAGGTACCTACATAGGCTTTGAATAATGGCAACACTGTCACTTCCGAATTTCATTTCTTCATAGTAACTTGTTGTGTTGCGTGTAGTTAGTAGTTGCGATTATGGCAAAATTATTAAGTAATTGTGAATATTATGAAATGATGCGTTGTATGGGTGCCGATAGTATTTAGTCTGTATGGAGAAAGTTTTGTTTGACTTGGCACGGTGTGGCGGTGGTTTCCGTCTCTGAAATATTTTAGATACATGGTAAATCAGTTTTACCTACCAAACAGGTTCATTTCATGGGGCGATTAAGCAGCAGGGTGAATATATCGAATCTTTACTGTAATCAGGGGGTACCAATGCGAACAAAATATTTTTAATAACATTAAATTATCCCTAGATGGCAGTAATGGTATCATTTTCAAGATTACAAAAAATAAAAATGTTATTTAGCTGTGTAAAGTCCGGTAATTGATTTCTAAAATAAAAACCATATTATAATCTGTGATATTAACATACTAAACTCGTTAATAATACAATTAATGTAGATTGCGTGAATAATTGGTTCTCGATACTGTTCATCTATAATAATAGATGGCGACGTAATAAGTTGAACAGTTCTCCACTAACATTCGTCTCTCTATGCCAATAGTACCTGTAAAAAAAAAAGAGCATTCTATCTCTTTCGGTCGCGCACGTCACAGCGATTACCCTAGCTAGAATAATAAACTTATTTGTAAAAATAGTGTGATATCGACGACGAAGATTGCTCCGCAATAATCAAGTAGTAGATAAATTCATCGCATTTTGTAACCATGTGTGTGGTCTGGTGGTTAATGGCGAGAAGTAGATGTATTGTTTGTTTTAGTATTTTTCCCAAGTATAGAGTCCCAAGATCGAATCTTCATTGTTTTGATTTTTGTTTTTGCATTTTAAAATAAATATTAACAATTATGAATACAAAATACCGAAAAAGTAATACTGTTTTTTTGGTTTTATAGAAATTTACTAAATATAGTGTTTATTACGTACTAGATTGACTTAAGTTTCATTAAAAAAAAACTGACTATCACTGCCTTTCTGGCCCACATTTTTTTTTGATTGCAGAAATTAAATAATTTTATTTTATATCAAAACGCCATGTGGCAACTAAATTGTAATCAAAACAAATCCAGTGATCCGATCCGCCAAAGTAAACGATATTTACTTAAAATAAAGTTCAAAATAGAACCGCGTAATAACTGTCGGTCTCTGTCAACCTGCCAATAAGGTTCAAAGTGGTATGACCGCCGCGCCGGCACTACTCTTACGTAAAAATATTAGCGCTGCATCGTATATTACGATGATACATTGCGCTTTGAAAAGTTAAAAATATAAAAAAAAACTAGTTGACGGCCGCGGCTCCGCTCGCGTGATGGGAACTTGTTCCCAGTTTAAAAAGTAGCCTATATGTTGTAAATCCATTCAGTACTTTTTACGTGAAAGAGTAACAAACATACATCAAATCTTTCCACTTTATAATATTTATATCTTATAATATTTATATTAAACTGGTTGACGTCCGCGGCTTCGCCCGCGTAGAGAAGTTTTCCCGTTCCCGTTTCCCACAGACACTTGTTCCTGGGATAAAAAGTAGCCTTTGTGTTATTCTGATGTATAAGCCACATTGTAAAGTTTCATTAAAATCCGTTCAGTAATTTTTACGTGAAAGAGTAACAAACATCCATACAAACTTTCACATTTATAATTTTATTAACATTAAGATAATCATAATCTATCTAGGTACTTTCTTTTATTTTGCTTTCATTAATTATAAATTTCACGTTCGGAGGCCTGATACAATAGATTATCTACCTAAATTATAGAACTTAAGGGTTTATTTGACCCCTGGTTTCGGTCTCTGTAGCCTGCACTGTAGACAATAGGTATATCTTACAACCTAAACCCCGAGATCTCGACCATAGACTTAGCTACCCCGGAGCCAGGGGCTGTAGACATCCATTGACTCTAGACAGTTGACCTTGACCTCAGGATCTAAGGTCTCGGGGCCCTACCAGGTCTAAGCCCACAAACTCAGATTCTAGCCCAGAAGCCTGGACTTCGGATCTAAGACCCTGGAATCTTGACTCAGGACCCTGGACCCCGGATCTCGGGAACAGGATCATGAACCCTAGGCCATTAACCTTGGATCCTACCCCCTGTACTGTGAGGTCTC
Organism: Thumatha senex; assembly: GCA_948477245.1. Lineage (NCBI taxonomy): Eukaryota > Metazoa > Arthropoda > Insecta > Lepidoptera > Erebidae > Thumatha > Thumatha senex. The sequence goes on from OX419725.1 coordinate 8,470,590, forward strand.
TAGAGCCTCTACTGCATACCCTCGGTGGAGAACCCAACCCTTGACTCTAAACAGAGGATCTGGAGTAGCTGACCTTGGACTCTCGATCTAAGACACAAAAGCCGGAATTCAGGATCCCAGACCCCGGGTCGGGAATATGGGCTCTACGTCCTCGAACTTGGATCCTGGCCCCTGAACATTCATGAACCCCGGAATGGGTTTATCATGTCTATTTTAGAAGTTCCTATGGCCACCTTCCAATGTCCTCTACAAACGATCTCCATGCATGGAAATTGCATTATAACATGACCTTTATCATGCCCGTACAGAATATTGATAACATCAATTAGCTAGAAAAGGCATACGGCAGAGTATTTATGTTTATAGTGAAATCTAGTGTAGTGTAGTAAATAATAAGAATAGTTTGCCAAAACATTGTCGCCATCTATATACAAACTCCCGTACTGCCTGCCTGCTTGGAAAGTTAAGGCCGTGACCATTTTTAGTTCCTGTTCGTGCATCTGTATAAGAATTATATTATTTTATCTGTGCTGTAATGGAGTTCTGTTATGTGAAGTGAACATCGAGTTATTTGTGTAATTTAGTGAATGCAGTCTTGGACCTACTTGGTAACTTTCATTGAACTCGTAAAAAGATTACATTGCAAAAAAGAGTGTGTAATATTTTACGTAGTGTGTGTGTGTAGTAAGTGTTTATGAAGGCTTCCGAATGAAGCCGAAACAATTTGACAAATCGATATCAACACGTGAGTATTTTTACGCAAGATCCCGTTTTTGTTAATAGTTTTACAATGTGACTTTTAATAAAATTATGTATTTTTGTCAGTGCATATTATCATTATCTTTGTAGCATTTATTGTAGTTATGTGAACTGATAACACGCCTTAGCTGATATACCAGAATGCCAGGTGGCACAGAAACACCAGACCGCAAATGCAAAGTTATGACGCCACTGTGTCTGAATTGTATCGAGTAGGTAAATTACCAGGCGTACATAACTATCACAGCTAAGCGCGGGTCAATGAACGTAATTGAAATTAGGTGTTTAGTTAGTGTTGCAACGTAATTATTGTAATATACTATCGAAAAAAAAAGGATTTTCTTAAATTTGTATGAAATTACCGAGGCCGTGACTTATGATCGTAAGGGTGCTTATCTATGGGTTTATTACCCACCTGATGTTTATTACCCACAGGTCGGTTGTAGCGATGCCGATTAGATGGTTTTGGGGCCAACTCGAAGGAGTACTTTGAAGCATTCCGTTGTCACAGGGAATCGTTTTGGGTGGTGATCTGAACGGTCATGTGGGTGAGGGGTGTGAGGAGTTTGAGCGTGTTCATGGTGGATTTGGATACGACATCCGCAACACTGAAGGGGAGACAATCCTCAGAACATGTGCGGCTGTCGATCTTGCCATCGTGAACACGTTTTTCCAAAAGAAATCCTAACACCTCATCACCTACCGGAATGGGAAGCGCGCGACTCAAATCGATTACCTACTCACTAGGAGACAGAGTATCGGAAAGGCGGCCAACTGCAAGGTTATACCCGGAGAGAGTCTCACTGCACAACACCGTCTCCTTGTCATCGATCTCTGCGTGAAGCCCAAAGCCAAATATGTCGAGCGGTGCCAGCGTCGCATCAGATGGTGGCTGCTGAATGAAACCAGATCCCCGGAGTTCGTCTCAGCTGTCGGTGATAAGTGCACTGACACTAAAGGCGAACCAATTCAAAAATACTGGGATAGAATTCAGGCAGCTATCTTTGTAGCGGCGAAGGCAGTGCTCGGCGTGTCTAAGGGTGGTCGCAAATGTGACAAGGAAACTTGTTGGTGGAACGACACAGTCCAGAGGGAGACTAGGGAGAAGAAAGCTCTCTTTAAAAAGTGGCAAGCGACCGGATCTCCCGAAGACCGCGACGCGTACAGGGCTACCCAGCGCGCCACTAAGAGAGCTGTAGCCAGAGCCAGACAAGACCACTAACAACCTTTGTATGATTAGCTGGAATCGTCTCAGGGGCAGAAACTCATCTATAAGTTGGTGCGCTCTAGGGTCAAAGCGGCAAAGGATATATCCAAGTGTCGCTGTGTAAAAGACCCTGAGGGCAACCTGCTAAGTAAAGACCTCGCGGTAAAGGAGAGATGGCGGTCGTATTTACACGAGCTGCTTAATAAACAGCACAAAGAGGTTCAGACTCCGGACCTCCCTCCAAATCAGCGACTAGTGCCACCGGTAACGCATTTTTTTTTCGTGTGGAAATCCTCATGACTCTTACCGACTAAAACCACACGTATGCCTTCCATCTGTCTATAGCCGGGAGTCCCGGGTGAGCCCTCGGAAGGATAGCCCCAGGGCACCGGTAACGCCTGGAGAAGTCCTGACTGCGCTTCGCCGCATGAAGAATCGGAAAGCTGTCGGATCAGAGTCCCCATCGAAGCCTGGAAGGCGATGGGTCCGCGCGGTGTGGGCATCTTAGTAAACCTTTTTAACCGCATACTCCTCAGCGGGCAGATCCCAAACCAATGGAGGCTGATTGCCGCCGCGTGATCCAAGTGGCGGGAGATGAGTGGCGTGGTCTAAGTGTCATTTGTGACCTAAAAATGCCGGTCAGGTTGAAGGGACAGGCCTATAAAACCATCATTAGACCTGTCCTTTTACATGGCAGTGAGGCGTAGCCACTACTGGAGTGACACAAGCAGGAGCTGCGTGTCACGAAAATCTCGCATCCGCGGCAGCCTTTACGTCCGTGATATTGCAGATAAGCTGCAAGAGTGTCGCCTTCGCTGGTATGGTCACGTCTTGCGGCAACCGCCGGGCTACGTGGGAAACAAATGTCTGGGCATGTCGGCCCCGCCGGGTCCTAGTAAGAGGGTAAGATTTAAGAAGTGCTGGCTTGATGTCGTAAGGGATGACATGCGTGCCAATGATCTCACTTCAGGGGATGCCGACGACCGTGTGAAGTGGAGGAGAAAATATAGGAAAGGGGACGCAGAGCAGACGCTCGGATGATGATGATGACTAAGTATCATTGTATTAATGTAAATATGAAATGTGGTAGGTAGATAGACAGATAGATTTATTATAACAAACAGGAAAAACAACTTAAATATGAAATCCACGTGAGCAGATTGCTCAAAAACGGAAAGGTCAAAAGTACTCGGATACCAAGACGTGCGTATGAATGAAGCGATTGATGAATCTTGAAGAAGCGAAAGTAGTATGCATGGATCGCGAAGCCTGGCGATCGGTCCTCTCTGACTACCCCGTCAAGGATACAGCGTGAAGATAGTTAAGTTTTTTAAAAAACAAAACACATGAGATGACAAATACAACAACAATTTTATAATGAGCGGTCTTATCACAAAGAGCGATTTCTTTTATACAATCAGGTGTTTGGAAAGATTGATAGGATGTTAAATTCAGATTAATTTTATTAATTTAGCAGCAGGCTCCAACTTAAGGTAGTATCCATTATTACTGCCTGATTTTTTACAGTAGATTTTTTTAGGGATAATAGACCTACCAAATTGTATTTTAAGGAGTGTAGTGAAGTCAATTTTTGCTATAAATCGTGAACTACATACAACTATGCTCACTCCAACACAAGACTTTTTAACAAAATTATATTGGAAAAACATAATCATTGAAACTGTCTACTACAGAGAGAGGCGATAGGAAAAGAAAGAGATGATAAACCGAAAGCTGGCAACGTCGCACTCCCAAATACTGTTCATCCTGTGTGGACGTTAAATAATCGATAGTATAGGTAAATTACGATCAATATATCTAGGATGCCATAATGTATCAGCATGGTTGGGGGTTCAAAAATGTTGGGGCACGATTGCAAGATGAATATCGCGAAAAATAAAATTATCCGAAAACGACGTATCGTAAGGAGCTGGAAATCAGAAAACTAAGCAATATTCATTAAGACATTTGAAATAAAATAAGGGGAACTGAGGGACGTCGTAATGATGCACCACTTGCATGACGCCAAAAGAATTCTAGGATGTATATATATACACATCCATATATATATATATATATATATATAAATACATACATAAACAACATGCACATTTACATACATACAATATTCATGTATACACAATGATGATTAGTTAAGGAATCGTCAAGCATACCCAATCCCTCGCAGATAATAATCATTAACTTGCTTTTTAAAAGAAGCCAAACTTTGTGCGCTTCTAATAGGTACCGGTAGAGCATTCCATAATCTGACCGCTTGGACAGAGAATGACTTTTCCATAAAATTTGTGGAATGCGGTGGCATTTTCAACTGTAAATTCACTGACGATCTCTAAAATCTAGAATTAACGTCATTCAAAAAAGTAAAGCGTTGTTTCAGGTAGGAAGTGAAAAAGTCTTATTCAAATTTTTGGAGCCTCTCAAGTTTGTTTAGTTGGTCTTCGGTGAGATTAAGATAGCTGACGTCTGCGTAATCGAGGATGGGAAACAGTAGCGATTGTACAAGTGCAATCTTAGTCGCTATAGGGAGGAAATTTCTTAACCTACGCAAGGAACCCCAGCGGCAAACATTTTGCGACTTAGTTCTTGTAATTGGGGAACCCAAAATAAGCAAGAGTCAAAATAAATCCCGAGGTTTCTTACTTTACCACTATAACATATATCTGCTCCACTGAGTCTAATTTTTGGCAGGAGTAGCAAATAAATTTTTACCATCATTCTAGCACTGCCAATAACGATGACCTGTGTCTTACTCGGATTCACCGTCAGGCCAAACGATATACTCCAGTTGCAAATGGTGCTCAAGTCAGCATTGGCATTGCTGATAGCTTCATTCAACTTGTCATATGAAGCTTGCGAATAAATCTGGAGATCATCTGCTTAGAGGTGGTAGGATGAAGATAAGTTGTTTGTGATTGAGTTAATAAAAACTGCGAAGAGTAGAGGAGAGAGAACGCCACCCTGTGGTACGCCAGCAGATGTATTACACCATGACGAGGTAGTACCATCAATATTTATGCGCTGCCGGCGACCAAACAGGTAACTTCGAAACCAGTCAATCACTGTTGGAGATATGTTGAGGGAGGTCAGTATACCAAGTAAAATATCGAAGTCCACCGCGTTGAAGGCGTTGCTAAAGTCCAGCAGTGCTAGAACCGTTAGCTGACCGCTCTCCATACCTGCTCTGATGTCCTCCGTAATATGAGTCAGTGTAGTGGTAGTGCTGTGACCAGTTCGAAAACCAGATTGAAGGGGATTTAAAAGTTTGTTTTTTTGATAGAAAACTAGTCATTTGGGTGTGAACAAGTCGTTCCAGAACCTTAGAAAGAAATGGTAGAATAGGGATTGGACGAAAATCAGAAAAGGAGGAAGGATTTTTTTTAGCAATCTGAGCATTTTTCCAAGTTACCGCCCAACAAACAATTTGGCTGCAAATAGAGCTTACTATAGATCCTGAAGTGTTATGAAGGTAGAGTAGTACCTGCAATTATAGTTTGCGACGGCAAAAAAGAGTTAGTTATAAAATATTACGCTTACAGTGACAAATCAAGTTTATAAGAGCAATGTGTGAAGGTTAAACGCGTAGAGCAGCAAATATTTTCCCTACAATACAGACCAAAGCTTCTGTGTTATAGCTTTGAGTGAATCTTAGTACTATAAGATCCAAATTAGAAATTAACATTTACAATTGACTTCTAAAGTTCTAAGCAAGCTCCCATAAACTCTTTCAGGGCACTGATAGTTGCACAATAGGAGCAATCAATGCTACAAGCTCTACAATGGTGTTTTATAAATCTTTTACAACAAGTAACTCTTAAAGGGATACAAAGGTCCCTTATATAATTTAGGGCAGAATAGTAGGGATATTTCTCCCTATAAATAAATTATATTAATTAAATTTATTTGTCTCTTCACAATCAGTGCCTTAAAATCTAATACATATATCTTGCTGATTTATTACTAAAACAAAGCATGATTTGAATAGAATATATAGTGTCAAGTATAGCCTCTTTATTATTTAAGGTTGTATTATTGAGTTCGTTACCACCTTAGTACCCCTAATTGGTCATGAAAGCATAAAATAGCGCCGCAACAGAGCTCCTTTGAAAATTTTCTAAGATGATGGCTCCGTATGTAATGGAAGTGAAATCGCAACTGCAAGTTTTGATATTTCTGAAAGAGACAGTTATTACTCATTGAGTAGTGATGATGCGAATAAAAGCAGTGACTATATTAAGAATCTTTCATTTTAGTGAACATTTGAGGGCATGAGCTATTAAGAATATTAAACAAACTGCTATGAAAGATTTGATGTTGATCTTAAATGACAGATTTGGATTCCAACAAAACATCCTCGAACAATTTTACAAACACCAAAAAAATATTTTAATACAAATACTAGGTGGTGATAGTGAACATTGGCATAAATAAAACACTAGATCAGTGCGAGCATTATGTGTAATTATAAGTAAGATCATTTGTACGCTCCACAACCGATTTACAAACAAAATTATTACTTCACGATCGATTAAGTCCGCGAGCCATGCAGTGGCTGTATTGTACTTTCTCTAATGTTCTTACTATTTTGAACGGCATTCTGAAATTGAAATATAATTGTAACAGAATCAAATCAAATATAGTAGCGTTTATGTCGTCTTGTACTCCTATTTATTTTAGCCACCCTATTACAATTTTTTTTACGATATTATATAATGCTAATTTACTGAGTGACACTTTTAAAACAGCGTAATCGGAGCTACTTACGTGAACAAAGGTATGAGTATAGCAGTAGGTACATAGTTATTACGCGGTGTCCGAACACGGCGTCAAAAAAAAACAAATGTCACGTTCAACTTAGTGGAGGGCAGAGACTGATTGGTTGGTACTTATTTTATTTGCGCCCGGACTTACTCTCGCTGTGTAGGTACAAAAAAGCTAATTAGTATCACATGCAAAGCTTAGACAATTGACGATTCGTTTATGAACGTAAGGAGTTTATGCTGGATATAAAGTCAAACTTCCATAAAAAAATAACATTCCATTGCTCAAATATTCAAAAGCTTTAACTGGCTTTAGCTTTAACTGGCATTTTACAGTATTTAATGTTGTATACAGAAATATGTAGGTATTTAATACCAAATCTTTTCAATTTTGGCATTTCAAAGAATAAAAACAATTTAGCACTCGTCCAACTAGGAGATACCTACGTGTAATAGTCGTGCGTAGGCTTGTTTTTGAAAGGCGTGGTTTTGAAAAATTACTACGGATCTCCAAATTCATGGGTCCACCATTTTTAGATTATGAAGTTAATAAAAAACAGTAAAACGTACTAAAAGGTAACAATACAATGAAGGTATTTATTTTTATAGCATTCTAATAACAGGGTCACGACTCTTAGGTCAATAGTCAAAGTTTTGTTACAAATTTAGAAAAAATAATGTTTTGCTCCATGTGAAGCAAAATATTTTTTAGATAAATACACCGCAAAGAGTGGGCGCTTCAATTATTTTATAATATATACACATATTCACAGTTTACTTACCTTCGCAATGAAAATTCCGCTTAATTTTGCACTAAAAGTCAGTTAAACCTTTTGCACTCAACTCCACCATTTATTTTCGTAAAGACAATTATGGTTTTACTGATCCCATTGAAATGGGAATATCATTCTTAATTCATTTAACATGTTATAATATTCTATGAAAAAAAAAAGATATCCTTACACGTAAAAATGTCAAAATGCAACTCAAGGGGTTACAATTTGCATTATTGCCATCCTCTAACCGCTATAACAGTAAGTAAGATACACAATAGACTAACTATACCTCTCGTAGAGTTTATATAAATAAATTTACTCTCTTTATAACGCTCAAAGAGTCAGTAAGCAGCATGTAGCTCTACTATACCGCTTAAGAAGTCAATGGTCACTAAAATACTACTCTTTCAGCGCTTTAGTCTCAGATAGCGCTGTTGTTCCTCCATAATTGCTCTTCTATATCTTTTAAATTCATTCTATAACTCCACGACATTGCCACAGTGGATGGAACCTAAGATCATAAGAATTTGTGCCAAATCCAGGGGTATAATAAAGTTATAGCTCGTTATAACTCCCATGTGATAGCACTTATTGATGACCTTAGGATCTCTTTAGCTCTTTTATATATCTGTTCTAACTCTTATAGTACGCCTATTGTTAGTTGGGAGGAAAGACATTGTAAGATATAGAAAAAATGTAATATATGACAGATCACAGGAAGAATTTCTTCAATAATAGCAAGAATCATATTACGGCTAAGACAATCGGAACCCACCGCGTTAGAACTAATCGACATTATACTCTTTTCAACATCACAAGCAGAGAATTGACTAAACAAAAACGGAGAACACTTGGGAGGGGATAAAGTTGAATGATTATTAAGCGTAGTTTGTTTAGTAAGTCCATAAAAATTTGATGAGGCAGAAAAATGCAGATTGAGGGAATTTAAATCATATTTTTTTGGAATGGTCTCTTGACGAGGTTTTCCAACTCCCAATGATCGCAGAAACTTCCAGACCTTTGCTGGGTCACCATTTTCAACAGAGCTGTGAATATGTTGGCGTTGGGCATACCTACACATCTTGCTGCAGTGATTCCTGATTAGAACGTACTTTTCCCAATTAATGACTGTAGGACATCTTGTATACTTCGACTTAGCTTGAGCTTTTTTGGAAATAAGTATTTTGAGATCCGGAGTTAACCAAGGTGAAGGTAAATGTTTCATTTAAATTTTCCAACCTGGAGCATGTTTATCGTAAAGTGATAATATATTTAATGTGAATAAGTCCACTTTTTTATCAATGCAATTTGATTGGAGTATATGACTCCAATCAATATTACGAGCATCCTTGCGCAGGGCATCACGATCTATACCACCAAAGTTGCGTTGTAGCAGGATTTTTGGCTTAGGTTTAGGTAGACGGAGACGATAGGAATGAAAAAGCAGGTCATGATAAGAAAACTCGTCTGCACTACGCTGTCCATGTTTAGCTATTCTATTTGGAGTAGAAACAACTATCAGGTCCAGAAGCGAAGGACGACAGTTGGGAAAGTGATGGGTGGTATCAGAAGGGAGAACAGACAAGTTACAAGACTGGATGATAGATTTGAAAGTAGAACAGCGTGAGTCATTTTTAACGAGACAAGTGTTAAAACCACCCATAAGGATTGTATGGTAATAGTTGGGATTGGAGTTTTGTAGGAGGAGTTCGAAGGAAGAGAAGTAATTTATATGGGAAGAAGGACAGGACGATAATCAGATGCTGGGGAGAATTACTCTGTCTATTGGTGCAGCAATATTGAGGGCCTTCGACGCACAGGGAATTACCACGAAAGCAATAGTCGATAACTTTGCGAAGAATTTTGTTAAAGTTGTAAAAGACATAATCACTAAATGTAATGTCAAACTATCAAATACTACAATGACGTGTAAACCTCTTAACTCGAGTATTTTATTAAAAAGTGCTTCTGGAAGCACGGTTTACAATATAATCGAAAAACTTAGCTCATCGAAAGCGCCTGGTGCCGATAAAATCAGAGTAGCAGATATTAAAATGATAGACGAGAAAATAGCATATTCAATTGCAGACTTAATTAATCGAAGTGTTAAGAGTGGTCAGTATCCGGATGTTCTAAAAGTGGGTTGCATTAGACCGATCCATAAAAGTGGTAAGCTTAGTGATTACTTAAATTATCGTCCAATAACATTACTTTCATCAATTAATAAGATAGTGGAAAAGTATGTGTGTGAACAAATACACGACTTCTACAGGAAGAACGATGTAATTAATTCACACCAATTTGGCTTTAAGTGTGGTAAAAGCACCACAACATTGTTGTCAGGTTTCACGGAAGCAGATCTGGATGCTATTGCAAAATGGCGTCATGATGCGGGTTCAATGTGCATTGAGTACCAGTCCCGCAAAACAAAATTTATATTATAAAATCTCCCTATATTAAAGAACTTGCTGTGCAGAAATTGTTAACCCACGAACACAACTGTCTACATGCTACCAGGGTACTGAGCTGTAATTGCCCATCTATAAAAATTATCTGTAAACACACATATCTTGGAATAATTATAGATAACAAACCGCATTCCGTTCAAGGTGAAAATTATACTCTATTACTCATTGGCAGAATCCTTCATTCAATATGGTCTCAGCAGCTATGGTCGTACCCATAAAATCTATCTGGACGCGATATATAAACTGCAACTCCGTATTCTAAAATCTCTAGTATCACCAAAAATAGGAAATAAATACTATGATAATGAACACGAGCTCTTCAAGTATTGCAACATTTTACCTATTTATACACAAATATAGTTTTCATTATTAAAAGAACAATATTTCAAAATTACTAGAAAATATATTGAACACTCTGTATGTACACGCACAGTTTCGAAGAACAGACTTCAAACAATACGTGCTAGTAATATCTACGGTGAGAGAACTACCGATTATATTGTGCCTCGATTAATTAATAATCTACCCTCAAAATTGAAAAATTGAAAGCATATCTTTTGAATTCGTTGTAACTATTTTATTTTTATTATTATTTTTAAAGCAAATGTTAGTGTTTTAAAATTAGGCTAACAATGTTAATGATTTTTTTTTATAGCTAATGCATGTTTTAAGTTGTACAATGCTTGTTAGTTAGTAAGTACATAACATGTCTATGTTTTCATATCATTTTCACAACAGCACAGGTTTAAACCTCAGTGGTTTTTTTGCTGCTGTTACATATGAAATATGTGTAAATGTGTAATTTATAAACAAAAAATAAAAAAATGCTCAGGTACTAAAACCCATCTGCCGGTTGCGAGTTTACAAAACATAAATATCAAACTAAAAAGATAATAAAAGTTCTAATCAAATTAAACTGACAAAATAACAACACTTATCAGTCCAGGCTGGTTTAAGGCTATTATATCTTTTCACGTCATCAAACCAATATAATAAAACAAAAAAAATAAAAAAATAAAAGAACAAATAAACAAATACGAGTATTTAAGTACATACACTTACACTAACTAGGTCTATTCGAATAAGCACTATGGCGGCTTGTTTCAGGATCGCTAAGTCGGCCATGCTAAGTGTCAAAAGGACACTGTTGGTATGACAGTTCTTTACTACATTATAAACGTAGTGTTACATTCTACGCCATAACCATAAATTAACTTATATTTATGCTTTCCATCGTCTAATAATCTGTTACAAGATTTAGCTAAAAGGTCTTCTTTCCAGGTCATTAAATAAATATAAAAAAAATAAAAATCTAGTAATCTGTGATCTGCCGCCATTAGTGTTATGATTGTTGTTTGTTGCTGTTGTAATTTGTAATAGGAGTAATAAACTATTTATAGTGGAGAAATTATTGTAAGAAAGAAAATTATCAAGTAAGAGGATTTACAAAATAGCAACAGCTCTTGAAGAAATAAATAAAATGAAATTATTATCAATCTGGATGATCTACCAGTATAAAGCCATGATAAAAAAAAGAGAAAGAGTTTTATGTATATATGGAAACTCTTTAGTACACATGGTACACGCTAAATCCAGTAGGCTTTAAAACGGTTTGAACATTTCAACAGCAGGCAGCCAGTTTTTAACATAGCAATAGGCTCATCTCGGCAATAGCATCTGTTGAAGTGTATCTCTGCCGAAATAAATACTAAGCTCCTCCATGGCTCATGGTATGCTATTGTTTGACCAGGACCGCTGTACCGCTCACTGCATACAAAATTGTACGCGGTACAGCGGTCGTGGTCAAACTATAGTGCACTTTATCTTTGACAAACGAGGCTCTTGTGCAAAACAACGAGTACGCACCCATAATAAATGCCTTCAAGGACTTGTTTTTGAGTAAAAATTCTCGTATGTAATCTTATGTACACGGGACTACTCACTAAGTTGATACAGTAAACGCAACCGTGGTTAGCTACGATACAAATGTATAGTAACGTTTGTAGCACAATGCTACGGTTTGATAACACGGTTTGACGTACGCATACGGTCGGTCGATCCGCCTTATCGAAAGTGGTCACCGCTTTTTAAGCTTCTGTACTTCGTCATAGCTACGTTGCATTATAGAAAAAATATGTGTACATTCTGTAAAATGTGTTGGGAACGATTAAGGATTTTGAAATGGTTCCAAATATTTTTTGTTGCTAGATTGCCACAACTGTTTTCCAGTTATTTTCTCGGGAATGAAAAGAATGCGAAACCAGTGGCTTATCGAGTGTTTTTATTTCAAAATTATGGATCCTTAAACATAAAATCTTCGGCAACATGCACAGGTGTTGGAAAATTATACAACACAGTGAATCGCGGCATTTTGTTGGCAAACTTCACACATAGCTCCATTAAAGTTCCCCTGGCTTACTATAAGAAAATTACTGAACTACTCAAGAAAATAAAATTAATTTTAAGGAATTGTTTTGCGATACCGCATTTGAGGCCCCAACTGAAGCGCGCCACGTTACGAGATGACCCACAGCATTCCCAGCCCGAGCGACGTCGCAGATCAATGCTAGCGCAATACATTGTACTGGGGGCCGCGTCATCTGTGGAATTAACACAGTTTTATCACCTAGGTTAGAGAGAAAGTCTAGTTTCTCTTACGTGTCTGAATCAATAATAATACTCGTAAAAGCCGCTTTTCATTGATATTAGCGAAAAGGGGAGCAGAAGCACTCATTTTTATTTAATTGTCTCTTTTTTGTCATTGGGCACTGTAATGTTATCCATTAGACGGATCAGTTGCACTTCATTTTCGTCATAGCTAGGCTGCATAGGCCGCTCCCAAGGATCATCATAACGATCAATCTCCTCCCCTCGCATCTAGTAGGTTTCCAAGACTACTTTGAGGTAGCACCGAGTTCGGTAATATTTTTTTTATTATAACAGCCAATTTAGTCCGCTTTATGTAATTATTTTTCATAAATGTATATTAGAAAAACCACTTAAATATGAGTATATCATAAAGAAAAAAGCCATTGCTATAGACCTACAGAAGGCGGAAATATCGTTAAGCATACATAGAGTTGAATCAACGAGATGTAGAATACCAAACTAATTAAAAATACAAAATATAACAAAAATGAATAACATTGATAAACAAAAATGGAGATATCCCCGTGACCTAGGCCTCTGTCTATATTGGGTACTCATATCGACGTATGTAGTTCAATGTAACATTTAACTGATTTATGTAATACGACTAAGACGACAAACAAGGATACGGCCCGCCTTATAGAATGGCAAGGAGATGATAAATGTATATGACGATTTACCAGTTCCTAGCCTAATTTATTTTTCTGTTGAAACATGCCATGAAGCGGCTCATCAGCAGGTTCGTTCTGAACTAGGTATGACCTTGGTTAACTTATGTAAAGAATGTAATATTACATCCCTAAACTGATCTCAGCTACAGTAGTCACAAACTTTCATGGAGCGATGCAACGTTCGTTTAGTGTAGTCACCTAAACCCCCACAAATCAACTGTACTAAAGAGTCCATACTTACAATAATTTAGTTTGAAACAGTTTCATCGTAAATAACAAACGCCTACTTTCACGAAATTGATTTATACGCTAGTGTATATCGATTCTCAATACCTTGTAGATAACCTGTCAGATGTAACTACGTTCGGCTTAGTATATTCCATAACACTTATTTATTACATTCGGCTTCATATATATTCAACTCAACAATTGGCCAATCTCCCAGTTCCAAAGATATATTTTTTTATAAATAGGATCGACGCATATTGGATAAAGTAGAATCTGACGGTGTCCATTACCCGATTTAAAAAAGTAGTCAATTCATTTTGAAAAATATTGTAATTAAAATCCCTTACCGTTACCATATCCAGGAGATTGTAGATACCGTTGTTGAGTACAAATGACTCTCTGTACTCCTTCCTCCATATGACAGCCTCCCAAATGAAATTTAGTAAAGATATCAACCACCTGTGGCAAAAAAAATGATCAAAGCTTTGCAAAACTTAGCGCTCTAATTTATATTCTTTCCTTTTCAATGTATAATATCATTTCGCAACTGTGTATATTGCCAAATGAATGCCACCTTTTTCTGCTTTTGTCTTACTCTCATATTCTTTTAAGTTCCGGTTGCATCCCAAAACTTCACATCAGACCTCAGAGTTCCAGTAGAAGCTATGCTATCTGACTTCTCCTCCTTTGTTACTTAGCAGGTGTACTAGTTAATACTACGGGTACAGTTACTAGGTTACTAATACAATGAGACCGGCCTAGGCTCCGATAACTCTTTAAAGGTCCCTTCTATACACTCAATTATTATACTCTCAGTCAAATCATCCTATTGCAGACCACTGACATAGGTCTCTCAAAATATTAATAGGCTTTGATGAAAGCCTGATTATTTTTACAACTCTTTGTGAAATACACGCGCGTTTGAGGTATTTGTACCTGTGAGTATAGGAAGGGAATGGTACTAACCTATCACTAACGATATAATTCTTCTCTAGGCAATACATAACATCATCGAGCATATTTCGGGCTAACTCGTTGACACCAACAGGCCATATGATAGTAGGGTACACCATACAGGAGACGCGGCGCCGTGTCTCCGAGTGTGCGGAACTTGTCAAGAGGCGAAGACAAACAGAAATAACAGCTTGGCACTTTTCCACGGGAGGTAGTTTTTGTTCGTGGATGGTGGAGCAAAGATCTGTGAGGATGTTTATCGAATATTAAGCTCTTGAAAATGACTATCTTATGATTATCTGAATGATGATGAATATCTAATGAATTCTATCTGCTTGATGGTGAAATCCAGAACTTGATTACCACTTTCCGAAAAGACTATTAGTAGTGGCCCACAAGTTGACGGTCCTAATATGGTCTATATTCGTGTCCGTTTGAAGAACCGGGAAGATGGGGGAAGAAATAAATGAGCTGGTAAACAAACTGCGTGTGGTACAGCAGAGGAAAATAATTTCAACGCGAAACCTGACAAAAACATTGACCCAGTTTCCACTTTCGAATCTAACCATTTCTGTGAATAAAACTTGCCTGGGTTTACTCAAATTCAACATTTCATCAAAATCGATCTAAAGATATAGGAGAAATTCAGTGATATACAAGGTAGTAGTTATGAGTCAGTCAGAAAGATGGGTGTATTGTTACAGAAATGAATATATTACATTTGCTAGTGGTAGCTACAACGAATAGATAGGTACAATTAACAAAAGTCAATTTAAGCTTACGATTGAAGTTCTTATTATATTGAATTAACTATGTCGGTTCATTTGCTCGAATCATCACCATCATTTAACCTGTCCTTTTACATAGCAGTGAGATGTGGCCAATATTGGAGCGACACAAGTAGGAGCTGCGTGTCACGGAAATGAAGATGCTGCGGTGGATGTGTGGAGTCACGCGGATGGACCGCGTGAACATCTCTCGCATCCGCGGCAGCCTTCACGTCCGTGACATTGCAGACAAGTTGCAGGAGTGTCGCCTTCGTTGGTATGGTCACGTCTTGCTATGGCTACGTAGGAAACAAATGTCTGGCCATGTCAGCCCTGCCTGGTCCGGGTAAGAGGGGAAGACCCAAGAAGTGCTGGCTTGACGTCGTAAGGGATGACATGCGTGCCAATGGTCTCACTACAGGGGATGCCGACGACCGTGCGAAGTGAAGGAGAAAATGTAGGAAAGCGGACCCCGGGCGTCGCGAGACGCAACTGGGACAGACGCTCGAATGATGATGAAGATGGTTCATTTGCTCGAATTGCTCTCATAATATTAAAGAAGCAGGCAGTACACTGCTGTACATTGCTATAGTAAATGGTAGGCGTTCAACCTATTTTTGATTTTTCCTTAAAGATTACGAGATACGGCATACGTACTACAACAATATCACCACCATTCTGACTCACACGTAGTTTTATAGGCAAATACAAATTGCTGCCCTCCTTCCTCCTTCCAATGTGATTCACTCGTAAGTACAACATTTCAAGTTCTTCAAATGGAGTGTGACCTAACAATGGGCCAACACAGATTAGCTACGTTTAGAGTGCACATACAGCGATTTTGTCGCTTTGTAGAAGTTAAATACATCGATACCACCTCAAAATCGCTGGTTGCAGATACTAAAAGTAAACTGCGGGGTCCTAAGGATTACTGTCAATAGCATTTCTGGTTACGGTAGGGAATTACGAATTCCCTCAATGTTTGTAGTTCATGTCGACACGTCGCATCGAGCTTTGAAAACATCTATAGATATACTTACGCATAAGGATTATTATGCCATGGGTATCAAATAGATCTTGAATAGATGCTTTGCGAATGATGTTTTTCCTATGATACACCGCTACTTGTAAAAGTCTCACACACCAATATAAAGTTGAAATTTCGTATGGAAACTCTGTATACCATTCGATGTACCACATTATTCTGAAAAATAGAATATTGTAATATTACTATTGGGGCTATACGGACATTTATGGGGCGTCTGCTGACTATTGCACGAAGTCCTGAAGTAGACAATTAACAAAGAAAACCCAAAATCAAGGCGCCTTTTACGGGCAATACCGACAGTTATATCAAGGATCGCGACACTTCGTCACCTTGCTCTCCGAAGTCCAGCTCCAGCAAACAGAAGTAATGGTCAATTTTGATATAAAATAAATAAATAAATATCCATCACGCCTTATCCCCGAAGGGGTGGCAGAGGCATATTATATGCCCACTTTTCACCGTGTGGATTTACCTGTCCCAAGTAATAGGTGGTGAGCCCATTGCCGTGTTGAAATAGACAGACGCAGGTTGTGGCTACCTGCTGTTGAAATTTTTCATGCCGCCCATAAGGCATTCAACCAGGCTTAACGACTGCCATTTTACTGGCAACCGGGACCAACGGCTTAACGTGCCTTCCGAAGCACGGAAACGCTCGCAAATGTAAATGCCACAAAGTGTTCACCCATCCGAGGACCAGCCATAGTGAAAGTTGCGTAACTCAATGATCGTTTACAGAACACTGAGACCGCGGGGCCACGAGCGCTACTAATTTACTAATGTTCCAGTGGAAGAGACGACAAATATAATCACAAGACTACTACAAAGCACAGATTTACCCACTGGATACATTAATTGCATAAAATTCTGTCTTGAGATTTGCTATTTTCTGTGGAGGGGAGCCTTCTATTTACAGGGTTACCATGGGTTTTCACCGCTGGCGCCGGTGGTGGCCAATATATTCATGGAGTGGTTTGAGGAACAGGCTCTGAGCACGGCGCGATTAAGATCCCGATACTGGTGGCGGTACGTGAACGACATACTCGTTGTCGTCAACCGGGACACTCTGGCGGACCTCATACAACATTTAAACTCGTTGCATAAAAAAAAAAAGTATCTTTATTTTGCATAGACCATTTTAACGGCGCTTACAAAATGTCAAACACTATTTAAAATATTTAAAGCGACCACCGGTTCGGAACGCGGCCCACCTGAGAAGAACCGGCAAAAAACTTAGGAAGGCTTTTTTTTGATGGCCTATTTACAATTTAATATTATTTCACTTTGCCAGCAGATCATTTCCAGGCGTCCCTGTCCTG
This sequence comes from Thumatha senex, assembly GCA_948477245.1. Taxonomy (NCBI): domain Eukaryota; kingdom Metazoa; phylum Arthropoda; class Insecta; order Lepidoptera; family Erebidae; genus Thumatha; species Thumatha senex. Next base: position 8,488,211 of record OX419725.1, read on the forward strand.
CAAATAGTCTGTAACGGAGTAAAAACCTTTTTCACAAAGCTTGTTTTTAATAAACTTTTTAAATTTATTTAAAGGTAAATTTCTCAGGTCACAGGGAAGCTTGTTGTAAAAGCGTATACAGTTACCCTGGAAAGAATCGCCAATCTTATGTAGTCGACTGTGGTGGACTGAAAGATTATTTTTATTTCTAGTGTTTATATTATGTTTATCACAGAGTTTAGAAAACTGTGATAGATTTTTCTGGACATACATAAGATTGGCTTGTGATGGTACGGTTAGAATATTTACTTCTTTGAATTTTTCTCGGAGAGAAACTCTGGGGCCCAAATTATAAATAGCGCGTACAGCCCGCTTTTATAGAACAAAAATAATATTTAAATCTGCAGCACTCCCCCAAAGGAGAATACCGTAAGACATAATACTATGAAAATAGCTGAAGTAAACCATTCTAGCCGTATCCACATCTGTTAGAGTCCTGATCTTTTTTACAGCGTATGCAGCCGAACTTAATCTAGAGGCTGTCTTTTCTATGTGTGGGCCCCACTGCAAATTGGCATCAATAGTTATACCGAGGAACACAGTTGATTCTACAAACTCTAACACTTGTCCATTCAGTTGAACATTGGCCGCAACTTGTTTTACATTTGGTAGAGTAAATTTTAATACATTTAGTTTTATTTTCATTAAGGCAAAGATTATTTGAGCTGAACCAATGAACTACTCTTGCAATTGCATTGTTTACATCGTCATAGTTATCTAATTGTCTTTTAATTTTAAAAATTAATGAGGTGTCATCTGCAAACAAAACAATCCTATTCCTGTCCCCTACATAAAATGGTAAATCATTAATATAAATGAGGAACAATAATGGCCCAAGTATCGAGCCTTGCGGCACACCCATTGTAACCATGGATCCTACAGAACGTGTACCATTCATATCGACCCTCTGTATTCTATTGTTCAAATATGAAGACAGAAGGTCGAGAGCTTTGCCTCTTATTCCATAGTGGTGTAATTTTTTGCACAGCGTTTCATGTTGAACGCAATCAAAAGCCTTTGATAGATCGCAAAATATACCTAATGCATCGTGCTTGTCTTCCCAAGCTTCATGAATACATTTTAATAACTCAACACCAGCATCGGAAGTTGAGCGCCCTTTCGTAAACCCAAATTGATTCGCATGGAGTATTTTATGACTATTAAAATGGGATAGCATTTGATTCAAGATTATTTTTTCAAATACTTTGCTCAAAGTTGGCAGCACTGACACTGGTCGAAAATTAGACGGCTCTGTAGCGCTGCCAGCCTTGAACAAGGGAACGACTTTGCTGTGTTTCATTAAATCAGGAAATGTACCACTAGAAACACAGTCATTAAACACAGTTGCTAGATGAGGCGCAATTACCTCAATTATACATGATGCAGTTTTGACCGATAATCCCCAAATGTCCATATTACATAGTAACATCCAGTGCACAGTGGAAGAGGAGAATGAAGGGGAGCTTCCGTTTTTGGATGTTTTGGTAATTCGTAGTCATAATGGCCGCCTGTCGCATACGGTATATAGAAAACCAACACACACGGACAGATACCTCCGAGCGGATTCACATCACCACGCTTCTCAGCTCTCATCAGTCCCGAGATCGCTAATACACCGGGCAGTAAACTGTCTGCTGTACGCTGATGATGACCGCATCATCAGCGTACAGCAGACAGCCATGAGCACCGGATGATGGGGCCATGAGCACCGGCTCATGGCCTCATCAGAAGCCGACCTTCAGGCATTAGTCACTAATATGAAAGAGGAGTGTGAAAGTAAGGGTCTTCGCTTGAATGCAAGTAAGACTAAGGTTCTAGTATTTGAAAGAGATGACGTAAGAACTAAATGCGAGATTAGGGTAAACCAGGAACGTCTAGAGCAAGTGAATGAAATTGTGTATTTAGGGAGTATGTTTAGCGCGGATGGAAGATGTGATTCGGATGTAGAACGGCGAGTAGCTGCCGGAAACAGAGTTAACGGTGCTTTGTCCCAATTAGTAAAGCGACAAAGCATCGTAAAAGAAGCACGACTGGCGATTCATAACGCAGTGCTAGTGCCAACTTTGCTTTACGGTAGCGAAACCTGGGTATGTCAGCAGATGCATGAAAGTAAATTGAATGCTGTGGAGATGCGATCACTTCGAAAATTGTGCGGCGTTACCTTGGCCGATCGAATACGTAACGAAGTGATACGCAATATGGCAGGTTTGAATGAAAGTGTCAGCGTTAAGCTGGAAAAGGGCGTGCTCCGTTGGTTTGGACACGTCCAACGAATGAGTGAGGAACGATTGACGAAGAATATATATTGTGCGAAAGCAGAGGGTAGAAGAGGTCAGGGTAGGCCGAGACTTACATATGAAGACCACGTGAACAGATTGCTCAAAAACGGAAAGGTCAAAAGTACTCGGATACCCAGACGTGCGTGTATGAAACGATTGATGAATCTCGAAGAAGCGAAAGAAGTATGCATGGATCGCGAAGCCTGGCGATCTGTCCTCACTGACTACCCCGTCAGGGATACAGCGTGAAGATAGAGGAGGGAGATACGACCAGTTCGGTGTGTGCGACTGCACCTCCTGCGCCTGAGGTTAACACCACAGCAATCTCCACATCGGCTACTCAAGACGAGTAGCCGATGTGGAGATCACCCACCTAAACTGACACAGCGTGCTCTTCGCCAGAAAGGTCGCTGGCAGCGCAGTGCCAGCGCAGCTTCCGACGTAGCTTGACGCTCCTCTTGAAGAAGGACCTCCGTTAGGTCCGAAACTAGTCAGGCTATCTCGAAATTTACACGTGAGTAAAGCCGTTTATTTAGTAATAACAATAGTCCTGTCAGTAATGATAGATCGATATACCCAGTACAAAGTGATACGACCATTCTCAAGAACTGGGTCGGGTACATACCTGTAATATGGCACCTCCAATTCCACAAGTTTATATTTAAGAGCTAGTTGCTGATGGACAATCCTGGCTACTTGATTGTGTCTATGCAAATACTCCCCATTAGCAAGGCGAGAACAACCAGAAATAATATGTCTAATAGATTCACCCGGACGATGACATGCCCGACAAATGTCAATCGTCCCATCCTTCAGAATATACTTCCGATAGTTATTCGTCATTACTACTTCGTCTGTAATTGCACAGACAAAACCTTCAGTTTCTCCAAAGAGATAACCAAACCGTAGCCAGGAAACAGATGCTGTTAAATCTACGTCGGACCCATATAGGGCCTGGAAAAATCGTCCATGTAGCTCCTTGCTCTTCCATATCTCCCTGCGATCATCAGTAGTGAGTATCAAAGGTTTGCATCACTTCTTTTTAGCCAGATTAAGCGGGGTAAGTCCATTGTCTACTGCTACTACATCCCGATGCATATTCACGTCCGCTGACAGAAAATATTCTCTAAGGTTGCATATCTCGCGGTTGTGGAGAGTCTTAACATTTAAGAAGCCTCGATCCCCAAACCTCCGCGGGATATACAATCTCATGACAGACGAACGTGGGTGATGTATTCGGTATGCAGTAAACAGAGTACGAACTTTTCTATCCAGGGCGTCCAGCTCTGTTTGAGTCCATCTGAGTATGCCAAAGGAGTAGGTTAACAATGGTATGACCCAATCGTTATAAGCGCGCACCTTGTTTCCACCTGATAAAAGACTTTTCAGTACTTTTTTCAGGCGGCCCAGGAAACACTCCATTAACGATTGTTTCATAACCTTGTCATCAATTCCTAATGCCTGTGACATTTCTTTTTTTATGGGACTATTCCTACCCACATTCCCATTACTGTGACTACTGTAAACCAGGATGTACAGCAATGACCAAAACACCAGAAAAGTTACACCGAGCTCTATCTCGGTGATGTCCCAGGAGAAGTTAGCATGTCTTGGAACCCGCAACGAAATTAATCAGAAGATAATGTGAGGAAATAAGAAAAGAACGTAATGCCTCTCCTTTGCAAAGCGGGAGACCTAGAAAGCAACTAGGTGTAAATCCTATAGAAATAGGGAAGCACCACGGTAATAGTACTCGTATATTACGGGTCCTATGTGAGCTATGTTTGATTCCAGTAATATGTATGGCAGAAACGTTTAAAAGCACGAAAATTCACCCTCGCTGCCACGAGATCCGCATAGTAAACTACTCCCGACGTTACTTGTAAACAATTAAGCATATTATATCGCTCATTTTGCCAATAATAACTAATATAAAAATATGTAATTTGAGTTTGTGTGAGCACCAAGTAGACTTATTTATTATTTTGAAATTGACATGATAGTTGCTGTGCAGTTTTTGGGTATGTCATGCTCGCCTAAGTGTCCTGGCAGTGGTGGCGTATGTATCGGGTCGCCTTATATCCTATAATACGGTTGAGTAGGGCGATGGCTGATATATACGTCATACCCGTGAACGGGTGCCGTCTGTTGGGACTAGCTCATGGCTGTTATTGCAATTGTTACAAATAAAATTATTTAAATTTAAGGCAAACTAAGTTTAGTCGACCGTTCTCACATAAATCCAAAGGAACAATGTAAGTGTGATTTTAATGTTGTAAGCCATACCTACATTTTTGAAAAGAGCATCCATTGACTTCCTTGCTAGATTCTTCTTCTTAAAGTGTAGGCTTCCCTTAGAACTGGCAACTAGAATAGCTCTAATTTTGATAAGATTTGAAACACAACATTGAATTCGTTTTTTTTGTTTTGTATAAATTCATTTTACACACAACATTGATTTTTTTTTGTATAAATTCATTACTATATAATTGGTCAAAAATCATGTAACTCAAACTAATGTAATTACTGGCGGTTAGAAAAGAGTGGCCATGAGTTTCATTGCCAGGTTCTTCCTCAGGCTCTACCTATTGCTGTGCGAATCTGGCAGTAAATGTAAATGTAGAAGCAATAATCTTGACGTTATGAACGTCAAGATTATTGCTTGAGTGTTACTTTGTGACCTACATGAATAAAGATTTTTCATTTCATTTCAAATGCAACACTCCCAAAGTATATGATGGGCGGTCTGATCATATTTGGCGTCAGCAGTTGAACACTGATAGAACGGTGACTCAACCAGCTTAAACGAATGTAATTTGCTCCTAAAGTTACCATGTCCCGTAAGAAATTGAGCAACACAGTGATCAACCTCTAGCCAGGACATTCACGAACGTCTGGGAAAAACTGGTAGAGGTGGCGCCATTTGATGGAAGTGTTCCAACGCAGCTGTCATTCGTCTAAAAGTTCTTCACGTAGATTATCACGATACAGTCTGGCAATTCTATGGCGATCTTTTTCTAACAAAAACCTATCATCCATGTCATCTTTAGCCGAATAGTATAAAGCCGCGCTTCTTTGAATTTCGAGATCAACCGGGAGGACCCCTGCCATCACCGGCAGAGACTCCGTGCTAACCGTCCTGTAGGCCTTGCATAAAAATATCAATGCAAGGCTTTGACTTTGCAGTAACTTTAAACGTGCAGCACCAATAGTAGCCTTATCTGCCCATACCGGCGCCCCGTAACACATACAGCCTAGATAAGTGGCCCCGTAAACGACATTTAGTGTTTTGAACGAAAGTCCCCATGTAGCAGTAGATATTCTCGACAACGCATAAAAGCTATTTTTAGTCTTTTTACCTACAGTTTTTATGTGCTCAACGAATGCAAAATTTCTTTCTAAATTAATCCTAAATAGCAAACCGAAGTTTTATTTTTTACGTTATTGAATTTAATGCGCGGTGGTACTTTCAAACTTCCTTTTAAAAGCAACTGAAATGCTTTGCCCAACAAAAAATAACTAAAAACTAAAATAACCTGTTTCGTACGCCCCACTCCGCAACGACGCGCAAATACTTGTGGGCCAAGCTCTCGAGTCCCGCACGAGTATTCGACTGAACGAGCAACATACCGTCATCGGCGTATCCTGTCATTGAACAGCCTCCGGTAATGGTAAACTGAAAAAGTCATCAAATCTTTAGTTCCACAAGTGTGGGCCTAGCACAGACTCCTGAGGACAGCCTATTGTTAACGTTTTGGTAGCAGAATAATGACCTAATTTTAAAGTTGTTGTACCTAGTGAAAAATATGAATAAATAAGAGAGTAAATATTTCTATAGCAACCGCGAGACTTTAATTTCATTAATAGCATTGGCCACCAAGCGTTATCGAAAGCCCCGGAAATATCTAGGAAGATGGACAGCACATATTGAGAAACCGATGAAGTGACAGTCTTTCGCACTAATATCGCTGCGTCAATTTTCCTACTGTAAATCCAAATTGATTTTCGTGAAATTTAATACCGCCCGGCAGGAGCCGGGGTACTATGAGACGCTCTAAAAGCTTTCCCAAGGAGGGCAACAATGTGATCGGTCGGTACGACTTAGGGTCATCGGGCGGCTTGTCGCCTTTTTTAGGAATAATCCGAATATAGCTACATCGCCAAATACGGGGGAACACCTCGTAAATACATCGGTTAAAAACATTTAATATTACTTCACCCGACAGCTTGCAAGCCTCCTTATCATTTTGTTAGATATTTTATCGTCACCGACGCCTTACCTATGGACAACGACCTAACAATTTCGAGGAACTCATCAGAAGTTGTTAGGTCTGACTGTGGTGAGTATGTTGGCTCAAGAGCCCACTGTCTTATCTGTCGGTGATAATCACTATCGTTCTCCGAGCAGTCGTCGGGTATAAGAGAATCCAAGAGGTAATCCGCGGTTTCCTTCAGACCTATATGCGAGTTGTTAATTTTGATATTTCGTACATAGGCAAGATCAACAGAACGGTTAGCCCTAAACTTATGGTATATAGGCGACCACGGACCCTCAGCTTCCAGCCCATGCACTAGTTTACGTAGCAAATTACCCTTTAATGCGCGGAAGCGCTCGTGGCCCCGCGGTCTCAGTGTTCTGTAAACGATCACTGAGTTACGCAACTTTCACTATGGCTAGTCCTCGGATGGGTGACCACTTTGTGGCATTTACATTTGCGAGCGTTTCCGTGCTTCGGAAGGCACGTTAAGCCGTTGGTCCCGGTTGCCAGTAAAATGGCAGTCGTTAAGCCTGGTTGAATGCCTTATGGGCGGCATGAAAAATTTCAACAGCAGGTAGCCACAATCTGCGTCTGTCTATTTCAACACGGCAATGGGCTCACCACCTATTACGTGGGACAGGTAAATCCACACGCTGAAAAGTGGGCATATAATATGCCTCTTCCACCCCTTCGGGGATAAGGCGTGATGGATATTTATTCATTATTTATTGTAAATTACCCTTTGATTTTTCAACAGCCGCCCTGTAATGGGACCTGGCACCTCTAATAGCAAGTAAAGCGCTATTGTATTCCGCACCGGCACTAATTTTATGCTTTTTAAAATAATTTAATTTTCTACGAGCTCTCCGGAAACGCCTTCGAAGCTCAGCTAAACGATCACTCCACCAATCGCATATCCGAGTGTGGTTAATAGATCCACGACCAATAGCCACGTCGGCACAGTAGGTAAAAGTTTCTGACATTAACGAAGCACTCTCTTCGACAGACAGGTTACCACGACCAAAATCTTTAGCGTGAGCCGCAAACAGAGAACCAAAGAGCTCCCAGTTTGCGCGCCCTACTTTTATATTTGAAATTACAAGTAGTACTTTGCGCCTCTCGTGCATCACCGGGTAAGAGCTTGTAAACGATTAGACGATGGTCACTACAGGACGCATGCGGGAGGAAACGCCATTCGGATATCGAGACGTCGCCGCGTGAAAGCGTCACATAGAAGACTCGCCCATAGGGCCGCAAAAAGTAGGTGGTGCATTGGGACAATTGTGTATAGATAAATTCATTTCTGCAATGAATTCTTCGACGGCACAGCGCCGGTCCCTATCGAATACACGTAGTTTGCCATACCATAATGTAGAAGAGGCATTGACATCAGCGCCTATGATTATTCTTTGATCCGCAAGAGACTGCAGGACGTGACGAAGATGGTGTAAGTGAGGATCGATATGATGTGAATATTGAAAGTAGCAGCTCACAACAAACACCCTATAGGCCGAGGAAGTAACCTCAGCAACAGCACAATGAGATGTCATGAGGTTGCTCAAAGATGTTACAGTAAAATTTGTACTAGAAACATAAATCCCAGCTCGTGCCTTGGCATGTAATTGTCCCACTCTGTTACGCAGGTGGGCGCTCTGATATTGTTCCTGTAAGAGAACAATGTCTAATTTGTTCTCTATTACTAGGCGGTCCAGTTCCGCCGTGGCTATCGTTTTGTAAATTAAGCTTTCCTATAATTAGATTTTTCATGTTCCAAGATTTTTTTTTATTAAATGAAGCAACTACAGGTAGTTTGTGCTCAGAATGAGTTGCTGCAGCCTATGCTTATAGGTATGACACTCCCGAGAACCGCAACGGTGGTCATGGGGCTTTTTAAACCTTTTGCAGGTTATACAGATGGGTTTAAAATCAGGACTGTCATTATGTGGACATGCTCGTGTATCATGTTCCTCGCCGCAATTAGCGCAGCTGGGTGACTTGCTGGTACAAAATTTGTGAACATGACCGTATTGTTGACAGTTCATACAACGCACTACCTCGAGGTCATCGATAAATCTACAAGTGGCCCAATCAATAAATAATTTATCCTTCGTGGCCACCAAATGATTCCGGATCTCCGGCTCCAGCTCCAAACCCACCCACGAACGACCGTTAGCTAAACGACGCCTACGCACTATTTTGGAATTCTTAATAAAGTCCTCCTCGCTAATTTTTAATTCGTCCTTAATGTTTTGGCGATATAAGGCTCTAATAAAGTCATGGTCTTCCATAGACCCAGGAACATCTTTAACTAGGATTCGCGGTGTACGACCCTTGGGTTTTTCTAAGCGCAAGCCCGCCGATTTGATTGCGTCCACTGACTCCAACTTCTTGAGTTGGCTTTCGCTCGCAACACGAAGTACTACACCCGATTTCGCGGTTTTTTTAATGCCTACAATTTGGAAGCCATCGTCACTGAGCTTGATAGCTTTCATAAGTGCCTGTTTAGTCGCGGACGCCGTTGTGAACTCGGTTGAACAATCAGGCGCGGGGTAAGCCACCACACAGGGTCGGGCTGGAAGAGCCTTCACTGCTGCTGGGGCGGGGGCCGATTTAGCTGGCAAACGTAACCTTAGTTTATCCGCATATGACATTTTTGGTTGCTGACATTTAAGTGGTTGCAGTTCTTTGGCCATATTTGCCACCTTAGTTTCGTTGCATGACGATTTCAATGCCAGAATAGAAATAATGCCGGTCAAGCGCTGGTTTAAATCCATGATAGAAGTTTTATTAGACAAAGTGATTCGCGATCCCTGATCGTTGATTATATTATTTATTATAGCAATATAACTGTTTGCCTGCTCAACTAACGTGCAATATTCGCCTTTATTATAGTATTCCGACAAGGCACTATTGACCAATTTAACTGATTGTACCCGTTTGTTTACATCTTCGGGTGTTTGGAAAACCGGAGATATTTCACTAAACAAGTCGCTTTGCCGGTGGCGACCTACGCACATACACGTTTACCTCCCCCTCTATCGGGAGGTTCATCTCGCAAGGGCATTATTTTTCACACTAATTATACAGCCCAAATAAAAACAAGTGTCTAAATAAAGTGTAAACAATAAAATTATCAGCGCAACTAAATTCACTGATACCCACACTTTAGAATAAAAAACAAAAAATCTTACCGATTGATAAATAGCAATATTTACGCGATTAACGACAATAAAACCAAGTTTCACTTACGTGTTACCGAAACACAATCACTAAAATATCACATAAACCAATTCACGAGCTGGGTATACAAAGTTAAACCAAAGAAAAAATATTAAAATTACGGAGCGATCGCACAGACCCGCTTGCTCAACAAGAGCGAGAGAGAAGAGGAATCTTACTTCTTTTAACATGCATGGTTGCACATTTGTCTACACCAAACTCCATCTTGATAGAATTACTAAAAATTTCAGTTGCCTTTAGTAAGACTTTCAATTGGATATCGTTGGAGGCAAAGATTTTCAAATCATCCATGTAAAAGAGGTGGGATATAACTTGACCACTTCTCTATAAATGATAACCCAGCCCTAAACCCTGTAATATAGTACTGAGAGGGTTAAGTGCTACACAAAACCACAAAGGACTCAAAGTATCACCCTAGAAAATACCCCGCTTTATCTTTATAGGTTCATCATCACCCAGAATTTCTCGACATCCCGGATAGCGAAGGACCTTACGCCATTGCCCCATACATGTCTTCAAGAAGGTGCATAGAGTTGCATCAACGTTGGAAGACACGTTATAGGTCTATAATTTTTGGGGTCCGTGGTACTACCTGACTTATAAAGCAGGTTACTCCAGTGGTCATAAATTTTGAAAGCAACCCATATTCTAAGGATGATTGAAATTGAGATACCAAATGACTGTGTGAACTCCGGAGTCACTTTAGCCAAAAATTGTGCAGTCCGTCCGGTCCTGCAGCTTTCCAGTTTTGAAGTTGACGGACTGCATTTGCAACATCATCAGATGTTATTGATGGTGGCTCCATTGGATGAATGGAGTCACACATTCGTTTGACATCTCTTATCCATTCACCTTCTGTATGGCTGACAGGCCCTGACCAAATACTTCGCCAAAATGAATTTGTAGTCTAAGTATCTGGTAAATGCATGTCAGGCACTGCATCAGGTTGCTCCCAATTTCTGTAAACCCACCGCTCATCTCTTTGGAATGTGTGATTCAGGATATATCTATCTGTTCTGGTTTTGTATCGTCTAATGCGGTTTTCTGTTTTAGGAAATCAATGCGTTCTGTAACTCTGCTTGCGTAATCACTTATTCCAATTCCTGCAAAAGCCCGAGTTACAAAACGCATCACTCTCGGGCGAGTATTGCCCGATCTAAAACAGCTAAGCTTGCCAATGAGTACCCTGGTCTCAGCAATCCGCCGCTCAATCCTGCACTGCCACAGTGGTACAACAGAAATTGGTCGAGTAGTGGTTTTGTGGCCTAGGAACTTAACACCAGCTACTCGACATGCTGCACAGTACAAAATTGAGTGCGTATCACTGAGGTTTTCACTATTATCAATATAACTAAAAAAAAAACTAACTATCTTCACGCTGTATCCCTGACGGGGTATCCCGTTTTGTGTATCCGTTTTTGAGCAATCTGTTCACGTGGTCTTCATATGTAAGTCTCGGCCTTCCCTGACTCCTTCTACCCTCTACTTTTGAACAATATAAACACATCAACACGGTCTAGGGATATTTCATACTCAATTAAATAACTCGAAAAGTACTGGCCGCATTGGGATCTTTTATAGACCGATTTGTTTGTAATTTATCTCAACTAATTACAAATTCAAATTTTTGAATATTCTTTTGTTTCGGTGGCATAAAAATGTCTTGATGTGTAGGAGAGGGAATTTTCATTTGTGCGAAATTTAGAAAACAATACGAATTACGTTTAGTTACAGTTTTTTTTCATTTTTAAATGAATGATAAAGTTAAAATTGAGGTATTGTAGCCATGCAACGCCAACATTTGACGAGGGCGGAGATGTTACGAGCTGTGGGAATGCTGGAAGCTCGGTCTGTTCAGCGTAATGTTGCTGAGGCCATAGGGACCCACCAAAATGTAATTTCAAGATTGTGGACACGCTATCGTGCCACAGGTGAAGTAGCGGAGAGGCACCGGGGGCCAAGTCGCATCACTACCCCCAGACAAGACCGATTTTTGCAAATTACTGCGCGAGCTCAACCAAATGCAACGGCGACTCAATTGGTCCAAAGGCTGCGAGTGGAACACCAAGTGCTTGTGAGTGACCAAACTGTAAGAAGGCGACTGCATGAAAGCAATCTACGCTCTCGTAGACCACTCCGGGTCCCACCTTTACGGAGAGGCAATCGTGGACGACGATTAGAATGGGTTCGGAACCACGTGGACTGGGGCCGTGAGCAATGGTCCAATGTGCTGTTCACGGATGAATCCAGGTTCGGCTTCCATCCAGATTCACGAAGGACGCGTGTTTGGCGAGTTCCTGGACGATGGAGCCGTCTTCAGAACCCTCAGGAAGTTCACCCATACCAAGGAGGAACAATTATGGTTTGGGCAGGAATTCGTCTTGGAGGACGGACGGATCTCGTTTGGGTGCGGGGCAATATGACGGCAGAACGATACTTCCAACAGGTGCTGGGGCCCGTAATCTTGCCCCACAGAACACAAATGGGGCAAGATTTCCTGCTCATGCACGACAATGCCCGGGCACACACGGTGAGAACGGTAGCAGCTTGGTTACATACACACAATGTTAGGGCCTTAGACTGGCCTGCTCAATCGCCAGATCTAAATCCCATTGAGCATGCGTGGGATATGCTGCAAAGAAGAGCTCTGAAGGAAGTTCCTGAAAATCTAGCTACAGAAGATCAACTTTTTGCGCACCTCAGAAGGACATGGGACAATATTCCGCAGCAAGACATTGACAACCTTGTTCTGAGCATGCCGAATCGTTGCCGATGTGTTATGAACATCATGGGCGCTTTCTCAAACTACTAACTTCAAGTTTATAAACACAAATTAAATGATTTTTCTATTTTTTTCAGTTGTTACTCATAAATAAAAAGTTAATTCATGTACGGTTTTCGTCTATGCTTCATTTTTTTCCATAAAATCCTGAAATTTTAATCGAAGTACTTTAACCATTATTAAAAAAATGGTAGAATATTAAATAACGTATCTTTTAAATATATTCATGACATATAAATAATTAACACATTGATAGTAATTCGCTTTTTTAAAAATATCCCTAGACCGTGTTGATGTGTGTATATTCTTCGTCAATCGTTCCTCACTCATTCGTTGGACGTGTCCAAACCAACGGAGCACGCCCTTTTCCAGCTTAACGCTGACACTTTCATTCAAACCTGCCATATTGCGTATCACTTCGTTACGTATTCGATCGGCCAAGGTAACGCCGCACAATTTTCGAAGTGATCGCATCTCCACAGCATTCAATTTACTTTCATGCATCTGCTGACATACCCAGGTTTCACTACCGTAAAGCAAAGTTGGCACTAGCACCGCGTTATGAATCGCCATTCGTGCTTCTTTTACGATGCTTTGTCGCTTTACTAACTGGGACAAAGCACCGTTAACTTTCGTTACCGGCAGCTACTTGCCGTTCTACATCCGAATCACATCTTCCATCCGCGCTAAACATACTTCCTAAATACACAATTTCATTCACTTGCTCTAGACGTTCCTGGTTTACCCTAATCTCGCATTTAGTTCTTACATCACCTCTTTCAAATACTAGAACCTTAGTTTTACTTGCATTCAAGCGAAGACCCTTACTTTCACACTCCTCTTTCATATTAGTGACTAATGTCTGAAGGTCGGCTTCTGATGAGGCCATGAGCACCGCATCATCAGCGTACAGCAGACAGTTTACTGTAAAGTCACCCAAATTCACACCCATATTAAAATCTTTCAACTTCTGCAGGCAACTGTCCAGATACACTATGAACAGCCAGGCGGACATGACACATCCCTGTTTGACGCCTGTACAGACATCAAAAAGAGGTGACACATCCCCCCCTACTCGCACGCAAGCCTTACAGTCCCTATAAAGCGACTGTATTGCCCGCAGTAGCGTGCCGTCCACGCCATATCCGGGCAGCAAGTCCCACAGCGTTTCTCTCACAACGTTATCAAATACTTTCTCTAGATCCACAAAAGCGCAGAAAACCTTCTGGCTAACAGCCAGAAACTTTTCTAAATAACTAGGTAATAGTGAATCCAGGGCACACATCAGCGCCATATTGCGTTTATGCATTGGCAAACGCGGTAGACGCGGTCTTAAATCCAAATCAACATCAAAATAATCTCGAACCGCACACTCCAAAGCACTCCCTATTTGTTCATTGCACTGAGTACTTACGGTTAAAGCTACGTTATCCATTCCACCATCGTTGGGTGTGAGAGGTAATGGTCTTGATTCCCCTAAATCTTGTGATGCGGGAGAGATAACAATTCTCTGCCGTAAGTCAGAGATTAGCCTCTCAAGTACGGTACTATCCAACATTTGGCAACGTTGGATAGCCCGCACTTGGTCCGACAGGCGTTGTGCCGTTACGTTGACACCTGGTTCAAGGGCCTGAAACATAGGGAGCATTCGATCACGATACGCAGTAAGGTTGGTTCCCCCATCTGTAGCCATAAAATATGCCCGCATGACGTTTTAATTCATGGAATGAGTCCATCGCATGCGGTGCACACATCACCGGTAGCGGGAGCCCTATTCGAAGCCGATGGGCCTCGGGACCCCAAGGGTGTCGGTGGCCGGCCTCTCCCACGCCGCCGCGCTGGTGGTGGTGACGACGGCGAAGAGAAATACTCGCCGCTGGACCTTGAGCTCGACGCCTCAGCAGCAGTCGGTGTAGCGAGTTTGCTCACCGTGGGCTGCGAGGCGGAGCTTTGCGGCGAGTCCGGAGATGGAATTTGTGCATTGTGTTTTGCCCTGGATCTTGTCAGCATGCCAATATTCGTGCTTCATCATCTAATTCATTGTTGTATAAACTAAGGTATGACGTTAGACGTCATGTCAATCTTTAAAATTTAATTTTTTTTTATTGTATTTAAGGTGTTATACCAAAATTAATATTTATTGCTCTTGAAATCATGTTTCGGTTGTTATTGTGAAATGATGATTTTATTTGTTGAATTTTAAAATATTTTACTCAGATAATGACATTGGTTTTAAAATATTTTATTCAATTCAATTTTAAAATATTTTACTCAGATAATGACATTGGTTGCGTAGTGTTGCCAGTTTTTTTTTTTTATTTATTATTAATGTCTCTTCTTTTCACGGGTATCTTCTTTTTTTTTTCTTGAAGATATCCGGGCTTTTGGTAGGCTTACATGGAGACATAGGTCCAACACGCAGAGGCCCTTTGAGAATTTTAATCTAATAGGTAATGGGACCCCCCACTGTAGATAGTCCACGCCCGCCTTATTTAGAAGAACGGTAATGGATCACCTCCAATGGGAGTTAAAATATTGAGAAATGTGCTAACTATGAAATGGGCTATTGGGTTGGGTGTTAAATGGATTGGGTGATTTAAGCTATTAATGAAAACGGCGTCTGCCTTTTTAATATATTATTATCAAAATACTGGCAGACGGTGACTGGCCAACTCACTAGATGGGCCCCCTATACAATCGCCATAGGCAAAATAAGCCTTTAAGGCGACAGAGGGCAACACCGGTGTGAGCGGCTTGGGGTGTCGAGCGGTGCGGCGCCGGTTTCACCTTCGCGGGACAGGCCCGGAGCGGGCTTCCCCGTAGTTATGCCCTTGAAAATGACACTTCCACCCCCGAGCATATAGCTCTGGCTCCCTCCCTCTGACCGGCCAATTAATCGGCCCATCATGATGGGGAAGACTCCGGCAAGAAACTAAATAGCTGTTATTTTAAAATGCAGGTATAGCTTACAATATTAAACTTACATTGTTCCCTTGGAGTTACGTGAGAACAGTCGACTAAACTTAATTTGCCTTAAATAAAAATAGTATTATTTGTAATAATTGCCATAACAGCTAGGAGCTGACCAGTCCCAACAGACGGCACCCGTTCACGGGTATGACGCATATATCAGCCATCGCCCTACTCAACCGTATTATAGGGAATAAGGCGACCCGATATATGCACCACCACTGCTAGGACGCTTAGGCGAGCATGACATACTCAAACTGCACAACAACAATCATGTCAATTTCAAAAATTATAAAAAGCTATGTGGACGGTGCTCACACAATAACAAACTCAAATTACATATAATTATATTAGTGAACCTGACGTTTCAGATCACTTATGTTGAACAAATGTACATTAGATTTATAATGTTTCTTTATTATTATTAATTCTATTTGTTTATTTATTGGTGTTGACTTAGAGCGACTTACTCCCATGCATTTTTATCATTTATATAGTCTGAAATTTTATAATATGCCTTGTTACCCCTCATAATCGCAACAAACTCATTGAAAACAAAATCTGTGACGGAGATCTCAAAGGTGCCGCTCGCCTTTTGTTCTCCAACGACGTGCTATCACCAGACACTCTTGACACCCTTCAGGCCTTACGGACAAAACATCCTCCAGTTCCAGTAAACCCATATTTTCTCGACCCACCAACAGCAGGGCATGCATGCCTTCAAATTCAAAACAAAGATGTTACGAATGCCATTTTATCTTTTAAACCAGGTTCGGCTGCAGGTTTGGATGGAATCTCACCCCAACATTTGAAAGACTTAACATCGCATTCTGTGGGTGA
Source organism: Thumatha senex (assembly GCA_948477245.1). NCBI lineage: Eukaryota > Metazoa > Arthropoda > Insecta > Lepidoptera > Erebidae > Thumatha > Thumatha senex. The sequence goes on from OX419725.1 coordinate 8,504,620, forward strand.
TGCAGGCGAGCAACTTGTAAATTCGATCACTAAATTAATAAACTTTATGTATTCCGGTAATGTCAATCCAGAAATTGTTCCCATTCTTTTCGGCGCAAACCTCATTGCCCTAACCAAAAAGGACGGAGGGGTGAGACCAATTGCTGTTGGATCAACACTACGACGTCTGGCCTCCAAAATTGCTGTTCGACATATTTTACCAAAATTAATTTCGGAATTTGAACCCGTACAGTTAGGCTTCGGTGTAAAAGGAGGGTGCGAGGCAGCCGTCCATGCCTTACGCTCGTTCCTAACTTACGGACAGCCTGACGTTTTGCTCAAAATTGATGTCAAAAATGCATTCAATTCGGTAAATAGGGATACCCTGCTAACGGAAATAAAACAACATATACCGGAAATTTACAATTATCTTCTTCTCAGTTACGCTGACCCAACTAAATTGTTATATCGTTCTAATGAACTGTCTTCGGAAGTAGGTTGTCAACAGGGTGATCCCCTTGGGCCTGCAATTTTTAGTTTGGCTATAAATCCGATAATCAAAAATTTAAATTCTAAATTCAACGTTTGGTATCTGGATGACGGAACCCTAGGAGGTGATGTGGATACTGTATTTTCGGACCTTTTGTTAATCAAAAATAAATTTGAAGCCATTGGTTTGGAGCTTAATTTTAGCAAATGCGAACTTTTTATAAATAACTGCGACTTAAATTTTAATGACATTGAACACAAATTTAATATTTTGGCTCCAAATATTAAAATAGTTAATAGTAATTCCCTTTACCTTTTAGGTTCTCCGATTTTTGATGGATCTATTTCTGAATATATTAATAATTCAATAACTAAATTTCAAAATACTGCTGACCGTCTCCTTGAAATTAGTCCACATTATGCTCTCTGCATCTTAAAATTCTGTCTTTTCGTCCCAAAATTTACATATGTGCTCCGTTGCTGCTCTTTTTGGAATCACCCAGATCTTTTGACACAAGTAGACGACATAATCAAAATTAGCTTAGAATCGATTCTCAATATGCTGCTAAACGAGCTTTCTAGGACCCAAGCATCCCTACCTATCCGTTATGGTGGTTTAGGGATTCGCAAAATTTCCAGTGTCGCTTTACCAGCCTTCCTATCTTCTGTCCATAGTTCAGCAAATCTCATAAGTAAAATTTTAAGGGCATCCCCTTCAAACTTTGAGATTGCTGGCTTGGAAGAAGCTAGAAACGCTTTCTTAATTGCATGCCCAGGTCAAAATTTTCCAGATTCTCCAAATTTACAGAGGAGCTGGGACGACATACATTGTAAATTGATTTATAACAATCTTTTGAGCTGTAGTACAGGTTCGGCGCGTGCTAGGCTTTTGGCTGTGGGTGCGCATGAGGCCGGCTACTGGCTTCACGCGTACCCTTCGTCAAATACAGGAACATTTCTTGAGCCTGACACGCTTCGAATCGCAACCTGTCTACGGCTTGGGGTTCCGGTCTGCGTTCCTCATAAATGTCCCTGTGGCAGTGATGTCGACAAGCTTGGACATCACGGACTGTCATGCCAAAAAAGTGCAGGCCGCTTCTCGAGACATGCCGCACTAAACGATATCATTCGCCGGTCTCTTGCCACTGTCAACGTGCCAAGTCTACTTGAGCCGACTGGTATTGCAAGAGACGATGGCAAGAGACCGGACGGTATGAGTTTGATTCCATGGAAGATGGGCCGGGTGCTGGTATGGGATGCAACCTGTTCAGACACGCTGGCCCCTTCCCATCTACATGGAACCAACAACAGAGCTGGTGCGGCTTGTGAAGCGGCTGAAAAAGCTAAAGCATGCAAATACAGGAGTCTAGGCTCCGAATATGATTTTGTCCCATTCGGTGTCGAGACCCTTGGTCCGTGGGGTCCTAGGGCTACAAGGCTTTTTAAAGAAATAGCAAAAAGGTTAGTCGACATCACAGGAGACCGAAGAGCTGGCAGCTACCTCGGCCAAAGAATTAGTTTAGCTATTCAAAGGGGGAACGCTGCCAGTATCTTCGGAACCTTGCCTAAAGGGACTCCTTATTTTAATATATTTTAAATTTTCATATTTTAAGGTTATTTAATAATTTGTTGTAAATAAAGGTAATTATGACGATCAATAGAAAGAAATATTTGGCCTTGACTGTTGTCTTAAACATATTTATTGACAATATTCTAATTTTATCGGGAAGTTTGTTATAGAATCGTATACATTGCCCCATAAAAGAATTGCTGATTATTTCGAGATTTTCTGCACTCCCGGGAGTAGCACTCTCACTGCTCTCCCGTTAGGCCATTAAATCCTAACCGGTGCAGAAGGGCAACAAAACTCTGAGGAATCGGGACCGATGTGTAGCCACGCACATTCTGCTCGCCACAAGCTGCCCTGCGGATGTGAGCTTTACAATAACTTACTGATACATTTTTTGTTGGTATCAGAAAGTGGATAAATCATAAAGCGAATCTACTATGCCCTCATAGGGTTGCGTTAATCCTATAAAAGTTAACGACTGTCCTCGAGGGGTTATTATTATTTCTCTTTATTTCACATTTTAGATATAAATTATATTTTTAAATATACATATATAAAAAGTTCATTTAAAAATATAAAACATAGTATCCCACCGGTATCGGGTACGGGGACCAAGCCACCGGCGGTTAGGGCTTCGGAGAAAGGAACCTCCTCACAATACGTGCAGTATTAAGAAGAACAGCCTTCTGCATCAAGCCCTTGACCCAGCTGCCTAACGCGAGCCTCTTAAGGTGTTGGTCGAGGCTTTTGGCTATTAGTCCGTGCACAGAGTTTACTATAGGAACAATAATAGCTGTGTCAATATTCCACATGTCCACAATCTCGTGGGCCAAATCCAAATACTTAGCTTGTTTTTCTACTTCTGCCTTCACGAGGTTGTCGTCATGTGGAATAGTGACATCAATTATTATTGCAAGGCGCTCTGAACGATCTATTATCACTATATCAGGCCTATTAGCAACAATAGTTCTGTCAGTGATAATAGATCGATCCCAGTACAACGTGATATGGTCACTTTCGAGAACTGGGTCGGGCACATATCTATAATACGGTACCTCTGATTCAAAAAGGTTATATTTCAGAGCAAGTTGTTGATGGATAATCCTAGCTACTTGGTTGTGTCTATGCAAATATTCACTATTGGCGATACTAGAACAACCAGAAATTATATGCCTAAGGGATTCTCCGGGACGGTGGCACGCCCGACATATGTCAACCGTACCGTCCTTTAGGATATATTTTCCATAGTTATTAGTCATCACAACTTCATCAGTAATAGCAAAGACAAAACCTTCGGTTTCTCCAAAGAGATCACCGAATCGTAGCCAGGATACAGACGATGGTAAATCTATATCAGCCCCATGTAGGGCTCGATAAAACCGACCATGCAACTCTTTACTCATCCATATATCCCTACTACTATCATCGAGACATAGTATCATAGGTTTATGCCAATTCTCCTTAGCCAGAGCAAGCGGGGTGAGTCCGTTATCAGTAACAACTACATCACAATGCACATCCGTGTCAGTTTGTAAGAAATATTCTCTGAGGTTGCACACCTCACGGTTATGGAGGGTCTTGGCATTAAGTATACCTCGACCCCCGCATTTCCGCGGTATGTACAACCTCATCACTGATGAACGCGGGTGATGCATTCGGAATGCAGTAAGTAACGTACGGACTTTCCTATCCAGGGCTTCAAGCTCAGTTTGAGTCCACTTGAGTATGCCAAAGGAATACATCAGAACTGGCATGACCCAACCGTTAAAAGCGCGCACCTTATTGCCACCTGACAAAAGACTTTTAAGAACTTTTTTCAAGCGGCCAAAGAAGCGCTCCCTTAACGTTTGCTTCATACCAGCTTCACAAATGCCTAACGCCTGCGACATACCCAGGTATTTATATGTTTCGGTTACAGAGAGACATCCAAGTCGTAAAGAATCTGAAAGTTCTACTCCTTCAGATTCTATTATCCCTCCTCTATTTGCATGCATGACCGCTCATTTGTCCACATCAAACTCCATCCTGATAGAATTACTAAAGGTTTCTGTCACCTTTGATAACTCAATCAGTTGTTGTTTGTTGGCTGCAAACAGTTTTAAGTCATCCATGTATAAGAGGTGGGATATAACTTGGCCATCTCTCCGCAATCCTCAATTATTATTATTTCCTTTATTCATTTTATATACTTATTAAATACATTTTTAAATAAATTTAAAATTAAACAAAAACAATCTATTTAAAAATATATAAAACAGCATCCTACCGGTATCGGATACAAGGACCAAGATACCGGTGGTTAGGGATCCAGAGACAAAAACCTTCTCACAATACGTGCCGTATCGAGAAGTACTGCTCTCTGAATCTGCCCCTTGACCCAGCTTCCCAACGCGAGCCTCTTGAGATGTTGGTCGAGGCTCTTGGCAATAAGTCCATTGACAGAGACAACTATCGGAACAATGATTGCCGAGTCCACCTCCCACATATCGACAACCTCGCGAGCTAAATCCAAATACTTACTTTGCTTTTCTTTTTCAGCTTTCACGAGATTGCCATCATGAGGGATTGTGACATCGACAATCATTACACGACGCTCTGACCTGTTTATCACCACAATGTCAGGTTTGTTAGCTATAACAGTCCTGTCTGTGATAATAGACCGGTCCCAGTACAATGTGATATGACCATTTTCGAGAACTGACTCAGCTACATACTTATAGTACGGAACCTCAGTATCCACCAGGCGGTACTTTAGAGCAAGCTGTTGGTGAATAATCCTGGCTACTTGATTGTGCCTGTGCAAGTACTCACTGTTAGCAAGTCGAGGACAACCGGAAACGATATGTCTTAGGGACTCACCTGGTTGGTGACACGCTCGACAAATATCGATCGTGCCGTCCCTCATAATATGCCTCCTATAGTTGTTCGTCTTGATAACCTCATCTGCAATTGCACAGACAAAATCTTCGGTTTATCCGAAGAGGTCACCGAAACGTAACCAGGCTACGGACGATAAAAAGTCCACATCAGGCCCATGTAAGGCCTGATAAAACCTACCATGAAGCTCCTTGCTCTGCCATACCCTCTGACGGTCACCAAGGCTTAGCACTGTTGGCTTATGCCAGTTCTCTTTAGCCAAACCAAACGGGGTGAGTCCAACGTCCACTGCAACAACATCTCGATGCATTTCCACATTCATATTAATAAAATGTTGTCTAAGGCTGTACACCTCACTGTTATGAAGACTTTTCACATTTAAAAAACCTCGTCCTCCACATCGTCGTGGGATGTACATCCTCATCACAGAAGAACGTGGATGATGCATCCGATATGCTGTTAGCAATGTACGTACACTTCTGTCCAGAGCATCCAATTCAGTTTGAGTCCACTTGAGTATGCCAAAGGAGTACATCAGAAGTGGCATGACCCATCCATTATAAGCACGCACCTTGTTGCCGCCTGATAAAAGGCTATTTAGTACCTTTTTCAGGCGACCAAAGAAACGTTCTCGTAATAAATGTTTCATGTCAGCTTCATTGATGCACAAAGCCTGCGACATACCCAAGTACTTATAGGTATCAGTTACGAGGAGTGACGTCAGGTGAATGGAATCAGAGAGCTGAATGCCATCTGATTCCAATATCTGCCCTCGTTTAATATGCATGACTGCACATTTATCCACACCATACTCCATTTTGATTGAATTACTAAAGTTTTCAGTTACCTTTAGTAAATCTATCAAGTGGGAGTTAGTTGTAGCAAACAACTTTAAATCATCCATATAAAGCAAGTGCGATATTACCTGACCACCTCTTCGCAACTTATAACCTAACCCTGAACTCTCAAGTAGAGTACTTAAAGGGTCCAGTGCTAAGCAAAACCAAAGAGGACTCAAACTGTCACCTTGGAATATTCCCCGCTTAATTTTTATATGTTCACCACCACCGCATATCCCTCGGTATCCTGGATAGCTAAGTATAGTTCTCCATTGGCCCATACATGACTTTAAGAAGCTGCATAGAGTTGCATCTATTTTATACAACTCCAACACCCTCAAAAGCCACGTATGAGGTACGGAATCGAATGCTTTCTTATAATCTATCCAACATACGGAGAGATCTTTACGGTTGCGGCGAACTTGCTGGCTGATGATCATATCAATGATGAGGAGCTCTTTAGTACCTCGAGCTCCACGTCTACATCCATTTTGCGAGACACTCATTATCGCATTGTAGCTAACATGTTCAGCAATTTTGTCTCTCAAAATGGAAGTTAGAAGTTTATAGACCGATGGTAAACAAGTCATCGGTCTATAATTACTGGGGTTCGAGGTACTGCCGGCCTTATGGAGCAGATGAGTAACTCCTGTTGTCATAAAAATTGGCAGCGTACCAGATTCAATGGCAGCCTGAAATTGAGATGCCAAAAGACCATGTGAACTGCGGAACCATTTAATCCAGAAGTTTTGCAGTCCGGCCGGTCCTGGAGCTTTCCAATTTGATAATGGACGGACTGCATTAGCCACATCTAAATTATTAATTTGTATGGGTTCCATATCTGCAATACTTTCACATGCTCTCTTGACATCACAAATCCAGTCACCCTCAGTATGAATTACTGGTGCCGACCAGATACTACGCCAAAACACATTCGTTTCATCCGTATCAGGTAGGCAACCGACATTCACATTCAAACTTTTGTTGTAAACTTTTAAACACTTTTGCTTCCTAACTCATAAATAAGTAGATACGCTTCGCGCCTACTAATTTGTAATAATATTATTATTACAAATTAGTAGTACTAATTTGTAATTATATTATCATAAAAGACTGACTACCCCGTCAGGGATACAGCGTGAAGATAGTTAGTTAGTTTTTAGTTATATTATCATAAATAAGCAGATACGCTTCGCGCCTACTAATTTGTAATAATATTATTATAATTCTCTTTATTTATTTATACAACATATCAATTACATTTTTAAATATATCTATAAAATAAAAAATACATTTAAAAATATAAAAAATAGTGACCCACCGGTATCGGGTACAGGGACCAAGCTACCGGTGGTTAGGGCTCCAGAGAAAGGAATTTCCTCACAATACGTGCCGTGTCGAGAAGAACTGCTTTCTGTATCAGGCCCTTGATCCAGCTGTTTAACGCGAGCCTTTGTAGGTGTTGGTCAAGGCTCTTGGCTATAAGTCCATGGACAGATATGACTATCGGTACAATGATCGCTGAATCCACACCCCACACGTCGACAACCTCATGAGCCAAGTCTAAATATTTCTTTTGTTTGTCTACCTCGGCTTTCATGAGGTTTTCGTCGTGAGGTATGGTGATGTCAACAATAATTGCACGGCGTTCTAATCGATCTATTACCACTATGTCAGGCTTATTGGCGACAATAGTCCTGTCCGTGATAATAGATCGATCCCAGTATAATGTGACATGACCATTTTCGAGAACTGGGTCGGGCACATATCTATAGTATGGTACCTCTAAATCAACAAGATTGTACTTAAGAGCAAGTTGCTGGTGAATGATCTTGGCTACTTGGTTGTGTCGATGCAAATACTCACCGTTTGCAAGACTCGAACAACCAGAAATAATATGCCTAAGGGATTCTCCGGGACGATGACATGCCCGACAGATGTCCACCGTACCATCCTTCAGGATATACTTCCTGTAGTTCTTTGTCATTACAACTTCGTCAGTAATTGCAAAAACAAACCCTTCAGTCTCTCCAAAGAGATCACCAAATCGTAGCCAAGATACTGATGCATTGAAGTCTATATCAGGCCTGTGTAAGGCCTGATAAAAACGACCATGCAGCTCCTTACTCTTCCATACCTCCTTGCGATCAGTAACACCAAGTACTATAGGTTTATGCCAATTCTCTTTAGCCAACGTGAGCGGGGTATGTCCATTATCCACTGCAACCACATCGCGATGCAACCTCGTGTCAGCATTGAGAAAATATTCTCTGAGGTTGCATATCTCTCGGTTATGGAGGGTCTTGACATTTAAAAAGCCTCGACCTCCACACTTCCGAGGGATATACAACCTCATTACTGATGAACGAGGATGATGCATTCGAAATGTGGTCAACAAGGACCGCACTTTCCTATCCAGGGCATCTAATTCAGTCTGAGTCCATCTAAGTATACCGAAGGAATACATTAGGACCGGTATGACCCACCCATTGAAGGCACGCACCTTATTACTGTTGGTAAACATGTGATGGCAGCAACCCAGATTCAAGTGATGTTTGAAAGCAAGATGCCAAACAGTCATGTGAGCTATGGAACCATTTAAGCCAAAAATTGTGCAGTCCGTCCGGCCCAGGTGACTTCCAATTGGGTAACGAACGAACTGCACTGGCAACGTCATCAGATGTTATGATTATTGGTTCCATTGTATGTATAGACTCACATGACAATCCGACATCCCGCATCCACTCATCCTCTGTATGACTAACAGGCGCCGACCAAATACTTCGCCAAAATGTGTTTGTGGCTTCAGTATCAGGCAGGCACATGTCAGTCACACGAAAATCAGGCTGCTCCCATCTTCTATACACCCACATTTACCTATTTCATTTTTTTTAAGCACATTACCACCGGCAGCGGGGACCCTATTCGAGACCGGTTGGCCTCTGGGCTCCAAGCACGTCGGTGGCCGGCGTCTCCCCTGTCGACGTACAGGTGTTGGCGACGTCGGAGGGGAGAAATACTCGTCGCTCGATGAGGAGCTCAACGTCTCAGCAGCAATCGGTTCCAAGGTTTCCATGTGCTGCGAGGCGGAGCTATGCGACGAGTCCGGTGGTGTTGTGTGTGCATTTTGGCGACTTTTGGCTCTAGTGAGCATGTTATAATTTTAGGATTTTCTTATTTATATCTTTTGACATGACTTTAAACGTCATGTCATTCTTCATAAACATTGTATATTTTCTTGTTTATTGCTTAGGTATTGCATATTTCGGTTTTTCATAATATAGTTTGATTGTATTATTGTAATATTCTATGGTAAAGCTTGAATAGTTACTTTTGTTAAGGTAAAATGATTTTGTAAAATATAACTGCTCTTGACGTTGCCAAATTTTTTTTATTATTATTATATATTATTATTATTATTATTTTTATTATTATATATTATTATTATTATTATTACAAATTAGTAGGCACGAAGCGTATCTACTTATTTATGAGTTAGGAAGCAAAAGTGTTTAAAAGTTTACAACAAAAGTTTACAACACCATTCATACCGCAGGTGGAAAACAAAAAACCTTACTGCATTTTTCAAATAAATCACAACAAATCTAAAATGTAGGTATTGTAAGTATAACTATGAATATAAGACGGATGTTATTTATCAACTACAAAACAAACAATACAACTTATTTTGTAGATATCAATGGTGATAATTTATTTTCAAACAAACATTCTGTATAATGCAGAAAACACTAAAAAGAAAATATTTTATTTTTATTCAATTTATTGTACATTATAAGTTGTTGACGTTTATGTTATAACAATACTACTGTTTATCTGTTAAACTATATGTCTAATGAAGTCAATATTCCACAATGCGATGTAAACACAAGCGATAGTTTAACTAAACATTGCAGTGTTGAACACATCTGCAGAAATGTTGACATCATCTTGGTGTATATTTCTCTTAGTACCCAAAGACTTTGTGAAAAGACTTTACCTACCTTCCTCTTAAAAAAACGTGTGTATGTTTGGTACTAAAATATGGTGTAAGAAACCACGACAAGATCTCTGGGATCCAAGCGACCTCATCTACTAGCGCACTATGTGTTATAAACACCATTTTACGGACGTCCCCCTTTTATTTCAAAAACATATAAAACCAAGTATTTAAAATGCTAGAGTAAAATTCCCAACTGATAAATATATATAGTTAAGTCATAAGATTTTTTTAAAATTCAGTGCTTATTAATCCGGATAAAGTTAAGAAATACTTTGAGCTGAAAACTAAAGCAAATAAAAATTATCTACTTATACTGTTTGGAACTGCTATTGAGGCTTTAAATTTTAAGGCAATTATCAATCTCGTAACTTGCTTAAAACCGGAGTAATTTTTTTTTTCGTTTTTCTGTTTTTATTTTTTTTCTCAATTAATCCACTGTATTTGGAAAAGTTATATATACCAACATTGAGGTCTACTACTTCTCTATAGACAGGAAAAATTTCATATCCAATTCTCGTTGAGTCTAGAAGTTATGACCACTTTTAAATTTTTGTTAGGGTTGTCACTCAAGTTTAACCGGATTTTTTATAGTTAGAAAAAATGTGTATGTAGTAATGTATGGTTAATTAGTATAGCTCTTTATAAATTCAGGACTTTTTATACAAACAGACAAACTTTATTATCAATATGTTTTATTCGGGAATTACCAATAACTTTCGATCTTTAATGGGGATTTTAATCTTGAGTGAAGATAATTTTATAAAAGACTCTGCTATTGGCGGAAGCTTCTAAGCAACTACGGAATAATAATAGTGCTGTCTGGAGGCCTAAAAAGGCAACATTGTATGTTTCATATTTTGATCATCAAATGTTTCATTTCACCTTTTGTATAATGACAAGTTATTTGATGAATCACAAAGATATAATATAATTATGTCGTAATATGCAAGTTCCTAAATTCAACTCGACCCTTTCTAAATGTTAAAAATTTTCTGTAGAAATACAAAGCTACAATGTTTACACAAAATAATAAATAAATTCACTTGACACTCGACTGACATGTACGCATCAAGGTCATACATCAATAATTACAAGCAGCAACACTAAAAATAAAATACAAATTTATAAATTTTTGCTTCGCTTTTTATTTATTTTATATTTATTAGATAGAAATAACGAACTATTGTTAAATGGAACTTAATAACTACCATTTCACATTGTGGTAAAGGCAAAATACTTTTTTAAACATTAACCGTATAATTACGATTCGGTGTGCTCTTTATTTTTTTCAGTGTGGCAACATCAATTTCAAATATGTTTGGGAAATGAAATGAAATTGTAGATGATTCATTTTTTTAAGTCACCATTTTAAGGTCTTTAGAGCATTTCTTCTACAAATCTGCAAATGAATCAGATTACAGATGAAACATACAATGTTGCCTTTTTAGGCCCCCTGACCATAAGTGGCTCTTGATGACATGCAGAATTATTTTATTAATCTGAATCCGGTGTTACTTGGTAACAATACATTCTAATATTTTTAGGTACATTTATTGTATTTATATTTCACCTAGCCTTTACTTTCGACTTCATTCGCGTGTTATTGGAATTTTTGAAAATTTAAATTTCTCTGTAACGAGCCCCTAGACAAAATAGCGTGATAGATTAAATCTTGAAAAAAATTGTGTAATGGTAGTAAAAAAATGCTAGTATTGGATTTTTCAGTGGTGCTTAAACATAACAACAAATTGACCAAGATTAACTATTTGAAGTGTGTCATATGTATGTATATATTATTATTTATTATTTATCTATCACGCCTTATCCCCGAAGCATATATATTATATGCCCACTTTTCACAATGTGTATTCCTGTCCCACGTAATAGGTGCTGAGCCCATTGCCGTGTTGAAATAGACAGACGCATGTTGTTGCTACCTGCTGTTGAAATTTTTTAAGCCGCCCATAAGGCCTTCAACTTATGTTTATAATTTACACTGTTGACCTTTTTCAAACACATTTAAATTACACTTTAAAAAATTTTTTAGCAATGTGACTATTTTAGCCTCTTTTTGTGATTAATTGCTGTACAGTTACACCCAATTATATATAATGTCGACTCATTAAGCGTTAACTTCCTATTTAGTTATAAGGGTGACATAATTGACTATTTACCAATTAATACAACAATTACAAATTGTCGTTATTCGGTGTCATTTTTTGGAAATAAAGTCACAGGGTAACTGAACAAGAAAAACTATTCCCTGTGAATTACAGAGTCACCGTTACTAAAAAAATCTACTTTTAAACGTTTAAACGTTTTCTCAGTTTTCTTGCTTTGTCACTTCTTCTGAGATATGATAGATATCGTCACATTCCGATCATGATATTATTTACTTTTTATTATATTTTTAAATTAAATCAAAATATTGAAAAAAAATTCAATATTTTGATTTAATTGCCAAAAATATGTCTGGCTTTCTAACTATTCTAGCTCGTTGTAAACAAGAAATCGGGATTACCTACGTTTTTCTGAAACCGGTTGGTCTATACTTGGTTTAAAAACGTAAGTAATACCGTTTACTTATTTATAATCTGTGAAAATAACGTTAGTTTTCTACATTAGCTTGCATGAAATTAGACTGAGATGTAATTGCTTTCACAGAGTTTAGACTACCAGCCCCCTCTATCTATTACACACTTTACATATTTTTTTGATGTTTCAGTTAATTAGCGATTGTTGTTATTTAGTGCGACTTATTGGGTAAAAAGTATCATTATGTCACACGTGCTGCTCAATTTAAATTTGACTCCTAGTGAATCACACATACATTACGGGGTGAAAGTGAACGGGATTAAAACCTATTCGCTTCAATGTGAAATGAGATGCGACGGGTGGCGATGCACATTTTAATACTATTAACATCAATAACGTTCCCAATTGGGACCTACTGGAAAAAAGCCTTATCAAAAGTATCCTTAACTGGCAAGCATGTATAAAACACTTATGAAAGTAGAAGAAACGAAAGTTGTATGCCAAGTTGATAGCAAGTTTCTTTACTTAAGGCTATTTACTTCACTCAAGAATAAGATTCCAATTGAAGATCGAAAGTTATCGGGATTTCCCCATTAAAACATGATAATGATAAAATGCAGTGTGTGAAATGTAGGCAACAATTAATATTCTAATAGGATAATATAATATGTGCATCTTTGTGAGATAATAGCTATTCTAATGCAATTTCCGTTGAAAACTTATTACCTATCAAACACCGTAAGTTAAATAATAGGTAGGTACTTAAATATTGTTCTTCCACATTACAGAAACGTCACAGGTAAGTAATTATTACAGAAACATCAAAAAATAAATAACATCCGGATAAATATATTATTTTAAAAAGTGACAACCCTAACGAGAAAATAATCGTTTATAACTAAAATGGCCTGTAGTTTCTAAACTCCACGCGATTTGGATGTGATTATTTTTGTATATAGGGCAATAATGGATCTTAATTTTGATATTAATATCTTTTCCAACAACCGTGGATTTTTTGAGAAAAAAATTAAAAACTGAAAAATTTAAAAATCATATATCTCGAGTTCTAAGCAAGATAGGAGATTCGTGATTGGTTTAAAATATGTAGCTTTTATTTCGAGTTCTTATTGCATACACTTTTGGTTTTTAATTGATATAGTTTTTAATGTAAACAATTTTTGAACTTTATTGGGCTAAATATTTATAGAACTTTAACATTGTATACTGACTTCTCTAATTATTTTTATTACCCCGGAGTTTTACTCTAGCTTTCTATATGATTTGTTTTACACGTTTTTGTAATAAAAACAGGATGTCCGAAAAATGGCTCTTGTAACAAGTAGTGTAACGGTACCTTATGGTTAATAGATGATGTAACGATCTAAGCGCCCTCACAGGGTTTAGAAGGACTGAGGGCAGTCACTCCCAACAACGCCCAAAATAAAAAAAACCAACGAAATCTGGTCTTAACAGCTAAATCGACTGCCTCTGTGGTGCGGTGGTAGTGCATCCGATTGCTACGCAAGAGATTCCCACCCAGGATAAAACTTTGTGTGACGAGCACGATGGTTAATTCTGTGTCTGGGTGTTATTTATCTATAATATTTACGTATTTAGAAATATATAAATATGTTTAACAGTTATCTGGTTACCAAAGTACAAGCTCTGCTTAGTTTGTTGTTGTAACGATATGTTTATTTTATTTATAAATGAAAGCAGACCTTACGACTCCAAATTGAGGTAGGGGTTAGAAGCAACATGAAAGAGGCTAAGAAAAAGTGTAGTAATGAAAGGTACATGATCAAAGCATTTTTACGAGAGAGAAATTAAATGATAAAACAGTAACCTTCTAATCAATTCATATTCTTTCACCAAGTTTGGGTCACATAGCGGCAGGATGCACACCAAAGCTTGTAGAGCAGTCTTGCGAATTTCAGCGAACAGGGCAGGCGACCATCGCGTCTTCAGCTGGCCTAAGCCAGGATCTATTAAGTACATCAAACCCAAAAGCCAGTGTCTTGATTTCACTAACTGCAATGAAATGTATAATTGAAACAGACTCATCATCCATCTATTGCTTTTTTAACCTATGGCTTTTCCATTCAGGCCATAAATGGTTTTCCGCCTTATACATTTGCCCACTAAAGATCCACCGGAATGGCCCAAACTCTTGTAAAATAAACTATAACCATAAAATCTTTTTTTTTCTAGAAATTAATCTAAGTTTACATGATTTATAAACGTGAAATATTAGGTACTACAAATTCCCCGCCATATATCGACCCTCCTTATGTAAAATTAAATTGCTAAAACCTTTATTTTCTTTTTACCATGTTATCCACTCAACCGTTCAGGCTTCCAGAGCAGCCCCTTTTTTTGTTGGCTGACCTCATTTCAAAACCTTTTTAAACTGTGTTGTCTATGGTTTGAATGAATAATCATGTTTTTATTTACTTATTTTCTAGTAAGTCTGTCTGGATTGTAAGTTCTACCTTCATCTTAGTGTATTTCCAGTCGCTTCCAAATACTAACTGGATTTGTATCCTAGGATATTATAGGATTTACATATATTTGGCTAGTAGGAGCAGCTATCATTTGTTTTCATTGTTGGCATTGTTCGGAGCGACTGCCGTCAGACCTCCCAACCGTGATCGCTAACTTGTCGGTTAGTCTGCAGATGTACCGATGGCAAGTGAAGTCACAGATTTTTCAGTAAGACCCCTTACACCCAGGAAGGCCAAGACGGTATCTATTAGTAAGTCAGCGTATATACTGATCCCATAACAAAAATAAGCTGTTTCGATTGTTCGTTAGTACTTACAAAAGTATTATATGGGAAAGCTTTAAGCAAATCGACCACAAAATGAATCAATGTTTTTTTAAATAGAACATCCTCTTGCATAGGGTTAAACCTGACAGTTCTTGTCCAATCATCTCTTGGAGGCACTTCTGTCAGTACTGATAGTGACATTATATCTGCAAAAGATATAGAACGGAACTGCAAAAGATATAAGAGAATCTGAAAATTAGAATTTGATAAATAAATAAACTACCCCGTCAGGGATACAGGCGTGAAGACAGCATGGTTTAATTATTTTTCAAATAAAAAATTTAAAAATTTAAATATTAATGATTATATGTAATTTGGAGTTAATTTTTTTTCTTATTCGACTTAATATTTTAGTGGTTTTTGTAAAGATTTAATTAGAATAGTTCTTCAATTTTATTGAATCTAACTTCTTTTGAATGGCTGTAAAGTGAAGTATGGTGTATTTATTATTTTCATGTAACAACTTTTGTACCCATGTTTTGCAAAATAAATAAATGAGATGATGGAGAGTGATGCAATCCTAGCTCGGCAGATACAGCCGGCGTTGTTGACGGGACATGGTCGAGCGCAGGCGACGTCCATTCTTCAAGTAAGACAATTTTAACAGTCGGAAGTGAAAGTGTTCATATTATTGTTTGTAAAATTCACTAGCAAATTCCGAAACAAGATATCGATCAATGTATCCACTATAAGAAACTGTGTTTGTTTTAGTTTATTCGTGTAAGGGATTAATTTAACCTGGTGTTAAGATCCAGAGATCAGAATTGGGCTTCACGTAGCTGAACATACCAAAATGACTCCCAAACACCCAGACTAAGCAATTTTGCTTAGCCGGATGGGGTAAGATGAGGGGAAGCGCTCGTGGCCCCGGTGACTCAGAGTTCTGTAAACGATCACTGCGTTAAGCAACAGTTGCTATAGGTGGTCCTTGGATGGGTGACTACTTTGTGGAATTTACATTTGCGTGCTTCGGAAGGCACGTTAAGCCGTTGGTCCCGGTTGTCAGTAAAATGGCAGCCTGGTTGGAGGTCATATGGGTGGCTTGAAAAATTTCAACAGTAGGTCGCCACAGCCTGCGCCTATTCATTTCAACACGGCAGTAGGCTCACCACCTGTTATGTGGGACAAAAATGCATACGGTGAAATGTGGGAGTATTTTATGCCTACCACTTCAGGGATATAGGCGTGACATTATGTATGTATGAAAGAGTATCGACAACAGTAACAGTCGGATTTAATGGGTAAGGGGGTTAAAATTTCCTTGCATTGCTTCGTCAGTAAATAGTAGATCTTTGACTTAATCAAGTTGGCTACTCCAGAGCATAAGAGCTAATTGCATACATAAGTAAAAGAAGTCTCTAAGCAATACTCGATAAGACATTAAATCAGTTTACCTGGCATAAGAGTTGACAACCCTGTCAACCTAGGTCCAAAGCACTTCAGCAAGGTAGCTGCGATAACTGTAAGCGTGATTCTCTCATGATAGTGGTCACGGGCGCGACACTCGTAGCGGAAAACCCAATTAAAGCAACTAATAAAGAAAGAATGAACCTTGAAACTATAGCGAAACTATATCACTACTTGAAACATAGATATATGTGTCTACGCTGCCAAAAAACAAAAATCAATATATACTATGCTGATGTACCGAAAGGCCAGAAGGACAACCCAACTCCTCTTTTCAATGTTTCAATATGTATTCATCAAACAAATCACTTTATCGCAGTCCACTGCCTCATATATCGTCAGCTTTCTGCTAATATTCCAAAGGCGAACGCGCGAAGGCACTTTTCGCAATGAAATTTTCATTTACGGGTGTTGCCGAGGTTTGGAAGTTACGATAAGCCATCGGTTGCCAGAAAGTTTTTACAGAGTCGGCACCGCGAGTGCCGCACCTCAGATGTTGCAAACGTCCATAGGCTACGGTGGTCGGTTTCCATCACGTGAGCCGTATGTTTGTGTACCTTCTCAGTGGTAAAACAAAAAGGTGAAGTGTTGGCGTATATTATGCCTCAGCCTATCCGTTCAGGGATAAAGGTGTTACTGTATGTTATGAATGCTATTTTGAACTGAACATGTTCCTGACGAAAGTTGGTAAGGTGAAACTACAACACAGGCGCGGGGCCGCGGGCGACCTCTAGTATTTACATATTATATCAAGCTTTGGAGCGGGCTATGTCCAGCATTGGGTGAGATGATAACTTGCTGAGATGTTCATGAATGTAAAGGTCAGGCGCAAGGAGTTCCACCAAGGTCTCCAGGGCCTAAGCGCCCTCAATTGATAGCAGTGCAACTAACCTACGGACGAGGCAACGACGCAGGTAACGAGGCAGTTACCAAGCTGGGAGATCAGACGATAGTTGCTGCTGATAATCAAAAACCAAACGATAGCTACTCCTAGCAGTCTGTATGGGAAATATAATGTGGATATATGTGGTCCCCAGGCTCCTAATCCGGGCAGGAAACTAGAATCCAGAACTTATTTTTTTTGTACGCAATAGAAAGGAACAGCGCGATACGAGAACATTACGGTATGACAGAGATGTAGTGACTAGGACACGTGGAGTGGATGGATGAAAATAGACTGACGAAGCAGTTTTATGTGGCGAGAGTGAATAGTTATTACATTGAGGTCGATTACGTACATCGAGGTTGACCCCTACCAGTTGGTAGGGGTCAACCTCGATGTACGCATGTCAATCAAATAGAAGACCATTCGGAAAAAGGCCAGGTCAAGAGTACCCTTAACCGGTGAGCGTGTATGAATACAGTAATAAAGGATCGTAGCAAGAGGAAAACCATAGTCTATGCTTACCCCAATGGGAAACAGGTGTGATAATAAGTATGTACCAGTATGTACAATAGAAAAAAGAAGTAACAGTTAAAGCAAACATAGATACAAAGGTACTGCTGATTTCCCAATATCATGATATAAAGATGTATGTAACTTACCTTATACAATAATTGTCCGGACAAGGAAGTAGTAAATGGTATTGTGGGTGCTTTGCCAAGAATTTCTTCGTACTTATTAACAGCACCAGCAGAAGTGTCAACGTTTTACTCATGTATAAACTGCTGTCACCTGGGAGTTATCATTATTAGTAGCGGACTGACATTACTTCCATAACGTCGGCAGCGCGAGTAAAGCACCTCTGGTGTTACCAATAACCAATAGGTACCGGGGCTGACCACTTTCGATAAGGTGGTCGAGAGTAGTCCTGTCAGTGGTATAAAATAGCTTTAAACTAACAATTTCCTTCATCTGAGCGTTAAGTCTCAGTTGCTTAAAATATCACAACCTTGACTGCCTCGGCAGCGTAGTGCGACTGCCGCACTGAGGTCCCGGGTTCGATTACCGGGCCGGAACAAATATTTTTGTGATCCTAAATGAAATGTTAAATAAAACTAAAATAAACAAGTTTTGGAAATTGGGTGTTTCCTATGTAAAATATTATGTATTAAAAATATATATAAGTATGTATATCAGTTGTCTAGACCCCATAGTACAAGCGTATAACTTAGTTTGGGTTAGATGGCGCTATGTAAATAGTATAAATATACCACAATATTTATTTATTTATTAAAGCTCGAAAGATTGGCGGTCTGTCCGCTCTGACTACCCCGTCAGGGATACAGCGTGAAGATAGTTTAGTCTTTTATTTAGAGCTCGAAGTCCACTTTGATAGGCTGGGAGGAGCTGTGTGTTCTGTACGTCCGAAACGGCTTTACAAGTATGTGACATAAATATCACGAAATACGGAGAAGTATCTACTTATATCAAATATTGATTATTATATTTTTCACTGTACTTCGCACGACTACAGTATTGAAGAGCCTCAAAATTATATGGTGTTACTAAACTTTCACTTCTTTATACTCTCTGATCATATACGCCAACATTCAAAAGTTATATTGAGTCTCACGTAATAAGTGGTGAGCATATTGCCGTGTTGAAACAAACAGGGGCTAATTGTACCTTTATGCTATTTTACGTGTAGAATGCCACTATAAGGTTTAAATCTTATGAATCATGGCATTTTATACGAAAAATCGTGTGAAATGCAACTATAAGGTTTAATTCTCATGATACATGACATTTCGTGGGTAGTTACAAGTAATACACAACTTTTTTTGAACTCTCATTAATTTATTAAAATAAAAATAATTAGGTATACTAATTTATAACACTAGTTTCTGGTACAGTCGAATGCCAGTAATACACTCACCAGCTGTGTATAATCTCCATCCATTTTATCCAATATCAAAAGATATTCACACTTATAAACACTAGCACAAAGATGGAGGCAATGAAGGACTCATTTGCATCAACCATGAGTGGGATTGAGGAACGCCTGGCTAGTTTTGAGTCAGAACTACAGAGAAGCAATAAAGTATCCAGTTCTCCAAATCTGGTGAGTCTTACATCAGACTTATCAAATTTCAAAATCTTTGTGCTGAGTACAATATCAGCTTTTCGTACTCAATTGGAATTCCTAGGACGTGAGTTGGACAATGTTGAGATGAGGAGTCGTCGCAAAATACTTTTGATGCATGGCATTCCTGAGGAGCAAGCCGAGCAGACATCACAAGTAGTGGTAAAAGTTATTTCTGATAACTTAAAACTGACTGATCAAGCGTTGCCAAAGAATGGGAAGACCTTCAAGTGCCAACAAGCCCAGACCTATCCTGGTTAAGTTCCAGCAGGTAGCAGTTCGTGACAAGGTGTGGTTCTCCAAAACTAAGTTTAAGGGCACTGGGTTTACGTTGTCGGAGTTTCTGACACGCACCAGACATGAAGCCTTCATGGCTGCACGCGAACGTTTAGGTGTTTCCAAGTGCTGGACGCGGGGTGGCCAAGTATTCGTACTGGGTCCGGATGGTTCTCGGCACCGTGTAGCATCTCTAAGTGAGCTCAATCGGATGGATTGGGACGTGCAGAAAGCAGCACCCACCGCGAAGGTTACGACGAAGTCCAGGCGAGCCGTAAATAAGAAATAAGCAGCTCTTCAGTAAACTTTGACGGCTTCATTTGGCATTACATCTGGGTACTATAAACTCTCTCTGCCATTATATTATATATTCTTGAGTATTTCCTTATTAAACATATATCTGATAACCTCTTTAACATTGTTCAACGTAAAATTTATATTTATTTAAACTGAGTATGCACTCAAATTGTTTTGATTTTTTTTTGTTGTCTTCGCCCATTTTGGGCAGGCAAAGGAAACTTTGTCCATACAGCCTAGTCTTCGGTGTTTATATTTTCTTAGTATTTAGTCCTGTCCATTCTTTGTCGATGTCGAGTCCTCAGTCCTAGGTCCTTGTCCTTGCCCTCAGTATAATGGTGATTCTTATACAGAGGTTTACAGTGGACTTTTCGCGTCAAGAGAGAAAATAGCATTTCACTGCATATATATCATTGTCTATCACTATAGCAAGTTAACACAACTTTTATGTCCAAGAAACCACCACTCCCACATATAAAACAAGATAAATGCACTAGTTTTAGAAAATAATATACAGCAAGCGTCCGCACTTGTCACTCTCCCGCCAAAAGTCCCAAATTGTTTTGATATTAGCTTTTTCTAATCTATAATATTCAATTATTTTTGTTGTCTTCGCCCATCTTGGGCAGGCAAATCAAATTTAGTCCATACAGCCTAGTCTTCAGTATTTATTATTTTCTTGTAATTTTGTTTTAGTCCTGTCTAGTCGTTTGTCGATGTCAAGTCCTTAGTCCTAGGTCTAGGAAATTTGGCACTAACACAAACAACACCGCTATTCTTTGCAATATATCACTTTCGTTCACTAATGCACTTTTCCGAACTCTTTATGTATAATATTCCACCATTAATAAACACAAAAACACGAATTTTACACTAGTTTTTAAAATAATATACGACACACGAGCGTCACCGCTCGTGTTGGCGCCAAAACCTCTCTATAATATTCATGTAGATGACAGTGCAGAACCGATCAACTGCCGTTTAACGTTTCTTTTTTTCTCTCTTATACTTAATTCACCTGCATGGCGGGCAATGAGTATCAACCATACAGTCTAATACTTTTATTATCCATTTTTCTTTTTTTTTTTTCGTTTTTTTATTATGTGTAACTATCTCAAACTAATCTAAATATAATTATTATTAATAGGAATATATAGTATAATTGGTCATTTTGTTTCTGAAATTACTGTTTGTGAATATTCTTCCATTTTATAATTATTGTGCACAACGGGCGGGTGGACAGACTACGTTCACGACTAAATTATCGTATTTTTTTTTATTGGCGTTATAATATTCACATTTATCTATCTATTTATTGTATATTTATTACTCTTGTTATTTATACCTATATATTGAATAATATATATTTATTTATACATTACATATTTTAATTAGCTATTATCTGATGTTAGATGCATACAATTTCAGTGATTGTGATGACAGTTTTACTACTACAAACAGCCAGGATGATAGCTTTGCAAGTCTACCATCTTTGGCTGAAACTATTGAGGCCCAGTTTTCCGATGTACCCAAGAATTTTAATGTAGTCCATATAAATGCACAGAGTATTCCCGCCCATTTTCCAGAGATGCTGACTACTTTTGATTGTAAAAATATCCACTTTCACGTAATTCGCTATGATCGTTTCTCTAGAGGTCCATTTATTTAAGGGAAAATATTAATTTCAAAATCATAGAAATGTCACCTCAGCCACTGCCTTCAAATGCAGGGGAATCAATTTTCATTGAGGTGGAGCTTTACTTACTTTACTTACTTACTTACATTATCCTGGTGTACCAGGGTCCTACTTGGTGTCTATTATTCCTCTTCATCTGCTATTAATTTCTTTTCGTCCTTCGAAAATATAATTGAAAGTCTTTCTCCCTCTTACAGCCATACTATTGTAATGGGCGATTTTAATACATGTCTTGTAAAAAATGATTCCTCCTCCCTTGCTCGCTCCTCTACTTTCTCTAGCATTGTTCACTCCTGCAACTTGTCTATCCTGCCTTTAAACGTCACTCATCATTTTCAAATTGTGTTCCATCCCTCTTAGAACTTATCCTCGTATCTTCTACTGAATTAGTTGTAAGGCATGGACAGTGCACAGCTGATGAATTCTCGTACCATGATCTAATCTATCTTTCATATAAACTCCGCTCTCTTAAACCTAAACCCAAAATCCTTATGCAGCGCAATTTTGGTGGCATGAATCTAGATAAGCTACGTGAGGAGGCCTCTAACATTGATTGGGCTTCATTAATCACCGCTCATAGCATTGACGAGAAAGTTAGCATCTTAACAAATAAGTTAATTGAACTTTATGATGTACATGCTCCAATCCGTGCAGTAAGGATGCGACACTTGCCGTCACCTTGGCTTACAGCTGATATCAAATTGATTATTGCTAAAAAAGCTGCAGCTAAATGTAAGTTTAAGCGTCGGCCTACATCTGAGAATCGCGAGAAATATATAACATTGCGAAACATCTGCAGCAAGGTGTGTAGGAAAGCACAACGCCAACATATCGATAAATCGGTCCAGAATGGGGACCCTGCAAAGATCTGGAAGTTTCTTAAAACGCTAGGGGTTGGAAAGCCTAAACAACAAAAGGACATTTCTAAAAAAAATTGATAATGATTCACTAAATCAACATTTCTGCTCGTCTTCACGTTATGATCAATCTAGCAAAGTAAGTACTTTACAATATCTTTCATCACTTCCAACTCCTCCGTTTCCACCGTTTGTTTTTGAACAATTATCTGCTTGTGATGTTAAGAGGTGCATAATGTCGCTACGTTCCAATGCTGTTGGTAACGACTGTTTGAGTCGAAACATGGTCGTGCCTATTCTGGACGAACTTCCCATATTGTGTCATGTCTTGAACCATTTCATAACTTGTGGTGTTTTTCCTTCAATGTGGAAAGAGGCACAAATTATTCCCATTCCCAAAAAACCTAACCCAACATCCTTTGCTCAATTTCGTTCTATATCCATTTTGCCTTTTCTTTACAAAGTTAGGACTTTGGAAAGGAAAGGCAAAATGGATGCATACACGCTGTCGCCGCCCGAACAGGTAACTGTGAAACCAATCAATACCTACAATATATAGTAAGGAATGAGCTTCCAGTCCGGCTTTCGACCAGGATATAGTACGACAAGTGCGTTGATCAACGTCACTGATGACATTAGGCTGGGTATGGAGAATGGAAATCTAACTGTACTATCCTTACTTGACTTTAGCAACGCTTTTAATTCAGTGGATTTCCAAATCCTGCTCGGTATTCTGCGCTCGATTAACATACTCCAACAGGTATTGATTGGTTTCACAGTTACCTGTTCGGGCGGCGACTGCGTGTATGCATTGAAGAATCTATTTCTTCTTGGTGTGACACGACTGTTGGCGTACCACAGGGTGGCGTTCTATCCCCATTACTTTTCTCTATTTTTATAAATTCCATTTCTAAATCTTTACTGTCTTCCTACTTGTACGCAGATGTTTTACAGATCTATTTGCAAGCTCCGGTGCATGAAATCACTGAGGCAATTTCAATAATTAACTCAGATTTAAGGCGGAAATGTAAGTTGAGCAAGCTATATGGACTTAATGTGAACCCCTCCAAAACTCAGGTGACTGTTATAGGCAGCCCCAATATGGTGACACGAATAGACAGGTCACAACTACCTGACATCATGTTTAACGGTGCTGTGCTACAAATTTGTACAACTGTCAAGAATCTGGGCATTTTAGTTGATGACACTCTTTCTTGGAGACCCCAACTGCAAGAAGTCAGTCGGAAACTGTTTGCATCAGCAGGATCTTTGCGTCGCGTCTGCTTAATTTCCTGCCAACGGCCACTAAAATTGCGCTCGCTCAATCTCTCCTTCTTCCCTTGCTAGAATATGCTGATGTCAGCTATCTCGATATCACCGAAGAGCAACTTGATAAGCTTGAGCGGCTTCAAAACTTCTGAATAAGATTCATATTTGGATTACGCAAATATGATCATGTAACCGAATATCGCAACTTGCTCGAGTGGCTTCCAATTCGCCTTCAACGGAATACTCATATCCTGTCTATGCTTTACTGTACTCAATGTACTGTTTAATCCGCGTTCTCCAGCATATCTCAAAGAACGATTCATGTTCCTAAATGACACACATTCAAGATCCTTGAGGTCGTCGGAATCTATGGAATTGGCAATACCTACTCATTCCACTAGTTATTAAGATAAATCGTTTACCGTACAGGCTGTGCGGTTATGGAATGCATTGCCTATTCAAATTAGAAGAGCTCAGTCTCTGTTTGTCTTTAAGCGCATGGTAAAAGAACATTATTTGACCCGATAGTTAATTCCTTCTCTTATTGCTGCGACTCCGATAATTCTTATTCCATTATAAATGTATGTTTATATAGTTTGTAAGTGTATGTATGTATATGTCTAAGTATCTATGTTTATATGTATTATGTGTATTGTATGTATGTGTATTGTATATATATATATATATATATAAATAAAATATAAAAATTAATATTGTAGGACACTTTTCACACAGCGCCATCTAGCCCAATGTAAGTTAATATTAGCTTGTGTTATGGGATCTAGATAACTGATAAACATACTTATATATTTCTAAATACATACATATTATAGATAAATAACACCCAGACACAGAATAAACCATCGTGCTCATCACACAAAGTTTTATCCTGGGTGGGAATCGAACCCACGACCTCTTGCGTAGCAGTCGGATGCACTCCCACCGCGCCACAGTGGCAGTCAATATATATATGTTACATTTATTATTATTATGTAATGAGCATATTGTATAATGTAGCTAATCGTCTGTTTTTTTTACACCAATGCTACCCATCTTTCCAACAATTAACATCCTTTTCTGTCCATCCCAAGGTTGCCTGTAAGAAATTGCTTTTTAACGATAAGGCCGCCCTTTGTACATTATCTGACTAAAATATTTGTAAGTAATCTAGCTATAATTTGGTATACAAATAAAGTTTTATTCTATTTTATTTTATTCTACTTTACACAAAAAATCGTGTTAAATGCCACTACGAGTATAAGGCTTAAATCTCATTATTTACATCTACAAAGCAAATTAAGATGCTTAAGGTTTGCATTTCAAAAATTACATAATTAATGGATGTGAGTACAATAGTAATGCCCCAAATTAACAGACCAAATAAACCATTTCAGCGATTTTATGTAAAAATCATGTGTGTGTACCAGAGTACACAGGTAAGAAACTAAGTGAAACTTCTTTACGACATTTTTTACAGCAATAAAATTTACCTCATACGTCGTTTAAGAAGTGTCACTTATGATAAAGAAGTTTCACTTCAAAGCAACATGGCGTGAAACCGAAAAACGAGAAGATTTATTTTTTTACAGCTACTATATATAATTTCTCTCAACGTCGATAAAGAAGCTACAAAAATGAATTTAAAACCGTCACAAGCCATGGATAAAATCTATGGTACGCAGTTTCAGGACTAGTGAAGGTTTTAATCGTACCTACTGATTCTTTTTATATACTTGATTGTTAAGCATGTCGCGGCGAAACACGCGACACAAATGTTTCCGCAGTGTATTTCTCCTGTGCTTACGTCTTCTATGGGTCTCATATATCCGTGAATTTGCAAAAAGGCAAAAGACTATACCAACACAGTTTTGGGAAAACTAATATTATGCTCACCTAGTTTCAGGTTTACATCATGGCAGTCTGCTGGATTAATATCATAGTATGCCAAATCTCTTTCAGGAAAGTAAGGATTAAAACGGTAGAATATATTCTCTACAATATTCTCTTTCATCATATCTATACCTGAAAAACGATGGTTTATAGGTAGTTAATTTATCGCTTACTGGGATTAAATGGGGCGAAACATTTTGCTGTATGATCTCCAAAACTCAACTACACGACTTCAGGAACACTTACGTAGAAGACACCGCACAATGCACTGACAAGACAACCCAAGACTGTCCTCAAAAGTAAACCCCGGGCTTCCTAAATTAACATTTGATTGCAACCAGGACATGGCAGCAAGCCATTTCTATATATTCGTAACTAGCTGATCCGCCCGGCTTCGCCCGTGACATATTTCGAACCCCGTGGCACTCGTTTATTACAACCGTAACGTACCACAGGATGACTGATGCATTTGCTTATAAAATATATATAAATGTATAGTTAAGAAAAATGAATGGGCCTATAGCAGTATAATCGTCTTCGTAATTTGTTCGTATTATAATGACAAGCTCCGTCATAAAGTTTCCATCAGTTGCTTGTTTTAGGGGGTAATAGTAACCTGACCAATTTCAGAATATTGTCAAACCGCTAAACTTTCGTTTTCCTCGATGTTTTTTTTCCATTTTACATAATTATCATAATATAAGCACTTACAATTTTCTTCTGTATTGCATGCTAGCAGTAAGGCGATCTGCAAGAAGGTGGGAAACTTATGTGAGTTCGATATTGCAAGCATTCTGACTGCGGTCTCGATAAGTATTTGCCCTGCAGCTATGCAGTGACATTGGCGAGCAGAGTCCTGGCCTCTGGCCGAATCGGGAGCCGAGAGGTGAAATATAACAGCTTTTGATATCATGTCAAAAAGCTCATCTTCAAGTACCATTAGAAGGTATCCTGAAATTTAAAAGGTTTGATTTTTATTAGGTCACGTGTCCGTTTTTAAAGTGCTCGTAACTCCACACCGTTTTCGCAGCATTATGTAAGCAATCTAAACATGGGACGGTTGACTAATTTTTAAAACTTACGCGATTTTTCAGTCTTTGAAAGGCTCATTCTAATCTGGCCGGCCATCTATAATATAGTCGGTAAGTTACGTTGAAGGTCTTATAGGGCCGTTTAAAAAAGAATGGCTGTGGAAATGGAATAATATAGGTACCTCTGACTACCCGTTTAGGGAAAAGGTTTGGATGTCTGAAAGTTACTACTTTTATCGCGCTATAGGCAGTTTGGTTCGCAGTTGTTCTATAAACAACACCCTATTGATCAGTTTTGGATAGATGGAAATTAATGAACACCTATTAAATATCCTGGGCAATCTAGGCACGTATTTATAACAGAATAATAATTGTCACTAATTAGTTTAAATTATTATTCTGTATTGTGGTATATAATGAAATTTAAGTAATTACTTAAATTTAACAGAATGAATGGCCTGACAATATAAATTATCTAATTAAAATTCTATACCATCAGGGTTCTTTGAAAGTACACAACCTAGTAAACTAGATTACATTAGATAGTACTTTTGATTTTTTTAATTATGTTATTATGGACATTTTGGTGATACACGGGAAAAAATAATTGCCCGAGGTCCAACCAGGTGGACTACGCAGGTGGACCATGGGCAATAAACGCGTTCGAGAAGGTCTTATCATGCCTATGTAGTCACATGTATCATCTCGATTCTAATTTTAGCTGAGAAGGAGGTAATGAGGTGAGCCTCACTGACTGCAGAGACTGTATTTAAGGATGAATGTCCTTCCTGTTGGAAGATTAGGTAGCGTTATCAGTGGCACTAGTCCTAATGTTAGAACCCCCCCCCCTGGCTACGCCCGTGCTTTAGCCTATGGCTTACTTCGACCCTTTAGGGGTGGAATTTCGATAAACCTATTCATATTTATAGATATATCTTAAGCTAGAAATTTCAAGTTTCCTAGAACTTCGCTGGGCATCGATAGTTAAGTGAGTCACCCAGTATTATAATTGTTGTAAGTATTTTGCCTTGAGACATAGTTTTATCATGGCATTTCATGAAAAAAATTCTAATATTTAGTGACGTATTCCTAAGCAACCCTTCTGATTCCTATGCAAAAGGGTCGTTTGTCGTAATCCAACACATTATAATGTGACGCACGCGCAACCCATAGACAATCACCGACACAAAAGGCGTAAAACTCCCTCGAGAGCCAACGACATTGTCCTCTTTACTGATACCAGAATGGCGTGCCGATATCCTCTTGGCCTCAATTAAACGAAACTATTCAATGCAATTTTAGATCAATTTATTCAGTCTAAAGTTTATAGCTTAGATAGATGGTTAATAATAGTACACCCATTACAATAGACATTACTAGTGAACCGACCCGGCTTTGCACAGGGGCAATGTAGATATAATATGCATGTATCAGTACTAAATACCTATCATAAACGTGAAAGTTTGTGAGTGTGCGTTTTTATTACGTCTACACGATCAAAGGGTCCGGCTAATGTTGATAAAATTTAGTGTGGAGAAAGCTGACACCCTAAATTGATACATAGATTACTTTTTATCCCGGGAACAGGTTCTTGTGGGAATCGTGTACAGGAAAACCTCACCACGTAGTGCCTACCTACTATAAAGTCGAAAGTTTGCGAGTGTTTGGATATTTATTACTTTAAAATGGTCTACAGGCTGGAATAACTTGAAAAAAAATTGTGTGGAGGTAGCTAACACCTTGAATTAACAAATATACTTACTGCTTTTATTTCGGTAACCGGTTCTCTACGGTCCGGGGCCGACGCAAGTACTGACTAGAAAAAATTACTTACCCATAAAACCGAGGTAACTTCTTATAGTTTCAAAATGTTTGACGACATCGGACGCTACAATCAGTCGAATAGGCTTTGCAATATTCTGTAAAAGCTCGACTAGATTTTCTTTTAAAGCTGGCACGCTATCAGATTTTCGAAGTAAAAAAATTATTATCACGTATAAACTGTTCATCGAGTCTACTCTCTGTGTAAAGCGTTAAGGATATCTTTATCATCATTATCATCATCCGAGCGTCTGTCCTAGTTGCATCTTGCGACGACGCCCACAACCGCTTTCCTATTTCTTCCACTCCAATTCGCACTGTCGTCGGCATCTCTTACGACACCAGTTGACAGCCTGCACTTCTTGGGTCTCCCCCTTTATCTGAACCCGGTGAGGATGGCATAGTGAAGAATTTATTCTCCAAAACGATTGTCGCAGCACATATGTGACATGCGAAGGCGACACTTAGCAACTTATCTGAAATGACGCGGACGTGAAGGGCACTGCGGATGCTTCATACATTCACTGTAACATTTTCATTTATATGGCACGCAGCTTCTGCTGATGTTGCTTCAACAGCGACCACGTCTCGCTGTCAAGTAAAAGGGCAGGCCTAATGATGGCTTTATAGGCTTGTCCCTTCAATCAGACTAGCATTTTAGGGGTTTCTTTCTGTATTCCACTTTGAAAATGTATCTAAAAGTCTCTACGTTATTTTCGTATGGGTTCGTATTTCGTATGGGGATAATGTGCACAATGACACGGTTTAACAGGAAAATTATCAGCAAAGTAAATGCAAAGGATACATATCCATTTCGGCTAGTTTCGGCAAATTCTCGCAGATGAGCTTGCAAACGCTCTAATTGTTCCAGCGCTGATGAATCCTGAACCAGAAATTCAATTTTCTGAGCAATATCCCAGCCATAAGACGGAGGGCATTCGTCATTCCACTTGCGAGCTGAGAAAATAAAAAAAAACCTTTTAGAAGTTTAAGAAATAATACCAAGCTCCCGACGGACGTCTTTACCGAGGATGTCTACATACATACATACATACATATTGTCACGCCTTTATCCCCAAAGGGGTAGGCAGAGGCATACTGTACGCCCACATACCATCGTATGCATTTTTGTCCCACGTCACAGGTGGTGAGCCCATTGCCGTGTAACTCCGAGGATGTCTAGATTATCCAATTGTATTATTCCTGAGTGTTGACTTATTATCCCGGGAACATGTTCTTGTGGGAAACGGGTAGGTTAGGTGCGGGCAATTTACAACATTTACGGTGATCTTCACCACGCCGGTTTGGCCGTAGGTATTAGATAGTTAGGTATATTTCGATAAAAGATCACCTTCAATTAGAATTTTACTTTATTCGAAGTAAATTTCATGAACAGATATCATAACGAGTGCTCGATGTTTCATCGTGAACTAAGTGATAGTAAATATGCAACCCAATAACATTATGTTTTGCTTTAAAGCGTCACATACTCCTGACTCTCCGCTAACGATCTAGTTCTCAGCAATGTTAGTCCAAATTAATATAAGAAAGTAGAGAAACAATAGCACCGCTCAGAGGTCAAGTCCACATCACAACACGCGAAATTATGTTAGCCAATTAAAACGGTAAGTGGGTAAGCGAAAGTGCAATTTTATTCATTAAAAGGACAAACGTCCTATTTGTTTGGACTTTCATAAATACTGTGCCAAAGACTATTTATAGACATCGTAACTATAACAGATAGATGAATGAAACATGAACTGAATGAAATGAAATGAACAACACGGGTGGGGCAGAGATGTCATCCTCAAACTGTGGGCACAACAGTGCCCAGAACCGGAAGATTCCGCAGGTCTTTCTTTTGTCGCACCATAAAAGCATGGAACTCTCTGCCAGAGCATGTGTTTTCCGCCTCTTACAATCCTGGGTCCTTTATGAGAAGCGTGAAAAGGCATAATTCTGGGCCGTCAACCTGAGGGTCGCTATCCGGGTCCTACCGGCAGGGTTAGCGGCCACAGAACATCGTCTCAGCTTTCCATCAGGCGGGCGGCACCATTATGATGTGTCAAAACAAAAGAATAAAAGCAACTAGGTACTTTTTTTTTTTGTTTCTTTTTTTTATACCACTGAGGTGGCAGACAAGCGTACGGTCTGATGGAAAGTGGTAACCGTAGCCTATGGACGTTTGCAACACCAGAGGTGCAGAACTCGCGCTGCCGACTCTTTATAAACCTTCTAAGACTCCCTTTGAAGAACCCCATACTGTAGACGTTCGGGAAAACCCAGGCAGGGAGTTTATTCCACTATCTAAGCGTACGCGGAATAAAGCCTCTATCGGATCTAACCGTGTGCGTGCGCTCCGAACGCAAAGTGTGAGGGTGAACACCCTGTCTATGGCGAGCGGTGCGATGATGAAAGCTAGCCGTAGGCATCATATCAAACAACTCCTCAGAGCACAGACCGTTGTACAGGCGATAGAACGCATTAAGTCATTTTCAAATTACAATTAATTTAGAGTAGAACTCACATTTTAACTTTTGTCAATACTGAATAGGAACTTAACTTGAAAATTAGTTTCATTTATTATTTTTATAATAAACCTTATCGGTCACTACTACTCGTATACTCTTAGCACTTATTACTCTTTCAAATCGAAAATACTAAGTTGGTAGGCAAAATTAATCAGCTGTCTCTAAAATTCACTGACTGATACCTTTTTTTCTGAATTTGGACATTTTGATTTTTAAATTTTTACGGAGTTATCAGTTACTATTTCAGAAACAAGCGGCCGAATCCACTATGATGAAATTTACGCCACGATAAAATAACTTACAATAACACTCGAGATATTTATGCAGGTGGAGATGCTGAAAATTTCGATAGAAGTGGAAATTTACGAGTAATAGCAACAACGTGGACCACCGATTGCTCCAATACAAGGACTCCGAACAATTGGGAATAATGCGAGGTGAAACTGTCCGTAGCAGTATTATCTTTGGTTACAGTACAAAACTAGTTTGACTTAAGCCGATGAAATGGTTACTCTCTCGTTCTTATCTTTGATCGGATAACGATATGTATTGACAATGTAAAATAAACGTGTTCTCATTCATGATCTCTAATTAAAAGTAAATTAAAAAAAAATATCCATAGACTGTGTGAAGTCCATTGCATCAATGTTTAAAAATGGTTGTAGCACTGTTCATTGGTATCGAGTTGTTCATTAGCTCGATAGATGGCTCTGGTCATACTCTTAAAATGACGAATATTAAAATATGGTGGAGAATTATAACTTGATTCGATACGGTTCGGGTATTTCCGTGGCTAGAACAATGCCCTGGTTAGGCAAAGGTCATGGGTTCAATCCCCGTCTCGAATCGAACTGTCCTTTCCCACTTTATTAAAAACTTATGAGAAATATACCAAAATAATTGCTTAAAAAAATATCCAAAAGTAAAACGTTCTGATGATCAAATTAAATATGAGTATTCACTAAATAGTACTAACGAACAGTTAGAGGATCCAATTCTTTCACAAACTGTCTTTTTAACAAAGTCTCCGTATCGTATTGTATCCCTTCAGGCCCGTGGACGCATCCGAATGTGTCTGATGAAGATATCGTTGGTGATATGTAATTATATTCATCTCTTGTTATCAGTTTGAAATCATCTTCGTGTCTTGGCACCCTAAAGTATTTTGTATGTGATGTAGTCTCTGAAGAACTGCAGGAAACCTTCGATTTTTTTTTCTTTTTCTCTGATTCAACGGAGACCTTACTGGATTTTTCTGATTTTCTCGAGCTAGATGCGAGTGAAAGTTTTGATCTATCCATTTTACTATCAAATTCAGACTGGTAAACAATCTTATAAAAGTCAGACATGTCATTATTTGACAAATTTCTTACAATGAAAACTATATTCGATCCTAAACAACAATAAGGTTTAATTATTGAGCTCATATGGTAGGTATATTTACACTATATCTGTGGTATAAACGGAATATTTAAAAACTGAATCTATACCTTTAATATGTATGTGGATGTCTCTGGATCTTCTGAATTGATTCTTTCACTGCTATAAAGGTGTATTATCCCAGTATTGTATTGTAAATATTTGATACAGTTTAAGTGTTAGGCTAGGCACTGAAACTGTATCAAATATTTGCAGCTCATACTAAATCGGCAAAATGTTCCGATCCGGGACAAATCTAAGACTATGTCACTACCAGCACCAGTGGAGCAGTCAAATTGACCTATATTTTCGATTACGAATACATTTTTTATGCACATAGTGATAATACCGTATTGTTTGAAAATCCATGGGTGAAGCAGCGAAGCAAATCGGTCAGGTCCCCTGCGCCGGCGGCGACCAACATTGCGTGGCGAACGCGAACGATAGGACGAAACGAAAAGACATACAGACACGTTCACTCAGTCGCGCTTCCACGCCCGCAGTTGTTGGTTGTGTGTAAAGTGTTTGCCGTACTATAGTCAGATCAGCCTGCATACGATTCATTAGTTTTCCCGACGAGAAAACCAAGTGTAATATAATATTTTTGAACGCAAAGTGGACAAGTTGTGAGTGGATTTGTCGCTAGTATTTGTTTGGTTTAGCATCCATACCGGTGAGTATCCGTTTACTTACCAGATTTTCTTTAAATTGCGGCCATACGTTGTTTTGTTGACATTGTTACGTTGATGATAATGGAAAATTTACTGCTGAGAAATGTTATGCTGAGTTTATGAATACACTTTTAATATTATGAACGAGTTGAAGGTCTAAGAATAGTGTCGACAGTTCACCCGTCTTGTTTATTTTGGTAGATCGAAATCTAATCGTATTAAAAACGCTGTTGTTGATGAACAACGAACGGAAAACGTAGTAGGTGGTTACTAACAGATATAAATGCTTTTGCAATTATAGCTAATTACTACTCGAAGTAACTTGTACGACAGGTGTACGAAGTTTGAACAGGGAGAATAGGTCATACCTACAAGTATCAAGTATATTTGTCTTCATTGATTTCTTAAAATTAAATCTATAGACAATACCTAACTAAATCTCTTCTTCCTCTTCATCTTAAGTGATTTTCCAGTTGCTTCTAATCCCTACCTGGATTTGGAGTATGGGGCCCCTTTTATTTGGGTGCTAGAAGAAGCAACAGGTTTTTGATATTTGGTATTGATGGGTGTGACAGATGTCTGATCTCTCCTAGCAGGTGGGGTAGCTGGGGCCCCGGAGATCTTAGTGGGGCCTCGTACACCTAAGACTATAACTGCCTCGTTGGAGCAAGTGGTGTATGCAACTGCCGCACTGAGGTCCCGTGTTCGATTCCCAGGTCGGCATAAATAATTTGTTCTTTTTATTTGTGTATTGTGTGATACACATGTTAATTTCGAAGTTAGGGTGTTTACTATGTCATGTATGTATTTAGTAATAAGTATGTATTTCGAAATATATAAACAGTTGTCTAGATCTCATTGTATAAACTTAAAGCTTAGTTTGGACTAGATAGCGCTGTGTGAAAAGTGTTCCACAATATTTATTATGAAATCTAGATGAAGCTAGGTACCTAATTCGTACTTTCATTTTCTTTCGCTATCTAATTAATGGAATGATAAAGAGACGTGCATGAAAACTGACGCTGTATTGGAACCTATCTGAGAACTGTCCCATAGCATAGCCCACCTGTTCAGTGTTAACATAAAAATGTTGATATCTGTCGATAATTATAAAGTTATGTAAAGCGGCTCTACGATTGCATTTGTAATTGATGCTGTCCGACTTTTTTTAATTCTCATTATACCTATCTAGTTTCGGAAATGTTATCTGGCGTATCCGAACCAGGCAATAAGAACTAATTATTTCATTATCATAGCGTACAGACATGACATTAGACTTAAAAATTAATTTTATTATGATTGTTAATGATTTACATACATGCATAAATACATATTGTGACGCCTTTATCCCCGAAGGGGTAGGCAGAGGCATATTAAACGCCCACATTTCACCGTATGAATTTTTGTCCCACGTAACAGGTGGTGAGCCTATTGCCGTGTTGAAATGGACAGACACAGGCTGTGGCGACCTGCTGTTGAAATTTTTCTAAGCCGCCCATAAGGTCATCAACTTGGCTTAACGACTGTTATTTTATTGGCAACCGGGATCAACGGCTGAACGTGCCTTTCGAAGCACGGAACTAAGGTGGGTCTAAAAGGCCGAATTAATTTAATAAAATAAATAAAAACGTGTCTATTTTAAATATTAATTTGGAAGAAATTTTGAACCCCTTGCCTTTTCAGTAAGGTGGTAGCAAAAAGGCTATAGCACATAAGTGTGCTAGACACTAATTAGCACGACCAATTAAAGTCCTGGTTGTCTCGGACTATTGATTTACCTATTCGAAAAATTACAATGGCTTTGTTTCTCCCATTGACGTTGGGATCGTATAAATAATTAAACTCTATTACCCAAAAATACTTTTTCTTTTCTTATAAATTTGTTAAATTTAATGAATATAAACGTTTGTAATAGGTAGGCAGGAATTTCAATAGCTTTCGGGCTTCAATATTACTGTCTACCTAATACCAATAGGTTTATAGTCTGTTAAACGGGCTGATAATGACAAACAGGAAACACAGATTTTTCCTATTCGTTGGAATATTATATTAGTGTAGGTAAACATTGACATATTTACAGCTGAATCCATTTGTTACCCTGGAATTATTGATAGATGAATTCAATTAGATTGATTGGTACCTAATATCAGTAATTTTGAAGATGATATCGTTAATTCTGACATTTTATCGGTTAATCGGGACAACAATACTAAACTATCTTTATGCTGTAACCCTGACGGGGTAGTCGGAGAGAATACTTCCTAGGTTGTTGTTCCTGTTGGTGAAACTCGCGTGATAATCCGTCCAGTAGTTTTTAAGTTTATCACTGACAGACAAAAGTATGTTTGTTAAGTATTGTTGTAAGTAGTTATTTTTGTAGAGTATTGAAAGATCCACCACTGGTCTGGGTGGATCCTGTGATACTTTCATCTCTTAGTATAAATATAAATAAATATTGTGGGACACTTTTCACACTGCGCCATCTAGCCCAAAGTAAGCTAATATTAGCTTGTGTTATGGGATCTAGATAACTGATAAACATACTTATATATTTCTAAATACATACATATTATAGATAAATAACACCCAGACACAGAATAAACCATCGTGCTCATCACACAAAGTATTATCCTGGGTGGGAATCGAACCCACGACCTCTTCCGTAGCAGTCGGATGCACTCCCACCGCGCCACAGAGGCAGTGGATTGAACAGCACACAGATAGTGCGATAGTTTCCACCACTCATCCCAATGTTGTCTAAGATATGAACCAGTTATTAAAGGAAAGGGACACACGACAGAGGGGTATTAAACCGTAGATCATATAGCACAAGGTTATATTTATTTGCTTATTTGGACTAGATGTGCGGCATAAAAATGTTAGACCATATTTATATATATTTACTAGCGGCACTGGCGGGTTTTGTACCGTTTTACAATCAGGTTCTATAGAAAAATATGATTATAATATAAGCATACCATACTTATTCTGCTCTATGGCGGCGTAGAGACAGATTTAACAAAACATATCATGAAAACCAGGACGACTATGTAGATATATTACATGTTTAGATATAGGTAATACTTTTTTTCAAACGGGTATTTGAACTTTTTATCAGTCACACCTTTATCCCCGAAGGGGAGGTAGAGGCATACTATGCTACTACATGTCACCGTAAGCATTTGTGTGTAGTGTAGTTAAATAATTTAATTTATACCTAGGTATATATATACATACATATACATTTAGCATACAATCAAGATAACACAAACCTTAGCTTCTCAGACGTAATTTTTTTTTTTACTTCTTTACAATATGCAATAATTTATTACAGTCACTAATAAAATAATAACTTCTGATTTATTTATGTCTTAGTCCGGTGTATCGCCACCTTATTTTTGTCTTTTTATGTATAATCGTACATTGTTAAGTTTACTGTATTTTAAAATAAATTTCCAGCAACTTATATACCTATTTTATTATTTTATAGCTAAAGGATTTCTTGCTTATATTTCACACTAATCAAACATAATCTTGAAATAGAACAACCTAATTAGGTAGATACGTCCAGTTCCTGTTGACGTTACGAAGCGGAAAATAAATGTTTAAACATTTTCCTATCATACATATTGAACGGTACTTATAATTAACTAGGTGACCCTTCTGTCGCACCTATTTAATCCCGTCGCTTGTAATACATAAATATTGTCCTGAATTGTCGACATTTTTGACTACTGCTCCGCTCTCCAGGGTGTGCTGTGATTAGCGTGATGATTTATAGCCTGTAGCCTTCCTCGATAAATGGACTATCTGACACTAAATTTTAAAATCCGTCCATTAGTTCCTGAGATTAGTGTGTTAAAACAAACAAACTCTTTAGATTTATAATATATGTAATTAATAATAAGCTAGAAGACATGTAAAGGCTATTTAAGGATCGCTCAACTTTCGCGTCACCTATTTATCTAACATGCACTTTCATACCTACATGTTAATAATTTAAGTGTCGGTCTATGGCACCTACTACTGGTGGTCGCTTTAAATATTTTAAATAGTGTATGACATTTTGTAAGCGCCGTTAAAATGGTCTATGCAAAATAAAGATATTTTTTTTTTTTTTTTTACCTTAATTTCATTGGGGGCCATATTACAGAACGTGATTCAAAACTATAGAAGAAACGATAGAGTGTAGTTTTATAAGGTTTATACTCTCACAGTCGTTTATTAGGTACTAAGTCTTCTTCTTTACTCTGGATTGAGTCTTGAGATTCAGTTACTCTGGATTTTAAGACTTGGGGTTATGTCAAGTCAAGTCCATCTATACAAATAATGCTATAAATTAAAAATAAATTATATAACTTACGTCCACTTTTAGCCATAATTAGACGTAAAGTTATTTTTTTCATAATTTCTTTTTCTTACACATTGTCATTGTCACTTATGAGCAATGATCCAAATTTCAAGTATTATAAGTTTGTATCTGTTCGGGAAGTTACTTTTCAATTCCAACCACACATGCTAAAAAATATCCTACGCAGAAGTTCAACAGAACAGATCTAATAAGTTAAAAAAGTAATTAATTGCTGCAATTCAAGAAAATATAAGTAAAGATCCAAATAAGCTTTTTCCCTTTCATTTGGGAAAACTTTTTCAATCATTTTAAATCTAGATACAACACAAAATGTTGTGATATATCGATCGGTAACATAATTATTTGATCTAGTCTTTTAGAAACAGTAAGAAGCCAATGAACGGCCCAGACGTATAAACCTGCTTATGCAGTTGTAATCTTCATGATCCCAAATTCAATAATCCGATAAGCAAGATTAAAGTCAACTAAAAGACTAGCTATAATGTTTTTAATCTCTACTTCTAAGCGATGTAATACAATTTGTCATTGACGAATCATGTGGTCTGTTGCTAAACTGAGGTTAATCGATCACCAGTACTCTCTGTTTGATATTTCATACCAGGCAAGATTCTCAAATACCTCAGAAGTCGTTCATCACATCTATTAAGCAGATTAGTAAACCCAAATCAAATTGACAATGAAATCTCACATATAAAAATCAATGCCACTTGTCGCTGTACATTTATAACTCAAGAACAGGCTCACCTATCCAAACCAAATATTTAGGCTTTGTTCGGACTATTTAGTAGATGGTTTATGTGAAGGTTGCACAAAATAGGTCGAGCTGTTCTTCATTTATCACAATTTTAGTGACGCTAACGAAGTTGCGCGGGTCATCTAGTCTTTTATATAGAAAAAGTACAATATAACCAAATTCGGCTGCAATCCAATATAAAACATACTTAAAAAGCTATTTTACACCAACTTTGTATATTTCCATATACAAAACGTGAACATGCAATACGTGGGGTCCACTTTCTTTTGTAAGGAGCGACTGCCGACTGACCTTGCAATCTTATAAACGCGTCTTTGCCTCGTCCGTTAGGCAGCACGTGCACTTCTTGCAAGTGAGGTCGCTAGTCTCAGTGATTGTAGTTTTATAAATGCACTGAGGGTGGGCTTATTTCTAAAGAGTGACAAACCCATGAAAATGAAATTGATATCTATTTTAAAACATTTTGAATACTGTTGAATCGTTTTTAACTTGAATAAACATCTTTATTACATATTAAATTTTCAGACATTAAGCCTATATATTAAAAGTTTAAAAAAAATCTTCACAGCTATTCATACTAATAAAGAAATATTTACAAGTACAAGATTTACGAAACCTTGTCTAGGCGTCGAAGAATTCCTCCCTACCGAATTCAAATAGTAATGTGCCCATAAGGCTAACCGCATTGCCACGTTGGATGGCAATGCTTATTCTCTGAGCGGGAAAGAGGCCAGCCTTGTAGCTACAAGTAGCATCGACCAGAAGCTTTGCTATTTATATGGCGAAAGTGCACTTGGGCCCCACGAACCTAGTGTCTCGACCCCAAACGGCTCAAAAATATATTTATAATTAAATTATTATTATTGGAGTCGTTAGGTATATTATAGTTATCCTGTTATAGTATCAGTGTGTCGATGAACAGAAAGTAAGCAGCTTTATTCCAAACTAGATGACCCCCCACAGCTTCGCCCGTGGAATATTTCGACCCTCCGTCGCACTAAATAGGTGCGACGGAGGGTCTCTATCTCGTCGCCTATAAATTCTACAATGATGCATAAAAATTTGCCCGATTTGTCGACATTTATGACTACTGCTCTGCTACCCAGTGTAGTAGCGTAATAATATATAGCCTATAGCCTTCCTCGATAAATGGGATATCAAACACAAAAAAAATAAATTAATACGACCAGTAGTTCCTGAGATTAGCGCGTTCAACCAAACAAACAAACAAACAAACAAACAAAATGTTCAGCTTTATAATACATATATTAGTATAGATAGATTTGCACACAATCCTAGTTTAGCTATAATGGTGGCCGTAGTTCATTCATTTTTGCCGTCACTATCAAAATAATACATATCCAAGTCAAGTGTACAAGAAGGTAAATAATTATATTAAACTATTCAAGCAAACTTAAATTGCATTCATGTGGCATTATAAATGTGCTGTGTTGCTGTCGCTACCGTTCAAAACGCAGTCTAAAAAAGGTTAGCAGATCACTCGACAGAGCACTAATCGCTTGTTATGTAGTGCAAGTTATTTTGTGCAAACACATATCTTAAACATTAGAACTTTAGCGTGCAAACCGTTTTACCTA
Organism: Thumatha senex; assembly: GCA_948477245.1. Classification (NCBI taxonomy): domain Eukaryota; kingdom Metazoa; phylum Arthropoda; class Insecta; order Lepidoptera; family Erebidae; genus Thumatha; species Thumatha senex. The sequence continues at coordinate 8,544,654 of OX419725.1, forward strand.
CATCATTTACTCAGCAAATTTCTTCACGTCTTCCATCTTCATTAATTGATCGTAAAGGTTGAACTTTTTGAAGTGAAAATTCTTTATCGATGTTGAGAGAAATTTTATAGCTGTTATATAAAGTCGTCACGTCACGTCAAGACTAGAAGTACAGCCATAGTTAATGTTTCTTAATGCAGTGATCGTTTACAGAACACTGAGTTAGGAGAGCTATGAGCAGTTGTCAACTCTAGAATCTAACAGTGATATTTAAAAAACGATCTATAATATTTTTATTTTTTTATTAATCTATCACACCTTATCCCCGAAGGGGTGGCAGAGACACATTATATGCCTACTTTTCACCATGTGTATTCTTGTATTATGTTTAAATATTAATTTATTTCAAAACCACTGTCGTACACTCTTAGATTAATCAGTCGATAACCTTTCAAACACACTGTAGTACATTATATACATCCCTGTTCGAAATTAATAAACCTTATTGATTTTACAGAATTAACTTTTAATCTTAATTCTAGAGATAATTTATCTGGCTAAAGATTGTAACAGAGCAGAACACAATTCATAAAACACGCGCAGGTTAAACCACAGATACCCATAAATTGTTACGCACTGTGTCGTGCCGTAAGAGATCGAAGGGGTCGCGATTATTCAATGGCAAAGTTCTAGTTGGTTTATTATTAGACATTACGACCATCTTGCGACAATAAGGCAATAAAAATACATTTTAAGGGCTTATAAAACTGATCGTATAACTCTTGAAACATTCACAAAGTATGTGAAAGACATAAAAGATCGATCGTGCTGGAAATTAAGAATTCCATAAGGAAATTCAGCTCACGTCAGCTGTAGATCTGGTTGTTCTGAGCTTATTGGAAGCTTAGGACCTGGAGGAACGTTCCACTTATTTTTTATTTAATTAACTATTTTTTTTTGTCTCTGTACCCCGGACGGACGGTTAGTCAAAGAGGTTAAATCGACTGGCATCGCAATCCATGCACGTCGTTTCACACACACACGTCTGGGTAGTCGAGTGTATAAAACCTTTGCATTTTTAAACAAACTGCAAACGTGGTTTTCGAATGTAAACTCTCTTTATTTAATTTATTGATAATATTAGTCTACTGTGATGAATGAGACAGATACACATAAGACGTCAAAGACATGATCGCGTGTCCAAAAAAAAGACTACCATAGCGGAAATCGTCGTGATTGTATTGTGTGTTGTGTTGCTGATTGAGGCTCTGCCTGGGTATTAAAGTTTTTCCGTAACCCGTTTCCCACAGGATAAAAAGTAGTCAAAGTTCTATCTTGGGCTCTAGACTATCTCTATATTAAATTTCATTTCAACTCAGTAATTTTTTCGTAAAAGTGTAACAGACAGAAAGAAAGATAAGAGTTACTTACTTTCGCATTAATAATATTAGTAAGGATATAGTAGTATGTGGAGTCAATCCCGGGTAAGTGATAGTTTACTAAAGTGAAGTATATTTATATTTCGTAGTATTTCCTCAACATACGTATAATAAACTCTTGGACGTTTAGCAAGACCATGCAATTTCGATTACAATGTCGTATTGATTATCGCCTCTTTCTCCATTTGTTTCATCACTTAATGTGTTGGTTCCAGTTATATAAATACTTTTTAAAACATTTTAATTATGTAGTTTTGCAATAAATGCATTGTATATCGTTGTGTTAATATTTTAGAGTTATGGACGAAAGAACTGTAATTATCGACTGTTAGACCACCATGATTTGGGTTGCCAAATTACGGTCAAATGCAGCTGTTGTAAACTGTCATAAGCTGATGGAAAGCGGACCGGATCCAGACCGTAGACAGACACTAACTATTTCTTTATCAATCAATATATTTTATATATTCAAAGCTTGCACTTACATAACATATATTATTTTCGGAGGTCGCAATTTAAAATAATATATGTTATGTAAGGTGCAAGCTATGAATATTTGTTGAAAAAAAATTTCAACAAATATTCAAAGCTTGCACTTACATAACATATATTATTTTCGGAGGTCGCATTTTTCGGTAGTCGCTTTAAATATTTTAAATAGTGTATGACATTTTGTAGGCGCCGTTAAAATGGTCTATGCAAAATACAGATATTTTTATTTTTTTTTATTTATAATCTATGTATGGAAAAATTGGTAGACTATAATAGCAAAATTAAAATATTTGCATTGTGACAAACCTAGCGTCGAAAAAGTTTGGATATTCGTTTAAATGGGATAATTCCACTAGTCCATGGAATTAGGCCGTGATAATTTTAGGGCTTATAATAGACATTACAAACTATCTCTTGGTGTAATATCGCGTCGTATATCAATAACTTCAAAAATGAAGATAAATGTTTCAAAATTGCTTTAAATATACGCCATTGATGATTACATATACCAGCTAAATTATTATTACTCCTATCTTACTACGGAAAATTTAATATATAATGACTTTTGAATTTGTTAAGATTTATATTAGACAATAAAGTCGAATTTCATTAAAAAAATCTTAATTAAATGCATACTTGTATTTGTCACGCGAGTGTTCTAATCGGTTCTAATAAGAGTAGGGCGCGAGTGACAATGACGTCTTGCTCTGTGATACTTCATTTTTATTTTTTTTAAATTCTGGCTTTGCACGGTTACGCGATTGCCAACAACAAAATTTATTGATCTTCCATTACGTATTCAATTTTCCTTCTAAAGTGTTATTTTCAAGTAGAAAATGAATCTTCTTCATTCAAAAGTAGTAAATTATTCTTATTGATAGCAGCGTATTCATGTAAATGTTTGTTCAGAGTTCTACTGCAGTAAAATGATGGTAAATTTTACTGCAGTTATATGTGGATTTTGGAAGGTAACAGAAAATACCGCGTTCCACTAAGTTATCCAATTTCACAACACTTGTGCACGTTGTCGAAGCTTTTATGTTTAAACCACTACCATTTTACACATAAACACCCGAAAATACACTAGTTTGAAAAATTAATAACGGAGTGGCGACCGCGTCATTTGTTGCTTCCCGCCAAAAATAATAAAAAACCTCTGTGATACTTATTACCAAAGATAATGTAATAGTACCTTGTACAAACAACATCCATTTTGAAAGTATCTACTATACTACGTTACGTTATAGTGTCCGCTAGGTGTCTTCAGCAAAATCACATTTCCCAACCTAAGGCAAGCTAAAGAACCGGCCCAAATATTTATGTGAGTAATATGTCTGTTTACAACTCATGTTTAGCGTATGTGGTTGAAATGAAATTAATAATGGAGATTTAATACAAAAATAAAGTGTATTGCGTTAAAATTTTTTAGCGTTTACTACGTGTACTTAAGTGTTATATTTACATGTTCCCAATAAAACTAGAACACAGTAAGCTCACACATATATTTTTTAGAAGGCCACAGAATATTTGTACTATCTTTTCAAGTGGTTTTCTTACTCGGCAGGCGAATACGCTTGTCCAGTTTGGCACCGATCAGCACATGTCAAGGAAGTTGATGTCGCACTGAACGACACATGCCGCATAATAACAGGCTGCTTTAAGCCTACTACCCTAAACAAACTGTATCCACTTGCTGCCGTCGCTCCACCATAGGTGGAAAAGGGAAAGCAGGGAAAGCAGGAGACTGATGCACGCCACCCTCACATAGGCTGGGCACATTTAATTTGCCATTTTTGCCATTGATACGAAGAAGAAGAAGTGGTTGTAATTGTAATCCACTGCATTAAGCATGTTATATTACGGTCGTTCTTGAAATAAGTGACTTCTTCAAAAGGGGTCTCAGAAGGTTTATAAAGGGTCGGAAGTGCGAGTGCTGTACCTCTGGTGTTGCAAACGTCCATAGGCTACGGTGACCACTTTCCATCTGGTGGTATGGTTGTCAGCTACCTCAGTGAATTATACAAAAAAATATCTTCATTTGCAATCAGCATTTCGAGTGCTGCCGTTTCTTATGCCAAGTTGGTCTCAGTTGGCAATAACATAGTAGCTATCGCACACCAATGTGTTAATGTTGAAATCTTGAGGCAACTTTACATCTGTACAAGAAAGCAAAGTAACCATTTTTTTAACAGCCTCGATAACTCGGTGGCCATTAATAAAAAAGGATTAAGGGATTAATTTCAATTTTCGTAAGAGGTCATGGCTAAGAGGAGGAAAATCTTGGCCATGGTCAACCATCATGCCAGCCAGCATTATGACTGATAGGCCACCCAACATTGAAAACCGATTGAGGCTACTACATACAATTAAAGATGTTTTAGATCACGTGAGTATGCCTTTATTGATATTAATATTAAGTAAACTAACTAACTATCTTCACGCTGTATCCCTGACCGAGTAGTCAGAGAGGACAGATTGTTGGCTTCGCGATTCATGCTTACTTTTATCGCTTCCCGCCGATTCATTAATCGCTTTATACATGCACATCTGGGTATCCGAGTACTTTTGACACTTGATACTAAAGTAGTGTAACCAAATTACAGTTCGTGAACTTTTCGAAGCCACAGTAACTCTTACACAATGCATACACTTAGGTACATGTTTTCGTATTACGCTATATAGTCGGAAATAAACCCTATTACGTTTTGTAAGCAGTTACTTGAGACTATGCCACCATAGCTGTATCTACAACTGTTTTTGTTACATAAGCTGTAATAACCTAAGCAATTTTAATACACATTTACCGACAGTACAACAAGTGTAGTTTCTATTTGTTGTCGCTTTAATTATCTTTTACAACCATGACATAAAAAAATCCATTGTATGACTTGTAAGTTGAATGTCAAATGAAGTGTATTGAATGGTGAGCTTCGATATTAATAAAACGTTGTCTTTTTTTTAAACCTTCAAGCAAAAAATTGTACGTAATAACAAATGATTGTATACCAAGGACTCGCAAAGGACTATTTCCAATCTGGATCCGGAAGAATGAAAAGGGAAGAATTATTACTTTATCCTGTCCTTGTCCCAATGTATTTGGGATGGGAGCAATACATATCTTCTTCTGCCATTCGTCCCTGTTCCTCATCATCTGATCATTTATAGCCGTCATATTAATATCACTCCTTACACATACATACATGCATACATACATGCATACATACATGCATACATACATGCATACATACATGCATACATACATGCATACATACATGCATACATACATGCATACATACATGCATACATACATATTATCACGCCTGTTTCCCCTCGGGATAGGCAGAGACAATGGTTTTCCACTTACTACGATCCTGACATACCACTATCGCTTCTTCTACTTTCATGAGTGTTATAATACACGCTTGCCAGTTTAGGGTACTCTTGACCTGGCCGCTTTCCAAAAGGTCTTCGATTTGATTGACATACGTACGCCGAGGTCGACCCCTACTAGTTTGCCCATTCACTCTCGCCACATAAATCTGCTTCGTCAGTCTATTTTCATCCATCCTCTCCACGTGTCCGAACCATCTAAGCATCCCTTTTTCTATTTTAGTCACTACATCTTCTGTCATACCGCAATAAAATAAATAAATATTGTGGGACACTTTTCACACAGCGCCATCTAGCCTAAAGTAAGCTAATATTAGCTTGTGTTATGGGATCTAGATAACTGATAAACATACTTATATATATCTAAATACATACATATTATAGATAAATAACACCCAGACACAGAATAAGCAATGTTCCCTTATCGCGCTGTTCTTTTCTTTATCTATCAACTGTCCGTTTTATTGACCTTCCTCTGGCTCTCCATCCTTCATCATTAATATTCATAGTTCTTTAGTTACATTACTTTCATCCATATACCCATACCAAAACCATAGATATCTTAACTAGTTAGTTGAGATATATGACAAAGACAGACGGTTCCCTCTCATTTTTATTGTCACTGGTGTCACAACAAGTTTAAAGTAATAAATTTAAAGAGTCATATAACATTTTTGACACAAGCATAAGGATGCCTAGGTACTATTATGTATTTTTTGTTAATCAGTGATGCGTATATGGAGAGCGCTGAATGAGGAATCCGTATTACAAAAAATATTTACATAAATACGTAAAAAAAAGGTTTAGATGCACAAAAGTACCACACTCCTGGATCCTGAGGTTCTGTCCCGTGATCCCTTTAGATTTTTACCTATGCTTGCTAATTGATACTGCCAGAATCTTAGAAGAGCAACTCACTAAACACTTCATTTATAGTAGGAAAGCTTGTATGTACGTAGATATAACATTACTGGCCAACAGCTCTTCAAACATATTTTTGTTCATATTTGGAACCTACTTATTAAAAGACTAGCTGACCCGCCCGGCTTCGCCCGTGACATACGTCGAACCCCGTGGCACCCATATAATCCCGTCGTTTATTAAATTTACGATAATGTATGAACATTTTCCAAATTACTTGATTACTTCTCCAAGTACCTACTACTCGCGAATTTTTGGTATACGAAATTAATTTTTTTGCGCATTTTTTTGATATTGCCATATCGCCTAAGATATTAATTTAATTTGCAAACTGGAAAGGGACAAAATAATCTTCATAAAATGCTGAAACCAACTATCAAATTATAAAGAAAATGATTAATAATGTATTTGTGTAAATAGCCTTTAAATTACCGCTTTATTATTACTGTTTTTTTTAAGTATAAAAATGGATATCGTACGGTATCCTTAAGAGATAGACATCTGCCTTCGCGGACTTTTTTGTAGACCTATATTAGATACACAATTCCACAATACATTATTTTGTTATATCTCAAAGGATTTAGGCAGCGTTTTCGTTAAAAACTCCCAGACGGCTCATTTCTTCCGACACCGCCAACATATATCGTTATAATTAAGTTAATGTATACAAAATCTTGACAAAATATACATTAAAACCTTCTATAAGAAACACTCTATCTATTTAAAAAAAAACTGCATCGAAATTCGTTGCGTTGTTTTAAAGATCTAAGCATACATAGGGACAGACAGCGAAAAACGACTTTGTTTTATAATATGTAGTGATATCAATGCTACGTGTTTTAAATTATTGCACATTTTTTCACTATTCTACAAAACTGCTGTGGCCTTCACAAAACCTTCACGGTACCAACGTAAGCACGTACACAAGTGCTGATTTACTATCCAAGATATTATTGTTTATTTATTAACACTTACATAATATGAGTCTATAAAAAGACACGAAAACAATTTTTGTTCCTTTTAATAAGATATACAAATGTAGAGTATTATATCTATCTCCTAAAATAGCTAACCATGGTTTTCTTTAAAACATATCTATAATATAAAATTGAGTACTTCATTTGAAATATTTTTGCCGTTTACAGCAAAGAAATTACAAATTATCATATGAAATTCGATAAAATAAAAACGGGAGAGGCGGCAAGCAAGCATTAAATGCTTATAGTCATTTGAAACTAAGCGAAGCGATGCAGTGCGTCTATTTAGCGATCTTTTGTAGCACAGATACCTAATGTAGTTCTTTGCTCCTATCCGGAATATTTTTACGAGCACAGAACTCACAACTCACGGTGAGCACGTTTACGTAAATTTGTATAGAGTCGAGCGAAACAGATACCCGCGTTCGACAGCTTCAGGTATACCTATGTGTTCACCAAAACCAAAAAAGTACCTACTCGCAAAACTCATACCCAAGCACTCTGCTTACATCTTACGCTTACGATGTTCTTTTTCTATTGAAGTAGAAAAATACCTGCTCCTCTGGCCAGTTTGTTGTAATATTTGTTTTAGAAATAGGCAGTGCACACACAAACATTGCTACATTTCTGGTACAAACATAATATGTAAATAAAATAAATTATAACATTCTAATATTATTGAACTGACACAAATAGTACTTCTGCTTGTCTAATACAATTAATAAGGACTAACTTCTTTGTTAAAGTGTCAGTACCCAAGTCGACACGTGTTACGAATCACAACGTACCATGCATGACAATCAATGCATCTTTTCCCGGCCTATTCATCACCGAAGACACTTACCGAAAAAAAACCTAGACAACATGTTTAGTAGATAGTAAAAAATGCACAACAATGGAACGAACATGATGAACTCGGCTCTGGAACAAAACTCCTAATATCCACTTTACTAAAAGGATAAGAGACAAGTCAAGATTGACATGTTATTCGTAGATTATAGTGATAACGTCTAGAGCATATCGTGATCTGTCATGATAACAAATATTCTCCTTGTGGACAAAGTGGTTCGGTGATAACTCGCGTGCAAATGTGTGAATACTGTGATAGATTTTTGTTAAAAAATTGTGGTGTGGATTAATTTTATGCTGCCAGCTATGTCGAATCTGCTAAAAAGGTACTTAAATAATATATTGTTTATGTATAAGATGAAGAGTTGGTTCGTTTGGTTGAACGCGCAAATTCTAATATTATTTTTGTGTTGGGTAGGCCATTTATCGAGGAAGGCTATAGACTAGGTCTAGTTATATGTGTATAAATGTGTACGACGGGAGTTCGAAGTACGTCATGAGCGAAGCCGCGAGGCTCTACTATTGTGTATAAAATGTCGAAATGGCTCATTTGTGAGGGGTATAGAACTGCGTGCTATGTAAAGCCACTCTAAGTCATTGAAAGAAAAGAAAGAATGATAAGACATTTATTAGGCACTTTACATAAAAACACTTAAACTTGTAAAGTAAGTTGTAAAGTAAAAGGCCACGGCTGATACGAGCACGATGCTGAGTATTGGTACTCGTTAAATCAAGTTGAAGGTCTTATGGGCCGCTTGTAAATTTCAACAGCAGTTAGAGGTTTCTCCAAACATTTTGGTCTCTGTAGTTCGCAATGCACACCGTTGCGCACGTATTTTTACATGGAATTGGTCAGTACACACTCGTGCGGAATCATTCTGAAGGACCTATTGGGTCAGTTTAGACTTAACCTTCAAACGTGACGTACCTATCTTCTGAGATGGCGAAGCACATACGTCTTTTAGGCGTAGTTCTGAGATCCGAAATGAAAAAAGATGAGAACTCCGGGACTCTTTAATAGTACCTACCTAAATACATATCGTCACGCCTGTCTCCCATCGGGGTCGGCAGAGACTATGACTTTTCCCTTGCTACGATCCTGGCATACAACTTTCGCTTTTTCTACTTATAAAAGTGTTTTCATACACCCACCGGTTGAGGGTACTCTTGACCTGACCTTTTTCCAAAATGAGTTCTATTTGATTGACATATGTACGTCGAGGCCAACCCTTACCAGTTTGCCCATTCACTCTCTTCTGATAAATCTGTTTTGTTAGTTTACTTCCATCCATCCTCTCCACGTGTCCGCACCATCTAAATAAAATAAAATTAAATAAATATGCATCACGCCTTATCCCCGAAGGGGTGGCAGAGGCATATTATATGCCTTTGCCACCCCTTGGTGGTGAGCCCATTGCCGTGTTGAAATAGACAGACGCAGGTTGTGGCTACCTGCTGTTGAAATTTTTCATGCCGCCCATAAGGCATTCGACCAGGCTTAACGACTGCCATTTTACTGGCAACCGGGACTAACGGCTTAACGTGCCTTCCGAAGCACGGAAACGCTCGCAAATGTAAATGCCACAAAGTGGTCACCCATCCGAGGACCAGCCATAGTGAAAGTTGCGTAACTCCGTGATCGTTTACAGAAAACTGAGACCGCGCGGCCTACTCAGAAATGTGTTGACGTTGATTTTCTAAGAACTTACTTTCTTCAAATTGGTAATAGAAACCCCAACAATTTTTGTTGTCTTTGGTATTTATAATCCAATATGTTAGTTGTGCCCTATTTTGCCCACAAACCTGTCTATTGGAATTTTTAGTCAAGTCCAGTCCTATACTTTGCCAAGTAACTATAGGACGATAATTTAGACAACTCGCGTCTATGAAGTGCCGCGTTCAATTTATGAAGATAAATGTAAAAAGAAGTTAAAAATAAAGACCTATTTCTTTATTTTAACTTCATTTGACATTTATTTTACGAGAGACCGTTATGGTAGCCAAAGTCTACCGGGAACCCTGGGAGTTCCATCCTTCTGAGGAGTTAAGCGGGGCGCCCGGTGTTAAACTGATAGGTAGAGATCGTGTAGTTTTTTAGTTGGTTCGAATCCGGAATAACATCCTTGGGGTTGAACTAAAAGTAAAGATATCTATAGTGGTTCTACACGTTTAAAAGATATTTTAAAATTGACTTTCGAGGGTCTTCAGCAGAATGGGTTATGATGTGTTACGTGAAATAATCACACATAGAGTCAACATTTCTTTTATTATGCTTATTTATCTAAAAAGTGCGCCATAGTTCGACTTCTGATGTATTACACCAAATTCGGACACTTCCTGCAGACAGTGTTGTAATTTTGGCCATGGCGGCCACCGACTGAACGCTCTGCCAGCGGAGCGCAATATTTTTGCTTGCTGTGCAGTAGCGCTGCTAACAAGCAGTAAGAAAGGGCGCTCCTCACGAAAAGTTGAAGCTTTTAAAATTTGTTTTGTGTTTTGCAAATGGCAGTTTCTTCTTTTATCGACAAACCAAGGGGGAAACTAACCAATCCAGGGTATGTCTCCCTGAGTACGCCCATGTTCAAAGGTCTCGCTTACATAAGTACCTAAATTACGTAATTAAGTACTTTTTGTACTTTTCGGAACTTAGAGTTAAAACTTACATTTATTGTGATACATTAATGTGATACGATATAATGCAATACGTCAATACATACGAGTATAAGTGACATTTCACATTTCTGGAGCCTCTAGTATCAGGTTGTTTGTACGCGAAGCTACAAGGTGATTGAGTGTATTATTTTCGAACGTAATCTCCGCCAAATAATGTTTGGACTCGTAAAAGTAATTTCTGATACTCAATCCTGACGTGTTACAGACCTGGCCTTGGTTACATTTACAAGGAAATTGCTTTATTACTACGCGTTTATATTCGCTAATATGATTCTTTAAATAATTAAATATATCCTGCTTTCCAATGTAGGTACGAGTATATATAATCGTATGTTCCTATATATTATGTACTTTTATAAAACGTGGTAAATAAATTGACGGGTCATACCGTACATTGAAAACTACCTATAAAATGTTGATTTACTAGATCGTTCAATAAGTCCCGAGACTAACTTGGAAATGGCGTATATATTTAAAGATATGTGTCAAATTTTAAAAAATGGAACATTTAAATATTGATTTTGCAGACATTTAAGTGACGCTACGCTTGTAGTTTCGATACAATAAAAAAAACGAGTTTCGAGTGTTGATAAAACATTGTTTGTTAATGGGTAAAAATACCGTTGAAGCACAGCAATGGCGCATAAAATGTTATGCGGGATCAGCTCCCTCTAAAGCAACCATTTGTCGGTGGTATGCTGACTTCAAACGCGGTCGCATGGACACAAATGATGGGGAACGCCCAGGTCGTCCAAATAAAGCTGTGACTCAACAAAGTATTAACCAAGTCCTCAAAATCGTAATGGAAGATAGGAAGATAAAAGTGCGCGAGATAGCCAAAATAGTGAAGATTTCAGCTGGTAGTGTTTTCCCTATTTTTCATAAAAATTTGGCCTTGAAAAAGCTTTTTTTCCAAGTGGGTGCAGCGTTTGCTTACAACTGATCAAAAGGAACAACGTATCAATGATTCAGAGCGATGTTTGGCGCTGATGAATCGTAATAAAAACAATTTTTTATGTCTGTATGTGATAATGGACGAAACATGGATACACCATTTTACTCCGGAATCCACTCGGCAGTCAGCGGAGTGAAGAGCGGCTGGTGAAAGCCGCCCGAAGCGGCCAAAGACTTAGAAATCGGCCGGTAAGGTTATGGCGTCTATATTTTGGAATGCGCATGGAATACTTTTCATCGACTACCTTAAAAAGGAACAAAATATAAATAGTGACTATTACATGTGCTTATTGGAGCGATTGAAGTACAAAATTTCGGATAAACGGCCTCAAATGAACAAAAAGAAAGTGGTGTTTCACCAGGACAACGCGCCTTGTTACAAGTTTGTGAGAACGATGGCCAAAATTAATGAATTGGGCTTTGAATTGCTTGCATCCCCCTTATTCGCCAGACTTGGCCCCCAGCGATTACTGGCTGGTTGCAGATTTCAAAAAAAAAATGCTCCAGGTTAAGAAATTTGACTCAAATAGTGAAGTTATCACAGCAACGGGTTTATTATGAAGCCAAAGACAAATCGTTCTACACGCATGGGATAGAAAAGTTAGATAAGCGTTGGAGGGACTGTATCGCACTTGGAGGAGACTACGTTGATGAATAAAAAATATTTTTATAAAAAAAACCTTGTTTTAGTAAGTACTAAAACAAGATTTTTTTTATAAAATTATTCTACTTTGTCTCGGGACTTATTGAACCACGTGTTATTCATAAGGTTGAATTAGGTATAAGCTATATTAAACAATATATTTTATGTGATTGACTCATGAATGAAATAGTAAATTTATATGTAATCACACCGCCCATTGAGATTTAGATCAATCGCTGCATCATGTAAACTAATATTAAGATGAGGTAAGATTTTTGTAAGTCACGGTTAACCTAGACTTACATAATTATTTTAAACTTACAGTTTTATTCCTTTCGTCCCCCAACTCGCCGAAACTATGTACTTCACGTAACCGAAGTCATGTACATATGCTAGTATGAAATGATCTTGTAATGTAATTAGTGTTAGATTAAGCAATGCTAATCGCTTTGGGGCCGTAACAAGTTAGGACTTCCGACTTATATTAATTTGGACCAAACATTACGTTGTTTAAATCTCACTTCACAAATACATAACATGCCTACAGTTATTGAGTTCCCAAACTTTGCGTAAACTTCTCAACTTTGCTACAATTATAAAGGAGAAAGTTGGTGAGTGTGTATGTTTGTTACTTCTACGCTTAAACGGTTAGTCCAATTTGTATAACATTTTGGTGTGGAGGTTGCTGACACCCTTTTTTTTGTTTTTTTTACGTGTGGAAGTCCCCTCGGATGTCATGCCGGACTCGAACCGACTAAAACCACACAGTCCCTGCCTATCTGTCTATTGCCGGACGCCCCTGGTAACTCCTCGGAAAAATGTCCCAGTGCTCCCGGCAAACTTTGGCTAACACCGCGGCCTCACCTAGGGTTCAGGTGTTATTCCGCTTCTTTGGGGGTTGGTTCGGGTGCGATCCCGCTTCTTGGGGCATGAGGCGTAAGTGAAATTTTCACATCATGCCGACGTCTTGGGCCTGCTTCTGTAAGGACGGCGAGCAGCCCTCCCACCGTCCTCAGGCCCCCGGTCATGAAGGCCGATAGTCTTGGGCGAAGACAAGTCAGCGGCAGACTGCAGAACTCGGGTGGAAGAGTCATCTCCAGTTCCATCTCCGCCGCCCCTTTCGCGAGCATAACCTGCTCGCCGAAAGACGCAGCGGAGTCCCACTTGCTCCCGGTGTAGACCATGGCTTGCACTATGGTTTCCAACGAGAGAATGTCTACGCCCAGACTTGACACGAGGTCACGGCGGTGCTGCTCCCACGCTGAGCACTCCACTAATGTGTGGAGCGCCCGATTTTGGCGTTTCCCCACCTTGGTTGCTCATGTCGCACCTCTCATGTCTCCATGAGTTTCTGTCGGAGCTGGGACCGCTGAGCCTCAATTTCTCGGGACGTAGGCAAGTGGCCCCGCTCCCGCGCCTCCAAATGTGCCATTTAAATAATGACGCAAGGGCCCTCGCTTCCAGAGGTTGCTGACACCCTGGGATAAACACATAGACTACTTTATACCTAGTATGTTTATCAGTTGTCTTAATTGTCACGCTTATCTTAGATCTTTTCTTGTACTTTATAGAATGCAATTATGCACGCCATCGTCATGCTGCAGGGTTAGTCAGGGGAAGAGAGGCATATGGAGCTGTGTGTGAAAACATATTCATTTAATTGTAAAGTCCATTGTAATATTAATTATTTGTAAATGTGTGTAAAGGAACACATTATATTCCAAGTGAAAGGATAATGTCTAATGTGTGTTGAATGAATTACTTTCACTACTAAACAATTTAGATTGTTAGAAATGCTTTCAAACCTTTAATTTTGAATAAAAACACTTGTACTTTTCCCACAAAATCTACTTTTTAACCTGACGATTTACGTTGAACCTAAAGATTGAACTTTTGAACTGCCGGCCAAAAAAAAAACCAGTAAGGTTAAAAAGTAAATTTTGTGGCAAGTTCCACCAAGTGCCATCAATCAACAGTATAAACAATACCTTGAATTTACTTTACGTTTCGGAAAATTCACTCAGTGCACCATTGCATCTTAGTGTAATATGCACTACCAGGCTTTTAAAACCTTCCTTGATTTACAGTATGGGTTGCTGGAAGTAGTTCTTGTTTGTCTTTTGATTTTTGGCATTGTTCGTAGCGACTGTCATTTGGGAGGTCAAATGACAGTCCAGCGTACCACGTAAGAGCGCCTGCCTTGTTGCCACGTCCGTTGATCAGCGGCTGTACCGCAAGCAGGTGCGGTTTATGGGGATTCAGATTGATCGATTCTCTTACATTTGCATGTACCAACAATAAAAGGCAAATCTATACTAATATTATATAGCTGAAGAGTTTGTTTCTTTGATTGAACGCGCTAATCTCAGGAACTACTGGTCGGATTTGATTCTTTTTGTGTTGGATATCCCATTTACCGAAGAAGGCTATGGGCTATATATCATCACGCTACTACCTTGGAGAGCGGAGCAGTTTAAATATTGATAAATCGGGCATTTTATTTATGCATTATTGTAGAGTTTATAAGTGACGGGAGTTCAAAGTATGTCACAGGCGAATTAGTGGGGGGTCACCTAGTTATGGATTAACGAACACACAACACTTTTATTACACCTAAATGTTACATTTTGCTATAAGTACCACGGTTTTTCCCGTGACATTTACTTGACATACGTACTTCTACCGCCGTAGACCGATTTAATCCCGTCGTTTATTCATTTTAGAATAATATATGAAAATTTGTCCGATTTGTTGACATTTATGATTACTGCTCCACTTTCTTGGGCAGTAGCGTAACGATATATAGCCTGTAGTCCTTTTTTAATGAATATCTATTTAACCAAAAAAATAATTGTTCAATTACAGCCAGTAGTTACTGAGATATAGCGTTCAACCAAACAAACAAACTCTTCAGGCTTAAAAATTAGTTTAGACTCTTGACAAACTTATATTATAGGCCTGAAGAAAACTCTAGAAAAAGAATTGCGATCTGTCAGACAGCGTGGTAGATAGCTATTTGATATCGGTCTATTTACTCGTAACTTATAGAGCAATCAGCATGGAAATTGGGAAATCTCGGGTTTAGCGCTTGATTACACAGACTAAGGAAACTAAATTGCAGATACCTGTATCTACCTAATGGTTTTTTAATATCTGATTTCAAGCTGGGAGGCTTCGCAATTCAGTTGTTACGAGCCACATACCTAGAAATGGTACTAGCTGCCTCTCACTCGCGCATAATATAGACGAATTTAATAATAATACCACGTGCGTTTTCCGTAAACTGTAAGCGAAAATTGCATATGTGACCCGTCAGTTGCTTACTATTCGTCTGTAGTAATGGGTGTAATTGTATGAGAAAAGTGACCCCTCCTGACAAGCTTGTACGAAATACATATAGTAAGGCGTCTCTAATAGGGCGGACGCAAGTTAAATTGATTCCTTGTTCAGTGTTACGAGCGAATTATTTCTGCTTTGTCTCCGTGCTTCAAATATTGATTCGGAGTTTACGATTATTTATTTAGGGAGTTAATGGCCGTGGGGCGACGGATTATTGAAAGTCTGAGTTGCATTATTTTTTGAATATCACATCGACTTGCAAGGAATCACTAACTACCTAGCCTGAAAACAACTGTCTTAGATGAGCACCTACACTTTGTTTTATAGCTGTACCTTAGCTACTTACAATATATAATGTCGCGTACCATCGTAACATATCTATGGAACCAATTCTTACGGAACTTTGCGCACTTTGTAGCTTATTCTCTTCGTTTCATTCACGTGGAAGTAACGTGAAGTAATACGGAATTTGGACTAATCCCACCCATATTCTAAAAAAGAAATTAACGCCTCTTCCCTCTTTTAGCAAAGCGGGAGACTAGGTAAGAAGAAGAGACTAAGAAGAGACCAAGATAACTAGGTGTACATCCTATAGAAAAAGGGAAGCACCACGGTAGTACATTACGGGTCCTATGTGAGCTATGTTTGATTCCAGTACTATGTATGACAGAAATGTCTAAAAGCACGAAAATTCATCCAAGATGCAACAACTACTCGATACTACTAAGATGTTACTTGTAAACTGCTTAGATTATTATTTTGCTCGTTTCGCCAAATGCTACAATCCCAGAGTATGAGATAGCGAGGTAATACAAATGTGAAGCAACGCGAGAAGTACAAGTGTAACCACAAAAGAGACCCAGGGTTACTGGTACAACCGGTAATAACGCTCTAAGAATAATTCCATAACAAAGTACTTTAACCATTGTGCAAGAATCAAAAACCTGGTTATTCTAAAACGTTATAGTGCTTTATATAATTCAAGTTAGTCGACCCGTGATCACAGCTTGTGTCTTTCGGTTAAAACGTCTGGAAAGTAGAATGTAGGCTTTGTACTTAATAATATCAATTCATAATGTAAGGATTAAGACCAGAGTTATAATTATACATTAGATATGAAGAAAACCGAGAGAGTTTAAAAAGGTATGACAGAATGTATTTTCGGAA
Organism: Thumatha senex; assembly: GCA_948477245.1. Lineage (NCBI taxonomy): Eukaryota > Metazoa > Arthropoda > Insecta > Lepidoptera > Erebidae > Thumatha > Thumatha senex. The sequence goes on from OX419725.1 coordinate 8,561,477, forward strand.
TGTAAATAATTAATAAGCATGTATTTAAAAATAAGCTTATCAAATATAATATTTTCGAATTAAGCTATTAGTAATTATGTTTGTCCGTATCTGACAAACAAGACTAGCTACATACTAAAAGATATAATGGACAACTGGGTTGTCTTTTATATCCTCCTTTAGTATACGCTTATTTAGATGACGGTGTTTAACAATGTATGTAAAAATTGAGTGTGCTTTCGGCAACACGACTGAAGTAAATCATCTTTAGTTTCATCTACTGGCTATAAGATAAAGAGAGAAAGAAAATGAGAAACAAACACACAACAAATCTCACTCTCTTACCCCTACAGTAATATACAAAACATAACTTTCTCTCTTTCTGTCTTCACTAACTTATATCTCCCTTTCAACTTTCTTTCGACTCGCCCGATCACTCTTTTCGTAACGTATTCACCAGGGTACTCCCCAATTCAAGCGTGCGTATGGAAGTTTTACTTAAAAATAAAACAAAGACGTGGCCGTAATCGTTTGGAGAAGGTAACAACAGTCACGTCAACATTCAAACTTGCAGTTGCAGATCAACTTTGTTGGGTCCGTTTGTATAGATGTCGTGCTTACTTTACGACGAGCCGTCTTTGGCATAATCATTGTTCTTCCACGAAATCAATGGCCGATTTTAGGGTACCGAAATCTGAAATAACGTGTTCTTGGATGTCCCTCGTACCCACCTAATTATATAATATACCACTATAATGGGCTCGCCACCTATTACGTGGGACAGGAATCCACACGGTGAAAAGTGGGCATATAATATGCCTCTGCCACCCCTTCGGGGATAAGGCGTGATGGATATTTATTTTATTTTATTTTACTATAGGTCGACGTAACAATTTAGTAGCCTATTTCAAACGCCAATAACTTTACAAGAAAATTACAAACACCTGTGAACTATTACAAATTGAGCAACAATGGTCGAAACAAGCTTTCGCGCTGTAGGGTAAGTACATAACCGATCGGTATTAACACGACAGTAGATATAGGTAATACATAGGAATTCAAAAAGTAAACATTACGTAACGCCTATTAGACAACGTGCTCGTTGTACCTGCTAGACAATAGATATAATTTGAAAAGGGCACTTGTGTACAGTTCATTGACCCGGTGAAATAGAATATCGACGCACTTGTACAGATACACCGCTCTCAACTTGTTTAGTGTAGGTATTTATATGTATTCTGTGGTGGACGGAAATTTATTTTTGTATTTTCAGTATCATTTGTTCAGACTGGGCTAGACTCTTATTCTGGGCTCAGAGAAATAAAATTCCTAAATTGTACTTTCTTAAATATGAGATTAAGAAAGAACAATTTCAAAGTTTCAGGTATAAACAGTAGTTTGAACAACTGCTATCAAGAAGTTTCGGGTTCAAATTCGGATTCAACCAAAAAGGTTTAATAATTTAGGTTTCAAATTTTATTTACCCGAGCTGACGACGACTTTATCGAAGTCAAAAATACTCTATGTGTATGTATGCTTGTCTGCCACCTAAGTGGTATAAAACAAACATCCAATCCTAACGTATCTAGCATTGCCTTCACCGAATAAGTTGATGAAACTTCGTCTAAGGAAGCCTCACTGATTAAAATGGTGCGTTGATGCTGAAGGCGAAATAGTCCAAACCTATTGAGACTATAATGTCTCTGAATTTTTAAAAAAAATGAGATTATATAAGAATAATGTGGTAATAAACCAATATCGCGACGCTGCGCGGCCTAAGGTACCCTAAAGTACCGATCGCAACAAAGCAGATCAAACAAAACGCTATGAATAAATATTTGATTAGAAACTTCTCCCGTTCCATTAATTGGCGCAGCAGGCCGTGAGGAGATGCATAGTCCGAATTCAGTGAACCACGGAAATGTACTAGACACCCATATCAAGTATAATGTGTTAGTATATTGTATATTCACCGACGCCACTGCTAGTCTGATTTCAATGACTCCTTTTCGTTTAGTATACTTACTTCAAATTTAGTCCCCTATAAACAGGAATATGCATTACATTATATTTTACGAAAATCAATAGATGGGATTCTAATCAAAATTGTTTGTATTATATCGTTCGTTATTATATTCGCTTTGGGCGCTACAAAATTTTGACAATCTGTTTCCTAATGAATTTCGCATTGCAGGCATATGTCTTAAATGAGACACGCTTTGAGAAGCTGTTTGACCTAAATAAGAGACTAGCAATAGCTTTACTGTTTCATTGTCGTCTAGGCTTAACGCTCTCTTGGCCTCTGGATCAAAAGCGGAATGACTCTACTTATTATAGCCTTAAAAATGTCATACCCAATTATGGGTGGTACTTCCATTCTCAGGATCTGAACCAGGTGCACCCAGGTTTGATAAAATGTCCAGGATCGATAGTAGGTACCACACCTCAATTATAGAACATCGACCTCAAACAGCAACAGCAGAGCCTGTTAATCCAATTACGAAAGTAGGTAAATAACGAGCCCTATAATCCGCCGCCAAGAAAGGGTGACAATCAATTTCTCGGTCATCCGGTTTGTCCTACTGGCCTCAGTCAAAATATTACATCATTTATTACATCTTCGAATATAAGATCTCGCAGTTCTAAATCATTAGTAAAACATAATTTTTAACGCTAATTTAAATATTGTGACTGAAGTTATGCAATCAATGCAAATATAAATTGATAAATTATCATTTTGTGTCTTTATTGAATATTTATTACTTGGTTAAGTAGGTAGTGTGCCACTATCGGATATTGGTAAAGAGTATATTTGTTAATTTCCGGATAAATCTAAATTTATAAGTAATTAATTATGTTATAATATCATTGATGACAGTATATTTAGTACGTATACGTTTAATAAATGGTTTCTTGTAACTGTTACTGCGCGTGCGCAGATGGTAGGTTAGAAATAAGAAATTACTAGTTGAAGGCTGCGGTTCCGCCCGCGTGGAGAAGTTTTTCCGTTCCTGTTTCCCACAGAACCTTGCTTCCGAGATAAAAGTAGCCTATGTGTTATTCTGATGTGTTGTAAATGTTGTAAAGTTATATATATATTCTGTAGTTATTGCGTTAAAGAGTAACAATAATCCATAAATTATTACAAACTTTCGCGCTTACAATATTAGTAGGATTGCTTTTCTCGAAGGATGCTGAAATAATTACTCGGGTTTGAATTAGGATTCAAACCCGAGTAATTATTTCAGCATCCTTGATCTCGGGATCGGAACAAATATTTGTCTTGTCCACAAATGTTTATTTCGGAGTTGGATGTTTACTAACTATAATATGTAACTTAAATACACATACATATTATAAGATAAAAGAATAAAAAATAATTAAGTATGTTTATCACTTGTTTAGATCCCATAGTACAAGCTTAAATTAGCTTAATTTTGGGCTAGACGACATTGTGTAAGAATATGCTAATATATATAAATTTATTATTTATTAAATCTGTGTAAATATCATCAGAGGATTAGTCCTAAATTTTTACCTAAAACATAGTGTGAGTTCATTTGTGTAAATAGTTCTAATACTAATGTTTATAAAAAGAGAAGGATAAACAAAGAAAATAAATTTAAATAACAACAATACACGTGAGACCTACGTTACCACATTGTATGCGATAGATAAGAACCGATTATAATGTTAGGTAATCTTCATTCACTAAAGTTGCAAAAGGATCTGAATTTGAATTGCAGTTGGTCCGACAGTGGTGCACATTACTATTTTATTAATTCCACCCACATTCCCATTACTGTGACTCCTGTAAACCAGGATCTACAGCAATGACAAAGAACAAAAATTACACCGAGTTCTATCTCGGTGAAGTCCCAGGAGAAGTTAAAATGTCTTGGAACCAGCATCGAATTAAATCAGAAGTAATTTAAAGGAGTTGGAAAAATAAAATAACGCCTTCTGGAAAGTGGGAGACCTGGAACTAGGTGTACATCCTATAGAAAAAGGGAAGCACCACGGTAGTACATTACGGGTCCTATGTGAGCTATGTTTGATTCCAGTAATATGTATGGCAAAAACGTCTAAAAGGGCACATAAACGATAGCACAATAGGGACAGGAATGCACATGGTGAAAAGTGGGCATATGATATGCCTCTGCCACCCCATCGGGGATAAGGCGTGATAGATAAAGAATAATAATAAAATAGCAGTCAAATAACTTTTGATTGCCACCGAAAACCTTTGAAGTTGTTGCGCTATAAAGTACCATTTCATTATACCTACTTATACAAAGCTAATATTTGCTAATATCGTCATGACGTGTTTGTAGCTAATTAACTAAGGAGAACTAAAGATATTTTATGTGTTGACGTGACGTGGGTGTCATAGAAAGATAGTATTTTGTATGCACAGAAGATAGTACCTACATCAACATAGTGTCGCGGAAAATTATTACGTAAGTAGTTATATTACTACTTATAAATTGTACGTTTAGTCTTGTATAACTAAGTACATTACATCGTACATATGGTACAGCCCAGCAGCCTTTATGCGCTGTTTTCCTCCCTTTCTAACCTTATCTTCCTTGCAACAAAAGAACTTACTTAAGGTCTTTGTAATTTTGCCTGCCCCAGAAAGAATGATAGATATTGGAGCATCTAATTCTAGTTTACAGGCTATAGAAATATATCCAAAAAAAATTTTGCGCTATATTGGTAAATTTTCTAAATCACTCTGTATAACTCTAAATGTGTGCAGACGGAATTGTTATGTCTAAGATCGGCGCGCAGCGGCGATTTTTAAATAACACAGTAACCTATTTGTTTAATCCTTCTAATATTGTAAAGTGTGTGAAGATGTTGTAATTCAATCACATTTAAACCCTGAACCATTTTGGCTGAAATCAGTTTCAGCTGACACTCTGGTTTAGCTATGATTTGCTTCATTTCCACCGTCCACTACTATATCCACTCCTCAGATCCACGAGTGACTCTGGGGATACCATTTCCCTTTTCATTCCACAGAAAAGGAGATTCAAAAATACTATTTTTTTCTACGCCACGTCAATCCACAATGCTGCAGTTGTGGTATGTGGAGTGGATCCTAAAGTTCAAAATGTGTAACTTCTTGTAATAGTTTCGGAACTAAAGACACTATTTCACTTTACATTTGTGTTAAAAGTCTTCCTAAAGTAAAGTGCTGGTGGAAGTTATATAAATACATGTAAACATAATTACTTTCCGCTCCGTAAATTGTATATATTCATGTCACGGAACGGAACAACTAAAATGTCATATTTATATCTGTCGTTTTGCAGCCGGTCTCTTTCTTCCGCGGTCGCTAAGATTGTAGAATGAACTCCCTGTTTGGGTTTTACCGAACTTCTACACAATGGAGTTCTTTAAAAGAGGCGCTTAGAAGGTTTTTACAGGGTCGGCAGTGCGAGTACATCATCTCAGGTGTTCCAAACGTCCATAGGCTACGTTGACCATTTACCATCAGGTATTATGTCTGCCACCGAGTTATAAAATAAAATTTCTGGCCGTTTCTCTGAGGGGGACCTATCTGCGCATCCACTTTTTTACGTTGTAGCACCCAGTATGACGACTTGATAGGAGTTTTTGGGTGTGACTACGACCCGAAGCACTTTTTCCTATCTTTTTTTTAAATAGTGGCACGTCAAAATGGCGTAGCCCGCCTGATGGTAAGCAACGACAACGACTCGTGATTGGGGCCGCTAACTCAACCCATAGGGTTACGTACGCTGGCAGAAAGTTCCATGCTTTTATGGTGCGACATAAGAAAGACCTACGGATTCTCTCCGTTTTGGGCAAGATGGTGTCCACAGTGTAAGGATGACATCTCTGCCCCGCCCGTGTTGTTCGGGAACGGAAGGGGATGAGTGGGACTATTTAATTGCTTCAAATACTTTTTCAATACATACTTTTCTTATATAACTGTAACGATTCATCTTATTCTTTGTTGGTATTTTTAGTCCACTTAACGTCAATTTATGACTACAGCAAATTCTCAATGGACAAACTTGAAGTTGAGTGAATCTCCAGGGTTTGACTTGAAAAGTGACTTTGTGATTATGTTTTTAAATTTTTAGACGGGTCAAAGAAACAGAGCGTTTATTTGGTCAATTTAACTGATTTTGTATTTTTGTTCTAATTTATATGAAAAATTAAAACGAGAACCATTTTAATGTTTTAATGAGATAAAATTACCAGACCACAAAATATAAAGAATAATGCTACGCTTTAACTATCTTTACGCTGCCAATTCATTAATCGTTTCATATATAAACGTTTGGGTATCCGAGTACTATTGACCATTCCGTTTTTGAGAAATCTGCTCACGTGGTCTTCATATGTAAGTCTCGGTCTAACCTGACATCTTCTACCGTTTACTTTCACACATTACAATTTCAAGTGTCACAAAATATGTAGGCAAAAGGGTATTATAAGAAAAAGTAACATTATTTTTATTTATACTTATTATCCCTAACAGGACAGTCAAAAAGTCAAACGCATTCCAACAAATTTAAAAACATAACAATCATTGCGATTGGTCAAAGTGAAAATTTAATGCGTGCACTCATTAGTTTTATAATAAGAATTAATTTTTAGCATTTTTATTTATATACAAACATAACGTGCAGTAAAACAAATTAATTAAATATAATTAAAAATGTTTATTTCGTATTTCATATTTTCCGGTCGACTATTGACCTCGTGTTCAAAAAACGGCACATTTCTCATCATTAAAAGAAATTTACCGTAAGCATTGTTATGGAGCTGAAAATTGTAGTAAGTAATGAACACACTTTTAGTGTTTTTGAGGACTACCTAGATACGAATCTCAAGAAGGCAAGTGTTACAATGAAAGGAGAAGCGCCATAAATATATACTTTATATCTATACCCATACAATTTATTTCTCTATCAGTCTTGATAGGTATATCACTGTCTGGATCATATAGCACAGCTTATTTTAGCTACGTACGAACGTTCATAAGTACGTATCGATCACTCTATATTCCCAAAAGAGTGGCAGAGGCATACTATGCGCCCACTTTTCACCGTGTGCATTAATATCCCAAGTAATAGGTAGTGAGCCCATTGTCGTGTTGAAATAGGCAGATGCAGGCTGTGACTATCTTCTGTTGAAATATATTATAAGGACTTCAACTTGACATAACGACTGCCATGTTACTGGCAACCGGGACCACCGGTTTATAGTGGTTTCCTTCGGACAGAAACGCTCGCAAATGTTAATGCCACAAAGTGGTCACCCATCCGTTAACAGTCATAGCGAAAGTTGCTTAACGCAGTGCTCGTTTATAGAACACTGAGTCCGCGGGACCACGACCGTTTCTTTTTTATTATAAATAAATTAATATCATGGTGTCACTTATATGTTAAAATTACTGTACTTAATGTTAAATAGATATGTTAAATTAAAAATCATTCATACAAATAGTTTGAGTTACAAACTCTGTACGTACTTTTTAGTCTTTTTGTACATAGTGGGATGCATTTGCGCACTTGTCTTCATTTGAAACGCCGAGCCCTAAAGTGGATCCAGAGTTATAATTAAGGCTAGATGAAGTTTATAATAATTAGGTCGTAACGTTTCATTTTCCTTAATTGGTCGATTTATCTCGTCAGTTTCCGTATTATCCAGCATTTTAAATTTAGTTACCTGTGAGCCGAGTCTACTATTAACAAGCCGTAGAGTAGAACCAGAATCGCTGTTTTAGCTGTCAAAATGTTAGTAGACTATCAAAAATGCAACTGACCAGCGGCCACTGGCGCGGTACGTGTTAGGATATTTCTATCGGCCGACCGATAGAAGTTTATTGGAGTACGATAGTAATAGCAGACTACGAAAAACTATCAAAATTGTACCGGTGGCTTTCTATTGAGCGACGATTTCGATTCTATTTTGATACGATTGAAATAGCAGACTCGGCCCCCAAGTCAAACTCCATACACCCGCCGCCGCATCTATTTTCCATAACCTCCAAACACTTAACAAACTAGGATTGTGTATTTGTTCTGTTTGTTCAAATAAAAACATACACAATGAAATTTCAAATAATGTACATAAAACGTAAAGATTTACTCCACACGTGTCCACAACATATTCAACGTCTTTTGAACTCTTTGAGAATTTGGCAGTGTTCCCACGTTGAATATCAATGCTAATTCTATGGTTAAGAAAAACTACTGGTCGTGTGGTGTGTGGTATCGAGCTTGAACAAATGAACTCCTTATGGACATTATACGGACACTATGCGAAGTCCATTATGCGAAGCTATTTATTTATATATATTAACTATTCTTCAAACAGAAACGTGTTTTAATTCATGACTTTTAAAGACATTTGTGCAGCCGCTGGTAGCAGTACATTTTTTGTTAAAAATCAAAAAGTTGTTTTGTTGTACTTATTGTAGTAAAATAAACTATAAACTTTGACAAATAAATGAAGATAATTTATCATTTTATCAACTGTCAACCATGCAGCAAGGTTGTATTACGTACGTTTTGTAAACACGATCTCACAAAACCCTCATTGTTTAACATTTTCATTGTAGCTCACAGGAAACATTGTGTCCATTAGATTTATTCGTACCATCATTGACAGCTGGTTGAACTACATATAAATATACTTATACATATCTTTAATTTATACCTAGGTATATGCATATGCCTACGTTTAACTTGTTTAGACTAAGCTGCTTGCTAGGTTGTCGGTCCATCAACTGGGGGTCCTCCTGCCGTTATTTTGCCTTAGGTACTGGATACGTACTGGAAGGCCTTACCCAATGTTCGTTGGTCTTCGTCACAGAATACTTAAACTGATTAGACTGCCATAAGCTGATTTTATTTATTGATTGAATTTATTGAAAAAAGGCTTTTGTAAACTTCAACATTAGCCTAAACAAATCTTTAGAGTTCATTGTATACTCTTACGCACTGTAAAGCTCTTATTTAAAATATTAGTAGAAATATGTAGTGTTCTGATACCGTTAACATTAACAGTAATTCAATGATAATTGTTCCAAAAATAAAACCGTTTTACGCCATATTTTATCTGTGCGTAATCTAGCCGAAGTGTCAGTATCAGGTGACACTTATTTGCTCAAATTCCAAGTGTTAGTTGTTGGCGCACGCCGCAGGTTCTACTGACACAGATTATGTCGTTAACGTCTCCAAGCGTCGCCATCCGTCAACTGGCTTAAAGTACTGTTACATTGTAAGTATCGTGACTGATGAGGAATCGGAAACTGGATGTAAGGCAACCAATACAATGATACTATGAGATACGCCTAGACAAATTTCCAATTACTCAATTGGTACTGTTTTCTCTTTCTATGGTCCATCTTTTAAGCGCCGAATGGGACGCTGTTATTTCGTTCGTCTGAAAGTAAAGCCAGGCAAGGTGTAGGCGCCATACATCCGAACCAATATCTTCTGGTTTTTTCGGAGAATCTCTGACGTGAAGTTTTAGACGCAATCCAAATCGCCACTTCTTCTTTAGAAGAGGTCTTCTTTAGAAGAGTCTTTGGAACTGCTCTTATCGAAATTGTTGTAATTCTCCTCTATTTGTGTCTATAGATTTTCTCAGAATATTTATTGATATCGTAACAAACATTGTTAGTAACTATATCCGCATTCATGTTTCCATTTTATCCATTGTATTTCATTTATGGATATTTCTGTTTTTTTACTTATTCTGCTATTCGGGGTAGGGCCTATTACAACCAAGTGAAGATGATAAAAATCACCCAGCCGTTCTTGAGTTATAAGTGTTCGCACAAAACCATCTTTGTTTTGAACTTATATTAAGGTACAAAACCATTCGTATTTGTGTGAGTCTCACTTAGCCGGGTTTTACTATCATGCCGTAATTGCTCAATAAGCAATGACAAGTACTGTAATCAAACTACACAGCATTCTATATACTTTTACTGAGATAAACGACATTTCTCCAGTATGTGCCCGTGGCGGCGCGTCCCCGGGTCAGTGTTACACGTTAGGAGCACGATACTAATATAATTAACGTGACCTTTATATTAATGTCAATTGAGTGCCACAATGCAGTGCACTACTAACATAATATGTATCTATATGTTCTCCTTTTATGTATTCTTAACGGTTGCCCCGCGATTTCACCCGCTTATTAACCGTCCGTGTGGGTATACAGCTAGGACGATTTAACCAATGGACGCGTAATGTACTCAATAAAGTATGAAATCACGTTCAACCAACTTTCGTGCTTAACTACACACATATAGTTTTCTTACTCTTGCATGAAGTGCTATCACTGTCGAACAACAAATAAAAATACAACTGCAAATAGAAAAATGTAGGTATGCAATACGCACATATTGCAAAATGCAATATACAGCAAATTTCGTCATTTTTTCGTCCGTGGAACAGCGACTTAGCTAAAAATGTGTAGCAAATGGCAAGTGGATATAGGTGCAAACGGTAAGATAGCGCGTCCATTGGTTAAATCGTCCTAGGGATTCAGAGACAAAATGTAGCTTAGCTTACTGATTAACAGATTTCTGCCAGTGAAAGTGCCACACACACACACACACACACACACACACACACACACACACACACAGTGACAGGCAGAGAGAGAGAGAGAGATGTGCCACGTAAAGAGTCATTGCACTATCATAATATAACTAGCGTACATTATACCTCAATGTAAAGTAACTTGTTTAAAATCACCAATACGTCACGAGGTCTTCCCATAAGTAGGTGAACACTTAAAAAGAAGCATTACAATTTTTGGATAGCTTTTGGCATCGACACGTGTCGACAACACAAAAAGATTAAAAACATAATTCTTTATTTGGTGGAAGCTCTGGTTATCGAATATTGCAACAGTAGAACAAGTCGCAGGCGTCTTCCAGTTAGATCAGACAATTAACAGATGATATGTACCATCATTTGACTGTTAATTTGTCCGTTCATTCAAGTAATTAATTATACACGGGCATCGCATACCGAGCATTAATCTTCGGTATAGTTACGTAACTTCAGCTGAAATCATACCTTGAATAATTCAATTCAACTTGGGACATTATCATTTGCATAAAACGAACTGCGCAAAACTCGAGCACTGTAATAATGTTGGTAATTGGAGAGCGCCCGACTGTACCCAATTAACTTTGCATTAAAATACTTTCCCCTAACGCAGATATTATTCGAGATTTCATAATGAGACATGTGGGGGGAGACGGGGCAAGAATAGTGAAAGCATTTACTTTTATGACGACATGGAAATAGACTATGTCGCCGATAACGTATGTATGTTAACATAAAATTATGTTCTGTTTTTAAAAAATATAGCAATTAAGCATAGTTAAAGTGTGTATGATATTTTGTAAGCGCCGTTAAAATGGTCTATGCAAAAAAATATTATTCGCAATTGATTTTGCTAAGCTCAAAACTTGAAGACGGCTGTACCAATTTGAATATTTTTTTGAAATTTATTCCTTTATCTCTAAGGAAGATTTTTATGGAGAGAAAAATTGGAAAAATTGCACGTATTGGAAACGGGAACGGGAAAGCTTCATTACGTTGGTGGAGCCGCAGGCAACTTGTTCTTCACAAAATTTAAATTAACTGTCACTATGCAGTTGGTGCTTAGTCCGTAAAACCAATAATCCGGAAGATTCGTATCTCGAGTATTTTATATAGGAGGTTCAATGGGATAAACGTATTTGACGTGCAAAATAAAAAATAATAATAATACGAGTATAATCCCACTTTTTCACGACTAGCTACTTAAGGCCATGACACATAGTATAAACGTTTGTTCGCTACAATCTAAAAAAATATGTTTTACCTTTGTTGGACATGGGCTAGTTAGAGTGCAGCTAATTTATAACTAACTAGTTAACGCCCGCGGCTTCGCCCGCGTAGAGACGTTTTCCCGTTCCCGTTTCCCACAGGAACTTGTTCCCGGGATAAAAAGTAGCCTATGTCCGTCTCCTGGCTCTAAGCTACCTCTCCACCAATTTTCAGCCAAATTGGTTCAGTGGTTTAGCCGTGAAAGCGTAACAGACAGACAGACAGAGTTACTTTCGCATTTATAATATTAGTAGGGATTATCTCCACCGGACAGGGTAGTCAGAGAGGACAGATCGCAATGTTTTGCGATCCATGCATACTTCTTTCGCTTCCTAAAGATTTTGCGCTCGTCCGCTAACTCATTGTTCTGTAAACGATCACTGTGTTAAGCAACTTTCTTTGCCCTTGGATGGGTAAAATAAATAAATATCCATCACGCCTTATCCCCGAAGGGGTGGCAGAGGCATATTATATGCCCACTTTTCACCGTGTGGATTCCTGTCCCACGTAATAGGTGGTGAGCCCATTGCCGTGTTGAAATAGACAGACGCAGGATGTGACTACTTGAAAAATTTCAACAGCGGGTCGCCACAGCTTACGCCTTTCCATTTCAACTCGGCAATGGACTCACAACCGTACGTGGGACAAAAATGTTGTCTCTGCCTACCCCTTCGGAGATAAAGGCGTGACAATATGTATGTATGTATACATGCACGTCTGGGTATCTGAGTACTTTTGACCCGTCTTCTTTAAGCAGTCTGCTCTCGTGTTCTTCATATGTATAAGTCTCAGCCAACCCTAACTCCTTCTACCATCTATTTTCGCACAATATAATATATATTCCTCTTCAATCGTTCCTCACTCATTCGTTGTTCTCAGCTAATTTATTATATCTATATAGATAAAAGGCAAAATCACTGACTGACTCATTGATCACGAAATCTCTGAAACTACCAAATCTATGTAGCTCAAACTTTGCATGGGGGTTCCTTTTTAACACGTAGGTTTCCCCTAAAAACTATTTTTTCGAAATTCTACCTCTAAGGAAGTAAATAAGCGATAAACGGTTGTATGGAAGTTCGTCGTTCGTTCAAAGTTAGAAACATGAATGTACGTACACCTGTTTTTGGTTACAAATAAATGGGCACGTGTGTCGCGGTTTTGAAAAATTTTACCTAGAAGGGGGTAAACAAGAGTTGTATTAACTGATTCATTCATCACGAATTCCATGGAGCTAACGGAGCAATGAAGTCCAAACTTCGCATTGACCTTAAAATATACACTCACCAAAAAGGAACAACTTTTTGGTGAGTGTATATTTTAAGTCTTTGGGTAAACCATAAGAACAGGTTCCCGATATTTCCATGGAAACGGGAACTACGCGGATTAAGCCACACACAGTCTAAACTATCAAACATAGGTGCATACCTAAAATTTAGTGAAAGTATTTATTAGGAATCTACCTTGAATCAGCACTAAGAAAGGAATACCTGGTATTCCCACGGGAATGGTAACTACGTAGGTAAGACCATACACAATCTAAAATTTGGTAAACGCATTCTTTACTACCAACGTTATGTGAGCACCAAGAAAGAATTCCCGGTATTCCCACGGGAATGTAATGTTACTAATATTAAAAATGAGAAGGTTTGTAAAGATTTCTATATTAATTGGACTACAAATCACATTTTGATGAAAATCGGCATATAGGTAGAACATTTCCGAAAGGTGATGCCCGCGGCTCTGCTCACGTGAGTTCGTTAGTACACAAAAAGGGGGAAAAGGATGTTTTCCCAGGATATAAAGTAGGTACCCCTTGTCTTAATTCAGTTCAAGCAGTTTCGCCCGCGAGTATATTATTCAGTTGTAAGTAACTCACCAACAAGTATTCCGATTTCATTCAGTTTAAAAAGCGAATACTTCAGAAGTTGTTTCATAAGAATAGCCTACGCGTTCCTCTTTAAGTAATGTCTCTTTTTTTTCTGTTTCTCATATGTGGTGCAAACGAAGTTGCGCGGGTCAGCTAGTACTTACATAAATGGCTAAAATCTGTTATTTCTTTTATAACTTTAATTTTACTATAATTATTTACTTGAAACATTGTTCCTATTTAATAACTTCGAGAAATCTACTAGTAATTACTGCAAATAGTAATTAATAATTTTATTAATCAGTAATAAAATGCTGAACGTTCAGTTAAAGTTGAGTCGCACAAAACAAACCTTACGCAAGAGAAGCGGAAACGAAACCGAGCTCTGTATCTGAACTTACTTATCTTCTCGCTGTACCGCCATTGCTCGCAGACCACAGATAAACTAGGAAATTGTGAAACGAAAGTATATACACACCGCAAAGAAATTATTTATGCCGCGTGTTGTTAGTTCCTTAGATAAATTGACATGTGCCAAGAGTTGTATTGTGTGGAGACGATTTGGTTGCATAATCTTGGCTGCGAGGCTACAAAACAAAAATGTTGCATGTAGGGCCGTGTTCCAGAACGTTTCTTAATACTCAATCGACGCTTAAGAGTAGATTTTATAAGGTAAAAACTAGCCTCTAGCGTTGACTGAGTATTGAGAAACGTTCTGGAATACGGACCTTAGTCTGTCTCTATCCCATTGGGAAATGATATATAATGATGATGTGATGATAAATGAATGATATGATACCTATATATGTATACAAGTTACGATTACTAACCTTATTAGGTACTAAGCCTGCAGTCGAAATAGGAGAACAAAAATCTTCACGTTCAACATCAATACCACACTTAATACATTTAGCTAAGGAACTGCAAAAAATCTTATATATAACCTTGATTTTGTCTCTTTATTTATGAGAGGTTGATGTACCAAGCCAGAAGCAGAAGCAAGCAATCAAAAATCTCCACATTAGAGATCAATAAATCTTTATCACACTTAATAATAATTTACTTAATAACAAAAACACTAATTATCTTCATTAAAACCTAGACGTCTAAGATTCAACTCCAGTTATACGTTAATGCGACTACGCTTTATATAAAACAAACTTAAATAACTATAATTTTTACAGTCTATGAAGCACAATGCATTGCCTTAGCACTAAATGAATTCAATTTACATTATGCTGATGAGGACTAAATGAACATAATCCATTTTAAGCGGATGACAATTGACCAAGAGAGCATCTGGTGACCTTTGCTACACGTCCCATCAATTTCTTAGAAAGTCTTTTAGTTAGGTACCGAGAACCTTACAATACGAAAGAATAGGAAGTACAATTATTATTTGTATTTGTATTTTTTTAATAAGTACTCGTAATATAATTTTATTTTTCAATGAAAACCTCTCGTACAACAAGTTTTTAACTATACAGATATGAAAAAGACTTGCTTGAAGGTAATCGAAATGTCAAGTATCACAACGTACAAGAAACTTACAAGCTATAAAATCATTGCACTGCACACATCGCTTCTGATTTCTCCATGCTGTACCGTGCTTGCGTCTTTCTGCGAGCAGGTTATGCTCGTGAAAGAGGCGGCGGAGAGGGAACGGGAGATGAGTCTCCCAGCCGAGTTCCGGCTTGCCTTCACCCAAGACTACCGGCTTCCATGACCGGGGGCCTGAGGACGGCGGGTGGGCTGCTCGCCGTCCTTACAGGAGCAGGCCCCAGACATCGGCATGACGTGAAAATTTCACGCACGCCTTATGCCCTGAGAAGCGGGATAACACCCGAACCCTAGGTGAGGCCGCGGTGGTAGCCAAAGTCTGCAGGGAGCACTGGGACATCTTTCCGAGGAGTTACCCGGGGCGTCTGGCAATAGACAGATAGGCAGGGATCGTTTGGTTTTAGTCGGTTCGAGTCCGGCATGACATCCGCGGGAATATCCAAACGTAAAAAAAAATTAGGGTAAACCAGGAACGTCTAGAGCAAGTGAATGAAATTGTGTACTTAGGGAGTATGTTTAGCGCGGATGGAAGATGTGATGCGGATGTAGAACGGCGAGTAGCTGCCGGAAACAGAGTTAACGGTGCTTTGTCCCAATTAGTAAAGCGACAAAGTATCGTAAAAGAAGCACGACTAGCGATTCATAACGCAGTGCTAGTGCCAACTTTGCTTTACGGTAGCGAAACCTGGGTATGTCAGCAGATGCATGAAAGTAAATTGAATGCTGTGGAGATGCGATCACTTCGAAAATTGTGCGGCGTTACCTTGGCCGACCGAATACGTAACGAAGTGATACGCAATATGGCAAGCTTGAATGAAAGTGTCAGCGTTAAGCTGGAAAAGGGCGTGCTCCGTTGGTTTGGACACGTCCAACGAATGAGTGAGGAACGATTGACGAAGAATATATATTGTGCGAAAGCAGAAGGTAGAAGAGGTCAGGGTAGGCCGAGACTTACATATGAAGACCACGTGAGCAGATTGCTCAAAAACGGAAAGGTCAAAAGTACTCGGATACCTAGACGTGCGTGTATGAAGCGATTGATGAATCTCGAAGAAGCGAAAGAAGTATGCATGGATCGCGAAGCCTGGCGATCTGTCCTCTCTGACTACCCCGTCAGGGATACAGCGTGAAGATAGTTAGTTAGTTAAAAAAAAATGCTGTACCGTATTTCAATAAAAGACTCGGCCACAATTACTTTATTATTTTGTTCATTCGCAATCACTACCAACAAATATAAATTCGAGCGATAAATATAATTTAAATGTTTTTAATAGATTAGATTGGTGTTTATTGGGGCCCCTTCAAGATTTTTGGGATCCAATCCAACCTCACTGAGGCTCTGGAACGGTAATTATGGATAAATGATGCATGTACTAGTTGACGCCCGCGACTCCGCCTGCGTTTCGAAGTTTTCTTGTTCCCGTTTCTACAGGAAATTGTTCCCGGGATAAGAAGTAGCCTATATTTTATTCTGATGTGTAAGCTAAATTATTGTAAAGTTTCATCAAAATCCTTGTTCCAAAATTAGTGGTCGTTTATCAAGTATTTAAATCTACAACTATCTATACTAATATTATAAAGCTGAAGAGTTTGTTTGTTTGTTCGTTTGAACGCGCAAATCTCAGAAACTACTGGTCGGATTTGAAAAATTATTTTTGTGTTAGATAGCCCATTTGTCGAAGAAGGCTATAGGCTATATATCATGACGCTACTACACTGGGGAGCTGAGTGTTAAGTGTCAATGTTCAAACCCCAATTTATTATATCCTGTTGGCATTTGATGTCAAGGTTACTACGAACATCGATTATCTCAGTGAGTTCCTGCTGTACTTTGGTGACAGAAAATTCGATACTTCGTGGCCCTATTGTGGCCCAAGGTGCACTTGCTGAAAAAACCGGACAAGTGAGAATCTGAATCGCCTAACAAGAGTTCCGTAAAAAATACGTTTTTTTTTGTGTCATAAACGGTCATACTACTTGAAAAGTTTCATCAGCAGGTATAGCAGGTAGCCACAACCTGCGTCTGTCTATTTCAACACGGCAATGGGCTCACCACCTATTAAGTGCGACGGAATACCTATGGTGAAAATTGTGCGTATAAAATGATTCTGACATCCCTTTGGGGATAAGACATGATTGATATAAAACGGCCATAACATTTATACCTTCATTTAGAAGTTTGACAAAGGGACGACGGTATGCCTGAGTATATAGTTTTAAATTTCACGCGTTCCCGGGATTAATATAAAATCACACAGCGTCATTTAGACCAAACTAAGCTTTAAGCTTATGCTATAAAAAAAAACTAAACTACTGATAAATATCTTAATAATACGTAATATAAATTACGTGTCACGTTGTTTGTTCGCGATGGACTCCTTAACTACTTAACCGATTTTAATCAAATTTGCACACCGTGTGCAGTTTGATCCAACTTGAAAGATAGGCTATACACCATCCCGCTAATACCTTGGAAAGCGGAGCAGTAGTCATAAATGTCGACAAATCGGGCAATTTTATATGCGTTATTGTAGAATTTATAAGTGACGAGGTTAAATAGGTGCAACAGGAGTTCGAACTATGCCACGGGCGAAGCCGTAGGGGTCATTTAGTACACACGTTTCCCAAACTCCGAAACAAACATTTTTGGATTACACAAATATTTATTTTACAAGGCCTTGGAAGACAGACTGACGGACGGATAGACAACAAAGTGATTTTATAGAGGTCCCGTATTTTTCCTCTGGAGTACGGAACCCTAAAAACAGAAGAAGTCATGGTGATCAGAAGGAAAATCTAGATACAACCCTGTACCAACCATCTTGTCAGTGTGGTGTAAGGCCTACCAATCATTCAAATTATCTTATAAACACCATATAGACTTATTGATTGATTGAAACTATTACAAGTAGATGGTTTTAAAGTTGAACAAGTATTGCATTCTTATGTTAAGCAAGACTGGCAGCTAGTTAATTAATACCATTATTATTTGTTTAATTAATTATAGCAATGTTTAGCACTTACGCTCTAGTAAATATATATTTATTTTGGTATCTGTTATCATAAAGTCCGAGGCCATTGCGAACTGAGGTTACTGGCGGTGCCGGCACAGTACCCACGTCTTTTCATTTTAATTTCTTGTATTTACAAGGTCATTTCGTTAATCGGTGCACGTAGGCAGCATTTCTACATCAAGTAGGTGGAACAATTATATTGCATTTTTGTTTCTTCAAATATTTGGCGTTGAATGTTTACTTGTTCGTCGTAATGTTTTGTTTTGTAAACATTTTTATTAGCTCTTCAGCCATAGTCCTTGGTGCATGTTGAAGTGCTGGTTTAAATAGCCTGGACGTTTAAATGGGATACATGCACACCATAGGTCTAGTATGGGATAAGGGATGCTGATAAAGTGCGAAGTAGAGAAGAAGTAGGAAAGCGGACCCTAGGCGCTGTGAGACGCAACTGGAACAGACGCTCGGATGGTGATCATAGCCATATTGCATATAGGTGACGATTGTTACCATTTTTCCAGAAGTTCTAATCACTAAAAAATATTTTTATGTGATAATTTTGCTGCCGTTATTTTCCATCATTATTCATATTTTCCGACTATATAAACAAAGATGGCACCCACATTAATAAAGTTCAAAATAAAGTGCAATTCATAGTGCACTTTCTTACTATTTAAAATATCTTGAATAAAATCTTTTACAATTGAAATGACACCGCGCTGATCAATCAGCAATTGAATATTTCTAAAAATAGAATCTACCGAAACACAATATTATTGAACTACAGGAAGCTGGCTATTGTTATAATTGAAACTTGACGAATAGGGTACCTCTAGTGTCAAACACCTCACAACCATCGCGCCATTACATTGACACAGTTACCTTTGGCGTGCTCATGCGTCCCTGGGCATGCAGCCACAATGAGTCTAGCATCTGTCACGCCAATTAACAGAAAGGAAAAACTTAATTATTCAAACAGAAACAATATTATTTCAAACGGGTCAATGTTTCTAGATCTGCCAGCTCTATTGTACAGAAAACTTGTTATGATTTAATAAAAAGTATTTTTACGCCAGATTAGGTTATATTGATTTACTAAATATGTAAGTTTAAATTAATGGTCGAATTGACAACCTGTCTAACCGGATTTCTAGTGGAAATGTGATAAAAATCGTCAACAACTTAGGAACTGCGCCAACGCACATCTTGACAGTAACACGTGCTGTTATTTGTGACTACTGGTCACCGATGCAGTTACGTTTCTTAATACTCAATCAACGCTTGAGACTAGATTCCTTATAAAATCTACTCTCAAGTGTTTCTTGAGTTTTGATAAACGTTCTGGAATACGGCCCTTAAACATAATGTTTAAGTTTATGACGGGTATTACGAAAGTAGAAGTTTGTTCATCAGTTTAACAAACTTATACTTTCGTTTAGAGACATATTATGTCAATATGGGTTTATAAACCGGTATGCTCGCGCGTGACTTCCATGGCCGACAAGGATCTAAAATGTAACTAAATGACACGTGTATTAGAATGAAGCTGCTTTAACCATTTCATAAGTCCCTTACCGATGCTTTGATACCTATAAGTTATTTTTTAAGGAAGTTGTAGGTTATCCTACTTAATATATATATATATATATATCCATTTGTGGAATGACAAAACATATGAGTTACACGTATTGGCGTTGTGAGATTCTTCTAGAAATTTCCTTAGATACCACAAAATTTAAATAAATCAAAGTTCGATGGTTTTTGTAGGTATATTCTGTGTTTGTATTGCTCAAAGAAACACGAATATATTCAAATAATATTGTATAAAGAATACGCTATTAGATTTTATTCGTAGCGCTATATGCTTATAGTTTTCCTCGTTTTGCTAATGTTATCTGGTATAGTTTAAACACCCCAGGAGTGTTATGAAATTCTTGGCATTGAACCAAGACTCCAAAAGCGGAAGGCAAATTGGTTACAGATTGACTATTACAGAGAAAAAATATCTAAAAATATTTATTTTATCATACGTATACTTTATAGTATTGTAAATAATCTTGGAGCAGAACGTGCAATTTAAAGTGCTACCTATGGCACAGAAGCCACATGGTATTAGATCTGTAAACGATCATTGCGTTAAGCGTCTTATGGTATGGTTGATTATGAGGTAGGTGACAGTAGGTAGCATTTCTATTTACGACCTATTCCGTCGTTAGGAAGGCACAGAAAATAGTTTGTCCTGGTTACAAGTTACATGCTAGTTGTGAAGTCAAATTGGCTGGTTGCTGGTGAGCTGTAGGCCGAGTCTACTATTTCAAACGTGTCGAAATCGTCGCTCAATAGAAAGCCACCGCTACAATTTTGACAGTTTTTAGTGTATCCACTTAGGCCCACTTGCATGAGCTTGGGTTAACGTGTACAACTCCGAGGTATGGACTAACCCCGAGTTAAAGGTATACCTAGGTTTAAATCGCAAAAATTTTAACTTACCAATTTCTGAGGGTTAATTCGTCAAACGTTGGGTTAGCAGCTGACAGACAATGCAGTGGCATGTGACACATGCGTGACACGGATTCCTTAAAGTGACACGCCGCGCAAACGTAATACGATAAAAATAAAATGCACTCGGCTGTCATGTTACATTCATTCGTGTAAGAAAAAGTCTTGTGGCAAACTGTAGTGTAAAAGAGATAGACATACCTGTTTCATTCTTTGTTCAATCATTAATGTTTAGTTGTATGACATAGAGTGACATAAAACACTGGCTTAGTTAACCCGATGATATTTTTCTATGGTGCAAGACATGATTAGGGTTAAAAAGTTATTTACTTAATTCCGAGTTAACTAACTCTATAATTATTTAACACCCAGCATTCATGCAAGTGGGCCTTACAATCGCACTCCAATAAAAGTCTATCGGTCGGCCGCTAGAATTCTACTAACCGCGCCAGTGTCCGCAAGTCAGTTGGATTTTTGATAGTCTACTTACATTTTGACAGCTAAAAACAGCAATTCTGGTTTTATTCTACAGATTGCCAATGGTAGATTCGCCCCCCTGGTGTTGCAAACACCTTAATTTTATTGGCTAGATTAACCAATTTCAGAGCTGATGTATGCACCTTAATAGCACAAACACTTTTAACTCATCCCTTAAAAAATATTTCTAAAAATTATTAGTTCAATGTTTTTATATATTGTATTCTATATATGTACCCACGGTCTGTAAGTACTCTTTTATTATTTTATGTTTCAGGTAAGATTTGTTTCGAAGATATTGGATTATTACAATTATTGGTAAGCTAAAACCAGATTATAGCAGTAGTTACTTACTCCTTTTACCGCGCCAGTACGATAACTATTTAAATTCTAGTAATACCGTAAGTACTCGGATATCCCGACGTGCATGTATGAAGCGATTGATGAATCTGCAAGAATCGAAAGAAGTATGCGTGGATCACGAAGCCTGGCGATCTGTCATCTCTGACTAGTCCATTGGGGATACAGTGTGAATATTTATTTATTATATTAAAAAGTCAATTATTTATTTATTATATTAAATAACACCACTTGTACTGTTCCACAACATTTACTTTGTAAACCTGACCGGTTATATGTGTAGCAAGTTCCACCAAGCGCCATCAATCAACTGCTGAGCGCTGCCCAATCACTTTGGGACACCACAGAGTAGAGACAGCTACTTCTATCATTACGATTGGAGTCACGCGCGCTGCATCGCATTTTGGCAAGTCTGCAGTCAGAGAGCCGCGTATATATCCGTGCGATGTGAAGAGCTCGACTGCTGCATTTAGCTTCTAAAAAGCGACTATATCGACGATCGTCAGTGGTGTCCCTCAGAGAGTATTTACTATATCACGCTGGCCAGATGGGTTTTTGGGTTGAGTACGAGATTTCCTTTATTCGCCCTCGTCAGCAGGCACACCACTTGCTGCTTGGACCCTGAAGATCTCGGTAAGACCTTCTTTACATTCCTATTGCTTACTGAAGGCCATATGTCGATAAGTTAAGATATCATTACTACTTCTTGCAATATAACAATGTGGCAATGCTAAATATAAGTCCTCAAGTTTAACAACGCGTTCTTAATTAGATTATGAGATAACAACTTTTACTTTTTTTATTATAATACATTAATTTCATTGAATCGATTGTTTCGCCTTGAATGTCGTAATTTGTAAAAAAGTATTTGTGAAATATTTTATCTAAAATTACTTGTAACATTATATATATTGTAAAATATTATGCAACGAAACTCTATGTTCCTTTTACTCTAAAATCGTTCCTTTCTGAATTGATTTTGACGGTGGCCGAAGGGAGCGCCAGACAGGGCAGACAGAGCTGCCACGATGGCAGCTCTGGCTGCCAAAAACTTTTCACACTGACACTGTGAGCTGTGACTACTACACAAAGTACATATTTATCTAATGACCCTTGACCAAATAGCCCTTAATTTGTACACGTACACCTTCGCCACACCTGTTCGCATTCATACTTAGACATGGTTAGGAAATTTCCTTTTTACCGACTTGACCCAAAATGTAATTTTACTCTATTGTCGATTAGATACGGATACCAAACGCCTATCCTTGCACTAACGGCATTTCGCCATATATGAAAATTATTATTGAAACTGTTTTAGATAAGCACGTATGACCTACTACGGAATATCTATAGAACTAACAAAGCGTTTGCTCTATAATCAGAGGTATGCATTATTAAGTATTAAAGTGTAAAGAGCCCAAGTAACCTCTCTTGCTAGCGGTGGACCTGCTGAGGGCCGAGTCTACTATTGACAAGAATAGAACCAGAAATGCTGTTTTAGCTGTCAAAATGTTGTAGACTATCAAAAATGCAACTGACTAGCGGCCACTGGCGTGCACTAGTAGAATTCTATCGGCCGACCGATAAAAATCTATTGGAGTACGATATTAATAGTAGACCAAGAAAAACTGTCAAAATTGTACCAGTGGTTTTCTATTGAGCGACGATTTCGATTCTATTTCGACACAATTGAAATAGGAGACTCGGCCCCCTGATCAATGGATGAGGCAATGACGAGGCGGCGTTGAGAGCTCTCTCTAGATACCATAGGCATTCTATTTCAGTCTAAAGCTGGACATACATAGTCCTCAATCCATTGTGGGAATATATTTGGCCTTTCTATACTACACTGGTTAGATGGATAGGTTTTTATTTCGAGATTTCATTTTCTACACAATAGGGACTGTTGCGAAAGTGTTCCCTTAGCAGCCATTAACAACACCCACGGGATGATGCTTTCGGTCACCATGAGTTGGTCATGGACGATAGTCAATAGCTTTCCTTCCCTATACGAATTGATTATACTATCTTTACGCTGTATTCCTGACGGGGTAGTCAGAGAAGACAGATTGCCAGGCTTCACAATCCATGCATGGCATACTTCTTGCAGATTCATCAATTGCTTCATACATGTACGTCTGCGTATCCGAGTACATTTGACTTTACTATTTTTACTACTTTTTTGTACTATTGTCATTGATTATATTCACATTAAGAGTGTACTTAAAGGTAAGCAAACTCAATTAAATAAGAATGAGGCTACTATTTATAGAATTAGCATAAAAACAATAATAAATGCGATCGCTTGCACGTTTTCAGACTGCAGCCATCTTCAGTGACGTCATCGCACGACAAAGCGCTATTAAAAATAAACGCTTCAATGATGAACATTTTACGCTAATTATATTTTGTTCAATGCTAAAACCATCTTATTATCCTATCGTGGTAGTTAACACAAACCAATGTGGAATGCGTACTACCAACAAAGGATATAAAAGCAACACATGACAGTCCTTCACTGTTTTCTGTTTTTAAAACAAAACATTAGGACTAGGCATTTTAAAAGTAAATCAATCCATACAGAGATTATAAATATTACTTTTAAAAAAAAGTTCATGTTGTGCCCTTTAATAAATGTCAGTTGTATCTTGTACTTGTTAAAAGCTTAACAGTTTTTTCTCTCCAGTAGCAACTTTGTAAACATAAGTCAGAGTGAGTTACAGATACATAATGTAAGTATGTACCCCGTTCTAAGTTAAAATCTAAGTAAGTATTGTCTAAACGTACTACAAAAAAACATTGTTTTAACAAAATTGTTTCTCATAGACATTATTCTACAAAAATCATTATGAGCTTCAAAACACGCATGTTTATCTTTATCATCCAGAAATTAACTTTTTCCAAAAATTTTAGCCAAGGCTTGTGGTGTGGTTGGTTTGGTAACGATAAATTTATTAATTTATTATAACACTTGTTCCTTGTATCTCTTTCTCTTATTTTGTTATGTGACAATACATTTATTAATATACTTATTATAATACTTTATATCTGTCTCTCTCATTTTTGCAATTTTACCAGTTACTGTCTAAGCAGAATATACTCGTATATTATTCATTACAGTCAAGTAAAGAAGGTACTTTATCAATATTTGCCACCTCCGCGGATCGCGATAGGAGAGACTGACCGTTAAAAAGTTGTAGTTTATAGTGGTGGAGGTAGCAAAAAACCAACACCACTTCAAACTACAACTTTTGATAATTGAAGTGAACTCACTACTGACACAGCCAAAGAGCATACGTAGGTGAAAGAAAAGTATAACAAAGCGGCCCTCGCGACGATACGAGGATTTTGTACGCAACCTTATGAAGTAGGTTATGTACCTAAATAATAATGAATATAATATTTTGTGACGAAATTTGCCTGTAATTTCGTCACAAAATATTTAGCAACATTATTTGTCAATATATCCCTTCACGCTACATTTAAAAGTGATAGGCCTTGAGTTGGGCATATAAAAATAAAATAAACATGACATTTTGTAGGCACTTTTTCATAACATTTAGGGGTCATTTCGGTAAGTCACCAGTGACCCAGCTTTAAAAATGTTGCACAATTACTATACGTACTGTACGTATGAAGCTCAGCAATAGCCTAGGAATCAGCAAAAATAAGTAGCTCTCTATTTATAGACTAATATGCCCTATGTCACTAACATGACCTTCATCGAGAAAAATACATTGCTTAAATACATAATTATACATTAGGTGCTAAAGTTTAATTAGATGAAGTTATATAATAAATAAAATAAATATCCATCACGCCTTATCCCCGAAGGGGTGGCAGAGGCATATTATATGCCCACTTTTCACCGTGTGGATTCCTGTCCCACGTAATAGGTGGTGAGCCCATTGCCGTGTTGAAATAGACAGACGCAGGTTGTGGCTACCTGCTGTTGAATTTTTTTAAGCCGCCTATAAGGCCTTCAACCAAGCTTAACGACCGCCATTTTACTGGCAACCGGGACCAACGGCTTAACGTGCCTTCCGAAGCACGGAAACGCTCGCAAATGTAAATGCCACAAAGTGGTCACCCATCCTACGACCAGCCATAGTGAAAGTTGCGTACCTCAGTGATCGTTTACCGAACACTGAGACCGCGGGGCCACGAGCGCTTCAAGTTATATGATTATAGTATTGGATGAATGTATGCAAATGCTTCAGAAATTCAAATTTATTAAGTTTAACTTTAATAAAATTAAGTTTAATATAGATTATATTACACTTACATATTGCAGATGTGTAATACTGTAATACTAATTCTATCATCATCCTTGGCTATCTCTTTCAGTAGTAATTTAAGTACCTAAATGTTCCTTAGCTTATCGCAGTCCACTACTGCATATAGGCCTAACGACACAGGCGCTTTTACAGGGTGTCTGATTTCCTAACCCCCTGCAGTCGCACCAACAGTGTCGTGAGAGTGTCAACAGTCAAAAACAAAATGATAGTTGCTCCTAGCTGCCAAATGAACGTGGATCCCATAGTCCAAATCCAGGAAGGGTCTAGTAGCAATGAGACACGGAGATGCACTGTGATATTAAGTATTGGCAACATGATACAGGGAAGATATCAATACCTAAGTTGTCAGTGATAAACCACAAAGCGGAAAATCGTTAAACCAATATTACGAATGGTAACAATAATAGTGACAAATCTATACTACATTATGGAATTCGAGTCCTTTCCGCGTATTATTAAAGTTTCATAATTCTCTCACCTCTTCACGTTTTCATAAAATAAAATAAATAAATAATAAATATCCATCACGCCTTATCCCCGAAGGGGTGGCAGAGGCATATTATATGCCCACTTTTCACCGTGTGGATTCCTGTCCCACGTAATAGGTGGTGAGCCCATTGCCGTGTTGAAATAGACAGACGCAGGTTGTGGCTACCTGCTGTTGAAATTTTCAAGCCGCACATAAGGCCTTCAACCAGGCTTAACGACTGCCATTTTACTGGCAACCGGGACCAACGGCTTAACGTGCCTTCCGAAGCACGGAAACGCTCGCAAATGTAAATGCCACAAAGTGGTCACCCATCCGAGGACCAGCCATAGTGAAAGTTGCGTAACTCCGTGGTCGTTTACAGAACACTGAGACCGCGGGGCCACGAGCGCTTCAATATAATAATACGCGAAAAAACCAGATAATCAAATTAAATTTTGTTCTTTAAATAAATCATGTGATTCTATCATTAAATTTTAGGGGCCTGACAGATGTTCCCCAGTATGAATCCTGAAATCCGATCATGACACAACTGGGTTTCATTACATTTTCAATCCATAGAGTCAATCCTTTCAAATGCAGTTTCGGAAGCATTGTGTGGCTCACAACATGTGTGTAAGATATATTATATATATAAAGCTTAAATCTCCACAAAAATGCAGAACATGCAATGTGAGCATAATGTGCCTTTGCCAACCCTTCGGGGATGAATACGTGGCTAATAAGTAGTAATACTAATGTATAAAAATACTTCAATGTCCAATGATTGTTGTAACTATTAATTAATTAATTATACACATTTGACTTTACTTCTTCTTGTTATTAGTCGTGACATGATCGCTGCTGCGATTTTATTATGCTAATCGCATCAACTACTAGTAGGCTTACTTACTATAAAATGTCACCAGGGCAGTATGTAGTACAAATCTTTAGGACAGTATGTAGGTGTACCATGATATCATTCATAATACGTAACTGTGTATTTAGTAAGAAATAGACCAAAAATAATACGGAGAAGTAGAAATTATTTTTATTATAATTTTAAAAATAACATCAAATATGTCTTTATAAATTGTTGACTGTCCTTATAAATTGAATCTGATCTGATATAAAAACGAACACTAAGTTTGATTTCGAGTAGTCGTTAAAAATAAAAGTATAGTATAATTGTTCCCGCGTCTTTACCCGCAGTTATAAACAAAGATTTACTATCTTATTTGTATACTTGATCTCCTACTGACTTTACTGATACTCTTACCCGCGTAAAATAAAACATAATGGAAATTAATATTCTTTTAACGATATCAGATGTGACAGGGACTTTATTTCAACATCTTTGACCCACACATCTAGATCAGTAGGTAGAAATAGCTAGTCAGTAGCTTATATATTGACCAATGTCAGTATAAGAGTAATCGATAGTATCTACAACTGTCAATTAAACTCAATAAAATAGAGATTTTCACGATGATATCGACTATTTGACTAGTTGGCTACAATATGGAAGCTGAATTGACCTTGTCTACGTTTAATTTAAAATCGATTTTTGGAATTACGAATCCGTTCATGGAAGGTTGTTATGTGTGTGGTCGTAAATTGGTTCTCGAAGATCCACTGTCCAGAATATCTATCATAAACTTACTTAAATAGTTTCGATTTATATCTACTGATATATACGTGTTTTATATACTCGTACTACTCGGAACTTCTCGCGAATCAAATTTCTACTTACATTAGCCGACATTAGTCCGTGGTCGCAGCTGTAGAAGGGCAACTTGTCTAACTAGACTTCCACATACTGAGAAAACTTTGTTATTACAAATATCGCAATGAAAAATGGATATTGCATTATGTAATTCATTTTTCACTCAGAAAATATCTAGCTTTTATGAGCTTAATTCAAGATTTCAAAACATTCTAATATCAGACTAATTGATGCTCGTTAAATTATTTATGGTATTCACTATGTAATATACGGTGAATAGTGGGCGTATAGTATGCCTCTACCTACCTCTTCAGGGATAAAGACCTAACAATATATATGTATGTGTTCACTATGATGATAGCAAAAATGACGCTACTTTAGGTTGGAAATGAAAACACTCTTGATGTTTCTGTAAGTAGAGGAATTAGCATAGGTCACTATATCATAGCACTAGCTGAGCTCCGCAGTTTCGCGCCCGTGACATATTTCGAAACTCCGTGGTACCTATTTAATCCCGTCGTTTATCAATTTTACAACAACGTACGAAATTATGCAAGTATTTTTGATATTTATGATTACTACGTCGGTCTCCTGGGTAGTAGCGTAATGTTACTCAACATATTCATATTACATATACAACACATTATAGTCTTCATCGATAAATGAGCTATCCATAACAAAAATAATTTTCGTTTTGGATAACCAATTCATTGAGGACAAATAAACACACAAACATATAGATATTCACGTGTTCCGTATCGTTTTGATTTCACTAATAGCATCTTTGAGGTAATACCCTTGAGATTTCCACATCGACAAAACATTTGTTTCAACCTCTTCTGAATCGTTTATTTCAAAAACAACATCTTTTCAAACGTTGACAAAATCACTTCATTTTATTATGATGAGATTAATCAAGCATGAAATCACAAATAACTGTAAGAAATTGTTTGCTAATACGGGTGTAATTATATTTGCCATTAATCATATCTACAGGGATTCTATATGAGATTGTGAAACATTTGATTTGACTGTGCATGAATCACACTATGAAAACAATGAGAGAGTTAGAAAACATTTCAATTTCTCAAGATTTAAGTAAATAATGTCAAAGTACTTAAGAATTCCGCACTGGTTCTGTACTATCGGCTACTCTCCCATTAAAATTAATAGAAAAGGTATATCTTTGCCAAAAATTAGCTCGTTGTAACTAAGTGTGTGTGTATTATCCTATAATTTTTCACAGAACATGAATACATGAACTGAGATTTGATTCGTAAAACGTAACAAAAGTATGTATATTGGTATGTATGGTCAGATACATAGAAATCTTTGAAAACTTTGTTCATCAGATATGGCAGTCAATCAAATTGGACACCAAAACCACTCCCTTCCCCAAGACTACTTTTTTCTGGTGTGAGGGTGTCGAAGCTTTTACCTATCCCTCGCTCAAAGCAGTCAAGTGTTGGGCTGAATAATTCTCTGACAATGTCTAAGAGCTCACCTTATTTTAGCCAATGTTAATTTATTTAAATTAAAATTGTTGTGTGGCAAGAAAACCGAAATAAAACAACTACTGATTCCTTAAAACAGGCGCTTGCTCTACAAATGCAGGGACTGTGACTACGTATATTTATAATCTTCTAGATGACCCTCCCGGCTTCGCCCGTGACAGACTTCGAATTCCTGTGGCACCTATTTAATCCCGTCACTTATAAATTCATAAACATTTGCCCAATATGTCGGCATTTATGATAACTGCTCCGATCTCCAGGGTAGTAGCGTGATGATATATAGCATATAGTCTTCCTCGATAAATGGTCTATCTTTTTTTCTGATTGTTTTTTTTTTTTGATGTTTAAATACTAATATTAAAAAGCTGAAGAGTTTATCTATACTAGTTTTTTTTCGTGTGGAAATCCTCGTGGATGCTATGCCGGACTCCTACCGACTAAAACCACACGTTTCCCTTCATCTGTCTATAGCGAGGAATCCCCAGGGCTCCTGACAGACTTTGTCCGCTACCGCATGCTCGTTCAGTGGGGACATATACTAAAATATAAAGCTGAAGAGTTTGTTTGGTTGGTTGGTTGAACGGTCAATATCTCAGGAACTACTAGTTTGAATAGAAAAATGTTGTGTTGTTGTTTACCGAGAAAGGCGTCATATCATTATGCTAGTGGTAGCACTCTCCTGGGTAGCCAGGGGAGTGGACCAGTAATTATAAACGTCAACAAATCGGGCAAATTTGGGCAAAACTATGAGATGGGTATGTTGACCTTGAACCACAAACGTAGCACGTTGACAAATATATTATGTACCGGGAATGCATTGAACTATAATTACGCGTACTACGTAGGTACGCTAGTTCGATGCGGGAATGTGAGTTCAATGGGTTTAGTCAGAAATTAAACACATACCTACATACATACATATTGTTACGCCTTTATCCCTGAAGCCCACATTTCACCGTATGCATTTTTCTCCCACGTCAAGACTAATTGATACTCGTTAAAGTGTGTTTAAAAATAATCTTTTACTAGGTACGAGTAACATATTATTTTTAAATGTTCGCGGCGTATAATTTACTGACATGGACTTTCGGATGCTGGACTGTCAATATAGTATATGTTTAATAGTAAAAAAACTTGAAAATAAACGCGACTTTTGTAGGGTAAATAAAACTACAGGTATAATTTGAACTTGCTTCTTTCAAATTCTCACGTTCAATGTTACATTACTTATATTTTAATAATTAAAAATACCAATTAATAAATAATACATAGCACCTTTCCATCGGTGGTGAGCCACACTGAAGTATAAATTTAATTACACGCGCAATAAGTACTGATTTTAAAATATTTTATGCAATACATTAGGCCCCGAGGTCAGGATTACAAAAATATATATTTTTAAAAGCTTTGTTATTAGAAAACTCCGCAATACTTTTCTTTCGCTGTAAACCCTCCCCAGATCCAAACCATCCCCGATTATGGGACTCGAGAATTTTATTTTGGTAGTCATAAGCTACTTTCAAATAAGGGACCGAGGCCCTTTTTCAGGAACGTGATGTCACCGGGTAATCACTGGGCCTCATACAATTACGTTAGCTAACTGCTAACGAAATTGTATAAGACGCTGTAGTTGATAGAGCCCCTCTACATTTTGAGTGTTTAAAAAAATGATATAATTAATAATCATTAGAAATGAGGTTTCCATTTCAGAGCATTTCTTGTCTGGCGAAATGTTTTAATTACGACGTAGGCTGTAATGTAATGTTGTCTTATGTAATGTTATATTTAACGATTGATATCTAGCTTTGTATTATGAAAACAATTTAATAAGTTATGTCAGCGGCGCGTGCCGCTGTTTATGTTGAGAACGTACATTTTACACGATTGTAACTGCCCGTAGTACAGAAAGAGTTGAAGTTAGTATAGGATTAAGCCATCCAATACTCATCCTGCAGACTAATTGAGATCAATGACCCAGGAACAACAAAAAATTTAGATAAAGTATACATTTTTGTTTCTAAATAAAGGTTACGAATATTGAATACTGTTACATATAAAAACAATAGTAGATACTTAAGTGATTCGGAAACTATTGATATTATTTATCTATAACGCCTTATCCCTGAAAGGGTGGCAGAGACATATTATATGTCCACTTTTCACCACTTTGTATTCCTGTCCCACGTAATATTTTTT
This sequence comes from Thumatha senex, assembly GCA_948477245.1. Classification (NCBI taxonomy): domain Eukaryota; kingdom Metazoa; phylum Arthropoda; class Insecta; order Lepidoptera; family Erebidae; genus Thumatha; species Thumatha senex. Next base: position 8,593,321 of record OX419725.1, read on the forward strand.
TTTTTTTAATTTTATTTATTTCATTTACAATATATATTGTGTTTGAAATTTCACATAAGCCTAGCCTATAATTTTATATAATACATAATATTAAATCAAATTACAAATATCAACTTAAAGGTCCCAAAATACATAGATGTCAAAATATTACAAAGATTACAAAATAATGTCATTAGAGAAAATTTTTCAATCCGTATTCAGAAATAAACTATTAAATTTTTAAAATGTAATTACTTTAATTATTGAATAAGTTGATAAAACCAGTTTAATCTTCTACATCTATCTCTATAAACCAACATTCAGTTCATCAACAGAGTAAAAACATTTGTCCAACAAGAAAGTCCTCAGTTGCGCCTTAAACTAGGTGGTGACTAACTTAAAATAGGTGGTGAGTCCATTGCCGTGTTCTGAAAAACTATTATTACTTAAATCCTCGTTTTAAATTCAACATTTACACAGTTACTTCAAAACTTTACATGGATTTGGAGGTGGGGGTTGACTTATATTGACTGTCAAAAAGCATAATTATTATTTTTTGGCTTTTTTGGTTCGCCACGTCCGTTGGCTACGGCTTGCACCCAAATCTACCTTCCGCGCGGATCTTGTTGTCCTTAAAGTTTTCTGGGAGTGGTTCGCCAAAAACAGTCAGTAAGGTGAAAATAATGTGGCGTAGATGATAAGAACATTATGGGCCGCAGAACGTTTATCAACACTCAAGAAACACTTGAGAGTAGATTTTATAAGGCAAAATCTAGTCTCGAGCGTAGATCGAGTATTGAGAAACGTTCTGGAATACGGACCTATGTCTAGATGAAATATTACCTACTAATAAAAAAAAATATTACATTCTAGTAGAATTTAAAACTTTTAAATGTCACTTCATTAGCCAAACGTTTGCTAACCACATCAGGAACACGAATTTCATTCATCTTGCACAATCGTACGCAGTATCGTGGGAAAGTAGTACTAGTAATTTAAAATTAAATAAAAACAATCACGTTATACAGGTCTATAAGTGTAATGACGTTCATCCTTGGTGCTCCCGCGCAGGATGTGACGTCACAGCCACGTTTTGACATTGACACACGCTTCGCTGCACATAGCCCTACTTTTTAGTTTTTTTCTGACCGTATATCCGGACTAAAGTACTTTTGTTTATGTTAGATTATTAAATGCAGGCTAGTCTACAAAATTATTTCCCTTTATTACGTAGCAATACCTATTTACGCGTGAATTTTACCTTATTATTCATATAAACACATACATACATAAAAATATAATAATAATAATAATATTTTTGGGACAACCCACACAACGCCATCTGATTCCAAACTAAGCAGAGCTTGTACTATGGTAACCAGATAACTGATAAACATACTTATATATTTCTAAATACATACATATTATAGATAAATAACACCCAGACACAGAATAAACCATCGTGCTCATCACACAAAGTTTATCCTGGGTGGGAATCGAACCCACGACCTCTTGAGTAGCAGTCGGATGCACTCCCACCGCGCCACAGAGGCAGTCAATTATAATATTTAAATATTGTCACGCCTTTATCCCGCCTTTGTCCACATTTCGCCGTATGCGTTTTTGTCCCACATAACAGGTAGTGAGCCCATTAGCATTCATATAAATATCATAAAGATATTCGCATAATGTGATTAATAATGTTATGCTTAAATTTTGTTAGCTAAGGATAGGAGCTCACTTCGTTTATAACTAAATGTAACGCTATGTTTTTCTGATCTGTCTACTTGCAGACAATACCATCCAATTGACGCTGAAAATCATTTCATCACTTTGTGTAACTGTTTTCTTTTAAACTTAGTTCAACTGTATCATCGCTTTGGATCATGCATAAACTTTCTGTATATCTATTTGTAGAGCTAATATTTTAACACAATAGTAGAATGTGTGATATATATGCAGACTTAATTACTGTTTTAACAATAGATTGCTTAATTTTTGCCTATGTTCCAATAGCCATGGATTTTGAACACCGAACATGCACGCACTCGGCAAATCAATATACCTGGGATGATTTAAAAAAACTTGAATTAAAAATGAAAATCCGTGACGTTACTAAGCTTTTTTCTCTAATTCAATTCAATTCAATATATCATATCTCCGGGTTGTATTGTGTTTGAAGAGAAGGATCGCATTATGTGCAACGCTTTTTTGTTTTGAAGAATAAGACAAATAAATACTCGTGATATTCTTCCTTAATCTTAATAGGAGCTGTAGTTGATAGTCTAAAGAAAAACAAAATCAAAACTGCTCGTGTATGTACATCGCGAGATTCACTTTCTCTCCCACATTCCGCACAACTATAGGTATTAAGAAATTAGATGAAATAAAGACGATGGAACAAATTTGCTTAATAATCATTGCTCTATGCCATTACGAGATATCACGGTGCAGTAACGTAATATTTTAGGGGAAGCATGCCAACCCATTCTTGTAGTATTCTTCTCTCCTTGATTCTACATTAATTTCATTTCACTATTTTGTTAACTGAGTTTAGAGCGTCTTCCGTTTGTCCTTTCCCCATCACAGACAACTGAAGGCTTCTCCATAGTCCGTAATAAGATGTACCTACAAGATTCTGAATAAATTTTATGCAAACTCTTCAGGATACTTCTGAGTGTCTTGCTCGAAGTCTTCGGTGATCACCACTATACCTTTTGATGTATACGTGTACAGTAGTGGGAATCGGGGTGGGGTTACCGCCAAATACAAAAAGTTATTAATCTCCACTTGTAAGTTGATCATTAGTAGTCTCTACCATATTATCTTAAAGAATATCTTTACAAGGTTATAACGGCACGAATGCAAGAAAAGTCTGAAAGGTATTTATGGGAGGCTCAATGCGGATTCCGACGTGGAAGAGGTTGCATGGATCAAGTGTTTTCTCTCCGCATGATCGCGGAAAAGTTTCTGGCTCTTAGCCAGAAGGTTTTCTGCGCTTTTGTGGATCTAGAGAAAGCATTTGATAACGTTGTGAGAGAAACGCTGTGGGACTTGCTGCCAGGATATAGTGTGGACAGCTCGCTACTGCGGGCAATACAGTCGCTTTATAGGGACTGTAAGGCTTGCGTGCGAGTAGGGGGGGATGTGTCACCTCTTTTTGATGTCTGTACAGGCGTCAAACAGGGATGTGTCATGTCCGCCTGGCTGTTCATAGTGTATCTGGACAGTTGCCTGCAGAAGTTGAAAGATTTTAATATGGGTGTGAATTTGGTTATAATCTTTACAACTGTCTGCTGTACGCTGATGATGCGGTGCTCATGGCCTCGTCAGAAGCCGACCTACAGACATTAGTCACTAATATGAAAGAGGGGTGTGAAAGTAAGGGTCTCCGCTTGAATGCAAGTAAAACTAAGGTTCTAGTATTTGAAAGAGGTGACGTAAGAACTAAATGCGAGATTAGAGTAAACCAGGAACGTCTAGAGCAAGTGAATGAAATTGTGTATTTAGGAAGTATGTTTAGCGCGGATGGAAGATGTGATTCGGATGTAGAACGGCGAGTAGCTGCCGGAAACAAAGTTAACGGTGCTTTGTCCCAGTTAGTAAAGCGACAAAGCATCGTAAAAGAAGCACGACTGGCGATTCATAACGCAGTGCTAGTGCCAACTTTGCTTTACGGTAGTGAAACCTGGGTATGTCAGCAGATGCATGAAAGTAAATTGAATGCTGTGGAGATGCGATCACTTCGAAAATTGTGCGGCGTTACCTTGGCCGACCGAATACGTAACGAAGTGATACGCAATATGGCAGGTTTGAATGAAAGTGTCAGCGTTAAGCTGGAAAAAGGCGTGCTCCGTTGGTTTGGACACGTCCAACGAATGAGTGAGGAACGATTGACGAAGAATATATATTGTTCAAAAGTAGAGGGTAGAAGGAGTCAGGGAAGGCCGAGACTTACATATGAAGACCACGTGAGCAGATTGCTCAAAAACGGAAAGGTCAAAAGTACTCGGATACCCAGACGTGCGTGTATGAAGCGATTGATGAATCTCGAAGAAGCGAAAGAAGTATGCATGGATCGCGAAGCCTGGCGATCTGTCCTCTCTGACTACCCCGTCAGGGATACAGCGTGAAGATAGTTAAGTTAAGTTAAGTTAATATCTTTACAAGAAAAATAATAATAAAGTATTATTACATAACTGAGTCACAATACAGTGACTACTAGAAATGAGGAATCCTCTACAATACTGAGCTCTTAGATTTTTTTTTTATTTTTATTTTTGTAAGCTCTGAATTCTAGCATATAAATCGGAAAATTCTATGGCATCAAATTAGACCATCACGTCAAACGTGCTAAGTAAAAACAAGTGCTAACTGCAACAGCAGCCGTAGTATTTGATCAATAACTTTTGGTTTTAAATTCTACAATCTTATTTGCGTTCAATTTAGCGTTACGTACTCTTTTGTAAGAAATGCAACAATTTTTTTCAAGCCTATTCTGATAATGATCTGACGGAGTTTCTCTTATACAACCAGAGCGCAAAATGTTGTTTCAAGTGTGGTATTCTGTTCGTTTCCACTTGTCCGATCCATCCCCTTCACAGTCCGGCTGTGACTGCATACTTACTATACACTTGTTTCATACTTAATGAATACTACGCCACTTAATAATATACAAATACAATTTGTTGAAGCCTTTTAGCTAGCCTCAAAGTTTACTTCAGAATTTCCTTAAATGACTCACATTGATACAATTATCAATATTCTAATCAAGGCTGGTTGAAATTCATGTTGACCAAAAATATTACATTTGGAATATTTGAAGAATACATACATATTGTCACGCCTTTATCCCCGAAAGGGTAGGCAGAAACATACTATACGCCCACATGAGGCATCAACCGGGTTTAACAACTGCCATTTTACTTGCACTCTCGCAAATGTAAATTTCACAAAGTGGTCAACCATTCAAGGACCACCTATAGTGAATGTTGCTTAACGCAGTGATCGTTAGCAGAACACTGAGTCAGCGGGGCCATGAGTGCAAAATACAGGAACAGTATAGGAGATACTTTATATAATGAATTGATAAATTTATATATTAAAAGAATAAATTGCAGGAATGAAAGATCTAGCAGGGATGGGTTGCAATTAGGGAAGTGATGGGTAGCATTTAAAGGAAGAGATTGCAAGATTAAGTTAAACGGCGAAAATACGATGAGCGGGCATCATTTTTTATAAAACGATAGTTAAAATCGTAAGTAAGTGATATATCTTCAAAGCGCGATACCAGCTGCAAAAGAAAGTGGCAAAACACTCTTCTAATATATTTGCCAGCTACCGCGTACCCTTCGTTGCATCGGAAGTACTTATAAACTTTAATCGAAGTACTTAATCAAATAGCTTTTAGTCTTACTTACCACTTCACCGAAATAGTCACCGAAACGCACTAATGTTGCGAAAAACATATACCTACACGATGTATCTTATGACCATAAATACTTCGGTCGGCTATGTATGTATAGCATTATGTGCGGCACATCACGAACAGGTTTTTTATATTTTTTATATTCCTGTTATAGACTATCTATCTAAGATTGGTAGCCGTCTAATGAATTTCTCCCCTTCATTGGTGCGGAAGTTTTCTAAAAATGTCAATGTTTAGATTTTCCAAATGAACGAGTTAACGAGTTGAAAGAAGTATGCATGGATTGCGAAGCCAGGCGATCTGTCCTCTCTGACTACCCCGTCAGGGATACAGCGTGAAGATAGTTAGTTTTTAGTTGACCTTGGAAGTGCGAAGAAGTTTGAAATCCAGAAAGTACTTCGAAGAGAAAGTCTCTACGAGTCTTAAGAACTAATTACAGAACAAGCCTGCTTAGATCAAACGCATGAGGAGTGTATGCAATCGAACAATCGTCTTATGATATACGAGCATTGTTCCAGTGATCAATGTCACCAATGCCTTAAGAGATAATTTCTCGGAACGGCTTGTAGGTCGACACGGAGATTAATTTCTTTTAGACAGGATTATGTCAGGAAATAAATATAAGTTCACGGAACAATGCATAGTGAACACGTTTGAAGTATCTAGCGGTGAATTTATTTATAATCAAAAAAATATTGTTTTGTACAGAAGTGACTTTCAACGCAACGCAACAGTGATCTTTTAGATGCATTAAATGTTTTTTATAATAGATACAAAACCTTAAGCTTGTAACGACTTCCAAAAAACTTAAAGACACTGAATTTAGGTATTTGTATTTAAAAGTATGATTATATGACATTTATATTGTTGGACATTGTTAGTAGTAAACATTTTAATTTATGACATTATTCTACCAACCCAAAAATACCTTGAGTTTCATATAAAATGCGCAAAAGATAATATATTTCCTCTTAATGTGTAACTACAATTACTACAATCTAAGTACATAAAAACAAGTGACTGTGAAAAAAGTGTAACAATCCAAGAACGTATTTTTAAATTGAAAGTGTGAAGACGTGGGAAATTACTGCGCAATCTCATCATCATGACAAGATAGCAGTTTAGTTGAATAACGCAAAATAGAAAAAAAAAATTATGATTGTGGTGCTGCAAAAAAATTGTGTCTATATAGGTATTTTTGAGTTCTTGACAACTGCGCCTATTGTTACTGCGGCTGTTGGTAGCACGTATGATCAAATTGAACAATATAAGTGGTAGTACATTAGGTTAGTATTTTATATAGGTATTCATTATTTTTACAAATACTGGCAATGCAGACTTTGTGACAGTATCGACTATTGTGAATCCATCACTGTCTCTTTATAGCACTAATATCATATTCGGTTATGAATGTCGTAGGACTTTGAGCTAGTAGGTATTTCATATTAGTCTAACATCTTTGTATGTATGGAATTCCCCACGACATTCCACCAAAGCTAACGTTCAGGTGGATAAATGAAAATGATAATATCTGTGGTACATTAAATTGTGTACTACGCAACGCATATTTTTCTCTCGTATCGATTTGTCCAGAGTGAGTCAAGTCTCTTTACCGGTTCAATTTTCTTTTCGGCCTCGTTTGAATGTCAACGACTTCACAAATATATAACTACAAACATTTGAAAAACTTAATTATACAACTAACTAACTAGCCATGCATACTTCTTTCGCTTCTTCGAGATTCATCAATCGCTTCATACACGCACGTCTGGGTATCCGAGTACTTTTGACCTTTCCGTTTTTGAGCAATCTGCTCACGTGGTCTTCATATGTAAGTCTCGGCCTACCCTGACTCCTTCTACCCTCTACTTTTGAACAATATATATTCTTCGTCAATCGTTCCTCACTCATTCGTTGGACGTATCCAAACCAACGGAGCACGCCCTTTTCCAGCTTAACGCTGACACTTTCATTCAAACCTGCCAAATTGCGTATCACTTCGTTACGTATTCGGCCAGCCAAGGTAACGCCGCACAACTTTCGAAGTGATCGCATCTCCACAGCATTCAATTTACTTTCATGCATCTGCTGACATACCCAGGTTTCACTACCGTAAAGCAAAGTTGGCACTAGCACTGCGTTATGAATCGCCAGTCGTGCTTCTTTTACGATGCTTTGTCGCTTTACTAATTGGGACAAAGCACCGTTAACTTTGTTTCCGGCAGCTACTCGCCGTTCCACATCTGAATCACATCTTCCATCTGCGCTAAACATACTTCCTAAATACACAATTTCATTCACTTGCTCTAGACGTTCCTGGTTTACCCTAATCTCGCATTTAGTTCTTACGTCACCTCTTTCAAATACTAGAACCTTAGTTTTTAGTCTGAGGTATGGACTAACCCCGAGTTAAATCATTAATTTGTCTCGCATGACCCCGAGTTAAGGGTATACCTAGGGTTAAATCGCTAAAATTTTAACTCACCGATTTCTGAGGGTTAATTCGTCAAACGTTGGGTTAGCAGCTGACAGACAATGAAGTGGCACGTGACACATGCGTGACACGGACTCCTCAAAATGACACACCGCGCACACATAATACGATAAAAATAAAATGCACTCGACTGTCATGTTACATTCATTCGTGTAAGAAAAAGTTTTATGTGGCAAAATGCAGTGTAAAAGAGATAGACATACCTGTTTCATTCTTTGTTCAATCATTAATGTTTGGTTGGATAACATAGAGTGACATAAAACACTGGGTTAGTTAACCCGATGATATTTTTCATTTTTAGGGTTAAAAAGTTATTTATTTAATTCCGAGTTATCTAACTCTATAATTATTTATTTAACCCCAGCATTCACGCAAGTGGGCCTTAGATTATTAAATGCAGGCTAGTCTACAAAATTATTTCCCTTTATTACGTAGCAATACCTATTTACGCGTGAATTTTACCTTATTATTCATATAAACACATACATACATATAAATATAATAATAATAATAATATTTTTGGGACAACCCACACAACGCCATCTGATTCCAAACTAAGCAGAGCTTGTACTATGGTAACCAGATAACTGATAAACATACTTATATATTTCTAAATACATACATATTATAGATAAATAACACCCAGACACAGAATAAACCATCGTGCTCATCACACAAAGTTTATCCTGGGTGGGAATCGAACCCACGACCTCTTGAGTAGCAGTCGGATGCACTCCCACTGCCTTTGTCCACATTTCGCCGTATGCGTTTTTGTCCCACATAACAGGTAGTGAGCCCATTAGCATTCATATAAATATCATAAAGATATTCGCATAATGTGATTAATAATGTTATGCTTAAATTTTGTTAGCTAAGGATAGGAGCTCACTTCGTTTATAACTAAATGTAACGCTATGTTTTTCTGATCTGTCTACTTGCAGACAATACCATCCAATTGACGCTGAAAATCATTTCATCACTTTGTGTAACTGTTTTCTTTTAAACTTAGTTCAACTGTATCATCGCTTTGGATCATGCATAAACTTTCTGTATATCTATTTGTAGAGCTAATATTTTAACACAATAGTAGAATGTGTGATATATATGCAGACTTAATTACTGTTTTAACAATAGTTTGCTTAATTTTTGCCTATGTTCCAATAGCCATGGATTTTGAACACCGAACATGCACGCACTCGGCAAATCAATATACCTGGGATGATTTAAAAAAACTTGAATTAAAAATGAAAATCCGTGAGGTTACTAAGCTTTTTTCTCTAATTCAATTCAATTCAATATATCATATCTCCGGGTTGTGTTTGAAGAGAAGGATCGCATTATGTGCAACGCTTTTTTGTTTTGAAGAATAAGACAAATAAATACTCGTGATATTCTTCCTTAATCTTAATAGGAGCTGTAGTTGATAGTCATAAAAAAAAATTATGATTGTGGTGCTGCAAAAAAATTGTGTCTATATAGGTATTTTTGAGTTCTTGACAACTGCGCCTATTGTTACTGCGGCTGTTGGTAGCACGTATGATCAAATTGAACAATATAAGTGGTAGCACATTAGGTTAGTATTTTATATAGGTATTCATTATTTTTACAAATACTGGCAATGCAGACTTTGTGACAGTATCGACTATTGTGAATCCATCACTGTCTCTTTATAGCACTAATATCATATTCGGTTATGAATGTCGTAGGACTTTGAGCTAGTAGGTATTTCATATTAGTCTAACATCTTTGTATGTATGGAATTCCCCACGACGTTCCACCAAAGCTAACGTTCAGGTGGATAAATGAAAATGATAATATCTGTGGTACATTAAATTGTGTACTACGCAACGCATATTTTTCTCTCGTATCGATTTGTCCAGAGTGAGTCAAGTCTCTTTACCGGTTCAATTTTCTTTTCGGCCTCGTTTGAATGTCAACGACTTCACAAATATATAACTACAAACATTTGAAAAACTTAATTATACAACTAACTAACTATCTTCACGCTGTATCCCTGACGGGGTAGTCAGAGAGGACAGATCGCCAGGCTTCGCGATCCATGCATACTTCTTTCGCTTCTTCGAGATTCATCAATCGCTTCATACACGCACGTCTGGGTATCCGAGTACTTTTGACCTTTCCGTTTTTGAGCAATCTGCTCACGTGGTCTTCATATGTAAGTCTCGGCCTACCCTGACTCCTTCTACCCTCTACTTTTGAACAATATATATTCTTCGTCAATCGTTCCTCACTCATTCGTTGGACGTGTCCAAACCAACGGAGCACGCCCTTTTCCAGCTTAACGCTGACACTTTCATTCAAACCTGCCAAATTGCGTATCACTTCGTTACGTATTCGGCCAGCCAAGGTAACGCACAACCCGCAAAGTTACCGCACAACTTTCGAAGTGATAGCATCTCCACAGCATTCAATTTACTTTCATGCATCTGCTGACATACCCAGGTTTCACTACCGTAAAGCAAAGTTGGCACTAGCACTGCGTTATGAATCGCCAGTCGTGCTTCTTTTACGATGCTTTGTCGCTTTACTAACTGGGACAAAGCACCGTTAACTTTGTTTCCGGCAGCTACTCGCCGTTCCACATCTGAATCACATCTTCCATCCGCGCTAAACATACTTCCTAAATACACAATTTCATTCACTTGCTCTAGACGTTCCTGGATTACCCTAATCTCGCATTTAGTTCTTACGTCACCTCTTTCAAATACTAGAACCTTAGTTTTACTTGCATTCAAGCGGAGACCCTTACTTTCACACCCCTCTTTCATATTAGTGACTAATGCCTGAAGGTCGGCTTCTGATGAGGCCATGAGCACCGCATCATCAGCGTACAGCAGACAGTTTACTGTAAAGTCACCCAAATTCACACCCATATTAAAATCTTTCAACTTCTGCAGGCAACTGTCCAGATACACTATGAACAGCCAGGCGGACATGACACATCCCTGTTTGACGCCTGTACAGACATCAAAAAGAGGTGACACATCCCCCCCCTACTCGCACGCAAGCCTTACAGTCCCTATAAAGCGACTGTATTACCCGCAGTAGCGAGCCGTCCACACCATATCCTGGCAGCAAGTCCCACAGCGTTTCTCTCACAACGTTATCAAATGCTTTCTCTAGATCCACAAAAGCGCAGAAAACCTTCTGGCTAAGAGCCAGAAACTTTTCCGCGATCATGCGCAGAGAAAACACTTGATCCGTGCAACCTCTTCCACGTCGGAATCCGCATTGAGCCTCCCATAAATACCTTTCAGACTTTTCTTGCATTCGTGCCGTTATAACCTTTGCATACACCTTACTAGCTAAGCTGACCAAGCTGATCGCCCTGTAGCTGGAGCAGTTTAGGCGCGAGCCTTTCCCTTTGTAAATAGGTACTACAACTGCTACTCGCCAGTCATCTGGGACCTCACCCGTCCGCCAGCACAAGTTGCATAACAGACATAGTGTGTCCCAGACACGCGACCCACCGTACTTGATCATCTCAGCAGTGACTCTGTCTTTTCCCGCAGCCTTACCACATTTCATACTTCTTATCGCTTGTTCTATTTCTTTCATACTAATGACTTCAATGACATCGGGATCCGGAGCATCGAAGTGAGCTCCCCTTTCCGATGTGGCATCTCTGTCTTTTCTTGCATACATCTTTCCATAATATTCACTCCATCTCTGCAGGACGTCACTTTGGTCTGTTAGGATGTCATTGTTAACACTAAGCACTTTATTCATACTGCAGATTGCCGAACAACTCCGGGTCTTGCCTACCTCTTTCCAGAAGAGCTTGGCATTATCCCGGAAATTGGACGACAACCTTTCATCCGCTTTCATTCTGCACCTTTCACGAGCTTCTTCTATAAGTGCCTTCGTGTTAACTTTCTGCAGCTTGTATCTCTCTTTCATATTAAAATCATTCCGCGAGGCTAAGTAGTCTAGCCATGCTTTCTTCTTCATTCGAACTGCTTCTTTCACTTCCTCATTCCACCATGCATCACGCTTATTACTACTGCCTCTTTTCGTTTCTCCACACACTTCCACAGCGGCATTTATCATACTATCCCTAAGTTTCTGCCATACACTTTCCACATTCTCACTGCTTACATTGACATCGCCAAGCTTTTCGGCTACCCTTTCATTATATTTATCCCTAATGGATGCATCCTGCAGCTTCCAGCTTTTGATGCTATAAGTCGGCTCAGGTTCAGGACACTCGGTACGATGACGCCAACCCGCGAACAGACCCCTAATCCTAGTTATGACTAGGTAGTGGTCTGATCCCAGCTCAGCGCCTCGATTAACCCTTGTGTCCATCACCTGTTTACGGAGCCGACTATCCATTAGGAATAGATCTATCATGCTTCTCTTTGACTTACATCTCCTCGTATACATATGAATTTGTTTGTGGTTGAACATTGTGTTCGCCACAAACAAATCCTTTTCCTTACAAAATGCCAGTATTAGCTTGCCAGCGTCGTTCACCCTTTTATCCCCATACTTCCCGAGTACCGACTCAAAACCATCGCGAGCGGTACCCACCCATCCATTCAAGTCTCCACATACTATAAGTCTTTCATTTCCTTCTATCACATTTAGAGCTTCTCTCATACTCTCCCAGAAGTCCTCTAGCTCACTCGCGTTCGACGAAGATACTGGCGCGTAAGCAGCTACCAGGAAAATCTTCGTCAAACCAAGTTTTACACGGATCCAGAGGATTCTAGGACCTATCAGTTTGTACTCATACATACCGGAGGCCAATCGCGAGGACAGCAAAATTCCAACCCCCCGACTGCCATGCTCGCTCTTTGGTACTCCAGACCAAAGCGCGAGCATCCCACCCGGGAGCTCCAAGACTTCGCTGCCCTTGCGCTTGGTATCTGTCAAGCACACTGCATCTAACTTTCTCTCATTCATAACATCCATCAACTCATTCATCTTATCTGTCATTCCTCCCCTAACATTCCACGCAGCTACCCTGCACTCCATCCTCCACTTCCCGCCGTGTCGGGCCGCGCGTGTAGGGTGGCGGTCCCCTACGCCGCTCTGGCTCACACTTTTCGCACCAGCGGGGACGAACTGGTGCGCGTCGCCTCGGGGGCACGCCCTAGCAGTAATCGCCCTGGTGGCACTCGTGTTGGAGTAGAATTGCAGCCGTAGCTGGCAGGGATGGCGACGTGCACGCTTCTACTCTTCATCCCCATTATACAGAAGGCCTTTAATTTACCTTTAATTAGAACTTTGTGATCAATCTCAAGGTCACTTGTCAAAGTGGCATTCGTATAAGTTCCTATGACATTTAAAAGTGACATGTAGTGTGAAATTATTGAAACTTGATTGGAGGTTCACAGCACGTTTTAATCAGAATCAAAAACTGGTTTGAAAGATTGGACAAAAAGTAGTAAGTTATGATCTAAGATAATACAGCACATTTCATATTAAACTGCTCTAGGCGAATACTATAAACGACTTCCAAAAATGAGGTTCTCAAACAAGATTTACCTTTATTTTTTAATAGAATATGAGGATGATAATTGCTTTAAAAATTATTCAAAGTTTAACCTTTCCATATCTTTAGTAATTTTTTATGTTTGTAGCATCCTAACTGCTCCGCTATTAATTAAATGATTCAAATAATGTTTTTTTGTCGTTTGTAGTAAAGATAAGTACTAAACTTTCCGTTTGCGCAAATGTATTTTTTTTGACACGAAGTTAACATGTTATATTCACATTAGCTTTCAATTCTTGTGGGTTATATGAGGATGTGTGATAAAAGGCTCACCACCTGTTACGTGAAATTACTCCACATCACAAAACCAACATCCTGTAACATTCCTTTTTGTCCAATATTTCAAACCTATTTTTGATTCACATCCTATTACGTGGGACAAAGAGCATATGGTGAAATATGGGCGTGTAGTATGCCTCTGCAACCACTTTGGGGATAAAGACGTGACTGGTAAGTATATAAGTAAGTGTGTTCCATTATTAGGCTTTAACTCTATTGGTACCCAAAAAACAATGAGGTCGGCATCTCAAACTGGCTAAACTGACTAACAGAACCACAATGTGCTCCCTCACAGCTGTGAGAATTATACATTTCTGACTATACATAGCTATGTATAGTCAGAAAACTTAGTATACCATCGTCTTGATCTGTAGTAAAAGTGCATGGAGCTCGCCTCTCTACTTTATTAGTGATCTTCATAAAAAAATAGGTGAAATGGAACTGGAGATGAATAAAACACTCTGTTGTACCTCAGAAGAACCCTGGGTGCCGGAAATCCCTCTGTACGGGTAATGACCACCAAACAATTGGCAGCTGTCGCCGGTGACGGCTAGTTTTGATGTTACTTTGCATTCATTTACATCCAATTAAAATAGTAATTTTGTATGTAGTTTAGTGTTATGTAATGAACCGACTACTTACCGCAAATTAATAATATGTACACAATGTAATTTACAATACCGTCTTACAAATTTGATGTACAGATTTCATATCCTAAGTAATAAAACTTAATACCTTTTATACTAGCTTCGCAATCTATAATCTAATTTATAATCTATCGCTGTACATATAGATATAAGATAAATCTTCGTAAATATATTTTCGTAATCTATACTTTTGTAATGCTCTTAAATAAAATCATAGGTAATGAAACACGGCCCAGAACATTTATAACCAAATCTTTACAAAAGAAATTGTGGTCCGATTTCGATTTGGTCATTTAAACATCAATTAGAATCTATGATCGATACTTATCCACTGCTGTACTTGTAACACATGCCAATAATATGGCCGAACTATCTGGAATAGTAATGACGCTGTCTAATCCAATTTAACAATTCAAGGCTTCAACTCTAATTTCACTGAAGCATTTCACAACGTGACCATCGATCGTTTACGAATCATATTTTGAAACCATCGATGCGTGTCTATTGATCGATTTGTTGTTGAAGAAAGTGTAGCCACTCTTAAAAGTGATTAATCATATCTTTTTTTTTCGCACTGACATATTCGGTTCTAATTTGAATAATTTATACCGATATATATAAGTATCGAATAAAGAATGCGCAAGATTGTGTCCGTACTCACGTTTGTGTTGTCGTTTGTCAAAAGTTAGCTATCGGTACCATCGATCAAGCACTGTCGGTGTGATGACGTGCTATCACGTCACGGCCGGTCACTGGCACTTAGTGAAAGTCACCAAATTGACGCTACAGAGACATCATTCTGCAACACTTTCGTCGCATTGAATCGATTGTCATTCGGGGTCTGATCCTTGCGCCCGTTTTCTCTCAGCTACATAGTTTTGTAGGTTGCACTCTATATAAGTCTAGGTTCTAAATTCGCTGGACGTGAGTGGTGTATGATTTTACTCGTACATACGATGAACATATAATTGTGTAAATGTTTATAGGTAGTGCTATATAAAACATATTTTTAATTACAGGTTTGTTTATTGTTTGAACTCAAAGCTATGTAATATATACACTCTTAAAATGCTGTGTACAAACTTGTTGCATAAATACAGACGGTTCAGGTTTCTAATATTGCATCGGTTGTATTGTGAAATTTATAAAGCCTGGTGTTGGCAAGTAATGCTTTATATGAGATAGATAGTACATATATACTTACACTATAACAAAGAGTTAGGATCACTGAGTTGAAGAAGAAGCAGGATCTTCATACCATACTAATATTATAAACGCGAAAGTTTATAAGTATGGATGTTTGTTACTCTTTTCAGTAGTTTAAATTTTTTGTCTAGATATTATAGTTTCCAAGATATCACTATTTAAGTTAATTAGGTCATGGGTTAATTACGAAAAATGCGCTGCTCTGGCAGCGTGAACGTTTCAGTGGCTAATATAACCTCGTAGCGTCTGACCGACTCACGCAGCACTGCGATATCCGTTTCTGGGGCTTGTGCATGTGTACTCCTGAGTGAGTCAATAGTTTCGCAGGTATGAAGTTTCTTACTATCGTAACTAGCTATCTTCACGCTGTATCCCTGACGGGGTAGTCAGAGAGGATAGATCGCCAGGCTTCGCGAGCCATGCATACTTCTTTCGCTTCTTCGAGATTCTTCAATCGCTTCATACACGCACGTCTGGGTATCCGAGTACTTTTGACCTTTCCGTTTTTGAGCAATCTGCTCACGTGGTCTTCATATGTAATTCTCGGCCTACCCTGACTTCTTCTACCCTCTACTTTCGCACAATATATATTCTTCGTCAATCGTTCCTCACTCATTCGTTTGACGTGTCCAAACCAACGGTGCACGCCCTTTTCCAGCTTAACGCTGACACTTTCATTCAAACCTGCCGTATTGCGTATCACTTCGTTACGTATTCGGTCGGCCAAAGTAACGCCGCACAATTTTCGAAGTGATCGCATCTCCACAGCATTCAATTTACTTTCATGCATCTGCTGACATACCCAGGTTTCGCTACCGTAAAACAAAGTTGGCACTAACACTGCGTTATGAATCGCTAGTCGTGCTTCTTTTACGATGCTTTGTCGCTTTACTAATTGGGACAAAGCACCGTTAACTCTGTTTCCGGCAGCTACTCGCCGTTCTACATCCGAATCACATCTTCATCCATCCGCGCTAAACATACTTCCTAAATACAGAATTTCATTCACTTGCTCTAGTCGTTCCTGGTTTACCCTAATGTTGCATTTGGTTCTTACGTCATCTCTTTTAAATACTAGAACCTTAGTTTTACTTGCATTCAAATTTCCTTACTGTTCATGTATATACTGTGGTAGCAGTAGGGTTGCCAGATTAGAAAACTATAATATCTGGATATAGGTACAAAATATCGAGATTTTGTGAATTTTGTCGAGACAAACTAAAAAACTTCCAAGAGGAAGGCCTTGCTCAAGAAGGACCGATGGTCTGGTCAGGATCGCGTCGTGTGGTCAGGATCGATAAAAGAAAACTTACAATATTTTAAGTTTTTCATGTTGTTTGCACGGCATGAGGCACGGGGCGTTCGCGCTGTCAATTTTGGTTGTTGCGCTTATTTGAACTTTGGTGAACCGCTGAGATATATGAAGCTTTATGTCGGGATGTTTTCAGTTTTGTCGGGACGCTAATGAAATGTCGAGACAATCTCGACAAATCCCGACCATCCAGCAACCCTAGGTAGAAGTGATAATCATATGTGCAGGATCGCGGCAAACGGAGAGAATAATCTTTGAGTCTGGTACAGTAACCATATTAGATAACTATTTACCTATTCTATAACTCTATACCTATTTAGTTGCACTGATCTTGAGAATGTGATAAAAACATTTAGCAGGTTTCAATGTGTGAGGTATCACCTGACTTTTCTAAATATGATTAGAAGTTCTAACGGTGACGTCACTAGTAACTTACGTAATATTCGTTTAAATAGTGATGAAATTGGCGATTGCGTTGGAAGACCTGCCCAGACGGGTTAATACTAATTGCTTGCACTTTCAAGTGCTTCGGACTTTAAAAATTGTTCTGGGATTAATCAACTTTGCATTCAGTTGCGTAAAGTGATGTAGAATATAACTGATCGCTTCACCCCGCTTCCCTTTTGCAATCTGGATCGATGGCCTAGAAATGGTTACAAGTTGGAACTGGATGTGGAAGACCGTTTTTTATGGCCAAAAATGGGAGAATTTACTGCCATAGACTGGTTTTAATGAAGTAGATCAAAGTCACACAATGTTACATCTTTGTTTATGCACATTTAGATATTGCCAAAAAAATATATATCATTTTTTTCTTCTTTCTTGATATCAAAGCTAACAAGGTATGTTGTTAAAAACACATTCTTAGATTTACGATATCTTGTTGGTTATATTTTATAACTCGCAAACTCACGCGACAAAACGACATAGTTCGAACCACTGAACTCTCACTCACTCGAACCACACCCATTTAATCCCGTAAAATTGTTTATTATTAATACAGCCCGATTTATCAACATTTATAATTACTGCTCCGCTCTCCAGGACCAACATGATGATTTTTTACCCAAAGCCTTCCTCGATAAATGGGTTATCCAACACACAAAATAATATCAATTTAAACCAGTAGCTCCTAAGAATAACGTTCCACCAAATAAACAAACTCTTCCGTTCAAATATTAGTAGATAATGCGCAATGTAACGTTGCTGTTAAGCCAGCAAACAGTCAACCATTAATCGATCTTTAAGTGTAGGTATTATTGTCCAATTAAAATACATCATTTACACATTCACAACTCATCATTGTTGTCATAATTTATACGTCAATCGACTAAATTAGTTATTAATGATAGACGCATGATTGAATTTTTACAAGTTCATTTACTTGTAAAATAACTTATAATATGTAGCTATCTAGTGAAGGTAAGGGATAATGTTGTCTGACGTTATGACCAGGTTGTACCTGCCGTGGTCACAGGTTGACCACCTGGTACCACGTACACAGGTATAGTTAGCCTGTAACTATTAGGTACTACGAAGGTACAACTTGGTCCAAACATCAAACAACAAAAGGTATGAAAAATAACCGCTCTTAGCCCCGGTAATAACTAATATACATATGCAACACCAAAGTTCAAAACTTTAACTTGATAAGAAGTTCAAAAGCGACACAAAATGGCTGCTTATTGATATTGAGCGTATAAACTGAAAAAGTTCATACTTATTGAAGCTTTGAAATCAGTGATAAACGTTCATAACTGCTTTTCTATATTCCATGTCTTCCCCTTCAAAGGAAAACTTAATATTTTACATTACACATTGATACGAGTAGTCTCAATACGCAATATAAATCAAATCAATAAATTTATTCATCTTATCTTATTTTTAATCAGATCTGCATTAAAAGATTTGGTTTGGAATCTATTTTAAGCGGCTGCCATTCGACCTTCTACGTCATCAAGTAGCGCTAGTGCTGTAACCTTGTCACTTGTCCGTTGATAAACAGGTGCATTCACCTAACAGGTGCACTTGTCAGCAGGTGATATTGACAGGTATGAGTACTTCGGCAGGTCTTGATGTCACTATACATCAACAATGGGCTGGTTAACCTAAACTCTTTTTAACGAATCCACACCACTATATTCATTCCAATATTATGAATGTCTAATTAGAAATTAGTATGTAATATATGAATGTCCATCTAAAATATCTGCTATTGATATTAAATCGGTATAAAAATATAGATAACCACGTGATGTTGAAAGATTTAATTTGTAGACTGGTTTGTGAAAATTAGGGTTGTCTGTTGTATTTTTAATATTACTTAATTTCGTTTTGTTCTGTTGTTAGAAACACTATCAACCATAAGAGTTCTCCATTTATTGACTGCTTCGATTGCGTAAGCGGTAGTGTATGCGATTGTCGCGTTGTCTCGGGTTTGATTCCCGGATCTGAACAAAGATTTGTATGATCCGCATATAATTATTTCGAAGTTTCGGTGTTTTCTGTGTTTAATATGTATGTATGTAGAAATATATAAGTATGCTTATCAGTTGTCTACATCCCATAGTACAAGTTATAGCTTAGTTTGGGCTAAATGGCGTGAAAAAGTTTCCCACAGTATTTATCATTTATTTATTATCGTTCTAATCTTTTAGTACATTCAGACGATTGTTGCAGACCTTTACATGGATACCTAGTACATAAAGAGTACTAAAAAATGTCATAAATTAATAAAAAAAGGGGCGGGGAATATTTAGGCGAATTTTATCGAATATAGCGATGTTTATTTAACTTACCATAATTGTTAGAAGTTTTACCTACAATTTCGCGATCTATAAAAAGCACCAAGAGAAGTTCAAAGGTTAAATATTGTTACGATTATTTGTCAGGAATTTGTGTCTTTACTGGATGACGCCTGTGGCATCGCCGACTTAGTGAAATTTTCTAGTAATACTTTAAAGATTGTCGCGCACGCTAAATTTTATCCAATTTAATCCAGCCGTTTCAGTGTCTAAAAGTAATAAACTGATTTATTATACAAACAGTCTAACATCGAGAAAATCTCATTTATTAAAAAAATAAAAATAATAGCATATATTATTAAAATAAACATATTATTTGTCAGACCTTTCAAATACAGAGACAACCCTAATACCACGAGATAAATGTTGTGGCACTGACGTAGATTTGCCAACGGTCGAGCAAGTCGGTTACATTATGTAACGGATGGCCAATGGCTGTGCGGGCGCACTATAGACCTGCGAGATCTATTAAATATGTACGGAGTAAGCAGAAATTTGTTGTTACTGTTTAAGATTTTCGATTCAGAATGTTTTGATGTCGTAGATCATCTACTAATATGGGGTAGGAACTGCACCGATGCAGTAAAACTTGTTACTGAGCGATAAAATTGAAGTGGTACTCATAAAAATTGGGTATGCCGAATGTGACCAAGTGGCACACTTGTAGAAGACCTGACTAGGTAATCGTGTAGTTACTCTCCAAGGCATTGGAAGGCGAAGACGGCTGTCGCTTCTGACAATTTCGGAAAAAGTCAAATCTCAATTAGTTTTAGCAGCGATTTCAAGCGGACCTTTAGAAATGTAGAATATGATTGAAAGATAGAAAATAATTTAGCTTGATTTTAAATATTTTGTGGTAGTTATTAGAGGAGGCTTATTTGGGCCATGCCAACAAGTAGTAAACCTGGTACGGTCCCCCTGATGGGACCTGATGAGAAGAATTTCACAACACCGCGTTTGGAGAACACAAAAGGGTCAAAATATTACTATCAAATATAGCTAAAATTGGAGCGTAGTTCATGTACATTACATTAGTTTTTATTTCAGTTCAAAACATGCAGTATTTCCGAAGTTATAACGACGAGAAGTTATAGCCCTTTTTTGAATTTCCGATATTAGGCGCGCTCATTATGACGTCACAACGTAACACTGACTGCGACGAGGCGCGGCGCGGCGTTCGGGTGCGAACGAGAACGCTACTGTTGAATGTGTAGTTGTATAAGAATTATATTATTATCTGTGGTAGTTGTGACGTATGCGGTCACCTGCGTTATACGCACTTTGATCGTAAATATTTCAGCCATTATTTGAAATATAAAAAAAGTAAAAACACAGTTTTTCTCGTATTTTTTTTGTAGATTTATTTGGCATTTCAAGTAAAAAACGTTTGTCAGACCCAAAGCTGAGGTTAATAACGTTTAGCAAATCAGTTATTTATAATTATGAATGACTCTCACGGAGCTATTCTGTAAAATAGCCGGAAGAAGAGTTCTTCGAAAGTCATACAACATTTTTGGTATCATTAAGGTCACGGTTACTTTCCTATTTAGCTCTTGACTAGCATGTGCACGCGATTCCACACCTTACAAGGTCTAAAAGTCGAATCAGTAAGAATATAATAATAAATAAATAAATATGTTGTACACTGCTATGATTCTAATTATCAATTACGCCTAATAGACATAATGTACAAAATAGCTCCAGGTTACTGATGCTGAATAATAGTGCAGAGAATCTAATAAACTCCGATAAAAGATGCTCTATATGAAAAAATTGACCTTTCAGACGCTAACGCTTCTGAACAACTCTATTATGTGTATGCCAGGAAAACATTATTCCGGAACTTATGTTTGAAAATATTAAAAGAAATTTTAATTGAGTAAATACTCGTACGTGTCAATCTTCTAAGGGGAACCTTTGCCATAATTATATAACTGGAGTTCTACATAAGCTGAACCATGCCAGCTAATATTAGATAGTTAAGCTGTTCTCAAAGTGCCTAGTCTAGTATTGGAGGTAATAAAATTGCCGAAATCGGTTCTGGTCTCTTTTACTTTAATAAAAAAAATAGAATATTATTAATAAAGAGGCATATTAAATGCCCACTTTTCACCGTGTGGATTCCTGTCCCACGTAATAGGTGGTGAGCCCATTGCCGTGTTGAAATAGACAGAAATACTATAATATATACCATAATACTTTAATATATACGTAATAAACTTTAAAATCAGAAAGTGTATAATTCAAATATCTGTTACTGCTGGACATTGACCTCTACCTATTTTATTAATCTACTCACGTCCTTTTACCTTCCTCATTTAGTCCCTCCCTGCGGTCATAGCTATGTCATCAGTTCATGAAGCTAGGGGACATCCATCTATATGTTTGCCAAGTAGAGCTCTCAACTCTCCGTCTTTGAAACGATAATCTTCGAACTGAAATGGTTTCATAGTAGACGTAGACCAGTATGCTAAAAGCACATAATTAAAGTGAAGCTATTAGTTTTGATATGATCGTAGGGATAATGATAATGGCATACAACCTTCACTATGATGAATATAGTCTTTGCATCTGTGAGCAAATCTGGGCTAAGTGCCATTATTCATCATTTTGAGGTCGTGTTGTTTGTTACAAAATCGCTCTCGATTCTATTGCCCATCTCATTGAATTATTTTAAAAGCAGTAAATTTTATCCAAATATATTGTAATGTATAGAACTATTATAAGTTTCTAATTGAATCAGGCGTTACATGGCGGAAATCCATTTCAAAATACTATAATTATTTTGTTTTTAAATGTTATTTTTGCAATATTCCGCTTTTTTAGAATGTCGTACGATGTCGACACGTGTTTCGCCTACACACGAGGCATTGTCAAGACTGTTTGGCAGCAAAAGCCTATAGTTTTTGCTGCCAAACATTCTAAAAAAGCGGAATATTGCAAAATAATAGTATTTTATTATAAGTTTATTGGAAATATACCAGGCGGGTTTACACGCGATCAACTTCGAGCCGTTATATCCTTTAAAGGGGCTTATTACATTAAATATCATTTCTAAGTGTAAGCCTATATGGAGGCAACTCCATAAGAAGTTCGTGTGCGTTGATGAATGAATGTCAGCCACATTTCTTTAGTATCAATACCGATACTGCCCGTCGAAAATTCTTAGAACCCTGTACATCTTATCTCTAGGAAATGTAATCCGTTCATTACTAGTTTCTTACAAACTTATGCTATAAAGGCGTCGGCTATCAGATATCACATACCTACTATTAGTGCATATGTCATCGTCACCGATTGATCATGTCATGGGTTCGATATATTAATATGTGAATACGTTTTTTGTTGGAAAAAAAGAGTTTTACAATTTTTTTTTGAATCAAGACGGAAGTTGAAAACTGAACGGAGGGTACTGTGTCGAATAAAAGAAAAGCAACCAAAATCATTCCACGCTGTAGACTAGGTACGACATGGGCAAAAAAAATTACTGAACCAAAAGTTGAACATTGGTTAAGAGGTGCCAAATGCTCATCATATTTTATAAAAAAAAAGAAATAAAAGCGAACAAATAGAACTATTTAAAACACACTATTAAAAAATACAGTCCCATTGCAAACCTATTGTTTTTGCAGTTAATAAATTACTATATTCTTCATACATCTATTTTATATATAAATTGAACGATCATTATATCTTATTCAGTAGTTTTGCAAACAATAATAAAGCATGATTAATTATGTAGCCCACAGCTGTGAAACCAAATACGGATGAAAGATCACACGCTGAGAGCGCTGAGAGTCCGAAGTTCCCGAAGTAAGGCTATTAATACTATGACCAAATGATTTTGATCTTTGTTGCTAAATGACTACCGTAAATATTATATACAAACGATTTATTTTTTATTAGATTTCATTAATCATCTTCTACAATTATGAACCTTCTCAGCCGTCTTACACTACATACCATGCAAATGTTAAAAATGACAAGGTATTTTACATAAAATAAGGGATCTAGCTTAAATAAGTCTAAGTAGTAAAAACTTTTTCTATAAGATATCACTAATCAACATGTTATAAAATAAAAACCCAAAAAAATACCTATACTTTTTTTTTAAATGAATTTTAGTCTAATTTCGACCAATGTCGAAACACTAGTATTACAAAATACTTACTTAAATACATAGACAATTATGAATGACATCAATATTTCTTACTTGGCATTCAAATCTGAGACCTCAGCAACGACAAAAACTCTAGTAACAAAAGTAGTCTTTTCTGTATGCACTTCGGTCTACTTTTTCATTGTTATGCTTACTGCCAAATACTTTGTACATTACTTGGTAACAAGTATTAGGTTACAACCAGATTTAATAGTCAAACTTCCAATAATATAACAGCAGGAGAAAACTTGTGAAATCTCATACTTGACTGCCTCAGTGGCACAATATTTGTGTGAGCCGCAAATGTTTGTTTCGGAGTTTGAGTGTTTCTTATGTATAATATGTATAAATGTCCCACAATATTTTTTTAATACTTACTTTCTTATGTCTACGTCTCTCGCCCAATTTTATTTTAAAATTATTGTTGTGGTGCATTATTAATACATCGTTGTCTAGCCCAAATTGAGCTGATATAACCTGTATGAGTATATTTTTATAAAAAAATTAATTGCCATCAAGCGCAATACTTAAAAACGACTGAACCTAAAATCAATTCCGAAAGAAAGACGAAACCACGGATTTGAACAAAAGATCTTAGCATGGCAGCTGAATACACTCTAATGTTTGTTATAATATTAATGCGGCGAAGAACCTACGGAGTACGTAAGTATTCCAAGAAGTTTCGTTTTGGTAATCGTTAACAAATATGATGATATTCTTCATGTGTAATAATTCACATTATTACCACTTATAGCCGAGTTACATCTCAATTATGATCATTAACCTGACTTACTTAATGGACGAAACGACTTCTTAATTCACATCAAAATATATAGTTCTGCCAGTCGTGATATTATTACTAGAATTAGTAGGAGTAAGTAAGCACTATCTGATTGATTAGGTAGTTAAAAAGTATCAAGACTTATCGTCGCCACATCTACACTTTACAGGATTTTCTTTTCCCTCTTAACAAAACTGTATACTTTTAGGCCCACTTGCATGACTGCTGGGGTTAAATAAATAATTATAGAGTTAGCCTAATCATGTCTTGCACCATAGAGAAATATCATCGGATTAATTAACCCAGTTTTTATGTCACTCTATGTCATCCAACCAAACATTAATGATTGAACAAAGAATGAAACAGGAATGTCTATATATATCAGTTTGCCACATAAGACTTTTTCTTACACGAATGTATGTAACATGACAGCCGAGTGCATTTTATTTTAATGTTTGCGCGGCGTGTCATTTTGAGGAGTCAGTGTCACGCATGTGTCACGTGCCACTGCATTGTCTGTCAGCTGCTAACCCAACGTTTGACGAATTAACGGTGAGTTAAAATTTTAGCGATTTAACCTAGGTATACCCTTAACTCGGGGTGTTGCGAGACAAATTAATGATTAAAAAAAAAATTGTGGGACACTTGTCACACAGCGTCATCCAGCCCAAAGTAAGCTAATATTAGCTTGTGTTATGGGATCTAGATAACTGATAAACATACTTTTATATTTCTAAATAATTACATATTATAGAGAAATAACACCCAGACACAGAATAAACCATCGTGCTCATCACACAAAGTTTTAACCTGGGTGGGAATCGAACCCACGACCTCTTGCGTAGCAGTCGGATGCACTCCCACCGCGCCACAGAGGCAGTCTATACCTCCGAGTTACACACATTAACCCAGGATCTTGCAAGGGGGGATTATTCCGCTTGCTGGAAGCTACACTTTTTTTATATAAAGAAATTGTCAAAAGACATTTTACTATCGAAAGTTTTTACGTTTAAGTTTTTTACGATGCGCGCGCCGACTGTCACGACGAACCGACACCATGGAGTTAGCTGATAAGTGTTCCCATGACAACTTATAACTACATATAAAGTAATTTTTGTCCTTTTGATGATTTTTTCTTACAAATTTATCATTCCTGTTACAAACAAAGAGTGAACATCATCGCGTTATAATTATATATTTATTTAGATCAAGACATCAGGAATGTCGAATAGTAGTTACCTTACTCGATAGATGATTTATTTGTCAAAAGATTATTATTATTACAGTTTTTCTAGTAATATCTAAATATATATATATATCTGTAAAAATAAATATATATATACTAGTCGACACAGAAACTTGTTCCCGGGATAAAAAGTAGCCTCTCCTGACTCTAAGCTACCGCCCCACCAATTTTCTGCCAAATCGGTACAGCAGTTATTGAGTTATAAATAGTGTAACTAACACGACTTTCTTTTATATATATAGAAGATATATATATATATATTCCTAATATTACGCAGATGCAAAATATATATAAATAGTATGATATTTGATATGATATCATATCAAATATCAAATTCCACCATAAGAATAAATCAATAGGGGTGAGTTCTGATGATCTTGCAGGCCATCTGATTGTGCCGTTTGTACCTATCCAGGTATAAAAAGGTTATTTTTGTAGGCAGTAGTGATTCTGCTGTTATGGGCTGGAGCAACATCTTGCTGTAGAATAATTTGGTTTCGCTCTTCCTCGGGGAAACCATTTATCTCAGTTCTTAAGAGATCCAGTATTTAGATACTTGACAGTGTTTAAATGTCCTTCGTACACGTAGACTAACACAACCATATTTCTCATGATTCCGCACCAAACGTTATAAGAAAATCTTACTTGATTGTTAGTTTCATGAACCCGAACCGGATTCACTCGAGACCAATAATGGTTATTGCCGCGATTGTACATACCGTTATTGCTGAAGTTGCTTTCATCAGACCATACAATGTTACTCAAAAAATTATGGTTAAGGTTAATTTCTCTCAGCATATTTTGACAAAATTGTAGTCGTCTCTCACAATCCCCAGGATGCAATTATTGCACTAACCGACCATCACGATAACATTTGTACTTATACTTTTTCAGCACTTTAAGTACGCGAGTATGGGTTGTCCCAATTACTTCTGCAGCAACTCTGCTAGAAGCCTTTGGAAATGCTTCGAAATATCTTAAAATATCTAGATCAAAATCGAAATGGTTCTGCTGAAGAGTTTGCCGTCGCTTATCGAAACTACCTATATTCTTTAAATTTTATTTTTCTATATACTTTGATAAGTGCGATTGTTAACATTCTGTTTTTAATCACTACGCACTTATTTTATATTCAAGGTTACTTTAAATAATTAAGTAAATGGATTTAAATATTTGACTATTTAAATACCTTTCCATTATTATTGTTTTCGTAATTGGAAGATTTAGGAACTCGACTGAGACCCATCTTTTAAAAAGACGCTTTACTTAACTCACGTGACTGATAACACATAAATAATATTTGTTATTTATTTAGCATTGCATACGTTTAACTATAATATATAGATATTTTATAAGTGATTTACGTTGCCAATAAGTCATCATTTTACACATTTTCCTCTTTATAGATCATAGTAGCAGGTTCTTTAGCAAACAGCAAACTTTGCAAGCAGCTAATAATAAGGCTTGGTCATTGTGGAATTAAAGTACTAATTAATAACACATTTGAAAAACAATATTTTAACTAAAAAAACATACATAAAATGGAACCAATTTGTAACTCACATACCAACTTAATGTAGAATATCTGATTAATATCAAAATATTTCAAGTCGGTTATAATGGTGTCACTAACCGATTTTGGAATTAAGCTTTAATTAATGCACATCATACTTACTAGTATCAAGATCATATATGTAAACCAAGAAGGATCAAGATCGTGCGGCTGCCACTGCTCTAAGCATATCTTGAATCGTCCGTGATTTTAGTTCTAGACTTAGTTGTTGCTGTTATTTAAAAGCACTTTGGGTTGCTCCGAACACGAATAGGGCTACACGAACGTAAAAGACACCGAATGCAGGTGCGGCACAAATCCACAATCCATGATGCACTTGCTTGTATGCCCAGCCTGACATGCACGCTCGAAGACTATTGGGGCGTAACTGGGGACGCCATTGAAGTGGCAGAATATTGGTTCGGAGCAGTTCAGAGTCATATTATAATTCCATAATGTGTTTGTTGCCGCCGATACTACGAAGAAGATGTCTAAAGCAAAACCACTCCTGCTATTTACTCATACGTATGTAATTATGTAAAGAAAACAAATATACTACAAATCCGTACAGTATCAAAATATTTAATTCTATCGGAATTTCATTGAGAAATTGTGAAGAGAATGACAATCTGGCTGATGTCACTCACAATAAATTCTATGTGTAAACAATTAATACTGTGTATGTAGACTTAGGAGTAGATAGAGTTAAATAGATAAATGGTCCCGATAGCATCATAATATGTATAGTATAGTCTGAGATAGTATCATATCAGGGAATAGAACCGCTGAATTTTGATTACAAGACTGAGACGCCCATGTCGAGGCCAATACCACTTATGAACTCTTTGAAGCAATCTGAAGAAAAGCGAGATACAAACTTATTAACACTGTTCAATGTCTTTGATTAGTAACCAACCGGCAGGCTGATTACATATGTTATGAAAAGCAAGCGATAGCGATAATCTCGCGATAATCGCTGTTCGTCGGGTTTACTTGGTCCCGCCACCAAGATCGTCGCCTCCAAAGTCATGAATCTAGTCTTAAAACTGGTTTTAAGTAGAGAGAGAGATTGTAGTACCGATTGAACGTCATTTACAAGGAAATTCACCTATCCAAACTCGAGTGGTAGTTTATTCCAGGACGATGTGTATGTTGTTTTCACTCAAGTATAGATTTTTGACAGGTGTGATCTTTGTTTACGTGAGACAAGTCGAAAAATAGACAGGGAAAGGTAGAGAGAATTACGCACCCGGATGCGCACTCACTTGCTTGTAGTAGGCTCGACACACACACAACATGTGGCTAATTTGTATGTATGTATGTATATCCATGCCAAATTATAACTTTTTAGTACTAAGGCTAAGCTTAAATGTCGATAGAGAGGTAACTTGGCATATCGATATTATTACTGTTTATTGTTTACTACGGTACCCTAAAACCCATATATAGATTTCAATTCATTATGTGAATAAACGTTCATAATATTATAGGAAATTGTGAGTAAGAAATGAATTACGCATCCCAATAGGAAGTGTCTATGAATCACAAGTCTTCACAGCGTGCTTCTAAGTGGTCGTGGCTAATAAAATAATGTTTAAAAGTGATGTGTATACGATTATGACACTTAACATATTAGATTTGTAGTGCAAATTGTGGTGAAAATATCAAAACAAGTTTCAGTGTTTAAAAAGACAGCTAAGCAGTTCTGTAAGAAGTTAATTAAAGTGTAATTATTATTTAAATTATAGTTGTGTGGATTTTAGACCCGTGTTCAACCAGTTATTCAGAAAATTTACGGCTAAACGGCTGTTTAAACTGTATTTGTGATAAAGACTATAATTTTTAAATTTAACTAATGTTGTCTATTAAAACAACTCATTACCTAAACTAAAATTAGTAATGAAGTGTAATTTAATGAACCAACAGTTTATTTGAATTAATGTAATTGTGATGGGTTACGTATATCTCGAGTTTGATACTCGTCGAGCCCTGAAAGTACCGTCATATGCACGTTTATGCTGAACTAATTAATCATTTTCTTGTAAAATGTAACTCTCACTTGCACCATCCAGTCGCGACCACGGGGCGTTGAAACGCTTTCGAAATACCTCTCCAAGTACGTCGCAAATACTCTCTAGAAGTATATAAAATAGGTATGTTATACAAAGTGGATGTTATATATAACATTATATTTAAGTAAGAAAACTTTAGTATGTACATATTTTTCCAAAGACACTAAGTTTTATACACTTAGTGTTTTTACAGTGAAACTCCGTTGCAACTACATTTGATAAACGTTGTATAACAGTCGGTTAGGTATTAACTATCTCCTTCTAAAAATTCTAATTTATCAGACCGTAACAAAAATAAACTTTAATTTGCACTGTTATTTCTACACAATATACAAATATTTTCTATTAATCCAGACGAAAAACTGATTGTTTTAAAAGGACAGGAACTGGTATGTGACGCTGTAGGCAAATAATAAAAAATATAAAAAAATAATGAAAAATGATGACGATGTTTATAGTTATATCTACACTCAAAAATTATTGAGGATTAACTAAGAGTTACTCAAACCAAATTGTTTGTTTTGCTTCAGAACGTTCAGCGCGATCGGTCGCGAAGGTGGTAAAGATAACACTTCAACGCGTAAAGAGAACTCATCTGCGCGGCCCGAAGAGACGACAGTCAGCAGCAGTGATGCTGCTCCATCTGATCAGCACGAGGAAGGCGAAGCGACCATGAACAGGGAAAACGTGTCCAACAAGATAGCTGCCGGCATGGACCGGTGGCAGACCACTCTGGAAGACATGATAAATCTCAGATCGTCTAACAATCAAGTCTTTAAGGACTATTATTGGGTGAGTCAACATTTACAATGAATCATCTTCTGTTCACAAGTATGTTATCATATGTTACCAATTTAGAAGCAATTTTTTAGTAAGTTTGGGACTGCGATTGTATTGTAGTGCCCAGGTGAGGTAGATTATGTAAAAAAAACCAAGTTAACACATTCTGTCAAACAATAGGTAGTATCTCTTATAGCAAGAGCTGCGACGAGTATTAGAGCCGTTTCTTTTGGCACATTTCTCTTCGTAGGCTAAAGTAGGTGATCTACGACAGAATTTGAACGAAGACAAGATATTAATAAATTATGTAAAAGACTACACGAATCCAGTGAATTGCGTACAAAATTATTCTGTAATCACTTGTTGTCATGTGTCATTTCTTAGTGTTGAGTTAGTTTACCTTTTCCTGTTATGTGTAGTAATATGTATTTTGTAATTCTAAGTTTCCAACTATGTATTATCAAGCCTATTAATTGAATGAGAACGAACACAGCACCAGCTTTTTAATATTCTTAAATACACTAAGGGCCGTATTTTAGAACGTTACTCAATACTCAAGAAACACTTGAGAGTAGTATTTTAAGGCAAAAACTGGCCTCAAGCGTTTCTCGAGTATTGAGTAACGTTCTAAAATACGGCCCTAAGTCTTTACTCAACGTAACAATTTTTAGTTATCTAAAGCATTGGGTGTTAGTTACATTTTGTATTTGCTTAGTCGATATCTATCAACTAAATCAAAATTTTCAAAACAAATTAAACTTAATTTTATAATACCATATACCGAACAATGTTGCTTCGCGATTTTACACACTATCGCCCGTTTACTCGTCTATGTAGATAAGAATAATAGTCGATAAAGTTTGTGTGTTTCTGAAGTAGTATGCGTAATCTATGAATCTACTGAAGATTTTCGATACTTTTTTCCCTTTTTAAAAAGGTATCCCTGAGTGCTATAGGCTATGTTATATCCCGGCTAACAAGTTCATGGACATGGGTACGACAAAAATCACCACGCGTGTGGATTCGCTGGATTTTTTTTTATTATTGCTTATATTTGTAAATTGTCTCAAATTTAACAAGCTTAAATACTTAACTCTGAAACGAAAATTTGCTTAAACAATATATACGTCACCTAAAACATTGTTTCAAACAATCTTAATTCGATATTTTACATTCAGAAATGGGCCGAGTGTCTCCTTTTTATGAAATATGTCACACAAAAGAACTATCCTAAATATATGTTTAAGTACTTAGGTATGTAAAATGCAATGTGTTATGTACTTGGTGCTGACAATAAAGTTATATGACAGACAATAACAAAAGACACAAACTATTGAAAATTGTCATTACGGTTGAGGTTTTGCGCCCGCAATACCAATTGTAGGTGAAAGTGAAATCATTGTAGACAATTAGGGTTATTGAAAAGGTGGTATTAGTGAGTAGGTAAGTAGGTGTATCTAAATCTGTATCTAATTCTCAATGAAAGTTTTATGGACAATGACTTTATTTGTTTAGTTCGCGAATGTGTTGTTTCCGACAATCAATCTTTTTTATTTTTGGCGCCGACCGCTTGATTTAAGTAGAGGATCAGTGGTTGAGGGCCGCTCTAATAACCCAGAGCTCCGATAGTTGCACACAGGTTGACGGCCAAGAAATATGCTTATTCACCAAACCTAGCTTGTAGCCGGTGAACCCCGAATATAATTCAAGGGATACTTGTTATTGTCTCTTTTGTTGACTAAAAGTTTCACAATGTGCAGGAGAAGTTGACTATAGGCGCTCTCCATAGATAGATATTGATGGTTGATTACTGCTTAATATCCATCAATATACATTAGA
Organism: Thumatha senex; assembly: GCA_948477245.1. Classification (NCBI taxonomy): domain Eukaryota; kingdom Metazoa; phylum Arthropoda; class Insecta; order Lepidoptera; family Erebidae; genus Thumatha; species Thumatha senex. The sequence continues at coordinate 8,625,420 of OX419725.1, forward strand.
CTCTAGTGTAGGTACTATATTACAGGGATATAATGGATCCGATATGTGTTGTGTCTACGGAGTACAAAAAGATCCTGTTATTCTGTACTGTTTTAGTCAATTTACAGTGAACGAAATGTAATGTATTAATTTGGAAAATACAAGATATAAACTTTAATTTAAATATAAACATAATTTATATTAAACTTAAATTTGACAATTTAGAGAGAAGGAAATAAAGAGTATTAATTTGGAAAATCTTTTATTTTCCAAATTAAAGCTTTTCATTTAAAAAAGTTTTATAATTAAGAGATGAATTAAAAGACCAAGGGCCATATTTAAATTGATCGTGAAAATTATGATTATTTAAATGTTATTCTTCACTCATTTGAATATCTGCATAATAGTTGAATGAGAGTTTATATAAATAACTTTAGATAGTAATAATGTAACAAGTCCGAGACTACCATGACTTTAATTAGTCGTTCTAATTAGTGTCTAGCACAAAAGACCTTTTAGTCTTTTTGTTACCATCTCACTAAAAAGGCAACGGGTTCAAAATTTCTTCCAAATTTAACATCTAAAATAGACACATTTTATTTTATTAAATTAATTCGACCCTTCAGTCCAATCCCAGCTCCGTGCATCAGAAGGCACCTTAAGCCGTTGGTCCCGGTTGCCAATAAAATGGCGGTCGTTAAGCCATATTAAAGGCCTTAAAAACATTCAACAGCAGGTCCCACAGCCTGCGCCTATCTATTTCAACACGGCAATGGGCTCACCACCTGTTACGTAGGACAAAAATGCATACAGTGAAATGTGGGCGTTTAATAAGCCTCTGCCAACCCCTTCGGGGATAAAGGCGTGACAATATGTATGTATGTATGTATGTATGTATCAATAATGTTATTTATTAAATTATTTTTAACAGTTTAAAGTATTTCAAAGATTTTTTGTTAAATAATAATGTTAATAAAGAATTTGGTCCCAGGTCCCGATTCGCTGGTCGCAATATTGAGGCGTGACAATATGTATGTATGTATGTCGAGTACGAGTTTTAGTTTTACAGTATAGAGGTGTCTTGCTCTATTCCAAATCAGCTTAGCTTCCATCAAAAATAGTTAGAGACACTTCCCGGGACAAACGGAAACGTGTGCCCACATCCACATTCGAATCATACGCATCAACCATTAATAAAACTTACAATTCTTATTTAAATTTAATTTAAACCTTAGTGCCTTATTTATAAGAACTTATTTTAAATGCAGTGAAAGCTGCTTTGTAAAGAAAGTTATTGTGTACCTACTGGTAATGTATGGGTAGCTATAATTTAATCCATTGATGTACGCTATTGTGGCACGTGACTTGTAAATAAAGAAGTATTTGTCGAGCTCTGAGGTGAATACATCGAACACCTTTTGTTACGACAGCTCAAAGGAAATGTTGACGTAATTTAGGAAAGCTAAATGGGTAATTTGACGTTAATACTTACTACTTCAATAAAGGCGGTTATTAAAAAAACGAATGATATCAATATTAAGTTCGGTGTTGTATATTCAATATATCTCTTATTTCCTTCGAAAATTCAATTACATTACAAAATAGCTATATGATTAAATAATTTGTACGCAAAATAAAGACTGTAACCTATCGCGCGCGACATGAATTCGCCGCCATTTTTAGGTCATTTTGCTACGTATTGCTTTCTGAACCTCAGTCTTAGACCTACAAGGCTTCCCCTCCTCAGGGCCTGATCAATCAGAGGCGGGCAGTCTTACAATAAAACTTTTGAGTCAAAGAATCTACGACGTTCGTTCCCTGTTCAAGTTTCAGAAATATAATCAATTATACAACGTTTTCACTTACAATACACGATCGTATCCATGAAACAGTCACACCTTTATCGTTGGGTTTAAGATATACCTACTTGCCTATTTATTAAAAGGAGAGAATTAATGAAACAGTAGAGTGTAGGCAATACAACGGACGACGAACCTTAATTGAAATAAGAATATAAAATATGAAACACAAGAGTGTATTCAATTCGAACCTCGTATTACATGGTTTGCATAGAAAACACCCAAACTTCGAAACAAACATTTGTGGATCACACAAATATTTGTTCCGACCCGGAAATCGAACATGGGACCACACTGCGGCAGTCGCATGCACTACGGCTGCGTCCCCGAGGCAGTCGATATTATTAACATCTAATTAATTATCTAAGAATAATTTGCTAAAACGTTATACCGGTGTTACAAAGAATGCACATTGTGGACAACTAATTTATCAAGACAGTAAAGTGATTTAGTTTTTAATAGAGTGTTAACTATAAAAGGTTAGTAATGGTAGTTTTACTTATGATAGGGCTACGTTAAATGCATAACATTACTGTGTCTACTCTTTATGTCTGTGTACAGTGTATTTTGAGTTACAAAACTTGGAGCTGAAATATCGTATTTTGTTTTTAAGCTGTTTATAATTTATAAGAAAACTATTAAAACGTAGCGTTACGCTGCAATTATGATGATTTATAAAGTATTTTTTTATTTCACAAAAAAAACCTAAATTTCATACAGTATTTGAACAATACCGCTTTCAACTTAGTATCTCCTTAATGGGTTATTTTATTAACATACTAATAAACTCTTCATACGACGAGATTTTTAACCTACTTTCACTATCGGGTATTAACAAAAATTATATTACGTGTAAATAATGCAAATAACAAAAAAATATCCTGTGGACTGATACAGCGTGAAATATGTTAAGAAGTCACTATCAGAACCTAACAATCATAATTATCAGGTATTAAGAGAGGTACCAATGAGAGATAGAGAGGTTAAACCGCAATGGTAAAAGGGGCTCATTTGTTTCAACTATTCTACAAATATTCTTATGTATTTGATGTTCAACTTGAAATGAGGGCTTTAGTGTTATTAAGAAATAATCTCAGACATCTTAATTTGATATTAAATTTACCTTTCAGATCTTATCATTTTTATTATGATTGAATCGATTAACTTGAGTGGCAATTGTACCCAGTTCTTCTTTAGCAATTATTTTTGAACGAGCATAGTAATTTAACTGTGTGCATGACATGCTACTACAAACTTGGCCATTTCCTTCTCGTAAGCACAGTAACGTGAACACATGACAATATGGATGATGCACGCAAACGTTTTTGTATGTTCTGTTCACATCGTTCATCAATCTCTGATCATCGGTCACAAGTCAACCTCGCTTTTAAGTGACTAACTGACCTGCCCATGGTAAAGAGAGGGAATACTTTGAATAAAACCGTGAAACAACGTGTCTGAATTGTAAGGTTAAACACTCTTTCAAAATGAAACACAGACCGTCTGCTATTGTCAATTATAGTCAAGTAGTTAGTTTTTCTTTTGGCAAAGTATCTAGGTCCATACAGCTTACTGTTAATATCACCATTTTGAACTATCTTATCGTTTTCTATAAAAAATATTATTTTTAATTAACTAACTATCTTCACACTGTATCCCCGATGGACTAGTAAGAGAGGACAGATCGCCAGGCTTCGCGATCCATGCATTCTTCTTTTGCTTCCTGCAAATTCATCAATCGCATCATACATGAACGTCTGGATATCAGAGTACTTTAGACTTTTCCGTTTATTAAGCAATTTGCTCATGTTTTCTTCATATGTAAGTCTCGGCCTACCCTGATTCCTTCTACCATCTACTGTCGCACAATATATATTCTTCGTCAATCGTTCCTCACTCATTTGTTAGACGTGTCCAAACCAACAGAGCACGCCCTTTTCCAACTTAACGCTGACACTTTCATTTAAACCTGCCTAATTTACTTCTTCTTTCTAGTTAAATGGACTAATGTAATGGTGAGGGAGATGCCTACGTACAGTACTGGACTGCTATAGACTGATTTGATTAATTGATTACAATAGAAAATATAGTTTTATTTTTCTCTTTACATAAACAGAATTCCAATCAGGTTTCGTCAATGGAACGCACAATAAAGTTTTAGATTGTCTAAATACTGCTGCTGAGCCCCCGCCGTCGTGTTCGGGGGCGACGACGTGCTGAATACATGCGCGCCCCCAAATAGTATCTGACCGTGGGCGGTTGGTCGGGGGACCCCGCCCAACTGGCCACATGGCGACAGCATGTGTTCCAGAGGGTGCCCTCTTAGCGCACGCCCGTACCGGCCGCTCTCTAACTCCTCTGCTTTCAGAGGGGCGCTCGAGAGCGGCGGAGGTGCGGGCTAGATTCTTCAACTACTTAGGGAGCTCTGGGGTGGTCGCTTTTACGGCCGCCCTGAGACGGACCCCTCCAGTCTGGGGTGGCCCTTGCCGGCTTGCATCAGTGATTTAACCTCAGGCCTACCCTGCGAGCCGGTTTAAATGTGAGGCGGAACACCGCGGGGTTTAGTGGGTAGGACGGCCCCTCTCTCACGGGCCAGGAGCCTCACACACCATACCTGTTGCCCCCGCAGCAGGGATGACGGTGCGTAAAGACATTCCCCGCGAAAACAAAAAAAAACTGGAACTGGGCAAAGATTAAAAGTATTTTCATAATTAGCATTTGGTAATAAAAAAAGGTTTAAATACTTTTTTTTTGCCGACGCTTTAATCTACCTATATTCAGGAATATTGGCATATACGATTATTGATTGTTGTTATTCATGTAAATTAATGCAACGCTCAAAAGACCTACAAATCTCTCAGATCTACTAGATTATTGTAAGAGGATTGCGTAAAGTAATATTTATTTGTATTCGTTTTCAATATGGAATCAATAGATATTATATTATGAAACAAATTCTTCCGCCGCGTCTGTCTGTTCGCGATAAACTTATAGACTATTGCACTGATTTTTGTGCTCTTTATACCAATAGATAGAGTGGTTCTCGATAAATGTTTTAGTATCTATATAATTTGTTAAGATTTTGTAAACAATGACTAAAATACAATTATAGTCGATGCAGGTCGGAAAAAATAAGCCGTTTGAGAGCTTTCAACGAAAATGCTGCCTAAGCCCTTTGATATTAACAAAGTAATATATAGCAGAGATATCTATCTTATATAGATCTACAGAAAAGTCCGCGATGGCATATGTCTATCTCTGTAGGAAAACATTATATCTTACTATAACACCGGTGGAAACCGGTAGGACCGAGGAAAACTACACAACGCGGGCGAAGCCGTGGACATCAGTTAGTATTCGTTTACTATGCTGCTTTGTAAAATAACAGTTAGTACGATCGAAAGTAAGAAGACACGAGGAGGCTCGGTAAAATACATGGCATCGAATCAAATACCTTCACTTTTTCAAGCGATTGACATTCCTATTCGTGTATGACGAACGATATCTCGCCTATTGTTACAGAACAGGCTATGAGAATCTTATAGTTATTATCATTTGTGATTTGATAATGCGTTCGTCAACAGACAGATCGTAATTTGTTCAAATACGAGTATGACGCATACTGTTTATAATACACCATGCGTAGTGGAGGAGAAAATGTAGGATTGTGGACCCCGGGCGTCGCGAGACGCAACTGGAACAGACGCTCTGATGATGATAATGATGACTGTATATAATACTCAACCAAGTCGAATAGTAAAAGAAGGAATAGCTGGGGGCAGAAGTGATTAGTTTGATAAGTTAAATCCAGGCCTTTGAATTCTCAGTACTAGATCTCTAGGGAATCAGTCGCTTCGCAGTTGAAGTTATTCGAATTATACTGAACCCCTCAGTCTATTAGGACCCCTTGTTTAAGAACCCTGGCGAATACGTTTGGATTTTTGTCCACAACGAGCACCTTATCGAGTGGGAAGACTAAGTAAGCTTAAGTCATTTCACTCTATAAGGAAATTAAATGGAGATTTCTGTTAGGCCTCTACAATAACATAATGTACATAAAATGATTTTATACTCAACGATAGTAACTCATTACGTCAGACGCCGTTTTCTCATTTACAATATAATAAAAAAGAAAGTTGGAAATATAAATAGAAAAGTAACTAAACTAACTATATTGCACGTTTTTAATTTCCGCAGTTTTACAAGTCTTACATTACGCAAAACTCAACTCTAAGTCTGTTATTGGTTTACAACCTAGACATTGAAAACTGAATGAAGTTCATTTTAATTAACGCTTATGTTGAAGGGTCATAATTGCACAAAACATTCGAATTTGAGTCCATTAAACTCTGATAGCGCTAATTGTGATACTTCCTTATATTCAAATACAAATGACCTTTTTACCTTCACGGATCGTATGGTGAAAAGAAATTAGTAGCAATGGCTGAACAACCCTGTTATAATAAGTGCCATATTCCAAATTTCGTTATTCCCGAGTACAAATATATTAAGTTGTATTGCTTTGAAAAAGAAAATTCCAAATGGTGCACCTGGATCGAAAAAATGCTCGAAGAACGAGTTTTCGGGGTTTTTGACGTTGATTTTTTTTATTAGGTACAAAATCGATTGGGACTTTTTAACATTTATTTATAATCGTGTTCTGAACGTTATAGGTTCCTATATTTTTTTAGCTCTAAGCGAATATATGAAGGGACTACCTTTGCATGTCTAATTTGACTGGGCAGTCAGTAGCAATTCTGATATAACATTTATGACCAGAAATTTAAACACTGTAATGGGTATAAATCAATCGTGTTAAATTAATATTTATTTTATTCAGTTTATAAATTAACCGGACATTCTCGCTGTGGAGTTTTTATGTTTTGTACTTAGTTTTATGTTCTTTTCTGATTGGTGCAGCCACCCACTCATGTTATCAATAAGAAAGTGGGTCTTTGTTTCTCAATCGAGTAATTCTTTACAGGAATTGAAAGTTACAAAGTGTACCTAAATCAATCGCTACCCGATACACTTTTATGATAAGATTTTCTGAATTACTCGACGGATTTTGAATTATAATTATTAGCTATTTCTATTGGTCTTCAACTATTCTGATCTTCAATTAAGTATTCTCTATGTTTAAAAAAACATGTAACTCTCAAAAAATTACATTAAAGAAATCGTGGTAATTTAAATGGTAATTTGTTAAGACTTTTAAAATAACTTACAAACTATGCGCACATTACGATAATATATTCTAATATTGTTATACGATATTATATTAATTAATTATAAACAACTAATGTAATTTTTTTTACATTCCATATCTTTAAAATTTTACCTTCTAAAAAATTCTTTTAAGTGTTTTACTATAGTTTAACTGTATTTTACATATATGTTGCATTCTACTCGTAAGGTTTCCAAAAAGCAAACTTAAAATGTTTCCGCATTGGCAAATTTGAAATAGTATCGTATCTTTAATTTTACCGTATTATCTCTTTTATGTAATTAAATGTATTTAACTAGCGGTGCCCAGTTTTTCAACCCATTTTATTAATCGATTCCGTAGCCGAAGCCAGTAAAATACTTAGGTCCGTATTCCAGACCGTTACTTAATACTCAATCAACGCTTGAGGCTAGTTTTTGCCTTTTAAAATCTACTCTCAAGCGTCGATTGAGTCTTGAGAAACGTTCTGGAATACGGACCTTAGATTATAGCAATGTAGGTAGTATTTATATAAAATAAAATTCAAAGCATTTTCCATTTTTATTCCAGTTTACTTCTCAATAAAAATTGAGATTGACAAAATACACTTAACTGATTGTCCCATATTTCACCCTTTTATCTTTTCCCCATAACCATACTACCATATAATACATAATATTCTATTAAATTCGATCCTACTCTTGCTTTCAATATTCGGTATTGTTTATATGTGTTGTATGTATGTATTTTGAAATAAATAAGTATGTGTATCAGTTGTCTAGATCCCGTTGCACAAGTTTATAGCTTAGTTTAGAGTAGCTGGCGCTGTGTAAAATAAAATTGTCCCACTATATATTTTAGTGCTACAAACATTTATAAAGTGCATAGCAAGCAATACATGCATGTACTTCCATCTGCCTATGACCGATTCCGGGTGAACTGTCGATTAATTTTGGCGCTTACTCTATGATATACAGTTGCTGCCACCAAACAAATTTACGTTACAATGTCGTGCTAAAACTGTAAACAGATAAAAAGTAAATCAGATAAGAAAAACCGACAACTTTGAGATTATAATGATTTTCAGAATAAAAATATCTATTTAAGTTTTTTTTTTATACGTGGCACGTCAAAATGGCGTCGCCCGCCTGATAGTAAGCAAAGACGACGACCCTCATCTTGACGGCCCAGATATATGCCTTTTCACGCTTCTCTTAAGGACCCAGAAATATAGGAGGAGAGAAACACGTGCGCTGGCAGTGAGTTCCATGTTTTTATGGTGCGACACGTGAAAGATCTACTGAATCTTTCGGTTCTAGGCACGATGGTGTCCACAGTGTAAGGATGACATCTCTCTCCCGCCCGTGTTGTACGGGAACGAAAGGGGGAGGGTGGGATCAATTGGAAGAGTTCTCTCTCACTCACCGTGGTAGATGCGGTAAATTGCAGCTAAGCCGGCGAACGTTCTGCGCATCTCCAACGGTTCAAGACTGCCAGTAACCTCTGGACAGTCTATGATGCGGATGCCACGTCGCTGCAACGCGTCGAGAGCTTCAAGAAGGTATTTGGCGGAGCCATCCCAGAGATGTGAGGAGTATTCCACGCATGGACGAATCTGACACTTATATAATAAGCATCTCATTTTTGTTGTATCCGCAGTATGTGTCATTCAATAACTATCTTTCTTTAAAATTATTGGTATATATCGATCTGTAATACGTAAATAGTTACAACAAGGACCTCAACAGTACCTCTGTGACCCAGCACGCCTATAATACCAATTGGCATTCGAGATTCTAGTGCCCTTGATAGACATAGTAACAGAGGTTAGTTTGACCCAGTGGGTGAGCCAGACAAGTCTCCGTTTTTATGATTCTTCTGAGATACTCAAACGTTCGAAGAAATTAAATAGTTGGAATCGCGCTTATCTATAACATACAAATACGACTAATAAGTGTGAGATGGAGTATGTAATTGTAAAGATGACATTCAATTGTAAATATGTAAGTACTAAAGTACAATTACATGTTATCTTTTTTCGTTTTGTTTTTTTCGTGTGGAAATCCTCATGAATGCAATGCCGGACTCCTACCGACTAAAAACACACGTTACCCTTCCATCTGTCTATGGCCAGGAGTCCCGGGTGAGCTCAGGTAAGTATCTTTACCACAACTTCTTTCTAAAGCTCTGTAGGCATAACGGACCACAGAGAAAAGCGGGTTCAGTTGTTTCATCAAGCCCTAAACTTGTCTCTGCCACCGATAATGGCATCATAAAAAACGTGGATGTTTACAGTGCAATACCATAATACTTAGAATCTTACGCAATAGTTTTCGCTGCCTAGTTATGAAAGTCAGTAGTGAAGCTGCGCAAACTTCCTTGTTTACGTTTCCATGGCATTGACCTGCGTGTTAATTATTCGACTAAACCACGTTGAAGTGACGGTTCATGGGTTGCAGTGGACATAATCACATTTTCTTGGAAAGCTAAACTCAACTAGCGTGCCTAGCCTATCCGTGCACGCATTGATTATTTTATTCTAACTCTTTGCGACTATGTGATACGAGCAGTGAACACATACGAATCTTCTATGTATACCATAGATGATAACGTAACAATTTTCTGTTTATTTTTCTCAATAAACTGCCTACAAGACGAGTTCTTATGAACGTGTTTCGTATGGTTATGGTCCAAAAACTTAAATTGTGCTATTGTTGTTTCAGGCGCAGAATGGCTTTGACGAACTCCGTCGGTACGTTAAACAAGGAAGCGATTTCAGCAAGGAACTAGCAGCAATATTACAAGAAAGGTAATACACATTTCTTGTACCTACATCATTTACCTACTAAAATAAATCTTCTGGAACTCTCGGTGCCGATAGAATGTTGCGTGACAGATCTCTGTCAATTTGTATACCTCGGAATATAACCTCCCAGAATAAGACGTAGATTTTTTTTGTAGTTTCTTATATAAATAGGTAGTAGGTTTAAATACCTAAATAAAAATGTAATCACACAAATTGTGTATACCTGCCATTGTTCGTCATGAAGTTGATTTTGTTCTACGATTGTCTTATTGGTTGAATTCGTCAATTGAATAATTTTACACATATTTTAGTGCTGCTTAAGTACATTGAAAAATTCTTAAGAACTATTTTGTGTGTATGAAGTGTCACAAAAGGCCGAAGATCAATCCGTGCTCCTGCAGGGTTTGAGTGTTCAGATACCAGCATCGTCGGCAAATTGTATGCGAAAGTTTTGATAAAAAGAGTGATGAATGAAACTGAAGGGAAAATGTGGGATGTGCAAGCAGGATTTATGAAAGGAAGAGGATGCACGGATCAGGTCTTTTCCTTACGATGCGTAATTGAAAATCTTTTGCCGAAGAGTCAAAAAGTTTATTGCGCATTCGTAGACTTGGAAAAGGCCTATGATAGAGTGGTGAGGAATGAACTGTGGTCAACATTGTCCATGTATGGAGTAAGCAGCAACTTGATACGAGCACTGAAATCTCTATATGAGGGATCCAGTGCTTGTGTCAGAATCAACGGAGCTTGCACAGACTTTTTTCACATCGAAAAAGATGTGAGACAGGGTTGTGTAACGTCACCGTGGCTGTTTAACCTATACATTGACAGTTGCTTGAAAGAACTGCAAGAAAGTGCGTATGGTCTAAAAATGACTGATCTGACTATCAAATGTCTTCTTTACGCTGATGATCAGGTAATACTTGCATCATCAGCGGACGAGTTGCAGTTGATGGTTAATATTATGCATGATGCGCTGAAAGGCAAAGGAATGAAAGTGAATGTAAATAAGACCAAAGTAATGGTTTTTGAAAGAGAGAAATACATGACAGATTGCTTGATTTTTGTGGAAGGAATAAGAGTGGAACAAGTGAAAGAATTTATATACCTAGGCTCAAAATTTGCGAGAGATGGAAAGTGTGATGATGACATTGAAAGAAGGGTTTTGGCTGGCAATCAAGTGAATGGAGCAATGTACACCTTTATGGGCACCCAGAACGTGTCTAAAAAGGCAAGACTGGCTGTGCATAGAGGAGTGCTTGTCCCTACACTAACATGTGGCAGTGAAAGTTGGGTATGGCAGAAGAAGCATAGGAGTAAAATTAATGCAGTAGAAATGAGGAGTCTGAGAAGTATAGCTGGAGTGAAATTGATAGATAAAGAAAGGAACAGCGTGATAAAGGAACATTGCGGTATGACAGAAGACGTAGTGACTAAGATAGAAAAAGGGATGCTTAGATGGTTTGGACACGTGGAGAGGATGGATGAAAATAGACTGACGAAGAAAATTTATGCGGTGAGAGTAAATGGGCAAACTGGTAAGGGTCGACCTCGACGTACATATACCGATCAAATTGATTATCTTTTGACAAAAGGCCAGGTCAAGAGTACCCTTAATCGGCGAGCGTGTATGAAAACAATTATGAAAGTTGACGAAGCGAAAGTTGTATGCTAGAATCGTAGCAAGTGGAAAGCCATAGTCTCTGCCTACCCCGATGGGAGACAGGCGTGATGATATGTATGTATGTATGTATGTATTATACAAATAAATAATTAATTAAAATAAGTCTGTATCTCTAAACTTATACTGAATGTAACTGCCGGCACGTTTTACCTGGCACCGCCAGTGTTCATCTTTGTAATTCTTGAGTGTATCAAGTACCAAGATTATAAGGTTCAATGCGATTTCACCTACTGATGCAATGGTGCGCTTGCTGATTAATCGACGAGGCCGCGACGCAGGCGCCCTTACAGTGTTGGGACCAGACAGAGATGTCATCCTTACACTGTGGACACCATCGTGCCTAGAACCGAAAGATTCAGTAGATCTTTCATGTGTCGCACCAAAAAAACATGGACGGCAATCGCTACCAACAATTACGAAAATGAAAAGCTAATCATTTAGCTTTTTATTTTCTGCTTCAAGCAGCTCAAAAAAGTGGACCCTAGGCATCAAACCCAGGCATTGAGAGTAATTGATGAAGACTAATATGAAGGAGTGATAATGAAATACCTACCTGATACAGCTATCCATTATATCAGCTATCTACATAGAAAGCACGGTTTTTCTATATTTGCGTGTTGCTCTTTAGCCGTAAATGGAACGAGAAAAGCATAAAGAAATAAAAAACGATAGCTAAGTAATGAATATTATCAATCAATATGCGCACATAACTGTACTATCAATGATTCTAATGACTGATTGTATTGATACGCTTCACTTGATCTGGTGCACCAGGCCGACGGGCGGTGGTCACGCTCGCGCGATCCAGCTTCAATGCACGTTCTCTGTGCAGTAGATAAGCAATCTTATCGACTGCGTAACGCATCTAGATATAACGTTAAAACAATGCCTATTGTTGACTGCCTCTGTGGCGCGGTGGGAGTGCATCCGACTGCTACGCAAGAGGTCGTGGGTTCGATTCCCACCCAGGATAAAACTTTATGTGATGAGCACGATGGTTTATTCTGTGTCTGGGTGTTATTTATCTATAATATGTATGCATTTAGAAATATATTAGTATGTTTATCAGTTATCTAGATCCCATAACACAAGCTAATATTGGCTTACTTTGGGCTAGATGGCGCTGTGTGAAAAGTGTCCCACAATATTTGTTTAATTATTTATTGTTTACCCGAATGTACCAAATAAACATTTCTTCTCTATGACCAGACTATCCGACATAACGAAAGTTTGCGACATTCTTTATTATCTGTTCTGGTTACTCGCGATTGTCGATGAAAAGATATCGAGAACGTTGTGAAATTATAGAGACCAAGAACGTGGTTTATCAGAATCTCCAGTGGTTCTAATTTTCGTCTGCGTATGTCTGCGTGTTGGATCTTCTCTACATTCAGCGCATCTTTTCATGAATGTTGCCCTAATTGTTTGTTCGTTATAAGAAAATAATAAATACCTATTACCTAATAAAAAATATACAGTTCAATATAAATTATAATTAAATTCTCTGCAGTTATTTTTCTAGTATCCAAAATAACCGTTATATATCTTTAAAATTATAACAGGGTCAATGTAAATATACTTTAAAGTAAATTATTAAAATGTTCACGAGTTCTACTACTAACCCAGAACCACTAGTAATATCACCGACGAAAGTAAGGGCACGGCAATGGCCACAAAACCAAAAATAGCTCGTCGCGAGGTTCCGCCAAGTGGGCCAACGCGTAAGACACAAATAGCGCGCTCTCTTAAATCCCATTAGCGCAGACTGCATTTAAACTATTTTTATAAATCCGCAGAGACGACCTAAAAGTAACACCATACCCAGCACGAATATTTCTGGAACATTTGATAGTTTTGATGTGAAACTTGTTTTTTTTAATTCTAGGATAGAAGCAGAAATATACTACTCAAAATGTTTATCAAAACTCGGCACAAAACTCACAAAGGCGTGCAAAGAGAGTGTTGGATCTTGTGCCGAAGCTTGGAAGCATGTTGCTATGGAGATGGAGAAGCGTTCCGAAATTCACAGGTAATTAGCGAAATATAAAACATCTTGTAATACAAAGTCTAGAATATTTCGTCAATATTGAAACGTAACTAAAATTGCACATTTCAGAAATTACTCAAGCGGTCTATCTGAGGAGTTAGTGAAACCAATGAAACATATAATCGATAATCAGTTAAAACTTAGAAAGAAGGTGAGACTTGCACAGATTGTAACATAAGAGGTGTTACAAATACGACACGCTACATTTATAGCATTGATTTTATCAAATTTCAGATAGAAGGCAACGTCGACAAAACAACAAGGTCTTTAGCTGAATGGAGGACGGCGGAAGCGAAATCAAAGAAACAATCGCACTCAGCCGCACGAGAGAATGAAAAGTTGCAGGATGCCACGCTAGAAATTAGGTCTGCTTCTTGCGCTTCTCTTGACGATGTTAATGTTTGGTTTTTCTTTTTTTTTTAATATTAAAGTATCCGGACATTAGATCGCTCAAGTCATAACGGAAGGATCCTTCAGTTTTTGCCGATGCGACTAGCTATGCTAAATGTGTTTTATTGCGAATGCTATAAAGAAACGTCTGTAATGTGTCACGTGTCATTGTCTATTATCTTTAGCATTTGTTTACAGTTCGCGATTGTCACGTAGTTCAAGCGTTGGTCATATACCTCATGCACACTCCATCCTGAGTGCTGCGCGGGCTGAACGTCTACCACACGCTGCTAGTGAGAAGGATGCTGCCAAACTTCAAGTCAAAAAGAAGAAGACGGAGGAGGCTGTGAAAAAAACCGAAGTTGAATATTATAATGTTTGTGTACACGCAGAAAGAGCAAGGTAAAAATACATTACTGATATATCAATTTGAGCGGTTGTAGTGAATACGGTATAGTAACTCATTTTGTATATGTTCTAGACTTGAATGGGAGACGAGCGTTGTCAAAGGTGCTGGTATGCTGGAATCTCTTGAAGAAGAGAGACTTGCTCAGCTCAAAACGGCTGCCGATTGTTACCTCAGATTGACAACTGCAGTACCATCACAATTAGCAGAGGTATATTTCAAAGACACAGTTTATGCTTTACTTTTTTCGTTCCATTTTTAACGAATAATGTTAATAGGTACTTGTCCCTAATGATTCATGTCTTATTATTTTTTCTGCAGGCTACAAATACGTTAGTAACTCCAATAAATAATGCAAACGCGAATACCGATATGATGGTGGTTCGCGGGGTGCGATCTACTCCTACTGGGGCAAGCGATCAATTGTTACCAGATTTCTACTGTGAACATACCACCCTCGCAATGAACAAGGAACGACGCAAACAGGTACACTTTCATAAATATATCTGACTCATCCTAATACAACCCTTATTGTTTTTGCGGGGCCTGAAATAGTCCCCTGAATAAGCCGTTAATTTAACAGCCGTTGTCATAGTCACGTGAGAGGAATGCCCTTATATCACAAATATTAAGGCATCTGTGGATGTAGCTAAACAATTGAAAAGTTTTCTCATCTGGTACGGTTAACCAGCGTTGGTTTTTTATAGTGTTCATTTTTCGGAGAGCTCACACAATGCTCAAACATTCCACATTGAAACACCCCTTCTGGGTCGACCAAGTAGTAGAGGCTTGAGGTCAAAGTGAATGACATATTAGTCAATAATTTTACTGCTAAGGATCAGATGGTTAGGAAATGTAGACATGGAAGAAAAGCAGACGTCCTACCTCTATCAACTTCAATACAGCAATACGGTCAGCAGCGCGAGTGTAATATCTAAGCTGTTGTAAACAACCATATTGCTACTTTTCGATCAGTTGAAATGTCCAAAAAGGCAGATCCAAGTTAAGAATTAATAAGTTAAAATACCTTAATAGCTCTTGAAACTAATCAATATTCCATAAATTTCTTACTTGAATTCTTAACCAATTTTTTTCTATTGCTACATTACTAATTGCATATTTTAGGCTTTGGTGAAGATTCTCCAGTTAGTCAAACAAGACATAGATAGAGAACGGAAATCGAAGCAAGGCTTGGAGAAGTTATCTATGGCTATCAAGCAAACACCGACCTTTGGCAATGATGATTCACAACAAAACGTGGCTGATAAGTTATACCATGTAAGTACTGGGATCTTCTCGCTCCAGATTTCCACTCTCTCCACTAGTAGTCCAGAGCTACTGGAACATGATTGATTTCATTATCATGTCTTTGACTATTGTTAGACTGCGAATGCATCTAGAACTACCAGATTTGGTTTGGACTTCAAGTATGTAGTTGAGTAGAGCACTCGTACATCAGTTACCTCACGGATATCTATCTCAATACATACTTACGATTGCCGTTGGTTTTCAGATGAGAAGTATGCTGACGTATTTAGCAGCGGTACGCTATAAGATCTCGGCGAGCCTTAACGAGCTGGACAACAGGCCTGTGGTACACCACCCGCTGGCTGCGCATATACAGATCATTAGAGACAAGCAAGGACTGCAACAGAGTATACTTAAAGTAAGTTCCTAAGAACAACCAATATCATCAAATTGTCCCTGAAAATTATTTTTGTACAAACGTGCTACAAACCTTTTAGTGTTCACTTCTAGAAGACATACTTACGTAGTGAGGGAGAGTTTCTAAGTAGCCAAATTTTTAGTAAATAAATAAGTTCATAAATGCATTTTACCATTTACAAAAATAAATAAAATGCCTTCCGAATTGTATAAATAGAGACATACTTATAGCATTCATTTACAACGAAAATTGAATGAAATCCGCAGTAACATAAACTCTTGGCTAAATGGCTTATCCTGAAAAACTTTTAGACGAATTGCAGCAGCGTTGGAACATTTCCATCTGTGCGAGTTTCATTTTTATGCGATAACTTGATTTTTTTAAATTTCGCGTTCCAGGTGCCGCCCTGGCTGCAATCAAACTACCAAGAAGAGGTAAACAAAAACTTACAACCAAATTATACAGCATTATCAAAGAGCGTCAATGGAGGTGAGGAACGTGAAAGGAGGGACTCGATAATGAGTAGGGCCTCTAGCAAGCTGAGGATAGAACACCTTTCGTTTAGAAGGAACACTGAAAATAAAAGCGCGCCTGTTACTCCTATAGTAGAAATGCCGTCACCAGTATTGCAAACGCAGACGATAGAAGCGCTTCCCCCGCCAGAGAGCCCATTGGATTGGAGCGAGCGCGGCGCTGGAGATGGACTATCTAATCAACAGGATAGTGATTTTGGTAAGTACTTTATGTAACCGCATACAAATTTTGTAACCCATAATGGTAGTTAATGAATTCTAGTGGCTAATGTCAAAAAAACTGCCTCTAATAGCTAACTAGAAGCGGTTCACAGACACGTGTTTACGGACAACCACAGACCCTACGCCTTGTACATATGTTTGCAGCAGTTGAGTACCTACTTGCATCGTTGCAAGTGGTGGCCTCTAATGAACTTGGTGGCTCACTTAAAATTCCATTAATTACTTGATTAATTAGATATTATATATGTTACAGATGAATTTTCGTCACAGAGCGGAAGCTCTACAGATTTGACTGAGTTAATGAAGAATGATGTTGCTGATGTCACGGCGCAGACGTCACTGGGTAAATGTCGCGCCCTCTACAATTATGAGGCGAGGCTCAACGATGAACTCACTCTGTCCCCTGGTAAGACAACTTTGAGGTAATCGAAATGAACTCTAAAACGATACACATGTACAAAATGTACACCTATGTTACGTGTTCAACTCACATCGCGGCCCTCATTACGAACCATTTGCAATTAAATTTGTTTGGCTGTAACTGCACTGTAAAAATATGTAAAGTACCTACTACATCCAAATAAAGTTTGACCATCAACAAACTTCGTGTCGCACTCATAATTTAAACTTTGATATTTCTAAAAACTAACACAATCTTTAAAATCTAGTACCTACTTGGTACCTAATTTTATTACAAGTACTTAATTTTGTTAATGCATGGTATCACATTATTGTTTATAACCAGCTTTTTATCATTTCCCGATTGCTCAGCGATTTCTTTGTCATCTTAGCGTTACGAACCAGTTGCATCCAATATCCCGAACTCGTAGGCCAGGGTTCATTTTTAATCGTTGCTGCTGACTTGGCTGCTTTTCAAACATTGTTGAACGCAACAACCGTTTGATCTTCCAACTTTTCTACGGGGGCTCAAGCAAGAGCCTCGCCCGTCACTCAACAGTTGTACTACTTGCGGGCGAGGTTAGCTTGTGTCTTGAAGATCTTGAGGTGACCCCTAACACCCTGCTTAGCGACTGATAATTTACTGATCCGGCTATGCTATTCCGAAACACTTAGTGACAAACCAACCAAGAGTACCATATAAAGAATACCATAAATCAATCATATCAGCCTATCGCAATCCACAGCTGGATGGAGGTATAGCATGTTCTATTTTTATAGACCGGTACCAATTTGTTATGAAACCTAAGAAGAAATATTTTATCTGCCTACCCATTTTGATATACAGTACATTATTTTTAATGGTTACATAACATCTATACATAGTATTTATACATTTGATTGACGGCACTTATACACATCTATTACACATCTTCAATGCATAAAATATGATAACCGTTGAAAGGCGTGAACAGGAATTTTCATTCTATAAAAAAATTGATGTATGTATAAATATAAGACAGTAAGATACTATTTCTAGTTCTAAGGGGCTGTCTCCACGAACGAAAGAAACGCGACAATTTAATTGATGAGTTAAATATTTTTTCTATACACTCATCGTTGCGATAACATCGCCGTGTGTTCAGAAAGTGTGAATACGTGGTACGACGATCTAACCGCCGCAATTATCTGATAGAGACGACCCCTTATCTTTTACATATATAAAAAAAAGTCTTGTTAGTTACACAATTTATATCTCAACAACGGCTGTACCGATTTGGCTGAAAATTGGTGGGGAGGTAGCTTAGAGCCAGGAGACGGACATAGGCCTATCCTTATCCCAGGAACAAGTTCCTGTGGGAAACGGAAACGGGAAAACTACTCTACGCGGGCGAAGCCGCGGGCGTCAACTAGTGTAGGTATAAAAGGTGGCGCCGCAAAGCAAATAGCTAACTGTTATTATTGAGATCATTAGAAATCCTTGAAACTGTTTTTTTTACAGGCGACGTTATAGTCATCCACGAGAAACAAGACGACGGGTGGTGGAGCGGAGACTTGAACGGCATCTACGGAATCTTTCCATCATCATACGTCGAAGAAATAACCAGCTGTATATAGGCCTTTGCATAAGCTGAAACGTAAAAGCCTTGAACTGAAAGTATAATTTTAAATATAAATAACTACGAGTAATTTGAAATGAAATTCATATTCCTACATGGCGATAGGATTCAATTTCGCAATATGTTGTATCATATTGACTGAAAGTGATATCTTCCGTGAAAGTATGTCTATGTATTTATCTACATATTTGTGAACGCCTGTAGGGCTATTGGCACCGGTAACCTGAAAGTATCGTGAAAGATTGCTCTTTGTGGTATAAATAATCACCTAGGGGTTGGATGGAATGGTGTCCCCATCGAGGCTCGGATGACGATGCATTCTCTCCTTCTTTCATAATTGAAAAACAAAAAGAGTGACATACGTTGAAATGTAGAGAGACCACGAAGACCCCAACCCATGGATGTCGATTACTTGCCGACAAAAGAGCGATGCAGGAATGTGAATTGAGAGAAACTGTCCAATACTTTTTTCATGAATTGGAAAGCGGTTGTTTTGCAGGGTTCTTTGTAATCACAGAACCGTTCACTTTATTGCAAAGACAACTTACGCCTCTATATTCAATTTCAGAAAAAGCAAAATTTATTAAATGGTTGCTCGAAAAACGATTTGGTGACCCAAAGGAATGTTCACCAAAAGCCTTCCTCATTACCTGTACCTAATTGAACCGCTCCTAGCTAATTTCTGCTCGACGTGGTATTAGACAAGTTATGGTAAAGCATTAGAAATCTGCATGAGCAGCCACCATGGCTGTGTTAAGCCATGGTGCTGCATATCGCGCCGACAGATTGGGGTAAGGGCGAGTGGGAATACGTGAAGGAAATCTTTGGAGAACAACGAATGCGGTATATAGGTATAAAAAAAGAAATTGTAAAATAACTGGGACCTGTGCTCCAAGCTTCTCCAAATAACCTAAGGTTTTAGGTTACAATTCAGTGCTGGGCTCTAAAATTGCAGTATCGAGATTGGTGTGGGAGTCATGTACTACACCAAAATGTCAATTAATTAATGTGCCTGTGCTTTTACACGCGTGAGATGATTGGCTTGATTGGATTAATCACGCATTTGCGGCAGTCTTAATGTTCGTAATATTGTTGACAAGCAGCAGAAACTCACCTTCGCTGGTATGGCCATGGTTTACGACTTGTTTTTTCTCCACGTGAAACAAATTTCTGGTCGCTCTGCTTCCACTGGGTCCTTATGTGACACTCGTTGCTGACAATCCATAAAGGGTGTGCAGTGAAGAGAGAATAGCAGTAACGCTGACCTTTGCCTCCTATATGACTCTTTATTATTTGAGGCGTTAGGTGCTAACAAAATTTAACATCGCATCTAGGTGTGATCGATATATATACTCGATGGGGTATGTACATATAGAGCACACTGGGTAATTTTGAAGATTCGTTTTTATTAAAGGACGTCGTCCACCATATCCATCTCGGGGGACATATGATTCTGTATACCAATTGTCCGATTACAAACGGTGACGGAAAAACTATACAGTATAGGCAATAAATAGCTAGTGTAAGTCTTCCAAAGGTTTTTAACAGATGATAATTATGCAAACAATGTAAATATACAATAAATAGTTATAAAACACGAGTCAAGCATTAAACATACATTAGATATTATTGGTTATTTTAGGATTTCCAAACCAAATAAATGGAAACCAAAATGGATCTTCAAACTGTTTATATACTTAGATGATCAATAGTAGGTAATATGTTCAACCATTTTTAGACGTTTAGACTGACAATTAGGAAACCTTAGATGCCTACCATAGGTACAGTGGAACAAAAGCTGTTCCACTTACTTGGGCTTTACATTGCAGTGAAAGCGAGGGATTTAGATGCAACCGGGTCTAGCGTTCAGATGATGATAATGGTTAACTGCAAGTAGATGATGCTCTTAATCATAGGATGATACATCTATATGAAAATTTGAAAGGATTTTGTAGTTCAATATTAAACATCAGGAATGTACAGCCATTAGAACATGTTAAAACGAAATCTAATCTAACCTACTGCATTAATGAATGTATTGCAATAATAATATAACTTTATTTATGAAGTATCTACACTTCTACACGAAGTATAAAAGCAATAAATATTATTTATATCTCTTAACACGAGACAGGTACGGCAGTATACGTTAAGCAACAAATCTAACTAATAAGTAGGTAAGTAGTAAGGATAGGAACAGTTACGTATCTATTAGTTATTCTTATTAATTTTAATGATTTAAATATACTTTGTTATTAATACTGTGAAATGTAAAATATACGATATTAAAATTAAACCAAAGTGTTGTTGAGTAAATAAAATGTTTAAGAATTTTCGTTAAATTTTATTTATATTTTTGGCGACTGCTGGGATGCTGGGTCGCGTTTGGGCGACCCTCTGGCAACTAATGGGATACTGTTTCGCAGTTTGAAAAGTGCTTCAGTCTCCGCTTCTAACAGTTTTGAGTGTGCAGGCAGGGCATTCGGATGCTGCAATCGGCTTCTAAAAGCTACTAAATCGCCGTTTGCCGATACTAGCAGTAGCTAGTCTGCAGACGCCCTTACACCCTGTTCATAGGTACATTAATTTACTTCTATGAAATAATATTGTTTTACACCATATCTACTGTCACACATATTCTCAAACTACATGTAGAGCCTGTAAATTATAATAAGTATAATCCGATATCTTTTCCAAATTATGCCGCTAGGTTTAATTTAGGATTTAGCTAAGAGATTCATAAAAAGATCAATAAAACAACATGTTTTCGGAGACGACAACGAATTGTTTACTAATATAACATTTTCAGGTTAGGTACAGTTTTGGCAAGAAAGGAACATAGTCCGAAATATTAATCACGAAATCGTGTTACATTTTGTACATAAAAACAATTTTCTTTTTCAATTACTTTATAATTTTCAGGGTAGATTGAATTTCTACCATACAAAATATTTTCTTCATTTATATCTTTATTACTAATTGCTTTTCTTTATCCATCTAACAATTCGCAAGTAAATGCTTTTCAAAATTTAACTTGGAGCCGTTGTTTATTTATACAATTTCAAAACGCAATGCTAGGAACTCAACCAAGATTTCCAATTCCATTATCGTGATTCATATTCTATACAGACTGTAAGTGACCTATTCAAATATTATTTACCTTGGCATCTCTACAGATAAATTAAAATTTTACGCGGACTAAATATATAAAATAGAATAGGTAAATGCCGGCAAACAACACGTCGCGAAGCGTCGTTTCGATTATGCACATATATGTGAGCGAGGCCTAACCCCTAAACCCAATAAAGGTAGCATAGAGTAGAGGCGCTTATAAATGAGTTCATAGTCGCCGTAGTTGTCACATGACGATATTCGTTGTAATTGAAAAAAAAAGTCGTTTCGATTTCGACTCCATGTGAATTAAGCCATTAGGTGAAATTCAGTGAACATGAAACCAATGAATAAAACGGCGATATAACGGTAGGTATATTTGAATAGGCCTTCTGTCCTTACATTTTTAGGTTTCAAAGTGATGTAAATATTTAGAATAGATACCGAATAAATTGAAACTCATGATTTTCGTGGGTCAAATGCCGTTTTTAATACAAACATTACATATCTACGACACCTATCTACAAGCAAACATCAATTAGAAATGAATGAATCCGGATGACGGTGGGTCGTAGCTAATGAGATAAGTAGGTACTTATTCAAAAGTTCAATATTTATAAGTAGATAAGTATGTTTTTAAGGCTTCGGTGAAATGAGATGAGAGGTCGTTTTATGTGAAATGAGAAGAGCTATCATAAACATCGATTTATTAAATTGTTTATTACATAGATTGCCTACGTTACATACGAAAATTAAATAAGTAAATCTGTAATACCCAATCAATAGCATAATGTGCAAATCATAAAATATATAAGCTGCTATTTACGATCTGCACGTTTTAAGTTTTATTGAAATCTCTGAATTTTACAATCCCCCTTTTAGAGATCTTAACATTTAACAATCCGCTTATTTTGAGATCTGTACATTTTGCGATCAACCTATTTTGAGATCTGTACATTTTACAATCCGCCTATTTAGAGATCTATACATTTAACAATCTGCCTATTTTGAGATCTGTACATTTAGCAATGACTATTTGAGCAGCCTGTACGTATTATGACTTACACGTTTTACTATTCAAAACTTTACCAATTAAATAATTACGAGTAAGTATTAGTAGATTTTTATGTCTAGCGGCGAATCAGCCGGGATTTTTTTCGAAAATATAATACGTCTATCTCCTTCTATGTACAAAAATAGCATTACGAGTTAATCTATCATTCATAATCCTAAATCGAGCTCAAATGGACATCCTCCAATACTTTCTTACATAATTAATAAGTGGGTATACTAATTAAATATTCATAACACCTGTCAGCACATCTGCCAGTAGTGCTCAGGCGGATATTTTTTTGTACCTTATTATGTAAGTTACCACATACTACAGAGATAATAGAAGTTGACATGACATGACTCCCAAATGATACGTCATCCCACGACGCATTGTCAATGTCAAATAACGGATTAGACCAAAGCCATCGCCTACGCCAATGAAAATTTGATGGCATATTCCAATAGTTTGATATTAAAAGTAGATTATAACTTTATACGGTGGTTTAGACGTTTCGATGTCAGAAAAATTAGGAGCACGTACCTATAATCGTTTTAAGACTCGGTTACGTATGTCTTCACATACCTACCTATTAGGCCTTTCCTAATTTTTGTCGTAAAACACTCTATGCACGGAACAAAAAAAATTACTCTTAATTTTTCTGTTCCGTGCTGCTATGGACCTACAGCATTTAGTCATTCCCTGCTACCTTTTCTAATGACTATCTCACATTATGTTTACCGAGTCTGCACTCCAAAACTCATTTACTCTACCGGAAATAAGATTTTCATTCATCGGTCCAGTATTAACTGTCGACGGTCAATGGACTATACTAGATTTAAAGTGTTCGTATAAGAACATACAAAATTGCATACAAAATTCAAATTTCACAGCAGCCCTTGATAGTTTTGTTGTTTCTGGTGCTAAAAATCTTAAGTAGATACCTAAGTAAATGTAACCACAAGGTTGGCAACACGAATCAGGAAGCTCCCACCGAATCACATCAGTTTACAATATTAACACGAGTGTTAGTTCATAGATTGTGCTAGTTTAGTCTAAGTCTGTTATCATACACAACACAAGTACCATTACGTAAGAAAGTATTAAGAGGCCCTTTCTCCTAAACTATCAGTTTGGTATGAAGTGCACAATCTTCTCAATAGGTAAGGCTTAACCTAGCGTCCTAGCTGCGGGCTGTATTATCTGACCAACTAACCGAAGTCGAGCAGTTCCTACTATTTTAACAGGCGGGTATTGGATGATATTATATTGGCATTTTAATATATATATGAGGGTAGTAATCATGGAGAACTTCGATGAATAAAATGATTCACAAAAATCACGATATATGAGTTTTATAAATAAATGGTTACATCCCTTTATTTTAAATCCGCTCGAGCCATTATTTACAGATTGGAGGATCATTTTCGGGCCCCCATTCTGGATCACACGATTTAAAAGCGTAGATGTAAATTAACTGGTGAAATGATTACTACGTTTTCGAGTTCTATGGTCGTGAATAAGGCTCTTGATAGACATAAAAGAATATTGTTCGTATCGTAGCTATGTCGCTTAATCCTAAATTTATCCTTGACGCTCTCAACTTGGACTACTTAGAAGTTCTACTTTAGACGTCGTCAGGATTTCAATATACGGATTTACCAGAAAAAAATTTCATACATTTAATTTTGTTATAAGTTACAAATGTTATCTCAACTCCATATAAGGAACCTTAACCTAATTATTAGTCACTAGTATCTACCCACATTGCCTTCGTATTATTAGCCTAAATGGCATTAATATAGAACAAATTTACAATACCGTTTTTATAACTGCATCTCATTCGCCGTTAAAAGGTTTATGAAACCCCCGAAATATATAGCTATCTTATACCTTAATCACGTGTTTAGAGGAATGGTCTAAATATATACAACTATTTCTATTTCGTATAATTCTAAAAACCAACATGGCCTTAATTGAGAAATCCAAATAAGTTTTTTATAGTATCAATCACATAGGGTGTTACAGGGCGCCAATTATCGACCAACGGATCCTTATACAACAATTTACAGGTGAAATATCATTTCTAAATACGAGACAAATAGCACTTCACAAGAGAAAGCCTACGCTTTCATGTAGTATTGTTGACAATTTTTGTCCCCCGCGGGTCCAATTCTCGACCATACGACTTGAAAGCGTGGACGGAAATTTACTGGGGAAATATCATTTGTTATTAAGAAACGGCTAAACAAGAGACAAAACATATTTCACAAGAAAATTTATATCTACGGTTTTAAGTCTATCGAATTGAAGCCCAGGGGTCCAATTCTCGACCATACAACTTGAAAGCGTAGATGAAAATTTGCTGGTGAAATGTAATTTATTTCCTAAGTATTTAGAGACGGCGAAACAAGAGACAAAGCATGTTTCACCTTTAATTTAGATCACGAGAATAATAATGACTTGTGATTTCATATTTATTGTCTTTAGTGTATTTAACATTAATGATTTGCCACTTAAACTGTTTTGACTGTGAATATAAACCTGTTTACAGAGTTTAATTTGTTTCTCTCTTAAACTCTTAAATATGCTGCAACAATTAGCTTTCGAGACATTCTATCGTCAATAACTTATAAGAGACCTGAATCGACCAACAAGATTCGACGGAGATAAGGCGTTAACGGGTGAGTTTTGTTACCCAGTATTTAGTGTCTCTAGCGCACACTATCATACTATGCTGTACCGGTCGGTACCTATTAGATCGTATAGATGATATCGCATTAAGAATCTCCTGCAGACAGGAATGATCCCGTCTGGACAGATAAACTTTTTTATATATTTGTCGCACTCTCATTTGTGTTTGTGGGGACTTTTATGTTTAAAAGGGTTCATGTTATATCATATACAGAAAGAAATCTGTCGTCAACGAGAGTTAATCGAGGTTGCAACAGTTTATCAAAGAGGAATATAATGGGAACATCTAGAGACGACAGATGACCAACGATAAATATTAATCGTTAAGACATACTTAGTAGGAACGCGCAGACAAAAAAATATAAAGTTGATCACGTGTGCCCAACAAGCGGGCCTGAGATTATTAAGTTTTGTCATTACAATACTTTACGTTTGATACTATTGACAGTGTCGTGATTGGAATAATGTCAGTACTGAAGAGTAGGTAAAATAACAGTGATTATTTTTATACCACTGAGGTGGCAGACAAGATGCTTTTGGTGTTCCTTTTATGAAGAAAACACGAAATGAAGTCACCTATAACTACATGAAAAACCTACATATATTATGTGACTGTAAAAGACCTTAATTTTACTGGGCCCCAATTCTCGACCATTCGACTTGAAAGCGTAGACAGAAATTTAGTGGTCAAATGTGATTTATTTCACATTTAGAAACGGCTTAACACGAGATAAGTTCTTTTTTTAATAAATTTTGTGCGACACTTCACACAGCGCCATCTAGCCCAAAGTAAGCTAATATAAGCTTGTGGCATGGATCTAGACAACTGATAAACATATTTATTTATTATCTATCACGCCTTATCCCCGAAGGGGTGGCAGGGCCATATTATATGCCCTGTTTCCACCATGTGTATTCCTGTCCCTACATACTTATATATTTCTAAATAAATACATATTATCATAGGAAACACCCAAACTCCGAAACACATTAGTGAATCACGCAAATATTTGTACCGAGCCAGGACCTCAGCGTGGCAGCCACATACATTACCACTGAGCCACCGAGGCAGTCATTTCACCAGTAAGTTTATTACCCTGGGGCCCAATTCTCGATCACACTACTTGAAAGTGTGGAAGTAAAATTACTGGTGAAACGACTTCTGTATCTTATTTCGCCGCTTCTAAATATGAAACAAATAACATTTCACCGGCAAATTTCCATCTACGCTTTCAAGTAGTATGATCGAGAATCAGGCCCCTGGTATCTAGATAGAAATAACAAAGTCATTCTTTTACCGAACTACGTCAGTCTGTCTTGTATTTATTAGTAAGTTACTCGGCAGTGATCGTTTTGTCCAATGAAACGAGTCTTGGTTACTTAATATTACTTTAAAACGTATAATGCATTAATCTATACTAATATTATAAAGCTGAAGAGTTTGTTTGTTTGGTTGAACACGCTAATCTCAGGATCTACTTGTCCGATTTGATAAATTATGTTTGTTGGATAGCCCATTTATCGAAGAAGGCTATACGCTATATATCATCAGGCTATTTTCATGGAGAAGCGGAGCAGTAGTCATAAATGTCGACAATTCGGGCAATTTTTTATGCATTATTGTAGAATTTATAAGTGACGGGGTTTAATAGGTGCCACGGTAATTCAAAGTATTTCACGGGCAAAGCCGGGGTGTTATTGATTGGCTGGCTGATGTGATTGATTGATTGATGCAAGAATGCTTGAAAAATTGTTTTAACCCGCCGTCTTGATGTAAACGTAAGGTATTAAATATTAAGAAGTACGAATATAAAAACGGTTGTTTGAAAATGTAAACAAGTATGGTAACTATCTTCATTGAGGACCTACCAAAGGTGGAATATCTCGTATAGCAAACTGAAGACATTAAGAGCTAATATTGCTTGTACGTGTATGGGGACTACCTCTATGTGTCGTGAAGTTTTAGACCTTATTGTATTGTGCAATGTTATAACAAGATTTCCAAAAAATGGGTTTTTGATCGTAAATGCTTCAAAGGACTCTATTTCAATATTTTTCTTAAAGTTTTCCATATTATCGTATGAGTGACGATAACTACCTGTGTTTGACCTCAAAGTCTACTAATATTCTGGGAAGCGATTGTACATGCAAAGGTACTTCTTAAGTACTTGTACTAATGTTACTATTTGAATAAAATCTTATTATTATAGGTTTATTACAAAGCTATGAAAAACAGAGGAGGGGATAAAAAAAAACAAAATTAAAACTTCATAAAAAGATATCGATTACAAAAATTACAATACAAAATATAACAGAAATATAATCATCTACAAGAAATAAATTAGATACATATATTCGAATATAAACAATATGCCTAACTTAACCACTTAATTCATAAAGTATGTCAAAATGTGGGTTAAGACAATGTAACGGGCAATACCTGAAGCCACACAAAACAAAGACTAGAAGTTGAGCGATCAAGTGGCGTGTTCAGAGATAGAAAGAGACAGAATTAACATATCTCATAAACGAGCCGCAATTATTTAAGTTAATTATATATATATATCTTACATTATATACTAAAATATATATGTACACTAATACAATTAGACAAGATTTATTTATGTTTATAAATTTCAATTTCAAAATTGAAAATCTTTGCTTATTTCATAATATGAGAGCTAATCCCTTTACGAAAGTAGACTTTATTGTGAGGAATGTGAAATATGATAATAGTTGTAATTGTTACTACTATCGAGCAACCATAGAGAGTAAATGCCTTACAAACTGAGTAGGGAAATATTGTGCTTTTACACATACATTTTAATATATGCTACTATATATATATACATTTGAGTAATGCTGGAACCATTTAATATAATAAGTACGATCTAGTCCAAAATAAGTTAATATAAGTTTGTGCTATGGGATCTAGACTACTGATAAACATATATTTCTAAAGAATACATCCATAATAGCCATAGAATACGTCCATACTCAGATACATACATTTAAAGATTACACAGATATTTGATTCGACCCCGGAATTTGAACCAAATATCTCAGCTACACTAGAACAGATAGTCAACAAAACTATCATAGCGGCAATGCGACCAAATTTGGAATGGGCGTCGCGCTATTTTTACCAATACGGTGTTGCGACTAATGCACACGGGCGTATTTTAATGAATAAGAGCACGATGACACTGGATGCACTTTTACAGACTGATTTCAAACAAAATATTTAGGCATTACATCTCTTGAGGTTTAAAACTCGATAGCAAACATAAAAAAAAAACAGTATAAATATCACAATAACTCGTCTTCGTATAGTTATCAAACACTTTGCTATAAAAATAACTGGTTATAACGGTTATTTTCTAAATAACGTAACCGTTATCAGCATTTATATTGATATCATATTATCACGACAATAATAGCTGCTGAACCGGGTTAAAAAAATTACTACAATAATAGGCGAAACAATAGTACAATATCATACACTAGTTAAAAGAATATACGCTTCGAGCAATATAACAACTAAAATAAACTTTGGCCAAATATTAAATTATCACACAGTGTAGAATGTTATGTTGACTACCAAAAAATACTTCTATGTTTAGTACTATAATCTCTGTATAAAACAAATCTTTGTTCACTCAATTGTCTATTAATTAGAAAAAAAACTAAAGAAATTCCGTTCCGCCCCGAGATGTGGAAGTTTTTTTAATTTTTTTTTTCAAAGAGACTTGTGCCGCCTGCGTCTTTGTTGTGAAATGAGAATTCCATGTGTATAGTATATTATTCCTGAATAAAAATTGCTCTATTGCCCTTTCCAGATCTACTACTTTAAAAAAATCACGTCAATAAATCTTTACGACGTCAAAGAAAGACAATGGACAGTGTGGATAGGTCTCTTAAGGTACAGCGAGTCTAGTAGTAAACATACAAGTATTTAACTACAACTGATAATTTGAGCAAACTATTAGTGAAAGTGTCACACGAATTATGATCGATATTGCTCAAACGACTAGTTGTTCATTAGTTCGAGAAAATCGAGAATAATAAAAATATCTATATATTCAACCATTTTATGCTTTGCATTGGCTTTGAAGGCCTAACAAAAGAACATTTTTTTAAGAAATTCGATTGCTACTAAATACACTTTTAGTATAATCAGTATTCTATCTTAACCTACACTCTTTACAAGAGCATACTCGTTCTTCACATCCAAATCGCATAGTGCTTAGAGACTCAATGAAAACGGACAAAATAGATTTCTCTGTTGGTCTTGCCAAGCTGTTAGTCAGCTCTGAAGCTTGTGGCATACTAGTTTACACAGACAATGACTACCTGAATAATGTGCGCTACAATGCATTGCCAACTTCAGAGAGTACTAAACGTATGGTGAGAACTGAAAACTAGTCAATTCGTAAAGCTGATTAAATCATAACCGAATCTTTATGACGTTAAATGACGACACCTGTGGTGTGGTTTACAATTATTCTTCGGCAAAGACAATTTCTTTTTTCATTAATGTTTTGGCCGGTATTTTTGCCAAATCTTATTTTTTAAATACTTCTTTTTAGTGTTTTTATTACCTAATATCCTGGTCTTATACGCATTAGTGAAGCATTACTGAAGCTTTCAATGGGGTTTGTACATTTAACATGAAAATTCGCATTTCACTGCGACATATTACTGTCTTCAATATAGCACGTTGATACAACTTAAATATATAACAATTCGACATAAAACAAGACTAATGCACCAGTTTTAAAAAATAATATACAGTAAGCGTCCGCCATCAGAGAAATTTCCGCGCAATTTCTATTCTTCGGTAATGACACCACTGTCAACTAGTGATGTGCAGCGTGAAATGAATGTCAATCTAATTGATGTCGATAAACCATAAGTTGAGTACTACAATGGTATTATTTTAATTTTGCAATTACCGTAAACAACATTACAGTGCTGTAATTCAGCGCTTTTCCGATTTTATTATAATATTTATTGTGATGGCAGTCCTGTTATCGTTATAGTACTTTATATCTTATAAAGTATATTTACAAAGTTCATTGAACGTACGTTTACTTACAGTTAACGAACAAAATAGTGTACAGATAAAAGCCAATAACCCAGTTCTGTCTACGCTTATCTTGACATCTATAAATAGCGTGTAAGTGCCATATCCATAGTCTTACTAGCTACCTCGTTATACTGTAGCGACTTGGGGACTAATCACAGTGTCTTTTGGGCATCAATGGAGGCCCTAGGTCATTGTCAATAAGATGTTTTATTTAAAAGGTTTCGTCTTGTAAAAGCAAATATAAAAAAAAACAAAACGACACAAATGAATCGCCGAGAGTTCAAGACCATTTTTT
The DNA here is from genome assembly GCA_948477245.1 of Thumatha senex. Lineage (NCBI taxonomy): Eukaryota > Metazoa > Arthropoda > Insecta > Lepidoptera > Erebidae > Thumatha > Thumatha senex. The sequence goes on from OX419725.1 coordinate 8,656,476, forward strand.
AAATTTGGAATGAATCGTATTGTTCCTAGTTTTTTATAGATTTTGTCCGCTGCAGTTTTAAATTTTACTTAAATTCTTACTTAAACTTAACGTATTAATCTAATTTTGGAATGTTTTGTTCAGTGCTCAATCTGTGACAGTATATAAAATTTCAATTAACATAATATACATAAAAATTCATCAAAAATTTTCCATTATGTCAGTCAATAAAACTTTTGATAATAAAAAAAACGTAGGCCTTGAACTCCGTCACAAATAAACACATGAATCAATAGTCGTAATAAGTCAGATTGAATACAAATATACGATCACTAACTAAGATAAACACTAATAGTAATAAGTGGATGCGCTTACAATAATACTGGATACATAGATTGAAAATATATAATCACTCTGTTGACTTTCATCCGTTTATTGGATTCCATCCTGAAAAGACGTGATACATTATTAAGTTAGTTCCACTCTCTATCGATCTAGCTCAAAGTGAGCAAATATAAGCTTGTGGTATGGGATCTAGACAACTGATGAACATACGTATATATCTTAATTATTATCATAAATGCGAAAGTTTGTGTGGATGTTTGTTACTCTTTCACGTAAAAACTACTGAATAGACTTTTATGAAACTTTACAAAAATATAGCTTATACATCAGAATAACACATAGGCTACTTTTTATCCCGGGAACAAGTTCCTGTGGGAAACGGGAACGGGAAAACTTCTCTAAGTGTGGCGTCAACTAGTAGATATACAACACCCAGACACAAAATAAACCAACGTGCTAATCACATAAAGTTTTATCCTGGGTGGGAATCGAACCCACGACATAAATACATAAATCCTATGTATAATCATAGGAAACACACAAACTCCGAAACAAACATTTGTGGATCACACAAATATTTGTTCCGACCCGGGATTTAAGAATCGTTACCATTATTAGGGATGTCAATGATCGTGTGAAATGAAAAAGTAAGACAGAAGACTCCGGGCGACAACTGAGACAGAAGCTAGAATGATGTGGATCTGTCTTTGACGCTCTCGATATTAATGTGGGAATGGAACGTTAAGCTGTGTGAAAGAGAAAGATTATTGTGATTAGCTGATGTGTGAAAGAGAAAGAATCAATGAGTCGTATGAAAGGCGCTGATTAGGTGTATGCAGGATTTATAGAAGATGGCGATGTTAAAAGAAAGAATAAAGTGTGCTCTAAAGACGAGTGGAATTAATTAAAGAAGTTCAATCCAAGAAGTTTAAAATTTCAACGCCTGCGATATCCCACATTAATAAATAAATAAATAAATATCGTTGGAACAACTAACAACGCCATCTGATTCGAAACTTATCAGAGCTTGTACTATGGTAACCAGATAACCGATAAACATACTTATATATTTCTAAATAAATACATATTATAGATAAATAACACCCAGACACAGAATAAACCATCGTGCTCATCACACAAAGTTTTATCCTGGGTGGGAATCAAACCCACGACCTCTTGCGTAGCAGTCATATTGGTCAGCATAAGTATATTTCTGTGCCAATATCCATCAAAAGTAACTCTGTGTACGACACACTCACGCAGTACGACAGTCTCAACTACAACTTCTGTGGAGTAGTGGATGAGGTTATGGAGTATAATCTCACTGTGTTCCCAGTAGCTTCCACCAGGATTTGAAGCCCGAGGTACACTTTTATTTGATTTTGATCTTCTACATTTTTATATTATTTATCTATCACACCTTATCCCCGAAGGGGTGGCAGAGACATATTATATGCCCACTTTTCACCATGTATATTTATGTCCCACGTAATTAGTGGGCCAATTGCCGTGATGTAATAGACAGACGCAGGTTGTGGCAGCAACATTGCGAACGCAGGAACATTGAGACCGCGGGACCACGAGCGCTTCTAGTCTTCTACATTGATCAAAGATACTGTTGTCTGACCTCCCAATTAGTAATCAAGTCAGCAGGTGCATCGCTAGCACACTAGGTCGATTGAGTATTGAGATTTGTACGGCAATGGTGACTTACCAAATTTCGTCGGTCATCTAATGCGCCGCTCTGATTTGATTGAGTTCGTCATCAGAGTCTGTAGGAGGAGCGTGTTCCGACCCCGCTAGTACCGTGAGATGCGTAGAGTCACTCTGTAATGTACTGCATTCTCCTCCGCCGCTGCCACTCCAGTTACCACATTGGGCTTTCTTCTGCAATGCTTGGACGTATGACTGTGAGAAAAGAAAGATTTGTTTATTCTATTCTTACATTTTGTTCTCATTCTCTCTCATTCGTTGCTCAATAACTGCTCAAAAACGGAAAAGTTAAAAGTACTCGGATACCCAGACGTGCGTGTATGAAGCAATTGATAAATCTACAAGAAGCGAAAGAAAGATGCATGGATCGCGAAGCCTGGCGATCTTTCTTCTCTGACTACCCCGTCAGGGATACAGCGTGAAGTTAAAATAATAAAACAAGACTTAACAACTACACATACTAATAATATAAAAAGGAAATGGGGACAATGTACAAGATCGTCGAAACCCCAAAGTCAACTAGTAATGTACCCATAAGGCTAGTTGCATTGCCACGTTGAATAACTAATTTTATATATCATACAGCGTATGTACCACGGCATGTGTTCTGAAAAGCTCTTCAACCCAATCCCACTCTCTCCTTTTCGTTCCCGAACAACGCTTGCTGGGCAGAAGTGATGAATGATGAGAACGATTTAAAAGGTCGTTTCTCTGTCGAACTATAGTAACCTGGAACGCTCTGCCACCGAACGTATTTCCTTTTCCTCATACAATCAATGTTTATCAAGCGGAGCGTGAAGAGGCACATCATTGGGCCGCCAACTTAAGGGACGTTGTCAGTAATCATGTAGACTAAGACAGTGCCCCTCAATTCGCTACATCTAGTCATGGCTTTCCATCAGGCGGACAGCATCATTATGGCGAGATATGAAAAAAAATGTGGTTAATTTTTATTGAATATAAAACTTAATAGACGTTTACGCTGCAACAGCATGCCATTTGCATCATATCTTTTACTCAAGGATTATACGCGTCAGGTCACAAACACTAAACGTCATATTCGCTGTATGTCATAATCCGCGATTAGTCATTAACAGTATTCGTCACACACGCATTATGTCACTATCTCAGTTCGTCATATACATAAGCGCTAGGTCACTAACGCATTTCGTCATCTTACGACAAATGGCGTTTGTGACATAGCGCGTATAATTCGTTCTGTAGTTGTAAGCTTTTAATGGAATATGCTGAAGATCTTTTCCACTTAACTCCGCTCTCTCATTTTCGATCCTGAGCAAGCGGGGCTGAGGTACAACCGAATTACAACATGTACTGCTTACCATAGGTACCACCTGGTAACAGAATTTACTGGTCTTGCAATCCTTAGGCAATCAACTGGAAAGTTAGTGGTCTTCGCCGCCCATAGAAGAGGCACATTATGACTATTAATTTCTCCCATCGACTTTGTTGCTTTTAAAGTAAAAAATCGCGTAGGGCACTGTAATAGTGTCGGAGCCGAACCCTACGTTGCCGAAAAAGCTAAATTAGAGAAGCCTCTAACAACCAATTACAACAAACCTAAGTAGATTGCTTCAAAATTCCGGGACTCAACTTACAGCTGCTTCTAATAGTCAATTGAAGTAAACGTCAAGCTCCAATTTCGAAAAGTTGTATGCACGCACGAATTACGGATGCAACCTGGACTTGATGCTAATAAAGGGAAGAAATTACCTGTGAAATAACATCCCCATGCGCGGTGCGAACCTGGTAAAGGTATCTGTATTTGCGTTGTTTCATCTCGGCGCGTTGCTCGCGAGTGATTGGGCGTGACTGTTGAGCCTTCAGGCGACGCTTTTGTGCGCTTATACCTATAAAAGATAGTTGAAATTGTGGAAATAATAGTTTTCATACATTTATAAATAAATAAATATCGTTGGGAGAACTCACACAACGCCATCTGATTCCAAACTAAGCAGAGCTTGTACTAAGGTAACCAGATAACTGATAAACATGCATTATATATTTCTAAATACATACATATTATAAATAAATAACACCCAGAAACAGAATAATCCATCGTGCTCATCACACAAAGATTTATCCTGGGTGGGAATCGAACCCACGACCTCTTGCGTAGCAGTCGGATACACTTCCACCGCGCCACAGAGGCAGTCATAGCGAATTTACTCAATCATTTATTATTATTTTTTAATTTTATTTCGTTGTGATAGTCTGTTCCACAAAACAAGCCCCAGGATCGAAAAACCATACACATACACCCTCCTGGCAGAGTGACAGGGCAGATCGTCTAACTGCAGGCTTACAGTCAACACATCCCTTCTCTTAAAGGCGGTGGAGCATGTAATTAATACACAATGGGTAGAATACGACCTACTTAGTGACCGTCAGTACAGTTTCCGTCACGGTCGCTCGACTGCCGGCCTCCTTGTGTACCTCGCATACCGTTGGGCGAGGAGAGGTACTGGCAGATAGCTTCGAAATCTTTAAGGCCTTTGACCTGACTTTAGCACAGATATTCTAACTAAGTTGTCTTACTACAGAAATCTGGGATACCACAAGGCTAAGTATTGTCCGTGGAGATCATGTTTAAGCGGCATATTAAAGATATGCTGTCTATTGGAGGCATAAATTGCTATGCGGATGACGCCTATTACACGTGCCGCTTTTCTCCCAGCGCATGGATTGTAGCTATATTAGCAACTAGCTGCACCCTTCGCCGGTAATATACTTTGAACCCTGTGGTACCCATTTATTCCCGTATTTTATTAATTTTACAATGGTGTATGTAAATTTGCCCGATAAGTTGACTTCTATGATTACTGCTCCGCTCTCCTAAGCAGTAGCGAGATGATATATAGCCTTCCTCGTTAAATAGGCAGTCCAACACAAAAAATTTTTTTCAACTCGAACCAGTAGTTCCTGAGATTAGCGCCTGCAACCATACAAACTCTTCAGCTATAATAAATAAATATTTTGGAACACTTTTACACAGCGCCATCTAGCCTACACTAAGCGATAAGCTTGTACTATGGCTAGATCCCATAACTGATATACATACTTGTATATTTCTATTATTATTTTTGTATCACGCCTTATCCCCGAAGGGGTAGCAGAGGCATTTTATATGCCCACTTTTCACCATGTGTATTCCTGTCCCACGTAATAGGTGGTGAGCCCATTGTAGTGTTGAAATAGACAGACGCAGGTTGTGACTACCTGCTGTTGAAACTTTTCAAGACGCCTATAAGGCCATCAACTTGACTTAACGACTGCCATGTTACTGGCAACCGGGACCAACGGCTTAACGTGCCTTCTGAAGCACGAAAACGCTCGTAAATGTAAATGCCACAAAGTGATCACTCATCCGAGGACCAGCCATAGTGAAAGTGGCGTAACTCACTGATCGTTTACAGAACAATGACTCCGCGAGGCCACGAGCGGTTAATATACTTATATGCTCTATTCATCTATTAATCTAAATACATACTATAATACATAGGAAACACCCAAACTCCGAAACATACATTTGTGGATCACACAAATATTTTTTCCGACCCGGGAATCAAACCCGAGACCTCAGCGGGGCAGTTGCATACACTACCACTGCGCCACTGAGGCAGTCAGTCTTTTATAATATTAGTAGAGGCAAGTGCGGAACATGTGGACACTTTCCAGAATTTAGAATAAAACATTTATATATTTGAATCAGTATAATTTTATTAAATTTTATTTAAACCTGTCAACCATACACTAAGCTTTACAGTTGCGTTCAAATTATAATTTTAGGGAAAGTTTTTTTTAGTCGAAATCGATTGTGTCCACAGGTACAAGCGTCCACAGGAACAGCACTTGCCTATATAGTTGAACCCGCAGGTGTACTATACTTACTTTGCTCATGGTATATGCCTGTGGCGGTGAGTGCACATTGTGCCGTCAGGCCCACTATGGCGGCGGCCGGCCAAGCTGCCAACGTCACCCACGACAGACGACAAGGAGGCGCCACTGGAGGCTCTAGTTTCGCTCGTTCCCAAATCTATAAAAAACAAATAAATAAATATAAATATCGTTGGGACGCAACGCCATCTGATTACAAACTGATGAACATACTTATATATTTCTAAATACATAGGTACATATTATAGATAAATAACACCCAGACACAGAATAAACCATCGTGGTCATCACACAAAGTTTTATCCTGGGTGGGAATCGTATCACACAAATCAAATCAACAATCAAACAAAAAAAAATCTTCTAACCTTTTCGCCTTTAAGCATTTTCATAGGTATAAGTAAAAAGGTACCTTTGAAAATGCTTGCAGGCCAAACCCGGTCAGGTTATTTTTTTTGTTGAATAATACAATAGTTTTTATGCAAAAATAAAGTTTTTAGTCAAATCGTGTAGCCAGATCCACTAAGTGCCATCTATCAACTAGACAACCGTCAAAAACCTCTCTCATAGGTCTGAAGTACAGTTTACTCAAATATTTGCACCATTTGTAATTACTCAGGTAGTTCAGGAGAGATGGTACTAGATCTGTTCCAGCCCATATTGCATCCTCGAAATCGCTCAATAATAGCTGCATAGCTTATATGCTAATAAATAAATCGGAGAAAGAAATTCACTGTTACCACAATAATATAACCCGTTCGCAAGAAGTGACGTTATAAAAGCCAACTACAAATAATTTGTTCCATTTATCATACACAGGTGTTTTAAGATGATCAGCTCATTCCTAGTTCACTATTGAAATATAAGATTATATATATAGTTATAATCCTAACTTCAATTTTTAATTTATATGGACTTTTAATAGTCTTCAACGTAACACTTCAAAGTCTATATACTTATAACAACAAGGTCAGGCGATGATGTCACTAGTGCTTCATTATTATTGCTAATTTCTATGATAATGGTCATACCTCAAATATAGTTCTCTTAAATTCTTCAATATTTAATCTTACAAAGGAAAAATTAAGCTATTTATTATGGATATTGCAGACATGTAAATATTTTTTTATTTGGTATCGTCATTCTAACATAGAAGGATAATAAAATAACAAAACTAGTTAGTCCGGTTATAACAAATCATCATAACCAATTAAACAACATTGCATCTTCGTCAACATAATAGAAGTTTGACAAGCTATAGAACGATAAAGTATTGTTCAACCTTCAACCAACGTCAATAATATACCTTCCTGTTCAAAACGCAATCGTAGCAAGTATGAAAATCAAACCGTATCTCAGGATAAGGTTATATCAGGATGACGAAGTACAATGATTTCATTGATTCTCGACATCATTATACTATCCCTAATTTTGTAACTGTAACTGTTATTAACGCTAACTGTACAAGGAGATGGTAAAATAGGGCCCTGAGATCTTTGAAACCCAAGCAGTTCTAGCAATTAGTTCTTACTTCTTCTCTTTTAAATACCAGATTCTGACTCTGACTCGCTCCTCTCGCTTTTCCATCACAATGGCACAATTGTGAAGAATCTGGTACCTAATATTTAAACATTTGGACTATGAAAATCACTTAATGGAGTCAAAGTATGAGAAATTGTCTATTTTTTTTAGAAGCTATAGTTGGGTACAAAAATTTAATGAAAATAATCAGTAGTTTAGTCTTGGCATTGAAAAAAATATTTCGTAAAGGGAAAGGGAACTTTGGGATGTTTTTCTATCAAGCAAAGTACATTAGATTTTGTAACTGAATGCAACTTTGACTAGCCTAGAACCTTAACTAATTTTTTAACTTAACTAGTTTTCTCAGAATCAAAAGCCCTTGTTTCTATGATTCAGATAGTTTTAAAAACACAAAAGCGTGGCCTCAGCAGAAATACCAAGCCTTATACGCTGCTGCTAAAGCATTGAATCAAAACGTAGATAGACTTTGACTTTTTATTTCATAGACTAAAAGATGCTAAGAGCTCAGAGTAAAATGGTTTATATTATAGTTGGTTGGTATATAGATTGGTTTATTTATATAATAGGTAGTATATTTGACACGGGTGAAGCCTAAAAATATATAAGATATTAGGCACTCTTATGTTCATACCAAAAAGCATAACATGAAGTGCAACTACTTACCCACTTAAGCATCAGCATTCTTTCAAAAAAGTAGTCTAGTGATATCGCTATGACGGCACCGCCATATACACTCGTACCGAAGATTGTTAAACCTGTAATAAAAATAACCTATATTTAGTTAAGATACAAAAAAATATATTTTTACACTTATTTTATATTTTCGTACACCTTTGAAGTTTTCCTCTTATTGATCAAAGACGTAATGATGTGATCATTATTAAGAGCTTAAAGGAGAAAAATTCGACAGTTTAGCAAACTTGATGTACTTAGTTAGGTAGCTATGCTGATACAATTTAAATGGTGGTGTGAACACACACGTGCGTACGATAACCAGTTATGCTCTGATTTGTGAGTGAAATTGTATTAACATTAATGAGGTGGATCACTAACGTGGTATGGACCGCACAGTTTAATTGAACGCCTGCACGATTTACTTTACAATACATCGAATTTGTTTCGATGATTCTTATGTACAAGAGCAAGTTATATTGTTGAGACTATATTCAAGGAGTGATCATGACTCCCTTCACAGAGTAAACTCATACCTAAAGTTATAAGTCATTCGAATCTAAACGAATGCAAGTTTGTATTTTAACTGTAACATATAGATGGTAGATTGTTTGGGAGTTCTGGCACAGCAGCAAGCTAATCTAATTATATATAAGACTAGTTGACGCCCGCGGCAAGATTTTTCGTTCTCGTTTAATATTAGTAGGATATATAAATATGTATTAAAATAAATTAAAATATTAGAAATGTATTTATGTAATAGTGTTATCTCCTAAAAAAGTTCCTTCAGCTCGTGCCACCCATAGCAAGCAAGTTCTACGCAAAACGGGGGAATATAGTAATGAAAATTCCTGAAGTTTCCCCCAGTGAGTTGTCCAGGGGAGACAAGAGACCGTAGTCAAATAAATTTATTATACAGTATTTACCCTGATTATATGTTAAAGGTGTGAATTAAGCAGTTTCACTAACAAATTCTTATAAATAATATATGATTTTAACCTGATGAAGTCACGGAATATTATTACATTAAATAATAAATAAATATTTACATTAAGACACCCAATTACGATGTTTAAAGTGCTTACCTAAACACAAGCCATTATGGTTTTCACGTTAAGAGAAGCAATTATAATATTACTGAAGATGAAGCTAATATTACTTGGTAACATTAAATTAATTTTCATACTTGGTAACATTAAATTAATTTTCATGGATTATATGGCGGTTGAAATACCTGTGTGGAATATTCAACAAACAAAACATATAAAACTTTGTATCGAAAAGTAAAGCGAACTTCAAAGTGTAGAAATATATACTAGACCGTGATATAATTATGTTGTAACATGCCTCTGCCTTCGAGAAATAAGTCAAGTTTATATGCGGTAGATATTATTATTACTTATCATTCACGCCTTTATTCTCGAATGGGGGCAGAGGCATATATACGCCCACATTTCATTTTAAGCATTTTTGTTCCACGGACTTTAATTGGTCGTGCTAATTAGTGTCTAGCACATAAGTCCTTTTAGCCTTTTTGTTACAACCTAACTAAAAAGGCAACGGATTCAAAATTTCTTCCAAATTTAACATCTAAAATAGACACACTTTATTGAATTTATTCGGCCCTTTAGACCCACCCCAGTTCCGTGCTTCGGAAGGCACGTTAAGCCGTTGGTCCCGGTTGTCAATAAAATGGCAGTCGTTAGGCCAAGTTGAAGGCCGTATGGGCGGCTTAAAAATTTCAACAGCAGGTCGCCGCAGCCTGCGCCTGTCTATTTCAACACGGCAATGGGCTCACCACCTGTTACGTGGGACAAAACTGCATACAGTGAAATGTGGGCGTTTAATATGCCTCTGCCTACCCCTTCGGGGACAAAGGCGTGACAATATGTATGTATGTAGGTATGTATGTAACAGGTGGTAAGCCCAATGTCGTTTTGAGATGATTAGGTTGCGGCGACCTGCATGTGTAGATATTGAAAATAGTGGATATAAAAAAAATATAAACAACAAACAAATATAATACGACGAAAAAGTAATATTCCCTTACACATTTTCCTAAATCTTTATTATGAGGAATGATTTGAAACTACCCACACCGGCATAATTAGCGGAACATAAAAAAAGAGTGAAACCTTTTTCAATTAATGTTGCTGACTGGTTTATGACTATTTCATTTTAGAATAAAATATTTTAAAATCAGAACACTGTTGATCTTCACTTTTTTCTGTGATTGTTTTAATTTAAATCGACGTTTTAATAATTTCGAGTAAGTGTTCAGCACAAGTTTGTATGTAAAGTTCTAATTTTTTTTGTAATTCAATACTTTTGGACTTTTATGTTCCTTAAATCTTACTGAAGGATAAGGGAATCATTATGCCTGATTTAACCCCGACTGAAATTGTCAGGACACTTGAGATAAGAAGCAGTAATCAAACTTACAGAGATATCGCCAGGATGCTTCGTCGATCTGTTTCAACAATTCATCGCAGTGTTCAGCGATACAGGGAGACTAATTCTCTCGTTAGACGTCGCGGGCAAGGCATAAATAGGCGTACATCGAGGAGAGATGACCATTTTATCATTTGTTCGAAGGAATCCGCGTTTGAAGGCTGTGCAAGCCACAAATCTTCTTCAAGAAGTTCGAGTAGTAGCAGTAAGTGAACGCACGGTGCGAAGACGGTTCGAAGAAGTGCATTTGCGTTCACGCGTGCCCGCCAACGTTCCAAAACTCGAGGTACATTGACCACGGACCAGTGGAGTAAAGTTTTGTTCAGTAATGAGTGTAGAATTCTTTTAAATCAAATTGATGGACGTCAAAGATTATGGAGACGTGAAGGGGAACGATACAATCAGTTAAATTTTGAAACTACGGTAGCATAAGGCGGAGGGTCCACAATGGTTTGGGGGGGGATATGTTTGGGAGCTCGCACGGACTTAGTGGTGTTCGATAGAGGGAGTCTGACTGCTGATCGATACATAAGGAAGGTTCTTGACGAAAAAGTGGTACCTTTTGCCCCCTTTATCGGTGACGGCTTTGTGTTGATGCAAGATAATGCTCGGCCTCATACCGCACTGCGACCTCGCGAGTACCTTAATCATGTGAACATCGCAGTAATGGAGTGGCCAGCAAGGTCACCAGACATGAATCCGATTGAACATGGCTGGGACTTACAAAAACGAGGGTTGAAATCCAGAATACCCGCTCCTGTGACTTTGGATGAACGGCAAAATGCCGTATTGGAGGAATGCTTTTCCAAGAAACGATAGACAACATCATTCTTTTCATGCCAAGACAGGTAGAAACTTTGAAGGGCAAGTGGAGGAAATACTTGATACTGATTTATCCTTTATTCCAATGAAAAAAAAATGTTTAATTGTTTTTTTAATTTTTTTTAGTCACCATGAAAATTCAAGAATGTTTATTTTTCCGTAATGTTTATTTTTCTCAATTAAATTGCACCAAACAAAGTACCTTTTAATTTTAAAATATAGCATTTTATTTATGACAGCAGCTTTTTTTTATGTTCCGCTAATTGTGCCGGTGTGTGTATGTCTCCACATAAAACTATTTCGTTTGGAATTCACTTTCCCTTTTAATGTAACGATTTTATTCCCTATTCATAACATTACAATCGTTGCATAGAGCAAATTGTTACTGTTATCAGGAACGTTATCATTGCGATTAGATAACGCGCTTACCTTTCTTCCAATACAGGTTGATGACTGCGAAGAATATGCCCGAACATAGTAACACTACCACACACAACCAGTACTGAAACAAATCAAACATAATAGTGTTAGTTTTGCCTAAATATTTCCCTGTGCCAGTTGGCAGTGGGCTTCAGATGATAAGCGACAATCGCTGCTTACACTGAAAATAAAACTGATTAAACAATTATCGGTTTTCTACGTCTGGTATGCCCACAGACTTGCCCCTACCGGAGCTAACGGGGAGATAAGCATGTCCGGATTCAAACCGGGCAAGCGGCCAGGGATCTAGTTTTACAGAGTCATAAACATAACCTAAATATTTTATAACCGACACTAAGTCCCATTGCGATAGCATGATGAAATGGGTGCCAAACAGAACAAGTCAGGGAAAGAAGGGCAGTTTCAAACAGCAGGTATAAAAAACTGACCGGTTAGCTGCAGTAACTTACACTATATTTTTTATCGTGACCCAGAACTATACTGTCAGTTGCGCCCGAAGCTTTCCCTTGGGCGCATCTATTTGATCCATTATCCTGCTTTCCTTCCTGTGGATCGACTAAGGAGCTTCATTTTCATTGTTACGACGTGATTCGTGTTCTAATGCATTTAACGAGTACATTCCCTAAAATATATTCATGTGCGGCTTATTAAAGTTATCAGGTAATTATGCGATCGATACTTGGTTACAACTCAACTCCAACTCCGAACAATGGTAGTAATATGGACTCTGGAACTAAGGTATAATAAGGTGTTGAATTCGGAGTTTACCGTGGAAGCCAAACAGATTGTTTCTAAACACGTAGCTATTACCTTATCGGTCAACACCATTACCACTATTGAATGTGTTTCCAGTTAAACAAACTAGCTTACTTACATACAAGTTACGTCGATCGAATACCAACAATCTATGTAATTATCAAATTTATTTATCTATAACGCCTCATCCCCGAAGGGGTGGCAGTGGCATATTATATAACCACTTTTACTATTTATATTCCTGTCCCAAGTAATAGGCCCATTGCCGTGTAAAAATAGACAGACGCAGGTTGTGGCTACCTTCCGAAGCACGGAAAAAATATCTCCTATCTATAAAGTTCTCCATCACCATATTGACTGTTCCCATTTGTTGGCTCTTTTTAGATTTAATGTACCGTCAAGACTCCCTCGAGGTTCAATTACCCCACTTTGTCCACCTTTAAGAAAGACTGTTTTAGGGGCAAATTCTCCTTATGTTAGGCTTTATAAGATTGTAAACAGTGTTAGTAATTTAGTGTATTTTAAATATGATTCGATCACCAAACAAAAATTGATTCTCAAGCAGTTGCCAATATTATAATTTATATTGTTCGTCACTTCTCTTGTTTCTAATTTATGTTTAAAAATGTTTTAGTAAATAAGCTATGTAAGGCTTATATATTATAATGTCTCCTCAAATTGTTATTGCATGTGGTGGTTACCTGTAACAGATTATTACGAGTACATTGCCTAATGTTTTTTTCTATAGTGCAATTGTGTAACAAGTATTAATGTAAATAATTGTTGGTAACCCAAATTAAAAAAAAAACTAGTTTTAATAGTTTTATTGTTTATTATTTTATTGTTATCTGATAACAAAAAGTTTCGATGTTTTCGACACTGGGTCCAACAAAGATTTCCGGGGCCCAAGCAACGTCACCTACTAGTGGTGCACCTGCTGATCGACGGACAAGAATGGCAATTTGACGGCAGTCGCTTCCAACGAGGCCGCAAATCAAAAGCCAATTGATAGTTGCACCGTGCAGCTAAAAACAAGTAAACCCCAAGCTTCAAGCCGCGTTGAGTTTAAGAGCAATTGGTAATAAACGAAAATTAAAACAAGAAGAAGTACTCGATGCTAGGCACAATTAATATTAACAATCATTCGCAACTGTACAAAATGCAAAGCTATATCATGGTTGTATAATTCAAAACACACAGCTGATAATAACTAAGTACTCTGTATGAGGTGGGACCTCCGGCTCCGGCGTTAGTTTGGGTTCATAGACACTCAGGTGGGGCGTTTGCTTATTTGCCAGTTTAATGAAGAAAACTAGGACAGTGTTACCACTTCGATACTTGGGTGTGTTATTTGACATCAAGTCAACCTCATTTGCTAGCTCGTGCTCTTGCAGACCGCCGGATTAGTCCTAGAGGGTCTGGAAATTCTGATAAATATAGCCAAGCAAGTCCCAAAGCAGTTTACGTATACGTGGATTAACTGAGAAATATGTAATATATTGTGAAGATATTCCGATTTAGATGTTACATAACAATAAATAAAGCTAATATAACCAAATCCAGGCGAGTTCCACAACACACCCGTTTCGATCACGTAACAGGGTCCTAACGTATGAATATGTAGGTACGCTCAGCAATTTCGTATAATATTATAAACATTTATAGCAATCAACGGAGCATAAAAGTGACGCAAAGCGCTAAACTTATATTTAAATATTATACATTTCTTTTATATTGGTACTGCAATAATATATAGTGGGTATAATACAACGATCGCAGTGGTACAGTCAGCGTTGGCACAGCTATGAGCATATCGGAATTTGGACGAAACACTTGAGATTGGTGAAGATTGTGTGAGCTATTATTAAACACCAGATGTGTTCTAGCCTGCATAAACCTTGGACCCTATTAAACGATACTCCCAATTACACAATCATATACAATTTCAATGGTTAATCCTACTAATATTATAAACGCGTAAGGATGGATGATGTTTGTTACTCTTTCACGCAATTTTAACTGGATTTTGATGAAACTACAATAATATAGCTTACACATCAGAATAACACACAGGCTACTTATTATCCCTGGAACCAATTACTTGAGAAACGGGACCGGGAAAATTTCACCTAGCGTGCGGAGACGCGGGAGTCTTAGGGACTAGTCTAATATATAAAATTCTCGTGTCGCGGTGTTTGTGGTTAAACTCCTCCGAAACGGCTTGACCGATTCTCATTAAATTTAGTGTGCATATCGGGTAGGTCTGAGAATCGGTCAACATCTATTTTTTATTCCCACGGGAACGGGAAGTTCGAAGTATGTCACGAGCGAAGCCGGGCGGGTCAGCTAGTATGTTATAAAGTTCTTGAATAGCGCCAAAGAAAATCGGTCCCAAACTATTATGTTAGTTAAAAAAATATCGATAATTTGGTACAAGGTTAGGTTAAATAATATTCTGTTTATTGTAATAACTATTATTATTTTATTATTATTATTTTATATTATAAACGCGAAAGTTTGTAAGATGGATGTTTGCTACTCTTTCATGCAAAATCTACTGAATGGATTTTGATGAAACTTTACAATAATATTCTTACACATCAGAACAATATATAGGCTACTTTTTATCCCAGTTCCTGTAGCAAACAGAGAAGGGAAACGTCACCTAATTTAACAATAATAAGCAATAATCTGCAGGAAGCGAAAGAGTACGTCTGGATCGCAAAGTCTGGCGATCAATTCCTTGTTGACTACCCCGTCAGGGATACAGCATGAAGATTAGTTACATTTGTTTTTGGAATAATTAATTACTTATTACAAAAATTAACTAACTAACTATATAGATAAATTGATCTAAGTATAGCTATGAAACAAATCATCAGATCCTATTTATGAATTAAAGCCGGGAGAATATGAGGGCAAACAAGCTCCTCCTTATTTTACCACCGAAGTAGAAAACCCCCCGTGAAGAATATAAAGTACTTTTGCCCTTTCACAACTCATGAGTTTCTCTTAATACACGTGAATCTAACCTGCATAGTATCTAGCTAAACCAATTACTAACTTTTCATATAAGTATAAAATTTGAAATCGGTTTTACAAAGAAGCATTCCACGAACTCACAACAACTATGGAGTTATATACCGAACTGGTTTTTATATTATCTGAAAGTAATTCGCCATTCTGATATCAGTCTGCCGTTATATTTTTTTTATACCACTGAGGTGGCAGACAAGCATACGGCCTACCTGATGGAAAGTGGTCACCTTAGCCTATGAACGTTTGCAACACCACAGGTGCAGTACTCGCGCTGCCGCCCTTTTTAAAACCTTCTAAGACCCCTTTTAAAGAACCCCATACTGTAGACGTTTGGGAAAATCGTGTTTTGATCAATCTTAGACCAAAACACCGTACATTTTCAATGCATTTTTATATATAAAAGTAATAAAAAATCTTTCGCCTAGAAATGGTTGTAATATATTTGTTTATCACCGACTCGCATCGATATAACGTGTTCATTAATAAATCATACCGTTTCACTCTCCACTTTCACCCAACTTGTTAGGCAAACCTTCATATCGTGTAATTTGGTTACGTAAAATTCTATTAATTTGTAATGTGCATAAATTACTTGATAATAACCAATAGCATTTATGAGGTGAGGTTCCCCTCAATCCACACCTGCAGTCTAGTAATTCGGAAAGGCAATGCTCTGTTAGCGGAAACATTGTGAGGAGAAAGCATTTCGTTTGTTTGTAGCAACCCTCCCTAAAATGTTAGGGAGGTTAGACAGCAGTTACTACAAACAATAAAAGATAAATCTATACTAATATGTATAAAGCTAAAGAAATTTTTTGTTTGTTAGTATGTTTGTGGGTTGGTTGAACGCGCTAAACTCATGAACTACTAGTCGGATTTAAAAAAAATATTTTTGTGTTGGATCGCCGATGTATCGAGAAAGGCTATGAGCTACGAGTATATAACATTACGCTACTACTCATCATACATACTCACTAGCGGAGCAGTCAACAAATCGGGCAAATTTTCATACATTTTTGTAAAAGTAATAAGCGACGGGATTAAATAGATGCGGAGGGGATACAAAGTAGATATGTCACGGCCGTAGCCGCGGGGGTCAGCTAGTTTTATATAGCGAAGGCAGACCTCACTCCGGAAGCTTATGATGCGACTGTCTATTCTAAGGTAAGAGAAAAGCTTTATTGAACATAAATAGATTGTCTCCACTACATCAGACTTTTATCGACTTGTAAGTGACATTACGGATATTGCAATCTTTAAAAGACTATGGCAGCCATAGTTCTGTTTGTTGTTGATAATAAGACCATCATATATAGCATCTATATCAGTGGCGTTGAGCATGAGTTTAAAGTAAATTTAATACATCTGATTTCTATCTTCAAAAAAATTCGATTTCTAGTAGGTATTTGTAGTTACTGACTTTATTATTTAATTTTGTAGGCCATTCTTTACATAGCGTCATTTAGCCCAAAGTAAGCTAATATAATATATATAAATGGGGTCTAGACAACTGATAAACATACTTATATATCTCTAAATAATATAATATATTAAGTACACATAATTCGTGTGTTATATTTCGGATCGTTTCTGTTGGGGTGAAATGGGGTAGAAACTATAATATCTTTCCACTTCGTACGAATTTAATAAGTAATGAGTGGCAGTCATTATTTAGTGGTGTGCAACACCATGTTATATAACGTTAAACACTATGATTTTCAACCTTATTAATGTACGAAAAGTCTAAAAAAGACTGTCGACAAAGTTGCAAAGGTATGTCGTTCAAGGTGGCCAGTTTCACTTCACGTGATAACTTAGTGTACGAGAATCAGTTGATCTTGTTTTGCAAAGTAAAATTTTATTGTTTGTGTGTGGGAGACGACACGGGCGAAATAACCGCTCTTTAAGCAGTTTTCGCCATCACTGTATTATAAAGTCTGTGGTCTTTTTCTGTGTGGGTGAAGTGTAAGATCTGTTTTGTTTGTTTGGTGATCGGATTTGCGCGTTATTAGAGACTGTATAAAAATACGACATATGTTTATACATATTTGGTATGCATAATGACAATATGAATATTATGACAGCGTGCAAGAAAACGATAAGATATTGATGCACAGCTGTACTATTGTTTCTAATTATAATATATGTAATAATATCAAATTTATACTTTCATTTATGCTTACATCAGAACTGTATAGTATTTGACTTTGGGTTAAGTTTTATTATCACCATGTACCTAAATGAAAACAGTTCAGACTACAGTTTGTATTCACTTTAAAGTAAAAAGGAAACCAATAGGGCAAGAGCAGCACTCAGTAAACCAGTCACTCGTTCCGAGAATCAACGTAGGCAGCAGCTGATAAATGCAATCTTTTCTACAAATACAATCGTATTTATTTTCCCTTTGCAAGAATTCGATTTTAGTCCATGTGTACATGAAAACGTCTATCCAAGAGATGGAGTTTTTTTAGCATTTAGAACCGATAGATAATGATAAAATTAATAAAGGTGGGACTTATAAACCGTCGCAGAGTGTAGAGAAGACCCGGGTGTAATCAAATCAAGGACAAAGTTCTGTATAATTGATAAATATGTTCATATGTAAGTCAATTGAACGTAGAAAAAGGTCTAATTGAAATTTATATTTAAACCCCTGAATCGAACGGCTGTAAAGTAATTTGTAGCGTTCAGCATTCTTTCCACAGACCACAATCTTCAGGTATTTTATAAAGGGACTACACAAACTTAGACACTATATCTTGACTTTTTAGAAGGCATTCGGCCGTACGTACTGTACAAAATAATTGTACGAGTTGAGTAACCAATACAGGTAATCCATAATATCCTACTAATATTGTAATGAACTGAAAATATCATTATTCATGTTGGTCACAAAGTTACACTTATGAACTTCAAGATTAATGTATTTACAAGTACTGCCAGATTCGCAAGGCAATAGGTAGAGCCTGAGGAAGAACCTGGCAATAAAACTGATGTCGACTCTTTTGATAACTCTTTCGAATATAGCTTATTTATCAGAATAACACATAGGCTACTTTTATCCCCGGTACAAGTTACTGCGGGCATCGGGAACTGATAACTTCTGCACGCGGGCGGAGACGCGGCTTCAACTATGTAGTTCTGTATAAACATTTAAAGCAATGCAGTACCAGGGGCCGAGATTCTGAAGTTTTTAGGAACAAATAAGCAAAAATAAAAGAATGTCACAACTACATACATTTTATCCTCCTATTTCATAAGGTGTCGTCGACAGAAATGAGCAACAAACAGACAGTTACTCACTATATAGAGCTGTTATAATTACTGTTACAATAGCATGCAGCGTGCAACAATAAGTGTCTACGTGTGTGCGAGCCCTAAATAAAGGTCAATTTTCGAACGTCGCTATCGTGAATAAGAAGTCCCTGACAGGGGATTTCTCTAATGAAATTGAAAGATTTGTTTACCGTACTAAATTCAACAGTCGGTAAATTGGTTATTAAAATTCAAGTCTCATTACGTAAAAGTTTGTACCACCAGCTACGAGGCAATGGCCCTCAAAATCCTCCTATTTCATAATGTGTCGTCGACAGAAATGAGCAACACACAGACAGTTACTCACTATATAGAGCTGTTATAATTACTGTTACAATAGCATGCAGCGTGCAACAATAAGTGTCTACGTGTGTGCGAGCCCTAAATAAAGGTCAATTTTCGAACGTCGCTATCGTGAATAAGTTGTCCCTGACAGGGGATTTCTCTAATGAAATTGAAAGATTTGTTTACCGTACTAAATTCAACAGTCGGTATATTGGTTATTGGAATTCAAGTCTCATTACGTAAAAGTTTGTACCACCAGCTACGAGGCAATGGCCCTCAAAATTGGACGTATTAAGAGTCTCAAATAGTTATGAGATGACTTCCATTACGTTTTGCCAGGCCTTAGGTCAAATTTGTCAGTCAACTATATCTAACCGTTCTAGATGTTCGAGCAATAAACAAATAGGCTTATAGACATTCATATCCAACTTCCCTACGGCTTCACGTGGTAAGTGAATTAATTATCATTATTTTATTCAATCGTTTCCAGCGTTCCTGAGCTGGTGAAAAAGTTTTTATTAAAAAAATGACTAGGAAATAAAAAAATACCAATCAATCGAACCGACACATAAGCAAACCAATATTGTTTTTAATTCATTGTTAACGATGTATGGCTTTACGTTATATAAACACAACAGTTTATTGCGAGTATGGGACAGGTGAGTGACATGCACGGAAGCAGACTTTGTAATAGGGTCCCGTTAGTGGTGTGTATCTGTGTGGGAATCGGAGTCTGGCTTTAGAACACACATATTGTATTCCTTTTAGCGAAATTACTAATTTGTGTTGTACGTTCTTCTGTTGAATAGTTTAAAACGGGGTTAAGAGACTAGTTATGTAATGAAATGATCCTCATTGTCATAACCTTAATTCCGTTTGTTTGTGTATTTCAAAATAAGGAACACATTCATTACAAATAGATGCGGTTTACGTTTCTTACACCACGACGGATGTTTACGGGAAGATCCCATGTGTTGGAGAAACATCACTAGTATCACTACTCAGTTCCCCTAAATAGCACCGATACGGATTGAAACAAAATATTTTCGCAAAATAGATAATCACCATTCCTGAAACCTTCGCAGTGAATCCAGTATAATCAAGTCAGGACTAACGCCACGACAAGCCATCTAGGACTAACGTCATCAAAAATGCCACAAACCTGCAGCGATCATTACAACCTATTTATTACTTCGGTCATCGTCAAGGTGTAGCAGGGAGACCCCCGTGAGGAATGAAGTTCCTTACATTTAAAAAAGTAAAGTATGCAAAAAAAATAATATTTCATTTAAAGTTAAAAAAAATAAAAACGCGTGCTGAAGGTTTATGATAAAAAGAGACAGGTAGAGAGAGAGAGAGAGAGAGAGAGAGAGAGAGAGATAGGAAGAGAGTTGCACACTCGGCTGTGAACTCATTTGCTCGTGTGCTCATTTGCTTGTAGTAGGTTCGATACACATACGCATACACACCTAAACATACGGTATTTCATAACGTGACGATTTTAATTATTCTCACTACCTGCAAGCCGCGTTTAGAAACTTCGTTACAAAAAATAAATGTTACAATCAACCCTCCCACATGTCTTTGTAGTTCGCCCCACCGAGATCTTAGGGACATGAACCAATTTCAATTCCAAGTGCTGCACCTGCTGACGGAAGAGGCAGACGAATACTTGTTGCAATTAATTTTAGCTATATTTAGTCACTCGGATTCTTTTAATGTATATTTTACTATTTCGATGCTATGAAGAAATGGTACGTGCATACTTATTTGAGGAGTAGTCCTATCAAAGCGGATTAAATCCATAAAAGAGAATTCAATTTCAAGTCGATTCTTCCGTTCAATGAGAGGATATGGGTAGTGTACGGCGCTTTGATAAAACACTTACATTAACCTGTTATTAAAAAGCGCGCTGACCCCTGAACAACGCAGCAATCGATCACCGGTGTAGGAAATAGCTGGAGAGCGCGGAGCCCGCGCGTAATGCTTTTTTATCAACTATGCATCGGAGAGCAGAACATATCGGAGCATACGATTGAGGCCACATTATATTGTTAAACTCTGTCAAGCTAACAACATTATGCCATTTGTTTTGTCAAATGTACTAATGGGGCACTTACGTAACTGACATCACTAGTTACTAAATAATTTAGCAGGTATACGACCGAGTACGGAACTTCGAAAGAATAAGTAGGAACTTGATTCTTTCAAGTAATTATGAGCCATTTATTGTCTGCTAGCTGACCCGTCCGACTTCGCCCGTGACATACTTCAAAACCCGTGGCACTCATTTAATCCCGTCGTTTAATAATTTCAAGATAATGTATCAATATTTTCCAAATTACTTGATTACTTCTCTACTCTCAAGTACTACACCCGCACATTTTTTGATATTGCCATATCGCCTAAGATATTCATTTAATTTCCAAAGTGTTAAAGGACAAAATAATCTTCATAAAATGCTGAAGCCAACTAACATATTAAAAATGATAAGCATTAATAATGTTTTAGTGTAAAAAGCCTTTAAATTACCGCTTTATTATTGCTGTTTTTTTTTAAGTATTAAAATGGATATAGTACGGCATCCTTAAGAAATAGACATATACCGCCGCGAAGTTTTTTGTAGACCTATATTAGATACACAATTCCACCATACATTATTTTGTTATATCTCAAAGGGTTTAGGTAGCGTTTTCGTTAAAAGCTCCCAGACAGCTCATTTTTTCCGACACCGCCAACATATATCATAATTAAGTTAATATATACAAAACCTTAACAAAATACACATAAAAACCTTCTATAAGAATCACTCTATCTATTTAAAAAAAACTGCATCGAAATTCGTTGCGTAGTTTTAAAGATCTAAGCATACATAGGGACAGACAGCGAAAAACGACTTTGTTTTATAATATGTAGTGATATAATCTCTTCTATAGTGTTGTGACATTATTTTCAACAACACTATATTATATAAGCTCGTGTGCTAATCCATATGTATGTAAAGCATTATAGAAGGCTCTCTTCTCTTATCAAAAAGTAATATCTCCAACAGGTTTTAATGAATTTAAAAGATCCTGACACAACCGATCCGCTGTATTCGCGATACTCGGACCGTCGCATACAGCAATAAATTCCTGATTTATTTCGCTCTCAGATAAACCCGGTAACGGTTAATTTAGTGTATGTATGTCAGACTGTGTTGGACTTTGCACCTACAGAAAGGAGATAACAATGAATCAGACACAGGACGATGACTGCACTACAAGACACTGGCCTACGTTTAATTATTTATTCAGCAAAGTGCATGAAATCTATTTATGCTGAGAATTATAGGTAACAAATACTTTGGGCGCACAGAAAATTAGGTACAGGTATTTAGTAATTTATTTTAAACTACCATACCGATGAGTTTGCTTTACTTGAAATTCAGATCATATCTCAGAAGGTTATATCTAATTAAATGGCAAATATGAATAAATATCAACTTAACTTAATATTAACATTAAATATAACCTTAAAAATATGATACATAACTAAAATATATTATTAAAAGAGGTCCCTTTAGGCAAGGTTCCGAAGATACTGGCAGCGTTAGAAGTAGATAACTACGCATAAAAATATGGAAAAAAGACAAAAAACCAGAAAAACGGAGAGAAAGATGCAGCAAAAAATAAAGATGAACAAAACAGTACAAATAAAGACTGAAAAAGATGAAGAATTGTGTACATGTTTTTAATTTTATTAATTATTAGTTCACATGGATTACCTCCATGTGACGTCTAATTCGGTTAGTTCAATCATTATTGTTTAAAACCAATCTGACGGTGATCTTCTGATGAAATGAAAAGTAGGCAGGTACTGTTACATACCAAAAAGGCGTTAAAACTTAGTAAAAATTATAAGCACAGTTTCAATTGTGAACGGATAGCTTTTTGTGAATTTAACTAACTAACTATCTTCACGCTGTATCCCTGACGGGGTAGTCAGAGAGGACAGATCGCCAGGCTTCGCGATCCATGCATACTTCTTTCGCTTCTTCGAGATTCATCAATCGCTTCATACACGCACGTCTGGGTATCCGAGTACTTTTGACCTTTCCGTTTTTGAGCAATCTGCTCACGTGGTCTTCATATGTAAGTCTCGGCCTACCCTGACTCCTTCTACCCTCTACTTTTGAACAATATATATTCTTCGTCAATCGTTCCTCACTCATTCGTTGGACGTGTCCAAACCAACGGAGCACGCCCTTTTCCAGCTTAACGCTGACACTTTCATTCAAACCTGCCATATTGCGTATCACTTCGTTACGTATTCGGTCGGCCAAGGTAACGCCGCAAAATTTTCGAAGTGATCGCATCTCCACAGCATTCAATTTACTTTCATGCATCTGCTGACATACCCAGGTTTCACTACCGTAAAGCAAAGTTGGCACTAGCACTGCGTTATGAATCGCCATTCGTGCTTCTTTTACGATGCTTTGTCGCTTTACTAACCGGGACAAAGCACCGTTAACCTTGTTTCCGGCAGCTACTTGCCGTTCTACATCCGAATCACATCTTCCATCCGCGCTAAACATACTTCCTAAATACACAATTTCATTCACTTGCTCTAGACGTTCCTGGTTTACCCTAATCTCGCATTTAGTTCTTACGTCACCTCTTTCAAATACTAGAACCTTAGTTTTACTTGCATTCAAGCGGAGACCCTTACTTTCACACCCCTCTTTCATATTAGTGACTAATGCCTGAAGGTCGGCTTCTGGTGAGGCCATGAGCACCGCATCATCAGCGTACAGCAGACAGTTTACTGTAAAGTCACCCAAATTCACACCCATATTAAAAGGTTTAAAAGGTTTACAAGGCTAATGGATTATTAATATATTACACCACATCGCTCGTGGTTAAGGGTCCTGGAGGGGTGAAACGGATTTTACGCGCTAAATACTGTCACAGTCTCACTCAGAATTTGTGGTTAAGTGTCACTTATTAAGAAAAGGCAATTACACTACGAGTGATTATTTAAATGATACAGAAACACGGATCTGAATTACTTATTATGATAATTTAGGCGATAATAAGTAACTGTTGTGCATTTTTTGTAATTGGTTTATCATTTTCTTTTATTAAAGAAACTTATAATCACTGTAATGTATTATAACAATGTGAATATACTTTTGGCGATTGGAAAACAGTGGAAAAGAGATTTCTTGTCAGATGTTTATTCTGTGCCTAGGTGTCATTTATCTATAATATATATGTATTTAGAAATATGTAAGTATATTTTTCAGTTAAATGGTTACCATAGTACAAGCTCTGCTTAGTTTGGAATCAGGTGGCGTTGTGTAAGTTGTCCCAACGATATTTATTTATTTATTTATTAAATTGTTACTCACAGGCTATACTTGTTGCTTTGCGAATGTGGCAGTAGTTGTAAATGTAGAATCATTCATAAATTAATGACGTTTATTAGTGTTACTACGTCACCTAAATGAATAAAAATAAATTAATTAAATCTGTATTATAACTCCTAACTCATGTTCTTGCAAGGGTCAATGATAAACGCAGCGCGATAAATTATTGTATAAATAATCACTGCGTTTTGAGCTATTTCAAGAATCCATTCTAATCTCTGCTAAATTATATAAAGCTCGCGCTTATCTCAGGAACTACTTGGTCGAATATAAAAAAAAAACAGCAATCATGTCGATAAATCGGACAAATACAGTAATTAAAAGATTTTTTATGAATTAAAGACAAATTTGTATGCATTATTGTAGAATTTATAAGCGACGGGATTAAATAGGTGCGACGGGAGTTCAAAGAATGTCACGGGCTAAGCCGTGGGGGTCACCTAGTATTATGTAAAGCTAAAGAGTTTGTTTGGTTAAACGAGCTGATCTCGGGGACTACTGGTTTGGATTGAAAAATATTTGAAGTGAAACTTCTTTATCGACGTTAAGAGAAATATTATGGCTGTAAAAAAATCGTCACGTTTTCAACAGAGGTCTGTCGTCTACGGCGGTGAGGGACCTCGTAATATAATAGCACAACTGAAAGGTCACGTGTTTGAAACGAACTGAAGCACAAAAACAGCTCTGAAGTCACAATACATACATAGGTACCTACACATAATTGACGTCATTGATTGATGATGACATTATTAATATGTTTCTGCCTACCACTTCAGGGAAAAAGTATTCGCTTTAGGTATACATACATACACATTGTCACGCCTTTATCCCCGAAGGGGTAGGCAGAGGCATATTAAGCGCCCGCATTTCACCGTATGCATTTTTGTCCCACGTAACAGGTGGTGAGCCCATTGACGTGTTGAAAGTGACAGGCGCAGGCTGTGGCGACCTGCTGTTGAATTTTTTTAAGTCGCCCATAAGACCTTCAACCTGGCTTAACGACTGCCATTTTATAAGCAACCGGGACCAACGGCTTAACGTGCCTTCCGAAGCACGGAACTGGGGTGGGTCGAAAGGGCCGAATAAAATTAATAAAATGTGTCTATTTTAGATGTTAAATTTTGAACCCGTTGCCTTTTTAGTGAGGTGGTAACAAAAAGGCTAAAAGGTATTATGTGCTAGACACTAATTAGCACGACCAATTAAAGTCCTGGTAGAATCGGACAAATATCGCTTTAGGTATGCCCTCAAACTTTTGACATCTAGGTTTACGTCTATCATCATATTTTTAGTTAATTTTATTGAAGATCAGCACAGCTCGCAATGTCCATAACATAAGTAGACCGCATTAAACACATTTGAAAATTAAGAGAATAAAATACTCACGGTAGTTGGACGGGTGTCAAGAAAATGGTCATAAATTGCCAGACCACCGATTGCCAGCATCACCCCGGTGTGGAAGCCCGTTATGAACAAGCCCACGTACTGTATAAGCATGGTGATCAATCCGAACAGGAGGCCAGCACATAACGCCACACCTGTAGGACGAACAGAAGACAATTAAAAGGACGGTAGAGAGCTTTGGTTGATAAGACAACAACTTGGCCAGAAGGTACTACAATAGGTACACCAAAAATTTTCCACTGTTTATTTCTTATTCAAATACTAGCTGTCCTGCCCGGCTTCGCCCGTGACATACTTCGAACCCCGTGGCACCCATTTAATCCCGTTGGTTATTAATTTCACAATATAATAATGTTTGAACATTTTTCAAATTCATTGATTACTTCTCCGCTCTCCAGTAGGTACCTACCTACGCCCGCACGGCCCGGTCAAATTATGGTTACACGAAATTAAATTTTTTGCGCTTTATTTTGATTTTGCAATAACTCGTAAGATATGCATTTAATTTGCAAGGTGTAAAGGGATAAAATAATCTCCATGAAATGCTGAAGCCAACTAACGTGGTAAGAATGATAAGGATAGCATATTTGTGTAAATAGCCTTTAAATAACTGCTGTATAATTGATGGTTTTTTAAAGTATTAATATGGATATAGTATGTTAATCTTATGAGATAGACATAAATCGTCGCGGACTTTTTTGTAGACCTACATTAGATACACAATTGCACCATACATTATTTTGTTTTATCTCAAAGGGTTTAGGCAGCGTTTTTGTTGAAAGCTACCAGACAGCTTATTTTTTCCGACATCCCCAACAAATATCGTTATAATTTGGTGAATGTATACAAAAACTTAACAAATTATACATAAAAACTTCTATAAGAATCACTCTAACTATTAAGAAAACCGCATTGTAATTCGTTTCGTAGTTTTAAAGATATAAGCATACATAGGGACAGACAGCGAAAAGCGACTTTGTTTTAATATTGTTAGTAAAATTCGGAGCTAAGTTCGATATGAATATATGCAGATTCTGATTCGTAGATAAAAAAATAACGTTGGTGTCATTCAAAAGCAACAATAGTTTATGAGGTTTAAACATTAAAACGGTGGTCCCACAATCTTGAAATTTAAGATCTTTCCCATACCGAAATTATCGAGGCTTATTCGTATCTACATTATTTGCCTACGTAGAACGCTTTTGTTTTCACTTAAGTGTTTTCCCACTAGCTTCAAAACTCATCCATTCCAACATTACGTAGAACGATGTAAAAAAAATGTCAATGCAAGTAAAGTTCTCTACGACGAGTAATGTTCTACTACGATTTCACATCAGTTTCTCAAAGGAAAAGTTGATTGTTATTAAAGACTGCTGTATGTGCAGCTAATAAATAGAGGTATAAGATAAAAGAGAAACTATTGCCGATGGGTAATTCTCGGTAATCTGAATGAAAGTATGTATCGTCAATTGTTTTTGTTGCATACAACTTTTGTAGTTTGCATATTGTGTACTATACAATTATGCAATGTTATTGTGGTATATTTATCTTTTATTTTGATTTGCAGCTTAAATATGTTTCTTAATAAATTTCCGTGCATCGGAAAGCACGTCCGGTTGCGAGTAATATGGCAGTCATAAAGTTGAATGCCGAATGGGCTGCTACAAACATTTTAACAGCAGGTAGCCACAACCTGCGTTTGTCTATTTGAACACGGCAATGGGATTAACACCCATTACGTGTGACAGAAAAGCACACGGTGACATGTGGGTGAGTAAAATGCCTCTGCCATCCCTTCGGGATAAGACGTGATTGATAAACACATGCTAATATTTTGGCTTACTGAACTTACCAACATTCCCATATGGCGGCATAAGGTATTCCTGTAAGCATATTAGATACACGACCGCTGAGCCAAATGTGAAACCAGTCAGGAACATGCTTGCTTTGAAACACCGATACCCTAAAATTAAAAAAAAAAAATTTAATACATGCTTTGAAAAATAACTATCATATAAGCATATTGTTATAGTCCCTATAAGCATATTGTTATAGTCCCTGTTGCTTAGAGCTTGGAATTCGCTACAGGTGTGATTTGATATTCTCGTTTAACTGACCTGAGAGGCACTTGTTGATTAACGAAGGATATTCTGATGACTGTCTTTATTAGAAATCCTTCGTTAATCAGCAAGTATATCTGATGGCAGTTTAATTCGATTTACATTTGAGGTCCAACGAGAACTAACATGAATAGAGTATGGAGTAAATAAGGGGTAATCCTTAAACTGGGTTGGTACTTATTTTAGGACATAAGAAAAACGTATTTTCCTGTTAATGTTGCCAGAAATGTGAGAACCACAATTTTTTTTTATTAATTTGATTACTTTTTCATAAAATTATTTTTTAGTACTCTTCTGTAAACCTAAAGACTTGTAATATTGTGTATTTATTTAATTTTAGGCGCTACTGAGGTAAAACTATTGCGTAATTGAAATTGAAGCAATATTTCTTATTTATTTATTTTACGTAAATAAAATATCATTTACTTTCATAATGTTAATAATATGGTGTGTATATATTTCAAGGAAGTATCATAATCTGTAACTAGTTACAAGAATGGAAGAAAAGATCAGGAGTTTCTTTTTCAAGAAAGTATAAATCTTCATGATGTTTATTATATTTGGATATCCTAGCTTTACACAGAAATAATCCGTAAGAGAATAAATAGGTTGTATTTATTACAAAAACTTGGTTAACCTTAACTGAGTACTCAAAGTGTCATCTGCCTTCAGCAATGCTACATCGCCTAATAAAGATTTTTTGATCTGTCGTGCATGAAGGATGACCAGCATCTTGTATTCGGTATAACGCTGCTACTCAAACACACGTACGCAATTATTCCACAGACTTATTTTTATAGCTGTACACCTTTTTTAATAATTTGTACGAAAATTTACATTCCGCATTTGTCGAGCGCCCTGTGACGTTGTCTATTATGAGTGTGACTAATCCCACTCTTACTCACACTATTACAACTGGATACAAGGATAAACAGCAGTGACTCATTGGGGAAAATATTTGGAAAACTCTTCGAGTCTTGTAATTAGCTTCGTAATTAAGTTTATTTGGACTAGCTCACAATAACTAGATGCTAATAAATAAAAATGAATTGATAACGTGTTGGTATGAGCCAAAATCGAACATGGCTCTATCTAAATGAGTAATTATATATTATTGTGTAGTATGAAATTATTAAATTCATATGGCTGGCCGATAATAATCAATACTAATCAAAAGTAGGATAACTATATCTATGAAATCAATTGTGGTAATATTAACCATTCCCCTAACTACTTTAAATTAGTTAACGGTATTGCGTAGTTTCTAGAAGACACCTACGTGCCATTTAGCCCTTATTGTCGTCTAATCTATTAAGGACGTCCGACAGAGACCACTTCGCAATAATTGCCAGTTTTTTCCAATTCATGTTCAGTAGAACGAAGCGTAGGTGTTCCTAAGATCATTACAATGATAGGTATGTGAGTTTGCCTTGTCCGGGGCATCGGCAGCGGGGCGGAGGGAAAGGTCCGTAAAGGCTATAGAAATATAACGAGGAGTTTAGCATCACAAAAGATATCTTGATATTGATTATTTTCAGAGCAACACGGTTGGATGACAGATATTTCCTTATACGAAAGTACCTAGTACCTTAATTTATTATGTATGTCATAAGTCTTGGAGTAATTGTTTACTTATGTTGCAAAATCACTGCCACTACATTACAAATATACGGTATTCTCTGAAGATTTAGAAAATAGATGACTCGTCGAATGTTTACAATTTTTAACAATTTAGCCGTTCTTAAATTTCGGACATAACGGGAACCATATTTTGAATTTTTTTTTACACATGAGATATCCTTTTATTTCGCGGAGCGACGTCCACAGCCTAGCTCAGACTCTTAAGTAGAAAGCTGTTTGGGTACGGATAAGTCACATCGACAAAGTATAAAAAGATTTTTTTTAAAAAATCGTGGTACCTCTCCTACGAGTTATCGATATCGGTTTGTGAAATATGAAAAAAAAAGTACAAATTTACACATCAAAAGCGATATGAGAAGCGTAGACAGAAATTCTAAAACGAACTATATTCACGCTGTATCCCTGCCGGGGTAATAAAAGAGGACAGCTTGCCAGGCTTTGCGATCCATGTATACTTCTTTCGCTTCCAGAAGATTCATTAATCTACTAATCAAACTCCTTCTACACTCTACTTTCGCACAATAGAAATTCACTGAAAATCACTGTTCAGAAAAGTAAAATATACTGGGCAAAAGACATACCACCAGAAATATTTTCATCGTGGCTATGGAGTTGTAAGGTCGAGCAGCGGCTTGGTCGTGAATAATAAATAAATATATCATCCGTAAACGACTAGTGCATCCTAGCTATTGTAGGTACACAACTTGTTCAAACAACTGAGGTAATTCCAGGGACTGGAAGAATTAATTTCTAATACAAACACATTACACGATGAGGTATCATTATACGGAAAATAATATGTAAAGAAAATAATATAGATATTAATATACAAGTACTAGGTACACTACTAACTTGGAACACTTTAGCAATACATTAACACTATTAAAGAATAATAAAACATTACTTAATTTATTATATAGGTTTTGAAATTGACATACATCCACTAAGAATATGTAATTTTAATTTGCAACTAACAGTAATTAATAGAGAGAGGGTTTTGAGATAATTCATAAATATGGACGTGTATTATTATAGAGACGATTACGCGGATATTTCGCTAATGAGTATTGTACCTTGTACCGTGGTATATGTGATGATGAGGTAAAGAGAAATACCTAAAGACTATTACTCAGAGTAGCCACAAGACCAGGTACCACCTCAAACTACTAAGGAGACATACTTAGTAAATTTTAGGAATACAAAAATACGACACAAATACTGGATACGACACAATTTATTCAAGTCATCAACAAAACTCCATGTAATGTATGACAGCAAATTAACGTAATAGCCTGTTTGTCACGTGGTATAAATTATGTCACCGATTGACAATGAACAATTCGACTCATATAGTTCAAGACTAGTTGAACTCCACAGCTTTGCCCGTGACATACGTCGAGCCCCCATGATATCCATTTAATCGGGCGTTTATTAATTTTACAATAATGTATTCTAATTTGCGCGATTTAATCTTCTGAGTACTAGCGTGATGATATATTTCTTATATGTAGTCTTCCTATTCGACGCAAAAAACCTTTCTCTTTCTGTTAGTATGATCATGTATTTATTATGTTTTACCTTAGGGCATCTCTCCATTAATCTAAAAGAAATAGAATACTCTGGAAAGAACTATGTTTATTTAAATATTAAAATCCGTTCGCTACAAAACTATCAATGGCGGTCTGTCCTCTCTGACTACCCCGGCAGGGTGTATCCCTGCCGGGGTAGTCGTGTGAAGATGGTTAGTTAGTATTTTATAAAACAAAGAAATTTTTGAGAGTCAAGTCAATCTCCCCGACATGCACCTGCTGACCGACGACGGACGAGGGCATGGCGCAGGCGCCCGTGGAAGTTGGGAGTGCAGACAGGAGGTTCTCCCAACAAAAATAGACATGTTCAAAGCGAACGCTAACTTTGTGCATATATAGTCGATGCAAAAACTTTGAGAAGTCATGTAGAGAAAACCATAACAGACTGATTTATCAACGCACTTATTAATCAGTATCGACTAAGATTGAGCTCTTAAACGCCTTAAAGAGTTAGTACCGAGGTTCGAAGCATATCGCTGGCAAACATAGTTATTGAACAAAGCGGCGTGTTAGTATAATAAGGTGTTGAACTTGCGTTCTCACAAGGGTCTGAGGTCGATCCTCGGCCATTGCACTATATGAACCCAGTTTTGACACATGCAAAAATTACCTTAGCTCTCTAGCTAAGCTAATTTTGCATGATATGTGTTTTAGATAGAAGAGTGATGAATGAAACTGAAGGAAAAATGTGGGATGTACAAGCAGGATTTATGAAAGGAAGGGGATGCACGGATCAGGTCTTTTCATTACGATGCGTAGTAGAAAAGCTTTTGGCGAAAAGTCAAAAAGTCTATTGCGTATTTGTAGACTTGGAAAAGGCCAATGATAGAGTGGTGAGGAATGAACTGTGGTCAACACTGGCCAGGTAAGGAGTAAACAGCCACTTGATACGAGCACTGAAATCTCTCTATGAGGGCTCCAGTGCTTGTGTCAGGATCAACGGAGCTTGCTTTGAACTTTTTTCACATTGAAAAAGGTGAGTGACAGGGTTGTGTAGCGTCGCCGTTGCTGTTTAACCTATACATGGACAACTGCCTGAAAGAACTGCAAGAGAGTACGTATGGTATAAAAATGGATGAACTGACCGTCAAGTGCCTCCTATACGCCGATGATCAGGTAATACTAGCATCATCGGCGGAGGAGTTGCAGTTGATGGTAAACATTATGCATGATTCGTTAATAAACAAAGGAATGAAAGTGAATGAAAAATAAACAAGTCGAAAGTAATGGTTTTTGAAAGAGAGGTAACTACGACGGATTGCTCAATTCTTGTGGAAGGAGAAAGAGTAGAACAAGTGAAAGAGTTTGTACATCTGGGTACAAAATTTACGAGAGATGGAAAGTGTGACTATGACATTGAGAGAAGAGTTTTGGCAGGAAATATAGTAAATGGAGCCATGTACGCCTTTATGACCAGTCAGAACGTGTCTAAGAAGGCAAGACTGGCTGTACATAGAGGAGTGCTGGTCCCCACACTTATGTATGGCAGTGAAAGCTGGGTTTGGCAGAAGACGCATAAAAGTAAAATTAATGCCGTGGAAATGAGAAGTCTGCGAAGTATAGCTGGAGTGAAGTTGATGGATAAAGAAAGGAAAATCGTGATAAGGGAACATTGCGGTATGACAGAAGATGTAGTGACTATGATAGAAAAAGGGATGCTTAGATGGTTCGGACACGTGGAGAGGATGGATGAAAATAGACTGACGAAGCAGATATATGTGGCGAGAGTGAATGGGCAAACTGGTAGGGGTCGACCTCGGCGTACGTATGTTAATCAAATCGTCGATCTTTTGGAAAAAGGCCAGGTCAAGAGTACCCTTAACCGGCGAGCGTGTATGAAAACACTCATGAAAGTAGAAGAAGCGAAAGCTGTATGTCATGATCGTAGCAAGTGGAAAGCCATAGTCTCTGCCTACCCCGAAGGGAAACAGGCGTGATAATATGTATGTATGTGTTTTATGGAAATATTAAGAATTAACATTGCAATTCTCTTTGTTATAGCTATTTCATAAATAATAAGTTACAATACAACGAATGTGTCAGGAATGATGGAAGAATATATATTGTGCGAAAGTAGAGGATATAAGAAGTAGACCGAGACTTACATAGGAAGACCACGTGAGCAGATTGCTCTAAAACGGAAAGATAAAAGATAAAAGGATACCCAGACGTGCATGTTTGAAACGATTAATTAATCTGCTGGAAGCGAAAGAAGAATGCATGGGTCGCGGAGTCCGGCGACTGTCCTCTCTGACAACCCCATCAGGGATACAGCGTGAAAATAGATAACTAAGCATCGTTAAGATTTTCTTTAATAAAGTTTATAAGATATCTCTAGTGAGTGTACGTCATCATAAATTTAAGACCAAATCCGTTTATTGGCGACTTTTATTCACAATTTTTTTTACAACCGATAATAATTAATTAATATCCATAGCAAATAGATCCATAACGATGACACGCGTTATCTGAGTTGATGTGCTGCTATTTTTATTCTTCATAAGCAACAAAAATGTACAAAATTATATTAATAATATCATAATTATGTTCATTTTATAGCAGTACCAGTTTTTTCCACTCGTCGAGCAAGTGTGGGTTTTCCCAGTATAAATATATAACTAATAAAAATCAGCCAAATACAAGTATCAAGTTAGATTCATTTGGCAACTTATAGCGTTATGCGATCCACTTCAGAATTTGATTATAGTTTTCACCATGTCATGTTTTGTAGTGAAATCGGTGATCGCGTTTGAAAGTTGGCTTCAAATCTTTGTGTTTATCAAAACTGTGACTCATGTCTCTATTACCCCGTCAGGTATACAGCGTGAAGACAGTTATTTAGTTAGTTTTGTCTCTAACTTGGTACCTACTCGACCAATAAAATGTTATAAATCTGCCATGTCCATATATATGCAAATGATTTTGTCGCAGTCTCAAGATTATTAAGTCTCACTTACACATACTAAACAGAGAAAACCGCCTACAGATGTATTGTATGTATGATATGATACACGTATACACAGTCTACGAGCAGTCAATACCACTGTAGAAATATCAGGATTGACGCTTATATGAAGGGAATAACAGGGCCTACCAAGGTTGCAAGCATCCATAGGCTACGGTGACCAATTTCCATTATGTGGCCCGTATGATTGTCTGTTTATAAAAAAATATGAAAGTGTACCAGAGTACACAGGTAAGAAGAGAAACTTCTTTACGACATTTTTACAGCTATAAAATTTCTCTTAACGTCGATAAACAAGTTTCCCTTCAAAAAAGGTCTTCTCTAGGTCTAGAACCCAAGCGATCTCACCTGCTGACCAACAAACGAGGCTACAACGCAGGTTCCCTGACGGGGTTGGGAGGTCAGAGGGCAATCGCTCCCAACAATACCAATAATATAAAGCCAAACGATAGCTGCTCCTACCCCAGGCTCCATCTCCAGACACGGTTTGTTAGCAACTTATGAAAAACCTTAAAATGATGGGAATAACTAAAAACCAACTTACCAAACAAAGTGTAGACAATTCCAAAAGCGCTATACATTGCACATATAACGCTCATCACGGGATCGAGGGTGTGGTCCATTGAGGGGCACAGAAATGACCCCTCAACGTGTGGTCCGTTGAATTTAATGGTCATGTTGGGAGGGCTTCTTGTCACCTGGGGCACCAGCTGGCCCACTGATGACATTGTTATGTTGCCAATGTTGGTGTTGTTTAAATGGCGCCACGTGTGATGATCTGTAGACAAACAATAAGTAGGTTTCAAATTTTATGAAGTTTTGCAGTACCCCTTTCCCACTGGAACCAAAGCTGCATCCCCCAGCTATTTAACCCTTTATGGGGTTATTCACCATCTCGACACTAGAGCCTGGACTGGACACACGTGTGATCAGTTGGTGAAATTCCAAAAAATATTATTTATTATTTCGTCATCTGGACACGCCAGGATTTTTACGCGTGTCCACATAGTGAAACTTAAATTAAATTCTTTAATGTTTTCGTCAACTGGACATACATAAGATTTTTGGGAAAAAAGGTACAGTCATGTTAAGAATATTTTCATTCATGGCTTTCATAAATGAGGTGAGTTCATGAAAAATATTTCAATCGTCATCATTTTGCTTAATTTCAAGTTGGAAACATAAAATCACGCATATCTCTTCTTGATTTCAAATAAATAGATAAGAAGGTAAAAAAGGTTGTCTTTATTAATAAAATTACTGGGTGACTGATTCTTTTACAAGCAACGCCCTGCCGAAGCCCTTGTTAAAATTTATAGGGTAAGCTATATTTATAATGTAGGCACTCTCTAAGGGGGTAAAATAAGGGATAAGCAGCTGTATAGAAGTTCGAGATTATCAAAGTTAGAAATATCAGACTATGTGCTCGTGTTTCTGTATACGAATAAATGTATTTGTACTTCGTGTTTTTCGATATTTTACCTTTAAGAAGGTAAAATAGGGGTTCTTATTTCAATAAAAAATTCTTCATTTTCAAACTAACATCAAAATTTGCATACCTGCTTCTAATAAACATAGAGAAATATATATTTCTGAATTTTTAAAACTGTTGAAATTTTTTAAAGTTGTAAATTCGGGGAGCAAAGTTTGTATTAAAATATGTAAAACCTTATTAGGGGCATGAATTAGAAGTCTGGAGGATGCAACAGGTGTTTATTCCAGGTTACAAATAAATGTACAGATGTATCGAGGTTTTGATGGGGATGAAATCAAGGTTGTAAGTTTATATGGGAAATCCTTCATTTTCAAAACTAGCATATATTTTGCATATCTGCTTATGATTAAAAACAAAGAAACTTATGTTTCAGGATTTGTAATCTATGAAATATTTGAAAAAAAAAACAACATATATAAAAACTAATAAGGGGCATAGGTCAGAGGGATATAAAGGGAGTTTAAAGTAAGCCACGGGCAAAGCCGGGAGGTATAACTAATATATTGATAAAATTATGAGGTGAATCACTCATTTTTCTACGCCCAGATGAACGCCCTTACACCTATAAACCTGATTTTTTATAAAAATATGCCCTAAAA
Organism: Thumatha senex; assembly: GCA_948477245.1. Classification (NCBI taxonomy): domain Eukaryota; kingdom Metazoa; phylum Arthropoda; class Insecta; order Lepidoptera; family Erebidae; genus Thumatha; species Thumatha senex. Next base: position 8,692,971 of record OX419725.1, read on the forward strand.
AGAAGGCACTTACAAAAAAATCTATTAAAAAGTGATAAACAGTCAGATCAAACTTCGTAATTAACATAGTTAAAAACATGAAAGTATTTATACCTATATCTGGTTACAGGTAAACGTGTTTAGCGGTTATTTTACCTATAAACCTTCTTGTGTGTCGATGGAAAGTAGGGAATCCACGTTGGTATGAAAGTATTCGATAACAATAAATAGCTTGGGTTAGAGATGTCGGGTGCAATAGGTGTTCGAAGAATGTCACGGGCAAAGCTTGGGTCTACCCCTAGTAATTGTGTAATTTTAAATATCAATTCGAGTTCCACAGAAATAACGAGTAAAGATATACATAATTTGAATCTAAAAATACCTAATAACTATAAATCATCACATAGAGTACACACACAGTCATAGAAAAATCATTTCAGAAATACAATGTAACTAATCAAAATATTGTTGTATTTTTTAAGGTGCAATGCCTTAAAACATACTAATATTAATAAACATTAAATCATAGCATATACCTAGTCAGGTCATAAATTCTGTCACATGTTTAATATAAAATAATTGAAACATGTTTATTCATTATGTAACCATTTATATACCAAAATGAACTTAACAAAACATAGATTCTTATGACAATTAAGTTTGTTCAACCTTAATGATGAAAATGACCTCCGTGATTTTGAATACAGGCCTTCAATCTGCGTGGCCAGTCGTCTATCGCAGCACGAACGAGGTCCATGTCAATATCGGCGGCTGCCTTAATCAAGGATGTCTTGAGTGACTCCAAATTGGGATGAGGCTTTGAGCATGCCTTTTCCTCCAAGTGTTGCCATATCTTGTAATCTAACGGGCTCAAATCTTGACTGGAGGAGGGCCAGTCTTCGTGCCGGATGAAGTCGATTTCACGCGCCGCCAGCCAGTCTTGTGTGCTCTTCGCTCTATGAGCTGGCGCCGAATCTTGTTGGAATACCCAGTACCTATTATTGAACATGGTATGGGAAACAGGTTCCACAAGGTTCGTCAGGACTGTATTTTGATACACAACTGCATTCGTTTTTACACCTTTCTCACAAAAATGTACCTCTGTTAAGCCCCAATAAGAAACTCCCAACCATACCATGAGCGAGGGTGGAAAATTACCTCGTTGGACAGGCGGAATACGGTTGCTCGCTTCTTCACTACTGTGTGCGTACACCTTATCATTTTGTTTGTTGTAGCTCTCTTCTACGGTAAAAAATTTTTCATCCGAAAAAAGAATTTCCCGATATTTTTTCCCGCGTACCGCTTCAACAAAGCGCGGCATCTCTTCAGTCTCAGGTCCATTAGACGAGCATTTGAATGATGTCCTGTTTTTCTTCGATATGACCGAAGCCCTAAGTCTTCATTTAACATCCTTTTCACCGTGGTTCTGCTTAACCCCATCTGAAGGGCCAACAGTTTCTGCTTACGTTTGGGATTTCTTTGAATTCACGCCTTCACAGCTTTTATCACAGGAGTCCTAACAGACCGAGGGCGACCACTTCTTGACCTGTCATCTACACTAGAGTCTTCATTGTATCGTTTGATGGTACGATATACGAATCTTTTGGATATAATAAAATTTTTCAGTAAGTCAAATATTTGAATTGGCGCGTAACCGAATAGCTGCAACACGGTCTTCTTTAAGCGTCCACTCCATATTTAAAAATGAGTAAAATTCTAAAACGTATACATTTTTATTTTCATGAACAATTCGAAATTCGAATTCAATAAACTTTTTTGTGGCCAGCATTCTAAAAGAAAAGTTTTTACTGTGTGACAATACTTATGACCTGACTAGGTAAAATTTACTATGATTTTTTTTTCTATTAATGATCAATACAGAGACTACGACTCAAAATTAATCTACGTGACTGTACTTTGTCAATATTTTAGGTAAATATGAACCTGTGTCCAGTTGACCAAAACATTAAAGGATTTAATTTATGTTTCACTATGTGGACACGCGTAAAAATCCTGGCATGTCCAGATGACGAAATAATAAATAATATTTTTTTTTATACAACTGAAATTCTTTCTATACAACTGAAAAGCAGATTAGCTAAGTTTTACATGCACAACCGGCGATTTTGAGAATTGCTTTTGATAAATATACGCAACTATGACATATTATGGGAAATTGATTTTTCATAGCGCCATCTATCTCAAAGCAAGCTAATATAAGCATGTGGTATGGGAACTAGACAACTGATAAACATACTTATATATTTCATATATGTGTATAATTAAAAAAAAAGTTTTGTTAGGTGTTACACCACTTATAGCTCGAGAACGGGTGGGCAGATTATTTTGGTTTTTGTGTTTTTAGATTTGTCTTCGTCCAGAATAAAATTATAAATAAAAAAAACAGTATAATAATATGTGTTCAACGGAACAAAAATCTAAGGCAAAGCTCGCCGGGGTCACTAATATAAAAAATAAATAGGAAATAACCAAACTCCAAAACAAACATTTGCGGATCACACAAATATTTCTTCCAACCGGATCGAACCCGGAACCTTAGCGCGGTAGTCGCACACTACCACTTACACCACTGAGGCAATTATGTGGCTGCTACATAACAATAAATATAATTTTAGTTAAATAATAAGAACACAATGCATTGATAACGGTGTTATTTTGTAAGTAGCGTACTAGCGTGCATTCGGATCAAGGGCACGAACTACGAAAGTCAATGACTACAAGAAAAAGACACAAGGGCATAGGGATACGTGTGAAAGTACGATGACCGTATTCTCGTCTCTGTACGCATTTTTTCTTGGAGTTCAGATTATCTAGCTTACCAGCTAGACTATAATTAATTCTACTTATAATAACATGTAGGTATAAGATTTATTAGTGTAATAAGATTTTGGCAGGGTAAAACATCTACGTAGTAGATTATACCTTGCTTTGGTGAAGGCGCCTGCACAGGACTTCGGAGCTTCCGATAATAGCTCAACATCGCTAAGTAACATCTGCCTCCGGTAGTCATTCAAAACGGGCCCTAGACTCCAAGGTCGAGATGTTCGATGCAATCAGGACAAGGTTAAGATGAGAGTGAGATGTTAAATGCATATAAAAGTCTAAAAGTTAACAGTGCAATGCACCTGTCGGCTCCTATCCGAATAAAATCACACGTACCTAAATCAGATTTTTTTCAGTTTGGTCATCAGTATTTTCATTTCTCTGGCAGCTTTGGCGTTTTCAATATCGACTATTAATTAATGGGTCTGGTTGTATATTATTTAGAGATCTAGTGCATTGATTACGCATTGTGCATTAATTGTTATATAAACACGACATATATTTTCAGGTAAGATGACAATTTGTTTTTCTTATTTGATCATTGTTATAGAGTAGATTAACGGGAAATGAATCTTACACATAATTTTTAAACCGGTCAATGTGTTTAAAACTGGTTTCTTGCAAATACTTTGCGTCGTCAATGCTTTAGTGATACAAATTTCATCAATATTAGAAAGATTCATATAATGTTTTGAAACAAGTGTTGATCATTAATTCTGCTCTATTTATAAAGGTTTTGATTGCAAATAATACGCATATTTGTTATAAGTTACAACATTTTATTTAACTATGTATTATTTCAGTATGACTTTCGCTCGGACTGCAGAGATATTTATAAAGGAGTGCAACAAATGTCCTGGCAGCTGGAATATTTAGATTTGAAAGACAGAAGGTAATGTTAGATATACCCTATCCTAGCCCCTCTCCTTTCTCGTCCTTGTCCCAACCCTAAATCCTTTTCCTACAACATCCTCTTCCAATCCTCCGTCCGCCAAGCCAATGGTAGCCGTGCCTATGTGCTGCGTGGCTAGGGGCGAGCCTGAACGTGCCTTATTGCCCTGGGACCGGGCGACCCCAGAACAAGGCTAGCCTTACCTAGATAAGCGGGGCTCTGTCTAGGTGGACGTGATATTTCCCTAGCTAATCATGGGAACGCAATGGTTTTCAAAAATAAAATCCAGTATGGCGGTGACGTGGTTCGCCACCCGTCACGTCTCGTTTCCCATCGAGGCGAAAAGTGGACTTGCGATAGCCACTTTGCTACTTTGAATGTTAGAGGAGGAATGAAAGACAAAACTGAAGAGGTATGCGAGATGATGCGAGAGAGACGAATTGATGTTCTGTGCGTGAATGAGACAAAAAGGAAAGGGTGTGACACCACCACACATGGAACCCTCACGGCATAATGGTCAGGTGTCACCACTACTACCAGTCCAGCATGCCAGGGTGTCGGTGTACTACTGTCTGCTAGAATGAATGACTGTGTGACTGATTATGAATGTGGAAGCCCAAGTCTCCTTTGGTTGAGGTTGAAGGTTGGACTCACCCGCATCTTTGTTGTGGGAGTTTATGGCGTCGATCACCAAAAGACCAAAGTGAGAGACAGGCATTTTGGGAGAGTGTGAGTTATGTTTTGAGTATATGCAAACAAAATGAGAGTAATGTTAGGTGACTTTAATGGTTGGGTCGGAGTGAAGCGTGATGGATATGAAAGTGTATTTGGAAAGTTTGGTGACAAGCGAGTGAATGAAAATGGAGAAAGTCTGCTTGAAGTATGTTTGGAGAGGAATCTTGTGGTAACTAACACCATGTTTGACCACAAAGATATCCACTTGTTTACGAGACATGAAGAAAATCAGAGAAGTATGATCGACTTTGTGATTGTAGATGCAAGGATGAGAAAAAAAGTCTTAGACACCAGGGCATACCGCGGTGCCGGGATTGACACAGACCACTTCTTGGTACGAGTAGTTAGTCGAGTAAGAGGTCTGTTTCGACGGTGGCGGCATCGTATGTATGAACCTGTTAGTGTATTAGAGCGCATAAAAGTCGAGAATTTGCAAGAGATAGGCATTAAAGAGGAATTTATGAGTAAGCTCAGCAAGAAATTTGAAAATTCTGATGAAGTGTGTGAGATAGAAGACGTATGGAAGTCATTTAAGGAAGAGCTCTTAGAAGTTGCGATTGAAGTGTGTGGGGTAAACAAGAGAAGCCAAAGATGTAAGGGGAAGAGAATGAGTGTAGAAGTCCGAAAGGCATTGTCTGATAAGAAGAAAGCATGGTTGGATTGGCTGACTACAAAAGTCGATCAAAGAATGCAGAGGACAACGGATGTGGACCTAAAAATGGCGAAAGAGGAGTACAAAAGGTATAAGCGTGTTGCAAAAGAGGTGATGAAAAGAAAGAAAGAGAATGACAGAGATGAATTTGATAAAAGGTTATCTGATGACTTCCAACAGAATATGAAACTCTTTTGGAAGTCCATAAGAACAGTGAGGGGTCAACAGACGACATCACATCTCAACGTTATCAGAAACCATGATGGTAGTCTTGTGAAAGGAGAAGTATGTGTGTTAAAAAGATGGAAGCAATATTTCGAAAGCTTGTTTGAAAAAAAGGATATGCACGTACATACTAGTTTTTGGGAAGTAAATGAAATTGGCAAGGAAGAAGTCATAAGTATGAAAGAAATAGTGGAAGCATTGAATAGCATGAAATTGGGAAAGGCCGCGGGACTTGATAGGATCTCTGTCGAGATGCTGAAAGCGGGACAAGGCGTGGTAGCTTGCCAGCTGTACTGCATTTTCAACCTTTGCCATCGTGTCGCTTTATAAGGGAAAAGGGTCACAGCAAGAGTGCAAAAACTACCGCGGCATAAGCTTGCTCAGCATCGTCGGCAAATTATATGCAAAAAGAGTGATGAATGAAACTGAAGGAAAAATGTGGGATGTACAAGCAGGATTTATGAAAGGAAGGGGATGCACGGATCAGGTCTTTTCCTTACGATGCGTAGTAGAAAAGCTTTTGGCGAAAAGTCAAAAAGTATATTGCGTATTTGTAGACTTGGAAAAGGCCTATGATAGAGTGGTGAGGAATGAACTGTGGTCAACACTGACCAGGTATGGAGTAAACAGCCACTTGATACGAGCACTGAAATCTCTCTATGAGGGCTCCAGTGCTTGTGTCAGGATCAACGGAGCTTGCACAGACATTTTTCTCGTTGAAAAAGATGTGAGACAGGGTTGTGTAGCGTCGCCGTTGCTGTTTAACCTATACATGGACAGCTGCCTGAAAGAACTGCAAGAGAGTACGTATGGTATAAAAATGGATGAACTGACCGTCAAGTGCCTCCTATACGCCGGTGATCAGGTAATACTAGCATCATCGGCGGAGGAGTTGCAGTTGATGGTAAACATTATGCATGATTCGTTAATAAAAAAAGGAATGAAAGTGAATGTAAACAAGTCGAATGTAATAGTTTTTGAAAGAGAGGTAAGTACGACGGATTGCTCAATTCTTGTGGAAGGAGAAAGAGTAGAACAAGTGAAAGAGTTTGTATATCTGGGTACAAAATTTACGAGAGATGGAAAGTGTGACTATGACATTGAGCGAAGAGTTTTGGCAGGAAATAAAGTGAATGGAGCCATGTACGCCTTTATGAGCAGTCAGAACGTGTCTAAGAAGGCAAGACTGGCTGTACATAGAGGAGTGCTGGTCCCCACACTTATGTATGGCAGTGAAAGCTGGGTATGGCAGAAGACGCATAAAAGTAAAATTAATGCGGTGGAAATGAGAAGTCTGCGAAGTATAGCTGTTGTTAAGTTGATAAATAAAGAAAGGAACAGCGTGATAAGGGAACATTGCGGTATGACAGAAGATGTACTGACTAAGATAGAAAAAGGGATGCTTAGATGGTTCGGACACGTGGAGAGAATGGATGAAAATAGACTGACGAAGCAGATATATGTGGCGAGAATGAATGGGCAAACTGGTAGGGGTCGACCTCGGCGCACGTATGTCAATCAAATCGACGATCTTTTGGAAAAAGGCCAGGTCAAGAGTACCCTTAACCGGCGAGCGTGTATGAAAACACTCATGAAAGTAGAAGAAGCGAAAGCTGTATGTCAGGATCGTAGCAAGTGGAAAGCCATAGTCTCTGCCTACCCCGATGGGAAACAGGCGTGATAATATGTATGTATGTATGTATGTATGTAGGACTGAGATCAAATTACGCGGTATGCCACTCGACTGAGGAAAATGTTATGGGAATTTAGTAGTGATAGGGTTTTTAAAACAATAAGCTATCTAGGTACAACTTTACTTCATAAGTTAAAAACCCCATCTGTTTCGACCTGGGAATCCCCCACGGGCTGCTTTCCACCTGGAGCTGACATGAGATGGGCATATAAGACTCGAACCGACTAAGCACGGTGTTCCGAGACGGCTGTGAATCAAGGGAACTTGGTTTACCCTCGAAAGGAATTCCGACCATAGTAAATATTAAAATATTAGCGGTAGCTATTAACACAATGTTTGTAAATAAAGAAAGAACCTAACATGTTGTTTTATTAGAAAAGGTAGCTGACAATAGAAAAGATTTTTTTGAGAAAGCATCTACAGTGGATCAACTTCAAAAAATCCGTGTAGCGACGACAATGATAAGTACCTACGGATCTGATTCGAATTACCTATGACTTAGATAACGACATTGATACTGCATCGCCCGGCTCTGATGTGCAAGCTCTGCCAAAACGACGACGTATTTGTATGAACGAACATCTACAGTATGGCGTTCTTCAAAAAGGGTCTTAGAATGATTTTTAAAGGGACAGCAGCGCGAGTGCTAAACTGCACTGCACTGGTGTTGCAAACATCCATAGGCTATAGTGAACACTTTTCATTAGGTGCGCCGTATGAATGTCTGCCACCTCAGTGGTATAAAATAAATAGAGGATGTTGTAGATATTCTTAAATTTCATTTTTTCCAGGACATCAGTAGGTATAAAAATAGATGAAGGAAAATACCATCGCAAGATTGAGAAAGTCTATCATAAAAACTTGTAAAATGACAGGATGTCCACTCCCATCATTTCTCTGATAGGATCTGTATCACTATTTATCTATGTGTGCCGAATATCTGTCAATGCGTATAATGTGTGTAATGCAAGATGCCATTGTGGTTGATATACCTAAACAAGCCTATTCTATTAAGTAGTGTTTTTAGTGTTAGAGTGACTTTGCCACTTAACAATCTTGATGGTTCCCAGCCACAACAAGACTCAATATTTCCTAAAATAAAAACTAAATGTCTATAATATATTAGTTTAATAATACTAAGTTGATAGCAATACCAATTCTACTGAATTGAAACAAGTCAAAATAGTAGGTAGCTACTTAAATATATTGCTTCCAGTGAGAGAAAATGTTGTAAAAATAGAGAAGTCAAAGGCGTGCAATTTCAGCCAAGATTTTTACTATGCATGTACCTGTCTGCACAACGCCAACACGAGCTAATCTGTTAAATAAAAGTTTAACTTCACATAGGCTCAATAATATGTTGCTGTCACTTATAAGTTTGATTTAAAGGATATGCAATATGTTTATTAGGCAAACTACTTTTTAGCTAATTTCTAACTTAGGGCATTCTGCATTATATATCTACTTCACAGTGAATAGATCTGATGTTTAAGTACAACACCCTCATTGGCAATTTGTGTTAAAGATAAATCGCTCAAAAAGAATCTTGATAATGTAAGCTATCAAGTTAAATAAAATGCATTCCATCTAGTTTTGATACTACAAACATATAGGGTATATGTTTACAGGGCTAATGTAACTTTTTTTTGAGGTCATAGACAAGCATATGGCTCGCCTCTTGTAGAGTGATTGCCATAGCCTATGAATCTAGGATCAAGTATCATAATGGTCCGAGCATTAACATAAGCCGTGCTATTGCCGTTCTTATATCCGTATGACCGCTCTATCTATCGTTATGAATGTCATACTCGTAAGAGTGACAGTTACAGCAAGTGTAAGTTTAGCAAGGTCACACTGTCTGTGTGAAGTGTAACCACTGTAGCAACTAAAGCATGATCAATCTTTGTGTTTTGGTGTCGGTTACAGTTTATTTTCTATGTAACCTTATGAGATATATGATCTATTGCAAATTATCAAAAAATTCGTGTAATGGCGTGTGTTGCGGTATTCTGTTCCTCGATATCCAAAAAAGGATCTGTGGAAACCTCAGAAATCGCATTTCATAAGTAAGTTTTCAATAAGCATTATTTTGATAACAAGTTTCAATTTTAAATAATAAAATACAAAAGTCAGCTGTTTTGAATGTTCTCAGTAACATTGGTAAAGATTGCATTGGTTAAATATCAAGTTTAATATCAATAATTTATCATTAAAATATGCATTAATATTGTAGTCATTTGTAGGAAATTAAGACCTAGTCACACACACTAATGCACTCCGATAGTTGCACACATAAAATGGATACGCTAAAATATTTATGGCTCTATCCATTATGATACTTGATCCTAGCTATGAATGACTGTAAAGAAGTATTGACACTGTCATGTTAAAACAGACAGAGACTGGCTGTGACTACTTACTGTAATTTTTTTTGTAGCTGCCTACGAACTTGGCTTAACAAGGTAATTTCAATCTTTTTTTGGGACTAATCCCACCCACAATCTCTTTACTAAACCAGAAACTACAGCAATGTCCAAAATAATAAAAATTACACTGAGCTTGAAGTGTCTTGGAATCTGCATCGAAATTAGTCAGAAGATAATTTGAAGGAGTTGAAAAATAAATTAACACCTCTTTCCCCTTTTGCAAAGTTGGAGACTTGTAGGGCAATTCACAAATCTCGTATCCAAATCCTCTATTGCGCAAATGTCATTGATGTTCATAGAACTCGAATATTGATGACATTTGTGCAGTAGAGGATTTGGATCCGAGATTTGTTAATTGAGCTGAATACTGGAAGGCAACTAGGTGTACATCCTATAGAAAGGCAGGCACCATGGTAATAGTAATTAGTACCAAAGGCCTGGTATGCATTCTATATGAAATAACTAGTCATAAATGGAAACTGTCACTAACAGTCACCCAATTTGGAACCGTCCATAGCATAAGATATGCTGTAGCCATAGCTACTTACTGTTCCTTAAAGGAGAAACCTAAAATGTATTGATTTGACCCTTCAGAGCAGATTATATGTGTTATATGGCAACACCATGGCAGCAGAATATTAGGATACCAATCAACTTTTTACAGCCTAGATGCAATGATCTAGGTGTAACACTATGCTATATTTTAGGATTACAGTCTGTGATAATGGATTTTTGTTTTAAACCCTTCCAACCCTTTGAGTGTTGGGCCCATGGGATCAGCCCAGAACAGGATGTCATGATAGTCAGCTATATTGGAAGTTACTGATGTCTGGCATTCTGACACCTTTAGGCCCAGGCTAGATCAGCAGGTGAACTAATAAATAATTGAATCTTGGCTGTATGTAGCAACCTAAACTTATTTTAAAAAAAAAGAAAGGGTTCCCATAGATTATGGTAAAGACAAGTCAAAACAATTGTAAATTGTTTCCATACTGAGTATGTTTTCATAATTTAATGAAATAAATTCACTATAAACAAGTATTAAATTATAACTACTATAACTTTACCTAATTTAAATTTTATGTGTGTTGAGTACATGGAAAATGGGATAAAAACAGGCATTATTTTGAATGTGTGATATTGCACAGATTTTGCAAATAACTAATATTATTGAAACAAGGTCAATTTGATATCTTGCAGGGTCCATTAGCTTTGTTGTATTTCTGCATTAGACAATGCGTAAAGGTATAAAATAGTTAAAACTAGTGATAAAAATTTCTACTCCCAAAGTCAAGAGCATTGATTTATGATGACTATTTACGCGACTAAGTAATAAAAAATACTCACCATTCTACGTGTCGATTTCACATAGTAAATTATTAAATTCTGAACAGTCTATTTAATAAAATACACACACTAAAATTGTTATTTCAGTCCTTTCTCTAATAATCGCATTTTTTTAGTACGGAGTTCATTACCACGAGCTTGCTCTCAGCTTTAGCAACTACACGACTACCTCCGTAAAAAGAAAAATATCCAACTGACAGAACAAACAAAGGTTTTCACAGAGTTTACTCCTCTCAGACTTCGACATTGACTTTTTTACTAGTGCTGTCCGGTAGCAAGCACAGATAATAAAACCGAAGCTGATGATAAATACTCGCTTGACAATGGTTGTCAAAATCAATAATGAAATGTTGATGATATCGTAAAAATTTGTTATGTTATTTAAAAACGACGGGCTTGTATAAAATATTTTATTAATTTTAAGCATAAATTTAAGTTTTAGTGGAATAATTTACAATATTCAAGATGAAAATTAAAATTAAAATACCGTTACTGAAACGTAAAACGTAGAAAGTAAATGAAGGAGCAGAGAGCTGTACACCATCCCTAGCCTAAAGAAACAGTGCAGTGAATTTACTGAATATATCCACTTTGAGTGAGAATAATTTTATTTACCGCCGGGAACAGTTCCAACGAGCACATATTTGTTAAGCTTGTATCAGTGTTAATAACCTGTGCATATTGCAAAGGGCGTGTAAATGATATAAGATGTTTTGGCCAGTCATTGTTGAAATATAACACAAATAACACGCACCTGCATCCGTGATTATATTACGTCCAAGCTCTGCACATCATTCAAATATCACAATGAAAGTTACAGTTACTACTCTCAACGATGAAATCTTTGTTTTGGACGTATCCGAAGACCTGGAGTTGGAGAATTTTAAAGCATTTTGTGAAATAGAGTCTGGGTTTCCTGCTAAAGATATCATCTTGAATTTCAATGGGAAGCCTCTCTTAGACGATAAGAAATCATTGAAACAACATGGTGTGCACGATGGCGACGTTGTTGTGCTTCTTCATATGCTTCAAAGTTCCTCAAACCTCAATCAAACTGACTCCAACCAAGGTATGTCTGCCTGTACGTAAATATTTTCAATATTTATTTTCTTTAAGTGAAACTTGTAAACTGCATTGTCATGGATGTTGTCATAGGTGACACTGAGCGTCATGTCGTAAAAATAATTACTGGTCATATAGATGCAGACAAAGAAAAATTACTACAAAAAAAAGCACAATGACATTTGTCAAACCTTTTTATTTTCAATTTTTGATAAACTGTTATACTTTATAGAGAAATTAAACAAAACATTTCCTTGCAGCTTTGCCAACAGGCTTAGCCAGTTTAGACTTCAGTAGCATCAAAGTACCATCAAGCACAGGACAAGCAAGCACTAGCACACCAATGGCAGCAAGGAACCCGCCCGTTGAAGAGGATCCTCGTATCATCAGAGAAATGTTCTTAGCTAATCCAGATCAACTTGCATTGCTGAAGCAAAATAACCCAAGATTAGCAGATGCCCTCCTCAGTGGTAACCTTGGTATGTACATATTGGTGAACTTGAGGTAATGTGGTTGTTTATGCAATGAATTTAAATGAAATGTGTCTAAATTTAAATCTGTTTTTCTGTAGATACATTTGCATCTGTGCTACGTGAACAAATTTTAGCTAGGACTGAACGCCAGCAGCAGAGAATAAGGTAAAATAGTTATATTTATGGATGATAGATTTTTGTATATCTTTCTTTCGATCTGCATAATATTGTGTAAATAACAAGATCCAATTCTAGGATGATGAATTCTGATCCATTTGATACTGAAGCTCAAAGAATGATTGCGGAAGAAATTAGGCAGAAGAACATTGAGGCCAACATGGAAGCAGCCATGGAGTACAACCCTGAGACTTTTGGCACTGTAGTTATGTTATACATCAATTGTCATGTTAATGGGTAAGTATGTAACTCTTTTCACTTAGTTAAACTAAACAATACTACTATTGGTGGTAGACTCCATGTTTTTATGCTCATCATTCACGCTGTTATCCCTAAACGGGTGGCGTCAAATTAAACACCCACATATCACCACATAATTTTTTCATGTTATCAAAAGAATTTTGGAAAGTTGATAATTACATTGCAAAAGAAATCTCAAAACTGAAAGTCATACTTCATCTATAATCATCTTCATTATCCAAATGTTAATACCAATATTTTTCTAAGCTGATGCTTTTGCACTTTACACAGATTATTTAACTACAGCTGTAAACAGGGCTAAAACAGAGTATGAAACTGAGTTACTATAAATAGGTACACTTTCTGTTGTACAACACTAGGGTAATATACAATGTATTACACTAGTGTTGTTAAAAAATCATAAAATGGGAAAACTTGTGTTGATTATAAAAAATAGTAACCTTAAAGTGGAACATAGACTATTGCAGACCAGATATAGTTGTAATTTAGTTCTTGTCCTTCTGTGACAATTATTTCAGCCACTACTCTTGACATTACCTCAATGTAATGTTATGATTACTGATTAAATGTGTTCAGGTTATAACAGAAGAAGAAAGAAAAGAATAATGTAAATACTTGTAACATGTAGGCTTTGGTCTAATTCTATGATTCATTATTTCACTATTAATAAACAAATTATAAAAAAGAGACAGGGATATAAAAGTAATAAGACATTTATTTGTCTTTTTATTTTCTAGGTTCCCAGTCAAGGCTTTCATAGACTCTGGTGCACAAACTACCATTATGTCAGCTGCCTGTGCTGAGCGTTGTAATATAATGCGGCTTGTAGACACACGGTAAGTGACTTCCATTTGTTTTCTATATGTCACACATGGCTATTGATTATTAGTAGTTGACATGCAGAAGTAATAACAATACCACTATCGTCATGTTTATCACTTTATATGTTTCTGTATTGTTTATAATATTGGGAACTCCATCACTTATACACTATTCTCTTATCAACAATGTTGATTGGCTTACTCATGAACATGTGAGATGCTAACACAGCCATTACAAAGATCATAGGTTGAAAAGTAAACAACAGCAATCTCTGTGCAGATGATAATTCACCATGTAAATCTTGACACATTAGAATTCTAAAGATTTGATACAGTCTGTCTATGGTATTGTATCAGTTTTATGTATGATGGGAAGTCTTATCAACTGCGGTTGCAGAGTGGTCTTAAAAATGACAAGCACCGTTTTCTTAGCATCTTATGTATGGTATGTGCCATAGATAAAACTATGTACAAAATCTCACAATAAAAGTGCACTCAGCTCATGCAGTTACCAAAATATAATACCGGAAATTAATTCGCTTGTATGTTTGGCGATATCTTCGCTATCTGTTGACCAATTTCCAGAATGTTGTTGTCCTATGTTTATCAATATTATTAAAATTTATTTATATTTTAGCCCACTGAACTGTATATGTACCAAGAATATTGAATCGATGGTACATTATGATTGATTTAAGGTTTTTATGTTTGATTTGATTATTTTCTATATTTCTACTGTTCCTTTCAGATGAACCAAACTAGTTACTTTTATTTAGCTAGGCCCCATATTAATAATTCATATCTTGTATTGGATGAATTTTATTCACTTTGCACTCATTTTGAAACCCCGTGACATACAATATTGTGAAAACCTTTTGCTCACATTTCTCGCATGTTATGTCCATGCTTTCAGTCTTGCAACAGAGGTTTCAACATGTTCCACTAAACTGTTTCTAAAAACCATTTAACCGTTAATTTTTATCCACCTATATTGCTATCAACAACTACTCTTCTTCATTATAATATACTCCTAGTGTCTTCCAAACCCTACCTGGATACCCTTCAGTGCTAGCATGAAGAGATGATGACACTTGGGCCTCGGAGATATTGGTGGTAAATTCAGATTAGCAACTACTAATACCAATAAATTATACAAACATCGAACTATAAAGCAAAGATATTCCCTTCCTCACATCCATATGTGACTTGTAAACCAGGATCTTCAACAAGGACCAAAACCAGAAAAGTTATTCTGAGCTCGGTATCGTCCCAAGTGTAGTTAGAGTCTTGAACCCACATTGAAATTAATCATTAGAGGGAGTTGGATAGAAAGTAGTTTTTTTATTTAAACTCCCTCTACCGATTAAATTATAAGAAAAAAAATGACAGCCACTGTGTTGTGTTATGTTTGGGGTGTTTATTCTATAGAATAGAAAAGCACCATAGGTCATGTGAGCTATGGTTGATCCCAATAATGTACACCCTCAGTATAGGATAGATAATTACTATGGCAACAGTACTAATATATTAGAAATATTAATCTTTAGTATTTTCGTCTTATCTATGTCATTAACAACCTCAAGTTGATAAGTTTAACTGATAAATAGGGTCACAAAAATAAACATAGATAAAGCTGTTTATGTACATGTTACCAAAACAAATATTAATCTTTTAATGGTCAGTATTCTCTTCATTTTACTGAAACATTACCCATTAAAAAGTATTTTACCATTGTACCCATTATGCTCTATGAGGACCAAAAAAAACTTACCTGCTTGCTGATACTTAAGCTTTTAATACACAAGGTTCTCTTGGTTAAGTAACATACAATCACGCCTAAATCGCTGAGGAAGAGGTGAATTAAACTCACGCTTTTCCAGTTGTTTTATAGTCATAATAGGGGCAAGCGTATTATAATCGGGCACTTATATAGGAGAAAATCTACAGCTTACTGTAATCCGAACATGTCACCAACAGCCAGCAGAGCTTTTTCGCATCCACAAATAGAATCTCTGCTGTCTTAGTATAGTGTTAGCTGAGTAGGAGTCAGCATTAGCTAAGTAGGAGCCAGCATTAGCTAATAAGTAGTCAGCATTAGCTCAGTCATCTCATCATCAATCATCTCAGCCCATTTGACGCCCAATGCTGGGCATAGGCCTTCCTCACAGATCGCCACAACGTTTGGTCTTGTGCCGCCCGCATCCAGCAAGCTCCCGCAAACTTCACCATATCATCTGTCCACCTTGTGACAATTCACTCCGCTTTTTCCGGTGCGCGGCTGCCATTCGAAAACCTTCCGACCCCATCAGCCGTCAGCTCTTCGAGCAATATGGCCCGCCCACTGCCACTTAAGACGGGCGATTCTTTGAACTATGTCGGTGACCCGGGTTCATCTTCGGGTTTCCCTATTGCGGATTCGATCACGAAGTGACATTCCAAGCATAACCCTTCCCATTGCTCTCTGGGTGTCAGCCAGCCTCTCAGTGAGGACCACTGTTAATGGCCACGTTTTAGTTCCATAAGTCATCACTGGCAACACGAATTGGTCGAAGACTTTGCTCTTAAGACATTGCGATATTTTGGCCGAAAAGATGCTCTGTTGCTTCCCGAACGCTGCCCAACCGAGTTTGATTCGACAATTGACCTCCTTTTCGTAGTTGGATCTGCCCAACTGTACGGTATGTCCCAAATTAATGTAATCATCGACAACTTCAAGCGTTGACTATCCGATTATAATCGGGAGTTAACAAAAATTATGTCGAACGTTCATTTGTGCCCACAAATGAACGTTCGACATAATTTTTGTCTTGTCCATGTTCATTTTCAACCCAACTCGTTCGGACGCCTAACTGAGGTCATCGAATATTGTGCTGAGCTCTTCCAGGGTATCAGCCATAATCCATACATCACAAGCAAACCGAATTAGCTAAGTATGAGTCACAAATCATGAAAGTGCTAGACGTAATTCCTCATTTGTGGCTTCAGCTTCCAACCTTAGCCCTTGATATTCCAAGCAGCAATAACCGCTGCTCTAGTAGCGAGTGATAAACAATGTCTCAAGTATAACGGACTAGCGGAGGCAAAAACGTATCTGTTAAGTTAAGAATGGATCATTTGTATCTGGATCAGTTCAAAGATTCGAATCAGTAAAGTGCTTCAGTGTTTCATTTGTATCAGTGACTCAACGTGTACCTAAGCTTTGTTTGAAGAATTATATAAAGTATATATTATGTTAGTAATATTAATATAGTAATATTATGTTAGTATTTTGTTAAATTGAATTTCATTTGCCTAATGTGTACCATAAAAATCGATATTCCTTCATACTTTCTTCAGGCTTAGGACTGACAGACTTACTCGTTCACTAGACTGTCTTTAGTTCTTTACTTATTGTAACACTTAAGTAATTGAAAATTACAGACCCAACGTAAACAAACCGGTGTTTTCTTCCACAAACAAAGGTCAACTAAAACAAACAATATCAACGCGTACCAAATGAGTGCATAGGTGTGCTAGTGTTGCTGTCTCTATCAATCACCCACTAGTAGCGAATCAGTGAGAGTCGCTCTCCGACGCGACCCGAAGCTCTCCGAACAGTGTATCTCACTCAATCGTGTCAGCGAGCGCCGCGAGCCGATTGAAACCGAAATTCAATAGAGCAGAAGAGCAAGCGGTGTAAAAGATTTAAATCAGTGACTCACTTTAAAGAAACGACTCCCAGAGTGACTCACCTCTGTAACGGACTGTGAAGGTGGGTGTTCTTAGCCTATCCCCCATAGGTCACAAATTCATCGTTAAGTACTCTAAACCCTACAGTCTCTAGATCAAGAGGCCAACGGCAAGAACCAGTAGAAAAATGTAAGAATTACCATATAAAATACTGCGTATCAAAGGTGAGTCGCTCTTCACTGAAACGACTCTGGGAGTCGTTTCTTTAAAGTGAGTCACTGATTTAAATATTTTACACCGCTTGAAATGAATCTTTTGCTCTATTAAATCTCGGTGTCAATCGGCTCGCGGCGCTCGCTGACACGATTGAGTGAGATACACTGTTCGGAGAGCTTCGGGTCGCGTCGGAGAGCGACTCTCACTGATTCGCTACTAGTGGATGATTGATAGAGACAGCAACACTAGCACACCTATGCACTCATTTGGTACGCGTTGTTATTGTTTGTTTTAGTTGACCTTTGTTTGTGGAAGAAAACACCGGTTCGTTTACGTTGGGTCTGTGATTTTCAATTACATAACAATAGTGTTACAATAAGTAAAGAACTACAGACAGTTTAGTGAAAGAGTAAGTCTGTCAGTCCTAAGCCTGAAGAAAGTATGAAGGAATATCGATTTTTATGGTACACATTAGGCAAATAAAATTCAATTTAACAAAATACTAAAATAATAATATTACTAACATAATATATACTTTACATAATTCTTCAAACAAAGGTCAATAAAAACGATTCATTTTAATTTATATGCGCTAATAAATCGAGCTTAGGTCCACGTTGATTCACTGATACAAATGAAGCACTGAAGCACTTTACTGATTCGAATCTTTGAACTGATCCAGATACAAATGACAAAGATACGTTTTTGCCACCGCTACTGCGTATAAATTCCACACGTTAATACTTCTCAATAGAGTAACTTGCATGGCTACATTGGCCCGGGTAGCAAAATTGTAATCGTTTATAATGAACTTCCACAAATTGGATAATGGTATAATGCATTAGTTTTATCTTGGTGACGATTTGTGTTTGTGGTCTGCTGTGTTGAGCTGTACGCTACCATGCATGCTACCATGTTCTGTGTGGGGAATTGTTTGTATCTGCAAATATTTATTCACGAAGGGTAAAATTCTTAGACGCCTCCTGTTATCCCACATGTGCAATATGAGGGCACCCAAATACATTGCCAAAAGTTTGATGCGCGATACTCCTTCCTTTTTCGGTTGGTAAAGATTTTCCGTTCCTGTTTCCTACATGAACTTGTTCTCGAGATATATGAAGCCTATGTCGTATTCTGTTGCAATAAGCTATATTACTGTAAAGTTTCACTAAAATCCATTCAGTAGTATTTGCGTGAAAGAGTAACAAAATCCTTACATCTATACAATTTTACATTTATATAATAGGAAGTGTTTTACTAAACCATGATTTTTTAAATGTTCTGTGAAAATAACTTGCGTATAATTTATGTATCTGCAAACCATCTGGAAGAAATTGGAAGATATACTTAGCGTATACGTATGTAGTTAGACTGAGTTAGAATAGCAGAAGGCATCTTTGTTTATCTGTACAGTAATACCCCGGTTTTTTACCGTCCAGTCAGTGTTCGATAATTTTATACTAAATACTGTTACTATACCATAAATACTGTTTTCTTTAGACTCTGCTACCGCTACAACATAATTTGTATGTATATAATTATTGTAGCTCATATATGTATTCTACCAGGCTCTATGAGGCTTGATGGCGTTGCGAGATAACATCTCCTACAGAATTTTACTTGTATGATTATACTAATTACAATAGACAAATGACAGCGGGACGAAAACGTGGCACGCCATATTATTATTACTTTTGTCTATTAGAAACGCTCGTGGCCCCGCTGACTCAGTGTTCTGTAAACGATCACTGCGTTAAGCTACATTTGCTATAGCTGGTCCTTGGGTGTGTGATCACTTTTTGGCATTTACATTTGCGAGCTTTTTCGTGCTTCGGAAGGCACTTTAAGCCGTTGGTTCCGGTTGCCAGGAAAATAGCAGTGTTTAAGCGTCGTCGATGGACTTATGGGCGGCTTGAAAAATTTCAACAGCAGGTCGCCACAGCCTGCGCAGACGATCGACCTGATACGACCAATTTAGGCGTATAGTATACCTCTGCCTACCCTTCGGGTATATGGACGTTAATATGTATATATGTAGGGCGCAAGCGAAAGGGAGCGAACATCTTTCTTTGTTCTGTGTTTTCTCCCAATATTGTTTACTTTATTTGCAGATGGGCAGGCATTGCCAAGGGCGTTGGCGTACAGAGGATCATTGGACGTATACATATGGTTCAAATGCGAATCGAGAAGGACTTCCTCACCACGTCTTTTTCAGTACTGGAAGAACAGCCTATGGATATGCTGCTCGGTCTAGACATGCTCAAACGGCATCAAGTAATCATTTTTTATGCTTATAAACAATTTTGAAAAGCAATTAGTATGCAAACTTTTACTAAATATAAACTTTTCCATTTAAAATTTTAATTTTTTATGCTTAGTTACGCAAGATTGTATTTATGTCTGTAGCATGATGCTTGGTGATTTTTTACATTTTAATCAACTTCGATCATTCAATATAGCACGTTAATCTAGTTCTATTTTGACGAACAATAGTCCAGTTAACGTAAGTCACAGTAACACGCAAGTTTATTGTACAAACACTGCGTAGAACAAGGGCTGTTCAATACAATCGGGAATTACAGCTAAAATAAATGGAGTAAAGAAAATTCTTTGACGTAAAAATAGTTGGTCGATACTAGAAACGTCTTCACTTAAGAACTAAGTGCTAAATTTCAAAATGGAGAACTCGTGAGAATTTGGAGTAACATTGAAACTCATAACATTTAAACTTATGATAGTACCCTGTGCAAAAAAACTTGTATAAAGCTTTTAGCAGCCTTCTTTGAATTATTATTTGATATACCTTTTAACGTTATTGGTATATCAAATAATAATTCTGGAATAGCCTCATCGTTCAGTTTCGCAGATGACTTTACAGGTGAGGTTGGCTTATATAACGTATACTTTCACACCTTTATCCCCGAAGGGGTAGGCAGAGGCGTACTATACGCCCACGTTTCACCGTATGCTTTGCTTTTTAACCCACGTAACAGGTGGTGAGCCCATTGCCGTGTTAAAATGGACAGGTGCAGGTTGTGGCGACCTGCTGATGAAATTTTTCAAGCCGCCCATAAGGCATTCAACTTGGCTTAACGACTGCCATGTTACTGGCAACCAACGGCTTAACGTGCCTTCCGAAGCACGGAAACGCTCGCAAATATAAATGCCACAAAGTGGTCACCCATCCGAGGACCAGCCATAGTGAAAGTTGCTTAACGCAGTGATCGTTTACAGAACACTACGTCAAGCGCTTCTAGCGCTTACCTTATATAACAGGCATCTTAATGTCACTTCATCCCAGATTATCTTATAAAGTTTGGCATCCTTCCCAATCTTACAATCTACATTTGTCGCACAGTGCAACATTGATTTGAAGCGGAACGTACTGCGCATTGGCACAACAGGCACTGAGACGCCTTTCTTGCCCGAATCCGAACTGCCCGAATGCGCCCGACTATCCGGCTATTCCGAGGATGAGATCGTCAACCAGTCCATGAGAGACCACGAAGAGCGCCAAGTAAAGGAAGCCCTCGAGAAGTCTAAACAAGGTGGGCGTGGAAAAAAAAAATAATGAAGCATTTTGTTTTTTACAAAAAAATGTTTGTCTTGTTTCACCGCAATAAAAACCGTAACGTATTTCAAAAGAATAAAAATCGTAAAACTAACATCTTGTTTCTGTGTAGCTTGCATGCGATGTAACACAACAGCTTAGTTTACCTGCATATTTGTCGGGAAAGTTCGGTCAGTGAATGGAACTGTAACGAAGCGACACCAGTGTTACTGAATACGTAGTAAATAGTATACTGTGGACACTTCCGAGCTATATGACTTCACACGTGATTTACTTTTGTTAAGGATAGTAATGCTTGTTTCCGGTATGTTTGAATCTTATTTCAACACTTCATTCATTGTCTGTATTTTTGTACGATTTAGAATATGTAAATAATGTATCTCATTTCGCCTCTGCACCGATTTGGATGATTCTTTTTAGAGTTCCATAGTTCAAAATTCAAATTTGTTTCATTCATATAGTCAACAAGGATAGGAATATGGCTTCGTCATATCCGTCTGTCTGTCCTATCTCCACATTAGTCACAAATACACAATCCTAAAATGCATTATTTTTATTACAACAATTTAGATACCTATTTTGATCACTGTATGAGTAGGTACATACATAATAAAGTAAATTACGTACAAATTAGCCTACATTGCTGTGATTGACAATTTAGTAGCGATGGCTTCGGAAGCTCCTGAAAACTTACAATGATTGTATTGGGCAATCAACTACGAAACCCTATATTACGCGTAGTCGGATCCAAACAAATAACAATTGCAACTACCAGAGTCACTGGTTCCATAGATTATATAAAAATCGGTTCAGAGGCTATGCATTAAAGATGACATCGACCACACAGCTAAATAGAAACCTATTGTTTCATATTTTACGTACAATATTTTCTAGGGGCTATCTGATGCATTTGATACGGGACATTTTGGTTGGCCGTACTGATTTTAAGCGAGCCATGATGGTCACGCCACTTTAAACAGGTCTGTGTGCTCGATGAATGGTGGTCATTAGCTTTTCATAGAAAATAGTACCGAATATATGTGTTGCTTTATTAAATGTTGTGGCCATTCATTACAAATGTTATAATATGTAGTATTTGTAGGAACTGTGTAATGATATATTGCTCATTGCCAAAGAAATTGGAACACATCGAAGCATAATTGTAAAGTAGGAACGGACCGGTTTTTGAAATTGGATTATTATGCTATACAGTGTGATAGTGTATGATGTTACCAATACTGATACTCGTGGCGAACCCTGATCTGCCTTGTTATATATTGACCAATATAATCTGCAACTGACTAGCGATGTGTGATGTGAAGTTGGTAACTAAACGAAACGGCACAGCCTTCCTGACTCTGCCTATTTGAACAGCGTTTTGTTGCCATTTGTGTTACTGGTCCATACGTTCCAATTTTTTTTCATCGTCGCTGTTTATCCGTTCTTACATATGTCAAGGCAGTGATTTTATTGTAAGTGGGAATATGTAGTCTGATTAGCTATAATAACTGTAATACATTATATTGTTGTTGTAGATGTAAGTCGTAGACCGCTTGTAGCATTTTCTAAGAAACAGAGGTTCACAACTATATATATTATCATTGATAGTTGCACTCCTAGATTAGTATCATTGGATTACATACTTTTGTAGTACCATGAAATGTATGTAGTGAGAAGATAGAAATTGTTCAGTACGGACCAGATAATTAACAACTTTCGACAACAATTTAAACCAATTCGACAGATTATTCGAAAATAATGCAAATGGATGACAACAAAACAAAGTTTAAAAGAATTTGGTGTCGAATTACGGTCATCTTTGTCTAGTTACTTGTAAAAAGCTGTCTCTGATTCCTCTTTTTTTCCTTCAGTAATGCCATTACAGTAATCACGCTATCAATAAAAATGACATTACAGTACCCGGCGATAAATAATACAAATCGAATACTACATAATAACTTTAGCCAGACTGTTAGAGTATTGTGCGACAGAGAAGACGCTATATCAAATAAAAACCAGCGGATGTCTCTTTCTAACGTTTGATGATGAGATGTACGTTATTTATCTGCGGGTACTGTACTTCAATGTAATGTAGTGTCATTTATACTGGTAGTGTAGAGACTTCATTATTCTTTATTTGGTGCGTTCTGAATAAAGTGGACTATATGTATCTTGTATTATCTTGATTGGAATCCCATTGACACAACGTTAATTGTTAAAGATCGCGTTTTCACTGTGTATATTTACAGACCCCAGCCACCCCGAAGTTAGAGCTTCGACGAGTAGGCAGCAAGCGCCTGTTCCAATGCAGATCGGCACCAGCCCGAGAATAGGTATGTCTCTCTAAAACAAGTTCGACTCGATATTTTTCTTATTCTGCGTCCCTATAACCCCCTAGTTTTGACTGCGTCCGCGCCACAGTGATTGATTATTTCACTACCGTGGAGAAGTCTCGGGTTCGAAACCCAGATCAGAACCAATGAATGGAGGCCACGGGACATCCATTTAACCTATTTACTAGTTCTACTATAAAGTGTGACCAGCCTGATTTGTTCATATTTGTGATTACTGTTTAGCTAGGTTTTTAATAAACGGGCTATTACATGCAGATTGATGACAGATGGGAAGAAAAATCCGACCGTTAATTTGTACTGAAACTTTGTCCTTTTATTTTTCAAATGAAACTTCTTTATCGACTTTGAGAGAAATTTTATAGTTATAAAAAAATCATCACCTTTTTCGCTTATGTTGTTTTGCAGTGAAACTTATTTTTCATAAGTGAAACTTGTTTATCGACGTGTGACAGAAATTTTATAGCTGTAAAAAATAATGTCGAAAAGAAGTTTCACTTCTTACCTTCTTTTATTGGATTCGACATATAAAATATGCAGATATTTGCTTTTATTATTTTCTCCTTACTTCTTCGTATGTGGGAAATAAATACTGTGACGTCACTGATGAGCTCGATCTCCTGACGAGGTCGATCTCCTAAGGTAGATAAGTGGTTATGGTCACCAAAATGATGAACTACAAAAATTCATTCTTAGGTTTCAGCGATCCCAGCCAAACAATCTTGCCGACTGATAATTTTGGAGAGTCTGATGTAGAAGAACTTATGAGCCTTGGCTATAGTAGGGAACAGGTGAATATTGTTTATTTATTTTTAAGTTTATAATAGTGGTAACCTTGTATTTTTTTATTAGCTGCTAGGAGCAGTTGTCATTTGACATTGTTGGGACTGCCCCATCTAAACTTTTATTGGGACTGCCCCATCTGAACTTTTAATAAGGGATGAGACCATCCAATCAGAAAGTACCCACTTTTGCTTTAATAAAAACTCAACAGACTAAAATGTGTCAGTTTTTCTTCTGTTCTTTTTCTCATTTTGCATTGTGAGATTGTGAGCTATGTTCCATCCTTTAAATATCTGTCTTATCGGGAAGTAAGAAAATCTATCTAAAAAAATCACCCGAAGAGCAAGTAATTTATACTTGCTCTTTGGACCTACTATCTCGACCTAAGAACGCTAATTAATAAAAAAATGTCAATAAGATGTATTTGTATAAAAAATAATGTACTGGTATTTTTCAGGTTATTGTGGAGTTAAGGCGCTTCAACGGTGACAAAACGCAAGCGACTGTTGCACTCTTTGCGAAAACCCTCAAATTCTAAATCGATTTTCGATTTTGAACTATTTGATTAATAAAAAATATTTTAGACCCCGAAATTTATTGCAGATTATCTAGAGAATATCTATTTTATAGAGAGATAACACGATATTTTTATGAAATATATATCTACGGAACGCCCCAAGTATTCAAATATTTCGAAGTTTGATGTCGCGTTTTCAAGAAAACTCGATTTTTATAATTCCTAAACCACAAAATGTTGATTTAGTAAAAACATGAATTTTATCTAATAATGTGATAAGTAACAATAGGTATGGAATTCTAAAAATCGGTAGTACGAACGGCAGGAAGTCCAAATTGTTATAAGTACCAATATTGTTTATAACGAATTTATGTCGTTCTACCCGCATCGAAATTTATTTACTAGAAATATTTCGTCTTGGGTTTTTCAGTGATGCTGGGAGCAGCTATAATTAGCTTTTTATTTTCGGTATTGTTATA
The DNA here is from genome assembly GCA_948477245.1 of Thumatha senex. Taxonomy (NCBI): domain Eukaryota; kingdom Metazoa; phylum Arthropoda; class Insecta; order Lepidoptera; family Erebidae; genus Thumatha; species Thumatha senex. Next base: position 8,718,144 of record OX419725.1, read on the forward strand.
ATTGTAAAATACATAAGGCTAATCGAAATTTTAATCAACTGGTTCATTAATCTACGTCAAGATGTTTGAGCTTACTTTAGCTTTTACTTACTTAGCTTTTGCATTGGCGTCTGTTGTACGGTCGCGGACTTTAATTTCGGACCCCCCTCAAGGTAGAATATCTTGTATACGTGTCTTAGGGTAAATATTCAAATAACATTTCGAGAAGATAGGTCCCAAATTAAAATGGTCGTGACTGTATTTGAGCTAACTAATGACCACCAAACAAGTCTTACACACATTTATTCATTTCGACGTCTTTGTGTTGTCTGTGTGTGACCTTTGATGTTAGTTATACAAATAATTAATAAGTATAGAATGTAATCGTACGCTTCAGTTTCTAAGCAATGGTTTATTAACTATCTTCACGCTATATCCATGATGAGTTAGTCAGAGAGGACAGATCGCCAGGTTTCACGATCCATGCATAGTTTTGCTTCCTTCAGATTCATTCATGCACGTTGGAGTATTTAAAACCTTTCCGTTTATGAGCAATCTGCTCACTTGGTCTTCGTATGGGTATGAGCCTTGGTTTTCCCATTACATTTGCAAAATAAAGTTATTATAACTAATATACTTTTAATTCAGTATTTTAAGGTGAGGACAATTTAGACCTATGCTATTTTTTATCCCAGGAAACTTTTCATTACCATGAAGGAAATATGCATGGAAAAACCAAAACGCATGCATGGGAGACCGCAGGCGTTCTGTAGTTTCAAAATAGACAAGCGGGTTGCACTCAGAAGTGTAGATTTATTGGGGCAACTTACACTAAACCAGGAAACCGCAGCATTTAAATTTACTTCCCATATATTTGCATGTACGCTTATAATCACGCGCACAAGATTTTCGTTTAATATAATATTTAGCGCAAATATTTGTGTAGTAGATAATGACTTTTGCTTAGAAACTCTAAAATACGAAATATTGATGTCGTTTTACCCAGTCTGCATAAAACTATATCATTGTTCTTTGGCAAACTTTTGGCTGTGGGTATGTCAATGCTTTTTATGAATGTTAAGCTAAAATCATATATTTAATAAATATTTTCCCTTTATCGTAGCGATTTGCGATTGAACGTCCACTGTGTGAGATTTATTAATTTGTATTTTCTGTTGTACTTCTGATTTGATTTTTGGCAGACCGTCTAGAGCTGCTGTGTTAATCCGGTCGGTTATATAATATTTTGTACAATACATATCGAATATAAACGTGTTATAGAGACAATAAGTGTTCTGATGCATATTTAACTGCACTTGTTAAGAAAATGAGTGTACCATTTACACATGCGCTGAGTTTTTGCGCATAGTATTCTGAAGATTAGTGTATGAAGATGAGGGTAATAAATCATACGAAAATACCACTAAGTTGTTTAGTGCTGCGTGCTTATCGAACTATCAAGAACCCATAACAGTTTTTATATAACATAGTCATAAACGGATTCACACATGTGCAGTACTTTGCTTTTTATAGTACAGTTCGGTAACTCTAAGATAAACCAATGTATTAAAAGCGACAATAAATATACGGACAGATCAATGAAATTGGAACGCAGAACTATAACTAACCGAAAACATATCGCATCTACCAAACGGCTGTTCAAGTAGGTGGAGCTTGAAATGACTGCACCACTAACTATAAAGGCCTGCACAGACGAGGGACTTTTGTCTGCAAAGGACAAAAATCCCTGAAACGTGAAGAAAATGTCTGCAGAGAACTTCACGCGGACTCGACGCACACGGTCTGCGGACATTTGTTGCACAGAAATTTAATTAAGAGCACGCTATTGAAGCGAATAACGCGAACTAAAGTCGACTGTGTGCGTTGCTCCACCTACTGCGTAGTTTTATTTATTTCGGGGACACCCGCGTACTTTTGTCTAGTCCGGTCTTTCGATGTCCTGTTTTTCGGTGGATTTTCCTAAGGGGTTACTTTTAATCCGCCGTGTGCGTTAGTCAATATAAAAGTGATGGATCTATTTTGAAGAACAAAAAAGTACGCGGGGGATGATCGTTTGCGCAGGCTTTACTATTGCTGTGATAAATATCGGTTATCAAAGGAATGATGAGTGAGAGATAGGATGAGTTTTAAAGCGAGTTAAAAGTCCGAGCAAATGCACGTTCTGAATAATAATAATAATCATCCGAGATATGCTGTAAAATTAAGTAGAAAGCAGTCTAAATGAGTTATTTTAGAGAATTAGTTGGATTATGTTTTCATAATTTAAACATAATCCATTTAGTGTAGAGTCAATGTTTCTTTGAGATCATCAAATTTCCCGCTACTAGTTTATGAGAGCTAGTACTTTTCAATACTTCATGTACCGGTACTTCTCTATTATTATTTATTCCAACACCTTACTACAAAAGATAAACAAGCAAAAATTCACTGACCAAAATGGTACTATTAGTATCAATTAAAACAGTCGACAAGTAACAAGTCAACTGGGGCCGTTTATAGTGAAAAGTTTTTATAAAGTTATGCTTTCATGCGTCCCTGGTTAATGCAACAAGGTCACACGATCAATAATTTCAACTTTAATAATATTTATATTTCTATGATCAAGTAATCTGTAAGCTTCCATGCTACAGCTTAAGTCATGAATAAATTATTGGTTTATATTCGGTGAATCAGACACTGGAATATTGTTTCGTTTTAAACGATTTGGGTTTTTCGTGGATAACTTCCACATACCTACATAGTATGCGATGTTGTAATATCTATGTTCGGAATTTACTTCTGTAATGAAATATTCGTATGTAATAAGCTAGTACAAAAAGTCTATGTTAAATTCTTTCTATACTTAAGTGAACTTCACTAGATCCATATTTTCATTCGGGGTCCTCGGTATTATTATAGCTATTTATCAAAAATACAACATGAACAGGATGATATATAATTTTACATGTAATTTAGTTTTATATTTTATATGTTTTCATTATTGAAATAAATAAAATAAAGGTAATATTTTAGTTTTATAATAAAGCCAATTATCCCAAACGTTAAATGAGATATTCATTACCCAAACTAGTCTCACCAGCAAGTAGTACATCTGCTGCTTAACGGACGAGGTCATGGACCAAGTCACCCCCTTAATCATATCCTCCCAAAAGGATTCAGACTCAGTGTTCTGTAAACGATCACTGCGTTAAGCAACTTTCGCTATGGCTGGTCACGGATGGGTGACCACTTTGTGGCATTTACATTTGCGAGCGTTTCCGTGCTTCGGAAGGCAAGTTAAACCGTTGGTCCCGGTTGCCTGTAACATGGCAGTTGTCAAGTCAAATTGAAGGCCTTATGGGATCAACAGCAGTTAGCCACAACCTGCGTCTGTCTATCTCAACACGGCAATTGGCTCACCACCTATTACGTGGGACAGGAATGCATACGGTGAAAAGTGGGCATATAATATGCCTCTGCCACCCCTTCGAGGATAAGGCGTGGTAGATATAATTTGAAAGATATCCATGTGGTACTCCAGTTACCACCATGACCTCACCTTTTTTACTCCGCTTCATGGGACATGAGGTGTGCGTGAAATTGTCACGTCACGCCGACCAATTGGGGTCTGCTTCTGTAAAGACGGCTGGCAGTCCACTTGACGTAACCTACGTCCAACAATTGAATGATAAGAATATGTTTAAGCCCCAGTGTGGCGTTTGTTTTCTTTTATACGTGTGGAAATCCCCTCGGATGTCATGCCGGACTCGAACCGGCTAAAACCACACAGTCCCCGCCTAACTGTCTATTGCCGGACGCCCCGGGTAACTCCTCGGAAAGATGTCCCAAAGCTCCCGGCAGACTTTGGCTACCACCGCGGCCTCACCTAGGGCTCGGGTGTTATCCCGCTTCTTTGGGGGTTGGTTTGGGTACTATCCCGCTTCTTGGGGCATGAGGCATGCGTGAGATTTTCACGTCATGCCGACGTCTTGGGCCTGCTTCTGTAAGGACGGCGAGCAGCGACCCGCCGGCCTCAGGCCCCCGGTCATGGAGGCCGGTATTCTTGGGCGAAGACAAGTCTGTGGCGCTGTCGCCGCAGACTGCGGAACTCGGGCGGGAGAGTCCTCTCGCGTTCCCTCTCCGCCACCTCTTTCGCGAGCATGACCTGCTCGCAGAAAGACGCAGCGGCGTCCTACTTGCTCCCGCTGAAGACCATGGCTTGCACCATGGTTTCCAACGAGAGAATGTCTACGCCCAGACTCGCCACGAGGTCTTGGCGCTTCTGCGCCCACGCTGAGCACTCCACCAATGTGTGGAGCGCTGTGTCCTCGCTGCGTTCTACGCAGTGCTGGCACTCGGCTGTGGTCTCCCGTTGTATACGCCACAGATACTTACCGAAACACCCGTGCCCGGTGAGTATCTGCGAAATCCGGTAGGAGAGGTTGCCATGGCTCCTCTCCAGCCACTCATCCATGACCGGTCTGAGCGCCCCGATTGTGGCGTTTCCCCACCTTGGTTGATACCAAGACTTTCGTGGTTCAAGTCAACTTGTGCCAGTTTGTGCACCTACCTAATAAAAAGCGATCCGCTTCGTAACATTGGCACGGTGACTGGGTGAGCGGTAGGTAATCCGCGGGTTTTCTTCAATTAGCCGCTTATTTTCATTGACGACAGTTGAAGGCCGCCCTTCACAAAATTCGTCATGCAAAGAAACTCGACCACTCTCAAATTCAGAAAACCATCGCCTCACTGTGCTCAAACAAGGTGCTTCTCCCCGAAAAGCATTTAGAAGACGAGCGGCACAGTCTTGCGGAGAGCGAAAGCTTTTAAAATCATAAAAATTCAGCGCTCTAAAATCTGACTTAATTCCATTTTCGTTGCGTGTACGTGTGATGTGTGATAAAAACCATTGACAAATGATTTTCCTGAAGAAGGTTGCATCTTTTCAAAAAATATAACATTCGAAATTCAAATAGTTCCGATTAGCTAGAAGTTGGCTCTGTGCTTTGTTGGCTAGTGTGCTCCATGTATCAATGGTCTAAGTAATGGTGGAAGTTAAAGAGTAGGAAAGCGGACCGTGGTTGCAACTGTATGATGATGCTTAATTCGATGTGAGGTGTAAATACGCTCAGTTGTCTGTGGTTGGAATTACTTTTTTCTGAATCCGCAAAGTGAATGTAATAGTATAAATTGTTTATTATATTATTGTTTTACATTTCTAGCCAAGACGAAAGCGGCTAGAAATGTAAAAACATAAAATAAAGTGGCGCAGGACCGTGTGTTGTGGCGTGAATTGGGAGAAGTCAACGTCCAGCAGTGGACTGCCATTGATTGATTTGATTGATTGGCTGATGAGTCAGGAAGATGTTAGGTATCTGAAGAGGTGCAAAGTTCACCACGACAGTATTTATGTAATAAAGACTAGAATAAAATGAAAAGTATATTATTTTAAAACGTTTACTTTTTCTTTTACAAATTTTTAACAAATACATTGATAGATAGATTAAATTTAAGATCAATCATAACATACACTGACACTTAATCAATATATTTAAATATCTAGTTACCTACCCTAAATTTAAACGGACTAGCGAAATGTTACTTGTAATGTTATTACCAAAATGCTTTACAAATCAAACACCAAATACTTTAGGACATACTAAAGTTTATAATTCCAGCCTATTTATATAAAGGTACCTACTTATTCTTATAATTATACTTGTAGCTATAATAGAATTTAAAGATTATCAATTCAACTCCGTATGATTAAATCTGAATGTGCATTCAAAGACTGTCATCCACGTCAGGAGGTTGATTGGCTAATTTATTTGCCATAGCCGACAGTATATCAGTTAGTCGGGCAAACCTTTGTTGTGGGGTTGTGAGAGCTCCTCTTTCACCCCATAGAAACTGTATATGGAACTCTGTCCGAAAGAGCTCCAGCAATGTAGGATCGAAAACTGGTCCTAAGGAAGACATTTCTTGTACCACTGTTCTAGCATTTCTCTTAAACATATCTATTTGGTTCGTGAAGTGTCGAGCAGCGTCCAAGTGAGCTGCAGTCGCATTGAAATCAAACTCTAAACTGTTCATCAAGCTGCTTGGGAAAGTTTCGTCTGGTTGCATAAGACTTCCACCTTCGCCATCTAAAAATTTAAATAATAATAATAACACTATAAGTATCGTATAAAACCATGTTATTAAAACCGACTAAAGAAGGCTCCTTCTTTTTTCACATTTTTAATAAAATTATATTAAGTAGTTAGTTTTAAACCAATTACAAAGTTCCATCTATAGACATACAAGAATTAATAAAAACAAACATGGCAAGAAGAGTGTGACTAGAAGAAAAGTTAGAAGTAAACCTTACCTACCAAATAAATGGAAGCACAAGACAGGCGGAAGTATATACGGTGTCGTTGTATTAGGAGGTAAAGGATTGGTGCCTTCGTTCATGCTCTTGAAGCAAGGCCTTAATTTCGCTTCAAACATGAACGCATTGTCAGTGTACAGTCGTCTTAGAATATTCCATGCATTTTCCAAACACTCAATCTAAAATAAAAGGAATGATATTTTTACAAGTCTATCGAAATTGACTTTTTAAAAAAAATATAAAGTTAGATTTTTGTACTGTTTTATAAATAATTTTGTACCTGAGGCATGCATAGTCCTAACATAATCGCAGAAAATCCATACAGGTTTCCTAATGCTGTTTTTGTCTCGACTGCTAGAAGTATCCAGTCGTTAATAATATCCGCACGCTGTCTGTCCGTCTGACATGTTAATATCGTGACAGCAATCAGAAGCCGGAACGTCTCGAGCCTGGTAATTAATCAACACATCAATAAAAATGAAATTTTGCTTATTTTATCATTTTAAACAGAACACTAGATTACCTTTCAATGACATCCAAACGTAGATGTCGTCCTTGAGGTAGAAATAGCAATTCCAGTCCAGATGCTGTCCTATCAAGCCCTTCGATTTGTATAGTGTCTTCAAAGAAAAAATACAAATCAACTTTCGTCATATGATTAGCCAAAATCCTCGGACCTGATGTACGCAACAATAACTTTATTGCGTGAAGAGTTTCTGACTCCAACGGTTTCGTTAACCCTGTTGGTATTATTTGCGATTGGAAATTCCCTAGATGAATTCTCGATTCGACAACAAAATCCAAATTATCCGACTGCAAAAGTTTAGCTTCAGTCATTTCGTAATCAAACTGCTGCTTTATAGCGGATGTTACCATATGGTAATCGGGATCCATTCTCGATTTATTGGGATCACTGTGAGCAGAGCTTTGAGTCGAGTCTCCAGATCCGTTGCCTGAATCTGATCCTGAGACATGATACAATCGTTGCAGTTCCAATCGCCTTTCATCTGATTTCGGTCCGTCGTATCTAGCCGGTTTAGCTGGTGGACTGGTTGGAAGATTAGCGTCCCAGGTACTAGAACTAGAGTTTGAGTCGTTACAGAAGATTTTCCCGTGTTTGATTGTTTGACTTTGGATCACTCCATCAGCACTAGCGCTTTTTCCATGAGTGATGTGCTGACTCATATCAATTGGTGTTAGAGAATGAGATCGTTGCTTTTTAAAAGGCACCCGCAGTTGCATTCCTGGTTTGGAGGCGAAGTGGCTGTATAAACTGTAGGGATTGCAGTAGGGTCCGTCACCGATTGGTGACACCACGGAGCTAACATCGTCATTCTGCATATAGTTTGTTAGAGGTATCACTCGATTGGCTGGATATTGTATTCTTGCACCAGATGCTGCTGATATCGGTTTTCCTGAACCCACGTATGATGTTATCAAGTCGGCAACAGTATCATAAGCTTCATCTTCAAATTGGTATTGATTTCTTTCGTATACTGTCTCAGGATGAACGACAATCTAAAAAGAAATGTCTAATTGTATCAAATATTACATGGCGGAAATTCATCGCAGAACATTAATGGATGTCGAACGTGATTTTTATAAGGTAACGCGTAGTTATGCATCACTCATACCTAGTATTGTTAATTAAGCATATCACGTCCGGGCCATAAATATAGACGTAACTTATGGATAATAATATATTAAATTTGCGAAATGTGGGCGTATAATATGCCCCTGCCACCCCTTCGGCGATATAGGTGTAATTGTTACATTGTACGAATACTTCCTAGGGAGAATGACACAAAGATCCACCATAAATGTAATTTTATATATTGAAACATATGTGTTCTAAATATCAATCACGCCTTATCCCCGAAGGGGTGGCAGGGGCATATTATACGCCCACTTCTCCCCGTGTTTCACTGTGTGTGTGTTTTCACTTTATTTTTCTCAGAATATAATATAATAGGTAGGTACGTATTCTGTGATAGTTACTAAGTGCAATACACCAAACAACTACTCGACGGTTGAGAGGCAATTGACACATATTTTTTAAAGTTATAGTGTAAAAATCTACTGTGTAGTCTAAAAAGTCTTAAAAATCTTACAAAATCGTGTCTAATTTAACCCTACCATGACTCAAGTTTGTGCATTCACCGCACAAAAGCCCCATTTAGCGCCGCAATTCCAGGGCACACCTCAATCTCCAATAGTATTGGGATCCTTGGTGTCCATAAAGCTCGGAGTGCTCAACAGGGTGCGGCTGCGTGCAGCAGTACTTTACTGCGGAGTAAACATTGCTTCTCCATAAGTCGCAAGTGCGGCCACTCATGGAGTACTGCTCACCTTTGGGCTGGTGCACCTGAATACCAGCTTCGACCTTTCTACTAGCAGGCGGTGTCGAGCCCCTTCGCGACAGAAGAGACTTCCCCTCCTTATGCGTGTTCAATCGCCTGTTCAATGGTCTGTGCTCTGAGGAATTATTTGACATGATGCCGTGGGCATACTTCCTATCATTTTAACAGCATGAATAATCATTGTTTTTCAGCATTGCAGATGAACATCTATGTTATGTAAACAACTTTTTTATTGTTTACTAGCTGATCCGCGCGGCTTCGCCCGTGACATACTTCGAACTCCCGTCAGTTTATCAGTCACGCCTTTATTCCCGTCGCACCCATTTAATCCCGTCGTTTATTAGGACATTTAGGATTACTGCTCCTCTCTCCAGGTCAGTACCGTGATAGTATATAGAAAGCTATATATATAGCTTTCTATATACTATACCAAACTATAAGATATCGCAAAAACGCAAATGAAAGCAAAGTAGGCCCCAGTACGCACATCCTTTCTGTTCTCATTTATTAGTGTATTATCTATGCTTTCTGTAGTGCGCCGATGACGCGTCTGAGGAGGGATATTTATTGGCGAGCGAGATAGGACAACTATGAGCGGTCGCGCATGCGCTATTCGCTGAACTCGCCCATTATGCGTTATTTTAGAACAAATTTGATTACAATAAAAGGAATATAGTGAGTTAGACATAGAACATAGTAGACATGTGCTGTCGCGGACTTTATTTAGTGCTTTTAAAGGTGAACAATTTTGTAATACATAATTATTGTCAATCTTAACGATAGATATCTTAACTTTAGTTACGATATCTATGATCTTACCGCTCAACAGGCGTAACGAATCATGCAAGTCGCAAGTATTTCTGTCTGATTCTGTCACCTATACTAATATTATAAAGCTGAAGAGTTTGTTTGTTTGGTTGTCATCATCTCAAAAACTACTGGCCGGATTTGAAAAAATCTTTTCGTGTTAGATAGCCCATTTATCGAGGAAGGCTATAGGCTATATATCATCACGCTACTGCATTGGGGAGCAGAGCAGTAGTCATAAATGTCGACAAATCGGGCAAATTTTTATGCATCATTGTAGGATTAATAAGCGACGGGATTAAATAGGTGCGACGGGAGGTCGAAATATTCCACGGGCTAAGCTGTGGGGGTCATCTAGTCATCCATAATGCGAAGGTGTGTATGTTCATACTTCCCCTACCCTCCTTTATTTTTTAAAAATAAAGTATCGATAGATAATATCTCTATTGAGTATTATTTTTCAATAGAAACAGGTTTATACCCACCCTTTGAATAACAAAGTGAAGATGTTGCCCATTGGACCGACAACTTAGAACGTAATTATCTGGCTGTGATGATGAATCTCGCACAAGGAACTCTCTGTCCTGCTGAAGTAGATTTTCCGCTGACGTCCTGCTTAGTGCACCGTGGTACCAGCCATGGGATATTATTTGGTCTGATGGCAATGAAAACTCCCATTCTAACAATCCTGACGTTGTCATAGCATTCGGATCCTACAAAAAGAAATAAAGAACTTTAAAAAAACATTCATTAGATAAGGATTGCAATTCTTCACATACACATATCTATCTTAACTACCTAACTAAGGAGTAGTCAGAGAAGACAGATCGCCAGGCTTCAGAATCCATGCATATTTATTTCAATTCCTTCAGACTCATTAATCGCATCATTCATGCACCTCCAAGTGCATTAGTGAAGATCTTTTGACCTATCCGGTTTTGAGCAACCTGCTCACATGTAAGTATTGGTCTACGATGACTTCCACCCTCTATTTTCACAGAACATACATTCTTTGTCAATCGTTCCTCACTCCTTACTCATTAGATATAGTCACGCCATATCACCGAATAGATATACTATTATACAGTATACACCTTCATTTCACCATTTCTATTTTCTCTCATGTAATATGTGGCGAATCTTTTGCCGTATTGAAATGGACAGGCGCACATTGTGGCGACTGCAGTAAGTAAGGGATGACATGCGTGCCAATAATCTCAAGACAGGGGATGCCGACGACCGTGCGACGTGGAGGAGAAAAAGTAGGAACACCGGGCGTCGCGAGACGCAACTGGGGCCGACGCTCGGATGATGATGATGACATTATGGCGACGACAAGCGACCTGGGGGCCGAGTCTGCTATTTCAATTGTGTCGAAATAGAATAGAAATCGTCGCTCAATAGAATGCCACCGCACCGGTACAATTGTAACAGTTTTTCGTAGTCGTTAATAATAATCGTAATCCAATATACTTCTACTGGTCGGCCGATAGAATTCTATTAACACGTACCGCGTCAGTGGCCGCTAGTCAGTGACATTTTTGATATTCTACTAACATGTTGACAGCTAAAAACAGCTATTCTGGTTCTATACTACGGCTTGTCATTAGTAGACTCGGCCTCCTGCTGTTGAAATTTATCAAGCCGACCATAAAGTTCTAAACTTGACAAAACGACTATCATGTTACTACTCGTAGCAACTGCGACCAACAGTTTAACATGCTTTCCGAAGCACGGAAATGCTTGTATATATGTAAATGTCACAAAATTATCACCCATTACCCATAAAGTAAAATGCTTAACGTTATGATCATTACAGAACAAATGAGCTAGCGGGACCATGAGAGCTTTATAACACTCACATACTCGTACCTGTTCATTGTCATCCGCGGAAATTTATAATCGTCGTCCCGGTCGGAATATTTCTTTTGTTGGGTATAAAGTCTCTATCCATACAATCTATTGTTCCCGTAACCTTTTACTGATAAAAATATATGTTATATTTATGACCTTAAGGAATATAGAATAAAAAATATTTTAAGACGTGAAAGCAATACAACCATATAAACATAATACTTTCTCAGTTATAATATAAAGGATATTCGTACCGACTCAGAAATGACTCTAAGGAATTTGATTGAATTAAGTGCAAGATACAAGTAACCAAAGAGATATACTATTCATACTCTTAAAATGACGGTTAAAATATGGTGGAGAATTTCAACTTGATTCGATACGGTTCGGGTAGTTCAAGTGGCTAGAACATTGCCCTGGTTAGGCAAAGGTCACACGGGTTCAATCCCCGTCTCGAATCGAATTGTCTTTTTCCACTTTATTATAAAAAATAAGATACAAGTAAGTTTTCTACGCTTTTTTACAATTTAAGTATTCTAGCCCAGCAGTTTCTACCGCGTGGTTTCCGTTTCCGTGGGAATTCACCATCTGTTTTGAAAATCTCGTTAAAATCTGTCCAGCTGTTTCAGAGATTAGCTGCCTAACAAACAGACAGACTGATAGCATTTTTAATACTGATTATTTTATTTAAGTACCTTACTTAAATACTTTTATATCTACATAGAAAATAATCTGTTAATTTGGAATTACAAACAGATATTTTAATTTCATTTATCTATATGGATAAGTCTATTAAAATCTTGGTTACATGACTTCTTAAAGAGGTATCTGTTTATTCCTTAAGAATAATACATACATATTGTCACGCCTTTATCCCCGAACGGGTAGGCAGAGGCATACTATACGCTCACATTTCACCGCATGCATTTTTATCCCACGTAACAGGTGGCGAGCTCATTGCCGTGTTAAAATGGACAGGCGCAGGCTGTGGCGACCTGCTGTTGTAATTTTTTAAGCCGCCCATAAACCTTCGACAGTGCTTAACGAATGCCATGTTAATGCAACCGGGACCAACGGTATAACGTGCCTACCAAAGCACGGAAAGCTGGCAGATGTAAATACCACAAAGTGGTCGCCCATCTGTGTAAGAACTTTTAGGTATCTCGATAGCTGAATCTGCGGTAAGATGTTAAATTCGCATTCTGTAAATTGATAACGCGCCCGTGACGTCACACATTCGAGTGCGGCTGTAAGACGAGTCTTCTTGCGTGAGAATGTTGACGTTCTTCTATAAGAATCACTCTATCTATTTAATAAAACTGCATCGAAATTCGTTGCGTAGTTTTAAAGATCTAAGTATACATAGGGACAGACAGCCAAAAATGACTTGTTTCTCAAGTATCTACGCCCGCGCCCGCACGGTTCGGTCGAATAATTGTTACATGAAATTCATTTATTTGCGCATTTTTTGATATTGCCATATCGCCTAAGATATTCATTTGATTTGCAAAGCGTAAAGGGACAAAATAATCTTCATAAAATGCTAAAGCCAACTAACATATTAAAAATGATAAGGATTAATAATGTATTAGTGTAAATAGCCTTTAAATTACCGCTTTATTATTGCTGTTTTTTTAAAGTATAAAACAGATATAGTACGGTTTCCTTAAGATATATTATATACACAATTCCACCATACATTATTTTGTTATATCTCAAAGGGTTTAGGCAGCGTTTTCGTTAAAAGCTCCCAGACGACTAAGTTTTTCCAACACCGTCAACATATATCGTTAATGTTTACAAAAACTTAACAAAATATACATAAAAACCTTCTATAAGAATCACTCTATCTATTTAAAACTGCATCGAAATTCGTTGCGTAGTTTTAAAGATCTAAGCATACATAGGGACAGACAGCGAAAAACGACTTTGTTATATAATATGTAGTGATGTTAGTAAATTAGAATTTTCTTTATAAAACCAAAATTTGCATTAATTTTCGACCAGATGGCAATTGATAGAGATAAGAAAATTTGGTGACAATACAATAATCTGGTAGTTTCATTTCCTGCCAGTAGTCAGACCTCGACGCCTCTGCATAAGGACGCTGTTTATGGTGGTTGCGGCTAGGTGCGTCTCCGCAGGAGAGAACAGTAAATGCCATACTTCATTTGTCAACTATCAGGAGTTTTTTAGTTAGTTAGTTGATTATTTTTAATTTGAATTTATTGTTGGCACTAATTCTAAACGCATTGCTGTTACTCCTGTAAACCAGGATCTATAACCACTAAGCAATGACCAAGACCAATGTATAATGTGCTCGGTGAAGTCCTATCTTTAAACCAGCATCGAATTAATAAGAAGATAAATTGAGGGAGTTGGAAAAAGAACTCCTTTACAAAACGGGAGAGATCTGGAAGGTATCTAGGGTGAACATCTTATAGAAAAACCAGAAGCACCACTATAATGTTATATTACGTGTCCTATATGAGCAAGTCTGATTCCAGTAATATGTAAAGCAAAAAGGTCTGAAAGCGCGAAAATTCACCCTAAAAGTCACCAGATCCGTAGGATTAGTAAACTACTCCCGATATTACTTGTAAACTGCTTAGCATATTAATTCGCTCGTTTTGCCAAATGCTACGCTCTCAAATTATGTGACGGTTGTTTGATTTGGTATCAGGTGAAAGATGCTTAACGCAGTGATCATTTACAGAACACTGAGTCCGCGGAGCCACGAGCGCTTCACAGACTAAGAATAATAACAGAAGATTCAAAACAAACAAACTTCAGTAATATTAGTATAGATAAGTGGTTTGAAAAATTTCAACAGCACTTAGGCAGGCACAATCTGAGATTGTCGATTTGGGCTCAACACTACCGCATAATTATAAACGCTAAGTTTGTTTGAATGTGTGAATGTATGTTTGTTATTCCATCTCGCAAACAGTATTGTATGGATTTTAATAAAACTTCACAGTAATATACTTAGCTTATACATCAGAATAGGACATAGACTATTTTAATCCGAATAATAATAAGAAATAAATAGGAATAAGTTCCTGTGGGAAATGCGAAATCTTTACAACGCGGGCGAAGTCGCGAGCATCTACTAATTATTAAAATAGCAATACCTACTAGTTGTCGCTTGGGCTCCGCACACGTTGTGAAGGTTTCCCGTTCCCGTTTCCCACAGGAACTTGTTCGCGGTATAGAAAGTTAAAAGTACCCTATGCGTTATTCTGATGTGTAAACTATTTATTGTAAAGTATCATCAAAATCCATTCAGTAGATTTTACGTAAAATTGTAACAAACATCAATCCATACTTACAAACTTTTGCGTTTATAATATGAGTAGGATATATACAACGTTCGCTTAATTGTATACAAAAATGACCAAATACTCATGAAAGATTTTGTTTGTTTTGAGCTATTGCTTGAGAAACATTTTGCTATAACTAAAGAAAACCCTGTCTAATATTACAAACATTGCTTAATACAGTTTTTGCTCTAAATTCGTTCAGCACAGCATAAAATAAGTACGACCATTAATGTTATTAACTTCAACACAAGAGTAAAATCTATCAACATCACATATTACACAAAAAATAATTAAGCCAGGCCTGTCACTTACTTACGTGCTACATTATTATTAGTTAAGCAGTAACGTACCATTTTAGAAAATAAATCCGTAGCACTTCATACAACAGTACTTAAGTTTTCACAGCACTACAGTAATAACATCAACGCCTGGTATAACCGGGGCGTAAGGGTGCCGTTCAGGGGGAAGTTTGGATCGATAAAAGTTACCCGCCCATTTGTGAGCGAGCTTGGTAGTGCCCTTGCGAAACTGCTAACTTCACTTGTGTTACGACGCAGGCGCGATCCCTCTGCTGTGTACATATTATTATTCTAAAAACACAGAGTATATATTTATGAGCCGTTTGGGGTCAAGACACTGGGCTAAAGGAGCCCAAGTGCTCGTTCGCTATATATAAATAAATAAATAAAAAATTAAAATATCTTTATTGCATAGACCATTTTAACGGCGCTTACAAAATGTCATACACTATTTAAAATATTTAAAGCGACCACCGGTTCGGAACGCGGCCCACCTGAGAAGAACCGGCAAGAAACTTAGGAAGGGGTTTTTTTTTGATGGCCTATTTACAATTTAATTTTATTTCACTTTGCGAGCAGATCATTTCCAGGCGTCCCTGTCCTGCAAATAGTCTTTAACGGAGTAATAACCTTTTTCACAAAGCTTGTATTTAATTAACTTTTTAAATTTATTTAATGGTAAATTTCTCAGGTCACAGGGAAGCTTGTTGTAAAAGCGTATACAGTTATCCTGGAAAGAATCGCCAATCTTATGTATTTGACTGTGGTGGACTGAAAAATTATTTTTATTTCTAGTGTTTATATTATGTTTAACACAGAGTTTAGAAAATTGTGATAGATTTTTCTGGACATACATATGATTGGCAAAAATGAATTGTGATGGTACGGTTAGAATATTAACTTCTTTGAATTTTTCTCGGAGAGTAACTCTGGGGCCGAAATTATAAATAGCGCGTACAGTCCGCTTTTGTAGAACAAAAATAATATTTAAATCTGCAGCACTCCCCCAAAGGAGAATACCGTAAGACATAATCCTATGAAAATAGCTGAAGTAAACCATTCTAGCCGTATCCACATCTGTTAGAGTCCTGATCTTTTTTACAGCGTAACCAGCCGAACTTAACCTAGAGGCTGTCTTTTCTATGTGTGGGCCCCACTGCAAATTGGCATCAATAGTTATACCGAGGAACACAGTTGATTCTACAAACTCTAACACTTGTCCATGCAGTTGAACATTGGCCGCAACTTGTATTACATTTGGTAGAGTAAATTTTATACATTTAGTTTTATTTTCATTAAGGCAAAGATTATTTGAGCTGAACCAATGAACTACTCTTGCAATTGCATTGTTTACATCGTCATATTTATCTAATTGTCACTTAATTTTAAAAATTAATGAGGTGTCATCTGCAAACAAAACAATCCTATTCCTGTCCCCTACATAAAATGGTAAATCATTAATATAAATGAGGAACAAGAATGGCCCAAGTATCGAGCCTTGCGGCACACCCATAGTAACCATGGGTCCTACAGAACGTGTACCATTAATATCGACCCTCTGTATTCTATTGTTCAAATATGAAGACAGAAGGTCGAGAGCTTTGCCTCTTATTCCATAGTAGTGTAATTTTTTGCACAGCGTTTCATGTTGAACGCAATCAAAAGCCTTTGATAGATCGCAAAATATACCTAATGCATCGTGCTTGTCTTCCCAGGCTTCATGAATACATTTTAATAACTCAACACCAGCATCGGAAGTTGAGCGCCCTTTCGTAAACCCAAATTGATTCGCATGAAATATTTTATGACTATTAAAATGGGATAGCATTTGATTCAAGATTATTTTTCCAAATACTTTGCTCAAAGTTGGCAGCACCGACACTGGTCGGAAATTAGACGGGTCTGTAGCGCTGCCAGCCTTGAACAAGGGAACGACTTTGCTGTGTTTCATTAAATCAGGAAATGTACCACTAGAAACACAGTCATTAAATACAGTTGCTAGATGGGGCGCAATGACCTCAATTATACATGATGCAGTTTGGTCCGCGGTTTTCTTAATTTCTTAATTATAGTGATATCGCAAAGCGATTGGTCGACTCGTGACCATAGGGCTGGCCTCTTTCTCGCTCAGAGAATAAGCATTGCCATACAACGTGGCAATACGGCCAGCCTTATGGGAACCTTTCCGGTTGATTTTGATGGGGAGGAATTCTTCGACACCTAGTCGGGCCTCTTTTTTATATTGGTTTCTGTAAATAAGTTAAATATCAAATTATTATGAATAATATACAAAATATAATAATATAATTATATATTATGATAAATATACCTATCTAATTTGACCAATAATATAAAATAGAGCTTTGTTAACCAAATCATAGGTATATCAGCTCAGTA
The DNA here is from genome assembly GCA_948477245.1 of Thumatha senex. Taxonomy (NCBI): domain Eukaryota; kingdom Metazoa; phylum Arthropoda; class Insecta; order Lepidoptera; family Erebidae; genus Thumatha; species Thumatha senex. The sequence goes on from OX419725.1 coordinate 8,735,536, forward strand.
GTCTTATGTCTAGTAGTCTAATCTAAAATGTCTAATGGCTGTGATGGTGTGTTTGCCGGTAAGAACTATTTTGAAAGAATTTGCAACTAGAAATTCCCCGATTAAAAGACTGGTTCGAGTAGCAGAAAAGCAGGGTCCAGTGAGCGAGCAAAGCGAGAGAATTATTTTTTTCTAAACACCTAGTGGAGTGCTTCAAAAACGTATTGCTTGCCCTGCTGAAACCTGACACGCCACTGGCTGTACATTGACTAATACTTACGGTCTTTCTTCGCTATCTATAAGTACTTAATATCGACACAATTACATACCGTAGTTATTCTAGCTAATTGTTCGTTAATAATAATAGCTATCTATAAGTACTTAATATCGACACAATTACATACCGTAGTTATTCTAGCTAATTGTTCGTTAATAATAATAGCTATCTATAAGTACTTAATATCGACACAATTACATACCGTAGTTATTCTAGCTAATTGTTCGTTAATAATAATAATAGCCAGAAGGTTTTCTGCGCTTTTGTGGATCTAGAGAAAGCATTTGATAACGTTGTGAGAGAAACGCTGTGGGACTTGCTGCCAGGATATGGTGTGGACGGCTCGCTACTGCGGGCAATACAGTCGCTTTATAGGGACTGTAAGGCTTGCGTGCGAGTAGGGGGGGATGTGTCACCTCTTTTTGATGTCTGTACAGGCGTCAAACAGGGATGTGTCATGTCCGCCTGGCTGTTCATAGTGTATCTGGACAGTTACCTGCAAAAGTTGAAAGATTTTAATATGGGTGTGAATTTGGGTGACTTTACAGTAAACTGTCTGCTGTACGCTGATGATGCGGTGCTCATGGCCTCATCAGAAGCCGACCTACAGGCATTAGTCACTAATATGAAAGAGGGGTGTGAAAGTAAGGGTCTCCGCATGAATGCAAGTAAAACTAAGGTTCTAGTATTTGAAAGAGGTGACGTAAGAACTAAATGCGAGATTAGGGTAAACCAGGAACGTCTAGAGCAAGTGAATGAAATTGTGTATTTAGGAAGTATGTTTAGCGCAGATGGAAGATGTGATTCGGATGTAGAACGGCGAGTAGCTGCCGGAAACAAAGTTAACGGTGCTTTGTCCCAGTTAGTAAAGCGACAAAGCATCGTAAAAGAAGCACGAATGGCGATTCATAACGCAGTGCTAGTGCCAACTTTGCTTTACGGTAGTGAAACCTGGGTATGTCAGCAGATACATGAAAGTAAATTGAATGCTGTGGAGATGCGATCACTTCGAAAATTGTGCGGCGTTACCTTGGCCGACCGAATACGTAACGAAGTGATACGCAATATGGCAGGTTTGAATGAAAGTGTCAGCGTTAAGCTGGAAAAGGGCGTGCTCCGTTGGTTTGGACACGTCCAACGAATGAGTGAGGAACGATTAACGAAGAATATATATTGTTCAAAAGTAGAGGGTAGAAGGAGTCAGGGAAGGCCGAGACTTACATATGAAGACCACGTGAGCAGATTGTTAAAAAACGGAAAGGTCAAAAGTACTCGGATACCCAGACGTGCGTGTATGAAGCGATTGATGAATCTCGACGAAGCGAAAGAAGTATGCATGGATCGCGAAGCCTGGCGATCTGTCCTCTCTGACTACCCCGTCAGGGATACAGCGTAAAGATAGTTAGTTAGTTGTTCGTTAATATGCGGAAGAAGAAGATACTACTCTAATTACTAATAGCTACTTTGCTTGTGTAAGAAATGGGCACACATCGCCTCGGTCGTATAACATAAGTCTGATATAGTAGATTATGCTATGTTTAAATAGGTAAATAAATAAATAAATAAATAAATATCCATCACGCCTTATCCCCGAAGGGGTGGCAGAGGCATATTATATGCCCACTTTTCACCGTGTGGATTCCTGTCCCACGTAATAGGTGGTGAGCCCATTGCCGTGTTGAAATAGACAGACGCAGGTTGTGGCAACCTGCTGTTGAAATTTTTTAAGCCGCCTATAAGTCTTTCAACCAGGCTTAACGACTGCCATTTTACTGGCAACCGGGACCAACGGCTTAACGTGCCTTCCGAAGCACGGAAACGCTCGCAAACGTAAATGCCACAAAGTGGTCACCCATCCGACGACCAGCCATAGTGAAAGTTGCGTACCTCAGTGATCGTTTACCGAACACTGAGACCACGACTAACATGATGCGGGACGAAGATTAAAAGTGGATATGTACACATTCTGAAACTACTTTCCATTTCCCAGGTAAATGTGCCGAAATCTATAAGGACAGCACAAGATCCATCTATGAAATGGTACCTACGTGGAACTCTCACGTTGGCCGCGGTGAAGCTTTACATCTGATATATCTGTGATAGTGAATACGAAATCAGGTTTTCCCTACCGCTCTCTACATCTTAGCCTATTTTCAGTTACTACCAAACCCTACAGAAAGTGGAGTCCGGATATATTTCACTTTTATATCGCTGCTATGAGCAGCTATGTATTTGTTTTCAGTTTTCTGAGCATTTGGCGTCTGATCTCCCAACCCCAGAAGGTCGCCTGAGTCGATGCCTCGTCTATGTTTCAGCAGGTACACCCGTCTACCCTACCACTGGACGAATAATAGTAGTTTGACCGATCTAGTGTTATCCATACACTAGACAGACCAAACAACCGCAATGATGTTATGGAAAACAGCTAGACAAAAGACTCATGATGTAAATAGAAAACTAGATCACCCCACGACCCTTCTTTAAACACCAGTATCACCAAACCAACAATGTTTGCAAACAATGTATGCGTACTGAAACTATGAGTCGTCAAATGGATAAACAATGTGGTGTTGAAAGAATACTTTTCACACGACGCTTTCATTATGAATAACTACCTCATATTAGTTCGATTGCGGCAATGGCCAGTGTCTTCCGTGTGTGGTGCTTGTTTTTCCTTATTTTTATATGGTCAACTACGGTTAAGAGTTATGAAAAAAGTAAGATTTAATTTTATAAAATAGGTACAATCAAAATACATATTTATATACTTAACTAGCATCAATCTTTGTACATTTAAAATACGTTATATTATTCTAAAATAGGTTTGTTTTTGTTATTACTTGTGTGGTAATTGAGTTTTTGTGTTTCTACCACAACTTCCTACGGTGTCAGACATTTACAATTGCTGCTTCGCTATCTTGGGTAGTTGTGTGACGGTGTTAGTAAGGCCTATAGCCTTCCTCGATAAATGGGCTGTCTAATACAAAAATATATACATAGTTACTTCTCTAAAATGTGTAATGTGTTATTTTACGCCTATATCCCCGAACCTCCGGCAGAGGCGTACGCCTACATTTCACTGTGTGCATTTATGTACCACGGAATAGGTCTTTTATGACTGTAAAAACACTAAGCGATTTCGAATATGTCTTCATAATTTAAACCCTTAGGAAGAATTTTCGAAAACAGTAAAACTACTTGATTTAGTTTGTACTAAACAACGCTCAATATTCGTTTTATGCCATTTCCGATTTCGAAAACCTCTAATAGAGTGAAAAATGTTAATACCTTTACTAACATTTTTATACCTTTACTTACCTTTATTAACTTCACTAACATAACCTCTGTCTACCTTTTCGGGTATAAAGGCGTGATAGTATGACGAACTTCGTGGAATAAAGACACAGTATAACGAGAGAAACCTACATGTCGACAAAAATGCCGACATCGTCTGGGCAGTGATGCTTGTAGGGTTGTGGTGGTGGTGAGCCCATTGCGGTGTTGAAACAGACAGGCGCAGGTTTTGGCAGCCTGCTGTTGAAATTTTTTTAAGCCGCCCATGAACATTTCAACTTGACTTAACGACCGCCATGTTACTGGCAACCGGGACCAACGGGTTAACGTGCCTTTCGAAGAACAAATGTAAATGCCACAAAGCAGTCACCCTTCTATGTTCATCATTTATGTTCAAACCCTTTTGAATTTTGTTCAAGATTTTGTTTAACCACAATTTCATTTCGTTTAGGTTATTGTCTCTGATCTGTACTCCTGAAAGACGCTTGTGAACATGGTGAAACTATAAGGGTTACAAAACACTAATCTTGTTTGCTAGAAGCAATTATCATTTAAGTCCTATGGATGTGTCATTTTAGCAAATATTCGTTATACGTAATGCCTTAATTTTTGCATTTGGTAAATTATATATAACTCTAACTATTATCTTTTTGGGTATATTATGGAAACAGACAAGGGTAGAGCACCTCTATTGGCAATGACTGACATTGACAAAGAGACAGCACCGATACTTATAAAAAAAAAACTTTAAAACTTTGTGTGATGAGCACGATGGTTTATTCTGTGTCTGGGTGTTATTTATCTATAATATGTATGTATTTAGAAATATATAATTATGTTTATCAGTTATCTAGATCCCAAAACACAAGCTAATATTAGCTTACTTTGGGCTAGATGGCGCTGTGTGAAAAGTGTCCCACAATATTTATTTATTTATTTATTTTATTATTTATAATGAATAGAAATGGGGTGGCTAAGCGATCGATGGACTGGACTAATAGCTGACTTTTAATACCACTTGGGTAAATAACTTGCGATAAATTATATTTCTGATTTCGCAAGTTAAGTATTGGGGATGAAGAGTAGAAGCGTGCCCGTCGCCATCCCTGCCATCTAAGGCTGCAATTCTACTCCAACACGAGTGCCACAGGAGCGAACAATGCTAGGGCGTACCCCTGAGGCATGTAAGTCAAAGAAAAGCAAGATTGATCTATTCTTAATGGAAAGTCGGCTCCGTAAACAAGTGATGGACACACGAAGACGATACCGCGCTTGCGGATAAAGTCTGCTGGAAGCCCTGGGGCTATCCTCTCTCAGGACTCCTGGCCATAGACAAATGGAAGTGCTCCGTGTGGTTTTAGTCGGTAAGAGTCCGGCATAGCATCCATGAGGATTTCCACACGATAATAAAAAAGAAAAAAAAAAGGGTTTAACGAGGCGCTGAGCTGAGATCAACTGAGGTCTGTTCGCGGGTTGGCGTCATCGTAACGAGTGTACTGAACCTGAGCCGACTTATAATTGCCGACATATAATTAGTCAACAGGCATTGGATAGAGATGTGGAGTGCCACGATGGTTCGAAGTAAATCACAAGTGTAGTAAAGGTAAAGCACATCTAGTCCAATACAGATAAATAAATATATTTTTTAAAGGAACTCTCGTCTATGTATTAAAATATCGAACTGTCACTTTGGCCAAATGCCCCGGCCCGTAGGGTTCGTGCCGTCAGCTTAGATAATTGGTTTACATAATTATTAGGAACGATTTAGTAAATGTCATAACAAGATAATAAATTGGAAAAATATTTTATCCTGGGAATACCTATTTTATGTCTATCCTAATGTAATATTATCTTACAGCATTACGGAAGATCGTTCGAAATCAATCAAAAATGATACAAAGGCCATTTAGTGAAGCTGTCGCACCAACATCATGGAGAAATGTCTCTGCCTATGCTACCAGTTATAATGACGCAAGTTCTTTTACTGGTATCTCACAAGTAAAAACATTATACAACAATCAACAAAGGCCAAAACTATCTGCTTTGAAAGCTGGAAGAAGCACCCCCACATTCTCAAAAGTCAAAGTAATGAAAACTGACTCCGCAAACGATAGGTTATCCAGAAATTCATTATCGGATGTTAATGTAACGAAACCATCTATGAAAGCTGAACTATTAGATCACAACACTCAGGATTACTACAAGAGCACGAATAACATGACAATTAAAAATTTTTACCAAATACCGACACAATCCAAATTTTTTCCGTCCGTTGACGAACGTGAGAATAGTTTTGAACAAGGAAGCAGCAAAGAAACTTCCATTGTTATACCTGACACTCATGAACATTTAAAAAAGAATGAAACGATACAAGTCGACAGTAGTATATCTCCAAAACCAAACCATTTCAAAGAACAAAAGAATTTAAACGTGACACAGAGTATTATAGATATAGACTCGACAAACGAGAAGCTCGACTTTTTTATCGAAGGATATCCAATGGATAGTCAAAAATTTACTTATAATGTTACTGTTGATCCATTAACTTGTGCATTAATTAAAGAAGTGAAAGCTGATATTAATGCACAGCCACATTTTGCGAGTTTTAATTTAGAGGTAAAGTTGGTAAAAAAGAAGTAAGTAATCAATAAAAATATAAATAAACTGAAGTAACTTATTATATTTTAGCCATGGTGGACACGAACCAAACACTTTTGGAATAATATATTTGATAGCCGATATGAATCACTAATGAGAAATCCTAAATGGCCACCATTAAAGGTAAATCTACCATACTCCATTATCAACAACATAGCAATAGCAATGCATTTGATTACCTTGATATTTTACAGGTAATTTTAATACCTCGTGTTCATGTCGATACAATATGGAAAAAGACGTTCGAACAATACCACAAAGGATCAGTTAGTAAAATCTTGTCAAATATAGTGAAAAAACTTCAATTCTATGAACGGCTTACCTTCAATTGGAATGAAGTATCTCATTTAAGCCATTGGTGGAAATCTACTTCACACAGAACTAGAACAGTAAGTAATATAGATAGTATAAAGTAGATATTAGATATAGAACAAGCGATAAGAAGTATGAAATGTGGTAAGGCTGCGGGAAAAGACAGAGTTACTGCTGAGATGATCAAGTACGGTGGGTCGCGTGTCTGGGACACACTATGTCTGTTATGCAACTTGTGCTGGCACGGGTGAGGTCCCAGATGACTGGCGAGTAGCAGTTGTAGTACCTATTTACAAAGGGAAAGGCTCGCGCCTAAACTGCTCCAGCTACAGGGCGATCAGCTTGGTCAGCTTAGCTAGTAAGGTGTATGCAAAGGTTATAATAGCACGAATGCAAGAAAAGGTAAAAGGAAAGGTATTTATGGGAGGCTCAATGCGGATTCCGACGTGGAAGAGGTTGCATGGATCAAGTGTTTTCTCTCCGCATGATCGCGGAAAAGTTTCTGGCTCTTAGCCAGAAGGTTTTCTGCGCTTTTGTGGATCTAGAGAAAGCATTTGATAACGTTGTGAGAGAAACGCTGTGGGACTTGCTGCCAGGATATGGTGTGGACGGCTCGCTACTGCGGGCAATACAGTCGCTTTATAGGGACTGTAAGGCTTGCGTGCGAGTATGGGGGTATGTGTCACCTCTTTTTGATGTCTGTACAGTCGTCAAACAGGGATGTGTCATGTCCGCCTGGCTTTTCATAGTGTATCTGGACAGTTGCCTGCAGAAGTTGAAAGATTTTAATATGGGTGTGAATTTGGGTGACTTTACAGTAAACTGTCTGCTGTACGCTGATGATGCGGTCCTCATGGCCTCATCAGAAGCCGACCTACAGGCATTAGTCACTGATATGAAAGAGGGGTGTGAAAGTAAGGGTCTCCGCATGAATGCAAGTAAAACTAAGGTTCTAGTATTTGAAAGAGGTGACGTAAGAACTAAATGCGAGATTAGGGTAAACCAGGAACGTCTATAGCAAGTGAATGAAATTGTGTATTTAGGAAGTATGTTTAGCGCGGATGGAAGATGTGATTCGGATGTAGAAAATATATTTAAATGTATATGTAAGTTTATTGATGTTTTATATATTTGTAAGTGTGTAATTTTATTGATATTTTATATTTTTGTAAGTATGTAAGTTTATTGATAAATTATTTTTTTATACTACGCTCCTAGGTATGTGTGTTAATTAAATCCTATCCTACTCTTCTATTTACACACTTTTACTTGTCTTTTTTTTTTATATCTTCACGTTCTCCTCTCGCCGGTCTGCTGGGAGATATTTCTTTTAGAAATAAGCAGTACCATTGTACTTATGTCTCCTCATACTGTTATTTTCTTTATTATTAGTGTGTACATGAACAAATAAATAAATAAATAAATAAATAGAACGGCGAGTAGCTGCCGAAAACAAAATTAACGGTGCTTTGTCCCAGTTAGTAAAGCGACAAAGCATCGTAAAAGAAGCACGAATGGCGATTCATAACGCAGTGCTAGTGCCAACTTTGCTTTACGGTAGGGAAACCTGGGTATGTCAGCAGATACATGAAAGTAAATTGAATGCTGTGGAGATGCGATCACTTCGAAAATTGTGCGGCGTTACCTTGGCCAACCGAATACGTAACGAAGTGATACGCAATATGGCAGGTTTGAATGAAAGTGTCAGCGTTAAGCTGGAAAAGGGCGTGCTCCGTTGGTTTGGACACTTCCAACGAATGAGTAAGGAACGATTAACGAAGAATATATATTGTTCAAAAGTAGAGGGTAGAAGGAGTCAGGGAAGGCCGAGACTTACATATGAAGACCACGTGAGCAGATTGCTCAAAAACGGAAAGGTCAAAAGTACTCGGATACCCAGACGTGCGTGTATGAAGCGATTGATGAATCTCGACGAAGCGAAAGAAGTATGCATGGATCGCGAAGCCTGGCGATCTGTCCTCTCTGACTACCCCGTCAGGGATACAGCGTGAAGATAGTTAGTTAGTTAGTTTTATAAAGTAGATAGATAGTTTATGTATAAAGTAATAAGTTAATCAACATTTTATGTTTTATTCGCATAAATAAACCAAAGTGAGATAACACTTGAACCATTAGGCGAGGCTACGGACTGTCTGAGCCAAAGGCTGTTGGACCCTAGACAGTTGATAGGCAGTGACAGTGTTCATTTACGGTGGTGATTTACGGAGACGGTTCTGGCACATAATATCAAAATTACTGACTTTCTGACTTTTACTTCAGTGACGATATCGCGATAGCTTTCCATCAATATTACTGTAACATCTTCCTTTTTTAAACCCCGGCAGAAAACGAGGGGTGTTGCAAGTTAATCCTCTGTATCTGTCTGTCCGTGGCATTTTTTGTTTAAAAGTTAATGTGATCGAGATAGTTCTTAGTCAATACATTTTAAAAGATCATTAGGTCACTTCCTAGGTGATGAAGGGAACTCAGTAAAATCCACAAATTTGATTGATCTGAAATTGGTAAGTATATTGTCACTGTGATGGTAATGACCCCCTTAAAAGCTGTTCAAAGCAATGTATGTTAATAATATTCATAGATACGAATACTATAAATTTAAAACGATATTTCTATATACCCACCTACTATATCAAACCAGTCTATACTTACATCGCTCTGACTTTTAGGTTTTTCGAAAACTGGTCAAAGGAGGTCGTCTTGAAATTTCTACAGGAGGCTGGGTGGAATCCGACGAGGCTACAACACATCTATTTGGACTCACTCATCAGTTGATAGAAGGTAATCAGTTGTAACTCGAACGTACTAGTTTAATATTCTCGATATATTTTTGACTAATATAACCAAATCATTTTATTTTCAGGACACCAATGGCTAAAACTACATTTAAACTATACGCCGAAAGTAGCATGGTTAACCAATAGTATGACTCACAGCCCTACAATGACATATCTGCTTTCAATAGCAAATATTGATCGTATGGTATTCACCAATCTCCACTATTCATGGGAGCAATATTTAGCAGAATATCAATATAGTGACTTTATCTGGTTACAAAACTGGGACCACGACAAAACTTTTCAATCAGAACTAAATACAGATTTCTTAAAAATGGGCAACGAGCGATATCCAAAGCACTCAGTTCTAAGTCATTATCTGCAGTACAATTCAGATGGATTTGAAGCTTGTGGTCCTGACAGTGAGCTGTGCTCAACATACAATTTTGCAAGCTCACACAAAAATATTGACATTAGTACTTATAACATTAAAGAAAAGGCTGAAAAACTACTCGAACAATATTCCAAAACAGGAACTATAACGGCGCATAATACAATTATAGCTCCAATAGGTGGTGCTCATCTTTATGAATTGCAACCTGAATTTGATTTTCAGTTTAATAACTATTTGAAAATAGCTGATTTTGTAAACTTTAACAAAGATTTATATAAAGCTACCATAGATTTTGGTACAGCTCGAGATTATTTTAACAGTATAACGGGCAAAGATAAGCATTATCCCACTTTAAAGGGAGATTTTCTGAACTATGCGGACATAAGGACGGGATATCCTGCATATTGGGCAGGATTTTATACATCAAGGCCTTTCACTAAAATTTTACTGAGACGCCTTCAGTCTACACTTCGAACAACCGAAATTTTATTTACGTTCGCGTCCAATTTCAATGTTTTTCGGGGATTTAATCTGTCTACGATTTTCGAAATGTTAATAAAAGCCAGAGAAAATGTCGCTAGGCTCCTTGACCGCAATGTTGTAAGCGGTACAGTCACAGCGAACACTTTAAAGTATGTTCATAGTCTTATTCTATCAACGGTCAAAGACTGCTGGTACATACAGGAATTATCAGCAAGCTTTTTAACTTTGAAACCGGAAATAAGTACTCCTTACCTACAAAAATATGTGTACAGAGATGGAGAATTTATCACGGTGTTCAAGTCAATCTCACCAGGAGATCATATTTATATTTTCAATTCTTTGAACCATGAACGAACTGAAATCGTGGATATTATTACTAGATATTCTAATATTAGAATTATAGATCATAACAAAAACGACGTAACTATTCAAATAAACCCTGTATGGAAATATACTTCCGATAAACTTATCAAATTATCTCAAAAATTCTTTAAAATTAGCTTTGCTGTTATGGTGCCGCCAATGACTATAGTACTATATAAGGTCAAAGAGACATATGATGCATCACATAATGCTGCTGCAATTTACTGTTCTGCTTGCATACTTGAAGAAACCGGAAAAGAAAAATCAACATTTCCTTTCAATATTCATCAAATACAACCGGGTGATATTCAACTTGAAAGTTACAAACATCGTCTCATGTTCGATGAGTACACCGGTTTTTTAAAGACAGTTGTTGAGAAACAAACAAGTAAAGAGAAACATTTATTTATCGATTATAGTGCGTTTAGAGGCTCAAGTGTCAATTCTGGAATGTTTCTATTTAATACAAATACCACGAAGCCTCTTTACGACGTGTTAATGAAATATAGAACTGGCAACAAATCAGCAGACATGATAATTGTGTCGGGGCAAGTGACCACAGAATTGACTACAATTTATGGTCAATTGTTACAGCACACATCAAAAATATTTAACTTATTAAATAGTCCGTTGTCAAATGCAATATACCTTGAAAGCAAAGTAGACTATGAAGCATCACCTAATAACCGCGAGTTGGAGATGTTTCTTTCTATACAGACAGATATAACAAATGGCAATCCACCTCAGTTATTTACAGATAACAATAGCTTTCAATACACTTCACGTATTTTGAATATTAGTAGACGAATTGAATCTAACATGTATCCTATTACAAGCATGACATACATACAAGATAAACATAGTCGTCTAACAATAATAACTGACCATGCTCAAGGTGTCACAGCTTTACAAGAAGGGCAGCTAGTAGTAATGTTGGACAGACGCATTCTGTTTGACGATGGTCGAGGAACACACGAGGGCTTGGCGGACAATACTGCAACTTGCCATAGACACTATTTATTATTAGAAAACTTTATACAAGGCAGTACTGGTTATAATCAAATCTCATCGAAAGATGAATTGCAATTACCTAGTTTAAACGCATTGTATTTAGCAAATGCTCTTAACTACGTCTTAGATACATTTGTTGTAGAAAAGAATCATACTGAGTTCTGCTACTTCATGTTTTTACCCCTTATCAAGACCTCGTTCCCGTGTGATGTATTCATATTGAATTATAGAATAGTTTTTAGTAAAGTCAACTTGCACTATTATGCTCCGTCCACAGCCATTATGATTCTGCATAGGCAAAGCTTTTCATGTCAAATAGTTAACTCTTTAAGCTTTTATTGCCAAGGAGATAGTTCTTTTACTTTAGACAAGATGTTCCGTAATATAAAAGCAGTTTACAAAACTAATTTAGCAGGTACCGACGAAGGTGTGCCAATGTCCCATTTAAACCTTATTAATTTTCCTTCGATGGAGTTAATAACATTGCGAATATCTTTTTGAATTATTATAGTATTTATAATATTATATACCTACCAACTTATACCTTACCTACCAATGGCGTTGCCAAGGTATGAAAAGTAAGGCTTAGATCACTATTTGAGCAGCAAACTATTTAGTTTGCGAAGCAAATTAAATGCAAAATAAATAATTTAAGTTATATTTTTAATGAAAGTGTTTATAATTTACTCAAGTTACGCTTCACCCCATGATTTTATTTCGTAGTCTGATGCCGTTAGTACTCGTAGGATAGTGTTGGGATTACTGCTATTGACTTATCAATTTTTTTAAACAGTTAGTGACTACATATAATTTTGAATTTTTCAAGCAAACTAAAGATTTTGTTGATTTTAGTTATGATTTCGTTACTTAATATTTCTTATTCTAATACCGCCAAAACACCAGTTTTCTTATCAATCTAACGCAACACATTACAAGATAGAAACTGGCAACACGTACGGGTCAACCGGCCCCTGGGGTTTACCAGACGGCGAAACACTGGGACTCATCTGAATTTAAAAATTCCTTCATATAAAAAGTGGATATAGTGATTAAATGTAAATATTCATGTCACTGAGTAATAAATAATTAAGGGACTGGATAATTATACTTTTTTTGTTCTCCATGTAAAATTTTTCATTACTTAATTGTATTTTTAAAACGTTTTAAACTGATTAACAGACAATTGGAATACCTTAGAAACTGTTTAGCCTTTTTTAGAGAAAATAAGTCCCATAACTAACACCTTTCTCGACTCGGGCTAATAATGTGAGCAATGTGGTAACCTAATTAAATCCCTAGTAATTAATTAAAGTATTCTGAAGATGGATCTATGAAAATATTCGGAGAGTACTCGTGTAGGTGTTAATTTGATGATTCATGTGGCAATATGGAGGTGTAATTATAGGATTACTACAACCAATTTTAACTGAGAAGATGAAAAGTAACGTCTATATTTTGAGAGAATTTTGTAATTAATACATACATTTTGTCACACTTTATCCTGATAGGTTATACAGTTTTGTCCTGATCAAATCAATAAGGCCTTCAACTAGCTTATCGACTGCCTTGTCACTGGCAATCGCGACCGACGGCTTAACGTGCCTTTCGATGTAAATGCCATAAAGTTTGCCCATCCCTTACCTACCAGCCATAGGGAAAGTTGCTAAACGCAGTGATCGTTTACAGAACAATGAGTCAGTGGGGCCAAGAGCGGTTCAACTACAGAACAGGATTCAATTAAATGTTTTGTCGTTTGTCGATTATTAAGTACTAGTTGAAGCCCGCTGCTCTGACTGCGAGGAGTTTTACTTTTCCGGTTCCCGTTTCCCACGGGATCTTGATCCCGAGATCAAAAGTAACCTATGTATTATTATGATGTGTAAGCTATATTATTGTAAAGTTTCATTGCAATCCATTCAGTCCATGCGTGGAAACCATTTTTATTACCCTTAAATTCGACCCATTGCGCCCGTATTTTGTATGTTAAAAAATTATCGTTGATGCTGTCCGCGACTTGGGTTAACATTGACATTAATTTTTGAGATTTCTCTTAACTTCTGACTATACAAAATTTCTCATATATATTTGCGTAGTTTAAAGAAATAGCATAGAAGACAATTGTTTACTGCGATGCTTCTAGGTACTCTATATTAGATGTACATTAAGTTGTCGATGTAGTAACAACCCGAGGTATCAACACGCAACAGAGGTGGCTCTATACGCTTATAGCTAATCGTGTGAAAAGCAGCTAACACTTAAAATACACCTTTCAACTTACATCATCTTTCAGCTTAGGGCCCAGACTTTATTAATCTAGGCTCGCTTCAAACTAAATGTTTGTTCTATTGCTGTGGGCGGAGAAGGCGCATGGAAAACCGACATACACCTTACACTACTTTTCACATGGCATGACCTTATTGCCAAACACGGAGAAGTCTACGCTTGAGTGTGCGTGGCGTGGGACCGGTGTGTAAGCCAGGGGTGTCCCCTAGCGCTTAGTTGCCCGTTCTCTACCTCTCTGATCTCAGATATCCCTATTCATCCCGTCAAGAGCGGGACGTGGGCGGAAATACTACTTAAGGAGCTTGTGGAGGGAGAGGAGAGGGGCGTCCATCAGGCCTCCAAACAAACCTCTTATCCCGAATTGTCCTTTTGCTGTATCACAGTGAATAAACCTCTGGCTATTAGACGATTGCGCACGACCGCTGCGTAGGGAGCCGATACATAAGCTGTACTTAGTGATGAAATAATTTATTTTGATAAGGATTAATAGCATGAGTAAAATAAACGCGTTTAAATATAGTCAAAAAAAAAAATCAAGTTTATTAAATAAAAAAATGGTTTTTGTGCCTCACTCGACATAGATAGGTATAGTGTGTCGCGGATTTTTTGTAGATATTTATAAGATCTACAATTAATTAGAACATTTTATGGATCTATATTTTATAGTTTAGGCAGCGTACGCATAATAAGTAACTTTTCTGGTTGATTTTTTACACCTTGTGTCCGAAAAACCCAAATATCTTACGGAACCCTATTTTTTTCTAAAACTAAATATAGCCTATGTTACCGTGGATAATGTAGCTTTCAAATAGTGAAAGAATTTTAAAAATCGGTCCAGTAGTTTTTGAGCCTATTCATTACAAACAAACAAACAAAGGTTTCCTCTTTATAATATTAGTGTAGATACATAATTCCACGATACATTATTTTGTTATATCTATATAAAGGGTTTAGGCAGCGTTTACGTTAAAAGCTCCCAGAAGGCTTATTTTTTCTAACACCCCCAACATATATAGTTATGGTTAAACTAATAAATACAAAAATTTAACAAATAATACATAAAAACCTTCCCTATGAATCACTCTATCTATTAAAAAAAAAGCATCAAAATTCGTTGCGTAGTTTTAAAGATCTAAGCATACATAGGGACAGACAGCGAAAGACGACTTTGTTTTATTATTATGTAGTGATTAGAAAGGGGAAAATAAATATTTCAATACTAACTGATGTCTGCAGCCTCGACCATTTGGTGAAGTTTAAAAATGCTATAGCAATTTAAAACCTAAGCTAAAATAAAAATATTCATCAGGCTCATTCTAGTTTAAATTAAACGAAATGTCTTTTTTGCTTATTTATTACTAGCTGATGCCTGCAACATTGATACCGTAGTTCGGACCGTTGTTGGTGACAAGAAACCCTTACCCATCACCGGCGTGGTATACCAGGGCTCGGTCCATAGACCGTTTTTGTTCAGCGTGATATTAGAAGTATTGTCAGACATCATCAGAAACTCACATGAGCAGCCCCATGGTTACTATGTCGCGCTGGCGGACGCGGACACGGCAGTTTAGTGCGACGTGTGAAGGCGTGGATACGAGACGCTACACCAGTGGTCTGAAACTTAATGGCGAAGACCGAGTAATTGGCACTAAACTCTACAGATACCACAATGCTGCAGTGAATATGTATGGTCCGGCGGATGAACCGCGTGAGGGACTTTCGCATCTGCGGCAGCCTTCACGTCTATGACATTGCAGATAAGTTGCAAGAGTATCGTCATCATTGGTATGTCTTGCGTCAACCGCCGGGCTACGTGTGGAACAAACGTGGTAAGAGGGGAAGACCAAAGAAGTGCTGGCTTGATGTTGCAAGGGATATGCGTGCCAATGCAGATGATAAGGTGAAGTGGAGGAGAAGAAGTATGGTAGCGGACCACGGGCGCCGTGAAGCGCAACTGGGAAAATATATGTGCTTATTGGTATAATGCGATTGTTTTATGATAATTTGTTCCGATTTTTTTAACTGAACTGCTTTGTGTTTTGTGGTTCCCATTTAGAGGTTATATCACATGCTTTTGGTTAAAGCGGGTAAGGTCAAAAAGAAATTCATACTTTATCCATACCCATAAGGGTATGGATAAAGTATGAATTTCTAAAATGTGGCGGAGCAATCGAAACGCACACTGCCTTTTTAGTGAGGTGGTAACAAAAAGGCTTAAAGGTCTTATATGCTAGACACTAATTAGCACAACCAATTAAAGTCCTGGTAGTCTCGGACTGAAACTTTTACAATATTCCGCTTTTTACGATGTCGACACGTGTTTCGCTCTCGCACACATAAGGCATTATCAAGACTGTTTGGCAGCAAAAGCCTTACTTAGTTGTTTCAATTGAATTATTACATTGATTCAACTCATTAAAATATGCACAAGCATTATTGCTTGTGCATGTTTTAATGAGTTATACTTATACGTCTTTTTTCGACAATTTTTGACAAATTCAATCTTTAATTGACAAAAAGAATTAGATCTCTAACACATGTAGTTGCTGAGATCTCCGTGGCCGCGCAATCCTCCACGATTCGTTCGCGCGGCCAACTTTAAACCCTAATATCTACTTTATTTGTACTTTGACAAATTTTTGGTTTGTTGCATTCGGTTTTGACAAATTTCGACAAATTTTTGACGGAGTCCTTTTTTTGATTGGACACCGTGGCGGAGCAATCCAAACGCACACAAAAGGCAACGGGTTATAAATTTAACATCTAAAATAGACACATTTTACTACATTCATTCAGCCCTTTATAACCACCCCAGTTCCGTGCTTCGGAAGGCACGTTAAGCCGTTGGTCCAAGTTGAAGGCCTTATGGGCGGCTTAAAAATTTCAACAGCAGGTAGCAACAACCTGCGTCTGTCTATTTCAACACGGCAATGGGCTCACCACCTATTACGTGGGACAGGAATACACATGGTGAAAAGTGGGCATATAATATATATGCCTCTGCCACCCCTTCGGGGATAAGGCGTGATAGATAAATAAATAAAAAATAAAAACAATAATTATAGTTTTACAACTAAGTAGGTTTAGGTGCATATTTAGGTGCATACTTTAAATACTTATAACGAGGTTTTAAAGGTTTGGTACCTAAATAGACCACGGGCTTCTCGGAAGCAGATTTTAAATTATTGTTATCACTTTTATGGTTTATACCCTGTGTACTTCTTTGAACAAACAGTCGTGAATGTATGTGCGTATCTAAACGTTGTATCACTACAATACAATATACGTATTGAAATGAATGTTTCATTTTATATTGATTAACAGTTAGGTATTAATATCATTTCGTTGTCATTAATTTGTCTTCTAATACTTATTTACTTCTTTTTTATTACGTTCAAGCTTCATTTTCGATTGAAGTCCTAGCTTAGGTAGAGGTTCAAATTATAAAAGTTTCTTTTTGTACAAGGACTACCCACTACCACAAAGTTGTTTCGCCTCGCCACTACCGAGATGCAAAATAGGCCAGAAGTTAAGTCATTGCGATCCAAGGAGG
Source organism: Thumatha senex (assembly GCA_948477245.1). Taxonomy (NCBI): domain Eukaryota; kingdom Metazoa; phylum Arthropoda; class Insecta; order Lepidoptera; family Erebidae; genus Thumatha; species Thumatha senex. Next base: position 8,752,938 of record OX419725.1, read on the forward strand.
AGGAACGCGGTCATAAGACGGCCCATAGGACTATTGGAGGACAGGATACCACGGCCACTCCAGTCGTGGTCGCGCATGACAGCTGCGAGGCGGCGCCTTCAAACCAGACAACGCGTTGTAACGGGAGGTAGCGCCGCACCTGAAGTATTTTTTTGCTCGCTGCCGTTACTGTAACCATAAGTAGAAGCATACCCCGATGCTCTTTTGCAACGGGGTCAGATGCCGGTTAGTAAGATGACTTATAGGGCAGCGTGAAGTTCGTAAAGGGTGAGAAACGTGGTCTCCCGATTCAAATCTTATATTTCATTCATTTTCCCCCTACTCGCATGGAAGCCTTACAGTCCCTATAAAGACTGTATTGCCCGCAGTAGCGATCCGTCCACACCATATCCGGGCAGCAAATCCCACAGAGTTTCTCTCACAACGTTATTAAATGCTTTCTCCAGATCCACAAAAGCGCAGAAAACCTTCTGGCTACCAGCCAGAAACTTCTCCGCGACCATGCGGAGAGAACCATGCAACCTCTGGAACGTCGGAATCAGCATTGAACCTCCCATAAATACCTATCAGACTTTTCTTGAATTCTTGCCGTTATAACCTTTGCATACACCTTACTAGCTAAGCTGACCAAGCTGATCGCCCTGTAGCTGGAGCAGTTTCGGCGCGAGCGTTTGCCTTTGTAAATAGGTACTACAACTGCTATTCGCCAGTCATCTGGGACCTCACCCGTCCGCCAGCACAAGTGTGTCCCAGACGCGCGACCGACCGTACTTGATCATCTCAGCAGTAACTCTGTCTTTTCCTGCAGTCATACCACATTTCATACTTCTTATCGCTTGTTCAATTTCTTTCATACTAATGACTTCAATGACATCGGGATCCGGAGCATCGAAGTGAGCTCCACTTCCCGATGTGGCATCTCTGTCTTTTCGTGCATACATCTTTCTATAATATTCACTCCATCTCTGCAGGACGTCAGTTTGGTCTGTTAGGACGTCATTGTTAACACTAAGCACTTTATTCATACTGCAGATTGCCGAACAACTCCGAGTCTTGCCTACCTCTTTCCAGAAGACCTTGGCATTATCCCGGTAATTGGACGACAACCTTTCATCCGCTTTCATTCTGCACCTTTCACGAGCTTCTTCTATCAGCGCCTTCGTGTTAACTTTTTGCAGCTTGTATCTCTCTTTCATATTAAAATCATTCCGCGAGGCTAAGTAGTCTAACCATGCTTCCTTCTTCATTCGAACTGCTTCTTTCACTTCGTCATTCCACCATGCATCATGCTTATTACTACTGCCTCTTTTCGTTTCTCCACACACTTCCACAGCGGCATTTACCATACTATCCCTAAGGTTCTGCCATACACTTTCCACATTCTCACTACTAACATTGACGTACAAGCTTTTCGGCTACCCTTTCTTTTTATTTATCCCTAGTGGATGTATCCTGCAGCTTCCAGCTTTTGATGCTATATGTCGGTTCAGGTTCAGGACACTCAGTACGATGACGCCAACCCACGAACAGACCCCTAATCCTAGTTATGCCTAGGTAGTGTTCTGATCCCAGCTCAGCGCCTCGAAAAACCCTTGTGTCCATCACCTGTTTACGAAGCCGACTATCCATTAGGGATAGATCTATCATGCTTCTCTTTGACTTACATCTCCTCGTATACTCGTACATATGAATTTGTTTGTGGTTGAACATTGTGTTCGCCACAAACAAATCCTTTTCCTTACAAAATGCGAGTATAAGCTTGCCAGCGTTGTTCACCCTTTTATCCCCATACTTCCCGAGTACCGACTCAAAACCATCGCGAGCGGTACCCACCCATCCATTCAAGTCTCCTCATACTATAAGTCTTTCATTTCCTTCTATCACATTTAGAGATTATCTCACTCTCCCAGAAGTCCTCTAGCTCACTGGCGTTCGAAGCAGCTACCGGGAAAATCTTCGTCAAACCAAGTTTTAGACGGATCCAGAGGATTCTAGGACCTACCAGTTTGTACTCATACATACCGGAGGCCAATCGCGAGGACAACAAAATTTCAACCCCCCGACTGCCATGCTCGCTCTCTGGTACTCCAGACCATAGCATGAGCACCCCACCCGGGAACTCCTAGACTTCGCTGTCCTTGCGCTTGTTCTCTATCAAGCACACTACATCTAACTTTCTCTCATTCATAACATACATCAACTCATTCATCTTATCTGTCATTCCTCCCCTAACATTCCACGCAGCTACCCTGCACTACATCCTTCACTTCTCGCCGTGTCGGGCCGCGCGTGTAGGGTGGCCTAGGGGACCCTACGCCGCTCTGGCACACACTTTTCGCACCAGCAGGGACGAACTGGTGCGCGTAGCCTCGGGGGCACGCCCTAACATTGTTCGCCCTGGTGGCACTCGTGTCGGAGTAGACTTGCAGCCGTAGCTGGTAAGGATGGCGACGTGCACGCTTCTACTCTTCATCTCCAAGTTGGTTTGTTCTTTTGAACGCGGTTAAAAAGAGAACCTAGTTTTTCTTCTTCTTTTTTTGTTGGATAGCCCATTTATCGAGGAAGGCTTAATCATTACTTCACTGGAGAGCGGAGCAGTAATCATAAATGTCAACGAATCGGGTTTTTTTTTACATATTATTGTAGAATTTATAAGCGACGTTATTATTGGCTTAAAATTCCTTTCGAGTATAGTAGTATCGTTACAACTCATCAATTACGCAACTTTGATCATATAGGTATGTCTGCTGAGCTTGAATTTGCCGCCCTCTTAAGTTGCCGCTCTGGGCAAGAGCCCCGACTTGCCACTCCTGCCTTCACCCGTAGATCCGGGGCTGCAGACGATGGACTTTGGTCTGCGGAGCACAAAAATCCCTGAAACGTGAAGATAATGTGCACAGAGTACTTCACGCAGACTCAACGCACACGGTCTGAGGACTTTTGTTGCACAGAAATGTTGTGAAGCAAACGCTATGGAACATACTACAACGTTCAGAGTGTAACGGAAGTTTGAGCTTCGTAGTTCCGGTGCCTAGTTTCAGAGAATTCATACATACATACGTACATATTATCACGCCTGTTTCCCATCGGGGTAGGCAGAGACTATGGCTTTCCACTTGCTACGATCCTGACATACAACTGAGATTACGTAGTGTTATTATTTATTTGAGATTTAAGAAAATGAAAAGACGATTTAATAGAGAATACTTGGTCCAACCTTTTATTTCTGCTCGATTTTTGAATAGATATTTTCATACAAAACATGCTCAGTTAAAAAATACCCGCTGAGCCTGAAATTTTGCTGCGTCAGGTATAAAGTGCAATGCCAGATTATGTATGGAAGGTGGTGCCTTTATTTTTCACGCGGCCATCGACCATCCCTTATTTTTTTATTCCAAAATAGTGTAATAAATCAAACTTACTACGACATGTATTCCTCTAAACTTAGTCTGAACTGAGTTATGAGCTTTAGAAGTTTGCTGTTTTTAACTGACTATCTTCACACTGTACCCCTGATTTACCTAGTAGATTTATAAGTTATTTTGCCTTTTGCGCGCAAGTTTTGTAAGAAATTGCAACAAAATAGTGACAGCCTTCAGTGTGCAGCAGAATCAGCACTATTAAAAAACGTATTAAAATTCATTTGCTTTGTTTTTGACCGTGTAGATATTTACGTTACTTTTGCGGAATTCATTGGGGATGTCACTCTGTGGGCTGTAATATTCTGCCATTACTGCAGTAGTATTGTCGGTAAACGTACATTAGGTTGCTGTTCCCACATCCTGTCTATTTTATTGTATTTGGGTATGGGAAGATATTAAAACCACTTGTCACCTCTCGCATTATTTTTAGACAATATCATAATAAGACATGAAGTGCAGATTTTAGCCTTAATGACTGCCATGTTACTGGCAACCGGGACCAACGGCTTAACGTGCCTTCCGGAACCAGGAAACGCTTGCGAATATAAATGTCACAAAGTGGTCACCCATCCGAAAACCAGCCATAGTGAAAGTTGCTTAACGCAATAATCGTTTACAGAACGCTTCCAATATACCTTTGTATACATAGTTATACATGTATCACGAATAGTTGATGCCCGTGGCTTCGCTCACGTGAAGTTTGATTGGTATTTAAAAAGGTTTTCTCGTGGCAAAGAGATGACTTCCCATGATAGAAAGTAGGTAGTAATTTAGGACATGTTCCATCTATATGCCGATTTTCATCTAAACGTGATTAAACAATAAACGTCCAAATAATATAGAAATCTTCATAAACTTTCACACTTATAATATTAGTAGGATTTCATTCCCGTGGGAATTTCGGGATCCTTTTTGGTGCTCATCTAACGTAAGTGCGTAAATAATACGATTAAACGTATTAGGAGACCTAAGCTACGTGTTAAAAGGAACCCCCCTGCGAAGATTGAGCTTCGTACTTCCGGTGCCTAGTTTCAGAAAATTCGTGTGTTTAAAGTGATTTCCACTTTTTGATATTTAGATATAGAATAGAGATTAAGATAGCTCCCCATATTTGCCCTTGACGTAGATTGAACTTCCGTTGCACCCTACACCCCTAATCCATACCCCTTAACAGTTTTCAAGTATTTTCTTTCATACATATTTTTACATTCTTAAGGATATACCCTTAAGGTCAGAACTTATAAAAATTCCTTAACACGTGATTTTCTATTGTTATACAGAAGCAGGTATGAGAAATTTGGTGTTGCACTGTTTGTAAATGAAGAATTTCCCATATAAACTTTCAACCTTTGTTTTTGTTTTGCAAAATTTTACTTATAAAGGGGGTAACCCTTTTTTAAGTAAAATTTTGCAAAACTTCGATACATGTGCCCATTTATTTGTAACTAAAAACAGGTGTACATAAATTCATTTTTCTAAATTTCAAAATGTCGAAGTTCCATACAATCGCGCGAAAAAAAGGCATTCTTCAAATTTTCAAATTATCCGACATTGTATCTTTCTATAAAAATTGGCCATGAAGGGAAATCAACGCATGCCTTGAATTGTTTTGGAAGGTGGGAAATTTGCTAGGGCCTTTATCCTAACCTCAGGAGGTTTAGTTCCTTCTGCGCTGATTTTGGAACCTAATAAACTGACTTCCATGGCTTCAAAAACGCTTTTTATAATATTAATAACAGCGCTATATTCTTGAAACTTTTTACACAGTGTTTCAAGGTGCTGCCCATACGAATATTGGGCTTTTGTTAAAACTAAGATGTCATCGACATACGCGTAGCAACAATTCCGGTCGCAAAACGACCTCGTCTAAAAATCTCTGGAACGTTTGCCTTGCATTTCTTAAACCAAACTCATATATGAAAACTCAAACAACCCGAATTTAGTAATTAAGGGAGTATTGCAAACGTCACTAGGATTTACAGGGATGTGTTGTAGATAAGCTTTAACGAGATCTATAGTTGAAAATATAGACCCTGCTAAATTATGATTAAAATCACCGATATGCCGACCTGGGTACTGTGGTATTCGTCCCCATATTATGAATAGAGGACGCATGTCACGGTATGGGGCCAAGCGTGCTGGCTGGTCGCAGCGATAGCCATTAGGCAAATAAATAATAATTGTTTTAAAATTAAGAACGGAAAATAAAAGAGGATAGGCTGATGTCACTTCGGAAGATTGGATGGCTGAGCTCCGTGGCGACGACTTCGCTGCCGATTGCCATCAGCGAAAATCCGGGTTAGATACTGCATTGAATGTGCAGTCGCGTTTGTGAACCGTATAATAAAGTTCCATGTAACATAATATCTCGCGATAAACCCAAATAAACACTTTCGTTCATTTCAGTGCTATTTGTTCATATTTAAAATACCTGTGTATCCCACGTCCCTAGCTCAGGAGTGGCCGTGGACTAGCAGTGTTTCCAGTACCAGACAGTTGCAAGCCCACACCTCGTACTCCTGTTACTGTTGACTCCGGAAGGGCGTCACAGTACCTATCTGGAATGGTTCTAGAGTTAAGTGCAGGATAATCGCCACAGGGCCGCCAAATTGAATCTATTTTTTAACGAGGAGAAGGTGCAATAACCAAGGACTGCTGGATGGTATGGCTGTGCCAGCCTTCATGATATCGCCAAACTCTTTCTTGGCTGCGATCAATGTCGCAGGGGCAAGACGTCGCGGATACTGGAGGGCCATCGGTCATCGGTCGGTAACAAAAACTCGACGACTGGATTTAGAGCGTCAGTGGTCGTCGTAATTGGACACTCTACTAGTTGTCCGATTGTTCACTATTATTTAAAAACCTTTTTATTACAGTTTCATTTACATGATTGAACACACTTTGTAGCTTTATTTCCGAAACGGCCATGGTAAAAACATAAGCTGGGATTCCTGGATAGAGATCTAGAATTGTTTCTAACTAAAAAATTCTTACGGCAACGTGAACGTCCGCGTTGATCATTGGCAAGTGACGCAACAACACGACGAAGATACGATTAGTCTAAGGTTTAGATAAAGAATACTGTAAATTTGACATGGTAATAATGCCTTCGGAGCCAAAGAGATACACTTATAATCGCACACCAAAGTGTGAATAAGACGGACATTGTTAAAATATGTACCCTAAAAGGCAAGACCAAATATAATTGTTAAGTTGTGCAAAATGTTCAATAACCAAGCCAAAACTTTTTTACATAAAACTTTTTTTACTGTAATAAAAAAAACTGTTCTTTGAACTGGAAGTAAAAAACTGTGTTAACTGTGCTATTAAAATCTTTTATTTCAAATAAAACCAAAACCAAAGTTTAAAATAAAACAGGTTATGGCCCAGATTCGCCAAATGAATACGGGAGCATAAAATAAAAGTTAAAAACAAAAACTTCTAAAACTAAAATACAAAAACGTGTCTGTAACAAAGAACAATGGCGCCGGTGGAAGAACATGAAATAGCCCATGTGCAAATACTTAAAACTCCCGACACCTATCACTTATGGGAATTTGAACTTCGAATTCTATTTAAATCGAAGCAAATATGGGATGTTGTAAATGGTGACGAGCCGTTTTCTGAAAATTGTGAGAGCGATGCGAGCAAGAAAGCATGGCAAACAAAGGACGCCAAAGCTCAGTACTATATTGTAAGAACTATTGATAAAATGGTTAAAAACCATATCCTGTCGTGCAGCACAGCGAAGGAAATGTATGACACATTAAGAAATATTTTTAGGAAAGATACGACACAGCTGAAACAACAACTGCTCCTTGATTTTCATGCATACAAATTTGAAAGATCCAAAAATATGATGTGTAACATAAGCCAGCTACAGAACATCACCTTTAGGTTAAAACAGATGGGCCAAGAAATCACTGAAGAGATGATTATTGCAAAAATACTATTTTCTTTGCCCGAGCAGTATCGCTTCTTTAATAGTGCTTGGGAGTCCACTTCTAGCAATATGAGAACCCTAGAAAACCTGATATCTGTGTATAGAAGAGGAGTATAAATCAGGGGCAGACAGTAATCAATCAGGTGCAGCTTTTAATACTGTTCAAAAAAGAAACGTGTCGAACAAAAACACATGTTTTAAATGTGGCAATACCGGTCATGTAAAGTCAAACTGTCCAAAAATCTAATATTGTAAAATTTGCAGGAAGGAGAATCACAATGAGGAGGATTGTTTCAAAAACAAAAATAAGAACCTTCTATTTAAATTTCCTCAATGCAGATATTGCAAAAAAACAAACCATAGCTCTGACAAGTGCTTCTTTAAAGCTGAACATAGTAGCAAAGAAAATAAAGTTGCATTTTTTGCCGAAAGTTCTACAAGTGAAGTCCTGTGTAACACTCATAAAATAAATGCAAACAGTTCCTCCTTTGTGGTGGACAGTGGGTGTACTTCCCATATGATAAATAATGAAGAACTTTTACAAAATAGTGAAAAATCAAACCCGTTAAAAATATTTAGTGCCAAAGAGGGTGAAACCATGGACTCAAATTTATTTGGTGATGTAGAAGGAAATAATGTAATATTAAAAAATGTATCCTATGTACCACAGCTCACAAAAAAATTGCTCTCAGTCAATTCAATTACAAATAATAATGGAGAAGTCAGATTCACTCAAAATAAACTTATGGTGATGAAAAATGATAAAATAATTCTACAGGGGCACAAGACTCATACATGACTGTTTGTAGTAGATTTATTAAATAAACATGAGGAATCACTATTAGTGGATATACAAAAACAAACACTCTTGTGGCACAAGAAACTTGGACATCTGAACCTAACTAATCTCAAGAAAGTGCCCTATCTGTGTGATGGAGTACCTAAAGGTATTACTGAATGCAAAAATATTGTGTGTAACATAAGCCAGCTACAGAACATCACCTTTAGGTTAAAACAGATGGGCCAAGAAATCACTGAAGAGATGATTATTGCAAAAATACTATTTTCTTTGCCCGAGCAGTATCGCTTCTTTAATAGTGCTTGGGAGTCCACTTCTAGCAATATGAGAACCCTAGAAAACCTGATATCTGTGTATAGAAGAGGAGTATAAATCAGGGGCAGACAGTAATCAATCAGGTGCAGCTTTTAATACTGTTCAAAAAAGAAACGTGTCGAACAAAAACACATGTTTTAAATGTGGCAATACCGGTCATGTAAAGTCAAACTGTCCAAAAATCTAATATTGTAAAATTTGCAGGAAGGAGAATCACAATGAGGAGGATTGTTTCAAAAACAAAAATAAGAACCTTCTATTTAAATTTCCTCAATGCAGATATTGCAAAAAAACAAACCATGGCTCTGACAAGTGCTTCTTTAAAGCTGAACATAGTAGCAAAGAAAATAAAGTTGCATTTTTTGCTGAAAGTTCTACAAGTGAAGTCCTGTGTAACACTCATAAAATAAATGCAAACAGTTCCTCCTTTGTGGTGGACAGTGGGTGTACTTCCCATATGATAAATAATGAAGAACTTTTACAAAATAGTGAAAAATCAAACCCGTTAAAAATATTTAGTGCCAAAGAGGGTGAAACCATGGACTCAAATTAATTTGGTGATGTAGAAGGAAATAATGTAATATTAAAAAATGTATCCTATGTACCACAGCTCACAAAAAAATTGCTCTCAGTCAATTCAATTACAAATAATAATGGAGAAGTCAGATTCACTCAAAATAAACTTATGGTGATGAAAAATGATAAAATAATTCTACAGGGGCACAAGACTCATACATGACTGTTTGTAGTAGATTTATTAAATAAACATGAGGAATCACTATTAGTGGATATACAAAAACAAACACTCTTGTGGCACAAGAAACTTGGACATCTGAACCTAACTAATCTCAAGAAAGTGCCCTATCTGTGTGATGGAGTACCTAAAGGTATTACTGAATGCAAAAATATTGTGTGTGAAGCCTGCCTACAGGCCAAGTTCACCAGAAACCCTTTTAATACACAGCGTCAACGTGCAACTAGGCCACTCGAAATTATACACACCGATCTCTGTGGCAAAATTGATCCTCCAACATTTGATGGCAAAAACTACATTCTAGTTTTCTTGGATGATTACACACATTTTGTTCAAATCTGTATTTTAAAATCCAAGGATGAAACAGAAGAATACCAAAAACAATGCATTGTATTATCTGAAAACCATCATAATCTCAAAGTTGCCAAAATTAGGACAGACAATGGTGGTGAATTCTCATCAAACAATTTCAAAAAATGGTGTAAGGAGGAGGGAATACAATTAGATTATACAATTCCTCATTCTCAACAGTTAAACGGAAAATCAGTAAGAATAAATCGCACTCTGTGCAATAATATGAGAGCTCTATTAAATGACTCAAAACTTTCAAATGAAATGTGGGGAACTGCTGTAGAAACAGCTGCTTATCCACTAAACAGAAGCCCATCTGCCACTGTAGATACAACACCTGCTGAAAAATGGTATCATAGTAAACCAGATTTTTCTCGTTTGGAACTATATGGGTCTACTGTCTATTCAAAAAACTTAGGCTACCTGAAGAAACTAGATCCCCGAGCCAAACAAGGAATATTTGTTGGTTATGCTCTGAATGGCTACAGAATATGGGATAATAAAACCCGGAAAATGTACATATCTAGAGATGTAACATTCTTAGCACCAGACTTATTACTCAACAACCATTGCATATAGATGGGTTATATGAAGAAGAAGAAATTTCAAGCTCAATCAACTCAGAAATCATACAAAATGAGGAAGTAGAACCTGAAATAGACAACACTACAATACATGTTGTGTCAGAACCAGAACAAGAGCATTTAAACCATGACGTTGAAACATCGGAGTCTCATAGACCAATCAGACCATACCAGAGAGATATAGAGATTTTGTCATGTTGTCAGAAGAATCCCCCTTGACATATGAAGATTGTATTACTAGTCCAGACAAAGATGAATGGATCAAAGCCATGCAAGATGAAAAAGACTCCCTTATGAAAAATCAGACTTGGGAACTAGTTGATGAACTGGAGGCTCAAGGGAAAGAAACTGTGACCAGTCGCTGGGTCTATAAAATTAAAGAAGATGGACGCCTGAAAGCAAGACTTGTAGCAAGAGGTTGCCAGCAGAAACAAGGGCTCGACTATGAAGATGTATATAGTTCTGTTGTACAATCAAACTCCTCGAGAGCTCTACTAGCAATTGCTGCCTCTGAAGACCTTTAAATTGGTACTTTTGATATAAAGTCAGCCTTCTTGTATGGAGACTTGAATGAAGAAATCTTTATGAGACTGCCACCAAATTTTAACACTTCTGGCAAAATAAGTAAACTTAAAAAATCTTTGTATGGCCTAAAACAGGCCCCTCAACAATGGTTCAGGCTCTTAACAGATTTTTTGAAAGGTGAAGGGGTAATACAGACGAAAACAGACCAGTGTGTGTTCAAATCTGCAAATAAAGGGAATAGATTGTTTGTTGCAATTCATATAAACCAAAAATCATATGCCAAACAAATAGTTGAAAAGTATAATATGCATTCAGCAAAGGCAACGGAAACTCCAATATCCTTTCAAGACGAGTCAAGAAGGAAACACTCTTTCTGAACAGAATTTGTTTCCATATCAAGAGGCTACAGGTAGTCTACTGTACCTATCTTGCAAAACTCGACCTGATATCTGCTATGCTGTTAACTATGCCAGCCGCTACACAAAAGATCCCAAGACACAAGATATAACAAATATTAAAAGGACATTGAGATATTTGAAGGGAACCTATAATCAAGGAATAAGATATTCTAATAATGACAAAAACTATACACTGGATGTGTACTGTGATTCTGATAATGGTGGTGACAAGGAAACAATGAAAAGTACCACTGGTTTCATAATGTTCTATGCAAATGAACCAATAGCATGGTGTTCTCGCAAGTAGTCAATGGTAGCTCAATCAACAACTGAAGCAGAGTATATAGCTGCAGCCCAATGCTGTCAGGTGATGACATTTATAAAATCACTTCTAGAAGTATTACTTGACACAGAAATCAGAGTCAACCTGCATTTAGACAACCAAAGCTGTTTGAAAATGATTAAAGCAGGTCAAGTGAATAGAAAATGTATATACATTGATGTGAAATATCATCTGATCAAAGATGAACACAAGAAGGTATGGTTCAAGACTGTCTATTGCCCTACTGATCAAGAATATTGCAGACATATTAACTAAACCGTTGTCTCCGGCTAAATTTAGTTTATTTAAGTACAAACTTATATCATAGTCATCATAATTATTTCGTATATTTTTTTTTGCCGTGTATAATTATTACTACTGTATAAAACTATGCTATTTCTCAGGGAGTGATAATATGCTATGATAATTGATATTATTTTGTGATTATTTTTTAAGAACATTTATCCTTGTTCTTGAGGGAGTGTGTTAAAATATGTAGGTACCCTAAAAGGCAAGACCAAATATAAATGTTAAGTTGTGCACAATGTCCATTAACCAAGCCAAAACTTTTTTACATTAAACTTTTTTTACTGTAATAAAAAAAAACTGTTCTTTGAACTGGAAGAAAAAACTGTGTTAACTGTGCTTTTAAAATCCTTTATTTCAAGTAAAACCAAAACCAAAGTTTAAAATAAAAACAGACATAGTATGCTCTCTCTCTCTCTTTCTCAGTATCACTTTTTATTTTGCTTGCCACAAAATTGTTTGAGCACAATAATTGTGAAGTTTCACAATTCTAAATTAAAAAAATCATAAAACAATGATTAACTGTTTCAAACTAATATTTTTGCTTGAAGTCATTACTAGAGTTACGTGATATAAACATGTTTTTTTTTGCACTATTATAGGCTGTAAAAGCCGTAGTGAGCCGAAGAAAGAAAACATAATAGGTATGACCGATTTTATCTCCGTATTCCCAAGAACAAGAACTACGTGGGTGAAACCGCGGGCGTCCACTTGTATAAATGAAAATATATTTAGGGAGACTGAAAACTTTGCATTCCCTGTAGAGCTCATCTCTTCAAGCAGTCACACCGAGTGTATTCTCCAGCTCTTCGTCTTTTGATCTCTCTTTTTAGATTTCGAGCAGTCCGGGCGGGCTGATCGCACCCATAGCCATACGGTACTATTCGTTGACACTGTCAAGCTAGCAGCTTCTCGTATAATGGCAACCCTGAAATTTTGACATTTGGTCTGGTTGAGTCGAGCTGTCGCCTCGCCTGTCTGATCAAGTTCGCGTGTGTACAAAAAGCGTCGCCCCGTCGTCGTTCACTTTGTGAGGAAAGTGTATAGAAGTGTATGAAAGTTACTTTTGATGATTTTGTAATAAAATGTTGTTATGTGTAAAACTGGAGCGTGACACAATGTAAAGTAACGTGTAGTTAGTGGATTTTTAATTATTCATGTAACAACAAACTCGGTCAAACATTTTCGACAATGAGAATAATTAAGTAGAGTAGTACTTACATTCTCCGTCGCCTTGATCTTTTTAACAGTAAAATATCAAAAAAATGGGTTTGCTGATATCTAAAATCTGGAGTTTGTTTGGGAATGAAGGTGAGTGGATATAATGTTACACTTACAAACAATTATTCTGAAAGTTACGTCGCGATAAGATAATGTTCAGGAGATTATTGCGAGACCTAAATTTATGTTTGCTTAGGTGCATAGACGTACTTACTGATAAAGTTAGCTTAAATTCTGGTTTTCTTAGATAAACTGACACCAAAGTTAGTAATAGAATACACTTTAATAGTACTGACATATCAACAAAGGATTTCTATGTTATTGGTAGGACATTGAAATGAACTGTATCATTATTTTAAAAGTGAAAAAACTTTCAATCTCCAATCTGAAGTTTATTCACTTGAAATTTTTGATAAAGTCAACATCCCAATTTTTTTTTAAATTTTCCAACTAGCTCACCCCCACAGCTTCGCCCGTTAGATACTTCGAACTCCCGTCGCACCTGTTTAAACCCGTCATTTATAATTTTTTCAATCCGTTTTGTTATATTTATGATTAGTGCTCCGCTCTCTTGGGTATTAGCGTGATGATATGTAGCATATATTATTCTACAATAAATGGGCTATCTAACACAAAAAGATTTTTCAATTCAACTCAGTGGTTCCTGAAATTAGTGTGTTTGACCAAACTAATAAAACCAAAATATTAGTATAGAGTGTAGATGAATTGTCTCTTTTCTTAAAAAGAGGCCTTCACAAGAGTGTATTTCATGTGAAGATAGCTGCAATTACTGATCAGGTAGGCCTACTCTTTTTAGTAGTATAAAAATCACAATAAGTTTGCTTGTGTCTCACAGTAGTAAATTTTTATGAAATAACTTTCTAAATGTACAGATTCAAGCCTATATTGGTTATACAAAATTAATGGATGTCTACCTGATTTGTTGGCATGTATTATTACTGCTCTGCTCTCTTGGGATTAACCATGATGATAGGCTAGGTACTTATGAGCGAGCAGGTGCTTAGTGGTTGTGCAACACTTTGCCCCGACTTAGCCACTGGCTGAGGACTTTAATATTTTGTGTATATATGTTAAACTTAAATATGAAGACCACGTGAGCAGATTGCTCAAAAACGGAAAGGTCAAAAGTACTCGGATACCCAGACGTGCGTGTATGAAGCGATTGATGAATCTCGAAGAAGCGAAAGAAGTATGCATGGATCGCGAAGCCTGGCGATCTGTCCTCTCTGACTACCCCGTCAGGGATACGGCGTGAAGATAGTTAGTTTTAGTTAAATGAAAAAAAGTAGAGAAATATTAGAATGTGCAGAGTAAACAAGTAGTGCAAATGTAACTGAAGGTGTTGGATGCACTAAGTTGGCAGGAGCACTTTGAGTTTACCAAAGTCTCAAAAAAGTTAAAAGTAGGGTTCTTCAGTTTTTTATATTATTGTACTTATCTACCAAAAAAAGCAAAAATTTTGTTTGTGTGTGTATATATGGTTGATATACTCAAATGGATGGACCAAAGCAGATACTGGATTAACAAATAGGCTACTTTTTATCCCGAGAAGAAGTTCCTGCTGTGTCCCCTATTTTACTTACTTTCTTATTCTTTATCACTCTACGTGCCTCTAATCGTGCCTAGATTTGAATTATGTAGTCAGCTTTTATTGACTTCTAGGGAGTAACTATAACAGTGTTTTCTTGTCATTGTTGGGAGTGACTGCCACCTGACTTCTCAGGCCTGAAATGGCACTTATAGCAGAGCTTCATCCATTAATTAACAGGTGCAGGAAAAGTTGTACAAATGGGTTTATAATATTGTTTTTCTGTCAAATAGAAACATAAAATACTCTCCCAATGCATATATTGTCCTTCTTCAAGCATACCATGAAGAGGCACATCATTGGGATGCCAACTTGAAGGCCCCTCTTACTAGTCTGGTGGACTGTGAGAGTAACCCCCAATTAGCTAGACGTCCCCATGGCTTTCCAACAGATGGCTGGTGTTATTTTGGCGAGCTGTATAAAAAATGAATCTTATATCCAATCAATCAAGTATGACAGGCCACTGTTAGATGTAGGCCTTTCCCATTTCACACTACAATACACAGTAATATGCATTTCGCATCCAGTCCTCAACGACCTTTTCCATTTTGTTCGTCCATATCACAGGTCCTCTCCCACCACCTTATGTTTGCAAAGTTGCGGTATTCACTCCAGATCTCGTTTGCTCCATCTGTCATCTGTTTGCATGATGTCACAGTTACTTTGCAAGCTATGTAGACCATGTCGGTTTGTAGCTGGTTGAAGAC
This sequence comes from Thumatha senex, assembly GCA_948477245.1. NCBI lineage: Eukaryota > Metazoa > Arthropoda > Insecta > Lepidoptera > Erebidae > Thumatha > Thumatha senex. The sequence goes on from OX419725.1 coordinate 8,768,194, forward strand.
TATTGTCTTCAGGCAATGCTGTTTTGAGAAATAGAAAACTCAATGCAGTTTAATGGACACTGCCCAGTTCAACCGAAAGACCAACATATAGAACTTTTCTTGACGGTTAATGACTACTCTCGAGAACAACTTGTATGGCTCAGAAGTGAACAGACCCACTTGTCTGCAGAACAGATCCACTACACTCTCGCTCCACTCTCAGTTTTTGCCCTGCTGGATGACGGGAAATAAATAGACTAGCCAGGTTTTTAGACCGCCCACATTTAAGAGCACTGCCGTAAGTGAGATTTATTGAGCAATAAATCTCCATGAGATTTTTGTGTTTGGGGGACGGTTGCCGACCGAGGTTGCTTGGCCTTACTGTACCGTGCTGGTCAGAAAGGTTGGTACATGGTTTTGTTTCGTATCTTGCTTCTTCTCGCCATGACCTCTAGTATTTAGTAAATATATAGATTCGTTTTGTGTTTGGGGGGACGGTTGCCGACCGAGGTTGCTTGGCCTTACTGTACCGCGCTGGTCAGAAGGGTTGGTACATGGTTTTGTTTCGTATCTTGCTTCTTTTCGCCATGACCTCTAGTATTTAGTAAATATATAGATTCCTTGTATTGATACGATAATTCCTCTTACAGAACACAAACTGGTCCTTGTGGGCTTGGACAATGCAGGCAAAACAACAATTCTATATCAGTTACTGCTAGGTGAGGCAGTACATACACGGCCCACCATTGGCTCTAATGTTGAAGAAGTTGTATGGAGAAACCTGCGCTTTGTCATGTGGGACCTTGGGGGTCAGCAGAGCCTGAGGTCTGCATGGAACACTTACTACACTAACAGCGAGGTAGGTTAACACATGAATACTTAAAGTATTGATGACTATTTTTTTTAATTACTCCATAACCATAAAGATATGTGTATAATTTTCTTTTTCTGAACCCTGTAGATAAATTTATTGGACTTTGGAGACAGCACCTAGACCATTATTACCCTTCTTTTGTAGTAGAGTCATCATAATAAGCTTATAAAGGTCCTCCGCCTATTTTCTTAATTTATTTTTTAATGTGGATATTTTAACTTCCTCATAATTTAAAAGACAAGGCATGATATTAATTGCGTCTATATTTAAACTTCATATCCAATACAAGGATAAGATGAATCAGAATTTGCCCTTGTTTATACCTTTACGTATTTCCAAGCCTTACAAATTACTGCTAATTGAATTTGTGGTAACAATAACTTGAATCTAAGTTATAATTGTATTTGAACTGTAATCAAGCATAGTGTTCAATGTTATTGCTGAAATGAAAATATACCGTTTTTGTATTATTTGATCGTGAAACCTGGCGATCTGGCCTCTCTGACTACCCCTTCCAGGATACAGTGTGAAGATAGTTAGTTAATCATTATACCAATGCAGCTTCGATTTAGGCTGATATATGTGTTTCAATATAAACAAAATAACGCGGCGAAATTAATGTAATATATGGTTGTAATCGGGTTAGAGGGTACTTTTTTTCTCAGGCAACGTGTAGCCTCGCAGCTAGTCTGTTATTTGCATTGTAATTAATTGGATGCGAAGACTGCGAAGTGTAGGCATGACTTATTCTGTGGTGTAGGGTAAAAGTAGCTAATCAGACCTCGTAGTCGAAAGGGCTTCGTATGCTAACATTCAGGATGATGATAAATACTGTCTACTGGTTGTTATATTTTTATGTGTGAAGTTTTACATATTCACACACAAATGTTCAGCTTAGGTAAATAAATTCCAATATTAGTTATACATTCGTCTCAATAAAATTAGTTTGTGACGTACTATAACTGCCATGTAATTTACCAATCCATACTGATTGAAACAATCACATCCCCGCGAGTAATGAATGAATTCGGTCATCAATATAGATGACGTCATTAATTTCTTGTTTTTTCTCATGGTTTGTACACATTGCATTCATATTTACGATTGCTGTAGGTATGTATATGACACAAATAACAGAACTTAAATATGTACTGTTTTAAAAAGAACAACTGATTCAATTGTGTCAAAGTCGCGCCTACTTCGCAGCCTAATCACAAAATAACTTATGACTCGAGAAAATAACTCCATGTGATATTAAAACCTGTGATGTTTATTTAAAGTGAAAAAAGACAACTTGGTTCAGGTCGGGGATTGAACCCGTGGCCTTTGTCTAACCAGGGCAATGTTCTCTAACTAACTACCCGAACCGTACTGAAACAAGATGATATTCTTAACTAAATTTTAATCATCATTTAAGAGTATGACTTGTGTATGATTTGTTTAAAAATTAAAATTAAAATCAACTTTGTGCATTGTTTGCCATCTCCACTTTGTACCATAGGCGTCATGTCTCCGGAAGAATCTAAATCGACGATAGTCCTAGGTCCGTATTCCAGAACGTTTCTCAATACTCGTACTCAATCAACGCTTAAGGCTAGATTTTGCCTTATAAAATCTACTTCAAGCGTCGATTGAGTATTGAGTAACGTGTCATCATTGACGATAGTCTTTATGTGTCATAATTAAATCACCACATGACGACGATATTATCGTGCCAATAATTTGATGGCGCAGTGACAAAGTGACACTAACGTCACATATGACACGTGCATGTGGAGGTCACGACTACGGGGTCACTCTCTTGCGACTTTATACATAGAATAAAAATGACCATAGTCTTGTTAAATAATCTCTGATGGTATACTAAGCTGGCGATAGCGAATGGTATGACATATCTAGTTTATTTTGTTTTAGCCTACAATAATATTGCTACTGATATAGCGACTATATTTATACGTATAACAATACAACGACCGATACGAGAGTATTATACATTTATATATGTGTCTATTATATTCAACAAATGGAATAAATGATTTGTTTATCAATCACATTCGAAGGGCAATCTATTGTTTTATCGTCGTATGTTAAGAAACCAGTTTAGAAATTAATGCAAGAATAATATTGAGCAAGCGACGGCGGCGGCGATGATAACGATATTTAAACTAAATTCATGTGTTTTATATTCATAAATAAAAATGTGACTTACAAGTCTTCTTCCATGTTATCTATCATCCAAGCCTATATTTGAAATTCTTCATCCGATTTTATTAGTTATTGTATTATTGAGATTGTGGTATTGCGGCGATCTTAAAACCCCTGTTACATATCTTCTAAAGGAATGTTTGCAATAATCCTTTCTTAGTGGATTCCTTTATGACTTAAAAAATACGTTTAAGCTGTGCGTTGATTAATCAATAATTCGATTATGACATGACAAGTAATTTTGGTGAATCACGATCTCGCATCGGGCATGCTTAAGGCAGAGAGAACTCGTATGGAAGTAAAGAAGTAATATAATTGTATGGAAAAGAGAATTATAAATATTGTAGTAATCTGTAGAAGAGCAATCGTATTCTACAACACCGATATTGATCGGCAGTGCTTATTTAGGTATATACATTTTTTTAATAAATTATAATAATGCTCACAGCGTTGTTAAACAATAAAATTGTACTATTTATAGCTGTCACGTTGTTATATTTTAGTGCGATGTAAGAATTATTTTAATGGTTAGTACTTCGATGAAATTATTAGTAATCAATTGTATTGCCGACAAATCGATTTATAACGTGGACGAGCATATTTCAGATGTATGGGTGAGTGTACAGCTTGTCAGCCATAACTAATTAATTATATTCGACCGTGGCCACTTTTAGGTGTCCAAAATTCTACTAAGGGACAGTAATATAATAAAGTAGTGTCAAGGAGAAATAAAATTAGAATAAGTACAATTTACAGCTCAAGGTTACACAACTCTAACCTCGATCTTGAAATACACATTATTATAAAAGGCGAGTACCAAACCCGAACCCTTACTTTTCATACAACTGAAAATAACACTTGGATAATCGAAGGCAAATGCTGCATATATAGTAAAAGGATATAAACCTAAAGGTTATTAAACATACGCAAAGGCAACCTCACGGTTATAAGATACCGTTATTATACGAAGCAGAAATCAGTGCGTTAATGGAATGACTCTTCGTTCTATATTTGCTTTTGGGTCATTGTCAAAATGTCGTCATACCGTCATGATTCAGCAACATTACACATTTTACTAAAAACATTGACACTAGTCAATTAAAAAAACAAGTAAAGAGGCCATCTTTATCTGTAGGACCCCAAATCGACCTCTTCGAAGGTAGAGGCAAATATCAGCCAGCCAATTAACGACACCCCTGTCTTTGACCAAAGAGAGTTTAAATGACTCCATACTGAGAAGCGATTAAAAATTAATCAGAAGAAATTCCGCTTACATATAAAAAAAATTACATATATACTAAGAATTTAATAATTTTTCTTAATGTATCCTTCGCGTACTGCTTTTTGTACCGATTCATGAATATTTGTGTCGCCCATGCAATTGTTTTTGCTTTAGCGAGTGATTTAAACAGCGCTTTAAACTCGTTTCATGGACCGGTTTGCCGTCAATAAATTGCGAAATTGCATTGCTTATACGATTGTGTTAAAATTTAAACTTAATACGAATGTAGGTATGTACACAAGCGAAATGTTTTACTTGGCCTAGCTGAACTGTTAAGATGTAAGAGTCTGGAGCTGTGTTTCTGTCTGTAGGTTTGAATAGTCGCATTGTTTCCAATGAAAAACCATGGTGCCATGGAAGAAGTTCCAAGCAAATTTTACAGCTAGTCCACTTATATTGACGAACTCTGCTTTCTTGTGAGGTTATAAAGTCATACAGCTTTTGTTCTACATAAACCCCAAAAGACAAAATTATTAATTTTATAATTAACAAAATTAACAAATAAGAATTAATATATATTTTCCGTTATAACATACAGTCTTCCGCTTCCAATGCCTCCCAAATTGTTCATATCTGGCCGGGTGGTTTCGTTACTCTATGTTTACTCATTTGCGTGAAGCCCTTGTGACATCTGAACTGTAATTTATAAACCAATTTTGTTGTGGAGATACTTGATCCGGGTCACGGAGAAATCTATATGGTATGTCAAGGTTGACGGCAATTTTTGTTCTTATTCAGTTCGTGATAATGGTCATCGACTCGACGGACCGGCAGCGGCTGAGCATCAGTCGCGACGAACTTCATCAAATGCTGAAACATGAAGAGCTAAGTCGAGCTTGCCTCTTAGTTTACGCTAACAAACAGGTATATACGACAAAATCTCTTACTTGTTATACTTATGTAACCTTGTAGTATATACATTGCGGAATGTGAAAGTTTTGCCTTCAAGCCATATGACTACTCTATTACCACTGTTAATTGTACGTTAAACTGGCTGTTACAATACCTTTTTATTGCTGGACACGGTTTTGTACACGTGTAATCTCGGTAATACTTATAATATAGAAGCGATGACGAAAGAAAATGTTTATTTATTAACTTCTATAGATAAGGATACGCAGTAAAACAACATATTAAAGGATAAGAAGTCTATGGGGCTATACAATTATAAAAAATAAGCCACGTAATTACAAAAAAAAAAATCAGACATTAGCGCTTGAAAATTACAAGAAATTCCAATCCAGTAGACTTAATTTTATCTACCGTGGATTAGGTGGTATATAACATTATCTGTTTTCCTGAACGAATATATTTTAATGGGCTGATGGAGTAACGTGTATATTATTTCAACACCAACCTTTACGACTTTTAATCTTCAGAGTCCTGATACGTAACTTAAATTGTTCTAAACAAGTGTATGAAAGAATAATTTACGAAATACTAGATTCACTACCAACATGTGTGCAACACGTTATCACAACCATAAACGTTAAACCTCCACTTGTGTCAACGTTTGTCGTCATCCATATTTATTTTTCTTTACCGAAATACACAGACAACCTAAGGTTGTATGGTCTGTGCCGAAACGACGACTACTTAACAACCGGCTATATCTATATTTTAACTGGCTGATGCCCGCGGCTTCGCCCGCTTGGTAAGGTTTCTTGTACCCATTTTCCATATGGTATAGTTGGGTTCTTTTTTTTAACGTAATATGGTAATACTCGTGGATGCTATATGCCGGACTCTTACCGACTAAAACCACACAATGCCCGACAGGCTATCCTTAATAGATATGCTACCACAAGCCTTCTGTAGATCTATAAAAAACAATATTATAGTCGTACCTACATTGTTTTGTATATCTCTCAGGATTTCGACAGCGTTTTCAATGGAGGCCCACATACGGCTTAAATTTTTCTTACATCTTGATAAATTATAGTCATATTTCCACGAATTTACACAAACCTTGACAAACCGCGCGAACAGTTGAACGTGACATTTGACACTTATCGTTATCTGTTATCCTTTTTTTTTATTATTCGTCATATTCGTATATATCCGTTATCTATTACCCTATAAGTTGGAATTCTTATAAAAATCACGTCTCAAAAATATACATATTATATTTAAACTTTCGATTGAAACGTATACTTACTACGTATACTTTCCGGGTTTATAAATTTACATGAACAGTACTTGTTCCGACATTTCAAACGAGTTGCTGAAGAGTTGAAAGCATCAGAAGTCTTAAAGTCACTGCTTTCCAAACATCTGGACTCTGGACCCACTTACCTTAGTTATCGACATTTGGTATTTTTTACATGTCATAATTTTATTTGTAACTAGGAAACGCTCGCGGCTTCGCCCGTGTTCTACAGTTTTTCCGTACCCGTTTCCCACAAGAACCAGTTACCGGGATACAAAAAAGGTCTGCTACCTGCATAACAATTTTCAGCCAAATCGGTTCAGCGGTTATAGCGTGATGAAAGGACAAACAAACACACTTTCGGATTGATGATATTATAATAGATGTGTGATGATGCAAAAAAAAGCTCGTAACTATCAATATATATATAAAGAGCGAACAGCATTCAAATGTGCTCAGTAGATAACCAGTGATTTACACATGATTATCGTGCGACGCAAGAGGGCATAGCGGCGCGGTACTGTTTTATTTATTAGACCCACTAGAGATAAGGTCACTAGGAAACTAACCTTGTTTAGATAGCACGTCGCCACAGTAGGTATATAGGAATAAACAGTCTTATTACTTTCATACATTGTTCTTTTCATAGCATCTTTCGCTACGGTCATTATAGTATGTGGCACTTTTTTTATACCATTGAGGTGGCATACGACCCACCTGATTTAAAGTGGTCACCGTAGCCTATGTCCATATGTTTGCAACACCAGAGGTGCAGCACTCGCGCTGTAGACCCTTTAAAAATCTTCTATGACCCCTTTTGAAGAACTCCATACTGTAGACGTTCGGTAAATCCCTGGCAGGGAGCTCTTTTCACAATCTAAGAGTAAATAATAAAAAAAAAAATATCCATCACGCCTTATCCCCAAAGGGGTGGCAGAGGCATATAATATGTCCACTTTTCACCGTGTGGATTTACCTGTCCCACGTAATAGGTGGTAAGCCCATTGCCGTGTTGAAATAGACAGACGCAGGTTGTGGCTACCTGCTGTTGAAATTTTTCATGCCGCCCATAAGGCATTCAACCAGGCTTAACGACTGCCATTTTAGTGGCAACCGGGACCAACGGCTTACCGTGCCTTCCGAAGCACGGAAACGCTCGCAAATGTAAATGCCACAAAGTGGTCACCCATCCGAGGACTAGCCATAGTGAAAGTTGCGTAACTCAGTGATCGTTTACAGAACACTGAGACCGCGGGGCCACGAGCGCTTCACAATCTAAGAGTACGCGGAATAAATCTATCGGACCTAACCGTATGTGGCAATTCTATTTACTAGAGTTTCTGTGTTTCGTAAGGCACGTCATGGTCTCGGGTACCAGAAATTTGGTAGTCTTTAAGCCTAGTAGAAGGTCTTATGAGAGGTTTGAAAAATTTCAACAGCACATAGCCACAACGTGCATTTATCCGTCCCCTGACTTATCTTTCCGGGAAATGGCGTGAGTTTATGTGATGTATGTACGATGCGACCCCCTGCATCAGTGGACGGCAGTCGCTTCCGATAATGCTTAACTTAACTTAAAAAACTTAACTATCTTCACGCTGTATCCCTGATGGGGTAGTCAGAGAGGACAGATCGCCAGGCTGCGCGATCCATACATACTTCTTTCGCTTCTTCAAGATTCATCAATCGCGTGTATAAAGACGCACGTCTGGGTATCCGAGTACTTTTGACCTTTCCGTTTTTTAAGCAATCTGCTCACGTGGTCTTCATATGTAAGTCTCGGCCTACCCTGACTTCTTCTACCCTCTGCTTTCGCACAATATATATTCTTCGTCAATCGTTCCTCACTCATTCGTTGGACGTGTCCAAACCAACGGAGCACGCCCTTTTCCAGCTTAACGCTGACACTTGCATTCAAACCTGCCATATTGCGTATCACTTCGTTACGTATTCGGTCGGCTAAAGTAAAGCTGCACAATTTTCTAAGTGGTCGCATCTCCACAGCATTCAATTTACTTTCATGCATCTGCTGACATACCCAGGTTTCGCTACCGTAAAGCAAAATTGGCACTAGCACCGCGTTATGAATCGCCAGGCGTGCTTCTTTTACGATGATTTGTCGCTTTACTAATTGGGACAAAGCACCGTTAACTCTGTTTCCGGCAGCTACTCGCCGTTCTACATCCGCATCTCATCTTCCATCTGCGCTATACATACTACCTAAATACACAATTTCATTAACTTGCTTTAGACGTTCCTGGTTTACCCTAACCTCGCATTTAGTTCTTACGTCATCTCTTTCAAATACTAGAACCTTAGTTTTACTTGCATTCAAGCGATAATGCTGACAATTATTATCCAAACAATAGCGGCTGAAAATAAAGGTGAACTCAGATCTCCAAATCCAGGTTTTGGAAGCATCTGGTAATACACTTAATATGAAGAAGAAGTACTTACTATGCTCGTAACAGAGCGCTTCGAAATTAACTAAAGCAACGCTAATAAGCACTCGTGCTCCCGCGGACTTAGTGTTCTGTAAACGATCACTGCGTTAAGCAACTTTCTCTATGGCTGGTAACGGATGGGTGACCACTTTGTGCCATTTACATTTGCGAGCGTTTCTGTGCTTCGGAAGGCACGTTAAGCCGTTGGTCCCGGTTGCCAGTAACTTGGCAGTCGTTAAGTTGAAGGCCATATCGGCGGCTTGAAAAATTTCAACAGCAAGTAGCGTACAACCTGCGGCTGTCTATTTCAACACGGCAATGGGGTTACTACCTAGTATTTAGGGCAGGAATACACATGGTGAAAAATTGGCATAATATATGCCTCTGCCACCCCTTCGGGGATAAGGCGTGATAGGTAAATAATCATAATTATTATATCAAAAAAGGAAAAGTTTCGGTTCGTGCTCTTACTACTGCATTTTTTTATCCAACGAACGCAGCTAAGTATCGTTTTCAAGGTCATTGCCGAGACATAATTCTGTATTACTACTTTATACTGTGATGTCACAATGTGCTAACGAGTATTGCTATCCGTCACCTAATATGAAAACAAACATCTTGATTTAACATCTTGACATTTGTTTGTACAAACATAGTTTTGTGTTGGTCCTAGTGTGAGTGGAATTATCCTAACAGAGTAGTCTTTCTAAAAGAATGTTACAGTGATAACTTTAGAGAATTGAGAGAGACAGAGAGACATTTCTTTTGATTAGTTTTCTTTCAGCTACTACGTGGCCTCCTAGCCAGTCACATTGACTGCCTATGTGGCGCGGTAGGAGTGTATCCGACTGCTACGCAAGAGGTCGTGGGTTCGATTCCCACCCAGGATAAATCATTGTGTGATAAGCACGATGGTTTATTCTGTGTCTGGGTGTTATTTATCTATAATATTTATGTATTTAGAAATAAATAAGTATGTTTATTAGTTATCTGGTTACCATAGTACAAGCTTTGCTTAGTTTGGAATCAGATTCCGTTGTGTGAGTTGTCCCAACGATATTTATTTATTGTTACTGTTAAGTTAACTGATGCCAGTTTGGTCGATTTGGGTCCTGAAGAACTTGTCAGAGCTCCCATCTAGCAAAAAAATCAAATATTGACCCTGTGTTATGTGTTTTGATTTCAGGACGTCAAAGGTTCGATGACAGCGGCGGAGATATCACAGCAGTTGGACCTGACGTCGATAAAACAGCACCCGTGGCACATACAAGCCTGTTGCGCCCTCACCGGAGAAGGGTACGAGTATCTTTTCACGTCTAAATGCTTAGAATTAGTTAGCGGTTGCACGTATGCGTTTGGGTTCTCCACTACTCTGTGAAAATCCTTTCGGCAGATTTTGATTTCATCGCGTTCATAAAGAGATAATAAATGTAAAGATTGGCTGCATTGGAGCCCTCGCTAGGATCTCCGAATTCCAAGCCACCTCTCCTACGAGCTAGGTACTTGTTGACTAAGGTACGCGGCAAAGATACAGGCGTTAGGAGAACAGACGGCAGTCGTTCCTCATAATGCCCAAAATTAAGACCCGAACAATAGCTGCTCCACGCAACCAAATAAAAGTGTACTCCAAAAGCAGGTAAGATTTAGAGAAGATTATTCGTAACGATTACACATGCTACCATCAACAATTACAGATAAAACAGTGTGAGAATGGAGTGCAACCCTTGCATGTCTTCTTAAAGTCGAGTGTATTTCATATACAAACACGCACATACAAACACACACACACACACACACACACACACACACACACACACACACACACACACGCGCACACATACAAGTGTATTCTCAAAGTGGGGCAAACATTAATGTTCTTTTTTATGTTTAACATAGCTACTCATATAAGATAAACCTGGTTCCTAACAAGACAGGCTTATTATTGAAAGGGCTTGCCGTTTTGATTATTGTTGAAAGGTACATTGTACGGAAGCAAGTCTGCTGTCATGTCGGAGCCTCTCTACTCATAACAAAGGTTTAATCTTAGCATGGGAGTGAGTCTCTGGATTGCAATTGTGTTGCACCAGTGTCCTGTAGTCCTACTTAAATCAAAACTGAGTATTTTACAAAAAAGTGTTAAATATTAAAGTATTTAGTTGGTATCAACTTGCAGGTGAGGTTGACTTCGTCTCGGCAATATCAATAGGTCCCCTTTACCCCAAACTACCAAATAAATAAGGAAATACAGTATATTTATTACTAAAATTATGTCAAACTAACAAATTCATTATTGCTAGAGATGCTATTTATTTTAATAAAATAATTTGGTGACGTTTTAAGCTTGGCCATAATATTTTTGCATATTCTTGAATGAAAGTGTCGACGTACAACGACACAAAAATATCAATTTATCTTTTCTCGAACACTAATGTCCGTATTCCAGAACGTTTCTCAATACTCAATCGCTTCGCAATCAAAACGCTTGTGACTAGTTTTTGCCTTATAAAATCTACTCTCAAGCGTCGATTGAGTATTGAGAATCGTTCTGGAATACGGCCCTAAGTCTTAACGTCCCGATGACGCGTCGTTGACCGTAACAACAAAAACATATCATAACTAAAGACCAGAAATTACAATCGCAAATGCTGTTCAATTATTGGAAAAAATATTAAAATACTAGTTTTCCCGCAAATCCGCTTCCTTTAGTGTAGACTGTATATCTTCACACTGTACCGCTGACTAGGTAGCCAGAGAAGACAGATTTTGCAGGCTACGCGATCCATGCATACTTCTTTCGCTTGCTGCAGATTTATTAACACTTTTTTTCTTATTTTCCTCTTTCTGCAAACAAAAGAAATCTTCCTATGGCCTCATCTACATTTGTTAAACTAATTAAAAGTTGCTTAGTAGCTCGATAGATGACTCTAGCCGAATACGCTTTAATGGCATTTACCATATAGTGAAGAATTTCAACTTGTTTTAGTATACCCCCTTTACCACGAGACGAGATGCGAGACGAGCCGCGTTCTCGAGAAAAATGTACAATAATACTGTGTTTACACTCGCGGCTCGTCTCGCAGGTCCTCTCGTGTCTCGCGCGATTGAGTAAATGAGGTGGTTCGGTTCTGGTCGCTCAATTGGCATTGAGCATTGTCCTGGTTAAGCAAAGGTCACGCTTCAAATCCCGTTATGAAAAGTGTTGTATTTTTTCACTTTACTATAAATTTATAGGTTCGTATACTTACTATTTACTATTAATACTTATGTACACGACAACTACCAGACCGAATTTAATGGATTTACTATCAAACTCGACCGCTAGTTTGTCGTGTAAGTATAACAAACCGCCTATCATATTAGCTGACACTTTGAATAAGGGCGACAAAGTGCAACCAGGGTCTCGATTGCAAGCCTAGTCAACTTCAACGCTCAAGTGTGGGGAACTACAGAGCGGTACCAAAAATGTCACAAAAGTTACAAAGCCTGTTAATTTAATGATTTATTTGCATGAAACACGGTACATAAGATATTAGGTTTAGTTTAGTTTAGTCGAGGCATGTTTCGCCTAGAATATTGGCATGCAAAGTATTGAGACATGAGATTCTACATCCATATAACGCGTATACATAAAACAAGTTAAGTGTCTGCCTTGAGGCCTAAACGGTAGTGTATACGACTGCTGCGCTGAGGTTTGATCCACGGGTCGGAACCAATATTTGTGTGAACGACACATGTTTGTATTGGAGCTTGGGTGTTGTCCATATACAATACTTTTTTTGGAAATAATAATAGTTATTATTTCCAAAGAAAGCAAAAAACAACTAAAAATAAAAAATAGTTTTTTAGTTGTCTAGATCCTATACCACAAACTTATATTAGCTTAGTTTGGGCTAGATGACGCTGTGTCAAAAGTCTAACAGTATATAATAATTTCATTTATTTTAAAACTTACCAAAACACAGTCCCTGGTATTGTAAACGTTTAAAGGCTTCGGTGAATACTTACGATCAGGTGGTTGTCTTCCACCTCGAATACAAATAAAACTACATAACCCACCTTTATAACAGTACCACATGCAAAAGTGCCCATAACAATAGCTGCGTTTCCGAGACGCCTCACGACCCAAACAGCCCATCTTCTGCAGTTACCGTGGTGACGAAAGAGTATGACTTATCACTTATTAGTCACGGTCAAGAGGTGGCAGAAGCATCCTAACACCCACATGTAAGCATTTTTGTCGTACATAATAGGTGGCGACCTGCGGTTGAAATTTTTAAGCCGCTTTCAAATTAACAAAACAACTGCCATGTTACTTGCCAGTAACATGGCAGTTGTTTTGTTAATTTGAAAGCTTTCTTTTTTTAGCTTTTGTTAATTGTTAAGCAGCCATGCTTATACGCATAGCGAAAGTTGCTTAACGCAGTGATCTTTTACAGAACACTGAGTTTCCAGGGCTACGAGTGCCTCATACTTCATACCAGGGGGCCAAGTCTACTATTTCAACCGCGTCGGAAAAGAATCGTAGTCGTCGCTCAATAGAATGCCATTGGTACAATTTTGACAGTTATACGCAGTCTACTATCACAATCTTACTCCAATAGACTTCTGTCGGTCGGCCGATGAGTTCTACTGAAGCGTACCGCGGCAGTGGCCGCTAGTCAGTTGTATTTTTGATAGTCTACTAACATTTTGCAGCATACCACCGCTTTAGTTGTCTACTGCAGCTGCTGGCGAGTGAACAGTGTAACTCAGGCACAAATACTGTCGCCAGTTACCGCGTTTTCCACGGCACCACTGTCCACAATCCAGTCATTTATCATCTGAACGGAACTGGCCGGGTAGTTCGAGTACACAGTGGACGTTCACTGAAATCAAGTCTCTCCAAACCACGTTATTCATGGCAAGATGACGCGGGTGTCTGATGATGATCGCATGCCTCCACAATGGAATCACAGGTGCACATATGTGAACTTGGACCCCAGGTGGACAACAGGCAGCAAACTGAACAAGGAAGGTAACACGTGCAACCGTGTTCTGAACTCTGGTTGAGTCACTACCCGAACTCCAGCTAGTTATGTGCCGGTGACACCATTCATACCCCGCTAGTTTAACCGTTTGGTAACAACATCATACCAATACTCGTTGGACTATAGGAGCGGCACCCCGATACCACCTATGTATAATATGTGGGATTAATATTGTGGGACACTTTTTAGCGCCATCTAGCCTAAAATAAGCTTTAAGCTCGTATGGGATTTAGATAACTGATAAACATACATACAGAATATTTCATACATATACATAATAGGCAACACCCGAACTCCATAACACATTTGTGGTTCACGCACATATTTGTTACTATCGAGTCCATAAAGGTAATCGAACTCTTACGCCTCACTCAACTCACTTTTGCTACCGAGGCTGTCAAGGATGTATTTAAATATTCAAAAGTATTTTTATTACTTGTCTAGATTCTATACCACAAGCTTATATTAGCTTACTTTGGACTAGACGGAGTTGTGTAAAAAAATGACCCACAATTTTTTATTGGACAGAAGAGATAATAAATATCAAATAAATATAAATAACGTAGACTTTAAAAACTTCTATTTAAAAAGTCTGTTGACTAAGTATTCAATATTGTACATGTATATTTATGTTGCCCTCGCCTCAGAATCTGCTAATAGAAAAGTAAACGATCATCAATGACAGTTAGTGTTTTGTGATGCACACACTTGGTAGTGTTCAATTCTATAAATTGTTTATCATTGATGCATATCAGTCGCTTGATGTGCTTTAGCTGGCGTCGACTGCAGTACGATTGAACTGCAAGATATTCTTTAATCGATGTTTTATATTCTTTCTTATTAATTTATGAAGTTATAATCCGTATATTTTTAATGATTAATTCCTAATTATATTTTTTTAAGTATGTGCTATGCAATTTAAACAATAAAATAAAATAAAAAACTGATTTTATTCCAAATACAAACATATTGTACTTAAAACACCCGAACTCTGAAACAAATATCTGTGATCACACAGATATTTGTTTTGGAGTTCGGGTGTTTTAGTTGCACTTGTAGAATGAACTAGGCGAACACAGCCCAAACCATCTGCAATATTCTCGCAATTTCTTTTTTCGTTTGTTCTTATTTATCCTTGTTTATCCTTTACCCACTTGGAAAACATGTCAAAAACAAGGTTTTTTGACCAACTTCAAGTATCGAACCTTGATCGTTGATTTGTTTCCGGTGTCACGTGCTCATTGAACATGATCATTGTTTCATCAAAGTGTTGAGTTTTTGCTGAATGATCACTTAAACAGACTCGCCTGCATTTTGTTTATCGGAGCTCAGTCGTATCCTCACCTAAAGGTTTATTATTCTGAAATTCCTCTAGATCTCGCCCAGATCGAAATACAGAATGTCTTTTGTGTAGTAGCGCTTTAGTTGGACTCGGTGGTCATCGTCCCCTGGGCCTCGTGGGCTTATTTGTTCGTGATGCAACCAGATCTAAATGATATCGCCGAATATTGTAGTCGCGACTCGTTTGGTTTTCATTCCGTCAGACCGGGTCAGCTCACTAAGTGTCCCTTTTTTGCACACTACTGAAGTACGAATACCTTGGTGTCGCTATATTCTGCTTGGTTTCAGCCTCGTGGTGTTGTAGCATCTGAAGTGTAATCGTATTATCTTCCGGATTCTAAGGTTTGAGCACCTATCTATGTACTGACCATTTTCCGTTTAATTCTCATATGTTTAAGTCTTAGGACCTCTACCGTAAACCTCTGTTAGACTAAACGTCCATAGGCTATAACCACTCTCCATTAGGTATTGTCTGCCACCTCAGCAGTAAACAAAAAATAAAGACTCGGTAAAATTTGCGATTACTACTGGCATTAAAGTAAATTCACGAAGATCAAGATTTTTACTTATTAGCAAGCTGACCTCCTGATCTGCTCGAGTCAGGAGTAGAAGCCCGTCGCCGGAAAACATTGCGTTCTGCAGAGAAAAGGGACAACACTGACCCGTGAAAGATCACCTGGCCCTCCCTCAAGTCAAGACCCCTTGGCCTCTCGAAGCAAGGTCCACTTTAAGGTTGCTTATTTTAAATCGTTTACCCGCAACCCTCAATTATTGTTATTATAACAAAATAAACTAAAGTTGCTATCTTCAAGCTATATTCCTGACGGGGGTAGTCAGAGACTACCCCGTCAGGAATATCGCCTGGCTTCGTGATCCATGCATACTACTTTCGCTTCTTGCAGATTCATCAAACGCTTTATACATGCACGTCTGGGTATCCGAGTACTTTTCACGTTTCCGTTTTTGAGCATCTGCTCACGAAATACTTTCAATCTCCGGTGTAGAAACTAAAGTTTACTATCTCGTTCTTTGTCACCTTGTTGGACCTTTGCCTCTTCAACTCTACTTTGAACAACTTCTTATCAAAAGGGAATTCTTTTGCTCGAGAATGTTAACTGGCTCCTGTTACTTCAGCGCTCCACGGTGAAAGTCCCGATTGTCGTTCTATCGAATTTATGTTTGATGATTATTATGAATTTCCTACTTTGGTGCTGAGGATAAAACTTTGTGTGATGAGCACGATGGTTTATTCTGAGTCTAGGTGTTACTTGCAGGAGGCCGAGCCTGCTATTTCAATCGTGTCGAAATAGAATCGAAATCTTCGCTTAATAAAAAGCCACCGGTACAATTTTGACAGTTATTCGTAGTTTACTATTACAATCGTACTCCAGACTTCTATCATGACTGTCTCTGTGGCGCAGTGGGAGTGTATCCGACTGCTACGTAAGAGGTCGTGGGTTCGATTCCCACCCAGGATAAAACTTTGTGTGATGAGCACGATGGTTTATTCTGTGTCTGGGTGTTATTTATCTATATATATGTATGTATTTAGAAATATATAAGTATGTTTATAGCTCTACTTAGTTTGGAATCCGATAAGGTTGTGCGAGTTTTCCCAACGATATTCTATCGGTCGGCCGATAGAATTTTACTAACACGTACTGCGCCAGTGGCCGCTAATCATTTCAGGTCAGTTGCATTTTTAATAGTCTACTAACATTTTGACAGATAAAAACAGCGATTCTGGTCCTATTTTACGGCTTGTCAATAGTATACTCGGCCCCAGGAGTCGAGGGTGGTTTGATTTCCGGTATTGTAGAGAGTGACTGCTGTCTGATCCCCAAACCCCGTAAGGACCCTGCATCGTTGCCTCGTCCGTTAGTTAGCAGGTGCACCGGTAGCTGGGGCGCTTGGACCCCGGAGATCTTGTTGAAGCCTAAAGGGCTACCTACCTACCCGAGCCCCGACAGTTGTGTAACCAGTTATAATTTAGTTTCTATCTAGTAGTACTACACCTTTAGTCGTTCGTCAACCAGGGGCCGAGTCAGCTATTTCAATTCAATCGACTCGAAATCGTTGCTGAATAGAAAGCCATTGGTACAATTTTGAGTTTTTCGTAGTCTACTATTAAAATTGTACTCCAATAGACTTCTATTGGTCGGTCGATAGAATTATATAAACACGTACCGCGCCAGTGGTCCCTAAAATGGTAACTAACTAACATTTTGACAGCTATAAAACAGCGATCGTGGTTCTATTTTACGGTTTGTCAATAGTAGATTCGACCTCTTACCGGGCCCAGTACTACCGTGTACGATTGTAATAGTAGACAGACTACGAAAAACTGTCAAAATTGTACCGGTGGCTTTCTATTGAGCGATGTATTTGATTCTATTTCGACACGATTGAAATAGCTGACTCGGCCCCCAGGTCTATTAGCTTGCAAATGCAGTCCGTACCTAATGTTAAGTTATCCTAACATAATACCTTAAAATGTTCTTAAAGTATATTGTTTGTTCGCAGGCTACATTTAGGACTAGAATGGATCGCAAGTAGAATAAAGAAGAAATGACATGCCGCTGTGACTACATACGAATCATATCATAGGTACATAATAGTTAATAGTTAACGTTACATAAATTCAAATTCCTATACGTTTGCATAAATTTTATCATATTCTAAAAGAGACCTAATAGGATCACTGTTTGTTGTTTTGCATGAATGGAATATTATAAATAAAAGCGTTCTTATTTATTTAATTTATTTTATTTCATCTACAATTCCTTGAACATAAAATTGTACAATTGAATATTTCATTTATTATTATTATATATATACAACGAAAACATTATAAATATAAACGCCAGTATTAAAAAATGCAAGTTACGTTTACAAATTAGTGTTGATTCAATTGTTCTTGTCTAAACTATGGTTAATAGTGGACAGGAAGTATTAATTATACAATTTTAAATTCAATACAATCTCATTGGAATATTAAACATAATATTTTACAATTTAAAAACCATGATTGAAACTAAGAGACTACAGCTGTTATAGAAATCAGCATACAGTAAAAATACGTCGATAAATACATCACAAATTATAAAAAAAAAATTACATTGTTTTGTACAAATATATTAGTAACGAACTTGAATATAAGTGAGATAGCAATTGAACACGTAAGATGTGTTGTGAAATGTATGTTTTAAAACACAAGTAAATTATAATTTGGTCCTATCAAATGCATATACCGCATAAAATTCTTATAAACGTAATCCTATAAAGATCAAGCACAATGCTGTTCTTCTATTAGAACCGTGTGTTTGTCGATGTAGTCTGTTTCACGATTTTAAAGTAAGGTATACAACTAAGGGCCAGCGCATATATACAACTTGTAGTTAAACAACTATTTAGTGTCTAAAAGGGCATGTATCATATGTCTAAAATGGCAGTCGTTAAGCCTGGTTGAAGGCGTTATAGGCCGGCTTGAAACTGTTGTACGGTACTTGACAATTGTCTCGCTCGTCAACTTAATAGAACAGTGGTTAGGATTTTGTCTTATTGTATCTGATATAAATAAATGCCAGTCTGCTTTGAATCTCGGTGTTTTATTATTGTGCCTAAACATATCATTGGCGACGAAGACAAAAAAAATAAAAAGTTTGAAAGTTAAGCGCGTGTGTTATATTTTGCAAAATGCCGATCGGAAAAGTCGAACAATTTCAATTGAACGGAAATTGGGATACTTACATACGTCGAGTCAAACAATTTATTCAACTAAATAACATCGATACGGATTTGCGCGTGGCCACATTGGTCACGTTGGTCGGACCGGAATGTTCTGATTTGATGTGCGACTTGTGTGCTCCTGACGAGCCAGAAACGAAATCCTTCGATGAGTTGGTCAAGTTAGTGAAAGATCACCTGGAACCCGAGAGATCAGAAATAGCAGAACGACATTTGTTCAGGCAAAGACAGCAAAACCAGGACGAAAATATTCGTACCTACCTACATAGTTTGAAGCATTTAGCAAAGACTTGCAACTTTGGAGACTCATTGGAAGTAAATTTACGTGATCTGTTTGTTTCGGGGTTGTATAGCGAGGAAATGCGATCTAGGCTATTTGCGGAGAAAAATGTCAACTACAAACGAGGAGTAGAACTGGCTCTGGCACTAGAGGCGGCGGAACGGCACGCTAGCCGAGCAGGCGCCTCGGGCACTGCGGGAGCGGCTGGGCAGCCACGGCCCAGTGAGGACGGCCTGTATCGGGTCGCAGGCAATAGCGGCGGCAGCGCGAGTGGTCGCGGTATGCAGCGGCCGCGTACATCACAGGGAGCGGTGGCAGCCGCCTCGGCAAGGCAACTATGCCGACGGTGTGGCAAGGCGGGTCATGCGGAGGGCAGGTGTCGGTATAAGCAGTATACCTGTGACAAATGTGGTGTCAAAGGTCATCTAAAGGTAATGTGGCAGAAGAAGCAATAAAGCGGACAAGCTATCTTTCAAAGGTCAGTTTTATTTAGATCAATCTGATAGTGATTCTGATAATGATTGCTGTTTTTATAGTTTTAACTCTCTTAGTAATCTTGAGCATAGTTTAAGCAACGGTGACATGCCATATTATGTAAATTTTAATGTCGAAAATGTACACATTAAGTTTGAAATAGACACTGGTAGTAAAATTTCGGCAATTTCAAAAAAATGTTATGATAAGATGTTTCCAAATACCTATAATCAGTAACATATTAAAATTCCGATCATATACGGGCAGTATCATTGAAACACTTGGTCATATTTTGGTAAATGTTTTGTACAACGGTACCTTGAATGTTTTGCAGTTATTTGTAATTGAGAATGGAGGGCCGCCGTTGATAGGGCGCAGTTGGATATGTAAATTACAATTAAACCCCATCTCAACTGTAAATAATTTACATCATGTTGCTATAAAAGACTCCACGGCTAATTCTTTACAAAAGGAATATCCGGAGGTATTCGCGGAAGGCTTAGGTACCTTTAAGACTAAACTGCGCCTTCATTTAAAAGACAATACGCCAGTGTTTGTTAAGGCGAGACCACTGCCATTAGCATTACGCGAACGCGTTGAACGGGAACTCGACCGGTTGCAGAGGGAAGACGTCATTTACAAAGTAGAGAGATCAGACTATGGAACGCCAATTGTACCTGTGGTCAAGTCAAACGGAGACATACGTATTTGTGGCGATTATAAAGTGACGATAAACCCTAGTTTAAAAGACTTTCACTACCCTCTTCCCCGGATCGAGGACCTGTTCGCAACGTTAGGAGGGGGTGAGCATTATACTAAATTAGATTTATCTAATGCATTTCAACAATATATTTTAGCCGAGGAGTCACAACCATTAACGGCGATTACCTACATGCGTAGTAATATTTACATACATTTGTTTACAAAAGGGTTCCTTACGGGATCAAGGTAATTGCTGAAAATTTTCAGAAAATTATGGAGGAGACCCTAAGCGGTCTGACATTCACAGCTGTTTTTGCCGATGATATATGTGTCAGTGGAAAGTGCAGGGTCTCTCATATGGCAAATTTGAGGGCAGTTCACAAAGATTGAAAGAAAATGGGTTGAGGGTAAATATTAAAAAGTGTCAGTTTTTTAAGGAATATGTTACATACTTAGGATACAAAATAAATAAATACGGTCTACACACAGAAGATAAGAAAGTTAAGGCTACCATGGCCGCACCGTCACCCACTAATATTTCTCAGTTACGAAGTTTCTTAGGACTTGTCAATTTCTATTCAATTTTTTTTTTCAAATACGAGTATAGTATTAAAACCTTTGTATAACTTATTAAAGAAATACGTTAAGTGGAGATGGAGTGATGACTGTGAACACGCGTTCGTAACCATTAAAAAGATGTTAAGCAGCTCTCCGATGCTCGCGCACTATAATCCTTCAGCCTGATACTGTCAGTAGATAGCAGCCCCTATGGTATGGGTGCCGTGTTGACGCAACCAGACGCGCAGGGTGTCGAGCGAACCGTGAGTTGTGCATCACGCACTCTCACCACTACTGAGACTAACTATTCGCAGTTAGATAAAGAAGCGTTGGCTATTGTGTTTGGGGTCACGAAACACCACCAATATCTATACGGCAGGCGGTTCATATTACGTAGTGATCATAGGGCACTCAGTTATATATTCGGTAAGAATAAAGGCATTCCCGTGACTGCCGCGAGTCGTTTACAAAGATATGCTATCAAATTAGCAGCTTACGATTATGATATCCAATACGTAAGATCTGAACGTAATTGTTTCGTCGATGCGTTGTCGCGTCTACCTCTCCCCTCGAAACGGGCCATAAGTGAGCCAGAGGAGTGCAGTTATTTAAATTTTATTCAACAGGACTTACCTCTTAGTCTTAAAGAAATTAGATCGGAAGTAGTTAAAGATCCTTTGTTGAGTAAAGTGATAGGTTATGTCCGGTTGGCCGAAAAGTGTTCCCGCCGCGGTTGAGAAACCGTACTTCAATAGGAAAGACGCCTTACATTTAGATCACGGATGTTTAGTGTGCGGTTATCGTATAGTTATACCAAAATCGTTAAGGGCGGGCCCGGGTCGTGGCCGACGGAACCATGGACCTGTCTCAATGTCGACTTTTTGGGACCACTCCATAACAAATATTGTTTTGTTATGATTGATACTCATACTAAGTGGATTGAAGTAGCTAAGATAAAGTCTACTTCTGCCATATTTGTCATAGATTGTTTTAGACAGATTTTTGAACGATTTGGTCATCCAAAACATCCACCACCTTAACGACAACATGGACTTTGCGAGGGAGCGCTGTCTGTCCGATGTAACATGTTGGCTCGCAGATTTTCTCGATGTACGGGGGCTGTCAAAGTTGCACTTTTTAAAGCGTACTGTCAGTCCTTTTACACCTGCAGCCTGTGGGTTAACTTTACACATCGGGCATACAGCGATCTGCGCGTACAATATAATAATACGTTCCGATTGCTGATGGGACTGCCGCGCCACTGCAGCGCTTCCGCGATGTTCGCTACGGCGAACATAGATGGATTCGCGGCTATCATGCGCAAACGGTGCGCGTCTATCATGCGTCGCACGCGTGACAGTGCCAACACTATCCTAAGCGTGCTGGACAGGTGGGATTCGCCGATGCTGGCTAGCTGGATACGGTTACACGCAGTTGTACAGTGATTTGCCACCATTGGGGAGTCCACCCTGCCCTGACAATTTATTAGTACTAACACTAGTTTATAAGCACATAATTGTACTAACAAATATGGATGTAATCTAAGGATGAATCTGAAATAAATGATTAATATTATTATTATTAAAACGAATTATAAGTGACAACGGACCTCCATTTACGTCTTCAGAATTAAAAAAATACTTTGATAATAACAGAATAAAACATTTAAGAGTGGCTCCCTTCCATCCCTCGAGTAACGGAAGCGCCGAGGTGACGGCACGTTCAATTAAACGTGTTCTAAAGAAAGCGCGTGTGGAGGGAGTTGACGAAAATACGGCATTGAGTAAATATCTATTTATGTATCGAAACACTGAACATAGCGCCACGGGGCGTGAACCAGCAGTGGCAATGTTGGGGCGAAGGTTGCGTGGGAGGCTAGACCTCCTGCGTACTGACGTCGGTGAGCGCGTCGGCGATGAGCAGTGGAAGCGCCAGCAGCGAAACGCGGGCGCTGACGCTCCACTGCGCCAGTTGGAACCTGGCGATCACACCATTATGCGAGATTATTCAAAGAACAATCAAAAGTGGTCAGACGGGGTTATAGTTCGGCGTTCGGGACCAGTGATGTATGAGGTTGCGTCAGCTGGTCGAGTCCATAAACGTCACGTAGATCAGCTACTCACGTATTCTAAGAAATCGCGATACTCTTGTTGTAGACGTGCTAGTATTGAAACCAATACCGGTGTATTAGATAGTAAACAGGAATCGAAATCTGAAATAGACCTAAATTTAAAAGATAATAATACATTCACACCGAGTGTATCAACTTCGCCTCAATTAGATGCCCATTCGCCTCGTGACACGTCTGAGGAACGTCCTCGACGTAGGGCTGCTTTAGAGTGCATATCAAAATTGAAAACACACAACTATTGAGTACAATATAATGTATAACCATTGTAAATGTAAGATTATTTTTATACATGTTTTTGAGGCCCATAGCAGGCTAACTTACAGCGTTTTACTGCTTATATGCGGTACTTAAATACTTGTTTGTCATCGTAGTCCTATACATAAATTATATGTATAAATACCAAACCATGTTCCATAATAATTACTAAGTACCTAGTTGTAACTTACATTTTGTTAAAATGTTATTTTTGTATTGGTACTGCTGCGGGTTTATTTATGTATAAGTGTAGTGTATAAGTATACGTATAATATAAGAATAAGGTTAATTATTATCATCTGTACTAAATAGGTGGAGGGTAGTGTTATGTACGGTACTTGACAATTGTCTCGTTCGTCAACGTAATAGAACAGTGGGTAGGATTTTGTCTTATTGTATCTGATACAAAAAAATGCCAGTTTGATTTGAATCTCGGTGTTTTATTATTGTGCCTATACATATCAGAAACATTTCAACAGCAGGTCGCCACAGACTGCACCTGTCTATTTCAACACGACAATGGGCTCACCAGCTGTTACGTGGGACATAAATGTATACGGTGAAATGTGGGCGTATAGTATGCCTCTGCCTACTCCTTCGGGGATAAAGGCGTGACAATATGTGTGTATGTATGCATCATTTGTCTATTGGGCTAAACTGAAGCGCGCAAACTGTCAACTCCATAGTTGTTCGACAAAAATGTCAAAAAGCTGTAAAATCTATTTGATTAAAAAGTTGGACAACTATCATAATACGCTTAATTTGTATTGCATTGTATTGATGTGCACATACCATCGACTAAACAGTCGATCCGCTACAAAACAGTTTACTCGATGCAATAGTTGTATATATGCGCTAGCCCTAAAGCTTGGCAAAAAGTGTAAACAAATAAATCAGTGAATCCCAAACTGTCTTATTTTAAATACTCTTCTTACTGTAGTAGTGTCTCTTTGATAATAAATTATTATACAGATATTTGTTTACATTTCATACAAAGCTTTGTATGAAAATGTAAATGTATAAGGTAATCACGGAGTCCATTATGTAGCCAAGGTTAAGGTACTAAGGGATAGCGAATTTAAAAAATAATCGGATTGACTAATTTACATTCGGACAACGCTATTATCATTTCAGGGCACGTCATTATGCCGTGGCTGAATCGCTAGAATGTTAGAAAAATTGTATTGTGTGACTATATTGAAGCATTTAAAATTTAGAAATGATAATATTTAATCAATTTGAAACATAGTAAGATTAAAATTTACTATTTTTTATTTAAATTTCAACACAAGAACAGAACTTAGTTCGTTAGTACACCCCACTAACGAACTAAGTTCTAGCTAGCACACAGACACAGACACATGATTGTGAAACAAGTTTTGCTTTTATTTCTTCTACAATGGTCAATCACCTCAGTGGTATAAAAAATACTAGAATTCGGTCTTCTGAAATGTAGTCTAACTTAACGCTGTGATGATGATTATGAACAAAAAAACTACTTATTTTGAATTGATATTTTTTGTATCTATAGACAATTTTAATGTTTACATGAAAATGTTTCTGAATATTAGTACTTGCGATATTTATACCAACACGTTTATTAACATATATCTTGAAATAGACCCTAATCGCCATAGACATATAAGTAGCCCCTTTCATTACATTAAATAGTTCAAATAAATTAAAACTTACATAATAATTACATGTAAATCAAATATCACTTTGAACTTAAAATTAATTCCAAACAACACAACCTTATAAAATTACAGTGTTTTTACTTTAAACATATTTATAAAAAAAATATTACAACAGATAGAATATTACACAACAGAAATAATTGTACACAGTTTATAAAAAAGTGTAATTATAAAATAATCAAAGACATTTTTCTTTACAATATACTAGTATTTGCACATAGCTGCGCTCGCGTGGGCTGTAGGTAAATTGTAGACTCCTGGCCCATCACAGTTACTTGTTAAAGGACAGAATTATATTCAGAAGGTTGCTACTATCAGAAAGTAACTCTAAACTAGTCGTATTTAGTTACTTCAGAGCGGAATTGGTGATTTTTCTCAACTCACCAGATTTTTTGTACAGCAGCACAGGTAAGTAAATGCTACTTATGAGGGTCTCAATTCTGCTATGCCATTTATATAGTGATATTATCGGAATACATATAAATTCATTAAACACATAAAATATCAGAATTAAGACCTAGTATTATCACATTTCTTTTTCTCGTACATTCACAATGCGATAAGGTCGAAAACTTGGCAGTGGCTCCTAGACACTTAGCAATAATTAGCACGACTCGCGATTCATAACGCAGTGCTAATGCCAACGTTGCTTTTCGGTAGCGAAAATGTCTGCAGTTTGCTGTATGATAGTCCACCTTAACTGGGTCCAAAGTGAGGAATTAGAGCTAAGAGTTATTTTCTAATATATGTTTTCACAGGCTACTTGGGACCCAGGTGAACTACGCAGGTGGACCACGGGCAATAAACGCTTTTATCGAGAGGCCTGTAGTCTATATTACACTATATCCTTTTAAGAGTGTTCAAACTATCTATCCAATTCCATGAAAATCGATACAGTGATTTAACCAATTCAATATAAATTTAATCGAAATCAAAATATTCTGTATTTAGTATGAAATATCTTTTTAAAAACAATTCTAGCCAACGGCCACTTCCCCTACATGTAATTGGCAAATGCAAATCTATACTGATACTAGCTGACCTGCCCGGCTTCGTCCGTGACATACTTCCAACCCCGTGGCACCCATTTAATCTCGTCGCTTATTACTTTTCCAAAATTGTATAAAAGTTTCCCCGATTTGTCGACATTTATGATAACTGCTCCGCTCTCATTTGCGTGGGCGTGATGATATATAGCTTAGAACCTTCCTCAATAAATGGGCTATCCAATACAAAAAGATTTTTTCAAAACGGTCCAGCCGTTCACGCGTGATGGCGTGACCAAGGGAAATAGGGATTCATTTTTATATATATAGATTATTATAAAGGTAAAGAGTTTGTTTGTTTGGTTAAACGCGCTAATCTCAGGAAATACTGGTCGGGTTTGAATAATTCTTTTTGTGTCTGATAGCCCATTTATTGAGGAAGGCTATAGGCTATTTATCATCACGCTACTTCCCTGGAGAGCAGAGCAGTAGTCATAAATGTCGACAAATCGGGCAAATTTTATAAGCGACGTGATTAAATAGGTACGACGGGAATTCGAACTATGTCACGGGCGAAGGCGTAACATATAAAACAATAGGGGTCTCCGAGTGGTCGCTGAGGTAAGCCCTATACGGAAAAACGAATGCTTAATTTCTTGTTGTGTTTTAAAAAAAAGGTAATGAAGGGTAAAGGAAATTTTAAATGTTAACATATTTATGAAACATACGTCATGGACGCTATCACAGAAAATAATAATGCATGCAAAAAAATATAAATATACACTAACATTGGCTAAGAATTGAATATTGGATATCATATCACTATAATTATTAAACTAGTCGTAATAATTGATTTATTATTAAATTAATAAATTGAACAAGTATTATAAACATTTGGTCGTGAGGTAGATTTTTCTAGTAGTTCTTAATTTTTTGAACTATATTATACGGACAGTGGCTATAAATTATTATTATTTCCGATGAGAACGTTACCAACGGCCTTCAAATACGAATTAATTATAAAAAAAACTAAATAAAAACGAACTAATACAAAATGGTGGGATTATGACACGGTGCAATTAATATCAAAGATATCCTATTAATCTACGGCGCCGGCGCGCCATATTAATTGTAACGTACATCTATGCCTAAGAATGTTCTTGGCAAGTAAGATCACGAATAAAATTGCTAATTATTATAATAATTACATAATTTAAAACCTATTTACTACTAACAGTCTTCAAAACCGGATCTTGTACGTTTTCACTTCCATCGTGTCCAAGTGAACGTGGCTCAAGTCAGCCAAAGAGTGGAAATTCTTCAAACCCGTCAGACTAACTGCGGTTATATTTTTAATGGCTACGTCATTGAATTTAGTGTTTGACATAAATTTGGTTGTGGTTTTCTTTGGTTTTTCACCTACTTCGCAACTGACGCCCGGCCTCTGAAGTACCATATACGCTTCTGCACTCGGGAATAGTTCTAAGACATCATCAGTGATAGTACGAAGATTGACTAAATGTATCCCGTTCGGGAAATTAGATACAAGCGTATGAGATGACTTGACCTCGAAATCGCCCACTTCGCTCGTATCCAGCAAATAGACGTTTACTGGATAATTGAATGTCCTGCTCAGATAATCAGCTGTCTGAGATGGTAATTCGTATTTTTCATCTTTCTGCGAGGGTTCAAAACGACGTTCGTTCACGAAATTGAACATTTTATCACTAGTGTCCCTTTTGTTTCGAATCGCGTCTGGCATAGCTTCTAGTAATAACCAACTTTGTAATGTTGTTGGTTTGTTATCGACTAATCCTTCACCGATACCTCTGAAATCATCGTATAGAGTTCGCCGTTCGAGCATTACTTCCAGACGGCCGGGTTCAAACGCAGCTGCGCCTTGTGCGTGGTCGGTAATTAGAGTTAGTCTAGTTTGATCGTCTTGCAACCACGCCATGGTCGTGATTGGGTAATAATTTGCCTCAATACCTAGACTTTCAACTTTCACTCTCTTCTGATATTGAAATCCATTTTGATCCGTGTAAAACTCGGGAATGTCGCCATTTTGAATATCCGTTTGTATTCGCATAAACATTTCCGTCTCTCTGTTTTCCGGTGGGTTACCAAAATCTACGATATTTTCAATAAATACTGCCCTCGATAGAACCGGGTCTTCTATGTTATAAATTCTAATAGTGTGTTGTAAAAATGACATGTACATAGTTGTGATCTCGGTGGTTATCGGTCCAGATACAATCATAATGTTGTCATCTTGTATCGCATCCCAGTCTGCATAAGGATGTAACACATTCTTCTCTGGCGCATCGTAATCTGGCATAAAGAGATAAGCTCCCGAATGTCTTTGAGCACTTTGATACGCGCCAAATTGCATTTCGACAACATTCCTTCTTCTAATATCTTTTCTATATATCTGACGCAAGAATCCAGTGTTCCTATTAACCAGTAACTTGAGGACGTGGTTCTCTAATTGAACATCACCAGGCATCATTTTCTTGGTTTGGAAGGGAAGCTTATTTGCATTGCAATTGTTGCAAAAAACGACGCAATGATTCGATGTATTGGTGTGCTCCTCTATGTTAAAAGTAACTGCTGTTAGCGGTGGTATCGTGGCTTTGAATAAAATATCAAAACTATTGTCGCTAATGGCGCGAGATCCGTCATCGTGCAAATCTATGATCGGAGTAATCTGATAAATCGCGTATTCCTTCACCCGGGTATCATATACTCTTACGTTGGACGTGTTTGAACAAACTGTGATAATTTCCGTACGAGATTCAGCTAGAGGATTAAAAACGATAACTTTCTTTTTGTCGATGTGAGATACTAGAAGTTTTTTGCCAGCTTTGCCGTAGGTTTCCCATTCAGTTTCGATTTGTAGAACATTTTGCGTGTGCAGCGTGCTATCTGGTATCATGACTGTCGCTAAAGCTGTCTCTTGCAAACGAATACAATGGTACAAACTAGTGAACAACTTAGTTCCGTAATCGTACATCACGGCTGCTTTAGAAGTACCCGTTATAGCATCGTGATGTTGAAAGAGACCGAGGTTCCTGCGCGCATCTATTAATTGCTCGTAATACTTTTCCAATTTCTTCTCGGAAGCTGATAATTGTGAGTTTCCTATTTGTTTAATATAATTAGATACCAGTGTGAATAGTATCTCTGCACAACGCAATTGATGTTCGACCTGGCGAGCGAGGATTTTGACGTATGGCCGTGTCGTATAGTAACCGGACCAGTAAGCTGGTTTACCCTCGCTAAAGATTTCAGAGTATACGAAGAAATCACCTTTCAGAGTGGGTATATTCTGTTGTCTTTCCTTCATCGCCTTGAAGTAATCTAGCGGCGTTCCAAACTGGACATCTGCGTTGAAAAGTTCCTTATGCTTGTTAATATAGTTAAACATTTTCATGTAATTAATGTATTGAGCGTCGAATTCCTCGCCGTACTCGTAACGAAAGTCGTCACCTAACGGAACCAATACCACATTGTGAGATGTGAGCGACCCTATGCGCTCATACTCCTCAATCAGAGTCTTAGATTTACTCTGTAAGTTTTGATCAGTGATATCTTCATGTTTAGCTGTGTATTCGGAATATTCGCCAGGTATTTTCCTAAAATCGTAGCTAAGACAGATAGAAGGGTGCGGTCCACAGGTACTCTTAATGGAATATATATCAAAAGGTAAGTTGTGAACAATCATTGAAGGTTTCTTTGTGTTCCAACCTGTGATCCAATGAAACTCTTCGATTTGTCGACGGGCGAGCCATTGTTTCCAAGCGTAATGGATTCGTTGAATAATTGTACCCTCGATGCCGCTCTTGTCCAGTATGTAAGGAACTGTGGCCCCATGGCCGAAGGGGTCGATAGACCAGCCTGTTTTCGGTGCGATGCCAAGGTTAGTTTTTACCCAATGGTGGCCTGTAAAAAATAAATCTTTTAACTACAACGTCAAGGCATTGCATCAATGCCGAAGAACAAACAAACAGATGCGAAGATTACAAATCATGAATTCAGACTCAGAATCCTATAAATATTTGATGACTCCTTCGGTGGCGTAAGTGGTAGTGTGTGCGACTACCGCGCTGAAGTCTGGGATTCTTAACCTGGGTCGGAACAAATATTTGTATGTATTTAGAAATATAAAGTATGTTTATCAGTTGTCTAGATGCCATACAAGCTTATATTGGCTAACTTTGGTTTAGATAGGGCTTTGGCGCTGTGTTAAAAATGTCCCACAATATGTCACGGTTATTTTTACTAATTCTGACATATTGTCACGCCTTTGTCCCCGAAGGGTTAGGCCATACTATACGCCCAAATTTCACCGTATGCATTTTTGTCCCACGTAATAGGTGGTGACCCCATTGCCAACACGGCAATGGGCTCACCACTTGTTACGTGGGTGAAATGGACAGGCGCAGGCTGTGGCGACCTGCGGTTGAAAATTTTAAAGCCGCTCATAAGGCCTTCAATTAGGCTTAACGACTGCCATTTTACTGGCAACTGGGACCAACGGCTTAACGTGCTGCTTAAAGTCAGCTGGTGCAACCCAATCGAAACGTCAAGCTATTTAAGGTAAATAAGCATGATCGCGTTAATACCTGTATTTTACAATTATTTTAATCATGCAACGCGAAAGTTTAAAAGTTAGTATGGCTTAACGTGCCTTCTGAAGCACGGAAACGCTCGCAAATGTAAATTCCACATAGTGGTCACCCATCCAAGGACCACCTATAGCGAATGTTGCTAAACGCAGTGATCATTTACAGAACACTGAATCAGCGGGGCCACGAGCGCTTCAACAAATTACAAATTCATAATAATATATTACAGATCAGAAATGAATGATTAGATTTGAACAATCGTAAAAAGGCATACATTTTTTTTTCAAACGTTTGTAAAGCCCTCGGATGTCATGCCGGACTCGAACCGGCTAAAACCACACAGTCCCCGCCTAACTGTCTATTGCTGGACGCCCCGGGTAACTCCTCGGAAATATGTCCGCGGCCTCACCTGAAAAAAGCCATACATAACGTATTTTATTTCAAGAACAACGGGCCGTGTTCCAGCCAGTGATAAATAGAAAACAATGGTACATAGTCATAGATCTAATTACTAGTTTTAATAAGAGTCCATTACCTTCAATGAATTGGTCAATTAGCGAGTAGATGTGTGTGCATGCCTCATCCGGCATCACCCATCCACCAGTTGTGATCTCCAGTCGACCTTCTTTGATTAACTTTTTTAGTGCCTGTAAGTATTTAAAATGTTGATAATTTTTTTTTAAAGCATTATTTGCTAAGTTTCTCATAATTTTTTAATAAAGTGGAAAAAGACAATTCGATTCGAGACAGGGATTGAACCTGTTACCTTTGCCTAACCAAGTTAGGCAAAGGTCACAGGTTCAATCCCTGTCTCGAATCGAATTGTCGTATGAGTATTTAAAATGTTTTTATCTTGTTATATTGTTTTCTTTATAATCTTAACTTAACTATCTTAAAGCTGTATCCCTGACGGGGTAGTCAGAGAGGACAG
Source organism: Thumatha senex (assembly GCA_948477245.1). Classification (NCBI taxonomy): domain Eukaryota; kingdom Metazoa; phylum Arthropoda; class Insecta; order Lepidoptera; family Erebidae; genus Thumatha; species Thumatha senex. Next base: position 8,799,884 of record OX419725.1, read on the forward strand.
ATCGCTAAGCATAGCGATCCATGTATACTTCTTTCGCTTCCTGTAGAATCATTAATCGCTTCATACACGCACGTCAGGGTATCCAAGTACTTTTGACTTTTCCGTTTTTGAGCAATCTGCTTACGTGGTCTACATATAGCTCGGCTCGTGTTCTACACAAGCCTCGGCCTACGCTGACTCCTATCCTTTATAATCTACTAGCTGACCCGCCCGGCTTCGCCCGTGACATACTTCGAACCCTGTGGCACCCATTTAATCCCGTCGTTTATTAATTTCACAATAATGTATGAATATTTTCCAAATTACTTACTTCATTACTTCTCCGCTCTCAAATATGTACCTACGCCCGCACGGCCCGGTCGAATTTGATTACACGAAATTAATTTAATTTGCGCATTTTTTTTTATTTTGTCATATCTCCAAAGATATTCATTTAATTTGAAAGGTGTAAAGGGCCAAAATAATCTTCATAAAATGCTGTAGCCAACTAACATATTAAAAATGATAAGGATTAATAATGTATTTGTGTAAATAGCCTTCAAATTACCGCAATATAATTGCTGGATTTTTAAAGTATTAAAATGAATATAATATGTTATCTTTAAGAGATAGACATATACCATCGCGGACTTTTTTGTAGACCTATATTAGATACACAATTCCACAGTACATTATTTTGTTATATCTTAAAGGGTTTAGGCAGCGTTTTCGTTAAAAGCTCCCAGACGGTTTATTTTTTCCGACATCGCCAACATATATCGTTATAAATAAGTTAATGTACATACATACATATCATCACGCCTGTCTCCCATCGGGGTAGGCAGAGACTATGGCTTTCCACTTGCTACGATTCTGGCATACAACTTTCGCTTTGTCAACTTTCATAATTGTTTTCATACACGCTCGCCGATTAAGGGTACTCTTGACCTGGCCTTTTGTCAAAAGATCCTCAATTTGATCGGTATATGTACGTCGAGGTCGACCCTTACCAGTTTGCCCATTTACTCTCACCGCATAAATTTTCTTCGTCAGTCTATTTTCATCCATCCTCTCCACGTGTCCAAACCATCTAAGCATCCCTTTTTCTATCTTAGTCACTACGTCTTCTGTCATACCGCAATGTTCCTTTATCACGCTGTTCCTTTCTTTATCTATCAATTTCACTCCAGCTATACTTCGCAGACTCCTCATTTCTACTGCATTAATTTTACTTCTATGCTTCTTCTGCCATACCCAACTTTCACTGCCATATGTTAGTGTAGGGACAAGCACTACTCTATGCACAGCCAGTCTTGCCTTTTTAGACACGTTCTGGGAGCCCATAAAGGTGTACATTGCTCCATTCACTTGATTGCCAGCCAAAACCCTTCTTTCAATGTCATCATCACATTTTCCATCTCTCAAATTAATGTAAACTTAATGTAAACAAAAAATTAATAAAATATACATAAAAACCTTCTATAAGAATCACTCTATCTATTTACAAAAAGTGCATCGAAATTCGTTGCGAAGTTTTAAAGATCTAAGCTCACTTAGGGACAGACAGCGAAAAACGACTTTGTTTTATAATATGTAGTGATACTAATTTTATAAAGCTGAAGAGTTAGTTTCTTTGTTTGGTTGAACGCGCTAATCTAAGAAACTACTAGTCAGATTTGTAAGATAATGTTTGTGTTAGAAAGCCCAATTATCGAGGAAGGCTATATATTATCACGCTACTACCCTGGAGATCGGGGCAGTAGTCATAAATGTCGACAAATCAGGCAATATGTTATGCATTATTGTATAACTAGCTGTCCCGCCCGGCTTCGCTCGTGACATACTTCGAACCCGGTGACACCCATTTAATCCAGCTGTTTATTAATTTTACAATAATGTATGAACATTTTCCAAATATGTTGATTACTTCTCCGCTCTCCGGTACCTACGCCCGCACGGCCCGGTCGAATTATGGTTGACACGATTTTTTTTTGATTTTGCCATATTTCCCAAGATATTCATTTAATTTGCAAGGTGTAAAGGGCCAAAATAATCTTCATAAAATGCTGAAGCCAACTAACCTATTAAAAATGATAAGGATTAATAATGTATTTGTGTAAATAGCCTTCAAATTGGCTCAAAACCACGAAGGTGGCGAATTTCAAGTTTGCAATTTGAGCATAAAATGTTAAAAGCAATAACCAAATAATGAAGTATAATTGATTCGTCTGTTAATAAACATAACATATTTGAAAGGGGTGCGCACAGATTTCACCATTTTTCAAATTACAGCGATTTTAAGGTAATTCGACAGCAAAACTCGTCATTTCGGGAACATTACTAAACATTCATTTTTAAATATATTTTTTATAGAAAACAATAAAACATAATTATTATTAATAGCATATTTCTATATTTTTTTAAATGCAATTATAAATTTGGTGAATAGATATGGATATTTATAAAAATTATCTATTTGAAAATTGAAAAGTAGCTAGGTTTCAAATTTCAAGCACAAAATTCAAAATATAACAAAATACAAAATTTAGATGTCTTGAAAAGTAAAATTAGATATTACTATAATGATAACTTTATTATGTTTGTATGTGCATATTTACATGTTCGATAATATTTGAAATTAGTATTATAAAGGCAAATAAAAGTAGATTTCCTGAAATCGAAGTCGTGTTCCCGGAATGACTAAGGTGTTCACTGAATAATGCAGTCAGGATTTGAAGTATTTTTAAGTAATAAATGCGACAATTATTTTTTGTACCTTATTGAATCTTGTTTAGAAATATTACTTATTACAATATTATAATCAAATGACAAAGAAATCGAAAATTCTAAAAACAAAACTGGTAATAAATCTCTTCTTTATACTATACTTACTTTTACAAATAAAAACTTTAACAAACTCAACTTTGAACTAGTTCAAACTATGCCTAGCTTCTTTAGTTTTAATCATTCTTTAATTGTAATCTTATGAATAATAATCAAATTAAGACAATTACACTTTGGACTTACGCAATAAAAATAACAAAATAGGTAATGCCACCGCATAAAATTAAAATGAAAAGTATTTTTTTTTCTTTTCAATAATTAAAACAGCACTAAGAAAAAAAATTACGTTGCTCAAATATATCAACATTAGACTTAAAAATGGAAATACCCGCAATTCTTTTCAACTTTCAGTGATGGTGTAATAGTTAGGCACAAGACACATCTTTTGTGTCTAGCTGAAATATCTCTGCAGTATTTCATACTGATATCAGGAAAGTGACTTTGACTTTTCCATCGCCTTCAATTCAAATCTGACTGATAGCCATGATCTATAGAACACGTTTCTTTTTGGGTGGGCACTTTAACCAATAAAAATGTTCCAGGGCTTATTAAATTGGGATAAATATTTTCTTTGATATTCATGTCATACGACGATCCTGCTGCTATATCTTAAAATTTGCTATTAATAGCTTTCTGGCGAAGAGACATTGTTTGTAAATCTTCATCATCAGATGAAGAAAAGTAATAAATGGTTTGAAAAATACTTGTTATGTTATAATTGACGTTAGACTGGGTTTTAAAGTATATTTCAGACGGTTCTTCCATTTCAGTTTCCGCATAATATCGTCCGTATCAAATGTTGCTATTGCATTACATTATTGTACAATTCAATGAAATCAGTAGGTGCTTTTTTAAAAAAAATATTAGAAATTTTCTTCACACCAGGAACGATTTGATGCATGAATTGATTTGGATTTTTTTTTCTTTTAGGCCTTTTACTTCATCGTCAGAAATTTCTTCTACATGGATGCTAAATTCTGTAAGCAGATTAACAAATTCTACAATACTGAGATCGGTCCACCAGAATAAATATGCACATTTTGCATTTTGAACTATTTATATTAAGTGTTTTTTTTTATTTTCCTTATCATTTATTGGTTTCTATTTAGTGAAAACAAAATAAGATCTTTGAATTTTAACAAATTATTAATAAAGCCTAATTCACCAATAATATGTCATATCAGAAACCACTACGCCAATTCAGGAACGTGTCATCATGTCCAGGAACGTTCCCTTAACGACTGTTCTCAAAATGATGATTTGAAATTTTGCGGCTACAATTTCAATGGTCGCAGCCTTAAACATATTATTACAAGGTTATCGTGAAGTAAACAATAATAGTATTACAGAATACTCTTTAACTTAATGTTATTTTAATATAATTTACTATTTCACCCATTCCCGTGATGACGCATAATTAAGGTACGGTACAAAATACATGAACATAACAGTACTTATCACTTAAATTGTTATTTATTTACAAACACTACGACTACGACTCCCGCCTCATATCACTATTGCTCGCTACTAAAGCACACTAGCATTGCGAGTCGCATTCAAGAATAAAAAAAATTACTACCTAATGCTGCGTTCACGGATATGACGTTTGATTACTCGGACAAACTTTGGACAAATGTCGTGTTTATAATTATTGTATTTTCTATATTTTGGCTTAGAATAATATTTTTTTAGGAAACAAATAAAATCTAATAAACATTGAGAATATAAAAAGTATGATTTTACTATTTGTCAACGTGAGTTGAAGTTGGAAGTTTTTATTTTGGACGCGTTCCCGAACTGACTTTTTACACATATTACTTGTTACATTATTTAAAATTACTTATTTTTCATATCATAAAATTGAGGTATAGATACATCTAATTGATCTCTATGATATTGAGTTCTTATTAACTGTTATTCATTCGTATATTTTATTTTACGAGCTGTCAAACCGAATTCGCCAGCTCGTAAAATAAAATAAACAGCTTTATAATTGCTGTTTTTTATGCCTAGATTTTTTATGTTTCTTTGCTTAGCATAAACCTACAGTAAGCAACGCCAGTGTTCGGACTTGTGGTTGCCTCGTTGCCTTCCGTCAATCAGCAAGTGCATCGCTAGCTGGTGAGGTCGCTTTGGTCCCGAAGATCTCAGTGGAGTCCTTTACACCAAATAAATCTAACGTCTCATATCTACTCGTATGTGAAATCGTGATTGTCAATGGTAACTTACAAATTTTGTTTCATAACCAAATTCCTACTCATATTTTATATAATAAATTTACAACAAAGAAAGGAAAATTATTATGTAAAGGATGTCTAAGAATGCTGTACGACATATATGTCCACGTGCTCCTACTAGTAGGACAAAATAGTAGGAGTACGAGGAAGAACCGGACGAAATAGCCATTAACAAACTAAGTATACCTTTTGTTTCACAGGATGCGATCTTTCCCACCACGCGTTCAGAAATGATATCTCAGTCCATATAAAGGTCATATTCGGATGCTGGCGTAGCTTTTCTACGATATTGTTAATAATATCTTGTGTCTTCCAATCAAAGTATTGCTCAAACGTTTTCAGCCATCCGGGATCGTTGTGGGAATGTGGTACGACAATAACCTGGTGAACAACACTATGCATTTAGTAATTGTATAGATACAGCGAGCAATGTTATGTCGAAATAGGCAATGCACATACAGAATAATTACGCCTATATACTTATAGTTTGACCACGACCGCTGTACTGCTCACTGCGTACAAAATTGTATGCAGCGGTCGTGGTCAAACTTTAGAAGCATATTATACAGGGAATCTATGGCTGTGATGAGATTGAGATTAGCACGTGTCGTATTGACCGCCTCGGTGGCGTAAGTGCTAGTGTATGCGACTGAACATTTTCAGCAGTGAAATATTTGTGTGATCGACAAATGTTGGGGTGATTCACCCCAATATTTGTCGATCACTATGTATAATGTGTATGTATTTAGAAATATAAATGTATGTATGTCACTTGTCCTATACCACAAGCTTATATAAGCTTGAAGCGATTGATGAATCTCGAAGAAGCGAAAGAAGTATGCATGGATCGCGAAGCCTGGCGATCTGTCCTCTCTGACTACCCCGTCAGGGATACAGCGTGAAGATAGTTATATAAGCTTAGTTTAGAGGTTCTGCGTGAATGTTCCAAATACGGCTATCTAAGTCAATCGGTATGCAATTACATCAATCTTGCAGTCTTCTGCATTTGACCGTAGTCACTTGCATTTTTTTTGTGTTCGCAGGCCAGACGCGTTGGTACAGAGTTTTGTTTCGAGTTTTTCATCTTTATGCCATGACCTCGTTATGAATGACATGAATTCGTTTAATCAGCAAGTGAGATCATTTACAGGTGGGATTGGCTTGGGCCCCAAAGAAGAATATAGCCCACCAGAACCCGAAAACTCATCATAATCCGAACGTCTACAGTATGGGGTTCTTCAAAAGGGGTCTTAGAAGGTTTTAAAGGGTCGGCAGCGCGAGTGCTGAACCTCTGGTGATGCAAACGTCCATAGGCTACGGTGACCACTTTCCATCAGGTGGGCCGTATGCTTGTCTGCCAACTCAGTGGCAAAAAAATAATAATCGCGCAATCGAAAAATGTTAAATCCATATTAGGTGTACTTGACCTTGTCTAAGTCTTTTTAATAAAGTTCCTGAGAGTGGCTTATAGTACCTCCAAGCAAGTTACAAGCTCGTGTCGTCGGAACGCATCGTGCAGTTTTCTGTGACCGTTACGAGATCATTAGTCCACCTTGTGGGAGGCCTCTGCCTACGCCGCGTTCCAGTACACTGTCGCTTATTTAGTACCTTTCTGCCCCATATACAGATATAAAGTTTACCTTGAGTCTAGGACGTTGAGTATCATTATGCAGCTTTTCATAGCGATCCTCAAAAGATTTATCCCAAAACTCTTTAGTCCGCAACCAGCTCGGCTGAAACAATAATCACCTTTTTACAAATCCTGTCTCTTTGGAGTTAACAGAGATAAATTGAAATAAGGTTCAAAGCGTGATTACGTACATAAACGATCGGAACCGAAATGAAATGTGAGTATGAATAAAACATTGAACGCCGTATCAATCAATCGCAAACTACAATGTTGCTTATGCCAAACTGGACGATTCTTTTCATCTGGTTGAGTATTTTGTACATAAACTTTCGCAGGTTATTACTAAATATTGAATGTACACAATGTACCAAAACATCATTTTTTTTCCGATTGATGATTTTACCTCTTTTTACAAGATACGCCTGCCTGATAGTAAGTCATGGCGATATCTAAAAATTAAGGGGATCTCTAACAGTCGAAAGGCTTATAGATAGTGGCTTAAGATATGCTATCCGCTTGGAATACGCGGGGTTGTAGGCGGAGTAAAATACGTGTACACAATACAATACATTTTTGTACGCAGTGAGCGGTACAGCGGTCGTGGTTAAACTATAGTCTAGTAGTATTACTTTTGTGAGCGTTGATCATTATAAATCAGGTCGGTAGTTACGCCTTTCACACTGACCATAGACATCGTAAGCACAGGAGAAATGCCATGCGGGAACATTTGTTCAACATGCTCAACAATCAACATACATACATACATATTGTCACGCCTTTATCCCCGAAGGGTTAGGCAGAGGCATACTATACGCCCACATTTCACCGTATGCATTTTAGTCCCACGTACCAGGTGGTGAGCCCAATGCTCAACAATCAAGTATAATTAAAACCTTCACCGGTCCGGAACGGTTTGAAAATCAGTTTTTATAACGAAACGCTGTACTTTAAGTAAAATTCGCGGTGGAAATCAAAAGATTGTCCAACGCTTTGTTTGCGAGTAATCTTGAAAACGATGATCTCCCGCGTGGCATTTCTCTGGTATTTTTAAGATTTCTATAGACCTGACGCTCCTCTTGCAAAAGGACTTACCTACATTAGGTCCGAAACTTGTCAGGTTATCCCATATTTTATTCGAGAATACAACCGTTTAGTTCGAAATACATTTTATGTAGTTCATAATAGACATCACCATCCTTTATGAGTGAACGAAATTCGGGTGAACGATCAAAGAGTAGTAGCCAATCCGGTAAACGAATAATTGAACGCGACTGTTTCATATGTACACAGCATACTGTTTGGCAGCCGAATACATTTTTAACGTGGCTTTTTATAAAGTGACCAAGCATTGTTTTATACGGAGAAATGACTACGCTGTTTTGTCCACAGCCGCGGGCTGCATATTTTGTAAATTCACATTTTGGTCAAATTATTTTAGTCATGGACCTATAAATATATTACTTACCTACCTTACGGACCTAATGGTATTTTAAATGTGAAAGTTTGTTACTCCACCTAGCTCTAACCCCCAGACCCAATTTGGCTGAAACTTGGTATAAACATAGGGATTACGCAGGCGACGGTCGTGTCGTCTTATTGATAGCGATGCAACAAAAATCACGTCTTTCCGTGGTCAGACACAGAAAGAAAGGAAACGGATATGGGCAAAGCCGCGGGTATTAACTAATTGTTAATAGTACAATTGAAACAGCTGAATTTTGAGACTTCGATGTTTAACCTGTCAACCTATTTTCATATAAATTAAAACTGACCAACGGCGTTTTTACTCACCCATAACCAAAACGAATTCCTAATCAATGTTATATATTAATGACGAATTTAACAGGCGAGAAATTAAAAATAATACTAACGACTAAATAATAGAACGTTGGTACTTCCATTATCTATCTAAATCTACTTCTAAAGGATTCTTTACCAAATATGTCGGCACGAAAGAAACTAACAAACGTGCCTAATTTGCCTTGTGGTGCCTTCTCGTCCAAAAGTAAAGCGTGGGGTTTGTACCACATACATAATTGATGTATCCATTCAATTTCATTTAGGTTTACCTCGGGGCTGCCATCAAACTAACGCATGCCTTTTGGGACCTTATGGTACAATTTTCTTCTGTCTTTTGTCATTGAGCAAACCTTGCAAAAGAGTTGTTTATAATAAATCTTATTTACATAGGTACTATAAAAGGGTAATATTGTTCAATGTACAGAAACAAATCTATAACCTTAAACGGAGTAGAAATAAGCAACATCTGTCACAGTCTGGTAAAAAAATAGATAATTTTTCTGTCTAGGTTTCATAGAGTTTTATTTGGAAACTATAATTGGCTCTCCGCTATGAGCATAGAAAGATCAGCGTGTCCATTCTCAAATAGACCGTTCTATCTCACCGATAGCTCCCATGAAAATCCTAAACCAAGTCCCCCTAATATTATAAACTAAATGACCACCCCCACAGCTTCGCCCTTGGAATATTTTGATCTCCCGTCGCACCTATTTAATCCCGTCGCTTATAAATTCTACAATGATGCATAAAAATTTGCCCGATTTGTCGACATTTATGACTACTGCTCTGCTCCCCAGTGTAGTAGCGTAATGATATATAGCCTATAGCTTTCCTCGATAAATGGGCAAAAAATTTTTTTTTTTAATCCGACTAATTGTTTCTGAGATTAGCGCGTTCAACCGAACAAACAAACAAACAAACTCTTCAGCTTTATAATATTAGTATAGATGTGAAAGTTTGTATGAAAACTTCACCATGGCTAAAAATAGTATGTACGAAATATATTGTGCCTTAGGCTGACGTGATGTCACTCGCTGCTACTAAAATGAATATGAATACCGATTGAGAGCATCCCGTAATTTTTGTATGACACGTGTCGCCCGCGTATTACCGTCTGAACTTGAGCCATTAAAATATCTGTTAGAAGACCAATAAACCCATTTTACTGACACACTTTTCAATTTACAACAATCATCACACCTTTTTCTTGTCAACTATTTCTTATGCGTTGCTTCAAATGTTGCTTTTGTTGCTTTTAATGTTGCTTTAAATATAATATTCCTTCCACACCTTTGCAATTGTATGGTGATATGAACGTGTGCATGTGTGCCCGTTCACTCAAATATAATCACTCAGTTTTCATTTTCTCTTCACTTTCTAGCCTATTCTCTGCGTGCGATACAAATCTTTTTTGCTACCATTATTATATTTTTTTAAATCGCTTAATGTCTGTAAATAAACTGATGGCTTCTCGATGAAGACGATGCTGATTTTTTGCCGCATAATTTACGCTTGTTAACGCAAATTACAGCATACAGTAGATAATTGATAAATAAATCTAGACACTAAAGACTTATTAATGTACATTACTTTCATTCTCTCAAATTAGTGTGAATTGGGAAACCAGGTATTATTGGAAGCAACTGCCGTCTGATCTCTCAACTACCATGGGGTTGGCCTATAGAGGCCCGGTGTTTATTACCTAATTGCTTAATATCACTCTTTGGTCAGGACGTCTTTCTTTACAAAATTGTCTAAAGGGTGGGATAAATTTTGTAGCACCTAACTTCGAGATTTGTGTCTAAATAATAAAAAAATTTAAACATAATCAAGTTGACGACAGGACTTATGTTATTAAACTATACGATACAGTCTTTTTACAGTAAATTACCCACTCTGTCTATAGATATGTACAAATTTCTCTATCTTGGATCATATCCAATGTCGTAAAACGAATTCCAGACAATATTGTGGCACAAGATATATATAGAGCTATATGTAGAACTATGTTATGAATGTCTCATCATTTAAGATAACCCATTTTCGTCAACATATTTCTTAAAAATAAGTGTATCGAAAATATTATTCAATAGACAAATATCTTGACCGTACAGTTATCGTTTTATAATTATCGGTAGTTGTATATAAATATTTTAGTAATAACTAGCTGATGCGCGCAGCTTCGCTCGCGTGGTGAAGATTTCCCGTACCCAATTCCCACAGAGTATATAAGCTATCTTCAAAAGATATGCCGCCGCGGACTTTCTGTAGACCTATAAAAAGAAAATAATATTGTTATAGACTGTTTTGTTATATCTGTAACTTTTCAGGGAACTTCATTCTGACATCCTCCCCTCCATATTGAACAATTATCGTCATATTTCAGCTTACAAATTCCTCTGAAAAATTATATACCTGAATCGTTTTTAGGAATCACTTTATCTAATGGTGAAACTTGCACGATATTGTCAACACTAAGACAGAAGCCTATGCCAGAGCCCAGAACCATGGGCAGCGAGTGAAGTTAACAGCTAAAATGATCTTTGACAGTTTTCCGTCTTGTTTTCTCTGGGTATTTCCACGGTCTTTATCAACATAACTGAACTAGCGGTAGGATGATTTGCCAACAAACTGCGTCTGCAGTATGGCGATATATTATGTTTGGAAAAAATTTAATGTCTACTTTAGAAATAAAATCTTAATAATATTATAAATGGGTGTAAGGGGCCCCACCAAGATCTTCGGGGCCCAAGTCAACCTCCCGTGCTAGTGCGTGCACCTGCTGATTAACGGACGAGGCTCTGGCGCTGGCTTTCCCCTCTGGGGTTGGGAGGTCTGAGGGCGTCGCTCCCATAAAAGCCACCCGCCGATACAACGTATGAATAGGAATAAAAGGAAAGTTGCTAGGGACAGGGCGCCGCCGCAAAACGGCGCGCAGGAGCCCCGCCCGACTCCTGTGGCAAGTGGGCTAGGGCTGCCGTGTGTCGGGCCAGCACGGCTAAAGAAGTTAGCCCCAACCCGTATGCGCTTGCATCGTGGAACATTGGCACGCTGACTGGGCGTGCGGTAGAGTTGGCCGAAGTACTCTCCAGGCGGAGGGTGGACGTGGCGTTCCTGCAGGAGACTCGGTGGAAGGGCAACAGAGCCCAGCCTTTGCAGAAGGGCTACAAGCTGTATTACACGGGTGCGCCTGGTGGGGAGAACGGGGTGGCCGTGGTGCTCTCCGAGGGGCTGCAGACCGGCATCTTGGAGGTGAAACGCTGTAACGACCGGCTTATGTGCGTGAGGGTGTTTATCATTGGGATTATAACCCATCTGATAAGTGCCTACGCGCCACAGGCCGGTTGTAGCGACGCCGAAAAAATGTCGTTTTGGGGCCAGCTCGAGGGAGTGCTTCGGAGCATTCCGCTGTCTCAGGGAATCGTTTTGGGCGGCGACCTAAACGGTCATGTGGGTGAGAGGTGTGAGGAGTTTGAGCGTGTTCATGGTGGTTTTGGGTACGGCACCCGCAACGCTGAAGGAGAAACTATCCTCAGAACGTGTGCGGCTGCCGATCTGGCCATTGTGAACACGTATTTCAAAAAGAAATCCGAGCATCTCATCACCTACAAGAGCGTGAGGCGTACAACTCAGATCGATTTCCTACTCACTAGGCGACACAGCATCGGCAAGGTGGTCAACTGCAAGGTCATACCCGGAGAGAGTCTTACTGCACAACACCGTCTCCTTGTCATGGACCTCTGCGTTAAGCCCAAAGGCAAACGCAGCGAGCGGTGCCAGCGCCGCATCAGATGGTGGCTGCTTGATGAAACTAGGTCCCAGGAGTTCGTCTCAGCTGTCGGTGACAAGTGCACCGACACTGAAGGCGGGCCAGTTCGAGATTACTGGGACAAAGTTCAGGCGGCTATCCTTGGAGCGGCGAAAGTGGAGCTCGGTGAGTCTAAGGGTGGACGCAAATGTGACAAAGAAACTTGGTGGTGGAACGACGCAGTCCAGAGGGAGACTAGTGAGAAGAAAGCCCTCTTTAAAAAGTGGCAAGCGACCGGATCTCCCGAAGACCGCGACGCGTACAGGGCTGCCAAGCGCACAAAGAGACCTGTAGCCAGAGCCAGACGAGACCACTTACAACCTCTGTATGATAAGCTGGAATCGTCTGAGGGGCAGAAGCTCATCTATAAGTTAGCGCGCTCCAGGGTCAAAGCACAGGATATATCCAAGTGTCGCTGTGTAAAAGACCCTGACGGCAACCTGTTAAGCCAAGACCTAGTGGTAAAGGAGAGATGGCGCTCGTATTTCCACGAGCTGCTTAATAAACAGCATAAAAAGGTGCAGCCTTCGGACCTCCCTCGGAATCAGGGACTAGTGCCACCGGTAACGCCTGGAGAAGTCCTGACTGCGCTTCGCCGCATGAAGAATCGGAAAGCTGTCGGACCCGATGGAGTCCCCATCGAAGCCTGGAAGGCGATGGGTCCTCGCAGTGTGGGCATCTTAGTAAACCTTTTTAACCGCATACTCCTTAGCGGGCAGATCCCAAACCAATGGAGACTGAGTATTATTACCCCAGTCTTCAAAGGTAAGGGTTCGGTGCAGGAGTGCGGGAGCTACCGCGGTATAAAGGTGATGTCCCACACCATGAAGATCTTCGAGAGGATTATAGACTCTCGGATCCGGCAGGAGTGTACTCTCTCGGAGTGTCAATATGGGTTTCGCCCTGGTCATGGGACCACAGACCCTGTTTTGACTCTGAGGGTTGTCGCAGAGAAATACAGGTCAAAGAACACGCCTCTGCACTGTATGTTTCTAGACATGCAGAAGGCATTCGACTGTGTTCCTCGTGCGATGATCTGGTGGGCACTGCGGTCCAAAGGGGTTCAAGAGGTCTATATTGACACTATCCGGGACATGTACTGTGACTCCGATTCCATGGTTCGGACTGCTGTTGGCGACACGAAACCCTTCCCCATCACCGTCGGGGTACACCAGGGTTCGGTCCTTAGACCGCTACTGTTCAGTGTAATATTAGACGAATTGTCGGACAGCATCAGGAACTCGCATGAGCAGCCTCCATGGTTGCTCATGTATGCTGACGATATTGCGCTGGCAGACGCGGACAGGGGCAGATTAGTACGACGTGTAAAGGCGTGGAAGGACACGCTTGAGAACGGCGGTCTGAAATTAAATGTGGCGAAGACCGAGTACTTGGCACTAAACTCGACAGATCGCACATCCGTCCGCATAGGTGGTGATTTGGTCGAGCGCACGGACCAGGTTAAATACCTGGGATCTGTTTTTCACACGTCTGGTGACATCGATTGCGATGTCAAGTTACGCATTGCTGCCGCGTGGGCCAAATGGCGGGAGATGACCGGTGTCATTTGTGACCCTAAAATGCCAATCCGGTTGAAGGGACAGGTCTACAAAACCATCATTAGACCTGTCCTTTTACATGGCAGTGAGACTAGGCCGATATTGGAGCGACACAAGCAGGAGCTGCGTGTCACGGAAATGAAAATGCTGCGGTGGATGTGTGGAGTCACGCGGATGGACCGCGTGAGGAACTCTCGCATCCGCGGCAGCCTTCACGTCCGTGACATTGCAGACAAGTTGCAAGAGTGTCGCCTTCGTTGGTATGGTCACGTCTTGCGGCAACCGCCGGGCTACGTAGGAAACAAATGTCTGGCCATGTCAGCCCCGCCGGGTCCCGGTAAGAGGGAAAGACCCAAGAAGAGCTGGCTTGACGTTGTAAGGGATGACATGCGTGCCAATGGTCTCACTACAGGGGATGCCGACGACCGTGCGAAGTGGAGGAGAAAATGTAGGAAAGCGGACCCCGGGCGTCGCGAGACGCAACTGGGACAGACGCTCGGATGATGATGAATATTATAAATGCGAAAGTTTGTATGGATATTTGTTACTCTTTCACGTAATAACTACTGAATAGATTTTAATGAAACCTTAAAATAATATAGCTTATACATCAAAATACATAGGCTACTTTTTATCCTGGGAACAAGTTCCTGTGGGAAACGGGAACGGGAAAACTTCTCTACTCAGACGAAGCAGCGGGCGTCAACTAGTAAATAAATAAATAAATGAGCGTGTCGTACTCGAACTGGATCAAACGGCGCTCATTTACTAAGGAACATAGCATATCTTTGAAAGGATTTCTACCTTCAAATTGTACTCAGGCCCATAACTGTAGAATCCCACGTGTCACCGGTACTTATTTCCTCAAAAGATGTTTGAAGAACATATGCTGTTATCTTAGTTATTCATCTTCTTTAACAATACGAACATACAACCCTTTCACCAAACATCGTACATGTTATTCTAAAGGCTTATTATAGACGGCGATGTAAAGAAGGGAACGATAGGAAATATCGACACATTCCAACATACAAACCCAATGTTTGGTTAGTAAGGAGGGTTGTTTGAAAATGTTTTAACGCCACGAATAGGTATTAAATACAGAACCATTGTTATCAGTAACAAACGTTCTCCGGCAGACTATGAGACTAAAAATTCTTTCAATGTGTGGCTACTCCAAAGGATACAAAGGTAGCTTTAGTTTGCAAATCTTTCCCCATAATTTAACTTCATTAATTTAAGTAGAACTAACGTGAACTCATATAGAATATCAGACACAAATAATCTCACGCAAACGGGGTATGTAATTTCCGTAAGATTATCACAACTAACACGAGTACCTAACCTATGCAGTGTTAGTCGAAAGGAGATATTACATGCTAGTTTTTTGAGTCATCATCGAGACATCAGACATCGGGACCTGATTTAAGAAATCTATTTTACATTTACATTCTTTTGTATTTTGTAAAGTAAGTCCCGAGATATATATGTTCAAACTTTTTTAAAATAGTTCCTGAGATTTATATATTTGTAACTTGCAATATTTATTATTTACTTGGAACGCGTGATTGAACCGTAAACCCGGGATTGGGAATATAACAGGAACATCGAGTATGAGACGCAGGCATGTGCATGCCGCGATGTCTGCGAAATAAAGCCTCATTCTCTAGTCAGCATTTGGAATTAGGTTGCACCGCAAAAATCTTACCCTACCGCACTAATTTGAAAATGGTCCTGGCAGAAGCAGTAGATCGACTAAACCTGAGGCCTGAGAAATACTAGCTTTATTGATAAATGATATTCATTTATCGATAAAGCTAGCTATCGACATAACTATCTACTAATGTTATAAACTAGAGGAGCCCTGTAACTTCGCCCGTGACATACTTCGAACCCCGTGGTACCCATTTAATCGCGTCGTTTATTAATTTTACAATATTGTATGAAAATTTGCCCCATTTCAGATTACTTCTCCGCTTCATGTGTAGTAGCGTGATGATAAGCCTGTAGCCTTCTTTAATAAATGAAAACTTCTTTAAAATTTTTTTTTTTCAATTAGAAACATTAGTTTCTAAGATTAGCGCGATTGGTACAGAAGGCTGACGCCCAGGGGGCCGAGTCTACTATTCACACAGGCTACTATGACGATAGTTCCTGTGAGAAATGAATACGGCAAAACTTCACCACGCGGGTGTAACTGCGGTCATCTACTAGTCTTGTCTATGAAAATAATAAAGTACCCATCAAGTACCTTGATATATTATGTTTCATTTAATATCAACACAACGTATTAATATAAATGTATCTGATCAATAAACAAATCAAGTAAACAGTAAATAATGAATCAGCCTTCGAAGCATCTAATGACTCTTCAATCGGATCAATTGTAATCTTATTAGGCAACCAATTATGGGTCAATAATATTATCTGTTTTATTTACCGTAAGACAAGTTACCGAAAATAAAACACTTTAATTCATTAAGATATTAATACTTGAGCCGCCCTGTGGATAATGGATACTATAATTATAACGTAGGATTAGGAAGTAACTGGGAATACGAAAACATGAAGCATACTGTAATATGGGGAACCGACGACGAGCGAAGGGTATTTTCGACGAACCGTTCATCGTACAATCGTACATCGACAAAATGTAGGACTGACGACGAAAGAAGGGTGTTTTCAGTTTATTGAACGAGGGTAATTCGGCATTCGATTCTACACTCTTTCACGCTGTATCCCTGATGGCGTTAGTCAGAGAGGACAGATCGCTAAGCATCGCAATCCATGCTTACGTCTTTCGCTTCCTGTAGATTCAGTAATCGCTTCATACATGCACGTCTGGGTATCCGAGTCCTTTTGACTTTTCCGTTTTTGTGCAATCTGCTCACGTGGTCTTCATATGTAAGTCTCGGCCTACTCAGACTCATTTTGTCCTCTACTTTTGCAACAATATGTATTCTTCGTCAATCGGTCCTCACTCATTCCTTGGACGTGTCGAAACCAATTCAGCACGCCTTTTTCCAGCTTAACGCTGACATTTTCATTTAAACCTGCCATTATTGCGTATCACTTCGTTACGTACTCGGTCGGCCATCGTTAACAGCATTCAACTTAAATGAAAGCTGAAAAAAAATTGAACGGGTAGGTTTGGGTATTTCATTTGTATATATGTTTAATCGTTGTCTAGATCTAATAGCACAAGCATAAGCTTAGTTTCGGCTAGACGGATCGCCGTCTGATATGCAAAAAGTATCCTACAATAAATATTGTCCCGTAATGTGTGTGTATGTTAATTATTTCTACGCTAAAACAGCTGGACCAATTTGAATAAGATATGGTGCGGAAGTAGCTGACATCCAGGTTGTCAGTTACCAGTTGTGATCGAGATGGTACCTGTTAAGCTAACTATTAAGAAAATCAAGTGTTTGAAAATCATTTAATCCTAGGTAAGTTTCCTTTCCTTTCCTAGCTAAGTTTTTTTTTAGGTATCGGTTGCGGTTGATTTAAAATGTGGGGCGTAATTGTACGAAGTAGGGAATGTAGCCACTGGTACGTATTATAATGTCAAAAGTTCAAAAATCATAAAACAACAAAAAATCCGCCGTTAAAATCATAGAATATCATAATACCTAAGTGTGGCATATCTATACCACAGACATACAAGTTGTAAGTTTGTGATCTATACCCAATATACCAAAAATTAACAGGTGCATAATGTCTAAAGTTCAAAATCCCTGACTAAGTGCAATCCGGCTCGGATAGGTCTAGTTAGAAGTCTATTGCTGGAACGAAGCGAAGTGTAGCTTAGACTTAGGGTAGATTACCGTACCGTAAAACTATTACAATAACCAAAGCCAAACCAGTCGTCAAATCTATGGTTAGACAATTTTTGGATTTTACCATTCTAACAATGGTTAAAAAAACGTCACAACTGACGCTAATTTTAACAAGCTGATATAATTGTTGGTTAAAGTTATAAGTAGTAACAGACGTAATGACGTAACTGTCAACTTGACACTACAATCTAATCAAATATAGATAATGTAGCATTTATTTATTTTTACTGCTAAAGTAAATTTTAACGTTAACTATAACTAATATTTTGTGCAATTCACCCTTGGCCATTGTGGGTATTTTTTTATAACCGCCCAGTAATGTCAGCATTTTGGTATTCTGTCTTATTCGATGCCTTATGGAAGTAGGTATTTAGAATTTGCGAGATTTAATACTTTCGATATTTTGAACTATCGGTTAAATAAACAGTCGGTGCCACATCATCAATGGATATTTCTCGTATTATTTGGATATTGCTCAAGTGAGCACGATTATTTGCACGCACTTGAAGAATAGTGACTGTTATCGTTTGTATAGGAATGCTATTTATTCACTTATTTATTATTTTTATCATCACTATTATGTTATTGTGATCACTAATGTTTGCGCTTTAGGTTTCGATAAAGGTGATAATTGTACCTATAAAAAACTAATCTTTTGTTTGTATTTATCATCATCCGAGCGTCTGAGCGAGTTCCTGATGCCGTCTGACAATACGTCTAATTTCACACTGAACAGATGACGGATTAAGTGCCGGACCCTAGTGTATCTCGACGGTGACGGGGAAGGGTTACGTGTCGCCATTCGAACGCCTCCTGAATGTGTAGGTGTTCCTAGACATGCAGGAGGCGGTCGAATGTAAAAACGAAGAACACGCCTGTGCACTGTCTGTTGACAGTGCAGAGGCGTGTTCTTCGTCCGTCTGTCCTACGCGACAACCCTCAGGGCAAAAACAGGGTCCGTGGTCCCATGACCAAACTTTTGTTTGTATTAGCTAGAGTGACCACATCATTTTTGCTAACAAAATCACGATAAACTATTTAAATAGATTTTTCATTTACCAATAAAAATATTGGTATATTTTTACACGATTTCGTTTTCATATGTACCATATAAAAATATGCAATTTTTTTTAAAACGCACCGAATGCGTGTAATCTTTGAAATTACGAAAATAATCAAAACCAAGCAACACAGTTTTATTCAGAAATATTTTATACTGTGTTTAATATTAAATAGTATCCGCCCACGTGTCCATCCGTGTGGTAAGTAACTTGAACGAAATAATGTGTACTTTTCTCGAATAAAAAAGGTTATCTGACGCTCTACCGTTTAAGAAATGAGGTTAATGAAAATTAGATCTCTGTGATTTGAACGGAACTTTGTACGAAGGAGAAGTCGAAAAAACATTGTACTCTGCAAAAAAACTTGGTAAATTAAAAACGATAGAGGTTGCAACTTATAATGACGTCAGATAGGTCGGAATTCATAATTTATCAAATTCAACGCGGTTTATGAATTATTAATGCAATTTGCGTACAGTATTTGGGCAAAATCGATTTAGGATGGTGAACATGATTAATGTTAAATTTTTTTGGAAACACGTAGTATTTATCTCTATTAATGCAATAACTAACTAACTAACTATCTTTACGCTGTATCCCTGACGGCGTAGTCAGAGAGGACAGATCGCCAGGCTCCGCGATCCATGCATACTTCTTTCGCTTCTTCAAGATTCATCAATCGCTTCATACACGCACGTCTGGGTATCCGAGTACTTTTGACCTTTCCGTTTTTAAGCAATCTGCTCACGTGGTCTTCATATATCAGTCTCGGCCTACCCCGACTTCTTCTACCCTCTACTTTCGCACAATATATATTCTTCGTCAATCGTTCCTTACTCATTCGTTGGACGTGTCCAAACCAACGGAGCACGCCCTTTTCCAGCTTAACGCTGACACTTTCATTCAAACCTGCCATATTGCGTATCACTTCGTTACGTATTCGGTCGGCCAAAGTAACGCCGCACAATTTACGAAGTGATCTTATCTCCACAGCATTCAATTTACTTTCATGCATCTGCTGACATACCCAGGTTTCGCTACCGTAAAGCAAAGTTGGCACTAGCACTGCGTTATGAATCGCCAGTCGTGCTTCTTTTACGATGCTTTGTCGCTTTGCTAATTGGGACAAAGTACCGCTAACTCTGTTTCCGGCAGCTATTCGCCGTTTGACATCCGAATCACATCTTCCATCCGCGCTACACATACTCCCTAAATACACCATTTCATTCACTTGCTCTAGTCGTTCCTGGTTTACCCTAATCTCGCATTTGGTTCTTACTTCATCTCTTTCAAATACTAGAACCTTAGTTTTACTTGCATTCAAGTGATGACCCTTACTTTAAGACTCTTTCATATTAGTGACTAATGCCTGAAGGTCGGCTTCTGATTAGGCCATGAGCACTGCATCATCAGCGTACAGCAGACAGTTTACTTTAAAGTCACCCAAATTCACACCCATATTACAATCTTTCAACTTCTGCAGGCCACTGTCCAGATACACTATGAACAGCCAGGCGGACATGACACAACCCTGTTTGATGCCTGTACAGACATCAAAAAGAGGTGACACATCCCCCCCTATTCGCACGCAAGCCTTACAGCCCCTATAAAGCGACTGTATTGCCCGCAGTAGCGAGCCGTCCACACCATATCCGGGCAGTAAATCCCACAGAGTTTCTCTCACAACGTTATCAAATGCTTTCTCCAGATCCACAAAAGCGCAGAAAACTTTTCCACGACCATGCGGAGAGAAAACCCTTGATCCATGCAACCTCTTCCACGTCGGCATCCGCATTGAGCCTCCCATAAATACCTTTCAGACTTTTCTTGCATTCTTGCCGTTATAACCTTTGCATACACCCGCATCATTACAGTTTTTTCGAAAACACTTCGTCGAAATACATTTTATCAAACGACTTTTCTACGAAAACACTTCGTCAAGAACAGTTTATCGAAAAGACAGTTTATCGAAAAACACTTCATCGAAAACATTTCATCAAAAAGACTTTTCTTCGAAAGACAGTTCATCGAAAAACTTTTCATCGAAAAATATTGCGATGAACTGTCTTTCGAAGAATTCGCCGAAATACTCTTTATCGAAAAGAGTTCCACGATAACAGCTCTTCGAATTGCACTTTCTCAAAAATTACTTTGATACTGAATAAAACTGATAATTTTGTATAAAGCGGTAGCCCATCCAATAATTGAGAAAAGTAAGTTAACCTCATAAATCTTGTCGTTCATTAGGTTTTCACTAAAAATATCGTTGGTTAGATGGCGCTTTGTGAAACAAGAACTGTCCATAAAAAACGATTGAATAAATATTTAATAACTTAAGTTTAGTGAAAATTTTAATAGATTTAACTTAACACATTAGGAAATACAAAAAAAATCACTCAAATCAATTTATAAAAATACATAAACATAACTTCTAGAAAAGCGAGTTTTGTACATCCTAACGACGCACTCGAGTGAGCTTCTAATGCCACTAGACCAAATTGCTATTAAATAATATGTTAAAAATATGGTTGATGAAATGTCGGTAAAAGAAGCTAAACCATATTTTCAGCGAATCATTTAATAGCTAATTGGTCTAGTGGCTTAAACTGTCTGGTCGATACACAAGTAGGTCAGATTGTTTTGGTAGGATGTTCTGATCTCAGTTTTAAAATTATCTTTTTGTCTTATTTAAGATATTTTAGCAAATTATAAAAATATTTGTCCGGTGCTTTGTCCCAGTTAGTAAAGCGACAAAGCATCGTAAAAGAAGCACGCATGGCGATTCATAACGCAGTGCTAGTGCCAACTTTGCTTTACGGTAGCGAAACCTGGGTATGTCAGCAGATGCATGAAAGTAAATTGAATGCTGTGGAGATGCGATCACTTCGAAAAAGGAAAAAGAAAGGGTATTTTGCTAAGGTTTGGATGGGTTACCGCTGTTCATTCAACAAGTTATTCTCCTTTTCCCTAAGAAATATGTTTTTCAGGATGTGGCATTTCTTCTTTCCTCGTTCTCGTGGAACCAGCATTCGGGAATCTGTTTACGCGTAAGTGTGTTTGGAGATATACTTTTCAAGAAAGTAGTTTTCTGATATTTGTTATTTTAGAAGCGCTCGTGGCCCCGTGGTCTCAGTGTTCGGTAAACGATCACTGAGGTACGCAACTTTCACTATGGCTGGTCGTCGGATGGGTGACCACTTTGTGGCATTTACATTTGCGAGCGTTTCCGTGCTTCGGAAGGCACGTTAAGCCGTTGGTCCCGGTTGCCAGTAAAATGGCAGTCGTTAAGCCTGGTTGAAGGCCTTATAGGCGGCAAAAAAAATTTCAACAGCAGGTAGCCACAACCTGCGTCTGTCTATTTCAACACGGCAATGGGCTCACCACCTATTACGTGGGACAGGAATCCACACGGTGAAAAGTGGGCATATAATATGCCTCTGCCACCCCTTCGGGGATAAGGTATGATGGATATTTATGTTATTTTGGAAAAGAGTTATTCAAGGAACTGGCTTTTCGACTAAATGGATATTCGGGGAAGTGTTTCCGAAGAAAAGTATGATCACCATTTTCGGAGGCATATCTTTCGAGGAAGTTCTTTTCGGTAATGTATTGTTTCGGAAAATTGTTTTTCGAGTAAATGTATTTTCGATGAACTGTTTTCGATTAAGCGTTTTTCGAGGAAGAGTTTTTCAATGAAGTGTTTTCGACCAAATGCATTTTCGGGGAAATGTTTTCGTTCAAAAGTATTAGCACCGCATACACCTTACTAGCTAAGCTGACCAAGCTGATCGCCCTGTAGCTGGGGCAGTTTAGGCGCGAGCCTTTCCTTTTGTAAATAGGTACTATAACTGCTATTCGCCAGTCATCTGGGACCCGTCCGCCAGCACAAGTTGCATAACAGACATAGTGTGTCCCAGACGCACGACCCACCGTACTTGATCATCTCAGCAGTAACTCTGTCTTTTCCCGCAGCCTTACCACGTTTCATACTTCTTATCGCTTGTTCAATTTCTTTCATACTAATTACTTCATTGACATCGGGATCCGGAGCATCGAAGTGAGCTCCACTTCCCAATGTGGCATCTCTGTCTTTTCTTGCATACATTGGTCTGTTAGGACGTCATTGTTAACACTAAGCATTCTTAGTGTTAACAACAATCTTCTTTATTCATACTGCAGATTGCCGAACAACTCCGGGTCTTACCTACCTCTTTACAGAAGAGCCTTGCATTATCCCGGAAATTGGACGATTGGACTCCGGTCCGGACATTGGACGAATTGAACCTTTCATCCGCTTTCATTCTGCACCTTTCACGAGCTTCTTTTATCAGTGCCTTCGTGATAACTCTTTGCAGCTTGTATCTCTCTTTCATATTAAAATCATTTCGCGAGGCTAAGTAGTCTAATCATGCTTTCTTCTTCACTCGAACTGCTTCTTTCACTTCCTCATTCCACCATGTATCACGCTTATTACTACTGCCTCTTTTCGTTTCTCTACACACTTCCACAGCGGCAGTTACCTATGCCTAAGGTTCTGCCATACACTTTCCACATTTTCACTACTAACATTGACGTCGCCAAGCTTTTCGGCTACCCTTTCTTTATATTTATCCCTAATGGATGCATCCTGCAGCTTCCAGCTTTTGAAGCTATAAGTCGGCTCAGGTTCAGGACACTCGGTACGATGACGCCAACCCGCGAACAGACCCCTGATCCTAGTTATGACTAGGTAATGGTCTGATCCCAGCTCAGCGCCTCGAAAAACCCTTGTGTCCATCACCTGTTTACGGAGCCGACTACCCATTAGGAATAGATCTATCATGCTTCTCTTTGACTTACATCTCCTCGTATACATATGAATTTGTTTGTGGTTGAACATTGTGTTCGCCACAAACAAATCCTTTTCCTTACAAAATGCCAGTATAAGCTTGCCACCGTCGTTCACCCTTTTATCCCCATACTTCCCGAGTACCGACTCAAAACCATCGCGAGCGGTACCCACCCATCCATTCAAGTCTCCACATACTATAAGTCATTCATTTCCTTCTATCACATTTAGAGCTTCTCTCATACTCTCCCAGAAGTCCTCTAGCTCACTCGCGTTCGACGAAGATACTGGCGCGTAAGCAGCTACCAGGAAAATCTTCGTCAAACCAAGTTTAGACGGATCCAGAGGATTCTAGGACCTACCAGTTTGTACTCATACATACTGGAGGCCAAACGCGAGGACAACAAAATTCCAACCCCCCGACTGCCATGCTCGCTCTCTGGTACTCCAGACCATAGCGCGAGCACCCCACCCGGGAGCTCCAAGACTTCGCTGCCCTTGCGCTTGGTCTCTGTCAAGCACACTACATCTAACTTTCTCTCATTCATAACATTCATCTAATCTGCCATTCCTCCCCTAACATTCCACGCAGCTACCCTTCACTCCATCCTCCACTTCCCGCCGTGTCGGGCCGCGCGTGTAGAGTGGTGGTCCCCTACGCCGCTCTGGCGCGTCGCCTCGGGGGCACGCCCTAAAATTGTTCGCCCTGGTGGCACTCGTGTCGGAGTAGAATTGCAGCCGTAGCTGGCATATGGCGACGTGCACGCTTCTACTCTTCATCCCCTCTATTAATAAGAGTATTTATTAATTGAGGGAATGAAGTATAGATCGCCAGGCTTCGCGATCTGTTCTCTCTGACTACCAATTCAGGAATACAGCGTGAAGATATTTAGAATAGGCAATAGATGAAATAGGTAACGGAAATCTACTTTCACTTAGTGACTCTATCGCAAAGTATGTTTTGGATATTAATCGTAAAAATTTCAAAATTAAAATTAGTTTTTGCCACAAACGAATAATCGCATGCACACACTTGACGATAACATCCTGTATACTGACTGAGTGATCGAAAATTTTTATAAATAATATTACGATTATGCAATAGGAAATTTCTATACAGTCGACAATGTCAAAATATAACTCGACCCATTTAAATTACATTACTTAGGTTTCAAACGTTAATACGTTGTTTGAATAATGAATAACTTAAAGCCTAAAAAGGTCCGTTTCAAGGCTGTCACTTAGCCCAGATTGACAGACCCACTGTTTAATTATTTTTGATTTAGTGTGTGGCATTAGTTGAGAGTAGCTACCGAAAGGGTGCATGAATATTAATCATGCTTTGGTGGCGCAATCATACTGCATGCGATGCGACTACTGTCATCATCATCATCCGAGCGACTGTCCCAGTTGCGTCTCGCGACGCCCGGGGTCCGCTTTCCTACATTTTCTCCCCCACTTCGCAGGGTCTTCGGCATCCCCTGTAGTGAGACCATTGGCACGCATGTCTTACGACGTCAAGCCAGCACTTCTTGGGTCTTCCCCTCTTACCGGGACCCGGCGGGGCTGACATGGCCAGACATTTGTTACCTACGTAGCCCGGCGGTTGCCGCAAGACGTGACCATACCAACGAAGGCGACACTCTTGCAACTTGTCTGCAATGTCACGGACGTGAAGGCTGCCGCGAATGCGAGAGTTTCTCACGCGGTCCATCCGCGTGACCCCACACATCCACCGCAGCATCTTCATTTCCGTGACACGCAGCTCCTGCTTGTGTCGCTCCAATATCGGCCACGTCTCACTGCCATGTAAAAGGACAGGTCTAATAATGGTTTTGTAGACCTGTCCCTTCAACCGGATCGGCATTTTAGGGTCACAAATGACACCGGTCATCTCCCGCCATTTGGCCCACGCGGCAGCAATGCGTGACTTGACATCGCAATCGATGTCACAGGACGTGTGAAAAACAGTTCCCAGGTATTTAACCTGGTCCGTGCGCTCGACCAAATCACCGCCTATGCGGACGGATGTGGGATCTGTCGAGTTTAGTGCCAAGTACTTGGTCTTCGCCACATTTAGTTTCAGACCGCCGTTCTCAAGCGTCTCCTTCCACGCCTTTACACGTCGCACCAATCTGCCCCTGTCCGCGTCTGCCAGCGCAATATCGTCAGCATACATGAGCAACCATGGAGGCTGCTCATGTGGGTTTCTGATGCTGTCCGACAATTCGTCTAATATTACACTGAACAGAAGCGGACTAAGGACCGAACCCTAGTGTACCCCGACGGTAATGGGGAAGGGTTTCGTGTCGCCAACAGCAGTCCGAACCATTGAATCGGAGTCACAGTACATGTCCCGGATAGTGTCAATATAGACCTCTGGAACCCCTTTGGACCGCAGTGCCCACCAGATCATCGCACGAGAAACACAGTCGAAGGCCTTCTGCATGTCTAGAAACAAACAGTGCAGAGGCGTGTTCTTCGACCTGTATTTCCCTGCGACAACCCTCAGGGCAAAAACAGGGTCCGTGGTCCCATAACCAGGGCGAAACCCATATTGACACTCCGAGAGAGTACACTCCTGCCGGATCCGAGAGTCTATAATCCTCTCGAAGATCTTCATGGTGTGGGACATCACCTTAATACCGCGGTAGCTCCCGCACTCCTGCACTGACCCCTTACCTTTGAAGACTGGAGTAATAATACTCAGTCTCCATTAGTTTGGGATCTGCCCGCTGAGCAGTATGCGGTTAAAAAGGTTTACGAAGATGCCCACACCGCGAGGACCCATCGCCTTCCAGGCTTCGATGGGGACTCCATCGGGTCCGACAGCTTTCCGATTCTTTATGCGGCGAAGCGCAGTCAGGACTTCTCGCGATGCGACTACTGTAGCCGAATCAATTCCCGGATGATCGGTACAAATATATTTGATTAAGCAAATGTATGTTTTGAAGTTTGATATACTTAAATCAATTTCAAGACATAGTCTAACTACATAGTATGTACAAATATTCGCTAATTTGAACTACGCAATGTGTGCAAAAAGTGCTAAAACGTTTAAAAGAAATCAAAAAAGACGTGTGGCACTCGGAGACTGCCGCGGTAAAGCTATTGCATAGCATACCTTTGTTTATCTATGATATTAATTCAAGTTACACCAAAAAAAAACAAAAAAATAATTAACCCAAAAAGAAACACCCTCATCCTCACCCTTACTCTCACCCTCACCCCACCCTCACTCTCACAGTCACACTCACACTCACTATCATCACGTCTCGATCCGTGCCGATTAAGCCAACGCTCGGCCGTGCTCGGTGAACTTCGTGTGACCTCGTCTTGACCTTCGTCTTAGGTTGTTTTCCTTACGGAATTTCTTTATTAAAGCCCTAAAAACTATGCAATAGCTTAAAAATGGTGTGTGGCTCTGTGTGATGGACATGACCGTGTGTAGTAGGTACGTGCAAATTTCAACGAATGCCGTAACTTCTCCGAGTTAAAGTTTTTCTAAATAGAAATCTCGATACGCAGCAAAATTACCTCTAAATGGCTGGGCTTCCCCTCCCCAGTCGCCACACACGATGTGTTACAGTACTTAAAGTAATAAATATTAATTCCTTTTGCTATCTCGTGGAGCAATATAATTTGGGATGGAGATAACAGGTATCCTCTTTTTTAGTTTATTTGAATTACTGTCCTATAAGAATAATAGTAAGAGTACTAAGTACTTACCTGAAAATCGAAGGTCGGATAAACAGTAGTGGTGTCGATATCCGCTGCGCTGGCCTTCAGAACTGGACATTTTTCGATGGGCCCCTGTAACAATATTGGACATGACTACCAAGGAAATAATAAGAACATATTTCTATAATTATTATCCACTATTAGCGGCGAAACTTCGTTAAACTTCTTTAAACACCGAGTCACAATATGATAATTATGATGATATCTCACAATTAATCGACTGACTCAGAAGTCTGCCTTAATTTCAAAGACTTTTCTAGCAGCGTAAAATTTGCCTGAGTCACTTAATACCAATATGGCAATAGTCTAGTTTAGAGGCCAAACTTGTGACCAGAACTCATAAGTAAGACTCTGGGTTAAACAGCCAAAGGAATATCGGCTTATGATATTCTTATAAATAAAAAAATGTGTATTTACCAACACACCACATCCACTTATAATAATAATAAATTGATAGCGAGGGCGATCGCTTGCATTCGAAGCTCAGTGAAGGATTCTAGAATGAAATTCTTAGTTACCGTCGAAGTACTCCAGGGCTGCATGCTGCTGTGTTGCGTGATGTAGAACAGCAATAGAGATACAATACACATGAGCAGCCACACTACTCGGACTCGGACAGAAGCATGTTGGTGCGACGTGTGAGTGCGTTAAAGGAGTCGTATGAGAACGGCAGACCGTAGTGGATTGCGACAAATACTGAGCACTTAGAATGCAGCTCTAGGAATCTTACAACCGATCGTATCAGCGGCGATGATATGGCTGAGCCCACGGGTTTGAAATAGGTACCAGTGTGCAGTAATGCAAGATTCCAGAGAATCCGATTATAACAGCAAGGCATACATAGCTGCCGCTTGGGCTAAGTGGTGTGAGTTGGCTGGTATCTATGAGTTCTCCCAGAAATATCTTTATTCATGTAGGTCACAAAGTAACATTTATAACGTCAAGATTATTGCTTGTATATTTACATTTACTGCCAGATTGGCAAAGCAATAGGTAGAGCCTGAAGAAGAAACTGGCAATAAAACTCATGGTCTCTCTTTTCTAACCGCCAGTAATTACAATAGTTTGATTTACATGATATTTTACCAATTATATAGTAATGAGTTTATACAAAAGAAACAAAATCAATCATCAATCTAAGTGCTGCCTACCCTTTATAAAGAAGACAGAGAAGGCAGATTATAAAACCACAATGACAAGTTATATGCTGGAAATTGACCTCACTACACAGTATGCTCTGAAGACCGTGCGAAATGGTGAGAGAAAAATGGAAACGCGAATTTCGGCTTTTGCTCCAAATGTTTGTAATTATCCCTTGTATTTTTTCACCTGTATCGCTTAAAAGTGACGGTAGAAGAGTGAGAGTCATTTCCATATATATATAGTAGCGGTGTTTTAAATGGAATTCAGGTCATTTCACGGAATATTTTTGTTCAGGGGTTTGTGCCTAATCGGTTTACCTTATTTTCTAATGAACATATGCATTATTAAATGTCTAGCAGTTACATACAGAAGCGTGAAACAATTCCAGTAGATGTCAAATAATGGATACAAAAATTTCTTCAATAGGCAATAAGTAGGTAATATATGAGATGATATTTAATTGTTAAATCTAAAATGTATTCAATTTACATACCATGACATGTAAAGTCACATGCAAAAGTCGAGAAGTAAAATAGCGTGCACATAAGTTATCTATCAGGGTATGTAGCTATGTGAGTGGCTGTGACCAGTGAGACCGCAGCGCGGCAAGCGATGTTTTACTTTTTTGCTCACTACATCTCGACTATTACAGTTTAACTATTAATAACATCTACAAATTCAGTATACATAGGCATATATGTAGAATAGTTGATTTGACTACTAGTAACTGTAACTGTTTGGCAGCAGTTAGCGTCTTCCATATTGGGTAGGTATTTTTTTTAATTACAAAGTAGAGGATAGGAGTCCGGGTAGGCCGAGACTTACATATGAAGACCACGTGAGCAGACTGCTCAAAAACGGAAAAGTTAAAAGTACTCGGATACCCAGACGTGCGTGTATGAAGCGATTGATGAATCTTAAAGAAGCGAAAGACGTATGCTTGGATCGTGAAGCCTGGCAATCTGCCCTATCTGACTACCCTACTATCAGGGATACAACGTGAAGGTAGATTTGATTTGATATTTCAAATAACAAAATTGAATAGTGAAACATTTATTTGTTATTTGTAGCGTTACAAATAGCAAAAATATTACTTCCAAATCTATTTCAAAGTTAGTGAATATTACAAGATTATACAGTGTCCGCAGGCAGAGAGTTCTCTTATACAAAGAACTGCTTCTGATTTCCCCAAGGCAATCATGAGAAACACGTGATGACCTTCCGATAGCTCGTATCGACGGCGACGACATCTACGTGTATTACATACTGGTATATGAGTTTATGCATGACTAACTAGGTTGAACCGGCGACAGCCTTTTAACAAAATTGGTCAGAGGTGTCTTGGCAACTTACTTTTATTTCGTATACCTATGAAACTTCCAAAAATACGTCAGGGGCATTTTAATTTTTTTTTATTTGTCTATCACGCCTAATCCCCGAAGGGGTGGCGTGATAGACAAATAAAAAAAAATTAAAATGGATATTATATGCCCCCTTTTCACCACGTGTGTCACTGTCCCACGTAGTCGCAGCAGCAGTTGAAATTCCTCAAGCCACCCATAAGGCCTTCAAATTGACTTAACAAATGCCATGTTACTGGCAACCGGGCCAACGGCTTCACGTGCCTTCCGAAGCACGAAAACGCTCGCAAATGTAAATGCCACAAAGTGTTCATCCATGCATGACCAGCCATAGCGAAAGTTGCTTAACACAGTGATCGTTTACAGAACACTGAGTCCACGGACCACAAGCGCTTCTTTAAAAGCAATTATATGTGGTAGATATCTATAATATAAAGTGGCTTGCTTGCAGTTTAACGCTGTCAATGTAGTAGTAAGGGTAGCCACAGAATAATAAAATCATTTCAAGAGTTAAACAACAATTAAAAACTAGACTAAATAGTAGACTTTTCTTAATCTGTGTCATCGCCCTTCTTCCATATGCGTTTGTTTGTTCCGTCACACGTCTCATAGATAGCAATCCAAATTGCAAAGATATGAAATAATTATGTTAAACGCTGGTAAGACATTACATTATGAAGTCATTTTGTTGCCCAGATTACTCCGACGCGTTAGGTGGTGCTCAAGATCTTAGACAAAATAGTAGTCCAGTAATCTTATATTTCAGTATCTTATATTTATGTACTGTGTATATATAATGTGTGTGAGTTTGTGTGTATGTATGTATAATGTTACAAACATTCATTTCATGAGTAAATTTGAAACAGGGATACTTGAGTAAAAGTCAAATCGAATGGAGTCGCCTAGCGCCGACATGGAAGCCACTTGACTCAATAAAGCTCAGTTAACGATACTTCTATATTTTATGAGACTTACTGTTTCGTGCTGTATTGCTTCTCTCAAGAATGGCGACTTCATGTCGATTTCATCGATATTATTTCCTGAAACAATTAAAAAGAATTTAAGTACCAATACCTCTCTTGGTTTTTTTAAATAAATATTGTAAAGAATTTACACATCTAGGTCTAACTAAGCTAATATTAGCTTAGGTACGGAGGCCCTCTGCGCCAAAACAATCCCGCTGCGGCGGCGTCCGCAGCAGTCGATTGTGAAGAGGGCGGCGCGCGCGGGCGTACTGCACCGTGTCCTACGAGGCGGCATGTCTCATCGCAGGGAGCCTCCCCTGGGATCTCGAGAGATCTGGAGTCCTGAAGAAGGTATATGAAGAGAGCGCGCCTGGTGCGTAGAAATGGTGTACGGCCGCTTCCGGACGAGATCGACCGCTGGAGACAGTTGGCTCGCGACGATCTCTTTCGGAAGTGGGCCGATAGGTAGGTAGGCCCCTTAGTTAGCCCCCGGCTCGTAGGGGCTGTCCGGCCCGTCCTGCGTGCTTGGGTGGAGGGCATGGCGTATTCGCCAAGTACCTGTGGAAGGTGGCGGGGGTGGAGCCGTACCTCGTGTGTCGTCACTGCCCAAGTGGCGTCGTGGACACGGCGGAGCACACACTCGCAGTGTGTGGGACTCACTCTTCAGGGGACCACGCCCAACGGGTCACTTGGTGAAGGGCACCCTTTCTGTGTTTTAGAGGGTGCCCACTTAGCGCACGCCCGTACCGGCCGCTCTCTACCTCCTCTGTTTACAGAGGGGCGCTCGAGAGCGGTGGAGGTGCGAGATAGATTCTTCAGCTCCTTAGGGAGCTCCAGAGTGATCGCTTTTCCGGCTGCCTCCCCTCGAAGAGACAGACGAACCCCTCCACTCTGGGGTGCCCCTTGCCGGCTCGCAGTGATTTAACCCCAGGCCTAACCTGCGAGCCGGTTTAAGGTGAGGCGGAACACCGCGGGTAGGACGGCCCTCTCTCTAGGGCCGGAAGGTCCCACACACCGTCCCTGCTGCCCCCGCAGCTAATGAGATGACGGTGCGTAAATATATTCCCCACGAAAACAAATAAAATATTAGCTTAGGTTATATCATACATTTATAAAAAAAATAAAAAATAAATATCCATCAAGCCTTATCCCCGAAGGGGTGGCAGAGGCATATTATATGCCCACTTTTCACCGTGTGGATTCCTGTCCCACGTAATAGTACTTTTATACTCGTACTTCTAAATACACGGTTACATTATTATTCTACTCAAGGAAAATATTTAAACTCCGCAACGAACATTAGCGGATCACATAAATATTTTTTATGTTAATTTCGCAAAAAATCGCAGCACGGAAGTAGCATACGTCGCCGAGCCAAACGGTTCTATCAGCTATACCCTGCTGTGCAGACAACGTGACCACAATAGGTCAAGTTTTGTTTATTTAGTAAACAATCACTGATGAGCTGGCTACTGCCTTTAAAGTCTTTGAGGGATAAACGAAACGAGGTTATTCGTCAGAAAAACACAAGGGTTTTTGGAGCTCGCAAGGTTAATTTGTTACAAATGGCAAATCAGTCGATCTACTGGTCGATGGAGCAGACAAGTTCTGTTCTGAGTATGGTAGGTTGCCTCTTTGTTCAAATAGACCGACCTATGATAAAGAAAACGTCGCGGGAGCTTACTGGATGCGGCAGTCTTTAGAGGAGGGCCATGCTTAACAGTGGGCTTCAATGAGTGTGTTATCAAAAGTTACTTAGTAATAATAATAATCCATTTATTTCAGACAATATACAGTCCATTACTTTAGAAATATTAGTTAATATTGTCAAATAAAATTAATAAATTTCATAATTAAAAATTATTAAAACTACATATTTGAAAATGGATTGAATGAAGATATTAAAATGTAACATAAAATACTAAAACTATTACTTAAAACAGTTTATTTTATTTGGACAAATACAGTCTTTATTGAGAGTAGAGCTCTAGACGGATAGGTCGGTGAGTTTTAGTTGCCCGAGTCGGGCACGACGTCAGAGTGGGGATTCCCACACGTTAGTTAGTTAACGTAATACGGAATGACACGCAAATAAAGCCCGAACATCTAAATGTAATAAAAACAGTATCTATTTGTTTCCTGTATCGGATATGTTTTATTTACAGAGCTGACTACACTATTGAGATATACATATTGTTGAAGCATCACGAATTCAATCTGTTTTCCTGCACGCACACTATAAAATGGAAAATCCTCAACATGCATCCGGTTCACAGTAACCATTACGTCCATTCAATAAAACCCTTTGATGTATTTATTAAAAAATACAAAAATCAAATATTGCGATTCAGAGTCAATCATTCGCCGCTAGTAACAAATGCAAACAATGTTACAGAATTTTCCACTGCGTTCGGTTTTTTGAGAATTTATTTTTTTGGAATATTTTGGTCAATTCCAAATCTATACAGAGAAATAAAATTTGTCTGTTTGGTATTCTAAATTAATGGCACTAGATGCATATGAAAGATACGGTACTTACATTAAAAAAAAATCAATAATTTATTTCTTTGTCTGTCTATCTGTTTGCTCCGGCCAATCTCTGAAACGACTGGACCGATTTTGAACTTTCACTGGTAGATAGCTGAAGTTATAAGGAGTTATTTTCATTTTCTCCCCGTATTCCTACCGGAACGGCCACTATGCATGTAATACCGCGGCGCGGCCGCTAGTGTACTGTAATGCGCCTTCCTAAGAAGAATGCATTAATCGCAAAGCCTGGCGATCAGACTTCTTTGATCCCGTCAGGAAAACAGCGTGAATATATTGCTAAGGAATGCAAGGAAACTATTTTTTAACATAGTACACGTTACCATATTACTGCTAATACACTTTTAAAATAAGGAGACGCCGTCGTTGCTATAAGCCTTTCAAAAAGCTTTTAACCGCCCAGACGACTATAACCCATCAAATGTGTAGTAATAGATATAGTCTGTATTCTGACTGGCTGGTATTGTTCTCTGCAAGTTATATTGTTACGTTGTGATGCCACTCTCTCGTTGTTATTTAACGGGCACACAAAAGGACCGGTACACTAAACGCATAACCAAAATTGTCAACTAATGAATACAATTTGTAAGACAATCCAATTTATAAAATAATGTATCATCAAAATAGTATAATAATAATAATAATAATAATAATAAAGCTTTATTTAATTTCCATACAAGTAAAGTAAAGTTACTATCCTTAAATTAGGTTAAATAATAATTTCAGAAGTTTGTACGGAACCCCTACGGGTAAAAGCCTCCTCCAAGGAATACCAGTTCTCTTTGTTATTGGCAACTGTTAACCAATCTCGACCCGCTGTCTCCACTATTTCGTCTGCCCCTCTTGAACTTGGCCTACCTCTGCCTCTAGTGCCTTGTGGCCCAGGCCATTTTACTACTCTCTTAGTCCATCTATCATCTTTGTATCTGGCTACGTGACCTGCCCACTTCCATTTTCTAACCAGCGAGAAGGATAGAGCATCTGTTATTTTTGTTTTTTTGCGTATAACAACATTTCTCACTTTGTCTTTTAGTTTAATTCCTAGGCAACTTCTCTCCATTCTTCTCTGAGTAGTCTGAATTTTGTTTCTCGTTTTACCATCGAATGTCCAAGTCTGGCAACCATACGTGAGACATGGTAATATTTCTGAATCCATCACTAGTTTTTTTGTTGGTAATGGAAGCTGTGATTTGAAAATTTCCTTATGGCTCCAGTACTTTTTCCAGGTAATTGCTATTCTTCTATCTACTTCTTCTGCATTACGATTTTTGCTGAGTGAGATTTGTTTGCCTAGGTAGATATATTTTTCTACATATTCGAGAGGGATGTCATTTATCATGATGGGGGACAAGAAGTGATTAGTCATGACTTTTGTTTTATTAAGATTCATTTCCAGTCCTACTTTTATGCTGGCATCGTTTAGGTCACTTAGCATGATATTTAATTGTTGTGGGTTGTTTGAGAATAGTATGATGTCGTCGGCGAACCTCAGGTGACTTAAAGACTTCCCATTTATGTTGATGCCTTTTTTGGACCATGACAAGCCTCCCATGATATGTTGCAGAACTGCTATGAACAATTTTGGTGAGATTGGGTCACCTTGTCTCACTCCTTTCTGTATGTTAATTTTTGTACCTGTTCTATCTAGCTTGACTCTACTTGAGCTATTAGAATAGATGTTTCTTAAGATATTAATATATTTTTGGTTTATATTTTGACTTTTCAATGCTTCCCAAATGCTATCGTGCGATATACTGTCAAAGGCTTTTTTGTAGTCGATGAAAGCTACATATAATGGCCGGCGAAATTCTAAATATTTCTCTATGACTTGATCAACTACATGGATGTGATCTATTGTGCTGAAACCGCTTCTGAACCCTGCTTGTTCGATCGGCTGGTGTAGATCAATGTCTGACGATATTCTTTCGAGTATACAGGAGGCGAATAATTTGTAGAGACAGGACATGACGCTTATGGGGCGATAGTTCCCTATATCTGCCGGGTCGCCTTTTTTATAGATTAGTATTATTTCCGACTCTGACCACATATCAGGCACGGCTTCATCACATAATATTTTGTTCCACAATAGTTTGATTGGTGTCAATAGTAGAGTCCTTGCCAATTTAATACATTCGTTTGTGAGTCCATCCGGTCCCGGACATTTTTCTGACTTAAGTTTGATAATTTGTTTCAGTATTTCAGGTTCTGTGAACTCTTGAACCGGGATGATTTCCCTACTCTCGTAAATGTTATTTGGTGGTTTTACTGAATCCGGTTGGCTATATAGTTTTGCATAGTAATTTGTAGCTATATTTATGATCTCGGTCCGGGACTTACAATTATTAGAACCTGGCTGAAGTGAAGGGATCCATTTCTTAGATTTGTTTAGTTCTTTGTGTGCTTTTTTGGCGGATCTAGATTTTTCGAGATGTCTTTGTATAATGTTTGTTCTGTGGGACTCATAACAATTCCTTATCTCTTTGTTTGTTAATTTGTAAAGTGTTTTCAGGTTTTCTTTGTCAGTCTTGTCAAGTTTAGGCTTGTTTTGTAATTTAGTTCTTTCTTTCATAAGCTCCAGTGCCTTTGCTGACAAGATGCTATGTTTTTCTTTTTGTTTCGGTTTCGTTAAACTTGTTAAGATTGAGTGTCTGATTTTTTGACAATATTCGTCGGTTTTATAATTATTAGCTGAACTTATAAGATCTGGTATATATTTACTTAGTTTTTCCAGATATATCTCCTGTTCTTTTAAAGTTTTAAGTGTTGTTGAAATATTAGAAAAGTTGCGCCTAGTCTTTTTCATTGGCTTCAGATTGATGGTGGCTCTTAGCAATCTGTGATCTGATCCGAAACTAAATGATGGGAGTATTTCATATTTGGTGAATAAGTTAGGTTTTGTGGACATGATATAATCAATTTCGTTTCTAGTGTTTTTATCTGGAGAAATCCATGTCCATCTATTGGTATTTTTTAACTTGAACTTAGTATTAATAATTGTTAGATTGTATTCGTATGCGTATTGAATAAGTCTTTCACCGCGAATGCTTCTTTTCCCAAAGCCATATGCTCCAGTAACAGAATGTTCATGTTTTTGTGGAATCCCGATCTGTGCGTTGAAATCTCCCATAGAGATTATGTATTTTGTAGAGATGGAGTCGTGAGCTTTCCTCAAGTTTTCGTAAAAATTGTCAATGTCTTCTTGAGATGAACTTTCTGTAGGTGCATATGCCTGTATTATTGCAAAATTTAAATTTTCAAGTTCTATTTCTAGTATGCAGACTCTCTCTGATATACCTGTGAATGCTATAATTTTTTCTTTGTATTTTTTCTTAACAAGAAAACCCACTCCGTAAAGGCCTTTGGTTTGGCCCAGGTAGTACATTATGTAGTCATCGTCTTCGATAATTCCTTCCCCTAGTCTGCGGACTTCACTCAATCCTACCAAATCGTGGTTGATATCTCGTAATGCTGTTTTTAGTTCTATTAGTTTTTCTGATGATGATAGCGATTTGGCATTCAGGGTACAAATATATAAATTGCTCTTCTTTGTGACGGGTGAGCTCTCCTCTATGTTTTGGTTGAATGTGCATTTGTTAAGTCCATGTTCTCTTCTTTGCCTTATACTTTTACTTCGGTATGCATAAGTACGGTTGTCTTTACTGTTTTTGTGGTTCTGTTTGTTTATATTTGGAGGGTAGTGGTCATCTTGCCCCACGGTGACCAGCCGGCTTGGGGCGCTGTATTCAGTTGTTGGTTTGGTTAATGTTATTGTGTTTGTTTTGGTTTGGTTCCGAGAGCCGGTGATCGTAGTTAGTTTTTTGAGATTTCGGGTAGTGAGGCCCTTCTTCCCCGTTCAACAAAGTTAAGAATATTAGGTTGAGTATTTTCTTTCGAGGCACTCTTGGCAGATGGTAATTTTTTTGGTGATATCTTCGAGTTAATTTTCTTTTGGGTTGATGAGTTGGGTGAGCCTGAATCTTCTCTTTTCCTTTTATCTCTGGTTTTGTCAGTTGGTTTCTTCACTACCAATTTATCGTACTTAAAAAAGGCGATATTTCCTTTCTTCCTTTCCTCTTCAAGTTGTGGTTGAAGCTGTTTCCGCTTTTCAAGTACTTCTTTAGTATAATCCTCTTTGACATTAATGCCAGATGGGAGATTGGCCTTGTTTTTCAATATCATATGTTTTTTCCATATGGACGCTATAGTGACTACGACAGGGCGACTTTTACTGTTGATTTTGCCAATTCTGTATATGTTTTTTATTTCGTGACTATCTATATGTGTTCCTGATTCAATTATTATGTCTTTAATGTAGTCTACCATTTCTGCTTCTGGTTTGCCATACTCCTCAGTTCCAAAGAAGACTAGATTATATTTTCTTTTTTCGAGTTCTACTCGACTAAGTTTTTGTTCCAATGTAGAAACTTTTTCTTTGAGTTTTGTATTTTCCTCGGTTATAGTTTTTAGCCTTTCATCTATTGCTTCCATGACATTTTTTGTAACTTCCGTCGTTATTGTTCTGGTTTGTTCGTTTAGTTTTTCGTCCAGCTTTAACAGCAGCAATTCCATACTTTTATCCATTTTTTTTTTTTTTTCTTTTGGCAATACTGAATCCGTGGCAGTTATTTTTTATTAATGTTGGTCACACTACAACTGTCAATGTCAGAATATTTGACGTTTGACAGATTCGTTGGTTATGTTGGTTGCACTGATGTATGATTTACTCTTTGCTAGGTTATGTTATTCTCGGTTTTTATAGCATATTTTTTCTCTGATAGCTTTATATTTGTACCGTGATTGTTTTTGTATATTGTGATTTGCCGACGGACGCAATGTATTTTGTGTTGAAACACCACAATGTAACACTTTTTGCACTGTTATTCGCATTTATTTGCGGAGAACGCGGACGTACGTGTTTACTGTTACACCACCGGAAACGGAACTCTCGTTGTTATTTAACGGGCACACAAAAGGACCGGTACACTAAACGCATAACCAAAATTGTCAACTAATGAATACAATTTGTAAGACAATCCAATTTATAAAATAATGTATCATCAAAATAGTATACATCCAATATATTTGTAATTTATTAGATGTTTACTAAAGTGATAGCTTAGAAGTGTCCACATCTACTGCCACAATATTAGAAGTTAAACCTATAAATTTTCTGTCAAACACAAAGCCGTAAACACAAAGAAAACGAATATATCAGAGAATAACAGTCTCTCTTAGTGTATTTCCAGTTGCTGCCGTATCGGTCCCGATTCCTCAGAGTTTTGTTGCCCTTCTGCACCGGTTAGGTTTTAATGGCCTAACAAGAGAGCAGTGAGAGTGCTACTCCCGGGAGTGCAGCAAATCTCAAGGCTTGCCTTAATTGGCCGGTCAGAGGGAGGGAGTCAGAGCTATATGCTCGGGGGTGGAAGTGTCATTTTCAAGGGCATAACTACGGGGAAGCCCGCTCCGGGCCTGTCCCTCGAAGGTGAAACCAGCGCCGCACCGCTCGACACCCCAAGCCGCTTACACCGGTGTTGCCCTCTGTCGCCTTACAGGCTTATCATGCCTATGGCAATTGTATAGGGGGCCCATCTAGTGAGTTGGCGAGTCACCGTGTGCCAACATTTTGATAATCAGATATTCAAATGGCAGACGCCGCCTTCATCCATAGTTACAATCAGCCAGTTCACCTAACCCCCAACCTCCTCCCTTTGGAGGTGGTCCATTATCGTTCTTCTACATAAGGCGAGCGTGGATTGTCTGCAGTAGGGGTCCCATTTACTATTAGATTAAAATTCTCAAAGGGCCTCTGCGTGTTGGACCAATATGTCCCATGTAAGCCTACCAAAAGACCAGGTATCTTCGTAGAAAAAAAAGGAGATGTCCGTGAAGATAGAGACATAATAATAATAATATTTTTTTATTCGCTCAAAAAATTAAATAAATTATTACCTTATTTTCTAATGTGTTTTAATGACATCTGAACATATATTATGTAAATTGTATATAATGACATAATAACCATATAATTTTGAGACTGGTGCCTAAACTAGACACAAAAAGTCTTTGCCTAGTGCGATAGTTAGCAGGAGCACCGCTAGCAGATCCGGACCTCGGAGATCTTAGTTATAATAGACAACAATATTCATCCTAACTAACAGTACAATGAAAAATTAAAAAAGGAAAATTCTTCTTTTTTAAAATATCTTGTTTGTAAATATGAGAGAAATGACATTTCACCAAATATTCTGTTACACTTTTAAGACGTATGGTTGAAAATTGGTGGCTTTCTGCGATCAGCGTGATGGTGTTGTCGTTATGCAAACTATTCACAGAGTGAAACTGGAAATAACAAGCGAACTAGCAGTACTTGGAAAAATGTAACTGCACATTTACCTCAGTCCACAATATCGAAAAATCTTTACAGTTTGATCGACAAATGGCTCGGCGTACTGTAGAAGTAGATCATAAAATCAAACATACATCAAACAAAACTGCGCTACAAGTAGTACCTTAAGCATTATTAGATATAACGTTCAAACAAGTTGCTACTACTCCAACCTCCTCGTCGCGAATCAAGTCGTGTATAGTTGGCGATAAAATGCACGCGCTTTTATGAATCGCCAGCACCAAACGCCGCTTTTCTTTTTAGATTGATCGGCGCAGAATTTACGCTCGGCGCCGCGCCGGAGCCGACCGAGCCATATCACACAAAGTGGCACAGATAGAAAAAGAAAAACTAGATAGATTCTTTTGAGCTAAACAGCCCACATGCTCTTTTAAATTTTTAACACTGAGTTTGGAAGTGAAATGAAAATAAAACTTTATGTCAATGAATCAACGTGAAATGGAAAAAGAAGCAATATCTACGTAAATAAAGCACTAATAGATTCCCGAATAGGAGTTTGAAGCGTAAAATCCTGTAAATATACACATGAACACAACATCAACAGTAACATGCTGAGCAAAAATTAAAAAATGTAACTGAACAAGGTTGTTGAAATGCTATATTGCTATATATTTATTTTAAAGTTTTACTCAAAATATTATTTACCTAATAGCATAAAGATGAGTTGTTGACGCAAAAAACACAGCATGTTATTGCACTCCCGGGAAATGCATAAACTCGTTTCGAATTAAATTATTTGCCAGCACTGTTTGTGTTGTACGACAGTTTTAACTCACAGAGATCGGAATAAAATTAAATTGTTACGTCAAACGAGAATTAACTTTTTATGGCTGCTACTTTTAATTTACAGCTTAAAATATTAATCGTTTCATTTAATCAGCATACATAATGAAAATAAAATGGTAATTGAAAACAGCTATTATTCATAATGCTAATATTCATAAAATCCTCATAAAAACTATAATTTTAAAAACTACATCGTGTCTACAATTATAGTCTTGGTGAAGCAGCACAATTTGAAGTAGAGAAGCACCTGAATGTTGGTAAGATTAAAAGGATTTTTTTTTGGAC
Source organism: Thumatha senex (assembly GCA_948477245.1). Taxonomy (NCBI): domain Eukaryota; kingdom Metazoa; phylum Arthropoda; class Insecta; order Lepidoptera; family Erebidae; genus Thumatha; species Thumatha senex. The sequence continues at coordinate 8,840,703 of OX419725.1, forward strand.
TTTTCGCACTCTCACTGTTATGTCTACACAGCAGGGGATTTAGGAGTGGAATAAATTACAACAATGATTTCTCCTAAGCGGTAAAAATGTTACAGTAAAAAAAAATATTGCGATGAAAAATCTATATATGACTATTCGGACTCCACAGAGCACTCTCATAGCCGTCTGCTTTGTGGTTTGTTACTTGTCACGTTTTTACTAGCATTTTATTGCAACGTATGTATGTTAGTTCGGGTAGAATTTTGTAACTCAATTTTGTAGCGGATATTTTGAACTGATTGAGCTGAAATCGTGTATTTACGTTTAGTTTGAAGAACAATGTATGGTTAGTAGTTTGGTGTACTTTTAAATCCAAAACGGTGGAAAACCTAAGATGATATTTAACTATTTTAAAGGACTGGTGCAATATGAGAATTAAATAAAAGAGATTGAAGATAATACCTACTCGAAAAATAAGGTCACTCTAAATCCCATATGGCGGGCTACTAAAGTTATAAGATTATAATGATTTTCTACAATATGGTTATCAAATGAAAAAACTTTCTTAGAATTCATCTTTTAAGCGCATTTAAAATGCTTGCTGAGTATTATATTTCATCAGTACATTTATACAAAATATTTTTTTTTTTAAATTAAATTAACCGATACATACCTTTGCAATTTAAGAATAAGTACAATATTATAGACTACCAGGACTTTAATTGGTCGTGCTAATTAGTGTCTAGCACATAAGACCTCTAGCCTTTTTGTTACCACCTCACTAAAAAGGCAACGGGTTCAAAATTTCTTCCAAATTTAACATCTAAAATAGACAATTTTATTAAATTTATTCGGCCCTTTAGACCCACCTCCGTTTTGTGCTTCGGAAGGCACGTTAAGCCGTTGGTTCCGGTTGCCAATAAAATGGCAGTCGTTAAGCCTTGCCAAGTTAAAGGCCATATGGGCGGCTTAAAAAATTTCAACTGCAGGTTGTCGTATGGGATAGTCCATTTCAACACGGCAATGAGCTCACAACCTGTTACGTAGGACAAAAATGCATACGGTGAAATGGGGGCGTTTAATATGCCTCTGCCAACCCCTTCGGGGATAAAGGCATGACAATATGTATGTATGTATGTATGTACAATATTATATTGCTTTATGACAAACTATGCAGTAGCGTGTTTTTAAAACAACATGTTCTCCTACTGACTAAAATGACACGTTTCTTTTCTATGGCTAGGATCCCAGGTGAATCCTCGGATGGATAGCCCCCGGACTCATGACAGACTTTGTGTGTTTTGGGGGTTCCCCCCTAAAAGACGCCGCGTCGGCGGATAAAGTCGGATGTGAAATTCGAATATTATCCTGCCTCTATGGGGTCATCATCATCATCCGAGCGTCTGTCCCAGTTGCGTCTCGCGACGCCCGGGGTCCGCTTTCCTACATTTTCTCCTCCACTTCGCACGGTCTTCGGCATCCCCTGTAGTGAGACCATTGGCACGCATGTCATCCCTTACGACGTCAAGCCAGCACTTCTTGGGTCTTCCCCTCTTACCGGGACCCGGCGGGGCTGACATGGCCAGACATTTGTTACCTACGTAGCCCGGCGGTTGCCGCAAGACGTGACCATACCAACGAAGGCGACACTCTTGCAACTTGTCTGCAATGTCACGGACGTGAAGGCTGCCGCGGATGCGAGAGTTTCTCACGCGGTCCATCCGCGTGACCCCACACATCCACCGCAGCATCTTCTTTTCCGTGACACGCAGCTCCTGCTTGTGTCACTCCAATATCGGCCACGTCTCACTGCCATGTAAAAGGACAGGTCTAATAATGGTTTTGTAGACCTGTCCCTTCAACCGGATCGGCATTTTAGGGTCAAAAATGACACCGGTCATCTCCCGCCATTTGGCCCACGCGGCAGCAATGCGTGACTTGACATCGCAATCGATGTCACTGGACGTGTGAAAAACAGATCCCAGGTATTTAACCTGGTCCGTGCGCTCGACCAAATCACCGCCTATGCGGATGGATGTGGGATCTGTCGAGTTTAGTGCCAAGTACTCGGTCTTCGCCACATTTAGTTTCAGACCGCCGTTCTCAAGCGTCTCCTTCAACGCCTTTACACGTCGCACCAATCTGCCCCTGTCCGCGTCTGCCAGCGCAATATCGTCAGCATACATGAGCAACCATGGAGGCTGCTCATGTGGGTTTCTGATGCTGTCCGACAATTCGTCTAATATTACACTGAACAGAAGCGAACTAAGGACCGAACCCTGGTGTACCCCGACGGTAATAGGGAAGGGTTTCGTGTCGCCAACAGCAGTTCGAACCATTAAATCGGAGTCACAGTACATGTCCCGGATAGTGTCAATATAGACCTCTGGAACCCCTTTGGACCGCAGTGCCCACCAGATCATCGCACGAGGAACACAGTCGAAGGCCCTCTGCATGTCTAGAAACAAACAGTGCAGAGGCGACCTGTATTTCTCTGCGACAACCCTCAGGGCAAAAACAGGGTCCGTGGTCCCATAACCAGGGCGAAACCCATATTGACACTCCGAGAGAGTACACTCCTGCCGGATCCGAGAGTCTATAATCCTCTCGAAGATCTTCATGGTGTGGGACATCACCTTAATACCGCGGTAGCTCCCGCACTCCTGCACTGACCCCTTACCTTTGAAGACTGGAGTAATAATACTCAGTCTCCATTGGTTTGGGATCTGCCCGCTGAGGAGTATGCGGTTAAAAAGGTTTACTAAGATGCCCACACCGCGAGGACCCATCGCCTTCCAGGCTTCGATGGGGACTCCATCGGGTCCGACAGCTTTCCGATTCTTCATGCGGCGAAGCGCAGTCAGGACTTCTCCAGGCGTTACCGGTGGCACTAGTCACCTTTGTGCCCTTTGTGCTTTGCACTCTTTGTGCTGTTTATTAAGCAGCTCGTGGAAGTACGAGCGCCATCTCTCCTTTACCGCGAGGTCTTCGCTTAACAGGTTGCCCTCAGGGTCTTTTACACAGCGACACTTGGATATATCCTGTGCCGCTTTGACCCTGGAGCGCGCCAGCTTATAGATGAGCTTCTGCCCCTCAGACGATTCCAGCTTATCATACAGAGGTTGAAAGTGGTCACGTCTGGCTCTGGCTACAGCTCTCTTTGTGGCGCGCTTGGCAGCCCTGTACGCGTCGCGGTCTTCAGGACATCCGGTCGCTTGCCACTTTTAAAGAGGGCTTTCTTCTCCCTAGTCCCCCTCTGGACTGCGTCGTTCCACCACCAAGTTTCCTTGTCACATTTGCGTCCACCCTTAGACACACCGAGCACCACCTTCGCCGCTCCAAGGATGGCCGCCTGAACTTTGTCCCAGTAATCTTGAACTGGTTTGCCTTCAGTGTCGGTGCACTTGTCACCGACAGCTGAGACGAACTCCTGGGACCTAGTTTCATCAAGCAGCCACCATCTGATGCGGCGCTGGCACCGCTCGATGCGTTTGCCTTTGGGCTTCACGCAGAGGTCCATGACAAGGAGACGGTGTTGTGCAGTAAGACTCTCACCGGGTATGACCTTGCAGTTGGCCACCTTGCCGATGCTGTGTCGCCTAGTGAGTAGGAAATCGATCTGAGTTGTACGCCTCCCGCTCTTGTAGGTGATGAGATGTTCGGATTTCTTTTTGAAATACGTGTTCACAATGGCCAGATCGGCAGCCGCACACGTTCTAAGGATAGTTTCTCCTTCAGCGTTGCGGGTGCCGTATCCAAAACCACCATGAACACGCTCAAACTCCTCACACCTCTCACCCACATGACCGTTTAGGTCGCCGCCCAAAACGATTCCCTGTGACAACGGAATGCTCCGAAGCACTCCCTCGAGTTGACCCCAAAACGACATCTTATCGGCGTCGCTACAACCGGCCTGTGGCGCGTAGGCACTTATCAGGTGGGTAATAATCCCATCGATAAGCACCCTCACGATCATAAGCTGGTCGCTACAGCGTTTCACCTCCAAGATGCCACTCTGCAGCCCCTCGGAGAGCACAACGGCCACCCCGTTCTCCCCACCAGGCGCACCCGTGTAATACAGCTTGTAGCCGTTCTGCAAGGGCCGGGCTCTTTTGCCCTTCCACCGAGTCTCCTGCAGGAACGCCACGTCCACCATCCGCCTGGAGAGTACTTCGGCCAACTCTACCGCACGCCCAGTCAGCGTGCCAATGTTCCAAGATGCGAAGCGGATTCGGGTTGGGGCTAACTTCTTTAGCCGTGCTGGCCCGACACACGGCAGCCCTAGCCCACTTGCCACAGGAGTCGGGCGGGGCTCCTGCGCGCCGTTTTGCGGCGGCGCCCTATCCCTAGCTACATTCCGATTGTACATTTCCATTTAGTTTTGGCGGGTGGCTTTTATGGGAGCGACGCCCTCAGACCTCCCAACCCCAGAGGGGAAAGCCAGCGCCAGAGCCTCGTCCGTTAGTCAGCAGGTGCACGCACTAGCACGGGAGGTTGACTTGGGCCCCGAAGATCTTGGTGGGGCCCCTTACACCCCGTGCTTTGACACTGTAAGCGTAATATTTTATAACTAACTCTTTTTTGCCGTCGCAAACTATAATTGCCGCTACTACTCTACCTTCATAACACTTTAGGTTATATATTAAGCTCTATTTGCAGCCAAATTATTTGTTGGGACCAAACTCAACCAACCTGTCGCCATAGTCTTGCAGTTCTCTACCGTAGTTAAACCTGCGGGCAATGAACTCCAATACAGCGTCACTGAACACTTACTTTCGTTACACATGATCCCAAAATAATCATACATTTTTGTTGAAAAGTAAATAAGGAATGAATTTTAAAGTAGAGCAGAAAATATCCTAGCAAAATCGAATAGGTAATTAAAACAGGTTGTTTCATAAGCCGCTTAATGCTCAACTGCTGATGACAAATATGATCAGACCGCCCATCATATACTTTGGGAGTGTAGCATTTGGCAAAACGAGCGATATAATATGCTTAATTGTTTACAAGTAACATCGGGAGTAGTTTACTATGCGGATCTCGTGGCATCGAGGGTGAATTTTCGTGCTTTTAAACGTTTCTGCCATATATATTACTGGAATCAAACATAGCTCACATAGGACCCATACTATATCTCCTATTACCGTGGTGCTTCCCTATTTGTATAGGATTTACACCTAGTTGCTTTCCAGGTCTTCCGCTTTTCAAAGGAGGGAAGGGGCATTACGTTCTTTTCCTACTTTCTCACATTATCTTCTGATTAATTTCGTTGCGGGTTCCAAGACATGCTAACTTCTCCTAGGACTTCACCGAGATCGAGCTCGGTGTAACTTTTCTGGTGTTTTGGTCATTGCTGTAGATCCTGGTTTACAGGAGTCACAGTAATGGGAATGCGGGTGGGATTAGTCCATTAAAAAGAATCCGATAAATGCTCTCCAATAGCTACTGTTTAATTTTAAGACTTAGCTGTTAGAACTGGGAAATAACAAGAACAATGATTAAACAGAAACTTAAATTCGTGTAATATCACTACATAGATCCTATCCTATCTCGGCAACAAACGCTTTCGCTCTACGGATTAAGTTACTCAAACATGGACGTTGCATGTTAGCTCCGCAAGGATTCGGGTCGCTTTCTCTTAGATCTTACGACTTTGATTACCCACATCTTTTGTTTTGCTAAAAGTATATGACGATTATTTCCAAAAAAAATTAATAGGATTAGCATATTTATTATTTTCACTTCACTATCGAAACAGCGTTTACGGTTGTAATATTGGGAACTTCCACGTGGGAACGAACATTTCTCACTGCGAAAGAGCACAGTCGCTTACGGCCATTAGGCAATACCCATTCCATTGGGAGCGGTCTATTTAATTATGGGCTTTTCGTTGGAACGCTAATCCCACCCACATTCCCATTACTGTGACTCCTGTAAACCAGGATCTACAGCAATGACCAAAACACCAGAAAAGTTACACCGAGCTCGATCTCGGTGATGTCCCAGGAGAAGTTAGCATGTCTTGGAACCCGCAATAAAAATTAATCAGAAGATAATGTGAGGAAGTAAGAAAAGAACGTAATGCCTCTTCCCTCCTTTGCAAAGCGGGAGACCTGGAAAGCAACTAGGTGTAAATCCTATAGAAATAGGGAAGCACCACGGTAATAGTATATTACGGGTCCTATGTGAGCTATGTTTGATTCCAGTAATATGTATGGCAGAAACGTTTAATTTACCCTCGATGCCACGAGATCCGCATAGTAAACTACTCCCGACGTTACTTGTAAACAATTAAGCATATTATAGCGCTCATTTTGCCAAATGCTACACTCCCAAAGTATATGATGGGCGGTATGATCATATTTGGCGTCAGCAGTTGAACACTGTCAGAACGGTGACTCAACTAGCTTAAACGAATGTAATTTGCTACTAAAGTTACCATGTCCCATAAGAAATTGAGCAACACAGTGATCAACCTCCAGCCAGGACATTCCCAGCTCTTCACGAACGTCTGGGAATAACTGGTTGAGGTGGCGCCCTTTGATGGAAGTGTTCCAACGCAGCTGCCATTCGTCTAAAAGTTCTTCACGTACGTTATCACCATACAGTCTGGCAATTCTATGGCGATCTCTTTCTAACAAAAACCTATCATCCATGCCATCCTTAGCCGAAAAGTATAAAGCCGCGCGGCTCCGAATTTCGAGATCAACCGGGAGGACCCCTGCCATCACCGGCAGAGCCTCCGTGCTAACCGTCCTGTAGGCCTTGCATAAAAATATCAATGCAAGGCGTTGACTTTGCAGTAACTTTAAACGTGCAGCACCAATAGTAGCCTTATCTGCCCATACCGGCTCCCCGTAACACATACAGCCTAGATAAGTGGCCCCGTAAACGACCTTCAGTGTTTTGAAAGAAAGTCCCCATGTAGCAGTAGATATTCTCGACAACGCATAAAAGCTATTTTTAGGCTTTTCACCTACAGTTTTTATGTGCTCAACGAATGCAAAATTTCCCTCTAAAATTAATCCTAAATATCAAACCGAAGTTTTATTTTTAATGTAAACGTTATTGAATTTAATGCGCGGTGGTACTTTCGAACTTCCTTTTAAAAGCAACTGAAATGTTTTGTTCGGTGCAAAAAAATAACCTGTTTCGTACGCCCCACTCCACAACGACGCGCAAACACGTGTGGGCCAAGCTTTCGAGTCCCGCACGAGCATTCGACTGAACGAGCAACATACCGTCATCGGCGTATCCTGTCGTTGAACAGCCCTCCGGTAATGGTAAACTGAAAAAGTCATCAAATCCTAAGTTCCACAAGTGTGGGCCTAGCACAGACCCCTGAGGACAGCCTATTGTTAACGTTTTGGTAGCAGAATAATGACCTAATTTTAAAGTTGTTGTACCTTGTGAAAAATATGAATAAATAAGAGAGTAAATATTTCTATAGCAACCTCGAGACTTTAATTTCATTAATAGAATTGGCCACCAAGCGTTATCGAAAGTCCCGGAAATATCTAGGAAGATGGCCAGCACATATTGAGAAACCGATGAAGTGACAGTCTTTCGCACTGATATCGCCAATAGTAGATTTTCCTACTGTAAATCCAAATTGATTTTCGTGTAATTTAATACCGCCCGGCAGGAGCCGGGGTACTATGAGACGCTCTAAAAGCTTTCCCAAGGAGGGCAACAATGTGATCGGTCGGTACGACTTAGGGTCATCTGGCGGCTTGTCGCCTTTTTTAGGAACAATCCGAATATAGCCACATCGCCAAATACGGGGGTACACTCCCTCGTAAATACACCGGTTAAAAACATTTTATATTACTTCACCCGACAGCTTGCAAGCCTCCTTTATCATTTTGTTAGATATTTTATCGTCACCCGACGCCTTACCTATGGGTCGTTGGAACGCTAGAAGAAGGTCGTGGGAGGAGGCTTTGCTTTCGAAGAGCGACTCGGGGCAAGCTTAAACTAGAAGGACATGTTCTGTTTCGCAAAGGCGGCTCGGAAGAGGCAAGGCAGAACACCGTGGTTAGTGGGTAGTCTGGCCTTCTTCACAGTGTTGGAAGAGCACCACAAAGCCTCCCTGGTATTAGAGGAAAATTGGTCCTAATCGTAAGCATGTGCAACAAATTTTACTGATCCTACATATTTGAATCAGATGCTACTAACTAAAAGTAGTCACATAGTTATTATTGTAGCAGCCATGTTCTTCTTGTCATCCGATATCTTATGTATTGAGCAATAGAACAGCTGCGCAAAACATCTGATACGTTCTATGATGAAAGGGGAATAAACAATCGAGTTGATACAAATCGAAGATACCATCCTACCCGCAATCCTCCAATACACAAAACCAACAGACAGGTAACATGGTTGTTACTGTAAAGGATGGTACTTAGGACTAATGAATATATTCATCAGCAGGATTTAATTAGTACTCTAACATCGCTGTAACTGAGCTTGATTGGTTAAGCGACATAACACAATTGATGCCGTAAGCGACGAGTATCATGCAGTTATTAGATCTAAATGGAGAGTCGGATACTATTTAAGAAATTATATATCTGATAGATTTTAGTTATTCAAGATTAGAGAAATCGTTGTCGAACTTTTAAAATATCGCCAGTTTTTGTACTATACTCTTCTAATTATTATTATTTATCCCCAAAGTGGTGGCCAGAGGCATAGTATACACCCACATTTCACAGTAAGCATTTTATCCCACGTAACAGGTGGTGAGCCCATTGCCGTGTTGTATGTACAACAGGCGCCGGTTGTGGCGACCTGCTGTTGAAATTTTTCGAACCGCCCTTATGACTTTCTACTTTTACACTATACTCGTGCATACTTCTAATTTTTTTACCTCTGTCCTGTAGGATCCCTAATCTCTATCCACTTGCGGATTGAATAGGATACTGAAGTTCACTGTAATCCACCGTTGGTCAGGGTTGATCCTGTGATACTTGCATCTCTTAATATGCCCCACCAGTGTATCGAACAGCAATCCATTTAAGTATAGGTATAATTATGTAGTAGGCGTTGAACGCCCACTTATTGTCATAACTGTCTTGTATTATTACAAATAGATACGGTACCGTCAGCTTTATTAATATACAAACGACCAGACTGTTAAAAATTATCCTGCCAAATAAAAAAAATTAATACAAACTCAATGCACAATGAACGTTTTAGAATGAACAAGGAACACAACAGCTGTCGTCTTGATAAGAGGTTTGATTTTGACATTTGCTAGGTTAACTTTGAACCTTTGAACAGTATGGTCGCATCGATATAGTTGATACTGGTAATATGCAGATTCCCTATCAGTGAATGCAAATGAGGTAGTTGAAAATTCTTTGAAGGCAAGGCTTCTCATAGGCAGACTAGTGCCGAGCTGTGTCTAGTGGACTGTGTTAATTCTACCGCGTGTTAATTCTTTCATAAATTATTACCAAATCTTAGCCAAAATTGTTTAAAACGTTAGGTACAAATTTTCTTGTTATCGTAATTATTCAACCTATCATAGCAAGCTAAGCTGTGTTTCACGAAAGATTTTTAAAGAAGAAAAAAATATTCTTTGAAATCGGTACCTTGTTTATTTGAGTCTGAAGTCCTGGTTGGTTGCTTTAAAGATATCAATCGCTGTTGGAAGCTCTTGCCATCGAACCTCCAGTCTCATTACTTTTCAATTTATAAAATCAATGACATGACGCAATCTCATAAAATGCGGCTCCTCTATACAATATAATAAGTTACATATAGGTACTGCGAGATAATGGAATGTAAAATGTAAAATGGGATCATGTGTTTAGTCTAAGAACAAAGTAAGGGCAACTCTAAGATTGAAATTAAAGCTACCTCATACTCGGCCTAATTATACCGTAACACATGAGCTTACTTTTAGATATTCGGAACTTGATGGTAATAGATGCTAAGAGGACAACATTACGAAGATGGCTAGTACAACGTCTACAGTTCATCACCGCAAAAGAGGTGACCTTGGTAAGTTATTACCGTGTAAACAGCGATTTGCGACCGAATTTCGTTCGATATTCATATTATAAGGACCGCGCTACCGGCCAAGATCTTTTAAATGAGCGCCAGTACTGTAGTCGGGTACAAAATGAATGAGCTATATGTAAATGTTTTTCTCAAAATGTGTTAAATTCTGCTGTTAGTCCGAAGTCGACGATTACAGTTGGCCACCATCTAGTGAAAAAATATGAATCAGCCCTTGACCAAAGTCACCTCACACACCAGTATCGGGGTGTTTGTTTACGACCATAGACCCTTTATAAGGTAAGGTGCTGTCAAATATAAGACCTAAGCTAAGAAATAGGTAATGATTTTCCTATCTGCCCTCCACCCCTGTTTCGTTCTTTAATTTATTTTTCAAAATGGAGACTTATACTGGAATCGTAGGGTGTATTGTGAAATTTATAAAGGAAAAATAACATCGGAAAAATAGTTACAATTGCATTTTGCATCGTTACTGCGCTGATGGAATTTCGAGTTCCAGAAAATGTTACAAAAGGCTTACGTAGAATTGAATTTATCACACGAGCACAAAGCGTTAAAAAGCGGTCGAGATGTGATGAAAGATTCGGCTCGCTGTGGTTGACCATCAACGTCATGTTGGCTGTTTTTTTTTACTGTCGCGATCAGACGGTCAATAGCTAATTAAAGAAATATTAATATTTGAGCATTATACTGTGGTTATGCGGTGTTTGTTTGTGAGCAAATTAGAGGAAAAGATCAGATTTGTGGAAAGAAAATATTTGGCCTTCGCCCAAAGCAATCATTGTGAACGAATTTTTGACCAAGGAATGTACGAGTATATATTATGTTCTCTATCAATATAAACTGTCATCATGCGTAGCTAATAAGAAAGAATTCCTTAAAACGACAGCTTGGCGGAGTTGGTGCAGGGATTGATTTTGTTATTTATTTATAATTACAATAACCGTAACAAGATTTAGATGTTGTATAAAATACATACTTTGATTATAGATCTTTATGCTGTAAAATTGGTGCCGCTTCTTCTTCTATTAGTATTAATCTCTTAAAATTTCAATTACTGCCATAGAATTCTTTTTCCTTGTTTGTTACCAACATTAATGGATATTGTAAAATGCTACCATAGCGTATTTTACGCACTTTATGTGGTTACAAAAATGTCACTCACATCCATGTGATGCGGTGTTAGAGGAAGATACAATTTAACTCGCTGTATGTTGGCAAAATTTAGGCGTTTTGCAATCGTTCCACTTATGGTTATACTCGTAACTATTGCCATAGCCTAAAGAGTTCCTTCGTTTTACCCGACGTCCAAGGGAGGGTTATGTTTTTATTTTAATGTCTTCCAATTAGCATTCAAGGCCTATTTGAAAACCGGGCTTTGGCTTTATAATTTGTTAATTTGTAGAAACACAAATTAAATGCATCGTCATTTCAGCTAATTTAATAACTACTGCTGAGATAGTTCTCCCTTAGGACGATTTAACCAATGTACCTTACCGTTTGCGCCTATACCCCGCCTGCCATTTGCTAAGCATTTTTAGCTAAGTAGCTGTTCCGCGGACTCTGTCTATCGTACACGTTCGGAGGGTAATTTATAAAGAAAAAATGATAAAAAGTGCTGTGAAATGATGTAAAAGTTGTTGTGGTCGAATTATTAATGTTTGTTTTCACTCGTTAGTAACTATTTTTTCAAAAACCAATAATTTGAAACATACCAACAACTTAATCGGCTTATATTCAATATACTTTCATTCTCTATAAACATTATACAAAGAGATACCATCTCAAAGTAGCCGAATAATATTGTGTCAAATTCGTTTTGCATACCTACATTTTTATTGGTTGTTAGACAGTGACAACACTTCATGCAAGAATAAGAAAACAATATGTGTGTAGTTTCCCCAGAGAGAGAGAGAGAGAGAGAGAGAGAGTTTGCACAAAAGTTGGTTAAACGTGATTCCATACTTTATTGAGTACATTACGCGTCCATTGGTTAAATCGTCCTAGGTTCTCCCTAAAGATTGCCACAAAAATATGGTACCGCGACCTTCATCAAGTCGTCTGTACATCTTTCGTGACGCAGTCGTCACTCGTGAACCAGTAGGTCCAATCGGCCGTGTCGTACTACTAGCAATCGCCCGCCCACCGATACTAAGTCGGGCGATTCTTTAATGCATAGATAATTCGATGCATAGATAATTAGATAGCAAAAATAGATGTTAATAATGTTTTAAGATTATTATCTTACTACTTACAAAAAGGTGCCTATGATGAAAATAACTAAATAAGTTATAAAATTATATAACCAATAAAATTATTTAAGAGAGTACCATGTTTTTTATGAGCGGTATGAGTGAAGGCTTTTTACAGCTTGTTGTATTCCCGTACATTAATTACATTAAATATATTGTAAGGTTCCTTTAGGATAGGTTTTTATTTTTATACAGATTAATCTTGGTAATATGTTACAATCTTTATTTCTTATTATCAAATTGCGGGTAAATCCATTAGATAGTGGTCCGTAACATGGACCATGTCTCGTATTTCGTTGATTTATATTAAATAGGGACGCAAAAACAGCATAATAGATAACGAAGTAAATAATGAAATAGGAGAGTAATTTATCGAAATTCACCGCTTATCGGGCTTTCTAAAGTCATGGATCTTTCGAAATATTTTAATCAGACGTTCAGACATCTCTATTAATCATTCAAGGCTTGATAGATTGCGAAGGGTTGTTAGGTACTTCACTGGTTGTACATTTTATCTTTAGGTATTTTTATTTAACAATAATTTATGGTAACATTTTTATATATCTCTTGACTTATCAAGTTACTTGGGTATCTACCCAAGTCACTTGATAAGTTATTGTTAGAAGAACCCTACCGCCGATATGTACTGTTATTTACGATAACGTGTACGATGTTATGACATAAGAATTTCCACACGTAAATCAATGTCCATATACATTTATAATTCAATGTTCTATCTCTTTCCTATTTATAAATGTATATCAACATAAACGAGTAATTCAAATCAATTCACGTCATAAACACTCACGTCAGTTTATTTGCAGGAGCGCGTGACAATATTGAGCATAAACTTTTATTATTGATATGCCGGTGATAGATTGTAATGGACCCTCAATGGGTACTCCTCCACTTGGTGTCTTCCGTTCCCTAATAGAGAACATGTTAGGTACGGCAGGGGTCGATGCACCCATTTAGCTGTACAAACAAGACAAGGCTCCGAGAGCTTCTCAGATGGGCTATATAAACATTTTCCCTTTATTTGTGGAAAATGCAAGCTACAAGCATTTTTCCTTATGGTAACAAAGTAAGTTTAGTGGATAACCCGTAATCCATACTAATATCACAGCCTGCTCAGTCCTCCAACCAATTACAGTATATATACGATAGTAAGAAGGTATGGTGGTAAGGGTAACTGTATACGCTTTTACAACAAGCTTCCCTGTGACCTGAGAAATTTACCTTTAAATAAATTTAAAAAGTTTATTAAAAACAAGCTTTGTGAAAAAGGTTTTTACTCCGTTACAGACTATTTGCAGGACAGGGACGCCTGGAAATGATCTGCTGGCAAAATGAAATAATATTAAATTGTAAATAGGCCATCAAAAAAAAAGCCTTCCTAAGTTTCTTGCCGGTTCTTCTCAGGTGGGCCGCGTTCCGAACCGGTGGTCGCTTTAAATATTTTAAATAGTGTATGACATTTTGTAAGCGCCGTTAAAATGGTCTATGCAAAATAAAGATATTTTTATTTTTTATTTATTTATTTATGTGGTAAGCTTTCAACGACAAACCACTGTACAGATTTTAATGAAATTTAAAGAGAGCTTAAACCCAAAAGAAGGACATTAAGGGCGGGTTGTTTCAACTCCACATAACGAATACGTAGACGTTAAAAATGGCGCTGACAATCGTTAAACATAAAAACAAGTTGTTTCACAAAATGTGAAGTTGACGTACGTAAAAAAATAACGATGACGGTAACAGATGGTTCGGTCATTGGTTAACGTTACTTCATTTGCAAAAAACTCCTAACAATTGAATTGAATCGTTACTTATTTCATTTGTGTAAAATAAAAGAATATGGATGCACTTTTGTTTTCGCCTGTCTTTGACGATAGCAGTTCGTCAGATGATAATGCAAGGAGTAGAAAGGAAGAGAAAAATATTTAAAACACGTATTTACAACTTAAGCCTTTGGAGTGATCAGGAATTTATCGCAAGGTACCGTGTATCAAAGGAAGTAAGTAGCTCTACTATTAACACGCCAAATCGAAGAAGAATTAAAATTTGCTACAGAAAAGTAAGAATAATTCAATGTACATCCTACGGTAGTAATTCTCATTGCGTAGCTAATATAAATTATGTTATTCTTAATATTTCAGAAATTTTGCAGTAAAACCTATAGACCAGGTGCTTGCTTTGTATTTTTCAATCAAGGACTGAAAACGTGATTTCTCGTTTTTTGTAAAATTTACAGCCCTAATAATATCACGTTAGTCTAAAAGACTATAATAATTGCTAAGTAAATATATTCGTCAATTGGTTAAAAATCGTCAATAAAATACTTACTTTGTTATAAACGTATCCATTTTTGTACAAAATATTTCTTACTTATATGAACTGACAGATAATTTACCACTATTAATGCAACAACGTGTTTATTTCCGATATTCATCAACTGTAAAATGCATTAACGTGTTTGGTTTGGTTGTTTGTAACGTGTTTATTTTAGTTATTGACATATATGACACATAAATGACGTTAAATGTCAAATGTTGCCTTATTCAAAATGTCTCCCATCGAATTTTTTCACGAAAATATTGTCAATTCAACTGGCAACCCCATTAACTATGACAATCCATTTTTTATACGGTGAAACAACGCTTTCTAATTAACGTACGTTAAACATCCTTCGTGATCGTAACTTTTTAACGTACGTATGTTACGTTAACGAACCTTTTGAAACAACCGGCCCTAAAAGAAGGAATCGGATATCGAGACGTGTATGTATGGAACGATTAATGAATGTGCTTGGTTCGCCTGGCTATCTGTCCTCTCTGTCTACCCTAATATGGATACAGCTTGAAATATAACAGCAAATTTATTTATTACGAGTAAATAGTAGCGAGATTTCGTCATGTGGTTGATTTTCATTTTACGGTACGCTGAATCTGTCAATATTGATGTACTTCCTTTTATTACTAACAAGTTGCGTATTCAACGCGCACGAATATTTGCACAGTCAAAAACATGTGTTAACTTTATAGCTATATACATGGAGTAGTAAAATACTATATTGTCATATAATCGAGAGTACCTTCGGCTAAAATGGTAACAGTAAAAAAGTGTAGTAAATCAGGAAAAAAAATGAATACCGAAAGAATTGCTGATGTAACATCTTAGAAAATGAGATCCAATGACATGTGCGCAAATGGTCGATAACTACAAATGGATGACCTTGTGAAGAAGGTAACTGCATGAAAGATGGTCCTAAGTCCTGAACTCCAAAGCTCGATGCAGTGATTGAAACCTCTATGCGCGAAGCGGATGTAACTGAATCTATGGGTTTATTCGAACTAATTGCATTTTAGGCTTCTTTGTATGAAAAACTATGAACTCGCTCACACTTCACCATTGCGGCAAGATGTGCTGATTGCATGCACCACTTGGCACAATGCACCTAGGTGTTCTCGAATCCATTATGTTCATACTAAAAATAAAGTAAAAATACGATGGGTTCGGGAAGTGTGCGGTTGCGTGTGTGTTCTCCCACCGTCGTGTATGCCTAGTTGCTTACAAGCCCTACCTGGATTTGGAGTCTGGTGGTCACTTTTATTTGGATAGATTACGAGCAGCTATCGTTTGGCTTTGATTTTCAGGATGGTTGGGAGCGACTTTCCTCTGACCTCCACTTCAACATCGTAGGGACGCCGGCGTCGTGGTGTTATCAGATAGGAGATTACTAGCTAGCATATGACGTCACTTGGGCCCCGGAGACCTAGATGGAGTCCCTTATACTGTGTATTAGGTTAAGCATGCCAACTTAATACTCAGTTAATCATGTCAGTAACTCAGGAAACGAAGTAATTAAAGGTTTAATCACGATGATAATTTAATTAAAGTGAGAGAATTCATTTGGTAAAATAAATTAGTGCAGTCGAAGGCACATATCTGAAAATTGGAAATTTACCGTACCAACACTTTATGGCATAATAGAGGTGTTATATAACTATGTGAGGCTGTTCATAACACACAATCATGTCAATGAGCATATCACATTATCGCAAACAGGGGAAATTTGTATGCGTCAATACACTCACAATATGCCACATTGTAGAGTGATTATCAGTTTGCGATATCATGGCATAAAACGATTCGGAATAGGGCAATTTTTATATCATAGCATGAAATGACAATACAGTACAAAAGCACATAGTGTGACTCTCTTCTTCGAGTCTCTCACTTCTTCGAGTGCGATTTGTGATGAAAATTATGTAAATAACAATAGTACATACCACACGTATAAAATAATATTAGATTAATGTATTTAAGAAAATTTGATCTATTTATTATGAGCATACGTAATGTATGCACATTGCATGCACAACAATATACATTTATATACATGTAAATTACTCATGACTCGGATGTATCGATATCTTCGAGGCCCAAACGACTTCACCTGGAAGCGTTGCACAGCTGTTAAGGAGTTAAGAATTTAGAAGGCAGTCGCTCCTAGTGTAATGCTCATGGTCTACCACAAAACTAGTAGCCCATATGTTAAACCAGGGTGCCAGCTACGCTACCTCAATACTAAATTTTATCTAAATTGGCCCACGAGCTTGTAAACTTACAAACAACACACTCACAAACTTTCGTCTTTGTATATTAGCATTGATGCTATTATATGAAAAAAAAATGTTCTAAACATTTTCCTTGAATCATAAAATTACTAGTGTATATATACCAGACCATTTAGCGGGTTTTATACACCTTTCAGACAGATGTTTTCACAAAACCCTATGAATGCAGTTATAATTGGTTTTTAAATTGATATTGAAGTCTTACAGCAAAACAACCTGAGCCCGCGAATCCCTTTGTGGCACCCATTTAATTGTTGTTTATTAATTTACGAGTATAATAATAAATGAAAATTTGCTTGATTTCTTTCATTATTGCTCCGCTTTCCTAGGTGAAATTCCCTAGCGTGATGATAGATAGCCTCTAAGCCCTCCCCAATTAATGGGTTTTCCAACACAAAAGTATTTTTCAACTCCAAACATTAGGTCCTGAGATTCGTGCATTCAGCCAAAAAAGACGTGTGGCACTGGGAGCCTGCCGCGGTAAAGCTATTGCATAGCATACCTTTGTTTTTCTTTGATATAAATTCAAGTTACACTAAAAAAAAAATCGCACCCACCCTCAGCCCACCCTCACTCTCACAGTCACCCTCATCCTCACCCTCACACTCACACTCACTATCATCACGTCTCGATCCGTGCGAGCTTCATACAATCATACCATATAATATATGTACATACACGTTAAGCCAACGCTCGGCCGTGCTCAGTGAACTTCGTGTGACCTCGGGTCTTAGGTTTTTGCGTTACAGAATTTCTTGATTAAAGCCCGCTCAAAGCCCGCGATAAAAACTATGCAATAGCTTAAAAAAGTAATTCTTCAATCTTATAATACAGATTAATCAAAAGCTCATTTGTGCTCAGATGTGTTGAGAAAGATATAGAGTCATCAAGCGTATTATTGGGTTATGCCTGGCTGGCATAGAACTGGAACATGAATCAAACACAAAACCCGTTTTATGTTAGCTAGTAACACTAAATTAATTTCCATATCGTGGTCATTTGTGTTCGTCAGCTAAAACTTAAGGGTGAGCTTGTCGGTGAGCTTAAGGGTGAGAATGTCGATAAAAAGTTTGCTAGCCTTTTAGAATTCATAAGGAGGTTCCTTTTTGTTTAGTAACCAAAACTTTGATGCTCTTCCTTGACAAAATTTGTAAACGAGGGTATTCATCTTTAATCTCCTTAATTTCTTAGTTGTAGCGTTCATCGTTACGGTAAATAGCCCACCGTCCATTAGTTGTAGAAGTTCAAAATGCGTATTAAACGAGATTATAATCGAGAAATGCAATTTATTGCCGTTAATCCGGTAATTATGATGCCGTATCTGTAATACCTGTTAAATCATATTTGTATATCACTTTGTGAAATGAGGTTGCGTACAAAGTGAAGTACGCCAATCTCACATTAATATTCAATTAGGCTTTTGTTGCGTTTATTCGTGTAATATATGGGAGAGAGTTCGTGAAATTGGATGCAATTGGGGCGTAATAGTAGTAGTTGCTGCCCGTTTTAATTTTTTTTTAAATGATTGATATACCCCATTGAGCAATAAATACTATAATAAAAGTTCAATGTAGGTATACATTTCGAAAACACAAATCTTTTAGGACTATCTATTCCTAACCATCACTTACTCCTTTGACCTTTTTCAACCGCATTGATGCACGCGTGTCCGTCGTTTAGCGAAGCATGCAGTACGTGACGAAAAAGAGACCCAGGAGTTCTTTGAGGCGAATTGAACAGCGATAACCTATGACGCGGTTCGACGGTACAATGTATGATAGTGACTCGCTTCGTAACTAATTGTCAAATTGTTGTTGGTTTTGACCTTACCTATCTACTCCTAGCAGTTATAATGATGATCTGAATAAATATTGTAAGCCATTTCTCAATACTCAATCGACGCTTGAGGCTAGTTTTTGCCTTATAAAAAGTGTTACTTGTGTATTAATAAAAGTTCTAGAATACGGCCCTAAGTCTCCTAATAACTTGATAGCGGGAACTGTCAAGATATTAGAAGTCTTCGGGCCGTATTCCAAAACGTTTCTCAATACTCAATCGACGCTTGAGGCTAGTTTTTGCCTTATAAATACTATTTAAGTGTTACTTGAGTATTAATAAAAGTTCTGGAATACGGCCCTTAGTCTCCTAATAACTTGATAGCGGGAACTATCAAGATATTAGCAGTCTTCGGGCCGTATTCCAAAACGTTTCTCAATACTCAATCGACGCTTGAGGCTAGTTTTTGCCTTATAAATACTATTTAAGTGTTCCTTGAGTATTAAGAAAAGTTCTGGAATACGGCCCTAAGTCTCCTAATAACTTGATAGCGGGAACTATCAAGATATTAGAAGTCTGTCGGATCGTCTGACCTGTATACCTGACATGTGTGACCTTAGCACTCGCATGATGACTTTGATAAGCGGCTTTTACTATTGGCTGCACTGACACGAGTGACTGACTGTCAAAGCTAAGTGCATATTTTATAGTCTAGTTTTTCTTTCTTTCTTTCTTTCTTTCTATAGTGAGTGTTTATTACGTAGTTACATAATTTTGGATGGTATATAATGTTAAAGCTGATATGACTCTTCGTTTGTTCTGTTTGTATTTGAGTAAGGCCTCTTTGGGGTTTCGTTTTTATTGATATTCTCAGAATCTACACAAACCTACTTTGTATATATACGCCTGCTGACCTGCCGATGGATGAGGCTATGATCACGTAGACGCCTTTTGAGTTAAAGGGTTAGGGGGTTAGACGGCAATATCAGTTGTAAATTAAGGAACTGGCTAAATAAAAAGCAAACAGTACGTGTCGCGGGTATAGGGGTACGAAATTCAAAATCATTTGTTTAGTACGTGAACAGAATTCATTATTCATATGCAGTGCAGTTTTTATGACGTCATGTGCTTACGAAATTATATGGTAAATACGAAAACTGATTGAAATGCACCTGACAGTTGAAATAAAAACATATTTCTTCAAGTGGAAAAATAACTAACTAAAACCTCTAAAGCCAAATATTGAGGCTATACGTGACAATCAGCACAAGCGACTTTTAATCCAAAACCCCATCCACGTCCGCATAGACGACCCACATCATTGTTGATGAATCCCTGACCGAAAGTTTGTTCTCAGTAAGGAATAGGATAATGCGAAGTTAAATTAGATACCTTCCGTTGAGTAGTTATCCCACTCAGCTATTTATTTTCACATATTTTTTACGTTTTTTAAATAACTTCGTTTTTTGTAAGTCCGTGAGTTGTTTGTTCGAAAGCAATTAATCGTCTACAGCAATAAACAACGTTACGATACAAAATCAGGATGTAATTGAATATAATGAAGATCTGTTTTGCAATTTCGACTTCAAATTACTTTCCGTAAACGCCGAATGGTATAAGATATGTAATCCAAAACAAGATGTATAGCTGTGTTGACAGTTTCGTAACAGCTAAATATTAGAT
The DNA here is from genome assembly GCA_948477245.1 of Thumatha senex. Lineage (NCBI taxonomy): Eukaryota > Metazoa > Arthropoda > Insecta > Lepidoptera > Erebidae > Thumatha > Thumatha senex. Next base: position 8,861,065 of record OX419725.1, read on the forward strand.
AAACCGTACTTTCTGAAGTTCTACTTCTTTTGGCGCGTTAGGGAAAAATTATGAAAAATGTTTACAATGCGCGCGCAGACAGTTACGTAAATCCGACACCATCATGAAGTTAGCTGATAAGTGTTACCATTACAACTAATAAACACCCTGAAGTTAGCTGATAAGTGTTTCTATGCCAACTTATAACTACGAGTACATTCAAAGTAGTTTTCATTCTTTTGTGAATCACACAAAATTTTGATAGTACAAGTTCTGCTTAGTTTGGAATCAGATGGCGTTGTGTGAGTTTATTTTATTATTTATTTTTTCTTTTGATGTATTTTTTTCTTACTATGTTATCATTACTATTACAATATTAGAAGTACTTAAAGACTTATTAGGACTAAAGCAGTATAACTTCTAACGCGCGTACATAAGTTCACGCACATTTATTTATTTTTTAAGTTACTTTACATTACTGTATTTCTGTAGAAAGTATCTGTATAAATTTCCACGGGTTAGAAAAAAAGCTGTACCTACACAGGTTGATGTTGGCAGGAGTACGCCTCGCTTGTCGATGTATGTGTCTGGAATAGCAATCATGGCTTCTTGATTGTAAGTATATCAGTCGCTAAATAAACTCTACAAACATTGCCATTGCTGTCGTCTGTTATCCATTCCAATCAATCCAGACGATCCAAAGTCATCGAGTATACAAATTAATTGAAATTAATTTTCGAAGTTGATTAAATTTTAAACGTACTTAAAACGTTACAAGAATGTCTCGAAATTACTCATAATTGAACAAAACTGAAATAATAAGCAATGAAATTATTTGACAGTAATTAAAAGATAGACTCCTTTGTTGTTATTGTTATTGTAAACACTTAAAATTAAGTGAAGTGCTGCTTGCTGACAAAATTGGTCGTAAACTGGGAACACAAACAATGTACTTAACCAAAACCAATTGAAAAAGTGTACCCATGTGTTTTCATGCGTGCGTCGTCGCGGCTGTGCGAGTAATACTTTTCTGTCTGAATATTGATGCAATAAATTTCGATATTTGGTATCTCTTAATCTATACTAATATTATAAAGCTGAATAGTTTGTTTGTTTGGTTGAACACGCTAATCTCAGGAACTATAGATCGGATTCGCAAAATTATTTTTGTTAGATAGCCCATTTATAGAGAAAGGCTATAGAGAAAGCTATATATATAGAGAAAGCTATATATCATACCACCCTGGAGAGCGGAGTAATAAATGTCGACAAATCGGACAAATTTTAATGCATTATTGAAGAATTTATATCATATTTAGAAGCGCTCCTGGCCCCGCGGTCTCAGTGTTCGGTAAACGATCACTGAGGTACGCAACTTTCACTATGGCTGGTCGTCGGATGGGTGACCACTTTGTGGCATTTACATTTGTGAGCGTTTCCGTGCTTCGGAAGGCACGTTAAGCCGTTGGTCCCAGTTGCCAGTAAAATGGCGGTCGTTAAGCCTGGTTGAAGGCCTTATAGGCGGCTTGAAAAATTTCAACAGCAGGTAGCCACAACCTGCGTCTGTCTATTTCAACACGGCAATGGGCTCACCACCTATTACGTGGGACAGGAATCCACACGGTGAAAAGTGGGCATATAATATGCCTCTGCCATCCCTTCGGGGATAAGGCGTGATGGATATTTATTTTATTATTAATTATTGAAGAATTTATAAGCGGTGGGGTTACGAGTATATATGTGCAACGGGAGTTCGAAATATGCAGGGGGTCCTAGTTCTAGACCTAGTCCACCTATATAATTAAAAGCTAATGCTAAAGCGAGACATAATTTACATGGATAGTTTTAAATATTGTTCCTTTTCAACCCCCGACGCAAAATGAGGGGTGTTATACGTTTGACGCCGATGTCTGTGTGTGTCTGTCTGTGGCATAGTTGCTCTCAAGTGGATTTCAATGCGGTTTATTCATTTGAAAGCCAGTTTCCATGCGCTGGTTTTCAGCTGTGTTTGGTTAATATCGGTCCAGCAGTGTAACACTTATTATCTCTATTTCAAAATGATGTTAGCCATTTTTGGCGTATGATTACACGATTAAGTGCTTAACGCGTGCCATAAATAAACATTCAATAACAATTAATGATAACTTCAACCTGACGATTTAATATGAGAGTTTTCTCTTTATCAGCGCTTTCGTCTCTACAGGGACTGGCGTCTCACTACTGGATACACAAAAGGACTGCCCTCCTTCTTCCCCATGTTTATTCAATATCAATAATGGAACAAAACCTGTTGAGAATTATATCACAAAGCGAACTACTAAATTTGGTGTACAATAAAGAGATATTATTATTATTATTAACTACTAATTAAGCCTGTGTTGGTTAGCTCAAGCGTACTATGCATATCAGAGGCTTTATCGTAAAACGCTAGTATATGAAACGTGCCTTTTATACGACCAAATTAAGTTAATTGATAATACCCTCTTTATTGTACCAGTGGGCTACATACTATCTGTTATCTTTAAATTCGGTTGCGTCAAAAATTACGACTTTAAATATTGGAATCATTTTAATAGGCGACTAGGTCGGTAACCAATCCGTCAGTTTTTGGGACTCATGAACTAACACTTCCGCTTATTATTCACATTACTTGTTTATTATTTAGTTTTTATTTTTCAAAAAACGTATCAGAAGCGTTATCATATAATTTTTTACACTTTTGTTTCATTGGACCTACATTATTTCTTTATTCAAATGTCTTTCCAAAATTATTCAAAGAAATAATATGTTCAGTTCGGCGAAACCGGTGAAATACAAAACAATGCTTTGTTCGATTAATAACGTGAAAAAGGAAAACTTCTGCAAATATTAAAATTAATATCCCTTGTGACTTTATTTTAATTGAAGAAGAGAGTTTGTCTGCTTTGACATGATCTCTGACTTAAATCTTAGTCTGGTCGAAAACGAATATTTTATTAGTGTTTTTGTCTGTTGTTTCTCAGGACTTGGGATATTCAAATGAAATGAAATGAAAAATCTTTATTCACGTAGGTCACAAAGTAATACTTATGAACGTCAAGATTATTGCTTCATACATTTGCCTTACATTTTGCATTAGGTGAGGTTGTTTGAGCACCGTGTATCGTCAAGTATTGGGAGGAAAGGATGTGCAGAAGCAATTTTACTGGTCATTGGCAGAAAATTACTTAGTCTGTGCAGATCGCCATGTTAGCGTATTATATATTTTTTACCGAAAAAGCGTTTGAGTCTACAATTTTATAATAAAAACCTACTCTATTTCTATTCTATAACGATTTCATTGCAGTTGGTGCACAACGAGGTAGTCTACTAAATGTGTCATATACCTATATCACAATCGCACTTCACAAACCGCAGAATAGAATCGCTGTTTTGAGCTGTCCAGATATTAGTAGACATTCAAAAAAGGCAAATTACAAGCGGCTTTTGATGCGTGTTAGTAGAATTCTATCGGCCGGCCGATTGAATTCTATTCGAGCGCGATTGTAGTAGTGGTAAATGCCTAATTCTACTGTCGTCTTTCTGTTTAACGACGATTTCCTACAAATCCAAAAATGTAATGCCAAACCATAGCTGCTCTTAGCAGACAAAAAAAATGTGTACACATATCTCGAACTTCAGGTAGGGTTTGGAAGACTCTCTGAATACGATACAATGAAGAGAAGACTTGACGTTGCCGATGTCAGTTATGGCTATGGCTATGCCGATGGCAGTAGACAGTGTGTTTTAACAATAAGGTCATAATATTCCTATTGAGCGGAAACCAGCTCGAAACCACATGAGACTCATGAGACTATGGGTCGTGCTCCCATCTTACTCGGCGTTGCGCATGTATGTAGTCGGATTATAATGAATGATCTACTACTACTACTACTATTTAAAGGGATAAACTGCGATACAATCAGCCGGCATGACTGGTCTTGATTGTTGAATAGAGAGTTTATATTGAAATGCTACCTTTTTCACGTCTCCCTTTGCGTGAACATAAGGCATAACCTAACCCGTTGCACGAACCCAGCTATTTATACGATCCACCTAACGTAACGCTGCCGTGCTGTTGAACTTATATGAAACAGCTTTGTTATATTGTCTTATTGTACTTGAAAAGTAAAATTTTATATTACAAACCCGCAAATAAAATTCTAGGACGATTATCTTAACCTTGAAGAAATTGAAGTGGGTTACGATATCGACTGTAAGGGATACCTGTCTTCCCGAACACGCCATTATTTCTGAGAAGAGCTATCTATCATCAAAAAGCTCCATTAATCCTTCCACTCCCTTTAGTCAAACATCGTCTCTTAGGTCGCCGTCGAACTACAACGGTGAAGGTCAATTTTAAGAAGGGTCGTTGTCCGTGTTTGATGGGTCGCCTGCACCCTTCGGATTAAGATAGAGTACATAACTTTGTAAACCAACACATTTGTGGCCTTTAATTGAATTAAACAAACCGTATTAAGGGCACATTGTACGATTAACAGCAATACTATATAGAAACGCAGCAGTTCTTAATTCAATTACCAAGGCAAAGAAAACGATATGCGTTAACACAACGGTTCAAACAGCATTATTGATAAGAAGGCGGTTTTGGTTAGATTTCATTGGATTAATGTAAATTTTATATTTTATTTAGTGTTTACAGATACTCTAGTCATTTGGTTCATAGAAAGGAGTGTTTCCAGGAATGTGATTCGGGAGTTTTGTATATGGAAAATTTTGTAAATTATGATGTGCTTTTTTCGAATTTCAACTTTACCACCTAGTGTCATAGTCACTGGCGTCGTCATATTGGAGAAAAATGGCATTTTATAGCAGTATTTTTTGATCATATCTCCTTTCAGACTCACTCTGCGATAAAAAATATTACAACATTTAACTTGAGAAAACTTTATACAATTTATATCCGCACAATGTTTTCGTAAAATTAATATATACGCGTACGAGGTCCGCTAAGGTAGCAGATTACTGGACTAAGAGTTAGTTATATCTAGGGAAAGCTCAGAAACTGCTATTTGATCTCAAACTAGGTGAATTGTGTATGATAACGAAATTTACTTTGGGGCCGGTCTAAGGTGGAATATGGGATAACAAACTAAAGACACTTAGAGCTAATATTGCATTCGCATATCGACAAGAATTTTTTGACTTTATGCCACAGAATATTAAACTCTAAATAATATTGTAAGGAAATGGGTGCCATATTAAATTGTGTGACCGAGCAACAAATCAGATAAACAGACATCCCTACATATATCTGTATAGATACTTCCATAGAACACAAGTAATCGTGCTCATCACAAGATTATAAAACCTGTGTGGAATCGAACCGACGCCGACACCTCTAGCAGCTAGAGACAGTAAACGATGCCAACAGGCCCATCATTTTATCATTTCTGTCTATTTTTTACTAGGTTTTTGACAACCGTAGGTCCCGATAGGGTAAAGGATCATAAAAATCAACCTACCCGTTGTTTAATTTTAACCGTCGAAAGATTGTGAGCCAACATACTGCTATGTTGGCTCACCGAGCATCTGAACTTCACCTGTGTGTTTCAGAAGAAGGTTTTACCTAGAAGAGTTGCATAAAAGGGGGTGTAAAGGACCCCATCAAGTTCTCCGGCGGTCTCATCTGCTAGCGGTGTACCTGCCGACTATTGGACTTGGCAACTACGCAGAAACACTTACGGGAGGTCATATGTCACTTGCTCCCATCTAACAATGCCGAAAATGAAAAGCCAAACGATAGCTGCTCGTAGCAGCCAAATAAAAAAACTGAATGTCGGGCTCAAAATCCAGGTAAGGGTTGGACAATTGGGAAGATGAAAAAAGAACAAAAGAGTTGCAAAAAAGCCCGAACGGGACCAGAAAGTTTTGAGCTAGAAGGTTTTAGGGGGATCCCCTTGCATTCTACACGGCAACTGCCGTGAACAAGAAGCACAAGGATTACAAAACTTTTGCTACAATAATAATAGGTACAATAGAATAGAAACCTCTCTATTTCTTTATTTGACTAGCGACATTACTCACGGCAATAAATTATGCGAGATCTTATTCTGCCGTCGCGTCGTCGGGGAAACATGGTTCGCAAAGTAAATAAATCTAGTGATTTTCTATGAACAATTAAGTATTACAGCCATTAAGTATCTTTTGGCATCAGATTACAGGGAAATTTTTAAAGTAGGTTACAGATAAAAGAAGATTTCAATGTAAGTCTTTTGTCTCTTTTCACAATCACTGCAAATAAATATCACACTATATAGGTACTTAAAGACGAATCAGCGACAGAAATTATATCGGTCTTGTAGCCTAACAGCAATGCTGGGAATATATCAGAAATCCAGACATGCGAGTGACACTATAACGGTTTCGTTTTTGTCCGTTTGTAAAGAAACGAAAAAATATAAAAGTGAATAATGTGCTCGTATTTCCTTACTTGATATGAAAATAATGATTTATATGAGTGCTATGTCCTTCTCGAACACCCTCGTCGGAAGGTAAAAAGTGACCGTTTCTCGAAATTATGTGAAAGGTAAACAGGAAAGACGTATTGCGTAATAAAAACTGAACAAGGCATTTAATGAATGAATGAAGAATTTTTCTTCGCACTCTCCAAATTTTGCTGCAAAGTCATAAATTTTACTATTCTTTTTAATATAAATGTAAAGTTTTTTGCATTTGTTACATAACGTGAAAGAACTACATACAATTCACTGAGTTCACGTAGAGATTTATCGACCTGGAGAATCACAGGATAATTTATTCTCGTTTAAAAGCTAATAGGTGCGGTCAGAGGCACAGGAATTTTAATAATAAATCAAGAACTCAATTGAAATTAATTGAAAATTATTATAAATAAATGAAGAACCTCAATAAACTCTAATCATCACGACAACGCAAAGCCTACGTCAATAGCTTCAAACCTATCTTAACGAGGTCGGCACTCTCAGACTCCCAGAGGAGTTGAATCTCCATTAAGGTCTATTACTCTACATTAATCTCAGAACTTGGTTGACTTGTGTATCTATCTCTATACATACAATTGCTATAATTTGTGTGTCGGACTGTGCCCACACTCCATCAAAAAATCAACATTTTAATACAACCAAATAGCTGCTATCGAAACCACCAATTGTTGACATTTTGAAGGAGTGGCTGACGGCAGGAGCTAATAGGCATAGCAAGATAAGTTATTGTACCTATTTTTGGACACAGAAGTGTGTTTTGTAATATACCTACCTAATATGTTGTAATATATTTAATCAAAAATTTAAAAATATATTGTGATCCGCTTATCACACAGCGCCATCTAGCCCAAACTAAGTTTTAAGCTTGTGCTATGGAATCTAGATAACTTATAAACAAACTTAAATATTTTTAAAATACAAAACAAACAACTGTGGATAACAGAAATATATATATTCCCAACCGGGAATCGAAACCGGGACCTCAGCGCGGTTGTCGCATAGACTACCACTTACGCTACAAAGGCAGATTATATGTCTATATTGTAATTTAAAGTCGATTAAATTGAGGGTAAATGACGTAACGTAAGTTACGAAGTAAACTACAAAACTACCTCTTACTAGTAACATTATCTAATGAAAAAGTCTCCTTATTAAAGCTTATTTCGGCAATATTGGATGCAGGCAGGATTAACTGAACATTACACGAACAAGACGCAGGTGTGAAAACAATACTTGGTATTAATTTGATTGATCATAATGACCTATCCCTATGCTGTATAGACAATAACACGAAACATATGTATTTTAATGTTATTTCATGCGAATATATTGATAGATAAATATTTTTTTTAATTTATTTATCTATCACGCTTTATCCCCGAAGGGGTGGCAGAGACATTACGAGGCATATAGAGGCATAAGAAAACGAACGCTTTATTAACGTGTAGAAATCAACATGGATGCTGCGCCAGACTTTCAGTGACTAAAACCACACGGTACCATTCCATTTGCCTATGAAAGGGATTCCCGGGTAAGCATTCTGAAAGATAACCCAAGAGCTCCCGACTTAGTCCGCATCAGCATTCGCAAATAAAGGCTAAACACAAAAAATAAAAAAATGGATTTGGAACCCAATAGGCGGTAACCATGCTATAACTATCAAAGAAGTACAACAAAGTAAATGAGTAAACGCAGACCGCAAGTTCAAGAGTAACCGCATTGTAAATAGCCTGTACTTTCACTAAGATAAGTATTTTTATATGTTAAATTAGGCTCTATGTAGACTGTCCCGAGGCAAAAGTTCCTCATTTTGTGTTCCACATTAGACAAAGTAGGTCAACGTTACTAAAGTTAAAACATGTACTGAATTTTGATGACAAAAGCTCAGTACAATCCAATTTTGGCATTTTTCTTGTACGCATTGAAGTATATTTTATATGTTGGTATAATTTATTTATGTAATTGTAGTTCGAGAAAAAGACGTAAATTCGTCTTAAAATATGTTTATCAGATTTTTTAGATGAAGCACTAAGAGAGAGCCTGTGACCATGGCCGGTGCAACGTGGTCGAAACGTCAGGCAACAAAAAAGGTATGCTGCATAACGGCCCTTTTCCCGTAAAAAACGTCAAAGTCATTGTATGGAACGATTTAGTTACAAGATAAAGAAAATCTACTTATGAGACCTGGTTATGAGACTTTGTTAATTCCTAACTCAATGAGTTAGGAATTAACAAAGTCCTTTTCTTTTAGTATTTTAATATTATTATTACTTAAATAAGGTCTTGTATGGAACGATTTAGTTACAAGAAAAAGAAAACCTACTTATGAGACCTGGTTATGAGACTTTGTTAATATTTTTAATTAGCAAATTATATACTGAGTGGAGTCCATTGCATCAATGTTTAAAAATAGTTGTAACACTGTTCATTGGTATCGAGTTGTTCATTAGCTCGATAGATGGCTCTGGTCATACTCTTAAAATGACGATATAAATATGGTGGAGAATTTCAACTTGATTCGATACGGTTCGGGTAGTTCAGGTGGCTAGAACATTGCCCTGGTTAGGCAAAGGTCACAGGTTCAATCCCTGTCTCGAATCGAATTGTCTTTTTCCACTTTATTAAAAGAAATATAAGTTAATTTAATTTATCATTTATATCTTTAGTGTGAATAAACTATATTTCTTCACGCTGTATTCCAGATGGGGTAATGAGGGACGACAGATCGCCAGGCGATCTGTGCATACTTCTTTCGCTTCCTGCAGATTCATTAATAGCTTCATACATGCACGGATGCGTGTAAATATTTAAAAGATATTATATAAGGATAGTTACCTATTACGAAACAGAGTGGTTTGTAAGTGCCTATAACGAAGTGCTCCACATCTATCAACATCAATTATGAAATTTCCTCGGTTCCTCTGTGTCGATCCACCCGTCTACAATAAACACATTGACTCAAACCAGCGTTCTACTATGATATACCTACGTACAATACAAATTTAGCTATATATATACTATATAAGGCTGAAGAGTTTGTTTCTTTAGTTGGTTGAACGCTCTTAACTTAGGAAAAAGTCGAGGAGTGAAAAATTAGCGCAGATTTATATGCGACTGAGGTGGAAGCATACGGCTCACCTGTAGGATCAGCGTAGACTATGTATGAGAGATACAACAAATGTAGAACGTAGGTCTACAGAAAAGTCCGAAGGTGGTGGCATATGTTTATCTTGTAAGGTTTACTATATAACCTGTGGGTAAATAGAACGGGAAAATTCACCACGTAGACGATCCTATGTAATTAATGGAATTGGACTTCCATTAATTTTATGGACTAGAATTCTAGAAGTGAAAACTTCTTCTTTTTGGCGGTACGCATATTTTTAATGAGGTAAAATCTCTGGACTCACGACACCGTTACGAGTCGCAGCTATAGTGTATATTTATTTACATATATGCAGACCACGAACGCGTCTAGATAAATAAATTATTATTAATTTTGATTTCACTTCTTTCGGCACTCCCGGAGTGCAACCCGTAACTTTTCTTTTTATTTATGGGTATAATATTATCTGATGTGATATGCCCCGATCAAAGCTTTTGAATTCAAACTTAGAACATAGTACGAATTCCATGTCAGATAATTTAGAGACATTAACGTACCAGTAAAGCGCCCATGCAGTTCAAAGGTAAGTACTTGTACCGGGACTGTGTTAACATAATTTAATTTGATTTTGTGGGTGAAATTTCATCGGACTACAAATATAATTTAATTTTGTGAACGTGAAATATGCCGATACAATGCCGTGTAAATTAATTTGATATTAGGGTGTTATAGATATCCATTTACACGCGGTACCCTGACGGTGTAGTCAGAGAGGACAGATCGACAGGTCTCGCCATCCAAACATACATTTTTTCAGATTCATTTTCATTAGTAGTGATAGACTACAGTGTTCCGTAAACGATCACTGCGTTAAGCAACATTCGCTGTAGATGGTCCTTGGATGGGTGACTACTTTGTGGAATTTATATTTGCGAGCTTTTCCGTGCTTCCGTGCACGTTAAGCTGGTGGTCCCGGTTGCCAGTAAAATGGAAGTCGTTAAGAGTGGTTGAAGGCCTTATTTATGAGCGGCTTGAAAAATTGCAACAGCAGGTAGCCACAACCTGCGTCTGTCCATTTCAACACGGCAATGGGCTCACCACCTGTTACGTGGGACATAAATGCATACGGTGAAATATGATCGTATAGTCTGCCTCTGCCTACCCCTTCGGGGATAAAGCGTGGCAATATGTATGTTGTGCATTCCTGTCCCACGTATATTTCAGGCCGCCAATAAGGCCTTCCACTTGGCTTAAGGACTGCCATGTTACTGGCAATCGAGATGAAAGGCTTAACGTGCTTTCCGAAATACAAAACACCACAAGCGTGCTCCAAAGCTTTGTACTTTGCAACTCATACATGCAGAAATAAATTTCCGTTGTCAATTACTGATCTGTCATGACTATGTCATAATATGTCAATTATATTACACAGAGCAATGAATCAATGTCACTCAGATGCTCTCTAATAACGCTCAGGCCAAACCGCCGCGTCAAATAAAAAAAAAATAACAAAGTACTGGAATGGAAAAGAACTACGATAAATAGGTCAAGAATTGCCAGTTTAAAGTACTATTTAAGCTTGGCGGTAGTCGCCAACGCAAAGCTCTATAATACATATCGATACAGGCGTACTACTACTAAATCTCAATAGATTAGTAAAATAGACATCAAAGCTGGCTCATCTTTTAAAGGATACTTTATTATAAATACTTAGAATTCTCCTTTTTAAATAGAATATTCAAAAAGTCATGTTGCAAACACTTATTTTACAGCTTCTGCTTACATTATGTAGGTAGGTATACGTTATAAGGTACCGTCTACCGACGCAAAATGAGTGTACCTATATTTCAGAAGGCTCGGAGAGGTTCTCGATTGGCAAACTGGCCTGAGTAAACAGACAGCTGATGTAGGTAACAACGTTGGTCGATGTCACAACCATAATAAAAGATATTAAAACGTTACATCGAGTTGTCAACACATATATGGATGGATTTTCTCATTAAGTCTAAAATTACGAAAATAAAACAACTCTATCTCGGACAAGCGAAAATGGTATAAACAGGTTACGATAATAAAAATGAAACTTCATATACCTTGACAAAAAACAATGGATCTATTTTGTTGGTTTGGCATTATAAAACGTCATATATTATGACCGCGTATATTTCTTCACTAGGTGACCGCTTCGCTAGTGACATACTTCGAACTCCCGTCGCACCTTATAAATTCTACAACAATGCATATAAATTTGCCCGATTTGTCGACATTTATGACTACTGCTCCGCTCTCTCGGCTAGTAGCGTGATGATACATAGCCTATAGCCTTCCTCGATTAATGGACTATCCAACACAAAAAGTTTTTTTCAAATAATTTGTTGTTCCTGAGATTAGCGCGGTCAACCAAACAAACAAATAAACAAACTCTTCAGCTTTATAATATTAGTATAGATTATTGAGATATCGTGGGTTTTATCTTCCTGGGACATCCTTCCCAGGAGTTACCGGAGGCGCCCGACTGCATTATTAGTCCGTTCGAGTCCGGCTGACCACCGTGGGCATTTCCTCACGTTAAATAATGGTTTATCATCAAGGTTAGTCGGGTTTGTTAAATAAATAAGTTTTCTTTCAAATAACTTCAACCATAATCTAACAAATCACTGGCCTTTTAATCTAGTGGCACTAGTGGTTAGAATGAAAAATAAGAAACTGGAGGGTCTTGGTTTTAATTCTTACCAATTCTGGGTGAGAAAATACACTTAATTTACATTAGCACAAAGCAATAAAAAAAATACGGACAATGAGCAGAAATATTCTATTAAATAGCTTGTCAGTGAGTCAAGAACACTTAAATTTGTAGTCTTTTGAGAATCATTTCCATTTACAGAAATAAATTTATTGAAATAAAAAGTTGTGTATGGTATAAAATATATTTTCTAATGGATGGATAGCTGATTGTTATTGTATCAATTCACAAAGATTTCTCTACTTGTGGATCCTTTAGAATTTGATTACTTTAACGAGTAATAGAGTACAAAATATACAGTAAATTTATTTAATGAAACAGATTACAAATGATTGTTATGTTTGTTAGTAATATGAATATTTATGTAACTAAACTAAGTCAAATTACAGGATATTTTCAATTTAATATCATTTTTAATAGAGTTGTGTAGAACGACACGACATATTTTATAAATTGTGTTTTATCTATTTTTACGGATAATGGCGATTATGTTACATGACTTTTTGTTGTCTGACGTTTCGATCAGGTTGCACCACTTGCGGTGACAGGCTGACCTGACACGACAGTCAATAAAAAGTTTCATCTGCGTTCAGTCCTATTAAGGGCAGGTAGGCCAAGTCGCGTAGCCACCAAAACGCTTCCTCAGCCCCCGCCAAGATAGATTGACGATGTATTTTCCGCTGGCACGCCACAGTAAAAATGATTGGCAGTAGCAATCGAAATGGAACATCTCTGTTATTGTGTTGGATTTTATTATAGGTTTATGATATACTAGTTGACGCCCGCGACTCCGCCCGCGTGATGAAATTTTCTCGTTCCCGTTATCAAAGAAACTTGTTCCCGGGTAAAAAAGTAGCCTATGTGTTATTCTGATAGATAAGCTATGTTATTGTAAAATTTATTTAAATTCCAATCATACTTACAAACTTTCGCGTTTATAAATTTAGTAGGAGTTAATGATGATATATTTAATAACAAATTTATGCTGTATGTACAAGTAATAAATAAAATGTACCGTACTCATTATAGTCAGCATTATTTTTAAAATATTATTAAAATCAAAAAACACAATGTTATGTCCCTGTCTCAGGCAGCTAGTCACCGTTGTACTTCAGAACACATCTTCCGTTTGCGCTAAACATTCTCCCTAAGTATATAACTTCATTTAATTGCTCTAAACGTTTCCGGTTTACCCAAATCTTGCTATTAGTTCCTAATTTTTCTCTTTCAAATACCCGATTCTTAGTTTAACATGCAGCGAAGACTTTTACTTTCATATTAGTGACTAATGCCTGAAGGCTTCTGATGAGAGCATCACTACCGCATCATCAGCGTACAAACAGACAATGTACTGTAAAGTTTCCAATTTTACAACACATCATAATATTTTAAGTTTTGCAGCCAACTATTAGATACACTATGAAAAACACAACCAAGGCGGACATAACACAACCCCGTTTGACGCCCAAACAGACGTCAAAAAGAGGCGGCAGGTGAACATCCTCCTTGGTCGCACGCACGCTTTTCAGTCCGTATAAAGTGACTGTATCGCCCGCAGCAGCTGGCCATCCACACCATATCCTGCCCGGAGATGGTGTCGGCCAGCCAGGCCACACGGAGGAGTACCATAGAGTTACTCTCACAACGTTATGCTTTCTCCAGATCCACTAAAGCGCAGAAAATCTTCGAGTTAAAATGTTGGGATTATTAATTATTAGTGTCATGAAATGTTATACATTTTTTAAGGCTACTAAATAAAGTAAATTAAAAATATAAAAGTGCTGGTAGCCCTCACTAACTCAGTTCTCTGTAAAGATCGGTTCGGATCAGTTCCCTGTAAAAGAAACTCTCTCGGACTTTGGATGGATGACAGCTTTGTAGCATTTTCATTTACCAGCGATTTCGTCCTTCGAAGGACACGTTAAACTGTTTGTCCCGGTAGCTAGTAACGTTGCAATCGGCACTCGTGAAGTCAAGTGAATACCCTTTCAGCGACCTAAAAATTACAACAGCGAGTCGCCAAATCTGAGCCTGTCCATTTGAACACAGGCATTGGGCTCACCACAATATGCCTCTGCCACACCTTCGGGGATAAATTCGTGGCGATTAAATTTAGAAATATACTTGAATAATTTATACTTCAAGAATAAAACAAAGGTCTTGGATACAATTGAAATAATTTATGCGAAGCGAAGCGAAGCTTAAATATAACAACTGTACTGATTACTTCAGCCAGTGGCAGTCGGTTCGTTAAACCTTCAGAATCTATTGATAAAATTTGTTTAGTGCTAGTGCCAACTTTGCTTTACGGTAGCGAAACCTGGGTATGTCAGCAGATGCATGAAAGTTGAAAGTAAATTGAATGCTGTAGAGATGCGATCACTTCGAAAATTGTGCGGCGTTACCTTGGCCGACCGAATACGTAACGAAGTGATACGCAATATGGCAAGTTTGAATGAAAGTGTCAGCGTTAAGCTGGAAAAGGGCGTGCTCTGTTGGTTTGGACACGTCCAACGAATGAGTGAGGAACGATTGACGAAGAATATATATTGTGCGAAAGCAGAGGGTAGAAGAGGTCAGGGTAGGCCGAGACTTACATATGAAGACCACGTGAGCAGATTGCTCAAAAACGGAAAGGTCAAAAGTACTCGGATACCCAGACGTGCTTGTATGAAACGATTGATGAATCTCGAAGAAGCGAAAGAAGTATGCATGGATCGCGAAGCCTGGCGATCTGTCCTCTCTGACTACCCCGTCAGGGATACAGCGTGAATATAGTTAAGTTTTTGTTTTTTAGAAAATAATACTCGTACGTTACACAAAAAAAATTAAATTCGTCAATAGTTTGCGGATAAAAGGTAAACATACATTGAACAGCCCACTGGCTCAGTTAATTATATAACTGCTTTCTAACCTGTGGGTACCGGGTTCGATTTTATACTACTTAGGCCCACTTGCGTGAATGCTGGGGTTAAATAAATAATTATAGAGTTAGATAACTCGGAATTAAGTAAATAACTTTTTAACCATAATCATGTCTTGCGCCATAGATAAATATCATCGGGTTAACTAACCCAGTGTTTTATGTCACTCTATGTCATCCAACCAAACATTAATGATTGAACAAAGAATGAAACAGGTATGTCTATCTCTTTTACACTACATTTTGCCACATAAAACTTTTTCTTACACGAATGAATGTAACATGACAGCCGAGTGCATTTTATTTTTATCGTATTATGTGTGCGCGGCGTGTCATTTTGAGGAGCCCGTCACACGCATGTGTCACGTGCCACTTCATTGTCTGTCAGCTGTTAACTCAACGTTTGACGAATTAACCCTCAGAAATCGGTGAGTTAAAATTTTAGCGATTTAACCCGAGGTATACCCTTAACTGGGAGTCATGCGAGACAAATTAATGATTTAACTCGGGGTTAGTCCATACCTCCGAGTTATACACGCTAACCCAAGATCGAGCAAGTGGGCCTTAGAGGGATAATTCTAACGCTTCTGTGAAGTGTACGTAGCTCATTTTATATTAAAACTCTCTTATACACTATACAAAGCGAACTCCGGGGGTCGCGAGACAGTGATAGACAGACGCGAGTCGCTGGGACAGACGCTCGGATGATGATGAAATGCTTACTGCTTCGATAAATATACTGTGCCATTACGAAGAAATAACAAGGGGAGCGCACCGAAAAAACCTGACACAGGTCCTACCTCAGTAAGCGCCAGCGCGCGACAGATCAGGCGTCAGCGGCGCGAATCTGGTATTATTTAAACATTTGTACTATAAAAATCACTGTATATAGTCAAAGTAAGCTATTATGTCTATAAATATTTAGTAGCTATAGTCGGGTATAAAAATTTCATGAAAATTATCTGTAGTTAGTTTAGCATTGAAAAAACATTTCGAAAGGGGTCAACTTTGGGATGCTTTTCTATCAAGTGAAGTTTATTAGATTTTGTAACAGAAAGCCATTTTGACTAGATTAAATCCTTAACTATCATATATATATTTTTCAGGATCAAAAACCCTTTTTCCTACGATTCGCATTGTTTTAAAAAATTTCAAAATCGTGGCCTCGGCAGGAATACCAAGCCTATCATTATTTCGGAATTCAGGAATACCAAGCCTATCATTATATCATATTAATACTTTCAACATTTCGAAAAAATAATACGCAAAGTATGGCGCATTTACGGAAAAGAAAATAAAAATGTAAGAAAGTGAAATACATACATGAAAATGAAACACCCAAACTCCTAAACAAACGTTTATGAATCACAAAGAAACTGTACTGACCCAGGAATCGAACTATACATTTTTTTTAGATTTTCCTTCTTGATGCGTCAATCAAAATCAATCAAAAATATTATCTTTTACTGGGTAACTGCGCAATATGACTAATGTAACCTTAAATATTAATTAAATGAAATGTATGACTGCCTTTGTGGCGCGGTGGGAGTGTATCCGACTGCTACGCAAGAGGTCGTGGGTTCGATTCCCACCCAGGATAAAACTTTGTGTGATGAGCACGATGGTTTATTCTGTGTCTGGGTGTTATTTATCTATAATATGTATTTAGAAATATATAAGTATGTTTATCAGTTATCTGGTTGCCATAGTACAAGCTCTGCTTAGTTTGGAATGAGATGGCGTTGTGTGTGTTGTTCCAACGATATTTATTTTTTATTTTATGATTTAAAAGTATGTTTTATTTCCCTGCATTATTTTGAGAAAAGCACTATATAAGCCTCGGCGGAAATGGCAATTGCTTATCTCGTATTAGAGAAGTCCTCGCCTAAGCGTCGGCCTTAAACTCATACTCAACCTTCAATTGCTTATTTCCCGGCCTTTGCAATAATGTACTATTAATGGTCAGGGGCAAGTTGGGCCTACCTGTTTTCAAGCCACCCTTAAGTCTTTTAAATTGGCAAAACGACTGCCAGATTACTAGCATCAGGAGCCAAAGGTTAAGCGTACCTTGCTAAATACTAAAAATATCTCAAAGCGGTCACGTGTCTCAGAACCAGTCATAGCGTAAGATGCTAAACGCAGTGATCGTTTACAGAACACTGAGTTAATGGATCTATAAACGCTTCAGCGTGTCAATGAGCGCACGACAAAAATATGTCAAGATAACCCTTCTGATCCATTGAATGACCAAAAAGTACGACGTGGTACATTATGATATACATTTTCAATCTCAGGTACAGCTTGTTAGCATTAAAATGTACAAAATTATAACGAATTGTCCAGTTTTCATTTTAACTTATGGTTAATCAGAGACATGGCCCTAGTGTTGCGTCTAAAGTGTGTCGTTAATATAATAAGTTCCATTTGACTCGTTACGTGGGGCAAAATGCAAACAATGAATTGTGGGTGTATACTATGCCTTTGTCATACTATACGCCCCTTGGGGGATAAAAACGTGAGTGATATGTTTAAGTATTCCGTTCGCACCACAAATATTTGATCCTTGACCAAAAAGTTTTATTTAACCCTGTTCACCATTTTTGAATTAATTAGTATTACATACTGTCATTATTTCGAAAAAAGAATACGCGATGTATCGCATTTACTGAAAAATAAAATGAAATTTATTTCATAAGGAAAGAGCATCGAATATCTTTTTTTAAAGTCAGAACAAAAAAAAATTCCATTACAAAGGATTAAATGACTTCAATGGAGGAGTCTTTGCCCGGCAATGAAACAAAACAAAAGTAAATTCCTGTTTTAAATCTCGGGTGCAGCATTGCTCTTCTCTGAAATACAACACCGTCAATTTGTAAGCCAAAAAAGCACATTACGTTTCCAAGTAATAAATGGAGTGAAACTAAAAGGTTTCTAGGAAAAGGTAGATTGTCGTGTTGAGTATAAACAAAAGGAAATCCTTTTCCTTCATTGGTTCTCACGGTTGCGTCGTTTGTTTGGATTTAAGAAAAAGGCGCTAGTGTTAATGAATCCGTACAATTGATCATATAGTATATAGTTTGTTTTTGTGTGATTACAAACGAAATACTATTAAAAAACTATAAGTATGTAACTATGTTTAAAAAAGGCAAGAAATATCATTACCCTTTTATGTGCATGAGAGGTCGACGACTTTTTTATTTATATATGGAATGATATAGCTAACTACAGTTTTACAGTATTTTGAGGCTGTGAGTAAAGCCTCAAATATTAGCATGTGATAGCACAAATTAGATGAAGCTGTTTATTTCAGAATTGAACTCAAAGAAAGGGCCGCATCTGATGCTTCATACCGCATCGCATATCCTCCTTTGCTGGATCATTAGGCAAACAGACATGACGGAGAAAGTCAGGTCAATTAAGTAGGTCCTAATTTTAATAGAAGAATATGCTCTGAGAGTCGATACAATCAATATCTTCAGTTTATAAAGGAAATTTCTTAAAATCATCGGTCATAGAAATTTCCACACACTTTTCCTTGGATTCAATACAATTTTCAATGGTAGCTTTATTCAGATGGTATGAAATAGGTAAGGGAAGGTGCTTTACACAAAAGAAAATACAAAGGGCTTTTTAGGCATACCAAGCTATCCATGTTAAGTCTACAACTTGGAAGGCTACTGTGAAAAACACAACAAATATTTGAATATATTTCCATTCATGTTTTGTTACTAAAGTGTAAAAAATTGAAAACGAGGACAATTTTCGCACTGTGTCGTAAGTTTGAGATACGTTTTGGAAACCTACCTTATTCCAAATCAATACAATAGACGATTCGATTGTCATACAGGATTTACATTTCATCACGAGCGACAATCCCTATACATAATTTGCTCATTTGTGTGTCTATTCATCGAGTTAGGGTGTGGGTTACAACAGCGCGGCTTTGACTAGGTATTCTATAACTACTATTACTTCTTTCTTTCAATTTGAATTTGTTTTCAATACTCGGATGCGGCTATTAGTTTTGGTCTTTATGAAATGTTTCTTCAGTATTTAAGAGGAATTTATGTAGTAATATTAAATTACTTAACTAGAGTCATTTTTAGAAATTCTCTTTTTCGCAATCTCGTACGTTTAATCGAGTCGGACCAAGGTCGGACATTTATGTCAGCCCCTAATCAGTGTTTTGCCAGTCAGGGAGACAAGTCGATAAGATAACACAAAATGAGGGCAGTACCGAAATCTTTATCCGGACGAAAGAATAAACAAAACTACTCTAGGTATCCAAAAGACCTAAATTTAAAGGTACGACCTTTCATGAAGCCTTCTTAGTCATTTGTAAAAAATACCTCAGCACATTTAAAATGCACAAGTAATGACAAGTCTAGTCGTAACCAGACAGAATAATTTAGTAACTAATTTCGTGTTATGGGCCATTTGGCATAAGGAGTACGTGTAGTAACGATTCCTTTATTTATTTCTGAAAGCCTTGTCAAAAAGCAAAGGAGCAAAATACAGGTTTAATTTAATGATGTGTCGGGGAGAAATGTGTCCTTTTCATAGTACTTAAGTTTCATTTTTTAATTACATAGAATATTTTCACTTTGCAACCCGGCCTTAAAAAGGCATAGCGCCCCACGCTATTAAAAAAATTACATAATATTCTGCGCTGTTATATCCAAAATCTACTACTGCTCTAGTCCGGATGTCGATTTTTATGACTTATTTCTGGTTCTGCGTTTTACTTGAGGTCTCTCACGTCTACTAAAAAAAGGAAAGCATAAGATCATGCTCATTTTGTGGACTTTTCTCGAAATACAAAAACTCTACCTACTTAATACTTTTTTATGAAAGGGAATGTCGTCTGTTCAGTTTCAACCCGAGACAGATTCTTGCTTTAGAAACTCGGCATTGTATCAACTAATTAACACATTGGAATTGGGTTTGGCAACCAATCGAAGTCATCTCATCCATCAAGCCTGTCGCAGTCCGCTGGCTGGTGTGGGCTCTGCAGATCTTGGTATGGCTCCATCTCACTTTCTTACTATACAACACAAAATTATATAAACTAGTAACCAATTGACCCAATGCCTACTTATCTGTAATCTACAGATAATTGTTCACAGACAAGATCAAGCATAGATCAAGGAGTTCAAACGATAACCTTCCAATCTCGTTGACATTGTAATCTTTCATTTCGCTACTTATAATTTCAAGTTAATATTTTTCATAAAGAAGCACATGTATCAGCGTTTCAGGAGGAGAAACATGGCATAAGTTATAATAATTGTAGACAATTCAATATAAGAATACGAGGGCTGCACTAAAAGTATCGGGAATGGAACATTTCCACTGTTCCTTTCATATTAAAATCTTTTTAATTAAAAACTCCTGGTTTTAAAAATCGAATACAATTTATTTATTTAAAAAAATGATTCTCGGTCTTGTCTTTTGTCAAACTTGTTTAGTCGTTGAGAAAATGGAATTGACTCAAGAAAATTCAAGAGCAATGATTTATTATGACTTTCGAAGTGGTTTAACACAAAAACAGTGTGTTGACCGGATGATTTCTGCATTTGGTGATGAAGCCCCATCCAAAACCACAATTTATCGCTGGTTTGCTGAATTTCAACGTGGACGTGTCAAGCTCAGTGATGATCCCCGTCAAGGTCGTCCAAAAACTGCAGTCACCCAGTCACCAAAGATGCTGTGCGTAAGCTGATTGAGGAAGATCGACACGTGACATACCGCGAAATTCAGGCAACTTTAGACATTGGCATGAGTCAAATACAAATAATCTTGCATGAACAATTAGGTGTACAAAAGTTGTTTTCCCGATGGATACCGCATTCGCTCTGTGAAGAGCAAAAAGCGGCTCGCGTTACTTGGTACGTCAGAACTCTCGAAAGATTCCACGCAGGATCCTCAAATGCTGTATACAACATCGTATCAGGTGACGAATCCTGGATATACGCGTACGAACCCGAAACAAAAAACCAGTCACGAGTTTGGGTGTTCGAAAATGAGTTAAAGCAAACAAAAATTGTTCGTTCACGGAGTGCAAAAAAAAATGGTGGCCACGTTTGTTTCCAAAACCGGCCATGTTGCGACTATTCCTCTCGAGGGACAAAGAACGGTTAATGCAGAATGGTATGCTAGCATTTATTTGCCACAGGTCGTTTCTGAACTCCGTAAAGAGAACTGCAACCGCCGCATCATCCTCAATCACGACAATGCGAGTTCTCACATCGCGCACAGAACAAAAGAGTTTTTAGAGCAAGAAAACATAGAATTATCAGACCATCCGCCGTACAGCCCCGACCTAAGCCCTAATGATTTCTATACTTTCCCTAAAATAAAGAATAAATTGCGTGGTCAGAGATTTTCATCACCTGAAGAAGCTGTGGACGCCTACAAAACGGTCATTTTGGATACCCCAACTTCCGAATGGAATGGTTGCTTCAATGATTGGTTCCATCGTATGGAAAAATGTGTCAAATTTCGCGGAGAATACTTCGAAAAGCAATTAATACATTTTTAAATAGTTATGTTGTGTCACTTCCTTGATTCCCGAAATTTTCAATGCCGCCCTCGTAATAAGGTAGCATAATTTTAGTCCAATAAGAATCCATTCATACATTTTTAATATAGACAAAGTACATTGCCTGCCTGCTGTTGTGTTGTGCGTTGATGTGTTATTTGATAATATTTTCCAAATTAGTTGAAGACTTAATTACAAAGGTGGTTCCGAGTATTTTTGCTGCGCTGGTAACTTATAGGAATTCCAAGAAAGAACTTAAATATATACATTTTCATATCATAATTAGTTCTTCGACACTGTTGAAAGCAGAGTAGGATGTACATTCCCAGACATATAATTATTGGCTAAATAATGCACACAAGACCAGATGTTCTGGTTTAGTTTTTGGACAGGCTAATAACTATAATTAATAAGAGTCCTTCAGATAAAAATAGTACAATGTGTCCTCCATACACGAAAGTAACTAACGGAAAAGCATTACTAATTGCCGCAATTAGCACTTGACCCGGGACACAAGTAGATACTTGAATGACATATGAAACGAAATTAATTTGTTGTTTTTTGGTATACTCCTACTACCACTATGAGTATGTCCACTTTATAGAAACAAACAATTAATATGCTATGACAACAAAACCAATCTTTAATAATTGTAATAGGTAGTAATAGTAGGCCGGAGTTAATATTTATGTATGCGATGGATCACGTAAGGCGGGTCCATTAGTTGAATGGTTTAAGGTAAATGTCGATGTTGTCACATGTTGATGTTGTGACATCATCTTTTTTGCAGATTAAAACACATTTTGTTTGTTTGTTCTCTCCCCTGAATCGTCGCTACAACTTCGAAGCTTTTTACTTAACGTTTACCGCATCAGAACTCGTCTGCTCCTTCGGCTATTGGTTTTTTGACAGATACCTATTTTGACTCTGCGAGCTGTATCGAATACATCCAGTAATCCGTCAGCTCAACTGTACCCACTATGACGATGTCGTCGGCAAAACGAATGCGAAAGTGTGAGCTGCACTCACGTTTATATCAAGCCTTCGTCAAGTGAGATGAGTCTTTAGTATCCCGTAATTTAGTTAGGTAGACTGAAGACATACACAGGTTTTATCCTAGATACAACATGTCCCCACAGGTTAAAGCGCGGGAGGAGTCGAGTACACGCATTAGTATTAAATTAAACTACAAAACTACTTAAATTTTATAAAAGTCGTATTATATGATTGACGTTAATCACCATTGATAATATTAGGATAAAAAATGGAAAATTATTTCCTCAGATTTGAGTAGGAGGGTCTATAATGGGTTAGCTGACTTGCTGTTAATTAAACTGTCAGAACAGATATTATCACGATACTGTTAAGTTAGATCATATATTTTAGGTGATAAAATAATGCTCATAATATTACAAAACAAAGCAGGAATTGTCAGTGAAATTTTTTATTCAAATATTTTTCTATTATTTTCACAATCATGTTGTACTCACATTGTTAGGGACCTTAAGGGCAGTTTCATCTTATGAACTCAGTACGCTTGAAGTTAGTTTTAGCCTTTTAAAATCATGCTCAAGCATTTTTTGAGAAACAGCATATCGATTGACGGCATCAGGTTGGACGGCATGATGTAGATTTAGCGGGAAAATCGTGAAGAGGGAACGACATTTGCTGCAGCAGTGAGTGACATGATGTAGGAGCTAGCTTTATCTATGGCTGTGTGATTAGGCGAAAGTCGGCCCGCCGGATGGAAGGGTTCCGTACCCACCGAGTGTGGTTGCCAGAACACAGCGCCGGTCACCACCAGGCATGAAGATCCACATCGGGATTACGCGTGACCTAGTGGGGCATCTTCCAGGTGGTTAACCCCAATTAGGCCACTTTATAATGCTGCGAAAGGCCAGTGATAACACCGTTTCTCCAGGTCTCCCTGTCTAGGTCACTGGCGTCTTTCACACTAGACTACACTAAACACTCACTGGTCTTTCGTTTCAGCATCGAACATCACCCTGGGCCCGGCTGTGGAGCTGCTGAACCCCAAACGCAACGCTAACGGGGCTGAGTTACGTAAGGGGATGACACAGCTGCAAGGTGGTACCCCTTGGACTAAGACATTGTACCACCACGGGAATCATAGCACTAAGTGGGTACCCTAAAGCGTAGGAGCCTCGTCCGTTGGTCAGAAGGTGCGCGTTTACAAATAAAGCCAATTAACATTACACCCAACATTCACATGTACTTAGTAAAAAAACTGTTAATCCGACATTAGAAACAAACACATAATTTTTAGTATTCTTTTAGATAATAAAGCACAAGAATAATTCACTCTCTTTTACATTTTCATTGTGAGGCGGTACGAAGTTAGGCGAGATAGCTTATATGTAAATTGCCTTTTGTGTTTAACACGCAGGTTGGTCGTTGTACCTTTTTTCTATTGCAGGGTTAATACTAAATCTAAGAGAGATAAAACGTCATATTAGGAGCCCACTTTGCTAAGACTGACTTACCGCATTTTATTTTGTGAAAACAGCTTTATTCAATTTTAATATCTAAAGAAAGGTAAATAGCTCCAAATGCACTTTAGGTAATCTTGTTTGAAGTATATACAGTAGTGTATGCTGTCTTCAACTAGCTGTACTAATTAGTTGTACGACAAAGAGTACGTTCTGAAGAATTATTCAGCCAGGGCCCCAATTCTCGACCATACGACTTGAAAGCGTAGACGGAAATTTGCGGGTGAAATGTCATTTGTTTCATATCTATAAACGGTGTAATAAGAGACAAAAGACATTTCACCAGTAAATTTACGTCTACGCTTTCGAGTCGTATGACCGAGAATTGGGGCCCAGATGTGTAAATTGCGCAATACTATTGAAAAGGCGTAACAATATCTATATATCTAGAAGGCAAAATCACTCTCCGACTTTTTAATCACGAAATCTCTGAAACTACCAGAGCTATGAGGCCCAAACTTCGCATGGGGGTTAAAGGGCACCACACTTAGGTTCGGATTTGGGAAATTCTACCCCTAATGAAGTAAATAAGCGATAAACGGTTGTATGGAAGTTCGTCATTTTTAAAGTTAGAGACATGCATTTACTCGTACGTAGGTACTTCAGTTCCTGGCTACAAATTAAATGGGCACGTGTATTGCGGTTTCGCAAAATTTTACTATAAGAGATTGTACTAACTGACTCATTGATCACGATATCTAAGAAGCTAACGGAGCTATGGAGGTCAAACTTCGCATGGGGGTTCCTTTTAACACGTATAAAATCCCTTCCCACTACAACATCCCGATTTTTTGATGACATGGTTTTCCTAAATAAATGTTGGTTTAATTAACTAATATCGAGATATCTTGGTAAAACTAGCCGAAAATTTTTAACTACTGAAAAATAGTAAAAAGTATACAGATACTACATTTACCTATAATTATTTTGAATTGTAACCCAAATTAATTATATTTAAATCATCATAGTAAGTCGGAATTTCAATCAATGTTATTTTTCAGATATTTGCTAGTTACATAAAAAACTACTACTTTTAATTTTGACATTGACACATGTTGTTATTATGCCTGATGCCTGCATTAGACGGGCAATTTATCGACAATTCTACTGGTATGCAATGCATTTATTTAAACCATAGACAAGACAGTTAAAAAATGTTTTGAAATGAGGTCAGTCAACAAAAAAAGGGGTTGCTCTAGTCGCTTTGACGGTTGGGTGGGCACCTAAATATTTTTTCGAAAATTCTACCCTTAAGGACGTAAATAAAGGGTAAACGGTTGTATGGAAGGTTGTCATTTTCAAGCTTAGTAACTTGAACTGTACGTAAGTTCAAGTTACTAAGTTTGAAATATTTTTCTTTTTTTGGTAACAAAAAAATGGGTACGTGTATCGCGGTTTCGCAAAATTTCACCTATAAGTGGATAAATAGGAATTGTAAGTTGATATGAGAAATTCTTAATTTTCAAACAGTAACACCAATTTTCGTATACCTGCTTCTGTATAAAAATAAAATATCACGAGCTAGGGAATTTTTATAAATTCTACCATTAAGAGTGTAAAATAGCGGATAAAATATTGTATGAAAGAAAATATTTGAAAACCGATAAGAGGCATGGATTCGGGGTGTGGGCTGTAATGAGAGTTCGAACTACCTCAAATCCGGGGACCTAACTTAATCTATATATATAAAAGGGCAAATAACTCGCTGTCAAATTGGTCACGAAATCTCTGAAACTAGGTACCTGAAGGCCAATTCTCGTAATAAAAGCACGGTTAAAGTTAAGTTCCGATCTAAGCTCAGACCCCTAAATCTTAAAAAAGGTATTCTCGTAACAAAGTTTTATGCATCTAACATTAACTGTAAGTCGATTAAATCGAATTGAGACTGAAAGTTGAAAATGACAAAATCAGTATTCTGCTAGTCTTATTCTTTGAGACTCAATTTTGAATGAAATGTATTTGGTATTCTCGTCATAATTTATGTGTCAAATTTGACATTTATATGAGTTTGAATGTATATCGACAGTAGATCGACGGAATACTGCGGAAAACCTGTTTTTGTTCGCGATTCGTGTTAAATATGAGCGGATATTTACGATGGTGGTAATGAAATTCTTTATTAATTGTCTCTGGGTGATGCTTAGATGAAGTATACTTCATGGAATTTGTGTGAATGAATTTGCGGTGTGCTATATGTACATGCATAATGCACACACTATAGCTGCGTATCGTAACGGTGTAGCGAGTCCAGAGATTTTATCTCATTTAAAAAATTGCGTACCGCGCTAAACGAGGCTTTCACTTTAAATAGTGACCGGGATCGACGTTAATGATGATGATGAAAAAAAATTCTACACTGAAAGAGTCCTAATTGATTACACAATATTATTTAATAAGACCTGTAGATGACCGGGATCAACGTTAGATGATGATGATGATTATAGTCGCGAGTCCAGAGGTTTTATCTCATCTAAAAATATGCATAGGTACCGCGCTAAAAGAAGTTTTCACTTCAAAATTTGACCGGGATCAACGTTAATAATGATGATGATGATGAATAAAAAATTCTACTCTGAAAGAGTCTTAATTCATTACACAATATTATTTAATAAGACCTGTAGATGACCGGGATCAACGTTACATGATGATGATGATGATTATAGTCGCGAGTCCAGATTTTATCTCTAAAAATATGCGTACCGCGCTAAAAGAAGTTTTCACTTCAAAAAAAAGTATACTTCATGTAAGGGGTGATGGGTGCACTGTGTGTTTTATTCTGTAACATGATGTTTTTCTCGCGAGATTGACACGAGTCTGAACTGAAATCATACCTATCATTTAACTAAAACCAAACCAACATGCTATTGTAATTTTGGTTAGGAGAATACCGATTTTCACTCACATAATAATTCAGTTTAGATTCAATAACAGTTTACTCTGTGATGCTTATTAATTAGGAGAATTGGCCTTCTGAGCTACGAAGGTTAAACTTCGCATGGAGGTTCTTTTTAACACGTGGGTTTCCCTTAAGACGGTTTGATGAACGTTCTCTTTACGTACAAACGTTAGATGAGCACAAAGTAAGGAATTTCCTGTATTCGCTCCGGAACATTCCCGTAGGATTACATAATCTAGTAGGATTATGTAATCCTACGGGAATGTTCCGTATAAGTGTAAAAGTTTGTGAAAAGTTCTTAATTATTTGGACGTTTGTTATTTAATCACATTTAGATGAAATCTGCATATAGATAGAACGTTTCCTAAATTAATACATAAGGTACCTACTTTTTATCCCGGGAATACATCTTTGTCTCACGCGAAAACCTTATTGGGCACTAACAAACTTCACGTGAGCGGAATCAACTATTGGACATACTTGTACATATTTAACTATGAAATCTAAAATTATTTATTTATTAAATTTTTATGCTCAAGTGTATACCTATATATGAAATATATGTACATAGGTTTATTGAAAATTGTTATTGTAGGACATTCTATAATCGACCATCAAGCTGAGACTACTGAATCAATTTAAATGAAGCTGCGCGGTTCCTTTGGGAGAGAGGATGAAAGACGAAATGTATATTCAGTTCCTGCAGCTTCACCCGAGTGTACAGTATTCAGTTTTAACTCATCAACAAGGAATTCCGATTTGATTCAGGATACTTCAAAAGTTGTTTCATCATAAGAATAAAGATGCCTACACGCCACCCTCATTGACTAATCTCTCCTTTGTCTGTTTCTCTGATGCGGCGCTAACGAAGTTGCGCGGGTCAGCTGGGGTATGTTTAGATTGACTAGCTAGTCGTTCACTATTGACAAGCTAAAAATAAAATAAAAAGCCTTTCGCTCGAACTCAATTTCGCTGCATATTGAACTTTTAATTAAAGTGTATTCTTATACTATAACCGTTCAATTAAAATGCACGATCGACACTATTAATCAAAATCATAAACTTGGTTTGCCTACAAGAAATTGTCTTAATTATTTCATAAAGTTTCCGATTGTAAAGTCAGTAAAGCCCATGTATATATGTATGTAGATCATCCCAACAAATAAAACTAATTTTTAAAAATTTTGTGTCACGGTGTTTGTTGCGTTACTTCACTAAAACAGTTTGACTGATTTGTCTGATTTTTAAACATGTATTAGGTAGGTCTGAGAATCAGTTGTATGCAATCGTAATTTCAAACCCCTAAGTGATGGTTGTATATTGTTAACCTCTCAGTGCAGGTAGTTAGTTCGGTTTTTTTTTCTGATAACTGGATCAATTATCGTCATATTTCAACTAATTTATTGTACCTTATAATCGCTCTATCTATTGGAGAAGCTTCCATGACAATTAATTCAGGACTTTTTTATTTTATTGCGAACAGACAGAAGTGAAAGATGACTATGTTTTATATTTATAATACGTAAGGATATTAATAAATACTCAGGTAAAAGTTAAATAATCCCATACTTAATATTTGTTTGACATACTGAACTTAGTTACAATTTCAGTAAACATACCATAATTAACTCTGCGGTTAAACTAACGTAGTACACAAAAAAATATTCGTTCATGGTTACACAAATAACACAGAAACAAACGTACCCACTAAATAATAGAGCGCTTTGCAAATTGCATTCGCAGGGGTTGCTTTGCGAAGGCTATCACAGAATAAGACATAAGTACATAACAAAAACTAGGTTTAAAAAACAGACTTCATAAATTAAAATGTATAAAATAACGTAATAAAGATTTAATTTAATACAATTCTTAGGCAATCGTTAGCAGCACAATATTTTTATACATAAGCTGTAGAAATTTACATGACATTAGAAAAAAAGCTGTAAAGCGTATTTAATTTCTTGTATTTCTTCAACTTGCCAATAGAAGTGATGCTTTAAGTCACATTACATCTTTTGGTAAGTTTGAGAAATTAAAAATGTTCATCGAATTAGGTCATCGATTTATCAGTTCAAAAATGGAATCTGTTCCAATTGCTTTTAAAGTAAATTATTAATTAATAGATTAACAGAGTAAACTGTTAAAGGAGAAATGACATTTCTTAGTAAATGTCCACACTTCAGGTAGGACTTGACCCCTTGACATTTGCCCTTATAGGGGGAATACTCTGTCTGACTATTGTGCCAAGTTAAAGCTCTAAGGTTATCAAGCAACTTAGTTTTTATTGATTGTAAGAAATATTGATTTTCTTTGTTGCCATTTGGAATGATGTCAATTCAGCTTGCGATAGTTCAACGAATTGTCAAATAAGTATATTGTCGTCACAGTTACTTTTTACGCCAGCTTAGTCAGATAAAAATCTTAGAGAACGAACTGCCTGAGATGCAATCCTCGTTTAAGACTGCCGTTATAAAAATATATACTAAAAATAATTTATAGAACATATGTATATATATCTATGGAAATAATCCTGGGCAGCAAGTGAATTCTGAATATTGGTAGATAAGAATAATTTTGGTTAAATTTAAGTCCTCTATTTTGTTTTCTAAAAAGCTGTTCTGTTCTAACGTAAAAATAATGTAATGGCTGTTTATGAGGCAAAAAACGTATTTTTATGGAACTCCTCGGTGGGCGAGTCCGCCTTGCACTTGTACGGTATTTTTTTAGATTATTACATTTATTGTCAGAAGATTTGAAAAAAATTTTTGTGTGTACCTATGTAAACGCGTTAGAATTATTCTGCTTTTGTCTAATAAGATTTCATCACATATACCACAACTCTTTATTTGTAACAGGAATGATAAATTTATAAGAAAAAAAAAACATCAAAAAAGTGAAAAGTACTTTGAATGTAGTTATAAGTTGTCATGGAAACACTTATCAGCTAACTTCAGAGTGTTTATAAGTTGTCAAGGAAATACTTATCAGCTAACTTCATGAAGTCGGTTTTATGTGACAGTCTGTGCGCGCATCGTAAAAATTGCTCATCATTTTTTTCCTAACGCGCAAAAAGGAACATAACTTCAATAAGCAGACAAACGTTCAACGCCCTTACCACATGCGTTGTTAAAATCTGATTCGCATGGCGTTTTATATTGCTTGTACAGATGTGGATTCTATTTTTAGTCAAATGAGAATAAAAATACATGAGATGTAGGAATACTTTCCAACTTTCAAAATAATCTTTTATATTTTGCTTTTAATAAGTTTTATATATATACTAGTATATACTAAACCGTAATTATTGGTAGGCAAACATAAAATACCATTAATGTTTGTTTAAAAAAAATCAATATAATAAATACGTTAAGACATACGATGTCAAATCTTTAAAATAAGGGCCGTATTTTAGAACGTTCCTCAATACTCAAGAAACACTTGAGAGTAGTATTTTAAGGCGAAAACTATCCTTAAGCGTTTCTTGAGTATTGAGAAACGTTCTAAAATACGGACCCAAGTTATGATTAGTAGTTGAACAGGAGATTATAAGACAATAAGAACTGATGTATTTACAGTTTAATAGTGTTGATTGACGAAGAAGATACATTGTGCGAAAGTAGAGGGTAGAAGGAGTCAGGGTAGGCCGAGACTTACATAATAACGACCACGTGAGCAGATTGCTCAAAAACGAAAAAGTATAAAGTACTCGGATACACAGACGTGCATGTATGAAACGATTGATGAATATGCAAGAAGCGAAAGAAGTATGCATGGATCGCGAAGCCTGGCGATCTTTCCCCTCTGACTACCCCGTCAGGGATATAGCGTGAAGATACTCGTAGTTAGTTAATAGTGTTTAGATATAAGTTGATTACCTATTCAATGCGTGAGAGTGATAAGAACAGTTTTTTTGTTTATTTATCAATTACGCCTTATCCCCGTAGGGGCGGCAGAGGCATTTTATACGCCCAGTTTTCACCATGTGTATTCCTGTCCCACGTAATAGGTGGTGAGACCATTGCCGCGTTGAAACAGACAGATGCAGGTTGTGTTTACCCGCTGTAAACATTTTTCAAGCCGCCCCGCGCCCTTGAGGCCTTCAACCAGGCTTAACGACTGATATTTTACTGGCAACCGGGACCAACGGCTTAACGTGTCTTCCGAAGCACAGAAACGCTCGCAAATGTAAATTCCACAAGGTGGTCACCCATCCAAGGATCACTTATAGCGAAAGTTACTTAACGCAGTGATCGTTTACAGAACACTAAGTCAGCAGAGCCACGAGCGCTCAGTCGAAAAGAACAGTGACCAGTGATTTTGTAGTAAGTAATCAAACCCTCTACAGAATCAATAATGCATTTTTCAACAAAAAAAATGAAACTCGCACAGCATTTGCAGACGACAGCATTGAAAAAAAGCAAAAGCGAAAAGGGGTTCAAAAACATTCGCGCAACAGAAGAGAGCTTAGAAAAATTTATCGCTAATTAATAACTGTAAAATAACTGGTGTGGCCGTGTAAAATAGTTGGCAATTAGAAATAAAATAGTTCATTTCTCACAGGCCTTTTTGCGAATATGGCAAATGTAAACGTAGAGGCAATATACTTGACGTGTGTGAAGTGTTACCTTGTGACTTTTTGTACTACATGTCTAAATATATTTTCAAAGCAAAATGTAATATATATGTATGTAAGTATATATATTAAAAAGTAAATCAATTTTATCTATGTTATTTTGACAGAAGTCCGAGTAAGTTGGGGGGTCACAAATTACGTGGTGAATCACAAGATCGCCGAAGCTTAAGCTAACCTTTACGAGGACGAGGCAAGCCCATGTACCTAAAGGTGTGCGGAAACTAGACCAACAGCTCAACCAATGAAACTGAAATGGAGAATCCAGAAAATAAAACAAACCTCGGAGTTTGTCGTCGAGAGGAAACCTTTGATATGACCGTCGCCAAGATGAAATCAATATTTATGTTTTCGTGGACCTATCAATTTGGTCCCACTGCTTTGGGAGTCTCACTACCATTAGACTCGCGGTACAACTGCTAAGGTCGACAGCAAATATTTGATTCCTGATTCCATGTGGTCCTTAAAAAATACTTAAAGCCAAATAATTTAAAAAGAAAATATCTATTATGAAATGGTTTTCATTTTATACAACTAATGTAAAAAAATCAATATAATAAATACGTTATTTATGTATGTATTTTTTTTATTTATTCGTTTTTTTATTATTCGAGAATTTCTATTATTTCACTCTACCCCAGCAACTCAGCTTATTGAAATCCTTTGGAACGCAGATTTTTCCCTTAAATGTTTCTTTTAGTAGGTATCTCTGGCCTCGGTGGCCTAGTAGGATGGTATGCGACCGCCTTGCTGATATTACGGATTAAATTTCCATGTCGACACAAATATTTATGTGATCACCAAATGTTTTTTCCATTGTTTAGGAAGTGTCTATGTATATTATACATGTATTTAGAAATAAATAGTAATGTTTATTACTTGTTTATATTGCATAGCACAAGCTCAGCCATTTCGAATTTTCAAATTCATTGAATTAGTCGAGCGGTTTTATCTTAACTATTATAAAGCTAAAGAGTTTGTTTTTCTGGTTGAACGCGCTAATCTCAGAAACTATTAGTCTGATTTGAAAAATTATTTGTGTGTTAGACAGCCCATTTATCAAGAAAGACTATAGGCTATATATCATCACGATGTTACCCTGGAGATCGGAGCAGTTGTCATAAATGTCGACAAATCGGGCAAATTTTTATGCATTATTGTAGAATTTATAAGTGATGGGATAAAATATGTCCATCGGGTGTTCGAAGTATGTTACGGGCAAAGCCGGAGGATCATTTCATATAAATATATGTATATTTCTAGGCCCACTTCCTACGTCCCATATACTAGGCATAGAGTCTATTGTAATCCTGAAACCGAAAGGTGTAAGTTAACGACTGCCATGTTCCTGGCAACTGGAACCAAAGACTCCGTTTACAGAAAGAACACTGAGTTACCAAGCCTACAAGCCCATTTTTTTAAATTCATCATTTCATTGTACTGCTGAGGAGTGTTACTTAATATAAAGAAAAGTTGCAATCTATGTACATGACTGTGCAGAAAGTTTTAAATAAATAAAAATAGCCTATACTTAATGAACTGCTATTTCAAATATATTTTGACCCCCATACACGTTATGCTGTGACCTACTGTGACCCGCATGATTTTATGATTTCATAATTAACTACCTAAGACTGAAGCTCTTAGCGTATTCATCAATGTTTTTGACCCTGACTAAATAAGAAGAGCGATGTGAACCAATTGAAATATATACCGTTTGAATACATTTTGTGAACTGTCTCACATTCAAACAAAGTAAAACTACTTTTTCGAGTTGACTAACAAGACAGAAGAGCGATTGGAAGAGATTCGGGTTCAGTTGAAACTCGATAAATATTTTTCCTACGAGATTTTATATTTTTTCAGATTTTTCAGACACGGGTTTATGTTATATAAATACTACAGTAAGTTTCAACCTAGGTTTCTAATTAATTTAGTTATGAGCGAAATTGTAGCAAGTGCTCTTATGTGATCAAAGACCGCACTCGATTTTGAGCTTTAGTTCTTGATCCAAATTTTGATCATCGGTAAATATATTACGTAAATATGTTATGTTCTGAACGTTTCAAATTCGGTTTACTGTTAATGAATAACTGCTGTTTTTTTTATCATAAGAAGGTTATGATTTTATCTATAATTAATCGTTTCAATACATAAATCCCCTTCGGGGATAAGGCGTGATAGATAAATAATAATAATATAAAATTAAACAAAGACTGCGAATTGCTTTATGAGTACACAGGGTCCTAGTATAGATTCTCTCTGTGTAAAATAGCACGGCAGATCGTCGCTATTCGTAGACAGTGCAAATAGGCACATGGTACTTAAGAAGCGGTACCTTAATATACTGTCCTCATAACTGTGGCCGTAGCAGGTTTAATTAATATCAGAAAAAACAAACTACGGAAGTCTTTTACACTTTGACTGCCTCGGTGCCGCAGTGGTTGTGTATGCGACTGCCGCGCATGAGGTCCCGGGTTCGATCCCCGGGGTCGGTACAAATATTTGAATGATCTACAAATGTTGGTTTCGGAGTTTGGGGTGTTTCCTATGTATAATATGTATGTATTTAGAAATATATAAGTATGTAGGTATATCAGGTGTTTAGAGCCCATAGTACAAGCTTATAGCTTAGTTTGGGTTAGAGCGCGCTGTGTGAAAAGTGTCCCACAATATTTATTAATATTATTATTTTATTATTATCAGATGATTTCTTGGTGCCTTGGTAACGAGTCATTGGATTCTTGTAGAAAAACGTTACAATGCCAACTATAATGCACAAATTATCTTGTTGCAGATAGAACTGGGCCGTTGCTGACAAGATTGCAAGGAATTTTTGAAAAAGAATCCTGATTGGCATAAGCGTTTCCAATTTGACTTTCTTCTAAATCATGCTAATGTTCCGAAGAGTACATTCAAAAACTATTACACTTAGAAATATCAAAATGGATCATTACCCTCTTGACCAGCGTCAAACAGCACAACATTATACTGTGCTTTATTCTATTTCATTCACTAACATATAAGGGAATTAGTAACCAATTGTAAAACAGGAAACGTTTGTGATTCTATCATTCAAAAATATACATTACTAGAGTAAAAAAGAAAGCGACAATGCTAAATAGTAGGCGTAACGCATTACGGGGCGACAAAATAGTGTACCCATCGTCATATAGGGTCATACGAAATCGGGAAACCTGCTGTATGTAACGCGTTTAGTGCGGCGATTCGGTTTATTCACATTAAGTCACACTTGACTGGGTTACTGGGTTACTTGAATGGAAAAAAAAAATCTTATGTCGCCTTTCAGATAGATTAAAACTTTATAATCCGATTACATGTCACTTGTAAATGTGTTAGTGTGTGATTAATGTGAAGTTAAGTAGCAGTGTGTCAGGGTTAATCATTCCTAATTTTATTCATACACTTGAAATGTGACTCCTGTTTCTGTGACCCATCTGGGTGTGACTCACCGGCAATTAGTCTAAGCGACGACTAAAATACTAATACTACTTACTTATCATTCACGTTTTTTTGTCCGATGGGGTGGCAGAGGTTATGTCCGTTCACATTGAAAAACTACTTTTGTACAATGAAATATTTAGAAATTCAACTTAACCCGTGTTATTTAAATAAACTTTTTTATAATTTCTTTATTAATTCGCTTTCTGTTTGTCTGTCTGTCCGGGTGGAATTTCGAAATTGAATTAAAACTAACTTCCCCATAAGCAATAGAAGTACTAGAAATTTGGATCATAGCTTAGAAGTGTGTGACATGAAAATAAAAAAAAATGCTTTTTAGTTCCTTTGGTATATTAAAATAGTTTTAATTATAAACTTTTTGCTTTGTTTGACCTGTATGAAGCGGAAACAATAAGGGTAATTTTCACCAATTTCCCAAAGTCTGATTAACTTGAAAGTTTGCAGAGGTTAAGATTGATAACAATATAAATAAATATTAAATATTAGTATATACAAACATACGACAGCTGGAATTTATATAACAACATAATTTTTTAAATGAGGTACATTTATTGACTGAGGAGGCGAGCGAAGCAAGCCGATGAAAGCCTCCGTTTTAACCCCACTGGTACGGGAAAAATACTATTGATGTCCGATCGTTCGTCCGTCCGTCCATTCAGTTTCGATCGAGGGGAAATGGCGCGAGAGCGCTCAAAACAAAAAAAGAAATGGTGATTTTTTTTAAATGTTGAAAAAAATTACTCCGAGGTCTACGGTTCACAGAACCACAAGTTTAAATTAATTTAAATTAAGTTATTGTACGTAACAGCATTCTATCCCAAACTAATTCGCGAATTAATTTAACACTAATTAGGTTTAATCTGAAATTACAATAGGTTATTTAGAAAATTATTATTACAATGTTTTGGCATAGTCTACTTTGTACGAAAATCCCAAAATAAAATATAGATAAAAAAAAACGTTACATTAGTGACCAATAATTGACTGTTATCAGTTTTAAATCTCACTGCACATTATTGGGAATATTAATTACCTCCTAATGTGCAAAACGAATTCTATTTACACTTATGTAATAAGATAAACGACATTTGAACCTTATTCAATTATTTTCAAGTTTTTTCAATTATAGTCAAATTATTTCTTAAAATTTTAATAACTCAATTTTAGACAAATAGTTGAGTAGATCTCCGCTATTTGTCGTTGTGTGTGTTGCTAACTTGGCCGCACAGTCCACCAGGCGGCCAAGTTCGCTATTTCAATCGTGTCGAAATCGTCGCTCAATAGAAAGACACTGGTACAATTTTGTAAGTTTTTGTAATCTACTTTTACTATTGCGAAGCCTGGCGATCTGTCCTCTCTGACTACCCCGTCAGGGATACAGCGTGAAGATAGTTCAGTTTTTTACTATTACAATCGTACTCCAATAGACTTCTATCGGTCGGCCGATGGAATTCTGCTAACACGTACCACGCCAGTGGCCGCTAGTCAGTTGTATTTTTGATAGTCTACTACTAACTAACATTTAGACAGCTATAAACAGCGATTCTTGTTCTATTCTACGGCTTGTCAATGTAGACTCGGCCCCCAGGTTTTCGCTGAAAACTTAAAACTATAAGAACTTCTTCATTGCTACTTTAACAAATTTTTGATTTGATGCTTTCGATTTCGACAAATTTCGTCAATTTTATGACGGAGTTTTTTTTTCTATTGGACACCGTTGCGGACCAATCGTAACGCACACGAATATCATACTAGTTCAATCTAGTTTTTTTTCGCTAGTTATGTACTGATTATTTACTGACTAACATCTAACCTTTCAAAACCTCCATGGTTGCTTACAACAGTACATTACTTTTATATTAGAGAAAATATAACCAGGGATTTAAAAACATAAATACATAAATATTGTAAGACACTTATAACACAGCGCCATCTATCCGAAACTAAGCTTCAAGCTAGGATCTAGACAATTGATAAACATACTTAAATATTTCTAAATATTGCTATATTTCCATTTAATATTATACATAGCAAACACCCAGACTTCGAAACAAACATTTGTGGATCACACAAATATTTATTCCGATCCGGAAATAGAACCCGGGACCACAACTCGGCAATCGCAAACACTACCACATTAAACCACGGAGGCAGTTAGAGGTGAATCTACAATCATGGGTGAAGTCTGAAAATGGAGGTCAATTTGTGAGGGTGCGTGTAATAAAAACGTTTATGATACTTGCCCCGCTTTCACGGATTGTGTAATGGCTGTTTCCTTTTCAGACTTCTAAACCCTAAAGTTTAGAAAGGTCTTATAAAACGGTTTATTTTGACCATCCGACCGTACGTCCGTTTGCACGCGTTATTTCTCAGGAACCATAACAGATAGAGACAAACGGTTTGCGGCATTCGATTCAGGACACCATTAATACGTGCATAGATGATTTTGAAGTTTCTACTACTACCGCTTTTGAAAGGTTTATAAGTCGTCTAATACCTTCGGTACGATAGTGACTCTTCTACTACTACTACCTTACTTATTTAATTTTTAAGTGAAACTTCTTTATCGACGTATGAGGGAAATTTTATAGCTGTAAAATAAATGTCGTAAAAGTTTCACTTCTTACCTGTGTACTCTGGTACACACACACATTTTTCTTATTTGTGCGAGTGTAATTCTTGTAAAACAAAGTTACAGATTCATGTCATAATAGTGTGATACTTTGTCCGTACTTCTTTAAAATCCGTGATAATAGCATAATAACTTGTGTCATATGTTTATATCATCCAGTCAACATGATATAGTACTTCAATATGCTTTTACTGTCACAATTATATGACTGGTTTAAGAGAACTTCGTGGTTTGTGGTTTTCATCTAGGGGAGTAAAAGTTTATATAGTTGAACATGCTTTTACGGCTTAACTTAGAATTGGATTTGTCATTTAATTGGATTTGCAGGTTTGTACATCGTTTACTTTCACTACCATAGTGTTCACTAGCATTATCAGCTCAATGAGTAATAATATTATAATTAACTAGCAGACGCACTGCGGTTTCACCCACATGTCCCGCATAGTGCCTGTTCCCGTGATAGGGAACAGAGGAAAATTCACAAAATATTGTCATTGGAAAGTAAACGATCTCACCAAGAGCTCGGGGCCCCAGCAACTTCATCTGCTGTCGTTGTTGACTAGTTGACCCGACACAAAGACTCAAATACTGGGTTTGGAAGTAAGAAGAAATTAGCTTTCCGCATTGCCAAAATCGAAGCTGCTCTCCCCCTTTATCTTGGTGTATTCTCAGTTTTTTACAAACCCTTCTTGAATTTCGAGCTTAGACTCCACTTTTATTGGGCAGCTAAAACTAACCATGGTTTAGCTTTTCATTTTTGGTATTGTTTGGAGCGACTGCCGCCTGACTCTCAACCCCATAAGGGCGCCTACATGTTGCCTCGTTCGATAATCAACAGGTGAGTTTTTTATATATATATAAAAAAATGAAAATAAAAATATCTTTATTTTGCATAGACCATTTTAACGGCGCTTACAAAATGTCATACACTATTTAAAATATTTAAAGCGACCACCGGTTCGGAACGCGGCCCACCTGAGAAGAACCGGCAAGAAACTTAGGAAGGCTTTTTTTTTGATGGCCTATTTACAATTTAATATTATTTCACTTTGCCAGCAGATCATTTCCAGGCGTCCCTGTCCTGCAAATAGTCTGTAACGGAGTAAAAACCTTTTTCACAAAGCTTGTTTTTAATAAACTTTTTAAATTTATTTAAAGGTAAATTTCTCAGGTCACAGGGAAGCTTGTTGTAAAAGCGTATACAGTTACCCTGGAAAGAATCGCCAATCTTATGTAGTCGACTGTGGTGGACTGAAAGATTATTTTTATTTCTAGTGTTTATATTATGTTTATCACAAAGTTTAGAAAACTGTGATAGATTTTTCTGGACATACATAAGATTGGCAAAAATGTATTGTGATGGTACGGTTAGAATATTTACTTCTTTGAATTTTTCTCGGAGAGAAACTCTGGGGCCCAAATTATAAATAGCGCGTACAGCCCGCTTTTGTAGAACAAAAATAATATTTAAATCTGCAGCACTCCCCCAAAGGAGAATACCGTAAGACATAATACTATGAAAATAGCTGAAGTAAATCATTCTAGCCGTATCCACATCTGTTAGAGTCCTGATCTTTTTTACAGCGTATGCAGCCGAACTTAATCTAGAGGCTGTCTTTTCTATGTGTGGGCCCCACTGCAAATTGGCATCAATAGTTATACCTAGGAACACAGTTGATTCTACAAACTCTAACACTTGTCCATTCAGTTGAACATTGGCCGCAACTTGTTTTACATTTGGTAGAGTAAATTTTATACATTTAGTTTTATTTTCATTAAGGCAAAGATTATTTGAGCTGAACCAATGAACTACTCTTGCAATTGCATTGTTTACATCGTCATAGTTATCTAATTGTCTTTTAATTTTAAAAATTAATGAGGTGTCATCTGCAAACAAAACAATCCTATTCCTGTCCCCTACATAAAATGGTAAATCATTAATATAAATAAGGAACAAGAATGGCCCAAGTATCGAGCCTTGCGGCACACCCGTTGTAACCATGGATTCTACAGAACGTGTACCATTAATATCGACCCTCTGTATTCTATTGTTCAAATATGAAGACAGAAGGTCGAGAGCTTTGCCTCTTATTCCATAGTGGTGTAATTTTTAGCACAGCGTTTCATGTTGAACGCAATCAAAAGCCTTTGATAGATCGCAAAATATACCTAATGCATCGTGCTTGTCTTCCCATGCTTCATGAATACATTTTAATAACTCAACACCAGCATCGGAAGTTGAGCGCCCTTTCGTAAACCCAAATTGATTCGCATGGAGTATTTTATGACTATTAAAATGGGATAGCATTTGATTCAAGATTATTTTTTCAAATACTTTGCTCAAAGTTGGCAGCACTGACACTGGTCGGAAATTAGACGGCTCTGTAGCGCTGCCAGCCTTGAACAAGGGAACGACTTTGCTGTGTTTCATTAAATCAGGAAATGTACCACTAGAAACACAGTCATTAAACACAGTTGCTAGATGGGGCGCAATTACCTCAATTATACATGATGCACTTTTGACCGATAATCCCCAAATGTCCGCGGTTTTCTTAATTTCGATACATTTAAATGTTTTTACAATGTCCTGAGCACAAATATCTATGAATACAAATGCATCCCTGCAACAAAGAACAGATTCTTCTAATAAAAGTTCAGCGGAACTGGAAGATGCTTGGAGAGATTTTGTTGTCAATATAGGTACATTTTTGAAAAAATGTTCAAACTCCGTAGCCACTTCCAGGTCCCCTGTAACATGGCAACCATTTACTTTTAAGTGGAAATCCCTTTCAGTCACTAAAGATCTACCGCATTCAGAGTTAATGATGTTCCAAGTCATTTTTATTTTATTTACAGAATTAGAAATTTTATTTTTAATGAAGTTTGACTTAGCAAGATGACACGTTTGTTTAAATATCTTTGAATAATTTTTAACATATTCCTGAAAGGTTTGCCTAAAATTATATGATTTTTCTGAATATAATTCAAATAATTTATTTCTACTTTTAAAGATACCTGGCGTTGCCCAGTCACTGAAAACAGGACGACCACCAATCTGTAGAGTTTTTGAGGTAAAAACTTTGCCAAACTCATCATTAATCAAATTAAATAAGTGTTTATATGACTGGTCTACACAAGTGAAGTTAGGTAGATATGGTAATCTCTTTAATACATTTTCTTTAAAATTATTCAAACGACTTTGGTTAATTGGTACATATTTAATTTGTTTTTTGCTGACTTTGTTACTACTTTTAGGAAATTTTATCCATTGGCCACGATGATCTGACTCCACAGGATCCACAACACCTTTATCTATAGGTTTAATATCAGTAAAAATATTATCAATACATTTTGCACTGGTGGCTGTAATACGAGTGGGTTCTAAGAATATGCAGATTAAAGGATTTAAATAAATTTTTCATTTTATTTCTCTCTGATGGAGTTAATGATGTATCTAATATATCAACATTAAAATCTCCACAAACTATTATAGATTTCTTAGAACATTGGCATTTGAACAGTGCTTCTTCAAGCTTTTCTTCAAATTTAATGTAAGAAACATCAGGGGGACTGTATACGCTTAACAAGATGAAATGCTCAAACTCAATACTGGCAATCTCAATAACTCGCTCAATGGAGAGGGCTACTAAATCCTTAGGTTCTTTAAATTTTAAGTTTTTATTAATTAATATTAAAGAGCCTCCACGTTTAGAATGTTTTCTATTGAACGAGCTAGCAACCTGGTGATTTACGAAGTTCAACAATGTGATTTGATGATCTTTTAACCAGTGCTCTGTAGCACAAAAAATATTAATAGAATTTGCATTAATGTATAGCTCTAACTCTAAATCTTTACCATTTATTAAACCTCTAACATTATGGTGCACCAGGTTTATAAAAACAATATTTTTACTAAGATTATTCTCAGGGGCCAAAGTCAACTGCCCAGATTTATTATCTGTTGTCCTATAAACTATACAAATATGCTACTTATTTTATGAAATTTCTTGAGTCCTCGTGAAGATGACGTGAACCCGTCAGTCTTTAAATCATAGCTTGTATGAGCAGCCTATAAAAGAGGAACTTATGCTCAAAGTCTAGGTAGAGTCTAGAAGCGCTAAGATGGAGAAGAAGACATTACTATAGCGTGAGTTATCATAAAATAACTACTACCTTACTAAAAATGTATATTTTCCTGTAAAACTTATAGAAGTTGTATTTAACAAACTTAAGATTAAATTTATTAAATATATAAATATATATTGTTCAAAAGTAGAGGGTAGAAGGAGTCAGGGTAGGCCGAGACTTACATATGAAGACCACATGAGCAGATTGCTCAAAAACGGAAAGGTCAAAAGCACTCGGATACCCAGACGTGCGTGTATGAAGCGATTGATGAATCTCGAAGAAGCGAACGAAGTATGTATGGATCGCGAAGCCTGGCGATCTGTCCTCTCTGACTACCCCGTCAGGGATACAGCGTGAAGATAGCTAAGTTTTTATTTTTTAAGGTTAAATTAATTAAGCATTAACAAAACTTCCCCACGTGTCACGCCCCATGCATAAACGTTGTCGCTTAGAGTAAAGCCCTACGAGATAAGTGTGTTTCATCGTCTTATAGAAATTTAAATCCACCCTCAAAGTAAGGCTTTGTTGTCATACTATGAAAAGAAGATAAGCGTTATCTATACTAATATTATAAACAGGAAAGATTTGCAAAAAAAAATGTAAGTTAAAAACAGTGAAAGAATTTTTAAAATCGGTCCAGCACTTTTTGAGCCAATTAGTTACAAACATTTTAACGAATTGGTTCAAAAAGTTCGAATGCTACATTATCACTGATTAATATAGGCTAATAAACTGCCAAAATGTTTAAAAATAAATGTCCACCCGTGTGAAGCCGAGATGGGCCGATAGTAAACAATAATACTTTAAAGTTTTTAAAAGATTAGTTACCGAATTTAGAGAGATTTCGTATCTACAGACATATTGAAATAGATCAGTCACGCCTTTATCCTCGAAGGGGTGCCAGAGGCATACTATATGCCCACATTTCATCGTATAAATTTTTGTCTTACGTAATTAGAGGTGAGGCCAGTGCTGTACATAAATGGAGAGGCGCGGATTGAGCCACCTTTAGTTGAAATTTCTTTTTCAAAGCGCCCATATGGCCTTCCTCTTGGTCCTCAGCGGCCCTATGTGCCTTCCGAAGCACGGAAACGCTCTTGAATAGAAATGCCACAATTCGGTAACTCATCCCAGTACCAGGCATAGGGAAAGTTGCTCTATGCAATGATCGTATCCGAAATACTGAGTAAGCTAACTGCGAGCGTTTCTTTTTTAAAATAGATGTATATTTTGAAATCAGTTTTTCTCTCTTCAGGTATCGTATTTGGAAATTTCATCCATTTTTCTTTGTCCGCATTCACGGTAAAGCGGTTACCTTGCCAAGTAATTAAATGATTTGATTTTAATTACTCGAAATGAATAATTTAAATACGGCTACTTCAAACTCATCTCGTCTAATGCGACTATGCCTCGATCATTATAAATTTTAATGATATTGTCACAATCGAGGCAGGTGGTTAATATTAATGCTGTAGAGCTTATTCCGCTCCTATATAGTTATAATTAAGATCGTTGAAGTTACTTTGTTAAAGGTAAATTAATTAATTGAATATCCTACTAATGTTATAAACGCAAAAGTTTTTAAGAATGGATGTTTGTTACTCTTTCACGCAAAACGGAATGGATTTTGATGAAACTTTACACTAATATAGCTTACAAAACAGAATAACACAGGCCACTTTTTATCCCGGGAACAAGTTCCTGTGAGAAACGGGAACGGAAAAACTTCACCGCGCGTGCGGAGCCGCGGGCGTGAACTAGTTAGCCATATTTAAAGAACTATAACGAGGCCCAACCGGCCTCTCCTGCAAGCGGTGCATCTGTTGACTAACAGGCGAGGCCACAACGCAGGCACCCTTACGAAGATGGGACTGGAGGTCCCTCCTAATAGTGACAATAATCCAACGACAGCTGCTCTTAGCAACCAAATCAAAATGTACTCCAGGTTTCACATCCTGGTGGTTTGCAAGTAACTGGGAATACATTAAGATCAAGACAGAAGGTATATTTAACGAAAGCTAATAGGTCCAGTGGGGCCTTACCAAGACCTTCGGGGCTTAAAGTAACCACAAGAAAGTCACAAGCCTACTCGTGGACATGCCGATCAATAGCTGAGGCTCTAGCGCAAACTTCCCATTTTGGAATTTGGAGACACGAGGGCAGTCGCTAAATGAAAAATTGTAGCGGACCCCGGGCGTCGCGAGATGCAAATGGGACAATATGGATGATGGAAGATAATAATTTAGAGAAGGGTAGTAAAGTTACAGGGTTCCAGTTAACTACGGCATTACTATAAAATAAAATGTGTGTGCCAGAGTACACAGGTAAAAAGTTAAACTTCTTTACGACTTTTTTTACAGCTATAAAATTTCTCTCATACGTCGATAAAGAAGTTTCACTTATGATAAAGAAGTTTCACTTCAAAACAACATGGCGCGTAACCAAAAAACGTGACGACTTTTTTACAGCTATAA
Source organism: Thumatha senex (assembly GCA_948477245.1). NCBI lineage: Eukaryota > Metazoa > Arthropoda > Insecta > Lepidoptera > Erebidae > Thumatha > Thumatha senex. The sequence continues at coordinate 8,905,613 of OX419725.1, forward strand.
AATATCTCTCAACGTCGATAATGAAGTTTCACTTCAAAAAGAACAATATTTTTTCGAAATCGCGCAGAGATACGTGAAAAAAATGTACATACAAAAATGGCTCATTTCACATGGAATTTTTCTATTCGAAAAATAACAGTATACATCCTAAAAAAAAAAAAATCACATTCTATATTGCTTAACAGTTCCGTTGGGATGGTACCGGAATCAGTTGCGGCATCACTGACAGACCTGATTTCAGTTGTAATGTAATCTTCGATTTTGGTGAATACCTTTCGTGTATTGAATAATAATTCATACGCAGTGGATTGGAGACATCACAAAAGAAGATATAACCCTTTTACATAAGGTAAATGTAGTTCAATGGAACGTGTCTTCTAAAAGGATTTACATAATCCCTGGTACGCCGTATTCTTGCAAGGTACTTATCAAAGCGGTTGATAGCAGTTTTTCTGAGAAATGGGAATGTCTAAATAAAGTAATTTTAACAGATCATCTTAGAATATCTTTTTAAAATATCTAATCGAGTTGATCAAGTTCCGACTTCAAGTTTTCATTACGAGTGCAAGATTCAAATCGAGACTACACTGAACTATATTGGTATCGATATGTTCAAATCACATCTGGTATCTGAATTTTACAGCAATTATCCTCCATAGAAACCGATGAATTGAATATTTAGGTTTTTTTAAATTATAACGTTGTTTTACTATTATTCTTTGTGTTTGTATCAGTGGTAGTACAGGTGACCCCTATCAAAGGGTAAGACATTGTCTAAGCCCACTGTCCAGTGTGGCGTAGCTTCATAGAAGTGTATTCATCATTTAACACCTGGTGTACGTCTGCCGGCAGCTTTCAAACGAAATTTGTACAAAACTTTGAACGTGTTTCACGGAGGCGGCAACGCAGTGTACAGCATTTTTTACCACCAAACAGCCAGTGGACATGAATTCTTTTTTTCTCGAGGACAAAGTTCATTATTTACAAAATTGAGTCATCATGTGAACCAAGAGAGAGAGAGAGATAGATGTCGGTATGTGAATAATCAGTCAAAGTATCAAATCTGGGTACGTGTGTATGAATATGTCATTATACATATGTGCAAATTACCTTCAGTTGCAGTTCAGTACTTATGTGAATATCGTAGTCAATATTTTTACTCAAAGAAGCGAAGTAGTGGTGACTATCAAGAATATTTTGGCGCATTATCTGCGGTATATTCTCAAGTCTCAAGTATTTATAAGAGTTACAGACTTTGGTTCTAGAGGCGATAAGCGCGATTACATGATCGGAAACTGTGAAAACATTGTGCTTTATTCACTTGAGAAATATGTGAACTCTTAGTCACATAGATTATGAGAATTCATATGATATCTGAAAGTTACATTCTATTGGAATATTTACTATACAGCTTTTTAATATAGACTAATATACTCTAAACTCTCCATTTATTGAACCCGTTCAGAAGTATTTTGAGTTTCGAGTAGTCGTTTCGGTTTAGTCTGCTAAGATCGAGTAAAGCAAATCCAATCATGTTATACTCTTCAGACATTATCCTGGGGAGTATCTTGTATGATTTTAGGCCCATTATTTCAGTCATAACCACTCATTTGCATAAACCACTTATACTTAGGCCGGTTTGTCTTGTGTGTGACTACCTTCCCATATCATTTGACAAAATAACTTCACATCAAAAATGAAAAAAAAACCTACATTTTTTTTTAATAATCATAAATAAATTTACGACAAGCTAGTATTGTTAGTGGAACTAGAGGTCTAAAGCATTAATCTATACTAATATTAAAAGAAGAAAAAATTAATATCTATACTAAAATTGTAAGTTTGTAATGATTAGGCTCCGAAACAACAGGGCCGATTTTTAAAATTCATTCACCATCAGAAAGCTATAGACTTCGTGAGTAACAGAGGCTATATTGGATTTTCAAAAGTTTAGGGTTCCGTACGAAATCTCGAATAATGTAAGGGAGAGTATAAAAAATATACTCATAAAATTCCTTACATCGCGTGCGCTGCGAAAACTATTGACTCGAGAATGATTGGTGATCTGTATTAACTTGATAATCTGATGCGTGTCGTCATTGGTTAATTTAATTAAGTCGAGATTAAAATATGGAAATTTTAGTTTTTATTTACGTAATGGGATAACTTATGTTATTAGTATGAAATGAAGTACATATGACGTACATGGTCCCATTTGAAGTACATAGTGTAACACTTCTGAGTGTCGGTTACATATTCCTAAGATTTATTTACTAACCTTGTTTTTATATACATCCCTTTTGTTGAAACAAACTCAATTTTTACAATACTTTAGTTATAACTCTAAAGTCATTTGTCTAATTATTTAAAAGTTTAAATGATTTCACATTGTCTGTTTTTGTTCGGAACGACATGAGTTTGACGTTGTCAAAACTGTCACGAACGTTTCGACTCTTATGGCGCGTTCTAAAGTTAACGCATGCGTCTATGGTGTCTTTCAGTTTGGTGCTGGACATTGAACTTAGATAGATTGGCTGTCCTGACTCACATCCACACATAATGTATTGCGTGCGGTGTGACAAACAGGAATAGGAAGGTTTTTATGTTGATTTCGTTTATTCTGCCAATGTTTTGTCAAGGCTGTATGGTGTATGACTTTAGCCTGCCGTGATCGAACGGGGGAAAAAAAAAGAAGCTGGTTCTTTTTGACGAGAACGGCGTGATGAAAAAGCGCTTGGTCATGGTGATTTAATTCGGATTAATATCCGAAGTCTTTTTAGCTAATGCTAGAAGGTGAGGATAGTTGTTTGTATTTGTTTCTTCGTAATCTGCAAGATTACTTGGCATTGGCGAATAATATGTTCTTACAATGGTTGTACTTTGTATTTCAGTCTGCTTATCAAGAGACTTAGCAAATAAGATGAAAAAGAATGATGATAGAAGGATCTAGTTAAAACCCCACTGAAATAAGTGGTAAGTTAAAACTATATAATCTCTTAGACTGAATTCCTTAACAGAATGTTGAGGGTGGAAGTGATTTTTATTACAAATTACTAATGTCTGTAACTTTTCTATTGTTACAGGGGTTTTAGGTTTTAGGTTTAGGTTTATGTTTTCGTTTTTATATCTACATAATAATTGAGCTTAACGTGTTTCACGTTCTCTGCATTCTACAAATTTTACTCCTGAATGTCTGTAAGAAGACTTAAAGTAAGCTGTGACTATGTGCAAAGAGGATATTTCTCTCTACTCCGGTTACTTACTACCTGGACTTCTAGAATAGAAAGAGATGTGAAGGACTTGGATGTTCCTCAACCCAGCTAAGTAGTAATCTTTAATTAGTTTCTATGTAGAATAACCCGGTAAAGGCCGACTGATGTTGATAGTTTAAAAGGAATAACTTTTAACCTTGAATATTCATTTTTCTATTACATATGTAGCTTTCCACTACTTTATTATACTGGACTACTGATGTGACGTTCCAGTTACACATATTTTATAATCTTTTTATTATCACTAAGGAATATTAATGTGAAACTTTATTTTTACCTTGTTATGCTGTAGTGTACGATGATGATGATGATAGGAAGCGGCGTTGTGTGTTTTACTAACCTAAGAAATAGTTTAAATGTATGTCGGTATATAATTTAGATATTTTTTAAGGCATCGGACAACGGCTTTAATATTTGTCATTTTAGGCCACGCCCATTTCCATACTTTGGTTTAAATTTTTATTTGTACTAAATATAAACTTATTTTTAAGTGACCATATATATATGGGTCCCACTATGCTTTACTAAGCCATTTCTTTTTACTTTCATATATGTATATTCATGTCTACATAGGGATATAGTTTAAATAAATATAATTAATAAGAAGAAGCGAGAAGTTTTTTTAATTGCATCATTCGTTTGATGGAGAGATACCTGGCGCCCTCTTTTTATAAATTCTGGTATTTCTCTGCTCCAGGTTGGTCCATACTCACTCCCTATACGCATGCTCTGCTAGCTGGTGCACCGGTGATTCTTTGAGATAGTGTTACTTACACATCCCCAGGGATTACCAACCGTACCTGATGGGTGTACGTAGGTGTGTTGTTGCTACCTAGTGCACACCACCCCTGCCAAGCCCGTCAACCGTTATAATAGTACAAAATAATATGTATAAATCCTCTGTTCATAAGGTTATGGCATTATAGCCAACTCAAATAAAATAAATTGTAATAAATTTTCTCACACATTGTTTAAATCTGTTTAATTAGGCGGTGCTAAGTTAGACGACACTAATATATATTAATATTTATAAAAAAAATGTATTTTGAATATTAACTATAAATTATAGTACCTTACAAGAGTAATTACTACCCCGTCAGGGATACAGCGTGAAGATAGTATAGTTTTTTTTTTATCAAGGGTAATTCAGGATTAATTTTACACTCAGAGAGGGATGACAGGGTAGGCATTGTCCTTATTAACATCATACTTACGTAGCAAATAAGACCTACTTAATTATAAGTAATTATAAAATATTTCTTGCCTATTACGTAATGACAATGAATAACTTTAGCAATTAGGCACCTACTTTACTACGCAGGTAAGTAGTACTTATCTTTTTATCAAGAGTCACACAAACAATACTTTTATTAAACAACAGTACAAAAATATATGAATAAATATAATTAAGTATCAAGCCAAATTTTTTCAAATTATATTTATTAATATTTAATTATTTATGTTTATTTGCCGTAAATGTTAATAACGTACCTAAGTACGTTATTAACATTAATGACGTGGAAAAAGGATTTTTATTTTTTTAACCACACGTTAAGTATCTATATTTCGATTATAGCTCTATAGCTATAGGACTGCCTCTGTGACGCGGTTGGAGTGTATGGGTTCGATTCCCACCCAGGATAAAACTTTTAGTGATGAGCACGATGGTTTATTCTGTATCTGGGTGTTATTTATCTATATTTATGTATTTAGTAATATTTAAGTATGTTTATCAGTTATCTGGTTAACATAGTACAAGCTCTGCTTAGTTTGGATTCAGATGGCGTTATGTGAGTTGTCCCAACGATATTTATTTATAGGTATATCCATATTCATAAAAAATGCATTTTGTTTATTTGAGATGTTTCTTAATACAGAAATATTCTAAAAAAATAAAATAGACATGTAATGACGTACGAGGCCAGAACACACAAGACTAAACAAATTCAACAAAGGGATATCGTGGTGTCGCACACATGCAAGAGTCGTACTAGAATTTCTTCAAAGCTCACGAAGCCTGTAATGTTATGAGGCCTACCAAAACATTGTGAAATAACCTCACGTTACAGATTCAGCAATAATTCAGAGAAGTATTGAAAAAAAATCTTTTAAGTTAAATATATCTTATAAAAATGATGAAAGCCAATAAGTCTGCCATTTTAACCATTAGGAGGATAATAGGTAATATTAAGAAATGTTGATAAAAAGAAATTGAAGATGAAAAATATGTAGAAAATATTTGCCTCAAAGCCTACTGACAAATTACAAAGAATTTTTTTTATCTAATAATGAGTATGTGGCATAAATATCTAGTTAAGATGTTTATTCTTTGAAATTCTTAGTTATATTTTATTTTAGTCCCCTACGGCATAGTAAATACGTCAGTAGTTGAACAGTGAAGGAGCTTTACCAGTGACTTTTGATTGAAATCTAATTAATATATAATATGAATAATAATTAATATGAATATTCAGATATTTGGTTTATTTTTCGCACAGACGGCCGCGTTGTATGCCAATATACTTGGCATACAACGCAGCCGTCTTTTGGGAACGCTACCACATGAAGACTGCGATGCGGAGAAATTTTATAACGCATAATAATATTGGTGCTTTTTATTGTTTATTTTCTGTTTATTATATGTTTTCAAATTGAAAAAAAAAAAGATCATGTTTAACAAATAAATCGTCCTTAAAATAAGTAGGTAACGTAAATAAATAATGAAATACTGATAACGTACTACTGGTGGTAAAGTAAATCCTACTAATATTATAAACGCGAAAGTTTGTAAGTATCGATGTTTGTTACTCTTTCACGTAAAAACTATTGAATGAAAATTAATACAACTTTACAATAATATAGCCTACATATCCAAATAACATATAGGCTACTTATTATCCCGGGAACGAGTTCCTTTGCGAAACAGGAACAAGAAAACTTCTCTAAGCGGTCGAAGCCGCAGGCGTTAACTAGTAATAAATAAAATAATGAAATATTATAATTAAAGAAAAATATTCAGGATGGAATTTTGTAATGTAGTTTTTCTCGTGTGACGTCACAGGCAGCTTCACTTCCCAGAGATAGGAAGATGGCTTGACAAACACGCTGTCACAGTGATTTGGAGCATAGAAACTTGGTCGCAATCGAATATTTGCACAACACAGCAAGCAGCTGTTGCCAACTGCGATTTTTAATCTTCTAAACTCGTCTTGACTCCTGGAGGATCATGAAGCGTTTTACACGTTCTGTCTCTCTTCTTGATGAGAAAAGGCACAATCCGCATTATTTGATTGTGGTAAGCAGCAATTTCAACAGCGTCCCACGCAAGAAAGTGGATATGAGCAATAGACCAGGGCGAATAAAACAAGAATGAACGCGACTTCTTTTCTAGGTTGTACTTGAATGTTAATGGAAAAGGCCGCAGAAAATTAGTATATACATATATGTAACAGTAGCATTAAAAAGAAATTAGTGCCATGTAATACTGCATATTCGCAAGTAAAACTTGGATGCCACTAAGGAGTTTTACATGAACTTGAGTGAGTGCAAAATGTTTGCATAAATATTGCAATCTCACACTACTATGCCGAAAATCATAAGCCAAATGATAGTTACTCCAAGCAGTCAAATAAAAGTTGACCTCAGGTTCCAAACCCTACGTTTGGTCGCTGCTGGGAATACACTACGATGAAGAGAGAGAGAGAGAGAGAGAGATAGAGAGAGAGACATAATGCAATCTCAAAAAAAAATGACAAGAACAAAGTTGGATGGATGGATTTTGCCGTTATTTATTATAAAAACACAATAATTTGTATAAATCGAAAATAATTAATATTATTCTTTTCTAAATACACAAATATTTGTGTTTTTATAATAAATAAAATGTTTGAGTTGCTTATATGGGAACTTCAACTTATGGCAGCAGTAGAAAATGAGAAAAACAAAGCAATGCCGCCGTCTTTGTTTTTCTCATTTCACTCAAAACCTCTTAGTGGAACTCGTTCGATCAGCGACATCGAACAGATTCAACTTGAATATATAAAATGAATTGAAATTTACTCTACAATCCATCAAAGGAAACCTGGACCTGGAAAGGCTTTTGAGTAGTCTGCTAATGGACAGAATTGACTACTGCACAAATTAATCGCTTTGTGCACAAGCTGTGTAGCGGATTTCATGCAGAATTTTCATTTAAATGGATGCTTTACTATCAGGCAATACAATTAATTTGAGCTCGAAGTCATCAATTCATTACTTTAAAACAATATTACAGAATGCTTAAAAGCAGTTGTATTGTGTTGGTAGGACGCACACATATTATAATTATATGGAAAATCCATTATTAGCAATATACACAGAACATGTAATTATAGGTACCCATTATTATATGTTCTGTGGCAATATACAACATACCACTTTTATTTCCTATATCTGTTGCTGTTTGCTTGTAAAAACTACTACGTCAATGTATATTATTTTATAATTTCAAAGCTTTGTCGATCAACAAATCAAAATGAAAGCAGAGCGCAGTTTTAAAAAAAATAATTTACGCAAGTAAGTTAAGAAAACGCTTTGACTATTTCGGCTCAACTGTTTTGAGGTTACCTACCAACTGGGTCGGCAGTGGTGAAGCGTACTCAATTGAAAACCCGCATTTACGTATTGACATTACAACCAATTTACGACAGCTATGAGAGTATAAATCAATGTATTATTTTGTATGTAGATATTAGAATTTTAATGATCTAATTCCTTTAATCTTCTAATACACGGCAATGGGCTCACCACCTGTTACATGGGACAAAAGTGCACACGATGAATTGTGGGCGTATAGTATGCCTCTGCCTACCCCTTCTGGGATAAAGGCGTGACAATATGTATGTGTGTATGTATCTAATCTTCTAATAAAGAATATATACTACGTAGTATACGTGAACTCATCTCAATTAAGTTCCAGGTGATTTCAAAGCAATCGGTCAGGAATTCAGAAAGGTCCTTAGTACTTCTGACTTTGTTGGTGACTCCTGATCAAATGCAAATCACATGAATTAAGTTAAAAAGGTCATCAGGAAACTTGAGTGCTAGAACCGTTGTGGCCAGTTGCAAACAATAACAAGGCATAACATATTTACAATTACATATAACAGTCCTTTTCAAACTGCAATAAATACTTTATAATGTATTTCAACGCGATTCAATTTTTTCTATATTAATTTTTACTAACGCCTCACAATGCTCATGCGCCCACAATCATTCTAACGTCTTTCATGTTCAAAAGTATGAAGGTGTTATGTGAGGTCCGCACAGACCCAATACGCCATCTCTGAGTAGTAGTAGTCTTAATTACCGCTATGGATGGCTATACCTACCACTAAACTCAATAAATTTCCTAGAACGCATTTTATAACATTCACAAAAAGTCTGTGAAGAATTCACAGGAAAAAGCTTACGAAACCTTACAGAAAAATACCGGGCGACTGGTAAATGAAGTCTCATGAGATTTGTATTTTAGGCAATCACGTTTTTATATTGAAACACATAATATTTACTCTCGAGTTCATTTTCGGGGAATTAATTTTTATCTTCAATATTTAATTATATCAACAGCGATTTGCTCTACTATTTATCAAGAACTTTTTCCCATTTATCGATATCGTAATTGTTTCGGATAATATAGATTAAAGATGGAGTATGCTACGGCATGATGAAATTTATTTTTTATCAGTCACGCCTTTAGCCCAGAAGGGGTGACAGAGGCATAGTATACGCCCTCATTTCATCGTAATCATTTTCATCATAACAGATGGTGAGTAACAGGCACAGATAGTGGAGACCAGGGGGTCGAGACTATCATTGACAAGCCGTACAATAGAATCAGAATCGCTGTTTTAGCTGTCAAAATGTTAGCAGACTATCGAAAATGCAACTGACTAGCGGCCACTGGCGTGGTACGTGTTAGTAGAATTCTATCGGCCGACCGATAGAAGACACAGACGTGATAGAATATTGGAGCACGATTGTAATAGTAGACTTCGAAAAACTGTCAAAATTGTACTGGTGGCTTTCTATTGAGCGACGATTTCGATTTTATTTCAACACAATTGAAATAGCAGATTCGGCCCCCTGTTGTTAAAATTTATCAAGCCGCCCTAAAGGCCTACAACGGTTTAACGTGCCTTCCGAAGCACCCATCGCGGTCACGAATCTGCTGACCAGCCTTAGCAAAAGCCTTAGCAGTGACAGTTTACAAAATACTGAGTTATGAGAAGCTGGGAAAAAAAATGCATTAAGCACTCTATAATATTAATTTGTTATATCATACAATTGAGAAGGTTAGTATGATTTTTACTGTTTCAGTACAATATATTAAAATTGTAGCTGAAGACCGTTAACAGGCAATATCTCGTTTTAAATATTGATTTAAGATACTTTATCGTTTAATTTTATTACGGAACATAAAATTAGAAGTGAGGAAAGATTCGAAAGATTTTAAATTTCTTTGAACCAGTACTCTTCAAACTTAGTTATTGTTCAGTGAATTCCGTTTCATACCACATATTTGTGGACAATTTGAAAGTAAGTAAAACATTAAAAGCAACCTAATTTTAAAATCAGTGTTTCATACAAACAATAACATATTTTTATTGTACCGTTTTTAGAGAAGCACTGTAAGATAATCGACGGAAACGGACAATTGCGCTTCTTGCGTTCTCAAACTTTGCTTCAACTTTTCGCTTCCAACAACAACAATGAGAATAGCATTGTTAACATTTTTGTAGCTTTTATCCTACTAATATTATATATACGAAAGTTTGTATGGATGTTTGTTACTCTTTCACGTAAAATGTACTGAATGGATCTTGATAAACTTTACAATAATAAGCCTACACATCAGAATAACATATAGGCTACTTTTTATCCCGGAACAAGTTCCTGTGGAAAACGGGAATGAGAAAACTTTACCACGCATGCGGAGCCGCGAGCGTCAACTAGTTTGTCAATAAAGTTGTTTCCAGCGAGTGGTTGAAAAGTTCTTTCGAATATAATGAGGGCCTAGAGCTAGAAGTGAACAGATCAAATATGCGCCCATCGAGTTTTCCATGTTTAATGCGGCACGCCTGAGACACAGTTCATATATGAGCAGTAAGGAAACTTCGTACAATCGTGCGATATTAAGTTTTAAATTATTACTAAATATATTTTTAAAATTAACTAACTCTCTATTAGTCTCCTATCTTACTGAGATAAACCGATTTCGATTCTATTTTAATTACTGATACCACCGTAACGCACTGAAACAGAATATATACAATGAACTTGTTCCCGTGATAAAAAGTAGCCTATGTGTTATTCTGATATACTAGCTATATTACTGTAAAGTTTCATTAAAATCCATTCAGTAGTTTTTGCGTGAACGAGTAACAAACATCCATACAAACTTTCGCATTTATAATATTATTAAGATTAAGATACTTGCGCTGTGACTATATATATTGTTGTGACTATTATAATAGTGCGCGGATCCGGCATACATGTTCACACAAAGAATTCTACAAAGAGATAATGCGAGGATGTGTGAACAACTTAAAGAAACTTATTTTCAAACTTTTGCGGTGTATTGTGCTTTATTTTGGTATGTAACACAAAAATGACTCAATGCAATATCTCGTCTCTCACTGCAGCAACCACGGGCACTGCTACGTATCCAAAACGTAGTACGTAAATAGTATTTTGCTCCAAGTTCAGAGTACTACAGAAAGTGTAATTAAACAAACTTGTTCGCCAGTAGAATCTGATATCATCCAATAACAATTTCGAAACAGAAAACCTGCAAAAACTCAGCAGTCTTTGCCGGTTCTGTAGGTAGTCGAAGTCAAAAGGAATTGCGCGCTCCTGTTTAAATGTATGAGCAAGTTGCGCGGTACACGGTACAGATGAAAGACTTCTTGGTTGAGGAATTCTTGACACTAATAAAAAAGCGAAATAAGAAGCTGGCTTGAAAATTCTATAATTTGCGCCGCACACTACAAACTGCTTCGTACGTTAATACAGTACTTACTTTACTGTACTCTACTGGTAGTAAGCCTTTATAGCCTTTATAAGAGATAAACTAATAATTAAAAGGTTTATAATGTGTAGGTATGTATTTATTCGGTGAAAATGATTTCTGCCATGTCACAGTATAGCTGGAAGTAATGCTAGTTAGGTTTCGGGGCAGTGGTCCAACTGTAATGGCCGACCAGTTGGTCTACGGGTTTTCGGTAGGGGCGGTTGTCCAATCAGTATTTTGAGTTGGACAATGGAACTATGTCTAGACTCGTGGTCCAACTGATTTATTTTGACTATTTATAAATAATTAATTAATGAGTTTAATGAATTGCTCTTTAGTAACCAATTAATTGATGTATTTAATACCAGTACAGTATTTATAACCAGTAGCAATAAGGCAATTGATGCCAACCTGTATTTTAAGGCCTAGGATAGTTCTTAAATAGTGTTAAATTTGTTTTATATAATTCATCTTTAATTGCTATATTGTGGTAATGAGACTTAGTACTGTTTATGTTGTTGTATACCTAACAAAGCGTTTGTAGAAACCTATTTGTGAAAACACATAAATGGCTTTTAGTAGTTAATTTTAAACATATTTTTGGTTTAAATAAGCTGTATGTTTTCCTATGTACAAAGAAATAAATAAATAACAGAAGAACTGCCAGACTATTTTTATTTTGAATACTCCTCTCCGCAATCCACGATGAAATAACGACAAAATTGTAAATATTCACTAAAAACGACCTATATTGTTTTTTAAAGTGTTTTTATACAGCAAATACTTATCAGTTAGTGGACGCATACCTAGCGCTATCAAGTGGAGCTAGAAGTAATATATATGGGGGTAAAGGTGGTAAAATGGGAGGAGTTACAATCTAATCTTATTTATAGAGATGAATTAGAAAAGATTTTTTATAACTGGTGAGTAAACTAAGGTTAACAAGAAGGCCAAATTAACCGGTCGGGAGATCTTTTCCGGAATTAGATCGTAAATAGAAATTATTAATCTGGACCAGGAGAAGAAAATGTGTTCAAGGGACAGACAGGTCGATACGACACACAAATATAATTAGGGACGACGACATTCTTGGTGTTATACCCTAAATATTCATTGTTTATGGTATAGTGCTACATTATTTTAATCATATCGGGGTAAATCCCCTGAATTGAAAGGTCTTAAGCGGTGCTACCGAGTAGATAGTTCTGAACTCGAAGTCTGCCGGAAATTATATGCAAGAATACAGAACGGTATTGATTTCTTTAACTTGGCTTGATTTCAGATTCCTTTTGTAACATTACCCTGTTTTGAGGATTCCATCGTAAACACGGACCCTTTATTAGTTTCGCCGTGTCCGTCTGTCTGTTTGACTGTCTGCGCTCTAGTTCAGGCGCCCTTAGTTTTGAGAAACTGTAATTATATATAGATTAACATATAACTTCAACGAAGTAGAAAAAAAAAAACATTTTAGTACCTTATCTAAAGGTACAGTAAGAATACATTGCATAAACCCTACATTGCTTGTAGCCCGACAAGCACTTGATCTCTTTTTCAAGTATAAATAATTTCAAACCTTTTTTTTTACTAAAAGTTGCATACTATAACTATTTGTAACTTAGTGTTTGTATTTACTACGTACTAGACGGTAGAATACGGGAGCAGTTTTACACGCGTCGTACGTCAAATAAAATCCGTTCTTATTAATTCCGTCTTGCTAGGCAATTTCATTAAGATAATATATTTTTGCTCGTACCTCTGATTCTACGTAATAGTTTGCAAACAAACATGCGTCAGTTTTAACTCAGACAAGCTTTAAATAATCAAATCCTCTTCAATAGTTCTCACTCCATTAAGGAAAAACAGACAATATTTATAAAACACCGTTCATCGTTACTATAAAGTAACCAAAATATATTTTTAAATATATTACGTTTTTACAGGCAAGTGTATAATATCACTACATATAGTACGGGCACACCTTCACAAAGACATCAGAGACATTATGAGATTTCTTTTAAATTGTTCAAAAATCAATAACTTTGTGTAGAAAGGAAATAAAATAACTTACTTGCTCGGAGAGGTGACAGTCGAGAAAACTGATAGACTATGTAATTGTTGAAAGATATTGGCTAATAAAAAATATTAGACAATTTCTTTTGAATTTGATTGCTCAGTTTTATTTTGTGAACAGTTGCCGATATATTATTGCTGATGGTCAATCAATTTCAATATAATCATCATCAATTTAAGTAGCCTACCTATTTTTGTATTTAATCGTATGTCAAAAACTACATTCAATTAAAATTTTAGTCAAATCAGTTCAGAAGCTGAAAAGTTAACTTTTAGTATTTTATTTAACTTTTTATTATGAAATTAGATTTTAATTATACATTAACTTAATAATAATTACATAAATTTAAAATAAAATAATATAAAACACATTAAAAACTAATAAAAAATACCCGCCCCGAAATTTCTTTTTATATAATTATCTATATTTTTTTATAGAATCAAGCACGGTGTTAATGACATTATAAACTTAAGTCCTATAATCCCAATTTTCGGTGACAGATACCCAGTCAAGGGTCGTTCGAGAATCATGAAACGGATTTCGCTATAGTGATTCTTTTGGCAACTCTTTGTAGATGATACCTACTTTTATAGTTATTGCTGCTAAATCCCCCTCTAAGTATTCTCCAAGAATAAGGTATTAATACTTCTATAAATCCTGCAGTCAGCTTTTACTATCAACAAACTACGAGTATTATGTCTATATGTAACAATCGTATAACATACGCACTTTTTAAATAACAGTTCAATGAAAAAATCTAATAAAAATAAAAAAACATTAAAAGGAAATAGGCCACATTACAAAGCATACTATTGAGCTTGCAAATTCCGACCACACAATGCGCTCTTTCTAGAGTTTTCTAAGCGAAGCAATTCAATTACGGCAACTGGCATAACCTGTATTAAATTGTGAACAGGAAAGACATTTTAATAAAGAACATCTCTAATATTTATGTTTCATTTATTTACTAGCTGTGCCTGGCTCTTTATTAATGACAATAATGAAAGTTTTTAAACCTTCCCAGGCTTGCCCTCAATAACTTTTGAATGTTTTATCTCATTCTCATTCATCTCATTCTACCTTGACCAAACTGAACATTTTTTTTCCAAATGAGCAGTTAATAATGAAAGCAGTTAATAAGACAATGAAAATAATTCCGACTGAAAAGGTTGCCTTTACAAATTAGCGAAGTTAATAAGTTTACTAAAAGCTTTATTATGCCTTCTTTGCGGTTATAATCAACAAAGTTATTAAAATTTGACCGGCCTTTCTTGGCGAAGCTATTCTCGGGTTATGATATTGTTTATGACCGATTTCAATTGATCCACGTATCCACATAAACATTTTATATTATTACACATTTGTATAGAAAATATTGTTCAATAACGACCTAAAGAACAATGTAAATCAAGAGCTTAAAATATTTATTTACCTACGAGAAAACTCTATTGCGTGAAACGACTGGTATGTAGCTACAGTACGTTCCACGACAAAGAACCACAATGGTCGACATCACTCGCAGAGTGAGCGCGGTAAAGTGACTACGAGTTGGCCACGTGGCCACATCTATAGAAGAACCGATAACCGATGGAGCAAAGTAGTACAACTTACTTATACTGCAGTGGAAACCACGAGTCGGCAATCGTAACTATAAAATATGAATGCTCTATGGTTCATATCTACCACTAACTGGGCTACTTTAGTGATTTCATCACTTTCTTTAAGAGCTGTTATCAAAATCAAACCCACTGGAGTGTCGCCGGGACTTGCACATGACGTGGTTGATTAAGTTTTAATACATTCACTTTATTATGAACCTATTTTACCAATAAAATCAGACGAATACATAGCTTCGTTATTTTGCACACAGCATCTGTCACGTACTTGGAATTTCTTCACCGAATAACGTATCCAGGAGAAAAGAATGGCGAGATAGTAAAGGCCAAGTTTTACACGAATTAATTACAGAGGCGGTCCGCTGTGGCACGCATTATAAACGATTTCTGACTGAACTTAGTATAAAGCTTTTTGAAAAGCTAAAGTTGGTTAAACATACTACTGCTTGATTATGTCAATAGAGTCGTTCTTCATGCAGGGACCTTTACAACATCCAATCCTATCCAACTACCAGTTTAGCTTCAGAATTTATAAACGAAGACTGCATAAACCCTAAAAATGTATTTATGGTTATTGTAGGACAGTTCTCGTTGCAAATAACAAGCAAATGCAAAAAGGAAAGAAATAATATAATATAGATGCAAGCAGTACGAGTATTTTGTTGCGAATCAACAGCGTGATTTATAAAATCGATTTTAATAATGGTTTTGAAAGTGATTAAGGATGACCGTTACGGCACAGCATAATTAACGGTTTATTAATTGAATCTTTGCATTACAATATAACTTACTTGTGCTGTTGTACTTGTGCTCAAACTGCAGTTATAGATTAAAAAATAGACACTACCAAATTTGAAGACTGGCAAAAAAATTATGTTCAAAATAGTAAGTCTATAAGAACGTAGTCAATTCAATAAACTAGATTCCATACGCTTTATACAACAATCAATCAATGAATGTAATCAGCCTACTCGCAGTCCGCAGCTGAACGTAGGTCTCTACTATTTTTTTTAGATAGATGATTCTGTATCCAAATCTTTGTAGCCATGGGAAGGTATTTGACCTGACGGGTTGCTACAGGGATTTGGGTTCCAGTTTTCCTTCTTTTCATCTCTATCTCTTACGGTCAGCAGGTGTACTAATCGTAAGCCTGGCTCCGAAAATATTGGTCGAACCTCATTGTATTTATTATAACGAATTATCACAAAGAAGCTAAACTTATTAATTAAGCTGGAAAAGGGCGTGCTCTGTTGGTTTGTACACGTTCAACAAATTTGAGAGGAACGTTTGACGAATAATATTTACAGTGCGAAAGTAGAAGGAGTCAGGGTAGACCGAGACTTACATACGAAAACTACGTGAGCAGATTGCTCAAAAATGGAAGTGTCAAAAGTACTTGGATACCCAAACGTGCTTGTTTAACGATTAATGAATATTTAGGAAGCAATCTTGTCCCCTCTGACTACCGCGTTAGGGATACAGCGTGAAAATAGATGATGGACAAAAGTTTATATAAATATTTCTAGTTGCATTCGAAGCCCACTATCAGCGCAAGGGTTCTGCTTTCCTGGTATTACGTTATCACTTTGATGTTTGACATCATCGACGGTGAGCCATATAGAACGCATATAATTCTCAATGACATCTGAGACCTGCACTCCACTAATAATGGGAAATCTGCGTCAAGAGCTGCGGTGGCAATCGATAATTGTACCCCTTGAGGGTCACTAACTTGTCGGTAATCTAACAAAGATAAGGAACAGAACAAACGCAGCATAGGTGCTACAATATAAATCCAATACAATGAGACCATGATACAGACTACTTCGGCGAATAATCCCATTTAATCCCAATTCAAGAAATTACGGAGTAAATAGAACACCAGGTATTAACTGTAATTTAGATCAACAATCACAATTAAAGTGTAATATAATTTAATTTGCATTTATACAATTATGACCTGACGGGGTAGTCAGGGTATGATAATACCATAATACCCATTTCTATTTTAACATACGAATGCTAAAATCATAAAAACTACTACTCGTACCAAATGAAAAAACAACAGTGTTTCTCTGAAATTGTTGAATAAAATAATTGGATTACGTACCTATTCTTTATTGTTATGAAGTTATGATTGCGTTTGATTGTTAATTGCTTTTTGCTGCTCGGAACAGTTTATCTAACATCGGCAAATAATAGTGCAACAAGCAATCCACACTACAGCGATATTTAAAAAGTCTCTTGCATTGCTATTTTAACCTAGCTCACTGTCCGTTCCTAACAAAGTAAATTAGCGAAATCACATTTACCTTCTATTTTTTTCTTAAGTCAAGTTGAAGGCCTTATGGGCGAATTGAAAAATTACAAAAGCAGGTAGCCTCAACCTTAGTCTATTTTCAACAAGGCAATGGGCTCACCACCTATTACGTGGGACAGGAATACTCATGGTGAAAAGTGGGCATATATTATGCCTCTACCACCCCTTCGCGGATGAGGCGTGATAGATAAATAATAAATAAATATTTTTCTTCACCTGGAATGGTTTCCTAGTTGCTTCTAAATTCTACCTGGATTTGAAACCTGGAGTACATTTTATTTGGCTGTAAGAAGCAGCTATCGTCTGGCTTTTAATTTTCAACCTTTTTGGGATTTACTGACGTCTGACCATGATCGTCAGTCAGCCGGTGCACCGCTAGCAGATAAGGTAACTTGAGATCCCCCCGAGATCCTTCCTCCCTTTACACTTTACCTTCTATCTATACTATAAAATAGTCGGAACGGTACATTCCTTTGTCTATATTTTATCTAATGATGGGTTCCTCACACCTTGTGGTAAAGGTTTTCCGTACCAATTTACTACTTTTAATCCCGGGAGCAAGTCCCGGAATACAAAGTGGCCTACGCCTTAGTCTGGTGAACATGCTACTATTTTTACTTACTGTAGGGTTTTAGTTTTAGTGGAGTTCCATTAATATCCCTTCTCGTTTGTGCGTGTAAAATAACAAACATACAAATCATTCATAAACCCTTAAGAAAAAACAACTAAGAAAAATCAAATATTAATGATACGCTTTGTCACACCACAACTTGAGAACGGTTGCACTGAATTGAATAATTCTTCCTTTATTGTTTTCGTTATTGTGCAAATAGGGTTCTTATGGAGAAAAAGGTTCGAAAAATAGAATTAGAATGCTTTGACAGGCCGTGATTACTATTTAAGGTAGTTTAATTCAGGTGTTTGTTTGGATTGGTGCTATTATTCTTCGGGTTGACGCAAAATCTAGCAAATTAATTTTAACATTTTCTGTTTTATAGGAGCTTCACAATCCGATGTACGGTTATTGAACTCTGATTTACTAGACGCGCTATACTTTAGTATATCATATTAAATTGCCTTGATTATATGTAAGTTAGGTTAAAGTTCAGATAAGTCACCGAAAAGTACGGATTTTACGAGATTTATGTCAGATAGTTAAATTTTTCGCAGGCAGATTCAGGGTAAATGGCTAGTTAAATTTAAAAGTCAACTGCGACTGACGAATTTATCCCACAACTCATACCGTTGAACAGATTCAGTTCGATATATAGTCGTTTAGAAGTAAGCACTCGCACGATAGCTCAATGTCGAGAGAGAGTATTTTCTAAGTTCCCATTTAAAACCGTATATGGAGCAAAGCTAGTTAAAAATAGGAATCCAGTTCTCAGACTCCAGAGCTATCATATTGGAGCTTGAACTTAGAGATGAAATATACTGCAAATGCACTGTGATAACTTAGCCTCGGTCTCTAGTAGTCACCACAACCGATGTTTCTCATTTAATATTTCATGTAGATATTTATAGGTACTGCCAGTATTAGTACTTGTCTAGAAATATGTAGTAGTTAAATCAATGTGAAACTTCGTATTCAAATAAAGATTACTACCAATTAATGGATTCTTGTTTGTAGAACGTCCTTTAATACGGTTTCTGCAACTTATTTTGAGATATCATAATTTGAACGAATTCAAAAATAAATTGGATGGAATTACTAAGTTCCACTCGAGGTAAACTTTATTCAAACGCATCATAAAAATGCTGAGTAAACGAATTATATACTATGCAAGTTTACGAATGTAGTCGTTAACTTTGAATACATATTTGAAACTACAATTATTTAGAAGATACATGGTACGAACTGGAAAAAGTTTGTAATCCGATTAATCACAACTTTGCGATCAAACTAGTGGCCGGGCGATGAGACGAGCTCTATCAGTGTACTTTTTGTACGATATTTTCTAGTTTGAAGTGATTTTATTGGAGATCTCATAGAAATAAATAAATATAAATATCGTTGGGACAACTCACACAACGTCATCTGATTCCAAACTAAGGAGAGCTTGTACTACGGTAACCAGATAACTGATAATAATACTTACATATTTCTTAATTATTAAATAATTTAAATGTTCACTTTAAAGATGTATACGTAAGAGAAAAAAAATACATTCTCTTTATTTAAAATTAAATTTATATGAAATTGCTTTAAAAATAAAATATTCTAAATTTTAAATAAGTGCAAATTATTTTAGTAATCCTAAATATATTATTTTAATTATATAGATAGTAAATGATATTAAATGATATTTATATAATTATTATTGGTTAATTAATTTTAATTATTGGAGTTTACAAATTACAAAGCAAATTAATTTATTGTTTTTGGTCGGCTGTTGCAAATGCCCATAATGTGAAATAGATTAAATACCATTAACAACGCCATTCGCTCAAGGCACATTGCACATCGTTTTATTCTTTATCGAATGTCTTTATAAAAAAATGGACTTTTTTCATTGGTTTATTTTTTATCAAAGTATGACAAAACAACAAAATATTGTCCTAACCAATCAAATTGTTGTATCAATTAATGTCTTTGCATTGTTTTTATTATTTACAATCTGACATTGGCATTCGGCTTCAGTGACATGTTGACAACGCTTGCCAGAAAGAAAATTAAAATTGAGTATTATTATTTTACTTATGAGCGATTCGTTTATTACAATTAATTCAGAAAACAAATATTACGAAAACCTCCTCACACTAAAAAAAATTAGTGTAAGGAGGTTTTCTTTAGATTTGATAGACTTGTACCTAGGTATCTTTAATTTTTTTTTATTTAGAGTTTAATGTTTTTGATTATCCTACTGATTTATAAGTGAAAAATGAATTTTTAATTGTTTTGTCGTTAATAGAGCTGGTAATGAATGGTTCCTTTGATTGCTTGACATATTTAATGAATAAACAGTTTGATGTGGCGCTGCAAGTCAAGACTATTATGCGATTAAATTTTTGAAGATTATTTAAATGCCACTACGACGTTCTGATGAATGTTTCTCCAAAATCAAATGACGTAGCTTCAAACCGACTTTAGGTCCTGGACTCAAGACTTCGGATTACGGACCCTGTGTCCTGGATTGTTTACCGTTGATTCTAGATCATTCTAGACCATTAGGCCTAGACTTTTTTATTTTTAAATATTTGACACGTCAATATGGCGTCTCCCGCCTGATGGTAAGCAAAGACGACGACCCGTAATTTTGGGCCGCTACCCTAACCCACAGGGTTACCCACGAACCACCCACCCTCAACTTGACGGCCCAGAAATATGCCTTTTCATGCTTCTCTTAAAGGACCCAGGATTTTAAGAGGAGGGAAACACGTGCGCCGGCAGAGTTCCATATTTTTATGGTACGACAAAAGAAGGACCTACGGAATCTTTCCGTTCTAGGCAAGGCATGGTGTCCACAGTGCAAGGATGACATCTCTGCCCCGCCTGTGTTGTTCGGGACTAGTTGGAAGAGCTCTTCAGAACACTCACCGTGGTGGATGCGGTAAAATGCAGCTAAGCGTTCTGCGCATCTCCAACGGCTCAAGATTGCCAGTAACATCTGGACAATCTATGATGCGGATGGCACGTCGCTGCAATGCGTCGAGAGCTTCAAGCAGGTATTTGGCGGAGCCATCCCAGAGATGTGAGCAGTATTCCACGCACGGACGAATCTGATACTTATATAATAAACATCTCTGTTCCGGCGTGAAAAACCGCCTCACCCTGTTCAGGATTCCAAGCTTGCGAGAGGCCAAGCTGATGCACCCCTTGATATAATTTTTATTGTTGAGCTCTCGACGAACGTCCAACCCCAGAATGCTGAGGTAGTTTTGCAGCGGTAGGGTTGTGCTCTGAAGAGTTGGAAGGGGAAGGAAAGGGGATAATTTTGCAGTAAATGCACACGCCTGCGTTTTCCTGGCATTGAACTCGACCAGATTATCGAGACCCCACCAAGAGATGCGGTCCAGACTCCGATCGAGTTCCGCCACAACTTGTTCCCTCATAGCCTCAACATCCGTCCGCTTTACCGCCGGGTGACTAATATATCCCCCATGTAGTGTACTATCGTCTGCATAGCAATGTATATTGCCCAGGGACAACATATCATTGATATGCAGAAGAGAGTGGGCGACAAAACGGACCCTTGCAGCACGCCAGCATTTATCTGCAAGTAGTCGGAAGCCTGACCGTCGCATTGGACCCGAACACGGCGCTCATGCAGAAAGCTGGCGAGCCATGTGCATAGTTGAGGTGGCAGGCCATATGGCGCATAAGCTTGGAAAGAAGTGATGCGTGCCAGACTTTATCGAAAGCCTTGGCGATGTCCAGGCTGATAGCCAAGGATTCGCCATGCTTATCCATAGCCTCACCCCAAAGGTGTGTAACGTATGCTAGAAGATCACCCGTTGACCGTTTCGGCCTAAATCCGTATTGCCAGTCGTTTATTAAGGAGTGATCTTCCAGATAACGCATCTTGGGGATCGGTTGCACGTTAGCCTCCCTCCACACATCCGGCACACTACCCGTAGAGTAGGATAGGCGAAACAGGCGTGTTAGCACTGGAGTCAACTCCGCTGCACACCTCTTAAGAACCACCTCAGGAATACCATAGGGGCCACTGGACTTACGGACGTCGAGCGACCGCAGTACCTTCCGGATGTCGCACTGCCTGATAATTATGTCTGGCATTGCACTGACACAACTAGCGACTGTTGGAGGCTGCTTGCCACGGTCTTCGATCCTGGAATTGGCCGCAAAGAGGTTGGCTAACAAGTCAGCCTTCTCTTGGGCCTTGTGAGCCAGGGTTCCGTTTGGGTAGCGCAGCGGTGGTAGCGAAGGTCGGCAGAAGTTAGATTGCACGGCTTTGGCCAGTTGCCAATATCCTCGGCTACCCGTGGGATGTGAGGCAAGCTCCTGGCCAAGCCGCGCTATGCGCTGGGTATCCGCTCTTATGAAGGCCTGTTTGCTGGCCTTCATCGCTCTGTTGTAAGCGGCTCTGAGGTTGGTCACATTCGGGTCACCTGATGCCCTAGCCCTGGTCCAAGCGCGATACGCCGACTGCTTATGTCGAACTGCATCAGCGCATTCACGCCCGAACCAGGGATGGGCTTGGCGGATGCTGGCGACATCAGTGTAGGGGATGTAGTATTCCATCCCCAGACTGATCTCCCCAGCAACAGCGGCGGCGCTTTCCGATGGGGCCTTTCCTCTAAAGACACGCTGACCCCATGGGACGGACGCAAAAAAATCACGTAAACCGTCCCAATCTGCTGACGAGTAGTGCCACAGTTTGCGCGCCGCAACCGCAGGACATGCAGGAGATAACACCTGCATTTAGGCGCGCACTACGCAGTGATCGGAAGTACCCAACGGAGCACCTACCGATACACTATACTGGGCTGGGCTGTTGGTCAGCAGAAGGTCCAACAGAGCGGGCGCATAACTTGCCACTTCTGGTATCCTGGTGGTCTGGCGTACTAACTGTGTCAAGTCATGCGAAAGAGCGAATGCATGGGCGGTTCGTCCCGCATGGTCGGTTTTGAGAGAGCCCAACCATTCTGTATGGTGTGCATTAAACTCCCCCAAAAACACCAATTCCGCGTACGGGAACCGCACCTGCGTTTGGTTTGTATGGAGTCCACGGATGTTTGTGACTCCACCTCAAATGTTTTCGGATTTGTTTCGGCCGCTGTACAGATTTGCCTTTTATTTTGCACTGCCATGTTGATGGGGAAAGAATGAACCGTGAAACGGAGCGGTATTTGATGCAGCAGTGAGTGACAAAGCATAGGTGCTCGTTTTGTCTAGGGACGTGTGGCTAAGCGGAAGCCAATCCGCAGGACGGAAGGGCCCCCGTACCCCCCCCCCCCCCCCCCCCCGAGTGCAGTCGCCGGGACCACACATCCGGTCACCAACCGGCACGACGAACCACATCGGGATTATACACGACCTGGTGGGGCAGCCTTCCGAGATGGTTAGTCCCAGTGAGGCCCCTGTACTATGCCGCGGGCGGCCAGCGGCAGCACCGTTTCTAAAGGTCTCCCTGGTCGGCGGGTCGACTCGCACCACCCACACTAGAAGCCACTCAGCACCCACTGGTCCCACACCTGCTGCATTAAATCTCGCACCAAGCCCGGCATGCAGCCGCTGAACCCCGAACATAACCCAAAAGTTATTTGGGGGGTTTTCCGCGGGCTGCATGGTGGTACCCCCCCGGTCCAAAAAAAAAGGAAATAATCTTTTTTTATTTTTGTGCCACCTGGCACATATTTTGAGTGCCTCGTCCGTCGATCAGCAGGTGAGGTCGGCTTGGGCCCAAAGCTGACGATAGGCCCCTTACACCTTATATATATTTCTACTAGGAGTAAGAGCTTTAAAGCCTTAGAGCTTAAATTTCGAATCTAAGGCCCTGGAGTCTGGACTCGGTAACCTGAACCCCGGATTTTGGACACTCGGCCCTGAACTATAAGCTTTAGATTATGTACTTTGGAGCCTAAACTCCAGACTCTCGGTCCTCGAACCTTGACTTTGGACGTTAGACACCAGACCTCGAAACTCAGGCCCTTGACCATTCTAGATCCTGAAGAAATAAAACTATTCAAAAATTTAATTGATTATGTTGAAAGCGTTCGACAAATGTACTGACTGTATTTTAATACTATGTCAGTAAAATAGATAGACACAAGAAGAAAATGTATTTATTTATTTACAAACTCAACGGCTTATTTACATTTGACAAGGTTTAATGTGTGTATAAGATTCTTAAGATAATTACAGAGTTTCATGACATTCAATTCTCCCTCTGGTAACTTTTTAATAGTGTGAGGTACGTGGTCTAGTCTTGGCAACATTTTACATGAAAATGTTTTTGGTGGGATTAGTTTAACTAAAACAAATTTTTTTTCAGCTAAAACAATTTCTTACACTTACCAAATCGCTACAAAAAGCTAGTAATTATCTGTATACCAAATTTGAGCAAATAATCCCGTTCCTGGCTTAATCAGTACGTTGACAGATCACGTTTGCCTTCAATGCTGAATATGTAACATAGTCACGAGCGCATTGTACGCAGACAGTTGTAATATTTTTTTTTTCTAAACATAGTAACTCTGTAGAAATTCAATCTGGAAGTATAGCGGCGTGACAAACTGTTTCCCGTTAATCGCCTTTTAATAATACAGTCGAGGTCGCAATGATCTCCAGATCGTAAACCTTTCTTTGTGTACTTGTTTATCTACTTTTATGTGAAGATGAAATAGTTATTTTCGTAGCTTTTTTGCTGTAAAATCGGTAAGTCGATGTGGTTTTTAGAAGACGCCCGCGGTTAAGTCCGCGTAGATAAGCTTTCCCGTTTACCACAGGGACTTGTTCTCGGGATAAAAAGTAGCCTATGTGTTATTCTGATGTATAAGGTATATTATGGTAGTTTCATTAAAATTTCAAAAAAAGTAGTTTTTACGTGAAAGAGTAACAAACAGCCATTCTTACAAACATTCGCATTTATAATATTAGTAGGTTAAATTGTATTTGATTCACTGCTAGTTTAAATTATATTTAATAGGCAGTTTATTAGAAAATCTACGAGTGTTACGAATAAAATACAAAGGTATTTGAGGATTCACGAGCAAGGATACAGCCGGTTTAGGCCACGGTGACCTCTCCAACTCTGTTCAAATTGCATTGATGTGTTCGTATAATAGTTATAATCTACAGAACATGGCGAACGTGCTTTTAGTTCCTTTAAATTTGAGAATATCCTGATGCCATCCATCATGCCATTCTCGCACGCCAGGTAAAGGTTCACTAGCAAATTAGGTTGGGACTCTCATATGTTAGTGGTTAGATAAAGACACTACTCGTAAAATAGAACTAGCTTCTCGCTGTTCACTTCTAGACGTTGGCCTCTCAAAATCATTTTGGAAGCTATATTAGCATTTAGCAATAAATTTAATATGAATAAAAATATTGTTATTTTTCCTTTGACACAAACACGAATAAATCTGTGAGACAGCGACCATATATGTTTTTGCGAATGGAAATATTTCAACTCAAAGTATCTACATTTTTATTAATATTTAAAGTATTCATTTACTTACAGTAAAACCAGAGCGGGAAAGGCATGTTGGTGTCATTAGCAAAGCTAAAATGTAAACCATGGGCGGGAGTGCTACTTTACTGATGTTTTTTTTATTTACACGGTCAATGTTTGCAAAACAAACAAGGTGCATAGCAACTCTCGCTCTAACCTTTTAACACAGAATTAATATGTCGTTCGACACTTTACATGGGACACACATCAACCCGCCATTTTAAAATTATTGTCACAAGACTATTTAGTGGTACAATTTTCGAACATTGTAAAACAAACTTTGGAGTGGCATTATTTGCGAAAAATAACATTAATGTGGTCTTTTGAAAAATTATTCAATAATAATGTCAATTTCTACATAATCACACACTATCTATCTTCAGGCTGTCTGTCTAACGGGGTCGCCAGAGAGAACAGATCGACAGGCTTCGCAACGCGATCCATGCAAATTTCTTTTGCTACCTGGGGGCCGAGACTGCTATTTCAATCGTGTCAAAATCTTCGCTCATTAGATAGCCACCGCTACAATTTTAACAGTTTTTCGTAGTTTTCTATTACAATCGTACTTCAATAGACTTCTATCGGTCGGCCGATAGAAGTCTACTAACACGTACCGCGCCAGTGGCCGCTAGTCAGTTGCATTTTTGACAGTCTACAATATTTTGACGGCTTAAAAATGGGATATGGGAGTGCTTTCGACCTTTCCGTTTTTAAGCATTTTGCTCAAGTGGTCTTGGTATGTAAGTCTCGGTCATCAGCTTGTACTGTACTTGTACGAAAGTTTGTGAGGTTAACTCGGTAAGGAATCTACTTTGCACACGGATTCGGGACTCGGATTCAACAGAGCATAGAATTCTGAAAAAGAGGACAAGAGACGCGATAATTGCTTCGATGGCTTATAGTAAATTTAGAATAAAAAGTTACAGAGTAAGAAAAGTTGAACGTGCGTATTTACTAAATCATTGCTATATTTGTGAACAGAACAGCGATAACAACATTGCTTTCAACTGATTATCCTTCATCACAGAAATGCTAGATGTGTATTTGCGTTTTGTCGCCAGCCCGCATATCAGGCCGAAGATCAAAAGAACATTTCGAACATTATAACATACACTGACGAGACTTCCGTAAAGTCGAGATTTTAGCATTAAACGGGAAGTGTAAAAAATATATTCATTTTTTACACTTTTTTTTTAAGAATTTCCCAAGTAATGAAGAACTATTGTAAATCGGCATTAAATACTTCAGATTAAGATGTTCAAGTCACTGAGACGGAAATTGAACGTTGTAAGTACAATGAGTTGTCAGTGTTAAAATTAAACATGCGCATACAGATCATAGATGATTAGTGTTATACTGACGTTAGTAATGCGACAAAGGAAACTATTTTAGAAGACCTTTATCTCTATAGAATCCTACAGTTTGCTAGTAAACCACCTACAAGCAGGCTTACTAATTTCACATTCACATAATTTTTTAAATTAATATTAAAAAAAAAATGTGTTTAAAGAAGAAAATGACAACTCAGCTGTCTGCTTTCGCACTTCTTGTTTTGTTTACAGTTCTGAATGTTCTGATACTATTGGCTCTGGGTGAACTCCGTACAATTAATGAATATTTATGCTAAGTTTCATGGAATCTATTGAGAAATACCACGTGACGATACAAGAGACTCGTTTAATAAGATCGCTCGGTTGAAAAAGTCAAAATGTGTGTATTACAAGGTAATTTTGCTCCAAAGAGAATATTGTTAATACACATACACTACTTAATTTAAATTTTTTATGCCTTTACGGCTCTGCCGTACAACCTCGACGGATGTATCAATATTTATGAAGACATTTTTTTTATTAGTATCATCTCTAGAAAAATACACTTTTTCTATCACCGAAAGAAACTACAGATGTTTAAACATAGTGTAAAGGTTTAAATGACCTCGTCGAACAACGATATCCCACCTCAGAAAGTTACATACATACATACATATTATCACGCCTGTTTCCCATCGGGGTAGGCAGAGACTATGGTTTTCCACTTGCTACGATCTTGACATACCACTTTCGCTTCTTCTACTTTCATGAGTGTTTTCATACACGCTCGCCGGTTAAGGGTACTCTGGACCTGGCCTTTTTCCAAAAGCTCTTCGATTTGGTTGACATACGTGCGCCGAGGTCGACCCCTACCAGTTTGAAATCTGCTTCGTCAGTCTATTTTCATCCATCCTCTCCACGTGTCCGAATCATCTAAGCATCCCTCTTTCTATCTTGGTCACTACATCTTCTGTCATTCCGCAACGTTCCCTAATCGCGCTGTTCCTTTCTTTATCCATCAACTTCACTCCACCTCAGAAAGTTAATGGTTAGATATACTACTAGCATGCGTCATCTTAGTCAAAAAACGGGGTTATTTAATCGAATTTATTTTAACGAATTAGAATGATCATTTAATGAGTTGCTGTCATGACATAAAATTACACATTTTGGTGGCTGGCCGCTCCTCTTTAATTGTTTGTAGTATGACATCTCCAAATCAACAAGAAAAAGCTCACTGAGCAATTTCATCAAACTTTTCATCAAATTCTATTAATTCAATATTGCATATTGATGATACTTCTTATATATCGAATTTGTCACAGAACTGGTTTTGGTTCATAGGAAGACGCAAGAGAACTAATAGGAAAATGGTCGTAGATCTGAAATTGCCGTGATGGAAAAGGGAGGTCAAAGGTGGTTAAACTTTGAAAGCAATATACGAGTATATTATGTATGTATGTAAATAACAATAAATCTCTGTGTTTGCAAATCACATTACTTCTTTGTTGTTGTGTTTGTATATTATAGCAAGAACGTCGTCGGTCGTTACGAAGTGTAAATATAGAAAAATTAGAAATGGAAAACCGTGCGGAAACAAAAAGTGTTGAGATTCTGAAGCGAAGCTAGTCCTATCTAGTACTTTTTATCCGTTTTTTTTTTTAATTTGCGATAAGAATTATTGTCAGTGTATGAAACAAAATGTTTTAAAAATCGCACGTGTATCTGAAAATTGAACCGGGGCGAGCAGCTACTTTGCGCAGATATAAAAAAATTAGAAACCCCAAAAGTGCACGCCTCACACGCTTTTATAATATTATTTAAAAAAAAAGAATTACAAGCTTACAAACTTTGCTATGAATTATCGCGTAGGGAAGGGGTTATGAAATAAATAAAGTAAAGATAATAACAATTAAACCACATCGAATCAGACCGTTAAAATTGAAAGGGTTCTATTCCTAATTATACTGAAGCGTAAGAGAAAAAAAAAGACTCGATTAGTAAAGTATTTCGGTCGTTATCATGTTAACAAGAAAATATCCGTAACAAACAGACAAACGGACGTCCAAGACGGAACTTTTTTAAACTAGTTTAAATAACAAAAATGGCATCTAAAATATCATGAGTGTTAAAAATAGTGTTTTTTCTTGATATGTGTGTGTATATATTATTTTACAAGTGCAATATATGATAAATAGAGACATTTTAAGTTTGAAAAATCAGATGTTATGCGCTTCGCTTATGAGGCGTGCAATAGGTTCAGCTCCTATTTTAAAAAGCTCGAATCCAATATCAACGTAATCGGTGTTCGAAATTCGAACAATTTCCAACACCGATTTGAACATTACAAGTATTATAATAAAATAATTGAAATTTGTATGAACTTTATTACCATAAGGTAATAAAGTTCATACCAAAGTAATAAATAATGAACTAGATGACCAGACGCGAAATTTTTGGATAATTGTCGGGTAATTCCGGAAAATTCATGTAAGCCTTTTTTAACCAATGTCAATCCAAGTGAAGAGAATTCGTCTCTTCACTTGGATTGTCATTGGTTATGTCGTCTTAGGATTCTTCCTGCACATCAAAAATCTCTTTCTAACCTGTCTCGTTGTCGTTGGTGCTGTGCATGCTACAAGTGCAATCGGCAATGCAGAGGTTTCAGGTTTGAATACACGGTCGGTACAAATATTTGAATGTTCTGTTACTGTTTATATCAGAGTTTGAGTTATAGTTGTCTAATAATTTTAACATGTATGTATTTGGAAATGTATTGGTAAGTTTATCTGTTTGTCAGATCTTGGAGCACAAGCTTGTATTAGCTTTATTTGGGCTATATGGGGCTGTTGAAAAACGTTAAAGATTTTGGTGACTGTAGGTGGAACCATTTAAGTGCATTGAACCATTCTTAGGTCCGTATTCCAGAACGTTAATCAACACTCAAGAAACACTTAAGAGTAGATTTTATAAGGTAAAATCTAGTCTCAAGCGTCGATCGAGTATTGAGAAACGTTCTGGAATACGGGCCTTAGATTTTCATCTTGGATTCATGATTTTCATAAAAGGTTACTTCACAATGTTTGATCAAGGGGGTCAGTTTATAATATTGATCACTTTTGATCTGGTAAGATGTAGGTATGATTATTAATTTTAGTTATATTACAAAAAATACAATTGTTGATCACAAAGCCAATAAAGATTCAGATGTCTATTTTTATATAGATTAATGAAATCTTCATTCTGTTAAATAGGTAACTATTTCTTTTTTAAATTTTAGCATTGATTTCAGATGCATCCAGAGTACTCTGGGTATACAGGTAGACTGCTTTATTAAGTTCATTTAGTTTTTGACATAATGACTACAATGGTATCCTCACTCCTAGAACTATGGAGTGCACCAAAGCATTACTTGTCGGTCACTGTGAGTTTGTTTCTCTCTGCACCTAGATGATCCCGGCTGTTACTCAAAGATCTTGTACTATTGGCGCCCCTTTGCTATGTAACAAGTAATTTAAACCTCAAATTTTTCAAATATTATTATTATTATTTTCTTACTACCCTGTCAGGGACACAGCATGAAGATAGTTAGTTAACTTTTCAAATAAGGACATTGTTCAAATTATCTACTTGGCCTTCAGATTTCCTTTGAAATTCAAATCTGCTGAGCATAAAATGCCTAAAGTTACATTCTTATAAATTCAGTAAAAATAGTACACAAGCATTGTATGTATATATCTCTTATGATCTAAATTATTTTATAATAATCCACTTACTTGGTTTGGAGTAGTTTTGAGAAGAAGAACTGAAATAGTAGCAGTACAGACCGAAGCCCAGTATGAGTAGAAGTAATGCCAGGACTCGTGTGGTGCAAAACCGGCACCGCAAAAGCCTTGCTGCCCTCATTGTTGGTTCTGTTGAGTTGAGAGTTTTATTAGAATAATATTTATAGGTAGAACAATATAGGTAGAACATTGTATTTGCTTTTTTAAATCAGATTTTCTGTTTTTCGGATATTCCAGTAGCATTTAAAGGAAATTTGACCATGGTGACACTATACATTCCTAACATCTTAAGGTCTTCTTTCAGAGACCGGGGTCCACTTTGAGTATAATTTTACACTTTTATTGTTCTAAACTACTTTTGTTTATTTTTTTTAATAAATGCTGTTTAACCATTTTAATATTGGCACAAGCACTAGTTTTAAGACACTGTCTTCTCTTGTGAATACAGGAGAGATTACCTTAGGTACCCATAATATTTTAAAATAAAATTATATATAACAATTCGATAAAATAAAATAAAAAGCTTTAAAGCTTAAATCTTTAACATTCTTTGATATTGACTTGTTAGTAGATAAAAGGAACGGTAATTATAGCTTAAGACAGTATGTCAATTGTCATCTTAAGGAATTACATTTTCAAATAATTCGAAATTGTTAATAATTTCATATTGAACTTTAATTTAAAGTTATTATAACTTGAAATAAATGCTTAAATTAAACGAGGTGACACTTGTGGCTTGCTGAATAATCCAAAGTCTCATATATTAGCTGCGAACTATCCAAAAATCAATGACAAAAAGTTTGTTGTCAAAGACTCTTTAGAAAAAAAATTGGTTCTTCAATAGAGTTCGTGAAGAGTAAACAACATGCGGTACAGTAGTTACTGGAAGCCCTAATGGCTCAGGAGATACTTGAAATTATATACACTTACTTTTTACTCAATATGATTTTAACTGTAAGTAATGTTTACATTTTATTTTACTACTAGTAAACTCGTGAATATTATTACTAGACTAATCAACAACCGAGCGCGTCCGGCAGCAGCCTAACGCCAATGCGTACCGATTGACGTGAATGACAAATATTAATGACATTTGTGATTTGACGTTGGGGATACCAGTGCATGATTTGTAATTCTACTATTCATAACGCTTTTGGTAAATTATTATATTTTATTTTTAAATTGATATGGAGAATGTACAACTGGTTTTGGTCGTTGTTACAATCGACCTAAATTGAGTATCTAGTTATAAATATGATTTTAGTTAACACACAACCGAAGTTAATTAACAAATGCTGATTAGTACTTCGTACACCTACTATAGATGTACATAAGCCATTCGTACTGTTTTTAGGTTATGAAATGTAAACGTTAATAAAAGAAAAGAAGTAATAATAAAGTGCAAGACTTGAATAAACCCGAAACGACTGGTTCGGATGTAGAACGATGAGAGACTGGCTAGCACTGGAAAAAAAGTTAATTAAGTGCTCTGTCTCGGTTAGTAAAAACACAGAACATCGTAAAAAAGCCCGTTTCGAGATTTATAGCGCAATGCTATTGCCAAAGTTGCTCTTATCGATTGATAAGAGCAACCCCTTTTCGGTAGTGAAACTTGGGTATGTTAGAAAATATATGACAACAAATTAAAGGTTATGGATATGCGACTTCAATATTGTGCGGCGCGGCGTAATTCTGGCTGTTCTTATACGTAACTAAGTGATACGCAATATAGCAGGTTTGAATGAAAGTATCAGTATTAAGAAAGAAGGGGGAGTACTCGACTGGTTTATACACATCAAAGAAATGAGTGAGGAAGGATTGAGGATGAATATTTATTTTGCGAAAGTAGATAGTAGAAGGCGTGCACGTAGGTATAAAACGTTTTATAAATTTGCAAGAATCGAAGGAAGTATGCAAGGATAGTGGACCTCGGCCACCTGTCCTCTTTGATAACCCCACAGGCAAACAGCGTGTTTTCTCTTAGCCGGGCCGCGGTGAATATCTCTATCTGAATAGGCCTATCCTGCGACCCGCTTGGGTAGAAGGCGGAACACCGCGGGGTTTAGTGGGTAAGACGGCCCCCAAAGGTCGGGGTCCCACACCACGTTCCTGCTGCCCTTGGAGCAGGAATGATGGCTGGTAAACTCGTCCCTCGCGTAAAAAAACGCAAACTGCGTGAGTTAGTTCGTTATATTAAGATTGTTTAATATTATTATGCATTGAATTAATATCTATCTGTCTATCACTCCTTATCTACGAAGGGGTAGCAGAGGCATTTATATTATATTTCACTTTTCACCATGTATATTCCTGTCCCACGTAATAGGTGGTGAGTCCATTGCCGTGTTGAAATAGACAGACGCAGGTTGTTGCTATCTGCTATTGAAATTTTTAAGCCGCCCATAATATCTGTTATATAGAAGTAAAATTATACTTTAAAGCCTGCAAGAGTGGGAATCGAACGGGTTAAAATGATGATCATAATTTATACTTTATTTAATAAGTTGATACTTTCCAAATATGTTTGAGACTCAAGCAAACTGTACGTGATAGTTGATTGCGTGACTTGTTTTCTCTAAAACCGTAAACTATGGAAACTATAACAGTGTGTTACCCTTGTGAAACAAGTGGGAATACAAAAAGGTGAAGAGAGACTTGGGTCTTCTCGGTATGAACAATGCTTTTTTTAACCCATAAGACAAAAATATCCTTTTTTTATTTATAAGAGGTTTATTTTATATCCTTATTTATTTTCATAAAATTGTACTCTAGTAAAGTGGTGGAGGTTTTACTGAGGCTATCGGTATATTCGAAAAGTAAAAACAAAAGCCACGTTGTATCACTTCCCAACACTTTGGCTCGTTATCGAAAATTTTGTTTATATCCTTGAATTGATGGAGTATTTATGTGTAAGAATGGCGAAATAAAGAACGGAGTGGCATCCACATTGGTTTCCGTGCCCGCCCAAAATCAAATTGATTAATAAATCATGAAATTGACATGCACTAAACGAAGTAACTAAAACAAAATAAAACTAACTATTTTCACGCTGTATCCCTGATAGGGAACATCGAATAAGTTTTGGCAATAAATAAAGGTTTTAATTAATTAATCATTATTTCAATGTGTGCTAAACTTATTTTTACGTGTGCAGTGTCCAAAGCAAACTACTAAATTGGTAGAAATTTGTTTGGTGTTGCTTGCTTTTAACTTGGCTTGATATATAAGTTTTTTATAATAATTATAAAACTTGGTGTCTGTATCAACTAAGAGGGCACATAAAAACGTTTAGTCCTAAACCATTTACTACTACTTACTAGGTAGGTATATAATTTTTAAAAAACCTAGTCAATGAGAGTTACTCCAAGACTACGTTTTATGTACTTAGGTAGGTACCTACTGAACCCTGGTATCTCATAAATATAAAATAGCATTATTATCCTTTTTTCTATAAATTTTGTAGATACATTATGAAGTAATAATTAGGTAGGCATTGTTATTAGGTATCACAGAAAAATATTATCTATAAAAACAAATACGAACATAGCCCAGTCTCATTCAGAGTAGTGTATGGCAAGTTATTTACGTAAACATACTTTAGTAATCTGTGATACGAGTAGCCGTGAGCACCTTGTGTGCAGCGTTTATTTGTTTTTTTTTTTACACAATGAAATATAACGAGCTGGGCAATACTGGAATGAAAGTGTCCCAAATTAGTATGGGAGGAGCTGCATTCAGTAATATATATGGGTAACTTTTATTTAAGTACTAAATACTTAGCATTAGTATTTCACATTTAATGATATTTACCAACAGCCGATTGTAACAACGAGTCGTCCATAGAGACAATCTTGTTTATTATACCTAGGTACTACCTACTTGGCACTTGTAGAATAGTAGTTTTTCCTCTATTGACTCTATTACACATCGTCCATGATGTACCTAGGTATGTATGTATGTTTAATTTTATTAACATTTTTAAAGGTCAAAATTGTATAGTTCTTGAACTGTATTTTAACCGACTTCTAAAAACGAGGAGGTTATGTGTTACAGTGTTAGATGGGTATATATTTTTTTGTTTCTACAAGTAATATGACAGATTGAATTATTAAGAGGATTTTCTATTTGTGAATCATTTTGCCAGTTGTAGGTACTTTTAATGTATGTAGGTACCTATATTCGATTCAGTTAGCGCTCGTGGCCTAACTCAGGGTTCTATAAACGATCACTGCGTTAAGTAATTTCCTCTATAGCTGGTAATCGGATGGGTGACCGCTGGTCGAAGCCCTGGGCCTCAGCCATATCCTACTAATATTATAAATGCGAAAGTTTAAAAGCAGGTATGGATGTTTGTTACTCTTTCAAGCAAAACTACTGAATGAATTTGGATGAAACTTTGCAATAATATAGTTTACACATCAGAGGCTACATTTTATACCGTGAATACGTTCCTGTGGGAAATGGAAACGGGAAAACTGCGTGCGGTGCCGCGGGCGTTATTTAGTTAGTAATATAAGCCTAAGTAACCATTTGTATTACTTATTCTAAAGCCAAATTTTGTACAAAAGAAAGCAAATACCTAATAATTTATGTGCCGCCCTCGTCACATTTATTACGCTTCAGTTAAAGTCCAGTAAGTAGGTACCTACACTTAGTAAAGAGGCCCGACTCTGGTATTTTACAATAAAATGTCGCCTTTTCTATTCTATATCCATTCCATTGCGGTTGTGATTTCAAAACCTAGTGGAAAGCAACTTAGTTTACGAAAACTATATTTTAAAAAGTGTGTAGGTACTTATGTACACGCCTTAGAAGTTATTATAGTTCTTGGCGTAACAAGATAAAAATCTTATTAAAAATCTTATTTTTGGCCTTATCCTACTTTTTTAGAAAAATCTAAGATTTTGTCTATAGCTAACTTCAGGGCGTTTGAACACTACTTTATATGTAGTTATAAGTTGTTATGGAAACACTTATCAGCTAACTTCAGGGTGTCTTACTATACTAGTGGCTAAAGACGCTTTACGATTTGTATGTGCGCGATTGGACCACAAAAATTGACAAAACGTGCTGTCTCGGCTTTCTATAGAGAGATTTTGATTCTGTTTTGACACGATCGAGATATTAGAATCAACGCTCTGGTTTTACTCTGTGAGTCATACCTATAGCGAGATTTTACCCCAATTACATATATTGACTTTACAGTCAAGACACTGTCATTTATAAATGACATTACAATTACGCGTAAAATAATGTTTTGAAAGGCTACTTAAAGATAAGAACAATCTAATAAAATAAAAATATTGTGTACAAGTTGACGCCCGCGGCTTCGCCCGCGTATAGAAGTTTTCCCGTTCCCGTTTCCCACAGGAACTTGTTCCCGGGATAAAAAGTAGCCTATGTGTTATTCAGATGTATAAGCTATATTATTGTAAAGTCTTATTAAAATCCATTCAGTAGTTTTTACGTGAAACAGTAACAAACATCCATACAAACTTTCGTATTTATATATTATCAAGATTAAGATATTTTAGGACGTTTTTGTACAGCGCCATCTAACCAAAATATAGCTAATCACAGTGATAGTGTGTGAAACTGCGGTATGTTAAGATCACGGGTTTTAATCCGGTTCGGAACAAATATTTGTGTGATCAGCAAATATGTATTTGTTTCGGAGTTTGCGTATGTTCTATGATGTCTTATATTTTTCAAAGAAGTAAGTATATAGAACATAGTCGGTTTGTTCAAACACTTTTAACTCTAGAACGGGAGCGTAGATTTATGTGATTATTTGTTTTTCCCTATATTGGATTTCTCTGTACCCTAAATAGCAAAATTTGTAAAAATAAAAGGAAAATCTTAAAGAAAAAGAAAGTCATGTCAAAATTCAATTAGCTCAATCGGTTGCAGACATCATCAGGTTTAAAATTGAGTACCTAAAAAGATTCCACACCAACAAACATACATACCTATACAGCAAGTTAATAACAAAAATCTTGTAAAAATAAAAACCTGCCTATATCTTCATTACAAACAAACAAACAAACATACAAACAAAGTTTTCCTCTTTATAATATTAGTGTAGATAAAGGCTCCATTCACAGCGGTAATTTAAGAAAATCCTTCTTGTGTCGCTGAAGTTTCAGCCACTGCTATGTAAGAAAATCACCAAATATAAAATATACTCTGAAAACACCAGCGAGAATAATTTATGCAACCGAGACTTATCTATAAAATATTTGATCACCAGGAACTTACATAATATGTTGATCTGCGATTTCTAATTCACAGATTTAATGGAAAGCTTTTATTTTCACATTTTCTGAGTGATTTCAAACCTTGAGCTCCTAAGTGCACTTTGTGTGTTTTAGATCGTTCAACGAAGACCGATGTTTTAATCTGTTAAGAGAAGTTCTCAAAATTGGAGTGAATTACTTCGAAACTGGCCCTTGGTATGGCCAGGGGTCTTCAGAACGCACTTTTGGCAAGGTAATTATTTACTTAAATAATTTCATTAGTTACAGAGATATACCTCCCTAAATCTAAAATTTAAGACTCCGAGAAATACCCTTTATCAATATCCGAGCAAAATTGCTAGAATATTGATAAAGGAATATGTATATATTATATAGGAATATAATATATTTATATAGAATTTAAATTGCTGCGTAACAATGTAGTATAAAGCCTAAGATAAAGAATAACTAGTAGGTACCTAGTATATTATTTATGTAGTATATTCTAGAAGCGCTCGTGGCCCCGCGGACTCAGTGTTCTGTAAACGATCACTGTGTTATGTAACTTCGCTATGGCTGGTCACGGATGGGTGACCACTTTGTGGCATTTAGATTTGCGAGCGTTTCCATGCTTTAGAAGGCACGTTAAACCGTTGGTCCCGGTAGCCAGTAACATGGCAGTCGTTAAGTCAAATTGAACGCCTTATGGGCGGCTTGAAATATTTCAACAGCAGGTAGCCACAACCTGCGTCTGTCTAATTCAACACAGCAATGGGCTTACCACCTATTACGTGGGACAGGAATACAAAATAAATAAATAATAATAATACTCGTAATATATTCTTTATCTTAGAGTTAAGCCAAGTTGAATTACGTGCGGCTTATAATTTTAACAGCAGGTAGCATATACCCACTACCTGTTGTGTTTTTACCATAGTACTAACACCTCACCACAAATTAAGTAGGTAGTCACAAACTACTAGTATAAATTTAATTTTAACACTTATTTTCACATTTCAGGGGCTTGTAGGTGTACCAAGAGATTCCTATTACATTGGTAGTAAAGTTGGCAGATATGAATTGAACGTCGAAAACATGTTTGACTTTTCTGCCGAGAAGACAGAAGCTGCAGTAGATAGTACACTGGAGCGGCTTGGGTTAGACTACGTGGATATAATACAGGTGAGATAGGAATTTTAGAAATATCTATTTATAGGTTAACTCTTTACAGAATGAAGTGATACGCAATATGGCAAGTTTAAATAAAAGTTGAAGCGCTCGTGGCCCCGCGGTCTCAGTGTTCTGTAAACGATCACTGAGTTACGCAACTTAAACTATGGCTGGTCCTCAGATGGGTGACCTCTTTGTGGCATTTATATTTGCGAGCGTTTCCGTGCTTCGGAATGCACGTTAAGCCTTTGGTCCCGGTTGCCAGTAAAATGGCAGTCGTTAAGCCTGGTTGAAGGCCTTATGGGCGGCTTGAAAATTTCAACAGCAGGTAGCCACAACCTGCATCTGTCTATTTTCAACATGGCTGTCTATTTTCAACCTATTACGTGGGACAGGAATCCACACGGTGAAAAGTGGGCATATAATATGCCTCTGCCACCCCTTCGGGGATAAGGCGTGATGGATATTTATTTATTTATTTTAAATAAAAGTGTCAGCGTTAAACTGGAAAAGGGCGTGCTCCGTTGGTTTGGACACGTCCAACGAATGACTGAGGAACGATTGACGAATAATATATATATTGTGCGGAAGTAGAGGGTAGAAGAAGTCAGGGTAGGCCGAGACTTACATATGAAGACCACGTAAGCATATTGCTTAAAAACGGAAAAGTCAAAAGTACTCGGATACCCAGATGTGCGTGTATGAAGGGATTGATGAATCTTTAAGAAGCAAAAGAAATATACATGGATCGCGAAGCCAGGCGATCTGTCCTCCCTGACTACCCCCTCAGGGATACAGCGTGAATATAGTTTGTTAGTTAGTTAGGTTACAGATGAAGTACAAAATGGCATAGAGTTGTGCTGATCAACACCATCAAAGGAAATAAAATACTTGAAGCGATAACATCGACAAACGATAGACTTGACTTATAGCAAATTGATTTGAAAGTATTTGAATGTATGTGATACTTCTGGAGAAAAATCATGGTTTATCATTCACATTTTCATCCCCGAAGGGGCGGCTGGACAGGCTGTAGTTGATATAGAAAACTACGAAGTCACGCAGAGCAGCTAGTGTGTAATAAATACTCATGCTATCAGTTATAGTATGGATGTAACAAAGTTTATCATGACTGTCATGGGTCTGTCGGGAGCCCTGGGGCTATCCTCCCGAGGTCTCACCCGGGACTCCTGGCCATAGACAGATGGAAGGGTAGTAGTAGCAGAAGATGCATCTGCTCCCTGGGGTTGTCCTACCGAGGGCTTACCCGGGACTCCAGGCCATAGACAAATAGAAGGACACCGTGTGGTTACAGTCGGTAAGAGTCCGGCATAGCATCTATGAGGATTTCCACACGATAAAAAAAAGCATAAGATGCATAGGCGATGTCCTTAAAAGTATATCTACTATATTATATACATCTTATGTATACTCTTATATATACATCTTATGTATGTCCAGAAAAATCTATCACAGTTTTCTAAACTCTGTGATAAACATAATATAAACACTAGAAATAAAAATAATCTTTCAGTCCACCACAGTCGATTACATAAGATTGGCGATTCTTTCCAGGGTAACTGTATACGCTTTTACAACAAGCTTCCCTGTGACCTGAGAAATTTACCTTTAAATAAATTTAAAAAGTTTATTAAAAACAAGCTTTGTGAAAAAGGTTTTTACTCCGTTACAGACTATTTGCAGGACAGGGACGCCTGGAAATGATCTGCTGGCAAAATGAAATAATATTAAATTGTAAATAGGCCATCAAAAAAAAAGCCTTCCTAAGTTTCTTGCCGGTTCTTCTCAGGTGGGCCGCGTTCCGAACCGGTGGTCGCTTTAAATATTTTAAATAGTGTATGACATTTTGTAAGCGCCGTTAAAATGGTCTATGCAAAATAAAGATATTTTTATTTATTTTATGTAGTTTCTTCGACGTAAGCTCAAATTATAAAACATGATATAAACTCCCTACCTTGGTCTTCCCAAACATATATGCCATACGTGACACAAATGGCACATGTGTCATTGGTTTTGCCATCCCGCAGGATATAGTCCGGATGGTGATTTAATCCGCGGACCTTCACCAAGACCGGACATGTTATATTGTTGTTATTGTTTCAGGTCCATGATTTCAGTTATGTCCCTGACACGTCTGTCATACTGAAAGAAACTTTACCTGTTCTGGATAAAGCCGTTAGAGACGGTAAAGCAAGATTTATTGGCCTAGCCGATTATGATATTGGGCTGATGAAGGATATCATTGAGGAATCTGATATCAAAATATCTACGATACTTTCTTTTGCCAAGTCGACATTGCACGACAACAGGCTTCAAAACTATACGAAATACTTTAAAGTAAGTAAAACTATATAAATAAAAGCTGTGTGACTTATTCTATATCTATACTTATATACCTACTAATATTAAGCTAAATAAATAAATATCCATCACGCCTTATCCCGGAAGGGGTGGCAGAGGCATATTATATGCCCACTTTTCACCGTGTAGATTCCTGTCCCACGTAACAGGTGGTGAGCCCATTGCCGTGTTGAAATAGACAGACGCAGGTTGTGGCTACCTGCTGTTGAAATTTTTTAAGCCGCCTATAAGGCCTTCAACCAGGCTTAACGACTGCCATTTTACTGGCAACCGGGACCAACGGCTTAACGTGCCTTCCGAAGCACAGAAACGCTCGCAAATGTAAATGCCACAAAGTGGTCACCCATCCGACGCTGGAAGCTGCGTACCTCAGTGATCGTTTACCGAACACTGAGACCGCGGGGCCACGAGCGCTTCTAAATAAAGCTAAAAGTTTGTTTGTTTGTTTGGTTGAATGCGCTAATCTCAGGAACAACTGGTCCGAATTTAAAAATTATTTTTGTGTTGGATAGCCCATTTATCGAGGAAGGCTATAGGCTATATATCATCACGCTACTACCCCGAAAAGCGAAGCAGTAATCATAAATTTCAACAAATCGGGCAAATATACATACATTATTTTAAAATATATAAGCGACGGGAAGAAATCTGTGCGACGGAAGTTCAGTGTAAGTCACGGGGGAAGCCGTGATGGTCAGCTAGTGATTAGATAAAGTATCGGAATTGCGTTCGAAAGGCACGAATTTAATACCGACCCTTTAGCACAAGCAATATGTGCATTACGATAGTTCTCAGAAACAAAAGAAAAAGATGGAGTAAGTATTTCCATGACAACTTATAACTAAATTAAATGTAATTTTAATTCTTTTGATATTTTTTTTTTTACCCGCTTATTTATCATTCCTGTTACAAACAAAGAGTTGTGGTTATGTGACGAAATCTTACAGAAATACACACACACATCTCGTACATAAGTACACACACAGACACACACACACACTTGTATTTTATATGATATGGTCTCCTACCTAATATTTCTAGGGTAGGTATATCATGATCTTTTATATAAAAGTAAAAACTGACTAACTTATGGATTAACGCATAGCTTAAACCATGAGGTGTAAAGAAAAAAAAATGAAAATTTTCCCCTACCCGGGTGAAAAGATGTTCCAAATCTGTATGGAACATCGTGCTTTTCGGTCGAATTTTTCAATTGGCTTTGTTTTAGAGGTAGCTGACACACTGGATTGACACATTGCCTACTTTTTATTCTGTAATTAGGTTCCTGTGAAAAGCGGGTAAAGGAAAACCTAACCACGCGGGCTGTAGTAGTGCTATATATTATCAAACATACCTATAAAATATAAAAAGGAACACAGTTTCAGTCAACGGTTTGATTTAATTTGCTACCTAATTAGGCAAGAGTAGTTATACCAGTCAGTGAGTGCGATGCGTCATTGTGAAGTCACAATGTAAGTAATTTAATTTGCTTTACAATGTGTGTCACATAAATGCATTACCTATGACGGGTACGAGACAGTAGTTTATGATGTTTTCTTGTAGAATATAAATATAGGTTGATTGATGACGGCAGTTGATATTGTAACTTTATTCATTTGTCTTTCTCATTGTGGTAGGTAGATTCTATCGCTATTTTTATGACTATTTCATGTAAGTACTTGTATTACAGAGCAAGGGTGTCGGAGTGATAAACGCTGCAGCCACCGGCATGGGCTTGTTATCAAATCAAGGACCTCAACCATGGCACCCGGCCAGCGATGATTTAAAAGCTATCTGCAGAAAAGCATCCGATTACTGCAAGGTATGTATCAGCTACGGAACAAATGCATGTCAAGTCAGATTAATTTTGAACAATACAACGGAAGTCATCTCAAGACATTTTTTGCTTTTTTTTGTGTGGTAATACTCATGGATGCTCTGCCGGACTCTTACCGACTAAAACCACCCGGTGCACTTCCATTTGTCTATTGACATAACATACAACAAAATTAAGACAAACTATTTTATGTAAAACATTAAATAGTTGTATATAGTCTTTTAATTTTACTTAATGGCAGCAAGACGTGTCCGTTTATAGGTAATCTTAGGTATATTTCAATAATTATACACGATGTATTTGAAAAAAAAAATTGAATTATTTTTAAGATTTTAGAAGAAGATGAGAAGATTTGTAACTTGTAATTATGACATCAAGTGCTAGAAATACACGGTGATGTCTAGAGACTATCAATAAGTTAGATTTATAACCTAACGAACTAGTTATAGGTTTTTTGATCAGGATACATACCAGAGTGGATAGATACTTCGAGGGGCTCCACCACGATGTGACTTAAACCAACTTTAACAGCTAGTTGTCCACCTGCCGACTGAAGGAGGAGGATATGTCGTAGACTAAAGGAGTTGATTGGACAAGTGACAATTGGTGTGTAGGTATTTGTTGCTCCTATCAGTTTACAAGGTTGACATTTTGGAAGTAATGGAAACTTTACGTTCAGATGAAATCACCTACTTAATTGCAACTGCAACACGAGAATTACCTATATAATTGGTAATTTTATCTAACTCTTAAATTAACTGAAGCGCTCATGCCCCGCTGACTCAGTGTTCTGTAAACGATCACTGCGTTAAGCAACATTCGCTATAGGTGGTCCTGGGATAGGTGACCACTTTGTGGAATTTACATTTGCGAGCGTTTCCGTGCTTCGAAGGGCACGTTAAGCCGTTGGTCCCGGTTGCCAGTAAAATGGCAGTAGTCGGCTTGAAAAACATGTCGCCACAGCCTGCGCCTCTCCATATCAACACGGCAATGGGCTCACCACCTGTTACGTGGGACAAAAATGCATACGGTGAAATGTGGGCGTATAGTATACCTCTGCCTACCACTTCGGGGATAAAGGCGTGACAATATGTATGTATGTTAATTTAACTACATTGAAGTGTTTTCCCTAGTAACGGTTTTACATACTAACTAGCTGGGCTCTACTTCGCCCATGACACACTTTAAAGACCCGTATTATATTCCCATTGCAATCTACTCAAACCTATGCCCCTCCATCGGTTTCCAAATATACCCCTAGGGATAGAGTTTTGGAAAATCTTAAAACACTGACTTTTTTTTAATCAAAAACAGGTACGAATACAAATTTTTGTGAGGCTGTCTTTAAAAATGAAGAACGTTCCATTTAAACTTACAAATCCCTTATCGGTAAAATTTTACAAAGCCACGTTACACGTGTCTATTTCTTTGTTACCAGAAACAGGTGTACTTTATTTCATGTTTCTAACGTTAAAAATGTCGAAATTCTATATACTCGTATATCCTCCTTATTTACTTCCTTAGGGGCGGGGTTTTGTGTCTAAAATCCCACCTTAAGAGGCACCTATATCCTAAAAGAAACACCCATGTGAATGTTGATCATTGTAGCTTCTCGTAGTATCAAGGATTTCGTGAAAAATGAGTGAGTGATGAATGAGTCAGTGAGTGGTTGGTGGCGCATCGGTAGTGTATGCGACAGTCGTTACTGAGGCATCGGATTTGTATCCGGGATCGGAACAAGTATTTGTACATGTTTAGCAATTGTCTAAACCACAACTAAAAATAATATGAGCAAGGTTATATTTCAATTTAGGCAGGATGGCATAATAGGTACCTAAGAATATATTGATTTCTACTTTTAGTCAAAGAATGTGGAGTTAGCTCGCTTAGCGACCTGGTTCACCCTTAATCAGCCCGACATTGACACCAATATGTGCGGATTCTTCAACATCGAGCAGCTTAGAGACACCATCGATGTTCTAGAAAATGGATTGACCGAACACGAGAATCAAGTTTTAGCTGATGTTCAGTTAAAGTGAGTGATACTTAAAATTGAACAAATCATATACGTTAAGCAGTGCTCCTTTTGACTATAGAGTTCTTGTGTGCTCAGCTAAGACAGCAATCGTTTCAAAGAAAATGGATTGACCGAACACGAGAAACAAGTTTTAGCTGATGTTCAGTTAAAGTGAGTGATACTTAAAATTGAACAAATCCGATACGTTAAGCAGTGCTCCTTTTGACTATAGAGTTCTTGTGTGCTCAGCTAAGACAGCAATCGCTTCAAACAGAAAAAAGCCATGCTTTTATGAAGCTACACCAAAACCAAACCCGGAATGCACCGTGGGTCTTTGTATCATATAAAAATATAGAAACCATTTTGTACTACTAATGTACTTGACAATATTATAACCACTTCAGTGTGTTTTGTTTAAATATCTTCTCGGTAGCCCGTGCACAGGGTTGCTGGACCGCCCGCATCCACTGTGCAAGAGCTACTGCCGCTAGACATTCGACGTTTGTACTACGTTTCATAGACATTGGAACGACGCTGAAACCTATGTTGAAATGTACGAACTAAACATTATATATCTCTAAAATAACACCAAAAAAGAAGATATTTATGACCAACTAACAAAACTGTAAAAAGAAACCAGTCTCTAAATAATATTATGGTTTCGGTACTATCTAGCACACTTTGCATAGGGGTCGCGTGCATTGCAAGCGTTCACACCACCCAA
The DNA here is from genome assembly GCA_948477245.1 of Thumatha senex. Taxonomy (NCBI): domain Eukaryota; kingdom Metazoa; phylum Arthropoda; class Insecta; order Lepidoptera; family Erebidae; genus Thumatha; species Thumatha senex. Next base: position 8,950,541 of record OX419725.1, read on the forward strand.
ACGAAGGAGACTGGCGCACTACGCCTTCTATGTACTACGCAGGTTTCAAAGACAGACCTCACTCCAACGACTGCTGTCTCCATCTAGTGAGCACTACTGCGATATTTCAGAAAAGCTGCATTCTCGCCTAGTCTTTGTTGCATTGTATAGATGGGCACTTTAGCAAGAATGTTCATTGGTACACCGAATTACAGCAGAGCGCATGTCGTAATAAGCCGATCGATATTACCTATATTCTCTGTACCAAAGCACCGGCACACCTAGGATTATTTTAATACCACTGAGGTAGCAAACAAGCAGGCCCACCTGGACCATTAAGCCAGTCCTATAGACTTTCCCAACACGACATTAGTTACAATCGCGCTGCTGTAACTCCAGCATTCTCAAAAGCACTGCTCTTGACCAGCTTTTGATTTTGTTTAATGTTGTTGATGTGAATGTTTGTTACCATTAAATTTGTCTTTTTTTTTCAGATATTTTGAGGGTAACATGACATATCACTGGGACGACGTTGAACCTGAGCTTTATAAAACTAAGATAGCTTCATTCTCGTCGGCGGTCCCTCAATAATTTCAGAAACCTAACGGTATGGAATCGGTACGGATGATAGTATACGATAATTTTACATGGCATTTTATTGATATATTTCATGAAAATCTATATAAGGATAGTTGATAATATTATCCAATAAATTGCATTCGTTCCGATAAAAAAATATCGTAATTCTCTTTTTTTTTCATTCACGTGCTTATCTACCATATCTTTACCGTAACTAATTCTGAACAATTTCATTGACCAAATCCCTTGCTACGTCACCTAATATGATATACCCTGAGTTATTTTTTTTTACTTTGACACTTTCGTGAAATATATTCATTACAAACTCCTTACCGTTGTTATTTATCTCCATTTCCTGTAGAATGTAAAGGTAACTGTAACGATCATAGATAAATGAGTATTTTTGGGACATTCTCGCACAACATCTAGCTTGTAGATCTCACAAATATTTGTTCTAACCTGGAATTCGAACTCGTGACCTCATGGCGGGAGTGGCGTACATACACTTAACACTGCACCATTGAGGCAGTCAACATTAACAAACATTTTACTTATCGAGGGCAAATCAAGTTTCTTGGCATATTACCTATGAGATTTTACTTTAGTTAAAGTCCATACCTCATCTCACCGTCAGCTCCGGTAAGGCATGGCTAGCACGAAGGATTCCACGTGTGAAAAATGACGATTAAAAAAATCAGCGGCTTACAGTTGACTATAAAAACTAAGAAATATATTATGAAATTCTTTAGTCGAATGATCTTCAGACGGAGTTCTATGTCAAACAACTCCGTCTGACCGTTATCCGTGTCATGTGCACCTGTTTGCGTGTAATGTTCACTTGACTCGAAGAATTTGATAGAACTCTTATGAAGTCGCTAGAGTTGTAATCGAAATACTAGGAACACTGCCAGAGCACGTGTCTTCAACCCTATTCTGGTTCTACAAGCAGAGCTTGAAGAGGTCCATGACATGAGAGAGGATCTTGTAGACCGTGAGAGAGGACTGCGATATATCGTCATAGCCTTCCATCAGACAGGCGGAGTCATTTTGGCAAGCTAAGTGTTCTGTAAACGATCACCGAGTTGAGCTACTTTCACAATGGCTGGTCCTCGAATGGGTGACCACTTTGTGGCATTTACATTTGCGAGAGTTTCCGTGCTTCGGAAGGCACTTTAAGCCGTTGGTCCCGGTACGTTGCCAGTGACATCGCAGTCGTTAAGTCAAGTTGAAGGTCTTATGGGCGACTTGAAAAATTTCAACAGTAAGTAGCCACAATCTACATCTGTCAATTTCAACACGGAATGGGCTCGCCACCCATATTACGTGGGACAGGAATACACATGGTGAAAAATGGGCATACAATATGTATGCCTCTGCCACCCCTTTGGGGATAAGACGTGATAGATAAATAAATAAAAATAAGATAGTATTTTACACGTCAACGTCGTTGAACGGTGTCACGTAGATATTATGATGAATTGACAGTAAAGAAACACAATCAATTTTCCTTAGCTGACTGAGTAAGGATATTTACCAACTTTGGTTACTAAACATGCAAAAACACAAAAGAATAATAAATATCAAATCAATATCATGTTTTGTTCAGATTCTGTATATTTAATTATAACACTTAATACCTACTCTTCATCATAGTTACGTAATCAGATATATACAACACATTTAATATAAAATATAAATAACATTAATTGCTATATATAACAATCGCAAACAAGTTCAACCATTATTTTAACATTATATCAATATACTTATTTTTACAATATACGATATGGTAAGGCAGAGTTTCCGCTATGGGAAAAAACATAAATTTTTGATTCAAATCACTCATACTTTTGAATGGAACCGTTTACATACATATTACATTTAAAGTATGAGGACTTGACTTTATATCCCGGGATGACCTACCTAATTATATCACATAGTGAAAAAACAACTTATGTAAAATGGCTATCAAAACAATAACTAACGATTGTATAAAAGATATCAACAGCAAATCTTTATACAACATATATTATAAATTAATACAAAAAGATCAAATAATATGATTGACTTGTGTGGATCTTGCGATTAAGGTCCGTATTCCAGAACGTTTCTTAATACTCAATCAACGCAGTACTCAATCTACTCTCAAGCGTCGATTGAGTACTGAGAAACGTTTTGGAATACGGCCCTTGAACCCTAGCCATAACACGACCGACATGGCACGCGATTTACGAGTAGGCTAGTACTTTAGCTGAACACATCCAATAGAACTTTGATTATAATGTTATATAGTTATTTTTTAAATAAAACGGAATTTTTTTTACAAAGTATTCATATATATGCTATTTCTATGTATAGAGTAGGTACAAGTATTCAGTATTATATTGAAAGACTCACAAATAAATTCACACATAACTGACTGTAGATTCTTATTCATTTATTCAATTCCCTGCAAATTTTAAGTTCTTCAACGAAATGGATGTCACCGATTAATGGAACTTAATAAATGAAAGCATAATGCTGAATAAAAACCAACACTAAACGCAGTTTTTTTTAAATTAATTAAGCTATAGAACATTTAATCTGGGTCAGGTCAGGTCAGGTTTAATCAAATTGATTTTCCGTTATTTTTTAATTAATTTTACATACTCTTCACATCTTGGCAAACAGGGGAAAATAATAGGGGCTGTTCTTTTGGCACACTGTCCACTACAAAATATATAATAAAGGCCATGTCCCGTGCTAGAACAACTTTTTTTTTTCAAGGGACATGAAAAGTAAAAGTAAAATTGAACTCGCTTATTAGGATACCAAAACAACTTCATCAATCATTTCATTTCATTCAGAATTTTAAAACATAAATTATATACATCCCAGAATTCTCTTTTGGGAATGCTTGGACTTTTATTAAACTAGCTGGTAATATTTTATTGATATATATCATGAAAATCTCTACATTTACTCTATGATAACATATCTTTGTTGGAAAATTAAATTTTCTGGGAATCAGCATTATTTGAAAATTTAAACAAGCTATTTTTTCTGTTCTGATGTCACAAAGGATAAAAAAAAGTATGAAAGGCTGCCAAATGGCTTCCCACTAAGAAGTCATAGGTAAATTTTCCATAAAACCAATGAGCCCTTAAGTGATTTAGTGGAACATTTTATTCTTTGGCGCGATTCCCTCTAAAAAAAACAAATAAGTATTGTCAGTTTTAAATTTGCCTAGGTTTCTTGCAGACTGTTATGTACATGACCTTACTGCTTAACTGTACAAGCTTATAAAATAAATAAATAAAATTTTAGGGACATTCTCACACAAAGCGTTCTAGCACAAATTAAGCTATTATAGGCTTCAGGCAGTCGAATGCTACCCACTACCACTTACGCTACAGAGGCCGAATTTGACTACTGTTTCTGAAAGTAACAAGGTCTATCAATTGGTATCTGTCTCATTTTTATGGCGTTTCAGCATACTGCGTGGAATGTTAGAGGAAGAATAGAAGATAAGATGAATTAGGCAAAATAAGTATTCTTGGATCGAGAAGCCTGGCGATCTGCCCTCTCTGACTAGCCCGTCAGGGCTACAGCGGCGTGAATATAGGTAGCCCTTCAGCCTTATCTAAATCGATTGTTTGTAACCGGTTGAAGGGGAGTACGCGCTATTTTCGTATTTGGAACCTGTACAAACTCATAAAATACTGACCAGTTATAATTATTTATGTATCATTGTCCCATAATAGCTGATATTATGGAATTTGTCTTAGTCACGCAAAAGAGGATAAAAATAGTTCAGAATAAAAAAAAAGAACGAGTGCAAGTCGGATTCGCCCACCCAGGGATCCGTAAAATACTTTTTATTAACTTTTTTTTATGTTAACTTAGAATATTAAATAACACCACTTGTACTGTTCCACAACATTTACTTTGTAAACCTGACACAATATGACGACTTGTGACGGTCGTCATATTGTGTACTGTAAATGTTCTGGAACAGTACAAGTGGTGTTATTTAATATGTGTAGCAAGTTCCACCAAGTGCCATCAATCAACAGTATAAATAATCTGTTAACTTAGAAGTTTGTTTTTTTACACAGCTTCAAGGGACCGTAGAACTTAATTTTTATAGTTTTAATTTCAACTCACACGTTCCCGAGTTAAAGAGTCTTGACAGACAGACGTACGGCTGGATTCAAAACGATCCTATATATGGTTATGTTATTCCTTTTGAGAAACGCAACCCTAAAACTAGATTTTATGTCTACACGTAGATCACGTAGTACGATCAGATCACTTAGAAAAGGAGTACCATAGAAACAAAATTGGGGACACTTTCTAGCTATATACAAATAATAATGTCAAAACAACGAATGTGTAAAGAAAAACAAAAGAACAAGATTTTGCAGAATCTTAAAGTCCTAAAATAACTTCATCAGTCAAACCATAAGTAGCTGTAATTTATTTTCTATACAAAAGCAATATAATGATATTATATGGAAACTTGAAAATAATGAATTAAATATATTAAGACCGGTGTAGTGTAGAGCACGCCTAACTCTAATACATATATTGAACTGCACATCGATTTATTGTCATAATTACATGAACACCACACACACCAATACATGTAGATCATGGGAGGACCAACATAATGAGCGAAATAAAATATATTACGAGCGAAAAAAAAGCGAAATAAAATAGTAAAACATTCGATTTCGCTCATATCTTGATTTACCTTAGATGTGCCTTTGCCTGAAAAAATAGAGTTACCTTATTGGCAGATTATTATGATAAACGGCAAAAGGATTTTTTTGTTTTGCCGTTTATACGTTTAAGTAAAGAGACTGATTCAGAATTTTATACGACACAGTATTTCTTCATTCAATCAGTTGTTTTCACAAGAAAATTTATAAAAAAATCAAATTGTACTCTTATTCAACTGGTTACGAACCATCGGTTTCGATGAAGGCCGAACGTAGTAAAATAATAAAAAAAGTAAGATAATCTTGAAAAGTGTAGGTACGTAATTTTTTTTTTATATTTGGCATTTTCTAATGGCGCCCTCTGATGGAAACCAGTCCCATGAATCAGAGCTCAGGTTTACCCAGAAATAAATAAACAAATATTAAATTATCTGTCAAAAACTATCGTACCGGATCGATTTCTTTTAATATTTCCGCAATGGATTTGAGATTTATTTTATTATTTCCGCAATGTATTTACACTTTTATGCATGCTGTGACACCTTACAATGATGTGCCTTAAATAAAATATTAAGATTGTATGGCTTTGGATTCGGTTATTATGTAACAACTACTGGTTGTCCAAATAAATAAATAAGAAGTCAATAACACGATCTTGCAATTTCATTGAAGTGAGTTTAGTTATGCTGTTATTAGTTGGTATCCAATACGCTCTTATTTTAGTACGTAAAGAGATCTACTAAAATACAAAATCATTATAACAATTTAAAAAAAAAAAAATGGGAGTCGTTAAGCCTGGTTGAAAGCCTTATGGGCGGCTTGAAAATTTCAACAGCAGGTAGCCACAACCTGCGTCTGTGTATTTCAACACGGCAATGGGCTCACCACCTATTACGTGGGACAGGAATCCACACGGTGAAAAGTGGGCATATAATATGCCTCTGCCACCCCTTCGGGGATAAGGCGTGATGGATATTTATTTTATTTTATTATAATAATTTTAAACGGTCGCATTATACATATAAAGGATATTAGAATTTAATGAACTCGCTGAACTTTCGTAAGTTGAGATCATTAAAGATCTAGCATATACTGTAACTATCCCATATCGTATCCCTTACTAGTATCCTGTTGAATCGATATAAAACATCCTAAGAACATTTTTAAACGTCAAAAATTAAGATTGGTACAAAACTGTAGGGACTGAAATACTTTCTTCTTTTCTTACACATAACTATATACCTAATGACCTCATATAAAGGTCAACGTTCCCCTGGGGTCCTTGTTTAGGACCAAACTTACCTAATTCATACATTTTACTAGCTTTTGCCCGCGGCTATGCTCGCGTGATGTTTTATGTTACTAAAATAACGTTCAAAAACTTGTCCGTAACGAAATTTCATACTAATAGAATCCACGAGTGGCTGGAGAGGTAACATGACCTCACCTACTAGATGTCACAGAGGCTTACCGGACTCGTGTGCTTTGGTAAGTTTCTGTGAAGTTTAAACTAACTAAGGTAACTCCAGAGTGCCAGCGAGGATACGGCGCTGCATACACTGGCGTAGATTGCACGTTTTTTGTGAAATTCACAATAATCATGTACTGTAGGTATATACAATGTACTTCATATTAGTACGAAATACTTTCCGTCTATTTATTCGGATGCAGGGTGCTTATGCTTTACTGCGTGATGCCTTTGTGTGAATAGAAAATACGAATTTGTGTGTTCAATTACAAATTCTTACGCCCGCGAACGAGTCTTAAGTGATAATCCGTGAAATTGGGTACACAGTATACTGGTATTAAAAATGTAGGTATGAATCTACACAAAATTGAAGTGCGTGGGCGATGCAGCACCGGAACCTCGTTGCGCGTCTTGGTGTGAAAATTCTCACACTAAAGAGACCATGGTCTCCGGCGGAGAACAGGTCATGCTCGCAAAAGAGGCGGAAGAGAGAGAACAAGAAAGAATTCTCCCTCTCGAGTTCCGCAGTCTGCGTCTTTTTTGCGAGTAGGTCATGTTCGCAAAAGAGGCGGCGGAGAAGGAGCGGGAGAGAATTCTCCCACTCGAGTTCCGCAGTCTGCGTCTTTTTTGCGAGTAGGTCATGTTCGCAAAAGAGGCGGCGGAGAAGGAGCGGGAGAGAATTCTCCCTCTCGAGTTCCGCAGTCTGCGTCTTTTTGCGAGTAGGTCATGTTCGCAAAAGAGGCGGCGGAGAAGGAGCGGGAGAGAATTCTCCCTCTCGAGTTCCGCAGTCTGCGTCTTTTTGCGAGTAGGTCATGTTCGCAAAAGAGGCGGCGGAGAAGGAGCGGGAGAGAATTCTCCCTCTCGAGTTCCGCAGTCTGCGTCTTTTTGCGAGCAGGCCATGCTCGCAAAAGACGCGGCGGAGAGAAGGAGCGGGAGAGAATCCTCCGTCTCAAGTTCCGCAGTCTGCGTATTTTAGCGAGCAGGTCATGCTCGCAAAAGAGGCGGCGGAGAGGAAGCGAGCAAGAATTCTCCCTCTCGAGTTTCGCAGTCTGCGTCTTTTAAAGAGCAGGTCATACTGTCAAAAGAGGCGGCGAAAAGGGAGCGAGAAAGAATTCTCCCTCTCGAGTTCCGCAGTCTGCGTCTTTTAAAGAGTAGGTCATGCTCGTAAAAGAGGCGGCGGAAAGAGAGCGAGAGAGAATTCTCCCTCTCAAGTTCCGCAGTCTGCGTCGTAGGCGCCACAGATTTGTCTTCGCCAACAAGTATGTGAGAAATGGAGTCTTAATGAAAGAAAATCGTACAATCCAAATTAATTGGACCTTTCCAATGTTTAGCGTTTAGATCTAAAATGTGTGTAATGTAAAAAAACCGCCTGGATTTTGCTCCTACCCCGAACAAACATACAAACAAACAGACACGAAGAAAAAATAACAGTTTTGGACTCAGAACCCCTTAATTAGTCGATTACTTTTTTTTTGTCTAAGCTTTTTTTTTCAATTTTATTATATCATATAGATTATACACAACATCTAATAACCTATTATCTAGCGATTAATTATGCATCTCATACAACATTATTCTATTAAAAATGATTAGGCCTTAATTCGTTATTAGGACATTTGAGTTACATTTGTTCCTTCTATCATTATTTATGTCTCATATAATATCACATTAAATTCCCGGATTTGGGAATTTATACAAGAATTAAGTAGAGATTTTGTTTATTAAATCATTTAAAAGACTCACAGCTTAAAATGGCGCTTAAAGCTTTTAGGTAACAGTATCGTTTTCGATTTTAATTTTATTGAATAATCTATGGTTAGTTATAAAGGCTCATATTCACTAACATTTAAATAATAATTTCAAATTCTAAACAGACATATATATTTAACGGTTTCTAAACAAACAATTGGTTAAACGTTAGTGAATAATGGGCTTTAGTCTAATAATAAAATCAAATGCCGATATTTAGATGTCGCTTAACACGTAAAGCATAACATAGCTAGACTGTTAGTTACAGAAAAATAAGTTAAAATTAAAATTCGCACTAGCATATTAGTTAGCATAATGCCAACAATTAGCATACTTTAGTGTTGATTATGTTATAGAAATATCTATTATCATAGAATACGCGTAAGCGACGTCTCTACTCTCTCGCGACGTATTGAAAATCGGGACGTTTTAAAGACTGCAATAATAATTATCTTTGGAGGAATAATAAAGTATACAATAGTACGGACTACGGACTGTATTCTAATGTGCATGAAACTTAAATCAATGTGTAAATTAATAATAAAAACCATCTGCCACTTCCTTTAGATAGTGGTTTGGCTTTTGTGTGATAGATCCAATAATAAATATTTAAAAAAAAAATTATAAACCTGCGATATATTATATACTAATACGTTTATAGAATTTGTTTTTTTGTTCTAATTAATTATTTATTGTTTAATGCGTAAACCTTTTTCTAGAGAAGAGCTTAATAAAAATTTTCACTTAGCCTTAAATTACCAATACCAAAAAAATTAAAGTATAAACAATACTTTACATTCGATTGATGCTTTCGGACCGTCCAAATCCGTCTATTTGATTTAAACTTCAGACGGAATTGGACAATATTAATAGCCAATAAATAATAACATAAACAAAAAAAAACATAAAATAATAAATATTAATTTTGTTTTAAGTAAATAAAAGTATACTTTAAAATTAAAGCATTCTAATTGATGAGCATGTTTCGATAATTCTAGCATGCTACTCACTAGCAGCACAACCACATGGACCTATAGAGGATAGGTAGCGAAATACTCGTCTCTTTTGGTAGCTGCCTGATCTTCTCAATTGTTTGAAAGACGCCTGCGTCATCCATAACTCAGCAGGTGATTAATTTTACAGTCAAGGATCGTTTGAGGCAGTGACCTGGTTAGGCCCCTCTAATCAAGGCAACTCGAATATATCACTCAATTTGTCAATTTATAACTTATGATTTGATATCTTTCCTATGATTACTCTAGTTCGAATCTTAACAAAAAGAAATAATATTTTTTACCACATTCCATATCATTTTCACCTTCCTGATTTGTATAATAATTGTAGATAAAGTATAATTTTTATAATGCTAGTAAAACCGCAAAACATTTAAAAATAAACGTAAATTAATAATAATTTAACTACCTACCTATGTATCATAGCTATCTATAAAAACGATTATTGTATATTTTGATCATATTGGCGGATACCCCAATTCAGCCTTCAACTTTATAAGTACCAAATTTGCTTCAACCTCCATTTAAGGGGTTTTTTACTACCAATGAGCTTTAGTAAACCAAACCCATGGTTTTAAATACATTTTCGTTTTGCAACAAAACAGTAAAATGTACTTATGAACAGACTAGATTAATTTTCTAAAGCATAGAAATAGAGAATACGTACGTTGATTTTTGAGATTTCATTAACACAATTGTACTAAGACCCTACTATGACGCTTTTTCTTGCATTAGAAGACCTTACAGAACGCCGCTAAGATTATCGTACACTTTACGGTTACGAACAAAATGTGGTATCGTTCCACTTGATGTGCCAATATTCGCCATACCTAATCTAGAAGTTTCTTTAAGCAAACTAATGAAATTTTTGTACTTTGTTATATTATCGAGTTTATTTATATCGATTTTTAGGGATGGTTTTTGAAATTTAGCAGTTCTAGTGTGCCATACTAAAATTTTTGTGCAATTGTCGGCAAGTGGTTCAATGTCATCAGGTTTAATGCCTAAACTAACAAGAAACCTGTCCTCTTCGTGGCCGGCTATGTAAGGCATCGAGGCAGCGGGATTGAGAAACTCTAAGTTGATAGCGAATCCAGCCATATCCACCGGGAAGGTTCTGTGAGCGGGCCAAGAGTCGAAGAATCCGACGACCTGTAAGTAAATTAGGTAATTCATGTTATAAAATTGTTTTATGTATCAACACGTACCAAAAAGAGGTTTCTTTTTGTCTATCACGCCTTATCCCTGAAGAGGTGGCAGAGGCATACATGTTGTATGCCCACTTTCACCATGTGTAGTCCGGTCCCACGTAATAGGTGGTGAGCCCCTTGCCGTGTTGAAATAAATAGACGGAGGTTGTGGCGACCTGCTGTTGAAACTTTTCAAGCCGCCCATAAGGCCTTCAACTGGGCTTAACGACTGCCATGTTACTAGCAACCGGGACCAACGGCTTAACGTGCCTTTCGAAGCACGGAAACGCTTGCAAATGTAAATGCCACAAAGTAGTCACCCATCCGAGGACCAGCCATAGTGAAAGTCGCGTAACTCAGTGATCGTTTACAGAACACTGAGTCCGCGGGGCGACGAGCGCTTCTCCCAAAAAGAGGTAGAAAAAGAAAACGAATAAGGAAAACAGAACTCATTCGTTCACCAATAAATTTTAGTAAAGAGATATCTATATCTCTACGACTGATTGGTGAATTAAAAAAAAATTGTTACATTATAATCCAATCAGTTTATAATGTAACAATTTTTTTTTAAATTTCAACAGCAGGTTACCACAGCCTGCGCCTGTCCATTTCAACACGGCAATGGGCTAACCGTCTGTTACGTGGGACAAAAATGCATACGGTGAAATGTGGGCGTTTAATATGCCTCTGCCTACCCCTTCGGGGATAAAGGCGTGACAATATATATGTATTTAAAAAAATAATAATATAAATTTGGTAGCAATTAACAAAAACCAATTATTTACGTGCCTCTAATATAATTGAAACAAGCCATATTATACTTTAGTGATATTTTTTGTAAACAGTTTGTATAAAATAAAACTCGTGAGTAACTCCTTTTAATCAACACTAATGAAATTGAAAACTCTCCCTTGACAATTTATGTTAATACAAACGATCGGCCACTTTCACACGGATGCAATTTTTTGTTACATCGCCAACTATACACATATTATATATATACACATATTATAATATCTTCACCGTCTTCTTGAATCATCCATCAATTGGAAAAACGGCGTTATGAGAGAATCACGTTCATACCTACTGACTGAAAGACAGTTTTGTAAGGATTCCATTTCTATACATAATATATTTTTATAGTAATATACTTACCATTAACTTTTAAAACATACCATACAGTAAGTAGGTAAATTTATTTTTTATAAATGTCAGTCAACAAATTGTGTGAAACATAATGAATGTATTACAAACTAAACGGTTATACTCACGAGTGACTTTCGGGATAGCCCGACTAGTGACGCTCCTCTTGAAAAAGGACCTCCGTTAGGTCCGAAACTAGTCGGGCTATCCCGAAATTCACACATGAGTATAACCGTTTAGTTTGTAATAATGAACAACGCTCACGAAAGTTATTATTCTAACATAATGAATGGTTGATAGATTAGGCGTTGAAATCGGTAGTAAACTTAATTGTGTTAATGTACCTACTTACTTAATCACTGGTGTTGACAGACGATTTAGAAGCTATTGTGATACATGTTGTTATTATTAATAATAAACTAAACTAACTAAAACTATCTTTACACTGTATCCCTGATGGGGTAGTCAGAAGGAACCTTGCATACTTCGTTCGCTACCTGCCGATCCATTAATCGTTTCATACTCCCTGACGTAAAAACGTGACATGGTTAAAACAGGAAACTTAAAAGTACTCACTTTTAACCTTCCTGTTTTTAAGCAATCTGCTCACGCAGTCTTATTTCGTAAGCATTTATTCTAACACGCAATGAACACCTCGGGAACACGACAGTTGCAACCCTGTTGAAACTTCGAAGAACAAAAGGTATTCCAACCTTTTATTATATATATATACGTTTTATTTTATACTTATGTATCTAACGAGATTTCGTGCGGCATATTGTGCTGCAACAGTAGGTATAAGCAGTAAGTCGAAGTCTACCCTGACGCCTTCTACTCTCTACTTTTGTACAATAAAATATTCCACATCAATCGCTCCTCACTCATTCGTTGGTCGTGTGTAAACCAACAGAACACTGCCTGTTTCAGCTTAGTGCTGATACTTCTTTCTTCATTGAAACATGCTAAATCACTTCGTTATGTATTCGGTCCGCTAAAGATACGACGCACAATTTTAGCAGTGATCGCATCTCTACAGCGTACAATTTGCTTTTGACATCTTCTGACGTATTCAGGTTTCGCTACCGAAACATAACGTTGGCAAATAATAATATTAATAGATGTATTTATCAAATATAAAAATGATGTCACCTTTCCTTCCTTGACAATCGGCGTTGAAACGCCGTAACTCCCAATCAGTCCTACAGGAAACATAGCAACTTTCTTTGTTTGTCGTATTTCATCAAAGAGCTGCAGATCTACGGTGTTGTCATCGTCACCGAAGTATAGGACTCCTTCTCGAACATTCTCTCTGAGCCAAGACAGTGCTGCGCGTCGATTAGCTACACCTCGAGGGAAGTTAGTTGAGTTGTAAGCGGTTGGCGGTTTTGGGCTAGCTATGTGTGTGAAGGGTAATCCTGACCGTCTGGAATCAAAAAAAAATTCCTTAAGCAATAAAACATTTTTATTATTATTCTAAACTCATGGCTTAATATCATACTTCGTTTCTTTTTAAAGTGAGCAATACTAAAAACTAGGTCGTTTGACACAGATGGATAGCCCACGAAAGAACATTTTGTCTAGTGACTGGTCTATACGAGTACAGTGCTATTTACAGTGTTTGCTGTTTGATGCACTCGTATGTTGTCTTAAGATGAAGAAGTAATAAATAGTAATTCTAGCAACAACTTCTTAGTATAGTTTCTAGAAAAGAATATTACTTCCAAGCAAAAGTATTTAAAGGATATTTTATTCGTTACAATATTTACTAGAGTAATCTAGTAAATATTGTAACGAATAAAAGATCCTTTAAATACTACATACTAGAGAGTAATCTCCGATAAATTCATAATCCTGCTTAATTATTACTGTGGTTTTCATCTTAGGGTATTAATAATTGCTTACAAACCAGTTCTGGATTTGGAATTTGGGGTCCACATGTTCTTGTATACTAATAGCAGCTATCTTTTGGTTTCTTATTGAAGTGAAAACTGCTTATAGTGCGGTACGCATATTTTCAGATGAGATAAAATCTCTGGACTCGCGACACCGTTACCTAGACGCTATGAAAAGTTTTTTTAGTATTAGACTGATAATTGCGAACTCAGTTATCAACCTTCGATAGCTCAGTTGGTAGAGTGGTGGACTGTCAATGGTTGTAAATTGGAATCCATAGGTCTCTGGTTCAAATCCGGCTCGAAGTAACTCTTTAAGTAATTGGGTTTCAAAATAGTAATTTTTTAATCATGATTAACGTCGATCCCGGTCAATCTTTGAAGTGCAAACCGCGAACGCGTCTAGATAAATAAATTACTAATAAAATTAGTTTTCAGGAGTGCAACCCGTAATTTTTTTTGTTTTGTAGGGAGCGAATGTTGTCTAACTTCCCAGCCACATAAGGGCGCATGCGTCGTTGCCTTGTCAGTTCATCGGCAGGTGTGCCGCAAGCAGGTAAGGCCGATTGGGCCTCGGCGATCTAGTTGATGCCCTATACACCATAGTCCCCCCATATTCACCTAGCCCCTTAACTAGTGTTACTCGTATGCGATATTAAACAATAAAAAAAACATTCCGACCTGGACGAATAGAACAGAAAGTTTTTTTTCTGCTGGCCTGCCGGAGGTTGTCCAGGTAGTTTTGTATGAATAGTTTTATATGGAAAATGGACAGCCATGTCAGCATACAAATTTATTTTTAAAATGTTCTCACTTGAGTATGTCAGAAACGGTGTCAGAACAACGTGGTTGATCGTCCGCTATGATCCAGTGTATACGTGGCACATGCATCAGAGTGTGGGCGAGTCTTGTGAGTTCCGGCACCTGCTCCGGCCGGGGATACGTCGGCGTTACGTAATATATCATCTTGAGATCTGACGTCTTATTTATGTAACTTCTTTCATCATTTAAGTTAACAAAACATAGTACTTTCTTCACATTTCCTGATATGGCTTTTGAAAGATGCAGGAATTGTGCTCCACTTACGTTTTCTTCTATACTGTAATAAATTAATACAGATATTTAAACAATTGATCAATTTTATTTTAACACTAGCTATTGCCCGCTACTTCGGAATAGCTTTATCAAAATAAGTAAAATATAATAAACAAGAATAATAAAGAACCTATGACGTCATCCAAACTTTACATGATATTTATTTTAAGATATGGTTGCAGTACTTCTTTTGATTAGTACCTACTTTAAATCGTGAAGGAAGTCCCTAGGCGAATTTCAAATGTGAATCTCCACATAGTTACAGTCAGATTTAACCCCCGTAGATAAATCTGGCTGTAACTGAGTGTAATGAACAAACAATTCAAATATTATACCTATTGTACATGTACAATTACGACCTTATTGTAGATGAAAATTTAACGTCTTACTCATAAGTTCTTACACTATTCGATATTTAATCAGTCAATGAACCGACACTCACTTTGTGTCATATTTCTAGACATAAATAAACTTAATTAAAAGGAATCGGTATCGGTGAGAGTGTATCGCTTATGTACAACCTTAAACGAGTGGCGTGGGTTAATTGATTTTTTCACACTTAATAATTAATGAATGGCTCATCACGTTTCACGCCATAAATTTATCCATGACCTAAATAATTATGTATATTAATGTAATTATCGCTAGTACCCTCACTATTTAAAACAAGAACAACCGTCGCCATGTGTAATTAGATTCATAGGAAATATGACATTATTTTATAATTGTAATTGTGGACATTATTATACCTAAATTACACACTCGCGCATGCCACGAGACGAGCCGCGAGCCGCGTGTGTAAACGCAGTATTATGGTACATTTATATTCGAGCTCGCGGCTCGTCTCGTGGCTCGCGCGAGAGTGTAAATGAGGTATTGTACTTTGTCATTTTTCATTTAGATATAAGTCGTCAAACATTTTCCGACGTTACCCGTGGCTAGTAAAAAATAGATGTTAAAGGGCCCCACCGAGATCTGCCGAGCCCAAGCGAACTCACCTGCTGGTTCGGAAACACGCCAACAGAATGTTTCGTTTATGAGTAGTTTTGCGACATAGGTATATTTTGAACTATGAACGATACGCCGACAAAAAAAAATGAACATATCGACGACATAACCTCTCCACATGAACGTTTCGACGACAGAAGAACGATTAATTGTATTATGGACAGAATCTTTTACCAAAGGAGCATTCATTTGTATTCGTACCAAAATAAGCTTTGTAGATGAATACTACTAAAAACTAAATGTAAACATTTTAGATAATGTTTGGAAGGTTAAATGTGAAGTAGGTATTGGCAAATGAAATTAACTTTTATTAGGTACTAACAATTATACAAAACAGGATTATTACCAAATAAAATAGAGTATACTGTAAATTTTTCCATAAAATTTTATTAGTTCTCGTCATATTCTTATGCATCTACCTAATCTAATCTCTGTATAACCCTAACGTTGACTAGTTGACGTAGAAAATGCCTAAGGAATTTAGTCCGCTTTGTACTCTGTCCTGAAGTATGAAAAAAATAAATACAATAAATTAAAATAAATGAAAAAACAGTTCTAAAGTTTATAAGACACATAATTTTTTCTCAGTTTCATCATAATCCGAGCGTTTCGTTCACTTACCTAAATTTTTCCCGCATTATATTTTCGGCATCCTGTGCAGTAAGCCCATCGGTACGCATATCAACCCGGCGGAGGCAGAGTCTGTTAGCAACGTAGCCCGGCGGTTATACCACTCTTGTAACTTATCTGCAATATCACGGACAGGAAGGCTGCCGCGGTTTTGAGAGTACCTCAGCCTCAAGCGGTCCATTCGCGTGATTTAACAACACATACACGCAGCTCCTTCTTGTGACGCTCTAATAGGGCAGACCTAATGATGGTTTTATAGACATGTTCCTTCAATCAGACTTGGCCGCCACTTGGCCCACGCAGCAGCAATGCGTGCCTTGACGTCGCAATCGATGTCACCGGCCGTGTGAAATATAGATCCCAGATATTTAACCTTGTTCGTGCGCTAGTCCAAGTCGCCGCCTATGCGAACAGATGTGGCATCTGTAGCGTTTAATGCTAAGTAATCGGTCTTCGCCACATTTAGTTTCAGACCGCCGGTTTAAGCGAGTATCTCCACGCCTTCACACGTTGCACCAATCTGCCTCTGTACGCGTCCACCAGTGCGATATCATCAGTATACATGAGCAACCATGAAGGCTGCTCATTTGCATCCTTGATGCTGTCGGTCAATGCGTCTAGTATCTAATATGCTGAACAGAAACGGACTAAGGATCGATCTCTGATGTACCACGACGGTGATCAGGAAGGGTTTCGTATCGCCAACAGCGCTCCGAAACTCCGAACCACGGGAATCAGTCACATCTGACTCTTTGTAGCGTTCTTAGTAGCCCTGTATACGTTGCGGTCTTCGGGAAATCCGGTTGCTTGCCCTTTTCTAAAAAATGGACTGGACTGTGGCGTTCGACTACTAAGTATCCTTATCAAGTTTGCGTCTACCCTTAGATTTGTCAAACACTGCCAGAATTCAGGCGGCTATCCTTGGAGCGAGCGCCAAAGATAGCCTGAATTCTGTTCCAGTATTTTCGAACTGATTCGTTTTCAGTTCGCTGTCGGTGACCAGTGCACCTACAGCTGAGGCGAATTCTTGGGAAATGGCTTTATCAAGCAGCCGCCATCTGATGCGGCTCTGGCACGACTCAAAACGTCCCAACAATTCCGAAAATCAAAGCTCTAACAATAGCTGCTCTTAGTAGTCAAATAAAAGGGGACCACGGGTTTGGAAGTAATGGGGAAATACAGGAAATTAGAAAAAGATACGAGGAAATTATAAAATCTATCTTATATCCATTAATGCTCGGAGCTCAACAAAGTATAAATTTAAAAAGGATTCTCGTGCATTTCACATATCATATCACCTACACTTAACAGAAATAAGTACCCCTAATTATCAGCAACTTTTGTTATGCAATGATGATGACATGGTTAAATAATGTATTGAAACTAAGTAGATGAGTAAACACAGTTCGCAGACGACTATATTTACATACGAGTTGCGACAAGTAAATTAAATTATAACGATATTGGTAAATGAACTTTGGAGTCATTTATGGACTTAATGTATAATATTATTCATACTCCTTGCGTTCTAAGATAAGAGCAAAACGGGTATTTGTGTAACCATATCAATTTAAGCAACCATATTCGTATTATTTTATTTGTTAGGTCCTTTGGTAATATTTTTCTTGAATTATTTTGTGAAACCTAGGTACGACCAAAACATGAATAGAAAAATATGTATGTTGCCTATACCGACGAACGTGGATTTTACAAGCAGTAGTAGTGCGATTTTTTTTTAACTGTCGCTGCTGATTTTTCTTCTTTTTATTATATTCTAGGCTTCACGCGAATTCATATTCACTTATATACGAGCGGCGGCTGAAAACTTTTGAGCATAACTGCCTAAGGTATTAAAAATGCTGATAGAAATGTATGTAATAATTTATTTTCAATATAACCTCCCTCTAATTTAATGCATTTCTTACATTTACATTGACAGATTTCTTACATTTATTATAAACAGCTTTTAGCACTGTAAAAAAATATTCGCTGTCTTTGCCTTCATAATGTTAATTTACGGCCGCTGTCATTTCCTCGTCACTTGAAAATCTGAGGTGGTAAACAAGCGTACGGCAAAACAAAAACAGGACTCCTTTTGCCAGTTTGCCTCCCCCTTTCTCGGCGTAATAGAGCTTGGAGGCTGATCTTCTCACTTTAAATTTCCGTGGCGGCTTTTCTCCCTTTTCTATCCACTGCAAGATTCTTGTTTTGACACCGGATCGTATTGTCGAATCCATGTTACACCGACAGTAACAAGGCGAGAAAAACCATCGTCAGGATTATCGCCACATCGACATATTGTCACGCCTTTATCCCAGAAGGCGTAGGCAGAGGCATATTATACGCCCACATTTCACAGTATGCACTTTTTGTCCCACGTAACAGGTGTTGAGCCCATTGCCGTGTTGAAATGGACAGGGGCAGTTTGTGGCGACCTGCTGTTGAAAATTTTCAAGCCGTTCATAAGGCCTTCAACTGGGCTTAACGACTGCCATGTTACTGGCAACTGGGCTAAACGACTACCATGTTACTAGCAATCGGGACCAACGGTTTATTATCGCCACAGATGTCCAAAAACTCCTCCGAAGTTGTGACTCAACGCTGCTTGTCAATCGGAGTGAGCATTATCGGCACCCATCGCGCACAAACTTTATTATGAGCAAATGGTTATGCAAAATGACGCCTTTGGCTTCAGCTAACTGCCACAACTTGATTCACTGAGCTACCAAAACATTTTTTTTTTACTTTTTCAATGTTTTCTTCGGTAACGGCGGTGTTAGGGCGTCCCGAACTGGGATCATCTTCAAGTGACTCCCTGCCGTGTTTGAATTTACGGCTCCAACGTTTTACGGTGGCAAATGAAGGTGCCGACTGCCCATAAATTCCAGACATCTCTTCAAATATTTCCATCGGCGTTTTATTTTCTTTGTAAGGATTTTTATGACAGCTCTATTCTCCATTTTCGTTGGAAGCGCGTATTAGTCAGACATCGTGATGTTTAAGGTTCAATTACTAAAAATGTAATGATGCTAATGACATGAAACTTGGTATTTATATTATTTAGCAAGCCATAATTAGTAATGATCAAAGGTACTGAGTGAGTCCTTAAGGTATATCTGGAGAGCAGAATTGATAAGAATAAGAAAAAGACATGCGAGAGAAACCAACTAGGACGTTTGAGAAGCATTTGATTATGTTACACTAAAAGGGGTCTCTGTAAGTACTAAACTGGGTTATACACACTTCATTCAATGAATTATAGTACAAGCTTATATTAGCTTAATTTTGTGCATGAAATATGAAAGGTTGAAAGAATAAGAAAGTAGATGACTTTGAGGGCCCAACCAAGATCTACTTGGCCCAAGTGATCTCACATGCTGCATGCATTGGGAAGTTAGACAAAAATCGCATCCTACAGTGCCGAAAATTTAACACCATACGGTAGCTGCTTCTAGTAGCCAAATAAAAGGGATTTCCAGGCTCTAAATTCAGGTAGAGTTTCGAAGAATGAGAATTTTGGGCTTGATTATCCTATGTAAAAAAATTACTGAAGTTCACTTTGATTTGCTGCTAGGAGCAGCTATCGGTTTATCTTATGATTTTCGGCATTATTGAGAGTGAAATCTGACCTCCTGACCCCTATTTATTTTAGGTTCTTTTTTCAATATTAAATGAATATTATTATATACCTATAGCACAATCTTATGTAGAGTCTTCCAATAGAGACTTACGAACTTTGACAGTGGCTTCTTTTTACTTGTTATTTATTCAGTCTGTTTTGCTCCATGAATAGATGAATGCTATTCAACACATGCAAGTCTTGCCAGTCTTGGTGTATTAAGGAAGAAATCTTGACAAGCTCTCAGACGGGGTCAGAAAAAGGTAGGATAGAATAAAAGGCAATTTAAACTTTATTGTATTATGTTTGAAACATAACATCGTCGTGTTAAATTAATATGGGCTGGCGGTCGGTCCACTGTGACGCCGCCAGCCCAAATCCACACCAAACAATATTTTTTTCGAGAAGTAATGAATACTTTTGGATCTCATGTGGATTGATATCATCCCAAATTCAACAGTTTTGTTTGTTCACATACTCATTCACTCAGAAATGAGTCTCATTGCTGAAGATGATTTTTCGATGAAAATTTGTGTCGCTTATCAACAGTTTTGGAACCCATTCAGCGAACACACGTTGTTGTCTATGGTCGTCGCGAAATCGGCTGCCTCAGATTCTTCTGCACACTCTCACGGAGAGCGGCTATGTTTTTGGTAGATCATGCGTTTTATCAACTTAGTGGTGTTGGTCGATCGTTTACTGAACCAGTGCACTCAATTTTATCCACCACATTGCGAATAATCCTTTCGATAGGACGATTGTGACCACCGTAAAAGGGTGGCACACTCGGCGAAGGGTACAGAAAACCCATTTTGATACAACATCGTGCATTTGCATGTGTTGAATAGCATTCATCTATTCATGGTGATTAAGCAAAACAGACTGAATAAATAACAAGTAAAAAGAAGCCACTGTCAAAGTTCGTAAGTCTCTATTGGAAGACTCTACATAAGATTGTGCTATAGGTATATAATAATATTCATTTAATATTGAAAAAAGAACCTAAAATAAATAGGGGTCAGGAGGTCAGATTTCACTCTCAATAATGCCGAAAATCATAAGATAAACCGATAGCTGCTCCTAGCAGCAAATCAAAGTGAACTTCAGTAATTTTTTTACATAGGATAATCAAGCCCAAAATTCTCATTCTTCGAAACTCTACCTGAATTTAGAGCCTGGAAATCCCTTTTATTTGGCTACTAGAAGCAGCTACCGTATGGTGTTAAATTTTCGGCATTGTAGGATGCGATTTTTGTCTAACTTCCCAATGCATGCAGCATGTGAGATCACTTGGGCCATGTAGATCTTGGTTGGGCCCTCAAAGTCATCTACTTTCTTATTCTTTCAACCTTTCATATTTCATGCACAAAATTAAGCTAATATAAGCTTGTACTATAATTCATTGAATGAAGAGTGTATAAGAATTTGTGAAAAGTTGTGTATAAGAGTTTGTGAAATGTTTAATAATAAAATGTGCAAAAATGAAGACTGAAACAGTGCCCTTGCTTTCTACTACAGGATCTGCAAAGATGTTGTACATGCTCATACTTCTTCAAATGAAACTACATGTGAATTTGATACTCATTTTATGTTGCTCTATTTATAAAAAACTAGCTGTCCCGCCCGGCTTTGCCCGTGACATACTTCGAACCCCATGGCACCCATTTAATCCCGTCGATTATTAATTTCACAATAATGTATGAAGATTTTCCGAATTCGTTGATTACTTCTTCGCTCTCCAGTACCTACCTACGCCCGCACGGCAAAATATGTAAATATTATCTACATAAACTGTACTTAGTGATGAAATAATTTATTTAGATAAGGATTAATAGTATGAGTAAAATAAACGCGTTTAAATGTAGTCCAAAAAAATTCAAGATTTTTAAATAAAAAAATGATTGTTGTGCCTCACTCGACATAGATAGGTATAGTGTGTCGCGGACTTTTTTGTAGATATTTATAAGATCTACAATTAATTAAAACATTTTATGGATCTATCTTTTATAGTTTAGGCAGCGTACGCAAAATAAGTAACTTTTAAGGTTGATTTTTTACACCTTGTGTCCGAAAAACCCAAATATATTACGGTACCCTAGTTTTTTCCAAAGTAAAATATAGCCTATGTTACTCGTGGATAATGTAGCTTTCAAATGGTGAAAGAATTTTTAAAATTGGTCCTATAGTTTTTGAGCCTATTTATTACAAACAAAAAAACAAAGTTTTCCTCTTTATAATATTAGTGTAGACAAAAATGAAGATTAAAACAGTGCCCTTTGCTTTCTACTACAGGATCTGCAAGGATGTTGTACATGCTCATACTTCTTCAAATGAAACTACATGTGAATTTGATACTCATTTTATGTTGCTCTTTTTATAAAAAAATATATAAAGAGCTTGAGCTATGAGATCTACACAATCTACACAAATAGATTTGTCGTGGGGGAAAATTGAACCCAAAATTGAGACTGAGAGGTTTCATAGTCAGGGACTGCAAACACTAGACTAATAGATCTCTATACTCTGATTTTTTCCTTTATAGACTAGAATGACATTTGGAGTGTTGCCGCTTTATCGCAATAAAAAGATAGTGTCGTGGCCAAAAATAATAGGTGGTTAGTTGATTAGTTTGAAATTGTGTCTATGCAAATTCACGAAGTACTGAATAAGAAATTATAGAATTTAATCAATTTAAGTCATGCAGTTTTTATTCGGATTTTGCGTATAATATGTGTTTAGATACGCGACTTCGTTTATCTCAAGTGGCTTGTTTGTGACGCACTAGAAAAAAGGTACGCTCTGGATCAGCAACAAATCGGATTTCACTCTGACTAGAAGTTTGTAAACGACGTTTTTAAACTGTGCGCTTTGCGTTGAATGGCAGAAAATGTGAACTCGTCAAACTTGTTTTTCAAAGACAGCCTAGTGCCAGATCGTTGCGGCGAAGTCAGCATCACATTTTCTTTTATATCTTTTAATATATTAAACAGTGGAAACACCTATTCCCAAACTACATAAGCAAAATGGCGCTTGTTTCGTTTATCACCTAATAACCGATCCAGTATCGAATTAGTTTACGACGACATACTGCGGATCGGTTTGGAGAGTTACTACCCGCTCCCTCTACGCCGCCTTTTTCGCGAGCATGACGTGCTTGCTCCCGCAGTGCTATCGTCGTCCAAGAGCAAAAATAGTAACTATCTTCACGCTATAACCCTGACGGGGTAGTCAGAGAGGACAGATCGCCAGGCTTAGCGATCCATGTATACTTCTTTCGCTTCTTGCAGATTCATTAATCGCTTCATGCATGCACGTCTGGGTATCTGAGTACTTTTGACTTTTCCGTTTTTGAGCAAACTCCTCACGTGGTCATCATATGTAAGTCTCGGCCTACCCTGACTCCTTCTACCCTCTACTTTCGGCAATCTTCTTCGTCAATTGATCCTCACTAATTCGTTGGACGTGTCCAAACCAACGGAGCACGCCCTTTTCCAGCTTAACGCTGACACTTTCATTCAAACCTGCCAAATTGCGCATCACTTCGTTACGTATTCTGTCGGCCCCTTGGATGACTCATTTTCGATAACTTCGAAAATTGTGTGTGAAAAATACCCAGGTTTCGCTACCGTAAAGCAAAGTTGGCACTAGCTCTGCGTTATAAATCGCTAGTCGTGCTTCTTTAACAATGCTTTGTCGCTTTACAAAATGAGGCATAGCATCGTTAATTTTGCTTCCGGCAGTTACTTGCCGTTCTACATCCCAACAAATCTTCCGTCCGCGCCAAACACACTCCCTAAATACATAATTTCATTCACTTGTTCTAGACGTTCCTAGTTTACCCAAATCTTGCATTTAGTTCTTATGTCATCTCTTTCAAATACTAGAACCTTAATTTTATTTGCATTAAAGCGAAGACCTTTTACTTTCACACTCCTCTTTCATATTAGTGACTAATGCCTGAAGGTCGGCTTCCAATGAGGCCATCACGCACAGCAGACAATTTACTGTTAAGTCGCCGAAATTCACAACCATATCACAATCTTTCAACTTCTGTAGGCAACTGTTTAAAAACACTATGAACAGTCAGGCAGACATGACACAACCCTGTTTGATGCCTGTACCGTGACACATCCCCCCTAATCGCATACAAGCCTTACAGTCCCTATAAAGCAACTGTATTGCCCGCAGTAGTGAGCCGTCCACACCATATTCGGGCAGCATGTCCCACAGAGTTTTACAGAGCAAAAATAATAGTTTAGAAATATTGACAAAATTATTGTAGTATTAATATTAATTTAAAAATTATTACTAATCCTTTCCTACTAGTCGAGTGATTCGATTTACAAACTAAATCGACTATGTAACGCACTACGGTTGCAAACTTGCAACATTAAACAGAAATAATGACATACAGAAATGTCATTTTAGTATATAAAGTAAAAAAAAAAGGTATAGTAAAGTTAGTTTATAGTTATTGAATATTCAACTGAAGTAAGATGTCTCCAAGGACCAGAAATAACAAATTTCTCAATCACATAAAGCTAACTAAATGTTATATATCATATAAGGTTCTGAGACGATTTGTTAATAATGTAATGGGTATCATATTAAACAACGGTTATATCTAGTAGCTAATTGACTTGGAATGTCCGAAGAGAATACTTTCTAGTTATTTACAAAAGCGATAAACATAAAATGACGATGATATGCAGTTACTCATGTTCAGATTCTTGTGAATCGTTGGCGCAATGTATTGTAATTTAAAATTAATTACCTGACACTGTGATCCATGTTTGCCCAGATTACCACAAATACAATGACACTTATTATAATCGCCGTCACAAACGTTTTTTTAAATAGATTGAGCGATTTCATTATTATATTTCAGTCACAGAATTTAAAAATACAAGAATTTTTTAAGTTTACCGATATTTCTTTCAACTAACGCAAAAATACGAAACAATTCTGTTAATTTACCGATATTTGAACGTTTTAATATTTTGTATCATTAACTAACTGTAAACATTCTTTTCCATTGAAAATAATTGATTTAACTTATGTATATATTTAAAGTGCTTGTTGCCAGTCGTTGTCGCAACAATCGCAACTTGGCAAATGACAATTCAGCCAGACAAATATAGGTACATTTGTTTTTTTTTTTAGTTGTCTTCGCCCATCTTGGGCAGGCAAAGGAAACTAAGTCCATACAGCCTCGTCTTCGGTATTTATTATTTTCTTGTTATTTTGTTTTAGTCTTGTCTAGTCGTTTGTCGATGTCAAGTCCTCAGTCCTAGGTCCTAGTCCGTGCCCCAATAAGGCAGTGGATCCCTTATTGCGGCTATCTATGGAAATTGGGCACTAACACAAACAACACTGCTAGTCTTTGCAATATATCACTTTCGTTCACTAATGCACTTTTCCGAACTCTATGTATAATATTCCACCATTATTAAACACACAAACACGAATTTTACACTAGTTGTTGAAAATAATATACGACAAACGTGCGTCACCGCTCGTGTTGGCGCCAAATTTCCCAAATATAGGTACAGTTTTAACTTCTGAAAATTTGACAATGATAGATGTCATATCAGTTGTTTGCCATCGCCCATCTTGGGCAGACAAAGGAATATTAGTCCATACAGCCTTTTCTTTAGTACGTATAATTATTTTCTTATTATTTCGTTACAGACATGTCTAGTTCTTTGTACATGTCAAGTCCACAGTCCTTAGACGACTTCGTCTAAGCCACAGTCCTAGATCTTGTGTTCTTGCCCTAGTAAAGCAGTAGATCTTTGATTATGGCTTTTTATGGAGATTTGACACTAACACAAAGAACACCGCTATTCACTACAACGTTTTACTTGCCTTCACTAAAGCTAATTTTTGAACCACCATTATTAAACACAAAATCACGAATCATACATGAATTTTGTAAAATAAAATACGGCATCCGTGCGTCGTTCCGGAATTGTTGCCAAACTCGATGTAATATTGTGATTGTCTTCGCCCCTAGATGAAGATTATTTCATAGTTTTCATATATAAGTGTTCGCCCTTAGATTTTTTTTTTAGTTGTCTTCGCCCATTTGGGCAGGCAAAGGAAACTTAGTCCATACAGCAATTTGTCTTCAGTATTTATTTTTCTTGTTAATAGTCTAGTCTAGTCGTTTGTCGATGTCAAGTCCTCAGTCCTAGGTCCTAGTCCATGCCCCAATAAGGCAGTGGATCCCTTATTGCAGCTCTCTTTGGAAATTTGGCACTAACACAAACAACACCGCTATTCTTTGCAATATATCACTTTCGTTCGCTAATGCACTTTACCGAACTCTTTATGTATAATATTCCACCATTATTAAACACAAAAACACTAATTTTACACTAGTTTTTGAAAATAATATACAACAAGCGTGCGTCACCGCTCGTGTTGGCGCCAAACCTCCCTTCGCCCTTAGATGATGTTCTTCGCCCTTATCATAGGCGCGGCAAAGGAAAGTCAGTGCATACAACCACGTCTTACTAAATATTTCTTTCAAGTCTTGTTATTACCTATTATCTTCGTATTTGACATCTTGGTCTTAGTCAAGTACAGTCTTAAGTCAAAGTCAGTCATTGGAACTTGCGCAGCTTGATTTAAAATTGTATTTAATATAAAATACGGCATCCGTGCGTCGTTCCGGAATTGTTGCCAAACTCGATGTAAATATTAGACGACTAAATTCGAAATTTAATGTCTGGTATCTTGATGATGGTACTCTTGGAGGTGACATCAATACAGTTTTGGAAGACTTGCAACTTTTAATACGTGAATTTGGTAAAATTGGTTTAGAATAAAATTATTTATCACGGACAAAACAGACCGACAGACTGTTATACAGAAGTTTAAAGATTTCATTCCCGATTTCAAAATTATGAACAAATGTACACTTAACCTCCTGGGATCTCCAATTTTTGAAGAATCATTTCCTTCGTTTTTAGATGAAAAAATTCTAAATTATCAGGATACCAAAGAGCGGCTTTTCAAAATTAATATACATTCCGCTTTTACTATAATACGTTATTGTTCATTTGGTCCAAAATTGACATACTATCTTCGATCTTGCCCATTTTGGAAACACAACAAGCTTTTAGAAAATATAGACGAAATTATCCGGAATACTCTAATTGATATTTTGAATGTAAATTTAGATGACAGAGCTTGGTTTCAAGCGTCCGTACCTATTCGGTTGGGTGGTATTGGTGTTCGCAAAATCTCCGATATTAGCTTACCGGCATTCTTATCGTCAGTGTATGGTACTGATAAGCTGACCAGGAAAATTTTAGCTTCGTCACTGGTAAACTTTGAAGTGCCGTCTGGAAAATGACCTGCCCGAGCTCAGAGCTACCCATCAACTACTCTTCCCAGAGACAGTGGGATTTCCCACTTTGCAAGTCAGTTCAAAAAGAACTAACTAACTCTTCATCCAGTGCAGCAGAGCGAGCACGCCTATTGGCTGTGGGGGAGTGGGAATCGGGTCTCTGGCTTCATGCGCTGCCATAACGTGCCAGTATTGGCAGACAATACTGGCACATTATTAGATAATGGCACTTTCCGCATTGCTACCTGTTTACGCCTAGGTACTTCCTGCATCGTTCCACATCGTTGTCACTGCGGTGAAACTGTCGACCGCCTCGGTCATCACGGACTGTCTTGTTTCAAAAGTGCTGGCCGTTTTCCACGACATGCTAGTATAAATGACATCATCCGTCGCGCGCTTTCTGCCGCCGGCGTACCAGCAGTCCTTGAACCCAAGGGCTTGAGGCGAGACGATGGGAAGAGACCTGACGGGATATCATTGGTGCCTTGGAAGATGGGAAGGCCTCTTGTGTAGGATGCCACATGTGTGGACACTCTGGCACCTTCGCATATTCCTGGCACTGCTAGCTGTGCGAGAGCTGCTGCTGCGTCCGCTGAGGCACTCAAACGGCGCAAATACACAAATCTTGCAGGAAATTATGTATTTGAGCCGTTTGCGGTTGAAACTCTTGGTCCGTGGGGTCCTAGTACAAAGCTTCTTTTCAGAACACTATCTAAGCTTTTGGTCGATGGTTCTCATGATCAGAAAGCTGGCTTGCACTTGGGTCAAAGGCTCAGCATTACAATTCAACGTGGCAATGCTGCCAGCATTCTGGGTACGGTTGTGGCTGACAGCGATGTGGAAGAGTTTTTTGATACCTAAATATTTCTTTTATTTTTTATTTTTGATATAAGTTTGTAAATATTCCTTACCTTCCTTTTGTAATATGTGTAAAGTTTATAGTAGCTGTAAGTTGTAAATATGGACTTATATGTTTACGATTTCATAATGTAACAACATATCATAACATATATTTTGTGTTGTATGTGAGAAATTGTTTTTAACGATAATACTTACGACCGTTAGTACATATTAAAAATTTAATCTTTAGCTGTAATATCTCGATTGGTGAATTTACAATATAACATATTCTATTGTAAATATAGAATATTTATTTATTTATTCATTATAGATATTTAAATAATTACATGGTTATTAACAAATTAAAATTTTAACATATTTACAGAAAACAATACAAAACGAAAGGTGGCGGGTGGTGGGAATTATTACAAGGCTGACAATGATGCCCCGACTAGGTGTCGAAGAATTCCTCCCCATCAAAATCAACCGGTAAGGTTCCCATAAGGCTGGCCGCATTGCCACGTTGTATGGCAATGCTTATTCTCTGAGCGAGAAAGAGGCCAACCCTATGGTCACGAGAAGAATCGACCAGTCGCTTTGCGATATCACTATACAGTGAACGAGCACTTGGGCCCCACGAGCCCAGTGTCTCGACCCCAAACGGCTCAAAAATATAATTACCTATAAAATTATTATATTTGCGCCGCTTGAGAGTCTCGGCGGCTGCAGCAGCAGCACAAGCGCAACTCGCCGTGCTAAGAAGATGAGAAGGAGCCAGGGTGTCAACACAAGTTGCATCCCAAACTAAAGGCTTTCCCGTCTTCCATGGCACCAATGACATACCGTCCAGCCTCTTGCCATCGTCACGCGCCAAACCATTAGGTTCTAGAATGGCTGGAACACCGGCGGTGACAAGAGCCCGACGGATAATGTCATTAAGGTATGCATGACGTGACCTGCCACCTGCACTCCTGCTGCATGAGAGACCGTGATGCCCAAGGCTGTCGACTACTTCACCACATTGACAGCAATGCGGAGAAACGCAGGGAGCACCTAAACGAAGACAGACAGCAATTCTGAATGTAGTGTCGTCCAACATAGTACCTATGTTGGGCGACGGAAGAGCCTGAAGCCAAACACCTGACTCCCATTCTCCCACAGCCAATAGGTGAGCACGTTCTGCAACATTCGAACACGTGTTCAATAAATGTTTTCTAACCTCGGTGCAGAGCGGCCTATCCCACTGCCTCTGGGAGCACGGGTTGGTCGGCAAAACAGTATCTGGGCACTTAAGTTTTCAAACATTTATGGCTTCAAGCTTGCCTGGCACTTCAGAATTTACCAGTGTAGGAATTAAAATTTTCCTGGTCAATTCATCAGTGCCGTGTACTGAAGACAAAAATGCAGGTAAACTTATATCAGAAATGTTACGAACACCGAGGCCACCCCAGCGTATTGGTAAAGACGCTTGGAGCCACGCTCGGTCGTCCAAATCTGCATTCAAAATTTTGGAAAGCGTGGTATGAATAATTTTGTCCATATTTTCCAATAGGGTCGGATGTTTAAAAAATTGTGATGAGCGAAGGGCATGAGTTAATTTTGGGACGAAAAGACAATACCGAATAATTGTAAAGGCCGATTGTATATTTATTTGAAGGAGTCGATCCGAAACTTCACAAAAATTTTTGATCTTTTCCTCAATGAAAGATTCATAGGCATCATCTAGAATGGGAGATCCTAGGAGGCGTAGAGAACAATTCTGAAGGATTTTCTTGGATTGGATTGGAGCCAAAACATTGAATTTTGAAATAGTAGAAACACTATCAATATTGTCATTTAGAAAAATTTCACACTTTGAAGGATTCAGATCCAAACCAATTAATTTAAATTTATCTTTTATCAATGCCAAATCTTTAAAAACTGTGTCTACATCTCCTCCTAGAGTGCCGTCATCTAAATACCAGACGTTAAATTTGGAATTTAGCTGGCTAATTATTGAGTGTATTGATAAGCTGAAAATGAGTGGCCCGAGAGGGTCACCTTGTTGACAACCCACTGCAGAATCTAAAATATTTTCCCTATACAATAATTTTGATTAAATTTTTTTATTGTAAATTGTATTTCACTGTGATTTATCACTGCATTTTATTATAGCACGTTGACACAACTGTTATGTTTAAAAATACACCATTTTTACACATAAAACAAGGTTAATGCACAAGAAAATACAGCAAGCGTCCGCCACACCAAATAATAGAGAAAATTCATTCATGTCAAAAGGTATGCCTTATGACATGAATAATGTTGATCCTCCCTTGGTTCAATTCAATTCATTTATTTATAGTGGAAACATAGTTACATAGCTTGTTTTACAATTATTAAGCTCGGGTATATCCAGCCGCTCAGGCATAAAATGTTTACAATATTATATCTTATCATATTCGTAAATACGACTACATTCAAAATTAAAAAGCCAATCACTAATAATCAATAAAAATAGATACAGTTAAAATAATCAATAAACATACAAATTAATACAAGATTTCGTTCTATAATGAAGCGCTCGTCGCCCCGCGGACTCAGTGTTCTGCAAAACGATCACTGAGTTACGCAACTATCACTATGGCTGGTCCTCGGATGGGTGACCACTTTGTGGCATTTACATTTGCTAGCGTTTCAGTGCTTTGGAAGGCACGTTAAGCCGTTGGTCTCGGTTGCCAGTAATATGGCGGTCGTTAAGTCAAGTCTAAGGCCAAATGGGCGGCTTGAAAAATTCCAGCAGCAGGTAGCCACAACCTGCATTTTTCTATTTCAACACGGCAATGGCTCACCACCTATTACGTGGGACAAGAATACACATGGTGAAGAATGGGCATATAATATGCCTCTGCCACCCCTTCAGGGATAAGGCGTGATAGATAAATAAATAATAAAAATGTCATTATAATAGGAATAAAAAATAACTAGCTGATGCCCGCAGCTAACGCTAAAGCAACGTTGGGATGTTTATTGTACCCTCGTACAAATTTACAAATCTTTCCTCTTTATAATATTAGTATAGATTACATTTGAATTGGAGGAATGATTTGTAAGTTTATTTGTAATGAATAGGCTCAGAAACTTCTGGGCCTATTTTCAAAATCATTTCAGCAGTAGAAAGCTACATACTTCGTGAGTAACAAGGCTATATTGAATTTTTAAAAAGTTTAGGGTTCTGTAAGAAATCTCGAATAGGAAAACTTAACCACGTGGGCGAAGTTGCGGGCATCAGCTAGTCCAACGTTTCCCAAAATGGGCGATAAGGCCCCCTGTGGGCGCTGCAGGCCTAAAGGGGGACGGTAAGAGACCCGAAAAAAAATGGGGGCGTTGTGTAGGCTTCGGGGGCGATTTGTAATTTCATCTAGCTAGGAGGACTCTTAGACACCGACAGAGCTCTCGAATCTCGGCTACAACTTGTGGACATCAAATAATATTAATTAAGACATTGCTAAAACTCGGTTCGATATTTCTCTCCGCGTAGTTCATGTATCTGTCCTGTTTTATTCAATAAATAATATACACAAACAAACAAATAAAAAGGCAATAGACACTTTCGCATTTTAATAGTTATTAGTATTCCTAGATAGGTAATTTTCGTAGATAATAGACCGCGGGCAATGTTTTAACAAGTTTTTGTTAAATATTCCGATTTGTGCATTCCTGTATCAATCGGCTGATTCATAGAATACTTGTTCTTACTTGTTGAGTACAATTGAGCGTCGAATGAGCGTCGATGACCGCGGGCAATAATGTTTTAACAATTTTTTGTTAAATAACCAGATTTGTGCATTCCTGTATCAATCGGCTGATTCATAGAATACTTGTTCTTACTTGTTGAGTACAATTAAGCGTCGAATGAGATAAACGATTTAATGCATGTTTGTCTTATTCCTGTCGGTGCGTGCTGCATATGCAAACCTATATAAACAACGGAATATTTATTATCTAACTATCTTCACGCTGTATCCCTGACGGGGTAGTCAGAGAGGACAGATCGCCAGGCTTCGCGATCCGTGCATACTTCTTTCGCTTCTTCGAGATTCATCAATCGCTTCATACACGCACGTCTGGTATCCGAGTACTTTTGACCTTTCCGTTTTTGAGCATTCTGCTCACGTGGTCTTCATATGTAAGTCTCGGCCTACCCTCTTCTAACCTCTGCTTTCGCAAAATATATATTCTTCGTCAATCTTTCCTCACTCATTCGTTCGACGTGTCCAAACTAACGGAGCACGCCCTTTTCCAGCTTAACGCTGACACTTTCATTCAAACCTGCCATATTGCGTATCACTTCGTTACGTATTCGGTCGGCCAAGATAACGCCGCACAATTTTCGAAGTGATTGCATCTCCACAGGATTCAATTTACTTTCATGCATCTGCTTACATACCCAGGTTTCGCTACCGTAAAGCAAAGTTGGCACTAGCACTGCGTTATGAATCGCCAGTCGTGCTTCTTTTACGATGCTTTGTCGCTTTACTAATTGGGACAAAGCACCGTTAACTCTGTTTCCGGCAGCTACTCGCCGTTCTACATCCGAATCACATCTCATTATTTTATTTTCATTTGCGGTTTCGCGCGTAATCGATAAGCAGTACTTAAGTTCAACACTTACTTACGTATTTCTTAAAACAAAACAATGTCGGAAGTAAAAAACAAGAGACGGCAATACTCTGTGGAATATATTAAATTCGGATTCATTGAAAATCCCACAAACCCATCGTCGCCTCAGTGCCTTCTATGTCTAAAAACATTTTCGAATGAAGCAATGAAGCCTTCAAGACTGCAAGATCATTTGAATAAAATGCATCCAGATAAGAAAGACAAGAATAAAGCATATTTTCAAGACCTAGAGATGAAGCCAAGTGTAGCAAAACTATTTTCGGCAGCTGCTAAGCAAGATGACGACGGAATTCGAGCTTCATACAATATCTCTTTGTTAATTGCTCTAAAAGGCAAACCACACAACATCGGAGAAGAGTTAATTTTGCCAGCAATAAAGTAAGTAATAACTACTGTGCTCCATAAACCGGCCGCAGATATTATCCGAAAAAATCCTTTGAGTAATAATTTTGTGCAAAGACGAATTGATGAAATGGCTGAAAACATTGAAGGATCATTGTGCAATCATCTGAAGACTAGTCAATTCTCAATTCAGCTCGATGAGTCCACTTTACCTACTAATGAAGCATTGTTGCTGTCTTACGTGAGGTTTATTAAACATGAGCAAATATGCGTACATAAAAAATAAAATTCCAGATGTACTTGCTGTACATTGCGTTATTCATAGACAATATTTGGTTGCTAGAAACTTAAGTTAACGATTATTTCAATCACTGCAATAAGTCATCAAAGCAGTCAATAAAATCCGTACCAGCTCTGTAAAAAGGATAGATTATTTCATCAGCTTTGTGTTACTAATGACGAAGATTCCAACCGTTTGTTGTTTCATACTGAGGTTCGTTGGCTATCAAGAGACAATTGTCTGACTCGATTTTACAACCTGTTTGACTCTGTGATAGAGTTCTTGGAAACTAAAGATACAGAATTGCGCAACAAGCTCATTACATCAAAAATTGATATAGCTTACATGACAGACCTGTACTCGTATAAATTGTTCAACGATATGAATCTCCAACTGCAAGGCGATGAACTAAATTTAATTAAAACAAAAAATGTCGTTGCAGCTTTCGCAGCCAAACTGCTTCTACACAAAAAGAATATGGGCAGACGTGAGTTTCACAGTTTTTCGAATTTATCAGTATCCTGCAGTAACGACGACTTGTTTGCCTACTGCCAACATTTGGAAAACCTCCACATTGACTTCACCGAACGATACCAGGACATTTTGAACTTGGAAATACCAGGCTGGGTGTTAGATCCGTTTTTAAATGTCAACACAGCAATCTCAACTCAGCTGGAAGAAGAACTTATAGAATTGACAACAAACGAGGAAATAAAAATCAAGTTCAAAAATGGCTATCAAGAATTTTGGCTACAAAAACCGATCCCGCAATTGTACCCTGGATTGTGGTCAATCGTTTAACGATTCTTGATAGCATTTTCATCGTCATATTTGTGTGAACGTGAATTTAGTGCTGTGGCAACGCTGCTTACTAAAAAGAGAAATCGTTTGCATGTTACCGAACGTGGCGACTTGCGGCTGTTCTTGAGTAAATTGAAACCTGATATCAACAAACTTATTAAACAGCATCAGATTCATCCTTCACATTAGTTTGTATTTAAGAATCGATTATGTTTGTTTCATTTTGAATAAAAGATACTCTGTCTGAATACTAACAAGTTGCGTTTCAATAATCATTCTCATTGGCAGGTGTAGCCCGTAAGAGTTAACTTGAGACCTGAGCTTCGGCGTCGTTATGTACTACCTACTGTGCTCAGGTCTCAAGTTAACTCTTGCGGATTATAGTAAAAGTCTATTTTAGAATGAATGTTTAATCTCCGCTACTATAGCTCACAACAATTAATTAATTTAATTTGAATATATAGTGGTTTTTAAGTAGGTAAAAAAATGGAGTCTCAAAGTGGGCAGTAGACAAAATAAGTTTGGGAACCTCTGAGCTAGTCTAACATAAACTGCTGATCCGTAGATATAAGCTTGGCAGATTAATGAGCCTATAATTTTTAGAATATTGCCTGCATGAATCTGTTTGCTGTAGACTAAACAATGATCTTATATATCGTGTTTAAGCTCTAAATGCATAGGTAGTACTCTTTATTTATGTCGTATACAAAGTACATACATACACATCATCACGCCTGTTTTCCATCGGGGTAGGCAGAGACTATGGTTTCCACTTGCTACGATCTTTACATACCACTTTCGATATTTTTTTAAAGCAATTGCTAAATTTCTCTTTATTCTTATAACATCATACTCTTAAAATGACGGTAAAAATATGGTGGAGAATTTCAACTTGATTCGATACGGTTCGGGTATTTCAGGTGGCTAGAACATTGCCCTGGTTAGGCAAAGGTTACGGTTACAATCCCCGTCTCCAATCGAATTGTCTTTTTCCACTTTATTAAAAAAAATGAGAGATACCACTTTTGCTTCTTCACTTTCATAAGTGTTTTTATACACGCTCGCCAGTTAAGGGTACTCTTGAGCTGGCCTTTTTCCAAAAGGTCTTTGATTGGTTGACATACGTACGCCGAGGTCGACCCCTACCAGTTTGCCCATTCACTCTCGCCACATAAATCTGTTTCGTCAGTCTATTTTCATCCATCCTCTCCACGTGTTCGAACCATCTAAGCTTCTATCTTAGTCACTACATATTCTGTCATACCGCATCGTTCCCTAATCACGCTGTTCCTTTCTTTATCCATCAACTTCACTCCAAATAGACTTCTCATTTCCACTGCATTAATGTTACTTTTATGCGTCTTCTACCATACCCAACTTTCACTGCCATACATAAGTGTGACCAGCACTCCCCATGTACAGCCCGTCTTGCCTTCTTAGACACGTTCTGACTGCTCATAAAGGTTGTACATGGCTCCATTCACTTTATTTCCAGCCAATACTCTTCTCTCAATGTCATAGTCACACTTTCCATCTCTCGCAAATTTTGTACCTAAATATACAAACTCTTTCACTTGTTCTACTGTTTCTCCTTCCACAAGAATTGAGCAAGCCGTCATACTTGCCTCTTTTTCAAAAACCATTACTTTTGACTTGTTTACGTTCACTTTCATTCCTTTGTTTTTTAACGCATACATATTGTTACCCACAACTGCAACTCCTCCGCCGATGATGCTAGTAACATCTGATAATCAGTGTATACTCGTATGCGGCATATGACGGTTAGGCCATCCATTTTTAAACCATATGCACTCTTTTGCAGTTCTTTCAAGCAACTGTCCATGTATAGGTTAAACAGCAACGGCGACGCTACACAACCCTGTCTCACACCTTTTTCAATGTGAAAATAGTCTGTGCAAGCTCCGTTGATCCTGACACAAGCACTGGAACCCTCATAAAGAGATTTCAGTGCTCGTATCAAGTGGCTGTTTACTCCATACTTGGCCAGGATTAACCACATTTACTCCTCACCACTCTGTCATAGGCCTTTTCCAAGTCTACAAATATGCAACAGACCTTTTGACTTTTCGCCAAAAGTTTTTCCGCTATGCATCGTAAAGAAAAGACCTGATCCGCGCATCCCTTTCCTTTCATAAATCCTGCTTGTACATTCCACATTTTTCCTTCAGTTACATTCATCACTCTTTTTATCAAAACTTTTGCACACAATTTGCCGACGATGCTGAGCAAGCTTATGCCGCGGAAGTTTTTGCAATCTTGCTGTGATCCTTTTCTCTTATAAAGCGGCACGAAGAGCCTTACACCAATCTCTTGGTACGCTGCCATTCCTCCAACAAAGGTTGCAAAGGCAGTACAGCTGGCAAGCTACCACGCCTTGTCACGCTTTCAGCATCTCGACAGAAATCTTATCAATTCCTTATTATGAATTACTGATTAAATATTTGTTCTGACCCAAAATTCGCACTCGTGGCCCTGCGGACTCAGTGTTCTGTAAACGATCACTGCGTTACGCAATTTTTACTATGGCTGGTCCTCGGATGGGTGACCACTTTGTGGCATTTAATTTACATTTGTCCCGGTTGCCAGTAATATGGCAGTCGTTAAGTCAAGTTGAAGGCCGAAGAAAATTTCAACAGCAGGTAGCCACAACCTGCGTCTGTCTATTTTCAACACGGCAATGGGCTCACCACCTATTACGTAGGACATGAATACACATGGTGAAAAGTGGGCATACTATATATATATATATATTTATTTTATATATAAAGGTATAAATAAATAGATAAACGGATTAAATATTTGTTATGACCCAAAATTGGAACCCGCGACCTCAGAGCGGAAATCGCATTCGCTACCACTTACACCACCAACGCAATCAAATAGATGTAAAATATATTCAAAGTGATGTTTTAAAGACGTTGACGTCTAACTAGTGTACTTAAACCAATAATAACGTAACGTAACTCTAAACAAAAATAATA
This sequence comes from Thumatha senex, assembly GCA_948477245.1. Lineage (NCBI taxonomy): Eukaryota > Metazoa > Arthropoda > Insecta > Lepidoptera > Erebidae > Thumatha > Thumatha senex. The sequence goes on from OX419725.1 coordinate 8,987,893, forward strand.
AAAAAATAAAAAAGAGCTTACCTAGTAGCTGAGCAGTCGCGGTGAACTTGTTAAAAAACTTGCTCCTTGCTGGTAACATAAAGAAAAATAATATTAGAAATCGTAAATTCATTTTTTACGATTTCTATGTTTATATCCGTATACGTTTACGTAAAGTATACCTAAGTTACGTCTTTTAGCATTACAAATCGGTACTCTTGAGATAAAATGTAAAAGCCCCAAACTCTAACAAGAGCAATTATTGCGCAGTTTCATATTATATTTTTTTTTTATATGATTATATGTAGGTACATAAATTTAATTAATTTTTATAGATAGATAATGGTGCTAATTCTGTTGTTGAGACCACTAAACTAAATTTCTCTAAAATTTTCTTATTTTTATTAAGAGATTGCCAAATGCTTTTCTGTTATTAAGTCGAACTAAAGTTGGTGATATCATAAATAGCACTTAATTTGTATCTGATGTCACTAAAATTCATTTTATGTGATAAAATTGTACAACATGTGAAAAATGTACATAGACAGTCGAATGTAAATACATGCCGACTAACTTGGTGATTGAACTGCCCATGTACATTTTTCACGTTACAACGTTTTACACGTTTTCACGTTTCAAACGGTTACTAAAATTCATAAACGTCCCACTTAAATTAGACTTTTCACTAAAATTAGACGTCACCTATTTAGGTGCCGTCTAATTTTAGTGAAAACGTCAAAATTTTGTGTGACGTTAAATTTGTATCTAACATCACTAAAATTCATTTTATGTGATAAACTTCAACAAAAAGTGAAAAATGTACATAGACAGTTCAATCACTAAGTTAGTCGGCATCTAAAGATATGTTTTGTTGAATTCTATCACATAAAAGGAATTTTAGTGATGTCAGATACAAATTTAGTGCTGTTTATATCACCAAGTTTAGTTCGACATAATAACAGAATAGCATTTGGCAATCTCTCAATAAAAACAAGAAAATTTTAGAGAAATTTAGTTTAGTGATTTCAACAACAGAATTAGCACCAATAAGCTTTGTATTTACTATCTACCTACATCACACTCCATTTTTTTATATCAAAGAGGTGGCAAACAAATATTCGGCCCACCTAATGGAAAGTGGTCACCGTAGCGCCTATAGACGTTTACTACACCAGAGGTGCGGCCTCGCGCTGCTGACCCTGTTAAAACCTTCTAAACATTCTAAGAAACCTTCTAACCAAAATAATGTATAGGAATGCACTAGTAACTTACAGTTAACCTACCACACACCCTCAATTCGCCAACTCTTTCTAACGCACTACGATCAAGGATAACCTCTCCGTACGGAGGAATAACGAACCGAACTCCTTAAGGAAATGGAATTTTTCTTTCCTTTCCATCCAGATTGCAATTCTATACTAATTACTAATGTTATGGTCAATACTGGTCGGATTTGAAAAATTCTTTGTGTTAGATAACCCATTTATTGAGAAAGGCTATATGCATATCGATATCATCACGCTACTTCCCTGTAGAGCGAAGCAGTAATCATAAATATCAAGAAATCGGGCAATTTTAATCCATTTTTCTAATAATAATAAGCGACGGAATTAAATGGACGCCGCGGGGATTTTTTAAAGACCTTCCTCAAATTGTGATAATGCTGATAGAAGTTGGTAGTGCATTCCACAGCCTTGTTGCCCCTATTGCAAGGAATTCTGCATATTTACTGGAATGTGCTGTGTCTGTTGTGTTAAATTCTCCAAAGCTCTCGGATAAGTATCACTTAGGAACTTTAAATACGAGGGAGTAAGATCGAAGTATTGAAATTTGAAATATGCAACGTTAATAAGGCTACACTTTAAAATATGTAAAGATCACAATATAAAATATATTCCAAGGTTGCCTGGAAGTAAATGCATTTTAGAGATAATGCCGCCCTTTGTATAATATCCGACTAACTCCACATACAAGTACTCATTTAATACATTTCGACTCAGAATAATCTGATTTCTATAGGTTTATATAGGTTATTAGGTTATTTTTTAGGGTTCCGTACCTCTAAAGGGAAAAAACAGAACTCTTATAGGATCACTTTGTTGTCAGTCCGTCTGTCTGTCTGAAAATCCCTTAAGATGAAGAAGAATATGTGAAACAAGTATCTAAAGCAGTAAAATTATTCTAGTTCATCAGCAAAGCAACATACATATTATACTGTACTGTGCTTTATATACTTAGGTATATTCTGTGCCTAATACTAGGTGAAGTAATGGTGCACATGCTAAATTTGACTACGTACGGTGCAAAATACAGTTCAACAAGTGCAAAATCCTCAAAATATTTAACTTCTGTACATACTACCTTTGATAATACTGAGATATTTAATATCTGATTTTATAATAAATAGATTATGTACCTATAGTCCGGTCAAATTAGATCAAAAAAGAGGAGTAAAGTTACATAAATTTACAACAAGCTGAAAATGCTTTCACTTGTTCAAAACATGATTAAAAATTGGTTGAGCGGGCGAGATAAATAAATTCAAAGTGGACTGTATTTGCGGGGAAAGACAATAATGAAATTTACACGTGGTTGTCGACGGAAAAAGAAATGGAAAAACAGGAATGGGCACACTACCTTGCTGCTTGCTGCAAGATGCTGAGGTGGAGGCTGCCGGGGCCGTCCCTGGACTTGAATTCCTGCCTTGCACGAAAACACTACAGCGAGCCTTCAATCCGTGAATCTGTGAGCGGCGTTTTAGATCGCGCGTAATACAGCTGTCTCGCTCTCCTTTTATGCGAGATAAGGTAGGTGCGAAAGAGAAATGGAATAAAGGGAAACGGGGGGAGTGTCGACAACTAATTAATTAAAAACAAATGTAGATCCGCGATGCAACATAGAAAAAATAACGCGGCTACTCTTTTATCGTATACCGGCGCAACCATTTCCCCTCCGGCTTGAAGGGTTACCTTCGAAAAAGGAACAACTGACTATACAGTTGCCACTAAGCTTTAGCTGCTAAATAAACAAAATGCTATCGAACTTAACTAAACTAAACCTATTCGAACAAGATAAATTTGTTATTGAAGTTACTGTTGATTAGGCAAAGGACAAAGACTAATAACTGGTCACAAGTACGAACCAGTTGCGGTTTTAACGCGAACTATACGGGTGATCCCATTTGACCCATGGAAAACTTCTTCTACTACACCAAGAGGTTTTGGACGGATTCTGGGATTCTTCAAGGATTTCTGACGTGACTGTAGCGTATGCAAATAGTCTGTCCTCCAACGCTTCCAAAACGATTGAACGAGTTTATCCAATAATGCATGACGCGAGAGAAGATGAATTCGATCTTCCTCTATTTCAAAAGCAGGTAAGTATTTTAACGGTGTAACATTCAAAAAGTGCGCTGGAGTCAGTGCTCCGAGGGATCACTAGACGTAGAGCGTATACCACGACCACGAGAAACTGTTCCTCTGAAGGGGCCAGCGTAATCTGTACCCGTGTGTACGAACGGTTTAACAGCCTGAACAACACGACAAGGACGATGATCAGCCTTTTCGGGCGCGATTGACTTCGGGCGAAGTTTGAAGCACGGAATACATCTATGAACCATCGAACGAATCAAATTGTGTGCGGAGAGAATCCAGTATTTCTGGCGCAAAATTGACATTAATAAATCTTGACCAGCGTGACAATTCACCCTCTACACTAATGCGGACTGGCTCAAACGACCACCAACTCGAATGAGGCAATCCTTCAAAAAAGGTTTCAAATGCTGAAAAGCGTGACTACAAGGCTTATTCAATTCCAAATTTCTAATTTCAGACGAAAAATAAAATCTCTGAATTCACGAAGCACGATTAACTCAGCCTTGTTTAAGTCAAAGGCGGTAACATGCTTGCGACGAGGAAGGATTTTCAAAAATCGACAAATAAAAACAAAACTACGTAAAAGAATCGACCACGACGAAACACGGCTAGCCAACTCTAAGATAGGCGACTTTTCGAGCGGCGCGGTAGCAACAAAAGAGGCTTTCTTTTCCTCTGGCGGCGTGGACACAGTAGCGGGGTTGAAAGGACTAACAGGCCATTCATCAGGTGGGGCTTGGCACCAGGAAGAGCCATGGAACCACAACGGATGATCCAAAATCTGTGCAGGTGTTAACCCACGAGACAAACAATCGGCAGGGTTGTCAGTACCTGAGACGTGATAAAAGTTTTGCGGCGCCAATTCCGACTGAATTTTTGACTGAAACAAATGTATCCCAACGATGGGGCGAAGAATGTGTCCAACACAAAGCGACGGTCGAGTCCGAGAATGCGAAAATTCTATCTATATTAATGCGGTTGCGACAACTACTAACAATCGAACTAATGAGCTGGGCTAGAACCAATATAGCGCACAGCTCGAGACGAGCGAGAGAGACTACCCTGCTAGGGGCTACTTTAGATTTAGCGCTGATAAGGTGAAATGAAATGTCATCACCGTTACGAACGTGGAAGTACACAACACCCCCATACGCTTTCTCACTAGCGTCAGCGAAACCTAAAACAGTTACAATACTATCATCGGAGATGCCAACATGGCACGGTATTCTAATTTGCTCGAGCATAGGAAGCTCGGCTCTAAAGCGGTCCCACAATTTAATGATGTGGTCAGGAGGAGTGTCGTCCTAGTCACAGTTGGACAGCCAAAGTTCTTTTATGAAAAGCTTTCCTGACATCCCATATGCGTGCGACACACGACAATATGGTGCGCTTAGTGCAGGTTGACGGTGTAGGACAAACCTTCAAACTAAACATGTCGGACGAAGGTGACCAACGCAAACCGAGAACCTTGTGCGTATCATTACTATCAAACTCCTTGACAGTCGACAAGCGATGCGACGGTGGAATCGAATCCAAGACCGTTTGCGAATTACTAGTCCATTTTACGAGATCAAAATGACCAGCCTTCATGAGATCAATTACTTCAGCCGCAGTTGCGACAGCTTGATCTTCGGTCTGCACAGAATAAATATAGTCATCCATGTACTGACCAGTTTCTACAGTCTCCTTAGCCTTCGGGTAACTGTCGCCCTCATCGGCGGCGAGCTGCTTGACAGTGCGAAGAGCGTGGAAGGGACTGGATTTAAGTCCAAAACAAACGCGATTAATTTCGTAAACCTGTAAAGGTTCCTGCGGCAAAAATCTATACAAAATGCGTTGAAATCGGCGATCTGATTCGCGAACACCAATACAAAGAAACATTTGGCTAATGTCGGCTGAAAGCGCGGCAGCGAATAAGTGAAAGTTAACTATAATATCGAACAAATTACCTTGGAGATTTTGACCACTGTGCAAAATATCGTTTACCGAAACATTCGAACTAGTTTTGGCGCTGCCATCTAAAACAACGCGCAACTTGGTGGTTAGTTTATCCTCGCGGATAACTCCATGGTTATGAATACTCCATGGTATACGAAGGAGCGTGCTTCGTCTCTTCGGTTTCGGGAGGCGCGGGTGAAATGAAACCTTTATCCAAATATTCTACTATTACGCTATCGAAAGCCTCCTTCAACTTTGGAGATGTCTGCATTTTCCGTTCTAAAAAAAATAAGCGTTTTTCGGCTGACTGAAACGAATCTCCAAGCGAATTAACATCACCCTTAAAGGGGAGTGCGACAACATAACGACCATCACTATCGCGAGTAGTCGTGCGACTATAAAACTATTCACAAAGTTTATCATCTGGGCTGACAGTAGGAGGGATGTTCACCACTTCTATCTCCCAAAATTTACGGACAGCGGAGTCCAGCGGCTCGACGGCGCAACAATATGACACTGTCGAGTTACAATCAAAACAAGCGGGTGCGGAACCAACAATAACAAAACCAAGAACCGTCTCTAAGGCGAGCGGCGCGGGGTGCGATGCGTGACCTTGAACCTTATGCTGCAACAGGAGGTGCGGGAAAATCGAAGCGCCAACTAACAAATCAGTATCTCCTGGAACGGCGTAAGTATCATTGGCCAAAGGCAAATCTCTAAAATTAGTCAATAATGAGGTATTGACTGCGACAGTCGGTAAAAATTCGGTAACCTTATCGAAAACTAGCGAATCCATCGAAAAACTAACATTAAAATCAAAACGCGAGTGGAATTTAATCCCTACAGAACCTTGTACGGCTTTAGTGGAACCCCCAATACCTTTCACAACATTACAGGCGGGGCGGTTATTTATATGCAAATCAAGACGACTACAACAATTTTTACTAATAAAATTAGCATGAGAAGCACTATCTAAAAGTGCGCGAACACTATGTCCCCTACCATGCGAATCGTAAACAACAACTCGAGCGGTTGCCAGAAGTACCGTATTAGGGCTTGTGTGCAAGCTCGATAGCGAGCACAATGCGACATCGTTCGGCTGGAGACGCGTGGCATTCTTGACATTCTTTAGGGCGCGAACAGCTGATGCAAAAATATCTAAGAATTTTTCTAAGTCGTGTTCATTACACGATGAGCTATTTTTCAAATTAAATATTTGATCCAAATAAGCGGTTGTTACTAAGCGTTTGTCTTCGTATTTGACCTTCAAAGTATTCAAAATCCAACTATAATTTTCGGCGCAAAGCGTTATACCGGCGTAAACGGTTTTTGCTTTCCCGGTTAGTTTACTAACTAAGTAATGTAATTTTTCGTAATCCGCTAACGAATTATTATTATGGATCGTATTTTCGAAACTAGCGAAAAACAAAGGCCAATTTTTAATATCGCCATCAAATTCGGGTATTTGTATGGGCGGTAATTTAGGTCGGTCCCGTTTCAGCAAATCAAAACCGGCTGGCCCGGGTTTCGAATCCGTGACTACTACGGGCACGGGCGCTTGCAATGACTTAGCGACACGTTTTATGCGACAAATTAAATCTTCGAAAGATGACATGGCGTCATAACTTAATAAGAAATCGGGATTTAATTTTAATTCCAGCAAGTTAATTTTATCGAGAACAGTTTCGAAATCTAAGCGCAAAGTATCTACGGTTTCGATCGAGGAAAAAAACAATTCTTTTATTGATTCATCTGCGATCCTCGATGAATAATCACAAATTGATTGCATACGCTTAAAAATGCTATCCTTCTTAGCGTGTAATAGTTTTAACTGTGGATCCGGAATCTCTTTCGGAGGCATTGTTAAAACAAAACAACTATAGCTACCTACAGTGCAAAACTAACGAACGATCAAAAGGGCAGCGGTGGTAAGCAGCGAGACGAAACACGAACGAGCGTAGGTACCTACATGCGCGCGCGGGCCTAGGTACCTGCCCGCGTGGTCTACCTATTACTATGCGGTGCAGTCGAAATTACAAACTATTTAGTACCTACCTATGCGAAAAACAGTAGGTAAGTATGCGTTTATTCCCTAATGGAATAAAACTATTATCTATGCATTTATTCCCTATAGAATAAAAACTATTACCTAATCTATGCGTTTATTCCGTGGTGGAATAAAAACTATAACCTATACCTATGCGTTTATTCCGAATGGAGTAAAAACTATTACCTATACCTATGCATTTATTCCCTACGGGATAAAATCTATTGCGTTTCTGTTGGCAAACTACTAAAGCGAATAGATCAAAATCCGGATCGTAGGACCAAAAAATGGTTGAGCGGGCGAGATAAATAAATTCAAAGTGGACTGCATTTGCGGGGAAAGACAATAATGAAATTTACACGCGGTTGTCGACGGAAAAAGAAATGGAAACACAGGAATGGGCACACTACCTTGCTGCTTGCTGCGAGATGCTGAGGTGGAGGCTGCCGGGGGCGTCCCTGGACTTGAATTCCTGGTTTCCTTGCACGAAAACACTATTTATCCATGGAAAACACAATTATTGCGAAAGGTTTGATGCGGGCGCGAACAGGTGCAATTAGCTTGTCTTCCTCCAACCACAGTTGCTGCTCATCATCATCTTTTCTGGGTATATACGAGTACCAAGTTCAAGTGTGGCTTGGTTACCAGCTAGACCCAAAAGACTGGGGTTGGAAGTTGGTCGACAAAATAATAGAACCAATTAAGACTTTACTCCCACCTGCGCCGGAAAAACTGTTGAACACAACTATTTGCAGCTGTAAAAAGGGATGCAGTGCCAAATGTGGTTGTAGAAAAGTTGGACTGTTTTGTTCTTTGGCATGAACAAACTGTCAAGGTCGGTCATGTTCCAATATTGAATCACCAATGGTAGAAGATTCGTTTGATACTTCCGAGAAAACATGCGATACATCGCTATTGACCTAATTCACTTACACCCAGGATGAAGAAAATGAACAAGACCTAGATCAAGAAGAAGAAGAAGAAGTATTCGAAGGTTATGAATCAGATAAATTAATTTCACATTTTTATTATTTCCATCGCTTTTATGATTTCCAATCCTTACTAATATCTTTTATTATTCAACAGTATTCAATTAAACAAAATCACAACAGACATGTGGAATAGGCCTACTGGGGAAACCACGTTTAAAAAACGCGCTAAGTGCACTACCTCATACTAGTAGGTGGCGTGGAAACGTGTGCATATTATGACACATTACAACTTTTAACGCGCTATATCTCAGAAACTCTAAGAAAAAAGTACAAACACATTTTTATAGAGAATTTTATAAGCTTCAATTTTGTCTGAGGTAATTTTGCGATAAAACTTACCGTTATTCTGAAAATCGCGAAGAACTAATTTATTTCGGGATTTTTTACCTTTGATCTCAAATAAAGAAAAATTCCAGGTGAAAAGGAAACTTCTGAATATTATTTTTAATTATGTTTTGAACAAGTGAAAGGATTTTCAGCTTGTTGTAAATTGATGTAGCTTCGAATGTCTAGATTGACCGGACTTATGTTAAGACGTTAGTAAACGGTTGCCAGTGACATGGCAGGCGTTAAGCCAAGTTTAAGGCCTTTTGGGCGGCTCGAAAATTTTAACAAGAGGTAGCGGTCGGTCACCACATCTTACGCCTGTCTATTTCAACAAGGCAATGCGGGATTCATCATCTGTGACGTGACAGAGACAAAATTCATTTGGTGATGTGGCCTTATAGTAAGTATGCCTTAGCCTACCCGCCTGGGAATAAACGCGTGACTATATTTAGGTATATATGTGTTTATATTAAAATATATATAATAAATCCGGTTCGGTAAACGATCAATACCTTAAACAACTTTCGCTATGGTTGGTTACGGAGGGATGACCGCTTTGTGGTATTTTCGTTTACAAGCGTTACCGTGCTTCGGAAGGCACGTTAAGCCTTTGGTACGGGTTGCCATTAGCATGCATGGCAGTCGTTAAGACATCTGAGTCTATTCAACAAGGCAATAGGCTCACCTACGATGAGTGATGAGTTATAACTGGTTAGAACGGTTATCACTCATCACTTATATCACACGCTGAAATGAGGGCGTATAATATGCCTATGTCATCCTTTCGGGGATAAGGTGTGTAAAGTGTATAAACCATGTATAAGTGTATTACCTTGTATGACGGAGAGCAGGGCGTAGTCGGGACGCACGACGCCCTGCGAACGCCCCGCACTCAAGATCCTGACGAAGGCTTCCGGATGCAGTCGAAACAATTGTCGATCTTCACCGACAACACGTAAGTGTCTATGAGAAATCCTTTCTTGTTGATCATGTCAAAAATGTGCGTTAGTTTAATAAAATTATTTGAAGTGTATCGTAATTTATAACCGACAGTTCTAGGGGATATCAAAGTTAAAATCGTACCCAAAGTGATAACTATGAAAATGGTTACATCATCCGAGCATCTGTCCTAAAATGGAAGCGACAAGTTCTTCAATTGCCAGGACCCACTGCACTTAGCTTACGCTCGTAGACTTTGGTACGTCGTTCGCGTCGTAATCCACGTCGAGCGTCTGAGATGGAGTCATATGTGGAGGAATATGTTCCTACGCTCTGGATGGAAACAGACCCAACCCAGCTGCTTCTGCTGGAGGCTCTGGGTTAATGGGGTACCTTACATCTAAGATTGCTTCTCCTCTACCCATAAGGTACGGGTGGGCCTATGGATTCTGCTCTAGGGTCTCCTTAAGCTCTTCGCAGGCAAATTTTATGGCCCGAGTTTTGGCCTCCAGGAGGGTTCTCTTGGCCCCTTTGTAAGACTCATAGCTACGTCTTTCAAGAGGCATTTGCTTTATCACCGGCGTGCAGTCATGCTCGTTGTGCGCAGCTGTGTGATCTTTAGTGACCATTCAAGACTCTATACCTCATTGCCAGTCCAGGCCTAACCCTAGATTGCACTACATAGCATACTTGCGACATGTCTCTCCTGAACTACACAGTCCCGTCATCGACATCAGCTGGTCTCACCGCTGCCGGGATCTGGCTACCACAAGGAGAACCTGGCGGTTCAGGCTTTTAAACGCCTAGCACGATTCTAGAGGATTCGCGATAGCTGGTGGTTTGGTTAGTTGGAGGGAATACGTCAAACCGTTTGTTAGGCTTACATAAAAATATTAAAATTCCAAAAAACAACAATTTGTCAATCGATCATATTTCGAGTGGGGGTCAAAGTAAATCGGACTATTGAAAGTATGAATATTATAAATGAAAGAAGTCACCAGAACCTTTAGTCATTCTGTTATTCACTTCAAAATATCTTTCAAAGTAATGGGTGGTCTTTTAGAAACGTTTTCCTGTAACTATAATGGTTAACCTTCTAACTGTAGGTAGGTATCATATTACACGTCTACGGTGTTGAAACCATTTCGGAAGTCGGCTTGCTCTTTTGGCTGAAAGTTATCGAGATTTCACGCGACGAAATTTGCGGCTAATATCGATAAGGTTTAATGGTTTAATTTTAGTGAGCTTCTCGGACATTAACTTGGGAAGCTCTGGATTTGTGGCAAATAAGTGGCGGTGCCAGCAGGTTCTATGTTAGCATATCAATCGGCCTTCTGCAAAGTGACCAATAAATATCTTCCTTTATGTATCTAAAGTACCTGTCTCAAAAAATTTTTAAAATTATTTTTAATGAAAATGTAAAATTTATTTTGGTTTCAAAACGAAAACATTGCAAAACAAGGATTTCTAAGAAATCAATACAAAGGAGCATGCGTATGATTGGTTGGGTTTATAAACATGAAACTTAAATAAATTGCGGATCGTCAATTACTAATCGTGATGAGATTTCGATTCGATCGTTCGATGAAAAATACATAGACATTCTTTTACTAGCTAAACAGTACGGGATAAAGAAACTCCAAAGTACATACATTTTAATTGATTTTTATCTGTCATGTTGGCCGTATTGATCCGCTGTCAACAACTTCAGTATGGTGGACCGCGAGTTGCTATTGCTTGTAGTGTGTTATTGTTTTGTGGAAAAAACTGTGAATCTTAACTAAATCCTATAATATCAGTGTTTAATTTCAGTATAGTTTAGTTCTATCTTTGACTTTATTATTTTTCTTTGTGGAATATGTGCTTCCCCAGTGTGGTAAGTGCACTTTTATACTACATCAACATCAGCGTAGGGCGGTACTATCGTGTGGCAAATAAGGATATTTCATGTCTTGCCTAATTTTGATCAATAAAATAAATCGTATTTCAACTAAAAACGACGTAAAATAGCTATTTGAAATTTTCGAGATCAATAAATGACGATTTGGGAGAGTTTTATGTAGTCTCAGATTATGCATCCTCCATATTTTAGTGCTACGTGCATGGTACCAACTACTCAATAAAAGTAGCTACAAAGACAGCTTGTGTCCCCAATATTTATGTTCGTTTTATCAAATGTCTTAGGAATTATGACCGAGATTTAAATGTTTTGTTTATAGTTACTTTGTCAAATATGTATTTCTTACACAGTATATGTATTGAATGTATATAATAAAGACGTAGTCAACATTTGGTGATTAGGGAAAATACGTGCTTTTGTAACAAGGCCAATAACATCAGCTCACTATTATAAGGTCAAGACAAAATATTTTCGTGATTATTGATTTGATTTAAATCGTCAAAATAAATTGTCTATTGGTATTCTTTCATTCAAGCTTTGTTTTTGGGTCGAATTGAACACAGCACAGTTAATTTTTAAGATTTATAATTTTTTGACCCAATTGTAGAAATACGTTTTTTGAATGCTGTGGAAACTGGTCATGGAATATTAATGATCCCTATCTACCCAGTTAAATATGGTTGGATTTGGTAATTCTTCTTTCTTACTGGTTGACTTAGGTTATTGTGACTAGATGGCGCTAGTTTGGGGGTATGTAAGGTGAACATATTTGGACAAAGTATCCCACATTTTGAACACAGCTTATTGTGAATATTATCTCTGTTACTGTTCTTTGTGATAGAGACATAACATATCACTAAAATATATACAGTCTACCAAACATAAATTATTATTGTGATATCACTTTTTCCAAAACAATAAAATATACTGTTGATTGATGGCACTTGGTTGAACTTGATACACATTTTGAATAAAAACACTTGTACTATTCCTCATAATTTACTTTTTAACCTGACCCTTATAGGATATTGGTGTCAACCTTTAAAAATGCTGTAAGTAGGAAAAGGTTAGATTAAAAAAGTAAATTTTGTAAAATAGTAGATGTGTTTTTATTTAAAACAACAAAAGTTCATTGCACTATATTTTGATGATTATTGTTCACTAGTTATGGTGAATATGCGTATTATAATTTCCTAAAATTAGCAACCTAATATCATGTTTAACACTAAATTGTTAATAATTTCTATCCATTTGGGTCACCCTTTAATAGGTAGGCCTTGAGTTGTTAAATACACTTCTCATAATAAAATGTAAACAGTACCACAAATACTCTTAAAGCTGAATTAAAAGTACACATAAAGTGAAATAAATACCTGGCAGTTAAGTGCATAAGCAGGATTATGTGGTCCGACCATGAACTGTGAAAATTTTGTACTTTATTTACTTGAGAAAGCGCTCATGGCCTCCCACGGTTTACATTTAACATTGGTTCAAGAGAACTATCAGTCAAAAGCATTGGTAGCATAGGCTCAGCCTTACCCCTGATTAAAATTGCAATGCACGTATCTGTGTGTAAAATCTTATAGATCCTTTGGTGACCATGCAAATGCTTAGTGTGTATATCTAATTATTATATAAAATAAACAATAACCATTTCTATAATCATCAAATAATGTAGACACACAGAGCCATAAAAAACCATTAAGAATATCACAAACCTCGGAACAAGTGTAATTTAAAAATCCATAGTTTAATATCTGGCTTTTTGAATTAATTAAAGGTGAATAAAAATATTGAGTACATATGCTCAGTGTTCTACAACACTACATTCAGCGGTTTTTGGTAGATCCTGAGAGCAATAGTTTGTTGCAATTACCAGGGCTTCAGTGATTAATGCACATTAAATAATTGGTACCTATCCCAGTTGCATGGTAGTTTTTAAGACATGTTAAAAACTACCCATAGTGTGGTGGTCCAATAATTTTCAAATGCATGTCAATTGGATCAGCAGCACAGTGAATGTAACATAAAGGTATGGTGTTGCTAATATCCATAGACTATAGTAATACTTTTAATCAGGTGCCTCTTAGTAGTATAAAAAAATATACGTCCCTTGGTAATTACTTACCTACCACATTTCTACACCAATTTCTTCATACAGATAACTTTTAGCAAACCAAAAACTCAGTAATGACATCATTGTAACTATGATAGAAATATAGGAATAACACTGCAACAACATAATGTTATTACTGATACTGACAGATCCGCTGTAGATTTTAGATCCATCCACAACCCTTTTTAGGCTAGTCGCATGTCACATGCATTCATACACCAAGTACTTGCCTTGCCACTTCAAGTGTCGCTATTGAACCCGTCCATCCCAGCAATTTCGTACTTGGGATTTCATGTGCCACAACTTGATAAAACACAGACATTAGACAATATGTTTCCTTTTGGTCTTCATAATAAACTCCATGCCAAAGGAACAATATTCTTATGTAAGACTCTCACTAATTATTAAAATTAAAATGTATTTATGTAGGTCACACACTTTGAACTCTCGTGAAGCGCTCGTGGCCCCGCGGTCTCAGTGTTCTGTAAACGATCACTGAGTTACGCAACTTTCACTATGGCTGGTCCTCGGATGGGTGACCACTTTGTGGCATTTCACTATGGCTGGTCCTCGGATGGGTGACCACTTTGTGGCATTTACATTTGCGAGCGTTTCTGTGCTTCGGAAGGCACGTTAAGCCGTTGGTCCTGGTTGCCAGGAAAATGGCAGTCGTTAAGCCTGGTTGAATGCCTTATGGGCGGCATGAAAAATTTCAACAGCAGGTAACCTGCGTCTGTCTATTTCAACACAGCAATGGGCTCACCACCTATTACGTGAGACAGGTAAATCCACACGCTGAAAAGTGGGCATATTATATGCCACTGCCACCTCTTCAGGGATAAGGCGTGATGGATATTTATTTATTTAAATCAAAGAAAGTATGTCACGTTTAGTTACGTTTAATCAAAGAAAGTATATATGATAAACGCATCACTAGAGCACTGACTCCCAGTTTGGGAAACAGTTATTAGTATATACTGAAAACTTAAAAATGTGCCTTAGTTCTATGATCACAACTGTATACCTTATTTTTGAGACAATAAACTTTAATTAGGACTAGAACTATAACCAGGATTAGTCCGAGACTACCAGGACTTTAATTGGTCGTGCTAATTAGTGTCTAGCACATAAGACCTTTTAGTCTTTTTGTTACCACCTCAATAAAAAGGCAAGGGGTTCAAAATTTCTTCTAAATTTAACATCTTAAATAGACTCACCCCAGTTCTGTGCTTCAGAAGGCATGTTAAGCTGTTGGGCCTGGTTGCCAATAAAATGGCAGTCGAGCCGAGTTAAAGGCCTTATGGGTGGCTTAAAAACTTTCAACAGCAGGTCGCCACAGCCTGCACCTGTCCATTTCAACACAGTAATGGGCTCAACACCTATTTCGTGGGACAGGAATACACATGGTGAAAAGTGGGCATACAATATGTATGCCTATGGCACCCCTTCGGGGATAAGATAAATAAATATAAATAAATATTATATAAACTATTATTATTATATCCTGTAAATAGCAATAGCTATTTGTTACTGCTCCTGCTACCTTTCTAATTAATCTGATGTAATTTGGTACAGAAATATATATAATAACTCCCAGAAACTTGAAAAGGCACCTGGCCCTGACAGAATTCCAAACGAGCTAATGAGAGGTACTATTGTGGATCTAAGCCTAATTTTAGCAGCAATTTTCAACGACATCATACGCACGGAACTCATATCAAAACAATGGTGCGAATCTCACATTATACTCCTTCACAAAAAAGGAGTTAACATTGGCAACTACAGGCCGATAAGCTTGATGTCAAATGTATATAAAGTGTTTGCTAAAGTGATACTAGAAAGACTATCAAAAACGCTAGAAGAAAACCAACCGGTAGAGCAAGCAGGATTTAGGAAAAATTTCAGTACCATCGATCATATTCACACTGTAAAGCAAGTCATCCAGAAATACAATGAATACCAGAAACCTTTGTAACTTCCTTTCATTGACTACTCCAAAGCATTTGACACGATTAACCACCATTATATTTGGACAAATCTAAAGCAACAAGGAGTAAATAAAGTATATTACAAACATAATTAAAAACCTATACGACCAGAGCACAAGTAGCATAAAACTAGAGTCCACTGGAAACCCATTCCCTATTTGCAAGGGTGTAAGACAAGGGGACCCTCTGTCTCCTAAGCTCTTTACCGCCGTTCTTGAAGGCATTGTTAGGAAACTGGACTGGTAAAACTTTGGGCTAAACATCAATGGTTGCCGACTTAACCACCTGCGGTTTGCGGACGATATAGTTTTGTTTGAAGAAGATCCAAAGAAGCTTGAAACTATGATCCAAGATTTAGCTGCAAAAAGTATGGAAGTAGGCCTCAAATTAAATAAAGAAAAGACCAAGGTGATGACCAACTCAAATTACATCGATTTGTTTTTAAATGGGGATCTTTTTTAGTATGCTGCTGAGTTGGGGATCTTTTTGAGTATGCTGCTGAGTATGTGTACCTGGGTCAAAAAATTTCTTTCAGTGACCAGATGACTAAAGAAATCAACAAGAGAATAGCTTACGGTTGGAAAAAATACTGGTCGCTGAAGGAAATAATGAAAAGCAGGAGTCTGGGGATCCGCATCACAAGAAAGGCATTTGAAACATGCATTCTGCCTTGTATGACTGTAATAATAATAATGGCGAGGAACCAACGCCAATTGTAATAATAATATTTCAATGTCTTATTATGGGGACATGAACTAACAAACTAACAAAAGTTATAACTCGTTTCAGGCGCCAGGAGGATAAGTCCTACCAACTTTATGCACACGGATATCAGCGATAGAGATTGAGCTTCTAATCATAAGAGCAGGAACCAAAAATAATGGAATACATCTCTAGAAGAAAGTTTCTATATTTTTATAGGCGAATTGATTGAATATACATTATATACATTATCACTATTGGTATAATTTATTCCAGTGATCTAGTAAGCCAAAGTAAGCTAATATTAGCTTGTGTTATGGGATCTAGATAACTCAAAAACATACTTTTATATTTCTAAATACATTCATATTATAGATAAATAACACCCAGACACAGAATAAACCATCGTGCTCATCACACAAAGTTTTATCCTGGGTGGGAATCGAACCCATGACCTCTCGCGTAGCAGTCGGATGCGCTCCCACCGCGCCACAGAGGCAGTCATACTACATACAGGTAGTCAACTATTCACAGGGTTGAAGCGTGAAATTTAGAATAGTGAGATCCAGCACAATGCCAGCTTATAAGTCAAAAGTATATCGTAACATGATTCAAAACATGAGCCAAATCATTTAAGTCGTTACATGGGCCTGATCATTGAGTCGTGTATCATTATTAGATTAATCTACACAAAAACAATTCAAACTAGTTACCTGAAGGCGTGGTTAAATTACCACGGGATTCGAAATCACATCTGCAGACCGCGACAGGTGCCGTCTCCACTAGAATGACGAGCCCGTAACCGCAGGATGTAAAGAATTCACCAGATGGTCAGCATTTACGGCAAATTTAATCCAACAATAGATATAATATAAAAAAAAGTGCCTTTTCAGCTGCAAAGAAAAGAATTAGATCCATTAGATTTGGAAAAACAATCGGATATTTGTTCGTGATTCGAATACATAAAGAGAACTTACCACTTTTTTAAAAGAAAAACCAATAAATCTTGAAGATCAGGCAAATATTCCATTAACGCTGTTCTAAACATCGTAATAAGCTGTAAACAAACGAATAATCTTTCGTCAAAATACTAAAGATCACCAAGACTAGAAACGTGGTTTCAAAAATCCAAAGTTCTTACCGAAATACATAGTTATTTTGGTATAATCATTTATAAGAATTCACAGGCGTGAACTTCCAAATACAATTTATAAAAGATTGCTTCTTTTTAGCGAAGTTTAAAAAATATATTTATGATCGACATTTTTTTCGTCGATTGTAGGTAGGCGAATGACGTTCCGTCGCCACTGTCAAAAGACATTACCCTAAGGCATGGAACTAAGGCAAGCATACAGCCTTACAGAAATCGCAATTTGCTTAAAATCGATGACACACGGAGCGAAAGAGTCAACAATGTACTCACCTCTCTCTCTCTAAATCTCAAGACCAACAATGACATTTCAATGTGACGTTTTACAACGTTACATGACCTATGGTTGCGAGACTTGGTCCCTAACGACGCAACTAAGGGATAAGCTGGCCCATTGTCAGCGTGCTATGGAGAGAACTATGTTGGGAGTGAGGCTAAGCGATAGGATCAGAAACGAGGAGTTAAGATCAAGGACAAAAGTAACGGATATACTAACCAGAGTGGACCAACAAAAATGGAGATGGACAGTGCCACTTGTTGAGAAATGCCATAGACAAATGGAGCAAGCGAGTGACAGTCTGGTATCCTAGAGATGGAAAGCGTAAGAGAGGACGCCAGTACAGAAGATGGGAGGATGAAATCAGCAGCACTCTGGGTCCGTATTGGTCAAGAGTTGCAGCTGACAGAGTCGAATGGCGTCGGTTGGAGGAGGCCTTTGCCAAAAGGCACACAGAACTACGGGACATATTCTTCTTCTTCTTCTTTTCGTATCGCTAACAAACCTAAATTGTTTCGGCCCAAAACTTAGCTACAAGAACAGCATTTTCAGTAGCATTCATTAGGTCCTCCTGTGTGCATTTGGAAGGACATGCAGAACAAGACATCAGATGTTTCATTGTTTGGGGCACAGCCCCACATATGCACTCCAGATTCAAGCCATCCGAGAAGCCCCACCTAAACAGGTTCTCCTTACTCCGGCCGATCTGTGTTCGGAGTCTATTTAAAGACTTCCAGATCGGCCATGGTAAATCATGTCCAGGCGGTAGGCTCTCAGATAATGGGACAAACGGGCTGGGAAGAGCGGAACCCTCTCGCCACAGTCTACATCTCTCCCTTGATCGGTTATCGTCACAGAGAGGAGGCACACATTTCACAAAGTTGTTTCGACTTTTCAGTCTTTGTGGAACAGGATCATGGTAAAAAAGAGGGTGCCGTGTGTCCTCCAGCATTCTGGATCTCTCGGAAGAGTCAGTCACCGCTCTGCGAACCCCCGGAGGCGAGATACCAGCTAGCGGGTACAACATTTTTATAGGGGTTGGCTTGAGGCATCCAGTAATGATCCGGTAGGTTTCATTTAATGCTGTATCCATCTACGGGACATATTGTAAACTATATTATTTTAAGTAAGTTCTGAAATAAAAGCTATTTTATTTATTATTTATTTATTTAATTTGTTACAGAGATAGACTACAGCTTAGAAAAAGAAATTGCAGTAAAGGTTCTAATTTATTTTTTGCGATTAGGGTCTGGATGTTTTACTGTTAAAGATTAACAAATAAACAAAAAAAACAAATAAATATTTATTGTAGCTTTTACAAAATAAATTTTCTTTTAAAATTGAATACATTGCATAAACAATTGGGTTGTCAGAGCTTGGAACAGGTGGCCTGAAGCTGTGATCTCAAATCTCTCTTACTAATAAAAAACCACCGCTGACAACTTGCTTTATTCCAAATTTCTAGGCTGCAATAAAGTAAGTTGTGGGTAGCAGTATACAGGCATTATCAGTTGTTGCAAAAGCCTGTCTAATAAAGTAATAATAATATAAATTTAAATAAAATATAAGAAGCCCTGCTGATTTGAATTCGGCTCAGCCAAAGTTTTGGGACAAGTATTAAAATTATAAACCGTTGTAAATGATCAACAACTAAGTAAAAGATGATGACCAAAAAAATATATAAAACTAGCTGACTTGCCCGGCTTCGTCCGTGACATACTTCCAACCCCATGGCACCCATTAACAACTAAGTAAAAGATGATGACCAAAAAATTATATAAAACTAGCTGACTTGCCCGGCTTCGTCCGTGACATACTTCCAACCCCATGGCACCCATTTAATCCCGTCGCTTATTACTTTCCAAAAATGTATGAAAGTTTCCCCGATTTGTTGACATTCATGATTACTGCTCCGCTCTCCGTGATGATATATAGCTAATAACCTTCCTCAATAAATGGGCTATCAATACAAAACTATTTTTTGAAATCGGTCCAGCCGTTCACGCGTGATGGCTGACCAAGGGAAATAGGGATTCATTTTTATATGTATAGATATTTATAAAGGGTCGGCAGCGCGAGTCCTGCATCTCTGGTGTTACAAACGTCCATAGGCTACGGTGACCACATCATCAGGTGTACGCTTGTCTGCCACTTCAGTGGTTTAAAAAAGATGTTTGTTCAGTAGATTCATATTTTTTATTACTATTACAATAAATATATGAGTTATCTCTCAAAATATTGAAAAACGTTGCTTACGAAAGTACAAAATTCATATTGAAAAAAAAAAGAGTCGATTAAAAATAGCAAAAAAACAAGACCTTTTTTGTAGACCTATTAGATACACAATTCCACCATACATCATTTTGTTATTATCTCAAAGGGTTTAAGGCAGCGTTGTCGTTGAAACATTCAGACAGCGAATTTTTGCCGACAATGACAATAAATATCGTTATATTTTAGCCAATGTACCTATACAAAAACTTAACAAATTATTACTAAAACCTTCGTCTTGAATCACTATATCTATAAAAAAAACCGCATCGAAATTCGTTGCGTAGTTTTAAAGATAAAATAAATAGATACATAGGCACAGACAGCTAGAAGTGCTTTGTTTTATAATATGTAGTGATTCCCCTGTACGTGTGTATGTCACTGGAATCCTCCTAAACGGCTGACTAAATAAACCGAAATGAATGAAATTTTTGTAAGCTCTTGGGGGGCGCCCTGGATGGTTTAAATTCACAAATCTAAGAAAAAAAGGCGCTGAAGTAGGGTAAGTTCGCCTTTTCGCGTCCACTTAGTGTAGTTAATAGGTTTGAGCAAGATAATAAAATGGACAAACCGTTGGATATATTAATAAATAAATAAATAAAAAAAAAAAACTATAACTAACTATCTTCACGCTGTATCCCTGACGGGGTAGTCAGATCTCTCTGACTACCGCGTCAGATTGCCAGGCTTCGCGATCCATACATACTTCTTTCGCTTCTTCGAGATTCATCAATCGCTTCATACACGCACGTCTGGGTATCCGAGTGCTTTTGACCTTTCCGTTTTTGAGCAATCTGCTCACGTGGTCTTCATATGTAAGTCTCGACCTACCCTGACTCCTTCTACCCTCTACTTTTGAACAATATATATTCTTCGTCAATCGTTCCTCACTCATTCGTTGGACGTGTCCAAACCAACGGAGCACGCCCTTTTTCAGCTTAACGCTGACACTTTCATTCAAACCTGCCATATTGCGTATCACTTCGTTACGTATTCGGTCGGCCAAGGTAACGTCGCACAATTTTCGAAGTGATCGCACCTCCACAGCGTTCAATTTACTTTCATGCATCTGCTGACATACCCAGGTTTCACTACCGTAAAGCAAAGTTGGCACTAGCACTGCGTTAAAAAAAAAAAGAAAAAAAAATAATAATTCTATAAATAGACTAATAGCCAAAACATATGATTTTCCCATTTTGCGTCCATAAAATCCAGATTGCGACCTCCTGTGGACCAGTTTGCGTCCACTAACTTAGAAGACATAAATATAATAGAAAACTTTATTAATGTTCAAAAAAATGAGAGATTTTAGGTGTAGTATTGTTGACAGAGACTAAACGCAAGAGCGACGATGTCTTACAGCTCCCGGGTGTAGTAAAACAGATCCACAAGAGCACAGTAAATCTGTGCTTTTGTGGATCTGGAAAAAGCACTTTTTGTGTGTGACTAAAATGTGGACGCAATCTTTTCTTAGGTCTCACCTATAGGTACAGTTGCGTCCAAGTATGATTTTCGACATCTGTATCTATTTCTATAGTTATTATAGTGGACGCAAAGACGCTATTACTCAATCAATTTGTTATTTATTATGAATCATAAAAAAACTCATAATGTTTGTCACGATTTGTCATATAGTAAAAACCATCCAAGTTTGAATTAGATAGACCAGATGGCGTCCATTGCGGACGCAATCTGGCAAATGTATAAATTTGGTGGTGCAGTTCGCGTCCAGCGTTATTTTAACTGTTAGTCTACTAAAATTTGAGCACAAACATCATTACTTTATTATTTGGTTCATAATTAAGGGTTAGAAACGATAATGTATCCCGAATTTGAAATAAAGCCATTATAACTTTTTCGAAACGCTCAGCTGCTCTCTAATTTTTTTGCAAAATATCATACCATCGTAAGTATTTGTATTATACAAGATTTTAGTATATTTTTTCGTAATAGTGGTAACGCGCACAAAACTTTTATTTATATGCATATACCTACCACATATCTAAGCTTTAATAGAAATACCGTTCATTTTTGTTAGTGACTCGGTATGGTTATTTCCCGCTGTTTTTGAGGAGTGCCCCATCTTTTGGACGCGAACTGGGCAGTGGACGCGAACAGGCGACATTACCCTACTGCAGTACAACGTCTGTCGGGTCCGCTAGTATACCTATATAAATCAAAGTAACACCACTAATAATTAAAAAAATTGTGGACGGTAGTTTATGACTTTTGTGTATTGAATTTTTTTTTCAATTCAATTATTTATTTGTGGAGCATAGGTTAGTTTACAGGTCTTAAATCCATGTTACATATCAGTACGCTATGTCCTACCGCACAATATGGTTACAAATTAAAAAAAAAAAAACAAAATATAATAATATTAATCAATTAAACATTTGTTGTATATCATTGGTGCCATACAACATAAACTTCCACATAGTAATTGCGCTCTAATATGTAAATGGAAGGTACTCCCAAATTTGTCGGGATTAGGATTATAATAAAAAAAACAGGGTCATATCTATATGGAACTGCATTCTAAGACAGTTTTAAGTTCGCCAGGACCACTGCTACTGTATGCATATTTCTAAATACATACATATTATACCTACATAGATAACACCCAAACTCCGAAACAAACATTTGCGGATCAGTTAAATATTTGTTTCGACCCGGGTTTCACACCCGACCTCAGCCGAAGAAATGCGTTTATAGAAACCAAACCATACATACATATTGTCACACCTTTATTGGTAGGGGTAGGCAGAGGCATACTATACGCCCTCATTGCAATGTATGCATTTTTGTCCCACGTAAGTGGTGAGCCCACTGCCGTGTTATGTTGCCGTGGTAGATTTACCAAACCATAACTTGTATTTAAATCGATATGCGCCTCTTTATATAAGAATCGTGTAAGTACAAAGAAAGTATTTAAAGCAGTCTGGCAAGGGGATATTATTATGTATTATTCTGAAGATAATATAAAAGAACAGCTTTATGCTATGACGAAACCGAGGTACAAATTTATACATCTTTGATGCCTGATAGGGGTAAGTGAAAAGATTACCATGATCCTAGCTTCATAGTCGCTGATTGGTCTTTTTTATGTTGTAGAATGCCCAGAGAAACTTTCAGCTTTTATAAAATATCGAAGGTCTGTCCGTCGCGTCGTGGGCTCTTCCTCTAATACTGCAATTTGTTGACTAATGACCTTTGTTGACCTACAAAAATTTCGGAAGAAGCTCGCGGCATAACGAAATTGATGTGAAGCAAGTAGTTAGTACGAGTAGCGTAAGCGTACTGTTCACGAGAGACGTGTAGACGTATTTATGTATGTACGTATATACATAGTCAGGTCATAAATTCTGTCACATGTTTAATATAAAATAATTGAAACAAGTTTATTCATTATGTAACCATTTATATACCAAAATAAACTTAACAAAACAAAGATTCTTATGACAATAAAGTTTATTCAAAATGACCTCCGTGATTTTGAATACAGGCCTTCAATCTGCGCGGCCAGTCGTCTATCGCAGCACGAACGACGTCCATGTCAATATCGGCGGCTGCCTTAATCAAGGATGTCTTGAGTGACTCCAAATTGGGATGAGGCTTTGAGCACGCCTTTTCTTCTAAGTGTTGCCATATCTTGTAATCTAACGGACTCAAATCTGGACTGGAGGAGGGGGCCAGTCTTCGTGCCGGATGAAGTCGATTTTACGCGCCGCCAGCCAGTCTTGTGTGCTCTTCGCTCTATGAGCTGGCGCCGAATCTTGTTGGAATACCCAGTGCCTGTTATTGAACATAGTATGAGAAACAGGTTCCACAAGGTTCGTCAGGACTGTATTTTGATACACAACTGCATTAGTTTTTACACCTTTCTCACAAAAATGTACCTCTGTTAAGCCCCAATAAGAAACTCCCAACCATACCATGAGCGAGGGTGGAAAATGACCTCGTTGGACACGCGGAATACGGTTGCTCGCTTCTTCACTACTGTGTGCGTACACCTTATCATTTTGTTTGTTGTAGCTCTCTTCTACGGTAAAAAATTTTTCATCCGAAAAAAGAATTTCCCGATATTTTTTTCCCGCGGACCGCTTCAACAAAGCGCGGCATCTCTTCAGTCTCAGGTCCATTAGACGAGCATTTAAACGATGTCCTGTTTTTCTTCGATATGACCGAAGCCCTAAGTCTTCATTTAACACCCTTTTCACCGTGGTTCTGCTTAACCCCATCTGAAGGGCCAACAGTTTCTGCTTACGTTTGGGATTTCTTTGAATTCGCGCCTTCACAGCTTTTATCACTGCTGGAGTCCTAACAGACCGAGGGCGACCACTTCTTGACCTGTCATCTACACTAGAGTCTTCATTGTATCGTTTGATGGTACGATAAACGAATCTTTTGGTTATATTAATTTTTTTCAGTATGTCAAAAATTTGAATTGGCGCGTAACCGCAACGATGCAACGCAATAACTGCAACACGGTCTTCTTTAAGCGTCCACTCCATATTTTAAAATGAGTAAAATTCTAAAAAGTATACTTTTTTATTTTCATGAACAATTCGAAATTCGAATTCAATATTTTTTTTTGTGGCCAGCTTTCTAAAAGAAAAGTTTTTACTGTGTGACAATACTTATGACCTGACTAGGTATATACGTACAGATGAACCGGCTGAATTGAGCGACAGTTTGTAGCGAGACTCCCTCCAGTATTTTTATACGTGCGTGGTATAATCTATTAACGTACAATTGCACTGGTATTCTCTGACCTTGCACTTGAAACTCCGCCTTGACGTCTTGTTAAATCAATCATACTACATGTCTAAGATCTTGCCGCTGAGAATTCGCAATTCAATCACATTTCCAGTGGTGCTGTCTTTTATAACCAAGTTTCCGAACGCGCGAAAGTGGCTTATACGTCTGTCGCAATATTTAAAATTAAGTAATTTATTAAATTTGGCATAACTAAGAAAAGTGAGAGGTGAAAACAGGCGTTTTATATTTATTATATATATATATATACATTTATCTTCCAAAATGACGCTAACCCCTTGATGGAAAGCCATAGTGACATCTAGCAAATTAAGGGTCAGTATCACAGTCCATAAAACGTACGTCAAAATGACATCAAAATTTTCAGTAACTAAATATTGTTGTTGGGACACAAATAAAATGTTTTACCCAAATATCATGATTTCTGTATAAAATTTATATTAAATAACAATTGCCTTTAACAAATTAATATTCTTACGTCTAGTTAAGATATAATCCGTCAAAGTGGATCGTCACCTTGCTCATGGGCGTACCCGGGGGGGGGGGGGGGGGGGGGGGTAGAGGGGGTCAGCTGCCCCCCCTGGATTCGGTTCATGTCCTCTACTTTTGTCGATGAAAGTAAAAAAAATAACTTTTAGATGTTCTTAAAAAGATAGATTATGGTCGTATAAGATAGATGCGAAAGGCGCAGGAGCGTGTGTTGTGGCGTGACTAGGGAGAGGCCTACGTCCAGCAGTGGACTGCCATAGGCTGAATTCATTTTATTTTGATTTCTTTAATTCAATTTCGTCTACATTAAAAATTGTTATACTATAATCTATATTAGCATATATATCACATTCTGCCACGAACACGTCATAAACCGTTCTGCCAAAGGCCCTCAGAAGTTACTTTTAAAATAACACACATTATGGATTTCCACAAGTAACAATACTTGTGGAAATCCATAATGTGGAAACCAATTAATAGATATCGTAATTTTTAGTTATGATATAATCCCTAAGGATGTGTGTGATGTGTGTACCCCGTTTTACGCCGGGCGCCCCAGGTAACTCCTCGGAAGGATGTCCCAGATTTTGTGGCAGATTTGGCTAAGTTACTCCTTATAACATCCACCTGACAGTGAAAGTCTCGCTAAAATCGGTCAAGCCGTTTCTGTTTCGGAAGAGCCGGAACAAACAGACAGAAAATAATTAAGTTTTTTTTTGTGTAAGTAACTTACTTTCATTAAGTTGTTACTTTAGAATTACAAACAGACACTTCAATTATCAATTTTATTTATTTGTATTACATAGTAGATTTGAACCTAACTGTATAAATTAAAACAGGTACTTTTAGGCTCATCAGTCACGCCTTTATCCCCAACGCGGTTACGAAGGCATATTATATTTACATTTCACAGTAAGCATTATTCTCCCAGGTGGTGACCCTTTGCCGTGTTGACACAGGTTGTGACTACCTGCTGTTGATTTTTTTTTTGTTTAGACCTTCAACTTGGCTAACCACTGCCATGTTACTGGCAACCGGGTTCAACGGCCTAACGTACCTTCCGAAGCACGCAAACGCTAGTAAAACGGAAATACCACTAAGCGGTCACCCATCCATAACCAGTCATAGTGACAGTTGCCTAACGCAGTCATTGTTTACAGAACACTGAGTTAGCGGGCTACGAGCACTTTATGCTCTTAGGAAAATCGGATTTGACCCTGGCTCAGAACCTGGGTACGCCCATGAACTTGCTCCAAACACCCAAGTTTGGGAGATCAGATTTATTAGAGATGATCAGAGGCAGTTTCTTAAAGCGTTAGATACTATAGGAGCCGTAAAAATATATGGAAGAAGAACCTAGCACGATGGACGTCATGGTATAAAGAGCGCGGGCTGCACAAGTAGCCCGTATGGTACAAGACAGGGATATGCCGTATTGCATAGCTATGGCTGACGTTAATGCATTGTATAGACAAGGACTACTAATACCAAAGAAGAACCTCCCCCTGTGAAAAAGCAACCTGCCCCTTGTAAAGGTTCGGAGTACTGAAACGCTTGGAAAGGCACCCGTGTGGTGCCGGGCAAACCACCAAACGATAGCATTCCCAAGGAGGGTTGGTGTCAGGCTGGCGGCCGACCATAAAAACCAAGCCAAAACATTTTGCAGTATGGAATTTAGTCATACTGCGCCGACCCCAAGTAAATTGGGACAAGGGCAAGAGGATGATGATCACAGTCCATTAAACTATTTACAGTGGCCCTCAAGTTATTATAATAATTAGCTGTCCCACCCGGCTTTGCCCGTGACATTATTGGAACCCCGTGGCACTCATTTAATCTCGTCGTTTATTAATTTCAAACGGCTTCGCCCGCATAGAGAAGTTTTACCGTTCCCGTTTTCCACAGGAACTTCTTCCCGGGATAAAAAGTAACCTATGTCCGTCTCCTGGCTCTAAGCTACCTCCCCATTAATTTTCAGCCAAATCGGTACAGCCGTTGTTGAGTTATAAATAGTGTAACTAACACGACTTTCTTTTAAATATATAGATAATGTTTATTGATCCAAGAAAACATGTACACAAGAGTTCTGAAACACTGGCATTGCATTCCGATATTCTATGGTTCGATAGAGAACCGATCTTTTGAATCGCTCCTATTGGCGAAAATTCTCTCCACTGTATGAGAGTGGCACCTCTTCACGGCCAGCGTTGTTCGTGATCGAAATTAGGCGGGATAAGGTTGAATAGTTCTTCTAGAACACTAGCCGTGGTAGATTTAATAAAATGCATCGAAGGAAGCTATTGACCTCTTTTACTTTGAGCGACTGAAGTGACATAGGTGGTTCCAAATCGGAACAATTCCTCTAAAAGTGGGCGGAATTAGGTTGAAGATGTCTTCAGAACACAAGCTGTGGCAGATTTAGTAAAATGCAGTCAAGGAAGCTATTGTTCTCTTTTAATTGAGATAACATCGGCAGTCCCAAACCTGTACAATTGTTTCACATAGCCATTTTTTTTCTATTTGGTTTATACATCAATGCCGAATTATATTCCATAATACTTGTTTCAGAAGAAAATATATACATATCTTTATTTTTCGTCATCATTTTCTACCTAAGTTAAATACTATAGTTTATAATTCCAATACTTGTCTCAAAACCCCGCGTATCCCACTTCTTGTCAGAGCGGGGTGCTTGAATTGCCTCGCCTTAAAATAATTGTAAAACCAGTATCGTATCTCATCGTTTACATGATATTTATTGTTTTTCCTCTCCACCTGAATATATAATATTCGTAGACTGTAAATGAAATTCTATGAGTTGTTATAAGTGCTGAATAATGTATGTCCTTAGGATAAATTGATGTTGTTTCTAGTGCAATGATGTCATAGTACGAGTATAAAAAAAAAGAGATCTAGTGAATATTTTATGAGATATAATTTTCAATTGTAAAAACAGCAGACAAGGTAATTTCATATATATACCTAGTCAGGTTATAAATTCTGTCACATGTTTAATATAAAATAATTGAAACAATTTTATTCATTATGTAACCATTTATATACCAAAATGAACTTAACAAAACATAGATTCTTATGACAATAAAGTTTATTCAAAATGACCTCCGTGATTTTGAATACAGGCCTACAATCTACGCAGCCAGTCGTCTATCGCAGCACGAACGAGGTCCAAATCAATATCAGCGGCTGCCTTAATCAAGGATGTCTTGAGTGACTCCAAATTGGGATGAGGCTTTGAGCACGCCTCTTCCTCCAAGTGGGAATATCTTGTAATCTAACGTACTCAAATCTGGACTGGAGGAGGGCCAGTCTTCGTGCCGGATGAAGTCGATTTCACGCGCCGCCAGCCAGTCTTGTGTGCTCTTCGCTCTATGAGCTGGCGCCGAATCTTGTTGGAATACCCAGTGCCTGTTATTGAACATGGTATGAGAAACAGGTTCCACAAGGTTCGTCAGGACTGTATTTTGATACACAACTGCATTCGTTTTTACACCTTTCTCACAAAAATGTACCTCTGTTAAGACCCAATAAGAAACTCCCAACAATACCATGAGCGAGGATGGAAAATGACCTCGTTGGACACGCGAAATACGGTTGCTCGCTTCTTCACTACTTTGTAGTTTTTTGTAGCTCTCTTCTACGGTAAAAATTTTTTCATCCAAAAAAAGAATTTCCCGATATTTTTTTTCCGCGTACCGCTTCAACAAAGCGCGGCATCTCTTCAGTCTCAGGTCCATTAGACGAGCATTTAAACGATGTCCTGTTTTTCTTCGATATGACCGAAGCCCTAAGTCTTCATTTAACACCCTTTTCACCGTGGTTCTGCTTAACCCCATCTGAAGGGCCAACAGTTTCTGCTTACGTTTGGGATTTCTTTGAATTCGCGCCTTCACAGCTTTTATCACTGCTGGAGTCCTAACAGACCGAGGGCGACCACTTCTTGACCTGTCAACTACACTAGAGTCTTCATTGTATCGTTTGATGGTACGATAAACGAATCTTTTGGTTATATTCAAATTTTTCAGTATGTCAAAAATTTGAATTGGCGCGTAACCGCAACGATGCAACGTAATAACGCAACACGGTCTTCTTTAAGCGTCCACTCCATATTTAAAAATGAGTAAATTTCTAAAAAGTATACATTTTTATTTTCATGAACAATTCGAAATTCGAATTCAATAAACTTTTTTGTGGCCAGCATTCTAAAAGAAAAGTTTTTACTGTGTGACAATACTTATGACCTGACTAGGTATATTCAAAACACGAGTGATTTTTTTTTGTATCCTATATGTACCTGTTGAAGAATAGCGCGATACTACATTAAAAATCAAAGTTGTCTTAATGATGAAGTATTTAAAGTACATAGATACTTTAGTATATTTTTTTCTGATCTGAGGCACTTTACACATCTTCATAGTTTTTCATTTGCATTATGCAGACTTTTATTCAATATAATAGTGACTGGATACGATACCATATGTGCCACTTGTTATAAAATTTATATTATACCGAACATAATCTAGGAAATTCCAAATAAAGAATGAGGATCCAATCTATACCTACATATAAGTACACTTACATAAAATTGTAGTGTCGGTTTGTAATTCCTGATTAACAGGTTTTCATTATAATAGTAAATATATAATAAGAAATATATAAGAACAATATAATAAAAAAGTATACACGGTACCTACTTGAATCTATATTAATATTATAAAGCTGAAGAGTTTATTTGTTTGGTTGAACGCGCTAATCTCAGGAACTACTAGTCGGATTTGAAAAAATCTTTTTGTGTTAGATAGCCCATTAAAAAAAATCTCTTTCTGTCTCTTCGGTAATGTCTGAAACGGCTGAACCGATTTTAACGGAACCTTTACTGATTTTCTAAGGAGTAACATATACTACAGTTTATCCCCGTAGAAACAACGTGCACTACGCGGTTAATACCGCGGGTCATCCTCTAGTCCGTTAATGATTGAATAGTTCTCAAGTTAGATACAAAAGAATTAATTATTAAGAAACATCTTCTTTGAAATCGGTTGAGAACCTAATCTACTTCTGTGACGTGTTGGTGAATAACTGCGCGTAACATAAAGAGACGTACGGTTTACGTAAATATAAATAGTCCAACTTTGCTAAAATTACTTAACTACGTAATACCTCAGAATTGTATAATACTCTTGCCTCTCTCATTATTAGTTGACTGTAAATTCTTAAACCACCATTTGTAAGTTGATAATGAATACATTTTTTAAATATTTTAAAGGCTTCAAACAAGAAAGCACTAAATTTGGTACGTAACTCACCAACGTCTCGCTGTACCATGCATTATACATTCACGTCTGGGTATCCTAATACTTTTGATCCTTCCGTTTTTAAACAATCTGCTCTCGTGTTTTTTGATATAAGTCTCGGTAAGAGTCAGGGCAACTGACTCCATTTACCCTCTATCTTTGCACAGTAAACATTAATCGCTAATCGTAATAAATAAAAGCATGATAATACACTGCAACATTAGTTCTGTCAGGCTAGACCAAAAACTTGGGGTAAGGTTACATATGCAAGACTAGGACTAGACATATTATATGTTGGTGCACATATATGATGGATTCATTTGCGGACAATAGACTTAATACCTACTTTTTTTCTAAATTAAACAAGAAAACGATATTTAAATTAGGGACTTAAGGATCCTGCCTAAACGTTTTTGAGATTAGAGTCAGCAAAGTCAATAATATAAAAAGTACCAAAATGGAAACGAATATAGGCTTTCGTTCAGCTTCGACGATTACGATTGCGCAGCCTGTTTTGTGCAAAACGCGGCCATCCGAGGCTTGTGCGATGAAAGGAGGTCTTTGGTGGTGTCTCGATGCTGTCGCGTACCTTACCCTAATTTTACTGCATATCAATGGCTTTTGTCTGGCCGGGAAGCAGGTTGAAATAATAATAGTTAGTTAGCTATATTACTTATATAAAATAAATATAATTTTTAGTCGCGTTTGAAAATTTAACCAAACCTTTAATTTTTTCAAATATTATTGCAAATAGTTTACCTAGTAGTATTGAGCCGGATAATTATGTGAGTTTAGTATATTTTTATATACCATCACTGAGGCAGTTATTCGAGTTGTTAAGTTTGACAAACACATTGTTATGTGCATATATTATGTTGATTTGATAATTCTCTATCTGATTTCGTGATAGGTGCGACGGAGGGGTTCATTTAGAGTTAGAACTAGCATTTTATGGTAATAACTTAACCAAAAGCAACGAATATAAGAGGAACATAATTATTTTGTCATAATAGATAACCCTTTAACAATTGCATTTCCGCATATCTTGTGGTCATATTTTTGAACTAGATGACCCCCACAGCTTCGCCCGTGGAATATTTCGACCTCCCGTCGCCCCTATTTAATCCCGTCGCTTATAAATTCTACAATGTTTTGCCCGATTTGTCGACGTTTATGACTGCTGCTCTGCTCCCCAGTGTAGTAGCGTAATGATATATAGCCCATAGCCTTCCTCGACAAATGGAATATCTAACACAAAAAGAATTTTTCAAATCCAAACCAGTAGTTCCTGAGATTAGCGAACAAACAAACAAACTCTTCAGCTTTTTAATATTAACTATAGATAAGTTGTTATGTTTTTCTAATCCTGTTAAAGCAATAATCAAGTCTTCCGATACACACCTTCTTTGTCAAAAAAGCAACTAAATACTAGTGCTGAAAAAGAAGCTCTGTCTTGCCAATATCTGAAAATGATCGCCGGTCACCATAAACTTAGTGGCAAGGTGACGACTCGATTTAAAGACGATGGTTTAGTTGAGTGATGAAGTCGCTGTTGGATCTATTTGAAGCTAGTCGGCTAAGGGCTTTCTATTAAAGATGCACCAATATGGAGGTAACCTTTAGCGGAATTTATGAGTTTTAACATCTGGTAAAAAACATTCGAAGGTCCTGGCGATCGTGTAAGGCATCGCTTCATCCATAAGCCAATATTTGAGGCTGTATCAAACATATGGAATATAATATATATATCAATATATATAATATATATATCAAACATATGGAATATAATATATATTATATTATATTCCATATGTTTGATCGCCAATTTTGTGCGAGTAAAATTCGAACGATCCTGCGATGATCCGTGTGACTCTTCGTTATATGCGACTTGATGCGACGTGAACCTCCGGATCTCCATGATTGAGGCCATATCTGCACATTTGAATATCAAAGTTTCTTGTTTTGTCAAATTATTTGTTGACGTGCGGAATATAAATCAAGACTAGACACATCGATCTTATATTATTTTTCAAAGCTATACTGTGCAATTTTCTTACTTGACACTACAATGTGCTTCAGAAATGTGTAGTCATATTTGACCTTCGGTACACATGTCTGATAGAATATGCTCGGCCACTATTACGAAATGTCAAAAAAGTCATGGGCTCGGTAATTTCATTCAAATTTAAGAAAACCCTTACTTTTTTCGATAGTGTATTAAAATAAGTACGTCGCAACACTACCTATAATCACCTACTTTCAAGGACGTTCATTGAACTGCGCTCAGCTGTAAGAATTATGTATGCCTGGTCAATTTACCTACCTGGATCCAATTCAGACACAGCGGCGCCATAACTTTGCGTTGGCGGCCTTGAGTTGCTGAACTTACCTAGCAGCGTGGTAGGTACATTAGGTAAGGATTATTATAACTTCACATAACTACGATAAAGGTCATGATATTCACTGACATCAATCACTTTACAGACACACATAATGCATAAAATATTACACTCTTTATTGCAATGTATTCTTTTTACGAGTTCGAAGAAAGTGGTACAAGGTTAAGCACAAAATTACACTAATATCACAGTATAAAGAGTAAACCTATCAGTAGAGTTACGCCTTTGAAGTTGACAAAAATGCCGCCAACGTCTAGACAGTGATGCTTGTAGGGTTGTCACAAGTTTACAAGGC
The DNA here is from genome assembly GCA_948477245.1 of Thumatha senex. NCBI lineage: Eukaryota > Metazoa > Arthropoda > Insecta > Lepidoptera > Erebidae > Thumatha > Thumatha senex. Next base: position 9,021,167 of record OX419725.1, read on the forward strand.
TGATGTTTTTTATAATTTATTTATTAACTCGTACTCGCAATCAACTATCAACATTATAATATAATATCTTAATCTTAATAATTATAAATGTGAAAGTTTGTAGAGATGTTTGTTACTCTTTCACGTAAAAATTACTGAATAGATTTTAATGAAACTTTACAATAATATAGCTTATACATCGGAATAACACATATACTTTTTATCTCGGGAACAAGTTCTTATGGGAAACGGGAACGGGAAAACTTCTCTACACGGGCGAAGCCGCGGGCGTCAACTAGTATGTATTTATAATAAATCAATAATATAAATATCGATTTAAAAAAAGGATCTGAGATTTCATCAATTGCCGCACACGGAAGTAAATAAAGTTCATTTCATGTCGAATCGATAGTTTTTTTTATGAGAAAGCGTTTAAGAAATGGCTGCCGTGTAGTAGATATAAAATTATGGGGTTTCTAGCAATCAATATGGCCGCCGAACTATTTACTTATAAAATTTCATGTTGGGTATCGTATAATGGGTATTTTGGTATGCGGAGTACGAATTTCGTGTTAATTTTGCTATCCAATATGGCCGCCGCATCGTGGTTTTCAAATTTCATGTTGGGTATCGAATAAGGGGTTTTTTGGTATGCTGAGTACGAATTTAGTATTAATTTTGCAATCCTATTGGATTGCAAATTTTTGCCCATATTTGGGCGCCGCGGCGTGGTTATAAAATTTCATGTTGGGTATCGTATAAATGGCTTTTTGGTATGCTGAGCACGAATTTTGTGTTAATTTCGCAATCCATAATGGCCACCTGTCGTTATAAAAAAACTCAAGGGAATGGGAGCATGAACCAGGAATGAGAATTGACGATGAGAACTAGGGATGAGAAATGGGAACTGGAAGCTGGGGATGGGAACTGGGAATTCAAACAGGGGTGAGCTGACATGTGTGATCTCATATTATTATGTTTCTTCTTTTCACGGGTATCTTCATTTTTTTTATGAAGATACCCGGGTTTTTGGTAGGCGTACATGGGGACATACTGGTCCAACACGCAGAGGCCCTTTGAGAATTTTAATCTAAAAGGAAATGGGACCCCCTCTGCAGACAGTCCACGCCCGCCTTATGTAGAAGAACAATAATGGATCACCTCCAATGGGAGTTAAACTATTGTAAAATATGCTAACTAAGAAATGGGCTATTGGGTTGGGGGTTTGATGAACTAGTTGATTATAACTATGGATAAAGGCGGCGTCTACCATTTTAATATCTGATTATCCTAATTTTGGCAGACGGTGACTCGCCAACTCACTAGATGGGCCCCCTATACAATCGCCATAGGCATGATAAGCCTGTAAGGCACAGGTGGCAACACCGGTGTAAGCGGCTTAGGGTGTCGAGCGGTGCGGCGCCGGTTTCACCATCGCGGGTCAGACCCGGAGCGGGCTTCCCCGTAGTTATGCCCATGAAAATGACACTTCCACCCGCGAGCATATAGCTCTGGCTCCCTCCCTCTGACCGGCCAATTAAGGCAAGCCAAAGTTGAGATTTGCTGCACTCCCGGGAGTAGCACTCTCACTGCTCACCCGTTAGCCCATTAAATGCTAACCGGTGCAGAAGGGCAACAAAACTCTGAGGAATCGGGACCGATGTGTAGCCACGCACATTCAGCTCGCCACAAGCTGCCCTGCGGATGTGAGCTTTTCAATAACTTTCTGATATATTTTTTTGTTGATATCAGAAAGTGGATGACTCAAAAAGCGAATCTACTATACCCTCATAGAGTTGCGTTAATCCTATAAAAGATTACGACTGTCCTCGAGGGGTATATATTATTATTATTAATTTGTTTAATTTGTCACCGCCCCGATGAGCACTCTAAGAAAAAAAAACCAAATTCTATGGATATACGAAGTTCGTCGGGTATATTAGGTATATTATTAGTAGTAAATGAGTTAATGATAAATATTTTCGGTTTTTGACTAACTGGACTTAATGCTACTGTTGTTTTCAACAAAAAAATTTGATTACGCTTTGAACAAGTTTAAATATTAATTATGACGAAAAACTTGAACACAGGATAACATAGTATAGAGTATAGTTATAATCCCACATGTGTGGCTCCGCATACCATAATAATTTTATGCGATACCCAACATGAAATTTATAACAGTTGGCGCGGCGGCCATATTGGATTGCAAAATTAACACGAAATTCGTACTCAGCATACCAAAAAACCCCTTATACGATACCCAACATGAAATTTTATAACCACGGCGCGGCGGCCATATTGGATTGCAAAATTAACACGAAATTCGTACTCAGCATGCCAAAAAACCCCTTATACGATACCCAGCTTGAAATTTTAAAACCACGGCGCGGAGGCCATATTGGATTGCAAAATTAACACGAAATTCGTACTCTGCATACCAAAAAACCCCTTATATGATACCCAACATGAAATTTTATAACCACGGCTCGGCGGCCATATTGGATTGCAAAATTAACACGAAATTCGTACTTAGCATACTAAAAAACCCCTTATACGATACCCAACATGAAATTTTATATCCATGGCGCGGCGGCCATATTGGATTGCAAAATGAACACGAAATTTGTATTTAGAATATTAAAAACCCCATGAATTAAAGAAATCTATACAAAAATTCAAAAATCATAGCAAGCGGTCGTGAATGCGTCAGCCCTGAAAGACTGTCCCGAGCCACTAACAACATTTTGTTCGCAGCTCGGGACAAACCCTCCCGCGTCTCGTCCCTTGTCCCCCGCACGATTGCTCTGTCTAGACAGCTTCGTCGACCGACTGTATGTCTTTCGGCTGTGCTAATATCTTGATGTTCACTTCATTCAACTAAACTCAATTACAGTAAAGGTTCGATACGTTCACCCTGCTGCTTAATTGCCCCACGAAATGAATCGGTATGGTAGGTAGAACCGATTCTGATTCGACCATCTTGCGAAAACATTCCAGAGATGGAAGCCGCCGCCGGCCGGTGACCCTCTTGTGTTTCGTCAACAAATCTTTCCCCATACAGCCAACGAGTTGGCGGCATCCATACAAAACATCATTTCGTAATATTCACTATTACTACAAAACACCATAATCACAACAAGCTACACTGAGTTACTATGAGGAAATGAATATTAGAAGTGACAGACGACAGTGTTGCCATTTTTCAAAGCCTATGTACCTCATCTAATAAAATTTATTTTGAAAACACTTGACAATAAAATTAACGCAGTTGAACGTCATCATCATCATCATCATCCGAGCGTCTGTCCCAGTTGCGTCTCGCGACGCCCGGAGTCCGCTTTCCTACATTTTCTCCTCCACTTCGCACGGTCGTCGGCATCCCCTGTAGTGAGACCATTGGCACGCATGTCATCCCTTACGACGTCAAGCCAGCACTTCTTGGGTCTTCCCCTCTTACCGGGACCCGGCGGGGCTGACATGACCAGACATTTGTTACCTAAGTAGCCCGGCGGTTGCCGCAAGACGTGACCATACCAACGAAGGCGACACTCTTGCAACTTGTCTGCAATCTCACGGACGTGAAGGCTGCCGCGGATGCGAGAGTTCCTCACGCGGTCCAACCGCGTGACTCCACACATCCACCGCAGCATCTTCATTTCCGTGTCACGCAGCTCCTGCTTGTGTCGCTTCAATATCGGCCACGTCTCACTGCCACGTAAAAACAGGTCTAATAATGGTTTTGTAGACCTGTCCCTTCAATCGGATCGGCATTTTAGGGTCACCAATGACACCGGTCATCTCCCGCCATTTGGCCCACGCGGCAGCAATGCGTGACTTGACATCGCAATCGATGTCACTGGACGTGTGAAAAACAGATCCCAGGTATTTAACCTGGTCCGTGCGCTCGACCTAATCACCGCCTATGCGGACGGATGTGGGATCTGTCGAGTTTAGTGCCAAGTACTCGGTCTTCGCCACATTTAGTTTCAGACCGCCGTTCTCAAGCGTCTCCTTCCACGCCTTTACATGTCGCACCAATCTGCCCCTGTCCGCGTCTGCCAGCGCAATATCGTCAGCATACATGAGCAACCATGGAGGCTGCTCATGCGAGTTCCTGATCTGTCCGACAATTCGTCTAATATTACACTGAACAGAAGCGGACTAAGGACCGAACCCTGGTGTACCCCGACGTTGATGGGGAAGGGTTTCGTGTACCAACCACCAATCGGAGTCACAGTACATGTCCCGGATAGTGTCAATATAGACCTCTGGAACCCCTTTGGACCGCAGTGCCCACCAGATCATCGCACGAGGAACACAGTCGAAGGCCTTCTGCATGTCTAGAAACAAACAGTGCAGAGGCGTGTTTTTCGACCTGTATTTTTCTGCGACAACCTTCAGGGCAAAAACAGGATCCCGGCGAAACCCATATTGACACCCCGAGAGAGTACACTCTTGCCGGATCCGAGAGTCTATAATCCTCTCGAAGATCTTCATGGTGTGTGACATCACCTTTATACCGCGGTAGCTCTCGCACTCCTGCACTGACCCCTTACCTTTGAAGACTGGAGTAATAATACTTTCGTCAACAAATCTTTCCCCATACAGCCAACGAGTCAGCGGCATCCATACAAAACATCATTTCGTAATACATATTCACTATTACTACAAAACACCATAATCACAACAAGCTACACTGAGTTACTATGAGGAAATCAATATTAGAAATGACAGACGACAGTGTTGCCATTTTTCAAAGCCCATGTACCTCATCTAATAAAATTTATTTTGAAAACACTTGACAATAAAATTAACGCAGTTGAACGTGATAGTAAGAATATTTAAAAAAAATACACATTTGTCATTTGGAGACTAACAAAAAATCCAAAATAAATCACCATTAATGAATACACCATACTTAAAGCATAAAACACGTGAAAATAACCTATTGAAACTTTTCTGGATACGATTAAAGAAAGATAATTTAATTACTTATGTCTATTATTGTTAAAGTATTAAACGAAAACTTTCAATCAAACCCGATATTTCAAATTAAATACGCGGGTTGAACCGCGGACATAAGCTAGTACATTGTAGCTAAGTATCTTCTCGATCACGTCCGCTTTCAAATAACAAAAGCCGCATCCAAATCCATCAATCCGTTTGGATATTATGATGCTACAGACAAACCCAAACAACTAGTGGTGAAAGTTATTTTCACTGATCAAGCATCAAAATACAGTTCCCGTTTATTAGGTAAAATTCAGTAAATGGTATAACTTATACCTAAACATTCGCGCCAGCTCCTTTGTCGGCGGCCGCGCCAGCCACCTCTCTGCCGCGTCGCTCTTAGCCTACTCTAGACCTCTTCATGTACCAGGGGAACACTTAATTTTTACGCTTGAATTAAGTTGGTTCCGTACAGAAATATTAAAACATTGTCAATGTTTTAGAATTTCTGTAATTTTTTTTGTTGCAATATTTGCCAGATACGTGTATCTTTATCTATTTCTCCGTCTTAGTGTATTCCCAGTTGCTTCCAAATCGTAAATCTATTTGGAGTCTAGGGTTCACTTTTATTTGGCTGCAAGGAGCAGCTATTGTTTAGCCTTTTGTTTTTGGCATTATGGGAGCGACCCCCATGTGACCCGACCCCGTAAATGGAAGCCTTCGTCGTTGCCACATCCATTATCATGTGCACACACACATCCATTAGCATTAAGAGCTTGGGCCCAGTAGATTTTAATGGGGCCCCTTACACCTTTAATATTAATATATAATATAATAATATTATAGTGGGACACTTAAAATGTTTATCTTTATCATTTATTAATTATTTTTCATACATTCTGCACAAAAACATTCATTAAAAAATCAAACGCCGCCGCATAACCTATGACGTACCGTAAAACCATTCAAATTAAATGACATAAGCCGTCTCAAAATCGGTAAGACCATTTAGACAGGCAACAGGAAGTCACAATGGAACGTACTTAAATTAAACATCGGATTTAAGCGTAGTTTACATCAGTAAATAGATTATTTTCCAATATTTCCGGTCGAAATGTCGGGAAGTATACGGTAGGCTTTGTACCTAATAATATACGCGCGAAATAGACCCGAAATATCATAAAAATAGTGAACATAGCGAAATATAAAAAACATTAATTTGTGAAACATTTTCTTGCAATTAAATTATCAGTATCAAAAGTAATAAATGGAATCAAATCATTTTCATGACTTAGGTAAGTTGGTAACCTCTCTATCTGATACGGTTGCAGCAACAATGTTTTCGTGATTGCCTTTTACACTTTATTACCCGTAGTACTCTAATCAAACACCTGTGCAAAGCCACACAGTAACGAACGAAGAAGTCCAAAATGTAAGATTTTTAAGCAACCGAAAAAAAAAACGCTAGAATGACAGATACCGACGGAACAAATTGCTACACTACTAGGTTTACATAATACTGTAGAAAGTGTTTCGGTCAGTGTTTACTAAAACTTGCTTTACGGTACCCTAAAATTTAAAGATTGTAATAATATTTGGAAACGCCCACATTGTACACACACATTCGAAAGAATAAGGCGAACTGTCCAATTATTAGTAACCTCATAATAATCCTAGTCCAATTTTTTTCTTTTATGTCTTTGCGGTTGCATCGAAACCCTGCTTTTCGTACTTACTGAACTCGATTTGGTTTTTAGGCATTTACACCATGCCGATTATTACCGTATTTTTTTTGTTAGTGGTAATTTAGCAGTAAAATTTGAGAAATTAAGAAAGTAAAAGTTGAATAGTAATCACGGTATTGTTCAACGGTGAGATTTTCGAGTGAACTTTGATTCTCTTAAAGTCAGCTACCTATTTCCTGGTTGTTCACGTTCCATGAATTCAAAAATTAATATTATGACTTCAGAATTGAACGATTCACCCTATTGTTTCTTTGTGTGGGGTGAATAATGGGCGTTTCCTAATATTATTTTAGGGTACCGTAAAGCACGGTTTAGTGAACACTTAGACAAATACCTTCTACAGTATTGTGTAATCCTAGTCTGTCCTTGATTTTAGTGTATTCCCAGTTGCTTCCAAAACCTAAATGGATTTTTAATGGCATTGTTGGGAGTGACTGCCGTCTGACCCCCCAACCCCGTCAGGGCTATTGCGTCGTTGCCTCGTTCATTGTTCAGAAGGTGTGCCGCTAGCAGGTGAGGTCACTTGGGTCCCGGAGGCCTATCGCGACGTTTGCGGTAATTTTTCTTGTACATGCGTTTAGAAATATATATATATATATTTCTAAACGCATGTACAAGAAAAATTACCGCATATATATATATATATATATCCATCACACCTTATCCCCGAAGGGGTGGCAGAGGCATATTATATGCCCACTTTTCACCGAGTGTATTTCTGTCCCACGTAATAGGTGGTGAGCCCATTGCCGTGTTGAAATAGACAGATGCAGACTGTGGCTACCTGCTGTTGAAATTTTTCAAGCCATTAAAGGCATTCAACCAGGCTTAACGACTGCCATTTTACTGGCAACCGGGACCAACGGCTTAACGTGCCTTCCGAAGCACGGAAACACTCGCAAATGTAAATGCCACAAAGTGGTCACCCATCCGAGGACCAGTCATAGTGAAAGATGCTTAACTCAGTGATCGTTTACAGAACACTGAGACCGCGTTAGAAATATGTATATAAATAACCTATCCTACCACTACAAAAAGTATACTCAAGATGGAATATTTTACTCGTATTATGATTTCTGTTTGTATAATCTACACTTTTACTACGCAGACGGTACACGATTACACCATTTAAATATACACAAAAAATTGTACTCATATCATTTACACTTCTACCACGCAGACGATACACAATTACAGTGTTTTAATACATACAAATATCGCACTATGTCACCCTATATTCTCATACCACATTCCCTATACTCACTACAACCACTACGAGTATCAATTTCCGTATCAATTCCAAGTTTTACTGGTTATTCCAACAATTAATACTTTTCTTTTAAAAATTCGATAACTCCAATATTTTGAACGACAACCTTGATCAATTTGAGATTGCAAAATCAGCCATTTGTGACGTAGAGGAGTGTCCTAAACTAGTGAAATCTCCAGGGACTTCCTTAAAAATTATTCACCAAAACATACGAAGTATTAATCGTTACTTTTCTAGTTTCATAACTCTTCTTGAAAGGTCCAAAACTCATTGGGATTTTATTATTTTGACTGAGTGTTGGTTACGGCATACAAAACGCATACCCACCCTAGACGGGTATAACTATGCTATAAATAACGCTAACCTAACCCAAAATGAGGGTATTGTGGTATATTTTAAGAACAACATTCTTATAAGTATAATTGAGGCCCAGGTACAAAATGCAAACTGCCTAGTAATAAAAGTTGACCGAAATACTTCTATAGTTGCAATATATAGACCTCCCGGCTATACCACTGATCCTTTCTTATCGTCACTCGACACCCTTTTAGGCAATCTTAAGTGCTCCAACGTCATTCTTTGTGGGGACATAAACATAGATATTACGGCAGATACTAAAGAGGCAAGTGCACCAATCTATCTAAATCTATTGGCTTACCATAGTATGTTACCGGCATATCAGATGCCTACTCATAACAAAACATGCCTGGATCATTTTATACTTAAGACTAAGCAACCGGCCTTCTCCTATGTTTTGAATTCTACAATAACTGACCATAATGCAACAATACTCTTTTTGGAGCTGTCTTGTCTGTCCTATAAACCTATAATTTTTAAAAAAATAAACTATTTTACTTTAGACAATGACATGCAAAATATAAATTATGAATCCATATACGAAACAACAAATGCTGATACAGCAACTTCCCGTCTTATCATGATTCTTAACTCTAAAATTGTAGCTAACACTATTACTTCTAAGATATCCTGTCGAAAGAGAATAAAGAAGCCCTGGATTACTACTGGGTTGTTAAAGTGTATGAGGAATCGTGATAAACTCCATAGTAAATATAAAAAAGATATAACTAATGAAGTAAATAAAGTAACATATATCAGATACAGGAATTTTTGCAACAAGTTGCTAAAAAAACTAAAAAGAGACTATGAAAATAACTTAATTAATAATGCAATAAAAAGCAAAAACAACAAATTGCTATGTGAGAGCATAAAACAAGCAACATTTTCTTCTAAATTAAATAATTCTGCAACTGAACTTATTTCCAATATAAACCCCACAAGTTCTATTAACAACATAAACCATTTTTTCGCATCTATTGGTGAAAACCTTGCATCAAATGTATTAAAATCACGGCATCCTAGCGTTTTCATACACCCAAATTCCTGCTCTTTTTCATTTGGCTTGATACCTCCTGATGATACGGAAGTACGGCACATCATTTTAAATTTAAAGAAAGATAAAACTTTTGGACGCGACAACATCTCAGGAGCTTTCCTGAAACGTTATCTTCATAGATTAATTTCACCATTAACATATATATTTGACCTAATGTTCTCTACGGGCGTCTTCCCTACTCCATTCAAACTTGCTGAAGTAATTCCTGTACACAAGAGTGGATACAGGGGTTGTGTTAACAATTACAGGCCAATATCTATACTTTCTACTCTTTCCAAAATTGCTGAAAAACTTTTAAATAATCGCTTAACAAAATATCTTGAATGCAAACATCTCTTATCTGTTTCCCAGTTTGGCTTTAGGATGGGCACTTCAACTTCTGACGCGGTTCATGAATTAGTGGACCACATAGTTTCCATACTTGACTCCAGGAAGAAAGTAATAGCAATATTCTTGGATATAAAAAAAGCCTTTGATACAGTCCCTGTTCCACTCTTGCTGAACAAATTAGAAAACGTAGGGATTCGAAATACACAACTTAACTTGTTTAAAAGTAATTTGACTGGTAGGAAGCAAAGAGTGAGGATTGGAGATGTCGTTAGTGATGATTTGACCTTGTCTCATGGTATCCCTCAAGGAAGCGTGCTAGGCCCTACGTTGTTCCTAGCCTTCATTAACGACTTATGTAATCTAAAATTATCAAATGGGAAAATAGTTACTTTTGCTGATGATACCGCCGTAATTTTCCACGATGATAGTTGGGATAGTGTTTTTAACGTTGCACAGCTTGGGTTCAATGCGGTGTCGTCTTGGCTTAGGAAAAATGGCTTAACTCTTAATGTTCAAAAAACTATGTACGTGCCTTTTTCCATGAGAGGTCTTCCACTTGACATTCATGCAAATCAGTCTATCGTAGCCCACACTTGCTTAATGCGTGACATAGGTTCTTGTGAGCCTCTACAAAGAGTATTCAGTGTCAAATATCTTGGTGTCATAATTGATTCATCACTAAATTTTAAGCCTCATCTGGAACTCCTCTCATCAAGAACCCGTAAACTTATTTTTATCTTTAAAAATCTCCGTCATATTGCCAACAGGACAGTCGTAAAAATGGTCTATATGGCCCTATGTCAATCTATCTTAAGCTATTGTATTACAGTATGGGGTGGTGCTTGGAAGTGGAAAGAGCTCAAAGAGCAGTTTTAAAAGTTAGTCTGTCCTTGCCTATCAGCTTCTCGACGAACGAATTGTTTAAAGTTGCAAATGTTCTTACAGTTAGGCAACTGTTTATTTTACACGTGATTCTCAAAAAGCATTCCTCAATAGAATTTAATCCTGAGCTTGACATAGACAAACGACTTAAACATAAGGTTTGTTGTCCTGTGAGACAGTGGAACACTAGCTTCTCAGGGTGATTTTACGGATTCATGAGCGTTTATCTATATAATAAAATTAATAAGATTCTTACAATTTGCCCTCTTACAAAGCACAAATGTAAAGAAACTTATCTCTGATTGGTTAAAAACACTAAACTTTTCAGATACAGAGAATCTGTTAGATGTTGTGCTATGAATCACCTAAAATGCTTGAAATGGCCATATACTCACTTACACACACACCAACACACACACACACACACACACACACACACACACACACACACACACACACACACACACACACACACACACACACACACACACTCACACACACACACACACACACACACTCACACACATTAACACACACACACTCAAACGCATGCTTGTTTTGTATATTCTCATACATCACATAAGTGGCTTTTCGCATTGCCTGAAGGTACTTACCGTGTATCACTTGTGCAGAGACTGGAGAGGCTGGTAATCTGTACATAAATACTATTATTTGAAAGTGTACCTTAATTAAGTATTACCCTTGTATTAATTTTATGTGAGAGAAAATAAATAAACTTATTATTATTATTATGTCTCTTCTTTTCTCGGGTATCTTCTTTTTTTTTCTTGAAGATACCCGGGCTTTTGGTAGGCTTACATGGAGACATAGGTCCAACACGCAGAGGCCCTTTGAGAATTTTAATCTTATAGGGAATGGGACCCTCACTGCAGATAGTCCACGCCCGCCTTATGTAGAAGAACGGTAATGGATCACCTCCAATGGGAGTTAAACTATTGTGAAATGTGCTAACTATGAAATGGGCTATTGGGTTGGGTGTTAAATGGATTGGGTGATTTAAGCTATTGATGAAAACGGCGTCTGCCTTTTTAATATATTATTATTAAACTATTGGCAGACGGAGACTCGCCAACTCACTAGATGGGCCCCCTATACAATCACCATAGGCATGATAAGCCTGTAAGGCGACAGAGGGCAACACCGGTGTGAGCGGCTTGGGGTGTCAAGCGGTGCGGCGCCGGTTTCACCTTCGCGGGACAGGCCCGGAGCGGGCTTCCCCGTAGTTATGCCCTTGAAAATGACACTTCCACCCCCGAGCATATAGCTCTGGCTCCTTCCCTCAGACCGGCCAATTAAGGCAAGCTGCAGAAGAAGAAGCAGAAGCACTCTCACTGCTCTCCCGTTAGGCCATTAAATCCTAACCGGTGCAGAAGGGCAACAAAACTGAGGAATCGGGACCGATGTGTAGCCACGCACATTCAGCTCGCTACAAGCTGCCCTGCGGATGTGAGCTTTTCAATAACTTTCTGATACATTTTTTGTTAATATCAGAAAGTGGATGACTCAAAAAGCGAATCTACTATGCCCTCATAGGGTTGCGTTTTTCTTCTACCAAGTAGACTCTGTGGAAGGGTAATGCTTTTTTGTGTTCATGTATGTTTGTATCCGTTGCATTGTAACTCATGTCCCCTAAACTGTTTCACCGATTTTGAAATGGGTGGTGTCATTCGATTCATATGCTTTCACAGTGTGCGCTATGCGGCGTCCTTACGATAATCGGAATAATTAATAATATTATTATAATTCACTTGTGCACCTACAATGTAAAGTGGAATAAATGTATGATATGAGGAAGACATAACACGAAATTAATCATTTATTATCCATAACCTAACACATCTGGAAAATATTGCAGCAAAAAGTAGGTATGTTTTGAAATATCTGTACGGAACCAGTTAATTTAAGCGTTAAAATTAAGGTAATATTCGTTAATTTTGCGCCTGGTACATGAGTAGGTTGACAATATGTTTATGAAGCGTTCAAGCCAATCTCGCAATGTACATTGATACCAAATAAATTTTAAAATGCTGTCTCTGTACTTAAGTGAAACTTATTGTGTATCTTATCTTATTTTTTGTAATTGTAAGTAGACTTCGCCTTACTTTGTAACATAATACACATTGAGCTGAGTGTAGCGTTGGGCAGAGCGAAACCAGACAAAGCCCATTGATTTCAATATTTTGGTGAACCTGCTCAGGTTCAAAGCTAGAGTTCATTCGAAATAGGTATGTTTATTGTTTGTGTTGGGTATGAACATAAATACGATATCGATATTCTGCACTGTCGATGAAAGAAAAAAATCATTTCACACGACACGATAAGTCGATGGGAATCAAAACCCCTAGCCGTGCGTTACTGATATGATTCTCAACGCCACCTTCGCATATGACTACACATGTCTGAAGCACATTGTATATTAGCACACGTAATTGTGAATAATATCCACCATATGGTTGTTTTGTCGCCAGTCTGACTTCATGAAATTCAAATATGTGTAAAAAATGAGGACACTGAAAATTATTATAATCTATTCAGTTAGCGATTCAGACCAATAAATTCCGAGAATATTCTTCAATGTCTATATCACTAGCAGGGCATCGTTGCTTGGCTTCGGTTCAAGTTTAATTTACCTCCGGTGTTCCTAACGGGATTAGTATACGGGATCAGGTGATTCTGCGACCTCACTGGTAATAAAATCTACATGACTTTTTCTAAAAAAACTATTTCCGACTAATAACCTATACCTAGATATATGTACTAACTTAAATTAATAGGTAAGGGTATTTAGTAGAGAAGCACCGATCATGGGTTCAACCGAATTTGAATATTTGGTATAAACCTAACATTCGGCCGAATAATTCGGTAAAATTTTCACAGGTGCAGCCTAGGCTGACACTCTTTGTAAGTTGGAAGGCGCCGGCGTACACCTCTGCCGCGCGTACGACCGATATTGCCGTTCGCTTTCGTTCGTTTTGCTCAGCTGACACATTACCACTTGATGGAAACTTAAGTTTTAAATGTAACAACGCACTGCTTTTTTTTGACCGAACCGAGCTGTTACGTTTTAATTATCATTCACGCCTTTATCCCCAAAGGGGTGGCAGAGGCATACTATACGGCCACATTTCACTATTGCATTTTATCCCAGCCACGTGACAGGTGATGAACCCCGCATCTTCGGCACAATCTTGAATGAAATCGTGAATACTTTTACCCAGTATTCGAAGTCTAGTGCACTTTCTTTGGGAATAAGAGAAAATCACCAGGAGCTAAATCCGGAATCTTGCCTTGATGGCGCGCGACGTCATATGGATGGTACAGAAGCGTTATCGTCAATAAACTACACCCTGAATGACCATTTACTAACCTAGCCACCCGTGTTGTTTAACCATTTTACGGTGGTTTAGGACTGTTGGTTCCATTGATGGGTCCAACGGGATTTTCCAATCCTCTTGTCTCCTTTACTGTGAGAATGGGTACAACAGAATTTTGACAGTACTCATGTCTCTATTGTTCAAAATAAGTGGAGCTATCAGGATTTATAAGTAATTGAGGGCTATTGAGTGCATGTTTGTGGAAGCGTTTTGGAGCTCCAAAACGCTTCCTCAGCCCCCGCCAAAACAGATCGACGATGTATTTACAACAGTATAAATTATTGACAGTAGAACAATCAAAACGAAACATCTCTGTTATAAGTGTTATTTTGGTATATTTTTATGTTTAGCGTAATCGCAAGCTTATTGTTTTTGACAGTCTCGGTGACGCAAGTAGTCGTGTCAGGGGGGTGTCACTCCGCAGTTTAGGTATATGCGGGCAGCGCACCGCTCGGAGCGGCTAATGACAGTAGGCTGCCGCTGCCTCGCACGACAGTCGCGCCCTAAATAAATCAACTCGGTACAAAAAATTCTCAAGTGACGACCCCACGCGGACTTAACAGCTTGGTCATAAAAATTTGGCGCGCAAAGAAAACTCTACTTTCGTGCGCAGTTATAAGTTTAAATTTTGCTTGCAGGCGGCGAGTCTAGGTATGTTTTCATTCCTAAAACTGACTTTTGTTAGGGAGTGAAACTTCTGTACGTAGTACTATTACATATCCTGTGGTAGTGTATGCGACTGCTGCGCCTAGGTCCTGGGTTCGATTCCCGCTGGGTCAAAACAAATATTCGTGTAAACAGTAAGTGAGATGGCGCTGTGTAAAAAAATCTCCCACAATGTCCCACAATATTTTGTAAGTGTCTTACTGAATTTTTTTATGTAAATGAGTAGGTACAATGACTCTTTAAAGTTATTGACGTTAATTATAAATATTGGCTATATTAATATTATTTGTAACGTTTATCTCACGATGTATCCCTGACGGGGTAGTCAGAGAGGACAGATTGCCAGGCTTTGCGATCCATCCATCTCTCTCTTTCTGCAGATTCTTTAATCCTTTCATACATGCACAGTTATAATTACAACATCAAATATTATACCTATTTTAAGCCTACTAACATAATGTAAAAACATAAATAAATTGATAATTTAACAAACGTTAAACAAATGAACATCGGTAGAAATGAATTAATATCAGTAAAAAAATGTTAAATAAACGGTGCTTAAAATATATGTATTAAAGACAATCCAAGGGGATTTTAATCGTTTATACCCGTTTTCTCATAATTTTAACATATAGGACGATGGACGTCATGGTATAAGGAGCGCGGGCTGCACAAGTAGCCCGTATGGTACACGACAGGGATATGCAGTATTGCATAGCTATGGCTGACGTCAACGCATTGTATAGACAAGGACTACTAATACCAAAGAAGAACCTACTCCTGTAAAATGCACCCTGCCCCTTGTAAAGGTTTAAAGTACTGAAAGGCTTGGAAAGGCACCCGTGTGGTGGCGGGCAAACCACCAAACGATAGCATTCCCAAGGAGGGTTGGTGTCAGGCTGGCGGCCGACCATAAAAACCAAGCCAAAACATTTTGCAGTATGTAATTTTGACATACTGCGCCGACCCCAAGTAAATTGGAACAAGGGCAAGAGGATGATGATAGATTACAAAATATGTCGGATATAGAGGAATATTTTTTTTATTCTTTTTTTTTTTATAACACTGAGATGGCAGTCAAGTATACGGCCTACGGACGTTTGCAACACCAGATGTGCAGCACTCGCGCTGCCGACCCTTTAAAAACCTTCTAAGACCCCTTTTGAAGAACCCCATACTGTAGAGTAGACATTCGGGAAAACCCAGGCAGGGAGCTCATTCCACAATCTAAGCGTACGCGGAATAAAGCCTCTATCGGATCTAACCGTATGTGACCGCTCCGGACGCAAAGTGTGAGGGTGAACACCCTGTCTATGGCGAGCGGTGCGATGATGGCATATATGAAGGTAGCCGTAGGCATTATGTCACACAATTCCTCAGAGCACAGACCGTTGTACAGATGGCTTGAATATTGCCTGGTTAGGCAAAGGTCACAGGTTCAATCCCTGTCTCGAATCGAATGGTCTTTTTCCACTTTAATAAAAAGTTTATGAGAAATTTAGCAAAATAATTGCATTAAAAAAATATCAGTCACAGGTTCAATCCCTGTCTCGAATCGAATGGTCTTTTTCCACTTTAATAAAAAGTTTATGAGAAATTTAGCAAAATAATTGCATAAAAAAAATATCAATATACTGAGTGGTGTCCATTGCATCGATGTTTAAAAATGGTTGTAACACTGTTCATTGGCATTCAGTTGTTCATTAGCTCGTTAGATGGCTCTGGTCATACTCTTAAAATGACGATTAAAATATGGTGGAGAATTTCAACTTGATTCGATACGGTTCGGGTAGTTCAGGTGGCTAGAACATTGCCCTGGTTAGGCAAAGGTCACAGGTTCAATCCCTGTCTCGAATCGAATTGTCTTTTTCTACTTTATAAAAAAAAATATGAGAAATTTAGCAAAATAATAAAAAAAAATTAACAATATACTGAGTGGAGTCCATGCATCAATGTTTAAAATGGTTGTAACACTGTTCATTGGTATTGAGTTGTTCATTAGCTCGATAGGTGGCTCTAATCATACTCTTAAAATGACGATTAAAATATAGTGGAGAATTTCAACTTGATTCGATACGGTTCGGGTAGTTCAGGTGGCTAGAACATTGCCCTGGTTAGGCAAAGGTCACAGGTTCAATCCCTGTCTCGAATCGAATTGTCTTATTCCACTTTAATAAAAAAATTCTCACTATTGTTTGATCCCTCGTATTTTGAGATTCATGTTTATATTTTTAGACTGCCTCTGTGGCGCGGTGGGAGTGTATCCGACTGCTATGCAAGAAGAGGTCGTGGGTTCGATTCTCACCCAGGATAAAATTTTGCGTAATGAGCACGACGGTTTATTCTGTGTCTGGGTGTTATTTATCTATAATATGTATATGTTTAGAAATATATAAGTATGTTTATCAGTCTGTTTACAATAGGTATAAGCTCTGCTTAGTTTGGAATCAGATAGCGTTGTGTGAGTTGTCCCAACGATATTTATTTATTTATATAGATAAGGCCATCAAAGTGTAAAAATATATTTCAATAAGCTCATACCCCATTAAGAATAGGTTTATTAAATGAGTCTAAAATATTAAGTTCAAGTTTTAGAATGTAATTTTAGATAGGCAAGGCATAAAATTGCACTTTCTTGATTTGGTTTCACCAAACTTTATTGGTTGTATGCGAATTGTACGGAACAAATACAGATTAAATGTAATGAAAACTGCGATAAGGCGTAACATGAACGGTTTATTTTGAAAACAACTTTTCATCCCATCTATTCGAAAAGGACGATTTGATTCGCCTTTAGGTGCACCCATAGGTGATGTACTGAAACTTTCAAATTAAAAAAGTACTCGGCATAGAAATCGAACGTAAATATTGACTGGCAATAAAACTGGCTAGTACGACGGCCGATAGACAGACCGCCGCGCCGTCTAAATAAAAAAAAATCAAATTTAAGCACCCATAGCTGATGTTCTGAAACTTTCAAATTAAAAAAGTACGCGGCAAAGAAATCGAACGTAAATATTGACTGGCAATAAAACTGGCTAGTACGACGGCCAATACACGCACCGCCGCCGCGCCGTCTAAATAAAAAAATAACAAATTTTAAAGGTGCTTAGATTCTACGCGGGAAAATTGACAAGTGCGGACTCGCTTGCTGTATGTTATTTTCTAAAACTAGTGCATATATCTTGTTTTATGTGCGGAGTGGTGGTTTCTTGGACATAAAAGTTGTGTTACCGTGCTATAGTAAAGGCAATGATATATATGGTGTGAAATGCTATTTTCTATCTTGCAGCATAAAATCCACTGAAAACCTCAGTATAACAACTACCATTATACTGGGGCGAGACTTACCTTGTCTTAAGACTATACTTAACCAAGCGTAGAAGTAGTGCTGGGAGTATACCTCATAAAACCTCTTTCGCTGAACATCAATATTACACTAAGCCTATATGTGTACAAAAAAATGTGCAAAACACTAAATATTGGTAATTTAAATAGACACCACCTCAAACGGAAATTGAGTGATTGGCTATCAGGGATAGATTATGAGGCTACTGAATCCTTGATACAATTCATAAGGTAAAAATCAAAAATTTAATCTTTACAGATACCTATATGTATAAAAGATGTCCGAAACTTCAACACACACCAACACATAAAATATATAAATAAATAAATACTTGACTAAGACGAAGAAGACGGGGACAATTTAGATAATAACTGAAAATTTAAGAAATATGAATTAAGATATGGCTAATTAAGATTTTAGAAACCAGGCCATAAAATAATTACAAAAAGAAAGTTCAAACTACAGCCCACTTTTTCTTCAATTAAAATATAAGTTTTTAGTTGTTTTATTATTAGACTAGGTAATGCCAATGGCTTCGCCCGTGACATAGGTACCTACTTCTAATTCCCGTGGCTTATGAATTCTCCTCAATAAATGGACACAATGAATTTTTCAAATCAGACCAGTAGTTCCTGAGATTAGCCCGTTCAAACAAACAAACTCTTCAGCTTTATACTCGTATATTAGAATAGATATCTACGAGTAAAATTTAATTTTAATTAAGTTGTTACTTTATGTTATATTAAACAATAATATTTCAATAAAATATGACGTGCCTTTTATTTTCTTATAGACGGGTGGTGAAAAGTAGAGTGTATCTCTCGGGCGCAAAATATATTTTTGACTCGAGTGACATACTTTAAATACCTCGCTACGTTCAGGATTCCACTAAAGAATCCATCTAGTGTCATAGGAATAAGTTTTGTTTAAGAAAAATTACCGTACTCAAACAACACAATTCCGATCCCCAACGTCGACAATTAGTGTTAGTATTCAAGCAAGGGAATCTTTCTCTGAAACATTGCAACGTATATTGCATACTCGTCTGGATAGTGCTAGAAACTCCAAAACTTTAGGATATGATGTCAATTTTTTTTAATGCCACTATTTTGGCAGACAAGCATACCTGATAGTAGTGGGAGGTAGCGTTAATGCTCACTAGGAATTTTATACCGGCTGATATTCATAAGATTAATAGTACGTTACTAATACATAACAGATTTGACCGTCAGTCAGTCTGGTAGTAATGGTACCAAAAATTATAAGAAGCCTATTAAGCTAGACCTCCAAATTGTAAAAGCGCCCATACAACTCAAAGGTCTATGTTATTTGGTATTACTATGTATGTATGGGGACCTAGAATTGAAAATTTTGGTTAAAAGTCTGGTCTTATAGCACATATAAAAGAAAAGGTGGAAAGTAGCCACTGTAGACTATGGACGTTTGTAACACCAGAGGTACGGCTTTCGTACTGCCGACCCTGTAAAAACCTTCCAAGACCCCCTTTTGAAGAACCCCATACTGTAGACATTCGGGAAGACCCAGGCAGAATATAATATAAAAGAATAGAGTATTGTTAAACGAATTGTAAAGATATTATATTTTATAGAACTAGTGGTCCCGGTGAGCTTTGCATTGTCTTAATGTTGAAGGAAAATATTTTTTTTTTTTTGCTTTTTTTTTTTCATTTCTTTTGCTATTCTGACAAAGCAAGGATCATAAAAATCGACTTTGTTTCATATTTTAATTATCATTTAAATGACCTATGACATACTTAGTATCGCCTAAATAGTCAAATTATGTGTCAAAATTCAATAGCATACTCTGATCCGTCGAAGGGTACAAACATTTTATCTTACATGCAATTTTCAACTTTTTTCACCTTTTACAGATCATCTGTACTTTCACAAAATTAACCTGTGTAGATCTAAATTATCCATATTGCGTCAATCGCTCACTAACTGATTATCAACATAACTATTAGGATACTGGCCTGCAGACTAGGAACTTAAGATTTAAGACCAAATGTGGTGCGGAAGATAGTAACGATAGTATAGTTCGAACAAACCCGACCTTGTTTTATATATTAAGAAGATTAGATGATTATCATTAAAATCACTCGACATACTTAGTACCCTCAGAATCAAATTATGTGTCAAAATTCAATAACGTACTCTGATCCGTCTGAGGGTACAAACATTTTTTCTTTCATGTAATTTTCAGCTTTTCTCATCCTTTAAAGATCATCTGGACTTCTACAAAATTAGCCTGTGTAGATCTAAATTATCCATACTGCGTCAATCACTCATTGACTAATGATCAACATAACTATTAGGATACTTCCTGCAGACTAAGAACTTCAGATTTAAGACCTCCTTGCAGACGTAGGAAGTTGAAATGTAGTGCGAGTAACACACGGACAACATAAAATTAAAAACACAAGAAATTAATTTAAATATTAAATTAAAAAGTTTTACACCTGCAACTCGGGAGATACGTTGTAGATTTTAATAAATGGTGGTCATACCATTAAAATGTACTACATCACACTAAACATCTTGCATCGTTCACTCGACAATTGATGTTTTTTTATGATTTCTCTATACAAATTCTGATTAAGATACTATTCGTATTTCCATTTTTTAACCCTAGACGCAAAATCGACGGATTGTTATAAGTTTGACGTGTCTGTGTGTGTGTCTGACTGTAGCATCGTAACTTCCGAACGGGTGAACCGATTTTAGTTTAGTTTTTTTGTTTTAAAGGTGAATTAGTCGGGTGTGTTGTTAGCCATATTTGATGAAAATCGGTGAAGCCGTTTAAAATTTGTGGGGGTGAAAGTGGGGAAGAATAACCAAATGAATTTTATTACTTTAAAAAAATGAAAAATTTCTTAAAACCCTCGACTTAAAAAAGGTTTTATGAAATTTGTAATTTTTTTAAAGTAAAAAATAATAAAGGAAACTCAATCTCAAACTACCTAAAGTATGTATTAATAATTTTAAAAAAATACGTCGCATTGGGGGACCGCTCCAAACATAACAATTTAATTACAGGTAGACTAACCTACCCTAACTAAGCAACGTTTTTATTACTATTAACTATAATAATTAAAATACTAACTATTAACTAGTTTATTTTATTATTTTTTACTTTTTAAAGGGAACTAAGGTTTTGAAGCTGGGGTTTTTAATAAATTTTTAATTTAATAATTTGATTTCGTATATCTAAATATATAAAAATGAAACCCGTTTTCCGTTGTCACGACATCACGCGTAAACGGCGGGGCCGATTTGAAAAATTCTTTTTGTATTGGATAGCCCATTTATTGAGGAAGGTTCTTAGCTATATATCATCACGCCCCTACGCAGGAGAGCGGAGCAGTAATCATAAATGTTTGCAAATCGGGGAAACTTCGGGATTAAATGGGTGCCACGGGGTTGGAAGTATGTCACGGACGAAGCCGGGCAGGTCAGCTAGTATTATATAAATTTAAAGCCGTAAGAGGAACTGTTTTTCAACTTTATTTAATAACAGGTGTTGCCTTTTTGAAACAAACAGAGCTGTTGTTGTCTTAAGGAATCTCATCCAAACACCTTTTTACGTTGTTGGTCAATCTGAGTGCGAATGTCTTCTTGAGCTGCTTTCATTCGCCGTTTCAACTCATTCCAAAGATATTATATTCGATTCAAGTCTGTTCTTTTGGAATCCTTTGCATGATAGCACCGAGCACGCACATCCCGAGCGACAATGTTCGTCCTGGAGGAAGTCAATATTAAAGATATTTACTTCCTCCTCCTAAATTGATTACGTCGTGAATTTCTTTTCTTGTTTTCTCAAAAAGCCTACGGAATTACGATACACTTGTCAAAAAAAAAATAGTGCGCTTCTCCCGTCACAGACGATTTTCGGGCGAGATTCGGGCTACTAAACCTATCACTTTCATACATTTGCATGTATGAAAGTGATAGGTTTAGTAGCCGAAATATGTATAAGATAATCGTTGTCTGCTTCGCCTTCATACTCTAAAACCACGATCACCACAAAAAACTTTATCTTTTAATTATTCGTAAAGTGCTTCCCTACTTCATTCCTCCATCACACGTTCACAAGTGGTCGCACGATGAGCTTTGGCACGTATAAATACGACGTAACTCTCTTAAGTTCTTGAGATATTTTTGTAAATGGAAACCTACCCCATATTTTCCAGGTTCTGACCTAGGTGACAGAGTATACTTTCATATTCTTCTGTTTCCTATTCGTCTAATTTTTGATATGTCAACTATATCCCATTTTAGACCCTTTAGCGCCTCGTTCAGCTCTATAAGTCGTTCATTTGTTGAGAGCGATCTGACGTTGTAATTAATGAAGTAGAATTTAGTAGCTGATTTAATTTATTCTCTTGGGGGGTTTAGATCGTGATCTTCCTCGGTGACCAGCCGAATTGGAAGATATGTTTTTTTTCTCGTTTGTGTTTTTTGTACGTTTTTCGCGTGAGAGGGAACGAAGTTTAATAATAAACAGATATACATTTTTTCTTGGGCGAAGACGAGTCTGCGGCGTCCTCGCCGCAGACTGCGGTACTCGGGAGGGAGAGTTCTCTCCCGCGTCCCATTTGCTCACGCTGGAGACCATAGCTTTCACCATGGTCTCCAGCGAGAGAATGTCCGCGCCCAGACCCACAACGAGGTCCCGGCGCTGCAGGTCCCACGCGGGGCAGTCCACCAGTGTATGCAGCGCCGTATCCTCGCTGCAGGTCGCACAGTGCAGGCACTCTGGTGTAACCTCCCGGTTTATACGCCACAGAAACTTACCGAAGCACCCGTGCCCGGTAAGTATCTGAGATATACATTAATTCAAAGAATTATTAATTCGTGTTCTATTACTTATATACTGTAGCCTTTTTATTACGTGTGGAAACGGATGTCTTGCCGTTCTCCAACTGATTAATACCACACGCTACCTACCTATGTGTCTAACGCCAAGCGCCCCGGAATATTTTGTACCCCTAATCCTTTACGATTTTATATGAATCTCTTCTGGTGATAAAAAACGCTCGTAACCTCTCTAACTCAGTGTTCTGTAAATAATCACTGCGTTAAGCATTTTTCGCTATAGTTGGTCCGTAGATAGTTTTTGCCCGCTTTGTCAAATTTTCATTTACTAGCGATTCTGTGCTTCGGAAAACTCGTTAAGCTTTTAGCTGTTAGCATGGTGGTCATTAAGCCAATTTAATTGCTTGAAAAAATTTACTGCGTGTTAACACTATCTACACGTGGGGCATTATGTATGTACTTTTATGACTTTATAATTGTTGAGATAATCATAGTTGGATCAAGTAAAAAAATAACCGTACGCATGTATATATAACGACACTAAATATATATTGATGACCTACAATGACATAAACGAAATCGTTATATTCAAAATTATAGTTATATTTATATCGTTTATAGTTTTTTTTTATTATAGTTATATCGTTATATGCAATATGGCAGGTTTGAATGAAAGTGTCAGCGTTAAGCTGGAAAAGGGCGTGCTCCGTTGGTTTGGACACGTCCCACGAATGAGTGAGGAACGATTGACGAAGAATATATATTGTTCAAAAGTAGAGGGTAGAAGGAGTCAGGGAAGGCCGAGACTTACATATGAAGACCACGTGAGCAGATTGCTCAAAAACGGAAAGGTCAAAAGTACTCGGATACCCAGACGTGCGTGTATGAAGCGATTGATGAATCTCGAAGAAGCGAAAGAAGTATGCATGGATCGCGAAGCCTGGCGATCTGTCCTCTCTGACTACCCCGTCAGGGATACAGCGTGAAGATAGTTAGTTATATTCAAAGAGATTATCGTATCTGGCCTTACTAAGTAATTTAACAAGTCATGTATAGTAGAGACAAGTTTTGCGAAATGTAACTAACTAACTAACTAACTATGAAAAACTAACTATGTCCAACGAATGAGTGAGGAACGATTGACGAAGAATATATATTGTTCAAAAGTAGAGGGTAGAAGGAGTCAGGGTAGGCCGAGACTTACATATGAAGACCACGTGAGCAGATTGCTCAAAAACGGAAAGGTCAAAAGTACTCGGATACCCAGACGTGTGTGTATGAAGCGATTGATGAATCTCGAAGAAGCGAAAGAAGTATGTATGGATCGCGAAGCCTTGCGATCTGTCCTCTCTGACTACCCCGTCAGGGATACAGCGTGAAGATAGTTTTGGGAAATGTAAATATCACGAAAACACGAAAATTTTAATCATTCACGATAGTTTTAGCTGTTGTGCATTCAACAAGTAGGTACAATTGGTTAGTTTATACATATATATTTACTAACCAAGGAGGTTAACCCTAGGATTTTAACTGAAGTATTTAAAGAAGTAATAGGGCAAAAGGAGGTATTGGTTGGGATTAAACGGTTTTCTTAAGTTAGAATCAATTAACACTTTTAGGAGTTGGGGAGGTTTTCCACCCATTTAGGTCGCGTCCTAGTATAAATTTTTGGCCGCGATATTCATTTTGTTATGTTATTTCAGGTGCTTTTGTTTGATATGAGCTTGCGAATGCACCAACCTGGCTGTTACATCGGGTGCCCTCTGTAAGAGAAGCCTTGTTCCTCGTTTGCGTATAAACCAAACCGAGGAGAAGGCGCCACGTGTGGGCCTGCGTTCGACCGGGGGCGGGCGCACAGCGCCGCCCCGCAATTGCACAAGTTAGTAGAGACATGTATATGGAGTAGTGCACACCACCAAGCTTATTTACAACGCGCACGCCCAGCCGATACGTTTCCATGGTGATGATAACACCTCCCATCTCCCAGTCGTCCCTCTACCTGCCATTGCGATCGCCATTATTCGTGCTGCGACCGTTCTTGACGTCGGACGTCTACGATACGGGCCATTATCGAAATGCTGCTCTTAGTCTTGTACTCTGTAGCAAATAATTTTGTAATACTGGTGCGAATGACAATATTTTCACTGTACATTGTGGACATTCAGTTCGTTTTGTAGAAATGACGCGTAATAATACGTAATCATTCTCAGTGATCAGTTTCATTAAATTAATTTTTAATTTTGATTTCGTTTTATTTTGTGGTGATAAGAGACTCTATTCAAGATGTACGTCGATCCGCCACCGGGGCGGAAGAAAATGTACCAACAGCTGAGTGAAATGTTAGGACGGTACGTGATATTATCTAAGGCGGCAAATGCATGTTACCTGTTGCGTTAGCTGAGTTAGCTCTGTGTTTTAAGTTCATTTATTTTTCTTTTGCGATTTTTCTTAACTTTTATGTTATTCTTGTGTTATTTCTCTTTAATTATTATAATTATTTTATTTAAGTATTTATACAATAGCTGAGCGGGCTATGTTTAGACCATATTATTGCTGTAATACTATTGTAATATGCAAAAATAAGGCTAAGTACGCGTATGAATAATGTTAAATATCAATAAATCATTTATCATCAATAGCTGAAAAAGATTCAATTACTCAAAATAAATTTTAATTTATGACTGTATTTAAAAACAGTAGTAAAAACTAAAGTCAGAAAAACTAACAAGAAAAGTAGTCAATTAGTCGTAATGAGGAAATAGGTCGAGCTACGCAGGGTGGTGGGTGGAGGAGAGTGGTGCGGGTTAATCCACGTGTTGCGTTCTAGATCGGGTGGCAATTCTCAGCTATACGATTTGAAAGCGTACACGGAAATTATTGGTGGCATGTCATTTGTCTCATATTTACAAATGGCAAAATTCGAGTCATTTAACCAGTAAATTGTAAACCACTAATTTGTCTACGTTTTGAAGTCGTATAGTCGAGAACCTTTTATACTAAATATAGGTATAATTATTATTTTAAGTTCAGTTTAAGATTTTGCTAAATCTATTCTACAATTGTCTGATGTGATGAATGTTAAATGTGGTTAGATTGTGTTTGTAAAATTAATCAACTGCCGAAAAAGCTTTTCTATTGACTGACGAATCGTAAATGGTTATCAAATGCTAGTTTTACTCAGATCCATGTACATTAAAGAATGTTAAGTTTCAAAGTTATTACTCCTGTAACATTTTTTTTGGTCATGACACTTAACGCGGCTGTTTTAACAGAAGTTCATTTGCAAGGTGTAAATTTTTTGTATATAAAATTGAAATTTCTTATTTTACTTGCATAAAAGGTAAATGTTTGATATTGATTTAGTACTACATTAAATCAATATCAAACATTTTTAATTACAACAATGAGATATGGGATCAAGCAGGCAAATTTTCTTTATATTCTTTAGAGTGAGAAGAAAAAAAAAGAGTTTTGATGTTTCTATAATATAAGAAGATACCTGGAAATAGGTATTTTATAATACTAACTTTCAAACAATTTTTACTGTTTTATTATTTTAGTTAGGTACATAAAGTGACGATTCCACGCCACTACTCGTAAATAGAGCTATTTTACAGAGTCAGATTTTTATTTTAAGTTTAACTATCATCATAGTTCTATGTCAAACAAGCATCAAGTTCAATGCGAGAACTACAGTATAAAAATATACCATAGGACACCCGCGGACACTGCAAATTTGGTTATGAGTTTTCTCGTAGGTAAAGATGTTATTTCCGGAAAAATTGCCTATATCAAGTAAACACAATATACTAAAAAAAATCATATCAATCTATTAAAATTAAATATCTAGACGGCTGATAGACATACTCATATTTATAATAACATATATTATACTTACTATCAGTCACTCTTTATCCCCGACGGCAGTGGTAGAGGCATACATTCTATCTTTTCATCGTAGGCATTTTTATCCCACGTAACAGGTGGTGAGATTGTCGTGTTAAAATAGACAGACGGAGGTTGTGGCGACCTGTTGTTAGAATTTTTCAAGCCGCCAAAATAAGGCTTCCAAATTGGCTTAACGACTGCTATGTTACTGGCCAACAACAAATAACGGCTTAACGTGTCGTAGAACGGAAACGTTGGTTAATAGACATGCCACAAAGCGGTTACCTATCCGAGGACCAGCCATAGCGAAAGTACTTTAACGCAGTGATCGGTTTCAGAACACTGAATTAGCGGGGCTACATACAATTGTTATAACTAAATAGGAAACATCCAAACTCCGAAACAAACATTTGCCGATCACACAAAAATTGTTCCGACTTTGGATTTGGATTATATTGATTGTTTCTCACAAGAACGACAAACAAACAAACATTTATTCATTTTTATGATATAAGTATGGATCACCTGTTGTAAAATATATCATTCGGAAATAAGTGGCGTAAATTTCTTGCCTTGTTTATCATAGATGTAGCGACTCAGCAGTGCCTAAATGTAAATTATAACCATCATGTGTATCATTTTGTGACTCGTATAGTTAGTTTTATTTTATTCTCTGCTATTAAAATATTTTTCATGAAATTTGACTTTAATAGAAACATCAAAAAAATTGCTAAAATTTACTAAAACAATGCCGATTTGTCAGAAAAGTATCTTCTTAAGGATCTAACGGAGAACTACTAATTCTCACGTGTATGACTACAATGAGTTTTTTTTTATTCGTTATTTTTCTTTGTCAAAGATAACAAAAAGTAATCCCAATGTGTCAGAACAGTATTATCATCGTGAAACCTACACCGTTGTCCACAAATTGTTAGTGAACAAGTTACAATATCTTACAACTAGTTATTTGAGATTATCAGTTTCGATATACAATTCAATAAAATGAATGTGTTTTGAGTGAAAACATTTGTCAGCCAATATCATACAATATTTATCAAAATATCTGAAGCTAGTTTTTAATGGTATCGCCGAAACAGTGAAAATGTCTAGATCAGATAATGCTTTTGTCTATATAAATATTTCGATGATCATTTAATATGCTGAAAATTTATAATGTCAGACTAGGGTCCGTATTCCAGAACGTTTCTTAATACTCAATCAACGCTTGAGACTAGATTTTGCCTTATAAAATCTACTCTCAATTGTTTCTTGAGTATTGATAAACGTTCTGGAATACGGCCCTAGGACTTCCTTGTAATAAATTGTTATTAGGCGCGATTGATTTTGCAGAACAATTTAAGACATATAATACAATGTGAGGATAACATAAGTTCACTGTCTGTAGTTGTGTGTTGAAGTGCCATTTTAATAATATGTAGTTAATTTTCTTTAGATATACTACTTCACCAAATGGTAAATTGACGTCGGAGAAGCATAGCCATGATGTAGAGTTCTTTGCGGATACCCACATCATTGAACCGGATCTGTTCGACTCGGAAAATTTCATCGATGTCTTTTCTTCGCAGAATCTACTTCCCCTGATCAGGTAAGTTGTGTATGTATTTATTCGAATTATTTGATGATTTAGAGGATAGTAACTAAAAGCCGTGATTACGGCCTTACTGGTCGCATAATAAAATAAAATACTTTATGTGAGGAGTGTGAGGACCAATTCGCCTAATAATTTTAGTTCACATTATAGAATATTTTTCTAAGCGTTTCAGACATTCAATTTTTTTTTGTTTTTTTGAATAATCTTCTATAGGATCTAGAGTGGTTGTGATCTTATGGTTCTAAGGTCCAGTAACCAAGCTCCAGAGTAATAGAGATTTAGAGTACAGATTCCAAGGCCTAAGGATAGCGCCAGAGGCCCTGAGAAACTAATCTGAAGGATAGCTATGTAGGTTTCGAAGTTGCTATTGTCTTAGCATCAATCAAGCAATCTATCTACTGACCATCTATAAACAGAAATGGGCTAAGGACAGAACCTCGTTAGGTACAGCCCGAAGTAAACTATGAAGTGTTGGCCGCCATGTCCTTGATGATGTCAACTTAGGTATTAATAAAGTGACACCCATACACACATATTGTCACGCCTTTATCTTCGACGGGGTAGGCTGAGGCATTATACACATATTTCGCAGAATAGCAGCATTTGTTCCACGGAACAGGTGGTGAGTTCATTGCCGTATTAAAATCGACAGGCGTAGGCTGTTGAAATATTTTCAACCCGCCCATAAGGACTCAAACATGGTTTAACGACTACCATGTTACTGGCAACCGTGACCAATGGCCTAACGCGACTTCCGAAGCACGGAAACGCTAATAAATGTAAAATAAAATTACATTAGTGATTACATATAATTTTTATTTTGATAAGGTTAGACTTTTCTTCATGAATTTTGATTTTGAATTCCTTTCAATCCTAAATTTTGTTGCCGTAGGGTTTCATTACCCATTTGAATGGAGTACAGTTCTTCACGGCACCTAATTTCAAGATGCACAAATTTTTCAGACGGCGTCGTAAACTGAAATACCTACAAGAAAATAATACAACAAATTTAGACGGTGCCTATATAAGTTAGGTAGTTAGGTAAAACATAACCTTTCCATTATTTCGATGCACATTCCTCTATCTTAGCGGAAATAGTTTTGTGCCAATATATTTGCCAATGTTCAATAACTGTGACCTACTAAATCAATACGTTAAAATTATTAATAAATTAGGTAAATCTAAACAAAAACAGCCTGCAGCGTACAAACAATCTTATGAAATTATTGACACCAACCTTGTCTTCTTGTAACTTATATTCAATTATTTGGAAAGAAAGAAAGAAAAATAATTTATTCAGTGCACAGATAATAGTGTAGGTTAAAATAATAAATTAAATACACACTGAAAAAGGTGGCCAGTTCAGCAATGTGCAGAGTACATTACTGTACTCTACGCTGATTTTCAACTGGCCCCTAAATTATATAAAATAAATAAATAACAATAATAATAAAACATAAAACAAAACTTTACCACATTAAAACAATCCTACCAAATTCATTACTGCGAGTTCGCAAGCCTACTGGTATTACAGGCAAAAAAAAAAAGAGATAATAGTGGCTTTTTTTTTTCTTTTTTTTTTTTCTGGTGGACATCCTGATGGATGCTATGCCGGACTCCTACCGACTAAAACCACACGTTACCCTTCTATCTGTCTATGGCCAGGTGAGCCCTCGGAAGGATAACCCCAGGGAATAATGGCTAGTCTGCCAACGTGGTGTGTCAATGTCATCAATATTAAAATTGATGACACTGACACACATGCGCACATGTTTTTGAAATGTTGGTAGGCTTGCGAACGCGAATACAAACAACAAACAAAACAACACAACCTGCATGCAACTCGTATAACTAACAACTATATAACTACATATACTACCTATAACTTGGCAAGCCTGTTTATTTACTACACTTTTTTGGCGCTTATATTTTGGCGGCTCCACTATTGAAACAATAAAAATTACTAGCCTATCGTTTTATCTGCAATATTATTATTAATTTGTTTGAAAAGCTCATACATTTACGCGCTCACAATATTTAGAAAAGTAAATGACAACAAATGTGACAACTATGACATGAACGGTGATTGATTTTCAACACCACGGGGTTTTTAAGAATTAATTTTCTATAAATGCATGTCCGGGATAAACTCAGAAACTACTGATTAAATTTTATTAAAATTATACATAAACATTAACAAAATGTTGGGCCTACACATAGGTTATATATTATCACGCTACATAACCTAGGAGCTCGGCAGAGAACAATTAGGTATAAACTCAGTAACAATTAAATGGATTTAATTGATATTTTGTTTTAATATTAACAATAGATCAGGTCTACATATAGGCTATATATAATTACGCAAAAAAGTAACCAAAGAGCTCGGCAGAGAATTATTAATTTCCGCATATTTAACCGAGCAAAACACAAAAACTACTGCATAGATTTAATTGAAATCTTTCACGAAGAATAACAAGACGTTTGCTCTACATATAGGCTACATATTATCACGCTACATATCCTAGGGGCTCGAATGAGAACTATTGGGTACATATATATCTGAGCGATAATCGCGAACACTACTTAATAAATTTAGTTTAAATCTTACACGAATGACAACAAGACATTGCATCTGCATAGGGGCTACATATTATCACGCGATAACAGCTAGGCTATACCATATATATATAGCCTTAGTTAGCGATAATTATGTTCTTTGTTGTATCTCTCAGAGGTCAATCGTGGTAACACCTCAGATCAAAGACAATTTTTTAAACAGTCCAGGAGAGGTTGATGTGGGCTAGCCTCACGGAAGCTATGAATCCAGTGGAGATTCTTCACGCAGCACTAGAAGTGTTCTCCAAGACTCAGTTTAGAACCTGCTTCGAATACGTCTTTGCATTACTACGCAAAGTTCATAGTACACTTGCTCCGCTATCCATTACGTGGTATTCGCATTATTATTGTTCTGGGATAAGCGGCAGCCTGGAGCCACTGGCGTAGAACAATAACTTTCTTGGCTGCATTTTACAGAATCTCCCATAGTAAGAAGAAAAAGGGGCACCGATACTCCTTTATAATGCAGCAAAAATAAGAAACACGTGTTCTAGGATTGCCCTCATATCGTAAATATGGGATGAAATGTTCGATGTCTTAAAAGAAAAGCAGTGTAATCATTTAGAGAACTTTACGATAAATGTGTAGGAACGAAAAATTGATTGGGGGTCTCACAGATTTGTTCAAACAATTTGCAATTCGCAAGCTCATGAATTCTCAGAAGTTCTTCTAAGTCTTTGCGAAGGCACTTTACCAGAGGCTTGTCCTCTTGTAGATTACCTTTACAAGTAGATAGGTATAGCTTTTTTCTCAGAAATTGTGTAAAGTGGTTTACAGACACTGTAGTCTGAAAAAATAACGACACAAAATCAATCCTTAGATTCTCTTCTCTTTCACAGAAGAAGAAGTGAACTTCTAGCGCACTACACCAACGAAGATCAATTCTTCGAAATTGTGTAACTTGTATATTCAACTCAACTTCAAAAATTCCGATTAGTTGTGGCGTCTCGGCGAGCCAGTGAATTTATTGACTGATTCCCGCCATTCACCATAATCACCCCTTTCTAATCTAAGCGCATGCAGTTCCTGTGTGCATAAACTTTACAAAGATTCTTAGCAAGACACAGGGGCAGACACTTCAATGCCAGCTTCGAGTATCGACCTGAGGTTAAGTTGCATCTATTCTCATATTGAGAAAGCGGTGTTCAGTTATTCACACAATTCTACGTCGGTTATCCTGCGTCATCAGTCTGGCTTATCGGGTGATAATTTTTGGGTACTATGAGCAATGATTTGAAACGTAGCTTATAAAGAAGTTTTATAAACATTTACTTTTGTTTGTGTATTATTACCTATTTAATAGTGGTATACAGAAAGGTGTAGGACGGAGATTGGAACCGTAACCTTTAACTAACCAGGGCAATGTGCGCCACTAAACTACCCGAAGTGTAAAGAAACAAATTGAAATTCTTCACTATATTGTAATATCAGCTACATAACAACTCTGTTATCAATGAACAGCGTTTTAACCATTTTAAGACATTGATGCGATTGACTCCACTCAATCCATGGATAAATTTTTAAAGCAATAAGCAAACTTTCAAATCATTTTAATTGCTTTTGCCAACAAAAAGTAAAAATACAACTTGGTTCAGCACGGGGATTATTTTTAGTCACTGGTATTGCAACATAAACTTTTTCACCTGTGCTATCCGAGGTAGTTATGAGTGTTTCTACACAAATATACTCATATGTCTGGGCTAAGTATAGGGTATTTATATATACATTGAATATTTTTGAAGAAAGTTTAATAATTGAGTATATTAAACCTCAAAACACTAGGTTATTAAGTTTTCAATTTGTTTGTGTGTTTAATTTGATTTTCAAAAATGAATAGTCCGATTTCAACTATTTGTATTAACAAACACTACTTTGCCGAGGCTCGGTAGAGAGTAATACAAATTTTGCGTCATATCATAATTTCCACGCGGGCGAAGTCGCGGGCAACAGCTAGTTATGAATAAAGAATTTTATCGAAGGTTTATTAGGCTTAAAATACGTTTTAAGTATAGAAGGTTTATGGTTTCGATAAGCGTTTTATTATGAATAAGACCGTAAATCTAAATACCCCGTTGCATCATCATCATTCGAGCGTCTGTCCCAGTTGCGTCTCGCGACGCCCTGGGTCTGCCTTCCTACTTTTTCTCCTCCACTTCGCACGGTCGTCGGCATCCCCTGTAGTGATACCATTGGAACGCATGTTATCCTTTACGACGTCAAGCCAGCACTTCTTGGGTATTCCCCTTTTACTTTCCCGTCGGGGCTGACATGGCCAGACATTTGCTTCCCACGTAGCCCCGCGGTTGCGCAAGACATGACCATACCAACGAAGGCGACACTGACAGGGAGCTCCTGCTTGTGTCACTCTAATATTCTAGTCTAATGATGGTTTTATCGACCTGTCCCTTCAACCGGTTCCACATTTTTGGGTCACAAATGACAACGGTCATCTCCAGGCACTTGACCTACACGGCAACAATACGTGCCTTGAAATCGCAATCGATGTCATTGGACGTATGAATCCCAGATATTTAACGTGGTCCGTTTGCTCGACTAAATCAATGCGGACGGATGTGGGATCTGTAGAGTTTTGTTCCAAGTACTCTGTCTTCGCCATATTAAGTTTCAGACCGCCGTTCTCAAGCGTCGCCTTCCACACCTTCACACGTCGCACCAATCTGCCCCTGTCTGCGACTGCCAGCGCGATGTCATCAGCACACATGAGCAACCATGGAGGCTGCTCATGTGAGTCCCTGATGCTGTCTGACAATACGTCTACGTGACAGGGACAGTGGACGCAACTGTGACAGGGAAATTTGGTGGTGGAACGACACAGTCCAGTCGGGAGAGTTCTTCTCCCGAGACCCTCTCTCGGGAGAAGAAAGCCCTTTTTAATGTTGCTTTGAATAAATTCATAAGTTTTGTCTTATCGTCTTTATCTTTAATTGTATTGTTTGAATAAAACTGAGCGTTCCTTTATTAATTTTTGAGTTGATTCGCTAATTATTTTATTTTGCACATCATCCGCATACAACAGGCAATTTACTGTTAAGTCACCCAATTACACACCCATATCGCCATCTTTCAACTTCTGCAGGTAACTGTACAGATACACTACGAACAGCAAGCGGACATGACACAACTCTGTTTGACGCCCGTAAAGCGTAAAGACGTCGCAAAGAGGTGACACATCCCCCCGCTACTTGCATGCAAGCGTTAGTCTATAAAGGGACTTTATTGCCCGCAGTAGAGAGCCGTCCACACCAAGCACCACGACGAGCACACCGAGCAGCAAGTCCCACAGAGTTTCTCTCACAGCGTTATCAAATGATTACTCTAGATCACAAAAACGCAGAAAACCTTCTCTCGCCAAAAACTATTGAGCCTAATATTTACACTCCCACAATACCTTTCGGACTTTCTTGCATTCTTGCAGTTATTATACTCGTATCGCAGTCGGATTGTAAAATCCGCCATATTACATTACGAATAGCCCTTATCAAAAACAGGACTGTTTTGAAATGCGGCGGTGCAACGATTAGCCAGATTCGAAAATTTCTAGATAAAAAAAATTAGGTAAGACGGCGTAAAAGTTATAAAAAATGGCTTTTATATAATATGGAGAGGATATAAGCATTCAGGCGAAGGCGGATAGGTAACCACTTGACTTTTTTGCAATACTCAGAAATGTTATCATATTTGCGAAACATGATCATCTAATAAAATAATTCTGGAGTCTCTCAAGTTTATTTAGTTGGTCTTCAGTGAGATATATATAGCAGGAATCAGTATAATGAAGGATAGGGAAAGAAATGATTGTAAAGGGCTTTTTTTTTTAATTTTCTACCTATTACAAAAAAGGCAGAAAATTTCTTAGTCTTCGCAGAGATGCCGATGCGGCAAATATTTTACGTCTCAGCTCCTGCAGTTGAGGACGCCACGACATACAAGAATCTATGTGTATATCTAAGTTCTTGACAGATTTACTGTAAGCTATATCAATCCCATATCATATAATTTTTTAATTTTTGTCAAATCATCCTAGGGCTGCCTACAACATGAGTGCCTATAGCATGAGTCTTGATCAGATTAACCTTAACTCCGTAAGCCAATAGCTTCGCCCAGGTTGCCCAGTCGTAAACGATCGCCGGCAACATAACGCAACTGCTGACGGGGCACGGAGGGTTCGCCTCAAAGTTCTTTTCATGTGTTTTCATTTCATGTTTCAATTGTAAGGAGGACCTATCGGGCGCCTGCAAGCCCGTGGAAAGAAGACAGTGGTCTACCTGCTGCAGGGCTGCCTAATACGCGTAGCGGATCGCACAAACCCAAAATATTTAAATAAATATTCGAGTCGAAAACTAAAATTTCCCTTAATTATTCAAAATGTAAGAGTTCCTCAAATATTCGGAAAAAAATGTAAAATTAGTAAATTCAAGAAATATAATCTAAACGCGTCGTCGCGGAAAAATAGGTAGGGTACAAAATGGAAAACACAAAAGAGACAAAATATTACTGTCAAATACAGCTAAAATTGTAGTAAAGCTTATGTACATAACATTTGTTTTTATTTCACTTCAATACTTGCAGTATTTCCGAAGTTATAACGACGAGGAGTATTCGTCCTATTTTTGAATATCCGAGATTTGACGCTCCCGTTATGACGTCACAGCCTCGCTCAGACTGCGACAAGACGAGACGCGGCGTTCGGGTGCGAACGAGAGCGCGACTGCTGAATGAGCAGGGTTGTGACATATGCGGTCAACCGCACTTTGATCGTAAATATTTCAGCTATTACATTTTTAAATTTAAAACTTGAAAACATAGTTGTCATTGTTTTTTTTTGTAGATTTATTTGGCATTTAAAGTTAAAAACGTTTGTCAGACCCATTGTCAAAAGTAAAACGTAATATATCATAATTATGAAACTTCGTAAAAATAGTCTTAAACTGTAAATCTATATATATAAAAGGTAAAATCACCCACTTATACATTGATCACAATATCTATGAAGCTAACGGAGCAATGAAGCTAAAAATTGGCATGGGGGTTCTTTTTAACACGTAAGTTTTTCTAAGAAAGTATTTTGCGCAATTCTACCCCTAAGGACGTAAATAATGGGTAAACGGTTTTGGCTACAAATAAATGGGCACATGTATCACGGTTTCGTAAAATTTTACCAGGTAAAATAGTAAACAGGGGTTGTAAGTTTATATGGGAAATTCTTGATTTTCAAACATAGTAACACCACATTACGTGTACCTGCATAAATATAGAACATCACGCGTTAAGGAATTTGGATAAGTTCTACCCTTAAGCGTGTAAAATAGAGGATAAAACATTGTATGAAAGCAAATATTTGAAAACCGATAAGGGGCATGGATCTGGGGTGTGGGATGCAACGGGAGTTCGAACTAACGCATGGGCAAATCCGGGGAGCTATCTTAATCGATATATATTAAAAGAGAAAATCGATTGACTAATTCATCACGAAATATTTGAAACTACCGGAATTACGAAGCTCAAACTGCTATATTCAGTTCCCGCAGCTTCGCCTGCGTATATATTGTTAAGTTGTAACTCATCAACAAGTATTCCGAATGCATTCAGTTCTTTGTTGTTAGAAAGGGGAAACTTAAATATTGTTTCATCTTTAAGTAATGTCTCTTTCTTAGTCTGTTTCTGTTATGTGCGCTAACGAACTTGCGGGGGCGAGCTAGTATTTATATTAAAAAAGAAATATATATGCTATACTGTTAATTAACTAAAATCTCCATCTAATGTATCGTATGAAGTATGAAAGGTCTAGAGTGAAAAGGTCAGAGTAGTATGAGAGTGACGAGTATGAAAATAGAGCCTAGAATGAAAGAAGACAGATATAAACATACAAGTTCAGGTAGTTTGAAAATTGAAAGAATGGAAGGTCGGAAAAAGTGTGTAAATTTGGCATGTTATAAGAGAGAATAGAATAAACTTTATTACCCACAAATAAAAATAAAATATAGAAATAGATATATAGGAATAAAATAGGATTTAAGAAATGTGTGGGAGACAGACGCCCGGACTGACCTGGGATCGCTCTGTGGGACCTGGTGAGAGCGGTCCCTGGGTCTGCCGCGTGGTTGGAACCCGCACGCAGGTAGAATATAATAAATGAACGTAACTAGCCCTATGAGAGGCCAGAGAAACATAATAAATAAACGACAAATTAGACATTAAGTTACTATGGCTCTGTCCCTGGTAGAGATGAGAGAATAAAAAAAGCATGGGACCACAGCCAACAAAAAAATTTGTTTGCACTAACTTGTCTACTTAATTGAATGATTTAATGAATGATTGATAAGATTGATTGTTTACAGTTTTATAAGCTGTCGAATTAATATAAGTCTACATATTTTTTGCTTTATCTTCGCTTTAATTCAGTCGTGAGTTAAAAAGAGACAAAAGCAAAGACTTTGTTTTATTTTGTTTGTCCTATTACGGAAAGTAGTGTCAAAAATGTCAGCAGGCGTTCTTTTAGTTCATATTTCGAAACACTAACAAGTTTCCTTAGTTATTAGCTATAGTCTTGACTTGATAGTGGCAAATCGCTGCTAAGAGCACAAGTTTCAAAAAAATGATTAAATAATATTTAGAATTTTGTTACTTGTGAATTGTTACTTGTGATGAATTAGAAATAAACATTACAATGGTAATAAAAATAAAAAGAGCCCCTGAGGTTTGTGCGATTGTTGCGCAAAGAGGGCTAGTGCATCACTTCGAAATTAACTGACCACGATATGCAATTATTAATAAAGACAGAGAAACGCTTGGACGAAAATCACCAAGATACTCGGTTCAGCAGGAAATACATCCAGCTTATGTCCCTAATTTCGAGCCAGTAAATACCCTCTCTTGCCTCCAACTCCACTTTAATGTCTAGCGGAGTGAGGTGCACTCTTAATTGCTCCTGTCATAGCCACGCATGCTATCCATTGCAACTTAGAAAGTTTCGCTTACAGTTTTGCCTTGGACC
This sequence comes from Thumatha senex, assembly GCA_948477245.1. Lineage (NCBI taxonomy): Eukaryota > Metazoa > Arthropoda > Insecta > Lepidoptera > Erebidae > Thumatha > Thumatha senex. The sequence goes on from OX419725.1 coordinate 9,059,119, forward strand.
ACCATATACTTCCCTATGTTATTGGCGGCCGTATAATAATTGTATTGATCCACTGAACTGACTTTGTACCCCATGTTTTTCCGTATCTACAGTTTCCACATATTGATTCCATATCAGCTTACTATCTAATGTAATTTTCATAATTCGAGTGTCAGTCCCAATTGCGCCTAACGGCGCCCTGCCCAGTTAACCTTCATGCTCGCAGACCGCTTCGTATTCCAGCACTCAGGCTCGTGAACATTTGTGGGAAGATAACCCGTGGTCTGTAGTGCTGTTTACCGATGAGTCCCGGTTCGGTTTCCATCCCTAGACACGTAGAGTACGTGTTTGGCGAGCTCCTGGTCGTGAGAGCCGTCAGCAACATCCTCAGGAAGTCCATTCATACCACAGCGGGACTAGTTTGAACGGGAATTCGTGTTGTTAATAAAACAGACCTCGTTTGGATCGGAAACACCATGACGGCTGAAAAATACCGTAACGAGGTGCTAGTACCAATAATCTACACCCATTTCATCTTTTCTTCTTATAATGCACGATAACGCTGATAAGCTGGTTGCACGAGCACAACGTTTCGGTCTTTGGCTGGCCCGCTCAATCGCTTGACCAAAACTCCATATAACACACGTGGGACATGCTCCAAGAAGGGCTTTGAGGAATTTCCCTGCAAACATTGCGACGAAAGAGTAACTTTTTTTGCATCTTAGCCGGACCTGGGACAATATACCGCAGCAAGACTTGGATAACTTAATCCAAAACATGAAAAACCGTTACCGTTATTAACGTCAGGGGTGGTTTACTGACTACTGATTTTTCGCATAACTGTTAAAAACAGATATTATTTTCCAGATATTATTGCTAGTTTTAAAATTATTTAACGATTTTTTATTTATTTGTATAAACAATTGTTTTCTTTTATTCTAGAGTGTAGTCCAAAAAATAGGCTTTATAAAAATAAATACATGTATGTTTTTTTATGAATTATGAGACAATTCAAAATATCCCTAGACGGTGTTGTGTTTACATAAAAAATATTCCGTCGAATCGATAAAATCGTTCTTTTTTGAAGTCGGCTTACTAGAAATGTGACATTTAAAATGGTCAGTATGGTTAACTCTGATACTACTAGATGGAAAGATCATAGGACTCGAATATCGATGACATTTGCGCGGTAGAGGATTTGGATCCGAGATTTGTGAATTGCGCTACTGTTCTGAGGAACCATGTCACCGATTTTGATGAAACGAAAAACTACATTAATAGATTAAAAATAAAACTTGCACTTACGTCGGAATTAGAACCTGGCATTATCTAAGACACCTCCACTGCTCTCGAGCCCCGCTCTGAAAGCAGAGGAGGTAGAGAGCGGTCGGTACGGGCGTGCGCTAAGTGGGCACCCCGTGGAACACAGGAAGGGTACCCATCGTCAAGTGACCAGTTGGGCGAGGTTCCCAGACCATCCGCCGACGGCCGGACACTATTCGGGGGCGCGCATGTACTCTGCACGTCGTCGCCCCCGAACACGACGGCGGGGCGGGACCGTCTGTCAAAGCCTCTCGTTTGGCCGACATCACCTCACAAGCAAACGAGGCAACGACGGCGGCCCAGCACTGTTGGCTGCCGACCATGGCTCGCACCATGGCCGGCAGCGACATATCGACACCAATTATGCCCGTGAGGGCGATACGCGGCCCGTCCCACGCCGGGCAAACGGCGAGTGTGTGCTCCGCTGTGTCTACGACGCCACCTGGGCAGTGACGACACACGGGGTCCGGCTCCACCTCCGCCACCTCCCACTGGTACTTGGCAAATACGCCATGCCCTGTGAGGAGTTGACTGAGGTGAAACGTCGGCGCTCCGTGTGCCCTCTCCACCCAAGCACGCAAGATGGGCCGACGCTCAGCTATGTTGTTCACTACTCGCATTGAATGAACAATATTTTTGGCAGGTATATAATTTTTTTGTGGATGTGTTTGATATCAAGGTTTATTCTTTATAAGCAATCTACTGTGTCTTCAATTTTCAGTACTTCTACTATTTTTTTCTTCTCTTGAACTAAAACTTCGTCATCGAAAAACGCAAATGAAACTAGCTCTTCTGAGAAATACCACAAAAGATTTTGAATTTTTTTCAGCGCAACAGTAGCTAATTTTTTGTTAAACTTTCAAAGGCTTAAGGGCCTTTCAATAATTGTAAGTCATTTCTTGGTGCCGACCATCCGGTCAATATATTTTTTCCATAGCCTTTTCCTCTTTCTTCGTTAGCTTAAACTGGCGTTTAAATAAATAAATTTCAAACAGTACAAGGCTCTTGCCATCCATTTAGCTCGACTTAGACTAGCAGATCTCCTAAATAAAACGCCTTTTTCAGGAACACCTCCCAAGAAAATGATTGTGAGATTCAAAAGTTCTCTATAGTCGTCTCGAGGTTGATGTACTTGTAGTTGTTTTTCGGTAAAAGAAATCCTGTCTGCGGCCACTTCTGCAAGAATACTTGCCTCGATCACTGCGTTAAGCAACTTTCGCTATGGCTGGTCACGGATGGGTGACCACTTTGTGGCATTTACATTTGCGATCGTTTCCGTGCTTCGGAAGGCACGTTAAGCCGTTGGTCCTGGTTGCCAGTGACATGGCAGTCGTTAAGTCAAGTTGTCTAGTAAATTAAAAAAAAAGATGTTTAATTTGTCTGTTCAATTTCCTCTAGACGATACTAGGCCTTATCCACGTACTCTACCTGTCTTTGATAGAAAAATATAAAATATTTTAATATAAAAATAATACTTTAAATACAGCTGGTTTCAAAACTAACAAACTGGTTTCTCTCGGTTCAAATTTGAAATTTCACCGCAAGCTAAGCGTTTTCATTGAGCGAGATTCAATAGGTTGTCACCTTAGACGAAGTAGATACCAAATTTACCAAATTTTGGTACTTCGTTTAAGGTATACCTACTGTATTCTCGGAATGCATGATAAACATACATGACGCTTATAATTACCGAAACGCTAAATTAAACAACAATCTCTTGCAGTCTATTGACTAAACAAGTCTTTTAAAATTTCAACAGCAGGTAGCCCAACCTGCGTTGTGTCTATTTCAACACGGCATTGGGCTCACCACCTAATACGTGGGACAGGAATACACATAGTGAAAAGTGGGCATATAATATGCCTCTGCCACCCCTTCGGGGATAAGGCGTGATATATAAATCTTATATATAAAATTCTCGTGTCACAATGTTCGTACCGAAATTTCGAAACGAAACGGCTCGACCGATTCTTATGAAATTTTGTATGCATATTCAGTAGGTATGAGAATCGGCTACTATATATCTTTCAAACCCCTAAGTGATAAGGGGTGTCCAACGCAAACTTTTCTTTTTATATTTATTTTTTAAATATTATGTGACATTAAAAAATTCATACCACCATAAATTTTCACTTTTTTCACAAACCCACCCCTTTTTTTAATAGCGTTATTATTAATTTAACCATTTTTAACTCTTAACTGACGAATTAACCTCATAAGACGGAAAGTGGTGGATTAATTAGTCAGTTACGAGTAGGTCACGGTGGTGTAGTTGGTAACGCGCCTGATGTATTTTTTTTTTTGCTGACGCGGGGAATGCTTTTTTGGCACCGTCATCCCTGCTTCGGGGGCAGCAGGGATGGTGTGTGGGACTCCCGGCCCTTCGGGGGCCGTCCTACCCACTAAACCCCGCGGTGTTCCACCTTCTTCCCAACCGGATCGCAGGATAGGCCTGAGGGCTATTCACTGCGACCCGGCTAAGGGGATGCCCCACTATGAGGCTCTCCTCGGGGGGCCAGATGTGCTGCCCCCCACAATCTCCCGGAGGAGGTTAAGTTGTGCCCGCTCGAGCCGTCCCCAACCATGTGGAGAGTGATCGAGCGGGCACCTGAAGGCACCCCGGAACACGAGGGGGGGGGGGTGCCAGGAGGCTATTGTGAGCGGGGTCCCCCGACCTTACGCCCACAGCCACAAGTTAGTCGGCGGTGCGCCGCGTACCCGCCCGCGCCGCCCTCGAGACGGGAGCGTGCGTCCTGCGGGCATTGCGGGGCCAGTCCCAAGCCGTACACACGGTGAGCGTATGCTCAGCCGTGTCCACGGCGCCGCTAGGGCAGTGACGGCACACGGAGTCCGGCTCCACGCCCACCAGCTCACACAGGTATTTGGCGAAACAGCCATGACCTGTGAAAAGCTGGGTGAGGTGGTACGTCGGAGTACCGTGCGCCCTCTCTACCCATTGCCGTAGGACGGGCCGTATGGCCCCCACGAGCCGCGCGCTCGCAGTGGGGCTCATCATTCTTTCGGCCCACTTTCGGAAGAGATCGTCGCGAGCCGCTTGTCTCCAGCGATCGATCTCCTCCGGAAGTGGCCGACCTCCAATTCGTCGCATCAGGACGCCCACGGCATACACCCGCCGTAGGACTGCAGCCTCGAGGTCCCACGGGAGGCTCCCTGCTATGAGGCACGCCGCCTCGTACGAGACAGTGCAGTACGCCCGCGCCGCCCTCTGCGCCAACGTTCGCTGCGGTCTCCGTAGCAGCACTACGTTGGAAGCGCAGAGGGCGTCCGTCCAAATAGGCGCTCCGTAGAGCGCCTTGGAGCGGCTACACCGTCATAGAGACGGCGGCACAAACTACCCGGCCCCTCGGTATTGGGGAGCAGTCTCGCGAGTCTTCCGGCGTATTGGATCAGCTTTGGCGCCAATAGCCGGAAGTGCTCGGTAAAGCCCCATCGGCTGTCGAGGACCAGACCCAGATATTTTATGGTCTTCCCGACAGCGATGGGGGTACCGCTCACCACAATTTGGGCATCTCGAGAGGGCCCTCGCCGAGGCCCGTGGAAGAACACGGCCTCGGATTTGTCGAGGGCCACCTGGAGTCCCAGTGCCCTGATGCGACTCACAACTTGGGCCACGCCCACCGTACCCAAAATTTGGGCATCCCTACACGTGGGGGGGTAAATCACTCTGACACCCGGCAGCATGGTACCGCGCAGGACCCAATCGTAACCGATGTTCCACAGGAGTGGGCCGAGGACCGACCCCTGTGGAACGACATTTCCTTGCGGACTACCCCCGTCCGGGCTGGGTAGGAGATAGCCCGGTCCACGAAGTAGTCCGCAAGGACGCGCCTGAGGTAGCACGGTACCCTGTGGTACCTCAGCGCTTCCGCAATCGTTTGCCAGGGGATGGTGTTGAAAGCGTTCGCTATGTCCAGCGAGACCGCTAGCAACACCTCCCCCTGACCGACTGCCTCCTGGACGCTGTCCCGGAGTCGGGATATGGCGTCAAGGGTCGACTTACCGCGGCGAAAGCCGAACTGCCCGTCGCTTAGATTGGGCCCCGCCCCCTCCAGATGCCCGACGAGACAAGCTGCAAGCACACGCTCGAACAGCTTACTCGTCTCTTCGAGCAATACGATGGGGCGGTAGGCCGAGGTGTGTTAACCCAGAAGACGCTAGTTTGAGTCCAGCTCGAGACTGAAAAATTGTTCCGCTTTAAATTAATATTTGTAGGATAACATTGCCGTAGAAATACCGGGAATTCCTAATCTTAATGTTTTTTTTTAATTCACCTTTTTTAAGGTAGGTAGGTATCTATGTTTAGGATATTTTGATTTCACCCGCGTAGTTCCCTTTGTGGGAATGTCAGGATTTTCTTTCTTAGCGCTTATAAAAGTTACCACCTTAAGAATACTATTACAAAATTATACGTTTCTATGAAAACGGGAACTACGCGGATAAACCACACACAGCCTTAACTATTATACATAGACATGTGAAATTTGGTGGATGTACTCTTTAGGTAAATTAGATTTGACTAATGACTAAGACTGAAATTTCTGGTATTCCCCCGGCAACGATAATTACGCGGGTGAAACCACACACAGCCTAAACTATTAGACATTGAAACGTTAAAATTTGGTAAATGTATTCTACCTTTAGACCTTAAATAAGCACTAAGAAATGAATTCCAGATATTCCAATGGGAAAGGATTTCTGGCGAATGAAACAACAAACGGTATCTTAGATTAGCACCAGGAAAGGACTGCCCGGTATTCCCATGGATATGTATTCCTACTAATATTATTAATGTGGTTGACAAGTGTATAATGGAGAAAAATAGTTTCAGAGAGACTTGAACCAAGTAACCTTTCGGCTGTATCATTCTCCAGCGTGAGAATTTTCATACCGCGATACAGTGTTTGTCTTATTCCTATCAGTCTTTTTTTTTGTATGTGTGGAAATCCTTGTGAATGGTATGCCTGACTATAACCACACGGTGTCCTTTAATCTGCCCATGGCCAAGATTCTTCGGAAGGATAGCCAGGGCTCCTGACAGACTTTCTGGTTTTATCCCGCTTCTATAGGGAGTTCATTCCAATCCGTTGAAAGGGTGTAGGCGTGCGTGTACTACTATCACGCCACGCCACCGTCTAAGGCCTGCTCCTGAAAGAACGGCGAGCAGCCTACTTGCCGTCCTTAGGCCCACGGTCATGGACGCCGGGTAGTCTTGGGCAAAGACAAGTCTGCGGCGCCCTCGTTGCAGACTGCGGTACTGTTTAATATGATGCCCACGGCTAATGTCTCTCATCGCACCGCTCGCCATAGATCGCGTTCATCCTCACACTTTGTGTCCGAAGCGTTCGCATACGGTAAGATGCGATAGAGGCTTTCTTCCACGTACACCTAAATTTTGGAACGAACTCCCTGTCTGCGTTTACCCATACTTCTACAGTATAGGGATTTTAGAAGGTATTGCAAACGTCAACAGAAAACGGTGACCACTTTCCATCATGGAATTGAGTTTTATGCTTGTCTGCTGCCTTAGTGGAAAAATTACCTTTTGGGAATGAACAAATTGAGAAAATCTCACGCTTTATACGCGAGTACGTTATGGCGATGTTATGAGACGAATCGACGGCTGGAATGGATGATCTGTCTCCACCGGGTGGTCGTCCATGGACATTATTTCACTTAGACATTTTTATGCTTTGTCGTTCTTCCATGTCGACATTTTTATACTTGTAATTTTCACGTGTAGACATTTTTATACTTTGTAATTTTTACGTGTTGACATTTTTATACTTTGTCGTTCTTACGTGTAGACTTCTTTATACTTTGTCATTCTTACATGTTGACATTTTTATGTTGTGATTGTAGTCATACGTCGGCATTTTTCATTTTAGACCAAAGTCGAGAAACCCGTCAAACTGTTACTATTCTTTAAAACCATATTTTCGTTTTATTTGGTACATATTTTGCTTAGACGTTGTGCCTTTATATACTTAAGTCTTTTTTATTTTTAGGTCTGAAGAAATAAACACAATGAATACTAGTGAAGATGAACCATTATCTGGTTTAAATGGTAGATTGAGACCAAGAAAATCAAACGTACCTGGTTCACAAACAAAGAGTACTAAAAAGATTGAAGGCATAGCTGCTACGGACAAATCAAAGAGAACTAGCAACCTATCCAAAGCGTTGCCTAGTAAACCAGATGATCTCGCAAATAAGTCTGATCCTATACCGGATTCACAGCTTCTTTGTCCATACTGCGATAGAAAATTTGCTTCTAAACAGACGGTGTCTAAACATGCAAGGCGAATACATCTTTCCGCCTCAAAACAAGATGCGTTCATTTATTGCCTCTTTTGTAATCACAGCGAGGCAGAAGCAAATAACATCATACGTCATATGGTCGACAGCCACCCTAATCAATATTTTGCCTGCCTTGACTGCCATACTCGATTTGCATCTACTTCTGATCTGGCTGAACATAAACTCAATGTTTGCGAGAAACAAAAACCTTACCGCAGCAAATTGCGTCAAAAGGCGTTACCGAGCACTAAGAAAGAAAAATCTCTGCGAAAAAATGAATATCTAGCTGACAAAGAATATTCTGATGGCCACGGCTTTAATGGCATTGTAATTTCCTGTGAGTTGAAACCAACGGTAATTAACGATGAGGCTGACATTGAAGATAATATTACAACGAATTTAATATTACCGCCCAATAAAAGTATTGGTCATAATCCAGTGATAGATAAGAATGCAGTTATAGTATTGGATGATATACAATGGAATAAACGAATTCCTACGAACTTCTCCTTTCATAATACGGATGCAGATCAGATTCTATCACGGTTAGGTGTTGTTCATAGGTCACCACGAACTGGAGAATCTACTCGAAAAGAATGGTTTAAAATTATTGAAGAGTCTACGCAAAAATTTGAAAGATGTTTTGATACAAGCTTCTATTCTAAAGTGGCTAGTAATGTTCAAGAAAACCTAGCAAAATTTCTTGATGGGTCATTCAATTTTAACCCCGAATTAGAAAGCACAATAAAGACACGAAAATCTAAGAATAGCGTCGTTATTAACACAGCAGAAGGTTTTCCAATTCTGCTGGCTTGTGAGCAATATTCTCGAAATCTATATGATAGCTACATGCCCCGTGCTATTGCGCCCAAACACAAATGGAAGTGGGATAGCCTAGAAAATGATAAAACTGTAATCAATCCCGATCAAATTAAACGCGACTCTCATGCTAACAACTGCATCATAACACTGGTTTCCAGCTTAGATATATGGACTCAGCTATGTATGAGGCGAAAATATGAACATAAGTTCCGTATATCGCATGTAGAAAAGAAAACTGAAAAGCGAAATCTAATAGACAAAGAGCTTAAAGAGATATTGGAGAGTAGAGAGATTCCTTCAACATCATCCCAAGTAGTTCAATATTCAGGAAAGACTGTAACCACTCGAAATTCTCCCGATTTTCCTACTTATCTGGGGTTAATGCCATCAACGCCAACTTTAGATTTACAGTCAGCTGTACTAAGCGGTGAATGGGTGCGGCCACGGTGCTACGTGTGCTGCGCATGTGGTGCGCAAACAAGAGATGGTCGTGCCCTCACAACACATATTTCAATTCAACACCCTAATGCCCAAGTGCAACATTATGAAATTGTGGGTGAACCACTTCTAAATGCAGATATACTAAAGCATTTATATGTACCTCCTAGTCAAGTTTGTAATAGAACCAGACCACCCAGAGGCTTCAGAGATTGCACCAAATGTAAGAAATCTATTACTTTAGAAGAACTACATCAACATATGCTAGATTGTGCTGGAGATACCCCCGCAGTTCGTAGAAAATGCCGTTCTCGGCCATTTGGCGTGCGCAAGCGACGGCCACGCCTACCTGATAATATGCTGCGCAGGAAACTGCGCAAAGATTTGAGAAATCGACACAAACAGAAAACTGTAATGAGACCTCAACCAAAAATTAGAACGGAGGTGGGCGATGGTAAGTTGTTTTTATTTATAATAACACAATACACTTATTCAAAATAGTTTATTTTTAAATATTGTATTTAAAAAATATTCCGTTTCGAAAAGTAAATAAATACCGTTTATGTACCAAAAATTTCACATATAAATATTAAAGTTAACATTTAAATCTTCATCATATAAATCTTTCTGATACTGCTAGCTGTGCCTGCCGCAGCCTCTGCTTGACAAAATATTGGAGCTGCTTGAAGTAGAAATCTTAGGGTCACTAGTAGCAACGCTCACAATTTCTTTAAAGTAAAAAGTTTAATCGACACATCATGTGGCTGCTTTCTTTTAAAATTTTCACTGTAAGGAGGACGAATTTTATGCATGACGCTTATTATGTATATGGTTATCCTTTTTTTTTCATACTTATATATTTACTTTACTTTGTTATAGCTGAAACCATTCGGAAGATGATAGCTGATCTACCTGCTAAACGTCATCGTGTTGTGATTAATCCGATGAATTCTTCGTTACGATCCCGCAATAAACATGACAAGCAGAGAAATAAATTAATGATAAAACGTAGAAGTTCAGAAGATCCTAAAAGTAGGAGACTTAGAGCTATAAAAGAAATAAATTTCAATAAGGGTTTTGAATCGGCAACAATGAATAAAAATGAAAAAAATAATTCTTCACCCACTGGAGATGAAGATGATATTCCTTTAAAACCAAAAAAACACATACCAAATAAAAATAAACGTCAAAGCGATACATTGAAAAGAAAAACTGTCGCAAACAGGCCTAAACGTAAAATTAGAATGAAAAATCAACATGCTGCCAAATTACCTGAAAGAGATAACGCTACTAGAAATGATGGTTATCAAAAAAAGGAATTTTCTGGTAACGACCGTACCGATAGGCCTAATGATAATGACAGTCAGAACAACAGTCGGCAGAACTCTGGGCGAGGTGGAAACATTAATCGTGGGAACGAAGGAATAAATAATCATGAAAATAATTCAGGCGATGGTGGACAAAATGGTAATATAAATAATAACAACAACAACAATAATAATAATAACGAAGGTCGTCAGGGTCAGAATGCTCCAGCGCCGCTCAAACACTCGATTGCTAGTTTGACTGCTGATACTGAAACTCATAATAAGTCTGTTCAGTTTCATCATCTCTTCTTGATGCAACAAGAATGTAACAGTCTCACTGAGACGCGACATCTACAATCAGAACAAAAACAACTGTTTGAGAATGAAGAAACAGAATCTAGATTAGACAAACCACCTTTAACCAGTAAACAAAAAGTGTCTATAGATCCCTTGGCACAAAAATGCGATTCGAAAAATAAAGGTAACAAACCGCGTAAGGGATTAAATGATTGCATAGCCATGTTGAAAAATAAACTAGTGGATCCTATTTCCCATTCTTCCTTGACCGGACACATATCTGTTCAATGTGGTAGTGATGATCCTATAGAACCAGATCCTAGATTCTATTTAAGAGGGCCTGCCATAGATAGTGAAATTGACCCGAAACCTGCTGAGGTATTTTCTCGCTCATTGTTTACACATGGATCTATAGTGGAGCATTCTTATAACCAACCTATACAAATGCTTAGCGATGCATGTGATCAACAAATTATTTTAAACCATGAAATATCAGTTTCAAAATTGCCAAACGATGGTCCCATTGCCACATATAACCAAATAGAAGTAAATATACCTAAAAATAATCAATCTACGGTGAAACAGAATGAGGTGACCACTAAACGCCAATCAAGCAGATTAAGATCCAATGTTCAGAGTAGCAATCAGTTGTTAGGATCATCAACTCAAATTGAGACGAAGACTCAAATAAATATCGAAGGTGTAAACAAAAATATTAATACATCTATGAACATCAGCCAAGCTCAGTATCCGATAAGTCACAACTACACTCCTGCTGACTCGCTACAAAATTTGGTCGAGCACCCTAAAGAAACGACATCTGCATCTGAAATAGAACGTCGTCACAAACACGAAACGTCAAGTTCCGGTTGCAATAATCAAGAAACAGTTCCACAAGGTCCGGTTGTTTCTAAACCGACATTAAGAGAGCAAAGATCCCTGGTGGCTTCGGGGCCTGTTGAGGATCGAAAATCTATATCTGTAAAGAGATCTTTAAATGAGTGTAGAGATTTTAATGAACAAGTTGCTGTAGTTGAGAACTCATTAACATCGAGCAAGCTCCCACTTCAGGAGCAGCTAATTACTGATCATATTAGCAATATAGAATATAGATCACTTGCCGAACAGTTATTGCGTACAGAGCCAAGGGCATTGATTCCAGATTCAAGAGCGTTTTTAGAGCAAAGACTGTATCCAGAACATTTATTATTTACTGGTCAGATAGGCTATCCAGAAAGGGGAGTGCTTACAGAACAAACTATGACCGATCGTAGGATCTATTCAGAACAAATATCACTTGATCAAATGACCTATGCAGACCAGAGATTATATGCTGAGCAGCGCTCATTTCTCGAATCAAGAATATTTCCAGAACAAAGAATGTTCACTGAACAGGCTTATATCGAGCAAAGAGCTTATCCTGGCCATCGATCTTTTTCAGAGCATAAACCGTATCCAGAATCAGCAATGATACATGGAAAAAAGACTACAGAAATAAAAAAGTTATCACAACAAAGACCATTAAACAATCGAAGAAGTTCCAAGGAACAGATGTCATTAGGAGAAACTGAACGTAGATTATCGATAACAGATCGAGAACAGTGGCGACAAATGGATCAAAGATTAGATAAGGAACGAAAAGCAAAAGATGCTAAAATATCATCTGAACAAAGATTTTATGAAAGACCTTCATATGAATTACGATCATCCCAAGCACGTAGAAAATCATCTCAAACTCAAAGACAGGTACAAGAACGTCGTACCTCTGTACGTGATCAAGACCAATGGCCAGTGCATGATCAATATATGCCATCCCTAGACCAAGTCCAGTCTATTGAACAAAAGCTGTCAGAAGGACGCAGACCTTCTCACGAAACTAAGATGGAGCAAGAACGTAGGCAGTCCCGTGAACGTGAGCTCAGATTGTCTCAAGAACAAAAGAAATTACATGCGCAGGCTCTATTTCATGAGCATAAAGGGTCGCACGATTTTAGAAGTTACCTTGAACAAAAATCTCCCCGAGACCGAACTCAGGAAGTTCAGAATGAATTGCGGGCTCTACACAAGCAAAGAATTTTACATGAACAAATGGCTTTGTTTGAACAGCAAACTTTACACGACCAAATTCATATACATGAGCAACGATCTCCTCGGGAATCAAGAACTCAGCATGAACTTATGTCCTTCTATCAACAAAGGGAACAAGAGCATCGAATTCTGCAAGAACAGCGCAGTTTCCTCGAACAAAGTTTGCAAAACGAACACCGCATTATTCATGAACAGATGCTAGCTAAACAAAAATCTCAGCTAGAAATGAATACTAACCCTAACATTGGAATGTTACAAGAAAACAATCTTCCACTTGAACAGAAATATCAAGTGCAACATATAAGTACTCATGTCCAAAAAGCTCAGCAAAAATATAAGCCGCAGCAATTGCAACCGGCTCTGGTGGAACATGTGACTGTGCAAGATCAGACAACTGCCGACCAGATGCTTCAATCTGGAAAAAACACTCTCCATGATCAATCAAAGCCCTTAGAAACGATTATTCATGAGCAGCTGGTACAATCTGAGAAAATAACTGAAAAGGAAACTAGACTATGTGAACAAGAAGTGAGACCTAAAGTCGATTCTGTTCACGAACTTAAGCAGATTCCTGAGACACGGATTATAAATATATCGACGCCCCCGTATGAACAGAAGCCTCCCTGTACAAAAATCACTCAATGTGAATCCAAGGATCACTTTGAGCAAAGAAGATCATATGATCAAAGTTCTCCACATGACCGAGAAGTAGAGATTTTAATGCAGCGTGAAACTGCAATTAAAACTGCATCTGGACATATTTATCAAAATAAAGTAACCAATAGATTATCACATGAGCGAAAATCACCGGACAAACTACTTCCTACTAGTGGATCACAACCACCAGCTAGTCAACAACAGTACGAAAAAAGCATAACTATGGAACAAGGCACACAAAATGGAGAAAGCTTATTAAAAGAAACATGTTACGAAGAAGAATCTGAGGAACATAGGTACACAGCTGTAACTAAACCATTATTAAGTCAAAACATAGAAATTGAAAAAACAGCTAGACTCGATGAATCTATAAAAACAGAACACTTGTTACATCAGCATAAACTGACGCCAGTTACAATGTATACAAGTAGACCTATTCAACAAGAAATTAGATTTCCTGAAAATTCTCCATTACAAACAATATTAGCGATACGTGATAACAATGACTGTCCAAAGAATAATATCAATGATATAGCGCGTATTCATATCAGATCTAAGGTTACCACGAAGGAAATACCACGTGCCCATGCTAGTAATGTGACTTTACCAGAGGCTGACGCTGAACAATCCGTACCTCTCGATTTATCTGGCAAAGTTGATAATGTACCAGAACACGATAACGCTGATAAAGTAACGACTGTAAATAAAACTGTTAAGGGATCAAATAAAAGCTCTAGTTTGGATCGTATTATGGATTTGCGGGCGATAAATTCTTTGCCTTCTACCGATGCAAATAGCATTGATGAGCATTTCGATGAAAAAGATGTCTATAGTGACTTAACAGCCATAAAACGTCCTAATTCTGTTGATAGTGTAGAAACATCGCAGACATCTTTTCATAATGATAGCTTAGACGTTGGTACTTCTATTGAAACTAAGGATATTTGTGTGTCGATTGATTTGACAGAAGAAGAACATAATTTGTATAAAGAAAATAAGAGCGATAAAATTGAAAAATCTTTCAATTCTTCTTTAGATACGAACACTGAGCCTTTCGAAAAAACTACACTGACCGAGAAACAGAATGCTGAGATATCTCTTTTAACAAATAATGAATCGATTGGAAGTTCTTCTAAGGCACAAATCCCTTTAGATCCAATCGCAAATATTCCAAAATTTAAAATGCGAGCTAAGAGATCTTCCACTTCTACAACTATTTCAGGTTCAACTGATATAGAAAGACGTACATCAGAGACAAGTAATTTTGAACCAGGTCCTGAATCAGACGCGTTGACTAGTGAATCAACACACTCTTCATTCGTTGCTACTTCAGAAAATATGACTACAGGTGATCAGTTATCATATGTCTTAACAGAGACATCTTCCAATGTTGGAAAAACACAAACACGTAAATATGAAAGTACCGTACCAGTTAATACTTTGGACAATACCTCTACTTCTGTTACAAAAATTGGTTCTACTGAATCAAACATATCGAATACTAGTGCGTTACTGAGTTTTGCAAATACTAGTATTGCAAGTTCTAAATCATTTTACACGGTTGCTGGTACGACTACACCGACATCGCATTGTGATTTTTCAACTAAACAATGTGCAACGAATATTGATCCACATGAGGTAACTGAGAATGTTGCGTGTAAGGAAACTACTAGTGCGAGTAATACTGATCTAGATCCAGAAACAGCAAGAAAAATTGCATTGTTACCTAAAGAGCTAGTAGAAATATTGGGTGCAATGCCTGCAGATCATAGGAAACAACTTTTAGAAGTTCTTCCACAATATGTTTCTACCTCTACAGCTACCCAGATTAAAAACGATACAAATAATTTTTCAAAGAATGCTTTAGAAGCTATGAAGTCACCTAATTTGCAGTTGTCACCTTCAGGAACAGGGTATATGTATTCAGACCATCAAGGCTTGTCCTCTATTAACTCATACGAGCCAAATTACTGTACACCTATAAACACCTCTCAATATTTAGCAAAGTTTTTTGATGGCAGTCATCCATTGTCTTTTCTTCTTGCGCCTCCACCGCCACCCCCGCCACCAGTGCAGCCGATGCAATTTTCAGAGCCACCTCCGCCGCTTCCTCCGCCACCGCCGCTATTGACCTCTGCACCTCCACCATTTCACACACTACAACCAACAGTTAGGATATCCTTGCAACCACCACCTCCACCGCCACCAGAAGATACCCTTCAGTTAATGCAGCAACCTTGCCGGCTGCCTCAACAGTTACTTCCAATTTTACAACAGTCGTGTATAATACAACAGCAAGAGCACCGAATGACACTACAACCTCCACCGCCGCCACCACCACCGCCACTGCCACCGCTACCACCACTATTTAAACAATCTTCTTGGACTCATCAACCACCGCCGCCGCCACCCCCTTTGCCTCCGTCCATGGAGGAAACTTTGCATTCCTCACACCTTTCAAAAGAAGAGCTCCCACCTTTGTCCCTGCAACATTTGTACCAATTTCCGCATAATAAGAATAGGATGGTTTTACCACATCTATCACGAAATTCTTACGATAATTCCAAAAAAATACAGCAATCGTGTGAACACTCGCGACAATCGCCTCTACATCCCCCTTTACATCCACCACTACCAACCACGTCTCCCCCACCGTTCCTGGAGGAAGACATTAAACCTATAATAGTGACAAAGCAAGAGAATACCGTTGAATATCGGAACTTTGACATTGATGAAACGTCTATGGAGTATGCATATAATGCAAATCGCTCTAATAATATAGGGAATAAGATAATTGATTTAACTGTAAACGCAAATTCATCTATGTGTGTGAATTTAGAAAAATCGCCAGACGTTCAAACTAAACCTGTAGAAATCAGTACCTTGGAAGATCATAATCATTCATTAACTACTGTAAAAACTATTAAACCAAAAGTGGTCAATGATCAAACAGCAAGTTTGAGGGCCGTTCGAATTAAAACTCCTTCAGAAAGAAAAAAATCTCTAACTTCAGATGCTCAAACGTTTAATAAAAGTGAAATATCTGCACCCGCCAAGTCTGAAATTCACACTAACAAAAAAAGTGAACCCAAAGCTCATAATACACCAAAGGATTTGATAGAATCAGAAACAATATCAAAGATGCAAAATAATAATAACGAAAAACAAAAAATAATTCAGATGCTAACACAAGTAACTATAGATTTAATGAAACAACGATTCAAAAAAGTTGTAGTAAAGGATTCAAAAGCGGTCGCTGAGCCACTTAACGATCAAGATATTGCAAATATGACTTTAGTAGAGTTAAATTTTTTCCTGGCCCTGCAACAGTCTGGCGTCAGTAGCACTCAACGTGCCATTAAACAACAAGTAGTTTCTGTGGCGAGGTCACACGTAAACATTAAAGCCAATACATTAGCTGATGAACAGATGAGTGCAGAAATTACATCAATGAAAGTTTTACGCCAAGAAAAGTCAAAATTAAGCGAAGCTACTTCAGCAGTTACGCTGGGATGCGTTGACGGTCAACGTAATGAATTGATTTCTCAAGGGTTAATTGAAACAGAGCTTAAACTTGGCATTACTCCAAATATTAATAGTGAAAATTGTAGAATATCTGTGTGTGTTTCGACAGAAGACGCATCTGAAGCTCTCGCCAAATCAGATACCACCACGAAACAATATGACGACCGCTGTGAACCAAATTGTATAGCTTTTAAAATAACAGAAAACATTCAAGAAACACAATTGATGACACAAGATAATACAATTGCTCTAGAAGAAGAATCAGATGATGATATTTTACTGGCTGTCATAGTAAGGCAACGTGAGTTACTACAAAATACGCCCGGTCAAAGTTGTGGTGGAGGCTTAGATAACAGATTAGGTGCTTATGAAAAAATATACAGTGAAGAGAATACTAACCTCAGTAAGCGAACAAAAAAGAAAAGAAAGGGAATAAAATTATTGGATCATGTAGGAAAGCCGTTTCCAAATGAAAAAAACATTGCATGTTTTAATAATGTACAGGACTGTACAAAATCAATGGTTGAGGTTGAAAAAAGTGACGACGGAGAAGTTAAAAATTTATTGGAGTCCAATAAAAGTCAAGACGCAACACGTAATGTAGCGATAAATTCTAAAGAAACATGTTGTCAAGCTGGCCAAAAGTTAATAGATACCTGTGAAATTATTAAGTTTGATGGAGTAGTTACAAAGGAATTAAACTTGACTGAAAAGACTAATTCATGTAAAACTGAAAATAATATTGTTATTGAGAATTCACATGAATCTGAAATTAAATCAGAATCAACTGTCATAGACATTAGTAAAATAGAAACTAATGTTGAAAAATTTTATGACAATCAGAAGACCGACATCATGATTGAAAAATCAGAAATTGTAGACCGCCAAAATGAAATCAATACCCAAGAAAACGATAGTAACATTTCGATTAAGGTAGTACCCGATATTGAGAAGGCAGTTTGTGTAAGACAATCGAAACATTTGGAACCATCTGACATAGTGCCAGATCAAGAGCTACAGCCATCTTTAGAAGGTAGTCAAATGTTTTCACTTCGTCGAAGTAGACGTGGTAAATCTATGTTTGTCGATAACGTATCTGTGAAACATGAAAATCTCATAACAGAAACAGCATTAACTAAGACACATTTGACTAAAAAGCATTTAATTTTTTCTAAGTTATTACTAGATGAGGAGAATAACTCAAATATAAATGCTCATCCTACACTTAAGATAGAACCATTAAATATTTCGGATTGTATTTCTGAAGATAAAACCTCTGACGTTGTTATCACACCCAGTAAAGAAAAAAAAAGAATCAAAGCGTCTAAAAGAAAAACACCACAGCTTAAAAAGAAAAACAAGAAAAAGAAAACTTGTGATGATTTTCAAGATATTGACAGCCAAATAGACGCTGAAAACTTAACGGATTACAATAAGGGTAATGTAATACAACCTAATACGTCATTAAACAAAAATTTGATACCTAATACGGACACTGCGAAAGCATCCGACATGGCCAAAATGGTGGACAGTGATGTATTATGTTTAACTAATGAAAATGTAGAAACAATTCAAAATATGACTACAGAACAATTTACGACATCAGCAGAAAAACGAAAACTACAAAACGATAGTCATTTTGATAAACCCAAAAAAACCAAATTATATGATGATACAGAAAGCAAATCAAGCATGAATGATAAGGGTGAGATAAAAGGATCTTCAATTTTAAGAAAAGGATATACTAATATTTCGCAATCTAGACTGACATGTTACATGGCTTCTGCAGTAAGGAAAATCCGATCTAAGTCTCTAATAATAAAATCTTCAAAAAAAGCTTTTTATGACCCCTATGACATGGATTTAGATGACATGATGAAAAGAGTCGATCCTCTGAAACTTAAGAAAAATGTTTCGGTTGAGCAAATGACTAACCGAGACTTAACACACACTAAGAATTCATCTGTTACCAAACCGACAAACATTCAACATTTAGAGAGTACTACAGTAGCAACATGTTCCAAAAAAGAGGAGATACTAAGTGATTCGGATGATTCCTCAAAAAGTGATGTGCCATTACAAAAATTGGTAGAGGTAAAGGCAAAAAAAATCTTACAATCGGGTGGGTTACAACCCAAGAAAAGGGTAACGAACGTAAAAAATTCACGAAAAAGTAATAAGGAATCAAAGAAAAACAGGGGTGCTTTAGTGGCTTTGAAGAATGTTGAAGATTCTAATGACACCGAAGAACACTTACGATCGGAGCAATTTATGGAAAGTTTTGGATTTTTCTCAGAGAGAAAACCACGTAAATCCAATCTCTTGGCATCGAAAAAGATTTCTGAAACTTTCCATGTAATTGATAAGGATGACAAATATGTCTCCCGCCAAAGCACTACTAAGCAATCTGAACACAGAAAAACTGGAAAGCGAGGTCCATCACGAGTTAGTCATGTTGTAACTTATAAAAAAAGAAATATAAAGCGCGGCCGTGTTACAAAAAAGAAAATATTCATGACACCAATGCGTTGCGTGTGTATCATTTGTAAAAAAGAATTTCGGCGTTCGGACAATTATCTACGACATCAAATGACGCTATTCCATATATCTAAATTAGGTGAGGTAGAACTGAAATCCAAAATAAATCCTATTAATGAGCAGCCTAATCATCTACTACTATATAAAAGGCAATTAAATCGAATTAAAAAATTATCTAAAGAGTTTGCCCGTATGCAAAAGAAAAATCCGAAAGGAAAAGCTAAATTTAAATGGCCTTCATCAGAAGAAATACTGACTGAAGTGAATAAAACAGTAAGAGAGCAAATAATTGCACAAAGAAATTTTAGTCGGGATGAAGCACTATTTATAGATTGTTGTGAGTTGTTACAATTTAATTTAAACGAGCTTGCTAATGCGGAAAACGGATCTATAAATAATAGTGAAGCAAATACATTATCATGTTCAACTGAAACGACAGTTAAAGAATTTGATCTTCTCGAAAAACCAACTAAAGGTGACGGTGATGTAGATTCTATTACAGCTAAAAATATTCTGGAAAGTGAAGAAGTTCTAAAGCTAGAGAAAGATCTTATTTCTGGCCTTAAAGAAGCAGCAAACGCCAGTTGTCTCAACTTAAAAAAATCCTTGCAAAGAAGTGTTAGTGATGTTGAACTGAATCTTTCTGAAGATCCCAAAGCTAGCTGTCATGATCCTGACGTATCTAACCTTAATCATGAGACTATATCAAATTACGAAGAAGGATCAATCGAAGAATTGAATACAAAGGCCAAGAAAATACCAGATAAGGAAAAAATGTATCCTGATATAGTAGAGGCAATTGACATGTTTGAAGACAAGTTTGATAAAATAAAGAGGAAATGCAGATCGCAGGCAGCAGCAGCTAAACAAACCCAGGCTGTCGTTCCTCTAAAGACTAGGTAAGAAGCTTACTGTATTTATGCAACTTAAAATCTTCCACAACTCCGCGCGTTACTAGAGTAGGCTGTTGTATCGCGACTACAAACTTAGTTGACTTTACAAGGAACACAGCTGCGTTTTTGTGAATTACTTAAATAGCCATAATCGCCTGTCCTAGTACGGATACGGACATGAAATGAAGCCCTCATTTCCTAAGGTCCACTTTTTACTACTACGCTTAGAACGTCGAAGGAGTGTCTAAATATAACGGGACTAAGAGATCATTGGATAAAAATGCACAGAATTCGTGTGGTAACTTTCAAAACCGCACTGCGTGACTTCCTATAAGTACACTTAACGCAAGCTCGTACGAGTAATTGTATTCGTGCAAACCTCTGATGATCGCTTATTCGCTTTTACAGGAGGCACCCCGTTTTTGTGCTCACTTAGGCGTTATACTAATTAAACACGACATTTTTTTTTTAATAGCACTTAGGTGGCAGACAAGCATGCCCACCTGATGAAAAGTGTTTACCGTAGCCTATGGACGTTTGCAACACAAAAAGCGCAGCACTCGCGCTGCCGACCCTTTAAAACCTTTCTAAGACCCTTTTTGAAGAACCCCATACTGTAGACGTTCGGGAAAACCCAGGCAGGGAGCTCATTCCACAACCAAAGCGTACGCGAAATAAAGCCTCTATCGGACCTAACCGTATGTGAGCGCTCCGGACGCAAAGTGTGAGGGTGAACACCCTGTCTATGGCGAGCGGTGCGATGATAGAAGGTAGCCGTGGGCATCGTGTAAAACAATTCCTCAGAGCACAGACCGTTGTACAGGCGATATAACACACGTAAGGGGGCGAAGTCTCTCCTATCACGAAGGGGTTCAACACTGCCTGCTAGTAGAGGATCGTTGATAATTCTCATAGCACGCCCTTCTACCGAGTCAAACGGTCGAAGCTGGTATTCAGGTGCACCAGCCCAGAGGTGACAGCAGTACTCCATGTGTGGCCGCACTTGCGACTTATCGAGGAGCAGTGTTTGCTCCGCAGTAAAGTACTGCCGCGTCCTGTTGAGCACGCCGGGCTTTATGGACGCCTGCTTCGCCTTGTCCTCTAAATGACTACGGTATTGGACGTCACTAGAAATCTCAACACTAAGGATCCCAATACTAGTAGAGATGGAGAGAAGTGTGGATTTGCGGCGCTACAGTAAATGGGTTTTTTTAGAAGTGAATGCACAAACTTAAGTCTTGGTAGGGTTAAATTGGACAAGATTTTGTCTACCCCAATCGGACACTCTTGCAAGAGTAGCCTCGATCTCAGACACAAGTTGTTCACGACTCTCTTCCACTGAAGACTGGGGGATATTGGAGCGACCCGTGTAATAAGTGTCACCCGTACTATCATCCGCATAGCAATGAATGCCGTCAATGGACACCATGTCATTGATATGCGGCAAGAAGGTCCCGCAGGGTTCAGTGTTGTCACCCACCCTGGTGACAACACTGAGCCCTGCGGGTCCCCAGCATTTATGGTCATGTAGTCCGAACAGCAGCCGTCAACAACGGCTCTGATAGTTCTACCGGCCAAAAAGCTGGATATCCCT
Source organism: Thumatha senex (assembly GCA_948477245.1). Classification (NCBI taxonomy): domain Eukaryota; kingdom Metazoa; phylum Arthropoda; class Insecta; order Lepidoptera; family Erebidae; genus Thumatha; species Thumatha senex. The sequence continues at coordinate 9,080,898 of OX419725.1, forward strand.
CGCAAAGTCCCCCGGGCAGTCCATAGGACGGCAGTTTTGATAGAAGACCACGGTGCCAGACCCGCTCAAAGGCCTTTGATATTATTAAGACTCACTGCTAGAGCGTCTCCCTTACTCTCGATAGCCGTCGCCCAGCGATGTGTGAGGTACACGAGAAGATCGCCAGTCGAGCGACCGTGACGGAAACCGTACTGCCGGTCACTAAGTAGGTCGTGTACTTCCAGGTACCTCAGGAGCTGTGTATTGATAACACGCTCCATCACCTTAGATAAAATTGAGGTAACGGCTATCGGCCTATAATTGGATGGATCGGTCCTGTCTCCCTTCTTAGGCACAGGATGCACATTCGCGGTCTTCCATGAAGCCGGGACTTGTTTCGTGGAATACGAAAGCGTGAAAAGACGTGTAAGTACCGGACACAACTCGGGACCACACTGCTTGAGTACCACCGCGGGTATACCGTCTGGCCCACTCGACTTATGAACGTCGACGGACTGAAGCTCTCGCTAGAACACCCGCTGTGTGAATTTAATTTCAGGCATGGAAGTTCCACACAACGGGACGTCAGGCGGCAAAGCGCCCCTGTCGTCCATAGTCGAGTTAGAGGCAAAGAGAGAATCCAGAAGGTCGGATTTTTCCTTGGCACTCTGAGTCAAACTACCGTTGGGTTTAAGTAGGGGTGGTAAACCAGACCGACAAAAGTTTCCCTCGGCAGCTTTGGCAAGCGACCAGAATTCACGACTCCCAGAAGGGTAGCCTGCTAGTCGTTCACCAATTCTGCCGATGAAATCGAACTTAGCCCTGGCAATTGCTTTTTTGCCGGCCCTCGAAGCGGCATTTAGTTTGCGTTTCACTTCAGAGACCATGTTTAATTAGGACAATGCCTGTCATACAATACTCAAAATAGTATCAAACTTAGAATCACGGTTTGTGTTTCCGCTATCGTACCGCAGCGTAGTTGAGATTGCCGTGCCGGTTGTCTTTTGAACCTAGGAATAACTGTTTATTTATATCACTTTGTGTCCGAAGCGCACGCATACGGTTAGATCCGATAGAGGCTTTATTCCGCGAACGCTTACTTAGATTGTGGAATAAACTCCCTGCCTGGATTTTCCCGAGCGTCTACAGTATGGGGTTCTTCAAAAAGGGGTGCGAGTGCTGCACCTCTGGTGTTGCAAACGTCCATAGGCTACGGTGAACACTTTCCATCAGGTGGGTCTGGCCTGTCTGCCACCTCAGTGGTATAAAAAAATCTTGTTTTCTCTAACAGTTATTCTCTACACGTAGTAAGGTGTGGAATATATCACCATCTACCGTGATTTAAAATGCTGTAGCTATCATTAACTGCTTATGTCTAGTAACCTTTGTATACTCAAGCGTATTGTAATATGTTTTTTATTATACTAAGCCATTTTTTCAGCTATAAGGGGCGCAAAAAATCTGATAAGAAAAAAGGTAAAAAACGTCCCCGCAAGAATTTACAATCGACACAAGTTCTTACTAAAGGCGCTTTAAAGGGATTTGATGGAATTAAAGTGTCTATACCAACCACTGATATAAATATGGCAGCTATTGTACCCACTACATCAAGTAATCCCAAAAGAAAAAAGAAAAATAATTCTAAAAAGAAAAAAGACAAAGAATCCACCGCTAAACCAGAATTACCCAATCGTATCAAGGAAAATTCTACCTCCCAGAAGAAAGTCGATGTTTATGAATTTATGGACAATGAAGATACCGAACTATTTGAATTTAGACCTTCCACACTTATGGAAAGATTCAAGAGCATAACTAACAAAGAGACACCTAGCACTTCGAAATATAATCCTGTCAACGTTGATCTGGACAAAGGGGAAAGTGGTTCAGATGAGGACGACTTTGTTTATATGTCAGATGATTATATGTGTAGTGATGAAGAAACCGAAAACAGCATTTTATCCTGCGATATGTATTCCAGTAAGGTTGGCATGGATGTGAAGAAAAGTACATCGTCGCTAAAACGAAAAGATGCCATAGAAAAAAACGCTGTAATGGGTAAAATATTTAAGCACAACGCGCTGCGTACTGACAAGAAGAGTATAAAGGCCAAAGAGTCTGCGAAGGTGAAAGCTAACTTGGACCAGTTATTTGATAGTCTACTGGAGGAAGAACCAAATATAAAAAACGATTTAGGATCACCTGAGCATAGAGATTTAGCACCTAATGATCATGAAATTACTTCTAAATTAGAAAAATACGATGATACAAATTCTAACAAAAAAGAATTTTCTCCCCTTACGGACGTTAATAGTCCAGCTTCTAAGCGTTGTACATCTTCGCCTAAACCGTATGATAGCCCTACACTAACTGACTGTGGCCCGTCAACTTCGAACAAACATGATGATATTAATCCCACGGATGAAGAACCAAATATGTCCAAAAAACGTGATATTAGCCTGCCAAAAATTTCGAGAAATTTATCTCCAAAGAAATATGATTACGATTTATCGAAAGAACATGACACCATTGTATCTCAAAGGAATGCCTTGGGAGCTAAACCTAAAACGAAAGATGAGATCTATAAAGAATGCGAAACTAAAAACAGCTCTAAGGAAAAGTCACCTTCCCCAATCAGTCCCAGTAATGGTTTTATCCCTGATGTTGACGATAATGTGACATACAATGACACGGGTGTCGCTAGGCAAAGGGCTCGCCGTAAATGTGCTGTTGGAAAGCAGAATGTATTAGCTGAGACATGGAGCTCTGAATCGGAGTCAGAAGGTTTACCGCCTCGGCCTACAAGCGCTGAATCTGTGGTAAAGAACTCAACGCGGAAGAAAAAGGGTAAAAAGAAAGATGCGGCATCCTCAGCTAGCAGACGTGGTGGTGGTCGTCACGTCACATTTAAAAAGCAGTGCGCTGAGAGCAGATTAAATGACCGCCATCGGCGTGTTTTAAGCGCAGGACGAAGCCAGGAAGACGGTGACAGTGAAGGAGAATCGAAGCTCAATACAAGCCCATATGACGCTCCCGTGGCTTCAACTTCACACGAGCAACTAGCTCCGTCTTCACCGCGGGTGCGCCCTCGCCCGTCCAACTATTATTGGTCTTCCGAGGGCGACGAAGAGCAAGAACATCCGCAACAACATGGATGGATCGTCGGAGACAGTCATAAAAAACTAGTAACGATGCTCGCACATGCAAAAGGTCGAAAACGACCTGACGAAAAACCCGATTTAATTGATTAAAAAGTCTATTTAGATTATATTAATCTTGTAAATAGTCTGTACATAGCATATTTTATTTGTCATTTTTTATGACATCTGAACCAGATATCTTTAAAGTTAAAGTTTTATTATATTCAGTTATGTAAATATTGTAAATCTACTATAGATTGTTTAGTTAATTTTAGTTTATCATTTTAGATTTCATTAATATGAGCCCTATTATTGTTTTAATTTAATTTAAATAATGAAAAATCCTGCTAGTGAAATTCTGGTGTGTAATTATTTTATTTTTCTATATTTTTTACACCTAACTGCAATCGCATTATTAGGAAGGTGGGGCATTATTAGTCTGTACGATGAACTGTTGTAGAAATGTGAACATATGTGTGCGAGTTTACATAAATGTATTCCCGGTGCACAAATAAATTAATGTACTGTGTTTGTTGTAGGGTTACAAGTTTATATACCACGTGTAATATTTGTTCCTTCAGCACTTAAAATCAGTACATATATAATTAATATATAGTTATATAATACATGTCAGGTGTCGACCCCGCGATCTCATCCGTTCGCTTCATGTGAGTACCGTGTTGTATTTTCCCTAGCAGAAAGTTGATCGTTGTGTACGTAATTTAGGAAATTGTATTAATAATTATGTCAGTGTTAAAATAAATGTTTAAACATTATATTCACTTTATCGATGTCTCAGTAAATATAGTACTTACTCAAATTTTATTAAATGTAAATGTGTTAACTAAAAATGCCTCGACCTATAATTATATTGCCATCAATGCAGATGCGATGCAGTGGTAACGCATAATACATATTTTGTTTGTGTCCCTTGAAATGTTTATTTGAGTTGCTCCTGATAGAGGCAGGTGTCTTTTTTTTTTAGAAAATTTCATCATAATTTTATCATGACTGAATTTCGTTCTTCTTTTTCCTTATACGTTATAGCGTCTAAATGTTGTAGTGTCTGTGAGGCTGATAACGCGGTCAGCGGCATGAGTGAATCCATTGAAAGGAGAAAATTGTCATTTTGTTAACTATTTTTATAATTTAAAGTTTTTAAATAGTCAATCGTTAACATAATATGAAATCTCATTGCATTAGTTTTGTTTATCTAGTCGAGTAGAAAAGAGTAAGAAACCCCATTGTCAGCCTCGGAAATATGTCACTATATTTTCCAATGTAAAATTCAGAAGACTTATTATTTTCACTTTATTATACACAAGTAATATTAATCGGAAATAAACTTTATGTTCGTAAAATAATCATGTTTAAATTTCTTCAATAAAGCTCAATGTTGAAAAGGATTAACGTTCGTTTTATTCATACTTGCTCACCCATATGTCATTTAAACGTGGTCGAACTGTGATCGTATGAAGTATTACCTAAACTTAGTAATGTTCCAATTTGAATAAGTAAAAAAAAGGCTTCCATTTTGTGGTCCCATTGTATGTCCCATTGATGGGACTACGGAAAAATTCAATAAACCGTGGTCCCATTGGCTAAAGGGGTGGTCCCTTTAGCCAATGGGACCGAATGTGTAATTTTCTGTAATATCGCTATTCCATAGAACGATTAATAGTGATGTAACAAATCTTTTGAGTTCTTGGGTTTATGGGTAATTTTAATTACCCGTGTATCCATGTTACTAGGAATTGTTCGCTGGAATTCTCACTAATATCGATTGAAGAAGAAAACCATTAGTTACTTACGATAGTTACCTTATTTATTGTGGTACAATAATAAAAAAAAATATGAATAAGAAGAAAATCTGATCTAGATAGATTACACAACTTGACAAATCAAGTTGTGTAATCTATCTAGATCAGATTTTCTATATACATGGTGTGAGAACCCAAAGGTAATACGGCAGTTGCGTCTCGCGACACCCGGGGTTCGCTTTCTTGTTTCTTGTTCTCCACTTCGCACGGTCATTGCTATCCCTTGTAGTGAGATCATTGGCACGCATTATCATTCTTCTTAGGTCCTATCCGAGGGTATGCAATCCCCGCAGAGTCTCAATAAGAGGTTATTGGGACTCTGCGGGGATGGCATTGCCCGAAATGACGGTATGGTTGCAAATCGCCTGTATAGAGATGGAGTAGGAAGAGATAACGCGTTCAGCAGAGTTCATAAAATGGAAAAACGTATAGGAGAAAGTACGCCACCTTGAGGCACGCCAACAATGAGATTACGCCATTCAGAGAACGACTCATTATGGCGAACACACTGCGTGCGCCACCGAAGATAAGAATTGAACCAGGCGTCTGTTTCCAAAAGAGAGGTTAAGAGTTAACTGCGCTACTAAAGTCTATAGCACTAGAACGGTAAAAAAATTATTATTCATGTCCAGACCTGGTGTAAAGCCAGATTGCTGGGGGTTGAGAAGACCATTTTGCGTTTTTTTTTTTAACATTTCGTTTTAAGGGGACACTAGTCAGTCAGTCATTCGTCCATACAAATTTCGTTGAACGATAACTCAAAAAGTTAAGGTATTATGACTGAAACTAATACATATGTGAGTTATTCACGTTAATGACTATGTTTGTATAGTTCCAAAATTACCTTGTAGACTTCTCATTCCCACTGCATTTATTTTACTTCTATGCTTCTTCTGCCATACCCAGCTTTCACTGCCATATATAAGCGTAGGAACAAGCACTCCTTTATGTACAGCAATAAGCCCGAACTCCACTTTGTACATGGTTCCAGTCACTTGATTTCCTGCCAGAACTCTTCTCTCAATGTCATAGTCACACTTTTCATCTCTCGTAAATTTTCATGCTTTCCTCTTTTTCAAAAACCAATACTTTCGTCTTGTTTACGTTCATTTTCATTACTTTCCTTTTTAGTGCATCATGCATAATGTTAACCATCAAATGCAACTCCTCCGCCGATGATTTTACTATTACCTGATCATCAGCGTATAAGAGGCATTTGACGGTTAATTCATTCATTTTCAAACCATACGCACTCTCTTGCAGTTCTTTTATGCAACTGCCAATGTATAAGTTAAACAGACTTTTCACCATGTATATAATCTCCCAAGAGCCGAAAGTCTAGCCTGTTTTGAAATAGATGTCATCTTACTTCTCATTTGATACTGTGGACTATCTTTTTACGGCTTATTACTGGCACCACCGCGTTCTCACACCATGTCGAGTAAGATAGCACTAATTTTGCCTCACCTACCAAGCGTTTTATGCTCACGACTAGTGCAGCCTTAAATGGGATCAACGCTATGTTGTAATGAGGTTTCATTATCTCCATTTTAAAATGGTTTTATTGAAGTTGGCAAAATTATAAGTTTCTAATCTTTAAGTTCTATTTAATTGAACCACTGAAAAAAAAGGCGTTCATAACATTGAGTTAATATTGTACTACGTACATAGAGAAGACACCGCCCTATATCGCCAGTGCTCCGTTCAACTGTGGTGCATGAGCCACAGTTCACTGTTGCTTTCTCGCACTTGAGCGCGTAAGTCGTATTGGTGATTACTCTATGGCTCGGGCGCCTCCTCCCCCAAACCCCATACCGCCGCGCGTGGCGCACAGAATTTGTTCGCGCCGTCTGCTCTATGTACGTAGTCCAATATTAATGGTTCATAGTTCCATTCTCTTACAAGTCGACACAACTCTAGAAGTAAATGGTTCTATGGAATAACAATGCTACAGAAAATTTTACATTCGGTGGTCCCATTGGTCAATGGGACAACGGTTAAATGAATTTTTCCGTAGTCCCATCAATGGGACATCCAATGGGACCACGGAATGGAAGCGAAAAAAAAACTAGATAAACTATCGCTGTATCCCTGTCGTTCTGGACACGTCCAACTAATGAGTGAGTAACGATTGACGAAGAATGTGTATTGTGCGAAAGTAGAGAGGAGTCGGCGTAGACCGTGACATGCAATATGAGGACCACGTGCGCAGATTGCTCAAAATGGAAAGGTCAGCCGTGCTATTACGTAACTTTTACCGTTCAGTAGTTTTTACGTGAAAAAGTAACAAACATCCATACAAACTTTCACATTTATAATATTATTAAGATTACGAGTAAGATAATCATAATCTATCTAGGTACTTCCTTTTATTTTGTTTTCATTATTTATAAATTTCACGTTCAGAAGCCTGATACAATAAATTATCTATACTTATATTATAAAACTTAAGAGTTTGTTTGTTTGTTAAGTTTTACGCCCTAATCTCGAGAACTACTGGTCGGATTAAAAAAAAAATTGTGTTGAATAGCCCATTTATAGAGAAAGGCTGTAAGCTATATACCACGGTACTACTCTGGGGAGCGGAGCAAAAATAATAAATATCGATAAATCGGGCAATTTTTTATGCATTATTGTAGGATTTATAAGCGACGGGATTAAATAGGTGCGACAGAAGTTCGACGTATGCATGTCACTGGTGACGCCGTGGAGGGTCTTCTAGTTATAAATAAATGACTGTGCCCTACCCTAGCTGTGCCTAGCTCTAGGACTATCATGAATCCTCAACTCTGGAGCTTGGCTTGTGGATTTTAGTCCCGGTTACTGTGGCCCGGACTCTGGTCCCCAGGTTCTGAAATCTAAATTGAGGGCCCTAGACAAGACTCTGAACCTCAACCCTTAGAGCCTGGTCAGTGGACCTTAGGCCTTGAACTGAGGTCCCTAGACCCCTGGTTTCGGTCTCTGTAGCCTGCACTGTAGATAATAGGTATATCTTACAACCTAAACCTCGAGACCTCGACCATAGACTTAGCTACCCCGGAGCCAGGACCTGTAGACATCCATTGACTCTAGACAGTTGACCTTGATCTCAGGATCTCAGGTCTCGGGGCCCCACTGGCTCTATGCCCACAAACTCAGATTCTAGCCCAGAAGCCTGGACTTCGGATCTAAGACCCTGGAATCTTGATTCAGGACCTTAGATCCCGGATCTCGGAAACAGGATCATGAAGCCTAGGCCCTTAACTTGGGATCCTAACCCCTGTACTGTGAGGTCTCTAGAGCCTCTACGGCATACCCTCGGTGGAGAACCCAAACCTAAGACCGAACCCTTGACTCTAAACAGAGGATCTGGAGTACTTGACCTTGGACTCTCGATCTAAGACACAGAAGCCGAAATTCGGGATCCCAGATCCTGGCCCCTGAACATTCATGAACCCTGGAATGGGTTTATCATGTTTATTTTAGAAGTTCCTATGGCCACCCTCCGGTGTCCTCAACAAACAATCTCCATGGAAATTACAAATGGTCACTTCAAAGTACCTACGTAACTAAAAAACACTGAATGAACTAACTCTAGTTTTATAATATTAGTACCTATAGATAAAATATCCAAATAAGTAAAACCTCTTTTGTCGCTTTATAACATGGCCTTTATATCATGGCCCCAAAGAACAGAATATTGATAACGTCAATTCGCTAGAAAAAGCATACGGCAGAGTATTTTTGTTTATAGTGACATCTAGTGTAGTGTAGTAGAAAATAAGAATAGTTTGCCAAAACATTGTCGCCATCTATATACAAACTCCCATAGTGCCTGCCTGCTTGGAAAGTTAAGGCCGTGACCATTTTTTGTTCCTGTTCGTGCATATGTATAAGAATTATATTATATTATCAGCAAACCTTTTGATGTCTCTTCCATTTTATCGACATTACACGGCCATATTATAAATAAGTATACCTATTTAGTCGTTATCTTTGTAGAGTTCACAAACATTTTAACTGTTCTTCTGTTTTCTACTGTTCATTGAATATTATAATGTGAGTAAATTATTTAATGTAATCGTAGGCAATTTTAGTTTAATGGTATCAAGATTTTTGTACAGAAAAAATCGATGTAGAATAAAATAAAAATAAAAATGTCTTTATTTTGCATAGACCATTTCAACGGCTCTTACAAAATGTCATACACTAAAACGAAAGAACAAAATTGTATATTTAAAGTGACCATCGGTTCGGAACGCGGCTCACCTGAGAAGAACTGGCAAGAAACTTTTAAGAAGGCTTTTTTTTTATGGCCTATTTACAATTTAATATATTATGACTATAATATTTTATTTGCCAGCAGATCATTTCCAGGCATCCCTGTCCTGTAAATAGTCTTGAATAGAGTAATAACTTTTTTCACAAAGCTTTCTTTTAATAAACTTTTTAAATTTATTTAATGGTAAATTTCTTAGGTCACAGGGAAGCTTGTTGTAAAAGCGTATACAGTTCCCTGGAAAGAATCGCCAATCTTATGCAACCGACTGTGGTGAACTTGTGTTTTTATGTCTAGTGTTTATATTATGTACCTATATCACAGAGTTTAGTAAACTGTGATAGATTTTTCTGGATATACATAAGATTGGCAAAAATGTAGAAGAGGAAGGGTCCGAATTATGGTCAGGTATTTTGGCTGGACTTTCCAATTTTTATCGTTTTTTTATTATGCCTTATGGCAATGGTAAAATATTAATCGCAAAAGACAGGCGTAAGAAAGGTGACTTAGTTTTGTCATATTTGAAATACTTATTTAAAAAAAAATCAAGAAAAAAATTAAAAATGTCAAATTTCTATCCTTTTTATCTTCTAATTAGTAGAGAAGGTGTTCGGGGCTAACAAAGAGGACCAAAAATCTCATTATTTTCAAGCTCAGACGCACCGTTTAAGAGATATGGCAAAAAATGTGTAAGAGTTGGTTTGGTAAATATGGACCCGATTGTGTACGATAAACCATAGGTTAAATTAGTATTGCCACCAACGCAAGAGCCCTTTTACCAATACTACATTATCTAAATCGCGAAATATTCATGTCTCGATAAACCTACATAACTACCCAAAATTATGGTAAGTTTCAACTTCATATAAAATCTATCAAAAGTCTCGTTTCTATACAAAATAATTTTTTGCCCAAGTCCTAGCTTATTATATCACTATACCTACCTACCCTCCCAACTTTCTTCCTCGGCAAATCTCAAAATATGGCACGAGCTACCTTATAAGTTTATTAGTCCCGCAGATCCCCGATGGCAATGGCATTATTATACGCCCACATTTCCCTTTATGCATTTTGTCCCAAGTAACAGGTGGTGAGCCCATTGCCTTATTGAAATCTGAAAAAACGTACAGATTTGCAGTTATCACACTTGTAATCTCTTAAGCCACAACAACAAAGCGTGTAAGGATATTATCCCATCAAATTACAAGTACTTCAATATTTATTAGCTTTTTTAGGCTATTGACAATTTTTAAACCACTGCAGAAGTACTCGGATGCCCAGAGACGCGCATGTATGAAACGATTGATGTATCTGTAGGAAGCGAAAGAAGTATGCACGGACGATGGTGAAGCCTGACGATCTGTCCTCTCTGACTACTCTTTCAGGGATGCCAATAAGTGCTTATTGAAATAAGAAGAACTCTGTAATCTTTCTTTTTCAATAAGCACTTATTAAATAGAAAGATTACAGAGTTTCGGTGTGACCATAGAAATCGTAAAAAAAAGAAGCAAGTGCCATGCGGGAACATTTATAAGTCGCCGCGACATGCACTAAGGTAAAATAAGTAAAAAAATAGTAGGCAATGCGTAGAATCTATGGTAGGCGAATCCAGAATAGTAAAGGTTTTAATCGTAGGTATTTGATAGTCACTTGATTGTTATGCATGTCGCGTGCGTGATGGCACTTCTGTTTTTACGATATCTTTGGGTATGAAAGTGAATTACTTTCTGCTTACGAACAGAAAACAGGGTGTCAGCGCGGCTATCCTAACCTTGTTTTTTTAAACCACCAAGATCTTCGGGGCCCAAGTCAACCTACCGTGCTAGTGCGTGCACCTGCTGATTAACGGACGAGGCTCTGGCGCTGGCTTTCCCCTCTGGGGTTGGGAGGCCTGAGGGGGGTCGCTCCCATAAAAGCCACCTGCCGAAACAAAAATGGATAAGTACAATAGGAAAGCTGCTAGGGATAGGGCGCCGCCGCAAAACGGCGCGTTGTAGCCCCGCCCGACCCCTGTGGCAAGTGGGCTAGGGCTGCCGTGTGTCGGGCCAGCACGGCTAAAGAAGTTAACCCCAACCCGTATCCGCTTCGCATCGTGGAACATTGGCACGCTGACTGGGCGTGCGGTAGAGTTGGCCGAAGTACTTGCCAGGCGGAGGGTGGACGTGGCGTTCCTGCAGGAGACTCGGTAGAAGGGCAACAGAGCCCGGTCTTTGCAGAAAGGCTACAAGCTGTACTACACGGGTGCGCCTGGTGGGGAGAACGGGGTGGCCGTGGTGCTCTCCGAGGGGCTGCAGAGCGGCATCTTGGAGGTGAAACGCTGTAGCGACCGGCATATGATCGTGAGGGTGCTTATCGATGGGTATATTCTCCACCTGATAAGTGCCTACGCGCCACAGGCCGGTTGTAGCGACGCCGATAAGATGTCGTTTTGGGGCCAACTCGAGGGAGTGCTTCGGGGCATTCCGTTGTCACAGGGAATCGTTTTGGGCGGTGACCTAAACGGTCATGTGGGTGAGAGGTGTGAGGAGCTTGAGCGTGTCCATGGTGGTTTTGGATACGGCACCCGCAACGCTGAAGGAGAAACTATCCTCAGAACGTGTGCGGCTGCCGATCTGGCCATTGTGAACACGTATTTCAAAAAGAAATCCGAACATCTCATCACCTACAAGAGCGGCAGGCGTACAACTCAGATCGATTTCCTACTCACTAGGCGACACAGCATCGGCAAGGTGGCCAACTGCAAGGTCATACCCGGAGAGAGTCTTACTGCATAACACCGTCTCCTTGTCATGGACCTCTGCGTGAAGCCCAAAGGCAAACGCATCGAGCGGTGCCAGCGCCGCATCAGATGGTGGCTGCTTGATGAAACTAGGTCCCAGGAGTTCGTCTCAGCTGTCGGTGACAATTGCACCGACACTTCAATTCAAATCTATCACAGTTTACTAAACTCTGTGATATACATAATATAAACACTAGACATAAAAACAATCTTTTAGTTCACCACAGTCGGCTGCATAAGATTGGCGATTCTTTCCAGGGTAACTGTATACGCTTTTACAACAAGCTTCCCTGTGACCTGAGAAATTTACCATTAAATAAATTTAAAAAGTTTATTAAAAGAAAGCTTTGTGAAAAAGGCTATTACTCTATTCAAGACTATTTACAGGACAGGGATGCCTGGAAATGATCTGCTGGCAAATAAAATATTATAGTCATAATATATTAAATTGTAAATAGGCTATCAAAAAAAAGCCTTCCTAAGTATCTTGCCGGTTCTTCTCAGGTGGGCCGCGTTCCGAACCGGTGGTCACTTTAATTATACAATTTTTTTCTTTAGTTTTAGTGTATGACATTTTGTAAGCGCCATTGAAATGGTCTATGCAAAATATAGACATTTTTATTTTTTATTATATTTTTACTGAAGGCGGACCAGTTCGAGATTACTGGGACAAAGTTCAGGCGGCCATCCTTGGAGCGGCGAAGGTAGTGCTCGGTGAGTCTAAGGGTGGACGCAAATGTGACAAAGAAACTTGGTGGTGGAACGACGCAGTCCAGAAGGAGACTAGGGAGAAGAAAGCCCTCTTTAAAAAGTGGCAAGCGACCGGATCTCCCGAAGCTGGCGCGCTCCAGGGTCAAAGCGGCACAGGATATATCCAAGTATCGCTGTGTAAAAGACCCTGAGGGCAACCTGTTAAGCGAAGACCTCGCGGTAAAGGAGAGCGCTCGTACTTCCACGAGCTGCTTAATAAACAGCACAAAGAGGTGCAGCCTCCGGACCTCCCTCCGAATCAGGGACTAGTGCCACCGGTAACGCCTGGAGAAGTTCTGACTGCGCTTCGCCGCATGAAGAATCGGAAAGCTGTCGGACCCGATGGAGTCCCCATCGAAGCCTGGAAGGCGATGGGTCCTCGCGGTGTGGGCATCTTAGTAAACCTTTTTAACCGCATACTCCTCAGCGGGCAGATCCCAAACCAATGGAGACTGAGTATTATTACTCCAGTCTTCAAAGGTAAGGGATCAGTGCAGGAGTGCGGGAGCTACCGCGGTATAAAGGTGATGTCCCACACCATGAAGATCTTTGAGAGGATTTATAGACTCTCGGATCCGGCAGGAGTGTATTCTCTCGGGGTGTCAATATGGGTTTCGCCCTGGTCATGGGACCACGGACCCTGTTTTTGCCCTGAGGGTTGTCGCAGAGAAATACAGGTCGAAGTACACGCCTCTGCACTGTTTGTTTCTAGACATGCAGAACGCCTTCGACTGTGTTCCTTGTGCGATGATCTGGTGGGCACTGCGGTCCAAAGGGGTTCCAGAGGTCTATATTGACACTATCCGGGACATGTACTGTGACTCCGATTCAATGGTTCGGACTGCTGTTGGCGACACGAAACCCTTCCCCATCACCGTCGTGGTACACCAGGGTTCGGTCCTTAGTCCGCTTCTGTTCAGTGTAATATTAGACGAATTGTCGGACAGCATCAGGAACTCGCATGAGCACCCTCCATGGTTGCTCATGTATGCTGACGATATTGCGCTGGCAGACGCGGACAGGGGCAGATTGGTGCGACGTGTAAAGGCGTGGAAGGAGACGCTTGAGAACGGCGGTCTGAAACTAAATGTGGCGAAGACCGAGTACTTGGCACTAAACTCGACAGATCAGGCGGTGATTTGGTCGAGCGCACGGACCAGGTTAAATACCTGGGATCTGTTTTTCACACGTCCAGTGACATCGATTGCGATGTCAAGTCACGCATTGCTGCCGCGTGGGCCAAATGGCGGGAGATGACCGGTGTCATTTGTGACCCTAAAATGCTGATCCGGTTGAAGGGACAGGTCTACAAAACCATTATTAGACCTGTCCTTTTACATAGCAGTGAGACGTGGCCGATATTGGAGCGACACAAGCAGGAGCTGCGTGTCACGGAAATGAAGATGCTGCGGTGGATGTGTGGAGTCACGCGGATGGACCGCGTGAGGAATTCTCGCATCCGCGGCAGCCTTGACGTCCGTGACATTGCAGACAAGTTGCAAGAGTGTCGCCTTCGTTGGTATGGTCACGTCTTGCGGCAACCGCCGGGCTACGTAGGTAACAAATGTCTGGCCATCTCAGCTCCGCCGGGTCCAGGTAAGAGGGGAAGACCCAAGAAGTGCTGGCTTGACGTCGTAAGGGATGACATGCGTGCCAATAGTCTCACTACAGGGGATGCCGACGACCGTGCGAAGTGGAGGAGAAAATGCAGGAAAGCGGACCCCGGGCGTCGCGAGACGCAACTGGGTGAAATGTTGGCCTATATATATATGCCTCTGTTACGCCTTCGGGGATAAAGGCGTTAATGATCAGTAAGTATATTCTAAGTTAATATCGGAGTGTCGCAGTGTGTATAGGTATATACCCGCTAACTTGTACCCAGGGCCTATACTCAAATACCGAGTACAATAAGTACGATGTAATTGTATTCACTTGGTACAGTCAGGGGATAGATTAAGTTGGTATCAATTGGGGGAGTATTCTAAACAATATATATATAGATATATATATATATATTTAACAGAAACTGACTGACTGATCGATAAACACACAGTTGACACAGCTGGGTGTAGAATCATTAAAAATAGCGCAACAAAGTATTCCTTAACTGACTTAGGTGTGAAAGAAAGGAGTTTTGAAAATGCAACCAGTAATGGGGTTGCAAAAATATGGAACGTGGTTTAGTTGTGAACTTTTCCGATTCATCGTGAGGGTGACTGACACAAAAATTAATCGCAAAATATGTTGCTAAGCGCTAATCACAGAAACTACTGGTCGAAATTAAAAAAATCTTTTTGTGTTATATACTTATATATCATCGCGCTACTACCTAGGGGAGCGAGGTAGTAATCATAAATGTCAAGAAGTCAGGCAAACTTTCATACATTTTTGTAAAGTGTGCCACGGGCAAAGCCGCGAAAACATTTGGTGTTGTGCTGGGCTTGGGACTATGTAGGAAGGTAACCTATAACCTATCACTGGACTTCCTTGGTGTCATGGAATGGAAGTGTATGCGACAGCCATGTTGAAGACTCGAGTTCCATTTCCGGATCGGAACAAATTGTTGTGTGATCCGTAAATTTGTTCCGAAGTTTGAGTGTTTCTTAAGTAGAATGTAGATACAATATATATATAGATATATATATAGAATGTAGATATTTGGTAGTTTTTAAGTGTATTATCAGTAGTCTAGATCCCATACAGCAGCTTATATTAGCTCACTTTGGACTTGATGACGCTGCGTATTGCCCCTCAATATGTAATACTTACCTTTTGGCATTCTCTTGTATCTAATATGGAAAACTCAAACAAAACCCCAGAATCTTTCCCCCAAAATGACTGGACGAGCCTTACGTCGACCATTGAACTGCGATGGATCAATTTGATCTAAAGCTTTGATAACTCTAAAAGGATTACTATTATTCATTGTCTTTGGTAATCTCTCATTAATAAAAATGGCTGTATCTAAAGCTTAGGATTGTTTTATTATAATTTAATACAAAACAAGGCGCAGTCGAACAGTGATATTTAAAACTGAAGAACCGCAATATAATTACAAGTGAGTGTATACTTAAAATATTTTAACATGGAGACTAATGTGAAACTTCCACCGAGTTTTGACATGCGGTCACCAAATGCGGCCAATGAATGGAGATTTTGGAAGTGTCTTTTTGAAGATTATTTAGTAGCAGTAGTTAAAGAAGAAGCAACAGATAAGGTTAAGTTGTCCCTGCTCAGGAACATGATGGGACCCGAGTCAACAAAGGTTATACTGACTTTCAAATAGTCACTGGAAGAGTCGCAAAGCTATTCTAAAACTTTAACAGAGATTGACAAACATGTAAATCCAAGGGTAAATGACGTATTTGAGCGCTTTTTAATTTAAGGAGCGGAAACAGTCACAAGGAGAAAGTTTTGAAAATTTTTACACAGACTTGCGTCTGCTGTTAAACACATGCAATTATGGTTATACTGCAACTACAGAGACCTTAGAAGACCAGTTGCTTCGTGACAAAATTGTACAAGGGGTAGTAGAAACTGTCAGGAAAGTCTGCTAAGAAGGGAAGGCCTTACTTTAAAAAAAAGTGGCCGATCTATGCAGAGCTAGTGAAATTAGTCGCACTCAGGTCCGGGAAATGAACACAAATGCAGAAATAGATTCTGCCAAGATCAAATCAAAGTCATATAGAGATACAAAGATAAAATTTAATTGCCGGCGGTGTAAAACATCACATGGTCCAAAAGAATGTCCAGCCTTTGGAAAAAAGTGCAAAAATGTGGTATTCTGAATCACTTTGCTATAAGCTGCCACGTTAAAAATCCCAAAATTTAGGAAGTCATTTATCCAGACTGATTCAGTGGGAGTTTGTACTTTGGTGCAGTGAGTTCGCAAGCTACCAACAATTTGGCCTGGACAGAGATTATTAAAATTGAGGAGCAGTCAGTGAAATGTAAGCTAGATACAGGAGCTAATGTAAGTGTTAGAAAGTATATGGTAGGATAAATAAAAATTGTGAATTTCAGTTAACATTAAGAGACACCAATTTGAAACTTGAATCTTTTGCCGGGGAAAAAGTAAAACCAGTAGGAATTGTAAATTTAATTTGTAAATATAAAAACAATGAATGTTATGAAAATTTTGTTGTAGTTGACAGTAATACCATGTTGTTAGGCTTACCGGGGTGTATCGCACTGAATCTTATTAATCGTGTACAATCAGTAGTCGTTGAAAATGTAGAAAAAGGTAATTTTATTAAACAGAATATTGATGTTTTTGAAGGGATTGGCAGATTGCCTGATAAGGTTGAAATTCCTACCAAAAACATAGATGATCAAATATGCTATACCTCACCGAGACTGCCTAGATGTTTACTCGACCCATTACAAAGAGAATTAAACAGGTTAGAGGAGAGAAAAGCTATAGTTAAAGTGCAAAATATAAATGTGAGGGTATGTGTTAATAGGACAGTGATAGTTGAGAAAACTAATAGGAATGTAAGATTGTGCTTAGATCCAGCAGACTTAAATAAACACATTGTAAAAAAACCCAAAACATTACCAACTTTAGATGACTTAAGTTTAAAACTCAAAGGGAAAAAAGTTTTCTCAGTGTTAGATTTGACGGAGGGGTTCCATCACTTACTCTTAACTGATGACGCTTCATGGAAATGTTGTTTTGCTACTCCTTATGGGGTATACAGGTATTTAGTTTTACCATATGGTGTCATGAGTGCACCTGAACTTTTTCAGGATGCTCTGGAAGGTCACTTCGGAAAGCTGAAAAATTTTATTGTTTGGGCTGATGACATTCTGATTATGGGTAGTAATATTGAAGAACATGACCAAACGTTGTTAAGTGTAATTAAAAAAGCTAGACAATTGGGAATAGTGTTTAATAAAAATAAATTTCAATACAAACTAAATGAAGTCAAGTATGTAGGCCAGGTTTTTAGTGAAAAGGGCATGTCACTTGACAAAGATAGGATTGAGTCTCTTTTGAATTTAAAAGAGCCTACTAATAGAGACGAGCTAAGACAAATATTAGGTTCATTCAATTATGTAAGAAGGTATGTCAGAAATATGGCCAGATTAAGGGCACCACTTTGTAAACTTTTAGAAAAAAGATAGTGAATTTGTTTGGTTTCCTGCTCATAGGTTAGCTTTTACCGAATTGAAAAGACAAGTATGTATGGCTCCAGCATTAACTCCTTTTGACTCTAAAAGGAAAATAATATTACAGTGTGATGCTTCAAAGAGTGGAGTGGGCTGTTGTCTATTTCAAAAAGATGAACTAAACATTTTAAGACTGGTATCATGTGCGTCCAGAACCATGAATGAGACTGAACTAAATTATAGTCAGACTGAAAAGGAACTACTTTCTATTTGTTTTGCTGTAAAGAAATTTCACAGGTACATTTATGGTTCTGATGTTGATGTCCAAACAGATCACAAACCAATTGTTTCAATTCTAGCCAAACCTATCTGTAAGATAGGCTCACCTCGCCTTAAACGGTTGAGATTGAAATTATTAATGTACAACTTAAATGTGTATTACATTCCGGGAAAATCACTACACTTTGCAGACATGTTATCTAGACATAGTCTCAACTATACTGAAAATGACAGAGATATGGTACATATGGTGCACACAGTTTCTGCACATTTGCCTTTGTCTGAAAAAAGAAAATCTGAGTTCATAAATGAAACAAAAAATGATTTTATTTTAAGTAGGTTAAAATATTATTGTATAAATGGATGAAAAGTGAAATGAAGACCACGTGAGCAGATTGCTCAAAAACGGAAAGGTCAAAAGTACTCGGATACACAGACGTGCGTGTATGAAGCGATTGATGAATCTCGAAGAAGCGAAAGAAGTATGCATGGATCGCGAAGCCTGGCGATCTGTCCTCTCTGACTACCCCGTCAGGGATACAGCGTGAAGATAGTTAAGTTAGTTAAGTTAATATAAGCAAATGTATATTAAGAAAGGCTAAGGAGTAGTATTACTGAGTTACAATAATACACCTTTATCAAGTTTTGATGTGTCTTCATCACAAATTCTTAATAGTAGAAGGGTACGTACTCAAATACCAACTTGTTCTAAAATGTTAGAACCAAAAGTTGAAAAAAACATACAATAATTACTTGTTTTAAAACAATCCCTAAGGCAGGAAAAATATAACAGGTTTGTGAAACGGAAGGAAGTTAGTTATAACGTAGGTAATCTTGTTGTATTTAAAACTGATGAGGAAAATATCTGGCAAAAAGGGAAAGTTGTGGGTAAATGTAAGGAACCCAGATCTTACTGGATAAGGAGAAAAAGTGATAATAAAGTAATTAGAAGAAATTCCAAGCATTTAAAGAAATCATACTGCTCTAATGCATATAAATATTACAATCAAAGTTATACTCTAGATGAAACTGCTGATTCTGATAGTTTAAGTGGTTCGGAAATTGTACCAGCTCCGGAAAACATAAATCCGAATATTGCAGAACCCATTCAAGATAATCAAAATCTCTCTAAAGAAATTGTTACCCGTAGTGGTAGAGTGGTTAAGCCCAGAATCATTTTGGATTTGTAATTTTTAGTTGTTACTAAAGTTTAGTATAAGTTTAGAGGATAAGTATAATTTGTACTCGTAATCTGTGTAAGTGAATGTATAAGTGAAAGAAGTGTTTTAGTTTGGATGGAAAGGTGATTTGTAGCATCTTGGTTTAAAAAAATAAAACTATTATTCATTGTCTTTGGTAATCGCTCATTAATAAAAATGGCTGTATCTAAAGCTTAAGATTGTTTTATTATAATTTAATACAAAACAAAATAAAACAAAAATAAATTTTGATAAATTTTTAATAATTACTTCCAATGCGTTAAACAGCACTATTATTTTATTAATATACTTTAATTAATTAGCAAATGCCTGGCCAGAAGGTTTCCTACATTTGGCTACAATAACCAGTACAACACCTACCACCAATATAACACAGCTAATAGTTATTAAAACTGGCACGAGAATATCTACTAATCTCAACTGTGACAGTAATTGCGTCTTGATTTCATCTACCAAATCTTCAGGCAAAGATATACCCTGTAACAAATATAAATTTGCGGTTTTAGAAACTCAGAAAGGCTTGGTATTGTACCATACGGATTTTATTACGCCTATGCGTTTGAGTACAAAGCTTTTGGCAGGCGCTACAGTGGTGTGTCAATTTTTGAAGACGTCCTAGTCCATTTCACCAAAATTACACTACGAATTTTCAAATTTTCACTCAATCGTATACCTATAGGTTGTGGAAAACTGGTACATGTACAAAATTTGAAATTTTGGATCGAGTTCAGTACAAGCCTGTAATATAGTCACCATTTGTTGTTCAAGAAAACATTGCAAACCAATCACAGAGCAGGAAATGTACCTCGCTCCCTCTGGCTCGCACCTAATACAGGCGAAAGTAAGAATAATACCGAGTGCCAATATGTTAGTGGTCAGGCTGTAGCTTAGACGAAGTAACAACTTAGCCGTAGACGAAAATCGCACACGCGGTCTGTCAATTGCTTACCATTCGTCTGTAGAAATGATTGTAATCGAATGAGTAAAGAGTGACGTCGCCTGACAAGCTTGGTTAAATACTAATTGATGCCCGCGGCTCCGCACGCGTGATGAAGTTTATTCGTTCCCATTTCCCACGGGAACTTGTTTCCGGGATAAAAAGTAGCCTCTGTGTTATTCTGTAGTGTAAGGTATATTATTGTAAAGTTTCATCAAAATCCATTCAGTAGATTTTACGTGAAAGAGGTACATACATCCATCCATACTTACAAACATTCGTGTTTATAATATTAGTAGGAAATAGAGTAAGTCGTCTCTGGTGGGGCGTGAGTGGAATCGAATCCTTGCTCTGTGAGTTGTAAATACCCAGATTCTGAAGACACTGTAAAAGAGAAATTACTATCTATTCCAATAGAACTTTACAAATAGATTTTACCTCTTCAATCCAAAGAATAGGCATAAGTGCTGTGTTAATGTTATGTGTGACCTCTATTCCATCTACTTTCCGAGCGAAGATATTGAATTGAGCTCTTTTATAGCCCCTTACAGGTACTCCAGTATTCTGTAACAAAACATTGTTATTATAGGTAGGAGTAATCTACTAAAACCTTCTTTAAAGAAATTAATGATGAGATTCAATATTTAAAGATATATTTCGCCTCAATGTTTTAGAAAAGTAAATTAATAAATATCCATCACGCCTTATCCCCGAAGGGGTGGCAGAGGCATATTATATGCCCACTTTTCACCGTGTGGATTTACCTGTCTCACGTAAGAGGTGGTGAGCCCATTGCCGTGTTGAAATAGACAGACGCAGGTTGTGGCTACCTGCGGTTGAAATTTTTCATGCCGCCCATAAGGCATTCAACCAGGCTTAACGACTGCCATTTTACTGGCAACCGGGCTTAACGTGCCTTCCGAAGCACGGAAACGCTCGCAAATGTAAATGCCACAAAGTGGTCACCCATCCGAGGACCAGCCATAGTGAAAGTGCGTAACTCAGTGATCGTTTACAGAACACTGAGACCGCAGGGCCACGAGCGCTTCTAAAGCGCTTTTAGAAAAGTAACTTCTTTTATATTGAATTTTCTGTTTTTTTTTACTTATTCTGTTATTCGGGGCAGAGACTATTCAAACAAAGACACGATCATAAAATCAGCCCACTCGTTTTTGAGTTATAGGCAAAAGCCTTATTTATTCGTGTGGAAATCCTCATGGATGCTATGCTGGACTCCTACCAACTAAACCCACACGTATCCCTTCCCTTGTATGGCAGAAAGTTCCGGGTGAGCCCTTCGGAAGGATAGTATAAATAACAAACCCGATATTGTTTTATTTGAATTAAAGTATGGATTTGGTTTGAACATTATAGGCATCTTGGTGTAGTATTCTATATAGTGTAGTATTATAGCTAAGTGTAGGTATTCTAAAGGGTCTTTCATTAAGCGTGTCCTATCTTTAAATTTAAATAAAACAAAGTGTGTGTGAGATATTATCGAAATTATTTATTTATTTGAAAGATGTAGTGATGACATTATGTGTGGAATATGACATCATTCAAATGTCTGCCACGGCTTCTCTGAGTGGAGCGCATGCGAGATATCCAATTTTCCATGACTTGGATATGGCATAAGTTATGTTGGCTTTGAGGGCCGCTGTGGTTTGTGGTTTATTCGCATAGACCTGCAAGAAAACCTCACAAGAAAAAGTCTAGCGGGGTTAAGTCACACGATCTCGGTGGCCAGTTCCCATCAGCTCCACGTGATGATGACCATGCCATCAAATCTCTCATGCAGAATATTCAATGTGGCATGAGCTGTGTGGCACGTAGCGCCGTCTTGTTGAAACCACATGTGGTTGGTGTTCAGATGATCCAGTTCATGCCAAAAAAAGTTGGTAATCATCGACCTATAGCGCTCGCCGTTGACAGTGATGGCTTGGCCAACGTTGTTGTCAAAGAAATATGGCCCGATGACGCCGCCAGCCCAAAACCCACACCAAACTTTAATTATTTCGGGATGCATTGGACGGACTCTTGGATCTCATGTGGATTGGTATCGTCCCAAATTCGACAATTTTTTTTGTTTACGTACCCATTCACCCAAAAATGGGCCTCATCGCTGAAGATAATTTTTCTGTAAAAATTACGGTCAGTTGCTAACTGCTCCAGTGCCCATGCAGCGAACACACGTCGTTGTCTATGGTCGTTTACCTTCAATTTCTGGGTGAGTTGAATTTTATACGGGTGCAGGCCCAAGTCACGACGCAAAATTCGCCAAGTTGTGGTCTGTGAAAGGCCGAGTTCTTGTGAGCGACGCGAAATCGACTGCCTCGGATTCTCCTGCACACTCTCATGGACAGCGGCGATGTTTTCGGCAGACCTTGCGTTTCGTTGACGTACGGGTGTTGGTCTATCATTTACCGAACCAGTGGACTAAAATTTATCCACCACACTACGAATAGTCCTCTCGGCAGGACGATTATGGCGACCGTAAAATAGGCGAAGCGCGCAGTGCGTTGCCCGAACTGAAGACTCATTTTGATAACACAATTTTATCATTTGCACGTGTTGTTGAATGCTATACACAACCAACGTAACTGCCGCATTGATGTCATCATAATATGATGATTTTTTTTTAACTTACCGGTTCTATGTCTAAGAAAATTTTATGAATTTCTTCGGTGGCATTTAATCCAACCACGCCTTCTTTGTACTTCTCATCAGCGAATAGGAAATGAGGGTAGCTCAACACCAAATATGCACCTGGAACAAAGGAATATAAATTAAACAAAAGTACGAGTACAAAGTCTTCATGCTTACTGTTTATTTATACACACAGTAGCTGACCCCGCGGCTTCGCCCGTGACGTACTTTGAATCTCGTGGAACCCGTTTTATCCCTTCGTTTATGTTTGGATCACACAAAATTTGTCCTGACCCGGGAATCGAACCCTAGAGCTCAGCGCGTCTGCGCATATACAATTTTTTTTAGATTCTCCATCTAGCTGCGTATAATCCACTGAAGGGATATAAAAAAAAATCTTTTAGTAGGTAATTACTTAATATTTCCCCCCCGCCCTATCTATTCTGTAAATATTTCCTTATTACATTATTAGGATGTATAGTTGTTAAGTTTTATATTTTTAGATGTTTATTAACTTACTTCATTTATGAACTAATGAGCTATGAACGAATCATAAATGAAGTAACTTAATAAAGTAGCAGTTTTGATTTCGAAATGACTAATGTAGGCAACTCTAAATATTAATAAAATTCAATGTATAGGTAATTTAAGAAGTATGTTTTATTTCCCTGCATTCTATTGGGAATTAGCAGATAAAAAAGCACCATATATGCTACAAAAGAAATGGCGATTGCCTGTCTCGTATTAGTGGAGTCCGCTCCCACTGGAATTGCCTATTTCCCGGCCTTGTGGGACATTTATTACACAGCGCCATCTAGCCCAAACTAAGCTATAAGTTTGTACTATGGGATCTATTTCGGCGAAAACTGATGAGATTTCCCACCTGAACTGAACTCCTTTCCTTGTGCAGGGTTCCAAGTGATCGGAAACTTTTAATTTTAAACACCACACTCCTCAATCACATGGAAACATTTTACCTGTTGTTCGGGTGAGGGCGTTGATATCCGCGTCACAGTTTGACTGCCTCTGTGGCGCGGTCGGAGTGTATCTGACTGCTACGCAAGAGGTCGTGGGTTCGTTTCGCACCCAGGATAAAACTTTGTGTGATGAGCATGATGGTTTATTCTGTGTCTGGTGTTATTTATTAATAATATGTATGTATTTAGAAATATATAAGTGTGTTTATCAGTTATCTGGTTACCATAGTACAAGCTCTGCTTAGTTTGGAATCAGATAATGTTGTCTAAGTTGTCACAACAATTTTTATTTAATTTTTGCGGATATCATCGTTACATTGTACTGTTTAAAACTGTTATCTGTTCTAAATAAATAAATAAAAATAAAATAAATAAATATCCATCACGCCTTATCCCCGAAGGGGTGGCAGAGGCATATAATATGCCCACTTTTCACCGTGTGGATTTTACCTGTCCCACGTGAGCCCATTGCCGTGTTGAAATAGACAGACGCAGGTTGTGGCTACCTGCTGTTGAAATTTTTCATGCCGCCCATAAGGCATTCAACCAGGCTTAACGACTGCCATTTTACTGGCAACCGGGACCAACGGCTTAACGTGCCTTCCAAAGCACGGAAACGCTCGCAAATGTAAATGCCACAAAGTGGTCACCCATCCGAGGACCAGCCATAGTGACAGTTGCGTAACTCAGTGATCGTTTACAGAACACTGAGACCGCGGGGCCACGAGCGCTTCTAAATAAATAATTATAAATTATATTCTATTTTTAAAAACATACACATTATACATAGAAAACACCCAAATTTGGAAACCAACATTTGATCACACAAATATTTGTTCATATATGTATAAGTATGTATATTAGTTGTCTAGATCCCATAACACAAGCTTATATTAGCTTACTTTGTTGTAGACGGTGCTGTGTAAAAAAATGTCGCAATAAAATGTCCCAAATGTCCCAATATAATGTCCCAATTTGATAATGAAGAATTCTATAGAGTAGATTGCATAAGTCTCCTAATCTATTAATCTAAATCGCATAATCTATTTGCCGATAATTTCATTAATATTTACTACACCAATGGTAAAACAGTACCAGATTCCAATTAAGTATTACAAGAGAGAATGAGAGAAACAATTTATCTAATTCTAAGCATTATTCTTTTTTATTGCAAAGATTTACGGTATTTTGAAAAGGGGAAAACTGTTTCAACGAACAGAGGTTTTTAAGAATTTTAATTAAAATATGTCATTACCGGTCTTGTACATAGTTCACAGATACCTCATGTTGAAGATCGGTAATGAAACGCCAGTACAGGGAATTTAAATTTCCGTTGGAATAATATCTGAAGTAGGTGGTGTGAGCCTTTTATTGAAATTAGTTTTTGGCCTGGTTACTATAAAATACCTTTTAATTAAATCATATTTGTTTCATATTTCTTCTTAGTTTTCTAATTATCTAATAGGTATGTTAGTTTACTACGTTTTAATCAAATACAGTCTCAAGTCACAGTCAGTATTGCCTAAGTAACGTGCTAGAAGCGTTACTTTAGCTTTTAATGGAATTTATGAAGCATGATGTAGCATTTCATTGCGAAATACCTCTGTATTTCACTATAGCACCTTACACAATAAAACAAAGTTAGAAAATAATATACAGCCCGCGTCCGCTATCCTCGAAAGTCCCGCGCAAAGACCAGGCGGTGTAAGAGACTCCACTCAAAGACGTAAGTCAACTTAAATTGCTTGTGGTGATGAGAGACCGCTTCTAACAATACTAAAAATATCGTAAAAGATTTATAGAATTTGATTGGCAGCTCCTATCAGAGAATAAAAATGTTTTTCGATCTCCTAGGTTGAAACACAAGACAGGTTCAGATGTTCGAAGCAAAGACCCTCAGATGAAGAAGTTGGGACCTACATATTGTAAAGCAATGCAAAGCAATGCGCGTCCTAGTTATATGATGATTTATATTTTATATTTACAGATTCTACAAGCGGAGCATGAAGAGGCACGTAGTTGAGTCTCGAGAACTTCTTAAAAAGGTGCGAGTCGCTCTGTCTATCTGTTTTCACGCCTGAACCGCTGAACCGGTTCTGATTAAACTGATTATAAACTGATTTGGTTGATTCAGCACTTACCTAGTGAAACAAACAAATAAAAAAATGTACTAGGTAGTATATTTTTCTTAGAAAAAATACGGAATCTGCCGGTCATATATATGTGTCTTGTTATATTCTTGTTAATCTCATAATTAAAGCAATTATGACTTTCGTGACTAATTCAATGCGGTAACAATATTTGACTTGTGGTCAGATCAGCAGTGAATTATTTATTGCCTTTGGTCTAGTGGTTAGATTATCTCACTATGAAACCGGAGTCGTGAATTCGACCATTTAACCATTTTATTTAAAGGATAAATCTCCTTTTGTGATGATCAAACGGTGAATTCTTCTGGGTATGAGTGTAAATTTTTAAATTACAATCTATAGATTTGACTGCCTCTGTGGCGTAAGTGGTAGTGTATTCGACTGCCGCGCAGATGTCCCGCATTCGATTCCCGGGTCTGTGAGTTTGGGTATGTCTATATATGTCTCTGGTCATACTCTTAAAATGACGATATAAATATGGTGGAGAATTTCAACTTGATTCGATACGGTTCGGGTAGTTCAGGTGGCTAGAACATTGCCCTGGTTAGGCAAAGGTCACAGGTTCAATCCCTGTCTCGAATCAAATTGTCTTTTTCCACTTTATTAAAAATGTATGAGAAAATTGTAAGTATTTTTATCAGTTGTCTAGGTCCTGTACCTCAAGCTTATACCTATTAGCTAACTTTAAAGAGGGAATAGTAGAAAATCAATCCCTGTATAAATTCTGTGCCCCCGACTCCCAAGCGAGGTGTTTGGATATAACCGAAACCAACGATCGAATGGTAAAACTTCTCCATCACCTCTTCTTCCTTTTTTCTTCTCCGTATAAGGTAGGCTCGGATCTAAAACAATATGTAACTCCATGCTTCAAAATGATGAATTCTATGTACCTAATCTAATGGTGGGATTAATAATAGGGTGGATTGACCCGTGTCACCGTGTCACCGTGTCGAGGTGGTGAATAACCGTTTATTCACCACCTCTACACGAGAGTCTGGACACACGTGTGATCAGTTGGTGAAACTTCAAATAATTATATTTATTATTTCGTCATCTGGACACGCCAGGATTTTTACGCGTGTCCACGTAGTGAAACTTAAATTAAATTCTTTAATGTTTCGTCAACTGGACACACCTAACATTTTTGGGAAAAAATGTACAGTCACGTTAAGAATAGTTACATTCATTGATTTTATAAATGAGGTGAGTTCATGAAAAATATTTCAAACGTTATATTTCATTTTCAAAGTTGGAAACATGAAATTACGCATATCTCTTATAAAAATAGGTTGTCCATATTATTAAAATTACTGGGTGACTCATTCCTTTACAAGCAACGCCCAGCCGAAGCCCTTGTTAAAATATATAGTGTATATTTATAAAGTAGGCACTTACTAAAGGGGGTAAAATAAGGGACAAACATTGTTTAGAAGTTCGAGATTATCAAAGTTAGAAATATCAGATTATGTGCTCGTATCTTTGTTTACGAATTAAAAAAATATTTTTTGAATATTTTACATATAAGAAGGTAAAATGGGGGTACTTATGTCAATGAGAAATTCTTTCCATCATTTTCAAAGAAACTAACATTAAAATTTGTATACCTGCTTCTAATAAACAAATAGAAATATATATTTCTGAAATTTGAAAATTGTTGAATTTTTTAAGTAAAAAAATTCGGTAAGGTAAAACTAATATATTGATAAAATTATGAGGTTAATCACTCATTGTGCCCACGTGAAAACATTTAAACATAGATACTAGATTTTTTTATAAAAAAATGCCCTAAAAAAAGGTATTAATAAGTGTTAAACATTCATATCAAACTTCGTAATTTTCAAATTTAGAAACAATAAAGTATTTATACATATATCTGGTTAAAGGTAAACGTATTTAGCGGTTTAGTAAAATTTTACCTGTAACCCTCCTTGTGTCAATGGATTATTTTTTATTTTATAAGATTAAAATAATATAAAATTTCTATGTATGGCTGCTTCTATCTTTATTGTGTCATTTGAACTGTAGAATAACGAATGAAGATATACATAATTGTAATATAATATACCTAATAACTAAAAATCATCACATAGAGTACACACACAGTCATAGAAAAATCATTTCAGAAATACAATGTAACTCATCAAAATATATTGTTGTATTTTTAAGGTATGTCACTAATAATAATAAACATTAAATTATAGCATATTATTATAAAATATTATTATAAAATATATTTTAAATGTATTTAAAATTTTCTATAGGTGACAGATACAGAGATTACGACTCAAAATTAATCTAAATGACTGTACTTTGTCATAATTTGGGGTATAATATGAACGTGTGTCCAGTTGAAGAAAACATTAAAGTATTTAATTTATGTTACACTATGTGGACACGCGTAAAAATCCTGGCGTGTCCAGATGACGAAATCATAAATATTATTTTGGACTTTCGCCAACTGATCACACGTGTGTCGTGCCGTGTCGAGATGATGAATAACCCGATTGACACAGGGTCTGTTTATGTGCCAAGTTATATCAATTTAATTTTTATCTTATAGCAAGCGGTGTCACCATGTCACGGACTGCACAATCAAAATTATGTATATACCTACAGTGTAGGTTAAAAGCAAAAAATAATAAGCGTACTTATACATATATACATACACATAGAGCAACAATTAAGCAATCACAGTCTAATGTTACTACTTCGGACAAAGTTCATCAACGCCTCAAGAAGTTCTGGAGAGGAGAGAGTTAAAATGAGGAGATGTTAATAGGGACGGGAACATTAAGTATTGGGAAGAGGCTGTAAAGATCAAAACTCTGTTTGTTATTTTACATACATACATACATACATATTATCACGCCTGTTTCCCACCGGGGTAGGCAGAGACTATGGCTTTCCACATGCTACGATCCTGACATACAATTGAAAAAATATGTTCCAGGGTGCCCTCGTCGATGCCATACTCCCACAGCGATGTATCCCGTATACGAGTTTTGTGGAGGAACACAGGGGAGCTGCAGTGAACCAGACGGATCCTACAGATTGCTAAAATAACAGTTTTAGATAGTGTTTTATAATTGTAGAACCATGGCTTTGATTTGATGTAGGGTTGGATATGGTAGTAGGATTTCCTTTTTCTGGTTTCGCTATCAATCGAGGCCGCTTGCCAGGAAGCAAGAAGATACCGGCGAGCGATGCCCATTGTGTTATATACTTGAAAATCCGAGTGGCCCAGACCAGAACTCAGAGTCAATTACTTTTTTTTCTTATAACATGAAAAATTCTGACAGTGACAATATTTAAAATAAAAAATAAATAAATATCCATCACGCCTTATCCCCGAAGTATTTCGTTCCCCTTACAGATATTTTAAATTATATAAACGTCACACAAGAGCTTTGTCAATTATTTTTTTAGTTTGTGTAAAGTAGATGCTAACTTAGATAGGTTTACTTTAAACTAGTATAATCTACCATAAAGGCTCACATGGCAATTGGCTCACCACCTGTTACGTGGGACAAAAATGCATACAGTGAAATGTGGGCGTATGCCTCTGCCTACCCCTTCGGGATAAAGGCGTGACAATATGTATGTAGGTAAGTTATATAAAATATTCCACTGTCGAGAATGAAAACGGCTTTCCTATTAATTTAAATGTAGGTAATTTTATTGCTGTCTTACAAAATATTTAAATATAGGTAATTAGTGTAAAAAGTATGTACCTATGTGAATTTAATTTAAATTTTACGCTTACATGTTTTGACACATAGGTGATGAGGACCTGCTACGCAGCTTTCTACGCGAATATATATCTTAATGGAAAGTCTTCCTTTGAGTTGAAAATAACAATTATAAATAACAAGGAAGATTCCAGTTACTTGACTCTCATCTCATCGCATTGCTCATGCCAAGAAAGTTTAAGAAAAAACTCAAAGTAAAATTACTTATTAGCTTTTATAATAGTTAGATAGATAGTTAGATAGATAGATAGCTAGGTTTATAATAGTTTAAAGTAAAACAATCTAAGTTAGCATCCACTTTGATATTAAAAAGCTCTTGTGTGACCTTTTAAGAGGTTTACGTCGATGTTTATAAGAGGCTGCAAGTCAGGAAGCTAAAGTAAACGTATCTATAAGGAAATAAATATAGTTAAATATGCAGATTTGTGGAGATTTCATTTGATAACTGGAAATATTGAACATTAATCTATAATGTCAGGTTTGATTATTTTTAGTGTAAGAACAAAACGAGTTTTAAATAGAAACTGCAGATCTCCAATGTTTGTTACCTCTAGGTAAAAAAAGGTTTCCTACATAAAAGCTTCCTACCTAAATAAAAGATATAAATGGTTTATGGGCTTAAATATTTTTATTAACATATTTGGCATTTTATTTTATTTCGTTTTTCAGATTTTACAAGTTTATTATGTATTTTTAATAAAAGCTATTTGTTCCTATAGTGAGAACCACTGAGAAGCTTGGCGTTACCCAGATGCAATTTAATGCACAGGGTTAGGCACGAAGTGAAACTTCATGAATGCGTAACGAGGAAATCCGAAAGGGGATGTGTCTTCTTTCGGATTTTCAGATTTTGGAAATGGAGTTCACCTACAATCCCAGAACTTGGGTACAATGTATTATGTACGTCCCGGATAATTCTGTGCCCACTGGATTTATACTATCGAACGGTTCTCGAGTAGCAACCGCAGACTGAAAAACGAACGTTCTTTTCCCGTAACACCACCAAGTAATACCTATAAAATGGGTAATCCTTCTATAATGTGGACAGACAACCATATAAAGGTGGTGAGAGACTGTTAGATGTGTGGCACTATATTGTACGTGGCTATTTGGGAGAAGTCGGAGTAAATCAGCAGAAATGATGATAAACGGATCATTTTTATACAGTCCGAGACTACCAGGACTTTAATTGGTCGTGCTAATGAGTGTCTAGCACATAAGACCTTTTAGCCTTTTTGTTACCACCTCACTAAAAAGGCAACGGGTTCAAAATTTCTTCCAAATTTAACATCTAAAATAGACACATTTTATTAAATTCATTCGGCCCCTTAGACCCACCCCAGTTCCGTGCTTCGGAAGGCATGTTAAGCCGTTGGTCCCGGTTGCCAATAAATTGGCAGTCGTTAAGCCTGGTTGAAGGCCTTATGAGCGGCTTGAAAATTTCAACAGCAGGTAGCCACAACCTGCGTCTGTCTATTTCAACACGGCAATGGGCTCACCACCTATTACGTGGGACAGGAATCCACACGGTGAAAAGTGGGCATATAATATGCCTCTGCCACCCCTTTGGGGATAAGGTGTGATGGATATTTATTTTACTTATCGTGATTATCACAAAAAGTCATTTGTCCTGGATAGAAATTGAACTCATGAATTTCGGTGTAGTTGTCAGATAACTCTGGATCAAAGTAATATTAAAGAGCTCTAAGAAATGGTAGTAAAAATATAAAATAAAAAAAGGTATGAAATACCCCTGTAAAAATAAATATACTGTAAGGAAAGCGATACTTTAAAAATTCATATACGTATACTAGATGACCCCCACAGCTTCGCCCGTGGAATATTTCGACCTCCCGTCGCACCCATTTAATCCCGTCGCTTATAATTTCTATTGATACATAAAAATTTGCCCGATTTGTCGACATTTATGACTACTGCTCTGCTCCCCAGTATAGTAGCGTAATGATGTATAGCCTATAGCCTTCCTCGATAAATGGGCTATCTAACACACAATTATTTTTTCAAATCCGACCAGTAGTTCCTGAGATTAGCGCGTTCAACCGAACAAACAAACTCTTCAGCTTTATAATATTAGTATAGATAAGCTTTGACCTATACAGGTACTTAGGACAAAGAAAAGGCCCAATAAGGTCAATACTTTGTAATAAAAAAATATGTGTGTGAACCAGAGTACACAGGTAAGAAGTGAAACTTCTTTACGACATTTTTTGTACAGCTATAAAATTTCTCTCAATGTCGATAAAGAAGTATAACTTTTAAAATCTACCGTTTAAATTAGACTACAGAGGTAGGTACATCGACAGCATTTGTATTTTTTCTCTTTGGGCGGTGATAGGGTGTACTAGCGGCTATAGCAATTAATTAAAACATAAGTAATACTTGAAAACATTGTGTTTACTTGTATATGAGAAAATATAATACAAAATGACACCGCACATCAAAAATAAAAGAACATAATACAAAATTCAAATGCAGTACATCATAGACAAATATACGTGGTATGCATTAATCTTGCAGTGTCTTTTAAACTTTACTTTTGACAATGGTTTTGTCAATACGTCAGCTAACTGCATTTCTGTGGGACAGTAGCTAATATTTATTAATCCATGCACGAAGTGTTTCGACCTTTTGTTGAAGGATCAAGACTTCACAAGTTGAATCGAACTTTGATTATCAACACAACATGCAATTTTTTTTTTTTATTATTGACTTATCTTTGTTTATAAAAACGCATCGAGCTGTTTTGATTGTCTTGAATCCCAAATCAAACATTGCTTGGGTAAAAGTTTTGTTATATGTAAATGGAGCTTGTTTTAATCCGTACAATGATTTAATCGGCAAACTACTTCTGTAGTATTGCAGTCAGTCTCATAGCCAACAGGTAATTTCATATAAACTTCATCTGTTAACTCTCCGTATAAGAAAGCTGTTTTGACGTCAAATGTCATGAAATAGTAAGATTTAGATGCGGCAATTGCTAATAAGGTTTTTAATGCAGATTGACTTACTACTGGGCTATAAATGTCTTCGAAATCCAGGTTTCCTTTCTGCTCGCATCCACAACCGACTAATCTAGCCTTGTACGTATCGTCATCTTTAATCCGAAATACCCATTTGTTCGACAGTATTTTGTGTCCTTTCTGTAATGATTCCATTTCAGTTTTAATCGCCTTCTCCCAATTTTGTCTGTCGGTGCCAGTCACAGCTTCTTTGTATGTGAGTAAAAAGCAGTCATAATCGTCATTATTTTCTTACGTAAACATGGTCACGCAGGGACTTAACTCATAATCTTTGGTCCAAGCTGGTGGTCTCACGTCTCTTTGTGGTCTTCCATTTGAGATGAAGGAGATGGTTCATCAACAGGATCTTGACTAGAGCTGGAATAAAGGGGGTTAGGTTCCTGAAAAGGTAAGTTCTCATTCATTTCGTTTCTTTTTACTGGAATTTCAATTTCAATTTGTTCTGTGTCAGGTTCTGGAGTAAGATGTTCGCATTTCTCAGCAGGGGTACCGCCATAATGCATCTTTTCGATTACTTTTACATCTCTGCTGATAACAACATCATTCATTTCGGGTATATAGATTCAAAAAACCTTTTGTATATTCCGCATATCCCAAGAATACTCCTTCTGTGGCTTTGGCTGTGAATTTTCCTCTTCGGTTTTTGTTCAAACTCTCTATTTCCGAATACGTGTAGGTGATTTCCTGATCACCTTATTCGTTGTACCCATTTCTCATATGGGGAATTGCCTTTGAGAGCTCTTGCTGGGCTTCTATTTAACAAATAGTTTGCAGTGTTTACTGCTTCTGCCCAAATTTTGCAGGGATATTGGCATCTAGCATCAGACATCTGGCTTTATCCATGAGCGACCGATTTTTTCTTTCACTCATGCCATTTTGCTGTGGGGTATAAGGTGCAGATAGTCTTCGGCTTATACCGTTATCTTTGAAAAATTTGTAAAACGCTTTAGACCTGTATTCGCCTCCATTATCAGATTGTAGATCTTGAATTTTCTTCTTATGAAACAGTTCAACATAGTTTTTATATTCCTTGAATTTATCAATTACTTTGCTCCTTTCTTTTAAGAAATATACACAGCAGTATCTTGTATAATCGTCAATAAATGTTACGAAATACTTTGATCCGGCCATTGATTCATCCTCAAATGGGCCACACACGTCACTGTGAATTATCTGGAGCACTTCGGTAGAGATTATTTGTCCATGGCTTTGGAATTGTAAAGTGGAAAATTTTCCTTCGATACAAGTCTCACAGGTACCCAAAGTTTTTTCTTTAAAGTCGAGTCCTCGCATCATTTTATTTTTAACCATTTCTAATCTAAACGAGGTGGCATCTTTATAGGGGATTTAAAACATAATATTACTTTTCTTTTCTTTTTTAAGACAAAGCGTACGGCCCTGATGGAAAGTGGTCACCGTAAAATTGTATTCAAATTTTGCACACATAGGTACTTTACAATAAAATGAAAAATGAACACATGTTTTAGGATGTTATGAAATTCTATCCGTACGTAGAGTAACGTGTACGAAACGTGAGTGGTCATCTGTCCCTTCTAACTACCCCGTCAGAGATACAGCGCGAAGATAGGTTTTAGTTGAATGTTGATGTAAAAGTATTTGAAAACTGATTATGAGGCATGATTTAGAGGTTTGAAATATATCACAGGCGAAGCCACACACACAGCTAGTGGCAAATAAAAAACATAAAAGGTGACAAGGCTTTACCAAGAATTTGCAGTTCGACTCATTTCAAACACGGAAATAGTGAGATAATTTCTAAATTACTTAGCAGTGTAGGTTAAATTTTTAGAAGGACATGTGCAAAAACCCAACCTTAAAACTATATATTTAACATGGAATTTGTCAATATGTTTAATACGGATGAAATAATGTATGACACACAGTATCATTACGAATCGACAAAGAAAACCTAACTGTGGAACCAATAATGCGAAACAGAATAGTATAGAAATATACTTACTACTATATTGTATCATCATCATCACTACATATTATAAAACTAAGTCGTTTTTCGCTGTCTGTCCCTATGTATGCTTAGATCTTTAAAACTACGTATCGAATTTCGATGCAGTTTTTTTTAAATAGATAAAGTGATTCTTATAGAAGGTTTTTATGTATATTTTGTTAAGTTTTTGTTTACATTAACTTAATTATAACGATATATATTGGCGGTGTCGGAAAAAATAAGCTGTCTGGGAGCTTTTAACGAAAACGCTGCCTAAACCCTTTGAGATATAACAAAATAATGTATTATGGAATTGTGTATCTAATATAGGTCCACAAAAAAGTCCACGACGCTATATGTCTATCTCTTAAGGATAACGTACTATATCCATCTTAATACTTAAAAAAACAGTAATATAAAGCGGTTATTTAAAGGCTATTTACACAAATACATTATTAATCCTTATTATTTTCAATATGTTAGTTGGTTTCAGCATTTTATGTAGATTATTTTGTCCCTTTACACTTTGCAAATTAAATGTATATCTTTCGCGATATGGCAATATCAAAAAATGCGCAAATAAATTAATTTCGTGTAACAATAATTCGACAGGTCCGTGCGTGCGCTTGCGTAGTACTTGAGAAACAAAGTCAGTTTTGGCTGTATGTCCCTATGTATACTTGATCTTTAAAACTACGCAATAAATGTCTATGCAGTTTTTTTAAATAGATAGTGTGATTCATAGAGAAGGTTTTTATGTATATTTTGTTAAGTTTTTGTATACATTAACTTAATTATAACGATATATGGTGGCGGTGTCGGAAAAAAATAAGCCGTCTGGGAGCTTTTAACGAAAACGCTGCCTAAACCCTTTAAGATATAACAAAATAATGTACTGTCGAATTATGTATCTAATATACGTCTACAAAAAAGTCCGCGACGTTCTATGTATATCTCTTAAGGATACCGTACTATATCTATTTAAATACTTAAATAAAACAGCAATAATAAAGCGGTAATTTAAAGGCTATTTACACAAATACATTACTAATCCTTATCATTTTTAATGTGTTAGTTGGTTTCAGCATTTTATGAAGATTATTTTGTCCCTTAACACTTTGCAAATGAAATGAATATCTTAGGCGATATGGCAATATCAAAAAAATGCGCAAAGAAATTAATTTCGTGTAACAAAAATTTAACCGGGCCGTGCGGGCGCGGGCGTAGTAGGTACTTGACAGCGGAGAAGTAATAGAGTAATTTGGAAAATGTTAATACATTATCGTGAAATTAATATAAGACGGGATTAAATGGGTGCCACGGGGTGCGAAGTATGTCACGGGCGAAGCCGGGTGGGTCAGTTAGTCAATTTTAAAACAAATAATATACTTATTAAACAGCTTTGAGCTTGTTAGGTATTTGCTCTTTGCAGAACAGGGCGTGGAAATTATCTGCTGGGCTGCATGAATTACTCAATATTAAATAAAAATAAATAAATAGGCCGTTTGTAAATAGGCCATCAATAATAATATTATATCCTTCCGAGTTTCTCGCCGGGTCTTCTCAGGCGGGCCTCGTTCTGAACCGATGGTCAAGTAAGTATATAATATTCTTTTCAATATACTTACTCATAATATGGCTCTAATCTCACCGCAATTAGGCACATAATGATAACTATTATCAAATGGTGGTTTTTTGATTTTTATTATATCACTAGTGGGATAATAGATTATTTTTATTTCACTGGTTGAGATGCATTATTCTTTAAAAAACTTATGTGGTGTCGTGGGACACCAGGTAGGAACGAAGTTAACAAGTTCACGATTCAATTAATCATACGAAAAGTCACCGTTTGTACTAGGATTCGAACTCGGGCCTCTTGCGTCTTAGCCGAGCAGCATACCTCCCAAACCACACAGCTACGTTACTGCAATTTCCAAATTAGTGTTCACTTCACTGAGGTAAATAGACAGTTTGAAAATTGACACAATTTGCAAAACAAACGACTGTCGCGCCTGCACACGTCTCATTTAACGCTTTTATTCTACGGACTTTTTCTTACGGTTTTATTCTTACGGTTTTACAATCACATTTTTTTCAGGTCGGTCGCGCAGCAAAATCCCTATCTCCGCCAAGCCTGCCGTAAGGAACTCCGTTCCAAAAATCGATACAAAAAAGATCGCGTTCAATAGAACAAATAAATTAATATACCTACCTATTGCTTGCTCATTTCATGCAACTTCGTATTTAAATAATAGAATATTTCATCTTGTACGTGTATAATAAACAAAACTTTCACTCAAATATTACTTTTGTTGGCTCTCTGTTTAAAACTTTACACAACAACTTTAACAAAGAAAAAACCTCATTCTATAGATACTCTGTGGTCAATGCACGAGCATAAAAAAAAACTAAATAATTGTTCCCGCCAGTACCAAAATGTTTCAAAAATTCGTTTTACCTGTTGAAATTAAAGTTATTTAGTAATTAAAATGTCTACAACTACTAGTTATGAAGAGAAAGATTTATGTAGTACCTACACCGCCTGATATAAGATGTGAAGCCCTTTACGTTATAGAAAGTTCACTACCTGAAAACTCCAAGGAAAAATATCTATTCGTTTTATATAGTATTATATTTTATTATTCATAAGTGTAATAAAAAACGTCGTATGATACACGTGTGTATGGTTGATTACCGTCTTCGGCCCTCTTTAGACCAGCGGTAATCTTAACTTAACTTTACACACTTGTACCATAATCTACCATTAGTTAATGTAGGTCATATTGTAAGCGCCGTTGTTAAAACGGTCTATAAATAATACTTAAATAAATTGTTAAGTAATTTACGTAATAGTTCTTTTTTCAATACGTGAAAGGAGAAAATTTCAGTATCTGCTTATTGCAGTTGTAAACGATAAAGACATTTATTGCA
Source organism: Thumatha senex (assembly GCA_948477245.1). Classification (NCBI taxonomy): domain Eukaryota; kingdom Metazoa; phylum Arthropoda; class Insecta; order Lepidoptera; family Erebidae; genus Thumatha; species Thumatha senex. Next base: position 9,118,632 of record OX419725.1, read on the forward strand.
TTGAATTAAAGTTGATATTGTCATAATATGATACAAATAATTTGATGTTTTTTTGCTGTAACAAGAAACAACTATGATTATCACATTAAAATAAAGTTGAAATTACGAGTGCGACAGGATTGTTACCTAGGTTTTCCAAAGTCCAAACATTTTCTGGTAGTAATGAATTGTACCTATTTACTTTAATATTTGTATTTTAAGAAAGTAATCCAACTTGGGATCGCAATTTATAACACGGGTAAAATTCTTCTTCGAGTATAACTTTAACTTTTCAGATTCAATTGATTCCCATCTAGTGTATTGTTTTAAATTTCATGTTTTATATTCTATGTTTAGTAGATAAAATCAAAATAGTTTAATCATTGACGTGTTTCTTTTATTCAATAAACACAAAGTTAACATTAGTAATATTTTGTTTTATATACTACTCGGGACTTCACGCGAAACAAAATTCTACTTACATTCACCGACGTTTCGAACGCGTTGCAGCGTCCGTGGTCGCGGCTGGACCGTCCAGAACCGTCCGTCAGGATACCCGGCGAGAAAATCGGAAGGCTTTATTATTGATGGCCTATTTACAAACTAATATTGAGTAATTTTGTTTCGCGTGAAGTCCCGAGTAGTATATAAAACATGAGTATACACCGCGAAAGTTTAAAAATAACAGTAATATTTTACTTTAAATTTATATAACAAAATCATTATTTTGGTAACATACTTTGAGAAGGAACACGTTTACTCTACAGTAAAATAATGTTTAATACTTAATAAAGAAAAATGTTTAAGATAAGCGTTTTTTATCTTCTAACACATCTTTTTTTGTATTCGTACCTTGTCTATGTATTGATAGACAATACGCCGGCCTAAATAATATGTACCTGTTTTAAATGTCTACACACATTTTATTACACTCAAATTATGAGAAATTTGTAAGAGGATTATTTGGTAACACAGAAAATATTTGGTCCATCTCGCCTGGTACACAATATCTAAAATGAATGTTCTGAATCAAATACAAGTAGGTACCCCTACCCGTCCACACCAATATTCACACTTGAACAAATATTTGATGTGATGAAAATCTACGTACATTAATTTTAGTGGCACAAAAGGCGGTTTAGGACAGCGGGATTTATTATGTTTGATTTTTGAGCCTACACCAACCCCTTGTCCGCACGCCCAAAGGCCCCAAGCGGAAAATTTCTATTTTAGTTAACATTGTAGAGAAGAAGCCAAGTACTGTTCAAGTAACTAAATAGATAAATATGGCACAATTTAAGTACTTAGTTAGATAAGTCAAATAATATTTGTTGGAAACTAGTTGATTTATAGTAGATTTTCCAGTATTGTAGTCAAAATGAATTAGCTCTTCGTTTTTGAGAACATTGTAGAATTTTCAAAATGTACCCTCAGAGACGGAACATAAACCCTCGATTAACGCGTGTTTGATCTTTGGAGGAGTGAGGACGTCGCACATTTATAACGATAAATTGGCATAATTTTTTAATTTTAATGGTGGTTTTAATAGTATTTTCATTAGATCATCTGATATTTTTTTTACATATTTTATTTTGCAATACTACTAGATTCGCCATTTCACCCTTCTGTATTACAACATCACAGTATAAAGAGAGAAAATAGGGTCCGAAACACAAGGTCAATGTGCTCTACCTGAACATCGGCCTGCATGACAGTTTGAAGATAGTTAGTTTAGTGAGTAAATGTACAAAATAATAATATTCAAATAGTAAATAATACAGGAATCCACACGGTGAAAAGTGGGCATATAATATGCCTCTGCCACCCCTTCGGGGATAAGGCGTGATGGATATTTATTTATTTATTTAAATAATAAAAAATAATTAAGTATTCAATTGATGTTCAACATTTATTGTTGTTGTTAGTGATCTTTGCCCATCACGCAAAGCAAACTTAGTCCATACAGCCTATTCTTCAGGATTTATATATTCTTATCATTTAGTTTAAAACTTGTTTACTCAGTCCTAGGTCCAGGTCCATGCCCTAGTAAAGCAGTGGACCCTTTACTGGGTTTTCTATGGAGATTTGGCACTAATTTAAAGATCACCGCTGTTTACTGCAACATTTCACTTTCCATAGCTCATGTACATATCGAACAATTTATGTATCATAATCCACAAAATCTCAAATAAAATACGGCAACCGTGCATTTCGTAATTTGAGTCGCTGCATGGCATGGGTGCTTCGCTCTCTTCAATTCAATAATACATAAAACAATGAAACTAAAATCTACGATCCGTTATTGTAACGTTTTTAATTTGTAGCGCTCGTGGCAGTGTTCTGGAAACGATCACTGCGTTAAGCAACACTTGCGATAGGTGGTCCTTGGATGGGTGACTACTTTATGGAATTTACATTTGCGAACGTTTCCGTGCTTCGGAAGTCACGTTAAGCCGTTGGTTCCGGTTGCCAGTAAAATGGCAATCGTTAAGCCTGGTTGAAGGCCTAATGGGCGGCTTGAAAAATTTCAACAGCAGGTCGCCACAGCCTGCGCCTGTCCATTTCAACACGGCTATGGGCTCACCACCTGTTACGAGGGACAAAAATACATACGGTGAAATGTGGGCGTATAGTATGCCTCTGCCGGGTCCGTATTGGCTTGTATAAATTTTTGAGGCATAAATTAAAACTGCATAACGTTTACTAACGTTCAAACAGAATAAATCATTAGGCATACTTTATTTTCCCATAACTTCTTTATAATAATGATATATCCGCATAAAATGTTTAAGCATAATTTTTTTTACAATAACGATTACTAATCATAGCATTTATTGGCATCTCACTCACTCTCGCATAAAGATTACAAGTCATACATATAGAATACCATAATGTTAACGAGTACATATTTTTATATCTAAACTTGAACTGTCTGTGATTGAAATGCCCGTTGATTATAAAGGTCGATAGTCACTATACTGAAGTTTAAAATGTCAACACTTATATATAGAATATATATTAAAAAGAGCGATTCAGTTCTGGCACATCGCCGGTCGCTGCCGCGGCACGCTCTCTACGCTCGCTCGGCTCGCGCGTTGTGATCACAAGTGACCTAACACTCCTCCTCGCTTCGCTCGTCGTCGTACCTATTTACGACTTTGCTCAAGACTAGTCTAAAATTAATGACACTTAAAATATCGTTTTATAATGTTACAGCTTACAAACGTGGCTTTGAGTGAGATGATTATTTACAATTGTGTCTCATCATTTCTTAAATATTCTTAGTCAAATTTATTATTCATTTATGATTTAAACGGTTATCCATACCTCCATTATGCGTTTTGTATTTTGTACGGTCTTTGAACCCGTACATTGACGAGTCAGCATTTTACGCCGAAATAATTAATTAATTAAATTCACTTAATTTACTAATATAATTTTTACTTGCATAATTTTAGTACTTAACAAGCTCCGTACTCGATCGGTCGACCTAACAAGTGTGTCATCGTATCATTATTATTCATTTCATCTTAGTTTTACAGTAAACTTGTGATTTGAGTAATTAACAATAAACGGTTATAACAAGTTAACCTTCTATCATTTTATCACTGATGTAAAAAGCCCTTACATCAGTTTTGGTCCTTCGAGCTTATTGAAACATGACGTGCGGTTTGGGTTCTATCAAGCAGGACCTTCGCGTGTTAAAGAAAACAGCGGGCAACAAGGTACCGTGAGCAGGACTTCAGACCAGCAAGGGTTTGCAGTTATATCAAGTAAGCTCTTTCAATTTATATAGCACAGCAACATGGCTGAAGCTGTTATCGCCAGACAATATCTTCTCGTCGAGGAGATGGAACGTCTCCTCGCATCCTTTAAAAAATCCAGTAGGGATAAGAGGACAGCTGAATTTATCAAGAATAGGCTGGATGGGTTGGAGGAGTATTGGAACGAATTCCAATCTAATCATGAGATACTATGTGGGTATGATTTGACGAAAGATTCGTATTTCATTGACAATTGTTTCGATAATGCAGTGGAAGTCTACAAAAAGGTAAAACTGTATTTTAAGCAATATTTAGCCACTACGCCGAGGCTATCGTCCAAGATAGAGACTGCCGAGCAGCATCCTAGTACTCCGCATCCGGGTACTTCAGCGTCGGAGCAGCCTCTTGATTTCATCACTATGTCAAGCATTAGGTCGCAAGGGGTGGACAGCAAGACTACCGACTTGTTACAAAAACAGGCAAGTAATTTTAGAGCCTTTTCTAGAACTACGTCAATCGTGAACCTGGATGCAGTTACGGGGAAATGGGAATTTCAGGACCTGTTAGATTCTAGGTGGTCTGTCATTGATACATTACATTGGGAGCTTGATAGTCTATTACACGGCACACATGAGAATGAGCAGTACGAGCAAAGTTTTACCGTTTACGTAAACAAATATAATTCAATGAAAAAGTTAATTAACTCTAAGATTTGGTCTGCGTCACATAGGGAGAAGTATCAAATGGAAATTCCAATATTTCACCGTAATTATTATCAGTGGATGTCCTTTAAGGACTTATTTACCGAAACGATCCATATTAACCCATCTCATTCCCAAGCACAAAAGATGCAATTCCTCAAAAGCAAGGTAAGAGGCGAAGCAGAACGACTTATTCAGCACTTGTCCATAAGTTCTGATAATTACAAGGTTTGTTGGGAAATTTTGAATCATAGATATAATAATAAGAAGTTAATATTCAATTCCCACATAAACATTTTGATGTCTCTACCTATAATACAAACTGTGTCTATGAATATTTTCAAGCGTATTCATGATACGACTCTCGAATGCCTAAATGCTATTAAGAATTTAGGAGTAGACGTAAGCACAGCAAAGCAGTTTTAAAAAGTTCATGGTCACTTTTGTCAGGGCTGGAATTAGCAGACAGCGAATACTTTATAAGTCACCCGGTACAAATACTCCTCGGAGCCGATGTGTATTCCAACATAGTTTTAGAAGGGATCTGCCGAGGTGAACAAGGAATGCCTATTGCTCAACAAATCCGCTTTGGATGGATGCTGTGCGGTGGTGGCAAGTCCTTGCAATGCAATGTTGTCCTCAACAACGTAGAGGACATTCAACGTTTTTGAGAGGTATAAGACGTCGCAGAAGAAACGTCGGTATCAGCCGAAGATCAGTACTGCGTGGACTACTACAAGAGTACTACCACCAGAAAACCAGACGGTCGGTATGAAGTCCGCATTCCGTTTAAACCTAATTTTGAAAATGAATTGGGAGAATCAAAAAACATAGCAATAATAATAATAGCCCAATTTAAACAACTAGTAAGAAAGTGGCCCCGAAATGAAGAAATTATCAACAAGGTACAAATTATTTATGTATGAGTACATACATAGCATTAGGTCACGTCAAACCCGCGATCGGTAACACGAAACCCGATTGTTTTCTGCTGCACCACTGTGTAACTCGTGCCGAGTCAATGACTACGTCACAGCGTACAGTTTTCAACGCGTCAGCAAGAATGTCTAATGGTAAGACATTGAATGACCTCATGTTTAGAGGCCCAAATTTACAGCAAGACCTTCAAACCCTCATACTCAAGTGGAGGCAGTTCAAATATGCCTTTACTGCGGATGTGGAGAAGGCCCTCAGAATGATCCGTATACACCACGAAGATCAAAAGTTTCAAAAAATTATCTGGCGTGATTCACCTAACAAACCGTTACAAGAGTATCAGCTTACCACTGTAACGTATGGTACGAAATCAGCACCCTTCCTTACCATGATGACGTTTAAACAGCATGCCGATGACGAACAAGGTCATTACAATAATAGAGTCATTGACACGTCAAAGGGGTCCTTTTATATGGACGATTTACTGCATGGTCAGCATGATTTAGTATCTGCAAAAAATCTTCAAAAGGATTTAATCAATCTATTGAAATCCCGTGGGTTCCACCTTCGAAAGTGGGCATCTAACTCAGCAGAGTTAAACGACCCAAAGCAAGTGAAGTATGACTTCAACCAAGCTGAATTTACAAAAGCATTGGGACTTCGGCGGAACTGTCAACAAGATACCTTTTCTTTCGATTACAAATTAAGTTCAGAACCAAATGTACCGACAAAAAGAGTACTGTTATCCGAGATTTCTAAACTCTTTGATTCTTTGGGGTATTTGACGCCCATGTCCGTCAAATTGAAGCTCATATTTCAGTCTACTTGGGACTCTAACATAAACTGGGACACCCAAGGTTCCGGAAGAAATTTATACAGAATGGGTGAAAATCAAAAAAGATTTACCAAATTTAAATAGCATTGAGATACACAGGTGGATCAACACAATAGAAATCAAACAATACAATTGCATGGTTTCAGTGACTCATCCATAAAAGCATACGCTGCAGTTATATATTGTAAAATAAATAACAATATTTCTTTAGTGATCGGAAAATCAAGAATTGTACCTACGAGCAAGAATTTATCTTTACCTAGGCTGGAGATAGCAGGAGCTCAACTTTTGTCGAAACTAATGAGTAAGGTTCAACAATGCTTATCTGCCTACAATCCCGAAGTTTATGTTTATGATTCACAAGTAGTACTTGCCTCCAGGCCTGGAGGCAAGTACTACTTGTGAATCATAAACATAAACTTTTGTTAACTGACCCGATTAGATACGTAGATTTTCCATTTATTCTCATCTCCCTGTATCCATACAGGGAGATGAGAATAAATGGAAAATCTACGTATCTAATCGGGTCAAACAAATCAAGGCAATCATACCAGCAGCCTCCTGGAGATACGTGAAATCCAGTGACAACCCTGCGGATTGTGCAAGCAGGGGAATTTTTCCGGCACAATTGGCAAGCCATGCTCTATGGTGGACTGGACCCTCGTGGTTACCAAATTTTGCTGAACAAGAAAGCAAAATATTCGAGACTAAAGAAGAATTAAAAACCACACAATTATTCCAGACGCATACAGTAGTCAAAGAAACACTTGAAACCAGCATTGTTCAACGTATTATAGATAAATTTAACTTTACGAAATATATTAGAATACTAGCGTGGGTGCGTCGCTCATTACAAGGAAACAACATAGAGATACATGTCCCTATGTAACCCTATCTGAATTGAATCAAGCAAAACTTTGTATTACTCGTATAAAAGAACATCAATTGTTATCATTTTCTCAAGAAATTTGTAAACTACAAACTGACAGTGCAATTAATTCAAGAAGCAAATGATTAAATCTTCATCCCTTCTTAGACAAATCAGGAGTTCTTAGAATCGGGGGAAGACTACGACACTCGCAGCTTAGCGAGAATATGAAACATCCTATAATGAATGATTCCAGGTTAGCCGAGATAATTGTTGATTACGCCCACAAAACAACATTCCATGGTGGTGCAAGATTAACTACATCATTTATTAGAAAACAGTATTGGCTTCTTGGTGGAAACCGATATATCAAAAAACGTTTACGTCGTTGTGTAGTGTGTCGCAGGTATGATACTACTAAACAATATCAGCTAATGGGAGACCTCCCTCGATCAAGGAGTAATACAGCACGTCGGGGCACCCCAAGACACATCTTCAGCGACAACGGAACCAACTTTGTAGGCGCCAACAAGGTCCTACAAAATGAGTTCGAGCAACTTCAGCAAGTATTTAATAGCGAATTTATGACTGAGATATGGCATTTTAATGCCCCTTCATGGCCATCTGGAAACGGACTATGCGAGAGTTCTGTAAAGAGCCTAAAATACCGTCTCAAGCGTGTGATCGGTGAACAAAAACTGTCATACGAAGAATATTCTAATATTCTACGTTATTATCGCAGCTAGAAGCTTGCTTAAATTCAAGACCACTGTGTACTTTGTCGGAGGATCCGGATAATCTCGATTGTCTGACACCCGCACACTTTTTAACCGGTGGTGCCAGCGTTACCATCTTAGAGACAGAGAGAGACCTTCCAACAAGATGGCATTTAACACAGAAGATCTGCCGAAATATCTGGAATAGATGGCAGAGTGAGTATTTAACTCAACTTATAACTAGGAGCAAGTGGAAACAGACAAAGGAAAACATCAAAATTAATGACATCGTGCTCATTCAGTATGACAATATTACAGCCGGCAAATGGTTTATGGGTAGAGTAACCGAGCTCCACCCTGGGAAAGACATCCTCGTTAGACTTGTAACTTTAAAAACCAAAACAGGTCAAGTGACCTGTTATAAAACTAACTATTTTACCAGTTCACAACGATAAAGAACAAATCCCAAATCAAGTAACTACAATACAAGATAAACCGTTAAAAACCAGTAAAAGGTATAAGCAGTCTTTTAGTTACATAACAATGACCTTGTTGTATTTCATGATTTTAATTAGCACCGTTAAAGGAGCATTTAATGTAACAAAACTAGAAACAAACGCCATTTTTTTCGATCGGGTTTCAAAGTTAAACTTAGTTCGCGACGAATGGAAGATAATCGCTTACTATGATATGGACCCATTTTGGCAAGGAATAATGCATTTAGAAGTTATAATCGACAATTAAATCAGCTGCAATCATATCACAACTAGGTCACGGATTCTCGGAACTAAAGTACTATAACCTCCTGCTCCTGAGTCTGCACGGTCGCACGCGAGCAAGGACGCGTCGTGGCCTTAAAAACGGTGTCGGTTACCTAGCAGATAGCTTGTTCAGCGTTCTTGACGAAAGGTTTGCCGAACAATATAAACAAGATATTACAAAAATAAAATTTGATCAAAGTTACATGGCATCACTGTGGAAAAATCAAACGTCGGTTATCGAAGCGGAATACAACCTATTGCAGAGAGCCGGACACGCGATTGACAAGTAGCACAAGATTATAAGTCAACATATTATGAGTTTAGAAGACGCTGCTCATGAAATGAACGAGAAAATAACTTCGCAGTTTGACTTAATTGATTTCACTTTAGGAATATTAGCCGCAAACAATCAGCTGCAAAATCTAAAGGGCATCTAAAACACTATCATCGACTTTGTAACAGATATTTATCATGGGCGTTTTAACATTCATTTAGTTGCTCAAGGAAGAACTTAGTTTAATCGCATCTCAACTATCGTCGGACTTGGCTCTCCCTTTTGACGTACATATACTGAGTTAACTAAAATATACAAAGTATTGACTGTTAAATCACGAGTAACTGAAGAATATTGTATTTTCGAGATCAAACTTCCGCTTATAAGTCGTGATACGTACGAAAGTTTTAAACTCATGCCTGTACCTAAACAATTAGGAGGAAATATGATCTACATATTACCAGAATCAGAATACGCAGCCATCAACTTTAAAAAAGATTCCTACGTATCAATGACGGACAGTGAGCTGAACTCTTGTTTTGCCGAAACAGATTTGCTCTTATTGATTATTCTTGCTAGAGACACCGGTGAATCATTTAAACTCTTACAAACATTTATGCAAGATTGATCATAAATCTAACGAATGTTTGAATTATTACAGAGTCATGCCAAAATCAGTGGCAAAATATTCATCAAGTCAACAGGTTCTTGTATTTTTGCTGCGGATCCTGCAATCCTCATATTTTATGCGAAGACCAAGCTTCAGCACCACAACTTGCTCAAGCTGGGATCATTAGTCTTGACGAAGGCTGCTTAATTAAGGTAGATAACTCAATAATATATTCACACCGCACCCAAGTGAGCAACATGAAAATACGAGCAAATGTGGAAATTCCTCTAGTAGCGCACAATAAAACATTTGCTAAACATTACCTTCCCTACAGAAAACATTGTCAATGAATCTGAAACAGTATCTCGTCAGCAATTACTTGAAGAAATTCAAAAGAAAATAGTATTGATGAAGGAAACCCAACTTCCCAGCGTGGATAGCATGTCAATGCATGATATACATCATTACACGGCTATTTATGTAATGATGGGATTTGCCATTATAGTCGCAGTAGTGTGCGTGTATCGGTGTGTCAAACAGCGCGTGGGTGGTCCCGGAGCTGTAGCTCTGGAGACGCCTGCGCAAGTCGCGCCGGCAGCCGCCGAGAATGTCTCTCGGGCAGCGCCGCGCTCTCGTAGTGTTAAGTGTCGTGCAAGTGATATAGAGTTAAAACCAATCAGTGTCAGTGATAAATCCAATATTGTGCGTAAACAAGACAATTATACGTTACCACAGGGCCGCAAGCCAGTGTTCCCTATCAATGAAAATCTAGTGTAGAGACTTTAAATATCTTTCATCAACTAACCACATAATCGTTCATTAGCAGTAAGCAACAATTGTACAATCACATGTCACATGTCATGCACTATCATTTTGTTTTATTTTCTTTTCTCTCCCCTGGGAGCATGTACGGTCTTTGAACCCGTACATTGCCGAGTCAGCATTTTACGCCGACTCGTGCGATTTACTTAATATACTAATATATTTTTTACTTGTATAATTTTAGTACTTAACAAGCTCCGTACTCGATCGGTCGACCTAACAAGTGTGTCATCGTATCATTATAATTCATTTCATCTTAGTTTTACAGTAAACTTGTGATTTGAGTAATTGACAATAAACGGTTATAACCTTCTATCATTTTCTCACTGATGTAAAAAACCCTTACATATTTTATGATAAATTATTTTTAGGCGTATAACAATTATGCCCTTTAGATGTGTGCTGATTAAAATTATGATAAAAAAATTAGAGTAAGTTAAAGTTATGTCAATAAAACCATTATGCGTTTATAACACTCTGCTTATCATAATTTATGCGAGAAAACTTTATGCTGAAACTGTTATGCCAAACTACACTATGCTGAAAAAGATTATGCGATCGAAAGGGCTTCCGCCTCTGCCTACCCCTGACAATATGTATCTATGTATGTATGTTTAATTTGTAGTACTATATTATCAATTTTAAAGTCTATCATTGTGGTGTAGCTTTACAGACACTTCAAAGTACACCTTACATCTTATTTTGGCAGCCTAACATATTAAACTTGTAAGCGTCCATTTTCAAACATTTCACTGTCTATTTTTTAAAAAGGCAACATGTGAGATCCCTTTAGTGAGTCACTATACGCTTGAACGCGACAGAGTGAGTGGCGCTAAAACTCTTTCGCTGAAATTCACAATTTTATGGGATTTCGTACACAAAGCGTAAAGGCGGCGTTTAGATTTAGTTTTTTTTTTATATTTCTCTTTAAAATGGCTCCACCCGCGTGATAAAAAGCAGAGACAAAGACCCGTGATTGAGGGCCGCTATCATAGTCTGCAGGGCTCCGATAGCGTTCCTCAGGTTGACGGCCAAAGAAAAATGCCTTTTCTCGCTTCCCATAAAAGATCCAGGATCCCTTAAAACATGAGACATCATGTTTAATTCTGAATAGCGACGCTTGAGACCAGGATGGCTATTTTAACTTAAACCACAGTAAGGAATGTTGCTCTCTCCCTTGCTCGAGCCATGCTGGAGACGAAAGTAATAATAATAACGCGTGCCAAGTTTACGTCTGGATGTAGGCGAATGTCGCATACACGGCCTGACAGTTACCTGGCATTCGTCTGTAGTAATTATTTTTTTTTATTATTGGACGATGCCATTTTCTGACACCTTTGGTTTGTATGAATTTTATAGAGTAAGTCGTCTCTAGATGAGCGAATGACATGGATTCCTTACTCTGTGACTTATATACATGAGTGAACAAAAGCCCTTGAGAACCAACTCGCAAATAAGTTTAAAGAACCCAACTATAATATTCAGTAACCTTTATAGGAAAGCGTATTTGTTTAGGTATATAGCCTAATAATTTTTTATTTCAACTACAAATGATTTTCAGTTATATTTGTTTAGGATTGTACGTTTTTAATCTGAAAGCTACGTATTTGCATACGTAGTTTTCAAATTAAATAACACATATTTAATAGGCAGCTTTTGTTTTTGTGGAATTGCGGACTAGCGAAGGCCCTCGGATACGTTACCAGTTCCTACCAGAGAGCTAGGCCGACCGAATCCTGGTATCAGATAGTGGGGTATGACTTGTAGTGGGATTGCAAAAGGCCAAGATAATTGGTTGTGATTTTTTAACTACAACAAATTCTCATTTTACGTTGTTGTAAATGTCCCTAATACGCGACGTGACACTTGGCCATAAGTAGCATTCCAATTCCTATGATATACCTAGCCGAGTGAATACTTGCGAAGTTTATGAAGTTGTTAATAGACGTGTATTCTCTATACATTCTGTATACCTATATATCCAAGTATAATTTAAGCTTTCTTTTTCGTGGTCATTAGAAGTGTTTATTAAAATTCAAGTTAGAGTCGAGACTTGATTTTGTTAGTTGAGCTTGAGTTGAGGTCTAAAGATTGTGGAAACAGGTATGGGAAAATACCACGTAGCAGTAATAACTATCGGGTGTGCGGGGTCTGTGTGGAAACTTCACGAAATTGATATCTGCTCTGATTGAAAGCTTCTCAGTCTCGCTGCTGTTGGTACCTAGTTCGCGGCCAGCTTAGTTAGATGGTGTAAGCGGCCAGCATTTTAGCAGTGTGAAAACCGTATAGGTTACCTGGCGGCTTTGTACAACTAGAAAGGAGATTCGCTTTCACCCAGTTCTATCTTATCTTTGAATCTGGTGCTTATACCTATGTTATATATTTATATGTTCTATATTTATCAATATAGAATTAATAATATTCCTGACCAAATAAGTTTAAAGAACCCAACTATAATATTCAGTAACCTTTATAGGAAAGCGTATTTGTTTAGGTATATAGCCTAATAATTTTTTATTTCAACTTCAAATGATTTTCAGTTATATTTGTTTAGGATTGTATGTTTTTAATCTGAAAGCTACGTATTTGCATACGTAGTTTTCAAATTAAATAACACATATTTAATAGGCAGCTTTTGTTTTTGTGGAATTGCGGACTAGCGAAGGCCCTCGGATACGTTACCAGTTCCTACCAGAGAGCTAGGCCGACCGAATCCTGGTATCAGATAGTGGGGTATGACTTGTAGTGGGATTGCAAAAGGCCAAGATAAGTGGTTGTGATTTTTTAACTACAACAAATTCTCATTTTACGTTGTTGTAAATGTCCCTAATACGCGACGTGACACTTGGCCATAAGTAGCATTCCAATTCCTATGATATACCTAGCCGAGTGAATACTCGCGAAGTTTATGAAGTTGTTAATAGACGTGTATTCTCTATACATTCTGTATACCTATATATCCAAGTATAATTTAAGCTTTCTTTTTCGTGGTCATTAGAAGTGTTTATTAAAATTTAAGTTAGAGTCGAGACTTGATTTTGTTAGTTGAGCTTGAGTTGAGGTCTAAAGATTGTGGAAACAGGTATGGGAAAATACCACGTAGCAGTAATAACTATCGGGTGTGCGGGGTCTGTGTGGAAACTTCACGAAATTGATATCTGCTCTGATTGAAAGCTTCTCAGTCTCGCTGCTGTTGGTACCTAGTTCGCGGCCAGCTTAGTTAGATGGTGTAAGCGGCCAGCATTTTAGCAGTGTGAAAACCGTATAGGTTACCTGGCGGCTTTGTACAACTAGAAAGGAGATTCGCTTTCACCCAGTTCTATCTTATCTTTGAATCTGGTGCTTATACCTATGTGGGCATATGTTCTATATTTATCAATATAGAATTAGTAATTTCATTTTGAGAGAGAATTTAATATGTGCATAAAAAGGAGCTTTCACCCAAATAGGTCATGACGCGTGAAAGATCACGACCTAAATACGGTTCAAAACAGTATCAGATGTACCTAGGTGTGGTAGAGGCGAGTTCTCGTTAGCGACAGATCGTATGTAAAGTGATAAATGTACTCCCAGTAGGTCTTGTGAGTTGAATTCGGGGTCATGACACGATCATGTTTTGAGTTTACATTTTTATATATTTAGAGGGTAGATACAAGAACTAAATAAAAGTTTATTACAGTTAGTTTGGCATCAAGAACACATTTCATAGATACAAAATGTTGTAGCAGGTGTCATTTCTGATCATGAGATTTGAGATTCTTCTGGATCACATACACATGAGGGTTTTACAGGGCGCTTGGTGATAGTAAAAATACTCAATATCCCGCGGTAAGGTTACGAAAATTTAAAAATTGAAAAATGTGTAAACTTACGTACCTAATAATCCAAGAAATCAAATTAAATGTGAGAGGAATTACAAACACAACTTGAGTTATATCTGTGGCCGTGTTGGATTGACAATCTTACACTAACCTGTACAATATTACAGTAAATTGAAGCATCAAAACACAGATAGTATCCCATATCCATAATGGATGAAAGCCGATACGGTACTTAGCTTAACATAAGCTGTACGACTAGGTCTTAGAGACTCATGTCTTAGAGACAAAACTCTCTGTGAGGTCAGGTCTTATAGTATGTTTGAACAGAAAGTAAATGTTGAAACTTAAATAGTGATTATCATTTTAAAACCTATTTCTAAGATGCATAGCATATAACTTTAAAGAGATTTATCCAATTTCACGTTAGGTTATAGACTGTAGAGAGTAGAGACGAATTATTACACCGCTATACGCAGAGCCATTTGTGCGCCCTCCATGGAACATCCATTGACCTTGACCGTCAATGTTAGCGGCCCTTTTCAGAGTAATCGTTTCTGTTCAAAGGCTACTGTTTGAGCGATGAGCGCGGCACAAGCACAAAGCTGACGTAAAAAAATATTGTCTAGACAATTGAGAAACATATATTATACCTATATTTCCAAATGAATACATATTATACATAGGAAACACGCAAACTCCGATACAAACATTTGTGGATCACACTAATATTTGCTTCGACTAGAGATTCGAACCCGAGACCTCAACAAGGCCATACATACACTTACCAAGAAGCCACACAATGCAATGGGCTCACCACCTATTACGTGGGACAGGAATCCACACGGTGAAAAGTGGGCATATAATATGCCTCTGCCACCCCTTCGGGGATAAGGCGTGATGGATATTTATTTTATTTTTAAGAAGCCACCAATGTGACCACGTGAAGTATTTTGTATTGCGATCTCTGTCACACAGTTTATTCCTCTTTTCACAGTTTCTGTAGAAGGATGTTAGTTGTTTTTTTTTTCCCATTCCGAGTCAGGAACGTTACGCAGAATAAGATGATGGGATCCGAATAACACAACGACTACATAGCATGGTTCAAAGTGTGTCATCGTTGTTTCAAGATTCGAAGTTACTAGGTACTCCGTGTATACTGAATATTGTCCCAAGACAAGAGATAATGTTGTATTTTGCAATTTTGGTAATATTGACAATCGCGTAAGCAAGAAGTCTCCTTGACCTTGCTGACCCCGTGTTTCGGCGATAGTTGTAATTCAAGCTATACGAGTACTTCACATAAATTGAACGGCTCTTGCGGTTTACCTGACGTAATTCTCCTTTTTAACAGTTTCGTTTAGTGTTACCCTCATCACCCCAATAAGAACAGACATTATAACCCACATTGAAGACCCTCGGGAATGTAAGTTTTAGATTTTGAGAAGCATTCTAAGAAATTAATTTCAGTATTTATAGGTATAATTATTTTTTATTGAATTTTCATAATAGTTTATTCACTGTTAATTAAACAGTATGAGAAAAAAACAAAGGGTTGGTTCTATATTTTGCTTCAGCAGCTGCGAGTACAGACTACAAAAGAATTAGGTATACAGGCAGATTTTCTCTTATACTCGTATTCATATTTTTTTGTCCTAATCGTGATTTGTCTTCAACATCACACACAACCTGAGTAGAAACATAATAGATAAAAAGTTAGGTAGGTAACACAATAGAGAACTGACCTGCATACTTAATTCCATTGCGCTCTGTACCACTTAACTGAGTAACTTGTGTAGGTATTATTAAGTTAGTTTTAAGTAGTATAAGTTAGTATTAAGGTGACCAATAATAGAATTTAGTTACTTGTTATTTATGCAACTTTTGTATGATACAGAGAATTATAACACGAATGTGGGTCTATCATACGAGGCGATCCCGAGTGTGATAACAGTATCACATGATTGTTTTAATACCTAATTATCAACAGTTGCATACAACACTTTATCTACACCCATAATACGAATCCTCTATGAAAGATTCTGAAACAACTTACTGCTATCGATGAAAATTGGCGAATATTTTTATAACATACTGTATTTTTTAAATTGTTCTGATATTGAAACGCGCGTGATTGACAATGTTCTTTTTTTTTTGAAATTCATACTGACACCATGTATAGTTCAGTAAGTATGTGGTAGTCTGTTGAGTAAACCCGTAGTGCAGAAGGGATAAAAAAATAAAGGAGTGTTATTATGAAATTCAGTATAATATTATATGATCCGTTTGGATGATATAATGGATATCATGACATTGGGTGTTTTAATTTTGGCAATAAGCTAACTGTTTCAGAACCTTTTATAGAGGATTTAATTAAAGCATGGGTGTAAAAAAAAGTAATTATGTCTTTACGTAGTAGTCTTGAAATATAATACAAATTCATTATTCTGCAAATGCAGGTAAGTATTTCATTAAAGCGTGGAAAATAGTTTCAGAGTTGAATTAACAGTCTGCACGTATTGAAGCTGCATGCTACGTGATATTAAAATGATTGCGAGCATTAACTACTTAGCAATGAAATACTGAAATGTTTATTTGAAAGATCAAAAGGAATAAATACAGCGGTTGGTTATTGTTGTTCGTAATTTTAATCTATTTA
The DNA here is from genome assembly GCA_948477245.1 of Thumatha senex. Lineage (NCBI taxonomy): Eukaryota > Metazoa > Arthropoda > Insecta > Lepidoptera > Erebidae > Thumatha > Thumatha senex. Next base: position 9,135,375 of record OX419725.1, read on the forward strand.
AAAACAAATGTATCTGAATCTACATCTAAATCAAATAAAGGCTTTTTATACGGTCAATCGGAAATTCACGGTAAGCCGTGGGCTTACCACAACTTTTGTTATTTTCTCAAAAGAAATATCAAAAGAAGCGAAAGAAGTATGCATGGATCGCGAAGCCTGGCGATCTGTCCTCTCTGACTACCCCGTCAGGGATACAGCGTGAAGATAGTTAGTTAGTTAAATATCAAAAGATTTAAAAATAAGGTTAACAAGGCTTTGTCTTATTATCCACATCTATTCTTTGTATGTATGTACATTATATATATGTAGTATATACATATGTATGTGTATATGTAAAGTACAAGTAACTATATGTACCTAGTGTTAAGTTAGACGTACACCAAACTACCACAAATATTTTTTTAAGCCTAGATAGTTTCATTCAATGGTTGTCCGTAAAATATTGCCTTGAACAGTAATAATAATAATAATAATTTGCACGATTTGTGAGGAGTTTCCTCTCTCTGAAGCACTAGCCACCCCGGTCGCTTGGTCCCTGTACTCGATGCCGGTGGGATACTATGTTTTATATTTTTAAATTCACTTTTCATTTAATATAATTTATATGTTATGTATTAAAATAAAGAGAAATACTAATTTATTTATTAACAACATGGCAAGACAACCTCAGTCCGCCTCAGAATTAGAAGTTATAGAATTTGTGAAAGAGAATTTGAATGTTCTTATATGTCAAATTGTTTAAGAACTGAGAATACTTGTTCAAAATCGTACACAATGATTTACTGAATCGGCTGAATCCTGTATTTAGATTTGTAGATAATGTTCTGAGATGTATTCTGAGCGACTTTTGTTGCTGATCATACAATCAATACAAAAATTAATCAATCACTTTTGCAAATATTGCCTCGTTCATCTCGTCACAATTTTATTTGTATTTTTTTAGGATTTGAGTTCCATTTCACTAAAAGGTTTTTTTTTGTAAGGAAGTTGTCCGTTGCTGTAGGGAGATAGAAATTGAGATCTCACTTACCTACTTATTGTGTTGTTCATTTGTTAATTAATATTGTTGGACATTTATTTACACAGCGCTATATAGCCCAAAGTAGGCTAATATAAGCTTGTGGTATTTGATCGAGACAACTGATAAAATACTTTTATATTTTTAAATACATTCATATTATACATAGAGAACACACCAGCCCCGAAACAAATATCTGCGGATCATACTTCGAACTCTCGAAGCATCCGATATCTTGAAACCTACCATTGCAACATCATCCGAGCATTTGTTCCAGTTTCGTTTTTTTCTCCTCCACTTCAATCGGTCGTCGGCATTTTCTGTAGTGAGTTTTTATTTTATTAGTCATTCCTTACGACGTCAAGCCAGCGCTTCTTGTATCTTCCCCTCTTACCGGGACCCGGCGGGGCCGACATTGCCCGACATTTGTTTCCCACTTAGTAGTTCCCCCAGTGGTTGCCGTAAGACGTGACCATACTAGCCAAGGCGACACTCTTGCAGCTTATCTGTAAGGTCACGGACGTGAGAACTGCCGCGTATGCGAGAGTTCCATCTGACAGATGCATGAGAGAGGTCCATGAGAGATGCATTTCCGTGACACGCAGCTCCTGCTTGTGTCGCTCCAGTAGTGGCCACGCCTCACTGCCATGTAAAAGGAAAGACTCAATGATGGTTTTATTGACCTGTCCTTTTTCATTTTCGGTCACAAATGACACCAGTCATCTTCTGCCACTTGGATCACGCGGCAGCAATGCGTGACTTGACATTGTAATCGATGTCACTGGACGTGTGAAATACAGATCCCAGTTATTTAACCTGGTCCGTGCGTTCGACCAAATCACTGCCTATGCGGATGGATGTGGGATCTGTAGAGTTTAGTGCCAAGTATTCGGTCTTCGGCGCATAATGATTCAGACCGCCGTTGTCAAGCGTCTCCTTTCACGCCTTCAGGTGTCAATATACCTCTCTGGATCCCCATTGGACTGCAGTGCCAACCAAATCAACGCTCGAGGAACACAGTCGAACAGACAGTGCAGAGGCGTGTTCTTCGTCCCGTACTTCTCGGTGACAACCCTCAGGGCAAAAACAGGGTCCGTGGTCCCATGACCAGGGCGAAACACATATTGACTCTCCAAGAGAGTACACGCCTGCCGGATCCGGGAGTCAATAATAATGGGGGACATAGCCTTTATACCGCGTTAGCTCCCGCAGTCTTGCACTGACCCCTAACTTTGGAAGACTGCAGTAATAATACTCAGCCTCCATTGGTTTGTGATCTGCCAACTGAGGAGTACGCGGTTAAAAAGTTCAACGAAGATGCCCACACCGAGAGGACCCATCGCCTTCCAAACTTCGATGGGGTCTCCCTCAGCTCTGACAGCTTTTCGATTCGTCACGCGGCGGAGAGCAACCTGGACTTCTGCAGGCGTTACCGGTGGCACTAGTCCCTGATTAGGTGGGGGTCCGCAGACAGCACCTCTTTATGCGGCATATTTAGCAACATGTGGAAATACGAGCACTATCTCTCCTGCACCGTGAGGTCTTCGAATAGCATCTTTCACACAGCGGCACTTGGAAATGTCCTTAAATGCTTTGACTCTGGAGCGCGCCAACTTATAGATAAACTTATGCCCCACAGACGATTCAAACTTCTCATATAGGGGTTGTAAGTGGTAAACGTAGTTTTAAGTTTAAACCATACCCCTTATCAGTTTTTATACAAACTTTTGATGCCCCATTTTACATCTTTAAGAATAGAATTTTTGAAATACCTGAAACACGTGTTATTTTTCTTACAAGCATGTATACAATTTTTTTATTGATTTCTTTTAAATCGAAGAATTTCCGATATATATTTAAACCCTCTTACAGGTAATATTTCACAAAACCGTGATTGATTTATATGTAAACAGAAATGGGTGTACGTAATTTTATGTTTTTAAACTATTTAATACTGTTGATTGCTGGCACTTGGTGGAACTTGCTACACATTCAAAGTCCCTGATACCTTTAAAAATGCCGTAAGACGAAACCAGTCAGGTTAAAAAGTAAATTATGTGAAAAAGTGTTTTCATTCAAAATTCATATTTTTAACTTTGGAAATGACGAAACTTCATACAAACTTTTATCTCTTATTTTACCTCCGTTATGAAAAAAGAACAACAATCCTTTCTTACAAGAAAGCGTCCGCTTTATTAATTTCAAGCCCCATTGGTTTAGGCTCAGCATTGATGAATCAGGGCAAACCATGATATAGGTAAGTACTATAGACTAACTTTGTGAGAAAATCTCTGTGGGACTTGCTGCCCGGATATGATGTGCACGGCTCGCTACTGCGTCCGATACAGTCGCTGTATAGGAACTGTAAGGCTTGCGTGCGAGTAGTGGGGGATGTCACCTCTTTTCGACGTCTAAACAGGCGTCAAACAGAGATATGTCATGTCCGCCTGGCTGTTCATAGTGTATCTGGGCTGCAATTCTCATGCCTTCGAAACTGTCTCGATTTCAAGTTAAAACTCAAATCGAACTTTATTCGGGTTTTATTAACGTTTAGCTATTCTGCAAATCTCGAACTCGACATTTCTCGAAGGGAAGCCACTCGAGTTGCTTCGAATGGTTGGTAGCAGTCGAGACGCAGATTTCAAAGTCGAATCACTATAATCTTTGGACATTTCTGTGTGTCAAGTGATGAATTAATAGTGAAATACGTGCAAAACATATTGCAACTCACTTCAATTTCAAACACGTCGTCGCCGATGTTTCAGCAATGTGGAAATTTCAGCAATTAGTGGTTACAAATAACAGTCTTTAATAATACAGACAAGATGACACACTGTGACAGTGATAGCGACAAATTCAGATATTTTTCATTTTACGGGACGGTATAAGCAATTTTTAAAATATACATTAAGTATTGTATATTATGCAGTTTACAATATTTTTTCCTTTAATAATTACTATAAAATACGTAATTATTGTTTATAACATGTAAAATATGCTTAAAAACTTTTAGAACATTTTGTAAGTCTAGTGTTGTTGTAACCGTTTTAAAACCGGATGAAAAGTGTCGAACGAAACGCATCGTAACGTGACATGGTTCTTAAATGGCAACATTTCACACAAAAATCTCGAACTTTAGTTCGAATAGTGGTGAGAATAAGACATTCGAGAAAACCATCTCGATTTACGAGATTTTATGGTAGAGAAAGGATTCGAAGAGTGAACTCGAATTCGAGGTTATTTCGAAGGTAACGAGAATCCCAGGACAGCTGCTTGAAGAATTTGAAAGATTGTGATATAGGTATGAATTTGGGTGACTTAACAGTAAATTGTCTGCTATACGCTGATGATGCAGTGCTCATTGGTTCATCAGAAGCCGACTTTCAGGCATTAGTCACTAATATGAAAGAGGAGTGTGAAAGTAAGGGTCTTCGCTTGAATGCAAGCAAAAATAAGGTTCTAGTATTAGAAAGAGATGACCTAAAAACTTAGTTTAAGTAGAAGAATTATATTATATTATCTGTGGTTTAAGTATGTTTAGCGCGAAACGGAAGATGTGATTCGGATGTAGGCAGGTTTGAATGAAAGTGTCAGCGTTAAGCTGGAAAAGGTCGTGCTCCGTGGGTTTGTACAGTACAACAGTACAAAGAATGAGTGAGGAACGATTGAACGAAAGTAGAGGGTAGACGGAGTCAGGGTAGGCCGAGGCTTACATACGAAGACCATGTGAGTAGATTGCTCAAAAAAGGAAAAGTCAATAGTACTCTGATACCCAGACTTGCATGTAAGAAGCGATTAATGAATCTGCAGGAAGCGAAAGAAGTATGCATGGATCGCGAAGCTTGGCGATCTGTCCTCTCTGACTACCCCTTCAGGGATACAGCGTGAAGATATATAGACTATAGACTAACTGGCAACGAAAATGCGGTGTCAAAATTTTGAAAAAGAATTTGCGTCTGGGTAAAAGAATAATTGAATTTTGAAAATAGTTTAATACGAGTATTACCTCGATCATCAACAGTATATATAGCTTCCTACTTTATGATATACAACTTATTAATAATTAATTGCGTGAGAATCAGTGATATTGTCCGTTTTAGTACACACTACAAGATGAGTTACAATGTTTTTAATATTTAACACATCGTCATAAATCAATCTCCGTGCCTACGTAAACCTTGGTATTAAGGTGCATTTCGTAATAATTTTGTAGGTAATATAATATTCATAATTTATCATGAGTAATTTAAAATCTATACACTAAAACTGTGTTAGGTGTAAGATAGTGAACATCTACATTTGCACAATTAAGAAACTATTAAACAAATATTTAAAAAAAAATATAAGCGCAGGTATATTTGGACTATCAATATTAATTTTGTGATGTAATCATAAATCTATTTGGAAAATTTAGAATTTCATAGTAACAACATAATTTACAGATACATACCTGAATAAATTATAATTAATTTTTAAATTACTGAGGCCACATTATCGGAATCGGCTACTGTAGCCGTAAAAGTAAATGCATCGGGAAAGTAGTGCTTGCAACACTATCTTTCCCGATGCATTTACAGACTTATCGGTTATTTAAAGTGAAAACTTCTTTTAGAGCGGTACGCATATTTTTAGATGAGATAAAATCACTGAACTCGCGGCACCGTTACGAGTGGCAGCTATAGTGTATGCCTAATATGCATGTATATATAGCAGACCACGAAACGCGTCTAGATAAATAAATAATGAATTATCGTTAACATCAATGATTCATTAAAGAATATTAAATATGTTTTAAAGTTTCTAATGATTAATAAAAAACAATTCTTAAATAAAATGCAATTCATAACCCAATAACCCTAGTGATAGATGGGTCTAAAAATTTCTAACGCGCCAAAATAATTCGGTTTCGCGTCAAAATTCTGTCGGCATTCCCGGAGTACAACCCGTATTTTTTTTCAATAAGGGTCTGGTCCATTAAACTCAAACACAATCTATGAACATAAAATTACTTAGCTGAAAGTTGACTGACGTACACGATTCCTATCTATAGTATACAAACGACGATGTCGGTACTGCGTTATCGAGGTCACGATGGAACTCAAACCGGCAATTAATTAATTTTAATTAAAAGCTTTAAAGTCTCCGAGTGTGAATCTTTCCATTAATTGATATGCCACGGTCGCTAATCTAGACTGGAAGTCAACTGCTAATATAATTATCGTTTAAATACCTAAGTGCATACTGGTCTTAAATAGGTGTAGGTATATCTCAACACTAAGCAACATTTATTTGATACAGCATTTTATACTTTGTTTTTTCTATATTATTTATATTCAAAACCAAAGTTGGCTGACATTGGGTACTTGCACACGTAGTATGATAGAGGGATGTCCAAAGTTCTTCTCCTATACTTAAAGCCTACATATGAATCATCATTTTTTTATGATGTTTACCTACATAGTATAAAACAAAGTTGCTTCTCGCCGTCTGTGTGTATTACTATATGTACGCTTAGATATTTTACACCTTGCAACGGATTAATGCGGGTTATATCAATAGACAAGTATTTTAAGAGCAAGGTATACGCAGGTTGTGTAATAATATATATATATACATACATACGCAATAGACATACGCAGGTTGTGGCTATCTACTGTTGAAATTATTCAAGCCGCCTATAAGGCCTTCAACTTGACTTAACGATTGCCATGTTACTGGCGACCGGGACCAACGGCTTAACGTGCCACGGAAACGCTCACAAATGTAAAAATGCCACAAAGCGGTCACTCATCTGTGACCAGCCATAGCGAAAGTTGCTTAACGCAGTGATTGTTTACAGAACACTGAGTTCGTGGGGCCACGAGCGATAAAGGATAAATAGTCAATAATGTATCTTGATGATATCCATACTTATATGCAAAATATATCAAATGGACATTTGTACTGGGATGTCCGCAGGTAACCTTCCGATAATGATAGGTAGACATTCAAACACTTTTGGAAATTAGGTATTTAAGCTTATGAATTCTCAGTATAGCGATAGGTATCTCATGAAAATTAATGACAGCCATGTAATCGAACTAATTTAATTAAGGTAGTGGTGGATAGTTATTTTTTGCTATGTTTTGAAAAACATGACATTGCTGGAAGGTTCTATAGTAGGTACTTGAGAAAAGTGCGCACTATGGCGACTTGTATCATCGGTGAATAGACGTGAATATACACTAATATTATAAAGCTGAAGAGTCTGTTTGTTTGTTTAGTTGAACGTGCTAAACTGGGAACGGTCGGATTTGAAACAATTTTTTTGTGTTCATTTATCGAGAGAGATATATATCATCACGCTACTACCCTGGAGAGCGGAGCAGTAGCCATTAATATCGACAAATATCGAAAAATTGTTATGAAGAATATAGATATAATTGGAAAATATATGTGGCATGTCATAATGGCGACGCCCGCCTGATGGTAAACAAAGACGACGACCCATGATTGGGGCCGCTATCTCAAGCCGCGCAGGGCTCCGATAGCGACCCTCATCTTGACGGCCCAGATATATGCCTTTTACGCTTCTCTTAAAGGACCCAGAATTATAGGAGGAGGGAAACACGTGCAGAGATTGGCAGAGATTTCCATGTTTTTTGGTGGTTAAGTCCCGGGTAAGCCCTCGGAAAGGAAGCCCCAGGGCTACAGTAAAGTCAACTCTCACTAAATAGAGTAGTTAGAGCTATTCGTTCAGTATAGTTAACTGTGTTAGGCAGATTTCATTGGTCAATGTTAACTACACATTTATGTAACTTTAACTTAAAACTTAAACTTAATTGCTTACGTACTTAGTTCTTAAAGTTATATGTTAAACTTTTAACATATAACTTTAAGAACAACAAAATATGGAGCAAATTTCTTAAAAAAGAAAATAAGTTTCCATACCCTTAACGCATTCCATACTTTATTATTAAGTACTTGATAGAGAAATTTAGTTTTTAAATTAATAAGCACAAGAGTACGAGATTTACTAATCAATCGTGAACAAACCCACTGGATGGAACGTAATTTATTGGAAGAAGAATAAAAGTTAATACTAGGTGATTCACACGGCTTCGCTCATTACATACTTCGAACTCCAGTCGCAGCTATTCAATTCCGTCGTATACAAATTCTGCAATAATTTATAAAAATATCCCCGATTTGTCGACATTTATGATTACTGCTCCGCTTTCCAGGGTAGTAGCGTAAAGATGTATAGCTTATAGCCTTCCTTGATAAATGGGCTAGAAAATACAACTCGAATTTTTTTAATATCTGATCAGTAGTTCCTGAGATTTGCGCGTCTACCCAAATAAACAAACAATCTCGTCAACTTTATAAATTAGTATAGATTAATAACTTCTTTATTCTTCTCTATTTCTTTATTGATATTAAATTATTTATATAGTTTTTAATCTTATTCCGAAATTCTTTTTCTCCGTTCCACGTTTCACGTTCCATCCAGTGACTTTGCTCACGATTGTTTAGGTATATACTCAGTCTCGCCTGGTATTTTATTTCTTAATAGAAATATATTGATTTCAATTTCTATAACTTCTTTATTGATATTACATATATTTTTATTTTATTCCAAAAAATAATATTACGCTAAAAAGTTACCTTCCATTGTGACTCAACCTCGTTCAATTTTCGTACGCCAGGGGGCCAAGTCTACTATTTCAATCACGTAAGAAGAGAATCAAAATTGCCGCTCAATAGAATGCCACCGGTACAATTTTGACAGTTTTTCATAGTTTTTCTACTATTACAATTGTACTCCAATAGACTTCGATAGAGATCTACTAACACGTACCGCGCCAGTGGCCGCTAGTCAGTGGCATTTTTAAGTCTGCTAACATTTTGACAACTAAAAACAGCGATTATGGTTCTATTCTACGGCTTGTCAATAGTAGACTCGCCCCCAGTTCGTATATAGGTAACTATAAGTTGAAATCGATTTCAACGCTTATAATTGAAAACAAATATTAATTCAATCATATCGAATTGAAAATTAAATTAACTGAGCCTTTTGTACTTACACTTCTCATCTGCTTCGAACGAATTTTATGGTTTATTAATTAATCATCCTCGCAGTTGTGCGAATTTTCCTGGTCAGTATCAGTGAAACCAATAAATCAATTTGCATGCATTATGTTGTTTTGGACAGCCCTAATTAACACAAAGCCGGTTCGACGTCGACGATCAACTCACTTTTCATGGATGTCCATTAAGAATATTAATGGAAACTCGTTAATTTGTCCTCTCTAAATTTAATATGTCAAATAATAGTAAGTAGTATTAGTTTTTTATACTTTGAGCTTTATACCTCTTTATTTTATTAATTAACATATTGATTTACATGTTTTAAATACGATATTTAAAAATACATTTAATAAGATTATAAAAATGTGTCTCACAGGCTATCGGTGGTTAGGACTTCAGAGACATGTAGGCCTTATGTATCAGGCAATTAATCCATCTATCTGACAAACGTATCTTTAGTTTGTTATCGAGGCTGATAGAACTTTAAATACTTATTAAAATGAATATTGTAATAATACAATACATAAAATAGGTTAAGCACGAGATATGAGAATATGCATAAGTAGCGCCTTCAGTACTTGCGCTCAGTTACGCAATATAACTGGATTTTCTTCAAATGGTACTTAATAATGCGCTGTATATGATATTGCAAATAATTTTTAGATACATATTAGATATGTTTGATTGTCACAGTTTTGCGAACAATACCACGGCAGTATTAATAATGACAACAATTATAATTCGCATGTGTTAGTATGCAGCAGTTAAACAAACGATCGATATTTATATCCAATTTATTATTAAACACAAACCTAGATAAATGCTTTTAACTTAATTCAAAAACTTATGTTATAATAATATATGTTAGTCAAAATTTGCAATTGTTTATACAATGTGTTAAGAAAACCCTGTCCGACCCGAAAGGGGCACATAGGCACTTCAATAACGTAACCACAAAAAATTAAAAATCATATTATTTATAACTATAAAATAGTTTTTTTTTTAATGCTCGTTTTTAGTATCAGAAGTAGTTTATATTCGTTAGTTAAAAAAAATGGTGTAAATTTTTTGGGGTAATTTCTAAAAGGATTACACGAATAAAATCACATCTCGATACCTCCCAATACCTTCACATATCGGACAGGGGTTTCTTAACATATTGTATTTAAATAGCAGTCGCACCGTGCCGCGTTAACATACGTAGTTGGCAATTCATAAATAAGATATTTGTATGCACAATCGACGACGATGGAATACAAAGCGGTGAGTTTCCATGTTAAAGATGTTTGATTCTTTTGTTGGTTTAGTAGCGACCCTAAGCTCAAACAACAGATCTTATTATTTCTCAGTTAATTAATAACAATAGGACAATTGTAAAACCTATTAATTGATTAGAATCATGCTATATCAATTTTGTCATCAATTTTTTGCCCTCTCAACTTATAAGGGTACACTGTTCTTACAGGAGCGGGTGTAGTGGTTCCATTAGAAAATATTTTGTGAGTGTATTTATTGTTTGCTCCCCATAAAAATCTAGATATTGTTATTTTAGGTGGCTTTGTTGGATTTAAGTAGAGATCGAATATTGATTGTGTTGGTCGTGGTGTATGAGCTGTGGTTATCAAATTTCGTGTCGTTGGCGAGTTATTTATTGGGCTGGATGTCGTTGTTTGAAAAACTGGATGAGACTTTGTCGGTTTTGATGTAGTCGTTGGATTTGCAGTACTGGAGGTAAAGTCTGTTTCAGGGTTTCTCGCAATGGCCTTTTTTGTAGTTTTAAAAGACATAGTTCTTGTAGGTTTTGTACTAATAGGTAATACGCTAGGAGGTGGTTTAGTATTCGATTCGGGTATAGTACTAGTTATAACAGTAGTGGAAGACATTTTAATATTCCTTGAAGTAGTAGAAATCAGCCGTGGAGAGTACCATCTCATGGTAGGAGTTCTTACAGAAGTTGTAGTAATATTTGCGATTGCAGGTGAATAGTTTGTTCTTCCTACAGCATTGATTGGATGGTCCCAGGTGGATATTTCAGATTTACTTGAAGTCGTGAGTTTCGTTGCTGTAATTGCAGTTGTCGGTCGCCACTTGTAAGTTATCCTAGAAGTACTTTTAACGGCTCCAGTTCGTATCTCACTCGTTGCTGTTGTATTTTGAGTGGGTGGCAGACTATATGAAATAGCAGTGGTTGGACTATTCAACACTTGTCTATTTGTCACTGGATCAATAGTCGGTGATGGTTGAGTGGTTACATCATTTGAAGTCACTTTTAAATATTCCTTGTGAGTGAGAGGAGGGCTTGTGCTTTCAGTGGTAAATATATTTTTGTACCTGAATTGATTTGTTTCTATAGTTCGCCATGGTACCACCGGTGGGAAATATTGCGTAAGAGTAGCGAGAGTTCTCGGTGGCTCTGTAATTTCATGATTTTGCTGCACGAAAGAAGACAGCAATTTCAGGTCATCTATATTGTTTATTTTATAACTATACCAATCTATATTATTTTTAGTAAGCTCCAGTACTTTACCATAATTTGCTCTAATAATGTTTCCAATTGCTAAGTATGATGGCTGAGTATCTTCTGTGATTTGTGTTTGGTAGTTATAACTTGGAAAATAATTGTTCTCGTATATGTACACCCGCGGTTTTACAATCGGCACAATATTCTTAACACTAGTATCACAGTCCACTAGATATTTTTTCGCATTATGTTTGCAATGTTGAGGGTATACCACCCAGGCTAGAAATCCGTTGCCCTGGAGTCGCGTGTGTTCCTCGTGAACTAGTAGTGCACACTGGAAATCGTTGGATATATCGTCATCTCGGAGCGCGGAGCATGGCAAGCCGCAAACTTTTCCAGGTCCACACCAGTATAGCTCGCTGATTTGGAAGATTCCGTGGTCTCCACTGAAGTGGTTCAGCGCACTGGTGTCAAATCGGGACTCGTGGTACGCGATACATACCCAGGTTGCTACATCATCAGGATTTACTCCTAGGGTCAGTAACTCACGCGCCAGTTCACATCTGTCGTAGATGCGGCCGTAAGCGAGCGCGACCAGCGCGTACGTCAACCACGCGACGCGGTTCATAGCAGCTTGCGTTTGACCCACCGACAAACGCTCACTCTTTTTTACACATGTATTGACCTCCCGCCGCGCGATTGCCACTTCTATTTGTGTCGCACCCGTATATCAATTATTATAATCTAAATCGTTTTGAAAATATCTTTCATGCTTTTTAGAGCACTAAAGAGGGTCAATGTTTTTTACGTTTTATTATTTTAGAAACGACTTAAGCACGCGTAACGGGTTCACCTTGGTAGAGCGCGTCATCGACACTGGAGCTGCAGAGGTGCTCAACTCGGAGTTAGCAATGAGTATTATTATTTAGTAATTTCATGTACATTATGCGACGCTGCATGTATTCAATACATAATAAATGAACACTACTGTGAAGACCGGTATTAAAAAAAAAATCATTCAATCGAAAATTATTACATTTTTCAAATATAATACAATACTTGAATTTAAATTTTAGACAAAATTAGTTTCTTGCTGGTTTTATTGGTTATCATACCACCTTTTATTTTTAGATTAAGACTAACGCACCCTGGACGAGACTTTCTTTCCCCTACTCTTACTACTTTCCCGGGCTCTTTTAACGGGATTGAAATAGATTAAATTTCGGTTTCAACAAAGCTGGATCTCACCATCGAGATGTTTGAATTATTCACTACAAAAATGATATCTGAATATTTCACCAGCATTCTAGATGGTGGATAGTTTCTATCTGTGAACTAAAACGTAACATGAACTGCTTATGTTTAACGTAGGATATATCTATTGAAAAATCAAATGCTGTTGGATCAGACTCGTTCTAAAGTGAAGACCAGCTATGCAATTCACAAATCTCGGACGCTATGTCGCGAATGTCATCGATTTTCATAGAACTCGAATATCAATGACATTTGAGCAGTAGCGGATTTGGATCCGAGATTTGTGAATTGCATAGCGTGACTTATTAATCGTAAGGTAGGGCCACCCAGCAACCAGATATATCGACGCAATGAAGATGTATTGACGGGTCTGAAAATGCGGTATGGTAGGTAAGTGTGTAATAGCGTAAATTGGGACAATGAATCAAATATTCTAATTTGATTGATTAAGTTCAATAAACTTGATTGACATTAATCAATTAATAAACATTCTTAAGTCTATTAAAACTCTAATTAAAGTCTTTAATAATAATTTCGTGTGAAAGATAAATTATCAACAATTTAATTTTATGATATTTTAGGACACATATGCAAGGTTGAGCAGACCTGTAAACCTGATGTATATGTAAACAGAAGGCATAGTTCGATTTCCGCAGCGGTTAAGCAGGTGAGACTATGGCCTCAGATGACAAATTTAAACTTAGGCTCTCCACCCATTGCATCATGTTCGCGAAACAATTGTGAACTCGTCGATAGGTTAGGTACTTTATCACTCAGAATAAATATATGTGTAATCCTACTAATATTATTAACGTGAAAGTTTGTAAGAATGGATTTTTGTCATTCTTTCACGCAAAATCTACTAAATGGATTTTGGTGAAACTTTACAATAATATAGCTTACACATAGGCTACTTTTTATACCAAGAACAAGTTCCTTAGGGAATCGGAAACGGGAAAACTTCACCACGCGTGCCGAGCCGCGGGCGTCAGCTAGTATAAATTTGGCAACTAACATGTACAATGCCACAAATTTTGTCAATATTAACTTTAAAACTATCACGTTGCATATTTTACGTATGTTTTTTATACGTAGATGCACGTTATAATTTTAAGATTTCTTAACTTTACGTTTCTTGATGTTTTGATGACCTTACTGGCCTACACCGGGCGGCGGCCGATTGTCATCCTGTGACCATGACCGGTGCAACCTGCTCTAAACGTCAAGCAACAAAAAGGTATGAAACCTGAAAATAATCGCATGTAATACGCGTACACATACGCTTAACTGTTTAAAATAATATTTATTACTAAATATATTTATTTTCATTGAAATATCCACATATATTACTAAATACTTAATATTCTTCAATAATTCATATATTTTCTGGTGAATTTCATTTGCGAGATATCTATTTAAAATATTACAAATATATTAATTACGTAGAGAGCTATTATTTATGCATTACTTTATGTTAAAACAATTTACGATACACTTTACCTTCGTTCTTTTATTTAGTGCGATAAATTGGGCGCAGACCTTTAAGTTTAAAATTATTATAAATTATACAACACCTATCAAATAATAAATCATTTAGGGTACAATTTGTTACCAGATATATTAATTACTAACTTATTATACTGTCGGTCAGTACATAAGTAATACTTATGTTTTTTTTAATAACCAAATTCACCGACATTCACCTTGCTGTAACCTACACAAAGGTCATGGAATCTGTCAAGTGCAAGTCAGGAGAGCTCGTACGATTTATATTGACCATTACTGCGTTTGATCATCCGCCATCTTTCAGATTTCGCCTAACAACTCGTTTTTTTTGGCTTCGTAGACTTGGCTCCCCCGGTGGCCCCCTTAGTTGAGACAAGGTGAAATTTCCTTGGTTCTTCAAGACCGGGGAGACAAGACACCATTAGATTTTAAATTTGGCTATGTAGGCCGGTGTCGTTAATTTAAAATACTATTTGATGCAGAGCACCCCCCGCATGGTGAAGTTTCCCCCTAGCCATTTTCTACAGGAACTTGTGTTCCCGGGTTAAAAAGTAGTCTATGTGTTAACACAGTGTGTATGCTATTTTTATAACAATGTTCAATAAAATTGATGCAGATATTAAAGCCTGTTTGAGTAACAAATGCAGAGAAATCTCGTGTTTTGTCCAGGGATCGGTCATAGGACCGCTATTGTAGAACATCAGCTATGATTTGATGATACGCGGTCCGAGGAATGCACCAAGATGTAATCCTAAGAACCCCGACAGGTGTTGCTTTATAACTCCTGTGTCGAAGTTACTTTTTAAACCTTTGATTTTAATTCTAATTAGCGTATTTAAGAAATCAAATTATCGTTTTTTTTAAAAGGAATGTCGATATTTTTAAGCAGAAAAGAGTAATAGCTATGCCTTTCTTATAATTCAGTTAATTTCATTATATGGGTGAATATTTAAAATCGAGAGCAAATTAGATGTTTTGAAAAAAAAAATGCTCCTATTCATGTTCTTGATGTACATCATACATGTACATATACATCAAGAACATGAATAGGTGCATTTATTAATTTCAAAACATCTACAATGCTCGATATGAAATATTCACCCAAATATAAACACAGGGCTTAGCAGCCCATCGAAGCGAAGTTGATGAAAAAAATCTTTTATCTTAAGGGATTATTCGCACATTCGTTTATGCCTTTAGTAGTTTTATAGTGACGTAATCCAGTTTGCGCAGCCTGTTTTCTCCGAAGTTACCGGTGGGACAAGGTCACGGTGGAGCTAATTAACATTACACACACATTAATTATCGCGGACAGACACATTCTGGGTTGGTGAAGATTTGTCATTATTATTATTCCGACTTCTGAATGGAACAAGCTTATGGAAAACTAATCATTCTATTTATACTTATAATAAAACTAAATCAGGTCGAAAACATGTCGGTACATTGATTATATTTTGAATGATTCTTTTCGAGAGCATTATGTAATCATTAAAAAAACCAAACGCTTAACATTTTTTTTAGAAGTTTTGTTTATCTGTACATTTGTGAAAAAAGAAATGAATGGATACGGACAAAAAGTTTTTACAGGGACTGAGCGAGTGTTGCTACCAATAGTGTTAGGATACAAGCAATAGGCAGGCAAGTAATCAATCTTCAGAATTAAGATACCAAGAACAGCGCGAGACACGATTATATCGGGACCACTTCTCAATATTGTAATCGAATGTCCATTGTAAGTAATTTCAAGAATATTTTGTTAAAGATTTATCTGAAAATGCTAGTCTGTTAAAGTAGGCCACTAAAATATAAGGGGTATTTAGGGTTCGGTATCCAAAATGGAAAAACAAACCTTATCACTTAGTTGTCCGTACGTCGCAGGTCAGACAGTCCGTCCGTCTATTTGACCTTCTTAAATGTATGTGTGAGGAAACGTTACGTTACGGAAACGCGTCAATCGGTCTCCATTAGAAGCGTTACTTCCAATGGAGAACTAGTTGAAATTAAAAAAAAATACTCAGGTCTACAGTCCCTTGAAACTGTGAAAATATGAAATTACTTAGTTAAAAAAACACCCGTTTATCGCGCATAACACAAAAAAGGCTTTTGACACTCTCAAGGTACTCAAAATTGTACTTTTATGGTATATTCCGTTGACCTAGAATTTAGATAGTTCGACAAGTAATATCTTCTAATACTGCAAGTACTTATAGGTTAGTACGTTATTCGATCACCAATAAGCTGCAAGATTCGATTCTTAAACTATTTACAATGATGTTCCCACCAGCAAATTTGTGCGGAACTCTCTTGTTCGGTTTTATATAATATTGTGAATTTTCGGACATTGAAGTAACAACCCAATTCTGTACGCATTGATGGAGAAAAGCGTCAAATGGATTCTGTTGTAATAAGTCATTTGAATATTTTTAAAGAACCTTTAGTATTTTGAAGTAAGTACGGCAGCATCGCCATTTGAAATCATTGTGTATAATATTCGTTCAAATAATTATGCTTTTTATATTATCAATATTCCAAAACTATAATTATACCTACATTTATGAATTACGGACTTGCAAGTCTAAATCAACGGCTTTATTATATAGTAAACAACTGTACTATATGGCCTTAGTTCCTGGGTTAAAGTACCTGTGTACCCTTATTTCTTTGAACTGAATTCACCAGTATTAATATGGTTTAACTAGAATTTTGAACCATGATGAAAATCTATTCAATAAATTCCATTAAACTAAGAAAACTCTCAGCGGCGTAAAAGTGAAATAGCCACTCAATAATAATCTGAAAGGCTTAAATAGATTTGCTGTACCGTCATCGGCTTAAATTTCCTTGCTACGGAAACGAGAAAAAAAAACATAATGGTCCCTTTGGCAATTTTACTTAACAAGGCCGAGAAAAAACGAGATCGCTTATAGAGTTTCAGTAAATATTTCCTTAAAAAAAAGATAATTTAGTCCTACACCCCTTTTGTTCGTTATCCGATTACAATGTTTATTATTATTTTTTATCCTGGCTACCTCTAGTTTAAAAGGAAAATACGTGCGTTTCGTCTATAAAAAGTACTACTAGATACGAGTATTACTAGGGATTATAGGATCCATAGTAAAACTTTTTTTATTATTTTTAAATTCGATTAATTATTAAATTAAAACATTGACGCAATATGATTCCGCATTTCAGTCATACAGTAGTCCTAGAAGCCTAATAGATTATTAAGTAGGAGTACGTATACCTACTATTTATCACAACGCCCAAATTTTCTATTATCTTGACCAATGGGTTTATTTTCATCAGGATTATTCAGGTATGTCTTGAAGTAATGTGCTCACTCATAAACATACAATAGTTTACACAAATATTGTACGTCCGATCTTAGTCACAACATCGTTGTTTTGAAAGAGCATTATATTTACGCTGTATTATATTCATTCTCAATTCTCATGGCAAAGTTCCCAACAACCTTGTCTGACACAAAACAAGCGGGCGTAACCCAACTTGGAGAACACCCTTAAAGTTTTAATTCTTTAATTAGGGTCATGTTGACTTTCTAACATTCTTTAATTAGGGTCATGTTGACTTGCTTTTGCTCTCAGAACCATACGAGGGCATTAACCCGGCCCCAGGGAGGACAGAGTCACCTTCTCTGCCCACCACTAGAGTAACTCCTGTCCGGCGCGTCCTTTTCGCGGGGGCGGGCGCCACACACCTCAGTAGACCGGGGTGTGCTGGTGGCTGAGTTCGGCAGGGACCCAGGTCTGCGGGGTATAGCGCGGAGCCCGTGCCCAGGGTTACGGATGAAGACCTCAACGGCTGTGAAGACGGAAGTAGAGACCACTAGGCACTCTCCCATCGACAGGCTGCCCTCACATAATGAGGTACCAGGTTGCGATGGAGTTGCAATGTTAGGCAGGACATTGCACTTTTGCAATGGATGGCAGCGGATGAGACTAATCCAACGGTGGCGCCAGCACTACTCCTGGAGTAATACTGCCTTGGCGTCAGGCGGCAGCCGGCTGTAAAAAACTTCAAAGCCAACAAACATAGTCATCATGAGGCAAAACAAAGAGAGAGATACGATAAAGGCTAGGGCGTCCCCCTCAAGCGACGAAAGAAAGAAGATACACCGGAGCATGGTTCCAATATCTAAGATGCGCATTGCCACCTGGAATATTGGATCGATGACAGGACGTGGCGCGGAACTTATTGCCGTACTAGAACGCAGAAACATAGAAATATGCTGCGTACAGGAAACCAAATGGAAAGGTGCAAAATCAAGACAAATCGGCAACGGTTACAAACTCATCTACAATGGCACCATAAACAGCAGGAATGGTGTTGGTGTTATCCTAATCCGACATTTCAGCGACAAGATCGTAGAGATAAATAGAATTAGTGACCGTATCATCTCAGTCAAAATAGCCTTGGATCGGCAACCATGTCTGAACGTCATATCTATCTACGCACCACATGTAAACTGTCCAAAAACCGAAAAGGTCGAGTTTTGGGAGGATCTGCATACCCTTGTGGGCTCAATACCCAGAACAGAACAAAAACTCATCTGTGGTGACCTAAATGGACACGTGGGCCAGAAAAATGATGGTTTTGAGGAGTTCCATGGAAACTGGGGTTTCGGTGCCAGAAACCGGGATGGAGACAGGATCCTTGACTTTGCAGCAACTCATAGTCTGATTGTAGCTAACACTTATTTCCAGAAGAAAAACAAACACTTGATAACCTACAAAAATGGTAACTCCATTTCGCAAATAGATTACTTTCTCATGGATAAGCGGAATATAACACTAGCGAGAGACTGCAAATTTATTCCGGGCGAACCCTTAACTGCACAACACAGACTTTTACTGCTCTCCGTTAACCTAAGACATTCACTTAAAATCAGAAACTCCAAAGTAAATAAAATAAAATGGCACGCCCTCAAAGGAGCTAAGACCAAAGATTTGAAACACAAGTTAGTAACACATATTAAGGAAGACTCCAATAGTATGGGAACACCAGCAGATAAGTCATGGTCCAAATTTGACGAGACTTGTGTTGTGAAAACATATTCTTGACATCAGTAAAGGGGCCCTAAACAACTCTAAAGATCCCGCATGGTGGAATGATACAGCCAAAATAAAAGAGATGTACGTGATTGTGGAAATTTTCGAAGCATTAAACTCACCTCACACACACTAAAGATTTGGGAACAGATCTTAAACCAGCGACTACTACATATTGTTTCAATCACATACATACATATATATTATCACGCCTGTTTCCCATCGGGGTAGGCAGAGACTATGGCTTTCCACTTGCTACGATCCTGACATACAGCTTTCGCTTCTTCTACTTTCATGAGTGTTTTCATACACGCTCGCCGGTTAAGGGTACTCTTGACCTGGCCTTTTTCCAAAAGATCGTCGATTTGATTGACATACGTGCGCCAAGGTCGACCCCTACAAGTTTGCCCATTCACTTTCGCCACATATATCTGCTTCGTCAGTCTATTTTCATCCATCCTCTCTACGTGTCCGAACCATCTAAGCGTCCCTTTTTCTATCTTAGTCACTACCTCTTCTGTCATACCGCAAAGTTCCCTTATCATGCTGTTCCTTTCTTTATCCATCAACTTCACTCTAGCTATACTTCGCAGACTTCTCATTTCCACGGCATTAATTTTACTTTTATGTGTCTTCTGCCATACCCAACTTTCACTGCCATACATAAGTGTGGGGACCAGCACTCCTGTATGTACAGCCAGTCTTGCCTACTTAGACACGTTCTGACTGCTCATAAAGGCGTACATGGCTCCATTCACTTTATTTCCTGCCAAAACTCTTCGCTCAATGTCACACTTTCCATCTCTCGTAAATTTTGTACCCAGATATACAAACTCTTTCACTTGTTCTACTCTTTCTCCTGCCACGAGAATTGAGCAATCCGTCGTACTTACCTCTCTTTCAAAAACCATTACTTTCAATCACAGATAACCAATTCGGCTTCATGCCAGGAAAAGGTACGATGGATGCCGTTCATGCTGTTAGAACGGTAATGGAGAAGGCGAGATGTGCTTTGGATGGTCTTCATTGACCTTGAAAAGGCGTTTGACAGAGTTCTCAGGCCAGTAATATGGCAAGCTTTGAGGGCGCACAACATACCTGAACACTACGTGAGACTTGTCCAGGATACATACAGTCAAGTTCGAACAGCCGTAAGAAGCCCAGCCGGACTCTCAGACAGTTTTGACGTGAATGTCGGTGTTCATCAGGGCAGTGCCCTTAGCCCACTACTGTTTAATATTGTCATGAACTACTTATATCATCATACGCTATTATTGCCTGGGGAGGTTCAGGTGTAACGTCTGTGATTTGGTTGGAACGCGCACAAATGCAGTTTTAAAAGTTTTGACAAATAAATCTAGATGGTATGATACTGCTTCATTATATCGGGAATGTGGTGTCTTAACAGTGAGACAATTATTTATTTAGCAGGTTGCAATGAGAAGGCACACATATATATCCGAGACCAGGACTCAATCACGGTCGAGCCGGCAGGCGTAATAAAGACTTATGCTTCACGGAGTCTCATAAGACAAGTTTAGCAAGAAAACAAAACTATATTATTAGTACACCTCTTTACAATAGAATTAATAATACATTAAAAATCAGCAAACTTCCTTACAAACAAGCCAAATCAAAAATCAAGCAGTGGCTTCAAACTCTGCACTATGCGGATGCAGAGGCATTGATTGCATGAATTACGAACGCACCACTACTTCATTACACGTGTCTACATACACACTACACACACCACATTCACCCCAACACAAACACACACAAACAAACACTCGTGCATGCTCACATTTGTAATAATCATACATTGCAAAGTTTTTGATCATAGATCATTGCATGCCTACCTGCTATTTATCCATAACATGTGGTCTAGTATAGTCCGTATCTGTAACACATATATGAAGGGCGATGACAGCTGTCATACAGTTCTTACTAGTACGGCTGTCAACGTTTCTACATACCTATGACACAAATTTTATGGATGACCTTGTAAGCTTGTACAGGAATGGTGTGTAAATTTATGTAACTTTTTATGCTGAACAAATAACATATATTAATATATTGTTTAAATACATTCATGCTAAAGGTACGGGTATACATACACGTACCTACGTCTGCGTCCATAGCCTACTCTATCCACCTGTGGTTAGAATTTAGACCTTTCAAAGTAAAGACCTTTCAAAACTAAAATACGTTCTATTCTTTCGGGTTTTGGGACCTCTAGGTGTTAATCAATGACGTCTTATCCCCGAAAAGGTGACAGAGGTATATCATACGCCCACATTTCACGGTGCGCATTCCTGTCTCACGTAATAGGTGGTGAGCCCATTGCCGTGTTGAAATAGACAGACGTAGGTATGGCTACCTGCTGTTGAAATATTTCAAGCCGACCTTAGGTAACGCCATCAACTTGACTTAACGAGTGCTGTGTTACTGGCAACCAGGACCAACGGCTTAACGTGCCTTCAGAAGCACGGAAATACTCGTACATGAAAATACCACAAAGCGGTCACCTATTCGTGACCAGTCATGGACCACCCATTCAAGGGCCAGCCATAGTTAAAGTTGCTTAACGCCGAGATCGTTTACAGAGAACACTGAATCGGCGGCGCCAAAAGCGCTAACCCCTAGGTGGGTGAGGAAATACCTTAATGTGACTAAAATAATATGTTGCTTAAGAATAAATATAAAACAAAATTACTTTAAAAATTAAAAATACTCTAACCAAGAATAGCAACTAGGTACTTAAATCAAATCAATTTTTTATGCATCATTTTGTGCATCATTCATGAGCGACGGAAAAAAATTGGTGCGACGGGAGTACTAAGTATCTCACGGGCGAGACGTGGGGGTCACCTAGTACAATATAATTCTATTACATTCTTTAAATCCTTTATATGATTATGTTTGACTATTTTAGACGGTTTTTACGTTTCATTAAAATTTTGAATCACAATTTTTCTGAAGCAGTACGTTTTAAAATGCACTTCAAATCTAATCGATTTATATGCCACACTTTTTTAGTTAAACTCTTAGCACCCCTCGTTTTCCTCGGGAGGTCAATTATATGATTAAATAGGCAATACTCGTAAGTTCGTTATCATAACACTATTTGGAAGCATTTGAACTTTAAAAGTATATAATAAATTAAATAATGTTAACGAATACGTTATTAACCTTCATTTAAAGTTTATTTAATGGCATTTATTGATAACTACTAAGATTCCGAGCCTATGGGCGTTGCCGTAGGCTATATTGATTAATGATCTGGTTGTCAAATATTGAACCACTACATACTGATAATTGAAATGTTCCATTTAAAGTGAAGAAAATAATGTCATAAGAAGCCTTTATATACTTTAGTATAGTATATAATGTTATATAATATAAATATATATAAGAACTAGTTAATAATATAACTATATAAAGGAACTGGTTATATAATATAACTATATACTGAAAAGGGGCGTGCTCCGTTGGTTTGGACACGTCCAACGAATAAGTGACGATGCATGTTTGAAGCGATTAATCAATCTGCAGGAAGCGATAGAACTATGTATGCATGAATCGCGAAGCCTGGCGATCTGTCCTCTCTGATTATCCGTCAGGGATATAGTGTGACGATATTTAATTAGTTATTTATTATAATAATATTTAAAAGCTCATATATAAATAATATTTTGTAATTTTATGGTAAATAGATAAGTATGTTATGTTGCTTAAACTTAAGTTTATATTATTCGTTTTGTAAAAAATAAATGTCACCAATATCGTTCGTGCATATTAATTTCTTCTTTTTATTACCTAATTTAAGTTCAATTGTGCTCCAATCCACCTGCAATAACTACTTTTAAATAATGCAGCAATCAAAGAATGATATGTAAAACACTTACCGACGCAGGAATACAGTTCCATGGCACCTTTTAGCAAGCATCCGTCCTCCCGATTAATACCCAATGTGGTATTCAAGCAGAAACAACCTTCATCATTGTCCAAAAACCACTCTTTGGCCGAAAATCTCAGTGCTGGTATACCCTCGTATTCTGAATCTTCTTCATAGCGAAGCTCCAATGACCTGAAATCAATATTGATTTGAGACAGTAGAACAGACCAGGTTGCTAATATCGGTAGGTCAAGCCGAATGAAAGCTAATAGTATCAATCGATACAAATCAGTGAACTGTATTATTTACATTTTATTACATAAATCTAAATACTAGACCTCACAAAAAGTAAATAACATTGTCTGTACAGACAAATAACATTGAAGTGTTTGTTTGTAATTTCCGAAAATGACGCAACCTTCGTTCTTGCAGGTAAGTACCAAATATAGGACTACAAATCCTTTGGGCTATTAAGAAATTCTTGCAGAGTATTACACAATTGAGTAACTTTCGTTGGCCGAAGTTGTCGGAAAAAAGTTTTTAACAAAAGCGATTGCTACAAGAGCTCAGAAACTTGGGCCCGCATTTTCATCACGGAATGAAGGAAGCAATAAATTTGTATTTAAAATAGAATTTCAAGCTTATTTAGTGAGATTATTTAATTAGTTTCGTAAACCTTGAGTAACAGCAAGTAGAACACAAACATAAACAAACATGCAATATGAAAATACATTCACACGAGAATTAACTTCACATAGAACAATTTAACAGTTTCAGAGTGCAGTGAGACATATTAAATAAGAGAAAATTTAATAATGCTCCATATTCAAATTTTATTAAAGTACCAATTGAGTTATTCATGATTTTTGTATGTCTGGCACGTCAAAATGGCGTCGCCCGCCTAATGGAAAGCTAAGAAGACGACCCGTGATTGAGGGCCGCTATCCTAGCTAGCAGGACCCTCTGGTTGGCGGCCCAAAATATTACGTGAATCGTATTATTGCGTCACAACACAATCCCATTTACAAGAATCGTACTGGCACAGATATCAAAATCGTATCCCAATTATCATATTATGGTATACATTGCTTAAAAAGGAACACAATGTGTTTATTTTATTAACTTGACGATAAATAGATAAAAAATGTATATTTTTCTAAGATTCTTTTGTAACAGTCACTCATGTATTTAGCCTATTTTTTAACGTGTGGAAATCCCCGCGGATGTCATGCCAGACTCGAACCGCCTAAAACAACACAGTCCCCGCGTAACTGTCTATTGCCAGACGCCCCGGGTAACTCCTCGGAAAGATGTCCCAGAGCTCCCGGCAGTCTTTGGCTACCACCGCGGCCTCACCTAGGGTTCGGGTGCTATCCCGCTTCTTTGGGGGTTGGTTCGGGTACTATCCTGCTTCTTAGGGCATGAGGCGTGCATGAAATTTTCACGTCATGCCGACGTCTTGGGCCTGCTTCTGTAAGGACGGCGAGCAGCCCACCCGCCGTCCTCAGGCCGCCAGTCATGCAGGCCGGTAGTCTTGGGCGAAGACAATGCGTCGTCGCCGCAGACTTCACTGTCGCGGAACTCGGGCGGGAGACTCTTCTCCCGTTACCTCTTTCGCGAGCATGACCTGCTCGCAGAAAGACGTAGCGGCTTCCCACTTGCTCCCGCTGGACACGATGCCTTGCACCATGGTTCCCAACGAGAGAATGTCTACGTCCAGACTCGCTACGACGTCTTGGCGCTACTGCGCCCACGCTGAGCACTCCACCAATTTGTTGAGCGCTGTGTCCTGGCTGCGTGGTCTCACAGTGTATACGCCACAGATACTTACCGAAGCACCCGCGCCCGGTAAATATCTGTGACAACCGGTAGGAGCGGTTGCCATGGCTCCTCTCCTCAGGTATTTAGCCTAGTTTAGGTATTTAATGAACATGGAAACAACTATGTATTGACAGTATAACAGGAGTAAAATTTGAAAAAAAAAATTAGGAAAATACTGACTTTGGATTATTATTATTGACCTTTTTTTATATACTAATTTCCTTTCAATATACTTTTATTTTAATTTTTAATCATATAATTTACCATAATAAGTCATTAGCTATACTAATGACTTTATATTGCCTAATTGTTAAACCCTATAAAAATATGACATAGTCAAGTAAGAAGGAATTAATTTTGGGACATTCTTAACACAGCGGAGTGTAGCCCGAAGTAAGCTAATATAAGCTTTTGTTATTATATATATATACAAATGATAAACATACTTATCTATTTCTAAATTCATACATATTATACATAGGAAACACCCATTTGTAGATCAACAAATATTTCTTCCCTGCCTACTGGTAATCAGGTTGCTAATATCGGTCGGAGCATCGTAGGTCAAGGAGAATGAACGCTAATAGTATCACTCAATACACATTAGTAAACTGTATTAACTTTTTATTTAACATTTTATTACATGATGACATTGTCTGTACAGATAAATAACATTGAAGTGTGTGTTTGTAATTTCCGAAAATGATCTTCCGAATATCGTTCTTGCAAGTAAGTAACAAATACAGGACTTGAAACTACCGATATTATAACAATTTAGTTAAGCAACTTATGTAATTTTGCATGCAGATGAATCTGCGGAACATGCTGAGTATTAATCCATATAAAACCTTATAAAACACCATATTACCCGCAAGAAATTATTAATTATTTATTATATTATCAATATTAAATTCCAGCACTCTTTAAAATTTGCCACCATTCTCATGCTTCACCCAAAAGAAGTCTTGACTTCTCATAGGTCAAGGACGATACATCTGTTCTTTTGTAGATCCGTGGTTTTGTATTGATTATTCCAATTCATATTTCGCCACAGGACTAACTACGAGTTTATTAGAGTGTGAAAATATCGTTGCCTTGAATTTAAACCACCCAATTCCGTGACATTTTTGGTAATGCAAAGTACCGAGAATTTTAATTTTTAGGTACTTAACATCTGTTAGTAAATAAATGTTAAGTTAATCGATTCAGCTTAAATTTTGACACATTCTTCTTTAGTCATCATTTTAAGCTATATTTTATCCAGTTTTATCCCCACGAAAATTGTTAATCGCGTAAGAGCTTGTTTTCATGCCAATCCTTGTTCTCGACGGATTAGGCATATATTTTAGAACATAAAAGCAGAGAGTTTTTGCCGTGTTGTATGGATAGCAGCAGGTTTACTGTCTGATCTTGAATTTTTGTCTTACCGACTACCATGTGAGTAGTAACTGGAACCAAGGGCTTAACGTACTCCGAATCATAAAAAAAGGCTCTCAAATTAAATTTTAAACGGTCAACCATTTAAGACTTACTACCGTTTACGCTAAACGCATTGATCGATTACAGCTAAGCAAGCAAGAAAAAAACACAGGGGAAATTTAAAAAAATATTTAATGTGTTTTTTAGAATATCGGATATATAAATACATAAAACAAAGTCGTCGAGTAATTATTCTGAATCTATTGGATTGGTTCTGCTCTGAATAATAGAATAGATAAAAAAATCACGAACATAAATCAGTTATTTTCTAAATTTGTTTTTTTAAATTTAATTAAAATATTGGTTTTTTTTCAGCCTTTTTCTGTGAAACCTGATTCTAAGACGGTGCGAATCTCGCCTGGATCACTAGATTTATTTAAGAACTAGCGGAAGCTTAAGAAGAAGCAGCGGAAGAACTAGCAGTGCTTTCATCTGTTTATCATCATTCGAATTACTGGAAATGCACTACATATTAATCACTGTCGACGATAATTAGTTCATAAGCTCCGCAGATCACAACTGAGCTGGGTGCTCAATAGACAGTGTTGCAGCGCGCTATCTTTGATTAATTAAATCCTACAGACAGGTATTCCCATCAATATTTGCTTATAGGCTGTTCGTAGTTGTAGCATTATTGTTGTGGAACGTCTTTCTATTTTATGATAATTGGCAATTTCCTGTTAGCTCCTTTTGTATAGAAACTAGGACCATTACGAGTTATATTGTTCTAATATTTAGGTCGATAAGTTGACCATCTGTACAGATTCTGCGACTCGAAATCTTTAGTAAAAGCGATTAAAAGACTGTGTCAATGTTGCGTCGCGTTTGGGCGACTCTCTGGCATCTGGGCGCAGCATCGGTATTCCGCGTCTTGGCGGCTGCTCCCATACTGTTTCGCTATTTGAAAAGTAGTGAATTATTCACCGATCTGGCATCTTAAAGTGTACGGGAGGAAGCGCTTAGACGCTGCAATTTGCTTCTAAAAAGTCAGTACTAGTCGCCTATACTAAAAGAAGCTGGTCTGCAGAGGCCCTTAGTGGAAAAGGTTCGAAAGATAAAGCGGGATTCGTATCTGGTCCTCGACCAATGTGAGGCCATCACTTTAGTCCGCTAAGCTACCACTACTACTCATATTTCAAATGTTAGGGCAGGTGAAGACATAAATCGAATGTTTATAAGTACAATTCTATACTTTCTTACCGTGTTACTTAATTATGTGTCGATAGTTGGCCCCTTTCGGTTGCTTCAAACGTGTATGGTGGAATATTTTATTAGTTTTCAGTAGAGGTCGGTCGCTTAGCGGACTAAATTGGTAGCCACAGGCAGGGTGATTTAAAAAACGGGAACGTTTTAAATTACGGTTTTCAAAATTATTTAGAAACACTTAGTGAGGATTTAATGCGGAATATGAGTGAAAACGTAATATTTTAATAATATACTTACACATTCATACACATTAATTTCCTCCAAGGTCGCAGGCAGAGGCACCATAAATATAGTATCGTCAATAATCACTGCTTCTGCTTATGGTTCGCGTTACATAATGAATGATTGCCAATTTCGCTTGGCCTTTGTACAAATATCTATGGTCAATATGAACCAATTGAGTCCTTATTATCGAACTAGCTTATAACTCTCTTAGGAGTTAGTATGATAAAAAAAACGTTCCACTACAAATAAATTATAATTGTGTTTTTTTTTGTACTACTGTATTTATATGATACTAACTAATATATAAAGCTGAAGAGTTTGTTTGTTTGCTTGGATGAACGCGCTATTCTTAGGAACTACAGACCCGATATGAAAAATGTTTTTGTGTTGGATAGCCCATTTATAAAGCATTCAAATACAGGGGTCTTGGCTCCGAATAAGATTTTGTCCCATTCGGTGTCGAGACTCTTGGTCCGTGGGGTCCTAGCGCTATAAGGCTTTTTAAGGAAATTGCGAAAAGGTTAGTCGATATCACAGGAGACCGAAGAGCTGGCAGCTACCTTGGACAAAGAATTAGTCTAGCTATTCAAAGGGGGAACGCTGCCAGTATCTTCGGAACCTTGCCTAAAGGGACCTTTTTTAATAATATATTTTAGTAATGTATCATATTTTTAAGGTTATATTTATTTTATTGCCCATTTATTGAGGTTGGCTAAATATCATCACGCTACTACCCTGGAGACATTAATCATAAATGTCGACAAATCGGGATTTTTTTATGCATTATTGTTGAATTTATAAGCCACGGGATTAAATAGGTGCTACGGGATTTCTATCAACGCCACGGGCTTAGCCTTGGGGGGTCATCTAGTATATGAAAAAACATCACAGCTAACAATAAGTAATTTGTATAAAGTACATCCATTATGGCTGATATACTGAGGGATAACGTAGTTTCTTAGATTGAATAATTATGTTGAAATATACTTATTTACCTGGCTTTACCCCACTTTATAAAAAAACCATTAGAATAGTAGTGAAATAAAATTGGAGAACGATAAACAATTACTGCCAATACTGGCGTCCCACAGTTGCTCAAGACAGAGGTCTTGAATTTCGTCATTTCTTTGTCTATACTGATTATGATACTATTACATTTTATCAGCATTTTGGGTTGAAGTAGGTAGCTTTTAATATTTTACTTCTAATAATTAGCATGTAATATAAATTAAATAAACAGTCAATTACTCAAATTAAGTAGACAAAATAAATCGGCTTACACCAAATTTGATTAAAGTGGCTTGAATTCTTCGAAGAAAGTTATCAGAACATAACAAATTGCCAGAAATTGTTGAGACATTTTCTGAGTAGGTGGTATAGGGTAGGCAGGTACTTAAGGTAAAAAGTTTCAAATAAATTAGTTGTAATACCGACTTAACGAAATAATTTGCTAGACAACTGAAAATATTTCATAATTTATTTATTAGGTTAAAGAAATTGTCTTCATTTTATGAAGTTTGTTCTGGTCGCTTGGCACATGATCATACTACTCTTCAAAGTACATTCTTAAGTACCAGGAAATGTTCAATAGTGCTCTAAATGATATTTAGTCACCTATTTGTTATTTTTTATCCAAAGGTTGCCTGTAAGAGATTGCTTTTTAGTGATAGTAGGTACTTTTGTACATCCGTCATTAGTCCAGTCCTTTACTTGACAGTGAGGCATGGCTACTACTGGAGCGACACAAGCAGGAGCTGCGTGTCCCGAAAATGGAGATGCTGCGGTGGATGTGTGGAGTCACCCGGATGGACCGTGTGAGGAACTCGCCCATCCGTGGCAGCCATCGCGTCCGTGACACTGCAGATAGGCTGCAAGAATGTTGCCTTCGCTGGTATGGTCACGTCTTGCGGCAACCGCCGGGCTACCAGGGAAACAAATGTCTGGCCATGTCGGCCCCGCCGGGTCCCGGTAAGAGGGGAAGACCCAAGAAGTGCTGGCGTGACGTCATAAATTTTGACATGCGTACCAATGGTCTCACTACAGGGGATGCCGACGACCGTGTGAAGTGGAGGAGATGAAGTAGGAAAGCGGACCTCGGGCGTCGCGAGACGCAATTGAGATAGATGGTCGGATGATGCTGGAATATGATCTATCTTCTTTAATGGCCTCTAGTCATTCGATATTAATATAAAATAGAATTATTGGATAGTTATTTATATATATAAATGAAAAAGAGAGACTTTATAGAGCGGGCTTGTACTTGTATTTAGTTTATATTTTAAGTTGTTAAATATTATTTGATCCCGATAAATATTTATAAGGCGTGATAGATAAATAAATAAATAAATATTTCGCCTTATTACTAAAGCATGCAAGTGGTATTGTAGTATAGCCTACCTATAAAGTAATTATTACATTTACACGTAGTTTATTAATTTGTTGAGACGAAAAATAAAATTAATAAAGAAAGATAGCTCATGGGCAGCAAAGGCACGTTTTTTTTTGGAAATCAAATATACCCTGGACATACGGAGTCTTCGGACTCTAGTCCAATGATAATGCTAAATATAATATACTTATTATATAATATACTGCTAAATAAAAAATGGGGCTTCACACAAAGTAATGAAATTATAAAGAAAAGTTCCTTTGACTTTGAGGTGCTTTTGCGGTGGCTGTGTAGTTGGCGTACCTAGAACTTCTATAACTAGAGAAGTCTTATTAGTGTTAAATTAATGTTGAGCTTCGTCTCAAAGTTGTGATAAATAAGTGAGAGAAGGTCGTTTAGTTTATCAACTTGTTACAAGACTTACTTTTCTATATATATATACAGTCCGAGTACCAGGACTTTAATTGGTCGTGCTAATTAGTGTCTAGCACATAAGACCTTTTAGCCTTTTTGTTACCATCTCACTAAAAAGGCAACGGGTTAAAAAGTTCTTCCAAATTTAACATCTAAAACAGACACATTTTTATTAAATTTTTTCGGCCCTTTCCGTGACCCCAGTTCCGTGCTTCGGAAGGCACGTTAAGCCGTTGGTCCCGGTTGCCAATAAAATGGCAGTCGTTAAGCCAAGTTGGAGGCCCTATGGGCGGCTTAAAAAATTTCAACAGCAGGTCGATGCAGCCTGCGCCTGTCCATTTCAACACGGCAATGGGCTCACCACCTGTTACGTGGGACAGAAATGCATACGGTGAAACGTGGGCGTTAAATATGCCTCTGCCTACCCCTTCGGGGATAAAGGCGTGACAATATGTATGTATGTATGTAATACTTAATTGAAACGATTTTGTACAAAGGCGAGAATAACTCGACACCGACTTTTCTCCGGAAAACTTTGAGTGAAAGGAAAAGAAAGCGCATAGAAAAGAACCCAAAATGATATCATATTACCTAATACTGATAAGTTTTATATTATTACAGGTACCTACTATTACATAGATACTTAGGTTGAAGAACTTGTGGCCCTGCCGACTTAGTGTTTTGTAAACGATCACTGAGTTACGCAACTTTCACTATGGCTGGTCCTCGGATCGGTGACCACTTTGTGGCACATGTGTGGTTCCGGTTGCCAGTGACATGGCAGTCGTTAAGTCAAGTTGAAGGCCTTATGGGCGGCTTGAAAAATTTTAACAGCCGGTAGCCACAACCTGCGTCTGTCTATTTCAACACAGCAATGGCCTCACCACCTATTACGTGGGACAGGAATACACATGGTGAAAAGTGGGCATATAATATGCTTCTGCCACCCTTTCGGGAATAAGCCGTGATAGATAAATAAATAGATACTTAGGTATCTATCGCTCGTCATATTCGATGAAGATATCTTGAAAAAACAG
Organism: Thumatha senex; assembly: GCA_948477245.1. Classification (NCBI taxonomy): domain Eukaryota; kingdom Metazoa; phylum Arthropoda; class Insecta; order Lepidoptera; family Erebidae; genus Thumatha; species Thumatha senex. The sequence goes on from OX419725.1 coordinate 9,167,222, forward strand.
TTTCATTATTCAAAAAGAAAGTGAAAAAACATTACCTCTCCTCTTTCCCATAACTACCTTGACTTAAATATTATTATTACTTATATATGTAGGTATAGCTAAGTAGAGTATGTATGTATATATTTATATGTATTTGTGTATATTTTATATATTTTGGTACTAAATATGTATGTATTTGAATATGTATGCCATTATTATTTATGTTGTTTATTATTATGTATGTTAGTTAACCTGCACACACATATTAATTATATCTTACCATAACATCTCCTATCTCAGGCCTACTGGAAATGATTTCCATGGAAATAAGAAGGCCTTTGTACATTGTTTTCTTCTTTATTGTTTTATTTTATTATCATTTGTGTGTACATAAATAAATAAATAAAATAAATAAATAAATACCTATAGAAAACACACATAGTAACAGGGGTTGTGTTTTATAAATGCAAAAGTGAGTGTAAGTTTGTTTCGCAGAGGCAAACTAACAACTACATTCTGTAGCTGTATTTTGTGCTACGAAATATTAAGCGGTGAGCCCATTTTCGTGTTGAAACGAGTGGAAATCTGTGACAAGTTGCAATGTTCCAATTTAAACACATTGAAAACTAAAACGAATGTATCTACAAACACTACCTCCATCCCAGCGGCCATATTTAAAAGCATAAAATCAGCGGCCATATTTAAATGCATAAAATCAATAACTCACCTGCATACATCCGTGTTTATTGCGTAAAGCGGTTTGTCTTTATCGATGAACGGTGCGTATATAGCTGAGTCAGTTCCATTGATCATGTTACACCGGCCAGGTGTTGGTTCCTCAGACACAGTTTCCTTTAGCCAATAGTTGAAAAATGATGAGTTATCGTAGGTGATGATCTCCCCTAGTTGTCTGTGGTCCTCCAAGCCACGGAAAACTTCGAATACTTTACTAGGACCGGCTCGTTTCTGGCGAAAAAAAAACGTCTTATATTAACATAACATCTTGCATTAACATAGGGGTCTGGTAATCTGTGTGACAGGTATATCTAGTGCAGATACCAGTCTCCCACAAAGGGTTTCAATTAGGTGTTGATAAATAAATGAGGAAATGTGTACCGCGATAGAAAATTTATTACTATCTAACCAACTGATAGGTATGGATTGAATTCTCTAGAATAGCACAAAAAAAAAAACTAATGTATAAAAAAATAAAAGGCAACGTAACGTGTTTGCCACATTTTAAACAAATTTACCCCCAAGAAATCGTACAGCACAACAAACTAATAGACAGTCTCATCTGGAACTCTTTGTATGTTTTGTAAGTTTATAAGTTTATTGTAAGAGGCGCAAGATCTCAGAGGCCCAAGCGATCGCACGTGCTAGGGGTGCACCTGTTGATTGATGGACAAGGCAACGACGTAGGTGTAGACTGATGTAGAATAGCAATCCCTCTCAGCAATGGCAAAATTGAAAAGCCGGAGATAGCTGCTACTGGCAGCCAAAAAAATGACCTCATGCCCCAAATCCCAATAGGGTTTGGGTTAGAAGCACGCAAACGCTCGCAAATGTAAATTCTGCAAAGTGATCACCTATCCAAGGACCACCTATAGCGAATGTTGCTTAACGCAGTAATCGTTTACAGAACACTGAGTCAGCGGGGCCACGAACGCTTCAATACGCTTTTACGTACAACATAGGTTTACTTTTATGTAGCTGTTAGGCGCAGCTTTTGTTTGGCATTGTTAGGAGCGATTGCCGTCAGACCTGTCATTGCCTCATCTGTTAGTCAGTAGGTAAATCACAAGTAGGTGTGGTCACTTCTGCCCAGGACATTTTGCTGGGGCCCCTTACTCAGAAAGTCTATATACTTTCAATTTTAGAATAAAATAGAATAAACTTTATTGCACATCAATAACAAACACTCATGTTATTATATATTCTGCATGTCTCAACTTTATTTTATGTCTATTGAAGATGTAACAAATAAAACACAAAAATTCTATGCGTAGTTGTCAAAAAATAGAAATGTTAAAGTATGTAGTACCTATCAACAGATGGGTGTAAAGCAACTACCGTTATCGCCCAACCCAATTTCATTGACATGATGCCAACGAAACCTAAGCTACAATATACTTTAATAACTAATTGATTGGACGAAATTCTTAACCATTTTTTCCGGGAAATAAGTCCCCATATCAATTAATATATTGCCTAAAAGTCTTAAAATATCCATTAGACCAGTACATCATTATTAAAAAGTTTTTGGCTAACTGATTGATCGTAAGAAATAGAACGGAAGCTTGTAAAATCATAAATATGTACTTTTATAGGGAGGTAGGGGTCTAAAGTTGCAAAAATCATCGTTACGTTTTTAAAAAATACCCCCTTACATACCATGTACATGTGTACGTGGGTGAAAGAATCCGGCTTGTTATCCAATTTCAAAACTAAGCATAAAAATTATAACCTATTTCATATATATAAATCTATCAATTATGGAAAATTTCCAGAGTCCGTTCCGTTTATTTTTAGGACACTACTTCAGGCTGGGTAGGATAGGGTGTGGCAGGCGTAGGATGGGTGTGGTGGCACAGCTCTCGACCCGTTCTAGGAATTAAGATCAATATAGGTTGTTGCTGCCTTGAAACAATTTTACATTTAACATGAAAAATAATATTAAATAAATGGAACAGATTACAAACTTGTTTCGAGGATCACTCGTTTTGAAATATTGTTCCGAGTTTGTTATCGGTTTCGTACTTTATTATGTTTCACAATTAGTTGGTTGAGCGGAATTGGGTCACTGTGAATTTCTTTTCGGAAGTTTTATGTGATTATGACAGTGACAAATTTCCACAAATTCTGAAATACCACTAAGTAGTAAAAGGATTCGACTCTTATATTTGAGGCTTAATCGAAGCTGAGACTGGGTGCACCTTTAAATGAGAAGATCATTCTTATACAGGGTAATTTGTAAAACACCAGCAACCTGCTAGGAATAGGTAGCTAACATCATAAAAACATGTTCTACGAATTTTTTTTTTCGACTTTGAAATATTTTATTTGGATTTTTGGATTTTTTTTTTCAAATTTAGCTTTTATTTACTGTACTGATTGAATTACAGTAATACACAACTAGTGAAAATTACAGGGGATGGGGGTGGACCGGTCATAACTCCTTTAACCTTGACTTTTTTCAACCGCATTGATACGCGCACATCTATCGTTCATGGCAGCATGCAGTACGTGACGAAAAAGAGAACCAGGAGTTCTTTTAAGCGAATCCAAGAGCGAAAGCCTACGACGAAGCTCGAAGTTTCAATGTACGATAGTACTCGCTGTGTAACGAATTGCCATAAGTGGTAGAACAAACGTTGTAGGTTATGACCTTGGCTATCTACTCCTAGCCGGTTGCTGGTGTTTTACAAATGACCCTGTAGTTGAAAATGTCTTCTATTGAAATCTGAGCTGCCATCAAGGTACCAGAAAATATGCTAGCTGGCATCCAAGTTATGAAATTGGAAATTATAAACGGAAAAATACTTTCAAGTAGGTCGTCAGTGTAAAATATGGAGAACAAAATAATTGAATGCCAGTGCGTATACACGTAACGAATGCTGGCACGTGCAGTAACTGGCTGCTAGTAACAGGAAAGCCGTTGTAGATACATACCATATCATGCAAAGAGTAAGAAGACAGTGTATTACGACTTTACATAGGAATTCAATTATAAAAAAAAATATTCCTACTAAGGTACTTCATTACTATCAATGAACTCGTAATCATGTAGCGATACTGTACGCCACAAAAATATTATTTGAGCTAAGACCATGCCCATCGCTAATAGGCATCGAGTTTCGTATCATTAATTTAAGCATCAGATTTCGGTAACAAAATAGACTCAGAGCCGCCTGAAACAATTGGTAATTTAATTTGAGAATATAAAAATAATAAGTTCACAAAACTCTGTTCTTTTATTTACCGCTAAAGGGACAAATGAGAATACAGCCGACCTGTTTGAAATCGGTCACAGTAGCAACACTCCCTCCCCGATAAGACCCCTTTAAATTCCATACCGTAGACGAATTGGAAAACCAATGCAGAAAACTGAATCCACAATTTAAGCGAATACGGAAGGGAGCGCCTATCGGACGTTACCATTTTGGATACGGACGTACGTTCATCCGTAAGAGGATGTGCATCCTGCAACAAGGGAAAAAATGCACACGGGGAAAGTGGACGTATAGTATACCTCTGCCTACCTCTCCAGGGATAACGGGATGAGTGATCGGCGAGTATTTATGCTCACTATGTTTGTAAACGTACAAAACCTCATTAAAATGGGCAAGTTTATTCAACGGACATCAATACTTTTATACTTTGAATCCGAAATTGAAATTAATCTCATACTCGTAGTATGATTACAATTTTCCTATTCTAAAATATATTTTCCATTTGGTTTCGGGCCTTTTAATTATTTTTTGGTATCAGTTTACTTGTGGCAATGGGAAAATGAAAATTACGTATTATTTTCGAATATAAGTTCTGTTCCACAAACCGGGATAGATAGCTCGGAATATTAATGAAGTATTTGGGATCGTTTCTACTATACTGTACTTTTTTTGGCTTCATTGTTTACGTTCCAAAAAAATCATATCGACAGTGAGCTCCAACGTTTACCAGATTTAAAGTTAATGATGGGCAATTAAAAACCATCGTGGAAACACTCAAATGTTCTAGTACACTCCTTCTACATCACTACGCCCGCCCACACGTCTAAAGAAACTAATAAACTAATGGAACTATTAGAAACTCCTCGTCACAGTAGAACAATTTAAATCACCAGAGGAAGTAAAACAGTGTTTAGAGAATTTATTGATTTTCCACTCCAGGATTTTTACAGGAAGGAAGCGAACGAATTTTTTTGGGAAACGGGAAATGTATACTGGTCAACAATTTAAATAGGTATAAGAAAAAGGCACCCAATTCCGAGGTGTTATAAACATGACACCTAATTCCGATGTATTTAGAATTTCGCGATTTTTATGAAGTTCACAGGTTATTTTGGTCTGAAAGATAAATTATCTATCTATGTATATATGAGCAAGATGGTGCTCTGGTGTGTGTACATTTTAAATTAATCACTAAGTTTCACGCCAGCAGCCAAATCTTACGCGCTCTTCATACATTTCGGTTCATATGCACGTGAAATCTACGATTTTCTAAATAGTGTATAAGAGGATAATTTTATATTGTTTCACTTTTTCTTATGAATGAAATATTGGAACAGTTAAATATTCTTTATCGACACCATAACATATTTAAGTATGTTTTTAACTAATGAAATAGAAAATCAGTATTTAAAATACCGCGGCATTAGGTGAAAAATATTTTAGTTTGGTCTTAATTTTCGATGTATACCTGCTACAGAAATGCAATTTCATAGACGTTTACGATTTAGATGTTGTGGTTTTGATAACTTAAACATTTCGCAATTGTATATATCAATTTCCGATTTGCCGTGTGGCGTCGCATTTACTAATTATAGCAGGTTAAAGATTGTCTATTTAGGTATTTCATAACTTCGTTGTATGGAAAATCTAGGTAAAAAAAAATGTTATTAATCTTAGGCGGGATTTATATATTTTATCAAACATATCACAATTAAAATTGAATTCATTTAAATAACATTAAAAAATCTTTATTATTTATTACTCGGAATTAAAAAACTTGAAAAAGTATTAGTTAACGCCCGTGTGAGGAACGAGCTTAGAACAATTCCTGTGCCACGGTGCGGTGCGGGGCGAGACAAGAGTGGCACGACGCCGCCGACGACTAAAATCATCCACTCCGCCCTATGCACTTTCTACTAGTATATTAATCTGTGCTTGCATCCCGATAGCCCTGCTTGTTAGGTGCGCGCACCTCACTTTAACATTGTCGGGTTACGAACTGTATCTAATCGCATAATTTATGGTTATAATATTATTTTATTTGTCACAGCACAAAACCTGTGTTTTATGTCCTCGCCGACAGTATTGTAAAACTCTACCAAATCCCGTAATATTGATATACTTAAATACAGAGTGTTTATTATTTTGCACAGTTTGTAGTGTACGTTTGTATGATTTTATTTTAAAGTATGCAACGCCAAAGTGAAAAATTTATTATTTTTATGCAATCAGTTCCGTTAGTAAATAGAATTCATATCTAAAAGAAAAATTACTTCATATGTATCCTGACTCAGAACCAATATGCCCCCAATGTTTTCTCTGTTTGTAAAATAATATAACTACGTATTACGTAGAACCAAATGAGTACTTTTATTAGTTATCTAGATCCTATATCAAATATAGGGTTGATAGCTTTTATATTGATACAACCTGATCGTGGGCCTTTTTTTATATTTGGCACGTCAAAATGGCGTCACCCGCCTGATGGTAAGCAAAGACGACGACCCGTGATTGAGGGCCGCTATCTCAATCCTCAGGGCTTCAATAGCAACCCTTATTTTGACTGCCCCGGAATATGCCTTTTCACGCTTCTCGTAAAGGACCCAGGATTGTAAGAGAAGGGAAACACGGGCCCGGCTGAGAGTTTTATGCTTTTATGGTGCGATTTAAGAAAGACCTACGGAATCCGTCGTTTCGGTTAATGAATTTTTATGACATAAGTACCTATTAGTTTACAAATAAAGAAACTAAATTGAATTTGACGACGCTCAATAATGTAACAAAAAGGCAACAAAATAAAAACAAGATTAAAATTTTCAAGAGATGGACTGATTTAAATCCTGACTGATAAAAAAAAAGATATTTCATTTATGTACTTCATGTATACCATCTCCCTTCCTTTATATTTTGTACACTCGGAATTAGGAGCCAAATACATGGCAAGTAGGATTTTGAAATCGGAATTAGGTGCCTCGGACTTATTTCTATTATTAGGTACATAATTTTATATTTTTATAAACAGTTTTATGTCAAGCAGTTAGTATATATCGAAAAATAAATAAATAACAGGTATACCTTTCAGTAAAATTGGTTATATACATCAACAGATGTATATAACCAATTTATAAAGTTAATTAATAAACTAATACTTAATTTTTAATGTTCTGTTGAGTTTTGGTAAAAATACCGTGACATTAGGTGCCTTTACTTAGTATGGTAAAGTATGATATATACATAATCATATTTTTCGTAGAGGTATACAAAACACCCACATTTCACCGTATGCATTTTCATCCCACATAACAGGTGGCGAACTCATTACTGTATTGAAATGGACAGCCGCTGGCTGTGGTGACCTGCTGTTGAAAATTTTCAAGCAGTCCATATGACTTTCAACCAGGATTAACGACTGCCAATTTACTTGAGGTAGGCGCAGTATGCCGTCTTCTTCCGTTCATCCCTGTTTCATTCATTCACTCCTTTTATATTCTTAGCACTCCTTACACAGTCCATCCATTTTTTCTTTGACCTTACTCTGGCTCACCATTCATCAACTTTCATATTCATAGTTCTTTTAGCTACACAACTTGTGTAAAGTGAAAGTGATGCAAACGTCACTTGTGCAACACAAGTGACGTTTGCTGGGTTGTCAGTGTTTGACTAATGATGAACTCGCATTTTAATATCGAAAACACAGACGTGTTTGTCACTGGGAACTTTCATTATTTTCATTTATTTTACAAGACCCCACAGAGATTTTACAAACTGTGTCAAACGGCTGCCATTACTATTGATAGCAATCCACACGCATACGCATAAATAAGCAGTCATTTTCAGCTTTATTCATGATTAGTCAACATTATTTCAATATCTATTCATTCGTACACTTATGGTGGTTTTATAAAACAATAGAATTAGTGATACAAAAAACTTACATAATCTAAAACGGAGAATCTGAGTGATCCATCTTCCATTTCAACCAGGTTCTGAGCAGAAGCACCTATTTCCCTGATCTGGTTGCATGCAAAATTAGGAACTATTCCTCTATCGTCCAGACAAATAGGGATGCCATTGAACAGCAGGTCTTGTACGGGTACTGTCATTACCGGGGTGTTGAACTCGCCAAATATTGATTCAAGGGCTGTGTTGAGCAAACTCATGAGGTTAGGATATAGAGTCTCGGTGACCTGAAGTATAGCCTGGAAATAAAATAGAACTTTTTAAAATAGTATCTCAAATCAAATACCAGGTAGTAGGTTCGGTTGGGTTATGAGTAGCCCATAAATACTAATCGCAGTACCGGATAGGCAATTCGTGTTAAAATTGTATGCAAGAACTATTTTTTATTAGCTTTTCACGGATTCACTGTGCAGGTATCAGGTCTGTGCGTATCAGATAAAGATATCATAAACAAAACGCGGTTTTTTTTACCTTTTGTTACCTGACGTTTGACCAGTTTGCACTGACCGTGCTCATAGGTTATTCAAAAAGTATACAAAATAACCGCGTTTAGCCCCAAAATAACAAATCTATATATAAAATGAATTGATGTTTGTTAGTCTCGCTAAAATTCCAGAATTACTGGACTGATTAGGTTAATTTTTATATTGAAAGGTTTGTAAAAGTTCAGGGAAGGTTTAAACGGTTAGAAAAATACATAATAAATTAAAGAAAATACTAAATATGACTATTATATTTTTCAATACAAACTGTTCCTACTTTGATGTTTGTCTTTTTACAAATTTAAAAATAGAATCCCTTGGATGTCAAATAGGTGCATAAATTTGTTGAACCGATCTCTTTGGACTGTTTTGTTAAGAAGTAAGACAACTATGACTCAAAAATAAAAATTATAAAGTATTGTCAAAAAAGAAAATCTAAATAGTTATACATAATACTCCTGTACGTGTGTTTGACATCTAACTCTTACTAAACGCCAGGACTGATTTGGATGTAATTATGTGTGTATAATAATGCGTTACTGAATTGTTTGAAAATACAATAGCAGTAAAGGTAAGTGGCACTGCGATCGATATGCCATCAAATTTGCTGTACAATAGAAACTTACATAGGCTTTTTACTCCAACCGTACTTAGACTCGTTTAAAGTTATTTGTATTTTATACAACTGAGGTGGCAGATATCCTTCTGATCACTGTAGCCTATGGATGTTTGTAACACCAGAGGCGCTGCACTCGCGCTACCGACCCGGCGAAAACTTTTTGTAAGACATTATTTTCAGAACCCCATACTGTAGACTTTCAGATCGGAAAAATTGTAGCAGGAAGTTTATTGTACAATCCAAGCGTAAGCTGAAGAAATTATTTATCAGACCTTACCGTAAGTGAGCGCATAAGTAATATCATATCGACTATTCATCAGAGCACACACCACTGTATAGGCGATTGAACACCCATAAGAAAGGAGGCGAAGTCTCTCCTAATGCGAAAGAGCTCAACCCTATCCGAAAAAGTAGATTAAGTACGAGTATCATTGAACCCTCATAACTCCCTTTTGTGCCGAACGAAAAGGTCGAAGCTGGTATTCAGGTGCACCAGCCCAAAGATGACAGCAGTATTCTGAGTGTGGCCGCATTTGCGACTTATAGAGAAACTGTGTTTGCTGCAAGCTCTATTGAGCACGCCAAAAGCTTTTCACGCAGAGCCTTATCTCCAAATGACAACGGTGTTTAGATATAGATAAAGATATCTACACCAAGGATCTTAACACTATTGGAGATAGAGGTGTTACCTGAAATTGTGCCCAAAAACAAAGTAATTTTTGTGAACTCGCACATGGAGGGTTTCGGAACGAACTATCGCGGCTTATGAGATACGGCCTGACAGCCTACGACGGACAGAAAAGAAGAGAGACAGAAGAGTCGTAGTTATGATAATAATTTGCCTCTCATTTTTATATTCTTTTATTTTACTTTAATGTAATAAATTGTTATAACTGTGGTAAGTAAACAATAAATTTATAAAGTTTATGTCGGTTCGAAGTCCTCCGGGTCAGCTAGTACTTAATAAAATCTGATATATTTATATTTTAGTACATTTTGAATATCCCAAACTACAAATATGATTAAAAATACTACTTATAAATGTCTAACACAAAGATTACATAAATAACGAATAGGACAATGGATTAAATAAAACTATCAGGTAATGTAGGTCAGTGGGGACGATATTGTTAATATTGTGTTTGAAGACAACGCTTCTCCTATCAACAAGTGTGAGTCCCTTCCTTGTCTTTCATACTGACAGTATAGCGATAGGTATAAAATAACTGATTGGAATATGATGTCTTAGTAATAATATAATCTAATGTAACAGTATTGGATGACAATGCTCAATGTATTATCATAATACTAGATGACCCCCACAGCTCCGCCCGTGGAATATTTCGACCTCCCGTCGCACCTATTTAATCTTATAAATTCTACAATGATGTATAAAAATTTGCCCGAATTGTTGACATTTATGACTACTGCTCTGCTCCCCAGTGTGGTAGCGTAATGATATATAGCCTATAGTCTTCCTCGATAAATGGGCTATCTAACACAAAAAAAAATTTTCAAATCCGACTAGTAGTTCCTGAGATTAGCGCATTCAAGCAAACAAACAAACAAACTCTTCAGCTTTATAATATTAGTATAGTTTAGATTAATACGTAAAGCGAAAACTTGAACCCATTTAAAAAAAAGCTAAACGGTTGAACGTGAAATTAAACGCACTTTAATTAAATTCATATTATATTTCTTAAGTTACTTATATTAATTTTTGAACTTAAAACTTTTAAATTCAGAAGGATAGTCCTATTTTCCAATTTTATCAATTCAAGGCAATCCCCGTGTGTGCTGATATTTTTAAATTTGGTAGGGTATAGTAAATTTTATGAAACCCGCACACTACTATCTATAAATACAACGTTGTCAGTCCGTATTTGCGGTGGACCGGTGACAGCACGCGGTTTAGATGAATTATCTAAATCGTAATTGACTGCATCTGTGGCGCGGTGGGAGTGTATCCTACTGCTACTACGAGGTCATGGGGTCGATTCCCACCCAGGGAAACTTTGTGTGATGAGCACGACCGTTTATTCTGTGTTTGGGTGTTATTTGTCTATAATATGTATGTGTTTAAAAATATATAAGTATGTTTATCAGTTATCTGGTTATCATATCACAAACAATGCTAAGTTTGGAATCAGATGGCGCTGTGTGAGTTGTCCCAACGATTTTTTTTTTCTACGTATCAATGCACATATTATTGGTGTTTAGGCTATTTTAAAGATAACTCACAATAGGTTGTAGTTAGCTCAACTACTGACCCCGTCAACCCCTCCATATAAGCTAATTTCCTTGTTTTGATTAGTTAGTGGAACCGGGGATCGAAAACAAACCGTTAAAATACATATCCTAACCTAACCACTAGGCTATTGTCGCTTTTTATTTTGACCCTAGAGTGTCAATAGATTTGATGTAGTTCTCGTGATACTATTATTCTGATAATAGAATCTTAAAGTCTTTTATGTACGTAAAACAAGCGTTATGCTGCACGATATAAGTAAAAATTTGAATCCTAGCCTTTTATGTAGGTTAAACAAAAGTGATCCTTTGTTGTTAAATTACAAAGTTCTCAACAAAAGTTTGTGGCATCAAAGCTCATTAAGGCATTTCAGATTACAACAGGTTACTGCAAAATACTTTTCCACTGAATTTCAAACAATAAACAAGCTTGTACTGAGAAAAAGTGTTTGAGATATTTCTTTTAGATTGTGCAATATCGAGGGTGGAGCTGAAACGTAACTCAATAGTCTATTTTAAGCCTGAGGTTCCGGGCACCCTGCTGTCTGCGTAGCGTGGCTAGTTGTAGGTATATAACGTTGCACTATTGATTTTCATCCGAGCCCTTTGCCCGGGGATATGCGTTTATTCCATAACGACAGACGCACACGACACACGCTCTTTGGCTTGTCATACTTAATTGTACTCACCTCAAACAGACTGTTAGTATTGCAGGCTATCAATTGATTGTTGTATGTCAATGTAATGTTTCTTAAATATGTATTGTTCTAACTAATTTGAACGGTGTTGTTGTACTATGAGCACAGTAAAATCTCAATAAATATAATGCTCTTCAAATTGAAACTTCTTTTTTTTTATACGTATTTAGTAAGGTTGCGCCTGTTTTGGTCTTAAACTGACCTATTAGTCATAAAAATAGCATAAAATCTCGTATAAAAAGTAATATTTTCACACCACATTTTCAATATTTATTTTTTGTTATTTAAATGACGTCTTCAACCGTCAGCTGACCACGTCCTGAAATTGAGGTCCACTAGCACATTAATGTCCCAAAGAAGTTTTTAAGGAGAGTAACCGATAAGGCACCCTATGCGTAGTAATACTATATTATTATTGGTAAGAATAAAATAATAATACAGAATTGTGTCTCTTCAAACTAAGGCATAAAATCATAAAATGAAAATAAACTTAAAACATTTTAGAGTGTTGAGTATGGCTTAGTATCATTTTATAAAAAGTCCTATGCCACTAGCCACCCCATTAGGACTTAATTAACTTACCGAGTACCTGTCTATGTTACTAGCGTTTTATTATTAACTTACTGTAAGCCTGAGGCTTCACAATGTTACTCTTGGTTGAACCACTCATGAAAATTGTGTGAAATTCTAATTTATTTCCGATTTATTTCCGAGTAGTAAATTTTAGCTTTTGTTATATACATACGAACAAAATAAGTAAGAATTAATATTTTATTTTATTTGGAAACCAGTGTCGTATTGATATATAACAATAGATTGGATAACAAAAATCCATTATGAACTTTCAAATTTTTGTACCTCGTAGTAACAGAAAAATGAATAATACTATTTAGTGCTTGTAAATCAAGCACTTAAAGTTTATTTGAAACATAGTGGGACATAAAAAACCGATTCAAACCATGGTTGGTCAGTGTACAGTGTACGAGAGTACTGCAATGTGCTTGAATGAAATAGGTTTAACCTAAATAATAATTATCTGCATGGAAAATAATTTTAGATACTTTAAATCATGGCAAATAAGAGTCATTGTCGCTTAATTTCTTGCTGCATGGAATCTAATCCTTGGTGTCTGGTTTTCGCTTCTTGTACCTTCGTTTTATCCCTAGCATAAGTAAGCAGATGATACCACTTGTAAATGAGTTTAGGATTCAGGAATCTAGTTGAAGTTCTTTTTATATTTATTAATTATAAGAAACATTTACATGGTTTTATACACAATAGCATTAAGAAAACCACTAAAGTTTAATACTAAAGCTAAAAATGTATAGGTTAAACATCTAGTAAGTATTTTACATCTCTATATACCCGTAATTCAAAATTACGTGGTTCATTATTGCGCAAATTATTTTCAGATATATATTACCCCATTCCACAGCCAGATAACAGCGTATGATTTATAGAAATCGATTCAGTAGGTTCAAAGATCATACCCCAAAACACACAAACTTTACCTCTTTACAATATTATATCTAGTTATGAATGTCATTTCTAGTTTGTTTCTAACGTTAATATGTATTGGAGATACACAACGTACTTAGTACTTCCCAAGATTCAGTTTCACAACCGTCAGTTACACAAGTTTTGTCCGAAAGCAACAAGTTCTCTAAGAATAATTGTTCAATACAGAATACCTGTTGGTTGCATAATAACGCCTGTCTCGACCAACTTCGTACTTCGTACCGCTTCAGCATGAAAATTATGATGAAACGAATTCTCTTGAAACCAATAGGTAGCAATAGAGTATATAGTAGTCAGTATATATTAGTATATTTATTATGTTTCACTTTAGTAACAACAACTCAACAGATTTTAACAAATGAAGTATCATTATAAGCATACCTATTTTAAGTGGTACTCTCTTGAGGAAGTAAAGCGGTGTATAAAAATAAATGTTTTTTTAAATAATATATGCCATGTTTGATATCAGAGGGTTTCGTTGCCATATTTGAAAGCTATAGATGCTTTTTATGTTGTTTATATACGTTTGATGTTGGTGAATGTAATTTATGTGTTGTTTTATAATTCATAGCGACAACAGAACAAATATCATCAACAAATATATAAATAAATAAATATTGTGAGACATTTTTGAGCATAACCGTTTAGGTCAAAGTTAGCAAATATAAACTGTGGGGGATCTAGACAACTCATACATATTATACAAAGGAAACACCCTAATTCCGAAACTAACATTAGCGAAACACACAAATATTTGTTCCGATCCGGAAATCGAAACCCCAGACCAGTTGCATTGCATACACCACGACTTACGCTACCGAAGCAGTCAATTAACACTTTTAAGGGATAAATACAATGACTGCCTTGATATATATGTAGGTACCTATTTTAAAAATATTATTGTCAAGCCGTTTTACAGTATTATACTTTACGCTCGTAAATTATAATAATACTAAAATCGGCTTGACAATAATATTTAAAAAATAGGTAAATAAATTTACGGGGTTGCTGGTATCCTGGTATCCTTCCAAAGGCTCTTCGGAACTCCCAGTTATAGACAGATGGAAGCGATACGTGTGGTATTAGTCGGTAGACTGATGTGGATTTCACACGAAAACTAAAGGGTTGGGAGCTTAGGCGGCAGTCGCTCAATGACGATAATTAAACTACAGGTTCCAAATACAGGCAGGGTTTGGAAGCAACTGGGAAAATACTATGGAGAAAGAGATGAGGCAACGAGTCGGAAACCCAAATTAGTTTCTTCACCAGCAAGTGATGTATCTGACTATCAGACGAGGTCATGGTGATGTGAAGTGAAACTCGAAACAAATGCCATTATAGTCTAGTCTAGTCAGCGACATCAATGTCAATCACTACCCAAAATGATTGGAAAAAAGCCTTCGTTCAGCCTGCGTTACACTGATTGTATTGATTAATTGATTGGCAATGTGATGCGTACAGCGCGGCGAGGAAATTCTCCAAGAAAATAATACGAAGGAAAGAAATTAGCTAACGGGCACTCTAATGTACAATATACTGATACGATCATTTATATTGTTACAATGTATAATTATAATTCGACTAATGATTGATGGATTTCGCATGTCACATTTGGGAGTATTCCGAGCGAACAATGATAGATTGGCGGGAGTTCATAATGAAATAAACTTATTTCTTCGTCCCAATTTCGAATAGATGCGCAATGTTGAATATCCTGTTATTTACGATTAGATCCATATATTGTATATGGATATTTAAATGGTTAAATAAAGTGATGTATAAGACAGTCTTATACATATATTATATAATTATATAATAGACAGTCTTATACATATATTATATAATTATATAATATATGTATAAGACTGTTATAGGAATAACACTGTTGCTTTGTTTGTTGATATTTTCCTTGTGCAATTAAATATGGTATGGATGTGTCAATCTACAAATCAAATCTTTATTTACTATATTTATTTATGTTATTTAACATTTTATGTACACAATATCATAATAGAAAGATGAAATGAGTAGGATAGTAGTACAATGGTACGGCTTATTTAATAAAGAAATCTCATCCAGCTAACCGGCGCGAGAGGAAAGTTTTAAGAAATACTTATTTAAAGAGGAATATATGGATCATCGTTTGAAGTACTTATAAGTAAGGATCGATTTAATGTCTCCAATAGCATCATAAATAATACCGTCCCAGTTAGTTTCCCTATTCAGCAGATTCTGTATAGTTTTGTTATTAACTTGCTAGGTATGGTTTAAAATAAAAGGACAGGGAGAGAAAACAGCCCATAAAATACTCGTACGTACTGATGCAAAACACTATAGTTTCCAAGTTTAAATAAACTTTGCTTTGGTACACTATCATACAACACGCATCATTAAAAAACATGAAAAATTTATGAACATGTTTATATATACATACTGGTTTGCTGTCAAAGTGATCTTTTCATGTAAACTAAAGTGTTACATTGTTGAGCTGAGAGTTAGGTACGTATTTGCAACATCAAAGGCGCTGTTAGACAGAGTTATGTCAAAGGCAAAATTATGTTGATATCACGCTCAACGGTGTATAATATATTTCTAACATCCTATTTCGTATTAGGTATAGTTACTACACATGTAGTATGTTTAGTAATTACGCGATGTGAGGTAAAAAAAAAAGATTAATGAATACGAGAATATGATAAATTTCAACAGCAAGTAGCCACTTTGCACAAAATACACACGGTGATTAGTGGGCGCAAAATATGCCTCTACCATCCCTTTAGGGATCAAGCGTGATTGATAAATAGGAATTTATAAAATAATCATAAAAGAAGCACGCGTAGCGCCGCTTACTCAGGGTTTTTGTAAACAATCACAATGCTAAGCATATATCGTTATACCTGGTGCTCGATGGGCGACCGATTTGTGGTACCTATTCCTATTAAGTGGCTTGAAAAATTTCAAAAGCACAACCGTGCTTATCCATTGCTACACGGCAATGGGTTTACCACCTGTTACACATAACACGCCTTTAACTCTGAAGGGGTAAACAGAGGCATACTATACGCCCAAATTTCACCGTATACCCATTGTGGTGAATCTATTGCCATGTTGAAATGGACAGGCGCAGGTTGTGGCGACCTGACGTTGAAATTTTTCAAGCCGCCCATTAGATCTTTAACTGGGCTTAGCGACTGCCATGTTACTGGCAACCGGGACCAACAGCTTAACGTGCCTTCCGAAGCACGGAAACGCTCGCAAATGTAAATACCACAAAGTGGTCACCCATCCGAGGACCAGCCATAGTGAAAGTTGTTTAACGCAGTGATAGTTTACAGAACACTGAGTCCGCGGGGTAACGAGCGCTCCTGTTACGTGGAACAAAAATGCAGACGGTGAAGTAGGCTGCATAGAATGCCTCTGTCTATTCAGAACTATAAAGCATGACTGATAAATAAACTAAAGAAATGAAATATCCTACATATATATTATTCTTTGCATCTACTGTTTATTAAGACGTACGCTTGTTACTTATAGCTATCATACAAGCCAGTGTCTCCCTCTCACAGGGTGGCTACAGAAAAGGAAGGGTTGTAATTACTTGTGACGTCTGTACGAGAATTTCAAAGCGCTGGTCTGTCAAAGTAACACGACGTCAGTTATTAAAATCTGGGTAACTAGACTTTTTGGTGATATTTGTGTTTAATACAGTCAGAAGCTGGTTGTAAGCATTCGGTTGAAAATCAAAATAACAGTGTAAGGAATCTTATTTTACTAATGTACGTATACCAGATTTTTCTGCTTTGCGGTACAATGTCCAGCCATCTGTAGACTGCGTGGGAGAGAGATAGGGGTAAAAATTAAGACTACTTAAGTAGTTCCCAAAGTTCACAAAAACTAAACTAAATAAGAGTGGAAATTTTGTTTTTACTTTGCTGTCATAATCATAATCGATGACGTAATGAGTTTAGGAAATGTATTCTTGATATCTCCGGGGACATGCCTCTAAATGTGAGGTGAATGGCTCTATGACATCCCGAGTGTTTCGCTGTCCACTTGGCAATTATCGATTTATCGCTGAATATACAGAGACATACATCGTGAACTGCTATGCATCACTAGGTTGTTTGCTGAGGTGTGTCAATTCATTGAGGGAGACGCTTGAGTCGATGTTGCAAGAATTAACTCTATTTACATAGACTAGTATGGACCGAATGGATGAAATACCTGTTACATGTATTGGGTGGTATCGATTTATAGATGAGTTACATGAGATATGACAGAGGTTTCGAAAAAATATTGGTATGAGCGCCCTTAGAGAATTTAATAATTTTTATCTTAAAATTATTTTTCTTAAAACTCCTACGTCATGCAGAACTCTTAGGTCAACATTCGGTCTCATATTCGTCAAGACTTACTGCTACTAAGTGCTTCAGTAGTGCTTCGAGTAGAACTCGAATCTCTACTTTAAACTGTAGTTTCGAAAGCCTAATATCAAGAATGTACATCATTCTTGTAGAATTACCCCAAATATGGACCAAAAAGTGGATGATATTTGTGTTCGAAATAATATTCTGCATACCTCACTAAAATACAGGTATCTGGGTAAAAGCTAAAAAACAGTTTATCCGTCAGGGAAAATATATCGCAGAAAGAGTGTAGGTGCGAGGCTGTGTTTGTGGGGTGTGTGCCTCCCCTTGCAACAGGGTGTTATGTCAAACCCACACTTCACCCCTTCGCGATACGCTGTACTAAAAAACGGGTCGACAGTTTTTTAGTTAATGTAAACATAGAAAATGTGAATTGAACTTTAGTTTGTAATCCATGGTTCAGTAAAGTAAGTTTATAACAGAATCACACACTGAGTACTCGTTTCAGTTACGTGTAGTTTTGAACAGTCCGTATCCCTTCTAGTGACACCATTGGAACTCATATTATCTCTGAATCTTCGTATTGAGATAAGCTTTATTTAGCCTTATCTGTAATTGTGAAAAATATTTCATATAAATAAGCTGATATTCAAACATTCCTTTAAGTTTATTACAAAAAGGCACAAATAAAGTGAACATATAATTAGGCTTTTATAACATACCGCAGTAGCAATCTGTTACAAATACCCACGTTATTAAATTTATTGGAATCGGAGCGGCCTTTACTGTCTTCGCAAAGTGAGTTGGGTACCCTTCAGTGCGAATAGGCATGAGGCAGATACCGGGCTCGATGACCTTGACCCTCATTTCGAACACGGCTGTTCAATCCTCAAAGTGTTCCAATACTGAAGGAATTTGTAGACAATTTGGTTAGACGTTGACTTAAAAATTGTCCTACTGTTTGTTGGTTGAGAGAGTTAGATTCCGGTTTACCGAATGGCGTGTTCCTGGTTAAAGTAATCAGAAAATTTGCATATAAGTACATACATACATACATATTGTCACGTCTTAATCCCCGAAGGGGTAGGCAGAGGCATACTATACGCACACATTTCACCGTATGCATATTTGCCGATATAGCCGAGTTGAAATAGACAAGCGCAGGTTGTGGCGATACGATATTTGCATATACGGGCTGCATATCTTTCTTCAGTACAACAACGCACCACGTTCTGGCAAAGATAGAAACTCGCTGTGGCGTTATGGCGTTACAAATGCTTCTTCTAGTACTCAAATATTGCTCGAACCGATCCAGCGCTCCCTACAATAAGAACGAAAAAATTCTCCCAACAAAATAAAATTATGAACAAGGCAACGAGAAACTCGACCGATTCGATTACGTTAGATTGAGTTAAAACTACGACCTCCATGCACGAACCGAGTGAGCGAAGGGAGCGTACCACAGCAGGCGAATGCTAGAAGTGCTCAGCTATCATATCCCTGATATTTTACTAGGGTTCACTCAACGAAGCTTTCGGAAAGCAGTTAGTGTGGCAACAGAAATCATTTCCTTCTTTGCCTCAACTGAAAATTATCTTATAAGAAAAATAAAATTAGCCAATTGCATGTTAGGTCATCAGTTCATTTTAGTTTAATTAGTTGGGTATCAGTTGTATCATTTAATGTGGTCTTATTTGTACGACTTAAATGACATATTTCTGTACATTGGTCGACTACTGAATTGCAAGAGGTGAAAAAAAAAAACGAGTGATGTTATGCTTTGGTTTGTAATGAAAGTATTCCACTTAGTACTCAATGTGTATGACCTCAAACCAGCGCGTGTATTTTGGAAATAATAGGAGCGTTGTTGGACAATTTATCGCCAAGGGTATTATTTTCATACAATTTACGCATAATAAAATATTCATACAGCTAAATAGAAATATATCATACATAAATTTAACAAATCACCTAATAAAGATAATCCGTCGACAATTATGGTGATGTCCATTCAGTATGTCTGATTATACTATCTACTTTACTTTTCACTGTTGTTTACTTAATATAATTCAGACTAATCTCAACTGTCATTAATAAACTGATTATGCTATCATCTATGAATAATTTTTGATTTAAAGTACCTACTTTAAGTACTGAATTGATCGTGGCCCCGCTGACTCAGTGTTCTGTAAACGATCACTATATTACGCAACTTTCTCAATGGCTGGTCCTTGGATGGGTTACCACTTTGTGGCTTTATATTTGCGAGCGTTTCCGTGCTTCGGAAGGCACGTTAAGTCGTTGGTCCCATTTGCCAGTAAAATGGCAGTAGTTAAGCCCAGTTAAGGCCTTATGGGCGAAAAATAGAAATTTTTCATGCCGCCCACTAGGCCATAAATTTGTAATAGTGCACTACGAAAACTGTCAAATTGCGGCGCGGTAGCGTCGGTTTTCTATTAAGTGACGTTTTCGATTCTATTCACACGATTGAATAAAGTAGTAGTCACTCTGCTTACTATCATGCGTTAATAATTTAATTATGAATTTACAATTTTTCGATTATGATTTTCTTTACAATCATTGTTCTAATAAAAGTTTCCTCAACCCGTACTTGTGTGGTACAGTGGTTAACAGGAAAAATTCAAAATCACCGAAACTGTTGCATTTTTGAAATAAAAGTCACTTAGAGGTTATCAAAAATTTATTACGTTATCTCTGAGTGCTATAGGCCCTTAGAGTATACATATAGGCCATATAGTACGTGTATATTGAACAAATTCATATTGTTCCATACATTCTTACATACTGGCACGCCTTTATCACCGAAGGGGTAGGCAGAGGCATACTTAACGCCCACATTTCACCGTATGCATTTTTGTCAATGGCGGTGAGAGCATTGCCGTATTGAAATCATAATGGACAGGCGCAGGTTGTGGCCTCCTGCAGGATTACTTCGCTTAAAAGTGTTACTGGGAACCGGGACTAACGGCTTCCGAAGCACGGAAACACGGGTAAATGGAAATGTCACAAAGCGTGGGTGGCCGCTCCGAGGACCAGCCATAGCAAAAGTTGCTTAACGCAGTGATATTTTGCCACATAGTCAAAAAAATCGTGCGTCTTGAAAGTTTTCAGAGAGCACGCAAGAGCAGTAAAAGATACACAAAAAATAATGTATCGGAAAGATTTTCCTTTCAAAAAGCTCATAAATTGAAGTTCTCAAATTAATTAAGTCCTCGATGAGACCTGTTATTTATCTATTTTAGATTTATATGTATGTAAATCTGTAGAAATATGTGAATGTATGTTTGTACGTGTATATGTACTTATATACTCTCTTTCTCCCTCTATCATCCATTTGTTTAGTGTATAACTTTGATTTTTCAGTACCAGGTACTATGATAGTTTATGTTCTTTGAATAAATTGTGCAATTTTTAGCCCCTTTGTTGCGCGTTTATCCTATTTATCTCGCGGCTTGCTAGAAGAGAACTCTATTCTGAGTTAAGCTCGCCTTTGTACATCATGATAGCTATTTGTACTTTATTTATGTCACACTATATTTTTGAAGTGCTTTATGCAAACCTTATATTCTCTGTATACTGTAGTGTATTAAAAAACAACATCTAGAGCATATACTATATGCACAACTTAAGACAACCATTTTTTGGGTATTAAGACTCCACTGTCCGTCTGTGTGTCAGTTACCAGTCTGTATCTCAAAAACCGTGATAGCTAGACAGATAAAATTTTCACAGATGATGTTGGCATTTCAGTTCGTGTATAAATCAAAATTAAATGACATGTTATTCTTCCATCTGCCTATGGCCGAAAGTCACAGATGGGTCCTCGGAAGTGTACCCCAGGGCTAGCGACAGACTGCCATATAACATATCTACGTGACCTTTAGTGACGAGACTCCTGATGAAGTATTCCCTTTCCCGTTCCCCACAGGAATTTGTTCCAGTAGCTTATACCGGTACAAGTTCCTGTGGGGAACGGTCGTATTATTGTAAAGTGTCATTAAAATCCATTCTGTAGGTTTTAAGTGAAAGAGTAACAAACATCCATACACTTACAAACTTTCCCGTTTACAATATTAGTAGGATAGCAACAGGTAGGCGCTAGAAATATTTACAGAATATTTGATTGTACCTATATTACATACATACATACTGTCACGCCTTTATCCCCGAAGGGGTAGGCAGAGGCATATTAAACGCCCACATTTCACCGTATGCATTTTTGTCCCACGTAACAGGTGGTGAGCCTATTGCCGTGTTGAAATGGATAGGCGCAGGCTGCGGCGACCTGCTGTTGAAATTTTGTTTCTTTTTTACCTATATTGACATTAAAAAGAAACTACTATATTAATTAAAAAAAAATAAAGAAACAACTATCCGTTAAACAAATGTGATTTTTAGCCGTTTTTTTTCTATATATTAATCACGACAAAAAGGTAAATAAAATAAATAAATATACTGCGACACTTTTTACACTGCATCATCTAGCCCAAACTAAGCTGTAAGTTTGTACTAAGGGATCTACAACTGATCTACATACTTATATATTTCTAAATACATACACTAGTGGTTCTGTGAATTGTAGACTTCGGAGTTTTTTTTTATTGATTTTTTTTTCATTTCCTCGCTCGCTCTTGCCAACCACTACGGGACCATTTTCCCTCCATTTCCCTCCATTTCCCTCCATTTCCCTCCATTTCCCTCCGATGGAAAAACCCTCTCCCTAAAAGTTGTTGGCTATATCAAGGATTGTCCATGCCAAGTTGCATGCAAATCCGATGAAAAATGCGACCTGTAGACAGAATGGACGGACGGTCGAACATCCATAGAATTTTTCCCGTACGTCTTAGTCAATAAGAAACATAGGAAACACTTAAACTTCGAAACCAACATTTGTGGATCACATAAATATTTGTTCCGACCGGGGAATCGAACCCGGGACCTCAGCGCGGCAGTCGCATACACTACCACTGCGCCACCGAGGCACCGAGGTAATAATAAACCTGATATATATAGAGAATATTTAAAAATTTAAAATATATTTGACAGTAGGTAGGTACTCGGACCGTTATCAGTGCCGTTACTCGATAGTGTGTAATGTTGAAGGTAAATGTTGGTCCATGCTAATCTTCTATGTATCGTTCTAATTCTAATATATGTACTGCCGTAGAATTGGAGTATATGTAGTATTGGTATTAGTAAATGTATGTCCATGACGTGCCGATGAATTTTTTTCAAGTATTAACTATCCACGTAGTTGAGTCGACTCAAAAATTTAAAGATAATAACAGGCCAAGGAAGAATCAGACTCACGCACAAATGGTTCCGTACCATTATTGATTAAAAGTTATACGGGAGCCCCCTAATATTATTTTTATATTAATATAATTTATTTTTTAACTGATTATAACTAAATAATTTGTGAATATTTCAAGCGTCTACCTGTTGCCTGTATCATCAAAATCGAGCAAAAAAATTAGCAAAAAAAATTACGCTTATAGTATACTTGTAGTAGTCATCCTAGAAATATATCATTTGTGAAAATGTCAACTGTCTAACTATCGCGGTTCATAAAGTGCAGCCTGGTGCAGACGGATAGGCAGAAGGACGGAAGGACAGCGGTTCGCCTTATCCCCGAAGGGTTGGCAGAGGCATATTATATGCCATATTTTAACCATGTGTATTCCTGGGGATGAAGAGTAGAAGCGTGCACGTCGCCATCCCTGCCAGCTACGGCTGCAATTCTACTCCAACACGAGTGCCACCAGGGCGATTACTGCTAGGGCGTGCCCCCGAGGCGACGCGCACCAGTTCGTCCCCGCTGGTGCGAAAAGTGTGTGCCAGAGCGGCGTAGGGGACCGCCACCTTACACGCGCGGCCCGACACGGCGGGAAGTGGAGGATGGAGTGCAGGGTAGCTGCGTGGAATGTTAGGGGAGGAATGACAGATAAGATGAATGAGTTGATGGATGTTATGAATGAGAGAAAGTTAGATGCAGTGTGCTTGACAGAGACCAAGCGCAAGGGCAGTGAAGTCTTGGAGCTCCCGGGTGGGATGCTCGCGCTTTGGTCTGGAGTACCAGAGAGCGAGCATGGCAGTCGGGGGGTTGGAATTTTGCTGTCCTCGCGATTGGCCTCCGGTATGTATGAGTACAAACTGGTAGGTCCTAGAATCCTCTGGATCCGTGTAAAACTTGGTTTGACGAAGATTTTCCTGGTAGCTGCTTACGCGCCAGTATCTTCGTCGAACGCGAGTGAGCTAGAGGACTTCTGGGAGAGTATGAGAGAAGCTCTAAATGTGATAGAAGGAAATGAAAGACTTATAGTATGTGGAGACTTGAATGGATGGGTGGGTACCGCTCGCGATGGTTTTGAGTCGGTACTCGGGAAGTATGGGGATAAAAGGGTGAACGACGCTGGCAAGCTAATACTGGCATTTTGTAAGGAAAAGGATTTGTTTGTGGCGAACACAATGTTCAACCACAAACAAATTCACATGTATACGAGGAGATGTAAGTCAAAGAGAAGCATGATAGATCTATTCCTAATGGATAGTCGGCTCCGTAAACAGGTGATGGACACAAGGGTTTATCGAGGCGCTGAGCTGGGATCAGACCACTACCTAGTCATAACTAGGATTAGGGGTCTGTTCGCGGGTTGGCGTCATCGCCGAGTGTCCTGAACCTGAGCCGACTTATAGCATCAAAAGCTGGAAGCTGCAGGATGCATCCATTAGGGATAAATATAATGAAAGGGTAGCCGAAAAGCTTGGCGACGTCAATGTAAGCAGTGAGAATGTGGAAAGTGTAAGGCAGAACCTTAGGGACAGTATGATAAATGCCGCTGTGGAAGTGTGTGGAGAAACGAAAAGAGGCAGTAGTAATAAGCGTGATGCATGGTGGAATGAAGAAGTGAAAGAAGCAGTTCGAATGAAGAAGAAAGCATGGCTAGACTACTTAGCCTCGCGGAATGATTTTTATATGAAAGAGAGATACAAGCTGCAGAAAGTTAACACGAAGGCACTGATAGAAGAAGCTCGTGAAAGGTGCAGAATAAAAGCGGATGAAAGGTTGTCGTCCAATTTTCGGGCTAATGCCAAGCTCTTCTGGAAAGAGGTAGGCAAGACCCGAAGTTGTTCGGCAATCTGCAGTATGAATAAAGTGCTTAGTGTTAACAATGACGTCCTAACAGACCAAAGTGACGTCCTGCAGAGATGGAGTGAATATTATGGAAAGATGTATGCAAGAAAAGACAGAGATGCCACATCGGGAAGTAGAGCTCACTTCGATGCTCCGGATCCCGATGTCATTGAAGTCATTAGTATGAAAGAAATAGAACAAGCGATAAGAAGTATGAAATGTGGTAAGGCTGCGGGAAAAGACAGAGTTACTGCTGAGATGATCAAGTCTGGGACACACTATGTCTGTTATGCAACTTGTGCTGGCGGACAGGTGAGGTCCCGGATGACTGGCGAGTAGCAGTTGTAGTACCTATTTACAAAGGGAAAGGCTCGCGCCTAAACTGCTCCAGCTACAGGGCGATCAGCTTGGTCAGCTTAGCTAGTAAGGTGTATGCAAAGGTTATAACGGCACGAATGCAAGAAAAGTTTGAAAGGTATTTATGGGAGGCTCAATGCGGATTCCGACGTGGAAGAGGTTGCATGGATCAAGTGTTTTCTCTCCGCATGATCGTGGAAAAGTTTCTGGCTCTTAGCCAGAAGGTTTTCTGCGCTTTTGTGGTTCTAGAGAAAGCATTTGATAACGTTGTGAGAGAAACGCTGTGGGACTTGCTGCCAGGATATGGTGTGGACGGCTCGCTACTGCGGGCAATACAGTCGCTTTATAGGGACTGTAAGGCTTGCGTGCGAGTAGGGGGGGATGTGTCACCTCTTTTTGATGTCTGTACAGGCGTCAAACAGGGATGTGTCATGTCCGCCTGGCTGTTCATAGTGTATCTGGACAGTTGCCTGCAGAAGTTGAAAGATTTTAATATGGGTGTGAATTTGGGTGACTTTACAGTAAAGTGTCTGCTGTACGCTGATGATGCGGTGCTCATGGCCTCGTCAGAAGCCGACCTACAGGCATTAGTCACTAATATGAAAGAGGGGTGTGAAAGTAAGGGTCTCCGCTTGAATGCAAATAAAACTAAGGTTCTAGTATTTGAAAGAGGTGACGTAAGAACTAAATGCGAGATTAGAGTAAACCAGGAACGTTTAGAGCAAGTGAATGAAATTGTGTATTTAGGAAGTATGTTTAGCGCGGATGGAAGATGTGATTCGGATGTAGAACGGCGAGTAGCTGCCGGAAACAAAGTTAACGGTGCTTTGTCCCAGTTAGTAAAGCGACAAAGCATCGTAAAAGAAGCACGACTAGCGATTCATAACGCAGTGCTAGTGCCAACTTTGCTTTACGGTAGTGAAACCTGGGTATGTCACCAGATGCATGAAAGTAAATTGAATGCTGTGGAGATGCGATCACTTCGAAAATTGTGCGGCGTTACCTTGGCCGACCGAATACGTAACGAAGTGATACGCAATATGGCAGGTATGAATGAAAGTGTCAGCGTTAAGCTGGAAAAAGGCGTGCTCCGTTGGTTTGGACACGTCCAACGAATGAGTGAGGAACGATTGACGAAGAATATATATTGTTCAAAAGTAGAGGGTAGAAGGAGTCAGGGAAGGCCGAGACTTACATATGAAGACCACGTGAGCAGATTGCTCAAAAACGGAAAGGTCAAAAGTACTCGGATACCCAGACGTGCGTGTATGAAGCGATTGATGAATCTCGAAGAAGCGAAAGAAGTATGCATGGATCGCGAAGCCTGGCGATCTGTCCTCTCTGACTACCCCGTCAGGGATACGGCGTGAAGATAGTTAAGTTAAGTTAAGTTATGTGTATTCCTGTCCCACGTAATAGGTGGTAAGCCCATTGCAGTGTTGAAATATAGACAGACGCAGGTTGTGACTACCTGCTGTTGAAATTTTTTAAGTCGCCATAAGGCCTTCAACTTGACTAAACGACTTGTTACTTGCAACCGGGTCCAACGGCTTAATGTGCCTTCCGAAGCACGGAAACGCTCGCAAAAGTAAATGCCACAAAGTGGTCACCCATCCGTGACCAGCCATAGCGAAAGTTGCTTAACATAGTCACCGTTTACAGAACACTTAGTCCGCGGGACCATGAGCGCTTCCTACAACCTACAGTAGTTTTAGCAAAATAAAAAAGTAAAACTCGATAAAATAAATTCAACTGGCTCGGGCGTCTCACCGTGATTTGGATTTAGATTTTTTTAGATTTCTCAGAGCGAACTTATATACGAGTATATAGTTTTATATTTTATCTTTATTGTAGATGCTGCGTTGCCTTATAACTTGGACAATATATCCCAACAATATTTTTATACTACTGAGGTGTCATCTGATGGTAAGTGGTCACCGTAGCCTATGTACGATTACAGCGTTAAGCAGCATTCACTATGGCTGGTCCTCCAATGGGCCATGGTGTTTCCATGCTTGGGAGGCACGTCAAGCCGTTGATTCCGGTCGCCAATAACAAGGCAATTGTTAAACCAAGTTGAAGCCTTTATGGGCGACAACATTCTCATTCTATTAGTTTAAATTCCTGACTGCAAACTTGGAAGCACTGCAAATAATGAGGCACTCATTATTTGCACAAATTGCGGAGCTAATACAGAAACTATGCGGGAACAACAAGTGTTATCAAGAAGTTGTTATAAACTACCTACCTAGATACTGATTTAATGACAAAAAATTATATATATAATAATTATATATAATTGATGTTTTTTTAAAGTATTAAAATGAATATAGTATTTTATTCTTAAGAGATAGACAAATACCGTCGCGGACTTTTTTGTAGACCTATGTTAGGTACATAATTCCACTGTACATTATTTTGTTTTATCTCAAAGGGTTTAGACAGCGTTGTTGTTGAAAGCTCCCAGAAGGCTTATCTTTTTTCGCCACCCCTAATAAATATAGTTATAATTTACTACTAATGTGGCAGACAAGAATACGGACCGTATTCCTCATTGAAAGTGTTCAGTGTTTGTAGTCTATGGACGTTCCCTACTCTACACTCGAATACTCACGCTGCCGTCTCTGTTAGCGTGTAAAGACGAACAAGCATAGGTTAGGAGAACTGCCCTTGAAATTCTTCAAACCACTAACAAGGATATCAACTTGGTTAAACGACTACTGCCACCAATGAAATGTTACAAACAGTCACCCTTCTGAAGACTAACCGAAGCGTAATACAGAAGCCAGCGGGCCAACAAGTGTTAACCTTTTTATCTCTCTACAAGTATATGAAATGATAAAGTACCCTCGATGGAATAAAATTTTTATATCATTTTTTTTTTTAACCTGGCACGCTTAGCAAGAATTCACCGCGTCCGACGATTAACGGATGGGTTAAAAGACCGGTTATTATTTTGTCTTCGATCAGTAGCCGCGAATGTAGATAATAGAACACATTTCTTCATGTTCCACCACGGTGCATCTAAGGTTAATTTTTGGAAGGGTCATGTTGTCATATTATTCCTTAACTCGCAGCAGAACAACCCTCGATAACACTGCCCGCTTTCGCGGCGCCTACCTGACGCAATAAATAGACCAAATTTGCAAGTGATGATTTTATGCATGTCTCATGTGTTAGATGTCACTTTCCTGTTCACTGAGTATAGGGCTGTGCATGAATTTCGATAATTTAACGCTTTGTTGTTAATATGTTTCTTTATTCACTACTTGTTCGGTTTAATGGTGGCAAATGACTGTCTAGAAATCAGAATCCTAGGTAGATACTTCGAATATTTATTGAATAAGGAATATTATTTATTTACAAGTGTATCGCGTGATTATTATAATTAGGTAGTGGTACCATTCTATTTTGTTAAAGAAAACTATAGACAGAAGAAGAGCAAATGTATGATCCTGCAGTACTTCTATTTCGATGTTTCTTATTTCATTGTGATTTTTTTTTCTTTGTATCTAGTATCCTTGTGCCGAACGTGTAACATCACTATGCCCATACAAATTAATAATTAAAGATCGGTAATATTTAAAGCCACCCTTGCAAGTCTTTTACCAACCGCCGAGGGTGACTGTTCTGTTCTTGACTCTTAGAACACTAGTGTTAGTGTAGTTCTGTGCTGAAGACATCATCAGGAAATCATTTTTAAAGTGTAAGTATTTATTAATTATGAATTTGGTTAAAATTTTTTGTAAGGATTTAGACAAATTTTGTGAACCTTGGATGCATTGCGCGACACCGCAGACTAGTTACGTATAGATACCGCGATCGGCGATTTTGCGACTGACTGATTTATCGATGCTGCATTGCATTTTGGCGAAACTCTGCGTCCAGACTCAGCTTCGGGATCAAATGTTCAACGCATCGCTTTTTCGCGACTTCCTGTGTACGGTGCGTTATATCACATTAAACAGACTATTTTTACACAATATATTTTTTTAATCAATATATATAAAAATCAATGCCACTATTCGTTGTAATTTTATGACTCAAGAACGGGCTCACCTATTCAAACCAAATGTTTAAGCTTTGTTCGGACTATTTAGTAGATGGTGTATGTGAAGTTTGCACAAAATCAGACGAGGTTATCACATTTTTGGTGGCGCTAACGAGTTGCGGGGGTCAGCTAGTATTTTATATTTTTAAATACAATATATTCTGGATATATATAACACAAGTGATCCTAACAAAGCTATAAACACATTTAAAAATGTAATATCCAATACTATTTTTAAACTACACTAAATTACAACACTACACTATATACCAAAAAAAAGGCAATCAATGAAACAAACACTAATGGAAAACGACCGTGAATGGCGAAAATTCAAGTATGTGTATATACTTTTAAGAAGCGACAAAAAAGTAGAACACCGTGCATAAAAGTCGCCAGTTTGCGGTGTCCCTACAGTGGTTAGGAAGAGGAGTGCTTATAGCAGACAGTAGAGGGGAACCCTGAAGCGTAGCAAGGAGTACATTCTTACCTAAATCTACATATCGGTCGCAAGCCCAAATTATAGTCGAGGAATCAGTCACAGGCACTATAAATCCATGGAAGGCTAAGAAATTGTCTCTTCTTATTATATATAGTTACCAATTACTACAAATTCTGAATCTCCTTAAAAGAAGATAAGAGGTTTACACTTTTTAAACTATATCTAAAGGACGGTACACATTTATCAATTTAGTATTCGCATTAAATAATTCGCAGTGCAATAAAATGTAAGCAAATAAAATGTAGATTCTAAGAACATATAAATTACCTTATTAATTTTTTAAAACATAGAGCGATTCGATTTTAGGACATTTTTGGACAACAAAATATAATAAAACTTTAAGATTAACCTACAAATTTAAAATGAAATTTCAGTATCTGTGATATTCGATCACAATATCGATTACAATTGCTAATGTGAATAGCTAAGTAAATCATAAATTATCGCGCGACCATTACAAATAAAAATATTTATCGTTACATAAATACATGTATTTAAGCTCTTCACCGTATTTAACACCGACTTTGTCTAGGACTTCCAGTCCAGACTACCCTCACTAAACTAGGCATTCCGCCTCATTATGATTGAGTCGCATTGTAGGCCAGTCACTGGGAACGGGAAGACGATCGAGGATTTTTACGGCTAGTTTTCTAAATACGAATAGCTAATCGACTTTCAAAACTAGCTTTTCTCTTTCAATAAAATACCTAATAGACATTGGTATTTCTTTCACATATGTTGAGATTATTCATGTGACTTAAATCTACATAAAAGCTAGCGGGCCAAGAAAAAAGAGATTAGCGGGCAAAGAGATCTTTCCTCACTCTAATCGTTTCGTGAATCGTATTAAACCTATTAAACCTACTCTATGCCTAAGTCATCCATCTTTCACAGTAAAGGCCAGTTTTGTAAATTTGGCCAATATTGAAATCTGCAATTTCAAATGTGGAATGAGATACGTCGTATAAATGTAACAGAATATCATCGAATTATCAACAATTCTGTGAGTTCAAGTACTTAGTGATTCGTCACTGAAAATTGTATAATCTTCTTATATTTATATCATAGGCCAAGAAAATTGTGTATCTGTTTGTCTTGTCTGTGATTTTTAACAAACAGTAATTGCAGGTAATGAAAAATGATTTAAATGAAATGCTGCTCATAATAATACTAATTTTACACTTCTATTCTTTAAGAAGCTAAAAACCAATGAAATAAAATTACTATTCTAATAAATTTAATATTAAAACAATAAAATTGGAAGTAATAAACAAATAAGTAGATTTAACAAAATTGAAAAAAACACTCGCTGTAGATTTTTTTATCAACAAAGTATATATGTATGTATACATGTATACAACAAAGTGTATACAAAGAAATGACTTAAATCGGCTACTTACATGATATGCTATATTAATGACGGTCACGTGATCACTTTCGGTCAAGGGATAGGAGGCTTCCGCGTCGAACTCAAATCGTTCATGACGTTTATACCAAATCCTGTCTTCATCCATATTTACTATCTCCCTGGTCTGGTACAGTCTGAAATATACAAACTTTTTACATACATACCAACATATTGTCACTCCTCATCCCTCAAGGGGTAGGCCATACCATATGACCACATTTCACCGTATGCCTTTTTTGCCACGTAACATGTGGTTAGTCTATTGCCGTGTTGAAATGGACAGGCACAGGCTATGGCGTCCTGCTGTTGAAATTCGAAATATTTCAACAGCCCGCCCATAAAGCCTTCAACTGGGCTTAGCGACTGCCATTTTACTGGCAACCAGGACCTACGGCTTAACGTGTACGTTAATGCCACAAAGTGGTCACCCATCCAAGGACCAGCTACGAGCGCTTCCACACTTTGTAAGTACCTACTTGGTATAGTGCAACATGTACTAAAGTGACTGTTTTATTGGTCACTTTACGTTAGAAGCTGCATGTTGTACTCTCAACAGAATCTAACATAGTTACTGTCGACGTATCCCCCTAAGGGCCGTAACTTACCTAAGAGGCACATATAATCGAATAAAAACCCCATAAACTTACTTTGTATTCTGAACATGTGTTCTCTATATCTATAGTGGACTCAAGACTGTGGAAAGTATTGAGATTTTCAATAAAAAAAAATATTATTTAAGGATATTTTCAAAAGCAATTTTAAAAGGTCTTTGAAAATAATTGAGCATATGTTTCCGATCTCTTAGCTAGAAAATTAGATCAAAAATATTGTGGGGCACTTTTTAATTAGCATTAATAAACCCAAACTAAGCTTTAAGCTTGTGCTATGGGGACAACTGATAAACATGCTTAAATATTTCTCAATACAAAGATATTTATTTAAAATTAGCTTTGGTACTCCAACAGCAGCTATCTGTCTGTGAAAGTCACGAATTAATCGTATAGTTAAGAAAAGCCTTTAATTTAGTATTATATTTATCTGTCTATAGTCCTTTAATTAGGTTTAGTTAGGTCTGTGGTCTCTACGATATGCTACGGTGCTACGAAGCTATAGTAGAGACTTCCCAACATTCTTAAATAATAATAATAAAGCTTCTCTTAAACAAAAATTCTCAACTTAAATTTGAAATGGACTATAAGTATGAATGATAAACTAAGTTTAAATAGAAAATGATAATCACTTAAACTTATCGTCAAAAACCTAATATGTATAATGCTCTGACTACCCCGTCAGGGATACAGCGTGAAGATAGTTTTTTTTTATAATGCTCTGAACGGAAATATAGCATTATATTACGTTTTTGACGATAAGCTATTCCAGAAGGGGTGGGTGGCTGAGGCATATTATACGTCCACTTTTCACGTAATAGGTGGTAGCCCATTATCGTGTTGAAAAAGACATACACAGATTGTGACTACCTGCTGTTGTACTGTGAAATTTTACAAGCCGCCCGGCCTTGAACTTGCCTTAACGACTGCTATTTTACTGGTATCCGGGACCAACGGCTAAACATGTCTTCGGAAGCACGGAGAAGAAGCATTTAAGAAACACTATTTTAACTTAAATATGTGAGATCTGAGTCAGGTGCCTTCTGTGCAAAATAATTTACCGTAGTTCGTAACTCATGTAATTAAGATCTTTCAATTAAGGGGTATTAACTCACACCAACCATTGTTAATAAACTTTGCTAACGAGGTTTTATCTCTAGTAATTTAATTTACAGAGGGATATGAATCCCTGAAATTCTTACCAATAGTCTTTTCTTAAATGACGATTAAAATATGGTGAAGAATTTGAACTTGATTCGATACGGTTCGGGTAGTTCAGTGGCTAGAACATTGCCCAGGTTAGGCAAAGGTCACGGGTTAAATACCCGTCTTGAATTGAATTGTCTTTTTTCACTGTATTAAAAATATCTGAGTCAATTCTTATAATTTTAATATTAATTAATTATCTTATTATTTCATATAACTTTCACATATTTTTTTATTAAAGTAAAAATAAGACAACCTGGTTAAGTACGGGGATTGAACCCGTGACCATTGCCAAACCAGTTCAGTGAATAAAACATTGGTCTGGTTAGGCAAAGGTTATTGGTTCAATTACCGCCCTAAAGAAGTAGTCTATATTCACTTTTAAAAAAATATTAAGGATATTTGTTGAAGGTGTCGGCAAAAAAGACGCCTGGGAGCTTTTATCGTAAACGCTGCCCTTTAAGATATAACAAAATAATATATGGGGGAATTGTGTATTTTTTATAGGTCTACAGAAAAGTCTGCCATATGCCTATCTCTTAAGGATAACATACTACAACACTGGAGAAAACGTGTACGGGAAAACATCACCACGCGAGTGAAGCTGCGGGCATCAGCTAGTCTACCTATAAAAGCTACCACTTCTTTTACATCTCTCTATAGATAGTTCCGTAAATTTATGACGATGAAAACCACATCACACAGCAAGTACTTGTATACTCCCAAGTTTAACTAGACCAGAGTCAGTAAGGTGCTTATGAAGTTTTCAACTTTAGCGAAGCGCTCGGACATATGTGACTGCAAAGTTATAATGATCTTAAAGCCGGGTTGGTAAAGGCTTTGGTATTTAAAAATAATATAAAGATATATACATATAGGTGAAGTGCTTGTAGGTCCGCGAACTGAGTGTTCTGTAAATGATCATTGCGATAACTGATCCTCAGATGAGTGACCGCTTACCGCTTTTTGGTATTTTCATTTACAAGCGTTTCGTAGCTTCGATAAGGTCGTTAAGCTGTTAGTACTGGTTGCAAATATCATAGCAATCATTAAGCCAAGTTGAAGACCTTTTGGGTCTGGCCTCGCCACCTATTACGAAACACAAAAATGCAAGCGGTGACATGTGGGTGTTGAGTATGCCTTGGCCTACCCCTTCGGGGATAACGCGTGTAATTGATAAGATCACAAATAAGTGCTTGTATCTATTACTTACTTCTATTGATTCTGGCATATTATTATGCGAAAATGGAATCTGACAATTGACTATCATGTTCTATGCAGGACGCTATCCATTCTCTTATACAAATTGACGTACCTACGGACCCTATCGTCACCTAAAGAGTCAAATGGCAGTCGATTCGAAATCAATAAATTTAAATACTTATAATATTTTTTAATTTGTTAATTCAAGCAAGCGTATATACTCGTAGTACTTCGTTATTCATATGTTACTTTATATCAATAAATTATCATTTATATCTTTACAATGTATCCTTACACGTCTAAAAATATTACTTAAAATAGACAGCTATGTGTGTCCCAGATCACATGCTTTCTTACCACTTTTTCTAATTTAAATTCTGCGAGCACTTATGATAGTCATCTAAGTTTTGTTAACAAAATTCAGCAATCAACTTACTCGTATACTAATTTAAGACACGATAATTCAACGTGACTTGCCTGACTATACCTTAATTTCTCGATTTGGTTTAATTTCACTTACAATCTACGTACTTACTTATATACATAGGGCCCGATTTCTTCTACAATTGGGACGCCGCCAGACAGAAATTCTTCACTATTGGTAATGTTGAATATTTTTACTGAAAATTCGAGTGGAAATGGTATCTCTTCAAATCTTTCCAGCTGAATAGAGTCATCTTTCAGTACAGTTTCCTACAATACAAAATAAATAAATTTAATATTACAATAGGAATAATAATAATAATTTATTAATATAATTATTAATAAATTATAATTATTGAAGCGCTCGTGGCCCCGCGGTCTCAGTGTTCTGTAAACGATCACTGAGTTACGCAACTTTCACTATGGCTGGTACTCGGATGGGTGACCAATTTGTGGCATTTACATTTGCGAGCGTTTCCGTGCTTCGGAAGGCACGTTAAGCCGTTGGTCCCGGTTGCCAGTAAAATGGCAGTCGTTAAGCCTGGTTGAAGGCCTTATGGGCGGCTTAAAAATTTCAACAGCAGGTAGCCACAACCTGCGTCTGTCTATTTCAACACGGCAATGGGCTCACCACCTATTACGTGGGACAGGAATCCACACGGTGAAAAGTGGGCATATAATATGCCTCTGCCACCCCTTCGGGGATAAGGCGTGATGGATATTTATTTTTTATTATTTTAATAAAATTAATTTATTTTTAATTTTATATTTATTTTTATATTACGAGACTTTCATATGAAGACCACATGAGCAGATAGCTCAAAAACGGAAAAGTCAATAGTAATCGGATACCCAGTCGTGCATGTATGAAGCGATTGATGAATCTGCAAGAAGCGAAAGAAGTATGCTCTCTGACTATCCCGTCAGGGATACAGCGTGAAGATAGTAGAGTATAATATTACAAGAAACTTATGAGCAGATTGCTCAAAAACGGAAAAGTCAATAGTAATCGGATACCCAGTCGTGCATGTATGAAGCGATTGATGAATCTGCAAGAAGCGAAAGAAGTATGAATGGATCGTAAAGACTGGCGATCAGTCCTCTCTGACTATCCCGTCAGGGATACAGCGTGAAGATAGTAGAGTATAATATTACAAGAAACTTATGAGCAGATTGCTCAAAAACGGAAAAGTCAATAGTAATCGGATACCCAGTCGTGCATGTATGAAGCGATTGATGAATCTGCAAGAAGCGAAAGAAGTATGAATGGATCGTAAAGACTGGCGATCAGTCCTCTCTGACTATCCCGTCAGGGATACAGCGTGAAGATAGTAGAGTATAATATTACAAGAAACTTATGCGGCATATCGTCACAAACATCCTGTTGATGCTGCTGATTAAGTTAGAGTTTGCAGCCTCCGCTTATATTAAAGAAGATTGGAAGTTGAGTATTGGAAGTTAAGCCCTCCCCGAACCGCCACCTGATTGTAGTACCACAGTATAAAAAAGACAACCAAATTGTAAGTGCCGGATATTAAGCACTGTTTAATTTGATAATGGGAAGCGGTTGAAAAGAGCGTGCAATTTTAATAATAACTGTAAATAAATTTTTAATAAAGTGAAAAAGACAACTTGGTTCGAGACGGGGATTGAACCCGTGACTTCTGCCTAACCAGGGCATTGTTCTAGCCACTGAACCTTACCGACACAAGTTGAAATTCTTCACTTTATTTTAATCACCATTTAAGAGTATGAACAGAGCCATCTATCGAGCTTCTTACCAACTCTGATAGCAATGAACAGTGTTTCAATCATTTTTAAACATTGACACGATGGACTGAGCTGTATATAGTCCAGAGTCGAGTCTACTACTACAATGAAAAGTGGTTCTATTTCTATTCTAAGTATATCGTTTTCATTGCGATCGATGCAAAACTAGGTAAATCTATTATATATTTCACAATCGCAGCCGCAGAATAGAAACAGAATTCCTTTTTTAGCTGCCAACATTTTAGTAGACAGCCAAAAACGCAACTTAAGCGCGGCCACTGGTGCGTTACGTGTTAGTAGAATTCTAACAGCTATATTCTTCTATCTTGTAATAGTGGACTACGAGAACTTTTCCGTCGGCTTTCTATTGAGCGACGATTTCGATTATATTCTGACGCGATTGAAATAGTAAACTTGGCCCCCTGTTTACAAACAGATAAAATTTAGGACTCAAAGCGACCACACATATATTCATATTAACTCAAGCGAGTAGCTTAGAATGAACTTAAACACAAATAAAATTAGTAACACACCTCATTAATTATCACAATCAGAAAATGTATACAATTATAAAAATGTTAAAAAAATGAATATCCAGTAGCAGTTAAAATAAAATTAAAACAATGTGGGAGCAAGCAGTATTAGCTTTAATATAAAAAAGATAAATCCATATATTCCATTCTTTCCCCTACCACAGAAAATGAAATTAATTGCTCTACAGAGTTCGTTCGTTCGTAATGAATATGCAAACTGTTCTAATACCAGATACGAATATGAAAGTACATTGCTAAATAGAGAGTACCTACAAACATTTTTTTATGCCATCTAAAGTGCGTCCTTTCACTAAAACTTCCCTAAGAGCAGTGGTACATATTCAGAAATTCATTTAGTAGTACTGTCTGCAAAGCTTTCAATTGCTATTCAAGTCATGTTCGCATAAAACGGTATGGTGGGAACACGACATCTGGGTGAAATTATCCGAGCGGCTTATTATGATGTTTCTGTAACTCCTTTACAATCTAGAAAACTTGATTGCTTAAGCAAGTACATATAATCTACTAACTTCTTATTTTTCTTTACTTTTTTTACTAACCTAAGTTGGTAGATGAAATAGACCTCTACGTATAATTTGTAATTTGTCTTAGTATGCCACTACCTATTTTTTACCTACCGGGCTAACGGTGATATGACTTTCGGTTCATATGAACTCATACTGTGCTCCTTCATGGTCTGTATGGCCAGGGAACCACACACCCTCGAAAAGGATTTTCAGGGACCGGCCTTGATCACAAAATCTAACGACAATTGTTCGATGTTTGGGGTGATCCCCAAACATCGAATAAATGTCGTTAGATTTTTTGTTTAGATTCATCCATACTCTTTTTTTGATACTCGTCTCATATCTCAGTCCGTAATCTTTCTGTTTTAATTATGAGCACTCTAACTTCATCGATGGCTAATTTCTACGCGCTTTCATTGGTGAATAGTTAAAACCAGGGCTAGCAATGTGAAATTCCTAGCTCCTATTGGCGCCAAATGACCACGTCCGTCATCTGTTTTAACTGCGCAGTCTGCAATCTTAGGGAGTACCTTATCATTGGAACAGCCAAAGCAGTGACGGTACTTAGAGTCTCACCGTAACCAATGCAGAAAACTACCGAAGAAACCTTCTCTGGTAAGTACCAGCGTCAGCCTATGGGAGAAATTACTATGCTTCCTCTCTGGCCATACCTCGTGTTTTGATTTTGATTGCTCGTGTCACTTCTTCCATTTATCCATGGCCATCTGGAGGAGCAGATACAGCTGCAGGTTCACTGCAGGTCTCAATTCTCTCTCTCGTACCAGATTACGCGTACAGTGCTACAAGAGCTATCCAGATCTTATGGAGGAGTCCATATTAAAAGAATAATCTCTTCAAAACATCCGTATGGTGTTCTCTCACGCCTCTGAGGGCCAGTGGCTGCAGCGAAATTGAATTTTCACTCTTTTATCATCATCATCCTAGCGCTTGTCCCAGTTGCGTCTCGCGACACCTGGGTCTTTGGCATCCCCTGTAGTGAGACCATTGGCACACATGACATCTCTTACGACGTCAAGCCAGCACTTCTTGGGTCTTCCTCGCTTACGGGACCCGGCGGTGCTGACATAGCCAGACATTTGTTTCCCACTTAGCCCGGCGGTTGCCGCAAGACAGACCATACCAACGAATTTTTCACTCCTTCTGATTGCTTTATTATATAGAACATAGATATCTATGTTCTATATAATAAAGCAATCAGAAATATATAAATACAATGATATAAAATAATTAGGAGTTAGCTTACTATCTTCTTGTTTTTTTATTGAGCGAGCGAACACAATAGGGAGAAGCCATATAGTAGTGGACGCGACTTACTTGGTGTACTTTATTACTATTCTAGGATTTTTTTGTAATAAAAAGGTCATTATTATAAAATTAATTGAGAGACAGTCAAAGTCTTTGATTGAAGCTTTGCTAGAAATTCTCAGAGACCTAGTAAATAATTAATATAGAGTGAACGTTAAATAACGTTCTAGCTTTCATTTTGCACAAAGGGAATAAACTTCCTTTGTTATGTAATAAGTACAATAAAAGGAATGATTACGTAGCCGACGTTGAGCAAATTTTATGTCTGTTACGATTGCTTTGTTAAAATAAAAGCGATTTCAAAGCACTTTCCGTTCTACTCTGTATCAATAACTATTGTACTTTTTACTGGAGACTATATTATTACGAGATACTTTTTACAACTCACAGGAGAAAAAGTAGGAAGGCGGACCCCGGGCGTCGCGAGACGTAACTGGGACAAGCGCTCGGATGATAATGATGATTCTACTTTTAATCATTAACTTGTAATTTTAGGGTAAAATCCCGTCCTAGAAACAGCCGTGATTTGGCATTTCTTACAAGTTTATTAATTTAACATTTGCCGAAAACCAATAGTGTCCTCTCAACCCTAGGACGGTTTAACCACGTGTTAACCAGTTTTCAA
Organism: Thumatha senex; assembly: GCA_948477245.1. Taxonomy (NCBI): domain Eukaryota; kingdom Metazoa; phylum Arthropoda; class Insecta; order Lepidoptera; family Erebidae; genus Thumatha; species Thumatha senex. The sequence goes on from OX419725.1 coordinate 9,206,737, forward strand.
CCAATGGTTAAATCATTCTAGTCTCAACCCCATTACAGGAGGCTACGCCATATCCTTTCTATCAGTCAGCAAAGTATGTTGACTTGGGAAATAAAACATATATTAAAAAACAGCTTTCTTCTTCTAAGCGATAAGTATCATGTCACTAGTTTTTCTTGATCCAGTGTAATTTTATTTCGTTCATAGATAATACAATTCATACATCATACAAAAATATTCACACACACACACACACACATTATAACCGTCAGTATCGTTTAAAAAATTAGGAAAATTTACTGATATAGCATTAGTTCCCAGAATCGAAGTGATATGTGGACAAATATTGTCTCCATCGACTCCACCATAGTCGGTACAAATTCTTATGACGATCTCGAAACTTTAGTACCTAATAATAATATATTTTTAAGCAATTTTTACACGGCGCCATTTTACCCAACTTTATTATCACTACATATTACAAAACAAAGTCGCTTACCGCTGTCTGTCCCAGTCCCTATGTCTAAATCTTTAAAAGTATGCTACTAATTTAAATGCAGTTTTTTTTTAATAGATAGAGTAATTTGTTCGAAAGGTTTTTGTATACATTGACTAAATTATAACGATATTTGATATTTGTCGGAATAAAATACCCTCTGTCAGTCATTGATATAACAAAATAATGTATGGTCAAATTGTGTATCTAATATAGGTCTCGAAAAAAGTCCGTGACTATATATGTATCTCTTAAGGATAACATTATATTCATTGTAATACTTTAAAAACCCAGCAATTATAAAAGCTTTTATTTGAAGGTTATGTACACAAATACGTTATTTATATTTAACCAACAAGTTATCCTTGTCATTTTAATACGTTATTGGGCTTCAGCATTTCATAAAGACTATTTTGTCCCTTCACACCTTGCAAATTAAATGAATATCTTAGGAGATATAGCAATATCAAAATAATGAGTAAAGAAATTAATTTCGTGTAACCAATTCAACCGGGCAGTGCGGACGTACTGGAGAGCGGAGAAGTAATCAGCTAATTTGGAAAATGTTCATACGAGTACATTATTGTGAAATTAATAAACGACGATAATAAATGAGTGCCACGGGGTTCGAAGTATGTCACGGACGAAGCCGTGCGGGTCAGCTAGTTTAATAATAAATTGAAATCTTGACAACTGATCAACAACTTATTTATTTTTAAATCTATATATACGAGAAGCGAAATCTTTGTACTTATCCTTTTAAGATAATTACGTGGACTGATATAGGTACATGAAATTTCACTTCTGTACAGACGGGACTTGAAACCTGGCCTAAAGGCCTAAAATGCCTTTGATAGGTAACGTATGAAAAGGCGTTTTGGCCCAAAAACCTAAAAAAGGCAGTAAACCATCAAAGGCATTTTGGCCAGCTGAGCTATAGAACAATAACAAAACCGTTTGAAATTGTCCAGTATATTGTAATCGCCTTATGAGCCAGATTTGTGTCAATAGCTCAGCTGCTCAGAGCCGTGCCAAGTCCACGGGTACAAATCCAGGCAAAACTAACTTTACTTTATTACTATATATACATAATTATATTTTATTATTTATAAACGTTCTTAAGGGTGATTGAAAGTCAACAGCGATATTTCTGAGAAGCTTATTGCTAAAAATATTAAGGAAAATAAACTTGCCTTAATTGGCTGAACGCTTGGGAAGAGTGCTATAATAACAATAGTCTTTCATAACAAACCAATTATAATTAAATAGCGCGAAGGCGTTATTGTGTCAACATCGATATTGAACTGAAATTCTATATTGAAGGCACAAGTATCGATATATAGTCAAACACATTTATGTTCGGATTCAGTACAATATTCTTCATTTTGCAATTGTACTATGTAAATTATGTATTACAACTTATGAGGTCCGAGGAGTCACCCAGGGCACACAAATGGGTAGGAAAATTATATTCGGTTCGATTCCGGCATGGCACGGTACCCACTGTGTCATACCACACAGTTTCACAGGTACATATCCAAACAGGGGATGGTTAATTCTCGATTCAGTTTGGGTAACATAAAAACGATAAAAAATCACTGAAAGTTCGCAAAAAATCTATAATAGTGTCATAAAAAGGAAAATTTTGTGAGGTTTTAGAAGAAATTTCTGAATTTACTGAAATGATTTTGAAATTTCTTTCACTATTAGATAGGTATATAATCCCTGAGTTCTATAGGTTCCATTTACGGAAGCAAAAGCCTTGGGATACGAGTACAGCAAAACTTCAACCACGCAGGCGGAGCCTAAGTACTTATTAGGTGTTTTTTTTGCCTTTGTGCTCTTAGCAGCAATTATTTATTAATTAATCACTAAATGTCAATCTTTACACTCCCTCTGTCGCACAGCAAATGCTGTTGTTGAGGTTGAGGTTTGAATTCAGAACCAGAATAAAGATTTGTGTGATCCACTAATGTATGTGAGTATCGGAGTACATCCATTCAATAAAAAATCACCAGTACACAGAATAAAAAATATTATAATGTATTTAGAAATCAATAAATACGTTTATCAGTTATCTAGATTCCATTGCACAAGCTTATAATGGCTTAATTTGTGATAGATAACGTTGTGTAACAAAAATACCTCGACACAATTGCTTATTAAATGTCAAAATTATGGGTGGCTACAATATATTGTGTCTACCTCTTCCTTTTTTAAGTCTTTTTGAATATCTAATGTATACTAAATGATACTTGAATAGAAATTTGGTTAACTTTAGATACTTTATTTTCGTTTTTTGTATGGAAATCCTTATGGATGTTATGCCGGACTCTTGCCGACTAAAATCACACGTATCCCTTCCATCTGTCTATAGCCGGGAGTAGGAAGGATAGCCCCAGGGCTCTCGACAGACTTTATCCGCTTCCGCGGCCTCAGGGGGGAGGGGGGGGGGGGTCCGAGTGTTATTTCGCTTCTTTGGGGGATCAGGTTTTCAGAGGGTGTTCAGAGGGTGAATGGCGTGCGTGCAGCTCTCACACCACGTCACCGACCGGGGCCTGCTTCTGTAAGGACGGGGCGTAACTTTAAACACTAACAATACATACGTCGATATCTTTTTACAAATAGATTCAAATTATAACTGCTTTTAACCGACTTTAAGAGGAGGTTCTCAATATGTTTGATATATTTTTCGTACTTACCTACAGTAATTAAATCGCGAACTATGGAAAATACGACAAAACAATTACTTAACTATTTGAATTGTCCCCAATTAATCTGATATTTTTCGAGTGCAAATGTGAGCAAAGGTCATTAAAATAAGTTAATTTAGAATTAATTGAAAAATCTACCGCAAATTTGTCATTTATCCCGTATATGCTAGATCGTTCAATAAGTACCGAAACTAACTTGGAAATGGCGTATAAATTAAAATCTCTTTTGATTTTTAAAAAGTACTGGCCTTCAAAAGATATGTCTCAAATTTTGGAACATTAAAATATTGATTTTGCAGACATTTAAGTGACGCTACGCTTGTAGTTTCGAAACAATGGAAAAAAAACGAGTTTCGCGTGTTGATAAAACATTGTTTTTAAATGGGAAAAAATACCATTGAAGCAAAGCAATGGCTTATAAAATGGTATGCGGGATCAGCTCCTTCTAAAGCAACCATTTGTCGGTGGTATGCCGACTTAAAACGCGGTCGCATGGACACAAATGATGGGGAACGCTCAGGTCGTCCAAATGAAGCAGTGACTCAACAAAATATGAACCAAGTCCTCAAAATCGTAATGGAAGATCGGAAGATAAAAGTGCGCGAGATAGCCGAGATAGTGAAGATTTCAGCTGGTAGTGTTTTCACTATTTTACATAAAAGTTTGGCCAAGAAAAAGGTTTTTTCCAAGTGGGTGCCGCGTTTGCTTACAACTGATCAAAAGGAACAACGTACCAATGATTCAGAGCGATGTTTGGCGCTGATGAATCGTAATAAAAAGGATTTTTTACGTCGGTATGTGACAATGGATGAAACATGGATACACCATTTTACTCCGGAATCCAATCGGCAGTCAGCGGAGTGGAGAGCGGCTGGTGAAAGCCGCCCGAAGCGGCCAACGACTTAGAAATCGGCCGGTAAGATTATGGCGTCCATATTTTGGGATGCACATGGAATAATTTTTATCGACTACCTTGAAAAGGGGCAAAATATAAATAGGAACTATTACATGTGCTTATTGGAGCGATTGAAGTACGAAATTGCGGATAAACGTCCTCAAATGAACAAAAAGAAAGTGGTGTTTCACCAGGACAACGCGCCTTGTCACAAGTCAGTGAGAACGATGGCCAAAATTAATGAATTGGGCTTTGAATTGCTTCCTCATCCCCTTATTCGCCAGACTTGGCCCCCTGCGATTACTGGCTGTATGCAGATCTCAAAAAAATGCTTCAGGGTAAGAAATTTGACTCAAATAGTGAAGTTATCACAGCAACGGAGGCTTATTTTGAAGTCAAAGACGAATCGTTCTACACGCATGGGATAGAAAAGTTGGAAAAGCGTTGGAGGGACTGTATCGCTCTTGGAGGAGACTACGTTGATGAATAAAAAATTTATTAAAAAAATCTTGTTTTAGTACTTAGTCTCGGGACTTATTGAACCACGTGTTATGTTTTAAGCATAATCACTTTTTATCATCACTAGCAATTATCTGCTTAAGTTTCACTATCTCAAAAAATTTTTTACATCCTGTTTAAATGACTTTAGTATCTACGACGCGGGGGTTAGTAACTTATAGAACATTTCTGGATCCCATAGTACAAGGGTAGCTAAGTTTGGGCTAGATGGCGATGTGTCAAGTGTCCCACAATATTTATTTATTTGGCGACACTCGAGATACACTTGAGCGCCTGTTTTATAAAACGAAAACTAGCACGAAGCCCTCGTCCTCTAGGTCCTTCAAGGTCTTAGCTTAACGCAATTATTGCTGAAATATCGTTTTTATCCCAATTACAAATTTTTTTAAGGTGGTTTTTTAGATATAATTACAGTGTGAGAGTGGTTTCCAAGTAAATTTTATCAAGTCAGTAGGTTGAATATAATCATTAAATTAGGTTTTAGCACAGATAATCTTAATAATATTATAAATGCAAAAGTTTGTGTGTAGGTATGTTTGTTACTCTTTCACATAAAAACTACTAAAAGGATTTTAATGAAACTTTACAATAATATAGCTTATACATCAGAATAACACATAGGCTACTTTTTATCCCGGGTACAAGTTCCTGTGGGAAACGGGAACGGGAAAACTGCCCTACGCGGGCGAAACCGCGGGCGTCGACTAGTATAATATAATTCTGTTTTAGTGAAAAATAAATGTTTGCTTTCCATTTTCTTGTAGTGATTGAATCAAATGTGAACCCACTTCATGATACAACTATGTTTCTTAATGTTTATTTTATGATCCACTTGCAGATAATATGTCATTGAGTAATATCTAATTTTATCATAAAACATATAAGAGGATTATCTATAAGTATTTACCTAGGTACATCACCTACGTGTAATATAAGTTTAATATTTTAAAATAATTAACTCATGGATTTAGTCATGAGACATAAAATCCTTGATTAGATCTTTTTGGTGACGTTAGTACCGTGATTTAGGAGTATTTTGAAAGAATAAGCCCACCGGCGCCGCGGCGTGAGTAATGCCACCGTGTCGGGTTATTCTCTCGTTGTAAACCATGGTGCAAGCCATGGTCTACAGCGAAAGCGAGTGGGACACCGCTGCGTCTTTCTGCGAACAGGTCATGCTCGCGAAAGAGGCGGCGGAAAGGGAACGGGAGAGGACTCTCCCACCCGAGTTCCGCAGTCTCCGTTGACAACGCCGCAGGCTTGTCTTCGCCCAAGACTACCGGCCACCACGACCGGGGCCTGTAATTTCACGCACGCCTCATGCCCCAAGAAGCGGTATATAACCCGAACCAAACCCCAAAGAAGCGGGATAACACCCGAATCTTAGGTGGGGCCGCGGTTGTAGTCAAAGTATGCCGGGAGCACTGGGACAGGAGGAGTTACGCGGGGCGTCCGGCAATAGACAGTTAGGCAGGGACCGTGTGGTTTTAGCCGGTTCGGGTCTGAAATCACATCCGAGGGTTTTTCCACAAAAAGGAAAAAGGCATTCTTCTTCAGTTACTTTGTCCAAATCCTACCTGGATTTGCTTGAGCCTGCGGCCTACGGAGCTTTTACTGGCTACTAGGCGTAGCTTTGGTTTGGCTTTTTATTTTAGATATTGTTGGGGCGTCAGCCGTCAGTCTTCCCAACTTCTTAATAACTTGTCTTGAACATTGCACAGCAGGTGCACCGCTACCAGGTGAGGTCGTGTGACCTTACACCCTTGTTATACATACGTGGGTGTAGGGAGTGTAACAAGACCTTCGGGGCCCAAGTCAATCTCACGTGCTAGTGCGTGCACCTGCGGAATAACGGACGAGGCTCTGGCGCCGGCTTTACCGTCTAAGATTGGGAGTTCTGAGGGCGTCTATTCCTTAAAAGCCACCTGCCGAAACAAAAATGAAAAGGAATAATAGGAATACAGCTAGGCATAGGGCATCGTCGCGAAACGATGCGCAGCAGCTCCGCTCGACTCTTGTAGCAAGTGGGCTAGGTTAGCCGTGTGTAGGGCCAGCACGGCTAAAGAAGTTAGCCACAACCCGTATCCGCTTCGTGACGTGGAATATTGGCCGCGGCTGGGCGTGCTGTAGAGTTGGCCGAAGTACTCTCCAGGCGAAGGGTGGACGGGGCGTTCCCGCAGGAGACTCGGTGGAAGGGCAACAGAGCCTGGCCTTTGCAGAAGGGCTACAGGCTGCACTACATGGGTGCACCTAGTGGGGAGAACGGGATGGCCATGGTGCTCTCCGAGGGGCTGCAGAGCGGCATCTTGGAGATAAAGATGGTGTTTAACATACATTGTGTGTTAAAATTCTGGTTGGGTTGATTATGTTCTTATTTAAGGTATCTGATAACGAGCGTACTTAAATTTTTCATTTCTCAGTTGTTAACTGATAGACTTGGCAAACAGCACAGACAAGTTCGACAGTAATCTTCTGCGAACATTACGCGGGACATTATTGCCAAAGAGGGCCTTGGTCAAGAAGCAAGATAACCCCTTAAAATACCTGCATATCTAAGATTAAATTTCTTTGCAATAAATAAACAGCTTATACAAATAAATATCTGATTCCGATTCTATAGTAAATATCAAATTATGATTAGGGTTATCTATTACTGCGGTTACGCCACCGTTTGCATATCAGTTTGATAAATTAGAGTAGCTATGTAGAATATTGCACAATTTATCGCTTAATTTAAATGTAGTGGACAGTGGACACCACATGAGATTCATAAAGTGAATTCTCCCACCAAGATCTCCTTCCTCTCCATGATTAATCAAACAAAAAATCCTATCGCAATCCACTACTGGACGTAGGCTTCTCCCAATTTTCATTTCCAATCACTCTCTTGGACCTATTTTTGGTTGTCGGTTTATTTGACTGGGTGGCTTCTATCTTATGTTTGCCGTAATCACGTTTCACTCTTAATTTTTAGTACGCTTTTACGTACTATAGTTGACTTGGATCCTTGGGTCTTTTTCTAGCGTACGTAACTGGTCGCAATATTAAAATAATATGTATACCACCTTAAGTCAAGGCAACCGCTTAAATCTATAAGACGATCTGAAGAAAGAATAATATTGAATGAAATGATAATATTGAGTAATGAATGAAAATAGTACCTAAATTAAAGGATGGAATTTGGACCAAGTATAAAATAGTAATATTAAACCTGTTTCTCTGAGGCATATTCCCTTTGGAACTGATGACATTGATGCTTAAGAAAAAATAGATATCGTTGCAATTTATGAGAAGGTAGAGCTATCAAGTAACCCCTGGTGAGTGTCGTAGTGCACATGAGTTATAATAATGAAGAGATTCGTCGCCAGCCTCCAAAGTAAATTTACACAATCCGAAGTTACAGAATAGATTTGAAAATAAGAATTTTAATATTGAATATACAAATTGTGGTCATATGTCAAATTATTTAAGATCAGCGTATACTTGTTTAAAATAGGAAGATATAAGATATTGTTTATAATACACTGAATCTTATGCTATGCTAAGCGACGTATATGTTGCTGACCGTACAATGATATGTCGACAATATAGAGAGCTGTTTAATACAGTTTACCACATCGCCATTGTCACACGAATACAACAGACATAAGAGAAAAGCAATATCAATCAAAACATAAAGCAAAATCAATCTAAAATATTATTGCCAACTATAAAACTATTATGATAGTGGCTTATACTCACACTGATAATAGTATTTTCTATGATATTGGGCAGGACCACGAAACTGACAACACAGCTGACTACGACTAGAGCCACCCCTAGAACGGATCCGGCGATACCCCACCCAAATATACCACACATTTTCTTTAATATTAACCTACACGGACCGCCCACCCACTCGCAAGGTGTTCTACTTAACAATTATGATATTGTCATTAATCGTAATATCGCCAATGGCTATCTTTTTCTGTGATAACATTATCAAAGATTTTTAATTACAGTTATGTGATACAGAGTATTAATATAAGGAACAAGGCCAACGCATAAAATTGTCTAATATTTTATAATGTATAAAACCAGAAATCATGTTCAATGCTTTGACATGGAATAAAAAAAAGTAACAAATCCATCGAATAATCATTGAAACCGGTTCATTATCTGTAATAGATACAGAATGATACTGATAACTACTTAGATAAAATTTTGCGAACGACACAGATTTTCTTTTTTGATTTAAGAAATATACTTAACTGATATTCCTGGCTTCCCTTTTGTTCATGTCGCGTCGGTTCAATGAGTGGTTTACACGAGTAGGTACTCGGGCAGAAGTGCAGGTCTTACGCGTGGCAGTGCGCCCTAATTGTTGGCCTAGTAGTAGCTGAATTTACTAGACTGTACTAATGCTTGTAGCACGATTATCATCACCAAGCAAAATAGCGGATTAAACTGAACAAAATCTTCTGAGTTTATTTAGAGGTCTTTATTTAGAGGCTTCTATAGACGCTGAATGTAATCTGAAATCTGAAACAAATCTGTTTCGATAAGAACTAGTGAATGATAGATGGTATAAACAACAAACTCGAACTTTGCTCTGCTTGCAACTGTACTTTATGTCTTTGTTTTAATGTATTTATGTTATTTTATTCAATGGCTAGTTTTTATTATTTTATTTAGCAGTAATTTGTTGCTTTTAAATCTATACTTCAGGGTAATCTGTGGAAATTGTAGTGGGTTGTATATTTGTTAAGTTTATTTGTAAGAATGTAATGTATACTCCAAATGTGGTACTGTTTGTTTTCTCATATTCAATAAATAAATAAATAAATATTAATTATGGTTCAGTTAGTATCGCATGCATTCTTCTGCGATATTATTATAGAGTTTCCGAAAAGATATTAAGACTTAATGCTTGGAATACAAATTCTAATCTGCTTTGCTCCAGAAAGGAATAATTAATAATTAAAGAACCCATCCATAAATATACATATATATAAGCGTTTATGAATGGGCCCGTGCTTAATAAAGGGCCTATCCATAAAGAAATTAAACTTGAGACATAGACTATATAGAATTTTCAAAAAGCATAGGGTTCCTAGCTCGCGGGCCATACTGCGGACGTCAGCTAGTTTGTGTAATCTTAGGATAGCTAATAGCACTAACAGATATATTGTCTGTTCGCAATCGAATACCTGCCGCATAATAGGTACGTGAGAGTTGAGATAATCTTGATTAATCACTAAGCGCGATGTAAATGACAGATGTCTAACGAGGGCTTCATTCGATAGGTGATAGTATTACGTAGCTACCTCACCTCGAATTAGGGTAATCTAAGCGTAGATACATACAGTCTGTTGTCTGTCTGTCTGTTGTATACAATGTACATACATGCAATACAGGTCTATCTATACGTTAGTTATTAGATATTGAACGCATGCTGAAAAATTGTTGACGGTATCCGGAAGATAATTTACGCAAACACCGTAATAAACAAACATGTGTTTGACAGTAACCATAGATATCTTAACTTAAGAGATATAAAACAAACATGTGTTTGACAGTAACCATAGATATCTTAACTTAAGAGATATAAAACAAACATGTGTTTGACAGTAACCATAGATATCTTAACTTAAGAGATATAAAACAAACATGTGTTTGACAGTAACCATAGATATCTTAACTTAAGAGATATAAAACAAACATGTGTTTGACAGTAACCATAGATATCTTAACTTAAGAGATATAAAACATGCGCTCAGCGCTCTATCCCTATTCAGAACGAACGCTCATAATTTCGATTTCAATGTAGGTACCTAAATAATTTGCTTTTGCAATGTAGCAGTACCTACGTTCACTTCAGTCAATTATTGATGTGTGAAAGTGACATTAGTTTAAAGTGTATGATGCACATTAGTGTGCAAATTGATATTTGTATATGACTTGTATGTAGTAGTGTAGGAAGTAGTGGGAGAAACTAGGAGACACAGGTTCGCATAGTAAACGCACCGTTCGTCATACTATGACAATAACGCATCGGTGCCATTGTGTAACTGTCATCAAAGAAATTCTAATGAAATATAATTTGTGTCATATTTAGATACGAATTGACCCCCACGGCTTCGCCCTTGACATATTTCGATTTAGTTCCTGAGATTAGCTGGTTCAACCAAACAAACAAGTTCTTCTTTTTTTTTACCATTGAGGTTGCAGACAAGCATACGGCCCACCTGATGAAAAGTGGTCACCGAAGCCTATGGACGATTGCAACACCAGAGGTGCATAAAAGAACAACACCATCTTATTCGTATAAAAGTATAGATAACGAAACATGAGACAAAAGACCGGAGTAAGTTTTCGTTAGTCCGAGACTACCAGGACTTTAATTGGTCGTGCTAATTAGTGTCTAGCACATAAGACCTTTTAGCCTTTTTGTTACCACCTCACTAAAAAGCGTTGCCTTTTTGTTGGTTCAAAATTTCTTCCAAATTTAACATCTAAAATAGACACAGTTTATTAAATTTTTTCGGCCCTTTAGACCCACCCCAGTTCCGAGCTTCGGAAGGCACGTTAAGCCGTTGGTCCCGGTTGCCAATAAAATAGCAGTCGTTAAGCCAAGTTGGAGGCCCTATGGGCGGCTTAAAAAATTTCAACAGCAGGTCGATGCAGCCTGCGCCTGTCCATTTCAACACGGCAATGGGCTCACCACCTGTTACGTGGGACGGAAATGCATATGGTGAAACGTGGGCGTTAAATATGCCTCTGCCTACCCCTTCGGGGATAAAGGCGTGACAATATGTATATATGTATGTGTTTTCGTTAACGCATTTAAATCGTTGATAATAGTCAAGCAGATATAGAAGCAGTATTCGAAACCTCAAGATAGGTCATACCGTACGGTAGCTTTTTCAAGTTACAGGCACTTATATCAATAACATTAGGAACTATCATTGCCCCTAGTTCAGCCGTGACATACTTCGAACTCCCATTGCCCCCACACCTCTAACCATGTCCCTTAATCAGTATTCAAATATTGACATACAATCTTTCAGCCCCTATTTTACACCGTAAAGAAGCGCTCGTGGCCCCGCTGACTCAGAGTTCTGTAAACGATCACTGCGTTAAGCAACATTCGTTATATGTGGTCCTTGGCTGGGTGACCACTTTGTGGAATTTACATTTGCGAGCGTTTCCGTGCTTCGGAAGGCACGTTGAAGACCAATGGCTTACGTTGGTCCCGGTTGCCAGTAAAATGGCAGTCGTTAAGGGTGCCCATAAGGATTTCAACTTAAATATATACTTACTATTTAAAATTAAGCTAATATAAGCTTGTGCATCTAGATAACCGATATACATAAGTATAAATATGTATATTACTGAATATGTATTCCAACATATTAAACATGAAAAACATTCAAACGCCCAAACAAACATTTGAGGATCACACAAACACTTATTCAGTATTCGGAATCGACTACGATCTGGTTAATTAAAGTATAGTTTTGACATCAGCAGCCAAACGTTAACCCCGGCAGCGTATAAAGCACTCGCTTCGAAGTCTGGGCTCCATTATGATAAAAGTTCATGTTAGTGTTCACTACAGTTGCGCCTGATGTATTAGAAAGAAAATAATTATATATTTATTCTTCTATAAAGAATTAGGGATTCGATTCTTCTTTTACTGTCCTACTCGCCAATATAGTACGATGCCTTTTTGAAGTAAAACTTTTTTATTGAACTCCTTACTCTAGGATGTAAGGCTAGAGCCTAACCTAAATGATGAAATGTAGTAAAGTCACTCTATTGATATATTTAAATCAAACAACTCAGGAACTTACCGTGACTTACTATTATGCTATCAAGTATTAAATTAGATCAACATTATTAAAGTGATTAATATAATCCGTGATAATTATTGAGTGATGAGTAATTATCATCAATGATAACAACTCTAATAATAGCATAGGTATTAAAAATTTTGCTAGTTGCTTGTATTATCTTTGAATTTTCATAGAATTTAGTATCTACCAATATAATCGTCTTTGAAAGGGGGTAGTGAAGGCATTTTATATGGTCGACAACGTTACAGCCCGTCACACACGTAGCTATAATATAATATTAATATGCCGAGATACAATATATATAAATTATGTTGAATAATTCAGATTAACACGTAATTAAATATCTTTACATATCAACTTAACTTAACTTAATATTTACATTAAATATAACCTTAAAAATATGATACATAACTAAAATATATTTTTAAAGAGGTCCCTTTAGGCAAGGTTCCGAAGATACTGGCGCGTTCCCCCTTTGAATAGCTAGAATAATTCTTTGTCCGAGGTAGCTGCCAGCTCTTCGGTCTCATGTGATGTCGACTAACCTTTTCGCTATTGCCTTAAAAAGCCTTATAAATTATATACATGTTACACACGGAGACGATGCTATAATATATATTATTTTGCCTTCAATCATTGATGATCGGCCTAGCGTTTGTAAATATATTAATATGCGTTAATATAAATTACGATATACGGTTGTGACATCACAGAAATATAAATTATGGGTGCGTGTGCCACTTCAATATTTGTTTAGAAAATATCTCGTAATATATTTTTGCCAGTAAAATGGCAGTCGTTAAGCCCAGTTGAAGGCTTGAAATATTTCAACAGGAGGTCGCCACATCCTGCGCCTGTCCTTTTCAACACGGCAACGGGCTCACCACCTGTTAGGTGAGACAAAACTGCATAAAGTGTCGGGGATAAAGGCGTGACAGTATAAGTATTAAAGAATTATATTATTTTATCTGTGGTATTAAGAAACAGGATCTTTAAGATACATGACTGAACCAAAATTTCAAATTTAGTTTACCAACAGTATATTTTGGAATTTGTCCCTCACATGAATTATTATGATAATAAAGTAATCTCTAACTCCTAAAAGATGATATAGGTATTTTAATTTATGTATATATTATTAAGATAATATATACATAAATAAACGTCGTGCCTTGTTACGTATGCAAGGTAAGCCTTGCATACGTAACAAGGCACGACGTTTTAATTTTTTGAAAAATCATCGTCGCAAAAGACACTACTAGTTAATTTCATGTTTCTATCTTAAGTAGTTTCGGCATACTCATAATTGATAAGTCATCAATGTGTATACAAAATATGGGTTTCATAGGCAGTGACGAGTTTATATGAGTAATATTAAATTTTTGGACACTGCTTTCTTGAGAACTGCGGTCTGAAACTAAATGTGGCAACAACCGAGTACTTGGCACTAAACTCGACAGATCGAGATTTGGTCGAGCGCACGGACCAGACTGTATTTCACACATCCAGTGACATCGATTGCGATGTCAAGTCACGCATTGCTGCCACGTAGTCCAAGTTGAAGAGACAGGTCTATAAAACCGTAATTAGGCCTATCGTTTCATATGGCAGTGAGGCGTGGCTAAGACTGGAGCAGGAGCTGCGTGTCACGGAAATGAAGATGCTGCAGTGGAAGCGTGGAGTCACGCGGTTGGACCGCGTGAGTCCACACATTTCACGTCACATGTTCACGTCCGTGACATTGCAGATAAGCTGCAAGAGTGTCGCCTTTGCTGGTATGGTCAAGTCTTGCGGCAACCGCCGGGCTACGTGGAAAACAAATGCCTGGCTTTATCGGCCCCGCCGGATCCCGGTAAAAGAGTAAGACCCAAGAAGTGCTGGCTTGACGTCAGAAGGGATGACATGCGTGCCAATCATCTGACTACAGGGGATGCCGACGACCGTGTAAAGTGTATGAGAAAAAGTAGAAAAACGGACCTCGGGTGTCGCGAGACGCAACTGGGACAAACTCTCGGATGATGATGATGACATGGGATAAAAATGCATAAAAGAACTAATGTAAGCGTAAAATACGCCTCTGCCAGTAGTTTGAGGATAATAGGCGTATCTGATAATTTCGCTTCATTTTATGTTATGTGGAACAAAATTAACACTTACGATTGGAACATTTATATAGAGAAAAAAAAACTATGAATGCGGCTCGTCATTTTTCCTAAAATGAAGGGATGGTTTAGATAAAATTGCTTATCTGCATATTAACACTATCTCTCTCTCCTACTGTTAGTTTAAGACAACATATTAAGCTTTACCACAACCAATACCAAATGGTCCCAAATTCCAAGTCTGATATCAAGAGCATTACCTAATCGACACAACGACATAATATATCGAAGATCGACATCACAAGTAGAAACTGAACTTCAGAGCTTAGGGATAATGACGCAATATAGGTTATCGAGATTTACTTAGATTGGTAATTCAATTCTATATACCTATTACTTGATGGATAAACAAGTATTATGTAAACGTGCACTTCTTGCATCAAAGGCTCGAGGCGTCAATGAACGAACAAGACTAGATGTTCCACTAAACTAAGCTAACACTACTAAATATCTCCATCGGGAGTCCCAGAACATAAATAGAACAAATGATTTTGTAAATTTGTATCCCGTTGCTTGAGAAATTATAGTTCATTTACAACAACAATGTAAACACAAGGTACGGTCAGCAACAGTAGTCGCTTAGCATAGCAAAACATTCTCTACAGTTCTAAATATAGGTATCAGTAATAATGCTGACAATTTTAAACAAGTATCTATAACTGTTCTTAAACAATTTGACAGAAATAAGACTAATATGGTAATTTTCATTCACAAGTCTCTGTAACTTTTGATTGCGTCGGCTGTATGCACATGCATGTTATGGCAATAATATGGTATCTGGGCTGGGGTAGATATAATGATATATTTGCTCAAGCTACATATTTAGATATTTTTTTGATGAATTCTATTATGTGTGAAATCGTTTTATAAATAAAAGTAGATTGGTCTTACATTTTGTTAGACATTTCTGGTCCGTATAACTAGATGGTCAGATCCAATCATATTACAGCCGCTGTACTTTATAATATTTTTTTCATAACATAACGTTGGTTTAGTTACATCGGTCATAATTAAATAGTAATAATAATACCAAACCACCTGATGGTAAGTGGTCACTGCAGCGTATAGTTGCTTGCAACACCAAGGGTGTCAACTTGCGCATTGGCACCTGGAGGGTAAAGGAGGGATGGGATGGCCTCCGGGACTGACAGTCGCCATATGAAACGCAACCGTAACTATATATCTGCTACCGAACGCCACACACGTGTCTAACATAACATAAAATTTGGTGAAATTCATTCCCCTTTTACTCGAAATTCCAGCGAATTGGAGTTATTATGTTTTTTGTATTGGAATACCTATACCACAGAATAGGTAATAGTACTACGTCCTATACATTAAAATCCCAACTGAATAACGTAAATTTCATGCGTGAATAACTGAGTGAGTACAACATGAAATCAAACCCCATAGTTCTAGGGGCATACTCCATAGAATTTTTTTCATTCGACTCAATCATTTTATTCATTTAAACGGTTTAAAAATAAAGCCATATACATGTATTATATCTATTAACTTAACCGCTATACCGTCAATAAGATAGTTAACTACGTTTAACGTTAAACTGTTAACTGTCCACATTATATCGTCTGCAAGAAGATAATCAAGTTAGAATTGACAGCCCGTTCCCAATAGGCGGCGTCGCGTCGGTCCCAGGTTTTAATCGAATGATCGAATGGCAGAGCATTTTATATCGGGTGTGTTGCCAGCCATCAACGTCTGAAAATAAAACTGTACAGGATTTCCCTCGTGGGCCAGTTGTTTGATTCATTCTTAAATGTAACTACTGTCAATTTAACTATTTGTTTACTGACAATAGTTAAGACCTTTTCGATGGGTTAAAACAAATAGTACGTTGTTTCAAAATACTTTTAACTATAGTTATATTTAACAATAATTAAAGGTATTGCCACAACAAATAATCGTAGTAGATTTTATTTAAGCTGAACATCGAAAATATTTAATTATGTATAAATACTTTTTTTTCATTTTGATCATATTTTAAACAATCTTACTGATTTTCAGCCTGATGGGAATTTAGGTAGCTTCGATTGCCTAAATTGACCGGACATGTTATTCTTGATTTCATAAAGTAGCCAAATTGCAGTTTATTTGGACAATCGGTATCTTTCTAAAAATTCAATGTCATCAGAAAAGTCCAAAATCGAAACTGTACGTAAAGTAATCAATAATGATTTTATTATCCGAAGAAAATTCAGAATCATCAAAATATCTGGATATGGATAATTAAATTCATATTTTACACGATATAAAATGTCTACCTCGTAACATCAGTTTCTATGCAATTCAAGTAACAGTTTAAATTAAAAAAAAACTGAACTTACCTATCTTCGCTGTATCCCTGGCGAGGTAGTCAGAGAGGACAGATCGCCAGGCTTCGCGATCCATGCATACTTCTTTCGCTTCTTCAAGATTCATCAATCGCTTCATACACGCACGTCTGGGTATCCGAGTACTTTTGACCTTTCCGTTAAAATTTAATAGTTTAAATTAAACAGTCATTTATGTACAAATCAACTTCTTTGACTAATAGTTAGTACTTAGTTAGTGTAACTATGGATCAAAAAACCAGATTTCTATAATTTTAACTAATAACTTTAATGTCGCGTTAAATAGTGATCACCCGTCGCTTGTTGTCAGCGACTTACATTAAACAAATACTTAATTAGAAACTGGTTCTCCTTTCAGTAGGAGTAATTAGTGGTAGGAGCACGAGACTGAAGTCACTGGTACAATAACTTTGACTTTTTTTCATCAGCTAGGTAGCGACAATTTGACAATGGCAAGAGGTTAACGTTAATAAGATCTCTGGTATCATGGAGTACCTACCCGACTTAAATAGTTTTTGTTGCTCTTTTATCATAGCCACTATCTATATATATATATTATAAACTATCGCCATTGAAACTGTACGTTGCATTGTACTTAGCAATACTTTAAAATCTTGTAGGTAGATTTTGTAATTAGAATAATTCGCATTTAAAAATCGAGATTTAAACGCATGTTTAGCGTCGTGATTTTAAGAATGTTCTTATGTAGTAGCATAGCTGATAATTGAACCAAGAAGTAATTCAGCAACGTTGCGGCTCCACGACCTTGCCCTTGATTCTTCAGGCCATGGTCGGTAGCAACAGTTGTTTTAACACACACAGTTACAATATTTTACTCGTACAAGGGCCTTATCTCGCAGATGGAGGCTGTGGAGGGAATTAGGGAGGCACACCCACGCTCTCATTGCGCAACCTACGCACGGGATGGTGTTAGCGCGAGTTTGCACCTCATGCCACCCTAAGTGTGACCGTGGGTGGATGGGACGGGGTTCGCCCGCCTCACGTAGTACCTACAGTCCTTCATATTAGGGCGTACTCGTGTGGGTTCAGACGATGCAACATTTGAAGACTGGTTCCACACGTCACCATAAATAGTTATGTCCTGTAGGATTTCAGTGAGGAACTGGATGTCCATTGGAACAGCATTGGGGGTCTTCAAATCTCAGACGAAACATGGCATATGGTATCTGTAGTAGCGTGGTAGACTATATTTAGTGTCTTAAGATAATATATTTATATTTGTAGTGAATTTTAAGTATAACCTTGGAGCCCCTGGTCCAGGGCCTTTGAATCATCACAGTTAGTTGCTGACGCTGATCAATGTCCCATCACTACATGTGTGTTTGAAATCAAGTTCACATGCCACACACAGTTCCACTTCACATGCCATTAGGTCAGGTTCCTAATGGCGTTTAATAGCAAATGGAAATATATAGAGATGAAGAAGAGATACTAATCAATGGGTGATTACCTACTATAAATGAAATGCTTGTTTGAAATTGCCCGATAAAAAGTGATCACAACAACTCTGTAAAAATCTTGAAACCTTTTGAACCACTCAAATGGGAAATCAGCTAATTGCTTCCACTGCGTCCTCGTAACGTGAAAGAGTGAAAATAAACAAACAATATGGATATTCAAACACGGAACACAAACAGGAATGAGGAGCGGCGCAATTCGAATGAATTATATGTATGTTAGTGCTTAAGAAAGGTACCTATAAATCTAGCACCGTGTGATGTATACTCATATATACTTACCTACGTTGTTGGAAACGTGTCGGACAAGGTTTCACGAAAATTAAAAAATAAACTTGATTAAATATTTATTTTTCTGAAAAACTTGCCTAAAAACATAGTGTGTAAAATATTAATTTAATTGTGTAATAACTGGACGATTTCTTTTGAGGTGACTTCTCATTGAAATTCTGAAAGTGTTCCACTTCTTCGAAATAGGTTTGAGTAATTTGAATTGACGTGGGTCGGACGGACAAACTATCGTGGCCTACTTAAATAACAAATCACAAAATGTTAAGAATAAAGAAAAAGTAGTTGATAAAAAATTTTCTTTATATTCTTCCATTAGGTATTTGGTGTTAGATTTTGCAAATCATTGACACCATTTTTTTGTCTTGTTCACAAATGTCTTTTTACATTTTTCATGAAGTAGAATATTTATGAAAAGGTCTAAATTATACTATCACCAATCGTCTATATATCGCCTTACATGTCACGTCTTCACGGTGTACTTCTAATGGGGTAGTCAGAGAGGAAGGACAGATCAATACATGCATATAATACTATATTTATATAATAATACTTTTTTCGCTTTTTGGAGATAATTCATTTCATACATGCAATCTACGTCTGGATATTCGAGTACTTTTGTTCGGTCTATTTTAGAGCAATCTGCTCACGTGGTATTCGTATGTAAATCTCGGTATACCCTGACCCTTCCTGACCTTCTACTTTCGCAAAATAATTATTGAAAAAAAAAATGGTAGTATGGTTTATAATGACTATCTAACTAGTGTAATTGACTGACTGATTCAATAAGTGTATTATGTAATGAGCATAATACACTGTATGAATTGGACTGAACTTTGGCTCATGGTAGCAAGGGTTGATACAAGAATTTCCGAACCCTTTTTGATCCGTAAGTTAGTAGAAGATAACATTACAATGGTACTTGTCTTATCTTATCTTGTAGTTGGGGCCGGCTTTATCTCAGCACTTCGACTCTCTTAAGTCTTTTGTGTTGTATGTAGGTATTCCTTCCTTATCACTCATCTCCCAGACCTCAGTGCCCATGTTAGCACTTATAAAGTTGGCAATGGTCTTGTATTTTTTTATACCACTAAAATGGCAGACAAGCGTACGTCCCTACTCAATCATAATCGTATACTGGACGTAGCACTGTTCAGGGTCCTCGTGGTAAGGAGTAATTAATATACAATGTTAAAAAGACTTACCACACCGCTTATCTGCTAACCTAGTTGTTTATAAAGAGTCCACTGCACCGCGTCGCCGATCATGATAGCCTTCCATTTTTATACATACATACATATTGTCACGCCTTTATCCCAGAAGGGGTAAGCAGAGGCATATTAAACGCCGACATTTCACCGTATGCATTTTTGTCCCACGTAACAGTCGACACCTGCTGGCTTGAAAAATTTTAACAGCAGGTCGCCACAGCCTGCACCTGTCTATTTCAACACGGCAATGGGCTCATTACCTGTTACGTGGGACAAAAATGCATACGGTCAAATGTGGGCGTTTAGTATGCCTCTGCAACCCCTTCGGGGATAAAGGCGTGACAATATGTATGTATGTTTGTTTGTCATTCAAAATTAACTGCTTTTCACTAATTGTATATGAAAGTATATAATAACTACGTGCTCTAAAAAAAAATCAATGTTTAAAACTTTATTCTGTCTGTTGTCGGTAATTTCTGAGACTGCTGGACCGTTTTTGACTAGACTTCCAATGGTAAATAGCTGATGTTATAAGGAGTGGAGTAACTTAGACTACATTTCATTCCCGTTTCTCACGTCAACGTGCACTATACGTATACGTTCGCTATCACTGATATAAAAATTAAATCCCGTTGCATCTGAAATTAAGCACAACAAAATTTCAGTTTCCTTATGCTCTCAATGTCGACTAGCGACATCTATTTAGTTGCTATGTGAATGCTTTAGTTCCCCAAATGGTCGACAGATAGCTAGAGATATCTGGAAGTATTGATCGATGGGCAGGGTGGCATGGCAGCCTTACTCACACTAGCAAGGCATAGGTATACGCCTCCGAGCTGTAGACCCACCCGTTTCAGGTAAGTGCGACTGAAACTGGGCGTGTCTATCTTCTGTTTCACTTACGTAAGTCTCCATTCGTTCAAAAACAATTCCAGGAAATTCGTTCAAGAATTTGTTTACATAAATAGAGGTTATAGTTTAACTTTAAGATGTATAACTTACCTACGTACTTTGATGTTATTTTTATCTTGGTAGTATTTTGTTTAAAATATAAATAAATGCTAATTATGTTATAGGTCACTGGGACATCTTTCCGAGTCGTTATCCGGGGCGCCCGGCACTAAACAGAAAGGTAGGGATTGTGTAGTTTGAATCGGTTGAGTCCGGCAAAAAAGTATGTGTGTACTTATACGAGTATACCCGCGTTAGAAGTGCTCGTGGTCCCGTTAACTCAGAGTTATGTAAACGATCACTGTGTTAAGCAACATTAGCTATAGGTGGTCCTTGAATGGGTGACATTTTTATGGAATTTACATTTCCGAGCGTTTCCGTACTTCGAAAGGCACGTTAAGCCATTGCTCCCGGTGGCCATGCAATAAAATGGCAGTCGTAAGCCTGGTTGAATGCCTTATTGAAGATTGAAGGGCTTGAAAAATTTCAACAGCAGGTCGCCACAGCCTGCGCCTGTACATTTCAACACGGCAATGGGCTCACCACCCATGTGGTGGCCTCTGCCTACCCCTTCGGGGATAAAGGCGTGACAATATGTATGCATGTATATATGTTGGAAGTTAAAATGCTTAAGTCTAATAAGATTTTATCACATATACCACAACTATTTGTTTGTAATAGGAATAATAAATTATTTCAAAAAAATCAAAAGAATCAAAACTACGTAAGTTGTCATGGACACATTTTTTTTTAATTAATTGAATCTAACTTCAGGGAGTTTATACCTAACTTGTCATGGAAACACTTATCAGCTAACTGCACGGTGTACGTTTTTCGTGTAAAATCTTACTCTCATAATTTTTCCTTAACGCGCCAAAAGCCGTACTTTTAACTTCAAAAGGTAGGTACAGTGCTAACTTACTTACAGTTTAGTGCTATTATATGATTATAGTGCCGTGCCCGTCAAGCATATGCCTCGAGACTGACTATTTTAATTTTTTAGAGTACCGTGCCATTTTCTTATGTGTACACAACTCTCGGGTGCTATTCAACCTTGCACTTGACTGGTTCTTAAAAATTATAACTGGAGATATGGAAATGGATACTTTTTGGTTTTCCATCCATTTTTCATCCAGGAAATGATCTGCTGGCAAAGGGAAATAATATTAAATTCTAAATAGGCCATCAAAAAAAAAGCCGTCCTAAGTTTCTTGCCGGTTATTGCATATTTTAAATAGTGTATGACATTTTGTAAGCGCCGTTAAAATGGTCTATGCAAAATAAAGTTTTTTGTTATTTATTTATGGAACAACATGATTTACACTTCGAAAAAAATAACTAGGGAGTAAATAGTCTAGTAACTACCTACAGATAGGTCATGTATACTGGATGGTAATTGGGTCAATTTTAACGCGCTGTTTACTGTCATCGTCCGAGCAGTATTCCAGCTTTCCATTAAAAACTTTGCGCTTTGGATATTGAAATCTGCTTTTTTAGCGGAGATCATTGGCAAGCATTGGTGTGAACTTCAACAATAAATATTTTAAGTCAAACTTTAAAGGAAACGTTCGTGAACATTACATTTTTAAAGAATTATCCAAAAATGTCATCCAAATGGTTTGACCTATTTTGATAGGTAAATATAGGTAAGTAGATACCTATGAAACGCTATAGGTCCCGCGGACTCAGTGTTATGTAAACTAACTGCGTTAAGAAATTTTCGCTATGGCTGGTCACGGATAGATGGCATTTACATTTGCTAGCGTTTCCATGCTCCGGGAGACACGTTAAGCCGTTGGACCCGAATGTTACTGGAACATGGCAGTCGTTAAGTCAAGTTGAAGGCCTAATGGGTGGCTTAAAAATTTTCAACAGCTGGTAGCCACAACTCTGTTTATTACAACACGGCAATGGGCTCACCACCTATTACGTGGGACATGCATACCCATTGTGAAAAGTGGGCATCTAATATGCCTCTGCGACCCCTTTTAGGGATAAGTCGTGATTGATAAAAATAAATTTGCATTATAAAATAATATTGGTAACTACCACACCCTATCCGACGGTTAAAATTTCCTTTTTCATCGGACCTTTAAAAAATATCAACACACTTTACTTACAATCTGACGCAAGGGTTAAAGGGCCCCAATAATATCTGTGAGGCCTATGCCACAGTACATATAAGTATTATGTACTTTGCCTATGCGACCTGGCTTACTAGCGGTGCACCAGTTGACCAACCTGACTTGACAAGAACGCAGGCGCCTTTACAGGGTTGTAATGTCAGACTACAATCACTGTCAACGATGCCAAAAACAAAGCTAAACCATAACTGCTTATATCAGCCAATACATGGCACCCCAAACTTAATTTTATTACAGTAGGGCTTGGAAGGAATTGGGAATACGCTATGTAGCAGACTTAGGTATATTATGACGCTTTATTTTTCTAAGTAGGTATATAATACTAGCGGACACCCCGCGGTTTCACCCGCTTAATACGATCCCGTGAGAAAACGAGGATGAAAGAAATGTATCAATGTTACTCCTAAATAGGTACTGTCACTGAAAATTACGCTAAAATTGGTCCAGCCGTTTCAGAGGTTAGCAGAACAAACAGACAGTGATTTTTTATTATGTAAGTAGGTACCTACTGTGCATTAGTAAAAAGCAAGTTTCATATGCATTTAGTAAAAAGCTGTCAATTTGGAATTCGATTCCCGACATTTGCGGAATGCAGAAGTATTTGTACGATCCGCAAATGTTTGAGTTTTAGTGTTTCCTATGTAAGTATAATACATGTTTGTCTCTATCTATCATGCCTTATCTAGTGGCAGAGGCATACATATTGTATGCCCAATTTTCATGTGTATTCTGTCCCACGTAATAGGTGGTGAGCCCATTGCCGTGTTAAAAAAAAGACAGACCTGCTGTTGAAATTTTTCAAGCCGCCTTATGGCCTTCAACTTGACTTAACGACTGTCATGTTACTGGCAACCGGGACCAACGGCTTAACGTGCCATACGAAGCCTACTATAATAGATGTTCCGTACAACCCATGAAAGCTATTTCCTACAATCAACAAATCACGCCATCCAACCAGTAGCCTCTTCATAATGCCTAAGTCTACTAAATGCAATGAATCACCGACTGGAAAATCTTTAACATATCTATTGGAAGATTAAGGAAAGGGGAATCAAACTTATGGTGCGCCCCATAGAGTTTATTTCGGAATCCCTCATTAGTTCTCTCAGGACAACTTGAATCAGGAAATGTAACTGTGTGTGAATTGTAGTAATATTCACCAACAGTCGTACACTTCATGCAGCCGTGTTTTCCGTTAAAGTTACAAACACCTGAAAATAAAAAAGAATGTTATTGTTAAAATTAACTAGTCAAATAATGAACAATAAAATAAAATAATCATGGACGATACCTTTTATGAAAGCTCTAGCAGGTGAGTCACAAATAATACATCAGATTTTAACGGTAACTTTCTTCTCGGAATGTTGCATAAGTGAAATCCCGCTCTCCAATAAATGACTAACATCGTTGATAAAATCTTCTAAATAAGCTGGTAAATTCTTTGGTTTTCCCACGCCATAATAAATTCCAATTACAAAAGGTTTCATGTCAGGCTTTTCATAAATGTTGCAAAGTATCGGCCAAAATTCTTTTTTTGAACTTTTAAAAATCGGTAATCCATAAAAATTAAAATTTTAAAGAAATACAACAAATGGCACATCAGGCCACTTTTCCAACATTAGAGTTAGATGATTACTAATACCGTTATGCCAATATTCCCCATCGTCAATTGTTTTTATGTTGACATGTCTGGGTGTTTTTATAATGGTCCTTGGGTCCATTGGTAATATTTCCGGCATCAACTCATTCATGATTTTCTCGAGATCTTTTATCGCTATTTGAGGAATAATCCGATCAATAGCCCAATTTCTAATTTTTTCATGAAATGTGGATACTTTTACAAATTTATCCATATTTTTGTCATCGTCACTTTCATCAGAGCTCAAATATTCAGCATCTGATCCGACTTTAGAGTATTGGTCACTAAATTGACAACACTCAACATTTTTTTGTTGAATGTTCATATTATTTGCCAAATCCGCATGATCTTTGCAATGGTAAGTAAATTCTGAGTCTTCTGAACCTTCTATATTATCATTACAACCCACTTGCGACGAATTTTGTTGTGTATTGTTTTTGCTCTCATCCGAAGTCTTCATAATTCTTGTATATTCTTTTAATATTTTTTGTCTGATTCCTCCGGTTCTTGCTTTTATTTTCCATGACTTTTTCATCATTTTGAAGACTGAAGTGTTTTAGTGACGGCGACTTTTTTAGAATAATAATCAATCCAAATGGCTATACTAATGTTGAAAAGTGAGTGTCTGTACAACTTTACACGTTACAATAACTCACATGTACTTGATTTAAGAACTATTGGGTATATATCAGCATTCAGTTTAACTTCAAAACTGCAAGCATTTTAATGGTACAAGTTCATGCTATTCAGAAGTATTAAGTTTTTACTGACTCCTTGAAAATACTTTATTATTTACATTATACAACTAAAGGTACTGAGAACTGCTGATAGCAGCTGAGAGCATTGTAATGGTTTAAATTAATGCTACTGTGCAGCTTTAGGCATTCATTTTCCATTTAAAAATGCTATTATACAACGAAAGGTACTAGACACAGCTGAAAGTTGTATAACGGATAAATGGAGCATGATAATGGTTCAATTTAGTGCTCTTAATTAGCATTAGGCATTCACTTACTACAAAAAAAATGCTATTATAGACCTAAAGGTATTAAAAACTGCTAAAAGGCGTACATCAACGTTGCATCGTGCTGCACTAACTCTAAAAGCCTTACTAAAGCATTTTGTTTTACCATTAGCCAACCGGTATACATTGTTATTATTAAGGTTTTGAAATGCCCATATACAGCGGCCGACTGGTAAGTGAACTTTTATAAGATCTTAATTAAACCTTAAGTTCTACATAAGTTCACGATTGCGTAGTTAAAATGCTCAATGTGTTACTTGGGTATGGTCGAAATACCTCGCAGAGTAAGTACATTAAAGTGGCAATGGGCTGGTCACATCTGCAGAACCGATGGCCGATGGAGTAAACGAGTTCTGGAGCGGAAACAGCGACTCGACACACGTACGGTAGGACGACCCCCTCTCCCCGCTAGATGACCCAAGGCCTGGTAAAGATCGCAGAGAGGAACTGGATGCGGAAGGCGCAGGACCGTATGTTGTGGCGCGCATTGGAAGAGGCCTACGTGCAGTAGTAGATTAAATTGGTATTTTTTTTAAAGTATTGTAGGTAGGTATATACTTATAACAAATAAAAAAAAACTTAAGAAATTAACCTGAAACGCTCTGCCTGTGCACGTGTTTCCTTCCTCTTACAATCCCAGGTTCCTCAAGCGAAGCGTGAAGAGGAACATTAGACCGACAACCTAAAGGCTGCTTTCATTATTTATGTGTAACTATGAGCGGGGTCCACAATTGACAGTTATGTCGGCGGGCGGCGTCATTATGGCGATTTAAATATAAAAGAAAAAAAACTATTCATTTCTTGTTTGTTTTTTGTTAAAATGGGGCCAATAAACTGATCTCGAATCGTCTGGGGTGCTAGTTGCAGCTATCGTTTGTGTTTTAGCAATGTTGGTCCTCCCAACGAATCTCCTCCGTCGTTGCTTCGTCCTTTGGACTCGACAGTGATTCTAGTTCTATTCTACAGCTTGTCAATAGTAGACTCGGCCACCAAGGGTAATCGCTGTTATTAGCTGTCAAAATGCTAGTAACTATCAAAAATGCAACTGACTAGCGGCCACTGCGCGGTAGTGTTAGTAGAATCCTATCTGCCGACCAATGGAAGTCTATTGGAGTACTGTAATGGAAGACTACGAAAAACTGACAAAATTGTACCAGTGGCTTTCTATTGAGCGACGATTTAGATTCTGACTCCCAGGTATACAGTTTGTTTGCAATCATCTATAACTTTTCATAACACTCCTAGAGGATTACAATGACCTCGTTCTGAGTCGAGTTACGTTACGATCCGTTTCCATGCCGGAACATGTTCCCGGATTAAAAAGTAGCCAATAACACCTGAGTGCTATTTCGGTTCTGTAGATCCAATAATCTCCTCAAAGATACAACCTCACAAACTTTACCTATTCATAATATTATGTGGATATACATTAATTTCAATAGGTAAGGTATTTTAAAAGAATAGGGTATACATTAAATAAAAAAGTGCCAGGAGTGTTTTGATTATAATTTATTAAAGTGACTTTATTACGTTCGGTAATTGACTGTAGATGATAGGTCGGTTACAAATGCGTTAATCAATATTAACACAATCAAGTTACAGTCTTAAAAATATAACCAAATTACAGAACTATTAAATCTAATTACATAAAATCAGTCATATTTTATATTCATTTCGATTTTCACTAAGTAGAGTTAATATTATAACTGTATTTATGAAACCAGTTAAAATAATAACTGGTAATAATAAACCTACCTAAAAGTAATAGATTTATCATTTTAGAATAAATAAGTAATTTAGTTAAAACGCAATTTAGCCAAATTTTACAATTATACTTTTAAATAAATAACCCAAATATTAAAATACACGAATACAGTTAAAATATGAACTCTTTTATATCAGTACTGACTGAGATCATTACTTATGACAATGGCCTTACAAATTATAAATGATTAAAAACTCATAGGTACCGCTTGTGTAGATTCAGTTTAGATTCTAGGACACGGACTACCAATAATGCCCTAGAAGGCATGTACACGGACTTAATAAGGACGGAGGTGTAACTTGACGTATCAGGGAGCTGCCACTATCTTTAAAATAATATTAAAAAGGTAGTTGGTCCATCTGACGGTGCTAGCGTAATATACTGTATATGGTCTATAGGGACAACCACTCTGATTCTCTAACTGAGTTGTATTGGATTCCATGCCTCAGAGACTTTAAGTATAGCACGTTTGAATAATTTGAAAGGCCAGTCCCATCAAGTATCCACGTCTAGGCTGCTCAATTATGTGCATTTTTGATTTCTGTATGTGAAATCATCTTTAGATAAGCAAGGCATTGATATGCCTTCTAGCATCTATACAACGGCATTTACTTAGGACGTTTTTTAATTTCGCGTTTAAAGGTATATTTGTATGCAATTTGGTAAATACTAAATAGTATCCATAGGAAAAAGTCGAGTTCAATTGATCGCACAAATTATCATTTAAAAGTCTCGATGCTCAACTTTAGATGGGCTAATATAAAATTAGACATCTTATAGTAAATTCAGCGCCGTAATGTTAATATGTTTTTACAGAAAAGCAATAATCGTTATACACTGCATGATAGTAGGAACATTGCCGATGTGGTTTAGGTGAGTTCGACTTGGTCCAGCGCTAAGCCTGAATCTACCAATCGGTTATACAACAACAGACATTGGTGCCGATATGTGACACGTTTCACCAAATTTAATTAAAACTATTCGAAATGTAATTTCATTTCGTTAAAAAGGAAACTTATATAACATTTTTTCGTATGCATGCGATTCATATCGGGATAAAAAATGTGTATAATATTGAAGATTATAGTACTTGTAGTTAAGTTTAGTGAAATAAACAACACAATCGACACCATCATATCAGCTTAACAAAATACTTAAATTATGAATTTCCACAATCATTATTTGGAAAGATACATAAGATACAGAATTATTTGTAATATATTAATAATCTCTTACAAATTACATTGAAGATCTTTTGAAATTATACGTTTGGAAAAAATATGAGAGTAATCCTTTTATGATGCACGCGAACATTGGATAGCACAAAAGCAACATTTTTTTTTTATATGGGGATGCTGTCACACGCATTCCCATTACTGTGACTCCAGTAAACCAGGATATACAGCAATGACCAAGACCAGAAAAGTTACACCGAACTCGATCTCGGTGAAGTCCCAGGAGAAGTTAGAATGTCTTGGAACCCACAACAAAATTAATTTCAAGGAGTTGGAATAACAACGTAACGCCTCTTCCCTCCTTTGCAAAGCGGGAGACCTGGAAAGCAACTAGGTATACATCTTATAGAAAAGGAGAAGCACCACGGAAGTTAGTTGAATACTGTTTCCGTGAAAAACTCAAACCTACATTCAATTAATTTTTATTTGTTTGGCGTTTTTTAATTAATTTATCATCATTACTTTCTCAAACAAAGAGTTGTGGCATATGGGATGACATCTTAGCTATTTTGTTCTGTTATGCTAAAGAGGTACAACTTCTTACATGGGCACATAAGCACATTTTGACACACAAGAGACAAAAAATGAAATTAGAAAATAGAAAGCCGTAGAACAAGAAATCAAAGGAAAGATTGTTAGTATATATACAAATAACTCTGTATACACTTCCGCAATGCGCGTGTAAACGTTTAAATTCTCATGCAAAGATAAAATACAAAAAGGTAGTGTCAATATATGGTCTGAAAATTAGCATAATATTATGATTTTGATTATATTATAATTATACAGTAGCAGCGAACCGTTTTGTGCTTTTGTATCATATGCGTTGCAGTAATAGTTTTTAAATAAATGAATTAATTTGTTAAAAATATGTCAAAATGTAACACTTCTGATTTCAATGAGTTCAATTCGTTTCTATATAAAGAATAATTTTTAAATTTGGTAATGAGTGCAGTTTGACATGGTGGTATTGTAACCCTTATAAAACGGTTAATATATGTTCAACATAAAACATATTTCTTTTAAATTTTATTAATGGTTACCGTTGCGGTAATCGTTTAGTCTAACAGTAAAGAGGCTATCCAAGTCATAATTGTGATAGTTATTAATTTACTGTAATAATAATTTATAATAACCGTCAGTGGCCAAGATACGTGTAGTTTAAATTTATAATTTTGTTACGGTGTAGAATCTTATATAAAAGTAAGTGAAATATAATTATAATAAATTGATAAAAAGAAGTAACTGTCAAATTAAAATAGAAATGTCCAGAAATGAAAGAAAGAATGGAATAAACCGCGAGGGAAATATTCTAAAACATCTAGCCTGCGGGACTAGCTATATGTCTGTTTTTTAAAGTATTTTGTAGAATTTGCTATCAAAAACTAACAAAAAAAAATGATAATATTTCAATCATATAGAGGTCAGTACTCTGGACACATACATAAAGTAAAGTAGTCTCCGAGCTTAATGGCTGCTTAAGACAATGTTTTCCTGAAAAAGTAGGCATTTTAACATAATAACTATGAAAATCAATACATAGAGACAAAATTGTCTAGCCTAGGTCCTTAAAGTTTTTTTTTTCTTCAGAATATAAAACACTTTTTTCTAGGACTCGGATGGTTTTGAAAAGTCAAAGTCAAAAGTCTGCTGGAATACCTGGCCTTTATTAAATAATACCGATACGCACGTTTTGTATGTGGATAAAATGAATACAACGGCCGGCGTTGTGAACTTCATAGCGGCCATAATGTCTACAGAGCTCTGTAATTTCGAGTTACTATTATTATGTAAGAAATACATTTGCAATCAGCGGACGAGTATTTATGTTAGAAAATTTTCTTAGGTAGTATAGCTAATGTATTTAAATTATGCACTTTTCAATATTATACACGTTATTTCTGTGAACTGCAGTTTGTTAATTGCATATTAAGATGATCATAGGGTCACTGATATTACATAATTTTATTATTATTATCTAGATATGTAACGAAAATGAATTTATGTTTATAATACTTAATTATCAGATTACTTTAAGATATTAATTTATAAAATTTCATTTGATAAAGTCACAATGCGTGTGTAAAATGTCAAAATTGACTGTACACCGGGCTTTGAATTAGCTAAAGGACGTGTTGGTCGTAGTGTACTTTAAAAAGTACGTTCATGAATATACGTTTTTCATTTTGAAAATCAGATTAGTATAAGTTGTCATAGCGAGGCCTTCATCAATACCTATAGTTAAATTAATGATCGTTATCAATTTACTAGTAAAGTTAATTAAGTAATTTCTATAAACATTCAACATTTAGAACTCCATTAATTGTTGAACATCGATAACAACATCTAGAATATTACACGAATACTTAGCATTAAGATAGAAATTATAATTTTGTTGTCGATCATTTGCAACAAACACACTTCAGTGATTTCATTTGTGTGAATGAAGAGAAATTATAATTTTGTTGTCGATCATTTGCAACAAACACACTTCAGTGATTTCATTTGTGTGAATGAAGAGAAATTATAATTTTGTTGTCGATCATTTGCAACAAACACACTTCAGTGATTTCATTTGTGTGAATGAAGAGAAATTATAATTTTGTTGTCGATCATTTGCAACAAACACACTTCAGTGATTTCATTTGTGTGAATGAAGAGAAATTATAATTTTGTTGTCGATCATTTGCAACACGCTACAGTGAATTTATTTGTGTGAATGAAGCTTATTAGACAAGATTATATTCTATAAACATTCAACATCAAGATATTAAAGTAGTTGAACATCGATAACAACATCGAACACCTTACACGAGTTACGATTACAATCGATACCAATATTTGTATTGTTACCTTCAACTTGCGGCGATTTACTTTCGTGATCTTTATTAGATGTTAGTATTTTTCAATAAACATGCAACATTTAGATAGTAGTTGAACATCGATAACAACATCGAGAATATTACACAAGTACCTAACCATTAAAATCGATACAATTATTTTTATCAGAATTTATCACCACACTAGTGATTTAATTTTGTAATCTTTATTAATTACTAGGTAATATACTTAACTAGTAATTAACAAACACTAATTAAAGTTTTAGTTAATAAACTGAGAGTTTAAATGTACATTCAACATTTCGACATTATTAGTTGAATATCGATTAAAAATTCGAGAATATTATGCGAGTAACCATTAAAATCGATATAATTATTGTTACCGTTAGTGTGCCCCACATTGTGAAAATATTAGCCTAGTTCGTTAAGTGATAGTCACATTAAACATCGATTTACGTAATTTCGTGCATTAATTTTATATAATATCGTCACAAATTCTATACAACGACGAACTCGATCTTCATTCTTAAGAAATACAATCGAAACGCTTTTTACGTTGAATAAAATATTCGATTAAAATGAATGCGAACATCACGTACCAAATAATCTTACAGGAACGTGTTTTATCACATAGTGCATAAAATAATACTGAAAGTAAAAAAAAAAAATTCACCTTTTTTTAAAACTATACAAAAAATAGATAAACGTAATCCGATACATAATTATTTATGTATGTTGTGTACTCGTATCATTTCACTGTTGAAACTGTCAAATAAAATAGGAATATTAATTATAACAATAACTATATCTAATAAACATCAATTACAATAAAATATTGACACCAATTATATTTAAACAGTTGCCACATATTACAATGCTATTAGAACCATGTCAACATATAGCATATTATTTTATGCCCAATTGAAAGTAGTAAGTATTAAGTTTAATATATTGGAGTTCTTCCTCCTTTGAACATGGTAATAAGCTTTGGGTTTTAGCTGAGGAAATCAGAATTTCCAGCAAATCAAGCCTGATACTTTATTTACATAAAGAAAGTTGAACAGTTTACTTTCCATAGCTGAATACTTTCGATATAAAGAAAGCTTATTAAGGCTAAAATGTAAACACTGAAATAGATGTATAAGAGAACTGACGATGTAAAACATTAAGGTGCAGGTTTAGTGCCACATTTATAATAACATTAATAAGATAATTTGCATTCTCCGTAGTATATTCAGTCAATTGCGTCGTGTACATTGGTCATTAATAAAATAATGAACGTTACAATTTCATATTGTAACAAAAGCACTGTTTGCGACGCAAATTTCATCGCAGACCATACCATTCCTGATGTTTTCCTTGACACGACGTGTAAATCCACCGCCCATAAATATGAATTACATAGTAACATTATTTAATTATAAATACAGTAAAATCGTGGGCTCAGTTTATAGGAGCACTGATATAAAGTTCTTTCGTTAAGCCGAGGGCGACGCCACTCAGGAATAATGTTCTAGTTTCGTTTGGTGGCAACGAGATGGAGCCGCGCGATTCATTCAACGAGCAGTCCGACGCATTCACGTTTGCGTACTAAAATCCACTTTTTTTTTGTTTATAGTCAATTTGATATATATTGATTACGAGCGTATAATGTATGCGATAGTAGTACAGAAGTGTCACTCCCTAACAAAAGGCAGTTTGAAATCATATCTAGACTTGCCGCCTGCAAGCAAAATTGAAACTTATAACTGCGCGCGAACATTGAGATTTATTTGCGCGCCTGAATTTTATGACCAAGCTGCGAAGTCTAGGGTTGTCACTTGAGAAGTTTCTGCAGCGACAGCCCACTTTCATTAGCCGCTCCGAGCGGTAAGTTCGAATATACCTAAGGTGCGGAGTGACAACCCCCTGGTAGAGGAGGGTCGGGCTGTGGATTTAATGGTCGAATTTGAGTATGGAGTCGATGGAGAAGTCAGCCCTGCGTCGTTGCTCTAACATGATGAAGGTTTGCACAGTGCGCAGCGCTTCCGGGTCGGCCGTGGAGGGCCCCGGGGCGGCCGAAGGACGGCCGCCGCCTCCGCCGCCACCCGGCTCCTTTCAGCTAGGCTTTTGTTGGACTTCTCGCATCATTAGCTGTCAACACGATACGTATGTTACACTAAAAAATCTCTCACGGGCCGGGAGCCCCACACACCGTCCCTGCTGCCCCCGTAGCAGGGATGACGGTGCGTAAATGCATTCCCGCGAAAACAAAAAAAAACACTAGTGTTTATGTGTACCGTAGACTTTAAAGTATTTTTTTTTATATATATTTCTTATCAATTATAAAAAAAACAACTACCTACCTAACAACTACGGGACCATTAAAAGTTGGGATCGCTAAAAGTTGTTGTCTACATCAAGGATTGTCCATGCCAAGTTGCATGCAAATCCGATGAAAAATGCGACCCGTAGACTGAATGGACGGATATCAATAGCATTTTTCCCGTACCAGTTGAGTTAAAACGGAGACAATAAGCTTGTGGTACTGGATCTAGACAACTAATAAACATCGTGGGACATTTAAATATATTGTGGGAATCCATAATTATACATAGGAATGCGTACATAGGTATACGTATTATACATAGGAAACACTAACTCAGAAATAAACATTTGCGGATCACAGAAATATTTGTTTTGTCCCTATAATCGAACCATAGACCTCTGTGAGGTAGTCCACATATACTCGTACTATCACTGCGCCACCGAGGCCGAATATATTATTAAGACAAAAGATTTATAATTAAGACCTTACGAAACCAACCCAACAAAATGTATATAAAAAACAGTATAGGAACAGAATGATAAAAAAAAAACTATAAATGTAACATTGCTGAATGATAAATGCGAGTTTAGCAATATATTGTATGCATTAAAAACAACAGTGAATATATACAATTAGTTCCTAAATCACAATAAAAAACTGATCAGTAATAGAAATTGAACCGGGGTAAAGTATTTCAAGTCTGCACAACCACTTTATGTTTTTAAATCTTTGGTGTATAAATAAAAAGGTTTAATACCTGGTGAGAGCGTTCTGACGTCATGGTCTCCGTAGCACGTACCGGAGGTGGCGGCGGTCGAATCTGCACACCATTTTCACGCTGCATCTGGCAGCGACTCGGATCTGGCGGTCCACCTGACACTAATGCAATATCTATATTGTATAAATTAAGATTTATTTTCATATTAATCACTACGTATACACGTGTTCTCTGCTCGTTCCAAACAAATTGTCGCCACTGTGAAACTACTTACTAAATGATCGCATGTACGATGTTCGGTAAGCATTTGTAAAAAAGAAACTTCTAAACATAATATTATAACAATTTAAATACAGAAAACATAGAACTATGTGGAAATCATCATCTTTAAATTAGCCAAAAACATTGAGGGACACTAGGCCCAACATTCAACATCGATAAATATAAAGCACCCAATTTTTGTTTATTGGTAAAACATTCAGCGTTTGTAGAACATTTAGAACCCCACTAAATAAGTAACCAATCACACAATGAACTAAGACGAGATGCATACAACACCATAAATGTTTTACATTTACTTACAAAGCTCTATTTTCTTATATCATTACACATACCAGTGTTCAGGGGTATAGCGAGACGAGCATTAACAGCGAGGAGATGATCACGCCGGAGCTGCAGGTTTCCTACGTGATCCTCGAGACGAACGTTTTCTGTACGTAGTTGGTGCAGGCACGACAGGAGCGAAGCGACTGTGCATAACACGGTGTCAGCGATGCGTATACCACTCAATATTGGCTAATACCACATTAAACGATAACTACTATTTTGATAAACAAGGTCGTTGTCTATCTATCATCGCGACTAATCGATTATGTAACGAGTAGATTCCTAGAGCCCTAGCACTCATTTTTAATTTTTAGCACATTGTAGCTTTAATATAAATCTTTTACATTAAATATCAATGACGAATTCCCCCACCACTCTAAAGGAATCCTCCTTTAGAGTGGTGGGGGAATTCGTATTTAGTGGATTTTCAAAGAACTTCCCGAATAGGTGTAGCAAATAAACGGGGTTTGTTGATAATAAAATGATGTCATATTTGACTCAATGTGAGGAGACGCTAAGTACAATATTAATTTTTAGCGACGAATATTTGGTAGAGTCGTCGATAAAGTGCCTGAGATTTGTACTCGATGACCGGTGAGGCTTCGCTTATTTGCGAAGCCTGTTCTTTAAACTTAAGGCGCTATTCCGAAGGATACAACCATTACCAATAGGCGACAGCAATTTTTAACAATACTTTTTAGACCGCTGAGGTAGAAGTCAAGCCTGCGGCCTACTTGATCGAAAGTGGTTATTGTGGCCTACGTACGTTAGCAACACCAGAGGAGCAGTACTCGCGCTGCCGGCTCTTGAAGTAGTAGTCTAGTTGCATTGTAGACGGTTGGCCACTGTCCCACAACAGCGATTCCAAACGCTGCTGCCGCAGTGTTCCGGACGGCTAACTACTACAGTCCACAAGGACTGGTTCACTATAGGTATCTATAACTCATCAATTTTCACAAATCAAAACTGCAGGGCCTAATAGCAAAGTCAAACTGGCGGAAAGATATCGTTTGACACTTTGCCGTTAAAAGTAACAAGAAATACAAATGGAATATTAAATTTTCAGTTTGAAATAAAGAAGATTCTTACATACCCTACATACCCATACAAACTAGCAATCTACTGGTTACATCCTCGGTGGCGGCCATGTTAACATACGGTATACGCATTCCTCGAAAGATAATTAAGGTCATGAACATGTTTAACAAAATGTAGGTAGTGAAAAGTATTATTGATTTTCAAATGATATTAAAAGTTATATAAGTAGTCTGTTGCCTAAAATGTTACGGTTTAGGTAAGCATTACAAAGATTTTTATGAAATTTTGTCGATACAATTTGCATACACAATTTTTATGTGTTTTTGGCGAGCGAACAGAAACTGGCCATTTAAGAACAGAGCTCCCAGAAGATAGAAGCCTGTTTGCGCGACTAAGTGTAGGGAATTGAGCTTAGCAGGAATAGCTAGTGTCGCCTACCAGTAAATTCATTTATCTGATGATGAACCAGGCAAGAGCCGTGTACACTGCCAACCAACATTGCACACCACCACTACGTGTTGGTATGGAGTTTCAAGGACGCAAAACTTATCCTAGACTACACTGCCATACACGAAAAAAGCAGTGTAAATTCGGAGACAGTCGTCAAGTAAATAGGAAAGCTCTCTTTTTCATAGAGTGATCTCCGTAAATAAAATGGCAGCATAGGAACGGCAGAAATTACCCCTCTAAAATCTTCAAGTAACAGAAGGTGCTTTCCTTTAGCCTTGGATAAGTGTTGAGGTGGATGCGACGAAGCAGGCAGCTTGTCCCTTGAGTAGAAACAAGGCCGTGATGTGGTGTAGCGCCTGCAATATCTGTACAGGACGCTAGAACGGTGTTGAACAATGTCTTATAATTTGACATAGCACCAACGATGAAGAAGGAAACCCACCAGTCGGAGGTGTTCTAAGCCACTTGTAATGTTTTTTTTTTGCTGACTATCCTTATTTACGCAATTGCTCTTTACTATTAATGGCTATCGCTCACACGTGTATCAAGAGTATAAGGAGGTGAGCAAAAAATCTGAGAAAGATCACCTTATTAATCGCGTCCATTAAGGCAGCTCACAATCTGAGTGTTACGAGTAAATTAATGTCCTGCAAAATTCGTATTTGTTCTACGAATTCGAGTTTTGAACGTTGAGTAGTATCTCTCTGGCATGATATGAAAATCCGCCAAGGCCAAATTGATATTTCACTATCAGTCGCTCCCATAGAAGGTATAGAAAAGTTTTATCTACATAGTTAGGTAGAAAGTATTTTTGTATGTTCGAGTCGACATTGATGGAAAGCCCAGAACTTAGAGAGATATTTTAGACCAAATATTTCAGTATAATCATTGGAAAATATACTCATACTTAAGTGGAAGCCCACTGATCTGGGGTTAGTGCATTCAACTGGAGTGCTAAGTGTTTGTTTCATGCATCGTTTAGCTTTGATGTCACGAACGGACATTAAAGGGTAGTAAACGGCGGTAGAGGTATAGGTTTATAATTCATAACATTTGTGTCAATCTTGCATCGTTCCTTTCGCCATTTTTCTCGATTCATTTTGACCCTACATCGTTTTAAATTCAATATTTAAAAGCTCATTTTTTATCTCAAAAGAGTCTTGCATGAACATCTCATGAAAAAATTAAGAATCAATAATGCTTTGTATTGTAATATATTATAACAAAATAGCCCATTACCGTCCCAGTGCGGGGCATAGGCTCCCTCAAAGGCGCGACCTCCCCGGGCGTATAACTCGCGGCGGTAGGCTCGATGTATCACTAGAATAAAGTAACTAAATGAAACTGGTTTCAAATAGCAACATAGTGAGATTGTTTCGAAAGGTCATTCATCATTCTTTGCTCCCAAGCTGCTTGATTGGAATAATAACTATTTGAACCATTTATATCGACCATGAATGGCCCAAGTTAATAAAATGGCAAAATAAAACTCGATGTAATGATTGCTGAGATGATACTCGTGCGTTACACCAAAGGGAATAAGGCATACTACCATGCTAACCAAATAAGTGGTGCCCGGTTTAAATACACTCTAACATTTTGATCCAGGCATGCAAGGAGTAGGATAATTAAGGTTCGCCATAATATAAATAGGTACGAAACTCGGCTCGATCGGTAATGAAACGCAAACGAAGTACCTTTTGTCACAGGACTTCACATTTTGTTAACAATATTCGGAATGACCTTAATTATCTTTCACTTAACACCTTGTTTACTGTAAAACATACATTGATTAAATAAAATGCAGGGATACGATAAGTCAATAAGGCATAGGTCAGCACGTCGATAACA
Source organism: Thumatha senex (assembly GCA_948477245.1). NCBI lineage: Eukaryota > Metazoa > Arthropoda > Insecta > Lepidoptera > Erebidae > Thumatha > Thumatha senex. The sequence goes on from OX419725.1 coordinate 9,245,237, forward strand.
TCAAATTTGTCATTAACCACGAAGCCCTAACTACTTTTTGTAACCGAAATACAGAAGCAATCCATTTTTAGAAATAGAATTTATAACAAATTTATTTTTAAAAAGCTTAAGAAATTATTAACATAAAACCCGTAGTTTGTTACATAAAATGTAGTGCATGGTTACTTGCAATAGAACAAAATAATAATAAGAAAATTATTTTGTATCGTGTCAAAGGAAAATTATGCTTCCATAAAAAAGTAGTTAGAGTATCGTTACATTTCAATGTAGTTCTATTAAGGAGTCTAGCATCTTAGGCACTCGAATATATTTGTCTTTGCTCTCACGTCGTCGCTAGAAACTGAAATAGAATTACTAAAAACGTCAACAATTTCATCATCCACCAAATAATAAAATAACATTTATTCGATCGTTGACATTGTTCTGATACATTGAAGGGTATGTAGGGGAGGAATACAATTTCAGCTGTATTATGTCATAGCTGTAAAATGTAGTCCATTGAATCGCATGCACTGATACGTAATGACATGCAGCAGAAAGTAACAAATGACAACAATAACATCAATAGTTCTACTAGATGTACGTCGAAACATTGTCGGCACAAAAGCAATTCGATGACGAAAAATTCACCTTGTTGCCATCTCTGGTCAGTGTGTACAGGATAAGACATTCCATGGCCACGGAGATCAAAGGACTCAGCATCAGACGCAAGTTTTATGTAGAAATCTATAAATATTATGCCTTATCTGTCGTCGCCACATGGTGGTCTTTATTTACGTGTTGCCATCATTTTTAGCAATTTTATAGTCATGAGATGGTGCCAATCAATCATAATCAGTAATAATTTCAATAACGCACAATGAGTGATGCAGTATTTGAAAGTATGGTCTTGCGATCGAAGTCTCATGATCTATTGCAACGATCACTCGTAACAGAAGCAATTTAGTTTAGTTGAAAGGAATGGGATACTGGGAATTGCTGTTACTGTATACTTAAAAACCATATTCAAAATAATCTCAGATTCTTATAATAAAATTAATTATAGGTGATCACAGACGGACATGTTTAGTTAGTCATCATACCTATTTCTTATTAATACATCTCACCTTCGGCGTGTAGGTAACTTACAATCAAATGACTTACTATCGAAGTGCTGTGCCTGCTCCATTAGGAACTGTGAGCCTTGTTCCCACTGCCTCTCGAGAAGTTGATCGAGGCTTTGAGCACCGGAGGACCCACGACCTGAGTTACTATTCAGTCCCTACACAAATATCAACGAGAAATGAGTGTTGTCAATATACATACACATAGCACTTCCGAAAGAAATGGAAAGATAATGTCATATTTGCTATATAAATATTAAGATAGATAGATATATTTATTCGCATGAAATATGGTATTACAGTTCTTAGAATTACATATTTAATTTTGGATCTTCATATTTCGCCTACTTTGTTCTTCGGCAAGCAAATATTTATAATAATTTAACATAATAATCAATGACCAGAAACTAGCACAAACAAAATAAAAACTAAAAATATAAATGTCCTGAAATTAGTCTCGAAAGACTGATCATCATCCTTGGCAAAACAAATAAAACAAATGTAAAACAAATGTGTAAGTTGAACACAGATCGTTTATAAAAAGATAAATATAAATTTGAAGCTAAGCGCTCGTGGCCCCACGGACTCAATGTTTTGTAAACGATCACCGAGTTACGCAACTTTCACTGTGGCTGGTCCTCGGATGGGTGATCACTTTGTGACATTTAAATGTAAATGCGAGCGTTTCTGTGCTTCGGAAGGCACGTTAAGCCGTTGGTCCCGGTTTCCAGTAACATGGCAGTCGTTAAGTCAAGTTAAAGGCCTTATGGGCGGCATGAAAAATTTCAACAGCAGGTAGTCACAACCTGCGTGTCTATTTCTGCGTCTGTATATACAATATGTATGTCACTGCCACCCCTTCGGGGATAAGGCGTGATAGAAAAATAAATATGTAATTTTGTTTATCATCAGCTCACACACAAATAAATAAACTGACCTCTACATGTTACCACCGACCTAGATATTTGTTATTTTGAATACAGTCATATTTATTTTCGCTGTCTTAGACTCGTTTATGTGTAAGAGGCACCATCAAGATCTCCGGGGCACATTCGACTTCACCTGCTAACGTTGAATTTGCTGATCAACGGACGAGGCAATAACATAAATATACTACCTAATAAATGTAGAACCCCATGCTCCAAATCCTGGTGGTGTTTAGAAGTAACTGAGAAAACACTAAGATGAAGACACACTATCGTCTGATTTGCTAGTTTTTACGGGTAAGTGCACTTACGTTATGGCCTAGCCTGATAGTCAGCTGTAGTACCACTTTCAGGTGAGGTTCCACTTGAGTATTAAGTGCACTACTTAGTGGGCTTATAAATAGATTCATACTATTTTTATATTTATTTTGGTTCCGGTTGCCAGTAACATGGCAGTCGTTAAGTCAAGTTGAAAGCCTTATGGGCGGCTCGAAAAATTTCAACAGCAGGTAGCCACAACTTGCATCTGTCTATTTCAACACGGCAATGGACTCACCACCTATTACTTGGGACAGGAATACACATGGTGAAAAGTAAGCATACAATATGTATGCTTCTGCCACCCCTTCGGGGATAAGGTGTGATAGATAAATAATATTATATTTATACTTATAAGTGGGGTATATATTATACTCACGACTGCAGCCTTATTCATAAGCGGTGGCGGGATAAGCTGGTCATTGCCCCCTGTGCCAGCAGCGTGAGCAGCCAATTCTGCGCTTAACTGTTCTTGGAGACAAGCGGCAGCCCCACTTTCAGGGTTCAGCTCGTTGCCGAGCATATGAGGTGCAGAGCAATTTGGACCCATTCTATAACAAGCCAAATAGTACTATTTAGGTTAAAGTTAATAATGAAAGGAGTAACAATATACAAATTAGCGTTGTGTGTATTGAGCAGGCTTACGTGTTTTACGAGTTTCTTTCTGTTTTTATGCGATTTGTTTTATAACTATTTACAAATTCTATTCCATAAGGGGAACCTATTTGCAACTTCTTGTTTTATGATGCAGTATCATAACAACAATAAGTCGCTAATTACCGCAAATCAAATTATTTTAAAAATATACTAAGTCAAACCAAGTCATAGATATATGGTATTAACTTTTCGCTATACGTGGTTTGAAAGTAAGAAATTTATTGATTTAAACAATGATATTCCATTTACAATATTTTCATTTTCAATAGTTAAAAATAAATAAATAAAATAAATAATAACTACATATTTTAAAACAAAGTCTTCCGCTAGAGTGGTTTTTGAGGAATATTTTAGTATATAATAAGTTAAGATTTTGTATAATTATATTAGCTAAAATATAATGATATTTGTTGAAGGTGCTGGGAAAAAAATATACTGTCTGGGATCTTTCAACGAAAACGTTGCCTCAGCCTTTTGAGGTGTAACATAATAATGTATGGTGGATTGTGTTTTGTGACCGAGTACTTGGCACTAAATTCGACAGATCCCACATCCGTCCGCATTGGCGTTGATTTGGTCGAGCGGACGGAACAGGTTAAATACCTGGGATCTGTTTTTCACACGTCCAGTGACATCGATTGCGATGTCAAGTCACGCGTTGCTGCCGCGTGGGCCAAATGGCGGGAGATGACCGGTGTCATTTGTGATCCTAAAATGCCGATCCGGTTGAAGGGACAGGTCTACAAAACCATCATTAGACCTGTCCTTTTACATGGCAGTGAGACGTGGCCAATATTGGAGCGACACAAGCAGGAGCTGCGTGTCACGGAAATGAAGATGCTGCGGTGGATGTGTGGAGTCACGCGGATGGATCGCGTGAGGAACTCTCGTGGCAGCCTTCATGTCCGTGACATTGCAGACAAGTTGCAAGAGTGTCGCCTTCGTTGGTATGGTCACGTCTTGCGGCAACCGCCGGGCTACGTAGGAAACAAATGTCTGGCCATGTCAGCCCCGCCGGGTCCCAGTAAGAGGGGCAGACCCAAGAAGTGCTGGCTTGACGTCGTAAGGGATGACATGCGTGCCAATGGTCTCACTACAGGGGATGCCGACGACCGTGTGAAGTGGAGGAGAAAATGTAGGAAAGCAGACCCCGGGCGTCGCGAGACGCAACTGGGACAGACGCTCGGATGATGATGATGGTGGATTGTGTATCTTATATAGTTCTACAGAACAGTCCGCGATGGTGTATCTCTGTCTCTCATAGATAACATACTAGCTTACTATAAAACTGCCATACGGGTACGGAAAACTTTACCACGCGGGCGAATCTGTCAGCATCAGCTAGTTTACTATTTAAAATAAATAAAGGTAGACTGGTAAATACGCGTCATGTCTATAAGATGAGAAGTTTATATTCGTCTTCTTGCTGAAACTAAACTTTAACAGATGTCACTCCAGTAAGTTATGAATACAATAAAGTAGTGTTTTTCCTCTTAGCGTGTGAGTGCATAATTAAATGAAATTGAGAACAAACTAAACAAATATTTGTAAATTAATTTTCTACTGCACTTAATTTTATCACGTAGGTATATTTAGAACATTAATTTTGATACTATTGTAAACTCATATTAATTTGTGTTTAAATATATTATATTTCACAAAACAAAGTGCAAAAAAAAATCATATCATGTAAAAAATAGGCGCAAGAGACAACCTACCTCGATAAATCCATTTTTGGTTTAAACGGACGTTCGGAACCTGAAATGAAAAAACAACATTATAATTACAAAATAGCCTTATAATATTATGTATAAAGCATATTGACGACCTTCGGGTGACATGAGTGACAGCATGTATTTTTCATTTATTATAATAAATGTTTTTAAAATATATGTTGTTTATCTACTCTGATACTATAATACAAAGATTATAAAACTGATAACAAAATTCTTATGACAAACATTACGTACAGGCCAAAAATAATAAAAAAAAAGTTTAATTACGATACAGGTCTTGTATGGAGACCTGTATCATCATATAACTTTTAATTATAACGATACACCTATACAACCTCCAGCTGGACCAAGGAGGTAGAACCTTTACTTAAAAAAAAAAGGATTGAAACCTTTTTTAAGTATTGGTTTCAATGAACGAGTCCGCGACGCAAGCGCGCATGCGCATTCAATGTTTGCGCCTTGGCGCCAACATTTGACATTAAAAAAATAAATTTGTTGTTATATTCATCATTTTATTTGCAATATTGTTTTACGTATTATAGTATGAGAGTAGATAAAGTAGTGTATGACACTGTACATAACTTGGTCTTTACTCGTGTAAAAACCCTTATTATGCAACAGTATCATAAACTACTATTGCGTCTGCGAATTTTATTCCAGACAGATTTTAAATAAACAACAAAGCCACATTACATCACTATGATGCAAATCATAACCCAGAAAAAAAAGTTCGAGCGATGTTGAAATTTATCGCGTAGTCTCTAAGTACCTATAGGTAAATAGACAGGAAATTGAATTTGATTTATCTGTCGCGCCTTTTGTCGCCGAAGGGATAGACAGAGTCATACTATACGCCCACATGAAATGTATCCATTTTTGTCAATGTTAACAGGTTATGAGCCCATTACCGTATTGACATGAACCAGCGCAGTTTGTGGCGATCAGCTATTTAAAATATTCAAGCCGCCCATAAAGCCTTCAACTTGGCTTAACGTGCTTCCTGAATGCTCGTAAATGGAACTGCCATAGAGCGGTCACCCACTTGAGGTGTGATCGTTTACAGAGTTGGCCGAGATACAAGCGCTTCTTTTACGGGAGCTTTTTACAATTTGTTTTACATTATAGTAAAGATAGACATAATAGGTGCAGCCTCCGGACCTCCCTCCGAATCAGGGACTAGTGCCACCGGTAACGCCTGGAGAAGTCCTGACTGCGCTTCGCCGCATGAAGAATCGGAAAGCTGTCGGACCCGATGGAGTCCCCATCGAAGCCTGGAAGGCGATGGGTCCTCGCGGTGTGGGCATCTTAATAAACCTTTTTAACCGCATACTCCTCAGCGGGCAGATCCCAAACCAATGGAGACTGAGTATAATTACTCCAGTCTTCAAAGGTAAGGGGACAGTGCAGGAGTGCGGGAGCTACCGCGGTATTAAGGTGATGTCCCACACCATGAAGATCTTCGAGAGGATTATAGACTCTCGGACCCGGCAGGAGTGTACTCTCTCGGAGTGTCAATATGGGTTTCGCCCTGGTCATGGGACCACGGACCCTGTTTTTGCCCTGAGGGTGGTCGCAGGGAAATACAAGTCGAAGAACACGCCTCTGCACTGTTTGTTTCTAGACATGCAGAAGGCCTTCGACTGTGTTCCTCGTGCGATGATCTGGTGGGCACTGCGGTCCAAAGGGGTTCCAGAGGTCTATATTGACACTATCCGGGACATGTACTGTGACTCCGATTCAATGGTTCGGACTGCTGTTGGCGACACGAAACCCTTCCCCATCACCGTCGGGGTACACCAGGGTTCGGTCCTTAGTCCGCTTCTGTTCAGTGTAATATTAGACGAATTGTCGGACAGCATCAGAAACCCACATGAGCAGCCTCCATGGTTGCTCATGTATGCTGACGATATTGCGCTGGCAGACGCGGACAGGGGCAGATTGGTGCGACGTGTAAAGGCGTGGAAGGAGACGCTTGAGAACGGCGGTCTGAAACTAAATATGGCGAAGACCGAGTACTTGGCAATAAACTCGACAGATCCCACATCCGTTCGCATAGGCGGTGATTTGGTCGAGCGCACGGACCAGGTTAAATACCTGGGATCTGTTTTTCACACGTCCAGTGACATCGATTGCGATGTCAAGTCACGCATTGCTGCCGCGTGGGCCAAATGGCGGGAGATGACCGGTGTCATTTGTGACAGGTCTACAAAACCATTATTAGACCTGTCCTTTTACATGGCAGTGAGACGTGGCCGATATTGGAGCGACACAAGCAGGAGCTGCGTGTCACGGAAATGAAGATGCTGCGGTGGATGTGTGGGGTCACGCGTATGAACCGCGTGAGAAACTCTCGCATCCGCGGCAGCCTTCCGTGACATTGCAGACAAGTTGCAAGAGTGTCGCCTTCGTTGGTATGGTCACGTCTTGCGGCAACCGCCGGGCTACGTAGGTAACAAATGTCTGGCCATGTCAGCCCCGCCGGGTCCCGGTAAGAGGGGAAGACCCAAGAAGTGCTGGCTTGACGTCGTAAGGGATGACATGCGTGCCAATGGTCTCACTACAGGGGATGCCGAAGACCGTGCGAAGTGGAGGAGAAAATGTAGGAAAGCGGACCCCGGGCGTCGCGAGACGCAACTGGGACAGACGCTCGGATGATGATGATGAGACATATTAAATAACACAACATTTACTTTGTAAACCTGACCGGTTTCGCCTCACGGCATTATTTGCACCTTTGAGAATGCCGCGAGGCGAAACTGGTCAGGTTTACAAAGTAAATGCTGTGGAACAGTACAAGTGGTGTTATTTAATATGTGTAGCAAGTTCTACAAAGTGCCTTCAATTAACAGTATAAATAATTACAAATAGATTTTTAAAAATATGATTTATGCGTCTTATGAAGAAAATTCATTTTCATCCCTTCTATTCGAAAAGTGTCGCTTTGTTTCTCTATAAGTGGGAACATAATAGCTCTTATCCGATGAGAACTTTTTAGCGGGCGTAAAAGAGATTTGAATTTAGAGCATATATCATTCATAGAAATCGAACGCAAATTGTATGTAAAATGTAATATACTGGCAGCACGGCAAGAGGCCCCACACTAACTAAAAAAAAACAAAAGCGCGCGAATTATTTTCTGTTCATGTTACCTCGGTACATATTTTATTGTATTTAGCAAAAAAAAATGAGTTCTACAACATCGAATTATGAAAGTGATAATGCTTTAACTCCTGAAACTATAGAAGCTAACGGCGTCTCTTATTTATTTTCTCATAGAAAGTGGATGAAAAGTAGAGTATATAATTAGAGAGCAAATTATTTTTCCCTCTGGCGATATACTTTGAATCCCTCGCTGCGCTCAGGATTCTACGTTAGAATCCTGAGCTTCACTCGTGCTTCAAAGTAGCGCCCTCGCCATAAAAATACTTTTTTTCTCCCTTGTTATACAATCTACTATATCCATTCACATTTTGAATAGGTACGAACTCACCGTTACATAGTAAAATAGAATATCGACGTATTGCATGTATGCTGACGGTACTTACTCGGTGAACTAGGCGGCGAATCTTTAATCGTTTCTTGATACATAGACGGAGGAGGCGGTTGCGGTTGACGACGTATACTCGCCAAACTTTGTGTAGTCGTCGTCTCTATATATGTGATACAAATGGTGTAAGTTACGTGTATATTGTCAAAGACTTCTATGTGTACCTCGAGCATATAACCCATAGAAAAGAATAAAACTGCATTTAGACATTTTAATGTAATTAATGCACGAGCGGATTGAAATGAATAATAATTTATTAGAACCATAATTGCATTTACAATAAATCAAGTGCTAATTCTAGTACCTAAGTCTATTATATCAAACATACTGTTTCTGGCACCCAAACTACATTGAAATGCATGCAATAAGTGCAAGGTTTGCTAATGCAACGTTGCTACAAAGGTGCACTAAAGTTCTTAAGCCAATGAGATCGACATAAATCTTAGAAAACAAAAATATGACATTACGTCTGTTAAGGTTGATTACTCGATGTATGTGTACTACTACACTAGGAGCTCATCTGTATAGAACAAAAATTTTGCCCACTTAGTCGCGGTCAATTCTTCAGTAACCCGGCCTTATTTTTTCTGTTTACCCCTCTAGTTAAAGACCACGCTACCGAGCTGAGACATTATTTTTGTTCAAGAACAGATTTTATTTTTAATATTTATAGTATTGACCGAATTTGTCGAGTACAAGAGTAGTAGTAGAATACCTACATAGAAGTCTTCGTAAATTGTTTCAGTTGTGAGAACGCGTTTACAATAATTTATCGTCACATATAGAGCCTTTTGTGTAATTCTAAATTAACAAACTTTTATTGCGAACGTAAGATGTTCGATTAAATGTAGTGTTAGTATAGAAGTGTGAATGCATGTTATTTCTCTACCTACCCCTTCAGTATTAATTCTAAAGACGTAGATAAACTATTAACATAAGTTTCTATAATGTTAAAATTTTGATTATCCGAGGGAATAGGTGAAAATTTGTTGACCTGCGCAAATATCCTAAAAACATAAAGATACTGTCCTGACTCCACGCTTTACAACTTCCATAGTCTCGGATGGATCGTAGCGAACGGAGAATTGGCACGAAATCAATTTTAGTATCTACCCTCCGTTATAACAATGAAAGGTACGGTTGGCGACACACCATACTCACAACGTCAGTTTTAACTAGCGTAGTAATGATCCTACCGATTGTCACTCAGCATAGGGAGTTGATATTTAAAAAAAATACATAAAAATATCAATACGGAAGATGTGTTCAAGCTATCTGGTATATATTTTAAATGGAGGTTGTAACTTTGTAGTGTGGTATGTCGCCATCCATACCTTTTATTGTAATAATGAAAAGAAGGCACATAATAATACTCAGCTCAAACTCACACCGCTCACTACAATTTTTTTACGGGCTTGTTCTGGTTACCGAAATATACATTCTTTTAGTTTCTATTATTTAAAATAAGAACTCCTAAAACTACATAAAATAATAATATGTATACTTACGAATAGTCGAAGGGGCATTGGCCATGGCTACAACTGAATTCATTGCTGCCCTGTGTTTTTTATTACGAAGCGCTGCTGGAGCCATGGAGTTAATGCTAGGTCCTGCCATGTCTTTGCTAGGGCCAGCCATGCCACTTACGCTGTGGACAAGCGAGGCTGAAGATATAGAATTTCATAAACCGTAAAGTTTGCTCAATTTAATCGTTCTGGTTGTTAATAGTTAGCATGAAACTCGAGGGCAACTTTGTTTTTACTAGTTGCTAAAACGTTTAAACTATCAGCTACTGTAAAAGCAGTCGGGCGCTATAGCTCTTAAATTTATTTCCACGACAGGAAAAGATCGCCATTAATAATTTCTAAAGATAATTTATGATAATTTCGCATAAGGCTTATGAGGCATATGATCGCAAAACCACAAATTGCATTGAGGCATAAGTTTACATTTCTGAGTTACGACACAAAATGAATGTGTGCCTAGTGCATGCTATTCCGAGCGCCTTTACAGACTGACGGTGAATGCGATAACGGAATCTGTATCGCAATCGAATCGGAATCCGATTTGGAATCCGTGCTGTGCAGTGCGCTGCCATTCAAGACACATACTAAGAACTTAGGCACTAATGCTTATCGAATTTCCTGCAATAAGTCAGTCAAATATAAACAATTGTAGAAACATTGGACATTGGTAGGTTAAGATATTTAATAGCATACATAAATATTTAACTATAGGCTCGCCTTTTACTCTAAAGGGGTACAGGCTAAGGCATACTTAAGCCCACAGTTCTTCAATTGTGTTGTATAGTCTCACGTAATAATATGTGAGACAGGATAGTACACGCACTGACTAACTGCAGTAGATTTTTTTCAAATAGTCCATAAGGCTATACAACTTGGCTTCTAAATCTGAACTGAACTGGTCAGGGCCAACTGCTTAACGTGCCTTAAATTGAAACTCCACAAACGCTTATACATCTCAAGACTAACCGAGGCGCAATTTGCTTAATGCAGTGATCGTTTTAAGGAGCTGAGCGAACGAGACTACGAGCACTTAAAATCAATATGTATTAGCATTAGACAAAAACAGGGTTGTCATTTTGCAGGCGTTTTATAAATAATACATTTTAATGCAAGAAATACATTTCAAGATTATATAGATGTATGCATAAATAAGACTCTTCCTCTTGTTTTTTTAAACCAGAAATCACTTTAGAATAGATTCTATTTTTATTTACTATTTTACTAACAGCTACATTATTTTTGACAAAATTTTCGTGCACGACTCTTTATTATGATGAGCTTCAAGTACGAGATTCAAGATCCCTTACACCCAACCTGTAGGGTTTGGCCCTTTGAGGCCCCTAAAAATTTTTCGGAACCCATGCCCCCTCACATGCTATCGGTACACCTGCTGACTAACGGACGAGGCAACGAGATTGGAAGGTCAGATAGCTGCTCGTAGCAACCAAATAAAAGTGGAGCCCAATCCAATCACTGAAGCAACTGAGAATACACTAAAAATAAGATTCGAGTAAATAGGTCTGATTTCATATATGATAACATCTTATAGTCGCACAGCACTAACAACATGATTTGGCATTCCAATATTGGGTTATCATTAAAAATTACGACTATGGGTAGGTACAGTCTGACGGACGCATGGGGATAAATAATAATCAATATTAATTTACCTGTAAATAATGTCACAGCTAAAAAGTCGCATAGGGCCTTTAAACAAATTTTGCTTAACATTATGCGAGAGCGCATTATTATATTGCATAAGTAGCAGAAAGCCATAAGAACGCATCAGAACTTATATAACTTACGATTATTTATCATACGTCTAAAATTAATTTGGCGATTGTGAAATGTACATGACTGTATAAATAATACTTACCTAGGTTTATTCGGATCTTGTTGCATCTCATAGGCAACGTTTAGTCCACCCCAGGGTCGGCTGGGATGTGTATGCGGTGAATGTCCTGAAATACTGGTATCCATTGCTGCCTGAAAAATCAAAAAAACTTATTATATGAGATATTGTTTACAAAGTAAAAACACTAAAAACTAAACAAGTGTAAAATAAAATGTGGGCATTATAGTTGAGTCATTATAATAGGCCACATTTGATAAGTGTCAGTTTTTGCTTCATAGTGAGATGACATGATTAAAAATATCGATTAATGTGATCGAACCGATACGGACTTCAAACCCATATGAATCGAATCAGCTATTTTGAAAAAGTAAGCTATCAAGAAGAAAGTAATATAGTATTTCAGTTGAATCCCAGTCCAATTATTGTTATACTTTTTCTATCGCAAAGAACAGTGACCGAATCTGGCCTGAGCGCGGACAGCAGTTTTTGAAAGTTATAAAACTTGTAATAATTTTTATTTATTATACAATAAATATTAATGACAATTTGGTTGTAGTCACTTATCTAATATTCATAACGAATTAAAAAAATATTTGTCTTGGCTTACAAACAGATATTATTTTGATTGTCACTCTTGTGTTGCATAAAATAAAAGTAATGACAAGAGTAGGGAGAATTAAAAGTCGAAACTCCTTATTTATTAGTCACACTATTTCATTTAATAACTGTAACTGTGCTTAATGTTTTGTGTAATTATTTTATTGTTTTTTAAAATACTTCTGTATTTTAAAATACTAAATATGTTTAAATAAATGCATATTTTTATAAAAGATAAACCGTATTGGGTATTCTAGTTTTTATCTTCTAGCAACACTGATCAAATCTGTCACCGAAGTCGAACGACCTTTAATATATTGTAAACAAATAAACAACACAAAGTGTCTTATTAAAATTATATTTTCAACTATATAATTATATACCTAGTTCGCGTTTGTATTTATCGAGTGTTTTGTATTATAATAACTAATTCAACTTCTCACGACCACCTTGGCTTTTTGGGTCCTGTAATAAAGACAATGGCAATTTTTGTTTGTTGCAACTGTTGTGGTAATGACATTACACACAGAAGTCGTCATAACTCTTGACCTGATGAAAGTGCCGCATGTAATTCTTCAGTGAATTGTACTCTGAGTAGTAAGTTTTTTTAATTTCAAGTAAATAAATAAATAAATAAATATCCATCACGCCTTATCCCCGAAGGGGTGGCAGAGGCATATTATATGCCCACTTTTCACCGTGTGGATTTACCTGTCCCACGTAATAGGTGGTTAGCCCATTGCCGTGTTGAAAAATAGACAGACGCAGATTGTGGCTACCTGCTGTTGAAATTTTTCATGCCGCCCATAAGGCATTCAACCAGGCTTAACGACTGCCATTTTACTGGCAACCGGGACCAACGGCTTAACGTGCCTTCCGAAGCACGGAAACGCTCGCAAATGTAAATGCCACAAAGTGGTCACCCATCCGAGGACCAGCCATAGTGAAAGTTGCGTAACTCAGTGATCGTTTACAGAACACTGAGACCGCGGGGCCACGAGCGCTTCTAATTTCAAGTAGGTTGTTATAAATGGTCTCTTACTTAATTTTAGTACTTTTAGACCCAGATGCACATGTATATATGTATTTTAAGTGTAGATAAACAATGAAAAGTATTATCTCACTTGAGGTATTTTTTCCTTTTGATTTTTATTGATTTTGAAGGATTTACTTTATTAGGTATGTATTATTAAAGTGACCAACATACATATACATAGACTAGCTGCGCCTCACTCCTGACTTCCCATTTATAATAATTTATTGAATATAATGTTATTCAGTATATTATTAACTGTGTTATTCAGTATATAATAAACTCTGCCCCCTTTTTGATATTTATAATTACTACTGTATTACTTTTACACAACATAGCTTTCAAATGTTAAAACGATTGTTTTTAATCACTTCAGTGGGCTAGCCAGTAGCTGCATTATCTGCAGGTGATATATGGCTTGTTGCCATAGATTATTTTGGAGCCTCTTACATCAACATTTACCAACAGGTTTGTTTCATATACTAGACTATTTAAGTACTTTTCATTGCCTTTTTTGTTTCACTTAAGAGCATCTGACAGAACCTGCTATACTTGTTGGATATGCCCAATGGGCAAGTTACTTGCAATCTGTAAGGACAGATAAATTTTCAAGTCAAATAACAGAACACAGAAGGAACCATCTTTTTGCCAGATTTGAAGAGAGCCGCTGATACTCTATTACATTGCTTTTTCTCCTGAACTGTAACTATGAAGAGAGATATTAAGTTTCTAGGTGACTCAGAGTACATATATATATATATATATATATACAAAGTATATATGATATATACTACAGCAATGTCTGATTTGCCAATTCCATTTATAATTTCCTTTTACTTGGTGACATAAATAATGCTTTTTTATTTTCTATATAATATTGATGTAGTATTTTAAAGGCTAAGTTATACTAAATAAAACAACCAGGATCATAATATGGTAAACACATAAGAAATAATGACACATATTTATTGTTGAAATGTGCACAGATAGAACTAGCAAGATTTTGAGCATGATTCCTTTTAGCCGTCAACTGCAGATGATTAAGGGGTAAAAATATAGCAAACAAAATATGTTTTTTTGCTTATATATGCCATTATAAGCAAAAACATATTTTATTTATATATGAAAATAACATTGGTAACCTAGACACCAGAAAACATTATTATTGTTACAGCATTGTCGGCCAAACACTTATTGGTTGTTTGCTACTATCATGTTTGTGAGTGGTACTTAAGTTGGGTAAGGTATAGTAAAAATATTACTCCTCCAGCTCAATCCTAGACATTGTTTTACTAACATATGAAGATGATAATTATCACTTTTGAAAATAAAATTGAGTATAAAACCTGCAGTTTTATTTTTTATTTTTTAAACTACCTGGCTTCAAAAAAATCTATATCGTGGGTTTCTACACAGTTTCAGCTATGTAATAGCAGTATTTTTAAGGCGCTACAAAATTGTCCGCGTCGAGGCCAAAACTCCATAGAGAGTGGTCACTGTCCTTTAGGAAAAATATCTGAAAACTAAACGAATAAAAAATATATTAAATATATTATTATCAATTCAATATATTGATGTTAAAAGATTATAATTGTTATTTTCTTCGAGTACTCTATAAGTGAAGGCTGGCAATGCGGGTATTCATTTATAGTGACATATTCCTGCACAAAAACAGAAAAAGAATAAATGCCAGGTAATTTATTTTTTAGAAATGAAATAAATAAATAAATATATATAAATAATCGAAGCTCTAGAGCACTACATCTAGGACAACTGGATGTGAATAGCCAGCTGATTTTCTAGACAGCTAAAAAAACACTACCTAAATTATGTTGATAGAACTGTGTTAGGATCATATTTTAAGTGATCAGGAAAAATTGTGTTGAAGTGGCAATGTTGCAAGCATGTTAAGAAACCAAATATCGGAATAAAATATAAAATCAACAAACATACATACATATAATTTATACTGTTGATTGATGGCACTTGGTGAAACTTGCTAAACACATTTTCAATAATAACACTTGTACTATTCTACAACATTTACTTGATAAACCTAACGGCGAAACCGGTTATTGGTTATTATTGAAAAAAAAATACATACATACATACATTTTGTCACACTTTACCCCTACCCCAGGGGTAGGGGGGCTCACATTTCACCATATGCATTTGTGTCCATTGGTGGGGTCCGTATTGGGTTGCATAAATTTTCGAGGCATAACTTAAAAATGCATAACGTTTTTTGACATACTCTTCGTTTCGCATTACGTTCAAACAGAATAAATCATTAGGCATACTTTATTTTCCCATAACTTTTTTATAATTATGATATAACCGCATAAAATGTTTACACATAATTTTTTTTACAATAACGATTACTAATCATAACATTTATTGGCATATCACTCACTCTCGCATAAAGATTACAAGCCATACATATAGAATACCATAATGTTAACGAGTAAATATTTTTATTAAGTTATTGCATAGTTTTTGTCGCGGGCTTTGAGTGGGCTTTAATCAAGATATTACGTAAGGAAAAAAACCTAAGACGAAGGTCGAGACGAGGTCACACGAAGTTCCCGAGCACGGCCGAGCGTTGGCTTAACGTATATGTACATATATTATATGGTACGATTGTACGAAGCTCGCACGGATCGAGACGTGATGATAGTAAGTGTGAGTGTGAGGCTGAGGATGAGGGCGACTGTGAGCGTGAGGGTGGGGTTAGAGTGAGGGTATTTTTTTTTTGGGTTTTTTTTTTATTTTTTTAGGTGAAACTTGAATTAATATCAAAGAAAAACAAAGGTATGCTATGCAATAGCTTTACCGCAGCAGTCTCAGAGTGCCACACGTCTTTTTTTATATCCAAGCTTGAACTGTCTAAGATTGAAATGCCCACTGATTAAAAATGTCGATAGTCACTTTACTGAAGTTCAAAATTTAAACACTTCTATATAAATATATAAATAAAATACAAAATGAAAGTAGGTAGATTAAAACGAGCGATTCTATTCTGGCGCATCGCCGGCCGCTGCCGCGGCCCGCTCGCTTCGCTCGCTCGGCTAGCGCGTTGTGGTCACAAGTGACCTAACACTCCTCCTCGCTTCGCTCGTCGTCGTACCTATTTACGACTTTGCTCAAGACTAATCTAAAAAAAATAACACTTATAATATCGTTTTATAAGTTACAGCTTAAAAACTTGGCTATGAGTGAGATGTTTATTTACAATGGTGTCTTATCATTTCTTAAATATTCTTAGTCAAATTATTATTCATTTATGATTTAAAAGGTTATCCATACCTCCATTATGCGTTTTGTATTTTATGATAAATTATCTTTAGGCGTATAACATTTATACCCTTTACATTTATGCTGATTAAAATTATGATAAAAAAAATAGAGTAAGTTAATGTTATGCCAATAAAACCATTATGCGTTTATAACACTCTGCTTATCATAATTTATGCGAGAAAACTTTATGCTGAAAATGTTATGCCAAACTACATTATGCTGAAAAAAAATATGCGATCGAAAGGGCACCCCCATTGGTGAGCCCATTGCCGTGTTATAATGGAGCAGGTTGTGGCGACCTGCTGTTGAAATTTTTCAAGACGCCCCATATGGACTTCAACTGTGCTTAACGACTGCCGTGTTACTGGCAAAAATCAGTAAACCTATCAAAATAATAGAAATATTTAATTTAAAGAAAAGTAACTAACTAACTAACTATCTTCACGCTGTATCCCTGACGGGGTAGTCAGAGAGGACAGATCGCCAGGCTTCGCGATCCATGCATACTTCTTTCGCTTCTTCGAGATTCATCAATCGCTTCATACACGCACGTCTGGGTATCCGGGTACTTTTTACCTTTCCGTTTTTGAGCAATCTGCTCACGTGGTCTTCATATGTAAGTCTCGGCCTACCCTGACTCTTTCTACCCTCTACTTTTGAACAATATATATATTCTTCGTCAATCGTTCCTCACTCATTCGTTGGACGTGTCCAAACCAACGGAGCACGCCCTTTTCCAGCTTAACGCTGACACTTTCATTCAAACCTGCCATATTGCGTATCACTTCGCTACGTATTCGGTCGGCCAAGGTAACGCCGCACAATTTTCGAAGTGATCGCATCTCCACAGCATTCAATTTACTTTCATGCATCTGCTGACATACCCAGGTTTCACTACCGTAAAGCAAAGTTGGCACTAGCACTGCGTTATGAATCGCCATTCGAGCTTCTTTTACGATGCTTTGTCGCTTTACTAACTGGGACAAAGCACCGTTAACTTTGTTTCCGGCAGCTATTCGCCGTTCTACATCCGAATCACATCTTCCATCCGCGCTAAACATACTTCCTAAATACACAATTTCATTCACTTGCTCTAGACGTTCCTGGTTTACCCTAATCTCGCATTTAGTTCTTACGTCACCTCTTTCAAATACTAGAACCTTAGTTTTACTTGCATTCAAGCGAAGACCCTTACTTTCACACCCATCTTTCATATTAGTGACTTATGCCTGAAGGTCGGCTTCTGATGAGGCCATGAGCACCGCATCATCAGCGTACAGCAGACAATTTACTGTAAAGTCACCCAAATTCACACCCATATTAAAATCTTTCAACTTCTGTAGGCAACTGTCCAGATACACTATGAACAGCCAGGCGGACATGACACATCCCTGTTTGACGCCTGTACAGACATCAAAAAGAGGTGACACACCCCCCCCTACTCGCACGCAAGCCTTACAGTCCCTATAAAGCGACTGTATTGCCCGCAGTAGCGAGCCGTCCACACCATATCCGGGCAGTAAATCCCACAGCGTTTCTCTCACAACGTTATCAAATGCTTTCTCTAGATCCACAAAAGCGCAGAAAACCTTCTGGCTAAGAGTCAGAAACTTTTCCGCGATCATGCGGAGAGAAAACACTTGATCCATGCTACCTCTTCCACGTCGGAATCCGCATTGAGCCTCCCATAAATACCTTTCAGACTAAACTAAAAGTATGTTACAGAAACATGATAATAATGAATAAATCCTACTAATATTATAAACGCGAAAGATTTTTTACTCTCTCGCGTAAAAACTACCGAATGGATTTAAATGAAACCTTACAATAATTTAGCTTATACATCAGAATAACACGTAGGCTACTTTTTATCCAAGGAACAACTGTGGGAAACGGGAACGAAAACACTTCTCTATGCGGGCGAAGCCGCGGGCATCTACTAGTACTACATGAGAATGACGAAAAATGAGTAGGTATGATAAAAACAAAACTTGAAAAGTGGTAGACTATTTCAAATAAGTCTCATTACATTCGATTCTGCAAATAAACTTTCGATTTTCTTGGTAACCTCCCTAGTGTTTAAAATGGAAAAGGGTCCACTGCCGCAACGTTGAAACGACGTTCAGTTCTTTAGAACATAAATTGTTTATTTTCTTTACAATGGTTTATTACTGAAAGTAGATAGTAAAATAGCCTTCTTTGGGCATTTAGAAAATAAAATATGTATGTGTGTAACTGAGAAAAGTTCAGGAATTGTGTAGCTCTAAATTCTAAAAATGTAATAATTTTTTATACCCGCCGTTACATGGATACGTTGAGGATTTTTGATGAAGTGTCAAATGTGGCTTCTTAAAATGACTCAACTATAGTTGTGGAGACTGTTTACACAACAAAGTCCTGCACCGAATTTGTTTTTGAGAACCGTTATACTAGGACGGGCTGTGTAAACAAATATCTTACAAGCAAAGTGCATAGTGCCAGGATTTTTCAATAACAAAATAAAGTATATGAATCGATCAAGTTGAACTTTCTAAAGAATGGTGACACCGTCGTATAAAACGATCGAATCGACTTTACGGAAACTCTACCGCTCTCAAGGAACAGCTATGCTAGACATTAAAATTTTGGCAAGAAAGAATAACATTTTATTGCTTGCATTTGTAATGCATGGGTAAACGGAAAGGTCAAAAGTACTCGGATACCCATACGTATGAAAACATTGATGAATTTGCAGAAAGCTAAAGAAGTATGCATGGATTCGAAACCATCTGTCCTCGCTAACAACCCCATAAGGGATTAAACGTAAACATATTCTTTCCTATCGTTCTACTACTAGGATCCTGGCTATCATTATAGCCCAAAAAATTGCTTTTCGTTAAGCGTCAGTGCTCAATAGAACTGATTGCCAATAAGTTCTCGAATAGCGATCCAAGTGACCGCATCTGCTGACCAACGGACGGAGCTAAAGACGCAGGTTGGGTTCTCTTTTACATGGTTGGGAAGTCAAACGGTAGTCGCTTCCAACATTGTCGAAAAAGAAAAAGAAATCATAGCCGGTCCCCATAGTCAAAATATAGGTCGAGTGTACTGAGACTAGGCTAAGGAAAAATGTTAATGGCTAATAATAATGAATGCGATAAAAAAGTTTAATAACAGTTACAAAAAAGACGTTACTAAATATTATTTATTGAAATGATTACGACTGGGGACTGCTAACATGTGTTGCACAGTCTCTGGACAAGGCAACTGTTATCAATAAAATATGTGAACTATTTGTCCTTAAAAAAACATCGCTACTAGGCAATTTTTGTTAAAAATTATTTACACATTTTAACTTTAAAATGCATTACTCAAGAATTACATCAGAATGTGGCGCCCGTAATAAAAATGAGCGCAATATTATCAGTACCTAACTAATTAGGTTGACAGTAATGTATATAATTTATTAATATTACTTCATATACAGGCAGGCAATTGCTGCATTAATATTGCCCGTATCCTGTAATTCTATGTTAACTAAGATTGAATAATTAATATTTTACTGTGCTTTACCCCGCCAATAGATAAACGGGACAAATACAATACACAGAAATCTGCTAACGTGTTGATGTTTGCAGATTGTACTAGTAAAAGCCTCCAAGCTCATTCATACTTTCCAATGTGATGTGAAATAGAGTAACAAACAAACTTACCACAATATTGGATAGAATTAATCACTTGTAACTTAAATTTATACAAATACTTTGATTTTGCAAACCAACTTCCATCAAAACAACGAACTTCGCCAAAAAACTGCGGGAGACAAACAGATGGTAACAAACTAGCAATTACCACAAACAATTATACCAAAAAATCGCACTTATTCCTTACCATTTGTACATTAAAATTTGCTGAGAATATATTTATAACGCACTAGCTTAGATCAACAAGTAGAATATTCAATACGGTGGTGTAAAAGAGCAGATGTCTGTTAAACCCGGCGGCGTTTATTGACTGAATGGATCCTTAGAAATGACGAGTCAACATGTGGTGTGGCACAAGCAGGTAGGCGAGGGGTTGGGATCAGGTACAAAAATCGCAATATTGAAAGTTCCCTAGGGCTATAGAACGATACATATATCAATATAATGTTATTTTAGGTCTTTATGAGGGAAGTTTTTAACGCTAATTCGACTTTGTTTAATTAGTCTAAAAAACGCTTGTATGGCAGCGCTATTGTACAACAAAAATCACTTCTCTGTCAAGAACAAGGAAGTTGATAGTAAATATTGTCATGCTTCTTTTTTTACCTGTTCATATTGTTTTACCTTTGAGCAGTATTTTGAAACTTTCACAGCCTTGAAATTTCAATATGAAATTTTACAACACAGATGTTATAATAGCATAGGTTAAAATTATGTTTATTTTTATTATAATAATTGTAATGTTTAATATGGTTACAGATATGTGTTGTATTAAAGCCGAAATTACTATTGGCTTTGGTGTAGTTTATTATCTCCTAAACAAGATATTCCTTGTAGACAGCGTTCAGCCCCAATTTTGCTATGATTCTATCTTGAAGGGTGACTTATAGCATCATGTGATGTGTGCATTTAATAGCTTACTAGTTTGCCCAGTCCGTCTCTGGCTAATTTTATATAAAGCTATAGTATTCAGATTCATATAATATTATAGTAAAATAAAATGCACACGACAATGCAATTTTAACAGAGATTAAAGGACGGATCAATACGTGTATATATTAAGCATAAGATATTACAAATAAACTCATTTTCACGTATAGCATGTCTGCTTTCCTTTGAGGCTTATGAGCTACTGATCTGTCAGCAAAGTTAGTAGAAGTTTTGAAGCAATTGCCAAACGCCGGAACTACAAGAGGGATGCAATGAAAACCTGGATTACAGCATATAGACAGTTTTCGTTAAATATTATCACCAAACTAACACGCACGCTAGGAACTCTAGATTTTTCAAATACTGATAGCATCAAAGTATGAAATGTACTAAACTCGACTGATCTTCATAGCAACAACGGACACACTTCACATAAAACTAAAGATTCCGATCTACAGACGAGCTTTGTCACAATCGCCCGTGTCACATCTATCGTACGTGCAGGAGAAAGTACCTGTCTGAGTGTAGAAAACATTAGCCGGAGCTACACAATGCATGTGCCTGGGTCGACTTTTGAAACACCGATCGCTTGCGTGTAAACATAATTATCTGTTTTAAATAAGTTCAATTTTAGTTTCCACTTAGTAAACTATGAAACTAGAAACTCCAATGACAATTATAATCGTTGTTTGTAGTGAATGAGATGTATCGTCTGCGAAGCTTACGAGGTGTGTGCGGCTTTCACGCGACCATAAAAGAAAACTGAAGCACCTCTTGCCACTCTGAGGCAAACCTTTTCTAAAAATACATGAGAGAGACCCAATAGATTTCTGAAGACTAAACCTGTTACATAGCTGACGTTTATAAGCCTCGAACAATAAACTTTAGAATTTTAGTACAACGATAGATAGAGAGAAACAGAAGACTAAGCTAATATTATTATAATCCTTAAAGTGTCCAGGAAAATTACTTCGTTTTGTATTTCCTTGCGATATTATTCTATTTTGGTTCGCAGTAGGACGATAATGAATATTTTAGAATATTTAGTACTTTACTATACTATCTTCACATCAGGTCCCAGACGGGATACGCAGAGAGGACGGATTTGCAAAATTAGCAATCCATGTATACTTATTTCTCATTCTGAACATTACATAACCATTTCATACATGCACGATGTTTTAATTTATTTAGTAACCTCTTAGCCGATAGACATCAACAGTTGGATATGTGGCTCTCCGAAAGACTGTCTTCCAGCACAATAGCTACTCGTGAACTCCTCAGCCCCATCGTACTTCAGTTCTATGAGGAACGTGCGCGGCCTTGTTACATATATGATTAACTCCATACACTGTGACAAATTTCTAATAAATAAAGGTTGTTACTTACTTGTTTATGTGCTTGATGGAATAAGTGCGGTGAAGATCCCGGCATATCATTTTGTACTCCCAACTGAAGGATACATAAAAGTTATAATGTCTAGGATTTATTTTATTAATTTTATTTTACATGTGCAGACATTTGACTAGAGTCGTTTCACAAGTTTATATACAAATTTATATAAATTTATATAAATTCTCGATGTTTATATAAAAAGTAATTTAACCTTCAAAAAATAGAAATTTATCAACATAAATCCTGGATAATGACTAAACATCTTACTTTCTTTGATCCAGGTCATTAAATATTGCTGACACCCTTAATATTTTTTTTTAATTTTGTTATAAGTATGGATTTATCATAGTTTACATAGGTCACACGTTTTTTTTTTATATTTTCTATTTATTTCGAATACTATTTTTATAAAAAGTACTATTCATCTCTATGAAAATATTGTGAAATGACCCTTCAAGTAAAATGTCATATTTTAACACAACGAAACATGCATTTCTACTACATACATTTACTAACTACAAACATTAAAATAGGAATTATTTTCAATATTGGCGATTATAATATAAATAAACAAAGAATCGTCAATTTGAATTCCTTATCCTTGATTTCGAAAAAATATAGAATCCTTATACCAAAATAGTAGAGGTGTGCTAAAGAGCTGTCACTTGACTAGGCCCTCGTTTCCGGAATAAAATACTTGAGGGATACTTCTATTGAATTTATTTATTGTAGAACCTTGATATACAAAAATCTATATAACATCACGCTACTACCTACTGGGTTGCAAAATTTTATACATCATGGTAAAATTAATACACGAAGGGATTAATGGGTGCGACGGGATCGAAATATGTCACAGGCGAGTCGCAGGGGTCATCTAGTAAATTATAATTGTTTGTATAATTATCATATTTAAGAAGTAATTTTATATAGTAAACGTAATTGTGCTTAGTATCTTCAAAAATACTTGGATACCCAAACGTGCATATTTAAAGCGATTAATCGCTTCCTGCAGATTCATTAGTCGCTTCATACATGCAAGTTTAGGTATCCAAGTATTTTTGACCAGACAGCCTACTTCTGCCCTCTACTTTCGCACAATATATATATTCTTCGTCAATGGTTCCTCACATGAGTACGACTGATCGTTGGACGTGTTCAAACCAACAGAGCGCGCATTTTTCCAGCTTAACGATGACACTTTCATTCAAACCTACCATATTGCATATCACTTCGTTATGTATTCGGTCTACCGTTTTCGTTACGTACGTAATTCGTAACGTATTCGTATACCAATTTTCCATTACAAGGAATGCAAAATTGGTATTCACTAATAGCAGCATCGAACAACACTAAAGTAAATAAGTCGATAACTGCTGAAGACTACCTCAATCTGTAAACCGAATCTAATTGAAACATTTATATTTGAATACCGAAGACCAGCCTGGTAATTATGTAACTTTGACAGCTCATGTCGCTTTGGTTTGTTCGATAGCAACCACGCTTTGAAAGCAACTAGAAGTTTACGTGAAATTGGTATTACGTATAACAATTCAAAGCGATCGAGGCACAGTGGCTTTCAGCAAACCTTTTGACAACTCTACCATTTTATTGACATTACGCGGGCATGTTAAATTATAGCTATTTAGCCGTTATCTTTGTAGAGTTCACAAACATTTTTAAGGTGACAGTTTAGTTGATAGACACCGATAATTAATGGAATGTTAGTTATTTGCGGCAAATTTAAAAACCTTGTGAAATGTTTGGCATCCGAAAGCTATTGTACTTTTTGTTTTCTACTGTTCATTGATTATTATAATGTGAGTAAATTATTTTATGTATATCGTAGGCAATTTTAGTTCAATAGTAACAAGATTTATGTACAGAAAAAATCGATGCAGAAGAGGAAGGGTCCGAATTATAGTCAGGTATTTAGATTATTATACAGAACTTTCCAATTTTCATTGTTTTTTTTATGCCTTATGGAAATGGTAATATAATAATCGCAAAAGACACGCGTAAGAAAGGTGACTTGGTCGTAGACAAAGTAACCAACTTGGTTTTATCATTATTTGAAATACTTGTTTAAAAAAAAATAAGAAAACAAATTAAAAAGTCAAATTTCTATCCCTTTTATCTTTTAATTAGTAGTGAAAGAGGTGTTTGGGTGTTACAAAGGGGACCAAAAATCTCATTATTTTCAAGCTCAGACGCACCGTTTTAGATATATGGCAAAAAATGTGTAAAAGTTGGTTAGGTAAGTATGGACCTGCTTGTGCTTGTGTAAGATAAACCATACGTTAAATTAGTATTGCCACCAACAACGCAAGAGCACTTTAACCAATACTACATGAGTCCAAATCGCGAAATATTTACAGGTCTCGATAAACCTACATAACCGCCCAAAATTATGCTAATTTTCAACTTCATATAAAATCAATCAAAAATTGCTCAAGTATCGTTTCTATACAAAAGCGTAAATTTTTACCCAAGTCCTAGCTCCTAATAATATATATATTTACCTACCAACTCTCCCAACTTTCTTCCTCGGCAAATCCCAAAATATGGCACGAGCTACCTTATAGTTATAAGTTTATTAGCCCCGCAGATCCCCGAAGGCAATGGCATATTATACACCCACATTTCCCTATATGCATTGGTGGTGGTGAGCCCATTGCCATATTGAAATCTAAAAAAACGTATAGATTTGCAGTTATCACACTTGTAAATCTCTGAAGCCACAACGACAAAGTTTGTGGATATTATCCCATCAAATTACAAGTATATAAATATTTATTAGTTTTTTAGGCTATTGACAATTTTTAAATCAACCGCATAATAGTTGCTTTTCACCAAAACTTCATATACGCATGTCTTTAGCAACCGCTTTCGGCAAAGTCACCGAGTTGCTTTGAAAACGATTTTAATATAAATTTGAAGTCCATTATGCTTAGATAATACCAATTTCACGCGTTTATAGGACTATCGATACGAAAGTAGCAAATTTCAATCGTAATGGATATCGCATCTATGACGTCATTTCAGTTGCCCACTGAACTTAGATAATACCAAAATTGAATTTTGACAGCTGATTGGCGCAAATCGCCATCTAGCTGATATCCACTTTAGTTACATAATACACCTGCAGAACTGGGTTTATAGTTCTAGCCAGCTTTTATTGACTCAAATTATTTACTAGTAATCTAGGACGATTTAACCAATGAACGCGCTATCTTACCGTTAGCGCCTATACCACGCCTGTCATTTGCTAAGCATTTTTAGCTAAGTCACTGTTCCTCGGACTCAGTCTATCGTACACGTTCAGAGGGAAATTTATAAAGATAAAATGACGAAATGTGCTGTGAAATGGTGTAAAAGTTATAGTGGTACAACAATTAGTGTTTGTTTTCACTCGTCAGTAAAATAAATATGTAATTAACATAACTATTTATAACAAAAACCATTAATTATTGAAACATACCAACAACTTAATCGGCCTATATTCAATATACTTTCATTCTCTATAAACATACAAAGAGTTACCATCTCAAATTAGCCGAATAATATTGTGTCAAATACGTATTGCATACCTACATTTTTATTGGTTGTTAGACATTGACAATACTTCATGCAAGAGTAAGAAAACAATATGTGTGTATTTTCCCCACCGCACGAAAGTTGGTTGAATGTGATTTCAAACTTTATTGAGTACATTACGCGTCCATTGGTTAAATCGTCCTAGCTAATAATGTTAAAGTGTAAAGTTTAGTGTACAAACACGACCATTCGTGTTTGTAAATAATCTATGGCAGAATATTCAGAAGCTTTCCGTTGTTGAAGGTAACATAGCATAATATATAACATTTATAACTGCGCTCAAGTGCATCATTTCCGTAACTCGATTCATCTCTGGCAATTCCAATTCTTGTCGAAAAAATAACGTATTCGTTTTTGCAGATTTTGTAGAAGCTTTATTCCACAAATAATTTTGATGAATCCAAATAGCGTGGCAGGAGAAGTCTGAAACTATGTAGGTGACTAGGTGACGAATAATTTTAAAATATTTTGAAAATAGCAATGGTGTCAAGTAAAAACATGAGTATTTGATGAAGTTGTACCACTAACACTAATGATATTAATATTACATGACATTAGGCGTAACAAAATAAAACATTCACTATGTTGTGAATTCTAAAAAAGATAAAAATATGCAGGCTCATAACATTCTTGTAGGAGTATTAACTAACATGCAAGCTAAGTGTTTGCCTGTCTATAGAAACCATTATCCCTATAGCAGCCGTGCAGATCATGCTGTTGTTAGTATCGTAACTATTAGAGTATAGTATATGTATATTGGTGGACGCACAAGTGTCGTCTATATCTGATTATACGAAATGTTATAAATGTAGAAAATAGGGTATTCAGTTGTCAATTTTATTTAAAATAGGGCATCCAACTGTCTATTTCACGTACAAATTGTCAAATATTTCACCCTATCAATTTAATTTAGAATTTGGCTGTCCTACTAACACTATACCGTCCCAGTGTGTTATGTATCTTTGGGTACCATACCATGGTGTACAAAAGGGTTACCTCTAGACACGGAGTTTGGAATCATGTGCTTCGATTCTCTTGCTCGCGAGGTAGTCGAAGTCTATCAGGGCCATTTATGGGTATAGCTTTTATTGGTATTGTTGGAGGCTAATGCCGTTTCTTCACCACTTTAAGAGCACCTACTCTAGACTCTAAGGGCCGTATTACAGAACGTTTATAAATACTCAAGAAACACTTGAAAGTAGTATTTATTAGACAAAAACTGGCCTCAAGCGTCGATTGAGTATTGAGAAACATTGTGGAATACGGCCCTAAGTCCGTTAATGTTAACATTTTGCTGGTAGAGTTGGTGTGAGGCCCTGAATATCTTAGAGCCACCGCACACTGGCTTCTTTTAGTATCAGCAACTGGCGATTTTGAGACTGTCGATGCTGCGTCGCGTTTGGGCTCCTCTATGGCATCCGGGCGCAGCATCGGTATCCCGCGTCTTGGCGACTGTTTGGATGCTGTTTCGCTATTTGAAATGTGATGCAGTTGCCGCTTCTGGCGTTTTTAAGTGTGCGGGGGGAGCACTCACTTGCTGCATACTAAAAGAAACTAATCATGGAGGCCCTTACTCGTCAACTTCACAAAAAGTACCTAAAGTGTCTTTTCAGAATTTCCGATGTATAATCCAAGTGGTTATATACGATAAATGAGCTCCCAAACAATGAACAGATGCTATTTACAAGTGATTCGAGACAGTTGTGCGTCCATGTGTAAGTAATGAACCTGTGAGTGTGCCGTGAGGTTGAGCCCGTGGCTGGTTGAAGGCAACGGCACTGAGACCAGGAGCGAGGCGGGTCCATCGCGTTCGCCTTTCCCCTATACACAGCCCACGCATCGTATTAGTACGCAGGATATAGCCTAGTCTCGCAAGCAGTAGGTACTCCAAATGATATGTTCATAATATCATATTAGCAAACATTTTCGTGCTGCTATAGTTTTAATTCACTTAATAACCCAGTCATTTCGTAGTTTTAAGGTAAGGTCACGCTGGTCATGCAAGTCGCTTTCTGTCATGCCCCAGGACTTCATGCCGCGCCTTGCACTTTGTGGCACAGTGCCCTGTAGAGCCTGTAGTCCTGTGTGTGACACTTTCAAAATTTACCATAAAATTACAACTATCAAAATCGCAATTCCGTTGCGCGTGTAGTACTGTATGATCCAACCCTAAACTGGAAAGGTTTCCAGGAGAATTTTGAAAATTGGTGATGTTATTGCGAATTTGTACTAGCACCTCGCCCACCGGAATTAAACGCATCGCTTGCTAGAAGTGATGCGTTTCAAGTTAAATTATATATTGTGGGACACTTTATATATATATATTGTGGGACAATACCACCAAAGGTATGATGAGGTGGTTAAAAAGGAGCACGTCACAATTAGTGAAATCACCAGTTACCAAAACTGCCGGCAAGCTTTCCAGGGGGCCGAGTCTACTATGGACAAGCCGTAGAATAGAACTAGAATCGCTGTTTTTAGTAGACTATCAAAAATGCATCTGATTAGCGGCCACTGGCGCGGTACGTGTTAGTAGAATTCTATCGGGCGACCGATAGACGTCTATTGGAGTACGATAATATAAGATAGAACGAGTAGACTACGAAAAGCTGTCAAAATTGAACCGGTGGCTTTCTATTGAGCGACGATGATTCTATTTTGACACGATTGAAATAGCAGACTCGACCCCCCAAATATACTGTTTTCAGTACCAAATGTCTGGGATGTTAAGGGATATTATTATGGAATTTAAGTTCAAAATATAATAATATTATAAGGTAAATGATACGTTCACAATTACACACAAATAAAGGGTAACGTTCAATATGTCCATGTAATTATCAATGTGTTGTGGAATACCGCTTATTTAAAACAAAATTATACGCGGGACCGGTACACGGTTCCGGTCGCGGTTGCGGTCAAACTATGGTGAATGATTTTACTATTACTTTTTTATTGGCTTTACAATAACATGCGTTAATTATGGTCCGTGTTGTGAAATTCTCCCGTACCCTTTTTTCACCTTTTCGATGAAAGCTCTCAGCGGCTTATTTTATTCAGGTACAAAGAAATATCGAACTTTGAGATTGCACAGAATTTTCAATACAATGTTAAAAATACGTCTCCTGACGATTTCTTTACAAAATACCAAATTTAAAAAATCGTGTAAAGAATTTAGGCAATACAGTGCCAGGCTATCCGATTAGAATCCCTTTAATTAAATAAACACATTTATTATCAAAGGTAAAGTAAGATAACTTGCGGTCTGCTTTAAAAACTACTATGAATTACATTATCTTAAAAAATCTTTATGTAAATGATTACCGTTTACCCTATTTATAAAAAAAAACACGTCATAACAAAATGTTTGTATAACATTATCATTTTAAATTAAATATTTAAAAGGTGTATTTTAATTCTTTTAATAAACGTTTCCGAAAAAAAAATTAACTTTTCATGATGACAAGCATTGCTGAAGCACACGAAGCATGGTTTCCTAAATTACTTTCTATGCAAAGCTGTCTTTGATGGTGTAAGCAGAAGCGTATAAATATAATCTGATTACGCGATGATTGAATTGTTATAATTATATAACTTCTATTATGATATGACTGTTTTGCCAAGAGTTCTCCTATCAATACTGTTGGCTGCGATTGAGTCAGGCAAAAGCTAATTTTCAACACGTTTACACATAAGAAAAAAAATGACTATTCTTTTTTAGTTTCTTACATTTTTGTGGGTTATGAATATATTTGATATCTGTAGGTGCGTTAGTTAATTCGTTTAGATCACTTGCACTTACCTGCGGCTGCGAAGGAGAGCGTATGTTCGACATCGGGTTTAATCCACTCGGGCCTGGCATTGGGTTTGGTAGATGCCTGTGAAGATGATTTTAAATAATTATGCACACGTGCTATACGTCTATACACATTAGATCATCTGACAATGGCTGAAAATGAATATAAAATAACTTGTACTAGTACCCTACAGTTAGAATTTCCTAACATTAAAGTACAATTCGCGTATGACAAGTGTTGTACTGCCTCCGAATCCGTGTACAGTACACAACTAGTTAATATTGATAACGAAAAATAGTTATTATTAATATGAGGAAAATTCAGAATTCTATCCAACCTAACATACAGATTTACGAGTTATATAGTCATAATAATTTACCTATCAACATCAACATCGACCGAACGTTCGCTGCATACCAAGCGATGCAGCTAACGTTCGGTCGACGATACCTATCAATAACAGATTAATAAAAATGCTGTGTACTTGTGAAAATATCCCCGGAATGGTATGTTGGTATACATCAGCGAGCGTCGTCTAGACGCCTCGAGGCGTGATTGTTCGTCCCTGTATTGTAATTTTCAAATCCAATCAATCCAAATCCAAAAATATTTTATTTCATTACCAAACTTTCTGCACAGTTTATAATTGTTGGCGAATTTTTTAGATTTAATAATACCTAAACTAGAAGACGTTACTATGAGCAAATGTTCCTCGTTATTTATATTTTGTTTTCAAGACTAAAATATGAATCTTCTTCATTTATAAGAGGTACATTCGTATAGATATATAGATAGCAGCGTACCATATACATGTCTCTTCAAAGTTCAATTTCATTAAAACGGTAGAAACTTTACTGAAGCTATCTGTGAAGTTTTGAAAGCAACATAAAAGCTTCGATCTACTGAGTTATATAATTTAAAACACATGTGCACGCTGTCTAATGTTCAAGAATCCCCCAATTCCACATATAAGCACTTGAAAATACACTAGTTTGAAATATTATAAAACGGTGTGAAGTTCGTGATGTAACAGTACCTGGGGCTAGGGTGCGAAGCTGGACTATGGGCCGGTGGTGGTGGTGGTGGTGGAGGGGCGGCACTGACGCTGCTGAAGTGTGCCATTGGTGCCGGTGGAGGAGTCGGCTCCATATTGTCTGTCTTGGCCTGCATATCACACATACATCTAGAATTAAAACTATGTGTGATGAGCACGATGGTTTATTCTGTCTGGGTGTTAATTATCTATAACTAGTTGACGCCCGCGGCTTCGCCTACGTTGAGAAGTTTTCCTGTTCCGGTTTCCCACAGGAACTTGTTCCCGGAACAAAAAGTAGCCTATGTCCGTTTCCTGGCTCTAAGCTACCTCCCCACCAATTTTCAGCCAAATCGGTACAGCCGTTGTTGGTTTATAAATAGTGTAACTAACACGACTTTCTTTTATATATATTGATACTAGTTGACGCCCGCGGCTTCGCCCACGTAGAGAAGTTTTCCACAGGAACTTGTTCCCGAGATTAAAAGTAGCCTATGTCCAACTCCTGGCTCTAAACTACCTCCTCCCTCGCCTCATCATTTTCATCCAAATCGGTACA
The DNA here is from genome assembly GCA_948477245.1 of Thumatha senex. Taxonomy (NCBI): domain Eukaryota; kingdom Metazoa; phylum Arthropoda; class Insecta; order Lepidoptera; family Erebidae; genus Thumatha; species Thumatha senex. The sequence continues at coordinate 9,276,826 of OX419725.1, forward strand.
GCCGTTGTTGAGTTATAAATAGTGTAACTAACATGACTTTCTTTAATATATATAGATGTATGTATTTAAAAATATATAAGTATGTTTCTCTGATTACCATCTAAATACCATAGTACCGTAGCTCTGCTTAGTTTGGGTCAGATGGCGTTGTGTGTGTTGTCCCAACGATATTTATATTTATATATTTAATTACAATACAATCAATCAAATCAGTCTTTAGCAGTTTACTGCAGGACATAGGCGTCTCACAACTCACGCTACAACACACGATCCTGAGCTTGAATACAGAATTTTGCTATGTAAGCCTCTTATCAAATAGCGTAGCGTGAGGGTTAAACACACGAAGTTCACTCCGTCAAGGAAGTGGTATATCACCCGAACCCCCCAAAGAAGCGAGATAACACTCGAATCCCCCCAAAGAGGCAGGATACACACCCCCACCCCCCCCTGAACGAGCCTGCGGTAGCGGACAAACTCTGTCGGGAGCCCTGGGGGTTATCCTTCCGAGGGCTCACCCGGGACTCCTGGCCATAGACAGATGGAAGAATAACGTGTGGTTTTAGTCGGCAGGAGTCCGGCATAGCATCCAGCATTCAGGATTTCCATACGAAAAAAAAGCAGGTTCAATAATAAGATAGAAAGAAGAAAATAACTAACAGAGATATAGAGACGGAGCGTAATAGTCTCAAAATCCGAATGAGCCGGTGCAAAACTAAGACGTATAGTGAAGCGTATATAATGCCTGTCGCAAAGGATAGTGGGACTACATCAGTTGCTAGAAAGTTGCTATGAGGACTTACACAAAATACTCTTGTACTTGCACAAAATTTTATCACAATAGTAAACAACAAGAACAAATAAAATTAATTATGTTACATTAGAATTAAACGTTAATTAGAAGCGCTCGTGGCCCCGCGGACTCAGTTTTCTGTAAACGATAACTGCGTTAAGCAACTTTCGCTATAGCTGGTCCTTGGATGGGTGACCACTTTGTGGCAATTATATTTGCGAGCGTTTCCATGCTTCGGAAGGCACGTTAAGCCTTTGGTCCCGGTGGCCAATGAAATGGTAGTCGTTAAGCTAAGGTTAAGGCCTTAAGGCGGTTTAAAAAATTTCAACATCAGGTCGCAATCGACTTGGGACAAAAATGCATACGCATGCAATAGATGCATTAAAGGAATATCTCTATTTGGAAACAAATTTATTTTCTATTTGGGATAATATCTCCGAGCCTAAGTGACTTCATACGCCAGCGGTGCACCTGCTGACTGACATACGAGATAACGACGCAGACGCCATTATAGGGTTAGGAGGTCAGACGGCAATCGCTCCGAACAATGCCGATAGTCAAACGCCAAATGATTACCTAAATAAAGCTACCACATTAAAGTAGACTCCTGGCACTAAATACAGGTAGGGTTTGTAAGCAACTAGAAATACACTCAGCAGAAATTGTGACATTGAACGAAGAGTTTTGGCTGGAAATCAAGTGAATGGAGCCATGCACGCCTTTATGAGCAGTCAGAACGTGTCTGGGAAGGCAAGACTGGCTGTGCATAGAGGAGTACTTGTTCCTACACTCATGTATGGCAGTGAAAGTTGGGTGTGGCAGAAGAAGCATAAAACTAAAATTAATGCAGTGGAAATGAGAAGTCTGCGGAGTATAGCTGGAGTGAAATTGATGGACAAAGAAAGGAACAGTGTGATAAGGGAACATTGCGGTAGGGCAGAAGAAGTAGTGACTAAGATAGAAAAAGGTATGCTTAGATGGTTCGGACACGTGGAGAGGATGGATGAAAGTAGACTAACGAAACAGATTTATCAGAAGAGAGTGAATGGGCAAACTGGTAAGGGGCGACCTCGACGTACATATGTCAATCAAATAGAAGACATTTTGGAAAAGGTCAGGTCAAGAGTACCCTTAACCGGCGTGTGTGTATGAAAACACTTATGAAAGTGGAAGAAGCGAAAGTTGTATGCCAGGATCGTAGCAAGTGGAAAGCCATAGTCTCTGCCTACCCCGATGGGAGACAGGCGTGACGATATGTATGTAGAAAAAATAATGTGGCAGGGGACACAACATACCTTAATACTTTCCTATACTATCTTCATGCTGTATCCCTGACAGTCAGATGGGTAGTCAGAGAGGACAGATCGCGATCCATGCATATTTCTTTCGCTTCTTCAAGATTCATAAATCGCTTCACACACACACGTCTGGGTATCCCAGTATGACTTTTCCGTTTTCTTCATCTTCATCTGCTCACGTAGACTTCATATGTAAGTCTAAGCCTACCCTGACTCCTTCTACCCTCTACTTTCGCACAACATATATTCTTCGTCAATCGTTCCTCACTCATTCGTTAAAATTAAGTGTGAAATACAGGTATTAACGCGATCATGCTTATTTACCTTAAATAGCTTGACGTTTCGACTGGGTTGCACCAGCCGTGATCACGAGCAGTCTGCTTGTACACTAATTTTAATCATACAACGCGAAAGTTTAAAGGTTAGTAAAACATACCTTCTTGATAATTTTATCAGAATTATCCATGTGAACGTCTTGAATAACGTTGTTATGGCCACCTTCCCAATTGCTTTGCGTTTGAGAAAGAGGCACCTCGTTCATCTGCATCAATATATATTTATTTAAGTGACTGCCTCGGTGCCGCAGTGGTAGTGTATGCGACTGCGGCGCCTGAGGTCCAGGGTTCGATTCCCGGGTCGGAAAAAATATTTGTGTGATCCACATCCACATTTGTTTGTTTAGGAGTTTAGGTGTTTCCTATGTATAATATGTATGTATGTAGAAATATATTAGTATGTTTATCAGTCGTCTAGATCCCATAACACAAGCTTATATTCGCTTACTTTGGGCTAGACGGCGCAGTGTAAACAAAACCCAAAATATTAATATTTATGAGTATGTTTATACGAGAATATCTATGCTAATATATAATCTATACTAATATATAAAGCTGAAGAGTTTCTTTGCTTGTTTGTTTGTTTGTTTGGTTGAACGCGCTAATCTCATGAACTACTGGTACGATTTTTTTTCTGTATTGGATTGCCCATCTATCGAGGAAGGCTATGGGCTATATATCATCACGCTACTACACTAGAGAGCTGAGCAGTAATCATAAATGTCAACAAATCGGACATATTTTCATATATTATTGTAAAAGTAATAAACGACAAGAATAAAAGGATGTACGTCAAGGGTGAAGCCGTGAGGGTCAGGTAGTATAAAATAAAGGTTGAAAATAAAATACCCCTCATACTATTAAAATTTGCATAAGACAACCTTCCTTGTAAGCACCTGCTGACTAACAGACATTGCTGTGGAGTAGGCGTTCATACAATTAGTCAGCATTGGAGTTTTAGTGCTCGGAACAGGGGACCGAGTCTACTATTGACAAGCCTTAGAATAGAACCATAATCGCTGTTATTAGCAGTCAAAACGTTAGTGGACTATCAAAAAAGCAACTGACTAGCGGCCACTGGCGCGGTAAATGTTAGTAGAACGAATCGGCCGACCGGATATCTATTGGAGTACGATTGTAATAGTAGACTACGAAAAACTGTCAAAATTGTACCGGTGGCTTTCTGTTGAGCGATGATTTCGATTCTATTTAGACACGATTGAAATAGCAAACTCTGCCCCCGGTTCTTATCATATTTTCATCATGAAGCCCGTTTGTACCCAAGATATCGATCACTGAAAAAAAATAACACATAATAATTACCGGAGCTTGTGCAGCAGAGGCCAAATACTCCGCTGCGGCATTAGCAGCATTCACGGCTTTTCTTTTCTTAGTCTGTTTTGTTTCCATAGACTCTACATTCGTAATCACAGACTCCTGGTATGTGGGCTTAGGCGGCAGCGGCACTTGGACAACAGACGTAGTTGCTGCAATGCTAAACACATAAGTTATAATTCAATACCATGCTGAATTAAAATGCTGAGTATTCCAGATAATACATAAGTTTCATATTTCGAAATATTGCATAAATCGTGGTTAGCAACTTTTAGAATCTGATATTCAGTCAATGTATTATGTAAATTGATTATTGTGATGTGACTTTGTTTACAATATTATCATGCATTATGAACTCCAAATGGGTAGGTACAGAGGCAACAATTCTTAGCATTCCATATATTCACCATGAGTATACCACCAAGTCTATTGTGTAGTGGATGGAGGGAGGAGGGAACACAGATGATCGACCGTGACTGAGATTGCATACAACATGAGTATACTCTCATATATTTAGTAGCTATCTATATTTAGTCGCAATATACTGCAAACTAATGCAACTAATTTTGAGTTCTATGATTAAACTTACTTGTTTGACGATATATTAATGAATTTTCATCATATATTATATGATAGCGTTATTTTATAGTACATAATATAAAATTCGTAGTAATAGTATGATATAGTACGATCTTAATAGTGACACTGTATACAATTGAAGTTCGCGAGTCACGAGCACTGAAAGGCGTACTACTCTTCGTATACCTTAGATTACTTTTTTTTATATTACTGAGGTGGCCGACAAGCATGCGGCCTACCCGATGGAAAGTGGTCACCGTAGCCTGTGGACGCTTGCAACCCCAGAGGTACAGCAATCGCGCTGCAGACCCTGTCGAAACCTTTTAAAACTCCTTTTGAAGAATCCCATTGTAGACGTTCAGGAAATGTGGACTGCCTCTGTGGCGCGATGGGAGTGTATCCGACTTAGTTTGGAATCAGATGGCGTTGTGTGAATTGTCCCAACGATATTTATTTATTTATTTAGAAAAAATAGAAAAAAAAATAATTTGCTAAAAATGTTGTTGTTAAAAGGTGATTCTATTAAGGGTGGATCGGGTACAAATTCAGTCAAGTGTATATTTACCTTGGTGACGGCACTGTAGTATTGGTAGCAGCAGAAGCTGCCACAGCTGTGGCTACTGAGCTTATGACGCCTACGTTCTCAGCAGATTTGGTCCCACTGGGTGACGCAGCAGGTGGAGTCACTTTAGCAGCGCTGGGCGTGGAGCTACCAGCAGCTGTTGCACAAAATTACAACGACAATTTCACTACTGCCCTTCACGGTTTTGAAGAAAAACTCGGTAGTTCAAATGCTTTCTTCAGATCCACTAAAGTCTAGTGGCGCAATGTAAAAAATGTCCCACAGTCAATAGCACTATTTTTTTGTAGTTTTACTACACTTATGCCCATTTGCACTAAACTTAGGAGTATCAAAACTTTACATCTATGGTTCTTATGACACTCCTAATGAAAAAATACATTGCACCAACACTAGGCGTATCATAAATACGTTTAGTCGATGCCTAAAGTTATGACATCGATTATGCGACTCTTATCATCTAAGCATGTCCTAACTTCTAATGCTTATAAACTGTCATTGTCACATTTGATTGCTTTTAGTTCTTTTCGCCCTATTCTTGGGCAGGCAACTGAAATTCAGTTCATAAAGCCTGCTTTTAGTTCTTTTCGCCCTATTCTTGGGCAGGCAACTAAAATTTAGTTCATAAAGCATCGTCATAAGTTTCAAATATGTTTAGTATGCGTGATTATCCGCTCTTTGTCTACGTCAAGTCTAATTCTAAGTGCTGTGTTCTAGTCCCAGTAAAGCGATAGAATCTTTACTGTTGCTTTCTATGGAGATTTTGAAGCAACACCAACAAAATACAGAATACGCTTTTCACTGCAACCTACCTACTATCCTATTCTCATGCACGTTTTTGAACTCTTGATGTCTAAGAATGCACAATTTTTAGGGTTCCGTACCTCAAAAGGTAAAAAGGGGACCGATTACTTTCTTGTCTGTCTGTCCGTCCGCGTGTCATCATCTAATTTCTCAGGAACGGCCGGACGTGGCCCTAGCAAGTTGCAATATATACCAGATACTGAGGTCTAGTCCCTATTAGGTGCATAAAAATCAAAGTCCTGAGTAAACACGATAAAAAGATGGGCTTATATTGACCTCTGAGTGGTATATGGTAAGCGCCCTTTTACAATTTGGAGGTCTAGCTTAAATGGCACATACCTCAAATTAGGTATCTTCATACAAATTTTATTTATCGGTATAATGGGTAAGTTACGGAACCCTCCGCGCATGAGTTCGACTCGCGCTTGACCGGTTTTTTTTTTAAATAAAAACACAAATTATACACAATTGTAATTAATAGGCATCAAAATCTCTTCCACATCGCTGTCCACCTAAACCGTACTCAGAATTCTGGCAGTATTGCAACGTTAAATCGCAATGCTTATACAATTATACATCAGATTTGGAAAATAATAAACACGAAGTCTACATTGCTTAGGTACATAACATGTATCCATGTTTTCAAGGAGATATAAGAATTTTAAAAATTCTCCGACCATGACCGCTGTTTGTAAAATACTTCTTTATTTTTCCTCTTCTTCTTGGACTTCTTGGCTTGAGCCAGTGCTAGATTTAAATAATTTGAATCTTCCTTGTTATTTATACTTATTTCGTTTTCAAGTCCTTAATCAGAATCTTCTTTATTTAAGGCTACCTTCTGTGTATAGTAGCATTTTCATGTATAGGTTTGTTTGTTTACTTGCTGTTTATAACTTTGCTGGAGCTATTTATGAATGTTAGAAAAAACGACATTGGGGCCGTTCAAGTATTACGTGAGCAGATTTCTTACCATTTTTTACCCCCCCGCCCCCCTTGTCATCAAAAGAAAGCAAAGCACTTACCCCCTCCCCCTATGCTTACGTAAACATTTTTAGTAATAAATGTTTTTTTATATTGTTATTTTTAAAATAGGAAAATTCATGAAAATATTAGGTTTAACTGATACACATAGAGTAAATGACAAAAAAATATAATCAGAAATAAAGAACATAACTAACATAAAGAATATTTTCGGAACACATTAACAGTCTTCAGTCCATGAAACCTGAATCCATGATTCTAAGTTATCGATGACATTGGATTGCTGCTCAGTGTTGTGAGTCTGCTCACTTTCATCCGATTTTGGAATGTCTACGTCACTCTCATCGAGCCATTCAACATCTTGGTGCTCTAAATTTTGAATAATGCACATCAGTTCATTAGCACGACGAGCAGCGACTCTTACAGGTCTAACTTTTCCCTCTGTGGGCGTGTTTACTTTTTTATGGATCTTCTCGATGTGACGATTTAATGATTTGACGGAAGCATGATAAAGACCACACGTTTTGCATGTTCGGCTTGAGAGCCTCAATTTTACCGTCGGACAAAAATAATCGTAGGGCATTTGCAAAAAATCTTTGAGGGTAGTACTCAAGCGTAGAGCTAAATTGACTGGAAGATCAAGAAATTGTCCTCCTTCATCCAAAACCAAGTCATCAACTGTTTGTTTTACTTTTGCAGGTGGTGGAAGAAACCTGTTGTCTAGTAATCTGAATAGGCCACTCCTTGGACGACAGCATTCTGTATTTTTACATTTTACAATTTGAAGCAAGTATTGGCTTTCACGCACATGTTCTGAGTACCATTTAATGTCTGGAAATTCAGGAACATCTTGTTCATCAGCCTCAACATATTTTGCAGTAACATTATAGCCATCAATTTCCATTGAACTCCATACTTCAGCTAATACATTTCCTGCAAATTCGAAATTATATCTTTCTAATTGTTCATCAATTGTAATGCCACGTTCATCCAAATGAGACCCAAAATGGTCATGAGGCAGTATTAAACCAGCCAGTTCCCGACTCAGAGGAGCCATTCTTCGCTCTACTCTGTTATACGCACTCCTTCCAGGAGCATTGGTAGCTATAAACAATGCATCGAGATCATGTCGTTTAAAATGTTGTATAGCACACCCTATGACTTTGTGATAACGCGGATTTTCATCTGGCCCTCCATCAACCGTCATAATTACTACTGGTTTTACTAGTCCATGGTCAGTTTTTGCTTATGGTCGAAACTCTTCAAGTTCGAGAAGCGTCTCGAAATCCTGAGTATGAGTATTAGCAGTAGATGAACTATGCTTTTCACTTCGAATAGCGATGAATGTTGGCCCAGAATATCCGACGGCTTGCGGTTGTCCTAGCATATTGGAAGTAACTTTGATACCAGCATAAACAGATGGTATTAATTTATGACGCTCAGCGATTACCCAATCGTGGTCAGGTAATTTGATTCTATATTCCATATGCATTAAAAGAGGTGTTTGCTTATTTGCCGCAGTGACGCCAATAGGGACTCGAGCTTTGTCATCTTGAGATAAGAAAAATACTTGATCTGGTCCAAGTATGGATGCTATGTTCTCTAAATAATGGATTGATGTTTCAGCGAACTTGCTATCTAAGTGGCTCTTGTGGTGATCAGTTTGAGCACGAATGAGCCTAACAGGGACTGTCCATACATGTCTTCGTCCCTCTGTAGAATTCGATTTTCTGGGAATCAAACGAAGATATGTCGCACTGCGACTAATGTCAAATCCTAGTTTACGCAGTTCTTGTGTGAGTTCGTCAAGAGTTTTAACGCTGCGAATAGATTCCGTTCGTCTCCTGTCATCACATGCACTCCCAAATAAAGCTATATCCGCAAATGTTTTCAATAGTAATGGTTGATCGCTTTCAAGTTTAGGATGTCCTACTGAATCCCTCAGAGATAGTCTTCTTTTTATTTCAGGATTTTCCTGACAAATATCTTCTAACTTTCTTTTCATACCATCCCTGTGTTTCTTCTGGGCAACTGCGTTTTGAATCTTCCTGTTTAAAGTATTTTTTGCTGTTTTTAGTTCCTCGGGCAACTTAATGATCTGTTTATCAACTTCAGCGCAATTTGGCATAGTATCTGTGGCAGAATACAAAGCGTTCAGATTTTTTTCGAGTAGAGTAATCTTATTTTTCAAAGCTTCTTGAGAAGGTTTTGCTCTTTGTTTATCTGCATTATTATTATTTTTGCATTGCTCTTGTGATTCATTGCCGCTTATAATTTTATCTTCTTTCTGTTTTTCAATGTTAGAAAATGGCTGTATAATTTGTTTTTTCTGCAGGTTTACTGGTAGAAGACGTTGCCTAAAAATGAAAAATTTCTAAGAGTTCTGCTGGATATTCTCTTATTAAGCTACATAAATTCACCGTATTTAATAAAACCAGCGTTTAAATATTATTGAAAGCTTTTCACCACAGAAACCCTTCACATACAGATATTGAAAACACCGTGTATTTTGTGACCAATTGCCGGAGTCGATCTTAAGAAATAAAATATCAATATTTACCTTTTTACTTTGAGATAGGCCATCATAATTTTTACTCATAAATCGTTTTAATTGTTACAGAACGTAAAGAGAAACTTTGTACTTATATTTACTCACCTTGGAAAAAAAATGAAGCAGATTGGATTTATTTTTAGTCGCCGCTTGCAATTCTTCTTCAATTCTCTTAGATACAATAATATCTAGTTCCTTATCTGACTTTGCTTGTAATTTATAATTTCGCCGAACTTCGTTAACTAACTTTTGTACATTTTGCACTTTCGTCCCAGTATGAGATTTTTTAAAACTTTCGAACAGTTTTTGGTATAACTTGGATTTGTCTATATGATATGACATTCTAATAAGATATTTAAATTTAAATAATTAAAACGTTAAACTTTGGCTAATTGCATCAACATAAACACAAATGATAACTTTCAATGCTTACGATACGTTTAGAATCCAAACAAAACAATACTGATAGATGCGCACTTGCAGCCGGCCGGCACGAGAGTGAATTATTAGACAAGTGAATAGCGCACGGTAATTTCCCTAATGCGCGGTAATTCCCCTAATCAGTTCTCAAAGCGAGTGCCTACGCATATGTATTATTTGCGGGAATCCCCGAAAAAACTTAAATAACTAACGATGACGTAATCATCATCTAGACCCCCCCACCCCCCATGTCATCCAAAATAAGCAAAACAGAGACCCCCCCACCCCCCCTTGGTGCTTACGTAATACTTAAACGGCCCCATTCCACTGACTTCTCCAATTGCACAACACTTTAGCACGTTGTCGAAGCTTCTATGTTTATTATTCCACCATTTTTGCATATAAACACTCGAAAATATTTATGAATTTAAAATTTATTCTATATGTATGTAGATTTTGGAAAGGAACAGAAAAATCGTGTTCCGCTGACTTATCGAAATGGTTGTCGAAGCTTTTATGTTTAAGACTTCTTGATACTAGGCCCATTTTTACACATAAAACTCGAAAATACATTCGTTTAGATAAAATAATATCTTTTACAGTTAAAATCCGGAAAAAATTGTGTATTTTGTTGACAGCGGTTGACAGTGTTAGGTAGCAACAGACTCTAAATACATAGATAAATCATCATTTTCATTCATTTTCATTTACTTAGCTATTGAACCAGAAAGTTAAGATTATCTTAAGATAATAACATTAGTGCAAATGAAATGTCAACATAGGCGATGCTTAGACTAAACAGTTACATAGTTAGGATTGACTTAAATTGTGTTTAGTGCAAACGGCCATTAGTATAATACGTACGATTCATGACGCTACTTAACGGTGTCGGTCAAGTGCAAATTAAATTTCCATACATACATATTGTCACGCCTTTATCCCCGAAGGGGTAGGCAGAGGCATACTACTAGCCCACATTACACCGATTACACACATAGCCCATTGCCTTGTTGAAATGATCGGACGCAGGTTGTGGCGACCTGCTGTAGATTTTTTTCAAGCCGCCCATAAGGCCTTCATCTGGGCTTAACGACTACCATGTTACTGGCAACCGGGACCAACGGCTTAATGTGCCTTCCAAACCATGCAAACGCTAGCAAATGTAAATGCCACAAAGCAACCCATCCGATGACCAGCCATAGTTAAAGTTGCTTAACGCATTGATCGTTTACAGAACATGTATTTACATGATGAATTTCGGACTTTACATGATATTTTGATACAATCTGTGGAGACTTATTAATGGCTTTGTTTTGCTACTTTGTCTTTTATTGTCATTAATTTAGCTGATGGTCTTCCTAAACATAAATGTATAAATAACACTGAGTCCGCGGGGCCACGAGCGCTTAAATTTCCAATACATACACATACTGACATACATATTGTCACGCCTTTATCCCCGAAGGGGTAGGCAAAGGCATAATAATCGCTCACGTTTCACCGTATGCATTTTCGTCCCACGTAACAGGTGGTGAGCCCATTGCCGTGTTGAAATCGACAGGCGCAGGCTGTGGCGACCTGCTGTTGAATTTTTTTAAGCCGCCCATAAGGCCTTCAACTTGGCTTAACGACTACCATTTTATTGGCAACCGGGACAAACGGTCTAAAGGGCCGAATAAATATAATACAATAAAATGTGTCTATTTTAGATGTTCAATTTGGAATAAATTTTGAACCAGTTGCCTTTTTAGTGAGGTGGTAACAACAAGGCTAAAAGGTCTTATGTGCTAGACACTAATTAGCAAGACCAATTTAAGGTCTGGTAGTTTCGGACTGATACAATACAAATATTCATACGATCGTTCGTACATCTAGTAAAATAATAAAGCCAACCGAATTCGGGTGCATATAGCATATTATTATAGCATATTATTCGGCGGGACCCGGGACAATTGCAATGGTTCATATATCTATTCACATAGCGCTGTGGAATGATCGAATGACTCCCGCTTCAACCCCTACGCCGTTCTGTATGTAGAATATACTACATAAATTCTGTGACTGAGTACCCAAAATACAAACGTAATAAATATCTACATTACTGCCTGGACAAGTAAACTAATGGCGTCTGTACGGGACGTGAATATACACGAGGTTGCGGACCTAAAATATCTAGTCAATTCACTAAAACTATAGGTAAACTAAGAGGCCGACAGACAGCAATTAGGCACGGGAGCCCTTTCGATCACATAATCTTTTTCAGCATAATGTAGTTTGGCATAACAGTTTCAGCATAAAGTTTTCTGATCTATTCCGATCTAATACCAAATACTAATACCATTTGGTATTACTTTATTTCCGAATTTATTTTTCATTCTCAACGAGTACCACGTTTTTTTAAACAAAAAATGTATTCCTAACGAATACCAAAACATTAGTTGTAAGTACAGTCAGCTTCATAAATTTTATTATATTTTCTAAGATTTATTATGTAAATCATAATATCGTAATTAATAGGTACTAAAAGTCTTAAAACTATCCAAATTAACATCGTTCCACGATATTTAGAGTGAGTTTAAATATAAATAGTTAAAATGAATCATTTCTCGTTACCTGCGAAAGAGCGAAAAAGGGTCGGCTGATACCTATTGTTTCGAAATTCGAAGGAACCATTCATACATACATACATATCATCACGCCTGTCTCCCATCGGGGTAGGCAGAGACTATGGCTTTCCACTTGCTACGATTCTGGCATACAACTTTCGCTTCGTCAACTTTCATAATTGTTTTCAAACACGCTCGCCGATTAAGGGTACTCTTGACCTGGACTTTTGTCAAAAGATCTTCAATTTGATCGGTATATGTACGTCGAGGTCGACCCTTACCAGTTTGCCCATTTACTCTCACCGCATAAATTTTCTTCGTCAGTCTATTTTCATCCATCCTCTCCACGTGTCCAAACCATCTAAGCATCCCTTTTTCTATCTTAGTCACTACGTCTTCTGTCATACCGCAATGTTCCTTTATCACGCTGTTCCTTTCTTTATCTATCAATTTCACTCCAGCTATACTTCTCAGACTCCTCATTTCTACTGCATTAATTTTACTCCTATGCTTCTTCTGCCATACCCAACTTTCACTGATATATGTTAGTGTAGGGACAAGCACTCCTCTATGCACAGCCAGTCTTGCCGTTTTAGACACGTTCTGGGTGCTTATAAAGGTGTACATTGCTCCATTCACTTGATTGCCAGCCAAAACCCTTCTTTCAATGTCATCATCACACTTTCCATCTCTAGCAAATTTTGAGCCTAGGTATATAAATTCTTTCACTTGTTCCACTCTTTTTCCTTCCACAAAAATCAAGCAATCTGTCATGTTATTCTCTCTTTCAAAAACCATTACATTCGTCTTATTTACATTCACTTTCATTCCTTTGCCTTTCAGTGCATCATGCATAATATTAACCATCAACTGCAACTCGTCCGCTGATGATGCAAGTATTACCTGATCATCAGCGTGCAACCATTCAAAGTGCATAAATATGTTATTGTTGCGTTGAAACGTAAGTAAATGCAATAGGGTATATTTTTCTTATCCAGTTTTGTTCCTGCTGCTGGGCTTATTTATTATTAATATTATCTTTTAAGTCTTGTCCTCAGACAACTCAGTACATTTCCATGCGGCGGGTAGTGCACATCCAGTGAAAGTGAAATTTTTATAAAGTGAGTATTTTCATGAAATTTAATTGTGATTTACTTGTGTGTTCCTATTTAAAATTGGTACTGTATTAGAGTTTAATGTGTGAGTAATACCTACTTATATTTTATATGTATATTTGTTCATCACTTATGTGTGTTTATCATAGAAATGGCTGATGAAGCTGATAATCAGCCTTCAACATCTTCAGGAAAGCCAAGAGAACTGACATTTATACACAGAAATGGGGGCTTGGTTTTGTTGAGAGGTGGTCACCAGTACACTAAAAAGCGGGAAAATAAAAATGGATGGAGCCATTGGAGATATGTAAATGTTACATTACTGTAATTTTTTTATCATAATTTTAATCAGCATACATATATAGGGTATAATTGTTATACGCCTAAAGATAATTTATCATACAATACAAAACGCATAATGGAGGTATAAATAACCATTTAAGTAATAAATGAATAATAAATTTAACTAAGAATATTTAAGTTTGTAAGCTGTAACATATGAAAAATGATATTTGTAGTGTTTTTAATTTTAAGCTAGTCTTGGGCAAAGTCTTAAATAGGTACGACGACGAGCGAAGCGAGAAGGAATTGTAGGTTACCTGAGACCACAACGCACGAGCCGAGCGAGCGAAGCGAGGGTGCCACGGTAGCGGACGGCGATGCGCCAGAACTGAATAGCTCGTTTTAATCTGGTTACCTACTTCTTTTGTATTTTATTTATATTCTATATATAGTATATTATAGTCTACATTCCATATAGTTTTAGTGTTGACATTTTGATTTAGTATAGTGACTATTGTCATTTTTTATCAGTCGGAATTTCAATCTTAGATATAAATAAAAATATGTACCCGTGAACATTATGGTATTTTATATGTATGACTTGTAATCTTTATGCCATAGAGTGAGATGCCAATAAATGTTATGAATAGTAACCGTTATTGTAAAAAACTTATGCGTGAACTTTTATGCTGGTAAATTATTATTATTCTGATGGAACGTTATGCGAAACGAAGAGTATGGCAAAAACGTTATGAAGTTTTAATTTATGCCTCTTTTATTTATTCAACGCAATTCGGACCCTCATCCAAGGACCACCTATTCATTATATCAAATTCTATGTACTACCTACACTTATATTTGCTTTTGCAGACCTCATAAACATCGGTGGCTACGTGTGCTCCCGACCAAATCTGCACGATTAGATTGCTGCTGCGTCGATAAAGAACACACTCAGAGATGCTGATGAGTCAGATTTTTGACATGCGCAATCGTCGTAGATCATTACTTTTCCACAATGTGCCAGAGCTGATTGAAGAGGACACGTCTTATATGGCGCTTGAAGTTATCAACTATCACCTGCAGCTACAGTTTAATATCCACACTATCTTTCGGTCCTACAGATTGGGGCCTACAGGAGGATCACGGCCCAGGCCAGTTCTTGTCAAATTTCATACCGCCGCTGATAGGGACCTGGTTTGGTTTACCAAAAGTTATTTAAAATATACTGGCCTGTCGATAACTGAGTATCTGACTAAGGAGCGATACCTAGTATATTTGGAGGCTAAAAATAAGTTCGGTGCTCGTAATGTTTGGACCAAAGAAGGTTTGATTTACATCAAAACCATTGGAGAAGTACACAAAGTAGCCTCACAGACAGCTCTCAATAATATTGTTGCAGCTAACGTTAACGCTAACGGTAACGCTAGCGCTGATGCCGAAGCTCACGCTAGCGCTGACGCTGACGCAGACATTAACGCTTCCTAAATGTCTCTAAATCATAATTCAAGTTTTATTTAGAGGATATCATATTCTTGTATAGGTCGCGCGGCGAATGATGAGCTCTGTAAGAAATTGGAAGGGGAATGCGCAGAACTCATAAATTAGGTCTAATTGGCGGGGTGAGAGGGCTAAAAGGCGGGAGTGTAGGAGCGTGGACGCAGGAGTGGTCGAAAACCTACACGCACACTAGTGCACAGCCGCACACTTCTCCGCTATATGTCGGCACGTGTTGTCACTAGTCTCGGTACTATCACGCACATCAAATATTCTACTCTTTTTGGCAAATATATTATGTAAATTGTTTGATCAAATATTTATACCAATTATAATAATTATTATTGGCGATACATAACGCAGTCCTAGTGCCAACGTTGCTTTACGGTAGCGAAATCTGGGTATGTCAGCAGATGCATGAAAGTAAATTGAATGCTGTGAAGATGCGATCACTTCAAAAATTGTGCGGCGTAACTTTGGCCGACCGAATATGTAACGAAGTGATACGCATATGGCGGGTTTGAATGAAAGTGTCAGTGTTAAGCTGGAAAAGGGCGTGCTTCGTTGGTTTGGACACGTCCAACGAATGAGTGGGGAACGATTGAAGAAGAATATATATTGTGCGAAGGTAGAGGGTAGAAGGAATCAGGGTAGGACGAGACTTGCATATGAAGACCACGTGAGTAGATTGCTCAAAAACGGAAAAGTCTACTCGGATACCCATACGTGCGTGTATGAAGCGGTTGACGAATCTTAAGGAAGCGAAATAAGTATGCATGGATCGCAAAGCCTGGCAATCTGTCCTCTCTGACTACCCCGTCAGGGATACAGCGTGAAGATAGTTAGTTTAGTTATAATTTTTCGACAATTTCATGTTTAATACAAAAACACACACATTGTATACCTATTTCTACATTAAAATATTACAATAAAAATGTGTTTTTTTAGAAATACGATCACTGAAAACTAAATAAAATACCTATCATGGTTTAATATTTTCACGCAAAACACTTTGAACTCACTTGTTGTAAATAATATAAACCTACTTACGTACCCACCTACCTACGTTATAAAATAATATAAATTGTTTAATAGTTCAAAGCAGAGTCGTATTAAACTTGATACTTTGTGTAATAATACATGCGCAAACTATCCCCACTAAATTTTGTCAGAGCTCATCATTCGCCGCGCGACCTGTACATAACAGAACCATGGTTGACCTTCAAGATTAGTACAGTACGCGCCACGAGTCATGAAAGTGCGCAGTCGACGATAAATCGGTGTCAGTTGAGGTAGGGGTGAGGGGCGGGACGAGTAACCATGGCAACGAGCGACTTGCAGTGATTCCTTGCCTCTCTCCACCCGCGCACGCACTGGGCTCGCCTTGGGTACCAGCGATAACACAAGTGTCACGTAATTTCATTAATCGAACAATACTTATTATAAATTATTTGTTTAGAACGACAATTTTATGTGTTTATTTTAAAAATAATTAAAAAGTATTGTAAGTGTACATAGTGTTAGATATATTTGATCTTAGTGTTTTTGTAAACAGTGTTGTAAAGAGGTTATATATAATAGTGTTTTTAGAGTTATTTTGAAAGAAGTGATTTTTTTTTTGTATCTACAATGTCTCCGCCAACGAGTAAAAAATATAAACGTACTGTTAATAGACAAGCCAGAAAAATGGTGTATTACGTTTACTGCTTTATGAAAAATATACGATAAGTTGATGGCAGGTAGCTGAAGCCACAAAAGTTTCTACATCTACTATATACAGGATAGTAAAGCAAGCTAACCAATCAGATTTACTAACGGTTTTTAAAACTCCCGGGAAAACACGAAGTCGGGCATTTCCCATAACAGGTGTAGATAATTTTGACCAAGGGGTGATAAAACGAGCTATTCACAATTTTCACGTAACAAATAATGAGATTCCCAGAGTTAATAGTTGACAATGCCTCCTACCATAATAATAAAGAATTCGATTCAGCACCAAATTCCAATAGCAGGAAGTCAGAAATGCAAGCTTGGCTGACAAGCAAAGGCATATCATTTAGGCCTGAAATGTATAAGCCTCAGTTGTATGAGCTAGTAAAATTAAATAAAGAGACACACAAAAAATTTAGTATTGATAGAATACTAGGAGAACATAACCACGACGTTCTCCGCTTGCCACCGTACCATCCTGATCTCAATCCTATTGAGATGGCTTGGGCCGCAATTAAGGGTTACGTTAGTAGTAAAAGAGTGGAATATCAAACGCGTAACAGATTTGATAAAAGAAAAGGTAGAGGCAATGGGGGCTAATGATTGGCAGAACCTCTGCAATAAAGTAAAGTCGATTGAAGAAGAATATATCAAAAGCGGCCATATAGTCGACCACATAACGGACGAATTAATTATACGGGTGGGACAAGACTCAGATAGCGACGACAGTGATTCTGATCAAGAAGATGTTGTCGAAGAGGATGAGTTGTTCCCAGGCCTAAGATCTGGAGAACCAGCTCAAGCTGCTGGCCCAAGCAAACTGCAGTTTCCACCAATGGCAGGTGTAATGCCGTTGAGTGACAGTGACACCGATTAACTTTTCATTTCAAGTGTATGTGTAGTTATGTACCAAATAAACATAACAACATTTTTTGATTGTTATAATCATTTCTATCCTATACACAGCTAATTTATATTGAATATCATTTACTACACGCGCACGATAAGTTGAGACCTGCGTGAAATGTTGTTCCCCGATTATTATAATAATAAGTCTACAAATTAGAACATTTAATAATACGAGTATAAGATTAATTATTATAATATAGAATAATACAAATAAGTATACATTTTTTTTGCATCTGTAACAACTTATTACTGTGAGGTCACAGAGGTCAAACCTCAACTTATCGTATTTATAGTACACTTTTCTTTTCGAATATACATGCGCAGTCGACGCCATTTTCTTTCATGATTCGTGGCGCGTACTGTAAGTAACCATTTACATTCGGATAAGTTCACAAGCAATGATATTGCAAATATTTTTTGTTTAGACGTTTGATGACATTTTGCTTCAAATATTTGACAACTTACACTTGAGGTGCGTGTGTTATGGACTTAGTACGGCACGTATTTGTTAATGTATTTCTAGAAACTTTGTTTCATTTCATACTTTTTACAGCGCGTTATTCGTACCTTAAGTAATTCTTCACGCTGTATCCCTGACGGGGTAGTCAGAGAGGACAGATCGCCAGGCTTCGCGATCCATGCATACTTCTTTCGCTTCTCCGAGATTCATCAATCGCTTCATACACGCACGTCTGGGTATCCGAGTACTTTTGACCTTCCCATTTTTGAGCAATCTGTTCACGTGGTCTTCATATGTAAGTCTCGGCCTTCCCTGACTCCTTCTACCCTCTACTTTTGAATAATATATATAATTAATTTTAATAAATATAATTAATATTTGTTTCTTCTTCACGGGTATCTTCTTTTTTTTTCTTACGAAGATACCCGGTCTTTTGGGAGGCTTACATGGGGACATAGAGGTCCAACACGCAGAGGCCTTTTGAGAATTTTAATGTAACAGGGAATGGGACTCCCACTGCAGACAATCCACGTCCGCCTTATGTAGAAGAACAGTAATGGACCATCTCCAATGGGAGTTAAACTATTGTACAATATGCTAACTACTATTGGGCTATTAAGTTGGAGGTTAAATGAACTGAGTGATTAGAACTATGGATGAAGACGGCGTCTGCCATTTTAATATATTATAATCAAAATACTGGCAGACGGTGACTTGCCAACTCACTAGATGGGCCCCCTATACAATCACCGTAGGCATGATAAGCCTGTAAGGCGACAGAGGGCAACACCGGTGTGAGCGGCTTGGGGTGTCGAGCGGTGCGGCGCCGGTTTCACCTTCGCGGGCCAAGCCCGGAGCGGGCTTCCCCGTAGTTATGCCCTTGAAAATGACACTTCCACCCCCGAGCATATAGCTCTGGCTCCCTCCCTCTGACCGGCCAATTAAGGCAAGACAGAGTTGAGATTTGCTGCACTCCCGGGAGTAGCACTCTCACTGCTCTCCCGTTAGTTAATTAATATTATTATTACCTTTATTATTATTATTTAATATATATAATTCTTTTTATAAATTGTTTTTACGAGTAGAAAATGATACGAGATGCCGAGACAGCTTATTTTGTTGATGTTGTACAAAGTAATTTCTAATCTTTCTTTTTTGTACGATATTTAGATAGATACGATATTATTTTGTATAATATTTTTGTTTAAGCCTTGGAGAGAACCTGAATGGCCACTAAACTACCATGGTTACATTTGTCATAGATAAGTATTCTTAATAAGAAATTATCAAGACGGCTTATTAATTGTATATGTAGTGCTTTGTATTTCTTTTGTTGCAATAAAGTTTCAGTCTATTTAACACAAATGTGTAATTGATTTGTCGCTCACCATGATTTACAAGATAAAATCTAAAAAAGCTATCTATTAGTAAACCGACTCGAAATAGGATCGTCAGATTTTATATATTATGTGTTTAGATAGTTACAAAAATGGGGTTGTTAAACAGTTGGTCGCGATTTTGACATTAAATTATAGAACCTAGCCGCAAGTAATCCAATGTTCACTTACTAAAACAAGCAAGGAGGTTTAAGTTAGTTTTCTCTTTATCTTAGTGTATTCTGAATTGCTGCCGAACTCTACTCGGAGCCCAGGGTTCTCTTGTATATGAGTGCACGGAGCAGCATTCGCTTGGCGTTTGATTTTCGGCATTGTTAGAAGCTACTGCTTTCTGACCTCACAATCCAGTAAGGACGGCTCCGTCGGTACCTCATCCGTTAGTCAGTAGGTGCAATGTTAGCTGGAGAGGTGGCTAGGGCCTTACTCTCGTATAAGTAAGTATTTAAAGCGTGATATGAATGTATCATCGCTGGTATGGTCATGTCTTGCGGCAACCGACGGGCTATGTGGAAAACAAGTGTCTGGACATGCCTTTCCCGCCGGAATTTGGTAAAAGCGTAAGACCCAAGAAGTGAAAGCTTGACTTCGTAAGAGATATTAAGCGTGCCAATGGTAGCACTACAGAGGATGCCGACGACCGCGCAAATTGGAGAAGAAAATGTAGGAAAGCAGATCCCAATCACCGCGGAACGCAACTGGGTCAGACGCTCGAATGATGATGAAAGTATCATAATAAAAAAAATGGTAGTTACCTCTCCCAGACTGTGCCTGCGTCTGTGTCTGCGTTGTTTCCGTGTGTGTGGTTGTATGTTGTGGCGAAGGAGCTGGTGTGTTTGTCTTACTGCCAGAGCCACAGTCGCCAGTCGATGAACCACGACGTGACGGGGAAGGTGACGGCTTTTTCTTATCTTATAAAATAACGATATATATTGGAAACTCATACCCATCCATTAACACACTGATTAGACCACAATCAATCCAAGGCACATTCAATCTTATCAATTTTTCTTTCGGCCCACCAGATGTAAATTGGTCACCATAGCCTATGGACGTTTGCAAAACCAGAGGTGAAGCACTCGCGCTGCCGAACCTTTATAAACCTACAATATACACTTAATATACACTCTTTAAAATTCATTACGACCTATTAATGATACGAATCAAGTGGAAATTAATAATCTTTGAGTATGTCATATACTTGCAATTGCCGGGTCTTTAAAATAGTCAGGTAGCGTCCAACGGAGCAGAATATATTGGTATTCCCAATGAGTTTATAGAAAATGATTGTGCGTACATGGACTCGCTAATTTTAGTGGACTATCGTAGATCGCACGGCTCGGTAAGTAAATCAAATCAAAAGTATGATCAATGAGTCTTTCTATCTGTTCATGTTCCCAGTTGCTTCCAAATTCTACTTAAATTTGGACCCAGGGTCCACTTTTATATTTGGCTGTTAGGAGTAGCTGGCGTTTGGGTTTTAATTTTCGTCTATGTTGGAAACGACTGCCGTCTGACTTTCCAACGTTGTTGCCTCGTCAGTTAGTCACTTACGATCGCAAATCATTAGAACCAAAAGAGCAGTAAAGGATTCAAAAACAGAATTCTGACTATAGCGCCTCCTCTATTCTAACGTAGAATTCTGAACGAAGCGTGAACACGTGAAGTCGTATGGACCCTTATACTTATTCTAAAATAAAAGTAATATACACTGATATTGTGAAGGTCTCGTCAAAATCAGCCTAGGCCGTTCGGAAGATACAAACAGGCTAAATTTTAAAAAGTGCTATTTCTATGTCTGGTATTGTATATCTTGTTTTGTATTTATTTGCAACATACGGTACATGAACTTACCTACAGGTTGGTTTGTAGTGTTAGCGGCCTTGGATGCAGTCGGTGTGTTTTTACCAGATCCTGACACTACTGTGCTTGTAGCATGAGAAGATTTTCGTCCCGGCTAGAAAATAAAAAGGAGTTAATTTTGAATACACTTTGACAATCATTTATGGACATGTAACATTAATATAGAAAATTCGCAATCAAAATTAAGCCCTTTATCGTGTAAATAAACTGAAGTGGAAAAAATACCCGAAGCAATAAATTTTGGTGAAGCAAAATACTTTAAACTAATTCACTTAGTCATTTCATTTCATTTACTTTTGTATGTAAAAAGTAAAGCACTTTGACACTTAATAAGAACGCCGCTTGATAACTATGATACCAAAAGCATAAGCTGATCTAGTACAAATGGCTATGGTAAGAACATGATGAGCCACACATGTTCATTGATGTGGTAACTAGTGTATGTGTATCATATATATGAAGTCAGGGTGCATTCACACAAGGGTCCGTATTCACAGGATCGTTAACGGTTCCGTCCGGTGTGATTTTACGTGTATATCGTATTTTTACAGGATTTTATTAAACAGATCGTCAGTTCCTGGAGGTTTTTAATCTATGAACCTATGCGATCAACTATCAGAGCCGACATGTTTTATTTTTTCACAGCAAGATTCGTGTTTGTGGTAACTAGCGTGTCTGAGGTTTGTGGTAACTTACTCCATGGAGTACTAAGAGGATCTTTAAAACAGACCGTAAAATAATTATTTTATCGATTCGGTAATTTTTACGGTGTCCTGAACATTGTATTATGTGAGAATCCTGAGTCCCGTACGCCACTATCGCAAAAGGCGTATACGATAAAACAGATCGCTGTGTGAATGCACATTTACGAGGTACGTACCCCTTTAGACTTGCCAGCGTGGGTGGGCGTGACACTTCCGCTGGTAATTGAAGTTGTTTCGACCTCCTTTTCGCCGCTCGAGTCGCTCGACTGACTGTCGTGCGAGACGGGCTTATACGGCGGGATGGTTTTTACGTTACCACCCTTTTTCTGCACAATTTAAATGACACCGTGTCAGAAACTACTCATTAACGCCAACAATAGTGTAATTTATCAAACTATAACGAGTTCATGAAACAGGATATATGATTCAATAAATCGTCACACATGTACACACTACGAATACTATATGTAATATGACAACCAATTCCTTATTAATATGAAATGTTTTAGTACCTTTGCGATGATGGTGACATCATGATTGGTGAACTAAAAAAATGATAATTGATGAATGAATAAAATTTCATGCAAATGTATTACATAGGCGGTGTAACGCAATTATTAGATGCAGTAGTGTCGATATGAGAACAAAATGACAAAGTGAAAATGTTAAACAGTACATACTCAAACACAAAAATCAGGTTCAAGAATTACCGCTGTGTTCTAAACGCTAGCGTGTTCTAACATCATCTCTATTGGAAAGATATAAACAATTTCGTTGCTATTTTGAAACCGTACACTTATTCAGCTCAGTTTTTACTTAACACAGGCAGTTTTTTACTTAGTAACCATCATAAAGGCGCTGAATAAGCAACTCATGGTGAATTTCCATTGATGAATAAGGGTAAATGTCTCGCTAAAGATCCAACTCTTTCTAGATAGTTATTTCCTACCGCAGCCGCAGCGCGCATTACCAAGCGAATTATGTACGAAGTTTCACTATAAGTTTGCGGAGCATATGTATTTATACGTACATTATTTTAGGTGCCACTTATTTTACTTTGGATAAAGAGCGAAATACATGTATCTTTTCAACCTCCTACAATTAGTGTAGTAATTTCGTGATTAATTTTAAGTAAATAAGTCACAACCGTCGGAGGGCCAAAGAAACGGTCAGCATCGATGTCTATGATCTATAGGACTAGCCGATTCCTAAACATCATGGTAGTAGTAAAAGTGCTTTATTCCTTGCAAAGTTTAAAAGTGTTTTTATACTTGTTTGTTTGCTTGTTTGTTGGCTTTACTGTGTTTTTTTGCTTTATGTTTCGATATTGGCTCATACAAAGTTCTTGTTTCCAAATTCCTATTTTTTATTTTACTACCGACTTGTGTTTATAATGAACACTCATCATTATTTTTTCCTCATATTTCTAGTTAATATGTATATATTTCAACCCACAGAACTTATATTAGCCGGTTATTACATTTATTTTATTAATTATGGTGTAGTATTAATTATGGCATAGATAACTATTCGATTCATAATGTTGTTTGCTCATAACAGACACTTAACATAATTTTCACATAGGTAGTTCTAAATTGCGTACGCTTCGAATGGGATCTTCACTCGTTGTCTACCTAATATATTTTTTAAAGGTTCTGTTTGCGGCTGCCGAGGCACATTCACTTCGCTCGTGCGCTGTATTGTAATGATGCGTGGTCAAGCCGCGCCATCATACGACTAACGCCATCTATCGGACCGATGCGGCATTTAAGTTACTCCTGTATAAGCGTGGAGTGGGATTTCGAGGTCCCGTCCCCCGCACATTGACTCACCCCTGGGCCCTATATTAGCAGTTGACAGGAAGTTTCGAAAACAACCGAGATTTGTCAATTACGATACTGTGTACTACCACACAATTGTCTCGAAATAATAAAATAATAAAATTAAAGTAATTGCAAAGTTGCTCAAGTACTTTCCTAAAACTATATAAATTCATAAAATATTTGTAAATAATATTGGACCCGGAATATCCTGGTAAGTTTCTAATTATATTCAATCATCCTTACTAACTTTTGTTTCCTACAGGAAGGAGTGTTTAAATCGTAATTCTATCTATAGTTTCTTACCGATTTCCATTTTAGCGTATGTATAGCTATTTTTATCATTGCTAAGTCTATTACAATCGCTAATTTTCGAGATTAACATACTGTAAACCTAAAGGTTTACAGTATGTTAATCTCTAGATTGGCATACCGAACGGGACATTCACATTATAACCTAACCTAACACTTTCGCTCGTCGTTGTGCCTACCTATTACTTTTATATATATATATATTATTCATTACATTTTTTTTCTTATATGTGTATCTCACTAAGATGAGTGTTATTTATCGGCTTACTATTTTATACGTAACGAGATTGTATATATATTTATATATATATATATATATATATATATACTTACGTATAAAATAGTAAGCCGATATACATAATATATATATATATATACATAATGTTAGAATGATTAGGAGTTTAGATCGTTAGTGTAAGAAATAATATGAAAACACCTATTAGTATAGACCAGGTATATGATTAGTAATATTATGAAAACCGATTCTTGAGGGTTAGATCGTTAGAAATAATATTTTCATAGAGAGTTACATTTATGATGTAAAAGAGTATAAGCATTTTTTAGAAAAGGTATATAAAATTACGAACCTTTTACATAAGCCCAGAAAGAAAGGTATGTCAGGACGAGGTCGGATACTTGTCTGACTAAAAATTAGCACTTTTTCTGATCAATATTTAACAAACGGAAACCTTAGACAAAATCTTGTTTTATCAAAGTACAAAATTTTTGGAAGATATGTCTATATATTTTACACATATGGGTTTACGAGAAGAACAATTAGCACGTGGCTAATATGTATGTACTAGGTGACCTCCACGACTTCGCCCGTGACATACTCGAACTCACGTCACACCTATTTAATACCGTCGTATAAATTCTACAATGTATAAAAATTTGCCGGATTTCACCACATTTATGATTACCGCTCCACTCTCCAGTGTAGTAGCGTGATGATATAATAGCCTTAGCTAGCCTTTAGCTTTCCTCGATAAATGGGCTCTCGAACACAAAAATAATTTTTCAATTCGACCAGTAGTTTTTGAGATTGGCGCGTTAAACCAAACAAACTTTTCAGCTTTATATATTGGTATACAAGTATAGATTTCCATGAATATAATTTTTCTGATACAAAGGTTGTCTGAACTAGACGGTCTCTGAGACAGATAGACGAACGGACATAGAAAAACTAGACAGATTGTTTGTTTACGAGGTTCTTTGGTGGGGTGCATCGGATCGTGTCGGCACAGCGGTGACACTCAACGTTCGATTCCAAGCTAAACCTAAGTTGTACTACTTTCAACACATAATATGTTGTAAAACCATTATAACAAAATACGTTTCCTACTGGAGCTGAAGCATTATTGATTTCATCTGCAAGTTCAGGTAGCCAACAACTATGAATCTTTAAAAAGGGAGGCGCAATTTGAATTTTATGAACAATGAAATGAGAAAGTTTTATAAAGGTTGGATTAATACTATTTATAATATTAAAGGGAAGCGTGGCTGATTGATTTATCAAAGTACCTATAGCTCTTATCACTGAATGAATGTTAGGTGTTAGTTAATAAGCATTTACTAAGAAATTTCCGAAAACTCTCGGGGTATAACGGGGATCCGAGGTATGTCGCGGGCTAAGTCGCTAAGCATAAGCTAGTGCTCCTATACAATCTTATAATATCGATTCGATTATGATCCAATTTTGTAAATACATATACGTTTAAATAACGATTTTTATTAGCAAATACATCGCTCTTTACATTTTGCGTATTTATTTTTCTTTTATTTTGTACAGTCATAGCATAAAACAAATAATATTTTCCTAAACTAAGTATATTAAATAGACAATGAGTACCCAATATTATGTATGTCTATACTGATAACGCGATCCCAAATATTATTAAGTCATGCGGTTGAAGACGAATCCTTTCCCTTCATACCATATTTTTATAATAATTTTATGAGGCAAAGGAAAATGCAAACAAATCAAATCCTGACGCTAAGTTGCAGAAAGACTGCGGGAGAAAGACTGCGGGATAATGTAATTAATTTTGAATTTTAAGGAATTTTTCGTGTTGATGTGTTTTATAACATACGACATCATTAAACTCTTTTCTTGGTCTAGCAAGTTAATTTGTTCTGTGTCTGGATGTAACTTATCTATATCTGTATGTATTTTAAATAAATGTATGTTTATCAGTTGTGTAGATCAGCATAAGCTAATATCACCTTACTTTAGGCAAGATGGTTCAGTGTAAAAATGTCTCAAAATATTTATTTCTAACATTTCAAGTCAAGCTCCACTTATAACTTTTTAACTACATTTGACAGTAAAATTATATGAACCGCGCTTAGTACAGATATAACTAAGCCGTGAGTGTATGATTCCTCTGTTTTAGCTCGGCCGTAAAGCAGGGGGCCGAGTCTGCTATTTCAATCATGTCGAAATAGAATCGAAGTCGTCGCTCAATACAAAACCACCGGTACAATTCTGAGGGTTTTTTCGTAGTCTACTATTACAATCGTACTCCAATAGACTTCTATCGGTCGGCCGATAGAACTTTATTAACACGTACCGCGCCAGTAGCCGCGAGTCTGTTGCATTTTTGATATTCTATTAACATTTTGACAGCTAAAAACAGAGATTCTGGTTCTATTCTACAGCTTGTCAATACTAAACTCGGCCCCCAGGTAGGTAGTAATAAAATACAAATGTGAACGAATACAAGTACGATAAGTATCATAAATAATAAGACCTGTACTTGTATTTGAATATTTAATGACTTCATGTAGAATGATTACTTTAAGTCATTGAAATGCTACTATAATTAATACTTTTTATAAGTTCTAAGAGCAGATTGAGGTACTGAAGTCGATGCAGTTGCCTTCGTACCTTATATTTATATGTCCATTTATCTTGAATGTAATTTGTAATAAATGAATTATTGTAATATCATTTACATGTACAATTTCTCGAACAGTTTATTTTGTAATTCGCGCTTTTTAACATCGATGTACTCCTCTTTATGCTTGCGGGTTTGATCGATTTATTAGTAGAAAATACTTTTCAAATACGAGCTAAGTGTTATTCTATCCGACAATAAAGAACATTGATACATAATGTGAGCCTACCTATAATAAATAAATAAATAAATACTCACCAGCTTGCTGTAGTGATGCTGACAGTACCCGCAATATTTGACGTTGTCTAAGTAGTTGCCAGCTTCTTCGCAGAGAAGACCCAAACCTTGGGCGCAGGTCACGTGGAACTGTTGTTTGCAACCTTGTCAATGGAAATATAGAGCGAATGTAAGAATGTGTTGGTCTTCCTATACATATTTTATACACTTAAAAAACCAGTCAAGTGTGAATCAGACTCGCGTTAACGGCTAAGAAATCATGTTTGTTGTATGTGTGGCCCTTTAAAATATATATTTTAATTTAATTATATATTTTGAAACTGAATATTCAACTAAATATTCCATGAATATTTCAAGCGTCTAGCTGTTGCCGTTATTAATATATAGCCAAAAACGGCACAAAAAAAAAACACGCTTGTTGTATGGGAGCTGATGATGATGTTAAATATTTTTTTATTGAAAATATTATTTATTGTTTTAGCAGCAACTGAAATACATCATCTGAGAAAATTGATCACGGTTTATGAGATACAGCTTACTGAGACAGACAGACGGACAGCAGAGTCTTAATAATAGGGTCCCGATATTACCCTTGCGTACGGAACCCTAAAAAGAGAAAGCCTAGGAATCGAGTGTTAATGAACTCCACCAAGGTTTCAGGTCGAAGCTAACTTCATTTATCTTCTCAGAGGGTTGTCAACTTAAAGAATATTATGGTCAAAACAGGACCTTCAGCTCAAGACCTCTTCATAGCTTTCCATCAAGCACATACAAGAGTTAGATGGTCAGACTACAGTCGCTTCTAAAATATCCGATGATAAGTCAAATCTCAAACCCCTAGCTTTAAGTATTTACTTTGTAGTAAATGAATATTTAACTCGTAAAAATAGGTCATTGGTGCTTCTGCTCCGACGCCATTTATCGACTATTTTAATACAAATCAGTGACAACCATTCATTTGTAATGTATGGTGGGAAAATGTTTGGTAAGAGACCATAAACAGCGTATTACAAAAATGTAGGAATACGGTAAGGAGACGAAGAGAAAACAAATATATCTATTGTAAAACGTATTCAATTTACCAGACTTGTTGCACTGCATGCAAGCACCAGCATTGGCTCGATGGGTTTTTCCTTGGTCAGCGCAAATGTAGCAAGTCTGAAAAAAGTATAATATGAGGTTCATAAATTTTCACCACATATATTACATTGAACAAAATACAACTAATGAAATGTAGTGGATGTTCTACCTGCGATTTCGCAATTTTTCTAACATTATTTTTTATCAATTAATCGTCTTATTTCGTAACGCCTGAGAATATACTTGTTCACTAATATTTGTATCTTTTACTCATTTTTTTAGTTCAAGTGTTGTAGGTAGCATTTTCAGGTGTTAACCAATTTCATGTTATTTTCTTATTAGTAGTTACTGCAACTAGATACTACCACAAAACTCACCATGTTCTGGCCTGGTATAACAGGATTTATAGTTTAGATGGTAGTAGTACGAATGTACCCAATCATTAAGAAATGGCCTCTGGTACAGCTATTGTGAGTGTACACAATGGTACAGATATTCGTCCTCAAACCTCGACGCTAAACAGTTGATCGATGATTGATTAAAAATGTATCAGCGTTAATGATATTTATTTAATCTTCAAGTAATTTATTTGAACTACAGTTCACATAATTATGTTTACAAGTCATTTTTGTCTATATAAATGCTAATTATATTATAATACTATTATTATACTGTGTCACAAAAAAAAATATTCAAATGTGTAGATAAACACACACTTGGAAAACCTTACACTTGGAAATAAACACATGATACAACGTGAATTATTTCGACAGTCATTTTCTTAGTAGGGTCTCATATTAATTCACATCAAAAAAACAAAACCACACAATGACATGCTTATTCTTTACATTTTGTTATTTCGCGGGTAGTATAACCGCGTAAGAAACAAAAACTGGCGACGAACGGTTCGGTGACACTTGGTAAGCGTACGAAATAGTGATGGGATAGGTATCGATGATAAGATAGATCGTGAGTAGCATAAACTAGTCTACTTATTCTTACTTTAATATTTTATACCAAATTTAATTTGATATAAAATTATTTTGGTGAAAGAGATTTTTTCTATCTAATCAAAATACATACGATAGCTGCTTCTAAACATGTAGATAAAGGGTTTACCCCCAAGCTCCTAATCCAGCTAGGATTTAGAAGTAGCTGGGAGCTACACTAAGATGAAGAAGAAGATTAGAAATGTGAAAGTTTGTGAAGATGTTTGGATGCTTGTTATTCGATCACGCTCCAACACCTGAACCAATTTGGCTGTAACTTAGTTTAAAGTAGCTTACACCCTGGATCCACATAGTGGCTAGTATTTGTTTTTTATCGCGCAAACAAATTCCTGTGGGAAACGGGTATGAGAAAGCTTATAAATCAAACCATACGGTATGCCAGCTGGAATAATATAGGATTTCAATAGTTAAAGCCAACAAACACCCAGAAAACCCGATTCTGAACATAATATTGTTTGAGTTTGATAAAACACAATGCCTCATTGGTCCTTATTAACACTAGGTCCTTGATCATAGCTTAAGTCGACCTTAGATTCCCATTAAGAATGTATTCACTAGGCTATTGTTGTGTTGTTAATTGCTTTCTTCGAAAAATAAACTATTCAGGAATTAATCCGTCAGTAATTTTAGTTAACCGGGCGTTTATGTAGTATTGATTTCAGTAGCTACACGTAGGGCTAATTTTAGCTGCTTCCACTAACTTAAGGTTCATCATAGGGGCCTTTGACTACCGAGTTCAACTAAATTAAGAAATGCTCAGTTTCGTAACATTCTTATCGACACTTGACATCACTATAATACTTAGTAGTGCACAGACACATGAAGTAATACAAAACACTACTAGGACAAATGTGTATTTTTTCAAATTATAGAACTCTTAAACACATCAAATGCTGTTGTTAGGATAAGGAAGCTGATATTATACCTTATTATATCTCTCCGGTGGAATCAGGCGCAAAACTATTGGTTCCATAGAGGTGACATTGCCGAAGCGGACTTCCGGAATGTATAACGCACAAACGACATGCGCCCAACCGCCAGTGTCCGAGCGTTTAAGTGCACCTGATTTCGAAGGGCACAGCTCGCACCGCTATAACAATAATGTAATTGTGTAAGATAAGTAGGTACCTAATTATTAAATAATTACACTACTATTAACCCCGATATACGTCATAGCTTATAGATTGTGCTATGTATGTAAAAATTTACTGATAAAGACGGGTGTAAGAGGGGGAAGATCTCCGGCGCTCAAGCCACCTTTTGACTAACGAACGAGGGAAAGACGCAGTCGCGGGGTTGAGAGGTCAGACGGCAGTCCCTCCATAAATGCCGAAAATCAAAATTCTAATGATAGCTTATAGCAGTCAAATAAAAGTGGACCCCAGGCTCCAAATATAGGTAGGATTTGGAAGTCACTGGGAATACACTCAGATGAAGAGAGAACTGAGAGAAAGAGTTATATTCATTAAGTATTAAGTTTTGATTGATGGATGAAGCTATCATACTAAGTAAGTTACTCAACTTGATAGCCAGAACAACCATCCAGTTTCTCATCGGCATAACGAACCAGGAGGAAATTTTGAGGAGGAAACGATGTATTGGTAAAGACTTCCAAGTGTCTATTGTAAAGAAAAGACAAAAACCCTTTTTTCGTAAGATATATACCTAATACATTTGGGTATCTATACTAATATTATAAAGCTGAAGAGTTTGTTTGTTTGTTTTTTTGTTTGTTCGGTTGAACGCGCTAATCTCAGGAACTACTGGTCGGATTTGAAAAATTCTTTTGTGTTAGTTAGCCCATTTATCGAGGAAGGCTATAGGCATAATATATCATTAGGCTACTACACTGGGGAGCAGAGCAGTAGTCATAAATGTTGACAAATCGAATCAAAAATCATTTTTTTATGAATTATTGTAGAATTTATAAGCGACGGGATTAAATAGGTGCAACGGGAGGTCGAAATATTCCACGGGCGAAGCTGTGGGGGTCATCTAGTATATGTATATGGGTATGATTTTATTTGGGTTCCACAATTCACTTGAGAGTAGAGAGACTTTGGTATATTCTGAACAGAGGGTGGAAGAACTATCGCAAAGAGTGTCCTCTGACTAACAGGTATGTAACAAACAATATTACTTACCACCTTAGTCTTCGTTTCACCACTCTCACATTTCCTGCAGTACCACGGTCCAGTTGGTACAGTAACTATGCCGTAGCATGCTAAAATAACGAAAATAATTCATGATTGGGTATCTGTAGGTGTGGCTAAGTATGAATACATGTATATGTAGCATTCAGATTATCAGACCTTGGTGTACAGCAACTGTGCAACCGTTACCGTCGCAGTAGACAAGCGGGTTGTCGGGCCAACCTCGCTCGTCAGAGCACACACAGCAGCCTCCTACCATCTCCTTCATTGTGAACTCCGCATTATTAACTTAAACCCTGTAATTCGAGATAAAATTATAAATACAGATGCAAGAGCAGATTTGGGGATTGACGATTACCTCATTTAATGAAATGTAATAGCAATTCATGAACATGTATTTATATATATATGCCCAAGAATATTGTGTACACCCCAACAAGCTTTAGATGAATGTATTTTATATAAATGAAATTGATGTGTTTCAGCAATCAATGTAACACTTCAAATTGAATTAAGCTCTCATTTGCAGTAAGTATTCCTTAAATACTATTTAGTAAGTTTTCAATGTGGTTGGATTTATTTATTTTTTTATTTTTCAGTTTATGTACACATATTTTAAAAAGAAACATAGGAGAAAAAGTACAATGGCATTGTACTATTATAATAAATTAATTAATTAATTAATGAAGCATTAACAGAAACGATTTATTTATTATTGAATATTTATTTAGGAATTTATTTAATATAGACGCATTATCATCCTGTATAAGTCACTACTTGAAAAGCGAAAGAAGTATGCATGGATTACAAAGCCTGGCGATCTGTCCTCTCTGACTACCCTGTCAGGGATACAGCGTGAAGATAGTTAGTTAGTTAGTAATAAGTTTCTGACATGTGGGGTTTATCCATACAAGACACTTGGTATACTTGCTTCATAATTTTATTTAATTGATTATTTAAATAAGTGTAGAATATTAGCTTTATTAAATTGAAATACCTATGTTAGGAATCACAGTTTTTATACTTTTATTAGTCCCCATGAAAAACCCAAGGATCATGTCATGGTCTTATCTGATCTATCTTATCGTTGATATATTATTTTTCCTTCAGAATGTTAAAAAAGATTAAGGGAAATTCAGCTGGAATGGAATAGAATGGAACATGGAATGGAATTTTAGACACCTATGGGCACTTTTGAATACACAAGAGGGCAAAAAGAATCGAATGAAGAAAATCAATTTGAACTTAACTACAAGGGATCTCAGGTAACTGTAAAGAAAATAAATAAAATGCCCCATTGAAATGTTGTTTTTAAAATGATTACATACATGTAACCATGGCATTTTTTACAAATGGGTTATTTATAGGTATGCTATCATTTTATGTATTTGGTCCCACATAACAGGTGATGGGCGTGTTGAAACGGATAAGAAATGTATGCAGCACCCTACTTTTGAAATTTTGCGATCTGCCCCTTATGGTCGTCTACTTGGCTAAATGGCCTTGTTAGGTACATTTTATATAATTATTTTACAGATAAATCTAGATAGGTACCTACTTGTTTACAGAAACTGGTATAAACAATGTATATCAATTAATGTTTGTCTTCTGATAGTATAAAGATTGATTGCCAGTTCTGGTGTTTCTGAAAAGTACCTAGGTAGGGTAACGTAGCCTCTTCGCGTCCACCGCCCAGTTCTCGTCCAAAAGATGGATCACTCCTCACAATCAGTGCAAAATAACCATACCGAGTCACTAACTAAAATGAACGGTATTTCTATGAAAGCTTAGATATATGTGGTAGGTATATGCATATTATTTCAAATTCGGGATACATTATTCTTTCTAAACCTTAACTATGAACCATATAATAAAGTAACGATGTTTATGCTCAAATTTATTTGATTAACGGTTAAAATAACGCTGGACGCGAACTGCACCATCAAATTTATACATTAGCCACATTGCGTCCGCAATGGACGCCATCTGATCTATTCAATTCTAACTAGGATGGTTTTTATTATATGACAAATCATGAGAAACATTATTAGTTTTATATTTATTCCCTCATTATTAACATACACATTGTAATGGCCTCTTTGTGTCCACTATAATGATAATAGAAATAGATACACATGTCGAAAATGATACTTGGACGCAAACTGTACCTATAGGTGAGACCTTAGAAAAGATTGCGTCCACATTTTAGTCACACACAAAAAGTACCTTCTTCAGATCCACAAGAGCACTGATTTACTGTGCTCTTGTGGACCTGTACTACTCCACCCGGGAGCTGTAAGACATCACCGCTCTTGCGCTTAGTCCCTGTCTTGTAGTCATATAAATTTTCTTATATTTATCTCTTCTAAGTCAGTGGACGCAAACTGGTCCACAGGTGGTAGCAATCTGGATTTTATGGACGCAAAATGGGTAAATCATATGTTTTGGCTATTAGTCTATTTATTTATTAATGTATCATTAGGTTTGTTCAAAA
This sequence comes from Thumatha senex, assembly GCA_948477245.1. Taxonomy (NCBI): domain Eukaryota; kingdom Metazoa; phylum Arthropoda; class Insecta; order Lepidoptera; family Erebidae; genus Thumatha; species Thumatha senex. The sequence goes on from OX419725.1 coordinate 9,311,042, forward strand.
CTGTTTGATATAAATTAAAATAAATTTAACAAGACTATATACCGAATACGTGAAATCCAATTTTCATTCAATATTACTAGTCTAACAATTGTATTTTCTTGCTCAAACCTACTAATTCCACTAAGTGAATGCGAACAGGCAAAGTTACCCTACTAAACTCTTGTATGATACAAATGCTTGCGGTCATAATAAATTTTCACAGGAAGGTTTTAATGGCTTTATTTCAAATTCGGGATACACTTTTGTTTCTAAACCTAACTATTTATTAAAGTAATAATGTTTGTGCTCAAATTTTATTTGATTAACAGTAAAAATAAGGCAGATGGTTTTTATTATATGATAAATCATGACAAACATTATTAGTTTTATATTGATTCCATTATTGTTAACATACACATTATAATGGCGTCATTGCGTCCACTATTGAGATAATAGAAAGAGATACAGATGTCGAAAATCATACTTGCACGCAAACTGTAACAGTTGTGAAAAGATTGCGTCCACATTTTTGTCACACACATAAAGTGCCATCTCCACATCCACAAGAGCACAGATTTACTGGGCTCTAGTGGATCTATTCTACTCCAACCAGGAGCTGTAAGACTTCGCCGCAATTGCGCTTAGTCCCTGTCAACAAAACTACACCTAACACAGGTGGTCCACAGGTGGTCGCAATCTGGATTTTATGGACGCTAAGTGGGTAAATCATATTTTTTGGCTATTAGTCTATTTATTTTTTAATATATCAAATGGTTTATCCAAAACTGTATGGTAAATTTAACAAGACTATACACAAAATATGTATAATTCATTATTTATTCGAAAGTACTACTCTAACATTTTTATTTTGATGCTCAAACCTACCAACTCCGCTAAGTGAATGCAAACAGGCGATTGTACCCTTCACCATCAAATTATTTATTTCTTAAACCTAAGTAACATTTTTTTGGTGCTACCTCAGCTAAAAGCTGCTTCAGCATGTACTTAGAAGCAATTTCTAACAACTAGAAAAAAATACATTACTACTTAAAAAAAAAAGTTCTACTAATCAGTACTATAAATAAATTACAAGAGGAGTGACGGGATCGGTTTAGGGTACGGAATTTAAATTTGGATAAAGACTTTCCACTATCTTAGTGTATTCCTAGTTATTTTTAACTGGGGTTTGGAACCAGAGGTCGGCTTTTATTGGTAGCTTGGAACGGATAGGTATAATTTTTTATATCCGTCATAATTGGGTGCTACTCTATCTAACCCATCAACCGCAACCTCAGCCTCATCCATTGATCGGCAAGTGCACTACTAGCAGGTGAGGCTCTGCAGATTTTGATACATGTCTGAATTTATTAAAGTCGGGTTTGTTCAAATACTTATGACTTAAGAACAGGTGGCCAGAACCTTATGATCCTTGCTTTTTTGGAATTGTTTTTATCCCGAATAACAGAATAAGTAAAAAATAATTTTGAAAAACACCAAAAATGCACGCCTCACACGCTTTTATAATATTATAAAAAAAATACCATTACAAGCTTACAAACTTTGCTATGAATTATCGCGTAGGGGTATGAAATAAATAAAGTGAAGATAATAACAATTAAACCACATCGAATCAGACCGTGAAAATTGAAAGGATTACATTTCTAATTATACGAAAAGTAAGACAAAAAAAATGACTTGATTAGTAAAGTATTTCGGTCGTTATCATCTTAATAAGAAAATATCCGTAACATACAGACAAACGGACGTCCAAGACGGAACTTTTTTAAACAGTTTTTTAACTAGTTTAAATAACAAAAATGGCATCAAAATATCATGAGTGTTAAAAATAGTGTTTTTTCTTAATATGTGTGTGTATTTATTATTTTACAAGTGCAATATATGATAAATAGAGACATTTTAAGCGAATTTATTTTGCGCGAAGTGACAGTAGTACCCACCTCAACGCTTCGCTTACAGTTATAAAATCCTACAAACAACAACAAACTGTATTGAACATATCTGCTACTTAAATATCTATCATCAACAATTTAGCGCATGTATAATGTAAATTATATTCAAAACCTATTGACTTGGCACCAACTTAAAATAGATCAGTAGGTTACCTTATTTAAATTTATTATTATGAGGTTTAGATAGATTGTGTTTACTGTAATAGTTTATATTTGGCTTTCTAAAGCTATTGTGTTGTGTTGTGTTAGAAGATGATTTGTTTATTTCTATAAAATTACAAGCATTTAGATATTGATTTATACTAATCAATATGACATTTTATCCCTTGTATCATAGAGTAGACTGTTTTTTAATGTTGAAGACATATATCAACTTACTTTTCCATAAATTATTGATTTAACTGTAAAGGGTGTTGTAAGCAAATCTCAAGTTGTTGTAATGGCAATTCATGAAATTCATTGTTCTTAATGGAACTATAGTGAAATAAGTATTATTTGTTTACAGATTGATATGACGTAATAACTTACAAACCATAGCCGAAAGCCTAACGCGCGGGGGTCTAATATACCGGTTTCGTTGGTAAAATATTGCATTTAGGAAGTATTTCTGGAGTCTGATATGATTTTCTTTGTGACATGGCGCTGAAATTTATATGATAAGCGTAGTTTTACTTGACATATCTACATGATATCAAGATTAAACGAGGGCAAAACACAATTTGAAGTTGCTGATGGACAATGCTGTGAATTTTACATGGCAATGAATTAATACAGCTTCCATCTAATATGATATTTACCAAAAGAAACAATATCCGTTTATTGTTGAGGAATATTGAGTTGCCGGCAACAATTCAATTCATCTTTAAAATAACTGATAACTTTATCACCTCACCTGCGCCTAGCATGTACGATAAAATGAAGCAAATTATACACAATCAAAACTAGTAATAAAAATCCAAGTTATAACAGATAAAAGAAATAAAACTGTAATATCTTAGCGATAAGTAACACTTGATCTAAAACATATTATTACTGCCATAAATTCCGTAATTTTACACTAAAAACTGATTGCAATTCGGCTACAAGCAAAAGCCATATTGAATTTATGTTTGGAGTGCATTTAACATTCCAGATCAAAACATTTGAGCGTAAGTGACAAGTAAGTTAAGCATCTATCACAGACACATGTTTTGCCATATTATTAGCATTACCTTACGTGGCATTGCACTATGTTAGACAAAGTCAGAACAAAATTTGAATCAAATACGACAGAGAGTAGTAGATGAAAAATGCAGTTGCGAAACAGAGAAAGATATAAAGCCTAGTACTGATGCAGTTCCAAAGTTCTGTCAAAAAAATAATCAATTATGACGAGTCGTGTGTTTTATAGTAGGTAAAACATCTATTTACGCGCATTCGCAGTTGCAGAAGTTCGATAGGCGCGTAATTTGATTATTATGTAATGATTAGACACAATTGTTTATTTAAGTAATTTAAGTGCACACGAAGAATTGATTCGAAATACATCTTAAAAATAGTTTTTTAAGATGTATTTCTTTGGTATCCTGTTAGATTAGAAAGTATTTTACGTAAATATTCATACTCCTAGAAGCTCGTATCTAGTTAAAATAATCGTCGTGGGTCGTATTAAATCTTAGGGTAGGTACAGTAGGTTTATTACTTTATTTATATTTGCCATGACATAGAACGTTTTGATTTTTTTTTATTATTATTTTATGGCTTGGTTACGAAGACCTTTTAGCCACATCTAATTTTAATTATCATATTTATTCAATCTTATCTTCTAATTAGTCCTGTTCGGTCTTTGTCGATGTCGTGTCCTCAGTCCTAGGTCCTGGTCCTTGCCCTCAGTATAATGGTGATTCTTATACTGAGGTTTACAGTGGACCCTTCGCGGCAAGACAGAAAATATCATTTCACTGCATATATATCATTGTCTTTCACTATAGCACGTTAACACAACTTTTATGTTCAAGAAATCACCACTCCCGCACATAAAACTATATAAATGCACTATTTTTATAAATAATATACAGCAAGCGTCCGCACTTGTCACTCTTCCCGCCAAAAGTCTCCAGAACGTTTTGACGATGTTGCCAGCATCCAAACATGTTAGTTTGATTTTAAGACGATTTTTCATACGTTTAGTGACGAAATGACGAGGTTTGCGTTCTTCTGATTACCTTCACGCTTTCAAACGTGTTAAAATCCGTATGAATGTCAGGTCGAACTTGAGCCGACTAAAATCAAACGGTCCCTACCTATCTGTCTAGCGCCGGGTACTCAAAATAACGCCTAGGAATATCGTGATGGGTTGTTCGAGTCCCGACCCGAATCTGGCAACCCTACCTATAGATCGTGTAACGTTAGAGCTAGTTGATAAATATAACAGAATTAATTTAAAAATATCTAGGTATTTGTTTATATTGTATATCGATTTGTTTGTTGGGTGTTTTTTGAAAGCCTGAACTTATGGTGACCATACGGTAGGTAAGGTATGGGCGAAAATGTAGAAGGAAACAATGCGTAATGTCCTTTTTTTTAAATGTGATATAAATCAAACACTATTTATTATTGTCATTATGAATTGGACGTGCGTGTATGAAGCGATTGATGAATCTCGAAGAAGCGAAAGAAATATGCATGGATCGCGAAGCCTGGCGATCTGTCCTCTCTGACTACCCCGTCAAGGATACAGCGTGAAGATAGTTAGTTAGTTTTTTAATTAGGTAGAAATGAAAAATAACGGACAACTATTAGTAGATAGGTATTTTAAGCAAAATGGGAACAACCTTCATTTAACCATCAAATTTCGTCATCGTTGGCATTACGGCAGTGACACCTCTGCCTATTTGAACGGAAATATAGCCTAAAAAGCACAGTGTCATATAATTCAAAAATCGCCTTCGTCCAAGACAGTCACGAGGCTTGGAAGAAGGCTAATTACGCCTCATTTTTTTCAGTTGCCCCAGAAATAATGTATTTGTCAACTTATATTGCTGCTTAACTGAACTTGATAGATATCCGTATTTCCAGAAACTTCTCCTCCTTACTAACCCCGATCTCCCCTTAATTGTTTAAACTGTTAATTTCCTTCATCCAGTGTAAGTGCACTGCTCCTTCTTCACCTTAATTTATATTATTACTACACCCTCGAAAGGATAGCCCCAGAGCTCCCGACAGACTTTGTTCGCTACCGCAGGCTCGTTCAGGAGGGGTTTGGGTGTGTATCCTTCCTCTTTGGGGGGTTCGGGTGATATACCACTTCCTTGAGGGAGTGAACTACATGCGTGTAACCCTCACGCTACGCTACCTTCCATGGCCTGCGTCTGTATAAACGGCGAACAGCCCGCCCAATGTACTCAGGCCCCGTCACGGAGGCCGGTAGTCTTGGGCGAAGACAAGTCTTTTCAGACTGAGTTCTTCGGGAGGAAGAGTTCTTTCTCGCTCTCTCTCCACCGCCTCTTTTGCGATCATGACTTACTCGCAAAAAGACGCAGCGGCGTCCCACTTGATAGACGGACGGATAACTTTCCGAGCATGCTTAAAAAAAATCAACAGCAGTTAGCCACAACCTGTGTCTGTCTATTTTGACACGGCAATGTGCTCACCACCTATTACGTGGCATAGGACAGTAATGCGCATGGTGAAAGGTGGGCGTAGAATATGCCACTGCCACCCCTTTCTAGGATGAGACTTGATTTATAAACAATATTAGACGTAGTAAACACCCAACTCCCATAAAACAAACATTTGCAAATCACACAAATATGACCACGCGTGCGGAGCCTTAGTCAACTAGTAGTTTGATATCTTTACATAAATTCTTTAATATTGTGGAGCATTGATTTGTTATATCATGACATAATCTTTGCAGCGAATTTTTGTAAGAAGCGAGTTTAATCTTTTTTTTTATTATTATTCAGGTACCTATTAAATTGTTTCCTACACACACCGGCATAATTAGCGGAACATAAAGCAAAGAGTGAAATCTTTTTTAATTAATGTTGCTGGCTGGTTTATGACTATTTTATTTTAGAATAAAATATTCTAAAATCAGAACACTGTTGATCGTCACTTTTTTCTGTGATTGTTTTAATTTTAATCGACGTTTTAATAATTTCGAGTAAGTGTTCCATATTACGGGTGCACAAGTTTGTATGTAAATATCTTATTTTTTTATTTATTCAATATTTTTTGGTATTTTTATGTTCCTTAAATCTTACTGAAGGATAAGAGAATCATTATGCCTGATTTAACCCTGACTGAAATTGTCAGGGCACTTGAGATGAGAAGCAGTAATCAAACTTACAGAGATATCGCCAGGATGCTTCGTCGATCTGTTTCAACAATTCAGTGTCCAGCGATACAGGTAGACTAATTCACTCGTTAGACGTCGCGGGCAAGGCAGAAATAGGCGTACATCGAGGAGAAATTACCATTTTATTCAGCTGCGTGTTCGAAGGAATCCGCGTTTAACGGCTGTGCAAGCCAGAAATCTTCTTCAAGAAGTTCGAGGAGTAGCAGTAAGTGAACGCACGGTACGAAGACGGTTCGAAGAAGTTCATTTGTGTTCACGCGTGCTCGCCAAGGCTCCAAAACTCGAGGTACTTCATCGCAGAAACAGACTCAATTTCGCTCGAGATCATTGTCTTTGGACCACAGACCAATGGAGTAAAGTTTTGTTCAGTGATGAGCGTAAAATTGTTTTAAATCAAATTGTTGGACGTCAAAGATTATGGAGACGTGAAGGGGAACGATACAATCAGTAAAATTTTTGAACTACGGTAGCATTAGGCGGAGGGTCCACAATGGTTTGGGGGGTATGTTTGGGAGTTCGCACGGACTTAGTGGTGTTCGATAGAGGGAGTCTGACTGCTGATCGATACATAAGGGAGGTTCTTGAAGAAAACGTGGTACCTTTTGCCCCCTTTATCGGTGACGGCATTGTGTTGATGCAAGATAATCGGCCTCATACCGCACTGCGAACTCGCGATTAATCATGTGAACATCGCAGTCATGGAGTGGCCAGCAAGGTCACCAGACATGAATCCGATTGAACATGTCTGGGACTTAGTAAAACGTGGGGTGAAATCCAGAATACCTGCTCCTGTGTCTTTGGATGAACTGCGAAATGCTGTATTGGAGGAATGGCAGACACTTTCCCAAGAAACGATAGACAACATCATTCTTAGCATGCTTATCCTTTTTTCAAAATGTTTATTTGTTTCTTTAAATTTTATTAGTCACCATGAAAATTCAAGAATGTTTATTTTTCCGTAAAGTTTAATTTTCTCAATTAAATTGCACCAAACAAAGTACCATTTAATTTTACAACATGGCATTTTATTTATGACAGCAAATGGCGTTTAATGGTTTTTAAAATAAAATTGTTTTGAAAAATATTCTTATTTATTCACTTTGTGGCATTTACATTTGCGAGCGTTTCCGTGCTTCGGAAGGCACGTTAAGCCGTTGGTCCCGGTTGCCAGTAAAATGGCAGTCGTTAAGCCTGGTTGAAGGCCTTATGGGCTGCTTAAAAAATTTCAACAGCAGGTAGCCACAACCTGTGTCTGTCTACTTCAACACGGCAATGGGCTCACCACCTATTACGTGAGACAGGAATCCACACGGTGAAAAGTGGGCATATAATATGCCTCTGCCACCCCTTCGGGGATAAGGCGTGATGGATATTTATTTATTTTATTTTAAAAATATTTATCTTTTTTTTTGTTCCGCTAATTGTGCCGGTGTGTGTATTACCTACTTAGTTTTATTTTGATCTAATAGTTGTTAAGTCTATTCAAACAAACATGCAAAGCTACCCTCTGCAAAATATTTGTATTTAATAAATAAGTTGGTAAGGGTTTAAGGCCCCACCATGGCGAAAATCTGTTTGGGTTATTATATACCTATCTCTCTTATTATTTTAAATATAATTATTATGTATTAATTATTATTATTAATTATTATAATTATTATAATTATTATAATTATTAGTAAGGTGTATGCAAAGGTTATAACGGCACGAATGCAAGAAAAGTCTGAAAGGTATTTATGGGAGGCTCAATGCGGATTCCGACGTGGAAGAGGTTGCATGGATCAAGTGTTTTCTCTCCGCATGATCGCGGAAAAGTTTCTGGCTCTTAGCCAGAAGGTTTTCTGCGCTTTTGTGGATCTAGAGAAAGCATTTGATAACGTTGTGAGAGAAACGCTGTGGGACTTGCTGCCAGGATATGGTGTGGACGGCTCGCTACTGCGGGCAATACAGTCGCTTTATAGGGACTGTAAGGCTTGCGTGCGAGTAGGGGGGGATGTGTCACCTCTTTTTGATGTCTGTACAGGCGTCAAACAGGGATGTGTCATGTCCGCCTGGCTGTTCATAGTGTATCTGGACAGTTGCCTGCAGAAGTTGAAAGATTTTAATATGGGTGTGAATTTGGGTGACTTTACAGTAAACTGTCTGCTGTACGCTGATGATGCGGTGCTCATGGCCTCATCAGAAGCCGACCTACAGGCATTAGTCACTAATATGAAAGAGGGGTGTGAAAGTAAGGGTCTCCGCATGAATGCAAGTAAAACTAAGGTTCTAGTATTTGAAAGAGGTGACGTAAGAACTAAATGCGAGATTAGGGTAAACCAGGAACGTCTAGAGCAAGTGAATGAAATTGTGTATTTAGGAAATATGTTTAGCGCGGATGGAAGATGTGATTCGGATGTAGAACGGCGAGTAGCTGCCGGAAACAAAGTTAACGGTGCTTTGTCCCAGTTAGTAAAGCGACAAAGCATCGTAAAAGAAGCACGAATGGCGATTCATAACGCAGTGCTAGTGCCAACTTTGCTTTACGGTAGTGAAACCTGGGTATGTCAGCAGATGCATGAAAGTAAATTGAATGCTGTGGAGATGCGATCACTTCGAAAATTGTGCGGCGTTACCTTGGCCGACCGAATACGTAACGAAGTGATACGCAATATGGCAGGTTTGAATGAAAGTGTCAGCGTTAAGCTGGAAAAGGGCGTGCTCCGTTGGTTTGGACACGTCCAACGAATGAGTGAGGAACGATTGACGAAGAATATATATTGTTCAAAAGTAGAGGGTAGAAGGAGTCAGGGAAGGCCGAGACTTACATATGAAGACCACGTGAGCAGATTGCTCAAAAACGGAAAGGTCAAAAGTACTCGGATACCCAGACGTGCGTGTATGAAGCGATTGATGAATCTCGAAGAAGCGAAAGAAGTATGCATGGATCGCGAAGCCTGGCGAGCGTGGCGTCCTCTCTGACTACCCCGTCAGGGATACAGCGTGAAGATAGTTAGTTAGTTTTTAGTTATGTTATAGATACATAATACAAATATTATTTTGCAGGTATTATAGATTTCTTCACGCTTTATCCCTGACGGGGTAGTCAGAGAGGACAGATCGCCAGGATTCGCGATCCATGCATACGTCTTTCGCTCCTTCAAGATTCATCAATCGCTTCGTACACACACGTTTGGGTATCCGAGTACTTTTGACTTTTCCGTATTCAAACTTGGCATATTTCGTATCACTTCGTTGCCAGCGGTTTAACTAAATACATATTATTATTTACATAGGTACCGTACATATATTAAATATTTTTTACACAGTTTGGTAAAGCGACTATATATAAGGCTATATTTTACCAGTTTTATTTTGTGTTATTGCCGCGTTAAAACGGATAGGGGCATGTTGCGATAAGTGGTTATTTATTTATTTATTTTACAAGTATTATTTACTACTAAAAGAATACCAATCGCAGTAAATATAATAATTATGGACATCAAATTAACAAAACATAATCTTTAACAATTACAATAGTTGACACAAATGTATCCTATTGTACCTAACAATAAAACAGATTATAACACCAATAGATATTCTGTCAAACCAATGATTCGACATTTTGACAGTTGATAAAATAATTATTATTTACACAAAATATAAATTGTATTTTAAAATTTTTGATTAATTTCATATAATGTTTATAATTGTGTACAATTCATTCATTTAGTTTTATAGGTATAAAACAAAATATTAAAAAAGATATATTTAAAAAGATAAAAAGTTATATTATTTTATTTTTATTATGTGGTACTTGTAGGTAGGTGAGGCTGGCTTGGGCACCAGCACTATAGCGTTCCTTCTTAGTTGGCGTTCGTATGTTGAATTTGAAACTTTATCAACCACAGCAGTTAATCATCTACTAATTACATAATTAGCAATACAAATAGTAGCGAAGGCGCGAGCTATCTTTGGAATTTCTTTGGAGGTTAAACCGAATGGCTATCCGCCAAAGACTGAAAGTAATTAAAGTGGTAATAGGCTGGCCACATCAATAGAAAAATCCGATGCTGATGGATAAAACGAGTTCTGAAGTGGAGACCACGACTCGACAAACGTAAGGTACAATGATCCAGATTGGATACGTCAAAGAAAAAATCGCAGGTACCGACTGGATGTGGAAGGCGTGTGTGTTGTGACGAGAATTGTGAGAGGCCTCATTAGACTGTCATAGGCTGAATTGATTGAGGAATTTATGGTATACATATTATATTGATTACGTTTTAGTAGGATGCACTTCTAATTAATATGCTCTATCTTCACAGATGAGATGGAGCAGAAGAGATGGAGAAAAAGTCTCCATCTCTTCTGCTTTTAGAGGGGCGCTTGTGAGCGGTGCAGGTGCCGGCTTCTCGCAGGAGGGGGATGCCCTTTTGCCTACAAAATGAACCCTTTGGCGACGTGATTTAACCTCTGGCCTATCCTGAGATCTAGTTAAGGCGAGTCGGATGACCGCGGTACGTCAGCCCCTCTTTCGGGATAGGGAGTCCCATCCACCGTCCATGCTGCCCCCGCAGCAGGCATGCGATAGACGCCAGCCGATTAGACGCCAAATGTAAGAGACAGACCTTCCTCAAAGATCTCCGCAATATTTGGATGTAGTTTAGCAAAAACGACTTAACCCAAATTTTGTTCAAAAATGGGTATAAAAAAACTTAAAAGATCCAAATGTTCCTTCTTTCACTCGCCAGAAAAGATCCGTAGGTAAATGATAACATAACATTGACATTTCAATGATAGTGGAGAATATAATCAGTAAAAACAAGATACAAACTTTAAAAAAATATTTTTACTAACAAGGTACTTACTAACTTTTTCAGCCGTTTCATAGGCCGCACCAGCTCTGTTGTTGGTTCCATGTAGATGGGAAGGGGCCAGCGTGTCTGAACAGGTTGCATCCCATACCAGCATCCGGCCCATCTTCCATGGAATCTAACTCATACCGTCCGGTATCTTGCCATCGTCTCTTGCAATGCCAGTCGGCTCAAGTAGACTAGGCACGTTGACGGTGGCAAGGGATAAACCGGAAAAATAAATAAAATGTAGGTAAGTCTATCATTTGGAATACAACATTACTCATAAAATTATTAATATATTTCCCATGTGAACATATTTTAAAATATTCCAAATACAAAATCACAGCAGGGGAAGTTACCATCTAATAACTCATAAATGTGCATATGAGTCTAGTGCCTTATATTATAGATGGTCTAAGGGTGCCTACATTCAACAGGCTCTCTATAGATGGGTAGATACTAGTGCGTAAAATGTGTAGAATGTATTAGGAATACACTACGCAACGCAAGTGCTAAACTTTTTGAACTGTCAGTCGCGTAGAGCTGAGGTACCTAGTTATCTACCAACTTGGGTGTTTTTTATTACAAACTACGGTTATACTCACGTGTGAATTTCGGGATAGCCCGACTAGTTTCGGACTTAACGGAGGTCCTTTTTCAAGAGGAACGTCAAGCTACGTCGGAAGCTGCGCTGGCACTGCGCTGCCAGCGATCTCTCTGGCGAAGAGCACGTTGTGTCAGTGTAGTTGCGTGTACCTCGTCTTGAGCTGTTGCTCAAGACGAGGTACGATGTGGAGATTGCTATGGTGTTAATTACAGGAGCCAAAGATGCAAACGTACACACCGCACTTGTCGTATCTCCCTCCAAGACCGGAACATTGTTGGGGGGAGCAAGCTTTAAAGCCGGTCTCCATGCAGGGGGCAATACCCAGCCAGAGTCTCTGTTGAAATTCGGACGACGGCTTATTTCGATGGCCTCGCGTACTTTGCGTTGAACGAAGTACTTCTCTATGGCTAGTACAGAGGCCTTATCAAATCTTATATATGAGCCGACGGACGTCTGGCAGGCGTGTTCAGCCACCGCTGACCTCTCGGTATCAATGCTTTTCATGCTACGTATATGCTCCTGTAGTCTAGTCGATACGCTGCGACGAGTCTCGCCTATATAACACTTGCCGCAGTCAGACGGAATCGTGTATACTCCCGGTGCACTCAGCGGATCCGCATCCTTTGGGGAGAGCAGGAGCTGTCTCAACTGTCCGGGTGGGCGAAAGATTGTTCTAATGTTATAACCTCGGCGCAACAGTCCTCCTATCTTATCGGTTACACCCCGGATGTACGGCAAAAATGCCATGAATATATTTGCCACCACCGACGCCAGTGGTGACCCCATGGTCACTTCATCTACCTGTAAATAATAGTCTCTCAGAAAATAGCTACTCTCAAGACAGAATTTTATGTAATTAATGTATCCAGTGGGTAAATGGTGGGTGTTTTTAACACATCAAGGAAGGAGATTGGTTTGATGATTGGTGACTAAAACTTTTTTACTAGATAGAAGGCGACGCAGTAAGTATGAATTGAAAAAACAACAAAGCGCATAAGATTTTCTTTAAAATATAAGTACCACAACATATCACTATACCACATTTCACTGTAATTCTGCTGTTTTTACCAAGAATATGAGTTAGTAGATTACACTTATTGGGAGATTACCTCACACACGGAGTAGAGAATAATTTCTTTCTGTCCTCCGTGACCTCACTCAATTGATAATTTTATGCACTACATATCAATCTTCGAATATCCGTCAATCGACATTTTTACGACTTTGAGTACCTTAAATGAAGGTAAGATCTTTGTATTACTCGCATTTCCAAGCTGACGCAATATCTTACATTCCTTCATAACAAAATGTAGTACTTCGAAGATAGCTATGTCATGGACGTTACCGATGCAAGACTACAGCTATGGCCTCAGTTGAATACATACATTAACTATGAAATACTTTGGCAGAAGCCTATAGAGATTAAATCTAACCTATATACCATACAGCTTAAATTTCAGTTACTTTCTTTCGAAAATTCTATAATCTCTTTTTAATTTTTGTATTGATTTCCCCCTTTCTTTTCTTGCTCTAACGTAATACACTAGTAATGCGATGTAGCGATGCAACCCACGCTGTCGTAAATGCCTTTACTTATATATAAAAAAAAATCGAATCCTGTCTCCTATAATACATATATGCTGCTGCTTGGTATGTTGCTACATACTTACTTTACATACAATTTACTTAGCTATTAAAGGTGATAAATGGTGTAGTGTAATAGCAATAGTATTATGAGCATGTGTAATAGCAATAAATGTAATAGCAATAGTGTTTTAGAACTATAAGAAGCGACTACCCTGACCTCTTTCCAACAAGGACAAAGATAGAATTACCGTTTATCTTTTATTTACTGCATCTGATCAGCATCGCGAGCTGATGCTGATACTGAAGTTGAAAATATAATTACGAATGTTAATAAATTTGATTTTCGAAATTTAATTTACCAATAATAGTTATAAACCAATAGTTTTTAATAGGTAAGATGCTTATAGGTACACACATACTTTTTTTGTTCATTGAAAAGTTACATTTATATGTAATAAATATAAAAGCATCTAAGCTCAAATATAACATTAGCAGCCCGCCCCGACTTCGTAGAGGGTGGGGGGAGGGGACTCAAAAACGATTCTGTGGAAATTTCCCGGGGTAGAAAGTAGCCTATAGCCTTCTGAAGAGTATTTTATATTTCCATACCAAAATTTATTTAAATATAAATTTAGCGATAAACGGTAGTATATTTCTTCATTTAAAAAAATAAATAAATAAATGGGGACGTGTATCGCGATTTCGTAGAATTTTACCTATAAGGGCATAAACAGGGGTTGTAAGTTTAAATAGAAAATTCTTAATTTTCAAACATAGCAACACCAAATTTCGTATACCTGATTCTGTATAAATAAGGAATTTTTACACATACTACCCTTAAGAGTGTAAAATAGGGGATAAAAGTTTGTATGAAAGAAAACCTTTGAAAACTGATAAGAGGCATGGATTAGGGGTGTGGGATGAAAAGGGTGTTTGAACTCCGTAACAAACAAATCCGTGGAGCTATCTTAATCTATATCTATACTAATATTAGAAAGAGGAATGTTTAGTAAGTTTGTTTGTAATGAATATGCTCAGAAACTACTAGGCCGATTTTTAAAATTCTTTCACCATTAGCAAGCTACATTCTTCGTGAGTAATATAGGCTATATTGGATTTTGAAAAAGTTCAGGGTTCCGTACAGAACTCTAAACGTTTTAAAATTGTAAAAAAGGTCCAGTAGTTCCTGAGCCTATTCTTAACAAACAAACTTACAAATCTTTTCTTTTTATAATATTAGTACAGATTTCAATAGTTTATCTGTGATAAATAGAATTGTCTCATTTCTAGAAGGAAAATACTGTGAACATATTTAGTAAATATTAGGCTGTCATACAAACATGTTTGTGTTAAAAATAACTTCTATTAGTGCTGATAACATTGTATCATAATCAAGTAAAAATATCAAAAGAATAATAAAAGTACCACGAAGACACGTATCTCTTTAGTAAGTAGAGATTCCCAATCCATCATACACTGACTGGTGCCACGCAACGCCTTCTAAACATGACAATCATGATTGTCATCACAGTTTGTCTATTAACCATACTAGCGGCACGCTATTATGGCCGTATTGACGTGGTTACTTTCATGAAGTTTCATATTAATTTTAATTACATTTTATTTGTAGAAATATCTGAATAGTCGACCCACATTAGAGGGTATTTATTTTACGGTAGAAAACAGAGTACTAATGTAAAACAAGTAAAATATCATCACTATTGAAATATGTCAAAACGGCCATCATAGCATGCCGCTAGTATGGGAAAAAATTGAAATGTTGTGAGTTTTTGAGGTAGTAGGGGGTAGGTAATCTATGGATGTATATAACGATTTTGAAAATTCTTTCACTGTTAAAAGGAATATTATATATCCCTGTACGTTATGGGTTTTTTGTCCCTTATTATTATGGAAGTTCCCTGTACCTATATATATATATATATATATAGTAATTGTTTGTCATGAAGTACTAATTATATCTATGTACATAAAAGGCAACCGTGACTAACTGATCTTTATAATCAACGTACAATTTGAACCTCCGAATGAATAAATCAAAGCAATATATATTTATGAAACTCCCGTTTGTAGGGGTTTATGACGGGTTCGAAAGCTGACGCAGGAGAACCCACGGGCCACGGACTATAAGCTAGTATTTTTTTATCCGGTATAAGTGATAGCGCATAATGTGTTTAGATAGGTATACTATTTACCTTCTGTAAATCTCGTATATCTTTTATTAGTCACGCCTTTTATATTTTAATTATTTTATTCAGAGTCATATAACCGAAATTATATAGTTTAAATTAATACTTATGCTATTGGATCTAGTGATAATGATATGTACTAGCGAAACTTTGTGATCATTCTACTTCCCAACCCTTTCAATATGGGACTTGAAAGAAATGGCATGCTAGTAAAATACTGTGTGATATGAAAAATACGTGGCCCTTAGTCGAGCAGTCTTTGGAAGGATTACGTGTTGAGGTGTTAATTACAGCAAAAAGTGTTTCTTTCATCTCATTCATGATAAAATTAAGAAGTATAAATCTTGATTTCCGCTTTTATTGGATGGTGAGAGCAGCCATGACTTTTCATGTTCGATTTTGTTGGGAACGATTGCTGTCTGACCTCCCAATCCAGTAAGAACACCTTCGTTATTGCTTCGTCCGTTGGTAAGCAGGTGCACCGCTAGCAGATGAAGTCGCTTGGGCTCCCAGCTTTTGAATCTTTACATCCTTTACATTCTAAAGGATGTTTACCTTACTTATGCATTTTATCTGTACATCCGGAGAGGACAGTACGCCAGGCTTCCCGATCCATTCATACTTCTTTCGCTTCCTGCAGATTTCATTTCATATTTGCACGTCTGGGTATCCGAGTACTTTTGGCCTTTCCGTTTTTGTGAGAGCTGCTCAAGTAGTCTTCGTATGTAAGTCTCAGTCTACTCTTACTACATAGGTCAGCATTTTACTAATCATATTAATATCTACGTCTGAAAAATGTAATCAATAACTGTTTATAATCCATCATCAAGTTAAACATTTAAGATAAGATTTGATGACTAAGAAAGATGTGTGCCTGAATAACTTGAAAAAAATATGATGCTGCGCAGAAAGCACTACCGAACGCATGGAAAATGCTACTTAAATCCTTTTGGTTAGTATATAAATACGAAACTACCGAATAATCACAGTTTTAAAATAAGTGTAAAATACAGGTATTAACGCGATCATGCTTATTTACCTTAAATAGCTTGACGTTTCGACTGGGTTGCACCACAATGGTGGGCACACCGAAGGATGTACTGCCTTTCCAAACGCCGGGCGTTTATAAAATAAATTGTAGCTGTGGTAGTTCCTACATAGGCCAAACAAAGCGGACCATAGCTGAAAGGATAAAGGAACATATCGCCGCTGTAAAGAACCGACAGACCAACAAATCAGCGATTGCAGAACATTTATTACAATCAGGCACTAATCACTGGATTGAGTTTCGCGGTCCCCTAGTCCTCGCCGCTGACCGCCATTATTATTCGAGAATGGAGCGTGAAGCAATTGAAATCAAAAAACTCACAAATTTCAATAGAGAGGAGGGCTTCAAATTATCTACGACGTGGAATCCAGTCATTGATATCACACTACCTCGTTGTTTTGCACAGTCGGGTAACGCTCGGAATACAGACGGCCTACAAAATAGGGACATTGTCAGTGTTGTGTGTACTGGTGCGTGGATAGACAATATGAGGGTAGATTCAGACGATTCTACCTCACAATCGGAGTGACACCGCCTCTTCAGTCTGCTTGTGACCACGGCTGGTGCAACCCAGTCGAAACGTCAAGCTATTTAAGGTAAATAAGCATGATCGCGTTAATACCTGTATTTTACACTTATTTTAATCATGCAACGCGAAATTTTAAAAGTTAGAATCACAGTTTTAGTTATCATTTTTTTTACAATGTTGTCTGCCATGTCAATGGCAAGCGAGATCAAAGGTTTAACCCGTTAAGCCTTTGATTCCCCTTCCGAAGCACCACAGCGCTTGTAAATGGAAATGCCACAAAGCGGTCATCCATCCGTGACCAGGAATTACGAAAGTTGCTTAGCTATGTGAGTTAGCGGGGTTACGTTCTTCTATTCCATACTATATACTTCTTCTTCATCTTAAGTATTTTATCGTTGCTTGCAAACCCTAACTGATTTTGGAGCCTTGGGACCACTTTTATTTGTCTGCTTGAAGCAACTTTAGTTTAGCTTTTGTTATCGGCATTGTTGGGAGCAACGGTCGCCTGACAACCCTAAGAGCTCCTGCGTCATTGCCTCCTCCGTTAGTCAGCAGGGTGCACCTGCGCTATCAGGTGAAGTCGCTTGGACCTCCTTACACTTTCTATAATAGTTTCTGTACATACATGTATTAAAAGTAGCAGTAGAAAATAATATAGAGCAGTGGTAAAGGTATACCAACGAAGGCCTTATTCTAATCTATGGAGTATTGCACGCGACTGTCGCAGTGCGTCTGAATAAATATTAATGTGATCCTCACACACCTCATAACACAATGCCCACGATTTACTCGCACAAGACTTAACCACGAACAGCACTGTCACCATGATAATATAGACCCATACAATTTAACACTACTCGTCTCATACACCACCGCCATCAATACCTTCATGAACCACATCACCTACATAGTTTACACACTCAAAGAATTCAACAACACATAATTCACCCTTTCTACAATAAACTAAATTCGACTTATTTACGCTTACCACCGCTTCTCTCGCATCATCCACTATTGACTATAAATATAAGAATCTCAGAAGAATAAGAATCTGAGAAATTTAAATAAATAAATATAAATATCCATCACACCTTATCCCCGAAGGGGTGGCAGAGGCATATTATATGCCCACTTTTCACCGTGTGGATATTCCTGTCCCACGTAATAGGTGGTGAGCCCATTGCCGTGTTGAAATAGACAGACGCAGGCTGTGGCTACCTGCTGTTGAAATTTTTCAAGCCGCCCGTAAGGCATTCAACCAGGCTTAACGACTGCCATTTTACTGGCAACCGGGACCAACGGCTTAACGTGCCTTCCGAAGCACGGAAACGCTCGCAAATGTAAATGCCACAAAGTGGTCACCCATCCGAGGACCAGCCATAGTGAAAGTTGCGTAACTCAGTGATCGTTTACAGAACACTGAGACCGCGGGGCCACGAGGGCTTATTAACCAAATATATTGTTAACTTATTACAATGTAAATGCAGACAATAACATATAATTACCATATTATATTTCTGTATCAAATTGCAGAATGAGCTATATAGAATAAACTCCCCCTTAAGGTGGTTTAACCATGAGGGGAAACCAAAAACAAAACTCCACCGGTACGGGAAAAATGCTATTAATATCCAACTGTCCGTCCATCCATTCAGTCTACAGGTCACAATTTTCATCGGATCTGCATGCAACTTGGCATGGACAATCCTTGATGTAGACAACAACTTTTACATAGGGGGTTTTTCGATCGAGGGGGAAATTGAGGCAGGGGAGGGGAAATGGTCCCGTAGTGGTTGGCAAGTGCGCACGAAACGAAAAAAGAAATCAATTTCAAAAAATATGTAATTAAAAAAAATATTCCGAAGTCTACGGTTCACAGAAACACTAGTACTAGTAGATTTCGGAATGGTAGCTACACACGCTCCGAGAAATCGCTAGGATTCAACGGTACAGTTTTATCGTACGGCCCTATAGGCAGAACTGTACCAAACTGTACAGTTTTTTTCATACTCTCGTTCCAAATTTGCGGTTTTGTTTGAACGGTACCGTTTAGTTAAATCGTAACGATTTTTCCGAAGGGTGTGAGCTACCACATTGAACTTTCAAAAACGTTGTAATACGTGTTTATTTATTTGTAAAGAATTCCCTGAACATAAGAGACGGTAGATAAATTTCCTTTTAGACTTAGTAGTGTTGCTGTTTATTTGCAAATCAGAAAGAATCATAAAGGACAAACCATTTTATATACAAAGAGCTCTTAGCTAAATCTATTCCTTTACAAAGGGATTTTTCCCTTTAGTGGATTACTTTTCAAAGCTATGTATTGTTTTCTTTTCAATTTAAAACATATGTTAAGGTTTGTACCTGCACCTACCTAAATTTAATAGGTGGGTATTTATTAGATATATTTATACCCTTAAAGCATTAAGTAGGTATAACTAAGTATTTAAAGGATAATATGAAAATATCATCGCTGGTATGTTCATGTCTTGCAGCAACTATATCTGGCCATGTCGGCCCCGCCTGCAAGGCAAGATTCAAGAAGTGCAGGCTTGGCGTCGTAAGGGACGAGATGCGTTCCAATGGTCTCACTACAGGGGATGACGACGACCGTCGGATGATGATGATGATACCTTAACAGCATTTGTGCCTATAAACCTTAGCCACCCCCTGCCTGCTAAATTCTTCGAGGCCCAAATTAATATACACAAAAGATAATATAGGAAGTATTTACTATAAATCTAATTTCCCTTACCGTTATGAACTTTATTAGCCCATTTATGAACCTTACCGTAAGTACTTACGATCATGTATGATGCATTCATTTCATTTCATTTTCATTCAGTACCTTCTTCTATTCATCATAGTGAATTACCAGTATTTTCGAAATGATACCTGGATTTGAAGCCAGTTCCAGATTGGAGGATGAGCAGCTGTCTTTTCGATTTTCGACATTGTTGTTAGCGCTAAAATGTGCGGGGCCCAACACCAATTTCACTCCCAATTTGGGTCATCCGTTGACTCTACTACTGCGGAAGTGCTTGTGCCATGATTTTTTAGTGTTCTGTAAACGACCACTGCGTTAAGCAATGATACTGTAAGCTCCCATCAGTGACCATTAAGGGCATCATCATTACCCCTTAGAGAAAACAAAAAATTCTAAAGAGGGAGTCTCAAACATTCGTGGATATCGATTGGCATAGATTACTCTTGGCACAGAGGTCATTGTCGTCGATATTGCTTCTCCATTTATAGCGATTGAATGCAGTACGAGCACGGGTTAACAACTATATAGCTATATTATAAATCAAATCTTGAGAGGAAAATTAAAAATTCTAAAAATATTTGATTGCCAATATTGCCAATGTTTTCTCAAAACTCTTTGAATTCAATACGCAATACGAGTACAGTTCATATAATACGAGAAGAAATAATTTTGTTCAAAGCTCCTCACCCCACATAGTATGTGTTATCTACTTTCCTTGCTGACGTCAAAGATGGAGGGCAGACAGTGCGTCGCCGGCGCCATCGATTGTTCAGCTCGATTCAATGCCACAAGCTAGGCGGGATGACGCCCATTCCACACGCCATAAGATTCCCACTACATTACCGCTTGACCTTTACGAAACAATCGGAGAAAGTGATCCTGAATCGCTTTTCACGGTTTTCAAGTAAAACAATTTGTGTTTTTATATGACCCTTGAAATTATGTCGTGGAAAGAAAAGGTTTACATACGAAGGTTTTATTCGAGCTAAAGTCTACCTACTTACATCTAAAATTGTGATCCTATAAAATTCCAGCACAGTGGAGGTTAATAGAACTGAAAATTAAAATTGCTGGCCAGGAATTTTTGTCCAAACCGTTTTCTTTAATATTTCTTAGTTTAAATTAGTGTCCTATATAAGATAGTGAAATCTTAGTTCATAATTAGTTCAACGACAAAACCCGACTATTAATTCAGTTTTTATTTTTTAGTTTTCTACACCTCGTCTTTATAATAAGAACTTTGTGTTAAATCTGTATGAACATATGCAATACTCTTTGTGTATGTAATGTAATTTCTTGTGGGAGGTACCTACAGAAAATCTTTGCGTTTTTTATATATTATATAGAAGATTGCTTCCTATGATTACCAGTGATTTGATGATTCGGAATATCCTGTACCTACTCTAACTGACGGAACCCACTCCCAGCACGAGCAATTTAGTGCAGTATGAAGGATGTGTGACGCAGTTTAGTTACTATAGAATAGATAAATGACTACCAATGTCACGCAAGGTTTGGTTACGGGGCAAAATTGAGATATATGGTTCTAGCTGTAGACTAAGCGAATTACATACTTACATACATATTGTCACGCCTTTATCCTCGAAGGGGTAGGCAGATATAGTAAACGCCCACATTACAACGTATGCATTTTTATACCACGTAACAGGTGGTGAGAGGCCATTGCCGTGTTGAAATGGACAGGCGCAGGCTGTGGCGACCTGCTGGTTCTTTCAAGCCGCCCATAAGGCCTTCAACTTAGCTTAACGACTGCCATTTTATTGGCAACCGGGACCACCGGCTTTAATATGACTTCCTAAGCACGGAAACACTCGCAAATGTAAATGCCACAAAGTGGTCACCAATCCAAGGACCAGCAATAGTGAATGATAATTAACGCAGTGATCGTTTACAGAACACTGAGTCCGCTGGGCCACGAGAGCTTGAAGTGGAATTTATTGGTCCTCTGACAATATTTACCTCAAAATTGTATAAGTGTGATTAAAAGGCCACCTCTGGGACTCAATCTGCTAACTAACCGACAAGGCAACGACGCAGACGGATTATGGAGCTGGAAGGTCAAACGTCAGTTGATCCCAACAATGCCGAAAATCCACCCTATCGAAAGCTACTTCTAGCAGCCAAATCAAAGTGAACCAGGCTCAAAATTCTGATAGGAATTGGAAGCAGCTGAGATTCACTTAGATGAAGAAAGAGATTTACGTCCCAGAAATATCAATCTCATGACATATTAATATAAAAAAACTGAGGAGGCGAGCGAAGCGAGCCGACGAAGTCTCCGGTTCAACTCCACTGGTACGGGAAAAATGCTATTGATGTCCGACCGTCCGTCCGTCCATTCAGTCTACAGGTCGCATTTTTTATCGGATTTGCATGCAACTTGGCACGGACAATCCTTGATTTATACAACAACTTTTAGCGAGGGGGTTTTTTCGATCGCAAGGGAAATGGTCCCGTAGTGGTTGGCAAGAGCGCTCAAAACGAAAAAAAAGATTATAGTTTTTTTAATTCATAAAAAAAAATACTCCGAAGTCTACAGTTCACAGAACCACTAGTATGTATGTATTTAGAAACATATAACTTGGTATGTTTATCAGTTGTCTAGATCTAATAGTTTACTTTAGGCTAGATGCACCAGTGTAAAAAAAAATGTGCCACAATTAATAACGAAACGATAGCAAACTTCAAAACAGTTAGTTACTTGTTCAGCATTATTACGTGACTTTTACTCGATATAGGAATATAAACGAATTCAAATGCCGTCATGCATGACAAGCAACCTTATCAAAATCTGATGCACTTTGACTGCAACGTGTCATATCATTGAAACTATGTATATTTTAGAATCATCGTCTGTTTGTAGCTCCAAATTACCAGTTTGTCTCTAATTGCATATGAAAGTATTAACGGTACTTCATTAAAAATATTTTTATTGAGATATATATAAATTTTATTAATTTATCTATCAGGGCTTATCCCCGAAGTGGTGGCAGAGGCATACATATTGTATGCCCACTTTTCACCATGTGTATTCCTGTCCCACGTAATAGGTGGTAAGAACATTGCCGTGTTGAAATAGACAGACGCTGGTAGTGGCTACCTGCTGTTGAAAATTTTCCAGGCTATCTTATATTATAAGGCCTTCAACCAGGCTTAACTTCCATTTTACCGTCAACCGGGACCAACGGCTTAACGTGCCTTCCGAAGCACGGAAACGCTCGCAAATGTAAATGCCACAAAGTCCCATCCGAGGACCAGCCATAGGTAAAGTTGCGTAACTCGGTGATCGTTTACAGAACACTGAGACTTTGCTAGTAATCATAGTTTTACTAATATAATTTCTAATTGAAATATCTTGTGACCGCTGCTTATTATATTCTTATATAGTCCTAAGGGCCACAGCAGGTGTTGCTCAAGTCGTGGGTCGAATACGGCGGCTGGGTCTGGAGGTGGCCTTTCACAAATCCGAGGCTCTGTGCTTTCACGGACCTCGGAAAGGGCTGCCCACGGGATCCAGCATACAAGTAGGGGGCGTTAGCATCGGCATCGAGCCCTCAATGAAGTACCTGGGGCTCGTACTCGATAGCCGATGGAACTTCGGACACCATTTCCGAAGTTTGGTCCCTAAACTGAGGAGGGTGGCGGCAGTGCTCTCGCGACTGCTGCTCAATATAAGAGGACCCAACGCTCCCTGCAGGAGACTCTACCTCGGGATCGTGCGGAGCATGGCCCTATATGGGGCCCCAGTATGGGCGAGAAACCTGACGGCCACCAACGTGGCTATTTTACATAGTCCGCTGAAGACAATGGCCGTCAGGATGATTAGAGGGTACCGCACGATCTCCGTCGAGGTGGCATGTCTCCTAGTCGGGACCCCTCCATGGGACCTGGAAGCGAGGGCTGTGTGCAGCGTGGGAGATGCAGCGCCGAAACCTGGTCGAAACCGGGTCTGGGCGTGGACATTCTCACGCTGGAGACCATGGTGAGAGCCATGATCTCCCGCGGGAGCAAGTGGGACGCCGCTGCGTCTTTTTGCGAGCAACTCATGCTCGCAAAAGAGGCGGCGGAGAAAGAGCGAGAAAGAACTCTCCCTCCCGAGTTCCGCAGTCTGCGACGAGGGCGCTGCAGACTTGTCTTCGCCCAAGACTACCGGTCTCAGTGACCGGGGGCCTGAGTACGGTGGGCGGGCTGCTCGCCGTGCTTACAGAAGCAGGCAAGGGAAGGTGGCGTAGCGTGAGGGTTACACGCACGTAGTTCACTCCCTCAAGGTAGTGGTATATAACCCGAAACCCCCAAAGAAGCGAGATAACACTCGAACCCACCGTGAAGGAGCCTGCGGTAGCGGACAAGGTCTTTCGGGAGCCTTGGGCTATCCTTCCGAGGGCTCACCCGAGACTCCTGGCCATAAACAGATAGAAGGGTAACGTATGGTTATAGTCGGTAGGAGTCCGGCATAGCATCCATGAGGATTTCCACACAAAAAAAATATGCTCGTGGTGAAGTTTCCCCTTCCCGTTTTCCACAGCAACTTGTTCCCGGGATATAAAGTAGCCAATGTGTTATTCTGATGTGTAAGCTATATAATTGTAAAGCTTCATCAAAATCCATTCTGTGCATTTTGCGTGATATAGTAACAAACATCCATACTTATAAAATTTCTCGTGTATAATATTAATTGGATTCCTAGTATAGATCTTTCCATGGCTGCTTGACATATTCTAATTTTATCTTTCACCTGTTTTGTGTATGTCCAGGTTTTTGAGCCGTATGTCAAACAGGTAACAAAAGTTGTAAAGGTTACTTTCTCTTTCACAGAAAGTGGCATGTCTCCTTTCATTATTTCTCGGTGAGCCCAGTATTTTTGCTATGTCATATTTATCAGATACTTACCGGGTACGGGTGCTTTTGTCAGATCATTCAGATATTTTATAATGTTACCTGTTTTACCCAAAAATAGGGGTATAAGTAAGACGTAGATTTCGGCGTGAAAGTGTCTGTCTGTGGCATCGTAGCTCTTAAATGGACAAACCAATTTTAATGCGGTTTTTTTTTTCATTTGAAAACCCGTTTCTTTGTGGTGGTTCTTAGGTATATTTGGTAAATATCGGTTCAGCTGTGTAAGAGTATCACTTTTTTTTTCATAATAATGTTAGGCACTTTTGGCGTGTGATTACTCTGTTAAGTTAAATGACAATTAATAGAGAACTTTGACCTAATGCTGACTCTTCGAAAATTCACAGCAGACATGGTGTTTGGGTTCAATAGTACCTACTTTTTAAGGGTTGTTCCTTAAAATACAACTATATATAAAAATTAATATATTTGAATTTTGAAATTTAATTTATTTTTTAATGTATATTTTTTTTTATTTGGTTAAGTTCAAATCTATATGTAAAGATAAATAAAATTAAAATTTCTGTTTGTTATTCCAAATTTACAGATTTTCACTATAGAAAAAAAGTCTTTATTTTGCATAGACCATTTTAACGGCCCTTACAAAATGTCAAACACTAGTTTAAAGATAAATTTAATATTTTAAGAGTGACCACCGGTTCGGAACGCGGCCCACCTGAGAAGAACCGGCAAGAAACTTAAGAATGTTTTTTTGATGGCCTATTTACAATTTAATATTATTTCACTTTGCCAGCAGACAATTTCTAGGCGTCCTTGTCCTGCAAATAGTCTTTAACAGCGTAATAACCTTTTTCATAAAACTATTTTTTATTAACAGAAGAAGAATTTGAAGACAGAAGGTCGAGAGCTTTGCGTCTTATTCCATAGTGATGTAATTTTCTGCACAGCGTTTCATGCCGAACGCAATCAAAAGCTTTGGATAGATCGCAGAATACACCTGCATCTTGCTTGTCTTTAGATTTTGATAAATCAAATACGTTATTTACATAACAAAAAAACTATTTTTAAAATGTGTATCTCTTTCTGTATGTTCCGGCTAATCACTGACACAACTGAACCGATTTTAACGGGACTTTCACTGGCAGTCGTATTATATGTAGAAGAAGTAACACCGGCTACTTTTATCCCGTTCTTTAGTTTAAACCGCTGTAAATAAGAAATACATATAAATTAAAACAGGTATTATTTATATAATTTCTTAAATAACTATGTTTAGTACGCTGGGTGGCCCACTGTTTTTACAAAAGCAGGTCCAAGACGGCGGATTGACCTTAAAATTTCACGCTCGCCTCACCGCCTCAAAAAGCGGGATCCAAACTAAACTCCAAAGAAGCTGGATAGCACCCAAACCATTAAAAGAGGCCGCGATGGTAGCCAAACTCTACCGGGAACCCAGGGAGGATTTGCGAGTAGTTACTGGGGGCGCCCGGTATTAAACTAATAGGTAGAGATCGTGAGTTTTTTAGTCGTTTCAAGTCCGGCTTGACGCTGCTAACAAACAGTTAAAAGCGACGTACCTCACGATTTTTAAATCAAAAAGATGTATAAGGTATTGCAAATGGGAAAAAGTTATTTTTGTACTATTATCGACAAAAGTAGGAGACCAAAGCAAAGCCAGGGGGGGCAGCTGCCCCCCCCCCCCCCTGCCCCCCCTGGGTACGCCTATGAGCCATGTACGGACTGCAGCGAGGATACGGCGCTGCGTACACTGTCGGAGTGTTCAGCGTGGGAGCTGCAGCGCCGGGACCTCGTTGCGGGTCTGGGCGTGGACATTCTCTCGCTGGAGACCATGGTGAGAGCCATGATCTCCAGCGGGAGCAAGTGGGACGCCGCTGCGTCTTTTTGCGAGCAAGTCATGCTCGCAAAAGAGGCGGCGGAGAGAGAGCGAGAGAGAACTTTTCCCCCCGAGTTCCGCAGTCTGCGGCGAGGGCGCCGCAGACTTGTCTTCGCCCAAGACTACCGACCTCCGTGACCGGGGCCTGAGTACGGCGGGTGGGCTCCTCGTCGTTCTTACAGAAGCAGGCCATGGAAAGTGGCTCAGCGTGAGGGTTACACGCACGCCCTTCACCCTCTCAATAGTGGTATAGCACCCACACCCCCAAAGAAGCGATATAACACTCGAACCCCCCAAAGAGGCGGGCTAACACCCGAACCCCCCCTGAACGAGCCTGCGGTAGCGGATAAAGTCTGTCGGGAGCCCTGGGGCTATTCTTCCAAGGGCTCACTGCCTTTTACTGCTCACTTTACTGCGTGTAGATGCGTGTAGATGTAAATGGTTTAACTCAGTCACTTATGTGTGCTTTATCTAGAGTTGAATAAAACGTCTATAAAATGTTTTAGATGATGGAGTAGGTACTACAGTACGAGCGGCTACTTTCAGTGAGGACTGGGTAGTAACCTAGTCCTCACAGAAAATAACGCTACGCCTATTGGCAGAGGGAGGTATTTCGCATATTTAAGGGTAACCCTAAACGTTACAGTCACTTCTAATGGTGAAATGTGTGAATTAATTTTGGCAAATAAAGTTCCTTTTACAATTCATGTAGAACCATGTAGTCAAAGGGGGCAAAAATTTATGTGTAAATTAGCATACTCTAGTGCTAAAGCCTCAGAACAAATAATAATGTGGCTAAGGTAAATAATAATTTTCATCTTTATGACAAGTTCCCAAGCACGCTGGCAAAGCAAAGCAAAACGTTCCCTCATGAACCTGTTCAAAATAACCATAGGCTATCGTGGGGGGAGCTATTGTTTTACAAATTCCAGTATCATTATTTTACCATTTCATCTAACTATTTCATGAACGATAATAGCATTGATATTCCTGGTTTCTCTGATTTCCATGTAAAAGATAATCCAAGCATCGTGCTCTATAAACAACGTGCGTGTGAACCGTGTTC
Source organism: Thumatha senex (assembly GCA_948477245.1). Taxonomy (NCBI): domain Eukaryota; kingdom Metazoa; phylum Arthropoda; class Insecta; order Lepidoptera; family Erebidae; genus Thumatha; species Thumatha senex. The sequence continues at coordinate 9,338,751 of OX419725.1, forward strand.
GTTTGCAAACGACAAAGAATGACTTCAGAGTTGTGTGACGTAGAATAATAACTAGCATGAAACCTCGATATCTCGTTTCTTGCTTATAGTTTTTGACTAGAGCTCCAAACAGCAAAAAATACATCATAATTAGAATGCTGTCATGGAATATTCCTAGACAAATTGAGCCGTACCACGAGCAATGAAGGCTTGGCGAATTACGTTCATTACACCGAAGCATTTTGAAATGAATCACAAATTTTGAATCACTAGTTCTTTCAATGATTGTCTCAATAAACTATTTTTATAGTATGTAGTGGATAATATGTTTTCCATTATATAAAAAAAAACGTATTATATTGTGAAACTTGGCACTTAGTACATAGTTAAAGAAACGCTTGTATTTCAAGGCTCTAATCAGTCTGGAGTTAAAACCCAGACATTAACATTGTCTGTTATCGATACTATGCCGAAAATTCCTTTAAAAGTGCCTTGGAAGTGTCGTTAAGTCTTTGGTTCTGGTTGCCATTAACATAGTAGTTGTTAAGACAATTTGAAGACCTAAAAGCAAATAAGAAGAGTTATAGGCTTGAAAACAGTCAACAGTATATTGAAGTGAAATTTATTTTTCGACGTTGAGAGAAATTTTAAAGCTGTAAAACAGAATGATCACGTTTTTTGGTTACGCGCCATGTTGTTTTGAAGTGAAACTTCTGTACCCATAAGTGAAAATTCTTTATCGACGTATGAGAGAAATTTTATAGCTGCAAAGAAAAATGTCGTAAAGAAGTTTCACTTCTTACCTGTGTACTCTGGTACCTACACACACATTTTTTTAATACTCTTGGTTTTGATTAGACGCGATACCAACTACACCACCGAGACCTACTTGAAACTGACAAATTTATTACTGAAATTCAATTATTAATAATGTTATATAACAAACAGCAATAAAAAAATTAACGAATTTCAGCCAGTAGAAGTTGGAAAACAAGTATCATTCCACATAAACAACAACTTTGAGGAAATTAACAGAAGAATAAATATGACTTTTTTTTTCGTGTGGAAATCCTCATGGATGCTATGCCGGACTCCTACCGACTAAAACCACACGTTTCTCTTCATCTGTCTATAGCCAGGAGTCCCGGGTGAGCCCTTGGAAGAATAGCCCCAGGGCTCCCGACTTTATCCGCTACCGCAGGCTCGTTCAGGGGGGTTCAGGTGTTATCCCGCCTCTTTGGGGGGTTCGAGTGTTATATCACTTTTTAGTAAGAAGTGATTACGTGATTATAAAACGAGAACTATAGGCATAAAACTCTATACCCGATAATGATCAATAAATATCTTGACATTGATATAAATAAAGATGCCTAAGTATAGAGAATCATAGTAATTTCCTGAAAATGGGCAATGACGGAATCCGCATAAATTCGCAACCGAGCTCAGAGTGACTTCATCGTAAACAATTGACCAATTTTCATATTGTTAACCGACTTCTTGATTATTTAGTACAATAACTACTGTTCTTGTAATTGTTTACAGTGTACCGAAATCTCATTACTATTAATTCAGATCGTTAGTCGGTAGCGTTAAACACTTCGATGATTTCTCAATTAGAAGCGAATTCAATAACATAATCGTAATACTTCGTGGCTTAGAATGTATCTACTTGTAAAATATTGTTAATTGATTAGAGATTGTTTAAAGAACTTGGAACTATTGTGCAGTTGTGTTACGATATTTTATTGTTGAAATCAGTTCAAGAGACGCAATTATAACTAAAATAACATTAACATATTTATAAAATAACAGTCCTGCCAATTTTTTATAGAACAATCACAACAAGAAAGACTGTAATGATCTGTCGTGTACCGAACCATATAATACTGTTTAAATTCATCGAAACAAAATGTCGAATCAGAGTAGAAGTACTACATAAACCATCTTTACATTAACACATAACGTAGGTGTTAAATACATGAGTTCACGCGGAGCATTGTTTGATGTTTCAATTTGCAAAGTTATTTTTTTTCAGAAGGAGCTATTGATCTCGATCCGCCACTTATACTTATAATGAGAATCAGCTCCATTTTACTGCGCAGCATAAAACATACGCACAATCATGGAGTGCTTACGAAGCTAATTAAGAGTGCAAAGTCTATGAAGTCAGCTGATGTATACTCAACTATAAGCATCCGTTATTCATATACTTATTTTTCATTAACTGAACACGAATCTTCGAATTTTCGAAATAGACGTTCAAAACTGTGTGATGATTTATTCCAGAACTAAATATTCGCTGTTTGTCTGGTGCTATGAATGAATTAATACTTATTGTTCACTAACTCAAAATAGAAGATTTACCAGATTTACCATCCATTGGCTCCAGTGCTTGTCATGTAAGTAACATCACAAGAATAGAAACCGATGGAACGGGCTAAAGCAAAAAAAGGGATAAAACAGACCCTAGTGTTAGTCACAGACACACAGACTCCGAAGTAGAAGACTAACTACACTATAATGAAAGAATTTATTACATTTTACCTTGATAAGGCACTTCTAAAATTAATTCCATAATCAACATCTCATGTGTCTTCACATTCCGTTTTAAAATATAACAATTTTGGCTAGATTATCTTTCAGCTTAAACACTCGTCACTTGATGACAAACAATCATATAACAGTTTATGTCTTCATGGACATAACACATTTGAATATACCGCTCGCTATTTATTATTCGTGTGCTTTATAGCATAACACTCATAATTCCAATCATTAACGACTGGTAACGTTCCATGTTTCGAAAATACGGTTTATGAACTCGTCTTTGTCAGATTGCGTGAATTATACTGAATAACTTATGTTGTTTGGGATGAAAAGAATCTGGTGTCTTCTTCTACTAATAGGCATCTGAAGACGCCTATTAGTATTGCATTGTTATACGCGCCTCGTTCGATATTTGAATCTCAGTCGGTATGGGCTCTCTGCGCCAGATCATTGTCACAAGTAAGTATACTTTTGCTAGCACCTGTAGTTTGCCCAAACTCGTTGTACATATTTTGTATTTGAATAAAACGCGCTCAACTATGAGTGTTTCAGAGGAGTTAAAAGTTAGTTGTACAGATGACTTTACAATTATTAGGTTCTACATTGATAAACTTATCCTTAGCATATTAATTTGGGCCAACTCTGCATACAACGGTCCAAGAACAACCAAAAAGCAAACGGAACCAGGCAAGTTAGTCGAATTTATTCAAAAATCAAGTAAATAAAAATAATGTAATTACTGGTGGTTAGTAAAGACTGGACATTCCTTTTAGTGCCAGGTTGCTCAGGCCCTACCTATTGCTTCGCAAATCTGGCAGTAATTGTAAATATAGAAGCATTATCTTGGCGTTTATTAGCGTTGCTTCGTGATCTACATGAATAAAGATTTTTTGATTAATTTCATTCCCCTTGTGTTGGATGAACAACTCAACCCTTTCCTTTACAAAATTATATATTTTTATAGGAAAACCCCAAGTATAGTTGGTGTACACACAACCCTTGCTTTGTTGCGTGGTATAAACAACCCCACAAAACTTAATTTATGCTTTAGTATAATCAGCTTTAGTACCCCACAAAGATAGAAGTGACGGCGCGGCGCGACGTGGTGCGTCCGAGTCGAAGGAATTTTCCACGAATGAGGCAGTTACACATTTTTTATTCTAATGCATGCTGGCAATAAATCCGTATAAGGTACTCACTGAAGGTTTCGATATTATCGATGTTTGCTCAATGATTTATTTCAAGTTTCATGTTTAGAATTTTATTAGCTATTGTAATTTCTTAAATAAAAATGATGGGGATAATAATTTTAGAGATTTATTTTTATGTGTAGAGCTACGTGCAAAAATGTTTCAAGATTTTCATCATTATCTTAACCGATTGTCTATTCTGGACATAGGCCTTCCTCCAGGCGCGCTTCATTGTAATGTCAATGCTGCTCACATCAGCACTTCCGGGAGATCAATCCTTAGACCATCTAGATCAATCGAATCATAAAAAACCGCACAAGTCGGACTCGTCCATCGAGGGTTCGGTAAAAATACGTTTATTGCGTCATAATAGGCCATAATTTCTTTTTACGTTAAATTAGAAGTTGATTTTTTTAATAGCTTTAAGGGATTTGAGATCTAAGTATACAGCTTTTGTTTCGATAACTTCACGCATTACCATCGGACAACAAAGTGATCTTTTAACGGTACCTTTTAAGATCACTTTGTTGTCCGGTTGTTGTTTTGCGGTTTTTTACCTTTTGAGGTACGGAACTCTAAAAATGAATACTTTTTGGCTACATCAGATGTAAAGGTTGAATTGATATTATGATCGCCGCCGTCGCTGGAGGCTCTGTCTTGGTTAGAAGGTCAAACTGCAGTCCCAAAAATACCAAAATAAACACCCAGGGTCTCACACTGACGGCTGTTTTTGACTTTGACACATACATTATAGGCTGGGACGATTTAAACGGTTAAATCGTCCTAGATTATAGGTAATTATAGTAGTTACGATTTTGCTTTTAAAACCCAAGATAGCATACTCTCTTAAATTTTTTTACGCCCTGTAGTTATGTAACAAATATATTTTAGTACATATTTAACTACTATGCAATAATATTTGTAGATCAATTTCATTTATTGGCTTAGCAAAATATCAATAGAAGAATGTTCAAAAAAATGATAAGGCTTTAAAAACTAGAATTATTAACTAATAATATTAAAGTCACCGTTTTCATACATAGCTGAAGTCACCCTGTTCATTTAAACCCATGTCATAATTAGCATATTTTTTTAATAGTTTAATTCCCATTGGGGTGTCTACACCAGAATTAAGACTAGAATATAAGTAAAAAAATCGATTCTGGCATTTCTCTAGAAGAGTCCATCTATTTACATGCTCTTGTTACCTGCTCAAGGGATCACAAAAGGTCTTTTACTGTGATCATGTCTCAATGAATACGGAAAGGACTTTTGAACCACAAAACAATTTTATATGCGATTTTTTGTTGTCATCATTCTTTTTTCTATACTATTTATGTCTAAGTGCATATATACTGTCCTTCCTGCCCATTGAGGATACAGTGACCAGATTTATTATGTTCAAACAGTGATTATGTCGACACAAGTATGTGTATCAATATCTAATGGGTACCTACTTGATTTGTATATTAAAGACGTTTTTTCTTTTTTTTCCTAGATGGCGTTGTTCCACTCATCTGAACTATGCTATTAAAGTGTACACATAATTCTTTAGGCATCAAAATTAATATATAAATTAAAAAAATAGAACAAAATGATCTTAGTTCCAAGCAGATCCACTTCCATTTAGTGTACAGTGTGTATTGAAGTTGATTGATTGAGTGCTGATAATTTAACTCTTTAAATGATGTTTATAAAAAGCAATAGCGACACTAACAAAGGTCACTTTCAAAGCCGAGGAGCATTGATATATTTGCACATTATGTTGTCTTCCTCAATGCCGTGAAATGTGGCAAATCTCATGCTTTACGTACCTTCGGTTCAGTTTGTTAGTGCCCTGAGGATGTCAGCACAATGCTTGATGACTTCAGCAATGCTTTCGAACGAGTAGGCTAAAAATTTACATGGACAAGATGATAATCAAGTGGAATGGTTATGTGGTGCTTTTACACTGTTTTCAATGGGATAGTGAACCCTGAAATTTATCTTTAATGATCAACGTTGACATCTAGTTATCCAGCTTCTAGAAAGAGAACAATTACATCAGCAATGACTTAATGTATTGAGACGAGTCCTTTGCATGGTGACTGGAAACTTCTCAGTGAGGCAACTGACAAGTTTCCAGTCACCTAAAAGACAATGTCTGGAGAGGGCTATGTTCGAAGTGCCTCTTCGTGATCGAATCAGTTAAAGACGATTCAGATGGCCATATCAGTGATCAGAGTTGCCGAATGAATCTACACCGCCCATTGACGACATATTCACCATGTCACCCAAAGATGCATTTGTAATAATATACTAACTAATTAAGATTAAATTCCACGCACTATTACCAACTTTAATTAAAACATAATTAGAATGTTTGTTAGACTTATATCTATTTCATCTGATGGAAAACTGAGGTCGGTATCAGTGTTATATCTGACTAGCTGAATTCCGATGTTTCACCTCTGACATCTTGATTGTAGAAATGTGATTCCTTTACGCGTGATTTTAATCATGGTTCTTATGAAGTACTCTTACTATATTACTAACACACGGTATAATATTCCTATATTATCTGACTTCGGTCAAAAATCTCACGTAAGCCCTCGAAAGGATAGCCCCAGGGAAAGACTTCATCAACGTGACCCCATCATCGGGGGTTCAGTTGTTATCCCGCTTCCTTGGGGGTTCGAGTTACGATGAAGGTGATGATATTAGTAATTATGAATCTCAGAATGAGATGTAAAGGCGTATGTATACATAACTCTTACTTTCTCTATCTTATCAATTATTATCAAACTACTTAAGATTGCTCAATTGCAATCACAATCCAAACTTGCAGTAAGTGTGTAAAAAGTCCATGATAGGCGATGTGGGAGTTCAGGGTGGAATGTGTATCACTAGGTCGTATGCAAGATGTGGCCTAGTGACAATTGGCAACATGACGTCTACTTGGGCAAGAATAGTAAAGTAAATCTATGTCACTAACATAACTTATGATACATCCACACTTCGGAGAATCCCATCATATACAATAGGTTTTTATTGTACGAGTGTCATTACAATGTTTTACCGTTTTAACTACATGTAACCTTGTCATTAACACAGAATTACAAAATACACATCTTCAAATATAATACTAAAATTGCTAATTACATTGTAATTGCTGTAGTTATCTGTGAAGTACACTTACGTATTACATAGGTACAATTCACTTACAGTGTTATTTTGGAGTCATCTTGTAAAGATAATGCGTTTTTAAAATAAATAATTAATAAATTATATTATACTTATAACGGACGAATTGTACAATTTATATTTAAAAATAATATCTAAAAATCTAAAAGACTATTACATAATAGTATAAATAACCAATTTTTTAAAGTTTTTTAAACAATTTAATTATATTGTAATAATTTATTTGTTACCGCCAACCACGAAGCCCGAACAGCCATCACTTCGGCACCACACCATACCATCTGACTAGATATTCGGATAACCGTGTAGCTTAAGACACGTTAAATTTGATATGTTGTAAGTCCTGTTTTGATGAGCCAGTTTATCATCAATATACAAAGCATGTGTGCTTCTCAGCCAAAAGATCTTAAGCGACATTCGCAGTTGAAACGAAAATGCTCGGTTTTTTAATTATTACATATTTAAGCGCAAACACTTTTCCTACCGAGTGTCGATGCCACTTAAGAAATCAGAGGTATAAGACACTGATATGTACATCTTATTTACCTGTATCTCTGTCGGTCTTTACGTAGTCGAATCGCTCTTAGGAAAATACAGTTGAATTAATCCATGTCATTATGCTTGGTGTTATTATATAAGTATACAAATATCCTTGAAGAAATAGTAATTTAAACGAATACAGTGTCTCAGTCGCCACAGTGAGTGTTAACCATTTGGGTGTTACAGTTTAAAAGTAATTAGTGTTTTAATATTTAAAATTTCACAATGGAAAATAAAACGAAACAAGTTTTCACAATTAGCAATGGAACTCAAGGCACGGTGTTTGAAAAAAAGCCTAAGTAAGTATTGTAGTTATTGGTGTTTGATTTTAAGAGAAACATATAATATGTGTGAGTGATTACCCTATAGAATATACATCACGATACTACCATATATCTTTTTATATTTCTATTAAGAAAAGGTTTGTGTTTTTTATAAGCGAGGTCGTCACGTCATCAATTTTTGAAATTCTTGATATCATAACTTCATTAATTTAAATTTATTATAAAGATTAGTATCCATATAATAGAAAGGTTTAAAAATTTAGTTCATCAATGACGTTAATCTGCCATTTAATATTCTAGAAGTAGGTTCTAGTACGTAGTTAAACATCTTTATCCTTAAATAACGGAGTTAAACTTGAATTAATTTCACTGTCTGCTGTAAAAGTCATTCCAGTAGACGTATCAATATATTCGTAATGATTACTTAATGCACGGCCAAGTCCCAATTACAAAAAAAAAGTTTTCTCTGTCGGGCTTCTTTGTGTCCACTTTTTAATTCTTCTTCATCTAATCCATGTTGTCCCGTTCAATTGGCTTGTCACCAATCACTTCTTCGTTACGTCTGCTTTCCTGGAGGAATCTTGTGCTCTGAACCAGGTGTTACACACAAACGGTGTGTGTATACCTTTACTATAATTATCCTTTATAACCATGTATAACCCTACCAAAATTAACCTAAACTCTGGTCCTGGTCTAGTGGTCTGATGGTGAATCGTGATGAAGCAACACTTTTCAAAAACACTGTACAATTGAATCGAAGGTAAAATGTGCACATAAAATGATATTTATTTTTTTCATTATGGCCTCAAATTATTTTATTAAACTATTATGTCAAACTATTGACAGCGTTTCTTTAAAAATTGATACGGTAGTTAAGATAGGTTTAGGAACAGGTTATTATTTTCATGCCCAGGTCTTATCTTATCTTGATATAAGGATCGACTTCGCCTAGCACGTCGACCCTCTTGGATCTTTTTTATAAGCCTTTTTATATCATCACTCATCTCCTCATCGCCTTAGACACCCCCATGAACTTTAATATGTTATTCGGAGGGCTGAGTCTGTGCTCCAGTGCCGGTTATGCCGGCCCTTGCAGGCTCAATCGTCTTGCAACAAGCTTTCGTTTTCCTTTAATTTTCGTCGTATGACTCCATAATCGAGTCCAACGAATGGCTTTAATCCAGTGAACTGAACTTTCAGAGGCGTTTTTTGGGCGTCTCTCTCTCTCTTTAGTATATGAAGCGTTTATTTAATGATCACTTACTATAAAAAAAGTAAATTGATTTCTCGTGGGAATTGGATTAGAAGTTGTGCCATTGTACTTCAGCGGTGGTCAGGAAATGTATTAGGATATCCATCAGTGGTGGCAATTGGTTAAGAATAGTGCCGCTGTCCCCCAAAGAGCAAGGAATCAATGTCACTCATGGGCGCAAGTGTGGAAGCGAGTAAAGGTCGTTACCGCGATAGTGGTATCTATCTTCGAAGATTCTTTTGAAGAATATTAATCATGTAACATGTTTCCGAGGACCTAAACAAATAGGTAGGCAGGGACGGTGTGGTTATTGTCGGTTTGAGTCCAGCATAACATCCGTAAATAAATAGTAGTAATAAGTAAATAAATAAATACGTACACACCTCTAAAGAGGTGTACCTGTCCGTTAGCGATGTGACTCTACACTGCTGAGGTACAAGGTGCAATATGTCAAAAATTTTAACCTTAGTGATAAGCTACGTTTGACATAAAGGCGAAGCCTTTTATCTGTAATTAATTCGGAATTTGCTAATGCAAATTTTATTAGTATAATTGTATTCCACAATGCCGTAAGCCTTGTCCACGTAATGTTATATATAGGTACTAGTTAAAGTACTTGTGATCTTGAAAAAAACCGGTTAAACACAAGACGAACTTGAGCGCCGAAGGTTTTTAAAAAAAATGAACCTTATTTAAATTAATGCCATACAACTCAAAGGTCTATGTTAATTGGTGATTCTACGTATGTAGATATGGAGAAGAAGTTAAATTTTATTGCAGCTCAAAGAGGCAGTAGATTTATATTTTATAGTATTTGATATAAATTTCAGCTTGCTACTTCCACGCGTTCTTGAGAAAAAGGGTCTCGACAGACAGACGGACAGACGGACGGACAATAAAAAAGATTGCATAAGGGTTCCTTTTTTTCCTTGTTAGGTACGGAACCCAAAAAATGGGCAATAAACAGTAATTATTATTTATCTATACCTCCTCATCCCCAAAGGGCTGGCAGAGGAGATATTATACCCACTTTTCACCATGTGTATTCCTGTGCCCCGTAATAGGTGGTGACCCCATTGCCGTGTTGAAAGGACAGACGCAGGTTTTTACCTGCTGTTAAAATTTTTCAGAGCAGCGTCCCGGTTGTCATGTAACTGGCCAACGGCTTAACGTGCCTCCCGAAGCACGGATACGCTAGCAAATGTTAATGCCACAAAGTGGTCACCCATCCGTGACCAGCCATAGCGAAAGTTGCTTAACGCAGTGATCGTTTACAGAACACTGAGTCCGCAGGACCACGAGCGCTTCTTAGAAGCTGCTCTTAGAAGTAATTAATGCACATTTGCACTAAACACAATTACGACATGGCAATGGGCTCATGGGGATGAAGAGTTAGAAGGGTGCATTGGCCTCCGGTATGTATAAGTACAAACTGGTAGGTCCTAGAATCCTCTGGATCCGTGTAAACTTGGTTTGACGAAGATTTTCCTGGTAGCTGCTTACGCGCGAGTATCTTCGTCGAACGCGAGTGAATTAGAGGACTTCTGGGAGTTTATGAGAGAAACTCTAAATGTGATAGAAGGAAATGAAAGACTTATAGTATGTGGAGACTTGAATGGATAGGTGGGTACCGCTCGCGATGGTTTTGAGTCGGTACTCGGGAAGTATGGAGATAAAAGGGTGAACGACGCTGGCAAACTAATACTGGCATTTTGTAAGAAAAAGGATTTGTTTGTGGCGAACACAATGTTCAACCACAAACAAATTCAAATGTATACGAGGAGATGTAAGTCAAAGAGAAGCATGATAGATCTATTCCTAATGGATAGTCGGCTCCGTAAACAGGTGATGGACACAAGGGTTTATCGAGGCGCTGAGCTGGGATCAGACCACTACCTAGTCATAACTAGGATTAGGGGTCTGTACGCGGGTTGGCGTCATTGTACCGAGTGTCCTGAACCTGAGCCGACTTATAGCATCAAAAGCTGGAAGTTGCAGGATGCATCCATTAGGTATAAATATTAAGAAAGGGTAGCCGAAAAGCTTGGCGACGTCAATGTAAGTAGTGAGAATGTGGAAAGTGTATGGCAGAACCTTAGGGATAAGTAAATGCCGCTATGGAAGTGTGTGGAGAAACGAAAAGAGGCAGTACTAATAAGCGTGATGCATGGTGGAATGAGGAAGTGAAAGAAGCAGTTCGAATGAAGAAGAAAGCATGGCTAGACTACTGAGCCTCGCGGAATGATTTTATAATGAAAGAGAGATACAAGCTGCAGAAAGTTAACACGAAGGCACCGATAGAAGAAGCTCGTGAAAGGTGCAGAATGAAAGCGGATGAAAGGTTGTCGTCCAATTTCCGGGATAATGCCAAGCTCTTCTAGAAAGAGGTAGGCAAGACCCGAAGTTGTTCGGCAATCTGCAGTATGGATAAAGTGCTTAGTGTTAACAATGACGTCCAAACAGACCAAACTGACGTCCTGCAGAGATATAGTGAATATTTTAGAAAGATGTATGCAAGAAAAGACAAAGATGCCACATCAGGAAGTGAAGCTCACTTCGATGCTCCGGATCCCGATGTCATTGAAGTCATTAGTATGAAAGAAATTGAACAAGCGATAAGAAGTATGAAATGTGGTAAGGCTGCGGGAAAAGACAGAGTTACTGCTGAGATGATCAAGTACGGTGGGTCGCGCTTCTGGGACACACTATGTTTGTTATGCAACTTGTGCTGGCGGACGGGTGAGGTTTTCTGCGCTTTTGTGGATCTAAAGAAAGCATTTAATAACGTTGTGAGAGAAACGCTGTGGGACTTGCTGCCCGGATATGGTGTGGACGGCTCGCTACTGCGGGCAATACAGTCACTTTATAGGGACTGTAAGGCTTGCGTGCGAGTAGGGGGGGGGATGAGTCACCTCTTTTTAATGTCTGTACAGGCGTCAAACAGGCATGTGTCATGTCCGCCTGGCTGTTCATAGTGTATCTGGACAGTTGCCTGCAGAAGTTGAAAGATTTTAATATGGGTGTGAATTTGGGTGACTTTACAGTAAACTGTCTGTTGTACGCTGATGATGCGGTGCTCATGGCCTCATCAGAAGCCGACCTTCAGGCATTAGTCAATAATATGAAAGAGAAGTGTGAAAGTAAGGGTCTTCGCTTGAATGCAAGTTAAACTAAGGTTCTAGTATTTGAAAGAGGTGACGTAAGAACTAAATGCGAGATTAGGGTAAACCAGGAACGTCTAGAGCAAGTGAATGAAATTGTGTATTTAGGAAGTATGTTTAGCGTGGATGGAAGATGTGATTCTGATGTAGAACGGCGAGTAGCTGCCGGAAACAAAGTTAACGGTGATTTGTCCCAGTTAGTAAAGCGACAAAGCATCGTAAAAGAAGCACGACTGGCGATTCATAACGCAGTGCTAGTTCCAACTTTGCTTTACGGTAGTGAAACCTGGGTATGTCACCAGATGCATGAAAGTAAATTGAACGCTGTGGAGATGCGATCACTTCGAAAATTGTGCGGCGTAACTTTGGCCGATCGAATACGTAACGAAGTGATACGCAATATGGCAGGTTTGAATGAAAGTGAAAGCTGAAAAAGGGCGTGCTCCGTTGGTTTGGACACGTCCAACGAATGAGTGAGGAACGATGGACGAAGAATATATATTGTTCAAAAGTAGAGGGTAGAAGGAGTCAGGGTAGGCCGAGACTTACATATGAAGACCACGTGAGCAGATTGCTCAAAAACGGAAAGGTCAAAAGTACTCGGATACCCAGACGTGCGAGTATGAAGCGATTGATGAATCTCGAAGAAGCGAAAGAAGTATGCGTGGATCGCGAAGCCTGGCGATCTGACCTCTCTGACTACCCCGTCAGGGATACAGCGATACAGCGTGAAGACAGTTTGTTAGTTAGTTTAGTGGGCTCACTAACCTGTTACGTTAGACAAAAATGAAATGTGGGCGTATAGTATGCCTCTGTCTACCCCTTCGGGGATAAAGGCGTGACAATATGTATGTGACAATATAAGTCTATACTAACTATGAAACTCTTTGAACTAAGTATCGCCTATGTTGACATTTCATTTGCATCGACTTGACGACGACAAATATACTTAATCTCTTTTTTTTATATCTTTCATGTCAATGCAATAACTCTAGTCTACTTTACTTATATACATATTATGATGATGCCTACTTAGTAAATAAAGAGTAGAAGCACAATTGTAGACAAATTTCATTTAGAGCTACAAAAAACAAACAAAATAATAAATAATTTAAAAAAAATTTAACTATCTTCAGGCTGTATCCCTGACGGGGTAGTCAGAGAGGGTACAAAATAATAAATACTAATTTATAATTATTTGGTCAGCAACGCGGGAGTATCATAATACCCTAGTTTTGCTTTCTTTTATATCTGCTGCACCTAAACTAAGATCACTCTACGTCAAGGCTTTAATTCTATTTTTTTATTATAACGTAGGTAAGTCAGATCTAAAAACGAAAAAAAAAGTACCGAATTTTTATCAAGGACTAATTTAATAAATTAAAACTTAAAATAGAAAGATGAACGTAATTTTTCTTTCCCTACATTTTTATTGCTGCTGTTTTGTTTCTTCTTTTGCTTTCTTCATCTTTTCCCCTTATTTTATCTCCATTTTCATTTACTTCAAAGCTATGGTTCAAGGTTTCAAATATTGAAATCCTTCAGAAAATTCCACCCACACAGAAATATAATAAAGCGATTAATAATAATATCATAAATATCTCTTAGGTACTTTGAAAATTTCTCGGTATTCGATTCGATTTTTCTATTTTACCAAGAAAAAGAGTCCTTTTATTTTTGTGACTATGGCTTTATCATAAAATAGTAGAGTCGCTACACTTTACGTGATTCGTAGTAACTTGTTACTTTACTGGTAAAAAAATGTGGACAGTTTGATTCATAGTTTCAGCTAGCTACTAGTCAATTTAACTATTTGTTTACTGAGAATAGTTAAGACCATAACGAATGGTTAAAAAAATGTAGGTACGATTACGTTAGTCACGTTAACAAGTGATCAAACAACCAGCCCTTAGTGATGATACTAAGATAATCTTTTCTTATCACAAATTAAATAATTGTACCCAGTTCAGCCATTTCAAGTCACAAAAAAGTCCTAAGCATGCATGCACCTTAGCGTGTAGTATAATGGGCTGGCGTTTGGCGACTTTAAGCGTAATGAGTCACGTGTTTCGAAGGTGAGACGTCTTGTATTGGCTATTCCCAGGTTAGGGGCGTGAAATACCATTGGAACAATTGGACGTAGCTGAAAGAGTGTGTATATGTAGAGAAGGGTATATAATAGTGTTCGTGATTAACGAGCGTATTTCAGTACGCTGTCAATAATCTCGCTACACGCTGACGTCACATGGTGCCTTTGCTTCAGGCGGGCGCGACCCCACATCGCCCAAACCGAACCGAACACGATTCACTCCTTTTGGCTCGTTCAGACTTCAGACGCGCCTCACCGTCCACACCGTCGCACGTGCATTGCCGACTTGACCGCAACAGTGGTACGACGTATGGTACAACCGACGCGTTCACTTATATTAATCGCAACTTTTTTTGTTACGATTTTGCGGTCCAAATAGTGAAGTCATTTCAAATAATTAACAAATAAAAGACGAGCGACTTTTTATAACATCGAGAGTCTTTTGTAATACTCGCTCGCGAAACTTACATCGCTACCTGTAGTCATCAACGATTTGTAAAGCGTAACTCGTTTTCAGTTTACAAATATATTATAATTGTTTTAAAATATTTGAATAGCAATTTATTTAAGTACTTGTGACGAAAACGATAAATTCAATAGACGTGGACGGAAAAAATACCGAAAATGTCGAAAAAACATCTTCACAACCAAGCAGCGATACCGCTGGCCCCGGCGGTGTTTAAGGTAAGTGTTCTAACATTTTGTTTTAAATTTAATGGTATTGCGAATTTGTGTTATATTATGTTTGTTGTTTCATAGGATACTGTTCCTATAAATTCATTAAAGGAAGATCTTTTCAAAGCTGTGCGATTGTATATAAACCACACTCTGGTTTAACAGAATACTCTCTCGTTCATTTGGAAAACTTAGAGAATATTTGTATTTAACTCCTAGCTCGTTAAAACAGCTGAGAACTAGTGGAAAGTAATAAAACGGGCGAATAAAATATTTCGCGATAGTACTGCGTCAACGTTCTAATGTTCATTGGACGTAACGCGAATTTTATTAAAGTTTTTAAACGTCTCGGAATGTAGCGGAATAATTGCTTAGTTCAGTCGAAGCAACGTTCTAAGATGCTGTGCGTTTACTCCGGTATATCATCATCATCATCTAACAAATTGTTGCTTTTAAAGCAATATATCACATATTCAAAATGAAAATTTTAATTATAAACTTATAAACAAAAACATAACGAAAAAACATGGAATATTTATTTTCTCAAGGTTGAAATATTTGTTTTACAACAATTTGGTTCTGAAACTTATAAACTAATAGATAAAGTTCTGAAACCTAATAGATAAAGCATTTGCATGTATTTATCAATACTCTTGAATGCTGTGCTGATTTTCAGTTTAGCCAGAACCCTCTTGACTGTATTTCATTATTCACATATGTTTTTTCTTATATTCATTCTTTTTTTCTCTATCTGCATGATACAACATGCTTTAGAACTAATGTAATTTTTCAGTAAACAGTTTTATGACGTAATAACATTGTTTGTAAATAACAATTACAAAACAATAATATTTTTGAATATCGATATACCTAGGTATGTTTAGACTTGTACCTCTAGAAAAACTTGTAGAACTATTTCTTATGCAACGCATCTCGCTTGTAATGTTAAAATTCAAAGTGAACATTTCATGCAGTCTTGCATTTGAAGGAGATATGATATTGCGTGAAAGTAAATAAAGTATAAAGTAGGTACCTACGTCTAGAAATACTAACGAGAAATTCGACAGCATAAATAGAATGACGCCTCAGGCCTTGAGATGTTTTTCTACCGTTGAACTTTCACAAAATACAGATAAACAATATATTACCTAACTGTTCAGAATGAGTACAACAATAATATAGTGTGTATAAAATGTAAACATTATTAATTATTTATTTTTGAAAAAAAATCGAAAAACAATTAGTAACTATATCCTAAATTTAAAGTGGAAAAGATTTTCAGTCTTGAGCTGGATTCGATCCAACGTCTTCTTTTATTTATAATTAAGTTATTTATTATAAAAAACAATATTATAAATACCTATTTATTATAAAAAAATATTATTTATAATATCTTTGGAACCTCTGTGCGTTTCTTCAGTATAGATTCATGTTAATTCGTTAAAGCTATAAGATTACAAACCAAATGTACCTTACCATATACATAGTTTCTCACAAATCAACCAACCGCAGTTCACTATTGGATGTAAGCATGGTCCTGTGCCTTCCGCATCCATCTCTCCCAGCGACCTTCTCTAGACCATTGACCCATTTGGCCTTATTCTACCTTACATAGGCCTAGCCAGGGGGAGGATTTTTGAGGTTCAAACCACCTCCCTCCAAAATGTTAACAATAAAACCAATCATCATCATCCGAGCTGTTTTGTTCCGAGTCTCAGTTTTGTTCACAACGCCCGGGGGTCTTCTTTCCTACTTCTTCTCTTCCACTTTGCATGGTCATCGACATACATCGACAAAATCTGCTTTAAAAAGCTAAAATAAAAATCTATCCAAAAATTTACATATCCCTGAAACTAAAACCTGGCTACGCCCGTGCTACCTTGCATTTACTGAATCTCGTTCCCTCTTCTGAACTACTGCTTCATCGGCCGTCGGTTCTTCAACAGAAAGGGCCCTTTGCCACATTAAATTGTTTAGTCTGCCAGCCATATCAACTACTTTACTTGTAATATTGTTTACACAATAACGCTTAAATAATTTTAAGTTGATTACTCTGTCAGGTGATCTATTATTCTCGCATTGGCAACCATGCTGGCATATTGTGACCATAATAAGCAAATTGCTCACATTCGCGGTAGAGCCTTTTTAAAATGATTGTACATACTCACATACTCGTATTATAACGTGTGTAATGTGTAGCTTCATATTACTAACAAACCTAGTGATTGCAAAAAAAAAACTATCTTAAAAAAAATATTTTTAAAATAGATGTTTTTATCACTTTAGCATTTAATAGTGAAAAGATATTTATAAAAATACTTAAATAAGTTATCGTTATGAATTTAAACAGAGAATTTACTCAAATTTTAATTAATGTAGTGAACATAATAAGTACTTACTCGGATAGCCAGACGTACATGTAAGATGCGATAAATGAATCTGCAGGCAGCGAAAGAAGCACGCTTGGATCTCCAGGTCTGGCGATCTGTCCTCTTTGACTATCCCGTCAGGTGCACAGCGTGAAGATAGTTAGTCAGTGAACATCTTCCATAAGACATACCTAATGCTTTAAGACAGTTTCAGCTAATATCGGAAAACATCTATTTATCAATGTTTTGTAGATACTAGTTTTAAAGCACTTAGAACCCATTTAATATCATCAGTTATTAATTTTACAAAATCTACTGTATTAAAATTTGTCTGATTTGTTGATATAGGTATATAATTACTGCTCCGCTCTCCAACAATAAAATATTTACCAACAAAACAAACCAACAATTATTGCTGATAATGACATCAAAGATTTCTAATTCTTTTTCTTATTAACATGTACTGACTGATTGCTTCTAATTCTAATCATAATTTTTCAACGTAACGTAAAAGTAGTTTGGAACAAATAAAGAAGGTAGCACAAATTTTAGTAAATCGTTTATTTATCTACGTTTTGCATTTATACCACAGTACAGGCACTAAATGTAATAAGTATATCTAAGGGCAGTATTCCAGAACGTTACTCAATACTCAAGAAATACTTGAGAGTAGTATTTATAAGGCAAAAACTAGCTTCAAGCGTTTCTTGAGTATTCAGAAACGTTCTGGAATACGGCCCTAAGCCCCCTTTGGCACGAGCGTTCGAAATACCTCGCGTTAAAACCTGACGTTGACGTTTTTATAACAAGTACTGTTGGATTTTTGACGTAGTGTCCAACGCTCAACGTCGAAAATCCAACAGAGCGAGATAATAAAATCCTGCGTCAAAAAATAGCTGTCTTGTGAACACCTACTAGTGAATGCTTTATGTTCTATTTCAACGATTTATTAACGCTCGTTAAAAAATCGCCCATGCGAATAATCGTTAAGTGTCGTATAATAATAAAGAAGTTTCACTTCAATAAACAAAACAATCTAAAAAAGGCTGCTTTTGTCATTAGAATTTATTACAATTCAATATCAGAAGTCTGATAAATATTAAGGCATAATAATAAATACTTCATCAATAGGCAACGTGCCATGAAGTTTGTTGTTCCAAAAAAAATAATGAGTAGGTCCTTTTTTTTGTTTTGGCAGGTAGGTTGCAAATTTATGAAACGTTTGTTCACATTTCAAACCTTTTAAAAATAACGGTTGATTATGAACAAAGGATTCTGTTCAAGTCTCTTTGACGAGGAAACTAATCATACTTACATTTATAAAAAAAAGATTTTAATTAACTTAGTTTACTCACTAGTAATTCATTTTGAAAAATTTATATAATAATAAATTGAATATTATATTATATATATTATAAATATTATGGGACACTTTTCACACAGCGCCATCTAGCCCAAAGTAAGCTAATATTAGCTTGTGTTATGGGATCTAGATAACTGATAAACATACTTATATATTTCTAAATACATACATATTATACATAGGTAACACCCAAACTCCGAAACATATTTGTGGATCACACAAATATTTGTCCCGACCCGGGAATTGAACCCGTAACCTCTTGCGTATTTATATTCATATTGAAAGGATTACTTCAAATTCATTTACACGATTTGATTCAATAATTGCAACATCGTTACTGTTCAGTTCAAGAGATAAACTAACTTAAAAAACATTACTCACAATTAGGTATGTTTTATATTTTTTTCATTTGCGAGTTCTATTACGTAATATTACATCAGTAATAGTTTATTAAATACACTATTATTCCATTACAATGATTGTTGAGAATAATAGGTCTTGTGAAACGTACAAACAGAAATAGCTACATTTCGGCTTTGTTATGAAGTTCAAAGTTAATATAAACATGTAATTTTGTTGGGTATGTTTAGTTAAGGCTGTGTTCGCCCTTTCAACTAGCCGTCTTTTCTTCATTTATTTTGTTCATTCGTGAAAATGAGGTGGTTAAGTCCACATTCACTAGTAATACGTATCCTTTCGGATTAGTTGAGACCTTGATTAAATATCCGAGTAAGAACTGTAGTAGATAGAACTGTAGGCTTGGGTAAGAAAATCGCGTGGTGGAATATTCGACGGAAAATTATTGAATTTATTGTAAATTACGCTGACACGATACCAACCACAGAATATGTAATAGTACTACGTACGGTACTTAATGTCATCATCATCATCATTGGGAAAATGTGGCTCCACGAATATTACCTATTTGAATGAAAATGACTCTAGGTCCACTGTCCAGCAGTGTACTGCTATAGCACAGTATAAAGAGTAAACCTCTTTCGGCTGTGACTATAGGCTGATTTGATTGATTTAATTAAGTAAGTAGAAATAATAAAAACACTGTAATTGATAAAAGAAGTAAGTTGGCGTAGTATGTAGAGCAAGTCTACTTTACTTAGCTACCTAAAAGTTTATAAAGTAGTCTCGTAAAGTTTACTGAGCAACTAGCAATATGTGCGTGCAGGAAGCCGCTCTCAAGTCTAGCTACGAGTAGAAAGAGTAAAGTGCTCATAAATGGACTAGATTCAATTTCTTTTTTTGGAATTAAGTTTTTAGGATCGGCAGTGCGAGTGCTACGGTGACCACTATCCATAAGGTGGGCCGTACGCTTGTCTGCCACCTAAGTGGTAGATGTATAAAAAAAAAGATCTTTGACGTATCACGCTGTATCAAAAAGTTTCTAGAGCGGAGCTTAAAGCTTTCACTGAATTGTAAAATTGACTGCCTCTGTGGTGCGGTGGGAGTACATCCGACTGCTACGCAAGAGGTCGTGGGTTCGATTTCCACCCAGGATAAAACTTTGTGTGATGAGCACGATGGTTTATTCTGTGTCTGGGTGTTATTTATCTATAATATGTATGTATTTAGAAATATATAAGTATGTTTATCAGTTATCTAGATCCCATAACACAAGCTAATATAAGCTTACTTTGGGCTAGATGGCGCTGTGTGAAAAGTGTCCTACAATCTTAAAAAAAAAAATTGTGCTGTCCCATCACTGAGTTCCTTCGGCAGACTTGATAACGTTAAAATAATGAAAATCGTAATATTAGTATTATAATTAAAACAGCAGGTCGATACAGCCTGCGCCTGTCCATTTCAACACGGCAATGGGCTCACCACCTGTTACGTGGGACTAAAATGCGGTGAAACGTGGGCGTTAAATATGCCTCTGCCTACTCCTTCGGGGATAAAGGCGTGAAAATATGTATGTATGTATAATTAAAATATCGATAATAATCTAACGCATTTACGATATATAAAAACCAAAAAAGAACACAAACCGTTAGTTTCTGGAAATTTACACCGGCACTTAAAGTCAATTGAATTCCAAGTGGATGAAAATGAAATTTAATACTCGTATTTATGATGTTATGCTTCGTGTCAACTTAGCATTTATAGTAATAATTATTCAATAACTAACCATTAAATGTAGAGATCGAGAAGTCACCATTCAATTCAAATTTTCCAAATTCAATTAGGAACTTAACATTTTAGTTAAATTTAGCATATATAGTACCTATAGAAAAATGTAAAAATTTCAACGGAGAATTTTCATTAAAAATGCATACGGCTCCCACCAAAATCGTAGTCTAGACTCCTTTACAAACTTACTTTCTTTGCCCCAATTTATTTTTATTTCCGCACCTCACAAGTAGAAAAATCGAAGTCTTAAATAATATAAATACCAATTTACCTTTGAAATGGGCCTTTATTTAAGTGATTCATCATCTGCACTATGATCACTTAAGCATCCTTACTTAATATTTTAATTGCGAAAGCAACTTTTTCTGTCAGTCTGTCAAGCTTTCACCCCAAAAAACTACTGAACCGATTTAAATGAAATTTGGTACAGATATAGTATTTACTTCCTATATTTATATCTTGGGTTATCTTGGGTTATTCGTCAACTCGCACGCATAAAACTCGCACGATCGGGCGAGATGGCACATTTAGATTTTATTTTTCCTCCCGTTCAATCCCAGTTTACAAATAACTTTAAATCTTTATAAAATTAATGATTGTAAAATTGACAACTATCATCACATAAAACATTTGCACAAAAATCAAATTTATAGACAAGTTTTCAATCATAGTTTATTCTAATATAAATTGGAACGTAGCACAATTATTTATAAAATTAATAATCAGATAAACTTAAAATTATAATTTATAATCGTCATCTTTAAAGTGAAAATGTGTCATTGTTCCTTATCATATGAATTATAACATCACAGATACCGGTTAACAAACCGTGATTCTCACGAGGGCAAAAACGTGTAATTTTTATTCCAATACCGACTGAATTAAAATTTATTTCAGGACTGTATAAAATATTCAATGATTGAAGTTACTTAGGCAACTATTTTTATTGAATTTAACATGATTAATACAAATATGCTCATGCTAAATGCTACTTATGTGAAATAAATTGATCTTTAATGTATTTTACTCAATTTTAAAATACATAAAAAATATTATAAATTCACATTGATGTACTTATCAAATTATAAATTTATTTTTGTTATGATTATTTTTTAAGTAGTTATATAATGGTAATAAAAGAAGTAAATAAATATAAATATCCATCACGCCTTATCCCCGAAGGGGTGGCAGAGGCATATTATATGCCCACTTTTCACCGAGTGGATTCCTGTCCCACGTAATAGGTGGTGAGCCCATTGCCTTGTTGAAATAGACAGACGCAGGTTGTGGCTACCTGCTGTTGAAATTTTCAAGCTGCCCATAAGGCCTTCAACCAGGCTTAACGACTGCCATTTTACTGGCAACCGGGACCAACGGCTTAACGTGCCTTCCGAAGCACGGAAACGCTCGCAAATGTAAATGCCACAAAGTGGTCACCCATCCGAGGACCAGCCATAGTGAAAGTTGCGTAACTCAGTGATCGTTTACAGAACACTGAGACCGCGGGGCCACAAGCGCTTCATAGAGAGTGATTAAAACCGCCACACACTCTCGATTCTTAAATTTTTGGATAAAACAGTCTAGGATTACCCTAACCAATTGTAAATGACATATGGACCAAGAGGCATTTTCAAGAGTGCTGGGCTTGGCAGCAAATGAACCATACGCGCTTTTGAGGCATGATTTCCCACTACCCCCACCGACCACTCACGTATTATATAAACTGTGTTGCCAGTTAGAATATAAATTTAATAACTAAAACGTCTGAAATTTGATCTGTCCGTTTAGTTCGATATTTAATTAACAATCTAATTAAAAATTTCGCCGCCCCTACGAGTATAATGATAAAAGCGTAATCGTCTCCAATAATAAACATTAATGTGAAAATAATTTTCCTGGTGCCCACTTCGTTATTTTTGGAGTACATGAATAATATTATATTTATAATTTTCTCCATTAATTTAGATAATACGCTCAAAATTTATCAGTATATAATTTGACAAGCTGATGCCCGCGGCTTCACTCGCTTGAAATTTGATTATTACACAAAAAGTGATTCCCGTAGGAATAAGACATTTTCCCGGTATAAAAATTTTCCTATGTGTTTATCTAGAAAATGTCCTATCTGTATGACGAATTTCATCTAAATTAATATGATTAAGTAACAAACATTCAAACACATAAATTTCTTCACTAATTGTCACTATTATAATAGTAGAAGGATTTCATTCTCGTGGGAACACCGGGAATTCCTTTCTTGGTGCTCATCTAAAGTACCTAAAGAATGCTTTCACCAAATTTTTGATTTCTATGTCTAATGCCTGTGCCTAATTTCAGCGGTGTCGTTCCAGTTCCTGTGGGAATACCGGGAATTCCTTTTCTAGTGGTCATTCAAAATATCTAATGAATACTTTCACTAAATGTCACGTTTTCACTTTTAATAGCCGCGTTCGCTGCATCTGTCGTTCTCGATAAACTTAAAAACTACTGAAAAGATTACCATGCAAGTTTTACTAAAACATTATATTAGATATAATGATTCATTAGAGAGGTTTAGTATATACCTAAATTTGTCAAAATTTGGTTTAAATATTACGATAATTGTTCAATATGTCGGATAAAATTAAGCCGATTTTCTTTGAAAACACTGCCAAATCCTGACTGGACTCACCATCCTGTTACGTGGGACAAAAATGCATAGGGTAAAATGTGGGCGTATAGTATGCCTCTGCCTACCCCTTCGGGGATAAAGGCGTGACGATTTGTCTATGTCTATTATAGGTCTACACAATTGTCACAACAGTGTACTAAGAGTCTATTTTTAAAGATACCCTGAAAACGGGTACTGGTAAAATTAATCTAGCAGTCTGAGTTGCGGGGCATCAGGTGGTATTGAAATATTTATTAAAAAGAACCTAAAGTATCCCCGTCTTAACAAAATAATAATAATAATTACTGCGTTGATGAGTTGCAATTGAATAAACAGTTTGTCTTTCATCCCAGGAATATCTAGATCAATAGTACCTACACTAAAGTCTTTCTCGGAGTAAAAACTCAGCTTATGGGAAGTTTCATCTTAATCGATTTAATAGTTACGACGTGATGCTCATTATCATATCGAACAGACTGACATTCAGAAAAAAAAAACTGTTTTGTCTTCAGAATCGTATATAGAATGCCCTACTAAAGATTGTTTTTTAAATATCTCCAATGTACTGTATTCCAACCCTCTAATTTTTATTCCCCTTCTCATGTTAGTGTATTTACTTCCAAGCCCTGTAATTGGAGCATAGGGTCGTAGGTAGCTTTTTTGTCTGCTAGGTGCAGCTTTTGTTCGGCTTTTAATTTTCAGCATTGATAGGAGGAGCGACTGCCTTAAAATTTCGGAAAATCCTGAAAAACTTCCATCTGTATTTCTAATTATTTTAAGCGCTCGTGGCACCTTGACTCAGTATTTTGTAAACGATTACTACATTAAGCAACGTTCGCTATAGGTGGCCCTTGGATAGTTGACCACTTTGTGGAATTTACATTTCCGAGCGTTTTCGTGCTTCGGAAGGCACGTTAAGCCGTTTGTCCAGGTTGCCCCATGGGCGACTTGAAAAATTTTAACAGCAAGTCGCCACAGCCTTTGTCTGTCCATTTTAACACGGCAATGGACCCACTACCTGTTACGTGGCACAAAAATGCATACGATGAAATGTAGGCGTAAAGTATGCCTCTGCCTACCCCTTCGGGGATAAAGGCGTCACAATATGTATGTGTATGTATGTATGTATATATCGAAGACATAGCTCATAAACAATTTTTTTATGTATATTAGTTAAAAAAAGGCGGTATTCCATGCAAACGTTCATCCCCTATTTTACCTTATTACCCCTTAAGGGTAGAATTTCAGAAATTCGTGAACGTGTCTCTATTAATTTTCTAACCGAAAACCAATAGACAAATTTCTATGTTGATTAGTTCAGAAATAACTGATTTCTATACAAACTTTTAAACCTTATTTAACTCGCTTAGGGGTTGAATTTCAAAAATTCCTGAAACACGTCTTTCTTAAGTTAAAAGCGGAAGTCCACATACAAATTTTTTATGCATATTAGTTTAAAAATGGGGGATTTCTATTCAATCTTCTTATTGATTGAATAGAAATAATGGGGAAAAAATGGGGGATTTCTATTCGTCCTTATTTAACCCCCTTAGGGGTAGAATTTCAAAAATTCCTGATACACATCTAACTTAAATTATAAAAGAAAGTACAAATACAATTTTTTATGCATAGTAGTTTAAAAATGGCGGATTTCCATTCAAACTTTCAGTCCTTATTTTACCCCCTTAAAAATTCAAGTTCATAAATTCCTGCAACACGTCTATGTTAAATTATAAACGATAGTCCACATACAATTTTTGATGCATAATAGTTTAAAAATGGTGGATTTCCATTTAATATCCAGTCCTTATTTTACCCTCTTATGGGTTGAATTTCAAAAAATCCTGAAACACGTCTATCTTAATTTATAAACGAAAACCCACATACAAATTTTTATGCATATTAGTTTAAAAATAGCGGATTTCCATACAAACTTTCAGCCCTTATTTTACTACCTTAGGGGTTGAATTTCTAAAAATCCTTCCTTTTTCCTTGCCTACATCATAAAAGAAACCTCTGTGCAAAATTTCAAGTATGTAGTTCTAAGGGTATGAGCTGTGCGTTAATAGTCACCAGTCAGTCAGGACTTTGCCTTTTATATATATAGATGATTAGATTTGAGGGTACAGATAAACTATAACATTATACAGTCTGTTAACTATTTCGTGGTACTCTGTACACTGATACAATAAAGAATGGTCTATTTACGAGTAAATCATCGGTAACTGACTAGCCTCATGTATCTATTATTGTCATCTATTTCTATTACGAGTATATTGATTTGTTTGGAGCTGTTATAAAGTGACTGAATACACTGATAAACAGCAAATCTTTTTTTATTTAATATGATTTAATGTGCATGTATGGATGTTAAATGTATTTGTTATATTTTTAATACATTAGAGGTACAAATCATAAGTAGGTATAGGATATAAAGTACTAAGAAACACACTTTTTTCTTACAAAAGAATATGAATAAGAGATATCTTATGTCTGCGGTACACATGGGTACCTACTTGGTAAATGTATTGTTATGGTAATGTTTTTGCAATTTGCGTGTCTTTACTCATCAATAGTATCAGGTGTTCATTGAATATTGTCAACACGATCCGTTGCAAGCAGATACCTGCAAATGAACATTATTTCACTTCAGTTGTGCACGACAATATTGACAATATATCTAGCAATCGATCGGTGTAGGTAAATAGGTAGGAAAATTTCTGTTTGCTATAAACTTAACCGGTAAACGTTAAAATTACCTATTTTTCCTTAATATTAACGACATATTTCCGTATTGTTTCATATTACTAAGTACAATAGTATAATTATTTTAATGTAATTAATAAAATTATTCGTAACTAATATTAATTTAAAAAGTTGGCATTAACTGTTAATAAATAAATGTTGTTGGACTCCGTTTTTACCATCGAGAAAATAACCCAATTTTAATTAAATTTAAATAAGCCCAGGTTATTTACTCGATGTTTTTTACAAAGCGAGATCTAGCTAATTAAACTTTTAGGTATTATCAGATCATATAACACCAGACAATTGATAAATATACTTAAATGTATTTTAAATAATTACATATCATAGGTACATGAAACTTCTAAACTCCGAAGCAAACATGTATTGAAATATTAATAATATTAATATTAGACGCCTCAGAAATGGCACTGGAATACACCACTTCGCCACCGAGGCATTCGATTATTACACCATAATAGTTACGTTTAGGCTGGAAATAGAACTAAACACGCTCACGTTGCACGTCTCCATTTTCGTAAAATCTAAAATAACCGAAAACGGAAATGTCTTTAGACAAGGATAGACATATTAAGTTAGTCTAATCCGCTGTGAGCTGAAATAGAACTTAGAGCGTGGGAATAGAGTTTATTTTAAAAGAATTGAAAGATTATCTTAAGACTATTTATGTTAACGGCGCCGTCGAGCCTGGCCTCAGTAGTACTGAACCGTATAACCGAAAGTTGCGCGAGTGCAATACCGTCGTACCATGGCCTCTAAATTTTTGTTGAATGTGTAGAGGTGGTCGCGTCCGCGAAACGCTTCTCCTCATGACTTTGTTCACTCGTTACTCAGGCACATTGTAGTACACTTATAGTGTAAATACATTAGGTACTAAAAATATTTTGAATAGCAATTTTGTAATCTACTATTATTCAAACAATAATGTATTTACAGGTTTAGTATTTTTATAAAAACCTAGAATTATTTTTCGTTAGCTAAAACATGATTTTTTTTGCAAATTATGTGTTAAACTAATCGAGAAATATTGTTTCGATGTTCTATTATCTGAAAATGAAACGTGTGTAGGTAGAAGCAAGAGCGATGATTATCCGTCTCGCTCTAACTGCTAGCTCTGTTAGCGTCTACACGTCGTCGTTTTTACAACAGCGCTTGGGCAATGGAAATTTCCAGAGCCACATTGCGTCCCCTCACCAGCGCCGTCACCTGCCTCACCCCGCGACTGGCGCGTCCACCGGAATACGGTTCTTAAAGCGGACTCTCCTTTTCATTCCCCTTTCTTAATATATTTCAAAGGGTTTATACAAACCGCTCAAGCTTATCGTACACGCCATTCGTGTACTTCCATAATTCATATTATTAATTTATTCAAGTTGCTTGGAGCTTATTGAATGGGAATGAAAATGTGTTTTATGTGTACCTATCAATGATTTTTTCGGCTAGCTACCGTTTAGAGACACTATATCATATTAGTTTAATTTTATGAAATTATTCGAAAAATTTATAAAATGTATACAATTTTTAACATATATTGCGCAACAGTGACATAACCACTTACACTATTCCACGCACTAAATAATAATACACCTACACTATACGCTATCCAAACACTGGGTACCTACCTAACACTAACGTAAATTTATTAAGCGCAGAATTTTTTAATTTTTTAATTATCTACCAAAATTGTTGTTAATAATTTTTATAAAATCTTACTTGGTACGTACTTCTTATAATTTCTGTGGAATAATATCAACGCGTAAGTACTAGCAAATTAAATTTCTTTAAATTTAATTGCACTGAAAACCTAAACAATGGTCAATTTTTTACACAATCTCTTTCCATTTAAAAAAAAATTACTCTAAACACTTCCTTTAATGAGCTGAAATTCTAAGTACAGTAGAAGGTAGATTCTAACAAAGATAAGTCTTAAAATATTAACGTACACACTAAAATGACTTATCAATAATTGGACAAATAAATCTGATTTGTGATAATATTTATATGACTTAAATAGGTATGTATGTAAAGTCAGACACTAAATCTATTTTACCTTTTATTTTACCGAGTTATTTAAAATTTAAGGTAGGTACAATATTGTTTTTTTTTTGTATTTGATTTAGACTTGAATATCAATGGACTGATTATTCTATACTTCAAAGATTTCGTAAGGCTTGTACAACAGTTTAATAGAATTTATTAAGTATTGTTTCATGCAGATATTATATTATGTCTACCTGCTTATGAGAGACAGTCTGTTCTACGTGGGCGGCTGTGCGGTTCACCTACACGGCTTTCACACAACACGCAACCATTGTTTTGCTTGCACTTGAAATACTAATGAGGTTGCTGGTGTACAACTAATTAATCTCTGTAACAGTGACACAGATTAAATATATCAAACATGACCGACGCCATGCCGAAAAAATACAACTTATGAAAACAACTGGACACTCAGCGCATTCTATTAGGCAAATATAAACTTTAAAGGAATTTAAGCAAATAGGTACGAGTACTTTGTGCCTTGGAACACAACTTTGTATGCGAGACTATTAAAATAGTGGGAGTTTTAGTTTGGCTGATGAAAAGAAATGCGTGTTTAATTTAAATATAATAAAGCATTCCGCTTTAATTAATAATTGTTACGGTTGGTTAATTTCAGCTACTAATAATAATAATCCAACTCCGACTATAGGCAAGTACAAAGTTTTTTTTTTATCTTTTTTTTTACAGGGACTTTTATCAAACATGGACATGTCAGCCCCATAAAAGTACAAAGTTAAATGTACTTAGTAAGGCACGTTTTGCTGCCTCTGTAGTGCTTGGCAGCAAATTATTGGAAAATCTTAAAGATGCCTCGTGTGAAGACCAAAATGTTGCGTTGTAAATCTGATTATATATAAATCTAGAGGGTACTACATACTACCTATTCTATGTCTCTTTCTTTGAGTAGGTATTTCCTCAGGTTTTGTTTAGTTTGAGTAGGTAGCCTAGGTAGGCCTCACCACCTTTACTATCGTTTTACAATGCATTTTCGCCATAAGACGCCTAATTTACACGGATATCATTTAAAAATCAAAATTCATAGGTATCTACGTAAACCATATTCAAATTTATAGGTACAAATCATAGTTTACCTTTTTCATTTATTTATTTGTAGTGCTTTGAATCAATGACGTTTCCTAAATTTCTTAGGAATTGATAACTTTATTGTTAGTTTATATCGTTAGTCTTACTATACATTCTCTTTAAACGTGATTCATTTGCATATAAGCATGCTCTGCTGTGAAATCGTAGTTTCAGCAACACGAGAATGTGCACGTTCGAAAGGTACTTATTATTACAACGATAAACTCATTCTATATATTTAAATCTCATACTCAAAAATAACATTCTTGAAGTGATAATTCTTGAAGGATGTGAATATTATATTCAAATGCATGGGATGATTTGAAGCGCTTGTGTGCTTATAGTGCCGCTTACTCAATGTTCTGTAAACGATTACTGTATTAACCATACAACACTTCAGCCAATACTGAGATGCATGGACGTTTTCGACGTTTACATTTACGAATAGGGGACAGTTAGAAAAAATTCAGCCGCAAAATGACAAGCTCTCCCTATTTGTTTCAACACGGCAAATAAGTTTGCCCCTATCTATCTCTTTGGGGCAATAGGTATCTTTTTATTTATATAATTTATCGTATCTCAGTAGATATAGATATAAAAAATAAAACAATAAATTACTAACGGATAACTACATGTGTCACCGATTGTACTGGACACTGATGTGAATAAGTTCTTTGATCGTTGATCCAATTTTTTTTAATTTTAACAATAAATATGTACTATTTTTAGAACATGCATACTATTTATATATTTATGTACTATTGTATTTTTTTTGTTTTCTAAATATCTAGCTCATCGGGAAGTTACTTTAAAATCAATGACAAATTTCTATTGGAACAAACTAAAAGGAAGTTATTTAATAAAATCAGGGTAATGTAGGTAGTCATGTGGTCATGGTGACTACCGACAGAAGTGAAAACAGTATATCGGTGACGCAAACTAACAGTATATTACCTATCTAAAAAGTTTCCAATCGCGCACTTCATACATTTATCTAACACACCTTATCTCCGAAGGGGTGACTGAGGCATATTATATCCCCACTTTTCACCATGTGTATTCCTGTCCCACGTAATAGTCCATTGCCGTGGTGAAATAGACAGACGCAGGTTGTGGCTAACTGCTGTTAAAATTTTTCAAGCCGCCCTTAAGGCCTTCAACTTGACTTAACGACTGTCATGTTACTGGCTACCGGGACCAACGGCTTAACGTGCCTTCTAAAGCACGGAAACGCTCGCAAATGTAAATGCCACAAAGTGGTCACCCATTCGAGGACCAGCCATAGTGAAAGTTGCGAAACTTAGTGATCGTTTACTGAACACTGAGTCCGCGGGGCCACGAGCGCTTCTTACATTACAGAGTATAAACATGTCGGTATCGCAAACCAAAATAAAATTATACCGTGCCAGAAGCGAAGTGTCTAAAGATCACTTCAAAAAAACATGAAAGTAAACCAACGCTTAAAACCTTACATATCTTAACAGTTTCACATGCCCTGATGGTAAAAGAAAACACAGTATACCCATACCGATAAGACGATGAATAATGTTAGGAGTAAAGGGTCTGTTTGGTTGCTAGCGAGAAGTGGTGCTCACCTTCAAACTCTTTGGTGCTGCATCGATACTTTGTCCGTTAATCATCAGGTGTGAAACTTATTTTTATTTCGGTTTATCACATGGCTTTATTTATGAGTATCAACTATATAATTTTCCATTTAGTAAAATAATCCGGACGTTGGCTTTACAGCGCCATCGATTACCATTAGCACGCACCATTACTGATAAGATAAGGTAAGGCGTCCTTGGCGTAATGCTACGCAGGGACCGGCATGTACTCTCATCTTTGACGTATCATCACGCTTAGAACTGCTAAAATATTAGGCGGAAGTACTTAAGCTCATATTTGACGCACCAACTAAATTTAGCTTCAGCGTCATCACGGTAATTTTTAGGATTTATATCTTGTGGTTTCCTGACGTTTCAACCAAGTTTCACAGGTGATGGTCGCAGACTGACTCCACAGTCACAGTCTGTCAGGAACCGGAAATTTATTAAAATAATTATACTAAAAATAATTTGTAAAATAATAAAAGAGAAGCCGAAAAATATAAACACAGGAACTCACAGTAAAAAATATGGAACTTTAAACAATTTGGTCTGTGTTTTCACTTGTAAAGTAATAATGAGTATACTTATGTAAATCACGTGTACTTATGGTAAGAGTTTTGAAGAGTTACTAGCGTGGGATGTCTTAATATTTAAAATATTGCAAAATACTTGTACAGTGACACAAACACATCGCACAGTAAAATTTTGCAACAGCGTACGTTAAACGCATGAGTGATGCGTAAACACAAGTGTGATTTATTGATGTTGATAATTGATTTCCTTGATTCAGAAATATCCCATAGGTATTTATAAAATTTAACAATCATTTGAGACCAACCCTAGAAGCGGGAACAATTAATTTTGGATATAGTAGTACGATATTTACTACTTATATTTAACTATAAACTGAACACAAAAAAAGGAAGGTAAGGAATATTTCATTAGCAGAAAGTCTAGAAGCTCTTAGTTGTGTATTCGTGATTTTAAATTATTGATTTCTTATTTGGATAGTTTTTAGATCTTGGTAGATCATCTTAACTTATGAAAATAGATTGAGACATAGCAAACGAGAATATAGATCGAAATAAAAAATCGAATCAAAACGAACTATCCATCACAATCAAATTGCCTTATTCCATAGGTATAGAACTCCTGTAGATGTTGAAAATGATGAAATTAAATGTGAATCATTAAGTTTTCTCAATACAGTCACAATGCTAAGTAAACAGTACATTGTTTAATGTAAAATATTGATAGAATTTAGTCGAAACATGGTTGTATTCACATTATGCTTACCTAGTTGTTAATCGAGTAAAACTAAAAGTAAGCATCGAGTGCAAAATATGGAGGGTACCTATTTATTATGTTTAGTTAAGTGAAGAACAATCAATCCATTTTGAAGAAAACTTCTTTTAGCGCGGTACGCATATTTGTAGATGAGAAAAAATCTCTGGACTTGCGACACCGTTGCGAGACGCAGCCATAGTGTGTGCATATATGCATGTACATAATTATAGCAGACCGCGAACGTGTCTAGATAAATAAATTATTAATAAATTAAATTTGCTTTATAAATTTAACTTCTGTCGGCACTCCCGGAGTGGAACCCGTTATGTTTTTATATAGATTCCATTATAATAGGTACCTAGTTAGAACATGCAAAATCTGGAAATAAATATATTCGTTAACGCATCTATGAATTAATTTGGTGACAAATATTGAGGCAATCCTACTTTAATGTCAATCTAGGCGCGGCAAGCACTTTAACTTTATTAGCTTACGGGACTTCATCACATTGTGGTCAGTTATATAAGAAATATATATACAGTAACTTTAGCAATGTATTTGTAAAAAATCCACAAGTTGAGCAGTATTACTATAGTGTATGTATAGTTTAAAACATATTTCATTCCTAACAGTCTCTTTCACTGAGTTAGATACTCAGTGAAAAAGATTGTTTATATTACTAAATATGCGAATAAAACGAAATAAATTATAAATTATCTGTCAGTCGCGAACTACACGTAGTATTTAGGTACTAGATAACCCTATCGATGTCTATTAATGTATTATTATTGTAGTAATCTACTCGTGCATCACTTTATACACTTATGATATGTCAACACTATCGCATCGGTTTGGTCATAGACACGCGAATTTGGTACTCATGCAAATATCTTTGATATAGCTACTAATATCTAATTTTATCTCTACGGAAATCCCTTTAGTGTGTATGATAACGTTATAAGCGATAAAAAGCAAGACTAGGTGCAGAGCTTCTATAGTTTTAGTAATAGGTATTGAAAATGCTATCGGTAATATCAATTATATCAGTAAAAAAATTCCATGTGATCCTAACGTATGATAGGTATAGTATTTCATAACGTATTTAGTATTTGACCAAGGAACCTACTTTTATATTATTTTCATTTACGTAAATCGATTTAAAAACAAGGAGCGTGTCCTTATTCCGTCCGTCTTAATAATTATAGATTAAGCTTATATTAGCTTACTTTGGGCTAGACATAGATGTGTAAAAATAAAAATTTGATACGTAAAGTATTACATCCCGAGATATAAATGCATATTTGGTACTCATTTCGTTTTTGAATGGAACCTTTACACTGGAATATAGTATACACATATTATAGACAAATACAATTATACATAAATTTTAATTTAATTTGAGATTTGATACATGGAAAACGTCTTTGTTTTCAAGTTACTTTCAAACCACATCTGGGCCCGGAGCCTTTTATTTATCTTGGTGGGGCCCCTTACTCTATTTTATATCTAGTCAATTTGTAGAGCAACTGATGAAGAAGTTCTGGATGAGGAAGATCTCATTCACTGGTGAATATTGTGGAAACGTCCATTATTCAGTACCTAGTAAATAATTTGGATACGTCAATTTGTCGAATAACTGATGAAGATCTTGTTACTGGTGAATGATTTGAAAACGTCAGTTGTTGACTGGTAAATTATTTGAAAACGTCAGTTATTCACTGTTGAATAATGTGGAAACGTCAATTCGTAGAACAACTGATAAAAAAGATCTGGATAAGGAAGATATTATTACAAGTAAATAATTTGAAAACGTCAGTTGTTGACTGGTAAATTATTTGAAAACGTTAGTTATTCACTGTTGAATAATGTGGAAACGTCAATTCGTAGAACAACTGATAAAGAAGATCTGGATAAGGAAGATATTATTACAAGTTAATAATTTGAAAACGTCAGGTTTTTATACTATCTTAACGCTGTATCTTGTAACGTTACAATTTTCCGGGAGGGGAAAATGATGCAAAGAAAAAGTAAAAGGTAAAATTAATTTAATAGAAATATATAATATAATAATATAAATATATATATATATAACTTAAATATTAAAAATACATATTTAAGTTTAGTTAGTTGTTTTTTTTATATTTAGTGTTAGATTATGCTTTTAATTTTATTTGTACCTAGTATATAAATAAGTATCACATCATTTGTCAATACCAATAAATGTAATCGTAAAATTTAATAGATGTTAAAATATAAGTATAAGGCCAGGGAAACCGGGGGTAAAGTTGAAGATCCAGATTTCTTTAAAAGAGGCTCGCTGGTTATCGGTTAGGCCTCGAGTCAGGCCTCCACGTCGCTAAGAAGAGGCCTCGAGTCAGGCCTCCACCTCGCCAAGAAGGGGCCTCGAGTCAGGCCTCCACGTCGCCAAGAAGGGGCCTCAAGTCATGCCTCCACGTCGCCGACCTCAGAGAAGTAGGTCGTGGTAGTGAGGGCAGGCAGAAGGCTGAAAGCCACCAGCCGACGGCGTCACAAGCCACTGTAGACAACGACGTTTTTATTTCAGAGGGCACAGCCCTCTCACTCAGCGCTATTATTCAGGACCTCCTGTAAAGGCCAACACCAAAAGTAGACTGATTTGACGGCCCCGGCTCCCTTTCATTTCAGATTGGTTGGCATTATTAAAATTTAAACAATATTATTCTATAATATTAAAAGAATATTTATAACAAGGTCTAATACCTATACAACTTAGGTTGTAAAAGTTGAGCTGCCAGTAGGTTAGCCTACTGGCAGCTCTAGCAATAAATTAAAAATAAAACCAAGGCTTGTCATTAACTGACATTACAAATTACAAAAGGTAAACAAACATTAAGAGAGCAATAGAAAATCTAAATATTTCGAAATATAAAGGCCTAGGAATGCTACAGATAATGGCCATGCAGATACTTGAAGAGAACGAATAATAAAAGATTTAATTAAAAAAAGCCAAAAGTAAGTAAAATACATTACAATCTCTGACGGGGTAGTCGACAGGACAGATCACCAGGCTTCGCGATCCATGCATACTTCTTTCGCTTCTTCTAG
Source organism: Thumatha senex (assembly GCA_948477245.1). NCBI lineage: Eukaryota > Metazoa > Arthropoda > Insecta > Lepidoptera > Erebidae > Thumatha > Thumatha senex. The sequence continues at coordinate 9,374,048 of OX419725.1, forward strand.
ATTCATCAATCGCTTCATATACGCACGTCTGGTTATCCAAGTACTTTTGACTTTTCCGTTTTTGAGCAATCTGCTCACGTGGTCTTCATATGTAAGTCTCGGTCTACCCTGACTCTTTCTACCCTCTACTTTCGCACAATTTATATTCTTTGTCTATCGTTCCTCACTCATTCGTTGGACGTGTCAAAACAAACGGTGCACGCCCTTTACTGGTAAATAATTTGGAAATGTCAAATTCTAGAACGATTGATAAAAAAGATCTGAATGAGGAAGATATAAATCCTCCAAATGTAAACTCTCTTCTTTCTACTTATACACCATTATTTTAGAAGATACTGATAATCTTCTTGTGTCGATTGCATTATCGGTCAGTTATATGATGTCAAATTCGTGTGAGACAAAATGGTGAAGCCAATTTCAATTGCAATGCGATAACACTCACAAACCGGTTAAATCCAGTTAGTGAATGTGTGTGTCAACATTCACCGAGGCAGAGTTTATAAACACCAGTCTTATTGTAAGAAGGATTGCTATTAGAATCACGTATTATACCATTGTGGTAACATATTACTGCTTACATGAGTGAATTCTTGGAAACAATATAAAAAATGTACCAGCAATAATTGTTTTAATCTTTGAATATAAGTTTCAAGTTTTTATGATCAGGTCATTGATTCCTTTGGCCTTCAAAAGACAAAAAACACACTTTAATGTTCTATAGGAAATAATAGACAAATTATTAGCACTTAGGTATATTTGATTTGAAGTAATAACAGCAGAAATTTTCTTACTTTTAAATTACTGTCTAAAATCGTAACCTACCAAAACAAACTGAGGAAAAACTCAATTGTAATCTTTTTAATATTGTATACTTATAGAAAAGATAATATTTGTAGAGGAAAACTTCAAAGAGCTGTTTTGTTCATACTTTAACATAATTCCAACTTTCGTTCCGACATTTTTATATAAAACCTTTCCTCTTCAGCTTATTTTATTGTTGATTTTTTTTATACGTATGGTACATAATGATAAATGAACAGCATTAATATACCTTTTTAATTAATTTCGCAGCTATATATTTTATTAAGTAAATATTCTTGAATATGTTAGAAATGTACCGCTTCAAAACCTTGTGTTATAACATTACTGTTTATTTAAAGATAGTTTCATTAAAATTAATTCTTGAAATCATTAATTGAGCACGTTCGTAGAATACGAGGCCAACTGACGGAGCAGTAAGATTCTCGGCGTACCGTTAAAATTGCCAACAACACAACATATCACATATTTTGGCAGCATAATACTACACATAGTAGACGCAGTGCATCAGTGATAGAAATATCCCACTCTTATACATACTCGTATGTAACATTGCGAACTACGGTCATCTCGGGTCATCTTCTACATAAATCTACATTAGATCAATAGCCTAATCCTTTACACTAAAATATGACACAGTTCAGTTGTACTATGTTGGAGCACAGTCATTTATTGGACATGAGGACAAGGTACAAGTGGGATTTGTAAATAAGATAGAACACTTAAGTATCAATAATAGCCATAAAGAACAATATTTGAAAGGTATTAGTAGATTGTGTTGTTATCAGCATTTATTGCGCAATCTTCTGTTAAAAGAGATTCTATAGAAAGTCGTTAAGATCGAGTGCGCAACCGACGCTTCGTATCATTAAACTTTAGTGCCTCCTTGATCGAGACAATAATAAGAGAGTTCTCACTGACTTGTTCTACTTAGTTTTGAGTATCCGTACTTAGCTTCTAATTCTGTTGTACGAAATCTGTAAAAGTTACACCTCTAAATCTTATAATTGTATCCAAATAAGTATTATTGGTTTAATATCTTTATGAGTTCTTTACTTTAAATTTCCTAATGATATAATCATGTGTATTTTCATTAGAAAAATAATAAAAGTGAAATTCATGTACTCTTTTTTTAAACATAAATATACTATTTAATACTAATTTTTCTCATCATATGTAACAAGGAGAACAGCCATACATGGACATGAGTGCAAGATACAAGTGGGATTTCTAAAATAAGATTAAGTAGGTACTTAAGTATCAATAATAATCATAAAGCACAATATTTAAAAGGTATCAGTAGAATGTGTTGTTATCAGCACTTGCACAATTTTCTGTTAGAAGACATTCGATCGAGTGCGTAACCGACGCTTCGTATCATTAAACTTTAGCCTCCTTGATCGAAACAATAATAAGAGAGTTCTCACGAACTTGTTCTACTTAACTTGTTCAACTTAGTTTTGAGTATCCGTACTTAGCTTCTAATTCTTTTGTAAGAAATCTGTAAAAGTTTCATCTCTAATCGTATAATCGTATAATAGTAAGTTCCATCTTATAATCGTATCCATCTAAATATGGTTTTAATATCTTTATGAGTTCTTTACTTCAAATTTCTTATTGATATAATATTAATGTGTTAGTTATTTGAAAATATAATAAAAGTATAAATTCTTCTACTCTTTTTTTAAACATAAATATACAATAAATATTTTTTTTTAAACATATCTAACAATATACAACAGTTTATACCTAACGCGCTATGGATGTCTCTTTTAAAACAACAGACACTTTACTAACCATTAAAACAAGTCTCTTCAATAAAAAAATGAACCATAATAAAACCAGTGACGATGACGATGGTACTTCACGAACAAAAGGCCTTATTAAAACCACTTTGTCATGGTCAGACATTGACGGCGTATCAATGGCGAGTGGTGAGGTGAGATGATAAGCCGGTAAGCTCAAGGTGAATCTGAGTAATTGGTATATACCGTGTACCCATTTATTCATTTTACACCTACATCTCAGTGAGCTATTGTATTCATTTCGCATCGAGCACATTGTCTAATAACCAAAGATTTGGTCGTAATAATGTGAAGATTTGAATTCAAATCATGGCCAAAAATATAAAATGAAAAATATGGTTAGCTACTTTAAAGCGAAACGTCTTGTACTAATAATTACTGGTGTTCCACGCAAGTCGTCTCAATTATTAAACTAGCAATGTCGTATATTATTATCAGTACCTAATAATTAACCAACCAAAATGTAATTGATTTTTTCTGTAACTACAAAATTAATTAAATATTTGAATGCACGTATTATGTCTTCGTATCGTCAAACCACGTCCTAAAAAGGCGAATCTATGGCTTCTTCTTGCGCAAGATAAAAGAGTTCAGAATAAAAGACATTATATCGGTCAATTATATTTCCTACCTTGTTATCTTAGTGGAAAAAGACATACTTTTTAAAACCTGATGATAAAACGCTAGAATAGGCATGTTTCCGTTACCATAAAATAAGGCAGGTGTCATCACAAATCGAATGATTATAGATCCAATTCTAAACATTCGTACCGTGCAACTTTGCTCAGTGCCGGTCGATGGCGCCTGACGTCGCCTTATGACGTAAAGAGGTGGATTAATTCGTCAGTTTCGTGCAGGTCACGGTGGTGTAGTTGGTAAACGCGTCTGGTGCGATGAACCAGAAGAAGCTGGTTCGAGGACAGCTCGTTACTGATAATTGTTCCTCTTTAAAATTTCAAATTCAAAATTGTTACCATTAAATAACTTAAGACACTAGATTTAAGGCTGTGAAATCTGCGATTTGAACCGTAGACTTGAGTTATAAAGTGAACGACAGCCGGAACTGTAAGTACGTTACAAATGAGAATAGTCCATCATAAATGGTTTCCACGATAGTGTCAGTTGCACAATATGCAATACGAATACAAATTGTTTTGGTTTCGTTATGGTACATTTTTATATCCTCGATAACAGTTAAAGATTCTGTAGTGTAGTACTAGTCCCTTTCTGATCATTTCTTGAAGTGTTCTTAACCCTGCTAGTATCTCTAGAAACATTGGAATCCCACGGAACTCTTTCTTATAATTGAAATTCAAATAGCTACATACCTATTTAAAAGCGCTCGTGGCCCCGCGGTCACAGTGTTCGGTAAACGATCACTGAGGTACGCAACTTTCACTATGACTGGTCGTCGGATGGGTGACCATTTTGTGGCATTTACATTTGCGAGCGTTTCCGTGCTTCGGAAGGCACGTTAAGCCGTTGGTCCCAGTTGCCAGTAAAATGGCAGTCGTTAAGCCTGGTTGAAGGCCTTATGGGCGGCTTAAAAATTTCAACAGCAGGTAGTCACAACCTGCGTCTGTCTATTTCAACACGGCAATGGGCTCAACACCTATTACCTGGGACAGGAATCCACATGGTGAAAAGTGGGCGTATAATATGCCTCTGCCACCCCTTCGGGGATAAGGCGTGATGGATATTTATTTATTTAAAAAAATGTGTGTGTACCGGAGCACACAGGTAAGAAGTGAAACTACTTTAAGATTATTTTTTTACAAAAAAAACAGTTTCACCTATGGTAAAGACGTTTCACTTCAAAACAGCATGGCGCGTAACCGAAAAACATCAGGATTTTTTTAAGAGCTATTAAATTTCTCTAAAAAATAACTAAAAAAATAACCTGAACTTTCTTAAAATAATATTCCATTAACCCCTTAAATTGATAAAATATTGTACTTCCATCGAAAATATGAAACTGATTTCTGTAAGCTTTAGTATGTATAGGTCTAAAATTCTAATTAGTTAATACTTGCTTCTGAAATAGGTTGAAATTTTCTCAGCCTTGAAATAAGTTGACAAACACGTGATGTAGTGCACGTGACGACCGCGTGCTTAAGAAAATCGCTCTTAACAGCGGCTGGCGCCGAGTCAAACCAATCCACCGTATTACCTATATACAATTACTAGGTTGGTATTTCTATGTATCAATCTAGTATGAATTCATCACATCATTAATCGAAACTCTTTGTAAAGTCATGCTAGCTGGGGCGATTAAAATTCCTTGTGTTTTATTTACTCGTATCTATCGCTAGACTCTTAAATCCTACTAATATTATATAAGCGAAGGTTTGTATGGATCCTTCACGCAAAATCTATTGAATGCATTTTATTGAAAGTTCACAATAATATAGCTTATACATCAGAATAAACATAGGCTACTTTTTATCCTGGAACTAATTTCCTGTGGGAAACGGGAACGAAAAAACTATTCTATGCGGGCAAAGCCGCGGGCGTTAACTAGTTTGTTATAAAAGTGCTCTGATTGAAATATATGCAGACACGTTATACATTTCTTTACAAATTTAGAATCGTTAGTAGTTTTATTATAACTCGCGGTTTTTCCGCCTAGTACTTACTCTTTTCCGTGGGACCACTGGGAAAAATTGTAGCTCAAGTTACACGGAAAATTAGAGATATGCAAACAGACACGTCTATTTTATTTATACTGTATAGATAGGTCCCGTGATAATGAACACTGTATCGATACTATTCTTGTTGTACCCCGATGAGGGTGTGTTATTTTGCTTCCGTGTCCACAGATCACACAAATGAATTAGTGCTCAAGAGTCCACTTATAGTGCAAATGCGCTATAAGTGGACTCTTGAGCACTAATGCGAATAAAATTTTCTACCGTAATGCCTTCATTGCGTGTCGAGTAACGTTGAGTAAAATTGAAGTAGGTACAAATTCAGATAGTTATAAGACAAAGACAAAATAGTGATTTCTGAATAGAGTGAATTCCAAGTAGAATATAACGGTTCTTCATTTATATTATTCATGTCCCAATTCTTCTCCTCATATAATTGTATTCTTAGTTGTTTCCAAATCCTACTTGGATCTAGAGCCAAGCTCCACGTTTAATAAGCTACTAGTAGCGGCTATCGATGACTTCATTTTCGTCATTACCTCCCTCTATTAGTCATAAAAATTACTAAAATGTTGTCATGTCAAGTTTCATCAATAGATAAACGGATTCATGAGGAAATTTGAGGCGTAAAAATGGTCAAGACAGTCATTTACTACTTATGCGATATGCCGGTTTAATAAATTACGCTATATCACTGACAGGGTAGTTAGAGAGGGTAGATCGTCAGACTTCGCAATTATGCACACTACTTGCAGATTCATAAAACGTTTCACACATGAACGATTGAGTATCTGAGTACTTAAACTATTATCTGTCCTCTTACATTTGCATTGCAGAGTACTTACTGTAAGGATGTATTGTAATAGTAAAGATCTCAAGCTGAACTTAAAATATATCTAAATAACTCTCCAAATAAATATTCACGCTGTATCCCTGACGGGGTAGTCAGAGAGGACAGATCGCCAGGCTTCTACATGCATACTTTTCGATTTCTGCAGATTTATTATTCTTTTCATACATGCACATCTGGGTATACATGTACCATCCTGTTATTCCCTGTATCGCATTGAACCTTATGGCAAACTTATGTATTATTAAAGAACTCAAACTGAACAATGTCCATTTCTAATCTTGGCGATAATTTAGTTAATAGCCAGATTATTTCTTTGTTTTACTTTCTCTATTTTATAATAATATTTTTGTATAATTTTCATGCAGTCGGTACTACTTACTGAGCGCCTGTGCACACACACTTGGTGCATGTTCCATATAAGAAGGTAGACTCGAAGTGATAGATACATTTAGATGTGAGAATTTAGAACAAAAACACATAGTTTCAGACAAGCCAGTTTTAAACCGAACGCAAAAGTTAAAATAATCGTAACGAATTTAAAATTCTTGTATTCTTTTTAGGGCCGTATTCCAAAACGTTTCTCAATACTCAATCAACGCTTGTGAGTAGTAATTATAATGCAAAAACTAGCCTCAAGCGTTGATTGAGTATTGAGAAACGTTCTGGAACCTTAGCGTCTACAGTAGCAAATCGTTTTTGACAATATTAAAAGTAATTAAAATACTACAATAACTTTATAATATAAAATATAACTACCTCAATGATTATATTCTAACTATCTATCTTCACGCTGTAACCCTGACGGGTCAGTCAGAGAGGACAGATCGCTAGGTTTCGCAAACCATGCATAGGTACCTCAGATAGAGCGATTCATGAGGAAGATTTAGGCGTACCTAAAATTTGTCAAGATTAAGACAGTCATCTACTCTTATGCGATATGCCAGTTTAATAAATTATTATCTACTAGTTAGTTAGTTACTAGTTAGTTAGAGCTACGCACGCGTGGTGCATTTTTGCCGTTCCTGTTTCTCACATAAACTTGTTCCCGGGTAAAAACTAGCCTATGTGTTATTCTGATGTGTAAGCTATATTATTGTAAAGTTTCATCAAAATTCATACAGTAGATTTTGCGTGAAAGAGTAACAAACATCCATACCTGCAAACTTTCGCGTTTATAATATTAGTTTGATTACTTCTACTTTTGTAGTGTGTAATCGGATAGTTGGTGTCCATTAGTACATTAGTACCTATTCTGTATTCAAAATATCGTGACGAACAAAAACGCGGTCGATTCACACTGTTAAAATTGCTTTAAGAGATGGTACGAGTAGAAGCCCCCTATATCTAAAGTGGTGACCGTAGCCTTAGACGTCTGCAATTATTGATCATAATCTTTAAACGTACTGCAATTGCGAACGAGAGATACATTTTCCTGCCAGACAAAAAAGGCTTTGTTACTTATGCCAGTTCATAAACTATGTGTGCCACTTAAGTGGCCAGTAATATTCCACTGGGGTCATTATCAAGGCGCTTTTAATATAAACCCGTAAATCTTTACACACGGCTGTAATAACATAAAATGCGGTAAGTTAACCGGTTGAGTTACATAACTGGTAAGGTTGTTCATAATGTGAATTCTGTGTACAAAATTGTTATTTATTTTACTTGTGCCAAAGAATAAACGCTTAACATCTGAAGTGTCTATTGATTTCTACTTGCTTTTTTCTGATATGGTTACCCCGTAATATCACATGAGAGATTAACATTATATGTATTTTCGGGAACTCTGTTTAAACTTAGGAAGGAGGGGCCTGGACTGGAAGGAGTCGAGGAGTGTATTTAGATATGAAAGTTCAGTTTTGTTATGGAGATGTTTCAAAGTAAAAATTAGATACTGTAAGGTGATTGTTTATTACTAAGACACCTGAGGATGTGCTATTCTTTCTTAAGTTTAGTTTAGAAGGTTGAAATTATTGGAGACCAATCGACTAAAACTTTTTCGGTGTATGATTTATTTATTTCCCGAGACTTCACGCAAAAGTCATATTACCGACGTAACGGACGCGTTGCAATTGTGATCGTAGCTGGACTCTCAGCCTTCATAGTCCAGTCACGACTCTCTTACACTGAACTTAGTGAAATAAAATGTTGGGACTGCAGAGATTGTAAAGGTGTGAAACATCTGTCTTGGCTGTGGCTATTGGCGTTTTTAGATCGAAGTACAGGAAGCAAACACCAATCAATGGCATTCCCAAGAGGGATTGATGTCGGGCAGGCGGCCGACCGTAAGGAAATAGCCAAATCTTTTGCAGTGTGTGTATGTAATCTAAAAGAAGGATGAAGATATGAATATGAAAGTAGGTAATGAACATATAATAAATAATAGAGATGAATGAAGGAAGACATACTGCGCCGACTCCAAATTAATTAGGACAAGGTCAAGAAGATGATGAAAGAGACTTGTGAAAAAAATTCAATACATAGGAGAATCCCACGCAAATTTTTTGACCCCTATTGACCCATGTTCATATGTAGATGTCGAATAAAATTATAGCTTGTTCTATATTTGAACAAGAGATTACCTATCTATGGAACAGAACACATATAGTTTGAAACCTATACGAAGACAGGATGTTACATAGTAGTAGAACCATTGTTTTTCAATACCGTACAATATAGATTAGACGGTACAGATAGTGCGCTGTTGATCCATTTATAGCTTCAGCAATTCTATTTCTATTCCAAAGGATAATGAAACAATGTTTAAAATACTGCCCACTCATAGATTTTAAATTTACAGCCTACTTGGTAGATTATTTTATCGTATCCGCCGTTGGAAATCTTCGATCTTTAAATAGGGAATGTCTAAAACATCTATTTCAGTGGGTAGTTACCTGATATTCTATATCTATGTGCCAAATAGACTGATCAAGGGACCGCTGAAAGCCAGATTGTATTTTATACATCGGGCAATTTAGGAAATAATTTCTTGAATAACAACGGAAAAGTTTGGGTTTTAAGTATAATAGCTGTTACCATTGAAAGTTAAGCAGTTTAAAAGGCTGTGATGTTATGTAAAATATGACATCTCATGCCATAAATATGCAGAGTTTATAAATAAGATAATAAGTGACCAAACGTGAGCCTGAGCATACAACTACATAAAAAGTAACAGACACATGCGCTTATACTGGTAGTTTGAGTGGACATCGAAAAATCAAATGTGATTATCAATTTAACGTTGTCTCGTAAAAAAAAATAACATACGGCAGGTTATCACAAATTGCATGGTTTTTCAAACAATTTTAAATGAAAATTTACAATATTATAGCCGAAAAAATACCTTTGATAAGATATATCTGTGATTGGGATAAAAACGTGATTCAAAACACGCTGTTTATTTGTTTTCCCCTATGTATAAATCCCCAAAGTAAAAACATAAATTATATAGTGACTGCCTCTGTGGCGCGGTGGGAGTGCATCCGACTGCTACGCAAGAGGTCGTGGGTTCGATTCCCACCCAGGATAAAACTTTGTGTGATGAGCACGATGGTTTATTCTGTGTCTGGGTGTTATTTATCTATAATATGTATGTATTTAGAAATATATAAGTATGTTTATCAGTTATCTAGATCCCATAACACAAGCTAATATTAGCTTACTTTGGGCTAGATGGCGCTGTGTGAAAAGTGTCCCACAATATTTATTATTTATTATATAATAATTTATGTTTTTACTTTGTGTTAGTAGGCCTAAAATAGGTATAATATTTAATTTTATACCATTACCGCGCATGTAGTTAGTTAGATAGAAACTTATTCACAAGCCTAAAAAGCATTTCATCTACGACCGTGTATAAAACTGGTAACTAACTTTATCGTTTCTGGATCAAAATGATCGAAATTGTTGTATAAGCATAGGTTTTTGTGTGACAAATTTAATTTCAATCCGATACCAAAAACTAGGCAAAAGGTTCGCAAAATTTGAAATCTCTGATTACGACAAATCTGATTAAAAAATATAAAATACGTAACAAAATACGGATTGGTATGGAACAAAAAAAAGACGCTGCCTCGTGATCCATTGTAACTGAGCAAAAACTGGACTCAAACGAAAAAAAAAATTGCCTCCTCTAAAGATTTATGAGGCTACGGTTTGGATGATGCTGCGTCCCAAAGTACCATAGCACACCTTTCATTGTATTTTATCGCAGTGCCAATGCTGTTCTGATCATGACCATGAGAAATATCAAGTAGCTACGTATTGTATGTATATTTCTTTTGCGATATTAATAAATAAATAAATAAATATTGTTGGGACAACTCACACAACGCTATCTGATTCCACACTAAGCAGAGCTTGTATTATGAATGCCAGATAACTGATAAACATACTTATATATTTCTAAATACATACATATTTTAGACAAATAACACCCAGACACAGTATAAACCATCGTGCTCATCACACAAAGTTTTATCCTGGGTGGGAATCGAACCCACGACCTCTTGCGTAGCAGTCGGATGCACTACCACCGCGCCACAGAGGCAGTCAATAATAATCCTGGTCAAACTTTGCAAAGAGACATTCATTGGTCTACGTTTTATCTCTATAATACCTATGTGTGTGATCATATGATCCGCCAATATTTTACAATTATTGGTTTTGGTTCGTTTACATCATCTACTGAAAATATAACTCTTAATCTCTTAATAGAGTCATAAAAGATAAACGGTTTGATAGTACAACACTTATTTTGTACGTAAACCGAACCTGCTATTACCACAAACTAAACTGTTAAGGAATTTATACGTCAATATTTGTTCCGTGATTATGGAAAAAATATCCTGTTCTCAAACACTCAATAACGGTTTTAGGTTTAGACATACCAGTGAACCTTGTTGGTAACTAAAAGGTGGTTTATATCAGTCGTAGGCAACAATCGGCTGAAAATAATGAATGACGATTCTACAAATTGATTTACTTACTAAGGTCTATTTTTTATACAAATATATACACAAAGTCTTATAAAATTTGTATAACTCGATTAGAGGTTTAATACTAGTATTACCATAATTTTCACTTCCTAAAATGCCCGCATCTCAAAATGACCACATCCCAGAACGACCATTCCCAAAACGATCACTTGCCGAAATGACTACTTTTTCAGATTAATTACTTCAATGATCGTTTATTTCCTAAAACGACCACTTACTTACTTACTAGTCTACTAAGCCCACACATGTCGAGATGAATATAAAAATACAAATTGACAGATTGAAATAAATTATGAGAGAAGTCGATTCATAGTAAGAATTCAAACGTACCACAAAGAGTTGACGTGCCCCTCGTCAACTCTTTGTTGTACGTTGACTTCTAAACGCAGAAATTATTACATCAAGTGACAACAATTATGCTTTTCAAATTTTTCCGTTGACGAATGAAATGGTTTCTTAGAAGTAGACCAAGGTGTAAACCATGTTTACCTCGGCGGTGATTATGGTGATGATGGTGACGTAACTATTTACATTCCTAAGCCTATGTACGCAGTATTGCTCTCCCCTTTCTGTGTCGGACTTACCACTATCAGCAAGTTTTACTATCAATTCTTCTATATTTTGGTAATTTCATCATTACTACTAACACACTACATTGCTTGAAAGTGTAGACGAAAATTTATTGATGATGTCGTCTGATTTAGTTTTGTTTATCCTGTACATATTATTGTAATTAAAAAAAAAATTACAATATAATTTTTTTTTCATTAATGTTAAAACTGACGTCTTTCTCGGGGCACAGTTGAATAAACATACATACATATTGTCACGCCTTTATAGAATTATTAGTTAGCAAATGAACATTATCGTTGGTTTTGAGCTATTTTACCTGATTACATATGGATATATCCTGCAATTAATATAGCTGCTCGTTGTCACGCGGACATGGCATAACTACGTCCATAGCAAAGTACATTTATATTTGTACTGAGTATATAGGCTACGGTGACCACTTTCTATCAGATGAGCCTTAAGCTTGTATGACACCTCAGCGGTATAAAAAAATTTTACTCTGAGTATATTTAGAATGGGATTTCTATTAAGTAAGCACCTAATTCATCTTAGAATAGGTATATTCAAAATATCGATGAATTAAAAACTAGAGTAAAAGTGTAGGAATCTATAGACTATTATAAACGTATTAGCTTGCTTAAAGTGACTATGTAGAATACGAAATATATCCTGCAATTAATATAGCTGCTCGTTGTCACGCGGACATGGCATAACTACGTCCATAGCAAAGTACATTTATATTTGTACTGAGTATATAGGCTACGGTGACCACTTTCTATCAGATGAGCCTTAAGCTTGTATGACACCTCAGCGGTATAAAAAAATTTTACTCTGAGTATATTTAGAATGGGATTTCTATTAAGTAAGCACCTAATTCATCTTAGAATAGGTATATTCAAAATATCGATGAATTAAAAACTAGAGTAAAAGTGTAGGAATCTATAGACTATTATAAACGTATTAGCTTGCTTAAAGTGACTATGTAGAATACGAAAAACTAGGCCTTATTTCATAAAAGAGACAATCAGACAAATAATTCTGTTTTTAACAACAACAGACTGTTGTGACACGTGCCGTTTAATATAGATACAAAAATAAATACCAATACTGACATAATAGTCAAACAAAAAACCCGTTCAATACTAAATAAATAAATTAATATAAAATTACAGTCTTTGTAGCACTTCTCATGGTTCTCATAAGATAAGTATATTTTATTTTAATGATTTATGACATTTCAAAAACAATCGAACAGATGGGCATTTAGTGCAGGCATCCCTTCATGATCATTTTAATTACTAATGCACGTTCTAATTAAATACTTATTGAAAAAGGAACAGTAACTCAGTTACGCCAAATCGTTTCGGTTATTATTGAAGTTTTAACTGGGTTTGTAAGTTATGTGTTGTTGAGAATCTCGCCTTTCAACGCCGCAATTGAGATATAATCAGCGTGCGGGCGCGCAACGATTGACAACTGTTGACGTCAGCTAATAATATTTTGTCATTGTGTGTACGCTGTGTACGTCTCCAATCGAGCGAACATTGCACTGCATATTCATGAATTGTTTATTATTACATATCATGATTCTGTAAAGGCGATATTTCATTTCACATTACACAGTTTATTGGACGAATTACTGGAATTTAAGTCCTTCTAAAAACCCAAAATCATTTGCCACTTGTTTACAGTGTCTCAAGAAACACTTGTAAGTGTTTCTTGAACTAAGGTCCGTATTCCAGAACGTTTCTCAATACTCAATCAACAGTGTTTCTCAATACTCAATCAACGCTTGAGGCTAGTTTGCCTTATAAATATTACTCTCAAGCGTCGATTGAGTATTGAGAAACGTTCTTGAATACGGCCTTTACTATCACAAATCATTCGAGTATTTCTAAGAACATAAACCCATTAACGAAATAAAGTAACTAATAGTGCTAATATTATATGATGTATGTAATTTTATATGATATATGCTTACACCTTTGTATCCGCCACCTGATCGGCAGTAATGTCCGTGTGGCTCAAATATGTCTGGACTAGACTACCGGTGTCAGATGTCGACATTGCAATGAACATACTTGCTGTAATTGTTGGTTGTGGCGACTAGCTGTTGAAAATTTCAAGTCGCCCATAATGCCTAGAAATCACATGTAAATAGGTTCATAGAGCGTACAAATTCGAGGGTCTTATCTAGTCCTACTAATATTATAAACGCGAAAGTTTGTTATAATAGATGTTTGTTACTCATTCACGCAAAATCTACTGAATGGACTTTGATGAAACTTTACAGTTACATATATAGCTAACACATAGGCTACTTTTTATCTCGGGAATCAGTTCCTGTGGGAAATGGAAACTGGAAAACTTCACCAAGCATGCGGAGTCGCGGGCGGCAACTAACACCTAATAATATTGTAATTGGTTTTTAAACGTTGTAAAACTTTTAACTACTGGATGCCATCTTAAAAGACACGCCAACCGCCGAGCCGCCGTGATTCAAACAAATAGGATGACTGTGATTGTTTATTAAACTTCCTTCTATTGCTTTTATTGCAACATTTACTCATTTATCATACTTTTTTACAATATGATTATTATGACTACAAGTACCTGTGCAACATTAATTTTCAGAAAATTTATTGGGAAAGCGGTGTGCATAGACTCAATAATCCAGACGATAGATTTAGTTTCAGACATCTAAACTCTAAACTTTAGAAAAGTCTTATAAAAGGGCTCAGTCTGTCCGTCTTCCACATCTATTTCTCAGTAAGCATAAGAAATAGAGACAAACGATTCGCGGTGTTCAATACAGGACACAATTAATACGTGAATTTTCGAATTTCAAGTTTCTATCACTTCTTGGTTAGAAGTCGTCCGATTCCTTCGCTACGGTGTTGTTTAATATCTTAATTTATACCTATCTATACTTTGTTTCGACAAGGCAGGAAAGTTCCACGCAATCGGTGGTGATACCCTTGTCATGTTGTTATAGACAGACGTAGTTTGTGGTTACCGTTTCATGAATTTTTTCAAGCCGCTCCTAAGGCCTTCTTCACAGACGAAACATCATATAGTATAAAGAGAGAAATCCTATAGTGTTTTCTCTCTTTGTATGTGTTCTCTCTCTTTATACTGTGCCTGCTTTTTTATTCACAACAATAATTTCCATTCAACCATGTTCAGCTCCACAAACATAAGACGGAAAACTCTGACGTTCATTTGGTGTTATGTAAATAGTGAGGCATAGAACATAATGAGGAACCTGTTTCAGTACATTACAAGCGGAACCCTTCACGGTTTCATCCATGTAGTGACCGTTCTCAAAGGAATAGGTATGGAGATAAAATGTATTTCAAGTTTCTCCTTATAACGTCAACAGTAACTATCTGTCAGTCAAAGTCACGTTAAATTGATCCATTCGTTTTAAACAGACAGAAAAAATAGTTTCCGGGCTTCGGAAGGCACGTTAAACCGTTAGTCCCGGTTGCCAGTAACATGGCAGTCGTTAAACCGAGTTGAAGATCGGCGGTTTGAAAAGTTTCAACAGTTTAAATTAAGTAGTTGTAATAAGTACAGGAACTGCGAATGAAAATAAATTTGTTGTTACAGAATTATAATGACGTAGGTAGGTATTCTACTTGTTTCCGCAAGCACATCGATATACTATATTATTATACACAACTAATGTGGAATTTACGCGTTTGAAGCAAAACATGTATATTCCGTGCACTAGTATGATTCACAGTTTTGTGGCACACAATGGACGTCACCTTAGCTTTCCTTTAGGTGGGCTTCATTATTTTGGCGAGTCAAATATTTAAAATAATTATTCTTTAGTGTCAGCAGTAGGCACGGAACAGATAAAATAAGTACGGAAAGTTTGTTATCAACTACAGGACCAGTAACTTAAGCTATATTTGGGTACCAAAAATATAAACAATAAAATTAAGTGTTTATTTGTAGAGTGTTATGTGATTAATGGTTTGTTTGTGTGAGTTCGGCGACACCGATCTCCATACAAATTTCGTACTATAACACTTGCACTTGTTTTTTCTATTCCGTCTAAGTAGGTATGAGTGCCATGTGAAGGAGATTCAAGGTTATCTTTGAAAATTAAAATTACTTTTCCCACACGCAACGAAACTAATTATAGGTATATTATTGTATATTATGTTATAATTTTTGTGGTAGTTTGATCAACTTAAGGGCCGCTTCAGACTAGCTACTTTTATTTACTATCGGCAATTTTATCGCTTATTAGAAGTTACGAATAAATACTTTGGTACAGTCTCAAATTCGCCGGTTTCGAGTCTGAAGCCGCTCTTATAGGCCCAACTTAGACGAAGTACCAAAGGCCCAAAATATAACGTAGGACTAAATACTACTGGCAAGACGTGGGCGTAAAGTATTCCTCTGGGGAAATAAGCGTGACTCTATGTAAGTACTCGTATGTATGGAATATGTTTTTAATATTCTTATTAGACTGTGGTATTTTTATGTTCGTTTGTGACTTCGTGAGTAAATGAAATGAAGGATGAGAATATAGTGCGACCTTGCCAAAACTAGCACAACGCAGGTTTTGTTATCAATTCTTGGACGAACGGCGTTTTCCTCTACTTAATGGCTTAAACAAATTATATACATATTAAGTATATACATGTTAAGTACTCGTATTAAGAAGCAATACGAGTAGCATTAGACTCTTTACCATATTCATGAGTAGTATCGTACTTTTATACATACACTACCATTCTATTGGGCCTTATGAATGTTTTTACAGACATTTTAAATTAAGAACACGAAGGGAATACAAATATCTAAGTACATGATAGATATTTAATCTTTATCAGCAATTAAATCAAATTCCGAACACAGATAAAAAACTAATATAAAAAGTTATAACCTCTCGTTTAGAAACTCACGAATAAAATTACGAAAGTGGTCATTTATAATATCATAGTGTACTGCTTTCTTCAATGACTTCAATACACGAATCCTCACGTCACGTGCGTGGTAAGTAGGGGTCTTCAGATGCCAAGATTGGCGCCATGACGGGGTGGCGTCCAGACACTTACGTCACTCGGAAAACATGCTCTTTCCTTTAGATCTAAGGCCGTAGAAATCTAAAATAAACATAAAGCAACTGTCTTTACGAATGTATATTTACAATAAGTACAACGTTGTATATGACATTCGAAAATTCTGTACGTCAAAGATATACACGCACCTAATACAATAAGAGCTTGTTGTTTTCATTCATACAGCCTAATCTAAATCTATACTATATTAATATATAAAGCTGAAAAGTTTGTTTGGTTGAACGCGCTAATCATCATCATCATCATCATCCAAGCGTCTGTCCCAGTTGCGTCTCGCGACGCCCGGGGTCCGCTTTCCTACATTACGGCTTTCCCCTCTGGGGTTGGGAGGTCTGAGGGTGTCGCTCCCATAAAATCCACCCGCCGAAACAGAAATGTACGCGCTAATATCAGGAACTTATAATGGTTGGATTTGAAAAAACCTTTCTTGTGGGATAGCCCATTTATCGAGGAAGGCTATAGGCTATGTATCATCACGCTAATGCCCTAGAGAGCGGAGGAGTAATCATTAATGTCAACAAATCAGCGTAATTAAAAAAAAAATTATAAGCCACGGGATTAAATAGGTGCGAAGGGACTTCGAAGTATGTAACGGGCGAAGCCTGTCCCCTAGTTAATATTATAAAGAGGAAAGATTTGTAAGTTTGTTTGTAATAAATAGGCTCAGAATCTACTGTGACCGATTTACAAAATCTTTCTCCATTAGAAAGCTACATTCTACGTAAGTAACATAGGCTATATTGAATTTTCAAAAAGTTTGGGTTTCGTTTGAAATCTCGAATAGAAAAACTCTTCACCACGCGGGCTAAGCTGTGGGCATCAGCCAGTATGAAATTATTTTATGACGGAGCTTACTCTGACTGAGCTATTTTTACAGGTAATCAAGTTTTACCTATTTTCTTTTCTGGATATGAAATATAAAATGTTGCTACTGAAACTTGATCATATTTTATTCGAGTTACTTGTATAACTTAAAAAAAACGTATCAATTATCGTTTTATAGTCCTTAGTACACCAATATATATATATATATATATATATATAAAAGAAATAACCTAAACTGAACATATAAGCCTTCTTGCAATAACAGAATAGCAACATTGCTGATGTTGCTATTCTGTTGTTGCAAGAAGGCTTATTGTGCAGTTTAGGTTATTTCTTAGTGGCAATCAATCACAGATTAACATTGAGTTATATACTCTAAGCAGATTAGTTGCCAGGTACTGGGCGCGCGGGCTGTCCTTCACTTTCGTTCACCGATGTTTTATGAAGCCGTATGACATTTTCAGTTTTGTCGGAATGTCGGGATGCCAATGAAATGTCGAGACAATCCCGACGTATCCCGCGGATCTGGCAACCCTAAGTCCAACCCAATGCAACTTGGTAATACCTAGACTATTATAATGTTCCGCAAAGCATGCTATTGCTAACACTATTTACAATTTCTTAACAAAAGTGTTGAGTATTTAGTGTACCTATAGCGAGTGACCACCAAGCAAAATATCCTGAAACATGTGACTATAATAAATTCTCATACGTCACGCAATAGCTACTTCAGTCACGAAATAGTGACATAGTTAAGTATGTACAAAAAGGATGGTGACAAAATTAAGTTAACAAACCCATGAAGTCATCTTCAAAGCTGCTTTACTCGTACTACAACAAATTTTATGAACAAATATTTACCAATTTTTATGTCTCTGTTCTGTAAGTACAAAGTATGACAAAAACGTAGGAAAAATGCGACCAGGTATGGTCGGACACGCGCACGAAGGATTCCGTAGAGGGTAGACCGAGACTTACATAAGACGACGTGATTGCTCAAAAACGGAAAAGTCAAAAATACTCAGACACCCAGACGTGCATGTGCGATTGATGAATCTGCAAGAATGGAAAGAAGTATGCATGGATCACGAAGCCTGGCGATCTGTCCTTTCTTAATACCTCGTCAGGGATATAACGTGAAGATAGTAAGTTAGATATTATGTATAAAAAAGAAAACTAGGTATAGCTATGTATGGATATATTAACGCAGAGGTTTAATTGTTTTTAATTAAAATAAGTTGTAACCAGAATTGATTGTATCAATAAAATTACAGGAAAACAAGTATCTTCCGAGAGGCAAATTTATCTCAATTAGATATGTGATGACGCTATTGTCGGTAGCAGTTGATGTCGCCGATAAAAATTTATTGACTCTATAAATAGACTTGCTTTTAAATATGTATTAATGATCAATTGAAGAACATTGATTCGAAGTTATTCTTTATTTTTAGTCATATCTCTTCTTCATCATAAGTATTTTCCAGCTGCTTCCAAACCCTTGCAATAGAAAGCCACCGGTGCAATTTTACCAGATTTTCGTAGTCGAGGTACTATTACAATCGTACTCCAATAGACTTATATTGGTCCGCCGATAGAATTCTACTAGCACGTACCGCGTCAGTGGCCGCTAGTCAGTTGCATTTTTGATAGTCTACTTATTTTGACAGCTAAAATCAGCGATTATGGTTCTATTCTACGGCTTGTCAATAGTAAACTCCGCCCCCAGGGGGTTAGTAGACTTCTATCGGTGGGCCGATAGAATTCTACTTCTATCGGACTACTTAAAACTGTCAAATTTGTACCGGTAGCTTTCTAATGAGCGACGATTTAGATTTTATTTTGACACGTTTGAAATAGCAGACTCGGCCCCCTGGTTAGGGCCCCTTACACTCTTATTTTATTTTTCGTCATAATGATACTGCTAAGTACTGAGTATATTTGTAGTTGTGGCCGATGGTATATTTATTGGAAACTACAGGAACGATTCCAAAAATATTTATTTAGTCTCTTTAGAATTAATTTAAGGTAAAAGTGACAATTAGATCATGTATCCTTACGATTTATTTTAATCGCAGCTAGCTGCCTTGCGCGGTCTCAACCAATTGGTTTTTTTATTGCAATCAACAACAGAGCCTCGACCTCAACGTCACCGGCGCAGGCGCCATCTGTACCAAAAAAACATATTTAGCCCTACTCGGACACACTAAATTTCATAAATATCTGCCCAACCATTCTCGATTTTTGAGCTAAGCAACACATTCGGCGATTTATTTATATTTATTTATAAGGAGAAGAATGTGTGCTAAAAAGATGGAAAGATTATTTTGAAAGTTTATATGAAAAAGAGGATATGGAAGCACAAACGAGTTCTTGGGAAAGGAATGAACTAAGCAACGAAAGCATCATAAGTATGGAAGAAATTGTGGAAGCATTGAGTAGTATGAAATTGGGTAAGGCTGCTGGATTTGATAGGATTTCTGTCGAGATGCTGAAAACGGGACATGGCGTGGTAGCTTGCCAGCTGTACCGCCTTTTTAATCTTTGCTGGAGGAGTGGCAGCGTGCCAGGAGATTGGTGCAAGGCTGTCATCGAGCCACTTTACAAAGGAAAAGGGTCACAGCAAGAGTGCAAAAACTACCGCGGCATAAGCTTGCTCAGCATCGTCGGCAAATTGTATGAAAAAGATTTGATAAAAAGAGTGATGAATGAAACTGAAGGGAAAATGTGGGATGTACAAGCAGGATTTATGAAAGGAAGGAAGAGGATGCACGGATCAGGTCTTTTCCTGACGATGCATAGCCGAAAAATTGTTAGCGAAATGTCAAAAGGTCTATTGCATATTTGTAGACTTGGAAAAGGCCTATGGCCGAGTGGTGAGGCATGAACTATGGACAACACTGGCCAAGTATGGAGTAAGCAGTCACTTGATACGAGCACTGAAATCTCTCTATGAGGGCTCCAGTGCTTGTGTCAGGATTAACGGAGCTTTCACAGACTTTTTTCACATTGAAAAAGGTGTGAGACAAGGTTGTGTAGCGTCACCGGCGCTGTTTAACCTATACATGGACAGTTGTTTGAAAGAACTGCAAGAGAGTGCGTATGGTTTAAAAATGAATGAACTGACTGTCAAATGCCTCCTATTCGCTGATGACCAGGTAATACTGGCATCATCGGCGGAGGAGTTGCAGTTGATGGTTAACATTATGCATGATACGCTGAAAAGCAAAGGAATGAAAGTGAATGTAAATAAGACAAAAGTAATGGTTTTTGAAAGAGAGGAAACTATGACGGATTGCTCGATTTTTGTGGAAGTAAAACGAGTGGAACAGGTGAAAGAATTTGTATATTTAGGTTAAAAATTTGTGAGAGATGGAAAGTGTGATTGTGACATTGAACGAAGAGTTTTGACTGGAAATCAAGTGAATGGAGCCATGCACGCCTCTATGAGCAGTCAGAACGTGTCTAAGAAGGCAAGACTGGCTGTGCATAGAGGAGTACTTGTTCCTACACTCATGTATGGCAGTGAAAGTTGGGTGTGGCAGAAGAAGCATAGAAGTAAAATTAATGCAGTGGAAATGAGAAGTCTGCCGAGTATAGGTGGAGTGAAATTGATGGACAAAGAAAGGAACAGTGTGATAAGGGAACATTAGTAACGAAACAGATTTATCAGAGGAGAGTGAATGGGCAAACTGGTAAGGGGCGACCTCGACGTACATATGTCAATCAAATTTTTTTTTTTTTATTTATTTATTTCATTTACAATATATATTGTGTTTGAAATTTCACATAAGCCTAGCCTATAATTTTATATAATACATTATATTAAATCAAATTACAAATATCAACCTAAAGGTCCCAAAATACATAGATGTCAAAATATTACAAAGATTACAAAATAATGTCATTAGAGAAAATTTTTCAATCCGTATTCTGAAATAAACTATTAAATTTTTTAAATGTAATTACTTTAATTATTGAATAAGTTGATAAAACCAGTTTAATCTTCTACATCTATCTCTATAAACCAACATTCAGTTCATCAACAGAGTAAAAACATTTGTCCAACAAGAAAGTCCTCAGTTGCGCCTTAAACGTGTATTTTTTATATACTAAGTCCTTTAGATAAGCTGGCAATCTGTTGAATAATTCTACACCCTGATATGTAGCGCAATGTTTGACTATATCCAATTTAGGTGCTATTCTATTTAATATAACCTTTCGTCTTGTTCCTTCTCTAACCTCCCTCTCATTTGGTGTTTCATATTTATGAATGTATTGATAAATTTTTAAAGCAATTATTTGCTAAATTTCTCAAATTTTTTTTTAATAAAGTGGAAAAAGACAACCCGATTCGAGACAGGGATTGAACCTGTGACCTTTGCCTAACCAGGGCAATGTTCTAGCCACCTGAACTACCCGAACCATCATACTCTTAAAAATGACGATATAAATATGGTGGAGAATTTCAACTTGATTCGATACGGTTCGGGTAGTTCAGGTGGCTAGAACATTGCCCTGGTTAGGCAAAGGTCACAGGTTCAATCCCTGTCTCGAATCGGGTTGTCTTTTTCCACTTTATTAAAAAAAAAAAAAAATTTATGAGAAATTTAGCAAATAATTGCTTTAAAAAATTTATCAATATACTGAGTGGAGTCCATTGCATCAATGTTTAAAAATAGTTGTAACACTGTTCATTGGTATCGAGTTGTTCATTAGCTCGATAGATGGCTCTGGTCATACTCTTAAAAATGACGATATAAATATGGTGGAGAATTTCAACTTGATTCGATACGGTTCGGGTAGTTCAGGTGGCTAGAACATTGCCCTGGTTAGGCAAAGGTCACAGGTTCAATCCCTGTCTCGAATCGGGTTGTCTTTTTCCACTTTATTAAAAAAAATTTATGAATGTACTTGGCAAAGTTACTTAACACTGTCAAAATATATAAACTGGGAACTGTTAATATGCCCAATAATTTAAAGTGATCCTTGCAAGACTCCCGTTGTGGAATTCGAACAATGGTTCTAATTGCACATTTTTGAAGGACAAAAGCCTTTTATATGTTATAATAAAATAGAAGACATTTTGGAAAAAGGTCATGTCAAGAGTACCCATATCCAGCGTGTGTGTATGAAAACACTTATTAAAGTGGAAGAAGCGAAAGTTGTATGCCAGGATCGCAGCAAGTGGAAAGCCATAGTCTCTGCCTACCCAGATGGGACACAGGCGTGACGGTATGTATGTATGTATGCATGTATGTATGTATGTATGTATGTATGTACAACATTCGATTACGTACCAGAAGCAAAAACAATAGACAAAAAGTGGCTAGCTAAAAAGACATTCCATAGAGATCTGAGATAAACTCTTTAGAACTACACAAATTACTACAAAATTATAGAAATAATGGGTACTTCCCCACGAGAAGTACTCAATTATATCACATAGTTCCTTCATATAGTAGTTCTTTCCATCATTATTGTGAGACCTCAGTATTTCCTAAGAAATAACCACCGCCATCTATTTTAGTCAACGGCACGGCCGTGTGTACCTAGTCCTACGTCTATTAATATGTCATATCAATCTACTTCCACATGACTGCGCGGACGCAATCAAGAAACGTTACGCACAAGTCCATCTAGTGATTCTAGCGAGTATTGTCACACGCCTGTATCCGTGCTGTGCAATGATTAGAACGGCCTTCACGGCTCGTACCACAATCGGGAGGAAGTGTCCACAAGAATCATTTAGTTAAACCATTGTATCTATCAAGCAATTTAGATACAATGACTGAAAAAATGCCTTGTAGGTAGATGTAGGTTTCAAACGTCATAACTCGACAAAACAGTGTCCAGCCAAGCTCTACTCGATCTAAAATTCAATGAAGTAGGTATATGGTTTCAAACGTTATTTTCTGGTCATACAATATTTATGATAGTTTTAACTAATTCTCAGTGACTTATCAAAATATGCTGTTGATATATTCAGATGTAGTTTTATGGAAACACATTCTAAACATTATTCGCTGTACAATTATGTTACATTTCAAGAGCAAGCTGCTCAAAATTTGTAAGTTGAAAAGGGAAGCATTTCAGAATCTCCAGTAGTAAATAAAAGATGTTTACTTATATGTTTTGCAAAACACATTTATTTTCCTGAAACCGAAACTCTTAGGGAGCGTAAAAATAGTTTGTGCTTAACAGAACCTTGTGAATCTGTTGAACATTCGGCAGTGCTCGCTCTGGTTCTATTGAATCCTTCTCTCAATAAGTTTCTTTAAACACTACGGCATTAGTATAAGAACGTTGACAATATTTTTTTGGATAGATGCTTTTGGATTTGTTTGTAGGTTTATGAAGACTTTGTTGTGTAAAAAGAAAAAAGTTCCTGGAAGATGCAGAAACACCCGGTCTTTGTTACACAATTATATCAAAATTTTCAGCTAATACTTAATAACAATTATACAATGATGTAACTTTTATGTGTGACCGGTAGTGCCATAAAGCACAAAAAAGCTTTTAAATGGAAACAACACAAACAGTAACCCATACCAGTACTTGCAGGCGAGAACATTTGTGTGTCACGCGAACTGTGCGTCGGACAATGAGTGTTCTTTTGCAATCCCACCGCGAAGTTAGCTTAATATACAGTATATTCGTGTAAAAATTGAATTTAGAGCCATTACTAGCGATGAATAATATCTACGAGTATGGTTCGCGATTTCAAGACTAGTGGTTTTCATCATACTTGATATGTACTTGATTGTTGAGCGTGTCGCGGCTATACATTTTAGTTTCTAAGATTTTTATGGGACTAACCATAGAAAGCGCTCGTGGCCCCGCTGACCCAGTATTCTGTAAACGATCACTGCGTTAAGCAACATTCGCTATAGGTGGTCCTTGGATGGACATTTGCGAGGGTTTCCGTGCTTCGGAAGGCACGTTAACCCGTTGATCCCGGTTTCCAGTAAAATGGCAGTAAAGCCTAGTTGAAGGCCTTATGGGCGGCTTGAAAAATTCAACAGCAGGTCGCCACAGCCTACCCTACAAGGATAAAGGCGTGACAATGTGTATGTATGTAACCATAGAATAAGATGCTTAACGCAACTGTCGTTCACAGAACACTAAACAAACGGCACGAGAGAGACGAGCATTTCTCTAGATTACCTTTTATAATTGATCTTTGAAATGTAAAAATAAAAATCCTTGAATATAAAAATATAATTTATTTAATAGACACTGTTAATGCAGAAACATGAACGGCAGTTTCTTATATACATAGATCGCAAATGCCAAGTGTGATAAAACTTGGCATCTAAACTGCGTCGTAATTTACGAAAATATTATAAATATGAAGGATTGAGGAAAGATAACCGAATCCGTCGGGATACGGCTATCAACAACAAAACGAAGTATAAGTTTTTGTTTAGCTAACATGTATTGATTGACAAACGCCGGCGGCGGCAGCGCATCAGTAGATAAACTATTTTTATTCCTACGAATACATCATAGGAAACAAAAAAATCATCATATGTGCCAAAAGTTAAACCTGTCAGTCTTCGACCTCTCGTCCCCTAAATTCTCACGTGACTATCTCACATCTTTCACTAATTATAATCACGACATTGTGTATACCACATAATTGATGTGGTTTACGACAAATATATTTTTATTTTGGATGTTTACATACATGACAACTACGAATAACATAAAAATAGCGTTTCAATCAATCATAGTTATCTGAAACTCATGTACTTAGTTTACTAAATTACATCAACCAAAACACCAAAACGTTTGGTAATGATATAGGAAGAAAATTTTCGTTCTTACTAAGCCGGTTATTCCTGGTAATGTATAATAACATCGACTAATAAAATCATACAATGACTTATTCATTAAAGAACGTGTTTATAATAGTTTAAGTACATGCGTCATTTGATGTCACTCTAGTAACGCATTTTAACACCTACAAATGTCGGTTTTCGAAAGGTCGAAAATAACATATCGTCATCATACCAGTTAAGTCTATTTATTTCAAAAATATGACTACCTTGCAATTTAGTATTACAGTATTTGTTGTCACGTGTAGAGTACTAACACTGAGCAAATTTGTTGATGTCTATGTAAGTTATTGAAATACAATAATTCACATACAAATTAACAAATTTGCTGAGTATAGCTTTTACTCATGCATGCATCACTCAAATTATTTTGCTTACTTATTGAACTTATTCCTTGCTATATTTATAGCAATTGTTACATCACAATTAGCAGCTAGTTTTGCTTCTCGCTCTACTTAAAATGGTTTCAAACTACAACATCCTGCCAACCAGACGTACTGAGAAGGTGTCCATTTCAACTAAGTAATTTATAACGTGGTCACTATTCCAGCTGGTTGAGTTTGTAAGACAGTATTAACTTGAAAAATCAGTCACTCAGTCGTAATACGATGTTCCGATACAACAAGGTCGTTAGTGGTTATTCGCTCAAATAAACCTTGCCATTATTCGTCGAAGAATAATCTATGTCCGTTGAAATAAACTCAGCAGGTAGAGCCTAACTTGCACTTTATTGCTAAATACATACATACATATTGTCACGCCTTTATCCCCGAAGGGGTAGGCAGAGGCATACTAGGCGCCCACATTTCATGGTATGCATTTTTGTCCCACGTAACAGGTGGTGAGCCCATTGCCATGTTGATATTGAAATGGATAGGCGCAGGCTGTGGTGACCTGCTATTGAATTTTTTCAAGCAGCTCATAATGCTTTCAACCAGGCTTAACGATTGCCATTTCACTGGGACCGGCTTAAAGTGCCTTTATGTAAATTCCACAAATTGGTCATCCATCCAAGGACCACCTACAGCGAATGTTGCTTTACGCAGTGATCGTTTACAGAACACTGAGTCAGCGGTTCATTGTCACTGAGCGCTTCATTGCTAAATACAAAGGATTGTCAAGAAGAATAATTAGTAAAATAAATTGCAGAGATTTTGTTATTTACTCTTGTGAGCTAAAAAAACGACAATCTCACGTGTTCTTGGCAGCTAATGTGTTATCGCATGGACGAACGAAACGCCACAACATATAGGAACCGTTAAACAACGTAAATAGACACATGATGTTAGTCATGATATTCTTGAATCTTATCCAAAGATACCATCGTATTTGTGACCTTAAATTCTTAGACGACCCTTTATATTAAATGTATTGCTTCTAAACAATGGTGCTTGATACGCTGCTGCAAAGGAAGAAACTACTCATATTAAGTATATTCTACAATGTCTGTATGCATTAAGCAAAAGCTAAAAATTGACAACATCACAAAATTTATTATGATGTTGAAAATGTGCATATGATTTATACATAAATAAAATATTTACTTCTTCACTCGATTCAAAATCAAACGATTTTATATAGTTACTTTAGAGGCCGTATTCCAAAACGTTTATCAATACTCAAAAAACACTTGAGAGTAGTATCTATTTTTAAGGCAAAAACTAGCCTCAAGCCTCGATTGAGTATTGAGAAACGTTCTGGAATCCTGCCCTAGATGGTTAGACGGGTGAGATGAGACCTTTAACTGCGATTCTACTGTTTCGTAGAGATTCATTAAACGTGCTCAAAAATTCATAAATATCGTAACTATCACCACAAACTCGAAGAACCAATTCGCACTAGGCTAGTTCTCAAGGCTCCATCTTGAGATTTGACGGTCACTTTTTACAATCACACCTCTCCCCATTCGGCCCACTGATTATTTCAAGTGCTAAATTGTTCTGATCCGGCTCACAGTCAGTCTAATCAATTTTGCGATTCAATTCAATTGTAGCACAGGACAGAGTGTTGCGTCGAAATAAAAGCAACGTAGGTCTGTTCTATATTGGGACTTGATACTTACCATTCAACAACGTTCGAGCGAGATGCGAATATTTACTGCCCAAATCTTTACATTTTATAGTATTTTAATCTAATGAAGC
Organism: Thumatha senex; assembly: GCA_948477245.1. NCBI lineage: Eukaryota > Metazoa > Arthropoda > Insecta > Lepidoptera > Erebidae > Thumatha > Thumatha senex. The sequence goes on from OX419725.1 coordinate 9,401,649, forward strand.
GTTTGTAGCCCCATTTTTTCAGTGTTATGTAAGCGATCACTACATCTAACATCTGGAAGAAGTAATGTATGTACATTTAAGCTTTTCCGTGATTCGAAAACACTTTAACCTGAAAAACTAGGTATTCATAACAGCAGATTCAACACAGCAATACCAATAGGAATTAATCATACCTAATTACGGTACCACCGATTTGATAAATACGAGAAATGTGGGCGTGTAATATGCTTTTGCCTAATCCTTCGAGGAAAAGACATGACAATATTTCACGTGGGTTGATAGTCATTGCTGCGATCCGAACCCCAACTCTTTTAAATTTATATTTTTTTTATTCACACAACAGATCATTCTCAGTAAATTCACTCACTCAATTCACATTCTGTAACGGTTTTATTGTATCTCACCAACTGATTGAATTAATTATATATAGAGTTCATGACGCAACCAAAATCGAATGAATTTTAATGTTTACTGTATAACTAGAATTGGAAATTTATCTGAAAGTAATATACTTGGATGTTATGTCCCATGTTGTGAAGATCCCACCCACCCACAGTCTAAAAGTTTACAGTTAATAAAGTAAAATATAAGCTAATAAATCTAATGCATGTGTTACGGACATTTTCAAATTATTACTTAATGTATATTATTTCTCTTTAGATTATCTTCTAAAGCTACTACTTAATTAACTTTTTGAAGCATAGGTACATTTTAAACTAACATTGAAGAAATGAGTTGACAATATTGTGGATGATATCGGGTATTAAAATAAAAACTATTAACACTGCCTTATAAGAAATGCCTGTCATTGTACACACCACGATTGTATACCATGGTCACCAATATTTAAGTAGCTTCAATTTACGAAGTTTAGGCTAACATTTTGCGCATAAATTTTAATTTTTCTTTAGTTTCAAGGTTACAAGCTGTTAGCCAAAAAATCTTTCAGTACTGAAGGTGACATTGGTGTATATAATTGACGCAGAGTTCGCTGTCCTTCTTAAGTTGACAAGTGAGAAATGTTGAAACCACTGGTTATGAATTGAACACATGCGTTTAAAAAATATTCATTCACAGTTTGAAAATCTGCCAAAATTTGAAAACAATAATGTATTTATGTTATGCGTGTACCTATGCAGATACTTTTGTGGGTGTGCCGTTTATTTCGGGATGCTTTTATCATACGAAATTCTTAGGCCGTTCCTAATAGCTTAATAACATTATTTTGTGTTTGTTTTCAGTTAAATATTAGGCAAAATATATGTCAAATATCATAATGTAAAGACTTGCTTTTACAGCATAATTACTATGAAATATACTTAAAGGCCAAAAATCAAAAAAAAACTGTAGTAGCACTTTCAGTTCAATAGTTAAGACTTCGCAGTATATTATGTCTTTCGTAACTGCGGGCTAGACACCACTTGATGCTCTTAACATTGATTTCATTCTTGTACCGATCACCTTCCAATTGTATTTAGGTTGTACCTTCCAAATTGTATTTACACTTATAGAAAAGTAGTTGAGATATTAGTTGATAAGATTAAGAACGAACGACGAACATATTTTAAGCTTCTAATTTTTTTATATCGACGTCAACAGATTTCAAAAAAGCATCCACTTTAATTTAGTCTATTCACGAGCTATTAATAACGCGTTTAGACTTTGCGAATGCTTAAAAAAGAGCCTTTATTAACTTTAAGTTATCGGCAACACACACTGTTTCTCGATTTCAAGATCTTGAAGTTGTTGAGGGCTCGTCTTGAAATAGGCAAATTAGACATGAACGAAGACAGACCTTGGAGAGTCAATTAGATGGATATGCGCACAACCTGAATCAAACAACATGCCTATCGTCACTGTTCTTAGTGTATTTAGTTATTAGAGCGTCGTGACGGTAAAGAGTGGCCATTATACCACTATATAATGGATGTCGTGGCTTCGTGTTGACATTGGCTGTAGGTTTGCGACAAATATTTACTTGGTCATGCGACTTACATTAAGAACGTCACAGATTGAAAAGCAGTGCTAAATTGTTCCTGTGAAATAATAACAATGTAGCTTCGTGTATACATGTACACGTATTTTCATTAAAGTCATATCAAAATTGGTTTCGTTTTGCTCATTTTGCTGAAAAAGATGGTCAATAACATATTGTTCGTGAATAATGATTATTGACATAGTTGTTTTTTATTTATCTATTACGCCTTTTCCCCTAAGGGGTGGCAGAGGCATATTATATGCCTACTTTTCACCATGTGTATTCCTGTCCCACGTAGTTATATAGGTGAAAATCAAATGGTATATCAAAATTATAATCTAATAGGAAAAGGTACGAGGTATAGAATTATAATTAATCATCTTCTTAATCTTAGCATCTTATTGGTTCCTTCTAAACTCTATCTATTTGAGCCTAACCGCCTTTAGTGTCTGCCACCTGCGTAATTGTGTCGTCCGATGGTCTTTATGTGCTGTAACAGAGATCTTATTCGGGCCTCTTACAAATTTGATTCTTCAAATAGTCTATTAGAGTATTAGATAATATTAATTGAGTATAAGACTACATTTTTTCACTGTACCGTATTCTCTTTGTCTCTCTGTGTCTGTGTGTATGTGATTTTTTTTTATTGCCGCGGGGAATGCATTTATGTGCCGTCATTCCTACTGCGGGTGCAGCAGGAATGGTGTGTGGGACCCCGCGGTGTTTTGTCTTCTTCCCAACCGGGTCGCAGGATAGGCCTGAGGGCTATTCACTGCGACCCGGCTAAGGGAATGCCCCAAGATGAGGCTCTCCTTGGGGGGTCAGATGTTCTGCCCCCACGATCTCCCGGAGGAGATTAGTTTGTGCCCGCATCGAGCCGTCCCCACTAAACACATTGTATTTTATTTTGTGAAAAATTTTACTCATAGTTTAAAGTCAATGAAAAATTCGAGTACGTATATCCAAGATCAAAGTTTAATTTGATGTGTAAATACATAAAATACTAAATCTGTTGTTCGAAAATGAAACCCAGTTGATAGATGTCGCAATGAGACGACTGTCTACATTTTTAATGAAATAAACGATTCATAACTCCAGACTGAACTGTTTATAGTTTCATATTACATACTTAAGCTTATCAAAGTTTTTGCTCACCTCACGACCGGTTCAAACCAAATTAATATTCAGTTAAATCCTGTTACTGGCACAGTCACTGTTGTTGTGATCGCCTTGTCAACAAGCATAGACAGTCTGCAAACTTTCATGTCATGTACTTTTACGGTCTCTAGATTTCTGCATGATTTAGACCTCTGTCTTTCGAATCAGAGTATACCTACCTTCTAATGCAGAACTACTGACTCTACAAATTTTCTTATTATGTGACACAAAAGTGGATAATGTTGTAGTCGATCGTACATTACGTATCTCTACAGGTTTTACAGAAATAGTATACAGCTGTGATATTTACAGTGCTTACTATCTAATTGTGTAGCTTCTATTTCTTCGTAATATGACTATTCATATATTCTCTTATCATATTATGACTTTTCTTAAAAACACATCTTATTATAAACTTTTGTAGAAGCTTTTGAAGAAGATTGAAGCGCTCGTGGCCCCGCGGTCTCAGTGTTCTGTAAACGATCACTGAGTTACGCAACTTTCACTATGGCTGGTCCTCGGATGGGTGACCACTTTGTGGCATTTACATTTGCGAGCGTTTCCGTGCTTCGGAAGGCACGTTAAGCCGTTGGTCCCGGTTGCCAGTAAAATGGCAGTCGTTAAGCCTGGTTGAATGCCTTATGGGCGGCATGAAAAATTTCAACAGCAGGTAGCCACAACCTGCGTCTGTCTATTTCAACACGGCAATGGGCTCACCACCTATTACGTGGGACAGAAATCCACACGGTGAAAAGTGGGCATATAATATGCCTCTGCCACCCCTTCGGGGATAAGGCGTGATGGATATTTATTTATTTTTATTTATTTCTTAAAAACACATCTTATTATAAACTTGGAATTATAACCACAGTAACTTATTAAGCTAAGATTAACCTTCAATAAGTAGTTGTTACAATGGTTAAACATTATATACTTTTTAATGCTTCTAATGGCTAATATTTATTTTAAATTGATTTCAATAGGATGAGATTTTTAGTAAGTTTGCAATCATACTCATAAACTTTTTCTGAGTATGATTAGAAACTTAAAGATTTACTCTTTATTAATTAAAGTATGCACAGTTAATCTCTATTTCAAGATTAAGAATAAAGCCCATAGATGATAAGTTTACAAACACAAATAACTTGTGCAATACGATCTGATATTATGCAATAATTATTATATCATTAAAGGGTACCCCTAGTCATAATTTTTATGACTCATTTATTGTTACATGCAGGGTGAGCACCCTTCATGCATATTAAAATTCAAAATATACTTACATATAAACTATGCTATTCAAAGTTTAGTGGTTAAAAATTTTGAATGTGTTGCTAATATGAATATTGAGTCTGTTTACTAGAGTGTCTACACATTCTTTATTAACGAAATTGAACATATTTTCCCAGAGGATTTTTTACTATTCATCTAAAATATATAGAGTTATTTAAAAATCTAAATTGAGGTCAAGGTGCTACAGCGATGCGAAAGCTTTTTAAAATGCCTAAGATACAGTATTTTATTCGCGTTGACATGAAAATATTTGCGCGTGCTAATAATCCCGCAAGAGATCTCTGTTTCGTATGTTACGCGGCCGCGATAGCTATTTATGTCTTCCCAAAATAGCAACTTCTTGGTCACATGGCTATGGGACCGAGCCCCTCTGAATGAACAACAGTGACGTAGTCATGGCGTCATTTTCAACGAACCGCGTAATTATCAATGTTAGACATCTATATATTTAACAAGATTAAAATAAAGTTTTCTGTTTACTTATTTTTTTACAGACTACCATAGTACTTGCTCTTTTTTCACATTTTCATGCATAGTTAACCACTTCTGAGCTATAATGAATCTAGATGATAGAGAAGTTATTTGAAAATCAATGACTTAATTCCACCCGAACAGACATACAAGAATGCGAGTTAATAAAAACATGGTAAATACCAGCAAGCGCATTGTACGGTTCCATAACTTTGCTATTCACTTCAGAAATCTTTTTACTATGAAGAGTATCTTCTCAATCGACAATCGCGTGACTATCACTCGTAAACATATGTTGCCTATTTCTATAATTATCTGTGCCAGCTTTCCTAGGAATTTCGTTATATCCGGTCAAAATATCAAACTGATCTCTGAATTTGAAAAATAGTTATAACAAACCAACAATAGTTTTTATAGGCGGACGTGGCATTTCTTTAAGTTTCCTTATTTACTTCGGAACCGTAATATAAACGGAACAGTATCCTATAGAATAACGACATTTATATTGATAAAATGAATACTAATCCCATAGACATTACTAATAACTATTATTTAACTATTTTCAGAAACCTCATATGCGGCCGATGATAGCTGAATATGATCCCAAGAAAAAAGGAGTCAGAAATGACTTAGGTGTTGGTTTGATCAAGTAAGTGCCTGTGTTTCATAAGTCAACGAGGAAGAAGCCATGCGCCAGAGCCACTAGAGCGACAATCATTGATTCAGCTTTGACTGCCTAATAAATGTTGTCAATAATGTACTTCAATTTAATCTGGATGCCACCATTCAATCAATTGTTGTATGAGTGCTTAGTTAATAAAAAATCAACATAAAAGCATGCTTCACAGCTTCCTTCATTTTATGTCTTGCAACTTGATTATGATATATTATGATTGTGGAATACCTTGTCTTAAACCTAATAATATTGACATTTTTGTTCAACAGGAGATTGAAAAGAAAATATTACGTAGATCATATAAATAGCCTAAATCGGGTAGTAATTACAAGTTCGATATGAATGCCTACATGGTTCACCCGGCTCCGTCAGCCTCACCTCATTCGGTGGCCATACCTAGGTTCATATCTATGTTTTATAGAACCTACCTAAATTTTTGTCGTGGTATTTTATATTGTATGTTGACTTTTAAGTAATCGCTCGTTAAAATGAGCTAAAAGCTAGACGCCGTTCGGAGACGATCCGGGAAGACGAGTGCTGCTTCCACGAGATAAATGTCGTTCGTCGACCTTGACCATCTCGCAATGGACTCATACACCGGTACATCATTCCATTTTATGGTTTCAATATTGTTTATTTTAATTTATTTTGTTTGGTAATGGTAATTTGCAAACAATTGTGCCTGTAGTGCCCTCAACCGTTGTCGCTGCGTGCATTGCGCATGCGTACGGCTGGCACTCGTGCGCCATCTCTGTTCAGGCTCGGGATTGGCTCGCAAACTGGCGATTTGTACAAATTTGATTTAGCTTTATGTCCCCTTTACAAGGCTTCATTGTTGCAATGAGTTGTATATTAAATTAGTTAAATTAGAGTCTTAACTATCTTTAAACAATTTTTGAATTGCCAGAAAAGCCATACATTGAGCAACATGTATTGTCCAATTGCCATCTTTGTCCGTTAAGTTTTAGATATTGTGTTAATTATAACGTAAAGCTGCATTGAATTTAACGGTTGAGCCACACTTTTGTAAATGCCGAGTCTTAACAGAGTGAAGCGCATTTGAATAAAATATTTTGTACTTTATTTTGGAGACCATAATGAATGTATCACACTTCACATCACAACACTTACACATAATAGTAATGCAGCTAATAGTATCTAGTGCAATCATTTGTAGCGTTCGCGAATAGTCTCAGTAGCCACACAAATTCATCATTGATCATAGAATGGAAACAGTTATTCCAAAATCCGCGTCCGCGACATTCACACCTCGTTCGTATCACATTTTAGCTTGAAATGTGGCGCTTTCTATGTTATCGCTCCATTACATTCTAGAGATGCTTTAAATTCAATGAATGACTTGAACTACACTTTCGAACCCACTTCACTTCTAACCTATCATTAAATTTATATAGTATTATGTGTTTCACGTGTATACAGAAACTATAACAGTCTCTTGGGAATATTTTACAGGTATGAAGACTCAAATGACCTCCCTGTGGAACAACAAGCAGGCTCCACGTTGCCTCTTATGGAGATCCCAGGTCGGGATATTGAGGCAGACGAGGACTATAATCCATTCGAGCATCGGAAACTGGCGCATCCCACCTCGTGAGTTAATTACATTTGAAATGAAAAATATTTCCAGTAATTCCATAATATATAACATATATATAATTAAACTGTTTAAATTCCAGGGACATGGACACCCTTATACATTTGCTGAAAGGTTCTTTGGGCAGTGGTATATTAGCTATGCCTATGGCTTTTCAGAATGCTGGTCTGTATTTCGGCCTAGTAGCAACATTCGTGATTGGAGGAATCTGTACATATTGTGTGCATGTACTAGTGAAGACAGCCCATGAACTATGTAGAAGAATACAAAAGCCTTCTCTTGGATTTGCTGAAACCGCTGAGGCAGCCTTCTTATGTGGGCCACCAGCTGTTCACCAATTTTCCCGACTTGCCAAGTTAGTCTCTTTTTATCTACTTGGAGCTTAGGTAGTCAAGACTTTTAGAATACATGTTACGTGAGCTGGGTCTCTACCACAATAGGACGTATGTCTGCTCACCTGTATGCGGTGCAATTGCTGATTAATAGATGAGCCAACGCAAAGCTCTCTCTATAGCTCCCTCCCTCGGGTGCCTCGACCTCAGTCAGTAAATTTTTTATGACACTATATTGGGTCTTGACGAGACTGAACTTGAACTGAAATTTAATTAACTCTATGTTTTTAAAGTTACCGTACTCGATTTCAAAGCTACATTATTAGCAACTTGGCGCAACATTAACAATATTAGCAATTTGGATATAAGTTTATTAGATAGAGCTAAAGTTGAGATTTATACAACATTTTTAAAAATAAAATTATATTGCTTTCTTTCAGAGCAATGGTCAACTGGTTCCTCGTCATCGATTTATTGGGTTGCTGTTGCGTATACATCGGATTTGTCTCAAGAAATGTGAAACAAGTTGTTGATTTCTACGTTAAGGATACAGACTGGTACGATATAGACCTCCGAGTTTATATGGCATCCCTTCTACCTTTCCTGATTGCCATGAATTTAATAAGAAATCTCAAGTACTTGGCACCTCTTTCAATGATTGCTAATATGTTAGTTGGCACTGGAATGGGGATTACCTTCTATTACCTCTTCCAAGACATTCCCAGCGTTGATACCGTTCATAAATTTGGTGGACTTTCGCGTTTACCTACGTTCTTCGGTACCGCCATCTTCGCTCTTGAAGGAATCGGTGTCGTGATGCCGTTAGAGAACAACATGAAGACACCTACCCACTTTATCGGATGTCCTGGCGTGCTGAACTTTGGCATGGGCTTCGTCGTTTCACTGTACGCTTTCACTGGATTCTTCGGCTACCTGAAATATGGAGACAACACAAGCAGCAGTATAACTTTGGATCTCCCTCAAGACGAAGCGTAAGTGATTCGTTATTATTAGTTTTACTCGTAAGACATTGTTAACACTAGGTTACCTAATCGTGAATAACGAGGCTTTTAAAATACGGTGACTGCCTCTGTGGCGCGGTGGGGGTGCATCCGACTGCTACGCAAGAGGTCGTGGGTTCCATTCCCACCCAGGATAAAACTTTGTGTGATGAGCACGATGGTTTATTCTGTGTCTGGGTGTTATTTATCTATAATATGTATGTATTTAGAAATATATAAGTATGTTTATCAGTTATCTAGATCCCATAACACAAGCTAATATTAGCTTACTTTGGGCTAGATGGCGCTCTGTGAAAAGTGTCCCACAATATTTATTATTATTTTTATTTTATGGCATGTCAAGAGTGAGTGAGAATGCTCTTGATAGTTGGCTGGATGTTACAATATATACTTATTTATCTTTTTAAAGTAGATGCCAACTTCATAATAAAAAAAGTGCCAGCTTTGAGCTAAATGTGTTGAGTATCGAATGACCTGTACTGATTTTTCATTGGACCATATGTTGTGGCGTGATTTGGAAACGGCCTGTGTCCAGTGGATTGCACCACGCTGTTTTAGTTGAGCTCATTTTGTCAGTTATGTAACAACTACATCATGTTTAGTACAACTTTTATTTCACGTATATAAACCGATTTTCATGTTATTTGTGTGTCAATTCTCTCATAGTTAACGTATCCATCTTAATATATATATGTATATAACGATTTCTTTACCTTAGTATATTCCCATTGCTTTTAATCCCAACCTTAAACTTGGAGCTCGGGTTTTACTTTTATCGTTGATAGCGACTGACGTTTAACATTCATAACCTTAAGAGCGCCTGCGGCATTGCCTTGTCCGTTCGTCAGCATGAGCACTACTCGCATGTGGAGTCACTTGGGCCCCGAATGTCCTGGTGTGGCCTCTTACATTACATCCCAGATAGAAAACGCTAAGCCTATATAAATAAAACATCTTTTTTAAATTTAAATTCCAGTTTGGGTCAGAGCGTGAAACTGATGATCGCCGTTGCTATATTCTTCACATACAGTCTTCAATTCTACGTGCCAATGGAGATTATTTGGAAAAGCGTACGCCACTTGTTCGGAGCCAAGAAGAATCTCGCTGAGTACAGTATTAGAGTTGCTCTCGTAATACTAACAGTTTGCATAGCTATTGCTATACCCAACTTAGGTCCGTTTATATCATTGGTTGGTGCAGTCTGCCTCTCATTCCTTGGTCTTATATTCCCGTCTGTTATCGAAACAGTGACGTTCTGGGACCGACCCAATGGCCTAGGACGGTTTAACTGGATTCTATATAAGAATATCTTTTTGATATGTTTCGGAATCCTTGGTTTTCTATCAGGATCATATGTAAGCATTATAGATATAATCGAAAATAAACAGTAAACAAGACAGCGCATGACCATTACTTAGAATAAGGCTCAATACATTTGATTGTAAGTTAAAATTTCTTCACTTTAAAAGGCTGCTTTTATGCCTCTTATTATCAAACCTATTTTATTAATACTAAATAAACGGCTTTACTCACGTGTAAATTTCGGGATAGCCCGACTAGTTTCGGACCTAACGGAGGTCCTTCCTCAAGAGGAACGTCAAGCTACGTCGGAAACTGCGCTGGCACTGCGTTGCCAGCGACCTTTCTGGCGAAGCGCACGCCGTGTCAGTGTAGGTGGGTGTGTCTCGTCTTGAGTAGCCGATGTGGAGATTGCTGTGGTGTTAACCTCAGGCGCAGGAGGTGCAGTCGCACACACCGAACTGGTCGTATCTCCCTCCAATGCTGGAACATTGTTGGAGGGAGCAAGCTTTAAGCGTTAGGTCCGAAACTAGTCGGGCTATCCCGAAATTTACACGTGTGTAAAGCCGTTTATTTAGTAATAATGAACATCGCTCACGAAAGTTATTATTCTAAACCTATTTTATATTCGCTAATTAATATTTTTGCGGCACTTATCCGCAATTACCTAAAGTTAATGGCTTATAAAACTGAGCTACAAATGTTATTGAATTTTAGTATTTTTGTACACTATAAGTAATCTGTTTAATAAAGTTGTACTCAATGATGTGCATGAAGTTTTGTAAATGTACACTGTTTCTTTGTGATTAGATTATCTGTGTCTAACTTATATTTTGAGTTGAATATTAGTTGATGCTAAATCGGTTGTGTTTACTATTTTCATTATTTTATTTAGCCCCGAAACTTTGTAGCCATTTTAGGTTTAGGCAAAACGTAGATAAATCTACTATTATGAATGTGTGAGAATTTGTCTAGTGCATTATTGAAATGTGATAAATTTTAGGTTAACTGAAAGGCAATGTGGTGTTGATAAAGATGACTTATAAGAATTCTGTTATTTTGATTGTAGGTGTTAATAGCATTTTGGCCAAGTTAAAACTAGTAATTATAAAAATGGGTTACAATTTTGGGGTTTAATAGTAGATACATTGTTCGTGATAATAAATATGGCATTTCCATTACCAAAAATGAAAATAACTGCTTAAGTAGTATAAATATTCATATCGAGCTTTTTGGAAATTTGTGATCTAGCATTTATTAGGTACCTACTTAAGTCAAGGTACTATTAAACAACAATTGTAAATCAATGCATTAATAAATGAACTTAGTCATAAAAATAAGGGTAAGCAATAATAAGCGTAAGTAAGCACTTACATTTATTATTTCTTAAGCTAAGGGCGTAAGATAGAAAATAGGGACGTCTGGTAGACTCACCATCCATGTTACACGTTATATGCGATATAGAGCATTTACAGGCTATAGCGTAAAAATGCTATTTGAGTGAGGTCACGACAGTTGCTCCGGACCTAGCAGACATTTATCTGGGCGTTGTATCATGGATGTAATTATCAGGCTTAAGCTCTGGAGGACAGTATTTCCTGAGCTACCGTCGTCTACGTAAGCAGAACAGGGCATAAAGAGCACAAATTTGGCAAACTTCGGAAAAATATTAACAAACTATGTATTTTCTGTATGTCACAAACATGTATTTATACTGTTCGTTATTATTGGCTCAAGATTTGTAATAGAACATTTTTATAAGAAGATTAAATGGTTAGTCAACTCATAATTATATGCTTATCAACGATATATGTGAATAACGTTAGTATAATATAAACATTTTACGTAAACAGTGTTGTTCCTCGTACAAGTTTGATTCTGAATATTTATTTAGGTAGTACAAACAGTTGTCATCATTGCAGTTCTGATCGGGACTCCGCTCAGCTCACGCTGGAGGAATATCATATGCGAGATGAGTCGATGAGACTAAGAGTCCTGGTCAGATCGATCGCAGATGATATCTGAGTGACAATGCTGACAAATGACGAGGGGTGGAGGACACATTCCGTACGAAAGAGGCGGCGTATGTGAGGTGGTGGCTTTTACTAGCTCTCCGATCGCCCTCCAGGATTCGCTCCGTTGCATCTTGGGAGGTTAATGCCCTGGCACGGCATCATAAAGGTGTTGCAGTTTGGGGTGGAAGACTCCAATCCGCTGATGCTTTCCTGGAGCTGTGGCTCCTTCTCCGAGTTAGCGTGGAGTTCAGTGGGTAAACCGAAAATAACAAATCCGGGAGTCCCACACACGTCCTCCATCACCCCGACCCACGGTGGGTAGGGTGCAAAAACAGCAATCACCACGTAAAAAAATTAAAAGGATAGATAGTGCTAATGGCGTGAGTGATCGAGTAAATACGAATGACTAAAATTAAGATAAGTTAGTAAATATATTATAGACGATTGAGTGATAGTCATTCTGTATTAGATTTTGCTAGCGTTTATTATATAAAGGCGACCAGACTGTTCAAAATTATCCAATCAAGTATAAAAATGAAATGATGACTCAATGGTACAATGAATATTGTAGAATGAACCAAGTATAGTACAGCTATCATCCGGAAATGATCTTTAACCTAATGTAATACGGTTCCTTTTTCATATTTGAACAGGATCGTCGAATATATATTGACGCTGGCCGTATAAGATGTTTATTGCAAAGTATCGGATGCGTTGCAATGATATTATACACAAGATAAGTTTTATTTTTATTGATACAATATTGATTTGTGTTGATATTCATGCACCATTTATTAAAGACCATGCCAAACGTTCCTACTACGTGTTGAATTGTAAAGCTGTGTATCGTAACGTTGTGTTAAATCTCAAACCATAGGTAGGTACAAATCTCACTAGAAGTAATTATATATCTGAATGATCTTAAAGGTTCAAAACAAGTGCCGAGTTATGAAGGTTTATGAAAGAGAATTTATAGAATGTCTATCTATGTGAATCAGCAAAGGGCTATATTGGTAACTATATAAAAAAATATCGGAGATGCGGGGAATTACATTGAGTATTAGATAAATAATAAGTTGGGTTCCTTCAAAACGTCCAATCAACCACTATAAAGCATTATAAAATAAACTGCAAAGTCAATTCTCTATACTTAAACCAACAATAATTTTCCAATAAGTGTCTTATTAGATGCTTATGCTTACATATATATTTTTGTGAAGTAAATCTTTACTTTGACAGAAAAACGAACAGCTACACTATATTTAAAATGTAAACTAATCGAGGAATATCATTCCTATATATTTTGGTATGTAGTACCAGCCTACCTATTTTAGATACATAGAAGTATTTTGTTTTGTTACAGTATTAAAATAAATAAGACTTAAAGAAGTAACTTATCTTTTATTTTCCTGATAACCGTGTAAAAATAGCATTTTATTAGAGCGCTGTCATAGATATTTTAACTATACCTAATATTAATCATTTATTTTTACTAAAGTGATTTTAGTTTACAATAGGGTGTTAACTAAATTAAGATATCTATGGGCTTTGTACCTATACACAGTAATCAAAAAAATTTACTGCCTCGATAGCGTAAGTGGTAGTATATGTATGACACTGCCAAGCTTTGGTCGAGGGTCCGATTCCCGGATGAAAACAAATGTTTGTGTGATCCGCAAACCTTTGTTTCGGAGTTTAGGTGTTTCCTATGTATGTATTTAGAAATATAACCCATATCACATATGGGCTCTAGACAACTGTTAATCATACTTAATTCGCTTAGCAGATGTAAAAAAATCCATATTGACCGAGCTAGGTATAGCAAGTTTTATCAATTCATTTAAGTAAATGAATGATTGAAATATCTTTATTCATGTAGGTCACAAAGTAACACTTATGAACGTCAAGATTATTGCTTCTATATTTACATTTACTGCCAGATTCGCAAAGCAATAGGTAGAGCCTGAGGAAGAACCTGGCAATAAAACCCATGGCCACTCTTTTCTAACCGCCAGTAATTACATTAGTTTGATAATGACATGATGTTTGACCAATTATATAGTAATGAAATTATACTAAACAAAAACAAAATCAGTGTTGTGTTTAAAATCATATCAAAATTAGAGCTATTCTTTTTGCTAGTTCTAAGGGCAGCCTACACTTTAAGACGAATCTAGCAAGAAAGTCAATGGATGCTCTTTTAAAATGTAGGTGTGACTCACAATATTAAAATTACACTTACATTGTTCCTTTGGATTTATGTGAGAACAGTCGACTAAACTTAGTTTGCCTTAAATTTAAATAATATTATTTGTAATAATTGCTATAACAGCTATGAGCTGACCAGTCTCAACAGACGGCACCCATTTACGGGTATTGTTATGTTTGCAATGAACCGAACGAGTATCGGACAATGACTGATTTATTTATAAAGAACTTATATCTACCCACATTGATGTTGACCCATAATACTACACTATATCTTTCCCTCAAAAAAAAATAATATTTTTAATCAACAAGTTAAGTAACCATCTACATTATTTGCTAGCTAACATTCTCTGTGATTGTACATATAGTTATAACTGTTTCAATAATGTTTAATCGTTAAGTATTTACTAGTACTTATAATCTATTGGCGATACAATAATAAAAATGGCGAACAATGTTTAATCTTTAAGTATTTACTAGTACTTATAATCTATTGGCGATTCGCTGTTGAGCTAGTTGTTTAGCTCTACGAGCTGGTGGTGCAGGCGAAGGTGCAGGACTTGTACTAGTTGTACTAGAATCGACATTAGGCTGTGGCTTATACACATCTTCATTACAGTCTACATCCTCACATCACTATACACATTGTCGTCCGGATCCAAAGAGCTTGGACTGGCCGGTTCACATTTGATCAGGTGACGCCGATTGCGTCTATATCTTGTTCCAGCCGCATTTTGTACAAAATATGATCGAGGCGTTCCAGCGGCACTCATCACAGTTGCCCTACCTCTCCTCTTACCATCTAAATATATTACATTATCGCCCTTTTCTAAATTAGGTAAAGTTTTACTATGTTTATCATAATGTAGCTTAGATTTATTTTGTTTATTAATCATAGTTTGGTATTCTACCGGGTTAACTGGTCGTGGTTGCAAAAGTGTAGGATGAACTGGCAGTTTACAACGCAACTGACGACTCATTAATAACTGAGCAGGAGAGCTCAAACCATCCCTTGGTGTATTTCGAAAATTGAGAAGTGCCAATTGAAAATCCACATTGCCTTTTATTGATTTGATTAATAAAGATTTAACCGTCTGTACGGCACGCTCGCTTTTTGCCCGTTTGCCTGAGCATAATTAGGAGAGGAAGTCACGTGATCAAAACCCCATTGCTCAGCAAAGTGTTTGAATTCACAACTACTATATTGCGGCCCATTTTCACTAATTAGGATATTTGGTATACCTTGGCGCGAAAATACTTCTTTCATACTTTCTATAACTATCCTAGAAGAAATACTATTTAGTTTACAGACTTCGATGTAATTGGAGTAATAATCAACGATAATCAAGAAATATTTTTTATTGTGTTCAAAAATATCAGATCCTACTTTTATCCAGGGTAGCTGAGGAATTTCTATTGGGATCATTGGTTCCTTAGCCGGCGCGTTTGAACAGTCCTGACAAATCTTACATCGCTTTACATATAATTCAATATCACGTGACATATAATAAGGGCCAATAATCTCTAACCTCACTACTGACATCATACCTATTACATGGTCATCCTGAAATTATATAATTCAAAAGTATCTTTAACTGAACATCTTGTTTAGTTTCTTTTTTAACCAAATTTAACTTATTGTGTGACATCGGAATATTATTAACAACCATTTGTACTTGATACAAGACATTAGCGCTCACCTCCTCATTATACAATTCCGGCAAAGGAGCACGGCTTAACATATCAGGGATTTTAAGCCTGGGGCATAATTAACTATTAAGTCATAGCCTTGTAACCGCAACATCATGCGCTGCGACCACGCTGGGACGGAAATAAGTGGTTTTTTAAATATACTCTCTAACGGTTTGTGGTCGGAATCCACAACAACTCCGCTCTGGCCGTAAATGTATTGATGAAACCGCTCACAACCGAACACAATTGCTAGCAGTTCTTTTTCGATCTGAGCGTATCGTCTCAGAGCATCGGTGAGCGTGCGCGAGGCACACTCTACGGGACGACCGTCCTGCAACAGCACTGCACCCACGGCGACGGACGACGCGTCTACGGCGAGGCGCACGGCCCGCGCGGGGTCGTACAATGCCAGCACGCCCGCACCCGTTACACACTCTTTCAACCTATTGAACGCCGAATACTCACTCGCTTCCCAACGCCACTCGTTATACTTTTTTAGCAATCTAGTTAAAGGAATAGCTATTTCTGAATAATTTGGAATAAAATTTGATAAGTAATTTACAGCCCCTAAGACCCTCTCTGTCTTTTCTATCAGACGGAATGGACATCTCCTTAATAGCCTTTATTTTATTATAATCCGGTCTCATACCGTTTTTATTAAATACATGCCCTAAATACGTCACTTCTTCAACACAGAATTTACATTTTACTTTGTTGAATTTTAAGTTGATTTCTGTCGCTCTCTCGAGTAATCGCTTCAGTCTCTGATCTTGAATTTCTTTGGTTGCCCCCCACACAATAATATCATCGATGTAACTTTGAACCCCTTCCAGGTCCTCCAGAAGTTGACGTATTTTGCTATGGAACACTTCTGAGGAACAGTTTACCCCAAAAGGAAGTCTTAAAAATTGGTACCTGCCAAATGGAGTCGTGAATGTGCACAAATCTGCACTCTCCTCATCCAACTGTATGGCCCAAAAGCCAGAGTTGGCATCCAAAACAGAAAAGTACCGAGCACCGTGTAAACAAGCCGCTAGTTCGGCCACAGTGGGCAGCTGGAAGTGTGCTCGCTGTACCGCGCGATTCAACTCCCGCGGGTCTAGACATACACGAATGCCATTATTCTTCTTTGCGACTAGTACAAGTGGATGTACCCACGGCGTAGGGTAACTAACCTTTCTGATGACTCCCATTCGTTCCATTCCCTGTAGTTCACTTTTTAATTTATCGCGTAACCCGTGTGGGTTTTCCTGGGGGCACAGACACACAGGGCACAGGTGGAACCGATTTATCGACTACAATGTGATATTTACCCGGTAAACATCCTAAACCTTTAAATACATCTTCATATTTAGATATCGATAAGATCGACTGGAACTGGGTGTAAGGGGCCCCACCAAGATCTTCTGGGCCCAAGTCAACCTCCCGTGCTAGTGCGTGCACCTGCTGATTAACGGACGAGGCTCTAGCGCTGGCTTTCCCCTCTGGGGTTGGGAGGTCTGAGGGCGTCGCTCCGGAGCCCCGCCCGACTCCTGTGGCAAGTGGGCTAGGGCTGCCGTGTGTCGGGCCAGCACAGCTAAAGAAGTTAGCCCCAACCCGAATCCGCTTCGCATCTTGGAACATTGGCACGCTGACTGGGCGTGCGGTAGAGTGGGCCGAAGTACTCTCCAGGCGGAGCGTGGACGTGGCGTTCCTGCAGGAGACTCTGTGGAAGGGCAACAGAGCCCGGCCTTTGCAGAACTACACGGTTGTACTACACGGGTGCGCCTGGTGGGGAGAACGGGGTGGCCGTGGTGCTCTCCGAAGGGCTGCAGAGCGGCATCTTGGAGGTGAAACGCTGTAGCGACCGGCTTATGATCGTGAGGGTGCTTATCGATGGGATTATTACCCACCTGATAAGTGCCTACGCGCCACAGGCCGGTTGTAGCGACGCCGATAAGATGTCGTTTTGGGGCCAACTCGAGAGAGTGCTTCGGAGCATTCCGTTGTCACAGGGAATCGTTTTGGGCGGCGACCTAAACGGTCATGTGGGTGAGAGGTGTGAGGAGTTTGAGCGTGTTCATGGTGGTTTTGGATACGGCACCCGCAACGCTGAAGGAGAAACTATCCTCAGAACGTGTGCGGCTGCCGATCTGGCTATTGTGAACACGTATTTCAAAAAGAAATCCGAACATCTCATCAGCTACAAGAGCGGGAGGCGTACAACTCAGATCGATTTCCTACTCACTAGGCGGCACAGCATCGGCAAGGTGGCCAACTGCAAGGACATACCCGGAGAGAGTCTTACTGCACAACACCGTCTCCTTGTCATGGACCTCTGCGTGAAGCCTAAAGGCAAACGCATCGAGCGGTGCCAGCGCCGCATCAGATGGTGGCTGCTTGATGAAACTAGGTCCCAGGAGTTCGTCTCAGCTGTCGGTGACAAGTGCACCGACACTGAAGGCGAACCAGTTCAAGATTACTGGGACAAAGTTCAGGCGGCCATCCTTGGAGCGGCGAAGGTGGTGCTCGGTGAGTCTAAGGG
Organism: Thumatha senex; assembly: GCA_948477245.1. Lineage (NCBI taxonomy): Eukaryota > Metazoa > Arthropoda > Insecta > Lepidoptera > Erebidae > Thumatha > Thumatha senex. The sequence continues at coordinate 9,419,932 of OX419725.1, forward strand.
TGGACGCAAATGTGACAAGGAAACTTGGTGGTGGAACGACGCAAACCTGAAGGAGACCAGGGAGAAGAAAGCCCTCTTTAAAAAGTGGCAAGCGACCGGATCTCCCGAAGACCGCGACGCGTACAGGTCTGCCAAGCGCGCCACAAAGAGAGCTGTAGCCAGAGCCAGACGAGACCACTTACAACCTTTGTATGATACGCTGGAGTCGTCTGAGGGGCAGAAGCTCATCTATAAGCTGGCGCGCTCCAGGGTCAAAGCGGCACAGGATATATCCAAGTGTCGCTGTGTTAAAGACCCTGAGGGCAACCTGTTAAGCGAAGACCTCGCGGTAAAGGAGAGATGGCGCTCGTACTTCCACGAGCTGTTTAATCAACAGCATAAAGAGGTGCAGCCTCCGGACCTCCCTCCGAATCAGGGACTAGTGCCACTGGTAACGCCTGGAGAAGTCCTGACTGCGCTTCGCCGCATGAAGAATCGGAAAGCTGTCGGACCCGATGGAGTCCCCTTCGAAGCCTGGAAGGCGATGGGTCCTCGCGATGTGGGCATCTTAGTAAACCTTTTTAACCGCATACTCCTCAGCGGGCAGATCCCAAACCAATGGAGACTGAGTATTATTACTCCAGTCTTCAAAGGTAAGGGGTCAGTGCAGGAGTGCGGGAGCTACCGCGGTATAAAGGTGATGTCCCACACCATGAAGATCTTCGAGAGGATTATAGACTCTCGGATCCGGCAGGAGTGTACTCTCTCGGAGTGTCAATATGGGTTTCGCCCTGGTCATGGGACCACGGACCCTGTTTTTGCCCTGAGGGTTGTCGCAGAGAAATACAGGTCGAAGAACACGCCTCTGCACTGTTTGTTTCTAGACATGCAGAAGGCCTTCGACTGTGTTCCTCGTGCGATGATCTGGTGGGCACTGCGGTCCAAAGGGGTTCCAGAGGTCTATATTGACACTATCCGGGACATGTACTGTGACTCCGATTCAATGGTTCGGACTGCTGTTGGCGACACGAAACCCTTCCCCATCACCGTCGGGGTACACCAGGGTTCTGTCCTTAGTCCGCTTCTGTTCAGTGTAATATTAGACGAATTGTCGGACAGCATCAGAAACCCGCATGAGCAGCCTCCATGGTTGCTCATGTATGCTGACGATATTGCGCTGGCAGACGCGGACAGGGGCAGATTGGTGCGACGTGTAAAGGCGTGGAAGGAGACGCTTGAGAACGGCGGGCTGAAACTAAATGTGGCGAAGACCAAGTACTTGGCACTAAACTCGACAGATCCCACATCCGTCCGCATAGGCGGTGATTTGGTCGAGCGCACGGACCAGGTTAAATACCTGGGATCTGTTTTTCACACGTCCAGTGACATCGATTGCGATGTCAAGTCACGCATTGCTTGCCGCGTGGGCCAAATGGCGGGAGATGACCGGTGTCATTTGTGATCCTAAAATGCCGATCCGGTTGAAGGGACAGGTCTACAAAACCATTATTAGACCTGTCCTTTTACATGGCAGTGAGACGTGGCCGATATTGGAGCGACACAAGCAGGAGCTGCGTGTCACGGAAATGAAGATGCAGCGGTGGATGTGTGGAGTCACGCGGATGGACCGCGTGAGGAACTCTCGCATCCGCGGCAGTCTTCACGTCCGTGACATTGCAGACAAGTTGCAAGAGTGTCGCCTTCGTTAGTATGGTCACGTCTTGCGGCAACCGCCGGGCTACGTAAGTAACAAATGTCTGGCCATGTCAGCCCCGCCGGGTCCCGGTAAGAGGGGAAGACCCAAGAAGTGCTGGCTTGACGTCGTAAGGGATGACATGCGTGCCAATGGTCTCACTACAGGGGATGCCGACGACCGTGCGAAGTGGAGGAGAAAATGTAGGAAAGCGGACCCCGGGCGTCGCGAGACGCAACTGGGACAGACGCTCGGATGATGATGATGATGAAGATCGAACTAAGACGTTTCACTAGGCCCATCGTTTCACACGATTCCCGTCCCAGGACACTGCTACATCGCATTATAAATTATAAATTTTACGGCTATTATAAATTTTAAATTATAAACCTTATCTTTAAGTATCCACGGCAATACGCATTCTCCCTTAGTGGGAATAACATTGTGAGTATAGGATAATAAACGGATACGCTTTTTTATTATCCTATCCTCATTAAAACCTAACTCCAAAAATCTTTTAAAAGACAACACATTACAATCTGCCCCTGTGTCCAGTTTAAATTTTTCTTGACCATTTTTACATGACAACAATTGAAACCAATCCTCAGAGCTATTTTTGTCCGAATTAATTACAGAAACATAAAATGTATCTCCAGAATCTGAATCACTCTCATAATAGACGTTCTCATCACAATCCAGTTCATACACCCGTTGCATTTTATCTCGAGGCCCGTTTTTAAATGATTGCATAGACTTATATGTACGCGCATAGTGTCCCACGGTACCGCACACAAAACAGCTGACCTGCTGCGCCGGACAGCGACCGACGCACCTCGTGCGCCCGCGCCCGCCGCAGATGCGCGCCGCGCCCTGCGCCGCCGCCGGCGCTCGGTCGGCGCTCGGGCCGGCCGCACCGTCTCGCGGGGCCATTCGCCGGCCCGGGATGCCGTTGACTCGCTTGCCTGTACTGCAGCCTCGTTGACTCAAGCTGTCCACACATACAGCTCCACTCGTATTGGCGCCGCTGTTGTTACTTATCTGTCGTCCACTCTCCTGCGAAGCTCCTTCAGCTTGACAAATTTTTATTGCCTTTTCCAATGTGAGCTTATCTGTTCGCAACAGCCGGTCCCTGACCGTAGCATGTCGGACTCCACAGACGATTCGATCCCGGATCAAACTGTCTTCTAATGACGAAAATTCACAGTACTTACTCAAAAGGCGCAAGGCGATCACATATTGTTGAATGGATTCACTATCCTCTTGATTACGGGTAAAGAACTTATATCTCGTAAGCGTTATGTTAGACTCGGTTCCGAAATATTCCTCAAACTTTTTCAATAACACGCATGAGTCATCACGTTCCGTTTCAGTCGCAAATGTGAACGTTTTATAAATATCGAATCCATCCGACCCTATTAAGTTCACTAATAAACTAGCTTTAACACTTGGAGACTCCTTATCAATTCCTGCAGCTTTCACAAAGAGTTCAAATTGCTGTTTCCACTTTTTCCAAGCATCGGCCCGGCCGGCCGGTCCACCGGCGCCGTCCATGTTCAATTCCATAGGCGGTCGGGCGTGTTCCATTTTTAATCACCACTTTATTTATGTGTTAAGCCCAAAAAAAAAACAATTGTTAACTATGTCAGACGAATACTATTATGTTTTGTTTAACTATAATACACCACTTTTTCACTTATTAGCACAAATAATTGTAAACCGCTGTCACCATGTTATGTTTGCAATGAAATGAACGAGTATCGGACAATGACTGATTTATTTATAAAGAACTTATATCTACCCACATTGATGTTGACCCATAATACTACAGGTATGACGCATATATCAGCCATCGCCTTACTCAACCGTATTATAGGGAATAAGGCGACCCGATAAATACGCCACCACAAAAACTGCACAGCAACAATCATGTCAATTTTAAAATAATAAAGAAGTCAACTTGGTGCTCACACAATAACAAACTCAAATTACATATTTGTATACTTATTAGTTATTACAGGAACTAAACGCAGCCAATTTAGAAACCTCTGGTTGTCTGACGTTTCAAATTATTCATAATGTAGAAATGTAAAAATACAACATATATGCAGATTCAAGACAAGTACAAAATAACACAAGATTCATTCGAATCCTAAATACACACATCAACACGGTCTAGGGATATTTTTAAAAAAGCGAATTACTATCAATGTGTTAATTATTTATATGACATGTATATATTTAAAAGATACGTTATTTAATATTCTACCATTTTTAATAATGGTTAAGGTACTTCGATTAAAATTTCAGGATTATATGGAAAAAAATGAAGCATAGACGGAAACCGTACATGAATTAACTTTTAACTTATGAGTAAAAACTGAAAAAAATAGAAAAAATTATTTAATTTGTGTTTATAAACTTGAAGTTAGTAGTCTGAGAAAGCGCCCATGATGTTCATAACACATCGGCAACGATTCGGCATGCTCAGAACAAGGTTGTCAATGTCTTGCTGCGGAATATTGTCCCATGTCCTTCTGAGGTGCGCAAAAAGTTGATCTTCTGTAGCCAGATTTTCAGGAACTTCCTTCAGAGCTCTTCTTTGCAGCATATCCCACGCATGCTCAATGGGATTTAGATCTGGCCATTGAGCAGGCCAGTCTAAGGCCCTAACATTGTGTGTATGTAACCAAGCTGCTACCGTTCTCGCCGTGTGTGCCCGGGCATTGTCGTGCATGAGCAGGAAATCTTGCCCCATTTGTGTTCTGTGGGGCAAGATTACGGGCCCCAGCACCTGTTGGACGTATCGTTCTGCCGTCATATTGCCCCGCACCCAAACGAGATCCGTCCGTCCTCCAAGACGAATTCCTGCCCAAACCATAATTGTTCCTCCTTGGTATGGGTGAACTTCCTGAGGGTTCTGAAGACGGCTCCATCGTCCAGGAACTCGCCAAACACGCGTCCTTCGTGAATCTGGATGGAAGCCGAACCTGGATTCATCCGTGAACAGCACATTAGACCATTGCTCACGGCCCCAGTCCACGTGGTTCCGAACCCATTCTAATCGTCGTCCACGATTGCCTCTCCGTAAAGGTGGGACCCGGAGTGGTCTACGAGAGCGTAGATTGCTTTCATGCAGTCGCCTTCTTACAGTTTGGTCACTCACAAGCACTTGGTGTTCCACTCGCAGCCTTTGGACCAATTGAGTCGCCGTTGCATTTGGTTGAGCTCGCGCAGTAATTTGCAAAAATCGGTCTTGTCTGGGGGTAGTGATGCGACTTGGCCCCCGGTGCCTCTCCGCTACTTCACCTGTGGCACGATAGCGTGTCCACAATCTTGAAATTACATTTTGGTGGGTCCTTATGGCCTCAGCAACATTACGCTGAACAGACCCAGCTTCCAGCATTCCCACAGCTCGTAACATCTCCGCCCTCGTCAAATGTTGGCGTTGCATGGCTACAATACCTCAATTTTAACTTTATCTTTCGTTTAAAAATGAAAAAAAACTGTAACTAAACGTAATTCGTATTGTTTTCTAAATTTCGCACAAATGCAAATTCCCTCTCCTACACATCAAGACATTTTTATGCCACCGAAACAAAAGAATTTTCAAAATTTTGATTTTGGAATTAGTCTGAGATAAATTACAAACAAATCGGTGTATAAAAGATCCCAATGCGGCCAGTACTTTTCGAGTTATTTAATTGAGTATAAAATATCCCTAGACCGTGTTGATGTGTTTAGGTCGAGCGAAGAGAAAGCAACTCATTTCCATTAATTTTTATCATTTAAAAAATCATTGATTGTGTAATAAGCCCTTTTCAAGAGGTGCGTCTTAATTTCCGCCTTAAATTTATGCAACGGCAGGTTCATAATGTCTAAAGGAAAAAATAAATAAATAAAATAAATGTCCATCACGCCTTTTCCCCGAAGGGGTGGCAGAGGCATATTATATGCCCACTTTTCACCGTGTGGATTCCTGTCTCACGTAATAGGTGGTGAGCCCATTGCCGTGTTGAAATAGACAGACGCAGGTTGTGGCTACCTGCTGTTGAAATTTTTTAAGCCGCCTATAAGCCCTTCAACCAGGCTTAACGACCGCCATTTTACTGGCAACCGGGACCAACGGTTTAACGTGCCTTCCGAAGCACGGAAACGCTCGCAAATGTAAATGCCACAAAGTGGTCACCCATCCGACGACCAGCCATAGTGAAAGTTGTGTACCTCAGTGATCGTTTACCGAACACTGAGACCGCGGGGCCACGAGCGTCCATGTCTAAAGGAATTTTATTATATAAGCGTACGCCAATTCCTGCAAAAGAGTCATGAACCTTTTGTTAACGATGATGTGTTCCAATTCCAAATTTACTGTGTCTATTGTATAAATGTATGTTCTGTTTAACTAACATTATATTTGCAAATATATAGGTACTGGTACTAGTACTTTGGTAGTGTCTCGTATTCGATTTATTTTGGGAGATTAAAGGGGCTCACCACAGGGGGGCCAAGCGACCTTACCTGCTAGCGGTGTATCAGGGGGCCGAGTTCGATTTCCGGGATTATTTTCCAATAGAGAGCCGTTCTAGTTCTATTCTATAGCGGTTGTATTGCGATTAGTCCAAAACCTACTAAAACTATTATATATTTTACAATCCCACTTCTCAAGCTGCAGAATAGAGGCAAAATAGCTATCTTTAGCTATCAAAATATTAATTTATACTACCAAAAATACAAATTAAGAACTATTGTCAAGCGCTACACGTGTTAATAACATTATATCGGCCGGCCGATAGAATTCAATTGGAGCGCAATGAGGATCAGTCACGTTTTTTACTAAGTATGTAGTTTGATAATAGTAAGAAAACATGACATACTGTGAAAAAAATATTCAAATCGGATAAGAAATGACGAAGATACAGCGATTTTACTGCAGCAGTACAAAAAACGGGCGAGAACACGAGCCGCGACCGCGTGATGTCATCCGACACAAACCCGCCACGCGCGCTCTACAGTTTTGTAGTAGGTATACTCCGTTTTCCGCGCAGGAACTGTGCTTGTCCCGGTCGCTTTGTTCTAACTTTTTGTTGTGTATGGTGACATCAATAGCCTAGAAAAATGTCTTATACATATAGTATAGTGCCAAAGTGCAAGAGTACAACTAGTAGTACGCCTAGGACGCTTTAACTACTGGACGCGTAATGTACTCAATAAGGTATGAACTCACGTTCAACCAACTTTCGTGCGGGGGGGAACTACACACAATGCTAACTTTTATTCATTAATATAGACATATTGTCACGCCTTCATCCCCGAAGGGATAGGCAGATGTATACTATACGCACACATTTCACCGTATGCATTTAGTCCCACGTAACAGGCGGTGAATAAATAAAAAAAATAAAAATATCTTTATTTTTCATAGACCATTTTAACGGCGCTAACAAAACGTCATACACTATTTATAGTAGATTAGTAGCCAAGGGCTGTAAGGCATCAATTGCAGCCCAATTGCACTCGAGCTAACTACTCTGCTTTACATCTCGATTGTGAGGTAAGTAGAAAAAAACCGGCATTACAAGAATAAAACATTTTATTAGTTAAAATTTATAGTGAAATAAGAAAGAACGAATTTGAGCTTCGCCGTTCGATATTTAAAATTGATGACTATTATACTCGTACTCATACGAAGACAAGGCTGAATAGCGAAGCGACCTCTTTTGCCATTGGGCTGAATGCATGATGTCTATTGCCAGTATGATGGTTAGATATACGCGAACTTTTTGAAAGAGTGAAGTTTTTTTTTAATGACTTACCGCTCTAGGGCTTTTCAAGCTACATTATTACCCTAGAGCGCTAATTGGTCACCTACAAGCCCCATTTGGGGGTAATAAGGACCTACTTACCGAATATGAGAGATGTAAAAATATTTAAAGTGACTACCGGTTCGGAACGCGGCCCACCTGAGAAGAACCGGCAAGAAACTTAGGAAGGCCTCTTTTTTGATGGCCTATTTACAATTTAATATTATTTTACTTTGCCAGCAGATCATTTCCAGGCGTCCCTGTCCTGCAAATAGTCTTTAACGGAGTAATAACCTTTTTCACAAAGCTTATTCTTTATTAGGTAACATTTTAAATTTATTTAATGGTTAATTTCTCAGGTCACAGGGAAGCTTGTTGTAAAAACGTTACCCTGGAAAGAATCGCCAACGACAGTGGTGGACTGAAAGATTATTTTTATTTCTAGTGTTTATATTATGTGAGCCCATTGCCGTGTTGAAATTGAAATGGAAAGGCGAAGGCTGTGGCGACCTGCTGTTTAAATTTTTCAAGCCGCACATAATGCCTTCATCCAGGCTTAACGGCTGCCATTTTACTGGGAACCGGGACCAACGGCTAAACGTGCCTTCCGAAGCACGGAAACGCTCGCAAATGTAAATTCCACAAGTGGTCACCCATCCAAGGACCACCTATAACGAATGTTGCTTAACGCAGTGATCGTTTACAGAGCACTGAGTCAGCGGGGCCACGAGCGTTCGTTCATTCATTTATAAACACGATTATAAATAGCCATATTCATGAATATACGCAGACGCAGTTTTATTTATGTGTAACGTATTGTTTTGTTTCTTGCATTAAGTGTTGTCACTGTCTAACAACCAATAAAAATACAACTGCAAATACAACACAGAAAAATTTAGGCATGCAATACGAATTTAACACAATATTATTCGGCTAATTTGAGATCTTAATTATTTTTATAATGTTTATAGAGAAAGAACGTATATTGAATGTAGGCTGATTAGGTTGTTGGTATGTTTCAATAATTAATGGTTTTTGGTAAAATTTGTTTTGTATACAAAATAAAATTTTATTTAAGAGTGAAAAGAACCATTTGTTTTTCGACCGCTATAACTTTTACACCATTTCACAGTACATTTCGTAATTTTTTCTTTATATATTACCCTCCAAACGTGTATTATTTATATTATTAGGTCCGCGGAACAGCGGCCTAGTTAAAAGATACTTGGCAAATGGCAAGTGGGGCGGGGTAGGTATAGGCGCAAACGGTAAGATTGGATCGAGCGCGTCCATTGGATAAATCGTCCTAGAGTACGCCGGATGAACTATTTTTTCGTGTTTCAACGGTCCTAAAAGCTAGATAAAAGTGGTGTAGTGTTATGAAGAGAGATCCTTTGTCAAGCAAAAGTACCTACTCATTTCTGTTGCGAAGATCATTGCGACGTAAGTTTTATACTTACGTCGTACGTACCTATTTTGTTGATAGGTAAAAGATTTTTTTTGTCATATTGTCTCAGCCTTAAAATAAACGTGTGGGTTAATAACAATAAACAATCATCAAAGTAGGGATATAAGTAGTCCGGGAGACCACCGCATTTTACCTACGATAACCAATACCTATCAACAATGAAAGAATCCACTTTACGTAGATTATCTTACTGTCATTTTCTAAATCCATCTTTTAATTTATTGCTCATTATTACAGAACCCAGAAACAGTAACCTGACAATGCATAAAACTTTAAAAAAACCGACAGTTTTCCCTACACTAACCACGAATATGCGTACTGGACGAGTGCGATCGCGCGCGGACTGTGTCGAATGACGTCATCAGTATCCACGGCCAGGAGGCGCGCGTTCATTAATAAGGCTCGATAAAATATTAAAAAACTTTGTCATTAATGGATGGATTTCAAAAAGTAGTGTTCTTAGAAAATCATAACGCATGCAATGTAATAGTAAAATTTGGATTCTCCCGTTATGTGACTGATCCTCATTGTTATAGTAGACTACGAAAACTGACAATTTTTTTCTGTCGTCGTCGTTCGACTATTGAGTACGATTTCTATTCTCTTCTGACGCGATTGAATTAGTACACTTGGCCCCCTGGTGATTAACCGACGATGCAACGACACAGGCCGGTTTAGGGTAGGTCAGACGGCTGTCGCTCCTAACAATGCCGAAAAAAGCAAGTCAAACGATAACTGCTCCTAGCAGTTTCTTAAAAGTGGGGGTCCTCCTTTGGGGGTCGGCTTTAAATTCAGGTAGGAACTGGGGATACACTAAGACGAAAAGAGAGGGAGAGAGAGAAGTCTTACTGCACCACACTGGTCAGACGAGTTAGTTCAGGGTTTTGTTTTCGCTTATCCTTCTCTTCACCATGACTTTGACCATTAGTCAAGCGGGAACACTTGCAAGTTCTGAAATCCGAATCTACTATTGACAAGCTGTAGATATGTAGTAGCAAATGGCAAAAAGTTTTTAATATAATATATATTACATATGTTATATTATAAGGGCCGTTCCTGCCCCTATGGGTACGCCTATGAGTCAGTAGTATTACTTTACTCTAGTGTTTTAAGAACTTGGTATTCTACGCTTTTGTAATAAAAAGGGGACGTCGGAAAAATGGCGTTTATAACACACTAGCTGATGCCCGCAGCTTCGTCCGAATGTTCAAGTTTTCCTATTCAAGATTTCGTACGGAACCCTAAACTTTTTGAAAATGTAAAATAGCCATGTAAATGTTATTTTTCAGCCCTCACCACCAGTGCAGCCGAGACCACGGGCGCTGCAACGCGCTCGAAACGTCGGTGAAAGTACGTTAAAAATTGTTTCGCGTGAAGTCTCGAGCAGTAGGTAGGTAGGTATATAAAATATGAGCATATGTTGCTCACGAAGAACGTAGCTTTCAAATGTTGAAAGAATTTTTAGAATTAGCCTATTAGTTTTTGAGCCTATTCATTTCATTCCAAACAAACTTACAAATCTTTTCTCTTTTTTTAATCTAACTAGCTGTCCCGCCCGGCTTCGCCCGTGACATACTTCGAATCCCGTGGCACCCATTTAATCCCGTTTTTATTGATTCTACAATAATGTATGAACATTTTTCAAATTTGTTGATTACTTCTCCGCTGTCCAGAGGGCCAAGTCTACTATTTCAATCGCGTCAGAAAAGAATCGTTATCGTCGCTCAGTAGTCACTGGTTCAATTTTGACTTTTGTTCGTAGTCTACTATCACAATCGTACTCCAAAAGACGATGATTTCTACCAACACGTACCGCGCCAGTGGCAGCTAGTCAGTTGCATTTTTGATAGTCTTACTAACCTTAGATTATATAAACACCCAGATTACTAAAGCGCGCGACGAAAATGCTGCCAAAAAATAGGCACTACTTCGTGTAAGACAGTCAATCCGCCCGCCAGTGACCGTATTTCGTCATCGCGAGTGCACATCTTCCGAGCTGCGAGACAATATTTCGAAAATGCCTTCTTGTGCGGTGCAAATTTGTAAAAACTATGATAAAAAAAAAGATATAAATAGTGACATCACATTCCACAAGTAAGTATTTAATTTCACCATAATTATTTCTATAATAAACATTTTAAAACAATTATGTCGGTGCCTACTACTTGTACACAGTGTTGCAAGGAAGCGAAATCTATTTACCCGTGTTTTCTTAAAAGTATTTAGTAACTTGAAGTATTTGCTAATGATGTATTGACTGTTAGTTTATTTATTTTTTAGATTACTTTATATGCGTAATTTAGGTTTATTTATTATTAAGTGGGTAGGTAAAACAGGCCATGAGCCATCGATGTTATAAAAGCGGCGTAACACTTAGAAGACGCCTCATTCTAGCAGCGATATTATAAGAATGTAAACAAGTCTCAAGTTTTTTTTTTAAATACAAGATACTACCTGATGCCCGCAGCTCCACCCGCATGAAATCCGGTCATTACACAAAAAGTGCTTCCCATGAGAATAAAATGTTTTTTTCGGAATTAGAAGTACTATGTTTTAGCTATATGCCGTTTTTTTTATTTAAATCGGTTAACGCGTGCTTGAGTAACAAACATCTTCACAAACTTTAATATTATAATATCAGTAGAAATAAAAAACGACTACGGCTCCGCTCGTTTGAAATCCAGTTGTTTTCTGGAATAATGTTGATCAGTTTATTATATCACTGCGAGAACATTATTTTCATAGCGATGATATTGTGGGTTTTTTTTTTAACACAGTACCATCTAGCCCGTAGTTAGCTAATATAAGCTTGTGGTAACTACTATAGAAATACTTAAATCTTTCTAAATATATACATATTGTACATAGAAAACACCCGAACATCGAAGAAAACATTTGTAAATCACACAAATATTTGTTCCGACCAGGGAATAGAACCCGGGACCTCAGCGCGGCGAGTAACTGCCGGAAACAAAGTTAACGTAAAGCGACAAAGCATCGTAAAAGAAGCACGACTCGCAATTCATAACGCAGTGCTAGTGCCAACGTTGGTTTACGGCAGCAAAACCTGGGTATGTCAGAAAATGCATAAAAGTAAGCTGAATGCTGTGGAGATGTGATCACTTCAAAAATTGTGCGGCGTAACCTTTGCCGACCGAAAATGCAACGAAGTGATACGCAATATGGCAGGTTTGAGTGAAAATGTCAGCGTTAAGCTGGAAAAGGGCGTGCTCCATTGGTTTGGACACGTTCAACGAATGAGTGAGGAACGATTGGCGAAGAATATATATTGTGCGAAAGTAGAGGGCAGAAGGAGTCAAGATAGACCGAGACTTACATATGAAGACCACGTGAGCGGATTGCCCAAGAACGGAAGAGTCAAAAGTACTCGGATACCCAGACGTGCATATATGAAGCGAAAGAAGTATGCATGGATCGCGATGCCTGGCGATTTGTCCTCTCTGACTACCCCGTCAGGGATACAGCGTGAAGATAGTTAAGTTTATCTCATAAAACTATATAACGCATGTGCGTGTGGTCACTCAAAAGTTCGCCACACTACAAATATACAATGCGAATTTTTCCACTAAGCTTGAGTGTCTAATTTAAATATGAGAATTAGCTAAAAATATTGAAAGGAATCCCGAGTCGAGCCCCATTTTAAGTAAATTAAATCTGTATCATTGTACCTATTTTTATAAATGGCAGTAATTAATTCTACGGGTTTGATACCTATAAAACCCGTTAAATTAAAAAAAATATATACACGCATTGTACCTATTACACCAACCATGTGATAGTGTTGCTAACGAGGAATGAATTTTGGAAAATAATGATATACGTGCATAAACGATATTTTTCAAATAACAGACTTGTCCTTAGGACGTCTACATTTACTAATACCTTAGAAGTTAGTTACCTACTTAAAATATGATATGGCTTTATAAATAAAAATTGTAGATTTTATTAAATTAACTCCGTAAATTAAAATGTTATAAATTTAATTCAAGTAAGTGCCCGAAGTCAGTGTTCGATTTCTGACTATTTTTAAGGAATCAATTACGCAGTTATGGTTTTTATTATCATCGGGGTCGAGATACCTTTTAGTATTTCTCGCTATTTCTCATAGTTTTGGATTCGACAACCTTGCGAGTTGAAAAACTCCACCTGCACATATTACTATAAACTATACAAACTTCAAACGAACCATTTAATTCAATACCATAGAAATAAACAATTTTTAAACTGTCACCTATCTCATATATTATTATAAGCTAAATCTCCCAATATTTGGGGTAAATGTTTTTACACGCTTTCTTTTGCACTACGCACACAAACGAAACGGAGTGCGTAATATACTCGCGCCGCGCGCGGCTTACCCACACATGGCTAAAAAAGTGGCAGCAAGTTTGACGGCACGCGTTGTACTGGACGCGGTATCTGAATGTTTAAATAATCTAAGCTACTAACACTTTGACAGCTAAAAACAGCGATTCTAGTTCTATGTAGAATAGATAGTCCAGTCAAAATAGACTAAATTATGATTCCAGTTTGCATTAATTCCCAACAAGCCGGATTTTTGTGCAGGCCTTGGATGCGTCATTACAAATGACATGTCAAAAGTCCCCATCGATCCCGCTTGTGCGTTGTTTTATATTCGAGGTCAAAGGTCAGAAATTTGCGCTTTTACAACAATTTTAAAACAATGAGAGCTACCGAAAAATGGGTCAAACAAAGTTTGTAGATCGTAAAATTGTCTACAAAAAAGATCTCAAAACATTTTTTCTACGGTGCACTGTTCTCGAATTATGGCTATTTTAAACATAGAAAATACGAATATGCACTCATACGTAACCAGTATGCATCATCGGGTTAACCATTTGAACAAAAAATATTAGAACATAGTTTTATTTGCCCCATGCACACAATGTACGTGAAAAATATACAATTTCAGAATTGTTCACTCACTCAGGTGAGTCATCGCCCGTCCCTAATTCTATTGGGCGGTTGGTCTTGAGATACATCTGCCTGCGACACTCCATTTTTCGGGTCGAAACCAGCGTATACCTGTTTTTCCCGAAGGACATAGCTCTAGTAAATGCAGTCAGTATTGAACGGGTTTTCGTAGTGAATAGAATAGTAATTGTATAAAACTAATAAAAATAAAAAATTGTAATTGTTGGAGATCTTAACATAAATACGCTTAAATATAGTAGAGTCGTAATAAATCTGAATGACATTTTACATAAATATGGTTTGACATCATGCATAACTGACCCGACTAGAATTAACAATTGCTTAGACCATATAATGTGTAACATCAGGGACACCAGTAGTAAAGTTTCAAGTACTGGTCTGTCGGACCATCATGCTCAAATATTATGCGCACCAATAGTAAAGGAAATTGCCAAATCGAGGAATTTGTCTGTCAAGAAACGAGTTTTTTCGATAGAGAACGTTGCAAGGTTCCGCGAATGTCTCCAGAATTTAAATTTTACGGATGTCTATCTCGGCACCGAACTTAATGAGGCATTTGATGAATTCTATGTAACTTTTTCTCTTTTCTATGACTTATGCTTCCCTTCCTTTCAAAAAATAATCAGGCCAAAGAAACGTGATATTAAATGGATAACAAGGGGACTAAGAATCAGCTTACGAACAAAAAGGCAACTTCGCAATAAGTACTATATCCATAAAAACAGAGAGAGTAAATATATGTATCAAATTTATTCAAAAATTCTAAGAAGGTGTATTAATAGATCTCAAAAAAATTACGATTTAAAGGTTTTGAAAAACACAAGTAATATATGCCGAACTTCCTGGCAAATTATTAACGAAAATAACTATAATCCTATTCTAAATAACATAATATCGGAATTAAGAGTAAATGACAGAATAATTAGTAATCCAAAAGATGTTGCAAATTATTTTAATAGGTATTTTATTGAAGCAGCGAAAGGAAATTTAAACATTATTTCAAATACTAATAAGAAGAAGTCACTGAATAGTATATTCTTGAAACCTTTAGGTTTCATATAGGTTAAATATGTCTCTAAACAATACAAATTCCGTAGGCATTGATGAAATTACCACCAACATATTGAAACAATGTATCAATGAAATAGTACCAGTTTTAACTTATCTGATTAACCTCTCATTTGAAACAGGAGTATTCCCAGAACGACTAAAAAGATCATTGGTAAAACCATTATATAAAAAAGGGGACAAATTGGAAGTAAATAACTATAGGCCAATTACACTTATCCCAATGATCTCAAAAATTTTTGAAAAAGCTATGCATGGGCATCTTACAAAATATCTTGATAGTCTTGGACTAATTAAAACGGAACAAAACAGTTTCCAGAAGGGCAAGTCAACTACACTAGCGACTTTTAATTTAATTTATAATGTATTATATAATATTGAGAAAAAGAAACACACGGTGACTGTTTTCTTTGATATGACAAAGGCTTTTGATTATGTTCCACATAAAACCCTTTTAGAAAAACTGGAAGATTATGGAATAAGAGGGCCAGCACATGCGTGGATCAAAAGTTACCTTGAAAATCGTGACCAATGCGTAGAGATTTTAAAAGACGGTAATAACTCTGATATAAGTAGTGAAATGTCAACATTTTTGAAAAATAAATGCGGTGTACCTCAAGGGATTGTACTCGGGCCACTCTTATTTTTGATATATATTAATGACTTGCCTGATATAATTGAACATAAATGCATATTATTTGCCGACGATATAGCTATTTTAATGACATCCAATAATGTAATAAATTTCGATACAGACATTAATAATACAATTGGATCGATAATGGAATGGCTGGATAAGAATAACCTCAAAGTAAATTTGGCAAAAACCAACTATGTACAGTTCCAAACTGTAGGTAAGAATCTAAACCCTAGACAGATAAGATACAATGATAATGACTCTGTTAAGTTTTTGGGCATCAATTTAGATAAGCATTGCAACTGGAAAGTGCAGGTAGAGTCAGTCTGCAAGAGAGTTTGTAGATTTGTTTATGTGCTTAACAGATTACGAAGAACATCTACTCTACAAACAGTTCTTCTTGCGTACCATGGACACGTCAATTCTGTGCTGCGTTATGGTCTACTGTTGTGGGGAAACTCAACTGATGCCACTCGGGCATTTTTAGCCCAGAAAAGGTGCATCAGAGCTATAGCAGGTATCCCACCGTACCAGTCTTGCTAACCATACTTTAAAAAATACAAGATACTTTCACTGCCGGGTATGTACGTCTTCGAAGTAAGCGTATTTGTTAAAACAAATCCTAATTTATTTAAAAAAGCTAAAGATATATATCCACGTAGCACGCGTGACAGCGATAGGCTGGTTCTTGACTTTACACCAAGAACCATACTTTTCCAAAAAAACTGCTACGCCATGTGCATAAAAATTTATAATAGGGTACCGTTGGTTATAAAAAAATTACCCGTTAAAAAATTTAAGGTCAAATTAAAAATATGGTTAATTGAAAAAAATATATACAGCATCAATGACTTTTTAAATGAAAAGTAATTTCTGATATGGTTGTCATTTGTATTGTCACAAGAATTAGAAAAAATATTTTATATTATTTAAATTTAGTGTAGCTTGTAATTTATTTATTATATTTGACGTGACATTTAGCAAAACATTTACTTAATTTTATATTAATTGACGTTAGTTGGTAAAGATTATGTTTATTTAGCAATAAGGTTTGCATGTCAGAAAAGAACTGATGGAGTGTGTGTTCAAATTTATTATAACAATTACAGCTTATGTACCATACTTCCGCAAATAAATAAATTTCAATTTCAATTTTCAATTTCAATTTCACGATTTTATACCCCCTGCCATATGCTTCTACATATATAATAAAGTACTCTGTGGCTTCTACCTCCCCTTCGAGGATACTAATTCAATTCAATTTTTCTTGAATGGCAAACGGTATCGGCAGTGATGTCCACCGACGACTACTGCCAAAATCAGATGTGTTATGGACACTCGTGTGTATAAAGATAGTAACAGGGAAGAATTTTGATAATTCTCAAATTAAATGATATTGTGTATCTTCCTGATTGAGTTAAAACACTAAGATTACGAAGCTCTCTAAAGTTTACAGTCTGATAGAATTAGTTCGGACAAAGCTAATCATGGCCTCAAGGAGTTCTGGAGATGTGCCTGTTAGAAGTGACGGAATGTTGGTAGGAACGGGTACATTCAGTTTAGGAAGGCGGCTGTAAAAGTCAAAAATTATTTGGACAGCAGAAAAAAATATGCTCCAGGGAACCCTTGTTTATACCACACTAACATAGAGATGTATCCCGAACATGGATTTTGTGCAGAAATATTGGAGTACAACAGTGGCCCATACCGATCCTGCAGATCACTGATACAACAGGTTTGGAAACCTTTTTATAATGGTAGAAACAGGGTCTCGGGGGAATGTCAGGCTGTATAGCATAGTAGAACTTTCCTTTTTTTGGTGCTGTTTTTATTCCAGTGTTCTTGCTATGACCTCCTAAGGTGTTGATGGTGAAGGTTCATCAGGTCACGGTTCTGGATGGATAATGCTTTTGGTTAGCTATATCTGAAGTGACAGCATTTTTAGCTAAGGAGTCAGCATACTCGTTTCCTACAATGCCATGGTGACCAGGGATCCAAACAAGAATGACCATCTTTTGGTTCTGGTTACATTTCAAAAGGGATTCTTTAATTTCAATCAGGATAAAGTCCTTCTGTTTACTTCCGCAATGGCTTCGTTGTATATACTCGTAGTATATATATTATTTATACTATAAATTCGTCGGACGTTCACACGTCCAGTGACATCGATTGCGATGTCAAGTCACGCATTGCTGCCGCGTGGGCCAAATGGCGGGAGATGACCGGTGTCATTTGTGACCCTAAAATGCCGATCCGGTTGAAGAGACAGGTCTACAAAACCATTATTAGACCTGTCCTTTTACATGGCAGTGAGACGTGGCCGATATTGGAGCGACACAAGCAGGAGCTGCGTGTCACGGAAATGAAGATGCTGCGGTGGATGTGTGGGGTCATGCGGATGGACCGCGTGAGAAACTCTCGCATCCGCGGCAGCCTTCACGTCCGTGACATTGCAGACAAGTTGCAAGAGTGTCGCCTTCGTTGGTATGGTCGCGTCTTGCGGCAACCGCCGGGCTACGTAGGTAACAAATGTCTGGCCATGTCAGCCCCGCCGGGTCCCGGTAAGAGGCGAAGACCCAAAAAGTGCTGGCTTGACGTCGTAAGGGATAACATGCGTGCCAATCGTCTCACTACAGGGGATGCCGAAGACCGTGCGAAGTGGAGGAGAAAATGTAGGAAAGCGGACCGCGGGCGTCGCGAGACGCAACTGGGACAGACGCTCGGATGATGATGATGATGACTCGTAGTATATATATTACTGCCTTGTGTATGCAGTGGGACTCCACATACCGACAAGCCTCAAGGATACCAATACATTCGCCAGTGTAGATTGAGGTTTCATCAAGGGATCTAAACTGTAGGGCTGATAGTTAATGATGAACATTATGACGACAGAAAATGATTGAACCTCTCTTATCACACGAAACCAAATGAGTCAGGTGGTTTTAATGATGTGAAAGCATTCATATAAATATTTTTTTATTCTATACTACACCTCTTTATTTAGGCTGGCAACAATACAATAATTTAAACTTTTTTACTCATACTCACTTCACTTCACTTTTCGTCGGCCATATTGCTGTCGCCGTGTGTGCGTTTGATATTGAATCATTCAGGCACCTAGGTAATTATGGTCTAGTTTTAAAATAATTACTATATCGTTATGATCAGTTACATTTCTCATAATATGAAGTTAAATCGGCCTTTAAGGATTTGCTTTTTATTGAAAACGTTCGATACCTCTGTACTAACTTTTTGCCACCTTGACTCTTGAATTGTGTTTCGTTTCAATCTGTTGGATTCACTACGCAATGTGCTTGGATTATAGAGTTTATTTGCATATGTAACAAATTCATAAATTTTTATCGTGTATTGGCTTAGCCGCTGTTTAACGTTAGTGTTTGTCTATCATAGTATCGGGGCAGATCTTAACTACGTATGTACTCTTCTATGTATCCTTTCAATATTTCCTAGTTCGTGCAATAAGTGTTTATATTTAGTCTTTGTGTGTTATGTGTGTAAAGTAATAGTTGACAAATAGTTTTTCTAATACATTGTAAAAATCTCTATCTACTCACATCTAAGTATTGTAGATAAAATAGAATATGCTGTCACAAATTTTAAAGTTGCTTCATAACTTTTCACAATATTTTTGTACCTTATGTTATCACTTTGCTTGTTATTGTAGTGTAGACTAAATATGTGGATAAATTTATAAATAGAACTCCATGATATTTTTTTTACGTGTATGTATTTTAGGGTTAAATATTACCATAGGGTTAAATTTTAAATTTACCATTATCTGCAGATTGAGTTTTTAAACTAAGTAAGTTTCAGATAACTTATTATTGCAATAGTGACCCAATAATAATTTTAAGATAACCAATTATTATTTACAGTTGCTTCAACAATGTTGGAAATTAAAAGCCATATCAGCTTTTCTTACTCCAGGAAATTTGTTGTCCAATAAGATATCATAAGCACATCAAGCAATTATACTGTGATATGGCAATAAAAATATATAAAATAAACACAGATGAAATTGTTGCTGACATTTATTAAAATTGCTCGAGTTCGATCTGTTTGTGTTGCCTAGAAATTGTTCCTCACAAAATTGCTTACTATGTCCTTTCTAATCAGAAAATTATGACTACTGACAAATTTTATATTTCATCAGACTTATGATACTAAACTGAAATCCATTATCATAAAGAAAAAAATACGTATTTTGTGAATGTGACGGGATGGGTTTAAGATGTATGTGTAGAGTAAGTCCACAAATTGTGCCCTAGGGTATATATATAGGGTAAATGTCCATAGAACTTGAAAACATGTTTACAGTTCCTTTTTAGTAGACATAAGATTAATTGGTTCATGTATGAACAACACTTTTATATAGCACTGGTCTAATTATACCTATTAAGTGGTGCTTAACAGCGATCTGTAACCGAGGGCATTTGCAAATCTCTGCGAGCAATGCGAGTTGTGTTTTATTGCATGTCATGCGATTCATCCATTTGTTATTCTGGTATCAGGAATTTCTACTGTTGGGATTCTTAGAACCAAGATAGAGGTTATACTGTTTGAGAAATTAATATCAATTTGTGATGCTTTGTGCGAGTATAAAAAAGAATATACATCATAGATGATTATCTTCATTCTTCAATACCAACATACATGTTGATATGATATGTACACATACCATACCAATCGTCTTATTTATCTTTTAGGTCACACTTTAGGATTGACACGCTTAATGCCCAGGCAGCAGATTACCACAGCTTATTGACACCTAATGTAGGCTGAGTAAGTTTGAGCAGTGCTGTAGGCTCATATCATATGTTAAGAGACTTGAGTTTATGCACAAATTGTGCCTTGTTGTCTTCAAGCAGGTTGCTTAATTATGTATGTATGCAGTATGACTCATTAAAACAGCAGACTATCATATCACTTCAGCTGATATGCACAAACCTCCACATGCATTTTCTAGACCATTTAACTAGTTCTGTGCTGCGTGTAGCCTAATGATCTGTTCCTTTTTTGGCACTTTGTGTGGGGTGCCAAAAAAGTGTGATCACAAGGTCGGAATAGGCCAAATTATGCAAAGTCTTTGACTACCGTAGCACCAGCGGCAGTTCAGCCGAAGATATACTTGGTAGGTCCCAATGGTGCTGTTTACAAGGAGAGGTTGGTAAAGTTGGTTGTAGACACTAAAATAAATCCATCTGATGGGGATGCCCTCACATACTGTTCCTGCTGATCTCACTCGGTGGGATAAGACAATTATATTATCATCTGGTCGATCCTTTTATCCATCTGTGGGGTGGGGTGCTATGGCTTTTTAGTACTACGGTTTTACCAAAGGCTAATATAAATGCCATCTCTATTCTCGTGTTGCACCATGCGCTCTACTATGTGTTGGAGTGAGAGAAAAGAAACAATAGGGTATGCTCTGCTGAGTCCTGCAGTGCTCCACACTTAAGGCATTGAACTGTCTCTGGCAATATTTTGCTAGAAATTTTGGAAACAGCCTTATCTGGTTTATGAACCTAGATTTCTTCTCGAGCCAGTTTTTAAGAAAGGTCCGGAGGGCATCACGGGTCTACCAAACTGATACTTCCATCTTTATTAGGTCATCTCCAGTAAGTGGTATTATTCCCGAATTTCAAGTTACCTTTGTATATGAGTTCTGTACCCTGCTGACTTTAAGTTAAGCCTGGCAATTCTTTCTATCATCATTTTGTAACAATATTCAATAGTTGAGGAGCCCACTCTTAGTTTTGGTCAATAAGGTCATCTTTTTCTACTCATTGTCATTTCTTAGTGTCTTATAAGATAAATGCTGATCATCTCTGCAACTTTAAGAACTCGAACAACTATGGATTATAGTACATTCAGCCCAGCCCAAAATCACAAATGATGCTAGCTATTTTTTTCCACCATAGTGGCAAACTAGAAAAGGGTTCATACTTTGAAATATGGTAACCATAGCCTAAGGAAGCTACTTTCTAGCACCATATGTACCCAGGACTCTGTAAAAGCCCATCCTTTGTTGAATGTCTTTCCAGAACATGTTAATATTATAAATTTTTAATTATATGAAATTTAGCAAAATAATTGCTTTAAAAATGTATTAAAGTCAATATTAACTTGACCTACTAATAGTGAAAATTAAATCTCATGGATTAATCTTTGATGCTTGCGAAGTCCTAAAATTTTCATCGCTAAACAGAAAGACCCAAGACTTGTAATAGGTGGGACCGAGCAATCATATTATTTATTCCACATGAATACTTTACATCTGCTGGACGTCAAATATTCGCTGAAGATATTTTAGTTCGATTATATCGTTAGCCGAATACTGACTGGGCGGAGAAGAACCGCGTATCTCCGAAATCGCTATTTAAGTATAACTGGCTCGGTGGCGTAGTGTTAGTGTATGCGAGTACCGTACTGGGGTCTCGAGTTCAAATCCCGTGTCGGATCTAGGTAACATTTGTTTGATCCGCAGTTGTTTATTTCGGAGTGTGGGAGTTTCCTTGGAATATTCTAAGAGTATTTTTATCAGCGGCCGATTAGCTTATATAAGCTTAATTTGGAATACATAGTGCTGTGTAAAATACGTCTTACAAAATATTATATTTATTGTACACATCATAGTTAGCACTCCAAATAAACAAATGTCAGTCAACGCGCATTATTATGTTACGTAAAAGCACATCATAGGTAGGTACTTAACAAACTATCGAAGTTATACCTACGTAATTTTAATATTAAAATCTTGGAAATGTACATTAGGTGTATAATTTGTATGCCCTACTCGTGAATTTGGCGTGCCTTTCCCAAAGAAACCACAAAAATAATAATATAACAATTGCAGTAGACACCCGTAGAATTTAGTTTATTTTATTATTATTTTTTTATTGTACAGCTAGCTGTGAGTGGGCAAGGGGTCTCACCAATATCTCTGGGGCCCAAGTGACCTTACCTGCTACCGGTGCACCTTCTTACTAACGGACGGGGCAACAACGCAGGCGCCCTTACGAGGTTGGGAGGCTAGGCGGTAGTCGCTCCCAACAATAACGAAAATTAAAAACCAAATGATAGCTACAGCTAGCAGCCAAATTTAAGGGACCCCAGACTAAAATCCAGGTAGCGTTTGAAAGTAACTGGTAAAACAAGATGAAAAAGTCCGACATTGAGAAACTATAAGAAAAAAGTACCTACAAAGGTTCTGCTTATGTCTGATTATAAATCTCTTCCAGCAGAGGGGTCACTGTGCTCACATTGCTGAATAAAATTCACGGTTGCTCATAGAAGGCAATTAAAACACTATATACACCTGTTACGGTTAATTTAACTTAGGACCTCCTAAGTGCCCCGAATGACATGTTAGTTTCGAATCGATTAAATCACGCGGTCTCTAATTATCCATCTAGCGCCGGACGCTCATCAAACGTAGCTTATTAACTTGTTCTTGATCTTAGCGCAAGGTTCCGGTTAACAAAACATATTATGAAATTATAAGGACCCGTGTACCATTATGTACTTATTACTTTACATGGAAACTAATTTTGCACAGGTTACTTCTCAAAAGTAAAGTTAGTTTCATTAAAAGTATACACAATTTTAAGTACCGGCTTTGCGTTATATTTCACAACATTGTATTAAAAACGCGAATGTATTACGAATTCTTTCTTTAAATTGCATCATAACTCATATTTGGTTAAATTTTTAGTTTAGAGTCTGACTAAACATTTTAGATTATTTAATCAGAATATCCCGATTGAAATATTTCTTTAAGGCTTGTGTATCGGCACTTTGCATTATTAACTAAGACACAGACATTTCACAAAATTTGTGACCTGTATACATTTTGAAAAGTGGCTGTTTGCGACTGAACTTTTTGTCTAGCGTCTGTAAAATAAGAGGGTTTCTTGAACTGGTAAAGATAATCCATATTATACGAGGCATATTTTATAAACTAACATTGTCAAGCTGACTGATTTTGGAGTTTACTAATATTTCTTTTTGAAGTTTACTAATATTTTTAATCCTATGGTTTGTTGTTCAAGAAAACCTCTGAAAACAAAATTATAGTACCCATGGTCTAAAATAAGTTGTGCAAAAAGTAAATTACTAACTAAATATACCCAGCAGGTGATACCTATTTTTTTTGTCTAATAAGACTGTCACGATTGTTGCAGCTGCTCCTGCATCCCCAGGTTAATTTTATCCGCTGACTATTTACTTTCATCAACAATTTACAATGGGTGACCGTAACAATCCCATCAAGTTTGGACCTGAATGGTTGCGTAATATGCCCAGGGAGCGTAGCGCGGCCAGATCAACCACCAATATCCAAAACACCAATTCAGGACCCACTACCACGTCTGTCGGCTCCTCCGGTGCATCTGGGGGAGCCGCAACAAACATTGGTGGATCTACAACAACAAACAACTCTTCTGGCACATCTAAGATTCTGTTAGCGAAGCTCAGGTTAGTTATTATAAAAAAAGAACTGGAAAGAAACCAAATAAGAATCAGAATCTTTGTATATCTATTTAAAACAAATATATTTTCAGATACGGTAGAGAAGAAATGTTAGCACTTTATGATAGAAATGCAGAGGCACCCCCCGAGTTAAAAGTTATCGATACCCTTTATCAGCCACGTGGAAAGCAGCCAGTTGCACTGAACAGCACATTTGATGATGATATGGTGAGATTATATTCTAAACTACTAACAGCGCCCGCCAAACATATTTGAAAGTATAATTGTCTGGTAGCTGTGTTATTTAGGATATTTCAAGCATGCATTAGAATTTTTATGAAGAAAAAAGTGTTTAAAAATGAATGTGTTATTGTGCTTTTAGAGAGAGAGCATAAGGAGTGTTCCATCTATTGGAGGTATGTCATCAGCAGATAGGTTTGGAATAAGTCGTGGGGCAGGACGGGGTAGTATCAGTGACGGACGCGGCAGAACTCGTGGTTCTTCACCGCGCTTCACTTCACTTACAGGAAGGTATGTAATATTCATATGTAACACAAATGAACTAGCTTAGAGGGTGGTTATGTGGGAGTCCCTAATATTGGTATACCCACAAAATCCCTGGAGTGTTCCTTCTTATCGCTGGTGTTGGGTCACAGGAAAGGCAGGGGTTTAACTTCTGCGACCCAACAAGCATTGCCCACGACAAACTCGACACTGGGGGGTTTATTACGATCCCCCGAAACTCGACTGACGCGGTCCCGGAACACGAGGCGCGCGTAAAGCTGCCGCGAATGAACTAGCTTTCCCTGTACTGATCTACAATGCTATCTTGTGACAAAAATTTATAATGTCGGCACCAGATTTGCAGTTGGATGTAAATAAATATAAATTATGGGATGGCTTTTCTAAATGTAATAATATGTACCTATGTGTTTAGAAAGTTGTCTAGATCCTATAGCGCAAGCTTATAACAGTTAGGCTAACGTTGGCCTAATTTGAACTAGATGGCGGATGTGTCTAATATGTGGCGCAACCGGTTTTTTATGTTTGTAAATTTACACTTTTTTGCGTATTTACCTATGTTGTGTACGACTGTTAAACTTTTGCGTTTCATGATTAAAATTAGTATAAAATACAGCAATTAACGCCATCATGCTTATTTACCTTAAAAGCTTGACTTTTCGACTGGGTTGCTCCAATCTACCACCACGGCTGGTGCAACCCAGTCGAAACGTCAAGCTTTTTATGCTAGATCGCGTAATTACCTGTATTTTACAATACATACAAAATGTATTTTACATGCACGTATTTGTTTGTTATCTTTACATAGTATAATATAAAGTCGCATCCCGCCGCTTGTATGTAAGCTTTTAGATCTTTAAAAAAATTACAGCAGATTGGATAAATGTGGTTTTATTAATAGAGAGATTTAAGAGGAAGATTTAAGAGTATGATTTTTTTTGTGTTAAGTTCTTTAAATGTGATTATTCAAGATGATGCAAAAATGAAGCCAACTAATAGCTTGCATCACAAAAACTGCCTAAACCATGAGAAGAAAAGAAACACAAATTTGTCTGCGAAAGCAGGTAACTAATGGGTGATTATCTAAGCGTTTGGTTACCGTTAGCACAGGAAAATTGTTAAAATTGGATAGCTTGTAACGAATTTGAACGTTAGTCTTGTCCATGGTCAGTAATATGTCTCACCTTTACATAATTATAAAGACATCTGCAAGTTTAACACCATTATCATTGATTTCTTTTGGGGGCACTGGCACTGCGAACCAACTCCTACCTCCGTCCCTTTCATCAAACTCTAACACATTAGTACTAGGTACATAAAATCCAAATTGCACCCGTACAAGTCAGCGGAGTAAGTAATAGTCAGCGGATAAAACTATTTTATAGCACTAGCACAGACTTTGCAACCTACGCATACTATTAAAATATATAAATCTTATAAGACTTTTGTTAAACGGCGCCATTTAACCCGAATTAAGCTAACGTAAGCTTGCGCTATAGGATCTAGACAACGGATAAAATGTCTAAATGCATATTATACTCGTATATAAAAGACGCCCAACCTCCGAAACAAACATTTGTGTATCATACAAATATTAGTTTCGCCCCGGTATTCAAACCCAAAACCTCAGCAACGCAGTCGCAAAACTGTCACTGCGCCATTAAGGCTATGCAAAACATCGTTAAAATTGTGTCGATATTAAAAATTTTCTTACAGTTTAGCATTGCTTGATGTATTGTATCGAATTCGTCTCTGATGTGCGGCTGAACAAAGTTTCAGTTGCACGTTCAGATACAATCGGTACTGACCACAGATAACAGAACTAGGTATTCTGTTGCTCTGACACACACTCTTATGATGATGATGTCAAATCAAGTAAATGTGCATTTATGGGTATGTCGGTTGAGACCTTGAAACACATATAATTTATACTCGTATGTTGAATATTTACTGCGCAAAATAGTCAAATGTGAAATGTTTAATGAATTTCGTAAATTGTTCAAGTACATCCTGCTAGCTTGAGTAACAGTGTGACTTTTGAAGTGATTGTAGCTGGTGTAACAACTTTTTATTTAGTCTTTCTCTCTACTAATTAGTAAAATTTTCTTATATTTAAATTGTAAGTAACCAATACTCTTATCTCTGATATCATAATTTTCTTTTATTGAATTTTGATATAAAATATATCACCACGCATTGTGATCCATTCGTTGACAGTGATTTTGCAAATCAAATATACATATATTATTTTCGTGTTAAAACATATGGGGTGGTTTATTTGTTATTTGGTGCTCTTTTTAACACATTTGGCGAGCTTATATATATGAAGATGCACTCACTGGCTTTTCCTTCCTATGGAAAGAATAATGATTGATTTTGTGTATGAAACATATTGGCCTGATTTTGATAGCAAGTAGTGTTTGGTTTAATCTAAAGATTTGAATATCCACTAAGTTTATTTAACCCCTATTGAAATCTGCTTTATAGGTCGTATAACATTCAGTTTATCAAAACATCATACCAAATCGGCCCAGGGTTTAGGATAGTGTAATAGTTAAATTGATATATTTTCAGAAATATTACTGTTTTACCTTTTTAGAGGTGCTCATTACATGCCAAAAGTGGGCGGACCAAGAATGGCATATAGTGGAGGAGATGATGACGGCGGTACCACTCGTCCTTGGAGTAACAATGTTCTTAACACAACCAGTAGAAACAGTGGTGATCAAGCTGATTGGGCATCCAAAATGTATAGGAGGTAACCTTTCAACTAATTTTTTTTTAAATCCTTTCATCTCCATTCTAATATTTTCCATTCTAGAGTTGTAATAAATTTTATTCACCTAATACTATCTAATGCCCGCTTCTTCACTTGCGTGGCAGGATTTTCTGATACCCTTGCTCACAGGCACGTGTATCCTGGACAAAAAGACAAAAAATTCGTTCCGTACATTACCCTCTACAACTTCACAAACTTTACCTATTTATAATATTAGTATAGACTATTTGTTGAAACCAAAGTGTGCTATTGAAATGCAAGTTAGAAGAAAGTAGAAATAAAAATGTTTTATTGCAAACAGCTAATCGACATTAACCTCTCTTTACAATTAAATAAATACACAATAAGTTCTATGACAATTACAGGAAATAATTCCCGAAGCATAGTACGATTGATATTTCTGGTTGTTAAAATTTTGTAAACACTCCCAATAACACCAGGTTCATTTACCAATATTTTGCTCTTAAATACAAACTTGTCAATTTAGAGTTAGCATACTAGGGCCCACTTGCGCGATCTTGGGTTAACGTGTTAACTCGGAGGTATGGACTAACCCCGAGTTAAATCATTAATTTGTCTTGCATCACCCGAGTTAAGGGTATACCTAGGCTTAAATCGCTAACATTTTAACTCACCGATTTCCGAGGGTTATTTCGTCAAACGTTGGGTTCGCAGCTGACAGACAATGCAGTGGCACGTGACACATTTGTGACACGGTCTCCTAAAAGTGACACGCCGCGCAAACATAATACGATAAAAATAAAATGCACTCAACTGTCATGTTACATTAATTCGTGTAAGAAAAAGTCTTATGTGGCAAACTGAAGTGTAAAAGAGATAGACATACCTGTTTCATTTTTTGTTCAATCATTAATGTTTGGTTGGATGACATAGAGTGACATAAAACACTGGGTTAGTTAACTCGATGATATTTTTTTATGGTGCAAGACATGATTAGGGTTAAAAAGTAATTTACTTAATTCTGAGTTAACTAACTCAATAAGTAATTATTTAACCCCAGTATTCATGCAAGTGTATGCGCATGACCCAGTTCTCGAGAAGGTTAATGTCTGTCATAGAAGGCTTGATCTGTTGTCATGGACAGTATTGTTGTTTCTAATAAGGCTGACATAGTGGTTATTGAATTACCGTACCTCAAGGCCCCACCAAGTCCATAAAAGCTATACAAAAAAAAGGAAGCAAAAAATATATGGACTAGGCTCATTCGGACCCAAGGGTTTTGATCAAAACCTAAAGAAAGAGACTCCCGTTCAACAGCTGGATCAAGAGCCTGGTAAAGAAATCATTTCTCTTAGTCATGGTTCGTTTTGTGTGCAGGTTATTTTCTCTGTGTTTCAACCAAACTGTGTGCTTAGGTAAAGCTCGTCGTTCGGTGGGACATCTTTATTTATTTATTTTATTTTTATGTTTTTATTTTATATAATATAATTTACATGTAATAGAATAAATAAAATAATTAATAGTTTTATTTTTTTTAGTAAACGACAAGGCACCAACACTAACTGGCGACAGCCGCAGACTAGAGATGAAGGGGAAGAGTGGCGATCTTCTGAGCCGGGGAGATCTCGCCCACTCGAGAAATGGGGTAAAGTTTCATAATGATGCACCCATTTTTCGGACATCCGATTTTTATTACAAAAACGTGTGAAACAAATAATTTAGAAAGCTAGAGTAAAACTCCGGGGTGATAAAAATAATTAGTGAAGTCAGTATAAAATGTTAGTTCCATTAAAATTCCGCCCAATAAAGTTCAAAAATTGTCTACACTAAAAACTAAATCAATTAAAAACCAAAAGTGTATGCAATAAGAACTCGAAATAAAATAAATAAATAAATAAATAAATATCCATCACGCCTTGTCCCCGAAGGGGTGGCAGAGGCATATTATATGCCCACTTTTCACCGTGTGGATTCCTGTCCCACGTAATAGGTGGTGAGCCCATTGCCGTGTTGAAATAGACAGACGCAGGTTGTGGCTACCTGCTGTTGAAATTTTCAAGCCGCCCATTAGGCCTTCAACCAGGCTTAACGACTGCCATTTTACTGGCAACCAGTAAAATTCCATACCATTTTCCAGTGGAAAATTCTGATAACTTTCGATCTTCAATGTGAATCTTATTCTCGAGCGACGGGAATAATTATAAATTAGTTATACTAGAGTAGCAGAGACTGGCTTTCCACTTGCTATCAACTAAGTGTTTTATACATGCTCGCCGGTTAAGCAGACTCTTGAAAATGCCCTTTCCCAGTAGGTCCCAAGTCGGAACGTTAAAATTGATGTTAATAGTATAAAAATGTGGATTTGCCTCATGTCGCATCAGGTTTCACATTGGTTTATTCCCGTTAACTTTTACTCCTTAATGTATCAGTGTGATTCACTAGGAGTCAAATTTGAATTGAGTAGCACGTGTGACATAATGCTACTTTTTTCCAATGATGAAGATGTTATTTATAAATAAAATAAAAAATAAATAATATCATGATAGGAATGTGACGATATCTATCATATCTCAAAAGAAGTTACTAAGCATTAAAACTGAGAAAATATTTTAACCCATATCTTTAAATTTAACATAAGTAGATTTTTTAGTAACAGTGCAATTCTGAGGGAATATTTTTTCTTGTTCAGTTACACTGTGACTTTTTCCAATAAGTGACACCGAATAATGTCAATTTGTAATTGTTGTTATTTGGTTTCATATATTGGAAAATTGACAATAATGTCACACTTATAACCAAAAAAATTTGCTAAAAATATTTTTATTATAAATTAAATATATTTAAAAAAGGTAAATGGTGTATACATAAATATGACACACTTCAAAATAATTAATCTTGGTCAATTTGTTGGTATGTTTAAGCACCACTGAAAAATCAATGGCCCGATCTAGTATTTTTTTACTACCATTACTACAATTTTTTTTTTCTAGATTTGATCTGTCACTAGAAATTAAAATATTTTATAAATTCAAATTATCACGCCAACGTAGTCAAAAGCAACAGGGTAGATGACATATAAATACAATAAATATACCTAAAAAAATTCATTGTCACCAAGTAACGCCGGATTCAGATTAATAAAATAATTCTGCATGTCATCAAGAGCCACTTATGGTCAGACAGCACTATTATTATTCCGTAGCTGCTTAGAAGCTTACGCTAATAGCAGATTCATTTATAAAATTCATTTCACTTATTATTATTTATCTATCACGCTTTATCCCCGAAGGGGTGGCAGAGGCATTTATACTATATGCCCAGTTTTCACCATGTGTATTCCTGTCCCACATAATAATAGGTGAGCCCATTGCCGTGTTGAAATAGACATACGCAGGTTGTTGCTACCTGCTGTTGAAATTTTTAAGCCGCCCATAAGGCCTTCAACTTGGTTTAACTACTGCCATTTTATTATTTTTAAAATCTCCATTGAAGATCGAAAGTTATTGGTAATTCCCGGATAAAAATATTGATGATAAAGTTAGTCTGTGTGTGTAAAAAGTCCTTATTTATAATGAGATATACCAATTACTCAGACATTACTACATACACATTTTTTCAAACTCTTAAAAATCCGGTTATACTGAAGTGACAACCATGGCAAAAACTTAAAATTGGTCGTAACTTCTAGACTCCACGAGATTTGGATATGATTTTTTTCCTATCTATAGAGAAATAGTAGACTTCAATGTTGGTATATATAACTACAGTGGATTACGTGAGAAAAAAATAAATACATAAAATCGAAAAAAAAAATTACTTCGGTTTTAAGTAAGTTACGGGATTTATAATTACCTTAAAATGTAAAGCCTAAGTAGCAGTTCCAAACAGCATAAGTTGATAATTTTTATTTGCTTTATTTTTCAGCTCAAAATATTTCTTAACTTTATCTGGGTGAATAATCACTGAATTTAAAAAAAATATTATGTCTAAACTAATTATATTTATCAGTTGGGAATTTTACTCTAGCATTTTAAATACTTAGTTTTATAAGTTTATGAAATAAAAAGGGGACGTCCGAAAAATGGCGTTTATACCACATAGTGTGATGGAATGACTTTAGATTTTCGCGATCAGTGGAGAAATTGTGATTGTAAGTGCCGGCACTCTATTGTTGTATGGACAAATAGTTCACTGTCCAGGCGGTACGGTGTAACAAAAATTGCGAGAATACATGCCCGTAGTAAATAATTACTATCTTCGTGATATCACTGCAATACCTTTTGGTTTACGTGTGGAAATCTTCATGGATGCTATGGCAGACTCTTACCGACTAAAACCACACGGTGCCCTTCCATTTGTCTATGACCAGGGGGCCTAAAAAGGCAACATTGTATGTTTCATATTTTGATCATCAAATGTTTCATTTCACAGTTTGTAAAATGACAAGTTATTTGATGAATCACAAAATGAAGGTCAAATGTTTCATATTTGTAAATCATCTTATTTGACAGTTTTGTATTGTAATGCGTAAAATGGTCCATTTAAATGAATCATCATTAATGTCAAATTGGTGAAATTTTAGATGTTACTAGGTGACTAACATTTTACGTTCATATTTAGCAATTTCACTGTCGTTATTGAATTTTAAGAGCTAACACTATTAAATTTATACATTTATGGGACAATGGCAGACTAGGGACATTAAATAAACTTTATAGAGCATGCTAGTCTTGAAGAAATTTGTATGTATAGAAGACGTATTATAGGGCTAAGGAACTTAGAGTTGGCTTTTAAGATGCGTGACCCTGAGTTTATTGGGTTGTTTAGTTTAAATAATTGTTTGACTTAAATCTTTATAGAATTAGAGCCTTATTTAGGTTGTATTCATGGGACACTGCCACTGTCGGGCCATTTGAGTAAGAGGAAAGGTATTTGAACCGAAAGAGGTCTTCTTCATTTTTGCGTATTCCCAGTTACTTTCAAACTCAAAGTGAGCTTGGAACATTGGCTGCTAGTACCAGCTTAGGTTTGGCTTTCATTCTATAATTGCATAAATTACAAGTAGAATTATTATATCAAAGCAAGTGGCTTATTAACGGTACGCATATTGGAAAGAATAAAGGCATATTCAAGATATTGTAGCATTTCACAACAAAAACACAACACAAACGCCCACCAACATATAAAGCCCAAGCCAATCCCATCTGCCAGCTGGTGTATCTGCCAATCAACAGAGCATGCCTGCTTTCTTAGATTGAGACAGCAGAGATCCGTCGCTCCCGCAGTGGTAATGGTATGTTAATGGTAATTCCATTTGAAGTAACCAAATCTGTAATCCTCAGACTTCAATGTGAAAAGCTTTAGATACAACCATGGTCAACGCTTAGATGATGATAATGGAAAGGTGAAAATAGATATGTAAAGAGATAAAAAAAAAAATTAGAAACTAGTATACAGCTCTTGCATCATTTATTTATAACAAAACTAACATGTTCCAGTTGATTCACTGCTATGGATCTATTTATGGTCACTACTCCACTTCCCACAATCATAGTGTGAGTACCCTATAACCGTTCCTGATTAAATGCAGAAAGATCCAGTGAATAGTGCGTTCAAACAAAAAGTCTTCAGCTTTAGAAGATCAAAGAAGCAGCATTTTATTAGTATTTTCACATTGCTGAGACCACTTCACTTTAAGATTTGTCGTGATACAGATTTAAATATTATAAATTTTAATGCAAGTCAAAAAGGAACTAATTATTCTTCTTATGGGTACATTATCTTGAATCTGAAAATAAAACATTTTGGGTATTAGAAGTGCCTTTATATATAGTATGGAGAAAATTTTTGTTTATCAAAATTCTAAATCATTTTATGAAATTTTTCATTGATTCAGGCTGTCCCCGACACTCAAGTTTAATGACTCCAATGCTGCGCACTGAACCTGATACCCCTAAATTTTGTAATTAAAAATTGATACATAAGATTTATTTACCTTTTAATGATTCCAATTTCGATACATGTTCATGAATCTTTTGGCTAGCCATTCCAAATTTTGGCCTATCGAATTACTACGTCCAAGCTATACTATGTAAGAGGTCAGAGTTTGTTCATTATAGTCAGGGGAAACAAAAGATTTCACAATAAAACTGGGTCACTTGAAACCACATATTAATAAATCTTGAGTACTTCATAGTGTAACTTAATATAATCTTATGTCGTAATATGCAAGTTCCTAAATTCAACTCAACCTATTATAATATTTAAATCTTTCTGTAGAAACGCATCATAGCTACAATATATACACAAAAACAAATACAAACTATTTTGTTTTTTAGTTGTCTTCGCCCATCTTGGGCAGGCAAAGGAAACTTAGTCCATACATCCTAGTCTTCAGTATTTATTATTTTCTTGTTATTATGTTTTAGTCCTGTCTAGTCTATCGATGTCAAGTCCTCAGTCCTAGGTCCTAGTCCGTGCCCCAATAAGGCAGCGGATCCCTTATTGCAGCTCTCTATGGAAATTTGGCACTAACACAAACAACACCGCTATTCATTGCAATATATCACTTTCTTTTTTAACTAATACATTTCCGAACTCTTTATGTATAATTTTCCACCATTATTAAACACAGAAACACGAATTTTACACTAGTTTTTGAAAATAATATACGACAAACGTGCGTCACTGCTCATCTTCGTGCCAAAAGTCCTACAAACTATTAGATAAATTCACTTGACAGTCGAAGTCGACTGACATGTACGCATCAACGTCATGCATCAATAATTACAAGCAGCAACACTAAAAATAAAAATACATATTTATAGATTTTTGTTTCGCTTTTTATTTATTTTATATTTATTAGATAGGAAAATAGAACTATAGTTAAATGGAACATAATAACTACCATTTCACATTGTGGTAAAGGCAAAATACTTGTTTAAACAATAACCGTATAATTACGATTCGGTGTGACTCTTTATTTCTTTCAGTGTAGCAACATCAATATCAAATATGATTGTGAAATGAAATGAATCGTAGATGATTCATTTTTTAATGTCACCATTTTAAGGTATAAAAAGCATTTCTTCTACAAAACTTCAAATGAATCAGATTATAGATGAAACATACAATGTTGCCTTTTTAGGCCCCCAGGAGTCCCGGGATCTCTGCAATTCCTACTTTATAGTTTTGTATGTATATAGTGTATATGTGAATATATAGCATGCCACTATAGCACCAGTTACATTAGATGTAGGTACACTAGATGTAGGTACACCATACTACCTTAAATATTTTCTCATCCTATTCTCCATACAAAAGTTGCCTGTTAGAGATTGCTTTGTATGATAAAGCAGCCTCTTAAGAATTACCATCACGATCAAGTCTTCAGCCTTATGTATTGTTCTGTAGAGAAATAAATCGATCGATTAATCGATTAAAAATATCGAGATGTGGTGTCAGTGGTGAAATATTTATATTAATGTAAAACTCACAGATCGTGACTGGGGCGACAGGCCTAGTGGAGAGAAACCACAATCTTGGAGTACAAATAGACGAACGTGGGTTGGTGGTGATTCACAGAACGAGGAGAACTTACCAGAATGGTAAAATTGAATTGCACTCTTAAACAGTTTTATGTGAGCGCTCTAACTTTATATTGTGCTACATTTGTCATTTTCCGTAATAGGGCGGGTGAAAATGCGGAATGTGGAGGGACATTCGATTCGTCTGGTGCATTTCATGGCTACAGTAATGACGACACGAACATACCAAAACATCAAGACTCTTCTTATTGTAAGTAATTTTGAAATAATTTATTTTCCCCTGAGTATTTAATTTCGATAATTCATAGAGAAATGGGTACATTCTTACTTGGCACACTTAAATGAAAATAATTGATTGTTTTACAATCAATACATTATAGAAATACTTACAGCTTTGACTCGCTCACACACCCACGGAAGTTTCCCGCGCTCAAAAACAGTCGAAGAAGGTTCAGATGAATGGTGGGCCTCAGAGAAAGCAAAGAAATTATCACCTAAACGGTTTGAAACTAGTGATTTAAAATTCAAAAAGGTAGGAAATATCTACACATCTGTAATACTATACTTAATTAGAACAATTTTTAAACATTTCTACCATTTATCTTCTAGCAATCTGGTATTATTATGACTGACGTCGGAAATTCTACACCAAGTACAAACAGTAAATCAAATACTAGTAAAGAGGATGCATCACAAGAAGTTAATGAAAAACGTGAAACATCAGCTACAGCTCCAGAACCACCTGAATGTAACAATACCCCTCAGGCGGAGGAAAAGTACAGCAATCAAAATCTGTTCAAATCCAAATTTGTAGAAAGCAAGACATTCGACGCTATGATGAGGTCTGATATTAACATGGAAGATGCGAGCGACGAGAGAGGCAACTTTCAATCGGTTATCATAACGCCAAATAATAGTTTACGGCAGAAGCATCAGCACATGGTAATGGCAGCTGATGGTCAAAAACATATTCGCATTTCTTTGAAAGGCAATAGTAAATCTGAAATGTAAGTATGATATAATAACCAGTTATAGGTACGGTAGGCCGATCGATAAGCATACAGGGTTACTAGTATAAGAATAAGGTTAATCTCTAAACTTAATTATATACTCCTCTAAATAAAATATAATCCATATAGCATTTTTCTAAAATAGCCTCGTCCTGTAATGGTATTCTGACTGTTTATCCCCTTAGCCGGATATATATTATGCATATTATACATTTAAATGTGCTATTCATATGTACTTATGAGAGACTTTCGAAAATTTATAAGCATAGCCTATGTTCGAAGTCAAACAAGTTTTATATTATTATATTTCACCCTTTGCACAAAAAGATTTTCTCTATAACCAAAACCCCGCTTTAAAATATGTACGTATAAAAGACGTTCGAAAAGTAATAAGTATAGGCTGTGTTAGAAGTCAAATAGGTTTTATAATATTGGATTTCACCCTTTACTTTTTCTATTGGACCAAAACTACTCTTTAAAAACATCTTTAGCATGAACACTTCAAAATCGTTATGTGCGTCCCTTTGTTATCTTCAAATTTGGTGTGACCTCGTAAATAAAGTGATAATCACTGTGGGCTAAGTTTGGTGATATACTCAAGAATCTTAAAGTCCATTTTAGGACTTTAGCTATAAATCAGACTGCAACGCAGAGATCTCCAAAACTATTTTTTTAATAATTTTGATAATTTTCTCACTGGATCTTGTTCTTGCACGTTTAAACTCTGCTGATCACTGTGGAATATGATGGAGCAATGTTGTAAAATTTATCAAGCAAATATATATCACCGCAGCACGCCACTAATCAATTATATCCATTTTGTGCGAAACATATCAGCAAGCCACAAATAAATGCGTGTCACAACTAAACGCGATAAGATAACAATACAATTATTTGTAGGTACCCTAACGTAGACCTAGAGTATACGATAAAAATAATTGTTGTTTAAGCCAAACCGCCATTTCGTATCTTATTTCGTTCTTAAATATAATTGGTGAAATATGAGCATACAGTATGTCTCCCTTCGGAGAAATAGACGTGACTATTATGTTACTGTGCTATAGTTAGATATGATATTGATATCACAATACTAATACTTATTCCTAAGCATTGGCCTTAGAATTTCGCCACCAAATTCATAGCTAAGTTGGGTTTCCAGAGACTTGCATTGTGATATTCTTTTATTGAGAAAACAGCACTGTTTATTTTTGGCGTCACAATGGCGTCATCGAAAATTGTTTTAATTAAGAACAACATTTTTAATTAACAAAACTAAAACGAAATTACATTTTAAATTTTAGTTTTGTTAATTAAAAATGTAATGTGTAATGATAACTCATTTGAGTAATATAGCCAAAATGATCGTCCATTGTCGCCAAGAAGTCTTCAGTTAGTTCCAAACTCATAACTTCATCCATTGCAATGTATCTACCGATTTAATAATTTGAATGGTGCGCCCATATATTTTAGTGTTGTAGTATTCTGCTACAAAGTAGGAGAATAGTCATATGCTTATTTTGTGGAACGATCTCCTCTGCCTAGTTTTCTATACGTTTTAATGGGCTCTTCAAAAGAGCCCAAAAAGTAGCAAGATTGGAACACCTCTAATTTTTCAAACGTCAAATGGTACCAGTTTTTTACAAATTATTTAATATTGTTATTGATTTCAGGGATCATGGCACACTTAAATCCTCTGAAGATATGTTGGTGGATAACATATTTGGTATGAGCATAGACGATGACGAAATACTATCAACCACTCTATCCAACCCTGGCATATCTTCAGAAATGGCTACTGGAGGCAGTGGCTTGTCAAAAAATCCCAATCAAAATATTCAAATGAGTATGTCGAATTCGGCGCTCACTGGCCTATCGGGAAGGACAATGGACATGCATGTCAACAAGCAAAATATGCAAGCATCTGGTTTACCATCTGGGCATCCAATGTCTGGCATG
The DNA here is from genome assembly GCA_948477245.1 of Thumatha senex. NCBI lineage: Eukaryota > Metazoa > Arthropoda > Insecta > Lepidoptera > Erebidae > Thumatha > Thumatha senex. Next base: position 9,457,820 of record OX419725.1, read on the forward strand.
CAGCCAAATATTTTGACTTCACCGGGACTGCAAAAAGTCTCAGGCGTACAAATGCAACCTGGAGGACATATGCAAACTTCTGGTATGCCATCGGGTCCAATGCAATCATCTGTTATGTCAAATCCTGCCATGGCTTCAGTTGGACTTCAAAATCCTGGTGGAATGCAAAATTCTGGACATCAATCAAGTGGTATGCAGGCACCACGTGTACAAACACCCAGCATGCAATCGGTCATGCAGCCTGTGGGTATGACCAATTCCGCATTGAATGCTTCACTTGGATTACCAATGGTCCCTGGCGGCAATATTGCCACACAACTACAAGGAGTGCCTCAACAAATGCCGAATGTTTGCATGGCCAATAATATGGGTGCATCTGGTATGGGGGTAATGGGGTCATCCTCGATGCAAGGTCCCGGAAATATGTCAAGTTATCACTCAAGTAGTGGTTTACAGGGAATGTCTTCAAATAATGTTGGCAATAATTCTTTATTCCTTGGAAAGAATTCAAATAATCCCTCGGTTAGTTTTTAGTATTTTGTAATATGTTATATTGGCGGTTAGACTGGCGATATATTAGTTGAATGTATTTATTTCGTTTTAGATGTCTACTGCAAATGAAATGCCGATGTCAAATCATGTTGGGCAAAGCAATATGTTTCCACTACACAATCTCCAACATTCAGGATCACAAGCTTCATTTGGAAATTCTATATACAGTAACAATCAGAATCTAGCCGATCAATGGTATTATGAGGATCCTGAGGTAAGTTTGGTAATCGACCTAGATGTCGCTATTTGTTGGATTCGACAGTAGATTTTCTTAACTAGCCTGACATTCATTTAGAAACACATTATTCGATTGACTTTCAAACAATGCACTAGGTACACAATTGGAACAATTTTTTTTTATATGCATTTTTACCGCCGTCTGGCGTGGATGGTACATAATGTTTGGTAAAATATGCGGAGTTAATTAACGAATGGAATTGGACAGCAACATAATAATATATGGGTTCAGTCCATATGACTTCTCAGGCGTTCCCATCGAAAAAAAGCTGATTCGAGAACTACATTTTGTGCTGCTTTGATTGACACCTACTTTGAATGAGCTCTTGATTGTGACGTCATCGTGCTGAGTTCTCTAGTTACTGGGCTCGGGTGGAATTATTTCCATAATGCAATAATCATTAAAGACGCTCATTATTGTTACAGAGAAATATTCAAGGCCCCTTTCCGTCAAAGGACATGTACAACTGGTATAGGGCAGGCTTCTTCAGTGCCAGTTTGATGGTGCGACGTGCCTGCGAAACAAGTATGCGGCCCCTCGGCTCTTACGGTCCTGTAGTACCATTCACTCAGCTGGTTAGTGTGATAGTTTATAAATAACAGTACTTTTATGTTATGTCCACATTTTAGCACCACTGATTCAATGTAACCACTGATCCATGTGATTGGGAATGTTTATTTTAATTTTTTAAGCAGTTTCATGCTGACTTACTTGGCAACAAAAAATAACTTGTATAATATTTATTGCCCTGGCCAATAGTAATAGTCCATTGAGGAGCAACTTTGCTTCTAAAGTGGTCACAAACCGCCTTGCTTGAAAACTGGATTTATCCCAAAATGGCTTAGGTTGATGGACACAAAAAACAAAATAGTAAAATCAACCGCTTTGTATGACTTTAGTGATTTATTAGTGTTTGTATGATGTGTTGTGAAGTTAGTATGACACTGCTGCCATGACCATCCAGCGGCAGGACCAATGGACCAACTTCATTCAGCTGCGTGGAAGGACGAAATGATAGATCTCATTATCCCCGAAGTTTTTTACCAATATGTTTTTGAGATGTTCGACTGGGAAGAGCGGGATACGAATATAAGCGGTAGGAATGCCGACCACATCGCATCGGCATAGTAGTAGAAACACTAGGACACTTGAGCACTTGCTGCTCAGCCCAAGTTAAGTGTCTGACGTGTTCATTTTGGCATGAACTTGGGGAAATAGGTCATGTTTTGGAACACGTCATGCCGGAACTAATCTACTTCGACTGAGAACTGTTCACAAATACTTGGGCAAGTTATCCATACTGAAAGGAATAAGCTGATGTTATTGAAATATAAGAAGACAGGCTAACGAGTATGTTATTTCTTTCTCTATTCCATTGAGTGATAATATTGTATATGTATTACTTCTTCTGCATCTTAGTGTATTCCTAATTACTTCCAAACCCTGGGTTAGGAGAATAGGGTCCACCTATTTTTGACTGCTGGGATCAACTATCGTTTGGCTTTTCAGTTTCGGTATTGTTGGCACCTTACACCCATATTTTATGTAAAAATAATCAAATTCAACGGGAAAAAAGTATTTTTTACGCAACGTGTCAACTCAGTTTATTATCTACGAAATTCGGTCCCTGGTTGGAACAGTTTGATATTCTACATATAATTTCCCGACGGAGCCATTGAAACTAATATTTTTTTGCATAAATATCTATCCCAGGATATGATACCCGGATTCCCGATGTCGAGTGGATTTGAATCACGTACACAAGGAAACCACGAAAATATGCTGAACTCCCAACCTTCATTGGGATTAGATGTTAGTATATCTTTTACTGTTTTTAGTTTATCTAAATAAACAAATTTAAAAGTTTATAAAGAATCGCAAGTGCATTGTTTAATAAAATTTTCTTGCTTTTAGGTGATGAATATTGGGAACATGAATAGGTCTGATAACACATCAATGGACTCATTACAATTTGGATCTGTGGGACGCATGCCAAATCAGTCGTTTGGACAACAACAACAGAGGGTAATAAATTTAGTTCATGTTTTACATATGACAATTTATTCGACTATTAATATCTTGATACATTTTAGCACCTTGATGTCTAGGAAATAATTTTGATTTTGGTATTTTACAATTGTTCTTCACTGATTTGTTGGACATGTCCAAACCAATGGAGCACGTCCTTTTCCAGCTTAATGCTGACAAATTGAAGTAGCAATTAGAGTTTCTAAAATAGAACACTACATAGCGCTGTTTTCTACAATTTCTCTTCTCTTAGGCCTATTGAAAGAGATTTCTATTGAAATAAGTACACCTATATAGTGTTGTTTTCATAATGTGTTTTCCTTTTACAATTGAGCTCTGTGCGTACATAAAGAAATAAATACAAAATAAATAAATAAATGGAAACTGGCTGAAGCTATCTCTGGTAAATAAACTGCTTGCCTGATGGTATTTGTTGAAATTTTGATAAAAAAATCATTTACCTTGAATGGTGCGACGTTGTTGTGTTGCGACACACCATGAAAAATTTTCTGGCTACACATGTGGTCGTTGAATTTGCCATCTTAAACGCCACAAACTACAATAATGTTTTTTAATTACCGATTGACAATTCGGCAACAATTCTGAGTGCACAACACCGCAATAGTCAAAGAAAACAGTCAAGAAGACTTACTTTTCATCGACTTGTGTGTAGACATTTCGGTTTTAGTTTTCCAAGGCGCTTCTCCGAAGCTAATTGACTAGTTTGTATATGAAACTCGTAAACCCACGTTTCTTCACTAGTACCAATGCATATCTGATGGTTGGGTCGGAATTGACTCCTAACATATCATCAGATAATGTTTTGGGGAAAATTCAGGGCTTTTGGTACCAGCCGAACGATAACATGTTTCATACCCAAGTGATTAGTACTGACAAACATAGTTCGATGTTTTTGACCCAGGATACTTTTTGGCAGAGTGTATAATTTCTTGAATAAAATATGCTATGTACATTTTTTCAGGTTGATTCGCTGTGGGGTCAGCCGTCAACATCATCTGACTTGATGTGGATGCAACAGCCTCTTCCTTCTCGCACTGAAGCGCGAGTAAACAACTTGCCTCTATATTTCTGGGAACAACAGGTATGTTTTATATTACTTTTTCGTTCTATAACAGAATTATATTATAAAGCTTTACTTTGCACGCAATAATTGGGTTCAGAATAATACAATTATAATGCTTCATTCACTTCTAAAATTATTTTCATCACATGAGTATTCTGCGTTGATATTTTTAATGGGAACGATTCTGTTCATGTGAATTATATATTACCAGTGGCGATTTATTTCATACCACAAGTTTGAATACCATGTCTTCTTAACTGATTTCCGATTTCAAATCGAATGACAGTCTCGATTTTATTCATATCTTTTAGGATGAGTACTGTACAAGATGCATAGTACAAAGCCATCTTAAGTGCCATTTATATAGTGTACTGAACATTTTCATTTATGATACTTAATCAGCTCCGATCAGCTTTCTAATTTTACATGAATATTGTGATAGTGAGATCGAACTATTGGGGTGAATGTTGTTTTATGGTTATATTTTAGTTATTCTTTTCTAAACCGCACACAAACTTCTAAATTTTGGTTTATCTGGCTGAGATACTTCTAGCAGGTCAGCCACAATCTGCCGTCAGTCATCAAACGTAAACCAGTTTGATTGTATTGGTACTTAACAGTTTAAAGGTGATCATTCTGGAATATATATTCATTCATACATTTCAGTATAATTTGCAACATAAGAAATTAAACTAATTTTCAGACAATATATTGGGTATTTATTTAGGTAAAGCAAGTACTGTCTGTAACTTGGAAAGACGAAATATTTAACTATAATAGTTAATGCTGGAGCTACCTGTAACTCGAATGCACATTAACTTTTTTAAGCTATTACGCTTGTCCCGATGTCTGCAATACGCTTTGTGATCGAGGATTAATAAAATGTTGAATGTCATGTTTTCTGTTACCGTTTTCAATGCCTTAAGGTTGCCTTCAATTCAGAAGACGATAAATCGCGTGCTAAATCCATAGAATATCACTCAGTCTTACCCACCAAATCCAAAGTTGAGTCCAATGGTTTCCTATGTATTTTACACGCGACTCATCATCTGCTGATTAGAAAGCAACCTTGGAAGGGCAAGCAGAATTGGACAGTTTCGAGCGCATCGTCGGTTGTGATGTGAAAGCATCCTTATGTAACTTAATAATCTTCTATTATTGTAACTACAGTGAAAGTTAGTATCACGCTATAATTCTTACCTTTATCATAATTGAATTGACTTTTTGACTTTATTTTTTTCGATCGACGGCGAGTAATCTCCTACAACACAACCAGCTCCCGTAGATCCTTGTCCGTCGGTCTCTAGGTGCACTGACTAACAGGTATAGTTAACTAGCTTTGAGGATCAATATCCTCTCTTATAACCACCGTTATCAATATGTATACCAAACACACTCTGTTTACGGAATAACCCTCGTTTTCAATCCTATGGGCAAGGTGCTTTATTAGGTCATGTTCTGAAGAATTTTCCCCGTCGCTACATCAACACCAATTACCGCTTTAATTAAGTTACGCTATGGAGCTAGGGCCGCTTAACAATGTTCTAGGAATCTTGAGCTATTTCAGGTAATTGCGCAAAGTTAATGCAGTGTGAGCTTGACATTTTTTGATGTGGTCCAACGAGATATTGTGCGCCCGTATGAGTCGATAGGGTGAACATTAGGTGCTAATGTGAAGTTTTGCGTACTGATTTCTCATAAGATTGCTTCAGCAGCTGTCTCTATGATTAGCTTTTAGATACACGCACATAAAATGTCTAAACCAGCTATTACCATTCATCATGTGTTATCCATCGAATGAGGACCAGGCTTGAGTAGTGAGTGAAATTTTCACGTCATGAAAACTCCTTCAAAGTACTCGTCAGCATCGTGTCCTTCTTCAATAGCCGTCGATTTTTAGTGTACCCAAGGGAGTTTAATTAATGAGCACGTTATCATATTCTATAATGCTAAATAGTTTACAAGGTTCGTATGACTTACCGCTCTATTTGAATGACAACTAACATTACTTATTACAGACACATAAGTTTTGAAATCTTTCACTTTGCTAAGCAGGCTTCATAACTCCAACTCAAATTGCTCCAGATTATCTTCGTTACAAGTCCTAGCAGTTTATGGTAAACCACTCACATAATGATGACATTTGACCAGTAATGGAGGCCCATTATTTGACAAGTGACATCATTTTGTTGGTGAATGTAGTTGAATCCGATGGAAGAAGTCCCAGTTCGCCAGTCATTTTAAAATTGGTAACTGAATCTACCGTCAGCACCTCTTTTCTAGGAAGGCTCTTTGAGTACTGGTAGGCTGATAGAAAAGCTTTTAGCTTATAGTCGTTTGATATTCGACGTGTTCACATTGTATTTAGTTGGCCTTTCTTTCAGAAGACTTTTAAATTTGAATAGTCGTACTACCCAACGTTATTGATACTATTTTTTCAAGTGGCAAGACTGTAGCACGTATCGAACACTCGCATTAAAACACTTAATTTATTTGTTCTCATACAGGATGTAAATAAATTGTAAATCCAATATTTTAGATTTGCTCTGGATCTGAGGTCAGATCTAAATATGAATAATGTAATACGGTTATCCACTAGCATATCATTACCAAACCTTTGTGTAAGATCGATTTCTTTGTATCATAACAAAAGAAATGACATAAATCATACTACCAAATCATCTGTAATGAATTCATAGTGCTGAAACACCCAGTGTTTTAAATTAGGCCACATGTTGAAGGCACGTGACATTTTAATAGAATAAACTTTATTCAACAGTCAAAGAAGTAAATTTATAACTTTTTTATATTACTGTTTTTGTAGACAAATTGATACATAAATCGATTTTTTTTAAAAGCCTTTTTTTCGATACTCCGCTCGGTACGATATGACTCGCAGTTCACATTCCCACTGATTTTCACATTGTACTATCCTCTCAGGGTAGCTATCCCAGAAATTGACACCACTCGCATGTTATATTTTCTATCATGACAGCATTGCATGTAGGTATACCCTCCTAGAACTCGGAAGGACGTGATATGGTCTAACACAGGTTAGGACAGGGAACTATTGTGGCTGTACTATCGATGACAGCTGTCTGCCTCGAAGCGAGAACTCTTCATGCGGTGCTTTTGTACCAATCATCTATTGCTGCAAGTCTCTACAGTTCCGTTGGAGTTTCCACCAGTTCCTTTGAAGACCACATCCAAGGGCTTCTGCATGTTCAAAAACAGGTAATGCAGGATATTTTTCACTTTATTGTATTTATTCATAATTCACTCCAATACACAAAACACTCATCGCCGATGGCTGAGTCGAAGTTCAAGTAGCCTCCACCCCATTCGACTATGACAATGGTCTAAACATTTCTCTATGCGCTTCAAGTTAAAGTTTTTGTCGCATTATTGACACTGTACTAGTAGCGGTGTGCATGCGATGCGGTTTACGTACCTACCTAAAACCTCCGTGAACTAGTACAGGCATTTCATATTTCTTACTTTGCAGTTTAGATCTTCTCAACAGAACATGAGCACTTCTCTGATTTTCCAGAATATATACTTTTGTTGGCTCCATAGTATTCACCTGGATACTAAACACTCTCGGTTAGCTTACAACATTTCATATTTTGATGCAAATCTTAGCGCCTGTTGTGCTGAACAAACGCGTTAGTCCCACTTTGTCCATGTAGCTCTTTAGCTTTCATTCAAGGTGATTTACTTCCGATCAAACCAGAGTGGACACTTTCGTCGACAGATTCATCAACAGGCTATAAGTATTTTTATTTTTAAATAAACTGAATTAAAAATGAAAATTGAGGGATTCTAGCGTGATATCTAGATTTGCCTCGATCGCCGAACGTGTATGAAAAAGAAGCTAATTGTACCTATTATCAGATACAAAAGCACCTTCACCCTCATAGCAAAGCAACACGCATGCGTGTGAAACTAATTAACCTTGCATCATTGTAGCTGTAACTTTGTGTAAATATTTTATTTTGGTGCACTACAATGAACTTCAAAACAGTTGGGCTTAAATAAAAAAAGTAACGTACTAAGGCATCCAGAAATATAGACAAGATTTTGTAGTATTCTTCGGAACCGAATGTTTTGGAAATGGATATTTTGATCGATTTTCCAAAAGGATTACAAAGAAATGTCATGATCATGTCACTAGTTATTTATATTCATATACTCCGCACCGGTGCTGATACTCTGGAACTGTGAGGTAGAGTACTACGTGTAGTCATAGATTACAAAACAATAGATTCTATCAAGATTATAGCAGCGGAGACTATCATAGCACGAATATTGCGCAGGAAAAAGTTTGTCGACAGATTAGCTATCCGAGATACCTTGTAGCCTTACAACGATCGGGCTTGTTTGGAACCAATTAAACAATTACTACAACTAGTTACTACGTAAGTTTTTCTAGTATAGCTAGGCATATAAGTAACTGGACGTAACGCACATTTAGTTTTCAGAAACCTACTATTGTAATTTATTTTACGTTTATCGAATGAATAACGATGGAACGGATTTTTATTATATTTAAAATTTCGTATTTCTATTATGGAAAAGCATCACAAATAAACGCTCTCAAAGACAGTATTGTCGCGACAATTTAATACAATAGATAAATACTCAATAACTAAAATTTTCTTTGTAACTGTCGTAAAGTCATAATGAACGATATTCCAATGATCACGGTTAATAATGTCTTTATAATTTAAAGCTACCCATTGAAAATTGGCTTGAAAGTCCCGTACCAAGTGTTTTTGATTTGTTAATTTATTATTATAATGTAGACAGTTAAAGTTTCTTTGTTTAAGGTATCTCGGAGGCTTCTGCACCGACCTTAAATATTTACGCCATGAAAAGATAACTTTTCCGTGGACTAGATAGTATCCTGGGAAACATTAAACACGGCGCGATCAACTAGCGATTACCTATATGATTTGGAATTCTACAATAGTAAATAAAAATACTTATATTCTCCACATTGACTCAGGTAACCTGAACTTATAAATTTTTCATAGTGATTAGTGCAGAGGATGTAACTGTTATACGTGATATAACGTAAAAACTGTTCTCGCGTTGAGAAAATATTAAATTTAGTAGTATTAAGTGTGTAGTTATTGTGTGTAACCAAAGATATAAATCATTACAACATATATGTTAACTCTAAGAGTGCAAAAGTAGATTCTTCCAAACATAATTATATATCTATATAAGTTTTCTTGTTGTAGAATTAGCCGACCTCTATGGTTTCCGAGGCTTTACTCTATGCGCCATATTTTATGAAATATTGTACCTGCGTACAGAGTGACATGTTCGCTTATTAAATGGAGTACTTGAATACAAAATGTTTATAAACTACCATTATTTTTGTGACTGTGTGTATGTTACATAAGCATCTTTCACATATACTATATAAAATAATTAACTGTTGGATAAAATGTTGTTAGTATTAAAATTATACGTGAAATATATTTATACTATATATTTATCTACCTATGTAGATATTTCAATAGTATGAGGTGTATGCCTCAGCTTGTGATTGCATTGACTATCTTCTAAGTTAGTTGTGTGCAGTGGGTTCGATACATTTTACCTTATTAACTGTGAACTTTCTAGCATGTTATGTTAACCTGAGTCAGTTTGTGGCCAAACGTAAAATTGTTTCTATAATGTGTGTTAACCTTTAAGGTTTGGTAGTGAATAAGTTTCTAAAACCCTTTAATGGTGTTATATTATATAACTTTCATAATATAACATTAGGTTATGTTATACATCGGTGTTTTAAACGTCTTTATAGGCAATCTGATGAGTAGGTTATTCCTGATTTTAGCTATATATTTCTTTATAATTATGTTATATTTTATTATAGTTTTAGGTTGATGTGTGAGCTTCGTCTGTGTGAAACACGTTGAATTTCGAGGCAGGGTAGCAAAAGTACTGACTATAAATAAAACGTATTCTTTTGTGTTACATAATAAAAAATAAGATTTCTGATTATTTTTAGAAATTGTTAATAAATCTTGAATATCAATTCTACGGTCTTATTACATCTTTGACAACTTAAATAAACCAAATCTACATTTAAAATATTGTGAGATAGTGGTCAAATGCAAGCCGATATTATATAAAAAAGTAGGTACTATTTTAGCGGACATACACTAACCGTATCTTTCGCACATGATACACGTATTTCACTCGTACTACAATACTTGAATCTCCAATTTATTCCTGTGATCCCAAGCATACTCTTAAACAAATTGTTTGCCTCTGTTATCGTGTCAAGACTGCTTTTTATTATTAAGAATTCCAAGCATTTAAATATCCATCCAAAGTTCTTTTTTTGCCAATGTATTAATTAATTTCGTATTATATCTACTGAACTTTGTTTCTAACCCCTATTTAATCTTCTAAATAAATGAGTGTGTGATTCGGGGTCGACATTATATTTCCAATGGGATCATAACAGACCCGGGAATAATTATAATCTCAGATCGTGTGGGATCAAGTCTTGTCTTATTTTTAAATAAGCGTATCGCTACATGTCTTCTGAGACAACCATGATTTGGAGTGTGTGTGAGAACGAAATAATAAAAAAGAGGTTTACTTAGGTCTAAATTCGATTTTTGTACTTATTTATTATGCTCCAGAAATCCGAAGAAGTGATTAAAAGTAACATTGTTTGAGGAACGCATTTTGAAATATTATTTTTCTTTAATGCCCCTGTATTATGTCCCGTCTGCGTTGTGCTTTGATTGGTTGGGAAACAGTAGGTTTCTTTTTTGTACATCTTTGTCAATATAAAACTAATTCGAGTTAGTTACTCCATTTATAAATCATTAAAGTCTAAGGCCGTGATATTTGACTTCTTTCATTTATAAGTTAAAGGAAATTACAGAAAACAATTCTCATGCATTTATAATGAAACCGGATTCAGAGGCGGTATAGTGTTGGCCAGCACAACTAATATTTTTTACAGAAACATTCAAAGATTATTAAAAACTAATTATCAAACCAGTTCCTGTGGCATTTCTTCATTTGGCTTAGAACCGGAGACTTTTAAGTTGAATTAACTTTAATCCACACGGTGAAAAGTGGGCATATGATATGCCTCTGCCACCCCTTCGGGGATAAGGCGTGATGGATATTTATTTAACTTTAATAGTTAATAATTTTTAACAAAGTTGAACTAACTTTTAAAGTTCTATACCAGTGTGTAGATTATTAGGTTACCGGTTGTGGCGTAAAATGTGCACGGAAAAAATATGAGTACTTTGCATTTGGTGTATTTGAAGAGAGTTTTTTGATAAAAAGTTACCAAGGTAGTTTTTATTAAAAGTCATGTCATTAACAGCGTTCGGTTTTGTGCAATTTGCAATTAATAGATTTCCAAAATATGGCAACCACATACCGGAAAATTGATTCAAATCTTAATTATAAATTTTTGGTCTTACCATGAAAAATTCTGACCTAAATCAATTTTTTCTTAATTCAAGTGGAAGGTTGTTATAAATTAAATCCATGGTTGTGGGATTCAAACCGTAATTGTGTAGCTGTAAATGTGTAAAATAATTTTTAAATTTGTAAAATATCTATCTACTTATTTAATTCTTGATGTACACAATACAATTTTCTACTAAAAATTTTTACTCTCTTTGTTTTTATTTGTAGTTTTCTTTTTACTTCATTATTCTAACTTTCAAATTAATACTGAGTTTTTATTTTGTTTAATGAAAAATCGAAGGTGGAATTTTACTGACAGTTAGCCTATTTAGCCTGAAAAAGTTTAGTAATAAATTTACTACCAATAGCTGATGTCAGAAGATTTTAGAAAAAAAAAATTGATGCACGCTTACAATGGCATGAACAGAATGGGATCCTTTTGCGAAGTGCTCATTTCGCGAGTCTCATTTAAATCTTCTCATTTTAAAAGTTTATGAGTGTTGGTACACGAAGAATCGCACACCGCACATTCTGCGACTAAACCGACATTCGCTTAGGAACAGGAGGTCCAGCATGCTTGAGTTGTATAACTATCAGTCTTCAGCTTTCTAAGGACCTTGAATTGACGATAACAAAGCTAAATACTAAGCAATGCAATAAATATTTTAATAACACTAACTATACCTTGATTTTTTTCTTTATATACTAGAATGACATTTCAGTAAGTCATTATTTCTCTTTAATGTTGCAAGTTTGTAACCGTAGTGCCTTACTTAGTCGATTTAGTTTATAAATCGAATCACTCGACTAGTAGGAAAGGATTATAAATACTATTCTATTAATATTAATACTACAATAATGTTGTTAATATTTCGTAACTATTATTTTTGCTCTGTGAAACTCTGTGGGACATGCTGCCCGAATATGGTGTGGACGGCTCGCTACTGCGGGCAATACAGTCACTTTATAGGGACTAGGGGGGGATGTGTCACCCCTTTTTGACGTCGGTAACAGGGTTGTGCCATGTCCGCCTGACTGTTCATAGTGTATCTAAAAGTTGAAAGATTGTGATATGGGTGTGAATTTGGGTGACTTAACAGTAAATTGTCTGCTGTGCGCTGATGGCCTCATCAGAAGCCGACCTTCAGGCATTAGTCACTAATATGAAAGAGGAGTGTTAAAGTAAAGGTCTTCGCTTGAATGCAAATAAAACTAAAGTTCTAGTATTTGAAAGAGATGACGTAAGAACTAAATGCAATATTAGGGTAAACCAGGAACGTCTAGAGTAAGTGAATTCAAATAATGTATTTAGGGAGTGTGTTTGGCGCGGACGGAAGATGTGTTTGGATGTAGAACGGCAAGTAACTGCCGGAAACAAAATTAACGTTGCTTTGTATCATTTTGTAAAGCGACAAGCGATTTATAACGCAGTGTTAGTACCAACTTTGGATTTCGGTAGCAAAATCTGGGTAAATTTTTCACACACAATTTTCGAAGTGATCAAAAAAGAGTCTGCCGAGTGGCCGAGCGAATACGTAACGAAGTGATGCGCAATTTGGCAGGTTTGTATATAAGTGTCAGCGTTAAGCTAGAAAAGGGCGTGCCCAGTTGGTTTGGACACGTCCAACGAATGAGTGAGGAACGATGGACGAAGAAGATATATTGTGCGAAAGTAGAGAGTAGAAGGAGTCAGGTAGTAAAATAGTTATTATTTTTGCTCATGTACGACGATAGCACTGCGGGAGTGTTATGGTCGCGATAGAGGCAGCGTAGATGGAGCGGGTAGTAACTCTACAAACCGATCCGCAGTATGTCGTCGTAAACTAATTCGATACGTTATTATGTGACAAACGAAACAAGCGCCTTGTGCTCAAATATCTTATTTAGTTTTGGGAATTGGTGTTTCGACTGTTTAATATGTTAAAAGATATAAAAGAGAATGTGATGCTGACTTCGCCGCAACGATCTGGCCATAGGCTGTCTTTTAAAGACAATGCGCACAGTTTTTAAAACGTCGTTTATAAACTTCTAGTCGGAGTGAAATCCGATTTGCTGCTGATCCAGACCGTACCGTTTTTCTCATGCGTAATAAACAAGCAACTTGAGATGAACGAAGTCGCGTATCAAAACACATATATACGCAAAATCCGAATAAAACTGCATGACTTACATAAATTAAATTCTAAAATTTCTCATTCAATACTCCATGAATTTGCATAGACACAATTTCAAACTAATCAACTAACCACCTATTATTTTTGGCCACGAGACTATCTTTTTATTGCGATAAAGCGGCAGCACTCCAAATGTCATTCTAGTCTATAAAGGAAAAAATCAGAGTATACTCGCAAAATATCCCTTTCAAATGACATTTTGCGAAATGGACATTTTGGCGCAAGGTTGCGTTAAAAATATTTGGCGAAAGGATAACCATTATATTATTAATAGACATTATGTGACAAAGTCGAAATTAGCACTTCAGTTTAAAACATTCCCAGAATATATGCAGTACAATAGTGATGTACCAATCAAAATTTGAGATTTGTGATTGAGAAAGCGATCGTACTGGTCAAACATAGATCTTTTTATTACACGCGAAAATTGTCCAATTGTCTATAAATTTAAGATTAGGTTTCTCATCCCAGCTACATCATTTATTTGGTAGAGTTTCATTGTAGCAATTATTTGTTTAGGATCCATGGTAAAGTTTCCAACACTCGCTTGTCATACCATTAAGTATTGTCTCAGTACGCTACACCGATACGATTGCATTTAATTTAAATTAGGGATCTCAGAATTAATGTTTTGGCACAATATTTCGTAGCCATTATCTTTAGACCTAAAATTAAGTTTTTTTTTTTAAGAATTAATCTGAACAGGCTGTTATTATATGTATCATACTATAACTAGAAAGACTGATAACTGATTTTTAAACTTTTGGGCGGAGTGTTAAAGGTTATGTATGTGATGGAAAAGCAATGTTAATAATTAAAAATATATATTTTAGTTATGTATAGTTACCAAAAGTTATTCGTTTATTGGGTCTTTTAATTAAGGTATACTGTAATTTCCATAGTGAGGTTATACATAATGTACACCTAATTGTACGATATTTCTTATGTTCATTATTTAATTGACCTGTTTTGTTATACTTTACTGCTAATTAAAAGCTCTCTCAAAGATTGCTTTACGTTCACTTCAGAGTTTTTTATTCATACGCCTTTCTGTGTGGTTGAATGTGTAGGTATGTGTGTGTGTGTGTCTGTGTGAGAGAGATAATTATACATGTGTGATAGTTATATTCCTTTTATATCTCTGTCTGAAGATATAAAAGGAATATAACTATCACACATGTGGGTATGTACCTACATGGTCCGCAACGCATGTGTAACACCTCTAAATTTACAAACGCTCACGGGTTACGGTCATCGCTTTCCTGTGGATACGCCTAAGACCATCTAACTAATGGATTTGCCTTACGTGATCCACCTCATACAAAAATATTCTGCCAGTAAAGAAGGTGTGCAGGGGGAATCACACACATTCGCAATTCACTACATCGGCTCACTGTCATCACATAGTGACAAACGCACCTATATAAAACTGCATCACGCTACAATAATTTGCAACATAGTGTATTGCAAATTATTGTATTAAACAAATGTGGTCGTTGCTTATGTTTCTTATTCTCGCACACAAATGTGTAACGTTGTGTGTCATTCTACTTTGTTTATTAGGTCTTGGAGTTAAGGTTGATAATAGAATAATATTTTAAAAATTTTATAAATACAAAAGACTCGATTAGTTTTAAAAATCGATGTTACAAATGATCTCGATGCTCATTTATAGAATGGGATTATTTTATTTTTTCATAAATAAGCTAATATAGACGTAGAGGACTGGGACATTTTAGATATTAAGAAAAAAGATTGAAGAAATATGAATTAAGATATGGCTAAAAGGTCTTAGTAACCAGGCCATAAAATAATTAAAAAAAAAACGAAAAGTTTTTTGCAGTTATTTACAGCACACTTAGGCCTTATGTAAGAGGACGCAATACGTCCGGACATTGAAATAATTAATATTCCAATAGTGAATCAATCGATTATTTAAGTATTTATTATAAACCTAATGGATGATCCTTTGACTGGGCAGAGGGGAATGTTCATGTAACGCGAGTCCATCCAAGGGATACGCTGTACGCTTGTGACTTTAGAGAAAGAAAGTAGTGCTATATTTATGCATAAACACGACGCAAAAAATATTGTGTGCGAAGATACCAAATCAATCTAACTAAGTTTTATAAAACAAATGCGCGTGACGTCAGACTGGACGGAATGACGTGACACAGTAAAAATATTACAATATGGAGACAGTCTCCTTTTAAACGTGGCTCTCCCACGATACAATGTTTTGGAGAAGAGGAGCAACAAACCATAATTTTAAAAAAATCCTGTCTGGTAACTAAACCGATCACCAAAGAGTTCAGAAGAGGGAGGACCAAACCCTTTTTAATTTAAATCAATACTGTAATTTGTTGCTAGTGTTATCAGTCCAACCAAGAAATCGGAGTAATAAGAATTGCTTCCCGCTTTCTTGGTTGTACATCTAACGGTGTTCTGCTTACACTAATGGCCAAGCGATGGTGATATTATCAGATCCGAATGCATTCAAAGTACTTCTATGTTTTTAACCCTATCGTTCAACTGCATAGCTAATGGTGCTGCTGTTACCAGTATCAATTGCAACCGAAGTATCTACTTAATTTGGAATGGTTGGCTTCTTTCACGCCTTTAATCCTTTCGGTCTTTGGAATGATTGGCTACTTCGACGCCTTTAATCCCTTCGGTCTCCTGCCTAGCTAATGGTGCAGCGCTATTATCGAGCAAATAATGATGTTACCAGTCGCGCTTGCAACCGAAGTAAATTGTTGCAACAATTTACTCAAAAAACTGTAAACAATGAATTCGGACTTATTACCTATCTCTAGTCTTTTTGGACTTCTGCCTAGCTAATGGTGCTGCGCTATTATCGAGCAAATAATGACGTTACTAGTCTTGGTTGCAATCGAAGTACCTAATGAATTCGGAAGGGTTGGCTACATCGAAGTTTCTCTAAAACACACTAAGTATGTAGTAGGTACAGTCCTGTTTACTGTCGAAGTGTGAGGTGAATGTTAAGTATCTTATTACATTTTATTAGTTTTGTCACAAACTTTAAAACAGTCCATTGGCCTGACTCCACATATGAACTGCAGCAGATTGAGAGATTTTAATTTTGTTGCAGTTTTTTTTTATAATATTTTTAACAATGAAAATTAAATTAATTTAACAAAATTTCTCAGAATCAGCAGCTCCCTAACTTAGGTGGGACTGAGCTGATTTGGTTGAAGACAGATTTAAATCATGTCTTTTGTTTTGAGTCACTTACGAACCGTCATAAAGTACACTATAGTCATGACTGAGTCAACACATAATTCTGTCCTGGCAATGTACTCGGTTAATCTGGTTTTCAATACACAAGAGAACCTTAGCCCCCTGTTTCACTATCTGTCGCTAAGACTACGAAGGACTGATTTTCGCCCACATAGAATGTTATACCGAATTTAGTCTAAACTGTCTAGTGCAAAAGTACTTCTTGAGCAGTCAAGCGCAGCTAGCGGACCTTTTAGAACCTTATTTGCTATTCAGTTATTTTTCGTTTTATAATTATGATTTTATTAAAATTTGCTTAAGATATTACTTATTTTTTGGATGTATTCACAACTTGCAGCCATCCGCCATTACATCTAAATCCCTTTTACCGGAGGACATTACCAAGGAAATGAAGACAGAAGATCAGATATTAGCGCAGCTTCGAGCCACACAGCCTCTGAACCAGTCTGGTTTGCAGTACATGAGTGAACCTCAGCCGCCAGTTCCATCATCAGTCGCGAAAACGACGGAGGAGAGTTATCTGCCCTTACAAAATGCTACGCCGAATATGGAAGAGCTGCAAAAGCTTATCCAGAAAGATACATTAACTGGAGGAAACACGGCTACTACTGAACCAGAAAATGATTCACAGGTATGTTTACTTAACAAATACTTTTAGTTGCGATGAATACTGGGCGTAAAGGGTCTTCTTAACTCCTTACTTAAATGGATAGGTGTTATAATCTTTGTGGCATCAAGCTCCCGAAAGGACCAACCAATTTTAATGCGGCTTTTTTGTCCGAAAGTCGATGTCACCGAGATGGTTCTAATCTATAAATTTTGAAGATCTACTATATAAAACAAAAAAAAAACAAGATCAAATAAAAACCACAAGTCTGATTGATCTAAAATTTGGTGGGTATATTATTAGTTTAATGGTATTTTCACGACATGGTAACCTAAATCTTGCAGCTGCATGAAGTAGTCTGCGGAATACTCATAAGTCCTTAGAAAATTTGTTTTTTTTCTTATTACAACGGTATCAATGAGAAGATTTTTGTACTGCTAAATAAATCATTTTAATATCTGTTGGTCCACCTGAAAATTTGTACCTTGCAGCACAACGATCCACAGCCTTGACGTCCCAGAAGTTTGTAAGTGGCTGAGTATGATATGGTTAGACCTCGACATCACAGCCTCGTTGCGCTCGTGGCCCCGCGGTCTCAGTGTTCTGTAAACGATCACTGAGTTACGCAACTTTCACTATGGCTGGTCCTCTGATGGGTGACCACTTTGTGGCATTTACATTTGCGAGCGTTTCCGTGCTTCGGAAGGCACGTTAAGCCGTTGGTCCCGGTTGCCAGTAAAATGGCAGTCGTTAAGCCTGGTTGAAGGCCTTATGGGCGGCTTGAAAAAATTCAACAGCAGGTAGCCACAACCTGCGTCTGTCTATTTCAACACGACAATGGGCTCACCACCTATTACGTGGGACAGGAATCCATACGGTGAAAAGTGGGCATACAATATGCCTTTGCCACCCCTTCGGGGATAAGGCGTGATGGATATTTAATTTTTAATTTTATTAGGTCTCCACATACATTATCCCGATTAAATAATCTGGCAATATTTATCTAACAAGAACCTTTAGCCCATGCATCGCGTCTCTAATTCTTCGAACGGGGGCTGTATAATTACAGAAACTGATCCGTCACTTGGGGAATCCTGACGAGACTTTTACAATATAAGCAGCGTTGTAATCTTCTATCGAATGATAGACATAGCTCTCTGTAGCCATTTATTTTTGAAAAGTTAGACAATATCAAACTTATTAATTACTGATCGACGTCCGCGGCTTCACCCGCATGAGAAGTTTCCCGTTCCCACGTTCCCTTATTCCACTGGAATAAAAAGTAGCCTATGTGTTATCCTAATGCTATTTTATTGTAGTTTCATCAAAATCCATTCAGTAGTTTTTGCGTGCAAGAGTAACAAACCTACATTCATACATTGTTGCAAACTTTCACGTTTATAATATTAGTAGGATCATCTTCGAAAATTTCCGTCATTCATTTTATTAATTTGTCACTATTTAAAATAATATTAATATTTTTTGACAAAGGTCGAAAAAGCAGCAAAACTAGATCAAAGTTCAAGCGAATCAAGTGTAATTAAACAATCTCAGAACAAATGTCCGGTAGAAACAAAACCTACAAAACCAGCAAAGGAGACGGAGAAGACGGTCAAGAACAAAGAGATCAATAACACCAAAAATAAAACTAAGAAGAGTAAGGAAGAAAAGAAGGAAGAAGTAGAAGTAAAAACTAAGGAAGAAGAAGTTATAAAAGCAGAGGTAAGGGAATCTGAATTATCGTAATATTTTTTTTACTTATTATTCTATTCTTACTATTTTTATCTATCTCAAAACCTTGTTACAAAATTGATGTTTTGTAGGCCTGATACAAACAATTTTGTCAAAACCTAATTCAGAAACGTCCAATAAACTCTGTCGTTTAGTTACGGTCGCGGTCATTCCACAGTGAATCATTATATTGTACCTACTAATTTGATTTAGTCTTAAGGGTAACAATGTTAAAAAGTACGATGGGGCTGACATGTCCATGTTGGATAAAAGCCCCTTTAAATAAAAGATAAAAATATTATTTTGAAACTAGTTGACGCCCGCGGCTCCGGCCGCGTGATGCCGTTTCTCATAGGAACTTGTTCCCGGGATACAAAATTGACCTCTGTGCTATTCTTATGTGTAAGCATTTAGTAGTTTTTGTGTGAAAGAGTAACAAACCTACATCCATACATTATTACATACTTTCGTATTTATATTATTACTAAACTTTATATATTATTACTAAACTATATATTTAATAGACGATTGTTGGCCCTTGGTAATTTGCACTGCTCTGAGATTGTGTTTTTTATAACATAAATAATTCTTTAGAAACGATCACAAGAACCATCCCCGGCAAAGAGCAAAAAGGACGAAAAATCAAAGAAGGAATTGGAGCGAGAAAAAAAGGTATGAAATATTTTTTACTTACATTATTATTAACCACAAATAAAATGCAACATTTCTATCATATTACTGTACTGCATAATGTTTACGGTGAAATGTGGACGTTTAATATGCCTCTGCCTACCCCTTCGGGGACAGAGACGTGACAATATGTATGTATGTATGCATAATGTTTATTGTGAATTATACGCTACAGGAATGGCTCAAGGAAGGGTTTACCATTGTAAAGGGTACAGAAAAGAATGTCAGCAAGGACAATAAGAAGAAAGCTGAAGAAATACGCGTAGCTGAAGAGGCTGAACGGAAAAAGTAAGTAAAATATTATCTTAATTTTCAGATTATATCTTAACTACTTATATTTATTATTAGGCTGTAAACCTTCTGCAAAAGTACATTAATAAATTAACATACTGACTAATTTATTCACTTCGTTGTACGGATTTATTTTGTAATTATTTTCAATAAATATTTAATGTTGTTACTTTAAAAATGTTATAGAGTAATACACAATCATATCTGCAGGTCCTTGTCCTTTTCCTTGTCCGGAAAAGACTACCATTTATAAAATTTAATAAGTTTTATTAGCATCATTTCTCTCGACTGAAAATCGAAATTTGTAATAAGCACAAAATTCCATTATAATAGTAACTTTCTGTGGTGGTAATAAATCGTGATTTTATTAGAGGCAGGTATTTGCAAGATTATGTTTTCTTACAGGAAAGAAGATGAAAAATTAGCTGCTGAAGAGGATAAAAAGAAGAAACTAGCTGAATCAGCTAGAAAACTACAGGTATATAAATTATAGAAGTTGTTTAATATTACCGGTTTATCCACATAGATAGTTATTTCCAGTGGTTTTTCATAGTCGCCATGTTTGGTGAAAACCTAAATGTAAAAATATTACAGAATTACTTCAAAAAACTAACTAACTAATGATGACAGAGATGACAGATCGCCAGGCTTCACGAACCATGCATACTTCTTTCGCTTCTTGCAGATTAATCAATCGCTTCATACATGCACTTCTGGGTATCCGAGTACTTTTGACATTTCGGTTTTCAAAAGGTATTGGTATCAAAATTTCGATGTAAACGAATACGATAAATTGACACCTAGCTCATCATGAAAGCCATCCGCATCTTCTTTTCTTGAGCCAATACTAAAAGTCGAGGATGTTGTGTCCATGCTATCGATATGGAATTGTGTTCCTCATTATTAATCTTTGTATAAGTCGACAGGACCCCGTTTTATCATTATTCATGGCACAAGACATAATACAACTAGAGTAGTGCATGTGTACGTTAGAACTGCCTTCAAGAATAATGTGGATTGTATGTACGTAGGAACAACAACTGCAACAGCAACGCCAAGCCGCCGAGACCGTCATGAAAAAGGCGCCATGGTCAGCTGTAGCCACGCAAGCGATGCAATCGACTACTCGGGACGGACCCACGCTCGCGGAGATACAGCGGCTGGAGCGAGAGAAGAAACTCGAACAGATGAAGGAACAGCAGCAAATGATGCAGATCATAGCGCAGCAACAAGCTGCTGCTATAGCCAGGGAGCAGGTGAGAGAAAAAGAAAGAAAAATAAATTTCCCCTTTTTTACCCTGTTAAAATGACGCCGCCTGCCTTATGGTGACTAACGGAGCCTGACTCGGTAACGCAGTGGAGGTGAATTCGCATGTCTTTTGTTGCGGTCAGATTTTGACGTTTGCTATGTATAATATGTGTGTGTTTGGAAATATATAAGTATGTTTATCAGTTGACTTGATTCTTGGCGCTAGCGTTTGCAACCGATATTCATAGATTGAATGTTATTTACATACCGTAACAAAAAAAACTGCCCCACTCGCGTGAAATATCTGTAAATAGGATATTATGCTTGAACCATGGGGAAGTATGGTCAAGATTAGTCGTGAACAAAATTATCTTAATTACTTTCTTTTTCACAGGAAATGCAAGCTGGCTTGGGCTGGGCTAAAAAGAAGAATAACAATGCAAATGTACCTGGGCAGAGCTTAGCGGAGATTCAAGTAAGAATGTTAATTTTCTAATTTTAATTTATTTACACAGTTGTGAGTAAAAGGGCCGAATAGGGACTGATGAACTTTAGGAAAATGAATTGTATGAAATGAGTGTAAATCAAAAAGTAGTAACGATGTTGAAATGCGAATGTGTGATCCTCTGTGGCGTCTTGTCTTCGTGTGGATGTTTGACTGCCTCAGTGGCGCAGTGGTAGTGTATGCCGCGACTGAGGTCCAGGGTTCGATTCCCGGGTCGGAAGAAATATTTGTGTAATCCACAAATATTTGTTTCGGAGTTTGGGTGTTTTCTATGTATAAAATGTATGTATTTAGAAATATATAAGGAAGTTTATCAGTTGTCTAGATCTCATAAAACAAGCTTATATTAGCTTTCTTTTAATTTGACGGCGCCGTGTAAAAAAAGAAATGTCCCTCAATATCCCTGTATGAAATGGGTGATGTGTATCTATATAGAAAACTGTATACTATTAGGCGGAGGCGAGAAAGCAAGCAGCGGCCGCAGCGGCAGCGGCTGCAGCACAAGCTCTGGAGGAAGCTCAGGCCGTCGCTGCAGCGGCCCCGCCGCTTATCAACCACGTGCCTTGGGCTAATGCTGTTAATGGTAAGTACTTTTATTGCTTTGGCCTCACTAGAAGGATTCCAGACCGGGACGATACTATGAAACGTTATGTGTAAATCACTGTAAAACCGAAAAAGTCCGAAAAATTAATATTTACAATTTTTTTCAACATAATAACTCCACTGAATTCTACCATCCGGCCCATGGACGCTTGCAACACTAGAGGTGCAGCGCAGCATTCGCGCTGCCGACCCTGTAAAAACCTTCTAAGACCCCATTTGAAGAACCCCATACTTTAAATGATCGGAAAAACCCAGGCAGGGAGCTCATTCCATAATTTAAACGTACGCGGTATAAAGGCCATGTCGGACCTAACCGTATGCAAGTACTCCGGGGGCAAAGTGAACTCCCTACCTAAGTCATAGGGGAATAAATGTCAAAAACAGAGAACTAAATCAAAACCAACTGCATGCCTCAACCAACTGCTAGGGAGAGAACCCCGTGATCTATGTATGAACGTTATGTGTAATTATACATTGTAGGTGGTTTCTGGGAGACTCAATTGGAACAACAGAAGCTGGCGACAGGGAAACAGGATACTTCAAAGGTAGAACAGAGCAAACCCAAGAAGAAACCGACTCTTGTTATGCCTGCCAAGAAGGAGACTTCACCCGCCGTCGAGTTCGACAACTGGTGTTCCAGCATGCTCTCTTCGTGGAGTACCAAAATAGATGGTATGCTCTTATTTTATGTTTAGTAAGAAGTTCGGTTTTGCACAAGATTTGTATTATTATTAGTTGTCATTTAAACCTAATCCTGCGTGTGACATACAAAAAATATACACACAAAACTTGTTACGAGTATATTTCACATTGCGAAATGTCCCTAAAATGATACATAATATTATACATATAAACACCACAAAACATTTTTTTTGTTTTGTAAGGGTCTTTATTAACATAAAATATACAAAGAAATACAAATACAGTTATTACGTATAGTGCTAAACTTAAACATACATACTTTATACAGGCTAAGTGTCGCCTTTGAAACTGAATCTGGTTAAACTCATTGCTTGAATAAAACATTACGACACTTTTAGTGAGCCATTAGTACTGGCTTTACTTTTTTGCATAATATTTGTCACTTATTAGATACTATAGGTATATTTAGAATAATTACTTACTATAACTAGGTAGGTAAATATTATACAACTAAGTACACAAACTTACCACAATATGCAATACATAAAAAGAAACCAACCTCAAAGCAGTAAGCGAACTGCCCAACCTCCCGCTGACAAACCCTAGGGGCCGTGGCGGGGAATCGATGACTCACATTGCGGGTCATTTAGATAGGCACTCCGACGCACCGCACATACGGTGCCCGCGGTACGTCATTTGAAGGTGGGAACAAATAATAATGTTGGGGCAAGCGGTACGTACCGTAACCATCGATACATGGTACATCGGATATTGTTCCACTGCATATATCTGAGACCAGACTATTTTTATGTGTTTTAGTGGTATTATAAAATTTTAATATTTAAATAAATTATGAATTGTTTTAGAGATAGATAAATGCAGATTTTAAGGTTAGTCCTAAAAGGAGTGTTAAAAGCTATTTTTAGTGCTTTATTTTAAATAGTTTGAAGACATTCATAATTTGATACACAAGTACCGCTCCATACAGGAACCACAAATCATTAAACTTATAATGTTGCGTACTTTTTAATCAGTCCAAAAAGTTGTTAGTCAATCAAATTAGTTATAGTTACAAGAGAATATTGTACATGTTATAAGATAATGTACAAAAGTCCTTAAGTGTCTCAGAGTTTACTTTTTTGTTGCAGTACCAACTTTCGTTGGTTTCTTGAAGGACATAGAATCACCATATGAAGTGAAAGACTACGTCAAGTGCTATCTCGGTGAGTCCAAGGACTCTGGCGACTTTTCTCGCCAATTCCTCGAGAGAAGGTGAGGGTATACTTTCTATAAAATCTTAAATAGAAACTAAACACCGCCATTAGCTGATTACCTTTATAGGTTGTAAATGTCGACTGAGGTATATTTGTGGACTGATAGTCCATAATTATCTACGTAGCATGCTTTTCCCCACTATTTCCTGAACTACTAGACACTGGAGCCTTACTTGCAACTGATGATGATGCAATGGAAATAAGTGTATTTGGTGACATGTATGTCCATGTATGTACTTGAAACGCTTGATTGACGCCTTTCACTAAATGAATAGTGTACTACGAAATTGAGAATGAAGTACGATATTTTATAAGGCGACCTAATCTGCTAGCGGTGCACCTGCCGAATAATGGACAGATATCGACGCAGACGCCCTTATGGGCTTTGAAAATTGCTAGAAATGTCAAGGTAAACGAAAGCTGCTTATAGCGGTAAAGTTAACCTCAAAACCATGAAGAAAGGAGAAAATAATATACTACGAATACCAGAGCAAAGTTGCTTGCCCCTTCCTTGCGCGTGCCTAATAGCAACGTAAGTAATAATAATACCGCGTACCAAGTTAACATCAAACTGTATGCGCAAAATCTCATACGCGACTTGTCGGTTGCATTCGTCTGTTTTAGATTAGATGATAGATTAGTGTAATCCTATGAAAAAAGGTTGGCGCTCCCTAACACGCTTCGATGCAAGATATTTATATAGTAAGGCGTTTCTAAAATTCAAAATATACTGAATAATTCACAGATACCCTACTATT
Source organism: Thumatha senex (assembly GCA_948477245.1). Lineage (NCBI taxonomy): Eukaryota > Metazoa > Arthropoda > Insecta > Lepidoptera > Erebidae > Thumatha > Thumatha senex. The sequence goes on from OX419725.1 coordinate 9,482,965, forward strand.
TTTATTACTACGGTTTCACAGCGCGTGCGTAAATAATATAATGATAATACAAAAATTATCTTTTGGCCAATTTACACAATCCTTAATAATTTTTTAGCCTATATATTATTCTGATGTGTAAGCTACATTACTGTTAAGTAACTTCGAATTGCATTCAATAGTTTTTCCATAAAACAGTAACAAACATTCCCACGTCAATCCTCTCAAACTTACCTACATGCTTGCCCGATTTAGGTCAAAACTTCTCCGCGTGGGTATGGTGACACCATCTGATGACTTATGCTCTCCGGCCATCGCCGTCAACCCTCGTACAATATCTGGATCTGATTTCCAAGAGGTCAAGGGCAAAGGAAAGAAAACTAAGAAGAATAAGATGTTTAAGGTAGACGCGCGTATACTGGGATTCTCAGTTACCGCCTCAGAAGACCGCATCAACGTGGGCGATATTGACACAGTGTGAACGGTCATATCCCACCCCCTTCGTGTTCACTGTAACTCGTCTTGTGATAACCCATCAGAGATAAAAAACACTTGTATTGATACTACACTTAGCCTTACCATGTTTAGTAGTTCTAGGCCGAGGTTTCGGCTCGTTCGATGGTATCCATCGGCGTGCCATGCAAGGTGCTTCCCTCCTTGCAAATAGTATAAACCCAAATCGAGAATATTCATACTATATTAAAGCAATAAACTTGTAGATTTTTTATAGTTAAGTAACACATAGGTATATATATATTACGTATTTGATCCAGACTATTCGGCTGAATGTCAATTTTGTCTTCGATTCCTTCTACGGCATAATCAATGAAAGTGTTACTGAATTGATTTGTAATGATAGTTTAAATAAAAGTGTATTTGCCAATTCGTAATCTGCTAGAGTTTGCGTTGAGCGCATAGCGGTAGTCGGTTTGTCGACAGTGTTAGTGCATAATAAACCACCATGATATTGTGCCTTCTTGAGTGTTCCGACCCTAGGATGGGTGTGTCTTCTTTTAAGCGTTTATTTTATATTTTATTATATTGTATTTTAGTATGCATGTTAATCCCTTATACAGAAAGTCCTTGGGTAGTTGTGCCCGTAAATTGTGAGCGTACCTGGTGGTACCTAGATAAATGGATACAAAGCGGCTTGCGACCGCTTGATAGTTATGAATAAAGTTCCAGCAGGTTTTCTAGTCAATTTTTACAATACAGTTTCCCATATAAGGGATTTTAAGAATAAGAAACAGTTCAATGCCCAATTTTGTTCACTGTGAATTCATGATTAATATTGAAATAAATAAATTGTAACATTAAAATCTGTGTGTGATTTGCAATAATTATAATATCGCTACTGTTATGTGTTGTGTAGATATATAGAACATACTTATTTACACTTTTGCTGTAAATTATAATATGGAATTGCTTATAAAAATTAATATGTGTAGCTTAAGTGTGAGGTATTATACCGTGTTATATAGATTAATCAAACAATTTGTTGCTCTGCGTGCCTGTAACATAACGTATGCGTTATCATGTTTACTACAAATGTTTTTGTCTTCAACTATTTTGATATTCACTTTATTAAGCTTATTTTTTCGTGTAATAACATATCCTAAAGTAGCTTGACACTGTCAATCCCTCTCGACCAACGACATACGTAATTTTGGTCAGGAAACAAATTTTCTACGCTCTCATTAGTCGAGGGAGTTTGACTCGCAGACGAGCACAGCGTAAGTGCCTTTAACTTTTTTCTCAATTTTAATCTACTCTTTTATCTCTTCATGTTTACATAGATTATTATAAAACCAACCAACCAGCCTTAAAAATAGTGCGAGACATACCGTGATGACCTCATACTGACTAAATTCTTTATAAGTTAACGATTTCTAATACTGTAACTTAAACTTTGGCAGTCTATATCTATTCGAACAGTCTATACTTTTTGTGGAATAAACCGCAATGCTCTCAAGATGTATAAAAACGTTACAAATCACGGTTATGTTTTCGTTACTAGGCGCGAGATATAAGTTGTTATATGTGTAACGTTAAATTAGCAGTATAATAGTGCCTGCATTGAGCTGTCTTCTTTTGTAGAGCAACTAGTTGTGACAAAATCACACATTGTGTTATACCGATGTTCCCTTGTGACCCGTTCGAACTCTAATACTGACAAATCCCATTTCCTTTTGTATATCGCCCGCGGAATTGTTACCTTCGAAGATTATAAAATAGATGATTTTGTATGTATTATTTGAATCTGTTTAGTTACATTTTTGTTATTTTATTATGTACATATGACTGCAATAATATATCAGCTAGAATAATTTAACGTTATGTAAAGTTAGCACTCTCGAGTTACATAAATGTTCACCTAATTTTAAATGGTATATTTTATTTGCCTACTATTTGATTGGCAGATGTTTATGACAGTTTTTTTTAACAGTTTTAGTTTAATATTTGCCCTACGTAATAAGATTTTTTAATACTTAGTGTTTTATGTAAATACTTACAACATTTTAAAATATTATTTAGACGTTTTTGTACATACTTTGTTTCCTATCGAGCATATTGTATTATCCGTGAATGAACTTTACTGATTGGTACTTCTTTTCTAGTTTATTGTGTGAATTACCTGTGCTGTTTTGTCAACTTGTTGGGGGACTAAAACATAACTAGTTTCATCTTATTAATATGTAATCCCTTTTGCATTTTTGTCGTGTACACTAAATTTATGTATAAAAACTAAGTGTTCTTAAAAAAGCTAAATCTGTGAATGCGCTATCGCTATATGACAAGTGAGTCACGGAATAGTCCATGAATTCCTGATCTATCATCGCACAATGCAAACAGAACAGCTCTTGTTTGGCATATAAACAGATATTTGTGACTATTCACTAAGAAATAATTTTCGAATACTGCCTTAAGCGAGTACAACGTGGGTTCGTGGACGAATCCGCGTAGAATAAGCTAGTTTCATATCATTTACATGCTTTTATATAACATAATGAGTAGTATATTCTTGCCCAAAGAAATTGGTAGTTATAGAATTAAAGACACAATATTTATATACAATATTGGTGTTCATAAGTGACCAGTATTGTGCCTATTCCCTTCTCTCGACACTTAACTAATGTTGATTAATTAAAGTTTATACTGTACTAAATGTACATATACTGCGAGTAGTTGAATAATTATATTTACGGGAAAACCACCTTTTAATAAACAGCAATAAAAAGTTGTGTCTTATGTAAATGGTATCAGTAAATTTTAACGTAGTTTTTACGCCACTTTTGGCATTGTATTGGCTAGAAAAGCCGTGGAATATAGTAGTGACCAACTTGAAGTGCTCCCAGATTATTCGAGATTTATATTTTGAACATTTTTATGAAATTCAGCAGTAAAATTCTGGTAAGTCGCTAATGGGATCGAGCAAATTAGGGCGGGAATTATCACAAATATTAGCTTTGTTCGTTTTATAAGAACTGTCGCACACTATACCGGTCGAAATATTGCGCAGCGGATTTTGCTAAGTGAGATGCGGTCGGTTTCGACCCCCTGCACCTACCTAGTCACCCGTGTTCCATGGCGAGCGGAATTGAGAGGATAAGTAATAAAAAAACGCTTTCTCAAAACTTCGTAACTGCATATATGTATGATTCATATAAATATGGATACTGTACTCAAAATCCGTATAGCGCTGCGACTCGGCAAGTCACTAATGAGCATATTACGTTGCGACATTGCGTCGTGGCGACACGTTCTAATGAACTTGATCCATTATCTTGCAAAAATATACTATCTCCACGCTGTACGCCTGACGAGGTAGTTGGAAAGGACAGTTCTCCATTTATCGTCCTAACTGAACTGGCCTGTTTGTCCGCTAGGGTAGGAATTCTTGATTACAAGACCGCAGGTTGTTCGTCCAATTTCCACCCAGAATATATCTCTCTGATAAACCATGTGATGCTCTAGGTATAAGTTATAAATCACCTAGTACAAAATTAGATTAGCCTCATTTGAACTATATGGTGCTATATACCATAGAGCAGATGAAATGCATTTTTGTCTTTTTCTCTTTGTTATACTTCATGATACAAATAAAGGCTATGTCTATTTACTGTCTGTCTTGGAAATGAATATTATTGGTATTTTTAACTTTCTGACTTGATGTCAAACTAACTTTAAGTTTCTATGCATTTGTAATTTAATTTTAGTTTCTTCTATAAATACTTTTACACACAGAACCAGAAACCCGTAAACCATTAAGGGTTTTATTTCTGATACGCTTACCTTATCAATCAAAGCTGAAGTGGATTCCTTGGATACATTCACAGCAATTGATACACATCACCATTATTAAACTTCACTAGGCCAATTTGTAACTCTTCGCTGTATAACAAACTGCTAACTTGTCCCTTTCAAAAAGTTCTTTCTCCATCTATAATACTCCTTTCTGACTAATAACTGTGTAACTGATGTAGAAAGACAATAAGCGTTTAAAATCCAGATACATTTTTAGGGTCGGCAGCGCGAGTGCTGCACCTCTGGTGTTGCAAATGTCCATAGGCTACGGTGACCACTTTCCATAAGGTGGGCCGTAAGCTTGTCTGCCACCTCAGTAGTATAAAAAAAACATCACAGGCTTGCAATTTATTTAAATCACCACACATGTGCTATTTAGACGACGGTGCCTTTGCCGCGACATCGTGTAGATATTTATAATAAAAATAATATTATATTTTTAATATTCGATGGGTTTACATGTAAAAATTTCATATTCACTTATTTCACGATAATATAATTGCTATAACACGCAACTGCTCAAGTGATAAACACCTCAATTGATGTTCGGTCGTTCTGATCAAAGTGTATTGGACTAAATTTTGAATAGTTCTCAATATGTAAACGATATTATTGTATGTTATACAGAAAAACGTTCTACAAAGTCTGTACCTTAGAAGTTAGACCTCAAAGTGATCGTCTCTTTATAAAAATGTTCAAATATTAGCCTTAGGAGTTCAATGTTATTTAATAGCATAGATAAAATTTTGTTCTTGTGAAGCACAATTTGCCTCTTTAGATGTTGTGATTTGAATACCTTATGGGTATACGTATATATATATGTATATTTATCTATGTATATAATATTTACTGTTCTAGAAGTTAAAATATATCAATGAATGATCAATATATAATTATTGAAATGTCCGCATAAGATGCATTTGCCTGATTAATGTGTGTTAAGTCTATTTGTGACGATTGTTCAAACTGTTTGTACACCTTGTTTAGCTCGGACAGGGCTTTATTATTTATTAACATATATTGTACTGTTGAAGATTTAGTCGTGTAGACGAAGTGGCATACCTCACGAGACCTCGAGACACGACGATGAGGTGTATTTAATAAACCTTTAACCACATTTCAGGTTCATTTCTAACGGAAATAATGCTATTAAAATGATTTGTTTTAAAATCGTTTACTAGTTATTAAAACACCCTGTTTTCTGCTCTTCGGTGACACTCGAAACTGAATCAAATTCGTGCGTAAAGTAGAATTGAACTTATAATAGACATTCATACGCCATGTGGTCAATTTGGCCTTTATTGTTTAGGCAATAATGTTATTCGTTTGGCGGCCGGTACGTTGGCTTGGCAAGCAATAGTAGTTAAGGTGCCAGTTGCCGCTAGTAGTGCGCTCTTCCAATAAAGGACCAGTGGACCTTATCAAGTTTAATGTTAATACTATACAAATAATATTAATGAGAGAAACATTTAGCCTAAGCTTTATACTCCGTGGTCGGAGGACTATTGACTATCTTAGCCTTTAAACACTTGGTCCTTGTTCCATGACGCTACTGCGGTGAACACGCAGTGTGCTGGCCGCCATTTAAATTTAAATTCCACAAAGCCTTTGCCTAGCGTCTCTTACAGATGATAATGAAGCAATAAGTATACTGAAGTTGTGTAATCTTTAATGTTAAATGTTTTGACTACTATATGGAAGAGTATGTTTTACTATATGCAAGACGTGTAAATATTAAAATAATAATAAAATATTGATCACTGAACCCCGTGGCTTATTATTTCAAAACAACAATCGTTTAAAATGAAATAACCATTATACCTAAGCCTGCACAGGGTCTAAGGGCCGTATTCCAGAACGTTTCTCAATACTCAATCGACGCTTATGAGTAGATTTTATACGGCAAAAACTAGCTTCAAGCGTTGATTGAGTATTGAGAAACGTTCTGGAATACGAACCTAAATGTACCTACCTAAACTAGTACCTACTTGGCGCGTCTAGTGTCATTGATTGGGGCACGGCATTTGCAAATATATGTGAACTAAGGTACCACGCTCCTTTTTCGCAAAATTGAAATAGTATGATTTAGTAGTAGTCCTGAAACAATTGTAAAGCAAATCTGGGAACTTTTAAAGAAATATAGCAAATATTACGGCCCTTAAAATGTGGTCCCATGTGTCACAGTCTATCAGCCAGATCTAGAAAAGTATTTGCAAGATTAAGGTATTGTGACTACAGACATTTAGTAGAACACTTGTAAAAGATATATATATATATATATATATATTGAATAACCACAAAACATCAAAGATAATTGTGGCCCCTCACACCACACAAGAACGAAAATTATCTTGTTATTATCCAATCAAATAGTAAATCTTTCCTTTTCTACATAAAGTTTTAGTAGAACTAATAAAAGATTTTGTAAAAACAAATGGAGTAAATCCATCGACGCAATTCGATGATAGCGATTGTAGAAACTGGTCCCTCAATCCTCATATCCACTGATATAGGTAACATGTAAGTAAGTAGGTACTAGTCGCTTGATGGGAGAAATATCAAGAAATCTAGTGTACCTACCTAAGTAAAACTTTCTACTAAAACTATCTTCACGCTATATCCCTGACGGAGTAGTCAGAGAGAACAGATCGCCAGGCTTCGCTATCTATGCATCTTTCGCTTCTTGCAGATTCATCAACTTCATACACGCTCGTCTGGGTATCCGAGTACTTTTAACTTTTCCATTTTTGAGCAATCTGCTCACGTGGTCTTCATTTGAATATACCCTGATTCCTACCCTCTACTTTCGCACAGTCTTCGTCAATCGCTCCTCACTCATTCGCTGGACGTGTCTATACCAACGGAGCTCGCCCTTTTGCAAGTTAACGCTGAATTTTCATTCAAAACTGCCATATTGCGTTTCACTTCGTTACGTATTCGGTCGCTCAAAGTTACTAAATAACAGGTATCAAAAATTGTGGATTTGTTACCTCTTAGCTGAGAAAATAATAATAATTTTTTTCATCCTATGAAAATAGACGGAATAGGGTAACCACTCACAAAATGGACTGTACTTATTAATTATTTAATTTTGTATAACATTATATTAAACGAAAACAAGTTGGTATCACTATAAGTTAATGATACATTACATGGCAATTAACAAGTATACATTCCATAAAATGTAGTTAACAAGATTAAGCAATCTTATGCTTCTTTTTATATTTTCACGCCTTTATGCCGAAGTGGTAGCAGAGGCATATTAAACGCCCGTATTTCACGTGGGCTTTTGTATCCGAGGACCAGCCAAAGGAAGGGTTGCAGAGGGCCACCAGCGAGTACGGTACGACTGAAGATATAGCGAGTGAAGATATATAAGATGGAAAGTTAAGCTTAGATGGTTCGGACACGTGGTGAAGAGGGATGAAAATTGGTCGACAAAAACAGACTTATCAGGCGAAATTGAATGAGCAAACGGGTAGCGGGTGTCTTTGGCGTACATACGAATGTGAGTCAATCAAATTGAAGTGTTACTATGAAAAGGCTAGGCGTAACCGGCGACCGTGTATGAAAAAACTTATATAAATAGAAAGTTTTAAAGTGGGTACCTACTCCCACAGTTTCTGTCTACCCCGATGGGAGATCGTGATATAGTGTATGTAATTTTGCATATTTATTTTAAATCGGTATGTATCTAGGTATGCATCGCAGAACCAAATTAAGAAACAGAGCGATCCATCATCGCTCTGTTCCTTCAATCATCCAATTTACAATAACCCCCTCATCCATAGTAGGTACCACTTACGTGAGTTATTATGATAGGCGCTGTGATATGCGCAACACGAGGTTGCCGCGTCCACCAGCTGAAGTCGCTTGGGCGATTGGATATTGATGTGGCTAGTGACACCGAATAATTAAAACTAATTATTGCAGTGACAGATGATTTAATAACTCTGGAAAAAAAGCTAAGGATCATTACATTTTTTTGTTGCACAACAGCGACATACGCCTCTCTTGCCGCAGCGGCGACGGCGGCGGCGACGACTACACCGGCGTCGACGACTACACCGGCGTTGACGACGACGACGGCGACGACAGCGTTTTCGACGGCGACAACCCCGTCCGTACACAATTTGAGACAGACTTGTACTGAAACGATCACCGTGTTGGAACAGAAAACCTAGCAGTGCACTCCGTTTTAGAATATGCTCCGCTGTCTCTGTTAATGCCTGCGTATGCCAAACCTTCCCAAACTGACGCTGTAAGTATCGCGTGATATCTTCTGGGCGCACTCCGTCCTTATGATTTTTCGACATTTTGTAGAACGTCGTTATAACCAATTTGGCTGTATTTTCACAAGTGTCGTAGTTCATTTTGTTTGCGTTTTGTATATGAATTCTTTAAATCAAAAGTAAACAATATAGTAAACATTAAAAATAAATACAAACTAGAAGAGCTGACACAGATCATAGAGAAAAAACTAAAATTTTAATCTCATGTTGTCAATTTCAAGTTATGTATAAAATATATAAATAAAAACTTTTTTAAAAATTATCACGGTAGGTAGACACCGTCTATTCCATAGTAGGTACCTAGGTACTTTTCGTTTTAAACTACCTACTAATTATTATCTTTGCTTATACCTACCGTACTAGAAGCGCTCGTAATAAGCTCTTACCGCTAACTCAATTATCTGTAGAATGTTAGATAAGCATCTTTCGTTATTGTTGATCCTCAGCATGATATACTATCAGATGCGGCAAACTTTATTTTGACTGGTTTTAACATAGGATAAAGGACCATCCTTATTACTGAGGGGTATGAAAAATAGATTACGACCGATTCTTAGACCTACCAAGCATAAGTACAGTCATATAAATTTTCGTAAAAATCGGTCTAGTCGTTTTGGAGAAGTGTGTTAATACCTACTTAAACACTGACCCTGAGACCTATTATATTTGGGCTGTTTTATATTTTAGGCTTTTATTGTTATAGACTGGAAGATACAGAATCTTCAGAATACATTTTTATTTGTATATTGAACTAGCTGACCTGCCCGGCTTCGTCCGTGACTTACTTCCAACCCCGTGGCACCCATTTAATCCCGTCGCTTATTACTTTCCCAATAACGTATGAAAATTTCCCCGATTTGTTGACATTTATGATTACTGCTCCGCTCTCCTGTGTAGTGGCGTGATGATATATAGCTAAGAACCTTCCTCAATAAATGGGCTATCCAATACAAAACGAATTTTTCAAATCGGTCAAGCCGTTTTCATGCTATGTCGTGACAACGTAAAACGGGTTTCATTTTTATATATATAGATGATAACCAACAGTAAAGACTAAACTTGTTAGATGAAGGGTAGATGACGTCATTTCAAAAAAAGAATCAATTGTAGATATTTGGTAATTTCTGTCACATTGGAATTCAATGTATCAAAATTGGGTAAAATGTCAATAATGTTTATTTTATTTCGACAATAGAAGAGAAATTGGTAAACTGTGGTATATTACCTACGCATTTAAAATTATGATAGCAAATTCATTACGTGTAAAAAATACAAAATCATAATGTCCGCACCAGAAGGGACGTACAAGCCACCGAATTACCCCTCGGGAAGAACTATCATCAAGTATCTTCAGCAAAAGAAAGAGGGGGTAACGTTGTCTGAAATAGTACAATATTTACGATTGAAGAATGGGAATAATAAATCTGAGGCACTAAGTACTACAGTGATGTCATTATTGGATCAGGGAACTGCTCTAGGATTTATTGAAAGATTGCCTAAAGCAGGTGGGTTAGCACGTGAGAACCGTCGGAGTTGCGGACGCCGGCGCAAACGACGGCGTAGTTGTCGTCGCCGACGTCGTGGGTGTCGTTTCAGAAGACGGAGGTGACTAAAACGTTTACGCGACCCCATACCCACGCAGGTCAAGAAAAGACGTAACTGTAAGATCTTTAGAAAAAGATCTATGTGAATACTGGCAACACGAAGACATCTATACCGACACTCCTACAGCGTCAGCTTTCCGAATATGTTGACTTTATAAATTTTAGTAGTAGTATAACAAGTGCACCATTGCGTATGTTGAATAATATATTGTCGATTGTATTTCCTAATCTCTGCCTATTATTTCTATAGACACCTCAGAGGGCCCTACAGTAATTTGGGTAAAACTGAAACCAAATTTCACGGTTTTACACCATTGCCTATGCAGTGGGAGAGCCAGGCAAGTCCTTAGGAGAAAATCTAGAAGTCCATCAACTCCTATCTCGTGATCCTATCTCGTAGATCACCGTGCGTCACAATCAAAAATTTGCCTATATCTACGTACTTAGTTACTATTAGACATTCGTACAACCTGAAGCCGACACCCGAACCATAACTGTCTGCTCCTGTGCTTTGTAACGACTCACCGTAAAGCATATGCTCACAGATAGTTGCACGCGCTAAATTGGAAAGGGATATTAGGTACCTGCACAGAAATCGTAAGCCACACAGCGACCCATTCCACTTCCTTTCCGTGGTCCCATTGAAGGGACTATGAAAAAAATCATTTAACAGTTGTCCATTTTCTGTAATATCACTATTCCATAGAACCATAACAGTGATGTAACAAATCTTTTGAGTTTTTGGGTTCATGGGTAATTTTAATTACCCGTGTTTCCATGTTACTAGGAATTGTTGTTAAAAAATACTGTCACACAGACATAGTTTAATTATTAAAACATCACATATCTATATTTTGGTTATCTAAATATATTATTATTTACTTATCTATCAGGCTTTATCCCCTAAGGGATGGCAGAGGCATATTATATGCCCACTTGTTACATACATATAATCACGCCTGTTTCTCATTGGGGTAGGCAGAAACTATGGATTTCCACTTACTGCAATTCTGGCCTACAACTTTCGCTTCTCCTACTTTCATAAGTGTATTCATACACGCTCGCTGATTAAGGGTACTCTTGACCTGGCCTTTTTCCAAAAGGTCGTCGATTTGATTAAAATACGTACGGCGAGGTCGACCCCTACCTGTTTGCCCATTCATTCTTGCTACGTAAATCTGCTTAGTCAGTCTCTTTTCATCCTTTCTCTCCACGTGTCCGAACCATCTGAGCATTCCTTTTTATATCTTAGTCACTACATCTTCTGTCTTACCGCATGTTTCTTTCTTTATCCATCAACCTCACTCCAGCTATACTTCGTAGACTTCTCATTTCCACTGCATTTATTTTACTTCTATGCTTGTTCTGCAATACCCAGCTTTCACCGCCATACATAAGCGTAGGGACAAGCACTCCTTTATGTACAGCCAGAAGTCAGAAGTCCGCTAAATACATGGCCCCATTCATTTGATTTGCTGCCAAAACTCTTCACTCAATGTCATAGTCACACTTTTGTCAAATTTTGAACCCAAATAAATATACAAATAATATACAAATTCTTTCACCTGTTCCACTCTTATTCCTTCCACAAAAATCGAGCAATTCCTTTTACAAAAATCATTACTTTCGTTCTTGTTTACTTTCATTCCTTTCCTTTTTAGCGCATCATGCATAATGTTAACCATCAACTGCAACTCCTCCGCCGATGATGCCACTATTACCAAATCATCAGCGTATAAGAGGCATTTGACGGTAAATGCATTCATTTTCAAACCGTACGCACTGTCTTGCAGTTCTGCTAGGTTAAATAGACTTTTCACCATGTATATCTTCCAAGAGCCGAAAGACTCGCCTGTTTTGAAATAAATGTCATCTTGCTTCTCATTTGATACTGTGGACTATCTTTTTACGGCTTATTACTGGCACCACTGCGTTCTCACACCATGTCGAGTAAGATAGCACTAATTTTGCCTCACCCACCAAGAAAGAAGTTGAAGTTGGCAAAATTATAAGTTTCTAATCTTTAACACACCTTTTTTTCTCAGTGGTTCAATTTAATAGAATCAATTGAACCACTGTGAATAAAATGTGTTCATACTCGTATTTGCATTCTCTTATAAGTCGACACAACTCTAGAAGTAAATGGTTCTATGGAATAACGATACCACAAAAAAAAATTACATTCAATGGTTTCTTTGGTCAATGGGACCACGGTTAAATGAATTTTTCCGTAGTCCCATCAATGGGACATCCAATGGGACCACGGAATGGAAGCGACCCATTCTTTAGTAAATAATTAAAATTGCGTATTTCTAGTAGTATGAAGAAGAACAGTTTGTTTTGTAACAAACATTTGGCGACCTCTACAATGAACTATTTGATAGTTTTCTTCCCCATTGCCGCCCCATAAATGCCATTGATGTGCCTCTGGGCTTCGCTTGAACTATCCGGGGTTGTAAAATGAGACAGAGCATTTCAAGTTTTTATGTTTCGTTATACAACTGATTTTATGAACCAATTGGTTTTGGCAAAAGATTCAGTTAGAACAACAAATGATTCGTCCAGCAAGTCTAGTTAGAACTTCGCTAAATCATCTCAATAGCTGCGAGCCGTATAATGCCGGGACGAATTCGCTTTTTGTTTACAGGTGACATTTCTGATGTTGCGTGAAGTATCTCCTCACTTTATTCAGGACTAGGTGACCGCTTATAAATTCTACAATATTGCATAAAATTTTACCCGATTTATCGACATTTATGGTTACTGCTTCGCTCTCCGGGACAGTAGCGTGATGATTTATAGCCTATAGCCTTCCTCGATAAATGGGCTATCTAACATAAAAAGATTTATTCAAATCCGACCGTTCCTGAGGTTAGCGTAACCAAACAAACAAACAAACTCTTCAGCTTTATAATATTTGTATAGATTAAAAGTTTCCGAGGACTTTAGAATATGTTAAGAAAACCCTGTCCGACCCGTGAAGGCATTTGTAGGTATTGAGATGTTATTTTATTCGTGAAATACTTTTTAAAAATTACCCCAAAAAATTTCTCAGAATAAAATTAATAAAAATAATAATATAATGTGGTAGCTTACATAGCAACACAGGAAAAGGGCTATTCGGAATTGCAAGGTCAAAAGGTAAGCTATCACCTGCTGGCGGCTTCTTTTGACATGACATACACTCGTCGCCGCATGCCAACAAAGGTGTTGTAGCTTTTTGAAAATTTGTTATATGTTAAGGAATTTGGACTAATTGAGATCAGGGTTGCCAGGTAGTCCAGATAAAAAAAAACCGAACATTTCCTATCGAAGGATTTGATTTTTTTATGGTATTTTCTCAGAAATTGATTTGAGAATTTTTGTGACATATGCAGTAAATTACCTATCTGTTATTTCTGAGGGTGAACAAAATAAAACACTACGTAAACCTCAAAAATATATTTATTATTACTGTTATTTCTAAAAAAACGAAACAGTAAATAAAACTTATAAAGTATCAGCAAAAATACCGAACCACTCATACTTCGGTATTTTTGTCATACCGAACACCGAACACGGGTCTGAAATACCGAACAGTTTGGTAAAAAAACCGAACACCTGGCAACCCTGATAGTGGGACTAAAACACGCATTTAAAAAAATTATAACTATTTTATACTTATAAATAATATCATTTTTATTTTTATTATTTTGGTTATGTTATTGAAGTGCCTATGTGCCCCTTTCGGGTCGGACAGGGTTTTCTTAACACATTGTATACCTCTATAATTATTATTGTTGAGTTCATGACTGACCATTATACGGAAGACATCGAGATTGTATGTCAACGTGTTATATCATTTGAAAAGAGGGTAAAGGGGATTTCTAATCCACCCCTACTAATATTACAAATGTGAATGTAAGTTTGTTCGTTACGGTTTCACGCGAAAACTACTTAACCGATCATCATTAAACTTTGTGCACATATTCTTGGAGGAGGTATTAGAAGTAAACATACAATGTTTTTTATCTTTCGTAATTTGGTTTTCATGAAAATGAATCCTATTTACATTTTATTAAAAACAAAATTACGAAAGATAAAAAACATTATTTGTCAAAAAATCCTGTTTATCTGTCTTATGTGGCGCTCACGTAGTTGCACGGGTCAACTAGTACCGTTTAAATTTTGATTTGCCATGCGCTGTTTACTACTTACCAGAAAACAGTGTAGCAATGGTTCGCCAAGATACTACAGCAATGGCACTTTACATATTTCATGATACTCGTACTCAAGTCTTAAAAAATGGGCGAGACCAAATATGCTACCAATATAGGCTATATAATAGGTTTCGTGCGGTGCAGGACTAGATCCTGCTACAGAGTTTTATTTTACAGATTCAGTTCACTACAGGATCTCGCTTCCAGATTGTAACATAGTGTTTCTGTTTGGTAACCGGTCACTTCATTATAAGTCGTACGGTCTTATGAATATTCTACGATTTTTACGTAAAGCCTACTTTAAGTTGGCCGCTACTTTTCACAGAACTTGTGCCAAATTATAACACTTGGCGGGTTATAGGGATAGTGGTCACTAGGTAGCAACATCACACATACACCCATCGGTTACTGTTGGTAATCCTTGGAGATGTGTAAGGAACACTATCCTAAAGAATCACCGGTGCACCAGCTTGCAGAGCATGAAGATTAGAGTGGGTATGGACCAACCTGGAGCAGAGAAATGCCAGAATTTATATAGAGAGGGTGCCAGGTATCTCCCCATCCAACGAATGATGCAATTAAAAACACAACTACTTATTATTACATATATTGAACAAGTCTGGCGACTTCAGAGATGTGCTCCATAGTTCCACCATCAGAAATTCGTATACCCCCACAATGAAATGAACAAATGTCGGACTTGAACAGATTCTCCTCGGGCCGTGTGTGGTCAGAGAACCAGGCAAGAAAGGCACTTCCTTTTGGCATAGGCAGTAGGTACTCGTCAGATTTAACAAATCCTGCCTCTTTTTAAGGCTATAATGCTATAATATCACTTTAATATTACTTTATTTGTAGGCGTAGATATAGAAGGATAAAGGAAAATAAAATAACAATATAAAGACATTCAGTAATTAAGATATATTTCAAATTATTATTAAACACAAACAACTATGTACCATGTTTTATAATGCATTAAAAAATATAAAATAGTGAAAGTAAAATCTTCTTATTCTTAATTTTTTGTTGGCGCCCTTTTTCACCTCTACACTTTTTTAGTTATTCTTTTTCTTTTTTTCACATTTTCATGTAATCCCATCTCATCTATTGTCCAAATTTCAAGCTCATCGAAAAGTTACTTTAAAATCACTTACAAATCTTCACCCCGGCCGACACACAACATAGCGCGTTTAATAAAAACACGGTACCTAACATAGTAAAATAAATTACAAAGAAAGTAAGCAAATGTGGGCTGCCAGTGACATTTCTCTAGAACAAACAATATTGTATCTACAAAAGTACTTGCTATCGCATTCAATCACCCTGATCCTCTGGCCTCTTAACATCTATCTTTCTCTATCGGCTATTCCCATTTAGATGTACCTAGTTCTCTAGTATGGTCTCTGTTATGATATGGTAGGATAAGGTATTTTAAAAACTAGGTGCACTTGCTGTCCCCAGTAAGTCTTAATGGAGCGAAGCGTTTTGCCGTTTTTCGAGTTCTTTTGTCGATGTCTATTTTCCTTTTGGTGATTATTCCTCCATGGTATGTTCGATTTAATTTTTTCTAAACCATCTATGGCTAAATGTCGTATTATGAGTCAAATTTGATCAAAAAGTTTTGAGTGGTTTGGGAGGAGATCGAGGACAAAGCGAAAATCCGAATTGGGGAAGAATGGAGCTACGCACCGTTCGTTCGCTTCGCTCAAATAATTTTTAGACTAATCTAGTAGTCCTATTGACTTAGTGGATCATATTTAGCGCCTATGTTGCATTGTTTTAAAACTTTATGTAAGTACTTGGCTGGCTTCTTTTTCATCTTACTGTATTGATATTTCCAATTGCTTCCAAACCATACCTATATTTGGCGTTTGGGTTTCACTTTTATTTGGCTGCTAGATGCATAGATTTTTATTTACAGTATTATTGGCGCGACTGTCGTATGACCTCCACCGTTGACCTTGCCGCGTCGGTGCACCGTTGTCAGGTGCACCACTAGTAGGTGAGGTCGCTTGGGATGTGTAGGACTTTATTACCAACCACCAATAACTACTCTGCTGTCTAAAAATACCTATCTAAGTATAATTGTATTTATCATTTAAAACAAATGGTAGCCCATATTTAGTCACTCTCCGTTACATACAGATACAGTAAGTAGACATTCATTATATAGGTAACTAAGTACATTTATTCACTTCAGGGATTCGGGTACATTTATAGGTGTACAAGTACCTACACATCTCACACAATATTAGGTAAAGAGGCTTCAAAATATGTTACAATACGAGTAGAACCCTCATAGACGAGCGCATAGCGGGTAGTTCGAGAATAGACAATATGGCGTCATTGGTGGGGGCGGAGTCTACTATTGAAAAGCCGTTTTAAGCTTTCAAGATGTAAGTAGACTATCTAAAATGCAACTGACTAGGGGCCACTGGCGCGGTACGTCTTAGTAAAATTCTATCGGCCGATCGATCTTTCGAAGTCTATTGGAGTATGATTGTAATACTTAGAAGACTGCGAAAATCTGTCAAAATTGTACCGATGGCTGTCTATCGAGCGACGATTTCGATTCTTTTCTGAAGCGATTGAAATAGTAGACTTGGCCCCCTGTTTTATTCTTGTTCCGACAGTATACACAAGGTCCCTAACGCTACACACTTTGGGAGTTTTTTTATTAACGTTTGGACATTCCCACGGATGTTATGCCGGACTCGAACCGACTAAAACAACACAGTCGAATTCTTCTCGGAAGAATGTTATAAAATAGATTGCAGCTGCGATTGTTTTACATTAGCGATACTTCAGACGTGACGCTCAGGCTATAGAAATTATTCATCAGCAACGATGTTAGAAATAATAATGTAATAATATATGCTTCAAATATAATTTGTTCCATTCAGAGAGTATAGATATAAATTCTTATATTAACACTTACATTGACATTATTTATGAATAAAAACTGTAGACACATTTAGTAACATTTAATACCTACACTTAAATATCTATTCCTCTAAATATCTTTTAACTTTATTGATAAAAGCTGGCGCCCAGTTGCATTTCATACTGATATTCTCTGAGACTTCAGTTTCAATCGAGATTACAGCTCATTATAGATAAAAAATATTTTTACTTTAATTTGAATATACAACTCATGAAAGATACCTGTATACTACTACTACTACTAACAATGCAATTGCAAGAGTAGTTCATTGGTTCAGCTCAAATAATCTTTGCCTTAATGAAAATAAAACTAAATGTATAAAATTTACTCTACCAAATGTAAAACAAGTTGCGGCCAATGTTCAACTGAATGGACAAGTGTTAGAGTTTGTAGAATCAACTGTGTTCCTAGGTATAACTATTGATGCCAATTTGCAGTGGGGCCCACACATAGAAAAGACAGCCTCTAGATTAAGTTCGGCTGCATACGCTGTAAAAAAGACCAGGACTCTAACAGATGTGGATACGGCTAGAATGGTTTACTTCAGCTATTTTCATAGTATTATGTCTTACGGTATTCTCCTTTGGGGGAGTGCTGCAGATTTAAATATTATTTTTGTTCTACAAAAGCGGGCTGTACGCGCTATTTATAATTTGGGCCCCAGAGTTTCTCTCCGAGAAAAATTCAAAGAAGTGAATATTCTAACCGTACCATCACAATACATTTTTGCCAATCTTATGTATGTCCAGAAAAATCTATCACAGTTTTCTAAACTCTGTGATAAACATAATATAAACACTAGAAATAAAAATAATCTTTCAGTCCACCACAGTCGACTACATAAGATTGGCGATTCTTTCCAGGGTAACTGTATACGCTTTTACAACAAGCTTCCCTGTGACCTGAGAAATTTACCTTTAAATAAATTTAAAAAGTTTATTAAAAACAAGCTTTGTGAAAAAGGTTTTTACTCCGTTACAGACTATTTGCAGGACAGGGACGCCTGGAAATGATCTGCTGGCAAAATGAAATAATATTAAATTGTAAATAGGCCATCAAAAAAAATCCTAAGTTTCTTGCCGGTTCTTCTCAGGTGGGCCGCGTTCCGAACCGGTGGTCGCTTTAAATATTTTAAATAGTGTATGACATTTTGTAAGCGCCGTTAAAATGGTCTATGCAAAATAAAGATATTTTTATTTATTTTATTTTTATTTTATATATTTTATTACTTTTATTTTAGAAAAATTACTAAACATTCTCATTGTCTGACACTTCAATTTGAATATGAGATAAAAGTCATGAAATGTAATAATATATTTTTTATTTTTTATAATTTTTTTTTAGAAAATTATTTAGGGTCGAGTGTCTCACATTGAACCATGCAGCTACGTTTAACCACTGCTACATTTCCAAAACGCAACGTTACCGATCTAGGCTAATGTAAGCAAAAGAGAGGCAGACTTAGATTGTTGAAGACGATGAAGGAGACAATTATGAAGGTTTTATTTATGCGGCTGATTAACAAAGAAACAATGAAATTCCGGATGCCATTAGAGCCTGATGTGGCACTTGTTCAATTAAAGGATATGAAAAAAATGATTTTACCGTCGTCGCCGAAAATTAATGGAACAGAGAGCCGCAACTCGATTTTTAGTTTCCCGATACGAGCCGCTCCCACTATAAATTTACGTTAAGAACCTACATATTGTATGTTCATTTTTTTGGTTTGCTTGATTTTACGTTTGAAAAAACCTTTATTAGGTAATACTTATCTCTATTGTCGATCTCTCATTGGTTATTCAATGATAATTTATATTAAAGAAGCTATATAATTTTATTCAGTTACCTACTTAAATTGTTTAACTTGTTGATTATTTTAGTAGTACATATTATTATGATAGTACATTTCTTGTGATATTTAAGACTGATAATTGTGATAAAGATTATTAAACTCACAATAAATCGTCACAATAAAGTGATTATGAAAATTATATTTTATTAGTTTAATTAGTCATTTGGTTAAAAGTTGATCATTAATATATGCAAAATTTGGTGGTTCAATGTGAATGAAGGTGGTTCAATGTGAAAAATACCCTGGTTCATTGTGCACGTCCTAGTGTACCTACACATTGAACCAAATCTCATTTTTCACAAAATCTTTTATGTTTCTGAAAGTAACACGAAACTTGTAAATTTATAATTGCACATTTTTAAATTCCCTAGCTACACACAAAATCTTGAACGCTTCGAAGCGTAAACAGTGATGTTATGAGCTTTCTAAATTTACGTGGATCATTGTGGGACAACTTACCCGACATAAATTCCCTAGCTACACACAAAATCTTGAACGCTTCGAAGCGTAAACAGTGATGTTATGAGCTTTCTAAATTTACGTGGTTCATTGTGGGACAACTTACCCTACATAAATTCACATATTGACTTTGTCTGCAACTTCAATTTGAATAATAATTGAAGTTTCAGACAAAGTTAATATGTGAATTACACAGATCTTGTAAGATAATATTTTATTAATTGTCATTTTTTATAATTTTCGACAACATTTTTTTTCACATTACTTCAATTTGAATGAAAGATAAAAATATATTTCTTATTTTTGACATTTTTAATTTTTTTACAAAATTCCTTATATATTTTCATTAGACATTGTCTTAGACCTCAATATGAAATGATAAAAAGCTCATGAAAGATAATAAATTTCTATTTTTGATCATTTTTTATTATTTAGATAATTTTAAATTTAAAGATTAGATACAGCTCATGAAAGATAATATTTTAATTTTTGTCATATTTTTTTTTTTAGAATTTATATAGTTTCACATTACATCAATTTTAATATGATATACAGCTTATGAAAGATGATACCTATATATTGTTTACTTTTTTTTTCCACAAAATATTACACATTCTCACATTGACATTGTCTGAGACTTCAATTTGAATATGAGTGTATCTCATTTTCTATTTTTGACTTGTTTATTTTTTTTACAAAATTACTTAATTATTTTCATATAGGCATAGAAGCGCTCGTGGCCCTGCGGTCTCAATGGTCTGTAAACGATCACTGAGTTACGCAACTTTCACTATGGCTGGTCCTCGGATGGACTTTGTGGCATTTACATTTGCGAGCATTTCCGTGCTTCGGAAGGCACGTTAAGCCGTTGGTCCTCGTTGCCAGTAAAATGGCAGTCGTTAAGCCTGGTTAAAGGCCTTATGGGCAGCTTGAAAATTTCAACAGCAACAGCAACAAACACGACAATGTGCTAACCATCTATTACGTGGGACAGGAATACACACGGTGAAAAGTGGGCATATAATATGCCTCTGCCGCCCCTTCGGGGATAAGGCGTGATGGATATTTATTTTATTTATTTATTCATATAGGCATTATCTTAGACTTCAATTAAACATGATAGAAAGCTCATGAAAGATAATATATTTATATTTTTGATATTTTTTATTATTTAGAAAATTCTTTACATATTCACATATTGACATTGTCTGAGAATTCAATTTGAACATTAGATACAGCTCATGAAAGATAATACCTATATGTATTTACTATTTATTTTACTTTTTATATTCTATTTTTCTTTATTTTTACTTTTAATAAAATTCTTTACATATTCACATATAGACATTGACCGAGACTTCAATTTAAACATGAAATACAGCTCATGAAAGATAATACCTATTTTTATTTATGATTTGTTTTATTTTCTAAATTGTATTTTTTTTGTTCTTTTTACTTTTTATAAAATTCTTTACTTATTCACATATTGACATTATATGAGACTTCAATTTGAATATGAGATACAGCTCATGAAAGGTAATATTTTATTATTTGTCATTATTTTTTTTTTAGAAAATATTTCTTTTACATAATTCCTTACATGTCTTCATATTGACATTGTCTTAGTCGTATTGATAAACAGCTCATTAAAGATAATTAATATTTGTATTTTTGCTTTTTTATTTAGAAAGTTATTTACATTTTGACACTGTCTGAGACCTCAATTCGAATATGAGATTAAGCTTATGAAAGATAATGCCTATGTTATTATTTTTACTTTTTATTTTTCAGTAAAATTTATTACACATTCTCAAATTGATATAGTCTGAGACTTCACAATTTGAATTTGAGATACAAGTAAAAAATATAAATTATATTTATTTAAACTATATCCATATGTAGACATGAATATACATATATGAAAGTAAAAAGAAATGGCTTAGTCAAGCATATATATGGTCACTTAAAAATAAGTTTATATTTAGTACAAATAAAAATATTTATTAATAATAAAAAAATAAAAAAATAAAAAAAAGTAAAAATAATATTTATTTATAATATTTATTCGGTGTCTGGGTGTTATTTATCTATAATATGTATGTATTTAGAAATTTATAAGTATGTTTATCAGTTATCTAGATCCCATAACACAAGCTAATATTAGCTTACTTTGGGCTAGATGGCGCTGTGTGAAAAGTGTCCCACAATATTTTTTTTATTTTTTTTTAAGTCATGAAAGATACTGTATTCATTTTTGTCATTTCAAACTTATTACACGTTTTTATTGTTGAAATTGTCTGAAACTACAATTTAAAAATAATATATAATTCATAAAAGATAATGCTTATATTTAATATTTTTTTTTTTTTACTTTAGAACATATTTTCTTATTGACATTGTCTGAGAATTCAATTTGAACATTAGATACAGCTCATGAAAGATAATACCTATATGTATTTACTATTTATTTTACTTTTTATATTCTATTTTTCTTTGTTATTTTTACTTTTAATAAAATTCTTTACATATTCACATATTGACATTGTCCGAGACTTCAATTTGAACATAAAATACAGCTCATGAAAGATAATACCTATTTTTATTTATGATTTGTTTTATTTTCTAAATTGTATTTTTTTTGTTCTTTTTACTTTTTATAAAATTCTTCACTTATTCTCATATTGACATTGTATGAGACTTCAATTTGAATATGAGATACAGCTCATGAAAGGTAATTTATTTATTCTTTTTGTTATTTTTTTAGGAAATGTATTACTTATGTACATAATACGTATTCCTATTTCTTAAGTTCATCTGATTTATCTTGTATTCCACATACAAGTAAACAAGCTAAAGTGGATAGAAATGCGTTCAAATGTTTACATCAAGATTAATATATAAATTAAGTACTAAAATATCATTGAATTTCATTGATTTTATCAAGAATATTAATGCCTAAATACTGATTTACAGTTTCTAACAGATATGACTACATGATCTAATTTATTATTAGTACCTAGTTTTAATGATTTCATTTAAGCTCCCATTAGTTTCTTAACCAAGTATCCCGGCACTGCATAAATAAACATTAGTATCATGACAATGACCATAATCGCTATAGTCACCCTCAAAACTGTCCACCTATAATTGTGCCACATTATGTAGCGTATAGACTTCAGCGGATTAAGGAACCACATGAATGAGGCATCAGGGCGACTGTGGACAAAATAATACATGTAATGAAATATCACATATTGAAGCGCTCGTGGCCCCGCTGACTCAGTGTTCTGTAAACGATCACTGCGTCAAGCAACTTTCGCTATGGCTGGTCACGGATGGGTGACTACTTTTTGGCATTTACATTTGCGAGCGAATCCGTGCTTTGGAAGGCACATTAAGCAGTTGGTCCCGGTTGCCCGTAACATGGCAGTCGTTAAGTCAAGTTGAAGGCCTTATAAGCGGCTTGAAAAATTTCAACAGCAGGTAGCCACAACCTACGTCTGTCTATTTCAACACGGCAATGGGCTCGCCACCTATTACGTGGGACAGGAATACACACGGTGAAAAGTGTGCATATAATATACCACCCCTTTGGGGATAAGGCGTGATATATAAAAAAATGTAATATCGGATATTTGCGTATGAAAGTGTACATGGTAAACACGATAATCATTATTTTACTTTTATTCACGCCTTTATCTCCGAAGTTTAGTCCCACGAAACAGGTTGTGAGCCCATTGCCGGGTTGTGGTGACCTGCTGTTTTTCAAGCCGCCTATAAGGCCTTCAACTTGGCTTAACGGTTGCCATGTTACTGGCAACCGGGACCAACGGCTTAGCGAGCCTTATGAAGCAAGGAAACGCTAGTAAATAGAAATGGCACAAAGCGGTTACCCATCCGAGGACCATCCATAAAGAAAGCTGATCAACGCAGTGATCGGTTACAGAACATTCTGTGAGCGGGGCTACGAGCGCTTATTTTAGGAGTCTTTTATTTAATCAGCTATCATGAACAGTTATTGGCTAACTTCAGGGTGTCAAATTACAGTGTAGGAGCGCGCGTGCAACGTAATAAATTACGCAGTTTATGACTGTATGATCGTTTCCGCCACACCAAGCTGTTAAGAAAACAAGCCAAGGTGAAGATCTTATCATAGATGGCATGAAAATTTCAAGAACAGGTGCCATAGGCTGTTGCTGCCCGTTTTCATAGTGATAGGGGTCGGCAGCACGAGTGTTACACCTCTAGTGTTGCAAACGTTCATTGGCTACGGCAATCATGTTAATCCTTGTTTGTCCAAAAAATAGATTTAAAAAATTTTGCTAAATTGTACTTACTTAGGTTTGTCTAGTGGATCTGGTTCACTTCGTCCCAAACCAGCGGGTACTTTTTCTGCTTCATCACTTGTCAGTAGGTGTATTTCAGCTTCCACCTTTCCGGTTAGCTCCATCTCTTCAGTGTCACGTTTTATATAAAATGGCCACCAACCCTTGACGCGCTTTTGTCTAAATATGTTGATCATTGGCACAGAACCGTCATTCTTTAACATGTCCAATGTGCAGAGGTTGGAGGATTTTGCTCCCCGTGGGAAACGACTCAAATCCAATGTAATAGCACCTGTGTTTAAATTATAGCTGTAACTTTTTGTATGTTTTATACTGTAACTATAAATCTTCACGCTGTATCCCTTACGGGGTAGTCAGAGAGGACAGATCGCCAGGCTTCGCGATCCATGCATACTTCTTTCGCTTCTTCGAGATTCTACAATCGCTTCATACACGCACGTCTGGGTATCCGAGTACTTTTGACCTTTCCGTTTTTGAGCTATCTGCTCACGTGGTCTTCATATGTAAGTCTCGGCCTACCCTGACTCCTTCTACCCTCTACTTTTGAACAATATATATTCTTCGTCAATCGTTTCTCACTCATTCGTTGGACGTGTCCAAACCAACGGAGCACGCCCTTTTCCAGCTTAACGCTGACACTTTCATTCAAACCTGCCATATTGCGTATCACTTCGTTACATATTCGGTCGGCCAAGGTAACGCCGCACAATTTTCGAAGTGATCGCATCTCCACAGCATTCAATTTACTTTCATGCATCTGCTGACATACCCAGGTTTTAGTACCGTAAAGCAAAGTTGGCAGTAGCACTGCGTTATGAATTGCCATTCGTGCTTCTTTTACGATGCTTTGTCGCTTTACTAACTATAAATTATTATGAAATACATACTAAGTAGCCATATTCATCTTAAAATTATTCTTAATAGGGATATCATGAAGCACTTATTAAATATTCTTCTCTTTAAATATTATAATAAATGTTTTCCACCGTGCGTATCTGTCTGTGTGTTCGCGATAAACTTTAAAAGGTTAAGACAGTATAATTCGTCAAGGTTTTATGTAAAGTGGTCAAAATAAAACGATAATTATTTACGATGTCGGAAAAATTGAAACCAACTGAGGGCTTTTATAGAAAATGCTACCTAAACCCTCCTAAACCCTGAGAGATACAACGACATAATGTAAAACGATATTACTTCTCTTTTATAGGCTTACAGCATACTTTACACTTACGGAAAGATTCACCACGCGGGCGGAGCTGCGCGCATCACCTAGTTGTTGTTTTACTTGCAGTTTCAACAGGGTTGTACCTAGCGTGAACTAAGTAACGGGAGGTACAACTCATGAGTTAGTATAAATACCTTACCTAAGAAATCATCAGATGAAAAGTGATCAGCGTCCCAAACTTGGAGTTCGAGACGGGCGGGAATTTTGCATTCTGTTTCGTCCCAAGAGAACATAGACTCCTTACGAGATATAACAATACGTTCTTCTGCTTCCAAATAGTCAAAAGGATATATAAATCGCCAGTTAAAGTTGCCTTCTCCCGTCAGGGAACGATAATGTATGTCAGTGCTTTGACAATCATCGGTTCCTTTTACCCATCTGCAAAAGTTAAATTTGGTTTCAAACTTCTACAGTTTTGGAGCAACGATGTTAATTGTAATCAACATACAAGTAACTTATACATCGACTTGAAATTATCAAAAAAATAGTTGAAGTAGCAAACTCGTATATACACATAGATATCGATCGGGATATCCTACTTATTCTTAAAATTTAGGTATACGCATTTGTTTTTTATCGGAAATCCGTAATATAAAAGAGATGGTTTCTTTTGCCTTTTTAGATACGTGTATGAGAAAATAAAGCAAAGAATTATAAAAAAAAAAGTAAATTCACCCTTTCACATAAATGTCGGACATTTTCTCTCCAGTGAAGAAAGCATCATCTTCCAGCACTACATCATCCGTATTCCAAATGATAACTCTCATTTCATAGGATTTTGGCTTTCGAGCCGATATGTCCAACGGCGGTCCTGGTAGTGGCATATCCATTGGAAACATGTCCACCCACATTTCAAGGCGGCCTTGTTCTATGCCTGAAAATAAAGTGACTTGATTTGAAATGAGTTAGGAACATACTATTGTTTACCAAAGCTCAATACTCGAGCTATTACAAACCTCGCTAAATGATAAATGGTTTACAAGTTAGTATACTTGAATAGTACATATGTAAATAGTTATTACTATTTTGTTAATGTTAAATTATTACCTGGTTTGTTGGGATTGTACAAGGGGCGTGTTTCAATATGTTCCGTAACCAAACGTGTGCCAACACGTGGTACTTCTTGCCACCGCCTCAGTACAACTAGAGCCATCTGCTCTTCAATTGTATCAGGATCAGAGAATAATTCGGTATCATCCATCGGCATATTGAATATGGTCCGTCCTACCTTCACCCGCCCATGTTCATAAATGGGTGGATCTAGTTTCCCCTCTTTGCATAACTTGGCCAAAATTTGTGTTGGCTTCAACGAATCGCGCCAGCGGTTGTATCCCTGCCTGAAATGTTTAATATTAGAATTATTGAAATGATAGTAGCTGTTTTTAGCAATACAATGTTTTGAAGCTCGTGGCCCCGCGGTCTCAGTGTTCTGTAAACGATCACTGAGTTACGCAACTTTCACTATGGCTGGTCCTCGGATAGGTGACCACTTTGTGGCATTTACATTTGCGAGCGTTTCCGTGCTTCGGAAGGCACGTTAAGCCGTTGGTCCCGGTTACCAGTAAAATGGCAGTCGAAAAGCCTGGTTGAAGGCCTTATGGGCGGCTTGAAAAAGTTCAACAGCAGGTAGCCATAACCTGCGTCTGTCTATTTCAACACGGCAATGGGGTCACCACCTATTACGTGGGACAGGAATCCACAAGGTGAAAAGTGGGCATATAATATGCCTCTGCCACCCCTTCGGGGATAAGGCGTGATGGATATTTATTTATGTTTTAACAATTAGGAAAATGTTGCTTTCAAATATTCTCTCCAAGCCGGAAAGATTTTTATGAACTGTAAAATTAAATAAAGTTTAATAATATATATATTAATATTTATAAAATAATTATAAAATTACCGGATGACTCATTCATCTATCAACGCCCAGCCCTTGGGATCTAGAGACCTAAGATTTGAGGGTAAGCTACTCTAAAAATGTCAGCAGCGTCTAAGCAAAGACCCAGAAGAAATTCCACCTCTAAAATAATGAAATAGGATAAGTAAATGGGGAAATGGCTACTCGAGCGCTACCCATTTCTACGGGAGTCAGTAGTAAGTCGCAGGACACATATAGTACATAGTTACAATAATAGTGATACATACTCTTCATATTTCATGGGCAATCCGCATGTCGCTCGATGCCGGCTATAAAAACGGTTCTCCAAATCAATTTTTGTTTCTCCAATCATATCATCGGACCCCACCAAGTCCCAGTCGAGGACTTGAATAGTTAACATCGAGTCCTGAGGAAAGGTTGCTTCAATTTCGAAACATTTTCCAAATACTGGATTGAGCTGTTTAGAGACATAGTGTTCTTTATCGCTTATGCGTTTGGAGCCTAAGTGTAAAACAATGTATGGATCAGCTTTTCCATTTAGATCCATTGGGTGAAGATCTGTAGCTTTCACTATGTACACACGTACTAGTACATGTATCGGTTCATTATTCGGCACGCCTTGGAAAAAACCAAAGTTAGGATCAAATCCCATCACTGTGTGATCATCAATTGTTTTTGGTAGTGGCCATTTGTAAACTTTTATTGCACCCTGTAAAATAAATATTTTCATTAATTATGGCGAAGGCTAAAGCGGTCCGGGGTACCATCAAATATAGTCGGTCTTTTGGGATACTGGTACGGAGGCCAAACGAATGTCGTAAGGTGGGGTCGGGAGTACTCTGAATGACTTGTGAATGTGGTGTTAGGCAGGGGGGGCTCACCTCGTCTATCCTGTTTAATCTATATGTAAACGATCTGATCGAGGAGCTGAGCAGCACTAAAGTCGGGTGCTTTATTAATGGTAAGCTGATTAATAATCTTAGCTACGTGGACGACATGGTGCTACTAAGCCCCTCTATCAGAGGTCTCCGGGAGCTCCCGCTAAGCTATAAGCTGGCGCGCTCCAGGGTCAAAGCGGCACAGGATATATCCAAGTGTCACTGTGTAAAAGACCCTGAGGGCAACATGTTAAGCGAAGACCTCGCGGTAAAGGAGAGATGGCGCTCGTACTTCCACGAGCTGCTTAATAAAAAGCACAAAGAGGTGCAGCCTCCGGACCTCCCTCCGAATCAGGGACTAGTGCCACCGGTAACGCCTGGAGAAGTCCTGACTGCGCTTCGCCGCATGAAGAATCGGAAAGCTGTCGGACCCGATGGAGTCCCCATCGACGCCTGGAAGGCGATGGGTCGTCGCGGTGTGGGCATCTTAGTAAACCTTTTTAACCGCATACTCCTCAGCGGGCAGATCCCAAACCAATGGAGACTGAGTATTATTACTCCAGTCTTCAAAGGTAAGGGGTCAGTGCAGGAGTGCGGGAGCTACCGCGGTATTAAGGTGATGTCCCACACCATGAAGATCTTCGAGAGGATTATAGACTCTCGGATCCGGCAGGAGTATACTCTCTCGGGGTGTCAATATGGGTTTCGCCCTGGTTATGGGACCACGGACCCTGTTTTTGCCCTGAGGGTTGTCGCAGAGAAATACAGGTCGAAGAACACGCCTCTGCACTGTTTGTTTCTAGACATGCAGAAGGCCTTCGACTGTGTTCCTCGTGCGATGATCTGGTGGGCACTGCGGTCCAAAGGGGTTCCAGAGGTCTATATTGACACTATCCGGGACATGTACTGTGACTCAGATTCAATGGTTCGGACTGCTGTTGGCGACACGAAACTCTTCCCCATCACCGTCGGGGTACACCAGGGTTCGGTCCTTAGTCCGCTTCTGTTCAGTGTAATATTAGACGAATTGTCGGACAGCATCAGAAACCCACATGAGCAGCCTCCATGGTTGCTCATGTATGCTGACGATATTGCGCTGGCTGACGCGGACAGGGGCAGATTGGTGCGACGTGTAAAGGCGTGGAAGGAGACGCTTGAGAACGGCGGTCTGAAACTAAATGTGGCGAAGACCGAGTACTTGGCACTAAACTCGACAGATCCCACATCCGTCCGCATAGGCGGTGATTTGGTCGAGCGCACGGATCGATTGCGACGTCAAGTCACGCATTGCTGCCGCGTGGGCCAAATGGCGGGAGATGTCACCGGTCGGTGTCATTTGTGACCCTAAAATGCCGATCCGGTTGAAGGGACAGGTCTAAAAAACCATTATTAGACCTGTCCTTTTACATGGCAGTGAGACGTGGCCGATATTGGAGCGACACAAGCAGGAGCTGCGTGTCACGGAAATGAAGATGCTGCGGTGGATGTGTGGGGTCACGCGGGTGGACCGCGTGAGAAACTCTCGCATCCGCGGCAGCCTTCACGTCCGTGACATTGCAGACAAGTTGCAAGAGTGTCGCCTTCGTTGGTATGGTCACGTCTTGCGGCAACCGCCGGGCTACGTAGGTAACAAATGTCTGGCCGTGTCAGCACCGCCGGGTCCCGGTAAGAGGGGAAGACCCAAGAGGTGCTGACTTGACGTCGTAAGGGATGACATGCGTGCCAATGGTCTCACTACAGGGGATGCCGAAGACCGTGCGAAGTGGAGGAGAAAATGTAGGAAAGCGGACCCCGGGCGTCGCGAGACGCAACTGGGACATACGGTATGATACGGAAGCTGCACATGTGACCCCTCTGATGTTGTTTAAGAATACGTATAATAAACAGAAACAGACTAAGGACCGAACTATGATTAATCTCGACGGTGATGGGGAAGAGTTTCGAGTTTATAGAGGCCAGGCTGTGTTGCCTGCAAGAACTCCACCTCCCCTCTCCGCCTGGAGAGTACGTCAACCAGTTCTATTGTAGCCGTCGTTATTACTCCGTCTCGCCGCGCGCTTAGGGGAAGCGGTACAGCGTTTTAGGCCAAAATATACAATGAAAAAGTGTAAAAAGCAGTCAGATGCTTGTATTCCAGGGCAAGTTGTAACAGTAGATTATATTATCTCATGCACGTAACTATTAAGCAAATGGGCTGCTGTTAGTACAGAAAAACTGATACAATTACATAGTATTTTGCAACAAACCTTGTAAATGCCAACAACTCTATTTTCATCCTCTGTATCGTCGCCAGTCTTTTTCCCTCTATATAATTCGAAGGATTGCAACCATTCTTTAAATTCATCATATTCCGGTACTGCCTCGAGTTCATATGGTAGTATCTAAAACATAGGGTAAACAGTATTAAAACAAGATCTATATTTTTAAAATAAATAATATCTTCTACAGTAGAATTCACCTTTGTAATAGCTGATTTGGGAATTTCAACTTTTTTTGTCAATAACGTTGGGCTGATTTTACATACTCGCGGTGACATTGGATTTCGGCGTTTGCCATGATCACGTTCAGATCGAGGAGATTGCATGACTTCTTCACGCGGTGACCGTATTTCTTCCATGCTCACCTCTTGTGTAGGCTGGAGGTAGCTTTGTCGTTCTCGTTTGGCTTCCTTTTCTTCTTCTATCATAACTTCTACTGATGCAAAATATTTTGACCACCAGTCTTTATTTCTTTGATCATCATCAGAAACTGAATCAGTACTAACTTTGCGTTTTTTCATAGCTTCACGTTTAGTGAGTTTTTTACGCATTGTCGGGTTTCTTACTCCTGATCCGTAATATAAATTTGCTCTTGCATCGCGTGTTAGTAATGGACAGTTCTCTTTTTGATTTTCAACTGCATATGCATCGTCTTGTACTATGCAATTTGCTCGTAAGTCTATGTTCTGTAGGGGGATCAATGATTTCTTTCGTTCTTCAATATCACGCTCCCGTTTGGTTAAAGGCGTATACAGATATTTATGAATTGAGTTAATCGTGTGCGTGCCTACAAGAGTGATTCTACCAAAGCTACGACAATCAACCACGCGAATGGTTAATGGTGGTCTGTAAAGCTCCTGGTCTGGCAGTTCTACATCAACAAACTTTACAGGTGTTGTGAAATTTGGATTACGCTTAGCATTTTCTATCACTGTAGAATACAAAATATTACTGGCACATTCGATATCTACGCGGGGCTTATCAACGGTAAGAAGGTGGATGCGTTTTAAATCACGCAGTCCCCAAAAAAGAACTTCGATTCGATATTTTGAGAGTGTAGGACGTACACCTCTCGGTACAGGAAGTATCGGTCCTTTGTTAGCATCTATTGGAGGTTTACCGTTAGGTTCTCTTGGAGACGGTAGTTCTGGAAGCATAGACGTATTTTTTTTCGAAGAGACCTCAAGCAATTCAAAGGTGGCTAGAAGTTCCCCAGCTCGGTCGTCACCTCGTGTGATTTCATACCACTCTAAGGAAGGTGGATGTTGAGGCCTCTCAGTTGTGTCTTCGAGAGCTTTTATATGTGGTTTAGCCAATGTGCGCCCAATATATTCGGATTTGCCTACTTTATCCTGATCGAAGAACTCGATCACTATTGTTGGTGGGTCAGATTTTATTTGTTGAATTGTAGTAAGGAGCAATATGTTGTCAAAAAGGAGTAATTCATCCCAAGTTGGGCTCAATGTTTCGTCTATTACTTGAGTGCTGGCTGAACTCTCACCCAGCACTATACGTGCGAAGGGATCAGACAAACCAGATGAGTCCGACCCTATAAGAGACCGTGCCTGATATACATAGGCGCGCATTTGAAAATACTGAAAAATACAAAAATCTTAGAAAATTAGGGTTTTACAATTATTAATAAACCTTAATTATTTAATAAACCTTAACAATACATACATGTCTTTCGCCATAGAAGATTGTGTTCGGAGCATTGGCTCGTATTTTATCGACATTCCGCAATTCGGCTGTCATTTCATAGCCTTTCGGCAGACTGTCAATATAATGTTTTTTATCTTGCAAGATACCAAGCCACAAGTAAACGTTAATTTTCGCTGGTATTGCCCAACCGCTTGGTGTACTAGCCTTTTTACCAGGCCACTGAAATGATTAACATACCTCTACTAAAACCAGATTCATTGAAATTAGACTAATTGATGAAATAATATGAATACTCAAGGTAACACAAGTCTGCATCTGCACTTAATACAATGAGAGAGAAATCACGGGCATGGGAGTTATACTCGTCGTCAGTACCTATCTGTAAGCTAACTAATTTATAAACTAAAATATCAATTTATAAATTAGAAGATTTATAATGTGTTTTTTTTTCAAACTGTTTATACTCGTAGTAACATACTATAACTCTTGTCAGAGCATACCTACTCCCAACACAGGTAAGAACGATAAGTCATTTCATTATGAAGTTTGAGTTATAGTGGCTTTGGCAGGTAAAGGATACTAAAGGCGTGTAAAATACCGATTTACTTTAGTTAAATTATAAAGCTTGATTTTTTGATATTACCTTCCGAATATTGAGCACTTGATTCATAAGTTTGGAGCATTTAAATATGATTTTAAATATTAATTGACTAATTTTGAACATTATGGTAAGAATATATATAATAGACATATGCTATTTATTCAAGTTAAGTCAACAGGTTATTTAAATTCATCTCATCGTTGTCAAGAGAAATCAACAAAAACATTTTTGTCCTAGACGAGAACGTACGACGAACGAAAATCGAGAAGATTTTTTGTTGTAATTGTTGTTTAATTATTAAAGGCATTAAAATGAAATGAAAATAAATATATTCATGTAGGTCACAAAGTAACACTTATGAACGTCTTAAAACGAATATATTACATAACATTGTAGACAATGCAGGATAGAAACATTTGCATTTATTGTCAGATTCGCAAAGCAATAGGTAGAGCCTGAGGAAGTACCTGGCAATAAAACTCATGGCCACTCTTTTTAAATCACCAGTAATTTTATCAGTTCTCGTTTATATAATTAAAATGAAAATCTTTTTTTTTACAATAGCATTCATCTATTACATTATAATTATTATGTTTCTTTATTGTTATTTTTCTATTTGTTTATTTATGTGTGTAGACTTAGAGCGACTTAATCCCATGCATTTTAACATTTATTTAGTCTGATATTTTGTAATATCAGATTTGGTCTTTTTTACAATTTGACCTTTAGTTAAAATTAAAGGTAGGTATTACATGTATTACACCGAAAGGTTAGGTACTTACCTTTAAGAATAGCGTTTGCATTTTACCGCAGTACCTACCCGTCTCTTTAGGAAATTCGGAATAAATTAAATCTCTCGCGGGGATTCTATAGTAAGCAAGCCGCTTGCCGTTGCTCACTAGCCAAATGAATACGTCTGGCATGGCGTGCTGGGACTGAAAGATAATTTTAATTTTGACTTTACGTCCACATGTCCATTCATTTGATGGTCATATTGTAGTACTGCATTAATAATAATAAGTCTTGGACGTTTAAGGACAATGACATCAGAAAGGTTTCACACAGCTGGTTAACTGTTGCATGGTTATGCATTGTCATCCGAACTAAACGTGATATACGGACAAAATTTCAGCTCAAATCAGGTTGAAAATATCTGCTTCACAATTACATACATATTGTCACGCCTTTATCCACGAAAGGGTAGGCAAAACAATTTCTAAGGAAATGATTGCTTCACAATTCAGTTGCAAGATTTCACCCGAACAAGTAAACATACATTCTTGATAAATAAAAAGCTGTAATAATGACAGCCAATAGCTATTAGGTACCTCACAATAGTACCTATACATATGTACTTAGTTGGTATAAAATACCTAAATTTTGCAGTTGAAGGCCTCTGGTTTTACAGTCAGGGATCGACGTAGATTATGGAACAGTGTTATTTTTTTATATTTTACTATACATACATACATATTGTCACGCCTTTATCCACGAAAGGGTAGGCAAAACAATTTCTAAGGAAATGATTGCTTCACAATTCAGTTGCAAGATTTCACCCGAACAAGTAAACATACATTCTTGATAAATAAAAAGCTGTAATAATGACAGCCAATAGCTATTAGGTACCTCACAATAGTACCTATACATATGTACCTAGTTGGTATAAAATACCTAAATTTTGCAGTTGAAGGCCTCTGGTTTTACAGTCAGGGATCGACGTAGATTATGGAACAGTGTTATTTTTTTATATTTTACTATACATACATACATATTGTCACGCCTTTATCCCCGAAGGGGTAGGCAGAGACATACTATACGCCCACATTTCACAATTTGCATTATTGTTCCACGTAACGGGTGGTGAGCCCATTGCCGTGTTGAAATGGACTGGTGCAGGCTGTAGCGACCTGCTGTTGAAAATTTTCAAGCCATAAGGCCTTCTACCAGGCTTAACGACTGCCATTTTACTGGCCACCGGGACCAACGGCTTAACGTGCCTTCTGAAGCACGGAAATTAAAATTTAATAAAATGTGTTAATTAAAGATGTTAAATTTAGAAGAAATTTTGAACCCGTTGCCTTTTTAGTGAAGTGGTAGCAAAAAGGCTAAAAGGTCTTATGTGCTAGACACTAATTAGCACGACCAATTAAAGTCCTGGTAGTCTCGGACTATTTTACTATAAACGCAAGAAAAGTAAATCGAAACATATACTTACATCTTCGCAGAGATATTTGAGCCTATTGAGATGAGTGAAAGCTGTTCGCATTCTGTCTTTGATAGAGTGCTTAGTTATAAGAGCTTTTAAGGTTCTTGTACCAGTAGCAATGTGCTCCTAAAAGATATATGACATTGATAAATGACAAAATAACAAGTTAAAATATAATTTCTTTATAAATGTGTGAAATATTTTGTCGTCCTAGTTTTAATACTAGGTTTGCCCTTTCTTTGAGTTGATACTACATTCAAAATAATAAAGGCTAAAAACGGCATAATGTTTCAAATACCACATTAAACATCAGGCTGCACTCAGCGCAGCGACAGGCTCCACGCGCATCATATCAAAGCGAAGATGAAAGGTGACGACTATTTAAATGATAAATATATTTTAAAAAAAGATAAAGCTAGCGGCCTAGCCCGTCAGAGTTCTTTCTACCGCACACCCGCCGCACTATCAGATATAAGGTACAGGAGTGAACTGTGGTTTCAGTCGATTAGAGTCGGACAAGCCCATCCTGTCAACAGTTCTGAGCGGGCGAAGTCAATGAGAATTTCCACACGGTTATAAAAAATGCTATACTCACGCTTTCGACAAAAATAAACATTCTGTTCAATTAAAAACTTACTAACCATTTCGGAGATGCAGAGTTTCTGTCGCTCCCGATCTAATTTTGTATTTCCCAAAGGAGGCATATTGTTCATATGCTGAACGTATGCCGTGCAATCATTGCTCGTAGATTCCAGTACCGACTTTAAAGCCATTAAACTGGTATTATCTGGTCCAGAGTCAATTTCAATAGAATTTTGAGCATCTAATAGACCCTCCTCCTGAAATTGGCCAAGAAACATATTCACTGACATTATTATTTATTTGTAAAATGGAACTATTGGCATATTAAGGAATTATTAGCATTAATACCCATCACTATTTCTGTACCCGGAGATCTCGTATACAGTATTGTCTAAAAGGGTGCCGTAAACTTCAATTGGCCGTGATAACGTTCTAAAATACGGATATGTTTGAGCCGAAACCTGCCTAATGTAAGCGGTGCTCCTACTAACGGACGAGTTCAAAACGAAATGGAAAAAAAAATTGAAACCAAACTCAGACTGACGAGTGTGGTACATTAAGACCGATGACCATAATAAGGAAGAGGAATGCGTCTAGCAGTGAACTACTATAGGCCGTTTTCATTGTACATAATAACATTGTAGACCAAGCAGGATAGTAAACATTCCTGTAGAAGAGGAAGTTAACAAAATATATAACCAAGTACTCATCCTGTACGCTAACAGTCGTTATCAACTTACGAATTTCTCAATAATTTTAT
Source organism: Thumatha senex (assembly GCA_948477245.1). Taxonomy (NCBI): domain Eukaryota; kingdom Metazoa; phylum Arthropoda; class Insecta; order Lepidoptera; family Erebidae; genus Thumatha; species Thumatha senex. The sequence continues at coordinate 9,518,996 of OX419725.1, forward strand.
CGATCATGTTGGAATTATACATTCGCCGGCGGTGGTCGGGCCAAATACTGCGAACATGCATGCACTGCTTATGCTCCCAGAACGGCAGGTAGTAATACGTTTTGTCTGACGACATGGCCTTAAGAGGCTGAGTTGTGCTATGCCAGTATCCAGTATCGGAGCTTATATCATCTGTAGATCAAATATAGTATTAATATCCGCGTGAAATATGTATCCATCAAAGGTATTATCAAATAATGGGTTAGCTGTTCAGATCGCAGAGATTAATGGGACGAAAATTATAAGTCTTGGGGAGTTTAATAAAATAAAATTTTAGTTATCTAAGTCAAGTAATTTAAAGATAAAAGATGTTTTTTTATCAAAGATGGAACTCTCGTATTTAGATGACTCGACATAGCTACTATTAAAAAATAAAATATACTTACCAAGGTTGCAGTCCAATTCATCGATCCTCCTCAAAGATTCATTATGACCATCTAGGGCATTCCCGCAGTTGCCTATACTGAGTTCAAATTGGAGAGGTTTGTCAGTGAGACGCTTGTCAATCATATTGGCCTCAAACATACAGCCAAATAAGAAAAATTCCTCGTTTTTGCCGACACTACTTTCGATGATGGGTGGTATTGGTTCCACTTCAATGTCTGAGGCAGGGTTATCAATGTTGTCTATAATTTCTGTTCGAATTGATATTAGAATCCTGAAAAATTATACATAATTTTTTATAACATAGTTGCTAAGGGTTTTATTAATATCCAGCTCGAAAAGCGGCATGGATTTGGCTTAAATTTGCTACACCATATAGTAATCCTACCTATTCTTGAAAATATTCTTCCTTTACAGGAAAATTTTATATTAAATAATCGAATTTGGTATTAAATAGTATTTGTAACACTGCTCATAAAATTTTCAAAAAATAAGATCATTACTACTACCAAATACAATATTGAATCATGTTAGAGTATTCCCAGCTGCTTCCAAACCTAATCTGGACTTGAACGTGTGGTCCACATTTATTTAGCAGCCAGAAGCAACCATCGTTTAAAATTATACGACAATATTGGGTGCGATTGCCGTCTGACTCCTCAAGGGCATAATGGCGTAAGGGCGCCTGCGATTTTATCAAAATTATAAAATAAAATAAATAAATAAATATCCATCACGCCTTATCCCCGAAGTGGTGGCAGAGGCATATTATATGCCCACTTTTCACTGTATGGATTCCTGTCCCACGTGTAATAGGTGGTGAGTCAAAATTATGTAAAGAATGAATGAAAAAAAAAAATGTAATAATATAAAGAATCGTCGTCATCTTAATTCTACGATGTTGTGCGAGACTCGCTGGACAGAAACCTGTGGAAGTAGATCTTCCGCTCCAGATGTAGTCCGCGTGCTGACCACGATCCTCAGACATGAGGGACCGACCGGAGAGAAAAAGAGAATTAGTCAGCAGGTGCACCGTTAGCAGATGATGTCGCTTGGGTTCTGGAAATCTTCGTGGGATACCCAACACCAATATTGTATCTGGTCTGCCTATAAATATTTACCTGCCCCTATAAGATACTCCTTCTCCCATCCCCATGTTGAGAGCCGCATACTGATTTATCAGACTGTATTCTCGCGTAGAGCCGTACAAGTAAATGTAAGCTGGCCCAAACGTAGGTAGGAACCCTATGGAAGGAAATTTTACAATAATAAATATCAATCAAAGACTGATGCTAGAGAAATGAGGTAACATCTATAAAGCATCTGTAGCTATGGGCGTACCGCAGGGATCAATTCTAGGTCCGTTTCTATTTTAATTTATATTAACGATCTGCCATTCTATATACAGAACTTGTGCGACATTGTTCTATTTGCAGATGATTCGTCACTTATTTTTAAAGTTGATCGCACGCTTACTGATTTTAACGGCGTAAATAGTTCACTTGCCCAAGTTGTAGATTGGTTAACGCCAATAATTTGCTACAAAACGCTAAGAAGACAAATGTATTAGATTCAGCATGCCTAATGTCAGGAATTGCGGTACAAAAATAACATTGAACGGTGATACCCTTATAATCTTGTAGAATCAACTGTATTTTTGGGGATCACTTTAGACAGCAAACTACAGTGGAATGCCCAAATAACGTGTCTTGCAGGTAAACTCAGCTCGGCAGCCTTTGCCGTGGGAAAAGTCAGGCAGCTTACTGATGTGGAAACTGCCAGGCTAGTATACTTTAGTTATTTTCATAGTATGTCTTACGGCATTTTGCTGTGGGGCAAAGCAGCTGATATACAAGTAATTTTTGTTCTCCAGAAGAGAGCTATACGTGCAATATGTAAATTGAGTGCTAGAGTGTCTCTTAGAGAGAAATTTAAAGACATTGGCATTTTAACGGTTGCATCACAGTATATATTTGCAAATATCATGTTAGTTAAACAGAACATACATTTACACGATAGACACAGTGCCATACATTCGATAAATACTAGAAATAAGCATAAATTAATTGGAACGCATCATCGTTTACAAAAGGTTTATGACTCTTTTGCAGGAATTGGCGTACGCCTATATAATAAAATTCCTTTAGACATTATGAACCTGCCGTTACATAAATTTAAGGCGGAAATTAAGACGCACCTCTTGAAAAGGGCCTATTACACAATTAATGATTATTTAAATGATAAAAATAAATGGAAATGAGTTGCTTGCTCTTCGCTCCAGCTATTTAGGATTCGAATGAATCTTGTGTTATTTTGTACTTGTCTTGAATCTGCAAATATACATGTTGTATTTTTACATTTCTACATTGTGAATAATTTGAAACGTCAGACTACGAGTACTAAAGGCTTCTAAATTGGCTGCGTTTAGTTCCGGTAATAACTAATATACAAATATGTAATTTGAATTTGTTATTGTGTGAGCACCAAGTAGACTTATTTATTATTTTGTAATTGACATAATAGTTGCTGTGCAGTTTTTGGGTATGTTATGCTCGCCTCAGTGTCCTGGCAGTGGTGGCGTATGTATCACCTCGCCTTATTCCCTATAATACGGTTCAGTAGGGCGATGGCTGATATATACGTCATAACCGTGAACGGGTGCCGTCTGTCAGCTCATAGCTGTAATAGCAATTATTACAAATAATATTAAATTTAAATTTAAGGCAATCTAAGTTTAGTCGACTATTCTCACATAAATCCAAAGGAACAATGTAAGTGTAATTTTAATGTTGTAAGCCACACCTACATTTTAAAAGAGCATCCATTGAATTCTTGCTAGATTATTTTTAAAGTGTAGGCTGCCCTTAGAACTGGCAACTAGAATAGCTCTAATTTTGATATGATTTTAAACATAACATTGATTTAGTTTTTGTTTTGTATAAGTTCATTACTATATTATTGGTCAAACATCATGTCATCATCAAACTAATGTAATTACTGGCGGTTAAAAAAGAGTGGCCATGAGTTTTATTGCCAGGTTCTTCCTCAGGCTCTACCTATTGCTTTGCGAATCTGGCAGTAAATGTAAATGTAGAAGCAATAATCTTGACGTTCATAAGTGTTACTGTGTGACCTACATGAATAAAGATATTTCATTCATTCATTCAATAATAGTATAAAGCTAAAGAGAGATGAATGCGCTGATCTCCAAAACTAATAGTTCGAATTAAATATTTCTTTTTGAGTTAAGTAGCCCATTTTTCGAGAAAGTAGGATATGTATCATCACTCTACTACCCTGGAGAGCAGAGCAGATTAGCGCGTTAAAATTAAAACATTCTCTTCAGCTTTATACATTGATGTATAGAGTATAAATAATCAGAAGATACTTACCTCTTTCGCCATCGTTAGAAATCGACTTTAAGTCGATGAAGTGCGTGCCAATAGTATTAGGGTGGACTGGATGACTGTCACGCAGTTGGATCTTGATACGTTGACAAAGCGGTGGAAGCATTTCTGTGAATATCAATTGCTGATTCCAAACCGGGTTATACGAGTTCTTCCTCACTGATGTACAACCCTATATGTAAAGCAGAAAAATAGAACTTAGTGGAAAAGAAAAGGTTTTAGTGACAACATCACCTAGAAGGATATTTTCAACTTACCGTCATTCCGGCGAAACAAACTTGGACGTATGGATCTACCAGGTCAAGACTCTCTCCAGTAATGGCTCGTCTTACGTTGGCAATCAGAGAATAGTTCATTTTAGGCAAGCCATCGGCTTTGTGAATCCTGATTATGAATCTAGCCCTTTGACGCTCAACGGGGGCTCCATCTGGTAGAAGCAAGTTCCTGAAAGTTGTAAACTTTTATTAATAGAGAAAGGTTAAGAAACCCTGTCTGGAATTGGAACCTGGGTCCATTGTATTTGACTGCTAGAAGCAGCTATTGTTTAGCTATTATTTTTCGGCATTGTTGGCAACGACTGCCATCTGACCTCCCAACCCAGTAGCTTGGCCATGGAGATCTTGGTCTAGTCCCCTTAAAACCTTAGAGATATATAAATCATGTAAAGTGCAAGGCGAAGAGTAGGAAAGCAGACTCCAAACTTCTAAATGAGCTAAAATTATACACCAGATAAGTCATAGCAAGGTTTATTATCCTACTAATATTATAAACGCGAAAGTTTGTAAGTATCGATGTTTGTTACTCTTTCACGCGAAATCTACTCAATGGATTTTGATGAAACTTTACACAGGCTACGGTTTATCCCGGGAACAAGTTCCTGTGGGAAACGGGAACGGGAAATCTTCACCACGAGCGTCAACTAGTATTAAATACACGTGAGTACAGTTGCCACAACTAAAAATGTAGTAAATAATGTGGTGGTAGTGTATACGACTGGCGTGCTGAGGTCTCAGATTCGATTCCCGAGTCGTACCAAATATTTGTGTGATCCATAAATGTTTGTTTTCGAATTTGAATATTTACATAATATGTAGGTGTGTATTTAGAAATATGTAGTCTAGATCACTTAGCACAAGCGTATGTTGGTGTAATTTTGACTAGAGGGCGCTGTATAAAAAACTCTCACATAGTGTTGGCCTAGAATTGAACCGGTTTTTTACCTCCTAGAATTCGTTGCCTAGTCAACGCTATCGAATAGTACAATTGTACTGTTAAGTTAACAATAACTTAATGAAACAGCAATTAAATTGTTTCCACCCGAGCCACTCTAGGGGCCATAGAGTTTATTTGTCTTTGTCTTCGCCCATCTTGGGCAGGCAAAGGAAACTTAGTCCATACAGCGTAGTCTTCAGTATTTATTATTTTCTTGTTATTTTGTTTTAGTCCTGTCTAGTCGTTTGTCGATGTCAAGTCCTCAGTCCTAGGTCCTAGTCCGTGCCCCAATAAGGCAGTGGATCCCTTATTGCGGCTATCTATGGAAATTTGGCACTAACACAAACAACACCGCTATTCTTTGCAATATATCACTTTCGTTCACTAATGCACTTTTCCGAACTCTTTATGTATAATATTCCACCATTATTTAACACAAAAACACGAATTTTACACTAGTTTTTGAAAATAATATACGACAAACGTGCGTCTCCGCTCGTGTTGGCGCCAAAAGTCCGGGCCATAGAGTATGGCATCGATGTTACCTGCGCGGCGCGAGCGAGAGGGAACGTACAATATTCGAGTTAACATGAAAAAACTGTAACAATGCCTTACTTAATTTTGTAAAAAAATTACTTACGATAAGACATATGACCTGTTTAGTGAGGAACGATTGACGAAGAATATATATTGTGCGAAAGTAGAGGGTAGGAGTCAGGGTAAGCCGAGAACTACATATAAAGACCACATGAGCAGATTGCTCAAAAAGGGAAAAGTCAAAAGTACTCTGATACCCAGACGTGCGTGTATGAAGCGATTGATGAATCTTCTAGAAGCGAAAGAAGTACTCTTATGCATGGATCACAAAGCCTGGCGATCTGGCTTCTCTGACTACCCCGTCAGGGATACAGCGTGAAGATAGTTAGATTTTTTTTAGCTTTTATTTAAATGCTCTAAATAGAATAATTCACAGTAAGCCCGTTTATTTCATACCCATATAGTAGCAGTATATATAATTTGACAGCCCTGCCATCTTGGGTGTTCCACTATGTTTGCAAAAATAACATTAGTTAAATCTGGTTCAAAATGAAATTGCAAGATGCAACCGAATAGACATACAAATTACAAACATTTCAACGTCATTATTTTTACTGTACCAATTTAGAAATCATCATCATCCGAGCGTGTGACCCAGTTGCGTCTCGCGACACCTAGGGTCCGCTACTTTACTACAATTTAGATAATTCTGAAAGAAATGAGTGATTACTCACGCTTCAATATCGTCATCATCCTTCTCGCTCTTCGACGGGATCTTTACAGTATCACCTTTTCCGATGACACTTATGTCACATTTCAAATAGCCTTTTGGTCCAGCTGCTACGTCGTCAGGATCGGTGAGCAGGGCCCATTTGTGGTAAAACTGCCGATCTGAGAACAAAATATTGCAGATAATAATAATGTCTTGTTTTGACTAGATCAGATAACACGCAGCTTTATTTGATAGAAATTTCGACTATGTCATAAAGCAAAGCGTTACATATACCTATTATATGTATTTATATATCTAATCAAACATATTGTAAGCTGTTCCCGAGGCAATGAACTTTACATAATCATACTACCAGAAAGAGTAGACGGTAAACGTACAAAATATAATTGGTTTAATATTTAAAAACAGCAAAAAACCAGATACGAAGCATTGCACGTTTCTGTTTACGTTTTCATGTCATAAGTTTGGTTGAAAAATGGAACCTTATTACAGGTACCTCAAATATATAATGTGTCGACTTGACTGATTTTCTATAAATTTGACAATTCTGGGCGTATCGTCCGTCGGTAGTGAAAGCAGCCACGAAATCAACACATACAAACAATAGGTTTAGCAGTGCAAGCAAGAAGTATACGACTGTCTTTTTATTTCAAAATCTTGACAAGAAAACTATAAAAAACGCCGTTTAGGCTCCGTAGATTTTATTGGTATACCTTACACAAAACGAGGCGAGGCTCAATATTATCACTCTACAAGACCCACAATCAAAAGTTTCAGTGGTACAATATTAAAAAGATTTTTTCTTTTGAGAAAGAACCATCCAAAAATTGTAGTTGATTTAAAAGTAGCTACGTTAATAGACAGAATATAATACCATACTCCACATTGTGTTATCTGAGGAGATACAAAGAACAATAGCCCTGTATTTCTTTCTTTGTGAGTGAGATATCTCTTTGATGTTGGTTTAATGTTTATTCTTATACAACATTACAGATCAATATTATTATAACAGCAACCAACTGCAGTATTTTAGTAGATCGCCCGTTAAACCAGTAAATACAAGACATGCGAATACACGCGTAACTAACTGGGTCTCAAGGGCCCAACCAAGCGTCTACGTTGGTGCACTTACGGAGTTTGAAGGCCAGTCAGCATTCCCTATGCCAAAAATCGTTAGTCAAACGATTGCTACTCATAGTCCTATCTGTGATATAAAAATGATCCTGGGGGCCGCGTCTGCCATTTCAATCGTGTCGAAATAGAATCAAAATCATCGCTCAAGAGAAAGCCACCGGTACACTTTTGGCCCCCTGGGGGCCGAATCTACTATTGACAAGCCGTGCAATAGAACCAGAATCGCTGTTTTTAGCTGTCAAAATGTTAGTAAACTATCAAAACTGCAACTGACTAGCGGTGGCCGCTAGTCAGTTGCAGCGCGGTACGTGTTAGTTGAACTCATCGGCCGACCGATAGAAGTCTATTGGAGTACGATTGTAATAGTAGACTACAAAAAAAACAAAATTGTACTGGTGGCAATCTATTGAGCGGCGATTACGATTCTTTTCTGCCGCGATTGAAATAGGAGACTTGGCTCCCTGGTCTCCAAATTAGAGTAGGGTTTGGAAGCAACTGCGAACACACGTATAACTAATAATAATGACTGTACACAAAAGTGTAGTATTGTATAAACAAAAGGAAGATAGGTAAAGCTAAACCAGTCATTCTCCAGTATAAATAATTTGAAACGCCAGGCAACTAAAGGTATGGCTGCGTTTAGTCCCGGTAATAACTAATATACATAATTATATGTAATTTGACTTTGTTATTGTGTGAGCACTATGTGGACTTATTTATAATTTTGAAATTGACATGATAGTTGCTGTGTAGTTTTTGGGTATGTCATGCTCGCCTAAGTGTCCTGGCATTGGTGGCGTATGTATCGGGTCGCCTTGTTCCCTACAATACGGTTGAATAGGGCGATGGCTGATATATGCGTCATACCCGTGAACGGGTGCCGTCTGTTGGGACTGCTCAGCTCATAGCTGTTATAGCAATTGTTACAAATAATATTATTTAAATTTAATGCAAACTAAGTTTAGTCGACTGTTCTCACATAAATTCAAAGGAACTATGTAAGTGTAATTTTAATGAACACAACATTTATTTTGTTTTTTTTTTGTATAATTTCTTTACTGTATAATTGGTCAAATATCATGTTAATCAAACTGTGTTAAATAGCGGTTAGAAAAGAGTGGCCATGAGTTTTATTGCCAGGTTCTTCCTCTGGCTCTACCTATTGCTTTGCGAATCTGGCAGTAAATGTAAATGTAGAAGCAGTAATCTTGACGTTCATAAGTGTTACTTTGTGACCCACATGAATAAAGATTATTGATTTTTTTTTGAGACGGAGTGTTCAGAAAATTATATACCTATCTAGGAGTAACTCTTGACAATAAACTTACTATCAAGACGTATAATTACAAGAATTTTGAAAATAAAACCAGCCATATCAATATGGATATACAAAGTCATTATCCTGCAGAGGATGCTACGTCTTAATATGTCATAAGCCCATCACTAAGTAACAAGAAAAGCTAGAGAAAGAGGCTAAGATTGAAATTATAGATTCCTTTCACACAAATTTGAATTTGAAAATTTTAATTTGAACTAAGGTGCAAGTGGCATCGTCGTAACAAATAGGTGATCTAATATACATATAACATGCCTCTTTTTGCGTCGAATGTTACAACCGTCTAAAACAATCTTACATGAAGCGAGTAGATGTAAATTTTTCTTATTTTAATACATATTTTTCTAATATTTACATAAATATTGCGCAACACCATTGACAAAGTTAACTAGCTGATGCCCGCAGCTTCGCTCGCGTGAAATATGATTATTACACAAAAAGTGATTCCCTTAGGAATAAGACATTTTCCCGGTATACATTTTTTCCCATGTGTTAATCCAGAAAATGTTCTATCTATATGACGAATTTCATCCAAATTAATATGATTAAGTTACATACATTCAAACACATAAAAGTCTTTACTAATTGTCACTATTATAATAGTAGAAGGATTACATTCTCGTGGGAACACCGGGAATTCCTTTCTTGGTGCTCATCTAAAGTACCTAAAGAATGCTTTCACCAAATTTTTGATTTCTATGTCAAAATATCTAATGAATACTTTCACTAAATGTCACGTTTTCACGTTTAATAGCCGCGTTCGCCGCATCTGTCGTTCTCGATAAACTTAAAAACTACTGAAAAGATTACCATGCAAGTTTTACTAAAACATTATATTAGATATAATGATTCATTAGGGAGGTTTAGTATATACCTAAATTTGTCAAAATTTGGTTAAAATATTACGATAATTGTTCAATATGTCGAATAAAATTAAGCCGATTTTCTTTGAAAACACTGCCCAAACCCTGAGAATTATTACAAAACAATTTACAACAATTTTATTCCCTTATTATAGATTTATTATAGGTCTATGAAGCGCTCGTGGCCCCGAGGACTCAACGTTTTGTAAACGATCACTGCGTTAAGCAACTTTCACTATGGCTGGTCCTCGGATGGGTGACCACTTTGTGGTATTTACTTTTGCGAGCGTTGCCGTGCTTCGGAAGGCCGTTGGTTCCGGTTGCCAGTAACATAGCAGCCGTTAAGCCTAGTTGGGCGGCTTGATAAATTTCAACAGCAGGTCGCCACAACCTGCACCTGTCCGTTTCAACACGGTAACGGACTCACCATCCTGTTACGTGGGGCAAAAATGCATAGGGTGAAATGTGGGCGTATAGTATGCCTCTGCCTACCCCTTCGGGGATAAAGGCGTGACAATATGTCTATGTCTATTATAGGTCTACACAATTGTCATAACTGTGTACAAAGTGTCTATTTTTAAAGATAGCTTGGAAACGGGTACAGGTAAAATTAATCTAGCGGTCTGAGTTGCGGGGCATCAGGTGGTATTGAATTATTTATTAAAAAGAACCTAAAGTATCCCCGTCTCAACAAACAAATAATAATAATTACTGCGTTGATGAGTTGCAATTGAATAAACAGTTTGTCTTTCATCCCAGGAATATCTAGATCAATAGTACCTACACTAAAGCCTTTCTCGGAGTAAAAACTCAGATCATGGCAAGTTTCATTTTAATCGATTCAATAGTTACGACGTGATGCTCATTATAATATCGAACAGACTGACATTAAGAAAAAAAAAAGACGTGTAGCACTCGGAGACTACCGCGGCAAAGCTATAGTATACCTTTGTTTTTCTTTGATATTAATTTAAGATTCACTAAGAAAAAAAAAGAAAACCTTCACCCTCACCCTCACCCTCACCCTCATCCTCACCCTGACCCTCGCCCTCACCCTCACCCTCACCCTCACCTCACCCTCACCCTCACCTCACCCTCACCCTCACCTCACCCTCACTCCTCACCCTCACCCCTCACTCTCACTCTCACTCTCACCCTCACCCCACTCTCACTCTTTCTCACAGTCGTCCTCATCCTCATCCTCACACTCACTATCATCACGTCTCGATCCGTGCGAGCTTCGTACAATCGTACCATATAATATATGTACATACACGTTAAGCCAACGCTCGGCCGTGCTCGGTGAATTTCTTGATTAAAGCCCACTCAAAGTCCGCGATAAAAACTATGCAATAGCTTAAAAAACTGGTTTGTCTTCAGAATCGTATATAGAATGCCCGTGAATGACCAAAGATTTTTTTTTAAATATCTCCGATGTACTGTATTCCAACCCTATAATTTTTATTCCCCTTCTCATGTTAGTGTATTTACTTCCAAGCCCTGTAATTGGAGCATAGGTTCTACTTTTTTGTCTGCTAGGTGCAGCTTTTGTTCGGCTTTTAATTTTCAGCATTGATAGGAGGAGCGACTGCCTTAAAAATTCGGAAAATCCTGAAAAACTTCCATCTGTATTTCTAATTATTTTAAGCGCTCGTGGCACCTTGACTCAGTATTTTGTAAACGATTACTACATTAAGCAACGTTCGCTATAGGTGGCCCTTGGATAGTTGACCACTTTGTGGAATTTACATTTCCGAGCGTTTTCATGATTCGGAAGGCACGTTAAGCCGTTTGTCACGGTTGCCTCATGGGCGGCTTGAAAAATTTTAACAGCAGGTCGCCACAGCCTTTACCTGTCCATTTTAACACGGCAATGGACCCACTACCTGTTACGTGGAACAAAAATGCATACGATGAAATGTAGGCGTAAAGTATGCCTCTGCCTACCCCTTTGGGGATAAAGGCATCACAATATGTATGTGTATGCATGTATGTATATATCGAAGAGATAGCTCATAAACATTTTTTTATGTATATTAGTTTAAAAAAGACGGATTTCCATGCAAACGTTCATCCCCTATTTTACCTTATCCCCTTAAGGGTAGAATTTCAGAAAATCGTGAAACGAATCGTGAAATTAAGAGAGACGTCTCTTAATTTTCTAACCGAAAACCAATAGACAAATATCTATGTTAATTAGTTCAGAAATAACTGATTTATATAAAAACTTTCAAACCTTACTAAAATATTGATTGTCGGGATATTTACCGAAGCGCTCGCGGCCCCGCGGTCTCAGTGTTCTGTAAACGATCACTGAGTTACGCAACTTTCACTATGGCTGGTCCTTGGATGGGTGACCACTTTGTGGCATTTATATTTGCGAGCGTTTCCGTGCTTCGGAAGGCACGTTAAACCGTTGGTCCCGGTTGCCAGTAAAATGGCAGTCGTTAAGCCTGGTTGAAGGCCTTATGGGCGGCTTGAAAACCTTCAACAGCAGGTCGCCACAACCTGCGTCTGTCTATTTAAACACGGCAATGGGCTCACCACCTACTACGTGGGACAGGGATCCACACGGTGAAAAGTGGGCATATAATATGCCTCTGCCACCCCTTCGGGGATAAGGCGTGATGGATATTTAAGGCGTGATGGGATATTTACCATGTCTATTTTCATACGCGAGTATCCGATATTTCGGCACTGTTGCAAGCGCCGTGATCACGGAGTTACTGGAGACTATGGGGTTGAAATGTTGTCACTAGCACATATATCGTTCTACCCTCCTTCTAGTTCGTTTACACGGAACGACACCACTACCACTGTTTACTCGAACTCGATCGCGACACACAATACTCACTGTATCAACACGCATGTTTGGTACGGTTTGCTTTTTGTTTTTACACAATTGAACCACTGGATGCCAAACACTCGACAGATGAAACCCGTCTTCACGATTGAAATGTTTTTTTGTGTTTCATAATTTCAATGGCTTCTTTTACCATTCTTGGTATATAGTAGGGTTCTGTCGATAATATCTGAGGTTTGTGGAACTCCATTCAGTGGTTTGTTCCCGACTCCAATACATGTTGAGCAATTGCGGACTTATGCGGATCATTATTTTATGACTGCCCTTATGTGCTCCTTTAGACGGCATGTAATTGTACGTTTGGTTTGTCCTATATAGGAGCTGCCACAACTACAATCAATTTTATACACACTTGTTTTTTGCAAGGTGAACGTAAGTATTGTGACAGTTTCTTGAAAGGAGTGAAGATAACATCGCTTTCTGCCACAATGATGTTTTTGATGATGGTACAGAAAACCAACACACACTGACCGCTACTTACATGCTGACTCGCATCACCATCCGCGCCAATTAAATTCGTGGTGACGTCGCTTACTGACACAGTCTATAGGCACCTATAGACTGTGACTGTGACTGTGTGTGACTAAATGGCTACAAAGGACGGATTAAACCACCCAGACACACACATAAACACCTGGATTTTGACGTTCAGAGACACCCAGCATACTTGCCTTACGTAAAAGGAGTGACAGATAAGGTCTCAAACATTCTAAAAAGTATTCCATTAAAACTATCTTCACTCCTTTCAAGAAACTGTCACAATACTTACGTTCACCTAAAGACAGTTTCCCCATGCAAAAACCAGGTGTGTATAAAATTGATTGTATTGTATTGCAGCTCCTATATAGGACAAACCAAACGTACAACGGGTTTCATCTGTCGAGTGTTTGGCATCCAGTGGTTCAATTGTGTAACAACAAAAAGCAAACCGTACCAAACATGCGTGTTGATACAGTGAGTATTGTGTGTCGCGATCGAGTTCGAGTAAACAGTGGTAGTGGTGTCGTTCCGTGTAAACGAACTAGAAGGAGGGTAGAACGATATATGTGCTAGTGACAGCATTTCAACCGCAGTGTCTCCAGTTACTCCGTGATCATAGATTAGAATACGTACTACGTCCGTGATCATGGCGCTTGCAACAGTGCCGAAATATCGAATACTCGCGTATGAAAATAGACATGGTAAATATCCCGACATTCAATATTTTAGTAATGTTTATGACCATGAAAGTTTAAATTTCAAACCTTATTTAACTCCCTTAGGGGTTGAATTTCACAAATTCCTGAAACACGTCTTTCTTAAGTTAAAAGCGGAGGTCCACATACAAATTTTTATGCATATTAGTTTAAAAATGGCGGAATTCTACTCAATCTTTCAGTCCTCATTTAACCCCCTTAGGGATAGAATTTCAAAAAATCCTGATACACATCTAACTTAAATTATAAAAAAAAGTTAAAATACATTTTTTTATGCATATTAGTTTAAAAATGGCGGATTTCCATTCAAATTCAGTCCTTACTTTACCCCCTTAGAGGTTAAATTTCATAAATTCCTGCAACACGTCTGTCTTAAATTGTAAATGAAAGTCCACACACAATTTTTTATGCATAATAGTTTAAAAATAGTGGATTTCCATCTAATATTTCAGTCGTTATTTTACCCCCTTATGGGTTGAATTTCAAAAATTCCTGAAACACATCTATCTTAAATTATAAACGAAAACCCACATACAAAATTTTATGCGGATTTCCATACAAACTTTCAGCCCTTATTTTACTACCTTAGGCGTTGAATTTCTAAAAATCCTTCCTTATTCCTTGCCTACATCATAAAAGAAACCTCTGTGCAAAATTTCAGGTATGTAGGTATGAGCTGTGCGTTGATAGTCACCAGTCAGTCAGGACTTTGCCTATATATAGATAACGTCGAAACATCGCAATGCAAAAAATCATAAACAATTCGCTGAAGAATATAGAATAAGTGATATAAATGATGAATGATTGATACAACTGTCATATTTGTGAGTCTGGAATGAGACAGTTTTATAATATTTATATGTTTTGCCTGATGTTGGTTTTGAAGATAATGTTTTGCATTAGCGTTATTAAATGTTCTAGAACATATTTACGGTCAGCATAGAAAGTTTGTAATATACCTACTTAAATTTACAGTAAATTAAATTAATTGTCTTCAATTGATTGTATTCTTATTTGCTTGCAAACCCTATATCGATTTGGAAAATTTATCGCTTGCTTTTTGATCTGCGGTATTGTTGGGACTCCGCGACTTCTTTTGTTCTCCGAACTTTGTTTGTTAGGGCATTAAATGAATCAAAACCAAATCTGGTACCTACTACGTCTATACTAATATTATAAAGCTGAAAAGTTTGTTTGGTTGTACGCGCTAATCTCAGGAATAACTGGTTGTATTTGTAAAATTCTTTTTGTTTTTGATAGTCCATTTATCGAGGAAAGCTATATGCAATATATCATCATGCTATTACCATAGAGAGCGGAGCAGTAATCATAAATGTCGACAAATCAGGCAAATATTTATGCTTTATTGTAGATTTTATAAGTGACTGGATTAAACAGGTGCGACAGGCGAATCCAGTGGTGTCACCTAGTATTCGATGAATGAGATGCGACCGACGCTGGGCCACATGAATCTGGGGTGACGATTCGGACTAGTCGTTACACTAGCACTAATAGGTAGGATGTGGCAAGCACCTCTCTCTCACATCCAGTAGCAAAATTGTACCTGAAATCGTGTATTAGATTGTAGAATTTGTAAACGACCGGATTAAATAGGTGCGACGAGAGGTCGAAATGTGTCACGGGCGTAGTAGTGGGGGTCACCTAGTATAACTATATTTAAACTACACAATAATAGATAAAAAGACGTGTGGCACTCGGAGACTGCCGCGGTAAAGCTATTGCATAGCATACCTTTGTTTTTCTTTGATATTATTTGAAGTACACTAAAAAAAACACACAATAAAGAAAAAAAAACCCTCACCCCCTCCCCCTCCCTCACGAATTTCTTGATTAAAGCCCACTCAAAGCCCGGGATAAAAACTATGCAATAGCTTAAAAGAGAAAATACTTAATAAATACTTTGCACGTTGTAATTCTCTTCCAAGTGAATGGAAAAGGTATATATTTCACATTCTCTTTGATCAGTACAGACTACGAAAAAATTTGTAACGTGTCAAAATTTCATGTCTTACGAGTACAAGAATTGCACTCGTACAGAAATCCAAACTTTGTTAAAATTCAGATGTCATCTCGTGAATTTATTATCAAAATTTATTAGAGTTTTTGTTTTTGTATTTGAATAACATTTTGTGTGTAAATAGTACCTAATTGTATCCTTGGATAGTTTGATGATACAATTGAACCCGCTAGATGGTGCCGTGATCGATCCTCACGTGGATGGACCGCGTGGGAGAGTTCCGCATCCGCGGCAGCTTTCACGTCCGTGACATTGCTGACAAGTTGCAAGAGTGTCGCCTTCGTTGGTATGGTCACGTCTTGCGGCAACCGCCGGGCTACGTAGGTAACAAATGTCTGGCCATATCAGCCCCTCCGGGTCCCGGTAAGAGGGGAAGACCCAAGAAGTGCTGGCTTGACGTCGTAAGGGATGACATGCGTGCCAATGGTCTCACTACAGGGGATGCCGACGACCGTGCGAAGAGGAGGAGAAAATGTAGGAAAGCGGACCTCGGGCGTCGCGAGACGCAACTGGGACAGACGCTCGGATGATGATGAGATGGTGCCGTGATCGGGTTTCAGGGTTCATGCAGGACAAATTCTACCATGCTCGCTGGTTATGGTATATTTCATTGAACACACACTCATACATTGACCGCCGTTTTAATGCTCCTACCTACAATACCAAACAAACTGTCATTTTCAAGGAACACTCGAAACAAAAGCTCTTTGCCCACTTCTCTGACATATTGGCCACTGGTCACACTGGTACAGTAAGGTCAATAAACCCCCCTCGCCCACAAATGATTGGTAGAGGCCTTAGCAGTGGACTACGGCTAATTTAATCAATTGAAACTTTTAATGGTTTTCCTAGTCGCCGTCGAAAATCAACCTCCAAGGGTCTGAGAACGTTTTATGACGTGTTCCGTGAAATAACACGATTTTTCGATTTTATAAGAACAAGCGAGATGTTAACCTAGCTTAGTGAAAACGAAAAAGTTAGTCACATTTTTACACGTTGGAGTGTGCTGAAATACTGTCCAATCCAATCCAATTGAAGAAGTGGAATAAGGCATTAGCAGTAAATTTTCTAGGGCTGTCATCACCTTTGAAAAATAAGATTCTGCTATTTGTATTAACTCCGTATAATACTTTCCAAGTGCTGCTTGCTGCAGCTTGTGTATCCAAAAAGTTTGCCATAGTTCTGCTTCAGATGCGATCCCTTTCTGATCAAATTTCTTCGCACTGGGTACGCCCATGACTTCATTTTAAAACAAGCTCATTATAATATCATATTTTCTACGCGCGTGTTTACTTTATTGCATGTTGCACGTGTCACTCAATTTTACCCTTTTCAACACGAACACGGTCGTGACAACAGCAGGCTTACATTCAACAAATTATAAGTGGAGTGGATTTTTTTTGCATAAAATATGACATACATACCTGAATTACCATGTTGTTCGAAATTGTAAAACCTATATTAAAAATGAAACTATAATATCATGCCTTTAGTCTAAAAGGGCTAGTCAGAGGCTATAAACAATTTGTAAAATATTTTGTGTGATCAGTTATGATCATCTATTAATCTTTATTCTAAACTTGATTGAAGAAATGGCAGTAATATACCTATATTTTTGGGTTTTGTACGTTACTATATTTGTAAGGACATAATGCACCCAGGGCTTTTGTATAGCAATGGTGGAGGTTACACAGGTACTTAATTTGGTTTGGGTTGGACTGTTTTTAAATAATCAGGAACCTACCTCTAAAATATCAAATACCTTATTTAGGAGATTCGCAGTCAGAAATGATTCGACAGCATTGCTTTGATTACTCTATTATCCACCTTTATAAAAATGTATTGTTATCAAGTAAATCTTTTGAAATCCGACCAGTAGTTCCTGAGATTAGCGCGTTCAATCAAATAAACAAACTTCTCAAACGCTTTTGAGTTTTTTAAAACAATGCGAATCGTAGAAGAAAGGGTTTTTGATTCTGAAAAAGAGATATATGTTAGTTAAGGATTTAAGCTAGTCAAAATGGCTTTCTGTTACAAAATCTAATAAACTTCACTTGATAGAAAAACATCCTAAAATTGCCCCCTTCCGAAATGTTTTTTCAATGCCAAATCTAAACTACAGATAATTTTCATGAAATTTTTAAACACAACTATAGCTACTCAATATTTATAGACATAATGGCTTACTTTGACTATATACAGTGATTTTTATAGTACAAATGTTTAAATAATATCAGATTCGCGACGCTGAGGCCTGATCAATCGCGCGCTGGCGCTTACTGAGGTAGGACCTGTGTTAGGTTTTTTCATTGCGCTCCCCTTGCTATTTTTTCGCAATGGCAGTATATTTATGAGAGCAGTAAGCATTCCATCATCATCCGAGCGTCTGTCCCAGTTGCATCTGGCGACGCTCGGAGTTAGCTTTATATAGTGTATAAACATGTATGAGAGTTATATACGGCAATGGACCACCCATTACGTGGGATAGGAATACACATGGTGAAAAGTGGGCATATCCTAATATGCCACTGCCACCCTTTCGGGGATAAGGCGTGATAGATAAATAAAATATATGAGAGTTTTAATACAAAATAAAGTACCTACACTTCACAGAAGCATTAGAATTATCCCTGTAAGTAGTATAAAATCGAACCCGGTACCCGCAGGTTAGAAGGCAGTTATATAAGCAACTGAGCCAGTGGGCCGTTCAATGTATGTTTACCTATTTTGCAGCTAAATGCCGACGAATTAAAAAAAAATTGTAGTGTATTCTTTCAATTGGGTTCTAAACAAATTTGATCAATAGATCCTGAGGCTTAAACATACCGACTGCCACTGCCTGAAGTATTTAGTGCAGTTATTATATTGAAGCTTCGCTTCGCTTCGCATAAATTATTAAAATTGTATCCAAGACCTTTGTTTTATGCTTTCAGTATTAATTATTTAAGTATATTTATAAATTTATTAGCCACGACTTTATCCCCGAAGGCGTGGCAGAGGCATATTGTGGTGAGCCCAATGCCTGTGTTCAAATGGACAGGCTCAGATTGTAGCGACTCGCTGTTGTAATTTTTAAGTCGTTAAAAGAGTATTCACTTGACTTAACGAGTGCCGATTTCAACGTCACTATCAACCGGGACAAACAGCTTTATGTGTCCTTCGAAACACGAAAACGTTGGTAAAGGAAAATGCTACAAAGCGGTCATCCATCCAAAATCCGAGAGAGTTTCTTAAATCAGTGATCTTTTACAGAAACCGAGTTACTAGGGCTACGAGCGCTTTATATTTATGTTTTTACTTTATGTTAGTAGCCTTAAACAATGTATAACATTTCATGTAACTAATAATTAATAATCCCAACAATTTTAACGCGAAGGTTTTTTGCGCTTTTGTGGATCTGGAGAAAACATTTGATAACGTTGTGAGAGGAACTCTGTGGTACTCGTCCGTGTGGCCTGGCTGGCCGTCCACTCCATATTCGGGCAGAATATGGTGTGGACGGCCAGCTGCTGCGCGCGATACAGTCTCTTTATACGGACTGTAAAGCTTGCGTGCGACCAAGGGTGATGTTCATGGTGTGGTGCCTCTTTTTGACTTCTGTTCGGGCATCAAACGGGGTTGTGTTATAGTTATATTATTATTATACGGGGTTATAGTGTATCTGGATAGTTGTGCAAGTGCATAGTGTGGCTGCAAAAGTTAAAAGATTATGATGTGTTGTAAAATTGGAAATTTTACAGTACATTGTCAGTTGTACGCTGATGATGCGGTAGTGATGATCTCATCAGCAGTCGACCTTCAGGCATTAGTCACTAATATAAAAGTAAAGGTCTTAACTGCATGTTAAACTAATAATCGGGTATTTGATTAACTTAGGGAGAATGTTTAGCGCAGACGGAAGATATGTTCTGAAGTACAACGATGACTAGCTGCCGAATATTTTTTTATATTATTAAAAAACAAATGTATGTGTAATGAGTGCGGGACATTTTATTTGGTACATAAAGCCTAAATTTGTTATTAAATATATCATCATTAACTCCTACTAATATTATAAACGCGAAAGTTTGTAAGAATGGATGTTTGTTACTTGCACGTAAAACTACTGAATAGAATTTAAATAAACTTTACCAAAACTATATAATATACATATAATAGCTTATCTACCAGTATAACACATAGGCTACTTTTTATCCCGGAACAAGTTCCTTTAGAAAACGGGAACAGGAAAACTTCATCACGCGGGCGGAGCCGCGGGTGTCAACTAGTATATCATAAACCCAAAATAAATTCCAAAACAATAACAGAGATGTTCTATTTCGATTGCTACTGCCAATCATTTTTACTGTGGCGTGCTAGCAGAAAATACGTCGTCGATCTATCTTGGCGGGGGCTGAGGAAGCGTTATGGTGCCTACGCGACTTGGCCTACCGGCCCTTAAAACCATAATTTTGATTTAAAATGATTGCATCAAGTGGCGCTAGATGGCGCTGTGTTGACTATTGTTGTGTGTCATAATCTTTTACGTCAATGGTCAGGTTTCAATTTCAGCGTAATTGAAATTCTCAATTTGTTAGTTTTGTGTTTGCGTCGAACTTTGTTAATTAATGATTGTGATCTATTTAAGTTTTCATGACATTTGACACCAAAGGTTAATGGTACAGTTTTTGGTTACTACGCTGTTGTCCTAAATGCTTTATACTATTAAGCTGAATGTTAATACTTTTCGACAAGGGGTGGGCAGAGCTATATTTTGACTGTTCGTCAGTTTCAGTGGCATCGTGGCTATGGTATTTTGAATTCCGAGTATAAATATTTGAGTGAACCGCAAATGTTTTCTATTGTAGTATGTAGGTTTGTATTTCGGCCCACCAATATCTCTGGAGACCAAGGGGCCTCAGATGCATGTACTCTTATGAACTTGGGGAGTAAGACGATTCACGCCCACTACTGGGAGAATCACTCTCACAAAAATAACCACACATTTGGCTTACTGACACCAGCATCCTATAGGTTCTCGTGGCCTTTCTTACTATCCACCTTGCGGAAAGTCTATCCCCTCTGCATTATACGGTACGCAATCACCACTCGAGGACGTTACGGCCCTCTAGGCAGTCAATTTTACGAACAAGGCCCACCACTGCCATTTTTTACACCAGAGGTTGCACTCGCGTTGCCGACCCTTTAGAACCCTTCTAAGACCCCCTTTTGAAGAACCCCATACTGTAGACGTTCGGGAAAACCCAGGCAGGAAGTTAACCAATACTTAAATATATATTTAAATAAACGCGCAATTAAAACCTTGAAACGTTTAGAAGGGCTTAATACTAAAACACAACAGATTAAGTCCTCCCAAACGTTTAATAAAATATCTATTAATATGAAACTTGCAACCTTTAGATGTTTTACCGCAGTGCAACGAGTTTTACAATATTTATTTCAGACCGCTTTAATCTCCGGCTGGTGTTTGCTTCAGAACCACAGCACCTTTTTTTGACAGGCGATGACAGCTTTGTAGTGTACCTGTTTACATACCTTTGTTAGATGTTCTTTGTTCAAGTATGATGTTGTGTAATTTTCTTTTATACTCTGTGTTACAATACAAGCCTTGTGTAAACCAGCCAATGGCAAATAAGGCCGAGTGTGGACATTATACAGCAGTATTTCAGAGTTACTACCAGTTAAACATTTAATTTGAATCCTTTATACATTATATTCGGTGTTTAATCAATGATTGGGCTTAAACGTTTAATGAATAACCTTAATATGACTTACATAGCGATGTAAAGTTACTTACAGCTATAGGTTTAGACCGCGAAAATGTTTGATATTATTAGGCCCGGCAAAAGTTAGTTAGCCATATAAAGAGCCACTCTTATGATGTAGATGTATGAAAAATAGTCTAAGTGCGACTATTCTCAAACCTAGGTACCAAAAAATATAGTTGAGGCCAGCAGGCTTTCTTTATAAACAAATTAACATTAAAATTACAACGGCTTTCAAAATAAAATAATTAATTTTCAATTTAAAGTAGGTGTTTATAAATGATAAAATAATTATAATAGTTACGGTTTAAATATATCGAATTGAAATTAAGTCAAAACAAATATTTGTTTTTAATTGAAAATGTCCACATAACATAACCATTTTCATATATTTTGTACGAATTGACTTAAAATTTGAATTTCCACATGTCCAAGACATTGCTGACCTGAGTTTTAACTCGATACGTGATCACACGAATCAGCATGGCAGAACTCATATGTGGTCAAGGTTATTTTAGTGATAATATCAGTATAACATTCAATGTAAATGGATGTATGCTTTTACATATTGTAAGACAAAGTCCCTGCCGCGTCTGTCTGTTCGCGATAATTTCATAAACTTCTGAGTAGATGTTCATGTGAGTGTCACCAATAGATAAACTGATTCAAATCATGAGTCATGAGGAAGAATTAGGTTTTCCCGATGGTATTGGATCAAGTTGTTTTGCAAATCGGTTGAAATATTATGATACATGTCGAACATGTCTGAAATAATGAAGCTTGAGGGCTTTCATCGAAAATGCTGCCTTAAGCCTGAGAGATATTACAAATCTTTGATAGCTTTCCTTCTTTCTACAGAAAAGTCCGAGTTGATATATGTTTATCTTTAAGGATAACTTATACATACATAGACAGATAGCCTTGTGGGAAATTAGTACGGAAAAAACGGCCGGTATCAGCAAGTTAAAACAATAAAATAAATTAGGTTAACGTAAATAATTTAAATTTCTTGTCCCTCACATTTCGATTCAAATTCTTAATTATTAGATGAAATTGTATGAAAAAAGTGGAATGATAATATAATGATATGTGTTCTCCCTTATCGCTGTGTAAAAAAATGTCCAACAATATTTACTCCATTTTTTCTTTTTTTTTATGAGATTTTGATTAAAGCATGATTATTGGACATTAATTTTGAGAATTCTCGTTAAGTCTTCCATCCCCTAGTTGTTTTCTTATTACTTCGAATGGAAATTCAATTCAAGTAGGTAATTCTCAAGCTTTAAAACTTCGTTTCATTTTAATATTACATTGCTGGCCACCCAAAGACGCCATTTAATAAATAACTAGACGTTTTCTAATCAATTAGCAAGTACCTACGATTTATTCCAACGAAGTTGTGTAAGAAATATTCATATTTCATATCATGCTTGGGCAAATTCAATTAACATAACTTTGCTTACATAATGAACTCTTACGTTGAATATATTATTTAAAAGTTACAAGTTTAGTTTATCTAAGCGAAGTTATTTGCATTACACACAAAGAGAGAGAGATTGCTGTTATTCTTTAATCTGGAAACACGAAATTTGTGGATAGAATATAAAGTATTAGCTCAAACATGTGAATTAACCTACCTACACGATTTTCGACATTGATAACAAACCCGAGCCTACTGTGTTTTTGTTGAAGCAAAGTTCATGAATAATTTACCATTAATTGTTGGGAGGCTTTATACTGTCTGGGCTCTAATTATCTGGGCCGTGTTAGGAAGAAAGGCCTACTAGTTGTAGTTGATCTTTTGAAACGATAGTCGGGACAAGATTCTATCCCCTGTCCGAGAGTAGTGCAATTCTGCTCTGCACGTGTGCTTATACAGTTTCGAATTTTAGGAGTTTTTGTTTTGAAAACCGTATGCATATATGTTATGAGGTTAAGTATGTATAATTAACGATGTTGTGTCTTATCCGAGTGCTTTTAACCGCGTTATGCTATATAATAACGGTGTTTTTGCGTGGTCTATCTAGTATCAAAAAAGGCTGCTTCCGCTCTTTTCAAATCCATTATTAGCAGTAATCGTTTCCATTATTTTACGGAGATAAAAGTGTCATTAAACCTTCAAAAGCTCTAATAGAAATTATGTCGTTCTTGAAACACGTCGTTAGAGCAACATTTCTTTCTCTGTGGTTTCAGCCCAGAAAAAATGTCGAGGGAAGAATCTCTGATTTTTTTGAAATCCTCACGGACTTCACCTCACTTTTGACGGGGTGGATATATCGGACTTTCCTATGCCTTTTTTTAGGGCGCCCTACAGAGGACGCCCTGTATACCTACTAATATCTATCTTTTCTAAGTAATTATTTTTCATTGAGTTGCAAATAAAAGATATACTGATTCATTAGGTTTGAGATGAAATCAATTGCAGTAGATTGAAGTCTCACTAAGCGTAGGTATATAGATACATACATATTGTCACGCCTTTATCCTCGAAGGGGGAGGCAGAGGCATACTATACGCCCACATTTCAACGTGTGCATGTTTGTCCCACTTAACAGAGGGTGAGTTCATTGCCGCGTTGAAATGGACAGGCGCAGGCATATACCTATCGTGTATATTATATTACCGTGTATATATACCTATTTATATGTACACGGCAACCGTGACTGACTGTTTTATAACAGCACTTCTCTGACCTCTGAATGGATTTGATTCAAATTTGGCTTGTTATCAATCGGCACCTACTTAAGAACTTTATAGAACAAATATATTGAGCGAGGTTCGAAAATTGTCGAATTGTTAGACCATATTAAAGCAGAAACTGAGTGACTGATAGACTATCAATGCACAGTCGAAATCACTAGGTCTCACTCTTACCATGAAATTTTGTACAACTTCCTTAATAGTTACTATTTGTATACTTTCACGATAATCACTCATATTTTTGATATTTTGGGTCATACTCGCGACGTATATTATAAGTTACAAAGCTACTTCCCGACGTTTCTACCGGATTACACCAGCCGTGATCACGGGTTACTTAATAGTGTCTAAGTAAAGATCGAAGTGAGCAACAAGAAAGTTTTTTTTTTAATTTTACCCCTAAGTTGATGATAAGAAATTTCAATATTTGAATGGAGTAACGAAAAACGTGTATATACTATGATTTTTTTTAATTTGAGGTAGCGGATTAACACAGAGCCTAGATTTTATTCTGGGATACGTGATCCCAGAATAAAATCTAGGCTCTGTGAGAATCCGCTACCTCAAATTAAAAAAAATCATAGTATATACTCGTTTTTCCTATGGGAAATGGACATAGGAAAACTTAACCACTCGGGTGGAGCCGCGAGCGTCCTCTAGTTGGTCTATAAATATAAAACAATTCTTATTTTGTTACGTAGTAATACTAAATTATCTTTGGTATTGTACCACTAATGATGTGTAACGTGGAAATGAAATGTAATATGTTTCTCTGTAATTAATATCAGACAAAGGAGATACCTAACAAAGGAATGTAGAAAATAAGAATTACATTAGTAGAATTGACCTTTTTGTTTGCTGTTTGCAACAGTTCGAAATTGTTACAAACAGTTCTGCAGTAAAAGGTATGTGTGCAAAATGTGCTTTCAGAAATGTTCATAATTATTCATAAATGTTTGTAACTTTTGGGAAATATTTGGACACAGTTTCAAACGGTTTCATACGTTCCTATTTGACAAAGTTCATTCATAGCTGGCATACTGACTGACGGGCGCAGTATGTCAGCTATGTTTGCCGGTCACAAAGCGTTGCATGGTATTTGCATGGCGACTTTTTTATTTATTTCTTCATATAACATTTCTAGAAACTTTTGAACGAAAACGCTTTGAGAAAATTTTCAAAACATTTCAATAACTTTACAAAATATTGTCAAATATTTGGAAACGTAATCTTTGTCTCTTTGTCTCGTTACTCTGTTTATTATGTAAGTAGACATATTTTCAACAAACAAACAAGACACTGATAGTATGTACCCATTCTGTGTAGCTATCAATAAACTACTGATATTATAATACTTAATATCAGATATCTAACTGTGATAAGGTATGGTCCCACTGCTGTGCCCACTGGTAGGTCCACGGGAAAGTTTTCTTTCCCGTAGCCTCACATATGATAAAATTTGAATAAAAGGACTAAGCTCATAGTGATTTCAATCTCATAATACATTGCGTGATTTTGGTTTTGGAGTTTCTGTGTTTCTTATAGCTTCGCCCGCGTAGAGAAGTTTTCCCGTTCCCATTTCCCACAGGAACTTGTTCCCGGGATAAAAAGTGGCCTATGTGTTATTCTGATGTATAAGCTATATTGTAAAGTTCTATTAAAATCTATTCAGTAGTTTTTACGTGAAAGAGTAACAAACATTCATCCTAACTTTCGCATTTATAATATTTTTAAGATTAGATATATTACACATATTATTTGTTATATGTATAACAATTTTCTCGATTTATTGGATTTGTTTTTAAACCAAAGAGCAGAATAAATATAAAAAAAAACGTATTTATATAAGAAAGAAACATTTTTTCGCAAATATTTTCAGTGGAACCTGATTTTAAGGCGGTGCAAAGCTCGCTGGTACCACTAGATGAGTCATTATAAGAAGCCACATTTGACAAGTGTCAGTTTCAGCTTCACAGTGAGAAGACATGATTAAAAATATCGATTAATGTGAATAAATCGATACGGATTTCAAACATATATGATTCGAATCAGTTATTATAAAATTTTCAATTGTATTCTAAAACATATCAGTCAAATTTTTACTAAACGTTTTCTATCGTTAATTTAGAAACAAAGTCAGACAACTATTAAAATTACAACGAGAATATTGTCATCATCATCACTGCACTTAGAGATATTATTACTTTATTTGCAAAAATAGTGTCTAAATTTGCATCGCGTTGCATTCTAATTCCGTCGGACTTCATAAGTGGCGCTGAATCACAGATAAAACGAATTTATTGTGAAATATACCTGCACAAAAACATAAAAAGTATAACTGCCAGGTACTTTTTTTTTCTATAAATATAAATAAGATGCGACTGTACACAGAAATACAAAAAAAAGAAGAAGTTCTGGAGTATGAATTGAGAGAATAAATTGATTGTTTGGAACGCCGGACCTTCATGCATCGGATTTTTACAGCACTAGATCTTGGCCAACTGGATCACTAAGCACTGATGTGTGCAGCGCTGGATCCCTAGAGCGCTGGAAGTGGAGAATAGTCTTCCATTTGAATAGCGAGCTGATTTTCTAGAAGGTTAAAAAATAACTACTTATATATGTTGATAGAACTGCGTTAGGATCATATTTTAAGTGGTTGGAAAAATTATGTTGAAAGGGCGATGTTGCAAGCAGACTATAGACCTTAAAATGTTATACCTAACTATCTTCACGTTGTATCCCGGATGGGGTAGTCAGAGAGGACAGATCACCAGCCATCGCTATCCATGCATACTTCTTTCGCTTCCTGTAGATTCATTAATCACTTCATACATGCACGTCTGGGTATCCGAGTACTTTTGACTTTTTCTTGTTTGAGCAATCTCCTCACGTGGTCTTTATATGTAAGTTTCGGCCTACCTTGACTCCTTCTGCCCTTTACTTTCACACTATATTTATACTTCGTCAATCGTTCCCCACTCATTCGTTGAACGTGTCCAAACCAATGGAGCACGTTATAATGTTATGAAACCAAATATTAAAATAAAATCAGTAAACCTGTCAAAATAAGAGAAATATTTTAGTGAAAGAAAATTATGTTGAACAAAGATGAAAATAATGAATAGATGTGTACTACATAAGAATGACGAAATAATGAAGAATAGTATGATTAAAACAAAACATCAAAGTCGTGGAATATTACGAATAATTCTCATTTCATTCGATTCTACTAATAAACTTTCGATTTTCTTGGTAACGTCCCTAGTCTTTAAAAAGGAAAAGGGTTCACTGCCGCAACGTTGTAGCGACGTTCAGTTCTTTAGAGCAGGAATTGTTTATTTGCTTTACAATGGTTTATTAGTAAAAGTAAATAGTAAAATTACCTTCTTTGGGCATTTAGACAATAAAATATGTAATTTAACTGGAAAAAGTCTAGTTCTAACTTCGAAAAATTTAATAATATTATATATCCGCCGTTACAAAGATACGCTGGTCATTTTTGATGAAGTGTCAAATGTGGCCTATTAAATTGACTCAACTTATACTCGTAGTAACGTATTCAGTTATGCATCGATGTAGCCAGATTGGACAGCGGCCTAATTGCACTTCTTTCAAGATTAAAATTAAAAAGGAATTTGGATGGATAGATTAATATTGAAGGCTTTCTTTTGCTTAAAAAACCAAGCTGGCTACCTCGATGTATAAATCCATACATATCTTGGTATTGATTTATACATCGAGGTAGCCACATTGGACAGCGGCCTTCTTTTTTTACGTATGGTAATCTTCATGGATGCTATGCCGGAGGCTTACCAACTAAAACCACACGTTGCCTTTCCATTTGTCTATGGCCAGGAATCCTGAGTAAGCCCAATTAAACTTCTCTAAAGTTTAAAATTAAAAATTGAATTTGGATGGATAGTTTAAAATTGAAGGACATAGGCTTAAATAGATATAAAATTAAAGCAAGAAAAAGCCTATATTCTTCTTCATAATATCCCTTGCCAAATTTCATTACGAGTACAATCATAACCATTTATCTGTTTACAATATTTCTTAATACCATATCTATACTAGTATATGGTTGAAGATAATATAAAAATAGTACTACTGTATATTACTAATGTTAATTATATTTTCGAAACCAATATTAGTCATGTTCAGTACTTATCAATGTTTCCAATATCAAGGAAATTTACGAGTGTTCTATTGTTCTAGACGTAGGTATAAAATAATATATAGGTTGAGCCTAAAATAATATAATATACCTACGAGTATAAGACAAATGTATGTATTGCTAACCTCTATTCGGATTGGACCACTCACACCAATCATTTTAGTGTAATAAATTATACCCAGTACACTGATAGAAGATACATTTTTATGACAGAAAAATATTGAAGAAATCCGTATTATTCCTTTGTGTATCAACTTGAATATTTGGATATTTCTTACGTAAAATCTTGACGAATAATTTTCAAGGGACTAGCTTTGCGGCCGTACATAAAGATAAACGGCCATGTGACGTGAATTTAATCTGATTGCATTTTGGAAGTCGTAGAGAATTCCACAATTACCAGAGAAAGTGGAGAATATTATTAACTCATTATTCGTATCAAAGTATGCGTATAGTATGCGTATAGTATGCGTATCAAAGTGTGAGGCGAATACCGTGTCAATGGCGAGCGGTGCGATGATAGAAGGTAGCCGTGCCACCTAACTCTAAGTATGTATTTCGTACAACCTAGCTTGGCAGGGACGTCGCCATTTACTTATACGATTACACTAATTACTCGAAGCGCTTGTGGCCCCTCTAACCTGGTGTTATGTAAACGATCTCTGCGTTAAGCAACTTTCTTTATAGGTGGTCCTTGGCGACTACTTTGTGGTATTTACATTTGCGAGCGTTTCCGGAAGGCACGTTAAGCCGTTGGTCCTGGATGCCAGTAAAATGGCAGTCGTTAAGCCCAGTTGAAGGCCTTATGGGTGGCCTGAAATATTTCAACAACAGATCGCCACAACCTGCGCCTGTCCATTTTCAACACGGCAATGGGCTCACCACCTGTGGGACGAAAATGCATAAGGCGAAATGTGGGCATAAAGTATCGTACCCCTTCGGGGATAAAAGCGTGATCTTTCGGCTGTGATACTAATGACCAATTGGCAAGCAACTGACAGGCCGCGTATGTAATTTGATTCTTTGCTCTATGGTGTAGACTGATAAGAAGCATTACATAAAAAACTTAGAGGTTTTATATAATGTTTATGTAAATCTTGATATTATGGAATTGTTTTAACGATTAATGTTTGTAAAAATGAGCATAATAATCAAAATATAGAACCACCATCTTGTTCACAGTCTTTCCGCATATATCTCATATCGATATACGAGTAGTCATTAAAAGGTAGAACTATCAAATCTCGGAAAGTACACGCATAGAATTATCATTTAGCATCTTTGAACATGACGAAGCCACGTTTTGAGCAACTCCTATATCTGCGAGGGAACAAAAAAATAACCGCAAAGGCTAAGACGTATCTGTTATGTAATAAATTAGAAATGACGCAAGCTTTTCTCGCATTTTGCAATAAAAAAAATAAGTTTATTAGGTAGATACGTACCTGGTTGGGTCCAAACAGTGGCGATATCAAGCTTGAAGTTGCCAAGTAATTTGTTGGCGCGCAAGATGTGACGGGATTGCAGTACCTGAAACAAAAGACATTATGTTTTGCACGGCCACATAATAATACCAGCAAAACTCAGCGTCACACAAAATACTTTTACGACGTAATAATATTTATTAGTTAAGAGAGGAAAATTAATCAGAAAGTGGCTAATAAGGCAGTAATACAAATAATAAAGTTACATCTCGTAGCGTATCTTAGCGCCCCTTAAAGTTAAATGTATAACATATTACGAGTACGTGCCTACATTTGCCATTTTATTTGTCAACATAAAGCCTGAAGAATTTTTGTATTAGTATTTTTTGTTCATACACCCGTAACTAAAATAATACAGTTTGAAATCAGCTCTCGTTCTAAACGCATTGAGTTGGAGTCTGACTTGATATTGATCAATGATCTGCAGAAAAGGAATCGCAGTTGGTAGTGAGTTAAAGGAGTTAGTTCCCTTTTCGGTAGGAAAGATAATTTTACCGCGTCTTCTTCTACCGCATCTGTCTGTCCGTTCGCTTTAAACCTAAAACTATTGAGCGAACTATCATGCGAGTTTTCCCAATATATAGTGATAGTTATGAAATAGAAATTGGTAAAAATATTATAATTGTATACAATGAAATCGACATAGGTTTCATAGAAAACGCTGCCTGAAAGATAAAACAAACACATAAATGAAAATATTATTCCATATAATATCTATCTTTTAAGGATACTATACTGTGTGAAATCGGCACGGGAAAACTTCACCACACGGGCAAAGCTGCGAACATCAGCTATTAATTTAAACATTGCGTTAAGTCAAGTCTTTAATAAACCTTGGCTCATCAAGTTGATGTAGGTACACCACAGACCCTAATCTGTAATGTGCCCCCATGTCGCCTAAGTATGTGTAACATTAACTTGCGAGTAAAGTTTCGTTTATCTTTGTTTAGACAAAAGGTTCTATCTGCATTTTAGAGATTGATTAATTTACTCAGTTTGTAATGTAAACGAGTATAAGGAATCTTATGTAGGTATATAAGGAAATGGAAACTATTTAAAAGTCAAATAACGGCTTTTTTTTTAACGTGTGGAAATCCTCATGGATGCTACGCCAGACTCTTAACGACTAAAACCACGGTGCCCTTCCTTTTGTCTATGGCCAGGAGTCCCGGGTAAGCCCTTCGAGAGGATAGCCCCAAGGCTCCCAGCAGACTTTATCCGCAAGCGCGGTATCGTCTTCGGAGGAGGGGATTCGGGTGTTATCCCGCTGCTTTGGGGGTCCGGGTGTAATCCCGCTTCTTTGGGGAGGATTCAGGTGCTGTCCTAGGTTCTTGAGAGAGTGAAAGACGTACGCGTAGTTGTCACGTCACGCCTCCGTCTAGGGCCTGCTTCTGTAAGGACGGCGAGCAGCCCACCCTCCGTCCTCAAGCCCCTGGTCATGGAGGCCGGTGGTCCTAGGCGAAGATCTTCGATCTGCGGAACTCGAGAGGGAAAATTCTCCCCCGCTCCCTCTCCGCCGCCTCTTTTGCGAGCATTACATGCTCTCAAAAAGACGCAGTGGCGTCCCACTTGCTCCCGGTGGAGATCATGGCTCTCATCATGGCAAATAACGGCTTACTGCCATTCATGTGACTGTATCGTTTACCTAGCTGAGAACACTCTTTGGACTGACCTTATTATTAATCTCTGCCCTAATTCGTTATCTTGTTATACAGTTTTCGAGATATAAAGAAACATCGCACGAACTCTGTAGAACGAATTCATAGTCTGCTTGCCTACTGCAAGTAACACAATAATATTGTATTTTACACTTAGCTACTAGGGTTCAAAAAGGCAATGGTTATTCGATGTCAAATATAAGATTAGGGAAAATAGATATCCACGTCCACTTTCGAACCGATCATCATAAACAGGGTGTTCATTCACATATTTTATAACGTTCGTTAGGGGCTTTCTTCCACGTGCCTAGGTCTTCCTACCAGTGGCGGCTGTACCTTAAGTGCGCTCGTGCGCTGAACCACCAAAACAAAAGATTTAAAAAATTAAAAAATTATACTTGGTCGTTATTTAATAAAATACTTTATTTATAATAATTTTTAAACATACATAAAAAGTAATAAAGTATCCAATTATTATAAATCAATTTACGCGCTATGCTATACTATAAGACTTATTTTCCCTGTGATGTAAAATTATCGTGCGCTCCGGCGAGTGCACGAGAACCGCTAATAAATACAACTTGTATGAGAGGAGAGCAAATATGCCTGACGCTTGTATCAAAACATTGTTCATAGAAATGTACCGAGTAATAAGCCTGTTCTCGTGCGCCGCACGTGCCAACCGAAACCGAACCGAACCGAAGATTGCCGAGAGCACTCGAATACGAATACTCGTAGGTAAATGTCGATTATTGACGAAATTCGCCTGTGATGCGTTCATTATTGTTTGCGTAGACTTACTATACTAGGTCCGTATTCCAGAACGTTTCTCAATACTCTATCAACGCTTGAGACTAGATTTTGCCTAATAAAATTTACTCTCAAGTGTTTCTTGAGTGTTGATAAACATTCTGGAATACGGCCCTTAGATTATATAAACACCCAGATTACTAATGCGCGCGACGAAAATGCAGCCAAAAAATATACACTAGTTCGGGTATGTCGGTCAATCCGCCCGCCAATGACCGTATTGAGTCATCGCGACGCAATACGGTCATCGGCGCACACGTGACGCACCATACGGTCATTGGCGCACACATGACGCACACAAACGCAACGGCGTACGTAATATACTCACGCCGAGAAGGCCTTCCCATGGCAAAAAAAGTGGCAGCAACATTGACGACTTTTTTTGGCGGGAAACAGCGAATGACGCGATCGCCGCTCCGTTATTAATTTTTCAAACTAGTTTAATTTCGGGTGTTTATGTGTAAAAATGATGGTGTTTTAAACATAAAAGCTTCGACAATGTGCACAAGTGTTGTGAAATTGGATAACTTAGTGGAACGCGGTATTTTCTGTTGCCTTCCAAAATCCACATATAACTGCAGTAAAATTTACCATCATTTTACTGCAGTAGAACTTTGAACAGACCTATACATGAAGACGCTGCTATCAATAGGAATAATTAACTACTTTCGAATGAAGAAGATTAATTATCTACTTGAAAATTATCACTATAAAAGAAAAAATTTAAACGTAATGGAAGATGAAAGAACAATATTTTTTTTTGTTGGCAATCGCGTCACCTAGAAATTAGAACTTTGAACAAACTTATACATGAATACGCTGCTATCAATAAGAATAATTTACTACTTTTGAATGAAGAATATTCATTATCTACTTGAAAATTATCACTATAAGATAAATTTAATATAATATGCGTCGTGGTTAAGCCCAAGCCGGACATGCCAAAACATAAAAAAAAAAAATTGACGACTCGCGTTGTACTGGACGCGGTACTGGCCCTGGGTGTTTATATAATCGAAGTTACTATAGTAACTATTTTTTTTCGTTTTGGTTTTATTCTTTACTGTGTCTACAGTGTGTAGTGTGGAGTGAAAATGAGCATAAACATTGATTTACACTAAAGATGTCAAAATAACAAATTTATACAAACATTACCCGAAAGGAATCCCGAAGGTTATATTTCGGTTCAGAAACATGTCATCGCATTGATTTTTTGTATAAAAAATAATAAACAATGAACATATTTTATGTAGGTAAATTTGTTTTGTTGCAATTTCCAATCATACTAAGTGAGCAAGTAAAGTTCGATAACCCACCAGCCGCCACTGCTTCCTACCTGAGTCTTAGAAGGATTTTACGGGATCGGCTGCGGGAGTGCTGCATTTCTGGTGTTGCAAACGTCCATAGGCAACGGGTACCACATTCGTAGGCCGTCTGGCCCCTCAGTAGTCAAAACCTTGGTAGCCTTACTGTCAGTCGTCACCTTTCTTTTAATCTCACAATCCTAGTATGAATGCTTAGGTATACCAGTCAATCAGTCAGTCAGTAACTAACCATGGCTCACTGATCATCAAAGTACAAACCACTCATTTTTGTGAAACACATCGAGATAATTATATAAGCATCAACTAAGAAAAGTATTTTGAAAATTCCTACCATAAAAAGAACGGGGATTTTTTATGCATGTGTCGCGGTCGAAACCACGGCGCATAATCTACTGTAACATATAATTTCAATATGTCATAATCATAGAACTCGTAAAAGCAAAAATGTTCACGTTTCACAGGATGTACTTTTACCCCTCAGGGTTAAAAAGCTTTTTCCAGGAAAGCATCTCGTCGCTAATATAAGCGACGTAATGCTAGTGCAAACTTAAATGAGAAGGAAATAAAATCATTTATATTTACTTGTTCTCTTTTGAAACTAGCTGCAAAGGCAAGCCACTGGTATGTTTCTAAACCCCTTGTTATGCAAACAACATATTCATTATTTTGCTGTGGGCTATTTCTACGTTAATGTTTTATATTTTACTGAGTATTTACTTACCTATACTTTTTAAAATATCTCTTTGTCATTTCGACTAAGGTAAGTTTTATTTAGATGGTTGATGTAGTTTTCTACGAGATTAACTTGAAAATTAAAAGACCTCCATGCCAAAAATAACAACCACTCGTTGCTACTGATTTAATTTAGTTTTAATAAACCCAAACACGTGTATGCGACTTCCGCGCTGAGGTCCCGGGTTCGATTCCCGGGTCGGAACAAATATTTGTGTGATCCACAAACGCGTGTTTCGGATTTTGGGTGTTTCCTATGTATGTATTTAGAAATATATAAGTATGTTTATCAGTTGTCTATCTCATACCACAAGCTTATATTAGCTTACATTGGGCTAGATGGCGCTGTGTGAAAAGTGTCCCACAATATTTATTTGTTATTTATTCTATATTCCTGTAATTTTCTGAGGTGCTGGGTATCTTACAGACTAACCTTTTGCGGAGAAAGCAGAACTAAGAACGATGGAACTCTAAGTGACTTTACGGATAGCATGATACCAAATTCAGGGTTTTTTATTCATTACATTTATATTCAGCCAACGCTCGTATTTTTTCGTTAGCAATGTTGCCAGTGATTTATGCCTACCTAATTTTACAGGTGAACGAAAGTGATTTATAGCGCACGTACAGTGCATGAAACAAATTTAACTTTAACACAGTTGGATGGAAACGTAAGAATTGCAGGGAAATAAGTATATCTAAGCAAGTGCGCATAGGCCTATACTGTTTAAAATAAGTTTCTAATGGATTTAAATGTGTAGAATGATGTATTCTCGCACCAACTCAAACGACACGGAGTCCTTGCTAGTCTAGCAGCGAGCGCCTTGAATAAGCCTTCAAAGGCATAAACCCAGGGTTTGAGGTAGAATTTGGCTACTGGATGTGAAAGATTTGGCAACACCCTTCCTGTTAGTGCTAGTGTAACAACTAGAATCGTCACCCCAGATTCATGTGGCCCAGCGTCGTTCGCAACTCATTTATCGACTATTAGATGACACCTCTGGCTTCGCCCGTGACATACTTCGAACTCCCGTCGAACCTATTTAATCCCGTCGCTTATAAATTCTACACTAATGCATAAAAATATGCCCGATTTTTCGATATTTATGACTACTGCTCCACTTTCCAGGATAGCTGCGTGATGATATATAGCCTTCCTAGATAAATAGGCTAACACAAAAATAATTTTTCATATCCGATCAGTGGTTCCCGATATTACGGCGTTTAACCAAACAAACTCTTCAGCTTTATAATATTAGTACCTATAGATTACTATTCCGCCTCTTTAGCGTGCATCAACTACTCGAAAACAAGGCGGTGGAATTAAATGAAGACTTCAAACCACATAATAAATGTAAAACTTCCTCAAGTGAAGGAACAAATCACAGAACTTTATCACAATAAAGTAAAGTTAAAGACGCTTTCAAAGGATAAACTCTTATGAAGTAGATCCTCTCTATAAAATCAGTATTATTTCGGTAAGAACTTTTGACCTCTTTCAATCAAAAAGATTTTTTATTTATTTACATTTACATACTGCTTATCAACTGGTAATATTTAAAAATGAATTGCTGTGCGATAGTCACGCTAACACTTGCTGGATTTAGCTGGATCTTATTGCTAAGTTTGATTATAAAGTGTCTGTTTGTAATTACAATTTGGAAGCTCTCGTGGCCCTGCGGACGTAGTGTTCTGTAAACGATCACTGCGTTAAGAAGCCATAGTGAAAGTTTCACTATGGCTTCTCCTCGGATGGGTGATCACTTAGTGGCATTTATATTCGCGAGCGTTTCCGTGCTTCGGAAGGCACGTTAAGCCGTTGGTCCCGGTTGCCAGTAAAATGGCAGTCGTTAAGCCGGTTGAATGCCTTATGGGCGGCTTGAAAAATTTCAACAGCAGGTCGCCACAACCTGCCCCTGTCCATTTCAACACGGCAATGGGCTCACCACCTGTTACGTGGGACAAAAAACAAAGCATACGGTGAAACGTGGGCGTATAGTACGCCTCTGCCTACCCCTTCGGGGATAAAGGCGTGAAAGTATGTATGTTTGTAATTACAAGTTAACAGCTTATCATCTGCTAGAAAAGCTTAAGTTCTAATTGTCGACCAAAATAACCTGATGGGTTTTCCGCCATCTTGAAATAAGGGTTATATTCAGTTTTTTTCATCATAACTCGGTTCCCCGTTGAGATACGAAAATTTATGTTCTGTTGACTCTACCATTTCAGACTTATTGGGCGATCAAAATCAACTTCATAATGTCATTAATTCCAGTTTTAGCAATCATAGGAATACACTAAATCACTACATATTATAAAACGAAGTCGTTTTTAGCTGCCTGTCCCTATGTATATATGCTTCTAAAACTACGCAAAGAATTTCGATGCAGTTTTT
The DNA here is from genome assembly GCA_948477245.1 of Thumatha senex. Taxonomy (NCBI): domain Eukaryota; kingdom Metazoa; phylum Arthropoda; class Insecta; order Lepidoptera; family Erebidae; genus Thumatha; species Thumatha senex. The sequence goes on from OX419725.1 coordinate 9,555,787, forward strand.
TTAAATAGATAGAGTGATTCTTATAGAAGGTTTTTATGTATATTTTGTTAAGTTAATAAATATAATAAATAAATATCCATCACGCCTTATCCCCGAAGGGGTGGCAGAAGCATATTATATGCCCACTTTTCACCGTGTGGATTCCTGTCCCACGTAATAGGTGGTGAGCCTATTGCCGTGTTGAAATAGACAGACGCAGGTTGTGGCTACCTGCTGTTGAAATTTTTTAAGCCGCCTATAAGGCCTTCAACCAGGCTTAACGACCGCCATTTTACTGGCAACCGTGTACAACGGCTTAACGTGCCTTCCGAAGCACGGAAACGCTCGCAAATGTAAATGCCACAAAGTGGTCACCCATCCGACGACCAGCCATAGTGAAAGTTGCGTACCTCAGTGATCGTTTACCGAACACTGAGACCGCGGGGCCACGAGCGCTTCATTTTCGCTTTATTTTGTTAAGTTTTTGTAAACAACAACTTAATTATAACGATATATGCTGGCGGTGTCAGAAAAAATTAACGAAAACGCTGCCTTTTGAGATATAACAAAATAATGTATTGTGGAATTGTGTTTCTAATATAGGTCTACAAAAAAGTCCGCGACGGTATATGTCTATCTGTTAAGGATACCGTACTATATCCATTTTAATACTTAAAAAAAACAGCAATAGTAAAGCGGTAATTTAAAGGCTATGTACACAAAAACATTATTAATGCTTATCATTTTTAATATGTTAGTTGGCTTCAGCAGTTTATGAAGATTATTTTGTCCCTTGACACTTTGCAAATTAAATGAATATCTTAGGCAATATGGCAATATCAAAAAATGCGCAAATAAATTAATTTCGTGTAAAAATAATTCGACTGGGCCGGGCGGGCGCGGGCGTAGGTACTTGAGAAACAAAGTCATTTTTCTCTGTCGGTCCCTATGTATACTTAGATCTTTAAAACTACGCAACGAATTTCGATGCAGTTTTCTTTAAATAGATATAGTAATTCATAGAGAAGGTTTTTATGTATATTTTGTTAAGGTTTTGTACACATTAACTTAAATAACGATATATGTTGGCGGTGTCGGAAAAAATAAGACGTCTGGGATCTTTTAACGAAAACGCTGCTTAAACCCTTTAAGATATAACCAAATAATGAATTATGTATCTAATATAGGTCTACAAAAAGTCCAGTCCAGTTAGGGGGATGGAGTTACTCGCGTCCGTAGGACTTACCACCTTATCCTAGGCCCACCCTACACGTTTCCCCCGGGTGGTGCAAAACGAGTAACAACGCCGAGTCTCTGGCGGCGGTGTAATAACCGGACCCACATGCCTAATTAGCATGAACTGTGAAGGTAGGAAATGACCCTCACAACCCGTATCTTCGTGGTCATGTTTCGCAGAAATGGGCGCCTTGGCTTAATCATAAATAATGGAGGTAGAAAGCCTCCATAAAATTCACCCCAAATCCTACGGTGGGATACGCGCCAAAAGGATGCATGGCTGTTGGGATGTACAGTCAATAGCGCCAACTTCAGTGGACCTGGCATACACTGTAGTATCAGCCTTCACTACGGTTATGGGCGTTACCCCGTGTGCGACCTGTTATTCTACCCTACTCGTACTCGTGGGAACAAAATGACATCTTTAAATTCACCTCAAAAACGAACAGAAAATAAGACTCTTACACAAATTTTTCACCCTAGTTTTTTCAACAGACCAAGATCACATTCATTGTCAGACAGTAGACAAACTCAAGATTTGCCCAAACCAACGGATAGCGAAACCTCAACACAATACATTCAACAGGACAAAACAGAAACTATGCTGATGTTGTCCGTACTGGCAAAGACAAAAATAAGACATTCAAACCACCCCTGGAATCATAAAACATTACAAAAACGATAATCATTCCATCTGAACAACCACAGCTGGTAATCAGAGAAAATGCTAATGACTTCACACAACTAATGGGCATGTTAAAACGAATGATGCAACAAATGACCAAAATGACAAATCTCTTACTAACTCTCATGACAGAACTACGTGGAAACTCAGCTCAATCCAGCAGTTGTCAGGATTTTACTCTAGCGGGAGGCAAGCGACCCAACCTGCCTCACCGCAACAACGACCATATAGACCACTGAAAATAGCAATTTAGAATGCTAATGGGCAACCAAACCATGCTTTAGAAGTAAAAGCATTTCTCTACACTCACAACATTGATTTCTTTCTGATTTCAGAGACTCACTTTACTGTAAAGAGTTTTATTAAAGTACCAAAATACAAACTTTATGGCACTAACCATCCAGATGGTACAGCTCATGGCGGATCAGCTATATTTATTTAAGAAAATATAAAGCACTACGTGGCCAATGCATATTGCTGCAACGAGATTCAAGCTACGAATATTACAATAGAAAGCTTAAACGGTCCTTTAACGGTATCAGCTTTATACATGCCACCCAAGCACAACTTAAAAAGCGAAACATACTCAGCATTCTTCAGAAAACTAGGTCATAAATTCATTGCCGGTGGTGATTATAACGCAAAACATACTGACTGGGGATCTAGAATCACTACGACCAAAGGACGTAAACTGATGAAATCAGTGCAGCAACTTAAACTCGATGTTATTTCCACCGGGGAATCAACTTATTGGCCTTACGATGTTAAAAGGAAACCAGACCTGGTAGATTTCTTTGTTACCAGAGGGCTTCATTCGTCTTTAATACACTTCCACTCCAGCTATGATTTATCTTCTGATCATACTGCTATTTTAGGCGAACTGAACAATGACTCGATCAAAGTTAAAAAGCCTTGCAAACTACACAGCAAAAAAACGGACTGGAATTACTTCCGGGAAATTATAATAAAAACTTTGAACACACAAATTTCGTTAAAGAATGATGAAGACATAAATGGAGGCGTAGAGATCTTCAACAAATGCATCCAGTCAGCGGCCTGGAAAGCGACACCTAAGTCAAGTGAAGACTGTTTCGTTCAAATTCCTATGTATCCTCAAGTTATCTCTGACATGATACAAAAGAAAAGACAAGCGAGAAAGATATGGCAAAAAACGAGATACCTGAAGGACAAAAACATTTTTAACACATTGGTGAAAAAGCTCAATTCCACTCTAGAAAACTTAACAAATCTGAATATGGAAAGACGCTTAATTAGTCCAGACGCCACGAGGGCGACTGATTACTCCTTATGGAAGACAACTAAAAGCCTTAAAAAGTCTATCCCATTTGAATCACCTTTGCTAAGAAATGATAGAACGTGGGCTAAATCAAATGCTGAAAAAGCATTACTGTTTGCAGAACACTTGTCCGATGTCTTCACTCCAAATCCAGACTCACCCGGCTCATAAAAAGCAAACATAATTCTTGAGGCACTGTCTAGACCTCATCAGCTTGCACCTCCCATTACTAAATTCACCAAATATGAAGTACGCTCTGTTATTAACAAATTAAACCTAAACAAGGCTCCTGGATATGATTTGATAACTGGGAAGATAATGAAAGAATTACCTGATATAGGCATAACCTTCTTGACACAGATCTATAATGCTATTTTACAAAGAGAATTTGTCCCAGCACATTGGAAAGTGGCTGAAATTATACTTATCCTCAAGCCAGGCAAGAGTCCTGATGCTGTCTCGTCCTATCGTCCTATAAGCTTGCTCCCGATTTCTTCAAAGGTAATGGAAAGCTTAATTGTAAATAAAGAGAGGAAGGGCTATTATTCAAGATATTAAAGGCTTTACCCATTAACCTATACCTACTTATCAAATCTTACCTGAAACAAAGGCACTTTTATGTCAAACATGGAGAGGAACAAACTGGACTATTTGAAATAAAAGCAGGAGTCCCACAGGGAAGTGTTATGGGCCCAATTTTATACCTCATCTATACCTCCGACCTACCGACAAACATAAATGTCCTTATAGGTACATTTGCATTTGAAAGACTGGCGCATTAAGGCAAATGAAACAAAATCAGTGCATGTCACTTTTAGTCTGAGACATGGCATATGTCCAACTGTAGAGCTGAATGGTATACTAATGCCACACAAAGAAGATGTTCGGTAACTAGGTATATATCTAGATAGACGCCTTACTTGGAAAAAAGCATATAATAACAAAAGCTTTAAGCCAGCAACTCAGAAAAATGTACTGGCTGATGGAACGAAAATCCAGACTATCTTTGGACAACAAAATCCTTCTCTATAAACACATACTAAAGCCAGTGTGGACATAGGGAGCTGAGCTGTGGGGCACAGCAGCTAAATCAAATATAGAAATTCTACAACGGTTCCAGTCTAAAATCCTGCGCATGATTACAGACGCACCCTAGTACATAACAAACCACAACTTGCATCGTGATCTAAAAGTGCCAACAGTAAATGAAGATGTCAAAGTATCACTAAAACGCTATGAAAAACGTATGCGAGAGCATCCAAATGAATTGGCATGCAAACAAATAGATCGAACCAGGAGGATGTTTAAAAGAATTAAAAGAAGAGCCGCACAAGACCTCGTAGAGTAAATAAGATATAGAAATTGGATAGACCACTGGGCCTACTCCATCCACGCCTTTCACAAACTCTTGACCACTTATCCAATACCAACACGGGTAGATCACAAGCAAAATAAGGAGTTAAATAAAAATTCCGCGATGGTATATGTCTATCTCTTAAGGATACCGTACTATTTCCATTTTAATACTTTAAAAAACAGCAATAATAAAGCGCTATTTACACAAATACATTATTAATCCTTATCATTTTTAATATGTTAGTTGGTTTCAGCATTTTATGAAGATTATTTTGTCCCTTTACACTTTGCAAATTAAATGAATATCTTAGGCGATATGGCAATATCTAAAAAATGCACAAAGAAATTAATTTTGTGTAATAAAAATTCAACCGGGCCGTGCGGGCGCGAGCGTAGTACTTGAGAGCGGAGAAGAAATCAAGTAATTAGGAAAATGTTCATACATTATTGTGAAATTAATAAACGACGGGATTAAATGGGTGCCACGGGGTTCGAAGTATGCCACGGGCATTATAGATAAATAACACCCAGACACAGAATAAACCGTCTCATGCTGCTCATCACAAAAAGTTTTATCCTGGTTGGGAATCAAACCCACGACCTCTTGCGTAGCAGTCGGATACACTCCCACCGCGCCACAGAGGTAGTCATCACTCAATCAATAAATGACAAACTTTGTCTACCATATAGGTATATTTTCAGTTACAAACAAATTAGCGTAGGGTTCGCGAAGTTTCTTGGAAGATAATGCAAATATTTTGTAAAATAATGAAAACATTTTGGGAGTTTACACGTTGGGAGCTCAACATCCTACTAATATTATAAACGCGAAAGCTTGTAAGTATGGATGTTTGTTACTCTTTGAAGCGCTCGTGGCCCTGCGGTTTCAGTGTTCTGTAAACGATCACTGAGTTACGCAACTTTCACTATGGCTGGTACTCGGATGGGTTACTACTTTGTGGCATTTACATTTGCGAGCGTTTCCGTGCTTCGGAAGGCACGTTAAGCTGTTGGTCCCGGTTGCCAGTAAAATGGCAGTCGTTAAGCCTGGTTGAAGGCCTTATGGGCGGCTTAAAAATTTCAACAGCAGGTAACCACAACCTGCGTCTGTCTATTTCAACACGGCAATGGGCTCACCACCTATTACGTAGGACAGGAATGCACACGGTGAAAAATGGGCTTATAATATGCCTCTGCCACCCCTTCGATGGATATTTATTTATAGTAATTTTTGTTTTGTTGGATTTTCTCCACAGAATAAGTTATTCTCACGCAGCTTAAAAATATGGTTACACTGTTTAAATTATTTTAGAATATATTAATGTCTTTAAAAACACGAGTGCTCATGAATGGTTATCATGCAGGATTCTTTATTAGAGAAACTTATTACGTCTAGTTACGCTGAGAGTTCATTGAGTTTTAATGGCCATAGTCTCAGAGCGAAGCAGCCAGGTGGCCTGACCCACTTTAGTAACATATAAAATGCTTACGTTGCACTTGTATTAATGTAAATTATAACTGCAACCTGCAACCCATTTATATTCTTTTATTAAAATTTTGCAGGTTGCAGTTGTAAAATCCATAAAAACCCGACCGACTCTAAAAACAAATTTTCAATAAATATGCAAATATTTATTTGTCATTTTTATTATTATATAAGATGGGACGCAAATAATCGTCTCATTTGACCAAAAGTTGTCACCGTAGCCTTGGACGTATGCAGATGAGATGAGAGCGTCCGGATAGTCCTTTAGGGACGCTCTCATCTGTTGATGAGGAGGTTGACACAGAACACAAAGATATATTTTGAATTTATATTTTAAAATCGCTTGATTCGCGGCAATTTACTTTAAATATTTTTATATTACCAAAATGATTCGGTTGTTAATTATGTTTGGGGAGCAGCGGATGTAAAACGTACATCCAAGGTCGTCGAGGAAGTCAACGTCACCAGCTAGCTAAACCTACACTGGCTCACCAACAGATGAGACTGAGGCAAGCGTCCTTATCGAAAATTGACACAAATTACCAAACTAACTTGATTAATATTAATATTTTAAATTTATATTATGAAATCGCGTTGGCTATAGCTTTGTATCTGACTGGTTTTGGTATCATTAAAAAGTTAGAATTAAAAAAAAGGTAATATTAAATTCAGATTTGGAATGTGTGATTTTCATTTGTTTTTCTGTCAAGATAAGTGAATGTGATGCAGGAAATGATACTGCGCTTACTCTCGCAGCTCGCGGCTCGTCTCTCACCTCGTCTTGTGACTCGCGCGAGATTGTAATAAACGCAGTGTCCTTCTGCCTTATTTTGTCGTTATTAAGTACCTATTAGGTAAATGTTTTCTCCTTTAATAAGTAAGCATTTCTAGTTTTCCTAACACCATAAAGTCATCGCTTAACTGTTATTCTTTCTTACTTTTGATATTCTTACGTATTTCAAAAGTCCTTAAGTGAGAGAGTGTATATAAATCTGCAGGATGCGAAACAAATATGTCTGGATTGCAAAATTTGGCAATCTGACTACCAGACAGATGTGTTCCTTATGAGTTATCTAGATCCCATAATATAATATAAGTTTGCTAGCTCTTGTGTTAATACAACCTGTTCGTGAAAGTCAGGTGATGGCTAACGATTCGTGCTCAAGAATAGGATTTGTTGATTTTATTGTATTTACTATGTTAATAAAGTCTTGTTAATGTTAATTATTGTATTTGAATTATTATGACATAATTACTTATTAATTTAAGATAAATTAACTAAATCGAACTTGACGACTCTCAATAATGTAAGTAAAGGAAACAAAAAAATAAATACAATTTTACTTTTCTAAGAGATAGACTAAGGACCGTATTTCAGAACGTTTCTCAATACTCAAGAAACACTTAAGAGTAGTATTTATAAGGCAAAAACTAGCCTCAAGCGTTGAATGAGTATTGAGAAACATTCTAGAATACGGCCCTAAGACTGAATTAAATCCAAAGACAACAAATAGATTGGATTTATGCACATCCTGTATTATCCTCGCTATCTCCTTTTCTTTTTATTTTGTACACTCTAATAAGATAAATTACCACACTACTACAAAATATCTTATTTTACAAATACTTATTTTTTATGTTCTGTTAAGTTTTTATGTAAATACTCGTAACACGGAATTTGATGCATTTACCTTACCGTCTGTTACCACATTATTATTTCAAAGAAAGAAAACATAATATTAAAAAGGGTATAAACCAACAAACACAAAGTTGATTTTATTCTACGTCTTAATCTTGGTTTTATTGAAATGTAAAAACAATATTTATCCTTCTTGACGGTCGGATCTAGTACATATGAGTTAACTAGGTAAGCGAGTTTATCTTTCGTACACAAAGCACTGAAGTTGAAACATTACAATACATATTTTATTTCTTTCTAAGGGTAGTAGTATTACTGGTTGGAGGATTCTTCCTTTGTGTCGAAGAAACCTCTTCACCCGTTCCTCCACAGTATTTTTATTATTTCTTGGCCACACTTGACAAAAAACAGATAAATAAATAAAATATCAGAGTGTCTGAACGCTCTCAGGGGCCGATCACTTGACTCAAGTTAAAATCACACATAGACATATTATCACGCCTTTATCCCCGAAGGGGTAGGCAGAGGCATACTATACGCCCATATTTCACCGTATGCACTTTTGTCCTACTTAACAGGTGGTGAGCCGATTGCCGTCAAGTTGAAATCGTGAATCTTTTAACACTTAAACTAATATAGCATTGAATTTACGTAACGGCTTCTCACCTAACCGCTAATTTCTGGTATCTACTCCACTTTGTTACATCATAGTACTATCTGCTACTCAAGGAACAAAGTACTTAACCTTTATACTACGAGTGTGTCAATGTAAACTAATTTTTTACATCAAAAGTAAGTTTACATTGAAACAATATGTAATGATATATATTATCAGTATCAATGTATACTTATATCCATCACGCCTTATCCCCGAAGGGGTGGCTGAGGCATATTATATTCCCACTTTTCACCGTGTGGATTCCTGTCCCACGTAATAGGTGGTGAGCCCATTGCCGTGTTGAAATAGACAGACGCAGGTTGTGGCTACCTGCTGTTGAAATTTTTCAAGCCGCCCATAAGACCTTCAACCAGGCTTAACGACTGCCATTTTACTGGCAACCAGGTCCAACGGCTTAACGTGCCTTCCGAAGCACGGATACACACGCAAATGTAAATGCCAGAAGTAAATGTAAATGCCAAAAGTGGTCACCCATCCGAGGTCCAGCCATAGTGAAAGTTGTGTAACTCAGTGATCGTTTACTCAGGCTCTTCTTAGGTATCCTTACTTAAGCTTATATAAGTCTAATGTCATCCGGGGTGAGTATAACTGGGTTTAGTTTGGGGTAGGATTTGTCAAGTTAGAAGAGAAAAAAAATGTATTCGCTTGTCTCTGAACGAATAAGCCTGTGAAGATGGTGGAAATTAAATTGCTTCATTAAATTTTTTTTTGTTGCCAGTAAAATCGCAGTCGTTAAGCCTGGTTGAAGGCCTTATGGGCGGCTTGAAAACTTCAACAGCAGGTAGCCACAACTTGCGTCTGTCTATTTCAACACGGCAATGGGCTCACCACCTATTACGTGGGACAGGAATCCACACAGTGAAAAGTGGGCATATAATATGCCTCTGCCACCCCTTCGGGGATAAGGCGTGATGGATATTTATTTTTTATTTATTTTAATTTTTTTTTTAATTACAGTCGTTTGTAAAAAAAAAAAAATATTAGGTACATTTTGATATTGTTTTTTTTTTAGATTGGAATGATAGTTAAACCTATTATAATTCTAAAGTTTTCACCCCTTTAAACAGTAAACATAGACATTGATATTTAATTGTAATCACTCTAAATAATATTTTTCAAATAATAAATAAATATTGTGAAATACTTTTCACACAGCGCCGTCTAGCCCAAACTAAGGTTGAGCTTGTGCTATGAGATCTAGACTACTTATAAATATACTTATATTTTTCGAAATACAATACCAACATTTTATACAAAGTAAACACCCAAACCCCGAAACAAACATTTGTGGATCACACTAATTATTTATACCGACCCAGGAATCGAATCCAAATAAATAGGTACTTGTAATTTCGATCTCGAATCTATAGCAATTCAGTCTAAAACGACTCAATTCACGGAGTATTTAGTCTATTATTCCGCCTAGTTACCTACGTAGTCGGGAAACCTTCAATTGCATGCATTCGCGCGGCAAGGGTTACCACTGTAACCTAACCTATTCACCCAACAGAGCACAAAATATACCTATCTCTACCAGGCAATTTTAGCCGTAACAATACTCCGAAAGAAACATTTGCGTAAACACAAATATTTGTGTCAACCCGGGGATTAATTTATTTATATGGTAAAAAAATCCATAGTCAACCCTACATACTGAAAAAATAACAGAAAGTACTAAGGTAAATTATGATGAAACATACTGGAGATTAACCGCACGAAAGAGTGTTAGCATATTACTCTTTACCGCAATAAAACTGAAAGTTTTATGAGCTCTGCCTGTGCCACCGTACTTAGGTACATTTAAGGATTACTTAAGCATTTCATATAGCTTTCTTTTGTTTACTTGTAATAACATACATACATATTGTCACGCTTTTATCCCCGGAGCAGAGCGCAAGCAGAGGCATACTTTTCACCCTCATTTCATCGTATACATTTTTGTCCCACGTAACAGGTGGTGAGTCCATTGCCGTGTAACTTTTAATAAGGTGACGATAATCATTTCTGAATACCATTACGTTTAGTCATTTAGCAGTACGAAGCCGCGTACAATTAGATATCTAATTTGTATCTTCTTTCTTTTGTTGGTTCTAGCATCTTTGTTCAGGTACAATTAAAATTTTATTTACTGTATTTATAAGTAATTAGACAAAACCGAATGTCTTTGAAAAGCTGTGGTACTTATGTTATTGGACTTCAGGTTTAGTAAGATATAAAGGTTTATAAGAAAAGTGATAGAAGGAAGTTTGTTATACTCAATCTGTTGTCTGTTTTAAGTATCAGCTACTTGGCACAGTACATATATAAATGGATGAAAATAGACTGACGAAGTAAATTTATGCGGTGTGAGTAAATGGGCAAACTGGTAAGGGTCGACCTCGACGCACATATGCCAATCAAATACCTTTATTTACAACAAATTATTAAATAACCTTAAAATATGAAAACTTAAAATATATTAATATATAAATTATTATTTATGTACTTTGTATTTGGTGCTTATATTAGTTGGTATTATGAAAATCAGTTGACACGCGAAACTAAACAGTAGAAAGACTTAATAAGAACAGAATTTTAAGTTAAAATCACAGTTTATTCCATACGAACGTATAAACCTTACTATAATCTAATGAAAACCTTTCTATCGAATGAATATAATAAGTGAATTAAGGCAACACTCTTTACACATATACAGTATAGGCTACGTATCTGCTTCAAACAATCAAAGTACAACTTGTACTGTAGCCCACTTTTATACAAAACCATATAAATAATTCGTCATAAGTTACAAATAAAATAATTTCCTTTCAAATCCAACACTGGATCTAATTCATCATCGCTGATTTATTCACTTGGGGTTTGAAGTTAATATTACAAAATTAGTTGTACTGGGAACATTTTGAATTTTGCTTTTAATAAACAATGAGCTCGCCTTCGTTACAAAGGCATATTGTACACCCGCCGTTGTCCTTTTGTTCTCTACTGAGAGTACATTATATGTTGAACTAAATGACCCCCACGGCTTCGCCCGTGGCATAGTTCGAACTCCAGTCGCACCTATTTAATCCCGTCGCTTTTAAATTCTACAATAATGATTAAAAAAAATTGCCCGATTTGTAGACATTTATGACTACTACGCCGCTCTCCATGGTAGTAGCGTAATGATATATAGCCTATATCTTTTAAGTGGGATCAAACTGCACACGGTGAACAAATGTGCACTTAAGTAGTTTAACCGATTTTAATCAAATTTGTTCACCGAGTGCATTTTGATCCTACTCACAACGAACAAACAACGTGACACGTAATTTATTTATATAAAGATATGCATGGTAGGTACATTATAGTTTTTACTTCTACACAGTAACGAAATTAAGGCAAAGGATGACATCACGTAGAAAATAATTACAGGACGCCGATGGGCAATCGAAATTTGAGAACAAGAAGAATATATACCTACTTGATGCATAAACAAAGGCATATTGTACACCCGCCCGCAGAAGCGCTCGTGGCCCCGCGGTCTCAGTGTTCTGTAAACGATCACTGAGTTACGCAACTTTCACTATGGCTGGTACTCGGATGGGTGACCACTTTGTGGCATTTACATTTGCGAGCGTTTCCGTGCTTCGGAAGAAACGTTAAGCCGTTGGTCCCGGTTGCCAGTAAAATGGCAGTCGTTAAGCCTGGTTGAAGGCCTTATGGGCGGCTTGAAAATTTCAACAGCAGGTAGCCACAACCTGCGTCTGTCTATTTCAACACGGCAATGGGCTCACCACTTATTACGTGGGACAGGAATCCACACGGTGAAAAGTATAGTAAAGTAAAGTAAAAGTATAGTATAGTAAATATAATATGCCTCTGCCACCCCATAAGGCGTGATGGATATTTATTTATTTATAATAATAATAATAATAATGCCTATGGCGATTGTATAGGGGGCCCATCTAGTGAGTTGGCGAGTAACCGTCTGCCAAATTTTTGATAATCAGATATTAAAATGGCAGACGCCGCCTTCATCCATAGTTATAATCACCTAGTTCATCAAACCCCTAACCCAATAGCCCATTTCTTAGTTAGCATATTTTACAATAGTTTAACTCCCATTGGAGGTGGTCCATTATCGTTCTTCTACATAAGGCGGGCGTGGACTGTCTGCAGTGGGGGTCCCATTTCCTTTTAGATTAAAATTCTCAAAGGGCCTCTGCGTGTTGGACCAGTATGTCCCCATGTACGCCTACCAAAAGCACGGGTATCTTCATAAAAAAAAGAAGATACCCGTGAAAAGAAGATAATAATAATCAATAATCAGAAACATAATAATAATCTTTATTGACATATAAACTTTCTACATATTTGATGGTGGAACCCCTGACTCCTGCGCTAGTTAATACTGTGTTGCAGAAGTCAGTATATTCGCCTCTATATGATTACACAGTAATGACAGTTTAATGTCAGTTGTACAAAATAAAAGTTACATCATAAAAACTATTATGGTAAGTGTTTAACCTTATATCCTGTTTGTGAGTACAGTACGTGTCATTTGGATGCTGTGTATGCGTGTGCGCGTTCGTACGAGTACGTGGAAATGTGTTGTTTGTGCGTGTGTTTGTGTTATGCATGCGTGTATTTTCGTTTATCTTGTTAGTGCTTGTGTGTTAGCGTGGTGTATGAGAATGTACGGTGTATTCAATTGACAACTGTTAAAACCTTTTCCATACTTTCATAATTCATTGTTTCCAACCAATTTATTATAGTTATCTTTAATTTGTTATTATTTAATTTAGTTATTTTATTGATTTTGTTGCATTGTCTATATATATATGGAGCCAGAAAGTTGTAATGTCTTTGCGCAAAACTAGTTTTGAATAATGGCGCAGGGAAGCGTTCCACTCGTTTACGCTGTGCAGGTAGCGTTGGCACTGTTTTTTATGGAATCTTCTTAAGATTTCATATGCGTATAACTTCCTTACAGATAAGACATTTACTATTTCATAGAGAGTATTTGTAGGGTGTCTATACGGTAGACGGAGAAGCATCTTCAGAATTGCACGTTGTGTCCTCTCCAGATTTATCATAAGAGATTTCGCCGCTCCACCCCAAGCGCATATACAGTATCTGAGAAGGCATTCGCATAATGCACGGTATGTTTGAGCAAGTAGTGTAGTGTCGGCTATAGAGCGAAGGTTCTTAAGAATGAAGATCAGCCTTCTAATCCTACCTATTGTGGTCTCTAGATGTGTATTCCAACTTAGATGTTCATCAATTGTAACACCATGGTACTTTATTGATTCTACCTGCAGCAGAGCATCACAATCACAGGCGGCATGGTCAGCTCTTCCGTTGTACGGGACGGTATGAATTTGTACGATATTGCTAGCATCGGGCCGTCCAGCTGCTGTCTTAGTAAAGCAGACGTATTTTGATTTGTGGTATTCAGTCAGCAGGCTATTTTCCAACCAGGCAGCTACTCTAGCGAGTCCACTTCCAGCCAAATCAAATACAGCATCCCATGTATAACCATGTGAAATAAGGACTGTGTCATCAGCATACATTAATAGTTGCAGTCCTGGCAGATCAACAGCACTACACAGTTCATTTATGTAAATGAGAAATAACGATGGACCGAGTGTGCTACCTTGGGGCACGCCATATTTGCAGATGGAGTCATCACTTTCATGACTCTGCACCCTAACACGCTGCTTTCTGTGGGACAGGTTTGAACCACTCTAAGGTCACTCCCCTTACTCCAACATTCTCCAGACGGGTTAGTAAATTCGGAATGGATACTGTGTCGAAGGCTTTTTGAAGGTCTAGGAAGACCCCCAGGCACTTCTCTCCTTTGTCCAAATACGATACGAGAGCAGATGTGAGCTTCAGTACAGCGTCTTCAGTAGAATTATTTTGTCGAAAGCCAAATTGATTATTACTAAGAAATTTATTTTTTTCAAGATACGCAATTAGTCTTTTGTTGATGATTTTTTCGAGTATCTTAGAAAGTGTTGATAAAAGAGAGATAGGGCGGTAGTTGTAAGGCTCACATTTATTGCCTGACTTGAAAATCGGACAAACCACTGCAAACTTAAACAAGGTGGGGAAGATACCCGTTTCCATTCTTAAATTGCACAGATAAGTTATAGGTGGGCTAAGCACTGAGGCGTTTTGTTTCAGAACGTCTGTAGTAATTTTGTCCCATCGGGGAGCACTATGCGATTTGAGGCCAAGAATTACACCTCTCACTTCCCATGGGTCAGTAGGTGTGAACGCCATGGAGTTTAGAAAGACATGAAAGAGAAAGAAAACATCCTAACGCCGAAACATACATTCCATATATCACACAAATATTTGTTTCGACCCAGAATTCGAGACCTAAACAGCATGGGTGTAAAGAGCCCCACCAAGATCTTCAGGACTCAAGTGGCATTACCTGATGACTTATGGACTGAGTGCCCTTACAAGGTAAGAAGTCAAACGACAGTACACCTGCTGACTAACGAACTGACCGCCCTTACAAGGTAAGAAATCAAACGGCAGTACACCTGCTGACTAACGGACTGCGCGCCCCTACAAGGTTGGAAGTCAAACGATAGTACACCTGCTGACTAACGAACTGACCGCCCTTACAAGGTAACAAATCAAACGGCAGTACACCTGCTGACTAACGGACTGAGCGCCCTTACAAGGTTGGAAGTCAAACGGCAGTACACCTGCTGACTAATGAACTGATCGCCCTTACAAGGTTGGAAATCAAACGGCAGTACACCTGCTGACTAACGGAGTGAGCGCCCTTACATGGTTGGAAGGAAAACGGCAGAACACCTCCTGACTAACGGACTGGGCGCTCTTACAAGGTTGGAAGTCAAACGGCAGTACACCTGCTGACTAACGGACTGGGCGCTCTTACAAGGTTTGGAAGTCAAACGACAGTACACCTGCTGACTAACGGACTGAGTGCCCTGACAAGGCGGAAAGTCAAACGGCAGTACACCTGCTGACTAACGGACTGAGCGCCCTTACAAGGTTGGAAGTCAAACGGCAGTACACCTGCTGACTAACGGACTGGGCGCTCTTTCAAGGTTGGAAGTCAAACGACAGTACACCTGCTGACTAACGGACTGAGCGCCCTTACAAGGTTGGAAGTCAAACGGCAGTCGCTCTCAACAATGCATAAACATAAACCAAACGGTAGTTGCACCTAGCAGCCAAATAAAAGTTGTTCCACGACACCAAATCTAGATAGGTATTAAAAGCAATGAGGATCAGTCACGTTTTTTATTAAGTATGTAGTTTTTTGTGTAACATATTATTTTGTTACTCTTGCATGAAGTGTTGTTACTGTCTAACGAGCAATAAAAATAAAACTGTTAATCCCCTTACGACGACGGTACGATTGTACGAAGCTCGCACGGATCGAGACGTGACTGTGAGAGTGTGAGAGTGAGGGTAGGGTGAGGGTGAGGGTGAGGGTGGTTTCTTTTGTTTTTGTTTTGTGTTTTTTGTGTTTCCTTTTTGTTTTTTTTTAGTGTAACTTGAATTAATATCAAAGAAAAACAAAGGTAGCTTTACCGCGGCAGTCTCCGAGTGCCACACGTCTTTTTTTTCTGCTTCTATATTGTTTGTTGTTATTGCAAATGTGTA
Organism: Thumatha senex; assembly: GCA_948477245.1. Lineage (NCBI taxonomy): Eukaryota > Metazoa > Arthropoda > Insecta > Lepidoptera > Erebidae > Thumatha > Thumatha senex. The sequence continues at coordinate 9,571,779 of OX419725.1, forward strand.
ATGTTAGGTAGGTATGTATGGATTAAAATGTAACCTAATAATTTTAGAAGATACTGGTGCACAGTAAAAATCGGACGAGTTTATGTTGCAGCTTTATACCTATGTGTTGTATATAATATTGTCAATAAATTATAAAAAAACTGGATAAATAGTCCTAGAGTACGCCGGATAAACTGTTTTTTCGTGTTCCAACGGACCTAAAAGCTAGATAAAAGTGGTGTAGTGTTATGAAGAGAGATCCTTTATCAAGTAGGTACCTACTCATTTCTGTTGCGAAGATCGTTTCGACGTAAGTTTTATACTTATCCTCGTATTATGAAATTTTACCTATTTTATTGATAGATAAAAGAAAGCCTTGAAACTTAATCCTTGTAATATTGTCTCAGCCCTTAAATAAACGTGTGGGTTAATAACAATTAACAATCATCAAACTAGGGATATAAGTAGTCCGGGAGACAACCGCATTTTCCGACGATAACCAATACCTATCAACAATGAAAGAATCCACTTTACGTAGATTATCTGACTCTCCTTTTTTAAATCCATCCTTCAATTTGTTGCTCATTATTACAGAATACAGAAGCAATAACCCAACAATGTCTAAAACTTCAAAAAACCGGCAGGTTTCACTACTCTAACCACGAATATGCGTACTGGACGAATGTGATCGCGCAGGACTGTGTCGAATGACGTCATCAGTATCCACGGCCAGGAGGCGCGCGTTTATTAATAAAGCTCGATAAAATGTTAAATAACTTTGTCAATTATGCATGGATTTCAAAAAATCTAAAAGTAGTATTCTAAGAAAATCATAACGCATGCAATGTAATAGTCAAAATTGAGTTCACCCGAGATGAAAATGGAAACCTCAGTACGACAGTCGCATGTACCCTGTGCCATCGAGGCAATCAACAAGTAGGTATATCTTGTTACAACTTAGTAAATCGGATCACATTTGATTTAATTCACAGCGACCTGTATTAGTGTATGACACACTACGGAAGTTGTAAATTTCAGTTGTAGCCAATGGCACCATCCCACATAAGATCTATTTTTCAATAGCTGGGTCACAAAGAACTGCCTAGTAACACAGGATTTTATTTAAACTAGAAGCGCTAGCAATCCCTTTGCTAGTTCACTGTTCTGTAAACGATACTGAGTTAAGAATCTTATATAGTGAGTGGACACAATTTGGTCCGGCTATGGATTTTGTTAAATTTTCTTGTGCTACCATTTTCGTCAGAATGTTAAGCAATTGGTAATAGTAGCCAGAAACATGACAAATATTAAGCCATGTTGAAAGCCTTCAACTAGGAAATAAAATAGCGGGAAGCCACAGTCTGTCAACGCCCCTTTCAACACGTCAAAAGGCTTGGCTACAGGAGTATAAAACCTCTCCATGTGGCCATATATCAGTATTAAGAATCCTATACTATTATTATAAAGAGGAAGATTTGTACGTTTGTTTGTAATTAATAGGCTTAGAAACTACTGAACCGATTTTAAAAATTCTTTCATCATTACAAAGCTACATTGAGAAGCGCTCGTGGCCCCGCGGTCTCAGTGTTCTGTAAACGATCACTGCGTTACGCAACTTTCACTATGGCTGGTCCTCGGATGGGTGACCACTTTGTGGCATTTACATTTGCGAGCGTTTCCGTGCTTCGGAAGGCACGTTAAGCCGTTGGTCCCGGTTGCCAGTAAAATGGCAGTCGTTAAGCCTGGTTGAAGGCCTTATAGGCGGCTTGAAAAAGTTCAACAGCAGGTAGCAACAACCTGCGTCTGTCTATTTCAACACGGCAATGGGCTCACCACTTATTACGTGGGACAGGAATCCACACGGTGAAAAGTGGGCATATAATATGCCTCTGCCACCCCTTCGGGGATAAGGCGTGATGGATATTTATTTTTATTATTTTATTTATTTATTCTTCTCTAATAAAATACGCTGGATTTTCAAAAAGTTTAGCGTTCCGTACGAAATACCGAATTGGAAAACTTTACCACGCGGGCGAGGCTGCGGGCATCAGCTAGTACGTAAGTATGTTTAGAACCCATAGAACAGCTTATATTAGCTTTGTTTGGACTAGATATCGCTGTGTAAAAAATGACTTACAATATTTATATTTATTTTAGTATTTACGGCAATGGGCTCACCACCTATTACGTGGGACAGGAATAGACATGGTAAAAAGTGGACATACAATTTGCCTTTGTCAAACTTCGGGGATAAGGCGTGATATATAAATAATAAATTCATATTTCGCTGGGAAACAATTTGATGTTCATTTAATCATTTTTCGTTTTCTTAAGAGTTGGGAAAGAGCTCTCAGCGAGTCAGTACAAAGACCAAACTCCTTCACCCTATTACAATAGCTCTGAATCGCTTTTGATGATATTAAATCGGTCGAAATAAATCGTAACAATACCTCCACAGTGTAGGCTCTCTGTGAGAGGCCTATAACGAAAGTGAAATTTTGAGATAATTTGAATTATAAATTGTTTGCCAGTTGTAGCTATTCTCTTTAAGAGAAAATCATACCACCACCACTACACTACACTACTATACCTAGAGCTAATTTACAAATTCAATCTGTTTTAAGATTTAGACATTCAAAGCACTATTACTGGGACAGAATTCAGGCCATCCTTGGAGCGGCGAAGGTGGTGCTCGGTGAGTCTAAGGGTGGACGCAAATATGACAAGGAAACCTTATGGTGGAACGACACTGTCCAGAGGGAGACTAGAGAGAAGAAAGCCCTTTTTAAAAAGTGGCAAGCGTCAGGATCTCCTGAAGATCGCGACGCATACAGAACTGCGAAGCGCATCACTAAGAGAGCAGTAGCCAGGGCCAGACGCGACCACTCGCAACCTCTATATGAGAAGTTGGAATCGTATGAGGGGCATAAACTTATCTATAAGTTGGCGCACATCAGGATCAATGCGGTACAGGATATGTCCAAGTGCCGATGTGTAAAAGATCCTAATGGCACCCTGCTATGCTCGCGGTGAAGGAAAGATGGCGCTCGTACTTCCACGAGCTGCTGAATAAACAGCATAAAGAGGTGCAGCCTCTGGACCTCCCTACGAATTAGAGACAAGTGAGACCCTACGAATTAGAAATCCAGATTGCTCTTCGCCGCATGATAAATCAGAAAGCTGTCGGAGGCTGGAAGGCGATAGGTCCTCGCGGTGTCTTCTTCTAATTTTTCTTCTATCTTAGTAAACCTATTCTACGAACGCACGTATCCGGTTTTTGCCCTGACGGTTGTCGCGCAGAAATACGGGACGAAGAACACGCCTCTGCACTGTATGTTCCTAGACATGCAGAAAGCCTTTGACTGAGTTTCTCAAGTGATGATCTGGTGGGCACTGCGGTCCAAAGGGGTTCCAGAGGTCTATATTGACACTATCCGGAACATTGGTTGGTATGTTCACGTCTTGCGGCAACCGCCGGGCTCGTGGGAAACAAATGTCTGGCCATGTCAGCCCCGTCGGGTCCAGGTAAGAGGGGAAGACCCAAAAAGTGCTGGCTTGAGGTCGTAAGGGATGACATGCGTGCCAATGGTCTCACTACAGGGGATTCCGGCGACACCGTGTGAAGTGGAGGAGAAAAATCAGGAAAGCGGACCCCGGGCGTCGCGAGACGCCACTGGGACAGACGCTCGAATCATGATGATGATGTATATTTAGACTAACTTGTTAGTTTTTTATCTGTATAGCTTTACGAGTATAATAATATATGTCTAAGTAGGTATATATTATCTTTATTTTGTCGAGTTGTGGTGTTTGTCATTATTGAATTACAAAGAAGACAATTTTCAAGGTGATTGATGAAATAATAGGTACTAGAATTTATCACTTCCAGGAATATAAAAACCAATTTATCAACTTCAGGAATATGGCATTTGAGGCGACCAAATTAATCATCTTGTTCGTTTAGCACCGTCATCGCTATCATACTCGTATATGGAGCCGTGGACAAAGCCTCTAATGAATTTCAAGTTGAAAACTAAACAAATATTTACAGCGCGATAGTTTTGTGAACTTTCATACCGTGGCCGTGCTGTCAAATAGACTGACAGCTTTAACAAAATGGCGTCTTCTCCATCTCTAATGTTTCATCAGTTGTTTCCAAACTCTAATAAGATTCACTGTGGTAGTGTATGCGACTGCCGTGACTGAGATCCAGGATTCGATTCCCGGGTCGGAAAAAATATTTGTGTGATCCACAAATGTTTGTTTCGGAGTTTGGGTATTTCCTATGTATAATACTCGTATGTAATATGTAATGCATTTTATTAGTCGTCTAGATCCCATAACACAAGCTTTATTAGCTTACTTTGGGCTAGACGGCGCTGTGTAAAAATATGTCAGATTATATTTATAGATGTCCTAAATCAGAAAGCTGTCGGAGGCTGGAAGGCGATAGGTCCTCGCGGTGTCTTCTTCTAATTTTTGGTATTGTCGGGAGCAATAGTCCTCTGACCTTATAACCCCGTAACTGTAACCGGTTACCCGTACGTCCGCCGCAAGCAGACGTGGTCTTTTGGGCCCCATATAACCAATTATTTTTCTATACTTGCAGTATAAGTCGATACTACGACGAATGCATATGCGACGATGGCATAAATTTCATAGTAGGTACTAAGTCTTTGGAAAATACCCTATAGCTTTAATAAAATGGCGTATTTAATACAAAGAGCCTGTTACAAAATTGACATCACAATTCAACAATGCCATTTCAACGAAAGATAGAAGTTTCAATCGCGATTACAAGGAAAATGAGCTACCTTGTGAAATTGCTAGATATTTAATGCGGCGCGTCCTTTATATTGAATTCAGCTGGTAGTACTTTCCTTTGTACAGTTAGCCTCAACCAAGTAGATTAACACAATCCGAAGTTATGTTGTAGTCTTGTGAATTAACATTTGCACATGTATGTTACAAATCTAGCTGATCCGAAGCGCTCGTGGCCCCGCGGTCTCAGTGTTCTGTAAACGATCACTGAGTTACGCAACTTTCACTATGGCTGGTCCTCGGATGGGTGACCACTTTGTGGTATTTACATTTGCGAGAGTTTCTGTGCTTCGGAAGGCACGTAAAGCCGTTGGTCCCGGTTGCCAGTAAAATGGCAGTCGTTAAGCCTGGTTGAATGCCTTAAGGGCGGCTTGAAAAATTTCAACAGCAGGTAGTCACATTCTGCGTCTCTCTATTTCAACACGGCAATGGGCTCACCACCTATTACGTGGGACAGGAATCCACACGGTGAAAAGTGGGCATATAATATGCCTCTGCCACCCCTTCGGGGATAAGGCGTGATGGACATTTATTTATTTATTACAAATCTAGGGTTTTGTAGATAATATTTTGCTCATTTTTTTTTTGCATGTCGTCACAATCTGCAATGATCACACTCAATACGGCAATAGACTCACACCTGTAAGTGCGACAAAAATACTCACTGTGTACTCAATGATAAAGCCTTGACGAAGTAATTAGAGTACGTATAAACAAGGATTTATAATGAGTGCGCAGTGCTAATAACACTACAATCCTACTATATTATAAACGTGAAAGTTTGTAAGTATGGATGTTTGATACCCTTTCACGCAATGAAACTTTACAATAATATAGCTTACACATCAGAACAACACATAAGCTACTTTTTATCCCGGGAACAAGTTCCTGTGGAACACGGGAATGGGTAAACATCACCATGCGTGCCGAACCGCGGGCGTCAACTAGTATTTAATAACAATTGTATTTCTTCAAATTTGTGTTTTCCAGCTTGGTTTAAGGTTAGGTGACTGGAAAAATGGCACCTACCCTACCTACCTTTGAAATTCTATTCAAAATAACATTCGGTGCATTATTTTTTCTTACTTTATTATGAGATAAAATAAATAATGTAACCAAAATTTTGTGTTTAGATACAAAAAGATGTTTTTGTTCTGGATACGCAACGAATAATATTATTTCTATTAACGTTTATTTAATGATCAATGTTTTTTTTGCTGAATATGCTGATTGACCTTTTGAACAAAAGATATCTATAAACAAAAGATAAACGGAATGTATTTCCGTATATCTATTGTTTTATTAGGATTGTTGATTTTGATTTTCACTTTTGTGCGCGATATTTTGACAGGATTTGGATTAAAAAATGTTGTAATCACAATTGTTCATAGACAACTTCTCTTTAATATGTTTGTATTAAGATATATATGAGTATGTTTATATGACTACTATATATTAAGAAATATATAGTAGTCATCTAGATCCCATAACACAAGCTTATAGTATCTTACTCTGGGCTAGACGGCGATGTCTAAAAAAAATGTCCCACAATAAATACTAAAAACAAGTGTGATTTATTGTTGTACAATAAATATAATATTAAAAAAAATATAATAAAAAATAAATATATAATATTATAATAAATATATAATTATAATATTTATACATCATCTGTGAAAATTTCAACTGCCCAGCTTTATCACGATTCATGAGATAGATAGAGCCTGGTGATCGACAGACGAACAGTGACGAACAGCCTTATTAATAAGGTCCCGTTTTTGTCCTTCAGGAACGGAACACAAAAAAAGTCAATAATTTCTCTTGCTCCAACACATTTAATTATGAAGGTATTTGTCTTCCCACCATTGCAGTTACTTAAATTTCAAAGTGCCTCCGTTATAATCTTAAAGCGCTAACTAAGGACGAACGATAATTAGCTTTAGGTTATAAATTTTAATAACCTACCATCATAGTATATTGCTTTTATCTTTTAAATCCGATTTGGTAAACAAAATAAGAAGAATAAGAAACAAGTATTAAGTAGTAAGAAGTATGAAAGTATGAAAGTAGTAAGAAGTAAGAAGTATGCATGAATTGCGAAGCCTGGCGCCCTGTGCTCTCCTCCAACTACCCGTCAGAGATACACCGTGAAGATAGTTAAGTTTGGTAAACACAATGCGTGTTGCCCAATACTTCTATCTTTGCATTCTATGTATTCCAAGAAGGATCTCATTTCGAATTTATGATTTTTGAATTTTTTATTTTTATTTTAAAAATTGTAATTTTATTAACAAACTAGTGGCTAATGGCTTATGCTTAGGCTTCGCCTGAGATATACATTGAACCCCGTTGCATCCATTTAATTCCGTCGCTTATTACTTTTACAAAAAGTATGAAAATTTGTCCGATTTGTTGACATTTATGATTATGACCATTAGTTCCTGAGATTAGCGCGTTCAACCAACAAACAAACTCTTCAGCTTTATATATTAGTATAGATATTAACTAAACTATGGTAATATCGCATTCAACAGATACAATCTGCATAGTGCATGTGACCAAAGCTAGCCAAGTGGAAACGTCAAGTAAATTTAAAGTCAAACATCATAGGATTGATCGTTTAGGACCTTTGAGTTAAATTCGCGTAACGTTGCATTCTCAGCAATTTAATTTCCCAGAATGTTGAATCCCATAAAGTTGAACTCCCAACATGTTGAATTATCATTTCCCAAAATGTTGATTTCCCTTTAAGTTGAATTTACAGAATGCGGTTGCTGTGGATTGAAATGTGTTTCATATTTATTTGCTTGGCTTATTATATAGAGCTTATTATCCGGTGTTGGTCGAATAATTTCACGAAAGCCGATGGACAGATTATAGGTATTTTAAATTCCTTGGAAGCAACTGAGTCCTCTGATTCGACAAATCTCCTACACTGCAAATGATCTCCGCATCCGTCAAATTGTAAATAATCTGATTCCTGTCTACTTAGAAGTCAATACTGGTCTTCTCGACAGTTGAGTGTTTCGAAGAAGAGAACTTTACAACGACGCGGGCGGAGATTGCACAAAAACTGAAAGATTTAAAATACTCGGGTACTTGGGTACGTAAACTATTTATATAGTTTCATACATGCACGTACGTTTCATACGTGCATGTATGAAACTATATAAATCTGTACGAAGCGAAAGAACTAGGTATTAAGCTTGGATCGCGAAGCCTAGTTATCCCTGACTATCCGTTATAGTGATTTGTGTGTGTGTGTGTATGTGTGCGCGTTCATGAAAAGACTATTACTTCTTTTGTGGACGAAGACTTGTGTAAAAACCTTTGCATATATAGAGATGTGAGGTGTAAGGGTTAACAGTAAAATGTCATTTATTTTATACGAGAAATTGTAAATTCGTTGCAATGTAGGTCAGCGTTACATTAACTTATGCCGAGAAATTCTACTTGGTATTCTACGTAAAAACGTACCTTGCTGATGATTTACAGAATATGTAAAACGTGGCTCCTAATATTTTCGGAAAATTGATAGGTTGTTGAATGGATTACAATAGAATACAACACGATTCGTTTTTATTAGATTATTACTACATAGTCACTTATGATACATGAGTGTATAAGGAAGAATTGAACACATTCTCCGTAAATTTTACTCTTCTGTACCACTCCAAATTTGAAACCCGGATATTTGGATTCCTATATTTGGATTCCCTTGAGAATTTCAATAATATACGATTTTTATTAGCCATTGTTTTTCGAAGCGCTCGTGGCCCCGCGGTCTCAGTGTTCTGTAAACGATCACTGAGTTACGCAACTTTCACTATGGCTGGTCCTCGGATGGGTGACCACTTTGTGGCATTTACATTTGCGAGCGTTTCCGTGCTTCGGAAGGCACGTTAAGCCGTTGGTCCCGGTTGCCAGTAAAATGGCAGTCGTTAAGCCTGGTTGAAGGCCTTATGGGCGGCTTGAAAAAGTTCAACAGCAGGTAGCCACAACCTGCGTCTGTCTATTTCAACACGGCAATGGGCTCACCACCTATTACGTGGGACAGGAATCCACACGGTGAAAAGTGGGCATATAATATGCCTCTGCCACCCCTTCGGGGATAAGGCGTGATGGATATTTATTTATTTTATTTCATTGTTTTTAAATATCTTTAACCTTTTACGTTTGAGTGTAGTTAAAATTTTGTTTAAATTTGATTTCGATACCTCGACTCGAATAGTTCTGTAGTTTTCGAGATAAAAGTGTTGACATAAGGACTAATGCACGGACAAAAAAATATCCCTATAAAGTTCCGTTGCTCTATTCCAGTCAGGAACCCCTAAAATATTATGTTGTACTATCTACAGTGCTACGAGATGCGCTACTGTACATGCTACGACGATTTAACTTCGTTATTGTATTGCTGAAATACTTAAACATTTATGACTTTTGCTAAAGTTATACTACTTTAATATTCGTCTTATCGGCGGCAACAACAAAACAATGTCAATGGCTGTAAAAAAATACACAAATGTAATACAAAAAATACACATATCGTCGTAAAAGTATTTTTATCTTTCAAACTAAATCTAACACAGCACAATACACACATTGCATTCATATTCATTCATGCATTCACTACGTTCCTTGCTCATACTTGCATTATTTCTCACTCATAGTTTATCGTTTTAGGATCTAGATTATTTCTAGTTTCTAGCAGAGCCTTATAATCGTCTAAGTCACTCGCTTAAGGCCAGGGCAGCGCAGAGCTTATTACGATTATACTAGGTACTTACCGATAGTGTGATGATCTTGTCAAACAGCATGATCGGAGCCATGTGGAAATCGAACACGAAGTACTGTGGACAAAAAACTCATTTTATTCTTGACTGCCTCGGTGGCGCGGTGGGAGTATATCCGACTGCTACGCAAGAGGTCGTGGGTTCGATTCCCACCCAAGATAAAACTTTGTGTGATGAGCACGATGGTTTATCCTGTGTCTGGGTGTTATTTATCTATATGTATGTATTTAGAAATATATAAGTATATTTATCAGTTATCTTGTCACCATAGATCAAGCTCTGCATAGTTTGGAATCAGATGGCGTTGTGTGAGTTGTCCCAACGATTACGATATATATATATATATATATATATATATAAATCTTCTAAAGATTATACTTTTCATTGTAACTGACAATAGAGTATTCTGTTTCATATTAAATTCTTGAAAAGGCAAATTAACCTTTGAAACTTAGACAAGTATCTCCAGGCAAGTACCACACATGTCTAGTGGCATGTCTAATATCCTAAAATCTTGTAGTACACAACGTAATTGGTTTGAATTCAATTACCAATAATAAGGTAGGTCCTATATTGAGTCAATTTTCAATTCAATTAGATTTTTAAGCTCAGGTATTTGAAATTTTTTTCGCATAAATTCTAGAGTGGAAATATATTATAAATGAAATATATATTTGATTTTATTTTATTTTGAAAGCTTTCGGCTGCTCTTTAAATATCAGATGAATATTAATTTAATTTTTATAGACCCTTGAAATTTTCAAAAGCAATTAATATGCTGACTATACTATAATTAGTTATTATTGTCTTCTTCCTTACCGGGTAAAATATTCCACATTCTTTGTCTTATTTGTCTTGGAGTAAAATAGATATTTAGACGTTATCAGACATTGTTTTAAGTTACTTAAGCGAGAAATATCTTACCTCATTGTAATAAGGACAATTGGTGCTCTCTTTAACGCTGGTATATTTACGCGCATCTCCGATTTGCACGCAGACTACAGGGTCCATATTGAGGCCAGCTAGCTGACGCGCCTCAATCACAGTGACGCATACTTGAAAATCCGCTGCCTTCAATGCAGCTGGATAACCCGCGTCAACCGCAGTTCTTCTGGGTAGAAACCAGATTGTAAATGGTTACATAGTATGTATCATAAACAAATACTATCAATACTTTGTATTATATGTATGTACTTAGAGATATATAAGTATGTCTATTAGCTGTCTAGATCCCATACCATAAGCATATAGCTAATGCACCACAGTTCAGATTGCGTGTCGAATTTATTCGTACCCGCTTCCCACAGGGACTTGTTGCCCATATTACTGTAAAATTCATTAAAAATCTATCAGTAGTATTTGCGTAAAAAATAATAAGCATCCATCTATCCATACAAAAATTGTTATCAGGCACACCTGTATCCCCGAAGGGGTTGGCAGAGTGCTGAAACAGACATAACTTTATAAAAGTACTTCCATATGCATATTATATTTTAACTTCTCTCTTGTTGCATATTTAAAAGCTTTTGTCATAAATCAATCAAAACAGCCTAACGAAGTCTACTGTTAGGCGCAGGCATCAGCTAATTTCCGCCTTAACAGGAGGTCTTCCACTTTTTTCATCCCGACTCTGGTCGGTCTCTCTGATAAAATTTATCAGAAAAGATGTAGAATACATTTTTTATTCTGCATATTATTTATATTATTTGATTGATGCAAACAATATTTTCTACGCTCAGGCAATTGAGCGCACGTAGCCCCCTTACACATTGTTCTGTCAACGATTACTGCGCTTATCATCTTTCGCTATGGATTCTCAGATGGATGACCGTTTTGTGGCTTTCCATTTACGAGCGTTTTTGTGCTTCGGTTTTCAACAGCAGGTCACCAAAACCCACGCCTGTTCATTTAAACACGATAATGGACTCACAACCTGTAACATGGGACCAAAATTCATACGGTGAAATGTGACCGTATAGTATGCCTCTGCCACCCATTCGGAGATAAATGCGTGACAAGTAATGATGATGAAAATTAGCAAATTCATTAATACTTACAACTTTTTTAATTTCGGCGTGTCAGTTGGAGAATGAACGTCTACCAGGACCTCATCTGAGGACACAGAGACTTGGCTGGTGGGGCGGTCTGGATCGGTGGATGGCCCAGGCGCATCTAGTAATCCCATTTCTTCGTCGGTACTGGTCCCCCGGTATCGGGATTTGCCCAGACGTATGAAAGACTTTACTGACTTTAGTGTTGATGGACGTTTGAATTCCGGAGGCATCTCTATTCTATGAGCAGTGCCCAGTGTCATGCCACGCCTAAAAAAAAAACTATTAATGATACTAATTTGGTTATAAATAAGGCATGCGTACAGAAGTTTGGGTTTTCTAACTATAAAAACGTACAATAGACGTAAGGTAGCACGTGTAAAACGTGTAAAAAAGAGATATGTATGTATTAATTACTCTCTCCCCAAAAATCTCACAGTGATAAGATCTTACAACAATATAACAGTTGCGGGGTCACATCGTTCGCTGAGAGATCAAGCAGGAAAACCCCAAAATAGGACAGCCTTAAATAGCCCACGGCGATAATCCTCAAATATATCACATGAGCGCTTTGTCGGATATTAGCACATTTCCTCTACGTTTACTCTCGCTTTTGTAGTTAAAAACCCTATTAAATACTCATTCATCGACAAGACATGCCCAATTCATACCCAGATTCTACATTAGATATTAAGAAGGGATGACAATTATACGACAGAATTTTTTTTTTTAATCATAGACGTTATTGTATTAAAATTGAATAAAAGCATTATCATGATCAACTTTTATCAGAAATGTTAAATACGGGGTGGTTTATGAGGTCAATGGGGTTTTAAATAATATATTTCTGCTAGAAACTTTAAACCTGACAGTTTGAATTATTGAAATCTGGTAACCGGCCTGCTAAAAGCCCATATATATATATATATATATATATATATATATATTTCTCTTATATTTTAGTGTAAGGTAATAAAATATTAAGATATGCTATTATTTCCAATAATGTATTTTTTTTAATATACGAGTATTGATTAACCAAGTACAATATGGGTACTTTACTATTATTTTCCTTGGAAATCCTTTTACAGATTCACAAACATTATTTACGCGAATGTTTGGTAAACGACATCACGTAAAACAACTTTTTCTATTCAATCATTGAAGATATCATCTCGATTTCGGAACTTGCGATGCTGCGTTTAATATTCCAGAGGCGTTGGGCGGTTATGATGAGGATACCAATGAACTATGTTGGCGTGTAGCGACTGTAAACAACAGTCTTTTATAATTTGTTCCGACAAGTACCTAATTCTTATAATAAATTATGGTTGTTAATCATTTCAACCCTCTCGGAAGCGCTCGTGGCTCCACGGACTCAGAGTTCTGTAAACGATCACAGATTTACACTACGTTCATAATGGCTGGTCCTCGGATGGGTGACCACTTTATGGCATTAACATTTGCAAGCGTTTCCGTGCTTCGGAAGGCACGTTAAGCCGTTGGTCCCGGCTGCCAGTAGCATGGCAGTCGTTAAGTCAAGTTGAAGGCCTTATGGGCGGCTTTCATCAAATTTCAACAGCAGGTAGCCACAACCTGCATCGGTCTATTTCAACACGACAATGGGCTCACCATCTATTTACGTGGGTCAGAGGAATACATATGGTGAAAAGTGGGCATATGATATACCTCTGCCACCCCTACGGGGATAACACGTGATAGATAAAAAAAATATTTCAAAAACGAGCTTCAAAGACCTACATTCGAAGCTACCATCGCTCATCATCGCCGTATTTTGGATTAACAAGTATAACTAACATGGAAGTGAGATACTACAATAATTACGGCACTATTATACGTCGTTGATCAATTATATTATTATATAGAATCCCATTGTCAGGTCTGTCTCAATTACATTAGGAGGGTAATTAGCCCGCTGGTCAGGCGAGTTTACCTTCCCAGCCCTATGACTTCGTAGGTTAATCAGCAGGTACAACATTAGAAGGGGATAAATAATTTTGAAAAGCAATTAGTATGCTAACTTTTTCTAAATTTAAAATTTAAAATTAGAAGGGGAGGCTGACTTAAGTAGTAGTGCATCCTTAAAGATTTCGGTAGGGCAACATTGCACCCTTGAAGATGTCCGGTAAGGCTACCGGTCGTTGATAAACATATTTATTAAGTTATGTACGAGTTGAGTTATGTAAGACTTGAAAGAGAATAAGCTAATAAAAATCTCACTTTAAGAAGCGCTTGCTGGCCATCTTCAGTTTTTGAGCTCGGGTCTCTTCATTTGTCTCTATGTCCACAGTAACCGTCTTGCTTTTTATAGATTTTTCCAGAGACGCAATATTACGCTCTATATCAACGAGTACGTTTTCATCAGAGCTTTTAGGAGATGATCCTATCTGAGAGCCTTGGCTAGATCCGGCTCCTGATTCGTGAGAGGATGTCATTGATGGTCCTGGAATCTGGAAGTGAACTGCTGGCATACTGCCATGGACCGGAACAATGGTACAACACGATGAATCTTTTGTATGGACTTCTTGTGTCAATGGTAATAGATCTTCCGGTGGCGGAGTGTAATACACCTCCATATCGACATAAGCCTGTAAAGAATATTTTCCGTTAAATTTTACATTAATTACTGTGATATTTCTTTCAAGTTGTGTCCTTGTTACTAGTACATTACCAGTAATGGGCAAGCAAAAAAGAATCTTCTTACAAAACTGGGTAATTTACAAAGAAACATTTCTTCTTTGTACTTTACATTGATAGTTCAATCAATTAATCAAATCAGTTTATAGCAGTCCTCTGCTGGACAAATCTGTATTTTTTTACTTTTATTTGTACGTCGAAATCATTGCCTACATTCTTAAATTGTTAGTACTGTAATTTTCCCTTGCATATTGCTGGTAATATATACTCGTAACAAGTGATAGTTTCTATAATTCGTCGGTAAACGATTCATAACGTTTGAAATAGGCCTATATAAAAAATATTGTGACGGAGTTACAAGTCACAGAGCAATTAATGTTGCTCACACTCTCGCTCGCGCAAGTGAGATTGATTCTCTGACTCTGCGAGTCAATAATATTAGGAACTTTAGGTCTGAAAGCATCAGCATTTTTTACTTCTGCTAAATTTAGCAGCAGATGTAGCTCTTAGTATATATGTAGGAAGACGCTTTACTTTTAAGTTAGGTTAAAAACCTAAACATATCGTTTAGGTTATTAAACTCAGATGGTTCTAGCGTAGCCCTTGGTAGGCAAAATCACAATAAATATTCTTAGATTCTCACTCATTCGTTGGACGTGTCCACACCAACGGAGCACACCCTTTTCCAGCTTAATGCAGATGCACTTTCATTCAATATCATATAGTGTATCACTTCGTTACATTTTAAGTCTATCAACTTTAAACTTTTTGATAATATTTAGTATTTAAACAAAAATATTTAACTTTAAACAACTTAAGGTAAATTATGAAATGAAACCTCGTTTTGAAGAAAATTGAACATGTGTATTTAATTTAATTTTTTGCCCTACGGAACCTTGCCTATAGGGACTCCTTTTAATAATATATTTTAATTATTATATTATAACTTTTAGGGTTTTTAGTTTCAGGTTCATAGTTCTAGTTTTCTTTATTTCTGTTCAAGTTAATTATTTTATTTTTGGTATAATATTGATAAATTTTTTAAAGCAATTATTTGCTAAATTTCTCATAATTTTTTAATAAAGTGGAATAAGACAATCTGATTCGAGACAGGGATTGAACCTGTGACCTTTGCCTAACTAGGGTAATGTTCTAGTCACCTGAACTACCCGAACCGTATCGAATCAAGTTGAAATTCTCCACCATATTTATATCGTCATTTTAAGAGGTTGTAAGATGGTTAGGCAAAGGTCACAGGTTCAATCCCTGTCTCGAATCAGATTGTCTTTTTCCACTTTATTAAAAATTTTTGGTATAATATATCAATATTTTAACTTATCCTTTGTTGTTATCCTTTAACGTATTCTGTTATTGTTTTTTGTCACCATTATAAATAGTTTCGCAACAAATTTTACCATTGACCAATTGACCATTACAATATTTAAGTAGGGTAGGTATGGCTTTCTTAGCCAAATTGATTCTGAGTATAAGCCCGTTACGTATTGACTTTCAAAACTACAAAACAAAGTCTGCTTGCTACCAAGGACTATTGTCCTACAAGTCTACATACATAGGCTTAATTATTTATAGAAATCCGTCAAAATAAATCGATATACTGTAGTATTGTAAAATTGTAATAAAACGTTGTATTATAAATTATATCTTTATATTTTTGGTCGCTAAAATGTTTTTATCGATTCTTTCGGCTGTTTAATGGTCTTTTTGTCAGTAGATTAATCTAAAACAGATATGTATAATTTGCATTTGGTACCATAGAACTGCAGATTATCATCATGCGAGTGGAGTCCCACACTACACGGGTGTATTTATCACCGATGCAAGTACCTATTCCTAAAGCAGAGTCGACATTATCGACATGTGCACCGACAATGAAGGCGAAACAGTTCAAGATTACTGGGCCAAAGTTCAGGCGGCCAGCCTTGGAGCGGCGAAGGTGGTGCTCGGTGAGTCTAAGGGTGGACGCAAATGTGACAAGGAAACTTGGTGGTGGAACGACGCAGTCCAGAGGGAGACTAGGGAAAAGAAAGCCCTCTTTAAAAAGTGGCAAGCGACTGGATATCCCGAAGACCGCGACGCGTACAGGGCTGCCAAGCGCGCCACAAAGAGAGCTGTAGCCAGAGCCAGACGAGACCACTTACAACCTCTGTATGATAAGCTGGAATCGTCTGAGGGGCAGAAGCTCATCTATAAGCTGGCGTGCTCCAGGGTCAAAGCGGCACAGGATATATCCAAGTGTCGCTGTGTAAAAGACCCTGGGGGCAACCTGTTAAGCGAAGACCTCGCGGTAAAGGAGAGATGGCGCTCGTACTTCCACGAGCTGCTTAATAAACAGCACAAAGAGGTGCAGCCTCCGGACCTCCCTCCGAATCAGGGACTAGTGCCACCGGTAACGCCATGAGAAGTCTTGACTGCGCTTCGCAGCATAAAGAATCGGAAAGCTATGGGTCCTCGCGGTGTGGGCATCTTAGTAAACCTTTTTAACCGCATACTCCTCAGCGGGCAGATCCCAAACCAATGGAGACTGAGTATTATTACTCCAGTCTTCAAAGGTAAGAGGTCAGTGCAGGAGTGCGGGAGCTACCGCGGTATAAAGGTGATGTCCCACACCATGAAGATCTTCGAGAGGATTATAGACTCTCGGATCCGGCAGGAGTGTACTCTCTTGGAGTGTCAATACGGGTTTCGCCCTGGTCATAGGACCACGGACCCTGTTTTTGCCCTGAAGGTTGTCGCAGAAAAATACAGGTCGAAGAACACGCCTCTGCACTGTTTGTTTCTATACATGCAGAAGGCCTTCGACTGTGTTCCTCGTGCGATGATCTGGTGGGCACTGCGGTCCAAAGAGGTTCCAGAGGTCTATATTGACACTATCCGGGACATGTACTGTGACTCCGATTCAATGGTTCGGACTGCTGTTGGCGACACGAAACCCATCACCGTCGGGGTACACCAGGGTTCAGTCCTTAGTCCCCGACCTTCCGCCCACGGCCAGACACTATTCAGGGGCGCGCATGTAATGAGCACGTCGACGCCCCCGAACCGGACGGCGGGCCGGGAGCGTCTGTCCTGTACGCTCCCGCACCCGCAACTCCTCTCGTTTCGCCGCCAGTAGCTCGCTAGCAAACGAGGCGACGGCGGCCCAATACTCTTGGCTGCCGACCATGGCTTGCACCACAGCCGGCAGCGACAAATCATTACCGACAAGGCCCGTGAGGGCGAATGCAAATCAGGTGTCTAGATCTTAGTTAGTTAGTTTAGCTTAGTTTGGACTAGATGGTGATGAGAATGAAGATAAGTGTCCTACAATATTTATTTATTTATTTAACACTCACGCTGCCTATCATACACGGACACGGAGAGGCTGTGGGTACATGCTGTATTTTTTTATAACCTTCCATTTAGCCCGTCGAGTCCGAGACTACCAGGACTTTAATTGATCGTGCTAGTTAGTGTCTAGCACATAAGACCTTTTAGCCTTTTTGTTACCACCTCACTAAAAGGGCAACGGGTTCAAAATTTCTTCCAAATATTGGACACATAAATAAATAAAAAATGGACACATTTTATTAAATTTATTCGGCCCTTTAGACCCACCCCAGTTCCGTGCTGCGTAAGGCACGTTAAGCCGTTGGTCCCGGTTGCCAATAAAATGGCAGTAGTTAAGCCAGGTTCAAGGCCTTAAAAAAAGACTTAAAAAATTTCAACAGCAGGGCGCCATAGCCTGTGCGTGTCCATTTTAATACGGCAATGGGCTCACTACCTGTTACGTGGGACAAAAATACATACGGTGAAAAGAGGACGTTTATTATGCCTCTGCCTACCCCTTCGGGGATAAAGGCCGGACAGTATGTATGTATGTTCTATTGGGCCTTCGGGCCTTCAATTTAGCTAAATGACACTATTTTACTGGAAACTGGGACCAATGACCTAAGTGCCTTCCTTTTCTATAAGTTCTCAGTTGCCTTCAAATCCAACCTGGATATTGGATGAATTTATCGTTTGGCTTTTTGGCATCGTTGGAAACCAATGCCGTTTGACCTCGCAAAGCCGCCGTTGCCTCATCCGTTGGTGAGCTGGTGCTCCAAAAGCAGGCGAGGTCGCTTAGACCCCGAAGGTCTTGGTAGAAACTCTTACGTAAACGCCCATAACTTCCAGTTCACCATGTATGTCTATTTGACAGCGGTGGGTTTGAGATACGTAGGCGGTTCCACGAGGAAAAAATATTAAAAATTTTACATTTATAGAAATTGAAAAGATTCTTTATATCAAATATACTACAATAGAGAGACTGGCTATTTATATTTAATCTCATACAGAAATGAAAAAAAACGTATTTTATATCAGAAAAAAAGAAAAAGAAGCTGGATAAGGGATTTATGAAGACGACTCGGTGAAGAAGTGAAAAAGCTTTTAAAAATGCTGAAAGATTAAACACTGCGTTTAAAAAGCAACGACAGTGACGTGACAAAATGAAACGTAACCCGGAAATCATTACCGAAGTTAAACGTAAAGGTTGAGGAAGATATCGTGCTCGTAAAATGTTGGTCAATAAATAAAGAGAACGAGAGAGACATGGCAGAGAAGAGTAAGCTAAAAGATATTCAAACCCAATACCAATGAATGGATACCAATAATAAAACATTTTAGTGGTTTAAAGAAATATTATAATTTAGTTTTGTTTAAAAAAAATTAAAACTGCTATAAGGTTCACTTTATTAGCCAGGTAATGATTATTTACCACTTCGTGGCTTCGTCATATTTTGTCTTAAATAGCAAGAGAGTGGTATTAGATAACACGTTTTAAAGGTAAAAATAAATATTGGTGTTCTTGATAAGTAGGTAATAAAAAAGGAAAGATCTGATTTGATTTTGTATGCAAAAGGGAAAAAATTAAAACCTTTTTGTTACAGAGGTGTAAATTATTTGTTACCTTGCCTAACTTGAAGTAAAATAAAAACTACAAGTAATACTTCGATGCATTATATGTTGTAAATCTAAAAATAATTTAAAATAATTTTTACTCAAGTAATCTCATGTTTACTTTTTTCAAGAATCTACAAATACCCGGTCAAATGATCGCAAAAAAATTGTGCTGCTCCAAAGTTTCGTTCGTCGGTCAGAAGCTAGCTAGCTTTTAGATAAGCATGCACTGGCCCGATAAATATTGGTGAGAACCCTTAGGCGTTGTCCTTAATGAAACGAAAATACAATTTAGAGTGAGTGACATTATCACAACATCGGACAAATTTTACTCGTGCTAAATAGCGGTGAAATAAATATCCTGAATAGGTCTCCTATTCGGCGTTTAACTGATGCCTTTTTACGACGCCAGTGAATGTCCTGAAGTTTCTTTTGGTGGATGATACACCATTATACACATATACACACCCTTATCTACACCTCGATAGCGCTCGTGGTCCCGCGGACTCAGAGTTCTGTAAACGATCACTGCGTTAAGCAATTTTCGCTATGTCTGGTCACGGATGGGTGACCACTTTGTGGTATGTACATCTGCGGGCATTTCTGTGCTTTGGAAGGCACGTTAAGCCGTTGGTCCCGGTTGCCAGTAACATGGCTGTCGTTAAGTCAAGTTGAAGGCCATATGGGCGGCCATTCGGGGATAAGGTGTAATAGATGAATTATCTACAACTAGTCAGATCGTAACCTTTCTGATTTTGAACCCGAATATCATAAAAGATCGTTTGTTATACACCATTACTTGTATTTTTTATTAAGACAAAACTATGAAAAGGAGTACCGATAATGGCCGGTCGTATCGCTAAAAGATCTCTCCCAAACCTCCTTGGTGGGTACGGAAAAAAAGATCAAGATAGACAAGGTTGTTAATAGCGAATTTCGAAAGTTAGTAAGTGTGGATATTTTTATGGATTATGGATGTTTTTTACTCTTTGACGCAAAATTTACTGAATGGATTTTGATGAAACATTGCATTATTATAGCTTACAGGTCAAAATAACACATAGGTTTTCTTTTTAATCCCGGAAACAAAATCCTTTGTGAAACGGGAACAGCAAAATTTTTCCACGCGTGCGGAGCCGCGAACGTCAACTAGTTAAGTAATAAAAAGAAATTAATAATAAAGAAATAATTAATACTTACTAATAGAATCATGCGTCACATGGCGGAAATCCATTTTTTTATCATAATTATTTTTGTATTTAAACTTTTCTTTGACATATTCCGCTTTTTAAATGTCGTGTTTCGCCGACACATGAGGCATTATCACGACTGTTTACCAGCCTATAAATCAGTTAGCTGCCAAGAAGTCTTGATAAAAGGTTAAATACAAAAAATAATTATAATTTAATTAATACTTAGTCCAAAGGACTTTATGTGAAGTAAATAATTTAAAAGTTCTCTATATATGGCTATAAACTTAGCACAATATGCATCGTTCTTTCCAAATGACGATGTAAATTGCTTTCTTTTTCCAACAAAGGTAAGCATATTAGTACCTATTGAATAAGATTTCAAACAGATTAAATTCAATTGGCTGACTATAAAAAACATTAATAAATAATTACTCTTTTCTCATCTAGCATTGTCCAGATCAAGTTCCCAAAATTACTTTTCAATATGGCTTTCAACGTAGGCAGATCATTAGCATTTATTTTTCCATTTTTACGTAAATTGAATAGTGTTAGCATTTTTCAGCGTTTCGTGTACTTTTTCATTTTATTGAATTATCTTTTCCAATATATTTAAATTCAAGTCATCTTAAACTAAAATATAAATTTCAGTATTGTCAATGGTTTGGTGGATTAGCAATTTCTGGTTTTACATTCCATCTTTTCATACTTATTTCAGCCTAATGCTGGTGGCTGAAGTTTACCCGTACTGAATCCAGCTGTGACAAAAACCTATTCTCGGGATAAAAATTAGCTTATGCCTTCTCTGATGTATACTGCTGTAGTTTTATTATAATACATGCAATGGTTGTTGTGTAAGGAGAAACACACATCCATAAAAACTTTCGTGTTCATAAAATTAGTGTGAAGTGATATTCTATATCTCCAATACTTCTTAAGTAGAGAAACTACCAAGCAAAATGTTAGGCCGCTGCCTCGGGGCTCGGCAAAATCATCAATTATCTACTCCGACCCGAATGTTCTAGAATAGTGTCAGAGCAAAATTCACTCAAAGGCCTGGGGGCAATCAGTCTCGGCTAAAGTTAATTTGGAATGTTACCATGTTACGGTGACAACATTTATTCGTACCATTCAAAGGATTTTTTTAACTTACTTCTGTGACCAAGTGGGTATCAAATGTTCTTTTAGAGTTGAATGTTGTGAAGTGAGGACTTAAGTGATATAATAAAACAATATTTTAGGGAGATAGTATAATATTGTTCGATATAATATTCTACTCAAGATTAAAGATCACGGTGATTTTTCAGCAGCTAAATAACTCAACAAACGTCAACAGAAATGATCGTTTACAGAATTCTGAGCGAGACTATGAGCACTGTAAATAAAAAACGTAGGTAGTTAAATAAAAAAAACTATACAATACTAGTAAAACAATATTTATTTAGTAAACAAGTAGAATGATTAGCAAATTAATTTTATTTTGTTTATTTGTATTTGTTTATTTTGTTGAATCAACAAAGAGTCAATTTCAGAGACGAATTGCGTTTGCGGAACACCTGAAACCATTTTATTCCAAGGTCTGTTTAGAATACACAAAGTTACTTGTAACTAGTTGTCGCGTTGGACTTCCACATTTTGACTACCTCGGTGGCGTAATTGGTACTATGTGACTGCTGCTCTGCGGTCCCGGACCGAATTGTAATACAAGTATATATTTGTGTGATCCACAAATGTTTGTTTCAAAGTTTGGGTGTTTGCTATGTATAATATGTATGTATTTAGAAACATATATTATATTATTATTTATTAATCTATCACGCCTTATCCCCGAAGAGGTGGTAGAGGCATGTTATATGCCCAGTTTTCACCATCTGTTCGTTGTGGATTCCTATCCTACGTAATAGGTGGTAAGCCTATTGCCGTGTTGAAATAGACAGACACAGGTTGAGGCTACCTGCTGTTGAAAATTTTCAATCTGCCCATAAGGCCTTCGACTTGACTTAATGACGAATATTTTTCTAGCAACCGGGACCAACGGGTTAACGTACCTTTAGAAGCACGGAAACGCTCGCAAATGTAAATTTGTAAATTTTCAAAGTGGTCACCTATCTTTGACCAACCGTAGCGAAAGTTGCTTAACGCAGTGATCGTTTACAGAACACTGCTTCCGCGGGACCACGAGCGCTTCATATAAGTGTGTTTATCAGTTGTCTAGATCCCATAGCACAAGTTTAGTTTCGGCTAGATAGAGCTGTGTGAAAACACACATTTTTGTTATTTCTACGCTTTGTCGTTCACTATATACACGACCGCCATTTTAGAGGTGTACGAGTATGCTGCGCCGTAGTGAAGGGACAAATCTTAATAATATTATAAATGCAAAAGTTTGTATGGATGTTTGTTACTTTCACATAAAAACTACTCAATAGATTTTCATGAAATTTTACAATCATATAGCTTATACATCAGAATAACACACAGGCTACTTTTTATCCCGGGGACAAGTTCCTGTGGGAAACGGAAACGGGAAAACTTCTCTACGCGGGTGAAGTCGCGGGCGTAAACTAGTAATTTTATATAAGAACTAACAAACCAGCAAGCTGAGAATATAAACATATACCTTCTCTTGAAAGTTATTGCCATTCATTGGTGAAAACTGTATTAACATGTTCGATAGTTATTGAATTAATCGTATCACACATGCTGAAAAACTGACTACGGGGAACGAGGGCAGAAAGTGAGGACTTATGATGTATCTAAGTCTGAGTTACTAGATAGATTAATTTCTTCATCTCAACGTCTTTTCAGTTGCTTTCAAACCCTATCTGGATTAGAGGCTTCAGTTATACTAGTATTGTCTGCTGAAACAGCTATGATTTATTTGTTTCCTTACGGATAATACAGCCTCGTAAGGGCACCTGTACCGAAGCCTTATCAGTGTAAGCGTTTGCACCGTTTGCAGTTAAGGTAGGCTTGGGTCTTGTGGGTTATACATTAATGCGGCTACAGTATACCTCTGTAGAGTTTGAAATATAGGCTATTTATCTTAAAATGTATGGATTACACATTCCTTTACCAGTTTTAGTCATTTGGGTAAGTTAGTTGTCAATATAAATTCATAGACGGACTCAAAATTTAGTTTTCTTGACTGTATTACTACGAGCAACTTCATATGTACTTCTTTGGATACATAATATATTAAAAACCCTTTTCACTGTTCGACCCATACCACGAGCACTACAGTTAAATTACCGAATATTATTTGGCATACCCTCGCGGGTCTTAGTTATAAATGAAAAAACAAATTGGCATGGTGGATTCAGTTATGGCATTGTATAGACGCAGCATAAGCTTTTAGCTGCGGGATTTCAAAATTACAATGGGCCTTGTATTCCCCGGGGCGCAACAACTAGGCACAATAATGGCTGAAATAACAACAGGTAGAGTAATTGCTTCTTAGAGTCAAATAACCTTAGGTTTCTAACTAGCTCGTTCTGGTTTCTAAAACATTATTGATTTTGACTTTTAATGTGAACGGTGGGGGCAAAAAGAATTATTCATCTACAAAGTTCAACATGTTTCATGAAAGTTTATGTATATCTTGTAAAATGTATATAAAAGTTTAACTTTTTTTAGGGAGCTTTCTACCGAAAATATTTGACTTAGTTCTTGAATTTCGATGAATGAAATATATTGTCATTATGTTTTCGTCATATTTCCACGCATCATGTGAGGCAGGAGTTACTGTAGATAATGACTCCTAAAAATATTTTTTGTTGAAACTTAAAATAAATTTGGGTACTTTGTGGTGGCACATTTATATTTTTTAAATAACTTTCTAAAAGGAGTCATCATTCGACCTAGCTTAATTGCTTTATACACTTCTCTGTCTTCTGTCAAAAATAAACTAATTACCAACGTAAAAAATCGGGCATATAACGAGACAGTAAGTAAGGATACATAATGTATGAAGACTTATAACAGTAGACTCACAGAACGGAGACTCGATACAAACAGCTCATTTCTAGTCTCTGAAAGTTGCAGGGTCTTCAAACTTCAAATTGCAGGGTGAGTGATCATGAACATGTCGAAACCTTAAAATT
Organism: Thumatha senex; assembly: GCA_948477245.1. Classification (NCBI taxonomy): domain Eukaryota; kingdom Metazoa; phylum Arthropoda; class Insecta; order Lepidoptera; family Erebidae; genus Thumatha; species Thumatha senex. Next base: position 9,596,315 of record OX419725.1, read on the forward strand.
TATTTTTGCGTTTTTACATATACATTTGAAACATATATTTACAAGCTTATTTGTAATACTATTATTAGGACACCGATAGAACAAAAAATGAAAAAAAAAAGTATAAGTGTAGGTATGAGTTAAAATGCTCTAATTGTGGTAAAACATACATAGGGCAAATTGGAAGATCGTTCCAAATTATAGTTGCTGAACATAAATTAGTGCCTGGAGACTCCAATTTTGTGGAACATATTCTAGCGGAGAATCATTCATAAAACCCAAAAACAAATTATAAAGTTCTCCATACATGTGAAAAAGATAGAAAAATGAATGACTTTGAAGCTCTTGAAAGAAATAAAATAATAAACAGTTGGACCTAAACCGTTCACCTTTGTTAAAGCAAGTGATGAGATCTACATATCTATTGTTTATTCTTAATTCATTTGATAATTATTACTATTTTTATTACATAACTAGCATTTGCCCGCGGCTACGCTCGCGTAGTTTTTTGTATGTGAATAACATTAAGTTCAAAACTTGTAAAAAAATTAACATTTATACTCATTTCCTGTGGCAAGATGGTGGACGATTTTGAAAGTTACTGTTACACGAAGCGCGCGCTGTCCAGACGAGTTAGTACAGGGTTTCGTTTAGAGTTTACCTTTTTTTAGCCATATTAGGTGCATAAAGAAAAGGAACATTCAGGTGCATAAAGGCCCTATCTGAAAGTATCAGATAGGGCCTTTATGTTGTACACCCGAATGTTCCTTTTCTTGTATCAGACCTTCTTCGAATCGAGACTTGTCATAACAAAAATCCTAAAGCTCTTTGGTTCAAGCTATGCGTTTTCGGTCATTCGCATCACTTCGTCGATTTCACACGGTTTCTTTTAGAGTGGTTTGCGGAATATTTTGAGAGTAGAGCTTCGTTGTTCGCTGACTGATCTCAGCTCATCTTAAAGATGATTGATGGCCATTTTCAGATTTGAAACTTTTTGCTCGCTCACTGATCATGACGACTCTCAAAAACAAGTGATGAACTCTTTGAGCATTTCTGCGCTCTAACCTTTAGCCCAATATCTATCAAATATGGTGTGAGACCTTTCTAAGATGGCAGCCGTTCTTCTCGTTGTGACAGGATTTCATTTCTATTGTTTAGTTTCTTTCATATTCTTAGTAATAATAAATAATAGTTTCTACCACAATAATAAATAAAAAATAAAACAGGAAATACGAAAAAAAAAGGCTGTGTAAAGCTCTAAATGTAAATGAGATAGGAATCGGGAAAACTCCACGTTTCTTACCCCTTACGGGCTTGCTGGCGGTCAGCGGAAGCAGGAGTGCTGATGCACCCTGGAGAGATGGTTAACTGGTGTAGAGCTTAACGCTGCCCCTATAAGTCGTTGTACGAATTCCCGGCAGCTGATCCCATTGCAAGAGAACATTGCGGTTTTGCAGACCTGCAAGGTTTGCGGCATTGCGGTACTCCCAGGCTGACTGGTAGAAGCGAAATACCGAAAGTGTGTTTGCAGCAACGTTGGTTTGGATGTACTAAATCCATCGAGTTTGGTCACCTTGCCCTCTTTCGCTGTCGAGGTGATGGCACTGAGGATAAAAATATAACGCCGTTTAGTTTGAAGGCGCCACCTCGCGGCTGTCATGCGCGACCATGACTGGAGTAGCCGATAGTACCCCGTTCACCAATAGTCATATGGGGCCCCGTGTTACCGCTTTCCACTCCTTTGGAACGCTTAACTCCTTTCCGTGAACGGAAACGATGGAAAGCTTAACTCCTGCGTTTCGATAGTGGTGAGGCGGAACAATGTGGTGGTTCAATGGTTTGTACACTCTGTAGGACTGGGAGTTCTCCACAAAGCCACTTTGCTGCTCCCTGAAGCAAGTTAGTCACAGTTTGTTTGTTTTGCAGTTTGTACCTCGCGACGTCCGGGGTCCGCATTCCTACTTTTTGTCCTACACTTCGCACGGTCGTCGGTATCCCCTGTAGTGAGACCATTGTCACGCATGTTATCCTTTACGACGTCAAGCCTGCACTTCTTGGGTCTCCCACTCTTACCGGGACCCGGCGGGGCTGACATGGCCAGACATTTGTTGCCTACGGAGTCCGGCGGTTGCCGCAGAACGTGACCATACCAGCGACTCGGACTCAAAGACTGCCGCGGATGGCGAGAGTTAAGGTTAGTAAACTGCCTTAATGCATTCCAACACGTACAAAAATCAAACTTCTAAAATCTGAACTTCTGCCTAACAGAATTTAAGCAAATAAGTATCAGAAGATAAAACAATGACAACAAAACGATATTTCTAAGCTTATCAATCACGCTTCACTAATATGAAATAGGAGTGTGAAACCCTCACGGAAGACCCTTACGGTCTTCGCTTGAATGCAAGTAAAACTAAGACTTGCAAGTAGAACTGACTTCTATCTAGGGGATGAAGAGTAGAAGCGTGCACGTCGCCATCCCTGCCAGCTACGGCTGCAATTCTACTCCAACACGAGTGCCACCAGGGCGAATGATGCTAGGGCGTGCCCCCGAGGCGACGCGCACCAGTTCGTCCCCGCTGGTGCGAAAAGTGTGAGCCAGAGCGGCGTAGGGGACCGCCACCCTACACGCGCGGCCCGACACGGCGGGAAGTGGAGGATGGAGTGCAGGGTAGCTGCGTGGAATGTTAGGGGAGGAATGACAGATAAGATGAATGAGTTGATGGATGTTATGAATGAGAGAAAGTTAGATGCAGTGTGCTTGACAGAGACCAAGCGCAAGGGCAGCGAAGTCTTGGAGCTCCCGGGTGGGATGCTCGCGCTTTGGTCTGGAGTACCAGAGAGCGAGCATGGCAGTCGGGGGGTTGGAATTTTGCTGTCCTCGCGATTGGCCTCCGGTATGTATGAGTACAAACTGGTAGGTCCTAGAATCCTCTGGATCCGTGTAAAACTTGGTTTGACGAAGATTTTCCTGGTAGCTGCTTACGCGCCAGTATCTTCGTCGAACGCGAGTGAGCTAGAGGACTTCTGGGAGAGTATGAGTGAAGCTCTAAATGTGATAGAAGAAAATTAAAGACTTATAGTATGTGGAGACTTGAATGGATGGGGGGGTACTGCTCGCGATGGTTTTGAGTCGGTACTCGGGAAGTATGAGGATAAAAGGGTGAACGACGCTGGCAAGCTAATACTGGCATTTTGTAAGGAAAAGGATTTGTTTGTGGCGAACACAATGTTCAACCACAAACAAATTCATATGTATACGAGGAGATGTAAGTCAAAGAGTGTGAAACCCTCACGGAAGACCCTTACGGTCTTCGCTTGAATGCAAGTAAAACTAAGACTTGCAAGTAGAACTGACTTCTATCTAGGGGATGAAGAGTAGAAGCGTGCACGTCGCCATCCCTGCCAGCTACGGCTGCAATTCTACTCCAACACGAGTGCCACCAGGGCGAATGATGCTAGGGCGTGCCCCCGAGGCGACGCGCACCAGTTCGTCCCCGCTGGTGCGAAAAGTGTGAGCCAGAGCGGCGTAGGGGACCGCCACCCTACACGCGCGGCCCGACACGGCGGGAAGTGGAGGATGGAGTGCAGGGTAGCTGCGTGGAATGTTAGGGGAGGAATGACAGATAAGATGAATGAGTTGATGGATGTTATGAATGAGAGAAAGTTAGATGCAGTGTGCTTGACAGAGACCAAGCGCAAGGGCAGCGAAGTCTTGGAGCTCCCGGGTGGGATGCTCGCGCTTTGGTCTGGAGTACCAGAGAGCGAGCATGGCAGTCGGGGGGTTGGAATTTTGCTGTCCTCGCGATTGGCCTCCGGTATGTATGAGTACAAACTGGTAGGTCCTAGAATCCTCTGGATCCGTGTAAAACTTGGTTTGACGAAGATTTTCCTGGTAGCTGCTTACGCGCCAGTATCTTCGTCGAACGCGAGTGAGCTAGAGGACTTCTGGGAGAGTATGAGTGAAGCTCTAAATGTGATAGAAGAAAATGAAAGACTTATAGTATGTGGAGACTTGAATGGATGGGGGGGTACTGCTCGCGATGGTTTTGAGTCGGTACTCGGGAAGTATGAGGATAAAAGGGTGAACGACGCTGGCAAGCTAATACTGGCATTTTGTAAGGAAAAGGATTTGTTTGTGGCGAACACAATGTTCAACCACAAACAAATTCATATGTATACGAGGAGATGTAAGTCAAAGAGAAACATGATAGATTTATTCCTAATGGATAGTCGGCTCCGTAAACAGGTGATGGACACAAGGGTTTATCGAGGCGCTGAGCTGGGATCAGACCACTACCTAGTCATAACTAGGATTAGGGGTCTGTTCGCAGGTTGGCGTCATCGTACCGAGTGTCCTGAACCTGAGCCGACTTATAGCATCAAAAGCTGGAAGCTGCAGGATGCATCCATTAGGGATAAATATAATGAAAGGGTAGCCGAAAAGCTTGGCGACGTCAATGTAAGTAGTGAGAATGTGGAAAGTGTATGGCAGAACCTTAGGGATAGTATGATAAATGCCGCTGTGGAAGTGTGTGGAGAAACGAAAAGAGGCAGTAGTAATAAGCGTGATGCATGGTGGAATGAGGAAGTGAAAGAAGCAGTTCGAATGAAGAAGAAAGCATGGCTAGACTACTTAGCCTCGCGGAATGATTTTAATATGAAAGAGAGATACAAGCTGCAGACAGTTAACACGAAGGCACTAATAGAAGAAGCTCGTGAAAGAAGCAGAATGAAAGCGGATGAAAGGTTGTCGTCCAATTTCCGGGATAATGCCAAGCTCTTCTGGAAAGAGGTAGGCAAGACCCGGAGTTGTTCGGCAATCTGCAGTATGAATAAAGTGCTCAGTGTTAACAATGACGTCCTAACAGACCAAACTGACGTCCTGCAGAGATGGAGTGAATATTATGGAAAGATGTATGCAAGAAAAGACAGAGATGCCACGTCGGGAAGTGGAGCTCACTTCGATGCTCCGGATCCCGATGTCATTGAAGTCATTAGTATGAAAGAAATAGAACAAGCGATAAGAAGTATGAAATGTGCTAAGGCTGCGGGAAAAGACAGAGTTACTGCTGAGATGATCAAGTACGGCGGGTCGCGTGTCTGGGACACACTATGTCTGTTATGCAACTTGTGCTGGCGGACGCGTGAGGTCCCAGATGACTGGCGAGTAGCAGTTGTAGTACCTATTTATAAAGGGAAAGGTTCGCGCCTAAACTGCTCCAGCTACAGGGCGATCAAATTGGTCAGCTTAGCTAGTAAGGTGTATGCAAAGGTTATAACGGCACGAATGCAAGAAAAGTCTGAAAGGTATTTATGGGAGGCTCAATGCGGATTCCGACGTGGAAGAGGTTGCATGGATCAAGTGTTTTCTCTCCGCATGATCGCGGAAAAGTTTCTGGCTGTTAGCCAGAAGGTTTTCTGCGCTTTTGTGGATCTAGAGAAAGCATTTGATAACGTGAGAGAAACGCTGTGGGACTTGCTGCCCGGATATGGCGTGGACGGCTCGCTACTGCGGACAATACAGTCGCTTTATAGGGACTGTAAGGCTTGCGTGCGAGTAGGGGGGGATGTATCACCTCTTTTTGATGTCTGTACAGGCGTCAAACAGGGATGTGTCATGTCCGCCTGGCTGTTCATAGTGTATCTGGACAGTTGCCTGCAGAAGTTGAAAGATTTTAATATGGGTGTGAATATTTGGGTGACTTTACAGTAAACAGTCTGCTGTACGCTGATGATGCGGTGCTCATGGCCTCATCAGAAGCCGACCTTCAGACATTAATCACTAATATGAAAGAGGAGTGTGAAAGTAAGGGTCTTCGCTTGAATGCAAGTAAAACTAAGGTTCAAGTATTTGAAAGAGGTGACGTAAGAACTAAATGCGAGATTAGGGTAAACCAGGAACGTCTAGAGCAAGTGAATGAAATTGTGTATTTAGGAAGTATGTTTAGCGCAGACGAAAGATGTGATTCGGATTTAGAACGGCGAGTAGCTCCCGGAAATAAGGTTAACGGGCTTTGTTGCAATTACTAAAACGACAAAGCATCCTAAAAGAAGCACGAAAGTGAAACCTGGGTATACCAGCAGATGGATGAAAGGAAATTGAATGCTGTGGAGTGATCAGTGAAATCACTTCGAAAAGTGTGCGACGTAACTTTGGCAAACCAAATACATTTTGTCAGGTTTGACTGATAGTGTCACCGTTAAGCTACAAAAGGGCGTGTTCCGTTGGTTTGGACACGTCCACGGAATGAGTGAGGAACGATTGACGAAGATTGTGCGAAAATAGAGGAATAAAAGGAGTCAGTGTAGACCGAGACTTACATATGAACATCAAGTAAGAAGATTGAGCAATCTTCAAAATAAACTGAAAAATCTTAAGTGGATACCCAGACGTGTATGAAGCGATCGATGAATCTGCAAGAAGTGAAAAAAGTATGCATGGAGGAAATCTGGTGATGTTTTCTTTTCTGATTACCTCGTCAGCAATACAGCGTTAAGATAGTTAGAAATAAGCCGTGTTGAAATAAATAGACGCAGGCCGTGGCTACCTGCTGTTGAAATTTTTCAAAGGCCTTCAACTTGGCTTAACCGCTACCATAATATGTTACTGGCAACCGGGACTAACGGCTTAGCATGCCTTCCGAAACTCCCTTCAAAAGTTTACCATGCTATGATTACTTTATGTCACTGATCTGTTCCCCATTAATTACAAAAACTTGTGCATAACTAAAAGCAAAATGTCTGCTGAAATGTGTTTCACTTTCTCTCAAAGTGCTTTATTGTTGAAACCTTAGTTTTTATTTCGATGTGCTTAACTGACCCATCTAAAAGTAGACCGCGCCTTGTGTGTTTACCTTATCTGATCCTTTACATATTAGAGACTGTAACTAAAGAAAAGTGTTTGCTAACGTGATGCACCTACTTTTGAAGCTTTACCTACTTTTAGCTTAACTTTACTCATCGTGTAGTCATCACTAAAGACAACTCGATACGAGTATGTGCATCACTGAAAATCAGTGGGCATATGAAAAATGGTGTCTTAATTAAAACCTAACTAACAAACCAAAATACTTTGACCTGTCCTATGTATAGCTCGTCTAGAAAGATGTAGTTCAGCTTTTAGCAGTTAGCTGTACTATCACTTCTGCTGAACCGATTTTGATGAAATATAGCGCAGTATTTAGGCTGGAGAATTAACCACAATATTCTTTTAGCAGAGTTGTGATCAACCGTCTGGATTTTGCTCCAACCCCGAACAAACAAACAAACAAACAGACTCGATGAAAAAAAATCATAGATTCAGACTCAGAATCCCTTAAATAGTCGATTAAAATATATTTTTTTAGTTTATTTTATATGTACGTCACAGCTAATTTTACAATTTTATAATAGTATAGATTTACAACAAGTTTATAAAAATCATTGACAATTATTACCGTTACAATAATCAATATTTTTAGAGATTTGATTTATGTAATAAATTGACATTTAATTGTATAACTTTATTCCCGACAGCGTTTTATATTTCAATTATTGAATATTTATTTAAATTTATTTTATTTATATTTTCATTGTGCAACAATACTTCCTAAATTTTGGGAAAATGTATATAGTGGTATCTTATTATTTTTGCATACCCATAGTTGATATATGCAGTACCATATTCAGTATGAATGACATCTGAAATATATGAAATATTAGTCAACCTTTAAAGGCGAAACCTGACCGGTTTCAAAAGTAAAGTTTGTGGAAAAGTACAAGTGTTTTTATTCAAAATATGTAGCAAGTTTCACCAAGTGCTATCAATCAACAGAAGAAACAGTACCACATAATATTTAATAATACCCAGTTTCATCTTCAGACAAAATAGGTACTAAGTTGTATTTGTATTCTAAAACTTAGCGGGTTCGTGATACAACTAATTTCCAATTCCGGTACAAAATGATCCTCGATCAACCTCGACTGCATTTGACGTTCGCTTTGATTTGATTCTACTGATTCAACCATCTTCGACTGCACAATTCAATATTCAATCAAGTATTAAACGGAATATTAACCGTACCTATATAACTGTTGTTATTTATTCATTTGTCCTCTGGACGCTTTGACCTTAAATGAATAATCAAGTTTTTTATATCTCTATCTTCTTTTTAATGTATTCCCAGTTGCTTACATCCAGGTAAGTTTTACCTGGATTTAGGTCCTGGGGTCCAGCTGCTGTTGCTTTTATTTCCTTTATGCTTTAATGTAAGTTGGTACTGACTGACAATTATCAATAAAATAATCTAGATTGCGTAACTGAACTGAAATCTGAACACACATAATAAACTGAAGCAAATATTGGTATTTTGCTGTCATATGGTATATAACTTATTATTGAAAGATTTCAAATAGAACTCTAATCCAATGGCTTAATTATAACCTTTGAAGGATTATGATTTAAGTATAAATAAGGAACATATAAGGCTAAGAAGTAGCAAAAAGGTTAGTCGACATCGTAGGAGACCGAAGAGCTGACAGCTACCTCCGACAGAAAATTAGTCTAGCTCACAAATATAGAAGAGTAAGCAGGTCAAACATATTCCTTTGTATATGGTGTAATACTTTATTCTTTTCACTCTTGCCATTTGTTGTATAAAGCTATCTTTATTATTTCTGTGTAGCTACATCGAACTCACACTTTGACAGCAACCAGCGTGTAGCCAATTTATCTACTAATGTCAACCGTCGCTGTCATCTTTGAATCAAAGATTTATTTATCGAAGTGAAAATATTACATGAAATTATTGTAAAATGTAACAAAAGTAGTAAAAAAATATGTAAACAGTTCAATTATTCAAACACAACATAGAGTGGTGAACAAGAAATCACCAGGAATAACTTTTCATGGATAATTTATGTACCACTTACGACTACGAACTGTTACACTAAGATTTGTATCCAAAATGATGAAATTTCTTGGTGAACACTTGAAAAGGTTATTGCTAACTGTTCATAGTATCTGTACCATAAATCGTTTGGTTGTTGTCGTCATCTACAGCTAAGTTTTTTGTTAATTTAGTTACACTTTGTACTGTAATGCTATTTCAAGTAATCAGGGACGAATTTAGTACAGAGGCCACAAAATGTTATATTTCAATACTCAGTGTATCTAAATGTTATGGAAATCTTGTTTTAGGTTTACAATAATATAATCAATAAATACCTAACTAACTAACTATCTTCACGCTGTATCCCTGACGGGGTACTCAGAGAGGACAGATCGCCAGGCTTCGCGATCCATGCATACTACTTTCTCTTCTTCGAGATTCATCAATCGCTTCATACACGCACGTCTGGGTATCCGAGTACTTTTGACCTTTCCGTTTTTGAGCAATCTGCTCACGTGGTCTTCATATGTAAGTCTCGGCCTACCCTGACTCCTTCTACCCTCTACTTTTGAACAATATATATTCTTCGTCAATCGTTCCTCACTCATTCGTTGGACGTAAAAAATAACTGTTAAAAATGGTAAAAAAGAGGTTATTGTATAAATTAAAAATAAATAACTTTGTACAATAATGGTTTAAATTTTATCTTATCTTAGACACTATAAGACAGTATTTCTGTTTGGTAAAGGTGCTTTCGGTGTAGTACAAATCGTGGGTCTATATCTCAGGAGTGAAGCAAATCTCACAACAGGCCTGCTTTTGTTGACCGGTTAGTCTTCCCTCTCCCAACTACAGCTATATGTTCGAATGAGGGTCCCATTTCCTATTAAATAAGTCCCAAGGGTCAAAAATTCTCAAGGGTCTCTGCGTATTAACTAGTATGTCCCTATTTAAGCTTACCAAAAGACAGTTTCTTCGTAAGAAAATAAAGATTTTACTAAGTTCATATTTTAGTTAAAATTTGTGAGCTCGTAAGAATTAATTAATAACTAAAATAATCATTGTATTGATTAAAAAGAAATAACTTTTTAAATTACTGTTTTTTATTTTAATCCTTATCTTTAGATACTGTAGGACAGTATTTTTCCTGGCGAAGATAATAAGAAATATGGGCATGCAGGTGTCATATTTATGCGATCGTTATCAACCACAACTGCAGGATTATTTGGCATCCATCACTCACGAATACTGCGTATGTCTTATACGCTAGGAAATAGCCAGGTGTAGATAGCTAAGGTCCTAATCACTGTCTTTTATTTTCGTCAATTTGTTACGGAGCAGATTCTGTCAGCATTATACTGTCGAGCTGCGCCATGGGTTTGCTTCAAAGGAGTCTTAGGTCTCTTCTTCGTCAAGTATAGCATGTCTCAATGGACAAAGTACGTGAGCGCATTAATGCGGTTGGAAAAATCAAGATCAAAGGAGCTAGCACCGGCCCACCCCCATCGCCTGTGATTTTCAGGATATTATAATTCAAGCAGTTGGTATCTACCCTAACATTAAAAGATGGAATAACTTCATCGTCATTGATTATGCTGTTAGCTACCTGGTCTTGACATTTTGCTGGAGTTTTACAAATGGTCTACTTTGTATATACCTACTAAAACCTATGCCGCGATTCACTGCATCGATTATCGTCTATCACGGTGGCGTAAGTGGTGGTATATGCGATTGCTGTGCTGAGGTACCGGGATCGATACCCGGGTCAGAACAAATAGTTGTGTGATCCACAAATATTTATTTTGGAGTTTGGGTGTTGTTATGTATAATATTTATGTATTTATAAATATATAAGTATGTTTATCAGTTGTCGAGATTCCATAGCACAAGTGTCCCTCAATATTTATTTATTAAATTGCTTTTCAAAGCCGGGTTCCGAAATCTATGCCATAATGTGTCAAAAAGCATGTTGTTGGTTCGATTTGAAACTCCTTTATTGCCGACTCATTTCATTACTAATAACCTATCCACACGGTTATTTATTAAATGATAGCTGAATGCAACCTTGGATTAAGCTACCTGTTTACATGTGTGAAATAGGCTACGCTATTTTTCGCAAATGTTTGATCTGCTTGCTCTTCTATATCTGTGGTCTAGCTTTTCAAAGGGGGAACGCTGCCAGTATCTTCGGCACCTTGCCTTAAGGGACTCCTTTTACTAATATATTTTAGTATGTATCTTATTTTTATAGTTATATGTATAGAATGTAGACTAGTTTCACTTCTAATAGTCTAAATTCTTATATCATTGATCTCACATTTATATAATATACGTCACTAAGGTCCGTATTCCAGAACGTTTCTCAATACTCAATCACCGCTTGTCAAATCTACTCTCAAGCGTCGATTGAGAATTGAGTAACGTTCTGGAATAGGACCCATTCGAGTCACGTTTTCGCGATGATGCCCATTCAGAGGTCGTATAATATTGGTACTTTTCCTTGAACGTAGAAGATTTTTTACACACATACTTAAAATACATGAAATACTGTGTTTGTTGGCAATGGTGCTAATTCTGTTGTTGAAACCACTAAACTAAAAATTTTCTTATTTTTATTAAGAGATTGCCAAATGCTATTGTGTTATTACGTCGAACTAAACTTGGTGATATTATAAACAGCACTAAATTTGTATCTGACATCACTAAAATTCCTTTTATGTGATAAAATTAACTAACTTAGTGAATGAACTGCCTATGTACATTTTTCACTTTTTGTTGAATTTTATCACATAAAATAAATTTTAGTGATCATCATCATCCGAGCGTCTGTCCCAGTTGCGTCTTGCGACGCCCGGGGTCCGCTTTCCTACATTTTCTCCTCCACTTCGCACGGTCGTCGGCATCCCCTGTGGTGAGACCATTGGCACGCATGTCATCCCTTACGACGTCAAGCCAGCACTTCTTGGGTCTTCCCCTCTTACCGGGACCCGGCGGGGCTGACATGGCCAGACATTTGTTACCTACGTAGCCCGGCGGTTGCCGCAAGACGTGACCATACCAACGAAGGCGACACTCTTGCAACTTGTCTGCAATGTCACGGACGTGAAGGCTGCCGCGGATGCGAGAGTTCCTCACGCGGTCCATCCGCGTGACTCCACACATCCACCGCAGCATCTTCATTTCCGTGACACGCAGCTCCTGCTTGTGTCGCTCCAATATCGGCCACGTCTCACTGCTATGTAAAAGGACAGGTCTAATAATGGTTTTGTAGACCTGTCCCTTCAACCGGATCGGCATTTTAGGGTCACAAATGACACCGGTCATCTCCCGCCATTTGGCCCACGCGGCAGCAATTCGTGACTTGACATCGCAATCGATGTCACAAAAATAAATTTTAGTGATGTCAGATACAAATTTAACTTCACACAAAATTTAGACGTTTTCACTAAAATTAGACTAATTTTAATTGATTGAGTCTAATTTTAGTGTAAAGACTAATTTTAGAGGGACGTTTATTAATTTTAGTTACCGTTTAAAACGTGAAAACTTTTAAAACGTTGTAACGTGTAAAATGTACATAGGCAGTTCAATCACCAAGTTAGTCGGCATGTATTTACATTCGACTATCTATGTACATTTTTTCACGTCTTGTTCAATTTTAAGAAGCACGAATGGCGATTCATAACGCAGTGCTAGTGCCAACTTTGCTTTACGGTAGTGAAACCTGGGTATGTCAGCAGATGCATGAAAGTAAATTGAATGCTGTGGAGATGCGATCACTTCGAAAATTGTGCGGCGTTACCTTGGCCGACCGAATACGTAACGAAGTGATACGCAATATGGCAGGTTTGAATGAAAGTGTCAGCGTTAAGCTTGAAAAGGGCGTGCTCCGTTGGTTTGGACACGTCCAACGAATGAGTGAGGAACGATTGACGAAGAATATATATTGTTCAAAAGTAGAGGGTAGAAGGAGTCAGGGAAGGCCGAGACTTTCATATGAAGACCACGTGAGCAGATTGCTCAAAAACGGAAAGGTCAAAAGTACTCGGATACCCAGACGTGCGTGTATGAAGCGATTGATGAATCTCGAAGAAGCGAAAGAAGTATGCATGGATCGCGAAGCCTGGCGATCTGTCCTCTCTGACTACCCCGTCAGGGATACAGCGTGAAGATAGTTAGTTTAGTTTTAGTTTTTTGTTCAATTTTATCCCATAAAATGAATTTTAGTGACATCAGATACAAATTAAGTGCTATTTATGATATCACCAACTTTAATTCGACTTAATAACAGAATAGCATTTGGCAATCGATTAATAAAAATTTGAAAATTTTAGAGAAATTTAGTTTAGTGATTTCAACAACAAAATTAGCACCACTATGTCTAGATCGTTTACCAACTATTGGGGCTTTAGACGCATGAAACCTAAAAAGGCTCAACCCCACCTCCTGATTTTATGGTCTTTTGCAAATTAGTTGAAATAATTACATTAATTTAGGAGGTTGTGTTATGCGTAGATGGTATTTTGCGTGAGTTGTGTATTTCGAATTGGGCGTTTGCGTCTAGGTGAATTTTTAGGTATCTGGTAATATGTGTCTAAAGGCTATTGAGTGCTACAAAACTTTATAAAACTGAATTGTTGGACTTACTGGTACAATCTTGTTGTTCTCGTCTACAAGAGTGTCGGTCAACGCCAGTTGTCCGTCGGCAACCACGATTTGTAAGCCGAGGCGGTAAACGCCATCGATACGCGGCGAGGCCCAACGCTGTCGGCTGAGCAAATGGAGAGTAAGCACCTCCCCGGGATCGATGGGGCTGTGCACAAGCCATAGGAATTCCTGTTGAAAAAAAAGATGAGATTTAATGAATAAGGTTAAGATATCATGGGCATCTGGAAATGATCTGTCAGCTGCGAAAAATATTAATTTGTAAAAATAACCCTTCGAGATTCCTGCCGGTTCTTCTCGGTCGGGCCGCGTTCCGAAGCGGTGGTCACGTTAGTTAATTAATACTTTATCTTTAGTTAATGTTTGACGTCGGGTAAGAAACGTTGAAATGGTCTTCAGCAGTTAACGTTCTATACTTACTTATTTGTATATTAAATAACAACTAATTATTATTGTACGGGGGTGAGTGTGTCGTGAAGAGCCAAACTACTCAATAAAACGTGATTTTTCGCCACGTCTATACCAAGTTGCTGGCGCCAGTTCGGAAAGAGAATCATTTTAAGGCGACCCAGCAAGGTAACATCTCAGGATGGTAACACCCCAGGTTCTCGGGAGAGCAAAATGTATAGCTCTGACGACCTCTTTAAACTCCCAAACTTAACGGTTCTCCATCTTCTCTAACAGCAGAGGGAGTGGAGAGCGATAGAGGGCCCTTAAGATGGAATACTGGGGCATACCAGCTGCCATGTGACCATCTGTGAGTGTGGTCCCCCGAACTTATGGCCACGGCCAAATCTGCCTAGCAAAGGCACCGCAAGATAGCCAACAAACCTTACTCTTATTAGGTCATTAAAACGTAAGTATACACGATAATTATAAGCAGTATAATATGTCGTATCTATATTTTTTTTAAATATAAAAGGAAAATAAGAATTATGCAAAAAGGTCTTATACAAACCCGTCCCGTCAGCGTGGTATACAATAAAGTCAATTACCCTCACACATTGAAATTAGGAAACCCGGGTCCAGCAACCCTCTGTTACTTTGATAGAATGATATATACAAGAAACATACATATTGTGATGCCTTTATCCTTAATACACAGGCTGAGGCATACCTTACGCCCACATTTCTGGGTAGGAATGCTTTTTCGCTCTACGTAACTGGTGGTTAGCCCTTTGCCGTGTTTAAATGGACCGTTGCAGATTATGGTAACCTGCTATTCATTGAGTTAGTAAAAAAAAAAGTTCGAAATATTTCTAGCCGCCTTCTACTTGGCTTAAATACTGATGTTACTGGCAACCGGCACCAACGGCTTAACTTTTGTAGCATTTTCATTTACGGGGTTTCCCTGAGATGATTCCGAAAGATGCCTTTCGAAACACGAAAAACCCGTACCTATATGAAATGCTACAAAGCGGTCACCCATTCGAAGACCAGCAATAACGAAAGTTGCTTAACAAGTGATCGTTTACAGAACACTGAATTTGCGCGGCTACGAGCGCTGACATGAAAACAAACTATCTCCTATTATAATTAATATAAGTAATGAAAATAAAGCAGATATTGGCAGATATTGGATATAAGAAATTATATAAGTTAATTTAAGTTGATATTTATTCATATTGTATATGTAACATTTATAATATTATTATAGTAGGAGTATCTATACACCGCTATGTTAAAAAATAACAATTTCAGAAATTATATTATCAGTGATATTGGCAACATTCGGTAGAATTAATAACGATAACATACGGATTGTAATGAATACAATACCACTATGTGAGGAAAATATGTGGTTATAAAGCATTTCCAATTCAAATTGCGGGACTCCGGGCATACCGGATAACTTCTATTTCAATATTAATGCTACATATTAGGTACATACACCTAAAATGTAGTTCAGATGACCTTCGAATGACAACTTTGCATTGAAATTATAGTTCGTATTTAGTCTTCTCGCGTTCTATCATTCCTTTCGGAACTTTTCTTGTTCTAATAGATATTTAATCCTGTCGCTTATAAATTCTACAATAACGCATAAAATATGATTAGATTAGATAGATAGATTTGTCGACATGTATGATTCCTGCTCCGCTCTCCAGAGTCGTATCGTGATAATATATAAATAAACATCTAAATAACATCTCCAATAATCACTCAACACTATAAAAATAATATATAGGTACATATAGACACGCCTTATTCTGCGAAAAGGTAGGCATGGTTTTTACTAAACGCCTACATCGCACTCGTGAAATTTTTGTTTATTTGTTGTACCACGAGGGGTGTCATAAGTGTCTGTGGCTCTGTCTGTCTGTGGCATCGTAGCTCCCGAACGGATGAAGAGATTTCAATTTTTTTTTTGTATTAAAGGTGACTGACGTGCAAATGTTCATAGACATGTTTGATGAAAATCGGTTGAGCCGTTTAAAAGTTGTGGCGCAGGAAGTACTCGACTAGTCTCAATTAAAAGAACGTGCACATTACAAATTGAAAAGTTCAATTTTACTTTTTTAAAGGAACTTAGGTTTCTAAGTGGGTTTTTTAAAATTATTTTATAACAATGAAAAGTAAACCAAAAATAAATTGAAATTAACAAATTGTCGTTCTGGTTACATTTATTATTTATCGAAAGCTTGCCTCGCAGTAGGATAATATATATAATACCTATGCACATCTGGTGCTGCAAACGTCCATAGGTTACGGTGACAACTTTCCATTAGGTGGGCCGTATGTTTGTTTGCCACCTCAGTGGTATAAAAAAATATACCTCCCTATCAAAGACGATTGGTAAGGTTCCCATAGTCAAGCCGCATTACCACGTCTGATCTGATGAACAACTAGTCGTTTTACGAATATCTAAATCTCTTGCCGTTTATATTATTTGAAGTAAATTCGGGGATTTTATCCACAATATAACTTCATACTTCTAAAAAATAACTTAAGCGACTGGCCTCTTCTCTTTCTCATATTTTGTACCTTCAATCGTTCCAAAGTGGTAACCTCCAATAAAGCAGTTTTATTACACTTCTGGGAATGTCACCGGTCCATTATAACGTGCACGAAATATTATGGTACAGTCTGGTTCAATTAGTTGCCAGCAATTAGGTATCTATGTTTTACAAGTTTCGTGACAATACAGTTGATTTATACAGAAAACTTCTCATAAAAATTTTAAGTTTATTTTTGTAAAACTATTTTTATGTTTTGCAATTTTTTGTTTTTTTCCTACTTATATATTCGGCGTAGAGACAAATACAACAAAATTAAATCTATGAAAATCGGTACAGCCGTTATTCTTACTTAAGATTATAAATGCGTAAGCAAATATGTCTGTCTGTGACGCTTTTACGCCAAAACTGCATTTTTTTATACTACTGAGGTGGCAGACAAGCGTACGGCCCACCTGATGGAAAGTGGTACCGTTGTGTTTAAGTAGAGGTGGTAAACCAGACCGACAAAAGTTTCCCTCGGCAGCTTTGGCAAGCGACCAGAATTCACGACTCCCAGAAAGGTAGCCTGCTAGTCGTTCACCAAATCTGCCGATGAAATCGAATTTAGCCCTGGCAATTGCTCTTTTGCTGGCCCTCGAGGCGGAATTTAGTTTGCGTTTCACTTCAGAGATGTTAATATCATTATTAGCGCGAGCCGTAGTCCAAGCTTTGTTGGCAGAGTCCTTCAGCAGTCTAGCTTCTCTGCAAAGCCGATTAAACCACGGTCGCTTCTTGGCCCCTGCGGGAATCCAGCGGTGTGGAATATAATACTCCATGCCCGCCAAAATCCCCTCAGCAACTGCTGCAGCGCAGGAGTTCACATCGTCTGAAGTGAAGCAAAGCCGCCTCCACGGGTAAGAGGCAAAGAACTCTCGCAGTATATCCCAGTCTGCTGACTTATATTGCCACACATGCCGCAACTTCTTGAACGGGGGCGGTTCAGGTCTCGCCAGAACCTATTTAAATGATAATTGGTACAGATATAGTCTGGAGCCCGGGAAATTACATGGAAACAGAACGGGAAAGCTTAGTTACGCCAGCAGAACAGCGGGCATCAAACTAAAAGTAAAATTATAAGTTGAAAACAAAATGTCGAACAAACACAAAAGTACGCGTCACGTACTTTACTATACTGTAACTCTGTACAAATATGAATTCATAAGACTATTACTCACTATCACTATTACGTTACTTTATGGATTTTTGTAAGATGTCGTACACAAATTACATCCTAGTTGTGATGAGGCTGTAAAAATAATTAATAACTTTATGTTATGAGCTCCCCTCCGGCATTTTCTCCCACAAACAAATTTCTTTAAGCTCAACCATTCAAGATCGAACATTAATAAGTCTTGTAAATAACGATCTTGAAAATAATTTCTTTAATTAATGACCGGGGAATGAAAGTATTATTATTATTTTTATCTCTTGTGGTTGAAATCGTTTGATTATATAATTTAAAAAGAGCATTATAGGTGGTATACCTAATTATATTATAAGTAGAAAAAGAAAACTTAAAAATGTTAAATAAATTAAGGCTTCTGGGCAGTTTTGTGTGTTTACATACATATTGTCACGCCTTTATCCCTGAAGAGGGCAGGCAGAGGTATTCTATACGCCCACATTTCACCGTATACAGTTTTGTTCGCAACGTATAGGTATCGTGGTCCCACGGACTCAGTGTTCTGTAAACGATCATTGCGTTAAGTAACTTTCGCTTGGCTGGTCGCGGATGGGTGACCACTTTGTGCGAGCGTTCTGTGCTTCGGAAGGCACGTTGAGCCGTTGGTCTCGGTTGCCAATAACATAGCAGTCGTTAAGTCAAGTTGAAGTCCTTATGGGCCGCTTGAAAAATTTCAACCGCAGGTCGCCACAACCTGCCCTTGTCCATTTCAACACGGCAATGGACTTAGTGAATTACCGACGTATAATATGCGTCTGCCACAACCTACTATTATTTATTAATATTATTATAAACGCGAAAGTTTGTAAGAATGGATGTTTGTTATTCTTTCACGCAAAATCTACTTAATGGATTTTGATGAAACTTTACAATACTATAGCTTACACATCAGAATAACACACAGGCTACTTTTAATCCCGGGAACAAGATATTGTGGGAAACGGGTACGGGAAAACTTCACCACGCGTGCCAAGCCGCGAGCGTCAACTAGTAATAGATAAATGCGCGACATATACATTTAGTTTAAACTATCAAATCCGTTGTTTCCATAAATTTATCTAATTGCCATATCGCCCTTTTAATTGTTACTACAATGTGATGTCTCAAAAACAACGATACCTGATATATTTCATTCTTTAAATGGTGGAGTAGTGAGAGAAACAGAAAAAATATATAAATTAAACCATCAAACAGTACACCACTAAGAGCATAATTATTACGGTTAACAAGGTTTTTATAATTATCTCATTAACAAACCTAACGCTGAACAGAATAACAAAGAACCCAATGTCTGCAAAATGACACGTATCTCTATTTATATTGAAATCAGAAGATTCATTCTGTTTTAAATGTTTTCATTAATTTTTTTTTCTGTTTTATTTATTCAGGGTTAAAGTATGAATTTGCCGTTTTGTACTAAAATAATAACACATATTTTTGTAGGATAATGGTAGATTTTTTAGCAAGTGCACAAAACGAACCATTTTTATCCGAAGATAAAAAATGTCGAGGATAAAATGGTTTTGTGGATGAGTTATAAACTCTTGCTTTTCACTTCGATTGCAAGGAAATAAAACAGTAGTTTAACATAAGAATTCTTAATTAAAATTCAAAGTAAAATTTGTACAGTTTTGAATACTGATGGAAATTGTTTTTCCTGGCATTAACGTTATTTGAATTATTTTTCTGAATATGTGAAGATTACATACAGCCTACTTTTAAATTAATTTTGTAATAATAATTTTCATAAATCAGTTAAATATTCTACCGTACTTGAATTTAAATATTAATATGTTTCTTAAAAACACATAAGGCAAATTAATTAAAGTAAATATATTAAAATTCTATCTAAGAACTTCCCATTGTGTTTGGCAGTATGGCTAATTTTCTTTGCTTTAATATGGATACATTAATATATGAGTAGATACGTTACTACACTTGTGTACAAAATTCGATTTTGTGCGGCCTATAACCTGCACAAATAAGCACTTTCAGAGCATGAGAAGTTAAAAATATATTTATAATATCTTAATTTTAATAATATTATAAATGCGAAAGTATTTTTTTTTTAACTCGTTATTTTGCTTGTGATCTACCCGTGTTGGTATTGGACAAGTGGTCAAGAGTTTGTTAAAGGCGTGGATGGAGTGGTCTATCCAATTTCTATATTTTATTTACTCTACGAGGTCTTGTGGGGCTCTTCTTTTAATTCTTTTAAACATCCTCCTGGTTCGATCCATTAGTTTGCATGCCAATTCATTTGGATGCTCTCGCATACGTTTTTCATAGCGTTTTAGTGATACTTTGACATATTCATTTACTGTTGGCACTTTTAGATCACGATGCAAGTTGTGGTTTATTATGTACCAGGGTGCGTCTGTAATCATTCGCAGGATTTTAGACTGGAACCGTTGTAGAATTTCTATATTTGATTTAGCTGCTGTGCCCCACAGCTCAGCTCCATATGTCCACACTGGCTTTAGTATGTGCTTATAGAGAAGGATTTTGTTGTCCAAAGATAGTCTGGATTTTCGTTCTATCAACCAGTACATTTCTCTGAGTTGCTGGCTTAAAGCTTTACGTTTTGTCATTATATGCTTTTTCCAAGTAAGGCGTCTGTCTAGATATATAACTAGGTACCGAACATCTTCTTTGTGTGGTATTAGTATACCATTCATTTCTACAGTTGGACATATGCCATGTCTCAGACTAAAAGTGACATGCACTGATTTTGTTTCATTTGCCTTAATGCGCCAGTCTTTCAGCCAAAGCGCAACATCATTAAGGTTTTTCTGTAGCAATGCAGATGCCACTTCTGGGTCTTTGTGTGAAGCTACTATCGCCGTATCGTCCGCAAATGTACCTATAAGGACATTTATGTTTGTCGGTAGGTCGGAGGTATAAAATTGGGCCCATCACACTTCCCTGTGGGACTCCTGCTTTTATTTCAAATAGTCCAGTTTGTTCCTCTCCATGTTTGACATAAAAGTGCCTTTGTTTCAGGTAAGATTTGATAAGTAGGTATAGGTTAATGGGTAAAGCCTTTAACATCTTGAACAATAGCCCTTCATGCCAAACTCGATCAAATGCCTGTGATATATCTAAGAAGGCAGCTGAGCAGTATTCCTAATGTTCGAATGCATTGTTAATTTTTTCTACCAGACGATGTACCTGTTCAACTGTTCCATGGGCCTCACGAAAACCAAATCGATGGTTCGGTATCAGATTTGAATTAGTCATTTCAGGTTTAAGCCTCTTTACAATTAAGCTTTCCATTACATTTGAAGCAACCGGGAGCAAGCTTATAGGACGATAGGACGAGACAGCATCAGGACTCTTGCCTGGCTTCAGGATAAGTATAATTTTAGCCACTTTCCACTGTTCTGGGACAAATTCTCCTTGTAAAATAGCATTATAGATCTGTGTCAAGAAGGTTATGTCTATATCAGGTAATTCTTTCATTATCTTCCCAGTTTTAGGTTTAATTAATTAATAACAGAGCGTACTTTATTTTTGGTGATATTAGTAATGGGAGGTGCAAGCTGATGAGGTCTAGACAGTGCTTCAAGAATTAAGTTAGCCTTTGATGAGCCGGGTGAGTCTGGATTTGGAGTGAAGACATCGGACAAGTGTTCTGCAAACAGTAATGCTTTTTCAGCATTTGATTTAGCCCACGTTCTATCATTTCTTAGCAAAGGTGATTCGAATGGGATAGACTTTTTAAGGCTTTTAGTTGTCTTCCATAAGGAGTAATCAGTCGCCCTCAAGCGTCTTTCCATATTCAGATTTCTTAAGTTTTCTAGAGTGGATTTGAGCCTCTGGTAACAAAGAAATCTACCAGGTCTGGATTCCTTTTAACAACGTAAGGTCAATAAGTTGGTTCCCCGGTGGAAATAATATCGAGTTTAAATTACTGCACTGATTTCATCAGTTCACGTCCTTTGGTTGTAGTGATTCTAGATTCCCAGTCAGTATGTTTTGCGTTATAATCACCATTGGCAATGAATCTATGACCTAGTTTTCTGAAGAATGCTGAGTATTTTCGCTTTTTAAGTTGTGCTTGGGTGGCATGTATAAAGCTGATACCGTTAAAGGACCGTTTAAGCTTTCTATTATAATATTCGTAGCTTGAATCTCGTTGCAACAATATGCATTGGCTACGTAGTGCTTTATATTTTCTTTAATAAATAAAGCTGATCCGCCTGGTTACCATCCGTCCGTTACCATCTGGATGGTTAGTGTGATAAAGTTTGTATTTTGGTACTTTAATAAAACTCTTTACAGTAAAGTGAGTCTCTGAAATCAGAAAGAAATCAATGTTGTGAGTGTAGAGAAATGCTTTTACTTCTAAAGCATGGTTTGGTAGCCCATTAGCATTCCACATTGCTATTTTCAGTGGTCTATATGGTCGTTGTTGCGGTGAGGCAGGTTGGGCCGCTTGCCTCCCACTAGAGTATAATCCTGACTACTGCTGGATTGAGCTGAGTTCACGTAGTTCTGTCATGAGAGTTAGTAAGAGATTTATCATTGTGGTCATTTGTTGCATCATTTGTTTAAACATGTCCATTAGTTGTGTGAAGTCATTAGCATTTTCTCTGATTACCAGCTGTGGTTGTTCAGATGGAATGATCCTCGTTTTTGTATTTTAAATATTATAAATGCGGAAGTTTGTATGGATGTTTGTTACTCTTTCACGTAAAAAATAGTGAACGGATTTTAATGAAACTATACAACAATGTAGCTTATACATAGAGCCTACTTTTTATCCCGGGAACAAGTTCCTGTGGAAAACGAGAACGGGAAAACTTACATACGCGGGCAAAGCCGCAGGCGTCAGCTAGTAAAGAAATGTTTTATTAGTGTAAGGGGTCCAAGATCTCCTGGGCCCCAGCGACCTCTGCCGCTAAGCTAAGCTAAGGGCGATAAGGGTGCACCTGCTGACCAACGGGCGAAGCAACAACACAGGTTGGGAGGTCAGACGATCGTCGCTCCACCAATTCAAAAAACCTAAACAATAGCTGCTAACAGTAGAGCCTAGGCTACAAACCCAGGTCACTACCTAAATTTGAATCCAGCGTCTAGAAACTTAGAATCCAATTAAAAAAATAAATATTGTGGGTTTATTTTTTATACACAGTGTCATCTAGCCCAAAGTAAGACTATATGAACTTGTGAAATGGAATCTAGACAACTGATAAACATGCTTATGTATTTCTAAATACATACATATTATACATAGGAAACACCCAAACTCCGAAACAAACATTTGTGGATCACACAAATATTTGGACCCGGGATCCACCCGGGAAATACCCGGGAATCCAATTCGGGTCTATCAACGCCGCAGACGCATACACTTCTACGGCGCCATCGAGGTAGCAAGATGAAATAGAAAATATATTTATTAAAATAACCCTCGCTGCTAATATATGTCTGTTATTTATTTAGAAGATCATTATAAACCTTTGCTAAATCAAAAACGCACGGTGATTATTAGTTGTATTCTCTCCAAACACAGCATTGTCAAACAAGCAGTTTCTACAACGAAATTCGTATTCTTTCAATATTAACCCTGATTTCAACCGTATCCATTTCACTTCAAAAACATATACAGTTAATTTGCAGGAAACTACTGTACAAAAATAACATTAATAGGAAATTGAGATAGACTTCAATTTAGTTAAAATGTCAATTAAGGTTCAAGCTATCACGGTAGAAGGCAATTTTAGATGTGACACAATTGAAACGGTTAATGGAAATTTCTACCGCATGTGGATAGGATGCTTTTTGTATTACTTACCTACTTTACAAGCCCTGGGGCTATCCTTCCGAGGGCTCACACCTAGACAGGTAAGACGGAAATGTGTGATTTAGTCGGTATATAGGATTTCGGCAGCATCGATGAGGTTCCACACGAAAAAAAACCTACTTTACATAGTTTTTTTTTATCTTCAGCACTTCCTAGTCTAGATTGATTTTACCTTCAAATAATAAATCCTACTTATCCTGCTTACGTTATAATGTGAAAGTTTGTGTTATATGTGAAGATGAATTTTTGTTACTCTTTTACGCAAAACTATTAAATGGATTTTCATAAAACCTTACAGTAATATAGTCTACACATAGATATGTATTGTCACGCCTTTATCACCGAAGAGCTAGGCAGAGACTTACTATAACCCACATTTCATCGTATGCCTTTTTTGTCCCACGTGTATTAGTTTATACCTCAAAATAGGGCTTACACTGTGGGCAACGGAAACAGTAAAACTTCATCACCCAGGCATAGCCGCGGTTATCATTTTGACTGCGGTGCGGTGGGAGTGTATCCGACTGCTACGCAAGACGTCCTAGATGCGATTCCCACCCAGGATAAAACTATGTGTGATGAGCACGATGGTTTTTTCTGTGTCTGGGTGTTATTTATTTTTAATATGTATGTATTTAGAAATATATAAGTATGTTTATCAGTTATCTGGTTACCATAGTACAAGCTCTGCTTAGTTTGGAATCAGATGGCGTTGTGTGAGTTCTCCCGATATTTATTTATTACTAGCTGTCCCGCCCGGCTTCGCCCGTGACATACTTTGAACCCCGTGGCACCCATTTAATCCCGTTGTTTAATAATTTCACATTCACAATAATGTATGAATATTTTCCAAATTCATTGATTACTTCTCCGCTCTCCAGTACTTAGGTACCTACCTACCCGCACGGCCCGGTCAAATTTAATTAATTTCTTTGCGCCTAATTTTGATTTGCGATAACTCGTAAGATATTCATTTAATTTGCAAGGTGTAAAGGGACAAAATAATCTTAATGAAATGCTGAAGTCAACTAACGTAGTAAAAATGATAAGGATTAATAGCATATTTGTGTAAATAGCCTTCAAATTACCGCTTAAAAATTGCTGTTTTTTAAGTATTAAAATGGATATAGTATGTTATTCTTAAGAGATAGACATATGTCGTCGCGGACTTTTTTGTATGCCTTTATTAGATACACAATTGCACCATACATTATTTAATGCATGCATTATTTGACACAGCCGTGTCAAGCTGTATGTTGAAGAGTTATGTTGGTGGCGAGCACTTAAAATATTCAAAAGAGTGACTTCGAAGGAATTATTTTAGTACTTTGACCAACGTAACGTAACAATACATTTTTTTATTGTAAATAGCCCAGTAATTTTAGACATCTTAAACCCCCATCTGCGGAAAAATTCCTAGTGAGCTGAATTTTAGTACACACCTTTATTACGACGTTGTAATGAAGATGTGTAAAATCGATATTAATTTAGTGTTATGACGGTCAAAAGATCGAAAAACCTGATTTTTAAAAATATCTCGCGACTTATAGCTCGTAGGTCAATTATAAAATTATCTACAAAAAATGCCTCTTGCAATTTGTTGTAAAATTAACTGTTTCAGGAGTAGAGCGCTGAGAAAGCGATTAGAATGCACACACATACGGTTTTACGGTACGGTACAATAACGTATGTGAGTGCATTCTAGTCGCTAAAATGAGATAAATCTAAAATGACTGGACTAAAAGGATACAAATATCAGAACACAGATTTAGGTCCGTATTCCAGAACGTTTCTCAATACTTGATCAACGCTTGAGACTATATTTTGCCTTATAAAATCTACTCTCAAGTGTTTCTTGAGTGTTGATAAACGTTCTGGAATACGGCCCTTAGTATTCTTAAGTGGCCCTACCGATATCGCCAGATCGTGTTGTGTTTGAGTGTGATTTTTAGGGTTCTAAACAAATTTGATCAATAGATTCTGAAGCTTTAACATACCGACTGCCACTGGCTGAAGTAATCAGTGCAGTGGTTATATTTAAGCTTCACTTCGCTTCGCATAAATTATTTAAATTGTAACCAAGAGCTTTGTTTTATTCTTGAAGTATTAATTATTTAAGTATATTTATAAATTTATTAGCCACGAATTTATCCTCGAAGGTGTGGCAGAGGCATATTGTGGTGAGCCCAATGCCTGTGTTCAAATGGACAGGCTCAGATTGTGGCGACTCGCTGTTGTAATTTTTAGGTCGCTGAAAGGGTATTCACTTGACTTTTAGTACTTTACAACGCACAGTGGAAGGGCTCTCAAATTTCAGTATCTTTCAAAATTAAAGTGGTGTACACAAAGGCTACTCAAACGATTTGCAGGCATAATCAGCTAAGCAGCCGACAAATAATTTGCATCATGGCAACATTCACGATGCCTCATTTTACGCAACAGTTTTAGACTAAGTATATAATATTTACTATTCTACTTAATTTGATAAAATAATAGAAAATAATGATGGCTATAATTAGTACACAATGTAATTTCCATTATGTTCTGATAGGTTCTGATACATAACTTAAAAACTATTTCGAAGTTGAACATTTGCTGACCTAATTGTCGTAAAACGAAACTTTTAACTTGATTGAAAATATTAGTGACTTTGGCGCGCTTGTAAACATTTTTCAATAATAAATTGAGATATGGAAGAAAAACATTGGAATATGCGTCTTCAGCAGGCGTCTGTATGTAGCAATGGAGTCAGCAAATAGGGCCGACATCAATAGCCGCTATCTCCAAGAATTACCATATTGGCAAAATCACTATCATCGAATTGGGTTGATAGACACTATTTTTCTCCACTTGCTTTTTTTTACAAAACGCTTCAAAACTTCTACTAAAACTTAATGTAGAAAAATAAGATAAGAAGGGATATTGACATAAGATTTAATCTTTCTTGTCTGGTGTGACCGTTTGGTCGCTATATATTTTTCATCTTTGATGTTATTTTGGTCTATTATTTGATAAAAAACTTTTACAAGTGTTGTACTAAATGTCTGTTTCTCAAGTCACAATACCTTAATCTTGCAGATACTTTCCGTGATCTGGCTGATGGGCTGTGAGAATTGAGGGATCATACTTAAATGGCTGTAGTTTTTGGTTTTTATCTACAATACAATTGTTACAAGACCACTACTAAAAATAGTCACTATTTTTATTTTGCGGACTACTTCTAACTGAAGATCCGGTCAAATAAATAGAATAGTCGCGGTTATCATGTTGACTGCGGTGCGGTGGGAGTGTATCCGACTGCTACGCAAGACGTCCTAGATGCGATTCCCACCCAGGATAAAACTATGTGTGATGAGCACGATGGTTTTTTCTGTGTCTGGGTGTTATTTATTTTTAATATGTATGTATTTAGAAATATATAAGTATGTTTATCAGTTATCTGGTTACCATAGTACAAGCTCTGCTTAGTTTGGAATCAGATGGCGTTGTGTGAGTTCTCCCGATATTTATTTATTACTAGCTGTCCCGCCCGGCTTCGCCCGTGACTTACTTTGAACCCCGTGGCACCCATTTAATCCCGTTGTTTAATAATTTCACATTCACAATAATGTATGAATATTTTCCAAATTCATTGATTACTTCTCCGCTCTCCAGTACTTAGGTACCTACCTACCCGCACGGCCCGGTCAAATTTAATTAATTTCTTTGCGCCTAATTTTGATTTGCGATAACTCGTAAGATATTCATTTAATTTGCAAGGTGTAAAGGGACAAAATAATCATAATGAAATGCTGAAGTCAACTAACGTAGTAAAAATGATAAGGATTAATAGCATATTTGTGTAAATTGAACATTTGCTGACCTAATTGTCGTAAAACGAAACTTTTAACTTGATTGAAAATATTAGTGACTTTGGCGCGCTTGTAAACAATTTTCAATAATAAATTGAGATATGGAAGAAAAACATTGGAATATGCGTCTTCAGCAGGTGTCTGTATGTAGCAATGGAGTCAGCAAATAGGGCCGACATCAATAGCTGCTATCTCCAAGAATTACCATATTGGCAAAATCACTATCATCGAATTGGGTTGATAGACACTATTTTTCTCCACTTGCTTTTTTTTACAAAACACTTCAAAACTTCTACTAAAACTTAATGTAGAAAAATAAGATAAGAAGGGATATTGACATAAGATTTAATCTTTCTTGTCTGGTGTGACCGTTTGGTCGCTATATATTTTTCATCTTTGATGTTATTTTGGTCTATTATTTGATAAAAAACTTTTACAAGTGTTGTACTAAATGTCTGTTTCTCAAGTCACAATACCTTAATCTTGCAGATACTTTCCGTGATCTGGCTGATGGGCTGTGAGAATTGAGGGATCATACTTAAATGGCTGTAGTTTTTGGTTTTTATCTACAATACAATTGTTACAAGACCACTACTAAAATAGTCACTATTTTTATTTTGCGGACTACTTCTAACTGAAGATCCGGTCAAATAAATAGAATTTGTTGCTTATGAATATTTTTATGTAAATAATATTTTTTTATGTAAGATCTTACATAAAACATATATATGCCTAACTATAAACAGTGTATAGAAAGTTGTTTAGCTGTTAAATAATAAAGTATCGCCGCCTTTTATCGCAATTTCAAAGAGACAATCTTATGAAAAGAGCTTTGAGGATTGGCAAAAAGATATTTGATAAATACTTTGTAAAGAATAAAATATAAAATATAATACTTTGTTAAAATAAAAATTGATTTGAAATTCAAGCGCAATAGAATCAACATCACATATTATTTCATATCATAGCAGTAACTTAACTTTGACCTATCTTGTGACTAGGTTAATATAAGGCAGAACAGTGTAGCTGACCCCTCTTTTGTGAAATACACGAAGTAATTCGATTAAATTGATATTGATTCTAAAGACTTTTCAATCGGATAACTGCATATCAAAACAGGCAGTATTGTTACACCCTTCGTCGTCAACATGCGAATAATATAAAATGCTAATAAAATATTCAACAGGCAGTACCTTTACTCATAAATATTGTATAAGACATTGCCACTACATTTTTATAGCATCGGAAATAGCGCCCTATATCATGCACAGGTGGCTTGTGACATATATTGTAAGTACAACGCCGCCGCACGCCCTCTGTGCAAATGGGATTTGTAATCGAATCCGCGTTTAATGAATATTTATAATGGATACTAGTATCACGTTAGGGCTTCAAAGTAAAATATTATACAAATATCTGCCGTACGCAATGAATTTTCTATCAACGTTCTTTTTAAATACAAAATGAATCTCATTATGACTAGAAATATTTATTCTATACATAAAATAAAATTGTAACAAAGTAATAACTGTACATTTAATGTTTTTATAAAAAGCACTTGCTGTGTGTTCAACAGATGACACCAAAGAGAAAAATGTTATTTTAAAATTTTTGTCAGTCTGTTTGTCTGCGGTAGGCTTTGTCCGGGAGAAACTCAAAAACTACTCATTGGATTTTGTCCAAAATTTTGCACGAACATTAACAGTAGGTCGGGTTTACACATAGGCTATGTTAATACATAGATTATGAATATGAGTGATAATTCACGCTTCATAACCTAGGAGCATGGTAGAGAACAATTGAAGCGCGTGCAGTTCACTGTGCATAAACTTTAATAAGACTCTCAGAAAGACACAGCGAAACATACATCCATATAATATTTTTACATACTTTCGCGTTTATAATATGAGTAGGATGTATCAGGTGTTTAGATCCCATAGTAAAAGCTTGCCAGACGGTATTGTGTAAACACGATGATACCTAGTCTTTTGATGGGCTTACATGGAAACACACTGATCCGACACGTAAAGGCCCTTTGAAAATTATTCATATAATAGAAACTAGTACTGCTGATAATCCACGCCCGTCTATTTCAAAGATCGATGAAAGAGTGACAAATATCCATCTTTTACAATTGTAATACTACGATACGAGTTGATAAATCACTACATATTATAAAACAAAGTCGCTTTTCGCTGTCTGTCCCTATGTATGCTTAGAACTTTATAACTACGCAACGGATTACGATACGGTTTTTTTTAATAGTTAGAGTGATTCTCATAGAAGGTTTTTATGTATAATTTGTTAAGTTTTTGCATATATTGACCAAATTATAACGATATTTGTTGGGGATGTCGGAAAAAATAAGCTGTCTGGAAGCTTTTAACAAAAACGCTGCCTAAACCCTTTGAGATATAACAAAATAATGTATAGTGCAATTGTGTTTAATCATTAAACAGTGAAGGACCTGCGTTATATAAAAAAAACATCACTCCGACATCCTTCTACTAAATTGCTGTGGTGATTAGGGATTTGAAAGCTTTACTTTGGAATCCCTAATCGACTGAGGTTTTGTTAAGTAGAAATTTTCAGTAAGTAATCCATAGTAAAAGCCTGGACAGTCTTTTTAATCTAACTCGAATCGCTTTTTAATCGGTGTCTAATGAATTTTAAAAATAGAATTATGTTGTGTAATCAAACTTTGCTTGCAAGAGGTTGCTGTGTACAGTAGGTTGTCTTTAAGATATTGCTGTATCTTTGTAAAGTAATAAAGTAAGTAATACATAATATTATCTATCTAAACTGAGCGTGCTTCGGTTGCCAGTAACATGGCAGTCGTGAAGGCCCTATGGGCTGCTTGATATAATTCAGCAGTAGATCGCCACAACTTGCCCCTGTCAATTTCAAGACAGAAATGGACTTGTTACCTTTTACGTGGGACTAAATGCTTACAGACAAATATATGCATATACTTATATGCTTTGCCACCCATTCAGGGATATAGGCGTGAATGCGTTCCATGAAAGTTTAACGTATAACTGAATAATTTGCGAATCGCGAATCGTGTATCATCCAGGGTTACAAATCTTTTGGCAATACCAAAGCAACTCCAAAAACATTTGACATGAAATTTTGTTCGCCGCTTCTATTATTATTAGACGATTATTGACACTGACAGCACCTATTCAACCAAAAAATACTTATGATATAAATCTAAGCTAAAGAATAAACTATATAATACTTTATCTTAGATATAAATGTTCACGAGTTCACATGTTCAATGAGAATTGGTTTGACACATTTCGTGTCGCACCAACTGTATTAAACTCTTGTGACAATATTATTTGCTGTAGTTGCTGGAATTACCAATTACTGCACGCAATAAAAAACATAGAACCTATTAACACAACGTCAATTTCTATAGCTTACTCCTAAGGGAGGCATCTGCTCATTTTCTCAAACATGTTCTTTTAACTATGGAACACACGTTAAGCCGTTGGTCCCGGTTGCCAGTAACATCGTAGTCGTTAATTCGAGTTGAAGACCTTATGAACGGCTTGAAAATTTTAACAGCAGGTCGCCACAATCTGTATTTGTCTATTTCAGGACGGCAATGGGCTCATCCCCAGTTACGTGGGACAATATGGGCGTATGGTATGCCTCTGCCTACTCCTTTGGGGAAAAAGACGTGACAATATGTATGTATGACAGCATTAAATCTTCGGGACTCATACCTGTGCACCTGCCGCGGTCCTGGCGTAGAAAAAGAGAACTTATAATTAAACTCTGTCAATATTACAAGATCTAGATCTGTCTGAGCAAGAATGCTACGTACTCGTAAAGACCAATTATCGTACAAATAGCTGGGCGAGACCTCCGTCCTGCAGTAGACTGCGATAGGTAAATTTAGATTAAAGAGACAAACCAATTCCTTTGGAATCATGATAGGTTGTAACTATAGAGATATCTGGTAATGGATAAATTTTAAAAGCAATAAGTACACTGTTTGATATAAACTTGATTTAAGTGAAAAAAACAACTTGGGATTTGAATCAGTGACCTTTACCAAAACCAGTACTGAACTATGTTTTCTTTTTATAATATTTAAATCTCGATATGTCATATTATTTGCTTTGTAGCTTTATATAATGTTGGTATCTTAGACGAAGTACCAATTTGGTATGTATTGAGTACCAACAAAACTTTTATACTTAGGTTGATACTTATTGCGTCAAGAGTAAAAGGCTATAATAATAATAATAATAATAAATCTTTATTCATTTAGGTCACAAAGTAACACTTATGAACGTCAAGAATATTGCTTCTACATTTACATTTACTGCCAGATTCGCAAAGCAATAGGTAGAGCCTGAGGAAGAACCTGGCAATAAAACTCATGGCCACTCTTTTCTAAACGCCAGTAATTACATTAGTTTGATTAACATGATATTTGACCAATTATATAGTAATGAATTTATACAAACAAAAAAAAACAAAATCAATGTTGTGTTTAAATCATATCAAAATTAGAGCGATTATAGTTCTAAGGGCAGCCTACCCTTGAAGAAGAAGAATCTGGCAAGAAAGTCAATGGATGCCATTTTAAAATGTAGGAATGGCTTACAACATTAAAATTACACTTACATTGTTCCTTTGGATTTATGTGAGAACAGTCGACTAAACTTAAGTTTACCTTAAATATAAATAAGATTATTTTTAATAATTGCTATAACAGCTATGAGCTGACCAGTCCCAACAGAGCCGTCTGTTGGGACTGGTGAACCGTGACCGGACGGGTGCCGACCCGTTCACGGGTATGACGATTATATCAGCCATCGCCCTACTCAACAGTATTATAGGGAATAAGGCGACCCGATACATACGCCACCACTGCCAGGACACTTAGGCGAGCATGACATACTCAAAAACTGCACAGCAACTATCATGT
This sequence comes from Thumatha senex, assembly GCA_948477245.1. NCBI lineage: Eukaryota > Metazoa > Arthropoda > Insecta > Lepidoptera > Erebidae > Thumatha > Thumatha senex. The sequence continues at coordinate 9,628,622 of OX419725.1, forward strand.
CAATTTCAAAGAAATAAATAAGTCTACATGGTGCTTACACAATAACAAACTCAAATTACATTGTATACCGGGACTAAACGCAGCCAATTTAGAAACCTTTAGTTGTCAGATGTTTCAAATTATTAATAATGTAGAGATGTAAAAATACAAACCTGTATGATGTAAAAATAGAAGCGCTCGTGGCCCCGCGGTCTCAGTGTTCTGTAAACGATCACTGAGTTACGCAACTTTCACTATGGCTGGTCCTCGGATGGGTGACCACTTTGTGACATTTACATTTGCGAGCGTTTCCGTGCTTCGGAAGGCACGTTAAGCCGTTGGTCCCGGTTGCCAGTAAAATGGCAGTCGTTAAGCCTGGTTAAATGCCTTATGGGCGGCTTGAAAAATTTCAACAGCAGGTAGCCACAACCTGCGTCTGTCTATTTCAACACGGCAATGGGCTCACCACCTATTACGTGGGACAGGAAAATCCACACGGTGAAAAGTGGGCATATAATATGCCTCTGCCACCCCTTCGGGGATAAGGCGTGATGGATATTTATTTATTAAAAATACAACATATATATGCAGATTCAAGGCATATCACAAGATTCATTCGAATCCTAAATAGCTCAAGCGAAGAGCAAGCAACTCATTTCCATTTATTTTTATAGTTCAAATAATCATTAGTTGTGTAATAGGCCCTTTTCAAGAGGTGCCTCTTAATTTCCGCCTTAAATTTATGTAACGGCAGGTTCATAATGTTTAAAGGAATTTTATTATATAGTCGTACGCCAATTCCTGCAAAAGAGTCGTGAACCTTTTGTAAACGATGATGCGTTCCAATTAATTTATGCTTATTTCTAGTATTTATCGAATGTATGTCACTGTGTCTATTGTATAAATGTATGTTCTGTTTAACTAACATAATATTTGCAAATATATACTGTGATGCAACCGTTAAAATGCCAATTTCTTTAAATTTTTCTCTAAGAGACACTCTAGCACTCAATTTATATATTGCACGTATAGCTCTCTTCTGGAGTACAAAAATTACTTGTAGATCAGCTGCTTTGCCCCACAGCAAAATGCCGTAAGACATGACACTATGAAAATAACTAAAGTATACCAGCCTGGCAGTTGCCACATCAGTAAGCCTGACTTTACTAACGGCAAAGGCTGCCGAGCTGAGTTTACCTGCATGACACGTTATTTGGGCATTCCACTGCAGTTTGCTATCTAAAGTGATCCCCAAAAATACAGTTGATTCTACAAGATTAAGGGTATCACTGTTCAATGTTATATTTGTACCGCAATTCCTGACATTAGGCATGCTGAATCTGATACATTTTGTCTTCTTAGCGTTTAGTAGCAAATTATTGGTAGTAAACCTATCTACAACTTGGGCAAGTGAACTATTTACGCCGTTAAAATTACTAAGCGTGCGATCAACTTTAAAAATAAGTGACGTATCATCAGCAAATAGAACAATGTCGCACAAGTTCTGTATATAGAATGGCAGATCGTTAATATAAATTAAAAATAGAAACGGACCCAGAATTGATCCCTGCGGTACGCCCATAGCAACAGATGCTCCAGGGGAGCGAATTCCATTGACATCAACATGTTGTATTCGATCATTTAGGTAGGAGGCAACAAGGTTCAGTGCAGAGTCTTTGATACCATAATAAAAGAGTTTTCCCAATAGTGTTTAATGGTCAACGCAATCAAATGCTTTGGAGAGATCGCAGAATTCACCAATAGCATCTTGTCTATTCTCCCAGGCGTCATATATATGATTCAGAAGTGTCACACCTGCATTAATGGTAGAACGACCCCTTGTTAACCCATACTGCTCCTTATGTAATAGCATATTTAAATTAAAATGAGTTTGTAATTGTCGCAATATAATTTTTTCAAAAATTTTGCTAATTGCTGGTAATATTGAAATTGGTCTGAAATTACCAGGATCGGTTTTGGATCCAGATTTAAATAGAGGTATTACTTTACTGTGTTTCATTAAATCTGGAAACACTCCTTTATCAACACATTTATTAAATATTTCAGCTAGATGTGGTGATATATTAACAATGATAGACTCAATCAATTTTACAGAAATACCCAAAAAGCTGACTGCTGTCTTTTTTGAGTTAAGTGACTTGAATACTTTAATGATATCATTTGGGTTTACATATTTGAAGCCAAATAAGACACTACACTGATCCACGCTGCCCCCAAGCATGCGTTGAGCTTTTATTGGACAAGAATTTAAGGAGCTAGTTGTTTTCGCAGGTATGTCTATAAAATAGTTGTTAAAAGTTTGTGCTATATCTAATTTATTATTACACACTTCGTTATTTATAATTAACTCAATGTTATTATCACGGGGTAGTAATCGACCGGTTTCAGTATTGATTACATTCCAAGTCATTTTTGCCTTGTTTTTTGACTCTTTAATTTTATTACTTATATGTAACGACTTGGCAGCAGCACAGGCCTTTTTAAAGGTCTTAGAATAAATTTTAACATATTGAATAAAGGCAGGATCAAAATTAAATTGCTTCATACCATATAGTTCGTACAACTTAGCCCTACTTTTGTAAATTCCTGCAGTTGCCCACTCACAAAATTGCAAGTTTTTGTTTTTATAAAATGTTTTTGATTTAAATATGTTGTTGTACTCAGCTTTAATTGTATTAAATAAGGAGTCATATAAGCTGTTTGGATCTTTCTGATTAAAGTCAATATGAGTGACTTTTGCTGAAACATTTACATTAAATTGTTTAAGTCGATGTGCATTCATTGGTATACATACAATTTTATTCTTTTTAGAAGTGACATCAATAGGAAATGCTGCTTTCTGACCAAGATGATCTGATGGAAAGTTACTTAGTATCTCCCTTGTTGTTGATACACAGTTGCAGAATATATTATCTATACTCTATCTATCTATCTATATAACTTGAATGTGAGGTGATTCTAGTTGGCTCACAAAATAAATTTTGTAAGCCAAAAGACTTAAACAAATTTTTAAATCTAATACATTTCGAAGACTGCACAAGTAAATCAACATTAAAATCCCCACACACCACAACATGTTTTCTACTAGTGAACAAACGCTTCAATACATTTTCCATTACAGTTTCTAATAAATTATAATCCCTATCTGGAGGACTGTAGACACAGAGGACAATGAGTTGCTCAAGCTCAACACAGGACAATTCTGCAGTACGCTCAATAGAAAGGGCCACAATATCTTTACGTTCTTTACATTTTAAATTATTAGATACAAATATAAGAGAGCCACCACGAATAGCTTTCTTTCTAGAGAACGCACTGCTAAGTGAATAGAATTCATTGTTGAACAATAGTTCATGACTTTTTAACCAATGTTCAGTAATACAAAAAATGTGAACATTGTGTTCCTTTATATAAAGTTCTATTTGTAGTAGTTTTTCAGATATGCCTTCAATATTTTGGTGAACTAAGTTTAGACTACTAGAAGTATTGTTGATATACTCAGAATTATTACAACAAATATTATTTACAGTGTCTTTAAAAAAAATTGACTCAATGGGCTCAAAAGACCTATAACCATGGCCAGATTTTTTACCTGTTGTCTTACAAACTAGTTTTTTGAGATAATTTCCCAAGTTAAGTCATTCCTAATACGCTCAAAAGGAGCTGGTTTATAAGCCAATAACTTGGCTTGATTCAATAAAAAATTGGATAACAATACAGCTATCTGACGTCGTAAAAAATTTGATAGTAAACAACTATCTAATGTCAAAATGAACTATGAAGTCATAACGATAGAAGGAACTCACCCGAAAAGAAAACTTATAAAACAATACTCTCGTATCTTATTCTATCGTTAACTACTTAGATTACCGATTAAAGATTACCTTCGAGCTATAAGATTACTGAAACTCTGCCGCTGCCATATGTATGGCACAAAAAGTACTTTATATTTTTATGATAGCAATAAAGTGCGTAAGAGATCGTGAATTTAACGTAATACTTCATATGTCACGTCGGAGTCTCATTGTTTTTAAATATTTTAACATTCGCGTCTAGTGCAGATCTTTCAATCATCTTAGTGAGCGTATAATATGCATCTCCTACCCCATCGGGGATAAAGGCGTGATTGACTGATTGATAGTGTATTTCCAATGACTATCGGAATAGTTTTGGTATTTGACTGCTAGAAGTCATCATCATCATCCGAGCGTATGTCCCAGTAGCGTCTCGCGACGCCCGGGGTCCGCTAGAAGTGACTGCTAGAAGTGGCTATTATCTATTCTATATAGTATTCCCAGTTTCTCCAAAATCCGCCCCGGGATCCGTTTTTTGGCTGACAAGAGTAACTATGGTTTGGCCTTATATTTTCAACATCAAAAGGAGGGATTATGTTCGTTGTTCCATCATCCGTTGATCAGCAGGTGCACTGTTAGCAAATGAGGTGGCGTCGGCTCACAATATTCGAGTAATCTAGAATACCTATAAGTAAAATAAAACGACTATAAAGCTTTTTTTAGCAATTCATTACGTAGAAATCGCTATTTTGGAGGGTATTATTCCAAACATATAAAATTACTTGGTATGACTAACTGATTGTTTCATCCATAGGATGGCCGTATGTTTGTCTGCCACCATAGTAGTTTAAAAACTCCAACTGAAGCTGTTGAACAGATTTGGTGAAAATTTGACAAAATAAAAAAAAAATATCTTTATTTTGCATAGACCATTTTAACGGCGCTTACAAAATGTCATACACTATTTAAAATATTTAAAGCGACCACCGGTTCGGAACGCGGCGCACCTGAGAAGAACCGGCAAGAAACTTAGGAAGGCTTTTTTTTTGATGGCCTATTTACAATTTAATATTATTTCATTTTGCCAGCAGATCATTTCCAGGTGTCCCTGTCCTGCAAATAGTCTTTAACGGAGTAATAACCTTTTTCACAAAGCTTGTATTTAATTAAATTTTTAAATTTATTTAATGGAATTTCTCAGGTCCCAGGGAAGCTTGTTGTAAAAGCGTATACAGTTACCCTGGAAAGAATCGCCAATCTTATGTAGTCGACTGTGGACTGAAAGATTATTTTTATTTCTAGTGTTTATATTATGTTTATCACAGGGTTTAGAAAATTGTGATAGATTTTTCTGGACATACATAAGATTCGCAAAAATGTATTGTGATGGTACGGTTAGAATATTTACTTCTTTGAATTTTTGTCGAAGAGAAACTCTGGGGCCCAAATTATAAATAGCGCGTACAGCCCGCTTTTGTAGAACAAAAATAATATTTAAATCTGCAGCACTCCCCCAAAGGAGAATACCGTAAGACATAATACTATAAAAATAGCTGAAGTAAACCATTCTAGTCGTATCCACATCTGTTAGAGTCCTGATCTTTTTTAAAGCGTATGCCCCACTGCAAATTGGCATCAATAGTTATACCGAGGAATACAGTTGATTCTACAAACCCTAACACTTGTCCATTCCGTTGAACATTGGCCGCAACTTGTTTTACATTTGGTAGAGTAAATTTTATACATTTAGTTTTATTTTCATTGTTTCATTGTTATTTTCATTAAGGCAAAGATTATTTGAGCTGAACCAATGAACTACTCTTGCAATTGCATTGTTTACATCGTCATAGTTATCTAATTGAATTTTAATTTTAAAAATTAATGAGGTGTCATCTGCAAACAAAACAATCCTATTCCTGTCCCCTACATAAAATGGTAAATCATTAATATAAATGAGGAACAAGAATGGCCCAAGTATCGAGCCTTGCGGCACACCCATAGTAACCATAGATCCTACAGAACGTGTACCATTAATATCGACCCTCTGTATTCTATTGTTCAAATATGAAGACAGAAGGTCGAGAGCTTTGCCTCTTATTCCATAGTGGTGTAATTTTTTGCACAGCGTTTCATGTTGAACGCTATCAAAAGCCTTTGATAGATCGCAAAATATACCTAATGCATCGTGCTTGTCTTCCCAGGCTTCATGAATACATTTTAATAACTCAACACCAGCATCGGAAGTTGAGCGCCCTTTCGTAAACCCAAATTGATTCGCATGAAATATTTTATGACTATTAAAATGGGATAGCATTTGATTCAAGATTATTTTTTCAAATACTTTGCTCAACGTTGGCAGCACCGACACTGGTCGGAAATTAGACGAGTCTGTAGCGCTGCCAGCTTTGAACAAGGGAACGACTTTGCTGTGTTTCATTAAATCAGGAAATGTACCACTAGAAACACAGTCATTAAACACAGTTGCTAGATGGGGCGCAATGACCTCAATTATACATGATGCAGTTTTGACCCATAATCCCCAAAGGTCCGCGGTTTTCTTAATTTTGATACATTTAAATGTCTTTACAATGTCCTGAGCGCAAATATCTGTGAATACAAATGCATCCCTGCAACAAAGAACAGATTCTTCTAATAAATGTTCAGCGGAACTGGAAGACGCTTGGAGAGATTTTGTTGTCAATATAGGTACATTTTTGAAAAAATATTCAAACTCCGTCGCCACTTCCAGGTCCCTTGTAACATGGTAACCATTTACTTTTAAGTGGAAATCCCTTTCAGTCACCAAAGATCTACCGCATTCAGAGTTAATGATGTTCCAAGTCATTATTATTTTATTATAAGAATTAAAAATTTTATTTTTAATGAAGTTTGACTTAACAAGACAACACGTTTGTTTAAATATCTTTGAATAATTTTTAACATATTCTTGAAAGGTTTGCCTAAAATTATATGATTTTCTGAATATAATTCAAATAATGTATTTCTACTTTTAAAGATACCTGGTGTTGCCCAGTCACTGACAACAGGACGACCACCAATCTGTAGTGTTTATGAGGTAAAAACTTTGCCAAACACATCATTAATCAAATTAAATAAGTGTTTTTATGACTGGTCTACACAAGTAAAGTTAGGTAGATATGGTAATCTCTTTAATACATTTTCTTTAAAATTATTCAAACGACTTTGGTTAACCTGGTGCTTAATTAAATATGTACCACATATTTAATTTATTTTTTGCAGACTTTGTTACTACTTTTAGGAAACTTTATCCATTGGCCACGATGATCTGACTCTACAGGATCCACAATACCTTTATCTATAGGTTTAATATCAGTAAAAATATTATCAAAACATTGGTGGCTGTAATACGAGTGGGTTCTAAGAATGTACTATGCAGATTAAAGGATTTTAATATTTTTTTCATTTTATTTCTCTCTGATGGAGTTAATGATGTATCTAATATATCAACATTAAAATCTCCACAAACTATTATAGATTTCTTAGAACATTGGCATTTGAACAGTGCTTCTTCAAGCTTTTCTTCAAATTTAATGTAAGAGCATCAGAGGGACTGTATACGCTTAATAAGATGAAATGCTCAAACTCAATACTGGCAATCTCAATAACTCGCTCAATGGAGAGGGCTACTAAGTCTTTACGTTCTTTAAATTTTAAGTGTTTATTAATGAATATTAAAGAGCCTCCACGTTTAGAATGTTTTCTATTGAACGAGCTAGCAACCTGGTGATTTACGAAGTTCAACAATGATTTTTCATGATCTTTTAACCTGTGCTCTGAAGCACAAAAAATATTAATAGAATTTGCATTTATGTATAGCTCTAACTCTAAATCTTTACCATTTATTAAACCTTTAACATTATGGTGCACCAGGTTTATAAAAACAAAGAGAAGCGCTCGTGGCCCCGCGGTCTCAGTGTTCGGTAAACGATCACTGAGGTACGCAACTTTCACTATGGCTGGTCGTCGGATGGGTGACCACTTTGTGGCATTTACATTTGCGAGCGTTTCCGTGCTTCGGAAGGCACGTTAAGCCGTTGGTCCCGGTTGCCAGTAAAATGGCAGTCGTTAAGCCTGGTTGAAGGCCTTATAGGCGGCTTAAAAAATTTCAACAGCAGGTAGCCACAGCCTGCGTCTGTCTATTTCAACACGGCAATGGGCTCACCACCTATTACGTGGGACAGGTGAAAAGTGGGCATATAATATGCCTCTGCCACCCCTTCAGGGATAAGGCGTGATGGATATTTATTTATTATTTATTATTTTTTTTGACATTGGGTTTTTTTAGATCGAGTTGATGCTTGACTTCTGTGGTATAAAAACGTACTTATTTTATTTCTATTTATCTCTAACTAGGCACTAAGAAGAGAATTTGGTTCTTAAGCTTTTCTAAAATCCAAAAAATAATAGTAGTTATTTACTATTCATGTAATGAGGACTAGGTACAACTCTTAGTTTTTTGAACACTACTGTAACGATCAATTTAAAGCAATTATTATGCTAAATTTCTCATAATTTTTTAATAAAGTGAAAAAAGACAATTCGATTCGAGACGAATTGTTGAGTGGCTCGTTAGATAGCTCTGGTCATACTCTTATATGACGATTAAAATACGGTGAAGAATTTCAACTTGTTTCGATACGGTTCGAGTAGTTCAGTGGCTAGAACATTGCCCTGGTTAGGTGAATGTCACGGGTTTAATCATAATTGTATTTCTTTACTTTATTAATAATTTACTACTGTAACGACTAAATATTGTGATATATACCCTAAATTTGATACAAATGTAAGAGTATGGTAATATTACTGTTCTTACATTGCTTGACTTTAGCAACGCTTTTACCACAGTAGATTTTGATATACTACTAGGCGTGCTTAGCTCCCTTAACATATCTCCAACCGTGGTTGACTGGTTTTGTAGTTACTGTCTGGTCGTCGGCAGCGTATTCGCATAGATGAAAAGTATTCTTCGTGGTGCAAAACGTCAGCTGATGTGCCACAGGGTGGCGTTTTATCTCCACTTCTCTTTGCAATTTTTATAAATTCCATTTCTCATAAACTTATTTCACCCTACCACCTTTACGCTGATGATCTACAAATATATGCTCAGGCTCCTGTAAACCTTCTTACTAATGCTATTAATCAAATTAATGATGATTTAAGACGTATATGTGAATGGAGTGATTCTTTTGGTCTCACGGTCAACCCATCTAAAACTCAGGTTATTGCAATTGGTAGTCCAAGATTAATATCAAATATTAACTGGTCTCTACTTCCGAAAATTTATTTCATTGGTATTCACATACCTGTTAGTGACACGGAAAAAAAGCTAGGTATCTTTATTGATAAAACATTATCTTGGAACCAACAAATGCAGGAGGTGAGCCGTAAATTATTTGCAGCCGGAGGTTCATTGCGTAGAGTTCGCAACTTCCTCCCAATTTCCACTAGAACTGCTTTAGCCCAGTCTCTTCTTCTTCCGATTCTAGATTACTGAGATGCTAGTTATCTCGATGTCACCGAGGTTCAGCTAAATAAGCTTGAGCGCTTACAAAATTATTGCATCAGGTTCATATTTGGCTTGCGTAAATATGACCACGTTTCTGAATTTCGCACTGAGCTCAAGTGGCTACCCATTCGACTTCGCCGCAATACTCACATTCTTTTTCTTCTATATAACATCTTATTTAATCCTTCTTCTCCCGATTACCTAAAGGGCCGTTTCAACTTCCTTAAAGATAACAATGAGAGATTCCTAAGATGATCAGAAAATTTGAAACTGGCCACACCTTTGCACTCCACTAGTTTTTATGACAATTCATTTACGGTGAAGACATTTCACTTGTGGAATGCGTTGCCTTTAGAAGCAAGACAAGCTAAGACGCTTAATGCTTTTAAAAAAATGGTTACAAATCATTATCTGTCATTGCCTTGCAGTTAATTATTCATAAGTATTATGATTGCTTTCTTTTTTTTACGTTTTAATAAATTCTTTATGCATAAGTATGAATTTATATGACTATATTCCTATGTGAGTCTATATGTATGTATAAATTAATGTACGTGTATTTTTTTTGGTATATATGTGTGTATATTTATATTTAAGTGTATATGTAAATATATAAATTTGTTTTTGTACGTATATAATTATGAGTGCTTATGTAGGTATATGTATTTTTATTTATATTAGTGAAAATTGTATTTCATACTGCTAAAATAACACCACTTATACCATGAATATGTGTCCTAGAGTTGCATAAAGGTTGTCTGGAAGAAATCGCTGTGAGCGATAAGACCGCCGATTGTACTACATACTTTTTAATTTAGTTTGTTTCAATAATGTTTGAGGTGTACAATAAAGAATATTTATTATTATTATTATGGGCCCTATACAGCCTACTGGTCAGGTGTAGCCACAACCAGTACAGCGAGCCAGGGTGTCGGTGTTCTACTGTCCGCGAAAATGAATGAATGTGTGACTGACTATGAATGTGTGAGCCCAAGACTCCTTTGGTTGCGGTTGAAGGTTGGACTTACCAGCATCTTTGTTTTGGGCGTTTATGCTCCGCAAGATGCGCGGTGGCGCCGATCTTCAAGAGACCAAAGTGAGAGACAGGCATTTTGGGAGAGTGTGAGCGATATTCTGAGTAAATGCAAACGGAACGAGAGAATTGTAATGTTAGGTGATTTTAATGGTTAGGTTGGAGTGAAGCGTGATGGATATGAAAGTGTATTGGGCAAGTTTGGTGACGAACGAGTGAATGAAAATGGTGAGAGTTTGCTTGAAGTATGTTTGGAGAGGAATCTTGTGGTAACTAACACCATATTTAACCACAAACAGATTCATTTGTATACTAGACAAGAGGGAAACCAGAGAAGTATGATTGATTTTGTGATTGTAGATGCAAGACTAAGAACGAAAGTTTTAGACACCCGGGCATACCGCGGTGCCGGGATTGATACAGATCACTTCTTGGTTATCAGCCGAGTAAGAGGTCTGTTTCAACGGTGGCGGCATCGTGTGTGTGAACCTGTAAGCGTACTAGAGCGCATAAAAGTCGAAAATTTGCAAGAGATGAGCATAAAAGAAGGATTCGTGAGTAAATTGAGTAAGAAATTTAAAAATTTAGATGAAGTATGTGAGATTGAAGAATTATGGAAGACGCTTAAGGAAGGTCTAGTGGAAGTTGCGGTGGAAGTGTGTGGGGTAAATAAAAGAAGCCAAGGATGTAAGGTGAAGAGTATGTGTGCAGAAGTCATGAAAGCATTGTCCGACAAGAAGAAGGCATGGTTGGACTGGCTAACTTCAGAGGGCACTTGCAGAGGGCAACGGATGAGGATGTAAAAATGGCAAAGAATGAATATAAAAGGTATAAACGAGTTGCAAAAGAAGTTATAAAAAGAGAGAAAGAGAATGATAGGGATAAATTTAATAGTAGGCTATCTGATAATTTCCAACAGAATATAAAATTCTTTTGGAAATCTATAAAATCTGTGAGAGGTCAACAAACATCATCGAAACTCAGTAATATCAGAAACCAGGATGGCAGTTTTCTAAAAGGAGAAGAATGTGTGCTAAAAAGATGGAAAGATTATTTTGAAAGCTTATATGAAAAAGAGGATATGGAATCACAAACGAGTTCTTGGGAAAGGAATGAACTAAGCAACGAAAGCATCATAAGTATGGAAGAAATTGTGGAATTTTTGTTTGAATTGCATTGAGTAGTATGAAATTGGGTAAGGCTGCGGGATTTGATAGGATTTCTGTCGAGATGCTGAAAGCGGGACATGGCGTGGTAGCTTGCCAGCTGTACCGCCTTTTTAATCTTTGCTGGAGGAATGGCAGCGTGCCAGGAGATTGGTGCAAAGCTGTCATCGTGCCGCTTTACAAAGGAAAAGGGTCACAGCAAGAGTGCAAAAACTACCGCGGCATAAGCTTGCTCAGCATCGTCGGCAAATTGTATGCAAAAGTTTTAATAAAAAGAGTGATGAATGAAACTGAAGGAAAAATGTGGGATGTACAAGCAGGATTTATGAAAGGAAGAGGATGCACGGATCAGGTCTTTTCCTTACGATGCATAGCCGAAAAATGTTTGGCAAAATGTCAAAAGGTCTATTGCATATTTGTAGACTTGGAAAAAGCCTATGACCGAGTGGTGAGGCATGAACTATGGACAACACTGGCTAAGTATGGAGTAAGCAGTCACTTGATACGAGCACTGAAATCTCTCTATGAGGGCTCTAGTGCTTGTGTCAGGATCAACGGGGCTTGCACAGACTTTTTTCACATTGAAAAAGGTGTGAGACAGGGTTGTGTAGTGTCACCGGCGCTGTTTAACCTATACATGGACAATTGTTTGAAAGAACTGCAAGAGAGTGCGTATGGTTTAAAAATGAATGAACTGACTGTCAAATGCCTCCTATACGCTGATGACCAGGTAATACTGGCATCATCGGCGGAGGAGTTGCAGTTGATGGTTAACATTATGCATGATACGCTAAAAAGCAAAGGAATGAAAGTGAATGTAAATAAGACTTAAATAATGTTTTTGAAAAAGAGGAAAATATGACAGATTGCTCGATTTTTGTGGAAGGAAAACGAGTGGAACAGGTGAAAGTATTTGTATATTTAGGTTTAAAATTTGTGAGAGATGGAAAGTGTGATTGTGACATTGAACGAAGAGTTTTGGCTGGAAATCAAGTGAATGGAGCCATGCACGCCTTTATGAGCAGTCAGAACGTGTCTGAGAAGGCAAGACTGGCTGTGCATAGAGGAGTACTTGTTCCTACACTCATGTATGGTAGTGAAAGTTGGGTGTGGCAGAAGAAACATAGAAGTAAAATTAATGCAGTGGAAATGAGAAGTCTGCGGAGTATAGCTGGAGTGAAATTGATGGACAAAGAAAGGAACAGTGTCATAAGGGAACATTGCGGTATGGTAGAAGAAGTAGTGACTAAGATAGAAAAAGGTATGCTTAGATGGTTCGGACACGTGGAGAGGATGGATGAAAGTAGACTAACGAAACAGATTTATCAGAAGAGAGTGAATGGGCAAACTGGTAAGGGGCGACCTTGACGTACATATGTCAATCAAATAGAAGACATTTTGGAAAAAGGTCAGGTCAAGAGTACCCTTAACCGGCGTGTGTGTATGAAAACACTTATGAAAGTGGAAGAAGCGAAAGTTGTATGCCAGGATCGTAGCAAGTGGAAAGCCATAGTCTCTGCCTACCCCGATGGGAGATTATTATTAAATGTACCTTAAATCTGCATATACCTTAAATCTCATAGATTATACAGCTATATTAAAACATCCATTTTGTCAAAGAGTTCGGGCATGAAACATCATAAAAGATGCTATTTGATCGCTACCAAAGTCATATTCAGTGTGAAACCGATGTATTAAGTCACAAAGGAACGAACAATCTTATAATTATAATCTCACCGTATGCGTTTTGAGAAATAATACCTCATAGACTGACTGGTGAATGAGAAACTGGGACAGAGGTTATTTTTTTCGTGTGGAAATCCTCATGGATGCTATGCCGGACTCTTACCGACTAAACTAAAACCACACGTTTCCCTTCATCTGTCTATAGCCAGGAGTCCCGGATGAGCACTCGGAAAGATAGCCCCAGGGCTCCTGACAGAAATATAATGAGAGGTCATCAAAATCAGAAACTGGTAAACAATTAGTTACTTACATGATCTACATGAATGATTTGTTCATCATTAATTTGGACGAGTGTCTCCGAGAACTTGTTAGAACCTAAAACAAAATAGAAAAATATTAGATATAGGAACATCTACACTAATATTATAAAGAGGAAAACTTTGTTTGAATGTTTGTTTGTTGAAAAATTCTTTCACCATTTGAAAGCTACATTATCCACGAGTAACATAGGCTATATTTTATTTTGGAAAAAAATAGGGTTCCGTTAGATATTTGGGTTTTTCGGACACAGGGTGTAAAAAAACAACTAAAGATATTATTGGATATAAAAAACACGTACTTATTAGTAATGGAACACGTGGAAGTAAGTCACGGGCGAAGCCGGGCGGCACTGCTAGTATTCAATAAAGTTACACAAAAAACTTAGTCGATTAAAAATTACAGACGTGGTGGGTATCCGGTACCAGAGACGTGTTAAAGACCCAAATTCAATTAGTCTCTCACAAGACTTTTAGAACACTACTGGCAAACACATGTCACAATGTCAGTCACATTTATTTTGTTCTTTTTTTTGTGTAAATTCATTACTGTATAATTGGTCAAATATCATGTTAATCAAACTGTGTCAAATGGCGGTTAGAAAAGAGTGGCCATGAGTTTTATTGCCAGGTTCTTCCTCTGGCTCTACTTATTGCTTTGCGAATCTGGCAGTAAATGTAAATGTAGAAGCAGTGATCTTGACGTTTATAAGTGTTACTTTGTGACCTACATGAATAAAGATTTTTGATTTTGATTTTTGATTTTGAGGTATTTATTTATTTATTTCTTCTAACCCTATCATTACAGGTGTGTACACCCAATGCGATAGCGTAGCTGATTTTACACTATTTAGGTAAATAAAGAGTAGGTAATGACGTAACACCAGTAAAATAATAATACTTAAAATTAACTTACTTCCTTACTTCTTAAAATATGAAATAGATACAAAACATATTAAGACACACATATAAAAATTAATGTAAATGGTGTCACCTCTATCAACACATAAATTAATGCTTTAACATTAACATGTTAACAATACAATATGTTCACTCTTTATTTTTCACGTGTGGTATTTCTTTCGAATGTCATGCCGGACTCTAACCGGCTAAAACCACACGGTCCTTGCCATTCTGTTTACTGCCGGACGCCTCGGTAGATACAATTTTTTACAATTTTACTTTTAAAATAATTATGAAATATTGAGTTCTAAAATAAAATGTATAGGTATTAAAATAAGCAGACTACTTGACCAAGCATGGAAGCTCGGTAATTCCATAGTATTAATTGAGAAAACAATAATAACCTATTCCCTTAAAGATAAATGTATTTATCTATAATTAATCCAAAATTGAATCTATTTGGTAAATATTACTTTAATTAGATTAGACGAAAGACGATGGCCGAGAAGGCTAACAATGACAGTGCGATACTGTCATTACTGTTTGATTTTATTTGAGAAAGAATATAGAACCATTTCACAATATAGTGCATTACAATATAAGTCCGTTATGGTGGTTATAACGCACGAGGTGGTTTTTCAGCCCGAGCTGTGTAGGTGAGGGTGTAATAGAGCCAAGTGAGTTGAACCAATATACGAACGTATATCGTACGACCCTTTTCAACACACTTGGAAGAAAATAGAATAAAAATTCAATAAAAAATTCACTTAAATAATATGCCTCACATACTCACCTACCAAAGCACACGCTATAAACACACACGCCTATTCTTAATTGTTGGAAGTTGACATTTTTGGATATCCAAAATAATGTATAAATAAAAAGAAAGGGAAATTAGAAAATAATGGAGCGGACATAATTTCTGCCGTAGTTACGCACGCTAAAGCTAGTTTTTTTTTTAATTATATTTTTTTTATCTAAGCTAATACACTGTTAATTTGTAGACAAAACTAAATATTGGTATGAAAATACAGGTTTATTTATTATATTTTAAGTTATTGAGTTTATTTATTAACAATAATATTTAGATACTGTTTCTATCGCGACCCTTACTGATTAATAAAGAAAAAAATGCTGTTATGCAATATAACTTCACTATTTGGGTTCATAACGCCCGCGTGATTTTTATTTTTATAGATTTAAAACTGTTGAAATTAGATCCACAGTATGAACAAGTGTGTTGAAAATTCATATTCGATTTTTAGCTACGCTTTTGTTGTAACCTGAAAATAGGAGAATAAAGTGGTGAGGTACTTATCTTTACCATACTCCTCACAATACTATTTATTATAAGGACCACAATGATGCATGATGCCTTTCATATCTTTTAACCAATAGGCACAGTGATCAGAATTTATTACTTGTTTCAAATCAGAAACTTAAGTTGTTGGCGATGCACAGAAAAGTTGTTTCGATTGCTACATTTTACCGAATCTAAAAAGCTGTGTTCTCAACAACAGGTCTTCCACTTATTACTCATACAGAGGTGTCACTATCATACACAGAATTACATTCTGAATAGAACCATTTAAAATATCTTTTCTTTACCCTATCAAAAAAACGTTACGCGTGAGCGTGATGCTAATTTCACGTGACTTAAGCTCTTAACTCTATATATAAAACATATCTTCTCTTTTTCAATAAAAGCACAAAATATCATTTAGCCAGATAGAAAAAAATAATATTCTCAAAGTAATGGCTACTGTCAGTTAAGATTATGATCAAAAGAAATGGAAATGAAAGAGAATATCTATCGTTTACAAAGTTAATTTGTAATAAAATATGTATTTACAGAAATAAAATAATAATTAGAACTCCTTGATGAACGAACTTACTGATGAAGTTGTTATGACGAATGACTATCGGACGTATATTCTGAGATATAGTACGGTTGACACATGTCGGGCATGCCACCTACCTGGTGAATCTCTTAGACATATTATATCTGGTTGTTCTTGTCTTGCCAACGGCGAGTATTTACATAGGCACAACCAAGTAGCCAGGATTGTCCATCAGCAACTTGTATTGAAATATAACCTTGTCGATTCAGAGGTACCGTATTATAGGTATGTACCCGACCCAGTTCTAGAAAATGGTCGTGTCACATTGTACTGGGACCGATCTTTTATCACTGACAGGACTATTGTAGCCAATAAGCCTGATATAGTGGTAATAGATCGATCGTTCTGACGATCGATCGATCGATCGATAGTCAGAACGCCTCGCATTAATCGTTGATATAACCATACCACTTGACGAGAATCTCGTAAAAGCCGAAAAGGATAAAGATATAAAATATTTGGACCTTGCTCACGAGATTGTCGACATGTGGGATGTGGATTCAGCGATTATTGTTCCGATAGTTGTATCGGCACATGGTCTGATTGCCAAGAGCCTCGACCAACATCTCAAGAGGCTCGCGTTAGGCAGTTGGGTCAAGGGCTTGATGCAAAAATCGGTTCTTCTAGGCACGGCACGTATTGTGCGGAAGTTCTTGTCTCTGCAGCCCTGACCACCGGTAGCTTGGTCCCTGTACCCGATGCCGGCGGAATACTATTTTTTTTATTTTTAAATAGATTTTTAATATGTAAAATTTATTTAAAAATGTAATTTTTATGTGTATATAATAAACTAGCTGACCTGCTCGGCTTCGTCCGTGACATACTTCCAACCCCGTGGCACCCATTTAATCCCGTCGCTTATTACTTTTCCAAATATGTATGAAAGTTTCCCCGATTTGCTGACATTTATGATTACTGCTCCGCTCTCCTGTGTAGTAGCGTGATGATATATAGCTAAGAACCTTCCTCAATAAATAGGCTATCCAATACAAAATAATTTTTCAAATCGGTCAAACCGTTTTCATGCTATGTCGTGACAACGGAAAACGGGTTTCATTTTTATATATATAGATAAAGGAAATAATAACAATAAATAAATGGTTACGTTCTGTAGTGTGATAATTATATTAATCTCTAAGTACTTAACTTACGTAGCTACTAACGTAATACGAGTACTCTTACAACGCATTTTTTTCACGATCGCCGCTTAGAAATTGATATTTTAAGAAAAAAGTTATCTACCTGCCTACCGATCCGCATAAATCCGGTAATAGTAGAACGTCTTAATCTATACTAATATTATAAAGCTGAAAAGATTGTTTGTTTGTTTGTTTGTTCGGTTGAAAGCGCTAATCTCAGGAACTACTGGTCGGATTTGAAAAAATCTTTTTGTGTTAGATAGCCCATTTATCGAGGAAGGCTATAGGTTATATATCATTACGCTACTACACTGGGGAGCAGAGCAGTAGTCATAAATGTTGACAAATCGGGCAAATTTTACACGGCAAATTTTTATTTTTTTGACGGGATTAAATAGGTGCGATGGGAGGTCGAAATATTCCCCGGGCGAAGCTGTGGGGGTCATCTAGTAGTAATATAACCTGTCAGTTACGCACGCCGCATTAGGTTCTCATTACAGGTCGTGATTTTATTATTATCATTGGATATTATTGGTTAGTCAGGATGGAAAAGATCATTCTATCATCGCACCGCTCGCCATAGACAGGGTGATCACACTTTGCGTTCGAAGCAGCAAACAGGTGCGATAGGGGCTTTCTTCCGCGTACGCTTAGATTGTAGAATGGACTCCCTGCCTGGGTTTTCCTGAACATTTACAGTACGGAGTTCTTCAAAAGGGGTCTTAGAAGGTATCTTAATAGTATAAAAAACTACATATTAGTAAACGTCTGTAGCTAAGCAACGATTGAGTGAAACATCTTGGGTTTGTTATTTGGTTTCTGAAGTCTTTTAATGTCAATATTTAACATGAAAAAGCATCTTATATGCGTCATTAATTACTTCTATATCTGAAGTCAATCTTACCAGCTGTGAGCAAACGTAAGCTCCTACGATTTGATCGCTGAAAGTCAGCTTTTTCAAAGTTCCCTTCACAGTGTTATTTTGAAATTATAGGTTAACTAACCGCCCCCGCGGCTTTGCTCGTAAAATGTTTTGAACCCCCGTAGCAACCATATAATCCGTCGCATAGTTTATTGTAACAGTAGTTTACAATGACTTTTGAAAAATTGCCCGATTTATTGACATTTATAGTTACTGCTCCGCTTTCTAGACTAGTAGCGTAATGATATATAGCTTTCGTCCTAATTTTTCAATTTGGACTAGTAGTTCCTGAGATAAGCGCGTTCAACCATACAGATTATTATTAGCGTATAGATATAATTTTAGCCTGTATAGTTTTGTAAATGACGATCTCAATATGAGTTTTAGATTTCGGCTTTTTTTGTAATAGACTTTAGCCTTCCTCCTTCATTTTATAACGTGCATAAGGATGTGTGCATAATAACTAGAATAAAGTTCAGTATTTTAGGTTAGCGCAGTCTCTGTCCGCCATAAAGTTAGACCGCCAAGTTTGCTTAGTTCCCCGTCTAGTAGCCAATTACTTTATGTGATATGTCTTTTCTTTTATATTCTACAACTTTACTATGGTCTCACGTCACTCTGGGAGTTTCGGCGGCAAAATGGCTGAAACCATTTGCTTGCTGTATATTATTTTCTAAAACAAGTGCATTTATTTTATTTTATGTAGATACGGGAGTGGTGGTTTCTAGGACAAAAGTTGTGTTAACGTGCTATAGTGAAAGATATTATGCAGTGAAATGTGATTTTACATCTTGCCGCGTAAACTCCACTGAAAACCTCAGTAACCACTATTATACTGGAGTGAGACTAACTTTGACTTTAGACTAGACTTGACTAAGACTTAGAGGACGGGGACATTTTAGATAGTAAGAATCTATACATATAATAAAATCCTAACAAAGCTAATGTACATTGAACATTTAAAAAAAAACACCTGTGTGTTCACCGAAGGATACCAAATCGAAAAATGTAATTTTTAAAATTTTGGTCTGTCTGTTTGTCCGCAATCCTTTGTCCGGGATAAACTCAGAAACCACTGATTGGATTTGATTCAAATTTTGCACGAACGTTAACAGTAGGTCGGGTCAACACATAGGCTATATATTATCTCGCTACATAACCTAGGTGCTAGGCAGAGAACAATTAACTATAAATGCATGTCCGGGATAAACTCAGAAACTACTGATTGGATTTAATTAAAATTTTGCATGAACATAAACAACATGTTGGGCCAACACATAGGCTATATGCTATCACGCTACATAACCTAGGAGCTTGGCAGAGAACAATTAGCTATTAACGCATGTCCGGGATTATCTCGGAAATTACTTACTGGATTTTATTCAAATTTTGCACGAATATTAACAGTAGGCCGGGTCTACACATAGGCTATATATTATCACGCTACATAACCTAGTACCTCGGCAGAGGACAATTAGGTATTAAACTCAGTAACAATTAAATGGATTTTATTGAAATTTTGTTTGAGTATTAACAATAGGTCGGGTCTACATAAAAGCTATATATAATTACGCTATATAGGTAACCAAAGAGCTCGGCAGAGAACGATTAAATTCCGCATATTTAACCGGGCAAAACGCAAAAACTACTACGCATAGATTTAATTGAAATCTTTCACGAAGAATAACAAGACGTTTGGTCTACATATAGGCTACATATTATCACGCTACATATCCTAGGGGCTCGGTTGAGAACTATTGGGTACATATAATATCTGAGAGATAATTCAGCAGCCTGGAGCCACTGGCGTAGAACAATAACTTTCTTGGCTGCATTTTACAGAATCTCCCATAGTAAGAAGAAAAAGAGTTCCGAAACTCCTTTATAATGCAGCAAAAATAAGAAACACGTGTTCAAGGATTGCCCTCATATCGCAAATTTGGGATGAAATGGTCGATGTCTTATAAGAAACGATAAATCGTTAACGATAAACAGATTTGTTCAAACAATTTGCAATTCGCAAGCTCATGAATTCTCAGAAGTTCTTCTAAGTCTTTGCGAAGGCACTTTAGCAGAAGCTGTCCTCTGGTAGAGTACCTTTATAAGTAGATAGGTATAGCTTTTTCTCTTGGAAATTGTGTATAGTGTACAGCATTGTGTATAGCGCACACCACCAACCAAGATAGGACATACCTATCTTCGTTGGTGGTGTGCGCTAGAAGTTCACTTCTTCTTCTGTGAAAGAGAAGAGAAACTATGGATTCATTTTATGTTGTTATTTTGACAGACTACAGTGTCTGTAAACCACTTTACACTATACACAATTTCAAAGAGAAAAAGCTATACCTAGACGAAGATAGGTATGTCGTTTAGGCTTCTTCTATATTTGAGTTTTTCGAAATTGTGTAACTTTTATATTCAACTCAACTTCATAAATTCCGATGAGTTGTGGCGTCTCGGCGGGCCAGTGATTTTTCCCTGATTCCCGCCATTCACCACAATCACCCCTTTCTAATCTAAGCGCGTGCAGTTCCTGTAAGACACAGGGGCCGACACTTCAATGTCAGCTTCGAGTTTCGACCTAAGGTTAAGTTGCATCTATTCTCACATTGAGAAAGCGGTGTTTAGTTATTCACAATGGTCGGTTCCTTCTTCGTCACCAGTTTGGCTTATCGGGTGATAATTTTTGGGTTCTATAAGCAATGATTTGAACGTAGCTTATAAAGAAGTTTTATAAATATTTACTTTTGTTTGTGTATTTACGCCTATTTAACAGTGGCATAAAGGAAGGTGTAGGACGGGGATTGGAACTGTAACCTTTACCAGTGCAATGTTCTGCGCCTCCAAACTACCCGAACTGTACCAAAACTAATTGAAATTCTTCACTATATTGTAATTGTCATTTAAAAGTATGATCAGAGTCATATATCAGCTACATAACAACTCTAAATACAAAAATACAACTTGGTTCAGCACGGGTATTAGTTTTAGTCACTTGTATTGCAACATCAACTTTTTCACCTGTGCTATGCGAGGTAGTTATGAGTGTTTCCACACAAATATACTTATATGTCTGGGTATAGGGTATTGAAAAAAATATTAATAATTATTCCGTGGGGTCCTAGCGCTATAAGGCTTTTTAAGGAAATTGCGAAAAGGTTAGTCGACATCACAGGGGACCGAGGAGCTGGTAGCTACCACGGACAAAGAATTAGTCTAGCTATTCAATGGGGAACGCTGCCAGTATCTTCGGAACCTTGCTTAGAGGGACCTCTTTTAATAAAATATTTTAGTTATGTATCATATTTTTAAGGTTATATTTAATGTTAATATTAAGTTAAGTAAAGTTGATATTTATAGGGTATTTAATAATTAAACTAGTAATAGTAATTTAAACTAGTGCATCTTGTTTCATGTGCGAGAGTGGTGATTTCTTGGACATATAAGATGTGTTAACTTGCTATAGTGATAGACAATGATATACAAGCAGTGAAATGCTATTTACTATCTTGCCGCCTAAAGTCCACCGAAAACCTCAGTATAAGAATTACCATTATACTGAGGGCAAGGACAAGGACCTAGGACTGAGGACTCGACATCGACAAAGACTGGACAGGACTAAATACTAAGAAAACACAAATACTGAAGACCAGGCTGTATGGACCATGTTTCCTTTGCCTGCCCAAGATGGGATAAGACAACCAACTACAACAACAAATAAAATGAAACCTAAACGTATAATAAAACAAACTAATTCTAATCAACTAATTAAAGGATTCTGACTACGAATAACTAATTGAATCAAGCGTTACATGGCGGAAATCCATTTTAAAAAACTATATTTATTTTGTTTTTAAATGTTATTTTTGCAATATTCCGCTTTTTTAGAATGTCGTACGCTGTCGACACGTGTTTCGCCTACACACGAGGCATTATCAAGACTGTTTGGCAGCAAAAGTACTTAGGCGCTCACCTCAACCTTTTGTAGTTCGAACGCAACCAAACGATATCGCGATGTAGACTTCTAGTTGTTTTGTCTATTTTTGAATAAACTAAGCAAAACCGAAGTGTGGAAGTCTGTTTGTTCGTTCAGCAAAGTACACCCGTCCCGTTTTACAATTTCTAACTGCTCCAATACGGACATTTTTAGACCCTTTTCTTAGAAATTTCAAAACTGTTGTTACCATTCAAAATATGCCCGGTGTCCAGCAAATGCTTCGCGAAATGTGATTTATCTGTGTGACCGTTTCGGAAGTGTTTTTTTTTCTGACTACGGAATTAAAGTATTTTAATAAAAAATAAAATAAATAAATATCCATCACGCCTTATCCCCGAAGGGGTGGCAGAGGCTATATTATACGCCCACTTTTCACCGTGTGGATTCCTGTCCCACGTAATAGGTGGTGAGCCCATTGCCGTGTTGAAATAGACAGAGGCAGGTTATGGCTACCTGCTGTTGAAATTTTTTCAAGCCGCCCATAATGCCTTCAACCAGGCTTAGAGACTGCCATTTTACTGGCAACCGGGACCAACGGCTTAACGTGCCTTCCGAAGCACGGAAACGCTCGCAAATGTAAATGCCACAAAGTGGTCACCCATCCGAGGACCAGCCATAGTGAAAGTTGCGTAACTCAGTGATCGTTTACAGAACACTGAGACTGCGGGGCCACGAGCGAGTATTTTCATCTCATCTCTCATAATATGAACTACCTGACGCTTGATCCGTGAGAGCGCTTTAAAGGTTTGAACAAAATAAAGTACCATCATACTCGTATAAATATATAGAAAATTGGAATTGTAGCATTCAACTGGGGTTTTTAGCAATTAAAAAGTTGTTTGACATACGACGAGTTAGCACAAATGTTTTCAACTGAAACATTCAAAGGGACACTTTATAACCGCTGGAGTGTGACCAGTGCGGTTAATAAAGTGTCCTCTTGTAGTGCTTCTTAAAACTTTCCTCGCAATCTAGTCAAAACTTTGGTTAACTTTCACCATTTATTTCCAATAAGTAGTTTCACAGCGGATAGCTATATTAATGTAAAATTTTAATTTATTAGATTAAAAAGGTTGGGTATATTGTAAAGTGAAACTTCTTTATCGACGTAAG
The DNA here is from genome assembly GCA_948477245.1 of Thumatha senex. Taxonomy (NCBI): domain Eukaryota; kingdom Metazoa; phylum Arthropoda; class Insecta; order Lepidoptera; family Erebidae; genus Thumatha; species Thumatha senex. Next base: position 9,652,141 of record OX419725.1, read on the forward strand.
AGAGAAATATCATAGCTGTAAAAAAATCGGCACGTTTGCGGTTACGCGCCATGTTGTTTTGAAGTTAAACTTCTTTATCGATTTAAGTGAAACTTCTTTATCGACGTATTCGATAAGCCTTATCTACCCAATTTTCGTGAAATTTTAAATAGTAGAGAAATTATATGTCGTAAAGGAGTTTCAATTCTTACCTGTGTACTCTGGTACACACACAATATTTTTTATTTTGATAATGCCATCAATCATCAAATAGGTAAGTCTAACGCACTCCATCACTAGATGTTATTTTTAAACTTTCGCAGTTTATACTCATATATTATATACCACTCGAGACTTCACGCCTAACAATCCAATCACTAGACTCCTCCAATTTCATTTAGTGTGTAATAGTTTTCTTTCTTTTTACCATAATATCGTTCGTTATTCAGCAGGTGCACCACTTACAGGTGTTGAAGGTCTTGGTAGGGCCTCATCGAGACCATGTTAAAACAGTATATAAAGATCACTAGATGAGCCCCACAGCTTCGCCCGTGGAATATTTCGAACTCCCGTCGCACCTATTTAATCCCGTCGCTTATAAATTCTACAATGATGCATATAAATTTGCCCAATTTGTCGACATTTATAACTACTGCTCTGCGCCCCAGTGTAGTAGCGTAATGATATATAGCCTATAGCCTTCCTCGATAAATGGGCTATCTAACACAAAAAGATTTTTTCAAATCCGACCTGTACTTCCTGAAATTAGCGCGTTCAACCAAACAAACATACAAACTCTTTAGCTTTATAATATTAGTATAGATTAGGTAAAGCAGTCACACTTTCCATAGGGGTATTCAAGGAAAGTAGAAAAGTCCTCCAATCATTTACAATATAAACATACGAGTATAATAACTCAGTGTATGATATTATACAAGCGAATATTAAACTAATATGTTAAGGTTTCGCAGTTAATTATCATAAACAGAGACGGGAACATGAACAGAGCATGTACACTCAATTAATTGCAGAATAGGTACAACCTGTGCTGGTTACAAACGAATATGTAACCAGCAACGTAGACTTTCGCCTAGGGATTCGTGGTCTCTCCTTTGATTAATGTATTACAACTACAAACAGAAATATTAAGGCTTGTAGCTGTAGTCAAAGAGATGCCGCTTCAAAGGTTCGACATAACAATTTCGAATAAACTTTCTTTGACTGTCTCGAAGTCAAATTATTGCAAAGATCTTTATAATAGTTCAGACCTTCTTTAGATAATTTTAGAATTCAGTTCTCCTTTTCTTTCTTTGTTTATTAATAATTATAGATAACAGATAAGGACAGACAGATCAATTTACCACATTGCGAACTAAGTTTATCGATTTTGGTATTCTGACAAATAACCTCTTTTCTGAGTCTATCTCTCAATGAGACTCCAAGCATATCTCGCTTTATAGTTGAAGGAAATTAAACATTTAACAAAGAGTATGTACGTACCTACGCAGTTAATTGTGACAATAAGTTTATTCTCCTTATACTGTATTCAAATATAGAAATAAACAAACCATACCTTTTCGTTACTTAAATCACATAGTGCATTTAGATATTTTAAATCTTTCAAAGAGATTTACATTCTATGTCAGGCCGTCCTGAATATCGTACAAGTTATTGAAATCACACATTTATAAATAACACATAGCAAGTTGTGCATGTATATTTACAGTTACGGATCATAGCTTTCTAATAAATAGTTAAAATAACCTAACTGTTTGCCCGATTTGTTTTGCGTTTGGTATGTGGTATGTGCAAATGTAAAATATTTCCATCCTCATAAATATTATACATTAATGAATTGGGTATTCCAAACATAAAGAAATCAAGACAATGTTTTATTTAAAGACTCAACAGGAAGAATCTGATAAATAGTCGCCATTTTAGGGTCCCTACCTTAATAGGTAAAAATAAAACCTCTGACTGTCTGACATATAATGTTCGGTAATTTTATACTTAACAATAATAATGTGAAATTTTTTATATGTTTTTGTTTCCAAGCCTCCTTCCTAGTGATTTCGTTATAAGGAGCTGAGCTTTGGGATTTTGGGCTTTGGCTTTGGGCTCTGTGAAACTCGTTATTAAATAACGTAGCAATTTTAGATTCAGGGCTGTTGCGAATGTGTACGAAGAAAAGTATAACTGACGTGAATAAATTCAATTCATACATGTTTGGTATAGTGCCCAACCAAATTGTATCCGAAATTTGTAAGTTTATCTTATTTATTTATTGAATTTTATTGTTCTAACCACTTTTAGCATTCGAGATGTCAAATAAGGCAAAAATCTATGAATTTAACAGAACTTTGATAAAGAACGATTCGTTAGTGGGTAGTTGTAACTAGTAAAACAATTTTTATAAGTCCTTACTATTTAATTAATTTATTAATACATATTTTTATTTTTAGTAAATAATAGTATAAAAGTTTTGATGCTTATATAATACCACATACCAGTAAGTGTTATCTCCTCTCAAAGTATCCTTAACCACACGCTAACAAACTTTTAATATGGAGGCTATGAAGGAATCTTTCACTTCTGTAATGGCTGGATTAGAGGAGCGACTGGCTTGCTTTGAAACTGAGCTACAAAAGAGTACAAAAACCAGTACAGAGAACAAGGAGATGCTGAGTAGGCGAAAGATTGTGCTATTGCATGGTGTTCCCGAGGCAAAGGCTGAAGAGACATCTACGATTGTTGCGAAGGTTGTTTCTGATCACCTCCAATTAGACAACTTCACCGTAGATGACATCAAGCGTTGTCACAGGTTGGGTCAGCCCTCAGGTAGCAAGCCCAGACCCATTTTGGTAAAACTGCAACTTGTGTCGGTTCGGGACAGAATTTGGTATACTAAAACTAAATTCAAAGGTACCGGAATTACACTCTCAGAATTCATCGCACGTAGTAGACATGAGGTATTCATGGCTGCACGAGAGCGGTTTGGTGTCTCCAAATGCTGGACTGAGAGGGGTCAGGTATTTGTTGTCGACCCTGATAATAGGCGGCATCGTGTAGTCTCCATGGCTGAGCTGAACAAGCTGAATTGGGAAGTGCAGTGCTCTGCTCCATTTAAAGTAGCTAGTAAATCCAGACGGGGTGGTAATAAGAAGTAATTATTTTTGTTTTTATTGGTTATCAAACGTGTCCAGGTATTGTTCTATTAAGCATTTCCAAATTTTTTATATAATGCATTATCTTGTCTATAGGTTATAACTAATTTACTTCTTTTTATGTAGTTTATTATGTGATCACACAGTAACATGCATGTTTTATGTATGTACTATCATAACAACAGGCACAGGTACAACGAAACAAAATATTGACTGTCAGTGATGTGACATTGACATGACAAATAATGACAATTATGTTACAGATGCGTTCCTTTTAATTTGAACGCATTATGGGTGTACTATTTTAATTGTGATTCGACTGTGTGAGTTTTTATTATTGATATTGCATTGTAGTTTTCTTTATTTTTACTGTTTATATACATGGGCATGAGATATACTCTTAGTTTTTGGCATTATGATTATTGATGACTATATAATGTAACTATATAACAAAACTGGTAAGTGGACAAATTTTCAGTTAAGGTTACATATTGTATTGAGTGTATGTATGTGTGTGTATGTATATATATATATATATATATATATATATATATATATATATACCTTGTATTATTCTTATACCTACTTTAATCTATTCTATTATTTATTTCTTTAATCTATTTTCTATTATTTTTATGGTAGACTTAAATAGCAGTTCTGATGACGGTAGTTTTCTATCAGCCAGAAGCTTTAATGACAGTTTCATTAGCCAACCCTCTCTAGCGGACACAATAGAGGCCCAGTTCTCCGATGCTCACAGGAACTTTAATGTAGTCCATATTAATGCACAGAGTGTTCAGGGCCACTTCCCGGAGATGCTGACCAGCTTCAACTGCAAACATATTCATGCCATTCTAGTATCTGAATCATGGTTTAAACCCAATATTCATCCTACGATTCCTTATTTGCTGCCCGGTTTTAACTTAATTAGAAACGATCGTAGTTTTTCATCTTGTGGCGGTGTTGCCATCTATTTACGTAATACAATTCCCTATCAGATTCTAGATTTTTCAACACGGCCACCACCTCAAAATGCCGGGAGCACATATTTTTGGAAATAGAACTAAGTTATAACAAACTTTTACTGGGTGTTTACTATTGTCCCTCATCTAAAATTAACTTCTTTCCCTCATTTGAAAATATCTTAGAACGTCTTATCCCATCTTATAATCACACCATCATCATGGGTGATTTTAACACATGTTTGCTTAATAATAACTCGCGCTCCTCTACCTTTTCCAATATCATAGAATCCTGTAATATGTCCATATTACCTATAAATGCTACTCATCACTTTCCAAATAGTTGCCTTTCTCTTATTGATCTAATTCTTGTTTCCTCAGTTGATTTGGTTGCTAAGCATGGCCAATGTAATGCTGACGAATTTTCCTACCATGACCTTCTCTTCCTATCTTATAAATTTCGCCCTCCTAAGCCTAAATCAAAAATTCTTATGCAACGCAATTTCGGTGGTATGCAGCTTGACAAACTTCACGAAGATGCGGGTAACATTGATTAGAGTTCACTTTTCGCAGCGGAGGATATCAACGAGAAAGTTGAGGCTTTTAATAACAAATGAATTACTTTGTATGATATACATGCACCAATCCATGCGGTAAAAATTCGGCACCTGCCTGTGCCCTGGCTCACAGCTGATATAAAAAGACTTATATGTAAGAAAGCTGCAGCAAAGTCAAAATTTAAATCCCGGCCTACTCCTAGTAACCACGAAAACTATATTGCTTTACGAAATTTCTGCAGCAAGGTGTGTAGGAAAGCTCAACGCCAATATATTTATGACTCAGTCGAGAACGGTGACTCAACAAAAGTATGGAAATTTCTTAAATCATTGGGGGTTGGTAAGTCTAACTTGGGACATAATATGCCTAAGAAAATTGACATTGAGTCATTAAATCAAAATTTTTCTTCATCATCCAATTTGGATCAGACTAGTAAAACTAAAAGTTTACATCATCTTTCATCACTTCCAACTCCTTCATATCCACCGTTTCTCTTCAATCAACTGTCTGCTTGTGATGTTTAGAGGTGTATTATGTCTTTACATTCCAATGCCCTTGGCAGTGACTGTTTAAGTCGTAATATGATTCAGCCTATCCTAGATGAGATCCTTCCTGTAAAATGCCATATATTAAATCACTCGCTTACTTGTGGTGTGTTTCCGAGTGCCTGGAAGGAGGCTAATATTATCCCACTACATTAAAAAAATAACCCAGCTTTCCTTTCTGATTATCTTCCAATATCCATTTTACCTTTCCTGTCTAAAGTTTTAGAACTCTCGTACATGGTCAGTTTAATTCGTTCCTCAATAAAAACCTACTCCTTGATCCTTATCAATCAGGCTTTCGACCAGGCCATAGCACTGTTAGTGCATTGATTAATGTTACGGACGACATTAGGCTTGGAATGGAAACTGCTAATCTCACTGTACTAACGTTGCTGGACGTCAGCAACGCTCTTAACACGGTGGATTTCCATATACTATTGGGAATATTGCGCTCTCTTAACATATCTCCAACAGCGATTGATTGGTTTCAAAGTTACCTGTTTGGGCGTCGCCAGCGTATACGTTACGATGAATATTTCTCTTCTTGGAGTAACATATCTGTCGGCGTGCCTCAGGGTGGCGTTACTTTATGCTGTATTTATAAATTCCATCTCCAAATCTTTACTTTCATCCTACCACCTCTATGCACATGATCTCCAAATATACATGCAAATTTGTAAATGGTGTAAACTATATGGGCTTCACGTCAATCCATCTAAAACTCAAGTCACTATTGTTGGCAGCCCCCGGATGGTATCTCAAATTGACTGGATGCAACTTCCTAACATAATATACCGAGACATTACACTATCAATAAGTACCAGTGTCAAAAATCTGGGTGTATTAATTGATAATACATTATCTTGGGCTCCTCAAATGCGTGAAATTAGTCGCAGAATGTTTGCAGCAGTGGGATCCTTGCGTAGATTGCGTAATTTTCTACCAACTGCCACCAAAATTGCGCTTGCACAATCTATTCTTCTTCATATACTTGACTATGCTGACGTTAGCTATCTCGATGTCACTGAGGAGCAACTTGATAAACTTGAGCGCCTCCAAAATGTATGTATTAGATTTATATTTGGTTTACGCAAATATGATCATGTATCTGATTATCGCAGTAAGCTCAATTGGCTCCCTATTCGCCTTCGCCGGAATGCTCACATTCTATCGCTTCTTTACAGCGTTTTGTTTAATTCCTGTACCCCTACTTATTTAAAAGAACGGTTTGTGTTCCTTAATGACACACATTCTAGATCCTTGAGATCATCGGAACCCTTGGAATTAACTGTCCCTGATCATTCAACTAAGTTCTACGACAAATCCTTCACTGTGCAAGCAGTGCGATTGTGGAATGCTTTATCGGTGTCCATTAGGCGTGCCCAATCACTGCATGTCTTCAAGGGTATGGTCAAAGCACATTACTTAAATCATTAGTGTGTATTATTATTTATTTATTTATCATATATATGTATGTCTCTGTTTATGTTTATTTCGACTGCCTCTGTGGCGCGGTGGGAGTGCATCCGACTGCTACGCAAGAGGTCGTGGGTTCGATTCCCACCCAGGATAAAACTTTGTGTGATGAGCACGATGGTTTATTCTGTGTCTGGGTGTTATTTATCTATAATATGTATGTATTTAGAAATATATAAGTATGTTTATCAGTTATCTGGTTACATAGTATAGTATAATATACCATAGTACAAGCTCTGCTTAGTTTGGAATCAGATGGCGTTGTGTGGGTTGTCCCAAAAAAAAATATAAAAATATATAAATATATGCATTTGTCAACAGTTGTTTTTTTTTTATTTATGTTTTATTTTTTTGTATTTATTTAAGCATATGCAATATATAGATAAAATATATGTATGTATTTGTTTATATACTTTAGACTAACGTAATCTATGACTGTGGAACTATCCTCTCATTTTGTACTCGTTGTTTTTTTTAACAACTATTTTGTTTTAATTTTACATAAAATAACTGCCCATTACTCACAATTTTGGAAATCATTTTTGTCTTTTCAAAGGTTGCCTGTAAGAAATTGCTCTTAGCGATAAGGCCGCCCCATTTGTACAATTTCATGCAATTTTATTTGTGTCATTTGTTTCATATTGGTGTACAATAAAGTTTTACTTACTTACTTACTTACTTTGATACAGATATACCATAGTACATATATTAAAGCAGTAAGGAAACTAGGCCTAAATCTAAATTTATGTAACTTTTCTCCACGAATCGTTTTAGCGTTGTCTGTTAATATAAATCGAAAGTCAGCCGCGACTGACTAACTCACGCGACACTGCGTTGTCTGATCTTGCGTGCGTCTGTGTGGCCTTTTCGCTCGTTTGTATGAAGTTTCCTTGCTGCTTATGTACGTACTGTGGTTATACTCGTACTCAACGCGCGTACAACGCAATGCGGGCTTAATATAATAATGCATTTAGTAGCATCTTTGGGGGTGTAGTTTGTCGGGAAATTTTGCGGATAATATAGTAGGTGATTTCTTCGCCGTCATGAAAAAACTCAGGGTCACTATTATGGACACGTATATAGTAAACGTCTATACTAATATTATGAACTTGCAGACATTGTTTATTTGTTTGGTTAAACGTTCAAATCTCAGCTATCGAGCAAGGCTGTAAGCTATGTATTATCATACTACCCAGGGGTACAGAGCGAAAATTTCATATCGGGCAAATTCTTTATCAACATTTGCAAGATTAATGACAAACGAAAAATTAATAACAAATAAAGGAATGCTCAAGAATACTATAATTGTGAATAGAAAGTAATGGTGGGAAGTAGGAGAGTGAAAGATACTTAATTTTTATTTTGTTTTCCATTTACAATTACCACATATTATAACATTAGAATAATATCGAAAACCACTGTCTCGATATTATTACATTGGCTTCGCATTGGTTCTTCAAAAGAGGTCTTAAAAGGTTTTTAAAAGGTCGACAGCGCGAGTGCTGCACCTCTGGTGTTGCAAACGTCCATAGGCTTCGGTGACCACTTTCCATAAGGTGGGCGTGGGCCGTATGCATGTCGGCCACCTCAGTGGTATAAAAAAAAATACTATAAATCTCTAAAACAAGCACCTACTTCTTATCACTTTTGTTCTAATTCCTACCAAATATACAAGCTAAGTTTCATTATAATAGTCGAGACGTTTCGAAGTCTATCTCATGTACCGTGACAGTTAGACAGTTGAAATTTACACAGATGATGTATTTTTGTTGCCCCTATAACAACTTATAAGAAGAAGCGCTCGTGGCCCCGCGGTCTCAGTGTTCGGTAAACGATCACTGAGGTACGCAACTTTCACTATGGCTGGTCGTCGGATGGGTGACCACTTTGTGGCATTTACATTTGCGAGCGTTTCCGTGCTTCGGAAGGCACGTTAAGCCGTTGGTCGCGGTTGCCAGTAAAATGGCAGTCGTTAAGCCTGGTTGAAGGCCTTATAGGCGGCTTAAAAAATTTCAACAGAAGGTAGCCACAACCTGCGTCTGTCTATTTCAACACGGCAATGGGCTCACCACCTATTACGTGGGACAGGAATCCACACGGTGAAAAGTGGGCATATAATATGCCTCTGCCACCCCTTCGGGGATAAGGCGTGATGGATATTTATGTATAACAACTTATATTAAAAACCTAAGGTAAAAACAAAATAAAATAACCATTTAAGGGGACTCCCATACAACAAACGGGTTAATAGGTAGGAAAAAAATCTGTTTTTATTGATAACGGTACGGAACCATTCGTGTGCGAGTACGACTCGAATTTATTTTTTTATAATTATAAGCTTACGTCAAACACTCACTAAATATCCATTTTATTAAGTATTTACGTATATTACTAAGTATATACGTTCTCTTTGTATTCCATTAGCAGATATAACAATGTAACACAATGACACATTTCTAATGAGTTTCTGCAATGTTTCGTTTCATTTACTCACCCGCAAATTTGAATACGTACGAATGAATACGTAATAGATATATGGTGACACTTTCATTACTGAAACACGTTATGTCTAATTATGTATGTTCGTGTGGGTATCACAGTGAGACTATACGCATAAATAGGTAATAGATGCTGATGTGTGCATTTAGCCCTATCAAGTGTCCAATCGTTTGATATGATGTTTCACTATTCCAAGAAACATTGCAATGTCGATGATTTCATGTAATGCTTTTATTATTTGATATTTTCTATACAATTTTTTTGTACCGTTAGATGGCTGTATTTAAAGTATGGTAGGTAGGTAAGGGAGTGACGTGGTGTGAGAGCTGCACGCACGCCCTTCACCCCCTTAAGGAAGTGGTATAAAACCTGATCTCCCCAAAGAAGCGAGATAACACTCGAAAAAATAAAAACGTGAATTATAATTATTTAAAAATCAAAGGTCTGAACTTATTTTCGTAGATAAGTATTTATACTATATTACAAAGCTGAAGATTTTGATTTTTTGGTTGAACGCGCTAATCTCAGGAACTACTGGTTCGATTTTAAAAATTCTTTATGTGTTGAATAGTCCATTTTTCGAGAAAGGCCATAGGCTATATAACATCACGCTACGACCTATAGGTGCTGAACAGCAATGAAAAAAGCTGAAAATCGGGGAAAAAAAAGTCTATTGAAAGATTTCGTTGCTAACGCTGCGTAAACGATTAAAGTTACGCCAAATATATGTATGACAATATTATTTTAATATTATATTTCCCTTTAAAAGTTCTAAAATAAAGAACTCACTATAATAATTTTATTATAATCAAATTTGTTCTAAAATAACACGTCTGCTTAGTCCTCGCGGCTCAAACGCGTGGCCGACTTGTTCCCTATGGAATTGATCTGGGAACTACTTATGTTTTTGTTATGTCTTTTACTTTGGTAGGTAACTATACTAATATTTATTAAAGCTCAATTAAATAAAAATCATTTTTGTGTTGGAAAGCGCATTTATCTAGGAAGTCTATAGGCTAGGTATATCATCACTCTACTAAAATTGGCCCGATTTTGTTGAAAACTACGCTGCTCTTCAGGGGAATGGCAGTTATAGAACCTCATTGGAGGGAATAAAACCGGATTTATTATGGTATTTAAACTGCCCTACTGTGGTGCAGTGGTAGTGTAAGTGACTGCCGCGACTGAAGACATGGTTCAAAACCCGGGTCGGAAAAAAAATTGTGTGATCCAAAAATACTTGTTTCGGTGTATAATATGTATGTATTTTTAAATATTTAACTATGTGTATCAGTCGTCTAGATCCCATAACACAAGCTTATATTAGCTTACTTTGGGCTAGACGGAGCTGTGTAAAAAAAAATGTCCGACAATATTTATTTTATGCGTTTGTTAAGTTCACTTAGATATATATCGGTTCAATTATTCTATATACTTTATTGGCATACCGATTTGCATAAAATGTACACTGTGGTTTGATTAAAAGCTGAAATAACACTTAGAATCGGTAATGGTGGTCGATGGTATTTTGAATTGATCCTAAAGTTACCGTTAATAAAGTGGAAAAAGACAATTTGATTCGAGACAGGGATTGAACATGTGACCTTTGCCTAACCAGGGCAATGTTCTAGCCACCTGAACTACCCGAACCGTATCGAATCAAGTTGAAATTCTCCACCATATTTTAACCGTCATTTAAAACACAATGTTGGTTAGTTAAATGCTTTAAGAACGATTTAGTCAAAGCTTTCAAATCTAACTTAATCTAAGCATTAGTCACACATGTATCCAAAGCAAATCCCGCCTAAGGCATAGGGCTTAGGCGGGGATTTGCTTGATGCGATTACTTGCTTGATGCGATGACTATGTGTACTTCTGATTTTTCGGTTTACCCTTTTCAACCCCAAACCCTTCAAAGATACTAAGGTTTTTTTTACTGTAGAGTAAATTTAATTTAATTTATTGTCTAAGTTTTGGGTCTAAATATTTTAGTAAAACCTAGACAATTAAGAACCTCTTTCCATAATAAAATACACTGGTCAGTCCCTCCCTATCCCTGCTGCCTTCACCTCGGTGGAGAACGAGGCAACGGCGGCCCAACACCATCGTCTGCCGGCCAGATACACCTCAGCCGGCTTCTACCGGCCGAGACCGGCATTACAACATATACGTGGGGCATTTTAGGTCCACCATACCACATTCTCAAGGGAATAGCAGCCGGGCATTAGTAGGATGACTTTAATAAAGCACTGCTCCTGTTTATCTTCGCTCCCATAAATATTTTTATTTAAGAAATACATATGGTCGTTCCAGTCTGCACCAGTAGTTCTGTTTCCGTTCCCCTCGAGCATGCTGGGTGAAGGCAGAAACCGGGCCGTCAAATGGAAAAATGCCCGACTTTTCATAACATAGTATTCTTATTAAGAAAGTAGATCCTACTAATATTATAAATGCGAAAGTTTGTAAGTATGGATGTTTGTTACTCTTTCACGTAAAAACTACAGAATTGATTTAAATGAAATTTTACAATGATATAGCTTATACTCAGAATAACACTTAGGCAACTTTTTATCCCGGAAGTTCGGAAGTTCCTGTGGGAAACGGGAACGGGAAAACATCTCTACGCGGGCTTCAACTGGTATTTTTATAAATTATGAAGTAACAACGATCGTTACTTTCGAAAACAACTCATGTACAGTTTCATTCACAGACTTTTTATTAGAAAAAAACATTTTTTATGTTTCACAAATAAAATTACAACGAACACAGCTTGTATTGAAGTTTGAAAGCCCCTGAGACCTACGTAACTCAACAGATTAATTATTAATTAAAGGTACAAACTTCTATGTTTATAAAACTTTGTAAGTCGTACGTACAAAAGTTTTTCCTTTACAAAAACATAGCTTACCGTGGATAATCACAAATATTTTCTAAAATTATAAAATGAAGGGTTTTTTGTTTGGTTGTTTGATTGATTGAACGCTCTAATCTTAGGAGCAACAGGGGTTTTATTAGTCTTGATTAAGTAGGTGCGATGGGAGTTCGAAGGATGTCATAGGCAAAAGGGGGGGGGGGGGGGAGGGTCATATAATATAATTATCTTTATTAGAGTATTAAAGTAGTGATCAGATCAGTTCAGAGATACCTCCAAGAAAAAATCAACCTCTGCAATACCTCGTGAAGTAAGTTGGTACTTAAATTCTTATTTTTTAATCCCCTCGTGGTTTCGACTTCGCAACAGTACCTAGAGCTGTTTAAATTATGTGCCATATTTATGAAACTTTGTTGCATAAAGTTTAATTACACCACGGTCGTATCTCACGTCTCAAGGTAGCTACTAAGATTTTTCTTAAAGTATTATTATTTTAGCTAGTTGCACTAGTTCCTTTGTTTGTTACAGACTGCCTCTGTGGCGCGGTGGGAGTGTATCCGACTGCTACGCAAAAGGTCGTGGGTTCGATTAAAATATACCACCCCGGATAAAACTTTTTGTGATGAGCACGATGGTTTATTTTGTGTCTGGGTGTTATTTATCTATAATATGTATGTATTTAGAAATATATAAGTATGTATATCAGTTATCTGGTTACCATAGTACAAGCTCTGCTTAGTTTGGAATCAGAAAGCGTTGTGTGAGTTGTCCCAACGATATTTATTTATTTATTTTATTTATTTGCTTCAGAGATAAGTAATGCAATGACATATGAATTTTTGTTCCAAATTTAGTGTTTTCCAACATGAGTAATTAAGTTTCTTCTAGGTGAGATCCATCTTCTACCGTCAACGTTGAAGAGAGCATTTAATTGACAGTATAATATAGATAAGAAGTAAAAAGTTCTTAAAGTAAAAAACATTTTCTATAAACTCGCATTTTACTAATAGTTAATCGAAAATTTTAAAACGCCTTTCGCATGTAAACTTTATACATTATTTGCAAATATTTTTCTATATAAAAAAAGAAGTTAAGTCTGTGCCCGAGATGGTTCATAAAACTAGGTACTTTTAGCTTTTCATATCTTACCAATAGATTGTTTGCTTATGGGAAAAATACTCTCAACAGCCTATTGTCTCGTGGCAAGTTGCACTTTACTAATGTATTGTTTGATACTCTCCCTATGTTTCGCTTGAATGCTCGGACAGTAAACTGTAGAGATGGTACCTCTATTTATGGATGTTTAATATCTATATTGCTGTTGGAATTTTGATTCGGATTACAGAATTGTTTTAGATTTTTTCCTGTACATTGTACCAAGAAATCTACTGGAAAAGTTTAGGTCTGAATTTTACCTCTGCCTACCCTCTCAAGGATATAGGCGTGATTCTAAGTACGTTATTTTCAGTAAAAATATACAGACAAGCAGTATTATTTAACGTGTGGGAATCCCCATGAATAGTATGCCGGCAGCGAACATTCTAAAACCATATAATCCCTATCTATATATCCCTATCCATATATAGTTACGGGGCCTCGAGTCAAGCAAAGTTAGTTTTGTTATAGATTCCTAAACCGTATCATAGTAACTTATTAGCCGCGTTTAGCTATTTCTCTAGCGCTTCTTTTGTAATACATCTCTCTACTATCTCTCTAAGTTCATAAAGACAGTTCACCTTTATGAGCTATGGAGGTCTAGAGACTTCTATTACTCAAGCAAAATGAGACACCCTGTACTTTACCATACAGCCTTTGGACATCATGATGGATGTTAATTAACACTACGCTAAAATAAAGTTATATTATGTAAATAGCGAGACAAGATCATAGTATATAAATATTTAATTACTTGATACTCTTCGCTACAAAGTGCTAATGTAAATTGTGTTTAATTATGTATCTTATAATAAATTGAAGCTCTCGAAGCCTCGCTATCTCAGTGTTCTGTAAACGATCACTGTGTTAAGCAACTTTCGCCATGGCTGGTCCTTAGATATGTAAATGCTTTGTGGCATCTCTATGCACGAGATTCACGAGAGTTTCAGTTGCTTTGGAAGGCACGTTGAACCGTTGGTACTGGTTGCTAGAAACATGGCAGTCGTTACGTTGAAGACTTGCAAAATTTCACCCGCATGTCACCTGTCTATTTCAACACAGCAAAGGAAGTATTTTGTCTCAGGTGATGAGCACCTGAGACAAAATACTTTCAATGAAATGTGGGTGTATAGCCTCTGCCACCCCTCGATGATATGAAAACACCTCTCCTGGGTTTTTTTCGAACGTCAACAGTATGGAGTTCATCAAAAAGGGTCTTAGAAGGTTTTTAAAGGGTCGGCAGTGCGAGTGCTGGTGTTGCAAACGTCCATAGGCTACGCTGACTACTTACCATCAGTTGAGCCGTATGCTTGTCTGTCACCTCGGTGGTATAAAAAAACGTGAATGATAAATGAGTTAGTATGTATCTAAAAAGGTTTTAACGTCCTATTTTTGAGAGTAAGGAGCACCACCAATATTTCCGGTGCTCAAGCGATGTCTGGCAACTACACAGTTGCAGTCGCTTCCAACGATGCCAAATACCCAAATAAAAGTGGGCCCAGGCTCTCGATCTAGGTGGGGTTTACTGAGTTGGGAATACGAGATAAAAAGAAAATGTACCTAAGTACGTTTTAACAATGGGGAAGAAAACAGTCAAATAGTTCATTATAGACGGCGCCAAATGTTTGTTACAAAGCCACTGTCGTTCTTCATACTATTTCGTTCGAAATTTATTGAAGAATTGGTCGGTGTGTGGCTTTTAAATGTGGCTCATTATTTTTTCAAATTCAATTCCTTCTCTAATTCATCGACTCGCCATGTAAAATACGGGATGTAAAGCTTTTTTCTACACCACAAAAAAGAAACTTAGCAAAAACGAAACGCAAGATGAAGCGGACTATAAGTTTTGTGAATCTTAACGTTTTCTCTGTTACAAACACACAGCGCCCTCTCCATAGAAGGATCGCGTTTTCTTCAATGATGTGAAATATACATTGCTACAGTTGTATAATTGAGATTAAATTTTTATACATTATCGAATTAAATCAGAATGTACGAAAAATGTTTTCAAGACTGCCTCCCCATTAAATTTGTATCTTTTCAACACAATAATAAATTTGGTAAATCAGTGTGATTTATAACAAAGCAAAGACAATTTTGTAATGTGGCTTTTCCTAGATATACTGAGCACATGAGATGGAGGTCAAAATTATTCGTTTAACTAAAACTAATATAACCGTTTATAAAATACTAGGTGAAACCCAAGGCTTCACCCGAGACGTACTTCGAACTCCCGTCGCACCTATTTAATCCCGTCGCTTATAAATTCTACAAAAATGCATAAAAATTTACCCGATTTGTCGACATTTATGATTACACTCCGCTCTCTAGAGTAGTAGCGTGATGATATATAGCCTTCCTCAATAAATGGGCTATCTAAAACAAAAATATTTTTTCAAATCCGTCCAGTTGTTCCGGAGATTACCGCGTTCAACCAAACAAACCATTAAACAAATTCTTCAGCTTTATAAATAAGTATAGATGATTACATAGGCTGCACTAAAAGTATCAGGAATGGAAAATTTCCACTGTTCCTGTTATATTAGAATTTTAGAAAATCTTTTTCATTGAAAAATTTTTGGTTTTAAAAATCGAATACCATTTATTTATGTAAATAAAAGATTCTCGATCTTGTCACAAGGTTATGTCAAACTTGTTTAGCGTTGAGAAAATGGAATTGACTCGAGAAAATTCAAGAGCAATGATTTATTATGACTTTCGAAGTGGCATTCGCTCTGTGAAGAGCAAAAAGCGGCTCGCGTTACTTGGTGCGTCAGAACTCTCGAAAGATTCCACGCAGAATCCTCAAATGCTGTATTCAACATCGTATCAGGTGACGAATCCTGGATATACGCGTACGAACCCGAAACAAAAAACCAGTCACGAGTTTGGGTGTTCGAAAATGAGTTAAAGCCAACAAAAATAGTTCGTTCACGGAGAATTGCAAAAAAAATGGTGGCCACGTTTGTCTCCAAAACCGGCCATGTTGCGACTATTTCTCTTGAGGGACAAAGAACGGCTAATGCAGAATGGTATGCTAGCATTTGTTTGCCACAGGTCGTTTCTGAACTCCGTAAAGAAAACTGCAACCGCCGCATCATCCTCCATCACGACAACGCGAGTTCTCACACCGCGCACAGAACAAAAGAGTTTTTAGAGCATGAAAACATAGAATTATTAGACCATCCGCCCTACAGGCCCGACCTAAGCCCTAATGATTTTGGATACTCCAACTTCCGAATGGAATGATTGCTTCAATGATTGGTTCCATCGTATGGAAAAATGTGTCGTAGGGTCCAAAACCAATAGGCCAAGCTCTCATTTTCCTTAGCCAGCTCTACTGCCAACCTTGTTCCTAAATCCCCCTAAAATATTCAATCAAGTTTCTCACAATCAAAAAGCGGACCTCGGAGTTCAAAGTTGTAGTAGTGGTGTAAGCAAACGGAACTATATGCTTAGACGACGAAGAAGGTTCGTATGGCTGTGGATAACAATATTTGACAATCACAAGTAATAATCTTTAATCGTAGCTATCGTAGAAGCAATTTAGTTCTTCTTAGCAGAAGAAGGTACTTGCTTCGTAGTTCACCTCAAGGGGTAGGCAGTGGCATACTATACGCCAACATTTCACCGTATGCATTTTTTGTCCCACGTAACAGGTGGTGGGCTATTGTCGTGTTGAAAATGAACAGGCGCAAGCTGTGACGACCTGCTGTTGAAATTTTTCAAGCCGCATAAGGCCTTCAACCATGTTTAAAGTCTGCCGTTTTACTGGCAACCGAGACCAACGGCTTAACGTGCCTTCCGAAGCACGGAAACGCTCCCAAAAGTAAATTCCACAAAGTGGTCACCCATAGGACCACCTATAGGGAATGTTGCTAAACCCTGTGATAGTTTACAGAACACTGAGTCAGCGGGGCCACGAGCGCTTCAACTTCAGCAGCTTCAGCTTTAGTTTTCTTTGTCACACCGTAAAAACTTGAAACGTTCAGCATACATGATTCTCTGCTTACACAAGTCAAGTTTATTCAAATCGAGCATGAAGGGGCGTATCACATAATTAGTCTACTTGAGAACCATTGTCAATAGTTATATCCAATGTGAAAGTGCCTCTCAATTCCTAGACATCCCAATAATCGAAGCGCTCGTGTCCCCGCGGTCTCAGTGTTCTGTAAACGATCACTGAGTTACGCAACTTTCACTATGGCTGGTCCTCGGATGGGTGACCACTTTGTGGTACATACATTTGCGAGCGTTTCCGTGCTTCGGAAGGCACGTTAAGCCGTTGGTCCCGGTTGCCAGTAAAATGACAGTCGTTAGGCCTGGTTGAAGGCCTTATGGGCGGCTTGAAAATTTCAACAGCAGGTAGCCACAACCTGCGTCTGTCTATTTCAACACAGCAATGGGGTCACCACCTATTACGTGGGACAGGAATCCACACGGTGAAAAGTGGGCATATAATATGCCTCTGCCACCCCTTCGGGGATAAGGCGTGATGGATATTTATTTATTTATTTAATAATCAATCAGGGGAAATAATAAATATTTGCTTGTCTCCTTGCAACTAATAATAACGACAAACTGAAAATGAAATATGATTAAGTAAACTTAGATACAATGCAACCGCACTTTAAAGAACAGTGTTTATGCATTAAGCACGCGCGGAATGCCTGTACCGCGATTAACATAGATTAAACCACTTCAAAATAGTCACGTCACTATTATTTTTCAACTCTTTTTTGACATTTCAAACTTGTACCAGTTTATGATCACGTATATCTTATGCATAAAACAGTTTTAAACATTTTGAAAATTCAACATTTTAGTAATTCAACATTTTGCAAATTCAAAATTTTAGGGAATTCAACATTTTGAGATTCAACATTTTGCATATTCAACATTTTTGGGAATTTAACATTTTGAGGAATCAACATTTTGCAAATTCAACATTTTGCAAATTCAACATTTTGCAATTCAACATTTTGGGAATCCAACATTTTGAGGATTCAACATTTTGCAAATTCAACATTTTGCAATTCAACATTTTTGGGAATTTAACATTTTGAGGATTCAACATTTTGCAAATTCAACATTTTGCAAATTCAACATTTTGCAAATTCAACATTTTGCAATTTCAACATTTTACAAATTTAACATTTTGGGAATCTAACATTTTGAGGATTCAACATTTTGCAAATTCAACATTTTTGGGAATTCAACATTTTGATATTCAACATTTTGGGAATTCAACATATTGCAAATTCAACATTATGGGCCGCAATGAAACAAATACTTAAAAATATAATATGAACGCATATTTTAAAGGAATTTTGTGGGGATAGTTCTTAAATATTTTTTTATTAAAATTGGTTCGGTAGTTTATTAAAGTGACCTAGTAAATGATCCAAATAGGTACAATTCTAAATAGGTACATAAAACAAACTCGTGTTGTAAAAATAACATTAAAAACAAAATAATAATAAATAAATAAATCATCTCAAAGTCTTACTTCCAGAATTGGTCCCATATTAATTGGACAACGTTGGAGAAGTTTTTATGAAAGACAATTATTATTACTTTTCAAATATAGATTACTAGCTGACCCGCGCAACTTCGTTAGCGCCACCATATGTGATAAATGAAGAACCGCTCGACCGATTTTGTACAAACTTCACATAAACCATCTACTAAATAGTCCGAACTAAGCCTTAACATGTGGCATTGATATTTTTATATATTTTGATTGATAATCATATGGCGTATAATATTAGTTGACCTAAATAATCAATATTGGACCCTGCCCGAAAAATATAACATTAAATTATAAGATTTTAAAAAAGCCGATGAGCATTACTTCTTCGCGGTACTTTATAGATTGCAGTCCATGCATTTCAAAGCACCTATCACATAAACTTATCTCGCTATAACGTTTGCCCAAAATACTACTGACAGTGTCTGTTGCGCTTCAGACTACCCGAGGGGATACAATTGCGCGACCGCATAATTTTGTTATTACATCCTAACTGGGCATTTGGAATTTAGACCGAACATCTCGTTATGATCGCTTCTGATAGTCACAATATGTATGTAATACAACATGATGTTCTGTAAACGACTACTGCATTAAGTAAGTCGCCTGTAAGGTCTTCACCTTGTGCCTTGGATTAACGACCACTATGTTGCTGGCTACTGGGATCACCGGCTTAACTTATCGTCCAAATTATGCAAGAGCTCATAAATGTATGTCGGTAATAAACGGACAACGATCTCAGGAAGGACTGTATCGTAAGATGATTATAGCTGTGATCTTTTCCGATTGAGCAAGTGAATCTACTAGAGCTTTTATAAAGAAACATTAATAACAGCAAAAAAAATCATACGAGGTATTGTCATAATTTATTGTACTAACCCAGAGTGGATTGGAAGAAATTAGCATTTTGATAAATTAGGGTTTCTTAGTGTTTCTTTTTGCCTACGCTCTGTAGCATAGAAAACGATTTAAATTTGGTAATGAGGAAGAAAAATGCCCACTCTACTAAAGAGGACTAATCCCACCCGCATTCCCATTACGAAGACTCCTGTAATCCAGGATCTACAGCATAACCTAAACCAGAAAAGATACACCAAGCTCTAACTCGGTTAAATACTAATAGAAAAAAAAAATTTTGGGTCCCAAATTGAAATTAATCAAAAGAACCGAAACATAGAGTAATGTCTCTAGCCTCCTTTGTCATACCCACTCTTGACTTCCTGTTACGTCCAATTAAAACCCGTTCTTATTTTTTCTATTGTCAAAATTGTCGTCGAAAGCTATCCCTTGATGAAAGGACATTACTACCGTCAAAAGATATGAAAGCCTATAAATCCATTTCCTAGAAATGTTGTTAAAACATTCACAATGCAGTAAGGTCGAAAACTCCACGTCACTAGGCGGTTACCCATATAAGCAATATTAACTCAAAATGTTTTCATTTTACTATGCGATATTCCACCTTAAGGGGGGTACAAATCAAAAAAGTTCGAAACCATCAGAGAAGAGCATAGTCACTTTTTTTTATTTTCTATTAGAACGAGTAAATGCTTCATGCTTCAAATAGCCAGTTTTATTAATTTGCTTTCTTGTGGGTGGTATTTATTAATTCATTTTAAACTAACTTCCCGACAGGCTAAACACTTTCACGATTCGGACCACAGCTCATAAGTGGATAACAATGCATGAAAATGAGATAAAAGTGTAAATATCTTAAATAAAAACACTTGTACTTACCCTTCCACATTATTATAAATGTGGATTAGTACAAATGGTTCATTCAAGATTTGTACCAAGTTCCACCTAGTGCCATCAATTAAAAGTATTAACAAAAATATACTAGGTATTTAGTCCGTTCAAAAAAAATATTAATTTTCTTTTTATTAAAATGAGGTTGCAATACTAAACTGTGTAAACTGGGTGGCAGAGGCATATTATACACCTACTTATCACCGTGTGTATTCCAGTCCTACATAATTAGTGGTGAGCCCATTGCCGTGTTGAAATAGACAGTCGTAGGTTGTGGCTACCCACTGTTGATTATTTAAAGCCGCCCATAAGGCCTTCAACTTCACTTAACGTCTGCCATGTTACAGTGCCTGCAGGTAAAGTGCCACAAAGCGGTCAGCCATAGTGACCATACTAAACTATATCCCTCCCTAGTCCAAATTTTGTATTTTTTTAAATGACACCCCATAGTGGTAAATTTAAAGACGTGTCCACGTCAACTAAAATAAGTTTATTTTAGCATTGATTTACATATGTCACTTTATAAATAGGCAATAGAAGTTACCATACTGCTTTCTTCGGAGCATTTTCCAAGCGCCTGCGTAGCCTATTGCGTCGATTTAGTAGTGCTGCAGATTGCAAATGAAATTTACTTGGCGCTTGGAGGTCTTCGTCTACATCTAAACGCAATTAATTTCTATTTACCAATCAATTCCTTCCGCGCTCAAATATAAATCAATACTGTAGGACATTTCTTACAATGCGTCATCTCATTAACATAACGCAATATTTTTAATTAATTAAATATTACATACTAGCTGACACCCGCGGCTTCACCCGTGACATACTTTGAATCTCCGCCTTTGAATATCCATGTAAACCCGTCGTTTATTACTTTAATACCTAAACCACAGAAATGGAGATGCTGCGGTGGATGTGTGGAGTCACGCGGACGGATCGCGTGAGGAACTCTGGCATCCGTGGCGGCCTTCATGTCCGTGACATTGCAGACAAGCTGCAAGAGTGTCGCCTTCGTTGGTATGGTCATATCTTGCGGCAACCACCGGGCTACGTAGGAAACAAATGTCTGGCCATGTCAGCCCCGCCGGGTCTCGGTAAGAGGGGCAGACCCAAGAAGTGCTGGCTTGACGTCGTAAGGGATGACATGCGTGCCAATGGTCTCACTACAGGGGATGCCGACGACCGTGTGAAGTGGAGGAGAAAATGTAGGAAAGCGGACCCCGGGCGTCGCGAGACGCAACTGGGACAGACGCTCCGGTGATGATGATGATGAGAAATTTTCCCGATTTGTTGACATTTATAATTACTGCTCAGCTCTCATAGATAGTAGCGTGATTTTATGCAGCCTATAGCCTTCCTCGATAAATGGACTATCCAACACAAAAAGAGTTTTTCAATTCAGACCAGGACTTCCTGATTTTAACGTTTAATCAAACAAACAAACTTTTCAGCTTTATATATAGTATAGATATAGATAGGAGACACACATCCTGAACAATTATTAATACATATTCCCACCCCGTGATCTGAACCCGAAACCTCAGCACGGCATTTATTACCACTGGACACAAAGGCAGTCATCAATTAATCTTAATGCGGTACTTTTGGCAATATTATTTGAGCAACGAAGGATGGGCCCTATTTCACCTATTCTGTATGTGAAAAGACTGTTTAACCTTTTTTCATGAAAGGTAACGTTTTATAATACATAAAAAATATTCATAAATTTGAGGCCTAACAGCAGAAATGAGCGACCTCGCTCTGAAATGATAACTAACTAACTATCTTCACGCTGTATCCCTGACGGGGTAGTCAGGGAGGACAGATCGCCAGGCTTCGCGATCCATGCATACTTCTTTCGCTTCTTCGAGATTCATCAATCGCTTCACACACGCACGTCTGGGTATCCGAGTACTTTTGACCTTTCCGTTTTTGAGCAATCAGCTCACGTGGTCTTCATATGTAAGTCTCGGCCTACCCTGACTCCTTCTACCCTCTACTTTTGAACAATATATATTCTTCGTCAATCGTTCCTCATTCGTTGGACGTGTCCAAACCAACGGAGCACGCCCTTTTCCAGCTTAACGCTGACACTTTCATTCAAACCTGCCATATTGCGTATCACTTCGTTACGTATTCGGTCGGCCAAGGTAACGCCGCACAATTTTCGAAGTGATCGCATCTCCACAGCATTCAATTTAGTTTCATGCATCTGCTGACATACCCAAGTTTCACTACCGTAAAGCAAAGTTGGCACTAGCACTGCGTTATGAATCGCCATTCGTGCTTCTTTTACGATGCTTTGTCGCTTTACTAACTGAGACAAAGCACCGCTAACTTTGTTACCGGCAGCTACTCGCCGTTCTACATCTGAATCACATCTTCCATCCGCGCTAAACATACTTCCTAAATATACAATCTCATTCACTTGCTCTAGACGTTCCTGGTTTACCCTAATCTCGCATTTAGTTCTTACGTCACCTCTTTCAAATACTAGAACCTTAGTTTTACTTGCATTCAACATATATTAGATATATGTAAATAGTAAATAAATAAATATTGTGGGACATTTTTTTTTACGCAGCGCTGTTTAGCTCAAAGTAAGCTTGTGTTATGGGATCTAGACGACTGATAAACATACTTATAAATTTCTAAATACGTACACATTATACATAACAAACACCTAAATTCCGAAACAAACATTTGTGGATTACACAAATATTTTTTCAAACCCCCGAGAGTCGAACCCTGTACCTCGAGTTGCGGCAGTCGCAAACACTACCACTGCGCCATCGAGGCAGTCGAATATGTATGTATGTATATCCATAAAGTGATTACAAGTGCTTAGCTCCGAAGTTCGCATTATCCCGACCCAAAATTAAAATTTATTTGGGTACTGGTAAATTTTTAATGCTCATATAACATATTACGTTGTAGTCTTACGCACTTACGGAATTGCTTCAAGTGAATAAAACGAAAGCTTTTACAGGAAATACTAAACTATAGGTAGGTAAGTAGGTAGTTTTATTCACCCTCACAAAAATGGTATTGCCGCGCGACCCGTCGTTTGTTGCTATTTAATCTTTCAATATTTAATGAAAGAACCTAATTTTGATTGGAAAGAAAAGTAAATATATTGTATTTGGCTGTTTAGTTACAAATGGCATGTTACATGACACAAATGCAATGTAGCCTAGTTTACTATATATTTAGATATCACGCCTTATCCCCGAAGGGGTGGCAGCGGCATATTAAATTCCCACTTTACACCATGTGTATTCCTGTGTAGCCTACTTTAAGAATCATAATTAGCTTAACTGTAAAATTAAATGTCATACATAGTTTGTTTATTCATCAAAAACCTATGGTTGAATTTTAACTATTTGTATTACTACTACACATAAGATATAGTTCAAAACACTACTTTGCCGAGGGACTTGGTAGAGAGTTATACAAATTTTGCGTCTATCACAATTTCCACGCGAACGAAGTCGCGGGCAACAGCTAGTTAAAAATAAAATAAATAAACTAAGGACGTTTTGTAGTTGACTGTTTATTTTAACTTAGTAAACCCTACCTAGACCGAGAGCCTGGGCCCACTTTTATTTGGGTTTTTGGCATCGTTGGAAGCGAACCCCAGAATTCATGGTGGTGCTCCTTAAAGAAGTAGGTTAAAACCATATCAGATACACACTTCCTAACTCATTTATCATTCACGGATTTTTTAAACCACTGAAGTGGCAGACAAGCATACGGCCCACCTGATGAAAAGTGGTCACCGTAGCCTATGGACGTTTGCAACACCAGAGATGCAAACTTAATACAAATTTAGGCCAGTATTCTTTTTTCACTTTAATATAAAGTTGATTGGCGTTTACAAAGATAGTGAAGAATTTTAGCTTGTTTCGATACGGTTACGGTAGGTCAGTGTCTTAGAGCACTGCTCTGGGTAGCCACATGTGGTAATTTAAACTTTAATATTTTAAAAACCACCTCTGGAGTATGGCGGAACAGGGGCCCAATTCTCCATCATACGACTTGAAAGCGTAGACGGAAATTTACTGGTGATACGTCTATTGTCTCTTGTTTCGCCGTTTCTAAATATGTAATAAGTGACGCTAGCAGCCGACTCGTACGCTCTCTTCATACATATGCACGTGAAAACCACGATTTTCTGAATAGTGTTTACGATGATTATTTATACTGTTTGATTTTTTCTTATGAATTAAATATTGGAAGGGTTATAATTTTATCGATACCACAACATTATTTGAGTAGGTTTTTAATGAAGTAAGGAGAAAATCAGTATTTAAAATACCGCGGCTTTAGGTGCCAAATATTTTAGTTGGTTCCTGATTCCCCGATTCCCTGATTCACACATACACAGACATTCATTCTGTTACACTTTTTCTCACTCTCACAAGCACACACACACACACACACTCAGGCACACACACATGCCACGTACCACCTTTATTTTGTTTAATATCTATTTAAGCAAGGACTTTGATTTGTAAAAATAACCAAATAACCTGTGTAATAACGTTTCAAGTAGGTACTTCTAGCACACAGCACCGTAAGTTTAGTAAGTGGGAAGCCTGGTAATCTGTCTGACAGGATCTTCCTAGTGCAGATACCAGTCTTTCACAGAGGTGTTTATCGACGATAAAAAAAAAATATTGTTTTAAAATAAAATAGAATTAATTGTGTGTACTGTTGGCAGTCTTAAGTTTAACCTTTGTGAAAGAGAAAAAATAAACATTATTATTATTTTTTTGTTTCTTCTTCACGGGTATCTTCTTTTTTTTTTCTTACGAAGATACCCGGTCTTTTGGGAGGCTTACATGGGGACATAGAGGTCCAACACGCAGAGGCCTTTTGAGAATTTTAATGTAACAGGGAATGGGACTCCCACTGCAGACAATCCACGTCCGCCTTATGTAGAAGAACAGTAATGGACCATCTCCAATGGGAGTTAAACTATTGTACAATATGCTAACTACTATTGGGCTATTAGGTTGGAGGTTAAATGAACTGAGTGATTAGAACTATGGATGAAGACGGCGTCTGCTATTTTAATATATTATAATCAAAATACTGGCAGACGGTGACTTGCCAACTCACTAGATGGGCCCTCTATACAATCACCGTTGGCATGATAAGCCTGTAAGGCGACAGAGGGCAACACCGGTGTGAGCGGCTTGGGGTGTCGAGCGGTGCGGCGCCGGTTTCACCTTCGCGGGCCAAGCCCGAAGCGGGCTTCCCCGTAGTTATGCCCTTGAAAATGACACTTCCACCCCCGAGCATATAGCTCTGGCTCCCTCCCTCTGACCGGCCAATTAAGGCAAGACAGAGTTGAGATTTGCTGCACTCCCGGGAGTAGCACTCTCACTGCTCTCCCGTTAGGCCATTAAATCCTAACCGGTGCAGAAGAGCAACAAAACTCTGAGGAATCGGGACCGATGTGTAGCCACACACATTCAGCTCGCCACAAGCTGCCCTGCGGATGTGAGCTTTTTAATAACTTTCTGATACATTTTTTTGTTGATATCAGAAAGTGGATGACTCAAAAAGCGAATCTACTATGCCCTCATAGGGTTGCGTTAATCCTATAGAAGATAACGGCTGTCCTCGAGGGATTTTTTTATTATTATTATTATTATTCCCGATGTATGATACGGAAAACACGGAAATGCGATTTCATGGACGTTTACGATTTTGTAAGTTGCGGAGGCAGTTTCGTGATTACGATATTAATGTTTTGGTTTAGATTACTTAAATAATTCACAAATGCTTATATCTATTTTCGATGTATAGTTTCATTATTTCGTTGTATGGTAAAGCTAAGTAAAAAAAGTATTTATTATAAGTAGAAGCGCTCGTGGCCCCGCGGTCTCAGTGTTCTGTAAACGATCACTGAGTTACGCAACTTTCACTATGGCTGGTCCTCGGATGGGTGACCACTTTGTGGCATTTACATTTGCGAGCGTTTCCGTGCTTCGGAAGGCACGTTAAGCCGTTGGTCCCGGTTGCCAGTAAAATGGCAGTCGTTAAGCCTGGTTGAATGCCTTATGGGCGGCTTGAAAAATTTCAACAGCAGGTAGCCACAACCTGCGTCTGTCTATTTCAACACGGCAATGGGCTCGCCACCTATTACGTGGGACAGGTAAATCCACACGGTGAAAAGTGGGCATATAATATGCCTCTGCCACCCCTTCGGGGATAAGGCGTGATGGATATTTATTTATTTTATTTATTTTATTTATGTGTTCTGATATAATCTTCAGCGGGATTTATATATCTAATATTTTATTATACATATCGCAATTAATAATTAATTTTTTTAGATATTTATCTGTCACGCCTTGCACCAGAAGGGTTGGCAGAGGCAATTTATATGCCTACTTTTCACCATGTGTATTCCTGTCCCACGTAATAAGTGGTGTGCCCATTGCCATGTTGAAATAGACAGATGCAGGTTGTGGCTACCTGATGTTGAATTTTTTTAAGTCGCCTATATGGCTTTCAACTTGACTTAACGACTGCTATGTTGATGTATGTGAACGATATAACATGCCTTCCTAGGCACTGCAGAAACGCTCGCAATTGTAAATGCCACAAAAAGGTCACCCACCCGTGACCAGCCATAGCGAAAGTTGCTTAACGCAGTGATTGTTTACAGAGTACTGAGTCCGCGGGGCCACGTGCACATCAAATTTATTTACATAATATTGTAAAATCTTTAAGTTATTTTTTTTATCTTTAAGGTGAATTACTTTTTTTTGCAAACATATTTATGTCAAAATGTCAGTATATTTTAAATATAAGATCAATAACAACATATGTCAAATTTACCAAAAAAGCATACTAAATACTAAATATTTAATGTTCTGTTAGGTTTTGGTGAGAAAACTGCGGAATTAGGCGCCTTTACCGCAGTGGCTCTTTGTGAAAAAAAATTAAATGAACCACAAATAATCGAATGTATTTTGATATTGTGTACTTCATATATATTTCATTCGTGTATCTCACGCTTTATCATCTGTAAAGTACTTGACACATTTATAACAGTGACCTCACAGTGTTATCTAGTGCCTCTTTGATAGCAACACGGACGATAGTTTCGTTAGTGCTTTCTCATGTCTACCAATTATCGGTATTTCCCGTCATTGCCACCACATAGGTCTCAATGACATCAATACAAATGTATGAACTCTTACCTATAAGACACTCGAATAAAGCAAAGTTACAATTTGAAATTCCAACTACTCTTATCGATTCCCAAACATTCCGTGAATTTCCTTACAGCTGCCGCATCTTAGCGTGATTGATAAGAGGAATAAACCCAAGACCGCGACTGAGATTTACGACCCAGAATTTGGTTTAGGAAGTACTCAATGAATGGAGAACGAAGGATTTTTAAAAGGGGTCTTAGAACATTTTTTAAAGGTCGGCAGCGCGTTTATCACACCTCTGGTGTTGCAAATGACCAAGGCTACAGTGACCACTTTCCATCAGGTGGGCCATATGCTTGTCTGCCACCTCAGTGGTTAAAAATATATATTTACGATGTCTACCTCAGGTTAAAATAACTCCGAGTTCCAAACATTTAGGATATTTCAACAACCAGAGATAACTATAATTTCGTCTTTATCATGGTTTTATTAACTCGTTTTCTTGTATTTCTGTGTGGGTGATTCTGTGATTGATTTTTAACTAATTTCCCGATGATGTAGATACTTAAAATATGAATCATGAATCACGCCTTTATCCCTAAAGGGGTCGCAGAGTTATATTAAACGCTCACATTTCACCGTGTGCATTTTTGTCCCACTTAACAAGTCATTTTAATCCGTTTTAAACACATTAGACATTGTTTTTAATAAAAGCTTGTTTTTTTGACTTGTTCAAAGGAATATTATTTTGTTTGTATGCCTTCACAACACAAAGTATTTATGTACTTAGGTCCTTGTTAACCCAAGCTGTAAAAGCTGCCGCACGTTTTCCATTACCGTACACGATTGAATTCTCCAGAGAGTGATCCAGAAATTCAATACAATTGCCTTGCGTTTTCTGATTAATATGTTGTTTAATAGCCAGTTATGAAAATTCTGTGCGAGACTACCAGGACTTTAATTGATCATGCTAATTAATGTCTAGCACATAAGACCTTTTAGCCTTTTTGTTACCACCTCACTAAAAAGGCAACGGGTTCAAAATTTCTTCCAAATTTAACATCTAAAATAGACACATATTATTTTATTAAATTTATTCGGCTATTTAGAACCACCCCAGTTCCGTGCTTCGGAAGGCACGTTAAGCCGTTGGTCCCGGTCGCTAATAAAATGGCAGTCGTTAAGCCAAGTTGAAGTTCTTATGGGCGGTTTAAAAAATTCAACAGATCCTGCCTGCATTTCAACTTGGCAATGGGCTCGCTACCTGTTACGTGGGATAAATATGCATACGGCGAAACGTGGGCGTTTAATTTGCCTCTGCTTGCCCCTTCGGGGATAAAGGCGTGATAATATGTATGTATGTATGTATGTATGAAAATTATGTTCCAGTTTCTTAATAGTAGGTCGACTTAGGACATTCGTGTTGGTCAACAACTTATCTAAATAGATTTTCGTCTTAAATTTCGCCGAACAACAGCGTCGTTCGGAGTTTGGCATAGGGTAACATTATAGTCTGTAGAACAATATTTCTGTGAATTTGTACAATAATTATAAACTTACTGCAATTTTCATGTAATTATAATAACATTATACAGGACTCGTGAAAACTGAATGTCGGTACGTATTTCATTGAAACAAAACTATTGAAACTAAATATACGTAATCATTCTAAATGAATAAAACCTACAAATTTTAGATTACGTTTTAAAATTTTTCAGACCGTTTTAGATAGACAAAATTTGAAATATATGTTCAAAAGGGGTCAAGAAAGCTGGCAACTGTACAATTATAAACTTAACGTAATAGAAGGAAACCTTTTCAGTAACAATTGAAAATCCTTTTCAATTGTTACTGGATACCCTTTTGACAGAAGTTACTCTAAACCAACGTTTTCCAAAGTGGGCGATAACGCCCCCTTGTGGGCGCTGCAGGCCTAAAGGGGGGCAAGAGGGGGTAAGAGACCCAGAAAAAAAACGGGGCATTGTGTAGGCTTCGGGGGGCAATTTGTAATTTCATCAAGCTAGGAGGACTCTTAGACACCGACAGAGCTCTCGACTCTCGGCTACAACTTGTGAACATCAACTAATATTAATTAAGAGATTGCTCAAACTCGGTTCGATATTTCTCTCCGCGTAGTTCATGTATCTGTCCTGTTTTATTCATTAAATAGAAGAAAAATCATGTCAATCGGTCGCTCCGTTTCGAAATGAAAGTAGACACAAACAAACAAATAAAAAGGCAATAGACACACTTTCGCATTTTAATAGTTATTAGTATTCCTAGATAGGTAATATTCGTAGACAATAGACCGCGGGCAATCATGTTTTAACAAGTTTTTTGTTAAATAACCCGATTTGTGCATTCCTGTATCAATCGGCTGATTCATAGAATACTTGTTCTTACTTGTTGAGTACAATTGAGCGTCGAATGAGCGTCGATGACGGTCGGTCTGTCGGTGCGTGCTGCTTATGCAATCCTATATAAACAACGGTATATTGATTTTATTTTCATTTGCGGTTTCGCGCGTAATAGATAAGCATTACTTAAGTTCAACACTTACTAACGTATTTCTTAAAACAAAACAATGTCGGAAGTAAAAAAGAAGAGACGGCAATACTCTGTGGAATATATTAAATTCGGATTCATCAAAAATCCCACAAACCCATCGTCGCCTCAGTGCCTTATATGTCTAAAAACATTTTCGAATGAAGCAATGAAGCTCGAGCTTCGTACAATATCTCTTTGTTAATTGCTCAAAAAGGCAAACCACACAACATCGGAAAAGAGTTAATTTTGCCAGCAATAAAGAAAGTAATAAATACTGTGCTTCATAAACCGGCCGCAGATATTATCCGAAAAATTCCTTTGAGTAATAATTCTGTGCAAAGACGAATTGATGAAATGGCTGAAAACATTGAAGGATCATTGTGCAATCATCTGAAGACTAGTCAATTCTCAATTCAGCTCGATGAGTCCACTTTACCTACTAATGAAGCATTGTTGCTGTCTTACGTGAGGTTTATTAAACATGAGAAAATATGTGAAGAACTATTGTTTGCCAGAAATTTAGAGACCGATACAAAAGGCGAAACCATATTCAATAAATTGGAAAAGTTTTGTGATGAGAAAGAGATTCCCTTGATAAATATTATATCAGTTGCTACGGATGGCGCTCCGGCTATGACAGGGTGCCATAAAGGCTTAATAGCGTGCTTAAAAAATATAATTCCAGATGTACTTGCTGTACATTGCGTCATTCATGGACAACATTTTGTTGCTAGAAACTTAAGTGAACGACTATTTCAATCACTGCAATATGTCATCAAAGCAGTCAATAAAATCCATACCAGCTCTTTTAATGATAGATTATTTCATCAGCTTTGTGTTACTAATGACGAAAATTCCAACCGTTTGTTGCTTCATACTGAGTTTCGTTGGCTATCAAGAGGCAATTGTCTGACTTGATTTTACAACCTGTTTGACTCTGTGATAGAGTTCTTGGAAACTAAAGATACAGAATTGAGCAACAAGCTTAAAGTAAATAAAAATCAAGTTCAAAAATGGCTATCAAGAATGTTGGCTACACAAACCGATCCCGCAATTGTACCCTGGATTGTGGTCAATCGTTCAACGATTCTTGATAGCATTCCCAACGTTAGGATTGCAAATCGAGATTGTGTGGTAGGATCCTCTTCCCCTCCTTACTCGTACTATGTAAGTATGTTTTTTCGAGTGTAATCTTGCAATTTAATTTTGAAGCAAACTTGCAACAAGGCAACTTACAGTTTTATACATGAACATACATTGTAAACTAATAATATGCTAGTAAAATTGACATATTGATTCTGTATGTTAGAATAATAACTTCCGTGAGCTATGTTCATTATTACTAAAGAAACGGGTTTACTCACGTGTAAATTCAGCTTCCGACGTAGCTTGACGCTCCTCTTGAAAAAGGACCTCCGTTAGGTTCGAAACTAGTCGGGCTATCCCGAAATTTACACGTGAGGAAAACCGTTTCTTTAGTAATAATGATTCTTTATGTTTTGAATAATTAGGTACTATTCACAGAGTTAATCAATTGTGCAGATTAACCAAGTTAAACACGTTATTCTATAAATAAATTGTTGATAGAAAAAACAAGGTTATATGGTTTCTGATTTATCCTTTGCTTAGCAACTTTTCTTCGTCATTTTAGTGTATTTCCAATTGCTTCCAAACCCTACCTGTATATTTAGAGTCTGGGGTTTACTCCTATTTTAAGTTTCGTGTGACTTTTCGTATACTACAGCATTGTCGGGACTGACTGCCGTCGACCTCCAAGAAAGGTATTAATGTTTTGTTCGTTAGTCAGCAGGTGCACCGCTAGCTATCGTTAGACTTTTAATGTCAAGCTTTGTTTAGAGCGACTGTCTCTCCGATCTGTCTGATCTCCTAATATCGAAAGGGTAACCGCGTCATTGCCTCTTTCGTTTGTGAGCCGAGTACCTACATCGCTAACAGATGAGGTCGGTTGAACCCCGGAAAGTTTAGTGGGGCCCTTTACATTCCGCGCAATCCTAAATCCTGCATGTTTATTACTCAATCAGGTTCAACCTCTGAACCCATTTGGCTGAATCCTTTTATACAACATGATGACTGATCTTCCAATATTGGAAGGGTACCCGCGTCATTGTCTCTTCCGTTAGTGAGCCGGTACCTACACCGCAAGAAGATGACGTCGGTTGTACCCCGTAAAGTTTAGTGAGGCCCTTTATATTACGAGCAATCCTTAATCCTGGATGCTTGTTACTCAATCTGGTTTAATCCCTGAACTCATTTGGCAAAATCCTTCTACACATCAACATGTTATAAAAATGTTAAATTCCTAGAGCCCCATTTATGTATTCCTTTTCACACCAGCTTATGAATAAATAGTGCATTACTAACAAATAAGTCTCTTATATGTGTAAAGCTTAAAAGAGATATTTGTATGCAGCTGTTACACCTTTTACAATACATTTATCACGCCTGTCTCTTTGAGGTGTAAATCTCAAAAGAGGTATTTGTATGCAAATAATACCCTTGCCACAAAGAACTACACAATATACTGATCACGACTTTATCCCCAAAGGAGTGGCAGAGGCATACAATACCTTCGCCCACATTTTATCGTAAGCATTTTTGTTCCGCATAACAGTTGGTAAACACATTGCCGTGTTGATATGGAGAGTTACAGGTTGTGGCAACCTGTTGTTGAAATTTTTTAAACCGCTTTAAAGGCGTTAAATTTGACTTAACGCTGTTATAATGTTAATGGCAACCGGCTTAACGTGTCTTACGAAGCATGGAATCGCTCGTAAATAAAATGCCACAAAGCGGTCACCCATCCGAGAACCAGCATGTATGAAGCGATTAATAAATCTAATTGAAGCGAAAGCACATGGATAGCGAAGTTTGGCGATCAGTCCTCTCTGGTATACAACGTGAAGATAGTAAGTTAGTTTATGTAGGGACCATGGGGTTTTAGTCGGTTCGAGTCGGGCACGACATCCGAGGGGGTTTCCCACCCGAAAAACCGTAATGCAAAGTATTAAAATAAACACTAGGAATCCAAAAATTCAGTTCAAACGGTTAAAGGCTTTAAAATTGAGAGACAATAAATTTAGCTTTTAATGTTAAATATTAATTTCCCTTCATTAATATAATAGTTAGGGCCCCAATTTCTTTATTGCACTTTGGTCCTAGATTACTTTGCTATGCCACTGTATCAGATCAATTAACTAACAACTGGGACTTCGCTTTATTATACCATCTAACAGGTTGTACTTTAAACTAGGGGCACTTGCCGTCCCCGGTAAGTCTAAATGGAGCGAAGGGTTTTGCCGTCACCATTTACGAACACCAAGTAAATACACAATACATAATACACTCGCTGACGGATTATTCCTTCATGGTATCTCCGATTTACGATTTTATTTTTTCTAAACCATCTATGGCTAGATGTCATATTATGGGTCAAATTTGAACAAAAGTGTTGAGTGTTTGGGAGGAGTTCGGAGAGAAAGCGAAAATCCATATCGGGGAAGAATGGAGCTCACTTCGTTCGCTTCGCTTCAAAAAGTTTAAAAGTAATAATTTCTCGAAGACAAAACGTCATGTTACAATTTATCTTTATTTTCTCATCGTGAAGTTCCGGTGGTAGTCGAAGTTTATATTGTGTTGAATTCTCTTTTATCTTAAGTTACTGTTGTTTCTAATGTGAATTAGTTGTTTGACTTGTTTCTTGCTTTACAAAGATTAAACAAAAGCCGTATATTAATTACTAGTAGGTATACAGGGCCTGCTAGGCCTAGGTAGCTAACATCATAGAAAGATGTTTTATAAATATTTTCTTTAATAAAAAAAAAAGTGATTTCTTCTTTTCAACTTTTACTTTGTTTTGATGTACTGATTGACTTACAGTACTATGCAACTCGTGAAAATCACAAAGGATGGGTGTGGGCCTGTGATAGCTAATTTGACCTTAACCTTTTTCAACCGCATCGATGCGCACGAATTTATTCCTTCTTAGTAAGGAAAAAAAGGATCCAGGAGTTCTCTTAAGCGAATCCAAGACCGTTCAATGTATGATGGAACCTACTCGTTTTGTAACGAATAGCCAAAAGTGGTAAAACAAACGTTGTTGGTTATGACTTTGGCAATCCTCTCCTAGCAAGTTGCTGGTGTTTTACTAATGACCCTGTATAAGACAAGATAAATTTAAAATTTATTAAGCTGAATGTGAAAATAGCCTAGTGCCAATTTAAAATTCTAAGGACTATCCGTTAAAAGTAACTATGAGATCAGTTCATAACCTAAGAAGTGACATGATGATCTTCAAAATTTATAGCTAGGAAAGGACCATCTCGAACACATCGGCTTTCGAACATAAAAATCCGCATCAAAATCAGTTCCTTTCATTTGGGAGCTACCCTTTTCACAGAGTGACATAAAAAAACGCAAGTTAAACTTATAACGCCCCTCGTTTTCCTCCGGACACTAATATTATAAAGGTAAAGAGTTTGTTTGTTTAATCTCAGACACTACTGGTTAGAACTGATTTTATTGTGTTGAATAGCCCATTTATCGAGGAAGCCATTATTGGCTATATACTAGGACGAATTAACCACTGGTTATATCGTTATATCTTTCTAGGCTATACGAGTATATCATCACGACACTACACAAGAATGCGCAGCAGTAATCATAAATGTCAACAAATCGGTCAAATTTCCATACATTATTGTAAAAGTCGGTATCATATAATTAATGTAATGCACTCAAATTATTTTTCTTTCTTTACAAAATAATCTATGAGTGCCGCGGAGTTTTGAGGCTTCAAGAAGGTTTCACGGGCGAAGTCGCGGTGGTTAATTAATATAAAAAATACAAGTTAAACAGTAAAATTCGTCTAAACATTCTGTTTATTATGTATCGTAATTTGTAACTAATGTTGAAAATGACTATTTAATAATAGTCATTTCGTGACTGCGGCGCTATGTAATGACTACCCTAGAAATTTTAATTGTGGTACACATATTACATGGAAAAACTTAAGGTCGTCGTATAAAATTTTAAACATTAAGTCACATGTGACCTTTTTATGTTCGTTTTTATCATCTTTTTCATCATTCTGCAAATCACATTCAGTCTAATACTGGCAGTTTTACTTGCTGAAAAGTGGGCATATAATATGCCTCTGCCACTCCTTCGGGGATAAAGCGTGATAGATACATAAATAATAATTATAGATATTTAGTCTAAAATTTTGTAAATACGAAGTAATTTGATGGTCCACTAAAACCTGTGACCATAGTAAGATGTGATGTGATGAATATGTGATATGCAACCGTAAATAGCTGCTAGCCACATTGTAAAAAAAAGTCAAATCGAAGGTTATCAGTCACTCAAAGTAGACACCGCTTTCCAGTCCCAATTTAAATTTAGAATATAATAGTAAGCATACTTACTAATTTCTTTTTCAACATGTTTCTATATTTAGGCAGTGGCAGGTGTCGGTATCACAAATTGAATGATTATAGATGCAATTCCTTACATTCGTACCGTGTATCTTTACTGACTACCACTTCTTTTGTCTGCCTCGGTGGTGCAGTGGAAGTGTATGCGACTGTCGCGTTGAGGTTTCGGATTCGATTCCCGGGTCGGAACAAATATTTGTGATCCACTAATGTTTGTATCGAAGTTTGGGTGTTTTCTATGTATAATATATAAATATATAATATATATAATATGTAAATGTTTGTATTTTGAAATATTTAAATATGTAAGTTAATACGTTGTCTAGATCTCATACCACAAGCTTATATTAGCTTGAGCTAGATGGCGCTGTGTAAAAAATAGTCCCATAAAAATGTCCCACAACTTTGCTAAGTACAGGTAGATGACGTCTTACGTCGCCTTAAGTCGGAAAGAGGTGCATTAATTTGTCACCTTCAAGTAGGTCTTGATGGTTTAGTGGTAACGCGTCTGGTGCGTTAAACCAGATTACCATGGTTCGAGCCCCGCTCGATACAAAAAGAAAATTTCCACTTTTAATATAAATTCAGACACCGTGCTCAGAAAACGAGTCAATGTTCAATAACTGCGACTTTAACTGCTAGCGTTGCACATAATATCGGAAGCTGGCACCCTTACGGAGTGGGGCAGTCAGACAACAGTAACTCCAAACAATGCCTAAAACCAAAAGCCAAACAATAGGTGCTACATAAAAGTGAACTCCGGATGCCGTAGCGTTTGCAAGCTACGAGGAGACTGTATTCAAATACCGATAGTTCCACCTGCTGACTACCGGACGCTGGTATCCTTACGGAGTGGGTCAGTCAGACAACAGTCACTCCTAACAATGCATAAAACCAAAACCCAAACAATAACTGCTAAATAAAAGCGAACTCCGGACGCCGCAGGGTTGGCAAACTACTAGAAGCCTGAATTCAAATGACGGATAGTTTCACCTGCTCACTATCGGCCGCTGTCATCCTTACGGAGTGGGGCAGTCAGACAGCAGTCACTCCTAACAATGACTAAAACCAGAAGCCAAACAATAAGTGTTAAAAAAAGTGAACTTCGGACGCCGTAGCGTTTGCAAGCTACTATAAGACTGAATTCAAATACCGATAGTTCCACCTGCTGACTATCGGACGCTGGCATCCTTACGGAGTGGGGCAGTCAGACAACAGTCACTTCTAACAATGCCTAAAACCAAAAGTCTAACAATAACTGCTAAATAAAAGTGAACTCCGTACGCCGTAGGGTTTGCAAGCTAATGTCGGTTTTTTCTCTTTATACTGTGCTAGAAGACTGAATTCAAAGTTTACTCTAAAATTTCCGTAAGCAAATGGTTGTACAATCCTAATTGGCATTCCGTTAGCCACTTGTAAAATGAATTTAATTGAAAGAGATAGCGTACATAAATAAAGACAAAAGGCCATTTACGAATAATGAAGATCTTAATCACTGTCCTACTTGGGAATTAATTTACAATCTGAACACATTATCTGTGGATACCAACACTAATGATGCCTTATCAATACCTGTTGCGGATATATATTGATCCAAGTGCGTGTAATTGGTATGAATTATATAACGTTCTGATTTGAGACAAAGTTTGCTAAGTGTTATAATATGGAAACAGAAATAGAAGTACAAGTTGACGGATGATTTTTTGGTACGGTAATAAAAAAAAGATGGGCAGATTATACTACACTCTTGGAACAACTGGACTATGAGCTTGTGATACTGAATCTAAACCTATTTAAATATGACTAAATACAGACATATCAATACATGGACACGGAGGCACTGAAAATGGGTATTTGAGCTACACAATTACCTAAAAAAAAACAAGTTTTAAATATCCGAATCCCACAGCTATTATTGTCCCACAAAATTACCTACAAAATAAGTATTAAAGTATCCTAGGGATACTTTGATACCATTATTTTCGAAGGATTTAACTTGGGTATTATTTTCGAAGGGTTTAATTTCAGAAGAGGAAACTTGTAACACGACTACACGAGTAAGGCGCGGCTAGAAGTGTATGTTAAAAAGGGGGTGAATGGACCATTGAACGTTCCATTTTCCTCTCGTAAAAGATCTTTGTGAAACCTTTAAACAAATTCGTTGCCAAACGGGTCATTATGACCGCCATTTGATAAACTTTAGACATAATTTGATCTTGTGGCAGTAGGTACGAGTATGTTAACAAAGGGGAGTATTTTATTTAGAATTGGCTGACTAGAAAACGATCTGCTTATCAATGCGTTTTCGTCTATTTCTACATGTGTTGCTAAGCGTAAAATCGTTAGGATTGCAAATCGAGATTGTGTGGTAGGATCCTCTTCCCCTCCTTACTCGTACTTTGTAAGTATGTTTCATCGAGTGTAATCTTGCAATTTAATTTTTAAACTTACAGTTTTATAAATGAACATACATTGCAAACTAATAATAAGCTAGTAAAACTGACAGATTGATCCTTTATGTTAGAATAATAACTTCCGTGAGCGATGTTGATTATTACTAAAGAAATGGTTTTACTCACGTGTAAATTCAGCTTCCGACGTAGCTTGACGCTCCTCTTGAAAAAGGACCTCCGTTAGGTTCGAAACTAATCGGGCTATCCCGAACTTTACACGTGAGTAAAACCGTTTCTTTAGTAATAATGATTCTTTATGTTTTGAATAATTAGGTACTATTCACAGAGTTAATCAATTGTGCAGATTAACCAAGCTAAACACGTTATTCTATAAATAAATTGTTGATAGAAGAAACAAGGTTATATGGTTTCTGATTTATCCTTTGCTTAGCAACTTTTCTTCGTCATTTTAGTGTATTTCCAGTTGCTTCCAAACCCTACCTGTATATTTAGAGTCTGGGGTTTACTCCTATTTTAAGTTTCGTGTGACTTTTCGTATACTTCAGCATTGTCGGGACTGACTGCCGTCGACCTCCAAGAAAGGTATTAACGTTTTGTTCGTTAGTCAGCAGGTGCACCGCTAGCTATCGTTAGACTTTTAATGTCAAGCTTTGTTTAGAGCGACTGTCTCTCCGATCAGTCTGATCTCCTAATATCGAAAGGGTAACCTCGTCATTACCTCTTTCGTTTGTGAGCCGAGTACCTACATCGCTAACAGATGAGGTCGGTTGAACCCCGGAAAGTTTAGTGGGGCCCTTTACATTCACCGCAATCCTAAATCCTGGATGTTTATTACTCAATCAGGTTCAACCCCTGAACCCATTTAGCCAACTATTATCTGCGTAGAGGCAATGACTATTATCAGCGTCATTGCCTCTTCCGTTAGTGAGCCGGTACCTACACCGCAAGAAGATGACGTCGGTTGAACCCCGGAAAGTTTAGTGAGGCCCTTTACATTCCGAGCAATCCTTAATCCTGGATGCTTGTTACTCAATCAGGTTTGACCCCTGAACTCATTTGGCAAAATCCTTTTACACATCAACATGTTATAAAAATTTTAAATTCGGAGAGCCCCATTTATGTTTTCTTTTCACACCAGCTTATGAATAAATAGTGCATTACTAACAAATAAGTCTCTTATATGTGTAAAGCTCAAAAGAGATATTTGTATGCAGCTGTTACACCTTTTACAGAGAGCTTAACAATACATTTATCACGCCTGTCTCTTTGAGGTGTAAATCTCAAAAGAGGTATTTGTATGCAAATAATACCCTTGCCACAAAGAACTACACAATGATACTGATCACGACTTTATTCCCAAAGGAGTGGCAGAGGCATACAATACCTTCGCCCACATTTTATCGTAAGCATTTTTGATCCGCATAACAGTTGGTAAACACATTGCCGTGGTGATATGGAGAGTTACAGGTTGTGGCAACCTGTTGTTGAATTTTTTTAAACCGCTTTAGAGGCGTTAAATTTGACTTAACGCTGTTATAATGTTGGCAACCGGCTTAACGTGCCTTACGAAGCATGGAAACGCTCGTAACTAAAATTCCACAAAGCGGTCACCCATCCGAGAACCAGCCGCAAATAAAGTCATACACAATACACCTGTACACTTTGTTATAACTTATTATTTAACTTGCCCTGTAGGCCTATATATAGATATACATGTATGTATAACATCTTCAACCAATTAAACTATTATTTTGTACACACAATTAATTTGAATGAAAAACCTCTGTTAGCTGTGTGATGTCATTAAATCCAACATGCTTGAACACTTAAGGTGGCCGACAAGTTATTTTTAACCTTTGAAAAACTATTTATGCTGTGTTCACATGTTTAGGAACCTAGTTTAATTCAAAACTGTATTTTAAAACATGTAAGATTCCTATATGTGCTATGTTCTGTTTTGTGAACCATAAATAAATAAATACATCCACTCCTACAATATGGGTATTAAATGCAAGGGTTTGTCAAGAATATCTCGAAAACAAAATTATAGAGTACCTACTCCCATAATATGGGTACTAATTAGAAGGACTTGTTAAGAATAACTTGAAAAGTAAAGTCCAACACAGTGGTACACCTAAAATAACGGACTATTTAAATGCCCTCCTACAATTTCTACTCTCCTACAAAAAAGAAGGATATCGAGAATAATTCGAAAAGAAAAAATCCAAATGAATGAAAATTCTTCAAGTTTGATTTACAATTGGCAAGGTTAGCTGTGTAACACAATTTAAATGCTACTTGTGGAATGCCTGGGTTTTCCCGAACATCTACATTATGGGGTTCTTTAAAAGGGGTCTTAGAAGGTTTTTAAAGGGTCGGCAGCGTGTGTGCTGCACCTCTGGTGTTGCAAACGTCCGAAGGCTACGGTGACCACTTTCCATCAGGTGTATAAAACCTCAGTAGTATAAAAAAATCCCAAGACGGCGGACTAGTAGTATTTTTTTTTTATTATTATTTATCTATCACACCTTATCACCGAAGGGGTGGCAGAGGCATACATATTGTATTCCCACTTTTCACCATTTGTATTCCTGTCCCACGTAATAGATGGTGAGCCCATTGCCGTGTTGAAAGGACAGGCGCAGGCTGCGGCGAACCGCCGTTTAAAGTTTATAAGCCGCCCATAAGGCCTTCAACTTGGCTTAACGACTGCTATTTTATTGGCAACCGGGATCAACGGCTTAACGTGCCTTCCAAAGCACGGGTGGGTCTAAAGGGCCGAATAAATTTAATAAAATGCGTCTATATTAGATGTTAAATTTGGAAGAAATTTTGAACCCGTTGCCTTTTTAGTGAGGTGGTAAGAAAAAGGCTAAAAGGTCTTATGTGCTAGACACTAATTACCACGACCAATTAAAGTCCTGGTAGTCTCGCACTATATTTTATTTATTGCATTATTCAATAAGGGAATTAAATTTAAGAACTTGCTGAGAATCCACGAGTATCGAGGCAAATCAAAATCGGAAGAAACAAAAATTCATCTTTTAAACTAGGCTACTGATGATCGATAATTTACCTCCTAAGCTTGTGGAGAAAATTATTTATTTATTTGAATAAAATAAAGTACTTGTATAAAACTAATACCTACATTCCCTACTTCAGTTTTTTAGTTTTGTTTGTTTGTCATCCACTTTTAAAATGTGGTCCAAATATGGTCCAAATTTCAAGTATCAGGAAGTTAGTGAAAATCAATTACATAATTCCTACCGAACACAACTAAAAGAAAGCGATTTAATAAAAAATGGATAAAATTAACAACCAGTGAGTTGTTAAATATCACCTATTTTAATAACTCGCTTTCTTTTATAGATGCGGAATGAAATTATAAAATTACCAAAAAATACGATAGTTTAACTGTCATTCATCCTGAAGAATGTTGCCAATTATATACCTAATGTTGAGCTGACCATGGCTCTGTATCATTAGGCTCAAAGCTCTTTACTCTTATCTATATGCAAATGAGATAGTGTTTGTTTTTCATATTTACTAGAATGATTTAGAACAGAAGGTTGCCTCTATTTTATTGATCTTGAATGAATAATGTCAAAATTTTTAGCCTCGAACCCGGGTTCTTACTTGCCGACTTCGAGTCACACTCGAGGCAGATAAAAATTTCCACTAAATTTATAATAATTGCTTTTCAAAATTATTTCCTATGTCAAAATTGACCTAATAGAAGGTATTCAGAGAAAACATATGAGGTATATCCAAGAGATATATTATATATTCTAGATAAGATGGATAAGAATATATTATTTTTTATAATTGGTTATAATACTTGTTGCAGGAGGCAATTCGATGACAAAAGTCTTTCTCTTCGGGATTGTATATGATTCTGTATTATTCAGAAAAATGTAGCGTACATCGATTCTAATTACGAAAACGCGAATACTACATATTCTGTTGGCAAAGTCTAATTACCGTCAAAGCTCTGTCCTCATTATACCCAGTGAAGAATAACGTAGGATTTCATCAACGTTGACCTATCTACTATTAACTTGCCGTAACTTAAAAGAGCATACAATAATGTTTCTTTGAGAAAAAGCAGGGTTTAACAGACTGAGTGCTTTAAAAACACGGATAAATACAAGTCGGAAAATAAAAAATAAAAAATCATTTCGCTTTTATGCGTCGATTGTAAAAATGTATAATATTCTGATTTGCCAAATTTTTTTAAGTTCTAGATCAACGGAAAATATCCTATACATTCTGATTTACTTTAGAAATTACGTTTGTTGAATGTGCGTATTTTTACGGCATATACGGTCATATCTTTTTTTTACGATAACTAAGAAATTTTCCCGCGAATACACAAAAATGTTCCCGCACCGAACTTCTCCAGTTTTTAAAATTTATTTTATTCTATGAGGCGGACGGACGGTCGGACTTACTGACAAGAAAGTAATTCTTTAAGACTTACCTTTTTTTTCCTTATGAGCTACGGAACATTTTTTTTTCGGGGGCGACTATTAATACTTATGAATATATACTGCCGTACGCTGTATATCTTTCTAAAACATTAACCACATAACTCGAGTACCAGTTCTCTCAAAATCAGACACCAATACCAGTTTTTCTAGTATTTGACGAGAATATAGCTGAATATGCACCATTGTGTAGTTCAATTTCTATCGAGTTATGATTAATTTAACAGTAAGTTGTGCGTAGTGTTAGGGCTTTTCCGGAGCCCACACGAACTGCTAGCGCTGCACCAGCAGACCATCAGACGAGGCAACAACGCAGCCACCCTTAGGGCGGTAGTTCAGAACGTTTTTCAATAATCAAGAAACGCTTGAGGCTAGTTTTTGCCTTTTAAATTCTACTCTTAAGTGTTTCTTGAGTATTGAGAAACGTTCTGGAATACGGCCCTTAATGAGATTGTGAGATCAGCCGCCGTCGCTCCCAAACATGCCTAAATTAAAAAAGTCAAACCAAGCTGCTTTTATCGGCCCAATAAAAGTGGATCCCAGTATCCAAAACCAGGTCGATTTTGTAGTAAGTGAGAATACGTTATGGTGAAGAAGAAAAATACTTTTTGGGATATCGTATGTTGAAAAAAAAAAGTAGAATACAAGTAAGAAAGAAATGTACGTTAAAACAAATTTATAACATAAAAACGATCGGTCCTATTTTAAACTTTGTACACTTCCAAATTTTAACACAAGTATTGGTCTCACGTAATATCGTGATGACCCTATAAATGTGTTAAAAAAATAACAGCCACATAATTTACCCGCTTACTGAAACTTTTAAGCCATCCGAAATATATTCAACTCGGCTTCACAACTACCTATGTTTCTGACGGCAGATTTTATTATCTATATTTTATTGAAATAACAAAGTAATAGAAAAAATCAGTGTCCCTATTCTAAGTTAATACGATACTCGCTGTATCAGCTAGGTAGTAAAGAACCGCGGACTATCATTTTATCTATCATGTTTTCACTGAGAAAGGTGTTTAACAGCAAATGCGCCCAAGTTTAAAACTTTGAAGAACCCTGAAAATATAAGTAACAACAAAGAAAATGTCACCCTTAAAACACTCTGTTAAAATATGGCCTTCGCCATACTTGTACAATTATTTTGATTATAATAATTCCGCCTCGGTACTTAATTTCATTAACATAATGAACCACGAACGATAAGAAAATAAATTTAACACGCACCGAAATATGTCATTTTTTATATTATTTTTAGAACGTCATTAGTAAAGAGAAAGAAATCTAAATAATAATAATAAATTAACTGTAGAAATTGCAAATAAATAACATATTATTGAAGGACGAAAAAATAAATAAAATGCTCTTACCTCTAAACTCGATACGGACGTATTTTTCGGTCTTCCACTTGAGTATCTTAAATCTGTTTAATTTCACCCTAAGCATTGCGAAAGTTTTTATTGGACAATCAAAAATTTAAAACTCCTCAAGAATGAATTTATTTCCCGAAATGAACGCGGTCATTCATTTTAGAAACCCGAGAGCGGCGATAAACGCCGCTAGTGTAAGGAAACGGCAGAACTTTTTCGCGGCGGGAACGATTGTCAGTGAAGCGATCGGCTCGATCCTCTTTCAGCAGTGGAATGACGAAGGGCGGGCGGATTTCCAGGCGCAAGGCCCAGCCTTCCATGGCGCGCGCCTCCCTGCCCCACATCC
This sequence comes from Thumatha senex, assembly GCA_948477245.1. NCBI lineage: Eukaryota > Metazoa > Arthropoda > Insecta > Lepidoptera > Erebidae > Thumatha > Thumatha senex. The sequence goes on from OX419725.1 coordinate 9,696,434, forward strand.
CTTGAGCCTGTAAACCTGTTACATATTTCACTAAGCTGTTGCACACGCCCTGGTACTTACAGTACTTAAATATTTAAAATATGTAGAATGTCTGTGGAACAAACATTATTGCATTACTTATTAATAAACTACCACTTTAAACACAAATATTTTGTTAGCTATTGGTATTCATAGGAACTTTTCCTTTAATAAGGTATCTAAATTTAATGCTAGAAAATTTCTTTGTGTTAAGTAAGTAACGTAGAGAATTTCGTGGACTTATAATGTACAGGGTAGTAATAAATAACGCTGCAAGGTACATACTGGGAATTTAATCAACTATATCCTTACGGTGTGTTTTTATTTTCTTTGGCCGTCGCTTTTTATAAAAACTACGGGCTTTGAATTATTTACAGTTAAAATGTTTCACCCGTATTGGACCATCGTACTAATATGTACTTATGTCAATTATCAAGTTTTTATAGTCATTAATATTGATATTAGAGTGGGGTGTTGAAATATTGAGAACACAAATAAAACTTTGTGTTTTGAAAACTGGTCTAGTATAGCACATACTTTTTTTCAGGTCATTAAACTGGTCAGTAAGACAGATTTTTTTTAATTTTAAATACTTAAAACACCTTTCCTTATTACAGATTGCCATCTAGCCCAAACTCTCAATCTCCGAAACCAACATTTGTGGATCACACAAATATATGTTCCAACCCGGGAAGCGAACCCGGAACCTCAGCGCGTCAGTCTCATACACTACCACTGTGCCACCCAGGCAGTCCAGTAGTCTTACCTTTTTTTATGGCAAGCAATATTGTCATGTGAACGGCATTCTAAGTTTCAGCGTGTTCTAAAATAGCTGTTAATTTTCAACCAAGAACCGTGCATCCTTCCGAGGAGTTATCCGGTGCACCTGGGGTTAGACAGTGTGGTTTTAGTCGGTTCGAGTCCAGTGTAACATCTGTGGGGATTGCCCACACATTGGAAAAAATAGTATTAACTAAAGTAATATCTGGTCCCGTTCAAAACCACTGCTAGGTATAAGGCCTCCTCCCTGAATCGTCACAATTGTTCAATTCAATAAGATTGAATTATCCGAATCCCACAGCTATTATTGTCCCATAAAATTACCTACAAAATAAGTATTAAAGTATCCTAGGGATACTTTATTACTATTATTTTCGAAGGATTTAACTTGGGTATTATTTTCGAAGAGTTTAATTTCAGAAGAGGAAACTTATAACACGACCACACGAGTAAGGCGCGGCTAGAAGTGTATGTTAAAAAGGGGGTAAATGGATCATTCAACGTTCCATTTTCCTCTCGTAAAAGATCTTTGTGAAACCTTTTAACAAATTCGTTGCCAAACGGGTCATTATGACCGCCATTTGATAAACTTTAGTCATAATTTGATCTTGTGGCAGTAGGTACGAGTATGTTAACAAAGGGGAGTATTTTATTTAGAATTGGCTGACTAGAAAAAGATCTGCTTATTAATGCGTTTTCGTCTATTTCTACATGTGTTGCTAAGCGTAAAATCGTAAGGATTGCAAATCGAGATTGTGTGGTAGGATCCTCTTCCCCTCCTTACTCGTACTATGTAAGTACCGTAAAACGTGGCAACTTGACCAAACCTGTGGTAACTTTACCACATCATAGGTATTTGACATAAACACAAATAACTTTTCATTATCTGTAGATAGATACTTCGTCGTAATGGTGATAGTTTTTCGATATCTTCCGGCAACATTTTTGTATTTTTGTAACTTATAACACAGATAGTTTCTTCAATAGGGCTGCATCAAGTCGGCTATAGTGATAACGTATTTTGGTAATAGGTGTAAAATTGTGGTCTCAGAGGCTAAACTATATGTTGTAGGTTAGTGAAATTTTGATATTATGTGTAAAAAACGGTTGGCATTTCTCTTACAAGATCAGCTAATTGTTATTTCTTCGCTTTATTGAAATATCTCTTGGGGTATTGTTAATAAGGTTAGGTAAAGTTACCACTGGGTGGGTCTTGGCAACTTTACCTGTAGCTAGGGTTGTCTCAAAAATCAAACATTTATATTTATAACTAGTTGCCGCCCGCGGCTTCGCCCGCGTAGAAAAGTTTTCCCGTTCCCGTTTCCCACAGGAACTTGTTCCCGGGATAAAAAGTAGCCTATGTGTTATTCTGATATATAAGCTATATTATTGTAATGTTTCAACATATTAGTAGTTTTTCCGTGAAAGAGTAATAAACATCCATACAAACTTTCGCATTTATAATAGATATTATTAAGATTTTCTTTAGTCATATATAATAGTTTTTGATATAATTTCGAAGGTATTGTAAAATAATCTTAACGAGATTGCTTGTAGTACATAATATTAAATGAACCATATCCGTCCGTTTTACTTCATGCATGTGCATTGTTTTAGAACAAAAAAAAAACATTCATTCATATAAAAAATAAAATGATGAAATGACGGCCCTGGCTATTGAAATTCTTAAAATAAACAAAATATCTTCCTATGAGGCCGACTAAAAATTTAAAATGCTACGTAGGACTATAAAAATAAAGATAAAATATCTCCATTCAGAGAAAATCAACATCAGACGAAGAATTGTACTTCAATAAAAGCCTTATTGTGATCTTTGATTACGGTTCTCCTCTATCACAACTAGACTTCAGAATAGCCGTTAATGAATTTTTGCAAAAAATAAGAGGACTGATACATTTGGCGATTCGCCTGGAGAATGGTGGAAAAAGAACTTTGTTGAGCGACATCGAGACCAATAGTTCAAGAGCGGAATATAACATTAAAAGAGCACAAGCGGAAAAAAAGTAAATAAAAATTTAACAATTGAATTTTTGTATTTTCACAACCCTACGCGATAAAACTTTTTGTATGTAAATTACAAAAATTTCAGTGGCAACTATACCTACGGTCATTTTTGGGTCTCCTTCATTGAATTATATCCTTATTATTTTTTTGATAGTAAAGATAATCTTTGATACAATCATCTTTACCTAAATTAGTATTAAATATGCAATAGTTTATAAAAAAATATACAAGAAAAAAATGTAGGTAAATTTACCAATTTCGTGTCAATTTTACCTGTGTTGTTTATTCTTCTCTATAGCTTTAATTAATAAGTTTTAGATAGCGACTTATACAGAAAAGGGTACCCAATAGTGTATTACGTATATAAAAATTGATTTCTTATTCATGCAACATTTAGTTAAAAAATAGAAGAAAATTTTGTGAAAAAATATGGTCAAGTTGCCACGTTTTACGGTATGTTTTTTCGAGTGTAATCTTGCAATTTAATTTTGAAGCAAACTTGCAACAAGGCAACTTACAGTTTTATACATGAACATACATTGTAAACTAATAATATGCTAGTAAAATTGACATATTGATTCTGTATGTTAGAATAATAACTTCCGTGAGCGATGTTGATTATTAATAAAGAAACGGTTTTACTCACGTGTAAATTCAGCTTCCGACGTAGCTTGACGCTCCTCTTGAAATAGGACCTCCGTTAGGTTCGAAACTAGTCGGGCTCTCCCGAAATTTACACGTGAGTAAAACTGTTTCTTTAGTAATAATGATTCTTTATGTTTTGAATAATTAGGTACTATTCACAGAGTTAATCAATTGTGCAGATTAACCAAGCTAAACACGTTATTCTATAAATAAATTGTTGATAGAAGAAACAAGGTTATGTGGTTTCTGATTTATCCTTTGCTTAGCAAGTTTTCTTCGTCGTTTAGGTGTATTTCCAGTTGCTTCCAAACCCTACCTGTATATTTAAAGTCTGGGGTTTACTCCTATTTTAAGTTTCGTTTGACTTTTCGTATACTTCAGCATTGTTGGGACTGACTGCCGTCTGACCTCCCAGAAAGATATTATTGGTTTGTTCGTTAGTCAGCAGGTGCACCGCTAGCTATCGTTAGACTTTTAATGTCAAGCTTTTTTTAGATCGACTGTCTCTCCGATCTGTCTGATCTAATATCGAAAGGGTAACCGCGTCATTGCCTCTTTCGTTTGTGAGCCGAGTACCTACATCGCTAACAGATGAGGTCGGTTGAACCCCGGAAAGTATAGTGGGGCCCTTTACATTCCGCGCAATAATAAATCCGGGATGTTTATTACTCAATCAGGTTCAACCCCTGAACCCATTTGGCTGAATCCTTTTACACAACATGATGACTGATCTCCCAATATTGGAAGGGTACCCGCGTCATTGCCTCGTCCGTTAGTGAACCGGTACCTACACCGCAAGAAGATGACGTCGGTTGAACCCCGGAAAGGTGAGTGAGGCCCTTAACATTCCGAGCAATCCTTAATCCTGGATGCTTGTCACTCAATCAGGTTTAATCCCTGAACTCATTTGGCAAAATCCTTCTACACATCAACATGTTATAAAAATGTTAAATTCCTAGAACCCCATTTATGTATTCCTTTTCACACCAGCTTATGAATAAATAGTGCATTACTAACAAATAAGTCTCTTATATGTGTAAAGCTTAAAAGAGATATTTGTATGCAGCTGTTACACCTTTTACAATACATTTATCACGCCTGTCTCTTTGAGGTGTAAATCTCAAAAGAGGTATTTGTATGCAAATAATACCCTTGCCACAAAGAACTACACAATATACTGATCACGACTTTATCCCCAAAGGAGTGGCAGAGGCATACAATACCTTCGCCCACATTTTATCGTAAGCATTTTTGTTCCGCATAACAGTTGGTAAACACATTGCCGTGTTGATATGGAGAGTTACAGGTTGTGGCAACCTGTTGTTGAAATTTTTTAAACCGCTTTAAAGGCGTTAAATTTGACTTAACGCTGTTATAATGTTAATGGCAACCGGCTTAACGTGTCTTACGAAGCATGGAATCGCTCGTAAATAAAATGCCACAAAGCGGTCACCCATCCGAGAACCAGCATGTATGAAGCGATTAATAAATCTAATTGAAGCGAAAGCACATGGATAGCGAAGTTTGGCGATCAGTCCTCTCTGGTATACAACGTGAAGATAGTAAGTTAGTTTATGTAGGGACCATGGGGTTTTAGTCGGTTCGAGTCGGGCACGACATCCGAGGGGGTTTCCCACCCGAAAAACCGTAATGCAAAGTATTAAAATAAACACTAGGAATCCAAAAATTCAGTTCAAACGGTTAAAGGCTTTAAAATTGAGAGACAATAAATTTAGCTTTTAATGTTAAATATTAATTTCCCTTCATTAATATAATAGTTAGGGCCCCAATTTCTTTATTGCACTTTGGTCCTAGATTACTTTGCTATGCCACTGTATCAGATCAATTAACTAACAACTGGGACTTCGCTTTATTATACCATCTAACAGGTTGTACTTTAAACTAGGGGCACTTGCCGTCCCCGGTAAGTCTAAATGGAGCGAAGGGTTTTGCCGTCACCATTTCCGAACACCAAGTAAATACACAATACATAATACACTCGCTGACGGATTATTCCTTCATGGTATCTCCGATTTACGATTTTATTTTTTCTAAACCATCTATGGCTAGATGTCATATTATGGGTCAAATTTGAACAAAAGTGTTGAGTGTTTGGGAGGAGTTCGGAGAGAAAGCGAAAATCCATATCGGGGAAGAATGGAGCTCACTTCGTTCGCTTCGCTTCAAAAAGTTTAAAAGTAATAATTTCTCGAAGACAAAACGTCATGTTACAATTTATCTTTATTTTCTCATCGTGAAGTTCCGGTGGTAGTCGAAGTTTATATTGTGTTGAATTCTCTTTTATCTTAAGTTACTGTTGTTTCTAATGTGAATTAGTTGTTTGACTTGTTTCTTGCTTTACAAAGATTAAACAAAAGCCGTATATTAATTAGTAGTAGGTATACAGGGCCTGCTAGGCCTAGGTAGCTAACATCATAGAAAGACGTTTTATAAATATTTTCTTTAATAAAAAAAAAAAGTGATTTCTTCTTTTCAACTTTTACTTTGTTTTGATGTACTGATTGACTTACAGTACTATGCAACTCGTGAAAATCACAAAGGATGGGTGTGGGCCTGTGATAGCTAATTTGACCTTAACCTTTTTCAACCGCATCGATGCGCACGAATTTATTCCTTCTTAGTAAGGAAAAAAAGGATCCAGGAGTTCTCTTAAGCGAATCCAAGACCGTTCAATGTATGATGGAACCTACTCGTTTTGTAACGAATAGCCAAAAGTGGTAAAACAAACGTTGTTGGTTATGACTTTGGCAATCCTCTCCTAGCAAGTTGCTGGTGTTTTACTAATGACCCTGTATAAGACAAGATAAATTTAAAATTTATTAAGCTGAATGTGAAAATAGCCTAGTGCCAATTTAAAATTCTAAGGACTATCCGTTAAAAGTAACTATGAGATCAGTTCATAACCTAAGAAGTGACATGATGATCTTCAAAATTTATAGCTAGGAAAGGACCATCTCGAACACATCGGCTTTCGAACATAAAAATCCGCATCAAAATCAGTTCCTTTCATTTGGGAGCTACCCTTTTCACAGAGTGACATAAAAAAACGCAAGTTAAACTTATAACGCCCCTCGTTTTCCTCCGGACACTAATATTATAAAGGTAAAGAGTTTGTTTGTTTAATCTCAGACACTACTGGTTAGAACTGATTTTATTGTGTTGAATAGCCCATTTATCGAGGAATATTTATTATTGGCTATATACTAGGACGAATTAACCACTGGTTATATCGTTCTATCTTCCTAGGCTATACGAGTATATCATCACGACACTACACAAGAATACGCAGCAGTAATCATAAATGTCAACAAATCGGTCAAATTTCCATACATTATTGTAAAAGTCGGTATCATATAATTAATGTAATGCACTCAAATTATTTTTCTTTCTTTACAAAATAATCTATGAGTGCCGCGGAGTTTTGAGGCTTCAAGAAGGTTTCACGGGCGAAGTCGCGGTGGTTAATTAGTATAAAAAATACAAGTTAAACAGTAAAATTCGTCTAAACATTCTGTTTATTATGCATCGTAATTTGTAACTAATGTTGAAAATGACTATTTAATAATAGTCATTTCGTGACTGCGGCGCTATGTAATGACTACCCTAGAAATTTTAATTGTGGTACACATATTACATGGAAAAACTTAAGGTCGTCGTATAAAATTTTAAACATTAAGTCACATGTGACCTTTTTATGTTCGTTTTTATCATCTTTTTCATCATTCTGCAAATCACATTCAGTCTAATACTGGCGGTTTTACTTGGTGAAAAGTGGGCATATAATATGCCTCTGCCACTCCTTCGGGGATAAAGCGTGATAGATACATAAATAATAATTATAGATATTTAGTCTAAAATTTTGTAAATACGAAGTAATTTGATGGTCCACTAAAACCTGTGACCATAGTAAGATGTGATGTGATGAATATGTGATATGCAACTTGAGCTGAACTGAACGCGAGAGAACTGTCGCGTTGAGGTTTCGGATTCGATTCCCGGGTCGGAACAAATATTTGTGATCCACTAATGTTTGTATCGAAGTTTGGGTGTTTTCTATGTATAATATATAAATATATAATATATATAATATGTAAATGTTTGTATTTTGAAATATTTAAATATGTAAGTTAATACGTTGTCTAGATCTCATACCACAAGCTTATATTAGCTTGAGCTAGATGGCGCTGTGTAAAAAATAGTCCCATAAAAATGTCCCACAACTTTGCTAAGTACAGGTAGATGACGTCTTACGTCGCCTTAAGTCGGAAAGAGGTGCATTAATATGTCACCTTCAAGTAGGTCTTGATGGTTTAGTGGTAACGCGTCTGGTGCGTTAAACCAGATTACCATGGTTCGAGCCCCGCTCGATACAAAAAGAAAATTTCCACTTTTAATATAAATTCAGACACCGTGCTCAGAAAACGAGTCAATGTTCAATAACTGCTACTTTAACTGCTAGCGTTGCACATAATATCGGAAGCTGGCACCCTTACGGAGTGGGGCAGTCAGACAACAGTAACTCCAAACAATGCCTAAAACCAAAAGCCAAACAATAGGTGCTACATAAAAGTGAACTCCGGATGCCGTAGCGTTTGCAAGCTACGAGGAGACTGAATTCAAATACCGATAGTTCCACCTGCTGACTACCGGACGCTGGTATCCTTACGGAGTGGGTCAGTCAGACAACAGTCACTCCTAACAATGCATAAAACCAAAACCCAAACAATAACTGCTAAATAAAAGCGAACTCCGGACGCCGCAGGGTTGGCAAACTACTAGAAGCCTGAATTCAAATGACGGATAGTTTCACCTGCTCACTATCGGCCGCTGTCATCCTTACGGAGTGGGGCAGTCAGACAGCAGTCACTCCTAACAATGACTAAAACCAGAAGCCAAACAATAAGTGTTAAAAAAAGTGAACTTCGGACGCCGTAGCGTTTGCAAGCTACTATAAGACTGAATTCAAATACCGATAGTTCCACCTGCTGACTATCGGACGCTGGCATCCTTACGGAGTGGGGCAGTCAGACAACAGTCACTTCTAACAATGCCTAAAACCAAAAGTCTAACAATAACTGCTAAATAAAAGTGAACTCCGTACGCCGTAGGGTTTGCAAGCTAATGTCGGTTTTTTCTCTTTATACTGTGCTAGAAGACTGAATTCAAAGTTTACTCTAAAATTTCCGTAAGCAAATGGTTGTACAATCCTAATTGGCATTCCGTTAGCCACTTGTAAAATGAATTTAATTTAAAGAGATAGCGTACATAAATAAAGACAAAAGGCCATTTACGAATAATGAAGATCTTAATCACTGTCCTACTTGGGAATTAATTTACAATCTGAACACATTATCTGTGGATACCAACACTAATGATGCCTTATCAATACCTGTTGCGGATATATATTGATCCAAGTGCGTGTAATTGGTATGAATTATATAACGTTCTGATTTGAGACAAAGTTTGCTAAGTGTTATAATATGGAAACAGAAATAGAAGTACAAGTTGACGGATGATTTTTTGGTACGGTAATAAAAAAAAGATGGGCAGATTATACTACACTCTTGGAACAACTGGACTATGAGCTTGTGATACTGAATCTAAACCTATTTAAATATGACTAAATACATACATATCAATACATGGACACGGAGGCACTGAAAATGGGTATTTGAGCTACACAATTACCTAAAAAAAAAACAAGTTTGAAATATCCGAATCCCACAGCTATTATTGTCCCACAAAATTACCTACAAAATAAGTATTAAAGTATCCTAGGGATACTTTGATACCATTATTTTCGAAGGATTTAACTTGGGTATTATTTTCGAAGGGTTTAATTTCAGAAGAGGAAACTTGTAACACGACTACACGAGTAAGGCGCGGCTAGAAGTGTATGTTAAAAAGGGGGTGAATGGACCATTGAACGTTCCATTTTCCTCTCGTAAAAGATCTTTGTGAAACCTTTAAACAAATTCGTTGCCAAACGGGTCATTATGACCGCCATTTGATAAACTTTAGACATAATTTGATCTTGTGGCAGTAGGTACGAGTATGTTAACAAAAGGGAGTATTTTATTTAGAATTGGCTGAATAGAAAACGATCTGCTTATCAATGCGTTTTCGTCTATTTCTACATGTGTTGCTAAGCGTAAAATCGTTAGGATTGCAAATCGAGATTGTGTGGTAGGATCCTCTTCCCCTCCTTACTCGTACTTTGTAAGTATGTTTTATCGAGTGTAATCTTGCAATTTAATTTTTAAACTTACAGTTTTATAAATGAACATACATTGCAAACTAATAATAAGCTAGTAAAACTGACAGATTGATCCTTTATGTTAGAATAATAACTTCCGTGAGCGATGTTGATTATTACTAAAGAAACGGTTTTACTCACGTGTAAATTCAGCTTCCGACGTAGCTTGACGCTCCTCTTGAAAAAGGACCTCCGTTAGGTTCGAAACTAATCGGGCTATCCCGAACTTTACACGTGAGTAAAACCGTTTCTTAAGTAATAATGATTCTTTATGTTTTGAATAATTAGGTACTATTCACAGAGTTAATCAATTGTGCAGATTAACCAAGCTAAACACGTTATTCTATAAATAAATTGTTGATAGAAGAAACAAGGTTATATGGTTTCTGATTTATCCTTTGCTTAGCAACTTTTCTTCGTCATTTTAGTGTATTTCCAGTTGCTTCCAAACCCTAAGCATTTTTGATCCGCATAACAGTTGGTAAACACATTGCCGTGGTGATATGGAGAGTTACAGGTTGTGGCAACCTGTTGTTGAATTTTTTTAAACCGCTTTAGAGGCGTTAAATTTGACTTAACGCTGTTATAATGTTGGCAACCGGCTTAACGTGCCTTACGAAGCATGGAAACGCTCGTAACTAAAATTCCACATAGCGGTCACCCATCCGAGAACCAGCCGCAAATAAAGTCATACACAATACACCTGTACACTTTGTTATAACTTATTATTTAACTTGCCCTGTAGGCCTATATATAGATATACATGTATGTATAACATCTTCAACCAATTAAACTATTATTTTGTACACACAATTAATTTGAATGAAAAACCTCTGTTAGCTGTGTGATGTCATTAAATCCAACATGCTTGAACACTTAAGGTGGCCGACAAGTTATTTTTAACCTTTGAAAAACTATTTATGCTGTGTTCACATGTTTAGGAACCTAGTTTAATTCAAAACTGTATTTTAAAACATGTAAGATTCCTATATGTGCTATGTTCTGTTTTGTGAACCATAAATAAATAAATACATCCACTCCTACAATATGGGTATTAAATGCAAGGGTTTGTCAAGAATATCTCGAAAACAAAATTATAGAGTACCTACTCCCATAATATGGGTACTAATTAGAAGGACTTGTTAAGAATAACTTGAAAAGTAAAGTCCAACACAGTGGTACACCTAAAATAACGGACTATTTAAATGCCCTCCTACAATTTCTACTCTCCTACAAAAAAGAAGGATATCGAGAATAATTCGAAAAGAAAAAATCCAATTGAATGAAAATTCTTCAAGTTTGATTTACAATTGGCAAGGTTAGCTGTGTAACACAATTTAAATGCTACTTGTGGAATGCCTGGGTTTTCCCGAACATCTACATTATGGGGTTCTTTAAAAGGGGTCTTAGAAGGTTTTTAAAGGGTCGGCAGCGTGTGTGCTGCACCTCTGGTGTTGCAAACGTCCGAAGGCTACGGTGACCACCTTCCATCAGGTGTATAAAACCTCAGTAGTATAAAAAAATCCCAAGAAAGCGGACTAGTAGTATTTTTTTTTTATTATTATTTATCTATCACACCTTATCACCGAAGGGGTGGCAGAGGCATACATATTGTATTCCCACTTTTCACCATTTGTATTCCTGTCCCACGTAATAGATGGTGAGCCCATTGCCTTGTTGAAAGGACAGGCGCAGGCTGCGGCGAACCGCCGTTTAAAGTTTATAAGCCGCCCATAAGGCCTTCAACTTGGCTTAACGACTGCTATTTTATTGGCAACCGGGATCAACGGCTTAACATGCCTTCCAAAGCACGGGTGGGTCTAAAGGGCCGAATAAATTTAATATAATGCGTCTATATTAGATGTTAAATTTGGAAGAAATTTTGAACCCGTTGCCTTTTTAGTGAGGTGGTAAGAAAAAGGCTAAAAGGTCTTATGTGCTAGACACTAATTACCACGACCAATTAAAGTCCTGGTAGTCTCGCACTATATTTTATTTATTGCATTATTCAATAAGGGAATTAAATTTAAGAACTTGCTGAGAATCCACGAGTATCGAGGCAAATCAAAATCGGAAGAAACAAAAATTCATCTTTTAAACTAGGCTACTGATGATCGATAATTTACCTCCTAAGCTTGTGGAGAAAATTATTTATTTATTTGAATAAAATAAAGTACTTGTATAAAACTAATACCTACATTCCCTACTTCAGTTTTTAAGTTTTGTTTGTTTGTCATCCACTTTTAAAATGTGGTCCAAATATGGTCCAAATTTCAAGTATCAGGAAGTTAGTGAAAATCAATTACATAATTCCTACCGAACACAACTAAAAGAAAGCGATTTAATAAAAAATGGATAAAATTAACAACCAGTGAGTTGTTAAATATCACCTATTTTAATAACTCGCTTTCTTTTATAGATGCGGAATGAAATTATAAAATTACCAAAAAATACGATAGTTTAACTGTCATTCATCCTGAAGAATGTTGCCAATTATATACCTAATGTTGAGCTGACCATGGCTCTGTATCATTAGGCTCAAAGCTCTTTACTCTTATCTATATGCAAATGAGATAGTGTTTGTTTTTCATATTTACTAGAATGATTTAGAACAGAAGGTTGCCTCTATTTTATTGATCTTGAATGAATAATGTCAAAATTTTTAGCCTCGAACCCGGGTTCTTACTTGCCGACTTCGAGTCACACTCGAGGCAGATAAAAATTTCCACTAAATTTATAATAATTGCTTTTCAAAATTATTTCCTATGTCAAAATTGACCTAATAGAAGGTATTCAGAGAAAACATATGAGGTATATCCAAGAGATATATTATATATTCTAGATAAGATGGATAAGAATATATTATTTTTTATAATTGGTTATAATACTTGTTGTAGGAGGCAATTCGATGACAAAAGTCTTTCTCTTCGGGATTGTATATGATTCTGTATTATTCAGAAAAATGTAGATTGTATATGATTCTGTATTATTCAGAAAAATGTAGCGTACATCGATTCTAATTACGAAAACGCGAATACTACATATTCTGTTGGCAAAGTCTAATTACCGTCAAAGCTCTGTCCTCATTATACCCAGTGAAGAATAATGTAGGATTTCATCAACGTTGACCTATCTACTATTAACTTGCCGTAACTTAAAAGAGCATACAATAATGTTTCTTTGAGAAAAAGCAGGGTTTAACAGACTGAGTGCTTTAAAAACACGGATAAATACAAGTCGGAAAATAAAAAATAAAAAATCATTTCGCTTTTATGCGTCGATTGTAAAAATGTATAATATTCTGATTTGCCAAATTTTTTTAAGTTCTAGATCAACGGAAAATATCCTATACATTCTGATTTACTTTAGAAATTACGTTTGTTGAATGTGCGTATTTTTACGGCATATACGGTCATACCTTTTTTTTACGATAACTAAGAAATTTTCCCGCGAATACACAAAAATGATCCCGCACCGAACTTCTCCTGTTTTTAAAATTTATTTTATTCTATGAGGCGGACGGACGGTCGGACTTACTGACAAGAAAGTAATTCTTTAAGACTTACCTTTTTTTTTCCTTATGAGCTACGGAACATTTTTTTTTTCGGGGGCGACTATTAATACTTATGAATATATACTGCCGTACGCTGTATATCTTTCTAAAACATTAACCACATAACTCGAGTACCAGTTCTCTCAAAATCAGACACCAATACCAGTTTTTCTAGTATTTGACGAGAATATAGCTGAATATGCACCATTGTGTAGTTCAATTTCTATCGAGTTATGATTAATTTAACAGTAAGTTGTGCGTAGTGTTAGGGCTTTTCCGGAGCCCACACAAACTGCTAGCGCTGCACCAGCAGACCATCAGACGAGGCAACAACGCAGCCACCCTTAGGGCCGTAGTTCAGAACATTTTTCAATAATCAAGAAACGCTTGAGGCTAGTTTTTGCCTTTTAAATTCTACTCTTAAGTGTTTCTTGAGTATTGAGAAACGTTCTGGAATACGGCCCTTAATGAGATTGTGAGATCAACCGCCGTCGCTCCCAAACATGCCTAAATTAAAAAAGTCAAACCAAGCTGCTTTTATCGGCCCAATAAACGTGGATCCCAGTATCCAAAACCAGGTCGATTTTGTAGTAAGTGAGAATACGTTATGGTGAAGAAGAAAAATACTTTTTGGGATATCGTATGTTGAAAAAAAAGAAGTAGAATACAAGTAAGAAAGAAATGTACGTTAAAACAAATTTAAAACATAAAAACGATCGGTCCTATTTTAAACTTTGTACACTTCCAAATTTTAACACAAGTATTTGTCTCACGTAATATCGTGATGACCCTATAAATGTGTTAAAAAAATAACAGCCACATAATTTACCCGCTTACTGAAACTTTTAAGCCATCCGAAATATATTCAACTCGGCTTCACAACTACCTATGTTTCTGACGGCATATTTTATTATCTATATTTTATTGAAATAACAAAGTAATAGAAAAAATCAGTGTCCCTATTCTAAGTTAATACGATACTCGCTGTATCAGCTAGGTAGTAAAGAACCGCGGACTATCATTTTATCTATCATGTTTTCACTGAGAAAGGTGTTTAACAGCAAATGCGCCCCCCAAGTTTAAAACTTTGAAGAACCCTGAAAATATAAGTAACAACAAAGAAAATGTCACCCTTAAAACACTCTGTTAAAATATGGCCTTCGCCATACTTGTACAATTATTTTGATTATAATAATTCCGCCTCGGTACTTAATTTCATTAACATAATGAACCACGAACGATAAGAAAATAAATTTAACACGCACCGAAATATGTCATTTTTTATATTATTTTTAGAACGTCATTAGTAAAAAGAAAGAAATCTAAATAATAATAATAAATTAACTGTAGAAATTGCAAATAAATAACATATTATTGAAGGACGAAAAAATAAATAAAATGCTCTTACCTCTAAACTCGATACGGACGTATTTTTCGGTCTTCCACTTGAGTATCTTAAATCTGTTTAATTTCACCCTAAGCATTGCGAAAGTTTTTATTGGACAATCAAAAATTTAAAACTCCTCAAGAATGAATTTATTTCCCGAAATGAACGCGGTCATTCATTTTAGAAACCCGAGAGCGGCGATAAACGCCGCTAGTGTAAGGAAACGGCAGAACTTTTTCGCGGCGGGAACGATTGTCAGTGAAGCGATCGGCTCGATCCTCTTTCAGCAGTGGAATGACGAAGGGCGGGCGGATTTCCAGGCGCAAGGCCCAGCCTTCCAAGGCGCGCGCCTCCCTGCCCCGCGTCCCTTGAGCCTGTAAACCTGTTACATATTTCACTAAGCTGTTGCACACGCCCTGGTACTTACAGTACTTAAATATTTAAAATATGTAGAATGTCTGTGGAACAAACATTATTGCATTACTTATTAATAAACTACCACTTTAAACACAAATATTTTGTTACCTATTGGTATTCATAAGAACTTTTCCTTTAATAAGGTATCTAAATTTAATGCTAGAAAATTTCTTTGTAAGTAAGTGACGTAGATAATTTCGTGGACCTATAATGTACAGGGTAGTAATAAATAACGCCGCAAGGTACATACTGGGAATTTAATCAACTATATCCTTACGGTGTGTTTTTATTTTCTTTGGCCGTCGCTTTTTATAAAAACTACGGGCTTTGAATTATTTACAGTTAAAATGTTTCACCCGTATTGGACCATCGTACTAATATGTACTTATGTCAATTATCAAGTTTTTATGGTCATTAATATTGATATTAGAGTGGGGTGTTGAAATATTGAAAACACAAATAAAACTTTGTGTTTCGAAAACTGGTCTAGTATAGCACATACTTTTTTCAGGTCATTAAACTGGTCAGTACAGACAGTTTTTTTTTTTTAATTTTAAATACTTAAAACACCTTTCCTTATTACAGATTGCCATCTAGCCCAAACTCTCAAACTCCGAAACCAACATTTGTGGATAACACAAATATATGTTCCAACCCGGGAAGCGAACCCGGAACCTCAGCGCGTCAGTCGCATACACTACCACTGTGCCACCCAGGCAGTCCAGTAGTCTTACCTTTTTTTATGGCAAGCAATATTGTCATGTGAACGGCATTCTCAGTTTCAGCGTGTTCTAAAATAGCTGTTAATTTTCAACCAAGAACCGTGCATCCTTCCGAGGAGTTATCCGGTGCACCTGGGGTTAGACAGTGTGGTTTTAGTCGGTTCGAGTCCAGTGTAACATCTGTGGGCAATCACACATTGGAAAAAATAGTATTAACTAAAGTAATATCTGGTCCCGTTCCAAACCACTGCTAGGTATAAGGCCTCCTCCCTGAATCGTCACAATTGCTCAATTCAATTAAAATAATTTTTTTTCCAGAATATTGTCAAAGTGGTATTACAATAATATTATAATATAGGTGGTTTCTTCAGATTCCGCCGTACACGACACGGTTCGTCTTGAACTATCTGCATTCAGGAGGCAATAGAACTTTTCAGCCATATCGGCGATCAGTTGTACGGGCATTGTGCTCCTCCATTGCTCTTATTTGTTGGGCAATACTTTCGGTTATGTTATTGTTTCTAATCGACAACCTAACAAATTTTAATGACGAACTTTTTTAATTATTTTTTTGCCCATTTGTACATTTATAAAACTGTACTCTATTGTATGAGTTTTTAATATTTATGTACATAAAGTTTATTCCAATCTATTATTTTGAAGAGCTCGTAGCCCTGCTAATGTGTTCTGTAAATGATAACTGCGTTAAGCAACTTTCGTTATTGTTAGTCCTCGGGTTGGGTGACCGCTTCGTGGCATTTCTATTTAGATACATAAATTGTACATGCGCTGTGCCCGTGGTCCCGGTTGCCAAAAATGGCAGTCGTTAAGTCTTAGGCCTTCTGAACGACTTGAAAAAGTCAAAAAAAGTTAGCCACTGTTACAAATGTGTTATGAAACTTGGTATACTTCAAATCATACACATTACATAGTATAAAATGAAGTCGTTTCTACTGTCTGTTAGCTTAGATCTTTAAACTACACAACGAATTTTGATACATTTTCAGTATATAGAGTGATTCAAACGGAAGGTTATATGTATTTTAAATGCGTTTATAGCTCGTGGTCCACCTGCGTTGTCCATCTGGGTGGACGAAGAGTAATTATTTTTCCCCGTGGATCGCCATAGAATGTCCATATATTGATTATGAAGCGGGTGTCGTCGTCAATAAGCAACTCAGTATGCGTAGAAGAATTGAAAGTTTATTGTAGTATAGTAGCACAGTACAGATAGATTAGAGACACAGTTCGTAAGAGTAGATAGAAGGAGAATTGAGTGAGAGAACAGAACTAGAAACTTCACAGTATAGACTTTTAGGCAATGGAAAATTAATATTAAATATATACTATTGTTTATATGCTATAGGCGCTTTGAGTGCAACCGGACTAACACTAAGATGACGGTGATAACAAATTAGTAGCACGCTACAATTATGTGCAAATACAAAATAATAGCCTGGATAAAAAAATATTTTTTAAATCCGTTTTATGATTGATTGATTGCCCGTGGTCCACCCAGGTGTAGACTACGCAGGTGGACCACGGGCAATAAACAGTTAAATGAATATAAGTATCTACATTGCACTCGTGCAATATCATGCTCGGTAGTTAATTTTATAAATTAAGCACTAGACTTGAGATTTAAATACTAATAACGAATATATGAAATTATCTTTATTCATTTAGGTCACATAGTTAGACTTATAAACATCTATTAAGAACGTGCTTGCCTGAAACTTCTAAGCCTTGTTACATTCCCCTTGCGGAGAGATCTTTTGAAAATCTTTTCTTAGTGGAAACATATAATACAAAACTACTAAGCAGTAAATTTATTAAAGTATTTTTATATATAAACTAGAGCCAAACAAGACTTTTTGGCTGTGAACCCTACTAATATAAATGCGAAAGCTTGTGAGAATGGATGTTTGTTACACTTTCACGCAAAATCTACTTAATGAATTTTGATGAAACTTTACAATTGTACAGCTTACTCATCAGAATAACACATAGACTACTTTTTATCCCAGGAAACGGGAACGGGAAAACTTCACCATGCGTGCGGAGTCGCGTTCTTTAACTAGTATGCTCATAAATACTTAGTGATCTGATTAATATTTAAGGACTATCTAAAACGACAGTTTGCAGTTTGTTGGCGTAATTTGGTATTTCTATGTTTGATTCTTTATTATCACTGCTACATATTGAATTTGTTTGTTGTGTATCGCCGCTGGTATTTTCAAAAGCATTTGACGATTTTGATGAATCAGTTTTAATATCTGTTGAAGGAGTTTGAGATTGCTGCTTCTTAAGTATACTTAAGAATCGTCGTCGTTTTAAATTCGTCAAAGAAAACTTCATTCTATGCTCCCGTTGCTCCCTTATGATTCTATGTAATGTTTCATAATAAATGTTATAACCTTTAGTGAGATATTGTCCTGATCTTGGTAACATCCACCATTTTTGGATTTCGTTGTGGTAATTTACGTACATTACCTCGGCCTCTACTGATCTGATTGCTGGTACTGATTTTGTTGTGCGTGTCTTGGAGTCATTTATTTCCTTTTTTAATATTCTCTCCACCTCATTATGATTACTTTGTTTAGCGAAAATAACCAATTTACTTAAAAATTCTCGAGCCATGTTATTACAGTCAAAAGAAAGTTTTGGAAATTTTGAAGTCTGTACGTCAAACCTAAATTCTTCCATATTAACGTTCATATCTTTTAGTTTTAAATATAAGTATTTAGCGTTACTTTGAAGTAATGTATGATCATTTGTAAATTTAAGTAGTTTAGTATACTCATCATAGATAAAAATATTACCAACACCACCTCCTAGGCCACCATTACAACTTAAAATTCCTTCATTAATAGTATCATCTATTCTAACCCTTTTATAAGATTCCTTCAGGGTTGACTTTTCTAATAGTTCAACAATAATCTTGGTTAGATGGTCAAGGCGTTGTTCAATTTTTTCTAAAGTTCCTCTAATAGCTAAGTCTATATTACCAAATGCTATGGGAACTGACAATTTTAGATCCAGTAATATACTTTTAGCAGTCTGTTCTTTTGTTTCATTTATCATTTCGGTAGAAATATGAATTTGTTGCAACCTTTGTATATCACTCTGGGGCCTCCTAGACATAAACTCGAATTTTTCATTTTTATAAGTAATATGATTGTCAATTATTGGACTTAATGTAATTGCACACGGATCACACAAAAATGATGATATCATTTCATTTAATTTTTTACTACTCTTAATCTTGCCACGATTTCTTAGAATTTGTTCATATAGATGTTTTCTAAATAGGGTTAAATATTCATCATTATTGTCAAAGAAATCATCTCTAAATGATAAAACTCGGCATTTCAGTCCCTTTTTTTCTTGAATCTCTGACACATGTAAAACTTTTTGTCCCAGGACTACATGATATCGTAGTGTGTACTCATTGTTCATGATATTCATTGACTGACTTTCGTTTAAGCATACTCCCAGACGTTCGGCTAAAATTGGAATCTCTTCTTTCAATATGGCCGCACTAAAATCTTCCACATCTTTATCCATGTAGATCGGTTGTGAACCACCTGGGCCAGTAGATATTAGATTATTTAAGAACGTGGCGTAACTACTTTCTAAAATTTTACTCGAAATTGTTTTACCGACATCATATTTAGCATTTGTGTACACAATGAAAACACAATCAATATCATTAAAATTGTCACTAAAAACTATATCATCTTTATTTTTCGTGCCAAATTTCTCTTTTACTTTCACAATACTTTCACACCATTTGACTAATTCATTTTTATCGTCAAGAGTTGTATCATCATTCTCTTTATGTTTTGCTTGGATTAATATAAGAAGAGGTCGGTCACAGTTCTTTATTATCAATTTAAGACAAACATCATCGAATGCTCCAATTTCGTCCACGTTGGAGGCTAAATAAAATTCTTCGACATTTTTATCACGACTCAACCTAAACAATATCAAACTAATGAGCTTAGTCTCATAAAGCTGTCCGCTGATACCCGAAGTACCTTGACGCTTTTTGAACATGTCCATTTTGACATCCCGAGGTTCGCCTGACATTGCAAGGTGTTTGCAAAGATTCTATCCAATGAAATCAGTGGTGATCTGTAAATAATATAAACATCAATTAGTCAACAAATACTTTGTTGATTTTCAGTTGATTCGTTTTGCATAGAATAGGTAGCTACCCTCAACATCCTAATAACATTTACCATTATAATAAAATATAATAGTACGAAAAAAAAAATCAAAAAAACTGGACAATTGCAAGCCGAACTCAGTCACCTTGGGTTCCGTACAAATTTGTAGGTAGGTAATATCTATTTTTATAAAATCATCAGGTGAGTCGTTCGTCAAGAAAGAGTATTTAAAAAACCCTTCCCCAAAAGAGCTGTTAAATATTACGCGGGTGAGCCGCCAACGTCCGCTAGAAATAAATTATTTCCGTTTAAATATTTTTTATTATTCAATTACAAATACACTGTTTGCAGACTTTTCTCTATACTTGTAATAAAAGGCAACACTACTTGCCAAATTTCATAGTTCTAGATCAATGGAAACTATATTAAAAGTTGATTCACTTGAAAATGTCGAAAAACCAATAACCGTACCTTATTGTAAAAAATTATACTAACTTAATTTTTTTTACAGAATCGTGTACCTGAACCTATATGGTTTTAAATTCAATCCTATACCTCGATGGAGAGCGGACAAACGGACAATAAATTGCCTTTTATTTCGTACGGAATCCCATAAAGGTTCTTAGAGGTACTCGTGTAAGTTCACAACAACCTAGAACTAGAGGGATTAGAATAAAACTGGGTAATGTAAATTTTGCCATTTTCCATTGCCATACCTTTATTATTACTTCTTAGCTCACTTACGTATTACATAACTTAATGATATATAGCCTATCTTCTGAATAACTTGACAAAATCTGTGTTATAATTTTATTTATGACTAGCTGTTGCCCGCGACTTCGTTCGCGTGGAAATTATGAAATGACGCATAATTTGTATTACTCTCTACCGAGCCCCTCGGCAAAGTAGTGTATGTTAATACAAATAGTTAAAATCGGACTATTCGTATTTAAAGACCAAATTTAACTCACAAACAAATTAACAAACAAATTAAAAAAATAATATGCCATTGTTTTGAGGTTTAATATACTCAATGTTGGTATAGATATATAATACATACAACTAACTTTCTTCAAAAATATTCATTATACTTAGCCCAGACATATAAGTAAATTTGTGTGGAAACACTCATAACTACCTTGCATAGCACAGGTGAAAAAGTTTATGTTGCAATACCAGTGACTAAAACTAATCCCCGTGCTGAACCAAGTTGTATTTTTACTTTTTGTTGGCAATAGCAATTAAAATTATTTGAAGGTTTGCTTATTGCTTTAAATAATTATCCATGGATTGAGTGGAGTCCATCGCATCAATGTCTTAAAATGGTTAAAACGCGGTTCACTGATATCAGAGTTGTTATGTAGCTAAAATATGACTCTGATCATAGTCTTAAATGACGATTACAATATAGTGGAGCATTTCAATTTGTTTCGGTACAGTTCGGGTATTTTAGAGGCGCAGAACATTGTAAAGGTTACGGTTCCAATCCCCTATCCTACACCTTCCTGTATACCACTATTAAATAGGTGTAAATACACAAACAAAAGTAAATGTTTATAAAACTTCTTTATAACTTACGTTCAAATCATTGCTCACAGTACCCAAAAATTATCACCCGATAAGCCAGACTGGTGACGAAGGAGAATTCAATTCAATTCACTTTTCAATTCAACGACAATTGTATGAATAACCGAACACCGCTTTCTCAATGTGAGAACAGATGCAACTTAACCTCAGGTCGAAACTCGAAGCTGACATTGAAATGTCTGCCCCTGTGTCTTGCTAAAAATCTTTGTAAAGCTTATGCACACACACATGAAACAACTCTTTGGAATTTTTGAAGTTTAGTTGAATATAAAAGTTACACAATTTCGAAGAAGACAAATTTAGAATAAACGATCTTCGTTGGTAGTGTGCGCTAGAAGTTCACTTCTTCTTCTGTGAAAAAGAAGAGAAGCTAAGGATTGATTTTGTGTCGTTATTTGGACCGACTACAGTGTCTCTAAACGACTTTACACTATACACAATTTCCGAGAAAAAAAGGTACACCTATCTACTTATAAAGGTACTCTACCAGAGGACAGCCTCTGCTAAAGTGCCTTCGCAAAGACTTAGAAGAACTACTGAGAATTCATAAGCTTGCAAATTGCAAATTGTTTGAACAAATCTGTTAGACCACCAATTAATTGTTCGATTCTACGGATTTATCGTAAAGTTCTCTAAATGTTTACACTGCTTTTTTTATAAGACATCGAACATTTCACCCCAAATTTGCGATATGAGGGCAATCCTTGAGCACGTGTTTCTTATTTTTGCTGCATTATAAAGGAGTTTCGGTGCTCATTTTCTTCTTACTATTGGAGATTCTGTAAAATGCAGCCAGGAAAGTTATTGTTCTACGCCAGTGGCTCCAGGCTGCCCCTTACCCCATCATAGTGCGAATACCACGTCATGGATAGCGGAGCGAGTGTAGTAAGAACTTTGCGGAGTAATGCAAAGACGTATTCGAAGCAGGGTCTAAACTAAGTCTTGGAGAACACTTCTAGTGCTGCGTGAAGAATCTCCTCTGAATTCAACCCATCAACCTTTCCTGGACTATTAAAAAAATGTCTTTGATCTAAAGTGTTACCACGAATGACCTCTGAGAGATTTAATAAAGAAATTAATTATCTATAACTCAGGCTATACATGCTATTATACATAATACGGGTCGGTATAGCCTAGCTGTTATCGCGTGATAATATGTAGTTCCTATGTAGATCCAATGTCTTGTTGTCATACGTGTAAGATTTAAACTAAATTCATTGAGTAGTTTTCGCGATTATCGCTCAGATATATATGTGCCAAACAGGTCTCAACCGAGCCCCTAGGATATGTAGCGTGTTAATTTGTAGCTTATATGTAGAGCGATTCTGTCCGAAACTACCAGGAGTTAAATTGGTCTTGCTAATTAGTGCAACAGCAGGTCGCCACAGCCTGCACCTGTCCATTTCAACACGGCAATGGGCTCACCACTTGTTACATGGGACAAAAATGCATACGGTGAAATGTGGGCGTTTAGTATGCCTCTGCCTACCCCTTCGGGGATAAAGGCGTGACAATATGTATGTATGTCGAGCGAACGTCTTGTTATTCTTCTTGAAAGATTTCAATTTCTATGCCGTAGTTTTTGCGTTTTGCTCGGTTAAATATGCGGAATTCAATCGTTATCTGCCGAGCTCTTTGGTTACCTATATAGCGTAATTATATACAGCCTATATGTAGATCCGACCTATTGTTAATACTCAAACAAATGCAATAAAATCCATTTAATTGTTACTGAGTTTATACCTAATTGTTTTCTGCCGAGCTCCTAGGTTATGTAGCGTGATAATATATAGCCTATGTGTAGACCCGGCCTACTGTTAATATTCGTGTAAAATTTGAATAAAATCCAATAAGTAGTTTCTGAGTTTATCCCGGACATGCATTTATACTAAATTGTTCTCTGCCTAGCTCCTAGGTTATGTAGCGAGATAATATAAAGCCTATGTGTTGACTTGACCTACTGTTAACGTTATTGCGAAATTTGAATCACCTATTTGATAAACCAGGCATGGCAAAAGTAATATGTTCCTGGCAAACGGGACCAACGGCTTAACATGCCTTCCGATGCACGGTGCCGCTCGTAAATGGAAATGCCACAAATTAGTCACCTATCCGTAACCAGTCATAGCAAAAGTAATATGTTCCTGGCAAACAGGACCAATGGCTTAACATGCCTTTCGAAGCACGGTAACGCTCGTAAATGGAAATGCCACAAATTAGTCACCTATCCGTATCCAGTCATAGCAAAAGTTGCTTAACGCAATGATCGTTACGATATTTATACTAAACTCTAAAATGAACTTGAAACATAAGCGTTTCTCTGCAATTTATAAATTCGCACTTATAATACATACCTATTATCACGACTATTTATTCAAGGCTACACATAGGATAGACCATAAATAATTTTAAATCTGATGTTCAGGTAGAGCCAGTGGTACAAAATTTTGTTTCTATAATTTAAAATAGTATCTATCCGTTGGTTGTTATTAATTTGATTCATTGAACATTATACATTAGTGGCAATTGCCATCTGGCCTACCGACTTTCTGAGCTTTCCTGGGCACCTTTACCAGATAGCAGGTGCTGCTGAAGCCGGCTTGAGCCAATTGAATTTCCCTTATGTGCAAAAATATCACAGAAGTTGTTATTAGAAGCTGCAGATTTCGCAAAGTCCTCACCCTTCCAAGAGTTGACCATTCTTAGATTACTTTACGTCACTGAACTTTTACCCATTAATGACAGAAACTTGTGCGCAACTAAAAGCAAAATGTCTGCTGTAATGTGTTTCACTTTCTCTCAAAGTGGTCACTGCCTTAAAGTTGATGCGTCTTTAACCGTCTTTACCGATATAGCCTTTAACTCGATGTGCATAACTGACGCATCTAAAAGTAGACTGTGCCTAGGGTGTTTATCTTATCTGATCCTTTACTCATTAGAGACTGTACTTAAAAGAAGCGTGTCTGCTAATGTGATGCACCTACTTTTGAAACGTTCACTCATCCAAAATTTGACCACACCTAGATAACTTAACTTTGCTCTTCGTTTAGTCATCAGTGAAGGCAACTCGATACGAGAATGTGCATAACTGAAAATTCAGTGGGCAGGTGAAAATGGTGTCTTAATTAATATAACAAAATACTTTGACCTGTCCAATGCATAGCGCGTCTAGCAAGATGTAGTTCAAGCTGTATTATCACTTCTGCTGAACCGATTTTGATAAAATATAGCGCAGTAGTTAAGCTAGAAAATTAACCACAATATTTTCATAGCAGAATTGTAATCAACCATCTGGTTCTTGTTCCAACCCCTAACAAACAAACAAACAAACTGATACGAAGAAAAAAAATCACCGTTTCGGACTCAGAATCCCTTATAGTCGATTAACATATATTTTTTTAATTTATTTTAAATGTACTTCACGGCTAATTTTATAATAGTAATAGATAGATAGATACCTAATCACTTAGCTTGGCTGTCATACTTTGAGACAATTTTTATCAACGTATATTATTAAATAATATTAAAAAAGATACCTACCCATTTACGCAAGAGGGAGCGATGTATTTTCGATCACACTAGTTTTTGTCCAATGTCTAAAACATATTATAAGTGTAGAATGATAAACGAACGCAAGTGATGCTAATAATAGCCTTAATAATGAAGTTAGTCTCTTGGTCTCTATCAATTGTAACGATGACGTCATGTTACGATAGTGCGTCCTTGGTGTAAACACAGTGTTGACAACATACCAAAATAATATCGTAGCGTTCACAGTCGTTGATATTATTATAAAAAAAGTTTGTAGTTGCGTTCCAGTTCAATTTTTACTAGATATCAACACAAAATACGAGTAGCCATTCAAACAGAAAAAAAAAGGATGAAAGAATTTTCGCACACATGTAAATTCCAAGACACAAGTTAATAGAGAGATATTGTATGTACCTATAATGTTGCCATATTCCTCCAAGAACAGGCATTGTAGTTTTGAACAGATTTTGACATTATAAATTCAGCATAAATGTTTTGGATTAAAGCTATTAGGATGAATTAAGTACCTTGACAATTTAAAGCCTTTTAAATACTATAAATTGATTCTCAATAATCTTACTCATTATGTCTCTAATCTCACCGCAAAAATAATACCTATTATCAAACTGAGTTTTTTTATTGTTAATAAATCAGGAGTGGGATAATAGATATTTTTTTATTATAACGGTGGAGTTGCATTATTCTTAAAAATAAAATCGATACAAAATAGATCGCATTCAATAGAACAAATAAAGTAATATACCTACATCATAACTATTGCTTGTTCATTTCATGCAGCTTCGTATTTCAATAGAAAATTTCATCTTGTACGTGTATAATAAGCAAAACTTACACTCAAATATAACTTTTGTTTTCACCCTGTTTAAAACTTTAAACAACAACTTTAACAAAAATCTGAAACCTCATTCTTTACTCGGTGGTCAAAGCGCGCGCATAAAAAAAAACTAATTTGTATTACTTAGTATTAGACTCTTGACTTGAAAAACGTCGAATGATACACGTGTATATTGTTGATCACCGTCTTCGGCTAATCACCAACCTTACACACTTGTACCATAATCTACTATAACACAACTTATTTAAAAAGTATAAAATTTATATATATATATATATTTATACTTTTTCGAATGATACACGTGTGTATTGTTGATCACCGTCTTCGGCTAATCACCAATCTTACACACTTGTACCATAATCTACTATAACACAACTTATTTAAAAAGTAGGTACTTTTAATGTTTCTGGAGGTACATTTATTATGAACTAGTTATATTATACCAAACAAAAAACCACAGTTTGATAATCGGTATCATTATGTACCTAATTGCGGTGAGATTAGAGCCATATTATGGGTGTATTGAAAATAATGTTTTTGAACCATCACGATCTTCACTCACTTTTCATACCACGTATATTATTATGTAACGAGCCTTAAAATAAATAAGTAACAGTATGTTTAGGGCAGACTGAAGATGTGGATGAGATGTAGACCGGCGAGTAGCTGCCGGAAACAGGGTTAACGGTGCTTTGTCTTAATTAGTAAAGCGACAACGCATCGTAAAATAAGCAACACTAGCAATTCATAACGCAGAGCAAGTGCCAACGTTGCATTTCAGTAGTGAAACCTGGGCATGTCAGTAGATGCATGAAATTCAGTTGAATGCTGTGGAGATGCGATCACTTTGAAAATAGTGCGGTGTAACCTTGTAAAATACGTAACGAAGTGATTTGCAATATGGCAGGTTTTAATGAAAGTGTCAGCGTTAAGCTGGAAAAGGGCTTGCTCTGTTCGTTTGGACATGTCCAACGAATGAGTGAGGAACGATTGACGAAGAAGATATATTGTGCGAAGTAGAGGGTAGGAGTCAGGGTAGGCCGAGACTTACATATGAAGACCACGTGGGCAGATTCCTCAAAACGAAAAAGTCAAAAGTACCTACTCGGATACCCAGACGTGCATGAATAAATCGATTGATGAATCTGCTAAAAGAAGTATCTGTCCTCTCTGACTACCCCATCTCGCTATATCCCTGAATATAGCGAGAAAATAGTTAGTTAGTTTTTTGGTACTTCCCGACGTTTTGACCGACCGGATTACACTAGCAGTGAGAAACGTCGAGAAGCACCGAGTACACTCTTTTACCTAAAATAGACTTCGCGAATAAGACCTATGTGTAATATACAGGGTCATGTTGTAAAACACCAGGAACCTGCTAGGACTAGGTAGCTAACATCATAAAAACATGTTCTACGATTGTTTCTTTCGACTTTGTATTTTTTTTTTGGATATCTGATAATATTTTTTTTTAAATTTAACTAAAATAAAGTAAAACACAACTCGTGAAAATCACAGGAGATGGGGTGGACCGGTCATAACTCCTTTGACCATGCCCTTTTTCAACAGCATTGATTCGCGCACATCCATCGTTCATCGAAGCATGCAGCACGTGACGAAAAAGAGACCTAGTAGTTCTTTTAAGCGAATCCAAGAGCGAAAACCTATGACGAAGCTCGAAGTTTCAATGTACGATAGTAGTCGCTGTGTAACGAATTGCCAAAAGTATTAGAACAAACGTTGTTGGTTATGACCATGGCTCTCTACTCCTTGCAGGTTGCTGGTGTTTTACAAATGACCCTGTGTATGTATTTAGAAATATTTTATTGTATTTTCATGTGGAAATCCTCATGGATGCTATGCCGGACTCTTACCAAGTAAATCCACACGTTTCCCTTCATCTGTCTATAGCCAGAAGTCCCGGATAAACCCTCGGAAGAATAGCCCCAGGGCTCCTGACAGACTTTGTCCGCTACCGCAGGCTTGTACAGGGGGGGTTCGGTTCGGTTATCCTGCCTCTTTGGGGGGTTCGAGTTTTATCTCGCTTCTTCGGGGGTGTGGGTGTTATACCACTATTGAGAGAGTGAAGGGCGTGCGTGTTACCCTCACGCTGCGCCACTTTCCATGGCCTGCGTCTGTAAGAACGGTGAGGAGCCGGCCGCTGTACTTAGACCCCCGGTCACGAAGTGAAAGCGATTGTCATGCTAATGTTACGTTGGAACAAATATTTGTAAATATTCACAAATATTTTTTATTTGTTTACTATGTATAATATGTATGTAAATACATACATATATATTTATCCCCGAAGGGGTAGGCAGACGCATACATTTCACCGGATGCATTTTTGTCCCGCGTAACACTTGTCACGTGGTGAAATTAACAGGCGCAGACTGTGGCGACATGCTGTTGAAAATTTTCAAGCCGCCCATTAGACCTTCAACCAGACTTAATGACTGCCATTTTACTGGCAACCGGGATCAACGGCTTAACCTGCTTGCCGAAACACGGAAATAAAAATAGAATAACATATAATGTGTTTATCAGTTGCCTGGATCCCATAGCACAAAATTAAAATAGTTTTAAATGGACTACATGGCGCTGTGTAAATGAATGAAATGACGTTCTTCCAAATAGTAAATGATAATGTGGTAATTAAGTTTTCAGGTTAGCAGCATTACCTACAGCGAACGTGTGCAATTAGAATGATATAAGTACTTTAGGTACTTGTCTTCTATTGTATGACGCCCAGGCGTAGCCAGGATTTAGTTAATTTTCCCATACTTGTAACAAAGTGAATATGTTTGAATAGACCGCATTTATTTAAGGATACTAAAATATATATACAGATAAAAATATAGAAACATTTCTGTTAGTATGTTGGATTTGTATGTTTCAGTTTTTGAAAATTATAACGATAACATTATGCTTATTGCATGT
This sequence comes from Thumatha senex, assembly GCA_948477245.1. Classification (NCBI taxonomy): domain Eukaryota; kingdom Metazoa; phylum Arthropoda; class Insecta; order Lepidoptera; family Erebidae; genus Thumatha; species Thumatha senex. Next base: position 9,725,344 of record OX419725.1, read on the forward strand.
ACGGGACAAACGTTGTTGGTTATGACCTTAGCTATCTACTCCTAGCAGGTTGCTGAATTATTACAAATGACCCTGTATATGTCGGAGGAAGGGTTTAATTGCTTAGGCATCACAGTCATGTGATTGGTCGAAAGCGTATTTGTACTAAAGTTAATAATTTGTTTTAGAATCATTATATTCACAAGTAATATCTTGTTAAATCCTATTTAATTTCAATTGATTTATCGACTACTAAAATTGTGTAAAATCACTCTTTAAAAAGAATGGTTCAAAGAGAACACTGTGAGGCATCAAACATGTAATGTTCCTATTTAAGTAATAATGGTTTTTAATACGCAAAGGTTTATGTTAATATCTACACGCCACAGTATAAATTATTGGCAGAAGAACAATCAAAATGAAACATTTCTGTTAGTATGTTGGATTTTTATGTTTAAGTTTTTGAAAATTATAACGATAACATTATGCTTATTGCATGTACGGGAACCAAATCAACGATCGTACCCATAATGGTCATCTTTTAATATAAAACGATTTTTAAATAACAATGCCGTTGCATTATAACTTGATGAAAAAAGTTCACACACAACAAAATAAATAAATCAAGTAACAGCTTTTTATCGCAGGTAGGATAGGATTTTACCACTGTCTGACCTGCTAGTAAGCGATGGTAAACATATTACCTATAATATAAATTACGCCTATAATTTATATTTGGCCTATAATATTACGCTAGCTTATTGTTTCTGTTGCGGTAAAGTCCCGGGTTCGATTCCCGTTCCGTGTAAACAGCAAGTTAGAAGACGCTGTGTAAAAAAATGTCCTACATTATTTTGGGATATATGAATTGGGTTCTTAGTGAAAGTTTTTTATGAAGATGAGTAGCTAAAATGACAATGACTCCTTCAAGTTTTTGACGTTAATAATAAATATTGGGATTATTAATATTATTTGCATTATTTATCTTCGCCCAGATGTATACCTGAGGGTAATCAGGGAGGACTGATTGGCAGGCTTCACGATAAATGCGTGCTTCTTTTGCTTCCTACAGATTCATTGATCGTTTAATACATGCACGGAATAATTTAAAGTAAGTGAGAAAAAATGCATATGCGCTGCACCTCTGATGTTGCAAACGTCCATAGGCTACAGACCACTTTCCATCAGGAGGGCCGTGTTGTCTGCCACCTCAGTGGTATAAAAAAAAATCTACATTTGAGTTACTACCAAATTCGCAAAACAACTGGTAGATCCAGTGAAGTTGAGAATCTCATAAAAAAAACATCACGGTCACTTTTTTCCCATCGCCAATTGAGAATTTCATATCCGTAAATTAAGTAATCGAAAATACTAAGCCAAACTCTCTCTCTTTCCATCTTCACTAACTTATAGCCCCCTTTCAACTTTCTTTGACCTCGCTCGATTACACTTTTCGTAACGCATTCACTAGCTTTCTCCCGAAGTCAAGCGTGTAAAGAAGTTTAACTTCAAAGTACATAGTTTCGCAAGGGTTGTGCACGCGACTACCGCGCTGAGTTTCCGGGTTCCATTCACGGGTCGGAACAAATATTTCTTTGATTCACAAATGCTTGTTTTGGAGTTTGGGTATTTTTTATGTATAAGATGTATGTATTTAGGAATATATACAAAAGTGTCTATCAGTTGTCTAGACCCATGCCACAAGCTTATATTAGTTTACTTTGGGCTAGATGGCGGTGTGTAAAAAAAATATCCCTCATTATGTAAATATAAAGGATCTCACGGCCACTCATTTCCCATCGCCAATACAGAAATACATACCTATTAGTAAATGAAATGAAATGAAGCGCTCGTGGCCCCGCGGTCTCAGTGTTCTGTAAACGATCACTGAGTTACGCAACTTTCACTATGGCTGGTACTCGGATGGGTGACCACTTTGTGGCATTTATATTTGCGAGCGTTTCCGTGCTTCGGAAGGCACGTTAAGCCGTTGGTCCCGGTTGCCAGTAAAATGGCAGTCGTTAAGCCTGGTTGAAGGCCTTATAGGCGGCTTAAAAATTTCAACAGCAGGTAGCCACAACCTGCGTCTGTCTATTTCAACACGGCAATGGGCTCACCACCTATTACGTGGGACAGGAATCCACACGGTGAAAAGTGGGCATATAATATGCCTCTGCCACCCCTTCGGGGATAAGGCGTGATGGATATTTATTTATTTTATTTATTAGTAAATTAACCCGCCATACACTCTCGATCCGTAAACCCTAGTGCACAATTTAAGGGTAAACTCTAACAATTGTAACGCAGGAATGACAAAACTAACTCCTCGGCGTTAATAAACAAGACAACTCTCTCACACACTCTCGCACCACACACCTTACGACTCCCTACACTCTTCATACAACTTGTATTACACCTCACTCTTACCACATATACCTCCGACACCACTAAGATTGAGAAAAGTCCGAGAGCATCCATTAGCCCGACTTATCTCAGAATATCTTTACCACACCCGTCTAACAATAAATTAAAAAAAAAACTCCTTGACGAACGGACTAATACAAATTCCGAGAACAAGGTATACTAAACAGTGTATTGGAAAACTTCAAATTGCAGGCAGAGCTGCGAATGTCAGCTAGTACTCGATCAATCGTTAAATATGAAATAATATACATACATCCATTCATACATGTTGTCACGTCCATATCCCCGAAGAGGTAGACGAAGGCATACTGTAGGTAGACCACATTTCACCGTATGCATTTTTGTCCCACGTAACAGGTGGTGAGCCCATTGCCGTGTTGAAATGGACAGGCGCAGGTCGTGACAACCTAAGGCCTTCAACTGGAATTAACGACTGCAATGCTACTGGCAACCGGGACCAATGGTTTAGAGAACGGAAGCGCTCGCAAATGTAAATGCTCACCTATTCGAAGACCAGCCACAGTGAAAGTTTCTTAACGCAGTGATCGTTTACAGAACACTGAGTTAGCGGGCGCTTCTAAATATAAATATTATAATAGATTTATTATACAAGGGACTAAAATAACCCATTACGTACGAGGAAGTTTTACTAGCAAGCTATAGCGAAGGCGAAGGGTGTAAATAGAGACCAAGTTTTAATGAGTTTAGCTCCATGTGTTTACAATGTAATATATGTATGTGTGAAAGGCACTCTACTATCGATTAACGGATTTATGCCAAGTTAAATTAAAACTTAATTACTTAATGAAAAATTTTATTTCGGTAATTAACGATAGTGAGCTGAGCTATGCCTGTTATTAACTCACCTAGTTGAAAGAAATCACTAAATCTAAAACTAACTATTTTCACGCATCTAACAACTGCATCTAACAAAGCTTCTAACAATCTTCAGGAAGCAACTAGGCGATCTGTCTTCTCTGACTATCCCGCCAGGGATACAGTGTGAAGATAAATAGATAGAGAAACAGAACCGTATTCCAAAACGTTTCTCAATACTCAATCAACGCTTGAGGCTAGTTTTAACCTTATAAATACTACTCTCAAGCGGTGATTGAGTCTTGAGAAACGATCTGGAAAACGGGCCATTGTTTCTGACATTAGCGCATTCAACCAAAAAAACAAACTCTTCAGATTTATGTATTAAGTTGTATAGACAATAGATATCCGAACTAAAGAAAGAGACTACTATCTGACCTATGGGGTCTATGGATTTGCTAGCCATGACCAGCAACCAATTGAATTGAGTTGTGTATGAGGACCTTGGTAAGATTATTCTAGATTAATATATAGATATTTTTTACCTAGTTTTAACATGAACAGTTCAATAAATGACAAAATTTATTTAAACCATCTGCGATAATCTACGTTGCCAGATGTATTATTTGTTTTACACATGGCACGCTCGCGCCCCCACACGTGCGCTCTGCGCGCGCGCTTCTTCGTAAAACTAAATCGTTTCTCATCGCCGGCTCAATACAAATGTTTACACATCACTTTGGTATTTTGCTAGCATTGGACGCAGTATTTTGAATATAATGACGCGATAGACGCTTCATCAAGCCCAGTTGTGATTTGTGTGTTGTCCCAGACGCTTGCTGCGACGGTTTTATTATATATTTTTCAACTGCATCATTAGCCATCATGCACGATACTATAAGAAATCAGGTATATTTTCATATATTTTTATCCGATGCACTTTAAAGCTGCGCATTTATTTTGTTATTTTATTAAATTATATGTATTTGTTGAGTATTGTTGAGTCGTTGCTTAATAGATTAATAATCAATTCTTATCTAAAACTGTGACCTAGCGAAACTTGAATACCTCACAAGTCGAGTGTTTACCACATTATTTATCTACTATAAGAGTTTCTTTAAACACAACTTTTTGTTTAGATCAATGCAAACGAATGATAAGTACCTAATGTTTTTTTTTATTGTGTGATTTAAAGGTTCCATACGTACTGCCTATGCATCTTTCTTTTATGTGTTTGTTACTGCATCAAAATGTTTACAGTAGATAGCGAAATCTCCGCGAAAACTATTTTCTTTGGAATGTTAATGGTGGTTTAGACTCATTAGGGTATATATCATACAAATCAGATAGGGGCCGTTCAAGTATTACGTAAGCACCAATTCTCTGTTTTGCTTATTTTGGATGACATGGGGGGTGGGGGGGTCTAGATGATGATTACGTCATCGTTAGTTATTTAAGTTTTTTCGGGGATTCCCGCAAATAATACATATGCGTAGGCACTCGCTTTGAGAACTGATTAGGGGAATTACCGCGCATTAGGGAAATTACCGTGCGCTATTCACTTGTCTAATAATTCAATCTCGTGCCGTCCGGCTGCAAGTGCGCATCTATCAGTATTGTTTTGTTTGGATTCTAAACGTATTGTAAGCATTGAAAGTTATCATTTGTGTTTATGTTGATGCAAATAGCCAAAGTTTAACGATTTAGAACAGTTGATGACTTGGTTTTGGATGAAGGAGGACAATTTCTTGATCTTCCAGTCAATTTAGCTCTACGCTTGAGTACTACCCTCAAAGATTTTTTGCAAATGCCCTACGATTATTTTTGTCCGACGGTAAAATTGAGGCTCTCAAGCCGAACATGCAAAACGTGTGGTCTTTATCATGCTTCCGTCAAATCATTAAATCGTCACATCGAGAAGATCCATAAAAAAGTAAACACGCCCACAGAGGGAAAAGTTAGACCTGTAAGAGTCGCTGCTCGTCGTGCTAATGAACTGATGTGCATTATTCAAAATTTAGAGCACCAAGATGTTGAATGGCTCGATGAGAGTGACGTAGACATTCCAAAATCGGATGAAAGTGAGCAGACTCACAACACTGAGCAGCAATCCAATGTCATCGATAACTTAGAATCATGGATTCAGGTTTCATGGACTGAAGACTGTTAATGTGTTCCGAAAATATTCTTTATGTTAGTTATGTTCTTTATTTCTGATTATATTTTTTTATCATTTACTCTATGTGTATCAGTTAAACCTAATATTTTCATGAATTTTCCTATTTTAAAAATAACAATATAAAAAAACATTTATTACTAAAAATGTTTACGTAAGCATAGGGGGAGGGGGTAAGTGCTTTGCTTACTTTTGATGACAAGGGGGGCGGGGGGGTAAAAAATGGTAAGAAATCTGCTCACGTAATACTTGAACGGCCCCATATCAGTTTTAGGTACATTTGGTGATACTTATAGATTTTTTGAAAATCAACATCAAGAATTTCGTTCGTGTCTCTAAATTCGGACAGGCTAACGTCCAACAGTGGATTGCCTAAAGCTGATTTCAATAAGCACTTCTGTATTTCGGAAGGCATGATGACGTTTGTTGATTAGCACAGCAATAGAGTCAGCAACGCGATTGTAATATTGACCTTTGACATTGCAAACGTCCATAGTCTACCCACTAGTCTAGTATAGTCTAGTCCATAGTGGACCCCGTGCTCGACCAATATTATTATCAGTTAATAGTATAAAAATGTATGTAAATATAATATTGTGTAGGTGTATTGAATATAGATGCCATTCTATGTGTATTTACTTATTGGTGCCTAAGTGTGTGCTAATTAACTTCATTTTACCTCCTAACAGCAGACAATCACGGCTTTGCCCGCGTCATACTTCAAACCCACCATTTAGGCTCATAGCTTATAAGTTTTACAATATTGTATGAAATTTTTCATGTTTGTTGATGTATAAGATTATTGCTCAGTTCTACTGGGTAGTAACGTGATAATATATGAGACTTCCTCGATAAATGGGGCTTCCTCAATAAATGGGCTATCTAACACAAAAATGCCTGTCATTAGCGCGTTCAACCAAACAACAAATAATCTGTTCAGATTTAAATATAAGTGCCTATTGATTTGACCAGGCGTGATAATATGTGTGTATGTATATATGAATATATATACTTAACTTTTTTACTTTACTACCCGTATCTAATATCTTTTACAGCCTATATCTTTTCTGTCCATACTAGGGTTGTCTGGAAGAGAATGTTTAATGGTCAACGAAAAAACACAAATATTCTTGTACATTAGCTTAAAATTGGTATATTTACAATTAAAGTTTTGTTTTCTGAATAAATATAATAGGTATATATTTTACTTCAAAAATTATAATTCCTATAAATACTTTAACTGGTTCTTTTGCACATAGTCTGTTTAATTTGTATTAATAATTTGTTATTCTATTTTTATAATTAATGTTGTATGGCAAGTTTTATTTAAAAACAGTTTTTCTTTTGAAGTTATTTCTAAAATTATTAATGTCAATCCTTTCCTTACTTATATTTTTCCTTTTCCTTTATCTGACTTCTTTATCTTCGCGAGGTTCCGACATAAAGTCTAGAAATAAATCTTGTATCGTAAATAGCTAATGAGTCGATATAATTATTGACATACGAGTAATATATCACTTTTTACTTATTATATTGATACAATTCCCCTCTTATTATTATGTATTCACATCATCATCATCCGAGCGTCTGTCCCAGTTGCGTCTCGCGACGCCCGGGGTCCGCTTTCCTACATTTTCTCCTCCACTTCGCACGGTCTTCGGCATCCCCTGTAGTGAGACCATTGGCACGCATATCATCCCTTACGACGTCAAGCCAGCACTTCTTGGGTCTTCCCCTCTTACCAGGACCCGGCGGGGCTGACATGGCCAGACATTTGTTACCTACGTAGCCCGGCGGTTGCCGCAAGACGTGACCATACCAACGAAGGCGACACTCTTGCAACTTGTCTGCAATGTCACGGACGTGAAGGCTGCCGCGGATGCGAGAGTTTCTCACGCGGTCCATCCGCGTGACCCCACACATCCACCGCAGCATCTTCATTTCCGTGACACGCAGCTCCTGCTTGTGTCGCTCCAATATCGGCCACGTCTCACTGCCATGTAAAAGGACAGGTCTAATAATGGTTTTGTAGACCTGTCCCTTCAACCGGATCGGCATTTTAGGGTCACAAATGACACCGGTCATCTCCCGCCATTTGGCCCACGCGGCAGCAATGCGTGACTTGACATCGCAATCGATGTCACTGGACGTGTGAAAAACAGATCCCAGGTATTTAACCTGGTCCGTGCGCTCGACCAAATCACAGCCTATGCGGACGGATGTGGGATCTGTCGAGTTTAGTGCCAAGTACTCGGTCTTCGCCACATTTAGTTTCAGACCGCCGTTCTCATGCGTCTCCTTCCACGCCTTTACACGTCGCACCAATCTGCCCCTGTCCGCGTCTGCCAGCGCAATATCGTCAACATACATGAGCAACCATGGAGGCTGCTCATGTGGGTTTCTGATGCTGTCCGACAATTCGTCTAATATTACACTGAACAGAAGCGGACTAAGGACCGAACCCTGGTGTACCCCGACGGTGATGGGGAAGGGTTTCGTGTCGCCAACAGCAGTCCGAACTATTGAATCGGAGTCACAGTACATGTCCCGGATAGTGTCAATATAGACCTCTGGAACCCCTTTGGACCGCAGTGCCAACCAGATCATCGCACGAGGAACGCAGTCGAAGGCCTTCTGCATGTCTAGAAACAAACAGTGCAGAGGCGTGTTCTTCGACCTGTATTTCTCTGCGACAACCCTCAGGGCAAAAACAGGGTCCGTGGTCCCATAACCAGGGCGAAACCCATATTGACACTCCGAGAGAGTGCATTCCTGCCGGATCCGAGAGTCTATAATCCTCTCGAAGATCTTCATGGTGTGGGACATCACCTTAATACCGCGGTAGCTCCCGCACTCTTGCACTGACCCCTTACCTTTGAAGACTGGAGTAATAATACTCAGTCTCCATTGGTTTGGGATCTGCCCGCTGAGGAGTATGAGGTTAAAAAGGTTTACTAAGATGCCCACACCGCGAGGACCCATCGCCTTCCAGGCTTCGATGGGGACTCCATCGGGTCCGACAGCTTTCCGATTCTTCATGCGGCGAAGCGCAGTCAGGACTTCTCCAGGCGTTACCGGTGGCACTAGTCCCTGATTCGGAGGGAGGTCCGGAGGCTGCACCTCTTTGTGCTGTTTATTAAGCAGCTCGTGGAAGTACGAGCGCCATCTCTCCTTTACCGCGAGGTCTTCGCTTAACAGGTTGCCCTAAAGGTCTTTTACACAGCGACACTTGGATATATCCTGTGCCGCTTTGACCCTGGAGCGCGCCAGCTTATAGATGAGCTTCTGCCCCTCAGACGATTCCAGCTTATCAAACAGAGGTTGTAAGTGGTCACGTCTGGCTCTGGCTACAGCTCTCTTTGTGGCGCGCTTGGCAGCCCTGTACGCGTCGCGGTCTTCAGGAGATCCGGTCGCTTGCCACTTTTTAAAGAGGGCTTTCTTCTCCCTAGTCTCCCTCTGGACTGCGTCGTTCCACCACCAAGTTTCCTTGTCACATTTGCGTCCACCCTTAGACTCACCGAGCACCACCTTCGCCGCTCCAAGGATGGCCGCCTGAACTTTGTCCCAGCAATCTTGAACTGGTTCGCCTTCAGTGTCAGTGCACTTGTCACCGACAGCTGAGACGAACTCCTGGGACCTAGTTTCATCAAGCAGCCATCATCTGATGCAGCGCTGGCACCGCTCGATGCGTTTGCCTTTGGGCTTCACGCAGAGGTCCATGACAAGGAGACGGTGTTGTGCAGTAAGACTCTCACCGGGTATGACCTTGCAGTTGGCCACCTTGCCGATGCTGTGTCGCCTAGTGAGTAGGAAATCGATCTGAGTTGTACGCCTCCCGCTCTTGTAGGTGATGAGATGTTCGGATTTCTTTTTGAAATACGTGTTCACAATGGCCAGATCGGCAGCCGCACACGTTCTGAGGATAGTTTCTCCTTCAGCGTTGCGGGTGCCGTATCCAAAACCACCATGAACACGCTCAAACTCCTCACACCTCTCACCCATATGACCGTTTAGGTTGCCGCCCAAAACGATTCCCTGTGACAACGGAATGCTCCGAAGCACTCCCTCGAGTTGACCCCAAAACGACATCTTATCGGCGTCGCTACAACCGGCCTGTGGCGCGTAGGCACTTATCAGGTGGGTAATAATCCCATCGATAAGCACCCTCACGATCATAAGCCGGTCGCTACAGCGTTTCACCTCCAAGATGCCACTCTGCAGCCCCTCGGAGAGCACAACGGCCACCCCGTTCTCCCCACCAGGCGCACCCGTGTAATACAGCTTGTAGCCGTTCTGCAAGGGCCGGGCTCTGTTGCCCTTCCACCGAGTCTCCTGCGGGAACGCCACGTCCACCCTCCGCCTGGAGAGTACTTCGGCCAACTCTATTATTATGTATTCACAATAACGTAATAAATTGTAAAATAAGGATGCATTTTCTGCGACAATATTTTATCTCAGTTCAGTTTAATTTAATTTGTTAGAAACTTGTACCAACTACACCACCGTGACCTGCTCGTAACTGACGAATTAATCCACCTCATTACGTCTTAAAGCGACGTAAGGCGCCATCTACCGGCACTTGGCAAAGTTGCACGATACGAATGTATAGAATTGCATCTATAATCATTCGATTTGTGATGACACCTGCCTAAACATTAGAAACAATTTTTGAAAAGCAATTAGTATGCTAACTTATTAAAAATTTAAATTTTTAAGGTGGAAAAATTATTCAGTCACGAGCTGGACTCGAACCAGCGTCTTCTGGTTCAACGCACCAGACGCGTTACCAACTACACCACCGTGACCTGCTCGTAACTGACGAATTAATCCACCTCTTTACGTCTTAAGGCGACGTAAGGCGCCATCTACCGGCACTTGGCAAAGTTGCACGGTACGAATGTATAGAATTGCATCTATAATCATTCTATTTGTGATGACACCTGCCTAAACATTAGAAACAATTTTTGAAAAGCAATTAGTATGCTAACTTATTCTAAATTTTAATTTTTAAGGTGGAAAAATTATTCAGTCACGAGCTGGACTCGAACCAGCGTCTTCTGGTTCAACGCACCAGACGCGTTACCAACTACACCACCGTGACCTGCTTGTAACTGACGAATTAATCCACCTCTTTACATCTTAAGGCGACGTAAGGCGCCATCTACCGGCACTTGGCAAAGTTGCACGGTGCGAATGTATAGAATTGCATCTATAATCATTCGATTTGTGATGACACCTGCCTAAACATCAGAAACAATTTTTGAAAAGCAATTAGGTAACCTGCTATAATGTATTGTGTAATTTTGCCCACATGTGGTTCTCGACTCTAACCACTAGGAAAATACTAGATGACCCCTGCGGCCTCGCCCGTGACACACTGCGAACCCCTGTGGCACCAATTTAATCCCGTCGTTTATTATTTTTTTAATAATCTATGAAAATTAGCCGGATTTGTTGACATTTATGATTACTTTTTCAGGGTTGTAGCGTAATTATATAAGTCTATATTTTTCCTCCGTAAATGAGCTATCCAACAGGAGAAGATGTTTCATTCAATTCAGTAGTTCCTGAGATTATTATGCAACCAAACAAACTCTTCAGCTTTATTTATTAAGTATAGATATAAAATTCTCGTGCCACATTGCTAGTTGCCCGATTTATATAAAATTTTACATAATATATTCGGTAGGTATGAAAATCGATCATCCAAATCCATTTTATTACGTTATCCGTAAGTGATAATGGTGGCCTTTTATATGACAAAACAAAGTTTTTCAGATCGGCTAGTAATCTATACAATTTTAAAGTTTGAGAACACCACCATACACGCAAGCAACCAACCATAATCGCGTATAATTTTATTATAACATATAAATATTAAAACTGCTTTATCGACGGGTATTTTAAGAGACTTACTGTTATCAATTTAAACATCAGATAATACTTATCTTTATTTAGATAAATACAATATTTATAGTACCTAATCATCAATATTAAGTACATCTAAAACCGTTGAGTTACAAGTGCCTATAATTTCTTGAGTTCTTACTTAAATTTAATTTAAGTTTTTAAATTCAAATATAAAAACTAGTTTTAATACGAAACTAATTATGTATCAATTTAAATATCAATACGTAAAACAGGTCTAATGGAATGAATAACTTCATAGTATTACTAAATAAATAACATAAATACTAACCGTTAATTATTATATTTATTTATTTTATAATTATTTTATAGCCTGATTACTAAGACCGTTTTAGTCAAGTATAGTCTTAAATCAAAGTCAGTCGTACCCATTAACTTGGTAGTAATATTAATAAGGCCTTCAGTGGAATTTGCGCTTCAAGATGTAAGAATGTAAGATGTAAGAGGCATAATAAACACCCACAGTTCATTGTGTGCATTTTCGTCCCACATATTTTTATACCACTAAGGTAAGACAAGCATACGGCCAACCTGATGGAAAGTGGTCTCCTTAGCCTATGGACCGTTCGGGAAAACCCAGGCAGGAGTTCATCCCACAATCTAAGCGTACGAGGATTACAGCACCTATCGGACCTAACCGTATACGAGCGCTCCGGACGCAAAGTGTGAGGGTGAACACCCTATCTATGGCGAGCGGTGCGATGATATAAAAAAGCCGTGGGTATCATGTCAAACAATTCCTCAGAGCACAGACCGTTGAACAGGCGATAGAATACGCAAAAGGAGGCGAAGTCTCTCCTGCCGCGAAGGGCGTCGACACAAGATCGTTGACAATCCTCATAGCACGCCTTTCTACCGAGTCGAAAGGTCAAAGCTGGTATTCAGGTGCACCAGCCCAATGGTAACAGCAGTACTCAATGTGTGGCCGCACTTGCGCCATATAGAGAAGCAGTGTTTGCTCCGCAGTAAAGTACTGCCGCGTACTGTTGATCACTCCTAGCTTTTTAGACGACAGCTTCGCCTTATACTCTAAATGACTACGATATCGGACGTCACTAGATATCTCAACACTAAGGATCCCTATACTATTGGAGATGGAGAGAGTTGTGCCCAGGAATTGTGGCGCTACAATGGGGCTATTTAGCGGTGAATTCAGGTGCAGATGCAGTGCATTGCATAGCACTTATTTCATCTCCACTCCACTAAGTCATTACACTTCACTGGTTATCAGTACTTATATTACAAAGACGAAAGTTTGTGAGACTGAATATTTGGAACACCTATATGTCCTACATGCTCTAACGGCTTGATAGATTTGGATAAAAGCTAGTGTGTCCTTAAACCCGGGAACTTTCTTTCTGTGGGAAATAGGTACGTCCTCTAGTATTTTACAATTTGCAGAAACGGCATTATGTTGCAGGTTTGATGGAGCCTTTAAGTAATCACCGTGCATTTTTCTCTACAATCAGAGATCATATCTGACTAAAGCTCTGAACAAAACTTCAGATTCAATGGAACTAATATTACCTATGTTCACGCCGTATCTCTGTAGAAGTAGGGGTAGTCAGAGAGGACAGATCACCAGGCTTCGAGATCCACGCATACCTCTTTCGTTTCTAGCAAATACATTAATCGCTTCATAAATGCATGTCTGGGTATGCGAGTACTAATAAATTGTAAATTATTTTAGAATTATATAATTCAAGAGTTTTCCTCGGGCGCCAATAAATCATATTATCAATCCAAATTCAAAATTACTCCAATATCAGCGATTCCAATTATAGAGAGTCAGTGACCGGACGTATTGGAAAATTTAATTCTGGAATACAACCGAACACAAATACAGTTCTCTCGATTTTTGATTAGCCGGCTGGACGGCTGGGACCATTATTAAATTATGTTGTTCAGTGAAATATAAGTAATACTTTTTATTATTTTCTGATATTGACAAATCATATGACTAGAAACAGTCATTTAGAGTCTTAAAATACCTTATACGTTTTCGTGAAACTAAAATTCTTCATCGGTCTTTTAGAACAATTTTTGCGTAAAATGACGAAAACTACTCTAACGATTTTATGTATTACAGACAGAGTTTATTATCTAAGCATTTGTATATTTTTTGTAACTCTAATCTTCACGCTGTAGGTATACCAGACGGGGTAGTCAGAGAGGATACATCGCCAGGCTAGATCGCATGCATACTTCTTTCGGTTCCGTATTTTTAGACATTACTCAATATCTCAAATGCAACAGTAGATATTACAATAAAGTTATCAAGACACCTTAACTACATAGCAAGACACTTAACTAAAAGGTCAAATTTATCACAGACTGTTAGGAAAAGTATAGCCTGTGCTGTGCTTGTGGTCTGTTGCCGGTGGTCTGATTGCAAGGTGCTACAGAACGAGCCAAGGCTAATTTTTTGCCTGTGGTTCCATCAATCTTGCTTTTTTGTTTTGCCAATTATTCGAATTCATATCGATCGATGCAAATACAGTACTCGGCTTAAGCTTTTCCCATAGGTCGTCACAACTCGGTCCTTTGTTGCAGACTTCTGCGGCCTTTATAATAGGGGACCATGCTGTGGCGAAAATAAAGGGGTTGGTATAGGGTTAAATTATAAAATTTCCTTCCAATTCCTTTCCTTTCCAATGGTTTCTTGCCCATTTTTGTGGGCGTATGGTATGCATGTACCATACCAAAATCCTTCCCAATCGCGGAAGGATATAAAATATCCCTAAAAAGTGCAAATTAGTTATTCATGATAGTAAAAAAAGACATTACAATTTCTCATATCCAAGTATGTCTTTAGAATGGCTGTAATAACTAAATTTGTTTATTCGTGAGTAATCACTAACTCTGAGGAGCTAGCCAAAAATATTCTTGTTTCGCGAGTCGAACGAATGGCATTCTAAGAATAACACATCCTGCATGAGGGATTAACGTCATCGTTATTGATGCTCAGAAATCATGACATACATGACATATGCCCCCCCCCCCTTATCCCAGAAGGTGTAGGCAGAGGCATACTATACGCCCACATTTCACCGTATGCACTTTTGTCCAGAAATCATTATGCATATTTATGGGTTAGTCGGTTTTTTGACAGAGAAATTCAAAATGACAATTTGTTTTGGATTTAAAACTATAGAATTCAGATAATTTAAGTCAAAAGGTTTTCGAATTGACATGACACCTTCACATATAAACAAATTTTGAGATCGGTGCAATTCAGAATGGAATACTCTTGCAATCAGTTAACATATGTGAGCAAGTTAACTCACAGAGATAGCCTTGGTTTACGTGACATTATTCCTGGCCATCATACATAACCGTTTCGGAGTTGGCTTCGGCAGAATCGGCAGGCATTCGGAGTCCTAGCTCCGAATGCAAGCAGGTACTTTGGAGCCGGGTTACATAGTAACTATTACCTATTCTCGGGCCCGGGGTCAACTTTACTTTTATATTTAATTAGTAACTGACCGAGAAATAAAAATATATTGATGTATAATTAGTACAAATGAGAGCTAAGGTAAAGACTAGATGTCTTTACCTTAGCTCTCATTTGTACTATTAGTTACTATTAAGCTGTATATTCACCAAAAAATTAATAGAACATTAAAAATTAAGTATTTGTTATCCCTTTTTGTAAAATTTGATATGTATTTCGGCATTGTGATTTATCTTACGTTTTACATAATTTTGTTCATAAAAAAATTCAATTATGTACAAATTGAAGTAAGACCGAGGCACCTAATTCTGATTTAAAAAATCTAAATACTAACAATATTTCATACCCAGTCTCTTCTCAGTATTATGGTGGTCGTTATACTGAGGTTGTCATTGGATTTTATGCGGCAAGATAGAAAATAGCATTGTCTATCACTATAGCACGTTAACACAACTTTTATGTCTAAGAAACCACCACTCCCGCACATAAAACAAGATAAATGCACCGTAATCTGGCATTAATATATTATTTGTCTAATGCAAACCTCACTATTTTGAACAAATTTTTTAACGGCAACACGACATTTAGTTGCTAGCATCCCCGTAACCGGGAATTTCCGAAAGAGTGTTTGATCGGGAATTGGGTGTTTGTATTTTTTATTATTATTATTTTATTATACAAGGGTATATTAGTCATATTAGAATATTTTTTCAAAAACTAGTTAATGTATTCTACATTAATCCTATTTATGTGTAAAAATGGTCGATCGATCGACATAAAAGTTGGGTCTTCGCGACAAGATGTAAAATGCGATTTTACATCTTGTCGCGCAAATTACACTGAAAGCCCCAGTAACCACTTTATTGGGTCAAAACCATTGATGTAAAGACTGACTTTGACTTAAGAATATACTTGATCAAGACGGGCATCAACTAGTTACAGAAACTTCTCAAGTGAGTTGTCACCCGCGCAGACTACGCAGCTACGTAGCTCGGTCGTAAAACTCTGGCGCGAAAAGAAAACTCAACGTTCGCGCGCAGTCATAAGTTTCAATTTAACTCGCGGGCGGCGAGTCTAGGTATGTTTTCATACCTAAAACTGACTTTTGTTAAGGGAGTGAAACTTCTGTACCTACGTAGTAATATTAATTATTATGTGGTATCGTTCTACACCGCTACTGCCGCTACTCATCCAAATATTGAGTGCATGTCATAGCTATGTATGGCGTATTACATCTATAGGTGTACTAATGTTGACTCACGCGCTGATAATAAGATCTAGATTTTTCTTCGATGATGTCATGCTGTTATGATGATGAAATAAGCTCTTTCCCATACTTTACCCATACTTTTTTCGCTCTTGTTGACTGTCACGAAGATGCAGCGGTAAGTGTAAGCATCGGTCATTGCTAAAACTTTCTGGATTAAATTTAATCGTCTACATTCAAAATTAGGTCATGGGTGTCCGAAAAATGTTTGTATCAGAGTTTCGGTGATTTCTTTATATAATGTGAAAATACATGAGTATATTTTTATCAATTGTATTATTTTCACAAGCTAAATTTGAAGCTGACGCTTTATTTATACCAGCTGGTATGCTCAATGTACCTGGCTGACGTGAGGTGAGGTTCTTCCAGGTGTTATAATTGACCTTTGGATTAGGTATATATTGAGTTCAAAAGACAGCGAAAACATCTGGTAAGACCCAGAAAAATCCAGCAATGCACACAATTTCTAAATGAGTAACCGATTTCTTTCGACTCGAATACCCAAATTATTAATTATACATTATATTTTAATCGAGATATTCAAGAAAATTCAATGTAAATAACAATTGAACCATGTCCATAAATATATATTAACATTAACATTATATAACGTCGTTAAGTCAAGTGGAAACGCTCGTAAACGTTAATGCCACAAAGTGGTCATTTTTAAAATAATGTTATAAATATAATGTTATAATAATTATTTATTTTATTATTATAACATTATATATTCAATGTTATATATTTTATTTTATTGTTAATTATTATAACATTATATATATAACATTATTTTAAAAATTACCACTTTGTGGCATTTACGTTTACGAGCGTTTCCGTGCTTCGGAAGGCACGCTAAGCCGTCGGTCCCGGTTGCCAGTAACATGGCAGTCGTTAAGTCAAGTTAAAGGCCTTATGGGCGACTTGAAAAATTTCAACAGCAGGTAGCTACAACTCGCGTCTGTCTATTTCAGCACGGCAATAGGCTCACCTCACCACCTATTACGTTGGACAGGAATACACATGGTGAAAAGTGGGCTTACAATATGTATGCCTCTGCCACCTCTTCGGGGTAAGGCGTAATTGATAAAAATTACTTTAAAAATCAATAATAATTAACATTAATATAAAAATCCAATAATTTAGTTACTTATTAAATCGTAATGTATAGAATACTTATTTTATACACTTTGAGTTGATGACATTCTTCAAATAATCGGGACCTCCAAGACGATTCCATATGACTAATGGTATTTTGACACTAGTCTACGAACAAGCATTAGAACATAGTCTCAGTAGAACTCAGTTGCTTTTATTGGGTAACAAACAAACAACAATCTTTATAAATTTAGGTCACATAGTAACCCATGAACGTCATTAGAAATGAGTCTGCGTTTACATTCACTGCCAGATTCGCACAGCAACGGTTTGAGCCTGTAAACATCTGGCAAGAAATCTAATGGCCACTCTCCAAAAAATAGTTACAAATTGTTAAAATTCAGTGTTGAGCAGCCCGAATAGTGACTATTAATTATAATTTGGTTTAAACGTATGAGACAAACTTATATCCAAAACTAAGCTAAAGACAATCACAAGCTTTTAGACAATAAAATATGAAGGTGTTACTGAGAAAAGTTCAGCAATTGTGTAGTTCTAACTTCGAAAAATTAAATAATGTTTTATTCCCGCTGCTACAAGGATACGTTGGGGATTTTTGATGAAGTGTCAAATGTGGCTTCTTAAAATGACTCATCTTTAAATGCCTGCATCTCTAAGTTTGTCAATTCCCGTTTACCACAGGAACATGTTCACGGAATAAAAAGTAGATAAGAACACTCAGGGATAATACACCTTTCTATTATTTATTAATCTATCACGCCTTATCCCCGAAGGGGTGGCAGAGGCATACATATTGTATGCTCACTTTTCACCATGTGTATTCCTGTCCCACGTTATAGGTGGTGAGCCCATTGTCGTGTTGAAATAGACAGACGAACTGACAGACTTGAAATTTATCAAGCCGCCCATGAGGCTTTCAACTTGACTTGACGACTGTCGTGTTACTGGCAACTGGGACAAACTTTACCTCTTTCTAATCTTTTTATTCTTCTTCTTCTTCGTCTTTGCCATCTATCCTATTATTTGGGGTCGGCTTTTCTCGTTTCCATGCGCCATGCCTATCGATCCTAGGTTGCCTGTTTAGTAAAAAGGAATAAAAAATATAAATTAATATTATTTTACATACATACATATTTTCACGCCTTTATCCCCGAAGGGGTAGGCATATTAAACGCCCACACTCCACCGTATGGATTTCTGTCCCACGTAACAGGTGGTGAGCCCATTGCCGTGTAATATTATTTTGATAAATATAATATTAATATAGATTATACAATCCAATAGTTAACACATAAAATTACTATAATAATAAACTGCTATGCACGCTTCGGTTGACAATAAGGTAAGGTAAGGACAATAATGGAAATTAATGTAACTTTAACCCCCTTAATGCCAGTATCTTGAACCCTTGTCAGCTAATAAGCTTCCCAAAGGACCACCTACCTTTTCAGCAGTGACATAGCTTCATAGGAAACTAGGGTATTTTATTGGGTAATACTAAAGGACATGACCTTTACTCTAATTTTACTAAATGATTTTTACTAGCTGATGCCCGCAACTCCACTTGCGTGAAATTTGGTTACGGTCGCGTGAATATCGGGCATTCCATTCTTGGTGCTTATCTAAAATACCTAAAGAATACGTTCACCAAATTTCAGGTATTATTATATAAAGAAAGTCTAAATTATTAAATACGAGTTGTCACCCGCGGCTTTGCCCGCCTATAAAAGTTGTCCTGTTCCTGTTTCCCATAGGAACTTGTTCCCGAGATAAAAACTAGTCTATGTGTTATTCTGATGTATAAGCTATATTGTTGTAAAGTTTCGCTAAAATCCATTCAGTAATTTTTACGTGAAAGAGTAACAAACATCCACACAAACTTTCGCGTTTATAATATTACTAAGATTAAAATTTCCATATCTAATAATTTATACTGTGCATGGTTTTAACCGCATAGTTCCCGTACTGTGCCTATGATAATATCGGCAATTCTTATGTTAGTACTCATCTAAAATACATTCACCATATATCATGTTTCTATGTTTAATAAACCTGGCCTTCTATGTTTAATAAAGCTGTTTCTGGTTTCATCCGCATTAGTTCCTTTCCCCTTATGATATCTGGAATTATTTTCTTAGTGTTTATTTATGGTTCTACCCATAGAATACTTTCACCAAATTTTACGTTTTAATGTCTAATAGTTTTTAGGCTATGTGTGATTTCACCCGCGTAGTTACCGTTCCCGGGGGAACACCGGGAATACTTTTCTAAATAATCGTCTAAAGTAGCTAAAGAAAACATTCAAAAAATTTCACGTTTGATCAAGTGGTAATTGATCAGTTATCGACCAGAGTTAAAAAATGATAAATTAATGAAATCACTATTAAAAAAGGGGGTGGTAAAAGGGTGAAAATTCAAGGTTGTATGTATTTTTAATGCCACATCCTAAAAAAATAAAGAAGTAAATTTTTGGGGTAGACCAGCTTTATCACATAGGGGTATGAAAAAAAGATTACGACCGATTCTGAGATCTACCAAATATACATATAAAAGTTCATAAAAATCGGTCAAGCCGTTTCGGAGGAGAGGGAAAATCGCCCCTATTGCTTCATGACATTCAAATAATGAACTTCTACCGCAGAGTCTACCACCCTCATCACATTTTTGACTGAGTGGACCTTAAATTTCTTTGCTCTCATATTTTGTAACGGCAAAACATGAGACAAGAGATTCGACATTTCACCAGTAAGTTTCCGTGTACGCTTTCATGACTTGCGGTCAAGAATTGGCGGTTGAAACTAATTGGAGTTCTAATCGCATTCTGGAATGTATTTCGGATTCATTTATAAAGATACCTGCTTTAGTTGACTATTCGCTTATATACCTACCTATATTAAATTTATAATTATGAATCGCTCATTGGTTGCACGCTGTTGTAATCTACTACGCGTTAAGCATCTTAGACTATAGCTATTCCTGAGATAGGTGACCGTTTGTGGCATTTCCATTTCGTTCTTCGGTAATCAAGTTTTTGATCACGGTTGCCAGTGATATGGCTTTTCTTAAATGAAATAAAAGATATGCGGTTTTCCAAATGAAGGCCTCATGGGTGGCAAAAAAAATTCAACAGCAATATGCTTACCACCTTTTACGTAGGACTAAATATAACTGGTGAATTGTAGACGCATAGTATGTCTCTGCTTAATCCTTCGGTGAATAAGGCTTTGCTATGTATGAAATCATTAGAAGATTATACAACAGCAGTACTTTTCCACAAACTTTATCTTCAACAACGCAATTTATTAAGGCAGGCTGTAACAATTGGCTTTATAAGGTCCATGTCGGATTACAGTTAATTATGACGATTGGTCTAAATTGGCCTTAACGCCGCACCAAAGTTAACAAAGGTAAATTTTGTTGTGGTGGTACTAATTATACGGCAATAGCTTTTTGAATTTTAACTCGAAGAGAGTTTGTTCAAGTGTGTTGATCTCTAAGTGAAAACCGCAAGTGCACCGCCACTTGAAATTTTAGCTGTCTTTCGACATGATTTTTTTAAATGTAAGATATAGCCTGCCCAGTTTAAAAGTGAGGTTGAATTTCGTTTCCTGGAGTTCTCATTCCGGGGCTCACCCACCCAGAACTCGCAGCCATGGGTAAATGGGACAATGGTTTTAGTTAGTAGAAGATCGGCATATTATCCATAATTGTCACATTAAAAATATAGATTCTATTGCACTATACTGTGGACAAATCCATCAAAGGGTCTGTTTCTAATTTAAAGATGGTACTGAAACACATTCCATATAACATTATATTAATTCTAGCAGATGCTTGTGGCACCTCATGTAAAAATGTCTAATCCCAGTGCTCTTAAATACAAAATACAATATTATAATGTCTTTCATGCATGACACATAATTTTCTTTCGTCGTTTACTGGTGCGTCGACAATAAGATATGCGACCTATCTGTTTAGTTGTCCTATGATTTACTCGTAACATAATTAAATAGCAAACCAACCAGCGAACATTTGAATCTCTCTATTGAAGTGATCTTATATTTGTTTCATTGATAATTTACTATGGATGCTATTTCAAACAATTTATGAATACCGTTACAAATCTTTAAAAATGTGCGTTTGCTATAATAGGCCAATATTGCATCTGCATGTGTGCAGCTAAGTGTTAAAGAGATCAGAATACCTGTTACGTTTTCCTTTTATACATGTAGATGACTTTAAAAAACATCAATTTCCGATTTCGCCATCGTCCCACGACCCTCCGCATGGCACGATATTGAAAACACTGACAAAAATAGCTCGACCACGTGGGGGCTAGTGGGCGCTCGAACACATCTTGTCTTTCTACAAAACTGTTTACTTTCAATGTTTAGACATTTACCTGAACGACGACGCAATCGGTCTACCAAAACAGTAAACGTTTGCCAATCCATAAACCACATTGAAGTTATTTTGATGTGATTAACATTTTCCAATTTTTCCTACCTATTCATTCCTGTACATATTTCTGGAATCAGTTTAAGAGTTTTAGTCACCATCGTCATTAAATATCTATCTAGTGTCAACTGTGTATTCTTTGCTTTCACATCGAGATCCAGTCTTGCTTATTTTAGTCAGTCAGCTCCTGCCAATAGATATAATTGCAAGATTGCTATGTATAAAATATGTATGTATTTAGAAATATATCCTAGTCTAGATCCACAGAACATATAATAATAGGTCAGCTATTATTATATGTTCTGAGTCTAGATCCCATACCACAACCGTTTAGTAGCATACTCTGGGCTAGATGGCGTTGTGCAAAAAGAATGTCCGACAATCTTTTTTTCCTTATTTTTTCTTTTTATACCACTGTAGTGGCAGACAAGCGTACGGCCGACCTAACGGAAAGTGGACACCTTAGCGGCGTAGAATTTGGACATTTGCAACACCAGAGGTGCAGCACCCGCGCTGTTACCCGTTGAAAACTTTCTAAGACCTCTTTTGAAGAACCCCATACTGTAGACTTTCAGGAAAACTCACACAGGAAGTTCATTCCACAATCTAAGCGTACGCGGAATAAAGCCTCTATCGGACTTAACCGTATGCGTGTTCTCCGGACGCAAAGTGTCAGGGTGAACACCGTGTCTATGGCGAGCGGTGGGATGATATAAGGTAGCTGTGGGCATCAGATCAACCAACTCGTCCAAGAACACAGAGCTTTGTACAGGCTATGGAACACGCATAAGGGGGCAAAGTATCTCCTGTCGCGAAAGGGTTCGACATCGCCCGCTAGTAAATATTAAAATATTTTATTATAATAGGTTCTTTGCAAAAAGGGATTTTTGCAAAGAACTTGAAGGGTTGCTTTTCTTTTCCAAGTACCTCAAATTATCTTCTGTAGAATTTCGATGCGGGTTTTAAAATATTCTAGGAATATGGGTGGGATTAGTCCCAACAAAAAAACCACTGCGCTAATGAGAGGCTGTTCCGTTCATCTCCTGTACCACAATTCTTGTATCAGAAACTTACAGGATTACACTTGTCTCGGCTAATTTTTTGAGAATATTTATATTTGTAGTTACTTTTGTAAGTATATCCGAATCCTCCCTAAAGAAGCGGGATAACACCCGAACCCCCAGAAGACGATGCTGCGTTTGCGCATAGTCTGCTGGGAGCCCTGGGGCTATACTCCCGTGGATGGATAGAAGAAGTATAACTTTCATATTCTTTGTAACCGTCTGCCTACATGGGACATCAAAAACGGGCCATACCTGGAATCGCCTGGAATACACTCAAAAAGACCTTAACGTCATTGAGCATGTCAATAGTCATATGTCAGAATTTGTATTTGTCAGGTTCAATATTTACACCTTCGTATTTCATTACAGTTAGATCAAAATGGATATGTGGTGTTAGAAGACTTCTTCAGACCAGCAGAATGTGATGAAATGATTGAAGCTGGCACGGAGATCGCAAAAAATCTACCTGACAAGGATCAACGAATTATATTTGCATCAGCTAATGAGGATAACGATCAGGTAAATATAAATATTGATATAGTAGCGTAATTTTTTTAGACAGCACCGTCTACCCCATAGTAAGCTAATATGAGCTTGTCTTATGGGATCTAGACGACTGATAAGCATTATATATTTCTAAATACATACATTTAGGTATTTACATTGGAAACACCCAATCTCCGAATCAAACATTTTTGGTTCATACAAATATTTTTCCGACCCGGAAATCGAACCCGGGACCTCAGTCACGGCAGTCGCCACTACCACTGCACCACCGAGGCGGTCAATTTATATTTGCATCAGCTAATAAAGATAACTAACTAACTATCTTCACGCTGTATCCCTGACGGGGTAGTCAGAGAGGACAGATCGCCAGACTTCGCGATCCATACATACTTCTTTCGCTTCTTCGAGATTCATCAATCGCTTCATACACGCACGTCTGGAAGAATAAATAATCAAGATCAAAAGAGAAAAGTACTCGGATACCCAGACGTGCACGTATGAAGCGATTAACGTAGTAGTATGCATGGGCCATGCATCGGGAAGCATGGCGATCTGTCCTCTCTGATTACCCCGTCAAGGATGCAGTGTGAAGATGGTTAGTTAGTTAGTTAGCTCATGAAGATAAAGATCGGGATTATAAATATATAACCACGTAACAAAAATATCAAATTATAAGTAGGTTGATCTAAATAACTACAAAGAGTCTACACGGCTTTACTTTTTCTTACATCACCAGGCTATGGGCCGATTCTTAGTTAATACATATTTTTGTAAGCAACCCCACCAATAACTTCAGGGTTGCAGTGACGTTACCTACTAGCGGTGCACCAGCTGACTAATGGACGAGGCAAAGACCCGGGCGCCATTACCGGGTTGGGAGAATAGAATTGTAATATACTTTTCTCAAACATGCATGGAAATACTGTCATTATTTCGAAAAAATAATACGCGAAGTTACACACGTCATGAAACGCGTCCATCTACGGACATAGAAAATGAAATTCATAAGTGGAGTGTTTTTTGAATTTGGAACGTTACAACGTGGAGGTGTTGAATTCTGAAACATAAAAGTTGTGTCTATGTGCTACAAATAATAAATTAATATGCTGGGACACTTTTTCACACAACAACAATCTAGCCAGTTAGTAGCCAAAGTAGGTAAGCTATAAGATTATGCTATGAGATCTTGACAACTAATAAAAACCTTAAATGTATTTCTAAATATATACATATATGAATATACAGATACACCGAAACAAACATTTATGGATTACACACAAAATTATTCTGACCTGAGAATCGAATCCTAGAGCTCAGCGCAGCAGTGGCATATGCTATTTTATTTTTGGATTTTCTATCTTGTTGCGTATTCACTGTAGGGAAATCAACAATATATTATAGCTTTTGTTTTTTTTTTGTGTGTGGAAATCCTCATGGATGCTATATAGTCTTACCGACTAAAACCACACGGTGCACTACCATTTGTCTATGGCCAGAATGTAACTTTTAATATTAATTAAAAGTATAATTTAAAAAGTTTGTTTTATTTTCCTGCACTCTTTTGAGAAAAGCACTATTATTCCTCGGCCGGAATAGCAATTGCCTGTCTCGTATTAATGAAGTCCTCGCCTAAGGCTCGGCCTTCATACTCATACTGGACCTGCAATTGCCTACTTCTATATGGAATTCAGGTTTGAAGGTCAGACGAAAGAGAAGAAAGAAGATGCTCACAACCATGCCGAAAATCCAGGTAGGTTTTGGAAGCAACTGGGAAAAATCTAAATTTGCCCATAGCTTTTTTAACCAATATAGAAAAAGGGATGCTTAGATGGTTCGGACACGTGTAGAGGATGGATGAAATTACGCTGACGAATATTTATGTAGCGAGAGTGAATGGGCAAACTGGTAGGGGTCTACCTCGGCGTAAATCTGTCAGTCAATTAGAAGACCTTTTGGTAAAAGGCCAGGTCAAGAGGGGTGACTTAAGTGGTAATCGTAAATGGAAATACTCATGAAAGTAAAAGAAGCGAAGGTGGTATGTCAGGATAGTAGCAATTGGAAAACCATAGTCTCTGCCTACCCCGATGGGAAAAAGGCGTAATTATATTTATATATATATTATTCTCTGATTACTATATACTGATTATTCAATATCCGGTATAAATTTCAAATTGCTAGGTCCACCCGATCCTAAAAAAGTCTATGGTGACACACGTACTGACGGACAAGAAAGTAACGTTATAAGGGTTCCGTGTTTTTCCTAAAACATCTACTACTTATAACATTTATGTCATTCATATTTTATATACTACTCGGGACTTCACGCGAAACAATTTTGTACTTACATTCAACGACGTTTCGAGCGCGTTGCAGCGCCCGTGGTCGCGGCTGGATTTATGTCATTGTCATTAAAAATATATTTGTTATTTTGCAGCGGTTGAAAGA
The DNA here is from genome assembly GCA_948477245.1 of Thumatha senex. Classification (NCBI taxonomy): domain Eukaryota; kingdom Metazoa; phylum Arthropoda; class Insecta; order Lepidoptera; family Erebidae; genus Thumatha; species Thumatha senex. Next base: position 9,750,978 of record OX419725.1, read on the forward strand.
CGATTACTTTTTTAAGAGCAATGACAAAATAAGCTACTTCTTCGAGGAGGATGCTCTAGACACAAACGGAGAACTCAAAGTAGATCCCAGCGTGTGTCTAAATAAGGTAAGTTCTCAACTCACTAACAATCAAATTTTTGTGTGCCTTTGTACTGTGCATTTCTTAACGCAGAATAAAGGTAAGGTATAAGGTATTTAGCATTACGCTGGCTAGACGATTTGGACAGATTTTAGTTTCCATTTTTCCTCCTGTTTGCTATATTCTCGACCGCTAGTCAGCAGCACCACTTGCAGGTCTGGCTGGATTTGGCCATAAGACGACGGCAATATACAAAAAAGATTTTATTTACTTTTTACATGAAACAACACAACAAACAGTTCTCCTATGGCATGGGATGGTCATATGAGGAGACGAGAAAAACATGAAAAGCTATTAACCTTTTCAATATAGCAGAGGTGCTACTCTCATATGGTCGACAGAATTGAATAGCAACCCAATCAAAAGATATTTTATTCTGCTATAGCTCACGCAATAACTTGGATCGGGTCACCTTGTCTTAGGTACCACTATGGGAATTTCAAACGGAGCGTAAGAAGGAGAATTCGGTTGTCGATTTGAGGAACACTCGCCGAATGCTTGAAACCTCCTGTTTGGCAAATTGGTTGATATTCGCGTTAGCAAAATGAGTCTAAATTTACTACAAGTATTTAGTATTAGAAACACAAATTTCAGAATAAAAAATGTGCCATACTTTATAACGTGACATTTAGGCCCGTATTCCAGAACGTTTCTCAATACTCAATCAACGCTTGAGAGCTGAATTTATAAGGCAAAAACCAACCTCAAGCGTTAATTGAGTATTAAAAAACGTTCTGGAATACGGACCTTAGTCTAGATGTGAAGTTATAAAGAGTATTGCACATTTTGACAACCTGGAGGGTAAGGTTACCTAAGACTCCGAAACAACATATCTGGACAGGTATCCTAGATATGTTGTTTCGGAGTCTTGGTGTCTTTTATGTATACAATGTATTTTGAAATATATAGGTATGTTTATAGAAGTTATCCTTGACCGTTGTACGTTAGGATTGATGAATCGAGAGTGTGTGGTGGGATCCTCCTTCTCTCCTTTATTATCGTTCCCGGAGATCCCTTACGATTAGTTTTAAATATATATTTTGATAATCGGTTGAACACACACTTTGTAAATACAATAAACTAGCTGTACCCACCATCAGTTTAACACCTATCTGTCATCTATCTATACATATATGTATATACAATATGGGTATATACATGCCGCCTTTATTCCGAATGAGTAGGTTGAGGCACATAATATACGCCTACATTCCACCAGTGCTATTTCGTTCCGTATTGAAACGGTCAGAGATTGGTGGTGCCTATCTACTGTTGAAATTTTCAGGCCGGCAATATGGCCCACGCACTCAGCAGGCACACGTATTCAGTTTCTAAAATGTCACAAAATCTAGTAGCTAGTCTGCTGTGGCCCTAAGAACTTTGCTACCTTGTTATTGCCGGGACGAAGGGTTCTCGTAAAGGACACAAACCGTCGTGAGCCTGACCTCGAACAAACCTAAAATGCTTAACGAAGTGATCATTTCCAGAACACTGAGGAAAAGGGGCTACTAGCACTATAGAACCAACCGTTACAAAACGAAATTATTTGTGAAAAATAGTGCTTTATTAAAAAGAAACATTAACTTGTGTAGAATCAATTACGTTTGCTCCAATTTTGATTCACATTGGTTGTTAAATGACGCTACGGCAAACTTTTCTATTTTTTGTAGCAAACTCTTTTAGGTACTTCTTCTACTTTTTCTCACTAGCAAATGATAAAAATGGATACACAAACATAACAATATTTGATCATTGTTAATAATATTAACACCAGGTAGCCACAACCTGCTTTTGTCTATTTCAACACGGAAATGGGCTCACCACCTATTACGTGGGACAGAAATACACATGGTGAAAAGTGGGCATATAATATGCCTCTGATACTACTGCCTACTAATATTATAAAGCTGAAGAGTTTGTTTGTTTGGTTGAACGCGCTAATCTCAGGAACTACCGATTCGAATTGAAAATTTCTTATTGTGTTGAATAGTCCATTTATCGAGGAAGTCTAGGCTATACGCTACGACTAATAAGTGCGGAACAGCAATGATAAATGTGGCAAAATCGGGGAATAAATATTCTACTTGAAAGCTTTCGTTACGAACGCTGCCTAAACGGTTAATGTTACGCATGAATTATGTATTACATAACTGTTCCGCTTCAAAAGCTCTAAAATAAAGTCCGCGACAGTACATAACTATCTTTTAAGGTTAACTCACTATAATCATTTTATTGTAATTTTTCATAAATAACGCGTTCTGTTCATGCATAATGGCGAGACAGACATCAGCGGAGAGCGCATGCGCGGCGGCCGTTCGTGGGGTCAGTCGGCGGGCGGCGTCATTTGCATCACTAATCGCTCAGCAGACGCCTGATCGGCTCACCACAAAGAGGTTGTGTCATTGTGTGCGTTCTGGGACCGACTCGACTTTCAATATTTTTCTGCGTGTTTATAGTACATAGAATATATCATCACGCTACTGACCTGGAGAGTAATCATAAATGTCAACATATCGGACAAATTTTCATATATTATTGTACAAGTACCTAATAAACGATTTTATTAGGTACGGTAGATTTTTACGAGCTAAAAATCATTTATCGATACATGTAAGAAGGAGGGGAGACTCTTTGATCAAACTACAGATTTTGTAGGACATATATTTATTGAAATAATTTAGATAATTATCATAAGATTAAAAACGAAATTTAGTTAGTAATAGACATTTTAAAATTTTCAATTAGACATATTTTATCGTTGCTACCTCTATAAGCTACCACAATCAAGAGTTTAGTCCAGGAAATTATTGGGCGTCTCATCAAAATTAAGCTACTCACGGAAAATTTGCTTGATATTAATGAAGTGCAGAAATGGTCAATGGATCCTGGCCTATAAACGCGTTCCTGAGATAAAGGATCTTGACAGACAGATGGAAAAGTGATCTTATAAAGGTTCTGTTCTTTCTCTTTGATGTCCGGAACCCTAAGAGGAAATAAATATGTGCTTAGAATGTGCCGAATGCAGAAATAGATATTTGTCAAAGTTCCCGTAAATAGATTGGTGTAGGTATTAACATGGAAATATTGTGACAGTAAGACGTCATAACACCATACTTAGATATAAATAACTACTATACTATATATTCCTTACATAACTATTATTCTATGTTCGACGGGAGTAGAATCTAGATTCCGAATTGCTACCCCCATTATTATTGCCAATAATATGGAGATAGCATGATAGAACGTGATGTATCTATCATGCAGGAGTAGTGCAAGTCGTCATGCATATCTTAATGACATTATCCGTCAACCCCTTGTCACCGCCAACGTTCCAGCCCTAATAGAGGTTGCGTCCCGGCAGTGATGGTGACTGTGGACAAAAGAGCTAATGGTGATAAGTACGTGACGTGCCCTGGAATATGGGAAAGCCTTTAGTATAGAACACAACTTGTGATGACATCCTGACTCATTGAGACATTCAAATAGCTCAAATATAATAATTTTGCAGGTAATTATATTTCAGAGCCGTTTGGGGGTTGTGCAAATGTAATTAATCAAGAAGCGCTCGTGGCCCCGCGGTCTCAGTGTTCGGTAAACGATCACTGAGGTACGCAACTTTCACTATGGCTGGTCGTCGGATGGGTGACCACTTTGTGGCATTTACATTTGCGAGCGTTTCCGTGCTTCGGAAGGCACGTTAAGCCGTTGGTCCCGGTTGCCAGTAAAATGGCGGTCGTTAAGCCTGGTTGAAGGCCTTATAGGCGGCTTAAAAAAATTTCAACAGAAGGTAGCCACAACCTGCGTCTGTCTATTTCAACACGGCAATGGGCTCACCACCTATTACGTGGGACAGGAATCCACACGGTGAAAAGTGGGCATATAACATGCCTCTGCCACCCCTTCGGGGATAAGGCGTGATGGATATTTATTTATTTATTTTAAAGTATAAAATTTTTTTTTTTTTCCGTGCTTCGGAAGGCACGTTAAGCCGTTGGTCCCGGTTGCCAGTAAAATGGCAGTCGTTAAGCCTGGTTGAAGGCCTTATAGGCGGCTTAAAAAATTTCAACAGCAGGTAGCCACAGCCTGCGTCTGTCTATTTCAACACGGCAATGGGCTCACCACCTATTACGTGGGACAGTAATCCACACGGTGAAAAGTGGGCATATAATATGCCTCTGCCACCCCTTCGGGGATAAGGCGTGATGGATATTTTTTTTTTTTTTTTTTTTTGTAGTATAAAAAATTTGAAAACCCCAAAAGTGCACGCCTCAGACGCTTTTAATATATTATAAAAAAAATAGAATTACAAGCTTACAAACATTGCTATGAATTATCGCGTAGGGGTTATGAAATAAATAAAGTAAAGAAAATAACAATTAAACCACATCGAATCAGACCGTGAAAATTGAAAGGGTTCTATTCCTAATTATACTGAAGCGTAAGAGAAAAGAAACACTCGATTAGTAAAGTATTTCGGTCGTTATCGAGTTAACAAGAAAATATCCGTAACATACAGACAAACGGACGTCCAAGACGGAACTTTTTTAAACAGTTTTTTAACTAGTTTAAATAACAAAAATTGCATCAAAAATATCATGAGTATTAAAAATAGTGTTTTTTCTTGGTATGTGTGTGTATATATTATTTTACAAGTGCAATATGTGATAAATTGAGACATTTTAAGTTTGAAAAATCAGCTGTTATGCGCGAAGTGATAGTAGTACCCACCTCAACGCTTCGCTTATGAGGCGTGCAATAGATCACGGGTTGACTTGACGGTGTAACTAACACGTATTATTTGGTTCATATACCACGTATTATATTATGAGATTAGAAACACAGGGCCGTATTCCAGAACGTTTATCAACACTCAAGAAACACTTGAGAGTAGATTTTATAAGGCAAAATCTAGTCTCAAGCGTTGATCGAGTATTGAGAAACGTTCTGGAATACGGACCACAGAGTTTACTCTTTCTGGGCATAGCTTTAAATTCATACAGTGATACCTATATTATCGGTTTTTTATAACTGTTCCATATCTGATATTTAGTATATGATATCAGTAGTTTTATTAATACATATACTTTTACCTGATATCAACAGAATGGGTACATATTATCTCTATCTTCTTTGTTTGTTAAAAATATGACTACACTATAAACAGGTAAACAAAAGCAACAATTTAATATGTCGTACTACACTTTGGTGCATGCATATAAATGTTTCCAAATGATTGTAACGTTACTGAAATTTGGTTGAAGCAAAATCAAAGCGGCTGATCACAACTTTACGATAAGAATATAGTGGTGGCTTTTCCAGCATGGTGGTGTATTACTCAAACCATATAGCTACATAGCACACTGAATTCTTATTGTATCCGCAACCGGCGATTTTGGGACTGTGTCGAAACTGTGTCGCGTTTGGGAGTCTCTCTGGCATCCAGGCGCAGCATCGGTATCCAGCGTTTTGGCGACTACTCAGAAACTGTTTCATTATTTGAAAAGTGACTTGTGAAGTCGCCGCTTCTGGCATAGTGTGCTGGAGGGAGTGCTCGGTCGCTGCATTCGACTTCTAAACTGCTATAAAGATATCGGTTGCGGATTCTAAAAGAAACTAGTCTGCGGTGGCTTTTACAGTCAAAAAATGTAGGTACTGAAATTATTTTATTTGATATCAGGTGGGACACGCGCTACACTATCTACACCCTATCTTCAGATGCTATACGTACAGCGATCGCGTGAAGACTGTATGCCGGGAGCTGGGCCTCAAAGAGCCTTCTGTCGTACAATCCATGTACATATTCAAAAATCCAGGTGTTGGAGGACAAGGTAGGATTAAAGCTTGTTATATTAATTATCTTAACATACATACTAAATACCTACAACTTGGAGATGCCTATTATTCGCGAAGGGACTAGCAGAGATCACAGACTAAGGAATGTCGCTCCCTTTCGTTCGCGCCCTAATAGTGATAAAGGTAATATTAATATCGCGTGTTAATAATACAACAGGCTGTAGGCGAAAGTCATATCAATAACATTTCTATTAACATGGCCAAGTTAGGCTAAGTTGAAGATCTTATGTGCGGCTTGAACTTTCAACAGCAGGTAGCCGGTAGCAACTTGCGTCTATTTTAACACGGCAATGGGCTCATCACGTATTAGGTGGGACACGAATACACACGGTGAAAAGTGGGCGTAAAATATGCCTGTGCCACCCATTTGGGGATAATCCGTGATTGTTATCAATAATAAGATCAATAATTCGATTTAGCTAGTTCTCATGAAACTACCAATCACAGATATACATATTATCACACCTTTACTTGGAGGGGTACTATTGCCATCGGCAACCCATTGCCGTGTTGAAAGGTCAGGGGATGATTGTGGGCACCTGCTGTTGAAAATTTTTGATTAACGCAATGATAAGTTCCAGTACACAAGCGGAGTAAAAAGCGCTTGAAAAAATCCTCAAAATTAATTAAATTAATTAATTGGTGTGTTCTTTGCTGCCACTGTTATCTTTATTATTCAAACTCTCTCTCTCTCTCTCTCACTCTATCTCTCTCTCTCTCTCTCTCTCTCTCTCTCTCTCTCTCTCTCTCTCTCACTCTCTCACTCTCTAGCTCTTGAATTATTAATCTACGTTTAAAATTATAAATACCTAAACAAGAGGAACGATTCGTAATCTTTCATCCTCCCGGGGCAACTTTGAAGTTTTGCGAGATTTTTTTTTTATTTTTTAAATATGTTGTTTTCGTCTTATAATTCAAAACAAAGTTCAGTAGAACTTCTAACTTTTAATGACATCTACACCGAGTTTATAATATAAACTTCTTTTTTACTAAATAGCTCTACGCACAGAAGTAAAAGAGATACGGACGGCGTATCACATAATTTATCGAATTAGAAAATTGTACATCTTAAGATCCATTCTCTGTAAGCACTCTATAATCCCGTTTAATTAGCAGCTTGTCAGTTAGGGGCGTCGTGGCTTTCCGCTATGTCCAACTGTCTCTTGCAGAACTGCTTTTGCAAAGTGACTATTTAATGGTACTTATAAACACTAGACTTCATAATAAAGCCCACAAACAAATAAATATTAACGTTTTGATAAAGTGTAAGATAAAACACAAGCTTAGTTCCTTGTTAACATTTACAGTTATACCGAGGAGTTTCTAACTTTGTACAGTAGGTGAGATAAGTCTATAAGTATTAAAGAAATTAACACAAACACTGACGTTCCTGATTATGCACGTACACACATAATACTTTATCTCTCATATTTTATAAACGACTCGGGACTCGACAGCGCCCGTGGTCACGGCTGGACTGCAACGCGCTCGAAACGTCGGTGAATGTAAGTACAAAATTGTTTCGCGTGAAGTCCCGAGTCGTTTATAAAATATGAGTATAAACCGCGAAAGTTTAAAAATAATACTTTATCTCTCTCTTTCACACACACATACACACACGCGCGCGCGCACACACACACACACACACACACACACACACACACACACAAGAAATGTTGTGCAGCGTATTTCAGAGTAGTTGGTATTTACCATTATACCTTTTTTGGACGCCTCATAAGCGAAGCGTGGAGGTGGGAACTACTGTCACTTTGCGCAAAACAAGTGATTTTTCAAACTTAAAATGTCTCTATTTATCTTATATTGCACTTGTAAAATAATATATACACACACATAACAAGAAAAAACACTATTTTTAACACTCATGATATTTTTGATGTCATTTTTGTAATTTAAACTAGTTAAAAAACTGATTAAAAAAGTTCCGTCTTGGACGTCCGTGTGTCTGTATGTTACTGATTATTTTCTTGTTAACACGATAACGACCGAAATACTTTACTAATCGAGTCTTTTTTTTCTCTTACGCTTCAGTATAATTTGGAATAGAACCCTTTCAATTTTCACGGTCTGATTCGATGTGGTTTAATTGTTATTATCTTTACTTTATTTATTTCATAACCCCTACGCGATAATTCATAGCAAAGTTTGTAAGCTGTAATATATGAAATTCTATTCGTGTGAGGCGTGCACTTTTGGGTTTTCCAAATTTATATTTACTCATTTTCCTAGCGATCAAAACAAGCTTAATAAAATAATACATAACAATTTCTTAAGCCTAATTTCGTCAAAATAATTTCGTATAAGCCGATTTATTATGATGTCCACTGAACTCAAAGTAATTGACCGTTAATTTAATTTCTTACCTGAAAACTTAATACCTGCCTATTTCAATTATTGAAAACGGAATCCAACAGTAATAAAATCTAATAGCCTGTTTAAATAATTTCTGCTATAAGTTAGCAGAAATTATTTACCTACCTACTGAAATTGAGTGGTGGGCAAAAATATGTTTTAATTAAATATTCAACCTACAGAATAAATAGATATCGTTGGGACAACTCACACAACGCCATTTGATTCCATACTATGGTAACCAGATCTCTGATAAACATACTTATTTATTTCTAAATAAATAAATAACACCCAGACAGAATAAACCATCGTGCTCATCACACTTTATTTTTCTTGGGTGGGAATCGAACGACCTTTTGCGTACCAGTCGGATACACTCACACCGCGCCACAGAGGCAGTCAAAACTTAGTTCGTTTTTTATTGAGCTTTTTGTAAGGAATATAATCTTCCATACTTTGTACTAATTTTAACTAGCTGATGCCCACGGCTTCTCCCGCGTGGTGATTTTTCCCGTACCCGTTTTCCCCAGTGTTATAGTACATTAACCTCTCTTGCAACGTTTTCGTTGAAAGCTCCAAATATACATTAGTACTACTAACTATTCTGTGATAGTACTGCTCATTATTATGTTGTAGTGTCATGAAACTGTTTAATGCGCAACGTTATAATTCTTTTGTGACGTGAAAAAAGTAAACTCATCGGTCAGGAAAATAATTAAATTGCTCTAATTTAATGGCGGAGCAATAGTATCGCTACAAGTTAAAGCGTTGTCGTTGAAAGCTCCCAGAAGGCTTATTTATTTCCGACACCTCTTACAAATATCGAAAAAATCTTATAAAATTATGAGTATAAACCTTCCTTATAAATCACTCTATGTATAAAAAAACCGCATCGAAAATCGTAGCGCATTTTTTAAGATCTAAGCATACATAGGGACAAACAGCGGGAAGTTACTTTGTTTTATAATATGTAGTGATTAAGTAAATCGCACGAATCGGCGTAACATGCTGACTCGACAATGTCCGAGTTCAAAAATCGTACAATAACAATCTTTGGTACCTACCGATTTATCACTTAATCCAAGTTTGTGTTGCTGCAACCATTTACACACGGCAGCCATCTTTGCGGCTTGTGAGACCTATAATTGGGCAGTTAAACCAGTTTTTAGATTTTTTTTCGTATGGAAAGCCTCTTGATGGTTGCTAAACCGGGCTCCTACCGACTAAAACCACACGTAGTCCTTCCATCTGCCTTAGGTCAGAAGTTTTGGCTCCCAACAGACTTTGTCTCAGGGGGTTCGGGTAATATCCCGCCCATCTTAGGGATTCGAGTGTTATCTCGCTTCTTTGGAGATTCGAGTGTTATCTTGCTTCTTTGAGGGGGCAACGGTGAGCAGTCCACCCGCCGTGCCGTCCTCAGGTCGCCATTTGGACCGCGTGCCTAAGATGGGCACCACGGTTACTGACCTTAATCTGAAGATATTAATTAGACCAATATTATAAACTAGTTGATGCCCGCTTCGCCCGCGTATAGAAGTTTTCCCGATCCCGTTTTCCACAGGAACTTGTTCCCGGGATAAAAAGTAGCCTATGTGTTATTCTGATGTATAAGCTATATTATTGTAAAGTTTCATTAAAATCCATTCAGTAGTTTTTACGTGAAAGAGTAACTTAACTATATAAATAACTAAAACTTTCGCAATTATAATATTTTTAAGATTAAGATGTCACAAAAATAATTTTAGTTGAAATTTGAAGTACAGATAGCTCACTCTCTGGTTTAATATACCTAAACTATATAGACTTTTATCCAGGGAAACAAGGTTCTGTGGAAAATCGGTACGAGAAAACTTTACAATGTAGGCGAAGCCGTATAATAGCAAGTTTATTAAAACAAGAAATGCAGATGCAGTATTGGCAATGCAATTAATACCTTTCTGAGTAAAATAAATTTATTTACTCAGTCACCTATACCTCGATTTTTTTCTTTTTATACTAGAATGACATTTCTGTATGTCATTATTTCTTTTTAATGTTGCAAGTTTGCAACCGTAGTGCCTTACTTAGTCGATTTAGTTTATGAATCGAATCACTCGACTAGCACTAAAGGATTATAAATACTATACTATTAATATTAATACTACAATAATGTGTAAATATTTCTTAACTATCTATATCTGTAGTACAGGCGTCCAACAAGGTTGTGTCATGTCCGCCTGACTGTTCATAGTGTATCTAAACTGTTGCCTGCAGAAGTTGAAATATTGTGATATGGGTGTCAATTTGGGTGACTTAACAGTAAATTGTCTGCTGTGCGCTGATAGCCTCATGAGAAGCCGACCTTCAAGCATTAGTCACTAAAATGAAAGAGGAGTGTGAAAGTAAAGGTCTTCGCTTGAATGCAAATAACACTAAGGTTCTAGTATTTGAAAGAGATGACGTAAGAACTAAATGCAAGATTTTGGTAAACCAGGAACGTCTAGAGCAAGTGAATGAAATAATGTATTTAGGGAGTGTGTTTGGCGCGGACGGAAGATGTGTTTGGATGTAGAACGGGAAGTAACTGCCTGAAACAAAATTAACGTTGCTTTGTCTTATTTTGTAAAGAGACAAAGCATCGTTAAAGAAGCACGACTAGCGATTTATAACGCAGTGCTAGTTTCAACTTTGCTTTTTGGTAGCGAAACCTGGGTATTTTTCACACACAATTTTCGAAGTGATCAAAAAAGAGTCAGGGCCGACCGAATACATAACGAAGTGATGCGCAATTTGGCTGGTTGGAATGAAAGTGTCAGCGTTAAGCTGAAATAGGGCGTCCTCCGTTGGTTTGGACACGTTCAACGAATGAGTGAGGAACGATTGACGAAGATTTATTGTTCAAAAGTAGAGGGTAGAAGGAGTCAGGGTAGGCCGAGACTTACAAATGAGGACCACGTGAGCAGATTGCTCATAAACCGAAAAGTCAAAAGTACTCGGATACCCAGACGTGCATGCATGAAGCGATTGATGAATCTGCAAGAAGCGAAAGAAGTATGCATGGATCGCTAAGCCTGGCGATCTGTCCTCTCTGACTACCCCGTCAGGGATATAGCGTGAAGATAGTTATTATTTTTGCTCTTGGACGACGATAGCACTGCGGCAAGCACGTCATGCTCACGAAAGAGGCGGCGTAGAGGGAGCGGGTAGTAACTCTACAAACCGATCCGCAGTATGTCCGTAAACTAATTCGATACAAATTAAAATATTTAAAAAAAATTAGGTGACAAACGAAAAAAGAGCCATTGTGCTCAAAAAAACTAGTTTTGGGAATTGGTGTTACCACTGTTTAATATGTTAAAAGATATAAAAGAGAATGTGATGCTGACTTTGCCGCAACGATCTGGCCTTAGGCTGTCTTTTAAAGGCAAGTTGGACGAGTTCACATTTTCTGCCATTCAACGCAAAAGCGCACAGTTTTAAAAAAATCGTTTATAAGCTTCTAGTCAGAGTAAAATCCGATTTGTTGCTGATCCAGAGCGTACCTTTTTTCTCGTGCGTCACAAATAAGCAACTTGAGATGAACAAAGTCGCGTATCTAAACACATATATACGCAAAATCCGAATAAAAATTCATGACTTAAATTAATAAAATTCTTATATTTCGCATTCAATACTACATGAATTTGCATAGAAACAATTTTAAACTAATCAACTAACCACTTATTATTTTTGGCCACGGCACTATCTTTTTATTGCGATAAAGCGGCAACACTCCAAATGTCATTCTAGTCTATAAAGGAAAAAAACAGAGTATAGTTCTGTAAGAAAACTCATCTGTCATGCGGCCAAATGTAGGTCAACCTAAGCTTGCATGCTAAGTATTGAATAAGGAAGTTAAATTTTTATTTGAAGCGTTTGTAGGTCTGCTAACTCAGTGTTCTGTAAACGATAACTGCATTAAGCAACTTTCGCTATGGCTATTCCTCAGATGGGTAACCGCTTTGTGGCATTTGACTGCCTCGATGTCGAAGTGGTAGTGTATGTGACTGCCGCGCTGAGGTCCCGGGTTCGATTTCCGGATCGGAACAAATATTTGTGTGATCCACAAATATGTGTTTCGTAGTTTGGGTGCTTAGAAATATATAAGTATGTTTATCAGTCGTCCAGATTCCATACCACAAGCTTTATTAGCTTACTTTGGGTTATATGGCGTTGTGTGAAAAGTGTCCCACAATATTCATTTACGAGCGTTTCCATGCTTCAGAACGCATATTTAGCCGTTGGTTTATAGTGAAATGGCAGTCGTTAAACCCTTGCCTTACTTAAGGTTATTTTCAACACGGCAATCAGCTTGCTACGTGGAACAAAAATGCGCACAGAGAAATGTGGGCGCATAGTACCCCCTTGCCACCTCTTTGGTATACAGGTTTGATTGATAAGAAAACTAAATACCCTCACTTTCTCACTGTCTTTGAACTAGGGTTTCAAAAATATTGCAATAGCTTAAAAAAATTATTTTTAAGCTATTGCATAGTTTTTATCGCGTGCTTTAAGCGGGCTTTAATCAAGAAATTCCGTAAAACAAAAAACCAGGGACCCGAGGTCACACGAAGTTCACCGAGCACGGCCGAGCGTTTTATCGCGGGCTTTGAGCGAGCTTTAATCAAGAAATTCCGTAACACAAAAAACCTAAGACCCGAGGTCACACGAAGTTCACTGAGCACGGCCGAGCGTTGGCTTAACGTGTATGTACATATATCATATGGTACGATTGTACGAAGCTCGCACGGATCGAGACGTGATGATAGTGAGTGTGAGGATGAGGATGAGGGTGACTGTGAGAGTGAGAGTGAGGGTGGGGTGAGGGTGAGGGGTGAGGGTGAGGAGTGAGAGTGAGGGTGAGAGTGAGGGGTGAGGGTGAGGAGTGAGGGTGATTGTGAGGGTGAGGGTGGGGGTGCGGGTGTTTTTTTTTGTTTTTTTTGTGTAACTTGAATTAATATCAAAGAAAAACAAAGGGATGCTATGCAATAGCTTTACCGCGGCAGTCTCCGAGTGCCACGTTTATTTATTTATTTATTTTTTTGTTGTTTTTAGTGTAACTTGAATTAATATCAATGAAAAACAAAGGTATGCTATGTAATACGTAGCTTTACCGCGGCAATCTCCGAGTGCCAAACGTCTTTTTTATAACACTCAGGTGGCAGACAAGCGTACGGCCAACCTGATAGAAAGTGGTCATAACATTACATAACATACTTTCACGCCTTTATCCCCGAAGGGGTAGGCAGAGGCGTACTATACGCCCACGTTTCACCGTATGCTTTGCTTTTTTGTCCCACGTAACAGGTGGTGAGCCCATTGCCGTGTTGAAATGGACAGGTGCAAGTTGTGGCGACCTGCTGTTGAATGCAAATATAAATGACACAAAGTGGTCACCTATCCGAGGACCAGCCATAGTGAAAGTTGCGTAACGCAGTGATAGTAGACAGGACACTACGTCCGCGGGGCCACAAGCGCTTCTAAGTATATAGTATGGAAAGTGGTCACCGTAGCCTATGGACGTTTGCAACACCAGAGATGCAGCACTCGCGCTGCCGACCCTTTATTAACCTTCTAAGACCCCTTTTGAAGAACCCCATACTGTAGACGTTCGGGAAAACCCAGGTAGGGAGCTCATTCCACAACCTAAGCGTACGCGGAATAGAGCCTCTATCGGACCTAACCGTGTACGTGCGCTCCTGAAACAAATCCCACTCGAGATGTGCAGCCACTGGGGTGGGAGAGTCCTCTCCTGATCCCCCTCCGATGTCGTTCCCTTTCAAGAAGAGCAAAAAAAATTGTGGAATCTGTCATGCCTTTCGGACAGTTTTATTACCGCTCTATTTAGTTACTTCGATATCTTTCATTGGAAAAGCAGCCTAAACTTTAATCCTTGTTGCGCCCATATTTTACGTCTATAGTATTAAAATCATGTTACATAGTCACGTTCTATTTTAATACCAGGCGCGTGACTGATGTCAATCGATACTGGGAATATTTTAAGCTGTTGCTTGCGACTTTGTTCGCGTAATAATTGTGATGTGATAGAAATTTGAATTCCTCTTTATCGAGTCCCTAGGCAAATTAACGTGAGCAATCAGTTGCAATTACATTTAGTGTAGCCCAACAATATGGCTGTTAATGCTCTGTTTTGAGGCGTATAATATATGTACATATACCTATGGATTTACCGTTTTCTTTTTACCACTTTTCTGTCATACATTTTTATCATTTATCTATTCTACCGAAAAAAGAGGAACAGTATTGCTCTTTCTGTTTCTGATTGGTTCAACGGAACTTGAGTTCATGAAGCTTAACCGGTTCACTTACTATACTTGACTACTAACTACTCAGATAAAAATAGATTTTCACATCCTTGGTGGCGTAAGTGGTAATGTATGAGTCTGCAGCACTGAAGTCTCAGGTTTGATTCCCGGGTCGGAACAAATAACTATCTGTATGATCCGCAATTCGGAGTTTGGCTGTTTCCTATGTATAATATGTATTTAGAAATCAGTTGTCTAGATCCTATACCACAAGCTTATAATATTAGCTTACGTTGGGCTAGATGGTGATGTTTGTAACAAATGTTCCACAATATTTATTTAATTAACTTTTCAAAGTATCGTCGCTGTAAAAAATGGACCCAATTATTTATAGCGTTTTATTTTTCAATACAATTATAATTAAATCAAGGAAATTTGTTACAGTTAAACCTCATCAAGACATAACATACCTACACACTGATCCAGTACCCCCCTACGGTTTTTGGATTGCTCTTGAAGATGCCACCGTACAAAACAGCTGCTTGTGGATGGTCCGTGGTTCTCACAAATCTGGTGTCCACAGACGACTGGAGCGAAGTGTTAACAAAGAAACTGGCAAAGAGGCCATGGTGTACGACAAACCAAATCCATTTTATCCCGAGTCAAGTTTTATATCCGTTCCTGTTAAAAAAGGTAAGTTGATAATAACTAAGCATTGTAAATTTTGCAATTGAATTGTTACCTTTGAATGTAGGTAGGTACTCTGTAGGAATTTAGTCTTGTCTCTCAATATTTATAAAAATCAATGGCGCTTTTCAGTAGTCAAGAACAGGCTCACCTATCCAAACCAAATGTTTAGGCTTTGTTCGGACTATTTAGTAGATGGTTTATGTAAAGTTTGCACAAAATCGGTCGAGCGGTCCTTCATTTATCACATTTTTGGTGGAGCTTTCGAAGTTGCGCGGGTCAGCTAGTATTCTATATGTAATAAGGAATAAGGAGATTGAAGACTTTGGTCTAAAATGAACAATGACAATGTAAAATAATGACTACAATCGCAATATAAAAATAATGCATTTCTAAGTCTGACGATCATGATTAATCGTCAGACTTAGAAATGCATCTTTTTATCCAACTGATAAAAACATCGACGCCATTTTGTTTCTCACTAAATATGAGACACATGAAAGGTAAAAATTCAGTCTCCTCAAGTTCCTTTGCCACTCAGTAAAAATAAAAATTACAAAGGTTACAAATTTTGAATAAAGAATGTGGGTTTTTTGTTCACTACTGGATAGTTGCCCTGGGGCTATCCTTCCGAGGGCTCACCCGGGACTCCTGGCTATAGACAGATGAAGGGAAACGTGTGGTTTTAGTCGGTAGGAGTCCGGCATAGCATCCATGAGGATTTCCACACGAAAAAAAAAACTACTGGATAGTTAATATCCGCCCTTATAGTTGCGAAAAGATTTACGTGCAGTTTTAGCTTCACACGTTCAATATTCAATAGTACGTGCCCCATATATGACCGACTAGCTGAGCCCTGCGGCTTTGCCTGTAACATACTTGGAACCCTGTGACTCCCATTTACTGCCATAATAACATTATTTATGAAAATTTGTCCGATTTATTGACATTTATGATTAGTGCTCTGTTCTCCTGGGTAGTAGCGTAAAGCTATATATTTATATAGATATAACACTAGAAAGAAAAATATTCGAACCAGTAGATTAAGCGTTAAACCAAACAAACACTCTTCAGCTTAATATATTAAGTACTACTTGACGCCCGCGGCATCGCCCGCGTAGAGAAGGTTCCCGTTCCTGTTTCCCACAGGAACTTGTTCCCGGGATTAAAATTAGCCTATGTGTTATTCTGACGTATAAGCTATATTATTGCAAAGTTATATTAAAATCTATTCAGTAATTTTTACGTGAAAGAGTAACAAACATCCATACAAACTTTCGCATTTATAATATTATTATGATAAATTCATTTACATGTGTTCTGAATGCTAAAAGTCAAACGATTTATTATTCAACCAACAAACGGTAGTTCACTATTGAACGGTGATCTTTCTCTCAATCATTGTTTTATTGACCTTACAGTAGCATTCTGACCAGTCAGGTTGGTACGTTAGTCAGCTGGGGTACCACTTGCAGTTGAGGCTGCCTTGGGGCTTGGGCCCGAACACCAATTGAAGAACTTAACTTATATGGGCAAAATGTTCTTTGTTTACTCTCTTCTTCATCATGGTGATTCTAAATCCCACCTGAATTAGAGGCCTGGGGTCCACTTTAATTTGGTAGTTGGGTTTGGGTATTGAAGAGAGAGATTATGGGTTAAGACCCATAATCGCTCCCATAAGGCGTACTTGCCTCGTCGCTCCACTTGCAGATAAGGTCACTTGGACCCCGAAAATCTTCGTGGTGTTCCTTACACCCTACTTAAATTCTTTATTAATTCAATTTCTTGTTTTTGCAGGTACTTGCATCTTGCTCCATGGCAATGTTGTCCACAGAAGCGCTCATAACAAATCGGACAAGAGTCGCCACGCCTATACTTTCCACGTAATAGAAAAACAGAACAATAATTATTCGCCAGATAACTGGCTTCAAGAGGGAGAAAATGCACCTTTCGTCAACTTGTATACTACATCTCAAATAGTTTAGATAGACAATGGAAAATTTCGCTTTCCCTTTACAAAATAAATAGACTGTTTTATGACAGACTGAGTCGCAAAATATGAGAAACATCATTTTGAGCTTAAATTGTGTCTGAGCTAAGATCATAATAATAAAAAATTTGACTGCCTCTGTGGCGCGGTGGGAGTGCATCCGACTGCTACGCAAGAGGTCGTGGGTTCGATTCCCACCCAGGATAAAACTTTGTGTGATGAGCACGATGGTTTATTCTGTGTCTGGGTGTTATTTATCTATAATATGTATGTATTTAGAAATATATAAGTATGTTTATCAGTTATCTAGATCCCATAACACAAGCTAATATTAGCTTACTTTGGGCTAGATGACGCTGTGTGACAAGTGTCCCACAATATTTATATTTATTTATAACTAACTGTATTCTTTGCTAAGATGTTGCTAAGTCCTAGCTACAAACTAAAGTCTGTTTATTAAATTGGGAATTTACTTTAAGAATTTTATGTGACGCAAAATAATAATATAGGTATATTTTTTTAAATATCAAATGCATGTGATATTTTTAACGGAGAATAATGAAGAGATTTTTATTTTTGGTGAAATAATAAAATCTTATACAAGTTTCTATGATTTATTTCATGAGCCCCCAACCAATATCAGTGAAACGCGTAGCGCCTTAGCATTTGAAGCTGGACTGAGAGGGATGGGGCGTGAATGTAAACGGCGAATGCATTTCACAGCTTCTGTTTGGTTACTACATTATATTAATATTGGAAACGCTGGAATCAAACTGACCCAGTACACGTTAAAGGATTGAAACTTGAAGTTCTTCAGGAAATACCTTGTGTAGGTTGTCCGTAAACCACGAAAGTAGTACTTCGATAGCCAGACGTATGTATATGTATGAAACAATGAGGGTTTTTTGAAATGTTCCCCGTGAGATGGCAGCGCTGTAACGTCAGGTCCAACTACCTGTCAAAACACATACACGATTTATATTTTTCGATCATTTTTTTTGGTTTATTTATTCTTAAAAACGTTACAAACGGAATATTGTTTTCCAAAATGCCACAGTGTTGTGCAGTGCCTATGTGTGCAAATAAAAAAGGAGGACATAAGTTCCCTACAGAAGATAAAAGCCGATTAAAACAGTGGCTTGTAGCCATTCGAAGAGATAAATTTACTCCAACGAAAAATAGCCTCGTTTGCAAAAGCCACTTCACAGAGGACGATTACCAGCTACCGAAGGACTCAGTATTAGAAAAACGTAAGAATATTTTGTACTTAATTATAATGATAAACTTTAGTTAAGTCACCTTGATTATGTCTGTGCGCGACTAACCTTCAATGATGTAGTGCAAACGTTTTTTAGTACTTGCCTTATCAAAAATTACTTCATTAAAACATTATATTTATTGAATTATTATTTCTATATATGTGTACTAGTATTTGCGGTCACTAATGCGAGTAGGTAGTTATTTTGCAGCATATTATAACCTCTTCTGTGCACTGCAGAATAATCTGACATTCCTATGCCGTCTTTATACAATTCAAGGAAATACGTATTTATGTTAATAATGTCAAAATTGGGTAAAACTGTTTTTGAATCCACACTTTTGTATAACTTTTCTTCTGGCCATTCTATTACATAATTAATCTCACTTGAGAGATTAGAATTATCATTTTCATTTGATTTGAAGTTGTTGTTTCTGTCATAGTCATTTAGCCTGGAATATATAATATACATTAATCAACAACAACTCACTAAAACACAAATAACTTCAATTTAGTAGTAAAAAAAAAAACAATCAAATTGTGGAAACAAATAGAAGTAGATTATGTTCACCTTTCAATGAGCTTTTCTTTAGTACCAGTAACTTTTGCGCCTCTCTTTTTGAGCTCAATCTTCAGTTCGGCAACCTTTCTTTGGCCGTAATCCATAATAAAATCAATAACACTTCCAAATACATAAAATTTTACTAAAATAATAATACGTTCGGTAAGAATCTGTGCTATCTGACAGCTGTTTGGACCTGACGCATACGAAGCGCCGCCTGGCGGCAGAAAAAGTATCGAAAACCCTCATTAATGAATCTGCTGTAAGCAAAAGAAGTAGGTAGGCTTGGATTGAGCCCTGGTGATCTGTTTGACTAACCCGTCTGAGATAACAAATAGTAGAGCAATCGAGTTCTGGAGACTTTTTGTTTATATTTTACACATCAAAATGGCGTCGCCCGCCTGATAGTAACCATAGACGACGACCCGTGAATGAGGGCCGCTATGTCAACACGTACGCAGGGTTCCAATAGCGACGCTCATTTTGACGACCCAGAAATATGCCTTTTCACGCTTCTCTTAACGGACCCAGGATTGAAAGAGGAGGGAAACACGTGCGCCGGCAGAAAGTTCCATGTTTTGATGGTGCGACATAAGAAAGACCTACGGAATCTTTCGGTTCGGGGCACGATTGTGTCCACAGTGAAAGGATGACATTTCTGCCCCGCTCGTGTTGTTCGGGAACGGTAGGGGGAGGGTGGGACGAATTGGAAGAGTTCTTCAGAACACTGGAGACTGGGAATCGACAAACGTAAGGTAGGACGACCCCCACTGAATGGGCTGACGACTTGGATAAGGTTGCAGGGAGAGACCGGGTGTAAAGTGTTGGACCGTGTTTTGTAGCGTGAATTGGTGAGGTCTACTTACATGCTTGTTATACATAGTAAATACCTAAACTCCGAAACGAACATTTATTCCGACCCTGGAATCGAACCCAAGACAGCACGGCAGTCGCGTACACTACCACTTTCGCCATTGAGGCAGTCATTTAGTGCTTGAGGTCAAACTGCTATGAAACTTGGTACTGTATTTTTCAACTTACGCATCAATGGTTAATAATGACCGTCGTATTTTATTTTTATCTTTATTTTAGATTTTTTTCACTTGGACGTCTTTCCGAAGAAATCGATGACATCCGGTGCAAGACTCCATAGAGATTGACACGTAAATAAATTACTTACTTAGTATTTTAGTATGAACATTTCCTTGATATGTATACAGCAGAAAACCCTTTGCCCGTTCAGCTAGTGCTCTATTTATAAATTAATAAGTATCAATTCTTTAAATCCATGCGCATTTTTTATCTGCACGAGGACAACGACCTACGATTTCAATAATATTTTTATTGCCATGCACAATGAACTGATAAAAAAAATATACAACACAATAAACAAAGCTCTCAATTTTCTGTTCTCAAATTAAATTTAAGTAAAAAAGTATTCCAAATTCAAATCCACCGTGATTGTCTAGATGTCAAATTTGTTGCTAGCAAGGGTTCCATAGTACACAAGTAACCTTGGTTACTATAAAGCTGTAATTTGACATGGATCCTCCACCACCTTCGGCGCGAAGAGTAAAGTCAGAGTTGGTTTGAACAATAAGAATTGTTCGAGTTTAAATCTTACACGAATGACAACAAGACATTGGATCTACATAGGAGCTACATATTATCAAGCGATAACAGCTAGGCTATACCGACCCGTAGCCTATGTGTAACAGCCTTAGTTAGCAATAATTATATTCTTAATTGAATCTCTCAGAGGTCAATCGTGGTTACAACTCAGATCAAAAACATTTTTTTAAATATTCTAGGAAAGATTGATGTGGGCTAGCCTCACGGAAGCTATGAATCCTGAGGAGATTCTTCACGAGGCACTAGAAGTTTTCTCCAAGACTCAGTTTAGACCCTGCTTCGAATACGTCTTTGCATTACTCCGCAAAGTTCTTAGTACACTTGCTCCGCTATCCATGACGTGGTATTCGCATTATGATTGTTCTGGCGTAAGGGGCAGCCTGGAGCCACTGGCGTAGAACAATAACTTTCTTGGCTGCATTTTACAGAATTTACCAAAGTAAGAAGAAAAAGAGCACCGGAACTCCTTTATAATGCAGCAAAAATAAGAAACACGTGCTCAAGGTTTGCCCTCATATCGCAAATTTGGGATGAAATGGTCGATGTCTTATAAGAAAAGATAAATCCGTAGGAACGAACAATCAATTGTTCGTTCCTACGGTGGTCTCACAGATTTGTTCAAACAATTTGCAATTCGCAAGCTCATGAATTCTCAGAAGTTCTTTTAAGTCTTTGCGAAAGCACTTTAGCAGAAGTTGTCGTCTGGTCTCTACCAGACGACAGCTTCTGCTAAAGTGAATATATACCTATCTACTCATAAAGGTACTCGTACCTATATGAGTAGATAGGTATAGCTTTTTCTCTCAAAAATTGTGTATGGTGTAAAGTGGTTTACAGACACTGTAGTCTGTCAAAATAACGACACAAAATCAATCCTTAGTTTCTCTTCTCTTTCACAGAAGAAGAAGCGAACTTCTAGCGCACTCCACCAACGAAGGGTGGTATATCGTTTATGCTTCTTCTAAATTTGTCTTTTACGAAATTGTGTAACTTTTATATTCAACTCAACTTCATAAATTCCGATGAGTTGTGACGTCTCGGCGGGCCAGTGATTTTTTCCTGATTTCATTCACCACAATCACCCCTTTCTAATCTAAGCGCGTGCAGTTCCTGTAAGCCACTGGGGCAGACACTTCAATGTCAGCTTCGAGTTTCGACCTAAGGTTAAGTTGCATCTATTCTCACATTGAGAAAGCGGTGTTTAGTTATTCACAATTGTCGGTTTCTTCTTCGTCACCAGTCTGGCTTATCGGGTGATAATTTTTGGGCACTATGAGCAATGATTTGAACGTAGCTTATAAAGAAGTTTTATAAATATTTACTTTGGTTTGTGTATTTACACCTATTTAATAGTGGTATACAGGAAGGTGTAGGACGGGGATTGGAACCGTAACCTTTACCTAACCAGGGCAATGTTCTGCGCCTCTAAAATACCCGAACTGTACCAAAACAAATTGAAATTCTTCACTATATTGTAATCGTCATTTAAAAGTATGATCAGAGTCATATATCAGCTACATAACAACTCTGATATCAATGAACACCGTTTTTACTATTTAAGACATTAATGCGATGGACTCCACTCAATCCTTGGATATTTTTTTTAAAGCAATAAGCTAACATTCAAATCATTTCAAATCTTTCATTCAAAGGTAAAAATACAAATTGGTTCAGCACGGGGATTAGTTTTAGTCACTGGTATTACAACATCTACTTTTTCACCTGTGCTATGCGAGGTAGTTATGAGTGTTTCCACACAAATATACTTACCTATGTGTCTGGGCTAAGTATAGGGTATTTAAATATACATTGAATATTTTTTAAGAAAGTTTGTTGTATGTCATATATATCTATACCTACATCATCATCATCATCCGAGCGTCTGTCCCAGTTGCGTCTCGCGACGCCCGGGGTCCGCTTTCCTACATTTTCTCCTCCACTTCGCACGGTCGTCGGCATCCCCTGTGGTGAGACCATTGGCACGCATGTCATCCCTTACGACGTCAAGCCAGCACTTCTTGGGTCTTCCCCTCTTACCGGGACCCGGCGGGGCTGACATGGCCAGACATTTGTTACCTACGTAGCCCGGCGGTTGCCGCAAGACGTGACCATACCAACGAAGGCGACACTCTTGCAACTTGTCT
Source organism: Thumatha senex (assembly GCA_948477245.1). Lineage (NCBI taxonomy): Eukaryota > Metazoa > Arthropoda > Insecta > Lepidoptera > Erebidae > Thumatha > Thumatha senex. The sequence continues at coordinate 9,773,900 of OX419725.1, forward strand.
GCAATGTCACGGACGTGAAGGCTGCCGCGGATGCGAGAGTTCCTCACGCGGTCCATCCGCGTGACTCCACACATCCACCGCAGCATCTTCATTTCCGTGACACGCAGCTCCTGCTTGTGTCGCTCCAATATCGGCCACGTCTCACTGCCATGTAAAAGGACAGGTCTAATAATGGTTTTGTAGACCTGTCCCTTCAACCGGATCGGCATTTTAGGGTCACAAATGACACCGGTCATCTCCCGCCATTTGGCCCACGCGGCAGCAATGCGTGACTTGACATCGCAATCGATGTCACTGGACGTGTGAAAAACAGATCCCAAGTATTTAACCTGGTCCGTGCGCTCGACCAAATCACCGCCTATGCGGACGGATGTGGGATCTGTCGAGTTTAGTGCCAAGTACTCGGTCTTCGCCACATTTAGTTTCAGACCGCCGTTCTCAAGCGTCTCCTTCCACGCCTTTACACGTCGCACCAATCTGCCCCTGTCCGCGTCTGCCAGCGCAATATCGTCAGCATACATGAGCAACCATGGAGGCTGCTCATGCGGGTTTCTGATGCTGTCCGACAATTCGTCTAATATTACACTGAACAGAAGCGGACTAAGGACAGAACCCTGGTGTACCCCGACGGTGATGGGGAAGGGTTTCGTGTCGCCAACAGCAGTCCGAACCATTGAGTCGGAGTCACAGTACATGTCCCGGATAGTGTCAATATAGACCTCTGGAACCCCTTTGGACCGCAGTGCCCACCAGATCATCGCACGAGGAACACAGTCGAAGGCCTTCTGCATATCTATACCTACATATAGTATATTAAACCTCAAAACACTAGCTTATTAAATTTTCAATTTGTTTGTTAATTTGTTTGTGTGTTAAATTTGGTCTTCAAAAACGGATAGTCTGATTTTAACTATTTGTATTAACAAACACTACTTTGCCCAGGGGCTCGGTAGAGAGTAATACAAATTTTGCGTCATATCAAAATTTCCACGCGAACGAAGTCGCGGGCAACAGACAGTTTCTAATATAAGAAAGACTAAAACGACTAATAAGACTGCTACATAAATGTTAAACACTGAAATAAATGAAAAATGTTAAAATGACAAATATGAGTGTTACCCGGTCGCAACAATGCCAGTACTACCGAACTGAACGGTTTCGTAAAGAACACTGATTTTGGATTAATTGAAATACATCGCAACAGTATCTAAAACGCAGCGTGACCGATTTTACATCACATGTTCGATGTCAGCATTCGACCGAACAGGCGTAGAACTAGTGGCATGGCGTAATCTTGGAGATGCCTAAGCCCAACAGTGGACTACTATCCACTAATTTAAATGATTGATCTTTTATAATTCTAGTATTAATACAATTTGATTACACTAGTACAAGTTACAAGACGAACACCGAAGTCAAGTTGATCTAATTTCGCCTCTACTTACAAATTTACGTAACAGTTATCAGGATATTTCTTCATTGTGTAAATATTGAATTTTCGTCTACCCATTTCTAGGAAAACCACAAGTATTATAAGTCCAGTAAATCATTTAAAGGTATAACTAAGATCCTGTTGAAACTAATTAAATTTGTCTCCGGTGTAGACAGATAGTACAGGTGAATAAATTTTGGCTTTTTTCTTATATCTACCCTGTAAAACGATTTAGCAAGTTATATCTACTATTAACCTTTCAAAAAAATACCTGTTTTGTACATCTTTGCATGTTTAGTTATACTAGTTGATGCCCGTGGCTCCGCCTGCGTAATGAAGCTTCCCGTTTTCTACAGGAACTTGTTCCTGGGACAAAAAGTAACCTATTCTTTCTGGGGCCCTAGACTTTCTCTGAACCAAACTTCATTTAAATCGGTTTTGGCGTGAATGCGCGACTGTCAGACAGAGTTACTTTTGCAATTATAATATTGAGTAGTATGATATAAACAGTCTTATTCATATTATTAACAAGGAATTAAATATATATATATATATATATATATATATATATATATATATAATTAAGTGGTATTATCAAATTCAATATAAACGAGCACAACGAGATTAGTTATTCGTATGAATAAACTCACACAAATAATTATGTCGAGCGATATCGTACAGTATGTGTTCAAATTTAGGGATGCTAGTTTAAGTGGGATGATAAAATATGGGTTGATACCACGGCCATTCACACTGGCGAGAGGAAGTGCCTGTACTGCGTATCACGAATCTCCAGTATCAGTACTGTTTGAAACCTTGTAGTGTGAACTCAAGTCAACAATATGCGCTTCGCAGCCCTATTCATACCTATCGCCTGCATTCTACGTAAGTACTAATTTTAAATAGAATGCAGTATTAGTTCGGGCAAGCTTCTGCGATTTCTATTACTACGACTGCGAATTTTTACTTTGTTGGGTTAAGTTGTAAGGTACTCTTTGTTTAGTCAGTACTTGTTACTCAACAAGCGCTTGAGGTTAATTTTTGCTCTACAAAAGTACATTTAAGCGTTGTTCGTGTTTTGAGACACATAAAACAACCGTTTGATTCCATACCATAGAATTTTATAAATAAGATAAAGCGACTCTTTTTGGTATACCAGGCGGTTCCAATTTCAAATTGGTATTTTTTAAACTACTCAAGTGGCCGACAAGGCAGTGGTTTAAGTCACTCTGCCGATCCTATTGCCGATAATTTACGGTTTTTACTGAGTTAAACTAACCGTTTAAAAGATTAAGATTTTTAATGATATTCAGTTTATTTTGTAACGAAATAGGCCATCTTTTTTATGTATTATTGCCTAGTTTGTGTAATAAGACGTATAACATATAACCAACATTATCTCTATGAATAGATCACTGTTCGTTAGTTTATTTTAAACTACCTATCTAAAAGGTCATTCGCGTTACGAAATGTCATTATCTTATGAATAACAGCGTTATAAAATCATATTTTCAAATGAATAAAGATACCAATTGATATTCAAAAGGTTCATATCACAAATGAACTGTGAAGTTAAATATTCTTAACAAGACAAAGACAATCTTCATTTTACTGCTCCATTCCATTAAATATCTTCATATTTATCTATGTTACGCGACAAACCAACATACAGCCTACCAGGGGGCCGAGTCTACTATTGACACGCCGTAGAATTGAACCAAAACCGCTTTATTTAGCTGTCAAAATGTTAGTAGACTATCAAAAATGCGACTGATTAGCGACCACTGGCGCGGTATGTGTTGGTAGAATTCTATCGGCCGACCGATAGAAGTCTATCGGAGTGGATTGTAATGGTAAGCTACGAAAAACTTACAAAATTGTACCGGTGGATTTCTATTCTTTTCTGACGCGATTGAATTAGCAGACTTGGCCCCCTGGTGAGCTATCACCATCTCGAAGCAAAATGTTACAGTTGGTTTACGTCAGGATATTGGTAAAGTTTGTTGAGTCTAAGTTAATTTTAGTACATAGTGTACCTACCTAACCTAACTTGTAGTGCAGCGGGTGGCACTTCATCAGTCTCGCAAATATAGTTGTATGTGTACATATGGGTTTTATTCAATATTCAGAATATTCTGACGCACGATTGATTGATTTAAGAGGTGGTGGTAGACGTGCATGTATGAAGCGATTAATTAATCTGTAGTAAGCGAAAGAAGTACCTATGCAAGGATAGCGATCTTTCCTGTCTCCCGTCAGTGATATAGCGTCAAGATAGGCAGTGGTAGCCCTACTGGATCCCAATTCTATTTTAGATACCATACCACAAGCTTATATTAGCTTACTTTGGGCTAGATGGCGCTGTGTGAAAAGTGCCCCACTATATTTATTTTTATTTATTAAAGGGAGGATGCTCCGACAAGACAAGGCCGTGGCCCGTCAGTTGATGTTGGGTTGTTGTATATATTATGCTTTAGCGCTAGAACTCTCATAGCGCGATGTAGGATACTTAGTATCGATGTAGTCAAAGAGCTATCACTTTTCGCTATGTGATGCTGGTCACCATACCATGGTAACATTATGACAGTAGCGTTCAAATTGAGAACCTCTTCACGCTTCGCTTATACATGGGGCACACTAAAAGTTTTGCACTTCTAGCTAATCCGAACTATTTGAATTTTGAATGTTATATTTTTTGAAACGTTGCAACCTTCTAAGTAATAAGAAAAAAACTATTGGCGGGAAATCATTTGTCAATTGTTTTTTATCACACATCGAAGTTCTACGTACGAAAATGGAATTAAGTCCAAAAGATTTTAGAGCGATGATTTTTTATGATTTTAAAAGTTCTCTCTCTTTCTCTCTCTCCGCAAGACTGTGCCGCTCGTCTTTTAAATGCCTTTCGGAGAGAAGCACCTTGTTTGAGCACCGTGAGGCGATGGTTTTCTGACCGGGCGGCCTTCAACTGCCATCAACGAAAATAATGTGGCTACTGTTAAACGGCTAATTGAAGAAAACCCGCGGATTACCTATGAAACAATTCGAGGACTATTGGGGATTGGTATGAGCCAAATTCAAAAAATTTACACGAAGAATTGAAAGTTCGGAAGCTTTGTTGTCGTTGGATCCCTCATGAACTGACAGCGGAGCAGAAGTGGGCTCGCGTGGAATGGTGCTCACATACATACATATTATCACGCCTTTTTCCCATCGGGGTAGGTATAGACTATGGCTTTCCACTTGCTACGATCCTGACATACAAGTTCGCTTCTTCTACTTTCATGAGTGTTTTCATACACGCTCGCCGGTTAAGGGTACTCTTGACCTGGGCTTTTTCCAATAGATCGTCGATTTCATTGACATACCTACGCCGAGGTCGACCCCTACCAGTTTGCCTATTCACTCTCGCCGTGCTGGTGCTCACAGATGCTACTGAAGTACGACCACGGACCATCTAATGCTGTTTATGACATTGTCAGGGGGAGACGAAAACTGGATTTATTGTTTTGAACTCGAAAAAAAAACAGCAATCTTGTGAATGAGTGTTTGTAAATGAGAACAGGCCAGCAAAAGTGAGGCGAGAAACGTTGGTAAAAAAAATGTGAGCCGTCACGGGACGCCTGGCAGATGTGAAACATCGACATTATTTTGTAAAAGTAATATGCAGAAAAGAACAGACTGTGATAGGAACTAAATATGTCATAATGATATAATAAAATATTACGATTTTTCCAGATTACGATGACTATTTATTGAATAAACATTTATTTTCATTAAATAAAATAATTGAATATAAATGAAATTGTTACCTTCTACAAGCGTACTTTGCTATTAAGATCTATCTGTCACACTTCTTTGAACTTTATTTGAAAAAAAAATGACATAAAAAAAATATTTTTTCGTATGGCGACGCGTCGCCACTCCGTACACACTACTGCATATAGACTGTATATATATATACCATCATATAGCGTGGCCACGCCAGAATTACGTGCGGCTATAGATGTTTCACATCAAAAATGGTCGCGTATTTTTTCTCAGCTACGGGCCCCATCTGTACAATTCCACTTGAAGATCAAAAGTGTGTTAATGCCGAGTTGTATTCTACCATTAGTTTACCCAGGGTGTTAGAATAAGTTCGCGATAATCGACCAAAAAAAAGCCGCGTTCTCCTACATCATGACAACGCTTCTTCACACACGGCCAACAAAACAAAGTCATTTTTAGCTTCCGAAAAAATACAAGTGATGATTCCGAAAAAGTACGACCGAACGTCACCCATCCTGCGCATAGCCCCGTGATTTCTCTATTTTCAAAAATCTAATTTCAAAATCAAAGATTTGATGAGAGGTTTCACTTTTACCAACTCCGAAGAGGCAGTGAAACCGTTCAATCAGCACGTAGAAAACATGTATTCAAATCTGTGGTCCTCCTGTTTTAAAAAATGGTTCGATCGCATGAAAAAATGTTTAAAATGTAAAGGAGAGTATTTTGAAAAGCAATAAACATAATATTTTGGTTATACCATGTTGTTTTTTTAAGTTACGCAAAACTTATAGTGTGACCTACGTAAAACCCGGAGTTCTTACAGAAAGAAGAGACGTACCTACACTGGCAGAACGTTCCAAATTTTTATTGTTCGACAGAAAAATTACATTTTAAATTCGCAGTCCATTAGGATGTGTCTATTGATATCTTATTTGTTTTTTTGATACCATTGAAGTGGCAGACAAGCCATACGACCCACCTGGTGAAAAGTGGGCACCGTACCCTATGGACGTTTGAAAACCTCGGATATGCAGTACTCGCGCTGCGAACACTGTAATAACATTCTAAGACGCCTTGAAAATAATGCCCCATATTGATGGACGTTAGGAATAACTCTGGCAAGGAGTTCATTCCAAAATCGGAGTGTACACGGGAAAAAGCCCCTAACAGACCTTACCTAAAACAGTTGAGAAAAAAAAGCAGAAAGTGGGCATAACATTTATAAATACAAAAATAGTATACTGTACTTTTACAACTCCTTCCTTTTTCACTTGTGTCCGGGTAAAATGGAAAGTAGCGAAACTATATTATTATTATAAAGCGGATAGATTTGTTTATTTCTAGTCGATAAACTCTGCACGTCTGAACCAATTTTAAAAATTCTTCCACAATACTCGCAGGATTTTATCATTATGTTCCCGGAGCGGGAATCCTACTAATATTATGAACCCGAAAGTTTGTAAGTATGGATGGATGATTGTTACTCTTTTCGCAAAATCAACTGAATGGATTTTGATGAAACTTTACAATAATGTAGCTTACACATCAAAATAACACATAGGCTACTTTTCATTCCGGGAACAAGTTCCTGTGGGAAACGGGAGCCACGGGCGTCAACTATTAGTAATAATACATGTCCATAAATGTGTACCTTCGAGTATATGTTATTTTAAATACGGATATAAACTTATGGTTCGAAATACATCTTAGAGTAGAAACCGTGGAGGAAAATTTAATCTTTCATTTTCCTTTCGAATCTGTGGTTATTATGTTTCAGATTTGTTCGTTAGTCCAATGATTACGAAAAGATATAATATTTTTCAGTAACTGCATGGGCCTGCGAACCACAACATGCGCATAATGGCTGCAAAATTTCCGGCGGTTCTTGCTCCTGTGGATATGGATGCAGATCGGAGTATATCTACAGAACTAAGCGCGATTGCTTGAGTGCCTTAAGGGGTAAGTAATGCCATACCTAGGTGTACTTACTGCGTTAATGTTTGACCGATTTGGAGGCGCAGTAGTAGCGCATGCGACTATCATTCTGAGGTCTCGGTTTCGAATTGGAGCAAAGTGTGCTCCACAAATAAATAAATAATAAATATTGTGGGACTTTTTGTTACACAGCGTTCTCTAGCCTAAAGTAAGCTAATATAAGCTTGTGTTATGGGATCTAGACGACTGATAAACATACTTATATATTAAATACATCCATATTATACATAGAAAACAAACTCAGAAACCAACATTAGTGGATCAAACAAATATTTTTGCGACTCGGGAATCGCATTCATTCATTCATTCGCCGAGGCAGTTTGATTTTCAGTCAAAGCCAATAACTTCACTTGCACCAGATTATCAACTGATAAGGTTTTGAGTTCTGACACACACTCTTTTACGGAGTTTAAAGGTCTAAGGAGGAAAATAAAAAACTAAATCGTAGCTGGTCCTAGCTCTCAACAAAAGCACGAACTCAAGGCTACAAATGCAAGTAGGGCTTGAAAGCAACTGGCAGAATCCTAAGATACAGGAGTATTTCATATCTACGTGCATTTTTGACTGCCTCTGTGGCGAGGTGGGAGTGTATCCGACTGCTACGCAAGAGGTCCTGGGTTCGATTCCCATCCAGGATAAAACTTTGTGTGATGAGCACGATGGTTTATTCTGTGTCTGGGTGTCATTTATCTATAATATGTATGTATTTAGAAATATTTTTATCAGTTATCTGGTTACCATAATAAAAGTAAAACTCCTTTAGCTCCACCACACTATTAGAGAAAGAGAGAAAGAACGTGTGATCGCACCTATCTTTCTCTTGCCTTTTCAGGAATATGCGAAACATAACTGTATCTCTCTGTATTTCAATCGTAACTTACTTTTTTCCTGTTTTTCTTTTTTAAAGAAATATCTAACACAAATTCATCATACTCTCAAGTCAAAATCATCTAATAGGCTTGTTAAATTCATTCTGTTCAGTGTTTTTGCTTATATAGAAATCGTAAAAACAGGGTAAGTGTCATGCGCGTAGGTTATGCGGGACCATTTGTGTGTCGCAAATGGCGAATCAGACAAAGAGTTTTCTTTCGATCCCCACCGCGAAGTTTGCTTAATTGTTGACGGCAATTTACAAATACATACATACATTTTATGTTTTTTATGTATTTTATACCCCGAAGGGGTAGGCAGAGGCGTACTATACGCCCACATTTCACCGTATGCATTTTTTTAGTCTCACGTAACAGGTGGTGAGCCCAGTGCCGTGTTGAAATGGACAGGCGAACGCTGTGGCGACTTGCTGTTGAAATTTTTCAAGCCGCCCATAAGGCCTTCAAACAGGCTTAACGACTACTATTTTACTGGACAAACGGATTAACGTGCCTTCCGAAGCGCGGAAACGCTCGCAAATGTAAATTCCACGAAGTAGTCACCCATCCAAGGACCACCTATAGCGAATGTTGCTTAACGCAGTGATCGTTTACAGAACGCTGAGACAGCGGGGCCACGAGCGCAAATGCAAACCATAGAAATCGTAAAAACATGCGGGAGCATGGTATTTATCCTGTTTTTACGATTTCTGTGGTTGCTTACAAATAGGTTTAAGCTCCATGAATTAATTCCCGACAATCGACAATAATAACTGTTACGTAAACATTAATATATTTTTCCTGGGCTAAAAGGTCAGACATGATGTAGGTAAATACCGTAAATAAATGCCTATATTTGATTTTCTGAGAATGTCCCTAACTGAATAGGAGCATTATGAAGTAGCTAAAGGTCAAGGCACATCTGGAGTAAACAAACGCTGACAGTCTTATAATCCATCCCTAATTAATAACTGTAAGTATAAGTAATTACTCGTGGATATATATTTGTCTTCCGGAATAAGCAGAAATTGCAAAAATATAGTGTGGAGGAATGGATGGAGATGTTTGGGCAGACGTAAGTAGAAAATAGGTATATAAAAAATATATATGTAGAAATATAGAGAAAACTGATGACTAATGATTTCTTCGTAAAGGTGTAAATAACATTTCAGGTTATTATAGTGCCAACTTTGCTTTACGGTAGTGAAACCTGGGTATGTCAGCAGATGCATGAAAGTAAATTGAATGTTGTGGAGATGCGATCATTTCGAAAATTGTGCGGCGTTACCTTGGCCGACCGAATACGTAACGAAGTGATACGCAATATGGCAGGTTTGAATGAAAGAGTCAGCGTTAAGCTGGAAAAGGGCGTGCTTCGTTGGTTTGGACACGTCCAACGAATGAGTGAGGAACGATTGACGAAGAATATATATTGTTCAAAAGTAGAGGGTAGAAGGAGTCAGGGTAGCCCGAGACTTACATATGAAGACCACGTGAGCAGATTGCTCAAAAACGGAAAGGTCAAAAGCACTCGGATACCCAGACGTGCGTGTATGAAGCGATTGATGAATCTCGAAGAAGCGAAAGAAGTATGTATGGATCGCGAAGCCTGGCGATCTGTCCTCTCTGACTACCCCGTCAGGGATACAGCATGAAGATAGTTAGTTAGTTAGTTATTATATAGTTGAGGGCAAATTGGTATAAAATTTGATTTTCGTCGTTTTTTTCGCAGAACGTAGCTCCAATGTGTGTAGTCGCTTTCCTTGCTTACGTGGAATTTGTATTCAAACAGTCCAAGAACCGGGTTTCACTTGCAAATGTGAAGGCTCTGGATATTTTGGTCAACGCTGTGAAAAAGGTATTATTTTTTTAAATTTCAAAGTAGGTAATATTATAATTTAAGAAATTATAATAAACTAGCTGTCCCGGCGGACTTCCTACCGCCTTAAAAGTAATACATTTTGTTTTTAGTAATTAGCTGAATTTTAAAGCAGGAAATGCAGCTTATTTCTCTGTAGACCTGAAGAATTGTTTGATATGATGCCTATGACTACTTCTTATCATTGCAGTGCTCACCATGGACCTTTAGACTTTGCGACCGGTGCGGTCAAATACAGATATGGGGTTTCTTCCGCCTACGCTTTGATTCTGAAATGAGCTCCCGGTTTTCTCGAACATCTACAGTATGGGGTTTTTCATAAGGGGTCTTAGAAGGTTTCAACAGAGTCCCCTTTCCACTAGGTGGGCCTGATGCTTGTCTGCCTCATGTCTTGTCTCAGTGGTATAAAAAAATCTCTTCATGAGTTCTTCAAAAGGAGTTTTAGAAGGATTTTGCCGGGTCTGTAGCTCGAGTGCCGCCACTCCGATGTTATAAACGTCCATAGGCTAAGATGACTACTTTCGCCACCTCAGTGGTATAAAAATAAAAACAATTTTTTTAAGTTCGTTTTCGATTTGGTTATTCGTTTTCGGTAGGTTATTAACAAATCTATAGTTAAAGTTAAAAATATCGTCGTCTGCCGGTTTCAATTGTATTTTCAAACGTTTCATTTATAAAATCCAATACAGCAAATATACATAAAAAAAATCATTTATATCCGTCCCGTCGTATACGAGTAGGAGTTAGGTGAGCAACACGTAAAGTGAGCTATTTTTTTTTCGGCACCAACTGACACAATATATTTTATTTCTTCAAACTTTATATCTGAAAAGGAACTATTTTGTATTCCAATCAATCAGACCAAAGAGATCGGGACCTCCTACTATAACTGTGAAACACATCGATAAATATTTGAAACTAAGTGACTCTATTTATAAATTTCTAAACAAAAAACAAAAAAGACTCAAAGAACTACAAAATGTCACAGGCAGGAACATTTTGTACTGAAAAATTTAATGGTCATATTTATTTACTACTATTAGATACTCGTACATTTAAAAAAACAAATCAAATTGATCCCCACCTTCTTAAGTCGGTTAAAAAGATGATATACCTCTTCATGCTTCGCTTGAAGGTTGTAGTAGGAAGGGCCAGGGCATGTGTTGTTCACTTGGAAATCTTTCCAAGGAGATACCTGAGGCGCAGGGCATTACACTGAAGGTAGAGACTGTGTGGTTTAAACGGTTCGAGACCGACATAACATTTGTGCAAAAGCATGTAGGTAGATACTAGTAGTGCGTTTCAACTTTCTATACACGGCAGAGAAAACATTTTTTATCGTTCGGTTTGTGGCTAGATTCTGTATACGGTATGAGATTGATGACAAAAACCGCGCCATGATGTGGAGTTGCGGAAACCAGCCCGCCATACAATACATAGATTTACCGCTACACCGCAGATTTCCGTTTTCACGAATTGGTCATAAATTTCACACTCTCCGGCACCAATTTGAATTATTTACATAGCATTGTCACTATTGGTATGCTAAAACTAATTCATACGAATGAATACAGCAGCTACCAATATGTATACCTAAATTAGGTAGGTACTTGCTCTAAATTTTCAACCAAGATGATATATTGTTTTTGTTTTTTTACGTGTGGGGGTTACCCCTCGGATGTTATGTCGGACGCGAACCGACTAAAACCACACGGTCCCTGCCTAACTGTCTATTGCCAGTTACTTACCCTTCTTCTGCTTGTTTATGATTCTTTAAAACACTATTTTTCCTTTAATACCCTAAGATTATACTGCTAGCGACATCTATCGTCAATGGTAGCAAACTACTTGGTGCTTTAGTTGTGTGATTACCGTCTAGTTTGACTGTCTATCGCATTCTACAAAATCTTTGTAGATGCTGCTGTTCGAACTACGTCTTTCACATAATAGTAACATGACAATTTCGCTCAGGCACATATTATAAGTTCAAGTTAAAAGCTTTTCTGTTTTGTAAAAGAGTCGAAAATCTTATAATTTAGTAAGTATGTACGTCCTTCCTTATTGGTTAACTTGCTCAATGGTCCCTCTTAGGCAAGTCAGTCTGTGTTGACGCGTTCCACAAGGATCCCCAATTTCCCTCCCCCAGGGGATCGATAAGCACTTGTTATCACTACAATACCCTACACAAGGGTATCAAACAATACTAAAATATGTACTTCCGTATGGATCCCCTTGCCAGTGACGTAGATACTCGGGGGCAAGATGGGTCAGTGCCCGGAGGCCCCCAAGCAGAAATAACCACCAGAAAGTATTGTATAAACTAAACTTTTGAAAATTTCTCTCATTTTCAAAAAATAAATAGAACAGGTTGCAGACTTTCCGATTTCCCTTTGGAGAAAGTGCGTGTTTCGAATGATAACTGGCCTCAACATAAATGGGAGAAAAAAAATTATTTCGTAAATAGATATAAAGCCAATGGCGATACTTTTAAATGAGCTTCAATATTTTTACTGTTATTATATTAATGTACTGTAGCTGAGCCGCGCAACTTCGGTAGCGCCACATAAGAGAAACATACAAAGAAAGAGACATTAGTTAAAGAGGGTGACGCGTAGGCTATTCTTATAAAACAACTTCTGAAGTATTCGCTTTTTAACAACAAAAAACCGAATGAAATCTGAATACTTATTTATGACTTACAAATGAATAAAATACACGCGGGCGAAACTGCTTGATCTGAATATTCTGTGCGAGACATTTCCTGAATTAATACATAGGGTACCTATTTTATTTCCCGGGAAAACATCTTAATTCCGCGAGAAAACTTTTTTGCGTACTTACGACTTCACGTGAGCAGAGCCGCGGACATCAACTTCCGAAAATGTTCTACCTATATGCCGATTTTCATCAAATGTGATTAAATAACAAACGTACAAATAATTTTGAAATCTTTACAAACTTTCACATTTATAATATTAGTAAGATTACATTCCCCTGGGAAAACCGGGAATTCGTTCTTGGTGCTTGTCAAATGTAGGTACGTAAAGAATACGTTCACCAAACTTTAGGTTGTGTATGGCGAAAGTATTTATTAGGTAGATCCCTAATAAATAATTTCGCCAAATTTTACGTATGTACCTATGTTTGATAAACTGTGTGTGACTTCATCCGCGTAGTTCCCGTTTTCATGGAAATATCGGGAATCCCGTTTTTATTGCTTATCCAAACACTTAAAGTATACATTCACCAAATTTCAGCTTTCCATGTTTAATGTATAGGCTGTGTATATATGCATAGTTTTGGTTCCTGTGGGAACACCATACTCGCTGGTAATACAGGCCTTAGGAGATTCTTCTAAAACAGGTGTAGATACCTACATGTTACTAACTTTGAAAATGACAATCTTCAATACAAACGTTTTTCGCTTTTTTACGTCCGTAAAAATAACCGTAACCGTAATAATTCGCAAAACTCTTTCATAGGGGGCAATTACGTGTTTAAAGCAACCCCAATGCGAAGATTGGACTTCATGGCTCCGTTAACTCCATGGATTTCGTGATTAATGAGTCAGATAATACAACCACTGTTTTACCTCCTTATAGGTAAACTTTTGCAAAACCGCGATACACGTGCCCATTTATTTGTAACCACAAACAGGTGTACGTATATTAATTTTCTAACTTTGAAAATGACGTTCTATACAACCGTTTATCGCTTATTTACTTTCTTAGGGGTAGATTTTCGCAAATTTTGGATAATTTGTTTTTATTTTTTTATTGTGACATAAAAAAATACATACAAACCAAAATTTTCACTTTTTTATCACCCACCCCTATTTTTTAAATGCGTTATTAGTAATTTAACAATTTTTAACTCAGATCTTTTAACTGACGAATTAACGTCTTGCGACGGAAAGAGGTGGATTAATAAGTCAGTTTCGAGTAGGTCACGGTGGTGTAGTTGGTAACGCGTCCGGTGTTTCAAACCAGAAGAAGCTGGTTCGAGTCCAGATCGAGATTGAAAATATTTTTCGCTTTAAATTTATGTTTATGATATTTGTAGAATAACATTGCCGTAGAAATACCGGTAATTCATGTCTTAATATTTTTTTAATTTACAAAATTCAGGTATCCTTTCCCGTGGAAATGTCAGGTTTTCCTGTCTTAGCGCTTATAATAAGGTACTACCTAAAGAATACTATTACATAATTTTACGTTTCTACGGAAACGGGAACTACGCAGGTAAACCAAACACAGCTTAAACTATTAAACATAGAAACGTGAAATTTGGTGAATGTGTTCTTTAGGTACTTTAGATGAGTACTAAGAAAGAAATGCCTGGGATTCCCACGGGAATGTATTCCTACTATGAATGTAGTTGTCAAGTGTATAATATAGAAAAACGTTTCAGATCCTTGAGAATTGTATTATAGATTCTTACGCCCCGCTCTTTTTCTCTCTCTTAAGTGGCGCTAACGAAGTTCCGCGGGTCAGCTAGTCTAATATATAAAATTCTCGTGTCCCAATGTTCTTCCCATACTCCTCCGAAACGGCTCGACCGATTCTTATGATTTTTTTTATGCATGTTCAGTAAGTAGTGAGAATCGGCTAGTATCTATTTTTCAAACCCCTAAGTGATAAGGGATGTCCACCCTATTTTTTTCTTTATTAGATAAAAAAAATATTTTTTATTATGTAGCATAAAAAAAATACATACAACCCTAAATTTTTACTAATTATTTCCCACCTCTTTTTTTTATAGCAATATTAGCAATTTAACAATTTTTAACTATGGCTGATGACTGATCGTCTGGCCTGGCCGTGGATCTGGCCGATTGGATATGGCCGATAAAAGAATGCCGATAAAATGAAAATTACACTGAGATGTGTCATCATCTCAGTGTAATTTTCATTTTAGTTATATTCTTATTATTGCACAAAAAGTGTTTTCCGTGGGTTCCATATGTGTTCATTCAAGAAATATGGAAATAAGTAACAAACATTCAAATAATAATATGTATATATTTAAAAATCTTTACAAAATATTTATATATGTAGAATTACGTTGGAGTGGAAATACCGGGAATTCCTTTTTTGGTGTTTTTTAATTCACCAAATTTCAGGAATAGTATAGGCTATTTTGGTTTTAGCCGCTTAGTTTTTAATATTAGGATTTCCTTTCATAGCGCTTATTTTATATTATTAAGGTACTAGCTAAAGGATACTATCATTTTATTTATGTTTCTACGGATACTACGCGGACAAACGACACACAGCCAAAACTATTCAACATATAAACGTAAAATTTGGTAAATGTATTCTTTAGGTACTTTATTTGAGTACTAAGAAAGTAAATGCCCATGTTCCCTCGGGAACGGTAACTACGCAGGTGAAACCACACACAACCTAAACTACGAGGGTGGGTCAATAAGTCCGTGACTTTTTGAACTTCTGACCTCTTTACTGAAAAAGAAACACTGCTCCTGTCAACAGGCATCTGTCAGTCGACTTCTGTCAAAATTTGAACTTACTGCGTCAGTTAGTTTGTGTTTGGCAGCTATTTTTATCAGACTACCCAGCAATCTGAGAAGAAAATGGAAAAAAGTGAATTTCGTGTGCTTATTAAGCATTATTTTTTTGCGAAAAAAAACCATTACCGAAACCAAGGCTAAGCTTGATAAATACTATGGGGACTCTGCACCATCGATTTCAATGGTGAAAAAGCGGTTTACAGAGTTTCGTTGTGGCCGTACAAGCACTGAAGATGCCGAACGTCCTGGACGCCCAGTTGAGGTGTCTACACCCGAAACAATCGAAAAAATTCACGATATGGTTTTGGCCGACCGAAGATTGAAAGTGCGAGAGATTGTGGAAGCCATAGGGATCTCGCATGGTTCAGTGGTTTCAATTTTGAATGATCACTTAGGCATGAGAAAGCTTTCCGCAAGATGGGTGCCGCGTTTGCTCACAGTCGACCACAAACGCAATCGTGTAACAACTTCACAGGAGCGTTTGGCGTTGTTTAACCGCAATATGGAGGAGTTTTTTCGCCGTTTTGTAACAGTGGACGAAACGTGGATCCACCACAACACACCAGAGACCAAACAACAGTCAAAACAGTGGGTTTCTAAGGGTGAATCGGCGCCAAAGAAGGCCAAAGTGGGTTTGTCAGCCAATAAAGTCATGGCGACTGTTTTTTTGGAATCACGCGGGATAATCCACATTGACTACCTTCAAAAAGGAAGAACAATCAATGGAGAATATTATGCCAACTTATTGGGCCGATTCAAAGACGATTAAAAAAAAATCGCCCTCATTTGGCCAAGAAAAAAGTTCTTTTCCACCAAGACAATGCAAGGGTGCACACATCTGCAGTTGCCATGGCAAAAATCCATGAATTAAGCGCTATGAATTGCTCCCTCATCCGCCCTATTCTCCAGATTTGGCTCCGAGTGACTACTTCTTGTTTACAAACCTGAAGAAATGGCTTGGTGGAAAAAGATTTGACTCGAATGATGAAATCATCTCACAAATAAAGACCTATTTTGAGGACCTCGACAAATCTTATTTTTTAGAAGGGATAAAAAAATTGGAGAAGCGGTGGACAAAGTTTATAGAGCTCAAGGGAGACTACGTTGAAAAATATGATGATTTTTTAATCAAAAAAACTGTGTTTTATTCAAAAAGTCACGGACTTATTGACCCGCCCTCGTATTATACATAGACACGTAAAATTTGGTGTATATATTATATAGGTAGTGCCATAAATGCTTATTATTATTACTAATAAGAAAGGAATTCCAGATATTCCCATGGGAAAGGGACTCCTACGGATGAAACCACAAACGGCCAAGATTACTAAACATAGAAAAATGAAATATAGTGACGTATTCTTTAAAAAAATCATATTAAAAGAAGTCCATACTTTGAATGAGTACTAACAAAGGAATTTCGGATATTGTCATGAGGTTGAAACCACATACCGTCTTAGTTGTTAAACATAGTCACCAAAAATTTTGTGAATGTATTCTTTAGGTATCTTAGATAAGCACCAAGAAAGTAATGTTCTGTATTACCAGGGGAATGTATTCCTAATAATTCTGTCAAGTATATAATAGAGAAAAAAAGTTTCAGATCCTTTAGAATTGTATGATAGATTCTTACGCCCCGTTCTCTGTCTCTCTCTCTTTCTCCCTTTCTGTTTCTCGTTGTGTGTTTCTCTCTCTTAAGTTGTTAATGTTTAATATTTTTATTATCTGCCCTGCAGTGCACGCAAAAGAGCTGATGACAAAGTAGCTTTAGCTTAGCATTTTAAAAATATTTGTTTTAATATTTTTACTTGATAAAATTTAACCAGTTGAGGGCCCCATTTTTTTATCTGCCCCGGGGCCCTTGGTTACTACGCCACTGCCCCTTGCAGTAAAACAATTAACATAAAGGCCTTTTCATCATGACTCAATATTATATTAAACAACATACATACATACATACATATCGTCACGCCTGTCTCCCATCGGGGTTGGCAGAGATTATGGCTTTCCACTTGCTACGAACCTGGCATACAAACTTCGCTTCTTCCACTTTCATAAGTGTTTTCATACACACACGCCGGTTAAGGGTAGGTACTCTTTACCTGACCTTTTTTTAAAATGTCTTCTATTCGATTGACTAATTTACGTCGAGGTTGCCTCTTACCTGTTTGCCCATTCACTCTTTTCTGATAAATCTGTTTCGTTAGTCTACTTTCATCCATCCTCTCCACATGTCCGAACCATGTAAGCATATCTTTTTTCTATCTTAGTCACTACATCGTCTACTATACTGCAATGTTCCCTTATCACACTTTTCCTTTCTTTGTCCATCAATTTCACTCCAGCTATACTCCGCAGACTTCTCATTTCCACTGCATTAATTTTACTTCTATGCTTCTTCTGCCAAACCCATCTCACTGCCATACATAAGTGTAGGAACAAGTATACTACTATGCACATATATTAAACAACACATGAATATTTTTAAAATTTACCCCTACACCACTAAAACTGGAAAACTTCAAAAAGATCAAATTGATATTTCAGAAACTGTAAATTATACAGTGCCCCACAGTATATTGCCGTTAAGTACTTACTTTTAATTACTATGCACATATTACACAACACATGCATATTTTTAAAATTTACCCCTACAAAACTAAAACTGGAAAACTTCAAAAAGATCAAATTGATATTTCAGAAACTGTAAATTATACAGTGCCCCACAGTATATTGCCGTTAAGTACTTACTTTAAATTAAGCTTCTTGAATTAATCGGTCATTAATTATATCCTCAGACCTTCATGGTTTGACTATTGGCCGTGACTCTTTTTAAAGTGAATTTTTGAGATGTACTAGCGTTGGCTTACGTGTATTTTTTTTATTTAAATGTGATTGCAAGCTGTTTAGACTACTAGCAACATATAGGTATGAACGTCTAAAAATAACATCGTTTGTTTCCGTAAAAACAGTAGGTATAGAACGTTGTATTGTGGTTTTTAGTTTGTTTGTTTTTGTTGACGCGGGGAATGCGTTTACTGCTGCAAGGGCAGCTGTAACGGTGTGTGCAGTATAGAATTTCTCGCCATTGTGAGCCGTCCCACCCACTAAATCCAGCGGTGCTAAGCCTTCTCCCCAAGCGGGTCGCAGGATAGGCCTGAGGGCTATTCACCGCGATCCGGCTAAGGAAATGCCCCAATATGAGGCTCTCCTCGGGGGGAGTATGGAACGTGAAAGTTTTATAATGTGAAAATTTCCATGGTAGGCTGTGTTCAGATACAACTTGTGTCTGTCTGTCTCCAACTCTCCACACGTTAATTAATTGGTTCACCACCAAGAGAAAAATGAATGTGACTATAGTATTTATGTTCCCCTGGTTTCAGTTTCTGGGTATATCATATCAGGGGCGTATAGGTCAGTACATCCTACCAAGCTGTACGTGGCTAAAATCAACGTTACCTACAAATGAACCTGCTGCCGGACTAGAATATGGTGTAGGCATCTGTACTTAACTAAATAATCTTACAGCTTCTAGAATCGAACTGAAGCTGATCCCTGATACCAAGATCAAAATGTTCGAACGAGTATAAAAATTGGTTGATATTTTTTATTTGTTTCAGCTTGTCCTGTTATTGCCATCCGTGGAATGATCTTCCCTCATGAGTGCATCGTCATTTAAAACCAAGAACATCAGAAACCGATATTATTATTTATTTAGTTACCTACCTTTTAAGATAGATGCTCCGGCGTATTAGTCATAAGAATATTTACTTTTATAAAAATAATTGTCAGAACTAATAATAATAATATAGAAATAAACGACGGACCTATTGTTCACATTTTTTTTTATTATTAACCTGAATGATCAAAAGAGAAGTTGTATTTAAGAGACAAGAAATGTCTCTTAAGTACAAATTCTATCCTCAGCTAGAATTTGTACTTAAGAGATATTTCTTGTCTAGAGATTACTTAAGATTTTTGCAATACCTTACTTTCATTGCAACAAAATTGATCATATTAGCTCATCAATCAACCTGTCAATACAGCTTTCAAAACGTTAGTGTCACTGCTTTGTATCAAAAAGACTGCAAAAGATATCTACCTACTGAAAGTTTTCTCACTGTACGAGTCATGGAGACACTTCTTATGTGTGTCAATCCAAGGAAGCGCTCGTGGTCCCGCGGACTCAGTGTTTTGAAAACGATCACTGCGTTAAGCACTTTGAGGCATTTACATTTGGGAGAGATTCCGCGATTCAGAAGGCACGTGAAGCTGTTGGTCTCGGTTGCCAGTAACAAGGCCATAGTTAAGTCAAGCTGCAGGCCTTATCAGCGGCTGGAAAATAATGAAAAAAAAGACTTTGGTGGAAATGTTAACTTTTTTTAACAGAAACTCTCATATTCATGAACCACGACAATATAAATATGTGGTCGCGTCTACATACTAACCCACCTGCAGTCTTTGAACGTACTTAACTTTTCCATGTCCTAATCCATGGTGTCCTATAGGGAGTAAATCAACATTTGACGATGATTAACGGTAAGCGTGAAAAGCGATAGTTGTTTAAAATTATGTTTAGGTATACACTTTCTGGCTGTTAGCCAGAAAAAACTAAGGTTCTAGTATTTTAAAGTAATGATGTAAGAACTAAATGCAAGATTTGGGTAAACCAGGAATGTCTACAGCAAGTGAATGAAATTGTGTATTTAGAGAGAACCTATGTTTAGCGCAGTCGGAAGATGTGATTCGGATGTAGAACGGCGAGTAGCTGCCGGAACCAAAGTTAACGGTAGTTTGTCCCAATTGGTAAAGCTACAAAGCATAAAAAAAGCACGACTCGCCTTTCATAACGCAGTGCTAGTGCCAACGTTGCTTTATAGCAGCGAAACCTGGTTATGTTAGCAGACGCATGAAAGTAAATTGAATGCTGTAGAGATGCGATCACTTCGAAAATAGTGCGGTGTAACTTTAGACGACCGAATACTTACGTAACGAAGTGATACGCAAAATGGGTGGGCAGGTTTGAATGAAAGTGACAGCGTTAAGCTGGAAAAAGGCGTGCTCCGTTGGTTTGGACACGTTCGACGAATGAGTGAAGAACGATTGACTAAGAATATATATTGTGCGAAAGTAGAGAGTAGACCTCTTCCCTCTCGCTCTTGTTGAGCATGCGGGTCTGTGCGATCGCTCTGTAATTTTAATAATTTTTCTTTGGTTTAACTTTGTATTCCCAGCTCGTGAATTGGTTTATGTGATATTTTAGTGATAGTGTTTCGGTAACACGTAAGTGAAACTTGGTTTTATTGTCGTTAATCGCGTAAATATTGCTATTTATCAAACGGTAAGTTTTTTTGTTATTTTCATTCTAAAGTGTGGGTATCAGTGAATTAAGTTGTTTACACTTTATTTAGACACTTTTTTTTTATTTGTGCTGTATAATTAGTGTTAAAAAATAATGCCCTTCCGAGATGAACCTCCCGATAGAGGGGGAGGTAAACGCGTATGTGCTACTAAGGTCGCCACCGGCAAAGCGACTTTTTAGTGAAATTTCTCCGGTTTTCCAAACACCCGAAGATGTAAACAAACGGGTACAATCAGTTAAATTGGTCAATAGTGACTTGTCGGAATACCATAATCAAGGCGAATATTGCACGTTAGTCGAGCAGGCAAACATTTATATTGCTACAATAAATAATATAATCAACGATCAGGGATCGCGAATCACTTTGTCTAATAAAACTTCAATTATGGATTTAAACCAGCGCTTGACCGGCATTATTTCTATTCTGGCATTAAAATCGTCATGCAACGAAACTAAGGTGGCAAATATGGCAAAAGAACTGCAAGCACTTAAATGTCAGCAACCAAAAATGTCATATGCGGATAAACTAAGGTTACGTTTGCCAGCTAAATCAGACCCCGCCCCAACAGCAGTGAAGGCTCTTCCAACCCGACCCTGTGTGGTGGCTTACCCCGCGCCTGATCGTTCAACCGAGTTCACAACGGCATCCGTGACTAAACAGGCACTTATGAAAGCTATCAAGCCCAGTGATGATAGCTTCCAAATTGTAGGCATTAAAAAAACCGCGAAATCAGGTGTAGTACTTCGTGTTGCGAGCGAAAGCCAACTCAAGAAGTTGGAGTCAGTGGACGCAATCAAATCGGCGCGCTTGCGCTTAGAAAAACCCAAGGGTCGTACACCGCGAATTTTAGTTAAAGATGTTCCTGGGTCTATGGAAGACCATGACTTTATTAGAGCCTTATATCGCCAAAACATTAAGGACGAATTAAAAATTAGGACGAGGAGGACTTTATTAAGAATACCAAAATAGTTCGTAGGCGTCGTTTAGCTAACGGTCGTTCGTGGGTGGGTTTGGACCTGGAGCCGGAGATCCGGAATCATTTGGTGGCCACGAAGGATAAATTATTTATTGATTGGGCCACTTGTAGATTTATCGATGACCTCGAGGACTACTTCATACAACGCACTAGCGTTGTATGAACTCTCAACAATACGGTCAGGTTCACAAATTTTGTACCAGCAAGTCACCCAGCTGTGCTAATTGCGGCGAGGAACATGATACACGAGCATGTCCACATAAAGAGAGTCCTGATTTTAAACCCATCTGTATAACCTGCAAAAGGTTTAAAAAACCCTATGACTACCGTTGCGGCTCTCGGGAGTGTAATACCTATAAGCATAGGCTGCAGCAGCTCATTCTGAGCACAAACTACCTGTAGTTGTTTCATTTAATAAAAAATAAAAACTTGGAACATGAAAAATCTAATTATAGGACAGCTTAATTTATACAACGATAGGGCAGCCACGTCGGAACTGGACCGCCTAGTAATAGAGAACAAAATAGACATTGTCCTCTTACAGGAACAATATCAGAGCGCCCACCTGCGTAACAGAGTGGTACAATTACATGCCAAGGCACGAGCTGGGATTTATGTTTCTATTACAAATTTTACTGTAACATCTTTGAGCAACTTCATGACATCTCATTGTGCTGTTGCTGAGGTTACTTCCTCGGCCTATAGGGTGTATGTTGTGAGCTGCTACTTCCAATATTCACATCATATCAATCCTCACTTACACCATCTTCGTCACGTCCTGCAGTCTCTTGCGGGTCAAAGAATAATCATAGGCGCTGATGTCAATGCCTCTTCTACATTATGGTATGGCAAACTACGTGTATTCGATAGGGACCGGCGCTATGCCGTCGAAGAATTCATTGCAGAAATGAATTTATCTATACACAATTGTCCCAATGCAGCACCTACTTTTTGCGGCCCTATAGGTGAGTCTTCTATTGACGTGACGCTTTCACGCGGCGACGTCTCGATATACGAATGGCGTGTCCTCCCGGATGCGTCCTGTAGTGACCATCGTCTAATCGTTTGCAAGCTCTTACCCGGTGATGCACGAGAGGCGCAAAGTACCACTTGTAATTTCTAATATAAAAGTAGGGGCGCAAACTGGGAGCTCTTTGACGCTAAAGATTTAGGTCGTGGTAACCTGTCTGTCGAAGAGAGTGCTTCGTTAATGTCAGAAACTTTTACGGATTATTCCTAGAAAAGGCGACAAGCCGCCAGATGACCCTAAGTCGTACCGACCGATCAAATTGTTGCCCTCCTTGGGAAAGCTTTTAGAGCGTCTCATAGTACCCCGGCTCCTGCCGGGCGGTATTAAATTTCACGAAAATCAATTTGGATTTACAGTAGGAAAATCTACTATCGACGCAGCGATATCAGTGCGAAAGACTGTCACTTCATCGGTTTCTCAATATGTGCTGGCCATCTTCCTAGATATTTCCGGGGCGTTCGATAACGCTTGGTGGCCAATGCTTTTAATGAAATTAAAGTCTCGCGGTTGCTATAGAAATATTTACTCTCTTATTTATTCATATTTTTCACAAGGTACAACAACTTTAGAGAACTTTAGAGTAGTTTGCTATGCGGATCTCGTGGCATCGAGGGTAAATTTTCGTGCTTTTAAACGTTTCTGCCATACATATTACTGGAATCAAACATAGCTCACATAGGACCCGTAATATACTATTACCGTGGTGCTTCCCTATTTCTATAGGATTTACACCTAGTTGCTTTCCTGGTCAACCGCTTTGCAAAGGAGGGAAGAGGCATTACGTTCTTTTCTTACTTCCTTACATTATCTTCTGATTAATTTCGTTGCGGGTTCCAAGACATGCTAACTTCTCCTGGGACATCACCGAGATCGAGCTCGGTGTAACTTTTCTGGTGTTTTGGTAATTGCTGTAGATCCTGGTTTACAGGATTCACAGTAATGGGAATGCAGGTGGGAATAATCCCAATAAAAAAAAAGTCAGGGTAGGCCGGGACTTACATATAATGACCACTTATGCAGATTGCTCTAAAACGGAGAAGACAAAAGGTTACCCAGACGTGCGTGTATTAAGCTATTAATGAATCTGCAAGAAGCGAAAGAAGTATGCATGGATTCGTGAAACCAAGATCATGAAACTCTCTGACTACCCCATTAGGGATACAGCGTTGAGGTAGTTATAGTTATGTAGTTAGAATAAATATAATTTTACGAATTTTGCTATGATCCTAGTAGTGTTCTCAGTGTTCTGTAAACGATCACAGAGTTACGCAACTTTCACTATGGCTGGTCCTCGGATGGGTGACCACTTTGTGGCATTTACATTTGCGAGCGTTTCCGTGCTTCGGAATGCACGTTAAGCCGTTGGTCCCGGTTGCCAGTAAAATGGCAGTCGTTAAGCCTGGTTGAAGGCCTTATGGGCGGCTTGAAAATTTCAACAGCAGGTAGCCACAACCTGCGTCTGTCTATTTCAACACGGCAATGGGCTCACCACCTATTACTTGGGACAGGAATCCACACGGTGAAAAGTGGGCATATAATATGCCTCTGCCACCCCTTCGGGGATAAGGCGTGATGGATATTTATTTTATTTATTTATCCTAGTAGAATTAAAATATTCCCTAAGAGCCTGCGCGCCCAATTAATTTTGTCTCCACAACTATTTTGTTTTTATTTTAAATGAGAGACATTTTTGTCCGTGGGTTTGGAGACACAACTGTCGCCTTCTTTATTGGATTCTATGCAAGTGCGCGCACGGCGACAACAAAGTGGCAGATCGGTCAGTTGCCACCATAAGTAAAACATTAATGTTGCCACTCATCCGTCGCCGCCGAAAACGTGAAAGGATACCTACATACACTGCTATTATACTTGTCAGGTTTCAATAATAGTGATGAATAGAAAAACGATTTATTTCGCTTACCTTGTTAGTGTCATTCCTTGTTTTATAAATCACACCTTATCCCTGAAGGATTGGCAGAGGCATATTAAAATAGACAGCTGCATATGGTGGCTACCTGCTGTTTAAACGTTTCAAGCAGCTCATAACTTGGCTTAACGACTGCCATGTTACTGGCAACCAGGACTAAAACGTGACTTCCGCAGCACTGATATGCTCGTAAATTGAAATACCAGAAAGCTGTACCATCCATAATCAGCCATAGTGAAAGTTGCCTAAGGCAGTGATCGTTTATAGAATACTGAGTCAGCAGGGCCACGAGCGCTTCAAGTGTCATCCATTAAAATCAATACCTAATTAGTATATATTTTTAAACTACTACCTCCTTCAAAACATAATATTCCTAGTTCTGGAGATAACTTCATAACTATGAATACTAAGTTTTAAGCGATAAAACTGCTTCATTAGCTTTTATGTTAAACTAGCTGACCCACCCGGCTTCGCCGGTAACATAATTCGAACCCCGTGGCACCCTTTTAATCCCGTCGTTTATTAATTTCACAATAATGAATGAAAATTTTCCAAATTCGTTGATTACTTCTCCGCTCTCCAGTACTCCCCGGCCCGGCCGGTTCGAGTTATGATTACAATTTATAAATAAAAAAAATGCGCACTACTTTGATTTTGCTATAACTCGTAAGATATTCATTTAATTTGCAAGGTGTAAAGGGTCAAAATAATCTTCATGAAATGCCAACTAACCTTACTAGGTTCAATGCAAAATGATAAGGGTTAATAGCATATTTGTGTAAATAGCCTTCAAATTACCGCTTTATAATTGCTGGTTATTTAAAGTATTAAAATGGATATACTATGTTATTCTTGAGAGATAGACATATATCGTTGTGGATTTTTTGTAGACCTATATTAGATACACAACTGCACCATACATTATTTTGTTAAATCTCAAGGGGTTTGAGCAGTGTTTTCGTTGAAAGCTCCCAGACGGCTTATATTTTTAGACATTCCCAACAAATATTGTTATAATTTAGTCAATATAATACAAAAACTTAACAAATTATACATAAAATCCTTCCTTATGAATCATTCCAACTATTTAAATAAAACCGTATCATAATTCTAATATTTAATAATGTAGTGAAGTGCGCAGACCACAACCGTCTATTCGAATTCCATATTGATGACTGCGCAATTAAAAAAAAAAAGTTACGTTACTATCGCTCTCGTGCGACGATAGCGATAGAGTGTAACAGACAAATTAGTAGCGGAAACCACTTAGTTGCTCATGCGCCCGGGCTCTAAAGAGTTGACTGTTGCTTCGTGCCGATCAAAGCGCTTCGAAAGAATTATTGTGCGACTTAAATGGATTTTTTGCATAAGGCCATAAATATTTAGCATTAAAATTGAATACCGTAAAATGTCCTATACTTTTGTGATTGTGTGAGATGATCATGAAATATTTCTTGATATATTACTTTTTTATCATGAAAGATATTGTATATTTTGTATCTATCTATCACGCCTTGTACCCGAAGGGGTGGCAGAGGCATATTATATTATATGCCCACTTTTCACCATGTGTATTCCTGTTCCACGTAATAGGTTGTGAGCCCATTGCCGTGTTGAAATAGACAGACGCAGGTTGTTGCTACCTGCTCTTGAAATTTTCAAGCCGCTCATAAGGCCTTCAACTTGGCTTAACGACTGCTATTTTATTGGCAACCAGGACCAACGGCTTAACGTGCCTTTCGAAGCACGGAACTGGGGTGGGTCTAAAGGACCGAATAAATTTAATAAAATGTGTCTATTTTAGATGTTAAAATGGAAGAAATTTTGAACCTGTTGCCTTTTTAGTGAGGTGGTAACAAAAAGGCTAAAAGGTCTTATGTGCTAGACCCTCAATAGCACGACCAATTAAATAAAAAATAAAATAAAATTAGTCTCGGAATATTTTGTAACTTATCCAAAAAGTAAATATTAGTGTCAATCAATAGTTACTTCGCAGCCAGCGCCACTACAGTATTTTTTGTTAGTAGCGTATTTTGTTCAAAAGCCTTAGTAACCAGGCCATCTATTCCGCAAAAAAACTATAATGTAAGATTTGCTGATTTGCCGTTTAAAGAGAAATATTGCAATGAATAGCGGTGTTGTTTGTGTTAGTGCCAAATTTCCATAGAGAGCTGCAATAAGGGATCCACTGCCTTATTGTAGCTCGGACTAGGACCTAGGACTGAGGACTTGTTACGACAAACGACTAGACAGGACTAAAACAAAATAACAAGTAATTAATAAATACTGAAGACTAGGCTGTATGGACTAAGTTACCTTTGCCTGCCCAAGATGGGCTAAGACAAATAAAAAAAAATGATTTGCCGTTTATGTACCTGCTGTACTGCTGCTGAACTGTGGAGTGTAGTGTTTTGTAGAGCTGGTAAAAGTTTCTTGATGTGGCCTGTAATGTAAACACGTCGCCATAATATTTTTGTCTTTGTTGAGGGTTTATATATTTAATAATACTTTTAACAGTTTA
The DNA here is from genome assembly GCA_948477245.1 of Thumatha senex. Lineage (NCBI taxonomy): Eukaryota > Metazoa > Arthropoda > Insecta > Lepidoptera > Erebidae > Thumatha > Thumatha senex. The sequence goes on from OX419725.1 coordinate 9,801,190, forward strand.
ACATCTCATACTGTAACTTTGTGTCTATTGAATTTTGAAATTATCACTCTAGTCGGGTAAGTTTCTTTTTGACTCTGTCAAATCTTTGTTGTTTTTATAGTTACAAAGTATTTTGGACTGAACACTTGCAGGCACATAATTAATTTAAGGTCGTTTAAGAACAATTTGTTATTATAACATCGACGATAGTAAAGTTCTTTGTTTGAAAAATATAATTATCATAGCATGAATCTACATGAATAAGTTTAAATCAGTGTCTAAATTTCACATATCTGAATATTTTATTAACGGTGGATTTCATAAAATAAAATGAACATTGTTATTGATGTTTTGAAATTGTATTGTGTTTTAAGTTTTCTCATAGAACTTATGTGTTTACCATAAGTTCTGCCTAAGGGGTTTGCTTGCGACCAATTACGAACACCCGTAACATTAGGTGAAATTTCCAAAAATCATTTCTGAAACGCCTACATCATAATAACCACAAGTACCACATTAGAACCAAATCCATTGATATGATAATGAATCAATCAGTTGAACGCTTTAAGAAGAAAGAGAGATTAATCCATTGAATAAAATAGATGAGTTCAGTCAGTCGTGTTGTGGAACCAACTTTATAATGTCCATATTAATTTCGAAAAAATGAATTGTAAAGAAAATGATGTCATAAATAATCATTCTCCTTGTAGATATAATAAAATAATAGTTTGTTTAATAATTGTTATTTACAGAATTAGATTGTAAATAATATCTACATTGTGTGGTGCAAAGTTCAAATCTCTTGGCAAACAATAATGAATTTGTGATAGGTATATCAATACAGTAAAAATAATGAAAATTTCCATCTCAAGGGCCACAACCTTAAGTTGTGCACCAGTTTTTCTAATAATAACCACCACAGGCACTTCTTTGGCAATTGGGTTGTCAGAGCTTCAGGTAACCTACCAGAAGCCGTGATCTCAGCACAAAATATAAACCAATACAAAACAAACTAGATTAACATCTAGTAAGGCACGACGAAGCAATTAATGGGCACTAGCAGGATACAAGCATTAGATGTAGTTGCAACTTGCCTGATAGTGTAATAATAATTATTCTCCTGGCACAAGTATTTATTTACTTAAAAGGTGATCTCGGCAATGAGGATACAATAATATATAATACCTACTTAGTTATTGAAATAATTAAATATTTTAATTTTTTTTTATTATTGGTAGACCATTTGCTTCCTAAATGCTGGCAAATCAATTTCTATTTGAAAATAGTTTTCCTGACCTAACTAGTTGGTTTGGCCTAGGTATAATCACCACCAATTTCAAGTATAGATTGTCTGATTGTAAATGTAGTAGGTTTAACATGGATATTCAACAACTTCGTTTTGTCAATTGTAATAATTTATAAAGGCGATGACTTTTTTTCCCTAAAGGGTGCCAATTGTAATAATAAATAAATGTTTCTTAATAATGGCGATGAGATTTGAACTAACAAACAAACAAAAGTTATAACTCGTTATAACTTTTGTTTGTTTGATTTGATGTGTTGATAGGATAAGTCCTACCAACTTTATGCACACGGATATCAGGGATAGTGATTGCGCCTCTAATCATAAGAGCAGGAACCAAAAATAATAGAATACATCTCTAGAAGAAAGTTTCTATATCTTTATAGGCGAATTGATTGAATACACATTATAAACATTATCACTATGGGTATAATTTATTCCAGTGATCTTATAAGCCAAAAATTAACTATTTTTTTTATTTTTTTTTTATTTAAAACTTCATGCACAACTAAGTACATAGGCGGACTTAATGCCATAGGCATTCTCTACCAGTCAACCATAGGTGATGCAGAGATAAACAAAGTAGGTGCATTAACGTGTATTCGCGAAACTGAGAAAATTAAAACTGATAGAAATACAAGAATCTAATATCATAAAAATTTAAGTACATTACTATAAGGATATATATAGGTAATACATAAATAACAAAAGAAATATTTACTTATAAAATATACTAATACATAAATAACAAAAATAATACATACTTATAATATATACTAAATAAATATAGAAAGCTAAAGGTTAGGGAATATAAGGAGACATATTTTTATTAAATCATGTGAATACATTTGGGGTTACTGCAATGATCCTGCCAATCCATTCCAATAAAATTCTCGAACTTTCTTCTTAAAGGTATAACGGCTAGTGGCCACCCTGATCTTGAGCGGTAGTGAATTCCAGAGTAAGACAGATTGAACCGTAAACGAAGAGTGTACAAAGCTAGTGTTATGAGAAGGGCAAAGCAGAAGCATGTTATTTTGAGAGCGAAGGTTTTTGCTGTGATTATTGCAAAGATATTGAAATTGAGAAGAGAGATAGGTAGGAGAATTGGGAGATGTAAGGATAGAAAAGAGAGTGGTAAGCGCACGCAGATCACGCCTTTGGCGGATGGGTAACCATTTCAGCTTAACACGGCATTCAGACACATGATCATACTTGCGGAGGCTGAATACAAACCGAATACAATTATTTAAAAGACGATCAAATTTATTAAGGTGTTCTGCATTCAGATCAAAGTAACAAACATCACCATAATCCAATAAAGGAAACAGTAGGGTCTGCATGAGAATTTTTTTCGTATCTGTAGGAAGAAGATTTCTTAAGGGATATAAAGAACGTAGAGTACCCGTTACTCTTTGACTAACATGAACCACCTCATCTTTCCAGCTCAAAGTCGAATCAATAATTAATCCTAGATCCTTAACCGAAGAACAAAAAGGAATGGTGGATCCATTAAATGTAACAGGTGGAAGTAAAACCATTTCCACCCTATTCATTAAGCGCTGACTGCCCACTACAATTGCCTGACACTTACTTGGATTTACGGCCAATCCGAATTTACTCGACCAGTTGTAAATGCAGTCCAAATCCCGATTCACTATATCCACGGCGTCCACTAAATCCTCCACTTGTGCCTGACCGTATAGCTGCAAATCATCGGCATATAAGTGATACGCACATAGAAGATCTTGAGTTAGAAGATTAATAAAAATAGAAAAGAGTAAAGGAGAGAGAATTCCGCCTTGAGGGACACCAGCATGCACGTCGCACCAGCTCGATAGCCTCTCACCAACGCGAACAGCCTGCTGACGGCCCCGAAGATAACCAGAGAACCATTCCAGTACGTCTTGCGAGATCATGGAGTAAGATAAGACAGCTAAAAGAACGTCATGACTCACAGTATTAAAAGCATTAGAGAAATCTATCAATACTAAAACAGTAAGTTTAGTTTCATCCATGCCAGTCCTAATATCTCCAGTAACTTTAACTATTCTCAGGGTTGAGGCGTGAAATTTAGAATACCCAGCATAATGTCAGCTTATAAGTCAAAATATATATCGTAACATGATTCCAAACAGGAGCCAAATCATTAAGTCGTTACTTGGGCCTAATCATGAGTCGTTACATGGGCCTAATCATGAGTCGTGCATCATTATTAGATTAATCTACACAAAAATAATTCAAACTAAGTACCTGAAGGCGGTTACATTACCACGGGATTCGAAATCACATCTGCAGTCCGCAACAGGTGTCGTCTCCACTAGAATGACGAGCCCGTAACCACATGGTCAGCATCCATGGCAAATTTTATCCAACAATAGAATTAATATATAAAAAAAAGTGCATTTTCAGCTGCAAAGAAAATAAATTAGTTCCATTAGATTTGGAAAAACAATTGGAGATTTGTTCGTGATTTGAACACAAAGAAAACTTACCACTTTTTTTAACGTAAACTAATTAATCTTGAAGAGCAGGCAAATATTCCATTAACGCCTCTCCAAGCTTTGTAATTAGCTGTAAACAAGCAAATAATCTTTCGTCAAAATACTACAGATCACCAAGACTAGAAATGTGGTTCCAAAAATACAAAGATCGTACCGAAATACATAGTCATCCTGATATAAACATTGATAAGAAGTCACAAGGCGTGAACTTCCATTTACAATTTATAAAAGCAGACATCTTTTTGTCGGCGCTGTAGCTAGGCGAACGACGTTCCGTCACCAGTGTCAAAAGAAATTGACCAATTGACAAGACCATTTTATTTCATTCATTCTAAGAACAGGCAAAAACATTCTGCCTACTTAAAAACGTAAATTATATAAATTCGATGACAAGTAGGGAGAAAGGGTCAACAATCTAATCTTTTCTCTCTCTAAATCCCAAGACTAACAATAACGTTCCAATGTGACGTTTTACAACGTTACATCACACCCCAACCGGCAATAAAAGAAAGGAACCAAGCAGATGTGATCGGCTCAACACCACCGAACTCCCGAGCACAAATGCTGTAACAAAACCAAACAGATGTGATCTGCTCAACACCACCGAACTGCCGAGCACAAATGCTGTAACAAAACCAAACAGATGTGATCGGCTTAACACCACCGAACTTCCGAGCACAAATGCTGTAACAAAACCAAACAGATATGATCGGCTCAACACCACCGAACTCCCGAGCACAAATGCTGTAACAAAACCAAACAGATGTGATCAGTTCAACACCACCGAACACAAATGTTGTAACAAAACCATGTGATCGGTTCAACACCACCGAACTTCCGAACACAAATGCTGTAACAAAACAATATGACATATGTGGCCGGCACAACCCTACCGACTTTCCGAACACAAATGCATATATAAAGATGTGATCCTATAGTCAAAAGAGACAGATATCAACATCAAAAGGTATTTCAAAAGTCATATCTGGGTAACTTTGAATTACTTAACAAACAAACAAATTATTCTTAAGGATTCATCATCCCAATATAAGAATACTATATGTACAAAATAAAATTTAGGAGTAATAACCTAAACAAACAAACAAAACTAGGAAAATTTCCTACAAAACAGAACAATATCATTCCATAATATAAGTGGAATAATAATGTTTTGTTAACCAATAAAGGTTCCAACAAACAAACAAAAAGATAAGATCTTTTGATGTGTATGACAGTTATTTGTGTGAAAAAGTTAATGTTATTTCTAAAAGGCTAATTTTAATAATCCTAAAAGGTAAATTCATACATTTTTAATCAATTTGTAATATCCTAAGTTCTATTTTTGAAAGATTCAGAACTTGATTCTAATAAAAAGTTGTGAAGTAACCTAACATACATCTCTTTCAAACGGTGATTCCCTCTCATACGTCGTACTAACAAAGACCGATTCTTCCTAACTAAAACCAAGATCAAAGTCTGTAATATTCAAAACAAAATAATTTAATATTTAATTATATCTTTAACATGGTAGCGACCTGTGGTACCTTTATTCAGGTCCTCCAAAAGGTAAACGTTAGGTGAAACTTTAGAAACTACTTTACACTTAACAAACTTAGGTGCAAGTTTAGCAGAAACATATGCAGGAGCATTAGACTGCACAAAGCTTCTCCTCCACACAATATCATCAACACCAAAAGAAATGATTCGCCTCCCTACATTATAATAACTAGCATTTCGCTTATACGCTTTTAACAAACAAGATTGTACTTTAACAAAGATTTCACTAAGTGAATTGAGTGAAGTTGCAAAAGAACTTCTGTCTCCTACCTCTAGTTGATCTAAATTATCAATAGAGGTACTAACACGGTGCAAAGATGCATCAAAAATAAGTTCTCTACCGAACATCAAAAAGTTAGGCGTAAATCTGTAGCAAGATTCACACTATTATTCAAAGCTAGTTGAACATGAAATAAAAACTTCGACCATGTTCTATGGTCATCTTTAACAAAACATGCTATACATGTCTCAACGGTTTTATTATATATTTCAACTGAATTATTTTGAGGAGTATACAGGGAATTATGAAATATTTTATTTATATTATAACCCTTAATAAACGTAACAAACTGTCTAGCAGTAAATTGAGTTCCATTATCACAAACAAATATTTTTGGAGTTCCATACTTGAGGAAAATCTCCTTCTGAAGAAGATTACAAATTACATTAGTAGTAGAATTTATCATTGGGAATAACCAACAGTATTTAGTAAAAATGTCTACAACAGAAAGTATATATCGATGACCAGAATAAGTTCTATTATTTATAAGAAATTCCAAGTAAGGTCTAGTATCTCTACTTTCAACAAACAAAATAGGAGCAGAATTTATGTTTCTAAAATAAACTTTTAAATAATTTAGCCAATGACTGCATTCTCTTTCATGAGTTGCAGCATCAGGAGCATAACTAAATTTTTTTAACATCAAGTCACTATCAGTTCTTACACAAACCTGTGCTCGATGGGTCCTAATCAGTTTCTTGAACTGTTATCATTATTACTCCTCCTTATCATCAAGCAAGGGTGGAAACTGCACGCTCTTGTCCATAGTTGACAAGTAAAAGATCAAAGAAATTCAAAAGCTAAAACAATTAATTGCAAAAATATCCAAAGGCAACCGAGACCGAATGGTAAGATGATAGTAATAGCCAGCAGTCAGCTATTAACATTCAAAGGCCAAAACAAATTCAAAGAAAGCACTGAAAACTCAATTAAATCAATCACTGCTTTTCACTGCTTTAGTTAGCACAACCAGGCCTTGACGCTCAGATGATGATTGTCAAAAAGCAAAATATTATCATTCTAACAAGTTTCAAAAGCTTCAAACACTGCGCTGTAAAGTTACACAAGTGTGATTGGAAAGACCTCAGATGAATAATTTAAATGGTTATGTTTTATTTATATTAATATAACCTATTAATAGGCTGTAAAGCAATATGCTGTAGAAATGTTAAACCTTTAATGATGCATGGCTCGTACAAATAGTAAAGCTATATAATTAAGTTTGTCACAAAATGCATTATTATGTAAACACAAGTTATCATTCAAAACATTGTTATGTTATTTATAACAATTCACTCATATTTTTTTATCACAAAAAGCAAACAATAGTTATGAAAGTCACATCAATATGTAGATACAATTAGTATACAAACTAATTACTTTGTATTATTAAAAAGTTAAGTTATAGGTTATTTTCAAGAAATCACAATTACCTCAGTTTAAGATCACTCCAGTTTTAGACATATATACCAGTAGAACAGTATTTTTTCATTTGTTGAGAATGTTTCAATAACAAAATAGTTTATTATACTCTTAGCAAAATATACAAATATATATTTCAGATAATACCACTATAAGATGCACGACTCACTCAATAACAAGCAAATGTATACTCAAATCAATCCTTCAAGTCTCTGTTCACACGCGCCAATTGTAATAATTTATAAAGGCGATGACTACTATGTCCCTAAAGGGTGCCAATTGTAATAATAAATAAATGTTTCTTAATAATGGCGATAAGATTTGAACTAACAAACTAACAAACAAACAAAAGTTATAACTCGTTTCAGGCGCCAGGAGGATAAGTCCTACCAACTTTATGCACACGGATATCAGCGATAGAGATTGAGCCTCTAATCATAAGAGCAGGAACCAAAAATAATAGAATACATCTCTAGAAGAAAGTTTCTATATCTTTATAGGCGAATTGATTGAATACACATTATAAACATTATCACTATGGGTATAATTTATTCCAGTGATCTAGTAAGCCAAAGATTAACTATTCTCAAGGTTGAGGCGTGAAATTTAAAATACCCAGCATAATTCCAGCTTATAAGTCAAAATATATATCGTAACATGATTCCAAACAGGAGCCAAATCATTAAGTCGTTACTTGGGCCTAATAATGAGTCGTTACATGGGCCTAATCATGAGTCGTGCATCATTATTAGATTAATCTACACAAAAATAATTCAAACTAAGTACCTGAAGGCGGTTTCATTACCACGGGATTCGAAATCACATCTGCAGACCGCGACAGGTGTCGTCTCCACTAGAATGACAAGCCCGTAACCACATGGTCAGCATCCATTGCAAATTTTATCCAACAATAGAATTAATATATAAAAAAAAAGTGCATTTTTAGCTGCAAAGAAAAGAAATTAGTTCCATTAGATTTGGAAAAACAATTGGAGATTTGTTCGTGATTTGAACACAAAGAAAACTTACCACTTTTTTTAAGGAAAACTAATTAATCTTGAATAGCAGGCAAATATTCCATTAACGGCTCTCCAAGCTTCGTAATTAGCTGTAAACAAGCGAATAATCTTTCGTCAAAATACTACAGATCACCAAGACTAGAAATGTGGTTCCAAAAATCCAAAGATCTTACCGAAATACATAGTCATCCTGATATAAACATTGATAAGAAGTCACAGGTGTGAACTTCCATTTACAATTTATAAAAGATTACTTCGTTTTAGCGAAGTTTAAAAAATATATTTACGACGACATCTTTTTGTCGGCGCTGTAGCTAGGCGAATGACGTTTCGTCACCACTGTCAAAAGAACTTGACCAATTGACAAGACAATTTTATTTCATTCGTTCTAAGAACAGGCTAAGACATTCAAAAACATTCTGCCTACTCAAAACGTAAATTATATAAATTCGATGACAAGTAAGGAGAAAGAGTCAACAATCTACTCTTTTCTCTCTCTGAATCCCAAGACTAACAATAACGTTCCAATGTGACGTTTTACAACGTTACACAATGTTTATCATCATGCCAACTCTAAACGCCTTGTAAAACTGGTCCATGAATACTATATCATCGGTTATGCCAAGTCCTTACCAATCCAAAAGCAACAAGTGCTGTGGTGAACAATTAAATTGAATCTCATCCTATCTATGCTTGGATCAAAACCATATTAAATCATTCAACTTTTGTTTCACAGAATGGCGTGGTCTGGATATCAAAAGTTCCTAGCACTCATGTTAGTAGTAACTGGGTCAATAAACTCCTTGAGTACGAAATGGGCTGACAAATTGACTTCTAAAGGATCAGATGGTGTTGAGAGAACTTTTAACCATCCATTTTTACAAGTAAGTATGGGTAAAAGAGGTCAACCTCACTTGCAGGCTGATGCACTTATTGCCTATTGGTCAGGATTAGGAAATCAGAGAGCAATATTTTGTGAGAAAATCCCAATCGTACCACAGTAGAACCACGGTTGTCAGATTGCACCATTTTGATGACAGATCTGTATGAATGACATAAAAAATTATGCTCTGTCTGACATTGACTTGCCAATTGAACTTAAAGGAATAACCAATGGGATGTATGAGATACCATGGAATCAGGATCATGTGTAGGCCTTTACACTTTCTTACTTCACACTGCATAGGTCCCGTTGCTGCTGGAGTCGCTACAGCATTCATAGAGGCCCATTAGCACTGATCCGTACTTCGCGCAGAGACTCAGCATTACTATTCAATGTGAATTTAATACTCTGTTTACAGTATGTTTAATATGGAAGCATATTATATTTCTTAGTTCATTCTAGACTAGTTGACTCCTGAGGCTCCACACGCATGGTGCAGTTTTCCTGTTCCCGTTTCCCACAGGAACTTGTTCCCAGGATAGAAAGTAGCCTATGTGTTATTCAGATGTGTATGCTATATTATTGTAAAGTTTCATCAAAATCCATTCAGTAGATTTTGCGTGAAAGAGTAACAAACATCCATACTTACAAACTTTCGCGTTTATAATAGTAGGATTAATTATTTTCTTTATTTAGGCGGCTGCCATGTTTCTTGGAGAAATGCTGTGCCTTTTAACATTCAAGTTAATATACTTAAAGACGAAGAACACTGGCCATGCTCTTACTAATGGCAATCAAAATTTCAATCCCTTTATATTGATGCCTGCTGCAATGTTTGACTTGGTAAGTATGTATGTTTTAATGACACCTATCAAATACGTTGCTTCACTACAAAGCCATTTTATGAATTGAATTATTTATACTATTTATTTTCGTGATGTGATTGATGAATCTGCAAGAAGCGACAGAAGTATGCATGGATCGCGGAGCCTGGGATCGTCCTCTCTGACTACCCCGTCAGGGATATAGCGTGAAGATAGTTAGTTAGTTTAGTTAGAAGATAGTTTGTTGTTAGATTTTAATTATATTAGGTACTACATATTAGAAAAACTTATTATATTATTATTAACATTATTACATTATCTTTCTTGAATATTGTAATGGCAAGACCTATACAGCACTAATATTGTTGTGAGCAACATGTGAATTTAAAAATAAAGCACAGCGATTGAGATATTTTATACCTAGTGTATTAATGAAAATTTTAAATTACAATTTTTTTTAAACAGATTGGAACATCAATTATGTACATCGGTCTCACACTAACTTACGTAAGCAGTTTCCAAATGTTCAGAGGGTCCATCATTGTATTTGTGGCTGTGCTATCTATGACATTTTTGGATCGTCGGATCATTAGACGAGAATGGGTCGGCATTTGTAAGTACATAGTATAATATATATATATATATATTGGTGTAAGTTCAGTACCTTACACCTATATAAGAGCTGTATGTATGATATATGATACAACTCTTATACATCTATTCATCATACATTTAAATATAAGTAGGTATTTGGCAATGGAATTTAAACCTATGGCCGTATGCTTGTCTACCAACTCAGTCATATGAAAAATAAAATAATAAAGAAACCTGTAACGATAGTGCAAAGAAAAAAAAGAATGACAATAGCTCATTGTTCCTTATTTACTATACATACATATTGTCACGCCTTTATCCCCGTAGGGGTAGGCAGAGGCATACTAATTGCCCACATTTCAACATATACATTTTTTGTCCCACGTAATTTGTGGTGAGCCCATTGCCGTGTTGAAATAGACAGGCACAGGTTGAAAATTTTCAAACTGCCCATAAGACTTTCAACCAGGCTTAACGACTGTCATTTTACTGGCAACCGGGACCAACGGCTTAACGTGCCTTCTGAAGATCGGAAGACACGGAACTTATTTACTATTTATAATTATAAGAAGCGCTCGTGGCCCCGCGGACTTGGTGTTCTGTAAACGATCACTGAGTTACTCAACTTTCAGTATGGCTGGTGCTTGGATGGGTGACCACTTTGTGGCATTTACATTTGCGAGCGTTTCCGTGCATCGGAAGGCTTGTTAAGTCGTTGGCCCGGTTGCCATTGCCAGTAACATAGCAGTCGTTAAGTGAAGTTGAAGACCTTATATGTAGGCGGCGTGAAAATTTTCAACAGCAGGTAGCCACAACCTGCGTCTGTCGATTTTAACACGGCAACCACGTATTACGTGGGACAGGAGTACACATACTGAAAAGTGGGCACCCTTTCGGGGATAAGGAGTAATAGATAAATAAATAATAAATAAATATAATAATATTCAATTTGGCACCTCTTCTGACGTAAAATAATTAGTAATAAGTGTCTATTGACGATGACACTATTCTTGCATTTTATTCCTAATCAACACAATATTCTTCGTTTCAAATTCTTCTGTTATTCGCACTTTATGTATACACAATGGTATGGACAGTTTTTCTTAGAGAAAGTTGTTCTTGCAATAACACAGAAAAAATAGGTAATATGTTTAGGGTATTTTTCTCCCTACCATAACCCTTGGCTTGTTTTACGGGCATTTCTGCGTTTCGCTCCACGTAACGTAAGATCTGGGTCCTTAAACAGGCCAATAGACATACTTCAAAATCGATGAAATTATTTTTTGACTAGAGATTTCTTGACTAGAGATAAATGAAATAAAATGTCCTATTTTCTCAAATAATTATGCAAAAGCAGTCTTATTCGGTAATTAAATTGAATGGATTGAAACAGTAATTTCGTCTGAATATGAGTTCATCCTCGTGTCGTTTTCTTTTCTCATAACTTATATCATATTTACAGTCATTTGATAGTTCCGCTTTGACCACACAAATGAACAAAGCAACTGTTACTGTTAATCACGAACTGAATCCATCTGCAGTATATATTGCTCTACAGATATAAAAGAGTTGAGAAAAAGAGTACATTTCCTGAAACTTAATCAGCTCCAAATATCTTATTACTGAAGAAAATTGATAATTAATAAGACTGAAATACCTATGTCGTTTTTAGTCATAAAATCTAGGCATTGCAAGGAATAAGAACTGGGTCCCAGTTTTTCACCACCCTTTTTCACAATTAGTTTCCAACAAATAATGTTTACTATCGTATAGTTGTGACAAAATAGATACCGTTTATTTTTAATACGCATGCAAACTGTAGAATATTAGGTAGAATTAGATTAGATGCCTTGCTCGCATATTTCTTGTCAGAACCATTAACCATTTTAAGTACCTAACCATTTTGCTTGTCGCAGAGTTTTACTAATGTCACAATTTACATTTTACTATCTCTTGACAGACTCTTTAACCCTAGCCGATAATTTTAAAAACTTTGTTAACCACCTACCACGTTTATATATTCAGTGGCGTACTACGCAGGTTGCATAGCAAGAAAATAAAAAATATTCTTTGCAACTGGTTGCGAAAACCAGTTGCCATCGTGCAAAATGGTTTACGTTTTGATAACAACTGGTAGCTTATTAAGAGTAATCTTTTACCTACCGCAACTAGTTGCCAAGAGAGAATGAAAACTCTTCCCTTACAATTGGTTGCTTAACCAGGTTGAGATGCGGGCTGGAAGATAAAGTCCTTTTGCATAAAATCGCCAAGATTATAGTTTAAATGAAAAGTTTACTTTAACGTTTGGGAACATACGATTATGCATATATACCTATATGGGTGTATGTGTTTGCTCGTCTCTGTAATTGATAAACACAGTCATTGTATTGAATGATCGATTACAAGTGTTAAGTGTCAAGTGTGCAATTTAACTGTTTGAAATATGGAATTTCAGCTTCGGTGAAACCCTTTTTTGTTGTTTTTAAAAATGGAGAAAAACGAAGTGTGACCTTTATTAAATACCTGTTTTAAAAGATTAACTACGCAAGAGATTCATTGCGATTTGGAGGCCACATTAGGAGAGTCTGCTCAACTGTATTCCGCTGTCGCAAGGTGGAGCTTCTCAATTTTGAGTAGAACGAGCACGGAAGACGAACATCGTTGCGGCCGTCCATCGACGTCAGTCACCCAAGAAAATGTTGCGAAAGTCGAGAAAATTGTATTAAGTGATCGAAGAGTTACTTAATTACATCCGATACTTAATGCAAGAAACGGGCATTTCATATGGAAGTATTCAATTCAAATTGAAACAATCTTTGAAAATGAGAAAAGGCTCCGCAAAATGGGTGCCGAGAATGTTAACTGACAGTCAGTAACAAAATCGACTTGACATTTCGAATGTATTTTTGGCAAGTTAAATGTTTCGAAATTGTTAAAATAAGCGCGACGGGAATTCGAACTATGTCACAGGCGAAGCCTAACTAGGTGACCCCCACGGTCAACAACAAGAATATGATAATATTTTTGTTCTACCGCTATGTTTGGGCCTTCGCTTAAAAAACAGAGACCGCATCGATTACAATGCATACAAGCTTTGCTTTAATGTTATCAAAACAACCACTAACGTATTCACAAAATTAATAATATAAAAAATTTTTTCTCCTTAAACACTTCTATTTTGCTTTTTCTTTTCCGTAATAGAGATGGAACCGTTGTAAATACATTTTCGATGTTTGTAACACTGTCCTGTCATCCGCTTTTTAGTGGTAAGTTTTAAAATTTAATAAATAATGAAATCGGAACGCAAAATTTTACCTATAAGGGGGTAAACCAGTGTTTGTACTAACTGACTTATTGATCGCGAAATCTATTGAGCTAACATCCCAGAAATCGATCCTTATTAACAACACTATCGAATGGTGAAAGAAACACAATCGTTTCTTTATTTTTAAAATCATTGGATTCGATTTCGAGCAAGCAATATCCAATCATCTGCACGTGATGGCTCTAAGAATACTACTGGGTTTTCTAACAATACTGTAACCTTTATTTTAATATAATGGACGATAAGGTATTAATCAGTTGTAAACATGTCATAACTCACTGATAATATTCTACGTACGTCCTTATCATAGAAGTTTATTCGATTTCCGACTCTATATCGTTATTTAAGAGACCCGCTAAAGCTAGTGTCAGATTGTCAAAAATCGTTAAAATCATCTATCTATCTATTATACAATTATAATGTGCGGCACCGCCATGCCACATACCGCATCTTTATGCGTTCCGATCATAAGACCAACGGCTGATGTCGGTATATATCATTCTGCAGCGCGGGAACTCTCAGGATCTCGATGCAGGATTCTTAGTTTTGTTGTAATTCGGTTGCGTTGGTCGTCACTACATCTCGATGGGTTACGCACGGCCACACATTTTACCAGGGGGCCGAGTCTACTATTTTCCAATAGAAAGCCGTTCTAGTTCTATTCTATAGCGGTTCGATTGCGATTAGTCCAAACTAGGTGTCTAAAAACTATTATATATTTTACAATCACACTTATCAAGCTGCAGAATAGAGACAAAATACCAGATTTAGCTGTCAAAATATTAATATAGGCTACCAAAAATGCTAATTAAGAGCTATTGGTGCGCAATTGTAGTAGATTAGATTGTAGTAGACTACGAAAACTGTCATTTTTTTCTGTAGGCTCTCTATTAGGCCCTGGGATTATCCTTCCGAGGGCTCACCCGGGACTCCTGGCCATAGACAGATAGAAGGGTAACGTGTGGTTTTAATCGGTGGGAGTCCTGCATAGCATCCATGAGGATTTCCACACGAAAAAAACAAAAAGGCTATCAAGCGATGACTTCTATTCTCTTCTGACGCGATTGAACTAATAGACGAGGCCCCCAGATGGGTTTCCTCCCACGTAAAGGATTATTTTATATCCATAATAGTTGCAGAACTCTTGTCATTCTACCTTGGACCTTTCTCATTCTCATGCGCTTACCATTTACGTATTCAATCCATTCCATATATTTGCTGGGACACTGAACCCTAGCCTAGTAACTAATGCAAATAAGTACTATGACTCACTATAGATTCATTTGAAATTAACGATACTGTCGACATAAAATATAGAGTATTCAGATAATATGTATGAATCACTCAACACAGATGCAAGCTTGTATATAACAATGTACAATGTATTTGTTTGAGATATTTTTGCTCATGTAATAGATTATTTATGTGAGGCTAGTCTACAAACAGATCATACAGTCGTACCTTAACTCTAGCCTACAGATCAATAATTATATATGACGATTTTTAACTATAATGGTAACTTTAAAAAATAATATATCATTTCATACTAAAATTTTCATTACATTTTTCTGTTTGCTTTGTCCCTTTTTTATTTTTTTCTTATCACTGTGTTGACAGACAAGCAACGGCCCACTTTTTAGAAAATTGACACTGTACCCTATGAACTTTGGCAACACCAGAGGTTCAGCCTCGCACTGCCGACCCTGTAAAAACTTTTAAGACCCCTTTTGAAGAACCTTAAGTAGAACGTTCGAGAAAATCCAGGCAGAGTTCATTGCACAATGTAAGCTTATTTTACCTGTTCCATTTTGGATTGTTTTGGTGACAAATTGTCTGAAAACAAGTATCATTTGACCCTCCAACATACACGTAAAGGACTGCTTCAAAGTCCTTTCCGTCTATCGGTATAGACCTAAGTCGTCAATCCCATCATTTCGCCTTCCAACACGTGAATTAGAACTCTTTGTGTACACATGATCGGAACATTATTCATGTTTATAAGCTTAAAAAGCGTTATACACTATTAAACATATATCAAAAAACTGGATAAAAAATATAAAGAAATGTTATCTACCGATAACATACCAAACTTATACAATATACGTGCATAACTTGGGAATGACTGCACCAAATTTGAAAATTTGGTTTGTATTTATTTTGAAAATTCGATGTTGATTCGATTCTATGTTTATTTGTTGAGTACGCAATCACGCTCTAAGCACTGAATCAATTTGCCCGAAATTTAGTATGCAGATGTTGTTTACACCAAAAAGAAACGGCTACGTAGAAACATTACCACGCAGGAAGAGCCGCGTGCATAAACTACATATTGAAAAATATATAACCATAAACTATAATACTTCCATTCAGTCTCTTTGTTTTGCGTAATGATTTAATTTGTGTACCTTTCTACATTTTTTTTTATTACAGTGAGCGTCATAATCGGTCTAGTCGTAGTGGGTGTGACGGATGCCTTGTACCAGACCGCGGGTGAATCTAAAGGCAGAAATAGTCTAATCACAGGGGACCTTTTGATCATAGTGGCACAGGTCATTTCAGCATGCCAGATGGTTTATGAAGAGAAATATGTAGCAGGTATGTTAACAACATTATTTTATTAGTCTTCACGCTGTATCCAGAGATCGCCAGGCTTCGTGATCCATGCATACTTCTTTCGCTTCCTGTAGATTCATTAATTGATTCATACATGCACGTCTGGGTATCCTAGTACTTTTGACTTTTCCGGTTTTGAACAATCTGCTCACGTGGTCTTCATATGTAAGTCTCGACGTACCCTAACTCCATCTACCCTGTAGAAAGTAGTTTCGCACAATATATATTCTTCGTCAATCGTTCCTCATTCATTCGTTGGACGTGTCCAAACCAACGGAGCACGCCCTTTTCCAGCTTTACGCTGACACTTTATTTCTGCCATACTTCGTTACGTATACGGTCGGCCAAGGTTATGCCGCACAATTTTCGAAGTGATCGCATCTCCACAGCATTCAACTTACTTTCATGCATCTTTTGAAATACCCAAGTAAACTCATTGTTTTGGTTACACATAATAATGAGAATATACCCTCGGATAAAAAAAATACAGTGCGAATACCGGATACCAAAGCAAAACTAGACTATCGATAGTAAACCAAATCTCCACACTCTTAGTACGAGAGCCCACGACCAAAATTTTTGTCTCATAGCAATACGGCCAAAACCGCATCAAATCGATAGATACGATTATCCTGAACTCGAAAATACCAATATCAGACATTTTCCGCGTAGAGATTGATCTGACCGAATTTTCAAAATTGTCAAAGAATTTTACCGAACTGCATCATAGCAATATGTCTGATTTGCAGACTGTAGTTGAATGATAGTTCTGAGATACCGGAAACATATTTTTCAGACGTTAGTGGTGTAGCGCAAACCCGTAAAATCACTTAAAAAAATTAAAAATGAGACAAAAATAATGTCTCATAGCAATACGTCTGAAAATCTTTTTTATTAGTAAATTTTGGTTATTTGATGCGAACAAAACAATTTTCAGACGGAAATGTGAACGCATTAAATTTTGAGACCGTTTTGAAAATGTTAACAAATTTTACCGATCGGTATCATAGCAATATGTCTGAAAATTGTTGGACATGATAAAATAAGTTGCCCACATGTGCAAAAAATTTATATCAGACAAATTAAGTGTAGCACCTTCTCTATCAGACAACTTTTCGATACTCAGATATCATTTAAAAATCGTATTGAGGCATCTTGAATTTTCTGTTACAAACCAATGAATACGTAGCGACCCTGAATTTATTAGATGATAATTAACAAAGAATTTACCCGAAACCGTAACATTGAAGTTGAAGGACTGAAATAAATCGCACAAAAGGAAACTGGGATGAAGTTGAAAAAAAAAACGGTTTATTCAAAGTTACAAAATATTCTCGTATTCAATCGCTGTCGGATTCGGAATCGTCGTCTTCGAAATCACTCTCGACGTCGCTCGGGAGATCTTCAACGTCCTCTTCTGTAAAATAAACATCGTTAGTGAAAATCACGAACTTATTTATGAAATTAACAGCAAAAGCCATGTAAACTGTACCTGTTGTGGATGATGATTTGTCGTCCAAAATAACGTTGCTCAACTCAGGTAGTTGGTTGCCAGAGAACCACGAAAACTGAAATCGTCCCTCGTCTTCATACCATCCGCAATCTGCAGGGTTCAGTTCGGTTGGCGTTTTGGTATGAGCGTTGCTCCAGACTTGTGCAATATATTTTGCTCGTAATAAATGTTTGTCCAATTCCGTTTTGCATGGTGGCAGATTGCAGGCGTCGTAATTGGATAACTGGAGATTCAGAGTTGTCGAAGCCTCGTCGTTTTTAATTTAAATGTCTTCGAAAAAATGTTGAGCCGAGCTAAATCGACGTTATTAATTATTTTTTCGTTGTACAATCTGCACGTGAATTCTTCCAAAACGGGGAATACCTTGTCACTATCAGAAGTATAGCTGCCCAAATCACCGAAAGCTTCTTATTAGCGTTTCGAATTTTTCAGCATCGTCAATGGTCTTTTTTTACCCTTGCGATATAACGCGGGATTATAATCGCAGCCGGTCATTGCATGGAAAGCAGGTAAAGATTTTGCCAGAGTGGATCCCAATGTCTCATATAAACGTGAAACATCAATGTAACGCCGGGAATTGCCAACACCAACATCCATAGAAATTTGGACGACACTTTCTACAAATTCCATATTTCCGAGCATTATTATTAATATATCGGTGTCTGAACATCGAATCGTTACTTTACCCCGTTGTTTCATTTGGCAGACATAGTAAACGATCTTCGTATCTGCCTCTTCGTGTTCTTGGCAAGTTAAATCTTCGTTGATTGTTTGGATAACAAAACCACCTTTCACCGAATATTCATAACACATGTCGTGATTGATGTTGATGATTTTGTTTGCGATTATGTGCGCCATGTCTTGTTCTGACCAATTGTTGATAATAAATTTGACCAGAGCATCTTTGAATTTGATGTTTTTCAATTCTTTAGCGAATTTGCAAGGTCGAACTTGTTGCGGTCCTGAGATTCAAAAATCGGTCGATTTTACGTTTTTTCGCAATCCATGCTCCGTGTCCTTGATCGACGGGCAGAAATACCTGTCGAATATCAGATCGATCCTCTCAACGTTATTTTCGTTTTTGGGAGTATATGCTACACTTGAAGTGTCTGAAAACAGGTTTTTGGTAATCATGGCAGCAACACGAAAAGTTGACAAAAAAAATTATCCGTATTGCTATGATACAGGTCGGCTAAATTTGTTGACATTTTCAAAAATGCGCTCAGGCTATATGCTACGCGCAAAATGTCTGAAAACAAACTTTTTCGTAATACAATTATAAAATCTATGTACATTTTCACTATTAGACGCTATAATACCGACTGTCTTTTTTTTTTGACACAGCAGAAATGGCCTCCCACGCTGTTGCTACACTTTCGACCGTTACTACACACCTAGTCGGGTTCAGAATCATACAATTTAACGATTTTATAGGGTTTTTGCCGTATTGCTATGAGACATGGTTTTGGTCGTGGGCTCTCGTACTATCTACCATGCAAGACGTTACCCATTAATAAAACCGTTAGGGCTACATCGTGTGTATTAGAGTATAAATTAAATATGAAGTAGTGTACATTCAAACTACACAAAAATATGTGCGGGTTGTATAAATGAATTACAAAAGGACCGTGGGAACGCTGAATACAGGTCCTTTATGACATTTTCAGTTCTGCGGCAGTATATTAATAACAATCTAAAAAAATAGGGCACTCGTTTTCTGTCAAATCGTTACAAATAAGCAATATGGCAGGTTTGAATGAAAATGTCAGCGTACAGCTAGAAACGGGTGTGCTCCGTTGGTTTGGGTTACGTCCAAGGAATGAATGAGGAACGATTGACAAAGAATATATATTGTGCGAAAGTAGATGGTAGGCCGAGACTTACATATGAAGATCTCTACATAATCTATCTCTAATCTACTACAATTGCTCAAATACGGAAGTGTCAAAAGTACTCGGATAGGAAGCGAAAGAAGTATGCATGGATCGCGAAGCCTGGCGATCTGTCCTCTTTGGCTACCCCGACAGGGATACAGCGAGAAGATAGTTAAGTTAATTTTTTTTAAGAAGCAATTTACAGATACTTCTAAATCCTAACACAATATCAATCACATCTGTCAATCAAAACAAATCTTTCAAACCACTGCTGGACATATGCCTATCACAATTAGTGAAATTTTACACTGTCTGTCATATCCAGTCCCAGCCCATGACCCTCGCGGTCTCCACATGATTTTATTCCAACGGTCATTGACCCGAAATTCGTTAGATTGTCCTGTGGTCCCCTGCCCATTGGTTCCATAACTTTATACTTTTGTCCTTTGAACCCCCTCAATCTTTTAACTATATTTTATTACGACATAAAAAGTTTTTATCACACCTACATTCTATGAAAGACATATATAAATCGATTTAGAGTTCACACAGTACAGGTCAAAACTTACCCATTTGTACTTTGTTCTATCGTTATTTTATTATATCATGGAATCTCCAGGAGGCCTAGCTGGAGGACTATGGATAAAATAAAACCATTCGCATCACTATATTTTTTATTTCAAGGGTTAAACATCCCGCCGATGCAGGCTGTGGGTTGGGAAGGAGTGTTTGGTTTTTCGGTGCTGTCAGTACTACTCACGATATTCTACTGGATCCCTGCGCCACCACACTTTGATAATAACGCTAGAGGCACAGTGGAGGACGCCATCGATGGTCTTGTGCAAATCGGTAAGATACGCTATATACAATTCATTCATATATACGGGTCATCTATAACGACCATCCCTCTCTCCTTGGCAATCGGTTATAAGAATTGCTGAAATTATGACTATTACAAGTTCCGTCATGCACAACCAGTGGGTCGGTTGAATTCGTTGAAATGGCCACCCAGTAATCGTACAAACAAATAAACTGTGTGAATTGTACGAGGATAAGTTGCAAGCGTGTTGCCTTCGCTGGTATGGTCATTCATGTCTTGCGGCTACGTGGAGAACAAATATCTGGCCATATCGGCCTTGCCGCGTCCTGGTAAGAGGTAAAACCCAGGAAGTGCAGACTTGGCGTCGCAAAGGATGACATGCGTGCCAATGATCTCATTATTATGATCATATGTATATTTTAAAAATACTTACATACGTGTGTGGAAGTGCAGGAGAAGTAGGATAGCGGATACCGGACGCCGTGAGATGTAACTGGGACAGACACTGGGATAATCATGAATTGTATTGGGATGTCATGTTATTTTGACACATTGTGATATGTATCCAGTATTTAAAGCGTCCCAATTGAATTCATCGAAGTTGAAAAAGTTTATTTTGAGACATCCTACGTAGTTGTCTCTTAATTCCAACGGCAAGCTAGCTGTGTTCCCCTTTGATTATAGTGACTATTGTTGTCACTATTTACGCTGCTCTATAACGGGGTGGGGAGTGGACATTATTCTTATGCGCCAAAGCGGGGTGTAGTTTTTACAATCTTGTTATGGTGTGCCGGGGTAGGGTGTAGTATTTTTGCAAAGTGAATATGGTGTGCCGGGGTGCGGCGCAGTACCTATATTGGGAAGTGGCTATCGTGTGCCGCAGTGAGGTGTAGTTTTTCTACGATATGGCTTATAAGTACCGGAATGGATGTAGTTATTTCGCGTAAACGTTATTCAGGGCCAGGGTGGCGGAATAGTTGTATGTCGGAATAAAGTCTTCATATTAAGTATACATAGACCATTATCCATCAAAATCAAATCATGCCTTTAACACACCCATAACTTATCAATTACATACATGCATATTGTCATTTTTAAGCTACCCTTCAACCAGGCTTAACGACTGCCATTTTACTGGCAACCGGGACCAACGGCTTAACGTGCCTACCGAAGCACGGAAAATAAAAAATTATCAGTAAAGTCTTTAATACCAATCGTATTTTGTATTTCAGGCAACAATCCATTGTTATTCATCGCGACTTTAGGCACAATTGTCTCTATAGCTTTCTTTAATTTTGCCGGCATCAGCGTGACTAAGGAACAGTCGGCTACTACCAGGATGGTGCTGGATTCTGTAAGGTAATTATCATTGCAGACTCTGTCGTCCTCGCAGTTAGACCCAGGGAGTTGGTGAAACGACATGATTCCCAGAGCGCCCTAGGGATTTTTTCCCTAAACTATTAGCAACGGGTTTACTGTCAAAGCTAGTCAGGGTTCCACGGATTTCCTTTCGAGTGCATGCAAGGGACCATTCACAGTCATGAAGGAACACCGTGTGGTTTTAGGCGGTTCGTGTCCGACTTGCCCATTTGTCCGTTTACTCCAGTGGGGTGATCCCATGTGCCATGAAGCGAATGTAGATACTTAATTTACTTGTATTGTACGTATGGATACTGTTCATATACTAAATTTACTTTTTTGTACATATTGATACATACATAAACATCGTCACGTCACCTTTATCCCCGAAGGGGTAGGCAGAGGCATATTAAACGCCCACATTTCACCGTATGCATTTTTGTCCCACGTAACAGGTGGTAAGCCCTTTGCCGTGTTAAAATGGACAAGTGCAGACTGAAACCGGGACCAACGGCTTAACGTGCCTTCCGAACCACGGAAACGCTCGCAAATGTTAATGCCACAAAATATGTAAATGCTTAACGCAGTGATCGTTTATAGAACACTAAGTACGCGAGGCCACGAGCGCTTCTACATATGGATACTATCCATATACTAAATTTACTTTTTTTGTACATAATAGATACTGTCCGTCCATATGTACAAAATAAGTAAATTTAGTATCCACATTGATGCTAGATGATGTATTAATGTCAATACTGAATTCATTAATAGAGCATGAATAGGTACATTCATCATAGAGTATTCCCAGTTGCTTACAAATACTACCTAAATTTAGAGTTGGGAAGAATGGCGGCATTCTTTATGAACAATGCCAAAAAATAAAAGACTAACCAAAGCTACTATTAGCAGCCAAATAAAATTATACTCCAAAATCACGTAAGGTGGTTCTTCAAAAGGGGCCTTAGAAGGTTTATACAGGGTCGGCAGCGCGAGTGCTGCACCTCTGGTGTTACAAACGTCCGTAGGCTACGGTGACCACTTTCCATCAGGGGGGCCGTATACTTGTCAGCCACCTCAGTGGTATAAAAAAAGTTTGTAAGCACTTAGTGTAGACTTAGAACTTATTTGTGAGTTCGATATTGTGATTGTAGATGTGAGTTCTCTGGCAAAAATATACCACAATTAAAATCGATTATATGTATACAGCTTTAAAAAAGCCTGAGGGGCTACAACGCAGGCATCATGTATTATAAAACTTGTTAACATTTTCACAGAACCTTCGTAATATGGATGGTATCGCTAGCAGTCAGGTGGCAGTACTTCTACTGGCAGCATCTAATAGGGTTTGCCGTTCTAATATTCGGCATGTGCGAATACAATGGTGTAATTCCTCGATGCCGTTGGCAACAACACGAGGGACAAGGAGACCCGGAAAGTCAAATAGTCAACACTGAGGCTGAAAGGATTGAGAACGAAAGGAGCGATGCAGAGACTCAGTAGGTAATAAGTTAATATGCAGTAGGTATGGTACGTGAAGTTCTAATCCATTTAATCCTTTATTGGAAATTAATAGAACCTTAATCCGATATCTAGGAATAACAACTGTTCGTAAGAGTGTTAAGCTTTGTTTAAAAAAAAACGTGATTATATTTAAAGAATATGTGAACTGTAATGTCCATCAAAATTACCGGTCACTATCGATATTTTACATCGAAATCATTATAGAGAGTTGCTTCCTAGTTCCTAGTAATCATTAAATAATTGCTTACCTCGAACCGGTCATTCAGACATCAGGTTGACCGGTCACCCATCTATTAAGAACAAACTGTGCAAATAAATATTGTATATTTTAAACGTAGTTGATTCCTAGTTGCTACCTACACGTGCATAAATTTAGACGGCATAGCTTTTAAGGCTAAACATTATCAACCCACACCCAAACGCCTGTTATATTAAAATAACAAATCCGAATGTCTCAGACAAAGGGCGCCTGCTTATAAAATAAATATGTATTTGATTTCAGATGATTTGCCATATTAACAGGCGTATAGATTACACGATTTATTTCCACAGTTTGTTCTCACTGGATAGGTGACCGGCCAATTTGATCTCTGAATGGCTGGTCACCTTAAAAAGTAGTTTATTTCTTTTAAATCGAGGGTAGTAATTATTTATTGATTAGTAGCAACTAGAAAGCTACTTTCTATAATTATTTTGATGCATAATATCGATAGTCATTGTTGTTGTGTGTTTCTTTTAGTTTATAAATATCCAAACAGGCAACACTATAGAGATATGTTATTAAATAAAATATGATAAAATACGATTATTTTATGTAAAATTTATAATCAGTTGCGATATTATGTCATTTGCTTTCGTATATTGACTTTTTATTACATAAATTAATTGGCATTTTATGATCGGGAAACGATGCACTGCTGTTTCCCAACTGCTAAATTGAGACTGAGTTCACATTTGTATGCCCAAAAATTGTCTGTCGAGACACTTTGTAGCGCTCTAAAGCCTTCAAATATTTTTTTAGAAAAGTAAGCACACTACCGTTACAAATTTTAATCAAAATAAATTACCTTTAGCCTACGTTATATAATATTTGTAAAGATTTCAGATTTTGGTTTTATTATAGTTTTTTTAATGTGTATTTTCAAGCATAGTTAGCAATCTACCAAATAAAAGATGCATGAGTAAACTTTTAGACGTCGGATTTTTTGCTCAATAGATGACGTGAATATTTCTTTCCAATTTAAATGATATTTTATATTTATTACAAAAAAAATTGTAGATTATAAAATTATACTCGAAAACTCGTGCCTATTGTCTAAAATGAGTGGAATACATTTTAATAAGACTGTGAGTAATAATTTAAAAACTAATGAATTTTATTGGAGGCTCACTTTTCGTCAATCAAAATAACTTTCTAAAGTAAATAATCAGAAATTGACAGGTGATAGTATTTTTATATTTACATCTAGGTCTTAAGAAATGTATTTATATGTATATTTATGTATAAGCTTAAAACATAATTAAATAATTGCTCGCAAATAGTTCACACTCTCTCAAGTGACAAGTTAATAATACATTAACGGCACGGCCTGCCCTTATCTTAGAGATCGGTATTGATATATTGTGGCTAAGGCTTTGTGTAGTGTTTTTCTCAAACCTGTATGTAAATTAAATAAATTAGGTAAAAGTAACATTTGACTATAATATTACGGTAATAAAAAAACTACTGCCACCTCTGAATATTGACGAACTCCAACAGTTGAATTGAATGGGGACTAGTAATATTAAATTCACCGCGATCAAATTTGTTTTTTTTTATGATAGGTAAGGTCTCATTCGTTATGACATACCAGTTCGAAATCTAAATCAAACTCAGTAAGTCACCTCTTTAGTCATCGTGTTCGTACCATTTTCAAATGTAATTTGAAAATGGAACGAACTCTGGACGAATTCGGGGCGTTTGAATTCGTTAAGTAAGTCGGCATTTGGGACGCTATCTGGCACAACCATCATTATGAAATTGATATTTAGAAAAAGATATTTGTAGGTAATGTCATTTAATATAATAATAAAGACGATAATTGATATTATTTATGACTGAAAAATAAAGTGTAAAAGCAAAGCTATTTGCTAGACGTGACCACATCACGCGGGTGGTCCATCTTTTCTTCATTCAATGCAAGAAGCTTATTTGACTATGTTTATATATGCTGTGAAGTTGGTAGGCAGTAGAGCGACCCAATTACAACTAGGGAGCAAATGCTATTACCTAACGGGGCTACAGTAGTCGGACGCGACCAGTAGAGCCATTATAGGTTGCTAGAAGGCATGTAGCCCTGTGCGTGGGTTGCACGCTGTGACTCTAGCTCAGCCTACATTACCGTTACCGTATATAAACGACTTCTAATTTTAACTTGCGGTTTTAGGGCCCAGGAACTAAACCCCAAACTATATCATTTCTGTTATGTTTTTAACGATTTTCACGCTGAATCCCTGACGGGGTAGTCAGAGCGGACAGATAGCCAGGCTTCGCGATCCATGCATACTTCTTTCGCTTCTTCGTCGTCTGGGTATTTAAGTACATTTGATTTTTCCGTTCTTGAACAATCTGCTCACGTGGTCTTCATGAATATTATGTATGTACTTTTTTATTGTGTGCATTACAACAGAGGTGCGTTAAGGAATATAGTGTAATTGTGATATTAAATACAAAGACAGGTTATGAAATTACTGATATAATACGAATATGTAACACGCAACTATAGTTCTAGATTAGATCTTATGCTATGTAAAGGTGAGTATAGATTTGATAATTTACTTGTAACTTTTCATAAATTGTTTTATTATTATAAATACATTTGAAGTTTTGTTACAAATCGATATATAACTCAAAAGAATTAATGCAATGTAACAAATAAAGCGCTAACTCATGCGACGGCTTCGAATATTCGTCTGAATGTTTTGGCTGCACCACACATTGTTGTTATTTGTTATGCAGCTACCTTTTATTTGCCAAATAATAACTTCGAGCCAGCGTGCCAAATATAACAAATATTTGGTATGCCCGGCAGAATATTGAATAGAGAATGTACGTGTTGCCTGTGGCGGCATATTATTTTCTATTTTTAATCCTGGTTATCCATTGTTATTCTTTGTTTTTACCTCATGGCACCCGTTTTTGGGTTCCCAATGCAAGGCTGCATATGATACAACTCAAAATCTCACACCCACGACCGCGCCTTAACAAGTGAACATTACAAATGAATGAACGAAATGTGGGCAGTCAACATACATATTGGGGCTTATGTGCGTTCTTTGAAGTGTGTAAAAAACCGACAAGGGGACGGATACGGGTGTTTGCTATGTGTGCTTATGCGTTATGCGTGCACATAATATAAACGAAAGAACCCTCCACCCTTGGTCGTATCTGCCTAATAACGCGCATAATGAATGACCGTGAAGTGGTGACGCCATTACATTTCTTCAGAAAATACCTAAGCCTGTACTCACCTTTACTCAAATCTCAAAGAATATAAATTTATGTTAAAAAAGCAAGGCTCATAAGGGCCGTTATTGTTAATACCAAATAAAATTTTCTAATTATTTTTATTCCCAATTTTAATAATTATGAACTGAGTGCGAAAAAGGAAGGCTTATTCGTATTGAACATTTTTGTTTTTGAACATTATTCGTATTGAACATTTTTATTGTTCGATCTATATATTCTTTTCATCTAATGAACTTTTTCATCAATACCTCCACTCATATAACCTAACCGTAAGTTCTTTTACATAGCAACATTATTTTAAACATTCGCAATGTATAACTACTCACATAATATACTTTTTGAAACATGTCGCGATCAAATGTGTGTTAAATTTTGTGTACTGAAGTTTCGACAACGTTATATCGGTTCAGGCGCAGATTGCCAGAAACCAGAAATGACAGATTAGCGAATAGTCAAGTGTCAGTATTTTGTCGCAAATGGTCAGAATCGTATAACGGCATTTTAGCAAAATGACATGTTCGCGATATGACAGATTAGCAAAACGCCAGATCTGAGTATTAAGGGTGTCACGAGATATACTTTTATTTATAAGTATGTTTTTATCCCGTGCAGGTCATCATGGAAGTTAAACACGTTCGAAACACAATTGATACGATATTCTTTTTTTAATTAAAAAAGAAATAAATTAATATCCATCACGCCTTATCCCCGAAGGGGTGGCAGAGGCATACTATATGCCCACTTTTCACCGTGTGGATTCCTGTCCCACGTAATAGGTGGTAAGCCCATTGCCGTGTTGAAATAGACAGACGCAGGTTGTGACTACCTGCTGTTGAAATTTTCAAGCCGCCTTTAAGGCCTTCAACCAGGCTTAATGACTGCCATTTTACTGGCAACCGGGACCAACGGCTTAACGTGCCTTCCAAAGCACGGAAACACTCGCAAATGTAAATACCACAAAGTGGTCACCCATCCGAGGACCAGCCATAGTGAAAGTTGCGTAACTCAGTGATCGTTTACAGAACACTGAGACCGCGGGGCCACAAGCGCTTCCTTTTTTTTATATGCTTTTACTATATTTGTTTTATAGCCTAAGGTAAATATACCTGTTAGTCAGTGAGCCTTATGCAATTTTCATTGTCTTTATGTAAATTCTATGATATTATATTTTGTGATAAAAAGATAAATAAAATTATGTTATAAAAGAAAATGACTGCCTTTTCTTTCTTTAGTCGTATATGTAGTGAATTCGTAATAAAATCCTTGAAAAATGTACTAGTAAAAGTTTATATTCGATGACTGTCTAGCAAGGCGCGAGTAATGTTGATTCCTTGCTGTGTGAGTTGCACAATCTTATCATTTAATTATAGTCTTTTGAGAAAATCTTGTGTTAGGGCTTCCACAACTTTTTATCACTTGTCTAGATCCCACAAGCTTATAGCTTAGTTTGGGCAAGATGGCGCTGTGTGAATAGCATCTCACATTGTTTTTTAAAAGCCCATCATGAAATTCGTCTCACTAGATGTAGGTCAGATGCATCAACAGGTATAACTAATCCCTGACGGGGTAGTCAGAGAGGACAGATCGCCAGGTTTCGCGATTCATGCATAGGTACTTCTTTCGCTTCCTGCAGATTTATGATGGTGCATTGACGTCTGGGTATCCGATTAGGTGGTAAGTGTTAAGAGACAAAATACATTTATTATATAAGACTCATACTTTACTTTAAAAAATATAATAAACAGTATGAGCGCACAAAACAGACATCCGTAGGTATTGCATCAAGCAGGTTTATCCTTCGAGTCCGGCATATCTGGTTTCTTACCTTCGGCTGAAAACAAAAGCACAATTGCTAAAACTTTATTTCAAGTTCTAACCATTCGCCAGTCTTTTACATACATAATTGAATGACAATATATTGCTACTAGATCTTAACTATGAATATTTTTTTCTTTTTGTAGTACTGGAACATTTTTTTTATTCATAGTGAAAAAAGCGTGACTATAAATAATAATAAATAAATATAGTTGGGTCAACTCCCACAACGCCATCTAATTCCAAACCCAGTACTATGGTAACCAGATAACTGATAAACATACTTATATATTTTTAAATACATACATATTATAGATAAATAACAGCCAGACACAGAATAAACCATCGTGCTCATCACACAAAGTTTTATCCTGGGCGGGAATAGAACCTGCGACCTCTTGCGTAGCAGTCAGATACCCTCCCACCGCGCCACAGAGGCAGTCAAATTTCGAAATGAACCCTTGACCTTTACCCATTTCTTATTAGACCAATGTGGTAGCCAAGCATATACGATTCATCTGATCGACAGTGGTCACCGTAGCTTATTAATGTTCGCAAGACCACAGTGCTTATCATGCGCCGACGATCCTGCAAAAACCTAAGCTCCCCTTTGTAAAACCATTCATTCCACAATTTAACCGTATGGGGTTGGCGGTACAGAGCGGTATATCGGATCTTACCGTATATTAGCGCTCGGAGGACAAACAACCCTGTCTACTGCGAACCTTACAAGAGCAACGCTCTGATCATCTGAGCTCAGAACCAGGTTCTCATTTATAGTAGCATAAAATACAGGTAGCTATCAATCAAATATTAAAATAGGTGCTTTTAGTAACTAAATAAAAGTTGACCCTACGATTCTAATTCAGGTAAGGCTTGGAACAACTGAAAATTTACTAAACTATGAATGAGGACTTACGTAAAACTTCGCCGTTCGCCCAGTAAAAGAATCTCATGAAGGTACTCGGTGCTGAAGAGTCTTCCTTCTTTGCACCTTTAACAGACTGACGTAACACCCTCGCCGCTATGTTTGAGTAGTTTACGTAACTGCAACATGTTACTTGTTATCAGAAAACAATCGTCTATTATTTATGTCACCAAAGAGATCCTCAGTGATGAGGTCGTGTCAGCTTTCCATCAGGCGGGCGACGCCATTTTGACCTGTCAAATAAATAAAAAGGCGCGGTAGTAGCCTAATTAGTTCCTACCTACCTAATATAATAATCCGAAAGACACTAACCCGATTCTACAACAATCTATGGCGCTGAATTATCATCAACTGTGAAGTCCTGCTTCTCTGAGATCTTTATTAGGCAAGCATAGCAAGACTGATGGATGTATCACATTACGCAAGTATGGACTTAATTACTCATAGGGCTCCAGGGGCCCTGTTAGAGTTGGCGAGGTTTGGAGGCAAAACACTAAATTAATTAGTGCATAAATATAAATACGTTCCTAAAGTAGGTAAATATTAGTTCCTTACTTAAGTCCAGCCATTCTCCATGTCGCACTCATGTTTGCTGTTTCAAAGACTTACATGCATATGTTCTTTCTATTTATTGTAATTTTGACTGTCAATAATCATAGTCCATATTTGTCATAGACAATTCGCTAATCATCGGAAGAGGTAACTAGCTCATAGTGTGAACAAAAAAGGATTTATTTTAAGCTTATACCAAGAATCTCTTTAGGAGTGGGTGCCTAGTAGTAATGGCCACGAGTCATGTAGTAACCCCATCAAGCATACTACTACATTTACTCCAGCATACAGCACTGCTGTAAGTAGGCCTCTCCCAATTATTCCCATTCATCTTCCTAGTTTAGGTTTGTAATCCTAGTTGCTTCCAAACATTACCTGGATTTAGTAAGGTTGGGATTACACTGAGATGAGAAGACTGCAAGGAGCAGCTATTGTTTGGTTATTACTTTTTGGTATTGCTAAGAGCGACTGCATGCCTCGTCCGATATTAGTTAGCAGGTGAGCGTCGAGTCGGTTGGACCCAGGAGATCTTGATGAGGTTACATCCTATCAAATTGCCATTATCACTAGGTATATATTGAAATTGGTACATCCATATTAGAAGTTGTTGGTTATTGCTTACAGTAGGTAGGTAGTGATGGGTGTGTCGGAAATAAGTTTAAGAATTAGGTACTTAAACTTCAGGTAGTTACGAATACTTATTGTGAAAATCAACATTGTGGACCTTTTACACGGAGCCAATACCTGAAATAATACACGTAGCCGGTCCCACATTGGACTTGTGTAAATTAAGACAATCCAAGACCTGGTACAATGGATTGTCCCAGAATTAGAATGCTTTCAAACTTCACTGGCTTAATGGACTAGGCTGGCTCAGTGGATTCTCTCAAATATTGGCTCCGTGTAAATGGTCCTTTACAAAACTTGAAGCCCGAACCAAGAATTTAATTTTGAATACAACATGAATGTAGTACGATAATGTAAATAATTAGTAAATCCATGTTAGGAAATGTAATAAATCAACAGATATAAGCCATGGCAGACGAAAGAATCGAAAGTTAATTACTTAGTTACAACGTTTTGTGAACAAAAACCACAAATAGACTGTCATCTCCTTACCGAACAGTGCAGTATTTTATTTCTCGCTATTTCTGTCACACTAACACTTCCCTTTCTCTCACGCATACTTGTGCAGGTCTGGTGCATATTTGTTAGTTCGTCGACTCAATTAAAATGGCAAATAAAAGCGCAATTGCCCACTATTTATAAACTCTCCTAATGGCGACAAGTATTTGCATTTCAGGACACGAACATTTTTGTGTCAGCATAAATAAGTACATTATATACATACAATCATGCAATCTATCTAAAGGTGTAGGCAGAGAAGACGCATAACACTCATGGTAATAATAAATAATTCCATGTCCTATTTTTATTTGTCAGTATTTAATTTCAACCGCAGTGTCTTGTCTACTTATTAAAATAAAATAAATAAATATCCATCACGCCTTATCCCGGAAGGGGTGGCAGAGGCATATTATATGCCCACATTTCACCGTGTGGATTCCTGTCCCACGTAATAGGTGGTGAGCCCATTGCCGTGTTGAAATAGACAGACGCAGGTTTTGGCTACCTGCTGTTGAAATTTTCAAGCCGCCCATAAGGCCTTCAACCAGGCTTAACGACTGCCACTTTACTGGCAACCGGGACCAACGGCTTAACGTGCCTTCCGAAGCACGGAAACTTATTACTTTATTTAAACTCTCAACTTATACTATTCTTCGTTATCTTACCTGTCTTCTCAGTAGCTTCCAAGTAATTTAATTTTCGACATTATTGGAAGCGACTGCCGTTTGACCAGTTAACCCCATAGCGCGCTTGTGTCATTGCTTCGTCCGTTAGTTAGCAGGTGCAACGCTAGTAGGTGAGGTCGCTTGGGCCCTGAAGATCTCGGTACGCCCTTTCACAATTATTTTTTTGACATTATTGGGAGTGACTGCCTCCCAATAATGACCAGTCCTCAACTTGTCTACGCTTCTACTACTACGCTATACCGCCATATCACCTAAGCCACGAGGCAGTCTAGTATTAAGAATTGTAAAAGAGACAATCTTTGTCAGTCTTTCCACAATCTTCAAAGAGAATCACTGGTTCATAGAAGAAAAAAGTAAAAAAAAATACGTCTAGTTGTCTTCTGCCAATCAATGTTATTTAATTTGTCATAGAATGTGCTAAAATTACAAAATATGTTTAAATAAATTTTATTGAAGTAAATCATAGTCAATTATAAAATTTCATTTACATTTTAGAATCAAAATTGTAGGCAATGGTTCATCAATGTATCCCTTACATTTTTAAGTGTTGCGCAGCCACAAGAGGTTTTAATGTTTTTAGTGGAGGATTTCAAAGTTATGGATTTTTACCCAACTGTAAGTAATATAACATGGTTAGCTGCAGCTTCGCAATGATTCCGAAATTCCTCCATCTATCTTCACGCTGACTGACGGGGTAATCAGATTGGACAGACATCGCCAGTCTCCGCAATCCGCATACTTAGTTTTGGAGTAGCAGTTTGAGAGTTTTGGGGTGAAAGTAGAATTAGAGAACTTTTCTCTTGCTTGTGTAGTTAAAGTACAAGGCTGTGAGTTCCACCGGGTACAAATCTCTTTGTGTGATAAGCACGGTGAATAATTCTATGTTTGTATATTTGTCAGTTGTCTAAATGCTATAGCATAAGCTAATATTAACTTAGAAGCGTTAAACGACGAACGAAGCGCTCGTGGCTCTGCGGTCTCAATGTTCTGTAAACGATCACTGAGTTACGCAACTTTCACCATGGCTGGTACTCGGATGGGTGACCACTTTGTGGCATTTACATTTGCGAGCGTTTCCGTGCTTCGGAAGGCACGTTAAGCCGTTGGTCCCGGTTGCCAGTAAAATGGCAGTCGTTAAGCCTGGTTGAAGGCCTTATGGGCGGCTTGAAAAATTTCAACAGCAGGTAGCCACAACCAACCAAACCAAAACAAGCATCTGTCTATTTCAACACGGCAATGGGCTCACCACCTATTACGTGGGACAGAAATCCACACGGTGAAAAGTGGGCATATAATATGCCTCTGCCACCCCTTCGGGGATAAGGCGTGATGGATATTTATTTATTTATTTATTTAATATTAACTTAGATAAATTGGGATATTTTGTAAAAGTTATATACTTACTTAAGTTAATATAGTAAGTAATATATACTTAAGTAAATATTAAAATCTGCCATGGACGCTTACTTACTAGACTTTATCATCTATTAGAAGAATTTCATACAACTCCAAAGGCTTTATTTTAGAAGGAAGAGAGCGGATGAGTTTTACACTTACATCGCAACTCAAACTGCTATACTTTAATACCTTAAGCATTTACTAACATTTAATGGTATATAACAAATTTTGTTTAGATATTAGTTCGAGAGAAAAAAAGTATGAAACGAAAAACTCTAGCCCTATAGAGTCTGAGAATCCGTGTAAGCAGTTTACCACTGTAGCGAAACTGTTTAACGGCGTCTCCAAGAAGACCTATGGTACCAGCAATAAAGTCAGTGTCGTGGGCCTGGACGAGATTGGTATCGCTACTGTATTTGCGCTTCTAGCTCAGGTAGCTAATCTATATCTATATATTATAGGGCGTAGAATACGCGAGTAGACCCAGAACTCCCACTCCGGATTGTTCCAGGAGGCCGAGCCTACTATTGTCACGCCGTAGAATTGAACCAGAATCGCTGTTTTTAGCTGTCAAAATGTTAGTAGACTATCAAAAATAAAAATTGGTGCGGTAGGTACGTGGTGCGGTACGTGTTAGTAGAATTCGATCGGCCGACCGATAGAAGTCTATTGGAGTACGATTGTAATAGTAGACTACGAAAAACTGTCAAAATTGTACCGGTGACTTTCTATTGAGCGACGATTTCAATTCTATTTCGACACGATTTTAATAGCAATCTCGGCCCCTTGGTGGAAAGGATAGCCATTGCGATTCATTCAGCGCGACAACGCAGCCAACGCTATCTGCACTTTTGCACCTGGTATTGTCAGGGGCGGGTTATTTAGTTAAGAATGATGTATGTATGTATAATAAGATTATGACCTAAGTATTAAAATAAGTTTTTTTTATTTATGTTTATTACAGCCAGGATCAACATGCATATAGCATTACAGTGATGCAAACATAAACTCATTATAATCATAACTGTATTTACTTCTGTAAGGAATAAAAGGCTTAATTATGTTTTTTTATAACAAATTATTTAATTTGACTCACAGGATATCACAGACAACATATGCTTGGTCGACTTGGACGAAGACGTTTTGAAAGGCGAGCATATGGACCTGGAGTTTGGCTCATTGTTTCATAACAATGCCAAGATTATATCAAGCAAAGGTAAATTAAAAAGAAAATCACCATTTATGGCATTACATACTTAGTTTTATAACGTTAAACGAGGTACGATTAACAACCAACCCATTTTTGTAATTATACATTAATACTACCACTAATTGTAAATTACTCCGTAAGCTTCCTTCAAAAATAAATAAATAAAATAACAAAAGTCACTTAGCATAGAACTCTAAAATATAAAATTCTGTAAAACTTAGCATAATATTTCTTTTTTTCTCTGGTGATCTGTCCTCTCTGGCTACCCCGTCAGAGATATAAGGTTTAGATAGTTAGATAGTTTATTAAGTAATATTAACTGTTCTTGAACTATTAACAGCAAACATGCTATACTGTTACTTTGAATCTACATGAAAACGCGTCGTAAAAAATCAGACAAAATAAAAAATGATTTTAGCAAGTTTATAATCAAAAACTATATACCTACCTACGTAGCCGTACATATTTGGAAGTTTTACATTACGATTGTTTTGTAAATGCCAATTTGATGAATGTTTTTTTGGTTCCCATTAAACGGTAGGTAGTTTATTAATACTATTTAAAATTTTCTGCTAGATCCCTCTGTAACAACTGACTCAAAGATCTGTATTATCGTGACTGGTACGTTTAAAGGCAAGGAAGAGCCGGAACATGTCTACGTCGGACGCAGTGTATCCATTATGAAGGCGATTGTACCTCCGGTAATTATAACCTCTTTTTAACTTACTATCCCGGGTATGCAAAACTACACTTACTAGAGTTTATGGAATGATTAAAGTATTACATTAATTCTACATAGTGTTTTTTGGCAGGTACACTAGTTAGGCCCACTTGCGCGATCTTGGGTTAGCGTGTATAACTCGGAGGTATGGACTAACCCCGAGTTAAATCGTTAATTTGTCTCGCATGACCCCGAGTTAAGGGTATACCTAGGGTTATAAGGGTATACCTAGGGTTAAATCGCTAAAATTTTAACTCACCGAATTCTGAGGGTTAATTCGTCAAACGTTGGGTTAGCAGCTGACAGACAATGAAGTGGCACCTGACACATGCGTACACGGACTCCTCGATACGATAAAAATAAAATGCACTCGGCTGTCATGTTACATTCATTCGTGTAAAAAAAGTCTTATGTGGTCAACTGTAGTGTAAAAGAGATAGACATACCTGTTTCATTCTTTGTTCAATCATTAATGTTTGGTTGGATGACATAGAGTGACATAAAACACTGTGTTAGTTAACCCGATATTTTTCTATGGCGCAAGAAATGATTAGGGTTAAAAAGTTATTTACTTAATTCCGAATTATCTAACTCTATAATTATTTATTTAACCCCAGCATTCACGCAAGTGGGCCTTACTGTAATTAATACAATATAGAGCTACTTTTAGCCTGGAGTCTTCAAACGGGGAAGAACAAGAAGGGCGAGTTTTAAAACGTCCATAAGATACTGTGTCACATAAATCAGTGTGTAAAAATGTAGATTCCATTTTAGATAGAGCTAAATAAACTATGTGTCATACTTAAATATATATTTATTAGGTTTTAAATTTTATTTTTGCAATACTCCGCTTTTAAAATTGTCTTATGAAGTCGTATGTTTCGCCTACACGGGGATTGTCAAGACTGTTTGGCAGCCTGTTTGCAGCAGCAAGCGGAGTATTGCAAAATTATATATTACCTATAGTTTTAAAATGGATTTCCATGCCATGTAACGCCTGATTTAATTAGTTATTTATTTTTCATACATACAGCTCGTAAAGTACAGCCCCAATACGATACTAATTATCGCAAGCGATCCTGTGGATATCTTAAGCTACGTGTCATGGAAACTCAGTGGATTTCCGAAGAATCGTGTCCTGGGTACAGGAACTCTTTTAGATACGGCGAGATTCCGGTTTTTACTATCGCAAAGAATGGGTATATCACCTGAAAACTGTCATGGTTATATAATTGGGGAACATGGAGAGAACAGTGGTAAGTTTCCAATCTATACTAATATATAAAGCTAAGAGTTTGTTCGTTTTTTTGTTTGGTTGAACGCGCTAATCTCAGGAACTACAGAGCCGAATTGAAAAATTATTTTTGTTTTGTATAGTCCATTTATCGAGGAAGGCTATAGGCTATATAACATCACGCTACTACCCAGGAGAGCGGAGCAGTAATCATAAATGTCAACAAATCGGACAGATTTTCATATATTTTTGTAAAAGTAATAAGCGACGGGATAAAATGAATGCGACGGGGATTAAAAGATATCACGAGCGAAGCCGCAGGGGTCAACTAGTAATTATATAAGATTTCGAAACCTACCATCAATCCGACGCACGTTACCTCGTCCGTTAGTCAGCACGTTACCTCAAGTGTCCTTGATCTGTGTCTGATGTCTACATATATATCTACTAGATGATACCCCTACGGCTTCGCTCGTAACTTTTAACTTTTTTCGAACTCCCGTCACCTATTATTGCCGTCGCTTATAAGTTCTACAAAATTTCATAAAAATTTGCCCGATTTGCCGGTTGAACGCGGTAATCTCAGTAACTACTGATCGAATTTGAATAAGAAGCGCTCGTGGCCCCGCGGTCTCAGTGTTCTGTAAACGATCACTGAGTTACGCAACTTACACTATGGCTGGTCCTCGGATGGGTGACCACTTTGTGGCATTTACATTTGCGAGCGTTTCCGTGCTTCGGAAGGCACGTTAAGCCGTTGGTCCCGGTTGCCAGTAAAATGGCAGTCGTTAAGCCTGGTTGAAGGCCTTATGGGCGGCTTGAAAAAGTTCAACAGCAGGTAGCCACAACCTGCCTCTGTCTATTTCAACACGGCAATGGGCTCACCACCTATTACGTGGGACAGGAATCCACACGGTGAAAAGTGGGCATATAATATGCCTCTGCCACCCCTTCGGGGATAAGGCGTGATGGATATTTATTTATTTATTTTTTTTTTATCAAGCTCAAGGCTATATACCCCGGAGAGCAGATCAGTAATCGTAAATGTCGACAAATCGGGCAATTTTTTATGCATTATTGGAAAAATTATAAGCGATGGGATTAAAAAGGTAGGAAGGAAGTTTGAACTATGCCATGGGCGAAGCCGTGGGGTTCATCTAGAATAAATATAATAGCGACACTTTAAAGAGATATATGTTTGCAATGTGGTAATAAAGCACTTTCATTTGACTTTGCCGTAGTCTGGTCGAAAATACAATATTATTATTTTTATTTTAGGCATCTTGTATGAGCTTGTATGAGGTAAAATATTACTAACCGAACCTATATACTTATATTATATCTTGTTTTACCTATGAGATTTTTCAAGTATTGACCCGAGCACCCTTTTTACAAATTTCTAATTCTTTCTAGACCCTTAGTAGTAGTTAGTGGTCAAAACTCACAGTTCTTAAAATAAATAAAAATTTCATTCACTGAAACTAAGAACCAATGTACAAACTTATATCAACATTTATCACTTAATTTTTGATATAGTAAATGACATTTTTTGGCAATTTTCCTTAAGAAACATGTATTTCGAGAATTTATTGGTGTATCTCAAAATAAATGCCAATTAGTGACAGTGAAAATACAGTGGTCTACGTGGCAAGATTTACGATTGAATGCAAAACATTTTTGTTTTGGCTAACCGAAGTGACGTAAACAATCAGATGTAGCAAAATTCTCCGTCTCCAAATAATACAATTTTAAACGTATATTTTCATTAAATTTTAGTACCAGTATGGTCGAGCGTAAACATCGCCGGCGTTCCTCTTAAAGATATCAGTCCAAGATCAGGCGGCGATAAAGATGGCGAGAATTGGCAGGAGATACACGAAGAGGTGGTTAAATGTGATGAAGTGGTGCGAAGTCTGAAGGGCTACAGCGCATGGGCTCTAGCTCTTGCCATTGCACATCTCTGCGAGACTATATTTAGTAACTCTAATAGGGTGCTGCCGGTATCCACTTACGTACAGGTATTCATAACTATTTTATCATTCAGTAGTCATGTTATTCCAATTTTTAGGCTCTAGAGATTACTTATATCTCTTTGAACTGAACAGACTGGGTTGAAAAGTTCTCGAGTGGTGCAAGGAGACAAATGACCTCATAAAGGTCTCAGGAGCCTGGATGTGCCCCATGGATGAGGACAAGAAGATCAATCGACTAAGATGACAGTGATGAAGGATTTTGCTGGCAACTTCCAAAAAAAATTATTGTTGGAAAACAGAATATAATTCTTATTTATTTATTTTTCAAACCCTATCTGGATTTGCAGCCTGAGGTCTATTTTTATTGGCTATTAGAAGTAGCTATCATTTAGCTTTTTATTTTCATCCATACTGGGAGCCACGGTAAACGGATCTCCCAACCCTATACGGACCGTTAAACAGCAAGTGCATCACTACCTCTTGAGGTCACTTGGTTTCAAAATTCGATATAATACTTATCCCTCTCAGTTTAATTTAGTTGGTTCCTTTGCCTTTCTAGGGGGAACATTCTATCAGAGATGACGTTTTTCTTTCATTACCTTGTGTCATCGGTGAAAATGGGGTAACTGACATTCTGCGGCAGCCGCTCACCGATATAGAAAGCACACACTTACGAAGATGCGCTGAAATTGTTGCTGGTCTACAAGAGCCTTGCTCAAAATTGATTTGAAAGGGATGTACTGTAGAAACAGCTTGTTTCTTTACTGTTCTACCGTCAATAATAATTAATATTGTCTTTCTGAGTGCGTAAAATGTGATAAATCCTTTTGTAAATGTGTTATTGAGTTTTATATTATGAATTATTATATTATTAAAAAATAATTTGTATTTGTTGTGTAATTTTTATATTTTTTGATAGTCGATTCAAATACAGTCAAAGTCACTTTTTATCCGTATCTACCACCACAACGCATAAGAAAATATTGCCTTGGGATGGGTAAATGCATCTAATAGGTATAGAAATATTAAAATCTCGTGCTATCGTGGAGGGCTTCCAATACTTGTAATAAAGTGTAATGGAAAGATCGCACTCATTACGTTTTTCTTACACTTCTATTCCTTAGTCCCATTCGATGTTCCATTGATGGGTCGACGGATTTTTTTTTGAACCATAATATTGATGGGTCCTTATTCGTAGTCCCGGTGGATCGGCCCATTTTTGGGATCATGGGAAATTTTAAGTCAGTCATTCTTTTATACAAATTTCGTTGAACGATAACTCAAAAAGTTAAAGTCGTATGACCGAAACCATAGTATAAAGAGAGAAAACCTATTAGTAGCGTTACGCCTTTGAAGTTGACAAAAATGCCGACAACGTCTAGACAGTGATGCTTGTAGGGTTGTCACAAGTATACAAGGCTGATGTTATTTATAACTTATTTATGGACTCGCATTCGCAATTAACTATCAATATATAATGTAATATATTATATGTAAATATAATTAATCTATACTAATATTATAAAGAGGAAAGATTTGTATGTAAGTATGTTTGTAATGAATTGGCTCAAAAAGTACTAGATCGATTTTAAAAGTTCTTTCACTGTTTGAATGCTACGTTATCACTGATTAATATAGGCTATTTTAATTGCCAAAACGTTTAAATACAAAATGTCCACCCTTGCGAAGCCGGGACGGGCCACTAGTCAATAATATTACGATAAATACTAAAAATAAGCATATATTAGTTAGAACGCATCATCGTTTACAAAAGGTTCTCGACTCTTTTGCAGGAATTGGTGTACGCCTATTTAATAAAATTTCTTTAGATATAATGAACCTTCCGTTACATAAATTTAAGGCGGAAATCAAGACACACATCTTGAAAAGTGTTTATTACAACATTAAGGATTACGTAAATTATAAAATTAAATGGAAATGAGTTGCTCGCTCGAGCTATTTAGGATTTAATATAATCTCATTAGTATTTCTTTAATATATGTAATTTAAAACGCAAGCATCATGAGGTATTAAAATGGCTACGTTTAGTCACGGTAATAACTTATATGTGATTTATATGTAATTTGAAATTGTTATTGTGTGGGCACCAAGCAGACTGTTATTTATTATTTACCATTTTAAAATTGACATGGTTATTGCTGAGCAGTTTAAGTATATCATGCTCGCTTAAGTGTCCTGGCAGTGGTGGCGTATGTATCGGGTCGCCTTATTCCCTATAATACGGTTGAGTAGGGCGAGGGCTGATATATATGTGTCATACCCGTGAACGGGTGCCGTCTGTTGGCACTGGTCAGCTCATAGCTCATTTAAATTAAAGGCAAACTAAATTAAGTCGACAGTTCTCACAAAATCAAACATTGATTTTGTTTCTTCTGTATAAACTCATTACTGTATAATTGCTCTAATAGGATGTAAATTGTACTAATGTAATTACTGGCGATTAGAAAAGAGTAGCCATGAGTTGTATTGCCAGGTTCTTCCTCAGGCTCTACCTATTGCTTTGCGAATCTGGCAGTGAATGTCAATGGAGAAAGCGTTTTTTTATATCTAGTATATTCAAGTCGTTTCATCATATTTTTGGGATCGGTACTCCATATATCGAATAACCTGTCTCTTTAAATAATCATATTTTTTAAGTTTTCATTGATCCATATCTTGTTATATCGGTTGCTTTCACAAATATTAATCGTTTTGTAGCTATTTTCATAATTATTCAAGAATATTTGAATAATTTTCAAAATTTGAATAATTTGAAATTCAGCATATAATTTTATAGGGCATTCAATACATAAAAGTTGCTCAAAGTTCGTACTTAGTAGTTTCTTCCTAACACTATCATCATCCTCTTGCCCTTGTCACAATTTACTTGGGGTCGGCGCAGTATGTTTTCTTCTTCCATTCATCCCTGTTATTCGTCATCTGATCATTCACTCCTTTCATATTCATATGACTCCTTACACAGTCCATCCATTTTTTCTTTGGCCTTTCTCTAGCTCCATCATCCATTTCCATCCATCAACTTTCATATTCATGGTTCTTTTAGTGACATGACTTTCATCCCTTCTCATCACATGCCCATACCAAGACAAACGGTTTCATCTCATTTTTTCAGTCACAGGGGTAACTCTCAAACTCCCTCTAATATACTCATTTCGTATTTTATCCATTCTAGTCACACTACACATCCACCTTAACATTCTCATTTCAGTTACATGCACTCTTCTTTCATCCAACTTCTTAACGGCCCAACATTCTGATCCATATAATACCACAGGTCTTATAAAGGTTTTATATATTTTGCCCTTCAGCTTGAGGGGCAATCGTGGATCGCATGTTGTGGCCGTGACCTGTCGTCAGCATTGATCCGATGTGTAATGTCACGGTCGATTGCCCCATTGTTCTGGATAAGTGACCCCAGGTACCTAAACTGGGAGCATACCGGTAAAGGTCTACCGTCAACAGATACGGCGACAAAACTGGAGTGACCGCCAAAATCGCAAAACAGATACTCTGTCTTGGACTTACTCATTTTAAGGCCAACACTCTCCAGTCTTTGTCGCCACATCTCCAGTCTGCTCTGGATCTCAAGGCCTTCGTCGGCTACTAGTACGATGTCATCTGCAAACAGCATGCACCAGGGAGCCTCCTCCTGTATGTCCGCCGTAAGGGCGTCCATGACTATGAGGAAGAGGTATGAGCTAACAGCCGACCCCTGGTGCAAGCCTACGTTGACACCGAAACCACTAGTAGTACCTGCTACAGACCGAACTTGGGTACTACATCGACTATACATTGCTCGGACCAACCGCACATACTTTTCAGGCACTCCTTTCTTCTCCAGGGCCCACCATAACACCTTTCGCGGTATTCGGTCGTATGCCTTTTCGAGTTCAACAAACACCATGTGCAAATTTTTATGTGCACTTCTGTATTTCTCGCACAATTGGCGAATACTAAAAATGGCGTCCGCTGTTCCCCGACCTGGCATAAAACCGAACTGGTTCTGAGAAATTTCACTCTCTTCTCTCAGTCGTTGCTCAATTACTTTTTCCCACACTTTCACATAGTATTATGTGACATTAGCTTTATTCCTCGATAACTATTGCAGTCCTGTACATCCCCCTTATTTTTAAAAATGGGCACCAGCAAGCTTGTGCACCATTCATCGGGTACCTCTTCTTCACGCATTAGCTTATTAAAGAATAAAGCCAGCCACTTCCATGCATCCCCTTTTAACCCTTTCCAGACTTCCACTGGTATTCCATCTGGCCCTGTCGCTTTTTCATTCTTCATTCCATTTACAGCTTCTTTCACTTCATCTATACTTACCTTTCTTACTAATCCCACATTTACCGTCGTCTTCCGTTTCCTCGCCTTGGCCATTCGATAAAGTCGTTTTTGCCTTCTGGGCTGTCTAGCAAGTTATATACCTGCTCTTGGCCTTGGGCTTTTGCTATTGCTATGACTTTTTTGACTTTCTTCTTGCATTCATCGTACTCTACCTTTTTTTCAGCTTTCAAAATACCGATGTCTTCCTTAACGCTTTGCCATTCTTTAAATTTCCTCCTTTTCTCCTTCAATATTTTTTGGACTTCATCTGACCACCACCATGTATCCTTGTCTATCATACCTTTACCTTTCGTTTCTCCTAATACATTCTTCGGCGCCTCCCTGATACATCCTGCCATTTCATTCCAACAATCATTGACGCTTCTGTTTAGCATTTCACCCATGTCTATCATTTTATTCACCACTTGATCTCTAAATTCTTTTGCACGTTCATTCTTTTCTAACATATACCATTTAATTTTGGGAGGTGGTCGCTCTTTGTGCTTACAACATTTTAAAACTATTGAGATGTCCATAATAAGGGGTCTGTGTTGTGGGACTACGGCTTCTCCCAGTATCACCTTACAGTCTTTTACATGTTTAAGATTTCTGCGTCTGATCAAGAAGTAGTCGATTTGTGTCGAGATTTGGCCGCTTTTAAATGTTATCAAGTGTTCCTTCCTTTTTTGGAACCACGTATTTAGTACTATCTGATCGTACGCAGAAGCCGCTTGCAGTATACTACCACCCTCATTATTTCGATCTTCGTATCCCCACCCTCCATGTACCCTTTTATAACCATCTTTTATACTTCCCACATGTCCATTAAAATCCCCGCCTACATAAATCTCCTCTTCCAACGGAATAGCTATCATAGCCATGTCATAGTCCTCCCAAAATTTCTCTTTCATACTATCACCACATCCCACCTATGGGGCATTTACACTCATAACATTCAGTGCTACATTTTCCAACATTATTTTTACAATAATGATCCTATCATTTATCCTTTTTACATCCATCACACATTCTTTCAACTTTCTATCTAGTACTACTCCTACCCCGTTCCTTTTTCCATCACTCCCACTGTAATATAATTTATATCCTTCACCTATTTCTCTAGCTTTTGTACCTTTCCATCTCGTTTCCTGTAAACACGCTACATTTATTCTTCTTCTTTTGAATGCATCTGCTAACTCTCTTGCCCTTCCAGTCATCGCACCTACATTCCAGCTTGCACACCTCAATTTCACTTCCTGGGCTTGCTTCTTACGTTGCATCCGCCCGGTGTGATGCAACAACCCTCGCACTCTTCTCACAGGGACCGGGTGCTGCACTTGCGCGTCGCCTGCGGGGTACGCAATAGCCCTGTCGCTCTCGTTATTAAAATTCATACCATTACTGCAATATGTTTAGGCTTGGTTTTTATAGTCGGTCGCCTGCCTGACACCAACCCTCCTTGGGAATGTTATTGGTTGA
Organism: Thumatha senex; assembly: GCA_948477245.1. NCBI lineage: Eukaryota > Metazoa > Arthropoda > Insecta > Lepidoptera > Erebidae > Thumatha > Thumatha senex. The sequence continues at coordinate 9,845,565 of OX419725.1, forward strand.
ACTATTGGCGTTAAGTGATGAAGCGCTCGTGGCCTAGCGGTCTCAGTGTTCTGTAAACGATCACTGAGATACGCAACTTTCACTATGGCTGGTCCTCGGATGGGTGACCACTTTGTGGCATTTACATTTGCGAGCGTTTCCGTGCTTCGGAAGGCACGTTAAGCCGTTGGTCCCGGTTGCCAGTAAAATGGCAGTCGTTAAGCCTGGTTGAAGGCCTTATGGGCGGCTTGAAAACTTCAGCAGCAGGTAGCCACAACTTGCGTCTGTCTATTTCAACACGGCAATGGGCTCACCACCTATTACGTGGGACAGGAATCCACACGGTGAAAAGTGGGCATATAATATGCCTCTGCCACCCCTTCGGGGATAAGGCGTGATGGATATTTATTTATTTTATTTTATCTTCACGCTGTATCCCTGACGGGGTAGTCAGATAGGACAGATCGCCAGGTTTCGCGATCCATGCATACTTCTTTCGCTTCTTCGAGATTCATCAATCGTTTCATACACGCACGTCTGGGTATCCGAGTACTTTTGACCTTTCCGTTTTTGAGCAATCTGCTCACGTCGTCTTCATATGTAAGTCTCGGCCTACCCTGACCTCTTCTACCCTCTGCTTTCGCACAATATATATTCTTCGTCAATCGTTCCTCACTCATTCGTTGGACGTGTCCAAACCAAACTGAGTAGTTTTATTCTGTTTATGTATTTTAGATGGCCTATAAATTGATATTAAATATATTTGTTCATTGTGGTGGAACAATTTAATGGAAACGCACTCCGCACAATGCATCTTAGTTGCTGGTTCATTGTCAATCTCGCGCGCCATGAGCCGTTCTCGGGTATACACCAATACCCCACCCCCACGCCGATGACCCGCACGAGTGTAATAGTTAACGCTAAAACCACTTATTTTATAAAAGGACATTACTGAGAAACTGATATTTGCTTCTGTTATATATCTATTTTGGGCATGTATACATCGATAGTTGCAAGTAACTGATTAAAATATTTTCTTAATGAACGTATATTGATGTGAACTATGTGAAACAAACTTGTTTCATGGCTTAATGCATCCATCCAGTCTTGAAAACTTGCGGTACTTACTGTAGTGAAACACCCGTTAGTTGGTTAAACACTGATTTTATTTACATCCACCGACATTAACAAATGGATACATATCGATGTACCGCGAACATATACTACATCTTTCCCCTCTTTACAATGGAACCTCTCAACAGTCTAATTGCAACAACTTCATTACATCGCATAATGCCTAGGTTCAAGCACATACCTAGTTATTGTAAAGAAAGATTCAATATTATTTAAACAATCTAACAATAATATATAATACGGTAAATAATATAAGTTTAGTACTTAACTATTCACTCTAAGCTCAGCGTAGGTATATAGGTAGGTGATATTATGACTAAATTATGCATACTTATAAAATAACGATACAAATAATGAATTTTTAAGCACTATACATGCCACTACAGCATTTCTTTATTACAAGAAATTTCTGTAGTATGTTTGATTATATACCTAAGTATTATTTAGAATATCTGTGACAGTAGCATTCGCGCGGTTCGCTCCTTCGATCTAGTAATTGGAACTATTGGTGACGACTGTGACACTTGATCGTTACTAGAACTGCTTTCAGTACTTATACACTTATTATCGGCATCAGTAGAAAGCGGTGATGACTCATTATTGGTCCCCAGCTGAGCGCTCACAGATGCCGTTTTTAGCCTACGTTTACGTGTACCCAGCTTAGCCGCAAACTCTTGACGCAGTTGCCTGAAGTTACCATGCCCACTCACCCTTTGTGGTGAATCTGTGCAACGTGTATCAAAATTATCAGAGCGTACTATAAGCTGCCCACGGTTACGACGGAATTGTTGTCCACGTTCGTCTTGTACTACAAATGATCGCGGTTCTGGCGCACGTGCTATTACTGTTACTCTCTTTCTTTGCCCTTTATCTATTAAAGTCGCCTTGTCGCCCGCTACTAAAGTACGTTCGAGTTAACTCGCCGACCTGTCGTAATGCTCTTTAACTTGCTGTCGCTGTAACATTAACATACGAAAATTTCGTTCATTGTCCACTTTTTCATTCAACAAGTTGAAACTGATAGGAAGTTTAGTATTAAGTCGCCTGCTCATTAGCATTTGAGCTGGCGAGTCCAGACCATTTCGAGGCGTAGACCTTAAATTTAATAATGCTAAATTGAAATCTTGCCCGGAATCTATACCTTTTTTCAAAAAGCTTTTCACAGTTTGAATTGTCCTTTCACTCTTTCCATTCGATTGTGCATACTGTGGCGACGTATGACGTACTTCCCATTCATTCACAAACTTTTTAAATTCATAAGAACTATATGCCGGTCCGTTATCAGTCACTAGCTCTGTGGGAATACCGTGTCGTGAAAACTGTTCCTTTAAGAAATTAATTACATGTTTACTGTTTTGATTTCGTAATTTACCAACTTCGACATAATTAGAGAAATAATCCACTAAAATAATAAAACTTTTTTGCCTATATTCAAAAATGTCAGAAGCCAATTTGTACCAGGGGAGACTGGGGACTTCGTGCTGTATTAATGGTTGACGCCGCGGCGGAGGTGCCCGCAAAGCACACGATTCGCAACGTCGGCGTCGTACTATTCTCTCTATATCCTCACACATACCAGGCCAAAACATAATATCTCGGGCACGTCGCTTGCAACGCTCGATGCCCATGTGCCCCTCATGGACTCGTGATATCATTTCTTTTCATAACGTTCGCGGAATATAGACACGATCACCTTTATAAATTACTCGACGCGTATAATGCATTTGTTCTCTATAAGGCCAAAAAACACTAACCTTTTCATTGACATCGTACCTATTTCTCGGCCAGCCATTATTTATATAATGTATTAATCGTTTACAATCACTATCCCTTTCAGTCTCCTGCATAATAACTGTCATTCTTGTCTCACTAAACGGTACATTCTCAATCATAAAACAAGTCTGTACTTCGACCTCGTCAGTGACACGATCATGCATCAATTCTTTGAGAGGAGCCCGCGACAGCGTATCTGCAATGTACATATATTTACCCGGAGTATATACAACCTTAATGTCAAAGCTTTGCACTCTCATCATCATACGTTGCAGACGAGCTGGAACCGATACTAAAGGTTTGTTAAATAGTGCTTCTAGTGGCTTGTGATCTGTGTTAACGGTAACGTCAGCTCTACCATAAATGTATTGCCTGAACCGCTCAACAGCAAACACAATTGCTAACATCTCCTTGTCTATTTGAACATACCAAGTTTGTGTTTCGGTGAAAGTGAGTGAAGCAAACTCAACAGGTCGGCCCTCTTGCAACAGAACCGCACCGACAGCTACACTACTCGCGTCTACAGACAATACGATCGGAGCAGTCTCGGAGTACAGCGCTAGCACCGGTGCACTACATAACTTCTGCTTCAACTCGTCTACAGCTGTAGAATGATGTTCCTCCCATGACCAGTCAGAATCTTTTTTAAGTAGTGATCTCAATACGTTAACGCAGTCTGAATAATTTTGAATGAATTTTGATAAAAAATTCACCATTCCTAAAAACCTTTCTAAAGATTTTTTATCCGATGGGTAAGGATGAAACCAAAGTAAAAGCTATTATGGATATGCCATAATAGCTTTTACTTTGGTTTCATCCGCTCTCATACCATTCGCATCAAATTTATGTCCTAAATAAGTGATTTCTGAGACCGAAAACTTACATTTTTCACAATTAAATTTTATGCCTATTTCCTTAGCGCGTTCTAAAAAACCAGTTAGCCGTTGATCATGTTCTTTACGGGACCGCCCCCAAATAATGACATCGTCTATAAAGGATTCAACCCCTTCCAAATCTTCTATATACTGTCGCAGTTTGGCATGAAAAACTTCAGGTGCACAGCTGATACCATAGGGTAGGCGTAAATACTGGTACCGTCCGAAGGGAGTACTAAATGTACAAAGATCAGAGCTTGCTTCATCAATTCCAATCATCCAAAACCCACTCAGAGCATCGAGAGTACTAAATACAGTGGCGCCACGTAGTTTGGCGGCTAGCTCAGGTATATTCGGCAACGAGTAGTGCGCACGCCGCACTGCACGGTTCAGAGGCCGCGGATCTAAACACACGCGAATACTACCATCTTTCTTTGCCACCAAAACAATAGCATTAACCCATTCCGTTGGATGTGTAACCTTTCTTATAACGCCTAATGTTTCCATTCGCTGTAATTCTATCATTAATTTGTCTTTAAGTCCTAAGGGTATTTTTCTAGTAGGACAAATTATTAAATAATTGTTACTAATTGACTCTAAACTGTTGAATTCAGCGAATTTTAATGAAAAAGTTACACGAAATACACACAAGAATAAAAAATAATACAGAACTTTGAGCTTACTTTCCTCGTAACAGTTCAGTAACATCTTTCTCAGTTCTTATCCACATAGATTTATCCCTTTCCGTTTTTTTTTGACCAGTATTTTTCCATTAGATATCCAAATGTAATTGTAAATGCCATTTAATTGCTTCTAAACATAATAAGCTAGGGATGAGTATGGGATCTATACAACTGATAAAAAAACTTAACTATTTCTAAATACATACATATATAAACAAAATTAACTTAATATTAAGATAGTATTTTAATATTAACGTCCATAGGGTACGGTGACCACTTTCCATCGGGTGGGCCGTATGATTGCCTGCCACCTCAGTGGTATAAAATAAAAATTATACTTTCATGGGAAACACCCAAAATCCGAAACAAACATTAATGGATCACACAAACATTTGTTCTGACCCTAGAATCAGTTCAGCGTGGCAGTCGCATATACAACATATTTTTTAGATTTTCCATCTTGCTGCGTATAATTCACTGAAGGGTAATCCAAAATACTTATTTTCTTTTAGTAGGTAATAGCCCAATATGGCTAATGTACCTAACTTTTAATGTTGATGAAATTAAATGTATAGTTTAATAAGTATGTTTATATCCCCGCATTCTTTTGAGAAAAGCACTACATATGCCGTAGACAGTCATATATATGCCTTGGCCGTTATGGCAATTGCCTGTCTCGTATTAGTGAAGTCCTCGCCTACGCTAAACTCACTCGACCTGCTATTGTCTATTTCCCGGCCTTTGCAATAATGTACGATTATATGGTACAGTTAATCGGACTAAGAAACATATTATTTTATTCATATACCTATATATCTTGTAGTTACTGGATTTTTTTTTCGTGTGACCGCTTTATTACAGAACGTTTCTCAAAACTCAAGAAAAGCTTGAGCGTAGTTTTATTAGACGTAGCGACCTAAACTAATTTCAAGCCAGTTCTTGAGTATTGGTTTTAACACGACACTACAAACCTGGCGTAGCCATCAACCAATTACCAACTTATTTGATTTTAATAATGCCTGTACATATGATTATGAAATAGTGATTCATATATTATTAGAAATGATAAGTAACAAGTGAGATAGTCTGGATACGACTCGCTATAGACAAGCGGTGGTTTATAAAATGCAACCGTATGCGAACGGATTATGTATGGAAATCGGGGTTCAATGTTTTTAGACGAGCATGCGCATTGGCGTCACGTCGGTAAGCCGTCCAGAACTGTTGAAGGTGACCTTGATTATGTGTTTTGAGGGCGCGGAGGAAATACAACGCGAGACGTGACCAGCACCAGACGCACATCGTCACCTACACCAAGTGCAACAACGTCCGACGTGACTCAACACACGCACTACACTACGAGAGAATCTTAGCAGTAAGTACTTTCAATGTTTAAAAAAACATAGAACGAATGAGCTTTTCAAAGTGTGTAGTAACAGTTTTTAAAATACGCGCCTACCGAAATATAACCATAGTTAACTAACATTTTTATGGCGCGCTGATCGTTTTTCCTTTTAACTGTGTCTTAAGTTGTACTTATAAAGGAATATTCTGATAAATATGTAATTAAAAACTTTATGTATTTTATATAAATGTATATAAAATATCTACTTACTCGTATTTATGATGGATGAAATGGAATGGTATACGTATTAAGTACTTAAATGCAATTGAGGCACCTACTTACTGAATTATTTATATCTTAATAAGTAAAGTGAAAGCTTGTACCCTTTTTAAAGAAAATTGCGCCAGAGGATGAACGTGAAATTTAAATCCATTTACACTAATATAAGTATAAAGCTGAATAGCTTGTTTGTTTGAACGCTCTATGTGTCAGGAACTAGGTACCGGTTCGATTTGAAAAAATTTTTTTGTGTCAGATGGCTCATATAACGAGGAAGGCTATAGGCTAGGTACAAATTATCACGCTACTACCTACCTAGTGGAGCAGGAAACATAAATGTCGACAAATCGGGCAATATTTGTGCATTACTGTAGAATTTATAAGCGACGAGAATAAATAGATGCGACGAGAATTCGAAATATGTCACGGGCGAAGTCATGGGAGTCACCTAGTCGTTTATATGGAGGCGAAAATATTTTTAAACAGAATATTATGTTTTATATACATGGTCATTTGTAAAACACCAGCAAGCTGCTGGAGAGGATAGCCAAGCTCATAACCAACAACGTTTGTTCTACGACTCTAGGCAATTCGTTACGAAACGAGTACTATCAAACATTGAATCCGCGAGCTTCGTCATAGGTTTTCGCTCTTGGATTCACGCCTGGGTCTCTTTTTTGTCACGGACTCCATGTATCGATAAACGATGGATTTGCGCGCCTCAATGCGGTTGAAAAAGGTCAAGGTCAAAGGAGCTATCACCGGCCCACACCCTGTGATTTTCCCGAGTTGCGTAGTACCACAGAATATGTAATAGTAGCTACTACGTAGTAGTACTGTAATTTAAAAAGAAGGTGTGTATGTAATTATGTACACGCGTTAGAAGTTATACTCGTACTGCTTTAGTCTAATAAGATTTCATCACATATACCTACCACAACACTATGTTTTGTAACAGGAATGATAACGTAGTAAAAAAAAGCATCAAAAGAATGAAAACTACTTTGAATGTAGTTATAAGTTGTCATGGAAACTCTTATCAGCTAACTTCATGGTGTTTATAATTTGTCATGGAAACACTTATCTATCTACTAAATTTACTCTCCCCATTTTGCGATAACGAGCGAAAAGAAAAAAAAACTTCAAAAAATAAAGAAAATTTTTTGTGATGTTAGTTCCCTAGTCTTAGGAGATTGCTGGTGTTTCACAAGTGACCCTCCCTGTATACCTACGCGTTAATTAAAATTTTATTGTAGATATTCGCCAAATGGTCAACCATTAGACATTTTTAATTTGTGCAACAATTTACGTGTACCTACTATATACTTATATAATAGTCGACCGAATATAACTAGAATTTAGATATACAGTTCACATAGGTATCCTTGAATGACAAAATGATAAGGATTATACCTATTATAGATAACAGAAAAGATTGATATAGTAGTGGTACCTAAAAGTATGTCCTATTAATTGTGGTTGAGCGGGCGAGATAAATAAATTCAAAGTGGACTGTATTTACGGGGAAAGACAATAATGAAATTTACACGCGATTGTCGACGAAAAAGAAATGGAAAAACGGGAATGGGCACACTACCTTGCTGCTTGCTGCGAGATGCTGAGGTGGAGGCTGCCGGGGACGTCCCTGACTTGGATCCCTGGTTCCATTGCACGAAAACATTATTTATCCATGGAAAACACAATTATTGCGTAAGGTTTGTGGGCACGCCCTCGCGGCCATTGCAGAACTCATTTTCAATCCGTCCTTGCTGCCTGTGTCTTGACAGCGCGTAATACAGCTTTCTCGCTCTTCTTTTATGCGAGACAAGGTAGGTGCGAAAGAGAAATGGAATAAAGAGAAGCGGGGTGGGAGTGTCGACAACTAATTAATTAAAAACAAATGGAGATCGGCGATGCAACATAGAGAAAATGACGCGGCTACTCTTGAATCGTATACCGGCGCAACCATTTCCCCTGAAGGGTTACCTTCGAAAAAGGAACAACTGACTATACAGTAAGCTTTAGCTGCTAACTAAACAAAATGCTATCGAACTAAACTAAACTAAACCTAATCGAACAAGCTAAATTTGTTATTGGAAGTTACTGTTAATTAGGCAAAGGACAAAGACGAATAACTGGTCGCAATTACGAACCAGTTGCGGTTTTAACGCGAACTATACGGGTGATCCCATTTGACCCAGGAAAAACTTCTTCTACTACCCCAAGAGGCCAATGTAATGGAGGCATATTTTCAGTTAAAATAACTACGACAGTAACGACAGTAATAGGTTTCGATGGAGTATTCCATTTCTGACGTGACTGTAGCGTATGCAAATAGTCTGTCCTCCAACGCTTCCAAAACGATTGAACGAGTACATCCAATAAGGCATGACGCGAGAGAAGATAAAGTCGATCTTCCTCTATTTCAAAGGCGGGTAAGTATTTTAACAGTGTAACCTTCAAAAAGTACGCTGGAGTCAGTGCAAGCGGCTCCGAGGGATCACTAGACAAGGTTCTACAAAGAGGAAGCGTGTTCATTTCGGCTTCGACTTGAGTGAGCACGGCTCTTCAAGCGTAAAGTGTTTGGAACGCAAAAAATTATGTAGTTCGGAAACGAAAAACGTAATTCGTACCGTTGTCCGAATACATTCGAGATACGGAACTCCGACGCGACAAAAATCTATTAAATGCAGCCATGAAGCATGGTGTGCTCAAATCACCAGCAAATTCTAGATGAACGGCGCGAGTCGTCATACAAACAAAAAGACGAACATAAGCTTTCGTGGAGCGTATACCACGACCACGAGAAACTGTTACCCTGAAGGGGCCAGCGTAATCGGTACCCGTGTGTACGAACGGTTTAGCAGCCCGAACAACACGACAAGGATGATAATCGGCCGTTCCGGGCGCGATTGACTTCGGGCGAAGTTTGAAACACGGAATACATCTATGAACTATCGAACGAATCAAATTGCGTGCGGAGAAAATCCAGTATTTCTGGCGCAAAATCGACATCAATAAATCTGGACCAGCGTGACAATTCACCCTATGGTGATATTCAACTAAAAGATCAACGATATGATCCTTGCGCGGGAGAACTATAGGATGCATTTGATCGTACTCTAATGCGGACTGGCTCAAACGACCACCAACTCGAATGAGGCCATCCTTCAAAAAAGGTTTCAAATGTTGAAAAGCGCGACTACAAGGATAATTTAATTCCAAATTTCTAATTTCAGACGAAAAATAAATTCGCAGTAGTTCACTAAGCACGATTAACTCAGCCTTGTTTAAGTCAGAGGCGGTAACATGGTCGCGACGAGGATTTTCATAAATCGACAAATAAAAACAACACTGCGTAAAAGAATCGACCACGATGAAACACGGCTAGCCTACTCTAAGATAGGCGATTTTTCAAGCGGTGCGGTAGTAACTAAAGAGGTTTTCTTTTCCTCTGGCGGCGTGGACACAGTAGCGGGGTTGAAAGGACCAACAGGCCATTCATCAGGCGGGGCCTGGCACCAGGAAGAGCCATAGAACCACAACGGACGATCCAAAATCTGTGCAGGTGTTAACCCACGAGACAAACAATCGGCAGGGTTGTCCGTACCTGAGACGTGATAAAAGTTTTGCGGCACCAATTCCGACTGAATTTTTTCCTCCCTATTTGCGACAAATGTATCCCAACGATGGGGTGAAGAATGTGTCCAACACAAAGCGACGGTCGAGTCCGAGAATGCGAAAATTCTATCTATATTAATGCGTTGAAATCGGCGATCTGATCCGCGAACACCAATACAAAGAAGCATTTGTCTAATGTCAGCTGAAAGCGCGACAGCGAATAAGCGAAAGTTAACTATAATTTCGAACAAATTACCTTGGAGATTTTGACCACTGTGCAAAATATCGTTTACCGAAACATTCGAACTAGTTTTGGCGCTGCCATCTAAAATAACGCGCAACTTGGTGGTTGGTTTATCCTCGCGGACAACTCCATGGTGCGGTATGGTATACGAAGGAGCGTGCTTCGTCACTTCGGTTTCGGGAGAAGCGGGTGAAATGAAACCTTTATCCAAATATTCTACTATTACGCTATCGTAAGCCTCCTTCAACTTAGGAGATGTCTGCATTTTCCGTTCTAAACAAAAGAAGCGTTTTTCGGCTGACTGAAACGAATCTCCAAGCGAATTAACATCACCCTTAAAGGGGAGTGCGACAACATAACGACCATCACTATCGCGAGTAGTCGTGCGACTATTAAAACTCTTCACAAAGTTTATCATCCGGGCTGACAATAGGAGCAACGTTCACCTCTTCTATCTCCCAGAATTTACGGACAGCGGAGTCCAGCGGCTCGACGGCGCAACAATATGACACTGTCGAGTTACAATCAAAAAAGCGGGTGTGTAACCAACAATAACCCAAGAAAAAACCCAAGAACCGTCTCTAAGGCGAGCGGCGCGGGGTGCGATGCGTGACCTTGAACCTTACGCTGCAACAGGAGGTGCGGGAAAATCGAAGCGCCAACTAACAAATCAATATCTCCTGGAACGGCGTAAGTATCATCGGCCAAAATCTCTAAAATTAGTCAATAATGAGGCATTGACTGCGACAGTCGGTAAAAGTTCAGTAACCTTATCGACGACTAGCGAATCCATCGAAAAACTAACATTAAAATCAAAACGCGAGTGGAATTTAATTCCTACAGAACCCTGAACGGCTTTAGTGGAACCCCCAATACCTTTCACAACATTACAGGCGGGGTGGTTATTTATGTGCAAACCAAGACAACTACAACAATTTTTATTAATAAAATTACTTTGAGAAGCACTATCTAAAAGTGCGCGAACACTATGTCTCCTACCATGCGAATCGTAAACAACAACTCGAGCGGTTGCCAGAAGTACCGTAGTAGGGCTTGTGTGCAAACTTGATAGCGAGCACAATTGAGCGACATCGTTCGGCTGGAGGCGCGCGGCAGTGGCGCCGCCGTCGCTATTCACGGACGGGGACGAAAACACGCGAGAGCGCTCCCAGTCGCGACTCAACGGCGCGGGCGGCGGTGACGTCACAGCGGACGGACGGTTAGGCACTGAGTTCGCGCAGCTGGAATCGACGGACGAACTACCGGACATGGCGTTATTGTTTTCGAAGTGTAATAATTAATGGTGTTTACCATTACACTTGCGACAAAAATTCTTCGAATTACAGAATGAAACACGATGTTTCTTACTGAGACAATTGATACATAAATTACTAGAACGAACAAATTTGTAGCGATCGCCAGGAGTGAGTTTATTGAACTCCGAACATTTATAAAGTTGGTCATGGTGACCTTGACACAAAGAACAATTTTTCGAATGCAACACTTGCGATTGCGAAGTTGTGGGTTCAAAATTAACAAAAGAGTGCGTGGACTTCGTGGGCTTACTACTATTACTACTACGGTTAGTCGGACTATTTTTCGCTACTCCGTGGTTTAACGAAGTTCGTTGCAAAATTCGAATATGTTGACGAACGAAAGTTTCTAAATCGTCGAACTTAGGTATTTGATGACCACGTCTATCCATTTCAAATAAGCGAACGGTTTCGGAATCTAATTTCTTTAAACCGATATACAAAAACAAAAAATCACAGAGGTCATTGACCTTGACATTCTTTAGGGCGCGAACAGCTGATGCGAAAATATTTAAGATTTTTTCTAAGTCGCGTTCATTACACGATGAGCTATTTTTCAAATTAAATATTTGATCCAAATAAGCGGTTGTTACTAAGCGTTTGTCTTCGTATTTGACCTTCAAAGTATTCAAAATCAAACTATAATTTTCGGCGCAAAGCGTTATACCGGCGTAAACGGTTTTTGCTTTCCCGGTTAGTTTACTAACTAAGTAATGTAATTTTTCGTAATCCGATAACAAATTATTATTATGGATCGTATTTTCGAAACTAGCGAAAAACAAAGGCCAATTTTTAATATCGCCATCAAATTCGGGTATGGGCGGTAATTTAGGTCGGTCCCGTTTCAGCAAATCAAAACCGGCTGGCTCGGGTTTCAAATCGGTGACTACCACGGGCACTGGCGCTTGCAATGACTTAGCGACACGTTTTATGCGACAAATTAAATCTTCGAAAGAAGACATGGCTTCATAAATTAATAAGAAATCGGAATTTAATTTTAATTCAAGCAAGTTAATTTTATCGAGAACATTTTCGAAATCTAAGCGCAATGTATCTACGGTTTCGATCGAGGATAAAAACAATTCTTTTATTGATTCATCTGCGATCCTCGATGAATAATCACAAATTAATTGCATACGCTTAAAAAGGCTATCCTTCTTAGCGTGTAATAGTTTTAACTGTGGATCCGGAATCTCTTTCGGAGGCATTGTTAAAACAAAACAACTATAGCTACCTACAGTGCAAAACTAACGTACGATCAAAATGGCAGCGGTGGTAAGCAGCGAGACGAAACACGAACGAGCGTAGGTACCTACATGCGCGCGCGGGCCTAGGTACCTGCCCGCGTGGTCTACCTATTATTATGCGGTGCAGTCGAAATTACAAACTATTTAGTACCTACCTATGCGAAAAACAGTAGGTAAGTATGCGTTTATTCCCTAATGGAATAAAACTATTATCTATGCGTTTATTTCCTATAGAATAAAAACTATTACCTAATCTATGCGTTTATTCCGTGGTGGAATAAAAAAACTATAACCTATACATAGGTATAGGTTATCATTCCCTATGGAATAAAAACGATTGCGTTTCTATGGGCAAACTACTAAAGCGAATGGATCAAAAATTCTGATCGTTAGGACCAGAAAATGGTTGAGCGGGCGAGATAAAAAAGTTCGAAGTGTACTGTATTAGCGGGGAGAGACAAAAATGAAATTTACACGCGGTTGTCGACGAAAAGGAAATGGAAAAACGGGAATTGGCACACTACCATGCTGCTGCTGCGAGATGCTGAGGTGGATTCTGCCGGGGACGTCCCTGACTTGGATCCCTAGTTCCATTGCACGAAAACACTATTTATCCATGGAAAACACAATTATTGCGCAAGGTTTGTGCGAACGCGCGCGCGGCCATTGCAGAACTCATTTTCAATCCGTCCTTGCTGCCTGTGAGTTGACAGCGCGTAATACAGCTGTCTCGCTCTTCTTTTATGTGAGACAAGGTAGGTGCGAAAGAGAAATGGAATAAACGGAAGCGGGGTGGAAGTGTCGACAACTAATTAATTAAAAACAAATGGAGATCGGCGATGCAACATAGAAAAAATAACGCGGCTACTCTTGAATCGTATACCGGCGCAACCAAATTACATGACGATGCCGGCTCCACCGGTCTCTACATCGGCACCGAACGAGTTTGTCAGTTGCATGATACTACTTACATCAGTACACTACGTCATAATTTTGTTGCATTCTCAACCATATTCCCTTTGCTTGGTCGTCGATCTTTGTTGTCCGAAATTGCTTCTGTGTGAGTGTGGATGCACCCTTGCAATCGTGCACGTGCAGTTCAGTCAGTCCGCACGACTCTATGTATTACGAGTATGTTCATTCCCATGACAGTCATTCACTGGTCGCTCATTCGTTCTATAATTACAAAACTTAATAAAAGCGGCAGTAGGACTTCGATCGTTCAGAGGTTTAGTTTAGTTCGGTTTAGCTTCAACGTCGAATGAGACACTTGCTTCGTGTGCATTCCGCGAAACTTTTGTCGATTTTGAATACGTGAAATAAATAGTTTGTTAACATTTTTTTAAATGTGTGAAAACGGTAATAACAACTCCAGTCACAATAACGGTAAGCCAATACATTACGATTGTTATATACTTATATAAATTATGTTCTATAATATTGGAGAGCCCAAAACGAATGAAGATCAAAAGTTGTAGTAGGAACCTAGGTTTGTTAGTTTGGTAGTTCCATTTTTATGGTCTTAAGCAGAAGATAATTCTCAAAAAAATATCTAGAAATAAAAACTAAGTAATTAGGTACAACACTAATTTTATTGTTTATTATTTTTTTATTAATCTTTATGGCATGGCTACTTCGGTATTTGTGCCCTTATTATTTAGTTTATTGATATGAAGTACCACAGGATATATTAGCAAATATTCTGTTAAGCATAGTTGCTAGCTGTCGGGCTGACCCGTAGACTGAGACGGGTCCGTATTGGGTTGCATAAATTTAAGAGGCATAACTTAAAACTGCTTGGCATACTCTTCGTTTCGCATAACGTTCAAACAGAATAAATCATAAGGCATACTTTATTTTGTTTATTATTTTTATTTATTATTTATTACATATATTGCGCCTTTCTCAAAAGAATGCATGGAAATGAAACATACTTTTTATATCATACATTTGGTTTAATTAATATTAAAAGTTTATTGGGCAATTACCTACTAAAAGAAAATATTTTTGATTTCCCTTCAGTGGATTATACGCAGCAAGATGGAAAATCTAAAATGAAATAATATATGCGACTACCATGCTCAACTCTAGGGTTCGATTTCCGGGTCAGAATTATTTTTTGTGTGATCCACAAATGTTTGTTCCGAAGTTGGGTGTTTCCTATGTATAATATAATAATATACATAGGAAATATTTAAATTTCAGTAGTATTTAGAAATATTTAAATTTCTTCATAAGTTTTCTTGATCTTATAGCACAAGCTTATAGCTTAGTTTGAGCTTGGTTGTGCTGTGTGAAAAAGTGTCCCAGAATATTTTTTTATTATTTAAAGCACGTAGACACAACTTTTATGTCCCACAATCAACCAATCCCTCACATAAAACAAGATAAATGCACTTATTTTGGAAAATAATATACGTACAGTAAGCGTCCGCTGAAGAAACTTGCCAAAAAAAATCATTTTGATTGTGCGTAAATGCGATACTTCATGTACTTATTCTTTTTTTGAAATAATGTCACTATTTCCATGCATATTTATTTGTTATGAAATAAATGTGTACCTAGTACTTACAAGTAAATCTCCCATTATGTAGGTAACTGGACTTAAATTTACTAAGTGCTAAGAGCAGGTACGATTTGACTTATTAGGGTAAGTACGCCTGTTCGCGTCCACTTAGTGGTGTTGGTAGGTTTAAGCAAGAAAATAAAAATGTTAGAGTAGTAATATCGAATGAAAAATGGATTTCACATATTCTGTATACAGTCTTGTTAAATTTATTATACAGTTTTAGACAAACTGTTTGATATATTAATAAATAAATAGACTAATAGCCAAAACATATGATTTTCCCATTTTGCGTCCATAAAATCCGGATTGCGACCACCTGTGGACCAGTTTGCGTCCACTAACTTAGAAGACATAAATTTAAGAGAAAACTATATTACTCTTTAAAAAAAATGATAGATTTTAGGTGTAGTATTGTTGACAGAGACTAAGCGCAAGAGCGACGATGTCTTACAGCTCCCGGGTGGAGCAAAACAGATCCACAAGAGCACACTAAATTTGTACTCTTGTGGATCTAGAGAACGCACTTTTTGTGTGACTAAAATGTGGACGCAATCTTTTTTTAGGTCTCACCTATAGATACAGTTAACGATAATGTATCCCGAATTTGAAATAAACCCTTTAAAACTTTCCTGTAAAACGTGCTGCTACTCACAAATATTTTTGCAAAATATCATACGATCGCAAGTATTTGTATTATACAATGTATATACCTACCACATATCTAAGCTTTAATAGAAATACCGTTCATTTTTGTTAGTGACTCGGTATGGTTATTTCCCCCTGTTTTTGAGAAGAGCCCCATCTTTTGGACGCGAACTGGGCGGTGGACGCGAACAGGCGACATAACCCTATTTTCTGTTTTGTTGGACACGATTGCAATCCGTCCGACCGTCCTTGCACTCCAACTAAGGGCACCAGAGCTTCAATAAATTGCAACCTGTTACTCCACGCGCAGGTAAAGTTGGGGCTCAAAAATCTTAGTGGAGCCCCAGTACCCCCTGTGTACTTAGGTTCTAAGTGAATAATCTTTATTAATAAACTAACCGGGTGGGGTGACTCACTTACCTTTCAACACCCAGCTTACCCTTTACACCTAAAAAACTTGATTTCCATATTTTTTGTTTTTTTTTTCAATCTTTATTTATGGAGCTTTGCCACAATATAACCATGTCGCTCCATCATAGCCATTCATTATATTATTAAATGTGTTTTAAATATTCATCATACAATAGATAAAGTGACCTGACTGTTGATTTCCATAAAACTGAAGAAATTTTCAAAATTCCGACGGGGAACCGTGGGCCACCTTTCTTCGAGTAATAAATATTTTGAAGACAACTAAACGCACACGGCTTTCCCCACGTAGAAATCGAAACGAGTTATTATCTATAGGTACACTCTTGTTACTGATTATAATATGCACTTACATAGTTACGAGTATTTAGATAATTACGTCATTCATTATTATCTCTGACGGGGAAAATACGAACCTAGATATTTCTACTTCAATACCTATTGTAACTATAGGATAGGATAGTTTCCTGTTGTTTGTTTTGGGGTTTGGGTGTCTATATATATAATATGCATGCATTTAGAAATACAC
Source organism: Thumatha senex (assembly GCA_948477245.1). NCBI lineage: Eukaryota > Metazoa > Arthropoda > Insecta > Lepidoptera > Erebidae > Thumatha > Thumatha senex. The sequence goes on from OX419725.1 coordinate 9,862,230, forward strand.
TCATTTGCAAAAAAAACGGGCGGTTTCGATTTTCTTCCTGGCTGAAAAAAATAAAATACCAAAAAGGTTTTAATCATTTGAACATGTTACTGGCCAGTTATAAAAGTGCCATAATGTTTATAAGAGTACATTCCAAATTCTAATTTTTGACTGAGCCTGGTTTTTAAAGAAAACAACTTTTAACTACATTTTGTGGCGCGAATTCGCTATAGTTAATATCGACTGTAATTAACATTTTATCAATTTTTATTAAATTATCTGATGTCCTTGACATTTAAAAGTATTATTATTGCTGTTTAGTAATCTCGAAAATGGTAGAAAAAGTGATAAAAGCGAGCAAAATTATTGCGCTGCTTGAAGAAGGTTGCATTTATGTATTTGCATCGCGTTAATTTATTTGTTTTTCTTGAATACATTAAAAGCAGATAAAAGTTTAGTATTGAATGTGAAATCACGGCTTGCATTCGTCTGGGCATGCTAGCGAGTATTTCTTTTATGGTTTCTTGGGGAATACGTTCCCACTCAGCGGTAATCACATTCTTTAGCTCTCTGATGGTCTGCGGAGCCGGCTGCACTGATCTCACTCGTCGCTTCAGAACGTTATTTTAGGCGTTTAAGGCGTTTATTATGCCTCTGCCTACCCCTTCGGGGATATAGGCGTGACAATATGTATCTATGTATGCTAAGAGCAGGTACGATTAGACTTATTATTTTCGGGTTTTTTGGACACGATTGCAATGCGTCTGACCTTGCACTCCAACTAAGGGCACCGGAGCTTCAATAAATTGCAACCTGTTACTCCACGCGCAGGCAAAGTTGGGGCTCAAAAATCTTAGAGGAGCCCTAGTACCCCCTGTGTACTTAGGTTCTAAGTGAATAATCTTACTACTCTTTCACAGATAACAGATACCTAATGATTCAGGTACAAAACAAGCAGATACCTAAAGAAATTGTTCTTACCTACCTAGCTAACTACCACTCAATTGACACTATGAAATTCTGAGCCCAAGAATTTAATAGTGTCATTTGAGTGGTTGATTTTACGTTTGTGGTGATTATGAGTTTGTGTTACAATATGAACGATGATATTTCTGTAATTTTCATTACAGTTTGGTACTGTATTTATCCTTAGTTACAATTACACTTCCAATTATATTTTCCTTGTCCATCAAGTCAGTCATTTCAATTGTACCTTATTTAAACAGCTGTTGTATCTAATTGAAAATCAGTATTTTAGTAAACTACTATTGCTTGAAATTCGAATTAATACATTAATAAAAACAAATCACTTTATCCACTTCTTCTCTGTATAAAAGTCATTAAATTTGCACAATTACCTTAAAAAGGGGCAATAAGTTTTGACTCCACTTATTAAAATAATACTCAAGGTCTTTGCCCGTGACCTATTTCGAACCCCCGTCGCACCTATTTAATACCCGTCGTTTATAAATACTACAATGTTTTAAAATTTGCCCTAAATATCGTCATTTATGATTATTGCATTTCAGTATAGCCTTCCTTGATAAATGGTCCATCCAACACAAAAATATTTTTTCTAATCCGACCTCTAGTTCCTGAGATTAGAGCGTTCAACAAACAAGCAAACGCTTTAGCTCCGTATATTAGTATAGTTTTATAGTTATTTTTCGTAACAGCAGTTCTTCCATAATAAGTAGTATACCTTACAACGGTTTTACTACGAAAATTTATTAGAACCGTAAGCTGCTAGAAATTTTCCTTGAAATAGTTCCTTGGGTAACATAAGTAGGTCTAGTAGATCGTATTATTGTGAAATGATTTTTTTACGCTCACGCATCCGTGTTTTATCTACCTCAGGCATTATGGCGACCTTGGACAAGTTGTTCCACCGTTTGCAGGACAAGACTGAAGACTGCACCAATAAGATCACGGTGGTCGGCGTAGGACAAGTCGGTATGGCCACCGTATTCTCTCTACTTACACAGGTAACTTTATATTCTTATATTTAATAGACATTAAAAGTACCTACTGTAAACCTTTGCCGATGGGAATTAGAGATTTTAGATGCCTGGGTAGCGCAATGGTAGTGTATGCCTCTGCTGGGATGAGGTCACGGATTCGATCCCGGGTCGGAGAAAACTTTGTGTGCTCCGCAAATATCAGTGCAACAAACTGTAAATGTATTGTGATCGTAATGTACTTAAATCATTAGAAGTTTATCAGTTGTGTAAATCCCATATCATAATTTTAATTTGGGGTAAAAATGTCTCACAATGTTTGATATTATATTTTCTAAAATACTTAGATAAGAAAATATTTTCGTACAAAGCCTTTCTTATGCAAGTTGTGGATTCCTTACGCAAAAAAATTAGTCACATGCACTGTAGCATGAGTATTGACCTATCGTATTGCAGTCTATAACTGATACCTGATGATATTCAATGAAATCTGTAGATAGATATTCAATCCAAATACGATCGTTTTGGTGTGCTGTACTATTTTGAGCCCTGGCGCAGTATCTAATGCTTGATACGCGCCTTCCACGCTAGTGTCACTTCTGGTTTTGTTTTTTTACTCAGATACTTCCCTAGATTTGCACAATATGTGTTATGTAGTTAGCTGCTACGCCTAGTGCACATAGAGTAGATAATCGAGTAGAGCAACTCTACTAATGTTGTCTACATAGGTATAATGAACAAGGAGTGTTGCTCGCTCCCTCTCACCCTGAACACGCGGCGCTTAGGCGTAAAATGACCAATTCTAAAAATGTCCAGTGGTTATCAAAATGTCCAATTCGCAGATGAATATTGTACATGCTGTGAACAGAGTGTCCAATAGGCGAATTGGAAATTCACAAATTGGACACTCTGCGAACTGTACATTATGCGAATTGGACGTTTTGCGACCACTGGACATTTTGAGAATTAGTCATTTTGCGGCTTAACGACTCGCGGCCTGACAGTTGCCTGCCATTTGTATGTAGTAATTTTTATATTCTTATGAAAAAAATGTGACGCTCTCTGACACGCTTAGTTGTATGAAATAACACAGTACCTATAAGATACGTACGATACCCAATAACGTTCATGTTCAACGGTGTTTCACATTTTTCTTAAATTTGGATTGCCCAATCAAGATCTCCGGGACCCTAGCGACCTCTGCTGTTAGCGGTGCACCTGCTGACCAACGGGCGAGGTAACGATACAGGTGGCCTTACGGGGTTCTAAGGTCAGACGGCATTCGCTCCAACATCGCCGAAAACGAAAAGTCAAAGAATAACTGCTCCTGGCAGCAGAAGAAGTTGTTAATATACCAGGATCGTAGCATGTGCACAAATTTACTGTGCTCTTGTGGATCTGTTTTGCTCCACCCGGGAGCTGTAAGACATCGTCGCTCTTGCGCTTAGTCTCTGTCAAAAATACTACGCCTAAAATCTATCATTTTTTTAAAAGATTAATATAGTTTTCTCTTAAATTTATGTCTTCTAAGTTGGTGGAGGCAAACTGGTCCACAGGTGGTCGCAATCTGGATTTTATGGACGCAAAATGGGAAAATCATATGTTTTGGCTATTAGTCTATTTATTTATTAATATATCAAACGGTTTGTCTAAAACTGTATAATAAACTTAACAAGACTGAATACAGAATATGTGAAATCCATTTTTCGTTCGATATTACTACTCTAACATTTTTATTTTCTTGCTCAAACCTACCAACTCCACTAAGTGGACGTGAACAGGCGAACTTACCCTACGTGACATTCGTTATTAAATAGGGTCAAGGCCTACTCAAGGTAAACTCGAACCGATTGGTTCCACACGGTCTTCACCTATCTATCTAGCGCTGTCTAACTTGTAGGTAGGTACCTACCTAATTATCACAGTAGGTATAAAGAGAGAAAGCCTACGTGTTTTAGGCTGTGCTTATATGAAGCATTTTGATTTGGTTTAGTAATGAATTTTCACACAATTTGCTGTTCGATAGTAATTTACAGTACCTACCTAATATTATAAAGCTCATGGGCGTACCCAGGATCTGGGCCAGGGGAGGAGGGGGGGCAAATTCGATTTTTTTTTTCATAAGAGCATAAAGCGCTCGTAGCCCCGCTAACTCAGTGTTTCGTAAACGATCATTGCGTTAAACAACCGTCGCCATGGACATTACGGATGGGTGACCGCTTAGTGGTATTTCCATTTACTAGCATTTTCGCGCTTCGGAAGGTATGTTAAGCTGTTGGTCCCGGTTGCCAGTAACATGGCAGTCGTTAGCAAAGATGAAAAAAAAATCAATAGCAGGTAGTCACAACCGGCGTCTCTATTTCAACACCGCCACCGCATTGGGGATAAAAGCGTGACTGATTCGTTAAAGATTCTTAAATAATTAGCTTTTAAAAGTATGAGTAACAGGCTTTCCGCTGTCCTTACAGAAACAGGCTCAAGACTAAGTCTTGACGTGATAAATTCACGCACGCCTCCCGATTCAACAAGCGGAATAACACCCAAATCAACCTCTAAGCAAGTGGGATAGCCTCAAACCAGGTGAGGCCACGGTGGTAGCCAAGTCTGCCACAGAATCTGGGACATCCTTCCTAGGAGTTACCCGGGGCGCCCGGCGTTAAACGTCGTACATACATCACACACAACATCCTTGAGGATTATGTCATAACTAAAAGTAATCAGTAATCAGTAGGACGTGTTCGTGGCAGAATTACATATAGCGCTAACAATTTTTTATGTAGACGACCATGAATCAATCAATTCAGCCTATGGTAGGCCCTAATCACACCACAACACACGCTCCTGCGCCTTTCTCATCTATCTTTTTAAGAACATCTAGAAGTTATTTTTTTTACTTTTATCGACAAAAGTAGAGGACCTGAACCGAATCCAGGGGGGGGGATCTGCCCCCCTCTGCCCCCCCCCCCCCCTCCTGGGTACGCCCATGAACTAAAGAGTTTGTTTGGTTGAACGCACTAATCTCAGTACCTACTGGTTCTAATAAAAAATTGCATAGCTCATTAGAGTAAGGCATATACTCGTATCATCTCGCTACTCCCCATGGGACTCAAGCAGTAATCATAAATGTCAAAAAACCGGGCAACATTTAATACATTATTGTAACGACGGGAATAAATGGGTGGCCACACTGGCCACGTGTATTAAAGTTTGTTACGGGTGAAACCGGTGGGTCGCGGGTTCAGCTAGTTGTTTAATATGATGCGAAGGGGATACTTTCAAGGTAATGCACTCACCGTACGGATCTAATCAACAAAGGGCGCATATTTCCGATACCGGTAATATTTCTGGCGGACACACCTTTGTACACGACTTTATTCTAATAAGTATTCTAAAGCTAATTTAATAAGGATTAAAATACTGTGGAAACTCGGGGATTTCTCGCTAGGCTTGAAATAGACATCTCGAGCTGTAGAGGATTTCAATGTAACACAAATAGATAGGTACTTTTGATATTAGTTTAATACGAGAGCGATTAGGTACATAAGTTGCCCTGCGAGATCTAGACCAGTACCTAATTAATTTTTTTAGTCTAAAACTGCATTATTTCGATTACTAATGTGGAGGTTGCCAAACCCCAAAGCGATGACTGAGCTTTCTCTGTGGAGTTCAGTCATTTATGATCTTAGTTTCTACAATACAAATAAATATACAGTCAGTGTGGAACGCGTAATTTGATAATTTCATTCCAAAATAACGTACCAATCTACGTTTTATTTACGCTTGAAAAATCCCTGCATGCTTAATTTCTTTGCCATAATTTACTCCTAAAGCACAATATCAAGAATGTTTTTAAACTCACATGACTTATAGGTACAATGCATTTTGGATTTCTAATCAATTTAGAATTTTAACGGAAAGTTAAAAATTTAACGCGATAAAGACCCGGAAACCATATTGCTAAATATTATAGTACCTAAGTGGTGTACATGGTTATTCTGCGACCGACTGAAAAATATATTTAGGCCTTTGGACAAGTGTTGATTATTTTGGAAGTTTCACGTACGACTTACGCCCAAAATCTTTTTGGGTGGTAGCCAAAGTCTGTCAGTAACATTGAGACCTTCTTGCAAAGAGTTACCCGGGGCGCTTGTCGCTAGGCAGGTAGCTACGAGGACCGTATAGTTTTATTCGGTTTAAGTCCACACTGACATCTTAGAGATTTTAACTAGAAAACCAACGTTATTTACACATTAAAATTAAGTAAATGGGTTCACTCTGTGCGCGTAAAGAGCCTTCGGCCTCGCACCTCTGAAAAAGGCTGTCTAAATACAGCTGAAAAAGGTCGGTCTTTTACTGGTCGTAAAACGTAATCCTACTTATTTATAACATCTTAGGGATGTCCACAGATAAATAAAAACACTGAGAACCCATTAAACTCATTCCACAGGGTGTGACGACGAACATTGCTATGGTAGACACCATGGCCGATAAATTGAAAGGTGAAATGATGGACCTACAACACGGATCACCCTTTATGAAAAATGCCAAAATACAAGCTAGTACAGGTGGGTGCATATAGAAGAGCATTTAAATCCAAGACAATTGCGATGGAACATTATGCAGCGCACACAGTTTAGTCCAACACCACTGTCATACGTAACTTACAGTTGTATTATTTTATTTATCTATTACGCCTTATCCCCGAAGTGGTGGCAGAGGCATATTATATGCCTACTTTTCACCATGTATATTCCTGTACCACGTAATAGGTGGTGAGCCCATTGCCGTGTTGAAATAGAAAGATACAGGTTATGGCTACGTGCAGTTGAAATTTTTCAAGTCGCCCATAAGGCCTTCAACTTGCCTTAGATAACGATTGCCATGTTACTGGCAACCGGGACCAACGGTTTAACGTGCCTTCCGAAGCACGGAAACGCTCGTAAATGTAACTGCCACAAAGTGGTCATCCATCACTGACCAGCCATAGCGAAAGTTGCTTAACGCAGTGTTAGTTAACAGAACACTGAGTCCGCGGGACCACGAGCGCTTGCGCTTGTATTAACTTAACTTATATTTAGTTAGTACAGTAGTTTGCCCTTGTGTGCAAGAAACTAAGATCTTCTGGAGCCCAAATAACTTCACCTGCTAACGGTGGACCTGCAGACTAGTGTACGACGCAGGGACCCCTTGGGCGTATGCCCTTACGGAGTTGGAAGGCCAGAGCGCAGTTCCTCCCATCAATGCCGAAAAGTAAAAGCAAAACACTAGCAGCTCGCAGCCACATGAAAGTGAATTCCAGGCTCCAAATCCGAATAGGATTTGGATGCAACTAAGAATAAACTCTATTGAAGAAAAGAGAGCACAGTAGTTTTCCTGCACCATCTCGGTCCTGTGAGACTCAACTCGGGCTGGTCCACTGATTCTTGGTACTAAATATAACGGGTGAAATAGAGGCTGTTGGACTACAGATTCTTCCATGCAGATTAAACAGGGATTGTGTATGTGCTTAAGTTATGAATATTCTGCTCTCTAACAGATTACGCGATAACGGCCGGCTCTAGAGTGTGCGTAGTGACAGCCGGGGTGAGGCAGCGTGAGGGTGAGTCGCGTCTCGATTTGGTGCAGCGCAACACTGACATACTAAAGCAAATTATACCGCAGGTGAGTGTGTATCTCCATGATTTTCATATAGTCATTACTTTTAAAACAGCGTTAAAACTTTCTCTGTCACTCGGTTGCCGGTTGCCTTAAAAGTAAGTTGCCTACTTAACGTACTACTTACGTAGGTAACTTACTTTTAAGACAATTTATATCTACACAAATAATTAATTTCCGAAAAGTTTCATACTTAAGAAAATTTTGTCTTTTCCATGTTAAAACAAACATGCGCGACCTTCAGCCAGGCCAAAGAACTTAATGCTCCTTACCTGTAGTCGACTTCCATTCCCAACCTACCTATTGATACCTAATGAGATGAGCATATGTATATAATTTTATAACCACTCGGTGCTCTGGCAAGGCTGTGTGTGGCCAGGGAACCGGCCATACCCTGGAAAGCAAATCTCTATGTGGTTGTTATTTGTTAGCTTTTATTATAAATATAACTTTCCTTTTTAGTTGGTAAAGTATAGCCCAGAAGCTATACTGTTAATAGCGAGTAACCCCGTCGACATTTTGACATATGTGTCGTGGAAAATTAGCGGACTGCCGAAGCAACGCGTCATCGGCTCTGGTACCAACCTGGACTCGGCACGTTTCCGCTACATGCTGTCTTCAAAGCTCGGAGTCGCTTCTTCATCCTGCCATGGGTACATCATTGGCGAACATGGGGACAGTAGTGGTCAGTAAAGTTTTATTACCATCAAGCGTGAAATGATCAGAAGCTAAGACTGATTTGAAGTTCAAACATTAATCTATAATAGTCCTACCAAGAAAGCTGCTGCCTCAGTTCAACATCATCGACAGTGTGAGAAGACCTTTTTCGCATAATTTGCTGTGGGCAACGCGAGACGATACAATACAATCATTGCCGAAGCAGAAATCGTGCGTAACCGGCACTTTTTAAAAGTCTATGCAATGACAACAATCATTTATTAATTTATTACTAGCTATTGTATATAAAATATCCACGCCTTCATGCGCGTGGCGAAAATACCTGTTTACCACAGGAGCAAGTACCTACTCAGGATACAAAGTAGCTACACGCAGGGACAATGCACCTTTGCGCAGTTACCCGAGGCGCTCGGCGATAGAAAATGACCGTGTGGAGTTAGTCGGTTCAATTCTGACATGACATTCCTTGGGATTCCGATATGTAAAAAAGTGCAATACACTGTAATTCCATTGTCACTCCTAAAACTGCCATTTACTTAGGGAATTTACAGGAAATTTTCAAAGTTTAGTTAAGATGCTGAATTGATGATCAGTCTGCACATGAAGATCATCCATTACTCAGCAAGTATACCGACAATCAGTCTGCAGAACTTGGTGAATGTTGTCGGACTTTTGCCTTGACATTGCGTACCTAAGTAACAAACACATCAATTTCATGAATTTGTGTAGTTTTAAGTATTGTAGGCTATCTGCTAGTCCGATTACGACACCACGCTTTAACCTAGTCGGTGTTTTTCTATCTTAATCTTGTACTCGTGTTGTTGCTTATCTAATAATGCCATGACGTAGTACGGTAATATAGATATAGCGTTCTTCTTTCGAGTATTCCCAGTTAGAAATTAAATAAATTAAATAATGAATAAAATTTCATTACATGTTTTTAAACCTTACTTTCTAAGCAGTACTATATAAGTAAACATGCATACATACGAGTACATATTGTCACGCCTTTATCTACGGGGTAGGTGGAGGATGATGATAACTATACGCCCACATTTCACCGTATGCATTTGCTGTTGAAATTTTTCAAGCCCCCATCAAGCCTTCAACTCGGCTTAACGACTGCCATTTTACTGGCAACCGGGACCAACGGCTTAACGTGCCTATATAAGAATACATAGTCCATAAATGACTGTAATTAATAAGGGAAATTATTATAAAGAATTATACAACATGAGCTGTATTTACTTAATAGAACATTAGTAGAACATTAACTGTTGGGTCCCGGCCTGCCAGGAGTGTTGAACTTGCCTGGAGGATCCTCCCTTTATGTCGAAGGAACATCTCTGATCCTTCCTCCTGTGATTGACCTTACTCTACCATACTGAACAGACGGGTTGATTTTGTTTCGAATTGTACTTCCCTTTGCCATAACCTCGTTCCATTTCAGGTGTTTCTGGCTTGTGTCTCTAACATCTCCTTAGAACTTTGTTGCAACTATTGGAAACAAATGTAGGTACATATATAAGATACCCATACATTGCCCTATTCCCTATAATATGGTTGAGTAGGGCGATGGCTGATATATGCGTCATACTCGTGAACGGATGCCGTCTGTTGGGACTGGTCAGCCCATAGCTGTTATCGCAATTATATCAAGTATTACAAATAATATTATTTAAATTTAAGGCAAAATAAGTTTAGTCGACTGTTCTCACATAACTCCAAAGAACAATGAAGAGCATCCATGGAGTTTCTTGCCAGATTCTTTTCCATGAAGGGTAGGCTGCCCTGAGAACTAGTAGTCGCCAGTTCTAAGGGCAGTCTACCCTCTAGAATTGCTCTATTTGTAATTATTGTCATGACTATTCATAAGTGCTTAAAATGGTCTACATGAATAAAAATATTTTTTATTTTGATACCCTTTCGCAGTGCCGGTATGGTCTGGCGTCAACATAGCTGGTGTAATGCTGAAGGATTTAAACAAGTCCATCGGTCAGGAAGGCGATCCGGAGAACTGGAAGGATACTCACAGCAAGGTGGTGAGCGCTGCCTATGAGGTGATCAAGTTAAAGGGCTACACGTCGTGGGCGATAGGGTTGTCGCTCACAGAACTCGTGCGAGCTTTCCTTAGCGATGCTCACACTGTGCATCCTGTCACTACTTGTATTAAGGTAGGTAAATGAAAGGCTTACATGCCAGTATAATTACATGTACAGTCATGTTCAGAAGCAGATTAACACAATCGAAAGTTACAGAATAGATTTGTAACTGATTTGCATGTTTATCTGGTTACCATAGTACAAGTTCTGCTTAGTTTGGAATCAGATATAGTTGTGTTTGTGGTCCGAACCATATTTATTTATTCTTGTTTTATAACAGTGTATCTACAAAATATGTAGTAGGAAATTAAATACTTAAACCTATTTATAAGCGAGTTTCGTTGCTCGCCGAATACCCTTGTAGTAGGAGCAGTAAAAATATTAACAGGTACATACCTAACATACAAAATAAAAAATTAGATTTTTATATAGGTATGTAATTGTAATATCAACCATTATTTGTAAATTACAACACAGTTTGAGGCGGTTGAAGATCGGTATTTTCAGACATGATTGAAAATTACCTAAAAAGAAAGCGTTTTGACCTTAAACTTAATAATACCAATGTGTTTGTCAGCTCCTCAACTACCTGAGGAGTTACCCGGGTGCCCGACACTAGGCAGACAGATAGGTTTACGTTCGACTTAATAATCTGTAAGGATTGCCACACTATAAAAAAAAAATTCTTCAACCTAGGTATACTTTAACTGATATCTAAATATTATTTTAATACCTACTGTAAGTTGTAACATATTGACGAAAAAGCAATTACTGTGTTAAAATTCAATGTACTCGTATGTATCACAAACGTGCCACTTTAGCATAAAGTTCTCCTTCCTCATCATATAGTTTTCAATTGTTTCAATGCCTACCTGAATCTTGAGTCTGGGGTTCGCTTTTGTTCGTTGCTGGCTGGGAGCAGCTGAGCTTTGGTTTTTATTTTTATTTTTAACCCCCGACGCAACAGCGACGGAGTGTTATAAGTTCGTGTCTGTGTGTGTCTGTCTGCGGCATCGTCGCTCCTGAACGGGTGAACCGCCTTTAATTTTCTTTTTTTTTGTCGTAAAGGTGAATTAGTTAGGAGTTTTCTTAGTTATGTTTGATGAAAATCGGTCCAAGATGACCGCCGCCACAAAATTGCAGAACATATATTTTTTTAACAACTCTTTCAATATGGATATCAAATGAAAGGTCTTGAATAGTGGAATAATGTACAATATAGGTAATAATATAAAAAAAAAAATAACTCGATAAATATTTATTGCTGGACTAGTACCCACGGCATCGTTTCGCCTTATCTATGAGACAACAGGCGAGGCTGACCTGGGTGAGGATATTTGTTAGTTTAGTTTAGTTTAGTTAGTTAGTAGAGCTAATCTATGGACCTGTTGCGTATTGATATACAATCATGAAGTATAAATAATCTATAGTCTATAGATTGCAAAAGGTTATAAAAGGAGAGATCTGGTGAAAGTCGCTTCAGCAAATCCGAAAACAAAAAGCCAAAAAGTATACCAAATTTTTATTTGAACGATATTTTAATAATGTAGAATTTATAAGCGATGGGTGCGACGGGAGTTCGAAGTATGTTTCAGGCGAAGCCTTTCACCTAGTACTTGATATTATTATATAAATCTACTTTTTTGTAATACAGGGTGAACACGGAATCACTGACGACGTGTTCCTCTCCTTGCCGTGCGTGTTGGGAGGTCAAGGAGTGTACGAGTTCATTCGGCAGCCGCTGAGTGAAGAAGAGCGCTCGAAGCTCTTGAATTCTGCTGCGATGATGTCTAAGATACAGGCTGAGGTTAAACTGTAAACAACATTGTCAAAAAATCGAACCAGTGAGAGTTAGCGAAATCTGTTTGTTAACAACTACATAAGTTGCAGTGATCTCAAGACGCTTAAACCTACTTAATATTACAATTAAATTGAATTCTTAGAAGGCCACTCTGATGTTAATTAAAAAATACCAGCATCAGTTTAAAAATATAATAAACCCTCACGTAACTAATGTACTTACCCTGTTCCCCTGTTCTTATTATTATCAGATTTTTCTATTTATAGATACAAATTGTATATGTACTTACACTGCCCTAAAATATTCCCCACCCTACATACAATGTCCATCCAAGGGTTGCCTGTAAGAGATTGCCTTGCGCAATAAGGTCGCCAATTGTTAGTTTAATATTAATTTGTTCATGTGTTTCCTGGTGAAGAGATTTTTTACTTTGCAAATTTAATTTATAAATTTGAATTACTTAACGCATTTTATTGAAATTAAATTACTTAAACTTACTTCTTTTCCATATAAAGTATAATTGTGTCAAATTAGACGTTCAAGGGTTTGAGCAATTTTCTTAAAAAAAAGGAGTAAACATATTCCTAGATTATAATATAATATTTAATTATAAATAAATATTGTAAAAGTAATGTTCCTTCTAATCAATTAGGTATTGTTTATAATATATTTAAATTAAATAAAACAAATCTATACGTATTAATTTATATTTTAATTTAAATAGTCGTTTAGCCATCAAATTACATGAATGTGAGTTTTACCTAGCCAATTTTTTCAACTACTATATAGTATGTAATTGTTTCTCAAACGATATTAAATAAGTCTGTATTCAACATTTAGGTATTAAGAGTTTTGCTGTTATTGAACAAGCATTTATTTATATATAATAACTAATTGCCTAGCCGGAAATACCCGTGCAGGCATCCATACTTAAATGGAGGGAGCACCTACCTAGTTGGTACGGAAAAAAGTATTTAGTATGACTTGTGACAAGCCCCACAGATGTGTACTTATTTTCTTTGTAATAAAATTTATTTAAGCGGTCACTTTTTTTATTTGCTCATGGTCCCGCAGACAGTGTTCGGTAATCATCACTGCTTGCTACTTTGTGGCATTTACATTTGCGAGCGTTTCCGTGCTTCGGAAGGCACTTTAAGGCGCTGGTCCCGGTCGCCAGTAACATGGCAGTTGTTAAGTCAAGTTGAAGGCCTTATAGGCGGTTTAAAATATTTCAACAGCAGGTAGCCACAACATCTGTCTATTTCAACACGGCAATGGGCTTCACCATCTTTTACGTGGGACAGGAACAGGACCCATGGTGAAAAGTGGGCATATAATATGCCTCTACCACCCCTTCGGGGATAAGGCGTGATAGGTAAATAAGTAAAAAAAATTATTCATTTATACCTAATTTAGGTGTGTTTGTCGACTTCATGCGTGTACACACATAGGTACTAGTATAATAGTTTATTTGTGTAAACTAAGTATCGGTACTGATTGAAACCGAGAACAAAAGCTGTTTACCTGCACGGTTGCCGGGCGGGCCAACTCGGTGAATAGATCATGAACCTTACAGCTAATAAACGTAAGGGTCATTTTTGAAGACGATGCAGATCAAGATAGTTATAATATAATTGAAGTAAACGAAGGTCAAACAAATCAGTCAAAGACTAGTGTTTCATCATCATCATCATCACTACATATTATAAAACAAAGTCGCTTACCGCTATCGGTCCGATTTTTTTTAATAGAAGGAAGTAAGGAAGGTTTTTATGTTGTTTAGTTTTTGTCCACATTTACTAAATTATAACGATATTTGTTGGGGGTGTCGCCATAAAATACCGTTGGGGAGTTTCAACTAAAAAGGCATCTTAAACCCTTTAATATATAACAAAATAATGTATGAAGGAATTGTGTATCTAATATAGGTCTACAAAAAAGTCTCATTATTTAGAGATTAGCGTCCGAGTGAGACCGTATGTTTAAGTATCAAGGTCACTTTTTTGCCGCCTATATAAATACACATGATATACGTCTTAAAGTTGAGTCTTACTATTTACCTGTGTTATGAAAACACCTGTGTTGCCTGTGACGAAGTTTTCCCTGTCAAGATTCAGAAACAATGTCTACAATTCAAAATGTCGGTCTTAATATATATGGCAGTGTGACTAAACCAAAGCGATAGAACTACCCAAGTAGAGTACAACTCGTAAATGCCACCTCCTAGCGCAAATGAGTGGGAAGGCGTTGAATGGCACAAACAAACGGAAACTACATAACTGATAACCAAACAAAAAAAGACAAACTGTAGTGAACTTTTGATTAGATTACAATAAGTCAAATTTTTAGAGAGAGCTTTCCTAATTTTATTAGAAATTGAAGAGAGTACCTCTTCAATTTCTAATAAAATTAGGAAAGCTGTTAAAATTTGCGTTGAATGGTTCATGTCGGTTATGAGTAAAGATATTATGACAGATTGGCCTTTACTTAAAATAATGTATAGCTATTTTTCAAATAATGGATAACAGACATAAAATTGTTAAGTTAAAATACATTCCTTTTGATTTTCGAGAACTTTTTTTTATTTTCGGGAATGAAATTTTGATTTTCGGGAATTGCTATGGTAGCCACCACATCAGAGACAGCCTACACTTTGGAGCGAGTTTAACGGCCTCTATTGATATATATAGTACCAATTTTATTCACCAGATTTTTTTTTATCACCTAATCTTCTACTCACAGACAGATGTCGCAATTCACAATTATATTTATCCAACAATTGTGGTGATGATCCGTCCCAGTGAATTTGTGCCTCGTGCTCATGGTGAAGGGTAGAAGTATGCATCATAATGGTTGTGTGCTGATATATGCTATATCGAAATATTTATACCTGCAATGTTAATACTCTCTCTGACACACACAAATACACAGCTTGGGAGGCAACGTTCCTAATATTCTCTCTCCATTTGAATCTTGCGATTATTAAGAAGTGGTTAGTTCTTGCTTCACGGAAGCATCATAAAATGATAATATTGTGCCGATTATTACTTGATTAATGAATATACAGGAAGCGAAAGAAGTAAGCATGGATTGTGAAACCTGGCGATCTGTCCTCTCTAACTCAGTCATGCAGTCAGGGATACAGCGTGAAGATAGTTAGTTAAATTATTACTTGCGGTTAGTGATTATTATTTATGTCTCAGTACTCATTAAACTATAAGGGGATGCCAATAAATAAAACCAAAATATTAATATTTCATGTATGTTCTATTATTTTATAAAATTAGCAAGCAGTACACATATTCTTATTAGGTACTTTACAATCGATATTACAGGTATACAATTCGATTTGATACAAAAGCTTACAATAAGTCCCAAATATAATTACAATACTCTCTAGATCGGAGTTACATTTGGGTGCCTGGCGGCGCATTGGAAGGCCCCTTGCGGTAGGCAGGTTCAAAGCGTACATTTTTATTAAAACTATCGCATAGCTATTACATTACATAATATCTCACGTTTAAACTTCACTTCGTAGTACATTATACATACACGAAGAAAATGTTGCATTTGGTCGCAAAATAGGACAAAATAACTAACTAATACTTAGCCTATGTACAATTCGTTATTTTATAATCCATGTATTATTCATTTAACAAGTAAATACGTTAATATTAAGAATAAGCATGAAACATCATTTTTAGCATAAATCACAGACACTTTTCTTTAATATATCGGCCATAATAGGAATATAAATTTTTCAAATTGCCTTCATGTCAAATTCTCAGGATTTTTTTTGGATTTCATTCAACGGTTCTTATAGCAATGACTAATTGTAACGGAAAAGGTGAGACAAGACCGTGGGTACCATTACACCGTTGTGTATTTCATAATACAGTATCTTTCTATAAGACGCAAAACAATAGCGATTCAATTTTAACATTAAACACCAAACACAATAGGTGGGCACATTGACTATAGAACGATTACAGTAAACTACAGCTTAAAAGAACAATTAAACATAATCCTATTGAGTGAGTAAGATATAAGATCTACATTTGGCTAGCGCCTTTGCTTCTTAAAGTTACATATTCTATCCTGGCTACAATAATAATGGTTATTTACGCAACATATCTGTAAGCATTGATCGATACTTTTATAAAAAAAATCGCTCTATATGAGACGCAGAAACTTAAAAAATAAGACATTGTTGGAATAATACTTAATGAAATCATTAATACCGTATCATTTAAGGAAATATCTTCACACTATTGGCCGTGTACAGTATCTTAGAGTATATTTGGTTTGGTTATAACTCACTAGCGAAGCAGACATGCCGATGTTACGAGATGTCTGGCGGATTCGTGTGAGATGCGCGGTGATGCGCAGTGGTACTCGAGAGGCCCGATGACCGCGCGTCTTGATCAACGTCGCGTCAGGTGTCGTTCGGGGACCGCAGTGAGTGCAAAGCGTTGCCGTGACCCGAGGGCCGTCGTCGGTCTAGGAACGTTTTCAGTTGATTCGCCGATAGTTGTATCGCTGGTGCCTGTCCACATTTAATATTGTTTAAAGTACAGCAGAGCTTGGTAAAATAGAGTACAAAATGACAACCCATTAGAGAGTATCTTATCTCCACCCAGTAGGCGTGAATACGTCTCTAATGTTTCATACGGAAGCAACCCAAAAATCGTATAATAACAAAATAGGATATAGTTTCGGGTTGCAGCCACATAATATATCTATCATCTCCATTCATAAACCAAATACGCTACTGGATAAATAAAAGTATTAAAGAATTTATTACTCTAAATATGGAGTGTGACACATTGAGCTTAGCGGAGGGTGAAGCGCAGCCATTTTGAGGTCATTTTTCTGCGTATCGACATTTCCAACTTTTGGCTCAGAGAAATCTTAAAATCAGAGATGTCTTCACGCTTCAAAAATATTACTTATTTCGACACGTATTCACGCACAACATCCCAGTTTTTTAATGTTTAATAATGATTGTCAGAGGAGACAAGTCGTACCTCTTCGAACCACAAGTCCTTGAGCGCGTCCCGTGGTGCTAGACGTCGCGCAGGCGCTGGTTCTAGAAGGCCGCGGATTAGCAGATGAGCGCGCTCGTCGATGCGCGACCAGTGCTCTGGCGGGAAGCAGTAGTCGCACTTAATGATATTCGCCGTCGTCTCCTCGATGGACTCATCTAGGAACGGCGACAACTGGAATCAGAAAATTTTGTTGTCAACACTTTGTTGTAAACTACATATATTCGCCCCTTCTCCTTGTGACTGATAGTGTATGGACGTTACAATCTCACCTGCCTGTTACCTACGTATAGTAGACCACTATCCTCACCTATAGTAGACCACTTTTTTTTAACGTGCGGTATCCTCACGAACTTTACATCGCCGTGAGGTAATGGCGAGGTGGGTATGTCGGACTCGTACCGACTTAACCGCTCGGTCTCTTCTATGTGCCTGTGTGCTCGAAGACCCGGGAATTCCCGTGGAGGATATCCCCAGTCTATAGTGGACCCCTCGAAAATTTATATGCTTTTAATATGTATAATGTCCATGAAATGCACGCAAAAGGACATTGCTTAAAACTTGGATCCAATAATACTAACCATATTCTATCTATTTACTTTAGGAAGACTATTAGCTGAATAAGTCCTGGGTTCGATTCGTCGAATGGTGGAATGGAATGGCTCGGAATTTTTTTTGTATGTTCCACATAAGTTTGAGATTAGATGTTTTCTTTTTTTAAAATATGTATGTATTTAAAAATATTTAAGTATGTAAGGATAAAACTTTTTGTGATGAGCACGATGGTTTATTCTGTGTCTGGGTGTTATTTATCTATAATATGTATATATTCTCTATGTATCTATGATATATAAGTATGTTTACCAGTTAGGTATCTGGTTACTGTAGTTCAAGCTTTGCTTAGTTTGGAATCAGATGGCGTTGTGGGAGTCGTCCTAATCAATATTTATTTATTAATGTTTTTCAGACGTGCGTGTATGAAGCGATTGATGAATCTTGAAGAAGCGAAAGAAGTATGCGTGGATCGCAAAGCCTGGCGACCTGTCCTCTCTGACTACCCGGTCAGGAATACAGCGTGAAGATAGTTTTATTTTATGTTTAACAAACTAAGCTTTAAGCTTGTGCTATGGGATCTAGACAACTAGATGCCATAGCACATGCTTAAAGCTTAGTTTGGGCTAGATGGCGTTATGTGAAAAAGTGTTCCACAATCTTGATGAACTTACCCCTGTAAGAAACACATATAGGAAGACCCCGGCAGCCCAGGCATCCCATGCAGGCGCTGGAGGTCTACCGAGTACGCACTCGGGCGGTGCAAACTCGAGTTGCGCAGGCGCCGGTGGTAATATCTCTCGACCGTTTGTGGCGCCCTCTATCGTCTCCACCGCAGAACCTAAGTCTATTAGCTTCAGCTGCGGTTGTGCACCAGATAGCTCCACTAAAATGTTCTCAGGCTGTAACAGAAATGTCATTATCAAAAATAAAGTTCAACTAAGCAAACTACCTCTCCACTCTCTCTCTCTCGTCTACCTCTCTCGAGTAGAGAGAGGTAGTTTGAGTAGTGAGTGGTACGTGACTGTCACGTGGTACTTGACTGTCCTTCAGGGATCTTTAACCGAGATATAAGTTGTCGATGTAACTTTCCAGATTTAGAACTGTCTCCATAAAAATCAAAAAGTGACAATTCCAGGCTTCTTTCCTTACACATTCAAAATGTAAGTACGAATGTTTTAATATACATACCCTGACGTCAAGATGCGCCACATTTATCGAGTGTAGCCAGTCTAGAGCGGAGAGCAACTGTCGCGTATGCTGCGCCACGGTGTGTTGGGTGTAAAGATGTGGGCAAGACGCCGCCCAGTCTAGCAATGGGCCGCCGCCCACGTACTCCAGGACTAGCGTGTGGGCGCCTGCTCGAGGCACCTCCGCGAACAAAGCCAGGGCCCGAACTACTGCGCCATGGGCTGAGCGTGATAGCAGCCGGTATTCTCGCATTGCGTCCGCGCCGCGTCCAGATAGCACCTAGCGAATATTAATTAAATATGTAATCAATGATACTGAGGGCGCCCGATTTTATATACAATAGTAATGCGATAAATGCAAAAAGAGATTTTTGACTAGCTTGCTTGATATGTAATTTTTTATATACAATATCAATCTGGTAGTAGGTTGTGGTAGTGGAGGTGTTTGCAGCATGTTCAATGTTGGTCGGTATTCAGTTATTTAATTTTAAGGAGAAAGTATTTTTGAAATATATAGAAAAAAAATAGTAGTAGGTATATAGAAAAGAAAAAAGTAGTAGGTATGATAACTATATTATAAATTTGACAGCCTCTGTGGCGCGGTGGGAGTGTATCCGACTGCTACGCAAGAGGTCCCGGGTTCGATTCCCAGGTCGGAACAAAAATTTGTGTGATCCACAAATATGTGTTTCGGAGATTGGGTGTTTCCTATGTATAATATGTATGTATTTAGAAACAAAATTTTCCATTTTAAATTTATGATACAGTTTATCAGTTATCTAGATCCCATAACACAAGCTAATATTAGCTTACCTTGGGCTAGATGGCGCTGTGTGAAAAGCGTCCCACCATATTTATATTTTATTATTATTATTAATTTAAAGTAAAAATAAATATCTGAAACTGGACTCGAGCGTCTTCTTACTTGCCGGGTGAGACTCTTAACCAAGCAGGCTACTGAGACCAACTCGAAAGAATCAATCCACCTCTTTCCGTTTTAAGACGACCTAAGGTGCCATCTACCGGCATTTAGCAAAGGTATACGGTAAGAATGTTTAGAATTGCACCTATAACCATTCGATTCGTGATGACCTAAACATTAATAAACTACAGCTCATACTACAATAAATAATAGTTTAAAAAAGTAAAAAACACGCATATATGGGAAATTTAACTAAAAAGTAGAGAAGTATGTAATACTGCGCCCGCATGACTGGTCTGACATGACATGACTGGTATGACATTATCTGGGGCTGCACGCATGCGTAGTTTGCGCACTACCTCCATCTCTCTTACTCTCATTCAAAGTATCCGGAGAGAAATTGATGAATCCTGGCGAATTTAATCAGGATTATCGGATTTTTTTATCGAAATATTGCATTGTCATCGGTGTTTGATAAGTGTGCTAAGTTTAAATTAAATCTGATCGTTCAAAGTACGGCAAAATCGAGCCCAAAAGAGTTTACAGACAAACATAACAAGTGAAGCTAATAAAAGCGTGTTAAAAATTATTTACATTATAACGTTGTTGCGAGTGGGTCTCGGTAGTATAGTTGGTTAAGCGTCTCATTTGGCATGTGAAAAGACGCTGGTACGAGTCTAGCACGAGACTCGAAAATTTTCCATTTTAAATTTGATAGTTTTATGTATTATTTTGTGGATTTTCGGTTTGGGTTACCGTTCTGGCGACCATATGATGATAGAGGCTCTGCCCAGCTCGTTATTTTTTGGCCACGAAAAGGAGGGAGGCAGAAGTAATCGTTGTGTTGTATGGTGCTGTACCTGTTTGAGCGCGACGCGTTGCCCGGTGCCGGTGTCGCGCGCGGCGAGCACGCGCGCCGTGCGGCCGCGGCCCAGCTCGTCGTCGGGCGCGTAGCGGCGCGCGAACTGCTCGCGCTGCCACGCGCCGCCGCCGCTGGCCGCCGGGCCCGAGGCGCCGCCCGCGCGGCCGCTGCGCGCGCACACCAGGCGGAAGCTGTACTGGCCCGCCGGCAGCTCCTCCAGCGCCAGCGTGCTGGCGGCGGCGGCGGCGTCCCCCGCGCGGCGCCACTCGCCCTCGCCCACGCGGCACACCTCCAGCAGCGCGGGCGCCGGCTCGTCCCACTGCACCACCAGCCCGCCGCCCGGGTGCGCGCGCACCTCCGGCACGCCGGGCGCACCGCCCCCGCCCACCGCCAGCCGACAGGAGCTCTGCACGCCGCCCAGCTCGTTGCTCACGAGGCAGCAGTACAGGCCCGCGTCGGCCGCGCGGCACCCGTGGATGGTGAGCGTGGCCAGCCCGTCGGCGGAGTGCGCGATGGCGAAGCGCCCGCCGTGGCGCAGCGCGCGCGTGTCGGGAGCGGTCTTGCGCCAGGCCACGTGCGCGCGCGGCGCCAGCACGCGGCACGCCAGCGTTGCGGCGGCGCCGGGCGCGGCGTGCACGTCGGCGGCGGGCTGCACCAGGTCGGGCGCGCGCAGCTCCGTCACCACGCCCTCGGCCGACGGCTCGCCCGCGCCACCCGCGCCGCCGCGCCGCAGCTTCAGGCCCCAAGGCCGCTTCGACAGGCCCTGTCACAGGCACACTATGTAACGCGCCGTCGGTCCGCCCCGCGCACCAAGCGTTGCATGCATGCTCACCTACGCTCCGACGTCGCGGCGTGCCGACACAGTACACTTTAATTTCTTTACTAATACTATATATAATCGATAAATAAATAAAACTTAGAGTCAATGGCGGTATTTCCAATTCACTTAGCACATTATGGTTGCGCGTCAGTCAAACCGGTCCGCTATCACAGTCTATGTTAGAAATGCATTCCCATGTTTATCATACCTACAACAAAAGATAGGACAAGCGTTAAAATAAGAAACATGCAACAGATAGAAAAAAGCTTAACCCAAGAGAGTGCATCTTAAAGAAAGAAGTATATTGTTTCAATAATATGACCATATTAATATATAGTGAAGTGTTCACCATATAACTTAACGTATACGTGTAAACATCCTCATTGATAATCTCGTTACAGGTGAACATACCAAAACACTTTGTTTTACAAGCTTAGAGTCACGAAATTTCTTTTTACTCGTATATTGCTCGAGAAACTAACTTCACTGAACAGTTTCAGGAAGAGAAATTATAACTTTCAGCTAAAAAAATGAACACAGAATCCCTGTTTGTTTAAAATTAGGTAAAAAACCCCTAATTCCTCTATTCTAGATTGAGAAAAGTTTGTAATGCCTAGTTTAATAATCCCCAAAAAATAAAAATAGTAACCGCGAGCAACCAAATCTTCGTAAGTTGACGGAAATATTTGAGTGTCTGGTAACACACATAAATCGTTTTCACGCGTGTTATTTGATTGTGTAGTTTGAGTCACTGTAACACTTATAATTTGCACTTAAATAGTAACAGCGTTAGCGCTGCGAGGCTAGCGGTGGCGGATACAGCGTGTGATTAGTTTGCGTTAGACCAATAGCTAATGCACATGGACTTCCAAAATAATAAATTCATGACAAATATCTGTATTACCAGTTGCTACCAAACCATATCTAGGTCCGTATTCCAGAACGTTACACAATCGACGCTTGAGAGTACATTTTATAAGGCAAAATCTAGCCTCAAGCGTTGATTGAGTATTGAGAAACGTTCTGGAATAAGGACCCTAGATTCCTTTTATTTGGATGCAGCGCAGCTATCGTAAGTAGGCGAGGTCGCTTAGGTTTCAGAGATCTTAATGGAGACCCTTATTCCAAAACTGGTTGAAGCCCGCGTAGAGAAGTTCTCCCGTTCCCGTTTCCCACAGGAACTTGTTCTCGGGATAAAAAGTAGCCTATGTGTTATTCTGATGTATTAGCTACATTGTTGTAAAGTTGCATTAAAATCCGTTCAGTCTTTTTTACGTGAAAGAGTAACAAACATCCATACAAACTTTCACATTTATAATATTACTAGTTGACGCCCGTGGCTTCGCCCTTGTAGAGAAGTTTTCCTGATCCTGTTTCTCACAGGAACTTTTTCCCGGGATAAAAAGTAGCCTATGTGTTATTCTGATGTATAAGCTATATTATTGTAAAGTTTCATTAAAATCCATTTAGTAGTTTTTACGTGAAAGAGTAACAAACATCCATACAAACTTTCACGTTTATAATATTAATAAGATTAAGATAAGTAATTGATACAGAAAATTACAGATATGAAGCTGGCCACTATATACAATACGCTCGCCTGGAGCGCTACTGAGCAAAGCAGATGCTAGCGCTGTCGGAATGAGCTCCGCTTGCAGCGCTGCTGTGACACGATTAATCTATCTATATGTCAAAGCGCCCTAAGTGTCATGATTTCCAATATAATTCTAAGAAAAATATTATGCACAGAATTTAAATTTTATGCACCTTTGCTGTCCGATACCTATCTAAGTAACCATGATCATTGTTAACTCTGTTGTAGATAATACAGACGCAGAAAAACGTCTAGTTTTTATGTGTGAAGAAAGTCTAGCAGCCGCAGCATTTTAAGCTATAAGGTTAAGTTGAATCGACTAGGTACCGGGCAATAAAATAGTATGAAAATACTATTTCATCACCCGGTTGGATCCATAACCACGTTAGAGCCTGGGGTCTGCTTCACTTGGCTATAATGTGCGATAATCACGAGCGATGGAATTGGCACTGAGAGGGAGAAGCGCTTGCTATTTTTTTTTGAGCAATGTCAGCAATCGAAATTGATCGTATTAATGACATTATTTTTTTCAAAGTCACATGTGCTACGTCTGTAGCCTTGTTTGGGTTTTGAATTTTAATAATTACATACATACATACATATTATCACGCCTGCCTTCCATCGGTGTAGGCAGAGACTATGGCTTTCCACTTGCTACGATCCCGACATACAGCTTTCGCTTCTTCTACTTTCATGAGTGATTTCATACACGCTCGCCGGTTAAGGGTACTCTTGACCTGGCCTTTTTCGAAAAGATCGTCGATTTTTTGACATACGTACGCCGAGGTCGACCCCTACCAGTTTGCCCATTTACTCTCGCCACATATATCTGCTTCGTCAGTCTATTTTCATCCATCCTCTCCACGTGTCCGAACCATCTAAGCATCCCTTTTTCTATCTTAGTCACTACATCTTCTGTCATACCGCAATGTTCCTTTATCACGCTGTTCCTTGTTTTATCCATTAACTTCACTCCAGCTTTAATAATTACCATAGCTTATTATATATTAAGAAGTTTGTTTCATTCATTTACAACGGGTAATATCAGATGGTTTTCCACCATTCCATTACAGTAAATGCTCGCTTCTTTTACCCGACTATGGATGAATATCTATCACGCCATACTCCGAAGGGGTGGCAGAGGTATATTATAAGTCCACTTTTCACCATGTGTATTCCTGTCCTACGTAATAGATGGATTGATATCCGTTGTCATTAAGTCTTATGTTCAAGTCAAGTCAACGAAATGGTTAATTCACTAACAGATATGTTACAAGCAATTGATGTCTGTCCTTTAAATCTTTCTATAGGCGCCTTTGACAAAAGGTTGTCTATCAGTTGAAGACAAGGTTGGGTTGGTTATTCAGAAAATTTGATTATACTGTTATGAATATTCTTCAATCAGCCTTGTTTCAGTTATACTTATACAAATTTTATAACTGCGTTATCAACGTTAGTAACGTTGAGATAGAGGGCTTAGTCTAGTAATATATTTTTCTGTGGCTGATTCTGGCTAGTCCCACATCAAGGATTAGAATTTCGACTATACGGAATTTCAACCACTACTGAATAGAAACAAGTCGCCAAAAATTAGATCTAGTCGGGCTCTAATTTAAAAGATATAATGACTTTTTGGGTTGAGCTGGAAAACGCGGGCCTTAGATTCGTCCACTATATATCTCTAAATATAAACCACCAAAATTGGTTCTGTCCCGATTTTAACCGCTACTTTCAAGAAATCAATCACCACATATTAGTGTCTGTCGATCATCGTGCCATCGAAATTCAAAACCAGAAGTCAAGTAAACCAGAAGCCAGAGTCAGCCACACTATTTTCATCCCTGTTCGCCCTTTCTTTTATAGATATTAATGGTTAATATAAGACCATGTGGTTACTTACCATTTTAATATAAGCATTCAGGTTAGTTTAGAAATGTAAAAATCCTTTCTGCATTGGTCTCTCATGTGTACCAGTTAGTATTTCATGCGAGTGATAAACTTGTTACTTTACATATGAAGATTTTACCTGCGCGTAAAGTAAGAACAGCTATTATTATTATCTCTGGCAATAATTGAAGTTCTATCGTATTACAATAAGTTCACAGGTAATTTACCTTTAGCTGTGATATTGGTAAACCCGAACGTTGTGTTACCATTGTAAGCTTCTGATAATTCCTTGTAATCCAACCTATAATTTTATTCCCAACACAATAGGAGGACAATGTTTGAAAGCAGTTGGGAAGTAGGACGGAAAGACGACTTACTCGTAAGTGATAACCTATAGGTATTGGACCATCATTTTGCTATAATTTTGTAGTCATTTAACGTCTAAAAAATACTCTTTGTTCTAATTGTTGAATATTCTAGTCTCCACTAATATTTGGATGAAGGAATTGATGTCACTCGCACGCTTCCTGCTACGAGTGACACGTAACTCTATAAATTTTATATAACCATGCGTGTTCAGGCGGCGCCACCATTTTTTCATACGTTTCCAAGACGCGCTTGCGATTTCGCATACAGTTTGACGTAAGCTTGGCAAGTGGTATTATCATTAAATATATCAGGCGCCAGCGAGAGGGAGCGGAGGTATGGTATAAAGAGCAAATTCTGTGAGTAAAATGAAAATGTTATACACGGGTAACCCTATTTATTATGGCTGCCAACACAAAAAAGAAATTATTGACAACCTGTCAAGAGGTGCAACAACTGTGAACGGACTGTAATAACTTTCGTAAACGGTTCGTTCGTTACGGTACTAAAAACCTACTGCAATCTTCTTGAAGATTAAATAACTACAACGTTTGTAGATCATCGATATTTACATAGATGGCAGTAGTCGTGTTATTTTTTTAGCAGAAATTGGGCCGCCAAAAATGCCGTATATTTATTCAATTGTGATATGTAATATAGTCCTATTGTTTAATTTGTGCAACGGAATTTTTACCAGCGGGTAAGATGTCTACCTACCATTAAATCTTAGAGTATTCTAAAAGTTGTGTTTAGGGTTCTGAAAGTGGACACATTTAACACGTTCTGAAGCCTCTTCTTTTTGTAAGAAACGACTTTAGAACGTGTTGAAGTGTAATGAAAAATCATTAAGTCAAGGTAGAAATTCTTATTGTAAAGGTAAATTGTGGAAAAGATAGTATCATGTAATCTAATATCTATTAGTAGATATATTATACGTTCAAAAATGCTGAATAGCATGCGTAGGTGAACATAAGCAAAAAGTCAACCTCCAAGCTCCAAAAGCAGTTAGCCAAGTTATGGATGATAGTGGTTCAGCCCTCGTGGCGGTACTCTAGATGGCTTGTACATAGAATTTGCTTTTCATGATCAATAATTGTACGGTCAATTGTAAAATACCTTGACTTTTTATGAGCGTCTGTGCGAGTAACCGCCACCCATTTAAATATATTCAGATTGAGCCTTACCATTAGCAGACTGCGATAATACTTGCATATGTGTACTTACGTTAGCATGAGGCGGCGAAGTTGGACTAGTATTGCTGCATTCGTCGCGCGCCGAACTCGTTGGAAGGTTGATAGTGTTGGCTTTGGCGTGAGGGCGTTGCGATCTAGCGCGCAACTCGGGAACCAAACGGGCACCCAATGATGGTGGCACACTCTCGGTCTTGCGCAGTCCAGATCGACCATCTCCTACACTATTGGGAGGGGAAGGACCACAATTAACATTAAAAGAAACCAAAATAAAACGGGCGCACCAGCTTTTTTGATCTGCCGCCTTCAACTTCGAAATTCAAATATGTTTGTAAAGTGTAGATCCTAATATTGAAAGCTAACACGCTGTTTGAGAATTTCTTTACAATGATTTTATAAATACCAAAATAAATTGTTTGATACTGGGGAGTGGCCTATCCGTCTGTGTATATATATACCTACGTTGAGTAGTTCTTGATCCTATTCTTGCCTTGATTATTTGTACTACTGCGACCACAGAGGCATTCCTTGAAAATATTGTTGAGTAGTTATCATATCTGTCTATTACCCTCATCTTAGTATAAAGTTCCAGATGCATTCAAATTCTCCATTTTCCATTTCCAGGTTAGAGCCCTCTTTAATAGCCTGTTAGTTGCAGTTATGATTCAGCTTATTGTAACGCGTTGAAAGAAACTGCCGTCTGTTCTCGCTGCCACTTTATGGCCGTGCCTTCACCCGCAGCCCCATCCGTTACTTAGAAGATACACCAGCATGTGGAGGGTGTTGCCTTGGACTGTTGACACTTTGAGGGCCCCTTTTAACTAAGTAATAGTTTTATAGTTGGACGCATGACTTTACTGCTTTGATGTACCTATCTTTGTTGAAGTATATACATACGTACATATTGTCACGCCTTTATCCCCAATGGAGTAGGCAGAGGCATACTATACGCCCACATTTCACCATATGCATTTTTGTCCCACGTAACAGTTTGTTGAAATGCACACGCCTTTGTAGAAATAGAATCGTGAAGTTGAAGGTGGGAGGTAGTGATTTTGTTAAAACATAAATTAATTAAGAATTTACTAATAAAATATTGTATAAATAGTATGATGTCGTGCTACTTCAAACTTTGTCTACGTAACATCTGCTGCGACGTGTCTTGTTACGACGCGCACTCGATGTGATTCGGCAGGTGAGTGTTAGTAACTACAGCTCTAGGCTCGGTGTTATCACTATTAGCGTCAGTTAGCCAAAGCTGGGCCCCAAAACTAATCCAAAACGAACCAAACAGAACAAAACATAAAAAGCATGCGGGACTATAAGCATTAAACCACAAGCGTATTTTATTGACATTTATTGGTTACTCACGTAACATAATAGTATTACAGTGATTGTTATAGGTTAGTATTATATACATAAATTATTATAATTCGATAGCCAAATATATACATAAGAAACTTATAACGTTGAGCCGCCAAGAACCATGTCGAAATCAAAAACTTTCTTTTTGTAAATTTCATGATAGTAATACTAGGATAAACTTTGATAGATACTAAGATATACGCTAGTACAGATCATTATAATGTCCGCGGACGCGGTAACCATAGAAGTAATATACCTATAACTATTAGATACCTTCACTTATTTCATAGAAGCAGTAAATAAACGAGACAATCAGCTACCAACAAACATATCTTTGGCGTTCAAATTATATTTGATCTTAAATAAATCGAGTAAACAAAGTATATAGACACAACGAAGTGTGATTAGCTCCGCGCTAAAAGCAAACTTTGTCGCTTAGAACGACAATCCTTTATATGAAATTTAAATACAGATGCTTGATGCGTTCACAGCAGTGCTAGGTCCCACTTCAAGCTGTGTGTGTTAGAAGAGCCACGACGGCGTCGATACATACATCTAGCTACTAAAACGTGTGTTCCCCATACCTAAAAAACTCCGATGTGCGAGCAGTATCGGTTTAAAGGTAGCATAGCGGTGAATACTAAGTACCACGTGGCTCAACTACCTATTTTGATTAGAAACTGTGGGCTTATTCCAAACCCACGTAAAATACAGCAAAAAAATGCAAATCTTAATTTATCCGTTATACCTTATATGCTATCAACATCAAAAGCCGAATTCATTAAGCATTCCATGTTATTAGTACAAGTTTATATTCCTTTAATATAATACCTAAACACAGAATTAAGGAACACAAATATATATTAATTAAACGAACGCAACTTTTGGCCCCTATTCTTGGAAAATATTGAACAAAGAAAAATGCTACAATGCACTCTATTTTCATTTCATATCCGTCAACATTGGGGTAAGAAACTAAATTTGTATAAATAATTGCGTTAACTAATTAAACGCTCAAAGAAAAGATGTTTAGTAACCTAGTGATTCAATTACTGCAGTTACCGCTAGTAAATATTTAACAAACGTCGATTGCGAGCTAATACACGTTAAATATTAAGTTAATAAAGATGATTCTCAATGAAGATATTATAGATATCTGCGACGCAACGCTAGCCGAGCGTCAGGTCCAAGACGGTAATAGTAGAAGGTGTGAAAATACTACAGCGCGGCGTATACCTACTACTGTTCGCGCTGCCGTCTACCACAAATGTGCTTTTTCATTAAACCCACTCATCCAAATATACAGTCATTCAAAAATATACAGTCTTCGCGTTTCTACTAAGTGAACTAAATTTGATTAATCTATGACGATTTACGAGGACATCCATTATGTGTCTTCTGCCTGCGTCTTGCAACGGTTAACAGGTAATATTTTAGTTATGGATTCACAGCTGTGAATACTAAATAATAATAATTATGAAACGTGTGCGATCATGTAAAATAGCCGTGACGTAACTTGCCTAACATATTATAATTTAAAAGATGAAACGTGATTGGTGACGCGGTCTATGAGACGCAGCTATTAACTAGGTAAAGCCAAAATACCAGCATCGCTATCATTACCTATCCTATTCCATACTCCTTACATGTTTTAAAGCAGAAATCTTCCATAGTTGTGAACACGTTGTCCTATTATTTTTCAGTATTAATTTTGGTAGCACAACTTCCTTTTAAAGCATTTGTGTATTACTATGGATATTGAAAAACTACTCCATTGCATATAAAGACCATGCGATAAAGATTGAGGTTCGGTCTAGTGTCGGTTGTTTGTGTGTGAAAGCATAATTTTACAGAAAGTCTTATCCCGCCGTAGTTTTTAACGGTCTATACTAGGTAGAGAATATTGCTTTATACGCAGTAAAACACTGCAATTTATTCAACACACTAACAAGTAATAACTTCAACGTCAGCACGATCGCTGTTACACACTATGTTACTGGCAGTACGTTATTGCGATATTTCACGTTATTGTGATGCAAGGCAAAGTACTCGTTCATAATTAAGTACTCATATCTCACTTTAGTGTCTTTGCTCCGCGTTACGAAATGTTAACACTACAATCGCCAGGAGCGAGTCAGTAACCAACTATTCGTAACCGAAGCCAGTATGTTTTGCACGATATGTCATTAAAGACATAACAATCTTTACAATTTAACACAATAAGGTACCTACTCACGTATTTAACATTAAAAACATGTAAATAATTTATCCAAATATCAATTCCAGTGCGCTTTTAACCTAGCATGGACAATTTATGCGTTCTTCGACATTCACAAGACGCTATCGCGCTTACATCAGACATCATACACCATTAGTTCATACATTATCAGTATTACTAACTAAACTAATGTACTCATTCGGAAACTTCGAGATACTTCGAATAGTTCCTTCTTTGGGTACGAAACTAGTCGTATAATTCCGAAAGTTACATGTGAGTCCAACAATTTAATAAGTAATAATGAATAACGCTCACGAAAGTTATTATTAAAATACTTTATTATCGCAGCCATCACCATACTTTAATACTAATTTATATTCTTAAACGTTAATGACCAAAGTATAGCTAATACTTTTAACCGACATTTATATATTAATTTCTCTACAATTTGAGTTGATAAAAATTATGCAATTAGTGCCACATTATTAAAAACTGATGCTATTTGGCGAACATGGATCACAATTGATCGAACACGACTAATCTAGAAGCGTTTGCACACTGCACGCAATTGGATCACATTACGTACAAAGGTGGGTCGCATTACGTACGCAGGTGGGTCGCTTTACGTATCAATTATGCGATCATCCATTGCGTGATATACATTTGTATCGTATCAGTTAAGCCCAGTCTGTGTTAAACCACTACCATGAATAATAGTGCATCACAGTTGAAGAAATTTGTGCTGACTACAGGGCTGGTGTATGCCTATACGCCTACAGACCACTTATACACAATAACTAGTATTAGTAGAGGTTTCAACGATATTAAAGTTTATCGGCATTTTATAATGTTAGTACTCTACTGGTGACGTACGATATACTTCTATCATGCACGATTAGATATAATAATATATAGTTTATTATAAAATACATGTAGGTTATTCGATGGTTAGGATTGAGATTTATTAGATATACAATTATAATAATCAACCAAGTTACAGTTTTGCGTCACAATGGTCACAATAATTAATTTGAGAATACACCTTAAAACGTTATCAGGATTACGAAGCTGAGGTTACAAAGCTATAAACGTCATAGATAGACACTGTTCTGTATTAGATAACACAGTAAATGCGTGTTCTGGTTAGAAGCTATGGCTATATAGTACGGCGTGGTTTAGACCCGGCACGTGGAGCCGGGTACTTACGCGGCGTCGCGAGGTGAATCTCTGCCGAGCTGTTCTCGGAGATACGCGCTCGGGTTCTCTAGAGCGGCGCCGAAATTCTCCTGCAGTTGTAATATACTCGACAGTGTAGATATCCAGTCTTGCCGCGTGGACTCTGAAGGGCGGCACAAGAACGACAGTTTCGTCTTGATATGATCATCAGTGTGAACGATAAACGCGTTGTCCAATTGTTCTAATTCCATTTTGTTCACCTATAAATCAACAAACAACCATATAATAACAATAGTTGATATAGCAGATGATGTCTTGCTTAAATTCAGCGACCCAAATTATGTATGTAACTATACCATCAACAGAAAAATTTTAACTACAGCAGTAGATAAAAGATTTCTGTGATATACACAATCACATGTATCGTGATGTTCTGGTTCATTCCGATGTCTGTATTTTGGACCTTAAATCAACTAAAGTGTATGAGGACCTTGAGCTACCACGCTGGCAACGTGTTAGTGCTGTAAAACCTACTATATAATCTAAGATTGAAAACCTAAAAGGGCCTGGGTACGGCTGGTGGGCTCCTCGCCGTTCTTACAGAAGCAGGCCATGGAAAGTGGCGCAGCGTGAGGGTTAGACGCACGCCCTTCACCCTCTCAATATTGGTATAACACCCACACCCCCAAAGAAGCGAGATAACACTCGAACCCCCAAAGAGGCAGGATACCCGAACCCCCCCTGAACGAGCCTGCGGTAGCGGACAAACTCTGTCGGGAGCCCTGGGGCTATCCTTCCGAGGGCTCACCCGGGACTCCTGGCCATAGACAGATAAAGGGAAACGTGTGGTTTTAGTCGGCAGGAATCCGGCATAGCATCCATGAAGATTTCCACACAAAAAAAAAAAAAAGATTGTAAACATACTCTCTCTACAATGTGTTTTTTTTTCAAAATGGGGCTCATTGTTTGCTGTCAAGTGTTCTTTATTCATTATTGGAAACGACTACGAGCCCCCATAGCACAGCTAAATAAAACAATATTTATATTTGAACAAGAATAGTGAATGAAGTACTACTAACCTGTAGGTGAGCTTTGTAGTGATAGTTGGGACTACTAAATTGGGATTTCTTCCCAATAGCTTCGCTGAATATGATGCACTGTTCAAACAGAAACACGTGAAGTTCCTTGCCACGTTCACTTGTGCTACTTGACACATCTGACACGATCATCGACTCTTGAAGGAGCAGTTTGCCCTGGGCGGTTATGTTGCCCTGGAACAAATCAAACCACATTCTTGTCAATTGATTAGATCTATTAATTTACACTTGAATTTAAAGAAGTATATTTGTAGAGTTTATTACTATTTTATTTAAGATTTAGTTGTTCTCTGGAGATTGGAATAGGGTCTTGGAATAAAAAGCAGTTGGACGGAGACGGCCAGGTTCCTACACTTAGTGGCACTTTAGTAAAAGTCAATTTGTGCACAATCGCCAAACCTAAGATTATTTAGCATTTTAGTCATTATTTTTGCGTAGATGCATGAAATATTCGCTTTTAAATAGTTAATTAAAGATAGAAAAACATTCGCATTGCCATAAACCATTTAGAGAAGTAGCCTTACCGCAAAGCCTTGTAGTCTGCCAACGTCCATCATCATGTTTGCGTTTTTCGGTATGATGCCTGTACACTCGACCGCTTCACGCAGAGACGATATTACGTGGGGAGCCGCATTCGCATGTTCGGAATACACCTGGATCTTTTTAACTAGCAGGTGATACTTCTGTATACGTTGGATAGGTTTTATCAGCAGATCTGCCAGCTGGAAATATTAAACTAGTTTTAACTCAATTGTTTGAAAAAGATGTACTAAATAGGTGTAAAATAGGCTATGTGTTTCAAAAATATAAGGCTCCGTAGTTATCGACTTTACTCTACCATCTTCTATATAATGTGGAATAGAACAACAGTATAAACAGTTTACTCTATCACGCTGGCCACACTGGTATTTATTTCCAGTTACTTTTTTTTAAAATGGTTACATTAGTAAAATTATTGTCTTAGTAGCTCTCTTCTACCGTCAACACGCGGACAGATGTAAGGTTTAAAGTCTGGGATATTTTTAAAGTCCATAATTTTATTTTTTTTAAACTAAAATTAAACAGAATTTTAGTTTCTATTTTTATTATTAGTTTAATATGTAACTGTTTAATATGTTACATGAGGCGTTACCCCCATGAGCGAGTCTATTGCGACTGTTTGCCTAGCAATCTTCGCGTAAACTTTGTTAGATGACAATAACTTACAAGACATGACAAAAACACAAGAATTAATACATGTTTAAGAAATAATACGTAGCTCGTCGTTTTGCTCGTTCTTTTGCCGACTGGCAATACTAACGTCGTGATAGACTTTCCTATGAAAATTTTATCAGAATAGTAACGAGAACCTACCCAGAAATATCTAACAGTTGTCTTCTAATTAGTTGGCGAACAAAGAAGGTACATATTTAACAAGTGGTTCTGTGAACCGTAGACTTCGGAGTATTGTTTTTATTTTTTATTTTTAATTGATTTCTTTTTTTATTTTTGAGCGCTCTTGCCAACCACTACGGAACCATTTCCCCTCCCCTGCCTCCATTTTCCCCCCGATCGATAAACCCCCTCGCTAAAAGTTGTTATCTACATCAAGGATTGTCCATGCCAAGTTGCATGCAGATCCGATGAATAATGCGACCAGTAGACTGAATGGACGGACGGACGGACGGTCGGACATCAATAGCATTTTTCCCGTACCAGTGAAGTTAAAACGGAGACTTTCAGCGGCTCGCTTCGCTTGTCTCCTCAGTCAATAAAAAGAGATAAACAATCATATTTAGTAGTAACTACTCACCTGTAGCTTGTGGCCTAGCTTGACTCGCAGCTCTTGGAAAAAGGCGTCGTATTCTGATACGATATATTCCGACGCAGGCTTGTTCCTACAGTAAGTCTCGTACAGGAACATCCTCTTTTCCAAGAATCGGCGGAAGAGAGAACCGAGTAGTTCTGGTTCGTTGAGACAGCGGTGAAGCTCCAATAGGAACTTACTGCACAAACCAACATTTCGAGCAATCAGTCAGGAATGTGTGGACGCGATCATAAATAGTTCACATAGCACGCCAGCATATAAGACCTCTAAAGAATTTAATTATTGTTTAGCCGGTAGATATTTTAAAAAAAGAAACGCCCAGCGCACAGCTTATTCGCAATGACAGACAGTAAATTAAAAAAAAATAGAACATTGAAAATACTTATAGAAGAGATACTTATGGTCGAACAGTTCAAACAAAATATGATTTATGCATTTAGTGTTTAAAACCAAGGTTGTTCAGATTTTGATAGCCTTAGACACTCGTCCTAATAAACTTTAAATATGCCATTACCGTACTTCAACGTCGACTACAACGACGAACAACGTTAGTGTCCATGACTGCATATAGGAAGTAGCGGTTCCTATAAGCAGTCATGTCATGTCAAACTTTAGTTCTGGGTAATCCCAGTACAAAAGTTTTTGCGAAGACCCCGATGGTGGTAATATTTGCATTGAGACAAAAATAGTTGAATGTAGGTTAGTAGGTATATAAGTAATCTAGTTGGCATAGTAAAAAGTTAGTTAAAGGGCAGATAAGAGTGTATGAGTTGTGGTGTGGCTGGCAAAGTGACTTCACTTGGTTTGATGGGACTGTTTCAATTTAGAAACAAACTCTAAGAAATGTGAGTACTGTGAAAATCACCTTGAATCAAAAATAAGTAGAATTAAACTGAGAAAAAGATTAGGAGCGCTCACCAATAGCAACTTCTTTCTGCGTACAGTTAAGTTGTGAAATGAGTTCTTTGCCTCGGACTCTTGGCAAGTTTTAGAACCTCTGGAGGCTACTATGATCATTTTAGATTAATTATATACTTGTTTGCTACTTTAGTGGTTTAAAAAAGCAGAAAACAATTATTTTTCTTGTTACTTACTCTCTATGCCACTCATAAATGGCTTCAATGTTTCCAAAGATGACACGGTATCGCCGGTCACGCAGCAACCCCTCTGGCAGGCCTGGCTCAGCATTAGGATCCTGAACAAAACACAAATTTAGAACTCCTTCTCACTCAGTTGATCACTACGTGCATATGACGACGAGATTGAATTAGGCTCATTACCTTGTAAGGGATTTATATAAACGTGTGGAACACGAAACGAAAAGCTCTTCGGCGCCCAAGCGACCCAAACCGCGGTGCAACTGCTGACCAACGGACGATGCAAAGAAGCAGGTGCCCTTAAGGGGTTAAGAGGTTGCTCAAAATCATAAGACCTACGGTAGCTGGACCCCAGGTTCTAAATCCAGGTACCTAAGGTTTGGAAGTTGCTGGGGATAAATTAATATGAAGAGACAGAAAGAAAGAGAGAGACGCATGGAGCTTCCCGCTAATTTTACCCGATCTCAGTGCAATTCACGGTGAGATCGGCATAACGAAATCGAACCGCTTAAAACACATACGGTGATTCATCACAATTGTAGTAAGGTTCATAATTAACTAATGATAAATAACTAAATATTGTAGGACAATTTTTACACAGCTACATCTAACCCAAAGTAAGTCAATATAAGCTTGTGGTTTGGGATCTGGACAACTGATAAACATTCCTACTTATATGTCTTAGTACATACATACATATACAGGAATATATTTATAGGTATGTAACCTATGAATATATTCCTGTATATGTGTGTATATACTAAGAAATATTTTTATTTATAAACTTTAGACATTTTTGCGTAACTGGATGGTAGTTAAATAGGTAAGTAAGTAAAGTAAATATTAAGGATATAAAAAAAAATATAAAGTAGAATATCACACAAAGTGAGCAGGTGCCAGTACGTAACAGATTTGTATTAAAGATATTCAACAAATTCATGATGGAAATCTGAAGCAACTAAATTAAATAACTAATTGACGGTAATTATGTTTATAAAATATTTATGATTGTGAAGCTCGACTCATTTACGTCTTCATTATAATTTATAAGCTTTTAAGAAGAAAGTTTTATTGAAATTAACAACGAAACAATTAAATTTGTTTCTTCAAAGTCAAGATTGTTCGTGCGGACACGACTATTTGGAATAACAGTATTATATAATAATCCTTTTCAGAAACATCCACTCAATAATTGATTTCAGAAGGCTTACAATAATTTCACAATATTGTGTAAAATATTGACTGTTCTTGTTCTAAAATTATTTCTATCGGTCCTTTCAGAAATATAACATTTCTAATCCTACTAATATTATAAATGCGAAAGTTTGTAAGAATGCATGTTTGTTACTCTTTCAGGTAAAAAATACTAAAGGGATTTTAATCAAATTTTACAATAAATAAATAAATATCCATCACGCCTTATCCCCGAAGGGGTAGCAGAGGCATATTATATGCCCACTTTTCACCGTGTGGTTTCCTGTCCACAAAAAATTTACAATAATATAGCTTATACATCAGAATAACACATGGCTACTTTTTATCCCGGGAACAAGTTCCTGTGTAAAACGGGTACGGAAAAACTTTTTTCAACGGGGCGTCAACTAGTTAATAAAATAATAAAGTGCCAAGTAATGTACTGAATATTTTTTATACTATGTAAGATATAAGAGATATATACAGAATACGAGACTGAACAGAACCGAGTGAAAATTACTACGAGAATTAACCTCCAGAGCTCATCAAAGTGTTAAGTTCTGTTTGCATCCAAACTACCCACTTCAAAGACTGTGATTCCCCTTTGATTGCTTGTCCGAACAGCGTTGATGACTGAAGTACGACCTCATAACTGTATAAGCATTCATTTTATTTAGCATCACATCATTCATTTGTCCGATGCATGAAATATAAAGCAATTTCTCTTCACATGATATCTATAATAAAGAAATTTTATTATTATTATTATATAAATTAACATTTAGATACTATTTAAGACCTACACAATCAATATCCAAATAAATATTCAGTACTTTTTCAAAACTTTGGATTCCCGTCTCGACTAACGAGTTTTATTATATACTAGCTGACCCGCACGGCTTCGCCCGCGACATACTTCGAACTCCCGTCGCACCAATTTAATCTCGTCGCTTATTAATTCTATAAAAATGTCCGATTTGTCGACATTTATGACTACTGCTCTGCTCTCCAGGGTAGTAGCGTGATGATATATAGCCTTTAGCCTTCCTCACAATAAGACACTCACAACACAATAAGAACTTCTCAAATCCCACCAGTAGCTCCTGAGATTAGCGTGTTCAACCAACCAAGCAAACACTCAAAATACAGGTCTACACCTAGTTTGCGAGTCAGAGGTAATTCAAACTGTATTGCATAACAGAGCCTTTATAACATTATATTAGATATAAGCACAATATTTGTAAACGTGTAACATGGCTGAATAAAAAAAAAAGCTTTATATAAATTTAATATTAAATTTGGTTCCGTCTCACATCATACACTAAAAACAATTTACAATAAATTGCTTTTATGAAAAACAACTGCTTTTACTAAAAATAACAAGATAAGTACGCCAAAGTAACATGTTTAATTTAATAGCTACGGTAAAAGAATCAACTTAGTACAACAGTGAATATTTAACTATAGAAGTATAAATATATTAATTTCGTTTATCTTATCGCAAAAATCTGTTAGATAGTTCCTTAAAATCGATCTTTTATGTCTCATAATTTCAGAGTTGCCCATATGACTGTTCTAATTGGGCCACCCTGTATACTATAATGATCACAGGGATATACTGTAAAGTGTAATAAATAATTACTCGTGTGTAAGCAATTATGTCGTGATTATGATATATTAACTATGATAAAACGATATAAAAATATGTGTGTGTACCAAAGTACACAGGTAAGGGGCCATTCCTTTATTACGTAAGACCATTTAGGGGGCAGGAGGGGGTCTCGATCATGTCTTGTTTTTTTTTATCAGGGGGTGGGAGGGACTCTAGATAATAAGACTCTAAGATTCTTCATCACAAAAATGCGCAATGATAAAATTATAGAAAAGATTATTAGAAGCCTTTTATTGTTATAAGAGATGTTCCAGTGGATGTTCCAGTACAAATAAACATCTCTAAAAATAAGTAGTTACTTTGAAAAAATAACCATTAAAACAAACCAAACATGTATTCATTTGTTCATTTAGATTCTTACATAATAAATATTAAACAGGGAGGGAGAGGTATATATTCTTATTTTTTCTTATAATATGGCAAGGGAGGGGGTCAAAAACTAGAAAAATTTACATACATACATACATATCATCACGCCTGTCTCCCATCGGGGTAGGCAGAGACTATGGCTTTCCACTTGCTACGATTCTGGCATACAACTTTCGCTTCGTCAACTTTCATAATTGTTTTCATACACGCTCGCCGATTAAGGGTACTCTTGACCTGGCCTTTTGTCAAAAGATCTTCAATTTGATTGGTATATGTACGTCGAGGTCGACCCTTACCAGTTTGCCCATTTACTCTCACCGCATAAATTTTCTTCGTCAGTCTATTTTCATCCATCCTCTCCACGTGTCCAAACCATCTAAGCATCCCTTTTTCTATCTTAGTCACTACGTCTTCTGTCATACCGCAATGTTCCTTTATCACGCTGTTCCTTTCTTTATCTATCAATTTCATTCAAGCTATACTTCTCAGACTCCTCATTTCTACTGCATTAATTTTACTCCTATGCTTCTTCTGCCATACCCAACTTTCACTGCCATATGTTAGTGTAGGGACAAGCACTCCTCTATGCACAGCCAGTCTTGCCTTTTTAGACACATTCTGGGTGCCCATAAAGGTGTACATTGCTCCATTCACTTGATTGCCAGCGAAACCCCTTCTTTCCATGTCATCATCACACTTTCCATCTCTCACAAATTTTGAGCCTAGGTATATAAATTCTTTCACTTGTTCCACTCTTTTTCCTTCCACAAAAATCAAGCAATCTGTCATGTTTTTCTCTCTTTCAAAAACCATTACTTTTGTCTTATTTACATTCACTTTCATTCCTTTGCCTTTCAGCGCATCATGCATAATATTAACCATCAACTGCAACTCGTCCGCTGATGATGCAAGTATTACCTGATCATCAGCGTAAAGAAGACATTTGATAGTCAGATCAGTCATTTTTAGACCATACGCACTTTCTTGCAGTTCTTTCAAGCAACTGTCAATGTATAGGTTAAACAGCCACGGTGACGCTACACAACCCTGTCTCACACCTTTTTCGATGTGAAAAAAGTCTGTGCAAGCTCCGTTGATTCTGACACAAGCACTGGATCCCTCATATAGAGATTTCAGTGCTCGTATCAAGTTGCTGCTTACTCCATACATGGACAATGTTGACCACAGTTCATTCCTCACCACTCTATCATAGTCCTTTTCCAAGTCTACGAATGCGCAATAGACTTTTTACTCTTCGCCAAAAGTTTTTCAATTACGCATCGTAAGAAAAAGACCTGATCCGTGCATCCTCTTCCTTTCATAAATCCTGCTTGCACATCCCACATTTTCCCAACAGTTTCATTCATCACTCTTTTTATCAAAACTTTCGCATACAATTTGCCGACGATGCTGAGCAAGCTTATGCCGCGGTAGTTTTTGCACTATTGCTGCGACCCTTTTCCTTTATACAGCGGTACGATGACAGCTTTACACCAATCTTCTGGTACGCTGCCACCCCTCCAGCAAAGGTTAAAAAGGTGGTACAGCTGGCAAACTACCACGCCCTGTCCCGCTTTCAGCATCTCGACAGAAATTCTATCAATTCCCGCAGCTGGCCTAGTTTCATACTATTCAATGCTTCCATAATTTCTTCTATACTTATATCACTTTCATTACCGCTTTCACTCACTTCCCAGCGATATGTCTGTGCTTGCATATCCTTTTTTCAAATAAACTTTCAAAATATTCCTTCCATCGATTTTAGCACACATTCTTCACCTTTCACAACACTGCCATCATGGTTTCTGATATGGGTGAGCTGCGATGTTGTCTGTTGAGCTCTCATTGTTCTTATGGAATTCCAAAAGAATTTTATATTCTTTTGGAAATCATCAGATAACCTGTTGTCAAAATCATCTCTGTCATCCTTCTTATTTCTTTTTATCACCTCTTTTGCAACACGCTTAAACCTTTTATATTCATCCTTTGCCATTCTTACATCCTCATCCGTTGCCTTCTGCATTCTTTGATTGACTTTTGTAGTCAGCTAATCCAACCATGCTTTAAGATAAGAATATCGGACAACGCTTTCATGACTTCAGCACACATTCTCTTTACCTTACATCCTTGGCTCCTCTTGTTTACTCCACACACTTCAATCGCAACTTCCACGAGTCCTTCCTTAAACGACTTCCATAATTTTTCCATCTCACATACCTCATCTAAATTTTCAAATTTCTTGCTCACTTTACTTAAAAATTCTTCTTTTATACCTATTTCTTGCAAATTATCGACTTTTATGCGCTC
This sequence comes from Thumatha senex, assembly GCA_948477245.1. Classification (NCBI taxonomy): domain Eukaryota; kingdom Metazoa; phylum Arthropoda; class Insecta; order Lepidoptera; family Erebidae; genus Thumatha; species Thumatha senex. The sequence goes on from OX419725.1 coordinate 9,903,133, forward strand.
TAGTACACTACAGAGTTCATGCACACGGTGCCGCCACCGTTAAAACAGACCTCTTACTCGACTCATAACCAAGAAGTGGTCTGTGTCAATACCGGCACCGCGGTATGCCCGGGTGTCTAGCACTTTCTTTCTCAGCCTTGCATCTACAATCACAAAATCAATCATGCTTCTCTGGCTTCCTTCTTGTCTCGTAAACAAGTGGATATCCTTGTGGTTGAACATGGTGTTGGTTACCACAAGATTCCTCTCCAAACATACTTCAAGCAAGCTTTCTCCATCTTCATTAACTCGTTCGTTACCATATTTTCCCAATACACTTTCATATCCATCACGCTTCACACCAACCCAACTGCTAAAATCACCTAACATTACTATTCTTTCGCTCTGTTTGCATTAAATAAATATATAAATATAAACATCTTTATTTTGCATAGACCATTTTAACGGCGCTTACAAAATGTCATACACTATTTAAAATATTTAAAGCGACACATTTACTCAGAATATCACTCATACTCTCCCAAAATGCCTGCCTCTCGCTTTGGTCTCTTGAAGATCGGTACCACCGTGCATCTTGCGGAGCATAAACTCCTACAACAAAGATGCGGGTGAGTCCAACCTTCAACCTCAACCAAAGAAGTCTTGGGCTCACCCATTCATATTCTGTCACACATTCATTCATTCTAGCGGATAGTAGCACACCAACACCCTGGCACGCTGTACTGGTATTGGCTAAACCTGACCAGTAGGCGGTATAGGGTCCATGTGTAGTGGTGTCACATCCTTTTCTCTTTGTTTCATTCACATACAAAATATCAAGTCGTCTCTCTCGCATCATCTTGCATACCTCCACAGAAAAAATTGTCTTACGTAATAAATAAATAAGAAGAAAAACTAGAAGAAAAAAGAAAGTGACAAAAAAACTAAGAAGTGAAACTTCTTAACGTAATTTTTTTGCAGTTACAATAATTTTCTCATACAAAAAAAAAATCACTACAAAAATAAAATATAAATGTTATTAATAAGTTTCCTACCTGAACGTGCCGAACATATCCATCGCAAATAAGCTGTAGATCTGACACGTAGATTTCTTCTGTATCCACCAGTTCTCTTAGAACGTATTCACGTTTCTTTAGAGCGGCCTCGTACGTCTCCGGTCCTGGGGTAACTGGGTGATCTTCGTCGTCACCGCCGCGGCTAGATGTGCTCGCAGCGCCAGGCAGGGCAATTGAACCGTGTTGTTCCTAAATAACATAACACATAAGTACATATCTACTAAATAATTTCACAATAATCGTAATGATTTAACCCTGTCTATGGTTTAGCTCTAATATAAAAATCTGCAGAAAATTAATTAATAGTTGAAAATCTTTAAAAAAAGGTTTTTATTTAATAGCGCTAAAACGATTTAGTCTTTAGTCTTTAGTAGTCCGCCATATTGAATTTAAAGTGACGTCACATTATTTTTCGAGTAATGGTCAACAAACCCTTTCGTTTGATAACCGTATTGTAGTAGTGCATTAAAGTAACTAGTGCGACATCTTGGGTGTTCAAACATGTTGGTTTTAGAATACTCAACTAATCTTGAATTGTCATCCAAACTAAAAGTGTATACAAAATATCAGCTTATATCTAATTTCAAAATTGAGTTGTAGTATTCCACTCGAACAAACATACGTACATTACAAGTTAATAAAAGTTATAGTCAGTTTGCTTGTTCAGCTATTTTCGCGAGATGGAAAAAGTTTCATATTGATAGCAAATGAAAGCATATTAATGTGTGTATAATAAATTGGATGGTAAAGTTCTGTCTAAGTTTATAAAAAAAATATTGTCCTTTAGGTTATCAAAGCTCCAACCTCAGCAAAATCTTCGGAGCTGATAGATAGATAGATTATTTTATATATTTATTGTACTGAAGTCAATCTCCATGCTGGTGGTGCATCTACTGACTAATTGGGCGCAGGCGTCCTTACAAGTGAGGTCGAAAAAAAACCAAGTCATAGCTTCTCGAAACATGCAATAAAGCGGACCCCAGGTAGGTTTTGGAATAATGGAAAAACTAAAACTTGAATAAATTGGAACTCAAATTTATCTATTGAGTGACATGTTAAGAGGCCTGCTTGGTCCCCTTTATGTTATAACAACCGAATGGCAGAGTAAACCTGCAATTAAACATTTTAAACAACTAATTTATGTCCTACGGTTTAGCCCACATCATAAATACTTTGTTGGTGTAAAAATTTGAACCAAGTTCTTTCAGTGATTTGGCCTGTGTATTAATAGATCAGTCACTGAAGTCTGCGTTTTATATATGTAAGCAAATACCAATAGGAAATTCCTTGCTGTCCTCACGTGTAATCTATAGGAGATTATAACTGTTTTTGAAATTTCTCGAAGTAGAGTTCATCTATCACTATAACAAAAAGAAAAAAATTCGAACTAGTTGAAAACAATGAGCTAATCTAGGTGCAAAGAAAACTTGGGATGCATTCCAGCTGGCGCAGAATCGAAGTATAGATAGATTTATTAGTTAGTATGTACAGATTAACTTCACTTTATAAAATACTAGATAGATCATTTGACGCGCTTTGGATCAGCACCAGCTTGAATCGACCCACAGCGTAACAAAATCAAATCAAACTCAAATCTCCTAAACCATGTAAATTTTCTAGATTACTAGCCACTTACCTTGGATGGGTGAGCAATAAATCTTGCCATTAGATGTGCCATTCTTCGCCGAATAAAGTTTGCTACATAAGCATAAAAAATATACGGAACTAACTATTCTCAATTGACAAAAAAACGTAATTTCCTTGACAACCAATATGAGATTTAGAATTATAAAAGGTGTTTTAACTCGAAAGTTTAACTAGGCTAAGTTAAATTACACGCGTAACTTAAACAATTAAATTATCCGGTAAACAAGCCATGTCAAATTAAATTAACGCTTACAAGAACATGTGAACTTGGCTAAAACATTGCCGCATCAAAACTTCATCATCACGAAAATATGATCATACATCGAGTTTATAAGTATGTACTCATAGATATGTTATAAATGAACGAATAACCTCACCGAGTGTACAAAAAAAATCTTTATATTTATATATTTATTAAAGTTTCAGCAGAATATTATTTTATAGGTTATTCAATTTACTATACAATTTATCAATCTATATAATTATACTACTGGTACTGTTTAACTAACCGCAGTCGATATTAAATATCACACTGACCATATCAATCTAAAACTCGATTTATGAACCAGCTATCAATATTTTATTAAATGTAGAAGGGAATGTTGCTAACGTAAAGTAATTACTTAGTGTATTAGTTTAAAATCAGTACAAAAACTCGTTCGTTGTTATCGTAATGTTTGGTTTTGGTGTGTTTATTTGTATGTAAGTATAAAATGACTAAATCCATTAGGATATTGGTGTATTTCCTAATTGTTTACTGATGTTTAAATGCCAAGGGAGTTCAAAGTAATTTTAATATTTAACTTCGTTTATCTCATAGATGTCAAACTACAAGGCACAGAGGATCAAATTTACATAAAAAAAATGAATGTATTGTCACGGAACTGAATTCATTTATTTGTCATTCTAAATTGAAATGACAAGGCGTTGGCGAAAAATGGCTTGCAAATTTGTCAGGAACGTTATAATTTAGTATAAAGTTTGTAGTAAACATGTGAAATATTTCAAAATCTCGCAGATTATACCTAAATACTTACCGACACTTTGTATATACTTGTTAGAAGCTGCAAATCTTCGTTCAGCATTCGGTCATAGCAGAAACGAAAAACCATGCAAAAAAGAATCTAAAAAAACTTGACCTGCCAAAATGTGACCAAATTTGAACACATGCTACATGAAGCGAATTACCTGTTTTCAAACTTAAATACCACTTCAATAGAACTAATTGTTGCAGTTTGTTGACTGGTGACACAAAATAAAACATGTGATCTAGACCTTACTACTTGTACCCGTAGTATTCAAAGTAGCGAATTATATTTAATATTTCAGAATATCCACATGTAAGTATGTTTATTAATATATAAATAATACAGAAAAACATTTAGTAGGTACGCAGTAACACATCGGAATGTTAATAGAACATATTGAGTTTCTTTCATACCTACTCAACGAAGTCCTACAGGAAATAATTGGTAGGTGTTCTGAATCCCATCAACAAATAATCTTATCAAACATTCAAAATTTTGAAATACATTGCTCGTAAATGTTATAATTTCAAAATATCACATTTGAGCAAAGAAAATTGTAATTAAATTTCATATGGTTTACTTGATATACGAATATAAATTTGGCGTCATAGCTTAGTCTTTAAGATAATCGTCAATGGTATTGTATATTAATTATAGAGCTCTCGATATTTTGAGTAGTACGGATTCATATCTAGCAACAAAAAGGGAGACATGCACACTACATGCATTAGTATAATGCCGAACCATAGTCTCCTTCACAATTTGTTCAATCTCGGCGATGTCAGCCGCTCCGTTATTGCTGTCCATGGCATCAATAGCCACAGAATTCTGAAAATATTGAGCAAGATGTAACCGCTTGTTGAGTACCTTTGTCAAAAACAATGTCGACCAATATGGCAGTTCTTTTTAATAACACTGTGGTGGCAGACAAGCATACGGCCCACCTGATGGAAAGTGGTCACCGTAGCCTATGGCAGTTAGTTATAGTGTATTCGTATACTCACTCTAACCGGCGTAGTGGCAGCTGTAGGAGTGGGCTGTTGCAACACGGCTTGTGGGTTCTGTAGGAATAAAATAACATTATAGACCGCGTAAACATAGGGAGTTAGATTTTGGATTTCCAGACCAAAATAACCAAGGGCGCCCGGCAGCCGACAAATAGGTAGGGTGGTTTTAGTTGGTTTGAGTCCGGTATTATCATCTGTGGAGATATCCACACGTAAAATAAAAATGGCCAAATTTTCTTTTCTGTATGTGTATGTCCTCTGCTATAGCATTTCTCAACCGATTTTCACGAAACTTGGCATAAAAATATTCCTCAATAAATATAAATAAATAAAGTTCGTTATTATTTTGTTTTGGTGGCGTTATTTTTAAACGCACTTTGCGTGGGTATGTGCCTTTTACTGCGCTTATAGTGTACGAAGAAACAAAAACCCAACGTTTTTATTTTAATCAACTATTTATAATCAACTTAATATGGAACAATAGGTAACTTCATAAGCACTTTGAAACAAGAAATTAAGAAGCAGTATTGTTGACTAACGAATGAAGTTCTGGCCCATGCGCCCTTAGAATGCTGGGTGTTCCGGCGAGTCACTTATAATGATGCAAAAAATAAAAAGCCATATCATAACTAACTTGCCCCAATAAAAGTAGACACCGGACTCCAAATCCAGATAAGCTTTGAAAGTAACTGAGTAAGCGTAAAGATGAAAGGAAACCAATGTTCAGATACCGTACTTTCAATATTATAACACAGGTTACCCGGTGCGCCTCTAGACGGATAGTTAGAGATTGTGTTTCGGTTCAAGTACGGCATGATATCGACGGACTATTCATACGTTGAACATATCCAAAACTTACATTGATTGGCTTCATCGGCGGAGGTAGTTCGACATCTGCCGCCTCATCTTCCGCCTCGTCCAGCTTGGTGGATTCATTGTCGTCGGGGCGGCCATTGTCCCCTACTGATCCGTAGGGAAGCTAAACAAAATAACAATACACTCATTAATGTAATAATAGTACACTAGTAGCTACCTACTAACTAACATCTCTAATATATTTTAGAAGAAGTTAAGGCGCCACGTGTACAGGCGAGGAAGTCTTTACCAATTTGTGGGTAGTGTCAGATTGCCAAAGGACACTTACACTAGTATAATGTCACCGTCAGTATACGTACCTTGAGTTTTTTGTCCGATGGAATCTTCTTCAACGGAATAGGTTTCTCAGTGGCGGCTGGCGACTGTGGGCCAGTGGGTTTCTCATTCTTGGCTTGGGATTGCTTGCGCAGTCCTAACCAACGTTTTCTATGGGTGGAGAATTTAAATAGTTAATGATAGATATTTTTGCATAAAAAAGCAGTGATTGTTATAATATGTGGAGATTCATCACCTCACACAGAGCAACTGTCTAAATCGAAATGTAAACAACTCTCAGATCACTAGTAAATTAGTGATAAGCCGCAAGGTATTTTCGAAAAAATAAGAAGAGATATACCATATACATACTCTGTCCAGAAAGTAAGGGAAATAATAAACAAAATGTAAGTTGTTCATTCAAATATATTTTATCGACATCAAAGTACGCTCCTTCAGAAACGGTACATGTACGCCAATGAATAATCGCTAGTTTAGTTCTCACCGTAAATTATCCTTATAAGTCTTCTACCAAATGAAAACAGTTTTCAGTGTTAATTTGAGTTTAGGAAAAAGAAGATTGCTGGAGTAATATTTAATGAATAAGATACTCGTAGTTGCTCAAAGGTATTTTTGTAGTTTTATTCAATTATTATATACAAAACCGCGATTGTCAAAGAAAATAGTCACCATTACTTTGATTTTATTTACTTTTCTTTGAACAATTTGGAAGTGAATTTATCGGTTTCGGTTCAGTTACAAGGCGCCACTGCGTAACTTGTTGACTAGTTAGCCAACTCGTAAACCTACGTCTTATTATCAGTAACAGCGTTTCATGATTGTGGAGCGGGAATTGACTCGTTTTAGCTGCCCTCAGCGACTATACGTGATGGAGTTTTGGAGAAAAGTCAGATCTTTCGGGACTAGCCAAGCGGCAATATGTTGCATACTTAGGAGATTATTTAAAATGGTACGGAGCCACTTATGTCATGAGACACAGTAAGTTCAGCGGCTTTTTAAATAAAATTTGAATGAGGATTTACAACAACGATTTTTTTCATATTTGTTATGTTAACTTCAGTCGAAGACGTTGATGGCCTTCCTAGCCTTCCAACACATCTTCATTTTGAAAGCTTTCTACTCACAAGAAGGCGATTCAACATAAGCCTTCTGTAACATTTTCCGGAACATCGAACACCAAATTCTTTTGGTGATCCAAAAATTTCTTTTGGTAATGCAAAAATTAAGACAAACTTTTTGTTCGACATTTCTGCCATTATAAAATTCGTAATATACACTAGATATGATAAAACTAAAACAGCAATGTATTTAACGCGCTGAAATGGAAAACAGTGGTTGAAAACACACACAAAATACTGAATTTGAAATAGATACTAGCGGAACCCGACCATTTTTGAGACTCTGCTTCGGATAGAGTGACAGCAAGCCCAATGAATGTAAACCTTTTACAGATTTATTTTCAGCTTTGGGGCGTCATGATCAGTCAGTTAAATAATGAAAAAAAAAAAAAGAACGGTGTTGGAAATGAAATATAACTCTAAATGACTGGAAAATCTGAAAATGCATATCTGAAAATGAAACCATTCAGAAGGGATATGAGTAGAATAAAAACCTTTTCATAAGCATACAATGGAAATTTTCAATCGATTGATTGATGGATGAATGCAAATTAAAAATACTTTAAAATATGTCCGCCACTGGAATATATATATTTTACTTGCCACTCAACATTAAATTCGTGATATCTCTTAAATGGAATATCCGATTTTATTAATTCAAAAGCTTCTGAAGGTACTTAACCATACTTGAAAATAAAGTAATTTATTTGGATAGGGATTAATACCAAGGTACCAATAACATGTTCTGAAAATTTACTACCGATTTTAATAACTTTGTAACATGAAAAAGTAGTTATAGTGAAGAAACTATTATAGTTATGTACATGCTATTGCGTACTTTTATGTAGATTTTAATGTGTTTTTTAAAACTGTAGAACATTACTAATCGTAGTCTTTATAATATTAGTATATGGGTGTCAGTGTGGAGTAATTAATATAATTGATATTTATAACTAAATAACCAACTATTTTACGATGTATCCCTGACGGTGTAGTTAGAGAGGAGAGATCGTCAGGCTTCGCGATCCTTGCATACTTCTTTCGCTTCTTAAAGATTCATCAATCCCATCATACACGCACTTCTGGGTATCCGAGTAATTTTGACTTTCCCGTTTTGAGCAATCAGCTCACGTGGTCTTCATATCTAAGTCTTAGCCTACCCTGACTCCTTTTACCCTCTACTTTTTTTTTTTATTTAATTATCTATCACGCCTTGACCCCGAAGGGATGGCAGAGGCATACATATTGTATGCCCACATTTCACCATGTGTATTCCTGTCCCACGTAAAAGGTGGTGAGCCCATTGCCGTGTAGATTTAGACAGACGCAGGTTGTGGCTACCTACTGATATGGGCGGCTTGATTTTTTTTCAAGCCGCCTTTAAGGCCTTCAACTTGACTTAACGACTGCCATGTTACTGGCAACCGGAACCAACGGCTTAAAGTGCCTTCCGAAGCACGGAAACGCTCACAAATGTTAATGCCACAAAGTGTTCACCCACCCGAGGACCAGCCGTAGTGAAAGTTGCGTAACTCAGTGATCGTTTACAGAACACTGAGTCCGCGGGGCCACGAGCGCTTCTATCCCTCTTCTTTTGCACAATATATATTCTTCGTCAATAGTTCCTCACTCATTCGTTGGACGTGTCCAAACCAACGGAGCACGCCCTTTTCCAGTGTCAGTCAACGCTGACACTTTCATTAGTATTTATAACTCTTCGAATTTTATGAATGTTAATGATGTCTGTCACTCTCTTCTGTTCACTGCAGTTTTCAATAACAAGGGCCTTATCGCTCATATCTAGTAACTAGATAGTAGGTATAGTAGCCAAATAAAAAAAAATTGTGTTTGTTTTTAAATACAATATTTTACAAAAAGTGCTAAAAATAAAAAATCTACGCAAGTCCTTTTATTTTATACCCATACCGTAGAAAAGCTCATAACGCAATGCTAGTGCCAACTTTGCTTTACGGTAGCGAAACCTGGGTATGTCAGAAGATGCATGAAAGTAAATTGAATGCTGTGGAAATGCGATCACTTCGAAAATTGTGCGGCGTTACCTTGGCCGACCGAATATGTAACGAAGTGATACGCAATATGGCAGGTTTGAATGAAAGTGTCAGCGTTAAGCTGGAAAAGGGCGTGCTCCGTTGGTTTGGACACGTCCAACGAATGAGTGAGGAGCGATTGACGAAGAATATATATTGTGCGAAAGCAGAGGGTAGAAGAGGTCAGGGTAGGCCGAGACTTACATATGAAGACCACGTGAGCAGATTGCTCAAAAACGGAAAGGTCAAAAGTACTCGTATACCCAGACGTGCGTGTATGAAGCGATTGATGAATCTCGAAGAAGCGAAAGAAGTATGCATGGATCGCGAAGCCTGGCGATCTGTCCTCTCTGACTACCCCGTCAGGGATACAGCGTGAAGATAGTTAGTTAGTTAGTTAGAAAAGCTCAGCATCTTTAGTATTCCTCCATAATACTCTTAGAGCTACGTGACTTTTTTGAAGTGAAATCTTCTTTTGGTGCACCGAACACGGATTTAGCGTAGGTAGTAAGTTAGGCTGATCCGTCACGCTCTGAGGTGAAAGGCTCGATCGGGTGAACTCGGGAACGCCGAGTGTACCCGTGCGAGTAAGATACTGTCAGCTGCTCTTCGCTGTGATTAGTACGATTATATTCAATTCATACGTAATAATTGCTTGGGATTGCCAATGAAGTTTTCACTTCTGCCGTGCGGTCTTAAGCACACACTGATTGTTTTTTTTTAAAGTCATTCCTAGTAGGCTCTTTTATTTTATACTCATATTATAGCAGTTCATTAAAAATAACTAGACGGCCATGTTGGTAGATCAACTATATTGGATTTATAATTACATGACACAGCTAGTTATACATTGTCCTTTAAACTGAATGTGTATACGAACTTTCAGCTCAATCGATTAAAGATATGAACTTTAAAATTAAGTTGCAAGATTCCACCCAAACAAACATACATACATTGCAAGTCAATAAAAAGCTTGTCAAAATGCAATAAATACAACAAACAAGTAAAGATACATGTACTGCAGATGGGCGTACTAAGTACAATGTAAGTGTTTGTGTAGTAATGTGAGAAACAAGCTCAGTTCAGCCAGAGCCAGGGTTGCCAGATGGTCCAGATAAAAAATCCGAACATATCCTATCAAAGGGTTTTGATAGGATTTCGTATTAACAATTTTTATCAATAAATTCTCCAATACCCACCACCTGTGACGCTTTCAGATATTTTTCGTACGTAGGAATTACCTTTTCTACATCTACGAAGGTCACTAAAAACCTTAAACGGAGAGTTTTCGTAGTCAAACGACTTTTTAAGGTAGTCTTTGGCTCTTTGGTAAGGGTAAGCTATAAGAGCATCCTTCTGGCAACAACGCAGCGTAAAACTTTTAAAGGAATTGTAATTGCGAAACAGTAAATCGTTTTTTTGATGTATGACTTTAGTAATAATACCGAACCACTCATACTTCGGTATTTTTCTCATACCGAGCACCGAACACGGGGCTGAAATACCAAACAGATCGGTAAAAAACCGAACACCTGGCAACCCTGGCTACAGCTGGAACATTTTAGGCACAGAGCAATTCATCCACAGTACACTGAAGGCTCACAGTAACACATACATTTGTAATGTAATACTAAAACCGCACTACTGTATTTGATACATCAAGCGTCACTATTAGTTACAGTTTTCCTTTTATTCCATTGACATATTCAGTCGATATTTTCAACACAAGTCAACAAATTTTTACATACATACATACATATTGTCACGCCTTACAGTCCCACGTAACAGGTGGTGAGTCCATTGCCGTGTTACAAATTTTTGAACCGACTTTAATTATTTTATTTTATTTTAAACAAGCACAAAGTGAACTCTACAAACTTATTTTTTAAATTTTACTAAAGAGGTTTAGACTTTTTTTAAAATTTTACTAAACCAGGTAGTGAAAAGTAGAGGATGAAGTCAAATTTAAATTTTATTAAAGGGAAACATTACAGCTTGGTTCGAGACGGGGATTGAACCCGTGACCTCTGCATAACCAGGGCAAGGTTATAGCCACTGAACTACCCGAATCGTACCGAAACAAGTTGACATTCTTTACTATATTTTAATCATTATTTAAGAGTATGACTAGAGCCATCTATCGAGCTATTTATTATTTAGTTGCTTAAAAAAATTATCCAAGTAAAATTTAATTTTAATTTGACTTGAATAAATCATCAAGTAAAAACTACAAAACTTTAAGCTGTATATCTGAAGGGGTAGGCAGAGAAGATAGAATGCATACGTCTTTCACTTCCTGAATGGGCATCGGAGTACTTTTGATTTTTCTGTTTTTGAGCAATCTGGCCACGTGGTCTTCATATGTAAGACTTTGTCTAAACAGATTACTTCTACCTAAATATTCTTTGTCAATCGTTCCTCCTCACTCATTCGTTGGACATGTCAAAACGAGCCTAAGTTTAAAAATCACAAGGCTATTATATTGATTATTCTAGTTTATATTTTTGAAAGATTTACCTACATAAAAATTTAATAATAACTGCAGAATTACTTTTTTCTGATGGATATTATTCCAAAATGGTAAGAATTACGTAAATATTCAGTTAAGCAATTAATTTAATTGTAGTTTGTATGTATCACTACACACTGCTTTAGAATAGAGCTATGTAACCTTTGATTTACAATGTTTGTTTATTATAGAACAGTGCGTTCCATATTAAACGTTCACAATGAATACGATTGCCATTTCAAAACATTCTGATATACAGTTTGAGTTAACAGCTGAAATGTTTCCTTAACTGTTTACAAATAAGAAAATGTCCATTGTACATTTGCGTGCGTTACGTATAACATCAATGACTGAAGTGTTGTAAATATTGTCAATAATTATGTCAATCGTATTATGTATCACCCACATGTAGAAGTTGGACGATTGTGATTAATTACAGCGATACGAGTTTACATTTCGTGATAAACATTTTGGTGGATCCAGCGCGTTTGACATGGTTAAAATATGCCAATACTAATCTATTTAAAACGACTCTATCTCACAATAGATCAGTTTGCGCGGTTACAATTTCAACGACCAAGGACTTAACACCGCATTGCGGTCAGACTCCAGCGACTACAGACAAAAAAATACAATACAAACATTATTATGTATCACACACCGCGTTACAACAGCGGTGGAGTCTCGACAACATCACCGCCTTCACTCTAAACTTACTTTGCGTGAACAACTTGCTTCCACATAGCTGAAGAGAAGCACGAAAACACAACATCACGGTCACAAACACACTCTACCACGCTCGTGGTTGCACTGAGTAACATGAAAAATGTGCACAAACATTGTTATCTAATTTCTGTTTCGAAGGAGTAAATAATCTGATCAGGGGACAGTTGACAAGGAGTCGTATCAGGCGATATACGAAGTGCGATATTATGATGTATTAGACGCGTATTTGCGGTGCTGCGGCGTAGGACTGCGAACGATTTACTGGCACGCGGTAATTGGTAGATTTAGGGAGACCGCCGTAGTGTAATATTTAAGGAGCCAACCGAACCAGGAATAATCTTCCAGCTGATCATAGTGAAAAGTATATTCCAAGTTGGATGTATCAACCCAGCACTTTCTTCTAATGCACAAGTACCTAACTGTTGAAAATCAATAATAAAATAGCAAAATTCTAACGTTTCGAAAGATTTAAACCACGATTAAAGATATCAGAGCTAATAGATCACATTGCATGTGACGTAAATGAGTATACTCAGTACAACACATTTAATTGTTTGTCGGGCATTAAGGCCTTTACAATAAGAACGGACGAGATAAGATAGCGTAAATTGTAAGGTATTGATAAGAATTTATTCGTCAGCCACTCGGCATTTTAAAATAAATATTTCAAACATACTTTAAAAGATCTTTTAGTGTAATGGTGTTCAATATCAGGGTTATTTGATATAGATCACTAATAAATGGCAACTGAAAATGTAATGTAGGCAACTTGTATCAAGTGAGAACGAGGTTGGAATGCATTGAGGAATCAATTTTAACATATTGACAATTGTTCATCCATTTTAAGTAATGCGCCATCAAAATTGATGACACTTTAGTCATTCTCTATAAAAGTGATGATACTATCATGAGAGAACTCTAAAGAGCACTGAATAATGATAAAGTTGTATTTTCCTTTAATAGAAAGCTGCATTTTATTTACATTATATAAGCGTAATAGTTGAATTCACTAGTAAACATTACCTAGGTCACATAAATATTAAAACGCCTTAATGCGTAAGCTTTAACTGTTACACGTTGCACAATGGCGAAAAGCCATGAATAATAAAAAGCCATTGCATTTTCATTACAGAAAGTCCTGTTCATTTATCCGTACATATTTAACACAGACTTTTACGCAATGGAAAAAAGGATATAAATAAATTGAAGTCTGCAAATGTACATATCGAGATTCGATGTTATAACCTGATAAGACGATAACAGTTGACACAACAGCGTCGCGAGTGGACCGCATCGGCGTCTGCGGACATGATGGTTATGCGAGCGACGTCTCCGCAATACTACTAACCGACGATGACTGCTGCTCACTCGACGTTCAAGAATTTGATAAAACCACTTGGAGATAAAAGATGACTAATCACTTCAACTACGAAGCATTTATTGTTGCAGATACGGCAGCGTTACGTTATCAAAATGGCATCTCTAGGTAGGTAATTTAGTGATCTTAAACATTTTACAAAAATTGTTATATGCAATTGTATATCCAATGGAACTCTACCGAAATCTCTGGGAGCCAAACCCAGCCTCACCTGTAGACGGTTGACCTGCTATCGGGCGAGGTCTGGTAAAAAGAAGGAAAGCCTGAACCACCCCGTCTACCCATAGTAGGCCGCTCACCAATCATAGTTCGACAATGCACTCGTTATGAGCACAGTTTTTAATCCAAAGGACTGATTACAAAAAAACCACTATCGTCATTTGTTATGTTTGAAAAAATAAAAGAAACATAAGTACGTGCATGTTATGAAGCGATTCATGAATCTGTAGGAAGCGAAAGAAATATACCTACATGAATCGCGAACCCTGGCGACCTGTCCTCTCTGACTATCCCTTTGGGGATACAGGGTGAGGATTAGTTTAGTTACGTTTGGATAGAACAACAACACAAGATTCTGTGGTAATTTATGATAACATACATACATACATATTGTCACGCCTTTATCACCGAAGGGGTAGGCAGAGGCATATTTAACGCCCACGTTTCACCGGATGCATTTCTGTCCCACGTAACAGGTGGTGAGCCCATTGCCGTGTTGAAATGGACAGGCGCAGGCTGCATCGACCTGCTGTTGAAATTTTTTAAGCCGCCCATTTGGCCTCCAACTTGGCTTAACGAGTGCCATTTTATTGGCAACCGGGACCAACGGCTTAACGTGCCTTCCGAAGCACGGAACTGGGGTGGGTCTAAAGGGCCGAATAAATTTAATAAAATGTGTCTATTTTAGATGTTAAATTTGGAAGAAATTTTGAACCCGTTGCCTTTTTAGTGACGTGGTAACAAAAAGGCTAAAAGGTCTTATGTGCTAGACACTAATTAGCACGACCAATTAAAGTCCTGGTAGTCTCGGACTTAATTACTGATTTTTAATTTATGATAATTCTGCAAGTAATATAATCTAATTGTTTCCGATGCCTGCAATAATGTAGTTCGACAAGACACTCAATGGTGCAGTCGTTAATGGTGTAATATCGATAATATTACACAATTAGCGAGTGTAATATTAATTTACTAATTGAGAAGTATTGATAATATTACACAATTTGTGAATAAATTAAGCACAACTAAAAACACAGATTTTAAAATATCTCACGTGAAGGAGGGTCGAGACACATCTCACGAAATCCCACCTGGCTCGAAAAAGGGTAAAATGCCCTTAAAAACGTTCCATTAATGAACACCCCATAATGTGATCTCTCTACCTTATTTAAAAACACAAGCAGCAATATTCATTTTATGCCCTTCCGCTAAACTAAATTGCTTATATTTATATTTATTTCTGGTCTCATTCGAGACATACACACTATTAGGTATTAAAGCCTACTTTGTACTTCCCGACGTTGTGACCAGAAGTACAAGGTAGGCTTTATGTCTAATCTTAATCTTAATAATACTATAAATGCGAAAGCTTGTATGGATGTTTGTTACTCTTTTACGTAAAAACTACTGAATAGATTTTAATGAAAGTTTACAATAATATAGCTTATACATCAGAATAATACATAGGCTACTTTTATCCCGGTAACAAGTTCCTGTGGAAAACGGGAACGGGAAAACTTCTTTCTCTACGCGGGCGAAACAGCGGGCATCAACTAGTAATATTATAAATGCGAAAGTTTGTATGGATATCTGTTACTCTTTCACGTAAAAAGTACTGAATGGATTTTAATGAAACTTTACAATCATATAGCCTTTACGTCAGAATAACATATAGGCTACTTTTTATCCCGGGAAAAAGTTCCTGTGGGTACCGGGGAAATCTTTTCTACGCGGGCGAAGCCGCGTGCGTCAACTAGTATTATATATGTCACAAATAAGACCAGCTTTATTATGAATATAGAGTAGAAATCGCGAAATTTTAAAAACAAAAGTGTTTAGTAATGGGTTCACGTTCGTATTGCACACTTGCCGCTGTGGCACCAGACTAACCCCGTAATATCAAACGAAACGAAATACTATCATGTTTTACAAATACGAGGTATTGTTATTAAAAAGACATCCTTTTGACGTATTTCTAGACATTTTAGGAGTAATTTTATTGTTTCAAATTCTAGCATCGATTACGGAACAAGATTTTGAACAAGAATAAAATCTTTCAAAATCGAAACACAAAATAAAAAAGCCATTATATACTTTCTGTAAAGGCTTTTGTAGCCTCAAAGCTTTTGTCCATAATTAGTTTTATAATGCTTCGAATGTTAGGGATTAACTCACCCGCTAAATGTTTTCCTTTGTTTCACTGGGCTGGCAGCGCTGGTTACGCCTGGGTCGGAGCTGGATGCTTCTGCAAATAAAAAATAAGTATTAACAAAATAAAGCCTATATGTAATCAATACGTACACATACTAAGTAGTTCTACTTTGCTGGTTTAATTGAAATAAGTAGAATAACTGTTGCTTAAGGGAACTGTAAACCCATTAGTTGTAGATGCTTAATAAGTAAATTGCAGTTCTAAAATATTCAATTCTCGGAAAACCCATTTCCTTTCAAAATAAAGAACTGTCAAAATCAAGCGGCAAATGTCATTTTGAAATCGTTTTAAAATCCTTACATAATATAAAATGAAGTCCCGTAACGTGTGTATGTGTGTACGCTTAAATGTTTTAAACTACGCAATAGATTTAATGCGGTTTTTATCATTAGGTAGCGTAGTTGAAGAGGAAGGTACGAGTATAGACATTGTATTTGTATTAGCTGATTGAATAAAATATGGCGATAATTGTTCAAGATGTCGGAAAAAATGACGCCGACTGACGGCTTTTATCGGAATCTCTGCCTAAACACTGAGAAGTATAACAAAACAATGTACAACACTATTATTCGGTTCGTACGGAAAAACCAAACCACGCAGTCAAAAGCTTCGGGCATCTGATATTTTATGATTTAAGAACTTTTATTCAGTCTTTGTTGACAAAAATAATCTCGCAGTGAGCAAACTTCAATTTCCAATTAATTGGGTAACATAATTGTGACACAAATGAATGGAAAACCTACTTTCTATATGTTAAGTTTATTATTGTATATTTTTCAAAAGAAGGTGCACGAGTGAATATGTGGATATTAAACCTGTTCTCGACAACTCAAGATTAGGCAAATCTCATATTTTTAGGTATAACGTATACATTAGCCTCTGAGCTTTAAGGTAACCCGCTTAAAAGAGATTTGAAAGAATTTTTTTTTGTTTACTTTAACTATACGAATATAATTAACTAGAAGCGCTCGTGGCCCCGCGGACGTAGTGTTCTGTAAACGATCACTGCGTTAAGCAACTTTCACTATGGCTGGTACTCGGATGGGTGTACTTTGTGGCATTTATATTTACGAGCGTTTCCGTGCTCTGGAAGGCACGTTAGGCCGTTGGTCCCGGTTGCCAGTAACATGGCAGTCGTTAAGCCAGTTGAATGCCTTATGGGCGGTTTGAAAAATTTCAACAGCAGGTCGCCGAAACCTGCACCTGTCCATTTCAACACGGCAATCGGCTCACCACCTGTTACGTGGGACAAAAAGCAAAGCATACGGTGAAACGTGGGCGTATTGTACGCCTCTGCCTACCCCTTCGGGGATAAAGGCGTTAAACTATGTTTTTATGAAAGTATGTTTAACTATAAAGGAGGTGGCAACTGACACCCGCCTCCATCCACACACACCCAAATTTTTGCTTGACCTAAGCGTCAGAGCGTTGAATAAATGTTGTTCATTAAAACCGTTCAGTTACGAATGTCAGATGCACATTGTAGTTATTGAAGACTTTTTGTATGGAAACTTCGTCAGAAAGAACAGATATCCACAACACGCATCTCGTACGGGGTAGGAATTGGGTTTGAAATTCGGTATAAAGACAGAAGAATCATTCGAATCAAACAATCTTGAGCCTTGAAAGATACACACGTAATATGCTTTTTTACTGATTAAAGGATACAATTATAGAAAAATAAGTCAAATTAACGTAGGCAGATCCGCGGGTGTTCGCTAATCTAATATAAATTTCTACAAAAAGATCTAGTATCTAAATAAAAATAAATATCCATCACGCCTTATCCCCGAAGGGGTGGCAGAGGCATATTATATGCCCACTTTTCACCGTGTGGATTCCTGTCCCACGTAATAGGTGGTGAGCCCATTGCCGTGTTGAAATAGACAGACGCAGGTTGTGGCTACCTGCTGTTGAAATTTTTCATGCCGCTCATAAGGCATTCAACCAGGCTTAACGACTGCCATTTTACTGCCAACCGGGACCAACGGCTTAACGTGCCTTCCAAAGCACGGAAACGCTCGCAAATGTAAATGCCACAAAGTGGTCACCCATCTGAGGACCAGCCATAGTGAAAGTTGCGTAACTCAGTGATCGTTTTCAAAACACTGAGACCGCGGAACCACGAGCGCTTCTACCTAATAAAAATTTAATATCCATAAATGAATAATAAGTACGGAATGAAATCAGAGAACCAATTGATGGAAGGCGATGATTCGTTTAGGTGTGTCGCTTTTCAGGCCGTCACGTGACATCAGAGGTATAAAATTCTATTATTTTAATATTCAGTAACAAATAGATATTTGGCAGATAATATCAGGTCGGAATTACCAGATTTTATGATACTTGTTCAATTTTTTTTTGTTTTGTCAGTCCTTTGTCAGTTGACAAAGGACAATGAATGTGTTCGATAGAGAAGAGATTTATTGAATAATTTTATCAACAGCTTTCGATAGGCATCCGCGCATAGAGCAACTATTGATTGTTAGGTCAGCTATACAATTAGTGCGTGATGTGCATGAATCTGTATTAGCAGTCAACAGAGGACCACATGTCAGTGTAATAAAAAACGTAGCCCATTCAACCGGCAATACGCGTGGCATTGACATTCATGTTAATGTCTCAGAGCCAAAAGCGCATGAAACAGTTACAGCAGTTAACTCTTCTAAGCCTGTGGATAAAATCCTGTTTTAAATTCAATTAAAACATGAACGAGTTTCCTTTTGCCTTTTATTTGGAGAGAAAGTAAAAACAATTCAGCGTCAGGAGAATCGAGTGCTTTTAAAATTAGTTCATAATACCTGAGTTAAAGTTTTTTTGAACTTTGATGGGTCAATTTAAAAAGTGCCAAAACAGAACAGAACGTTTATCGTGTTTTGTAGTGGATGATATGAATTCTATTTTCTTTTATTGCTTTCCTTTCATCCACGTAGCTGCAATTTTTAATAACCACCTAACAACATGGACTTATTTCTTGCTTTGATAAATCAGCTACGATAGAAGATTTTTCGAACCTAGTTATATTAAGAAAATTTTACCGCAAATATGTACGCTCTTCAATCAGAAGTTCTTTAATGCATTATTTTTATTTATTATATTAATATTATATTGAATTAAAAAACTTGCTATACATTAAATTCATGACACGATAGATAGATTGACAGATACGGCACAATAAATCTACAAGTTCATTGATAAAACCCTTAGTCCAGACACCTTATTCATAACCATTCTTAAATAAATAAATAAATAAATATCCATCACGCCTTATCCCCGAAGGGGTGGCAGAAGCATATTATATGCCCACTTTTCACCGTGTGGATTCCTGTCCCATTATTCTTTTTTTTTAAGTTTTCCCATTATTCTTTTCTTTTATTATTCTTAAAGTTCTCGACTAAATTACTAAAAGACATCATAAATTCAATATATGATCCGATAGATTCGAATATGAGATTCAAATATTCTGTCGGATCTATGAATGTAAAGTATAAGCAAAGTACATAAATAAATGTATACGAGTATATGTACTGTGGTATAAGTTAATTACGATTTTAATACCTACAATTGACATATATAGAAAAATTGTCAGGCAAATTAAGCTCTGCTGCATATGCAGTAAAAACAATAAGACTGATGTTGAAATGGCTAGAATAGTTTATTTCAGTTATTTACATAGCGTTATGTCATACGGAATTCTTCTCAGGGGAGACTCAGCGGACATTAATACGATATTTATTTTACAGAAGATAGCTGTGAGAGCAATATACCAGCTTGGTCCCAGGGTATCTCTAAGAGAAAGATTCAAAGAAATTAGTATTCTTACAGTTATATCACAATATATATATGAGAATTTACTTTATGTGCACAAAAACATAGACACATTTCTTAAAAAAAGTGATATACATAATGTAAACACTAGGCATAAAGATAATCTTGTATTAAATTCTACTCGTCTCGAAATAATCAGCAATTCTTTTATGGGGCAATGTATACGATTCTATGACAAACTTCCCGATGAAATTAGAATATTGTCCATAAATATGTTTAAAACAACAGTCAAGGCCAAATTGTGTAACAAGGAATATTATAAAATTTCAGACTATATAAATGATAAAAATGCATGGGAGTAAGTAGCTCTAAGTCAACACACATAAATATACAAATATAATTAATAATAATAATAAAGAAACATTATAAATATAATGTACATTTGTTCAACATAAGTGATCTGAAACGTCAGGTTAATTAATATAATAATATGTAATTTGTGTTTGTTATTGTGTGAGCACCGTCTGTTGGGACTGGTCAGCTCATAGCTGTTATAGCAATTATTACAAATAATACTATTTATATTTAAGGCAAATTAAGTTTAGTCGACTGTTCTCACGTAACTCCAAAGGAACAATGTAAGTTTAATATTGTAAGCCATACCTGCATTTTAAAATAGCAGCCATTTAGTTTCTTGCCGAAGTCTTCCTCATAAGGGTCGGTGGCTACCTTTAAAACTGGCTCTCATTTTGATTTGATTTTGTTTCTTTTGTATAGACTCATTACTATATAATTTGTTCAAATATCATGTAAATAAAACTAATGTAATTACTGGCAGTTAGAAAAGAGTGGCCATGAGTTTTATTGCCAGGTTCTTCTTCAGGCTCTACCTATTGAGTTGCGAATCTGGCAGTAAATGTAAATGTAGAAGCAATAATCTTGACGTTTATAAGTGTTACTTTGTGACCTACATGAATAAAGATTTTTCACTTTCACATTTACCTACAATTGAAATTGAATTGTATGGTTGGAATCGGAAAGTTTACAAGTGGTTGTGAATAAGGGGGCTGGATGGAAATTAAATGGTATCCACGACTTTCGATTTAGCAGTAGGGAAACAGGTAGTTCGCTATCTATATTAGAATAGGCTAGCAGAGTCAGAGCAAGACCTACACTCGAAAAAAAATTGTGATGTTTTAAATACTTATATTTCATTGGGACCAAAACAATGAGCTAAAAACTGTTAAGAAATTAAAGGTTTTATTTGATTATTTTATCTTTTTATACAGTGATATTTACAAGAATTTATCAAAATACATATGCTACAGAAAATAAAATTTATAGGACACACAGGTCGTTCGTGTCTAGGTTCAATATTATTAAACTAGGAACGAATTACATTGATATAAAGTAAATGGAAGAGGCAAGGCCAAGGACCCGCTACTGAAAATTCGTTGAGGTCGGTCAACAAATACATTCGTTGAAGTCGACAAATACAACAGCTGGTGTGATATTTGACATCGTAGCTCATTTCTTATAAATTAATAATCTTGTATAATTACTGTGTAAACTTATAATTACTTTATTATTTTTTAAAGCTGTAACCGAAATAAAACTTCCACTGAAAGGGTTTAAAATAATCGCTATGTTATACCGAAGTTTTTTTTTTTTAATAATAATAATCTTATAGTGCAGCAAATATCAACTCTGTCTTGCCTTAATTGGCCGGTCAGAGGGAGGGAGCCAGAGCTATATGCTCGGGGGTGGAAGTGTCATTTTCAAGGGCATAACTACGGGGAAGCCCGCTCCGGGCCTGGCCCGCGAAGGTGAAACCGGCGCCGCACCGCTCGACACCCCAAGCCGCTCACACCGGTGTTGCCCTCTGTCGCCTTACAGGCTTATCATGCCTACGGTGATTGTATAGGGGGCCCATCTAGTGAGTTGGCAAGTCACCGTCTGCCAGTATTTTGATTATAATATATTAAAATGGCAGACGCCGTCTTCATCCATAGTTCTAATCACTCAGTTCATTTAACCTCCAACTCAATAGCCCAACAGTAGTTAGCATATTGTACAATAGTTTAACTCCCATTGGAGATGGTCCATTACCGTTCTTCTACATAAGGCGGACGTGGATTGTCTGCAGTGGGAGTCCCATTCCCTGTTACATTAAAATTCTTAAAAGGCCTCTGCGTGTTGGACCTCTATGTCCCCATGTAAGCCTCCCAAAAGACCGGGTATCTTCGTAAGAAGAAAAAAAGAAGATACCCGTGTAAAAAGAAGAGACATAATCTTTATTAAGCAAAATAACAATATTTGCACTTAATGCCTAAGTGACCTAAAGCTATACAAATAATGTACAATTGCCGAGTTCTAGGGCAGATCCCAAGCCAGCTCCCAGCCCCGTGCTAGAAATTAACCTGTGTTACGGTAGCGGAAAGGTGGCCCCGTCTCCGTTCCTGCAACTCGTTGATGGTAGTGACGATGGTAACCAGGCTATAAGGACTAATGAATTCCCAATATAGGCAAGCCTGTATTTCAGGAATTCAATCGTATTTAGTATTAAAATTAACCTAAATTTTATACCAGAATGTCACCACTGTGGACAGTTCTGTTACCAATAAAAAAAAAACAAATGTGTCTATTATCTTTATATATTTCATCTATCTTTCATAATATCATTTAATAAAAATATACTTTTAAAGTCCGACAAAGATTTCTAAAAAACCACAATAAAGTTAGTTTTTTTTCCTTTCCGCGTTTATAATCCCGATGGAAATTTCGAAATATTGGTAATATTTAGATTTAATTTTTATCATTCTAATGTCCCAATCCTTGTTTTATCTTCAAAATAATAGTTTCAAAATAAGATTCAAGTTTTATTTAATTTGATTTTTGTAACAGTGAAACTTGTACCTATCTACATGAAGTACAAAAATAATCTCAAATACCAAGATTGCAAAAGGATTAGCTTGTTATTGTATGACAATAATTTGTCGAGTGGAAATTGACAAATATGTGGAAAGTGGCACACAGTTTGACTAACCTACCTTCGTATTTTCTGACGGCATGGTGATTATGAGGGGATGAATATGTAAGAATACTAACACGAAGCATGACAGTACCTGCTAAGAGCAGCAACGCTCTGTAACACCACGAACAAAGAAACATGTAGGCCGGCAGAAGTTGTCTCGTTGACTGTGAACGTTTTGAATACCTGTGGCGCCGCAAACCCGCCCTGTCGACCGCTAGTGTTGTTCTACCAACACTTGATAATAAATAATATACGAATACTTTTAGAACTGTATGGCTGAATAATCCGACTGAGAGGTATATCAACATATGGAAATAAAATCAAATGTAATGTATAAAATTCTATGAATTAAAATTACGAACAGAAGTAATGTAAGACTCATTTTATGATAAACTATAAATGTCAATAATTATTGTTTTAGTTTTAGTAGTAATAAAAGTAAACTAAGACCTGAATATCAAAAAAATGCTAGAAACAGAAATAATGTATCGAGTATCCTATGTCCCAAGCCTAGTGATGGTTGAGTGTAGCCAAAAGCAGTGTTCCGTGAGATCGGCTTTGGAATCGGGCGGTGTGTTCAGAGGAGCTTCGTCTATCGATTCATTGCCACACACAGACCAACGATCGACGTCATTCTTAAAATTTCTTTACGGGATGCTAGTGCACATGTCATATTTTTATTGATATATGCTCTTGAAGCATATATCAATAACCGCCAACTTTAAAAGTTGTAGAGAGGAGAACTGACAAT
Organism: Thumatha senex; assembly: GCA_948477245.1. Classification (NCBI taxonomy): domain Eukaryota; kingdom Metazoa; phylum Arthropoda; class Insecta; order Lepidoptera; family Erebidae; genus Thumatha; species Thumatha senex. The sequence continues at coordinate 9,926,785 of OX419725.1, forward strand.
ATCTATTGACAAATGTACTTCGATTCGATACTATTTGTTAGTTATAGAACTTATGGTAATCCCACTTTAAACAGACCCTACAAAATGAAAGATGTCTTAAACATTTGTGTGAGTTCGGAGACAAACTACTTTCACTGCGACGACTCCGTGAAACAAGCCGTATCATCGGAACGTCACTTGTGACAAGGCGTGCGAGTAGTAAGAGCGTGACGATATCTTTGTAATCTATTTGTAACCCATTAAGACGGACGTGCGAAAACGGTTGGCGTTTGGCCCAAATGTTATTTTTTCACACCACAGCAATAATGGATGTGTATTGATATTCATTGAATAACATTATGATTCCGTTTGTCGAGGGAAACTGTTTATGAAGTTATTTCTATGCAAAATATTGAGGTTTTCGTACAAACGAAATGTTTCTACTTGCTAGTATTAAGATAGAATTTGGTATACCTATTTATGTAAATGAGCAAAATTCCATTAATGTATTTAAAATTAATAGAATTTTTGTGGTCCAGCCGGGGTCGTCTCCAGGGGAGGCTTTTCAACGGTTGATGTCAACGACTTGAACTTTGAAATACGTTTAACTTTCTTATATCGTCTATCAGAAGATACTCGTAAAAGCTTGCCTTACAAAATTAGTTATTGTGCGTTCTGTTCTACGTTCGGAATATTTATGTATCTTGGTCTACGTGTTTTATTTTTGATTGAGGGAGAAATCGAGTTGAATCAAATTTGGAAGAAATGTTTAATATTAATAATTAATTCTACCACAAGTTGTAGTAACCGGGGCACAATTCTTTCCAATTTGTCGTGTTAAGGGTTCACAAATTCATACAAATTCTTACAAATTCATTAAAATTCACACAAATTTTAAGGGGCATACAAATTCATACATGACAATTTATAAATACCCATAGATGGCGCTGAACTTTAGCTTCCATCTAAAATCATCATTAATTTCTTATAAATTAAAGGTGCTTATCGTCTTACTACCTTAAATTATTAAATACCACCAAAAATAGTACCAATTTCTAAGCACGTCTTGTTAATGGCTAAAGGGAGACTTTTAGACAAAAAGTAAAGTTTGTGAAACTTGTATCAAATTCTATATCATATTGTCGGTGCAACCTGAGATACGCTTACGAAATTCTATAAACAAATTAAATTTTCAATTTTCGTTCAGATGTTCTAAGGGATTTTGTTACTCATTGATAAAATCCAACTAGTACAGAGATAATTTATCGATATTCCGACATTATTTGCCGTGCCAAACGCGTTACACTCCTTACGAGGCACGAGTAGTTTAGTAACAATGTTTACATCATAAAATTCCCGTGGTCTCCCCGAATCGTTAACATTGACTGTTGTAAACCGAGTTTAACATTAGCATATTCCTCTTACTCTTTATCTTATAGCGAATTCCCAGCTGCTTTCAAATTCCCATCTCTATCTGGATTCGGTACCTGGAGTCCACTCTTATTTGGCTGCTAGGAACAACTCCTCATAGACTCATAATAGCACAGGTTTAAACCTCTGTGGTTATTTTTTGCTTGTGTTACAAATGAAATATATGTGTAATTAGTACACTAAATAAAAAAAAATACGCGTAATACTCCGGGAGTGCCGATAGAAGTGAACACAAAATTTATTAATAATTTATTTATGAGTCCAGAGATTTTATCTCATCTAAAAATATGCGTACCGCGTTGAAAGAAGTTTTCACTGGAAAAAAAGAAACAGTGGTTTGGATTTTGAGTTTCAGTACGTCGTTGCCTTGTCCGTTCTTTAGCAGGAAAGTTCGCTAGGGCCACGAAAATCTTGATGAAACTCCTTACACTTGAACTTCGAATTGCGTATATAATCGCTATTTTGATCGGATAAAGGTTCTCTTTTCACTAGATAAATATGAATTTCTTTAGTCCTTTGTGCATAAGTCGAACATCAAAAATATGAAATTGCTTTCGTTTAAATGTTAAGGGTCAAAGGGTCATCTATATACCAGATTTGTATATTGAGCATGATTGAGCAACGATATTATATCATCCTCCTATATCCCAAAAACATTTGCTAATCTTTTAGAATTTAACTCGCTATCATAAACATATAATATACCCTCTTAAAATAATATCGTTGAAAATACATCAATTTAGTGATAAGTTGGCGTACAAAGAGAACGGTAGATATGTAATTGCCTCACCTGCCGCAGACGACGTTGTAGCACTAAGCATATATAAAAACAATTCTACGCTAAAGTCGTGATATGTTTATTCCCAGAGGTAAACCAGTGCTCTTTCAAATAGGACGTTAAGAATAAAATGGAAACGGTAAGATTATAGTTCGTAGGCTGCAAAATAAAAATAACATCAATTGTAGTTTTATAACAAAAGTGGAAAATAAAGTACAAATGTGATGAAATGTACATAATGTTGTTGTGACATTGACAATACCCGATGAAAAATTATATTTCTGCATAATAATAGCTTTTCTAAATTATTTTTAACATCCCACATACTACCTGTTCCCGTGGGTATAAGGTGATAACATATAGCCTGAGTTACTTCTTATAAAATCAGCAGTGAAAGTTAAGTAAATATCGGTCTAGGCATTTCAGATATTAACCGGAACAAATTGATAGACCGAACAAAAACGTGAAGACTATATTACCCTTTGCATTTGCCTCAATTTAGACCAACGATTAACGAACGCGAAAATTATTGTCACAGTCAGTTTTCATATAGATTTAATACACGATGAAACGATATTATATCATCCTCCTATATCCCAAAAACATTTGCTAATCTTTTAGAATTTAACTCGCTATCATAAACATATAATATACCCTCTTAAAATAATATCGTTGAAAATACATCAATTTAGTGATAAGTTGGCGTACAAAGAGAACGGTAGATATGTAATTGCCTCACCTGCCGCAGACGACGTTGTAGCACTAAGCATATATAAAAACAATTCTACGCTAAAGTCGTGATATGTTTATTCCCAGAGGTAAACCAGTGCTCTTTCAAATAGGACGTTAAGAATAAAATGGAAACGGTAAGATTATAGTTCGTAGGCTGCAAAATAAAAATAACATCAATTGTAGTTTTATAACAAAAGTGGAAAATAAAGTACAAATGTGATGAAATGTACATAATGTTGTTGTGACATTGACAATACCCGATGAAAAATTATATTTCTGCATAATAATAGCTTTTCTAAATTATTTTTAACATCCCACATACTACCTGTTCCCGTGGGTATAAGGTGATAACATATAGCCTGAGTTACTTCTTATAACATCAGCAGTGAAAGTTAAGTAAATATCGGTCTAGGCATTTCAGATATTAACCGGAACAAATTGATAGACAGAACAAAAACGTGAAGACTATATTACCCTTTGCATTTGCCTCAATTTAGACCAACGATTAACGAACGCGAAAATTATTGTCACAGTCAGTTTTCATATAGATTTAATACACGATGAAACGGCAAAATTGTCATAACTGTTAAGTAGCACTGGTAGTACCCTGATATAGGCTGCTGATTAATAAAAGGAATTCCTGCTTATTTATTACTTTGATATAAAGCTTCAGAAGGGATGTTCATTAAAAGGTAGAATATTTGTAACAATGAGCAGCAAGCGGAATACACGAATGATTATATTTGTTAGTGCTAGAAAATGTTTGTCGGCTTTGAGGTGGTCATACACTGTTTGATCGTTTAAACACAGAACTAGTTCGATATCTATATAGTTTAGCAATATTTGCGACATGAAACAAAGGCCTTTGAGGGTAACTTAACCCTTATGTTCGCTTTATAGTTAAGCAAGGTGATATTTTATAATTTGTATGAAACGTTTCATTTCAAATTATAAAACATTTTATTAATTCATTTAGTGGCGCGAATATATCTTTTTGAAAGCATTGTATTATATTCGCCAGTTGTTAGAAAGTTGTCCCGTACGAGTATTGCCAAATAAATACGCTTTTAATTATACACGATGTCGTACATGTACCTATATGGTTTGTGTAACCCAGTGGCCGACTGAGGGTTCTTACCGCCCTGTTGCCCGCGGTTAAACAAACAAGTACTTCAATTTTACGTTAAGCAAAACTTTAGTGAGTAGAGAATAGAGTCTAATTCATATTACTGATGCGCTAATAAAAACTTTGTGTGAGTACAGATGTGAAGTTATATTTAAATCACGGCGATCATCTGCAATGTTAAGGTTGAATTCCGGAACGTTTGCGTCACAAGACGTCCGTGTATGGACTTATAGTCTAATACAACTACAACGTTCGCTAAATTCAATATTTTGTTAACTTTTCAGCAAAATCTGTACTTAACAATTTCAACAATTCTGTAATCAAAGTTAACTGAACTCGATTCGAGTTTGATTCGATTCCCAGGTCGGAAAGAAATTTATGTGATTCCACTAATGTTTGTTTCGGAGTTTGGGTGTGTTTCCTATGTATAATATGTATGTGTATTTCCGAATTATATAAGTATGTTTATCAGTCATCTAGATCCCATAACACAAGCTTATATTAGCTTACTATGGGCTAGACGGTGCTGCGTAAAAAAAATGTCTCACAATATTATTTATTTTATTTGTAGTCGAGTACAGTTTTGATTTACCTCAAAAACAGACAAAGGAATCTAAATATGTTGTTGTTACAAAGCTTCTATTAAACTAGTTAAGATTCCATCGAGAACTGCAGTCTTAGTTTGAACACCTTTCTTACTTTCAATGCCAAAGTTACTTAAGTACTGACATTAAGTGCAGAACCATATTCAACGACTTCATTATCATTTTTTTGTTCCAGTATCATTATTAAGAATAATATTGTAACTGTTTAAGTTAAACACGTTTCTGTTCCTTTCTGTTGTATATTTGCTTGTAAAAGTTTCGTAACACACATCGGAAATAGTAAATACTGTGATAGACAAAAAATATGACACAGTTAGTGGATTAAAATAATATAAAAGCTAAATCAAGCGCGTGCGACGGCGACGATGCGGCGCCGGCAATCTAGCATTAGGCGCCATCACAGATCGGTCGCAATCTTACCAAAGAACAAGTCGATGAAGTGACACACGTATTCATTAAAATTAACCTTGTGTACATAATTTACGTGATGCAGCTTTGAAGAGAACTACACTGGACGCAAACAGCTTTAGTACAGGCGTCTGATGATACATTTATTATTGTTTATGGTCTCTATCAGTCTTGACAAAATAAGAAAAATAGAAAACAATTTGTTGGTTGCATCAATCTGAGCTATGATGTAAGAAGTTTATAAGGTAGCTGATAGATATAGAGTATGTGCTCAAGCATGATATCAAAAAAATATTTAGGGCAAATATCTAGTAAATGTTAAACAAACGCTCAAGCATATTCCAAACATCTTATGGAGGCCTTAATGATACTTCATTGTTTCTCAGGTCACGTCTTTGAAACCTGTCTGGTTTCGGAAATCAAATCAATTAAAATAAAACCATACAAGTAAAATTTCCCAAAGATTTAAAATATTATTATAATATTTATGATCGACTGATATTTGAACACATAACATTTATACTCTTATTATTACTTTTACATTGCGATACACTGTCATATTTAGTTGAACAATATACGACCACAAAATATATAATCCGTACAGTGTTGTGTTTCATCTGTTACGCATCTGTTGTAATGTTATTGGCAGTTACATACTAGAATGGAAGGGGGATAAAGAGACGGCCTTCAGTGTCACATCAGCAAGCAGTATGGAGAAACAACTGGCGCCTAGGTAACTGTTTAGACCGTGACAAACAACGTTTTTAAATAAGTTGTAATACATAAATATAATGAAGTGTTACAAATAGTACCTGACAGAGAAGATCAACTATTGAAGTAAATATCACAACAGGCTTGTCAGTTTTTAACAACACAAGACGAGTATTTAGTTTAATCGAGTTTTATAGTAAGTGTTGACAACCGGAATGTATTGATATTCACCGTCTAATTCAAATTTATTTAGCATAGAAGATAATATTTATAAATGAGCGTTAAGGAGCGCGAATGTGGGTCGTAATCGCGAGACGATTCTTACCGTTGTGTTTATCCATTTAGCTGGAGTTGCAACGTTAATCAGAACTAGAGGACGGCGAACGATTTCACTGGCGGGAGTCGGAGCGCGACTCCTGCGCCGGCCACGAGTTCACTACTCGAACATTATTGTGCAAGACCCGTGCTCCGTCCTATTCAATTTCAAATATGGTAGCGGCCGTGCGCGCACGTCTCATTGGACAGTTACAGCATAAGAACGAAACGATCACCAAACGTTTCGTAAATAAATCATGAAACCCCTACTAATGGGCAAGCGATTAAGATTTTGGACACTTCTATTCCAATGTACTATAAGCTGGAATAACGGAAACTATTTCCTGCTTGTCAGTAGATCAAAAACATAATTAAAGTGATTGTGCAGAAGAAGTATGATTGTAATATGAAAACCTTCTAAAAGATATTTATCTTACTATGACTAACACTTTATGCAGACTCGGGACACTTGACGATAAAAGACATGTGTATCAAATTATTAAATAAATATCCATCACGCCTTATCCCCGAAGGGGTGGCAGAGGCATATTATATGCCCACTTTTCACCGTGTGGATTCCTGTCCCACGTAATAGGTGGTGAGCCCATTGCCGTGTTGAAATAGACAGACGCAGGTTGTGGCTACCTGCTATTGAAATTTTCAAATCAAATTATTATTTTCTTGATTTGGTACCTGTCGACATGTATATATTTTTCAAAGTAAAGACATCTTCAAAAATTATCCAGACCAAAGTGTCAAAACATTATTTTTTTATACCACTGAGGTGGCAGACAATCGTACGGCCCACCTGATGGAAAGTGGTCACCGTAGCCTATGGACGTTTGCAACACCAGAGGTGCAGCATTCGCGCTGCCGACCCTTTATAAACCTTCTAAGACCCCACTACATCCAGACGATCTCACCGAACGTTGGTTCTCGTCCCATGTTATTTGTCTAATATGGATGGATGAGTCTTTTTGAAATATTAATGAACGACTATTAGTTTTATTTACTTTAACTAGTTGTCACCCGCGTGTTCTTCGCCCGCGTAGAGAACTTTTCCCGTTCTCGTTTCCCATAGGAACTTAAAATCAGAAAATAAGTAGTCTATGTGTTATTCTGATGTGTAAGCAATATTATTGTAAGGTTTCATGAAATCCATTCAGAAGTTTTTGCGTGAAGGAGTAACAAACCTAAATCGATACACTATTACAAACTTTCACGTATATTAGTAAGATATAGTTCTTAAGTATATGGTAAAGAAAATTATATAATTACATAGGACGTTTGGAGCGAATGCCGTCTAATCGCACAAATGTAGATTCACTAGTCTCGTTCGTTAATCAAGCAATGACCAATAGGTTGGCTATAGTCCTAGCGTCTTTATAGACAGAAATGGGGGAGTAAAGCATTTATCTTCGTACAGTAGGATAAACTATACAAAATCTGAATTACCCTAATAAATTCGGTGAAAATACAATAATTTAATAGGAAATTTTTGGTGACCCGAACAGAGTTTTCATAGGAATATTTTTTTTAGATTTCTATTATTTTAATAATTATAGTATAAATTATTTTAAAAAAGATTATTTTATTTAAACCCCAGTTATTCTAAAATTATTATATATTTTAAATTAAGTTATTGTACTTGGGTCAAAGGCTCAGCATTGCTATTCAACGTTACAGTGCTGCCAGCATTCTGTGTACGGTTGTGGCTGACAGCGACGTGGAAGAGTATTTTGATGCCTGATTTTTTTTTGATAGATCTATTCCTCACCTTACTTTTATAAAATGTGTAAAGTTTATGGTGGCTGTAGGTTTTAGAATGTTTGTTTAGGTTAATATATCATCGGTTATTAGTAAACCAAAGAAAAAGTTATTTTATTATTTTTATTTATTTCAAAGTAAGGCTTCTTACCCGGAAGTGGCAATACAGCGCTGTTTGTACAGTTATTGTAGTAAGGAATTTTGCAAGATTATGTCCGTTCGTTATCAAAGAAAACACATATTTATATGTAGAACATACGTAGACCTTAACCTCGTAATTATTCATGTATGGATTAGTTTGTTGCTGTTATATTAGCCAACGTAACAGTGGTCGGATAAATATACGTTTTTCTGATATATTGCCAAGATAGTGTGTATCGTACTACACAGGCGAAATATGACTCAGATGGCTCTGTTTTATTTAACTGGCAGTTTTTACATAGTGTACACAATCATGCACGAGAACAGACATAATAAGATGTGCATTAACAACTATTGTTGGCAATTTAAATGGGTATCTGAATGTAAGTTGCACATTATATATAATGTACCAAGAAAATATCCTAAGCACAGTTTAATACATTTAGGGCCGTATTCCAGAACGTTTATCAATACTCAAGAAACACTTGAGAGTAGATTTTATTCGACACAATCTAGTCTCAAGCGTTGATTGAGTATTGAGAAACGTTCTGGAATACGGACCTAACTTGCTGTGCACAAAGTCACAAATTTCTGGAATCCCCGTTACACCCTTAAAACTCATAATTTATTAATTTGTACAAAAGTCGGCCAGATTGATTGAAAAAAAAAATGTCTTTATTTTGCATAGACCATTTTAACGGCGCTTACAAAATGTCATACACTAGAATTATGGATAACTTAAATATTTTTAAAGTGACCACCGGTTCGGAACCTGAGAATAACCAGCAAGACACTTAGGGTCGTATTCCAGAATGTTTCTCAATTTTCAATCAACGCTTGAGAGTAATATTTATAAGGCATAATTTAGCCTCAAGCGTTGATTGAGTATTGAGACAAGCTCTGAAATACAGACCTCAGGAGGGGTTTTTTATGGTTTATTTACAATTTAATATTATTTTACTATGCCGGCAGATAATTTCCAGTCGTCTCTGTCCTGCAAATAGCCTTTAACAGCATACTATTATTATATACATATATTGACATTATGATGATGCTCTGCTCCTTTGGATAGTACCGTGATAGCGAGCCTAATAGCCTTTCTCAATAGCCTAAAGATTGAAGAATAATTGAAATCAATGATGTTGTTTTACAAAAAGTTTTTTTGAAGTGAAAACTTCTTTTCACACCGCACACAGATTTTTCCGTAGGTAGTAAGTTAGACTGATCCGTCACGCTCTGAGGTGAAAGGCTCGATGGGGTGAACTCGGGAACGCCGAGTGTTTCCGCCGATGCTTCCTCCTCTCTTCTACGTTGCCGTGCCCGGCAGGGTCCATAATACCCGAGCGAGAACGATACAGTCAGCTGCTCTTCGGTGTTGTGTCGCTGTGTTTTGTATATTCAATTCATACCTAATAATTGATGGCGATTGCTAATGAAGTTTTCTCTCCTGCCATGCGGTCTTAAGCACAATCTCTTAATCTTTTTTTACATAGTATGAGTTTGTAAATACAAAAAGTTTTTTTTACACACGATTACACACAATCAAACTCTTTCTTACATTCTACAATCTTCTCAAGTTACTGGAGAAAATAAACTATGAATAAAAGGTTTGTTTTTCTCAAATTCATATTATCTGAAGTTCAGACTTCCATAATAATGACAATAACACTCGAGGGAAATTATTCTCTTTATAATATGACTTGTTCAATTCGTAACGCTATTCACACCGCTGACTATATCACATAAGAAGGACAGTGGATAGCATTAGTTGCTATTTATGACATTCAAATCAGGGGTACAAATCTACTATTTCAATCGCGTCAGAATAGAATCGAAGTCTACGCTTAATAGACACATAGGTACAATTTTGACAGTTTTTCGTAGTCTACTATTACAATGTAACTCCAATAGACTCCTATCGGTCGGCCGATAGAATTCTACAACACCTACCGCGCCAGTGGCCGCTAGTCAGTTGCATTTTTGATAATCTACTAAAATTTTGACATCTAAAAACAGCGATTCTGGACCTATTCTACGGCTTGTCAATAATAGACTCGGTCCCCAGAAGGCGTGCTGGCTGAACAGTACAAAAAGTAATACATTTTTGGGTTTAATTTTTTGTTCCAGCTCATAGGTGTTTTCTCAGCTTAAATGCGGATGTATGTTCTATCAAAATCGGTTGAGCGAAACCCGATTCAGATCAAATTCAGATTGGTTAAGATATACTAAGATAAGAGAAAATGTTCAATTTCCTGCAGCCGTAACCGCGAACGATCACTAGTTTTAATATGATCAACGCATTTGATTAAAGGTTTATCGTATCGTAATTGTCATTGTGGTGACAATACACAACAGGAAGATGAATAATTAATGACTTCACTCGTGACACAATTTTACTACTGTTCCGCTCTCCTGGGTAGTAGCGTGATGTTATATAGCCTATGGCCTTCCTCGATAAATAAACTATCCAAAACAAAAAAAAATCAATTCGGAACAGTTGTTCCTGAGATTAGCGCGTTCAACTAACTAAGCAAAAAAACTTTTCAGATTTTTATTTTAGTATAGATACAACACATTGTATAAAACAAAACAAATATGTTGTCATAAACAAGTGAATTTATTATGGCCGAAGAGACCACTAATTAGAATTAACTACGTCAACTCATCCGATAACGGTGGTACCTGCGGATGATAAGTCGCCTAAATATTTAAAATGGGTGACGTTTCATCAGAGGATGAAAAATTTCGCGGACTGGTTGCCACATAGGTCGCGATATTGCGGCGTGCCACTAATGGTATGAGGAGAGAAAGGGCATAAGGTTTGGATTTTACAATAAAAACAAATAAGTTAATTTCGAAACAATCTACCAATTTATATGTTCATCAAAAAGGTTTTTAACTATGTTCGTTTAAGTGATGTACAGTTGAGTTATTTGTTTATATTGTATTTTATATGTTTATACTGATGTTCCTTTGTTTTGGACGATGCTCACTTGTTTATTTCACACGGTCACTTAGTGGAGGAAAGTGGCCTGAGAAGACGCTAAATATTTCAGAGATTAAGATGAGCAACTTTAGTATTTTTTTATAAAACTTGAGTATATAAAATAATCCGATATTACAGTTAATATTGTTTATTTTGGGTATTCATCATTAATAATTCAACTAAATTTGTTTTCAAATTTCCATTTTTATTGGATTACCTGATTGTAGTTTAAATTGGTTTTGTGTTATACATTGAATGCTACGTAGAGTGTGAGAAAATAATCTCAAAGAATAAAATACATACATAACTTGTCTCCTACAGCTAAATATTACACGTCACGTCTTTTGTCTCCAAAGGAGTAGGCAATACAATATTTTAGTGTTATTTTGGAATTCTGATAATAAAAGTGGCATTTTATGTGAAAACCATTTTACCAGTGTAAACAGGCACAAAGTCTATATATAACCATGCCACCATCCCTTGAGTACTAAAATAATAGACATTTGCCTACCCATTTAGGGAGAAGAGGCAAGAAAATTCAATTTTGTTGTTGCTACTAATTATTCCATTAAAATAATATTGCAGATCAAAGAGGACCCATAAAAGCATAAACTTTGTAACTTGTATAATATCAACATAATTTACTCAGATGTTTTTCCTAAGGCCTTCTCTTGGAGTAGGGTAAACGATTTATACACAAATAAAATATATTTTCATACCAAACAAAGTGAATTTTCGTGTACAATACATGCCAATTAACTTTGGCTGATATGAAAAGTCCAAACTCTGTATTTACAAAATTTAACAAGCACTGGTTTTAGCTCAATAGTTCCAATTAGCAGATAATTTTCAACCCCATGTTGATATCCTATTCAGCAAAAATCAACATACTGTATCAGTAATTGTCATTGTTATATATTGTATATTATGCGTAATAGGTTTAAAGAATATATTTTTTCTATGAACTAACAGTCCAATGAATATGAAACATGAATTTAGAGCTTAACCCCAGAGGCTATTGTGTACGACCATATTTTACGATGTTTTAATTAACTCGCTTTCTTTGTATGTCAGTTCGAGTCGATTTTGTAATTGCGTTTTTAATTTAACTAAGTGCTAAATATTTGAAAGGTAGCTCAGAAGTAAATTACAATGCATGAAAATGTGAGAAAAAGAAAAAGCAAAGGCAGCAGAGAAAAATCACAGCAAAGCTTTACCGCAAATTTAACAAAGAAGTTCACATAAGTTAAAAGAAATAGAATTTAGATTATTATTTTTATCATGTAGCTAATTATTCAAATTTACTTTTAAAGTTTATAAGTGGCCAGTACAATATTTCTATCTTCACGCTGTATCCCTGACGGGGTAGTCAGAGAGGACAGATCGCCAGGCTTCGCGATTCCATGCATACTTCTTTCGCTTCTTCGAGATTCATCAATCGTTTCATACACGCACGTCTGGGTATACGAGTACTTTTGACCTTTCCGTTTTTGAGCAATCTGCTCACGTGGTCTTCATATGTAAGTCTCGGCCTACCCTGACCTCTTCTACCCTCTGCTTTCGCACAATATATATTCTTTGTCAATCGTTCCTCACTCATTAGTATATTATTACAATATTTCCATTAGTATTACATGAAAAAGTTAATATATCATTGTAATACTATAACATAGATACGAGTACATACATAGTTTGTCACGCATTTATCCCCGAAGAGGCATACTAAACGCCCACATTTCACCGTATGCATTTTTTCCTACATTACAGGTAATGAAACTATTGCTAAATTTTTTTCTTTAACTCCTTTTCTTGTTTCCCTTGTTGTTCTCTCCGGGTGTAATTTTGTAATTGATTTTAAAGGCAGGTAGGTCAAGTCGCGTAGGCACCAAAACGCTTCCTCAGCCTCCGCCAAGATAGATAGACGATGTATTTTCCGCTGGCACGCCACAGTAAATGATTGGCAGTAGCAATCGAAATGGAACATCTCTGTTATTGTGTTTATGATATACTAGTTGACGCTAGCGACTCCGCCCGCGTGATGCAGTTTTCTCTTTCCCGTTATCTAAAGGAACTTGTTTCCGGGATAAAAAGTAGCCTATGTGTTATTCTGATAGATAAGCTATATTATTGTAAAGTTTATTTAAATTCCATTCAGTAGTTTTTATATGTAAGTATCATCAAACATGCATACTTACAAACTTTCGCGTTTATAATATTATTAGGAGTTAATGATGAAATATATCATCATTAACTCCTATATAACAAATTTAAGCTTTATGTACAAGTAATAAATAAAATTTCATTATACTCATCTTTTTTTATAAAATAATATTAAAATCTAAAAATGATAATGTTATGTCCCTGTCTCAGGCAGCTAGTCACCGTTGTTCTTCAGAACAAACATTCTCCCTAAGTATATCACTTCATTTAATTGCTCTAAACGTTTCAGGTTTACCCAAATCTTGCTATTAGTTCCTACTTTTTCTCTTTCAAATACCCGATTCTTAGTTTAACATGCAGCGAAGACTTCTACCTTCATATTAGTGACTAATGCCTGAAGGTCGGCTTCTGATGTGACCATCACTACCGCATCATCAGCGTACAACAGACAATGTACTGTAAAGTTTCCAATTTAACAACACATCATAATCTTTTAACTTTTGTAGCCAACTATTAGATACACTATGAAAACACAACCAAGGCGGACATAACACAACCCCGTTTGACGCCCGAACAGACGTCAAAAAGAGGCGCCAGGTGAACATCCCCTTTGGTCGCACGCAAGCTTTACAGTCCGTATAAAGTGACGTATCGTCCGCAGCAGCTGGCCGTCCACACCATATCCTGCCCGGAGATGTTGTGGACGGCCAGCTAGGCCACCGGGAGGAGTACCACAGAGTTTCTCTCACAACGTTATCAAATGCTTTCTCCAGATCCACTAAAGCGCAGAAAAACTTCGGGTTAAAATGTTGGGATTATTAATATTAGTTACATGAAATATATAATTTTTTTAAGGCTACTAACATAAAGTAAAAATATTAATATAAAAGCGCTGGTAGCCCCACTAACTTAGTTCTCTGTAAAAGATCAGTGGTTTAAGAAACTCTCTCAGACTTTGGATGGATGATCGCTTTGTAGCATTTTTATTTACCAGCGATTTCGTCCTTCGAAGGACATATTAAGCTGTTTGTCCCGGTTGCTAGAACGTTGCAATCGGCACTCGTTAAGTCAAGTGAATACCCTTTCAGCGACCTAAAAATTACAACAGCGAGTCGCCACAATCTGACCCTGTCCATTTGAACACAGGCATTGGGCTTACCACAATATACCTCTGCCACACCTTCGGGGATAAATTCGTGGCTAATAAATTTATAAATATGCTTAAATAATTTATACTTCAAGAATAAAACAAAGGTCTTGGATACAATTTAAATAATTTATGCGAAGCGAAGCTTAAATATAACAACTGCACTGATTACTTCAGCCAGTGGCAGTCGGTATGTTAAAGCTTCAGAATCTATTGATGAAATTTATTTAGAAGCAAATTGAATGTATACGTTACACAAAAAAAAATAGAAATTCGTCAATAGTTGGCGGAAAAATAGGTAAACATACATTGAACTACCCACTGGCTCAGTTAATTATATAACTGCCTTCTAACCTGTGGGTACCGGGTTCGATTTTATTCTACTTACAGGGATATTCTAACGCTTCAGTGAAGTGTACGTAGCTCTCAGATACACTTTACAAAGCGAACTCCGGGGGTCGCGAGATGCAGCTGTGACAGACGCTCGGATGATAGAATGCTTACTGCTCTGATAAATATACTGTGCCATTGCGAGGAAATAACAAGGGAAGCGCAACGAAAAAGCCTGACACAGGTCCTACCTCAGTAAGCGCCAGCGCACGACTGATCAGGCGTCAGCGGCGCGAATCTGGTATTATTTAAACATTTGTACTATAAAAATTACTGTATATAGTCAAAGTAAGCGATTATGTCTATAAATATTTAGTAGCTATAGTTGGGTATAAAAATTTCATGAAAATTATCTGTAGTTTAGATTTGGCATTGAAAAAACCTTTCGTAAGGGGGCAACTTTGGAATGTTTTTCTATCAAGTGAAGTTTATTAGATTTTGTAACAGAAAGCCATTTTGACTAGATTAAATCCTTAACTTAATCCTTTTTCCTTCCTATATATATTTTTTTCAGAATCAAAATCCCATTTTTCTACTCGCATTGTTTTAAAAAACTCATAATCGTGGCCTCGGCAAGAATACCAAGCCTTAAACTCTTCCCGATGAGATTTATTTTTGATATTAGCTCCGAAGTAGATGACAAAGCATGAAAATGTGAAAACCTTCTGTTAAAAAATTTGGTATATAATTTGTTTTAATTGTGTGCTTGTTTTAAATTTACTTTTATATCAACATCGCCTTATAACATTTGGTAAACGGTTACACAGTTGTACACCTTTTTTATACGTGTGGAAATCCTCATGGATGTCATGGCGGACTCCTACCCACTAAAACCACTCAGTGTTTTAGTGGGTAGGAGTCTTTTATATATTATGGCCGAGAGCCCCGGGAGAGTCATCGGAAGGATAACTCCAGGTCTTCCGACAGACTCTGTCCGCCACCGCGGCCACGCCTTATTGGGTTCGGGTGTTATCCCACTTCTTTGAGGGGTTTGGGTGTTATCCCATTTTCTTGGGGGTGAAAGGAGCTGAGTGCAGCTCTCACACCACGCCACCGTGTTGGGCCCTTTTCCGTCCGTCGGACATCCTTAGGCTCCCGGTCATGGAGGTAGCAAAATTTGAATAATTATTTTCTATGTTAGTGCGTTAAGTACCCTCGTTAATTCTAGTTTGTTCTTGTTTCGTAAACTGTGAAATATTTTATGTATTTGTATGTTCGATTGTATTTAGTTAGATTCTATGTTTTCTGATCTGTCCTTTCTAACTACGCCGTCAGGGATCCAGCGTGAAGATAGTTAGTTAGTTTACATGTGTTGTCTTATGTTCAGTAGTGCTATTTGTTCGTAGAACCGTTTGGTAGGAGTAATAGTAAATCATAGTGAAACAAAGTTTTAATTAATGTTGAACTCTTTGTTATATGTTTAGATTGCTTGCGGCTGCTGTTCTCCATGTTTGATTTAAAAGATGTCAATCCCACTAATATTATAAACACGAAAGATTGTAACAATGGATGTTTTTTTACTCTTTCACCCAAAATGGATTTTGATGAAACTTTACAATAATATAGTTTACACATCAGAATAGCACATAGGCTACTTTTTATCCCGGGGACATGTTCCTGTGGGCAACGGGAACATGAAAACTTCACCACGCGTGCGGAGCCGCGGGCAACAACTAGTACATCTATACTATTAAAATTACCGGGTGACTCACCCACCTATTAAAGACTTGCCGTAATCTTTAAACCTAGTACCTATCTTGAAAGGACGATGGCAGAATCTTACCTGAAAAGTTTTAGCGTTTAAAAATATGGCATACTGTAAGTTCGTTTATTATTCATTCTACTTTTTTTTCAATATATCATCAATGTCTGTAAACCTCAAGTTAAAATATGATAATTAAGAATAACTATTTTGACTACCTAAGGTTTAAACTACTTTTTAGATTTTTTTTGTAATTATTTTATGGCCTGGTTACTTGAGACCTTTTAGACAAATCTTTAATAAAGCTGAAGATTTGTTTCTTTGGTGAAAATCGGTTTGAAACTTGAAACATTACTAATTTTTTTTAATAATTATATAGTAGCCTGGCTACGAAGACCTTTTAGTCAAATTTTGTTTTATAAATCTTATTTATTCAATCTTATCTTCTAATTTAGTCCTGTCCAGTCTTTGTAGATGTCGAGTCCTCAGTCCTAGGTCCTGGTCCTTGCCCTAAGTATAATGGTGATTCTTATACTGAGGTTTTCAGTTGACTTTTCGTGGCAAGAGAGAAAATAGCATTTCACTGCATATATATCATTGTCTTACACATTAGCACGTTAACACAAATTTTATGTCCAAGAAACCATCACTCCCGCACATAAAACAAGATAAATGCACTAGTTTTAGACAATAATATACAGCAAGCGTCCGCACTTGTCACTGTTACCGCGAAAAGCAAAACATTATTTCATACTTTTTAGTACCACAGAGTATACGAGATATTTGAAATCAATTAATAATCGATATTTTTAAAATGATAATCGATAATTGCACAAAAACGGAAAAGTCAAAAGTACTCGGATACCCAGACGTGCTTGTGTGAAGCGATTGATGAATCTTGAGGAAGCGAAAGCAGTATGCATGGACCACGAAGCCTGGCGATCTGTCCTCTCTGACTACCCCGTCAGGGCTACAGTGTGAAGATAGTTTGGTTTTTATAATCGATTATTAATATTTTAACAGTTAAACACTTGTGTTAATAATATCAAACATAATACCCATCTGATCAAAGTGTTATCCATAATCTATAGAACATCAGTCGTGTTATCGTGTTACACATGTGCTGCCAGCCCTGTTACCGTATTGAAACAGACTGTGTTTGCAGTAAACTGCAGGTAACCACTATGTGGTTCAAAACGTTAACAGCGAAGTTGACATACCAGATTTGTTCGTAAAATATGATATTTCAATTATAATCCTTATTATAGCCTAATTATCTAAGGGCTCAGTTGATGGAAATTCTACGTGTGCCGCTGTGGTTTCACGCTCTTTTTTGCGCTGCCATGCTGAACATGTACCCACAACTACTATCGGTATCTCGGATATCGATAATCGATAAATCGGTAACGAATATTTTTATCTGTGACAACTTGACAATCAATGACAATTGAAAGGATTTTAGGCGGCAAAATGGCTAACACCATACGCTTGCTGTATATTATTTTCTAAACCTAGTGCTTTTATTTTGTTTCATGTGCGGGAGTGGTGGTTTCTTGGACATAAAAGTTGTGTTACCGTGCTATAATGAAGGACAGGGATAAATATGCATCAAAATGCGATTTTCCATCATGCCGCGTAAAATCCACTAAAAACCTCAGTATAACAACCACTACTATACTAGGGTGAGACTGACCTTAACTTAAGACTAGACTTCACTAAGGGCCGTATTCCATAACGTTTATCAATACTCAAGAAACACTTGAGAGTAGATTTTATAAGGCAAAATCTACCCTTAAGCGTCGATTGAGTATTGAGAAACGTTCTGGAATACGGCCCTAAGACGCGGAGAACGGGGACATTTTAGATAATAAGAAAATTGAAGAAATATGAAATAATTAAGATTTGGTCAAAAGGTCGTGGTAACCAGGCCATAAAATATTACAAAAAAAAACCCAATGATGACATAATATGACATATCAATCGAATTTATAAAGAATATGGAGGGTAGAGGTAAGGAGGACTATCTCTGTGTATGAAAAAGTGTCCGTCGAAATGCGTAAAATTAGGGTGGCGCTACAATCGCATCAGTGTAAATTTTAAAAACCACGCCAAAAGTTATTAGAGTAAGATAGAAAAATAAACAAGGAAAGAACAACTTCCGCTTCGTTTCGGCGCACTTTTTTGAAATAAGCATAAAGTAAGAAACAATGGTATATAATTAAAGTATTGTGTATTATTTTTCAACGCTTATTTAGTCAATATTAAATAAATTTATTTACTCAGCACACTTCAATCTGTCTACAACTGCTACATTCATACCGTACACTGCTGCTACATTCATACCGTACACTGCTGCTACGCCAGCGCCATTCTGGAAGGTTTTTGAACTGTTACTTACAGCTTACAGCTGGACACTTTTTCAACTTGTCCCCCATATAAGATAGTCCTCCTTACCTCTACCCTCCATAATAAAGAAATAGTTCTGCTCCATAGCTGGATGCTATCAATAACTGTAAGTATTTATCTACTTATGTTAATTATATTCCAAGGAGCCTAAAAATTACCAGAAGAATCATTTAAAATACTGTCCCATAAAATCAGCAAGTACTTGCTTGCTTTAATTAGCAGGATCGTGTTAGAGTCCTATAGATTTTATTATTTTTGTTTTAGATGACTGAAGAAACTGTAGCTTTTGACGGATGCCTTAACTTCGTTAAGGTTGCTATGATTGAGAACTGGATAAGGCAAGAAACTAATAGTGGTTAAGTGTCTAGATTGAGCCATCACTTTTACATTTTATGTGGATGCTTAACTTCACATACATAATAATGACCTACAGAAATAATGCTGAAATGAAACAGTCAATCATCGGTGATTTTAAAAGCAGAGGTAAACCACAACAGGTTTGTTAGTGTTTACATTTCAGAGATAATCCTTCTACTGTAAATGCAAATAATGCACTATTTTTTCAAAGTAGATTATACTCGTAATAGACTATAACATGTAAATATTTAAGTAATTATAATAGACTATAACATATAAACCCGCAATAGCTCTGTCTTGTGTAATACCATACAATATCTCTAGGAAAAATAAAGTAACTACTTTGGCTTATTATTTTATTATTATTTATTTTAGATAAATACATCTCATCATGTGTGCACACCTGTTGTCGGTGAACTAAAACAAAAGTGGAATAATGTGTTCGACGGGATCAGGCAAGATCTCAACTAGTGATTTATGTGCAGTAGAAGCAGCAGTCATTGGGAAGCAATGGCAATTTGCCTGCAGTTAATCCTACTACGGAAGTAGCTTCACAATGCAAAATGCAATAGTTGTCTGAAGAGCATCAACTTCAGACAACTATTGCATATTGATCAGACAAAGACTATGTAGCACCACTAGCAGATGGAGTAAATAAAAAAATGATGTTTCATTCCAGTAGAATAAGTTCATTGTGATGTGCTTGTACAGTTATTTTTCCCCTGATTTATGATCTGCGTCTAAACAATAAGGTCCAATAAATTCCAGTCCACCTGCTATCGAACAGGTGAAACTGATGCAAATCCTTCAAACCATTTTGAGTGGCTTCTGTGGACTTTAAGGCTATTTGTGGCAACTGAGACTAAGACAAAAAGGGACAAATTCCTTGGACTACTAGAAACCAGTTGGAATTATCAAAGCAACTCACAATTGCTTGTGGCTGAAATCGTTAAAACACCATGCAAATAAATATGGAGTGTGTTTTAGAGTTTTGTTTATACTAATTTGCTTACAGTCGGCTGATACAACTCGAAAGGATCGTGTTTGAACCGGGTTACGCAAAAATATACCTATAGGCAGCTAGGTAAAACAGAAGTTTAAACATTATTGATCCCAGTTTAAATATACCTATGACAGAGCTGAATGTCAGGCTGCTAGATGAAGAGAAGGCTAGGCTGTTAAATGAAAGGCGGATCAAATACTTACTTACTTAAATGAATACTGAAACTTCACTCAAATATCTAACGGCGACTTAAATGTTTGAGATGCACTTAAATACAAAATTCGTATTCTCAAACATCAAATTTAAGCATGTGTTAAATTTAAGATGACCTCAGGTTGGATGCGCTCAGACGCCGCTCAATGTAAAATTCGTATACTGGAATGCCACTTTATTTAATTTAGCTGTCAAACTGATTTGAAAGTCCCCTAAATGTAAGAGTGGTCGAGAGGTCTCCTAAATCTGGAACTGAATATATTTAAGCGTAGAAATAATGTCTTTATCTTCGCTATCTTCACTCTCTGACCATGAAAGACCGACCCTCTGTCGACGAAACCTAGAGAAGCTAAATACATATGAAAAATCCAACGATGCGGAGTTTCCTTCTCGGTTCAGTATCTCCAATGAGATGTATTATATTTGGCTAATTTATTCCATGGGCGTACCCAGGGGAAGGGGTAGTATTGTACTTTATCCACGCTTTTTTTTCGACGCTTATATATTCTACAATAATGCAAAAAAATTTGCCCAATTTGTCGACATTTATGATTACTGCTCCGCTCTCCAGGGCAGTAGCGTGATTATACATAGTCTGTAGCCTTCCTCGATAAATGGGCTATCCGACCAGTAGTTTCTGAGATTAGCGCGTTCAACCAAACAAACAAACAAACTCTTCAGCTTTATCATTAGTAAAAAATCCTACTTATATTATAAACGCGAAAGATTTTAAGTATGGATGTTTGTTACTCTTTCACGCAAAAATATACTGAATGGATTTAAATGGAACTTTAAAATTATATAGCTTTCACATCAGTATAACACATAATGCTACTAGTTCCTGTGGGAAACGGGAACGGGAAAACTTCACCACGCGTGCGGAGCTGCGGGCGTCAAGTTGAATAAATTAAAACAGGTAGTAGGTTGATGAAAAATCAAATTTCAAAAAATAAATTATCTTGTTTGTGACTAAAGAGACAGATATTTAGTAGAACACTTGTAAAAATTATTTATTATATAACAAACCAAAAAAACATCAAAGATGAAAAATATACACCGACTAAACTGTGTTTCTCACACCACACAAGAAAGATAAATATCTTATGACAATATCCCTTCTCGTCTTTCCTTTTCTACATTAAGTTTTAGTAGAAGTGTTGAAACGCTTTGTAAAAGTGGAGAACAACAGTAACTATCAACGCAATTTGATGATAGTTATTTTGCCAATATGGTCATTCTTGAAGATAGCGGCTATTCATGTCGGCCCTATTTGCTGTGCTGACTCCATTGCTACATACAGACACTTGCTGAAGAAGTACTACAATTTATTTTTGAAAAATGTTTATAAATCACGCTAATGTCACTGGTTTCAATCAAATTGAACGTTTCGTTCTACAACAATTAGGTCAGCAAATGTATACGTTCTTTTTCGAAATAGTATTTTTAAGTTATTTATTCTGATATATAACTTAAAAACCTACCTATCAGAACATTATAGAAATTACATTGTGTACCAAATAAAACTATTATTTTCTATTATTTTAACTAAATTAAGTAACATAGTAAATATTATTTAGTCCAAAACTGTTGCGTAAAATGAGGCATCGTGAATGTTGGCCGTTACGCAAATTTAAAAAAATTCAGACTGCAATATCTTTTTCTTATACGTCTTTGGCTAACAGTGTAATATAAAGGATTGCTCAACATTAAATTCTCAATCGTTTGATATATGTTGCAGATCTAAACGCTTCAATTCTTCTCAACTAATTTCATGTATAGAAACCTGCCCTTTATGGCAGGCCTTATAATGTAATTACCCACTAACAATTTTAGCCGGTTCGAGTCCGGCATGACATCCGAGGGGATTTCCACAAGTAAAAAAAAAACCCACTAACAATTTGTCAAAATAACTCCCCAAATCATGTAAAATAAGGGATGGTAGTCATTAGCAACTTAATAATTGTTTGCTACGATCAAAAACAGCAGATTAACCGATTTATGAAATGCAGCCTCTAAGGGAGTGAAATAGTGAATGGAAGTTTTTACCTATTTAGGAAATGGTTAGGGAAACGGTTATGATTCATGAATTGCTACAATCGACAAAAGTAGTTTTACCGTTTTTGGAAATTCTACCCTTAGGGGGTGAAATAGGTGGTTGATAATTTTAGTGATTCTGCCATCGGTAAGGGTCATAGTCATATTTTTAGAGATCCGTACCTCTAAAAGATAAAACGTTACCCTTCTAGGATCGCTTTGTTGTTTTTCTGTGCGTCCGTCAGTCAGTCAAGCCTTTACTAGGGAGCGTGTGAGTTGAAATTAAAACTATTATATATACTCAGGCCTTCGGTCTTATAAAGCTGTGAAAAAATCTAACTTCTAAGTTAACGAGAAACATCGGTGGGCAAGTACAATTTTCACCTTTTTATTATTACTGAACCCTTGGAAAACTCTCGCACTATCGCGAATCTTCCCAAGCGGGTCAAAATGTAAGTTAGGTGACAATCTGTGACGATACAATATCTGAGTAGTCAATATTTTTCGGAGCGCGGAGAATAAACTTGAAACTAACTACATGTATAAGTATAAATATTCTTTTATTCTGATACAAGAATATTTGACTTATACATGTACATAATATTTGACTTACACATGTTCAGGAGATATTAACTTCAAAATAGGTTTTTAAATTTTATAAGTTTAGTTCAAAATGTTGAATAATAGTTATAAAAAATGCTTCTGAAATTGAGAGGTCTTAATTCTGTACATTGATAATGTCAACATTTTTTTTTGTAAGTCATTCAATATTGAGACAACAACTATATTTTAAAAAATCTGTTTTTGTTTCCCCTTGAATCCACCAGTGGATTTTTTGGATAGGTAACGCGTGGTATTTTATACTGCAAAATGTGTTCAAATATGAGTTTTAAGCTATTGCATAGTTTTTATCGCTGGCTTTAGGTGGGCTTTAATCAAGAAATTCCGTATGGAAAAAACCTAAGACGAAGGTCGAGACGAGGTCACAGGAAGTTCACCGAGCACGGCCGAGCGTTGGCTTAACGTGTATGTACATATATTATATAGTACGATTGTACGAAGCTCGCACGGATCGAGACGTGATGATAGTGAGTGTGAGGATGAGGGTGACTGTGAGAGTGAGAGTGGGATGAGGGTGAGAGTGAGGGTGATGGTTTTTTGTATTTTTACTCTTTATTTTTTGTTTTTTTTTAGTGTAACTTGAATTAATATCAAAGAAAAACAAAGGTATGCTATGCAATAGCTTTACCGCGGCAGTCTCCGAGTGCCACACGTCTTTTTTTTATTTGCAATCTCATGTTGCATAATATATTAGCTATTTATTACACAATTTCTTAAGAAAGAAGCTATTACAAAATTCTTTTCTATGTTTAACAAACTGAGTTACCGTATGAAAGGCACTGAATACCGACTTTATACTTCAAGTATTATTAAGTTAAAAAATATTCAAAAGAAAATTCCATTTTCTTTTATAAGTTGCCATTGTCTATTATAAAGGTGTACTCAGAAAAAAATTGTCAACGTTCCGATTTTAAGATGTATAAAGTTCCTAGACTGTTAACTAAGAATTTAGCTAGACGGTCTGAAAATAGTGTGAAAATTCAAACAAGTAAATATAGCCTGATTTCTTTATTGGAAACGACTTTAACTTAGCTTGTTTTCCAGCATTATGTTTTATTTTTATTTTCTCCTAGCGAATACTCCGCGGTGTCGTATAATACCTAGTAAATACTTAGACAAAATGTATCTGTCAGTGAAAATCCCGTTATAATTGGTCCAGCTCATTCAAACAGAATGACAGAGAAAAAGTTAAAAATAGTTCTTTTTTTATATAATACTGTCATATGCATCTAGTGAAAAGCTGTTTATTATATATATTTGGAATTATAAAAAGATACTTCATTTTATTTATCTTTACCTTTCTACCTATAGATTGCTACTAGTTAATCTTTATCTTAGGCTACTAAATATTTGAATCAATCAATGGCAGAATATCTGAAACTCTTGAAAATTTAACTAGTTTTACTAAAATGATGTTTCAACTGGCATTTTGTGACAAGTGATCCAACCAAGATCGATATTATAGTTAGTGTATTTAGTTGAAAAGTGGTTATTTCATGAATATATTTTCTATTGGTTAAAATTTTTAACTAACTGAAACAGTATTGAAACTGTTATTTTGTAAAATAACAAATCAAAAGTTATAAAACAATTTTTTGTCCACATGCAAATTGAGTCAGTTGCCAAACTGACATATCGAAAACCGTTCATGTGAAGTTTGATACAAAATAAAATTTGATACAAAGCGTTGATAATAAAAAGTCTCTTTTGTTTCATTATTTACAAGTACTTAAACCTAAGTTTTTTTTGTCGTAAGTTCAGCGTATTTTTTTCTCTTTATTCACAAATATTTTTTTATTCAAAATTTTCTGAGGGTGTTCGAAGTTTCTTCTTATCTTTAAATCACGCCTCCCTTCTTTTTCACATTATTTTGTCGTCAGTTCAGTTCTTTTGTCGATACATACATACATATTGTCACGTCTTTATCCCCGAAGAGGTAGGTTACAGAACACTGAGTCAGCAGGGCCACGAGCGCTTCTTTGGTTCTGGTGTTAGTTCAGAAATTTTGGGTGTAAGAGGCTCTATCAACATCTTTAGGACCGAAGACTCACCGGCATGTGGTGCACCTGCCGATCATTGATGATATTATGGTAAAGGCACTCAAAATATGTCACGTAGTACAATATTTAATACCTGTGCTGCACCACCATATAATCTTTGGGTTATTTCGGAGTTCAGACTGTGTAGGCCGAGTATTTATGAAAAAGCATATTTCTGAGGCGTCCACTTGAGGGCTATCAAAGTCATGCTGGTTGTGATTTTAGAACTTAATCGAGTGTCGTCGTTTTTGCTTTTCATCAAGAGGACGGCACAATTTTGACTTGCCAAATATAAAACTTAAGTTTTCATTATTATTTTTGTCCTAATTGTTTTTTTTTCTACAAATTCTGTTGGTGTACACTTTTGTAGGACTTTAAGCCTTCTTTAAGTGGAGATAGAACGAAAGATATATATCTTTCGTTCTATCTCCACTGCAAAATGGGATTTAGTTTTAATAAAACCACCTGAAAATTATTTTTGAAAATTGTAGATGTGATCCCAGCCTTGTGTCCGTTTGGGAAAATTTGCAGTTAGCCTTATATGTGAAAGGATAAAAATGGTCATGCTGACGGAAAATAATAAAAAGAAGAATTTTCTAATCATAATTAGATAATTGTAACAATAAAGTATCCTACTAATATTATAAATGTGAAAGTTTGTATGAATGTTTCGTACTCTATCACGGTAAAACGACACAACGGACTTTAAAAAAAACTTTAACTTATACATCTGAATAGGACATGTGCAAAGTTATCAAAGGGAAATTCTTCAGTTTAGTTTTAATATATATTTTTTCAAACTTGAATGAAAATACTGTCGACAAACAAAGTGGAGACTCCGCTTTCATTCGCGACACTTTTTTAACATTGTCGTTATTAGATGATGGCGGTGGTCTTTTTAACAAATATTACTTATTAAAAAACACGAGTTACTTTTGTAATTACTTTGAACAATTGCAACGGTCACTAAACTGACATGTCGTGCCGGTTCAAGTTTAGAATTGTACATAATTAATTTATTTGGCAGAACTTTTAATGTGTTCGTACTTTTGAGCTTTTCATTATTGGCAAGGGGGAGGATATGCTAGAAACAATTGCTATTGCATTGCTATGCTATTTAAAATAGTCATAAATTAATAATTTAAACGTTTAATTTTTAACGCCATTCGTAATTTTATTTATATACTTTTTTATACTTTTGAAAAAATGTGTCAGCCTCAATAGGCGGATTAGAAGTGAAAATGCCCATTATTTTATTAGTCCCAATTAAATTTCAAGACAATCAGATAACAGGTTAAGTAAATAGAAAAAGGGTAATTCATAATATTTTTTATGAATAAAGTTTATCGAAATATCCAATTTAATTTAATTTAATATTTTTAAGTAAATAGGAACCTTTAGATTTTGTTACTTCTATAAACTTTCTAAACAGGAAATGAAAAAAGTTGGCATGTAAGTTTAATGAAAAATGTAATGGAGAAAGAATTAACTTATAACATTTTTATAGAAAAAAAAGTTGTGAAGTAAAAACTTAGTAACACTTACCAGAGCTTGCGATGTAACCCCGGCCCAACTTGGATGACCCAGACGTTATTGAAGGATCGTCCAAGTTAGAGCTGGGTGGGGATAATTCACCGTTCGCAGGAAAATAAATGTCCTCGTCACAAGGTGACGAATTATTTTTGGGTTGTTCACTAAAGTCAAATATAGAGCTACAGTGAAAGAAATCAGCGATGAATTCGTAACAATAATCGTAAACAATAGAGCATATGCTGCAGCAGAAGCAGCCCTTAGCACAAATTTTGAAAGATCAGAGGCGCGCGAGATCGCGTGCCTCAAGTCGTTGTTTATGTTTCGCGTTCGGTGCTCTGTGCCCAAGTGCGTGCGAAGCCAGTGGCAGTTTCCGTTTGACTGTTAGGCCTGCTGAAATATCCCGTTACCGGAGAGGCGGGACCTCGTCCTGTACGGAAGTGCAGGGCACGGGGAAAAGCTGCGTGGTGGGTGGGCGTGCGCGTGCAAACTACCTGCGCGACATCCACTACGGGCTAACGCACGCCCAACCATATTGTCGACTACACCTCTACCACACTGAACATGTCTCCACCCACCACTGTATTACACACATACTCATCTCATGTAAAAATATTGGTACAATATTAGTACAAATTATAAAAATGATCATGATTTTTAAATATTCGAACACTTGCAAAATATTTGTGGTGAAGGCACAACGAGTTCATGAGATAGCTTTTTTACACTGTCATATATAAAGCGCGATTATAAGCGTCACGACATAAATAAAAGTCTGCCGGCCGACACGCGTATATGCGACGTAAGATAGCGGGACTCTGATTTTGCAATCGTTACGTGTTTGGCATAATGTTGAAGACAGCAACATGGTTTCATAAGCAAAAAAAGGCATCGGACCCAACATTGGGAGTGGTTGTGAATGTGAAAAACAACTTTCTTAACAAGGTCGCAGGACGAGACTGGGTGCAGAAGACGTAGTTGAAATGGAAACAATTATGAGATAATCCACGTCTAGTAGAAGATTGCGATTAAAACGCCTGTAAGCCATCGAAGACGATCAACTCATTACCGGCGCGGTCTAATAACAACGGGAGCAGCTTGGAAGAAATTGTACATTGGACACAGTTTTGCAAAATACTTCGATGCTTATGTATGTATGATGCTTACTTCGATTTTCCAAACTAGGCCACCACTAATTACTAAACTAATAGTTTCAACTCCAAAGTTTGTATGGATGTATGGAAATTTGTTCCTCTTTCACACAAAAACTACAGACTGAATTTGAATGAAATTTCACAGTAATATAGCTTATACCTCAAAATAGGATATAGGCTACTTTTTATTGTAAACAAGTTCCAGTCGGATACGGGAACAAGAAAACTACACGCGGGCTGGTGCTGGCAGTTAAAGATCTTATTATCTAAAACAAACCCAACATCATGCTGAATAGTGGTTTATTAGGCTTACTAAATATAATAATAAATATATAAGTTTATTTATTAGGTATGCCTAATAAAAGTGTTTTCTTCACTCTCTTAATTTCTAAAAACTGTCAAAAATTATTGAAGATTTATTATTTATTTAAAGAGAAATAAATATACCTACTAAAACTAAACTAACTAACTATCTTCACGCTGTATCCCTGACAGGGTAGTCAGAATATTATTATTATTACCTTTATTTATTATCTACACTTAAAAAAATCATTTTTAAATAAATTAAACATAATAAAAATCAATCTATTTAAAAATATAAAAAATTGTATCCCGGTAGCTTGGTCCCTGTACCCAATGCCGGGTACAGGGACCAAGCTACCGGTGGTCAGGGCTGCAAAGACAAGAACTTCCGCACAATATGTGCCGTGTCCAGAAGAACGCCTAACGCAAGCCCCTGAGATGTTGGTAGAGGCTCGCGTTATTGTTTCCATTTCATTTTTATGTCTCTTCTTTACACGGGTCTCTTCTTTTCTCATGAAGTTATCCGGACTTTTGGTAGGCTTACATGGGGACATAGGTACAACACGCAGAGGCCCTTTCAGAATTTTAATCTAATAGGTAATAGGACCCCCACCGCAGATAGTCCACGCCCGCCTTATGTAGAAGAACGGTAATGGATCACCTCCAATGGGAGTTAAACTATTGTAAAATGTGCTAACTATGAAATGGGCTATTGGGTTGGGTGTTAAATAGATCAGATGATTTAAGCTATTGATGAAAACGGCGTCTGCCATTTTAATATATTATTATTAAACTACTTGCAGACGGTGACTCGCCAACTCAATAGATGGCCCCCTATACAAAGGCGACAGAGGATGAGCGACTCACACCGGTGTCAGCGGCTAGGGGTGTCGAGCGGTGCGGCGCCGGTTTCACCTACGCGGGACATGCCCGGAGCGGGCTTCCCCGTAGTTATGCCCTTGAAAATGACACTTCCACCCCCGAGCATATAGCTCTGGCTCCCTTCCTCTGACCGGCCAATATAGGCAAGCCAGAGTTGAGCTTTGCTGCACTTCCGGGAGTAGCACTCTCACTGCTCTCCCGTTACGCCATTAAATCCTAACCGATGCAGAAGGGCAACATAACTCTGAGGAATCGGGACCAATGTGTAGCCACGCACATTCAGTTCGCCACAAGCTGCCCTGCGGATGTGAGCTTTTCATTAACTTTCTGATACATTTTTGTTGATATCAGAAAGAAGATTTCAAAAAGCGAATCTACTATGCCCTCATAGGGTTAAATTATTATTATTATTATCTTATTTTTATTATTATTATTATTATTTAGGTAGTAATATCTGTAATGATATATGATAACTACAAGCTAAACAGTTTTAATAACGTGTTAATTAGAAAGAAATTTGCTCGTGATTAAAAACGTTTATTTAGTATTAATGAATAATGCTCACAAAATTTATTATAATACTTTTGACCTTTCCGTTTATTATTATAATTATAAACGGAAAGGTCAAAAGTACTCGGATATCCAGACATGCGTGTATGAAGCGATTGATGAATCTTGAAGAAACGAAAGAAGTATGCATGCGGACCGCGAAGCCTGGCGATCTGTCCTCTCTGACTACCAGTCAGGGATACAGCGTGAAGATAGTTAGTTATGTCATAATAAATCTAATAAAATGTTTTGATATGTCAATTACTTATGAAATACACTTTAATCAACGTGTATTAGCGAAAGGATCAAACGTTGTGTCTTAAACAATACCAAAGATTCATCAGATATTCTATCAGATAAAACGTATATTATTTTAAAACATGAATCTGTATCTAAATAAACATAAGATGTATGTTTTCTCCAGTGTATCTACGACAGTTCAACTGTCCAGTGAAGTGAACTAAAGGAAATTTTTTTTCCATTGTACAATTCGGTAAAACTGTCCCCAGTAGGTAGGTACTCCTATTGACTGGGCCGTGTAAAATTGAATTACAACCTTTTATACCGCGTTTTCCTATCACTCAAAATTTATTATAATATTAACAGTTATGGTTGCTTGAACAATTACAATAGTGTTAACGAATTAAATAGTCTATAGGTACTGAGAGACCGAACTTATTATTACAGTATGGCCAACAAACTGGATAGCATTTGATTATAGCGATTGACAAAATACTGAAAACCAAAGTCTTACATATTATACAAAACACCATACATATTATAAACTAGATGACCCCCACAGCTTCGCCCGTGGAATATTTCAACCTCCCGTCGCACCTATTTAATCCCGTCGCGTATAAATTCTACAATGATGCATAAAAATTTGCCCGATTTGTCGACATTTATGACTACTGCTATGCTCCCGAGTGTAGTAGCGTAATTATATATGGCCTGTAGCCTTCCTCGATAAATGGGCTATTTAACACAAAAAGATTTTTTCAAATCCGACCAGTAGTTCAAACTCAAAACTTCAAACAAACTCTTTAGCTTTTTAATATTAGTATATATAGTATAGATAGGAAACACACAAACCCCGAAACAAAAATTGCTGGAACATACAAATATTTGTTGCGACCTGGTATACGAATCCAAGACATAAGCACAGCAGTCACATACACTATTACTGGCCCAAGTAGGCAGTCTAAACTAATATTGCCATTATTAAAAAAAGTATCCTGCGCAAAGTTGCCTAAGGTACTCGGTAAAATGTTACAATTTTTAACTTTTTTAATATTAATTGATATTTCAATCAATTTTAATGGTTCTGTAGTCAATTAAAAACCCTTATCTATTCTAATACTTTACAGATGAAGTTTATTTGATTCAAGGCGCTTTAGAAACTACTCTTAGAAACTACTGGTTCAAATTGAATTTGTGGTGGATACGCCACTTAGCAAGGACAAGGACAATAAGGTATATATCAGTAATCATAAATGTCTTGAAGCGCTCTTGGTCCTGCGGACCCAGTGCGTCAAGCTACTTTTGCTATAGCTGGTCACAGATGGGTGACCACTTTGTGGCATTTACATTTGCGAACGTTACCGTGCTTCGAAAGACACGTTAAGCCGTTGGTCCCGGTTGCCAGTAACATGGCAGTCGTTAAGTCAAGTTGAAGGCTGGGCGACTTGAAAAATTTCTACAGCAGGTAGCCACAACCTGCGTTTGTATATTTCAACACGGCAATGGGCACCTATTAAGTGGGACAGGAATAAACATGGTGAAAAGTGGGTATATAATATGCCTCTGCCACCCCTTCTGGTATAAGGCGTGATAGATAAATAATGTCAACGAATCTGGCAAATTTCCATACATTCAATCACGAGAGCAGCGGTGGGGCAATTAGTTCCTTATATTTTCACCTGGCTTTAACCTTAGTTTAGTTCAGAGAATCTTAATAGTCAAATGCTGTAATTTGGTATCTATCCCTACATTTCCAAAGCGAAAAAATTAAATGTTATGAAAAAAAAAACTGGTTGGTCTAAGACCTTGGGGTGTTCCTAAGGAAAAACTAAAGGGATATGTTTACCGCTACACGTACTATTTTTACGGGTAAAAATGTTAAGAATATCAAAGTCCGAAAAAGTGCAGTTCATGAAAATGTCTTTGAAAATGTAGTAAATTACTTCAATTTTTCGTGTAACTTGGATTCGTTATATAGGATTTTTGAAAATTGATGATTATGATGATTGATGCCAGAGAGGTAATATTTTGAAACAAATATCAGGCTACTTTTTAAAATCTAAGATGTTTCTTGAAAAATCCATTTGTGTGGTTTATACGTGAGCAACAAATCACACATCCAAATGAAGTTCAATATTTATAAAAAGCTTATTTTAATGATTATGGGATTCGTTTGCAAGACGTTTAGGTAACCCGAAGGAAAGAACTATTACTACTCTGGCAACATAATGAGAAATTATGATTTAATAAAATAAGAATTAATAAAGAATACGAAAATACAAATCTATACATATAATAAAATCGTAACAAAGTAAAAACTGTAAATTGAATATTTTTACACAGAAACACTTGCTGTGTGTTCACCGAAGGATACCAAAGACAAAACAGTAATTTTTAAAATTTTTGTCTGTCCGTTTGTCCGCAGTACCTTTGTCCGGGATAAACTCAGAAACTTCTCATTGGATTAAATTCAAATTTTGCACGAACATTAACAGTAAGTCGGGTCAACACATAGGCTATATATTATCTCGCTACATAACTTAGGAGCTAGGCAGAGAGCAACAATTTACTATTAATGCATGTCCGGGATAAACTCATAAACTACTGATTGGATTTAATTCAAATTTTGCATGAACCTTGACAATATGTTAGACCTACACATATGCTATATGTTATCACGCTACATAACCTAGGAGCTTGACAGATAACAATTAGCTATAAACGCATGTCCGCGATAAACTCGGAAATTACCTAATGGATTTTATTCAAATTTTGCACGAATATTAACAGTAGACCGGGTCTACACATAGGCTATATATTATCACGTTACATAACCTAGGAGCTCGGCACAATTAGGTATAAACTCAGTAACAATTAAATGGATTTAATTTAAATTTTGTTTGAGTATTAACAATAGGTCGGATCTACATATAGGCTGTATAATATTACGCTTTATAGGGAACCAAAGAGCTCGACAGAGAACGATTACATTCCGCATATTTAACCGGGCAAAATGCAAAAATTACTGCATAAATTTATTTGAAATCTTTCACGAAGAATAACAAGACGTTTGGTCTACATATAGGCTACATATTATCACGCTACATATCCTCCGGCAGGACATCCGAGGGGATTTCCACACGTTAAAAAAAAATAAAGGGGCTTGGTTGAGAACTATTTGGTACATATTTGGCGATAATCGCGAAAACTACTCAATGAATTTAGTTTAAATCTTACACGAATGACAAGAAGACATTGGATCTACATAATTATCACGCGATAACAGCTAGGCTTTACCCACCCGTAGCCTATGTGTAACAGCATGTATAGCCTTAGTTAGCGATAATTATGTTCTTTATTGAATCACTCAGAGGTCAAACCTGGTAACACCTCAGATCAAAGACAATTTTTTAAATAGTCCAGGAAAGTTACTGTGGGTTAGAGGAGAATCCTGAGGATATTCTTCACGCAGCACTAGAAGTGTTATCCAAGACTCAGTTTAGATCCTGCTTCGATGACGTCTTTGCATTGTGTATCGTGGTATTCGTATTATGATTGTTCTGGGGTAAGAGGGAGCCTAGAGCCACTGGCGTAGAACAATAACTTTCTTGGCTGCATTTTACAGAATTTCCAATAGAAAGAAGAAAAAAAGCATCGTAACTCCTTTATAATGCAGCAAAAATAAGAAACACGTGCTCAAGGATTGCCCCTCATATCTTACCTTTAGTACCTTCGTAAGTAGATAGGTATAGCTTTTTCTCTGTCCAAATAACGACACAAAATCAATCCTTAGTTTCTCTTCTCTTTAACAGAAGAAGTAAACTTCTAGCGCACACCACCAACGAAGATCAGTATTTCGTTTATGCTTCCTTTAAATTAGTCTTCTTCGAAATTGTGTAACTTTTATATTCAACTCAACTTTAAAAAATTCGGTGGCGTCTCGGCGAGCCAGTGATTTTATTCCTGATTCCTGCCATTCACCACAATCACCCCTTTCTAATCTAAGCGCGTGCAGTTCCTGTGTGCATAAGCTTTACAAAAATTCTTAGCAGACACTTCAATGTCAGCTTCGAGTTTCGACCTGAGGTTAAGTTGCATCTATTCTCACATTGAAAAAGCGGTGTTCAGTTATTCACACAATTTTCGGATTTTCCTTCGTCGCCAGTCTGGCTTATCGGGTGTTAATTTTTGGGAACGTAGCTTATAAAGAAGTTTTATAAACATTTACTTTTGTTTGTGTATAAGGTGTAGGACGGGGATTGAAACCGTAACCTTGGGCAATGTTCTGCGCTACTATACTACCCAAACTGTACCGAAACACATTGAAATTCTTCACTATATTGTAATC
The DNA here is from genome assembly GCA_948477245.1 of Thumatha senex. Taxonomy (NCBI): domain Eukaryota; kingdom Metazoa; phylum Arthropoda; class Insecta; order Lepidoptera; family Erebidae; genus Thumatha; species Thumatha senex. The sequence goes on from OX419725.1 coordinate 9,960,842, forward strand.
GTCATTTAAGAGTATGATCTACCTCAAAACACTAGTTTATTAAATTTTCAATTTGTTTGTGTGTTAAATTTGGTCTTCAAAAACGAATAGTCCGATTTTAACTATTTGTAGTAATAAACACTACTTTGCCGAGGCGCTCGGTAGAGAGTACTCGTAATACAAATTTTGCTTCATATCACAATTTCCACGCGAATGAAGTCGCAGGCAACAGCTAGTAATGAAATAATAAGAAATATGGCAGGTTGGAATGAAAGTGCATATCAAGCTGGAAAAGAGCGTGCTCCGTTGGTTCGCTCACGACCAAGGAATGAACGATTGATGAAAAATATTGAAATTTATTGTGCGAAAGTAGAGAGTACAAGCAGTCAGGGTATATATAAAATATTTCAAAGATTTTTAATCAGCCTTCGATTCGGTCCCGTGCTTCGGCATCAAATTTTACAATATAAACGCAAACCTATACGACAAAATATGTGCTCGTTACAATATTAAAATTTGTTCCAATAAGCGTCTGTTCCTCTGACAGTACAGTGGTACTGTAAAAACGATAAAACCTATGTCAAACGATATTTGTGTTTCGCATTGTTTCGGTTCCTATGGAATCTTATTGGCAACTTAAAATGTAATAGGGTGACAGCAAAAATACCAATAAAACCTTTTTGTTTCTTCTTCGTATTGGAATAAAATTTCTTTTAGATTATTAAATACCAACTCGCCCATGTTCTTGTATATTGCATTGTTTTCGGACGTTAAACGTTCTTCTACGTATATTCTTTTAGCATTCCACTTTTCAGGGATTTGGTGAATAATATTGGGTGCTGAAATATTACATCAGGAAATTACACGGAGAGCTTCAATTAAGGTGACGTCTATCTGTATATGTATATTTAGTTTATTGTCATTTCAACCATTACAATCATGTACTTTACAAGTACATACTCGTAGATAATACCGTTGTAACGCTTTGGGACATTCGATTCGTCATTCATTGAAGCTAAATACAAAATATGTTTTCCATGTGGTTGTATATCAAAACTATTCATTTTTATAATAAATCACAACGTATGTATGTTTGTTTGATCGAATGGAATCTTGCAACTCAATTTTATAGCAGATAATTTCAGCCAATTGCTGAAAGCTGGAAATAAGTATAAAATTTTGTTTGGATCACAATGCATAGTTAGCTGTGTGAAGTCTTTTAAATTCGTATATGATTTTAAACTCAAGATGGTGGACTAGTTATTATGATGTACTCCTACAATATGGCTTTTATATATAAGGTCTTGTTAAGAATAACTCAAAAAACACAGTAAAGTCACTCTAAATCCGCGGACACTAATTATGCTTATATTAATTATAAGTAATATACTTGCTGTATATTAATTATGCTTCGCTATAAGATGAATATCAAGTGAAAGGACCTTGTAAGAGTTATGCTTTTTAGCGGAAATAAAAAGCTAAACCTTAAAAAAAATATTAAATCCAATATGGTGGCCAACCAAAATTGATGGATTACTTATTTTTATTATGCTTTACATACTTGTTATACTTTATATGGGTATCATATCAAATGACTTAATGAGAATAATTATTCTTTTTAGCGTATAAACTAAATATAGTTTTAAATAAAAAATAACTACATATTTAGAGCAATACTACGAGTAGATTGACTGTGGCTTGAGGTAAAACAAATAGCAGAATTCAGGCTCTAGTTGTTTCCTGGCGTTCAAAGGAACTTCTACCGTAGATTGTAGAATACATCTGTGTAGACTGTACCTCAATCTATCTAGATTCGAGATGCGATTGCCTACCAAGGGAATTGATTTAGTAGCAAGATACCAGTGTACAGCGCACACTGTGTCAACATTATATTGAGCTACATATTATATAGTAAGTACCAAATCGAAATATAAAATGAGAAATTATTGTTACCTTTTACATTTATATACATTTATATAAACAGTACGGCTTAGCTATATTAATGCAATTAAACTCGTCGAGGTTGCGTTGTCGTCTTATTCAAATACAAGGAACTGGGTTAGATTTAACTAGCATGAACTAATTACACTTTCATGTACAGACACTGATATAGGTGTATCTAAACTAATGCTTGTAAATAACAAGTGTTCACTTAGTTTTCCTTTCCATACAATGGTGGGTACATAATGCACGGTAAATATATATATGTATGTAAATATAATGGGCCATTTTTTATTTTTTAGCATAAATACCTTTTGTGGTAAAGGATCTAGACAACTGATGAACATACTTACATATTTCTAAATACATACACTTGTGGATCACACAAATATTTGTCGGGACCTGGGAATTGAACCCGAAGACCTCAGCGCTGCAGTCGCATACATTACCACTTACGCCACCGAGGCTGTCAAGAGGCTCACTCGGGACTCCCAGCTATAGACAGATGGAAGGGATACGTGTGGTTGTAGTCAGTAGTAGCCCGGTATAGCATTAATGAGGATTTCCACACGAAAAAAAACCCAGGTTGTCAAAAACAATAAATAACAACGTATGAAAGTAAAGTTTACAGCGAAGAAATAAATCTGTGGGATGTCATGCTTCATGGAATTAACATGTCTTGTTAGGCGACGGTAAGAGCTTGTTTGGGCGGAAAAATTGAGCAAAGCGGAGTAATTTGAGCAAAATACAGTTATTTTTTGCTAATTGGTTTTCTTAATAATGTTACCTGATAGCGTGAATTGTACAGTACATTACGAGTAAAGATATTTTCCTATGACTACCCGTACGAAGTAATAAAACATGTAGCGACATTTTTGGCATTAATATCTGTTTACCTGTTTGAATGGATTTTTATCATTACTTATTTTATTAAATGGGATTATATGGTCCTGATAAAGTGCCATTTAATAAAATTGCCATTGAGACCTAGTAAGACAATTACATACAAATTGTCACGCTTTTATCCCCGAAGGGGTACTATATGCTCATATTTAACCGTCTGCCTTTTTGTCTCACAGGTGGTGACTCCGTTACCGTGTTGAGATGGACAGGCGCAGGCTGTGGGGCCACGTGCTGTTGAAATTTTTCAAGACCTGCATAAGGCCTCCAACTGGTATTAACGATTGCCATGTTACTGGCAACCGGGACCAGCGGCTTAACGTGCCTTTTGAAGCACGGGAAAGTTCGTTAACGTAAATGCCAAAAAGCGGTCCCTCATAAGTCAAGTCATAGCGAAATTGCTTAACACAGCAATACTCGTACTGAGTTAGAGCGTCTATTTTTTTCACCAACATGCATTTTGGAGGTAATCGAAGTACTAATGGTTTAAGCCACAACCAGGTTACAATTTAATTGTCGATAATGTTGTAGCGTTTCTACGCAACGGTCGGTGGGCGGACGTAATACTGGTAACGCCTATTTGTCAAGGTTTTTGTTGTCCAGTTACATACATGTATAAAATTATATTGACACAATGTAGGCCATATATAATTGTAAGTATATGTTTATGAAAATTACTAATATATAGCGACGGCCAATCTTACTAATCTATACTAATATTATAAAGCTGAAGAGTTTGTTTGTTTGTTTGGTTGAACGCGCTAATCTCAGGAAGTACTGGTCAGATTTGAAAAATTCTATTTGTGTTAGATAGCCCATTTATCGAGGAAGGCTATAGTCGACAAATCGGGCAAATTTTTATGCATCATTGTCGAATTTATAAGCGACGGAATTAAATAGGTGCGACGGGAGGTTGAAATATTCCACGGGCGAAGCTAGGGGTCCACGGGGTCATCTAGCAGATATTATAAACGCAAAAGTTTGTAGGTATAGATGGATGTTTATTACTCTATCACACAAAATCTACTGAATAGATTTTGATCAAACTTTACAATAATATAGCTAACACATCAGAATAACATAAAGGCTACTTTTTATCACGGGAACAAGTGCCTGTGGGGAACGGAAAATCTAAACCACGCATGCGGAAATGCGGGCGTTTGACTGCTAAATGGACTCCTGTAGCACAATTTGGTTTTAGTGTTAGTGTAAGTGGATATTTTCACACGCTAAAAAAAGCCAAAACTAAACAAGCCAAAGTAATCGACGTAAAAAATTGTTAATGAGATAATGAAATATCATAGTTCTTTTCAAAACTTTTCAAATATTATCAGCACTAAAAAGCGAAATTAAGAAATAACGTTCGTTTATGAAGAAGATTAAATTGAAGAATTAATTACAGAATTTATTTAAATTAACTGAAATATGACTGACTATAGCCAATGTTTTAATTTGTTAGATTTTTATTGAAGTTATTAAAAAACACTTCATCTATTTCGGTAAAATTTACATGGGTAGTAATTAATTACTTAATCATTTTAAACTACCTACCTGTACTGTGTAACTTTTGAAAAAAAATAAATTGGGTTAGTATATGAATTAAGGAATATACTTCTTTTATGAAGTCTGTTAACAGGATTACACGCGAAAGCGCCAAGTCACAAATTTTTTTTGTCAAACACGCAGATGATACTCAGCGAAATAATTTATAAAATAAATCACATTCGCTATTTGTCTAACACGCAGTTCGTCATATACGCGGTTTGTTGTGTAAAATAAATAAAAAAAAGATAACAAATATTTGTCACAAGTGTGTCAACTCAACTACTCTTTCCATATTAGTTATTAATTAAAATAAAATAATTGAGCGAGCATATGTTCATGCGGCCCTTTTGCACGAGATGAACGTTCACGCCCAATTACAATGCACAAATTACACTGCTAACATTATCTTGACTTGTTTTAATAAATAAATATAAAGGTGTATGTAGGGTCTGCAGCGCGAATGTAGCACCAGTCCTTTGGCCCTTTCGATTAAGTGGGACTATGATAGTTTGTTCTATAAACCAAGTGCTAGATATATAGGCATTATATAAAAAAAAATAAAGAAAGTCTACTGCTGAAATAAATACAAGTACTTACTGGATGCTGAATAAGGTAGTTGCAACTTACCTGTAAGAAAAAAAACGCAATAGTTAATACATCTTAATATATACATAAACCGAACTCATGTTAGTTCACCACTTAGGTAATAACTCAAGAATGGGATTTGTGAACTTCGATTTGTTGAAATTGTAAATATGTAGTAAAACCCTAAATAGTAGAAAACGGTAAAAAGTTACAAAAAAAAAGAATGAGCCCTTTCTCATACATTTTTTATATAACCTAAATGGAAGCCATGCAAAGCTTACCACTAGTTAATTAATAATGAACGATCGTATCAACTGGATCGTATCGATCCTACCAACTCTCTTTCACATATTCCTCAATATCACGAAAATGAAGACTATCGCGTGTTACTTAAAACAAATATTCACACCTGCTACAGGCAGTTCTCTACAATGGAAGAAAGTTGAATATGAAACAGTTGGTGTTATGCGTAGTTGGTATTTTGCTTAAATCCAAGTTGGTGTTTTGCGTGAGTTGTATTTTCCGAATCTGGCGTTTTACGTAAAGGCGGGGTTTGCTTATATGGTTTTATGCGTCTAAACCGCTTAAACACTGACCATGTTTCGCAGCCGTAAAGCCTAGACCACTTTAACTTAGCCGACGGTCACTACTGCGTAAAGTAATAATTGTCATTTTATAAGTTTTAGTCTAGGCCAAACGCGAAGCTTTCGCTTACTCGAATCCTAAAAGGTTGAAATTTTAAGATTTCTCGATCTTATACTGTTGTGCTACGGTTCAAATGTCAAGTTGACAGTTCATTGTTCATAGTGGTGCGTTGGGTTAGAACAAATTTGGATTATAGGCAGCTATTCTTTAATCTTGGTAAATACCTAGTCCAAATACTTAATTCATTTATGTATTTTTTCAATATTCTATCTTCAGTTAAACATAGATCGCCATCACATATAAACAGTTCAATTATTAACTTTTGTGACAGATAGGTAGTTTAATGTCGTAGGTCAATAGAAAGCCAACTGTGGTCGCGCCAGTTGTCGCTATACAGTTGCATTTTTGATAGTCTACTAACATTTTAACAGCTAAAAACAGCAATTCTGGTTCTATCTACGGCTTGTCAATAGTAGACTCGGCCGGCCCCCGGATCAGATGCCACCATATCATAGTGCGTTAGTCTCAACTACACAGTATGATATGAGGTTAGATTGCATTAAATTTAGTTATCATGTCTATAACCAAACTTAATACAATAATATTTATCAGGCATTGTTGTTTTCGCTCGTTTAAAAACTAATTAGTTTTTTCGTAAACGGATTTTAACTAAAAAACTAACTAACTATCTTCACGCTGTATCCCTGACGGGGTAGTCAGAGAGGACGGATATAAATAAAACGGATTTTAAATTTCCGTAACATTAATTAACTTGCTCCTGTTTCTTCAAGTAGAAGGTAAATAAATAATTATAGTTACTAGTGGCTATAGTTCTCTTTCTAGCTAGCTCTCTAGCTCTATTTGTATTTCGTTACTAGGCGACGCCCGCGGCTCCGTTCGCGTTGTTTCGTTTCGTTGTACCCGATTTGCTAGTAATGTTTTTAAACTCCGCGATTTTCACTCTTATTTATGATATTTCGGGTAATCCGTTCGAAACGTCGGGAAGTATAAGGTATGTTTTCTACCTAATAATATACGTCGCGAAAATGACCCGCAATATCATAAATATTCTGTACCCGATTCCAACAGGAAACTTAATCCCAAAAAAAGTAAGATAATTGTCAATCTAGTGTGTTTATCACCTACCTCTACAACAAATTGAAATATTTCACAGACAAACAAGTTGTTCAATGCAAACTTTGCTACCCCTTTTCGGGGTGAATTTTTAATTGAAATTCTTTGCTTGTGCACTAAAATTGTGCATCATGGTACTACACGCAGCAGTTTCAGCTGTGTGTTTGATCGATATATATAGGTAACCTATAGCCATGATTATCTGGCTTCAGCAGGCGTAGCCTAGAGGCACCGCTTGATGTGTAATGATAGTATTGTTTGTCTAGCAATATAGACAGTTAATATTTAAAACGGCCTATCAAAAAAAACAGTAATTATTATCTGGGAATGTTAGTGGCAGTACATTAATGCAAATCAACAAGGTATAGAAACAACAGGAAATCGCTCCGAAATATTCCATTTTTGGTAATATTACACTCAATTCGTATGTGACGTGATTGTATACTTGAGATACTCATAAATTTTCAATTTAGTTCAATTTATTCGCATATATTGGTAACGTATTACAAGATACGAAATAATTTATGACCCTAATATTATAGAAGTCAGAATCAATGCTAAAAAATTATATATACTTACGTGTTAATATCACGAAATATATATAATCAACGAACGCAAACCCAAGATCTCCCGAGTTCATCGGCTATTCCACAGGCGATTAAGTCCGTAACAGTTTGAATCAGTCTCAGTATAGATGCAACGGCATATTTCATGAGCTAGTAGTTTAATTATTGTTGTCTTTGCGTAGGTCCACGTCATATAGTATCTACGAAAGTAAAAGATAAACATGCTTTTATCTTCACTCTATACTTTGCGACTATTACATTAGCAAAGGTTATCCATTTTTCCACAATGGGGATGCGACGGGGGAACCTAGACCATGCCGAAAGCTGCAAATGTTACACCAGCTGGCTAAGGGACAAGGTCAGCGTGGTACAGTAAATAAATAAATAATATCGAAACATTTTTAGACAGCGATATATAGCTCAAATTATTATGACTCATGGGATCAGGATATCTGATAAAAATATTAATTCATACATATTACAAGTAAATTACACACAAACACAAAACAAATTAACGTGCTCTTCACACGGAAATGTTCTGATTGGGAATCAGTCAGGTTCTTTTCAAATTAGTTCTCATACGAGTATATTCAAAGATTGTCTGTAAGAAATTGCATAAGTGTAGAACGATAAGCCCACTAAATGTATTACCAATTTTGTATCACGTTATTAATATGTACAAAATGCATTTTTGGTATCAAATAAAGAATAACCAACTATCTAACCACTTAACCAACACGTCCGTCACATGAATGTTTTGGTGCAAATTGAGCGAGAATTACGTTCAGTAGTGGAGTCTACAAGTCTGCGAGTCTTTATATTACTACTATTTGAAATAAAATCTTATGTGAGCAGATTTTTCATTATCGGAAAAGTATCAAGTACTCGGATACCCAGACGTAAAATAATTAATAAATCTGTAGTAAGCGAAAGAAGTATGCATGGATCGCGAAGGCTATCTGTCCTCTCTGACTACGCCGTCAGGGATAAACCGTAAAATGAATTGTACTAGTAGTTTCACCTTCTTTACATCATATTTCGTTTTTGACCTTCAAAAGTATCTGTATCGCGTAAAGAAACTACTTTTAATTAACAGTAGGGTGCGAATAATCGATAAAGGATCCAGTTAATTGTTACAACTTAACTACATTTGTAACGATAATAGAAAGATTCAGTAGATCGGAAATCAGACATGGGACGACAAGTATGTAATTGATAGTTGCTGAATGAATATTGCTAACCCTTGTGTGGGGTTCAGTCAGAATGGACATCGAAACGAATTCGTATATCGATGCTGAACATTTAGCGTCATGTTGACGAGTGATACGTTTCCGATTCCTGCAATTATTTATCGATTTCATAATCGATTTGTTTCTGACTCCGACCTAATAGAGAATATTTGAAAATAACAAAATATAGACAGTTTTGTTTTTTTAAATTACATGGGAACTTTGCATTAATTGAGTTACACATGATTTTTTTTTAGCTAGAATGGCATTGCTAACCCGTTTGTGATTAGTATCCATAATGAGTCGACTTAAGACCGCATAATGATCTAGCCATCAATCTCTTAAGTTGTATTACTGAGGGCTTATAGTCCAAAAGAAGTCGTCTTCAAATTCTTTCAACATAAACTAACGTTTTGTCATACAAGTTTGAGTACTAAATCAAGGCAAAAAGTATAAATAAGTTGCACAGATATTTTATGAGCTAATCTAGTGGCATATGTTAAGACGTAATGCTCATCAAATATTTAGTAGTAACCAGGATAATTTAAATTTTAGTATTACATTTTTATAAAATAAAGTAAAATATTAAATTACAAAAACTTTTTTTAAAACAAGCTTTTACTTCAATGCTCTGAAAGAAAGTCTCAGTCACTTTAGTTTTCGAGTTATTCTCAGCAACCTCTCTTCTTTGATAGTCATACAGTAACAGTGCATTAAAAATTACTTTGTAGTTTGGGTGTCCCACCATGTTAGATAGAATGTATGAAGTCACACAGCTAATCCTGCATTGTCATGCAAACTCGATGTGTATACACAATATCAGCTCAATCGGTTAATTATACATACATACATATTGTCACGCCCACATTTCACCGTCTGCATTTTTGTCCCACATAGCAGTCTGTGGTGACATGCTGTTGAAATTTTTCAAGCCGCCCATAAGGCCTTTAACTAGGCCATAAGGCCTTTAGGCGTAACGACTGCCATTTCACTGGCAACCGGGACCAACGGCTTAAGGTGCCTTCCGAAGCACGATAACGCTCGCAAATGTAAATTCCACAAATGTGGTCACCCATCCAAGGATCACCTATAGCGAATGTTGATTAACGCAGTGATCGTTTACAGAACACTGAGTCAGCGGGGCCGCGAGCACTTCTGTTAAATATATCTACTTCAAAATTGAGATTGCTGTTTTGCAAAGCTTGTTTCGTTAAAAAATTCAAGTAGTTTGTAATTGGTACATCGCAAAGTGTTTCGTCAGTAAACAATAAGTTCTTGGGTCTAATCAAGTTGGCCACCCCTGAACTATTCCGGGCACGCAATATCATGAAAACAATGTTTTTTCTACACGGTTTAAGATTACTACTTCTTTATTAGTGAGGTGTCTCCTCATTGGACCAATTGGGACTATTGCTTCTAAATAAAACTCAACCTCGAATAAATAAATATATATTGTGGGACATTTTTTTTTCCTATACTCCCTCTAGTCCAAAGTAAGCTAATATAAGCTTGTGTTATGAGATTTAGACGACTGAAAAACATATATGTACTTATATATTTCTAATACATACATATTATACATGGGAAACACCCAAACTCTGAATCATACATTTGTGGATCACACTATATCGTTTTCGACGGGAATCGAACCCTGGACCTCAGTCGCGGCAGTCGCATACACTACCACTGCGCCACCAAGGCAGTCAAATAGCCTACGATAAGTATCAACTCAGTACCAAATTCAGATGCAATACTAATATAAGTAAGCTACATAGTTGATTCACACAATAAATCTATAATCAAAACCGCATAGTTGCTAGTGATGTAGGGCGAGTCTCGCAATACCTGACATAGCACACCACAGTCGAATGCCATTTGTAGTACGCAGTAATTAATCAATCGCAATCACTTTACTTTTGAACGGATATACCTAATTATTAAAGGAATTTCCAGCAGGTTACTAATATAAGGTAGACAATAAATGTTGCTACGATGCGATGATCAATTTCAGAGAACAAACAATACAAAATATTAATATTGTAAATCAAAAAAACATATTAAGTGAATGGCAAACAAGCCGAATCTGAGAACGGCCTACTGCCGTTCACCTAACTACTTGTCATCTATACTAATATTATAAACTGAATGGTTTGTTTGGTTGCACGCGCTAATCTCAGGAAATATTGGTCGGATTTGAAAAATTCTGTTTGTGTTAAATTGCCTATTTATCGAGGAACGCTATAGGCTATATATCATCACACTACTTCCCTGGAGAGCGGAGCAGTAGTCATAAATGTCGACAAATCGGGTAAATTTTAATGCATTATTGTAGAATTTATAAGCGACAATAATAAAAAGGTGCGACGGGAGTTCGAAGTATGTCACGGGCGAAGCCGGGCGGTCAACTGGTATAAAAATAAAGAAGAAACAAGTAACGCGTCCTTCACTATCGTAGCGAAGAAATCAGACGATGAAGTGGTAGATAGAACTATCAAAATCGTCTATGCACTTATCTATTCACGGTGTCCTGAATCGAATGGCCCAAACCGTTTGTCTCCATCACTTATGGTTCTTAAGAAATAATTGCTTACATACGGACTGATGCACAGACTGAGCCGTTTTATAAGACTTTGTAAACTTTAGGGCTTAAAAGTAAAAAGCTCAGAACACTCTTTGGGCTGATCCGTTTCCGAGATAAAGAAGGAACAAAAAATCACACGAACACATCAAATTCATACTCAGCTTGCCTTCTGTAAGCAGTACAGTATTACCACTATATAAAATATGGATTAACTATGCGAGAATACGAGAAAAAAAGATAAATCAAACAAATAAATATAAAAAGACTCTACGAAGTACTATGATCTAATCTGATTTATTATTTCTGCCATAATCCTAAACCTGTTATCCCATTTTCGAGATATGAGGGAACATCACATCAGCACTACTAATTAATACTCTGCTTGCCTACAATATTACCACTGCATAAAATATGGACTAACTATAATTACTGAAGAAATTGGAAATGCTCTATCTTCAATATTTGTTTGATTTAAGAAGAGCATACTCTTCTGGAATCAATAATTCTAGGCTCTAAACGCAAGAAGTCCTAGGCTCCATTAACGGGAAGTGATTAAATATCACTCCAAATAAAAGGATTGGAAAGAGAAAGGAAATACAATTTATTAATGAAGGAATGAGAATGCAAAGTTATTATTTTTTACGTATAACAAGTTCAGCATAATTATTTTAAAATTATTTTTATTTGTCGAGTGCTCTAAGCTGTATTCTTACTCTAGCTAGACCTTCAAATTTGATTTTATAATAACAAATATTTTGGTCGCAGGCGGGATTTAACTGCAACAATTAAATTTCAGGTAACATTAAATTAAATTAAAAAATTAAAAAACCACCGCCTCAAAAACCTAAGTTCCCTTAAAAATGAACATATTATTTTGTAATGTGCACGGTCTTTTATTTGAAACCCCAATACAGTACGAGTATATTTTGCATACATTCGATTACCCTTTTCCACTTTCACCCCCACAACTTTTAAACGGCTTCAGAGATTTTCATTAAACATGTCTAAGAACACTCGCACGTAAGTCACCTTAAATACAAAAATAAACTAAATTGAAATCGCGAGCTATGATGCCTCAGACAGACAGATCCACAGACACGTCAAATTTATAACACCGTTTTTCCGTCGGGGAACTGTAACTGGGACTGTACGCTACGATGGAAGAGAGCTAAATTTTACATTAAATACATACATAATTAAGTGTCAAAAACAGGCCAGTAAACAGAACGTATTAAAAGAAAATTCGGAGAGTAGATAAATTGTCTGAATTTTTTTGATTACATAATTGAATTTCATTAACATAATATTATTTATAAACACTTATTACAATTAATATTTTCAAATAACGACTAAATGAGATCCCTCGTCATCTTGGCAGAAAACTCGTTTAGCGTGAAAGGGTGACAATATAATTAAAATCTTAGCAAAAAAAAAGTCTTATAAAAATTAATAAGCAATCGCTCTTGCTTACGCTACCCTTGTTCAGTTAATTGTCGCCCAGTTTGAACTTCAAAGTCTACTCTCAAGTTTGAGCTTTACGTCTTTTGAATACGACCAAGTACGTTATCATTGGTTTGTTGGTTTGTTGATCTCTACAGGCCGCACCTATATCTATGCATAATTATTTTAGTACGATGAACCGCTCCTGGCGCTAAATCAGTGTTCTGTAAAAGATCACAAGCATTTTTCGCTAGGGCTGGTCCTAAGATGGATGATATTTATGGTATTTGTGTTTTCTAGCATTTCCGTCCTTCAGAAGGCACGTCAAGCCTTTGGTCTCGGTTGCCAGCAATATGGCAGTCATTAAGTCAAGCTGAGGGTCTTATGACGGCTTGAAAAATTTCTATAGCTACAATCTGCGCCTGTATATTTTAATACAGCAATGGGCTTTTACGTGGGACAAAAATACATATGGTGAAATGTAGGCGTACAGTATGTATCTACCTACCCCTTTGGGATAAAGACGTGACTAATCGACGAAGCAGCAGGCAGCATTGTTTCTCTTACTGAGTTTATCACTTTTATATACGATAATTATGCAAAAAATATAACAACGCTGTATGTTGAAACATCAGCATTGGCAAATGGACATGTAGAGCAATCTGATATTGGTTTCAGAAAATAGATTTGTAGAATATAGTGAAACACTGATCACAAACGCATCTGCCAAACATTCTACGTACGTATATAATGTGGGACGTATCACTGTATCCCTGCAATTGTTATTCCTGGTATATCAAACGACGGTATTCCCATTCTTGGAAATATTAATTACGCATCTCCAACTATTCAATTTGTCGTCTTTGACAATATACAGAGAGGTATTGCAGGAATTCAGTACACTAAGGTTTAACATCAAGCTTTAGGGAATTCTCGACGTTCTTTACACAAAGTTGAGTTTTTTTACCTACATCATCATGTAATACATAACATGAAGAACTATTATTTTGTAAAATAATAATGGTAGTAACTTTAGACCGCTATATTTAACGCTAATAGTAAAAAATAACTAAAACAAATACAAAAAGCGGGTTCTAGCCTTTCCAATCTAGCCCTGAGGCGATTGAAATGGGATGGTGTACCCACTAAGGCTCAATTTACATTGCCACGAAGTGAAATGGACGCGATTTTTTTCAACAAAATTGCACATAGCTTAATTTCAATTCAATTCAATCTTTATTTGCTAGAACATTGTAATAAAGTTGGTACAAAATATGTCTTACGACCTAAGTACATCATGTTCAGCCTAAAAACATGGCATGCAAACATTAATTTTTAAGTCATACAAATACGGTCAGATACAATACAAACTTTAACGTGGTGTTTACTATATATTGTCATAAAATCCTTTATTGAGTAAAAACATTTTTCAATTAACCATTCTCTTAACATTTTGAGAAACCTTCTGTATGTTAGGGCTTTAATTTTTTTAGGTATTCAATTGTATATATATCCACACATAGCTAAACAGTTGTCTTTATAAAGTTTCGTTTTAGGTATTTTGGATAGTACAATTCTGTCAGGATCCCGACTGTTTCTTGGGTACATGTCCTTGGCTTTTTTTAATAAACCGTCATTTAATCGAGCAAATTTGCACACTCGAGAATATACATGCATGGCTTAAGGTTAACAACTTAAGTTTTTTAAATAGAGGCCTACACGATATCCACGGAGCCACACCGCAGATTGCTCTTACACATTTTTTTTTGTACAATAAAAGCTTTGTTAACTTCAGTTGAATTTCCCATAATTCAAAACTGATGCCACGTATCCGTAGTAAGCACTTAAAACAGTCCTTAGGTTTGATATTCTTCTAAGCTTAGCAAGAACATAGACAAATTTGTTATATTCTTTTGCATACGTTGTTAACATGGGCTTTCCAATTTATATAAGTGTCTAACGTTATGCCTAAGAATGTTGTGTGAAAGTGAAAAATCTTTATTCATGTAGGTCACAAAGTAACACTTATAAACGTCAAGATTATTGCTTCTACATTTACATTTACTGCCATATTCGCAACGCAATAGGTAGAGCCTGAGGAAGAACCTGGCTATAAAACTCATGGCCACTCTTTTCTAACTGCCAGTAATTACATTAGTTTTATTTACATGATATTTGAACAAATTATATAGTAATGAGTCTTTACAAAAGAAACCAAATCAAATCAAAATGAGAGCGTTTCTAGTTGCCAATTTTAAAGGTAGCCCACGCTTATGAGGAAGACTCCGGCAAGAAACTAAATGGCTGCTATTTTAAAATGCAGGTATGGCTTACAATATTAAACTTACATTGCTCCTTTGGAGTTACGTGAGAACAGTCGACTAAACTTAATTTGCATTAAATATAATTGTTTTATTTGTAATAATTGCTATAACAGCTATGAGCTGACCAGTCCCAACAGACGGCACCTGTTCACGGGTATGACGCATATATCAGCCATCGCCCTACTCAACCGTATTATAGGGAATAAGGCGACCCGATACATGCACCACCACTGCCAGGTCACTTAGGCGAGCATGACATACTCAAACTGCACAGCAAATGTCAATTTCAAAATTTATAAAAAGCTATGTGGACGGTGCTCACACAATAACAAACTCAAATTACATATAATTTTATTAGTTAACCTGACGTTTCAGATCACTTATGTTGAACAAATGTACATTATATTTATAATGTTTCTTTATTATTATTATTAATTATATTTGTATATTTATGTGTGTTGACTTAGAGCGACTTACTCCCATGCATTTTTATCATTTATATAGTCTAGTGTACCCAACCTTTTCAATTTCAATATCTTTGTGAAATTTTCAAACATTTTCGCTTTTACGTCCATAAGTACTAAATTGTATAAATTTAGTTTTCATGAGGTTTACAATAAGATTTTTTTTCCCAACCATTGAATTATATTTTCTATTGCTTTATTAATGTCACATAGAAATGTCCTCATTGTCTTTAATGTCATAATTGTGTTGATTATTGTCATTATTATTATATTGAATAAGTAAAAAAAACGAATACGTAACGAAGTGATACGCAATATGGCAGGTTTGAATGAAAGTGTCAGCGTTAAGCTGGAAAAGGGCGTGCTCCGTTGGTTTGGACACGTCCAACGAATGAGTGAGGAACGATTGACGAAGAATATATATTGTTCAAAAGTAGAGGGCAGAAGGAGTCAGGGAAGGCCGAGACTTACATATGAAGACCACGTGAGCAGATTGCTCAAAAACGGAAAGGTCAAAAGTACTCGGATACCCAGACGTGCGTGTATGAAGCGATTGATGAATCTCGAAGAAGCGAAAGAAGTATGCATGGATCGCGAAGCCTGGCGATCTGTCCTCTCTGACTACCCCGTCAGGGATACAGCGTGAAGATAGTTAGTTAGTTATTATTATATTGAGTAATGTCATTCTTAGCTTTAATAATGTCAATGTCATGTTTATCATTATCATATATTTGAACATCTTTAGGTTTCAATATTATCAATGAAATGTCATCTGCAAATAATATACATGGATACTCTGTACAATCGGGAAGGTCATTAATATAAAGAAGAAATAGAAGAGGACCCAGCACACTACCTTAGGGGATACCAGATAAATTAGTATTATAATTTGACTGAAATATTTCTAATTCTTTTTTTTTCATTTATGGCACTTATTTGGACACATTGGTTCCTATGTTCTAGATATGTTTTTAACCATGTTAATGCATTCCCACGTATACCATATCGCTCTAATTTATTTAATAATATTTTATGTGTCACTAAATCATAAGCTTTTGTCATATCAAAAAATATGACAGTTGTAGCGTTGCCGTTATCAACATTCTCAATTACTTGAGTCATTAGGTTGAAACAAGCTAATGTTGTTGATTTACCTCTCTGAAAACCGAATTGTTCCTTTCTAATAATGTTATTTTTAGTCAGGAATTCTATCATACGTTTGTGCATGGCAGTTTCAAAAATCTTAGAAATCACAGAAACCAGAGTTATAGGTCTATAATTTGAGAGTATGGCTTTGCCTCCTTTTTTGTGCATAGGTTTGACTATAGATACTTTCAGCAAATCTGGGAAACAGCCAGTAGTGAAAGATAAATTTACCAAGTAAGTTAAAATAGGAACTATTTCGTTTGCACATGCCTTAACTATTTCGGTAGCTATGTCATCATAGCCCGTAGATTTAGTATTTTTTAAAGACATTACTATTTTATGAATATCATAATAATCATAAGGTTTTAGAAAAATGCTATTGCAATTGTTTACTGGACTTCAACGTGTTTATATTTAAGTCCCCAGCGAGAACAAGTTTTTTGTCAGATTTATATATAAGATTTTGCAGTAAGGTATTTAATTTGTTAAAGAAACATTCCAAATTACCCTTTGGGATTCTGTAAAGACAAATAATCACTATATTCTCACTATTAAAAATAACACCACAGCACTCGAAATCATTATCTACTGCTAAGTCCCTAGCTAGTTTAACTTCTGTATAACTAATCCCATTTTTTAACAACACACATTCTCCCCCCCTCTTTTTATGGTTTTGCCTGCAGTATGAAGAAGCTAGCATGTAACCATCAACATTATGTAAACGTTAAGAATCCAACTCCACAAAAGTTTCTGTTAAACAAAGCACCTCTGGACCCCTATTGACTTTAGCAAGTTCGAATAGGTTAATCTCCAGAAGATGTCTTTTGTTCTCAAGTCCGGCCATATTTTGGTGAAGTATTCTAAAAAGTATGCCTTTCATACCGCTAGTACCGAAAAAACCTAGTCGTATGGTCACTTTTGGAAGGGGAGAGGGACGGGCTTTTGGTGGGAGATGTACACATTTCTGTTTGAGTGGACTTGTCATCTGTTTCTGGCGTTTGTGGGATTTTATCAAAATGTTTCTGTCGTTTATCGGTATATTTTGGCTGCAGATACATACCCTGCTTAGATTTTGCAAGAGACTAAAGTTCGGTATTATAGTACATCTGGTCCAGTTTAGAATTAATTTTATAACAAAGTATAATCTTTGTGGTGATTTGGTTTCAATGAAATGACTGTTTTTATTTTGTGTACAAATAAGTTTCAACATATGATATAGTTTCAGTTCATTTAAATGTATGTTTCTATGCACACTGAGAATAAGAACTGGACATGTTATACTCTTTAGATGTATACTCATATTACACAATATATTATGCGGGTTTGAGTCGTGTTCACCCACTGACAAAATAATTCGGTCATTCCTTGATATATCGTACAGTTTAACACATGACAATATTTCCTCTAATATTTCCTTCTCTCTTGTTTAACAAATGAAATAAATTTGTATTGTTCATAAGGACTTTTTAAACCTCGATTTTGAAATTTTCCTTGCTAGGCCTACAAATTGTCGACCTCCAAATATGAAAACACGTTTTCTGCACACACTATTTGCACTAGTCTTCAACTGATGGTTTTTAATCATTGGTTGCTTTATTCTATTACCATGTGAAATCGATGCTTTTTCGGGGGAGTG
Source organism: Thumatha senex (assembly GCA_948477245.1). NCBI lineage: Eukaryota > Metazoa > Arthropoda > Insecta > Lepidoptera > Erebidae > Thumatha > Thumatha senex. Next base: position 9,978,957 of record OX419725.1, read on the forward strand.
AGCTTTCTCTTCGGTCTGAATTTCTTTATTTCCAATTGAATACACTAGAGGGCTTGATCCTTCAGGTGTCTTGATCTGTTTAGAAGGGCTATTTTCAAAACTATCCGTCAATAGCCTGCTTTGTCGGCTTTTTCGCATACTTTTCCCAATCGACGTTACTGGACTCTGACACAGTCCCTTAAGAACGTTAATTTCCTGAGTAAGTTGTGAGATGTGACTCTATAAACCGTTATTTTCTAAGATTACATTTTCGAGCTCATTTTGCGTACTTTCAAGATTTCCTTTAAGTTCGTCAATTTCAATCTTTAAATCCCTTAAATTGGTCTGCACGTGAGTAGATAAGTCGAGGCTTCTTGTTAGCAAATCATCTGAAAGTGTGTAGTAGTTTAGCTTTGAACAGTGAAGAGTGAAGTTTGAGAAGTGGTGCCCTCTTTTTGCCGTTGTCAGTAACCTCTCATACGCCTGTTTCCACAAGCTATTAATTCAAGCGACCCCTTTATTCTTAACGATTTTTTAAGTTCCACTGTAGTATATAGTTCTTACGTCTGCAGATAGATACACTTATAACTTTACAGTTTATAAAATTTCTTGATACGAGAAATCACAAAAAGTACTCGGTGTCTAGGATTTGAACCGTCGGCATTAACATCGCAATCGATATATAAGACGCTTTTAGACTCCTATATAACCACTGCACCATGAAGTCATTATAACTTGTGGTTGAAATATCGGTCTGCAATCCATTAGATTTGATTTTTAAACTCGAGGCGATCGTTGTTATGACTCATGCTGCAAAATTTTTTTCACATTTCATATCTTCTGGACGCAATGTTCGTCACTGTTCCACTCGATGTAACTGTGTTCACCTCACTTGTCATTAATAATTGCACTAGTTAAAACCTCTGTTATCTTCTTTTACAGAATTTACGATGAAAAATAACTAGATAATGTCGTTTTGTTTATTATGATTTTTTTTTCACTTTTCTGTTTATAATTATTGTGCTAATATTTGTACACAGTATACTGCCAATAACACACTTATTTTAAGTTTTTTTTTTACTAAAATAACGCTTTGGACTATTATTTTATCGAAATTTACTACGGAGCTCCTTTGAATATAACTTTGCCAGACAACGCCATCTAGCGAACACCAAAATGAACTTTATCTGACTAAAAACCGTACTAACTAATACGAGTCAAAATAGAGGGTGCACTTCCTCGCGGAACACCGCCTAAATTTTCCCAAATTAATGAGCGACGCAAAGTTTGAAGGGGAAGTCAGTAGATAAGATTATAGGTAGTGCAGTGTCACGAGTTGACGAAACAGGTTGTGTGCGCGTTGTGCAACAAAAACTTAAAATTAGATGAAATGATCATTAAATAAAAAATCTAGAACAGGTGTATTTAGATGTAATTATCGTTAAATAAAAAATCTGTCCATCAACCGATTCGGCTTGTCGTAGATAGTGGGAAGACGAAAAATTCTGCAAATTTCAAGAAGTAAGTAATTCGAGGATCGTACAATATTTCGTCAGTAAACAGTAGTTTTTGGTTTTAATATACACCACCCCTGATCTGGGCTAACAACTGGATATCACTCCGCTGCAGTCGCGAGAATTCTCACAATTTCAAGTGCCTTCTCGCTCCATGGAACGAAATTGGCACTTTAGTTGCATAGTAATATAAATTGAGCTTTACCAGCTACATTGATAGCAGATATCAATTACCGAGGTGGGTTTAGCCTATGAAGGAAACGCAAAATATCATAGTCATTCGTACATAACTATGTTAGTCTCAAGGACAAGGTTGTACCTCAGATAGTAATTCAGATAGACTTGTGTGGTGCTAACAAGTATATTATTACAGCATAATTAATAGTACTAACCTATTATTTTTAGTGTATCATTTTGTTAGAGTGGCTATTATGAGTATAACTCTCGTGCACACAATGATTACGTATTACTTTGCAAATATAATTCGTCGCAAGTTATCCAGAGCAAAAGTCATTGAAATTTTACAATCTTTGTTTTACCAACGCAACTGTCCGCTGCATTCCTTTGGATGGGTAGCGATACTATACAGACTCGTATAATAGCTCATTGCTATCCTAAACAAATTTAGATTACATATAATTCAAAGAATGTAATTCCATAACTGGTTGTATGTACCAATATCTACGGTTTTGTAAGTTGTATTAAGAGAGCTGTGGAATTTGTAAATTGAATAAATAAATAAATAAAAAGGAAAGTAGTTCCTGATATTAGAGCGTTCAGAAAAATAACCCCTGCCTCCTTATAATTGAATTGAATTTATATTATTACTTTATCAATAATTTATAAAAATTAGGTAACTTTTGTTAGTTTTTTTGGCGCAGTATTATGCATTAAGGTACGTCACTGACCTGTTATAGGGCCGCAGGCTGCAATATTTTTTCGGAAGTCGAACAAAATGTTTATCCGGGTTTACAGTTTTAAACAGGGTCGTTTGAAAACTTCAGCTACGGCCACCTGCTAGGACTAGATAGATAACATTATAAAAAAATGTTCTATGATTTCATTTTTAATGTAATTGTTTAAAAAAAAAAACTTTCTTTTTTCAAATTTCCTTTTAATGTACTGATTGAATTACAGTAATAAGATAAAAAAATATTTATTTAGGGTTTATAATCATTAATTTGTTAAACTAACGTTTCTGGAACCAACATTTTTAAATTAACTCCAATGCTCAGATACAACTGTTATTCTATTTTATAATATGTTGTATAGACACTGAAATTTTTCATATTAGATAGAAACTCTAATTTACATATTATAAAACAAAGACCTCCGCTGCGTTTGTCTGTCTGTTCGCGATAAACTCGAAAAGTACTGCACCGATTTTATTTTTATCTATTATATTATATATAGCTATTTTCATCAATGGATACAGTGGTTCTCGAGGAATGTTTTCGTATATAATTTGTTAAGTTTTTATAGTTATTGGCTAAAATATAACAATAATCGGTAAAGGTGTTGGACGAAATATCAGTTTATTTTCTGGAAATCTGTCTGTCTGGGAGCTTCCGACGAAAGGCTGCCTAAGCCTTTGAGTTATAACAAAATATTGTACGGTGGAATTGTGACTCTTATAGGTATAGGTCTACAGAAAAGTCCGCGACGACATATGTTTATCTCTGAAGAATAAATAATATTTAAGAATAAATAATAACTAGCTTACTATAACACTATGGAAAATGTGTATGGGAAAATTTCACCATGCGTGCGAAGCTGTGGGCATCAGCTAGTTCTAAATAATTCCATCTATGTGTTACTCTGTGTGGGACATATCAACAAAGATAATAAACTTAAATATATAGAACATAATATCCAATATATACTGGCTAGACACACAGTTATAGTAGATATGTCATTTAATTGGGTGCAAGTGCCATGAATTTCGCTGAACTCATGGTACTCGATAATACATGCATAGCTGCGAGAGCTTACGTGTCATAGCAATGTACTTATTTCTTCTAGGTAGGTATACGAGTATGGATAATCAGCGATAGAAGTGGATTCAACAAATTTATACAAAATTTATGCATGTGTAGAATAAATGGATATTTGTAACTCAGTGGCGTGTGTGCATATATTGTATGACTTCCCCTGTGGCGCAGTGGGAGTGCATCCGACTGCTACGCAAGAGGTCGTGTGTTCGATTCCTACCCAGGATAAAACTTTGTGTGATGAGCACGATGGTTTATTCTATGTCTGGGTGTTATTTATCTATAATATGTATGTATTTAGAAATATATAAGTATGTTTATCAGTTATCTGGTAACCATAGTACAAGCTCTGCTTAGTTTGGAATCAGATGGCGTTGTGTGAGTTGTCCCAACGATATTTATTTGGAACTTGTTCCCGTGATATAAAAAGAACAATATGTGTTATTCTGATGTATAAGCTATATTTTTTTTTTTTTTAGGATAGTACGAGGGTTTTATTGGCCCTGTCCTCTAAGCTATATTATTGTGAAGTGTCAGTCTCTTAGTAATCTCGGACGTGAGCACACGCTTGTCTGTTGTTAAGAACAAAACCAGTGTTACTAAAACTTTTTTGCATCGTGTTCAACTGCGCGAGCTGTGGTCTAGAACACACCGACGGCCCAGTATGTAGTGGTTGCAAGCAACGGTATGATTACCAGTGTTCCGGCGTCTCGGAGTCTGGATATCGAAGACTTGGCGATAGCAGGAAAAATGCGTGGCGTTGCCCGAAATGTAAGTCTGGCTCTTCACCTTCTCCTCTGACCTTATCACCTCAGCAGAGTCAACTGGATAAAATGCAGGAGCAACTGAACCGAATTGCCCTTGATCTGGCTCCATTAGCAATATTGGCGGCGGACATTAAATCCATCAAATCGGAACTGTCTGGACTCAAGGACTCCATTGAAATGGCACACGATCTCATAAACGGTTTTTCCGAAAAAAATAAAGCACTCCAGTCCAAAGCCACCAAATTGGAGAACGTAGCTACTCAAATATCCCCTCTCCAGATAACAGTTGAGAAGCTGAGTCGAGAAATGAAGGAGGGAGATCAATGGTCTAGAGCTAATAACGTGGAAATCAAAGGTATCCCTCAAAAGAAAGATGAAAACCTCTATGATATAGCTCAAAAAGTTGGCAATCTCTGCAACATTGTGGTTAACAAGGACGACATTAATTATACTCGAGTTCCCAACGCCGAGAAACCAATTGTGATCGCATTCAACAGTCGTTATAAGAAAGAGAACTTCGTGGACTCGACAAGAAAGTGTAAAAATTTATTAATATCTAGTATAGGATTTTCCGCATCCTCTAGATTCTATGTGAATGACCATCTAACTCAAGCCAACAAGGCACTTTTGTCCAAGGCTAGAGAGCTGGCTAGGGAGAATAACTTCAAATATATCTGGGTGAAACACTGCAAGATCATGGCTAGAAAATCGGACACATCGCCTACGTTTTTTATAAAAGGCGAAAAATATCTTCAGCGAATTGTTAACTATCAACGCTAATAGTATTCTTTGTAGCTAGCTTAAATTATATATTTTGTATCATACATGTACACAGTTTGAGAACCATGTTCAAGTTGGAGTTCTTTATTACATTACGTCACCGCGCACAGGTCGATCGGTTTGCTGTGCGCATACAAAAACCACTCACTATCGTGTTAACAAATAGCTATGCGCAGGTCATTTTTGCATGCACTTTTGTAGTCTTTTGCAGCTTAGATATCGAACATCTTTTGTTGCCTACCCTCCTTATTTTTTCAATTGGGAGTTTCATAATTTTATTCGACAAGTATTTTTTGCTACATTTATTGCACATGCTGTGTTTTATTCGAATTATAATTTATTTTAGTATTTTTATAATTAATAATGTGTATCTAAATTGGTATAGCGTTATGAATTCAAGTTATTATTTTAGTTGTGTGGTGGACGTGTTTCTGACAGACTTTTTTATTGATAATATTAATGGATCACTATTGCAATTGTAAGTACATAAATGGCGTTATTTAATATATATTATCAGAACACACGTGGGTTGCGAACTAAGACGAATTTATTCAAACGTAATGTATCTTTAAACAACTACGACGTTATCTCTATAACAGAAACCTGGTTGATGGATAGTATAAGTGACAGAGAACTTTTTGAGAATAGATACTCGATATGGCGACGTGATAGGGATTACAATAAAACCAAACAAACCAAGGGGGGTGGAGTGTTGCTGGCCGTACGTCATGGTCTGTCGGCAAGGGTTCGACCTGATTGGAACTCCACAGCCGAAGACTTGTGAGTCACAATTAGCTTGAAACAGAAGGATAGAAATAAACGTAATTTTCATTTTTGCACACTGTATCTATGTGATGAAAACCTCGGTAACTTATACGACATGCAGCTGTGTAATTTTGCTGACAAATTATCACCATTGATAAACATAAACCCTGACGACACATTTTTATTAATGAGAGATTTTAACATGCCACTCATTGACTGGGTAAAGGGTGATGATTACCTTCGGCCATTGGGGAACAAAGATACATCACTTATACATTTTTTTGACATAATTTCTGAGTGTAATTTAAACCAGTTCAACATTTGTCGTAACGTGTCTAAGGGAAGAATTTTGGATTTAGTGTTTTGTAACATCGATTTATCTATTAATGCCTGTGAATCTCCTGTGGTTCCAGAGGATGATCATCACAAATCCCTGGATATTGTTCTAAATTACTACAACAATACACAGTTAAAACCCAACCCTAGAAAGAAGCTGCTTTTTGAGTCCGGAGATTATGAGAGAATCAACAGTTCCCTGAAGGAATATGTATGGAGGGATCTTTTGACAAATAACCTGTTGGATGACGCAGTAAGTATTTTTTATAACTGTCTCAATAATTTAATTGAAAAATATATACCGTACAAAATGATTTATCCGTCGGTGTATCCCCCTTGGTACAATGAAAGCCTAAGAAAAATTTTGAAAGAAAAACAAAAATACCTTCGGAAATATAAAAAGTACTCTAACATCTCAGACTACGAATCTTTTCGTATACTCCGAGCGAGGGCTAAAGCCGTTGAAGAACAATGTTATAAAACTTACATTGCGCAAACTGAAGCATCAATTATAAAAAATCCCAAAAAAATTTGGTCTTAAATAAAATCAAACAAAAAAGGCTCTAACACTTTCCCATCTATTATGTCCCTTGAGGGTCGGTCCCAGTGCACTAGTGAAGATATTTGCGATGCTTTTGCAACCTACTTTCAGTCCAATTTCTGTCGACCAACCGCAGCTCAAGTATCACAGACACAGCACATGTAACCCATACTAATCCTGTCCAACACATAGGTGACATTGAAATTAACGCCGACTCCGTCCACAAGCTCCTTAAATCGCTCGACCTGAACAAGGGGCCGGGTCCTGATAATATTCCACCAATATTTATCGTTAAATGTGCTAAGGAATTGGTAATACCTATAACGACGATTTTTAGTCGTTCAGTTCAGGAGGGTGTTGTACCTACTCTGTGGAAGTCAGCTTTCATTACACCGGTGCACAAAAACGGGAATATATTAGAACGCCTTATTTACACACAGCTATGTAGCACTTTCTCTTCCACCTTTATCCCAGAACAGCATGGCTTCCTAAAGAACCGCTCGACCACCTCAAATTTGATTTCATTTATCGAATTTACCACCGACTCCTAGGACAATGGCGGTCAGGTTTGATGAATTTTTTGACCGAATTCATCACAAAATACTTTTACAAAAGATTTATTATGCTGGTGTTCACGGTAACCTGTACCGGTGGATATCATCTTATATGCAGAACTATTTCCAGGCAGTCGCGATAAATGGTGTTGTATCTGAATGGCATATGGTCCCTTCAGGAGTTCCCCAGGGATCCCTGATCGGACCTTTGCTATTTAATGTCTACATTAATGACATAGACTCCTGCTTCATAAAATCATCTTTTCTACTCTACGCGGACGATATGAATTTTTTTTTTAAATTATCGATAGTCATGACTGTTATTCATTACAACAGGATCTTGTAAGATTGGAACGGTGTCAACTGTCAACAAAATAATCTAGACCTTAACGTGTGTAAGTGTCACGCAATTACGTTCACACGTAAGACCAACATCATAGTTCACAAGTACATTCTAAAAAACAGCCAGCTTAATCGTGTGGATCACATCCGTGACCTCGGAGTGATTCTTGACTCCAAACTCACATATGAGGAGCACATAGATACAGTTACAAATAAAGCTTATAAAGCTATGGGATTCTTGAAAAGAACCTGCTCGCAGTTTACTGACATAAACATTATTAAAATACTATTCTGCTCCTACGTTCGTAGAACTCTTAAGTACTGTTCGCAAATTTGGAACCCACTGTATAAAGTTCATATCTCAAGACTGGAATCTGTGCAAAAAAACTTTACTAGGTATCTTCAATACAAGTGTAAAACATGTGACCCTGATTATGAATCTAGATGTAAACGACTTCATTTATTACCACTCAAAGAAAGAAGGTCTATATCAGATATTTATTTTCTAGTGAAATTAGCACAATCCTCCGTGGATTGCCCTCACCTTCTCTCTAAGATCCATATGTGCGTTCCCACAAGATCTGTCCGGAAGCCGTTTCTTTCACTGCACACACCACACTGTACTACTAACTACAGACAAAATTCGTACCTCTTAAGAGCTGCTAAAGACTACAACAGGTTGGTTGACTTGCCCGAGTTTGACTTATTTAATACAAAGCCACTTAACTTGAAAAATAAGCTTGCGGAGCTCTGGTTTGGACTGGTTCAATAATTGTTAAAACAATTTCTATATTTTAATTTTTGTTATTATTTTACTTTAAATGTTCTTATTGTATTATATTCCTTAAACAGACAAGCACAATAAGTGTTTATATGCGAAAACATGTAATTGGTAAATTAGGTTTTCTTTGTACTATATTTTATTAGATATTTTTACTGTTTGTTTTCCTTATAAAATAAAATAAATAAATAAATAATAAGTTTCATTAAAATCTATTCAGTTTTTTTACGTGAAAGAGTAACAAACATCCATACAAACTTTCGCATTTATTATACTACTAGATGACCCCCACAGCTTCGCCCGTAGAATATTTCGACCTCCCGTCGCACTTATTTATCCCGTCGCTTATAAATTCTACAATGATGCTTAAAAATTTGCCCGATTTGTCGATATTTATGACTACTGCTCTGCTCCCCAGTATAGTAGCATAATGATATATAGCCTATAGCCTTCCTCGATAAATGGGCTATCTAACACAAAAAGAATTTTTCAAATCCGACCTGTAGATCCTGAGATTAGCGCGTTCAACCAAACAAAGCAAAATCTTCAGCTTTATAATATTAGTATAGATTAAGATTTATTTATTATTAATGGCTATATAATATATATATTATTTTGTTATTAATGGCTTATGACTAGGACAAAGACTACTTTTTATTCCGGAAACAAGTTATGGGAAACGGGAACGAAAAACTTAACAACGCGCGCGGAGCCGTGGTCATTCACCAGTATGAATATAAGTGACGATGATACCACGAGAAAATACTAAACAAAAGAGGTATTTAGAATTTTCATTTCACACAGTATATCATAATTACTTAGGTACCTTCTTTTTTATCATCATTTTAACTTTTTAACGCAAAGTTTCAGTTGCATTTGAATGCCTCGGCGGCGCAGTGGTAGTATTTGCGACTGTCGCGCTGAGGTCTCGGGTTCGATTCCCGGGCCGGAACAAATATGTGTGTGATCCACAATGTTGGTTCCGGAGTTTGGGTGTTTCCTATGTGTAATAAATATGTATGTATTTAGAAATATATAAGTATGTTTATAAGTTGTATAGATCACACAGTACAAGCTTATAGCTTAGCTTGGGCTAGATGACGCTGTGTAAAAAGTGTCCCACAATATTTATCATGTTAACGACTACGTATTAGGAATTTATTGAGATTATATATTTTTTTGCCACTCTGTCATTGTTAATCTAAAAACGTTTACGAGATTTGTACATAATAGTACAAAATAAAATTGAGTTCTTAAACGCCACTCAGTTCACTCAACAGCAAAATATATCTACCAATGAGATTTATGTAAGCCGGCTTGTTACGAGTTACCTAGCAACCGGTAACCGTGCTTGTCGCTGATGCTCGAGAGGTTCATTACAAATTTTATGTCTCAATTTTAAAGGACTTCATAAGAGGATGTTTTCAATTTTATATGTATACCTACGTACGAATACCTATTATACATTTCAAAAAAACATACATTTTAGATGTATCTTTGTGTATATTAGTATATTTATCGCCGTGGAAACTAGGATTGTAGTAGCTTCGAAAATTTGAAAGAAAAGTACCATTCTGCAGGCTGTGATCTCAGAACTGCAACTAAATTTGTAAGAAAATGATTTTTATCGAGAAATTGCTGTATTCTTAAGATTTGACCGAGTGTGAGGCTTAAACGCGGAACTCGGGAGGAAGATCCTTAATTGGATACCCGCATTATTTAGAGATATGTATAGAAGGCCTTACCTGTCCATAACTAAAATATTAATATTCAAAATTGTCAAATTAATAAAACATGGGTTGGTTCGGACATTTATATCTTAAGAAGGAGTCGAATTTTATGATTTAGCTTCATTGAATTTGTCCCTACCCTAAAGAGTAAAAAAAACAGGAAAATTGTGAATAAAACAAAGATAATAGTAATGTACATTAATTTTCTAAGGAACTGAATATAAAGGCGGCGCGCGTAGTAACCAAAAGTAATTAAATCATTTACCTAAAAAACTAATATTAAAATGTACTAACTTGTAAAATGTTATAGGTTTTATTTTGGTATAGATAATATGTTACACATAAGTATTCTTAAATGTCATAACTACCACACAGTTAAAAAATCTTATACCTAACAAAGAAGTGCTAACTCCGTGGAGAATTTGTATCATGCTTTCAACAATAGAATCAAATATTACAGCCAATATTTCTGAGTCTTATAATAGAAAGAGTTTTAAGGGAGTGTTACATTTAATTGCGACAAGTGTGAATTGTGACAAAAAGTATGTCACATGTCACCTATTCCACCATTTCACATTGCAATGTGTGCAATATAAATATTGAGTGCAAACCATCAAGATTTTAGTGGTCAAAAACAGTGTCACCAACAAGTGACAACGAATGAGGTCATAGCGAAGAGAAAGAAATCAAAATCCTGTATCAACAGGTCTGGCCAGCGTAGTACAGTAAAACCAATCACTTTTTCAATATGGCGAAAATGAGGTAATGGCATGAAGCCTTCCTCAATAAACGGGTTAATTAATACGAAAAGAACTACCCACTACCTCTTCTGCATATCAGTACAGATATAACTATATTAAAATAAAATATGATACGTAGCTACGAGAGAAATATAAGAAGAAACTTCCGCCGTTTTATGAAGGAGTCGGTAATATAAAAATTACTTTCACATATTGGAATAGCAAGTGGAGAAAATTATTACAATATCAATCAAACATCACATTTGCTACTTTTCAAATTAATTTAATGTTTAGTAATTTGAGTTTGTTTAAAAAGTGAGTTAAGAATGGACTAAGTCAAAAGTATTGCTTAAATACTTGAATAAGAAAATCATAAAACAAATATTTTTTTTTACAAGAATCGTCATTATGTCATGTCTAGGCTATAAAAAACACTAGAAAAGGAGGAAAGAGATTGAAAAAGCTATAATTGAGATTGCCAATGAGCTGGACATTAAAAAATTGGACCATAGCTCGGAAGTGGATAACAATACATGAAAAATCTAAAACAAAAAGAAATACGAGGAAAAGTAGAGTAGAAAGGTGAAAAAAACTAAAACGACGAAGTAAAAAAAGGGATTAGGAACAGAAAAAAAAATGGGTAAGATTCCCATAGGAACTTGATTACAGGATAAAAAGTAGCCTATGTGTTATTCTGATGAGTAAGTTATATTATTGTAAAGTTTCATCTAAATCCATTCCGTAGTTTTTGCATGAAAGAGTATTAAACCTACATCCATACATAAGTACAAACTTTAACGTTTATAATATTACTAGAAAACATGGTATATTAATTTTGGAACATTATTCATTTGTAACTGAAAATATGTGTACAAGGCTGATAGAGAATCGTTATTCATTTTAGCCCTATCTTTGGTTTATAATAAGTTAATGTTTTATACCTAATAACCCTATAATGGTATGTACGATTACGTTTGTGTCGGAAGATATTCATAGTCCACATACAACCCTGTGTGCCATGCCGGGTTAGTGCCTACGGGGTGTCTGGGACACCCAGTATTTACAATGGTATGTTTAATATGTGAGAAACGCAACAGTAAAGTGTTTGTTTTCCGGTTCATCTACATTATGTGCATAAAATAAAACAAGAACCTGTAAACATAATTATATGAATTCTTAATGTATATATTTAGTGCTGCTGTTTCACCAATTATTTAAAGGTGCCACCTAGGATGATCAAGGATCTCTCGTGGAGATTTTCGTACGAATAAAGAGGAAGTTTTTAAAAAAATCTCTATGATTCGATTGGAACATTGGAATCTTAAAAATAAATTATGTATAATAAATTAAATTAAAAATAACCCCGACACCAAAATTTAAGATCTCTTTAAAAAGTAAAAAATAACAAAAGCAACTATCTTTTAATCTTATTTTTAATCTTAAAAAGTACCTAAGTATGTATTACTAATTCTAAAAAATACATCGCGTTGAATGACCGCTCTGGAAGCGGAACGACTGGAGTCGCGTTGATTCAAAGTAACTTTCAGCGACTAAACATAGTGCTTCGAGCGAGCGAAAGCTCTGAGCGATTTCAGCAGACGCCGGTGTCTTTTTAAAGCCTTTCAGGCCGCTACCGCAACGGGGGCAGATCTGGCAGGGTATGGTATTGCGGCGCAAAGACCGCGACTGTGTGCGACAGGTTTTACTCTAGGGCTCCCTCCGTAGTTACTAAAGCTTTAAATTTAGTACCATGATCTTTCGTTTCTTTTTAATCTCAAAAAACTCATTGCCTGCATGTATTAATAATTAAAAACAACTAGCACTGCGCTGCTAATTCGCGAATGGTCTAACAGAATGGTCGCTGGGTATACGATCACGCTTAGACTCTGCATTAAGGATTCAAAAGCAATTTAACCTTTGATTTGAGAAATCGGATCTAACCTACAAGTGGCTACAACCTTTCAGGATCAAATTATATAGCCAAACTATAATTTACTTAAGGTAATAAATTCCGCGATGCATCATCGGAGATCATTGAGAGTGGAACTAGTGAACTTTTTTCTCAACAGTTCTTCTACAACAAAGTGATGAGTTGGACTTTGAGAGAACTACTGAGAATGATCTGTAGCTCGAATTTTGTATTAATCATTTGAAAATTAATTATACTCTAAGTTACTTACCTAATGTTTCTTCATATGGCTGGCTTAGAGGTCTGCGAGAAGGTGATGTCTTCTGATGATGTGGTTGAGGCTTAAGCACGTGGATTGGTACGGCACCCTCTTGCGGAGGTTCTCCTGGTACACGCACTACCCACCAGTCGGCGCGTCCTTGGCATGATTCTACCACTTCTACTTGCTGTCCTTTTGACACCGATAACTCCCCGGAACCCGCAGCAGTGTGTTCAGCTACTACCCATGTCATTTCTGGTCCCGCCTGCAACAATGTAAATATTTTCAGATTTTACTTGTACAATTCACAATGAAAACAAAATCTATCTAATGATCAATTATGAACGTTAAGATTATTACTTCTACATTCACATTTACAGCCAAGTTCGCAAGGCAATAGGTACGACGAGACAAGAACCTGCCAATAAAAACACACAGTCACTGTTTTCTAATCGCCACAATTTTTTTTACATAGTGGATCAACAAAATGCTGCAACTTATGCAATATACGTTAAGGAAAATCTACCTAATGAAGAACAAAATGAGGGCAAGGGCGCAAGGTGAATTACTTGCACGGCAATTGCGACGTAAATGAATATTCAACATGAGTGGCTTCGCTAGCTTTCACCCGTTACGAGTGTCTCCGTACCTCGGAAGGCGCGTTAAGCTGTCGGTCCCGGTTCTCAGTAACGTAGTGTCAAACCAAGACGAAAGTTTTGAAAAATTTATTAAAGTAGGTTACGAGTAATATTTTTAATCTGGATGGGCAAACAATTTTTTTTAAAATATTTTTATACAAAATTATATTATTAGAAAAGACAAATGTACATGGGGTTTTTATTTGTCTGAAGCTGACCAATACATTTTAGTTAGAGCAATAGCTATACCTAAAACCATCGCCTCCAGGCTCACTCATGGAAGAGGAGAGTGTGCCTCTTGCGGCACAGAAGAACACTATTCGGTTCTTTTTCCGCCACCTCTTAAGCACTTAGCCAAACAGGGCGGCGAAATGGCACAACGTCAAACACTCTCAAAGCTGACCATATTGTAGAATTTTACAGCCCATTGGAGACTAAGGTTGGGCGAATGATGTTTAAAGAAGCTACTACCATTGTAAAACAGATCGATGATAGTTCATCGATAAAACGGTATTTGCTCCGCGCAAGATAACAATCAACCGATAACGTACACATATACAAGGATAATACCTCTGGAAATAACTTGTAGTTCCTTGCATAATAATAAATACTTCATGCATTCCTTCTATTGGAATTAAAAACTATTAAATAAAATTAATCCCGGTCGGAAACGACATAGAGATAAACTTTATTCGTATATTCCGATTGAATGTGTGGGGTTGAGCGATGCTTTTTGGAGGGTCGATCCTATTGAAATGAGTTATACTCTCCAAACAAACCGAGAGTTATATATGTCTGAATATAGGAACATATGACGCCTCGCTCACCAGATGGACGCATTGAAGTTCGCGTAAATCTGTGGTTTACAACAGAAATTACTCACACATTTTGATTGTCACGCTGAGAATATGAACACCTGATCATTGGACGTATTCCAGTGTGTGTATAACACCGGAGTACTATACAAAGAGGGTGTTAAATATACAATTGCAATGCACTCATATGTCCTTTATAGGCTATCAAAAACAATACACACATGAACTATCCTGGCTGCATACATTAGGTTATATTTCCGTTATTAAAATACTATTTTCGTTACAGTGGATTATTTAAAACCAAAATCGACAGCATGTTTAAAAAAAAGCATGTTCTTCATGGAATCAATTTTGCTTTTTTCACTGTTGGTGAATATAAGTGATAGGTACCTATTGTGTATGTCTGGAGATACAGATTCAAATAAATTAATTTAATTCTATCCAGCCATTCTCGTTTTAGTAAGACTAACGAACAGCAATTAATTTATATGTCTAAATAGATTACAAGTCAATATATTGTTATTGGTACAATACATGACATATCGTCGTAAAATGTGTGACGTTAAAACGTGTACCTGAAAATTTTATCACTAATGCTAATTTAAATATGTTGATACCATTTACAAAAAAATCATATCTGTTATGTTTTTACTAATAATCTATACTAACTCGTATTATAAAGAGGAAAGATTTATATGTAAGTCTGTATCTAACGAATTGGTTTAAAAAGTACTAGACCGGTTTTAAAAATTCTTATACCATTTGAGTGCTACATTATCGCTGATTAATATAGGCTATTTTAATTGCAAGATATAATAAAGGATTATGCCAAAATATTTAAAAAATAAATGTCCATTCGTGCTAAGCCGGGACGGACCGCTAGTAACAAGGTTCAATTGGATTGGATCTCAGACTAAGCGCCAATAAACAATTGAACTCTGTTCTTAATTCTTTTATTGCAATTTCCTCGCACAATCCGTTTGATGGGTTTAACAAAGTATACACTCTAGTTTAATCCTATTGGGGATTACCTAAACATACATATGTAAATTGATCACGTTTTCACTTTAAATACTTTTTCATTTCTGTCCATTTTTTGAAAGCGAATTTAATGAAGCTTGAAGTGTGTTTGCAGTATTGGAAATTGCAATATTTTTGTTAAAATACTTTCAACGTACCTATACGTGTAGTACAGTTATCCAAACACCGATCAACTTACAGTTGAGGTTCATTTGAACGTCTTGAAATGACTGAACTTCCACTGCTTTAAATTCTTAAAAATGATAGGAATGGTTCTTCAAGGGAAGGTTATATTATTGCAAAACAATGACCTATTTCATTATTAATTTATTGATTTATATATCAGTCACACTTTTATATCTGAAAAGGTAGTTAGGGGATAATTTACGCCCATATCACCTTTTACATTTTGGTCCAATGTAACAGGCGGTGAGGCCGTTGCCGTGTGGAAATGGTCATACAAAGGTTGTGGTTACCTGCTAATCGACTGTATTGATACTGGTAGCCTTGACCAACGGCTTTACGAGCCTACCGAAGCACGGAGACTATCGTACATTAAAATATCACAAAGCGGTCAACCCATTGAGGACCCGTCATAGCGAAAGCTTTAAAATAATGCCTACATCATAAAAAATAAAACATTTATTTTCTCGCTAAAACTTAACGAAGTGATACGCAATATGGCATGAAAAGGGCAGGCTCCGTTGGTTTGGACACGTTCAACGAATGAGTGAGCAACGATTGACTAAGAATTAGAATTTTTTTTGTTAGAACGAGCGATAATTAAATCTCACAGAATTTTATTGGCCGATTGTATATATAATACTTTATTATTATTATATAGATATGGTTATAAAATGTTTTCCTCTTAAAGAGAAAGAAACTGCTTATCCCCCTCGGCGAAGTTAGCAACAGTCAGCTGAGGCATCGGGTCGAATTAGCAGGCATCGACGATTATTATTACACGGCAGTATAAATTTCAAACCTACATAGTATGCACCGGTTAATAAACCTATTACTAGACTTTGCACAGCGTAACCTGTACATGATAGGTGGAAAATGCTAAAGGCAACTGAAACCGTTATTTTATTACCAGCGATGTTACCGATGCTAAAGGGACGTACATACCTACTTTTAGTTGCTAGCCTCTAGCACATTTGCTTTTCATAGGCTTTGTATTACTAAAAAAAATGAACGTGAAATTTGAAACAGATAAAATTTATACGGAAAAGAAGTGCATACTGTTATTTTTATTGAAATGAATGGTAAAATACTAGGGCAGAAGAAGTCAGGGTAGGCTGAGACTTACATATGAACGCCACGTGAGCAGTTTGCCAATAAACGGAAACGTGCGTATATGACGCGATTAATGAATCTTCAAGAAGCGAAAGAAGTATGCATGGATCGCGAAGCCTGGCGATCTGTCTTCTCTGACTACCCATCAGTGATACAGCGTGAAGATAGATAGATAGCAAAATATTACACTTATTGGTCAAACCTCGACCAATGAACGAGCACTAGTTTTTATAAATACTTTATAACTGCGAAAGGCATTTCAAATTGAGTTAAAGCACAGGCAGGGCAACAGGTAATAGGCGGGTGAAATCGCGGAAATAAATCTAATACACTGAAATTACTACACACTACGCAGAAGATTGCGCGAAGTGGATGGGAAAATGTATTAATGCGGGAGACGCAACTGGTTGGCATATCGGTCGGATGATGATGATGACTAAAATCACAGTCAGACTACTTAAATATGTTAGTAATTACTTAACAAATATTTTTGATGCTTACCTATAGAGATATCGATTTTTTGAATGACAGATATTTTAATTCAACTCTGAATTCTAATATCAAATAAAATTCTATTGTTTCAACCATTTTTAGGTAACACTTTATTCGTAATGCTGGATAAATTGATATTCCACAGAATATGTGTTCAGAGAAGACTCTACCAGTAATTGCAAAAACATACGATTTTAAGTTCATAGGATGTTTTCTGAAAAATTTAATAACAACAAAGAGACCGATGACTAGGGTAACTATGACTTAAAGCCATAGTGGTTAGTCAACATCTTTAAACAGGGAAAAAGCCAATCTGATAAGGAGTTAAAAAGCCTTAAAAGTGGTAATTGATTCCTATCATAGACTTTTTTACGGAAAAGAGCCATTACTAAAGTGCCATTGAAATGACTAAAATGAGTATTAATCAAATATTAACCAACTTTTCAATCCTGCCGGAATCGAGAAATGGTTGGAGAGTAATATCTCAGCTATTACATTATCTCATAGTGGATGCGTTGAGTGGCTTGCCAATAAAACAATCGACTTCCAATCGAATGATCACAAGTACCTTCATCATAACATATTACATTATAAATAATGATCCTTATAAAAAATATTGCAATACATTTTATTGTTGTTGTACGGGATTATATTTCCACTCCACTCTCTCGTTTATTATACAGATATTATGACAATCGTATTAGTAAGGATTCACTCGGAATGATTGAGTGCTAAATCTCCACTTTGAAAACGAGTTTAATTGGTTGCCCGGGGCAGCTTTGATGTCATTTTTCCCGCATAAAAAAAGGACTTTCGTAAAATGTCGTCTGGCATCACGAACCTTCTAGACACGCCTTGTATACTAAGCAGGTGGTGGTACGCAATTAAATTATTATGTAGCTAATAATGTACAGGGAGTGAGGGTAAGAGAACCCATCAAGGTTTCCGGACTCCAAATGACCTCACCTTTCGATACTGAGGCAGCGACATTACGAGCACACCTTACGAGGTTATGGGGTCGGACGGCAGTCACTCCTATTGGGATGCAGAATTTCGAATCCTAGGAGAAGCGAAAACTAAATTTTAGCAGCCAAATAAAAGTGGACTTCCAACCTCTACTTCAGATAGGGTGCGGCAGTACCTGCGATATCTACCAAGCTCGATATATTTGAGTACTTTAGTTGCGATGGGTACTAGGTTCGAGACCTCCGGACCTACTACAAGTAGTGCAGAGTTACTGACAAAGACATGGGGAAGACAAGGAAAACTCGAAACAAAATCCTGTACCAATCCCTTAGACCGGGATGGTACAATAAGGTCCCAAATGATAGGCAATGTGTGTGTTACGGCAAAAATTGGCCTACGTTCAGAAGAGGACTATACAGAAAAAAAAATAGGCCGTTTTAATTGATTGATTGGCCTAGTTGTAGTTTTGTATCAAAATAAATATAAATTACGCATAAAACAATAACATAAAAAGTAACAACTACAGTTTATCCAGATGAAATTAACTGTAATCTCAGATAGGTATTAGGTGTGGATTGGGAGGATTAATATTAAACCGAATAGATTGGATAGATACGAGGATAGAGATCAGAATCTATAAAAACATAATCGCTTTGTGATTACCTGTTCTGGAATCGAATAGCGTAGTTGGTGTAATTGCTTAACATCAGGTAAACAAAAAGTGTCTTAAGAAGATTTAGACCCAATTTATTTCCAATAAGAATTTTCATATTGGTAACATTAATCAATATTGATACACCTATTTAGATGCAAGAATCCAGACACGTGATTCCTACATAAAGCTTTTAAAAGTTAATACTATAATAATACTGTAATCCACACGGTGAAAAGTGGGCATATAATATGCCTCTGCCACCCCTTCGGGGATAAGGCGTGATGGATATTTATTTTTATTTTATTTTATACTGTAAAATGTTTTTGGTCTAATACTGATGTCATATCACGGTACATGTAAGATAAATTTAAACCGTGTATGTGTCTTAGAAAAAACTATAACACCTAGAACCATGTTAAAGATGAGCCTTATTTAAGACTTGCAATCTATTAGAAACAAACTGGTCATTGTTTAAAAGATAATTAAAAAATAAAATGATGGTAATATCAAAACAACTTCATAAGCTCTACGTAAAGGGAACACAGGAAAAGAAAAGTGTGTTCCAGAGTTCACAGGTATAAAGAAGTGAAAGTTCTTAACGACATATAATTTTTCTACTATTTATAAATTCACTAAAATTGGGTAGATAATGCTTACGCATCGTCGATAAAGAAATTTCACTTACGTCGATAAAGAAGTTTCACTTCAAAACGACATGGCGCGTAACCGATAAAACGTGACGATTATTTTTACAGCTATAAAATTTCTCTCATACGTCGATAAAGAAGTTACACTTCAAAAAAATTTACTGACGCAAATTTTTTTTAAATTAAACGAGCAATTTTTTATAAAGCAGAATATCCAAGTTTATACTCCCAAAGTTCTATATGGCTTTCTAATTGGTTGGCAGACTACACGATTAACAATGGTGATAGCAATTAAGAAGTGACTGAACCATTTTCTTGTAATAAATGTGTCACATCATCGGCACAGGTGTTTCAAGATACTATTTTTGAGACGGTGGCGGTGGTAAGCCTTAACAACAGCATGTTCCACAATCAAGAATAGTCCTTTTAGCAAAACACAGCAGCGAGGTATAAAGCTTAATCCACTCAATCGTAGTTCGAAATAAGCGTTTCAGACTTCATCAGAGCTGAGTTATGATTGAAGGTCGGTTTTAGGATGCCGTACTCTCTTTGTGGCATGCTCAAAACGCCATAATAAATTGGAGTCCCTAATACGAGTATAGTCCATTATACAGCAGTGAAGAATTAGAATTTTAATTAGTATATAAGGAGCGGGTGGTTCTATTGTTAACTGGCCTCAAAGTTTCCACTGTACTCGTAGTATAGTAAGACTGTAGTAAATGAATTTCACTCTGAATGAACTTCATATGTTTTTAATGTTAAAATATTAATATGTACAACTAATAAAAATTTAAAAACTGAACTAAAATACCTTCACGCTTTATCCCTGACGGGGTATTCAAAGAGGACAGATCACCAGACATCGCGATCCATACATACTTCTTTAGCTTCCTGCAGATTTACGAATCGCTTTATGCATTGCTCGTCTGGGTATCCGAGTACTTTTGACTATTCCGCTTTTGAGCAATTTGCTCACGTGGTCTTCATATGTAAGTCTAGGCCTACCCTGACTCCTTCTGCTCTCTACTTTCGAAAAATATATATTCTTTGTCAATAGTTGAAACCTAATAAGCACAAATAATAGTAAAACAAGGTTTTTGTTAACAGTCAAAAAAGTTATTTATACTGTTGATTGATGGCACTTGGTGGAACTTGCCACAAGTGTTATCATTAAAGAAGAAAGAAAGAAGAGTATTCCTTGTATGAATATTTACGGCAAGACAAAGTATATATCCTTCGTATTCAGTTATTGAAAATATGTTTAACTTGGTCTCATATTGGAGAACGATATAGGAGAGTCGAAGATCGAATTAAGACTCTTACTTAGTCTATTATTCGGTCGGATCTGCAACTGTCCTTGTCACATGAGTTTAAGATCGACCGTTTCAGAGGACAACGATAGTGTATTCAAATAACTATTTTCGAAAGTTCGTCCGCATTTTCTCTTAAGGCCGCTCCTTGAGAGCTTTTATATTTCAGTATAAGCTGATTGTTGTGTTTATTTATCTCTCTGAGCTTCAGAGACGT